>OU026076.1:1050559-11050559 GCA_907269065.1 Crocallis elinguaria
AAAATAAAAGCACGCAAAACATCAGTCATGAATCTCGTAAGCTCTAAAAATCTGGGACAGTAAAAAATAATTGTCTATTCTATGTATTCAAAGTAAAACAGACGTTCGGATTCAAACACAAAGAAGAAGTCATATTAATCGAAAAGACCCCCAATAAATCTGTATTTTTTTTTTGAGAACAAGGCCAGAGAACTAAAACATTTTCAATGATATTAACCCTCCCAATTTGGCCCAAGTGCCGTTGCTATAAAGGATAGTACTATTATTACCCATTTGGGGACAAAACGTCCCGCGAACTTTAGAGGGTTAACCAATGTAATATTTGGGATATTGTCGGTCCTTTTTGTAACGATGTAGTTTAAGAGCTCTAATAGTAATCTCATGATGTTTAAATGCTTAGCTATATTTAATGAAATCTCGTATTGACGACCGTAATGATATAACCAGCAGCCTATTACGCTTCCACTGCTAGGATCAGGATCGTTTGCTTGTTTGCCAATCTATTACATAAAAAAAAATAGAGAGTATGGGCCACAAACACAATCACGCGTGCCCAAAGCGGCTTGGTGGATGTCACATGTCCTCGAACTTTGTAGTTCACCCGTGGACCCACCAGTGGGATCACTCCTGGTCCTGGTGGATAATACCCCTCTTGGACATGCGGGTTACCTCAAATTGACGTGTAAACTGGTTTACGAATAAATAAGTATGTGAGTATGTTTTCCTTCACCGTTGCACGGCTAATCTAACATAACTTGATATTTCGTCTTGGTGTCATGCGGAACTGAGATTTGAAATCAGGCGCGTCAGTTTTAATGATAAGTGTTAATGGAAAAGCTTTTAAATTGTTTGTTATATATAGTCCTCCTCATCGATTTCGATGACGGCGACCCCGTAATATTCCTTTATCTTCGAGCGTGAGCTCTAATGTGACTCGCTAAACCGAATTTGGTTTTGAATATCCGGTCACACGTTGGGCAGTAGAGTTGGCCCTTGAGATTGTTTGTTATACTACGTAGGCGATCTTCACGTGAACGCGAAGACAACAGTCGATACCTATTGAACTGGTCTATGTGACCAATCTGAGACACTAATTTTCGTTCTCCTAAAAAACACAAACTATCATCAAAAATTAAAAAAAAACATGTTGTACCATATCGGACTTGAACAACTAAACTTTGTCCCGACTTAACATTTTCATGTTTTACCCAACAGCCGAAGGAAAGGAGGTTAATGTTTTTTAACGGACTAAATGCTTTTGTCATTACATCTCTTCTTAGTCGTGCACTCTTGCCAGAGTGGTCGTGGTTGTGTCAATGGTACACGGATCTGCATCTTCATTGCCATTGTCACCTCCCAGGGCTGCTGCTCGTCTCGCAATGCATCTCCATGTCTGGCGGTTAGTGGCATTGCGATCACACTGCACCATGCTGGATTGCGTGGACTTTTTGATTAGGTCAGTCCAGCGAGTTGGTGATCGACCAGGGCTTCGTTTGCCTTCTAATCGGGCCTGCACCACAAGTCTCTCGATCGAGTTCTCGTTTCTGGAGATGTGGCCAAAGAACTTCAGTATCCGCAACTGCACAATCGACGATAGCCTATCTCGTATTTGAAGTTCTTTGAGAATAGAGTTATTGGTGCGGAACGCTGTCCACGGTATTCTCAACATCCGTCTCCAACACCACATCTCCAGTGCATCGATTTTTCGGCGATCTTGCAGTTTCAGCGACCACGTTTCAGCCCCATAAAGAAAAATTGGAGAAACGAGACATTTCATAAGACGAACCTTTGTTTTCTTGGTTATACGCCTGTCTTTCCAAATCTTTCCCAGTCTTTCTACTGCGGACCTCGTGATAGCAGAGCGTCGTCTGATCTCGTCTTCGCATCCTCCAGAGTTCGAAATGGTAGCGCCGAGGTAAATATAGCTGGGCACCACTTCGCAGTTTGCCACTCTCATCGCACCTGTAGCATTGTGTCCTGCTCGATCTACTACCATTACTTTCGTCTTGTCTCTATTAATTGCAAGCCCGAATTGGAGACTAGTAATTTCCAGACGAGTCAGAAGCTCTTCCAATTCTTCTCTTGTGTGAGCGAGAAGCGTAGTATCATCAGCGTATCGCAAGTTATTAATCACACGTCCGCCTACTGAGATACCCTTATTCCAATCATCCAAGACAATTCGCATGATATACTCTGTATAGGTGTTAAAAAGTTGTGGCGACATTATGCATCCCTGTCGAACACCGGACTCTATTTTAAATTTGTCTGAGAGAACATCATCACTCGTACCGCTGCTGTGCCACCCTCGTAAAGCCGTCGGAGAAGGAATACCAGATGATGTGGTACCCCCATTTCTAATAGGACTTCCCAGAGGCGTTCCCAAATGACAGTGTCAAATGCTTTGTCATTACATCTAGATACATCTAACTTAGCTACAAAAACAATATAATCTACAGGCGTGGAGGCATGCAGATAATCCAATTCGGCAGCGTGCCCAGCACATGCTGATGGCATTTCCTCGTTGCATTGCAATGCTGATTAAGTGAGACAGATAAGTATCAGTATTTCGGTTATGCGTTATATATTATACTTAACTGTTTGATTACGGTATCAAAAACTTGAAGCTTAGCGTTCATGTAATTGTATCTAAATTAGTTAATTAGTTGTATATCAGCGTCTTCTCGTTTTAACAATTATCCAATCCACGCACGTAGTAACTATTACCTAATTCGTGGCCATACATACATACATCAGGCAAACGACCAGCTCGTCTCGTTACCTGATAAAATAAAATAAAATAAAAAATTGCTTATAGCGATAGGACCGTCAATTGTTTTGTTAATTATTCCTGATAATATCATTGTATAATGTTTCTTATATTGAAATGCAATAAATAGTTTTTGACTTGTATTGAAACTACGTGTTCCGCAAATAAGTCTTCGATCGATGAAGTAGCGAGTGTGCGGAAGGCACTAACCAAGTTAATTAATTGATAGCAAGAACAGAGAGCTTTCGGAGTTGATATTAATTAATGTTGTTTGAGATTACTTTACGGCGTGATTAGTTTAAGCTGTATTAAAAATATGACTGAGTTGATTTTGGCGTGTGTTAAACAGAAATTGGTGCGATATTTCTCTTGATTTTACTTACTTTTTAACTACACTACATGACTTTTTCTTTCTCGTATATCAGCACTGATCTTAGAATTTATAATGGCGATTGCTATGCATATTCAAAATTATTTATTCACGTTTGCAGCAGGAGAGCGCTCATCAAAGTTAAATGAATCGAAGTGCCCGTTACAAGTAGGTGTGCAACAGATCTAGAAGAAGGTCAAGAAATTTATACTTAGAGATAATCTATTTTCAACCAAGATCCACGGCTTCTCGTGCTCTCTGAAGACTGGAAATCTAACGCTAGAACCGTCAAAAATGAGAGTCAAAGTCGGGCGTATCTACTGAGCGCTAAAACGCCGCATACAAATTGGTCAGAACTTCTGACGTCACTTGTTCAACGCGGGCCGTAAAGCTGAACACCCTAATAACATGCATTTTGTTGATTTGGCCGTAAAAAACTGCATGTTAGTACATAATTATTTATATGTATTTAACCGAATTCACTTACACGCGCTGCAACCAGTCGGAGCGCTTGCGTGTAGCTCCGTGATGAAGAGGTACTGAATACCTCGAAACCGGTCGAGCAATCGTTGCGAAGCTCGGCTGTACCACGTAAATGAATCCGGTTAAATACATATAGATATGAGTAATATTTACGAAAGTTATAATCAAGAAAAACCACATTGATGTTATACATTTTTTTTTATTCATTGTAATTTAGATGCAGTATCTTTGTGGATTTATTTTTAAATTTCCGTTTTATTGTTATGTTCCTGTAAACCTGTATAACGACGATTATTATGTATGTTGTGTTTAAAACATCCCTATTTGCCAAAACTAACACCGAACAACTAACTAACATCACGCTATCGAATCGATACCTAATTCAAGACCTCAGAGGCACTCAGTGTAGTGTGATTAATTTGGAGATATTTACAATCGTGGCTTATTGACGAAAACTAACTACATATATATAGATGGATAAATTGATTCGAGCTCAGTTAAACAGTGTATTGAACCGAATCAGATCTTAATGATGCAGAAATGGGCAACCTTCATTAGCTACAGACTATTCAATAAAGGGCATCATTTTGTATTGTCTTCTGTATAGGACAAGTGACTGATGATGAGAGTGAGTACTAGAAAAGTGGAATGGCAATATCTGAAGGCTCCTGTAAAACAAATTCAAATTCAAATTCAAAATGCTTTATTCAAATAGGCCCCAAAGGAGCACTTATGAAAGTTAAAATAAATGACTCTAACAGCCGGCCTCTGCAACATTCGTCTACCCGAATCACAGACTAAAACTAATGCTGTTTTTATCAGAACATAATAAATGACAAAGACACCAACAGACCCAATCCGTGCTCAAAGTCAACGAACCTTCCAGAAACCCACCGTGCCAGTTCCAAATTAGTATAGGCCGAGCAAGAAGAAGAGCAACAAACTCGTCACGGCATACTTTTTAAAAAAATAGTTTTTTACAATGATTCTAATGAACTAACAATTTAAAGTTTAGTAGTCACCAGGAGGCTCCTGAGCTGTTTGCCTCCATGCATCTTTGTCATCTACATCTATCACAACAAAACTTGTAACTTTAGTTTAGGCAATGCCGCCAGCATGCTGGGCACGCTTCCAACTGGTAGTGGGCTAGAACATTTGGATTATCTATAGGCCTACTTGGCTTGTAGATTATCCAACTGTTTTTGTTGCTAGCTAGGTTAGATGTAGTGTTTATTTATGTATTAGCTAGTTAATAAAGTTTAGGTAGGTGATAAGATTTTTGCGATTATACATGCGTCTGGGTACCCACTGTTTTGCTCGTGTAGGCTGCCACAAAGCAGTATTGTGCTTGCACTATTGTTTTCTGATTGGTTGTTATGCGTAAGTTACTTAACAGTAGCCGAAGGAAACCTCGTCTTCTAATAGCATGAAAAAGTTAGCCTATAAACATAATATACTTTTATATTCATGAATAAAGCTCAATCCGATTATTCATTTATTCCGCTGACTCGTGAGCAGGTTTTTATTAGATTTATGCTCTGACTAGCATTTTTCTGCAGAGTTTTTACGCTTTCCTAAAGTTATATCCGCGGGTCGATATCACAAAGCGCTGAAATGGACCTTATACGTAAAAGCTTTTTAACCGACTTCCAAAAAAGGAGACGGTTATCAATTCGGTCGGTATTTTTTTTTATGTTTTTATCGTTATCTCAGGTCTCCATCGTTTATAAACCGATTTGGAAAATTCTTTTTTTATTTGAAAGGATATACTTTCAGATCGGTCCCATAGAAATTTCATCAAAATCGGTTCAGTATTTTGTTACTGAAGTCGGTTCGTCGCATTTTTAAAGCAATTTTTTAATTTTAATCTTGATCTCACGATAACTGGCTGTCAAATGCGGCTTCGACATACATCGATAGGAGATAGAGGAAGTGTTGCCTAGCCTGTATTTGCTAGACAAAACTAGAAAATGCTGTACCATGATGCTAAGATTCCACTAGGATATTTCTTCTTCTCAATATTGGAATGAACCCACAGGGACCGGCACCAATCGACAGACCCAGAACACCTGCTCATAACTACTCGTAACAATAATAGAAGTGCTACCGAGAACTTTGAAATACACATTAAGGCTGATATTCAGAGACGAGTCTAAGCGTGGACTTTGTCTTCCTTATGTCAAAAAGTAGTGCTTACGCTCTAATTTGTATTCAGAGACATTTGGAACACTACTTAAACTTAGCGTATGCTAAGCAAAGCCTGAGTAGTCAATATCGACTACTTGAGCCGCTCTCAAAACAGAAGTGGCGCCACCAAATGATAACGGTAGAAACCATAATAACCAAACATTGAAATGTCAAACTTCAAAACTAACATGTTTCATTTATTATAATATCAAAATAGATTTATAGCATTAATATTGTTGTTTCACTCACTCCAGTGACATTTTGTATATCGCTATCTTTGTTGTATTGCTATTCATACATAAATGATAAAACCGGTAAACGTTCCGGTGAAAAAATTAAAAACTTAACAGCCATAGATAACGAGAGTGTGATCTTAGCTTAGACCGTGCACGAACTTTGTTTCTGAATACGAATTCGATTGAGCGGCTTAGCCGATGCTTGGCTAAGACAGTTCTTAGATCGTTTTAAGCTGTCGTCTCTGAATATCAGCCTAAGTCTTAAGTCACATAAGCCCATTAAATTCCCTGAGTAATTTGCTCGTCATACCGGAGCACAGTAATGTACACTACTGCTTGTCGGAGAATGAGCGAAGTGGTAGTACCCACTCAGACACTCGCAACTGGTGGAATCTATCGTTTCAATTATGTCAACTCTGTCAGCATCAGTTGTTCGCTTGTCCCGCGCCTCGAACTCAGCACGCTGGTAACGCTCCTACTTCGCGAGCGTTATCACTATTGAACTCTTTTACGCATGAGATCCAACAGGTTGATCTGTTTGCTGATAATATGCATGCCATTGTTACTAGCTTAAAATTATATTTAAGTTTTAATCTAAGGTAGTTCGTGTT
Source organism: Crocallis elinguaria (assembly GCA_907269065.1). Classification (NCBI taxonomy): domain Eukaryota; kingdom Metazoa; phylum Arthropoda; class Insecta; order Lepidoptera; family Geometridae; genus Crocallis; species Crocallis elinguaria. The sequence continues at coordinate 1,057,214 of OU026076.1, forward strand.
TTGGTGTAAACTGTAAGCTTACTATCTATCTAAATAAATAAATAAATGTATGTTATGTTACTTAAAAAATGTCTAACGTTATTTTTTAGATGGAAACCAGAAAAAGTATAAAAAGCTGTAATCCGGTTCGGAAAAAAAAATCAGAGAACTCCACTTTTTTGGATGTAACGTTTTGTTCGTATAATATGTAGCCTGCGTCATTCGGACAGCCTGGCAGCCTTCAGATGAGTACCTGCGCTATGGTGAAACATATTATGTAAATTCATACATTGTAACGAGATACTTACCGTGATTATTATTGAACGATGAGCACCCGATATTGCGACGCTGTTGCTGTTGATATCTCGTTACAGTGTATGAATTAGTAAAATACCGTGAAAGTTTAAAACAGTGTTTATATTATCCTACTAATATTATAAAAGTGTGTTTATTGGTTTGTCCTTCTTTCACGCAGTAACGGACGGACGTGATTTTTGGCATAGGTAGATATAGTTTATGAACCGGAGAGTAACATAGGCTACTTTTTATCCCGGAAAATGCACGGTTTCTGAGGGAACGCGGGGGAAAACCGCGGGCAGAAGCTAGTGTAAATATAAACATACATAGACTTGTAGAAACATAATCCTTCCTTTTGCCATGGTCGTAGTCGGGTAAGAGGGTTTGTATTAGCTTGTTCTTCGCTCTGTATGATCGTGCCCTAATACCTGAATATTTCAGGGACTTACCTGTCTCATGTTCCAGATTCCTATTCTACGGGGAATTCGTTACTTTTTCAGTTCTGTGTCTGAGAATAAATTGGTTTTTAGTTCATTCTCTGTTCTCGTACATACCTACTTATACAATTTTCCAATTTTGTATCAAGTCCCATTTGCGTTGGAATATTTTTACAGAGCCTTTATTATGTTATTTGCTATTGTTTCTTAATTCTTATCAGTGGTAATTTTTTAAACATTATACGAGTATTGGTCGCATATATACTAACATTATTTCATAAACGTATTTTTTATGCTATTTGGTAACGAGTCGAGCTGGTCGTTTGCCTGATGGTAAGCATAACGCCGGCCCATAACAATTGCAGTGCCACTCAGAACTTTGAAACACAAAGGCATGCGCGGCACTGTAGTGCGCTCGTTACCTTGAGACATTAGGTATTAAGTCTCATAAGTAGATTTTAATTTCTTTCTTTCTTTTTTTAATATTTGACTCGAATCAAATAAAATCCAAGTCAATGTTACGTAAACGCACGTTATTGGTAAGTCGTGGTGAACGATTTCCTAAATGGATTACACCAAATCTCATCGATTCACTATGTCACTACTGCCTAAACATTCAAAACACACGTGTCCGATTTTTCGCAGCGAAAATCGGCATGGGCCATATAAATTGCTATCACGTAATGTAGATGGCGCTACGTGTCCTGCCTACTTAAGCCCCGACTGAGTTACGTCCAGTGATCGGTCAATCGTAAAATATGACGACATTTGAGTGGCAAGCTATGAAGTCAATGATTATTGGTCAGGGGCTTAAACACAGATTTAGGGTCAGTTCACACGGAGACGTGGCGCGCAGATGCTTGTAGGAAGCTTGAAGAAGTCGCGCGACCCGTTTTTAGTTCGCTATTAGATAATAGCACAAGCCCTGGGCGAGCCTTGCCCGGTCTAGTTTTAAATGACTTGGGTATATCGGCAACCTTTAAAAATATAAGACAGGATCTCCAACGTATAGTATTCCGACGTAGCCAAAATAAAGCCGAAATTTTAAAAATAGAACGACATTAAATCTATCCAGCTGGATATCATGTTCCATATTTGAAATTCATAGTTTCTTTTTTTTCTGTCTCCAAGCTGTCTTTCTGGCTTGTGGCCAGTACGAGACGTTTACATGCTATTATGTTTTTTAAAACCGCCGTATTCATCCAAGTGCGTTCCAAAAGTTTATCCAGAAAAGAGTTTGAATGTAAATTTAGTTTTTGGCTTGCTCCCAAAGTGCTCGAGTTTTGGCTTTAGGGCAAAATAACGAATGTGGGTTCAAAAAGCACAGAAAACAGCATCGCACGAATGGTCTTTGTGCTTGAAGTTACGCCTTTCACTGCCGCTACGCACTGTAGAAATAAATAAAAGGATTTTTATTTATTTTTTAATCTGATTATGTGATCTGAAAAGCGCTTGAACCTTTATTACCTCATTAGAAATAAGAGTGTGATGGTTATAATACGGTAATCCTAAAACATGGACTGGTTTTGAACTGCAAAAGCAAGAACATGCTGAGCGGCTTAGAGACAGATTCTAGAGCATTAAAAATCCTTTTAAGACAAGTCCCTTTTCGTTTTACTGAAACTCCGATGATTTCACACGCGTAGTGCAAGTAATAAATAAGGTATTTCAGTCCAACTTCTAAAAGCACTCTTCGTACGTCCCGAGTAGCGTACATTCGAAGCCATTTCTCATAGACGCCCAATCTTAGAATCACTCGGCCATTACATTTATAAAATTGAAAATCCCATAAATATATCTCGGCGTCGAATTTGCTGGCTAGGGATGCGATATACAATCGATATTTCGCAAAAATACCATTAAGTATTTTTTGCATTTTTTTGATCCATATAAAAAAACAGACTGTTTTTTAATATATATACAGTATACATACAGTACAATATATATACATACAGTGCTGCGAGCTACTGTCTCGAAATAGAATAAATTTTTATTTTTGTGTATGTTTACTAATATAGTTTTAAGTTTGTTACTAATACCTATATGGAAATGTGAATCAGTTTTATTTCCGAAATAAAAATCTATTATTATTATTATTATTATTATTAAGCCTATCCTTTTTCAAGGCTGGCCTATGACCTATAAGAGAAGACAGCGTGTAAGAAATGAGTCTGCTCGAAGATCTGGGTGGTTCCTCGTTTAATTTATTTTTTACATAGAATAGGTTTTCATCTGGTCATAATCTCGCATGCTTATAAGCGATGATGTATTCGATGATTAAACCTACTTGGCAAGAAGATAAGAATAGAAAACTTACTAATTTGAAGCAGTCTATGTTATAAGTATCGGCAAAGTCAGACTCAAGCAAGTAGTTAAATTCCATACCGGAACGCCTAATATTTTAAACAGTAAACTAATGTTGCTATTGTACTCAATTAATTTCCATTTAACACCTCCAGCTGTTTCTGAGAACAATGGTATAAACGAATAATGAAATAATACAATTAAAACTCAGTTTATTTTCAAACTATCCTTCACTTTCGGTGTATATAAATCGATTTATTTCATAGTTATTAGGGTTAACCCTGGTAAAAAAGGTAATTTTAAAATTATAAGTACGTATACAAAAAAAAATGGACTGAATTGAGTACGGCCTTGTTGGAAATGGCTTAGTTATAATACTACATCGTGAAGAATTTAACAAATAAAAGCAGGTTGAAATAAGATTGAAATTAACTTCTTTATTGGTGAAGGTTACCTATTAAGTACAGTAGGAACATTTCTAAATTCGTATTATACTACAGTAAATCTTCTTTGTATGAAAATCGATTAAAAAAGTATCGATATTTTCGCTTCGGGAATCTTCAAATACGCATCACTAAATCATGCAATGCTACCTATGACAGTCGTAAGATTTCATAATTCGTTTATTATAAATATGTCGATATATCGATAAAAATATGAATACCTTCGCCTCTAGAATCTTCAAATACGGCATCACTACCATTGAATTCATTGCTCGCTTCCCTTCGTAGTGCTTTACCCCGTAGCGTTACGAGAGTGCTACGGGCTACGGCTCGTAGCGTGCACGTAGATGCTACATCTCGAACTGATGTATCTCTTATTTTATTTCAAATTCGCTCCCATTTTCAGTGATGCTTGGTTTGGCCCATCAAATAGGCACATAAACTTTATCTTTACCTTGGCTATAAGAATATGTTAATTTATTAAATAAAAAGTATGACAGTGATGGAATACATTTATTATATTGTTTGTTAGTTACTTACAAGTGAAGCTAATAAAGTGAGTCCACAATTGACCGAGAAATCGGTGAATATACATAAAAAATACATACAATCGAATATAGAACCACCTACTTTTTTGAAGTCGGTTAAAACAAAGAGAATAAAGAGATAAAGAAAGAAGAGCTAGAGAAGGTTAGAGTTTTTAAAAATAAACAACATCAATAACATTTCATCATCGCCTCCACCATACAGCGCTAAGTCTATAATCTCTTTTCCTATAGAGCGGCAAATCTTCGGGCGTCCGTACTTGTATTAGGGGAGAATTTACCCAAACATGCTTTAAGGGATAAGCGTCATAATCTATGTTTATATTGTATATTTTTGCGATGTTGCGAGGTGGTTACGAAATTTTGAAATTTTACGTTTAATTTTATACCCACAGATGATCGGGGCAATTTGTATGGGTAAATAATTATTTTGCGAGTTTCAATGATTCTACGTACTTCGTGACGTGAGTTTTGATGTGTAACTTATTGCAATTACGCTAATGTTGCATTACATTTATTTATTAGGATATTTGACTCACACATTCTAGCTAACAAACTAACTAGTGGAATTAAATAAAACCTTGTAAATATAACATATTTGGGGGAAAGCTTAAACTTGCAGTCCTAGACTATGCATTAAATAAATCCATGAGGTTTACGACGGATCATGCGACGTTTCGACCCGAAGTTATGGGAAACGGTTGCCTTTCCTAATTATTTTTACTTTGAACGGAGGGTAACGCACGCAAACTTTCGAAAGCTTATTTTAGTCTGTTTATTGCTGAAATTGCCCAATTTTGAGTCACGGAAAGGTAGATGACCTTTTTACTGAAATAAGTTTGAAACGCAATTATAGATCCGGCAGTTACGCTTTAGTCTGTCCCTATTAGGCTAGCATGCTGGTTTTAGTGTCGGCCCTAAACGAGGATGCAAGAACGCTTTTACACTCATTAGGATTCCCTGTGTCGCAGGCGGCATGGACACACATAGATACACATCACAAACATCCAAGACCCGAAAACAAACTTTATGCTTACACAATATCTACCTCCGCCGGGAATCGAACCCGGGACCCCTCGCTTTGCAGGCAGGGTTACTAACAACTTAGATCAAATTCCAATAATAAACGAGATAGAAAAACGGCAAAAACTCTTGACTATTTAAATAAGCTAATTTAATAGTATCTTATTTACAATGGACTTCCGCAAAGTAAAGCCCTTGATTCCATCAAATATCTTGACTATTTTGGTGCGGCACCGTATCGCAAATTTTCAAGATGCGTTGAGCGACGTCGTAGGTTTTTGCGGTGCATCGCCGCACTGCAGTGTTGTCGCCTCGCCGAAAATATTCAGTGTGGTACCGCATCGGAGTTTTCCACGATGCGTTTTGCGAAGTTGTAGATTTTTACGGTGCGTTGTCGCCCTCGCCTATACTAAGTAAATGGAAAGTAATATTTCGCTGACGCGATCGAACCCGCGTTTGTGTCTCCTATGTAGGCTTTATGTAAACTAAAGTACATTTCAGCTCAACAAGGCGTCTCGCATCCGCGAGTGTGTCCGCGGGCTACGCTAGCACACTCCTTACAGAGCACTAATGAGCTAGCTATCAACACTCTCAAACCTTTTGTTCAGTTTTCTTAGTTTTTTTCGCCGAGTATAATTACAACATAACAGTTTTGTTGGAAAACTGGTGCAACGAATACATTTTTTGTCTGTTAAATCGCTTGTATTTGCAGTAATGTCTTATTTCTCTTTTGAATTTTTTTTTTATTTGATAACAAGACGAGCTGGTCGTTTGCCTGATGGTAAGCATAACGCCGGCCCATAACAATTGCAGTGCCACCCAGAACTTTGTAACACAAAGGCCTGCGCGGCACTGCAGTGCGCTCGTTACCCTGAGAAATAAGCCCAGTAATTTCACTGGATACTCTACTCATCAAACCGGAACACAGTAATGCTTGCACATTACTGCTTGGTGGCAGACTACACGAGCATCTCGTTTGTTATTGGACTTTGATAATGATTCTTGCATCCTTTACTTTTTTTTTTGTCATGTAAAATGAGGTTTATATTAGTACTAGCTTCTACCAGCGGCTTCGCACGCGTGAAATCAGGATAAAAAGTAGCTTATAGCACTTAAAGTAATGTAGCTACCTGTTAGTCAAACAATTTTTAGAAATTCTGACCAGATATTCTAGTGATTAGTGGTATTGACGGCTCCGTAGCTAAGTTGGTAGTAACCCTGCCTGCAAAGCGAGGGGTCCCGGGTTCGATTCCCGGCCGGGGCAGATTTTGTGTAAGCATAAAGTTTGTTCTCGGGTCTTGGATGTTTGTGATGTGTATCTGTGTGTGTCCATGCCACCTGCGACACAGGGAATCCTAGTGCGGGGGTATGAGTGTATAAGCGTTTATTAGTATAAGTACAGTATTGCAATACACGTTACAATATTGCGATACGTGTGATTTCAATGCTGTCTTTTTTTACCTAAATTTGGTTTAGGGCTCAAGTCAGGAATTAAACAATGAAGTAGCCATTGTCGAACACGACATGGCATGGATGATATCATTTGAAGTTAGTTGGCAAGCGTTCTGCTTGTACTTTACATCGTTACGGAAATCTCATGCAACGATTTTCTCAAAGCGAATAATTTAAGAGATCCCTTAACAGCCCCTGCGAGGATAACCTCAATTGTATACAAAGCTATTACGGTTTTAGGATCAAGTTGACACGAAAAATATGATGAATGTGGCCGGGTGGAGCCGGGTGGTGTATCTGTATATTTTAAATGGGGACGTACTTAGGAACAAAAGGGGCTATATTGGTGCTTAATTTGAAGTTATGATGGCTCAAAGGTAGCGGAGTGGTCACCTTTCGGTTACAAAACCTCGTGATGTTACATTACCACAGTGGTAGTGCATGCTGGACTAGCTATTTAAACCTCATATTAAAAACTTGTCGCCGATCATGAAACACAACTAGCTTCTGCCCGTGTTCCCACAGGAACCGTGCGTTTTTTAGGGTAAAAAGTAGCCTATGTTACTCTCCGGTCCATAAACTATAACTATGCCAAATATCACGTCTATCGGTTGCTCCGTTGCTGCGTGAAAGAAGACAAACCAACAATGTCTAATGTGATGGATAGGTACATGTGACACAACCACTCCTCACCACCGTGCCCGACTGCCGTCGACTGTGCTATTGAATCGAAAGAGAGACCAATGTTGCTCTACTTTTCTATTTTATTATCTATTTTTCCGTATATATTATTATGACAATTAGAATTTGTGTACCAATGGTTATATGACCCGAATACAAGCGAATGAAATCGGCCAGGCTGTAATGAAGTTGTAACAACATAGAAGACCTGTTAATGCCCTTAATACGCCCACTCTTGTATACGACATGGCTAATAACGAGGGTCGAGGTTCAAAAAAACCTTACTGTGGGTTCCCACGGCGAAATTATCCGTATGATACTATTACCTAACCTGGGCCTGAATAGTGCGGTTGATGTGTTCTGCCGTTAAGGTTTATAAAATTAAAGGGTTCGTAATCCGAGGGTAAGTTTGTGAGGCGTTGAAAGTTTTGTTTTAATTAATTATTTCGCAGTTTCGACCCTAATTTGTCGTTGTTTTTAGTTTTGATTGTTATCGGCGATGATCAAAGTTTTACTGCTGAATAATATATCTAACATGGAAGTGTTAACATGGCAGGGAAACATAATAAATGGGAGATCTGTCCGACCCTTCTCTAATCTAATATTGTAGTACTGTCTCTTGTTGTTTGGACTCGTATACATGAAGGAATAGAATTATGATGTTTTCTGTAAAAAAAAAAAAAAAGTGAGTTTCGCTAAAAGTGAGAATCCATACAGATAAATAAAATTGAAGTGTCTGTTTGTAATATCAAAATAACAGCTTTTTACTGAATGCATATGAAAGTATATACGGGACCTACACCAAAACAGCCATTTTTAAAATTTTAGTCTGTCTGTCTGTCTGTCTGTTTGTTCCGGGTAATCTCCGAAACGGCTGGGCCGATTTTGACCAGACATTCACTGGTAGATAGCTAATGTTACAAGGAGTAACATAGTAGGCTACTTTTATTTTGGAAAAAGAATTAGGGTTCCGCGCAAAAAATAAAAACCATGAAATCCAAAATCTCCACGCGGGTGAAACCGCGGGGCAGCAGCTAGTAGGGAATAATTTTGAAGCGATATAAGTAGTGGCGTCGGCCACCGGTCTGTAGGTCCGGGGTTCGAATCCTATAACTAGCTTGAGCTTTGGGTGAAGAAAACATCCGGCAATTCCGGCAATTGCACTTGAGAGCCCGTTCTAATGCCTACTTTACACATGCTAACCGTATTAGCATGCCATCTTAGATCACATTCCCGGTAAGACCAACCGAAATAGTAGTCAAACAGAAAAAAAAATAGAAGGTTATGTAATGATTTTCTTTGTACATTACTATATCTCTGGGTTTCACTAGCATTATTATGACTGACTAGCTGCTGCCCCGCGGTTTCACCCGCGTGGAGATTTTAATTTCATGGTTTTTATTTTTTTGCGCGGAACCCTAATTCGTTTTCCAAAATAAAAGTAGCCTATGTTACTCCTTGTAACATCAGCTATCTGCCAGCGAAAGTCCGGTCAAAATCGGCCCAGCCGTTTCGGAGATTACCCGGAACAAACAGATAGACAGACAGACAAAAATTTAAAAAATGGCTGTTTTGGTGTAGGTATATACTTTCATATGCATTTAGTAAAAAGCTGTTATTTTGATATTACAAACAGACACTTCAATTTTATTTATCTGTATGGATATGTGACTGAAATTGACGAGTCAACCAATGACTATCGCTATATTAGCAACGAATCGTTTTCTTCCCAAACTTTGCTCCTAAGGATCGAAGGTTTGGTAATTTATTAGTTTAGGGACTGATTTGGCCCATAGACTATCTCATCTTGCCGCGCAGTCGCTGAAATCTATTACAAACTTCAAGTTTCTTGATTAAAACTTTCGCAAGTTAACACATCCTTGTAATAATGGTTGCTCTTTGGTTCGGAGGAACTGGGGGCCTAAACTATTGGCGTAGCTTCACCATTGCGATAGCATGGGACCCTTACTCAATGAGGTGCCAGCAAGCCACAAACGATTCTTGTTTTTCGAAACTTTTGAATGAATCTCTATAGACAATTTTTTTACTCAACCCGTTCCTACGTGAGAACGATTTGAAAAGGAGTTTTCCATTTTTTGGTATTGGGATTTGAGGCCCGCAAAGTCATAAGACTTTGCGGGCCCACTGACTTAGGCATACGCTTCAGATAGAGCTAATCACCATTAGATTATATAGCGATAATCGCTTCGAAGCGAATGCCATTTGTCTAGGCCTTCAGAACACTGAAACTTGATCTGAAACTGAAAGTTGAACTGAAAGTGCCTCGCCTTTCTTAATTTTATAATAGGTATTACTAATTAATGTGACGAACAGGTCGATTGCCAATGTATTCGCTACCCTAAGTCAGGTATTAAGTCTCATAAACCCAGACTAACAACTTTGTACATCAAATTGGAACACAGAAATTTATGCAACAGCTTGGCGGCAGATTACACGAGCAAAGCGGTGGTTCCCGGACAGAATTGCAGAAGGGTTTGCCCTACCACCTAGTGGGGTAAACTTATAGTCCGTGACCAAGTGCCACAACTTTCTTTTACAACCAGTACCAAAGCATAGTTAACAGTAATCTCGTTAAAACCAGAAGCCTTCGGATAAAGAGATCGGGTCAAGGCTTTCACGCGATTTCCGCAATGCCTTATTACAATAATTTTGTAGAAAATGTCGCGTGTGCTGTACAGTGACGGTTATTGATGGCGCGATAGGTAGGTTGACCATGACTGTTTGAAACTCTGGACTGTATCCACTGAAAAAATCCGAATCGATGTTTCTTGTCATGAGCTTGGACTTTCTGTGTAGGTTAGGAAAACATGATGATGCAATCGAAGCATAGTGGTAGGGCATTATCGTATTGGCCTTATTGTCTCGGCTAAGAATTGTACCACCCCATCTCATACCGTGGGCGCCATAAGAGCCGGTTGAGGAAATATCCAGGGAATGCAGCATTCTCATCATCTCTTGTGGCGTTACGACAAAGTGACACGCACAACATAACCACAATTACTTTTACAGTTTCTCGTCACTGCCTACTACCGTATTTCCTCGGCGTGATAGTTCGCGAGCCCTCCGCTGTGCAGCGTATGACTGATGTGACGCAATCGCACGCGGCGCACGGGCGACTCACCGGGCCGGTTTCCTACAGCCGCCCCTCGCACCGCGCGCTCCCCGCGCTCCTACGCAGCCTGCCTGCCGAGGACACACACCGCGCTGGCGCTTGCTACCTGCCTCACGCCGCTTTGATTATGATATTCTCGCGCTTGCATAATAACATTACGTTTCGATTTGGAATATAACTGTTAACGTGAATTGGATGTGGTTTGATTTCAAACAGTCCCACATCTCTTATCGGTCAACATCATAGTCTATTATGGTCACGACGCCTGACATGCGTGGTATATTATGGCAAAGTCCCTCCTTACTGGGTGAGACCTATGTTCAGCAGTGGACATTATCCGCCTGATAAGAATGAGACGGGCATTATCTAGAGCTCACCTGGCTAGCTAGCTGCCTCGAATTTAAAAACCTGTCAACCTGTCAACCTGTCACCTGCCACCCATAAGTGAGATAGTGTTCAAACGCTTAAAGTTAAGAGTATAAAAACAGTCGAGAAAGGCTTCTTCGCGGCAGTGTCATATCTATAAAAAATACTGCGAACTGCACGAAGTTCACATTCAAATTTAAAATGCTATATTCTTAAAGGTCCCAAGAGAGCACTCATGAAAGTTAGAAAGTTAAAAAAATTAAACTAACGGCACGTTTCTGTAAAGTTCGTCTACCCCAATCACAGACTAAAACTAATGCTGGCTTTATCACTGTCTTCGAAGTAGAGAAAACATGGTCACCCTAGCGCTAGGTGTAACCACTTCCAAAAGTACTGTTATTGTGACCTTCTTAGTCTGACTTAAAGAGGTCGAAATAATAAAAACAACAGCGATACGAGCATTTGGTGTTTTTTTTTTAATTAGCACGATAATATTTTTATTGAGCTTGTCAGCGGCTCGGCGCATAACCTTTTTATGTTATGTCAATTTGAAGTTGATCGTTTCGATATGATTGATTCATAGAGTCTAGAGCAGCTTTGAAACTCAAAGGCCTAAAGGCCTGGGCCTGTTTCATAAAAAATATTAGTCTAATTTTTTTTTTTATGATATTTGGTAACGAGACGAGCTGGTCGTTTGCCTGATGGTAAGCATAACGCCGGCCCATAACAACTGCAGTGCCACCCAGAACTTTGAAACACAAAGGCCTGCGCGGCACTGCAATGCGCTCGTTACCCTGAGACGTTAGGTATTAAGTCTCATAAGCCCAGTAATTTCACTGGAAATATTATGAGTATTAGACTAATATTTTTTATGAAACAGGTCCCTGGACTGAATATTTTGATTATTTCAAAAATTAGGTATCTTTATTTACTAGACTGAGTACTACTCGAGTAGTGTAAGGTTGGGCTGAGTAGCTGACGCGATTCAAAATGCCAAAACCCATGATTCATGAGGAAGCGCCGAGTCGAGACAATATTTAAAGATGCAAAGGTATAAGCAAGAACTCTTGTATTGTTTAATGAACTTAAGACTTATTTAAACCAGAAATGTCGGAGAGAAATATTCTTTTAAAATATATAGTACTTTAAATGACTGCAGTACCTTACATGTTATGTAAGATTAAGGCACACAAGACTATTAGGTTTTTTCTATGACGTTGGACATAATAATCAACACCCTGTCTTTCCACAGTTACCGTGGCATCCATTAAGCTGCCATTCTTTTTCCTTATTGCCATGCCATAACAAAATAAAAAATGAACTACGTAACAATACGCACGGCGAAGTCTAAACGTTTATTTCACTAACGCAACGTCACTCTTCGTAACACGACAAAGAGCTTTGAAGTCGCTGCAATCCACAGCTGTGTATGTATTCGACATTATGACAGGCTTGTTCGACTTGCTTTAGGCTGCCTTTCCACTAGAGATATTCGCGGTAGCCAAGCGAAGTTAGCGACGAAATGAGGAGTCTATTTCCAACGAAGCTACTGCTACTTGCTTTTACTAGGTGGTAGGACTAACTCTTCTGCTAGGGACCGTCTGGGTTGGTACTACCGCTTTGCTCGTTAAGTCTACCACCAAGCGGTAATGTGCAAGCATTACTGTGTTCCGGTTTGATGAGCAGAGTAGCCAGTGAAATTACTGGGCTTATGAGACTTAATACCAAACTATTACGTATGGTAACGAGGGCATTGCAGTGCCGCGCAGGCCTTTGTGTTTTAAAGTTCTAAGTGGCACTGGCATTTTTATGCACCAGCGTTATGCTTAACATCAGGCAAAGGATCAGCTCGTCTCGTTATCAAATAGTATAAAAAAGCTAAGCGGCGTAGCGGAAGCGCAGCGGATAAGATGTGCTATTATCACCACCCAACGTCACTTCCCCTCGCTGGCTATCGAGATGAGTCATAAACTGTCGTATGCACAGAACAGTCAACAGCATTAAAAATTATCCACAACTTTTAAAATAATATCACAAAAGCTATTATGATAGAGGCATCATGACAACTGTAAAAAAATAAAAAGTATATTTGAAAACCAACTTTTTTATTTCTTTTAATAATAGCCGAAAACAAATCTTATAGTGTTTGGAATGGCTGTGAAAATGAATGTTAGTTTATATGTGTTTCTACCGCCATTACAGTTAGTTTCTTACACAAAATTAACGTCCAAATGGTTCCCAAAACCCGTGACTATCAAAATGTTATTCGCTTTATTTATAAGATGGGGCCCGACCGCTCAAAAGTACACTAACCCGCCAAGAACTCTATAACGGGCCCCATGAATTACACCGACATCCTACGCTCCCTTACGCTTACACCCTATTTGTTTTATTGTTATAATCTAACATGGACGGCGAACCGCAACAGAAAATATAGACCAACCATTTTGTCTAGTCCGTCAAGTTTGTTGATGATACGGATATTAGACAAGATTTGTTAGTGGGAGGACTAACTCTTCTGCGAGTGTCCGTCTGGGTTGTTACCACCGCTTTGCTCGTGAAGTCTGCCGCCAAGCAGTAGTGTGCATACATTACTGTATTCCGGTTTGATGAGCAGTATCCAGTGAAATTACTGGGCTTATGAGACTTAAAACCTAATGTGTGGGTAACGAGCGCAGTGCAGTGCCGCGCAGGCCTCTGTATTTCAAAGTTCTGGGTGGCACTGCAATTGTTATGGGCCGGCGTTATGCTTCCCATCAGGCAAACGACCAGCTCGTCTCGTTACCAATAACATAAAAATAAGAGAGCGTGGAGTAAGCTTTGAAGTAAAGAGAAACAATCCTAGGGATGCTCTGCAACGCCACCTGCATATAGAAGGTATCACGAACGAAGCTGCCACCAATGCCTTCAAATACATCATGGCGTGGACAGTGGTAATTCAGTGGGTTGAGTTCGGTTCATGCTGAGAAACGTTGCGTCACTAAACATACTGACAAAGGATATTGCAGTTCAGCGCCGCGAGTAAGTAAAATTTTTGTACTAACAAATTGACTAACTTTTTGAGTTCTGCGTTGCGAGTTCCAGCCGTACCGGAGGTGGTTCACATATTCCAACCAAGGGTTTTTAACTAACTAAAAAAGACTAATTGCTGGTTTTACAGTCCATCGTTGCGAGCTCAAGAATTTTTTTATTTTATAACAAACTAACCCAGGTTTCGTTGTCCAGCGTCGCGCGTTACGTTTGATTAAATTCAGTGTAGACCGAACTTAGGCCATTAGACATTCTTTATCGCGGAATTGAAACTATAAATTACTCACTTTATATAATCTTATTCAACATAGATATATAATATATAATACAGTTATAAGGTCTCATTCTAGTCTACCTGGGTATTATGTCCCAGTTTTTGGCGTACTGTGCGAGAGGGCAGATCATGCCTTCATTTTACGACGCTATTTTCCCCGAGCCCGGGACGGATCTACCGAGTCAATTTTGTGTTTTTTTGTTTACCAGATTAGTCTGAACGGATCGACTTGGTGTTTTTACAGCCCGGGGTAGCCGGGAAAATACCGGGCTAAGTTGATTTTGCGCTTTTTAGGGAAGCTAAGTTTTCGGATCGGTCTTTTGCAATTTTCTTTTTATCCCGCCGGATAAAATCCGCTGAAATGTTCACAAAGCCGTTAAAGCGTATCTCTGTAATTTTAGAAAAAACAGTCGATTCAATCGAATTGTAAATTCGAACATGTCTTTCTTATTTCTTTATTCTTGCCCACGCATTCACCCACATGGAGTTTCCCATAGGATCCATGTATTTTTCTGGGATAAAAAGTAGCCTATTTTATGTTAATCTTCGGTCCATAAACTACATCTGTGCCAAAAATCACGTCTATCCGTTGCTCCGTTGCTGCGTTAAAGAAGGACTAGCTAACTAACACACTATCACAATTTTATATTATTAATCAGTTTCGGTCTAATTAATTTAATTTAATGTAGATTGGTTTGATTAGATCTGTTGACTCAGTATAATTTAATAAGATCATTTCTTTTCCTTGATTTAACGCGAGAATATGATAATATGTTCGGATAATTAACCACCTAGTTTTAAATAATTATTTTGGTTTGATTTAATGTACTTACATGATTAATCAGTTTAAAATTGTTTGACTATTATGTACGGTAGTCATAGAATAAGATACCTTAAATTGGACGTGGACCACTAGAATAAGATAGCTAAGAATTTTCGAGTAGTATTGTGTAATTTAGAGCCACTTAGTTTAGTTCCAATTTGTTTTGTATTAGTTAGTTACTTAGTTTTAGTTGTTTAAGTTAGTTAAGATAATAAAGTATATATATAAAAAAAAAAAAACATTGAAAAACTCATTTACCCCAAATTACCTATTTATCCCCATTACGAATATGATGAACTGCATTTAGTGTTTATAAACTGAATGCTAATAAAGGCCAAAAGACCATTTTTTTTGGCAATTAAGAAGGCCAATTAAAACACATTTCAGATACTAATGTGGGTAAATAAGTACCTATTATAGCAAAGTAATAAGCATAGTTTTTAAGGTTGTTGCATAAGAAAAAGCAACAGGTTTCGAGGGCCGGGCCAACAGCGCCCGGACAAAAAAAAAAAAAAAAAAAAAACACTGTCACATTTACTATATAATTTTATACTATAGAGAGAGTAGACAAGCTGGTTGTGGTTATCTGTAGGTAAGCATAACGCCGGCCCACAACAATTGCAGTGCTACTCAGAACTTTGAAACACAAAAGCCTGCGCGGCACTGCAGTGCGCTCGTTACCCTGAGACATTAGGTATTATGTCTCATAAGCCCAGTAATTTCCCTGGATACTCTGCTCATCAAACCGGAACACAGTAATGCTTGCACGTGCTTGGCGGCAGACTTCACGAGCAAAGCGGTGGTAACAACCCAGTCGGGCACTCGCAGAAGAGTTAGTCCTCCCGCTAACTATTAGTAAGTTAGTAACGCCTTAAACACATCGTGCACTATATAAAATGCTAAGTGTTCAACGCAAAAAATGCTCGTACATGCTAAAATAGTAAAACAAACTTTTCAAGTGTTCCAAGAAATACAGCTAAAAAGAACTTCCAGTCAAGGCAGTAGGTATTTGATTTGTAAAGGATAGAGTAACGCAACGGAAGCATTGTCCAAAAGGCCCGGCCTTGTGGGCTCCGCAATGCGGTTCCACATTAATATTTTACTTACGATGCTGACACACGGGTGGGTAGGACGGTGAGCAATATAGCAATATAGACAACATGTTTGAAGAAACACCTTTCTCAAAGACGTTTTGAATGCCATTTCCAAAGTAAAAAATGAGAGAAGACACTTGGAATAAGAATAAGAAAACCTCTGTGCTGCATTTCAGATTCAGAATTCCGAATTAGAGAAAATTCCGAACAGAAAACTACTGTTATGTAGTACGTGAGGTCATTGACGTTGTTCGGTTTTACTACCTTTGAAATTACGAAATGGTTTTAGAAACGGGATTGCGTCTGTATGTCGTGACCCTAAACAATAGAAGTACGCAGGTCGAGAGTTAAAAACCCTTATACAGTACTCAGGCTTATTGCAGGACGAATTCTACTAACAAAAAAAGAAAATACAAAAAATTGCTTTAAAAAAGCGACGAACCGACTTCAGTGACAAACTACTGAACCGATTTTGATGAAATTTCTATGGGACCACTCTGAAAGTATATCCTTTCAACGAAAAAAATAATTTTCCAAATCGGTTTATAAATGACAGAGACATGAGGTAACAAACATAAAAAAGTACCCACCGAATTGATAACCTTCTCCTTTTTTGGAAGTCGGTTAAAAAACAACATCTTGGTATTATATTTAGGCCACTCGAACGCTCAGTTTGCGCTGATGCCATAAATAAAGTATGAAAAATCTTGCAGTTTGTGGTCGCGAGAGTGGCCGCGTGGTCCAATGTGCGGCTGCACTGATTATTCGTCGTTTCGCTCGCTGACCACACCACCCCTGTGCACACAAACTTGCTAGAACCACGGTTTGTTTTAGCCAATTATGCGAGTTCCTTTAATATGATCAAGTATTATAATGTTTATTTTTCCTCACGGTTCAGTACCTTAGTTAATTCTCTTTCGTATAACATCGGGGTCGGGTAATTGCGCTATTAAAATATTTAACGTTGGGTTAAGCGGTTGTGAATGGTTAAGTTATGCAGTGGGTTGACTTTCCTGACTTACCTCGGGGTATATTTGTCCTCCCACATACTTTATCTTTATTTATTTATTATTTCAATTAGATAGAGACATGGCGACCGTCTACATTTTTTGATCGTTAAAATAATCAGATTATTTACTCTATTAGGTTTCCTTAAATTGAGACTGATTAACAGATAAACACAGTTTCAAACCTGAAACTAAACCCTACTTTTGTTGTGTACTATCAAATTATCAATCCTATAATATTATTATTCGCTTTACTTATTTTCTTTCTTAGATTTAAGTTTTTGATAATATTGGTATAAACAAAAATACAAAATATTATTAAAATCCTAAATCTAGGGTGCCGCCAGCAGAGGCTAATTTTTTCCCCGAAAATGCACCTGGGTCCTCCTCCTCGGAATCTCCTCGCAGGTGAAACCACGGGCAACAGCTAGTAATTCACAAATACTGATTTTGAAAATACTTAAAACATTTTTTATTGTGAAAACTGTGTACAAATAAAAGATCTTATACATATTATGTAAATGGAAATATCTCAAGACAATTTGTCCAACACGGATGTAAATTGTACAACTATTTAATTTTGTAGCTTGTATATTACAGCTTGCAGTTGGCATTTGGCTCTTAGTCTTTGGACTTGTAGTCATCGTTGCGTGCCAATTTCTTAAGGAAGTTTAAAGGCTCGGGGGAAACGTTTGCGTTAAAGTTTATACTTAACCATTCATTTCTACCATTATGGTACCTACCATTATCTTCCCGCAATGGAACTTATGAAACTTCTAAAAAAAAAGCATCTTTATACGATTTCACTCGATTGTGATTGATTGATTTGTGACGGCTCCGTAGCTAAGTTGGTAGTAACCCTGCCTGCAAGGCGAGGGGTCCCGGGTTCGATTCCCGGCCGGGGCAGATTTTGTGTAAGCATAAAGTTTGTTCTCGGGTCTTGGATGTTTGTGATGTGTATCTGTGTATGTCCATGCCACCTGCGACACAGGGAATCCTAGTGCGGGGGTATGAGTGTGTAAGCGTTTTTTCTTTTATGTTGATGTAGATTTTGTCAACTGATTCGGGTTAAACACTGTTTTAAACTTTCACGGTTATTCACTACTTTATACATTGTAACGGGATATTATTTAACTATTCCCATGAACATGATGCTTGTAACAGCGTCGAAATATCGGCAGCTCACCAGCTGAAAATAATCACGGTAAATATCCCGTTACAATGTATAAAGTGATTCGGGTTAGTTATAAAAGAGCTAGCTGCGGCCCGCGGTTTCACGCGCATTGCCACTTCTACAGGAACTGTTGATTTTTTCGAGTTAAAAATTCTATGTCATTCTCCGGGTCTATACATTAAATGGATTTCTATGCAAAAAATCACGCTTTTTTACATCGGACTGGTGAAGCGTTTGACCACAATTTGACCTGATGTGAAGTGACGATGTGGTCGAAGATGCACGCTTTCCCAGTAAATACCTATTCACTCTATTTTTGGACACACCCAGATTATAACGTTCAGGGAACACAGACGACGGCAAAGCATTCCACACCTTAGCAGTTCTTATTATGTAAGAAGAAGCGAATCGCTTCGTGCGAGTTGGTGGTATTTCCACCATAAAGGGGTGGCGCCCAGCCGATCGTCTTGTTGATTGGTGGAAAAAGGGTGATGAGGGAATCAAGTGGTGAAGTTCTTGCGCACACTCTCCGTAGTATATTCTGTAAAAACACCGTAAATTCATCGTTGCGTTGCTGCGTGGAAGAAGGACAAACTAACAACCACACTTTTTAACCGACTTCCAAAAAAGGAGGAGGTTATCAATTCGGCGGGTATTTTTTTTTATGTTTGTTACCTCAGATCTTCGTCATTTATAAACCGATTTGGTAAATACTTTTTTTATTTGTAAGGATATACTTTCAAATTGGTTCCATAGAAATTTCATCAAAATCGGGTCAGTATTTTGTCACTGAAGTCGGTCCGTCGCTTTTTTAAAGCAATTTTTTTTTGCATTTACTATAGCACCTACGGATATTAGTAGGGAAGTAGGGATTACGAAAAAAAATTCCAACTTTAGTTATGAACACATAATAAAGAACGCTGTGAAAATTATTTTAGACTAAAAGTGTCTTGCGTTTCTTTGTAAAGACTCGCATGTTAAAGAATATATTTTTGATCACTTTTTAATAATGTTTTTATTTTCAGGTACGTACGAAATCGATGCGGAGAAATTATGATAAGTACCTAATCGTAAGTTCGTTTTACTACAATTTGAAATAAATTGTAGTAACTTTTTTTTATTAAATTTTAATAAGAAGTATTTCCCAAGTACCACTGATAAACCTTGTTCTAGGTGTCTTGTATTGAATCGCGCTCTCGTAACACATTTTTGGGTATTTCCAACGTATGAACCAAGTATGTTAATTTTATGTAAAGTAATTCAAGAAAATCTGTTCAGCCATCTGAAAAACATCAGTTCTAATGCCCGGGGTTTTTTAAATTGTAAGTTTTTTTACGAAAATATATTCTATAAATATTATGTAATGTATACAAATAAATAAAATTGAAGTGTCTGTTTGTAAAATTAAAATATCAGCTTTTTACTAAATGCATATGAAAGTATATACGGTACCTATAACAAAACAACCGCTTTTAAAATTTTTGTCTGTCTGTTTGTTCAGGGTAACCTCCGAAACGGCTGAACCGATTTTGACGGGACTTTCACTGGCAGATAGCTGATGTTACAAAATAACTTAGGCTACTTTTATTTTTTAGAAAAAGTATTAGGGTTCCGCGCAAAAAAATAAAAACCGAGAAATCCAATATCTTCGCACGGGTGAAACCGCGGGCAGCAGCTAGTGTATTGTATAATCATGTAACTTATTACCTACTCCAAGCAACGTACAGGTTACAAGTCATCTTGTTTACCTTTCATCACCCTGCCTACGTCTGTTCAAAGTTATATTATCTACCTAAATAAGTAACCATGCCTGCGTTAAAAGGCAGACCAGTTTTTGTACAGTTTTCTTTCAGTATTTCAAATAATAAACTTGCCTTTTTTGCGATCCGATCGACGAAAATAGGTTAGTTAATTTACATACCAACTAGCCTACTTATTTTGAATATTTTATCGGAGAGGTTCTTACTTGGTCTAGTCGGTTCTGCTTGTGGTTTTCTTATTGTTGAAAGTTTTTTTAAACGCTTACCCTCATTCCCCCCCGCACTAGGATTCCCTGTGTCGCAGGTGGCATGGACACACACAGATACACATCACAAACATCCAAGACTCGAGAACGAACTTTCTGTTTACACAAAATCTGCCCCGGCCGGGAATCGAATCCGGGACCCCTCGCTTTGTAGGCAGGGTTACTACCAACTTAGCTACGGAGCCGTTTGACCTTATTCTTTGTTACACACCTTTTTTAAATTCACTAGTTAGATTGACAGAAAAAGGGGAAAAGCTTGTTTTTAAAATTACCTTTATTAATAGGTGGTAGGACTAACTCTTCTGCGTGTGGCCGTCTGGGTTGGTACCATCGCTTTGCTCGTGAAGTCTGCTGCCAAGCAGTAATGTGCAAGGAAAATATCATGGTGAAACTATAGCATGGTGGTAAAGCATTTTAAGTGCTCGCCTGACTTGCTCCCATCCTCTATTTGAAAATATGTTGCCAAGCGCCTATCTATGTGTTCCGGCTTCTGCACTTGAGAGTGTGAACTGCTCATTTTCTTGGTGACTATGATTTTTTCCAAAATCTGTGAATGAACTAAAATATCTTCAAAACTTCGAGTCAGCCTACTCTAATTGCCTTGTCCAAAAACTACATATCTTAACTGTTATATAATCCCTACTAATATTATAAATGCGAAAGTGTGTTTGTTGGTTTGTCCTTTCACGCAGTAACGGAGCAACGGATCGACGCAATTTTAGGCATAGATATAGTTTATGGACCGGAGAGTAACATAGACTACTTTTAATCCCGGAATAATGCACGGTTCCTGTGGGAACGCGGGCGAAAACCGCGGGCAGAAGCTAGTCTTTTATATGCCGTGAAAACGGTAGAAAATCCACCCTCTCTAAAAATACGACTGTTTATCAATTTCCTCCCTATTTCCGTGTTATTTTTCTTTCACGCGAAAAGCGAACTGTCTCGGTAAAAACATGAAGTTTATGACCTCACAAAATATGAGGTCCACATTTGCTTAAACATTCGCTGGTGCTTTACCACCATGCCTCATTTACCGTTGAGAACGAGGGCGTTACCTCTAGTTATGGTGAAATATAAAACCAGTAACTCATCTTTTGAAACGTACGGTTAAGGGTGATCTTGTGGCCACTTTACTATCGCATTCAAGTCAAGGTTATGCTTCGAGAAACAGCTCTATTTAGCTTACATACACAGACAATTTTTTTTTTAAAAAATGAAGTCATTTCTTCGACATAATTATATTAATTTACTTATAAACAAGCGTAGATAAAAAAAAATAAAAACACGACTGCCCTAGCCACTGTCACTCTGGATGATGTAATGATTCTAACGATACCCCATACATCCAAATATGTCTAGGTATTTAAAATTTTATCAATATAAAAATTTAATATTATAAATATAAAATTTTTATGTAAATATTTTAAATGAATTCACAAAGTTACATGAACACTGAAAAGATTACACTTCTTTTTTGGACAATCGTGTAAGAACACAGTACAAAAGTACATTTGTCTCACAAAGTACTGCCAACTGATCAGACAAGCAGCTCCCAAGATCCACTCGAATTGATCGGTTTCTCAGGAAGTCTGATCCCGAAATTACACACACATAAGCTGGTAGGTGCCTGCTTATGTGTATGAATTTTGGGTTAGTTTGAAAACTTGACTTTTTCTGACAATCTCCACCATCATAAATAATACAAAGCTAAAACCACAAAATTGAGATACTGACCCTTTCTGTACTGCAAGGGTTTTCCTTCAGGGGTAAAGAAGCAGGGGATCCCCCATTAAATGAAATGGAATGTTCAATTTTATACATGCAGGTAACCTTGGTGATCAATATTCAGGTGTGCCTTCACACCTTTTGTGTTTTGGCAAATTGTTCTTATGGACTAGGGGAATGCTTTGTGCGGTTACTGAAAAGAAAGGGCCTTTAATTTAGAGGACTGGCGCCATTTATTTTTCACCAACGGTCAGGTTTTGGTTGGCTTACGGTTTTACCTCCGGTCACTAGGGTGGGTTAGAGGTAAGTAGGGTTTTGGGGTCAGGTTTCGGTCAACAGATTGATTTAGTTTTGTATTGAGGCATTGATTAAGACGCCTTGGTGTATTATATTACGAAGCTTTATCGGAAACGGGTCTCGACTTAGCCCGTATATTTTTTATAGTAGTAAAGTAGTACCTAATGTAAACAACAACCTCAGGTCGTTTTATTTGCACTGCACAGGAGTTTCACCGAGCAGCAATGCAATTTGTTCAAAACATTTAATTTACTTTATTTGTTTGTGTTTACTATAATAGGAATTAATGTGTTATTTTAGTTAAGTAAGTAGTATGCATTGTTTTTTTTAGTTTTTGGTGAGTTACCTAATTGGGAGACTGGAATGATCACCAAAGCATTTTGATAGTAAATAAATAAATAAATGTGGTCACGTAACTTTTTACAGAGTAGTCTTAGTTTCATGATTCGTTTTTTATAGGATAGGCCCCATTTAAATTTGTAAACTAATTGTTCGTGGGTTTAATTTTTTGTTCAAAATTTTTTTATTATTGGAACCTGATATTCTTTTGCGCCTTTGCTTTTGTTTTAGCGACTCAAGCGGAGAGTATACCTAGCTGTAATCTGCATTGAGCAGTTTGGTGTTAAAACTTTGGGGCCATAAGAACCGAGAATTCATCATGTTTTTTGAAAAATATTAGAATGTCTTGTTTCACATCTTCAGCCATGTGACATGACTAAGAAACTTTGCTTTCCATAACAATATATCGTTCGTTACAACTTGAAACACTATTTACTATTCTTTTTTTAATTTTGATAGGTACGTTAACATTTGACATTCTCAGTGATGATGTCATGGAAGTTAAAGCTCGTCATGCTGAAGGCGGAACACAATATGAACGGTAGTCAAATAGCGTTGTTGCACGAATCACAATTTTGTGCGATGTTTTAATCACTTAAATTCTGGTATATTTGGGCTCACCAAATTGAATCCGGATGGCAACTAAACGAAGTAACGCAGATTAAACTATTAGCTAGTCGTAGGCTGGAATAAATCGGATTACCTATAAGACCCTACAACAGCCAATAAGCTGACCCAAATATTGTTGTTTGTTGTATTTAAATAAATAAATAAACGCTTACACACTCATACCCCCGCACTAGGATTCCCTGTGTCGCAGATGGCATGGACACACACAGATACACATCACAAACATCCAAGACCCGAGAACAAACTTTATGCTTACACAAAATCTGCCCCGGCCGGGAATCGAACCTGGGACCCCTCGCTTTGCAGGCAGGGTTACTACCAACTTAGCTACGGAGCCGTCCATTTCCCTGAAGTATTTGCGTAGTACCTTTCCATTTCTAAGTGGAACTATTTCCGACTCTATGGCTGAGTTGGTAGTCGCCTGAAAAGCGCAAAGTTCGATCCCCGGCCAGTGCAAACTTTGTATGCTGAACATAAAGTTTGTTTTCGCGTCTTGGATATTTGTTTTGTAACTTAGCAAGTCTTAGCCTCCTGAGACACAAGGTATCCTAGGGCAGGAGTATCGGTGTGAAAGCGTATCCGTCAGCAATTTGAACTTTAAGTGGGACAAAATAGTAATGTAGCACTCCCATATTCTGGATCCCCCATAAAACCCCCTTTTTTAAACCAGCACAACAACCTTTTTATGAGAATTAACCTATTTTCAAGATTTTAGACGATCTAACCTTTCCAAATTAACTATTCTGACTTCCCAAATGTTGAGTTGTCAAACCGTTCACTTTGAACCTGAAGGTAGGTAGAATCTGTCCCACGTCTACAGAATTATTAATAGTAGGCGTGTCTGAAGACCCTTGACAGTTAAGCGAACGCCGCATTGTAAATTGAGCGTGTAATGGCAGCCTTATAAGTGAGATATAATATAGCCAGGAGAACCATTTACAGTTCGACAAGATTTATAGGTTTCAGCAATGGAACCGTGTTCATCCAGTAGGAATAGGTAACAGTTTGTGCTGTATCTGCGGCATTATGGTTCTCCCAGCAGTACGCTTACACACTCATACCTTGTACTACGATTCCCTGTGTCGTAGACGAAATGGTCATACACAGACACACACGTCAAAGACTCTAGAATAAACTTTTTGCTTACCGCACGACATTTGCCCAGCCGGGAATCTAAACTAAGCGATCAAAGCGAGGGGCTTTGCGTCACTTGTTCCATTTAAAATAAGTAATTTTGTCATACTATATCATTATGTATTTTAGCAGTGGATAATACTAAATGATCATTTTACTATATAAATAACAGCGTTATATTTTATGCAGTAGACGATACTCTCCTAAAAATGGCAGCCTATTATCAATGAGACAGAGGCCGGTTAGAGAAGGAGTTTGGGTGACGATCTATAAATACATGGAATAAAAGTAACATCTATACAAATAAATAAAACGGAAGTGTCTGTTTGTAATATCAAAATAACAGCTTTTTACCAAATGCATATGAAAGTATATACGGTACCTATAACAAAACAACCATTTTATTTTTTTTTGTCTGCTCGTCTGTTTGTTCCGGGTAAGCTCCAAAGCGGCTGGACCGATTTTAACGGGGCTTTCACTGGCAAATAGCTGATGTTATAAGGAGTAACTTAGGCTACTTTTATTTTAGAAAGAGAATTAGGGTTACGCGTAAAAAAATAAAACCATAAAATCTATAAAATCCAATATCTCCGCGCGGGTGAAACCGCGGGCATCAGCTAGTAGTATAATAATTGGATGGTGTTCCCTCCTACAATTATGGCTATCACAGACAATTGACTTAGTGATTATTAGTAGTAAGTTTCTTCTATGCTTATTTGTATAGTATTAAAAAGGCGTGTCCATGATAAGCGGTGGAACTTTCAAGTGTGGTCATACTGTACGGCCCCGACATTGACCTTTTGTCCTAATTATACGTCGCTGTGCGTATACATTGCCAGGCAGTTATTTCGTTCCCATATTTGCTATGCAAACAGGGCTTGGAAGTTGGAACTCCTTGGAATCTGGGTCTGCTCTCTAAGCTAGTCAAAATTCAATGTGGAATTAATATTGTATATTCAGTTTGTAATAACTAAACAGAGTTTAAGCTTTCAGTTAAAGAAAATATCGTGGATGTCACTATAGAGTGTTGGTTGGCTAATTTGTAACGGTCGCCTGGCAACCAAATTGGAAATGCGTCTTGAAGAACGTATCTATACGTTCCGGTTGCCGTGTTTGAGAAACAGTCCAATTCTAGGATTAGACTCAAGTCACACCGTCGCGGAATTTGTCGGAATAAATTTTGTGCACATGGCATAATGAACTTTATGCACATTATTTTACGTATTAATTTAGCATGTTAACGGGCGCCTATGGTCATGTATGAACGCTTTCACGCAGAAGCGTCTAGTGGGGGGCGATGAGGCCTGCACTGACGCTGACGTCTCGCTTGGGGTGTATTGTACGTCTAGTGTTGTTTATGGCGAAAGCGTCGCTTGATGAGCCGCATTGATTTGGTAAAAAGCTGTTAATTATATATTACAAACAGACAATTCAATTTTATTTATTTGTACAGACAAGAAGTAATTAAGCAACATTATTTATGTAGAAGGTAGTTAATACTCTACGTATAATTATAATTTGGTAACGTGAAATTGGACGGAGGGTTTTAAGCTCAAGAATAACACAAACCACGCATTCACACGCACTCACGTACGCACACACAAGCATTCCTTCCAAAGTATAAATAGTTTCATGCCCAAACCAATTTACAAGTTCACAAATGATAGTACTGTAAGCAATTTACCATATTTAACCAACTTCATAATTGAATTCCAGCATTATTATGGTGGAAAGAATAGCAATAACTGGTTATTTACATATAAATAAGGGTTAGGATCGCGTGACAACCCACTGTTACGGAGTTCAACTATTTACATTGAGACTGTATACAGTTGCCATACTGTTAATGTGAAGAGTTGGTGAATTATATGTCGGAGTTAGGACGCGTGGCGCATTTGAGAACAGGCGCGGCTCATATATTAATGTTAGTGGGAGGACTAACTCTTCTGCGAGTGTCCGTCTGGGTTGTTACCACCGCTTTGCTCGTGAAGTCTGCCGCCAAGAAGTAGTGTGCAAGCATTACTGTGTTCCGGTTTGATGAGCAGAGTAGCCAGTGAAATTACTGGGCTTATGAGACTTAATACCTAATGTCTCAGGGTATCGAGCGCACTGCAGTGCCGCGCAGGCCTTTGTGTTTCAAAGTTCTGGGTGGCACTGCAAATGTTAGTATAATAAAAAGTTTTTTATTTTTATTTTTTTTATTTATGTTATTTGGTAACGAGACGAGCTGGTCGTTTGCCTGATGGTAAGCATAACGCTGGCCCATAACAATTGCAGTGCCAATCAGAACTTTGAAACACAAACGTCTGCGTGGCACTCCAGTTACCATGAGATATTAAGTCTCATAAGCCCAGTAATTTCATTGGCTGCTCTGCTCATCAAACCGGAACATAGTAATGCTTGCACATTACTGCTTGGCGGCAGACTTCACGAGCATACTTATCCCTACCTAGCTTGGTCCTTCTTGCCCTCGGCAATATAGCAATGCATAAAGGTGATTTAGACCACTTTATTTTCCGGAAAAAATGTAGTTTTTTAGTAAATGTTTACTACTAGCTTTTATATATAACTGTAGTCTATAGATAAAAAGTAACCTATGTAATTCCTTTATCTCAAAAATTGACTACAAAAATCTAGGCTCTTATTAATTAACAGTGTTGAATAGTTAAATTATGTTTTATCCATTTCAGTTCAGTTTAAAACTATCAAAGAACAACGATGACAAAACATGGTTTAACTAAACCACCGTTTAATATTGTTATTTAATAAGAGCCACATTATTTAACAATTGTAGGTTGTAGGTACTTTAGTCGGTAACATATTAGAGTTTTTGTATTATAAGATGCGTTCGCACTTCAAGTTCCTTTTCATTTGCGACAGTTCATACAAAAGTTGGATATCGTAATGGAAAATTAGAATTAGGAAATTGGAATTGAAATTGCTCGATTTTGTGTTAGTACCTAAATACCATTGTTGCTATATTGTTCTAAATGCGCCACTAGTTTGATTTGTAATGTAGTGCTGCGCAGGACGTTGTGATTAAAGTTGTGTAGCACTGCAATTGTTATGGGTCGGCGCTATGCTTATCATCAGTCAAATGACGCTCTCGTATCTTTAACAAGAATATAATATAAAAAAATAGGCCTCTACTTATTTGGCATTCATTATCAGCCTCATACGCTCCCACTGCTGGGATACCGGCCTTCTCTCAGAGAGAGAGGTATGGGCCATAATCCACCACGCGGGCCCAGTGCGGCTTGGTGGATGTCACATGTCCTCGAATTTTATGGTACTTGAACATGCCGGTTTCCTCGCGATGTTTTCTTTCACCGTTTTAGAGCGAATGTCAATAATCCGCAAATAACTTGATATAAGTCATTGGTGCGGGCCGAGTCGAGATTCGAACTACGGCGCGTCGGATTGAAAGTCGCACAAGTTTCCGCTCAGCCACACTCGCACTTATTTGGCATACGACTTGGAATAAAAAATACGTGCGACGTAAGAAGACGAATACCCTTTAACTTTTCTATTTATAGAAGAAGATTCACAAAGATAACCTGTCAACACCTGATCAACGACATGCCCATAAAGTACGCAAAGTATCGTTCAACTCCCTGTACGTTGCTGGAGCCGTCAAAGTTAGCGCGGCTCGATTTCAACCCCTTATCGTGAGAGCATTCCCTTATTTCTATTGAAAGGGTTGTGATAACACGGTGGTACAGTGAGAAATATTGCAGTGTCAGAATAATATTTTGTTAATTTTGCATTATTCTGTTTAAATGCACAGTTTCTAAAGCACTAATACTTATCGATTTAAAACTTCCGGATTGTCTTGTATTTATATTATTCCTATAGCATTATGCATACCTGACCAGTGACCAGTGACCAGGGGTCTTAGCGGCTAACAATCTCGTGTTAGTTTTCGACTCCAACCCAATTAAGACCAGCGGTCGCTAGGTCTTCGGCTCGAACGAGTAGTCTAGAATTTTCGCTGGTTATATCATTTTAGAGCGATTATTAAGGAAACAAGTTCTTAAAATACGAAAAGAAACGAAAACTCTAGACAACTCCTTCCATACGAAGACTAGTGACCGCTTGTCTCAATCAAGTTGGAGTCGAAAACGAACACGAGATTGTTAGCCGGTAAGGCAGCAGTAAGGCAGCAGGTACGACTTCAATGATGTTATATTATGCATAAGACCAGAACTGCTCTTTTTTCATCATCATCAGCTGGGAGACGTCTACTGCTGAACATATGCATACCTTAAGGGGCAGAATCCGCCGCGCCGCTATCTCCCTCGCGCATCTCAACATTTTTGAAGATAAACAATCACTTAATATAATTATGAAAAATCGCATTCGGTGAAATTGCTGACATTGACATTACAAATATTACACAAAAATTTCATTTTGTTCCATTCAGGTTTTCAAACCTAAAAATGGGATTTTATGTTTTGCCCATTTTCATGTATGAAAACTTGATCGGATCAAAATGAAACTTTTGCCGTACCTTTGTAATGTTATTGTCAGCAATTTCACCGAGTGCGATTTTTCATAATTATATTAAGTGATTGTTTATCTTCAAAAATGCTAAGATGCGCGAGCGAGATAGTGGCGTGCCGGATTCTGCCCCTTAAGAGCGCCACTGGGATTGGTTACTGGGATTGGTTTACTTTGCATCCAACGGCGCGCCATGGTTTTGACAAGGTTTTCAGTCTACCTAATAGGCCTACATCACGTCTTCCGGTTCGCGGTCGCCACTCGAGAACCTTTCTTCTCCATCGGTTATCGGTTCTGCGAGCGACGTACCCTGGTTCATTGCCATTTCATCTTGCCGACGCTGAAAACTTTGTCGTTGACTTTAGTTCTCATGGATCTCCTCATTCCAGATTTTATCACGCAAGGATACCTCGATCATAGCCCTCTCCATAGCTCGTTGCGTGACTTTGAGCTTTATAATGAGGCCAATTTACTTTTTGTCTACATAATTGATTTCCTGACAAATAAATTTTAGCGCAACAGCAGATTACAGATAACAAAATGTATTTTCAGATGAAAGAAATATAAAAAATTTAAAACGAAATATGCAATCGCTTAAAATGCAAATAAAAAATTGCTTTAAAAAAGTGACGAACCGACTTCAGAGATAAACTACTGAACCGATATTGATGAAATTTCTATGGGACTAATCTGAATGTATACCCGTTCAAATAAAAAAAATATTTTTCCAAATCGGTTTATAAATGACGGAGATCAGAGGTAAAAACATAAAAAAAATTACTGACCGAATTGATAACCTCCTCCTTTTTTGGAAGTCGGTTAAAAAGCAATATGATTTTAGAATTACCACCTAAAGAAATCGGTAAAAATCAAAACCACCAAGATATTAATTTCTCTCAGTGTGACCCCAGCGTTACCTGAACTGGCGGAATTACATGATGCCTTCACATGTTAGGAAACTCATTTCGTCGTTTTTTTTGCGAGATCTATAGCCCTGGGCGAGCCGAGAACGAGTCGAGATCGATGTTAAATCGAATTTTTTTAGTAGGTGCTGCACGTGTGAGTCCTTTGAGTTTCGATCCAGAAATTTGGAACATAGAGCATCTACACCTCACGATTTTAATTTAACTTTACACGCGTATGCAGAAATTTTGACGTAAACTTAAAATTCAGCCTTTTTTTTGCTCTATAAGCTCATAAAAAAAAAATGAATTGTCTAACGCTTTTATACAACACGCTGTCACCGCTAACACCTCAATAAACATTTTACAGAGCTTTTTAGAGATATAAGTGTTAGTTATAGGACTGTTTTGCTGCTTGGGTGTAAGCCAATAAAAAGGCCGAGAAATGCGTGGACAAACATATACGTAGAAACAAACATACACGTATAAAACTATAAAATGTTGTACATTTGTTTAGAACCCCTATTAGATTATAATATGTGAAATATTGCCGTCCTAATAATATTAGGTACATACATACGTGTCCATTTGATTAGCTCCTTTTTTGAAGTCGGTTAATAAGAGAAGAAATGGAGGTTATATCCATACTAATCCATACTAATATTATAAATGAGAAAGTGTGTTTGTTGGTTTGTTGGTTTGTCCTTCTTTCACGCAGTAACGAAGCAACGGATCGACATGATGTTTGGCATAGGTATAGTTTATGGACCAAAGAGTAACATAGGCTACTTTTTATGCTGGAAAAATGCACGGTTCCAGTGGGAATGCGGGTGAAAACCGCGGGCAGAAGTTAGTGTGACATAAAATTGACATTGACAGCTGTCAATGTTGACAAGTTGATTTAATTTGACAGATCGGTTTGACGGTTCCTGTGGGAACGCGGGTGAAATCCGCGGGCAGAAGCTAGTAGGTTATATATAGGTCACACAATACTGTTTTATAGGTCTTCATCAAAAACCTATCAATATGTTATTTACCCGTACCGTATTTGCCTGCGCGGAGATAAGAGAGACGCCAGTTTTATTAAAATCGATCCGATTCTATAGTTCCGGGACAAACAAACTTCCGCCTTTATTGTTAGTTCCGAAAGCTTGGAAGTGCTAGATCTATTCCCGGAACTTCTGAAATCTTATACTCTTCCTTATATTAGTTACTAGCTTTTGCCCGCGGCTGTGCATGTAGGTAGTAATAGGATAAAAAGAGATAATCTGACGTATACTAATCTATTTACGGCACCTACTACTAAAATCCTTCGAATTTTTACGGAGTTGAGTGGTACCAATACATGACTCATAGCTGCGGGTGAAAGTAGTATAAAGGTAATATGTCAAAAAGTGTAGAAATTATAGAGGACACATTGTTGATGACCTAGGTCCTAGACAGTCCATTAATATTTCCTGCCAGCAGTTTGGCTGATAAATAAAATAATATTTTGTTTTCTTTTATTATTATTAAATAACTTAGTTATATCTTACTTGTGGGCGTACATCTTAAGGCACACTACCTCTTCTTCTTTCTTTATTTCTTGGCCATTGTAGTGATTATAGTTTGACCTTGACATAAACGCGAGTTAGTAAAATTGTGAAATAGCGCCATCTATTTTAAAATTTATCTTCATTCAATTCAATTCTTACGCTACAGAAGTATCAACTACACCACGAGGGGCCGTCAATAAATTGATACTAAT
The DNA here is from genome assembly GCA_907269065.1 of Crocallis elinguaria. NCBI lineage: Eukaryota > Metazoa > Arthropoda > Insecta > Lepidoptera > Geometridae > Crocallis > Crocallis elinguaria. The sequence continues at coordinate 1,088,576 of OU026076.1, forward strand.
GTCTTTTAGATTGGGCATCACACGCTGAGCAAACTGGCTTCAGTTTGCTGCAATCGAATATGCATGAAGATATGTTGATCTAAATTCCAAATACCGACGCTCTCTGCGATCACGAGAGCTACATTTCCTTAAAAAAGCATTGTTTCAAATAAAGCTTCAAATAGAACCATGATGGTTTTATCAAATTGAAGCTGGTAAAATTGCGTAGAATTATTAATTGTTATACAAAGTGAAAGTATTCGTTATTACGTGTGGGTCGATACGGAATCAAATCTATGGTCTATGGTTCGAACTCTACCATTAGCTTGAGCTCTAGGTAAACGAAAACATAGTGATGCAAGAAGAGCACTGTCAAGCCACTTTACAAGGTGGTAGGACAAACTCTTCTGTGAGTCCACGTATATCTGAAAAATTTCGCTCCCAACAGAATTCGAACCTGCGTCTTCTGCGAGTGTCCGTCTGGGTTGGCACCACTGCTTTGCTCCTGTACTCTGCCACCAATAATGTGCAAGCATTACTGTCTTCTAGTTTGCTGAGCAAAGTAGCCAGTGAAATAATAAGTCCAATAGGACTTCAGAGACTTAATACCTAATGTCTCAGAGTAATGAGCGCAATGCAGTGCCGCGCAGGCCTTTGTTGTTTAAAGTTCTGAGCGGCACAGCAATTTTTATGGGCTGGCGTTATGCTTACCATCAGGCAAACGACCAGCTCGTGTGACCAGAGAGTGCACGCGGCGATATCGCAACGACCACTAAGTTTTTTGTGGAAAAATACATTTATCTAAACAAGCTTTTATAAAACACGTAATTGGCAATGTAATCTTTTGGCCACCTACTGGCTCCATCTTCAGGACGCTGAACATCATCTATCAGTGTACTTTTAAAGACAAATCTCGATGGAGTTACGTCGTTTCGTTACAGAGTTCCTGTGGTCGGTTTGGGGTTCCGTCATCAGATCAGCTCTGTGACATCTATCTATATTGCATTGTCATCCGATTTACATATGTATGACGTCTCAATCAAACCCTGGGGAGTGGGTCAAATTTAGCTTGCAAAATTTTACCTAAACAAACATACAAACGTAATAGCTTGTAATAAAAATAAATAATTATTGTAAAAATACCCGAATGTACAAAATAAATGTGTGCGTCTAAATCTCGACGCCAAATTCAATACGGAAATGTCAAAATCTGGTCAAATTAACGTTCGCTCCGGTCCAAAACTAATAACGTTAGTTTCAGTTTACGTATATTTGATTTGTCTGTTTGCCGTGTACTCATGACCGGAAACCAAATAACTGGGCTTGTTGACCTTTACAAGTACGTAGTTTCATCTATAATAATATCGTAGACGTAAAGTTAGTTTGTTTATTACAGCTAGTTACGAGTCCTATTCTAAAAATTCTTACACCACTACAAAGCTACATTCAAAATACTTGATATTTGGTCTTACCACAAAAAAATTAAACGCACGTTAAACCCTTTTAAACACTGTTTAACGCCTAAACATGCCTTAGTCGCGCGATTAATATGAGCAACCATAAATCCTGATTTAAGTAGTGTCTAACCATTGTCTAACACAATTCTGTTGTGAAATTACTGGGCTTATGAGACTTAATACCTAATTTCTCAGGGTAACGAGCGCACTGCAGTGCCGCGCAGGCCTTTGTGTTTCAAAGTTCTGGGTGGCACTGCAATTGTTATGGGCCGGCGTTATGCTTACCATCAGGCAAACGACAAGCTCGTCTCGTTACCAAATAAAATAAAAAAGAAAAAAAAACAATCTGGTTATGCTTAGACGCTGTCTAGCTAAACAGGCGACTAAAAATGGTTTTTTGTGGTAACACTATAACAGTCTCGAGGAGCGCTGAGTCGATGTAATGTTGGACTTTGCATTTAACGAAGGTTGTAGTAATTTAACTTTCATGAGCGCTCTTAGGCACATGTACTTAAATTATTTTGAATATGAATTTGTGAAGCTTCTCGTCTCTGTAAATAGGCTTTTACGCAGAATGTAGAGGAGGTACTTGCTACTTACCACAATGCCACTCCAAAGCCGCTATGGAGACCGCGTGGTTTATTCTAACCAGCTTAACTAATGAGATTTTTCTTAATCTATTTAATCTGCGCACCGAAGGCTTTTGTAAAGTGGTGTTCCGTGTAAACCTGGCACCTGCAATTAGGAAATATTATAAGATTAAGACGCTGTTTAAGAGGCTACAGCTCGCCAAACTTTCCATACAAACGCTCGTACGCGATATTGAGCAAATAGTTATCATGCCTACTTTATATCTAGGATTCCGTGGAAGCAAAAATGTAAATTTTTGAGATTCCAACTCAGTATAAGCGTTCAAAAATCAGCTTTTTTGGACAAATTTTACCTTGACTTTGGCTGTTCACAGTGTTCTAATAAATGTAAAATTCAACAAAACACTTCTATATAATCCTTGGACATGTAATGGAGATTCTAAATAACAAACATGTTTTTCATAAACTTGTAAAGCATTTTCTAAAACACGTATTTCCTGGTACACGTTTTAGGAAATTACCACGCACTAATTGTCGTCGGAAATTTTCTTTCGAAATTTATTTCAAAATTTTCAGAATGCCAACCGAAGGCTCTGGCGTTGTCTCTCCTTTTCCGTAATGCCTGTTTTTCTTCGATGAACAAAAAAGCCTTGCCATTTTTGCGTTCTACGATTTTTGCGTTGGGCGGGTCATGAAGCGGCACCTTAAGGTTTATTAATGCTTAGAGGAGTGTAGAGATATTATGACTGATGCGGAAGTTGGTAAACGCTAATGAGGGATGTACAGTAGGTAGATATTCGCCGTGCGGCTGGTCGCTTACTAAATCGCTTCTACTACTACTACTACGGCGCAAGTACGGATCTTTTTGATCGATAAAATTCGATAAAATTGACAGTTCAAATCGATAAAGTGGGTTTTATCGACTTTTTATATAATTTATCGAGCCTCAATACTATCGACAAAGTTATCGAATAGCTAGGTCGAATCCAAACAGAATATAGAGCTACTACAATACTTTACGACCAGACTTCGGTACAACCGATAAATTTATCGGGTTTTTCCATTCAACAAATTTATCGAACCGACTCCCGTACTTGCGCCGCTAATCGTTCAAAGAAGAATCACGACAGATTTAAATATCCCGTACTTCCGGATAAACCACAACAACTCATCTCTAGTGAAAATGTAAACAGCATTTAGTATTAACGTGCTATGTTTTCACGACGCAGAGCGGCCTTAATTACACCGAACTTGATGGAATTATTCAGTTTTTAATTATAATTTCTGGGTTAAAGGAATTACCTGGAGATTGGGATTCGTCACGAACGTTTTGGGGTTGAGCGCGGTGTAGTTTTTGGAGTAATAAAGTGTTTTTAGTAGGTAGATAATTACGGCTTTCTTATCAAACTAAGTTTTTGATAGATAGATAAACTCTTTGAAACACGACAATACAAGGAATACTAAAACTTTACGTCCAAAAAACCTTTATATTAAATATTAAAAAAGCTATTACATAAACATGACATCTAACTTAGCTACAAAAACAGTTAGATAATTGGCTCAACGGATCAGCATTGCAGTTCAACGAGGCAATGTGCGGCCCCGTAGCTAAGGTATTCCGTTAAATAAGGTATTCCGTTTTAAATAAATGATTTTTCTTTCTGTATTTATGGCTTCACTACTTTTATTTCCTGTCATCACAACGCCTAACAACATGTCGGGATCTATTTGTTTATATCTTTCGTTCCAGGTGTTCCTATGTTTAACGGTTAGCCCATATAATTACATAAACACGTTTGACGGCTCCGTAGCTAAGTTGGTAGTAACCCTGCCTGCAAAGCGAGGGGTCCCGGGTTCGATTCCCGGCCGGGGCCGATTTTGTGTAAGCATAAAGTTTGTTCTCGGGTCTTGGATGTTTGTGATGTGTATCTGTATGTGTCCATGCCACCTGCGACACAGGGAATCCTAGTTCGGGGGTATAAGTGTAAGCGTTTATATTTATTAATGTCGCCAGCATGCTGGGTGCGCTTTCTTCTTGGGATGTAAGTATATTTACGTGAAATTCCACTGGTTTGGGTTAAAATTTTAAATATCTACTTTAACTGTCATCTGTGTCTTGTTTGTCAGACATGTTTTTATAAAGGCTAATAACAAACCAGTCCTTTTACATGACCGCTTTTATGGTCCCGGTAATTGCTGAACGTGATTCTTAAATATTGTAAATATTTCTAATAAACGACCCCCAAAAGGAGAAGGAATTTAATTTGAACCCTTTTCATACATTTTATGAGATATCTTTGATATTGTTGTTTTATGTTATTTTTTAACAGTAAGCATTTGTTCTTTTTTAATTAATAATAGCTCAGTATGAACGTCGGGATTAAAAAAAACCTAACACTTCCCTAGAATTTCCTTATTTTTCATAAATTCACTCAAAATTAAAAAAAATAAACCGGATTGCATTCTGATAATTTATACATTTTTAAATACAAAACTACCTATACTCGTATAATTAGTATATATAACATATAAAGAGACGCTAATATATTTTGACTAATATCATTTAAATTCACCTATCACAAACTGCCGTAGTATAACAATTTAGGTAAATCCCTAAGCCCTAGGTCACACGTCCCCCGTAGATACTACTAGCATAAGTAATGGCCGTAGCATCGGAAAGTAGGTAATGAATTACCTAGAGACGGAGCGTACTATATGTTACGTATAAAATAGGCTTTTATAGGCAGGTTTTGGAGCTATAGAATCGGCAGTTTACAGCACACATTAGCAGTTAACATTAGCAATTATGTTTATGTTAGTGGGAGGACTAACTCTTCTGCGAGTGTCCGTCTGGGTTGTTACCACCGCTTTGTGAGTGAAGTCTGCCGCCAAGCAGTAGTGTGCAAGCATTACTGTGTTCCGGTTTGATGAGCAGAGTATCCAGTGAAATTACTGGGCTTATGAGAGTTAATACCTAATGTCTCAGGGTAACGAGCGATTTGCAGTGCCGCGCAGGCCTTTGTGTTTCAAAGTTCTGGGTGGTACTGCAATTGTTATGGGCCGGCGTTATGCCTACCATCAGGCAAACGACCAGCTCGTCTCGCTACCAAATAACATAAAAAAATAATAAAAAATAATTGAAAAAGTATGTAATATTATAAGGAACGGTTTTAAACTCTGTTGTGTCTTTTTTACACACTATCGCCCTTATTCATAAAAGCTCAATAAGATAATCAATGCTTTAAACTGCTCTGTCAACGTCTTGTTGACGGAAGCTGTTAAGCGTGAAAACGAGACCAAACACTGTCTAGTTATTATTAAGTAACTTACGGAACGTTTATGAATAAGGTAGGCTTTTTTGGTAAAAATGATAATTATTGTTCTTGTTTATTTCCATGATATGATATATGTACGCCTCTGCAGGCAGAATTTTGATGGAAACTTCCTGTTGTAACACCAATGCTCATACTGTACCCAAAATTCTCACAAATAAACTAATTTAATTTCATTTAATTTCATTTAATTTCAAGGGCTTATCTCGCCCGTTGCTAAGCTATGATGAAATCAAATGTGGTGACAACATCTTGGTTAAGACTAGCTCTTAAGACGCTGACAACAGACAAATAGAGCAAATATACTTGACATCATATCGTCTATAGCAAAACCTATTTAGTATGTGGCGGTGAGAAAAAAATATGTTTCTAAAAAAAGCTGAATAAGCCACTTTGGTAAAACCAAAATTTCGTTAAAGGGGTAATAAAATATTGTTTCCCAAATCACGTTATCACAAAATAAACTGCGTAGAAAAAAATACTAAAGTTACTTCTTTGTCTAAAGATAAACGTCTAAAATGATTAGATTGAGATGACGGCTCCGTAGCTAAGTTGGTAGTAACCCTGCCTGCAAGGCGAGGGGTCCCGGGTTCGATTCCCGGCCGGGGCAGATTTTGTGTAAGCATAAAGTTTGTTCTCGGGTCTTGGATGTTTGTAATGTGTATATGTGTATGTCCATGCCACCTGCAACACAGGGAATCCTAGTGCGGGGGCATGAGTGTGTAAGCGTTTATGTTTATGTTTATGTTTAAATGTCACAACAGAATAGAGTTAGACAAAGGTTAGACGCTACTTAAATCGAGATTTGTGGTTACTCATAATTAAACACGCGACTAAGGCATATTAAGGAGTTAAACACTGTTTAACACAGGTTTAATGTGTGTAATTTGTTTGTGGTTAGACCGATATAAATTGTATCATTGACCTTCGGATTGCTCAACTTTCGGATTGGTGGTCAACTTGAATACCAAAAATTCGGAATCATCTGTTTAATTGTATAAAGTTAAATGGGTAACTGTGTACAATTAATGGGTAATAGGCCTAAGCATTTGGGGTTCTTTGAATGCTTCAATTTTCTCGTGACCACTATCAATGCATTGATCGTAGTCACGAGAAGTCATCGACGTCTCGATCAACTTGCATGCAACTTGATCGAGACGTTGACGTTAGCCAGAAATTACATTTTGAAATTATTTTTTATTGTCTCAATAACTTGAAAACGGGACCAAACAGTCCTTCAGTGGCTAAACTAATGGCCCCACGAGCGAGAAGCGGACCACCTCCATTAGCGGATTTCAGTTTTATTGCGCACTCCTTTATGAACTCGAAACCGAGAGCTCAGGATAATCATCCGCTTACTCTATCGTTTTTGTAGGTAAATACGCTTTTTCGCTTCTTTCGCTCCTTTTGCTTCTTTCGCTTAATGGAGTGACATATTGCTTACAGGCTTTTACAAGTTCTAGAGCCTTTTTGGTTCGACTTATTAGCTGAATTAGTATCGCTGAATGAGTTCGCCGAACATCAACGTATGTTACTTTGACTTTCTAACGTGAGTAATTAAAGTAGGTACTGTCTGAGAATAATAATGTATTTGTATGTATTTTGTTCTTGCAAATAATTTGTTTGATTTGAATTGGTAATTAATATGTTTAATTTTGTGTTCTTTATGTATTTTTTGTTATTTACGAGTATCTAAGCTAAGTTTACTAATAAATGAGAATTTCAGTATTTGATTTGAATTCTTTTGATGGATTTTTATGTCATCATCGATTACCTATCTGCAGCAGCAGTTCTTAAACTTTTAAGGTAACGGAACACTCAACTAATCCCTTTTATTTTATGGAACCGCATACCAAATTATTACAAATGAAGGAAGAAGTGCGCTTTTTGCGCTATTCTAAAATAAATATTATTTGTAACATGAGTCATCACTGCTCTAAAATTCGGTTACTAATGCACTAATATTTTACTCGAAATTACAGTTTAAAGGTCTTAAAATGTAAAAGCGTTCAAGTATCGTATTAACGTCACAAACAGCCTCTCAATTTAGAATTTAATTTGTCAATTCAATTGAATTCGGCGCTGATGTTTATCAGCTAAGTATTTCTAAAACGTTGCTGAATGAAAGGATTAGTTATTCTTATTCCAGTGTGTTGGTAATAACAGTCTAAAGGCTAAACCGGAGACGAGCGGAGAAGGCTAAAATTACGAGCACAGCATAACTAACAGTTTTTATCGGGCTATATTATATTGAGTAGTTATAGTACCAGCAGGAAGTGTTGAACTTGGTTACAACGATTTGAACTAGATGGCGTTAGTATCGCCTACGTCGAAATCCTGAATCGCGGTGACAAAGTTCGCAGGCGCATTAATGCACTTTTGGCGCTTTATTTAACAATATTGCTTTTACTGTGGCAAGAAATGAGTGTTTGATTTATCCTCGAAATCTCAGTAGTCCTTAGGAGTCTGAACATCACCCTGTTCAGAAAGGACTATCTTTTCAGTAGTTTTCAGCGAGTATTCATCTAGGTGGTTACCACCGTGTAATCTACATCATGCATGCAATACTATATTTTGGCTGGGTGAACAAGGTAGTCAGTCAAATTACTGGGCGTATGAGACTTAATACAGGATGCCTCAGGGTAACGAGCGGGGGTGCTATGCCGGGGAACCTCCACGTGGTGCACCCTGGGTACCCGTCAGCAACATCTCCTGGTTGACCTTTCGGTCCCGGAGGGGTTGCTGACGGGTAGCTGATGCCCCGGCGAGGTGGGCCCCTCCGCGTGTCCCTCTGATTGGGTCAGCAGAGGGCACGGCGGATGGGGCAGAGGGGTTGAGCGGGACCCGAAGGCCGCAGAGAGGGACGGGCGCGTCGTTGTCGGCTTGCGACGCGCCACACCGATGGTGAGAGATAGGGGCGCGCTGTCTTCCAGCGTGGGACCAGGGGGTGACCCTTTGGGTATACAGACCCCCCTGCTCCCGCTGGCAGCGCGCGACCGGACGAGACAGGAGATGGACAGCCCCTCTTATTGGGGGGGCTGGACGAGGAGGGGCGCGCTGGCTAGCGCGCCAAATATTACCGGACGGGACCAGGAGGAGGACAGCCCCTCTTATTGGGGGGGGCTGTACGAGGAGGGGCGCGCTGGCCACCAGCGTGGGACCAGGGGGCTACCTTTTTGGGTAGTGAACCCCCTGCTCCCGCTGGCAGCGCGCGACTGGACGTGACGTAGGAGGAGGACAGCCCCTCTTAGGGGGGGCTGTACGAGGAGGAGCGCGCTGCCTACCAACGTGGGATTAGGGGGTGACCCTTTGGGTATACGGACCCCCCTGCTCCCGCTGGCAGCGCGCAAACATCGGACGTGACACAGTAGGAGAAGGGCCCTCGCCCTGATTGGCCATAATCGGGGTGGGGGCAACACTGGACTTGTCTTCAGAGGGGGGGGGTCTGATACCCCCCCTCTGCACCGGACCAAGATGAGGCGGAGCGCGCGGCCGTGTTTTGCGACCGCGCGCCACTGACGGTGCTCTCATGAGCACGGAGACGGGGGCGCGGTCTAACCCCTCCGTCTCCACCGGGAGGACCTGGGGCGTTGGATGCGGGGGCATTCGGCGTCCCTCACCTGCGTATAGGTAGGGTCCTCCCGAGGCGGAGGCGATGCGCTTGCGTTGGGCGCATCGCCTGGCCGTGCGGGGGAGAGGTGCTCTCCCCGCGAGGCGGGTCCGCCCTGGGGGGCGGACGACGGCTGACGGGGTCCTGTGCGGAGTGCGAAAGCGGAACCGCGACCCCGTCCAAAAGCTGAGCCGGAAAACGTCCCAGGGTTTTTTAGTGGGTAGGACGGCTGCGCGTGGGCGAGCGTGAGTCCCACACTCTCTCCGTAGCCCCCCCCGGGGCGCGGAGGGGTAAGCTCGCAAAGGAGTTTTTCCCTGGGGAAAAAAAAAAAAAAAAAAAAAAAGGGTAACGAGCGAACTGCGGTACCGCGCAGCAAAGTTTTTGGTGGCATTGCAGTGCCACTTAGAACTTTGAAATACAACGGCCTGCGCTGCAATGCAGTGCGCAGAGTGCAGGGTAATCCCTGAGACATTAGGTTTTCAGTCTCATAAGCTCAGTAATTATAAAACTATTATAAAGCTCATCAAATCTGAACACAGTAATGCTTGCACATGCTCATTAGGGCCTGGCGGCAAACTACACGAGCAAAGCGATGGGTATTTATGCTGGTAAGGCGTGTTTCAGTCGCCAGTCGTCTTATTACCTAGTAGTATAAAAGTGTCTATGCTCGCTACTAATTATTACTTATTCTGCACATTTAGGTACGCTTTCTCCGCTTCGCTTTGCTATGGTAGATGACGAATCTACCTTATTTTATTAAAAAGAAAATATTTGAGTGCTGTAGTTGGATTTTATATAGAAGTAGAGAGCTGCTTAGCAAAATCAGTCGCTTACTTCTCGCTTTTGATTAAAGCGCTTTTTTCGCTTAATGGCTTAATGGACTAGTTAGAACGTTTTCAGTTGAAATATTTAAGGACAAGCTTTTGACTTTTGAAACTGGTTTAGCAATAGAGTGTTTTGATGAACTTGATGTTAGTGGGAGGACTAACTCTTCTGCGAGTGTCCGTCTGGGTTGTTACCACCGCTTTGTGAGTGAAGTCTGCCGCCAAGCAGTAGTGTGCAAGCATTACTGTGTTCCGGTTTGATGAGCAGAGTATCCAGTGAAATTACTGGGCTTATGAGACTTAATACCTAATGTCTCAGGGTAACGAGCGCATTGCAGTGCCGCGCAGGCCTTTGTGTTTCAAAGTTCTGGGTGGCACTGCAATTGTTATGGGCCGGCGTTATGCTTACCATCAGGCAAACGACCAGCTCGTCTCGTTACCAAATAACATAAAAAAAGACTTGTCATTTTTCTGATCCATTCCAAGGGCCAAACCGCAGTTGCTAGTCGCTTCGAAGCGTCAATATTATGATTGAAAAAGTTCCCTGATGCATATAAATTTTCATTGAAAACGACTCATTCATTTCGAAGATTTTGGACTTGAAAGCACACGAAGTGCCGCGAGGCGTAAACACCCACAATCTTTTGACCTGTAAATAGAAGTAAATAAAATCTTATTTTGGAATAGCTGTACGAATGCCCTAGTGATCCCAAAACAAGTTTAATCAGGTTAGCGATGAGCGGTTTATACGAGAGAACACCGTATGGTCGTAACTTGTTTATTAGTCTTCCGGGCGGGATACGCGCTCCTTTTGTGGGATTTTCTAATGTAATTCCCGGGTTTACCCACCCTGGACAGTAAACTGCGAATTATGTAGAGAATAAACCCGGCACGGACAATGAGGCCGCGAAAATCGTATTTTTATTCAAGCAAGTGCCGTTGGAGTGCGCTTGCCTTTTTATACAGTGTCTGCAAGTACGCAGGCCTGATGAAAAGTGCTTTTGCACTATAAACCTATCTCTTGGCACATTGCTTAAATTGACCGTTTTGTTTATGCTAATATATAGAGTGTTTTTTTCCACTTTCACTACGTGGTAGGACTAACTCCTCTGCGAGTGTCCACCTGAGTTGGTACCACCGTTTGCTCGTGTAGTCTGCTGCGAAGCAGTGATGTGCAAGCATTACTGTGTTCCGGTTCGATGAACAGAGTATCCAGTGAAATTACTGGGCTTATGAGACTTAATACCTAATGTCTCAGGGTAATGAGCGCACTGCAGTGCCGCGCATTTATTTGTGGGGAGTGTGGAGATAGTTTATGGGCCGGAGAATAACACAGGCTACTTATTTCCCGGAATAATGTTTTCTATGAGAATCTCTTTGCGGATGAAACCGCGGGTAGCAGCTAGCTCCTATTGTCAAGGCGATTCAGTCATTAGAGATCCAGTGATTAATATAATATATAAGTGATCACGAACACTACAAAGGATTCAATACTTAAAATGATGTAAATTATAAACTGTAAATTAAAACTGGTGGGAACTTTTATTCCCCGTAGTTCCACTACACTAGAAATTGAATTTTAACCAATTTCAGTTGGTTCTCTGTTATTTTGATTAACCGATCATGTTATCTGTGGATCCATTACTTAGCTTTATGGTCAGCGTATGCTTTGTAATGATTATAAATTATTGTCGGTTATTATCTATTAGTTATAATAGTTGTTTCTGTTATAGTGTTTGAGTTGTACAAATATGTACATTAACGATGTTGTATATTGAACGTTGTGGCTCAAGACTTACGCCCTTTTCATAAATGCTCAGTAAGTAATCTATGCTTTAAACTGCTCTGTCCACTTCTCGTTGACGGAAGCTGTTACGCGTAAAAACGAGACAAAACACTTTCTAGTAATTAAGTAAGTTACGGAACGTTTGTGAATAAGGGCTTTAAATAGTAAAAAGTTTTTTGTTTTAAATTTTAGGTTGGTATGTTGTTTTGGGAGTATGTTGTCAGGATTCTTGTGGAAACTGCTCTTTCTTTACTAAACTAGCTGGGTGGATCGAATTGGAAACGTTATGTGAGGGATTTACGCGTGCACTTTAGTTTATAGGTCTGAGAATCATGGATGTGGGTTTGATTCGCCCTTAGGTTCGAATGGACAAACGTTTGATTACTATCTCAAAATGGTGCGAACGGTTTTTGTGTTTCGTGATGGTTTAAGACAGTTTGGGTTTCGTATTCTAATACCTACATTGTCTTTTACTTCTAATTAAAAAATTATAATCATTTCTGACTTCTTTCTTGCTCTTCTTCTCGATCATAGACATGCTTGGAACGGGCACCTACAGTCATTTTAATCATCAGGACACTCCTTGTTTGGAATTACCACTTTCATTTTGACTTTAAAAAGATGAAAGAAGATATTATGTGAAAACCGGCATATTCAAGAATCGCAAAATTCAAGGCATGTTCCATCCGCCAAGCTGCATGTAAGAACACAATATATTTACGACTTGTGTAGTAAATTTCAAAGCTAGAACTTTAAATACCTCTCCAAAGGACATTCCCACACCACGCTTTCTAGTGTGGGTTGCTATTTGCTCATTATCCAGCTCAAATTACATAATACTTACGTGGCACACGTGCTCATGTTTACTGTGTGCGCCCACGTGGGTCTTAAGTAAGGGTTTCAGGTTGTTCCATGGATAGACTAATAAAGATAAATGGACGGCACTCCTGATGCCTGCTGGTAAAGCCACTAAAGCCGGCAATCTTATAAACATAACGTTTACCGATTTAGTGCATTAAAAATAGGTTAGGTGTAATTAGGGCGTGCCATGTAAGAAACTAATATTAAAATTTAAGACGACACCACAAAAAATCTTTCGACCGTCTATCTATTTTTTAATGTGTGGAAATTTCATTTAGATTTTTTTTCAGATAGCGTTTTCTAAGTTACAAGTTGTGACTTGAATACTTATAATATTTTTCCTAAGTATAAGTTGGCTTGCTTCGATGGAGTCACTAGAATGTTACTAGCGATAGCGCGCCGTCTGTATTGTTGCGTTACTCTTTGGTACTGTCCTAAGCAGTTGCCCTACCCTCTTCACGCTTGCTTTAATGAGCTTAAACTAAAATCATGCTGTAATATATTCCAGGTCCTAAAATAAAATAATACAATATTATAATAACCTAAGTAAATAAAAAAATAGGGCCGGTTTTGTTGATATAGGGTTCACTTACTGCACTCAAGTTAAAAATTGGTCGATTATGAATTCTGGCAGCTGCACTTAAGAGCCAGTCCGACCTTCGACTATTTAGTCACTTAAGAGGGTACCTAAAGCCAGCAAAAATGTCTTCATTTCTTCTCGCCCTTTCTCTCTTTCACATAGCATGCGATCATGAAACAACGATATGCTTTAAGTTCACGGATTAAAAATGTAGTAAGTGCCAAAAGCGTTTATTGGGTATAGCCAGTGGTATTTTCAAAAAATCCCTAGCAACATCACTCTAATAAGCTAATTAGTTAGTGCAGTATATCGAGTATTTATTGAAAAATACGAAAATTAGAGGCTTTTTCGTGATTTTTTCTCTCGAGGATATTTTATTATTTTGTGTTTTTGATCAGATAAAAATCTTGATTAACTTAATTACAACTTAATTAGCCTCTGTAAAATCAAATCAAAGATTTGAACTTTGTTTTCTACGCCCTCTTAAGATTAACTAGGCGGTGGTCAAATGATAGCTTAACGATAGTTAAAAAAATAAAACTAAGCACTGAAAAGATATTTTATGTTCACACAAATATATACATCACAAAAATTTCGCTTACAACAGGATTCGAAGCTGCTTCTTCTGGTAATCTAGACCAGACGCCTTAACCAACTAGGCTATGCAATCGCTATAGGCAATCGCTACAAAGTGAGGTCTGCTAGATGGAGCTACGGCTTGTAAGCCGAAAAAGAAAAAACATCATTCAAGAATTTCGCACTCAACATCTATTGCTCCCTTAGCCTAGCTGGTTAAGGCGCCTGGTCTAGATAACCAGAAGACGCAGGTTCGAATCCTGTTGGAAGCGACATTTTTGTGATGTATATATTTGTGTGAACATCCGCTAGTGTCGGTTAACACTATAAAATATATTTTATGTTGTTTTCCCAACTACAGAATGAGATCACATTATTTCTCTACGATTCGTTTACTTTTTCGCAGGTCGCGAAAGAACGCTGTAAAGGTAATATAAGTGTAGGTATACATCGCCACATCTCGGGCTGAATGGTATCATCGTTCGGCCGTTACGGTACCTTACCGCAGCGAATCTTTTTCCTGTTTCCTGTCCATAAAATACAGCCTGCTACGGGGGCTAAAGTATCGTTGCTGAGTCTGCCGCGACATGACCTACAATATTTCGCACTGACTGTCACTTTAGTGTTGTCTGTTATTCTGTTGTTTTGACAGGGACGCGTTGTTTAGTAGCGTGTGGCAGTTTGGATAATCGCACTTTGAAGTATATACATTTGAAGCGATGAGACAAGATTTTATTTTTTTATGTTATGTGATAACGAGACGAGCTGGTCGTTTGCCTGATGGTAAGCGTAACGCCGGTCCATAACAATTGCAGTGCCACCCAGAACTTTGAAACACAAAGGCCTGCGCGGCACTGCAGTACGCTCGTTACCCGGAGACATTAGGTATTATCTCTCATAAGCCCAGTAATTTCACTGGCTACTCTGCTCATCAAACCGGAACACAGTAATGCTTGCACACTTGTTTGGCGTCAGATTTCACGAGCAAAGCGGTGGTAACAACCCAGACGGACGACACTCGCAGAAAAGTTAGTCCTCCTACTAACAAAATAGTTTGATGTTCTGAATTTACACATATCAATTACTAAGTTTTTTGTAGCAAACCATATTTTAACAGACAAGCTTTTATAAAATACATTATCGGTACTGTAGTCATGTGGCCACCTTCCTACTCCATCATCAGGACCTTGGGCAATGGACTTCATCTAGTATTATAGAGTACAAATCAAACGAGCCCCAACTTGGCGGGGTTACATCGTTATAGAGCTGCTGTGGGTCCATCATCAGACCAGCTCTGTGACATCATTATATTGCATTGTCATCCGATTTACATATGTATGTAAAATTTCGTCTTAATCGAACCCTGGGAAGTTAGACAAATTTAGCTTGCAAAATTTGACCTAAACAACCCAACATACTGTAAGAATAAAGGTAGAACATGGTGTGGTGCTACGCCATGACGTCAGCAAGTCAGTGCTACGCCGTAGTCGTCTCAGCGCTACGCAAGGGGAAGACGCGGGGAAGGACTAAGTAACTAATCTTTACTAAGTAATCTTTAATCTTTATTTGTCAACATAACTGTGTTACATTACCTTTAAAGAAGAAATAACATAGGCTTATAATTTAACATAATATTTTGTTGGTAAACTTGGTGGTAATCCCTGAATCCCACACTAGGAATACCTGTGTCGTGGGATTCAGTCCCTTCCCTTTTATAGCTTAATTAATTATAACCTTAATATTAAACTAAACATGAGACAAAATAAAATTTAAAAAGAAGTAAATGACAAGCACTAAAAAGATTAAAATTCAAGCAACGATCTCAAGTTTGATAATTATTTTATTTGTGTAGGTATGAGTGTGTATTTGTATGTGCGTTAGACTATGTGTAAGTGTAATGTATGTGTGAGTTTAGTATAGTGTAGTAAGTGTGGTTGCATAGAGATAATTATATATAAAGATCAGTGTGTAGTAGGGACTGCAGTATTATATGTAATTTCCGAAGACCAAAGGCAAGGTAAGTCATAGGTAAGTCATAGGGGCCTGAGTCCTTTCCCGTCAACAGTATTCCAGATCGAAGTTAAATCACAAAGTAGTAGGCATGAGATTAAAGATGCTAATATCTGGAAAGCCATTCACCGGTTGGGATGCAGGCCCCTTATTGTCATATTTTTGTTACTATAACGTCCTCAGTCTCGCGGTAACTTAGCTTAGAAAGCCAAGATACTACAGTTCGTTTGCACACGTACCGTGATGATTGTAGTATACAAAGACTTCTGTCTAGTCCTTGGTACAGCCATGGGCCTTTGTATGCATAGGCACGTTGTGCTACTAGGGTCTTAGCTTTGGGAATCACCCAGGCATTACGACGTGAGGGCTTTTTTGATTGATAGACTGTTCCTGGGGCAGTTTTATGAAAACGCAAAATTACTGCAAGAATGTATAGCTGCCGTACTCTCAGATATTTAGTGTCCTCATACAATTGGTCAGTTGAGTAACGCAATGGTTTTTTATAGGCAACCTTAAGAAGGAATCGCTGGGCTCTTTCAATTTTTAAAAAGAGAGTTTTTGTTGCCGATCCCCAGCAGACAATACAGTAGCTTAGAATAGACTGGCACAGCGCTTGGTATAGTATTCTTAAGGTGTGTTCATCAGTTACAAAGCTCAACCTTTTAAATACGTGAGTCATCTTACGGACACGGCCACACAGGGTATTAATATGATTCTCCCATGTCAATTTGTGATCGATTGTGACACCTAGATACTTGATGTTATTCACTTGTTCTAGCTCAGGACAGTCACACGTCGAATCAGACTGAGAGGCACATGAGTGAAGTCTGAGCTTGATGGACGTTGGTTTTGTTCGCTGAGAGATGTGAAAAGTCAAGTATTTGGTTTTGCTGGTGTTCAGTGTAAGCAAATTATTTTGCAACCAGTACGCTACTTGTGACAACCCCCGCTGTGCTACTTCAGCTGTCTCTGTCCAGGTTTTTCCATGAAAGATGAGAGCCGTGTCGTCGGCAAATGTAAATATACTAGCTTGGTTGATCTTGAGCTGACAGAGGTCGTTGATATAGGCCAGGAAGAGGGTAGGACCAAGGACACTTCCTTGCGGAACGCCGAAAGAGACAGTCGCGTAGTCACTGTACTGGTCTGAGATGCGAACTCTTTGCTTTCTACCACTTAGGTACGAGTGGAACCAGTTTAGTGACAAACCACGCACTCCAAGGAGCTCGAGCTTCCTTAGCAGAATCGGCCAAGACACCGTATCAAATGCCTTGGCCAGGTCCAGGAATACTCCAATACAGTTACGACCAGAGTCAAGCTCATCTACCACCCTATCTACAAGAGCTACCACTGCATCTTCTGTCGATTTGTTAGCTCTGAAACCAAATTGGTTAGAAGAAAGTATGTTGTGCTTTTCCAAGAAACCCAATAGACGTTTATTTACTATTTTTTCTAATATTTTAGATATAGAGGGAAGTAATGAAATTGGACGATAGTTCGTCAGTGTAGAAGAACAACCAGATTTGAATATGGGACAAATATCGGCAATTTTGAGACAGCTCGGAACAGTGCCTTGAAGCATGCTTAAGTTGCATATGTGTGCAATAGGCGTTGCTAAGATATGACTTGCTCGTTTCAAAATTTCGTTACTTATTTGGTCACTGCCCGGTGCCGAAGAAGGTTTAAGACCAGATATTATTTTAGAAATCTCGGTTTCATCTGTAGGGGTCAGAAAGAGGGAGCCTACTGGTGAGTCCTCAATAACGACGGCATTTGCTAAATGTTGCTCGGTCACATGTAATTTAGTTATGGTGGTGTTAGCAAGGTCGTTACCTATCGACGAGAAAAAATTATTAGCTAAATTTAATGACTCCATGTTTGTGGGTTTAATCTTAAGGAGATCACTTGCGCTCTTTTTAGTAGGTTTTATATTGCAGATTTCTTTAACAGTGTTCCATAACTTTTTACTGTTACCTTTGTTGGCGGTTATTTGCTCCGATTCGTATTTGGTTTTATGATTATGGAGCAGTTGGTGGCAATAGTTCCGGTAGTTTTTATATTTTAATTGGAGTGCTTCATTATTGGAATAGTTAGTTGGAATAGCTCGTAGTTCAATAAGGACAGCAGTCCTTATTGAACTACGAGCGATAATACAAGTGTGTCAATTATTCAAACCAAGTTATCTCATTTCTGGACCTAACAATACATACAAACATTGCAAGTTAAACAAAAGTGTAATAAAAAGTGTAATATTACTAATAATCTTACAATTATACTGAACTGACTTTTAAGTGTAGCAAAAATGATTATTTTGTTCCGGCAGGCGTTCTTAGGACCCAGTTCCCAATTACTTTCTATACCGTCACTTACATGAGTTAAAATAGTAGCTGAACGCTTACCTATCAAGAGTAAAATCTCTTATTTAGAGTTGAGTAACAAAACAAATAAGATCTCTACTACCTTTTAGTGCAGTAAAAAAGCGCTAAACCTCGGAATGGAAGACAATAAGACACGATTGTATAAATAATAGTATATCCGCGTTCCCACAGGAACCGTGCATTTTCCGGGATAAAAAGTAGCCTATGTTAGTTACTCTCCGGTCTGTAAACTATATATATGCCAAAAATCACGTCAATCCGATGCTCCGTTATTGCGTTAAAGAAGGACAAACCAACAAATCAACAAACAAACAAACACACTTTCGCATTTATAATATCACATAAGTAGGAAGTAGGTTAGTACAATAATACCTATCTATGATATCTTGTGACGCGGTTGTTATATGAGGATTTTTGAAAACAAAAACATAGTACTTATACAAGTTTATAACTTAATAATATCTTTCATTCAGAGGTTGCTTTCCAATTTGATAGGACTATTTCAGTTTGTACGGATTGTTACCACAACTGCCAGTGTCTCCGTTCCTTTACACAAAATAGGTCTGAAATTACGCTCGCAAAAAAATCCGATACAACAACAATGATGCTTAGTTCGAAGCCCACCCGAAGGAGCAATAAGTACCAGCAAATAAACACGCTCCTCAATTGTTCCAAACTCGCATTTGCAAGCAACTCCTCAGAGATGAAGCCGTACATTACAAGTATTTTGATAAAAAATCGCTGCTCAGTACGAAACAAAACTTGGGAGCAGCTGTGGTTCCGCTTGTATCATGGGAAACTTTTTTCTAGCAGATCAATGTACGAGAGGCGAGCGAGCGAAGCGAAAAAATTAAAAGCAGAGCGAAAAAAGTGCTTAATAGAACGCGTTCTTTTTTCTCGCTTTTGGATCGAGTGGTGGTTTGGAGCTATTTTAAAAATCGAGAGCCGTTTTTTATTTTTTAATTGCACTTTTTTGGGCACATTCACTGATTCAAAGTTTTAACGGTGCAGTAATGCGGACTGAATTTAACATTTTTAAATAGTTTCATCAAATATGTTTGTCCAGTTTTGGAAAGGATAAATGCGAATATAAAACGAGTTTTAAATTCAGATATTCGGCACACGACCCAAGTATAGCTGAGATAAAAAAGCTACACTGCTAGATTATTTTGGTAGTAGGTACAAATTTCCTTTTAAAAATGATCACTCTAAGTTTTCATCTAGTATGCGACTCTTTTTAAAAACTAGACATAAAAACTCCACATTTTCTTAGCTTTCGCGACAGTAGCCGGAAAACGTTCACAGCTGAACATAGGCCTCTCGAGAATGAGATGCTTGGAAGGCATCTCGGTGGATGCTGTAGATTATGATGTTATGACCGAGAAGAATGCTGCTGCAGATTCCTTTCATAATATAACCTACCACACGACCATCGCGTACCTATTTTTTTATGTTATTGGTAACGAGACGAGCCTACTACAGAGAACAACAAAAGATATACATCATCAAGAAAAGCCTCCACATAATCTCGTAAAGCTCTCCAATTTACGAATTTATTCACCTTACGAATTCGAATAACAAATCTCGTTAGCGCTCTGCCTACTGTCCGAGAATGGTATCCCAGGCAAAGCCTAGGATTAGGCCGGACAGATGCCCTTAGCTTGGCTCTGGACTCGCACTTGAAGGCTTAAGCACAAGTCTGAGGCCACGTCACGTCCGAATATTCTATTCTGAGATTCCACAATTATGTGACTTGTCTTCTGAGTCACCTGATTTTACTAGTATAACAAAAGGTTCGCAATTACATAAGTAACAAGGACAAATCAAATCAACCAATTTTTGATATCATTTATAGTCAATTTAGTTGGGGGAGCACAGACCCCTATAATACAAGCTTTTGCTTAGCTTAGGGATCTGAGGCTTATCTTTTCATTTATGTTAGCATGTTCAAGGACAATTAACTTATAATAACTAGTAATTACCCAACTCATTGCATCAAATCAGTGCTTACTTGTGTTGTACTTTATAATAATTGTCAGTTATTGTGCTACTTGTCATTTTATTTTGGTTATTAAATAAATTTATTATTATTATTAAAAAAAAAACGAGTTATATCTTTCCTCGAACATTGAATCTGTACTAAGCGGCAGTGTGCTCGTTGGTGTTGGTTTGTCCTTTTTTCACGCAGCAACAGAGCAACGGAACGTCGTGATTTTTGGCATAGGTATAGTTTATGGACCTGAGAATATCACATAGTTCATTCAGATATACATCATTGTCAAGCTCCATGACTACTCTGATGACGTGCTCGAGCGCTAAATTAAACAGCGTAGAAGACAATGCGTCTGCCTGCTTTAGTCCGGTAACAACATTGAACTCTTTTGTGAGGTCGTAAATTCGGTGTGTACTATTAACTGTTTGATGTTGCCGCTATCATACTGCGGTGTGATAGCGGCCTTATGATCGGTGAGTCGAGCTTGAATCTACATTGGTAAACAAATAACTGCTTCTACACTCAGTCCCTTTCATTCGGATTCCCTGTGTTGTGACAGACAACCCAAACTTACAACACCCAAAACAAACTTGAATGCTCACCGCACAAAGGTTGCCCAGATAGGGGATCGAAATTGAGGCTTTTAAGGCAGAGTATTACCAACTGAGCCACGTAGTTTATCATGTCTCGCCGCAATAATTGTAGTATTTTAGTGCAACAGAGTTTGGGGTTTGATACATGTACATGACTAATATTATTGCTATTATAGCTTGGACATTTAACCTAAACGCCGCAATTAGGGAAAACATTTGAATAATTTAGTACTTTTACTGTACAAATTTAGTCATTTACATTTAAACGTCGTCGCTTATTAAACAATTAGGTATTGTTTATGGCAATTGCTTAGATGAAATATGTTAGATACAATTGTTGTGTTTTAGGTGACGTTTTTTTTACATCTGACTGGTAAAGCGTTTGACCACAATCTCACCTGATGTGAAGTGACGATGTGGTCTAAGATGTAGCACGCTTTCCCAGTAAATACCTATTCACTCTATTCTTAAACACACCCGGATGATAACGTTCAGGGAACACAGACGATGGCAAAGCATTCTACTTCTTAGCAGTTTATATAGGAAGAGGCGAATCGCTTCGTACGAGTTGGTGGTATTTCCACCATAAAGGGGTGGCGCCCAGCCGATCATCTTGTTGTGCGATGGGGGAATCAAGTGGTGAAGTTCTTGCGCACCCTCTCCGTGGTATATTCTATAAAACGCCGATAGGCTTGCGACTTCACCTTCTTCCTGCCCGTGTACCACTTTTATTTTATTTTATTAGGAACAGCAAACAACTACACTATATATAATAATTAGTGAAATACACGAAATAAACTGACAATAGTGCAGCCCACAACACTATTCACAGATTAACATAAATAGTTTACAAAATTCCGCCAGAGGATAAACATTGAGAAAAAAAATAGATTTATATTACACTGAGTGAAAGATCGATTCTTGAATATTAGTAGGTGATGGTTAAACATAAATGAGTGAGTTAATTATAGTTAAGTTAAGTTAGTTATTTTAACGTGAGTTCGGTGCAGTAAGTCTTTACAGACATCCTTCTTTTAAGTCCACGAGTGCATCCTTTTTTTTAAGCGTGATGGTTATGTTGGCCTTCTGCTAATGAGGCCGTACCGACTAAAAAACCGACGTGTGTTCCTCCTCTGCGCCATAATGCCGGGTTGCGGGCCCATGTTAGTAGCCAACCGCGGCCCGGCGACAAGCTGGTCCCAGGTCCCATGGGACCTCTCCTCCATCGACAACGTACTCCACCTACGCCATCACCTTATCCACCTCCTAAAGGGGTGCGCAGGAACACGTGTGCGCACCTCGAGGCCTGAAAATTGAGGGTAAACACCCCCGTGTCCACCCCCCAGAGCTTATGAGCCGAAGAAGGAGCACGGACCCCTTCTCCGACTCCACCCCGCATGCCCATCACCACAACAGGTATTGCGCAATGCGAGGCACTCTCCGGTTGTTGTCCCAATGCCCGACCCCAACGCTCCATGCAAGAGGGCAGGAGAAAGGGACCACGTCACCTCAAATCAATATTATAAATGCAAACGTTTATGTGTGTGAATATTTGTTACCACGTGTATCCGAAACTACTAAAATGATTTTGACGAAATTTGGAATGTAGATAGCTTAAGTTCTGGAATAACACATAGGCTAAAGATAAATACCACGCAGGCGAAGCCGCGGGCGGAAACGAGTGTTATAAGTAAACAAGTCATGCCGCCTTTAACTTGGGCCACACAGAGATCACCGGTCGGCACCACAACCGGTCCACATGCCTCCCTTTTTACTGTGCTCTTTATGCAGATCCCTGAATGGATGCGAAGTTGAGCTTTTGTTTTATCATTGCTTATCTGTCGGCACAATGCCAGTCTTTATTGCGGGGAACTTGACTCGTGCGTTTTATTTGAGGCAACATGAGTGTTATGGCAAATTTGTTTCGATGACTCTCCGCCGCGCTGATTCCGTTTTCCTGGAAGAACTTTGTATATATAAGTTCTAACTCAGATTCTTATAATATCGTCCAATCCTTTCAAAATACATGATTTTGGCTAGTGGTTGTACCGTTAGCCTCCGATCTCTTGCTCGATGGTTCGAATCTTACAATGAGCTTGAGGTTTTGATAAAATCATGCAACCATATCATTTCGGTGGTCGATATTCGACTGGCTAGCTACCACCCTAAGGTTGAAAATCAGTCACCAAGCACCTGCGTGTTCCGGTGGCTGCATTTTAGAGCCAGTTCTTTAATCAGTTAATTACTTATCAGTCTGTATTTTATACTCCAGGTGTTTTAATTATCATCACACTGCTAATTATTTTTTGAGTATAGAATAGTAGGGGTTTCTGAGCATCTATAAGCAGCTTATATTTCCGCTTCCTTAAAGACCAACACCCGATTCAGTGAAACCATTTGGGTAAGACGTTATAAATCCCATCTAGCAAGTCTTCCTTCGGGACCGAAGTTTCCGGTTTCGCGTTGAGGGAGATCATTCCTCTACGACCCGGCGTCAGTGCTGTGCATGCTTACGTTTGACTATAATCTTACCTACTGGTAATGGCGATGCGACCGGAGATGAAGAACGCTTGCCTAGAAGATACCTATATACACTTATGACTTGACGAAACCCTTGTTACAGCGATCAGAAAACTCAGACTCGGGCAAAGAGTCTCACTCTTTACCGGTACGCCAAATCAATGTAGAAGCGAAATGATTCATTCGAACAGGAGAATTATCAACAACTAGCTGCGCCCCACGCCTTCACACACGTAGCCTAGTTACTCCTTATAACATCAGTTATCTGTCAGTGAAAGTCCCGTCAAAATCGGTCCAGCCGTTTCGGAGAGTACCCGGAACAAACAGAGAGATAGACAGTAAGACAAAAATTTTAAAAATTGTGTTTTTGTTATATACTTTCATATACATTTAGTAAAAAGCTGTTATTTTGATATTACAAACAGACACTTCAATTTTATTTATTTGTATAGATTTATTCATATCTTTTCGACATTTGTTCGTCTGCTGATGGAAAGGAGCAGGGAAATTAAGTTATGTAATAACTAACTAACTGAATAACAAAACTGATAACTAGCGAATCACTCTCAGCTCACTCACTCAACTAGAGAGCTGACGTTTTTCGTTTACCATTAATTATATTAATTGCACGTCTCTGCAATTTGCAAGAGATTTTGGCGAGTACCCTGCTTGCTTTAGGGGTTAAATTAGTCCATGTGTCTTTATAACTGCTCTTCATACAATTTGAATGAATGCAAAGCTTTGCTTTTGTCTTATCATATCTTATCCGCTGAGAACAATACGGGACTTTATTGCGCTAAGTTAAGCCATAAGTCTCTGGGGTGTTGGTCGAAGTAAAAACATGTTTTCTTAGAAATGAATGGGACATTTCATTATGCTTTTAAAACTGATAACTGATAACTGAGAATAGTGTTTAATAGGGGCTGTATGTTTATTTAACCACGATAACCTTATCTATGTACTCGGTACAGATCATTGTTAGTGGTAGGACTAACACTTCTGGGAGTATCTGTCTGGGTTGTTACCACCGCTTTGCTCGTGAAGTCTGCCGCCAAGCAATAGTGTGCAAGCATTACTGTGTTCCGGTTTGATGAGCAGAGTATCCAGTGAAATTACTGGACTTATGAGACTTAATACCTAATGTCTCAGGGTAACGAGCGCATTGCAGTGCCGCGCAGGCCTTTGTGTTTCAAAGTTCTGGGTGGCACTGCAATTGTTATGGGCCGGCGTTATGCTTACCATCAGGCAAACGACCAGCTCATCTAGTTTCCAACAACATTAAAAAAAAAATTCTTCCCAATTGTCATTATTAAATATGTAATTAACGGCGAAAATCACTTCTCAAAATAAATTAGACAACATAACGTAGGTATATAGACAATTATGGATTGTAAATATTGGCGCTAGTAAATAAACAAAGAAAACATGACATAAAATCAGCGATAGCAACTTCATAAAACCCCAAGAAAAAGTTACGGTGTTTTTCACCCCATATAAATCATATGGTATGCATTGTCGGTCTGCACGCAACCCTATTCAAAACAGGGTTGCTAAACTACGTAACAGTGAGTAACGAGATATTTGAGAAGGACGTTTTATTATTAAATACTAGTAGACCGTGATGCGAAAAAGTATTGCCACACCCATTGAGGTAATAATAATATGTACTAACGTACTAGAAGAGATATGTGAAACAAAACTCTTGGTTAAAGTCCGCTGCAGCGCTAATACCATAATGCTGACGTCTAACCAAACAAATAAAGCATGTAGCGCTAGTTTGCGTCTAAGTTGTACCGTGTAGTTTTCTCGCGATCAAAAAGTCGAAAGCGCCACTAATTTCACGGCGCTTACGCGTTTTGTTCGAGGAAGGACTGGGATAGTTGCGGTCCATGAACCGTAGAGTGTGGCGCAAAATATGCCTTTGCGCCGTCGACTCTATTATCTCTGTGGTCACACCTGATACAACTGCGTATTTGGTTCGAAGCAATTATTATGGCTATGGTATGGATAATACAAAAGTAAAAAATGTAGAGAATTGACTTATGTCACAATGGCTACCCTGCTAAATTATATCTCAATTTCCTGCAAACTTTGTTAATAACGAATGTTAAAATCATTTCGAAGCGAATTTCATTTGTCTTTGTTCCACGCAATGATTGAAAAACGACGGTTTATCTTGTTAGTCGTTTTTCCATCATTGCGTGGTTTAGCTTGTTTTGCTTGTTAGGTTTTACTATTGGATAATAAGACGAACAGGTTGTTTGCCTGATGGTAAGCATAACGCCGGCCTTATCCATTGCAGTGCCACTCAGAATTGTGAAACACAAAGGCCTGCGCAGCACTGCATTCCGCTCGTTACCCTGGGACATTAGGTATTAAGTCTCACAAGCCTAGTAATGTCAGTGCAGCTGTTGGAGCACACCGATACGTGTTTGACGACAGATTTTCAACTGAAGGGTGGTAAATAGTTAAGCAAGCAGTCCTATCATCAAAGGCTCAAGCTCATCATCGGATCTGAATCGTCGGCGTACAGATCGGTGGACGAGCATACTACGCAATTTTCGCTGCGAAATTGTTTTGTTGTCCGATCTTCACTGTCTGTAAGAGATTGCTTATATATATATATATATATATAATAAATAGATAGTAGTAATAATAGATAAGTCTGATAGTTTTACCGTAATTTGTTAATTATCCCTATTTTCATCGTACATTGTATCACGTTTCATGTAGGTATTGGTATGTAATTTAATGATTAAACGAACTTACCTGTAAGTTAAGTTCTATCATAATTATGTGAAGTAGTGAGTTTGAAGAGATTTTATATATACACTTGTAGTAGCACGCATAATGTCGCCTTGTCTATGCACTAAGTTCAGAGAGAGAAAAAAAAATATGTAGGTAGACCGCACAATTTCATTATTTCGTGCGGTCGGCTGGTTCTTCATTTAGTTCAGAGCTTATCAGTTCAAGTAGATATTTCACTATTCGGGACCTATGAAATAGGTAATCTGGGTGGGCGGGATGCTATCTCTTCAAACTCACTACTTCACATAATTATGATAGAACTTAACTTACAGGTAAGTTCGTTTAATCATTAAATTATGTTACAGTATTGAGTTTGAAGAGATTTTATATATACACTTGTAGATGTTGAGAGAAGTTGTGAAATATCTATTTCAGTTGAAAGTATTACAGAAGTAAATATATTTAATATTTCTTCAATAAATGACATAATAAATGTACTTAATCACTCAATTAAAAGGTAATGTTTCTTAAATAAACTATTAACATAATAGCTACAGTAAATTTTAGCATAGATCAATCAATTTTATTTCTAGCAAAACAATGATTTGATTCTGTATATGCTGTCTGTTATATGCCTGTTATAAAACTTGGCAAATATTGTAGAGCCGCCGGACCAACCGGCAGTCTTCCTGATAACATCCAAATTCACACCGAGCTTATGAGCTTTTGAGGTGTCTAGTACTATGTGCAGAGTACTGTGTGATATCTATTCCACAGACCCACAACGTATACTCTTTATCCATCTGCTAAGTGTTTGGGGAGAAACTTTATTATATGGTTTTTTATAGAAATAAAAATAGAGGTGTGATGATCACGTAATGCCGCTACATTACTTTTAGATAATCCGTTAATAATTAAGCCGGACCTATGTCAGGTCTGTCTCGAAAAATTGGCAGCATCAGCGTTGGCTGAGTTGCGTTTACACTTGACGTTTTTATTAAGTCAGGGATCCTAATGGAAATATCATTCCGCCAATTTTGAAAATTTCGGATATCTATTTTTGAAATAGTTTGTACTCTATGCGCTGTTACCAGCGCCAGCAGGGTAACTAGCTTCTTTAGTGATTTTTTCTAAAGAATGAGATTAATTAGGAATCCAAGTGGCTAGAGTTTCAATTACTAATGTAGTATCCCATTGGATTCATACTTGGGTAAGGGAGGGCGAAGCCTAAATATACCCTTAAAACACAGTCGTCTGTGCTTATCTGACTTCCTAATACTAAGGAAGGTGTAGATCTAAACCCATTTAGAGTGCCGTATAGCGTTCCCGATTGAAATAACTCTGTTAAAACATGAATAATAACTGGAATGTGTAAGTATCATATTACTTAATTTAATTATCTGACAGAGACGCTATTAATGTGTCTAAAGACCCGGGAGGGAGTTTTCTTATTAGAGACTCCCGCACAATACTCCGGCATCCAGGGTAATCTGCCGCTGGATCTGGCAGAAACTGGAATGAGAGATTATTAGGTCCTCAGAAGTTTGAAAAAACCAGTGGTTTAGTTTGTAAAAAAACTGGTTAAATAGGGGATACCAAGGTTCAGCTGGCCATGTTGGCCCGACCAGTATGCACTTAGCTTTGTCGCTAATAATTTTCATCAATGCTTTTTTAAAATTATTGAGAAGGAAGGGAACCCGTTTTTACGGGTTCCTGGTTCATGGTATTTTTATACAATTTTGACCAATTCACAGAGAAAGCGTCAAGCATCAGGGTCTTTGTGCCATGATATGTATACAGGACATTTTTTATTTATTCAACTAGCAATCATGTCAATCTCTGGTAGCCAGAAATTGTTAATTATTTGCTGAAAGGCAAGATCAGATAGTTCCCATTCAATATCCGGGTGAATACACCTTGATTCAGTATCTGCTATAGTATTTTCTGTAGATGGAATGTATAGCGCTGTTATAAATAGAATTCGCGCTTCACACCATTGTCGTATATCTTTGGTCAGTTTGTGAGATGGGGAAATTGGATTCCTCCCATACGATTAATGTAAAAAATCGCAGTTGTATTATCTATTCGCAAGATAATATGACAATTGGATAAATCCTCTAGACAAATTTTTAATCTTATGAATGTGAAGTTTTCTTTATTCCCGACTTCAGCTACCGCTTGCCGTTTTTCCCGCACAGGCTATCCCCCAACCCCCCATAGTCGAAGCATCTGAATTCGTCAAATTTAATTTGATTTTTTGGATTTTCGATAGATTTAATCCACCAATCGAAATCTGACTGTAAACTTACAGGCAAATTCATGTATGTACTTTTCATTTTTGTAATGTTATCCATACATTCGCTATAGCTATGTGATATTAGACAGGTATCGTTAAGATAATATTGTTATTGTCAATAAATAATCAGCACAGCGTGGCATTCTGACCACCGTTTTCATTATTTTTGTGAAGACAAAAGGTGCCGTATTGACACCAAACGGTAGGGCATTAAATTCATACAAGTTACCGTTCAAACTAAATCTTGAATATTTTTTAGAGTTATCATGAACTTTCACTTAATAATATGCGTCTTTGAGATCAATAGTTGACCTGAGACAACATCTTGAGATTAGTTTGATCATTATTCTAAAATCTTCTAATTCAAATGAACATGTTGAATGAACTCGTTTAGCTTTTTCAAATTTAGGATAAAGCGTGCTTTTCCGTTCGGTTTGGGAAAAAAGATATTGGATATCCTCACAGGGCTCACAATGAGGTATAGCACCTATAGAAATTAAATTATGTATAGCTTGATCAAATTCAAGTTTTTCTGAGTGTGCATAATTTCGGGGTTGAGGTATACAATGCTGATATGGAGTTTCAGTGAACGGAATTTCATAACCACGTATCCACGATAAAATTATTTTATCTGCGGTTATTTGTGACCATTGGTTGTAAAAAACAAATAGTCTACCGGCGTAATTTACCGTATTGTCTAGCGGCGGCCGCGACTGAAGTTTGGTCGCGATGTCCTCGACGATGGCGAGTGCTGTTGCCTCTGAGGTGCAGACTCCTTCATCTTTGAGGGCGCCGACGGCTGCTGTCTGTGGTTTTGAACCGGAGCCTTCCCGTTTCAATTTCTGTTAACGACTTGATGCTTTGGTTTTGTAGCAATAGTCTTGTTAGAGGTGGAAGCTTTGAGATCCACACCTGTTTTATTGATCGCTTTTGCGGTCTTTAAAGTTTCGGCAAGTTCTTGGCTACAAGAAAACTATCTATTATCGTAAGCAGCATCTGATCTTTCAAGTCCTTCTTTAGTACAGCCAGTATGAAATTTCGCCTCGTTATTGACTCACTGAGTTGTGTGTCACAGATGATGCGCCCAGCATCATTCAGCAGCTTTAGAACAGTTGGATCTTTATTATCCTTACTAAGAAGAGTCTTATAGGCTCGTCAAGACAAGCAATACCGCTGCTAATTTTGCCTTAGCTTGGTTCTGTTCGTGGAACATCCTCACTGCTGGAAGCACCTTTAATCACTGGTGGTGGAGATACATCCTCCAGTATTGTCACGTTGGCTATATCCAGCGAACGATCGGAACTCGCGTGTAACGCGCTAGTCGACGGTCTTGGTTCGCGTAGCTCTTGATTTTCGTTTTCAACATTAACAGCAAATTGCAAATTTGTGTGTAATATACGTAATTATACGTATACCTTCATATTATTATCATAGGATAACCTCAACAAGTTGCTATATGCATGGCGTATTAGGTACGCATAGGTATACAGCGAGTAAGATGAACTCGTGGCGTTGCATCGTGAACTCGAGTAAAAAATAGGTTAAGTAACAACTCGAATCGTTGGAACGTGAAACCTCGTATACATTATTATCGGTAAGTGGCAACTCGAATTGTTGAAACGTGAACATTAGAACTTAACTTATATAGTTAAAATGTTACCTTCCGGTTCGTTTCATATTATTATTATAGGACAACCTCAACAGGTTGCTACATGCATGGCGTATTAGGTACGCATAGGTATACAGCGAGTAAGATGAACTCGAGTAAAAAATAGGTTAAGTAACAACTTGAACCGTTGGAACGTTAAACATCGTATGTATTTAAGTGACAACTCAAACGTGAACCGAAGAAATTGCAAATTACTTAAATAGTTAAAATGTTACCTTTCGGGTCGTTTCATCTTTTTATTATTATAGATAACCTCAACAGGTTGCTATATGAATGGCGTATTAGGTACGCATAGTTATACAGCGAGTAAAATGAACTCGAGTAAGAAGTAGGTTAAGTAACAACTTGAATCGTTGGAACGTTAAACCTCGTATGCATTATTATCGTTGAGTGACAACTCCAATCGTTGAAACGTGAACATTAGAACTTAACTTAAATAGTTAAAATGTTACCTTTCGGGTCGTTTCATATTATTATTATAGAATAACCTCAACAGGTTGCTATATGCATGGCGTATTAGGTACGCATAGGTATACAGCGAGTAAGATGAACTCGAGTAAAAAGTAGGTTAAGTAACAACTCGAATCGTTGGAACGTTAAACCTCGTATGCATTATTATCGTTAAGTGACAACTCCAATCGTTGAAACGTGAACATTAGAACTTAACTTAAATAGTTAAAATGTTACCTTTCGGGTCGTTTCATATTATTATTATAGGATAACCTCAACAGGTTGCTATATGGATGGCGTATTAAGTACGCATAGGTATACAGCGAGTAAGATGAACTCGTGGCGTTGCATCGTGAACTCGAGTAAAAAAATGGGTTAAGTAAGAACTCGAATCGTTGGAACGTGAAACCTCATATGCAATCGATAGTTATCGGTAATTGTGCAAATTACTTACAAATATTCCCACTCGTCGTTATGTTTCCTCTTCGGCATCTTGATTTTGACGAAAAAACTTGTTAACACGGAGAAACTTAGAAAAACCAACTTTGTAGTGCGACGCGGCGGAGCACTGCAACGTGAATGAAGAACCAGCCGACCGCACGAAATAATGAAATTGTGCGGTCTACCTACATATTTTTTTTTCTCTCTCTGAACTTAGTGCATAGACAAGGCGACATTATGCGTGCTACTACAAGTGTATATATAAAATCTCTTCAAACTCAATACTGTAACATAATAAAGAGTTTTTGTATTGTATTGTAACTGTCAACAGATCAAATCAGTCAATTAAAATGTCATCAACTTGTGTGACAACCCTAAATTGAAAAGAATTTACATTTCATTTTACGCGGTACTATAAATCGGTACGCAACTTTAGCTCGCTTTGCACTAACTCTAGATATTATAATTTGTCTTGAAATAGAAGCAGTTTACAATAAATAACGCTAAAGATATGAAAAATAGTAATTTATCAGGTTTTTTTTTATTTTTTTATGTTATTTGGTAACGAGACGAGCTGGTCGTTTGCCTGATGGTAAGCATAACGCCGGCCCATAACAGTTGCAGTGCCACCCAGAACTTTGAAAGACAAAGGCCTGCGCGGAACTGCAGTGCGCTCGTTAGACATTAGGTATTAAGTCTCATAAGCCCAGTAATTTCACTGGATACTCTGCTCATCAAACCGGAACACAGTAATGCTTGCACACTACTGCTTGGCGGCAGACTTCACTCACAAAGCGGTGGTAACAACCCAGACGGACACTCGCAGAAGAGTTAGTCCTCCCACTAACGCTACGCAACGTTAGGTTTCCGGGATTGAGTGATATAGGGAATTCTTTGTGTTTCAAAGTTCTGACTGGCACTGCGATTGGTGTGGGCTTGCGTCATGCTTACCATCAGCCAAAGACCAGCTCGTCACTTTATGCAGTAATAAAAAAACCGGATAATAGACAAGAAAAGGCAGAAATTAGTAGTTTAATAAACCATACATAGATACATTTTTTTAGAACGTTTTATTCACAATTTTAATCTTGATCATTGAACATTTCGAGGAAATTCTTTTATTTCAAGCAAAAACGATGGCTAATAAATCTTATTAGCCATCGTTTTTGCTTTCCGTCGTCACTCTCACGTCGATACCTTTTGCGACAGGCACACCAATAAACTTTTATGAGCAAACTTTTGAGGGTAGTTTTAGAGTCTAGATCTTGTAACTAATAAGTGAAAGGACGTATGGAGCCGTTACTCATTCTTCGGTCTAGAAAGTTCTGTTATTTTGTACCCGATCTACACACTCATTATAAGTTTAAGATTTGTTATGCTATTGTTATAATTTACCTTACTTATGCCGTACAGCCAAGTTTCCTGAAAATTGCTCGACCAGTTTTTAGATACAGTCAGCTGCAATAATATTGTTGATTATGGCAACTTGGTATTCAACTATCTATGGATATATATACTCTGTGACACACACGTTTTTCTAAAAGGTTAGAAGGAGTTTTTCCTGCTGCAAAAAAACTTTAGAATTGTCCGACTAAACTTTGAAGCTGATTAAAAGGAGTCCAAAAAGGTGAAGCCTTTTCTTTTATTACGATCCACTAAACCTTTTAACAAATATGCACACACTTTCATATTTTCAAATATAATATGTATTTACTCAATCGGCCTGACGGGCCTGTTGGTAAGTTTTACGTCACCGCATAACCATTGCAGTGCCATTAAGAACTTTGAAAGATTAAAATTCGTCTTCTGAGATACGTTTTCATATTACGGAATAATTAATTTATACAATGAATTGATTAATCGTGTAACTAATTGTGAAACGTAACTTATTTTTAACCGACTTCGAAAAAAGGAGAAGGTTATCAATTCGTCGGGTTTTTTTTTATGTTTGTTACCTCAGATCTCTGTCATTTATAAACCGATTTGGAATATTTTTTTTATATGAAAGGACATACTTTCAGATTAGTACCATAGAAATTTCATCAAAATCGGTTTAGTAGTTTGTCACTGAAGTCGGTCCGTCGCTTTTTTAAAGCAATTTTTTGCAATATCATTTAAGTACATATACCTACTTATTTGAAATTCTGAAAGAGTATACATATTATTTGCAGGCACTATGGTTGACTCTACATACAATTATTACTGGAGCTAAACTTCGTCTCTCTTTGGTGCCTTGGATACAATTGATCTCCAATCCTCAAAGCATTTCATCATCATTTAACATCAATCAAATAAAACAAACGAACCGAAACTAATTGAAAGTAACCACGTTCATTTACCCGTACAGTTTCGTTAGTGGGAGGACTAACTCTTCTGCGAGTGTCCGTCTGGGTTGTTACCACCGCTTTGTAAGTGAAGTCTGCCGCCAAGCAGTAGTGTGCAAGCATTACTGTGTTCCGGTTTTGATGAGCAGAGTATCCAGTGAAATTACTGGGCTTATGAGACTTAATACCTAATGTCTCAGGGTAACGAGCGCACTGCAGTGCCGCGCAGGCCTTTGTGTTTCAAAGTTCTGGGTGGCACTGCAATTGTTATGGGCCGGCGTTATGCTTACCATCAGGCAAACGACCAGCTCGTCTCGTTACCAAATAACATTAAAAAAAACAATCAAATAAAACAAACGAACCGAAACTAATTGAAAGTAACCACGTTCATTTACCCGTACCAGAAACATCAACCATTTATTAACGAACTAACAATCTATTCTAGTATTCTTCCTAAATCATTCGACCCAATAAATCAGCGGTCTCCACCACCTGCCAAGAGGCACAGTAAGGCTCGTCAGCTATGATCTCAAAGCATTAATTAATTATTTGTCTTGGTTGAGAAGGGACAGCGTTCCGCCACTTAGCGGCAGCAATAAATACACCTAACAGTATGGACATTAGGAACATTTTTTTTCTATTTAAGATTTTATTTAATTTCGCTTGTTACTTTATTATGTTAGAATGTGTGGATTAAATTTTGTAACTGAATCTTGAACTCATAGTATTAAGACATAAAAGGGTTAGGTATATTCGCGCACAAAATAGACTCAAAATTAATTTTGAACTTCGTCTAACTCGAATAGGCTGAAATTTTGTTGTAACGAGTAAAGTGTTGATAATGCCATATTATGGGTGATAAAAAGTTTGCTTTCAAAAATATGTTTTAATAGTAATATTTTACTTTAAATAGGTTAAACGTGTGAGTCAATTCACCGGATGGTAAATAAAGCGCTACTGTGGGAATACACTGCTTCGATTTTTGGCGCCGTTTTTTACACTTTGAGTCTTGTAAGTAGTCAGAGGAGCACTGGGAACTGCCGTAGGGCATTTTGTTCTATGCCATAGTTGTGTTACAATGTTGTATTTACGGGAAAATCAGTGTTCGATCTTTTTACTACCGAGCTTTCATCGCTTATTTGCGTATTGTTTGGGCTACTTGTGCTACTGTTAATACTGTGTACTATAGAAGTGGTAAGGGTAGTGTATTATTGTCTAATAAGGGTTAGGATTGTTTAATAATTGCCGTTGTTAAGGGCGTGAGGGTATTTCATTTGGGAGCCTATAACTTACACACTATTCCTTTGCTGTTAATTGGAGTGTACAAATTTGTAAAATTCCTAACGGATGAAATTTGCTTAAAAAATTACTTTAGTGTGTGGATTGTGGGTATATTTACAAATTATATTTAGCAGGGGGTAGGATTAACTCTTCTGAATGTGTCCGTCTTTGTAGTCTGCCGCCAAGCAGTAATACGCGAACATTTCCGTGTTCCGATTTGATGAACAAAGTAGTCAGAGATATTACTGGGCTTATGAGACTTAATAACTAATGTCTCATTGTAACGAGCGCACTGTAGAGCCATGCAAGTCCTTATAATTCAAAGTTCCAAGTGACACTGAAACACAAAAGCCTGAGCGCCACTGCATTGCGCTAGTAAGAATAGCGGCGGTACCCACCCAGAGGAGCACTCCAGAAAAGTTAGTCCTACCACCAGGGCCCTATTTAATAAAGCTGACAATCCGACAAGTCCGACATATGTCAATAAGTGACAATTCGACAGTTTTTCTGTTTAATAAAACTTACAGGCGACAAAATTGTCATGGTGGAAAATTGACAAATTTGTCACGACAATTTTCTTATTGTCAGATTAAAGACTGTGGTTTTTTGACATATGTCGAGTTTTATTAAACGCGTTTTTAGATGACAAATATGTTAAGATTTCACCGGTCGATTTTTGACATATTTGTCACTTTTATTAAACAGCCTAAGCGCGACAATTCTACAATTATGTCATTTTTTGACATATATGTCGAATTGTCAGCTTTATTAAATAGGGCCCTGGTGTGTACCTGCATCACCTTAGACCACAGCGACACATAAGGTTAAATAATAATAGTTAGTGTTAAAATGAAAATATGTAGACAAAAAAGATTAAAAAACAAAGATTCTGCCAAAAGGATCCACTTCATAGCGGTACGCATTATGCGTGAAAGCGAAATTCTGTCATTGTATCTCTATCCATTTATTTATTTTATTCCCTTTGACCTTTTTGTAAAACCCTCATAGAGGTATGAAGTGTATATAAACAAAGTGTTTCAGGAATCGACGCGTTTCCTGTTACAAGCGCGCCCGCGGGTTTCTATAAATTTTCTATTGAGAGGGTGGAATCAAAACCAACCGAGAACTTGATTTACTTAATGCCGTGGTTAAGACGCAGTACTTAAGCGACAGCGATTGTTGGATTAAGCTTGTATGTCGTATAAATACTGTATTCAATATAGATACATACACAACACCTGACACAGCGTGCAGTATTGGGTAAATTGGGTTAGACATTCACATATACACGCTCTGGTTCACATACTCGCTTCGAAGATATTTCTGCGCAACCAAAACCGCATACCGGATATAACGGAGCGTGTATGGCCGGTATTTCAGGCGAATATCCAGGGTATAGCCAGTATTTCAGGCGAATATCCAGATTATGGCCGGTATTTCAGGCGAATATCTAGAGTATGGCCGGTATTTCAGGCGAATATTCGGGGTATGGCTGGTATTTCAGGCGGATATCCAGAGTATGGCCAGCAGCATTCTCCTCTATGAACATTATAATCTACTGTGATCACGAAGACAAGACGTAAGACGCCTGCCAAGCAAGGTGTATTATGGCAAAATCCACCCTTCATGACTGAAGCTGAAGTTAAGGAGTGGATATTTTTCGGCTGATCATGATCATGTGGATACATCCACAAACATTAACCATTAAACCGATTGTGATAAGTGTTTATATGTTCTGTAATAACACAAATAGTATAATTATTATAATAGCAGATATTAAAAACTACGCCGAAAAAAAATACCCCAAAAATAATTTAACATAACATACTGAAAAAAATAACGTGATAGCCTTTTAAAAGCTTTTAGTATTCATGTTAATATCAAAACGTGAGCGGTCAAAAGATTAAAGAAGAAATTCGCAGCTCGTTAAAATACCGCCAAATGTTTAGCACCAAAGCTGTGCCAAATGGCGGCCATTTAAAAATATTTATTTTTCCCGCGGTCGGCCGAGAATTCGCTGAGTAATGAGCGCTCTCTGAAAGTGTAAAGTGTGCTTTATTTTTTGTGCTGTGGTGTTGAGTGTCTTCTTATTTCTATCACTACATTTTAAGGCTCTTCTTTTTCATATACATATAATATAACTAGCTGCTGCCCGCGGTTTCACCCACGCGGATATTGGATTTCATGGTTTTTTTGCACGGAACCCTAATTCTTTTTCTAAAATAAAAGTAGGCTAAGTTACTCTTTATAACATCAGCTATCTGCCAGTGAAAGTCACGTCAAAATCGGCCTAGCCGTTTCGGAGATTATCCGGAACAAACAGACAGATAGACAAAAATTTAAAAAATGGTTGTTTTGTTATAGGTACCGTATATACTTTCATATGCATTTGATAAAAAGCTGTTATTTTGACATTACAAACAGACACTTCAATTTTATTTATTTGTATATAAGATAACATTTCATTCAGCTCTCACAATTAAACATGCAAAGTAGATATATACATAGGAACTTTAAATCAGATAACATAAATGGAAACCTAAAAAAAAGGGATTAAATTCACTGTTGTAAGTGGTACGCATAAAAATGGCGTGACAATTTTTTATTACAAAGCTTTCATGCCATTATTCGAAAGAGAATTGCTTCCTTGATGCGGAGGGTGAGGAGCAGTCCCAACAGCATTTTGAGAGTATTGGCCGATAGACCTGACTGCCCTATGTGGAAACACTGGGTGGGTGTTCATGTCGGGCAGTCGGGTAAATCATAATGTACTGTCTGTGTCACGCTCTCTCTCTTTGGTTAGTGTATATATATATTTTTACTTTACTTTATATTTCTTGTCAATGTACTAACAATTTAGTTTTTAAGGTTTTTTAAGATGTTAACTAACAAATTTTATGGATGAGATTTAATTATCCGAAATAAAAATTATTATTATTATTATTATTAAAAGTTTGTAGCGTGCTGTGCTAATCAAGAAAAAGAAATAAGCGATTACAAGCTCGGTCTAAGCGATATGAAATTACGTCTTATGATGCAAACTATTGTCGTACTTACGCTGCAATAAATAAGGTAGAAGCGTATGCTAATATGTGGTTAGTGGGAGGAGTAACTCTTCTGCGAGTGTCCGTCTGGGTTGTTACCACCGCTTTGCTCGTGAAGTCTGCCGCCAAGCAGTAGTGTGCAAGCGTTACAGTGTTCCGGTTTGATGAGCAGAGTATCCAGTGAAATTACTGGGCTTATGAGACTTAATACCTAATGTCTCAGGGTAACGAGCGCACTGCAGTGCCGCGCAGGCCTTTGTGTTTCAAAGTTCTGAGTGGCACTGCAATTGTTATGGGCCGGCGTTATGCTTACCATCAGGCAAACGAGCAGCTCGTCTCTTTACCAAATAACATAAAAAAATCTTAAGAGATTGCGTATTACATACCAACAATTTCTCTCATCTTTTTTGTTATTTAATTTGACTGTGAAACGCTTCACGCTTTCTAATCCACCAAAACCAAACCGTTACCTTCAATAGAGGTCCGTAAGGGACGAACTAGGGTAGATTAAGTGAAATATGGCCCACGGAGTTATATCGGGAGTCTCACTCAAGGATTAATGTGACTGAATGGTGTTAACATTTTAACCACAGGGTCTTAACTAACAATAAACCCCGGAGTAGGGCGTGAGATTGGACGGTAGCTTTGTGCCGTGTTAATATGGACGGCTACTTAGTTCGTCGCATTTAACTACCGACTTGAATGAAATAAATTGCTTCATGATAAATACATCCCAAGAATCAAATTCAAAATTCAAATTCAAATTCAAATGTCTTTATTCAAATAGGCCCCAAAGGAGCACTTATGAAAGTTAAAATGACTCTAACAGCGGGCCTCTGCAACATTCATCTACCCGAATCACAGACTAAAACTAATGCTGTCTTTATCAGAACATAATAAATGACAAAGACACCAACAGACCCAATCCGTGCTCAAAGTCAACGAACCTTCCAGAAACCCACCGTGCCCGTTCCAAATTAGTATAGGCCGAGCAAGAAGAAGGGCAAGAAACTCGTCACGGCATTCTTTTTAAAAAAAGTAGTTTTTTACAATGATTCTAATGCTAACAAGTAGGGGAGAGGAGCTCAAAACGGGTAGCCCGCCCAAATCGGGTAAGCGATTTAAATTCCACGCTTTTGACTTTAGTTCGAATGTGTGCATGCAAAAACATGGCGCGTGCGTCGTCCAATCACAGGCAGTCGAATCACAAGGACGGATCACGTGGTTGCAAGGTAATTTGAAAACAAAGATTTTTGCTGTTTTTACTAAAATTATCAGAGTTTTTAGAATGCTGATTAGTCGATTCTAGTTTATTGGGTGTTCATACTAGTTTGGTGATATTTTCTTGTTATATTTGGACTATCGTATCAGTGAAGTGTCTAGCCGCCGGTTGTTTTGGTTTAAAAGTTAAGAATGAAGAAAATGAAAATGTGTCTTTGGGCAAATCAGGTAGGGGTAAAACGGGTACCCGTCTTGCCCATAACCCGATTTGCCCACATAAGTTTTTCTTCTTTATAGATGGTCAATAAATACAAAAGAAAGACTAATAATGCGTCATGGAACGAGAAGACAATGGAGCTGGCAATGAAGGAGTCCGAAACAAAATCTGTCAACGCGGCTGCGAAGAAATACTGTATCAATTTGTCTACCTTACAGAGGCACTTGAAAAAAGGATCAGCAAAAAAAAACTTTGGGAAGGTTTGCTCCAGTTTTCAACGAAGAACAAGAGTTAGAGCTGGTTGAGTATATTTTCCACATGGACAGTTTATTTTTCGGGTTGACCAAAACCGAATTTTTGGAACTCGTCTACCAATAAGCCCAAAAAAACCATATAAACCACCCATTCAAAGGCAACGCTGCGGGTGTTGACTGGTATTTAGGTTTCAAGAAACGTCATCCAGAGATCAGTCTACGCTGGCCAGAACAAAGAGAAAAAGAAGTAAGAAAGCAAAAGAAACAACAATAGATACAGTAAAGAAAAAATTAAAAAGCCTTAAGCCTTCAACAAGTATGAAACGACAAACAAAAGAGACCAGAAAGCAAAAAGGGCCAAAACAGTATAAAAATGACACCAAAGAGTACCACTGCCTGGTCTGCAGCGAAATTTATGTAGATCCACCAGTAGAGGACTGGATAAAGTGTGACGACTGTGAGAGTTGGGCTCATGAAGCTTGCACATCTTATGCAGGCATAGGATCATATTATGATGAAGAATGAATATTTAAAATTCAATTTAATTCTAGAAAAGGCTGATTTAATCATTCTGCTACAGACTGATCCAAATTGTTATAGATTAGATACGGGTATAAACCAAAACTATCACTAATTTAGTTGACTTTTAAGGTTGATTGATCTCAGTATTTTAATAACTACCCGTTTTGCCCAAAAGCTTTACCCGCTTTAGGCACCCCTCCAGGGCAAAACGGGT
Organism: Crocallis elinguaria; assembly: GCA_907269065.1. Classification (NCBI taxonomy): domain Eukaryota; kingdom Metazoa; phylum Arthropoda; class Insecta; order Lepidoptera; family Geometridae; genus Crocallis; species Crocallis elinguaria. The sequence continues at coordinate 1,128,343 of OU026076.1, forward strand.
TTTTCTAAGGGTTTCGTTTTTCGATTATTTTTGTATATAATAAAGCGTTTATTTTTTGTTTGAGACTGATTTGTTAAAGTTTAGTAAGTGAGAAATTATCTTGACTAAAATAAAAGGTTTAAATATAATTAAAAACCTGTTTTTTATGGACCCAACCTTAGCTCACCCGTTTTGGGCTCCTCTCCCCTACCTAACAACTAACAATTTAAAGTTTAGTAGTCGCCAGGAGGCTCCTGAGCTGTTTGCCTCCATGCATCCTTGTCATCTACATAATCCTTAATTTTATAATACGCTTTTTTAATTAATACACTCTTGACTCACATAAGTAGATCCCTAAATAATCACATAATCACATAAGTAGATCCCTAAATAGGAACAAAAATAAAGTTCTTTACTCATATAGGCCCCAGCCGTGCTAGCATGCGCATCGTGACAAAATTTTGTCGATGCTTATACCGTGCATTTGTCTCGTATTCGCAGGAGAAAGAGCGAGACAAAACAGTAGACAAAATTTTGTCGTGCTGCGCATGTTAGTTTGGCAGGACAGCGCTCATCATCGTTAAATTATTCTACATTCTTATATTCCCTTTCCACGGATACAATCGATCGACAAAAAGGGCAAGAAAATGGCCGGCATTATTTTTTTGAAAAGTCTTTATACAATGTTTCTAATCTATGTTTAAAATTGAAGTCTACTTTTATAGTAGTTCCTTGGAAGCTGTTCAGCTCTTTACCTCCATGTATCTTTGTCATTTGCATAATCCTTAATTTTAAAATACACTTTTATAATCGTACTAGCCTGACTAGCTACAAACCTCAAGTTGAAAATCTATTGTCACACTTTAGTCGTAGTTTTCCAGTAGGTACTGCATTTGCCAGTCCCAGTTTGATATGCTTACTACTTTCGACTACATCATCACTCCACATCAAGTGTAACCATCAATTGAATAAATGGAAAAATGCTTACGTTTCCTATTATTCATCATCATCAGCCGGAAGACGTCCACTGCTGAACATAGGCCTCCCCCATAGAACGTCACTTGGATCGACTACTCGCCTCTTGCATCCACCGGTTTCATCCTATTATTACGAATGCGAAATTGTGTTGTTGGTTTGTCTTTCTTTTACGCACCAACGGAGCGACGAATCGACGTCATTTGCAATAAGATATTGTTATTCAATAAAATAGATATTTTATGGGCCGGAGAGAGAGACATAGGCTACTTTTTATCCCGGAAAATAAACGGTTCCTGTGAGAGTCTCCACGTCGAACAGTAGCAAGTCAAACATAAAAAAGGCGCGAATTTACACTATCTTTGAATTCAGTAGCTTTCCATTATAAATGGAAAGCTCACTGAATTCAAAGATAGTTTGACAAAATACGGATGAAGCCGCACGTAACAGCTAAGTAGTAGATCAACAAATTGGCTGTGTCCTTCAAAGGAACTTTTGAGGAGACCTCTGTAACTACGACAAAACTGATTCTAAATTCAATTACACTTAGGGACTTTGTTGGTACTTTATCAGTTACTTTCAAAAGCTATTCTTTATACCTACGTTCGATTTTCATTATGGAAAGGTCGAGTCGAAATTGGGAGCGATCGAAAATGTTTTTGGATCGAATGTTTAGTGCTAAGACCGCGAAGTGGTGTCTTTTTCATGATTGGTTAACGCTTTGAAGACTAGTTGATCTAGGCTTTCAGATTTGTATGGATAGATAGATAAATAGATAAACGCTTTATTGTATAAGAAAAAGAAACTGCAAACATATTAAACTTACGACGGCTCCGTAGCTAAGTTGGTAGTAACCCTGCCTGCAAGGCGAGGGGTCCCGGGTTCGATTCTCGGCCGGGGCAGATTTTGTGTAAGCATAAAGTTTGTTCTCGGGTCTTGGATGTTTGTGATGTGTATCTGTGTATGTCCATGCCACCTGCGACACAGGGAATCCTAGTGCGGGGTATGAGTGTGTAAGCGTTTATGTTATGTTATGTTATTACAATAAGAGCTACAATGGCCGCCCTTTTCGCTAAAAGCGATCTCTTCCAGGCAACCTTTGGGTGGGAACGATTTATTAAAAGTCGTAGAGGACGATAATGTACTAACAATATTGGCAGTAAAAGTTAGTTATGAAGCACACTCTGACAGGTAAAATGTTGTCACGTTATTTTTGAACACGTTCAAAGACGCTGCGGTGCACGTCTAATGGTAACTGGTAAGGTTCATATTCATATTCATTTATTTTGCATAACTAAGTGTATGTACAAAGGTCTTATTCTACTTATATGAGATCTTTTGACTTAGTTGCCCTTTTCAGGCATCGCAAAGAAGATTATAGCGACAGCTAAAGCTTAAAAAATAAGATTAAAATTAAATGGCTAATAATATAAAAAAGTGGATAAATTAAAATTAAAAAATACTTTGCAAATAAATTCTTATACAGAGAATTAAAATTAAATGCTATACTTCTTTGAAGATTCTTATCCTACATACATTTATTTGCTGGATTCAAAATATTCGTCTATTGAATAGAAACATTTTACAATTAGGAATTTTTTAAGTTTATTATTAAATGCGTTAAATTTTGTTTCACTTTTTATTTCTTTTGGTATCATCATCATCATCATCAGCCGGAAGACGTCCACTGCTGAACATAGGCCTCCCCCATAGAACGCCACTTGGATCGACTACTCGCCTCTTGCATCCAACGGTTCCCCGCGGTTTTGACAAGGTCGTCAGTCCACCTAGTGGGGGGACGTCCTACACTACGTCTTCCGGTTCGTGGTCGCCACTCGAGAACCTTTCTTCCCCATCGGTTATCGGTTCTGCGAGCGATGTGGCCAGCCCATTGCCATTTCAACTTGCTAACTTTGAGAGCTATGTCGGTAACTTTCGTTCTCCTGCGGATCTCCTCGTTTCGGATCTTATCACGCAGGGAAACCCCGAGCATAGCCCTCTCCATAGCTCGTTGTGCAACTTTCAGCTTACTGATGAGGCCAACAGTAAGAGACCACGTCTCAGTGCCATATGTCATCACTGGCAACACACACTGGTTGAAAACCTTGGTTTTCAAGCTCTGCGGTATTGTGGACGAAAAGATAGGTCGAAGCTTCCCGAACGCTGCCCAGCCGAGTTGGATTCTTCGTGCGACCTCTTTGTCGAAGTTGGACCTACCTAATTGGACAGTCTGTCCAAGGTAGACATACTCGTCAACAACTTCGAGAGTATCGTTCCCAACAATTACCGGTATAGGTGGAACATGGACATTGTACATGATTTTCGTCTTGTCCATGTTCATCTTAAGACCAACCTGTTGGGAAACTCTACTGAGGTCGTTGAGCATGGTACTGAGATCCTCAAGCGATTCGGCCATTATGACTATATCATCGGCAAAACGAAGGTTAGTGATGTACTCGCCATTTATGTTGATGCCTAATCCTTTCCAGTCCAAGAGCTTAAAAACATCCTCCAATGCGTTTGTGAACAGTTTCGGAGAAATAACGTCTCCCTGTCTCACGCCTCTTTGCAATGGGATTTGCTTCGTGCTCTGGTCCTGTAGTCGGACTGACATAGTGGCGTTGCTGTACAAACACTTCAACACTTCGATATACCTATAGTCAATTTGGCATCGCTGCAAGGACTGCAGTACCGCCCAAGTCTCGATTGAATCGAAGGCTTTCTCGTAGTCCACAAACGCTAAACATAGCGGCCGATTATACTCTTCGGTCTTCTGTATAATTTGGCGTAGCGTATGGATGTGGTCTACGGTGCTAAAGCCTTTTCGGAAACCGGCTTGTTCGGGAGGCTGGAAGTCATCGAACCTGCGTGCGAGACGGTTCGTAATGACCCTCGAGAACAGCTTGTACACGTGGCTCAAGAGCGAGATGGGCCTATAATTCTTCAATAAGGTTTTATCACCTTTTTTGAAGAAAAGCACCACCACGCTCTTGTACCACGCTTCTGGCGTTGTACCTTCAAGGACGACGGAATTGAATAACTTCTGGAGGACTAAAAGTACCGGTCTACCACCCGCTCTCAGAAGTTCAGTCGTAATTCCGTCCTCGCCTGCCGCCTTGTTGTTTTTAAGCTGTTTGAGAGCCATTCTAATCTCGTACAGGCTGATGTCCGGGATATCTTCGGTATAGTGTCGGACTAACTTTGCTCTGGTGTCTCGAGCTGTGTTAGTAACGGGTTTACGTGTCGAGGTGTATAACTGTCCATAGAAGTTCTCAATCTCTCTCAGAATCTCAGGCTTGGATGAAATGATGCTGCCGTTCTCGGTCTTCAGTTTTGTCATTTGGCTTTGCCCAATAGACGAATGCTTAGCGAACACTTTGGAGCCTTGGTTCCGCTCAATTGCGGCCTTAATACATGCAGTATTAAAAGCACGCAAGTCGTGTCGCATCGACTTCCAAATTCGTCTATTGAGTTTGCCGTAGGCCGACATATCGACTGAAGACTGCAGCCTCATTTCGCTCCGCTCTGCCATTAGGTTCAGAGTTCCTTCTGAGAGTTTTTGAGTCCTCTTTCGGCGTTGGGTCTTAAAGAGTTCGGACCCAACTGCTTGGACAGTTTCCACCAACCCGTTGTTTAACTCGTCCACTGTGTCGCAATCAGCTAGGCACTGGAAGCGATTTTGAAGTTCGAGTTGAAAGCCTTCGGGGTTTTGGATTTGGGCAGGATTTGGACGGAGCGTAGACTTCACCAGACGTGACCTTTCAAGCTTGACATCGATATTCAATGTGCCTCTTACGATGCGGTGATCGCTACCGGTTTTCACCCTGCCGATCACAGAGACATCATCGAATATGTGCTTTTTGGTCGTCATGATGAAGTCAATCTCATTTGTGGTGGAACCGTCGGGGCTTATCCACGTCCACTTCCTGGATGGCCGCTTCTCGTAGAAGGAGTTCATCGCATAGAGTCCCTCCTTCTCCATGAAGTCGGCCAGCCTTTGTCCCCTCGGATTCCGCTGCCCGTATCCAAATGGCCCCACTCTCAACTCATCGCCTTTCCTCGTGCCCAGTTTTGCGTTGAAGTCTCCCATAACAACAGTGAAGTGAGTTTCGGAAGTATGCATGGCCTCGGATATATCCTCATACATAGCTTCTACTTCATCGTCTGGGTGTGTCGATGTAGGTGCGTATACCTGTATGACCTTCAGCGAATACCGTTTGGTTATTCTGAGTATAAGGTACGCTACCCTAGACGACACACTATCGACTTTGACGACGTTGTTTACGAGAGACTTGCGGACGAGAAACCCGACACCACCTTGGGATTGTTGGTCTCCCTCCCGGTGGAAGAACAAGTTACCGGAATTTAGGATTACCGTGTCCTGTCCCTGTCTTCGGACTTCTGATAATCCCATGACATCCCAGCGTAACTTGTCCATCTCTTCCTCCAATTCGACCATCTTTTCGTCAGTCCGGAGCGTCCGTGTATTGTAAGTTGCCAGGGCCAGGGGTCGTTTTCGAGATTGGTAGCCGGATCTCTGCCGGGGATTCTTCGCACCCCCTGCTCCGCCGTTACAGTGGCCGCTACCATAGCCATGGATAGCGGAGCTGCCGGGGACTGGGGGCCGTATATCTGTGTTTGTCATTTTTCATTAGGGGGGGATTGCCATAATACACCACGCTTGGCAGGCGTCTTGGTGATCGCAGTAGGTTTTGATCGTGACCAAAGAGAATGCTGCTGCCCATTCCCTGGATATTCCCTTAGCCGATTTTTACGGCACCCACGGGAAGAAAGGGGGAGGTACTATTCTTAAGCCGGTACCCCACGGCAAATCTTTCAATTATTTTGGTAATTTATTATATATTTTGACTGCCATGTAATATGGGCTATGGTTCAACATTTTTATTCTAGAATAAGGTAAATATAATCTAGATAAGGTATTCCATAGGCGTACAGCTTGGACAGTAAAGGAGCCGTCATAAAAACTACTGCAATATAAATGAGTCTTAAGCATAATATTTTCCGAAGACCTAAATAGAAAGAGTATATATGGAAATCTAAACGAGAGGCGTGAAGAGATTCCTCTCTGAGAAGGATCGAGAATCGTGTGTGAAGATCGAGAGGGGTGCCGAGAAGCTCATTGGCAATGATTCATTTGTTGAGGCTGCAAAGCATAGAGCCTCGCCGTAGAGACGCTAGTCTATGGATACATTTCGGCGAGTAAGCTTTGGAATTACACAATCTAACTCCTCCATCGTCCTTTCATCTTCGGACAACCAGATTAACGACAATGCGCCATCGCTACATGGCAGATATTCCGCCTTTAGTCCCGCCAAAATCGGCCCAGCCGTTTCGGAGATTACCCTGAGCAAACAGATAGACAAACAAAAATTTTAAAAATGGTTGTTTTGTTATATGTACCGTATGTACTATCATAATACAAGAGTTAACTTTAGTAACGGGATATTTACCATGTATTTTATTTGTTTTGAGCCCTCGATTTTGTGTTGGTGGTAACGGCATCGAGCCGAAAAAACGCGAACGAAAGAAGGTAGACCGGTTCGTTTGCTCATAGCCTTATCGAAGTCTACAATTCTACCCGCAGTAACTTCAGTTTCCTCGTGAACATGGCGCTTGCAACAGTGCCGAAATATCGAGGGCTCAAAACAAATAAAATACATGGTAAATATCCCGTTACTAAAGTTAACTCTTGTGTTAGTGACCATGAAAGTTTAAAAACTTATATCATAATACATTTGGTAAAAACTGTTATTTTGGTATTCCAAACAGACACTTCAAATTTATTTATTTTTGTATAGATGCGTTTTGCTTCTGCATTTATAATGCGTAGGTACCGCTATAAGGAATGAAATTCCTTGCCTGAGTTACCTTACCACCAGCTGAAATAGTAATCGAACGTAGCCTATCTATACAAATAAATAAAATTGAATTGTCTGTTTGTAATATCAAAATAACAGCTTTTTACCAAATGCATATGAAAGTATATACGGTACCTATAACAAAAACAACCATTTTTAAATTTTTGTCTGTTTGTTCTGGGTAATCACAGAAACGGCTAGACCGATTTTGACGGGACTTTCACTGGCAGATAGCTGATGTTAGAAGGAGTAACTTAGGCTACTTTAATTTTAGAAAAATAATTAGGATTCCGCGCACAAAAAAAACGCATGAAATCCAATATCTCCACGCGGGTGAAACCGCGGGCAGCAGCTAGTAGCATTATAAGTGAAAAATATCCGTTATCAAAGTCAGAATAATAAAAAATTGATCATAAAATAACAATACCCGCGATTTTCTTCCCTAAAATAACGTTAAACCCACATACCAGCCCCTACACGATAAAACGTACAAGACTCACATTTTGGGGTAGTCAAAACATTTAGACAGCAATCCGGGCAAAATCCAGGCCAAATTCACATTTTTTCACGATCCTAATTCTAATTATCATTACAATCTTCGCGAGAGAATTCCGGGGTCCCAAGGGGTGGGAGGAACCCCTAAAATTATACTCTAAAGGGTCTCAGCCACAGTTACTTAGTATAATGGTGATCTAGTAGAGAATTTTCGGTATTCCGGTTTGTCCGCCTGCTCTGTCCCCTCAATCCATGCATAGCCATCTCAAAAGGAAAGTTTTCATTGAGCTTCTTCTAGTTGTGTTTTTTTAGAGTAAATATAATCAATGATATTTGCGTGACATAAATAAATCATAATCCATACTAATATTATAAGTGCGAAAGTGTGTTTGTTGGTTTGTCCTTCTTTCACGCAGTAACGAAGCAACGGATCGACGTGATTTTTGGCATAGATATAGTTTATGGACCGGAGAGTAACATAGGCTACTTTTTATCCCGAAAATGCACGGTTCCTGTGGGAACGCGGGTGAAAACCGCTGGCGGAAGCTAGTCAATGATATTTGCGTGAAATAAATAAATCATAATACTAAATAATTAATGTAGTTGCTGTTTAAAAAAGTATATTTGTTTAAACAATCATTTCTTTTAAATAAATAAATTTGAGTAAATATTTTCTTTCTTCTTTTTTTTCATTTCAATAAATTCAGGAATTGGTCGTTGCTCCGTCTGTTTGGTAATTCTGAGCCATCGCTGCTACAAAGTCATCATACTGCTCGACATAGACTGTGGCTACATACGACAGACACCCCATGTACCCTTAAGGAGCAATTACACACTGAGATATGGAAATGAAACCAAATGCCCCGCAAAATCGTTTCCAGAACGGCGGAAATATAATGAAGTGTAAATTCAAATGAATATCCAGATTACTCCCACTTTAGTAAACCTTACCGACCTTCCTTACGAACTTTCGTTTTAGGTGCTCTAAAGTTTTTTTTATAGTTAATAATTTTGATTAAAGTTTTACTAAGATGGTTTTAGTAAAATTGGACTAGAAATTTGACAGTAATTCCTGTTAACTTTAGTTTGGTAAGTTTTCGTGACTTAAGGAATTTTTATTTTAGTGTAGTGAGGTCGAGTGCTTTGTTGTACGCTACTAGTACATCATACTCTAATTGAAAATCTTTTGCCAAACACCCAGGGCCGGATTAACCGTGTCGGGGCCCGTAGTCAATGCACTTCTCGGGCCCCCTTTTCTAACCATAATATAACATTATGCTATAATAATTTGAAATACGTTCTGAAATGTACTGAAATATGACGATATAATTTAAAAAACAACGCAATATTAATAATATTGGCATTGAGAGTTTGTTTGTGCAATGAAACACAATGGACTGCGCGGCACTGCAGTGCGCTCGTTACCCTGAGACATTAGGTTTTAAGTCTCATAAGCCCAGTAATTTCACTGGCTAGTCTGCTCATGCTTGCATATTACTGGCTTGGCGGCAGACTTCACGAGCAAAGCGGTGGTAACAACCCAAACGGAAACTCGCAGAAGAGTTAGTCAAAAAAGTTTTAGTCTAATTTTATCACACTCATCACGTTCAACTCATGGTCACATAAGATCATGCAACATCGCAAGTGTAACGCTGAGAGCATAAAGTCTTCTGAAAAAGCAAAACGGAATCGTGACATCACTTGTGAATCCGTCCGTCAAAGTCACAACAAAGTTTACTTAGAAACTATTCCTTATCCACAAAAGGATCATATTTGACAACTATCCTTTATTCCCTATGGCTCCAGAATCCAGATACGTCTCAATCCAAGACGACAACCAAAGAAACGTCAATATCAAACCTCAAAACCTTCGTTTGATTATATACCTATACCTTCAATATCACATACATAAAACAAATTCCCAAAATCGAGCCACACAATAACGCAAACTCTTTACCGTAACGCCGCCGAATATAAAACCCCTTTTGTCTTTTATTTACAAAGGAAAAGATAAAGATATGACATCTGAATAAAGAAATTCTGAATGGTCGTGTTGGAATGAATTCCTACTGGGGAATTTGTTCGAGATTACGGGGCGGCGATGACTTTTTCTTTCGGTCTTTATGCTTTTTCGGTTATATAGTATTTACTAGCGTTTGCCCGCGGTTTTCACCCGCGTTTCCACAGGGACCGTGCAGTTTTCCGGGATAAAAAGTAGCCTATGTTACTCTGCGGTCCATAAACTATATCTATGCCAAAAATCACGACAATCCGTTGCTCCGTTACTGCGTGAAAGAAGGACAAACCTACAAACACACTTTCGCATTTATAATATTAGTGGATTTAGTTAGAGATGGTCATATTGGGGTAAACGATACGAATGGACCAGGCGAGTCTGTTCTTCGTAAGAGGAGTCAGTTTCTTCCGATTCCCATTTTCCCTGATGTATCATATATCTATGGACCTTAATTGCTGGTAGAGTCAGAGCCGCTTCATGGTCATGGTATCACGGAACATTGCGTTTTTAGTACTACATTTGTTTATCCTTTGTTTTTTTATATATACTAGCTGCTGCCCGCGGTTTCACCCGCGTGGAGATTTTGGATTTCATGAGTTTTATTTTTTTGCACGGAACCCTAATTTATTTCTAAAATTAAAGTAGCCTAATTTACTTCTTGTTACATCAGCTATCTGCCAGTGAAAGTCCCGTCAAAATCGGCCCAGCTGTTTTGGAGATTACCCGGAACAAACAGACAGACAGATAAAATTTTTATAAATGGTTGTTTTGTAACCGTACCGTATATACTTTCTGGTTCAGATAGTGTATATGTATAGATTAATTTGTGCGGTAATAGAACCCTCTTTATCTTAATACTTATACCATATTATAACTTTAGAAACTCACTGTTGTTGTTCTTCGGTAGTTTCTAAGAAATTGCATGTAAACAAGAACGTGATACTATCGCAAGTCTATTTGCATAACACTTAGTAAAAACCTTTTATTTTTTGTTTCAAGAGTGTGTTGACTCTGTTATGGCTCTGCACGACCTCAACAACAGCGTGAGAGTAGGTAGAGAGGTACATTTGTGGTAGTGAACTAAATTTACGTACTGAGAAGAAAACTAACAGGTCTCTAACAATTTGAACTTAAACCTAAATTCTTACAATTATTACTTAAAAACATAAATAACTTTAGAGAGTTATTTATTACATTAAGAGAGTTATATTACCAAACTAGCTGCTCCCCCGCGGTTTCACCCGCGCGGAGATATTGGATTTCATGGTTTTTATTTTTTTGCGAGGAACTCTAATAATTTTTCTAAAATTAAAGTAGCCTAAGTTACGTCTTGGATCATCAGCTATCTGCCAGTGAAAGTCCCGTTAAAATCGGTCCAGCCGTTTCGGAGATTACCCAGAACAAACAGACAGACAGACAAAAATTTTAAAAATGGTTGTTTTGTTATAGGTACCGCATATACTTTCATATGCATTTGGTAAAAAGCTGTTATTTTGATATTACAAACAGACACTTCAATTTTATTTATTTGTATAGATAGGGTACCTATAGATGTCTGCCCTGGCTTCGCACGCGTGGCATCAGAATAATATACAATGTGTGTTTCATATGGCCACCGTCATTCTGACAACCCACTCGCCAGAATGACGGCGTCCCCGTTTGTGTACAACTTAATATTTTAATTAGTATACTCACAGAGCTGAAACCTTTGTTAGTGGGAGGACTAACTCTTCTGCGAGTGTCCGTCTGAGTTGTTACCACCGCTTTACTCGTGAAGTCTGCCGCCAAGCAGTAGTGTGCAAGCATTACTGTGTTCCGGTTTGATGAGCAGAGTAGCCAGTGAAATTACTGGGCTTATTGTCTCAGAGTAACGAGCGCACTGCGGTGCCGCGCAGGCCTTTGTGTTTCAAAGTTCTGTGTGGCACCGCAAATGTTATGGGCCGGCGTTATGCTTACTATCAGGCAAACGACCAGCTCGTCTCGTTACCAAATAACATAAAAAAAATATATACAATGTGTGTTTCATATGGCCGCCGTCATTCTGGCGACCCACTCGCCAGAATGACGGCGTCCCCGTTTGTGTTCAACTTAATATTTTAATTAGTACACTGACAGAGCTGAAACCTAAAACATACGTGACATTTGAAGGCGTAGGTGGTACTCATAAACTTACATACACTTAGGGTAATGTTAACCCTTTCACAATATTGCGTACCCTACTAGGGCACTTTGTTCAACTATATCGAAAAATATTTTATGCCCGTTTTTATGGGAACCTAAAGGGCGCCACCATAAAAACTCGTTCCCACTTTCGAGTTGTGAAGGTCAATATATAAATCAAAGGGATTGTATGTTCGGAAATACTCGCACCCTTAGTAAAACATCGACCGAACTCAAAATTTGACCAAAATGAGTTATAGTGAAATAGCGACCTAAAAAAGAAAGTCCGATAACCTAGTCCAATAAAAAAACAACCCTAATTTGCTTGTAAGGTATTTTATTATATTATTATAAGGATATTTAGTTTTAATTCTACAGCAATTTAAAAAAAATGCTAGTTACATTTCAATTGCCAAAAGTTAGTGATTTTGAATTAGGTCACTATTTTATTAAGAGTGCGTACGAGTCTATACGTTTGGTGACTTGGAAAGAGGATTTTTTTTATGTTTTTAGGTAACGAGACGAGCTGGTCGTTTGCCTGATGGTAAGCATAACGCCGGCCCATAACAATTGCAGTGCCACCCAGAACTTTGAAGCACAAAGGCCTGCGCGGCACTGCTACGCGCTCGTTACTCTGAGACGTTAGGTATTAAGACTCGTAAGCCCAGTAATTTCACTGGATACTCTGCTCATCAAACCGGAACACAGTAATGCTTGCACACTACTGCTTGGCGGCAGACTTCACGAGCAAAGCGGTGGTAACAACCCAGACGGACACTCGCAGAAGAGTTAGTCCTCCCACTAACAAAATGACTGAAGGGAGAGGAGGAAATTACACTTTACAATTACTTATCCATATAATATGGACCAAATAAAGTTTTCCAGCTTTGGTAATTAGCCTTAGAGTCATTAGGCTGGATTATATACCACTGTTGCAAATGTTATAGTACAATAGAAGGACTTATCGCTAAAAGCGTATATTTAGATTTGACTGGTTAATCCTACCTAAGATGGAATATTATTTGCACACCTAACGGTACAAGTATGGCGCTGTTAAATTATGTATGTACCTACCTTACATCAATGTTATTATCATCACCCATATTTATGCAAATAAATACATTTGATTTGATTTGAATCCTGAAATACACTACTAGTTCGGAAGGTCTAAATAAATTATTTATATATTTGTATAATCAGCAAACATTTCGGACCGGACAGTACCTGAGTGTGACCGCAAGTAGCATTTACAAATGACCGCTTCCGGGTACGATGAGCCAACCGGGTTTGGTAAATCTGTGAGGTCATCGGGGGCCTGAAAACAAATACTGCCATCGACTTTCACCCGTTTTCGCAAGTTGCTTAATAATGTCAAGAATAATAAAAGAACATTGGAAATTTTTGAAATGATTGGAATATCGAAAAAATAAATCTATGTGTCCGCCTTTAAATAACATTATAAAAAGCGTTAAATAAGTGTTATTAGAAATGTGAAAGTGTGTTGGTTTGTCCCTTCTTTCGCGTAGCAAAGGATCGACGTGATTTTTGCATAGATTTGCGGAGTTTACGGACCGGAGGGTAACATAGGCTACTTTTTATCCCGGAAAATTGCACGGTTCCTGTGGGAATGCGGGTGTAAACCGCTGGCAGAAGCTAGTCAAAATATAATTTTGTCTAACCTCAACGTTTCTTTCAAGTTGCGTTGATCGTACTCACGGGAAGATTCCTGGTCTCGAGTTTAATTACGTACTTAACTGAATGGTAAAAAAATCGAACATTCGTATTCTCAAGCACCCTATGATTTATCGAGTGTCACGGGGTGAAGTCGACCTCACAATGGGGGTGAAGAGGTACGGGGTATATAAACTAATGATCCACGAAGCACCATCAAATGGGTTCATTTCAGGAAACGGATCGTAATTTATAGGTTAAGTGGACTATAATAGTATAATAGTACGTAGATGTTTAAAGGTTTTTATTTCGTGGTTTAAACTTATTGTTTTATAAGTAGACTAGCTGCTGCCCCGCGGTTTCTACCGCGTGGAGATTTTGGATTACATGGTTTTTATTTTTTTGCGCGGAACTAAAATTAAAGTAGCCTAAGTGACTCCTTGTAACATTAGCTATCTGCCAGTGAAAGTCCCGTCAAAATCGGTCCAGCCGTTTCGGAGATTACCCGGAACAAACAGACAGACAGACAGACAAAAATTTAAAAAATGGTTGTTTTGTTGTAGGTACCGTATATACTTTCGTATGCATATAGTAAAAAGCTGTTATTTTGATATTACAAACAGACACTTCAATTTTATTTATCTGTATGGATGGAAAAAAAAACCTGTCTAACCTAGCTAAGCAAACATTTTTCTGAATACGCATAAAGCTAGTTCCACAAAAGCCTGATTTATCTTGTAACCAGAATTTGTACAATACTACAATTTACAAGCAAATTGGGAGGATGTATTTTTACAAGGCTCGGGAAAAGAATAGGGCTCGCGCCCGCGCAAAAAGGTTTTCCTATAACAGAAGTTATCCTCATAATGATTGTAACTACACAGAGGCGTGTAGACTTATGAATATTTATGACGATCAAACATCATTTTTAATTTTATAACGTGAACTTTTGTATTTTTAATATAGCTAGCTCAGTTAAGAATTTAACCAGTTAAAATATTGGCGAATAAAATGGTATAAATTTAATAGATATGTGTTTATGATCTGAATAAAAATTAAAAACTAAAACAGAACTACAACTTCTATCAATAACTAAGAAGATAAAAATAGTTTGAACCATCAGACAACAAAATGGTCTAAAGATAGTTCAAACGATCCTAAATATCAGGCAGAGTTCCCCAAATGCAGGCCGCCTTGCCACGCTGGATGGCAAGGCTGATCCTTGGGCATAAAAGCCAGCATTTTGGTCACGCGTCGATTCTACAAGCCGCCCCACCAAATCTTTATACATTTGAGTGCTCCCGGATATGATCCTACTAAAATTATAAATACGACAGTTTGTTTTTTGGTTTGTCCTTTCAGCGGAGCAACAGATCGATCCCGGAAATATGCACCATTATTATAATAGGGTATAATAGAAATGTTTGTCTCGCTACCTTAAAAAATGAAATGTAAATTTTATTTTGTTAGATATGATTTCTTACATGAACGTTTCTTTTGCAGGTATGGCCCGCTAAAACTTTTCATCTGAAACAAACGCTGATAAAATAGTTAAGTATAACTAACCAGAACTAAATAAAGTTTGCTTAGAAACCCGTAAAAAATACCAAAAACAATTTTTCTTAACCGCCCAAAAATAGTAAAAATTTGAGATTTATTAGTCTTTTTTTTAAGCCAGAAAAGCGGCATACATTTTTTCAAATAGTTTCTCTAGACCTTGTCCTGAATCCAGATGAGGCGTTTTACTTGCGAGTTGAGTCGTGCGTTTGAATTGGGATGTTGACTCAATTTGTTTTATGATGCTAATCAATTCGTCTTCTCATGAAAATCAAATGTCTATATCGAAAAAAAACTGGAAATCGAATGCTAACAACGTCAAAAATTAGAGCCAAAGTCAGGCGGATGTAGTGAGCGCTAAAACGCCTCATACTAATTGGGCTTACCGCGTGACGTCACATACTCAACGCAGCCCGTAAAATTGTACTAAAACACACGTTTTGTTGATTTTGGCCGTGAAAAACTGCGTTTAAGTACACAGTGTCATGCATTTGTTATTCATTAAAATGTAAAGGATCTGATAGTATAGTTTAAATTACTATTGGATGATAAAAAAAAATCGTTGAATTCTGGAAAGTTTTAGATCCAGTATCTTTGTGGAAAGTATATATTTTTTGTGAATTTCATTTTTATTGTGTTAATGTGATGTTCTTAAACCTGTATAACCACAGTATTTATGTGTTTTGTATTTCATGCAAGTTATACCCAATTGGAATTTCAAGGAGAGAAACCTCATCTGCGGCGCAAGTACGGATCTATTCGAGTCGATAAAATTCGATAATATTCGATAAAATTGACAGTTCAAATCGATAAGGTGGGATTTATCGAGCCTCGAAACAATCGACAAAAGTTATCGAAAGGCTAGGTCGAATCCAAAGAGAATATAGAGCTACTACAATACTTTACGATCAGACTTCGGTACTCGCAACATTCGATAAATTTATCGAGTTTTTCGGTTCGACAAATTTATCGAACCGACTTCCGTACTCGCGCCGCTGGACAAGCTGTAAAGTTCGGTGTCCTGCACGGCCGTGTGTCACCTAAAACAACACAATTCGTCGCGGCAACTTTATTTTCGCGATATGAAACTCCGCCGCTATTCGGCGACGACCATATTACGTTTTCTTCATTTGATGTTTTATTTTCGATCCTAGAGATTTGGGCTGACAGTATGAGCTTTTACTAGTTTTATTACATTATCAATACGCCGATTTCTCCGAGAGGGGAGAGTTAGTTTACTTTTACTACTTTATATAAACACGTTTTGGACCTCACAGAACTGAATCCGTGGTAACATTGACGGCTCCGTAGCTAAGTTGGTAGTACCCTGCCTGCAAAGCGAAGGGTCCGGCGTTCGATTCCCGGCCGGGGCAGATTTTGTGTAAGCATAAAGTTTGTTCTCGGGTCTTGGATGTTTGTGATGTGTATCTGTGTGTGTCCATGCCACCTGCGACACAGGGAATCCTAGTGCGGGGGTATGAGTGTGTAAGCGTTTATCATTATTATTATTTATTATTCAAATTTTGTATTCTATAAAACTCGACGAGGCCTGTGGCGTCACACTGACGAGCGTGGTAGTGAACTATACTTATTATGAGTGAAATTATGGACATTACGTGATTAGGAATGCGTGTGCTCCGAAACATAAACAGAATACAGTTTCATGGTAAAGTGGCCGGCCCATAACAATTGAAGTGCAACTCAGAACTGTGAAACAAAATGGCCTGCGCGGCAGTGCAGTTCGCTCGTTACCCTGAGACATTACTCATCAAACCGGAATACAGTAATGCTTGCACATTACTGCTTGGCGGCAGACTTCATGACCAAAGCGGTGGTACCAACCCAGAGAAGTTAGTTCTACCACCTAGTAAAAAGTACTACCCATTTTGAATTCAAGTTAGTTTCAACAGCATTTAATTTGGTCGTTCCCACCAAAACTCCACACTTGCCCTTACTGCTAACACTTCTAACAGGCGTTAGAGATCCCACTCCTCTGATTATTGTAACACTTGTGTTCTCCATGCTTGGTGAGACAATATCCGCCGAGAAATAGATACGTTGTTAACGAAAAAACATGACGGCTACATGCGGAAAACATTTTTGTCCTGACAAGAGGACAAAACATCAAATAAATGTAATATTCTGAAATAATCATAACAAGCGTTCTGCTTCTACCTTCGTTATAAGGACTGCGGTAAGGATTAAGTATCTTTGTTTCCAATGTCAAACCAGAGTTCAATGACACAAGGGAGGAATATGCCCAGTAGTGTGTCGACACAGGCTGAGAATGTTGATGGTAAGATTATATAATGTTTTTTTTTTATGTTATGTTATTTGGTAACGAGACGAGCTGGTCGTTTGCCTGATGGTAAGCATAACGCCGGCCCATAACATTTGCAGTGCCACCCAGAATTTTGAAACACAAAGGCCTGCGCGGTACTGCAGTGCGCTCGTTATCCTGAGACATTAGGTATTAAGTCTCATAAGCCCAGTAATTTCACTGGATACTCTGCTCATCAAACCGGAACACAGTAATGCTTGCACATTGCATGGCGGCAGACTACACGAGCAAAGCGGTGGTAACAACCCAGACGGACACTCGCAGAAGAGCTAGTCCTACCACTAATAAAGATTTGACCCATACTAACAAGGCGGCAAATTAAACAAAGCTAGTGAAAACAAAAGAGATCAGACAAAAATGCCTAAGCAAGTAAGCAGTGTAAGTACAAGAGAGTAAAGTGATTGATTACTTCTGAGCTCAAAACGGCTTTACCGCTTGATTACTTCGAAAAGGCAAACAGAAGTCGCTTTGCTGTTAAATCGTTTAAAAAGTAAACTTTTCAGACGAACTTAACCATCGTAAATCCCGCAAGCGGATTGATATCCCGGTTAACAAATTGATTTACGAGATTGACCCAAAATGAAATTGTGTAAACGGTGCCGTTCAGCGGCGCAAGTACGGAAGTCGGTTCTTTAAATTTGTCGAATCGAAAAACCCGATAAATTAATCGAATGTTGCGAGTACCGAAGTCTGATCGTAAAGTATTGTAGTAGCTCTATATTCTCTTTGGATTCGACCTAGCTCTTCGATAACTTTTATCGATTGTATCGTGGTTCGATAAATTTTATAAAAGACGATAAAATCCACGACATGTCTTAGTTTTATTATAAAACACAAAGTTGGAATATTATATCAAGATCTAGTACTTATAACTTAATAGAGTATTGTTGAGTGCTAAGACTATATCTAATTCTATCAAGAGAAAATTAATCAGAAAATAAATGGCAAAAATCGATACAAAACAATTTTTTTGTCTGACAACTCTAAAAGTAATGGATACTAAAAATGCTAGAATTAATACTAGATTGGATCAATATTTTCTACTGAATCAGTTTCCGGGGAGATAGCCAAGAATTAAGGATAAGAAACGAAGGGCATGATTTTTGGACTCGGTCCACGCTGGTCTAGAATTGTCCGTCTCTTTCTGTGCATGCGGAACTTAATTCTTGACATATCACGGTAACGAGCTCACTGCATTGCCGCGCAGACGTTTGTGTTTCCAAACTGTTTTGTGTCTGGATTGTAGACGTTATACTTACCCGGTAATCAAACTGCTCTTCTCATTGCCTAGTAGTAAAAGAAAACTAGCAAATACTTGTATTTACTAGTGTAAGTGCAGTCTTAATACAAAGAAAATGGTCTTCTTAGTTCGTAAATGACATGACTTTACAACCGGGATAGCGTCTGGAGCGAGCTTTGAGGGTGGGTAAATTGTGGGGAGTGTGTCAAGGGATCGTGCATTATGTTAACTCCTAACCGGAGTCAACTCTCGTGTTCGCTGACGTCTAAGGACCTCTGTAATTTATGCTAAACTTGTATCTGAACATGTATTCTAAATTAAATCTATAGTTTCATACTAATATTATAAAGAGGAAAAGTTATTTGTATGTTTTTAGGCGGCTATTTCTGGAACCACCGATTCGATTTTGAAAAAGTTTTTACTGATTGAAAGCTGTAGCTGACATTACTTTAAATATAGTGTAGGTACTTTATCTGAAATCTGAAAAAGGACATTACTTCAAATATAGTGTATACTAGCTGCTGCCCACGGTTTCACCCGCGTGGAAATATTAGATGTCATGGCTTTTATTTCATTTGCGCGGAACCATAATTCTTTTTCTAAAATAAAAGTAGCCTAAGTTACTCCTTGTAACATCAGCTATCTGCCAGTGAAAGTCCCGTCAAAATCAGTCCAACCGTTTCGGAGATTACCCGGTACAAACAGACAGACATACAAAAAATTAAAAAATGGTTGTTTTGTTATAGGTACTGTATATACTTATTTTTTTATGTTATTTGGTAACGAGACGAGCTGGTCGGTTGCCTGATGGTAAGCATAACGCCGGCCCATAACAATTGCAGTGCCACCCAGAACTTTGAAACACAAAGGCCTGCGCGGCACTGCAGTGCGCTCGTTATCCTGAGACATTAGGTATGAAGTCTCATAAGCCCAGTAATTTCACTGGATACTCTGCTCATCAAACCGGAACACAGTAATGCTTGCACACTACTGCTTGGTGGCAGACTTCACGAGCAAAGCGGTGGTAACAACCCAGACGGACACTCGCAGAAGAGTTAGTCCTCCCACTAACAAACTTTCATATGCATTTGGTAAAAAGCTGTTATTTTGATATTACAAACAGACACTTCAATTTTATTTATTTGTATAGATAACGAAGACAGTAAAACAAGCCTATTACCAACAACCATAAGTGATAGGAAAAATATCATCATTTTATTTTTTGTCCAATGACCCACCCCTACATCACTCATTCTCTCCCACATATTCAGCATCATAAATTAATATACGTACTGTAAGAATAAAAGTAGAGCATGGTATGGTGCTGGGTGCTACGCTATGACGTCATGAAGTCAGTGCTACGCCGTAGTCGTCCCAGCGCTACGCAAGAGGAAGACGCGGCGAAGGACAGCAGTCCTCATTGAACTACGAGCGATAATGCACGTGTCAATTATTCAAACGGAGTGTCTCATTTCTGGACCTAACAATACATATTACTTGCGGTGTTTTAATAAAATTCATTTGGACGGGGAGCGCACAATAATCCGAGTTCACGCCTATGTGAACCCGGCTGACCTACATCTACTTAAAATCAACTGCGAAATAAAAACTCGGCAAGCTAGAGTTTGAATTGCATTGCAGTGTTCCGAGAAAATAAAAAGTTGTGCACCGCTACGACACGGAAGCTTGTTTGCATAAAGAAGAAATGTTGCTTTTAGGATTATAATAAAAGTAGCAGGAAATACACGATTTGAGCGTTATGTTTCGCTAAAGAAATAGTGTTATAATTTTTTTTAAGGACTCGCTGTTTTTACTGTCTCGTCATCTCGTCTAAGAATTGTACCGCCCTATCTCTTACTGTAGGATAAGAACTGGCATAGGTGTTTGTGTTGTGTATCTGCGAGTGTTCATACACACGGAATCTTAGTTTTTTTTTATATTAATAGGCTTGCGTTTGACCACAAAAGTCTTAGTGCAGGCGTATGAGTGTGCAAAAGTTTATAAAATAGTTATTATATATTATTATAGAAAGTTGTTATTTGGCGTGAGTACCTACTTGTATTATATTATAAATTATTATAATAGAATCCTGGGCGTAGCGAGGGTTACAAAATTACGAGTGTTTGACACATAAGCTTGATTGTGTGCGCTTCCCTGGTTTGAAGCTTGATGTAGGAAAAAACCTAGAAATACAGTCCACTATTTATAATCTGTGAGCTGTCAGATTATATGAAAAAAGAGCTATGTAACATTCGTTCCACATATATGGTAATCTGTGATTCATTTTCTATTGCCATCCAGAGATTAAATAGCTTATATAAAAGGCTTGTTGAAAATAAAATTCTGTATGCAGAATATTCAAACTTTATTCAGGAATATATTGATTTAGGACATGCAAAGCTGTGTGATCTAAATAATGATAAATTTGAGTCTATGTACTTCTTATCACATCATGCAGTGATAAGGAAGGATAAAAGGACAACACGTTGTCGTGTTGTTTTTGATGGAAGCCAGAAATCCAAATCCCAAATAGCCATTAATGATGTCCTATACAATGGAAAAATTCCCCAAAGAGATTTATTTGATATTTTAATAATGTTTCGCACTTATGAATATGTCTTCATGACAGATATCAAGAGCATGTTTAGACAAATTAATTTAGATCCATCTCAAAGACACTTGCAGAACATTTTATGGAAAGAAAATATTAATGCACCAATAAAATGTTTACAGCTGCAGACAGTGACCTACGGGCTGAAGTCATCGAGTTACCTTGCCACGAGGTGTCTCTATGAGCTCTCGGAACGCTTCCAGGCTGAGCTGCCTCTTGCTGCCGACGTGTTGAGGTACAACACCTATATTGATGACATTTTGGCTGGGTCACATAAGCTAGACCAAGCCATCAAGGTAAGAGATCAAGTCATTAATCTTCTAAAAAAGGGTGGCTTTCAACTTCACAAGTGGTCAGCTAACAATCCAGCTTTGTTGAAGGATGTACCTCTGGAAAAGCATCATTTTAATGAAATTGAAATGGGAAGTACAGAGACGGCTTACCTGAAAGCCTTAGGTATCTCATACAATGTTCAAACTGATCAGCTTAAAATGGGTGTTTCCAAAGCCAAAAAGGAAAACCTTATTTGGACTAAACGTGAAGTTTTACAGTTTATAGGCAGCATGTTTGATCCATTAGGTATAATTGCACCTATTGTACTCAAAGCAAAGCTTTTTATGCAAACATTATGGCAATGTAAATTACATTGGGACGACACTTTGAGTGATGAGCTACACAAAAGATGGTGTGAATTCTATGATGGCCTGTCTAACATGCCTCCAATATATGTAAATCGAAACATTATGTTTTCCAATGCAACCGACATACACATAGTTGGTTTCTGTGATGCATCCTTTCAAGGATATGGTGCCTGTATTTATGCTAGAGTTACACATGAGAATGGTGTGCATGTAAATTTACTTTGTGCCAAGTCAAGAGTTGCTCCTCAGAAAAATAAATTAACTATTCCTAAATTAGAGTTGTGTAGTGCACTAATGTTGACTGAGCTAGCGTCTAAGATAACAAAAATTCTAGATATAAATAAAATCAGTTTGTTCACTGACTCAATGGTAGCTCTGGCATGGATACAGTCCCACTCGAATAAACTTGAACCTTTTGTAAAAAATAGAGTAAATAAAATTAAGTCACTTACCTCACCTGATGTATTTCACCATGTGCCTGGTCTGCAGAACCCGGCTGATCTAGTTAGTAGGGAAGTGGACCCACAGAGTCTGGCAGCCAACAAACTTTGGTGGAATGGTCCAAGCTTTGTTTCAAACTCTGATTTTGCTGATTGTCACAAAACTAATACAGAGAAGCTTGAACCTCCTTTGATGCCAGAAACTGCAGTAGTTGAAGTTCATACTCAGGATAGTTTAGGTAGTAGCAGTGTTCTTCCAATAACAGAAAATTGTTCCAGCATTTCAAAAATGCAGCGCATAATAGCTTATGTGTATAGATTTTTTAACAATTGTAAACATTATGTAAAATATAAGACTAATAAAAAGAACACTAAAAATAGTAGCATTCTCAACCCTGTCAGAGCAGAGGAATTAAAATTTGCACTATTAAAAATTATAAATTGCATACAAAAGGTACATTTTGAAAAAGATATTAATTCTTTAAATAATAAATTGCCTATCAAATCACACTTGCTGTCACTTAGTCCTTTCATTGATAGTGAGGGATCCTTAAGAGTAGGTGGCAGACTTTGTAATGCTAACATGCCCTATGAGCAAAAGCACCCCTTGTTGCTGCCTAAAAGTTGTCATGTTACAAACTTAATAATAAAACGTGAACACTTAAATTTATTACATGCTGGGCCCAAATTGACCTTATTTAGTTTGACCCAAAGATATTGGCTAGTTAATGGCATTCGTGAAGTAAAGAAAAATTTACATAAATGCATTCAATGTTTTAGACTAAAAGCAGATTCTGCAGCCCAGATGATGGGTTCACTTCCCTCTAGCAGATTGAATAAGGGTTCCCCATTTATGGTTGTCGGAATAGATTATTGTGGCCCCTTTGATGTAAAACAAAACAGATGTAGAAAACCTTTAATAACTAAGGGCTATATTGCATTATTTGTTTGTTTTGTAACTAAGGCAATACACTTAGAATTAGTTTCTGATATGACCACGGAGACCTTCTTGGCTGCACTAAAACGTTTCATTTCACGAAGAGGCTTGCCTAGTCAGATATATTGTGATAACGCTAAAACATTTAAGGGAGCAGAAAATAAATTAAATGCATTATATAAATTAAACAAAAGCCATGACCATGTAAATGACGTCACAAGTCATTGTGCTTTACAAGGAATAAAATTTAATTTTATTCCCAGCTACTCTCCCACATTTGGGGGCTTATGGGAAGCTGGAGTCGCTAGTTCAAAATACCACTTAAAACGAGTAATGGGAAAGTCAATTTTCACATATGAAGAGCTCCAAACAATCATTACTCAAATAGAAGGAATATTAAATTCCAGGCCTTTAGCACCTGTCACTCGAGATCCATGTGATTTCACCTGCTTAACTCCTGGTCACTTTTTAATAGGTAGGCCTATAAGTTCATATCCAGATAGTGATTATACACCTGTGAATGAACACAGGCTCAAATTCTGGAAACAATGTACCCAAAAGGTCCAGCATTTTTGGAAGGTTTGGCAAAATTGTTATTTAGTCCAATTACAAAACAGGCCTAAATGGAAATTGCCAGTTAAAGATTTAGAAATTGGTCAGCTAGTTTTAATCAAAGAGCCAACTTCTCCATTGTGGTGGCCCCTGGCAAGGATTTGTAATGTTTTCCCTGGGAAGGACAATAGAGTAAGGGTCGTTGAACTTATGCTTCCAAATAAAAATAAGAAGAAAATTGCAGCCAACAAGGTCTGCTTGCTACCTTTGTATGATATTGATGACTGATAGTCTATATTATGTTACTGGTTAAGTATAGATTATTAAAATTAGTGTTAACTAAATAGTATAAAAATATAACTATTTCTTTAAAAATAATGTATGTAGGTATCTTTACATAAGAAGTACATAATCAACTACCACTAGTCGCCTAACGGTGTACTACTGTCATAGTAATCTGATTTATTATGTAGTCAAATGTAAAAGCTTCTATTTTAGTAATACCACCTAGATTTGTAAATTAGGATAATGTATTACAAAGGCATTCATACTTACCAAGTTATGTACAATGTCTAGCCTTAGTATTCCTTCGGTGTACTAATAGTATAGAATTAAAATGTACTGCCTATGTTATATATGTTGTTTAAGGTTTGTTTAAGCAATGTAATTGTTCAAAAAGTTTACATTTAGATGCAAGAGCCTATCTCTCCCTTTTGATAACAAGTACTAAACTTATTAATATACAAGTTCAAATTAGCTTTGTTTTTATTAAATTGTAATGTAAATCTGCAATAACTTCATAAAATATAAGTTCATAATCTTTTTAGAACTCATTTAACATGACTACTAGAATAGTGTCTATATACTTAACTTTTATAATTATGTACCTTTAGCTTCTAGAATAAGTTCTTGACAATAGTAGAGTCCATTGTAATAATATAATATAGAGTCATATTTGGTTTTTTAGGTAGAGTCAAGAAACTTTTTCCGTTTAAATATTTCTTTATTTTGTTATACTTAAGTCTAAAATTTATTCAATAATACCACATCAAGGTTCAACTTACAATAGTTTTTGTCATTGTTAAAAGTAATAGTAAAGTTAATAGTAAAATCTTTGATGAATTTATGTTTCCCCGGGAATTATGTTTGACACATAAGCTTGATTGTGTGCGCTTCCCTGGTTTGAAGCTTGATGTAGGAAAAAACCTAGAAATACAGTCCACTATTTATAATCTGTGAGCTGTCAGATTATATGAAAAAAGAGCTATGTAACATTCGTTCCACATATATGGTAATCTGTGATTCGTTCTCTTACAAATAAACCTCCGTTCGATACACATCAAAATAATAAAGTTTAATTTCTTTCCTCACAACGAGATGCATAATAATTTTGCTGTCAAGCGAAACACAAAATTTTTCACTTCACTATAGCGCGGAAAGGTTTTGTTTATCATTAAAATTTCAGGTTGCAAAATACAGCCGGCGCGGCGCGGGCGGCTACGGAGCGGGTGCGGCTACCTTTTCCACGCTAGAATATAAAAAGCACTTTTGCACGCAGATTTCCGAGCTGGCGAGGTGAGAATATACTTATTAATCGTCGGAAATCTGGACATCAGGTTCCCCCGCATCCCACCATTTTTGGTAGCCTTAAGCATCCTTAAGGCGAACGAAGTTGAGATACATGGTGAGTGAAATTTAATATACGGACTGTTGATGTAACAATGTAAGCATAAAATATCTCTACTACCACTTTTCCCTTTGGTGATATGCAAACAGCACCCTAGTTGATCCCTAAAAGAGTTTCTTTCCACAATTTTCGGTACGTAATACTAAAAATAAAAAATGAAGCGAACTTCTCATTATGTATTCATGAAGTTCAGTATTTTCGCGGCTCGGTTAAGTGGGGTAGGCTATTTTTTTTTGCCAAAAATGGGGCTGTGGCCTGCGACTTTAGCTACTTAATATGTAGGTAAAGTCTGAGAGAATAGAGAACTTTGGGGGTTTTTACGTGCAGCGTTTTTGGAGCTTCATGTTAACATGTAGCTTTGGGAAAATGGGAAAAAGTAACGTTCCAAAGTGTTTTTTTACACAGTTTAGTGATGGGATGCGCTGTGAGCCGTGATCACAGGACGGACGGTGGAGGTTGTGTATTTCAAAATGTCATATGACACTTGACATTGACAGATGTGTTTTTTTTTTTTTTTGTTTCTTCTGTTATAGCCAGACACGGTTTCTGTATTAATAAGAAATATTATATTAATTCAGACAACAGAAAAGAAAGATATCTCTCGAGTCTTGGATGTCTGTATTGGTTATCTGTATATCCTTGCCATCAATGCCTAGTGAATTTTAGTATACTAGATGACTGATGTTTATTATTATTGTAAGAAGAGCACGGGTATAAATCTGTCTAAGAAAAACACTAGACACGAGAAACGTCACAGCAAAAAGACATATGACATTTTGCACCCCCCGCTCACTTCACTCCCCACCTCTTAACGTCATCTTTAGAGCCGCCGCCATATTTGTTACGATTTGAAGTCATTGTCGTCGTCATAACACATTAAAATCTCTTTGCAGACCACTCATACTTATTGTCATTGTACTGTCATTATTAAATAAATTATATCTTAAATTTCAATATTACATATTGTTGTCGTTGTGTTGAGTGAATTGGTAGCTGTGCATCGATTAATTTTCGTCTATTTTCTTTTCCACATCTATAGCAATCAACTTGTTTGATTAATTTTTCGAAATGTATCACAAATGATGTGTACCGGGCTGCGTAAGCCCTCGAGATGCCTGTATTTTACACAAGTTACCCAAAAGCGAGGAAAGGTTCCAAAAGTGATTGGTTGCCATCAACTGCGATTCTTTGCGAGTGCGAAAGAGCTCACTGATCTACAAATGTGTCCCAAACATGTTGAGGCACGATTCGTGACATGAAATCATATCTACTGAGCAGTGCTTATCCTACTTTATTTATACAATTGGCAATTCGCAGTGGGATTTCATTATCTCTTGAAACTAATGGTAAGCTACCCACATTTCAGTTACGTTCCTAATAAATCATTCATATTATATTATACATTCAATTTTCGATTTATTAATCTTCGTTTTCCAGAACCCATGCACTGTACTGATGACCATCAATACGCTGAGAAAAGGACTGTAATTCCAGCAATGCAAAGCAAAGCTCTCAATAAATATAAGAAAAAATTGAAAAAGAAACATAAATGATTGAATACAAAAACGTTGTTTTACTGAATTTTAAAGAAGTAGGTTAGGTAATATTAAATAATGTAGTGAAGGCTGCTCTATGTTAGAATATTGCATTAGCTTAGGTAAACGTAAAATAAAAAATTAAAAAAATGTCATACATCTTTTTGCTTCAGCCAATCAGAGACGAGAGCTCGTGTCTAGCGACGGATGTAGGCGACATGTCTATCTGATACCCTATATAATTTGTGAAGAAGAGTGATAATTGAATTACTTATTAATGCGGCTTTAATTTTTTTCCTTCCATCAGGGGTATCACATATTGTTGGTATTCACATATATGTTAACTGGTATTTGATAATCAGTATTATTCTACATTTTATAACATTTTCATCTCATTCGATCACGTTATCATTTAAGATCAGGTAAGTTACTGGTTAAATATCAGCTTATCAAGCATAAAAAACAGATAATAAAATATTGGTGTAGAATTCGGATTACAAAACTTTTAAAAGCTTTTCCGTATTAATTTATCTCATCTCCTCTTTTATAAAAAGCTTTAACGCTTCCTTAAAGAAAGCAAAAGTTGTTAAATTGTACAATTTGGATACGTTTTCCAAGTTTTTAACCTATATCTACAAAGGATAAGAAAATATGGATTCTTTGCGCAAAGCAAGTAGCCGTTCAAAATGGAGTTCTATGGGGAAGACTTGTGTTAAGAAGTGGACGTCATCGAGATGATGATGATGAAAGACTCTCTATTAGTCCCTTTTTTTTAATATGGATTTCCACAATTTTGCGCTTGATTCTATTTCATCATCTATTACAAATAAATAAAATTGAAGTGTCTGTTTGTAATATCAAAATAACAGCTTTTTACTAAATGAATATGAAAGTATATATACGGTATCTATAACAAAACAACCATTTTTAAAATGTTTGTATGTCTGTCTGTTTGTTCCGGGTAATCTCCGAAACGGCTGGACCGATTTTGACGGGATTTTCACTGGCAGATAGCTGATGTTACAAGGAGTAACTTAGGCTACTTTAATTTTAGAAAAAGAATTAGAGTTCCGCGCAAAAAATAAAAACCCTGTAATCCAAAATCTCCAAGCGGGTGAAACCGCGGGGCAACAGCTAGTTTATTTATAAGAATTATCTTACACGGCAACTTACATTCGTATCGTATTATTAAAATTAATTTTAGTACTAGTTCAGTATGGGTCAATTAACTTTTCTGCGAATTATTCACGTAAGTCGTAGTAGGCTTTGCGTGTGTTATTATATTATTGAGCAATTATTTAGTTCACTATTGTTTATATTACCTACATAAACAATAGTCTACAAAGAAATGGGGAATAATTATTAGAAGCGGCTGAAAACAATAATACAGGGTAACATTTTATTTTACTATTTTTAACTGGCTTCGAAAAATGGGGCATGTTCTTAATTCGTCTGGTTTTTTTTGTGGCGATGTTACTCCATTATTCCGCCAATAGTCAACCGATTTGAATGATTTTTTTCTTGAATAGGGTATATCTCACCAGTGGTATTTTCACAAATTTTATGAAAGAAAACCATCAGTAAGGGCGCACAAATGGGGGATGAAATCGCGATATTTCCGTCGAAGTTGGTTTCCGCTTTTGTAAAAGCAATTTTTGTATAACAAACTTTATTACCTTTGATATTGATCCATGTACACTTCGTACAAAACTCTTAGCTACATGAGTACCCGTAGACTTTCATAGAGACAAAGTAACCAAATCGAATCTATTAGGTGTTTGTTGGTTTGTCCTTCTTTCACGCAGTAACGAAGCAACGGATCGACGTGATTTTTGGCATAGATATAGTTTATGGACCGGAGAGTAACATAGGCTACTTTTTATCCTGGAAAAATGTACGGTTCCTGCGGGAACGTGGGTGAAAACCGCGGGCAGAAGTTAGTGTGACATAAAATTGACATTGACAGCTGTCAATAAAGTTTTATAATGTTGACAAGTTGATTTAATTTGACAGATCGGTTTGACGGCTCCTGTGGGAACGCGGGTGAAAACCGCGGGCAGAAGCTAGTTGTTCATATATTTCCTTACAAAGTCTTCGCTGTTCCAAAGCTGCAAAAGTCAAAAGGAAAACTTATAAAAGTCGCGGTCGAGTTGAGGGAAGTTGGCTTGAAACTTGCTCTTATTGTTTCATACATTTATATCTACAAACGTATAATCCTGTAACAAACATGTATTACGTACAAGCAATTTTTATGATTTATCAATTCATTTACCAGGTGATAAGACCGACTCTTCTGCGAGTGTCCGTCTGGTTGGGTACCAGGGCTTTGCTCGTAGTCAAGCAGTAATATGCAATCATTACTGTGTTCCGAAAGAGCGAGTGTGTCCGAGAGGGAATTTGTGTGACTTTCAATCCGACGCACCATAGTTCGAATCTGGTCCCGCGCCAATGACTTATATCAAGTTTTGTGCGGATTATTCACACTCGCTCTAAAACGGTGAAGGAAAACATCGTGAGGAAACCGGCATGTTCAAGAACCCATACCTATTCTCTCAGGGCAACGAGCGCAAGGCAGAGCCACGCAGGCCTTTGCATTTTAAAGTTCTGAGTGGCACTGCAATTTTCATGGGCCGGCGTTACTATTAGGCATACGATCCACTCGTCTCTCAATAGTATAAAAAAAAAAAACAAATCACGAGGTTTCCTTTCACCGTAGCTCAAACTGATTGCAGGATTTGATCCACTGACCTACAGATTAGCGGCTGACGTCACTATACCACAGCCTTATCGCTAATTCTCTACTCGTGCTTTTTAATATAATATGGCGAAAGATAACAAGATAAGGGAGAGAAGCTCCACGACCCCCTGTCAGTATACTCAAAGCTCTCCTTGTACAATTAGCTTAATCAGTATTTAGACGTCAGTATTACACGTTCTGTGACGTCAGGCGACATCCATTCATTCGTTGTGTTTGTGTTGTCTTAGAACTGATGCTTGTTTGCGTTCCTCGCGTGAAGTGTTTGCAGGTTGTGTGTGGGCGTGTTGTTAGATTAGAACAAATCGTAGTTAAACAGCTGTACCCGACAGAGAGGAATTATTGTCGTTTTTCATCTGCGTTTTGTTTTATTATAGTCGACTAGCTGCTGCCCGCGGTTTCACCCGCGTGGAGATATTGGATTTGATGCGTTTTATTTTTTTGCGCGAAACCCTATTTCTTTTTCTAAAATTAAAATAGCCTAAGTTACTCCTTGTAACATCAGCTGTCTGCCAGTGAAAGTCCCGTCAAAATCGGTCCCGCCGTTTCGGAGATTACCCGGAACAAACGGACATCCAGACAAAAATTTTAAAAATGGTTGTTTTGTTATAGGTACCGTATATACTTTCATATGCATTTAGTAAAAAGCTGTTATTTTGATATTACTAACAGCCACTTCAATTTTATTTATTTGTTAGATTAAAGACATCGCTTCGATACAAAGTCGTACCGAACTAAAATAATGTGTATCAAATGCAATTTCAGAACATGTCAGTGCGGAGACGTCCACTGCAGAATCTAGGCCTTCCTAATAATAGCTTGTGGGTTGCCATAATGCACCAAGCTTGGCATCCTTCTTGTTGGCAGTTGAATTTCTGTAGATATTCCCTTAGGAAGGGATGAGCTGTTACTTATATGCATACGGTGGTTCACACTGTTTGAAAGCCGACGTATACCTTAATGTTTTGCCTTCAAAAATGTATGTTTGTATGTAGAGTACTTATAATTATTTTTAACCTATTTGCATAAAAGAGAAGGTTCTCAATACGGTTGGTATTTTTTTATATTACACAACATATTATTACACAGAACATTTGACAATTATGTTCTCATGCAAAACTTAGATTATGCGGCGTCTAGGTTAACTGGTCTGCGTTCACAGCGCATCACTTTTATAGCTTCTAAATAGCATGTAGTTTTACAGGGGATGCTAAATGCTGGTGGAGAATGTCTCTTTGTCCGTTTTAAATCGCTTTCAACTGACTTCAAATAAAGGGATACGTTACAATCCAATGCTTTTATTTGAAAGTTTACGAACGAATGCTTTTTGCACGATTTTGGTTTTGTTTTTCACTTTTTTTTTATCTGGTCGGTGTGGACCGAAGCTACTTTTGTGCACAAAGCCAAAATCTTTCGGTTATTTTACACGTGTATAAAACTCATGATATAAGGTAGGTATTCCGTTTTAAATAAATGATTTTTCTTTCTTTCTTTATGGTTTCACTACTTTTATTTCCTGTCATCACAACGCCTAACAACATGTCGGGATCTATTTGTTTATATCTTTCGTTCCAGGTGTTCCTATGTTTAACGGTTAGCCCATATAATTATATAAACACGTTTGACGGCTCCGTAGCTAAGTTGGTAGTAACCCTGCCTGCAAAGCGAGGGGTCCCGGGTTCGATTCCCGGCCGGGGCAGATTTTGTGTAAACATAAAGTTTGTTCTCGGGTCTTGGATGTTTGTGATATGTATCTGTGTGTGTCCATGCCACCTGCGACACAGGGAATCCTAGTGCGGGGGTATGAGTGTAAGCGTTTATTTATTTATTTATTTTTATCCATTATTATTAATCGTAGCTTAACTTATTTTAAAATGTGGACCAACAAGGAAGGGGTCCCTGTTGAGTCTACTATTAATTACTATTCTGACAAGATAATGGCGAGAGACTTACTACGATTTCGGCCTATACATGCGAGTCATTTATTTCAGATTTATTAGATAAATTTCGAATTTGAATTATCAAGCATAAAAAATGAAATGAAAAATCTCTTACAATTTGCTTGCCCAAAAACAAAGAGATTTTCTTTCTCCATCCGCCACAGTTAAAACTAATCAAGCACTTATAAATAAAGTCATTATGACGACTCCGTGTGGCAGATTAGTCACAACCACCGCCACCATCCCACTCGATAGCAAAAAAGTTGTCAAAATTTAAATGAAAACAAGCAATACGAACACAACATTCCAATATTAAATTGAAACCACAATGTTTTTCATCGCTCAATTTTTTGTTTGCGAAAAACTTTTTTTTTTTGTAAAAATCGGCAAATCTATTTGTAAGAGCATCCGTTCTTCTTTTAAATGTCAGATTAGTACATTTATCAAGCGCAAGAATGATGAAGATAATAAAAAAATCTAAATGAGATATTTAGATGGTCTCGGAATATTTTCTTCTACTTACATTTTTTGAAATAAAAAAAAATTGTATTTTTCTGTTTATTACGCGTTTTCATCTTCCTGTTACCACTTCATCTTTCCTTGTGAAAGTTGTAGCATCACTTCAATAGATGGCAGAACTTTAAGAATGGGTACCCTACTTAGTATGTAAGCCTCGAGAGATTCACGAGGCAATGTTGGCAGCACTGTAAAACTTTATTGTTCACAAAGTTTTTGTTTTTTGTACTATCGTGTTGGTACTTGGCGCACTATTCCGCACTGCTATGGTTACGTGGGGAGGATGTGGAAGTAGTTTCTTTTATTTTGTTGTGGCACGCAGAGGGAAATGTCAAAGGTTATAGTTGGATTTGTTGACTGTAAGTGACAAATAGAACCAGATAACACGTTCTAGCTAGAATAGTAATTGGCTCTGACAAATAAACGCAGGTAAATGCTCAACCTAGGATAGTATTGGCTCTAAAGAGTGTTTGCGCCTCACGACTTTTAATACAAACTTTCAAGTCCATTTTCGAAATGAATGAAGCGATTAAAAAAAACTTTAAATGCTTAAGCAAAATACATAGATCTTAATAGTTAGTAGAATACATTTTCGAGAAAGACCTTAAAATATTTTTATTTTTAAAAAGCAAGTAAGGAAATTACAATACGCTTTTTGAAAAAAAAATAGCTTTTATTAAACAATTGAGCCATATTACCTATGAGTTTCAATTTTTAGCGATTTTTGTGTAATCTCGTATTAAATTATGTCAATGTACTAAGTACTATAAATGGTTACCGCTAAGATTATTCGCTAGAATACACAGTTAATCACTAGAAACTTTAGTTTCTGAATCTGATTCGGATGATGATGGGAAAACTCTAGTTCTCCCTAGACATTAGTATCAGGACATAGACTGGTGAGTTTATCTTCTTCTGTGTTCGACTGCCCAGTGCCCATGTCGGTGTTCGTGATAAAATGAACAAAAAAAAAACATTAAATGAAACCTGAATTACAATACATCTTCAAAGCGAAAGTTCTGGATTTTCGCTCAAGTGACAGCGGTATTATCGGCAAACCAAAAAGCCCCTGAGATATGTATCGCTTTAGTGGATTTAGTTGTAACTGACTACGTAAAAGAACATCGAGTTTTTTTTTTCTAATTTAATACATGTATTTTGCGACGTAGACCTTCGAAGTGATCCCATGTTTTTTTATATCGCGAAAACTCATGTATTTTAATTACAAGAATAGAAAAAAAGAACTTGAATTATAAGCGTCATTTTTTATAGAATTGTTTAGGGAATTAGGCCAAGCCACATTGGCTTAAAAGACTAAGGGACTTCTTTTAGGCCGATATGGCTTGGCCTACAAAAAGTCTCGGCAACGGGGTAGGCACTACAACTAAGAAGGAATCGGAAGAAAGCAATTAGGTGCACACTCACTGCTTGATCACGATAAAATACCTAGGTATATCAAATCAAATCAAATCAAATCAAATCGTTTATTGCACCTTACAATATTCTTTACAATTTACATAAAAATATATAATATACATATATGTATGTGTAGGGCAATGGGAGTAGATTCAGCGTGTGCTGCGTACACATTTTCATGTGCACGCAGCGCTGATTTTCAATCTACCCCTTTGCTCGGTCTCTGTTCTTAGCCGAGAAAAAAGAGTGCCAGCGGGTCACAGATATGGCAATTAAAAATAAAAAGAAAACAAACAACAACTAAAGAATTAAAAAAACAAAGAACTCCTAAAAAGCATAGGTGAAGCCTTTTTACAAAAAGATTACAAAAAAATTTTGAAAAAAAAATCGATGTGTTGATGACTTAAATGTTTGTGAGAGTGTGCTGTGTGTATATGTATGTATGAGAGTGAGTGTGTGGGGAACGTGTGTGTGAATGTGATGCTTTAGTGCGTATTTCTGCTTGGCTATATTTTAATCTTCCAGTATTTTTAAAGGTTGCCTCAAAATTATGTTTTTGTAATAATAATAGTATTAATTTAAATCTAGTTTTAAATGTACGAACACTTATTTTATTTCTTAATGGTGGTGGAAGATCGTTCCAAATCTTCGACGCCCTATATTTAAAGCAACCCTTAAAACCTGCGGTTCTGTGAATTGGAATGGAAAGCTTATTGCCATGTTTAGATCGCGTGTTTAATGCATGAATATCCGTCATCCATGAAAGTTTTTCGAAGAGGTATTCAGGCCGCTTACTCCAAATGACTTTTTGTGTCAAGCATGCTAAATGAAGCTCTCTTCTGAGCTTCATATTTAGGATGCCCTTGGCCACGAGGTGAGGTGTTATGTGCTCTCTCCTAGGTATGCTAAAACAGAACCGAGTGCACGCGTTTTGCACTCGCTGGACAGCTTTTTCTGTTCCAGCCCATAACCTATGACCATATACCGCACTGCAATAATTAAACGGAGAGAGCACTAACAAATCACAAAGCAGCATTCTCACCTATATATTTTTTTATTTCATTGTTAATTTAATTTCTCTATAGCACTAAGAAAAGGATACAAGAAAGCTTGGCGAAACATCCATTAGCGTCTATGGCCGGCCTATATGCCCGTTCTCTCTCTTTGTGAGAATACCTGTATCCAATTAGAACGTAATAGGCTGATGATGTAATGCCTTTATGGTGACGGGACCTCAAGTTGTGATCTGTCACCAAAAACATGTCGGTGAGTTCCGAGCTGCCCTTGAGTCTAGGTAGAACACCAGATCTCTAAACCACACGGTCTCTTGACTCAGATAGTTGAGTAGATCAGAGCTATCAAAGTCAACTATCTCGCCTCTGTAATCTAAACTTCTAAAACAGTACTCAAATACTAAAAAATAATATTCATACAATATCTTAAAAAGCAATTAAATCACATTTTTTTAACTAAGTACTTTAGGCGTACTCAATTTCCACAGCGTTTTTCTGCCCAGTGCGTATAATTCTAAAATTCAAAGCATTCTTTAATCTCCTTTGGCAAAATAAAAACCGGCCTAAGCCACAGTAAACAAAACAGTACAAACACTTGGAACAAACATTATTTACTTGATAAGTAACTGAATACTTTACGTATATCGTTATCGGGATCATAATATTAGTAAAACAGATTATAATAAAATAGCCAAACATAATAAATACGGTTATAGTAAAATATACTATAACAATATTACTTATATAATATATATAAGTCCACTACGGATAAAACACTGTAGATTCTAAAGAATCTACGGTGTAATTAGAAATTTCTGAAGACGCAGATAATCACCATAAAATCAATACCGTCATAAGTCATAACTTGAGCAATTTAAGGATTATTTCTCTATATTATATACCTACTGCAAACTTACAATGTCATTTTTTTTAAGAGTTATAATTTTTAAGTTACTTAAAACTTGAAGTTATTAACTTGATGCCTACGTCATTTTAACGTTATTCCCAGAACCGTTATCCATCTTAGACTGCCTACTGGTGTTGTTTTACTGTGCCAGTACCAACCTTGTCTGTTTTTCATCCCTTGTAATTTGTACTTTTCACGCAGAGCCGACCCTGCGCCTCTGCAGAGGGAAGAATTATTCAGTAATTTTTGTTTTTAACTTTTATGTCTTATTTATTTTATTATTTTGTTGCGACTGGAACACGTGCGCATCGTCTCAGAAATTCAGAATGTTTAAAACCGGAAAAATGTTTAAATATAGCCTTCTCATTGAATTATTCGTCAATATTCAGTCAGTCATCTTCAACAAATCGTTAAAGTATCTTTCCAATTATCCATCGCTTAAAATCTCATCAGTTATTTTTTTTATGTTATTTGGTAACGAGACGAGCTGGTCGTTTGCTTGATGGTAACCATAACGCCGGCCCATAAAAATTGCAGTGTGCCACCCAGAACTTTGACACAAAGGCCTGCGCGGCACTGCAGTGTGCTCGTTGCCCTGAGACATTAGGTATTAAGTCTCATAAGCCCAGTAATTTCACTGGATACTCTGCTCATCAAACCGGAACACAGTAATGCTTGCACACTACTGCTTGGCGGCAGATTTCACTCACAAAGCGGTGGTAACAACCCAGACGGACACTCGCAGAAGAGTTAGTCCTCCCACTAACGAAGCTAACGAACGGTAGCGCTCAAACGCAAGCCTACTTACTATAAAAATAATTTATTTATTTATCTCAGATTCAGAGCTTTACATAGTTTACGATACCAATTTGGTATTAAAAATAACCTACGAGTACATTATAATAATATAAGCTATCTATCACAAACAATAAAAATAGATAGCGAAGATATTTTTTTTGTAAAACATCGTTTATTTCTGTCTAAGTAGGGTTCGAGAAATTCATAAGAGTTTAAGAGTATTTTACTAAACAAAAATACGGTGAAGTGTTTATAAGGTTTTCATATTTGATTAGTTGGGAATTCCAAATAAACCCACGCGAAGACGAGAAAAGGAAAAATCAGATAACAACTATCGCGTGGTCGACCCCTTGCCACGTCCGTCTGCGTTTGACCAAAGAGTATATAAGAATACGTTTGACACAGATAAAACTGGACATTTCGAACTGATGACATTAAAACAATGATCAAAGAAAAGTAGAGGATATGAACAAAAGGTACGTAATGCGCGCCGAAACAGAAACAAAAATGGCGTCAAATGTCGAGCCACAGCTCTTCACACAGCACTTTGGCATGGTAGCCTGTGTTACATGCAACGTCTCACTTGCATTAATAGTTCTATAGAACTATTTTTTATATAATTTAGTCGCACGATTGAATTTAATGACATTTGAAATACTCGCTCTGGACTGGAAAACAAAATGTCAGCCTTGAAAAATCTGCCGATGGACTGGACTTCTGTCACGTCATTAATTGTATGGATATCTAGAACACAATATTTCCATAGATAATTATGCCCACTCTATATATATATTGAAATCTCTTTGCATTAAAAAAATAAAGCCTTAACTAGCGTTTCCGGTAACAGAAACAACGAACATAATCCTATAATACCCAGAAACGGGACAAATACTTATCTCTA
This sequence comes from Crocallis elinguaria, assembly GCA_907269065.1. Lineage (NCBI taxonomy): Eukaryota > Metazoa > Arthropoda > Insecta > Lepidoptera > Geometridae > Crocallis > Crocallis elinguaria. The sequence goes on from OU026076.1 coordinate 1,165,306, forward strand.
GGGAATACTAAAATGATGTCAGCTGTGGAGTACATACTTATAGCACTGACAGTCCGACAGCTACCACTTTAGATTCTTTAGATTAGAGGGTCTGGTCAAATGACATTCGGTCAATTCCCTACATTTTTTACTTTGGTACTATGGACAGCTTCGAACACATGTTTGATAAAAAAAAATCCGATGTGTTTTTTTTCTTATTCTCCAGCGGAGAAACGGGTGCTTAGAGTAATTTATGTAACTTTCATGAGCGCTCATGAAAGTTAAATAAATTACTCTTCAGGCCAATGTTAAGAAAGAATGTCGAATTTGAATTAGAAGTGATACGCCTTATTATAGGCCTTGAAATGAGGTATGGTCAAACGCTTGGTGTATTTAGATTTCATCACTTTACTCTCATCATCATCATCAGCCGGAAAACGTCCACTCATCATCACAACAACATCAGCCTCCATGTCCTCAGGCAATCCTTACCGTAACAGTTGTTTCAGCGTGAATGAATAAAAAACAATGTATAACAACTTATGCATACCATGAATATCGGGAAGATATTCCCTTTTATTTAATAATAAGTTTCCTTCAGTCCACGGTCAGCTAATCACTGCCCCTTTGTACCCGCAAGAAGTTTTCATAAGCTACTTTGAATTTTAAACTTTTTAGTTCGCTTAGTACTCAAAGCTAACGAAACTTAACGGACAAAGGTCTTTTTACAGTAAATAAAAACTTTAACTTAAAGCCGTGCTAGTTGAGATTACTCGGGTACAAAAGTGTAATGAAACCAGTTAGCGAAGTAAATTTTTTTTATGTTATTTCGTAACGAGACGAGCTGGTCGTTTGCCTGGTGGTAAGCATAACGCCGGCCCATAACAATTGCAGTGCCACCCAGAACTTTTAAACACAAAGGCCTGCGCGGCACTGCAGTGCGCTCGTTACCTGACACATTAAGTCTCATAAGCCCAGTAATTTCACTGCCTATACTCTGCCTATCAAACCGGAACACAATAATGCTTGCACACTACTGCTTGGCGGCAGACTTCACGAGCAAAGCGGTGGTAACAATCCAGACGGACACTCGCAGAAGAGTTAGTCCTACCACTAACAATGCTTTGGTTGTTCTGTTATCTTAAAAAGTCAGGGATATTGAAGAGAGTGCATGGTGGGAGGGTGTTTTGTGGTTCTCGCGCGCCTCGCTACCACTTTCATATTGAAAATATGTCGCTAAACACCAACTAGTACACTCTAAATTCAGAAAATTACGTCGCTCCGTTGCTGCGTAAAAAGAGGACAAACCAACAAACACGCATTGTCCTTTTAAAAAGGATTGATTGATTATGGAATGCAATAAAATCTATAATCTTCAAAAATTTTGAAGTAGGATGCAAGATAATTAACGTATATGTGCGAACGAGACTGAAAATAACGTCTTTTCAGTGTTTTAAAAGCATATGCGTATTACCAACTAACATTAGAAACGCGGTTAAGTTTGGCGCGTTCTGAACGTCGTAATTTGATTGAGCCAAGAGAAATACGAAAAAATTGCTTTAAAAAAGCTACGAACCGACTTCAGTGACAAACTACTAAACTGATTTTGATGAAATTTCTTTAGGACCAATCTGATAGTATATACTTATAAATAAAAAAATAATTTTCCAAATCAGTTTATAAATGAGAGAAATATGAGGTAACAAACATTAAAAAAGCCACCGGATTGATAACCTTCTCCTTTTTTGGAAGTCGGTTAAAAATAGAAAGCCTTCTAAAATCAGTACAGTTCACCTACTTTTTGTTGTCACTCTGTGGCTTTACAGTGTTTAGCTTAAGTTGTGTTTACTTCGATAACTTGGCTTCCTTTGTAAGATAAAAATCTTTAGATCTTCTCTGCATAAGAGAACGGGATTTCTTTTGCATTTTGTTCCCATTTTGTATATTACACGATAAAATCTAAAAGCATTTGCCATATTAACCGAGATTGAAGGTAGGCTGTAGGCATGATCAGTCAGAAACATAACTGTTAAATAAAATAAAAATTTTAATGTTAAAAATAATTTATTGGCACCAATACATGGTAACATAATTATTATCTATACAAATAAATAAAATTGAAGTGTCTGTTTGTAATATCAAAATAACAGCTTTTTACTAAATTCATATGAAAGTATATATGGTACCTATAGCAAAACAACCATTTTTAATTTTTTTGTGTGACTTTTGTGTTCCGGGTAATCTCCGAAACGTCTGAACCGATTTTGACGGAACTTTCACTGGCAGAGAGCTGATGTTACAAGGAGTAACTTAGGCTACGTGAACGAAGCCGCGGGGCACAGCTAGTAACAAATAAAATAGTAGCAGTATTATTTATTAGTAGGTAGCTTCTGCCCTCGGCTTCACCCGCGTGGTATATAGCTTCATAGTCTGTGTGATATTCCAGAACCGAAACTATCTACAATCCAAATTTCATCAAAGTCGGTTAAGTAGTTACGGGGATACCTGGTAACAAACATTCACACAAACATTCACATTTATAATATTAGCAGGAAGTAGGAAGGATAGTATATATGATTAGTAGAATAGGATATTAAATAGGTAGGATTATTCTCTGCCGTGTCACCATTACTGAGTAAGCTTAGCTTCGAACCCAAAGTCGAACTTCTAGATTTCCTTGAGTCGCTTAAACCGCTTCTTCAGCTTGAGTAAGTAGTTGAGCGTCAGAAGCCTCAGAAGCCAGCCGCAGGTATTAAAGAACCTTGAAACTGACAATAACACTCAATTATTCTACTCGATAAGAGTCGGTGAAATCACAAATAATATCGAGGAAAATATATATTTGCTGAATGCGTGAGGTATTGGGCATCCGTGCGTGAGACGACGACCAAGATTGTATTTAATGGAAAATACTTACGGGAACGAAGTTTTGCTTCGATTAATATCGCACATCTTTGGGTAGGAAACTTAACCGTAAATAGATAGGTAGGTACTTGGAAGCCTTTAGTTATACCTTATACCTCGTACGGAATTATGAATAGTAATCCGGGCGTAATTTATAAGGTTTTTGATAGTTTATTGGACTTATTGGGGTATGTCGTCGTCGTTCTTATTTTGATCCATAGATATGGTTTTTTTATACTCTCTGAATTCACAAGGAGCTGGCTGGCTGTAAAAAAATGAGAAACGCTAAAAGTAGTATGTCTCTAAAGACGTACAGCGCCGACCTCTTGTAATAGTTTCTTACATTGTTTGTTCGGTAACGAGAAGAGCGGGTCGTTTGCCTGATGGTAAGCATAACGCCGGCCTATAACAGTCGCAGTGGCCATTCTTTAACTATAAAAACACGAAAGCCTGCGCGGCAGTGCATTGCGCTTGTTGCCCTGTGACATTAGGTATTAAGTCCGAGTAGGCCATTATAAGTCCAGTAATTTCACTGACCACTTTGTTTGTCAAACCCGATGCTTGCACATTACTGCTTAGCGGCAGACTTCACGAGCAAAGCGGTGGTACCAACCCCAACAGACTCTCGCAAAAGAATTAGTCCTGTGACTAATATCTAGCTTGTGATCTTAAGCGACGATGTCATTTTTATCGAAAGCCAAGCTCGGCAGGATTCGAATTATCGGCCTAAGGTTCAGCGGCTGACGTCGCTACAACAAAGCCATCATTTCTTCCAAACAAATGTGGTTGAAAATACTATTTCAGGAAGTGAGTTTGTACGGATTTGTGAAGGGACATTTCTGCTCGTAGGACGATTACTGTCCGGCTGGGTCCAGCAAGATAAGAACATAAATGAAAAATAAAATAAAGAGACGTATTTAATTTTTACCCTAAATAAAACTTAGTATGAAAACTTGAGTTAAAAACACGAATAATATTCCAGAGGACGACGTCCACCGTACTTTATCATTAATGTTTCACAGCGCAAACCCCTTCCCGTCAAAGACTAACTAGAAGTAATAGGTGTAGAATTGACAGACTTTAGCATGCTTAAACGTTATAAAACTATATACAACCGTGGAAATGACCGCTTATCTAATAATTTCTGCATCTGCTATTTGATTACAATCATGATAATGTACTTATCTTAGGATCAGATTTCAGCATATCTTCGATAGCAAAATAATCTTCGAAGGATGTTCTGATAAAGACAGCATTAGATTTAGTCTGTGATTCGGGTAGACGAACATTACAGAGGCCCTGCTGTTAGAGTCATTTATTTAACTTTCATAAGTGCTCCGTTGGGGCCTATATGAATAAAGCATTTTGGATTTGAATTCGAAAAGAGGTCAAAATTGAAATTCAATATTCACATGGACTCCAGTAGAGCACTCATGTAGGTTAAAATAAATGACTATAAATTCCCGTTTCAAGTAGGTATATAGAGAAGAAAAAAAAGAAACTCATCGGCATTCTTTTCAAAAAGATTTTAACAATATTTCTAATGCTATAACAATTATGTTTAAAATTAAGTCTAAATAGGTATTAGAGCAATCACCAGGAGACTCGTGAGCGTTTTATTTCCATGCATCTTTGTGTATTAGCAGTAGGTAAAGTTTATTTTTACTCCCCTTCAAAGCTCATCTAATCTTTGCCTCGCATTTTTTGTTACTGTCCTGTAAAGTTTACGTGCTTCCTCCTGAAAACACGCTCATCTTAATTTCACTTTGCGATTAACGGAGCTGCTACGCGTTTTAAAGTGTACACTGTTTTCGTGACATTCTCAACTTATTGAGAACTTTGTCTTGCACTTAAATAATTTGAGAGCTTAACACAAACCTATGAGATAAAACACGAGGTGGATGCTGCAGAATATCGAGATGTGTCGGCAGTCTCATACGATTTTGTTCAATGAAGTTATTATTTGTTCTATATCTGGATACTGTGGGACCACACTCATGTATTTTTTATTTCCTAAATGCAGGGAATCTTAGTTAATATTCAGTATTTATGTATGTGATCATTTTATGAGTTTCTTGAAAATAAGAGAATGATTATTTATTGGATAACTGCATGATTGCTTGCCCTTCTTATCGAACGATTGTATTCTTAGAGCCATTTAACTTTCACGAGCGCTCTACTAGGGCAAAAAATGGAGTCTGTTGTTATTTATTAATCTCCATCTCTATTCATGAATTAGGTTTCTATGTATTATAAAATTTGATTATGTCTGCAACCTAAGTACCATTGTGCTTTTAATATAACACCTAAAACAAGGTCGATGAGACTAGAAACACCTGCACACCCTAAGTGTAGCTACATATTGGGCCATGGAACGCGGCCACTAGACGCAGCCTAGTCGCGGCCACCAGTGGCTGGCACAAAATAGAGAGAACAGAAGGGGTGCTCTGGCGCTTAGCCGTCCTTAGCGGCACCTTAGACGCTCATGCAAACGTACGTTTGCTTGTCAGAATAACAACGCTTTTGCGTCAAGCGCGGATTTCGTGATACTCGAAATGCGCGGTTGACGCAAAAGCGTTGTTATTCTGACAAGCAAACGTACGTTTGCATGAGCATCTAAGGTGCCCCTTACGCGCTATACAAAATGTAAATGTCGAATGTCGTAATGAAACCACCAAAAATACCATAGATAGAAGATGATTGCTGTCGTAAGAAAACTGTCGTCGAGTGAAAACATGTCTTCAGTCTCCGCGCGCCTTAAATCTCTGATAACAGGGCTAGTCACATTCCTAATACGAGAAGGACGCACAGTGCGGTAAGAGACCCTATTTTTTACCATGCCCTTTTTATTGCAAAACCTGATAGTTTAAACTAAATGAAATGCAAGAGTAAAACTCCCAGGTATCAAAAGTATCTAGTTCCAGAAATATGATTTATTGAAAATCGTCAAAATTTGATCCGGAAAATCGCAAAAATAAATATATCACAAAATACGTGAAATAAATCAAAAAGTTGTTCAAATGAAATGTTTAGATAGTAGTAAAACCTACGTTTTAGAGCCATCAGCAAAGTCATACGATCGTTTGTTTCCGTGTTATTACGAATTTAAACATTTTCTTTTTTATTTTTTTTCTCGAAAAATCGGCCGTATTCGGGAAAGTTATTTACACAAGAAGATACCTCACTAACTCTTCTACCTCTCCAAAAAATATCTCGCCATAATTCCATGGACTATCGAGGATAAAGTGTTTCAAAAATATGTGCTAGGGTTATCACGAATTTTGTATCAATTATCCGGACTTTTTAGGTCATGTTGATGATGTTTTTTTATGAGTACCAAGCAGTAATAGCTACAAAAGAAGATTAAAAACGTGGTCAATAATACAATTTAATAGTCATTTTCAGTGGTGAAAACTACTGTTTGCTCGCCCAATTCGTCGAACTCTTCGTAGGATTGTGTTTCACTGAATACCTCTGAGGACGACGAAGAAGTAGGTTGAACAGAGAGTGAGTCACTTGTAGCCCTTAATCGAAGTCTACATCACTGAATTAGCGGGTAAAAGTATAAGACTTTCATAATTATAAACTTACGATAGTCCCATAGACAACCATAATTCAGCCGTCGCAAAATCCGCTCTTAGCTGACGTCTACTACCTATAAACTACCTACCTGCCAAATGTCAGTTTCATAGGTCAAGTATGTAGTTTCCGAGATGTCATGTATATGTAGTCACTGTCTTTTAATTTTTTTATATAATGATTATAGATAGATAGGTAGATAAAAATCAGAAAATTAGTCTCAGTGAGTTGACTAAATGTGCGAGTAAATTATTCTCAATGTACTAGAAATAATATCAACTTATTGTCAATAAATAATAAAAAAACAAAAAGTGTCATCCCTGAAACCGAGTAAACCGGATATACCACGTTTTGGCTGATAACTTGATTAGTCCATGGAATTTCGACGAGATATTTTGTGGAGGCGTAGAGGAGTAAGTGAGGTATCATCTTGTGTAAATAACTTTCCCGAATACGGCCGATTTTTCGAGAAAAAAAATAAAAAAGAAAATGTTTAAATTCGTAATAACACGGAAACAAACGATCATAGGACGTTGCTAATTGCTCTAAAACGTAGGTTTTACTACTATCTAAACATTTCATTTGAACAACTTTTTGATTTATTTCACGTATTTTGTGATATATTTATATTTGCGATTTTTCACATCAAATTTGGACGATTTTCAAAAAATCATATTTCTGGAACTAGATACTTTTGATACCTGGGAGTTTTACTCTTGCATTTCGTTTAGTTTAAACTATCAGGTTTTGCAATAAAAACGACATGGTAAAAAATAGGGTCTCTTACCGCACTGTGGGACGGAATTACCACCTTTCACAACACCCGCCCACAAAACCCTCACGTTCCTGAAACTTATCGCTAATGATATAGGTAATAGGACACACTATTGACCTTTCATCACCTTTGAAGATAGTTAAATCAAGCCAATCATTCTCACGCCTCTTCGGAACAATAACCTTCGACCAAATAATGATTAACAAGTACATTTACTGTCCATAAAGCCTTCATTGCGGTGTCTTGATTATACGAGTATGTACGGGGTTACAACCGACGTGAACAAAGGTATGTATGGAGATATGCACCTTTGGTACCTAATTAAGTGGGTCACAAATCGTCACTAAGTGGGTCACACACACAGATCATAGAACCAAGGAGATGTGGTAAGGCGTACGTAGCGGGTGCGAACGCATCAGGCCCAAAAAAGGTCGAATTCACTTTGCAGACGACCTTGCTGTCCCATTTTGTTGTCTGTGGACTATTAATAAGATAGATAGATAGATAGATAGATAAACTCTTTATTTGCACACTACAATGAAATACAAAAAAAAATAAAATAAAAAGAAACATATTTTAACTGTCTAGTAGTATAAAGGGCGGTCTTATCGCTTAAAGCGATTTCTTCCAGACAGATAAGCTTATTTGTGTGGCTGTAAGTCTCTTAGTGTGCATATAAAATGAGTAGGTGTGCCGTACTTACAGAGTTTGCTTTAAGTGGTTTAGCGGAACGGTGAAAAAAATGTATGAAAAACGGATACACATTTTGAACGCGAACGGGCATATCTCCCTTGTAGCTACTTCTCTGATAAATTTCAACTGAATCAGTTCAATAGTTAAATCTTGAGGAGGTAACTGACAGACATCTTTATGTTCAGATTTGTAATAAATGTACATATTGTTCATAGCAGTACAGCTTCCGAGGGAAAACAAGTTGACTACAGTACTGGCTGAACCATAAGGCGCGTACTACCTAGGACACCTTCAACTTCTGCTGAAGTCGGAATTTGTCAAATATGTTCCAAATTTATGTAAATTTTCTATCTGATTTTTTTTAGGTCGATCTTATGAATATATTCAATTATTCATCACCAGTTCAAATTGAAAAGTCGCCTGCACCAACCAGCGACGTCAGTCGTAATTCCGGACATACTAAAGACAGACCTTTTTGTGTCCTTGGCACAAAAGAGAGGGCTTAAGATCCCAAACTGCCATGTTATGTGTGTACCCTTTTGTAGTGTTGGTAATAAAAATTTTAAAGTCTAACTATAACGAAAAAAATACATGAAGTTTAAATCCCATTGTTTCATTTCTTGGATATTTTGTGAAATGGAACACTCGTATCGGAATTTAACTTACTCTTTCATTTGAGAGCCTCGCTTGACCCATTTTGAATTTTTTAGATTAGAATTTTTGAATTTTGATTTTTTTTGCTGTTAGAGTCATTTTAACTTACATAAGTGTTCCTTTGGGGCCTATTTGAATAAAGACTTGAATTTTGAATTTTTGAATTTTTTTCTGTTTGGAACAGTATACTCTCGAGCTGATCCCATACAAATTTTATGAAAAAATCGCAGTGCAATTTTCATATATCGCGCGGTACTTTCATCGCAGTTGGGGGAGGGGGGGGGGGGGGGTCCTGATTTTTAAGCAATTCTATTTGTTACATATTTTGACATATTATAAAAAAAACTAAGTAGGTAATACCGACTTTAGTAGGTACCTACTACCTACCTACCTAAACCTACTTTAGTAGGCTTCTTCATCTTTGTCATAATAATTAATTTTTTTACAGTACGCTTTTAAATTGAAGATATTTTTGATTCCCGTAGGAAAAGGCCTATGATGAATCGAAAAACTTTCTTCATCTTGATTAACTTACTTCTTCCAAGCTATTGGCTAATTATTTAATCATCCTTATCTCTAGACCTTTGGCAACCTATACATGTGTCACGTCGTTAATCTACATAAAATTCATTTTCAAATCATTAATTACATTTTTTTTTATCTTGTTACTATTATTTGTATTTGTATTTATTTGTTCATGAACAATATACATTGTGTTTGAATTTTAATTTACATTTAGAACAAGACCTACTTATATACATAAAAATGTAGATACCTAATACAAAATGTTAATAATAATTATAAAAAGGTGTCACTAAAAAATAATCTCATGCCAAACGTATATAAAGAAAATGAGTCAAACATAAATAATCATCATTGCTCAGACGAGTTATTGGTCAAATGCTAAACCATCGAGTGTACAAAAGTTATGACGCTATTATAAGGCCGGCCTTAGACGCTAATGCATACGTTTTGCTGTCAACAAGCTTTACAACAAGCGCGGATTACGATGTACCTATAACCGCTTTTTTCCCGTAGTACGGTTCAGTTATCCGGTCAACTGGACTACGGAAATTAAAAAAAAACATGGTTATACAAAAAAAAAAATAGACCGGTATTACTGTTTGAAAAATAACTAATATTACGTCGGTCGGGTTGCCTCTATATAAAACGCTAACGCGGCTTGAAGTAAAACCATGAAACAGACAAGAACAGCAATACAGCCAGATAGTGCAGTTCCTGTGACTCCCTCGAAGCACTGCCTCAGCTCAAACCGACGACTGCTCCGCTACATAACTATATCACTTGCGCACCACCGCGTATTTACCGCTGCTTCTACACTGAATACGCAGTGGTCGTCAAACTATTTTTTTGAGTAAGTAGTGAGAGCGGAGTAGAAGCGGCTGTGATCGTGGTTTATCCATGGTTTGCGCGTGGTCCGTGATTGATGCATAACCATTAATTATGAATTATCGTCTAACGGCACGCTAACGGACAGGATGGGCTACGGATCGCCAAGGTTTACCCTGCTTTTTGCTCCTCTTTTTTAAAACGCCCTTGTACCTATTATTTCAGGCATAAAACGGTTATCACTTTATTTTTTAATGATGTGGGTCCACTCCCATTTCCCGTTATAATAATCGTCAAAAAAGCCCTTGTTCAAACAATTCTGAGCCCTGATAAGCGTCCACAGATTACACAGTTAGGCCGGAATGAGCCTAACATTTTCGCTATTTCGGCGAGACTGAAAGGGGGTTGTTTTTGGGTTCCGTAGCCGAAGAGTTAGAACTGCACCTTTATATTATTAACACAGAGTGCAGTGAAAATTAATAGGCGATACTAATTTTATTTTATTATTAATAACAAACAGTTGTTATACCAACATCCCTATTGGTCGTATTGGTCTTTACTCTTTTTTTATTTATTCACTCGCAGAAGAGTTAGTCCTTCCACTAACAAAAAGATGGTAGAAGAAATTACACAAACGTCTACTTACCTTTTTGTAACTTATACACTTTCTTAGGGCGGTAACTAGCCATGCGAGTACTTCGTCATTGCCTACCACCTAAATATGTTTGCGTCACAATGTTTTGTGGCACAATCATTTTGTACCGAAGCAACTATGACTTAGGTAACAGATGAACCGAGATTAGTGAATATCGGTTCAAAAAAGATAGAGGAAGATTAGAGTGCTAATCTTTGCCGTTTTAAGTGATTTGTTTCTCGTCGTTTATGGCCCATCACATTTCAGTTTGCAAACAACAAAGACCTATATCCTTATAAAATGCTCGACAAGCCCTTATCCAGAGATTACCCGGTTAACCCGTCAACCGGCGGTCGGCCGGGTACAGCGGCACGATTGACACATTCCTCCCTCATCCCCTAACAATGATATAATGGATTGCGTAAATGATTAAACGGTTTTCAAAATATCGGGAAAGGGGTATGTTTTAATGGTGAGTCGATATATAGATGGATTACTTTGTTATTGTACGCCAACATTACCTCGGGCAATCGACAGGAAGCCGGGCTGTACCACGTAAGTGAATCTGATTAAATTTTTTTTTTTTTTTATGTTATTTGGTAACGAGACAAGCTCGTCGTTTGCCTGATGGTAAGCATAACGCCGGCCCATAACAATTGCAGTGCCACCCAGAACTTTGAAACACAAAGGCCTGCGCGGCACTGCAGTGAGCTCGTTACCCTGAGACATTAGGTATTAAGTCTCATAAGCCCAGTAATTTCACTGGATACTCTGCTCATCAAACCGGAACACAGTAATGCTTGCACACTACTGCTTGGCGGCAGACTTCACGAGCATAAATATATCATAAACATTACCTACACAAAAATGAAAGAAAAAAAACAGGAGAATTGTACGTATTGTAAAAATAAGGGTAGAACTGTGGCGCTACGCTATGACGTCAGCAAGTCAGTGCTACGCCGTAGTCGACCATGCGCTACGCAAAGGGAAGACGCGGGGAAGGACAGCTGCAGTCCACATTGAACTACGAGTGAAAATACACGTGAGTCGATTATTCAAACCGAGTTGTCTCATTTCAGGACCTAACAGTATATTTATGTACAGTTTTATTGCAAATGATATCGTCCAACCTCCTCTCCTTGGTGGTAGGGTATTTTCTAGTACTCAAACTAAAATACCGCTCTCATGTTGAAAATCAGTCTCCAAGCACTAGTTGCACCTTTTTAAAATTTGATAATGGGCTGTTGGGCCCATCTTAGTTTAAACTAGCTGCTGCCCGCGGTTTCACCCGCGCGGAGATATTGGATTTCTTGGTTTTTGTTTTTTTGCGCTGAACCCTAATTTTTTTCTAAAATTAAAGTAGCTTATGTTACTCCTTGTAACATCAGCTATCTGCCAGTGAAAGTGCCGTCAAAAGCGGCCCAGCCGTTTCGGAGATTACCCGGTACAGACAGACCGACAGACAAAAAAATTAAAAAATAGTTGTTTTGTTATAGGTACCGTATATACTTTTATATGCATTTGGTAAAAAGCTGTTATTTTGATACTACAAACAGACACTTAAATTTTATTTATTTGTATAGATAGAGTATAGATGTTGGGATGATTGTACCACTTACACTTACACCAATAAACTACAAAATAACCTGTTTGAACCAACATTTGCGACATTCGTTACAATAAATCCGATAAATCTATGCCACCTAAAAGGTTTCTGTATAAACCCCACTGTAGAAATCCTTGTTTGTTTCCGAGGCGTGATCCTAATCTGACCTGACGGGACCCACGACAGGTCAAGGACGTGCGGAAGTGGCTGTTACCTATAAATAAACTGGGTTATTACTTGCGTTTAAAAAATTGGTGGTATCACTAATTATACTGAAATTATGCTTCTAGGTACGAGTATGTATTTGTAATTTGCTCTCGTAGCCTGCCGCCAAGCAGAAGCCTAATGGTTCCGACGGAAGATCAGCGCTGGTTTTAAACCGGCATTACACTGAGTTGGGACCATTTTGTGACACTGTTTTTTCTTTGTTTTTTTTTCTTATTTATTTGTTATTCTAGGTTTAAGTGGTCACTTTGAATATTATCACTAGTAACGGGATATTTACCATGTATATTATTTGAAACTCAAATCAAATAATATCCCGTTTCTAGTGATAATTTTCAAAGTGTTGATGACCATGACAGTTTAAAAACCTATATTAAGTGGTCACGAATAAATATGTTTTCTTTCTTTCTTTCAATAATGTCCATGCACTCCAGACCGTGTTCCGGTGCAAATTAGTCGTGACTGTAAAAGCTCATCCGTACTATAATAAATCCGGAAGTGTATTTATATATTTGTTGGTTTGTCCTTCTTTCATGCAGCAACGGATCAACGTGATTTTTTGCATAGGTATAGTTTATAGACCAGAGAGAAACAGACTAAATTTATCCCGGAAAAATGGACAGTTCCTGTGATACCGCGGGCAGAAGCTATATAATAACACATACATTATGATAACACTCACGATGATGTAGCTTGCAATTATTGAAGGCTTTTTTAAATCGACCCGTTGTTCGTCAGATTACCTTTTTATGACATAAAATAGATGTCTATAAGTAGTTCAGTATTTTGGCTGAATTGCAACATCGAAAAAATTTTTTTTAATAACAAGTTGGCTCCCCATATGTTAGTGGTAGGACTAACTCTTCTGCGAGTGTCCGTCTGGGTTGTTACCACCGCTTTGCTCGTGAAGTCTGCCGCCAAGCAGTAATGTGCAAGTATTACTGTGTTCCGGTTTGATGAGCAGAGTAGCCAGTGAAATGAATGGGCTTATGAGACTTAATATTATATCGTCACCAGGTTTACACATAAATACAAAATAACAGCCTATTTGAGTCATAGGAACTGGTTAAAATTCCGTTACGAAATTTGACCCACACATTCTAACTAACAAACAAACTAACTAGTGAAGCCGAAGCTTGTAAAAATACGGTAACTAAAGAGTACTGTATTCCTGTGAACATGATGCTTGCAACAGCGTCGATATATCGGGACGTGCTCATCGCTCAATAATAATCACGGTAAATATCCCGATAGAATGTGTGAATTAGTAAATAATCGTCAAAGTTTAAAACCGTGGTAACTAAAGACACTCGAATGCATTTACATTTGACGAGTAAATACAAAGCACCACTATAAATGTCTTGTCTGTTTCACTGAATAAACCGAGAGCCTACTCATTTACAAGAAACCCTTTGTGACTGTCGAGCCTACGCTTACCAACAATAATGCCGCAGCCACAGCGTTAACATGCCAGTAGGTAATATACAAACATATTAAGCTAAGTTTAGATTACGACAGAACTTGCGACACAAATGTTCCACATACATTCCTTAGTCACTTGAGACACTTGGACACTAATATCACTGTAGACACTAATTATCGTGTCACAATACATTTCACAATTAGAGATGCCTCTGTACACATGATGGCACACATAGATACTTAGTTTATACCAGGTGTATACGGTGTATAGTGGCGTAAACTTAACTTAATACAAATTTAGAAGTGAATAGCAATAATGCATAGCGCAATACTGTGAGTTTTATTACTCGTAAGTGGGAAGGCTAACTCTTCTGCGAGTGTCCGTCTGGGTTGTTACCACCACTTTGCTCGTGAAGTCAGCCGCCAAGCAGTAGTGTTCAAGCATTACTGTGATCCGGTTTGATGAGCAGAGAATCCAGTGAAGTTACTGGGCTTATGAGACTTAATACCTAATGTCTCAGGGTAACGAGCACGCTGCAATACCGCGCAGGCCTTTGTCTTTCAAAGTTCTGGGTGGCACTGCAATTGTTATGGGCCGGAGTTATGCTTACCATCAGGCAAACGACCAGCTCCTCTCGTTATCAAATAACATAAAAAAAACATAAATAGTAATGTCAAAAAATAAATAACGCCACAACGCAACCGTAGACTCTGTAATTCTAACTAGGAATCCCTGTATTTACGAAATCGGGGTTATGGTCCCTCGACATCCAGACAAGAAAATACGTATACTTTTTTTATAATGCACGAATATTTGTATCCCTACGGGAATCAAGCCCTAAACCCTTCGCGCTACAAGAAGTTAACTTCATTTGTCAACTACAGCACGGGGTCTGTTAAAAGTTTTAATTCTGTTCAGAATGATGATAAATTTTCTGCTCAGCCAAAATAAAAAGTTTTGGCACACGGTCAGCACTTACCCTACTGTCAAAGGGTAATCGTAAAGCTGTGGTTCAAAACTTTTAAACTAACGCTATTCACAAAGGCCCGTGTCAGCAAATATTATGTACACAGCCTAACAGTCTACAGCCGTGTCGTGTCTACACAGCTTTAGACTTTACAGTTCGTTGTGTTGCAGCAATTTAGGAACTTACACTTTAACATTTACACCTCACGGCTTTTCATATAAACTTTGAAGTCCTAAATGTATGAAAAAAATGAACTGATTTTAGTTAAAGTACGAGTAAGCAAGATATGTACATAAAACGCATAGTAATCCATACATCACAATCTACAACTGCATAGCCAGAATGAATAATTTTTTGTCTGAATCTGGTTTACGTTTGACCACGATCTCACCTGATGTTAATCCACGATGCGGTCGACGATGTAGCACGCTTGCCTAGAAGAAACCTATTCACTCTCGTCTTGAAAACTCCCAACATAACATCAGCTATCTGCCAGTGAAAGCCCCGTCAAAATCGTTCCAGCCGTTTCGGAGATTAGGCGAAACAAACAAACTGACAGTCAAAAATGTTTTAAGTGCTGTTTTTTTTGTTAATGTACCTTACCTATACTATACTTTCATTATATGCATTTGGTAAAAAACTGATACTACAAACAGACACTTCAATTTTATTTATTTGTATATAGAAATATAATATGCGACTAACACTAATATAATATGGCTTTATCCAGGTTGATGACTAACCCTCTTATTCATAAACGTTCCGTAACATACTTAATTACTAGAAAGTGTTTTGTCTCGTTTTCACGCGTAACAACTTCCGTCAACGAGAAGTGGACAACAGTTTTAAGTACAGATTATCTTATTGAGCTTTTATGAATAAGGGCGTAACTGATTAGTATTATATAAAGCAAGTGACTCACTGTTTTCGTAACTATTCTGTGGTGAAGCTAACAATGCCATCCGTTACAAAGCGCTCATGAAATTTAAATAACGTGTTACCACCACAAAGTGGATCAACGTTGCTTCGCCGCATCGTTATATGCTATTATAACTATGTTGTGTTAGAAACGTTATAACGTTATCACGTTAATATTTTTAAACCCCTGTGACTATAGAGGTGTTTAGTGTAAAATTAACGTGAACTGTATATATTATAACGTTAACGTAACATTTAAAGTATTTTTTTAATGTCTATCATAAACTTGTATTAAAATTGTAACACGTCCAATTCTGTACCTTGAAGATATTTTGAAATTTTTTTTGGCGAGCACTAATTTTCGTACAGCCTCGCAAGTACGGATCTTTATGATCGATAAAATTCGATAAAATTGACAGTTCAAATCGATAAAGTGGGTTTTATCGACTTTTTATATAATTTATCGAACCTCGATATAATCGACAAAAGTTATCGAATAGCTAGGTCGAATCCAAAGAGAATATAGAGCTACTACAATACTTTACGATCAGACTTCGGTACTCGAAACATTCGATAAATTTATCAATTTTATCGATTCGTCAAATTTATCGAACTGACTTCCGTACTTGCGCCGCTGTTTCTTACCTTCGAGTGTTGCTCGCTGGTTTCCCCTTTTGTTTCAACACGGTGTACACTGGTGGTTTGCTATCTATGCTTATTTTGTTGGTGTTCATTTATTCACAAAAAAACTGTTTTTTCGTTAGCTTAAATATTATTGTTATGCGTTATTTCACTATACTACAGAGCGGTAAAGGTTAATAACTGAGTTGGCTCCATTAGTAAAATTTATACATTAACGTATTTTAACGCAGGTTGCTCTTCTCACTAGCGGTCGTAGGTATAAACAAGGTAGATATAGAACAACTATGCTTTGCTAGAACTATGTAATGAGGTTGTAGCCGAAGTTTGGGATGGAATTCTGTTAGGAGAAGCTGTTCATTAAGTGAGTGACGTGCACGCTTTGTTTTTTCATGAAAGGTTTAGATGCTCTTTTTACTTTTTATTGTTCAGTTTTGTGACGCAAGTATCTGGAAATATTTGCCTTTTTGCTATTGGATAAAGAGACGAACTGGCCGTCTGCTTGATTGTTTATAAGCATTACGTCAGCCCATAACAATTACAGTGCCACTCAGAACTTTGAAACACAAAGGCCTGCGCAGCACTGCAGTGCACTCGTTACCCTGAAACATTAGGTAGTAAGTCTTATAAGCTTGCTTTTCTTGCTATTTGAAGCAATGATGGCTGAGTAGTAGTGACTTCGGCCACCGATCTGTAGGTCCATGGTTCGGATCCTATAATGAGGAGCTTGCGGTGAAACAAAACATCGTGAAGCAACAATAGCTTGGTGGTAAGGCATTTTCTCTCGCTCACCTGGCTAGCCACCCTCAAGATGAAAATCTATCATCAAATATCAGTATGTTCGGCTGGATTTGAGAAGAAAAGTAAAATTATTTAGTAAAATTAGTAAAATTACTTATTAGCCCAATTTGTGGCTAGATTGTATTATAAGTAGGTATCGTTACAAAACGAAACCTAGACAAGGGAAAAAAAAAAAAAAAAAAAACTCCCAAAGCTATTAAAGCTATAAGTTGGTAAAAAATCCTCTTCTTATCCTTCCGTATAACGAAGGTTGAAGCGTGCGGTCCACCTGAAGTTGACCTGACACCTCCACTGCCTATAAACAACTGCAATTTGAGTTTTTGGTGAGCGCATTGGGAGACTGTAATGCTCACCAAAGGCATGTTGTTAATAAATAAATAAATAAATATCAGAGGCAATTGTCAGTGCATTGCCTACCCTTCTGCGAGAGAAAGTATAAACATATTTTAGACACTTATCTGGATAATTTTTATATATATACTAGCTACTCCCCGCGGTTGCACCCGCGTGGAGATATTGGATTTCATGGTGTTATTTTTGTGCGCGGAACGTTAATGCTTTTTAACCGACCTCCAAAAAAGGAGGAGGTTATCAATTCGTCGGGTATTGTTACCTCAGGTCTCGGTCATTTATAAACCGATTTGGAAAATTCTTTTTTTATTTGAAAGGGTAGACTTTCAGATTGGTCCCATAGAAATTTCATCAAAATCGGTTCAGTAGTTTGTCACTGAAGTCGGTTCGTCGCTTTTTTAAAGCAATTTTCTAAAACAAAAGTAGCCTAAATTACTCCTTGTAACACCAGCTATCTGCCAGCGAAAGTTCTGTCAAAATCGGCCCAGCCGTTTCGGAGATTACCCGGAATAAACAGACAGACAGACAAAAATTATAAAAATGGTTGTTTTGTTTTGTTACAGGTACAGTATATACTTTCATATGCATTTGGTAAAAAGTTGTTATTTTGATAGTACAAACAGACACTTCAATATTATTTGTTTGTATAGATGTATTCGGTATAATTTTAGTACAAGTAAATCGGTAGAGTGGTCAATTTGCGTCAGCCCTTAATGAGTCACCGGCGAGTGAACTCAGTCTTTTTATACAATCCCGGAAGGGGTCGGCTCAAAGTGTCCTTTATAACATTTCTAGGTCCCTTGACTGATGGGATAAGAGATAAGCGAAGAATATAATATTACAACTAACTTTTAAAACTTTTTGGTGCATCAAATTTATTTCTAAGTTAAGATGTTGGCTTTTGTTCAACTGCTCATATGCAGTTGAGGATCTTACTTAATCTCTCTCTCTCTCTCTCTCTCTCTTAGGATCTTACTTTATGTTTTATCGTAAAATAGTTTTTTTTCGATAAGACATTAGAGGAGCGTGTAAATAGCTCTTCCAGGATGTAGGAACTTTTTCCATATCAACGCGGTTACCACGAACGTTACGTTACCAACTACTAAAAGATAGCTTATGTAAATCGAACTTGGGTCACAATGCACCTCTTAATAGGATCATAAGAGAGTTTAACAGGTACGCGAAGTCTCACGACATTGACCTCTTTGTTGATAGCATCTGCAAGTTTAAAACGTTTGTGGTTTTTGCTTATGATTGAGGCAAACAATGTTTTACTTTGAAAAAAGTTATTTTACTTTGAAATGTTTTATTTTCCTTTGAAATGTTTTATTTTACTTTGAATTGTTTTATTTTACTTTGAAATGTTTTATTTTACTTTGAATTGTTTTATTTTACTTTAAAATTAATTTTTAAGAAATATTTTGTTATGAAATTTAATATTTATGTATTAGTGATCTCTTTTTTGTCGTAAGATTATTTATGAGTTTTATTTGATTATTTTTATTTATTCTAAATACTATTTTACTGTGACTAGCTAAGATATGGTTTATTTGCGGAATTTTAATTGAATTATTAACTTGAATTGAATAGAATGATGGTATTTGATTATTATTATTTTTTAGTTCATTATTTTTTACATCACATTTTTATAGCTACAGGTTTTATTCAATGCTCATTGTTATTTTAAATTCAATCTTATATGTCTTGCTGTATAATCTTGTTAAGTACTAACTGAACTCATTCTTTATTTTATATTTTTTAATACTCGCCTTTTAATATTTGCATGCAGTCTTCGTCTATAATTATGATGGCATTAACCATGTATATTTTAGAATTTAGTTTAAATGAATTGTAAGAATGTACATTGTGTTGACGTTCAATAAATAAATAAATAAATAGGATTACTACGTGATATTTTTTTTACAATCAAGCGGAGAATGTAAAATACAAATGCCGGTCGATAACAATAAACTCTAAGGCTCTAAGATTATGCGTTATGCTTACCATCAGTCGAACTACTACTGGTCTCGTTATCAAATAGTTAAAATAAATACTTTATAAAAACTCTTTTTTCATTTACGCCCTTATTCATAAAAGCTCAATAAGAAAATCTACGCTTTAAACTGCTCTGTCAACTTCTCGTTGACGGAAGCTGTTACGCGTGAAAACGAGACAAAACACTTTCTAGTAATTAAGTAAGTTACGGAACGTTTATGAATAAGGGGGTTAATATTTGCAATGATACATATATTTTCCGTGTCACATATAGTTACAGATGTTAGGTAGATAAATCCTAAGAGCGTAGCGAACCAATTGTTATTAACAAGTTATAGACAATATTTAACCTAAATTTTACTGTAAAACTTTGATAAATTTTTATTGTGTATAAAAGGTAATACAGGCATTCTAGCCATTTATAATTCATTGTGATGAAAATCAAAAATTAAATGTGATGAGTATTTCATGTATATTAAAACATGAAATACTCATGCATCCATCAAGAAGCAAGCAACTAAAAAAACAACTAATTATGAAGTGATTTATTTTTAATTGAAAAATTTTCAAAACGTTATTTCTCTTTATTTTTTGGACCGCACCCCAAAGTCTCAGTTCGTACAAACAGCGTAATGGCGAATTTGCCGTAACGCTACCCCATTTAAGCATTCCTTGTTTGTACTCTTTCACACCTTTTATTTGAAACGTTTTGGTTCACATTTTCTGGTGAGTTTGAGATCCGCACCGAGATTACCTGAGAAAAGGTAGAATAAAAATATTAAAATTGGAGGACAATGGTAAAGTTAAATTTTTTTATTAAATTTGGGATAGTTGTTTTTTTAACTGTTTTAAACTTTCACGGTTATTTACTAGTTCATACGTTGTAACGGAATATTTACCGTGATTTTTGTTGAGAGATGAGCTCCCGATATTTCGACGCTGTTACAAGCATCATGATTACGAAGATTAATAAAGACAATATGATATAATAAAGACAAATATTGACAGCATGAAGAGTGAAGACTCTGTCTGTCACAGGGTTGTTTGACCATTCCTCGCGTAAAAAATTTAAGGCTAATAAGAGTAATTTAATCTTTTCCCTGGAACTTTGCATTGTCACCAGACTTACAGATATACAAAATTTCAGCCTATTCGAGTCAACCGAACTGGTTCAAAATTCAGTTGCAAAATTCGACCAACACATTTTAACACATAAACTAACTAATAAAGTTTGATATAAACTTGTGAATTAGCCAGCCCTAGAAAGTGTTGCATTTGATTGTGAATCGTTTTGTGATAACACGCTTCAGATACATTTTAAATACAAAGCACGAATCCTCGTTATCTCCTTCACGCTGTAAGACTCCTACATTGTTCAACTAAATGTTACCGGTGAAATTCAAAAGGAATTAAGTCTATATCTACTTTTCTAGAACGTAAGCCTTAAATGTGCTTACAGTAAGGACTCTACCTAAGGAGAACAAGGGAAAAAATAGACAAACAAAATAAGAGATAAAAAGAAACAAATTATGAGATACAAAAATGGGCGGTGGTGGTTGGCAATAGGTGACATAAAAGTAGGCTCTTCTGGTAATAGACGCTGTTAAATTAGGCCAGAACAGCCTACTTTTCCGTCACACATTGCCATGCGACAGACCTAGGCCACATGTGTTGTAGGTCTGTTGTCACGATTGAAGACGGCCGTGACCGGTCACGACCCGTGGTCGATGAATATTCATAGCGCCCTCTTCACGATTTTGCTACCAACCTATATATATCTCTGTGCTGGCAAATTATTTCTTTCGACGACAACGTTCAGTTTAATGTGTAAATTAAAAAGTGTTTTTAAATTCATCCCAAGTAGACAAAAAGGTAAGGGAGTAAACAAATGATAAAAATACAGATAGGTCAACTTGAGAGGTAGGAGCCCATTTGAGTACTTCATTGTGTTTCGCTAAATGGATGTATGCAATGAATAAATAAATTGCAGATAGCCTCTCTCAATATGGAATTTTGGGGTGCATGAAAGGAGCCTCCCCGCATGACGTACCAACAGAACCCCGTACGTCTGGCGCACCCTGGGCAACAATCAGTAAAGTTTTAAAACTGATTGGCAAATCCTTTCACCACGATGGCAAAACCTGATGACCATCGACACGCTAAGAAGAAGAATATGGAATTAGTTAGCTTTGCTCGTGAAGTCTGCCGCCAAGCAGAAGTGTGCAAGCATTACTGTGTTCCGGTTTGATGAGCAGAGTAGCAGAGTATCCAGTGCAATTACTGGGCTTATGAGACTTAATACCTAATGTCTCAGGGTAACGAGCGCACTGCAGTGCCGCGCAGGCCTTTGTGTTTCAAAGTTATGGGTGGCACTGCAACTGTTATGGGCCGGCGTTATGCTTACCATCAGGCAAACGACCAGCTCGTCTCGTTACCAAATAACATAAAAAAGTCAGAAAATCGCTAAGTAAATGTTTACTAGAAATGCGTGATGAAAACCTAATGCGGTACGAAAGAGCTTTGGGGGTTGGTTATAAATGCGCAAAGGATTGAAACCGGCACGTGAGATCTTCATTAGTGCTAAATTTTCCACTTGCGCCACTCGAAAACCACAAACGTTTGCCAACAAATATGACAGTTAATTTACGGTAAATGGAAAACTTAATAACAGACTGCGATCCCATACTGTTACTATCTTCGCTGCTAGGTCGACGACATTGGAACTCAGCCAAGGCTGAAGTCACTTGAAGTCTTGAAAGTCTAGAATTTCAGTTTCATGAATTAACAAAGAGTACGCAGAGTGTGGCTATTAAAATAATTATCGAGTAAACGTTTTGGAACCGTGGAAAACTCGGCCGGATTCAAGAGGCTAATGCCAAGTAGCCGATCCAAGTGGCTTTTTATGGGGGAGACCTGTGTTCTGTAGTGAACGTCCCCCAGCAGCATAGTGGTGCCACTAACAAAAGTTCAAAACGTTTGCGTGGTGTAAAAAAGGTGTAAACTGTAATAGTTGTAGACATATATACAAGGTGTATGCGTAAACGGTATCCACTTTTAAGAAGGTGAATATACAGATACGATACGAACATTTTTTTTCCTTTTTTAGCTCTTATATCATTAAAATATCCTTAATGATTACAAATCAGAGTCACCACATCTTCCGCAGACTTGACGCGCGGGCGTGAGCTACGCGGGAGGCATAGACAGCTGGATAGCGTGTCATTAACCTTTAGTGTGTCCATATTCTCTCGTAATTACCTTGCAAAGTTTCAAATCATTGTTTCATCACAACACTTAGCTCATTCATCATTGTCACTTTCATTTATCGGTCTGTTTCGTTCCATTCTCCCCTCAAAAGTATTTGGCCAGCTATGGTGTCCGCATTTTGAAGCCACTCGAAGACTATTGATTTCTGTTTCTTTATGCTTGCTTGCTTGCAAATAAATTGTTTGATTTGATTTGATTTGCAGTTGATAACTATCTTTAAACCTGACTGAACAATTTTTTTATTCGTAATAAATTTATTACTAGCTTCTGCCCTCGGTTTCACCCACGTGGTGATTCCCACGGGAGCAGTGCATATTTCCAGGATATAACTATATCTATGCAAAAATCGTGTATCAATAATACCTATTCCATTAGTCAATTGAAAACATCCAAAACAGATAAAAAACCGAAGAACGGATTTACGACACATTAAACCGTTCGTTGTTCATTCACTAGATTTCCCTTTCATTATATTCCGTTTTGAAACATCGTTACGGCTTCGACGTCGAGAATATCGTTCAGCGGCCATCGTAAAGTCTGATACAGTCGTTCGATCGGTTTCATTCACTCGTTCATTTGATCTCGGTCAATTGAATGATTTCGTTACGACTGGCCGCTTCGAGGATTTATATTGTGATAGTTTCACTTAGGCCGCGGTTTTTAATTAATTTTTTTTTTATTTGGTAACGAGATGAGTTGGTTGTTTGCCTGGTGGTAAGCATCACGCCGGCCCATAACAATTGCAGTGACACCCAGAACTTTGAAACAAAAAGGCCTGCATGTCACTGCAGTGCGCTCGTTACCCTGAGATATTAGGTATTAAGTCTCGTAAGCCCAGTAATTTCACTGGATACTCTGCTCATCAAACCGGAACACAGTAATGCTTGCACACTACTGCTTGGCGGCAGACTTCACGAGCAAAGCTGTGGTAACAACCCAGACGGACACTCGCAGAAGAGTTAGTCCTCCCACAGTGTTCCGTTAGTTGCACTTGAGAATATTCACCGTGCCGAGAGGTAGTCACACGCTAGTAAATAAATATCACGCCATGACGATATTGTATATCGTTCGTGATTCCCTTAAAACATTGATTCTCAACGTCACGGCCATATTTAAATGTCACGGATAGTGTAATTTAGTGTGACAGCTGTCGACATTTCCAAATGTCACATATACACACTTAGCAATAAAATCCATCCAATCACTGGGACAAAGCAGAAACTAGAAATTTACCAGGTATATGACTAACTCTTCTGCGAGTGGCCGCCGGGATGGGTAACGTCTTCGCTCGTGTAGTCTGTTGGCAATAAATAATGTGCAAGCATTACTGTGCTCTGGTTTGAGAAAAGTAGTTAGTGAAATTACTGGGTATAAGAGAATAATAGTTTTTTTTTGTAATTTCAGTGACTACTTTGCTGATCAAGCCGGAACATAGTAATGCTTGCACATTAATGCTTGGCGGCAGACGTCACTAGCAAAGCACTAACTAGTGGTACTAGCCCAGACGGACTCTCGCAGAACAGTTAGTGCTACCATATAGTGTGAGGACTAACTCCGTTAGTGGGAGGACTAACTCTTCTGCGAGTGTCCGTCTGGGTTGTTACCACCGCTTTGTGAGTGAAGTCTGCCGCCAACCAGTAGTGTGCAAGCATTACTGTGTTCCGGTTTGATGAGCATAGTATCCAGTGAAATTACTGGGCTTATGAGACTTAATATCTAATGTCTCAGGGTAACGAGCGCACTGCAGTGCCGCGCAGGCCTTTGTGTTTCAAAGTTCTGGGTGGCACTGCAATTGTTATGGGCCGGCGTTATGCTTACCATCAGGCAAACGACCAGCTCGTCTCGTTACCAAATAACATAAAAAAAATAAAAATATAGTGAATATCCTACCATACCAAATATGTCTCAGAGTAACAAGCGCATTGCAGTGCGGCGCAGGGCTTTGCGTTTCAAAGTTCACTGCAATTGTTATGGGCGGGCGCTAAGCTAGCCTGCCGGCCGTTAACGGGTAGTATAAAAAATAATCTAGAAATAGAAAATACCCCAAAGAATACGCTTCTAAAAGCAACGAGCTCCCCCGAAGTACTATTTGAATAGTAGACGTGAGATTGATGAAGGAGTGAAAGGGAATCCATGTTCCATTTATTAGGTGGGAGTATTTTCCTCTCTTGGTCGTGTTGCAAACTTGCAACTTGTTGCAGACATGCCGATAGCTAACGTGTATTTTTTAGATTAAAGACGAGAATTTTTTTATAAAGGAATTATAAAAAAATATGCATTGTTCCTGTGATAATGTCCACATATGTGAAATTGTGGCTTGAAGTATAGTATATTATTTACAATCTTTCTCAAAGTTGAGTGTGCATACAAAAAGCTCTTTAATTCCTAAGCACTATCTATGCAAAATGAAATAACTTTTTGTGGAAAAATATTTTTTCTAGGCCAGCTTTTTGGCTACGTTCCGGCGAAATCATCAGAATCCTGGACGTCATCTAGGGTCAGAGGACTTGTAAAGACAAATCAAAAGAGGCCAAATGGGTTTACGTCGTTTCGTTACACTGTGGCTTCCTGCTCAATCGTCAGACCGGATCTGTGATATTATAATATTACATCGTCATTTATTAATTATGCCAAATTTCAGCTCAATCGAACATCAACGAAAGGTAAAAAATGGTTTGTAAATTTTTAAGCGGACAACTTACATACGAACATTCAATTGCAATATAAATACTTGTAAAAATGCTTTTATTAAAGCGGGATCAGACCGACGAAAATATCGCTTTGTATGGAATTTCATCCCCCATAAGTAATCTCTATCTAAAAATAACTAAATCGGTTAACATTGGCGAAAAAAAATACAAACAAATTGAGAACTTTTTTTGAGGTCCGTTAAAAGTTGTAACCTCAATACAGAATGAGACAAAAGACTATTTTGGTAGTAAAGATCACTATTCAACGTCTATTTTGACACAGTTTTATTAGCTTCAAACACAAATTTACTAGTCTGGCTTCAAATAAAGTAATAATATCTTAGAAGTAAATTTTAACCTACTTCTAATTGTCGTATCGAAATGAAACTTTGTATGTAGGTATATTGTATATGTAGTTCGAATGACACAACAATAATTTGGTATCATGGAGCTGATCTGATGATGGAGCTAGGAGGTGGATAGTGGAACTCTTCAGTAGCCCAAACAAGAGAACCCTTACGGTCTTACCACAAAAAAATTAAACACACCTTAAACACGTGTTAAACAGTGTTTAACATCTAAACAGTCCTTAGTCGCGTGTTCAAATATGAGCAACCAAAAATCCTGATTTAAGTAGTGTCTAACCGTTGTCTAACTCAATTCTGTTGTGACATTTGTGACTTAAACAGGCGTGTAAAAGTGTTTTTTGTGGTACACGGTTCGAGTTTAGGCTCATGATTCGTTTTGACGAGTCCAATAGATTGCAATTAGTTTTGAGGTTCTGATAATGGAGCCTACAGGTGAAAGTGTGTATTTTAGTTTCTTTAAACTACATAATATAGTTGTTAAAAAGGATGGTAGGTTAAAATATACAGGCCTTTATGTAGGTAGAGGACCAAACACGTTGATAACAATATTATTTAATTTAAGTTTCGTTACCGCGAAATTTTCGCTCCATATTTCACGACGCCAATTTTAGTAATAACTTTAGTCGGAAAATACGAGCTTCAGTAGATTTACTGCGAAATGTACCCCTAATGTTACGTTAGTGGTTATTTTAGAGGGTTACGTAGTAGTTGGACTTCTTTAGAACCGGAACAGATTTGAGTATGATTTGAATTTTCGATCTCGGGGTAAACTGGAAATAATTTCACTGGCTACTCTGTCCATCAAACCAGAACAAAGTAATGCTTGCACACTACTGCTTGGCGGCAGACTTCACGAGCAAAGCTGTGGTAACAACCCAGACGGACACTCGCAGAAGAGTTAGTCCTACCACTAACAAAATTATATTCATTATTAATTAGAACAATTTATATCCTTCTTCCTACTAATAATTATAAATGCGAAGTTTGTATGTGTGTGCGAATGTTTGTTATCACGTATCTCCGTATCAACTAAACCGATTTTGATGAAATTTGGAATGTAGATAGTTTAGGTTCTGGTATAACACATAGGCTATAAAGATACCACGTGGGCGAAGCCACGGGCAAAAGCTAGTAAAATAAAATAGGGAACGTAAGGCAAACTTATTTTTCTATTCCAAACACACCAGAATAGGAATTATATATAATTTACTGAATTCGTAACTAAACTAAACCTTTTCTATAACAACTAGTTAGAAAGTGTTATTAAGTAAGTATTTACAGAGAACCATGTTACGAATTCATATCGGATAACGGTAAAGTTATTTTCATCAAAATCGATTCTTGTTTATGAAGAAACTTTTCAGGGGAAGGAAATATCAAATTTAGTAATAAAGAGGTTTGTAGCTAAGGTAAAATATATGAAACAAGTGATACAACTAACTGCTTCTGCAACTTCTAAAGTTGCGCGCGCTTTTTCACATCCGTTTCCTGCTTCTGTTCTGCAACTTTTATGACAGTTTGATTGGGAGGTTATGACGGTTGAGGTTTTTCCGGTGGACGAACCGGAAGCTGAACGCTTGGTGGTACAGACTGGAATCTAGAGAGTTAACTAACTTCACTAATGATGATGGCATACCTTCCATCAAAAGGTGCCGCACTTTAAAGCATATATAGCAGCTAAATAGCTTCACGTAAAAGGTTTTTTTTAGCAAAATTAGATAAGTTTCTTGCACTGAAAAAAATATATGTCATTATTCATCATATAACAGATAATCTTGTTGCGATAAAAAGTCTTTATCAAATATACTCGATCAAAAAAAATGTCAAAGCTAACCTCTAAAAATAAGTTTGAAATGAAATATCTCTGTTATTTATAAGTTTGTATTGATAGAATTAACAAGACTTACGTATTATATGATAATAAAAAACTTGGTTGTGGTACATTTTCGATTAGGCATCTAATTTTGAAGTACTCATTTTCATTCAATTTAAGTGGCATCTAATTTTTACTCAATTTTAGCGGCCCGCGTAGTTTTCCTTCTGTTTTACACCAATGCAAACTGACAGTGTGTGCAAAGAGGATAGAATGATGAATATCTGATGTCATTGACTCGCCTTAATTTGAAACGTTCTTCATAAACAAAATTCAATGCGCGTCGCGTCACTAATGGAAACCTTACCTTGTACTTTCGCGAATCTTTATCGTGGTCTAGCAATGCGGTCTAGCGTCGCGGTCGTTTGAACAAACCTGAAATACCCCTTCAAACTACGCTGTAACTGTCATATTAAATTATTTAAGTTAATTTGTGTAATTTCTCTTGATTTCAGGTGAACTGCGGAGTTGGATATTGTAAGTAGACTCTCAGTTGGCTTTCCTTTGAATTCGTAAATACGTTACTTATTTTTAAACTTCTATATTCTGGCCATGCGTGTTGATGTAATTAACTGATAATATACTATCTAATGTAAATTCAACTTTCTTCCACAAAAAGACGTATTCAATAACTCAACTTGCTTTCCCTTTGTATGATAAAAAATATCTTTCGGATCTGAGTTTATTTTTACTATTTCAAACTGTATTAAAATTCAAACGAGATAAAAAATCTCGACTTTTGTCGTTGTACACTCCGTTATTTATTTCTTTATTTATTTAATAGCACACAATACAGAATGTAATCCATACATGATAGTGAAATAATAATAAAAAAATATTGTTCTTAATTACATTCCAAGCTCTTGAGTGCCTAATCATTAAAATAACTAACATTGCTTAAAATGAAACGAATCTGTGACAACTCAATGTATTGCCGACGGCAATACATTGCAATGGTTGGCACTGCAATGCCTGGCAATGCAATGGCAGGCACTGCAATGTCTGCGACAGCGCGATGCATAACATCAAGCGACCATCGTCTACACATCATCGAATAAGGCAATAGAAGTGATACTCAAATCTTATTTTAAAAGAAATTTGATAATCACAACTTTAATATACCTACATGACATTTTCAGCAAACATTTTAACGGTATAGCTATCATTACTACCACTAATTACTCAGCGAAGTTGAAACAACGCGATGAAAGTTTAATTCCTGTAAACTGAAACTCCGTCATCGAATTTCATGCCCTGAAACGCTGCGGGGCTATGTGTGGTAATTAATACGTTTAGGTTGGAACCTAATGTTTAAGTTAATTACCCTTCTATGTTATAGAATCTTTGCTTTATGCGAGTTAAAGTCGATGACTCGGAAGACAATATTTCTTATTACAAAAATCAAAACAGTGTTTATGTTTCAATTTTTGCACACCTGTATCAGTATTTGTTTATTTTCCTAAGTTTATATAGTTGTACGACCTGAGTCCCGTCTTGAAACGTTCACTATTCGCACTTAGTCAGCGCACCTATTACTAAGAAATTGCATCGGACGACTTGAGATAAGCGGACGGCTCTGGGTGGTCTGTCTGTCTGTCTGGTGGACTGTCGAGAATGTTTTTAGATTATATTAAAATTAGTTACCCTTAAGCGATCCGTCGAATAAACGACACTTAAAATTACTTAAAATTTGTGTTTTTAAAAAGTCGTCCTGAGGCCGTCCCAATTTGACTATATTTTGAATTATTATTAGAAATATTTTTAAAATGCCATAGGGTGCCACAGAAAGGGGGGGGGGTGACTGCAGATCCTCCTGACAATAAGAACTATATTAAAAAATGTTGTTGCCTTCTGTTACTGGCCCTTGATCCAACCGTCTAGCGACAGCCGCTGTCAATGGGACAGGGCCCAAGCTACGATGGTTAGGATTGCAGAATGAAGAGCCTCCTAATAATACGCAAAGTGTGTAGTACTGCCTTCTGTCCAACCGTCTAGCGAAAACTTTTATATTTTGTATTGTTCTTACTTAATGATATCTCAAAAATCGTATCATTTTTGAAGTAATTAAACATGCCGTACGCTTCCGGTCTACGTAAAAAAACCACCCTAATTAAGATCGGCAGTTGGGCGGGCCGCCATTAGACCTTAGCAATTATTTTTATGGAGTGATCATGTGAAGGTTTTCCCCGTTACTCTTTATTTATTGGGTGAATGTAGGTTGTTTGTTTTACTTAACTCTGTTTGGTTCGATAGAATCAATCACAATGTCTCAATAGGCTAGATTGATATGTTGAAAAGATAGGCTATTAAACATATTTAATAATACCTAAGTAAGAGCGAGTGTGGTCGAGCGAGAACTTGTGCGACTTTTAATCCGTCGCACCATAGTTCGAATCTCGACTCGGCCCGCACCAATGACTGATATCAAGTCATGTGCGGATTATTTACACTCGCTCTAAAACGGTGAAGGAAAACATCTTGAGGAAACCGGCATGTTCAACAACCACAAAATTCGAGGACATATTATTTTATAGTGTTAACCGACACTAGCGGATGTTCACACAAATATATACATCACAAAAATTTCGCTTCCAACAGGATTCGAACCTGCGTCTTCTGGCTATCCGGGCCAGACGCCTACGCTATGGGAGCAATCAATATTGACTGCGAAATTATTATGCAAACATTGTACCCAAAATCCTGACAAATAAAGAATTTCATTTCATTTCAATTGTAGTTCCTTTCAAATTTTACCAGGTTTTACTGCCTGGTTTTCTGCTCTATGACTTCAATAAGTAATCCATAGAGTCCGGTCTGGTCCTGTCCGGTCCGGTCCAGTCTAGGACCGGTTTGTGAATAGCTAATGAATCACAATTTATTCCGCAGTCCGCTGGCAATTGATTTGCAAATATTAACATTGCGGTATTGGAGCAATTGGGAGCTAAATTGGGGAGATAACAAGTGTATTATGTTCTGTCAAGTTCGTTTGCGATACGCCTAGGCGTATAATACTAAACATAATAAACTTGTTATCTCTTGAAGTGTATTGCGGTAGAAATGATGGGAAAGACAGGAAATAAGTAAGTTTACCACCAGGTGAGATTGTCTGAAAACATGAATCTATCTTCTTGTGTTTCATCATAATATTTATTTATAATATTTTTGATAGTGGGAGGACTAACTCTTCTGCGAGTGTCCGACTGGGTTGTTACCACCGCTTTGCTCGTGGAGTCTGCCGCCAAGCAGTAATGTGCAAGCATTACTGTGTTCCGGTTTGATGAGCATAGTATCCAGCGAAATTACTGGGCTTATGAGACTTAATACTTAAGGTCTCAGGGTAACGAGCGCATTTCAGTGCCGCGCAGGCCTTTGTGTTTCAAAGTTCTGGGTGGCACTGCAATTGTTATGCTTACCACTGCGTTATGCTTACCATCAGGCAAACGACCAGCTCGTCTCGTTACCAAACAAAATAAAAAAAAATGTTTTCCTTCACCGTTTTTAGAGCGAGTGTGGTAAATCACCACATAACTTGATATAAGTAATTGGTGCAGGCCGAGCCGAGATACGCACCATGGTGCTTCGGATTGAGAGTTGCACAAGTTCCCGCTTCGCCACATCGCTTCAAATAGTAATAATAAAACACAGTCCAGTATAGGATCGAGCGAGGGCAGTTGAATGTACTCATAACCACTTAACCGACTTAACTAAACATAAGTAGGCGCACTTAATGAACATTCCCCGAGAAGCCTCACAAAGTGGGTCACGGGCCCACGGGGCGTCAAATCCCGGACGTAGGGGAGACCAGGGACGAACGTAACAATTTTCAAATTTCTCGTAATATCTCACAAAGCTTTTTGAATATCAAAATTCTAATCCGTACACATGATAGATTGGTCTTTTAACTATCTTTTAACACCAGCTTAAATATAACTTATATTACAGATTTTGAGAAATACGACCGAACAAAAAAAGTGGAAATTGTTACAACTATCCCTACCCCTAGGGTTGGTTGTAACAGTGTAAGGGGATGGTTGTAACATTGTAAATAAAACCAAAGTTACGTTCATATTGAACATATTAAATTCTAATCATCCTTATAGATTTTACATTAGAATCACAACAATAAAAAAAACTAGGAAACATAACAATCTTCTTCATTTTTAAATAATCAACATTATTTAAAAATTAGATCTCAATCAGGTAAACAATTAAGGCGTAGGTAACTTATTTCGTTATTTGCACAATTCTAATTGAGCCCACAGGTGATAGTTTCATAGACTATCAGCTGTGGGCATTCTCATGATTGAGATCTCATTTTTAAATAATGTTGATTATTTAAAAATAAAGAAGATTATTGTTTCCTAGATTTTTTATTGTTCTTATTCTAAGGTAAAATCTAAAACGCTGATTAGAAATCAATCAATCAATCAATCAATGCTTTATTTACTAAAAATGTTACAAATTACTTTATGATAAGAAATATGCTTATTCTAATTATGATAAAGAAGCTTACATCATCATCAATGTCGAATTATGTATTTAATACAAACTCATTTACATATGAACCCACAAACATACAGAAATTAATGTATGTTGAATATAAAAGCAGGTAGCCACAATGCTTAGTATCAGTTAACTAAGCATTCTGCCTACCTACTTTTCATTTAACCTACTGTTAGAAAAGGATTTCATACAAATTAACCAGAAGCAATCTTCGCTGTCTGAATGATCACTATTCTTAGTTATTTTAGTATAGGTATATTTATTCTTTTTTAGTCTTTTATTTCCATTTTTTTACTAGTTTTCTAATCAACTGCAGCCTTCGGCTTTTTTGTCTGTTTAGCAGTTTGTAAAATAGGTTTCTTAACTTCTTTGGCTCTACGCTTTCTTTCTTCTTGTTCTTGAATTTCAAGCTTGTTTGGAGTCAAATTAAGTTGTTAATTATCAGACAATGTCTATTTCTGAAATAATTTTCAATGGCAAAGCCATTACTGGTGGCAAAGTTAAATCAGGAGGGGTTCTTGGCAGTAATAGTGAAGCTACCTAAGCCGGTGAAGCTACCAATAGTGGATTTACTTATGGCTGATATGAATTTACATCGTCTCAAAATAATACATTTCTATAAAGTACTTCTGTAGCCTAATCCATTATTTCTGCAGTAACTAAACCTCTGCTTGTCGTTCGTTTATATATGTTAGGTATTCAGGAGAAAGAAAATAAATCTGTATTACTTTGAAATATAAAAAAACACAATAAAATCGTTTCGAGATATCACGATCATAACCGGGATGAAAGTAACAAGTTGTTACTTTCATCCCTAACTAAAAATTTTCCTGAATTTGCCAAATACATGCCTATAACCTAAACAAACTATCATTTCGAACGCCAAAATAGAAAGACGAATACTTATGCTACTTTACTGTCACTAGACACGCAAGCAAGAAACCTCCCATAATAAAAAAAAACACCGTTGAAAAAACGGTCAAACCTTACTTTGGGGGTACTTTTGCAGCACCAGCTTGCTACCTCCACAACCTGACGGCACAGTGCCAAGAGGGCAGCTGAGGTAAGGGGTGGTTCAAATTGGAACATATCGGTGGTACAACCCATCAATGTAGCTAACATAGTTTCTTCAGAAACTCATTTGTTACGTTCATCCCGCGTTACTTTTGTCCCTGGTCTCCCCTACTCGACATAAATCAATGGTTTTAACTGGGTGCATATACCCTACGCTTTATTTTGTGGTTTCGAATCTGTTGTTAAGGCTTTTTTCTTTCTTTCCTTATCTCTGCTTTTTTATACTATCGAGTAATGAGACGAGTGCATCGTTTGCCTAATGGTAAGCATAACGCTGCCTAATGGTAGCTATTAACAATTGCAGTGCCACTCAGAACTTTGAAACATAAAAGCCTTACCCTAAAACATTAGTCTCACAAGCCCAGTAATTTAACTTACTACTTTGCTCATCTAACTGAACATAGTAATGTTTGCACGTTACTGCTTGGACGAAGACTACACGAGCAAAGCGGTAGTAACCATCCAGATGGACACTCGCAGAAGAGTTAGCCCTAACACCTTGTTAAACCAGCTTAAGTACCCGTTCCGCTTTTAAAGCCATTTGAGAAGAAAGACAAGTAGCTTGTGGGCTGTCTATTTATTAACCGACTTCCAAAAAAGGAGGAGGAGGAGTTACCTCAAATCTCGGTCATTTATAAACAGATTTGGAAAATTCTTTTTTTATTTGAAAGGATATACTTTCAGATTGGTCCCATAGACATTTCATCAAAATCGGTTCAGTAGTTTGTCACTGAAGTCGGTTCGTCGCTTTTTTAAAGCAATTTTTTTACAATAATAAAACTAAGTATTTTAATAATTACCAGAAGCCTCTGAACCAGTTCGCCTCCGTGCGTCTCTGTACTTAGAAGTAAAGTAAAAAATTATTTATTGACATAAATAAATATTACAACAACTAATGAATCCATCGGCTCCCGAACTAGTAGCAACTGTGTTTCAGGAGCCAGTGGCTTCTCCCATTATGTGACACTAGGATAATTTTACTATATGATATGTGTTAACTAACAACTTATTACTAAAAGAAATAATTCAAATTTAAATGTTTTACTATTACAGATTTACATATTATGAAATTAACACAATCCTTTATTTATAATTTCATAGTCCTTACGTTAGACAAATCAGAGCCTGTATTTCGCCGTCTTGAAACTAGTCCAAAATTACTAAGTATTAAAACGAATGAAGCGATATCATGTCTGTATCGAAAACTTCTCGCTCGACGTTTAGATGAAGCAAAGTTAGACTAAGTATCATCAATTAATCTCCGTCAAGATAAATATAACATAATAACCTATCTTGATTGATGCGACGGCAATTTCTTCAAGGTACATCAATACGAGCAATTTTCCATTTAAAACTATGTATTTTTTTATGGTATTGCGTTTGACCGTAATCTCAGTAGAGGATGTAGCACACTAGCCTAAAAGATACCTGATCGCTCGTCTCTTGAAGATTTTCAGATTGTAGTGTTCAAGAACGGATACTTTTTTTTTAATTTTATTTTTATGTAAGCCCATAACAATTGCAGTGCCACCCACTATATATACTTTCAGATTATTCCCATAGAAATTTCATCAAAATCGGTTCAGTAGTTTGTCAATGAAGTCGGTTCGTCGCTATTTTAAAGCTATTTTATATAGTGTCAACATAAATTGCAGTTGTATAAAAAACATTGTTTATTACTCAACGTTTTAAAATGGTAACTTTCCTTTCTCTAAAGTCTGGCTGCGATGAATGAACTGAAATTAGTTCTCGCAACCTCTTTGCTTGTTATACAGGGTGTCTCAAAATTAAATGTGAAAATTTGTTTTATATGACCGTGGTGTTTTTCTAGCGATACACAGATTCATCGAATGGCAATTTGACAACAATGAACAGAAGATTAGATAGTTCGACTGGGTTACCTATCTCAACTCGAAGCCTTAGTATGAATATAAGGATTTGGGCGCTTACTGTCAAGTAAAAGATAAATAAGTTTGTACTTACAGCATTCTAAAATATTCGGTCTTGGTCAGATCTAGTACTTTTTAATATTTGGCACCATTCTCGCATTATCATAACATACTCATGTCTTTTTTAAATCGGTTTATTAATACAATACAGCCGGGTCTTAAAAAATACTTTAGTATTTATCAGGTATGATACCCAATTCAAATTTGACATTGACTTATAAACACTGTATAATGGTGACTGGCTAAGTAACACCCTGTATAACGAAGACTGCAGAGCGTTTCATTAAATATTTAAGACAAAGAGGCGTCTTTGTTACACCAATATAGCCTTTGAAAATAGGCACTGTGCACTTATAACTATATCACCCAACGAACTTATACTATGTACTGGAATTTTGAGATTTCAATGAATTGTAGGTTATTTATTCACATTTTATAGTAAACTAAATAAACGAATTCTTAAAAATTCTTAAAAATTAAAATAACTATATATTTTTGTCATTGCATGCATTTGAAAAAACTTATTATATTTTTTGATAACGTTATTATTTGATAATATTATTTGATAACGAGACGAGCTGGTCGTTTGCCTGATGGTAAGCATAACGCCGGCCCATAACATTTGCAGTGCCACCCAGAACTTTGAAACACATAGGCGTGCGCGGCACTGCAGTGCGCTCGTTACCCTGAGACATTAGGTATTAAGTCTCATAAGCCCAGTAATTTCACTGGATACTCTGCTCATCACACCGGAACACAGTAATGCTTGCACACTACTGCTTGGCGGCAGACTTCACTCACAAAGCGGTGGTAACAACCCAGACGGACACTCGCAGACGAGTTAGTCCTCCCACTAACGAAAAATTATTTATTAATTCAATTAATTATATTCATTCTACACAAAGTTTCTTCCCATTCAGAGCTTAGGTTGACTGTCACCTTTTCAGATTAGGTAAGATAGAAGTCTAACGCAAACTCATCAAAAATAAACAAACCTATCCCTCCTCCCACGAACCTCATTCCCGTAGTTCCTATGAGGCATATCGACAATAAGATTAACCTATATAGTCTCAGTCTATATTACGTAGACTAATAAAAATAAAAAGACGGCACATTTGAAAGAACAAAAGCAAGCCGGCTCGCATGAAAATTCAAACTTCGCGAACATACTTAAGTTTCCAAATAAAATAAAACTACGCTATACAAAAATAAAAATAGATACGACATTGAACAAGAAAAAATGCTTTTAAAAAGCGGGAACTACTTCGACGAATATGTCGCGATATGTGACATTTCATCCCCCATTTTTCCATCCTTAGCAGCAATATTCTTTTATAAACTTTTTTAAGGACTACTCTTGACGTATACCCTACTCATGAAAATTAGAATCATTAAAATCAGTTGACAATAAGCGGAGAAATCGAGTAACATCACCACAAAAATATAATAATAATAGAGAATTAAGAACCTCCTCCATTTGATGGCGGTTAACTGTGCTTTGTTGTTTAGTTAAGCAATGTGCTACGAACTAGTCCCAATGCAGCGCATGCCGACTGGTCAGCCGACCGACGCTAGTCATCTATTGGTCCTGCTCCGTAGATTATAAAACTAACTATAGCAATGCCTTACGCGCTACTTTTTTTTAATTCTAACTGGCGTACTTTAGCGGCGTCACTAGCGTTAAGAGCCCCGTCGCTCCTATTATTCAGTCTACGGCCTTATCCTATAGCTTCACGTCAATTCGAGCGTTGCGTTCAAGAATTCCTTCCGTAATAACACTGCAGCAATGTCACATAGAAAACAGGAATCCAGTACAAATTGTAGCCATTTTCACGGTACAGTGAAATTAAATGTCGCAGAAAGAACTGCGTATCACATCCCTCCCCCGCATTCTTAAAAAGGGAGGGTTAGGGGGTGGTAAGGGGGAACTTTTAAGTTAAAGTTGTACAACTAGCTCCTTGCTTTGAAGACGGGTTCGTTCGTCATTACGGTCGGGAAAGTTGTGTAAGTTTGTTGTTGTGTTGTGATGTTACGTTAATGTTAATAAGGTTTTTTTTATATTCTAATAGGCTTGCGTTTGACCACTATCTCACCTGGTGGTAAGTGACGATGCGGTCGACGATGTATCACGCTTACCTAGATACCTGTTCACTCGTGACTTGAAGAGACCCAGATTATAACGATCAGGAAACACAGACTCGGGCAAAGAGTTCCACTCCTTAGCGGTACGCCAGATAAACGTAGAAGCATAACGCTTCGTGCGTAAAGGAGGAATGTCAACTATGTATCGAGTGAACTGCGAGTGAACCTGGGTGGGCACCACCGCTTTGTTTATGTAGTTAGACGCGAAGAAGTAGTGTGTATGCATTACTCTGTTCGGGTTTAATGAGGAAAATGGTTAGTGAAATTATTAAGCGTTTAAGACTGTCTTACGGAAACCAGCGGACTGCAGTGCGACGCAAGCCTTTGTATTTCAGAGTTGCGGCAATGCAATTATTATAGTCAAGCGTTGTGCATATCAAACAAACAAGTCTGAGGCGATGTTCACAATAGGTTAGTATTTGACTGGTATCTCACTTTAACTGGACGAGTAAGTAAAGCTTCTTTTTGTTCTAAATATAATGTACAATTCTAAAACTATATGAGCAAATTCCTGCTTAATTTAAACATTTATGACTTAAAAAACTTCATAGAGAGTAACATAAAAAGCCTCCAAACATCCATCCATATACAGATAAATAAAATTGAAGTGTCTGTTTGTAATATCAAAATAACAGCTTTTTACTAAATGCATATGAAAGTATATACGGTAGCAATAACAAAACAACCATTTGTAAAATTTTTGTCTGTCTGTCTGTCTGTTTGTTCCGGGCAATCTCCGAAACGGCTGGACCGATTTTGACGGGACTTTCACTGGCAGATAGCTGATGTTACAAGGAGTAACATAGGTTACTTTAATTTTAGAAAAATAATTAGGGTTCCGCGGAAAAAAATAAAAACCATGGATTCCAAAATCTCCACGCGGGTGAAACCGCGGGGCAGCAGCTAGTAAATAATAAATTCCTCTAATGCACGCAGCAGAATAACATAAAATGCCTCCAAACATAAATAATAAATTCCTCTAATGCAAAAATAAATTAAATATACAAAGAAAATAACTAAATAAGTAGCAGAACACCGTCATAATATACGGTGTGTTCAACGTTCGTCTTTAATATTTAAACTAAGCTTTTAAGAGAAATATTTTGTTACACACAGTTTAATTTTATGATTGAAAAACTTCTTTTGCTTCGAGAGATCTTTAGTGTTTTTTGTTGGATATTGATACAATACGGTTTACGGTTTAAGACATTTATTTCTCTAAAAGAATAAAATTCACATGTAATACAAAATAAAGTTAAATTAACTTAAATAGTGAGTGCACGGTATGTGACTGTAGGCTTCTAAAAACATTGGCTTTACACAAAATACAAACAGATTCTATTACGTATCATGTTACGATGGCAATCAAAATGCTATCAGAACTTTAACTCTAATAGCATTTGTTTCGATCAAAACTGCGTGAAGTCCGTTAAAATGTGGAGTTTCAACTTCTTTTTAAATATCAGGAACGATTTTAATGCTGTTTGGTAATTTATTATATAGCTGCGCTCCTTCGTACATAACATTTTTCTTACCGTAATTTGTTCGTGGGGTCAACAACTGTATATCATCACCTCGTCGGAGAGATCGTTTTTGTAGATGTGATTTTATTTTAAATGATACATTATATTGTTTTAGGTTAATGATATATTATTTTAGGTTTCGAACGGTCGACTTAAGGTTACCTATCGAGAATTTAAAGAATCTTTTCACTTACAAAGTTATAAATTCAGGAAGTCCGTTCATTAGCGGACACGTTAAATTTATTCAGTCATGTCTGTAAATCAATATTAGCACAGGTCGGGTCCTCCTGTTTTTGTTCGAAATTAAGAGCTCTCCAGGAGTCTCTGAAAGTTTCCCTCGGGAATTAATTTAAAAGTTTCTGCTGAAAACAGTGTGAGTTCCATATAATGTAGTACTTAAGGCCCTACCTCACTGAGACGCCACGGCGACGTCGCCAGCTACGTATCCAATCCATTTGTAAATTAGAGACGTAGTAATCAGTGAAAGTCCTACTAATTATGAGACAACATTATAATGTCTCAGGAATAACGCACTCCAGTGCCACGGAAGTCGTTGTGTTTTAAAGTTCTGAATATAGCACTGCAGTTGTTATCGGCTGGCGTTATACTTACCATCAGGCAATCGACCAGATTGTCTCGTTATCCAATAGAAAGAAAAGACAGAAAAGATAAAAAAAGAAAGAAAAGAAAGAAAAGAAAGGAAAGGAAAGAAAGGAAAGACAGAAAAGAAAGAAAAGAAAAGAAAAAAGAAAGAAAGAAAAAGTGTTTATTCATAGCAAAATCAGGATTTAAAAAATATATGCAGGAATCCCATATACTTGGGTGCGCATTAACTTAAGTAATAAACTTAAGTAAGAGGTAGGTATAAAAAAATTAGTATCCAAACCGTCGCCAAGTGAGTTGTTAGCTACCATACATACGAATTGTTTGGAGAATACGTAGCTGCCGACGTCGCCCGTGGCGTCCCAGTGAGGTAGGGCCCTAACTCTGTCGAACTTTCTCGAATTTTTTAGTTGAACGAGCTGAGTGAAGACTTAGAAAGCTGTCAATAAAGGTAATTGTGTTTTAAAGTTTCCAATTGTCATTTCGAAAACTATTACACAGAGGACGAATTTTAAATTTAATTTCTTCAGTGTCAGTAGAAAGAAATGTTAAAGTTTTAACATAGTTAAGTAACGAGACGTGCAGAAAGTTTGTTGATGGTAAGCGCCCAAATAAATCTATCAAGTAAAGAAAACTTAACAAGTTTTTTGTGGAAACATATAGTTTTTCAGACAAGCTTTCATAAAATACGTAATTGGTTCTGTAATCTTGTGGCCACCGTCCGGCTCCATCATCAGGACCCTGAACGTCATATAGGAGCAGAGTATTTATAAAGACAAACCAAACAAGCCCAAACTGGATGTTACGTTAGGTACATCGCTTCGTTACAAAGTTCCTGTAGCTACCTTCCGGCTACATCATCAGGGCCCTGGTCATCATCCAGGGTCACAGTACTTGTAAAGACAAAACAAACGAGACCAAACTCGGTAGGGTTACGTCATCTCGTTACAGAGTTCCTATGGCCACCTTCCGGCTCCATCATCAGATCAGCTCTGTCATCATTATGTGATCATTATATTGCATTGTCATGCGATTCACATGTATGTAAACTTTCGACTCAAATTTTCGGATCACCGGACAGTGGGTCAAATTTACCTTGCACGATTTGACCTAAACAAACAAACATATACATAGCAAGTTAAATAATATTCAGATATTTGGTCTAATTGAAAGATCAATGGAATTAACTTCAAAGCGCGTAATTGTGGCAGATTCGATTCCCGTAATAGCGGCGCAACTACGGAAGTCTAAACGATAAATTAGTCGAATCGAAAAAACTGATAAATTTATCGAATGTTGCGAGTACCGATGTCAAAGTATTGTAGTAGCTTTATATTCTCTTCGGATTCGACCTAGCTATTCGATAACTTTTGTTGGTTGCAACAAGGCTCGATAAATTACATAAAAAAAATTTGAACTGTCAATTTTACAGATCGAAAAGATCCGTACTTGCGCTATACAAATAAATGATATAACAGATCATGAAAAAAAAATGAATTCGTGGCTTACTAGTAAACAGTCTACATAAAACTTCACCCAATCAGGTAAACCTATATGACCTAACCTGGAAAAAACCTAGCTTTCCCCATGTCAAGCGTGTTTATATTGGAAGCGCCCTAGATATCAACTAGGGTACGCAACTACGCACACATACCTACGCGTTGTATGTGATACGCCGCGAACACAATGCTGCGTAGTAGTAATACTACCCTGATAGTATTTTGATAGCTTAATTACGACGGAGGGAGGAAACCCTGCTTGAGTTATAGGGATTGTATGTAAAGCTAGTCGCTTCTTGGTAAAGAACGAATTA
Organism: Crocallis elinguaria; assembly: GCA_907269065.1. Lineage (NCBI taxonomy): Eukaryota > Metazoa > Arthropoda > Insecta > Lepidoptera > Geometridae > Crocallis > Crocallis elinguaria. Next base: position 1,206,604 of record OU026076.1, read on the forward strand.
TAGTATAGTCGGACAGTTGTTTGATTATTATTCTTTTCACTTAATAAGTTTACTCTCTCTCTCTTCTCTCTATCTCTCTCTTCTCTCTATCTTCTCTCTCTATCTCTCTCTCTATCTCTCTCTCTCTTCTCTCTCTCTATCTCTCTATCTCTCTCTCTCTCTCTCTCTCAGGGTACTTTTTGAAAACTATCTCACCCGATGAAAAGACGATGTGGTCGAAGATCGAATGCGAATTCGCTTCGAATCGTGATAGCTAGTCAGGCGAACTCTAGAAATTAGGTTACTTTCTCTCGTAGAATCACATTCAGCTTTATTCGAACTTCGAAGCGAATACAATTTGTAGAAATGTTTACTTTATACTTATGGATAAAGGGACGAGCGCGTCGCGTTATTTGTCTAATAATAAGCATAAGGCTATTCTATAATAATCGTATTACTACTCAGAACTTTGAAACACAAATGCCTGCGCGGCACTGCATTACCCTGGGACATTAGGTATTTCAGGTCACATAGGCCCAGTAATTTCCCTGACCGAAATTCCTGGTAAAACATTTAAATAAACTGAAACTAGAATAACCTTGTTTGTTTTAAAACAAAGGGACAGTAAGTATTTGATTAAGAAAGACTCAAAGTTATGTGCGTCCACCAAGAAAATTAGCGTATGTAACATGCACAAAGGCATATCTTAAGTATAGGAATTGCAAACTTGCTTTAGTACTAGCAAAGGGAATAGAAGTTTAAACGTGGATTAACATTTGAGTTGAACTGTAGGTAAAAAATACTAATCTTTACTTACTAGTATTACATAGAGGTAAAGTTTGTTGATTATTTGTTACCGCTAATTTACGGAATCACTGGCCCGATTTAAAAAAAAACCTTTTTTTTGTACTATTTGATAACGTGACTTATTGCAGTGCCACTCAGAATTTTGAAACAAAAAGGCCTAAGCGGCACTGCAGTACGCTCGTTTCATTACAAAAACCTGTCGCAGATATCGGTGTGTTCTGACACCCGCTCTTGAGAGTCTGTTCCATTCTTGTTTTAACCTTTTACAACATAATCATTATCAGCCTCTTACGCTCCCTCAGCTGGGATACCGGCCTTCTCTCAGAGAGAAAGGTATGCCATAATCTACCACGCGGGCCCAGTGCGACTTTGTGCACGTCACATTGCATATCCTCGAATGTTGAGGTTCTTGAACATGCGGGTTTTCTCACGATGTTTTCCTTCACCGTTTTAGAGCGAGTGTCAATAATCCGCACATAGCATGATATAAGTCATTGGTGCGGGCCGAGTCGAGATTCGAACTATGGTGCGTCGGATTGAAAGTCGCACAGGTTCCCGCTCGGCCATCACTCGCTTAGATCATTACTTAAGATCAATTGAGTTAGTGGTCAGACACTAATCTATCGAGAGTAATATAACACTGTGATGTTGTGTTTATAATCTGTGATGGACGATAGCGTATACAATATGGTGTCAACAAAGTTTCTTAGCGAGAAACACGCAAGTATGTCACGCGAACATCACGCGACTTCGCGTTCTCCCCTGAAATATCAGGTTTCATGTCTTATAAACCTACGTTTTTACTGGCTACAACGCCCATCGAAACGAAGCTTCTCTAGACAATATATAGTTTTATGAATGTTATCACTAGAAACGGAATATTTAGCATGTATATTACTTACTAGCTGCTGCCCCGCGGTTTCACCCGCGTGGAAATTTTGGATTACATGGTTTTTATTTTTTTGCGCGGAACCCTAATTGTTTTTATAAAATTAAAGTAGCCTATGTTACTCCTTGTAACATTAGCTATCTGCCAGTGAAAGTCCCGTCAAAATCGGTCCAGCCGTTTTGGAGATTACCCGGAACAAACAGACAGACAGACAGACGGACGGACAGACAAAAATTTAAAAAATGGTTGTTTTGTTATAGGTACCGTATATAATTTGATATGCATTTAGTGAAAAGCTGTTATTTTGATATTACAAACAGACACTTCAATTTTATTTATCTGTATGGATTTGATTTGAGTTTCCCACATTTCGACGGTATTCACGGTCACTGAAGAACAGAGTCTGCAAAGTAACTCAATTTGTCTTAAAATAAAACCAAGGAAAACGATACGCAACAAAATGCCCGCACAGACCACCATTTCGCAGAATATCACTCTAAAACATTTTACAAATAAAAAAAACAATCGCAGTTCAAACAATCTGTATCCCGCCACTGAAAATCACAGTAAAATGTCCGGGGAAATAGAGAAAAACAAACGATAACACATTTAGTTGGAGCAATTGTCAAAAATACAGACGAGATAAAGTATCGACTGGAAGGGGATCAAATGCAATGACGGTAACTTTTAAACCAGCGGAAATTGGAATAAAACAGAATTTATTAATGTCAACAAACACACATTCGCATTAATAATATTAGTAGTTTGATTTAGTGGAAATAGAGTTGCCTGCCAATCTGTCAGTGGATGGTATAGGTAGTTTTTTTAAACTGTCATGGTCATCAACACTTTGAATTTTTACCAGAAACGGGTTATTTACCATGTATATTATTTGATTGAGCTTCCGATATTTCGGCGTTGTTGCAAACGCCATTATCACGGGGGAACTGTCTGAACTATTCTCCCGTGATCATGGCGTATGCAACAGCGCCGAAATATCGGAAACTCAAATCAAATAATATACATGGTAAATATCCCGTTTCTAGTGATAATTTTCAAGGTACCTATAAGCAGTGTTAGACTTTTTGGTCCTAATTTTAGATAGTAATTTTTTTTTTATGTTTTTTGGTAACGAGACGGGCTGGTCGTTTTCCTGATGGTAAGCATAACGCCGGCCCATAACAATTGCATTGCCACCCAGAACTTTGAAACACAAAGGCCTGCGCGGCACTGCAGTGCGCTCGTTACCCTGAGACATTAGGTATTAAGTCTCATAAGCCCAGTAATTTCACTGGATACTCTGCTCATCAAACCGGAACACAGTAATGCTTGCACACTACTGCTTGGCGGCAGACTTCACGAGCAAAGCGGTGGTAACAACCCAGACGGACACTCGCAGAAGAGTTAGTCCTCCCACTAACAAAATGTAATTAAAATGTAATTGATGTATGTCTGTTTTGATGAGAGTGATACAATACTTGAGTACCTAATAAAGTTAGGCTTTCAGTGAAGAAAAACTGCTGCGTGATAGTAAAGCATTTCATAGAAGTCACTTGGCTAGCTAACATCTACCGGCTAGAAAATATATCACTAAGAACTTGTCTGAAATCAGGTAAGATAGTGCTCAAATTCATATTAATCAAGAGCAGAAGAACAACAGAAGAAGTTGTTAGTGGGAGGACTAACTCTTCTGCGAGTGTCCGTCTGGGTTGTTACCACAGCTTTGCTAGTGAAGTCTGCCGCCAAGCAGTAATGTGCAAGCATTACTGTGTTCCGGTTTGATGAGCAAAGTATCCAGTGAAATTACTGGGCTTATGAGACTTAATACCTAATATCTCAGGTTAACGAGCGCACTGCAGTGCCGCGCAGGCCTTTGTGTTTCAAAGTTCTGGGTGGCACTGCAATTGTTATGGGCCGGCGTTATGCTTACCATCAGGCAAACGACCAGCTAGTCTCGTTACCAAACAACATAAAAAAACAAAGCGCAATTTTTGATACAGTTCAGTATACTCGTGGCCAAATGTTACAGTTTTCAAACATAAAAAATATCAGAAAAGTACATACCAGCAAAAGCCATTTGGCCGTGTAGGTTGTTATTTTGGACAGTCCGCTGCCGAATTTTTGCCAGCAATAAATCTGTAGAGGCGAGTCACGCTAGGTCTATTTTTCACATCGTAAAAATGCAAACATAATGTCAAAGCACCATTCGAAAGGTTCTTTTCACACGTAGAGGTAGAAAGGTCGAACCTTCTTGATCGTGTGTCGTAGGGATGTTCGTGGATGTCGATAATTATTATTTAAGGTTTACCTTGTTTCAACAACAAACGGCTCAAATATGTAACCACTCTCAGTCTCGTCTAGAGTGAACGCGCTGTGACGTGGGCGCGGTGAAGGGTATACGTGGTAACAGCCCTCTCAAGATGTAAATCACAATTTTTAACAGGAGTGTGGTAAATCCTACTAATATTATAAATGCGTGCGAAAGTGTGTTTGTTGGTTTTTTGTTTTATTGGTTTGTCATTCTTCACGCAATAATGAAGCAACGGTTTGACGTGATTTTTGGCATAGATATAGTTTATGGACCGGAGAGTAACATAGGATACTTTTTATCCCGGAAAAAATGCATGGTTCCTGTGGGAAAGCGGGTGAAAACCGCGGGCAGGAGCTAGTCTGTACATATAACTTGATATGTGCACTATATTGCTGCGGGGCTGAGTTGGAATGCGAGTTAGGTGCGTCGGATTGTAAGCCGCACAAGTGTTAAAGACCACAATAACTGTTAAAGAGATTTTATTATTATTTATTTAGTAACGAGACGAGCTGATCGTTTGCCTGATGGTAAGCATCACGCCGGCCCATAAAAATTGCAGCGCCACTCAGAACTTAGAAACACAAAGGCCTGCGCGGCACTGTAGTGCGCTCGTTACCCTGAGACATTAGGTATTGAGTCTCATAAGCCCAATAATTTCACTGGATACTCTGCTCATCAAACCTGAACACAGTAATGCTTGCACATTACTGCTTGGCGGCAGACTTCACTCACAAAGCGGTGACAACAACCCAGACGTACACTCGCAGAAGAGTTAGTCCTACCACTAACAGGTGTGACCTGCCCATCGATACTCGACCAACCATTGCATCCCTACATGCGTACATAATTTGACGAAGGGCTAACACCGCTCGGAATCCAAGGACTTTACCCACTATTTCGTGTTTACGTAGTTTTTCCCTTCGTCGAGTGGTTTAATGGGGGTTAGTAGGGGTCTGAGAGGGAGGGTAGGATCTGAAGGGGTCGGAATTTTCAGATTTTCGACCCATCTGTTGTTTACTGCTTTGCATTGTTGATACTGAGGTTTATGGGATTTGGTTGGAACTTAGGATAGTGGGGCGGGTTTCACCGTCACGTCAATGTTAAGATATCTGAGATATTTATAAGTTTATCGAGAAGTTGGTGAGGATCGGATTCAGTGGAGTTCTTTGGGACAGGCCTATGTGTGATTTTTAAGGTAGAAAATCTCTATTTTAAAAATCCCACATTTATTAACTTTTTTTAATACTATTTGATAACGAGACGAACTGGTCCTTTGTCTGATGGTAAGCATAACGCCGGTCCATAAATATTGCAGTGCCACTCAGAACTTTGAAACACATAGACCTGCGCGAAGCCCATCAATTTCACAGTGGCCCATGCAGGAGAGCGCTTATATAAATTAAACAGATGATCAATGTCTAAATAAACACACGCTGTAGTGTACGAACTAGACGAGTACCTAGGTCGTTTGCCAGATGGTAACGCCATAACTATTACTTACAATGCAACATTTGAAGCGTTGATCACTCAGTGGTCGGCGACCGCCTATCAGTAGGACGTGGTTGGAATCCTACAATGTACAATCGCAGTAAGAAAAGGTTCGTCACCTTAAGGTCTATTTTTATTTGCGCAGTAGTTGTATTGTGTTATGATTTCTTGTGTAAACTTATTTGCCTAGTCTATGCCAGTATTGCGTTACAGTGACTATGATTCTGTTATATTATGATTTGTGAATAAAGATAAAATTAATGGGAAAATTAATGGGCAAGTGATACTGACAGACTTTGACAGTTAAAAAAACAATTTGACTTATTTTTCTAAATAACTAGTTGACTAAGAAGGTTTTATGTTCATATAAACTAAGCATAGGTCAAAGGTGAATGCTATTTTAACTTTTTTTATCACTGTATTAACAATAGTATTCCATACAAAGTCGTCTTCTACCTGCCGTAAGATCAAAAGTGTCATTACGTGATAAAGAAAATAATTTGGAAACTGACGAAGTTATTCTTACCATGACTATACTTGCACTTTCAGTGAAGGAAAATTTCGTGATGCAAACACAGATCGTGGTAATGATAGATATGGCACTTCTAGCGCTCGCCTGTCTATCTGTCACCTTAAAATTGACAGTATAAGCGCGCCAAGTTGTAAATAATAAACGAGGTGCGCGAACAACTCGCCTCGAAGTTTCAGAACTTCCTAATTCCAGTGTCGATGTTAAATTAGGTATTCACACAGTTTTAATTTTGTTTCTAACGAACAGAATGTCAGGTGCTACGTACAAAATCACATTTTCCCGTTTTGGAAATCGGTTAAATCGGCTGAGCTTATGAGACCTAATACCTAATGTCTCAGGGTAACGAGCGCACTCCAGTGCCGCGCAGCCCTTTGTGTTTCAAAGATCTGAGTGGCATTGCTATTGTTATGGGCCGGCATTCTGCTTACCAACAGGCAAACGACCAGCTCGTCTAGTTACCAAATAACATAAAAAAAAGTTACAAGTGAAGCTAATAAAAGTGTGTTAAAAGGGATATAATCAAATTCAGAGGTCGCCACTAATAGAAAAGAATTATCCTTATGTTCCTAAAACAACCTTTCTGTCCGTTTACCTCGTAATCCTGTAACTATACCACGTGTTTTACTCTTTTAATCTTCACACGGCAATTCTCACTATTCCGTTTTACTACCAAACTATCCCAACTATAATGTCTACCTATAATAGGAAGACATTTACATTAGTTGAAACAGCCATCCCTAAAGTTAAGGATCTGATCACAGTGTATCTGATTCTGTAATGCCGTGGAACACAGAGAGGTAACTTCGTAATAATTCGATTATATGTTTATTACTAATGCAAATGTCTTTGAGGAATATAGATGGGTAGGCTGGCCATGTTATTGGTAAACCAGTGAAGTTACTTGGCAGACTTAATACCTGATGACTTAAGTGACGAGCGCTGCACTGCAGTGCCGAGCAGTCCTTTGATACGCAAACCGTAGACGCTTATGCAAACGTACGTTTGCTTGACAGAATAACAACGCTTTTACGTCAAGCGCGCATTTCGAGTATCACGAAATCCGCGCTTGACGCAAAAGCGTTTTTATATTCTGACAAGCAAACGTACGTTTGCATAAGCGTCTACATTGCCCCTTACGGGCAGGATTTATGATTACCATCAGGCAAATGACCAGCTCGACTCACTATAAAAAAAGGGTCAAAGCCGAGATAGAAAGCTCGACGGGAATTTAAATTCCCAATGTCCTCACTGACGGGAAGGGTAGTGGGCATAGGGACGTTGAGAATATACCAAAAATAGGGACCTGCCAACCCTAACTTCGGTTCAAATTATCGAAATGTTGTGAGACACGTTACTGTTTACAGGATTATGATGGTATCAGCTCAAAGGCCCAAAGATAACGGCACAATTTGAGGCAACCAACCAACTTCGAGGGAATTTCTCAAGTAATTTTAAATCTTTCTTGTTAGGACCCTGATATGGGTGTAATGAGGTTAGTTAAGATTTTGCTAAATTGCCACTCCTATAATTAAGTTACGTTACAAAGGAAGACAACTTTTAGAGAGAAAAATGTGCGACCTTTCCCTCGTAAACTTTGGACAAAGTTTGAGATTAAATTTATAGTCTTTCGAGTAACGGTTAACGACTTTTTATCTCGCTTAAAATGTTTCAGATCTTTGGGAGTTCAACCAATTAATATGACCTATAATTGGGTACAATATAAAGAGAAATAGGTGACAAGTTAATTATTTTGAGCAAATTGTTTTGGCGAGGAAGCCAATTATTTTTGACTAAAGAATCTCAAGCAATTTGATTAAATAAACTACGGTTTCGTATCTTAATTGTATACAACGTAATGTTTTTAAATTAAGTTATTGCATAAATCAAGTTGTTTTACATATAAATCGGCAAGTAAGTATTTAATATACGTAAGTATTGCAAAAGTATTGTTTGATGGCTTGTCCTTCTTTCACGGAGCAACTCTCTATGGTAGGTACTGTCATAGAGTTAGGGTCTTACTCATAAATAGTGTATAACAGTTATAGTTGCGCAGTGTTTTTTGTCTTTATTGTTCTTTAACAATTTTAAATCGAATTGAAAGAGACAAAATTTATCGTAACCATACAACCGTTATACAGTCCTTATTAACAAGATTGTGAGCATTGGAAACATTGTAAAAACTATTTTTGAAAAGTATACGCCGACAAGTTGACGATTGAATTGTATACTTATCCTACTTCCTACTATTCTACTGTCCTACTTCCTACTGTCCTACTTCATACTGTCCTACTGTCCTACTTCCTACTGTCGTACTTCCTACTGTCCTACTTCCTACTGTCCTACTTCCTACCTCCTACTGTCCTACTCCCTACTGTCCTACTTCCTATTGTCCTACTTCCTACTGTCCTACTTCCTACTGTCCTACTTCCTACTGTTCTACTTTCCTACTACTTTTATAAATGCGAAAGTGTGTTTGTCTGCGTGCTGGTTTGTCCTTCTTTCACGCAGCAACGGAGCAACGGATCGACGTGGTTTCTTATAGCATAGTTATAGTTTATGGACCGGAGAGTAACATAGGCTACTTTATATCCCGGAAAATACACGGTTCCTGTGGGAAAGCAGGGGAAAACAGAGGGCAGAAGCCAGTATTTATATACTTTTATTTTAAATAATTGATATTCGTTGATTTTGCTTGATCAACCGCTTCGACCACGTCGTCATTCAAGATTAGGTGAGATTTTGGTCAAACTCTAATAAACCGTATGGAAAAAAGGGCAAAGTATTCTTCCACAGGTAAAACATATGAGGGTCACTAAGCCAGTATTACCTAAACGCAAAAAGATTTAAGAGACCGCGGGTACACGTAGAACGTAGAAGGAACCATAAACGTTATTTAAAGCATTACCTAAGCATAACCGTATACCAACATAAGGGTAGGTCTATTAAAAACGCTACCCATAATTTCGGGAAAGGTTCCCATTATGGTATTACTAAGAGGAGTTTTTGCGCTGTGTAATTTAATCTGGACAGTACCCAAGCTTACTGCATTATTTGTAAAAAAAACATAATCACATTATGTTATACTCTTTTTCAAATAGCAAGTCACCTGGGACAGGTACATAGAACGTAAAATACTACGTAAACATTTCCCGTGACGTCACACCAATAGCCGAATATATTTTCTATTTAGCAGTGAAAACATTAAGCAAACTTACAAGAAAAACTACTAAAATAAATGGCAAAAGACACAAGATTTTGGAAGTTTCCCTGGTGACTTGCTATTTGAAAAATACTATAGTGTTACTGTCAATTCAATGGCTGCCTGTAAGAATTTTCAAGGCCTGAAAATATTAAAATGCATAAAGAGACCCGTAAAATAGAATAATAGAATATAAAGTAAAATAAGAGTATATAGTAGTAACATACAGAATTACAATTTTTAGCGGTATATATCGCGTATTGTATTTTTATTTTATTTTGTAAATTTCGGACACGTTCAATTGTTCGTGGCAATATGAAAACTATTTTTGGTTATAATTCTGAATTTATTTCATTACAGCCTACATTTTTTAATGAAATCTTTCCAATGTAAGCAGACACTTGCTTTGTCCAAAGATTTTAGCTTCAGGACTGAAGGTAAACTAGTAAACCATAATCTCTATTAACAAGTATAATTAAGAAAATTACTACAGCCCCTATCCAGTGTCATTCACAATAATGTAAGGATGCTTATCCCATACATCCAAATCTGTAAAGTCGTTTAAAAGTTATGCTGGAATAAAGAAACTAACATACCTACATACAAACTGAAAACATTACATTGACAGACGTGTGATAATAGGTTGTTAATTTGAATAACCTCGCCGAGTAGAATTCCTGGTGTGCAACTGTTTTCGAATTCGTGGATTATCAAACCAAATTTATTGGTTTGACTTATAGTTTCACAAGTTAATTGTCGCCGTTGCAAGTGCGTGACCCCAGGTACTGCTCCCCGCTGTACCCGGGGAGTTCTAGTATCATGATATGGTAATGTAATCCGGAGCGCCTTTGTGTTATGACAAGGTTTATTTTTACCGTCATCCGACGGGTAGGCTCAGATTGTTTCCTCGTTTGTTATGATTTTCTGGCCCCGTTTTTATAGTTTTTTATGATCTTATTCATACGAAACCTATAGAAAAAACTAAACATTTTGCGTTAGATCCAAAAATAAACAAGTCTTATATAATTATAAACTATTTAATTGTTTTAAGCTAGAACCTGTTCAAGTATGTAGTTTCTTTTTTTATTTGCAACTTTCTTTTTTATTAGTTGAATCCCTTTTGAGGTGGTTAGTATAAAATACTCAATTGCATACTTCTTCTGCTTTACCAACATGCAATATCTTACTTTTTTCAATTCCACCACAAAACACTGATAGTACAGAAATAAAGCTGATGTATAGGTACTTCATTTTTAGTGTTCAGTACCTGAAAAGAAAAAGGAAGCCTTATAGGGTCACATTGTTGTCTGTCTGTCTGTGTGTCTCTCAAGACTTTTTTTCTCAGAAACGCGTGAAGGTATCAATTTAAAACTAACATCAAATACTCAGGTCTGCACTTGTGAAAAAGTCAAACTTCTAAATCAACGCAATTAAAAGATGCCTCATATTTTGACACTCACATCAAGGAAAACCTGAAATACTTCCCGTTGACATATAATCATGAAATTTGCCAGGAAGCAATATCTTATAGCAAAAGTGAAGGTGAAAATCCGAGAACAGCAAATTTGAAGTAACCTTACATCACGAAAAATGGGGTCTGATTTTGGGGGAAACTTAACACATACGCGGAAAAACTGGGCAATATCTTCGAGACTCGATTTTCGTGATGAATTATTTTCATAGTACAAGTTGTTTTGTGTTACAAGTTTGCGAGGAACCTTTGGTGCGCGAGTCTGTATGCATGGACCCACCCCGTCTGCACCTCTCACTGCCACCGCCACTCCGCCACCCTTCGAGTTATTATTTTTATTTTCATTTATTAATTTTATTATAATAACAGAAAAAGTAAACAACATAAACTAAAATAACTAAATAAAATACACACTAATTTATTTACAATCTTAATCTAATTTATATTTATTTATTTTAATTTTTAATTTACATTTTTATTTTAATTGTCGTTTTTTATTTATTTATTTTTCAGGAAAACCAACAGCTGTATTACAATAACTTATAAAACTAACATAACATTAGAAAGCCAATTATAGGTTCTCACGAATAGTAACAGAGAAAAATATAAGGTGAAAACAAATTTATAACAGTGTTGTAGAAAATTGTAATAGTAGTCCGACAGTCACAAAAATTTTAGTTTTAATTACCATCAAGCAATTAAACCACAAAATAGATACCTCTATTGAACGACTAAATGCAGCTATGTTTTAATTTTAATACCATAGCGACTGCAATTCCTATTTGTATACCGGGATTAGGCCTGTGCAAAAACTAATTTGCGCCACAAAATTACCCAAAATGAGTTCATAAAAGCTAGGTAGCTATTCATTAGCGGTTATGTTATAAGCTCTAACGATTATTACTAGGATTAATAACCGAGATCAAAATGTTTAAATATAGTAAATTAAATCTCTTATTTATTGTGAAAACTTCCAAGAATATTAAGTATAGTACCTTTTATAGCTTTTCTCAGCGGTTTTGTACGCGTGCAATTAGGTTAAAGCCCACTAAGGGGTTATTTAGCTTCGAATCAGTGAAATAATTTTTAGAATCGGACCAGGTGGTTATCGATAACAAACAGACATACAGAAAACTTTACCTCGTTATAATATTAGTATATAAAGTATAGACAAATCTACAAACATACACACACAATCACACATATATACTACATATAAAGAAAGCTCTCTTTATACTATAAGGTACCTAGACTAGCAGGTCGTTTGTCTGATTATTAACATAATTGCCCATAACAATGTTATTGCTGCACAGAGCCGAGTCCTATATCTTTTCCTAAAATATCTATACAAGTAAATACAATTGAAGTGTCTATTTGTAACATCAATATAACACCTTATTACCAAATGCATATGAAAGTATATACGGTACCTATAACAAAACAACCATTTTTAAAATTGTTGTCTGTTTGTCTGTCTGTTTGTTCCGGGTAATCTCCGAAACGGCTAGACCGATTTTGACGGGACTTTCACTGGCACATAGCTGATATTATAAGGAGTAACTTAGAATATTTTTATTTTAGAAAAAGAGGTAGGTAGGGTTCCGCGCAAAAAAATAAAACCCTTGAAATTCAATATCTCAACGTGGCTGAAACCGCAGGCAGCAGCTACTATTTAATAATTACCTACATTATTGAAGCCTATGTAAAATTATATCTTTGGCAATAAATATTTTTATTCTCATTTCTATTATTCTTAAAAGTTAAAAATTAGGTACTTATTAGCCCATTTTGTGGCTAGATTGTATTATAAGTAGGTTACGTTACAAAACGAAACCTAGGCAAGGAAAGAGATTTCTATTATTCTTAAAAATAGTTGAATAATCCAATAGCCAATTGAAGGCTACTAAAGATAATCCAAAAGTTTAATTTAACGCGGGTAAAACCGCAGGCCGCAGCTAGTCGCATCTAATAGTAGTAATTACACTTCGAAACTCCACGAAACACCATTAGAAACGGAAACGGAACAACTCCCGACAAGACGTAGAAACAGCTCAAGATCCGAACGGAAATTATCGGGAATCCAAAGGGACCCCAAGATACCGGGATTTGAATATCGTTATGATATTCTTAGGGTCTTAAGGGACTCGGGTAAGGCGTATTGTTTTCAGAGAAGTTTAATGAACTTCAGTCTATAATGAACTCTATTTTAAGTTGAAATGGTTCATGGGGGTTGGCACTATTAATTTATAATTAAGTTACCGAAATCGTCGAAGTATAAGGTAATAAACGGAATTGGAACGCAAAGGTCCCAAACGCAAAGGATTTGGTTGGATTGTTTGTTGGACTGTCTTGCTATTCCGTCGTCAAGGTTTTTACTCTTTTCCTCGATGGTTTAGACTTTGGAATGAGGTAATGGTAACTAAGTTCACTGCAAATCGGGTTCATGCTATGTGGATTTAGTTAGATTCGAGCCCAATCGGATGCCTTCGTGCGCTGTCTGTTCTTTCAGCCTTATTTGCTGTGATGGTACACGTAGTAACCAGACACCATTTTTTAGAGCTGAGCGCCTTCTGTTCTCTTCCACGGTTCTTTCACGCGAAAGATTGCTGATAGACCAACAGCTCGGTCCTTTTAACAAGTATTCTATGTCTGAGCGTATATTCCTACTTCATACTAATATTATAAATGCGAAAGTGTGTTTGTTGGTTTGTCCTTCTTTCAAGCAGTAACGGAGCAACGGATCGACGTGATTTTTGGTGTAGATATAGTATATGGACCGGAGAGTAACATAGGCTACTTTTTATCCCGGAAAAATGCACTGTTTCTGTGGGAACGCGGGTGAAAACCGCGGAAAAAGCCAGTACATTATATAAAGCTGACAGTATATTGAACCCACTTAATTAAATTATTTGAATAGAATAACAACAGTATTGCAGAGGAACACTAAATGCCTCAATTCTCGTTCGGCCTTTTCAACCATGTAATATAATTGCATCGATACCCCGAATCCCAAGGGGTCATCTCGTCAGTTGCCCGACACTGCAGTTATCTCGGCAATTGCAATGGGCCGCGCATTTGGGAGATTGCAAAATAAAGCCTAGGTATTATTTTTTATGCTGAATAGGCTCGCGTTTGATCGCAATATCTCACCTGATGGTAAGCGACGATGCGGTTGACGATGTAGCACGCTTGCCTAGAAGATACCTGTTCACTCTTCGGTACAAGGTAAACAAATCAATAGGTCGTTTGGTAGTTAGAGTAAAAATTGCAGGTATTCAGTCTCATAAGCCCAGTAATTTCTCTCACTACTTTGCTCATCAAAGATTCACATTTCAATCAAAAATTTGCTCTGAAAGTAAATTGAGTGAGCACCATGAATGATGACTCCACGATCTGTAATTGAATACCATAACTCTTTACAGGTTTTACCAAATACTAGTATGCTAATATTTGATGTAAACTTAATACTTTTTGGCGATTTCTGTGTGAGAATTGAGTGAGTCTATTTTAAACGATTTCTCTTTTCTTTTATCTTTTTACGAAAAGGTATATTGGTTTTACAATTGTTTCAGAGCTCTTACTAAATCACTAGTATTTTTTTTTTCAGAGGAAGCTCTCTCGTTATACGCCTAGTCAGGTGATTTTTGGTTGAATCTAGCCTGTTTCCTGTCTCATTGTTGTACGTTCGTATTGGAGTCTGATCACCCGTTGTAACGCGAGTTCAAGCCTTCTCAGCTTCTGAATATTAATCACTTCGTTGTTTCTATCTCTAGGCATTTACCATATTCAATTCAAACTACTCAAATATTATAATTAACACAAGATACTTCATATTTCCCTAAGGAAGAAAAAGCCTTAGGATCTCTGTGTTACGACCTGGCCTTCTTAAATCCACATTGGAAACAGTAACAGTTCTGGGTTAGGTCTTTAGGGAAATCGAATGTTCTAGATTCACCTAAGCTATAAGTATTATTACATAACCACAACTACATATTTAAATAATAAGTTAAGTATTCCGTGGAATTATTCGGCTAATAAGACTTATCTCTGCAGGGTAACTTGCGCACTGCAGTGACCTTTTTGTTTCAAACTTCGGGATAACAATGCACTGGTGTTATTCTTAACATGAACAGGAAAACGCCCGCTCGTTTCGTTAGTATTAAACAGAAGACCGTTCGAATTCCGTTTACTTTGAAATTTTTATATATTCACGAAATCAAATTATACCATCGTCTATCCATACTCAGCTGCACCTCACCGACCTAAGTCCGGGGGCTACGGCCTCCATCACTGGGTGCTCCGGGGGGAATAACATCGGTCCTGAAGGAATAGGCTCATTGGTCCGCGAAATGAGACGGCAGTTGAGATGACAGACGGGTGCCGTGATGCTTCAAGACGGCTTTTGTTGTGAGTCACGGAACTTGGAGATTGAGAGCTTTGAAGCAATTGCTTTTTTATAATCGATAGCTTTTTTTTTTTGAAGGACCGTACTGTTGGTTTTGCTACCTTTACATTGTCACCGGAATGTTGGAGAGCGCAGAAGGCGCTCAGCCCGAAAAAGTGTGTTCTTGGCGACTAGCGCAAGGGCACCGCGTGGGATCGAACCACATCGGTACGGACCTCGGCTTGGGCCGTCGCCGTGAGAAAGGGAGGATCGGGAGAGACTCGATAGCTTAGCATTTGAACACTTATATCACTGGAGAATTAGCTGGAATAGGTTGAATTGGCTCTCAAGTAAGCGGAACACACGGATAGGTGCTTGGCGACAGATTTTCGACTTTAAGGTTGGTAGCTAGCTAGGCGAGTACTAGAAAATGCCCTACCTCCTTGCTATGGTCACTGTTTCTTCATCGAAAGCTGAATCTCATAGTATTGAGTATAGCCGAATATTTAAATTTTATGCCACATTTGTCCTTTATCTTATATTGTTTGTGAATTTATGGGTTAGGCGACTAAAGTCTAAATTGATAATTGACAAGGTATATTAATGTCAAAGTTCTTAGTTTATAAATGTCTAAATGTAAGAAAGTTGCAGAATCAAAACGAATGTCGAAATATAAAATTGACGAAGTACAAAAATGACTACCATAAAAATTACGAAGTATGAAAGGGACTACTTTCAACATCACGAATTAATTAATATGCTTTTTAGTATTTGCACGCTTGCTTGCAGGTTAAATACCTACTGTGAGTTTTTTTAGAACATCTTATATGCGTAATATATAATCTTGCAAATAAAAGTTCGATTTGATTTGGTTTGATTAAATGTCTTTTAAATTCACCTAAAAACCAACAACGCCCGATTGCATGAATTTAAAAACGTCCCGCATTCGCAACAGCTTTCATGAACGCGAGATAAGGGACATCCGCCACACTCCCAGACCGTATGTCCCATATTTCAATGGGACACGTCCCAGTTGATGAGCTTAGCTCAGGGTCGCAGCTTTATGCATTATTCATTACACGTGTACCGACAAAAAGATCGCTCGGTGTAGGCATATCGTAATGTAGGACATTAAAATTGTATTACCTACAATACTAGTATAATAATGTACGAAATACTCATATTTCGTACCAGTTACTGTATTTTTAAAAGCTGTCATCCATGCTACAAAACTGGCTTTTGACGGTGGCTTCATACGCGTGGAACCAGAATAATAGGTAGCCTATTATAGCACTCAGGGATAATTTAGCTTCCTATAATTACTAATCCTACAATCCAACTTCCTACTAATATTAGGTTGGGGAAAAAGTCTTTTCGCATTATAGTATGTATGAACTTGTAATAAAATCTCTTTGGCTATACTATTTGTATCTGACTGGTTTTGGTATCATATGAAAGTTTAAATTTTAAAGAACATAATTCCAAATTCAAATTAGGAAAATGTGTGATTTTCATTTGTTTTTCGTACTGTCAAAATGAGTGAATCTAATGAAGAAATTCGATACATTTTAAAATTTTACTACAAAAAAGGTAAAAATGAAACGTAAGCCGCGAAAAAAATTTGCGATGTTTATGGACCTAGTGCAGTGTCTGTGAGAGTAGCACAAATTTGGTTTAAGCGTTTTCAATCCGGAAATTTTGATTTCAAAGATGCACGTCGCTCTGGTCACCCTATTACGGATAAAATGGATGCCATTTTTGAAAAAGTGGAACAAGATCGGCATATCAGTAGTTACGACGTAGCTGAAGAACTGGGAATTGACCACAAAACAGTTTTGGCGCATTTGAAAAAAACTTTGTACACAAAAAAGCTCGATATTTGGGTACCTCACGAGCTCACTGAAAGAAACCTAATGAACCGTGTACTCATTTGTGATTCTTTACTACGACGTAATGAAACCGAACCATTATTGAAGAAGCTGATAACTGGTGATGAAAAGTGAATCACGTACGACAAGAACGTGCGAAAAAGGTCGTGGTCAAAGACCGGTCAGGCTTCACAGACTATGGCGAAACCCGGGTTAACTCGCAACAAGGTGATGCTGTGTGTGTGGTGGGATTGGAAGGGCATTATTCATTATGAGCTGTTACCACCAGGCAGGACCATCGATTCTGAACTCTACTGCGAACAACTGATGAGATTAAAGCAAGAAATTGAGAGAAAGCGGCCGGAATTAATCAACAGAAGGGGTGTGGTTTTCATTTTCATGGTTTTTCATGATAACGCTAGACCTCACATCTTTAGCCACTCAGAAAAAATTAAGAGTGTTTGGCTGGAAGGTGTTAATGCATCCGCCGTATAGTCCTGACCTTGCACCTTCAGATTTCCACCTGTTTCGGTTTCTTCAGAATTCTTTAGGCAGTGTCAGGTTAACATCACGAGCGGACTGCCATAACCACTTGTCGCGGTATTTTGATCAGAAGTCCCAAAATTTCTATAGCAATGGGATCATGTCCCTACCTACAAGATGGCAAAAAGTTATCGAACACAATGGTACCAACATACTTTAGTTAAATGTAAATAAACTATATTAAAAAATGTTTTGAATTTTCTTAAAAAATGCGAAGGAACTTTTTCCCCGACCTATTATTATGTTTAGTAGTATTCTATGTAGTTTTCTATGTCTGAGCGTATAATCCTACTTCATACTAATTATAAATGTGAAAGTGTGTTTGTCTGTTTGTTGGTTTGTTCTTCTTTCACGCAGCAACGGCGCAACGGATCGACGTTATTTTTGGCATAAGTTATAGTTTATGGACCGGAAAGTAACATAGACTTTTTATACCGGAAAAATGCACGGTTCCTGTGGGAACGCGAGTGAAAACCGCGAGCAGAAGCTACTTACTATACCTAATATTTGTGAAAGGTTTTTTAGAAACGGACAAGTGCCAGTTGTTCTAGAAATGATCGGTAACAAACAAACAAAAAAAGCGATTTTGGCCTAAATGTGTCTACTTTTTTATCAGCATTGTGGTTCAACGAGGCAATGCCGCCAGCATGCTGGGTACCTACGCTGCCAACTGGTAGTGGGCTAGAACATTTGGATTATCTATAGGCCTACTTTGGCTTGTAGATTATCCAACTGTTTTTGTAGCTAGGTTAGATGTAGTGTTTATTTATGTATTAGCTGTTTTAGTTTTGTGAAAAATGAGTTAAACCTATTTATTTGTGACCCAATTGTTTTCCATTATTACGCAAATATTGTTAATTCTAGAATCGAACCATTAACCCCAACGCGTTACATAAATTAGTTCTATCAACTTATCAACTACACTACGCTGTCTACTCCAGAGGCACTGTCGAATCGTACCTTTGAGTGTCATCCTATATCCTTATCCTTTGAGTATCTCTGTACGAAATATTCGATACGAAATAACAAAAAAGCTTCCCCACAACATTATTCAATATTCCATCCACCGAACAAAACTCATATTTCTCGTAAGAACTAACAATATAATTTCCTTTAGAAGACAGTTGTGCATATATTTTAGCTGGAACTAATAATGCCCAGCGAAACGTGACAAAATCACTATTTCTTCGAACTCTATTCTTATTATTAACTTTAATGCATTATGAGACCTGAGATGTCCAATGTCCATGATATAAAAATTCTTCGGACAGTTTTTTTTATGTTATTTGGTAACGAGACGAGCTGGTCGTTTGCCAGATGGTAAGCATAACGCCGGCCCATAACAATTGCAGTGCCACCCAGAACTTTGAAACACAAAGGCCTGCGCGGCACTGCAATTTGCTCGTTACCCTGAGACATTAGGTATTACGTCTCATAAGCCCAGTAATTTCACTGGATACTCTGCTCATCGGAACACAGTAATGCTTGCACACTACTGCTTGGCGGCAGACTTCACGAGCAAAGCGGTGGTAACAACCCAGACGGACACTCGCAGAAGAGTTAGTCCTCCCACTAACAAAAGTAAAATATATTGTAAAATGATACACTATGACAAATTCTTAATTAATTAATTTTTTACTATTAATAATATCCTATTGTATCCTTCTAATATTATAAAAGCGAAATTGTGTGTGTGTGTGTGTGTGTGTGTGTGCGCGCGCGCGTGTGTGTGAATGTTTGTTACCACGTATCTCCGTAACTATAAACAGATTTTGATTAAATTTGGAATGTAGATCGTTTAGGTGCTGGAATAACACATAAGCTATAAAGTAAATATCACACGGGTAAAGCCGCGGGCGGAAGCTATTATTATAATAAACGTCAATTGGGTAAAATATACCGACTGTCCATATTATTATATTTAATATCATCGATGCAAAAAATGTTGATTGAGTGGAAAATCATTTTCAATTGAGTGGTAACGCCGTGACGAGTTTCTTGCCCTTCTTCTTGCTCGGCCTATACCAATTTGGAACGGGCACGGTGGGTTTCTGGAAGGTTCGTTGTCTTAGGGCACGGATTGGGTCTGTTGGTGTCTTTGTCATTTATTATGTTCTGATAAAGACAGCATTAGTTTTAGTCTGTGATTCGGGTAGATGAATGTTGCAGAGGCCGGCTGTTAGAGTCATTTATTTTAACTTTCACAAGTGCCCCTTTGGGGCCTATTTGAATAAAGCATTTTGAATTTGAATTTGAAATTTGAATTTGAAATTTGAATTTGTATCTCTCACCAATTACTGGGGTTTCAAGCTTCAAACGACATTGTTTCCCGGTGAAGGAAAATATATTTTTCGTACATAATAGCGTTTTACAGAAGCGTCACTTTTTAACATCTAAAGCACATTTCACTCACACCCTAAATCCATACAGAGATCACAACAATGTCACACACAAATTGCAATAACTTTTTATTCCCGTTTTACTGTCAGATCGTAAGGGATCCGTTATCTCATTTCGTTAAGCACGCCGCGTAAAGCAGTACCTCAGGTCTGTTTTTAACCCCCAGTTACAGTAACCCCAATAAAATGACGGGTTGTAAATACCAATAATAAAAAAAATGTAACGGGTATGCTATTACCGTAGCAATTCGTCACTAACCGGTCCACACGGAAGATCAGCGCTGGTTGTGAATCAGCATTTATGCTGAGTTTGGACCGATTTGTAACAATTACCTATTGAAACAAATTCCGTGTTTGTGAATAAGGTTTAAGTGGTTGATTGTTAAAATAAATATTTTTCATTTCATTTCATTTCAATTGCCTTGTATCATTTTTATTTATGTTTATCCCGGATTAACTTATGTAGGACTTATTGAAGGTAATCTAGTAGCAAAGACGTTTCCCGCTTGTATTTTGCTGCAATCTTCCTATTTTGAAATTACCATATTTTTTTATCGCAGACACATTACGAATAGACTTTATGTACCGTAAAACAAGTCTGTCGTGACCGATTCCCGGTCGTTCGACCTAAGGTAAACATTAAATTATTAAACAGTAACATGAGCCACTAAAAAACTTATGAAGCGATCCGTCTGTCCGTCCCGTACCTGCCCCGGCAATAAAATAAAGTGAAATTTCGCATACGTGTATCTACAAACATATTATATGTATGGTTGTATGGCCACCCAGAGAGACATCTATATCTTTGTATGTATAGTAAAATGGTTGATATTCAAATTGATGATGGGTTAGGCCTTAGCCTAACTGTCTCAGGGTAACGAGCGCATTGCATTGCCGCGCAGGCCTTTGTGTTTCAAAGTTCTGAGTGGCACTGCAATTGTTATGGGCCGGCGTTATGCTTACCATCAGGCAAACGACCAGCTCGTCTCGTTACCAATTAGCATAAAAAAAGTAATACATACTACACCGTGATATACAGCATCCGGACCTCACAGCGTAAAATATGATTTTATAAACTGATATAAAGTAAAGAAAATAAAGAATCTAATTATGTCCCATTTTTCTCGCAAGTCTTGGTTCCAGGAGCCGTTTCTCTCGGTTTCAACTGTTACCTACTTCTGTCGTATCTATTTCATGGTTGCCCTGTTGTGGTTTTGGATATTCCCGGAAACAAATGATGCCTGAAATAAGGGAAGAGATTTATAAATCGATTATTATTATCGAAGAGGGAATGAGATCTGACGTGAGTATGAGTGCATAGGCAAGCGGGAACTTGTGGGACTTTCAATCAGGCGCATCAGAGTTCGATTCCCAGCTCGACCCCGCACTGGTGACTCAAATCTAAGATGTTAAAGGAAAACATTGTTTTTTTTATACTCTTTGATAACGAAAGCTGGTCGTTTGCCTGATGGTAAGCATAACGCCATAACAATTGCAGTTCCATTCAGAACTTTGAAACACAACGGCCTGCGCGGCACTGCATTGCGCTCATTACTATGAGATATTATAAGTATTGTAACACAACGAACATAGAACACAGTTCATTCGATTGAAACTAGATGGCGCTGTCAAGCCTTAAAACACGCAAGCGTTACATTCACCATCTGACAGCTTTGGTTGACATAGTGTTTAGTGTTGCAATTAGGGAAATCTACTTAGTGTTGCAAGAGTATTGCTTCCACCCCGTTGGGACAATATTCTGAACGCACTAATAATTGCCGCATTACCGGATTTATCTATAAAAATAAAACTAAATCAGAAGCCACGACGACGTTTATTTCGTTTTCCAACTACCACCCTCTTCACAGTATTAAGTTTTATAAGCCCAGTAATTTCAATTTGTACATCGTCAGGTTCAATCCAGGCCAGTGACGCCCTAATCTGTTTTTGGCCGTATCTTACCTTTGTAAAACCAAAGCCCAATACTTCTTGCTAACTTTATCTTTTCTGTTCTAGGGATATAAACTTGTTTATGGAGAATAAATGGAAACTTGCCCTGCCTCGAGTAGGATGGTAAGCTCTTGATTCTGGTTTAATAAGTTTTGGATACCTAACTTTCCAAGTACCTATTCTTTCTAAGATAATATGTTCTGTTTCGTACGAAAAAGTCTGGATTCAATAAGTTGGTAGGTACTTTCAAATCCATACAGATAAATAAAATTGAAGTGTCTGTTTGTAATATCAAAATAACAGCTTTTTACTAAATGCATATGAAAGTATATACGGTACCTATAACAAAACAACCATTTTTTTACATTTTTGTCTGTCTGTCTTTCTGTCTGTCTGTTTTTTCCGGGTAATCTCCGAAACGGCTGGACCGATTTTGACGGGACTTTCACTGGCAGATAGCTGATGTTACAAAAAGTAACATAGGCTACTCTTATTTTAGAAAAATAATTAGGGTTCCGCGCAAAAAAATAAAAAACCTGTAATCCAAAATCTCGACGCGGGTGAAACCATGGGGCAGCAGCTAGTCAAATGTAAAGTCAGTGTCTCTTGCGGGTCGAAATGTAAGTAGACGACTCCGTGGCAAAGTTGCTAGTTACCCTGCTTGTAAAGCGAGGAGTCCCGGGTTCGATTCCGGGGCAGATTTTTTATAGTGAACATTAAGTTTGTCTCCGGTCTTGGATGTTTGTGTTGTTTATCTGTGTGTGTTTATGCCGCCTGCGACACAGGGAATGTTAGTGAGTGTGTAGCGTTTACAGTGTTATGCTAAGTCGAGAGAACTGATTTACTCTTTATAGGTAATCGTTTGACCAGTTTGTTAGTGGTAGGATTAACTCTTCTGCGAGTGTCCGTCTGGGTCGTTACCACCGCTTTGCTCGTGAAGTCTGCCACCAAGCAGTAGAGTGCAAGCATTACTGTATTCCGGTTTGATGAGAAGAGTAGCCAGTTAAATTACTGGGCCTATGAGACTTAATACCTAATGTCTCTGCAGTGCCGCGCAGGCCTTTGTGTTTCAAAGTTCTGGGTGGCACTGCAATTGTTATGGGCCGGCGTTATGCTTACCATCAGGCAAACGACCAGCTCGTCTCGTTACCAAATAACATAAAAAAACACTATCTCACCTGACCTTAAGTGATGATGTGATTGAATGTGGTACCTACGTCATATGTTAGATCTAGAATGGGTTATGGGACCAATGTTGGCAGCTAGCCAGGTGAACACTACAAAATGCCCTGCAACGATCTGGATATTTTTGTTCACCATAAACTCCAGCTCATTGTGAAACCATTGACGTACAAATGAGCAGTTTTCAGAATTAAGTTTTATGCTATATTTATAATCATAATTTAATTCCTACTATGAAATATAGCCCTTTAAGAGTCAAGGACAGGTCGAAAGAGACGTTTTTTAAAACCTTTCGACCTTGAGACGTTGCGAGGATGACTAAACACTAAACTGGACTTAGAAAACCTTGCATTCATTACTGCTAAGCATTGTTTCATGTCACGCAAGCGTTTAAGCTGATTGAACATTTTATGTAAATTACATAAAAAAATAAGTAACGACGTTTTGCTTCTTAGCCAGAATTAACCTCCAGCACCAACATCTCCATCACTAACATCGTTTGCTACATGTCTTATGTCTCCATATCTGAGTTGTAAAAGCGTCCAGCCCGGAGAACCAGGAAAGGTAGATGGAAATCCCGTTCTTAATTAAATTTTCGAGTTACCCTGCTCGCATACAAGTCGCGAGCAACAACCACAAAACGCCGGCACTGAACTGCCGAGAGCAGTTTTCATACATTTTGTATGAGCTCGCCGCACCGCATCACACTGTGATGCTTGTGGTTGCTACATGCCACGAAACGCTTTTTCACGAAACCTACGGTTGCCTGGAAGAGATCGCTGCTTAGTGATAAGGCCGCCTATTGGACTAATTTGTTAAAGATGTTATATTTTTTTCCTGATCGTGCAATAAAATGTCGTAATTCTATATATCTACTGCTTTAAAGCGTTTCTAGAAAGATCCACAAGTATAGGCGAAGAGAAAATATACACCTCAAAAACCAACTCTTTTCTTCACTAACCTTTAGCTAAACAGCCCGCTCTTTCTTAATTTTATATATAGAAAAACCTTGAACCCGATTCAACCTATTCAAATCTTGTGCTATTTCCTTTTAGGCCTGATACATTCTAGGTTTTCCAGCGGCCGATTTAAGAGTTTTTGCCCGGCCTTTTAATAAACTCAACCCCACGTTGGGTTTTAAATAAACACCTCTGTATCGCCAATCTAATCTTAAGTGTAAACTATAAATCACCTGTGAAGGCAATTCATTTATTACTACGGCATCATAAGGTGTTATTAACTCAATGAAAGTTGTTTTATGAAGGTTTTTAAAGTTATTAGAAACAGCGTGGGGTCTGTAACCGCTTATTTTAATTGGATAGAAATCTGGAATTAAGGCGCTGTCTAAAGTAAACAAAACGTAAGTAAAACATCCTTTGTTTTTCATCGCACAAATATCCGTTTCCATACATATTACCAGCAAAAAAATCTTCTAAATGTACAAATCTGTTATTCCCTTGCTGCGTGAAAGAGGGAAAAATCAACAAATAAGCACACTTTTGCATATACACTCGCACTTAATATTAGTATGGTAGGTGTTGTAGAAATATAGTTAGTGGGAGGACTAACTCTTCTGCGAGTGTCCGTCTGGGTTGTTACCACCGCTTTGTGAGTGAAGTCTGCCGCCAAGCAGTAGTGTGCAAGCATTACTGTGTTCCGGTTTGATGAGCAGAGTATCCAGTGAAATTACTGGGCTTATCAGACTTAATACCTAATGTCTCAGCGTAACGAGCGCACTGCAGTGCCGCGTAGGTCTTTGTGTTTCAAATTTCTGGGTGGCACTGCAATCGTTATGGGCCGGCGTTATGCTTACCATCAGGCAAACAACCAGCTCGTCTCGTTACCTAATAACATAAAAAAAAAAATGAATACAGCTTTAAATATAGATATGAGCGAGTCAAGATTGATACCCTGATTAGTGACGAACAAACTGTGACTTATGGGGTTCCGCAAGGCAGTATCATCGGACCTACGCTGTTTTTGGTCTATATTGACGGGCTCTGCAATTTACTTCTGCAAAACGGAAAAATATTTACTTTTGCAGATGACACGGCACTCTTCTTTTATGGTAGAGACTGGAATGACGTTTTTGACGCGGCTCAGAAAGGCTTCGATATGGTCAGTGCATGGCTTCAGGACAACGTATTGACACTTAACGTTACTAAAACAAAAGTCATGGCCTTTGCCTTTAGGTCAAACCTCCTTCCACCTTTAAGTCTTGGTATTACTGCACACGAATGTAATTCGGTGAAACAAAATTGCCAGTGCACTTCTTTACAAAGAACTGACAAAATCAAATATCTGGGTGTTATCTTAGACCAAACACTCAGCTTCAAACCTCACATTGATGTTCTTGTGACCAGACTGCGCAAGTTGATTTATATATTCAAGACCCTCAGATACGTGGCTGATCGCGAGACAATTGGTCTGGTATATAATGCTCTCTGCCGGTCTATCATGGATTACTGTATTACTAGTTGGGGTGGCTCAGCTAAATCTCACATGATTGAGCTGGAGAGGGCTCAGAGGGCCATCCTTAAAGTCGGTGCGGGTCTTCCGTATCGCTTTCCAACCCGAGACCTATACAGAGAATGGGATGTCCTCACAATTAGACAAACTTTTATATTGCGTATGGTACTAAAGCAACATTCCCTCTTAGAGTACGACCCTAATCTAGTAAAAGACAAACGTAGAAAGGGGACTGTCTGTTGCACGCAATCCTTTCACACCAGTCTCTCGCATAACTTCTTCTGCTTCCTTGGTCCTTACATATACAACAAATTGAATGCAACACTAACGATTTATCCTCTTCAAAAATATAAATGTAAAACAACTGTTACTATTTGGCTAAAAACCCTTGACTATCAAAATACTGAAAATTATCTATCACCTCGAATATAATTACATTATGCAACCAATCCCGGTTAGCAGACATATTTGGATGATTTCGAATGCAAAATACTACATTTCATCACCGATCTATTAAAACCTTCCTTCGATATCTCGCACGCATAACAGGCATACACTTCCACTCACACACAAATTCACGTACCCACACACATCACATATTTATTCTAACATGTACACACGAACACACACTTTTACATCTTACATATTATATGATGTGCTAACTTTATCCATAAATTTGTGAATGTATACGCATTTTAATGTGTATGTATGTGTAATGTATGCATGATAAAAACATATATACATGCATACACAATGTGTATGCATGTATATATGTTTTTATCATGCTCCGATGCCTATGTTAAGTTCATTTATTGTAATATTAGTTGGCTCTCGAGAGCCTAAGCCTAATCTTTGGTTTTTCACTTGTTAAACCCGCGGAGTGGAGTCCTGGTGACCTGTACTACAGGTTTTTATACCTATCTCAGGCACCAGTCTCACACAAAACAGGTTTCACTATGTGTTTTGCACCATATTCTGTTTTTCTTTTTGTGTTGAGAAAATAAACATTTATTATTATTATTATTATTATTATTATATGTGATTGCAAGCATCACAGCAAGAACACGCGAAATATCAAGTGTTATGAAAGTGACGATTTCACGGCTCTGTCGCATCTCAATCATAAATCACAAATCATTATCACAAAACGCAAAATTTGATGAACCGAACGTTTTATCGGCACTCGGCACGCTCTTGTATCTTATTACCACTGGAATCACCCGCCATCATTACTGTGGATGATCATCAATTCCCAAGTTCATAGCCTATTTCAATATTCGGCGTAGTAAAGCCGCACGTAACGCACGTTATATCACCTATTAAGGGGCAGAATTCAGCGCGCCGCTATCTCGCTCGCGCATCTCAACATTTTTGAAGATAAACAATCACTTACTATAATTATGAAAAATCGCATTCGGTGAAATTGCTGACAATAACATTACAAAGGTTATACAAAATTTTCATTTTGATCCATTAAAGTTTTCAAATCTAAAAATGGGATTTTATGTTTTGCCCATTTTCATGTATGAAATCTTGATCGGATCAAAATTATACTTTTGCCGTACCTTTGCAATGTCATTGCCAGCAATTTCACCGAATGCGATTTTTCATAATTATATTAAGTGATTATTTATCTTCAAAAATGTTAAGATGCGCGAGCGAGATAGCGGCGCGCCAGGTTCTGCCCCTTAAATTGTGCACCGTAGGTAGGTCTAGGTTCAGAAGTTTATAGTAAGGGTTGTAACGCACTGCGCTTATAGTAGGTATACTATATTAGCTTGTTTTCGTACGTATTGAAATGCGCGCTTTGGCAACACATTGCTAGTGGTTGGACTAACTCTTCTGCGAGTGTCCGTCTGGGTTGTTACCACCGCTTTGCTCGTGAAGTCTGCCGCCAAGCAGTAGTGTGCAAGCATTACTGTGTTCCGGTTTGATGAGGACAGTACCCAGTGAAATTACTGGGCTTATGAGACTTAATACCTAATGTCTCAGGGTAACGAGCGCACTGCAGTGCCGCGCAGGCCTTTGTGTTTCAAAGTTCTGAGTGGTACTGCAATTGTTATGGGCCGGCGTTATGCTTACCATCAGGCAAACGACCAGCTCGTCTAGTTACCAAATAGCATAAAAAATCATAGTACAAGCGCATAAGCTAGATTGAGCCTCCCGTCGTCGCCGCCTTTGGCTCGTCTTGGGTGGTCTGGACGATCCCATCGCGGTAGTTCTGGCTGAGATGACCCGATCAGGCCAACCCTAGTGCAAGTGTGCTGTTGCAGGAGGCGTTATTTCGATTGCGGTATCGGATACCAAAATAGAAGAAATAACGACCTCCCCGGCGAGGTCAATGTCCTCTTTGCAGTTTAAATGTGGACACGAACACTACAAAGAGTTGATACGCGATAAAAATCTTTAAAGGTTGTTTAATTCAATGTGTAGTAATCGTGAAAATACGGAAAATTAGTATGCAGTCGTTTTTCTTGAAAAATGTATTTATGTATTATTTTTGGTTTAAGCATACTCTTTTTGAAAAGTTTCTTGATTAAAACTTTCGTAAGTATTACTCATATTTATATATATTTAACCGGATTCACTTACGTAGTTCAGCCGAGCTTCCCAACCGATTGCCCGACCGGCTCCATTGATGAAGAGGTACCAAATACCTCGAAACCGGTCGGGCAATCGTCGCGAAGTTCGGCTGAACTACGTAAGTGAATCCGGTTAAATATACTTAAATTAATATTTTTGAAAAGTGTTATTAGATTATTGATCCAACAAAATTAACTAATCCGAATTTTGTTTACCTCAATCACAAAAACTCTTGGATTACGATTATCTACGCGGTGAAATTGGTTTATAAAAACATACCTACATGATTATTTTCAAAAGTAATTGAAATACGTACATTAATTATGCTGTTGAGAATAAATCTCATGCCTAGTTAGTAAACAATACAATTTAAACGTGAACCGTCCAGACAAGGTGAAGGTGACCTGTAAACATTTTAGAATGAACTAGGCTTAATTAACAATCTTTTTAACAACTTGTATAAAATCTTTTGACACCGAACTATGGGGCAAGTGAGACGCTCAAGCAAATGTACGTTTGCTTGAGCGTCTAAGGTGCCCCTATAGTTTAGCGCTGCCTATCACGGTACCTAAACTTTCCCTTTTTGAACGCTTGATAGACGAAGGAAGGCCCATGTAGTCCCAGCCTATGATCATAGGACCACATCTCTACCAGTGAGTGCAGTAAGAGCCAGCTAAGTGAATATCCAGGGAATTCAAATTCAAATTTAAAATTCTTTATTCATGTTGGCCCCAAAGGAGCACTCATGAAAGTTAAAATAAATGACACGAACGGCGCGTTTCTGTAACCTTTGTTTACACCAATCACAGACTAAAACTAATATTGGATTTCATGGGTTTTATTTTTTTGCGTGGAACCCTAAATATTTTTTAAAATTAAAGTAGCCTATAAGTTACTCCTTGTAACATCAGCTATATGCCAGTGAAAGTCCCATCAAAATCTATCCAGCCGTTTCGGAGATTACCCGGAAAAAACAAACAGACAGACGGACAGAAAGACAGACAGACAAAAATGTAAAAAATGGTTGTTTTGTTATAGGTACCTACCGTATATACTTTCATATGCATTTAGTAAAAAGCTGTTATTTTGATATGACAAACAGACACTTTAATTTTATTTATTTGTATAAGATATAAATACTACTGCAAACCACACGTAGGATAATCTACAAACCAATGTCGGCATATAAATAATAATCCAAATATAATAAAATAGAGATAGAAGGTAAAATAAATAATGGACAGAAAAATGTAACTCTCTGTAGGTATTCACTTAAGTGGAACTTTGTTCTCCTTGTTACACGAAAGGATCAAGTTACTCAAAGGTCTTTAGTAATTGTATAGGTAGTCTCAAATGTTACAAATAGAAAAAAAATACATCTTTTGTTCCTACAAGTTCTGCGTTCGTAAGGGTCCTTGTAATTCCTTAACCATTAAGGACCCTTAGGAATACAAGCCGAGCCTTTTTATATTCGTCTTATTCGTGTCACAACAGTTTTCTCGTAAATTATTAATGTTTAAGAGCTAGTTGGTGTTTTAAAGGTAATCTACTTCATAAACTCTCTATATGAAAAGTACTATAGCAAAGCTGACAGTAACATCGAAAAGCCTCGGTTATGTTATTTTTTGTAAAGCTGTATAAAGGCTTCGATCATTCCACTTTACCACGCGAAAGCTAGTCTATACAAATAAATTTGAGTGTCTGTTTGTAATATCAAAATAACAGCTTTTTACAAAATGCATATGAATGTATATACGGTACCTATAACAAAACAACCATTTTTTAAATTTTTGTCTGTCTGTTTGTTTCGGTTATCTCCGAAACGGCTGGGCCGATTTTGACGGGACTTTCACTGGCAGATAACTGATATTACAAGGAGTAACTTATGCTACTTTGATTTTAGAAAAAGAATTAGGGTTCCGCGAAATAAAACCTGAAATCCAATATCACCACGCGGGTGAAACGGCGGGCAGCAGCTAGTTTCAAAATATGAATAATTGCAAGAGACGAATTCAATAGAATAATCTGTCAGCTCAAGCTTAACCAAACAATTTCGGAAAATCGTTGGAATAATAAAAATAAAAATTCAAACCCATTCCGCACCACTTTTTTAATTGATACAAATAAAAATTCAATGTGTACCGTATAAACTATGATGGCATCGGGAAGCATTTGCAACGCATACACTTCGCATATTCATATTTGCACAATCCAACTATATTTTCGATGACGATTCGATATATCGAATACATGGAGCGCAGAATCGATATCCGTTCGTATTTCCCCCTTTTCCGGCGAGCATGTGTAGTTGTGTACTGTCAGACAAATAAATATGGCGCCCAACGTGGGACTATTTTCAGCGAGCTGACAAAGAAATAGGAATGTTTTGTGCCAATGTTGCTAGTTTTTCGAAAATGGCTTTTGATTTATTCGGCGCCATTGCGTACGCTGTTAAAAAAAGATTGCGACAGTGTGGGGTTTCCGCATATTTCATAGTCTGTGTTGGTAATCTGGCTATGCGACATCGACGGCTGTTGTGTCACTTTTCACCTATTAGTACAACAATGAGAGGTGGCAATCTAAAATAAGCTTATTTTTTATCACTAGTCATAAGCCCTACTTTGTTACTTGTTTTGTATGATGGGAGGCACAGGCAAAGCTAAGCTCAGATGGCGCCACCATCGCTGGTGCTTGTCATTAATGTTTACTTTTCAACTAACGAGTTAACTTGCTCACGTGTCAAAAATCATTAGATTTGAAATGGTCACTACATAATGTAGAAGAATAATTGGTTTCCAATAATTTTTGATGAGCAATACTTTGATCTACAGTTTCCGTTTTTTCTCGTCAGAAGGGAAACGTGTGCACCTTTATTTTTAGACTGAAATGCGATAATACGCCATCTAGCGGGATAGTTATCCCGCTAGGTGACGTATTATCGCTGGTGTTGTTTCACTATGCAACTAAATTATAAAATTTTAATCTTTGCAATAAAGTATGCCTCTGTAAAGTGCATTTCAGTCTAAAAATAAAGGTGCACACGTTTCCCTTCTGACGAGAAAAAACGGAAACTGTGGATCAAAGTATTGCTCATCAAAAATTATTGGAAACCAATTATTCTTCTACATTATGTAGTTACCATTTCAATTCTAATGATTTTTGACACGTGAGCAAGTTTACTGGTTAGTCTAACTAAGCAGTGCGGCTCTTGTTTATATAAATAAATAAATAAACGCTTACACACTCATACCCCCGCACTAGGATTCCCTGTGTCGCAGGTGGCATGGACACACACAGATACACATCACAAACATCCAAGACCCGAGAACAAACTTTATGCTTACACAAAATCTGCCCCGGCCGGGAATCGAACCCGGGACCCCTCGCTTTGCAGGCAGGGTTACTACCAACTTAGCTACGGAGCCGTCATATTCTTCTCATGTATGTTTTTCTGTGTACTGACTTCTGTGTTTACATTGTGTGTGCTGAATAAACGTTTTTCTATTCTAATCTACTAATATTTTAATAAGCGGCAGCAAGGATTGCTTATAGAGAAACTGCGTGAAACTTTGAATGTGGCGAGAAGTAAGTCGATGACCCGTTTCTTCCGTCATAAACCTATAGATTGAAAACAAGTTCTATTTTATTATAAACTCATACGTTTAATAAACACCAAAGTATGTGGCGTTGTTCTTTTTCATGCAGCACCGGTGCAACATAGTGACACGAGTTGTCATTTGATCCCGAAATCGCGTGGTTTCTGTGAGGATCATCAACCGGATGAAACCGCATGCCGCTAGTGACGTAATATATCTGTGGATCAGCTGATAAATTATTTCTGTACTCCATTCATGTGTCTATTTGCGTCCTCCTTTTAGTGACCACTCTCTCTGAAAGTTCTGCAGTAATACTACAAGCGTTCAAACTCCAGACAGTAACTACTTTATCTTAGACACTGTTAGTGAACACAGCAAAGGTCGCAATTTAATTCACGACCTTGAAACTTGAGTAAGAAAACGTATCTCGCAATTTAATTTAGAAATGCTCTTTGAAGTTAAAAGCATGTCGTTTTAGTCCACTACTTTTTCTTTATTTTCTCCAGTCTACGCGACCCCCAGTTTCACAACATTACAGTGATATCTTTCCAAGATGCAGCATCTTATCCTTAGATTAGTATGCTCCCGCCGTATCCCAAAGAAAGGCCGGCTGTGTTTGCGGGATAAGCCCCCATATACATAAGAATATTACGCCAAGTGTACGCAGTGTCACGCTTGTCACGTACACCGCAACGTAGTGTCACGCACTATTGCGTACTGCTATCTATAGATGTCACAATTTGAACTAGAATATACAACTGTTGTTTAAATTATTACTATGATAAAATGTTAGAATGCAGCTTGATTGGCATCTTGGTCAGTGGTAGGAATAACTCTTCTGCGAGTGTCGTTTGGGTTGTTACCACCGCTTTGTGAGTGAAGTCTACCGCCAAGCAGTAGTGTGCAAGCATAACTGTGGTCCGGTTTGATGAGCAGAGTAGTTAGTGAAATTACTGGGCTTATGAGACTTAATACCTAATGTCAACGAGCGCACTGCAGTGCCGCGCAGGCTTTTGTGTTTCAAAGTTCTGAGTGGCACTGCAATTGTTATGGGCCGGCGTTATGCTTACCATCAGGCAAACGACCAGCTCGTCTCGTTACCAAATAGCATAAAAAAACGTTTTTTTTATGTCCATTTGTGAACTGGTATAGTTTGCCCACTACTCGTCCGAGTTCCAATATATAAACGGCGATGGGCTATAATGATTAAAGTGATGACGACTCTGTAGTAGTGACGTCGCACTCTAAACTGTCTAACCGTCTAACCGAGATCTCGAATCCTCCAATGAGTTTCAGATTTAAGCGAAGAAAGCAACATTTTAAAATTACAATATTGTTTAGGGCCTGTTTTATTCTTCTCAACTCGCTACCACCTCAAGTTGAAGATCTGACGCCAAGCACCCATCGATGTGTTCAGACAGCTGTGCTAGTTCTAATCTAGAAATAGCAAATTCACCATCATTGACACATAGTCGCTTAAGATCAGGGGAGATATAGTCTGTCCCTTATTTTCACTTTTTTTATTTATGTGTAAAACTGTAATGTTGTGTGATGTCCTGAAATAAATGTATTTTCTTTCTTTCTTCTTTCTTTCTAGATCAAATGCTAAAGAATAGAGTATGTAAAAAAAAGTTGTTTTGTAAATATTGGAGCGCAATGGAGTTGTTTTTATTTTCTCTTTTTATGTAGCTGGTATAGTGTCACGTACATCGCTGTCTAATGTCACGCAATGGCGTACACTATTGGAAAGTCATCTCGTACAAGGATAATGCAGAAGCATTGTTTATTCCAGTCAGATGAGATACTGTATATCGAAAATACCTTGGAGATGTTCGGTGTAAAATATACATGGTGTTGTGTACTTACATGTACATATTTTAGTAAGAGGAACTGTATTCATTAAAATTCACTATCCGGGTAGTTTTGAAATGCTTTTATATTCTGATTTCTTAGATTACATAGTGTAAGAATAAAGGTAGAACATGGTGTGGTGCTGTGGTGCTACGCTATGACGTCAGGAAGCCAGTGCTACGCCGTAGACTTCCCAGCGCTACGCAAAGGGAAGACGCGGGGAAGGACAGCAGTCCTCATTGAACTACGAGTGAAAATACACGTGTCGATTATTCAAACCGAGTTGTCTCATTTATGGACCTAACAATAGTAATATCTTATATTTACTACCTTTTATTTAACTTCAGTACATAGTTAGTACTAGCTGCTGCCCCGCGGTTTCACCCGCGTGGAGATTTTGAGTTACATGGTTTTTATTTTTTTGCGCGGAACCCTAATTATTTTTCTAAAATTAAAGTAGCCTATGTTACTCCTTGTAACATCAGCTATCTGCCAGTGCAAGTCCCGTCAAAATCGGTCCAGCCGTTTCGGAGATTACCCGGAACAAACAGACAGACAGACACACAACATTTTTAAAAATGGTTGTATTGTTGTTGGTACCGTATATACTTTCATATGCATTTAGTAAAAAGCTGTTATTTCGATATTACAAACAGACACTTCAATTTTATTTATCTGTATGTATGGATGTTAGAATATGTGGGACAAATTTTGCAACTGAATTTTGAACCAGTTTCCGTGGATCGAATAAGATGAAAATTGTATTCATGAGTAAAGTGGCAATGCAGTATGTGGGGCAAAGCATGTTAGTAAAACGTTTCTTACTGTCTAGGTGTATTGTAACAATAATAGTGATTGGCATGTTATTTACCTAATAAAGCCCAAAATATTTTATGATGATTGTGTTATTTCCAGTTTAAGTTATAGTTTTGCATGCTTGTTTTGCCGAAATGTATCAGGTCTTTTCAGTTAGCTAAAATCCGAACAAAACAAAGTATTCTTTTCTATTACATTTAATAGAGGTCGTTGTGTTCAATTCCGTGATTTTAAATTAGTTAGTGAAATTACTGGGCTGATTTAATACCTAATGCCTCAGGCTAACGAGAGTATTGTAGTGCCGCGCATGCATTTGAGTGGCACTGTAACTACCATGGACTGGCATTATGCTTAACATCAGAACAATTGCCCCACTCGTCTCGTTATTCAGTAATATAAAAAAATCTCGCAGTCTACTTAAATATACCACTGAATAATAAAAAATACATGCAATTTTTAACCGACTTCCAAAAAAGAAGGTTATCAATTCGGTGGGTATTTTTTTTTAATGTTACTTCAGATCTCTGTCATTTCTAAACTGATTTGGAAAGTTCTTTTTTTATTTGAAAGTATATACTTTCAGATTGGTCCCATAGAAATTTCATCAAAATGGGCTCAGTAGTCTGTCAGTGAAGTCGGTTCGTAGCTTTTTTAAAGAAATTTTATATTGTAATGAAAACATTACGTTTAAATACCACATAATTCCAGCTGGGATAAGCATTTTCAATTACGGAATCGACTACGTTAATGTGAATACACGTAAAAGCATCTAAAATGTCAGCTTTACAAAATGGAAGCTGAAACACACCCTCGTCGAGATTCCCTGTTCCAATTCACCCTGTTAAAATATTGAAACTGTCACGCCACGTATCATCAACATTTAAAAAACCATTCCAGTTTTAATCAGCCCTTACAACTGCAGGTGTATTAAACCATTTTGCGAAAACAAGAAATTAATGGAAACACTCTGTTCCGGGCGCTTTAACTTCGCCAGGAGTTCTGCACATTCATTATACAGGCCAAAAAGAGGATTAACATACATTCGCCGGTGGTAAAATTCAAGAATTATTCATAAAAAGTAAGGTAAACTGGGCTTTAGCCGGGTATTTACGTTCTTTGGTGTTTGGCTCGAATTGTAATAAGAAGAGAGTTTTATAAAAAAAAATTGAGATGGAAATGGCTTCGTTTCTATTGTCAATAACCTAATCATACATTGATTCTGTTTTAACCTACCTCGACTTAGTGCTACTTGAGTCTATGGGTTTTGAGATAATATGTTTTTTGGAATTTGTGTTTTTGACTGTTGTACCTACTACGTTCTTTTGGACAAGCATTTTTTGACATAGATTTATAGATAAGCTATTCTCTTGCATTTGTACGCCTACTAGGCAAAATATGTTGACAATATTATTTAAAAAAAAATCTGCATGATATGTGTGTAACCTGACACGTTTTTGACCAATAAATTTATCTTTATCTTTGTAAACTTTCCAGTCTACCTCTGCTTATTTTTAATCTTAGAGAAATCAGAGTTTGTACAATTGGCGGCGCAGGGATAGTTAGCCCGCGTGGACTCGTTGATAATAATAACCAAAATCCATAGACTCGAGTAGCACTGAGTCGAGGTAGACCGAAGTAAGCATTTAAGGGTTCGGAGGTTAGGCTAAGATTCAGTGACAGGTTTAAAAGGCCCATTACACTACGCGGTTTCTAGTCTGTCTCACTATCTTAAAGTGAACTTGTGAACTTAGATAAATTCGCTATTATAACGCGCAGAATATCGCCGCAACATCGATGTAATGCAGACCGCAGACGCTTATGCAAACGTACGTTTGCTTGTCAGAATAACAACGCTATTACATCAAGCACGCATTTAGAGCATCACGAAATTCGTGCTTGTCGCAAAGCGTTGTTATTCTGACAAGCAAACGTACGTTTGCATAAGCGTCTACGCTGCCCCTAAGCCTTGCGAATTGAGTTAGCGTGCGTTGTTCAGCGCGGTGTAATAGAGAGCTTAATTCTTTGAAAAAGATTGGTTCTTTTTCTTGTGCTAGAATTGTTACCGGGATTTTGGTATACGTTTTTACCGACATTATATTAGTTTCCTGCAGCAAAGCTTTTTACGGTAAAATTTTTACGGTATTTTTGCCTGTCACTATTGTTTTCATATTTTATCTACCTTATGCCTTATTGAATAGACTGACACGTTGATAGATCGCTGCAGCAAAAAGTTATTTCATCTAAAAATGACTAGGTAACTTAATTTTGCCAGCTGTTACGCTTAGCTGTTTCATTTTTCACTGAAATGTTCTGCAATTCTCCACAGTGGCAGAGATGGATTAAGAGGAAGAGAGGGGGTGAACTATAATAGTTATGACATGTGTGTGTCTGGTGTATTGTAAAATGTTTTTATAAACATAAAAACGACTGCACTATCGCGTAAAAAATAATAACTTACAACAATTTATCTTTTGATAGAAACGACAATGTTTTATATGACACAACACATAAATAAAGCAGACAGCAGAAACAAAATGGATACACGCGCGTAAAAAAATCATAACCTATTTAAGTCTATCTATGATATTATATAGTTGATTAATTATTACCATTTTACTTATGTTGTTTTTTGTGGTTGAAAAAAATTATTATCATTATTAATTTTTCGCTCTGCATAACCCCCGTAATGTGCCCTAGTTTCGTCCCCGCGCCATGCACGGTGGTAAATTACTGCTCATAATTTACTTCTAACATCGTACATGGCAATCGGCGACCGCTTTTATAATTAACTAGTTTGAGTCTGCGGCTTTGTGTCCATATTTCATAGAAGCTTCGTCAACATGAAGTTAATGTTAACGGCTCCGTAGCTAAGTTGGTAGTAACCCTGCCTGCAAGGCGAGGGGTCCCGGGTTCGATTCCCGGCCGGGGCAGATTTTGTGTAAACATAAGTTTGTTCTCGGGTCTTGGATGTTTGTGATGTGTATCTGTGTATGTCCATGCCACCTGCGACACAGGGAATCCTAGTGCGGGGGTATGAGTGTGTAAGCGTTTAAAAAAAAAAAAAAAAAAAAATAGCATTTAATAAAGACTAGCTGAATTGCTTCTCAAAAACATTTCTTGTTTAATTTGCTCAAACATTTATTATTTATTTACCTACTAGCTGCTGCCCGCGGTTTCACTCGCGCGGAGATATTGCATTTCATGTTTTTTTTTAGCGTGGAATCCTAATTCTTTTTCTAAAATAAAGTAGCCTAAGTTACTCCTTATAACTTCAGCTATCAGCCAGTGAAAGTCCCGTCAAAATCGGACCAGCCATTTCGGAGATTCCCGGAACAAACAGACAGACGCAGAGACAAACATTTTAAAAATGGTTGTTTTGTTATAGGTACCGTATATACTTCCATATGTATTTGGTAAAAAGTTGTTATATTGATATTTCAAACAGACACTTCAATTTTATTTATTTGTATGTATAGATAGGATTTACATTATACATGTTCACCGCTTACCTCTTTTTCTGTCTTTGTCTATAATTGTACTACTCATCATACAAATTGTAGCTTTTGAGATTCCCTAAGGAAAATTAATCCATTATAAATTATAAATGCGAAAGTGCGTTTGTTGGTTTGTCCTTCTTTCACTCAGTAACTAAGCAAAGGATCGACGTGATTTTTGGCATTGATCTAGTTTATGGACCGGAGAGTAACATAGGCTACTTTTTATCCCGGAAAAATGCACGGTTCCTGTGGGAACGCGGGTGAAAACCGCGGGCAGAAGTTAGTGTGACATAAAATTGACATTGACAGCTGTCAATAAAGTTTTATAATGTTGACAAGTTGATTCAATTTGACAGATCGGTTTGATCGTTCCTGTGGGAACGCGGATGAAAACCGCTGGTAGAAACTAGTAATATTATTATTACAATTATAACTGAATAGACATAACAAAAGACATTATATCTACTTACACAGGTAATACCAGTCATGTAGACAACTAATTCAGAAATCAAGTACTACTGTTAGTGGGAGGACTAACTCTTCTGCGAGTGTCCGTCTGGGTTGTTACCACCGCTTTGTGAGTGAAGTCTGCCGCCAAGCAGTAGTGTGCAAATTCAAATTCAAATTCAAATTAATTTATTTGCATAAATATGGGTTAGTAGGTTAATAAATTATCATATGATCGCCATATTCACCGTCAGGTGTGCAAATATTTAGTCATTACTGTGTTCCGGTTTGATGAGCAGAGTATCCAGTGAAATTACTGGGCTTATGAGACTTAATACCTAATGTCTCAGGGTAACAAGCGCACTGCAGTGCCGCGCAGGCCTTTGTGTTTCAATGTTCTGGGTGGCACTGCAATTGTTATGGGCCGGCGTTATGCTTACCATCAAGCAAACAACCAGCTCGTCTCGTTAACAAATAAAATAAAAATAAAAAAACCTAATTAACACCTTGATAGGGCTATTTAAATCTGTTTTCAAATGATTATCTTATCATATAATAAGCCGCTTCAGATCATAAAATATTTACGGCTACGAGCTAAGAGGTCAATAAAACTTCACATCAAAGAATCCCCATTACCCTTATCCCCTCCACCCACCATTATGGCCCATTCTAAATTCAAATAATACGTAGCCAATGAACCGGTGCTAATGAAAATCTCATTTCGATCTCCTTTGTCGAGTCCCGTTGTTCAGAGTGAATTACTTGCTTATCTGTCGGAGAATGGCCTGCTCCTACTGGAGTAGATACTGTGGTTAGCGCGTTGTCTACTTACTACTGACTTAACAGAATTAGTATATTACTAGCTTCCGCCCGCGGTTTTCACCCGAGTTCCAACAGGAACTGTGCATTTTTCCGGGATAAAAAGTAGCCTATGTTACTCTCCGGTCCATAAACTATATTTATGCCAAAAATCACGTCGATCCATTGTTCCGTTACTGCGTGAAAGAAGGACAAACCAATAAACACACTTTCGTATTCATAATATTAGTCGGATTGTTAGTGTTGTTAGTGGGAGGACTAACTCTTCTGCGAGTGTCCGTCTGGGTTGTTACCACCGCTTTGTGAGTGAAGTCTGCCGCCAAGCAGTAGTGTGCAAGCATTACTGTGTTCCGGTTTGATGAGCAGAGTATCCAGTGAAATTACTGGGCTTATGAGACTTAATACCTAATGTCTCAGGGTAACGAGCGCGCTGCAGTGCCGCGTAGGCCTTTGTGTTACAAAGTTTTGGGTGGCACTGCAATTGTTATGGGCTGGCGTTATGCTTACCATCAGGCAAACGACCAGACCGTCTCGTTACCAAAAAATATAAAAAAAAATTAGTAGGATTACTAGCTTCTGCCCCGGTTTCACCCTTCAAATCCCGATTTATTTGCGCACGAGTTAACATCACCATTACGTTTCGACTAAGTTTGATATTTCGATTAAGTTGCATCGAGTTCACAGGAACCGTGACGTTGTCTGGGGTAAAGAGTATTCTGTCGATTTCTGATCCATAAACTATATTTATACAAAAAATCAATACTAATTTATAATTTTTTGCAATCACATATCGATATATAGTACAAACAAGGACAAAGTTTTAGTCTCCTCACACTCTTTTATGACCGTTAGAGACAATGCTCTAAAAGTAGAAATAAAACAAATAAATACGGAAATAAAAGTACTCACAAGAATAGATGATATAATCAGCAAACCTAATGTACGGTTCTTTCCCGTTAAAGAACACGCGAGAGGTACAAATGAGTGCGGATCTTAAAAATGTATGTGGACGGCGCGAGACGTCGCTCGTCTGAGTTTGTAACATGGTTCTTTTTTGTAATAACTGAACCGTTGGCTGCCCTTACCTTAAG
The DNA here is from genome assembly GCA_907269065.1 of Crocallis elinguaria. Taxonomy (NCBI): domain Eukaryota; kingdom Metazoa; phylum Arthropoda; class Insecta; order Lepidoptera; family Geometridae; genus Crocallis; species Crocallis elinguaria. Next base: position 1,246,775 of record OU026076.1, read on the forward strand.
AAGTACTTGAATAGTCAAACTTAATACTCTTTAAATATAAACATAACACTATCGTACTCAATTGGCTAGCATTTGACTACTAAATAAATAAGTGAAATAACTGGGCTTATGAGACGTAATACCTCATTAGGTATTACGTCTCATAAGCCCGGAGACATTTCTCAGGAGAGCGCACTGCAGTGCCGCGCAGGCCTTCAAAGTTCTGAGTAGCACTGCAATTGTTACGGGCTGGCGTTATGCTCACCATCAGGCAAACGACCAGCTCGTCTCGTTACCAAATAAAGTAAAATAAAAATAAAATCACGGTAAATATCCCGTTACAATGCATGAATTAGTATATAACCGAATGAAATTATGAACAGTGGAAACAATACGACTAAATAAAAATAACAGCTTTTCACTAAATGCATATGAAGGTATATACGGTACAAATAACAAACCAAACATTTTTAAAAATTTTGTCTGTCTGTCTGTTTGTTCCGGGTAATCTCCGAAACGGCTGGACCGATTTTGACGGGACTTTCACTGGCAGATAGTTGATGTTACAAGGAGTAACATAGGCTACTTGAATTTTAGAAAAAAAATTAGTGTTCCGCGCAAAAAAAATAAAAACCATGAAATCCAAAACCTCCACGCGGGTGAAACCGCGGGGCAGCAGCTAGTTTCTCATAAAAAAACCGAAGAAAAAATCTTAAAACCGATTAGCGGTTATATTGCAAGTTTTCATTTAATATAACGAGTAAACCACTGAGCGAATGAACTAAATAAGTGAACGAACGAGTGAGCCAAATGAGACGTGCCGCGAACAGAGTCTATTAGTAAACGGATTGAGTTAGGTTTGCGAATCGAAAGAGTCGGTTAACAGTTCTCTTATCTCTTTATCGGATTCCCTGGTGTATTTAGAACGAATTAGGGAATCTAATTGTGTTTTAATGGAAGATAAAGAGGGAATCGCTGGAGTTCCACAAAACCAGATTCTGTCAGAGAGAGCTTGAAATTTAGATAAATGGGTAAAATTACTGGTATTATAGGCTTGTTGCCTAGTTTGAAGGCCGTTCACTTATCGCTTTGAATATTTTCTAACAGCGGGTTAATATCACATGTTAATTGTTTATCTTTTGTAAAATAGTACTCTTTAGGTCTATACTATAATGTTATGTCATTCATTTGTTTAATGCTGTATGTTATGTTTTTTTGCTTGTGTATGTAACCGTTGCAACTAAATATATTTTTAATTTTTCATTATTAATACCAGTATTTCTGTTTCAAACTTCTGGGTGACACTTCAATTGTTATGGGCCGGCGTTTGCTTACCATCAGGCAAACGGCCAGCTCGTCTCGTTACCAAATACACGGACAGGTATTTGGCCATTAGTTTTTAACTTGAAGCTAGTTAGCATTAGAAAATGCCCTCATCACGATATTGGATGCTTACGCACTCATACACATGCACTAGGATTCCTTGTATTGCAGGTGGCATGGACACACACTGATACAAAACATCAAATATCCAAGACCCGTGTCTAACTAACTAAACTATGCTCTCACCACACAATGTTTTCTCCGGCCGGGAATCGAACCTCAATGGTTTACAGAAAGGGTTTCTATACCAACTTAGCGACGAAGCCGTCTTTTCCATTACCAAAAGCTCAAGCTCAATGTAGGATTCGAACCAATCGTACAGCCGACGTCACTAGCACTGAGCCATCCTCGCTTTACACTAAAATTTAAGTTAGTGGGAGGAATAACTCTTCTGCGAGTGTCCGTCTGGGTTGTTACCACCGCTTTGCTCGTGAAGTCTGCCGCCAAGCAGTAGTGTGTAAGCATTACTGTGTTCCGGTTTGATGGGCAGAGTATCCAGTGAAATTACTGGGCTTATGAGACTTAATAACTAATGTCTCAGGGTAACGAACGCACTGCAGTGCCGCGCAGGCCTTTGTGTTTCAAAGTTCTGGGTGGCACTGCAATCGTTATGGGCCGGCGTTATGCTTACCATCAGGCAAACGACCAGCTCGTCTCGTTACCTAATAACATAAAAAAAAAAGATCTGTTAGGTAAATAAAGCGTTTATTGGAGAAATTGCAACCGTCTTGCATTTGTATGGACCTCCATCACCACCGCACTTTCTACCAGTGATATGACCGTACATACTATTATGCCATCGAGGAACTAACCTCTAGAGATGCAATGACGTTTGGTTTGCCCGAAATAAATTTCACCATTTTTGCCTAGACATAATGCGCTCTGATTGGCTTAGCCACCGCCTCGCGCCAATTCCCCGTGTGCTGATAGGCTGAGCGCTGATACAAGTTATAGCAAAATCCATAGTTTTGTGAGAGCAGTTTTCATCTCTCGAGGTTACTATCTCGATGTATTATGCTAATCTACAGCTGAAAGTATTCCTTGCGTCAAGAATAATGAAATTCATTCAGCACCTTCGCATTATCATACCAGCTGCCAATATGAAACGTGTTTTAACTCGTAATTTGGTATTAAAATCAGAAGCTGATATGATTTTTTTATACGGTAACGAGAATGTCGATTGACTAAAGTAAAGGTTTATTTTGAATAGACAACATTTAGCAATTCAACAAGTCAATTTTGCAACAATTTTGCATGATGTTTCCCTAAACGTTCCTTCTCATTATCCGCGTCAAAGAATCTCAAAAATTCTTCATGTCACACTTGCTAGAACAAACTTAGCTTATAACTCTCCTCTACCAAGAATGTGTCGCACACACAATGAATTGAATGCTTCCTTGAGCGAGCTGGATATCTTTCACGACTCTTTAAATGTATTCAAAAATAAAATATTTAAATTTTTGAATGGTAGCGATTCCAGTTAATATTAGTTTTTATTTTAAAATCCTTTGAATTGTGATAAAGTAATATGTCGTATCACTATACTTTATATTATTAAAGTATGTAGTATTATGTAGTATTTTATAAAAGTATTTATGTTTAAATTTCATTTTGTCTTCTACTCTTAATAGTGAATGCTGTAAACGCCTGTTAAAGGTATGCATATCAGAACTATATTAGAAATAAGTAAATGTAAAACTAGAAATTATTTAATATGTGTACTGTTGGTGTTTCAAATAAATAAATAAATAAGTCATTCATTCACTCAGGACTACAGTTTGAGAATGCATTTTTTTTAAATCTTTTATTCCCAGGATTTTCTCTGACGACTTTGCTCATCAAATCGGAACACAGCAGTACACAGTTCAGCGGCCGACCACATAAGCAAAGCGTATTATGCTCACCAAATTTACAGAAGTGTAAGTCCTACAAACTAGTTGGACTTTCACACACACAGATTAAATAATTACGAGACGCAAACAGGGGCGCAGTCATTCCGGCGACCTGCTTGTCGAATCAAGGACCCGCCAAGAAGAATAAAGAGTTGATCTTTCTATCCTACTCTGACAGTACAACAGTATTTAGAACGCGTGGGTTTGAAAAGCATTTGTCACTTGTGTCAGACCCTGTCCCCGCCCTTTCGCCGTTCGAAAGGAGAGCCGACAAAGTGGCCATTACGTTCATTATGGCAACTCGCATGTGGGTTTTATTTCCCTTGACTTCCCGTATTGCTTTGAGCTATTAGCTTCCTGAAAAATGTTGCATGTTCCGCTTCAGGAACGGTTCGATTACGTAATTTGTTTGAGAGGGATGTAATGTAAATTGCCTATTGGAATTTGTCCGTAAATTTGGGGATGAAGCTCAAGCGTGTATTAGGATGCATTTCATGTCCTCCCTTGGTCATTGTCATAGCTGGGCATTAACTCGTTAATCCGTTAATCGTTAATTAACGAAGTTAATATTTTGATTAACGGATTAACTTTTAAGTTAACTTTTAAAAATGTTAACGGACACGTTAACTTCCGTTAACATCAGTCAGAAGTCCGTTAATCGTTAATCCAATGGGTACAGCTACTATTTACCGCACGGCCGGCATCGCAACGCGGCGCTTCATAAATCTATTCATCAAATACAATACTGCTGTACCCTCAGGCGCTGCAGTTGAACGTCTGTTTTCCACGGGTAAAGACATTTTAACACCAAAGCGAGCCTCCCTTTCAGACGAGAACTTCAATATGTTAATGTTCATGAAGGGGAATATGCACCTTATGCCCGGCGATTAAATTACACAATATTTGAATTAAACAAGTATTTTGTTTTCTTCCTAACTTCCAGTTCCTTCCTAACATCATAAACCAACAACAGGTTTTATAAGTGTGAACAAAAAATTGTAAAAATGTGTGTAAAATTGCATTTTTAAATCGTTGCGTTAGTGATAACGCAACGATATAAAAATGCAATTTTACACATATTAACGGATTAACGATTAACGTTAACTTGCGTTAATTCTTGCGAAATGTAACGCTTTAACGTTTAACGAAGCTAACTTTTTTTGTAGCGGATTAACGATTAACGAAGTTAACTATTTGATTAACGGTGCCCAGCTATGGTCATTGTACTGCTTATTACGATGCTCGACTCAGTGTTTTTAACTGATCGGTAAAGAAAAACCATTTATTCATAGAATAATACGTTAAAATACAGCAAGCACACAATACAAAATAAGACAATAATTAAGCTCCAAGCGCTCGGTTATAAAACCGCCGACAAAGGTTCTTGCGCACAATAACAGCTGTCAAGGACCATCCAGCTACGCATAAGGGCGGCATTAGACGCTAATACAGGTTTGCGTTTTGTTAAAACCACTCTTTGGAAGAAAAACCACTCCACACCAGCAGGGAAGCTGACACCAATGCAACCTACCTCAGAACAGGAAAACAAAGCTACCAGATAATATTTTTTGCAAATAGTCGCTAAATTTATTAAAACTGTAAAATTGATGTATGTAAGTCAGTAAGGTTATCAGTACTTTAATACTAATTTAACTCTGTACAGCTAACTAGCACTTTTGTGTAGTGTATGAATAAAGGTAGAACATGGTGTGGTGCTGTGGTGCTACGCTATGACGTAGCAAGTCAGTGCTACGCCGTAGTCATCCCAGCGCTACGCAAGGGGAAGACGCGGGGAAGCACAGCAGTCCTCATTGAACTACGAGCTATAATACACGTGTCAATTATTCAAACCGAGTGTCTCATTTCTGGACTTAACAGTGTCTAGCAAGTTACAAATTACGCACACGCTTATGACTTGAGGGATATCTAAATCCATCCGTACTAAATACTGAGGCCGGATATCTAATCTCATTACTCCGTACGCATTACTGCGGGGATGTACTTGTACGCCTATATAATGGTGATAGAACGCGGAATTGATTGGCTCCGGTGCGTAATGTAACGGAGTATAATGAAGCTCATCATTGGATGGAGATGTTTCCCGCAGCAGAAATTTAGGGAGTACAACTTCTTCGCTTTGCGGAAAAAGTAATTTTTTGCGTAATTTCGGAAATTAGATGGAAAAACTCTTTTTTGCACATACAAAGACATAAATGTTCGTGGGTAGGTAATAAGGTTCGAATCTTCCAACGTTACCTACCTATAATACAAAACTAAGCACCGGAAGTAATACCTTTAATAAGGATCTAAAGCCGAGTCTCCACCAAAGGGAAATTGACAACTTTTGTAATTTCAACCCGTGTTGGTAGCAAAAGTTTTTGTAATTAGGTACCTTAAGTTGTCAACAAAAATTGTAAACAAACCTCGGGTTTTTTGTTTCAGTTTTAGGCTGTAAACCTTCTTTATATTGCTAGGTAACGGGACTACCAGATCGTTTGCCTGATGGTAAACGATTGCCCATAACAATAATAGTAGTAATATTGAATTCAGTCGTGCGACGTATAGTAATAGTTCTACATAACTATTAATGCAAGTGAGAAGTTGCTTGTGATACAGGCTACCATGCCAAAGTGCTGTGTGAAGAGCTGTGGCTCGATATTTGACGCCATTTTTGTTTCTGTTATACGTACCTTTTGTTCTCGTCCTCTACTTTTCTTTAATCATTGGATTATTTGGACGTATGACGTATCATTGTCCGGAGGTTCGTGATGTCATAGGTGTGGGTTCCGACTGAAAATCAGTTATTAAGGTCCTTGGACCTCAATTGCATGCTGAGTCGGGACCCTTATCATGGCATCACGCAACATTGGGTTTTTTTTTTAATTATCTTGTCTGTTCCTTAAAATTTCTATTTTTTGTATGTGTAAAACTGTAATGTTGTGTGATGTCCTGAAATAAATGTATTTTCTTTCTTTCTTTCTTTCTTTAGTGAAATTACTGGGCTTATGAGACATAATACCTAATGTCTCAGGGTAACCAGCGCTTGCAGTGCCGCGCAGGCCTTTATGTTTCAAAGTTCTGAGTGGCACTGCAATTGTTATGGGCCGTCGTTATGCTTACCATTATGCCATAGACCGACCCTATTACGCATAATACGCTCTCTGAGCCTTCCCACCTACTTCAATTATCGACGACAATATTATAGGGCGCTTATAACCATATCGACTGTAAAAGTAGTAGGTATTATTAGATTGAGCCCTCAGCAAAAGCATTTGACTACCTGAAAGAGCTCAAGATATAGTGGAAATTCGGAACTTCACATAGAACTGGAAATTAATGATTTTCAGATATTTTCTAATAATTTTTTACTATAATTACGTTACTATGAGACGTTCTTACCAAATTTTAAGGTTATAGGTTAGATTACCCTATAGGTTTTATGACGCTATAACTTTTATATATACAGATAGGCTTTGTAAGACAGTATCTATTCATCATCATCCATAGAACATGACTTGGATTAGCCACTTACCTCTTGCATCCATAACGGTTCCCCGCGGTTTTGACAAGGTAGGCAGTTATACATCTCATGGGGGGCTGGCCAACGTTACGTCTTCCGCTTCGTGGTCGCCACTCGAGAATCTTGATCTCCCATCGGTTATCGGTTCTGCGAGGCGTGTGGCCTGCCCATTGTCATTTCAACTTACCTACTACGAGTAACTTTGAGAGCTATGTCGGTGACATTCGTTCTCCTTCGGATCTGAAACCTAAAAAAGTAATTATGTTTTTTGTAGTTGGTTGAAGCATCTGGTCTAGATAACCAGGAGAAGCGGGTTCGAACCCTTTGGTATCAGAAATTTTTTTTAGATGTATATAATAACTTTTATATGAATATCCCGCTAATGTGGGTTAATACTTTCAAATATTATATTAATTTTACAAACTCAATGAATCTTCAACAACTCATTATCAGCTGGAGGGCATCCATTGTCGAATTCATGATCAGCAAATTATTATGGAGAATTCTTGCCCCAACATTTTTTGTAGGATTTGGCACGCGTAACTTACATTGGTCGATGTACCAAAATAATTTTAATCAAAGCAATGGTGCCTCCATTCAATCTCAAGAGAAAAAGGTTTGGTCCCACTGCAAGCGTAAACCGCTGCGGCTTTGTTTATGGCCACCCAGATTAATTTGTCGGTCCATTCGTCCGGGTATAAATTGCGGTTTGTCTGAAAGCGTTCTGTTTTAAGACGGAGAAAGGAAATTTAATTAGAGATTTCGGGTGTAGCTGCAGGGTGGGCTCGAAGGCGGGGGCTAGTTTGGGGGCGAAACGGGGCCGAAATAGGTATTGACGATCTTTTACAAATAATTAAGAATTAATGCCGTGATGTTAATCCGGTTATAAAGTAGAGACAAAAAAATCTGAAAAAAAAATTTATCATCTGTCAAATTCGCTTGTGGAGGTAGCGGGAGCGTGAGAAGTTTATGCTCACCAGAAAATTTGTTCGATTTCCGGGTTCGATCCCACATTCTCTTGAATGTGGGATCGAACCCGGGGCCCCTCGCTTTGCAGGTGAGGGTTACTACCAAGTACCTACCCACTTAGCCACGGAGCGTTCAAGTAAGAGTTTTTATAGTACTTAGTTTCGTGGTTTCGCATAAAAGTGCTAATGGATGTTGCTTTTGCAAACTTTTGTCAGAAAAGAACGCATAAATCTAAAACATATTTATTTTTGTACTGCTTAAAACATGTTGCTTCTTTTGACTTTGTGGGGTTTGATCCTTTTTTACTAGCGTTTACTTAACTTCGCAAGATTGTTAGGACATTTTGTAAAAAAAAAAATTTATATTGTTTGGTTACCAGACGACCTGGTCCATTGCCTGATGGTAAGCATAACGCCGGCCCATAACAATTGCAGTGCCACCCAGAACTTTGAAACAGAAAGGCCTGCGCGGCACTGCGGTGCGCTCGTTACCCTGAGACATTAGGTACTAAGTCTCAAAAGCCCAGCAATTTCACTGGCTGCTCTGCTCATTAAACCAGAACACAGTAGTGCTTGCACATTACTGCTTGGTGGCAGCCTTCACTCACAGAAATATTCTGAATTTTTCTGATCGATTCCTATGACTCGAAAAACGGAAATTTTAAATTCATGCGCAAAATCTGGTGACAATACAATATTATAAAAAAATAGCTTGTATGTAATTAAAAATGTTTATTTTTTTACAATTTTTATTGTTCGTAATAACTCCACCTGCCCCCGTTGAACCTGACCTAGGCCTTTAGTGGCAAGAACTCGTTATAGAGGATCAGGGGTGTGATTGAGTGGATCTTTTAATTCAGTTACATATTTGGAGGGTTGAATATTTGATGTGATTGAATTGCTTGTTAACTTGGGATTTGAAAAGCTGAAGGGTAGATCAAATTAGAAAGTTTAGAAAACCTTGAGATGTACCAAGTTTGGTCCAAGTTGGCGGAGATGTTGGCTAGTTGGCTGTATTTTGCCTCTATTATTGCCTTAAAGGTGTATGTGTGGGTGAGTTGATAAAAAATAGAAAGTACACAAAAGATGGAAGTTAAAACATTTTATTTAAAATCCGCTCCCTAAATTATATTTAGTTTAGAAAATGCGTGGGTTTATTGAAACCAAAGGATTGAAAGAAAATGTAAAAGTATTTTTTGTTAATTTGTTTTCGTTTCAGCTAAATTTAAAATCAAACGAAGGTTCAATTGTTCAATTTCAATGTTAAAGATAAAGATTATTTATTTGTTAAGACAAGGAAATAGCATACAATGTCAGTGTTCAGTCAATTTTAATAGTTAATCAGTCTTGCAATAAACTCTGTCCAGAGCACACGTTTGTTTACCTTTAAAAACCCACACAAGCGAAACTGAGCCCTATCACCGCATCATATGGTCGCAATCGCGCCGGATCAAGTTATCTACCTGAGCTATATCGAAGAACGGAGAACATTAAGCGCTTTGCTAATAACCAGCCGATATTATGTTTACAACGTTTATGCAGTTTTGTGGAACTTTAAGTTTATTTACGTGTTTAACATCGATATAAGAACATTGTGTGATTACGTATGGACTAATATTGAGTGTAGTGACGAACTATGGCTACTAGTGAACAATTTATTGGCATTTTGGAAGATACGGCCGAGTTATTAAAGAAGACGCAAATTAATTTGAAGAAATGCCCCAAACAACGTTTAACAAGAGGTTATATACAATCGCGTATACAATGTATCGAGGAATATTGGTCTACATTTAAGAAAGCTCATCAAGATTTAATGAGGATTACAAACCGAGAACAACGTAGTTTATTACCTTATTATGTGAACGACGAATATTACATTTACGAAGATTTGTATTTAAATATGCTTGGCGATTTAAAGGACATGCTCGCCGCTACTAGCGGGAGGCCAGCAGAACAAGCCAGAAGTAGGGATGCATCATTAGAACTACAGCCGAATATACAAACGAAGCTTTCTCCCATATCACTCCCTGTATTTTCTGGATTATATGAAGCCAGCATACAAAGACCTCTTCATATCTTTAATACACAACAACTCGTCACTTTCCAAGGTTCAGAAACTTCACTATTTAAAGACAAGCATCACGGGTGAAGCAGCAGCATTACTTAGACACATTCAAATGACGGACGCTAATTATGAACAAGCCTGGACTACATTAAATCAAAGATATGGTAACAAGCGAATTATAGTAAATTCTCTATTGAAACGATTATTTGCACAAAAGAAATGTACCGCACAAACAGCTACACAGTTGAAATCGCTTCTGGACACCACTACTGAGGTTTTAAATAGCCTACAAAATCTAGAAATTGCTACCGACTCTTGGGATCCAATAATAATATTTCTGGTCGTGCAGAAGTTGGACTCAGAGTCACATAAAGAGTGGGAACAGTTTGCCTATACTCAAAGCGGAGAAGAGCTGTCAAAGTGGGAACATTTAAAGAAGTTTCTAGAATCAAAATTTCGTACTATAGAACTTGTCACACCGTTATTGGTTCCCAGGGAGAAGACTGTAAAAGAACGAGTTTTCCATGTGTCTACAACAGATAAGACCTGTACTATGTGCAAAGAAAATCACACTCTGTGCCATTGTAAGGTATTTACTGCCATGCAACCTTCTGAACGAAGTCAATACGTACAAAGTAACAAACTGTGCTACAATTGCCTGGCTCCAGGGCACTCGGCGTTCAAGTGCCGTATGACGGTGTCCTGTCGCATATGTAAAAGACGCCACCACACCCTTCTACATCAATCAAGGAAACCAGATGCGTCGGCCTCATCCCTAGAAACCAATCAACCGACGTCATCAACTCAAGCAGATGTAGAAGAGAAGCAAGTGCACACATCGATAGCGTGTCACCAAGAAGATGAGCGTAAAATAAATTTATTGGCAACTGCAGTGGTGATATTAAAAGGAGAAAATGATCACACTACTGTACTTAAGGCGCTCATCGACCCCGGCTCACAAGCGAGTTTTATAAGTGAAAGGGCGGCCCAAGCTCTAAAACTGGAGCGCAAGCAAGTAAATCTAATAGTCACTGGAATGGAGTCTATGAAGGTACGGGTCAAGCAAGAAGTTGAAATAAAAGTTCTATCACGATGGGAGCCTGATTTCGAGTTGACCACGAGAGCCTACGTAATGTCTGGGCATCTTACAACAAACATACCTTCAAAGACGAAGCCAGCAAGTGAATGGTCACATGTGAAGAACCTCAATCTAGCAGATCCAAATTTTTATGCATCTGGATCCATGGATTTGCTATTGGGCGTTGAAGAATATTCAACTATAATACAACAAGGACTTATCAAAGGTCCACCAGGCACACCATGCGCGCAAAAAACAAACCTGGGATGGATCATAATGGGAGGAACTAACACGAAGTTACATGCACAAGAGATGTCCTTGTCGACCATTACACATAAAGAAGATGAAGCAAACATAGAAGATTTACTGAAGACAATATGGGAAATAGATACTGATACGAAGAGAAGTCTAACAAGAGAAGAACAACTTTGTGAAGATATCTATAAAAATACATATGCGAGAAATAAAGAAGGAAGGTATATAGTCAAGCTACCTTTTAAAACTGACGATCCAAAATCACCCAAAGCAAACACAAGAGACATAGCTTTAAAAAGATTCATGCAACTAGAAAGAAGGTTTAAGAAGAATACAAAGCTAAAAGAAGAATACACTAGGGTGATAGAAGAATACAAAAAACTGAAGCATATGGAAGAGGTACCTGAAAAAGAAAAGAAAAATAAATCGGTTTACTTACCTCACCACGCTGTGTTCCGGGAAGACAAGGAGACGTCGCGAACACGTGTCGTTTTTGATGCATCGTGCCGAGAAGCTGAAATTCCGCTAAATAAAGAACTTCTAACAGGACCATTACTACAAGACGACCTTAGAAGTCTTATAATGCGATGGCGCATTCATGCAATTTGTTTCGTCGCAGACATTGAAAAGATGTATAGAATGATTCTCATACACAAAGACCACGCTGACTACCAGAGAATTCTGTGGAGGAATGACGAATCGGAACCTATCACAGACTACAGACTATTGACAGTCACCTTCGGCACAGCTTCAGCACCATATTTAGCTGTAAAAACACTTATGCAACTGGCTGATGACGAAGGCGACAGATGTCCTGATGCTGCCAGAATTCTCAGAGAAGATTTTTATATAGACGACCTGATGTCTGGTTCTGACTCACTAGAAAAGGCCATTCAAGATAGCCAAGACTTAAAAGAACTTCTACGTCGAGGCGGCTTCGAGCTAAAGAAATGGTCTTCGAACAGTGCTGAATTCATGCAAAGTATAGAACCCAGCGAGAGATCAACTAACGCACAATTAGAACTCAAAGTCGACGGAATAGTAAAAGCTTTAGGTATCCAGTGGAATCTACGATGTGATCAATTTGAATACAGCTTGAACTTACCTCCTGTCAGCGACACGATCACAAAACGCAGCATTCTCTCCGACATACAAAAGCTGTTTGACCCACTAGGATGGATTGCACCGTGTGTAGTGATGGCGAAGATTCTCATCCAAAAACTGTGGCTTGAGAAGGTATCATGGGACGAAGATCTCAAACCATCATTGAAAAATGAGTGGACTAAGATTCGCCACGACCTTACAAACGTAAACGAGATTCAGATAGACCGATGGCTAGGAACTACCAATGAAAACAGAGAGATGATTCAAATTCACGGCTTCAGTGATTCATCAATCCAAGCTTACGCTGCAGTGGTTTATTGCCGTGCGACGAACCACGATGGGTCTCACAAGACATCACTTATCGCTGCAAGGACTCGAGTAGCTCCGCTGAAAACTGTTTCCTTGCCGCGACTCGAATTATGTGGTGCTCTGCTACTTTCGAGACTGCTAAAACAAGTTTCACAAGCAATGAGAATACCAGCATCACAAGTATTCGCTTGGACTGACTCCTCTATAGTCATCTCATGGTTGTTCGGAGAACCTTCAAGATGGAAGCCATTCGTTGCCAATCGTGTAGTCGAAATCACGTCGAATGTTAATAGTAATCAATGGCATCACGTTGAATCTCACGAAAATCCCTCAGACATAGGGACTAGAGGCATGTTAATAAAAGATCTGATGAAGTGTGATCTTTGGTGGAAGGGGCCAGAATGGCTTTCGAAAGGAGAAATACAATTTAAGAGACCTAACATCATACCTACAGATTTAGAACAAAAAAGGAAAGAAATTCAAAGCCTGGTGATGACAGAAAACGAAGAAAAGCTAGAAATGGATATGTCGAAGCAATTTGAAGAATTTAGTTCATTGACGGAACTTTTGAGAGCGATCAGCTATTGCAAAAGATTTCTGAATTACAAGAAGAGAAAAGAAGATATAGATAAGAAGTTGACAACAGAGGAACTAGAAGATGCAATGATGACATGTATAAAGATAACCCAGAGAAAAGAATTTTCAGAAGAGATTGAGGCTATAAAGAAAAAGAAACAGGTTAAGAAAACGAGTAGATTAAAGTCACTGAATCCATATTTAGACGAAAATGAAATCCTGAGAGTAGGTGGAAGATTAAGACTCGCACACACGATAGATGAAGAAAGCAAGCATCCAATTATATTGAGTAAAGATAACAAACTTACCTCATTGATCGTCGCTGAAGCTCACGCTAAGACATTACACGGTGGAATACAATTAATGCTGTGCTATCTCAGATCTAAATACTGGATACTACGCGCTAAAGGAATTGTCAAAAAATATATCCATCGATGCTTGATATGTGCCAAGCAAAATGCAAGGCCGAGGACACAAGTCATGGGTGACCTACCGACGGTACGTGTAACTCCATCACGCCCGTTTGTAAACTCAGGGGTGGACTTTGCCGGCCCTTTCCAGACATTAATGAACAAGGGCAGAGGTGCAAAAACAGTCAAGACATACATCGCTATTTTTATATGCATGTCTACAAAAGCGATCCACCTGGAATTAGTCGGTGACTTGACATCAGAATCTTTCATTGGTGCATTTAAAAGGTTTTGTGCACGAAGAGGAAAATGCACCCACTTATGGAGTGACCAAGGCAAAAACTTCGTTGGTGCTAATAAAGAGCTGACCAATGCCTGGAACGAAGCGCGTTTGCAATTTGATGGAGATATAAGCGACACTCTTGCAAACGACGGTACACAGTGGCACTTCATTCCTGCCTACTCACCAAACTTTGGAGGCCTATGGGAGGCAGGCGTGAAGTCAATAAAATACCATCTTCGAAGAATTTTGAACAATCACCTTACATTCGAAGAAATGACCACTGTACTTTGCGAGATAGAAGCTTGCCTGAATTCACGCCCATTGTACCCAATCGAACCCTCAGATGATAAGATGCAGCCATTGACGCCTGGGCATTTTTTGATAGGGGAAGCGCTAGTCATAGTACCCAGCCCGAACTTACGAAGTGTGAATATAAGCAATCTGGCACGCTGGCAACACTGTCAAAAATTGTTAAATGATTTTTGGTGCAGATGGCAAAAAGAATACCTGTCCCGACTTCAACAAAGACCAAAATGGCTGAAACGGACAGAAGAATTTAAAATCAATGACATTGTGTTAATCAAACAAGACAACTTGCCACCAGGCAAGTGGGCCCTTGGAAGAATAGTAGACAAATACCCGGGGCCAGACGGATTCACAAGAGTATACGGTGTCAAAAGTGGAAGTAATGTTGTAAAAAGATGTGTTTCGAAGTTATGTGCTTTGCCAATTGAGACTGAATAATGATGATTAGAAGTTAATGTGTAGATTCATACCCACCTTGCATGTAGTTTACTTTAATGTTTAGATTCAATTTTGAAAGGACTCATATAGTCCTTTGGTGGGCGGTTTATGTTCAGTCAATTTTAATAGTTAATCAGTCTTGCAATAAACTCTGTCCAGAGCACACGTTTGTTTACCTTTAAAAACCCACACAAGCGAAACTGAGCCCTATCACCGCATCAGTCAGAAAAAAACAACAGCATGCAAGGTCTTAAATAGTTAGTAAAACTTTTCTTTTCTGGTGAGTACGTTGTTAAACAATTATTATTTTATCATTAGTGCTTTTTTTTCGAAACTAGTATTTGATCATGATTAGGTACAATTTATTTTCTTTAAAACATGGTTTATTTCATCATTAGTAAAATTTCTCTTAATGTCCCAGTGAGTTCCTACTTACTCATATAAAATTGTTAAATTCAAATGATGTTGTGACGATAGTGATGGCTATACTAGAATAGAACTGGATAAACGCAGTTTATTTGCTCACATGGCTAGTTATCACCCTCACGTTGAAAATATGCCACTAAGACCGGCGTGTGCACTAGAGACATATGCTCACCACTATTAATCTCAACATTACTTCTAATCAGGTGAGATAGTCATCAACGACAAATTCGTTTGTGAAAAAAATATCTTTTGCACTTACTATGTTAGTGTTTGATTTGACACCTAAGTATCTCTCTGGTCTCGACGACGTGGTCGAGGATTGCGTATATACCGGAACACACTGATAGGTGCATTGATTGTTCTTGCTTGTTTTTTAACTCGCCAACCACAGGAAAGCGGCCGACGTCAGTACGACTCACCAAAACATTATAAAAAAGGTGAGCTAATAAGTACTGTAAAGTCCAAAAATGAGACACTCGGTTTGATTATCGTAGTTCAATGAGGACTTGCTGTGCTTCCCCGCGTCTTCCCCTTGCGTAGCGCTGGGACGACTACGGCGTAGCACTGACTTGCTACGTCATAGCGTAGCACCACAACACCACACCATGTTCTACCTTTATTCTTACAGTACGTAGTACATAAAGCATCCTCCACAATCTGATGACACGTTGAACACGCCTCGTGCCTAGAGACACGCCACCTAATCTGGCACGTCGCTCGACTCGTGTAGGCACTAAATATCCCCGGAACATGCACGCACGGCATGTAAAATATGCATGTATACGCACGGCATGTAAAATATGCATGTTACAGCGATGGGAATTAGGGCAGTGTGTTTACGTTGGCTGTCCTTGAATGTGTGGCTGGTTTGTTGGCTTCAGCATTACAATACTGGTTGTGGTTTTGCTCCGCTATGTTTGCGTAGACCATTTTTTTAATACTTTTTGATAACGAGACGAGATGGTCTTTTGCCTGATGGTAAGCATAACCCATAACAATTCCAGTGCTACACAGAGCTTTGATACACAAAGGCCTGCGTGGCACTGCATTGCGCTCGTTACTCTGAGACACTCGGTCGCATAAGCTCAGTAATTTCACTGGATACTCTGCTCATCAAACCGGAACACAGTAATGCTTGCACATTACTGCTTGGTGGTAGTCTACACGAACAAAGTGGTAGTGTCCACCCAGACGGGCACTTGCAGATGTGTTGGTCCTATCCGACTAAAATGTACCAGTTCGGGGTCTGTGACGGATTGTGACTTGCCATTGTCTTTCAACTTGTTGATTTTGAAAGCTATGTCGAAAATCTTATTTCTCCTGTAGATCTCCTCATTACGGATTCTATTATGCGAGAAAGAATCAAGGACAGCTTTCTCCATAAATGTACTAGGTCACTTGGTCCCCTTTAAAAACATACAGAAAAACGCTCTTTATACAGTTATAAACATAATAATACGAGTAGAACAGTAATAGATAAAGTTGACCACAAAAGTTCAACGACCTCGCAGAACTGCCCCAACTTTCCTGGCAACACTGATATCATAAATTCCGAGACCAGCTTACTGTCACATAAACATGAGATACAATTAAATAGGGGATCATTAAGCTGTAGATTTATTATAAGTGTGTTAAATATTGTTTCTGAACGCGTATAATTTTAGTAATGAACTGGCAAGCTTAAGATCGTAAGTATTCTTTTATCTACGGTCAGACAGGAAAGGTTAATTGTTAAGGGCCTGCGTTATGCTTACCATCAGGCAAACGACCCGCTTCTCGTATTATAGTCATTGTAGCCAAGTGTTTATAGAAAAGACTTATCTATAAGGTATTTTATAAAAATGGATCCAATTTGGAAAAAAAATCTTTTATCTCAAAAGCTCAATATTTTGAGCAGCAACTTTTATATTTTGTGTAACCAATAAAAAGGAAACTTAATCAACTAAAGAGATGTGTAGACATATTTAAACTTAATGGTTTTGTTAATTATATAAAAACTACGAAATAACGTTAAACTAAAAGCAAACGCATCGCAATTTTCAACCTTATTTTACTGTAAAGAGATTATACCTAAAGATTGGATTATCAGCGAGTCTTAAGCCAGGACAGCGAGCACCGGAAAATACAATTGGGATGTTGACTGATTTTGGGAAAGTGTTTAAAACGATGCGAATAACCTAAAGGCCTAATATAACCCAAAATATTTAAAATTACTTTTTGAATACAGCTAATACTTTAATTTTCATGTATTTTAAATGCCATTTCAAGTTTCGCTCCAAAACGCCAATACTGGTCACGTGGTCGATGTGACTTCACGATTCCTGGCACAGATAACTAACTAACTATATTCACAAAATGACTCTAAAATACTAAGCAGAAAGAGCAATATACTCATTCCGATTGAGAAAGTGACGTCACGCGCGTTTTATGTCACGTGACTTCGGAGTGATGTGATTACATTTTGATTATTAAATTAAAATGATATTCCTTAAAAATAAACAAAAATATTGTGTTTTATAGGATTTCTGCCACAAAAGCTACCGTTTCGCGGCAAAATTATATTTTTATTTTAATACAGTCAACATCCCAATTCTTGCGAGTTCATAGATTCGATGAAGGAAAACATCGTGTATTCCATCTACGAGTGTTTTAGCTCATTATAAATGTTAAGAAACAGCCTGTAGGTCGACTTGAATGACGTAGTTAATTGATAATTACGTCATACGGCGAAAATTGCATCAAATGAATACTAAAAGTAGGATCTAGGTTTATTTTTAACCGATTTCCAAAAAAGGAGAAGGTTCTCAATTCGGTGAGTAATTTTTTTATGTTTGTTACCTCATATCTCCGTCATTTATAAACCGATTTGGAAATATTTTTTTTGTTTGAAAGGATATTTTTTCAGATTGGTCCCATAGAAATTTCATCAAAATTGGTTCAGTTGTTTGTCACTGAAGTAGTCGGTTCGTCGCTTTTGTAAAGCAATTGTTTTTAGTTTTATTTTTCCCTAGGGATATTTTTTTAAGAGCCTCACAAATATCACAAGTGTACAATGTAGTCAAGAAGCATCTTAACAACAAAACAACAAACTCGCGGAGATCTCATTACGTTATAATGCTCCGTTTGCTACGGGACAGTTATTACGGATCCCGGAAATTTGTTCTACGGCAGCGTAGCTCGCTGCTACGAGAACCGGAAATGCTTATTTCGTAGCGGCTTAGTTTGTTATTTCAGGAAACGAATGTCGGGCGTATTTATTAGCTTTATTGATATTTATCTCGTTAGTACTTTAGAAATAAATCGAAAACATTTATAAAGATACTAGTTGCTGCCCGCGGTTTCACCCGCGCGGAGTTATTGGATTTCATTTTTATTTTTTTCCTCGGAACCCTGAATCTATTTCCAAAATAAAAGTAGCCTTAGTTACTCCGTATAACATCAGCTATCTGCCAGTGAAAGTCCCGTCAAAATCGGTCCAGCCTTTTTGGAGATTACCCGGAACGAACAGAGAGACAGAAAGACAAAAATTTTAAAAACTGTATTTTCGTTGTAGGTTTCGTATAAACTTTCATATGCATTTAGTAAAAAGCTGTTATTTTGATATTACAAACAGACACTTCAATTTTATTTATTTGTATAGATAGATACATGACGGAGATCTCTGGTAACAAACATAAACAAATTCAATTGAGAATTTCTTCCTTTTTTGGTATTCGGTTAAAAGGGTCCAAATTTTTTGTACAAACAACTAATAATTTAGGTTTAACAATATGGATACTTTTCAACCAGGTCAAAATATGTATCTAATCCAGATTCAACCACGCAGCGCGCCAAGTATGAAAATAAATAAGTATAATAAAAATATGGAAAATAATTAACTGCCGCAATTTAATTTGAAATGTTTGTTGTTTTCAATGACTGTGATTTAATAAACTGGAACTGTGGAAGGTAATTAGCGCGAACGCGAGTTATAATCACTGGTGCGTTGCAGCGCGGTGACGAAAATGTATGGCGAGGATTTAATGAGTTTTAAATGTTATGGCAGAGTTCAAGTTATTTTGGTGGGTTAAGTAATTCTGAGTGGACAGTTCGTTTGGAATTTATAAATGGAAACTTCATGTTTTTTTTTTTCAAGTATTTCTAATTAATTTTTTGGTATAATTTTTAGGAATAAAAGTATTTTTTTTGTAACCATATGGCTTAGTTTGTTTTCATTTTCAGTAAAATTGCCACTCTCTAAAATGTATCCTGTAGAAGACAAAAAGACTAGCAACCTTGAGTCGATGCTCGAGGTTCTGGAGCCGGGCATCAACCAGCATATCGTTGCCAATGAGCCTTTTGGTTCGTCTTTCAATGGTCTCCAAGCTGGTATTTGGCTGAACCATCCCATAGGTATAGGAACGAAAACGTACTCCATACACAAACGGACTTGAGCTTGATACATATAAGAAGCTGTCTCGGTGTGAAGTACAAACCTACCTAGACGGAAAGGCACTAGAAGATGCCCTTTCACCATATTACGATGCATCACAATGTTTTCTTTCACTGAAAGTTTCACCTCAGGATTCAAATAGTCCACTAACAACAAAACAACAATAGTCGGTCACAGTACAACAGAACCATGACTATTTCAACTTTTATGTGCTGTATTTCAAACTAAAATCCTGCTTAACCGTCGACATGAAGCACTACGTGAATATTCGTTCCATTCCACGCATTTCCACATTAGATCTACGAAATGTGCTCTTCTGTCATTTTAATGAAACTGGATGAATATGTAACGTTCCTTGTCCAGGTAAAATGACAGTGTACGTGCGCGTTCGTGCAGAAGGGCCATTTTCTCAAATAAATTGAATAAATTCACGATATCAAACCTGGGTCTATTATTCTCCGAGACAGATTCTTTTGGAACTGAGCTGTGGCTGCGAGTAATTTTAGTTACGACATTTTTGAAAAGTATCGTTTCTTAATTGGATATGAAAATTGAATGGGAAGAGAGTTTAGGCTCGAAAGCAAAAAGATTCGATGCCCTGTGTTTTTTTTAAATCTTTATTTTAGGGAGCTTTATCGCTTAGGCGAATATGCCGCTCCATAAACAACACAACACTATACTTATAGACATAATGAGGCCCTGTTGACATGGATATTTTAAATGTCTATATTTACAGAATTCCTTCTAACAGAGGAATCAGAACTAAGATTGAATTACGACCCACAGCCGACACCCAAACCCACAGGTGGATAACGCAATTGAGCTTAACTCAGAAATCATTTGTTGCGCGCGTGTTGTTCAATTTGTGTAACATTAAAAGTAAAATTAATTAATTAATAATTATAATATAATAATGATATAATTATTAATTAATGAAGTTGTCAATAAGCATATTTTTCATACGTTTTGGTGATTAGTGTTTATGGCCACAGTTTAGACTCTACACCGCGAAATGTATGTAATGTAGCCCGTTAAGAGCCTACTAGTCCACGGCGCGAACTAATCGATGGGCGCGGCTAAAATGCCTGCTATTTCGTCTAACATTCGTGGAAAAAGGTAAAGTTGTTAATAAATTGTCTTCAGTAGGTGAACCCTGTTTAAGTAGATTTTAGGGCAACGCGCCTAAAAACTCGCCAAAAGTCTCGCGTTCATCAATCCAATGAGTCGCGTCAAACGAGCGAAAAAGTCCTGAAAAATCCGTCACCTTCTGAAAAAGGAGAGAAGAAAAAAGTGTCACGAAATATCAGGCGAAATCAGAGGCCACACCGTATGAATAGGTCTCCAGCCTGCCGAAGAGTCATTGAGCGCTCAGTTTTTTCTCACACCCTATTTTCAATCTTCTCCCTTTGCGATAAGGGTAGTTTTTAAACGTAGAGGTACCTAATTAGGATGGAGGCTAGGAAAGAATGGAGAGGCAAGAAGCCTGTGAAATCACGCGCGGTGATAACCTATAATTATAAGGAGGCGATTAGTGGCTGGCTTCTCTAGTGATGTGACTTTTTGCGGTTATCGGCAGTTTCCGAAACGTTTTTATTTTTTATTTTTTTATGTTATTTGGTAACGAGACGAGCTGGTCGTTTGCCTGATGGTAAGCATAACGCCGGCCCATAACAATTGCAGAACTTTGAAACACAAAGGCCTGCGCGGCAGTGCAGTGCGCTCGTTACTCTGAGACATTAGGTATTAAGTCTCATAAGCCCATTAATTTCACACGATACTCTGCTCATCAAACCGGAACACAGTAATGCTTGCACACTACTGCTTTGCGGTAGACTTCACGAGCAAAGCGGCGGTAACAACTCAGACGGACACTCGCAGAAGAGTTAGTCCTACCATTAACTAAACTGTTTTAATGTTTTGGTGAATTCTACTTGTTTAGTGTTGGTGGATTATTTGAAAACTGGATTTCTGTTTTGCTTTGTGATTTTAAATTGATTTTCTAAATATAAAAAGAAACTTATGACCAAACTACCAATTTGGTGTAATGGACAAGAGTCAATTACGGAGAGAATGAATGCGTAACCCTGTATCAGTGGGGAGACACAGGCAAAGCTAATCTCAGATGGCGCCACCTCCGCTGGTGCTTGTCATTGATGGTTACTTTGAGGGTTAATGAATTAAACTATAACCAGTAAACATGCTCGCGTCTTAGAAATCATTAGATTTGAAATGTTCACTATATTATAACATAGACGTATAATTGGTTTCCAATATTTTTTGATGAGGAATGCTTTGATCCACAATTTCCGTTTTTTCTTTTTAGAAGAGAAACGTGTGTACCTTAATTTTACACTGAATTGCACTTTACAGAGGCATACTTTGTTGCAAAGACGAGTTTTTGTTCATTTACTAAAATTTTATAATGAATTTTCATAGTGCAACAGCACCAGCGATAATGCGCCACCTAGCGGGATAAGTAAGCAGTGTGGCTCCCCGTTAGGTAATGATAGCTCTACCTCTGTGCTTCTTTGACATATGAGTACGTCATGATGATGGTTAATCAACACTTACCTTATTAATTAAAAAGGTGATTTGTAACACACTTGATAAACGAAAACGAAATTAATGGAAATTCACCGATATGTGGCCCCACAGTCGCATTGGCAAATTGGAAGCCATACGTAAGTTTTATTTCATCATCAACATACCTACTCGTAAAACAATTCATTTTCAAAACCGTGCCTAAAGTTTCACCCGCGCGGAGATATTGGATTCCATGGTTTTTATTTTTTTGCGCGGAACCCGAATTCTTTTTCTAGAATAAAAGTAGCCTACGTTACTCCTTGCAATATCAGCTATCTGCCAGTGAAAGTCCTACAAAATAGGATAAGCCGTTTCGGAGATTACCCGGAACAAATAGACAGACAGACAAAAATTTTCAAAATGGTTGTTTTGTTATATGTACCGTATATACTTTCATATGCAATTGGTAAAAAGCTGTTATTTTGATATTACAAACAGACACTTCAATTTTATTTATTTGTATAGATAATTCAGAAAACACCGGTATTAACGGTTATCGGTAAAATCTCCCCAGCTTTACCACAACATTGGCACGTGCTGAGTACAGAGTGCTCCGACGTTCCACACGAGGCACCATAGTCGCATATTCAGGAATGCAGGCATTCTTTAATGCCGTCCTAGATAGCGAGAGTACCATATCTCCGTTGGGATTTCAGTTACGGTACTTTACTACGGAATGGCTAAGTATCGTTTGGTTTTGCAAAATCACGGACTTTACAAAAACAACGGACGGCTCCGTAGCTAAGCTGGTAGTAACCCTGCCTGCAAAGCGAGGGGTCCCGGGTTCGATTCCCGGCTGGGGCAGATTTTGTGTAAGCATAAAGTTTGTTCTCGGCTCTTGGATGTTTGTGATGTGTATCTGTGTGTGTCCATGCCACCTGCGACACAGGGAACCCTTGTGCGGGGGTATGAGTGTGTAAGCATTTTTTTTTACTCTGCGAAATATTTATTTTGCTTGTGTTTAAATTTTTATGACAAAAACTTTTTTAATTGGCTAGAACACACCAATATTGCTTAGCGTTAGATTTTTAACTTGAAAGTAGTATACCTACCTGCGATTAGTAGGATTGTCTGTAGGATTACCTGCGGATTATTTTAATTCACTCGGAATGATATCCGTGTCGGAAGCGACTGTCTTGATCGTTTATATTTCAGAATCGTATCCCGTCATAAAAATTTCCCGTTTATATTCGAGAACTAAGCTGCATAAACAAGGATATAATCCCGATAACATTTCTTTGTTGACATGCGATTCCGAGATATTAGTGTTAGTGGTAGGACTAACTCTTCTGCGAGTGTCCGCCTGGGTTTTTACCACCGCTTTGCTCGTGAAGTCTGCCGCCAAGCAGTAGTGTGCCTGTATTACTATGTTCGTGTTTGATGAGCAGAGTATCCAGTGAAATTACTGGGCTTATGAGACTTAATAACTAATGTCTCAGAACACGAATACATTGAAATAAAAAGAAATAAAGTGTTCCACAATTTTCATTCATGATGTTTTCTTTTAAGCATATTTTGATCGATCGACAGGATAGGCAGTCGACGTCGACAACTAAACCAACATTGCTAAGTTCGATCCCAAATATCTACTTCTAAAATCACGTCGGTTCCAGACAATTTAGTGTTGAAAGTTGCCCCAACCAATCGAATCCTGAAACCGAAACTTTGCCAAAGACGAAACAATGCCGAACTGACAAAACGTTATACGACTGGCAACTAGCAAAGCATTAGTTTAACTGGCCACTGGCAAAGCACAAGTTCTGGCAAAGTTGGAAGCGGCGCAAGCAATTAGTTAGAGCCAGACTGATATTGAGCAGTCAGATTGGTTTACGTTCAGTTCATGCCAGAGATAATTTTTGAATGTATCGGCGTATTATAAACTCAGCGCTACCCCATTTGACCATAGCCGGCCTTGAGCAATTTCCAATTTCTACATTTTTTTAACCACAAGATTTTTGTGAGTTTCCGGTATCTTGGCACAGTTACAAGCGACATAATCACGGAAGAATTGAATAACTGAGCGTGGATGTCAATAGTTACGGGCAGATATTAATTGTCTTTGTTCGAAATATAAGGCCTTAATAACAATACATTTATTACAAGTACATCGTAGCACGTTGATAGAATAAATACATACTTTATATACTAGCATATACATACAAATGGTTATAGTCAGTGACATATTTTGTTAGTGGGAGGACTAACTCTTCTGCGAGTGTCCGTCTGGGTTGTTACCACCGCTTTGTGACTGAAGGCAGCCACCAAGCAGTAGTGTGCAAGCATTACTGTGTTCCGGTTTGATGAGCAGAGTAGCCAGTGAAATTACTGGGCTTATCAGACTTATACCTAATGTCTCAGGGTAACGAGCGCACTGCAGTGCCGCGCAGGCCTTTGTGTTTCAAAGTCCTGAGTGGCACTGCAATTATTATGGGCCGGTGTTATGCTTACCATCAGGCAAACGACCAGCTCGTCTCGTTACCAACAACATAAAAAAAATGACGCACATGGTGTAAGACGGCTCCGGAAGATATGGGACGTGTAGTGTGACAAATGTGACGTTTCTCAGATGGTAAGAATAATGTAAGCTCATAACAGCTGCAGTACAATTCAGGACTGAGTTACAAAAACCACTTAAGCGGTACTGCAGAGCATAGTTTACCTTAAGGCATCAGGTGTTAATTCTCGTATGTATCTTCCAATTATTTAGTCACACAAACACAAATGCTTGCGCATTATTGCTTGGCCGCAGACAAGAGCAGAGCAGCTGTAGGCTGCGTTTTCATATTCCCATAATTTATGTCCTCGTGACTAATAGAGAACGTTTTACGTCGTTGTGACGCTAATTACGTCACATGTATCAACCTCTACCATTTGCTCTGGAAAAGTAGACCTTAAACTCTTTTATATTTGATACTCGCGTGTACTGTGTGTCCATACTTCAACTAACATTTAGTGACAATCCTGTGTTCTTTAGGCTGTGATTCAGTTGTTGGGTCTTTGAAAGCAAAGTCGGCTCATGTTTAACTAATTTATGAGCTGCAAATTTAGTATGCAATCTCTTTTATACTAGAAAAAACAATCAATTTATACTTTTTTGTAACATCAGACAAAATAAATCATGTAAAGAACAAGGCGTTCGTTCAAAGCTTGTTCAAATCTCAGTTCTCGCGCTGTCTTTGCAACTGAAGGCCTCGCATTCTACGATTACGTATCTTTTCTTTACTTTCCATCTATGCTTTCACGTTTCATTTCCTTGTAGAATTTATTCCCTCTTGAATCTACAATCTGTATAATCCTTAGAACAAAGAGTTTATTTTATAAACCTACTGTGTTATATCAAATATTTAATGTTATGTAAAGTCTGACAATGTTATTCGTCCTTCGCTTCTACTTAGGATATTATTGTCATGATTCCTTATTCCCATTTATATACAGAACATTATATATTCTTATATGAATAATCATACTGAAAGATACGATATACTTTAGAAATAAGTAATTTCCGGCCATTATCCGGCGCGTTCGTATACTTTTTTACTCTTAGCGCGATATTGTTTCTTCATTCTCTTGAAATTGAAGCAATTATAAGAAGAAAATATAACAGGAAATCTTAATTAAAAGTTCGCATCGAAGCTTACCATCAGGGGAGAATGTGACCCAACGTGAGCCTATTAACTTTAAAAAAAACGTAGGTATCTATATCTATAGCTATTAAAAAACCAAAGTATTCGAAACCGTCAAACTTAGTTTTACATTTTTACAAAAAGCCTACTTCCTTCCTGGCTTTTTCCCATTTTCAATGGGCTCGGCGCAGTACGTCTTTAGACAAACTGCTTTTTAGGTTTTAGCATTTTTTTTACAGCTGGGTGCTTGCCTGTCACCTATCCTCATAGAGGGCATTATCACAGACATACGTACAAATCTGTGGGCATTATTAATAATCAACCACACGGGCCCAGTACAGCTTGGTGGGTGTCACATATCCTGGAATTTTGTGATTCTTTTTTGAGGAAGCCGCTTCAGTAATCATTACCGTTTTTAGAGCGATTGTGGTAAATTCATAACTTGATTTAGGTCATTGGTTGGTTGAGCCGGGATTCACACTTCTCTCTCACAAAGAGCTGCTTTCAGTCCACTTTCATGACCTCTCATGAAATTAATACTGTAAACAAATACAAAAAAAAGATTGAGGTTGAATTCGTATTTTTTGTCGATTGTTCCATTCGGCTGTATTTTTTCCTATACAAATAAATAAAATTGAGTTTTCTGTTTGTAATACCAAAATAACAGCTTTTTACCAAATGCATATGAAAGTATATACGGTACATATAACAAAACAACCATTTTTTAAATTTTTGTCTGTCTGTTTGTTCCGGGTAATCTCCGAAACGGTTTGGCCGATTTTAACGGAACTTTTACTGGCAGATAACTGATATTACAAGGAGTAACTTAGGCTACTTTTATTTTAGAAAAAGAATTAGGGTTCCGCGTAAAAAAATTAAAACCATGTAATCTACTATCTCCGCGCGGGTGAAACCGCGGGCAGCAGCTAGTTTGTAAATAAACTTATCCGGTATATATTTCTCCGGCCAAATCATTAACATTTACATATCTAATGGTAGAATATGTACTGGCATTGAAGTTATTCGTGCGTGGACAGATAAGGACGCGGTGTGGAGTTACCTGTCCCGTCAATACATCCAACCCATGTTATACCAGAAACTTGTGTACACTAAACTTATAATAATAGACGTGTGTGTAATCCTACTAACTTCTGATATGTTAAAGGGAAAGATTTTAACTTTTACTCAGTTTAAGAACGTTAATGCCTCACGGCTTTTCGTACATTTCAAGTTCAAAATCTCCGAAATGAATGATGGTTCATTTATTTTAATGAAACTACGCATAAGTATGACATATAATAAATAATTAACTAAATAGTTTTTTAAACGGGCTAAATGCCTTTATTAACTAGATAATACATAAATAAACACTAGCCTAACTATAAAAACAGTTGGATAATCTACAAGCCCAAGTAGGCCTATAGATAATCCAAATGTTCTAGCCCACTACCAGTTGGAAGCGTACCCATCTTGCTGATGGCATTGCCTCGTTGAACCGCGATGCGGATCCGTTGAGTCAAGTAAGTACCAGCATTTTGGTTACGCGTCGCATCAGTCGAACGTTCTGATAAAATTTTTAAAATATGAACTCCCGTCCCCCACTAAATAGTTTGAACAGAACATCACTGAAATAAAAGATAATTGTAATTTTCTGTTTCCCGCCTGCCCCGTGTTCGATTCCCGGTCGGAGCAAATTTTGTGTACTTATTGAGCAAAAAGTTTGCTCTCGGGTCTAGGATTTTTGTGTTGTGTATCTGTGTGCCCATGCCACCTGCAACACAAGCAATCCTTATGCAGTGGTATGAGTATCTAAGTGTTTTTCCTTTTATTTACCACATCCGCTCTAAAACATCGTGAAAGTGAAGAAAAAATCGTGAGGAATCCAAAAAACAAACAAAGCGGCACTGGGCCCGCGTGGTGGATCTTGACCCTTACACTCTCTGTGAGAAGGCCTGTGTCCCAGCAGTGGGAACGTACTAGGCTGATGATTAAAATGTTATCTAATTTTAATCAGCTCTCTGATGCGGTAAAGCACCGAAACACCGACAATCTTATCGCAAGTCCCCGCAATAAAACATGATTATATCGATTACTATGTTCTTTGAAAGATAATTAATTTTCGTTTCAAAATATACGGTTTCCATTCGTATTCAATGAGCCCTTATAAATGAATACCTGATTTCGAATTCCATGTCAATTAACAAGGTTGTATTTGTAAATAATTGTCAGTTGAGTTTTTACTTAATAATGGTAGGTACTGGTACAGGTTATACTTGTGATTACATACTATTTGGTATTTTGGAGGTGATTTATACAGCTTTTGGTGATTATGAGGCAAGTTAATTTAAGGGATTTTTATAAAAATATTATATTCCATCCGCGCCTTTACCCGCTCTCTATATATCCATATAAATTGTAGTCGGTATTTTTCTGATATATATTTTATAAAAGTTTCAGAAAGATATTGGTTCCTGTGAAGGCAGATCGTGGAGAAGTAGGAAATGCAAAGATGTAGAAGCTTTGGCCGAGCCAAACATTATCGGCGAGATAAAAACCCACAGACTTCTCTGGTTCGGCTACCTCTAAAGAATAGGAGAAGATCGGGATGTGAATCGAGCGTACCAAGGGCGGCCGAGTGGTCGACGTCCGGTATAGGTCCAGTTGGAGTGATGAGGTCGGCAAGGGCTTGTGCAAATTCCTAGTTGAGAAAGGGCAGGAGTTGGCACAACAAAGACTCTTATTATCGGAGGTGGAAGGACTTATATAAGTATCAAATATCAAAGTAGTAAAATCAAAGTATTTTCCCGGTGAGTGGTGTTTTGCGAGGTGGATGGATACTTTGATATTACCACATTATTGTTAGTGGGAGGACTAACTCTTCTGCGAGTGTCCGTCTGGGTTGTTACCACCGCTTTGCTCGTGAAGTCTGCCGCCAAGCAGTAGTGTGCAAGCATTACTGTGTTCCGGTTTGATGAGCAGAGTATCCAGTGAAATTACTGGGCTTATGAGACTTAATACCTAATGTCTCAGGGTAACGAGCTCACTGCAGTGCCGCGCAGGCCTTTGTGTTTCAAAGTTCTGGGTGGCACTGCAATTGTTATGGGCCGGCGTTATGCTTACCATCAGGCAAACGACGAGCTCGTCTCGTTACCAAATAACATAAAAAAAAAAAAAAAAAAAAAAGCACTTTGATATTTGATACTAATTTCCCTAAAAAGGAGACGGGGTGCGGAGACCGTCTGTTTTTTTAAATCCGTTTTGTCTTTTTGTTTTTACACCTTAGAATTTGTGACTGCTCCGGCGCTGCAGGAAGTGTAGTAGTACTGTCTGCCGCGGTAAATACGCGGGTGTGCGCAAGTGATGTGTCTAGCGTAAGGCGGAGCAGTCGTCACTCAGGCAGGAAGTGGTGACAGCACTATCTGGCTGTATTACCGTTCCTGTCTGTTTCGTGGATTTTTCATGGGTTCATTTCAAGCCGCGTTTGCGCTTGTATTACCTCGTAATCCACGCTTGTTGCAAAATCATGAACACGCATAAGCGTTTGCGGCCAGCTTAAAATGAGCGTACTAAGGGCGGCCGAGTGGTCGATATCCGGTCGACCGTCCTGGAATGATGAGGGATTTGCGCGAACTAAAAATTGAGAACTGGCAGGAGATGGCGTAAGACAGGCCGAAGTGGAGACTCTTATTATCAGAGGCCAAGGCTCATTTTGGATCACTGCGCTCACCAGTTTAGTTTGTTAATTTTTATAAACGATACCTACATCGAAAGTAAAAAGATCAATCCAGTGGAATCATCAGTCTTTTATCGGCCTCAGAGTGATCAGTGTCAAAATATTCCTTTCCATTTCAAGCTTTTGCAATTTACCATAATTTCACTCGACTTCTAAGTAAAAAAATACGGAGCAGCGCAATATTTACAGTAATTCATGCAACATAAATTTACAGATAAATGAGAAATAATGGTTTTTGTTGCGACCCAGATAACGTCTTATTTATTATTCAAATCGATTCGGAAAGCTCTCGATATAAACCTGTTTTTGTATGTAACCACTGGTTATAGCCAGCACATGCAAAAACAGGTTTGGAGCTCTTGAGGAAATCTAAGTTGCCAACCCGAACTATACCTAAGGAGGTTTACTAGCGTATTGTGGATTAGGTGTTTTAGGTTGTTGCCACTGCAATAAAATTCACTTATATTATATTATTTGGTAACGAGACGAGCTGGTCGTTTGCCTGATGGTAAGTATAACGTCGGCCCATAACAATTACAGTGCCACCTAGAACTTTGAAACACAAAGGCCTGCGCGGCACTGCAGTGCGCTCGTTACCCTGAGACATTAGGTATTAAGTCTCATAAGCCCAGTAATTTCACTGGCTACTCTGCTCATCAAACCGGAACGCAGTAATGCTTGCACACTACTGCTTGGCGGCAGACTTCACGAACACTTACCAGGTGATAGGACTAACTCTTCTGCGAGTGTCTGTCTGGGTTAGTACCACCGCTTTGCCGGTGTTGTCTGCCACCAACCAGTTATATGCAAGCATTACGGTTTTCCGGTTTAATGAGCAAAGTAGTCAGTGAAATTCCTGGGCTTATGAGACTCTCAGAGCAACGAGCGCAATGCAGTGCCGCGCAGAGCTTTGTGTTTCAAAGTTCTGAGTGGCATAAGCTCACCAACAAGCAAATGGCCAGCTCGTCTCATTATCAAATAGTATAAAAAAGATATGTCTATAACTAAAATAATATCCTGGGTTTCTTCAAGTCATGAGTAAACAGGCATCTTCTATATAAGCGTGCTACATCGTCAACCGCATCATCACTTACCACCAGGTGTGATAGTCAAACGCAAGCCTTTAAAATATTAAAAAAAATATTATCATCTCTCGTGACGAGCGCTGCGCTACTCCAACCACCCGATAGCTCCAAACCAATGCAGGCCTTACCATTACCGGTGATCCGAAGAATAATGTTCGCTTCGATGACACGTTCATGCACTCCAACAGCACACGACCGTTCAGCCTCCATCCATCCTCTACATATCTTGGATTACCATTTTAAAAGGTGATAAATTACAAGTCTACAAACAGAATGACCTTTTACCATCAACACCTTTACACCTGCAAACGCTAGACTCGCCCAGCAGAGCAGCGATGCTCGGTTGGCGCAGATAAAAGTAAGTTATGGGTTTTCGTTGCCGCCTGCAGCAAGCGAGGATTTGCGAGGGAAAAATACAAGCCGCGTTAGTACAAAGATCTATGGTGCGTGGAAATGACGTGAATCTTATAAGCGAGTGACAGTAAAATTATGTGTTACTAGCTGCTGCCCCGCGGTTTCACCCGCGTGAAGTTTTTGGATTTCATTGTTTTTATTTTTTTGCGCGGAACCCTAATAGAATTTGCAATAAAATAATATTGCGGCTATAAATTGAGATGTAAGCTGTCCTATCTTTTAAGTTAGATCAAACTGCACACGGTGTGCAAAAATTTGATTAAAATCGGTTAAGTAGTTTAAGAGTCCATCGCGGACAAACAACGTAACGCGTAATTAATAATATATATATATATTTATATATATTAAGATTTAGAAGCTAGTAACAGCTGTTGTGAAGCAGTGCAGTGCTAAGGACATTGCTATTCAAATCTATTTGAGTGCACTGCAATTATTTTGTAAAGGAGAGAGCGATCTTTTTTATTCTAATAGTTAACGAGACGAGCGAGTCATTTGCGTGATGGTAAGACGCCAGCCTATAACATTTGCAGTACCATCCAGAACATTGAAATAGAAAGTCCTGCGCGGCACTGCATTGCGCTCGTTATCCTGAGACATCAGTGATTACACTCGTCATCTAATTACAGTTTTTTTTCTTTTGGTAGATTCGAGTTTCACAACTATTTGGTACCAATTGGAGATAGTATTTTTGTTTGTGTTCTAATTCAATTAATTGTTCTTTTTGGATTTTGAGGCCAATGGATGATGAAGGCTTTGGATAAGCAGTGGACGTCTTCCGGCTGATGATGATCATGTAATGATTGCATCACGATTTTTTCCATCACCGAAAGGTCAAGCTTTCAAGCAGGGGGAGTTTATTTCCACTGATCCATTATCCCTCCAAAAAAGTATATTAAAATCTCTTCCAGTGTCCACTGTTCCAAGTAAAACGCCTGTTTGTACTTTCAGCGTTCCATCGCGTTCTTTTTTCCCAGCACTAGTTACCAGTGTCGGTTTTGACCCGGCCGAGTTTAATGGATACTCTCCGCACTCGGTTTGTACAATAAACCCGGGCCAGATAAACTAGGCTTTGATTAAAAGTCGCCACGGATTTATTTCTGTAGCAAATGAAACAATTATTATTTTCGTTACAAATGAAACTACTTTTTAGACTCTCTTTTTTGTTCTTGTTTGGTCATTGTTTGATGAGTGCTCCAGAAAGGAGAGCTGTAGTTATTTTAAATTTCAGTAAACCAACACTTTTTGAATAATTGGATTCATTTTCGAGTTTGGTAAATTGCTTTTTTTGCACGCATAGATTCTTGTAAAGTTGCACGTTTTCTATATCTACGGTAAAGTAAGAGGCATTGAAATTTGGGGTTTGACGGCTCCGTAGCTAAGTTGGTAGTAACCCTGCCTGCAAAGCGAGAGGTCCCGGGTTCGATTCCCGGCCGGGGCAGATTTTGTGTAAGCATAAAGTTTGTTCTCGGGTCTTGGATGTTAGTTATGTGTATCTGTGTGTGTCCATGCCACCTGCGACACAGGGAATCCTAGTGCGGGGGTATTAGTGTGTAAGCGTTTATTATTATTATTTAATTATGAGGTACCTGAAATGAAATCTTGTCAAGAAATGTTTATGGTCAAAGGGTTCAAGGCCAATACCGAGAATGCTCGACTCTCCAGGGCGTGTTGGACTTGTTACGCTTGAACCCCAAATTTAATAGTGAGTGTCCATGGGCCCTAAGGATATTGCGTTCACACAAATAAATAAGCCAACTACGGGTACTTAATACCTAATGTCTGAGCGTAACGAGCACACAGCAGTGCCGTTATTATGGTCCAGTTTTACGCATACAATCAGGCAAACAACCAGCTCGTCTCGTTATCAAATAGTATACAAAAATATATATCGATATATCAGGAAACAGACTTCAAACCACAACCAATCAAACTTTGATCAAAATTGCATTTAGACCTCTGGCAAACTACGACTGATACCAGAAGTTCAGGAGAAGTTGCACGCGAACTTAGAGAACTAATAACTTAGATAACTTAGTACAGTCACGTCCTCGGGACTACTATGCGATATATCTCAATTAAATGGTTTATCTTGCAAGTTCATATAATATGTCATCATCATTTGTTTTCTTATAATAATAAGACCTTATATATCTCCGTTATGTGGATGAGTTGGGATGGCAAAGATACATAATACACCAATAAATATACACAATACACCAATAAATAGACACAATACACCAATAAATATACACAATACACCAATAAATATACACAATACACCAGTAAATATACACAATACCCCAATAAATATACACAATACACCAATAAATATACACAATACACCAATAAATATACACAATACACCAATAAATATACACAATACATAATACGCCAATATGCAGGCGGAACTTGACAATACACCCCAAGCGGTAAGGCCTGCACTAACAGATGCCTGTGTGTTCTTATTCAGGGTGGGGGCAATCCCCCACCATAGAATAGGAAGAAGAATATATTTATTTGTAAATACAGTAGCTGAAAAGTGCGAAGCCGGGGCAGGATGCTAGCTATTTTATTTTTTTCATTTTTATGTATAGATGTGTGAAAAATATACCTATTTGTCCTTATAACAAGTCCACTATCAAGGATTGCCATACGATTTCGTTAAATCCGACTGATTTAAACCGGCATAATATACAGCACAAATAAACTAAAAGCTCTGAACAGTTTTGGAAAACCATTGTATAACTCAAAATTATTTTGATTTTTGTCACTTCTGACTGATTTAAGCTAATTGACTTCTGAACTGTACCGGCGAGTCCATTAACTGATATAAATATGAAATCATATAAAAAGCTAAAGCTAATATTAACCGGAGCCTCGTAAATTTTAACTGCAAGTGTCTAAATAGACAAATAGTCCAAATGGCTAAGTTTCACTATTTTAGTTCGGCTCAATCCTTTTTGAGCATGACCTTCAAGATGGATCGTCAAGATGTTGAATATGCGAAACCTATATTAGAACTGGCTATAAAGTGCAGTTAATTCTGGCCACGAAAGAAGAAGAAAAAAAAAAGTGCAGTTAAAAAAAACAAATCGATGCTTGACAGATTTTCATTTGAGGTTGGTACCATCATCTAATGCCTCACAATCATCATCATTACCCCGAAGACGTCCACTGCAGAACTAAGCGGACCATTATTACAAGCAAAGCATGACTGATAGATAAGCATCAATCGTTTGTAGACGAGCATTACAGAGACCCGCTGTTACAGTCATTTATTTTAACCTTCATAAGTGCTCTCACTTATCTTTATTCCCAAATAATTTATCCTACTTAGACTAATTTTAATTCGCTTTTGCGAATGCATTACTGTATAGTTATAGTCATATACGTTTAGTTTATTTAATATCTCTCCGGGACAAATTCGAGACGTTGAAATTCGCTTTGTTAGCACAAACTTCGTCTTGCCTCCGCTATCCGTAACGCTCAGTTGACGTTTCTATCAACGGCGTGTTTAGGTATTAGCTAAAGTCTGTTAGGGGATAGTTTGGAGTGAGCATTGAAATGGTTATTATAACTAAAGCAAAGTATGGTGATATTTTATGAACACTATTTTTTTATTACACTAACTAGCTGCTGCCCGCGGTTTCACCCGCGCGGAGATATTGGATTTCATGGTTTTTATTATTTTTCGCGGAACCCTAATTCTTTTTCTAAAATAAAAGTAGCCTAAGTTACTCCTTGTAACATCACAGCCGTTTCGGAGATTACCCGGAACAAACAGACAGACAGACAGACAAAAATTTAATAAATGGTGATTTTGTTATAGGTACCGTATATACTTTCACATACATTTGGTAAAAAGCTGTTATTTTGATATTACAAACAGACGCTTCAATTTTATTTATTTGTATAGATAATGCTCGGGCCACACTTACGGCTAAAACCTTTGGACATTAAACATAAGTGTTATAGGCATGTCGACTTATCGCGTTCGTTTGGCAATGGCATTCACATTAGCGTTTGACGTTAGGCGGCGTCTCGGAGAGTGGTCTTGTTTTTTGGCGCTAAACTTAAGTTTGGTCACTTAGTTTATCGCGTTATTATGTGATATATTTTACCGAGATAATGGGCATTGACGTTAAACGTTAGTGTGGCCTGAGCATAAAAAGTAACGAAAGCGACATTTTCTGGTTAAACAATATTAATTATTTAAGTAGTAAAAAAGTTTTTTTTTTATGTTATTTGGTGACGAGACGAGCTGGTCGTTTGCCTGATGGTAAGCATAACGCCGGCCCATAACAATTGCAGTGCCACTCAGAACTTTGAAACACTAAGGCCTGCGCGGCACTGCAGTGAGCTCGTTACCCTGAGACATTAGGTATTAAGTCTCATAAGCCCAGTAATTTCACTGGATACTCTGCTCATCAAACCGGAACACAGTAATGCTTGCACACTACTGCTTGGCGGCAGACTTTACGAGCAATTGAATTGCCATTATTGTCATTTTTATACCTTGATATTTATGTAACAATGGGCATAATTATTTATTTATTTTAATTAAAACGGCATAAGCCAATTACATTAATTAAAAAAAATACCTAGTCAATTAACATTTTAGACCTTAGTCGCCTATCTCTAATTTTCGTGATTACTGGTAGTAGTAACTAATATAATAGTGTCGTATCCCAAATAAAATTACGTCGATCCACGTAAACGTAACATTAATTACAGACTCGAATGATTTAAATCCATTACACATTACCAGAATTACGGACCGTAACGATATTCAATTTTGTGTATACAAAAGGATCCGTCCATAATCGATTTTGTGTACAAACGGAATCGATAATCGACTCTTTGTTAAACGTATGCTGTAATTATTCGAAAGCTTTTAATTTGTTAAACACGTTTCTGTCGGATATGTTTGTTGAAGAATGTGTGACAATTCAGAACTACATATTATATCTTAGCTACAAAAAGACGTATTTTTATTCTATTGGATAACGACGATTTTTTATGTTATTTTGTAACGAGACGAGCTGGTCATTTACCTGATGGTAAGCATAACGCCGGCCCATAACAATTGCAGTGCCACTCAGAACTTAGAAACACAAAGGCCTGCGCGGCACTGCAGTGCCCTCGTTGCCCTGAGACATCAGGTATTAAGTCTCATAAGCCCAGTAATTTCACTGGCTACTTTGCTGATCAAACCGGAACACAGTAATGCTTGCACACTACTGGCTTGGCGGCAGACTTCACTCGCAAAGCGGTGGTAACAACCCAGACGAACACTCGCAGAAAAGTTAGTCCTACCACTAACAAACTTTAATTTATTAAGTCTGAACATATTGCCAGTTGTTTAAATTAAAGTACCTCACTGTTCTCTGAAACCTATCTTCCCTAGTAATTGAGCGATTGTTTGCGTCAAACACTGCAGGTATCTTATCCTATTTCCATACTGTATTGATTCAAGGTTTGAATATCGACGTTGTGGAAATCAATGGGTAACACGCACACTAGTAAGCAAATATTGATAAGGGGTGGTATGAAATACATTTCTATTTATAATTGAAACAGAAATGTATTCAACATTCAAATATCAGGCAATTTGTAACGTATTTTAGCAATAATTATAATATTTTTAATGTTTATATGTCGGGGACAGGCGGATTTTGATAATCTGTGCTAAAAAAAATATATTTTCATCAAATCAAGTATACACCCAATTTTCTGGGTGTTTATGGATGCTTACGGGTGTTTATTTGGTTTTAATCCAAGCACCGAGTTTCAACCCGGTGAATTGTTCATCAACTTCGACCACTATCTCGTCTGATCTTAAGTGACAGTGTACGGTCTATTCCAAGGTGGTGAACACTCGATTGCTCAGCGACAGATTTTAAACTTAAGCTTGGTAGCTATAGCCAGCGACGTACTAGAAAATACGATACTTAGAATATAACTAGCTCTCAGAGGAACTACTTGGAACTTAATTAATTAAAACTTAATTTCATTTCATTTAGATATGTACCTACCTAACAAAATTGCTAATTCTAAATAATCGCGCGAACTTCCTGTTTGTCATCCGCTAAGTAAGGGCCTCCAAGATACAGGCCTAGCCTAGTTTGGGACCCACTGTCAATCTTTAGAAATGGTATTATATGTATTAAAAAAAAAACAAAAAAAAAAAAAAAACTCACCAGTAATTTCTTAGCGACAGATTTTGAAGTTGACGGTGTTGGCCAGCCGGAGACGCACTTAAAATATCATAGCTAGAATAAGTATAACTGGCGCTTAACGTAACTACTTGGAACACAAATAATAATTGCTTAGCTACAGATTCTAAACTAGATGGTGGTTGGTAGCCGGGCTCGCCCTAGAAAATACAATACAATGCTAGGTTTGCAACACGTTTTTCTTCACTGATAACTCGTGCTCATTGTAAGAATCAAACTATAGACCTACGGAATAGCAATTAATCCCACTACATACCACTATCATTATTAAAATAAAAATTAACTAATCGCAGTGTCATCTAATTTAATTATACAATTAAAAACGACTGCCCTAGCCAGTGACACTCAGGATGATGTAAGGATTTTAAAGATACCCCTACATGCAAACCTGGTCAGAAAGGTTAACAGTTATGCTGGAAAAACGAAAGTCACATATATAACATAACCCCTGTAAACGTTACGGTCCTTTTTTGGGCAATCGTATAATACAGCTATTGCAGGTAATACTAGTAAAACTTGAAAGCAAGTAGATTCGATGCTGTCTTAAAACCGAAAATTCAATTCGCAAAAGCTTTAAAAGTGTAATGAAGGTCTATTAGGCAAAAAGCATTCACATACCTGTTAATAAAGATAAATGCTTTACTCAGAATACAAATAAAATAAATCTGTGTAAGACAGAGTAATGCAGTGCTAAGTACCTATACTTTGGAGTCTAGACAGTTCGAGATTGATGGGTACATTAGATTCTAGTTAGGTAAATTAGAAAGCATATTACCACGGCCGCTTCTATACGATGCTTTGAAAGCTTTCACAAAATCACTATGTAGGTACTGTGTTTAAAGTATTCCATTGCTTTTCCTATACAACATGTATTATGTTAGTGGTAGGACTAACTCTTGTGCGAGTGTCCGTCTGGGTTGTTACCAACGCTTTACTCGTTTAGTCTGTTGCCAAGCAGTAGCGTGCAAACATTACTGTTTTCCGGTTTGATGAGCAGAGTAGCCAGTGAAATTACTGGGCTTATGAAACTTAATACCTAATGTCTCAGGGTAACGAGCGCACTGCAGTGCCGCGCAGGACTTTATGTTTCAAAGTTCTGAGTGGTACTGCAATTGTTACGGGCTTACCATCAAACGACCGGCTCGACTCATTATCCAATACCTACTTTAAAAAAAACTTTTTTATTTCCATTAAGCCGTTACTGAATTAAAGTTAAAAGAATCGATGTCTTTAGCAGGCCAAAATGTCGCAACCGTTACTCCTTTGATCTCTAAATTCCACGGTAAAAGTTTTGGCGCAGGAAGGTAAAATATTGTTTTATTCATCCAAGTTGAGTTTTGGCAGTGTGCCTTGTAAAAGTATGCGAAATTACGTTACGGAAGTTTCAAGAAAGTACATTGATTGGGGTAACTTTACAGGGTCGTGAAAGTGGGCGAGTGTAACAGGGTCTAAATTTAATTATGTTTCTTTGTAACATTCGATGTTACTAAGAAACATAAAATTAACTAAGTCTAAGGCGTAGACAATAGATCAAATATTACAATTTATTTGTGTTAAGTCAGTAGGTAATTGTTTTTCATAATTTTGTCACTGGTTGTCAATCATGCGTGACCCCACTTTTCAAAATATAATTTAAATCCACAGATATGTAATATAGTTTAAATCATGAAAAATTATAAACAATGTAATTATAACATAGAGCGTACAGAGTATAATGTTATGAATAATAAATAAATAAATAAATAAAATAAATATAAAATGCTGGTCGTAGTAAAATAAAATTATTCAAAAACTTAACAAACATAGAATGCCTTCCAGTTTTTTCACTTTTTCTCAATTGGTTTTAACTGCGAACCGCGTGGAGCACCTAGAGTCATTTAACTTTAATGAGCGATCTCTTGGGGCAAATCTGGCTTATACACTCAAGCCCTCGTATACGGGATTCTCTGTCAAAGACCAGGTAACAAATCCACAGGTAACATCCAAGTAACAATTTTCTCTTGGTTTTACTATATCACACAAAATTTGCAGCTGGAGTTCAAACTTGGCGCTTTACAGGCAGGGTTACTTACTACCAGGTTAGCTAAGGACACGCCATGTGAATAAATAATTTTTAATTTGATTTGATTTTATAATATTGAGTAACAAGACGAGCGAGTCGATTGCCTGATGGCATCGAGATATTAACCCCGAGAGATAAAATACTGTACTATCCGATCTCACAACAAAGTATTGGTTTTGCTATAACTTATACCAGCCCTCAGCGTATCAGCGCACGGGAAATCGGCGCGAGGCGGTAGCTTAGCCAATCAGAGCGCATTATGTCTAGTCAAAAATGGTGGAATTTATTTCGAGCAAAACAAACGTCACTGCTTCTCTAGGGGTTAGTTTCTCGATGTCTGATGGGAAGCATAACAATTGCACTCCCAGTTAATTTTATAACCGGAAAACTTTATTAATTAAATGGAAACTAAATACGAGAAGTGTTCGGTACCTACAAAGAAGAATAGCTTATCGGTAGCGTGAGACCAAGTTCGCTGATTCGCTGCATATATTAATCAAAATGCAGCGAACACGAACACGTCTGCGGTCTGCTGCAAATTCAAATGAGATGTTTATCTCTGTAAACATTGTTGTGAAACACTGTTCGGAGTGCAACTTGTTAATCTAGGTCTTACTTTGGCAGATGTGGAGCCAGTGCACCTTTTAATTACTGGTGGAAATATCGGAAACTCAAAACGAAATAGTAATAAACATAAACATAAACGCTTACACACTCACGAGTGTTCTCGTGACCACGGTCAATGCAACTTGATCGAAATGTCGAGGTAAATAAAAACCTG
The DNA here is from genome assembly GCA_907269065.1 of Crocallis elinguaria. NCBI lineage: Eukaryota > Metazoa > Arthropoda > Insecta > Lepidoptera > Geometridae > Crocallis > Crocallis elinguaria. The sequence continues at coordinate 1,286,716 of OU026076.1, forward strand.
TATTTTTATCGTGATTAAGTTCCGTTCTTAAAATAATCAAAAAGAAATGTAATTTAATAAATCATTTTGAATTCGAATTTAATAAATATTTATAAATACCTAAATATTTACTTGTGACTTTGTTCGTATTGTTGAAGATTATGACAGTTTTAAAACCTACATTACTCGTGAAAGTTTTTTAAGCTAGACTTTTACGTGGCCACTTATTGGGCCTAAAATGTAGTTTCCTAAATTTTGGGGATATCTTTTAAAATGCCTATATACATATAAACGAGTAGAATGCAGACCTCTTTTTAATTTTTACGCCTTGGTACAGTAGGTGGTGTGACTGATGAATTGTTATTTGATCGAATAAGACAAATTATTACATTGTCGTTACTTTAAAATAAATTGACGACAGAACTCGCTCGCTTTAACGGTACTTCCTCGTACTATTCTGGCTATAAAAAGCGCAGTTGCAATATTCTGCTAACTGCAAGTCACCAGTAATTAAATTAGATGCAGTCTCCTCGACTAATCTAGCTTATATGTAGGTTTACGATAAGCGATTTCATGTTGCATCCAGGTTTAATAGTGAAAGTTTTATGAAAACGTTCACGTTTTTAGAAAGCCCGTTATAAAACTAGACATGAAAGGCTGATACTTGTTCTACATGAATAGACGGAATGTTATGTCAAAGATATTACTCACTAAAGGTATTATTAGGCTCTGATCATATAAAAAAGGAGATGTGGTAAGGCGTATCGTAGCGGGTGCGAAAGCATCAGGCCTAAATCAGGTCAGATATATTTAATCGAATTCACCTTGCTGACGGCCTTGCTGCCCCATTTTTTGCCTGTGGACTATTAATTATTAGTTTATTTGTGTGGCTGTAAGTAACTTATTGTGCGTAAAAAATGAGTAGGTGTGCCGTAGGTACTTTAGCGGAATGGTGAAAAATATGTATAAAAAACGGAGACATATTTTGAACGCGAATGGGCATATCTCCCTTGTTAGTCTGATCTGAGGTATTAGTATCTCTCCCTTTGATGTGTGCCAGTTTTAATTTATTCCGGCTTGAAGAGAAAAGTAAGCAGTAAACTTACTGGGCTTATGAGACTTAACACCTAAGAGTAACGAGCACAATGCAGTGCCGCGCATGCCTTTGTGTTTAAAGTTTCTGAATGGCACTGTAATTTTTATGAGCAGGCGTTATGGTTACCATCAGGCAAATGACCCGCTCGTCTTCTTATATAATGTTCCTCCTTATAGTATAAAAATCTATGGTTCGAATTCTACAATGAGACACAAGCTCAAGCGTGAAAACAAACACAAAACATCGTGATTTTGATGTTGATGATGATATCAAGGTGGTGGAAATTTCTAGAATTCGCCTGGCTCCTACCTCCTACGGATCGCTAGCTACCATTCACACGCCAAAACTTTGTCTCTATGGGGAGCCAGTCTCCATTCTAGACTTAGCTTTTTTGCACTTCAACAACATTAAAAAGAGATAGTGGCTTTAATACCTTTCATCATCATTGTAAGCTTACTACGCTCCCACTGTGATACAGACCAGAGAGAGAGAGAGAGAAAGAGGCGGTACCCATCCAGACGGACACTCGCAGAAGAGCCAATAGACGCTTATGCAAACGTGCGTTTGCTTGTCGGAATAACAACGCTTTTACGTCAAGCGCGCATTTCGAGTATCACGAAGTCCGCGCTTGACGCAAAAGCGTTGTTATTCTGACAAGCAAACGTACGTTTGCAAAAGCAACTACACTGCCCCTAAGACATCTTACCTTTTCGTCACTTATCTGTCATGGAATATAATAAATCTCCACATATTATGAGTCTCATGTTCGCTTTACCAGAACATTAATATTCTAATGCCCTGGGAACGCTCTCTCAAATTTTATTTCATCTCATTTGCACCACAATTTTACTAAATAAAGTTATAAAACAATAAACGCGCAAGCAATCTTAGCCTTCAAATTATCCGATTTATAATTCATAAGACTCACACTCGCATAGATCTGTTCTTAGCTGACTGAGGGAAGCGAGAATGCCGCTCCAGAATCACGGCTTTGCTCGTGTAGTCTGCCACCAAACAGTAATGTGCAAGCATCGCTGTGTTCCGGTTTCATGAGAAAAGTAGTCAGTGAAACTATTGGGCTTATGAATCTTGAAAAAAGATCGCAAAAAAGTCTCCAAAAAATATATTTTGATTATATAAATGCGAAAGTGTGTTTGTTGGTTTGTCCTTCTTTCACGCAGCAACGGAACAACGGATCGACGTGATTTGGCATAGATATAGTTTAGGGACCGGAGAGTAACATAGGCTACCATTTATCCCGGAAAAAAACCGCGGGCAGAAGCTAGTCAACTATAACAAATGTGATAGTTCAATACGGTTCGTAGCAACGTCACTTCCGTCATCCAGGGACGCATTATGATAATGTCATCAGAGGCAGTTCGTATTGAACGCAGCAGAGCACGACGCGTTCTGATGGCGACATCGACATTCACGTTCGATCGACCGAATGTCCGCACTCCAGTCGAAATGCGGAGTTAAAAGGCGTGAAAGCAATGTATATTTGTGCAATACGCTTCATGTGCATCATACAGAGATCAAGCGCACACTTAATTGTAGTCGTTTTTGTCTACAGTTTCTTTATCACATGATTAAATAAAAACCGTCACTCTGAAGTCTGAAGTACATGCAAAAGGAAAATTCTTCCTCAAAATCTTGTTTTTTTTTTTATATGCTCAGGCCGGTGGTCGGTCCTTTTTGTATGGTGGTAGGCCATTCAATAGTGCTTTCCTGGCTAGCTTTAACTAATTAAACCAAAGGTCGTATTCCTACTTGACAAAATACCTAAAGAAAATTGGCAAATTCGTTATATATGTACACTTAAGCGAAGGATATTATTAGTATTAATTATAAACCTTAACATAAAAACTAATAATAATTTACTGTAATTGTATTTTTGAGAATAAATTTCATTATATTTAACTTTCGCTCTCTATTTGAAAATATGTCGTGAAATGTCTAAAATATCTATCGGCATATTAGTTGGACTAGGAATCTAGTTATATTCTAGGCAAGGAATATTCACCATCCTGGACCACATCGTCACAAAAGATCAGATGAGATTGTAATCAAGCACCTAAAGTAGTGAAAAAAAGGTTAAAAAAGTTGACAAAAATTATATCGAACGATTTAGGTAAAAACAAATTTCTACCAATGATGGATCTATCAATGATGTTTAGTGCGTTAGGGAAAAAAATACTCGAGAATGACGCATTATTTTTACAATTCTGTCAACGCATTTTAATGTAAATAGAGGCGTAACCTCAGGGCGTCTGGTCGAAGCCACACGTGACCAAAATGCTGGCCTCTACTTAGGTCAAAGATTAAGCATTGCCATTCAACGTGGCAATGCTGCCAGTATATTGGAAACGTTGCCTATATACTGGTAGCGGAATATTAGATATAGATTGTAAATAGATTGGTGTGTATTTTAGGTATTTAGTTACTTTAGTTTATTTTGTTTTAATTAAATCTTCAAAAATGTAAATAGATAGGTAATTATTAATCTAACAACCCAACTTGATTTAAACGCGAGCATAATGCGTGCCTATCTATAATGCTCAAAACCACAATTTAAAGCCAACGTACAATTCAATTCAAACTCCGTCCACATTAAATCAATTCGACTATTTATGACACCTCATAAATAAACATATCCCCTACTCTTCATTCTGTCTGCAAAGTAATAAACAGTATGGGCAGTTCTTAGAAATTTCAAAGTTCAATGCACTTTATACATGCATAGCACCGAGTGTCACAATTGTTTTTTACTCTTAAGAGCCTACTAGTCCACGCCGCGAACTAACGGGTGGGCGCGGCTAAAATGCATGCTATTTCGTCTAACATTCATGGGACAAGGTAAGACTCTGCAGCGATGAGTAGTACGAAGCTAATGCTCGCGCATACACAATTACACACTCTCGTAAAGTCACGACGAAAACCGAAAAGTTGAAAACTGGCGCGCAATAATATACGAATTGGCTTCTGGTGCTTGGGGTTTTACGATAAAACTACTGAATGTATTTAGTCAAACCAAAGTTATTTGAAATGTCAACAAATTAAAGTTTGTTAATATGTACATTATTTTGGAGTTTTCGTAATCCTTTTGTAATTTATTTACGTCTAAACTTGCGTTAAAATACAGATGTTTGAAGGCTCATTACTTTTAAGCCAGTTATTTTTATCCTGTATAATTTTGCATACTAACCTAGATAACGAAGAGATAAATCGATATTATTCTTAATTTTAGACTTAAAACGTCAAGTAGTGGAGTAATCACCCAAGTACGGTTGTATGGAGAAATGAACAGCTAGTTCCTTCTTAATAGGTTGGTGTTTACCTTTTGACCTTTATCTCGCCTTATCTTAAGTTGTGATTTGGTTGCAGATGGAGGATACGTACGTAGTTTTTGTAAGTGGGAGGACTAACTCTTCTGCGAGTGTCCGTCTGGGTTGTTACCGCCGCTTTGCTCGTGTAGTCTGCCGTGTGATTGTAGCGCGTAGACAAATGTGTATTAAGGTAACTTACCCTACTGACATTACGGTGCAAGTTCCGTTTGCACAACCCCGAAACCGACGCTGTTTGATCTCCAAATATTGTCACTCAATTTTGGTCTGTGTGTTTTTTTTTCAGGGTACCTATATAGGAAAGTGAATAATTGAAGAGCTAACTTGCTGTGCGTATTTTTATTTCGAGGTCGGTGAAAACGTATGTTTGCTATGCGTATTGAAGTTTATAAAACTCTGTAGTCAGCATTATAATGCTGCACGCATTTTTAACCATCGATGCAAAAAAGGAGGGGTGCTTTGGTTAATGTGTTTTTGTGTTCGTGTATGGAATCGTAGCTCCTGAACGTATAGCCCGGTATCGATTTAGTTATTTTTGTTATAAAGATGACTTGAACGACAGTTTTCTTAGTTATGATTCAAAAAATCTGTTCAGCCTTTTGAAGATAATCCGCTCTTTTCATCGGATGCTTTTTTTAATTTTTTTAGTTACTCATATAGTGATTTCTACAAGAGCCGTGCATTTTTTTGAGATAAAAATAGCCCACAAACTATCTTCATGAAAAAAAAAACACGTAGATTCGTTGCTCCGTGGCTGCGTGAGAGAATGTTATTGAAGTTCAATTTATAATTGCACCGATACTAAAATGTAAAGAAAAAACATATTACCTATTATATAACTAAAAATAAGACATACATTCTGCACTATTCTTTTACGTAGTGTACCAATAAGTATCGGATGGCAATTATTTTTAAAGAGAGAAAAAGCAAAGGATCTTTTCATTACATAAATTATAAACAGAATTTGTATTCTAATTCTGAAATGGTTTATTCGTTTCAGCCTTAAAACTTCTGCTAATGACTTTCTGATCTGCTAGGTGTTAAACGCCACCCCAATATTGAATTTGCCCGAGATTCTGTAGATATAATATTTAATGTAATAATTATGAAAATGTTTGCCTCGAGCAAGTAATTCAAATTATGCTTAGTCTTGATCTCGACATATAAATTTAATTTTCAGAGTTTTAATTAGTAATGGGCACGATTTAAATATTAATTTTTGAATATATTGTTGTTTGTTCGTACGTGAAACAGACGCAGTCTTTTTTTTTTTTTGCTCCACGCGATTAGCGTATTTAGCCAGTGTCGAAATTAAAAATATGTGTCTTTGTACTTACATCTTCTAAATATATACTAGCTGTGCCCCGCGGCTTCGCTTACTTAGCCTAAATTACTTCTTATAACATTAGCTATCTGCTAGAGAACATCCCGTCAAAATCGGTCCAGCCGTTTCGGAGATTACCCGGAATAAACAAACAGACAAAAATATTTAAAATTGTGTTTTTGTTTTATAAACAGACGGTTCAATATTGTTAATTTGTATAGATACAAATAAAATTGAAGTGTCTGTTTGTAATGTCAAAATAACAGCTTTTACTAAATGCAAATGAAAGTATATACGGTACCTATAACAGAAAAACTATTTTTTTATTTGTTGTCTGTCTGTCTTTTAAATTATTTGTTCCGGCTAATCTCCGAAACGGCTGGACCTATTTAGAAGGGACTTTCACTGGAAGATAGCTGATGTTATAATCAGTAACTTAGGCTACGTGGACAAAGTCGCGGGGCACAGCTAGTTTTTAATAGGCCAAGACGCTGACAATCACCGTAACGCTGTCAATGTCAGTCTGCATGGGAACAAGGTAGTACGAAGTCGTCAAATATGAATTAATTTTAAAAATATACTTATTTACACTGTACCTGGTATAGTCTTTGTATGACCGCTCTCTCACCTACTGATAAGCGACGACAATAAAACACGTTCAAACATATTTTTTCTGTTAAATTCATCTCATTCAAAATAGACGACGAGAATAAATAATTCTCTCGAATAAATAAACACCTATCAAAAAATGGAACATAATGTCATTCATTGTTTGTTTTTTTCATTCAATTGCTAACACGGGACAAACGACTGATCATCTAAAAATATTAAGGGGCAGAATCCGGCGCGCCGCTATCTCGCTCGCGCCTCTTAGCATTTTTGAAGATAAATGATCACTTAATATAATTATGAAAAATCGCACTCGGTGAAATTGCTGGCATTAACATTACAAAGGTACGGCAAAAGTATCATTTTGATCCGATCAAGTTTTCATTCATGAAAATGGGCAAAACATAAAATCCCATTTTTAGGTTTGAAAACCTGAATGGAATAAAATGAAATTTTTGTGTAACCTTTGTAATGTCATTGTCAGCAATTTCACCGAATGCGATTTTTCATAATTATATTAAGTGATTGTTTATCTTCAAAAATGTTGAGATGCACGAGGGCGATAGCGGCGCGCCGGTTTCTGCCCCTTAACACTGAAAATAACAGACTTTAAATAAAACATAATGTCATTCATTATTTGTTTTTTCATTCAACAATAGCTAAAACGGGACAAATGACTGATCATTTAAAAATATTAACACTGAAAATAGCAGACTTTGGTTAAGCATTGCAGAATGTTTTCAAAGGATGAATGTTTCAGTAAATATTCACTAAAATCTTTATGAATCGTCATAAAATTCATTCGCGCTCAAATTTATTCTCCTAAAAGATAAAACCGTACTTTCCTACGCGTCCAATGTGTGGATTATTTATATTTGTCAGGATTAGCTTCCATCGCCGTCACGAAACTTACGAGCTGGATTAAGTGCAACGATGATATTTTAGCAAGATTTTCAGATAAATAATGCTCAATGGTGACGTGAAGGCCGCACAATAGGCCACCAAACGCGGCCACTAGACGCTGCCACTAGATGCGGCCAAAAGTGGCTGGGTGCAGACTCCAGTAAGAGCCATTGGTGGGCATAAAATATAGAGCGCAGAAGGAGCGCTCGGGCACCTTACTCGCCCAAGCATTCCATCAGTTGTCTAGCCTTCAGTGACCCAATGTGCAGCTCCACCACCCCTAGAAGTCGAACGACTTCTTCTCTTTCATGTTAATAAGTTACGCAGGTGCTTAGATGCAGCATGTGCACTCCAAGGTAAGCTAATTAGGGTGTAGTATTTGGGGTTCATTTTAAATTACAAATATATATTTCACATTTCATTTAATTTCATAAACATCTTCAGAGGATTTCACTCTGGATGACAAAGTTAGTCGTCAAAAAATCATCTAAGATTTCTTAAAATATACAAAATTAAGACAATAACTACACTACTATGTACTCCCAAAAACAGAACAAATACTCGTTTTTTTTCTTTTTGCTATCTCTATTCCATATTAAATTTTCAACCTAAATAAACACAGCTCGAGGTTCCAAGAAAATGTAAAGCAATAACTTCTTTGATACGTACCTAGAACGCACGTCCAGTAAACTAGGAACCTAATTTCATGGCAATACTCCCAGGTACAGCCAGAGGAAAATCTATATTGCACGTACGCAGGTCAAGTACGAATTGTGTAATTGTTTCATACATTTTCAATTTTATACCGCAGGAAAGTACTTTCTTCGAGAGATGCCGCTTGGTACAAGATTATAGATTATAACGGTAAAAAGAAATTAAATAAAAACTAGATAATAATAATGCTGTTTTTTATTTATAAGGTTTTGTTTAATTTTGTTTTTAATTGATAAATTCTTAGTTTTTTATTGAAATGTAAATAATCTTATGTATAAGTACCTACAAATAAATAAAATTGAAAAAACCATCAAAAAAAAAAAAACTAGAAGAAAATATTTAAATTGCTGCCTTATCAGCTAACAATCTCGTGTTCGTTTTCAATACCAGACCGATTAAAACCAGCGGTCACTAGTCTTCGTGTGGAAGGAGTTGTCTAAAAGTCGCTTCTTTTCGTTTTGTAAGAGCTTATTTCTTTAATAACCAGCGAAAATTCTAGACTATTCCTTCCACACGAAGACTAGTGACCGCTGGTTTTAATCGGTCTGGTATTGAAAACGAACACGAGATTGTTAGCTGATAAGGCAGCTGGTCTTGAAGCTCTTTGTTTGATGTTATGATAATTTAAAGGATTCCTTAGTACAATTATTATAATAGTATCCAAATTTTATTATAATACCAGCTGTGGCCCGCGGTTTTCACCTGCGTTCCCACAGGAACCGTGCATTTTTCCGGGAGCCTGTGTTACTCTCCAGTCCATAAACTATATCTATGCCAAAAATCACGTCGATCCGTTGCTCCGTTACTGCGTAAAAGAAGGACAAATCAACAAACCAACAAACACACTTTCCATTTATAATATTAATATATACTAGTAGGACTACTAGGATTTCTTGATGAACATTGTTTGTCGCACATATTGGTTTTGGCGTTAATAGATTTATCACGATAACAATTATTATCGTTAGAAGTCAGGTGTAGCTGCGGGAATATAAGGTACGATAAGTGTCAACAACTTCAGGATAATTCGTTCGCAGATTTTTTCATCGTTAGGACTACTAAGGATTGGAATGATTTATAGAGCGCAGTTGTTGGTATATCAACAACTGTGTTTCTAAGAAAATACAACTTAAATCTCTTTCAGTCTAGAGTGAGAATATGCATCTCATCGACATGCGTACTCAGCCTTAGACTGCATTTTACTGCAAGTTTAAGATCATAGCAATATTCTAAAATTAGCTCGTTACTTATACCACACGCTTTCCATACCCATATCCGCTCACCAAACAATACCAGAAGGAAACTAGAGGTAGAACTGAGAAATACAACGTGCCGCCATGATATTAAAGCATAAATAACAAACGTTCAAGTTTTATAAGATTTTGAGGAAGCAGTATTACATTTTGGTTTGGTTTGAATACAAAATCATTACAGGTGATTTCTGGAAAATGACAACATGGTTTAATATATCGTGTTAAATAAGCCTTAACAGATTTAAAAAACTTGATATCAGGCATTAAAATTAAGGTTCCAATTGTTTTTTTATGCCATTAGATAACGACACGGCACTGCAGTGCGCTCGTTATCATCAGGTATCAAGTCTCATAATCCCAGTAATTTCACTGACACTTTGCACATCAAACCAAAAAATAGTAATGCTTGCATATTACTGATTGGCGGCAGTATAGACTACCAAAGCGGTAGTAGATACCCAAACGGGCACTCGCAGAAGAGTTATAAAAATTGAGATTTTGTAGTGGTAAAGAAAAAAAAAAGAATTTTCTCCTCCGTGAAACCACAAACGAAAAGGTCTAAACTTACAGCTATACCCAGATTATTATGCTCCAGAAGTTTGCCACATTTAAATATTCAAAAGTCACATTAAAATGTATACTGCATTTTACTTTAGACGTGCTCTAAATTTAACACCACTAAAGTTACATTGGTTCGGGCAAAAATGTCGCAGCGGACGTAACCCAGTACGACCTCTACTAGATTAGGGTGAGGCAAAATGGTAGGATATCTAGTGAAATGAATGGATTGAATCTATTTTTCTGGTTCGCGAAGTTTTTTTAATATTAACCAACATTTCTAAACCAATAATAATAATCTGCCATTGAAAGTCCCATCAAAATTGTTCCAGCCATCGACCATCGACCCACGGCTGCCCACGTCACTACCACCATATTAAACGTGTTATGATGTCCAACTGAAGAAAACGATAATTAAAGAAGCTACGAACCGACTTCAGTGACAAACCACTAAACCGATTTTGACGAAATTTCTGTGGAACTAATCTGAAAGTATACCCTTTCAAACAAAAAACAGTTTTCCAAACTGGTTAATAAATGTCGGAGATCTAAGGTAACTTTAAAAAAAATATAAACTTTTTTGGATGCCGGTTAAAAAAAGGCAACGAGTCCTTTGCCATGTCGTTTCAGGACACGTGCAGCGAGTTAAAAGCCCATGGGTATACCTAAACAATGACCGATTGACTTGTTTATATACTCTGACTATTTCCCAGAACGAACATATAGAACTGTATGAAGTTGCCTGCGTGACAGGACTGCTAGATCAGCTTGACGTAGACGTTACAGTCAGTACATAACGTCAGAAAAATGAAATGAAAACAAATTAGTAAGAACTAATCTCTTTTCATTTCTGAAGAGAAGTTAGCCAGTATAATTTTGGGATTATTATGAGACTTAAAACTTGTCTTAGTTAATAAGCGCAATGCAGTGCCGCGCAGGCCTTTGTGTTTTATAAATCTGAATGGCATTGCAATTGTTATGGGCTGGGCTTTGTGGGTTAAAGTGGGTTTTATCGATTTTTTATATAATTTATCGAGCCTTGATACAACCGACTGAAAGTTATCGAATAGCTAGGTCGAATCCAAAGAGCATATAAAGCTAAGTACTACAATACTTTACGATCAGACTTCGGTACTCGCAACATTCGATAAATATATCAGTTTTTTCGATTCGACAAATTTATCTTTGGACGCTCGCACTTGCGCCGCTAGGCATTTACGCGGCTTCCCGCCCCGGTGTTAAAAACAACCGTCCATAACAAATCTACGTAACTGCCACGTCTTCTAATACTGCGACAGCCGGATTTCATCCAGTTGTTTCCTGGTTTCTACCATCTTGTTTCATCCTAATCTAATACAAGTTACAGGAGTTACAGGTCGTCCGTTTACGTTTGCTGCAAGATTCCGCCAGAAATAAGTTTTGCAGAATTATATTTAGGACACGTATGCCTATAATGTACTTATATATTTTAATAAGGATTTTAGTTATTATATATATATTATAATAATGCTTATTTATAAGAACATTTATTAATAGACTGCTGAAAAAAGGAGTCTAGTGTTTTTAGAGCTCAAATCCATATCCATATCCATACAGATAATCCATACATCCATACAGATAAATAAAATTGAAGTGTCTGTTTGTAATATCAAAATACTTAACAGCTTTTTACTAAATGCATACATGTACCTATGTACCGTATATACTTTCATATGACAAACAAAACATAACATAAACATAACAAAACAACCATTTTTTTAAATTTTTGTCTGTCTGTCTGTCTGTCTGTTTGTTCCGGGTAATCTCCGAAACGGCTGGACCGATTTTGACGGGACTTTCACTGGCAGATAGCTGATGTTACAAGGAGTAACATAGGCTACTTTAATTTTGGAAAAATAATTAGGGTTCCGCGCAAAAAATAAAAACCATGTAATCCAAAATCTCCACGCGGGTGAAACCGCGGGGCAGCAGCTAGTATGTATCTATGTATGTAAGTTTCTTTGTTCCACCATAACTTTTAAATGTCTGAACAGATTTGGTATCGTTAGAATCCCTACATGATCCCGAGTGGCACTGGCTAGGGCAGTCGTATTTTTATGTAACTTTTGTTACGTGGACTTTTGTTTTTACAATGAATTCACATTGAGGAATTTTTAATGTGTTTAATCTTATGCTTTTTTATATTTGGAGTAGGTACTTATAACGTTTTCAGGGTTTATCATTTAACTCAACTTTGTGCGGGCGGGGAGAAGCTGTTGTGGCTGAGTGTGCGCGGGAGGCGAGCTACAAAAACGCAGCCACCGCCTCAGCTGGTTGGTCGGTCGCGGCCACTCGAACGCTCAGTATGCGCCGATGCCAAACAAAATAAAGAAAATGTATAAAAAATCTTGTTCGCAACTTGTGCTTGCGTTGGCGTTAGTAGCCGCGTTCAGTGCCCCAATGTGCGGCAACAAAAAATCAGAACAACACGATGTTTTAAAATCAATAATGTTTAATTAGTATAATTGAAGGTCGCTAAAGCCGAAATTGGCAAGAACCTATACCAACATACGATACCGAATACCAACATATTACATTATTCAGTGGTTGATTAATTCCTCTGAGGTTAGGTTGAACCCTCGCGCTTTCACTGGTTGTCTTCTGTTTTTGTCTAAATGCTTTATGAAGTATTAACGGTCTCATGGTGGTAGGGTGTTTTCTAGTACTTGCACGGCTAGCTACCACCCTCGAATTGAAAATCTGCCGAGTACCTACTGTACTGTTGTATAGCTGCAGTTGAGGGCTATTAGTCCTAGTAAGGTGTTCATCTTCGACCACATAGTCGTTTAAGATCGGACAAGATATTGATCAAGCACTGATCTATATATCAAGGCTAAAAATGTAATATACGTACCTACTTGAAATTCAACGTACATCATGTAAAATTGCGTTTTTAGAAGAAATAGCAGGTAAACTTAAAAAGCAAAACCTTCAATCTAAATACAAAATTACATCTAAATCATTAGAGCCGTTTCCGAGATACACAAAATAATTTCAAATATATGTTTATACGATAATTGCTCCTTTAAAGTTATTAGATTATAGATACGTTGTAAAAATTGTTATTTTTTTATTGTATTGTGTAACGAGACAAGCGGGTCGTTTGCCTGATGGTAAGCATAACGCCAGCTCATAATAATTGGCAAGCAACTCAGAACTTTGGACAAAAGTCTGCGAGGCACTGCAGCGCGCTCGTTATTGAGAGTCTCATAAGCCCAGTAATTAAACTGACGACTTTGCTCATGAAATTGGAAGATAGTATTGCTTGCACATAGCTCCTTGGTGGCAGACTACACGAGCAAAGCGTTGGTACCCACCCAGATGGACACTCACAGAGTAAGTCCTTCCACCCGGTAATTTTAATACAAACAGACTTTGACATGATTATCTACGGGTATTAATTATATGTAATCAACAAGTAGTAAGTTCCTTGACTTTATTTGTGTACGCTGCGACCCTTCCTATACTTTTGATAAATAAATTACCTATGTCCTAGTGTATGCGTGAGTGAACAGCTGCTCTGCTTAAATTACTAAAGAAAATAGGTAGAATTTTGTACTAGGTCAAGCGTCATTTTGACCTATATAATAATCCTACTAGACCTACTTCCTGTTATACGAGTATTATAAATGCGAAAGTGTGTTTGTTGGTTTGTCCTTCTTTCACGCAGTAACGGAGCAACGGATCGACGTAGTTTTTGGCATAGAAATAGTTTATGGACTGAAGAGTAACATAGGCTACTTTTTATCCCGGAAAAATGTATGGTTCCTGTGGGAACGTGGGTGAAAACCGCGGGCAAGTAGTACGCAAGTAGTAAGCAAATAGTACGGATTAACCTGCTAAGCCCATAGGTGGGACTCAGAATTCTTCTTTCACACACACACGCACGCACACACACAAACACTCACACACATACAAGCGCAACAAAAAGCAAATTCATCCTCTACCACAAAATTTGTGGTTCAATTACAACATGATATTTTTTCAACAGTCTTCTAGTTTTTTTTTACAATATTTGTTTGTCCTTAAAACTCGTGCAATATTTCACAGTGTGACCAAAAAAGCCTAAAATTTTCCAGGTGTTGAAAGCCATTACCGGTGTCACATCTGACCACCTGAGCACTATACTAGAAGACAGTATTGAAGATCTGTGCATATTTAGTTTGATTAAAATAGGTACTAAAATATATACGAAATTTTATTTATTTAGAGCAAATTTAGTTAGATAGTTATCTGAGCTAGGATTTTTATTTTATTAAATTTAAGTTGTTTGTTTGATATTGAAATATTGAAAGCTTGTATTGGTTACTACAACCACGGTAAATATCCTATTATTATATAATGTTGTGAATAAGCAAAGCAATCATTACTCTGCTTAATTATTTTGATGGACTTGTTCATACAATGACAGCAAGATTAGTGTTGGACGTCACAAATAGTGACGTGCCGCCGCAAGTTCTTTGTACCTACTTTTATGATGACTTTATTTCTCTTTTGTACTAGTGCAGAATAATTTTTTATTGATGATAAATTAGAATTGTAAAATTAAGTAATTGTAGAATTATATTTTTGAATTAGTAATTGTAGAATTAGGTTCTACAGAAAAAAAAGATTGCAAAAAAACCTCAACAGATGAGCGAACTGAGTCTCTGTACAATTTTGTATTTAGTGTAAAATCCAAATCTTAAATACCTACTTAAATAATCGATCAACAGAAAGAAAAGTTTCTTACTTAGAATAAAACTTCAAATTCGTCGAAGCTTTGGTACTGACTGCATCCTCTCCACCTGAGCGTTACCCATAACTGCATTTTCTACCGCCCTCGTATATTCCACCCCGAGAGAAACATTCACCGACATATTTTGTATTTTCGCTAAGGAAGCTGCCGTCATTTTACTGAAATTCTAACGTAGGTAGTCATCTAGTTTTACCAAGAGGAATATTCGAATAAAATGTGAGGTATAATCAAACTATTTTTATGCATTTAAGGAATTCAAGACGACATCAATTTTTGTCCTTGTTGTGGCTTTATGTACTGTCTGAGACATTGAGTTGGGTTTTAGTGCTCTCTTGGCCAGAAAATAATCTCTAAGTACTAATATATGTGTGTCAGAAGGTGAACTTAAGAGCTCGTATTATTCAAGGTATAGCGTGTTTAACTTCTTCGATCTTCTTTGTGACTTAAGATCAGATGAGTATGATGATCAAATGCAAACCTATCGACAATCATTATCAGCCTCTTACGCTTCCACTGCTGGGATACGGGCCTTATCTCAGAGAGAGAGAGAGAGAGAGAGAGGTGTGGGCAATAATCCACTCGCTCGCCTTGTGAAGGAAGGCTACATAGGCTGCACTCGCTGCCCTCAGATACCCAATGATTTTATTGATAACTTGGCGCATCAAACTGAAACGTAGATGCCTGCAGATAATACTTGGTGGCAGACCTCACGAGCAAAGCAGCTATGTCCACAGAGAAGGACACTTGCAGAAGAGTTAGTCTTAGCTTTAATATAACTATTACGTCTCTTATCTTTTATATTTGTTAGCGTAATAAAAGTAGGATATTACGCAGAAGTGAACTAAGTCTGCCTAATACAGTGAAACATTAGGGAAAGAAGCCCTACCGCCTACTCTATCGCCATACCCAGATTCCTAATTGGGTTTACCTGTAATTCAGACGCCTGTATCTAGATAATTAGGATTAAGAGAGCTATTATGTTCCCAAAACAAACACACACGGAATATCTAGCTTCTATTTTCTTTCTCTTATTTTAGGAGGATCTTCTCAATTCTGTTGGTATTTATGTTATGTTTGTTACCTCAGATCTCCGCCATTTATAAACCGATTTGGAATAATCCTTTTTCATTTGAAAGGATTTACTTACTTTCAGATTGGTAGAAATTTCATCAAAATCGGTTCAGTAGTTTGTCACTAAAGTTGGTTCGTCGTTTTTTAAAGCATTTTTATGTCATTCCTCATTTCTCATTTTTATAGACTGCCAAACTTTTTATGACAAACTTTTTATTTAGGAGACGCCAAAATCGGATGCCTAAATATTTAGAAGTTACCTAGGACAAAAAACGTTTCACCAACCTTTAGGAGTGTTCTAACTTATTCTTCGTTTTATTAAGAACGGGCAGTGATACCTAATGTATCAGCGCAATGCAGTACCACTCAGGGCTTTGTGTTTAAAAGTTCTGAGTGGAACTGCAACTGGAATTGTTGTGAGCCGGTGTTATGCTTACTGTAATGCATTGACTTTATCCGGTGGTCGAGTCGATCTCTTAACGAGTCGTGTCAAATGAGGCAGTCTTATTCCGACCGCCGAGCGGAGAGGTCGTGTGCGCGTGTTGTAGTGTTTATAGTGTTAGTAGGCTGAAAGTCAGGATTCTACACTTACCATCAGGAAAACGACCTGCTCGTCTCGGTATTCTACAGTATAATAAAACAACCTATTGCCGTAAACATGTGTGCACTCTAACAACATAATCGCTCCCCAAACCCTCAAAGGGAAAACCAAACGAGACTCAAAATACACCTTACTAATCAACCCTTACCCAATTCCATTACTCCAAATGAGCTCCAATAATCCCGTTCATTTCCCACCTCGCCCCACTTTCCACCTCGCCTGCTTACTTCACATAAAGAACTCGACTTTTCATTCCGTCAAAGCACTCTCCATAAAGACTGCTAAACACCATACCGAAGAAAGAACCCCATTTACTTAACTAATAAACCCTTAACAAATAAAACTTCTAATCAACTTTTGCAACTCATGTTCACTTACTGAATCTACCTACTCTAATTTGCGAAGAACGCCTTAGCAATAGCGAATGCAGAAATTTGGGCTAACTACTTCGAGTCGCCAGGTGGTAGGACTGCGAGTATCCGTCTGGGTTGGTACCACCGGTTTGTGAGTGAAGTCTGCCGCCACACTGTAATGTGTAAGCATTACTGTGTTCCGGTTTGATGAGCAAAGTGCAGGTCAGCGAAATTTTTATTTTTTTATTTTATTTTGTAACGGGACGAGCTGGTCGATTGCCTGATAAGCATAACGCCGGCCCATAACAATTGCAGAGCCACCCAGAACTTTGAACGCCAACGGCCTGCGCGGCACTGCAGTGCGCTCGTTACCCTGAGACAGTAGGTATTAAGTCTCATAAGCCCAGTCATTTCACTGGCCCAACCCCGATAATATTGGGGTTGGATAACGAACGCAATGCAGCGCAGCGAAGGCTGTTGTTTTAAAGTTCTGAGTGGCATTGAAATAGTTATAAACCTGCACCTAAAACAAATAACAAAAAGAAAAATACTTGCCCGCTAGTACAGAAATCGGCAAAAACGTGCATTGAGTGAATTCTCGTTCTCGCTCTAATTAAATGGCAAAAATCGGTTCCAGCCGGCTTGACCTAGTTGCAGGGACAATTGAGGAGACGCGAATACTACACCCAGCCTAAAGAATATGGTGCGAGGTTGAAACGACCAGCGATTTGGTGTAAATTGAAGAAACAAAATATATTTTTTTTTTTACTAATGAGGATAACGAGGCGAGCGAATCGTTTACTGGTACGCATAACGCCAGGCCATAAGAATTGTTGTATAAGAACTTTGAAACGTAAAGACCTGTGCGGCACTGCATTTCGCTCGTTACCCTGAAACATAAGCCCAGTAATTGCACTGACAACTTTGCTCATCAAACAGAAACACAGTAATACTCAAGCGTTAGCATATAATAGAATAATACTTTATTGGTGATACCATGTCAATATTTAGCATTGAAATATTTATTCAAATTATAAAATACAAATATAAATATCTTCAATGGGCTAAATGCCTTTATTAACTAGCTAATTCATAAATAAACACTACATCTAACCTAGCTAACTACAAAAACAGTTGGATAATCTACAAGCTCAAATAGGCCTATCGATAATCCAAATGTTCTAGCCCACTACCAGTTGGGAGCGTACCCAGCATGCTGGCGGCATTGCCTGGTAAAAACTATAAATTATAAATAAAAAAAATTCAGGCCTATTTTAAATCCATTAGCGGGAAGTTCCATGGTTACTTGAGGAATTGAAGAGAGGGCAGTGTAGGTATAAACTGTAAGGTATTATCTATTCTATGATATAGGCCAAGTAAACTTCTTGGAACAAGAAAGAGAAAAGAGAGAGGTGGAAAGAGCGAGTGTTGCCGAGCGGGCACTTGTGCGACTTTCAATCCGACGCACCATAGTTCGAATCTCGACTCGGTCCGCACCAATGACTTATATCAAGTTATGTGCGAATTATTCACACTCGCTCTAAAACGGCGAAGGAAAACATCGTGAGGAAACCGGCATGTACAAGAACAAAAAAATTCGAGGACATGTGACATCCACCAAGCCGCACTGGGCCCGCGTGGAGGATTACGGCCCATACCTCTCTCTGTGAGAGAAGACTGGTATCCCAGCTGTGGGAGCGTCAGAGGCTGATAATGAAACTTCTTGGCCGGTGTAAATATTGATGCGAGTCCGAGTTTAAGTACATCCTTTTCTCTTATTGTTAGATGGAAAGAGACGGAGTGTTACTAAACTTAGTTCAAGTTGTGAGTAAATCGTGACTTACATCTCTGCAGCTCATGCTCTACACTACAACATAAAGCAAAATGTGCAGCAGTAGGCAATCTGTAACACACCGCAATTAACTAGATTTGCTTTCAGTCTAAATTTGTGTTTTACCTCTTCCATTTCTGTATTCATAACATGAAAAATTGGCGTCATGTTTCACCGTCAATATTTTTTACTTAACCGGTAATTTTACTCGTAAACCGGTTCGAGAAATTGTGTCAGAATTTTTGAAGTGTTAATAAGTATAAAAGCGTTTAGTGGTAAAGTTTGGCCGTCAACTTCGGTCTTGCATATTTTATGTATACAAGATTACGATGTTTTAGTACATAATTTTATACTCTTTTGTTGGTTAACTGTAATACTAAATAATTAACCGTTTGGCTTGTGAGGGAGGAAGGGAGGAAGTTGGTATACAATTTGAGTGAGAATCTTATAGTGGTGTACAGGGCCGGATTTTACATAAGGCAAAGCAGGCAACTGCCTAGGGGCCCGGCACCGACTAAGAGCCTGGCACCCCGGGAAAAATATGAAAATGTTTCTTCGAGTGAAAATTAAATTTGAATATTTGTATGAATTGTTTGTAACAGATCCTCAATGACAATAAATATGGCGTTGTTTTTTATATAATATCATCATATTTCAAATTATTATAGCATAATATTATTAGGGTAAGAACAGAGCGCCATAGACGTACAATGTCCAGGGGCCCCGACATGGTTAATCCGGCCCTGGTGGTGTATTTTTGTACTGCATTGCGCTTGTTACTTTGGCACATTAGATAAATAAGCCAAAATAGTTCAAATTCAAATTCAAAATGCTTTATTCATATAACATAAACATATAACATAAACACACAATATAAAGTAATTTCACTGACTATGTACTTTACTCATCAAACCGGAACACAGTAATGCGGAACACATCTATACAAATAAATAAAATTGAAGTGTCTGTTTGTAATATCAAAATAACAGCTTTTTACTAAATGCATATGAAAGTATATACGGTAACTATAACAAAACAACCATTTTTAAAATTTGTGTCTGTCTTTCTGTTTGTTTCGGATAATCTCGGAAACGGCCGGACCGATTTTGACGGAAATTTCACTGGCAGATAGCTGATGTTACAAGGAGTAACTTAGGCTACTTTAATTTTGGAAAAAGAATTAGGGTTCCGCGCAAAAAATAAAACCCATGAAATCCAATATCTACGCGCGGGTGCAACCGCGGGCCGTAGCTAGTTAAATATATAAACAATATAGAATAAACAAACTCTGATTGTTAGAAAAATTCACTTTTAACTTTAAAGTATGAATTTCGAGTCTATAAAATGTTTTAAAGTCACCCAAGCTTAACCAAGCGAGAAAATAACCCGGGAAGTGAGAAAAATAAACCCATTTCAGTAAATAAAATTCAATCTTTGTACCTTAGAAGTTTCCAGTGTCAAGAGGATTCTCTAAGATCTTGGATTTTCATATACCATTTGACTCTAGCTTAAGTGATATTCTATTGCTTAAATCAAGGAGGGCTTAAATATAACTTTGAAAGTTAAAACAATAAAATGGCTAGTATGAGGTGTTTAAACTTTTGGCACCGATTCTCCATTTTTTTTTAATCCCGTCGCTTATTGAAACCGTACTTTTGTATATAGAACAAATTTTAATCATTACACTCAATATTTATTATAATAGAAACACTTCAAACATTTAATAAAATCCCAAGATATTATACACAAGTTTAAAAGAGAGGCGCCATTTTGAAAAAGAAAACAAATACAGCACTAACAAAACTAAAAAAAATCAAACACTTTCCAAAGTTACTTTTCAGGGCTTTCATATCTAATTTATAAACTATGCTTAAACAGTATCTAGGTTACCACAAAAAAAAACATTTTTAGTCGCCTGTTTAGCTAGACATCGTCTAAAGATAAACGACAAAAATTATTAGAAATGTCACAACAGAATTGTGTTAGACAACGGTTAGACACTACTTAAATCAGGATTTGTGGTTGCTCATATTTAATCGCGTGACTAAGGCATGTTTAGGCGTTAAACAGTGATTAACACAAGTTTAACGTGTTTTTAATTTTTTTGTTGGAATACCCGTAAAAGTGCTTATAAACATTTGACAAATTTTTCAAATTAAGTATGTTTTTTGTTTCAGATACCATTAGCTTCAGAAAATTATCCTGTTTCCGTAAAACCCACCAACTAAGAATTCTAGTGGTAAGTCTTATTATAATTAAAAATATTTCTGTAGATTCAATTAAAAAAACATTTACTTGTATATTTTTATAATTTGCATCGTTTTTCTACGTGATAGGTTTTTAACGCTTCTCACCTGATCATAACTTACCTAGAGTAAGACTGGGTCTCAGCAGTCAAGAACAAAATCATAGTTAGATGGAGAAAGAGCCACGGCTCTTATCCAGGCAACATTATGTCATATACCCTTGCCAAGGACGGAGCCAAAATGCAAATTGAAGATGCGGTTAGGCTCTGTAAAACCGCAATGGAAGGAAGACCAATGAAAGGAATACCATTACGCAAAGGTCCTGCCTTTGCGTAATGGTACGTCTTATCACAGGTCATTGCAACCTAAACTATCACGTGCTAAAAACTCTTGCCGTGGTTTCATACAGAAACATGAGACTGTCGAGCATGTGCTCACTGTACAGCCACAGAAGACATCAGAGTAAGTACTGGCTTCCAACGTGGTAAATCACTGACACAAGCTCGAACGAAATCTGACTAGAAAATTTACACACCCAACAGAACATTACTGGAACAGCTCTGCCAGCGAACCAGGCCCGTGCTCCGCTATGCAAAGGAGTTGGGATGGCTTGGGTGGATTCTGGCAGAGGGAAATCCACAAAACACCCCAAGCGGGACGTCAGTGCAGGCCTTACCTCTCCTACATACAATAAGAATAAGGCTGGTTCAAGTGCAGCTGAATATACCGATAAGTGCTTCTAGACACATTTTTCTTTGAGGATAGTTGCTAGTCAAGTGACCAGAAAATGCCCTCGGTAGAACAATGCTAGAGTTGTAGCGCCATGTTTTTCTTTTCTGAAAACTGAAGCTTTCGTTTCAAACAATTTGCAGCGTTATTTGGAATTTTGAGCCATACTGAGACCGCATGTTATAATTGTTTAGTTCTATTCTAATTTATATAAAAAACTATAACCACGTACAAGCAAAAACCGCTACAAACCTCAAGCTGCATTGTTGCCATAAACAAAAACTAAAGCCCTCATTCCCGCTCCTTTAAAAGTCGAACATAAAAGCGGCGATAATTCCCTTCTTATTGTTCCTATGTTGGCAACACTGAATACCGTAGTACGTAACGCCGTAGCACCGTAGTACGTTAAACGCTCGTCGCGTAACGAAACAATGAATCGTTTTTCTGTAACGATTAACGCTTTTAAGAAGTTTCCTTTGTTGAGTTTTTGTCCGGAAATGAAAATGCGAAGTTGGTGCAATATTTTTTCTGTTGGACTACGGCTTTGAAAGAAAATAGGCGACTTCAAAGGCTTTTATTTAGGGAATAAGCATTAAAACCTTGTCCATTTTCGGAGACTGGCTGAATAATTTTATGCAATTACATGTACCCCACAGCTTAGCCTACGTAGCCTAAGTTACTCCTTATAACATTTATAACGTCAGTTATCTGCCAGTGAGTGACCCGTCAAAATCAGTCCAGCCATTTCAGGGCGTAAATTAAAAATTATGTACTATGCAATAGCATTGTTTACTGTATTATGTTATAAGCAGACTAGACGATTACCAAAACACGAACATTAAAAAGATTTTTAGTGTTCAGGAAACTTGGCTAGATAGCCAAGTTGCTTGAACACAGCGTTACGTATAGTTCACCATACACGAGCATTCCAAATCCATCGCTCCACGCCTCGTGGGTTGAAAGGAACGATGGTCCAAATTTGAGCTCACATGGCGCGCCATCGCTTCATTTTCCGATCATTCTGCGTCTCGAGTAGGTACTACCAACTGAGTGCGAAATGGTACGTCGTATCGGCCACTAACGATGAGTTGGAACGTTGGATTTGGAACGTTTGTATTTCTAATATTTCTATCACTCTACGTAACCCATCTGAGATTCCCCACATACGGACGGCTTTTAGAACGTTTTATTGGAATGTTGTGAAATGGAGTGCTCGTGAATGTGGGCTCTATCGGTGTGTTTCAGCAACTGCACTTGAGAGCCGGTCTTAACCGATATTAAGTGTACTGGCCGTCTTCGACCACATCGCACTTAAGATCAAGCGAAGTGGTCAAAAGCTAACTTATCTAGTATAAAAAAGGGTGTTGTTGTTTTATTAGTCCTAATATTATTATTGCGTTTTAAAGTTTTTGGGTCGAACGGAAAAGTTAAAAATCAAAGTCTTTATAAAAACCTTTTCCTGTATTCGACTTGCGAATTTCACAGATTTCTCTCTTAATCAAATAAAGCCGCTTTTATAAAGATGTAGATAGAGGCTTCGGTAAAGCTCTACATAAATTCAGTAAAGGTTTTTTGGCAACAGGTTATATTGTTTATTAGTATTACTACATAACTTTTCTAAAAGCGTGTTGGGGTATTAGTATAAATATTTGTTTATTATACTTACGCATATGTCGCATTATAAACACAACACGATCTGTTTTTCCGCTTGCCAACTCGAAAATAATCAAATGGAACCGCCGCAATCACATACATGCATAATGTCAGCTATACAAGCAGTACACACTACAGAGGTCCATAAAACCGGGACCGGGAACCGTAAAGGATCCAGACAATTGTCTACAATGGAATAGCAATTCCTGAACTTAACTTGTACGGTTCTACCAGCAAAGGACAGTGTAAACGATTCGCGAAATGGCGATACGATGTGAGGATGTCGGGCCAGGAAAGTACGATTGTAACGGTTTTTTAGAGTGAAAAGTGTAGTTTGTGTCTGAAATTCAGTGTATTTATGTATTAAGTTGTATTCAGGATAAGTAAAAAATTTAACGCTTTTTTTAAATTAAGTAGTACAAAAATATTATGTAGCCCATTACAGGAATGGAACCTACAAATTGTCAAAGGCTGAACACTGTTTAAATTGAGCAAGTACAATCTTTTTCTAAGATTTACTGCGAAAGTTTGTCCTAAAATTGAATATTATTTTTTGTTTTTTGTCCACGTAATTTTTTCCTATCGATAGCATAAATAATATATTGCGTAATTGCGTTTTGCTTGATGAACGCCAGCCGATAGCAATTGCAGTGCCACCCAGAACTTTAGGCCACAAACGCCTGAGCGGCACAACAATGCGCTCATTACCCCGAGACATTAGGTAAGTATTAAATCTCATAAGCCCAGTAATTTCACTGGATTGACATTTCAGGCAATTTTGGAGCTCTAGGTTTTGTGTCATAGAGTACAACACCAGAATTACATTATAGGGGTACATCTACAGAAGTTTAAAAAATTTTTTTAAAAACCCAAAAATAAATTTCCAAAGTACTTATTAATTGTCATGGTCATCAACACTTTGAAAATTACCACTAAAAACGGGATATTTACCATGTATATGTAAACTCAAATCAAATAATATACATGGTTTTTAGTGATAATTTTCAAAGTACTTATTAATTATTTTACAAGATTAAGTAAAAAAATATTAAAAAAGGTTTTTGATTCTGAAAAGTAAGTACTTTATTTCATTGTTATGAGAAAGATACAATGTACTGACAAGATAAGATTAGGAGAGCTTAGACAATTTTCGGCTTTTTGATATTTTCTCAAAATGAGTAAAACAGTTTCAAAGTAAAAGAGAAAAAATAAAAATATTTTAAAGGTCTTGATAACGTTGAGTTCAAAAGTAGCTCTAAATTGTATAAGTAAAATAAAAGGTACATCATTATTCGTAGTGAATTTAGCCAAAATACTGCATTGTGTATGTTTAAGTCTAGATAAGTCCATTACTTCTACATAGTTCGATTCCACTATTTTCGGATACTGATTTCCGTTTTTATAAGCTCAAAATAGTTTCACAGTCTGAAAGCTGCTCTGGTAGAAAATGTCTGCCAGTATATTTCTTGCCTTAGATTCTAAAATAGATCTGCATTCGTAATAAATGATCAGTTTCTGTCGCTGGAAAGAAAATCAAGCCGTCTTAGCTATTTTTTGGGCCAATTCGTTCCTTGTTAAAGAACTATTTTTACAAGCTTTCATTAAACTTGCAATGTTTGTACGTAGGTATTTTATAAAAGCTTATCTGGAAAAATATACTTTTCATCAAGAAACTTGTTTACATTCAAATTTTTTTTGTTGAGACTTTTTTTTTTTTTATGTTATTAGGTTACGAGACGAGCTGGTCGTTTGCCTGATGGTAAGCATAACGCCGGCCCATAACGATTGCAGTGCCACCCAGAACTTTGAAACACAAAGGCCTGCGTGGCACTGCAGTGCGCTCGTTACCCTGAGACATTAGGTATTAAGTCTCATAAGCCCAGTAATTTCACTGGATACTCTGCTCATCAAACCGGAACACAGTAATGCTTGCACACTACTGCTCGGCGGCAGACTTCACTCACAAAGCGGTGGTAACAACCCAGACGGACACTCGCAGAAGAGTTAGTCCTTCCACTAACATTGTTAACTATTTTGGTCGAATGTTGTTTAAGCTCTACACTTAGCTTAGGGCTAGCTCTCAATTCCTGACAGTACATATTGATAGTGCTTGACTTAAGAATTTTTGCTTGATTTCAGATTACACTCTGAGAGTTCAGACTTGTTGAACTCTCGCATCGCCGACCCATATGTAGATCGACGGGTGATTGAAATTCTGTACTAAGTACTGTTTAATAAAATACTATTTACTGTGATACTAGATTTGTGACTTACTATTGAGGTAGTTTATTTTGTAAACCTTATTATAGTAAAAATATTTATTTGGATAATAATTTTAAAGATATTGTAGATAGTACGTAACAAACATGGCATTCAAACTAAAAGTCTGCTTTTGTGTTAATTATATCTTTCTTCACCGGCGGGAAGAAAGCAAAAACAAAGTAATTGAAATTCCATTAATTAGTTTCGTCCGCTGTTTTTGCAGCCCATCCCCAATTATAAAGGTTAAATACACAAGTGCATTCCGCTTACTAGCTCGTATTGGCTATTGTGTGCTAGCTCTATTTTTACGGTACATTTCATTTGGAAAAGCAAGAGGCACGTAAGTTTCAATCCCGGGGGCAAAGTGAGAAACCAGTGTTCGACACAATCGGCTAGGTTTGTGCCTGCCACCGACATACGTTGCTTTGGTGTGCAGATATAGTTACACTGTGGCAGGGGTGGCGAACTGGTGAACGTGTAATTTTTTTACATTATAATGGACAAATATTTTTGTATTTTATTTATTTATTTAAAAAAAAACTTTAGTACATAGATTAATCAATTATTGGCATACCCGAATTATTTTGTCGCGTGTCACTAATACACGCGGGATCCCTGCACTATTATATGTTTTCGATAAAGCGTCACAAACGTAGAGCTAATTTTAGTTCTGCTCTCTCTCTCTCCAATACTAAACATGGGAAAGGGATGGAAGATATTTGTTTCACAGGTCTAATTAGTTTTGCAGCTGTCCAATATCGCTAATCTTTGACAAATTAGACGCCACTAAGTTCATGGCCGTTAAATTTACACCGGCTAATCTGACGGGTGTAAAATATATTGTATCCCTTTCTCATGTTCATATGTAAAAAGAGAGGGTGAAACTAAAATTAGATTTAGTTTGAAACGTCTGAATCGACACTTATATCTGCTAATTATACTCTGTTAACATTATTAATTAAGATTATATAATGTGGGTAATTTATAGTTTTAATTCCGCGATAAAGAATGTCTAATGGCCTAATTTCGATCTATACTGAATTTAACCAAACGTAACGCGCGACGCTGGACAACGAAACCTGGGTTAGTTGTTATAAAAATAAAAAACTTCCTTGAGCTCGCAACGATGGACTTTAAAACCAGCAATTAGTATTTTTTAGTTAGTTAAAAACCCTTGGTTGGAATATGTGAACCACCTCCGGCACCGCTGGAACTCTAAACGCAGAACTCAAAAAAGTTAGTCAATTTGTTAATACAAAATGTTAGTTACTCGCAACGCTGAACTGCAATATCCTTTGTCAGTATGGTTAGTGACGCGACGTTTCTCAGCATGGACCGAACTAAGACCGACCTTCGACACGTGTTTCGCCTCTACACGAGGCATCCTCAGGGTGTTGACTCGCCGAACGCTGGAACGAGAGTAAAGTTACTACGGCAATGCCCGCCTTTTATATAGGCGGCCCAGCCGGTTGTGAGTCGTAATCGTGACGCATTGTTTGTGAAATACGTAACAAAGGCGATGAAACCATATTTGTTTGGTCATTCAACAACGTAAAATTGGTGGTATTATATTTTAGAATCTCTAATTGTTCCAACACACACATCCGGAAGCCCTTATCACAAATATGTAAAATATTGTAGGTGTTGTCGGTATGTAAAGAATGGCCTGTTTCAATTAAATGTTTTGCAAAGTGGGACTGCTCTGGATGTTCATTTCTATAGGCGGCTATGTGTTCTTTATACCTAATCTCAAAGTTACGCCCCGTTTGACCGGGGCGTAACTTTGAGATTAGGTATAAAGAACACATAGCCGCCTATAGAAATGAACATCCAGAGCAGTCCCACTTTGCAAAACATTTAATTGAAACAGGCCATTCTTTACATACCGACAACACCTACAATATTTTACATATTTGTGATAAGGGCTTCCGGATGTGTGTGTTGGAACAATTAGAGATTCTAAAATATAATACCACCAATTTTACGTTGTTGAATGACCAAACAAATATGGTTTCATCGCCTTTGTTACGTATTTCACAAACAATGCGTCACGATTACGACTCACAACCGGCTGGGCCGCCTATATAAAAGGCGGGCATTGCCGTAGTAACTTTACTCTCGTTCCAGCGTTCGGCGAGTCAACACCCTGAGGATGCCTCGTGTAGAGGCGAAACACGTGTCGAAGGTCGGTCTTAGTTCGGTCCATGCTGAGAAACGTCGCGTCACTAACCATACTGACAAAGGATATTGCAGTTCAGCGTTGCGAGTAACTAACATTTTGTATTAACAAATTGACTAACTTTTTTGAGTTCTGCGTTTAGAGTTCCAGCGGTGCCGGAGGTGGTTCACATATTCCAACCAAGGGTTTTTAACTAACTAAAAAATACTAATTGCTGGTTTTAAAGTCCATCGTTGCGAGCTCAAGGAAGTTTTTTATTTTTATAACAACTAACCCAGGTTTCGTTGTCCAGCGTCGCGCGTTACGTTTGGTTAAATTCAGTATAGATCGAAATTAGGCCATTAGACATTCTTTATCGCGGAATTAAAACTATAAATTACCCACATTATATAATCTTATTTAAAATGGATTTCCGCAAAGTAACGCCTGATTCCATCAAATACATTATTAATTACTTAATGATGTTTCCGGCATACTCGCTGAACCAGTTCCATAGCAGGCTTTTCGTAGGTACTTACTGTTATCAATTACATCATCACTGAAGATTACTTTACTAGGTGGTAGGACTAACTCTTCTGCGAGTGTCCGTCTGGGTTGGTACCACCGCTATGCTCGTGAAGTCTGTCGCCAAGCAGTAATGTGCAAGCATTACTGTGTCCCGGTTTGTAGTGCTAAGTAGCCAGTGAAATTACTGGGCTTATGAGACTTAATACCTAATGTTCCAAGGTAACGAGCGCGTTGCAGTAGGCCTTTGTGTTTCAAAGTTCTGAGTGGCACTACAATTATTAGTATGGGCCGGCGTTATGCTTACTATCAGGCAAACGACCAGCTCGTCACGTTATTAAACCTGTAAAAAAACATCAGGTAAGATAAAGATAAAGAGAAGGGCCAGTTCTCCATGAAAATATAATAGGTAGACTCAAATGAGATTCATGCCTACTGCGGCGCAAGTACGGATCTATTCGGGTCGATAATATTCGATAAAATTGACAGTTCAAATCGATAAGGTGGGATTTATCGAGCCTCGAAACAATCGACAAAAATTATCGAAAAGCTAGGTCGAATCCAAAGAGAATATAGAGCTACTACAATACTTTACGATCAGACTTCAGTACTCGCAACATTCGATAAATTTGTCGAGTTTTTCGGTTCGACAAATTTATCGAACCGACTTCCGTACTCGCGCCGCTGTTTCGTCATGGTCGCTATTTTATCGTGGTCATATTTTCGGGACCCCTCTCGAAACCATCCGATCGGTACCCTCTATTCATGACGCCAAACTTATGGACTATTAGTGCGGTTGCATTTGATACCATCTCGGTTAGGCCTTGCTCTTGGGTTGGAAGTGGAAAAAAATCCATTCAAGTTTTGCTTGGTGGGTACATTCAACTATATTCTCACAGATGTGACCAAGCAATATCAACTATATTCTCACTTAACATCAGAAGATGTGACCAAGCAATAACCTGTTTTGACTAAAAAAGTGTTAAAACACACAGGAGTCAGAAGACATCCACTCAGTCCTTCACTCCTAGCAAATGTAAAAAAAGAAAATCACTAAAAAGTGATTCTGATTTTAGTCCTCACCTGAATACTTACAGCTCTCTCCGTGCCAAAGAGGTAACTTGTCGAATTAGCTCCACGCCTTAGTTTAATCGATAGTTCAACCGAGGATAGTTTTTAGATCGGACTGCGGGATTTGTGCCAGCGATTTGCTTTATCTTTATCTTACTCTGTGGAAATGATTCTGAATGGAAACACTCTTGAATTAATTTAACGTTAAAAGATTTTAAATAATTCTACTTATTTAATATCTAAATATTCAAATATCAATTCTGATAGATAAACATCAAAGACGTATGAATTATAACCAAAAAATCCAATAAGGAAGGTTTCACTGCTAGTTAATTTAATTTCACATTATTTAAGTAGAAATTTATTAAGTTATTTTCGGTTTCTATTGACTGCTAGACTGAAATACAGTTACACAATCTACTAAAAAAATGGGTGTATACTTTATAATGTATCTGGCCTTGGTACTTTGAAAACGAATTTGTTTATTTTATTGAATTAAATATAAAGTTGAAATAAATCTCACACTTTTAAAATTAAAAAATGTATACGTTGTTAGACGCAAAAG
The DNA here is from genome assembly GCA_907269065.1 of Crocallis elinguaria. Taxonomy (NCBI): domain Eukaryota; kingdom Metazoa; phylum Arthropoda; class Insecta; order Lepidoptera; family Geometridae; genus Crocallis; species Crocallis elinguaria. The sequence continues at coordinate 1,316,338 of OU026076.1, forward strand.
GTTGGGCGCCAAAAGTATCCTGTATGAAAATTTTGGCGCCCAACGTGGGACTGAAATTTAACATCAACATTGAACCGAATCACATTCAATCATCGCACTCAGTAGATCGCACCTCTATGTACGAGTACAGCTGGCATTCTGTCCGTCTATATTGACAGCCGGAATCCTGCTCACAATGAAGCTGTCACTCGCGCGGGTTTCCGATGAAATATGTATTTGTGTGGAATATTGGTGAACCCCAATTACGCTTCACAGAGTGCCGGTTTTTGTAAATGTTGTGATGTCACATGTTGCAGCAGATTTTTATGTTGCTGATTGCGAAAAGGCTATACCATTTTTTTACGACTGCTCCAACAAAACTAGGCGTTTTGTAACTGTGACGCAAGTTTTTATTTTAATCTAAATCATGAAAAATTAGGGTAGGCGAATTTGAAGCGATGATGGCTCACTGGTAATGACGTCAGCGGTTAATGATTAGGATTCCTCTACGTCAGAGGGGTGAAAGAAAACATCTAATGCAAACCATAGTGTGGTAGTTTTTAGCTACTTGGCTAGCTATTCTCAAGTTTCCTGGAATCCTTTAAGGATTGAGATGTTTGTCCTGTAAGTAGTCCAGCGTCGATCCAAAATGATCTTAAACACAAAATATTTGCACTCTCTAAATTAAATTCTTTACTAATTACTAATTAAAGTCTTTACTTGTAACAAAATACTACTCCCAAATGCCACTTGGAAAGCAAACGTCATAGTCTACAATTAGTTGGCAAGACGACCGTTAAACCAATTTGCTCACCATCTCTCAAAGCTAATAGAGTTTAGTTCGTCGGTAAATGTTCTTGTTAAACACTGAATAGGCACTTTATTTGCTCTTTTGTTTGAAACAGGAAAAGAGATATTTTTCCTTTTGTTTTAATACGACTGCTGATATAACTCTAATTACTTATTTCGATTGTACAATTTTAATTTGGATTATCTATAAGAAAGTATGTAGATGATCTAATTGTTTTTATAAATTAAGTACGATAAGATAATATAGATAATAAATGAGACGGTTTGTTTGTTTGTTGGTTTGTCCTTTTTTTATGCAGCAACGGCGCAATGTACCGACTTCATTTTTTTCCTATAGTTCATGGACCAGAAAGTACTTCTATTTTCGGAAAATGCACAGTTCCTGTAGGAATCGCCACGCGGGTGAAACCGCAGGCAGAAGCTAGTAATAATACACATTATTTATGCAGTAGTTCGTTAAAATCACACTGTCCTGTTTAAAAATCGATTTAAAAATAAATAAAATAAAAATTATAAAAATCTTTATTTGCAACTAAAGATATTGGTTATTGGTTGATTTAATAATAATAATAATAAACACTTACACTCATACCCTCGCACTAGGATTCCCTGTGTCGCAGGTGGCATGGGCACACACAGATACACATCACAAACATCCAAGACCCGAGAACAAACTTTATGCTTACACAAAATCTGCCCCGGCCGGGAATCGAACCCGGGACCCCTTGCTTTGCAGGCAGGGTTACTACCAACTTAGCTACGGAGCCGTCAGACGTCAGAGGATTTGACTGCTATTGTTGAGAATATTTCTATACAATACTTTCTATAGACAATAGTCAAACGTTAACTTAACAAACATAAAAAAAGTGTCACTTACAGCAAATTCGTATGGAAGAGCAAGCAACTCCTGTACCCTAATCTTAGTCAATTCCTTCTACAAACCTCCCACAAACTCAACCCTTTTCTCCATAAAAAATACTGTCAGTACCTTTAACGTAGATAAAATATACTGCGATCCCGTACACGTAGATAATTTTCTAAGTGCCTGAGCGCGGGTCCATAAAATAAGCATAAAGTGTGATAGAAAAAACTTTCCCCCACCTTTGCCAACCTTTTATATAAAAAAAAACGTGGTAGAAACAGTAAATTCGCTATCAGTGTAGGTGGAACGTTTCTCCAACTTTTTGATGTCCCTTTGGCTTTGTGTACCTCGAGAAAGTTTTCACTTTTGGGACTATAGAGATTTTATGTCAGTTCGGTTTCTTAGCAAATTGTCGTATTCGGCGGCGTTCAGACGTAACGAGTGTTCGTTTATCGAAAAGAACGAAATAGTTTTTGTACGCTAAAGCTGTATTACACAAAATTGTATTAAGTTTTTTCAAGAACTTATGTATTTACTAATATACCTATACATCACAAAAAGCTACGGCTTGTAAGCTGGAAAGAAAAACATCATATCAAGAATTTCGCAGTCAACATCGATTGCTCTCATAACCTAGTTGGTTAAGGCGTCTGGTCTAGATAACCAGAAGACGCAGGTTCGAATCCTGTTGGAAGCGAAATTTTTATGATGCATATATTTGTGTAAACATCTACTAGTGTCGGTTAACACTATAAAATATATTTCATTATGTATATATACTATATACAAGCACCCTATCCTACTAATATTATAAATGGGAAAGTTTATGTGTGTAAAAATGTTTGTTGCCACGTATGTCCATAAATACTAAACCGATTTTGATGAAATGTGGACTGTGGAGTTTCGCTTCTGGAATAACACATACGAGTAGGCTATTAAGTAATATCAGAAGCTAATCCTACTAATATTATAAATGCGACAGTGTGTTGGTTTGTGCTTCTTTCACGCAGTAACGGAGCAACGGATCGACGTGATTTTTGGCAAAGATATAGTTTATGAACCGGAGAGTAACATAGGCTACTTTTTATCCCGAAAAAATGCACGGTTCCTGTGGGAACGCGGGTGTAAACCGCGGGCAGAAGCTAGTCGAGTATAAAATAAAATATTCTATTAACTGCACTAATGGTTGAATTTAAATAGTCAGAACAGATAATTGAATTCAAACATTCAGACTTAAATAGTATAAATTAACTGTTGAAAGCATTTTCATCTTTCAGAGACAAGTTTTTAGTGTAACAAACGTAAATTTAATTAATTGTAAATTAAAAGTTATGACAGCTTTATTATTAGATAATGTCGACTGCGAAATGTTTTAAATATTTCTTCTTATTACTTCACCATCATAATTAACTAGAAAAGAAAATATAATTGGGAAGAATTATAAATGCCAAGGTATTTGCACGTATTGTTCTTTATTTATTTATTTACTAGGCACATTGCAGATTATAGAAAATACATTACAATAAATTCAAATTTCTTCATTCACATAGGTCCTAGGAGAGCACTCTTGAAAATTAAATGACTCACTCAGTCATTTAATTAATAAACCCGTTCCAATTATATAACAACCAATGGAGAAGAAGGGTAACAAACTCGTAGACATATTTTATCAACAATATGTTTTACAATGACTCGTTCAAAAGAAATAATTTTTTTCTCATATGTTATTTGGTAACGAGACGAGCTGGTCGTTTGTTTGATGGTAAGCATAACGCCGGCCCATAACAATAGCAGTGCCATTCAGAACTTTGAAACACAAAGGCCTGCGCGGCACTGCAGTGCGCTCGTTACCCTGAGACATTAGGTTTTAAGTCTCATAAGCCCAGTAATTTCCCTGGATAAATAAAATAAACACGAAAATAATATTATACCAACGTCACAAAAAGCAAATGGGTAGACGCTTTAACTCCAGGGTTGCCACAAACAACGACAAAACAAAAATATTTCTTATCAGCCCGTTTAGAGGTAAAACAATAAACAATAACCGTAGCAATAGAAAAATGTATTTCCTCTCCGCCGAACAATAAAGCCAGTCGATTGCTTTATCAAGATTGTTGGGAAACTATTTGAGTTTATTTGAGTTTGGCCGCGGGTGAAATTGTTCAGTTAAAACAACAAAAAATTCACTCCTTTTTGTTCCGCGTTGTTTCTTTTGTCGGAGTCGTTTTGTCTTAAATCTGCCACTTCAGATTTGAACAATGGGGCCTTAATGAGGTGACGCTTTTAAGGATTTGAGCTTTATTTTTTTATATTAAGAAATGCTCAATTAAGTGAGGGACGATTTGGGATTGTGATTTATCTTCATTTCGGCTCTGTTTACCGTTTTTTTTTACTGGATTTTCCTTAAACATTTACATTTGCAATGTATACTGCTAAAGTTTTATGTGAAAAATACTAGCTTCTGTCTGCGGTTTTCACCGGCGTTCCCCCAAGAACCGTGCTTTTTTCGGGATAAAAAGTAGTCTATGTTACTGTCCGGTCCATAAACTATATCTATGCCAAAAATCACGTCGATCCGTTGCTCTGTTACTGCGTGAAAGAAGGACAAACCAACAAAGACACTTTCGCATTTACTCGTATAATAGGTATTAGTAGATAGTATTATAAATGTGAAAGTGTCTCAGTGGCAATTTTTATGGGCCGCCATTATACTTACCATCAGGCGTACGACTAGCTCGTTTCGTTATCCAATAGTGTAAAAAACCTGAATTACTAATATCACGACTCAAGGTTAACAACGGCAAGACATAACCAGTCCTTTACAAGACAAGCTACTGAATAATAATACAGAGTAATAATTACCTTAACTATGTCTAATTAGTCTGAGGTTAATATCAAAACAATGTAGACAGTCTCTAAGGAGGTGTGATTACATTACTGTAATATTACGTCATATTGACACGACATACCGTACAGGGTGAAAGCGCGATTATATAATTGAGTATACTGTAAATAGTATCTTCTAGTGGGATATGTCAGGGGGAGGCACAAGCAAAGCTAATCTCAGATAGCGCCACCATCGCTGGTGCTTGTCAGTGATGTTTACTTTCGCGTCTTAAAAATCATTAGATGCGAAATGGTCATACATAACCTAGAAGAATAAATTGGTTTCCAATAACTTTTGATGAGCAGTTCAGTTACAGTTTCCTTTTTTCTCGTCAGAAGGGACACGTGTGTACCTTTATTTTTACACTAAAATGCACATTAGAGAGGCTTACTTTATTGCAAAGACGATTTTTCGTTTATTTACAAAAAAAAATATAATTAAGTTTCCTAGTGAAACAACACCAGCGATAATACGCCACCTAGCGGGATAAATAAGCAGTGTGGGTTCCCGTTGCACCATCACAGGTACTTACTAGTGGAACAAATGGCGCCAATTGTACCATCAATGTACCCTCAGTCAATGACATTCATCATTCCGTCCTCTTTGCACATACTGTCGGTTTGCGTTGATGTAAATGAAAAGAAAGACCGCGGAAAAAAATTCCGAAAACGGCCAGGAGGGCAATCGCGTTAAAAATTATCAACCAAATCGCTACTAAACCACGACCGCATAACAGCTTTTTGACCGTTTCGTATCGCGCTAATAGTTTTACCAAAAGTTGAGACGTTTCTCGACAACAACTGACAGTTAACGCTGTCAAATGAACGGCAATATCGAATTCCACACGCCTGAACCGAAACTAAATAACAGTTGGTATCAAACCACAACCAAACCATAACTGTACGCTGTCATTTCAAATTAGCGCTATCGGGGTCCTGGGCCCCGATCGCGCTAATTTGAAATTACAGCGCACAGTTATGGTTTAGTTGTGGTTTGATACCAACTGTGATTTAGTATCAAATATCATCTCGTTATCAAATAGTACAAAACAGAAATCGTCGCTTAGCAACAGGCGATTTTGAAGTCAAACGCTAACCTACCAAAAATTAAAAACCTAACCTGTCAGTTGTCATCAAAAACCTACAAACACTAACAGTTATTGATCTCACGTCAACATAATAAAGAAAAACAGCTTTTCTAATAAATGTACTCACATTTATTCAATTTACTCTACGTGCTCAATAAACGCGTAACTTCGATTACTACCTACGGAATTTGGCTCAAAAAAATTACGATACAGCCATTTTGGAATATTGGAAATGAGTCAGCCTGCGAATTCACTCGCTTCAGTTATTTGTGTGAGGCACTGAGCTGTAGATGTGGGAGACAGTACTGAAGCTTTCAGTTTTCTTATTTGCTTGATGTAATTAGATTAGGCTTAGATAAAATGTGACTGGATTTTTTATGCATTTAAAAATAAACTGTGGATTCTCAATTTTTTTTATATTGCCTCATGATTTATAATTATTATTAACCAATATTTATTGCAATAAAATAGCATTACTCTGAAATTATTGTACTCCTTAAAGTATATTTGAGAAGCTATTTTTCAAAAATAAGGCAGTAATATAAGGCAAAAATATAGGGGATTTTTAAGTTTACACGCTCGTACCCCTGCGTTAGGATTCCCTGTAGCGCAGGTGGCATGAACACACACATTTATAATTTTAGCATTTATAATATCAGTAGGAAGTAGGATTATAAAAATGTGTCTTAATTTAAGATAACGTATTTTATGTACTATTTTACACTGTCCTTTTTTTCTTTAGCGATTTGATAGGGCTGCAGAAACGGTTCCAACACCGTTCATAATCAAAATTCCAGGAGTTCAGTGATTTGGAAACGTTTGCTGTAAGGCCAGGACGTGGTTTGACCACTGAAGGTAGGAATGGAATTTTTGTTACAAATTGCAACAAATCTTGGGGTAAGGCCGGCTCCACATGTTGGCGTCCAATGTGTGAATCTAGAAAATAGCTTTAGCCCCAACGTTGGCGCGAGCGTTCGCAGTGTTATTTTCTAGATCCACGCGTTGGACGAGTGGCATTGGGGTGACGTTGGGACCAATGTGTGGAGCCGGCGTAAGAGTTAGAAAGACAACAACAACTAAAAGTAGTACTTTTACAATGTTCGTCCAGTTTTTAGAATCGAAGCCGCAATCTCAAGAGACAAGAATTAAAGATGAACGTGAAAGGTTCAAACAAGGAAGGGAGGTGGTTTTTTTAATACTATTTGATGACGAGAGCCGGTCGTTTGCCTGATGGTAAGCATAACGCCGGCCCATAACAATTACAGTGCCACTCTGAACTTTGGAATACAAAGGCCTGCGCGGCACTGCAGTGCTCTCGTTACCAGAGATTAGGTATTAAGTCTAATAGCCCAGTAATTTCACTGGCTGTAAAAACGGTGTTTGCAGAAACTATTGATATAATATTATAAATTATCAGCCTGTTACGCTCCCACTGCTGGGATAACAGCCTTCTCTCAGAGAGAGAGGGTATGGGCCGTAATTCGCCACGCGGGCACAGTGCGGAGCTGTGGCATATCAAAATATGTCCTCGAATTTTGTGGTTCTTGAACATCCGGGTTTCCTCACGATGTTTTCGTTCACCGTTTTAAAGCGAGTATGAACAATCCGCATTGGTGCGGGCCGAGTCGAGATCCGAACTATGGTGCGTCGGATTGAAAGTTGCACAAGTTCCCGCTCGGCCACACTCGCTCTTAATATTATAGTATATGAATAATAATAATTCTTTATTTCAGACACACGATCCGTAGTATTATACTCACTTATTACTTAAACACAATATTAATCGAAGTCATTCATAAAAACTCAACGTGGGCGCATACAACGCTGCCTGGGATTATCTTTTTCATTTTTACAACTAAAAAGCCTTTTAAAAAGGGCAACACCGAATATATTAAAATAATAATTTTAAAACTAACCTTCCCACTGACGAGTAAAGCTGTCAACCCTAATTGAATTAGGGCTGTCCTAAAGGCGCAAATGTCTTTATTGTAGGAATTAAATATTATTATATGCTAAACAGACGTCAGGCGGGTAGCAATTATAACTTGCGTTGATATTTACCTAAAGTAAATATAATTATAAGTTACGAATTAGGTCCGAACTGAAATTACTATTACTGAGTGGGTAGGATTAGGTTGAAATGATTAGTGACGGAACCCTCGTCATATAAGTATACGAAAATATAATGTAATAAATGGATAAGTGTTAAGTTATTTCCGTATTATTCTCTCTGCATTACACCTAATCCCATGTAAACTAGCTTCGCAGGGCACAGCGCACTGTATTTTTCTGTGACAAAAATTAACCTACGTTACTCTTCGGTCCATAAACTATGTCTACGCAAAAACTCACGTCAATCCGTTGTACTTGTAACATAAAAACACTTTTCAAAATGTTCGTGTGTTCATCTGTCTGTTGTTCCGGCTAATCCCTGAAACGGCTGGACCAATTTTGACGGGATTTTCACTGGCAGATTGCTGATGTTATGAGGAGTAACTTGGCTACATTTATCGAACGAAGCTGCGGGACCCAGCGAGTAATGTATAAAGTAGTATTTGCAGTATTAAGTTCTGCTTTTACTCATTTTCATTTTGATGGCCAGCCAAGCAAGCACGAAAATGATAAAGATAAGTACAAGAGTAGAATGTAGCAGTTGAAAGATGAAAGACTTTTTTTATGTTATGTGGTAACAAAAACAACAAAACAAAAGGCCGTTTATTATTTTAAGATTATTTATTTATTTATTTGTTTATTAAAAGACCAACAGCACAAATGATAAATACAGATAAAGTACATAATTATTTAAATTAGATATCAATTTTACGAATAATTTAAAATGTTCTATGGATAAATTATATACATAATTGTATATTATTTATTTCTATCCAATGGGAATGATATTAGAAAGTTAAAAACGAATATTTGCGGTGTTGAAATACAAGAGATGAAAACTCGTATCAATTTTACCACGCTCGACAATGGGATTTAACATAAAACTGAAATACAATATTTTGTATTTGTGCCCTTACATTAAATACAACCTTCAAGAGACAAAGAAAACCACAACTAACGAGTAAATATATTTTACAATAATTTGCTCGCAAACAGAAATATGAAAAGTTTGAAAAACTTTAATTAAATCTTTGCAAATAAATTGAAAAGTTGGAACCACGAACCTTGGTGTTAGAGGCGAGTAAAAACTGTGAGGTGACAGCCCTGGTTTGAGCGCCGTTATTGTCTCGTTCGTTTCTTACTTGTTGAGGTTTTGTTATGCAAACTTAGTCCAGGAGCTACCGGTCATTTTAACCAATACATATATTCATCATCACCATCAGCCTTCTCCTTGAATGGGAATTTTGCTATAATACAGTGCGCCTGGCAGGCGTCTTGGTGACCGCAGTAGATTAGGCTCAATTAATTAATTTGTATAGATAATCATTAATACATCTTCTGTACAAATTGAAATTGAAATTCAAAATGCTTTATTCAAATAGGCCCCAAAGGAGCAATTATGAAAGTTAAAATAAATAACTCTAACAGCGGGCCTCTGCAACATTCGTCTACCCGAATCACAGACTAAAACTAATGCGGTCTTTATCAGAACATAATAAATGACAAAGACACCAACAGACCCAATCCGTGCTCAAAGTCAACGAACCTTCCAGAGACCCACCGTGCCCGTTCCAAATTGGAATAGGCCGAGCAAGAAGAAGGGCAAAAAACTCGTCACGGCATTCTTTTTCAAAAAATAGTTTTTAACAATGATTCTATTACCTACACAGTTTCAGCAATAAATATCATTTCATTTAATTTCAAACACCTTAGTCAAAGCGCGATACATGTCCTATCCTATCCCAAAGTAATGAATTCGCTGACGGCCTCTCTTGCATAATGCATGCCCTCGAAATATTAAGTTTTCGACTTGAGGTAAAAGCTGCGGCCCTGTGCAGGTTTAGAGAAGCAAGCGACGTAATTTAAGTTATGTGTAAGTTATGTAAGTGCTAGTTTACGTTGTTATTCAGATGGTTTGAATTTTGAGTTGGTGTTGAGTGTGAAGTAGAATTGTGGACTGATGAAATGAATCCAGCTCTGATTTGATTCGCAGGTAAGGCAATCGCTGTTTTGGTTTTTAAACGTTACGTTAAAATCTATACAAATAAATAAAACTGAAGTGTCTGTTTGTAATGTTAAAATAACAGCTTTTTAACAAATGCATATGAAAGTATATAGGTACGGTACCAATAACAAAACAACCATTTTAAACTTTTTTGTCTGTGTTGTCTCCGAAACGGCTGAGCCGATTTTGACGGGACTTTCACTGGCAGATAGCTGATGTTATAAGGAGTACGGTACCTATAGGTACCGTATATACTTTCATATGTATTTAGTAAAAAGCTGTTATTTTGATATTACAAACAGACACTTCAATTTTATTTATTTGTATAGATGTATAGATAATTCATACTCCATTCTTATATAATAAATGCGAAATTGTATTTGTACGTTTGTTGGTTTGTTTGTAGATTTAGTGCTTTTTGTCAGTACTTCCCGATTATACATAAGTAAACCTAACCACAAGGAACATGCCTTATCTAAGAAAGACACTCATTAATTCATCGCAGGTTATTTTCGTCTCAGGTCGCTCTGTCTAAATATTTTCTTAAGGAAAATTAAGCTGATTTAATAATGTTCAGGTTTGTTGCCCAGTTTTTTGTACGGAACAGTAGGTCCAGGTAGAAATGGTTTTTATTAAGTCTTAACAACTTTGCGGAGGGCTTCTTCGTGAAATTTTAATTAATTTAGCCCCTCCCCCCTTGTTTATAAGATTGTATGATGAGTATTTTTAATCGACTTTCAAAAAAGGAGAAGGTTCGTTTTGTTTTTTTTTTTGTTACCTCAGGTCTCCGTCATTTATAAACCGATTTGGAAAAGCACATTTATTTATTTACTTAAATTAAATTTACAAATGATCGATAACTAATTTATATTGCTTAAAAATATTGTAAGATAAGAGGCAGCTGTATAGCAAGGACGCGAGAGGCATTACAGCAATAACGCATGCGATAATATCACCTCTATGAGAGAACCTTAAACCTACCTGGGTTACCCAGGTAACCACAGTAATCGAAGCTGGATACCGCAATGACCCGCTTATCGATTGTACTGCGAACGTTGTGGTCGGTCTCGCCGGCTGAATTTCTCTGCTTTATTTATGTTCTGCGGCATACTTGAACATCTGCTTATTACCCATGGTCCCACTGTGTTTATGTTTACACTGTTCATGATATTACTAGTACCATAGAATAGATAATAGTACAGAATGAGACGCTTCAATGTAATCTGAACTTTACCGTATTAATTTACATTGGACCTTGCGGTGAACTGACCTCTGCGGTGGTATCCCGTTACCTTGTTATCGATCTAGGCCAGCTGCCTTATCAGCTAACAATCTCGTGTTCGTTTTCAATACCAGACCGATTAAAACCAGCGGTCACTAGCCTTCGTGTGGAAGGAGTTGTCAATAGTTTTCGCTTCTTTTCGTTTTGTAAGACCTTATTTCTTTAATAACGTTCGTTCGAAAATGATAACCAGCGAAAATTCTAGACTATTCCTTCCACACGAAGACTAGTGACCGCTGGTTTTGATTAGTTTGGTATTGAAAACGAACACGAGATTGTTAGCTGATAAGGCAGCTGGATTGAGGCGTCTTGAGAGTTATTTTATGGGTTCATGAATGGAGGTCTACAACCTCACATATTCGTTATTGTTATACCATAAATTTGTGAATGTATACGCATTTTAATGTGTATGTATGTGTATGCATGTATATATGTTTTTATCATGCTCTGATGCCTATGTTAAGTTCATTTATTGTAATATTAGTTGGCTCTCGAGAGCTTAATCTTTGGTTTTTCACTTGTTAAACCCGCGGAGTGGAGTCCTGGTGACCTGTACTACAGGTTTTTATACCTATTTCAGGCACCAGTCTCACACAAAACAGGTTTCACTATATGTGTTTTGCACCATATTCTGTTCTTTTTGTGTTGAGAAATACCTAAACATTTATTATTATTAGAGCTTTTAGGTTTTCGTGATTAAAAAAATAATGTGTAGTATTTTTTCTTTTGGATAACGAGACGTGTGGGTCGTTTGCCTGCTGGCAAGCATAATGCTAGCCTATAACAATTGCAGTGCCACCCAGAATTTTGAAACACGTAGGCCTGCGCGGCACTGCAGTGCGCTCGTTACTTTACTCATCTAACCGGAACAAAGTACACACACGATACACGATCAAAGCGACGGTACCCACCTAGACGGACACTTGCAGAACAGAGTCCTACGACCAGGTGAAACTTGGATACCTGGTTGATTTTACGCAACAAATTCTTGTACGTAGGTAGTAACCGCATACCGTGAGGAGTTTCACTACTCACCTTAAAATAACTACCTACATATCAAGATGCCCCGACCGCAACTCGACAGTTCCTCCGTAAATAACAGTGTAACGGGATACATCCCATCTCGGAGCCGCGGCTGCCAGGTTCTAGTGTAAATTGACATAATTTACAGACTGCAGAATATCATTCCAGAAAATATTACGTTTAATTCAAATGCACAGTCCAAAAATTCTACGTTTCTGTACTCGAATAGGTTTTGCCCACAGAAATGAAGACGAAATGTAGCCTATATCACTCAGGGATAATCAGGGAAGAATATATCTTTCTATTAGCTATTGGCCATGCGCTGCAGTGTGACAGCGCCTTTAGAGCGTCACCCGAGTAATAATCGAAAAGTGGCTAAGCGTGATAGGCGGTAGCAACATTGACAAAGGCTGGTAACAGGCCTCCGTTACATCTATACAACGGGTAATAGAACGGACGGACGGACAGCCCGCATCTCCGTAAGCCGCTACGTCAGACTTCGGGACGGTAAATTATGGGAGCAATACAGGCTGAATTGTGATCATTGGATTCAGAATTCAGATACAAACAAACTGATTAGATAACTGTTAAACTATTTAGTTAAAGTTACTAAACTGATTGATATATCCTTTCAAGCAATCTACACTACCAAAATTATATAGGTACATCTATACAAATAAATAAAATTGAAGTATCTGTTTGTAATATCAAAATAACAGCTTTTTACCAAATGCATATGAAAGTATATACGGTACCTATAACAAAACAGGCATTTTTAAAATGTTTGTATGCCTGTCTGTCTGTTTGTTCCGGGTAATCTCCGAAACAGCTGTGCCGATTTTGACGGGACTTTCACTGGCAGATAGCTGATGTTACAAGGAGTAACATAGGCTACTTTTATTTTAGAAAAGAATTAGGGATCCGCGCAAAAAAGTTTTTGTATCTATTAAAATACTTTTTAAACTTTCGCGAATTTATTACATTTGCACATTAATAAGGCATAACGTACAAAACTATATATTCATTGCTACATAGTATTACGTTGAACACAAAATTTCGCTACTCTACAATCTACAATCTACATACTACAATCTACATAACACAAACACACACACGCACACACGCACACACACACACACACACACATACACACACACACACACACACACACACACACACACACACATACACACACATACACACACACACACACACACATACACACACATACACACACACACACGTACACACGTATTTCACTGTACCTGTTATATGAAAGAAAAAAATAGTTTTACTTTAAATTAGTTTCAGTAGTGTTATATACCTTATAGTTATATAATAATAAGTTTTTCGGAATTTTTGAAACAAAAACTTCGACATAATTATATTATTGTCTAAAGTTGGGAGAAGCCACTGGTTGCTGAAACACAGTTTTTACTAGTTCGGCAGCCTATGGATTCATTGATAATTTGTGCAAAAAGTTATGTCAATAAATGATTTTTACTTACTTTACTTACTTACTTACTTACTTACACACTAACACATGCACGTTTATCGTGAAGCTTGAATATCTTTTGTGCAAACATCATTTCAAGCAGAATTCTGTGTGCGCCTCTCAAATGTGTCCGGGGCATTTTGCTGATATATGTGTGTCGCCCAACAGCAGTAACTTTATGTCGTCACTAGCGATTTCACACACAGATACAGAGGCTGGAGAACAAAATTGAAAACAAAATTTATCACATCTCGCCTCATAAATGATTCGAAAAGATAGTAACAAAAAGTAAGACTTTTCGAAAAGTTTGCTATGGGGAGGGAGGCACAGGCAAAGCTAATCTCAGATGGCGCCACCACCGCTGGTGCTTGTCCTTGATGTTTACTAAACTAACCAGTAAACTTGCTCGAGTCTTAAAAATCATTAGATGCGAAATGGTCATTACATAACCTAGAAGAATAAATTGGTTTCCAATAACTTTTGATGTGCAATGCTTTGAACCACAGTTTCCTTTTTTCTCGTCAGAAGGGACACGTGTGTACCTTTATTTTTACACTAAAATGCAGATTCCATCAAATATCACTAAAATGCACTTTACAGAGGCATACTTTATTGCAAAGACGATTTTTTGTTTACTTACTAAAATTTTATAATGAAGTTTCATAGTGAAACAACACCAGCGATAATGCGCCACCTAGCGGGATAAGCAAGCAGTGTGGCTCCCCAATGCGCAATCTAAGTCCTCAAACCACCTTCCATCGACGGACGACCTAAGCCATCGACACACGTTACAATAGAAAAGCGCATAAGGAGTTTTATACGTCGACTTTTAAATTCCGAGACCTATCAATTTATTATACCTACTGGATTATTGTTAAACTTTCCGCTCTTTGAACTCTGTGGTAGTGTTCTGCATCACATGTCTGCAAACATAACGAATGAGGCGTAAATTTCACGATTTCATGTTTCAGTTTTTAAAGTTTGCTTCAAACATGTACTGCGCGACACGCTTTGTTGTGTGAGCGGTATCAAGTCACATGAATGTATTAAACTTGTAATGTACTTGTCTGTATCCTGAATCAATGACATTCTGTCCTCTTTACATACTGTCTTGGTGTAAAAGAGAAGGAAGACCGCGTGGACCACTAAAATTGAGTAGAAATCCAAAAAAGCGTAATTACTTCAAAATTAGATCCCTAATCGAAAATTTACCATAACTAAGTCTTTTATTATTATATAATACGTAATTCTTGTTAAAAGTTGTTAATTCTATCAATATAAATGTAGAAATAAATGAAAAATTTCATTTCAAACTTATTTTTAGAGTTAACTTCGACATTTTTTTTTGATGGAGTAAATTTTGTAAAAAATTATTTTGATCACAACAAGATTATCGGTAATATGATGAATAATGACATATATTTTTTTCCAGTGCCAGAAGCTCATCTGATTTTGCTAAAAAACCTTTTAAGTGAAGCTATTTAGCTGCTCCATACGCCTTATTACCTTTTACTAGTGTTGTCTGAATAAATGTTTTCTATCTTATAATTACTCTACAGGAAGCAGTATGAACAACTTCAACTCTTTTGACCAAGCTTGCTTTATTCATACCCATGTCATCACCTGAGGCGACTTTCCATATTGAGATCTAGTCAAACACTAAATTTCATTTAATAAAAATGTATCCATACTATCCATACTAATCCATACTATCCATACTTCCATACTAATATTATAAATGCGAAAGTGTGTTTGTTGGTTTGTCCTTCTTTCATGCAGCAACGGAGCAACGGATCGACGTAATTTTTGGCATAGATATAGTTTATGGACCGGAGAGTAACATAGGCTACTTTTTATAGTGGAAAAATGCACGGTTCCTCTAGTAACGTGGGTGAAAACTGCGGGTAGAAGTTAGTGTGACATAAAATTGACATTGACAGCTGTCAATAAAGTTTTATAATGTTGACAAGTTGATTTAATTTGACAGATCGGTTTGACGGTATCTGTGGGAAAGCGGGTGAAAACCGCGGGCAGAAGCTAGTATACATATAAACGTAACATCTGTTAGAAAAACTAATCAAAAATTTTCCACCACCTCGCCACCGCCTATTAAAAAGGGTACCCCGCACTACCCACACATACACAATATGTTTACAAAGGTGAATGTATCATGTAATCGGTTGTTGAGTCAGCCGTTTCGTTTCATGCTTACATCAACCTTCGTCCCCATATCATGTGATGGGTTCCGTACAAAACTTAAAACAGTATGGGCACTACGTACACGCAACAGAGGGAAAGCAGAAGTGAAACAATATTTGACGCGCTAAATGGTCACGTGAGCTTATACGTCAACTGTCAAGGAATAGCAGATGATTTCAAACGGAGAGTCGTCTGGTATTTCTTTGACGTAAGTGACGTAGTCTTACTTACTGTTTGGTGCAAGTATTAGGTAAGCGTCACGTCTGCTCTCTCTCTCTCTCTCTCTGTTTTGTATTATTAAACAGTACCCACTAAAGTCCCTTTGTCTGAATAATCGAATGATTAAAACGTTTTAAGTGAAATCGTATTTGGTTGCTGAGCAGAATTTGAACTACGCCCAAAAAAAATAACTTAGGTAAAGTTATTTTTGGCGTAACCTAATATACAATCAATATAAATACAATAAACATTTCTCTGACAGATGTTTTTACCCTTGGTAGATAAGCTATTAACTATAATTTTACAAGATCTTAAGTGACCAAACAGATGTTTGGCGACAATGGAAGGAAGTCGTTATCTAGGCGAATACTATAAAATGTTCTACTGTTATGCTATGATTCCATCACTATGTATTCCTTCACCGAAAGGATTTACTTCAAATCAAATCAAATCGTTTATTTGCTAGAATAAATGTTAGCGTAAGGTCTTTAACTATAATTTTGATCAATGTATTCAACCTGCAGGCAGATGTGCAAATATTGTTATACATTTTAATTCCACTGCATTCCACTTCATCGTCAAGCGCATCGCAACTTTGTGATACAGTGACCAAACGTAAGTCATATTAGATTCATATTCATTCATAGATCAGGCTTGAATTTTGCAATTCGCGAACCGCGCGGCTTTAGCCGCTGCCCGCTATCGTAACGATGAGTTCCCAACAACTCATAGTTAATGAAGTTCTGGCGTTCATTATTCACGCCATCGACACTATGGACGAGGTCAGCATCCTGCAGATCTGCAAATCCAATTTCAAGGAGGAAGAGATTTGCAGTGCCAAGTCTCTGGTGTTCCAGTCGCTTGGCAAAGCTGACCTGATGCCGTCCCGCCGCAGAGACGGAGGCGAGAAGAGTCTCCAGGATATTATAACCCTGCTGAAGGAGACCGATCCAGACGACGTGCCCGCGTTCGTAGCGAAGCAGCTGCATCGTCTACCACCGGTCACTTTCGATCACGTGGACGTCACCAGACTTCTCAGGGATATAACTACTCTGAAGTCTAGCCTGGCCGAGGTGATGAGGAAGCTAGACGCTTCGGAAGTAACGATCGGTGATTTGCGAGCCGAAGTAGTATCTTTACGAAACACTA
This sequence comes from Crocallis elinguaria, assembly GCA_907269065.1. NCBI lineage: Eukaryota > Metazoa > Arthropoda > Insecta > Lepidoptera > Geometridae > Crocallis > Crocallis elinguaria. The sequence goes on from OU026076.1 coordinate 1,333,447, forward strand.
TTTCGGTAAGTAGGTCACCTGAGTTCACAAATGTGAACACATGTCGTCGCGGTGCGCAAAATGCATCAATCGGCAGTTTTGATGTTTCATCGGCTGTCGTCAACACAAGCGATGCCCCCTGCCCCGCGCCCCGCACCCCGCACCCTGCGCCCCGCACGCCGCGCTCCACCGCCTGCCCCTCTGCTCCGAAGGTGTTGACGTCACATGATAGCGCGTCGACCCCTCGTCCTTACGCTGCCGTTGTCGCTGCCGCTAGCCCACCTGCTGCCACGCGTCAATCTATACGGCCCAAGGAAAACAAGAGTCACAAAAAAGATCTCGTGACGGAGCCTACGGCTTCGCAGAGGGAACGGTGTGACAAGGATGGCTTCATCAAGGTGGAAAGTAGGCGAAAAAAGAAGCCTATTTCTCGGAACCAGTGCGGTACAGCACCGACCGGACCCAACCACCTGCTGCGTCCTGCAACGCCTACGACGCAGCTGTACGTGTCGCGCCTGGATCACACCATTACGACTGAAGAGGTGGTGGAATATGTGCTCCTGAAAACCAAACTGTCACTGAGGGTTGTGCAGTTGGAGTCCCGCCACAACACGAATTTTAATTCTTTTGTGGTGAGAGTTCCAACTAGTCATCTAACGACCTTCAATAGTGTGCAGTTTTGGCCGAAGGGTGTCGTGTTCCGGCGCTTCAGAGGTCGGCTACCGGACACCGAGTTACGTAGCACGTCGCTGATTAAACGTGTGAATTAACTATAAGTATTATATTTTGTATGTATGTTAGTCTATAAGGTATTTATTCTATGGGCCCGCTACGATGTACTGTTGCCTGCAATAAATGTATTATTATTATATTATTATTATTATTCACTTTATTTCATTTTAAACTTAAATCTAAGTTTTTTACAATATTTCTATAAAAACAAAATATTATAAAAAACCTAAACCTAGAGTGCCGCCGGCAGCGGGGCAGGGCCCAAGCTACCGGTGGTTAGGGCTGCAGAGTGAGGAACCTCCTGACAATACGTGCCGTGTCAAGGAGCACTGCCTTCTGCATCCGACCCTTGATCCAACCGTCTAGCGAGAGCCTCTTGAGATGTATTATTATTATTATTAGATAAAAAGCTCATTACTTCATAGTAGCAAAAAAAGTTCACCCTAAAAATGCGCTTGACTCCTTACTGTTTTGTCTACCGTACTGTACCACGAACCCCGCATCGCACCAGTTTCAAAGCCCAGACCAAATTGTTTCAGATAGGTGGTCATATTAAATCTGCAATGTCGTCCTTTCGTGACACCCTTTGTGTAGGGATTTTGATTAATATTGCGTGAAGCCTAGTACAATAGGTTTCTTAGACTATTAAGGTATGTATTCGAGCTGGATTTAATAGACGAATATATCAAGTCGACCGAAAATTGATGGCTGATGTGTTTTTTTAGTCTTGACTGGTTTGACCCTGATCTTAAGTGACGATGTGGTTAGGATGGCATACGAGTGAGCTAAACTTAGAATTTGAAGAGTGGCTACCAGAACATAGGTAGCTATAGCCAGCGACTTCCAATCCTTAGCTACCCACGCGAGTACTTGACTTGACGAGAGAAAATGCAATGAAAAAAAATATCAAGGTGCTAAGCACCTTGATATTTTTTATGCATATATTATCTCGCCTAATCCGAAGAAGAACTTAGGCTCGGACTAGGTTAGAGCTAAATTAGGATTGACTCTCAACTGCAGCTGCTGCAACACATCTGCTTGGCAACAGATTTTCAACTAGAGAATGGTAGCCACCAGTGTAGTGGTAGGTGCCTGTGAAATTACTGGGCTTATGAGACTTAATTAATACCTAATGTCTCAGGGTAACGAGCGCACTGCAGTGTCGCGCAGGCCTTTGTGTTTTAAAGTTCTGAATGGTACTGCCGGACCGCAGGACCATAACAATGGTCCGGCGTTATGCTTACCATCAGGCAAACGACCAGCTCGTCTCGTTACCAAATAACATAGAAAAAGCTATCCAGGCAAGCAATAAAAGTGCACTATCACCATGCTATGGTTGAATGATGCATCAAGACATTTTCCTTCATTGTAGGATTCGAAACGTTAATCTGCCGATTTTAACACCACTACCTCTGCTCCAGCATCGCTTCTAACAAGTACCTAGTTTGTGGGCCTTCAAAACGTAGCAAAGGTGAAACTTCGACAAGGACCAGCTGTATTGTTTAAGTGGTTCCAGCCGTTTGTAGTACAAAAGCTTTGACAAAGTAATATTGTTAGGTTGAATTTCATTGTGTTGAGTTCTTTTGAGACTTTGGGACGAACGGTTGTGGACAAAACCAATCTCGAGTATGTAAAAGAAATGACAAAATATACAATATGTATGTGTAACAATAAGAAAGGTTTAGGTAGGTTTAAGATAGGTTCAGTAATTTGCCAAGCAGAAAATTCATTGTTATCCTCCGAGTGAAAGAGCTCTTTCACGAGCACATTTGTGTTTGTATGTGTACTTACACACACAAACAGTTATTATCTTGTTTAACTGACTAGGTATTTTTAAGACATCTTTATTAGCTTTATTGTAAATAATTAACAAACAAAGTAATAAACACTTAGAAGAATTTTAACGTACTGGTAAATGTTCGTATCGAAATGAAACTTATTATCTATGCGTATAGATCGGCTGACAATTTTACAATTTCTACAATGTAACGAGCGCACTGCAGTGCCGCGCAGGACTTTGTGATTCAAAGTCCTGAGTGGCACTGCAATTGTTATGGGCCGGCGTTATGCTAACCATCAGGCAAACGACCAGCTCATCTCGTTACCAAATAGGCCCAAATAGGCGCAAATAATAAAAAATAACAAATATTTATTTATCGGAATACAAAGTCCTCATCAGCCGAAACACGTACACTGCTGAACATAGACCTCCCCATGCATTTTATAAAGTACTTCAATTGGTATGTATACGATTGCGAAAGAAAGCATCCCACGTACTTTTTTGTAAAATCTTTCATCTACATCTACAGAAGCCCCAATTCCCTCCACCAAACTGCTAATACAGGGAATATCCTTAAAATCCCGACACATTACCAAACTGCTTACTCCCGCCTCCAAAATATAAAGCTGTAACAGGATTCTCCGCATCCCGCAGGATTTGTCTGGAGCTAGGCGCAAATATATCATCCTAGGGTCCGATCTGAGCTATTTATTCATAGATGAATGACGTCACTGGACATCTGTTATTTATTGGGATAAGTTATAACTGTTATAAGTTGTTCGTTTTTGGCAGTACTGTAGCTAGCGCAGTTTTGACTCGTAAGCTAGCTTACCATTATCTCACCGGCGGCGCAAGTACGAAAGTTCAAACGATAAATTTGTCGAATCGAAGAAACTGATAAATTTATCATGATCGTGATTCATAAGCACTTTAGTGCTATATTACAATATTATAGTAAGTTTCGTATTAAACACAGTATTATTTATACATCTATATAAATAAATTAAATTGAAGTGTCTGTTTGTAAAAAATAACAGCTTCTAACTAAATGCATATGAAAGTATGTACGGTACCTATAACAAAACAAGCATTTTTTTTTAATTTTTGTCTCTCTGTCTGTTCGTTCCGGGTAATCTCCGAAACGGCTGGACTGATTTTGACGGGACCTTCACTGGCAGATAGCTGATGTTTCAAGGAGTAACTTAGGCTACGTGGGAGAAGCCGCAAGGCACAGTTAGTATAATAAAAAATAAAAAATCTTTCAAGAAAAGTGTCACATTTTTGGCCTTTTTTACTATATTAAGAAGCCCGACATGTCTTGACTACCAAAATAGTACAAAAATTGGACTTAGCGCTATCGTACAGTTAAAGGCAAAAGATTAGTTACTACGAAAAGGTAAAACGTGGTGTCTCGGTCCCTCGTAAATGGGGAATCTCAAACCTTAAATGAATTTATTAGACATAATAGTCCGATAAATTCATCATGGTACGTGCCGAAAGGGACACCTAGAAAAATTGGTTTGCACTGGGGGTATAAAAAATCTAGGCTCTTATTATTTAGTTAAACTATGTTTTGTCTTTGTTGTTCTTTGACAATTTTAAACTGAATCGAAAGAGACAAAACTTTCTTTAATTATTCAAGTGTTAAACACTGTTTATTAATAAGAACCTTAGTGTTCAAATATCTATCAGATCTATTTCAAAAGTAGAATATAAGCCTTAGACAATTAGTCTAAATTATAAGTTCGACTTCAAATTCAAAATTATTTGGGAGCTCTCATTAACGTTAAAATAAATGCCTTTTTATGTCATTTGGTAACGAGACGGCCGGTCGTTTGCCTGATGGTAAGCATAACGCCAGCCCATTACAATTGCAGTGCCACCCAGAACGAAAACACAAAGGCCTGCGCGGCACTGCAGTGCGCTCGTTACCCTGAGACATTAGGTAGGTTTTAAGTCTCATAAGCCCAGTAATTTCACTCACTCATTCATTCATTCATGCATCATTCATTCGTTCATTCTAACATAGAAAAGAACTGTAAATTACCTGGTCGCATGTAATACCGGCTCAAGTTACGAGTAGGTACCTATCCGATTAAGTTTGTATGTGTGTGTGGTCGTAGGCAGTTTCTCAAGAGATATACTACTGCGTTTACTATTATTTAGTTTAGGGATGAAACTGTAGGTTATTTCCGCCTGGGGGTTCCTTGACAGTTTTATCCCGATTTTATTTGTGATAGACATTCGGTATAGTACTTGTGAGAATGGGTCTTAAATCCTAGGTTTTAGGATATAAATTGAGTGTCGTAACCTTCTCACACGATGGAGGTTTATGTCTTAGCCGTTTTGGGAAAGACAAAACGTAGGTGTAGGTACTCAGGGTTATTTGAACAAATTTATTTGTAGACTAGCTGCTGGCCGCGGTTTCACCCGCGCGGAGATATTGAATTTCATTGTTTTTATTTTTCTGCGCGGAACCCTAATTCTTTTTCTAAAATAAAAGTAGCCTAAGATACTCCTTGTAACATCAGCTATCTGCCAGTGATAGTCCCCCACAAAATCGGTCCACCCGTTTCGGAGATTACCCGGAACAAACAGACAGACAGATAGACAAACATTTTAAAAATTGTTTTGTTATAGGTACCGTATATACTTTCACATGCATTTGGTAAAAAGCTGTTATTTTGATAGTACAAACAGACACTTCAATTTTATTTATTTGTATAGATATAGATGTATACTGAACTGTTTGCATGGATTGGAATTCCAAGTGCAGCCGAACTCTTCCTTGCATATTTAAAATATAGCTATATTGTAGCCAGACTTATAACAATTTGATTCATCAAATTGATAAGGTGACCAGGTCATTCGGCTGATGGTTAGCGCCACACCTGTGCATAACAACACGTCGTTAGTCATACGTGTAAACAACTAAAGTGGGTCCCAAAACTCCTCCGTTTAAGGTATGGACCTTTCACTACAAATCTGCTAAGCCTCCATCAATAACAAACTTTGTATAACAACCTCTGTTTTGGTCCACCAGCAGATTTTAATAGGGTAAGGCGCAAAGCAATTGTCAACAACTGCTTCGTTGCCCGACTTCCCTAGTTACGGCGGTAGTTCGTAATTTGAAAATTGTTTATTTCGAGAGGCTAAGAGTTTCGCTCTCTCCCTCTATCGCACAATCTCGTAGAAACTTGGGCCCTATAGTAGAAGAGAGGTAAGTATGCCAACAGATATATATACATAGATAAAAGGAGTTGTACCGAATTTGTATGGAGCTTGGTCCTTTATTCCCAGAAAAAATTAACTTGCCTCAAATTTTTTTCTAGATATGTGCCTGAAATAAAAAACCTAGCAGAATAGTAAAAAGAAATTTTTAGGCCTGCGTTCTTTTTAAAACTAGTATTAAAAAAAAGCGTAGTAGAAATGGAAAATTAATTAACAGCAACACTGCGTTCCTAAAATATCCAAAAAGCAGCTACATTATAAAAGCATGGCGTCATTGTCACGTCATTTTTGACTGTTTTGACAAATAATAAGCTGCGTTGTCATCTGTTCTGTTAATTTTTTTTATTGTCTATGTCTCTTCATCACATTCAGCCAAAAAGAAGCTGATAAAACCGTTCGGTTTCGAGAAATTGCGTTCCGTTTCACGTTACGTACTAAAGAGAAACTTTATGCACAATGTGAATTTTGTGTCTAAATAAATGATTTGAAATTTGTATTTTCAGGAAATCGCAGGCCTATAAAATTGTAATTTCATTTCATATTATCTAGATTTTGAGAGCTCATTTCAAAAAACCAACTGATAGCCTGGTTCAATGTTAGTACCAAAACGAAACAACTCTATTGTCCTAGAAAAATGCACGATTCCTGTAAATAACAACTTTTCTTCACTCCCCTATTCTGCTTACTCCTAATTCAAATCTTACACAACTTTTTGCCAACTTCAACTCCATTCGATTCCAACCAATTTCTCAGCACTAATGAAAGCGAGTGGTTTACGTTCAGTGCCCAAAGTAATTGTCACCTGATGTATTTATAGTGGGTTCGGGGTCCGACCGTGATTTATTGGACCACTCTGTCCCGGGCTGGGGGCATTTTTTTAGGATAGGGGTGAATAGGTTAGCGGTTGGTTCGGAAAGGTGGTTGCGAAAATAAAAGAGGAATTTCTTTTAGACGGGAAGTAGTCTTTTAAACTGTGCCATTTATAACCGGAAATAGACGCGCCCCGGATCCATTCGCATCTTATTCGTTTCTCACAGTTTTTTTAACCGACTTCCAAAAAAGGAGGAGGTTATCAATTCGTCGGATATTTTATTTTATTTTTTATGTTTGTTACCTCAGATCTCGGTCATTTATAAACCGATTTGGAAAATTCTTTTTTTATTTGAAAGGGTATACTTTCAGATTGGTCCCATAGAAATTTCATCAAAATCGGTTAAGTAGTTTGTCACTGAAGTCGGTTCGTCGCTTTTTTAAAGAATTTTTTTTTTTATGTTATTAGGTGACAAGATAACATGGTCGTTTGCGTGATGGTAAGCGTAACGCCAGCCCATAACTATTGAAATGCCGCCAAGGACTTTGAAACCCAAAGACCTTCGCGGCAATGCATTGCGCTCGTTACCCTGAGGCTTCAAGTATTCATCATCTTCAGCCGGAAGACGTCCACTGCTGACTACACGAGCAAAGTGGTACCAACACAGACGGACACTCGCCGGAGTCCCACTACCTGGTTAGGTTAGGTAGGTTAGGTTAGGTTAGGTTAGGTTAGAAGGCCCCGTGACGTGCTGCATTGATATGCATTTTTCTGGAGAGAACTGGTGTAAGAGCACCACAAAGGAGAGTCCGAGTCGGACCACTGCCGAAGGCGTTGCGGTTGCGCGAAGCGATCCCGTGACCCTTCCATCACTGGCAGTACGAAGCACGTCCCCGGTCGTTTTAGTGGGTATACCACCGAATATACAGCGTCATGTTTATGGTGACGCTGTATATCCGGTGGGACTCCCACATACCCACCGTGCTCCCCCCGGGGCCGGTGGGATCCATAAAGGATTTTTTCCGGGTAAAAAAAAAAAAAAAAAAAAAAAAAAAAAAAAAAAAAAAAAAAAAAAAAAGGTTAGGTTAGAAGACTGTTGGGGTGCGACGTCGGATAACCTCCTCGTGGTGCATCCTGGGTGCCTGCCAGCTGACGCCTCCTCGGTTGATCGTTCTCGGTCACCGGGAGGCCGATGGCAGGTAGCTAATAATCCGGCATATCTATATATGTATTGTGTTTATGTATTTACTGTATCTAACGTATATTATGTATATATTTATATGTGTATTATTAGTATGTATATATCTATATCTGCGCCGCTCCTATCCCTCTGCTTGCAGAGGGCAACGGACGCGGTGGACACCACTGATCAGAAGGGTCAATAAGTGGTTTTTATATGTTTATGTATTTGTCTATCTGTATTTATGGTATTATTTATGCATAGTGTTTACTTATTTACTATTAGTATGTATCTATATATAAACCAGAGGAGAAGTGCCGCTCTCAGTGGCTCTCGTCCGTGCTCGTTTTCCTAACTTGCTTTTGCAAGGGAGGAGAATGCGCGGGGCGGATTTCACTGAGAGTGTGCCGATTTTGTTTACGCAGTGATCCGACCCGTTTGAAAAACGGGTTGGACGTAAAACGGTGTGCTCTCTCATTCTGAGTGGCACGGGTACTGCCGGGCCACGTGTGCTCGGCAGATGCCTCTGTCGCATGGTTTGAAGAGAGCCTACGTTGAAGTGCCACCACTGCGGGTATCAATTTGATACCGCTGATCACGCCCTAGCAATGTGTCACGCATGGACACTGCAAAAGGCTGATTTGGTGGCACAACAAGGAGAGAACGACCTTTCCTTTCTGAACATCGTGAAAGCGATGATCGAAAGCGAAGGGTCGTGGCAGGCGGTCCAAGCCTTTGGCGAGGGCTTATTGCCGTGTAGTAGGCAGCGGACCAGCTGAGAGTGGACGATGTTCTCTCCCAGCCTATCCGCCGCCGTAGAGCGAGAGGCGGAAATGTTCGCTAATGCCAGATGTGGCACACACTGGGGGGTGTATGCCAACTATTCACTGGCATGAGTCGTGGCGCAATTGGTATGGAATTTATTTCATATTTTATTTGTGCCCCCCTTTATGGGTGAGTCTGTGACCATGTAACGTGGTCGTCTCGCACTAGGGTCTGGTTGCGGAGTAATCCTAACGGAATCCCGCGACCGACCTCCTTGCGACGCGTGCCATGCGTGAGGTGTTTTTTAGTGGGTAGACTGCCGGCTTTTCCGGCAGGAGTCCCACACTACCCCGTGCTCCCCCTACGAGCACGGGGTGTTAGTGCGTAATGCATTTTTCACCTCACGTAAAACAAAAAAAAAAAAAAACGTTAGAACACTGTTGGGGTGCGACGTCGGATAACCTCCTCGTGGTGCATCCTGGGTGCCTGCCAGCTGACGCCTCCTCGGTTGATCGTTCTCGGTCACCGGGAGGCCGATGGCAGGTAGCTAATAATCCGGCATATCTATATATGTATTGTGTTTATGTATTTACTGTATCTAACGTATATTATGTATATATTTATATGTGTATTATTAGTATGTATATATCTATATCTGCGCCGCTCCTATCCCTCTGCTTGCAGAGGGCAACAGACGCGGTGGACACCACTGATCAGAAGGGTCAATAAGTGGTTTTTATATGTTTATGTATTTGTTTATCTGTATTTATGGTATTATTTATGCATAGTGTTTACTTATTTACTATTAGTATGTATCTATATATAAACCAGAGGAGAAGTGCCGCTCTCAGTGGCTCTCGTCCGTGCTCGTTTTCCTAACTTGCTTTTGCAAGGGAGGAGAATTGCGCGGGGCGGATTTCGCTGAGAGTGTGCCGATTTTGTTTACGCAGTGATCCGACCCGTTTGAAAAAACGGGTTGGACGTAAAACGGTGTGCTCTCTCATTCTGAGTGGCACGGGTACTGCCGGGCCACGTGTGCTCGGCAGATGCCTCTGTCGCATGGTTTGAAGAGAGCCTACGTTGAAGTGCCACCACTGCGGGTATCAATTTGATACCGCTGATCACGCCCTAGCAATGTGTCACGCATGGACACTGCAAAAGGCTGATTTGGTGGCACAACAAGGAGAGAACGACCTTTCCTTTCTGAACATCGTGAAAGCGATGATCGAAAGCGAAGGGTCGTGGCAGGCGGTCCAAGCCTTTGGCGAGGGCTTATTGCCGTGTAGTAGGCAGCGGACCAGCTGAGAGTGGACGATGTTCTCTCCCAGCCTATCCGCCGCCGTAGAGCGAGAGGCGGAAATGTTCGCTAATGCCAGATGTGGCACACACTGGGGGGTGTATGCCAACTATTCACTGGCATGAGTCGTGGCGCAATTGGTATGGAATTTATTTCATATTTTATTTGTGCCCCCCTTTATGGGTGAGTCTGTGACCATGTAACGTGGTCGTCTCGCACTAGGGTCTGGTTGCGGAGTAATCCTAACGGAATCCCGCGACCGACCTCCTTGCGACGCGTGCCATGCGTGAGGTGTTTTTTAGTGGGTAGACTGCCGGCTTTTCCGGCAGGAGTCCGACACTACCCCGTGCTCCCCCTACAAGCACGGGGTGTTAGTGCGTAATGCATTTTTCACCTCACGTAAAACAAAAAAAAAAAAACGTTAGAACACTGTTGGGGTGCGACGTCGGATAACCTCCTCGTGGTGCATCCTGGGTGCCTGCCAGCTGACGCCTCCTCGGTTGATCGTTCTCGGTCACCGGGAGGCCGATGGCAGGTAGCAAATAATCCGGCATATCTATATATGTATTGTGTTTATGTATTTACTGTATCTAACGTATATTATGTATATATTTATATGTGTATTATTAGTATGTATATATCTATATCTGCGCCGCTCCTATCCCTCTGCTTGCAGAGGGCAACGGACGCGGTGGACACCACTGATCAGAAGGGTCAATAAGTGGTTTTTATATGTTTATGTATTTGTTTATCTGTATTTATGGTATTATTTATGCATAGTGTTTACTTATTTACTATTAGTATGTATCTATATATAAACCAGAGGAGAAGTGCCGCTCTCAGTGGCTCTCGTCCGTGCTCGTTTTCCTAACTTGCTTTTGCAAGGGAGGAGAATGCGCGGGGCGGATTTCGCTGAGAGTGTGCCGATTTTGTTTACGCAGTGATCCGACCCGTTTGAAAAAACGGGTTGGACGTAAAACGGTGTGCTCTCTCATTCTGAGTGGCACGGGTACTGCCGGGCCACGTGTGCTCGGCAGATGCCTCTGGCGCATGGTTTGAAGAGAGCCTACGTTGAAGTGCCACCACTGCGGGTATCAATTTGATACCGCTGATCACGCCCTAGCAATGTGTCACGCATGGACACTGCAAAAGGCTGATTTGGTGGCACAACAAGGAGAGAACGACCTTTCCTTTCTGAACATCGTGAAAGCGATGATCGAAAGCGAAGGGTCGTGGCAGGCGGTCCAAGCCTTTGGCGAGGGCTTATTGCCGTGTAGTAGGCAGCGGACCAGCTGAGAGTGGACGATGTTCTCTCCCAGCCTATCCGCCGCCGTAGAGCGAGAGGCGGAAATGTTCGCTAATGCCAGATGTGGCACACACTGGGGGGTGTATGCCAACTATTCACTGGCATGAGTCGTGGCGCAATTGGTATGGAATTTATTTCATATTTTATTTGTGCCCCCCTTTATGGGTGAGTCTGTGACCATGTAACGTGGTCGTCTCGCACTAGGGTCTGGTTGCGGAGTAATCCTAACGGAATCCCGCGACCGACCTCCTTGCGACGCGTGCCATGCGTGAGGTGTTTTTTAGTGGGTAGACTGCCGGCTTTTCCGGCAGGAGTCCCACACTACCCCGTGCTCCCCCTACAAGCACGGGGTGTTAGTGCGTAATGCATTTTTCACCTCACGTAAAACAAAAAAAAAAAAAAAAAAAAAAGGTTAGAAGACTGTTATTACTCATTGGTTAGCGTTTGACCACTATTTCTAGATTAGTACTGGCTCTCAAGTGCAGCTCCTGAAACACACCGGTATGTTCTTGGTGACACAGTGGTATTGATTGTCTTTTCATACTTAAACAGAATTTTAGTTTCGCTCTCTCTCTTTCCAATACATAACATGAGAACGAGGTGGAAATGTTCGACATATTTAAATTTAGTGTCAGAGCTGTCAAACATCTTCCATCCTTGATATATTAGACGCCACTAAATTCATTGCTGTTAAATTTACAATGGACACAAGCAAGTGGATTAATTTGACAGATCTACAATGTATTCTGTCTCTTTATCATGTTCTCATTTAGAAAGAGAGATTCAAACAAAAATTAGGTTTAGGTATAAGATGACAGAAACGACACCATTGTCTCTTATTTCAATTCAGTTTCCAATTTTAACAGTTTAAAATTAAATAAACCACCGTTTAACACCGTTTTTTTTTATTAATAAGATCCAAAATGAGCAGTAGATTAGTGTCCGTATTGCAGCAGCATTGGAAGTGTCCTACCACCAAACTATAAAACAAAACCTTAGTCCCAGTAGTGGGACATCAGTGGGAAGTAAAATTAAATGTTATCAGACGAAAACAAATTACAAAACGACTACTCCAATATCTGAAGCTATTATTTGTAACGACACTCCGAACTAAAATTAAATCTTATCATAAAGATTAAAAAGTGATTTCTGGGACATTCGGCCCATTATACTAATGGGACTTCGGGACCACAATGGGTTAATTGTGGAGTAATAGATTTATAGCATTGGCTTGGGAAGACTAGTGATGTGATCAAATTAGGAATTTGTATCGATTTTGAAATTAGTAACGGGTGTAAGAAAAAAACAAATTAGACTCATACTATATTATAACATTTCTCAATAATTTTATTTATTTATTTATTCATAAAAACCACAGCTCTTAAAATAATCTTAACATTACTTATATACGTTACCTAAAGCCAATAATGGTTTTACATTTTTCAAGTAATTTAATCACATATTTTCAATAATTTTAAGATTATCCAACTGTTTTTGTACTAGGTTAGATGTAGTGTTTATTTATGTATTAGCAAGTTAATTTAGCCCATTAAAAAAAATTAAGTTGATTGATTATAAGGTAATATATATTAAAATGCCAACAGAAAGTAAAAAAACGTTATTTTTGCAGCGTTACAAAATAAACTTTTTTTAATTCTGTATAGGCTTACGTTTGGCCACTATCTCACCTGCTGGTAAGTGACGATGCGGTCGACGATGAAGCACGCTGGCCTAGAAGATACCTGTTCACTCGCGCCTTGAAGCAGCCCAACTTATAGTTATCGGGAAACACAGACTCTGGCAGAGAGTTCCACTCCTTAGCGGTACGCATAATAAATGTTGAAGCAAACTGCTTTGTGCGTAAAGATGGAATATCCACCATGTATCGATGACGCTACTTTTTACTTTTTCAGTATACCTTTTTCATATTATTTAAGATACCAGATACCACTAGTCATTAGACTTACATAGTAGCTAGTATCTTTTCTTTTTTTCTCAATCAATTTAACATTCCCTGCAATGCCAAACCAGAGAAAAATGAAGCATATTTTGATGTATGTAACTTTGTTGTCGTCTTGGAATGGTTTGTGTTTTATCCTTATATGTACCTCACTGTTCCACCATCCAAGCATTCATGACACCTGCGACACTGGGAATCCTATCGCAGGGGTATATAGTATAGCATATGTCTAGTATTATTGTTTTCCAAAAAGACAGAATATTTTGAAATTGTAACTACTATATGCTTTATTCATTAAAATAATCGATACTCGATTTTCTCCTTTCTTGCATCCTTATTCAAAATGTCCCGTTCCGTTGAACTTGGGACATAATTTCGGCTGAGGGCGATTAGAGAGATTGATAAGAGGGAGATAGATAGCGCCGAGGGAACGCATTCCTTATTACCAATTTAATACTACCTATATGTAAGAGATAGATTCTGTCCCAGAAGATATCGAGGGTTGAAAACTTCATTATCAGCCTCTTACGCTCCCACTGCTGGGATAGCGGCCTTCTCTCAGAGAGAGAGGTATGGGCCATAATCCACCACGCGGGCCCAGTGCGGCTTGGTGGATGTCACATGTCCTCGAATTTTGTGGTTCTTGAACATGCCGGTTTCCTCGCGATGTTTTCCTTCACCGTTTTAGAGCGAGTGTGAATAATCCGCACTTAACTTCATATAAGTCATTGGTGCGGGCCGTCGATAGTCGAGACCATAGTCGAGATTCGAACTATGGTGCGTCGGATTGAAAATCGCAACTTCCCGCGCGGACACACTCGCTCTCAGACAAGAGTCAAGATATACAAGAGATTATCCGCGGATAAAGAGAGAGCATCAACGAATCGGCATGGTGCAGCTCTCCTGGCTGCCTCCTTTCGCCACGATCATCCAAAATTGAATGTCTCACCCTAGTGAAGATCACTACTGTAAATAGGCCTCCCGCATCGGAGGGCGTTGCCTTACACACCACGCTTGGCAGGCGAGATTATGATGACCGGGGAGAGTTCTGCTGGTCTTTCCCTGGATATTCTCTTCGCCGGTTCTAACTAAACCCACGGGAAGAGATGTGGTAGTACTATTCAAACATAATTTCGACAATTAAAAAACAAAAAAAAATCTAATGTAAAAATAAAGGTAGAACATGGTGTGGTGCCGTGGTGCTACGCTATGACGTCAGAAAGTCAGTGCTACGCCGTAGTCGTCCCTGTGCTACGCAAGGGAAGACGCGGAAAAGGACAGCAGTCCTTATTGAACTACGATTGAAAATACACGTGTGTCAATTATTCAAACCGAGTTGTCTCATTTCTGGACCTAACACTACGTAACCCGTTGAGCAATTTTAAATACGTAGTCGTTATGTGGCTACTCCACGTCTCTCCTGATAGGTAAACTTGATTGCAGACATTTGCCATCAGGCTCTAGGGAATACGTGACAGAAATACCTGACTAAACAAAATAATAATTCATCAAATCTAAGATTGGCAAATAAGATAAAAGACCCGAGCTTTTTTCTTGCGTGAAAGAAAATCTTATTTTCATATCAAAAACAATAACATTCCGTTTTTACGTGACCATAATTCTACATCGTAATTATGTATTCTGGCCTGACATCAGTTCAAAGGGCTCGCTTGACAGCACAACAATACAAACAGGAATACAGTGGAAAACAGCGCGTAAGGTTTTATAAAGACGGAGTGCAGTCGAGCGGGAACTTGTGCTATTTTAAATATATATTTTTTGTTATTTGGTAACGAGACGAGCTGGTCGTTTGCCTGATGGTAAGCATAACGCCGGCCCATAACAATTGCTGTGCCACCCAGTACTTTGAAACACAAAGGCCTGCGCAGCACTGCAGTGCACTCGTTACCCTGAGACATTAGATATTAAGTCTCATAAGCCCAGTAATTTCACTGGCTACTTTGCTCAGCAAACCGGAACACAGTAATGCTTGCACACTACTGCTCGGCGGCAGACTTCACGAGCAAAGCGGTGGTAACAACCCAGATGGACACCCGCAGAGTCCTACCACTAACAATACTATTACACACTCTTCAAAATACTAATGACTAAGGCCCACGTCATGAATGTGAGTTACTAGAACTACTGGACTTAAGTCACTGTCTCGTGTACAGTGATTCCTGCTTTCCAGAAATTTCGAGATAATTCGTAGGGAGCGATCGTTTATTATTCTTTTGATGTTTCACACACATCGTCCCTTTGAGATTTTAATGATGCGAACAACGATATCTTTATTCTTGAGTCGTCACGTAAATGTATGAAATTCTATTTTTTGTTTTTTTAAGAAGCTATTGTAATGTTATTTGTATTACTGGAAATGGAATTATATCAATTGTTTTTATCTATACAAATTAATAAAATTGAAGTGTCTGTTTGTAACATCAAAATAACAGCTTTTTACTGAATGCATATGAAAGTATATACGGTACCTATAACAAAACAACCATTTGTGAAAATTTTTGTCTGT
Source organism: Crocallis elinguaria (assembly GCA_907269065.1). Classification (NCBI taxonomy): domain Eukaryota; kingdom Metazoa; phylum Arthropoda; class Insecta; order Lepidoptera; family Geometridae; genus Crocallis; species Crocallis elinguaria. The sequence continues at coordinate 1,349,015 of OU026076.1, forward strand.
CTATTTGTTCCGGGTAATCTCCGAAACGGCCGAAACGAAAGTGATCATTTTACTAATACACATTCATTGTCTATTACAAACTTAATAAAATATATTTTATAGTGTTAACCGACACTAGCGGATGTTCACACAAATATATACATCACAAAAATTTCGCTTCCAACAGGATTCGAACCTGCGTCTTCTGGCTTGCCGGGCCAGACGCCTTAACCACTAGGCTATGGGAGCAATCGATGTTGACTGCGAAATTCTTGATATGATGTATTTCTTTTCGGCTTACAAGCCGTAGCTCCATCTAGCAAAATATTATTAGTATAACAAACTAATTGGTTTTTTGGAAGACACATCCGTTGATAAGCCAACGTGGGAGCGACACGCACGTTCACATCCCATGCAAACGCGTGTTGCTAATTATATCATCACAACTATTCGCAATTACCAACTTTCCCCACCTTCCAAATGAACATTGAAAATGAACTTGTCGTTAACAGTTTCAATTACAAGAGTTTAAAGTTCCGGCGACTAATTCAGGATTATAGCGATGAGCAGGTTAAGTGATAATACGGGATAAAGAATTACTTTGAGGGAGGGCTATGTAGCTAGTGATACAATAAGGCAATAATTCAGAGACGACAGCTTAAAACGATCTAAGAACTGTCTTAGCCAAGCATCGGCTAAGCCGCTCAATCGAATTCGTATTCAGAAACAAAGTTCGTGCACGGTCTAAGCTAAGATCACACTCTCGTTATCTATGGCTGTTAAGTTTTTAATTTTTTCACCGGAACGTTTACCGGTTTAACATTTATGTATGAATAGCAATACAGCAAAGATAGCGATATACAAAATGTCACTGGAGTGAGTGAAACAACAATATTAATGCTATAAATCTACTTTGATATTATAATAAATGACACATGTTAGTTTTGAAGTTTGACATTTCAATGTTTGGTTATTATGGTTTCTTCCGTTATCATTTGGTGGCGCCACTTCTGTTTTGAGAGCGGCTAAAGTAGTCGATATTGCCTACTCAGGCTTTGCTTAGCATACGCTAAGTTTAAGTAGTGTTCCAAATGTCTCTGAATACAAATTAGAGCGTAAGCACTACTTTTTGACATAAGGAAGACAAAGTCCACGCTTAGACTCGTCTCTGAATATAGGCCTAAGTCTACACTTGTGATGGATCAAAGGGACCGCGATACGATACACCTGTAATTACTTATTACAATAATTTATCTTCATCATCATCAAGAAGAAGAAGACGCCCACTGCTGAACATAAGCCTCCTCCATAGAACTGCATTTGGATCGGCTACTCGCCTCTTGCATCCAATGGCTCCACGCAGTTTTGAACAGGTCATCGGTCCTCCTAGTGGAGGGCTGGCCTACACAATAATTTATACCTTCCAAAAATAACTTACTTGCTGACCGGTATAAAACACCATTATTTATAAAAAAAAATGCTTTAACCGACTTCAGTGATATACTCGTACTACTGAAAGGATTTTGATGAAATTTCTATGCGACCTATCTGAAAGTATATCTAATTAAATAAAAAAAGAACCAGATCGGTTTATAAATCGGTAACAAGCATAAAAAACACAACCGACTTCAGAACCTCCTCCTTTTTTGGAAGAAGGTTAAAAAGTTCATATTTTTACGTATATTTTAATGATTGTCTAGGTATGTAGCGTCGTTGAAGTAATAGCTAGTTAGTCTGTCAATTTGTAGGTCGATAGTTAGAATTTTAATGGTTTGTTCCCTTGGATCGGAAGATCACATTCTAATGCATCCATCGCATGCAGTGGTAGGACTTATCCTAAATCACCTGACTAGCTAAGACTCTAAAGTTGAATTTGCCGCCACGCACATATTGTAGTGGTGTGTTCCGTTAGCTACAGTTCAGAGTCTTGTTCTAGGTTAAGTGTGGTTTCCACTTTCAACTACATCTTCACAGATCATGCAAGATAAAAAAATAAAAAAGCTCACAGAGTTCAAATAAATCCATCAAAGCGAAACAATACAACTACTAAAGTTAAAATTTTGTACAAATCCTGGAAATTTAGCTCGAAAACCGGCGAATGTCCATCAAAGGGAAAGTTGTGCGGTGTGTCGCAATATTACAACGGATGGCGGAATGAAAAGCCGCCGTATAACGGGACAGAGAACTCGGGTTGAGTTTTATGGAAGAGACAGCCCTGATAACCTTTTATAACAATTTTTAGTTGATGATGTTTCGTCAAAGGCGGTTTGAATTTTACGCCTCGTTCAAGTCAAGTTTTTGTTAGTGGGAGGACTAACTCTTCTGCGAGTGTCCGTCTGGGTTGTTACCACCGCTTTGTGAGTGAAGTCTGCCGCCAAGCAGTAGTGTGCAAGCATTACTGTGTTCCGGTTTGATGAGCAGAGTATCCAGTGCAATTACTGGGCTTATGAGACTTAATACCCAACGTCTCAGGGTAACGAGCGCATTGCAGTGAGGCGCAGGCCTTTGTGTTTCAAAGTTCTGGGTGGCACTGCAATTGTTATGGGCCGGCGTTATGCTTACCATCAGGCAAACAACCAGCTCGTCTCGTTACCAAATAATATAAAAAAACGATGCTGATTGCAAATGAGAGTTTTGATTGTTCTAATACTAATCTATCGAGTTTATAAACAAAAACCCTTCATTTATATTCATTTCCAGTTTACATACATCTACGATAAAGTCACAATTTTCACTTTGCAAAACTGCGGCGGCGAGACAAAGCCGCCACTATCTATTGTTAAATTTTTAACAACCTTCAACGGCCTTTTTAACTTGCTGCCGGCTTTTTGTTAACGCTTTAATCTTTTGGTGTGCCTGCCTTCTGCTCTGCTGCCTTCGTTGATATTGTTATTTAGACGTTTTATTAAAACCAACAAATGCTTACACTCTTGTTACTTAGAATTTCCTGTGTCGCAGGTGGCATGTACACAGAGATACAAAACACAAACATTCAAGACGAGGAACAAACTTTATGCACACGGCACAAAGTTTGCCTTTTTTGTTGGCGAAGTGGATATCTTTTTGAGATACCCTGCAGCCATGAGGAGCAGATGGGTCATGAAGGATATTTACCCAATAACCAAAAGTTTGGTCTACCTCGGTGCTACCTACATAGGAGGGCCCCGGGCTCTCCAAAAGACCACGCTGGTGAATTAAAAGTAATATCTTTATTATTTGTTTGAATATGTTTTTCTTTTATTACAGATATGTGCCAAAAACTGCTTTTTGAGGAAACATAGAAGCCATTAAATACGACTGGGTAAGTACTCACACACACGTTATTTTGGACTTAGTTTTATTTATTTTGATGTAAGCAACGAGTGTGTCCGAGCGGGAACTTGTGCGACTTTCAATCCGACGCCCCATAGTTCGAATCTCGACTCGGCCGCACCAATGACTTATATCAAGTTATATGCGGATCATTCACACTCCCTATAAAACGGTGAATGAAAACATCGTGAGTAACCCGCATGTTCAAGAACCACAAAATTCGAGGACATGTGACATCCACCAAGACGCACTGGGCCCGCGTGGTAGATTATGGCCCATACCTCTCTCTGAGAGAAGGCCGGTATCTCAGATTCAAATTCAAATTCAAATTCAAATTCAAATTATTTATTTGCATAAAACATGGTGATATAGTACAGTTGTTTCATTACAAAGATTTTGCGCAATCATGTTTTTTTAGCCATAATGGCGTGCAAATTTTAAACAATAGTAGTACTTATAAAACTTTAGAATTAATGATATTTTAACTAAGATTATATAAAGTGAGTAATTTATAGTTTCAATTCCAGATATTTTAACTTATGGTTCAATACACGGAAGATTCACAATAATAATTATATTAAATAATGACAATACAGGTCCAAAACAAAAGAAATATAAAATGTCAAATTTGTATTACTACGGTCATGAATGTCAATTGATCTTTAACTGAATTATAATTATACCTATATGTCAAGAAAAATAATGTGAGTATTTCTCAAAATAACATAATCGTGAAGGAAATATATTTAGCTATAAAATTAAGAAAGAATAAATAGTATATTATTAATATACAACTTATTTTAGTCAACTTTTTAAAACACTGTTTTTTGCCTTTCATACAAAAATCAAATCATCAAAATTCAAAATCAAAAATCAGCAGTGAGAGCTTAAGAGCCTACTAGTCCATGGAGCGAACTCATCGTTGGGTGCGGCTAAAATGCATGCTATTTCATCTAACATTCGCGGGACAAGGTAAGATGAGTGAGATGAGACTCTGCAGCGATGAGTAGTATGAGGCTAATTCTCGCACATACACAATTACACACTCTCGTAAAGTCGCGACGAAAACCGGCGCGCAAAAATGTACGAATTGGCTTCTGGTGCTTGGGGTTTTACGACAAAACTACTGAATGTATTTAGTCAGACCAAAGTTATTTGAAATGTCAGTAAACTAAAGCTTGTTAGTATGTACCTTATTTTCGAGTTTTCGTAAAACTTTTGTAATTTATTTACGTCCAAACTTGCGTTAAAATACGGGCTAAAATACAGATGTTTGAAGGCTCATTACTTTTAAGCCACTTAATTTTTTTTTTTTTTTTTTTTTTTATGTTATTAGGTAACGAGACGAGCTGGTCGTTTGCCTGATGGTAAGCATAACGCCGGCCTATAACAATTGCAGTGCCACCCAGAACTTTGAAACACAAAGGCCTGCGCGGCACTGCGGTGCGCTCGTTACCCTGAGACATTAGGTATTAAGTCTCATAAGCCCAGTAATTTCACTGGATACTCTGCTCATCAAACCGGAGCACAGTAATGCTTGCACACTTACTGCTTGGCAGCAGACTTCACTCACAAAGCGGTGGTAACAACCCAGACGGACACTCGCAGAAGAGTTAGTCCTACCACTAACAAAATAAATGTAATATAACCTGCAATACTTACATAAATGATAATCTATTAGGGTTTCCAAACAAATATGCAATACTAGCTGCTGCGTGGTATTACCCGCGTTCCCACAGGAACCTTGCAATTTTCGGGATAAAAAGTATGTATATTACTTTCTGGTCCATAAACTATATTTATGGCAAAAATCACGTCAATTCATTGTTCCTTCTGAGTGAAAGAAGCACAAACCAGCAAACATACTGTCACTTTATGAAATATATTTTATAGTTAACACTATCGGTTAACACCGTCACTAGCGGATGTTTACACAAATATATACATCACAAAAATTTCGCTTCCAACAGGATTCGAACCTGCGTCTTCTGGCTGTCTAGTACGGACGCCTTAATCAACTAGGCTATGGGAGCAATTGGAATTGATGTTGACTGCGAAGTTCTTGATATGATGTATTTCTTTCCGATATTCCGATATAATTTCACTTTTATTATAGTAGGTATGGACAAACAGGCGGACAAAAGCTAGTACACCAATAATCCTTTCAACATTGATGTATTGGACGAAATAATATACCGTTTTTAGTTTACCACGAAATTAGGTAAACATATTCAGAAACTACCTAGTAGTAATGATTGATTGTGACACAGGTAAAACTGAAATGTTAGGTTTTATTATACTTGCTTGATACGTTACCGTTTGACCACTATCTTGCCTGATATTAAGGCGGATATAGCAGCTAAATAGCTATATTTTGATTAAAACTAAATAGCTTCACTTAAAACACTTTAGCAAAGTCAGATGAGCTTCAGACACTGGAAAAAATATGTCATTATTCATCATATTACCGATAACCTTGTTATAGGTAATCAAAACAATTTTCTAACATCTCGATATAATTTACGACAAAGTGACCTCTTCTTTTTTTATTTTTATGAAATGAAATATCTTTTTTAAATGTATATTGAAAAAATTAGCAAGACTTAAGTATTATATAATGATAAAAAACTTGGTTGTGGTAAATTATCGATTAGGCATCTAATTTTGAAGTAATCACGCTTTTTTTTTGGATAATTCATCATTCTTACTCAATATTTACGCGCGCGCGATCTTTTTCTTTTTTACGTCAATGCGAACCGACAATATGTGTAAAGAGGACAGAATGATAAATGTCATTGACTCGGGATAGCGCCTTAAGTGACGATGGGGCTAAGATGGTGAATACGCTAAAGATTATGACAGGCTCTCAAGTATAGTTGCCGGAACATATGGTATAACGTATTGCCGGAATATACCGATTGGTGCTTTGGTATGCTATTTGGTAACGAGACGAGCTGGTCGTTTGCCTGATGGTAAGAATAACGCCGGCCCATAACAATTACAGTGCCACCTAGAACTTTGAAACACAAAGGCCTGCGTGGCTCTGCAGTGCGTTCGTTACTCTGAGACATTAGGTATTAAGTCTCATAAGCCCAGTAATTTCACTGGCTACTCTGCTCATCAAACCGGAACACAGTAATGCTTGCACATTACTGCTTGGCGGCAGACTTCCTGAGCAAAGCGGTGGTAACAACCCAGACGGACACCCAAGATAGGACACTCGGATAGTTTAGTTTCTTGAATAACGCAAAGGCAATAAATACATAACGCGTGGGCGAAGCCGCGTAGCTATTTACTATATAAAACTTGACACAATTGCTCCCAAATATTTACCAGTTAAATTGTGTCAAGAATCCGTCTGTTTGTATATTGTGTAGGAAGTATGGTACACACTGTGCGTGTGTCGATTTAACTTCCTTTTGAAGTTTGGCTCGACATTTACACAAAGGCTTTGGTAGCTATTTTCGTATAATTAAGTCTTATTAAAATTACCCTAAATCATACCTTTTCCGGGTGTCTTATCATTAACTGAAATAAACAAAGCTGTTTTAAAAAAAATGTTAATTGTCTTACGGATGGTATTAATTTTTTTAATTTTATTTTATTTTTGTTTCACTTGAAAGGGCTGACGCTTGACAGTTGCGATCAATAGTATGGCATGCAAGAAGAAACTTATACACTCTCGTCTTGAAATCTTCCAGATAATAAGTTATAGAGAAACACTGCTATATAGAGACACAGCTGCTGCCCGCGGTTTCACCCGCGCGGAGTTATTGGATTTCATGGGTTTTATTTTTTGCGCGGAACCCTAACCCTTTTTCCAATATAAAAGTAGCCTAATTTACTCCTTATAACATCAGCTATCTGACAGTCAAAGTCCCGTCAAAATCAGCCCAGCCGTTTCGGAGATTACCCGGAACAAACAGACAGACAGACAAAAATTTCAAAAAATTGCTTTAAAAAAGCGAAGAACCGACTTCAGTGACAAACTACTGAACCGATTTTGATGAAATTTCTATGGGACCAATCTGAAAGTATACCCTTTCAAATAAAAAAAGAATTTTCCAAATCGGTTCATAAATGACCGAGATCAGAGGTAACAAACATAAAAAAAAAAATACCCGACGAATTGATAACCTCCTCTTTTTTTGGAAGTCGGTTAAAAATGGTTGTTTTGTTATTCGTACCATATATATACTTTCATATGGATTTGGTAAAAAGCTGTTATTTTGATATTAAAACAGATACATCAATTTTATTTATTTGTATAGAGTATAGATTTGGGTTCCGCGCAAGAAAATAAAACCCATGAAATCCACTAAATCCGCGAGGGTGAAAATGCGGTCATCAGCTAGTTTACTTTATAAGTATGGAAAATATGCATGAATTGACACGGCATCAATTAACTACCATGCTTGCGGATAGTTAGTCAATGGCAAACTCATATTATTCAATCAAAACAATTGTAACAATTTAAACATCTTGCAGTAGTACAAAATAACCCCTACGGGAATTAAAATCCTTCCTTTCACATTACGCAATCAATTAAAAAACACATTAGTTTATTTCATACCCTAAGCAAAGTACCGACCGCGTGTCATACAGACTTTTTTATAAGTTTCTTTTACACTCGACAGTTAGCTTTTAAATCTTAATATATATAAATTACGCGTCACGTTGTAGGTCCGCGATGGACTCCTAAACTGCTTAACCGATTTTAATCAAATTTGCACACCGTGTGCAGTTTGATCTAACTTAAAAGATAGGTTAGCTTACGTCTCAATTTATAGCCGCAATATTAATTTATTGCAAATTCTATTAGGGTTCCGCGCAAAAAAATAAAAACCATGAAATCGAAAATCTCCACGCGGGTGAAACCGCGGGGCAGCAGCTAGTAATATCTATAAATAATTGCTTAGACCTTGACCTAAATTAATAAATACAGTCAAAAGTTAAATAACACCGGCATTCAACTATCAACTAGACTTTGCTATAATTAGACCCATGAGGCTTTAGAACCATGTCGTTATATTTACCCCAACATCGCCTGGCGGATGAACGCAAAATCGATAAACTGATTTTGACAGAGTTGTTCAAAGTTAATATACTTATGAACTCGCTTGTACTAGTAATAAATAAGCCCTGAAATGTTTCGTAGGTGAACGGGAGTGTTTTTCGTCACGCTATTACTAAAACAGTGGGTTGTCACGAAATGATTGGTTGCTGTACCGTTGAGTGATTCCAGTCACTTGTTCCAGTACTTAACTACACTTGTAGCAATTTAATACTTCATTGCACACCATCTATACAAATAAATAAAATTGAACTGTCTGTTAGGAATATCAAAATAATAGCTTATTACTAAATGCATATGAAAGTATATAAGGGATTATAAATTGTTAAAAAACCGGCTATAACTCACGTCATTTGTCGATATTGTTGACCTAGGTTTAGGATGAGTTATAGCCGGTTTTTTAACAATTTATAATGTGTGATACTCACGAAAATTTTAATAGTAAAATATATACGGGATCTATAACAAAACAACTATTTTTAAAATTTCTGTCTGTCTGTCTGTCTGTTTGTTCCGGGTAATCTCCGAAACGGCTGGACCGATATTAACGGGACTTTCACTAGCGGATAGCTGATTATACAAGGAGTAACTTAGGCTACGTGAGCGAAGCCGCGGGGCACAGCTAGTATTTGTATAAAAAGTAACATCTTAGGAAATTAATGGTAGTACAGTGGGCGGTCTTATGGTTTAGAGCGATATGTAGTAGACAACCTTTGTGTAAAGTTCCACAGCCAATGCACATAGAGGACGAGTACTATAAATATTGAAATTATGTACTTAATAAATACAGACATGCTTCTATTTATTAAGCTAAGTTACTATAATAATAACGAATTGCAGAAAAAATTCATCAAAATAAAAAATAGTTTCATTCTGTCATTCATGAATTCAAAATAATAATAATAAATCAATCAATATTACATAATATACAATAAATACATAATTATCATTACATTTACAACTAATTAATATCCTTACACAATTTTCATCCACTGGAGTGGGCAGTCAGTTCGCAACGCAAACAATTGCATTCAAAGATTTTTAAAAAGCCGCTTGCCAGGTAAATGGTAAAAAAATAAACACCTGTACTATAAGACAGCGATCAAAATTACATCATGACGCTTTCCTTCACAAAAAGCACAAACCCATTATAATATTCAAACCATCGACTAGCAGATCGACAGGCGACCTCACTATTACTAAACCATCGCCGCTTCCAGTTACTGGAACCATCCAAATAGTTTACGTCACATACAATAAAAGTGTTATCGCTTACGTGGCAAAAAAAATATTTTTTCTGAACTTACCTACTTTCCTGCGTTCGTGTTGAAGTTAGTCTAAAGTTAGGTAGACAGGGTTGTCTAGACTCGTTGATTGAAAGCTCATAGATAATGTAGAGATAAGTAAAATGCTTACCTGCTCAGTCCTTTTTTAAAAAGTTAAAAGTTATTTTTTTCTGTATTATATTAAATAAAGTTGAAAGCATAGAATTAAGGTACATAATCAAAGGTTGTAAGTAGAAATATTTTCTATTCGCCATCAATTTTACTTTGATATCTTTTAGGTAAGCATGATTATCGTTAAGGGCATAGTTACTTTCAGATGAGCTAATGCTTAAATAAAAAAAATGGTTTACCATTACTGAAAAAGCAAACACTTTTAAACCGACTTCCAAGAAATTTCTCCGTCAATCCTCAACCAATTTTAATTATTTTTCTTAATGAGTAAGGTTAGTTTGAATTGGGATGTTATACCCCCGGAAGGGAGTGATTAGGACCATGGTTGTCCACAAGTTGTGTGAACCACCACCTCCTGTGGCGTGGGAGAGCGACCTCGCTCAGGGCTAACCTAACCTAACCCAACTAAAAAGATCCCCTTATCATTAAATCTCAAATCACCCCTTATCTAACCCCTATTAATCCCAACTTGCACAAGATATGATCAGGAGTTCCAAACCTAATGAGGTCAGTTGAATCGATTAACCTGATCCTGTAGATGACCTCTGACCTCTGACACCTGACCTAAGGTGCCTGAATCTCTAGGGGCGTGATGCATGCCACGCCAACCTTTGCTTGTAAAGGGTGTTTTCCATTAGCTTTATTGTAATTGAGGCATGCAAGGTTATTACGGAGACATCAATGATAACCTAATTATTTTTTAGAGCGAGTTCGCCTTTACGCTACCTACGAAGCTTTATAAATTGTATCATTGTCTTCGGTGTATTTGAAATGTATTAACTATACCTATTTGTTGTTGCAAATAAATTATTATTATTATTCACTGTATTTATTTACAATCTTAAGTCTAAGTTTTTTAAAATATTTCTATAAAAATACAAAATATTACAAAAAACCTAAACCTAGAGTGCCGCCGGCAGCGGGGCAGGGCCCAAGCTACCGGTGGTTAGGGCTGCAGAGTGAGGAACCTCCTGACAATACGTGCCGTGTCAAGGAGCACTGCCTTCTGCATACGACCCTTGATCCAACCGTCTAGCGAGAGCCTCTTGAGATGTTGGTCGAGGCTTATTATTATTATTATTATTCACTTTATTTCATTTTAAACTTAAATCTAAGTTTTTTACAATATTTCTATAAAAACAAAATATTATAAAAAACCTAAATCTAGAGTGCCGCCGGCAGCGGGGCAGGGCCCAAGCTACCGGTGGTTAGGGCTGCAGAGTGAGGAACCTCCTGACAATACGTGCCGTGTCAAGGAGCACTGCCTTCTGCATCCGACTCTTGATCCAACCGTCTAGCGAGAGCCTCTTGAGATGTTGGTCGAGGCTCTTCGCTACAAGGCCGTTCGCCGAAACAACTATCGGTACAATGATCGTTGAATCAACATTCCACATGGCGGTAACCTCGTGAGCCAAGTCAAGGTACTTGCTGAGCTTGTCCTTCTCGGCTTTCACGAGGTTCTCGTCATGGGGAACGGTGATGTCAACGAGCACTGCCCGGCGTTGGGACCGATCTACCAGTACGATATCAGGCTTATTGGCAACAATAGTCCTGTCCTTTATTATTATTATTATTATAGTGTTGCCGAGCTGGAACTTATGCAACTTGCAATTTGACGCAAAATACAGTACATACAGTATGTATTTGTTAGTTGGGGCAGTAAGGAAACTGCAGGAAAACGTTCTGAGAAGACCCTCCTTAATTTTTGAAAACATTTCATCTGCACAATAGAATATTCACGCAAAAACTTATTTTGATGCCAATCGATCCTATTTCATAACTAAAACACTCTTACGGACCAATTCATTTAAAAACTAGAAATGTCAAAAAATGTAATTACGTGTGTACGATTTTATTCTGTGCGAAGCCGCGAGCAGTCGCTAGTATTATTATATACAGGCTTGTTACTCTTCAGAACTCCAAGAACCATGAACGAACCTAACCAAATAACTTGAAATAATATACAACATTGTTATGATAGACGAATGAAAATAAACACAGAGCTTATCACGTGTTGTACCACTCTATATGTGAAGTGCCGCGTAGACCGACGTCGCCATTTTGGAAAGGAAAAATAGAAGACATTTTCCTGTATTTTGAGATCTACAACAATGGAACAAGTTTCTAATTCGAATTTGTATGTTTTAAGATACATATAGGCATGCTCCAGCCACACTAACGTTAAACGTCCGTGTCAATTATCGCGATAAAAAAGGCGTGGAAATATGTGACAAAATTAGGCGATAAACTGAGTGGCTGCACTTGAGTTTAGTGCCAAAAAACAAGATCGCCATCCGAGCTATGGCCTAACGTCAAACGCCAATGTGAATGCAGTTGTCAAATTAACGCGATAAGTTGCGGCCACATTTACGTTAATGTCCACTAGCTGCTGCCCCGCGGTTTCACCCACGTGGAGATTTTGGATTTCATGGTTTTTATTTTTTTGCGCGGAGCCCTAATTCTTTTTCTAAAATTAAAGTGACCTAAGTTACTCCTTATAACATCAGCTATCTGCCAGTGAAAGTCCCGTCAAAATCGGCCCAGCCTTTTCGGAGATTACCCGTAACAAACACACTGACAGACAGACAGACAAAAATTTTCAAAATGGTTGTTTTGTTCTAGGTACCGTATATACTTTCATATGCATTTAGTAAAAAGCTGTTATTTTGATCTTGCAAACAGACACTTCAGTTTTATTTATTTGTATGGATTAACCTGTGCGGGCCTGGGAGAATCCTGCGTTTGCAATTTGGTCGAGTGTGGGAGCTACAAACGCGGCCTCTGCCTCAAGTCGCGGCCACTCAAACGCCCAGCATGCGCTGATGCCATAATCCTACTTCTGGTTGGTTTGTCTTTTTTCACGCAGCGCGTTGCTAAAAAATCAATGCAACGGAGCAACGGATCAACATGAATTTTGGCATAGATATAGTTTATGGACCGGAGAGTAACATAGGCTACTTTTTATCCCGGAAAAATGCACGGTTCATGTGGGAACGCGGGTGAAAACCACGGACAGAAGCTAGTATAGCGATAAGTCAGACAAAGCTGAATGCCAAGAAAAAATTATACTCGGTTATTTATTCGAAGATTTCTCCTCGCAATAAATTGGCTTCATTATTCTGTTCATATTATTTTTCTTGAACGGTGTACTAGCATTAAGTGGAAAGATTTATTGTTTGGTTAGAGAAATGTTGTCTAGATTATTTTGTTACTATTGTAAAGCTAGAGAAAAACCCGTCCTTTACAATAAGGGTGAAAGTGTGTTTGTAGGTTTGACGGCGCTCGAATCGACGTGATTTTTTTCCAAGGATATAGTTTAAGGACCGCAGAGTAGGGGCTACTTTTTATCCCGGAAAATGCACTGTTCCTGTGCGAATCAACACGCGGGTGAAACCTCGGGCAGAAGCTAGTAATTTATAAGCGTTACTATTTGAAAATCATTAGGTACAGCTTTGTTTACGATTTTATAATTAATGCGTAGAGATAGTTTATGTACCGGAGAGTGACATATGCTACCATTTTCCGGGAAAATGTACGGTTCATGTAGGAATATCCACGTGGGAGAAACCGTGGACAGCAGCTAGATTTATAATTCTAAATCCTAACGACGTTTCAAGATGTCGACAACAGTCAAATAGGGTAAATAGGTTTGACTTAAAACCGTTATAGTAAAATTTATTTAGTTTGTGACGGCGGGAAAAATATGTTAAACTTAATCATATTTCTGATAGGGCTATTATTTCCAAAACACGTTATAATAATAAAATTTACTGCATAGAAAAAATCCTAAAGTTAGGTACGTTTGTAATCTAAGTACGTCTTGTATTAAAAAAAACTTTGATCGCGGGTTAGTGATAAAAATGATGTAAAATTATAAAAGTATAATTTATCGTATTGTATTTCAAAACTTGATTGTTTTATATTTTTAACCGACCTCCAAAAAAGGAGGCGGTTCTCAATTCGGTTTGTATTTCTATTACTTTTATGTTTGTTACCTCAGATCTCCGTCATTTATAAACCGATATGGAAATTTCTTTTTTTATTTCACAGGATGTACTTACTTTGAGATTGGTCCCATAGAATTTTCATCTAAATCGGTTCAATAATTTGTCACTGAAGACGGTTCATCGCATTAAAGCAATTTTCGATTATTAGAGTAAATAATGTATTTTCATAGTTTTTAACGAACCCTTTAGGTATGATGCAACAGTTGCTTCTCTTTCATTCCTATGCAGACCGATAGTGACAGAGTTTCGGCTGTTGTCAGCCTCTTTATCAAGCTAGTACTAATGCCTCGCTCATACATCGCCACTTGGGTCGGCTACTTGCCTCTTGCATCCAACGGTTCCCCTTTTTTGATCAGGTCGTTGGTCAACTTAGTAGGGGCCAACTTAAACTACATTTTGTTAGTGGGAGGACTAACTCTTCTGCGAGTGTCTGTCTGGGTTGTTACCACCGCTTTGCTCGTGAAGTCTGCCGCCAAGCAGTAGTGTGCAAGCATTACTGTGTTCCGGTTTGATGAGCAGAGTATCCAGTGAAATTACTGGGCTTATGAGACTTAATACCTAATGTCTCAGGGTAACGAGCGCACTGCAGTGCCGCGCAGGCCTTTGTGTTTCAAAGTCCTGGGTGGCACTGCAAATGTTATGGGCCGGCGTTATGCTTACCAACGGGCAAACGACCAGCTCGTCTCGTTACCAAATTAAAAAAAAAATAACATCTTCCGGTTCGAGGATATTTCAACAACTCGTACTGGATAGGTCTCGGCCTTATAATCTCAGTCCGAGAATGTCCTAGTCTGGTACCTTTGCCAAATTAGGCCTCTCTCAGTCGACTACAACGCCAGATCGTTGTCATTTGGCCGTCTACCAACCACGACAACTATTGTACAGCTCGACGATCAGTTGCAGCCAAATTGATAGATAAACACTTGTATTACACTAACGGGCTCCATGACAGTTATCTATACAAATAAATAAAATAGAAGTGTCTGTTAGTAATATCAAAATAGCAGCTTTTTACCAAATGCATATGAAAGTATATACGGTACCTATAACAACACAACCATTTTTTAAATTTTTGTCTGGCTGTCTGTCTGTGTGTTCCGGGTAATCTCCGAAACGACTGGGCCGATTTTGACGGGACTTTCACTGGCAGATAGCTGATGTTATAAGGAGTAACTTAGCCTACTTTTATTTTTTTTAAAAATTAGGGTTATGCGCAAAAAAATAAAACCCATGAAAACCAAAATCTCCGCGCGGGTGAAACCATAGCATTTGGTAAAAAGCTGTTACTTTGATATTACAAACAGGCAGTTCAATTTTATTTATTTGTATAGATGTTAGTAAGGTTGAAAAAGTGGGTGACAGACTCATAAAAAGTATAGAATTTCAAAAAGGGGACAAAATACTACAATTTGTATAGATGACTTGTATAATAGACAAAGTAAAAAAGTGGGAAGCTGCGACCCTTTGATTTCTTTCCAGTCATTGATGCAAAACCGGGTTTCAAACCCAAGTTAAATTGAATGTTGTACAAGTTCCCTCTCGGCCACACTCGCTCTCTAACTCACAGTATAATTACCTATAGGGTTCGAACCACTAACAAAGTATTCATCTTACTATTCGCCTCTTACAGATTCAGCTGAATGGTGTCACGAACTACTTACCATCGCTTTTAAAGTACTTTGCACACAGATCAACTGTCTGAGTGTATATAAAACATTATTAAGGCCGACAATATGTCTAGTCACTAGCTTTGAAGTGACCCAACTTAAGATGCCCAAGTGGGTAAGGCATTCGCTTCCGGTTTTAAATTAGTTTTCGGAGCTCTGACGGACAAACACTTTTTTATAAGTTTGTAGGGATGCGACTAATTGTTGACTGGCCGGATAGACAGTCAGTAAACGATCCGATAGTTATTTTTCAACCGACTTCATAAAAAGCAGAAGGTTCTCAACTCTGCTGTTTTTTTTTTGTAGCGAGTAATTGACTTCTCCGTCAATTCTCAATCGATTTAAATGATTCTATTTTCAAGAGATACTCAAGGGTGGTCATTTGAAATTTTATGAAAGAATACCACCCACCCCTAGGGGTGGAAAAATGAGGGTTGAAATTTCAAATGACGTGACATTTTCGTCAAAGTCGATTCCCACTATTTTTAAAACAATTTTTAAAGAAAAAGTTTTTCCTGTTTTTTGTGTTTTAAAATCATCTCACCTGATCCGATGATAGTTACACGCTCAACAATAAAATCAATATAAGTTATTCAATTCAGAATCTGGAGAGTGGCATAATGACTATTCATCTTTCTAGATACTAACCTCAAGAGGTGAAGTGAAGTTTGGTTTTCACGAAATAAATTCCACTATTTTCCTTAGACATAATGCGATCTGATTGGCTAAGCCTCCGCCTTGCGTCGATTTCCCGTGCGCCGATACGCTGAGCGCTGATATAAATTATAGCAAAATCAATACTTTGTTGTGAGATCGGATAGTACAGTATTTCATCTCTCGAGGCTAACCTCATATCTCGATGATACCATTAAACATACTTACATCTACTTTTATTTTTGTTGTTTTATATTAAAAGGTTCACGCATTATCCTAAGGCATAAACATTTTGATTCTATTATTGTTTCTGGCTTCAAGACTAAAAAAACAATAAAATATTTTGAAGTGCAAGCTAATTGAACTTCAGTTCATGACCTAGTTTATAGTTGAACTTCGGTTCAAAATGGTTGGTGAACTCTGCTCTTAGTAACAAACATCCTCATAAGCGCAATAGAAAATTTACATTCAGCATCCGCCTAAAACTAAAAACTCAGAATTTGTCCGGACACCTCATCTCTAACATAGGTACACCCTTTCCTGAAACTTTCCAATAAATCCAGGGATGCCGACGCGTATGCCTTCAACATGTCAGTCACGTGTTGCTGGAATGAAGTGTGAACAAAGGACAATTCCCCCAAATATTTGCCGGATAAATTGAGCGTGTGTTTTTCTTTGAACAGAAAGTTTCTTTGAACTTTGGGAAATATGCCTGACATTTCAATTGTACACGTGTGGCGCCAACAGGTCGCGAAACGTTTTTTCAAGTACATAAATGACTTTTAGTTTTATATTGATACTAGCTTCTGCCCGCGATTTTCACGCGCGTTCCCACAGGAACCGTGCATTTTTTCGGGATAAAAAGTATCCTATGTTACTCTCCGGTCCATAAACTATATCTATGCCAAAAATCACGTCGATCCGTTGCTCCGTTACTGCGTGAAAGAAGGACAACAACAAATCAACAAACTAAAAAGACACTTTCGCATTTATAATATTAGTTTGGATATGGAAGTATGGATGACGTTGAGGTTGTAACTCCACATAAATTTATAAATCTAAAATCAGATCAGATTTACGTGTTACCGCTTCCGTTTTGGTAAGATAATTTCCAAACACGCGCACACAAGAAATCATGAACTCTTTTACACGTTAACAAAACATTCGTGTAAATACACTGAAATGAAACCCTCGAGTGAACCAGTGTCCTAATTTTGAACCGTACCTACTCATTAAACTGACCCTCTCCACCCAATAATGAACCGGATTGCCTCGTTACAAGCGCAAATAGCTCAATAATGGGTCATGCCACAGTATATTTTATCAGTAGACTATGTAGGAACATGCGGTTTCGACGCAATTTCGAATCGAGGTCGGATTGACCCAGTATTTGAACAATGCATACTTACATAAACAGTTACAGTGCAAGGGGTGGTTCGTACGAATTTAACTATTCACAAATTACTGTAAAAATTGGGTAGTTGCATGAAACACAAAACACATAAATACTGTGGTTTTTCACGGCCAAAATCAACAAAATGTGTTTTAGTATAAATTTACGGGCCGCGTTGATCATGTGACGTCACGCGTTATGGCCAATTAGTATGGGTCGCATTAGCGCTCACTAAATCCGCCTGACTTTGGCTCTCATTTTTGACGTTGTTAGCATTCGATTTCCAGTTTTTTCAATATAGACATTTGATTTTCATGAGAAAACGAATTGATTAACATCATAAAAAAAATATGGAGTCAACATCCCAATCATGAAGGACTACTGTTAAAGTTCATCAAATGGTAGGACTAACTCTTCTGCGACTGTCCGTCTTGGATTCTACGGATTTGCTCCTGTAATCTACTGCCAATCAATTATGTGTAAGCTTTACTGTGTTCTGGTTTGATGAGCAAAGTCCCAAGAGATATAGTAATATGTAAGTAGTAGTAATATTTAAATAGTAGTAATTATATAGAGATATAGTAAGCCCAGCAGGGCTTATGAGACTTAATACCGAATATCTCAAGGCAGCGAGCGAACTGCAGTGCCGCACAGGCTTTTGTATTTTAAAGTTCTGAGTGGCACTGCAATTATTATAGTCTAACATTATGCCGTCAGGCAAACGCATCGGTGAACCTAATAGTTATAAATAAATGTTTATTTACAGTTAATTTTTTCTATATACTGTGTAAAACGTTTCAAAACACGTGCAAACGACAAACCAAAGAAGACATTACTGCCCTTTGGAAAGCGCAGGTTATATCTGTCGTGGGCTTTTATTGGCTGAACGAGTGAGGGTGGCCATAAAGACATTGAGTTTTATATTGTAATTTTGTAATTTTAAATTGTAAATTTATTATTGTAATTTTAAATTAAGAGTATAGTTTTAGATTGACATTATACAACCTGAGCTTAAATTGGCATGTTATTCCAATAAGATTAATGATTTATAATTTAATTTGATTACTTTCTTTTGTTTTAATTATAATAATAATTGTGTTTTTAATTATGGGTACATATTAACCTGAAACAAATTGATTTTATTTATTTATTTATTTTTAATAGGGGTAAATGTACTCCTGGAGGTGAACAGCATTTGTTTTACGGTTTTTTGAAATTCAGGTATTTTTCATTGAAGAAAAGGCATTTAAAGTTTACGTCAAAATTATACTACAGAACTTTCGGGCAGCCTAGATCAGCTAATTCACTTGACCTATGTTGAACTTTGTCGAATGATAACGTCGATTAGAAGAGACTTGAACAAATCCAGGAAATGCCGTGCGTGCACTTCCCCTTTGAAGCTATTTTTCTTTTTATTTTGGAAACTTTGATTGAAGTTTTTCCAAGCGAAGTTCTCACAACTTGTCGACAACCATGGTCCCAATCACCCCCTTTCGGAATTACATACCAAATCAAACTCAACCTGTATATGAAGTCTTCTAAGCCAAGCAATTTCCCTGACTACTTTTGCTCAAACCGGAATACACACGAGCAAAGCGGTGGTAGCCACCCAAACTCGCAGAAGAGTTAATCGTACCACCTGGCAAAACCACGAGTAACTAAACAAACTACCTACCCCCAGTCTCTAGACATTGTAGTTTAACAAAAGTCTGTCCACCCTAACTACATTAAATCATGGTCACCACAGTTCCATCGTACAAATTCTCACTGAGATATTGCAGAGGTGACACC
The DNA here is from genome assembly GCA_907269065.1 of Crocallis elinguaria. Taxonomy (NCBI): domain Eukaryota; kingdom Metazoa; phylum Arthropoda; class Insecta; order Lepidoptera; family Geometridae; genus Crocallis; species Crocallis elinguaria. The sequence continues at coordinate 1,368,349 of OU026076.1, forward strand.
ACGGAGGCCTTTTTTATCACCACCTATCTTCAGATTTCTCATTCGCCAGGAAAAATGCCCGTAAATGCCTCCACACAAATCTTTATTATCTAGCAATATAATATAAGGAAGACCGAGTTTGGTAAAGCCGAGGTAAAACATTGTCTATGATTTAGTTAATGGACGGTCTAGCCGTAGATTGAAATAATATAAAAGCATCATTTTTCAGATTTTCGTTGTCTATAGTGGTTATATACTCTTTGGTGTTTTTATTTTTGAGAAATTAATTTTTCTTGGGATTAATTTTAATTAAATTAAAAATTAAAAAAAATTATATCATTGTTACAAATAAATAAAAATGAAGTGTTTGTTGGTTTATAATGTAAAATAACAGCTTTTTACTAATTGCATATATGAAAGTACCTATATACGGTACGTATAACAAAAAACACAATTTTTAAAATTTTTGTCTTTCTATCTATCTGTTTGTTCCGGCTAATCTCCTAAACGGCTGGACTGATTTTGATGGGACTTTCATTGGCAGAAAGCTGATATTATAAGGAGTAACTAAGGTTACGTAGGCGAGGGCGCGAGACACAGCTAGTTAAGTAACAACCTATGATAGATAAGGTCCTGAGGTCACCAAATATGAAATGAAGGGACGTTCACGTGATCGTCAGTTCAATTCCCAATTTTGACAGCAGATGTCAAAATGGTCTTTAAAATAATCCGAATTTGAAGATTGTCTCTTGTTTGGAACAACTTTAATATGAATTCACTTGGTATAACTTCAGTGTGTCATCAATTATCGTAATTATTCACGTAATCTAATATTTATTTCCTACTCGACTTACATAAACACTCATTAAATATAATAACAGTTGATCGAATTTTCGTCTGCCGTATTTTTATTGTATCTGTTTGTCATTTGACCCAATAATTATTTTTCTCGATTTCCTTCTAACCTTATATTTATGTTACATAATATTTGGTAACTTCTACTGTTGATTGATCTACAATTACTTTATTTGTTTTTCTTAGTTTAGTGGTACGACTAACTCTTCTGCGAGTGTCCGTCTGGGTTGTTACCACCTTTGTGAGTGAAGTCTGCCGCCAAGCAGTAATGTGCAAGCATTACTGTGTGAATCCGGTTTGATGAGCAGAGTAACCAGTGAAATTACTGGGCTTACGAGACTTAATACCTAATATTAGAGGGTAACGAGCGCACTGCAGTGCGTTTCAAAGTTCTGGGTGGCACTGCAATTGTTATTGGTCGGCGTTATGCTTACCATCAGGCAAACGACCAGCTCGTCTCGTTACCAAATAACATAAAAAAAATAATGTGAGCCAAAGCTGGCTTCCAAATCTACTCCATTAAAAAAAATGACAATTGCCTCTAAAAATAAGTTTGCAATGAAATATCTCTGTTATTTATAAATGTATATTGATAAAATTAATAAAACTTACGTATTATATAATAACAAAAAACTTGGTTGTGGTACATTTTCGATGAGTCATCTAATTTTTTACTGCTTTTTTACTCAATTTTAATGGCCCACGCGGTCTTCCTTCTCTTTTATACCAACGCAAACCGACAGTGTGTGCAATGAGGACAGAATGATTCATGTCATTGGCTAGGAGAAAAAAGAACCTTTTCCTATTGGCTACTATTATAGTAATAGTTATCAAAGACTCAATACAATACCAAGAGCAGGGTTGAAGTAGTTAGTGACAGCAGGTGACCAGTTGTGAAAAAATTGCTACAAAATAAAAAATGAATGGTCTTCAAAGACGTATTGCGCCGACCATCGTAAAATGGGCCAAGGGCAGGAAGTATGAGGTTTAAAAATGTAGCTCAACTTGCGATATCCATTCCGGCTAAATCTATGGTTGCCTCTTCCCTCTGAAAATTTCTCCGTGCATTTTATTTCAACATCAAACGTTTTGTATCACAAGACTTGTTAGCTTCGAAACAACGCCTGTGAAGTTTGTCAGAATTTTGGAAAAACTTTTTACATCAAAAGCTATTTTTAAAGACACAATATAAAATGATATTCAGTAGCAAATGTACATACAACTTTTTTTGTGGCAGGAAACTGTATGTAATATTAAAAAAAATATGTTTTTACCATGTGTAAGAAGAAGACACACAAACCCACACTGAGTCAATGTTGTGGATAAGGGATTATTTGCTTTTGCCCGCGGTTTTGCACGCGTAGTATCTCATTCATCATTTAACCTATATCACTCAAGGATGATGCAGCTTTCTATAATTAGTGAGAGAATTTTAATAATGGGAGCAATATTTTCAGAGATAAACTAATAAAAATACAAACTTTTCTTCTCGTAATATTAGTTTAGATACGTAATCTCTCATGAGAGAAATAAGTATTTATTAATAGCAGTGGAAAAATGCAATAACGTTACATTTGAATAGAAATACCTGTTACAGTACAGTTAACCATATGTTAGTTCAAAAAGAGCAACGGAAGAGCAATTTTAAACTATAAAATGAATGAATCCTAGCACTGTGATCAAAGATATGATAATTTTAGCTTGCAAGTAGGTACAAAAACATCGGCAATACATGTCGTTGGTTAGATTTGGTAATCAATTGATTTGTAGTTAACTACTTTTTTTCCAATTTTTATTTTTGTTTATTAAATTAAAATATCAACGTACATATTAAAAGCACATACAATGTTTCGAAATACAGCCAATAATAGGTTTCGATAATCCTACTTAATATTATAAATGCGAAAGTGTGTTTGTTAGTTTGTTGATTTGTTGGTTTGTCCTTCTTTCACGCAGTAACGGAGCAACGGATCGACGTGATTTTTGGCATAGATATAGTTAATGGACCCGAGCGTAACATAGGCTACTTTTATCCCGAAAAATGCACGGTTCCTGTGGGAACGCGGGTGAAAACCACGGGCAGAAGCTAGTACGTTCGACGTTTAGATATGTATTTAAACACAGATATACCCTTACTGACACTACGAGTCAAGGAGCGGGTTTTTCTGAACTTCTGCGAACACGTCCCATACCAGGGGCTGAGTTTCCTCAACATAATATTGCTCAGGAAGTTTTTACACGGAATACCTCGTAATAATAGCTTTATAATCTTCTGGAAATCAAGCTGTCGTGAACGGGATATGAATTGAAACCGATCTGATTTTAATAGTAATTTTGTTGGATTGCATTGTTAAGTCGAGTTTACTTATATTAAATTGTTCCCCGGGGTAGTTGAAACGGGGCGCGAGCTAAATAAACTATGTGCATATATCTGCTTGAAATGATGTAACTACTAGTTTCTGCCCGCGGTTTTACCCGCGTTCTCACAGGAACCGTGCATTTTTCCGAGATAAAGGGTAGCCTATGTTACTCTCCGGTCCATAAACTATATCTATGCCAAAAATCACGTCAATCCGTTGCTCCTTTATTGCGTGAAAGAAGGACAAACCAACAAATCAACAAACCAACAAACACACTTTCGCATTTATAATATTAGTAGGATTTATAATATTAGTAGGATTAGTATGATGATTATAATAATTATTCCTGCGTGGGCACGACATAAATCCGTGCTGCAACTGACTTTCGACTTAAGAACTCGAGATGAAAATCATTTCGAAAGAAAGAGTCTCGTCATGGTCACATCGTTATGTTTTCTATCACATCGGCAGTTCCAATAAATCATCATGTGCGTCCTTTTACAAATCCTACTAATCCTACTTCCTACTAGTCCTACTTCCTACTAATATTATAAATGCGAAAGTGTGTTTGTTGATTTGTTGGTTTGTGCTTCTTTCACGCAATAACGGAGCAACGGATTAACGTGATTTTTGGCATAGATATAGTTTATGGACCGGAGAGTAACATAGGCTACTTTTTATCCCAGAAAAAGCACGGTTCCTGTGGGAACGCGGGTGAAAACCGCGGGAAGAAGCTAGTATTCTATATATAAATAAACTAAAATGGTCTTGAAAAAGCGCTGTTTAATTTTTAATAGCGCTTTATAGCTGGTATTATACTGTTTTGACGTTGTTTTTCACCGTTCAGAGTAATAAAGAGGCTTATGTTCTTTGTATTGTAAGTAGGTACGTAGACAAAGTTCCCGACTGAATCCAGTTTTAAATTGAAATTACGTTCTATTCAACTTTTGGTTAGGGTATAATAATAATTTATTTTCGGATCCCAATGTTCGTTAGAACTTGGATAAATATTATTCATTCTTAGAAAGAACTTTGTGAATAGAGGTTTTTATTTTGGACTAGCTGTGCCCGTGGCTTCGCTCGCGTAGCCTAAGTTACTCCTTGTAACATCAGATATCTGTCACTGAAAGTCCCGTCAAAATCGGTCCAGCCGTAACGGAGATTACACGGAACAAACAGACAGACAGCAACAGTATCAAAAAGTACCTACAACAGAAGTAACAATTTATATACAAAAAAATAAGGTTGTACAATGGACGGCCTTGTCGCTCAAATTCTTACAGGCAAACTTTGGGTAGAGAGGAATTTCAAGGCTTACACATTACTGCTTGGCGGTAAACTTCACGAGCAAAGCGTTAGTACCAATCCAGACGGACACAGAAGAGTTAGTCGTACCACCTACGAATAGTGAAAATATTTGGACCAACTTCGAATTATACTTATCCTATCCAATCAAATAAGAAATCGCCAGAATCGAACTGTTATATAATAAAAAAGCGAAGAACCGACTTCAGTGACAAACTACTGAACCGATTTTGATGAAATTTCTATGGGACCAATCTGAAAGTATACTCTTTCATTTAAAAAAAGAATTTTTCAAATAGGTTTATAAATGACCGAGATCTGAGGTAACAAACATAAAAAAAAAAATACCCGACGAATTGATAATCTCCTCCTTTTTTGGAAGTCGGTTAAAAAGTTATGTGTCATTAAGTCATAATACATAATATATACTTATTAATAAAAAAAAATATGGATCGACTTAAGAACCCAATCTTCCGTTTTTTAATCACAAAAAAATTGCCTTAAACGCTACCTCTTATCACTTACAACCCTCCTTTTCCTACCTACAACCCAAGGCCAGGATTTGTAGTTTACCGTGTTATGAATTTTCCAAGCAGTTCTAAGCTCTGTTACAGATACATAAATTAGCATCCAATATATACGTAAACATAGCTGAGCTTATGATTACAGTTTAACATGGAAATTAATAGACGTGTAAACTCACCTTTGATGTTTGAACATGAGTAATCCTCACTATAACTGAGTATAATTATAATAGGTAGGAAATGGCGTGGAAGGGATAGCTTGACGGCGTTTATGGAATACTCAGTAGTCTTCGATATTGTAAGTTATCCTTGAATTTGCCTAAACGAAGTTCTTAAACTTTTCAATTTCTTTAGGAGAGGTTGAGCAATACTAACTTGGTTTGAAATAGCTGCATGAAAAGAAAAAACGTCTAGACATTACAAATGAAATCTCATTTAGTTGCATAAGTGCCAACTTTTAGTAGTGTTTTTTTTCAATTGTTGTCATTTATGATTAATTTTTCAACAGTTCGCTATATAGCTTTATTTCTTTGTTACAGAACCCCAATGCGTCGGAAGCCAGCCCATCATCAGGAATGCAACCACACGGGGCGATGACCAGCATCATAGCAAAATGGATCATAAACATTGGACGTCATGGGTGAAAGTCGCATTCATACCGCTGGCACTACTCGCCACTACAGTCGCAGACTTCACCACCGAGTGCCAGCGACCTTGCGACTGCAGATGGCAATCTGGAAACAAAGCAGCAATCTGCACAAATACCAGCCTCAAAGCTGTACCTGGTAACTTGAGTAACGACATCCAAATTCTAGATCTGTCAAATAACAACCTTCAGCAATTACATCCAGAAGCCTTCAAAAAAGTCGGTCTAAGCAATCTGAAAAAACTGTTCCTCAAAGAGTGTAACTTAGATACGATCCATAAGACAGCGTTTGCCACTCTAGCAATCATGATTGAACTAGACTTGTCCAAGAATCGGATAAGGCATTTACATTCAGACACCTTTAGGGGAACGGAGAAGTTGAGATTAATAAACTTAAGCCACAACTTGATCGACAAGTTGGAAGACGGACTGTTCCGCAACTTAAAATTCCTGCAGAAAGTAGAGGCAAGCAACAACAGGATCGTGCGCATCGGGACTAAAACGTTTGTGAATTTGCCTCAATTGAAGATTCTGAGGTTTGACGGTAATTGCCTGAGCCACATGAAACCGGAAACTTTAATGGGCTTGCGGAACTTATCCGGGTTAGATTTGCACAACAACCCGTGGCGGTGCGATTGCAATCTCCAGACGTTCAGAGATTGGGTGATCAGTCATAACTTGTACACGCCACCGACGTCGTGCGCGGAGCCAGCGTCCATGCAGGACAAACTTTGGAACGAATTAGACTCGTCGAACTTCGCGTGCCGGCCTACCATTCTAGACCCCTCGCCTGGTTCAACGGTCAAAAGTTACGAGGAGAACGTGACTTTGACTTGCAAAGTCGTCGGGAACCCGACCCCCGAAGTCTCGTGGCGGTTCAACGGGAAAATGATCGAGATGAAATCGTTCGGTGAATTGAGATACACTGTCACTGAGAATACGATGGATTTGATTAGATGGGTGAATCTGACTGTCATAAACGCTAGATATAGCGATAGAGGGAACTACACTTGCGTCGCTGAGAACCCTGGGGGTCGTGACGAAAAGACTTTAGCTTTAGTACTTTCTAAATACAGTTCTGGGACTATAGCTGGGATGGATACAGATTCCTTCGCGATTTTAGTCGGCTGTCTCACAGCAATAGTTATAATTTTCGGGGGTGCGTTGGTCGTGTGTTACTTTACAACGCAGAACAACGAGATCAAAAGACTGATTAAGAATGATAATCGTTCTTCCAATGGCGACGTTTTGATAGAGGGTTCTGTAGCTTCTGAAATGGAGAAAGGTGTGAAGATGGAAGTGAATCCTGTGACGAAACCGCCGCGAAAATATGAGCCGCAGCCGTCCCTCACAAGTGAAGCCACTGAGATGTCAGAGTTGAACAGAACTTTGTTAGAAAATGAACCTGCTGGTAAGCAAGCCTTTATTAAACTTTAGTATTAACTAGCTGCTGCCCGTGGTTTCACCCGCGCGGGATATTGGATTTCATGGTTTTTAGTTTTTTGAGCGGAACCCTAATTCTTTTTCTAAAATAAAAGTAGCCTAAGTTACTCGTTGTAATATCTGCCAGTGAATGTCCCGTCAAAATCATCCCAACCTTAACAACCCAGACGGACACTCGTAGAAGAGTTAGTCCTACCTCTAAAAATATATTAATAAGAAAAAGTTACGTTTAAATATTTTTACATTATGTCGTTATATTTCCTTTCTTTTGGATACAAAATATATGACAGTTATCGCTAAAAAAGTTAAGAAGGATTTCGAAAAATCTGGGTCTTTTTGCGATTTTTTTCTCAAGATCTGTGTCATTTCTATTAAATATCTTATAGATAAGTCTTTTCTATAAATATTTGGCTATAGTACTGTACTTTTTGCTGGTAATATGTATGGAAACGGACATTTGTGTGATAAAAAACATTTTGCTTCAGAGAAGATGTAAGAAAACATAAGTGGTATGTCTGTGAGGCAAACGGTCCGGTAATGTCAAAGAGGCGAGGAATAATTTCTTAATTGCAAAAAATCACTTGTTTCTATTATAACTTGAAAACATTGTTAATTATTATAATAGACAAAATTTCAGCTGTACTTTTAATTGATAAAGAAAGTAACGCTTTTCATCAAAACAAACGACCCGTTTCATACCCGTAACAGAAACAATCATATTTATGAAAAGACAAAATAATTTAGTTATTTTATTGTATTCAAAGAAAAATTATAATAAGACATTTGTTCGAATTCCGAGCAAGTAAATTTAAAATCGTCTAAATTTTTAAATTACTTGCTACTTTGAAGTTACATATTACCCGTCAAAAAAATAGGTATTTTTCTTGGAAATTTCATATAAGTACTTATAATCTAAAAATGTTTTATGTTTGATTTGTTTAATGTTATTCGTAAATGAGAATATTACGTACTAGAGCTGTTATCCGCAGGTTTGTTTAGGCTATATTAAATTGTTCAATTTCATCAAAATCTATTATTTGTATATTCAAAAACACTTGCGAATGCTGCTCCCACACCTGCGTGACCAAGATTCGACGTCTTGTAGCGCTAAAATTAACGTCTAAATTGATCGCGATATAGACGCAGTTTTAAGGCTCCTAGATGATAACTACGAAGCTGCCACTAAATTAGCGGTCGTTTAACAACTTTGATTTGTTTAAAAATCACCAGACCTTTTATCGTCACGTATTCCGAAAGTTTGCAGGTAACACATGACTATAATGCCAACTACATTTACCGCGATAGTGGAAGACGTTCGTATCGATAGACGCAGGTGAGGGAGAGGCATTACAGGACTTAAACATTAACGGTCTTACCACAAAAACATTAAACCTTAAACCTGTGTTATACAGCGTTTAACTGCTAAACATGCCTTAGTCGCGAGCAACCACAAATCTTGAGTTAAGTAGTGTCTAACTCCATTCTATGGTGACAATTCTAATCATTTTAGACGTTTATCTTAAGACACTGTCTAGCTAAACAAGCATTGTGGTATATGGTCTGGATGAAATTGTGCTGACTATAGTGCCGCGCGGGTCTTTGCGTTTCAAACTTGTTGCAATTGTCATAGGTTGGCGTTTTGTTTATCATAAGGGGCAGCGTAGACGCTTATGTAAACGTACGTTTGCTTGTCAGAATAACAACGCTTTTGCGTCAAGCGCGGATTTCGTGATACTCGAAATGCGCGCTTGAAGCAAAAGCGTTGTTATTCTGACAAGCAAACGTACATTTGCATAAGCGTCTACGCTGCCCCTTAGGAAAATTAACCGCGCGTCTAAAAGATACTTAATAGTATAAAAAGGGGTACAGCGCACGGTGTGCTAGAACTCTAACGCCAACAGCAATTACAACGTAAACCTAGACTTTATTTGCAGGAATAAATTTCAGTCAAAATTCTGAAGATTATGTACTCAAGTACATAATCTGAAACTCTCATCTCCCCGTATCTATAATTATTGTTAAAGCGGCTCATTATTCTCTCAAATTACAATTTTCTATTCAATTTAATCTCGAATTTTTCCTACCAGCCGCTGCTTACAACTCTCCCCTGTAGCATGAGGTAAAAAAATCCAATCTAATTCTTGTTATAGGGCCGATGGCAATTCCCTGCAGGCTTTGATTTTCCTCGCCGTAAAGGGGTTTCGGATGTTACTTTTTGTTATGTTCATAATTTTCTAAGTAATTGAAGAGACAAATTGTTATTATATATTTTCTGTGGTACTAAAATAGAACGTTCTATAAATAATTAGACACATAATTGACGTTACATGTTTTTGGAAACAAATTGTACAATTATAATTCTTAGTAAATAAGTGTCTGTTTCTTTAATTATAATAGTAATATTAATTGTATAGTAGTAAAATATGTGTCGCCGCATTGATCACTTGTCACATTTAATAATCTTTACAATCTTTCTAACAACTTATCATATAAAAAATAAATAAAAATAAATAAAACACAATAACCTAATTAAAAATACAAACATTTACTTATTTTAATTATAATCACGCAAATGATAATATATTATACTAGTAGCTTCATATTTAAATTGTAGTTTTTGCTAAATCTATATAAAGTTTTATACAAAAAAATTGCTTTAAAAAAGCGACGAACCGACTTCAGTGACAAACTACTGAACCGATTTTGATGAAATTTCTATGGGACCAATCTGAAAGTATACCCTTTCAAATAAAAATAATTTATAATTTATAATTTTCCAAATCGGTTTAAAAATGAACGAGATCTGAGGTAACAAACATAAAAAAAAAACCCGACGAATTGATAACCTACTCCTTTTTTGGAAGTCGGTTAAAAATAATGTCTATTCCTAACGAATACCACTTTCCAAAGCTATTAAAGTTATTAAGCTATTAATTTTGTAACATTATTGAACACAACGTAGTTCAACAGAACTACGAATTGGTATTCGTCATCACTGAAAATGAACCATAACAGCTTCAAAAAAAATCACAACTATCATAGCCAGTGTCACTTGGGATTAATGTAAGAATTCTAACGATACCCCATATATCCAAATCTGTTCAGGAATTTAATAGTTGTGGTAAAGTAAAGAGACTCACATACATACATACATGAGCCCTGCAAACATTATCCTCCTTTTTTGGGCAGGCGTGTGAAATTTCTTGATGTGTTTTCCAAAGTTCATGAACTTACAATAAACGACAAATAAGACATTCAAAGAGAATTGTTACGAAATTGGGGACCACTCGAACATAGAGCCAAAACTGCCAAACTACAGCTACTTCCCAATCGATTCAAAACGTATAATTTGATGAGACGCTTTGTGCCAGAAGCACTTCAATTGCACTAGGCAACATTTCCATGCTTCTCTAAATTTATTTGAATATCAAAGACTTCAGTCTTTTGCAAATTCAAAGCTTTGTAGTGTTTTAAATGTACTCATCTCATGTTTTATTTGTATTTTAGTAGAAACATTGTCCATTGAATTAAATACGAAGGAATTATAAACCTTATTAAAAGTCAGGTAAGCTTTTGCAGGGTAGTATGAAATGAGAGTCGTTGGTAGTACAGGCATAGAAGAAATAGAACAGTGTGTTATGTATGGATATTGATTGTCCTTGTGGTGCGTGCGAACTGGCCTGTAACGCATACAAGACTCCTTTACAGCTAGTTTCTTTTTCCAGTAAACATACAACAACTCCTTCAAATGCCGAAAATAATACATATTTTTTTCCGCAGCCTCCAGTGAAGACAGCAACCGACATCAAGAAGTGGAGCTCTCTAAAATATCCCAGGAAACCCTTCTAATGGACCGTCTCACGCAAGAACATCAAGCGTATCCCCCAGACCTGCTCTCATTTCCACTAAGAGGACCCCAAGTCTCTCCTGGAACCTCCCAAATCCAGACAGAGAGTCCTGTGAAATCACCAGGGTATGGTGTGACAGCTATCAACCCAGCTATGTACAGAATCCAAATCCCTTATCAAGGTTCTGTGCCATCAATAAACCAGAAAGGTTACGTAACGCTTCCCAGGAGACCGCGAATGCATGACAATAGCTTAAGACCTCAAGTGTTCTCGACCTTAAATGGAGTCATACCATACTATGACACGTTTAATATGAAACTATTTGGGCATGGTGGGAATTACTACAGCTTGAACAAAAGTGAAATGGATTTAGGTCCAGTTGGGAAGATGATACCTGGCTACCACGATTCCGAAGAGTTGGAGCCAGCTCCTTCACCAGCACCTGGCACCCCTCATACTACGATACCCAGAAATAGTCTTAGTTCTCCAAATATACACAATCAGCTGCTAGCTCTTCAAGCCATGTCGAATTCAACATTGAGAGCATCAGAGCAAAGGCCTCTGAAGGTGATGCTGGCAGAAAACGAAGGTCTCCTGAAGAATCCAAGGGATTTACGAATAAACTATAGTGTTAACGTCGTCAGTGGTACTTTAGGTAGGCGGACTCCTAAGCCTGCTCCTAAACAAAAAAAGCGGATTTCGTGTGAAGTTAAAGAACAATTTTTAATGACCAGTGACAACGCGACCCAAGTCTAGTATGAAATAATAAAGATAACCAAAATATTGGCAGTGTTCCAAAAACGTTCTGAAGTAGGAATGAATTTAGTTTTCTGCAAAATTTACTGTACGAAATGGTATTGTGAAATTGTGCTATACTCTATTTTAATCTATCTACAATGTGAATGATTGTTTTATACTGTACGAGCGATTTTATAACTTCTTTTTCTATTGTTAACGTGTTTATTTCTTTTGTGACATTATAAACAAAAGCGTCTCCTATGGACTACTGAAACTGGAAACTGGAAACTGAAAACTAATTAGAAATAACAAAAGAACGTGTCATTATTCTGTCTAGCCTGTATTTGAAGTTCTAAGCAAACTCTATAATATTGATATTATTGCCATTAAGAGGTATTTTTATGTTTATTTTTATTTTTTTATATTATTTAATTGGAAATTAAAATTAACCTAACCTAACTTGCAGACTTAATGATGATTATCGTACTGTTAATTGTTTTGATACCATTGTTAATCATCACATCGCTATTGTCATCGTTTCTCAAGTCATTACTACAATAGCTATCATCCTTTGTTTCGACTATAACTAAATAAATTATTTAATTAACTAACAATCAATCCAATGCTATCTAATTTACATTTTGTTTCCAAACGATTGCACATTTGAAACTTGAATCACATGCCAACTGAATTGAAATTCAAAGTAGTTTAATAATGGTTAGTTATATAATAATGAATATTCATTTCGATCTAATAATAGTATTGAATATTGGTGCTTATGAGAGTATTGAATTTTCGCATTGGTTTAATTGTGACTCTCCGTTTTGATTATTATATTATTTATTGGCAATGTTAGATTAACTATTATTTAAGTTAATGTTCACAAAAGCGTTGATGAATTTTTTGTGCGAATAGCGATAAGGCTTTTGGCTAATTTGAAAGTTTTCAACTCTGTAATAACACCATTATAGTACATAAACTTCGTTCACTATTATACTCTGCGGTATGCAGGTAGAGAAGCGATGTAGACAATCTTATTATACATAGGAACTGAAATTATATATATTGGACCAGCGGCGCGAGTACGGATCTTTTCGATAAATAAAATTCGATAAAATTGACAGTTAAAACCGATGAAGTGGGTTTTATTCGATAAAATTGACATTTAAAATCGATAAAGTGGGTTTTATCGATTTTAACTGTCAATTTTATCGAATTTTATTTATCGAAAAGATCCGTACTCGCGCAGGTGGTGGGATTATTCTGTAAGTGTCTGATACCATCGCTTTGTTTGTGTAGCCTGCCGCCATGCAGGGCCAGATTAACCATGTCGGGGCCCCTAGGCAATGCACGTCTCAGGCCACTTTTCTAACCATAATTATATTATTCTATAATAATTTGAAATGCGTTCTGAAGTGTGACGATATAATATAAAAAACAACGCAATATTAACAATATTGTATTTACATACAAATCCTCATAATTTTCACTCGAAGAAACGTTTTCAATTTTTTTCCCGGGGTGCGGGGCCCCTTGCCAGTTGCCTACTTTGCCTTATGGATAATCCGGCCCTGTAGCCATGCAGTAGTTTGCAAGGATTGCTGTGTTCCGGCTTGTAAGTACTAAAATATCAGGGCATACGAGACTTAATACCTGATGTCTCAGGGTAACAAGGGCACTGTAGTGCTGCGCTAGGGCCTTCCCGGCTAGTAACAATCGAATATAATCCAATATATATGTAGCCGTTGGCCAAGCAAGCCTTTGTGGGCAAGCATTGTTGGGCTGATGATGAATTAAGTTTGTATTATGTTAATCCAAATCAATCTTAATCACCTGAACAATTTTTGTAATAGCGAAAAAATACTTAATTTTTATAGCATTGTCAATATTTAATATATTTTTAAATAAACTAATATTATGCTTTAATATATTAGTTTTAGAAATGTAAATAAAATTATAAAGTTGACTTGTATGTATAAAAGTATATTTCCAGTTTTCACAATAATTATAATAACATTTCTATAATAGTTGATAATATATAATTATAATGTTATAGAATATAACCGCTTTATTTGCTAGATGAAATTTTTAATAACATTATATTATGGTTGTATAAATGTAAATACGAACTAAATTATTTAATATAACCGATGTATTATGGCCTAACGTTCACAGAGACATAGTATCATAAGAAACTACTTACTTTTCTATAAAAAACGAATCAATAACTTTATTATTTTGTTAGTGGTAGGACTAACTCTTCTGCGAGTGTCCGTCTGGGTTGTTACTACCGCTTTGTGAGTGAAGTCTGCCGCAAGCAGTAATGTGCAAGCATTACTGTGTTCCGGTTTGATGAGCAGAGTAGCCAGTGAAATTACTGGGCTTATGAGACTTAATACCTAATGTATCAGGGTAACGAGCGCACTGCAATGCCGCGCAGGCCTTTGTGTTTTAAAGTTCTGAGTGGCACTGCAATTGTTATGGGCCGGCGTTATGCTTACCATCAGGCAAACGACCATCTCGTCTCGTTACCAAATAGCATAAAAAAAAATTTTAGACGAGACATAAATACCACATTCACTTTTATTATTTTTAGTAATTTAATTTCTACTTGGTTATCACACAAAATCACTTTTAACTGAAATTTTGGCTACGTGGTATGAGTTTATGTCTCTATGATGTAGAAATGTGGATAGTGCGAAACATTTACTAAAGGCAAATTCGAAACAAGAATCTAAGTAATAAGCCAAAAACAATTCGCGAGCAAATTAATTTCAAAGTAATTTTGACGACTTCGAAGTTTAGATCAAGTTGCATTGATCGTGGTCACGAGGAAACCCTCGAAAACAAAGTCGATGTCAGTCAAAATTATAATTATCTTGATATTAATTTGTGCGTGGTAAGACCGTTTTTGTCTTGTCTGTAATAAGCCTCTCTTTGTGTGTAATCCAAAAGTATTGTAATAAGGTTGAAAATGGCGAATCTTTTGCTTTTTGAACGTTGATCGTAATTTTTATTTAATTGAGAAAAAGAGACACCACTAAGATATTTTTACATTATATCTCTTTAGATGGTTAAATTTCCTTTTTTTGTTACAAAGTATAGTTGTCGTTCAAAATATGTGCATTATGAGACAAAAATTGTATCTCGGTCGTCTTTTTTGCGATTTTTTTTTCAAGATTATGGTTTATTTTTATGTAATATTTTTGAATGTCTTTTCCTTCAAAAAGTGAATATAATGCTGTATTTTTTTTGCTGGTAATTTGTATGGAAAGACATATGAGTGACGAAAAACAGGAAATTTTGCAATATACAGCGCTTTAATAGTAATAATTTTAATCTTGATTGTAAAGTTACTTTGTGTTGTCAGAAATAAAGCATGTATGGGATTTGTATTATAGTAGAACATTTTCACGTTCGTAATGAAAATCATCAGACAATGGCGCAGTCTTAAGCATATTTGCTATCTTCTATAAAATCCCAATATAGTGGTCAAACGCTAAGCTACGCTAACGTTCATAACCTTTTGTGATAGTATTTCTAATGTAATAAAACTAACTATGTATGAAACTATGTCTCGGTACACTAAACACGTATGGAGATGAAAAAGGAAAGATTTGGAAGGACCAATTGTGTGGAATGTGAGCGAATGAATACTAACAATAACAGAAATAAATAAATACAATTTGAAATATTATTTTGTTTTATTATGGAAACACCCTGTTCTTTTGAGACTTATTATATCTAATTAAAGATAGGTACTCTATTTTAAAAGAGTGAGATGTTCACGTTTATATTATATATAGACTGAGTTAAAATTGGTACGTTATCCTGACAATGTATTCCTGCAGGGTTATTATAATACACTCGAAATGGATAGTCTGTGATTCGGGTAGACGAATGTTGCAGAGGCCCGCTGTTAGAGTCATTTATTTTAACTTTCATAAGTGCTCCTTTGGGGCCTATTTGAATAAAGCGTTTTGAATTTTTAATTTGAAATTAAATTTTAGAGAACCCAGATTTTAAAAGACAGGTAAATAAATAAATAGGGTTACAACAGAGACAGACACTAAACCTGAACATTTTCGGGATGATTTAAATTCATATTTATTGATTATTTAATCCTGGTTTGAGCCATGAATAATTTCAATGATTAAATGGAAGCTTACATATTTTAGTAAGTACGGTTGCTAATGATGAAATGCCTTGATTATTAATCAATACTTGTAGCACTCATAAGCTCGTCTGGTGGTTCAAAATTGATTCTGAAGTTAGTCTGGTTGTGTTGAAGTCAAGAATGAATAGAAAAACAGACAACCGTTGGGGAAGAAAGTCTTCGAGGGGCGCCACGAACCTGACGACGTAGTGTAAGCCGGTCTCCCACAAGATGGACCTGATCAAACCCACTGGAAACAGTTGGATGCAAGAGGCTTTGTTAGTGGGAGGACTAACTCTTCTGCGAGTGTCCGTCTGGGTTGTTACCACCGCTTTGTGAGTGAAGTCTGCCGCCAAGCAGTAGTGTGCAAGCATTACTGTGTTCCGGTTTGATGAGCAGAGTATCCAGTGAAATTACTGGGCTTATGAGACTTAATACCTAACGTCTCAGGGTAACGAGCGCATTGCAGTGCCGCGCAGGCCTTTGTGTTTCAAAGTTCTGGGTGGCACTGCAATTGTTATGGGCCGGCGTTATGCTTACCATCAGGCAAACGACCAACTCGTCCCGTTACCATATAACTTAAAAAAAAAAAGAGGCGAGTAGTCGATCTAAGTGACGTTTTATGGGGGAGGCCTATGTTCAGCTGTGGATGTCTTGCGGCTGATGATGATGAAGCGTGACCACCTTCGACCACATCGTCGTCCATCAGGTGAGATCGCAGCCAAACGCCGCTTCTGTAATTTAAAGATAATTAAGAACGGTTGTTCTGCAACGTCTTGAACTATTTTTTTTTTTTATGTTATTTGGTAACGAGACGAGCTGGTCGTTTGCCTGATGGTAAGCATAACGCCGGCCCATAACAATTGCAGTGCCTCCCAGAACTTTGAAACACAAAGGCGTGCGCGGCACTGCAGTGCGCTCGTTACTCTGAGACATTAGGTATTAAGTCTCATAAGCCCAGTAATTTCACTAGAAACTCTGCTCATCAAACCGGAACACAGTAATGCTTGCACACTACTGCTTGGCGGCAGACTTCACGAGCAAAGCGGTGGTAACAACCCAGACGGACACTCGCAGAAGAGTTAGTCCTGCCACTAACTATTCGAAGATTATTCAAATAGTTCTTTAGTTTGTATGTTCGTTACGCTATGGAGATTATGATCATCATCCGAAAAATGTAGACTGCTGAACATTGACCTCCTTCACGAAAGAGAGATTTGAGTCATTATACAGTACGCTTGTCAGTCGTGGTAATCACAGTTGGTTATGACGTAGACCGAGGAAAATGCTGCTGCCCGTTCCCTGGATATTCCCGTTGCCGGCTCACTTAAAAAAGTGTTGTCATACGAAAATTAGTTAATTATGTACATATTCAGACCGGCCATAAACAGCGGTCTAGAGTTTTCTCCGCTACGACTTATGGAATACTGTTAGGTGTTACACCACTGTCATGGTCAGTGACAACACGGTTGTTTCTCATAACAGCATGAAAGTCGTCGACGCTCCCACTAACATTTTCAGACACTGCAGAATCGGTGCAGCCCCAGAACTAGGCAACAGGTTTTCAATTTGATGTAGACTCGGGTAGATTCGGGTAGACGAACTTAACAGAGATGCGCTGTCAGAGTAATTTATTTTAACCTTCATGAGTGCTCCCTTGGGGCCGATATGAATAGCATTTTGAATTTGAATTTGAATGGTCCACGAGTCCGTTTTTCGATGGCTGTAACCTGGGCTGCTTCAAGGCTTGAATGATTTGTAGAAATAGTGCATAGGTAATAGGGAATGGGTTGAAGAGTGTTTATATCTTCTAGGCAAGCGTGCTTCATGGTCGACCACATCGTCGCTTACCAACAGCGGCGCAATTACGGAAGTCGGTTCGATAAATTTGTCGAATCGAAAAACCCGATAAATTTATCGAATGTTGCGAATACCGAAGTCTTATCGTAAAGTATTGTAGTAGCTCTATATTCTCTTAGGATTCGACCTAGCTATTCGATAACTTTTGTCGATTATATCGAGGCTCGATAAATTATATAAAAAGTCGATAAAACTGTCAATTTTATCGAATTTTATCTATCGAAACGGTCCGTACTTGCGCCGCAGATGAGATAGTGGTTAACGTAAGCCCTATTAAAAATGAGGCGATAGAGTTACCCAGGCGATCTAAAATTGCCTTACAGCCATGCTATGGTTGCATCATGAAGTTTTGCATTACCAAAAACTCAAGTTCTTTGATTCGAATCCCTTACTACAGATTCGTATAGATGGTTTCAAAGCACTAAGCAATCATCGCTTCAAATACCACTTCTCGCAACATTTAAAATTATTCTAAACGCACCGATGGTCCCAAATTACCTAAAAATATCAACCATCAACATAATGCGAAGACATCAAAACAGGAACTTCCGTGCACATGATACGGCAAATATTTAATGGGGTGTCATCCCTTGTCGTATCAGTCTTCTGCTAATTACACCTCCAACAAAGGTGGCAAGTTTTTATAACACCAGCGTTGTTAGGGCGTCAGATAAGGCCGGGCCTTATTTTTTGTGACTTGTCATGTTTTTTTAAGTATAGTATTTTTTAGATTGTTTCATTTTTTAAGGCATTATTAGCGTCCTCTACTGAACATAGGCCTCCGTCATAGAAAGAGGTTTGTCCCAATACCCAAAACATTTTGTTAGTGGTAAGACTAGCTCTTTTGCGAGTGCGACCGCTTTGCTCGTGAAGGCTGCCGCCAAGCAGTAGTGTGCAAGCATTACTGTGTTCCGGTTTGATGAGCAGAGTAGCCAGTGAAATTACTGGGCTTATGAGACTTAATACCTAATGTCTCAGGGTAAAGAGCGCACTGCAGTGCCGCTCAGGCCTTTGTGTTTAGAATTTCTGGGTGGCACTGCATTTGTTATGGACCGGCGTTATGCTTACCATCAGGCAAACGACCAGCTCGTCTCGTTACCAAATAACATAACATTAAAAAAATACACCATGATTGTGAGAAGTGTTGGTGATTGCAAGAGACTTCGATGCAGTCCAAGGAGAATGCTTCTGCTGAAGATTCCCTTAGCCAGCTCTTGCGGTAGGCACGGGAAGAGATGTGATGATCCTATTTATACGCCGGTAGCATACGATACAATATACGTCAACCCATTGGTCGCTATCTTATCCCATATTGAAGTTTCTCGAAATTTTTAGCAGCGCCAACGCTGCACGCTCCTGACGTTCACGCCGCGGACACGCCACTCTTGCCAAAAAACGCTGCGCAAACGTGGCGTTGTGAACTCGCGGTGCGAACGCTACCCGCTGGAGACTCGCGTATACAACGTCGCGTACGCGAAGCATTGGCGCGGTCAAACGCCCAGTGGGATAGCAGCCTTAAAGTCGCTCACATAGTCGAAACTCATAGCTGATTGAAGATTTATTTTCGTTGTATAATATCGTCATTCGTCATGCAGCCATAGCAATGGTAATGAATTTCATAGTTGTAACCTAGCTAACTATACATCTCTAGTTGAGAATATGAGACCCAGCGCCTCGTTCCAGCTACTGCATTTGAAAGCATTTTCAACAACATTATCGCTTAGTAGTACCTATAGTGGTCAAACAATGTGCATCAACAATGTGTAAACAAAAAACTTCCAGCTAAATATTGTAAGTAGCACATGACGAATATTTTGATAAAAAATTACTTGTTCCAAAAATTGTACTGCAGTTTATACAATGATTGCAGATGAGGTTGCAGATTATAAATTGTGCACATACAAGGCGTCTTGGTTACAGAATTATAGTTACACCCCCCCACCCCTATTAAAAAGATACCAGCTATGTCGTGGATTCGATCCCCTCCGGACCCACTTATGTCCGGGGAACGATAAGCAGCGTAAGTATACGTTAAACATAAATTATTACTGACTATTATTACGTCGTTACGTTATCCATTTTACATCTCGGAGAGTGAAATGCAACGTCGCGTGAGAAGTTATAATAACAGTTTTGAAGTGTTGATGGCTCAACTAGTGAAGTTCACTGTCGATCCGCAGATAGATGGTTCGAATTCTGCAACGAGATTGAACTTTTGGTGAAAACATGTGACAGTGATAGGCACTTTCTTGAGCTCGCATGGCTCACAGCTGGCTACCATCTTTTTTTTTTTGTTATTTTGTAACGAGACGAGCTGGTCGTTTGCCTGATGGTAAGCATAACGCCGGCCCATAACGGTTGCAGTGCCACCCAGAACTTTGAAACACAAAGGCCTGCGCGGCACTGCAGTGCGCTCGTTACCCTGAGACATTAGGTATTAAGTCTCATAAGCCCAGTAATTTCACTGGATACTCTGCTCATCAAACCGGAACACAGTAATGCTTGCACACTACTGCTTGGCGGCAGACTACACTCACAAAGCGGTGGTAACAACCCAGACGGACACTCGCAGAAGAGTTAGTCCTCCCACTAACAAACTATTTTCGGCATACGGACCAGTGACCGACCTTACTGAGATATCAGCGCGTCATTGATATACTATATATTATGCAAAGTTCGGAAGCATAAACAACATAGTCCCCCAAGCATCGATACGACGAGGAACCATCCTTCAACCTCGACGGAACGAAAAAAAAAACGAATTAGGTCAGGTTTATTTGCCTAAAACAACAGGGTGTACATAAAAAGGGAGGGGTCTTGTTTTTCTCTCATTATGTGCATAGTAAAGTACTGAAGTCACTTTAACTAAATGCTGAGTAGGGACGGACAATATAGGGCGGTCTTGTTTTTTTCAAGTACCTTGCCGTGCCATACATATTTTCGTACCACATCACATAGAGTAGTAAACATATGCAGTCAAAGGATTATTATAATATAGATTAAATCAGAAGAGTCCCTTACTAAATTCCATATTTTTATTTCATAACAAGTTTAATACATCCTAACGACTATAAGTCTATAAACAAATTTATATAATTGATATATTTTACCGGATTCATTCATCTAGTACAACAGAGTTTCGCGACGAACAATATACAATCGTTGGATACGTCAAAATATGGCTCTATTTATTGATTTATCAAATTTTCTTCTAAAATGAGAGCCAATCAATCAAGTGACACCCAGTATGACTACATTTTCTAAAATTAAAGGACAAAGATCACACTCAATTGGAAACGGGCCATTCTTTACATTGTTGCTTTCAAATAAGTGTAATTATTAACAAATTTTAACAGAAAATTCAGACTCTGACGATAAATCTTTGACTTGAAAATTATGAGTCAAACACAACTGTAGGTTTGAAACAAAACTAGAGCCATTTTACACATACATACAGACAAAAACGTATTTCCAAAATCAGAACAACAAATTTTACTGCCAGTTAAAAACGACACAAATTGAACGACAGAAACAACTAGCAGCTGATGAATAACAAAAATAAAGACTGCCTCACCCCATCACTATTAACAAATACGGTCGTTAATACGTCCACATTTACAAACAAAAAGCTATTTTTCTAATTTAATCCCGAGCCTCTGGGGCGGATGAGAAGTACCCAAACAAATTAGCCTCGACTCCGACCTGAATTCTGTTTCAATAGGCTGGGAGTAGTTGGAGTGCCTAATCACTAAAGCCTAGTAAATAACCTTTCTAAAAATTACCACGTCTTTTTTATCATTTCAGTCTCTACCCGGCAAAAGGCGTAGCAATTTATCTTCCAATTTAAGGATGTTTCCTATTTTTTAGATAACTATTTAATACCCAACACATACATTATCTTAAGCTTACATACATTAAATAGAAGCCCTATGAAAGTAACCATTCCTGCATCTTTAGTTTAAGAGTCTACTAGTCCATGCCGCGAACTAATCGGTGGGCGCGGCTAAAATGCATGCTATTTCGTCTAAAATTAGTGGAAAAAGGTAAGACTCAGCGATAAGTAGTAAAAAGCTAATGCTCGCACATACACAAGTACACACTCTCGTAAAGTCACGACGAAAACCGAAAAGTCGAAAACCGGCGCGCAAAAATGTACGAATTGGCTTCTGGTGCTTGGGGTTTTACGACAAAACTACTGAATGTATTTATGGAAACCATAGTTATTTGAAATGTCGACAAACTAAAGCTTGTTAATATGTAAAATATTTTGGAGTTTTCGCAATCCTTTTGTAGTTTATTTACGTCCAAACTTGCGTTAAAATACGTGCTAAAATACAGATGTTTAAAGGCTCATTACTTTTAAGCCACTTATTTTTTTTCTGTATAATTAGCACATTAACCTAGATAACGAAGAGATAAATCGATATTATTCTTAATTTTGGACTTAAAACGTCAAGTAGTGGAGTAATCACCCAAGTACGGTTGTATGGAGGAATGAACGACTTGTTCGTCCTTAAGGTGCCCCTTCCCGGCCCGCCTAAGTAGAACGCAAAAATAGCCTAAAGGCTTGTTGGTTCATAAAGAAAAACTAGGAAAAAAGAGAACAAACACCAAGATCGCCTCATGCAGAACAGGCTCACGCGAACTAATAAATTAATAAAACAACAAAATTTATTTTATTTTCTGACTCGATAGCTCGTAATGAAACACGCCCGCATCCCCCGCCCTAATTCTTTTATAACAGACATCTCGCAAAACGTCCAGAGTCGTTACGATAATCGTGCCGTTTTTATGCGCGAGTTGATTTATAACTTCCAAAGATAATATATCTTTTATAATATTTCATTATAAAAGATAACTTCCGATGATAATGCTTCATTTTAAAAGATTCGCGCTAGACGGATGCGGTTCGTAAAAGCGTATGATAAGGTGGGAGGCTTTATTACCTGGAGTTTTGTGGGTTTACATTGTCTTTTTAAAATGAGCTCGGTTTATTATGTCGCAAAAACGAAGCGACTTAATGAAATTCGAAGTATGGACGGCTGCGCGTGAAAGAGGGTAAATTTTTGCATGATGGTCGGGAATTTCTAGTGCGCGCGTTGCTAGCATCGTCAAAGGTCAATCAATGCATACTGGGTGTCACTGCAATGGTTATGGCCCGGCGTTATGCTTACCACCAGGCAAACGACCAGCTCGTCTCGTTACCAAATATAATGAAAAATTAATACTATGAATTCAGTTGGTGACAGACCCATGCTCTACCTTGTGAACCATATCTCATTTTATATGTAGCGTAGGTAGCTCTACCAAACCATCACTTAAGATCAAATTGGAAAAAACGTCAGCTTATCACGAATAAAAAACGTGAAATTTATTCATGCCGTACTGTATTTTTCACGGTATTCATTACCAAAAATAATCCCCTAAGGGATGAGATCCTAAAACGTATGATTAGACAAGGGAACGTTTATTACCTGACGTACGGTACGTAGGTAGCGATGGTAAATGTAATCTCTCTTATTAAAACGTAAAAAAAAACCTGACCTGGGAGAGGGATTATGAGCGGTGACACACGCACCGGGATTCTGTGTTTTCCGGACGGCTTTTGAAGTTTCCGTTAGCGAAAGGGGAAAACGCCGGAACTCGTATATCTTCCTTTATACGGAGTCGCATTTTATAAACCTTTTTGAGCCATGATTTTGGAAAATGATAAATACAATACCAGCCAGGGTGAGCTCTAGAAAATGCTCTCTATACAAAATTTTATACTATCCAATAACGAGACGAGCAGCTCGTTTGCCTGATGGTAATCAAATCCCGGCTCTTAATAATTGCAGTGCCACTCAGGACCATGAAACACAAAGGCCTGCGCGGCATTGCCTTGCCCTCGTTATCCTGAAACACTACGTATTAAGTCTTATAAGCCCAGTAATTTCACTGACTACTTTGCTCATCAAACCGGAACACAGTAATGCCTGCACATTAATGCTTAGCGACAGACTACCTACACGAGCAAAGCGGTGGTAGGTACCCGCCCAGACGACCACACGTAAAGAGTTACTCCTACCACCTGGTAACTGATAACTGTGATAGGTGGCATACGTTAACCATTAACTCAACATCGCTTCAAAATACCTACCTATTGTTATATGTATTAAATGTTTTGAAATATTACAAACTACATATTTGTATTCGTAATGTCACAGGGGACTTCAGAAGTGGATTAAGTTCAATTACAAAGTTATTATTTTCATGCAACCCCCAAGGGTCGCGAGCATCCATTTCCATTTATAGATAGCTTTGTTCTAAATGTTATTCGTTTTCAATTATGAAATTAGTTTAAATGGGCTTCAGGTACTCAGGAAGAATAGTTAAAAATAATGAGCAAAAGAATTGAATAAACCTACTCCTGAGAAATAAGGTATTAAGTCTCGTAACGCCAGTAATCTCTTCAAAAAGATGGTTTAGGTGGCGCTTAAAAGTTTGTTCAGACCTAAGTACTGTACCACCTAGCCACCAATTTCGCTCTAGCCATAAAACTTTGTACAAATTCCCGGTGAAATAACGTTCGGTATTACCCTTTACCCAGAGTGGTAGCAAATGCGCTTAAGTCTGAACAGATCTTTACCGATATTCGCGACAGAATTCAAAACTACTTCTTAAACTGTAATAAGCCTCGCAAACTTGCCAAGCAAAAGTTGTTCAATTTATCGTTATCGAATCCATTTAGATTACCAAACGTCTCGGTTACTAACCCAATATGCTAATCAATCCGAAATGAATACGGGCGGGTAGTAATGATTCACTACGGCCTACACTTCGCTCGTCCCAGGACTCTTAGAAGGCTTTACCAGTTTGAGGAGCTCCAGAATTAATTCGATCGGAAAGGGTGCATAAAATTAAGTTTTCCATTAACTCGCAGTAGTCGATCAGTTAACACGACAGTTAACTTTTAACGGGTCTTTTTAATTAAAAGTAGTGATGTTCGACGAAGTGTTTTAGCCGGAGGTTTTTGCCGGAAAGTTAATATTTTTGGCCGTTAAATCTATTCCATTTTGAGCGTTACCCACATCTCTTGATATGTCTTCAATAGCTAGGGCAGTCTTAACAGGTGTAGTTAGTAAATCGTTAGTTCGTTAATCTTCTATAGTGGGTAAGGGTAATGGGGTCGATTTATGCAAAGGGACACATTTTGTGACACATTTAACTACTAAAATATACCTAGGTATATACCAAGTATACCATACTTGCCGTCGTCACTTCAGTCAATTTTCCCACAACTCTTATTTTACCCACTGCAAACGTAGTAGGACATCCTGTGACTAAGTGGAGCGAAGATACATGCAAGATTGCTAGCAGAGACAGAAGAAGAAGAACCGAAGATTGGGCTCAGTGGCAGCCCTTGGTTGAGGCCTAGTCCAGCAATGGAGCCCTAATGATGGCTGATTATGATGATGAAGTTCTGAATTCCTAGCCGCTGTACAGAGAAGTGAATGAAATTATACAAATTATAAACAACTTTATTTTCTTTTTAAATACCTACTTATATCCAAGTTATGTATGTTTTTGGAAGGGCGTTAAACCGGATATCTTTCCCATCACTAGTCAAAGCTTAGTTTTTCTTGACGCAACAACTTTTTTATTTGCCCGGGTTAAGCCTGCAATAAAGTTTTATGAGGTAGAAATTTAAATTGGTCTTTTCTTAATTTTTTATGGGTCATGGAATATTTTAATTGGGTAATACGCCTACTGTAATGGCAAGGGTTATGGCAAATGCCGTAATTTTGCACCTTTTAAGAAGAGAATAGCTCTAAAACGGCAAGTAAAGCAAGTTTTTTGACACTGTCATTACTTCTATCTGTTCTACTATTTTTGACATTACTGAAAAGGTAATGAGAAATTTCCCAGGTTTTGTGGTACAGACAAAAACATTTAGAGAACCTGGAATTCTCGTCATTATTTTCCACTGTTACATGTGATACATATGCTTACATCTTTCTTACAAGAAATCATGTAACTTACCCAGACAGATTTCACAGGTTTCACGTTCTCTTATTATTAGAAAACATGTAAATCTAGATCCTAATTTCAAACCTAGTTTTATTAAACTAGGTTTCAAATGAGAGACTTGAAAGTTTGTATAAAAATCCGTAGGGAAATGAATAGTAGGGGTCCGTAGGAGATTAAATGATTGCGATTGTAATTTTTTGATTGTAGATTTTTGCTAGAAATAAATACTTGTTCTTTATTTCTCTAAACAGTTTAAGTAGCAACTCATCTATTATACTAACTGCTGCCCGCGGTTTCACCCGCGCGGAGATATTGGATTTCATGGTTTTTATATTTTTGCGCGAAATCCTAATTCTTTTTCTAAAATAAAAGTAGCCTAAGTTACTCCTTGTAACATCAGCTATCTGCCAGTCACGTAAAAACCGGCCCAGCAGTTTCGGAAGATTACCCGGAACAAACTGACAGACAGACAAACATTTTTAAAATGGTTGTTTTGTTATAGGTATACTTTCATATGCATTTGGTAAAAAGCTGTTATTTTAATATTACAAACAGACACTTCAATTTTATTTATTTGCATAAATGTATAGATAAACTTGTATTCAATGTCTACGGTGAATGTAGAACTGTGCAAAGGCAAACCATTCCTGAAACATGTGTCAGTATTTCATTAAATACGTTACCGCAGTGAACACCGATTAATACAAGTCGACAGAACGGAAATGAGATTCGTTAATAACCAACACTGTGTTTACAAACTTAATTGGTGTTTGTTTAGCTTGGTTCGTTCTACTTCTGTTTGCTGTGCCGAGTTATTTTTCCTTGAGTTATTTTCAGACTAGCTATGCCCCGCGGCTTCGCCCACGTTACTCGTTAAACCTAAGTTACTCCTTATAACATCAGCTATCTGCCAGTGAAAATTCCATCAAAATCGGTGCACCCGTTTCGGAGATTAGTCGGAACAAACAGATCGACCAAAAATTTAAACATTGTGTTTTTGTTATAGGCTCCGTATTACTTTCATGTATTAAAAAGCTGTTAAACTACTTACTTTTACTTATTTAAAACATCGTATCTCAAGTAATTTCCAATAAATAAAAAATAAATAAAATAAAGGTGGAATTTATTTCATTACAGGCTGAACTAAACACGTTTGGTGCTGGAATTATAAACGATTTCCAAGACCTCTACTTTATAGGCCCACAACGTTTCCAGACATTAAAATTCATATCACTCCCAGCCTCTCAAAGACTAAAATTCTAATGCAAAAAATCGACCTACCTATGACAAAACTGGTCAGACTGTTTGTCAGCCTTTCAAAAAGCGATTGGGTGCAAAGTCTAGACTTTTTTCTAAACCGGGCACGTAGGTAGGCGGGCCCAATTGTCGACGTCAGCTTATTGCAGTCCCATCTGTGCACGTGACTGGAATGAAGACACCTCGAGGAGACGGGAGTTGGTCTCGAGTCCTGTCTATTTAGATTTTTGCTGCGTCTATGTTTTAACAGAGTTCGTATAGGGAGTTTTTGATTTGTCATGCTTTTTAATGTTTGTCCCTTTTATTGTGTTAGACCACAATGTGAACTGATTTTTACATTACTATTTTTTTAGAGTAAGTTTGACTGCTTTCTCATGTCTTAAGCGCTCTCTTCCGAGGGGTCTCTTTCGCGATTTTTACAAGATTCTGGGCCATTTCTATATAATATTTTATATATGTCTTTTCTTTTTTCTTTTAATTGGCTATAATACTAATTTTTTTAATAAAGATTTTTAATAAAGATTGTATACGCTATAATGCACTGTAGGAATTTTCCAAGTTTCAAAACGCTACAAGGAATACCGCTTGTCCTTATTTAAATAATAATTTTCTCCGCAAATCAAAACACAGCGTTAAATAATACAGAAATATTCCTAATCTCTCAAGCCGCAAAGTTTTATCAAACGCATTATCATATTTTACACAACTTGTAAAGGAAAATTTACATTTACATACCGGAAGTTCTTGCTATTGTGTCGGTACAAGACGGTAGAATAAAGTTCGGTTTCTGTTATGTTGGAAAACGCGTGCTGAAATCACATACAGTCCAACAGTCCAAACTGTAACATGTTAGTTGCAGTTATGACTTACGGAATGATGTTATTGGGAATTTCCATTAAGGGAAGCGAATATTATAATATAAATAATATTATAATATTGCACATGAATCGAAAAAATATCACTTATCACGTCAAGTGTCTATGCAACTGCATTTCATTCTTGTCATTTTTAGTGCTTGCTAGTTGCCACCCTCAAGTTGAAAATTTGTCGCCAAGTACTTATCCATGTGTTCCGTTAGCTGTACTTAAGAGCCAGTCATTTTTTTTAATGTTATTTGGAACGATACGAGCTGGTCGTTTGCCTAATGGTAAGCATAACACTGGCCCATCACAATTGCAGTGCCACTCAGAACTTTGAAACACGAAGCCCATTTCACTGGCTACTCTGCTCATCAAACCGGAATACAGTAAAGCTTGCACACTACTGCTTAGCGGCAGACTTCACGAGCAAAGCGGTGGTAACAACCCAGACGGACACTCGCAGAAGAGTTAGTACTCCCACTCCCTCCTATTCTAGGTTTAGAATATATCCTATCCTACTAATCCTACTAATATTATAAATGCGAAAGCGTCTTTGTTGATTTGTTGGTTTGTCCTTCTTTCACGCAGTAACGGAGCAATGGATCGACGTGATTTTTTGCATAGATGTAGTTTATAGACCGGACAGTAACATAGGCCACTTTTTATCCCGGAAAAATGCACGGTTCCTGTGGGAACGCGGGTGACAACCACGGGCAGAAGCTAGTATTATACTATAATTTTGAACCGACTTCCAAAATAAAAGGAGGTTCTTAATACGTCTGTATTTTATTTCTGGCGATGTTACTCGATCTCTCCGTCGATTCTTAACAGATTATTGTATATATCTCAAGGATGGTGATTTTTATTTTATTATAGAACTTCATCCCTCATTTTCCCACCCTTAAGGGAGGTACTTAAGGGTGGGAAAATGGGAGAGGAAATTCCAAATATCCCGATATTTGCGTCGAAGTCGGTTCCCGATTTTTTAAAAGCGGTATAGTGGTATAATGCAAAATGAATATAAAGTATTTAGGAGTCCACATCAAATCTTACCAGGCAACATCTCCATTTTCCTCTTGCTCTTGGCAAATATATTTTGTAGAGTGAGAATTCGGAATTTAATAAATGTCTAATTTCTATGCTTGAAACTGAATACCTACAGCGTATCTAGCCAGGCTATCTCCAGGTTGCTCTACCTGGTAACGTAGAGTCGGTGAGATAACTAAATTCACTTTGAGCAACAAAGACGTCCTGAGAGTGCAGCGCATAAATTCTCAAAAACGCTGGCGTAATGCAGTTCATGAAAATGTAGAACAATTTTGTGACTATAGGTATTTTATAGCCTTATAGAAGTTAATATATTTTTGGAAAAATTCTTATTGATTTTTAAAGGATACGAAATGGCTAGTGGTTATTTTGAAACGCCTGTCAACGAGAGAAAAATAATTATATTAATGGATTCAAATCCATACAGATAAATAAAATTGAAGTGTCTGTTTGTAATATCAAAATAACAGCTTTTTACTAAATGCATATGAAAGTATATACGGTACCTATAACAAAACAACCATTTATAAAATTTTTGTCTGTCTGTCTGTTTTTTTGTTTGTTCCGGGTAATCTCCGAACGGCTGGACCGATTTTGACGAGACTTTCACTGGCAGATAGCTGATGTTACAAGGAGTAACATAGGCTACTTTAATTTTAGAAAAATAATTAGTGTTCCGCGCAAAAAAATAAAAACCATGTAAACCAAAATCTCCACGCGAGTGAAACCGCGGGGCAGCAGCTAGTATCAGATATAAAATAATTTTGGTATCAACACACTCGTTATTAAATCCCAAATGTGTCATGAAATTAAATTATTTAGTCGAACTATAATTAGATTAAAAATAACGGTCGGTCAAATAGAATCGATTCGATAATCGATTACTCGGTCATGTGAGTCGGTGTTTGTTGATCCGCGTCGATCTTTGTTGGGCCGAGTGGATATCGCTCTCAGTTTGAGCCACACTCGTTATCGTTTCAAATCGATTATTTGCACGTCACTGGATCTTAAAGGTGTGAGCTGGTATTAAATTATTAGGACAAAGTGCTTGTTTGCATGGTTTTGATCCTGTACAAAATACCCATTTGTAAATGTTAATCAATTTTTTTAGCTTTACATTTAGCCAATAGGACAGCGTAGGGGTTTTTAGGGTCTTACCACAAAAAAAACATGTGTTATACAACGTGTAACTCCTATACATGCCTTAGCCGTGGGTTCATGACATTTCTAACTGTTGTCTAACTTAATTCTGTTGTGACGTTTCTAATCATTTTAGACGATTATCTTTTAGATACTGTCTAGACCTTGATTTAAGAACTGTCTAAGCGTTGTCTAGACCTTGATTTAAGTAGTGTCTAACCGTTGTCTAACTCACTTGTGTTATGAAATATCTAATCATTATTTGCTTGTGAAAGTTATGTTGCGGTGTTTATCTTTTAGACACTGTTTAGCTAAACAGGTGACTAAAAGTTGTTTTTTGTAGTTACACGGATTATGTTCCAGAGTAACGAGTGCACTGCAGTGCCACGAAGGCCTTTGTGTTGCAGCCACTTAACTTACAATCAGGCTGTACGACTTGCTTCGAAACCGTAGAATATAAAAAAAAATATCTTACCCGACTTCCGAAGGAAAGGAGAGCTCTATAGAGCTTTCCTTCTCCTTTGAAGATGATTTTGATGGTGTAGATGGCCTTACATTGGCTGTGTCTTATAGGCAACCAAAATAAAAAGTAGGTAAATAACATCATCGCTACGCGTTTGTCCCAAGACATATTCGGGCTATAAATTATGGGCCAATTATAATTGATTTATTCTCAGTAGTCGGGTAATGAAATATGAAACACGAGTTTAGTGGAAATATTTCAAAACAAAGATTTATTTTATTTATGAAAGTTGAGTTTTAGAGTAAAATCTCTCGCCATTTGATTGGTACTGTAACGTATCACAATGGAGTAGGCAATCGCTACAAAGCGGGTCTGCTAGATGGAGCTACGGCTTGTAAGCCGAAAAGAAATACATCATATCAAGAATTTCGCAGTCAACAGTGATTGCTCCCATAGCCTAGTGGTTAAGGCGTCTGGCCCGGCAAGCCAGAAGACGCAGGTTCGAATCCTGTTGGAAGCGAAATTTTTGTGATGTATATATTTATGTGAACATCCGCTAGTGTCGGTTAACACTATCAAATATATTTCATAAAGTTTTAGAGTATGTTTAAATAAATTGTTTACATTCATTATACAGTTTAGACTAAAATAAAACATAAAAAAATATTCGATGTACACACAGATCCGAAACTTTATTGTTTTAGTTAGAGCAGATTCGAAACGAACAACCGCATCGTTCATCCCACGATATACTTAATTCAAATAAATAAATTTATAAACTGACTAAATCATGTTTTTAATATTTTTTTATGTTATTTGGTAACGAGACGAGCTGGTCGTTTGCCAAAGCATAACGCCGGCCCATAACATTTGCAGTGCCACCCAGAACTTTGAAACTCAAAGGCGTGCGCGGCACTGCAGTGCGCTCGTTACCCTGAGACATTAGGTATTAAGTCTCATAAGCCCAGTAATTTCACTGGATAATCTGCTCATCAAACCGGAACACAGTAATGCTTGCACACTACCGCTTGGCGGCAGACTTCACGAGCAAAGCGGTGGTAACAACCCAGACGGACACTCGCAGAAGAGTTAGACCTCCCACTAACTAATAATTATTAAATTAGAACCTTCATAGTTGTACTTAATCCAAAATGTTATTCTCTTTAATTTATAGCAAAATTGTGAATTAATACTAATAATATAATTAATAAAATGGCATTTTAATATGTGAGTGACGACTAGCTTTTGTTACAAGTAATTGAGTCGGATTGCTAACTAACATTCAAAGTCGTTTAAAAACGCCTACCATGAATCATTGCATAAATGGGCGTAGACATAATTTGTTCTATTTTAATATACTGTTTGCAACATAAGGATAGCCGAGTGGCCATCCTTATATATTTTAATACTGCACACTCGTGTATTAAAATCGGATATTTCAATAATGTGTAGAAAATATGAACAAGTCAAGCTATGATTAGTTTTATACCGCGCATAGCAACGAATAAAAAAAAACTTAATATTCATCACAGATTATAGATTCATTATAAAATATGTGGGCTCTGAACTTGTTCTGAAATCTGGCTACGGTTTTTACAATCCGATGGCACAGTTATATATCTGCTATCTAAAAACTGGCGCCCAACGTGGGACACTAATATAACCCATAGTGGTCGTAGGAACGTCCGGGTTTTCCCTTAATTTGTGTAATAGCCAAGGGCGTGGGGCCACTAGGCTCAATTAATTAAGGTTTTATACCTTTGTGGACCTTTTTACGCATTAAGTGGAGCGTTAATTCTGGTAGTAACCTTTTTGTTTTACGTTTGGGGGTTGTACGTGTTGTTATTGACCTTGATTGTGGATAGGTGAAGACCTTTATAGGGCTGTTCTGTAGGTCAGCTTTTGTGACATAAATGTCAGATGTTAGTGGATGCGTTTGTCTTTTCTGAAGATCTGTTAGTGATATAAAATATGTCATATTTAGATGGTTTACGGTACCTATACCCTTTTTATGTTACCTAGTACTGGCTATTTGATCACCATTAACATCATTTTCAGGGCCCTATTTAATAAAGCTGACAATCCGACAAGTCCGACATATGTCACTAAGTGACAATTCGACAGTATTTCTGTTTAATAAAACTTACAGGCGACAAAATTGTCATGGTGGAAAATTGACAAATTTGTCACGACAATTTTCTTATTGTCAGATTAAAGACTGTGGTTTTTTGACATATGTCGAGTTTTATTAAACGCGTTTTTAGATGACAAATATGTCAAGATTTCACCGGTCGATTTTTGACATATTTGTCACTTTTATTAAACAGCCTAAGCGCGACAATTCTACAATTATGTCATTTTATGACATATATGTCGAATTGTCAGCCTTATTAAATAGGGCCCAGGTTGCATCGACCCATTGCTGGAAATAAGCCTCCCCATTATTTTAAAAACTACTTACATATTTATAGACGTTTATTAAAAAAAAATATTTTTCATTTACTCCAGCTCTTCCACCTGACCAGATAGAGTCAGTAACAAAACGGTTTGCGCTCCCACTGCTGGGATCCCGGCCTTCTCTCAGAGAGAGACTATGGGCCATCCAACACGCGGGGTCAGTGCTTGGTGAATGTCACATGCCCTCGAATTTTGTAGTTCTTTCGTATCAGAACTATTACGTTGCTTTTCACAGTAAAAGCTTTTCTATGTTAAAATGTTGCTCCATTTATCGCAACCCCTCAGCTGCTTACTCAACATTAATTAAAAAGCAAATGTAAACAATAAAAAGTAATAAAGCACTATAACGACAGACAGTGCGACCGTCACTATACACACAGACGTACGTGACGACAAAGCGGGAATATGTAAATGAGAATGTAATTTTACGAGTTATCTTATAACTAGCTTCAACCGCTAGCTAGCCCGCGGTTTTCACCCGCGTTCCCACATGAGCCGTGCATTTTCCCGGGATAAAAAGTAGCCTATGTTACTCTCCGGTCCATAAACTATATCTATGCCAAAAATCACGTGGATCCGTTGCTCCGTTACTGCGTGAAAGAAGGACAAACCAACAAACACAGTTTAGCATTTATAATATTAAAATATATTTATATAATGTATAGTAGGAATAGGATTATGCAGGATGGTGATATTCTAGTGCTTGGTCGACTAGCGTGCTGCCGCTGCCGCACATTGGGTCACTGAACGCAGCTACTTGACGCAGCCACTAGACGCGGCCACCAATGGCTGGGTGAGCCCTCCAGTCCCAGTCCCTAGTCGCCACAAAATAGAAAGAACAGAAGAGGCCACTCATATTCATATTCAATCATTTATTGCATCATTATGTACATTATAGAAAGGTTTTAGATTAGTAGGTGAGCTTACATATGACCCTAGTTAGGGTATAGCAACATAGGTGACGAGCGGGCCGGTCCATTTTACAAGCATAGTAGCAAAATTATTTTCTTTATGAGTTGTTACTATTATTGGTCATTAAAAAAATCCGTCAAGTTATAATAACATTTGTCATTTAAAAAGTACTTTAATTTTTTTAAAAAGATTGTTTCTTTTTATTGTGCTTCTTTGTGTTTCTTAGTATTGTTTCCGGAATTTTATTATATATTTTTACCGACATTACATTCATACTCACGGGGAGAAGATGGAGTTTGTAGCCGAGTGTGCGCGATCCACATTGAGCTGCTGTCGTACTTCCACTACGCAAAGGCCCAAAGATCTAAACTCCGTTTTTTTTCTACACTTTAGTTCCTTTAAAAACTCCTAAGAACTAAGCTTTCTTATATTTGCAGTCCATATATACACTGAAATTTTTAATTTTGTATTTCAGTCGTAAGTTACGTTCTACGTCTGACTACAGTAGCGATTGTAAAACCTCGGTAATTCCAAACACTTGCGTCTCGATGGACCGACTTAATATCAGTTATGCTCAGTGTTTGTGGGCTCCGGTAAAAGCAGCGCTCAGAACACATTCATAGCTCTTTGCTCGCTTTGAGCACACTTTGCTCGCTTTGAGCACACTTTGCTGGCTTTGAGCTCATTTTCCGCGCTTTGAGAACATTGAGCGTATTATTGGACTATCATTTCGTTTAGCAATTTTGCAACTTTGTACGATATATAGGTTGGTAATGTTGTATTGGTGGTGTTAATTTGTATGCTGTGTGTAAATTTGGGGCAAAGAGAAATTTAAATCACGTGCAATTTATTATTCTATTTTAGAAAGTTAACTTTTAAATTATATTTTTTTATTTAGGAACAGCGGCGCAAGTACTGATCTTTTTGATCGATAATATTCGATAAAATTGACAGTTCAAATTGATAAAGTAGTTGTTATCGACTTTTATCGAACCTCGATACTTTCGACAAAAAATATCGAATAGCTAGGTCGAATCCAAAGAGAATATAAAGCTACTACAATACTTTACGATCAGACTTCGGTACTCGCAACATTCGATAAATTTATCGAGTTTTTCGGTTCGACAAATTTGTCGAACCGACTTCAGTACTTGCGCCGCAGTTCGGTGTTGGAGTTGTTGGGAAGCGACTAAGTGATCGAAAGTTTGGTAATTTTAATTTTTATTTATTTATTTATTTATTTCAATTGACACGGACAACCCAATTACATCAATCAATAAAATAGTAAACATCATTTAGGGCCAATCTTTCAATTGCAGCGTTACTGGACTGATTGCTAGTGAACCGATAAATTTTATTGATCCGTTACCTGCTTGTCATTTTTTTTCGGGTCTTTCAATACGAATTTAACGGACCGTTAGCTACCTAAGGTTTATTTCTTTAGAATGGCAACAATTTATTTACTTCTGCGTTCACCACAAAGTTACTATAGCTCTGATGATTCAGAGAATTTACGAAAAGTTTTTTTCTTGGCATTATATTGTTGGCATCCTTTTCTTATTTGCAATAAATACATATAGCCATCCTGTAGTCAAGCGAGCGAGGCAGCCCGGAACATATCTGGTTAAACGTCGTTTTTATGTCACTTCCAAAGAGTATATATGGTCACTTCTACGTGTTGTTATTTGCATAGCGACCGCTTCTCCTTGGTTACTTGTTGTTTTTTTGAGTTTTTTCATTGGATTTAAAATATCGCTTTTTCTGTGGCGAACATACCACAGAAGCCAGGAAATAAAGAAAGAAGAATATCGCTTTTACCGTGAGATTCAAAATGAGTGAAAAACTAAACGCAAAATTACCAAAACGAAAAGAAAAGGGCTGTAAATTTCCTCAATGAACAAAATAAGTTTTGTCCCATTTGCATTCTTCCCAATGATCAGTGCGATTCCGAACAATATATTATGGGGGCATGCGTTGCTGGTTGATATTTTGCAAGCGAGGCAAAACGCGCACTTGGCGCCAGTCACATCACTTCAGCTTCCACATATTGTTTATAATGTTAGATTTTTATAAGTTTACAGTGTTTTGTATATAATTATATTTATACTTTTTTACAATTGTAAACAATTTGTTTTTCTGTAAAACTTTTTTCAAAATGAGGAGTGTTGATGTGGGGTCATGCGTTGCAGGTTGATATTTAGCAAGCGAGGCAAAACGCGCTCTTGGCGCCAGTCGCACCACCACCCTGCAACCGCGTGCCCGGCAGCCCTCGCTTTTATGTTTACGTGTGTCGTAATAAATGAGCATTAATTAATGTGACTTCGGGCTTATGATTTCCTATCTAGTAGAGTGAGCACATACCTATAGGGACACATACCACCTAGCACCTACAACTAAAATATTCTAATCAGTAATCATCCTATTCCTCAATTATTAACCATTTAACTTCTATAGAAACTGTTATAACCTTACTAGCTTCTGCCAGCGGTTTTCACCCGCGTTCCCACAGGAACCGAGTATTGTCCGGGATAAAAAGTAGCCTATGTTACTCTCCGGTCCATAAACTATATATAAGTATGTCAAAAATCACCTCGATATTTTGCTTCGTTGCTGCATGAAAAAAGGACAAACAAACAAGCCAACAAATTAACAAACAGACAAACACACTTAGGATAAGGTAGTTTGGCTTTGACATGACGAGTTAACGAGAGACTAACAACCTTATCTGGCCATAAAACAGTCCGATAAAGTTATACCTCCGATACGTGTTTTATTCCTCCGTTAACTCGTAACTGTCACTTGAAAGATTCAAATTTCTTCTATCAGAGCAATAAGTCTTAGCTGATTCTTTAACGCTAGACTAAGGACGTTATCTCACTCTTGAAAGATCCGCCCTTAGTAAGCTAAATGTATCTTAATAGCTATTCTCTCCATCGTTCCTCGACTAACTAACCTCGAAAACTCTTTGATAAATGTATGAAGTATGTAGCTCACTGACCACTTGCATATAGAATGGAATTTAAAAAGTATAAAATAATCTTACACAATATTTTACCCGCATACTTACACAGTTTGCTCTGAATCGATATTACTAGGTGGCAGGACTAAATCTTCTGCGAGTGTCTGTCTGGTGCCCCAGTACCACTTTGTCCGTGAAGTCTGCCACCAGGCAGTGATGTGCAAGCATTACCGTGTTTCGGTTGGATGAGCAAAGTAATCACTGAAACTACTGGGCTTATGAGACTTAACATCTGATATTTCAAGGTAACTAAAATCTTACAGCTCGTAATTTATAAAACAACAGTTGTGCAATGATTTTCGTCTTAGATAGATTATATAAAAATATAAGTATGATATTTCACAACTATAAGATATCCTTTACACTGCCGGAACCTGCGAAATGATAAGCACCGAGACCCCAAGTGTCGCGTCAGTTACTCTACGTACTTTACATTCGGTTCTATAATGATGCCTTGAGGGAGAACTCCTACTCTATAAGCAGACTAACTATAAAGAAACCTGAGACTTAGATGGACTGGAACGATAAATCTTACGTAACTACGTAATATCTAAAGTGAGATGTGAGGGATGGCTCTAATAAAAAGGAAAATAGCTTTCGGGTGAGATGAAACTAAAATAAAAACCAGAATTTTGTTAGTGATAGGACTAACTCTTCTGCGAGTGTCCGTCTGGGTTGTTACCACCGCTTTGCGAGTGAAGTCTGCCGCCAAGCAGTAATGTGCAAGCATTACTGTGTTCCGGTTTGATGAGCAGAGTATCCAGTGAAATTACTGGGCTTATGAGAGTTAATACCTAAAGTCTCAGGGTAACGAGCGCTTTGCAGTTTCGCGCAGGCCTTTGTGTTTCAAAGTTCTGAGTGGCACTGCAATTGTTATGGGCCGGCGTTATGCTTACCATCAGGCAATCGACCAGCTCGTCTCGTTGCCAAATAGCATAAAAAATATTACAAAGCACTCGACAACACGACGTCACATGCAAATAATAAACCAGTTTTTTTTATCTTTTCAGTAACGCAGAAGGGTGTAGTTCTTTCA
Source organism: Crocallis elinguaria (assembly GCA_907269065.1). Lineage (NCBI taxonomy): Eukaryota > Metazoa > Arthropoda > Insecta > Lepidoptera > Geometridae > Crocallis > Crocallis elinguaria. The sequence goes on from OU026076.1 coordinate 1,406,264, forward strand.
TACGTTTTTGCTAGAAACTCCTAGATTTAGTGTTTTATTTCATTTTTTTTCTGATATTTCCTTTTTTAAAAATTACATTATACGTTTTAAGCATTTATTTATTATTTATTTATTTATTCTTGACTGATTTAGTGACGCTGTAAAGGTAATTAATTATAATGCGAATAACAATAAGTTCCATAAAAAATGGCTTTATGTAATTTGAATATAAAGAGGAGAAACCATCTAGAGTGAAACGCATTGATATAGCTTGACACTAGCAGGTGTATTAGGTGAGAAGCACTGTGAACCAATAAGTACAAACGGCCCTAACCACCAGATGAATAATCTTGTCTTTTAAACTTCCGGAAGGGAAACTACTTACTAGAGTTATTCCTCTAGCTTTAAATTCTTTCTCGAGCAACTAAGCAAGTGATAAACACTACAATAAATCTCCTTGTAGAACTGATTTTAAAATCACGTTTTAAAATAATGTTAGTTTCATTCGTTCGCTTCCTGAGAGCTTTATAGCTTTGTTTTCTTTTTAGAAACTATTGTTTTGTTTCGCTCCTAGCTATGTAACTTAAATTTTGTTTAATATAAATTCAAGTATGTCATTTTAGTATGTCAGTAATGTAACAATAGTAAAAGGGAATGCTTAACTTACATAATTATGTATAAGTAGATGTTTAAATAAAATTAAATTAAATAAAAAAAAAATTCGTCTATGTAGATTTATTGTATGATACATAAAAGACTAAACTATAGGCTAAATTTTAAAAAGGTTTTATTAAAATGCTATAATGAACTTACTGTAATTTGAATGCCCAAAAATAGAGGTGATTGTTGAAATGTCTATTGTTAACTATATTCTTACTTAGTAGGTACATACATATATATGGCAATAATATTATTGTATAATTGATACTTAAATATAACATTTATAATAATAGTATACGCAATGGATATTTATTTTTGGTTATGTAAAATAAAAGCCTTTTTATTTTATTTATTTATTTATTAAAATATTTTAGAAGGAATTTTGTACAAAATAGGCTAGAACAATATGTGCAAAATACAATTTCACATCAAAATAACACTTGCGGTTATGTAACGCAACAGCGTAACTTCTCTGCAAAACGGAACTTTGTTGAAAGAAGCGCAAACTTCGTGTCTTTTGTCCAGGCCATCATTTCGAGACCCTTGTTTCTACTTCGCGAACGCTTCGCATAATAAATGTGAAAACTTGAAGGAAAGTTATGCATTCAAAATAGCTAGGCTAGTTCCATTCAACCTTTCTCAGGATATGAGATTACCCTAATGGAATACAATACAACAGCGTGTTTACTAAGAGAAAATATTCATTCGAAGCGACGTGGTTACCAACGCGGGCCGCCGCGCCGGTTTGTAAATCGACGGTCGAATCCTTCAAGGCATATGGTTTATTTTTGAGGGATCATTCTTTTGTTCTTGCAAGCATCACCGAACTGGGTTTCAGTAAAGAAATATTTTTTTATACCATTGGGTAATGACACGACCGGATCGTTCGTTTAACGTTGGCCCATAACAATTGCAGTGCCATCCAGGACTTTGAACTGCAAAAGGGGCACTGCATTAGCTAGCACTGCAATGCGCTTGTTACCCTGAGACATTAGGACATTAATTTCACTGACTACTTTGCTCATCAAACATGAACGCAGTAATACTTACATTACCTACTGCTTGGTGGCAGACTACACGAGCAAAGCGGTGGTACCCACCGAGACAGACGAGGTCATAGTCCTTACCACTTTTTTTTATGCTATTTGTTAACGAGACGAGCTGGTCATTTGCCTGATGGTAAGCATAACGCTATACGATAACGGTAACCATAACAACTTCAGTGCCACTCAGAACTTTGAAACACAAAGGCCTGCGCGGCACTGCAATGCGCTCGACACTCTGAGACATTAGGTATTAAGTCTCATAAGCCCAATAATTTCACTGGCTGCTCTGCTCATCAAACCGGAACACAGTAATGCTTGCACACTACTGCTTGGCGGCTGACTTCACTCACAAAGCGGTGGTAACAACCCAGACGGACACTCGCAGAAGAGTAAGTCCTACCACTAACCACCTGGTATATTGTGATGCAACGTGTAAAGATACAAGAAAGATATCGTGGATTAGTTGAATATTTGTCGCCAATCCCTAATGAGCTAACTAAAAACTGAGCGAGTCTTTCTGTATATTCAATTTGAGACGTCTAGAAATAGTTTTGGCTTATTTTTCATCCAGCATATTGTATTATAAAACGTCACTTTAAAAATAAATACCGAGCAAGCTTTGAGAGATATTGGCCGCTGCAATTGATACAAAATAAGATAACACAGAGCGATAGGAACAACACGAAAAGCGGTGGAATTTTCATCAGTTTCAAAGTAGGTTGCATCGACAATCGCAAGTCTGGACACGTTCCAGATAGTGATGGGATTTAGTTCGATGAACGATAGAAGTTAAGAATAAATGTAATGTATTCTTCACCTCCATCACCATTACACGCATTAATTATATTGATACTTGTTTTATATCCTATATTTAAACCTCTTTTCTATAGCTACAGGCACTCATACAGCTTGAATTTTAAAAAAGGAAAAGCTCAAAAAAATAAATGGAACTAATTACATAAAGGTAAAAATTTACATTGCATAAAAAAAGAAAAGTAATTATATTACAGTCTGCCGCCAAGTAGTAATGTGCAAGCATTACTGTATTCCGGTTTGGTGACCAGAGTAGCCAGTGAAATTATTGGGCATATGAGACTTAATACCTAATGTCTCATGAGTGAGGGTAACGGGCGCACTGTAGACCCACGCAGGCATTTGTGTTTCAAAGTTCTGAATGGCATTGCATTGTTATGGGCCGGCGTCATGCTTACCATCAGGTAAACGACCAGCTCGTCTCGTCACCAGATATGCCCTAGCCAGTGTCACTCAGGATGATGTAAGGATTCTAACGATACCCCATATATCCAAATCTGTTCAGGCATTTAAAAGTTACAGTGGAATAAAGAAACTCACATACATACATGAACCCTACAAACATTACGCTCCTTTTTTGTGCAGTCGTGTAATAAGTAGCTGTCAAAGTAATTTATTAACATCGTCAAAATCCAAAGGAAATTATCTAATAATTAAAAAGAGTACTTCATATTCAAAATATCATTAGAATCCTTACATCATCCCGAGGGACATTTGTTAAAGCAGTCGTGGTTTTTTATTTATGTAACTTTTGTGACATCAACTTGTTTAGTGAACTATATCTTTAGTTCACAGAACTATATCACTTGTCCACGTCCCTAGCGACTAGTTTGCGACGGTTCAACAATGAAAAGGTTCCGCACACGGATGGAACGGATGGACGATTAGTAAATAATTGTATCACGTCTGCGGGGTTAGCTGTTTCTAGTCTATACTCTAGACTAGATTTTTTTTTTTTATTCTGTATAGGCTTACGTTTGACCACTATCTCACCTGCTGGTAAGTGACGATGCGGTCGACGATGAAGCACGCTTGCCTAAAAGATACCTGTTCACTCGCTCCTTGAAGCAGCCCAACTTATATCGGGAAACACAGACTCTGATGGCAGAGAGTTCCACTCCTAGCGGTACGCATAATAAATGTTGAAGCTAAACGCTTCGTGCGTAAAGTGGAATATCCACCATGTGTCGATGGCGCTTGGCCGAAAGTCTGGTCGTCCGATGACGGAAGGGGGATGGTGGAATTAGATCGTGTAATTCCAAAGCACACTCACCGAAATGTATCCGATAAAAAATCGATAAGCTAGCAACTTAGACTTAACAACAATGTTAGATTGTATTAAGACAAAAATGAAAACAATTTTGACTAACCAGAAGACAGTTTTTTTCTCGTGACGACGATCAATGCAACATGATCGAAACGTCGAGGTTAGTCAAAATTATGTTTTGATTTTATTTTGTGCGCGAATATACCCGTTTTTCTCTTAATACTATGAGTATGTTAAAAAATTGCTAGATGGTAGATTTTCTATACTGTGATTTGAAAGGATTCCTGGCGAAGATTTTACTATAGTTTACAGATAATAAAAATAATCACTACTTAACTTAAGGATTTTTTCTATGGCGTAAATTTTATATTAACGTGTTTTGGAAACAATAAGCCATTCAGAATTACGGTTAAGATTAACATATTTTGTTCCCGCAGCCACAACTAAATATGTGTTGCTATAAACGGTTTTAAGTCAAGCCTAATTTTGCCTTGACTTGTATCAACTGCCGAACAAACCGCTTCTTAAACTGCTGAACAAAACAATGATATCAGAAAGGCTCATTCAAAACCCGATGCAACCACCAGTTGTCAGTGAGACGTTTGTAAAAGTTTAAACTCTGTGTAAGTCTGCAGCTTGCGTGGAACTTGTGTGGGAAGCCCCACCTGCCGATTTGAGGATTAACTTCTCGTTCGAAAGTTGCCGGTGTTATCGGCTCCGAACTGTTAAAGTGGTCTACAAGTTGTTCAGTGCGGAATGCTATTGGCCACTGTGACACTGTCGGCACTGTGTGACACATACAGCTGTCTCATGGCTCTACTTTCTTCTTTCTCTATGTTATGCATAAGCTATTAGGTTTCTGAATGTGACATAACTAAAAACCTCGGGAGCGGTTTGATGTTGAAACATTGGGTCCGTGGAGGCCGGGAGCTCAAATTTTCAAAATTTTGTTAGCGCGTTTGATTGACGCGACGCTTAACCAAAATGCGTACTTATTTGGCTCAACGGATCAGCATTGCGGTTCAACGAGGCAATGCCGCCAGCATGCTGGGTACGCTTCCAACTGGTAGTGGGCTAGAACATTTGGATTAGCCCTTAGGCTACTTGGGCTTGTACATTGTCCAACGGTTTTCGTAGCTAGCTAGGTTAGATGTAGTGTTTATTTATTAGCTAGTTAATAAAGGCATTTATCCCGTTAAAAAAACTCTTTACATAATATACTTATTTGGACGGCTCCTTGGCAAAGTTGGTAGTAGCCCTGCCTAAAAGAAAAAATAGAATAAAATAAAATAAAATAAAATAAAATAAAATAAAATAAAAGGCCCCGTGTTCGATTCCCGGCGGAGACAGATTTTGTTGTTGAGCATAAAGTTTTTTCTAGGGTGTGGATGTTTGTGGATATGTCCACGCCACCTATTTATGTTTATATTTCTTATGTTTGACGGCTCCGTAGCTAAGTTGGTAGTAACCCTGCCTGCAAAGCGAGGGGTCCCGGGTTCGATACCCGGTCGGGGCAGATTTTGTGTAAGCATAAAGTTTGTTCTCGGGTCTTGGATGTTTGTGATGTGTATCTGTGTGTGTCCATGCCACCTGCGACACAGGGAATCCTAGTGCGGGGGTATGAGTGTAAGCGTTTATTTATTTATTTATATATTCATTTAGTAGAACATCTTAAAAATGTCACCATGGGCGTCTTATGACTTATCTCTAAGTATCAGTCTTATCTCTTCCAGATGATAGCTCTGACTAAAAGCCGCTAATCACTATACCAATAAGTACGCAAAGCCAATTGCAGTAAAGATTTTCGATCCAACTAATCAACTATGTCGATCTAACTAATTGCAGAAACAAGTGTTAACATAATATAAAACTAGCATTATATTATACTTAAGTATTTTTGATAGAGTTTTTTGCTTCTAAATTATTTCTCCCCAAATATCGTTCACACAAAATATAGCAATAATTCACCCCCAGACAACATTATTTATGTGACAACGTATACAATCATTTTAACAGTATGGGCAATTCAGTCACTTGAGAGAAGGTAACATAAATAGGTCCTACAGCGCAAGTACGGATCTTTTCGGTCGATAAAATTCGATAATATTCGATAAAATTGACAGTTCAAATCGATAAAACCCACTTTATCGATTTGAACTGTCAATTTTATCGAATTTTATCGACCCGAATAGATCCGTACTTGCGCCGCTGATCTTGACATAGGTTGCAGTGAGTGAACGCATTGATAGGTATAGCTTCTTTAACATTGGTATATTAAATAGCAGTGTTTTAAATACCACTGCTTTGCTTGTGAAGTCTGCCGCCAAGCAGTAGTGTGCAAGCATTATTGTGTTCCGGTTTGATGAGAAGAGTAGCCAGTGAAATTACGGGGCTTATGAGACTTAATACCTAATGTCTCAGGGTAACGAGCGCACTGCAGTGCCGCGCAGGCCTTTGTGTTTCAAAGTTCTGTGTGGCACTGCAATTGATATGGGCCGGCGTTATGCTTACCATCAGGCAAACGACCAGCTAGTCTCTTTACCAAATATAATTAAAAAAAGTGTTTTTCCTGGTAGCAGCCCTCTTCGGTTTGAACCGATCAAAATACTTCCAACCTAGAACTTCCAGTCCTTACTGTATGTATAGTCCGTCTAAGACGCCCATTGGCTCAATTGTTTCGATACAATCGCCCGATTTATTTATTGGCCCCTTTCTATTTGCTGCCTCGGATTCCCCATTTGTCAGCTAAATTCTTAACTCGGTTTGACATGGTGAAATATTTACAAGAACCTGTTTTATTTTGGATTCAAGAGATAAATTGGAAATTTTATACTCGATTGCAAGAAAAGTTACCCGTTTCCTGTATGTTATGGATAACTGCACCCGCGCTTGAGATCCAGTTTTCATTCTAGGTTTGGTGTATACCTGCAATTTCAAATGAACACCATCTAAATAAAAATAACTTTTATCCCCATCGTCATATTTAATCGAGAGAAATAGTCAAAGGAAATATTTTTTTTTAATTCTCTAACAATTAGATCTGGTGTGTCTTCAAACGGCTTCTCTAGACAAAATCCACACATTTTTTCCACTCACGCTGACGCAAGTACCAATAGAGCAATGACCAACTACCATCTACCAATTTAGTAATCAAAACAATTAAAAAACATGACTGTCCTAGCCAGTATCACTCGGAACGATGTAAGGATTCTAACGATACATCAGAATCAGGGGCCTTACTCCGAAAATCGAACGTCGAAGCTTCGACTGTCGGATTGCAGTTCTCCTACCACGAGAGTGTAGAAAAACAAAATATCAAGTACGAACATCGAATCAAACAGAAAACAAAACACGCACCAAAACACTTTCGTGGTAGGAAAACTGCGATCTGAGACGAAGCTTCGACGTTCGATTTTCAGAGTAAGGCCCCCGTTCCAGCTTTTAAAAGCTACAGTGGAAGAAATAAACTCACATACATGAATCCTGGCATCATTAGGTATACTCTTTTTTTAGGCAGTGCTTTATAGTTAAGTGACCACTCGCAAGCTAATATCATTCTATAAATTGTATTAGTGATCGGAAAATTTGCGTGTGGATTTTGTCTAGATGGCCAGGAACATCTTGAATAATAGCTGAGAACACTCTTGATCAAATCACCTTTGAAACAAAATCGGTTCATCTGTTTGGGAGCTATGACAGCATACAAACAAAATACGCTTTTGTACCTTATAGATAAGAAATTATATTGCTCGATCACACAATCAAACAAATTGAATAAAAGATTAAATAAATCCCGTCAAAATGGATTTTCATATCTCTTTTTTTTAAACTATAACTGGGGTACTAGGTCTGGGATATCAATAACGTTCATTTGGATGCAAATCGTCCGGGATTGCTGTGACTGGTCCGGATTGGGGGTAGATCATTCCTATTTGTTGCTGGCTTCCGATAAACGGATGAAGTTATTATAACCATAGATTCTTTTTCCGAAATAAATAAATTATTATTATTATAACCGATAATATTACCAACGACATTATTAATTTAACTACCTATATACTAGTACTACAGCTGAATATTCCTAACAATACAAAAACAAATGAAACTCTCAAAACGAGTACAACCTACATACGTTGTATTTCAAAACCTATTCCTGCATAAATATGTGCTAAATGCTTTCATGTTTCAAGCTCATTGCAACTAGGCGGTAGGACTAACTCTTCAGCGAGTGTCCGTCTAAGTGGGTCCTAAGAAATTAGGTATTAAGTCTCATAAGCCCAGTAATTTCACTGGCTACTCTGCTCATCAAACCGGAACACAGTAATGCTTGCACACTACTGCCTGGCGGCAGACTTCACGAGCAAAGCGGTGGTTCCAACCCAGACGGACACTCGCAGAAGAGTTAGTCCTACAACTAACAAATTCCCTGCAATCCTAGAGAATCCTAATGCAGTGATATAAGTGTGTAAGTATTTATGTTTATGAAAGACCAGTGAGTCATTGATAAAACAATGTCATGGATTGCAGTGAAATTTTCCACTAAGACACTGTCAGTGAGTTTTCACTGCTCGATCGTTAGAGGACTAATTCGGTGACGGTATGCGAACGGGTTGTAATAACGTACTGCGCCTGATTGCCGGCTCGTAAAGCGTGAGGCTATGTTGGGTTGCAATTAGGGTTGGCACTTGTAACTTAAGCAAACACTAAAAGTAACCTAAGTATAATTACTTTTTATTTTATACTATCCATACAGATAAATAAAATTGAAGTGTCTGTTTGTAATATCAAAATAACATCTTTTTACTAAATGCATATGAAAGTATATACGGTACCTATGACAAAACAACCATTTTAAAATGTTTGCCTGTGTGTCTGTTTGTTCCAGGTAATCTCCGAAACGGCTGGACCGATTTTGACGGGACTTTCACTGGCAGATAGCTGATGTTACAAGGAGTAACATAGGCTACTTTAATTTCAGAAAAATAATTAGTGTTCCGCGCAAAAAAATAAAAATCATGTAATCCAAAATCTCCACGCGGGTGAAACCGCGGGGCAGCAGCTAGTTTATAATAAGACGAGTGCGTACTTTGCTTGATGGTAATTATAACGCCAACCCATAACAATTATTGCGGTGCATGAAATATTACGTTAGTTGAAACAAACTAAAAATAAATAAAACAATTCTTTCAAATATTTATAACTGCTTTATTATTTCCCTTATTTGCTAAGCGTTTCCGGAAACCTATTTCCAAACGCTGGCCAATCCATCTTGCCAAAGCACTATACATCATCTGTATCACCACTGGGGCTGTCTCATGCACGCTGGGAGAATGAAATCCTACGTTTAAAGTCCCGCAAAAAGCCATCAACTTAGGGAATTCCAAGTCGTTAGTGAAATCGTGATACTAATTTATTACTTGTGTAATACTTCTAAACGTACTGCGGCGCGAGTACGGATCTTTTCGATAAACAAAATTCGATAAAATTGACAGTTAAAATCGATAAAACCCACTTTATCGAATTTAACTGTCAATTTTATTGAATAAAACCCACTTTATCAAATCAAATCAAATCAAATCAAACAATTTCGATTTTAACTGTCAATTTTATCGAATTCTATTTATCGAAAAGATCCGTACTCGCGCCGCTGATATAGCAGTACGTTTGGTGAAGATAAGTAGCAGTAGTGGTAATTAATTTGAAGCAAAGGTAGCTTAAGGGCCCCCGAGACGATAAAAAAATCGGCAAAATCTACGTTTTTTTTTATCCAAACAGATAAATAAAATTGTAGTGTCTGTTTGTAATATCAAAATAACAGCTTATTACTAAATGCATATGAAAGTATATACGGGACCTACACCAAAACAGCCATTTTTAAAATTTTTGTCTGTTTGTCTGTCTGTCTGTCTGTCTGTCGGTTTGTTCCGGGTAATCTCCGAAACAGCTGAGGCCGATTTTGGGACTTTCACTGGCAGATAGCTGATGATACAAGGAGTAACATAGGCTACTTTTATTTTGGAAAAACATTAGGGTTCCGCCCAAAAAAAATAAAAACCATGAAATCCAAAATCTCCACGCGGGTGAAACCGCGGGGCAGCAGCTAGTTATAAATAAGTGACAAACAAACAAGAGGCCCACCTGATTTTAAGTGATTACCGCTGCCTATGCCATCTGCAAGACCAGAGTAGTCAGCCTACGGGTTTGAATCACTGTTTGAGCGTCTCAAGGGCCCTTTAGTGTCAGTTGAGCACCGATCCGGTATGAATGCTGCACTGAGCTTGAGCATTCGGTGAGAGATAACATTTTTTTTTACGTGGTATGTTCATTGCTTGTTCAGTTGAAAATCTGACCTAGCACCTATCCATGTGTACCTTGAGCTGGACTTGAGAGCCCGAGGTCGTCAGTTTTTTATAAAAGGCCTTTAGTTGATCTTACTGTTTTTGAGATCAGCTTGATGTATATAGAGGTAGTATCTATGTATTAACTAGACAATTTGGAAGGCATTTCATCCGTTAAAAAATCAAATTGTATTGCAATTACTTAAACCGAATTAAGGGGATGATATATATATATATATATGGATTATAGGGTAGTTTTATTATTGGAGACATGGGGAAATGAAACTCCTTAGCACAGGTTCACCTAGAGGAGTTAGAGCTTATCCGTACCAGTTTACCAGTGGGTAAAGGACTAACAATATATTATGTGTTAGACTTTCGTATATTCTTTAAGAACCAAGTTATACTTCATTGCATTTTAACAAACCTTAGTTACGACCACAGAGGTTTGTGTCTACGACTTCTATAAAAAGAGAAACGAACCTCGTCTCGTTATCCAAGAATATACTCCTAATTTTGCGAGATAAGAATTGATCTCCCTATTGATATACCCAATACGAGTCTATCAAGAAATAACAGATAGTAATCAAAGCATAATAAGCGAAATTGCCTCTAACACAGATAGCTCGAGAATTACTCTAGTCCCTAGGGTGCCCGCCATTATTTATATCTTTATTAACACTATACATCATACCTACGTGGCAACCCTACCTTAGACACGTGTTACGTCCCTTTATAGCGGAACCTTATGAGACTCGTCATGTGAGAATTTATTGCAATGTCTTACTACCTTTTTATTGTTAGACAATGTTAGCGTTCAGTAAATACTTTCACGCGGGTTTTTTTATACACAATAGATTGGTATTTGACCCCTATCTCGCCTGGTGTGGTTGAAGATAGTGAAACTGGTTCTCAAGCAGCTGCCAGAACATCGATAGGTGCTTGCATCGAGGAACTAACCCCTAGAGATGTAGTGATGTTTGGTTTGCATGAAATAAATTCCAACATTTTGTTAGTGGTAGGACTAACTCTTCTGCGAGTGTCCGTCTGGGTTGTTACCACCGCTTTGCTCGGGAACTCGGCCGCCAAGCAGTAGTGTGCTAGCATTACTGTGTTCCGGTTTGATAAGCAGAGTAGCCAGTGAAATTACTGGGCTTATGAGAGTTAATACCTAATGTCTCAGGGCAACGAACGCACTGCAGAGCCTAGCAGGCCTTTGTGTTTCAAAGTTCTGGGCGGCACTGCAACTGTTATGGGCCGGCCTTATGCTTACCTTCAGACAAAAGACTAGCTCGCCTCGTTCTCAAATAGAACAAAAAAAAATTGCCTATACATAATGCGCTCTGATTACCCTTGCGCTGATACGCTGAGCGTTGATATATATTATAGGAAAATCAATACATTGTTGTGAGATCGGATAGTACAGTATTTCAACTCTCGGGGTTAGTATCTCAACTCTCAACTTGAGGGTTTCTTATACTATTGGATAACGAGACGAGCGAGTGATTTGCGTGATTGTATGCTAACCAGTTGAAAACAATTGCAGTGCACCACATAACTTTGAAATAGAAAGGCCCGTGGCGCGAGTACGGATCTTTTCGATAAAAAAAATTCGATAAAATTGACAGTTAAAATCGATAGAGTGGGTTTTATGGATTATAACTGTCAATTTTATCTAAAAGATCCGTACTCGCGCCACTGCTCGGCACCACAGTGCGCTCGTACTACTACTCGTAAACTGTAGAGTACTGTAATAATAAAGGTAGAACATGGTGTGGCGCTGTGGTGCTATGCTATGACGTCAGCAAGTCAGTGCTACGCCGTAGTCGTCCCAGCGCTACGCAAGGTGAAGACGCGGGGAAGGACAGCAGTCCTCATTGAACTACGAGCGATAATACACGTGTCAATTATTCAAACCGAGAACTGATTCCCACGCTTAGCGAGATCCAACGAGGCATTGCCGCCAGCATTCTGGTTACGCTGCCAACTGGTAATAGACTGGAATTTAGATCATCTATAGACCTGCAATGCTTCGTATATTATTCAACTCTTTTTGTATATACCTAATTTAGACGTAGTGTTTATGTGGTAGCTACTGTAAATGAGTTAAGTCTATTTTTCAGTATATTTAAGTCTTATATGCTCAGTAATTTTCCTGGCCTGATTTCTTTATGCACTGCAAAAACCAACTCATCTACAGCATGTTTAAAAAAACTATTTTTCATCGCAAAGTTAGTAACGAGCGATGCGCGTCGGAGCGTGCCGGGACAAAGCAGTGAACGCGTCGTTGGCTACGGGCAACTTTGAACAGCCTGTATAATTATACTAGGTGTTGGCTTTGTGAATGTGGTTAGTGGAGTGTGTGTTTTAGGGTTTTATTGTGTGTGACTGAAACTGAGTTAACATTGTCTCGGTTTGAGGTGATTTGAATCATTTGCAACTTTTATTTATTCATGAAACTTAATGTTTCTAACTGCCATTTTATTTTTAATACTCTGTAGGTTTCGCCTCTCGCCTGATCAAGATCCGGATCTTGTGTCTGGCAGAAAAACCTCAAGCAGCGTTTAAAAGCCATAATTTGAAGAAGATCTTGAGTGACGATGTGGTTGAAGAGGGTGAATGTGCTTAACCCGGTTTAGACCTGGCTGTGCAATTGTCTAATCACACTGATAAGGTGATAAGTATGTGCCTTTGTGTGCTTGGCTACAATTGTTTAACTTGACGTCGCTAGCAAATCATGAAGCCTGTAGATCAATTATTTTTCAGTATATAACTAAACAAATTGTGTGTTTAAAAAAAATTACTAACTTTATTTTCATAATATGAATATCAACAAGTTTAAACAGAGAAACAACATCAAAAGTTGTTTCTTTGAATACTTGTTCGTATTCCTAGGAATAGATGCATCAAATCATTACGTCGACTATAAATCGTATAATTAAATTTAATTCAACGCCATCTAGTAATCCATTTCAAAACTAAAACAACTTCAAAGTAAGGAACAGCGCCACCTAGTTATTTTGGAACTGCAAAGAAAACAAACTTCAACCGCCCTACATATTCAAAACTATACTCATTGAAGATACCATTTCCCCAACCACTGCAGACTGTTTGTCACCTCACACCGAAGTTGGCAATAACTTCGCAAATGAAGGTCCTTTGAATCCATTTATTTCGTCTAAGTAACGCCCGAGGAGACACCAACTTTTGGGAGACAAATTTCACCTGCTAAAAGTTTTGCTTTTGTCGTTCGTGATTTAAACGCTGTCGACGGAGCGCGGGCGAGAATAGAATTCTTGTCGTGCATGACTTTGGAAGTTTGTAAATAAAGGTACTTTTTTACCCGTGCGACCAATTAAACTGTCCAACGTATACTTGTCCAATAATACAAACAATTATGGCGGATCAATAAGCAAAGACATAAGAATGTCGCACTAATGTGTTATTTCAGAACCTACATTCCAAATGTCATCAAAATCGGTTTAGTGATTACGGAGACACTTGGTAACAAACATTAACACAAACAAACTTTCGCATTTATAATATTAGTATGACTAGTTAGTAAATAAAATATAGACAACAATAATAACTAAGGTAATAAGTTAAAATTACAAAAAATAAAATAAAACCTAGTGTCATCTTAAAATGTCGCAGAACAGAAAATAAAGATAGCATCGTCTGAAATTGCAATTTACAATTTATAGTCTACTTGAAATCGCATCGCGAAAAGGACAGCAAATAGCTCGTTTTACTGTTCTAGCCTAATTACGAGCTCGAATTATGACGACGGTTACTGCTGCAACCATAGACTTACAGAATCATACAGACGGCGCATTTGAAATCCACTAGTGAAGCTAATAAACTAAGCCAACGTTTATTTCGAATAATTTCCGACATTTTGACATGTTATAGTGGTAGGACTAACTCTTCTGCGAGTGTCCGTCTGGGTTGTTACAACCGCTTTGCTCGTGAACTCTGCCGCCAAGCAGTACTGTGCAAGCATTACTGTGTTCCGGTTTGATGAGCTGAGTAGCTAGTGAAATTACTGGGCTTATGAGACTTAATACCTAATGTCTCAGTGTAACGAGCGCACTGCAGTGCCGCACAGGCCTTTGTGTTTCAAAGTTCTGAGTGGCACTGATATGGTTATGGGCCGGCGTTATGCTTACCATTCAAACGACCAGACCAGGGCCCCGATCGCGCTAATTTGAAATGACAGCGTACAGTTATGGTACGAAACGGTCAAAAAGCTGTTATGCGGTCGTAGTTTAGTAGCGGTTTGGTTGATAATTTTTAACGCGATTGCCCTCCTGAACGTCTCGTTACCAAATAAAATAAAATTAAAAAATCCGACGCGCTACTTTACCTTGGCTATTCGCCATAAAGCAGACACATGTCTCAATGCGTCGTCGTGTGTTGTGGTGATCCTGATAATATTTTAAAGAAATTGCAGTGTTTCTGGCGACGTGTCGTCGCAGTGCCGCGAGCAGTTCTTATCTTTGGCAATAAACATTTTTCTTTTTGACTGTTATTTTCTTTATCTGCTACTGCATCTTAGTTTATTGGCAATTTTTACTAATAAATCTTTTTATAGTTTTCCACACTTGCAAGGGTAATGCATACCAAGAGAGTAATACGATGCGTTCAGTGGAACAAGAGTGCTTGAAAGTTTGTATTGCAAACATGATAATTGTTTAGGTACCTATTTATACTTAGTGTGAGCAGAGTAGCCAGTGAAATTACTGGGCTTATAAGGGGCAGCCTAGACGCTCAAGCAAACGTACGTTTGCTTGAGCGTCTAAGCTGCTCCTGTGACTTAATGTCTCAGGGTAGCGAGTGGCACTGCAATTGTTATGGTCTGGCGTCATATTTACCAGCTCATCTCTTTATCCAATAGCAAAACAAAACTTCTTTTTGACGGCTCCGTAGCTAAGTTGGTAGTAACCCTGCCTGCAAAGCGAGGGGTCCCGGGTTCGATTCCCGGCCGGGGCAGATTTTGTGTAAACGTAAAGTTTGTTCTCGAGTCTTGGATGTTTGTGATGTGTATCTGTGTGTGTCCATGCCACCTGCGACACAGGGAATCCTAATGCGGGGGTATGAGTGTAAGCGTTTATTTATTTATTTATTTTAAATTGGATTAAGATTAAGGAAATGGTGGTATAGGATTTCTAGAGGTCGTCGGGCTAGTTACACCCTCAAGATGAAAAACTTGTCGCTAATAACCTTTAGTGTTTGTCAGGCGGCTGCTTTCAGTGTCCGTTCACATTCTAGGCATATTTACCAACTATATTAGACCAATTTATTCTTACTTAAGATCAAATGAGTCAAAAGGCCGTATGGTCCTTGCGTATAAATAGAGCAGTAGATCTCTTGTCGTGCTATAAGAACTAGCTACAGGAAATATCCAGGATATGGACAGCAGTATTATCCTCGATCATTTTCAAAATCTACTGCCATCAGCCCACCAAGCCGCCTGCCAAGCGTGGTCTATATACATTATTACAGACGGACAACAAAGTGATCGTATAAGGGTCCCTTTTGAGGTGCCTACCCTAAAAAGCATCATTAAAAAAATCCTAAAAAAATCTAGTCCCACATCGATACTATCTCTGTATCCACGCTATATTGTTTGCTTCCCAGCGTTGCTTGCACAGCTCTCTACCAACAGCGGCTATCTAGGGCAAGTATAATATTTACTGGAAGCCCGGGTGAAATATCAACGATTAAAATGGCGGAATGAAGCCGTGAAAATGTTTGCTTATAATAAAGCGCAGTCTGCAGTCTGTGAATCTTGTTTAAAAAATAAACTAGCTATACTGCAGCACTATATGATAAAAGAGATATTCAAAAGTATGCCAGCTACGACTAACTCTTCTGCGCATCTAGTCGGTATCACCACTTTGCTTGTTTAGTCTGTCGCCAAGCAGTAATGTGTAAGCATTATTGTGTTCTGAATTGATGAGCAGAGTACTCAGGGAAATTATTGGGCTTATGAGACTTATGCCCATTTTCACCAGTGGCACCTAAACAATCCCCTAACTACGGATCCCTTAGCGTAAGACGTCACCTAAATTTTCACCGTGCTAAGTGACAGATTGTTAAGGGACACTTATGTAGGTGACAGTCGCGGAGAATGCACGGTGAAAATGGAAATGAAGTTAACGGTAGAGTTAGGTGATGCTTTACGTTAAGCGTTCCGTAGTTATGGGATTGTTTAGGTGCCACTGGTGAAAATGGGCATTAATATAAGTACCTAATGTGTCAGGGCAATGAGCGCGCACAGCAGCTGTGCCACGCAGGCCTTTACGTTTCGAAATTCTGAGTGGCACTGCAATTGTTATGGACTGGCGTTATGCTTTTACTATCAGGCAAATGACCCGCCAAATATAAAGTGTTTATTCGTAGCAAAAGTACCTTAGTACTCCTTCCTCCCTTTGTGCCATTTTAACCGACTTCCAAAAAAGGAGAAGGTTATCAATTCGGTGGGTATTTTTTTTTATGTTTGTTACCTCAGATCTCTGTCATTTATAAACCGATTTGGAAAAATCTTTTTTGATCTCTGTCTCACCTGATGTTAAGCGACGACGCGGTCCACGATGTAGCATGCTGGCCCGCATTGATCGAAGCGTTTTGCTTAGATCTTCATCATGCGGAATGCTAAAGAGTGGAACTCATTGCCAGCATTTGTTTATCCTGAATACTACAATCTGGGAGCCTTCAAGAGACGAGTGAACGGGTATCTTCTGAGCAATCGTGCTACATCGTCGACCGCGTCATCACTTAACATCCGGTGAGATATAGTGTCAAACGCATGCCAGGTTGCTATTATTAAAAAAAATCTCCATGCGGGTGAAACCGCAGCCTGTAACTAGTAGAAAAATAAAGCTGATATAATTGGAGAATGAGAACAAAATGGAATAATGAACGACGAGAGCTTTCGAGCTGTTATTGGATTAATTATGCTTGATTGTATCGAGTGAATATCGGTTCTGAAATAAAAAAATTGTTGGGAATTGTTGTCGTACTGTTGCTTTTAAAATAATATCACATTTTTTAGACTTCACACATTTTTACCACGTGGTACGGCTGTGGCTTTGTTAGTGGTAGGACTAACTCTTCTGCGAGTGTCTGTTTGGGTCGTTACCACCGCTTTGCTCGTGATGTCTGCCGCCAAGCAGTAATGTGCAAGCTTTACTGTGTTCCGGTTTGATGAGCAGAGTAGCCAGTGAAATTACTAGGCTTATGAGATTTAATACCTACATTAGGTAGGTAGTTAGGCACGAGCGCACTGCAGTGCCGCGCAGGCCTTAGTGTTTCTAAGTTCTGGGTGGCACTGCAATTGATATGGGCCGGCGTTATGCGGAATGCTTTGCCATCGTCTGTGTTCCCTGATCGTTATATTCTGGGTGTGTTCAAAAATAGAGCGAATAGGTATTTACTAGGAAAGCATGCTACATCTTCGACCACATCGTGACTTCACATCAGGTGAGATTGTGGTCAAAGGCTTTACAAGTACGACTTAAAAAAAATTAGGATTCAATGTGTACCTAAACACAGATAATCTTTATGGGTGTGTAAGGGTTTATATATTAAAAAAAATTGAATACAAAAGGGTGTCATAAAGTGACATCTTTTTGAAAACGTTCCGAACCATATATCCCAAATCCCAATTCAATTCAAAAGATCAGTAAATCTCAAAGGATACACTCATGTTACTGCGTAGCACCTCTGTATCTCCTCACCGAGATCACATCGTAAAATACGCTGATACGGGCAATATACAGTAGACAGGGCGATAAATATTCATTATTATGATCCGAACCACAAATCCTTGTATAGCCAAATCTGGAATGGTTTATTTTGACGTTTTGTTTTATATTGTGACACTAGCGAATACGGTATGGAGATTTGTTTGCTTGTTTATTTTTGACTTACATTTACATAATTTTGCTATCCCACAAGGTGGACCGACGACCTGGTCTAAATCGCGGGGAACAGTTGGATGCAAGAGGCGAGTAGCCGATCTAAGTGTCGTTCTATGGGGGAGTCCTATGTTCAGAAGTGTTTAGTTAAAGTTTCAGTTTCAGTTAAAGCTTATTATTAGAGATACGGATTTCCTACAGCTTCGGAAAATCAAGCAGATGAAAGCGACAGCTAGACTTCTTGAAAATAGTTAATATTTAGAAGTATTTGCATGGTGTTAGGGCATTGTCTAGATCGCAATTAGCTAAGTAATTATGGTCAAGAATAAGCGTCATTATTTGCACGGGGTTAGGATATTGTCGTTCGCAAAAAAATCTTAAGATGGAAATGTGTGCTCAGAGCCCCAATTCAAAACAGATTGTTTAAAAATGGCAAAGCTTTCGTAAATATATACTTCCCAAAATTTTCATTTGCAACAGGATTCGAACCTGCGTCTTCTGGTAATCTAGACCAGACGCATTAACCAACTAGGCTATGTGAGCGAAATTTTTAAGATGATGTTTACTATTTAGCTTACAAGCCGTAGTTCCATCTAGAAATTTTGAATTTTGAATATCATTTTGCGAGGATACTATTGTCATTTTTAACACAATTTAAAATTGGGGCCCATGCAGCTGCACTTGAGAGCCAATCCCAAGATCAGCATGTCAAACACTTGATCACATCGTAACTTAAAATCAGGTGAGATAGACAAACGCTAAGCTCTCGAGAATAAAAAAACAAAAAGCTTGGAATGTAATTAAGAACAATAATTTTTAATTATTATTTCACTATCATGTATGGATTACATTCTGTATTGTGTGCTATTAAATAAATAAATAAATAAATTCCCATTTCAACAAGCCGTCACGATTCCAAAATCTTTCCTAACAAAAGATTACAGAATCACGCCAAGTTTCCCGCGCTAAGAGGTGCATAAACAAAATGGTCGTCTGGTCTGTACAAAATGGCGGCCGCGAAATTTTCTAAATAAACAAGGAAAAGTTCCGCATACTTGTGGCCGTTGTTGCTTTTATAGAGGAAATTTAAATTTGATATAGCTGTATCGTAGTCACGGCGTAACACGATTTAATTTTGAAAGTTTAAAGGGAATTTTGATAGGTATTACTTGAGGGCGGTCGAGAATTTAGGTTATGGAACGATAATGCTTGCGATTTTAATATTTTGTTGTGATTTTTGTACATTGTAATATGAAGCCTATTGTTATAGCTAAATGAGTTGAAAGTTGTGTTTTGACAGTTTAAGAAGTACATATTATTTTACATACTGAGCTATAACTAGGCTTCTCTATATCTCTGTTGATATTAAGGATATACTTAGACCATGATCCCACAATACCCAGATATCTGAAATCAAATTACTTTATTCATATAGGCCCCATGAGTGCTTAAAAACTTTCAAAACGCGTTCCATCATCCAACCTATCTACAACCGTTTGAGAAGAACAATTAGTGGTCAGTCTTTCAAGTATAAAGAAGAAACATTCAAGTTTTATAAAACTAAAATTCAACTACCATTATCTAAATCACTTCTCATGCAGCATTTTCCTTTCAATTTATGACCCATAATACAAGTTTCCTCCATAAAGGCCTGAATCAACAGCCTAAAGCCATAAGCTGAAGGCCATAAAGGCATCCTGACCCTACAAGTCCTAATCTATACAGCTGGACATTTGCATTGATTGACACGAAGATAAGAACTTCATGAAAGACATAAATGTAAATTAGGGTCTTGACTCTTGAGTCCCTTTCGTTTATGACCCGAGTTCTAGTGAAGAAATCCTGCGATGAGGATGAATTGATTAAAGTTTTAATTGTAACTTTGCCAATGAGCTAATGTTTTGGGTGCCATCCCAAAACAGCAGGGAAAAACGGCTACCGGAACACAGAAAAAAAAACTGGTACCATCGCTTTGCTACGAGGTGGTAGGACTAACTCTTAGGCGAGTGTCGATCTGGGTGGGTAACACCGCTTTGCTCGAGTAGTCTGCCGCCAAGCAGTAATGTGCAAGCATTACTGTGTTCCGCTTTGATGAGCAAAGTAGTGAACTTACTGGGCTTATGAGACTAAATACCTAGTCGCAGGGTAACGGGCGCACTGCAATACCGCGCAGGCCTTTGTGTTTCAAAGTTCTAAGTGGCACTGCGATTGTTGTGAACGTGTACGGGGTTCTAGCCCTCGACCTACAGATAGACAGGCGAAGTCAATAAGACCGCGAGCCATAATCGCTTCAAAAATTCTATAAACAAAATTATCTATAAAATTATATAAAAAAACTGTTTTTCAATATTTAGGGACTTTCTTACCATCTAGAAAAGGCCGTCTTGGCCGTGTAGTTCCGGCTAAGAATAGTAAGTACCACACGATCTGTTCCCGTGGGTACCGTAAGAGCCGACTAAGGGAATATCCAGAGAATGGGCAGCAGCATTGTGCTCGGTCAACATTATAATCTATCTACTGCGATCATCAAGACGCATGCCAAGCGTGTTGTATGATACGATCTCCCCTTCAGGCTGATGTTTAGTAGTGATGATTGCCTAGAAATTGTCATGAGATCGCCTTTAGGTATATGATGATGTTTAGATGCTTTATTGATACGCATTGTATATCCCAACAATGTTTTTATTTACTTTTCTTTTCAAGGTAAAATAATACGCTCTCAAGGGTTTCCCGAACTTGGTACATCACATTATACTTCTGGCAATGTCCCATAAATTTTTATTTTTACATTACTTGCTGAAGAAACTTCAGAACGGGCCCGTAGACGCCGCTTGGTTTCTTTCTCGGAATGATAACATATCGTAAAAGATGTTAAATTAGTGGAAAAAAAATTTAAGTCCTGCGCAAGCATAAAATAATTTGGTGTATACGATAAGTTTTGGCGATTTTGACTGATTGGAATTTCTATGAATTATGTTATTTTGTTAGTGGTAGGACTAACTATTCTGCGAGTGTCCGTCTGGGTTGTTACCACCACTTTGCTCGTGAAGTCTGCCACCAAGCAGTAGTGTGCAAGCATTACTGTGTTCCGGTTTGATGAGCAGAGTATCCAGTGAAATTACTGGGCTTATGAGACTTAAGAGCCTACTAGTCCATGGAGCGAACTCATCGGTGGGCGCGGCTAAAATGCATGCTATTTCATCTAACATTCGTGGGACAAGTTAAGACTCTGCAGCGATGAGTAGTATGAGGCTAATGCTCGCACATACCTACACAATTACACACTCTTGTAAAGTCGCGACGAAAACCGAAAAGTCGAAAACCGGCGCGCAAAAATGTACGAATTGGCTTCTGGTGCTTGGGGTTTTACGACAAAACTACTGAATGTATTTAGTCAGACCAAAGTTATTTCAAATGTCAATAAACTAAAGCTTGTTAGTATGTACCTTATTTTCGAGTTTTCGTAATCCTTTTGTAATTTATTTACGTCCAAACTTGCGATAAAATACGTGCTAAAATACAGATGTTTGAAGGCTCATTACTTTTAAGCCACTTATTTTTTTTCTGTATTAGCAGGATGACCTAGATAACGAAGAGATAAATCGATATTATTCTTAATTTTGGACTTAAAACGTCAAGTAGTGGAGTAATCACCCAAGTACGGTTGTATGGAGAAATGAACGACTAGTTCGTCCTTAATACCTAATGTCTCTGGGTAACGAGTGCACTGCAGTGCCGCGCAGGCCTTTGTGTTTCATTGTTCTGAGTGGCGCAGTGCGCTCGTTAGCTTGGGACATTAGGTTTATACATACTTAAGATCATTTCACTCTTGTCACTTGTACTCCAAAACTGTCGCGATCCGTTGGAATGGAAGGCGAATTTCTTCTTGTAGACAGACTGTCACATAAATTCAATTTAGTACAGCGCAGCTAAATGAAGACGCTTTCTTCTTTCAAATTGGAATCGTTAGACAGAGCCCCGTCTGATAGATACCCGATATTTTGTTTTATGATTCCATTGAACCGGTTTATTAGAGTCTTAGCTCATTTCTAGGATGCTAATTATCGGTAATATTGTGGCTACTTTCATTGATTGAAGTAACAAGTTTTTTTTGTTATGTTATTTGGTAACGAGACGAGCTGGTCGTTTCCCTGATTGTGAGCATAACGGCGGCCCATAACAATTGCAGTGCCACCCAGAACTTTGAAACACAAAGGCCTGCGCGGCACTGCAGTGCGCTCGTTACCCTGAGACATTAAGTATTAAATCTCATAAGCCCAGTAATTTCACTGGATACTCTGCTCATCAAACCGGAACACAGTAATGCTTGCACACTACTGCTTGGCGGCAGACTTCACGAGCAAAGCGGTGGTAACAACCCAGACGGACACTCGCAGAAGAGTTAGTCCTCCCACTAACATGTTTCAAGTTCCAAGTTTAGCTTTTCTGTTGGGATTTTTAGTGAGTACATATATTGTTTATTTTAATTTAAGTACCTGAATAATACCAGCTTCTGTCCGCGCTTTCCGCCGCGTTCCCACAGGAACCGCGCATTTTTCGGGATAAAAAGTATGCTATAAGTAAGCCTATACAGCCTGAATTTAAATTGGTATGTTACCTCAGAAGGAGGTCAATCTACTTGTAGAGGACAACAATATTTGTTTTACGAGTTTTTGAAATTCAGAATTTCCCATTGAAGAAAAAGCATTTAAAGTTTATGAAAAAATTCTACTACAGACCTTCCGGGCAGCCCTAGATCAGCTGATTCACTTGAACTATGTTAAACTTTGTTCAATGATGATGTTCGCAATTCACTATTGCAATACACAACAAAACAGAATATCTACATATAATCTACACAAAAATACTCCCAATTTAAACTACCAGCATAAAGTCTCGTTTGCGCAAAATTGAATTTTATGACATCGCCGGTTTTACTATCAGAATAAAAACAGTAGTTTATCTTATAGGCAGTATAACTTATCAGAATTATGCTAATGCAGGACCTCAACGACCCATAAACGGTTTTATTTACGAGAATGCTTTTTCACGGCCATTATGAATATCATCCATTTTCATTAAATATTATTGACTATGTTACGTTACATATTATAATCTATACAAATAAATAAAATTAAAGTGTCTGTTTGTAATATCAAAATAACAGCTTTTTACCAAATGCCTATGAAAGTATATACGGTACCTGTAACGAAACAACCATTTTTTAAATTTTTAGCTGTCAGTCTGTCTGTCTGCTTGTTCCGGGTAATCTCCGAAACGGCTGGTAACTTAGACTACTTTTACTTTAGAAAAAGAATTAGGGTTCCGCGCAAAAAAATTAAAATCATGAAATCTAATGTCTCCACGTGGGTAAAACCGCGGGCAGCAGCTAGTCCGTATATATAAATGCGAAAGTGTTTGTCCTGTTTTCACACAGCAACGGAGCAACGGATCGACGTGATTTTTGGCATAGGTTAAGTTTATGGACTGGAGAGTAACATTGGCTACTTTTTATCCCGGAAAAATGAGCGGTTCCTGTGTGAACGCGGGTGCAACCGCGGTCTTTTCTAATCAACATCATCATTTAAGAAAGTTCTACATAATCCAAGTGAATTAGCTGATCTCTAGGGCTGCCCGGAAGTTCTGTAGTAAAATTTTGACGTAAACTTTAAATGCCTTCTCTTCAAAAATTCCGAATTTCAAAAACTCGTAAAACAAATGTTGTTGACCTCCAGGAGTAGATTGACCCCTTTCGGAATAACATACCAATTTAAACTCAGGTTGTATAATATTGACCAAAATAGAAGTATACGGAAACTTCCGACGGCTTTCTTTCGCACTTGACAGATTTGTTTTTTTTTTAATAATCTGCGTACACAAAAAGCCGTGTCACAATGCCGACAGACGTTTATCTGTCCAAGATATTTGCGTACCGCAATTACAAAGAACGTTCTGTAATATTAAAAATCTTTTTTGTCATACGAATGAATGAGAGACAATTCTGGGCATATTTTTATTAAATGTTACGACATTGCATGTTTAATTTTTACATGAAATATCATGTTGAGGTCCATAGGGGATATAGAAGCGATGATAGCTCCATGGTAATGAGGTCTACCACCCATTTGTATAGGTTTTATTACAAGCTTTTATTTAACTTGATTTGTAAATAAAGGTTAAAATCTTGCAAGCTAAATTTGACGCACATCCTGGTGTTCGAAACTTTACATATATATGTAAATCGGATGACAATGCAAAATAATGACGTCACAGAGCTGATCTGATGATGGAGCCGGAAGGTGGCCACAGGAACTCTGTAGCGAAATGAAGTTAGAAACCATCGAGTTGTGCTCGTTTGATTTGTCTTTACAAGTACTCTGATCCTAGGTGATGTCCAGGGTTTTGATGATAGAGCCGGAAGGTGGCCCGATTGCTGTCCCGATTTTGTAAAAGAGCGTTTGGAAAAATATATTTTTCCACAAAAAACTTTTTATTAATAGGTTAGCGTTTGACTACTATTTTATCTAATCCCGTGGTTGAAGATGGCGGATACGTCAAACCTAAATTGATTTAATACAATAATTAAAAAAAACTTTCAAATGCTACATCGGACAAGTCCTTATAATTCGTAGCCATGCCGCGTTACAGCGACACATTTGTCGCGGGCGACGACAGAAATCTTTTCATTTGAACCCGCTCTCGGGGCACAATCATAATGAAAATTCCCCGACCTCCACAATCTTAAAACGAAACTCAAGGCGAAACTTCAAAAACATCTTTAAATTACACCAAGGCATAAATTTCGTAGGAGCGTGAACACGCATAAGTCGCCGACTTTAGTGGCGATTAGCGAAAAATTAAACCCCTCGGGGTTGTATTTAGATTGTCGCGCCCCCCACCCCCTCATTTGCAGAATACTAATTAAATAAGTTCGGGCTGTGCTCTCAAGTTGTAACGTTGTAGGGAGGTGGGAAAAATGTTGAAGTATCAATTTGGAGGTGGTAGTTAAATTAAAACTTTAGTATCATCATCATCATCACCAGCCGGAAAACTTTAACTCCTGAACATCAAGATTAGCAGACGTCTTGGTGACCGTAGTAGAATATGAAGTTGATCGAGGAGACTATTCCTGTCCAATCCCTGGATATTCCCTTAGCCAGCTCTAATGGCTACCACGGGAAGTGATTGGGGTGGTACTATTCTTCTCCAGGACCACACGGCCTTCGTAAGTATGACTCAAAAGTAGTAAAAAGAAAAAAGTAAAAGTATGACTCGTAAGTATGACTCGCTTTGCTCGTGAAGTCTGCCGCCAAGCAGTAGTGTGCAAGCATTACTGTGTTCCTGTTTGATGAGCAGAGTATCCAGTGAAATTACCGGGCTTATGAGACTTAATACCTGATGTCACAGGGTAACGAGCGCACTGCAGTGCCGCGCAGGCCTTTGTGTTTCAAAGTTCTGGGTGGCACTGCAATTGTTATGGGCCGGCGTTATGCTTACCATCAGGCAAACGACCAGCTCGTCTCATTACCAAATACCATAAAAAAAGAACCTTATCCAATACTATTCCTCTTCCGAATCCTGGTCTTCAGGAAGCCATGAATTTCAGTGGAAGATAACAGCGAGTTATCCAGTCCAACACTCTAGTAAAGTCGCAGTAATTAAATCCGCTAACGCAAATATTTACTGTTATTTTAACTTAATGGTTAACTTAAACTTAACCGTGTTTTGTTAAGATTAATTTAACTTTTGATCTATACAAATAAAAAAACTTGAAGTGTCTGTTTGTAATATCAAAATAACAGCTTTTTACTAAATGCATATGAAAGTATATACGGTACCATATTATATACTGTCTTTTTTTCTCGAAACAAGTAGGTAAGCACCGGATAAACGTATTTGTCAAGGATTTTTCTTCTAAAAAAATGAACGCTTCTCGTTTTTCAACTAGTATTCTGTGTTATCCATTTTGTAACGCTGTCTAGCTACAGCATACATTACCTCATTCGATTTTTATAAGAAATCAAAATAAGTCATTAAAACCGTAATAGTTAACAAATACCTTCTTTTGCAGGTTGAATTTTATAACTTTGTAATAAGATCTATTATTACACTTCCAATAAGCCTCAATTAAAAATTCAGGCGGATTTCGAAAGCCGTACTCAACGCTGTTTGAATTGGCAGGTTTAAATTTAACGCTTCGGAATACGGTAAACTAAATATTTTTCCACCAGGTAACTCTTCTGCGAGTAGTCTGGGGGGTAACGGCGGTCGTGCTCGTTGCTCGTGTAGTCTGTCGCCAAACCAGTAATGAGCATTTGTCCCGATCTGATGAGCAAAGTAGACAGTGAAATTACTCGGCTTACCAGACTTTGTACCTAATGGATACAGTGCCGCGCAGGCCATTGTGTAAAGACCAAGCTCTGTATGACACTTCAATTATTATGGGGTGGCGTTATGCTTACTATCAGGCAAAGGACCCGCTTGTCTCGTTATGCAATAGTATCAAAAATGCCATTGTTTCGTTGCGGTTTCGGAGAATGAAAATCACTGATAACAAGAAGCAAGTTGAAATGGCAATGGTCAGAAAATATCGCTCGCAGAACCGACAACCGATGGGGAGGAAAGGTACTCCATTGGCGACCACTTACCGGAAGACGTAGTGTAGACCGCCCCCACAAAGTGGACCGACGACCTGGTCAAAACCGTGCGGAACCGTTGGATGCAAGAGGCGAGTAGCCGATCCAAGTGACGTTCTATGGAGGAGCAGCCTATGCAGAGCAGGAGAGCCTTTGTTCATCAGTGAACATCTTCCGACTGATGATTAATGATCAGTAAATATAAGTTTAATCTTTTTAATATTGGCATATTCCAGCCGCCTCGTTACTGATCCATGACATTATTGTGTGATGTATATTTAAATGTAGCAATAAGGGGCTGACATAAGACTAAAGCCCCCAAATAAATTCAGATTAAAGAAAAAAGTATCAGTAATCTCTTGTTCACATTCCTCGCAACGCGTCCTTAAGTTTTTACTGAAGCGAAATTTTAACTACCCTTAAGTGTAAAGAAAAGGTTAAAATATGAACACCTTAGGTATTAAATAATTAAGTGTGCAGACGGTTTAACGCGAGCTTTATACTGAGTGCTTAGTACCCGTCTCGGTGATAATTTTAACGAGATTAATCCAGAGTTTTAGCTGCTGCTGGAAAATGTAGCCTTAAACGATGAGGGAAGGTAAATAGCGGAACAAACAGTTTTTAAATCTGTAAAATTTAAGGGTTTCTATTTTTTAGGGTTCGTTTTTATTTAGGTTACGGAACCCTAAACAAAAACGAGGAAATTAGAAATGGAACCCTTAAAGGATCTTATTTTGTTATTGGGCTTATGAGACTTACTTAATACCTAATATCTCAGGGTAACGAGCGCACTGCAGTGCCGCGCTGGCCTTTGCATTTCGAAGTTCTGTGTGGCACTGCAATTGTTTTGGGCTGGCGTTATGCTTACTATCAGGCAAACGACCAGCTCGTCTCGTTACAAAATAACATAAAAAAGAACCTTATCCAATACTATTCCTCTTCCGAATCCTGGTCTCACACACACTTCCACGACAAGTTTCATTTCAATACGTCAATTAGAAGTACTTTAAAATTGACTTCCAAGATTCCATTACATAGTTACAAGGGAAATTAATAAAAGTATGTAAAAAAATAGCCAGTCAAAGAACTTCATAGATGCAAAGGTATACGGCATCCACCAACCCTAGCTCAACGAGCATAATAAACTGAGCAAAAGCAAAAAGTAAATACGACTTTTATTGGGTATAGGTCACACCGATAACCTATCACCGCCTCGAATGTTTGCCGACACGATTCCCGGAAAACAGATAAAACCTGCAATAAAGAGTCCACAATGCAATTAGTTTTGGCTCGCGATACCTACCCTCAAATTCATTTACCGCCGAAAGCGCGGTGCAGCAGTACCACAGCTTCGGACAAAACGGTATGATTTGTTTGCACATTCCGGTCAAAGACCTGCTAAGACACAGAGACTATGCTAAGACTGAGACAGAAATTAAGACACAAATGTCAGACATAAATGTCTTTACTAGTCACAAGAGACACAACGAGTTCACATGGCTGCACGTTGTACAGTTATCGTCACGTAAAATAACACTGAGCGACAGTGGAGGGGACGTGTTTGGGCACGGGTACAGTCGCGTCCTAAAGTACTAGTCTTTATAATATAAGTGTAATTATTTATTGTAGAATAATAATACGTAATTTACTAGCTGCTTTGGAATAGTCAGGAATCGATAAACCGCTCAGTGCGTAGGTAAACACGGCTAGTGTTTTCACGTGACGGTACCTATAGCATAGTAAAACTTTTCTTTTACTATGTTTGTAGCGACAGTATTATAGTCTGCGTACAAGTGCCCGTCACCGCCTGAGGTATGTAAGCGGTGGGGGGTTCCACGATTGACAAGACGCGTTGCGATCTACAGCAGACTGAGTCAGTTACCTCCAGGGTCCAGTATTTACAGAAGCCAGATTCCTCCCTTCCTAAGTTTGGTTAGGTTTTAGTAAGATCGTTCGCTGGTTCGCTTGTACATTGCGGCGGGTACTTCCGAACTCCATCAGCGATGTATGAGGATTTAATATTAATTAAAAACACACGCCGTACCGGGCCTAAAGCGGCGCTTCAAAGTTTTTATTAGGACTTAATGCTTGTAACTTCGTTGGTAGGAGTTCGCGAATCTCGCACCGTGTTTTAACGTAGTGTGATATTTGTATATAGAGAGTACCTTCTGTATTATCTTAATCAATAAACTGATACAGTGCCCCAAAGTATGTCTTGACCTCCAATCCGAGATTGCCACTTCTGTCTGTGCTATACGAGTTCTTATCATAGAATCGCTCTCAGTCCTCGCAGGTTGTTTTCCAAGTTCAGCCGATCTTTCCACTGGTATCTGAGACGCTCAACTGGGCCCTGGACATTCGGTTGTCCCAGGTATGCTCTTTTTGCTCGTACTGCCCAATCCTCACCCATTCTCAATAAGTGGCCGAACCAGCAAAGTCTATATGCGATTTGGTTTCGCCTATGATTTACTGTATATACTTTCATATGCATTTAGTAAAAAAACTGATATTTTGATATTACAAACAGACACTACAATTTTATTTATTTATTTGTGTATATATATAAATGAGCCATTATTACTAGTTTTCTAATTCTTATAGTCCTTTTTGAGGTGGGTGCCGTCTTAAAATGCTATATTTACATGCTTACACCATTTACTTGTGACGTTTCAAACGTGTGGATGAATTATAGACGACTGTTATTTTTGGCTGTCCTAATAAAACACGGCAACCCCATGGATGGGTTGAAAGTATACTTTGCACATACTCAATTTAGGGGTCCGGGGTTTGATATAAAAGCTTTCAACATGGCGTAACAAGGTATTTTTTTACGGAAGAGTGGACCTTTCGCAAACAGACCAGCAACTAAATTTAGAGGATAAAAATGTTTTGATTTTGGTAAAGAATTGGACTTCAACTGTCAAAACCAGAGGAAAACGCAGAATAAGTTTAGTATTATTTCGGATGATTTTTGGCGATAATTTCGTCTTTTTTTTTACTATTGGATAACGAGGCGAGCTAGTCATGCCTGATGGTAAGCATAACACCGGTCCATAACAATTGCAGTGCCACTCGGAACTTTGAAACAAAGGACTGCGCGGCACTACATTTCACTCGTTACCCTGAGACATTAAATATTATATACATGTTTGTCATAAGTGGCAAACAAGTAGACCTAATGTATCAGGCTAACGCAATGCAGTGTCACGCATGCCTTTGTGTATCAAGGTTCTGAGTAGCACTGCAATTGTTATGGGCTGACAATTTGCTTACCATCAGGCAAACGACCGACTCGTCTTGTTATTCAATAGTATAAAAAAGGTAGCAAGGAGACCAGTAGAAAATACACCATACTGTAGTTGCATCACTATGTTTTCTTTCACTGACAGCTCAAGCTCGGGATTCGAACCAAGGACCTACAAATCGCGGTCGACGTCACTACCGCTGAAACACCATCGCTTCAAATTTCTGAAATTCAAAAGTTACTCAAATTGAGCAAGACCTAATATATTTCAAAATTTTAGACTCCCTCAAGAGCTAAAACAATACGGCCCCGATCTTAACTTCAAATAAAACAATTATTTTAATCTCCACCCCCAAGAATCTGTTTCGCGGGGGCGTCATTACGATGTAAATTGGGGTTGGTTTCGGCTAATGACGGGGTAACTTCCCTATCAACTTTCTCTGGAGAATTCGCGAGTTAACTTGAATATTGTGATATGTTCACGTGAAGACTTGTAAATGAAATTTTGAAGTGTGTTGAAAGAAGCAAATGGTACAACTTTGGTGAGAGCTTGGTTTCATCTAAACTCTTCTTCTACATTTTAATAAAATAAGTACCTAAGTGAGGAATTGATTCCAGTTGTAAATGGTAGCAGCATTTCTACCTGCTGTCATAAGCCGGTACACGCTCATGCATGTTTGCGTTTTGCTGTTAAAATAATCATGGTTTTGCAACAAGCCCGGATTATGAGGTAATACACGCGCAAGCGCGGCTTGAAGTGAAACCATCCTCGAAACAGACATGAACAGCAGTACAGCCAGATAGTGCTGCCTCTTTCACTCCCTGCCTGGGCTCAAAGTGACGACTACTTCGCTTTACGCTACATACATCACTTGCGCACCACCGCGTCATTACTGCATCGTCTGCACTGAGCACGCAGTGTTTATGAAAGTATGTTTTAGTAAAGATCTTAGAAGCCCTGTTTGATGAGCAGAGTACCCAGTGAAATTACTGGGCTTATGAGACTTAAGAGCCTACTAGTCCATGGAGCGAACTCATCGGTGGGCGCGGCTAAAATGCATGCTATTTCGTCTAGCATTCGTGGGACGAGGTAAGACTCTGCAGCGATGAGTAGTATAAGGCTAATGCTCGCACATACACAATTACACACTCTCGTAAAGTCGCGACAAAAACCGAAAAGTCGAAAACCGGCGCGCAAAAATGTACGAATTGGCTTCTGGTGCTTGGGGTTTTACGACAAAACTACTGAATGTATTTAGTCAGACCAAAGTTATTTGAAATGTCAATAAACTAAAGCTTGTTAGTATGTACCTTATTTTCGAGTTTTCGTAATCCTTTTGTAATTTATTTACGTCCAAACTTGCGTTAAAATACGTGCTAAAATACAGATGTTTGAAGGCTCATTACTTTTAAGACACTTATTTTTTTTCTGTATAATTAGCAGGCTGACCTAGATAACGAAGAGATAAATCGATATTATTCTTAATTTTGGACTTAAAACGTCAAGTAGTGGAGTAATCACCCAAGTACGGTTGTATGGAGAAATGAACGACTAGTTCGTCCTTAATACCTAATGTCTCAGGGTAACGAGCGCACTGCAGTGCCGCGCAGGCCTTTGTGTTTCAAAGTTCTTGGTGGCATTGTAATTGTTACGGGCAGATATTATGCTTACCATCAGGCAAACAACTTGCTCGTCTCGTTATCCAATCCATACAGATAAATAAAATTGAAGTGTCTGTTTGTAATATCAAAATAACAGCTTTTTACTAAATGCATATGAAAGTATATACGGTATCTATAACAAAACAACCGTTTTTAAAATTTTTGTCTGTCTGTCTGTCTGTCTGTTTGTTCCGGGTAATCTCCGAAACGGCTGGTCCGATATTGACGGGACTTTCACTGGCAGATAGCTGATGTTACAAGGAGTAACATAGGCTACTTCAATTTTAGAAAAATAATTAGGGTTCCGCTCAAAAAAATAAAAACCATGTAGTCCAAAATCTCCACGCGGGTGAAACCGCGGGGCAGCAGCTAGTAGCATAATAAAAATAAGTTCACTCCTGTTCGTTGAGGAAATGTGAAGCCGACTGTAAATACCTATTTATCTGAGACTTATTAGAGGAGCAGCTAACTCGAAACGAATTTATCGAAACACGTTAATCCTAATCCGACGATCTCACGCTGATGATACGAAAACCAATTTAAACTACACTTATCTGGTACAAGTATCTAACGGCTATCCGATACTAATGAAATGTTACAGCGAGTTTACATGATTTCTGTATCAAAGGCTCTGAAGTTATCAACGGGAAACGGAATATCAGAAAATAGAGATGAGGACGTGGTATCCGGCATAACCTTGCAGACAATCCGGCAACTTTTTTTTTTATTTATTTTTTTATGTTATTTGGTAACGAGACGAGCTGGTCGTTTGCCTGGTGGTAAGCATAACGCCGGCCCATAACAATTGCAGTGCCACCCAGAACTTTGAAAGACAAAGGCCTGCGCGACACTGCAGTGCGCTCGTTACCCTGAGACATTAGCCCAGTACTTTCACTGGATACTCTGCTCATCAAACCGGAACACAGTAATGCTTGCACTCTACTGCTTGGCGGTAGACTTCACGAGCACTTTTAAGGGCTACGTTTATCAGCCCTTAGTTATTAGTAATATTTTTAGGGTTCATGTATGTATGTGAGATTCTTTATTCAAACTTTTAAATGCCTGAACAGATTTGCATGTGTGTGGTATATCATTAGAATCCTTACATCACAACTTACATCATCCCGAGTGACACTGGCTAGGGCAGTCGTGTTTTTATGTAAATTTTGTTATTAGACAATATTTACAGCCTTTACCATAATCTGAATAAAAAGACTAAATCAGCTAAAATCAAATAATGCTAACCTATAATATACTTCCTACTAATATTATTGTAGGCTACCTACCTCTACACATTGCTTTTACAAATTTATATTTTAGTTTTTTAGTTTATCTTTTTTATACAACATGTATCGATTATCGATATCGGGACATCGACATGTCCCATCGCGGCCTACCTGGCGTCAAACTAGCGGCGCGCGCAACTAACATTGCGCACGCATCATGAAGCTGCGCGCGCAGTTGTCGTTTAGACAGACAGATTTTTCTTCTTGACGTGGACGCCAGCCTTGAGAAAATATTTTAAGTTATTTTATATTCTTTGTTGGTTTTCTCAATTTCAAAAGGCAGATAAAGCTACAACTTCAACAGTTTGTCGTCTACGTTTAAATCATTCTTGCACCCCGGTTTTCTTAGCTAAACTTCGGATTAGGGATAGTTCAATTTGCGAGTGCGGTTTGGATCTCGGCAACGTGGACCATATTTTTTCAGCTGTCCTAATCATCAATCTTCTTTGTATGATGTCATTCCTTCAAATATCCTTCGTCCTGTGTCTTTTAATAATGTCTTCTCGCTCTGGTTTTTACTCCATTTGTAAATATTTTATGTAGATATATTAGAGATAATAAAATTAAATTGTAATTCAGATGTAAATAGATTCTCATCCATAGATTCATAACTATAATTATGTCATTCACCAACCAAATTATTCTCTCCAAGCACTGAATCTCCTTTGTTTGATCGTCTATCATAGTACCTACTCGACATTGGCGAAATTGTGGTTAACATTCCACAGAAGCCAGGAAATAAAGAAAGAAGAAGTATATTCTTTGTTACCATCGACTTGTTTCCCTGTTTAGATCCTTACGCACCTTCCAAATTTTATATAGATAATATTATATTGTGATACTGACGAATAAACTTCATAACGTATCGGGTGAGTTTAATTTACCATCATCTTATGGGGGATAATACACCTCCACCATACTGATGACCCTCTCACCCATATTATAAATGCGAAAGTTTGTATTTATGTGTGTGAATGTTTGTTACCACGTATCTCCGTAACAACTAAATCGATTTTTATGAAATTTGGAATGTAGATTGTTTAGGTTCTGGCTTAACACAGACTATAAAGACATTTACCAAGCGAGCGAAGCCGCGGCTAGAAGCTAGTAAATAATGACCGGACTATTTTTATGTCCGGTTCTCCGGATAAAACATTTAACTACATAACAAGATACTAGTAGGCAGTACGGCTTCCTCAAGATGGTTTTCTGACCCTTTCGGAGCATTTTCATGGTAATTTGTCTTTTGAAGCCCACTGCCAGATTTCTGTAGGATTCATTAGTCTCCTAACGAGAACTCAAGGATTTGATAAGCTCAGTGCCTTACTTAGAAGTCGGATATCATTTGGGAAATAGGCCGTTCCAACTTGAGATTGGGTGGAACTAGAATCAGGCAAATAAAATATTTATTTAATTTTTCAATCAGTTCAAACATTTTTAAATTACGAAAACATTGTGGTACCCACTATTATTTACTATTTTATATTATAGAAACCAAAGAAGAATATCATTTTTACGACCTTCGACTAAGTATTAACATCACTTTAAAGTCGTTTATCCGCTTTTTTTTTTTCAAATGAGAATTACCTCTTTATTTATTTATTTAGGTTTTCCAACAGACTTAATACAATGCACTAAAACTTAATCATAGTGAGAGTCCAATGACAGGAAAACACAACATTCAAAAATATAATAGGTCGGGGAAAAAGTTCCTTCGCATTTTTTAAGAAAATTCAAAACATTTTTTAATATAGTTTATTTACATTTAACTAAAGTATGTAGGTACCATTTTGTTCGATAACTTTTTGCCATCTTGTAGGTAGGGACATGATCCCATTGCTATATAAATTTTGGGACTTCTGATCAAAATACCGCGACAAGTGGTTTTGGCAGTCCTCTCGTGATGTTAACCTGACACTGCCTAAAGAATTCTGAAGAGACCGAAACAGGTGGAAATCTGAAGGTGCAAGGTCAGGACTATACGGCGGATGCATTAACACCTCCCAGCCAAACTCTCTTAATTTTTTCTAAGTGGCTAAAGATGTGTGAGGTCTAGCGTTATCATGATGAAAAACCACACCCCTTCTGTTGATTAATTCCGGCCGCTTTCTCTCAACTTCTTGCTTTAATCTCATCAGTTGTTCGCAGTAGAGTTCAGAATCGATGTTCCTGCCTGGTGGTAACAGCTCATAATGAATAATGCCCTTCCAATCCCACCACACACACAGCATCACCTTGTTGCGAGTTAACCCGGGTTTCGCCACAGTCTGTGAAGCCTGACCGGTCTTTGACCACGACCTTTTTCGCACGTTCTTGTCGTACGTGATTCACTTTTCATCACCAGTTATCGGCTTCTTCAAAAATGGTTCGGTTTCATTATGTCGTAGTAAAGAATCACAAATGAGTACACGGTTCATTAGCAATTCATTAGGTTTCTTTCAGTGAGCTCGTGAGGTACCCAAATATCGAGCTTTTTTGTTACCCAATTTTTTTCAAATGCGCCAAAACTGTTTTGTGGTCAATTCCCAGTTCTTCAGCTACGTCGTAACTACTGATATGCCGATCTTGTTCCACTTTTTCAAAAATGGCATCCATTTTATCCGTAATAGGGCGACCAGAGCGACGTGCATCTTTGAAATCAAAATTTCCGGATTGAAAACGCTTAAACCAAATTTGTGCTACTCTCACAGACACTGCACTAGGTCCATAAACATCGCAAATTTTTTTCGCGGCTTGCGTTGCATTTTTACCTTTTTTGTAGTAAAATTTTAAAATGTATCGAATTTCTTCATTAGATTCACTCATTTTGACAGTACGAAAAACAAATGAAAATCACACATTTTCCTAATTTGAATTTGGAATTATGTTCTTTAAAATTTAAACTTTCATATGATACCAAAACCAGCCAGATACAAATACTATAGCCAAAGAGATTTTATTACAAGTTCATACATACTATAATGCGAAAAGACTTTTTCCCCAACCTAATATGAGCCCACCAGAGCAAGTACGGATCTTTTCGATAAAAAAAATTCGATAAAATTGACATTTAAAATCGATAAAACCCACTTTATCGATTTTAACTGTCATTTTTATCGAACAATTAGATAAAATTGACAGTTAAAATCGATAAAACCCACTTTATCGATTTTAACTGTCATTTTTATCGAATTTTATTTATCGAAAAGATCCGTACTCACATACCTACCTACATGAGCATTCCAATCCACAACATTGTGTGTGAGGAATCTCAAATGGGTTACGTTGAGTGATAGAAATATTAGAAATCCAAAGATTCCAATAGGGTTGTTGACTGTATTCAAATAAAAATATAATTTTGCCGCGAAACGGTAGTTTTTGTGACAGAAATCCTATGAAACACAATATTTTTGTTTACTTTTAAGGAATTTAATTTAAATTAAATAATCAAAATGTAATCACATCAATCCGAAGTCACGTGACCTAAAACGCCCGTGACGTCACGGTTTCAATCGGAATGAGTATATATATAGTTTTTTTGTTTTGTTTTTGGCTCCACGTGATTTGCGCATTTAACTAGTGTCAAGTTATATAAATAATAATATAAATAAATCTCTAGTTTTGGTGCATGAAAGTCGTCAAAGTCACGTTAAAGTTTAGTCTAGGCGCGGTCGACATTAACACTCTATAAAACAAAGGTTTTAGTAAATAACACAAAATCAACAACAGCACATTTTCGCATTCCCGCCAAAACTCCAATGAGTATATAGCTCGTTGCGCTTAACTGCTTAGTATTTTAGAGTGATTTCTGTGATTATTTATCTGTGCTGTGAATTCCGCGCCTTTTTTTCTAAATTTATTTCGACTCTTGAATATTCTCCCATGATGGAAAGTGGCTTCATAAAGGCAAATAATTCCAATTTGCCGAGAATTGATTGTTTTACGGTGGCCAATTTCTTCTCGACAAACGATAATTTCTGATCTGCTGAATTTAGAAATGTGAAGACCTCCGTGTAAGTACCTACTTATTATACCAAAAATCATTATTTCTATAACCAACAATGAATATATAACAGTAATCGTAGATTCTAAGATCCAAAGTGTATTAATTAACCAAAGCATATATATAAATCAATAAGCTCAAAAAACTTAGAACTCATATTTTAATACATAACAATACATACACAGAAAGCATTGAATGAACTTGTCACTAAACGTAGCACAGACTAGGTAGTAGTGGTTATATTCTCTTTGCTTGTCACTTTACAGTGTTATAGAAAATTACTCTGTGGTAATTGAACACGTGACGTCACTGCCGTTTTGGAGCAAAATTTAAAACGGCATTTTAAATACATGATAATTAAAATATTAGTTGTTTTAAAAAGTAAATTTAAATATTTTGGGTTATATTAGGCCCATACGCATCGTTTTAAACACTTTCCCAAAATCAGTCAACATCCCAATTCATCGTTAGTGGCCGATAAGACGATCCATTTCGCGCTCAGTCAGCACTACTCGAGACGCGGAATGACCGAAAAATTATGCGATGGCGCGCCCGGAATGGAGTGCCCGAAATGGAGTGCCCGACAGTGGACTCGAAATTGGACCATCTGCATCGTTCCATTCAATCCATGATGCGCCGAGCGATGGATTTGGAACTCTCGCAACACATCTAGCCAGGATAGTAAAACCAAAGACTCGAAAAGCAGATTGTCTAGACATCGCCACTCCGCGGGCAACCTCACCAATTTTGGCATTGCGGCGTCATACCGTGGACTTTGAGCCATCAACGCTCGCCCTTAAATACGTGTAAATAGGGAGTAAATCTCGTTAAACCTCGCCTGTGACAATACATTAATCCTGTTGGGTAATTAATGGGGTGCTGTTGGCCGTTGACGGTAAACCTATTTGTTTTAGAATCTAGATTAGAGTACACTTTGCAGAACAATAGATCAGGAGTGAAGGGTAATGCGATCGGGGCATATCGGAGGAACACTTTCCGGTGCGATTTTACCTGTTTTTTATTAGGAACATAATGTGTTTTTTTTGTTTATGTTATCTTCTTTGTTTCTTTTGTGTTACCAGTTTATGCCCGCGGTTTCACTCGCATGGAGATTTCCACAGGAACCATGCATTTTTCGGGATAAAATAGAACCAGCCAAGAAACTGATCTCGTCTGTTTTTTTTCTACAAAACTGCCTATAAAAAACAATTTTATTTGTCCTACAACTGGCTAAATTAATTATAGACTACAAACCAGCTTATTATTTAAACTGGAACCAAATTAAGTATTTAAATTAAATTTTAATTCGAATAAATTAATCATTTCTTCAAACTTTTTGTCTGACTGTACAGAAGTTATTCTAATGAAAATTAATTACTGGGTCTCAGTACTTTGTAATTAGTACTTAGCTTTGTTAAAAGCGAACTGTTAATGTTGACCTTTTATTTAGACGGTCAAAATACAGTAGGGCAATTTTAAAACTATACAGCACAACTATTTACTACTAGGTTCTGCCCGCGGTTTCACCCTCGTTCCCACAGGAACCGTGCATTTTTTCGGGATAAAAGCAGCCTGTGTTACTCTCCGGTCCATAAACTATATCTATGCCAAAAATCACGTCGATCCGTTGCTCCGTTGCTGCGTGAAAGAAGGACAAACAACGTGAATCTTTGTCTCACTCACTATTTTACTTTACAAACTTTACATTCTATGCATGCTTCTACCTACTAATCTATGATCTTGCGCATGGTCGCGTCGCGCGTTGCGACAGCGGGCAGCCAATCAGTGATGGGCCATGAGCCCATCAGCCAGTAGTGATTGGGGCAGCTATCGCCGCCCGACCCCGGGGCCCGGCCAGCAGCCACCAGTGTTGCCAACTCAGTGGATTTTCCACTAGATCTGGTGGTTTAGGGTTACCTTTTAGTGGACAAATTTTGGTTTTAGTGGCTAGTGGATTTTTCTAGTGGCTTAGGTTGTTTCAGTTAGTGGTAAGGTACCCCATTTAACCACTAGCACGATTTAAATATAGGAAAGTACTTGAACGTTTACATTACAGTACAAGTGTATATTTTTTGATGTGTCGGCAACACAGAACTGAGGTGGTGGTTTTCAGGGATTCCCCGACAACAGTTTGTCAATTTCTTGAATAATTTTGATTATGGACTTTATTCGTATGACAATAGCGTCAAGTTTGGTTTGAATTACAAAGATGTGTTTGTGATTCTTTCCTAATTCCTATGCATTAGCGATTATTTATCAGAAACCGAATGAAGTTATATCTGCTATATTCAATTCTCACAGTCCGTACTATAGTTAAAAACGCGAGGGAAGATTCTGCAACAACTACATATTATTACCAAATATTGTATTACAAAAATATGGGAATAAAGAAAATTATTCTTCAAAAAATTGTAGAAGCCTATTCTTCCGAAGATGTCTGACTAATGTCTATAAGGATTTATTTGATGTTAACAAAAATAACCTATAATTTTATAGTATAAATGACAGCCGGTAATTGATGTTTTATTTCCAAATATATTTCGTTAGTGGGAGGACTAACTCTTCTGCGAGTGTCCGTCTGGGTTGTTACCACCGCTTTGCTCGTGAAGTCTGCCGCCAAGCAGTAGTGTGCAAGCATTACTGTGTTCCGGTTTGATGAGCAGAGTATCCAGTGAAATTACTGGGCTTATGAGACTTAATACCTAATGTCTCAGGGTAACGAGCGCAGTGCAGTGCCGCGCAGGCCTTTGTCTTTCAAAGTTCTGGGTGGCACTGCAAATGTTATGGGCCGGCGTTGTGCTTTCTATCAGGCAAACGACCAGCTCGTCTCATTACCTAATAACATAATAAAAAAATTAAAGCATGTCTGCCTGGCATAATATGTTAGTGTTTTACTGGTGGTTTGAGGGATCGCCAAATTTAGTGGTTTCTGGTGGGTTACGACACCCCATTTAGTGGATTCGTTAAAATAAAGTTGGCAACACTGGCAGCCACTCAGGCGACTCAGCCAGTCGTCTTCTAACTACGGCAGTGGAAGCACGTTCTGTTTTGCCTGCAAAAGCGTTAATTTCGTTGTCTTCGTTGTTTTGTTTCTGTCTTCTAATCTTCGTCGTTTTTACTGTGTGCTTGTGCTTTGTGTACATATAACTTCAAATCGAATAATACACCTGAGTATGTACCTAAGTGGAAATGTGTTATAAACGGAAAAGTTTTTTGTTTAACTCGTCGGGATAAGACCTAACGTAGTAATAAAATAGCTCAGTGATTAACATAAACTTTTTAGAAACGAATTGTGCCCACAAAGATGTCAAATTAGCTCCGAATAATTGTATCCGTCTGCGTCGTTCTCCCAGCCTTGTAGGATGGTACCTATCAATCACTGGTGTGTCAGTCAATCAAGGTGTCAATCACTTTCCATCTAGTCTTGAAATCCCACTTCTCGTTTATTGTTCTAAGTTGATAAGGACCTACCTAGTTCTAGAAAAAGCTATGAAGTTGCTTTTTTGTTTGCGTAGCATGTCTTCGAATTTGCTAGCGGTGCCTTGTGGATTTGTTTTGATGAATGTTGATAATTTGTCAGTTTTTAGCTGGTCTAGAGTTGATGTTTCGCTCGATTGTGAAGATAGTTGAAGTTGAGAGTGTGTCACGCTCGTATCTGGCTTCGCGAGAGATTGTACATAGTGTGAACGTTGAAGATCTCCGTGAGTGTTTCTGTCGTTGATGTAGTGTTGTTGAATACTCAAGCATCATTGTACATTTGTACAACCCTTGCCTCGCATGATCTACCCCCTACAGCAGACAGCTACGAAACTCTGGCAAAGAAACTGCTGCTACCAGTGCCAACCATATATAAATAAAATACTACTGTCCTGGTTTTGTTAATGAGTAAGTTGGAATCCTCGGTCATGCCCCTCTTTATCTCTTCCCAAGTATTCAGTGCGTGATTGGGTGAGTGAAAATCTTGGATTTGCATAGGTAGGAGGTTCGATTTGTATAGACAGTGTTTGTGGGTTGAGGGAGGTGGCCAACGAGATCGAAGATGATGATGATGAGTTTGATGGTGATGGTGATAGCGATGATGACAAGATATATTTTGCTTAAAACGGTATCGTATAAGTACCGCTTAGCGTGTATTTAACCAAGTTAGTTCAGCAATACTGGTCTTAGTATTTCACGTCATTTTACAATTACTGAAGGTATCGTTAGATATTCTTTTCTTTTTTAATTAGATTGCACCAGTGACAGGAACGGAATTCATTTCGTAAAAAAAAATGCCAATTTTTTTTTTTTCATTTCGCTTCGTTTGTTTATAGAAAACCGTTCTTTTTTGATGTTTTTACATTGATACTGTAAAGTGCTCCTAGAGTATATTTTGTTGGTTTATGCCGCTCACACCTTGTTGATTACATATTTTGTAAGTGATAATATTTTGAGCTGAACTTGTTACTAGCATCCTTAGCAGTTTTCTTGTTACAAAACTTTTCATCATGCGCAATTCCAATGGCAACATACTTGGCTAAACGAGGTTTTGATATTTTGTTTTATAAATACTTACTATAATATAGTACTTAATCATACCATACTCGTATCATTACTTTCAGAAAACTATTTTAGGTGTTATATATTTGATGGAATCAGGCGTTACTTTGCGGAAATCCATTTTAATTAAGATTATAAAGTGTGTAATTTATAGTTTCAATTCCGCGATAAAGAATGTCTAATGGCCTAGTTCGATCTATACTTGTTTTTTCTTTCTTCTTCTTTTCTTTCTATACTGAATTTCGGCGTTAGTGGGAGGATTAACTCTTCTGCGAGTGTCCGACTGGGTTGTTACCACCGCTTTGCTCGTGAAGTCTGCCGCCAAGCAGTAGTGTGCAAGCATTACTGTGTTCCGGTTTGATGAGCAGAGTATCCAGCGAAATTACTGGGCTTATGAGACTTAATACCTAATGTCTCAGGGTAACGAGCGCACTGCAGTGCCGCGCAGGCCTTTGTGTTTCAAAGTTCTGGGTGGCACTACAATTGTTATGGGCCGGCGTTATGCTTACCATCAGGCAAACGACCAGCTCGTCTCGTTACCCAAAAACAATAAAAAAAAATTACTTAGGTACTGATGGCTTTGCCATATATATATATTTGTCCCAGTAACTGGGACTAACCAGTAAGAATATATGGCTATAAATATATGACTATAAATTACTCATTTTATATAATCTTATTTGTTATACATTTCTTCATCCATGGGCAAGTCAGGGCTTTTTTCTCCTGTAAGGCTAGCGATTAATGGTGAGCGGAGAAATAAATAAAATAAATCGAGACGTTCGATGAATCTTGTATTGGCCACACACGCAGCAAAAGCGAGAGGAAAATGTACAGAGTTGCCATACGCACGCACTAAAATTAACTTAAAATTATTGCCCGTTCGTACATTTAATTTTGGTAATGAATTCAACAATCCATCTAATTCGTTATGTTCCTATTAGCCATAATAGACGGATAGCGCTAGGTTTTGAGGTTTCGAAAATATTAAAATCTTTGGTTTTTTGCATATAGGTTCTAGACCATTAGCACAACCTAATTCCTTAATTTGTGTCATTTTGGGTACTTGGGTAGGTAGATATTTAGGTATTTGTCTTTTCGAACAATATCGGACGAAAAGAATATCAGAGTAGAAAATTTCACTTTCGTGATACTAACGAAGTAGTAGCCGATGTACATATGCATTTTGTGTCATTTCCGTCCACGGGAACACTGTTTTTTAACCAATACCTAACACGTGGCCTAAATAGCTCTAAAAGAATATACGCCTGTGTTAAATAGGTGTTATGCGTTTTAGATCACTGGTATCTGTTGTTCAAAAGAATTTGTGTCAAATTCATCCACATCTTTTGTAGCAATTTTAATTTTTTCGTAAAACATCCTGTAAAAGCCACAAAAATGTATTAGAGTTTACGTCTTTATTATGACTATAATGTAA
Source organism: Crocallis elinguaria (assembly GCA_907269065.1). Lineage (NCBI taxonomy): Eukaryota > Metazoa > Arthropoda > Insecta > Lepidoptera > Geometridae > Crocallis > Crocallis elinguaria. The sequence continues at coordinate 1,449,076 of OU026076.1, forward strand.
CGAAACACTATCCAAAATTTGTGTCATTTTTATCAATGGAATCTTATTGAAAAAGAAAACAAACGTTTTGGCGCGCAACTCTTGTGTGTGTGAGTGCGGGGTCAGCGGGCGGTGCCGCGGGGTACACAGGCGCGCGGCCCGTGCTAATGTCGGAGGGTCCCAAAGGGGCCGGTGCGGGGGAAACAGGTAGCCTTAGCAATTTTAATAGCAATTCTATTAGTTCAAGCTATTTTGAACCTTATCACCACTGAATAAGGTCTAACTGTTTTTTTTACCTACGTGGTTCCGGCCACGTGGTCTCGTGGTTTAGGTTCAATATAGTTAGCATTTTTATTCGATCATAATGGTTAATCTATTTTGAACCTTATCACAACTGAATAAGGTCTAACTGGTTTTTTTTTTGCCGCCGGACCTACGTGGTTCCGGCCGACATTTGAAAGATGAACTGCTTAGTTTAAGTACTACACGAACACTAGTTACGTAAGGTACGAGCATCTTCATAATTAGGTATCTACCTAAATAGTATCTATCTACTATGAGGTTCGCAGTGGGTTCACATAGGAATAGGACTGGTAGGTATTTGACTTCATTGGAAGTAGGGAGGTTAGTTTGCAAAAACAAACAATATTATTTTTACAATGACGTTTTATTGCTACTTATACCCGGATTTACACCTATATCATCGCAATAAAATATTATATTTTAAATGTTTAACCATACCTACTTAATTACGCATGCGCACATTAGGCTTATGAAAAATATGAAATACCTATTGCTTTTGTACCAACCTTGCAGCAATTTATGCTATTTTTAACCGACTTAAAAAAAAAGAGGTTTGTTAGTTTGTTAGTGGGAGGACTAACTGTTCTGAGAGTGTCCGTCTGGGTTGTTACCACCGCTTTGCTCGTGTAGTCTGCCGCCAAGCAGTAGTGTGCAAGCATTACTGTGTTCCGGTTTGATGAGCAGAGTAGCCAGTGAAATTACTGGCCTTTTGAGACTTAATACCTAATGTCTCAGGGTAACGAGCGCACTGCAGTGCCGCGCAGGCCTTTGTTTTTCAAAGTTCTGGGTGGCACTGCAATTGTTATGGGCCGGCGTTGTGCTTACCATCAGGAAAACGACCAGCTCGTCTCGTTACCAAATAACATTAAAAAAAAAGTAGAAGATTATCAATTCGGTGCGTATTTTTTTTTATGTTTGTTACCTCAGATGTCCGTCATTTATAAACCGATTTGGAAAATTCTTCTTTTATTTGAAAGGATGTCGTTTCAGATTGGTCCCATAGAAATTTCATCAAAATCGGTTCAGTAGTTTGTCACTGAAGTCGGTTCGTCACTTTTTTAAAGCCATATTTAATTAAAATTAATTAAAAATGCAGTATCACTGGAAACATTTGGATGATAAATAATCTATATACAAATAAATAAAATTGAAGTGTCTGTTTGTAATATCAAAATAACAGCTTTTTACCAAATGCATATGAAAGTAATATATACGGTACCTATAGCAAAACAAACATTTTTACAATTTTTGTCTGTCTGTCTGTCTGTTTGTTCCGGGTAATCTCCGAAACGGCTAGCGGCTGGACCGATTTTGCGGGGACTTTAACTGGCAGATAGCTGATGATACAAGGAGTAACTTAGGCTACTTTAATTTTAGAAAAATAATTATGAATCCGCGCAAAAAAATAAAAACCGTGAAATCCAATACCTCCGCGCGAGTGAAACCGCGGGTGAGCAGCTAGTGTAAAATATATGCGGCAATTAAAATATTTACCTAGGTACAGTAAAAGCGAAAGAAACAATAAAACACGCAAAGCGGCTTTTACCATAGTACGGAACAGCAACATTTAAAAATATACTTTATTCATTGAGTAATAAGGTTGCTTTCATTCTGTTTGTTTACATTCTCAAAAACACCGATCGCGACGAAGGCGGCTTACGTCAAAGTCCTCGGCGATATCATTCAACAACATACTTTATGCTATGTTGTAATAAGATCTATTTTACTTTTTTTAATGAAACCTAAAGGACGTAGGTACCTAAAATAAAGTTTATGAGTTTGGTAACTCCATAGAGTAATTCGGTTTAGAAGCTCTGATACACCAGGTTGTCGGGTCGATTCTCGAACTTGTTAACCCACTAAATAAGAAAATTAGGTAAGTAATTCATATTGAGATTACTAGATTCTAAATAGGTACCTACGTCATTATTTTTATCTCTATACCTACCCATTTGTTCATTACGTAAAAGAGTCAATATTCCATACTACGCTATATAAGTACCTACATCGGCGCGGACGATACGAAAGGAGTCGAGCGGAGCGGCGCGGGCGAGCTGTGTACGTAGGTATTTATACCCCCCGCGCGTCGCTGCCGCCTGTAGCTCTCGTTCGGAGAAACCACAAACGTTTGTGTTTTTTCATGTAAATCGTGGATGAAAATGACACAAATTTACACTGTCGATCTGTCATGCATTTATGATATTGAATATGTAAACTCTAATAATGGCAATACTTTTTTGAAGCTACAAAAGCTTGGAAAAGCTAAATAATTAATTATCGTCAAAACCTGTGGCTTAATTAGGCACAAATTTATTTAATGGGCATATTTAGGTGATCTGAATTATGTCGTGTCTAAATTTTCAAATCTGATTTTATTTTGGCAAAGTTTTTGCATACTGACCGTATGTCAGTTTGTAATTAATGAAACTGACACAAATTAGGTTTGCATACTACTCAGGCTATCTTAGATAGAATACCATTATATTTTTAAACTCAAAAAGTATTTTGACAGTTTTATGTTGATTTAAACAAAACAGTCACAAACCATTGAATTCCTGAAAATGCAAGTGCACGATGTGACACAAAACTCAATAATAAGCTTTTTATGTACAACTGTATCCTCAGGCAAAAAATTAGCTACTCTAGAATTATGGTAAGTTATGACCCCAAAAAGTGCTAGCGCTACCGGACTATAATGATTATCAATAGGATAGGTATGCGTTTAGATGGAAATGGTGTGGTGCTATCTAAACTAGAACTGAAAATATTTTGTAAGAATTTCGATTCTTTTTGACCGACATAAAAGGAGGAGGTTATTAATTCGGTTGGTATTTTTTGAGTTTTATATTTGTAACCTCAGATCTCTGTCATTTATAAACCGATTTGGAAAATTCTTTATTTGAATGGATATACTTTCAGATTGGTCCCATAGAAATTCATCAAAATCGGTTCAGTAGTTTGTCACTGAAGTCGGTTCGCTTTTTTAAAGCATTCTTCGTTTCCATTAATTCAATTTAGATGTGTTTGCGATGATGTAAATGGCTCAGGAATATAAATTTTCTTTGCCTTCTTATTGCTTTGATTTCATATTGATGAGAGTATCAAGGGATTTCAGTTTCCTGGCCCATAATCTAAGTAAAATGTATTGTGCTTCTGTTACGATTCGAGTGACGCATTTACAATTCATAGGAGTTCCATATTTCCGCTTCGTAACAGAATATACAAATATTTTATGAAAATGTCACATTTACTACCTACCTATATTAAAATTAAAATTGATTAGGTCTACATAATATATTATTATACATAAAATTGAAGTGTCAAGTGTGCAGCTAGTCTGTACTAAGCATTTTATTTATTAGCACATAGGTAGTTGTCATACATTTTTATTCATTATATGTAAAAAAAAATCTGTTGTAATTTAAATTGCTATTGATGATAAAAAAATTGTTAAACTGGGAAAGATTTAGATCCTTATAGACTTATATGCTTTTAGACTTTTTGATGTATCTTTATGGTGTCTCACTGGGTCCATTATAATTTATAACAATATAAAAATGCATCTATTGAGCACAAAATCATCGGATACATTTTGCGTCATATCTTTGAAAACTGATCCAATGAGAAAATAAAATCTCACTAGATCCATTGTGGATTTAACCCATGGATCTACTGAGATTGAACGTATAATATTATATTTTTTTGCGAATTTCATTTTTATTTTGTTAATGTGATGTTCTTAAACCTGTATAACCACAGTACCTAATTATGTATTTTGTTTCATAAAACTACCCTAATTTGGTTTAAAAGTATTTCAATTGAAAGCACAGGATACACCGGGGCAACTATGGGGGTAGATAACTATAAAATAATGTAGTTGTATGGGCAAATTTTTTAAGGATAACTTGTTATGTGGGTTCCATATGCACAGTAAAAGAAATTGGGTTTTGAAAAGTTCTAAGCCGAAATTGTTCAAATAATTTGTTAGCGCCTAAAATTCGCGCGATTCTCGGCAATCTACGTGGTTGCTATCTTTCAACTTGTAGGCGTTCGACTTTTTCAATAGTTAATAATGTTATTGTCTGTAACCTTTGGTAACAAAGTTGGCCATTGTAAAGTTTTAACTTTCGACTTGTAATATTACTATCCCACTCTTACTAATATTATAAACGCGAAAGTTTGTGAGCATGGATGAATGGATGGATGTTTGTCTCTTTCACGCAAAACCTTCAGAGCGGTAACACATAGACTTCTGTTAGTAGTAGTGCAAATTCTTTTAGTTGAAGGTTATTTTGTAGTTCACCATAAAATTGAAATATTTTTACATACCTATATCTTTAGGTTATTAAATTTCCTTTTGTTGCTTACAAAAAATATGATCGTCAAAATATTGAGCATTTCGCGACAAAAGAATTTGTTCGGGGTCTCTTTTGCGTTTTTTTACAAGTTTCGGGGCAATTTCTTTGCTGTCGCACCTTGAAACAATCTGGAATGAGAATGTGATATACTAAAAAAATTATGATTCTTCTTTCTCTTTTGCTTGACAAGTTCAAAGCACGACCGTGGTACGGTAAAGTGGGCGGAGTCCTTTATACATTAGCGCTGCAGCTAGGCTGACAGTTCGGAGTGACAGCTGACATGCGACAGTGTCCGGCACAGATGCGTGCCTTGATTAATGTCCGCACTCTGTGATAATGTGTTTTAATTAATTCATTAATAAACATTACAGCCACTTTTAAAGCGATGATGGTTACTGGTTGAAGTGAGGTCTAACTGACGGCATTATTAATAATAAACATATGAAACATAAAAAGCGGACCAAATTATGAAACTCCCTGAAACATTATAAAACTTAGTAGTTAGAACAAAAGTAGATGTAAATAAAAACAATAAGACAAAAAGTTTCCCGTACCGGGAATCGAACCCGAGCCTCCTGGGTGAAAGCCAGGTATCCTAGCCACTAGACCATACGGGAGGTGATTTCGATATCGAATTTATGGAACGTTTTAGGTAAATAACTTGTTTTGAATGAAATAAGGATTTCATCAGACGGAGGCTGAGTCATTTTCAACAGCCGTCAGCTGTTTACGATTTCAAGGTGAATCGATTTGAACAGGTTTTTTTTATTGGATTTGTTTGAATTGTAATTTTTAATATTTACTTATTTTTAATTCCACACCGACGTTTAGGTTTAGAGCGGGTTAGGACTACTGTACATAGGCCTCTTTCATAATTTATTGCCCATTGAAGACTTGTGCAACCTATCCCTAATTACTCAAGACAAAAACTTAACCGTTTAAACTTGGATTCTACGTCACTTAAGGGGGGTAAAGAAGGATATAAATGAGCTCATCCGACCAAGGAAATGAGGGGCGATCGACCAAACGATCAGGCATTAAATAAGTGTCTGTGGTTGGTTAAGGCACGGTCTCACTGAAGCGACTTTGTGTGACTTTTAGCTAAATGAGGGGAAACTACAGGAACGGACGAATGTTTTAGATGAGGATTTTTTTTTAAACACTTACACTCATATCCCCGCACTAGGATTCCCTGTATCGCAGGTGGCATGGACACACACAGATACACATCACAAACATCCAAGACCCGAGAACAAACTTTATGCTTAAACAAAATCTGCCCCGGCCGGGAATCGAACCCGGGACCCCTTCCTTCGCTTTGCAGGCAGGGTTACTAGAGTTACTACCAACTTAGCTACAGAGCCGTCACCGATTTGATGAGATTACTTCCATTTTTAGCGATTGTAGAAACAAAAACAATATGTTTATTTATCAAAGCACTTTTCTTATCTTATCTATTAGTAGGTACATCATCATAAAATGTAAACATCACAATTTTCACAATCAAAAAGAGTTACAATATATTTAATATGTTAACAAATCAAAAAGGACCAGACCTGACACATTTCGCTAATACTAGCATGCAAAAATTCAGCATAAAGTAAGTAACAGACATCACAAAACAGTATTGTATCAACATGCAACATACTAATATTATTAAAATTTATATTTGTACTGGCAACTCAAATAGGCTCAGTAGGCTCATTCAAATGTTACGAATAATAATCATAAAATACTTATTGAAGTGCCTATTGAGGCATGTCAATTTTTACAATCAAAAAATTATTTTAATGAATAAAAACAATGACTGTTTAGAGTCATTTAACTATGGGCCCCATTACGAATAATAATCATAAAATACTTATTGAAGTGCCTATTGAGGCATGTCAATTTTTACAATCAAAAAATTATTTTAATGAATAAAAACAATGACTGTTTAGAGTCATTTAACTATGGGCCCCTGTGAAGAAAGAAAGAATGAGTAAGAGCTAAGGCTATTGAACCAGCAACCCTTACACGCTACAGAAGTCCATCAACTACACCACTGGTTTAAAATTATTTAAGAACAAATTGTTAAAATGGTTATTGAATAAATGTTATTACTCTGTGAAAGATTATTTAAATGATAAAAATATAATTATTTGACTTACACACATAATTAATTTAATATTCAATCTTCATAACTTTTAACTATAATTCTGTAGGTTTGAAAAGACATAATTCATATTTATGTATTTTTTTTTTCTTATTTTAACACAATTTTGATTTTATTTTTTCTGTTGTCCATTCACGTGACAATTCAATGACATTTATGCAATTTATTAATGATTTTGATTAATGGATGTACTATTTCGTAAAAATGTAAATTTTTGTTCTTGTTTATTTCCATGATTTGATATTTGTACGCCTCTGTAGGCAGAATTTTGATGGAAACATCCTGCTGTAACACCAATGCTCATACTGTACCCAAAATTCTCACAAATAAACTAATTTCATTTCATTTCATTTCACCATTGTTGTGACTGTCAAATCGCACGTATCAATCCCGCACCTTAACCGGCCGTCTAAGATTTTCTTAGAGAGATATTATTTGGATTCGAATAGAGCTCTCTTCCATTGTTTAAACGGTATAAGTATAATCGTGGGTCTTCACAATGCCCGTGATTGCTCGTCGGTTTCTCTTTATGTTTGATGGTCCCATCTAAGCGGTGCTCAGTCGTATTATGATACGCTCACGGATAATGGAGGGAAATATCAATGTTTTGGAGTAAATACGAAAATAATGAGGTATTTAGACAACTAAATTAGATTAACGTTAGAGTACTAAAACACCGGTTGATGAAATACTGGTACCTATTTGGTTCAATGGATCAACATTGCGGTTCAAAGAGGCAATGCCGCCAGCATGCTGGGTACGCTTTCAACTGGTAGTGGGCTAGAACATTTGGATTATCTATAGGCCTACTTGGGCTTGTAGATTATCCAACTGTTTTTGTACTTAGCTAGGTTAGATGTAGTGTTTATTTATGTATTAGCTAGTTAATAAAGGCATTCAGCCCGTTAAAAAAAAAGATTGGTGTTGGTGGATGCTATTTTTAGAATAGGGGCGCTTTACCAAGTGGTAAGGCTAACTCTTCTGCGAGTGTCCGTCTGAATTGGTACCACCGCTTTGCTTGTGTAGCCTGCCGCCAAGCAGTAATGTGCAAGCAAGAGTGACGAGCGGGACGTTTGTTATAACTACCCATAACAATTGCAATGCACTAAGAACTTTGAGACACAAAGACTGGTGCGGCTCCGCAATGGCTTCGCTAGCCTGAGACATTTATAGCAAGCCTAGTAATTTCACTACCTACTTTGCTAGTCAAACCGGAACACATTTAAGCTTACACTTTAATTCGGTAGACTAGACGAGCAAAGCGGTAATACCCGGTGGTAGATGGACATTTACAAATCTTACCAGCAGCTTTAACGTGTTCACCATCTCAGTTGAGATAATAAAGCGTACATCATAAAAAAAACATTGATTAATTTATTATTTTTAAGAACGTTCTTCAACTGTTCTTCAACCCTTCCAAGTTTTCTCGCTTCCCGTTACAATAGAGGCCCATAAATTAACTTTTGTTTAGCAGTCTACGACCTCAACAGAATAAAACAATGGGCTCGAACTCAAGGTTCAAAGAACAAACACTCTAGAAATGTGCAACAGACAGTCTCAAGAGAGGTTTAAATTTATTACTTTCTCAGTTAATTAGAGACTAAAATTTAATATTTTGCGACTTCTGTAAAATTTGTTCGTTTGCCTTTATTGGGGCGTTGTCGTTTTACTTTGAACAGGTTGCTGTAAAATTAGTCTTGGGTTCTTCACCTTTTTCATATCGAATAGTTTGATTACCAAATCGCATGATAATTCGTGGTATGCCCGAACGTAGATCACTCAGATTTAAACGATATCTGCTCATCATGATGCTTCAGTGTATTGAACTGAAGGTGATTGTTCAAGAAACTTTTTAAATTATATGACACAAAACACAAATTACATTATGTATGAGGTACATCAGGGTATCTATACAAATAAATGAAATTGAAGTGTCTGTTTGTAATATCAAAATAGCAGCTTTTTACTAAATGCATACGAAAGTATATACGGTACCTACAACAAAACAACCATTTCTAAAATTTTTGTCCGTCTGTCTGTTTGTTCCGGGTATTCTCCGAAACGGCTGGGTAAATTTTGACGGGACTTTCACTGGCAGATAGCTGATATTACAAGGAGTAACTTAGGCTACTTTTATTTTAGAAAAATAATTAGGGTCCACGCAAAAAATAAAAACCATGAAATTCGTTATCTTCGCGCGGGTGAAACCGCGGGCAGCAGCTAGTTGAGTTCTATAATTTAAAGTAGATTGTAACCCTAAAATAATTGATTCCTGGAATTAACTCTAGGAGTCTCGTACTGGTACGAGTCATTCTTTATTTATTTATTATATCCTTTCTCAGGCTCTAAACAATACCTCTGCCAAATTTAAACGTAACTATTACAGTTAACTCGTTAACCTTTATTATTACAGTTAAAACGTAATTATTCAATGTTGCACAAGAACGTTCAATTAACGGCGGGACTGGTAAGGACAGATAACGGATATTTTTTCTTTCAAATTTATAATATCAGCATGGATTTTGAAAGGTTATTAAAACTGGGTTGAAGTTTTTGACAGTCGCGTTGACTAAAATTTTTGCCAACGTAATAAATAGCAAATCTTTGATGCCGTTTTCAAAATAGTTTGAAATGGTACACAAAAAAGGTTGTAAAATAGAGGGCCCAAATGCGATCCCTGCGGAACGTCTTAGTGATATTTATAAAGTCACAACTGTTTCCGCCAAGAATTACACCCTGAGATCGGTTAGCTAGATATGACTACCCAGCGTAACGAGTCCCTTCGTTATGTCGCCGAGTTTTTCCATCTAGTAAAGCAAGATGAAGTGGGCCATACGGTCAGAAGCTTTAGCGACGTTCGTGTAAACTACTTCGATTGTAACCCGTACCCGGCTAAGAACGGGCACAAATAAAAAGAGAAGGAGTAGAAGAAGAAGAAGAAGAAAAGAAGAAAAGAAACAACAACCTTTGTCTTGACAGTTTTAGGTTTATTTTCTCATACACATCGTTAAATACACAGTTTTAGCACTTATTACTAATTTGACCGAAATATGATGATGATGATGCTAATGATATACACAATTTTGTTAAGATTAATGATCTAGGACAGAAACGGGATAAACACACGCTTATTCTAGGTATATATGGTACTTAGATTTAACGATACACAATTCAAGATAGTTCACCGATAAATGGACAACAAAAGTCTGGTTTATATTTGTTAGAATTTTGTCAAAAGAAATGGTTTCTGGATGACGTCGACACCTACTTGGCTTCGGATACAGTAGCTTGCCTTTTCTTCCCTTTCTCTAAACGATCGTGTGTCGGGGCCCTACCCGAACGCTCAAAGGTTGACCGTATATGGGGCCTTTCCTAAATGTTCCAAGGGACAATTGAAACAAAATGTAATACGTAGGGTCCGAATAGACGGTCAAGAAAACTACTTAGACGACGCGTCTACCAAGTTGACCGTGTATGGGGCCTTTCCTAAATTCTTCAAGGGAGAAGTAAAACAAAATATAATACGCTCGGTCCGTATAGACGGTCAAGAAAACTACTTAAACGACACGTCTACCAAGTTGTCCGTATATGGGGCCTTTCCTAAATTCTTCCAGGGAGAAGTAAAACAAAATATAATACGCTCGGTCCGTATAGACGGTCAAGAAAACTACTTAAACGACACGTCTACCAAGTTGATCGTACATGGGGCCTTTCCTAAATTCTTCAAGGTGAGTAAATCTGAAACCCCGACCGCTTACTTGCGTTGGGGCTTTACCCCGTAAAAGTTGGCTTCTCTGCCCTGATGCGGAGACGCCGATTCGTCAGCCCGCGGTGTAGAGAAAAACGTCAGCCTCCGGTGTAGAGAACACGTCAGCCTGGCCACACCCAAGCACGTGTGAGCTGCTCCTGGAAACATCCAGGGCGCAGTTTTAATACTCTGAGATTAAGAACTAGCTCCTGTCTAACCCTATCACGGCAAATAAAACATGGTTTTTACTAACCTTTTACTCCTTGTGTTAGTCGTTCAGCACGGCTGGTGATCCCTGGTCCTCGCTGCCCTTCGCCCCTGGTCAGGATCGCTGCGCCGGTCCGGGTTGCGTCTTCTCTCGGTAGGACTGGCCAAAAAACCGACCGTCCTCTGAAAATCAACAAGAAAGAACACTATATAGCCCGCCGGAACTACGCTGGACGTGGAAGGCTCCGTAAAATGTTCAGTACGCGTACATACCTACACCGAAATTTGAAACACTTTTATAACTTGACTGGCCTCGTCGCCGTTCTCCGGTGGAATGTCGGTGCACGAGCGTCCTTTGCTCGTCATTGGAAGAGCCACCTTTCCCCTCGCGTCGCCTCGTTCCCCTGGAACCTTCTAGAACTTCTCGACGCAAATGGCCAAAACTAAGCAGAATAACTCGCCCCGAGATGGCGTTCCATGCGAGAGTGGCTCCTACTAAATGGACCGTAAAAATTATGTTGTCTCCTTAATAAAATATGGCCAGTGCCTGCAAACTGCATGCATATTTTTTCTGAAATAAAGACTGAAAAGCTGCTCTGAAATTGAGATAAAACCCCGCCTTGCAATCACGCCCGCTACCGTGTTTTCCGTGAACTATTTAATCCACCGCGGTAGTCGGCTTCCGAAAAGCGATGAACGCGGCCCGTCGACCACAGGTGGCGTCGCTGAATTTGTCGATCTTTTAAGACGATCAGGTTAAATTTGAAGTTATTTCTATTCCCGTTGCGTTCCAGGTACGCAGCAATAATTCCTATAATTGTTTATTGCTTCGTATCCATCTAAATTGCAGGCGCCACTGAAATTTCAATATGTTTATTGCCCACCTGATGCTTTTTTTAGACGACCTCTGTCGGCGAGGCGTGGCACTAACAAGGACTGTTAACAAGTTACCTTTTATCTATTTCTTCAAAAGTTTCTGCTATTCCCTACTAGATTCAGTTTGTTGCACTGAATACGACATTATAGTGTGAAATGAAAGTTTTTACCTAGTTTTTAAATATTTTTATTATTATACTTGAGAATTGCAATTTTAACCCGTTACAATACTCCCCTTCCAACAAAAGTTTCACGTAAGCGTGAAACTAGACGCTGCCCTCAGCGTCGTTGTCTCCACCAAAAAATAAAACCCAAAAAACGATGCAAGTCAAAGATTTCCATCCAAAAAAACCATCTTCGACAGACAACTTCGCAAAGCAAAATGAAACTAACAATACAAGTTCCGCGTTTAGTTTCTACACTTTCCTAAACTACAATGTATTGCAAAACCCTCAAAAAAATGATGTAAGTCAAAGACCTCCATCCAAAAAATCTTTGACGGACAACTCCACGAAGCAAAATGAAAATAACAATACAAGTTCCGCGTTTAGTTTCTACACTTTCCTAAACTACAATGTATTGTAAAACCCTACTGTCAAGACTACAATAAACTAAACTATAACCACAAATTAAACTAAACCAAAAAGAAACCAAAAAACTCAAATTTTCTAACCAAAAAAAAAAAACTCAAAGTAACCAAACAAAAGACTAAACTAAAAACTTCACTAAAATAAAACACAAATCCACTTAACCTTACCATTAAAAACTTAACTAACCAAAATACAAATCCACTTAACCTTACCACTAAAATTTCCCTCCCCATAAATATATACTTGTTATAATGTTTATAAAAGAGAAGAAGAATAGGAAAAGACAAGAAGATGAAGAAGAAATTTGAAAAAATAAATATAAATAAGTGCCGAGTAAAGATGTTTAAGTTGATATAGAAATAAAATACATATAAATACATGTTTATTGTTTTTAAGAAAAGTATATAAATTATAAGTAAATACAAGCTTTCCTCATGTGCGCATATCCTCATACGAAATCTTTTACTAAATCATCTTGCATACATCTCCTTTCAACTTCAAGCAAACCCTCAAGCATATATCTTTCACGCAATTAGAGATAATCTACGTAATGTTGTGATTACTCCCGGAATGTCGCAGCAGCTCACCTCCGATTGTGGCTCCGCTTCATCGTTACCCTTTCATCAACCCCCCATTAGCACTCATGAGTAGTGAAAGAAAATCCCTTTTATTAAATTTTGTAGTATTTAGGGCTTTATTTTTAAGAGGTCATACCGCCCGCCTCTGGTCATTTTAGCTTTAAATTAAAAGAGGTAACCAACTGCCTCTAGTGATATTTTGTTTATTGTGTGAGCTCACCACTGCTCTCACCCGCCTCGTGTGATCAAAACAAAAAATAAATATGACAATGACGTCTACACTATGTATACAATGATGCTAACTCTTCTACTGGCGGAAAAAACCAAACGACTATGTCCAAATCGATTGACGTCACTTATATAGTTGTTATAAATAATATATGAAAAAACAGTGAAATAAATAAATACTACAATAAAATAAAATATAAACGTACCATAATATAAACCTAAATACACTACATGCTAATATAATCTTACATACAATACATAAATTTAATACCCCTTATTAAACTAAGCTGAACCATTCTGTAATACACACCAATAAAAAAACCATCTGCCAGGACCTATGTTCTACCAACTGAAATTCTCACCATGTCCGGGCGAATCTCCTACCTACTTCTTTCTTCTTTATCTTTCTGTAAATCACATCCCTAAAAGCCTTCTGCCAGGACCTATGTTCTGCAAACCTAAAAAAAATCTCATCTTGTCCGAGCAAACTTCTACCATCTTCTCTACCTTTCTGTCAATCACAATCCTAAAAAGCCTTCTGCCAGGACCTATGTTCTACAAACCTAAAAATCTCCATCTTGTCCGGGCGTATCTATGCGGCACCCGAAAACGGACCGTCTTGAAACTTGTGTAATTAATCCTACTCTTCTTGGTTTTTATATGTTAAGGGTTAACGTAGGACGCTGGGTTTCTGCAATAAAAAAGAATTAGTCCACCCCTGCTAGGAGCCCACAACCCAAACGTCCCCGCGCCATCTAAATACGTTAGTTAGGTTCTCCTAACTAACTGGGCCTCTCCTCTCGGACAGAATACTGGCAGCGACGTCATGAAACCGTAATTTGCCAATGATCGACTATAACTGTAAGAATAAGAAAATCAAAACCCCCTATGTTTTCAGGTCTTTTACGTGCCAAGACCCCAAAACCTTGCCATTCATGTCCGCTAACTGGTACACTAACTGTCCCAATACCTTTTCTACGCGACACTTCTCGTATTTTGGACAAAGTTTTGCAGCCTTATATTTCGCTGCATCACTCAGAGGATAGGTTCTTTTCCAAACTATATCCCCCACCTTTAAAGAAACGTCTCTGCGCCGCAGGTTATAATATTTCGCATTTGACTGATGCGCCTTCAGCATCAAATCACGAACCTTATCAAAAACTGGTTTGAGCTCACCGAAATCGCCAGCATACTCTTCCCTAGGCATCCCGGGTTCGTACTCGTCATCACTCGACGCATAAAATGATCCGTCTATGACCGGTTCCCTGCCGTGAACCAAAAAGAAAGGTGAGAACTCTGTGGTTTCGTTTACCGCACTGTTTATAGCAAATTGTATCTTAGGAAGATTAATGTCCCATGTACGATGGTCCTCTTTTACATATGATGACACCGCTGTCATCACCGTCTTGTTATAGCGTTCCACCAAGTTTACCTGTGGTGTATAACGTGGCGTGTAATGTGTTCTGGGGATGTTATATTTCTTTAGCAAATTTCTAAACTCTGATCCCGTGAATGTGCCTCCGTTATCGGCAATCACGGTTTCCGGTATCCCATGGACCAGCAATACTCCATTTTCAAAAGCTTTTGCTACCACGGCAGCTGTAGCCCTACGAAGTGGGAACAGTAGCGTATATTTCGAGAAGCAACAAGTTACCACGAACAAGAATGTGTGACCAGCTCTTGACCTAGGCAATGGTCCCACCATGTCTATGGACAAAACCTGGAATGGACGATGGCAGACTTTCGGTTTTCCCATCACTCCCGGAACTTTTTTGTTGCTAATCTTATAGGCGGTACAGGTGTCGCAACTGCTAACAAATTTCTTTATGTCCCCAAACATTCCTGGCCAATAATATCGTAAACTGATCCTGCGGTGGGTTTTAAAGGTACCAAAATGTGCTGCTGTAGGTTCACAATGGTTCATCTCGATCACCCTTTGTCTATGGTCCGCCCGCACTACCTCCTTCCATTCGAATTCTTTGCCCAAAGAGTACTTCGCTTTGGTAAACCTTAAGAGCTTCCCTCCTTCTACGCGATAGCCTGGATAATTCGATGGATTTGACGTGACCCCTTGCAAGACGTTGTCGAACCACGCGTCCGTTGCCCGTCCTCCATCCTGAGATGCGTTGCCAATCGCGTCAACTCTTACAAACCGGGACAAGGCATCTGGGACGACGTTCTCTTTCCCTTTGCGATGAACGATTTCAAAATTGAACTGTGATAGCCGACAGCCCCATCGTGCTAGTCTCCCAGTGGGATTTTCGAGCCGCATGAACCATTTTAACGAGGCGTGGTCTGTAACAACTGTAAACCTTCTTGTCCCTAAATATGCTTGAAATTTCTCCACTGCGAACAAAACAGCTAAAGCTTCCCTTTCTGTCGCACTGTAATTACGCTCAGCTTTAGATAGGCCACGACTGACGTATGCTATTGGGTGCTCCATTCCCTCAAGTGTCTGTGTTATCATACCCCCTATACCAAACGCAGAGGCATCACAATGCACTGCAAACGGTTTGTTGAAATCCGGACAAGCAAGAACCGGGGCTGACACTAGAGCGTCTTTTAGTTTAATAAAAGCGTTTTCCGCTTCCGCCGTCCATTTGTAGTTTGTGCCTTTCTTTCCTGTTGACGTAAGCGCATGCAACGGAGCCGCAATGCTTGCAAAATCTCGAATGAACCTACGATACCACGAGCACGTGCCTAGGAACATTTTTACCTCACGCGCGTTCTTTGGTGTGGGGAAATCCAGGATGGCGCGGATCTTTTCCGGGTCCGTTCTCAGCCCGCCTTCATCGACTACGTAGCCTAGATAATGTAAAGAGCTTCTAAAGAACTTACACTTCTCAAAATTCACGGTAAGGTTTGCCGATTTTAGTTTCTCTAACACCCTGTTCAACAAAATCAGATGGGAATCAAAATCTGGCGTTGCTATCACTACGTCATCAACATACACAAATACTAGACCATTTATGATGTCGCTAGCAAACCCATTGTCGAATAACATATCCATCAATCTCTGCTGTCTCGCCGACGCACCGCACAAACCAAATGGCATCACCTCGAATTTAAAAAGACCTCTGCCTGGAACCGTGAAGCTTGTCTTCTCTTTCGAGGACTCTTCTAGAGGAATCTGCCAAAACGAAGACGCTAGATCAATGGAAGAAAGGAAACGAGCCTGCTTAAGACTATCCAAAATCTGTGGGATATACGGCATTGCGTAGGCATCCCCTCGAGTAACGGCGTTTAATTTCCGACAGTCTAAGCAAAACCTCCAATTACCGTCCGCCTTCTGCACTAACAACGCTGGATTGTTCCAAGGACTTTCACTTGGAGATACCACACCCTGCGCCAGCATCCGATCTAGCTCGCTATATAAGGCTTCCCTCTTTTCCGGAGACAGTGGGTATTGTTTTGTCTTGATTGGTGGCGAGTTTTCTGTATCTATGGTATGTTTGATGAGTGATGTTCGACCTAGCCCGATGGTCTCTGAGGAGTTTTCCTTAAACTTAGAAATTACCAAATCGGCCAGCTCTGCGTGTGATTTGCCCAAGGCCCTGTATGGTTGTATCGCATGCACCAACCCCTCCTTTACTGTTCCGACGAACGACTTCGGCTTCCCCGACAGAGACAAGTCAGAATTAAAAATTTCCGGTGCTAGCTGAAAAGTTCTCCAAAAGTCGACACCGAATATAACGTCAGTTACTATGGCTGGAATCACGAAAAACTTTACCACGTGTGTTTTGTTACCTACAGACAATGGCAACAACATATACCCCGTGGTCTGTATTTCCTCTCCGTTCGCTACCACCACAGCATTGCTTGACCTGTGTAGCACGCATCCCAAGCCCTCCAGTTTCCTGTGTGCATTGTTACCTAAAATCGATACACACGCCCCTGAATCGAGCAATCCATAAAAGGGCAAATCAAAAAGATCTACTTTCAAGTATGGACGTACGTCCCCCTTGTCAGGAGAAAACAGAACCGAAGCAATTGGATTCTTCATAAAGTTTGATACGAACCCTAACCAGTTGCTCCACTCTGAAACAGACGTTTCACCTCGGTTCTGCCCTACAAGTTTTTTGAAGTGGCTCTAATGGTTTCTTTCGAGCACTTGGGACAGCTCCTTGTTGTGTATCCTACCTCACCGCAATTAAAACAATGTATTTGTGTACCGTTCCTGCTGTTTTTGCAGTCTTTATAAGCGTGACCCGGTTCATTGCACTTAAAACAACGCGTTCCTCCACTGACCGTAGTGGGTTTACCTTCACTGCAATCCCTTTGCATGTGTCCGGGTTTCCTACACTTAAAACACACCATAGTCTGCCTATTTTGAGACGGAGTCGTGACCACTGCAACCTGATGTTGGCTTTTTGAACCTCTATACGCAAACATCGGATTTAACGATTGAGAACTATCTCTGCTTGGTTCTACAAATAACTCTGATCGTTGGCGTGCACCTTCAAGCCTCCTACAGTATTCTTTCAAACCGTGAACGGACTTTATCTCAACCAAAGCCAACTGTTCTGAAAAATGTGGGCGAATGTTATGTAAAAGTAGCTCTAACTTGGCGTCATCGCTCAGAGGCGCCTTCAATCTAGCGAACATGCAATTCATTATGGAAAAGTATATGTGAACCCGTTCGTCCGGGCCCTGGGTTCTAGCCCGGATTTCCCCCATAAGACGGTAATCGTAGTCTACTGGATCGAATTCTTCTAGTAACAATGTTCGCAACTGGCTCCACGAGTCAACTGATTCCCTGATGCCTCTATACCATAACAATCCTTGACCCGAAAACAGTTCAGACGCTGAAGCAAATACCTTTGATACCGAAACGTCATTTGCTTGTGCGAGTTCTTGAACCCTTTCTAGAAAAGATCGTACGTCCGAGCTACCATCAAACTTTACACCCCACTTGCCGATGTTGCCTGACCCCGAACACTCAAACTTGACCTTCGGTTCTGGTTGGATGGCCTGAACAACGCTGTCAACCGCTATCGTTGCCGAGGGTGGAACCGAGACTGAAGACGCGCCCTTTGCCTCTACTTTCGCTAAACACTGCGCTATGCCTTCAACCAACCTTGTCTTTGTTGCTTCCCATTTCCCTTCGTCACCTATTACCAACCGAGAAATTCTATGACTTAAATGGTTTGCCAAAGCCCTGGCTCGGATAAACACACCCCGTTCACTTGTGTACTCGTATTCTTCTAGCTTGTCTTTTAGATCCTGCAATTTATTCGCAACCAACCCCAGCTCTTCCTCAATGTCAAGTTCAACTTCTAAAATGTCGTCAGCTGGAACCTCAATTGCTAACCGCTTTAATTGTTTACGTAATTTGTCTACAGTGTTTTCGGGGACTTCTGAACGAATGGAAATTTCATATTGAAGCTCGTCCTTGGTAAGGGAATAAACGTGTACACTACGTGGCTCCATGGCAGCTAAAGGTTATGTGCAAATATTTCAAAATCAAATGTTTTGTTGTCCACCTTGCAGTACTTAAAAATATGCACGTTCTTGTTGTGAAAAAGTATTCACGACAGTAACGCTTAAATTGTAGTGTAAACAGAAATATTACGTAAAATGCAAAATGGTTTAAGTGTAAAAAACTTAATATTAATAGTACACGCTTAAATTTGAGTGTAAGCGCAAATATCACGTAAGAATGTAAAATTGTTTAAGTGTAGACAAGCTTAATATTAATGGTAAACGCTCAAATTTGAGTGTAAACACCAATATCACGTAAAAATGTAAAGTGGCTTAAGTGAGAGAAAAAACTTAATAATAATGGTAAACGCTTAAATTTGAGCGTAAACACAAATATCACGTAAAAATGTAAAGTCAAAAAATGTACGTTGTATATTCAATTATTCACACGACGTATATTTCCAATACAAAGGCTGTTGTTTACTCCAATTTTACGTTGAGCGCCATTTTGTAACCCGTACCCGGCTAAGAACGGGCACAAATAAAAAGAGAAGGAGTAGAAGAAGAAGAAGAAGAAAAGAAGAAAAGAAACAACAACCTTTGTCTTGACAGTTTTAGGTTTATTTTCTCATACACATCGTTAAATACACAGTTTTAGCACTTATTACTAATTTGACCGAAATATGATGATGATGATGCTAATGATATACACAATTTTGTTAAGATTAATGATCTAGGACAGAAACGGGATAAACACACGCTTATTCTAGGTATATATGGTACTTAGATTTAACGATACACAATTCAAGATAGTTCACCGATAAATGGACAACAAAAGTCTGGTTTATATTTGTTAGAATTTTGTCAAAAGAAATGGTTTCTGGATGACGTCGACACCTACTTGGCTTCGGATACAGTAGCTTGCCTTTTCTTCCCTTTCTCTAAACGATCGTGTGTCGGGGCCCTACCCGAACGCTCAAAGGTTGACCGTATATGGGGCCTTTCCTAAATGTTCCAAGGGACAATTGAAACAAAATGTAATACGTAGGGTCCGAATAGACGGTCAAGAAAACTACTTAGACGACGCGTCTACCAAGTTGACCGTGTATGGGGCCTTTCCTAAATTCTTCAAGGGAGAAGTAAAACAAAATATAATACGCTCGGTCCGTATAGACGGTCAAGAAAACTACTTAAACGACACGTCTACCAAGTTGTCCGTATATGGGGCCTTTCCTAAATTCTTCCAGGGAGAAGTAAAACAAAATATAATACGCTCGGTCCGTATAGACGGTCAAGAAAACTACTTAAACGACACGTCTACCAAGTTGATCGTACATGGGGCCTTTCCTAAATTCTTCAAGGTGAGTAAATCTGAAACCCCGACCGCTTACTTGCGTTGGGGCTTTACCCCGTAAAAGTTGGCTTCTCTGCCCTGATGCGGAGACGCCGATTCGTCAGCCCGCGGTGTAGAGAAAAACGTCAGCCTCCGGTGTAGAGAACACGTCAGCCTGGCCACACCCAAGCACGTGTGAGCTGCTCCTGGAAACATCCAGGGCGCAGTTTTAATACTCTGAGATTAAGAACTAGCTCCTGTCTAACCCTATCACGGCAAATAAAACATGGTTTTTACTAACCTTTTACTCCTTGTGTTAGTCGTTCAGCACGGCTGGTGATCCCTGGTCCTCGCTGCCCTTCGCCCCTGGTCAGGATCGCTGCGCCGGTCCGGGTTGCGTCTTCTCTCGGTAGGACTGGCCAAAAAACCGACCGTCCTCTGAAAATCAACAAGAAAGAACACTATATAGCCCGCCGGAACTACGCTGGACGTGGAAGGCTCCGTAAAATGTTCAGTACGCGTACATACCTACACCGAAATTTGAAACACTTTTATAACTTGACTGGCCTCGTCGCCGTTCTCCGGTGGAATGTCGGTGCACGAGCGTCCTTTGCTCGTCATTGGAAGAGCCACCTTTCCCCTCGCGTCGCCTCGTTCCCCTGGAACCTTCTAGAACTTCTCGACGCAAATGGCCAAAACTAAGCAGAATAACTCGCCCCGAGATGGCGTTCCATGCGAGAGTGGCTCCTACTAAATGGACCGTAAAAATTATGTTGTCTCCTTAATAAAATATGGCCAGTGCCTGCAAACTGCATGCATATTTTTTCTGAAATAAAGACTGAAAAGCTGCTCTGAAATTGAGATAAAACCCCGCCTTGCAATCACGCCCGCTACCGTGTTTTCCGTGAACTATTTAATCCACCGCGGTAGTCGGCTTCCGAAAAGCGATGAACGCGGCCCGTCGACCACAGGTGGCGTCGCTGAATTTGTCGATCTTTTAAGACGATCAGGTTAAATTTGAAGTTATTTCTATTCCCGTTGCGTTCCAGGTACGCAGCAATAATTCCTATAATTGTTTATTGCTTCGTATCCATCTAAATTGCAGGCGCCACTGAAATTTCAATATGTTTATTGCCCACCTGATGCTTTTTTTAGACGACCTCTGTCGGCGAGGCGTGGCACTAACAAGGACTGTTAACAAGTTACCTTTTATCTATTTCTTCAAAAGTTTCTGCTATTCCCTACTAGATTCAGTTTGTTGCACTGAATACGACATTATAGTGTGAAATGAAAGTTTTTACCTAGTTTTTAAATATTTTTATTATTATACTTGAGAATTGCAATTTTAACCCGTTACACGATCACCCCTATTCAGGCTGATTTTGAATTGGTATATAATCCCGGAAGGGGCTGATTAGGAACATGGGCGTCGACAAGTGGTTAGAACCTCGCTTGAAAATAAATAATTCCAAATTTCAAAAAACTAAAAAATAAATTCTCTTTTCATTTTAAAAATAATTAAAGAAAGAAAGAAAGAAATATTTATTTGCGTGAAATGTGAGTTACAATATATGTTAACAAATGAAAAAGGACCAGACCTGACACATTTCGCTAATACGAGTACTAGCATGCAAAAATTTAGCTTAAAGTAAGTAACATACATCACAAAACAGTGTTGTATCAACATGCAACATAACAATATAATTAAAATTTATATTTGGAGTGACAACTCAAATAGGGTCAGTAGGTAGAAAAATAATTTCTCTTGGCATTTTCTGGAAATTTTCTGAATCTCTTCTAATCAACATCGTCATTTAACAAAGTTCACATCCTTGGATATTTTTTTACTGAATAATTCAATTTATCGAATAGATAGGTAAGCCTTTTAAGCTTATCGGGTGTAAATCCTGAACCCCATTCCGAAGTCACTTTCTGATATATATATCCGCAAGCCTCCAAATTCTTTCTGTCTTTATCTATTTCAAATATCAGTCGCCTTTGCAGATGACTTTGACAGTCTAATGGCAGAAGACAGTTCAAGATATTAACAAACATAAATTTTAAAATGATAAAATTGAGCCGTGCGCTTTATTTAAAAGTAGTAAGTCCGAAAATTGTCTGAGAACCTCTGAAAACAACCGCAAATATTTGGTGAAAACGAAGTTAAGGTTTTGAGGTGCAAGTGTAAGCGATAAGAAAATTCGGACGTAACCAGAAAGTTTGTACTAATGCAAGCGATTATGTAAGCAACTATGTAAGCGACTATGTAAGTACCTACTCCGACAGCATAAGCTATATGAGAACTATGTCCAATGTAAACATGTTTAGTTCGTAATATAATATGTTACTTCATGTTAAGGTAGTTGTCTTGCAAACGAAACTAGGTGGCGTTAGTGTCACGGGTGCAAAATCCTGCATCGCGCAAGCGTTTCGTTTGAGCTATTTGTAGTGACTGGTTAGTTGACATTGACAATACACAGATCTTGACAGCATCAAAGTTTGTTTTATTTTTTTGTGTAACGAAGTTTACATAGTGGTCCTTCGAACCGGATTCACTGGTCCTAATTGTGCGGGCTAGTTCCCGACGATTTTTGTGAGATTTCTGGCGCATCAAAAGACGGAGCTTCGCCAAGAAACTCAGGCTCCTGTCATAAGGAGATTTTATTCTATGCGAGCGGAATCGAGCAAATTGGAGTACGTGTTCGGTGAAAGGCGCTAGGTGGCGCTGCTAGCTGAGCAATCAATCGTCGGTGGCGGCAATTTCAAATTTTAGTTTATGTACTGCCGAAGCAAGTACATAAATTTCAAGTAGTTTCTTCCGAGTGATCCTAAGTCCATATTATTTAGAGGGTAAGAAGAAGGCGTCTTGTGAGGAACAGTAGAGAACTCCATTTGAAAATTATTCCCTCTCCATATGTTCGTCAATCCAGGATTTTGTGACATCCTCTCGATCAAATGTAATACAGTTCCTAAGATTGCAGGTCTCGGTTTGCTTAAATCAGATACAGACCGTCTGCTCAGACAAGATAGAGAACCGGCTCTACTAAGTCCGTCTAAAAGTCCTATCATGTAGGAAGCTGGCAAAACTCGATTCCTCATCACAAGTGGGAATAATGAGGAATCATTGACGCTCTGACTCTTTTTATAGGCCAACATTCCGTAAAGAAAGCCTTGTGCTCGTCCTATATGAAAGCTTTTGTCAAATACAGACAAGTTATCCCAGATGCAAATGAGTCTATATATGGATGCAAATATGGCAGCTATCGGTCATGGAATTAGGATTTACTCTAAAGTATTTCAAGGGAAGAATATTGTAGAAGATGCTAAGAAATTGAATGATCTCCTGACAGTCATCAATAAAGGGTGGTCAATCAAAGGGCTAAAAAACTCAACTGACATATTCCAATTTGTATGGGGAGAGGGACATGCAATTTTTGATGTCCCATCCTCAAGAAGTAAATGGACTGCGATTGACGTTCAAGATAGTGGAGCTTTCTTAGATTAAGTATATGATTGGGATAATTGTTCAAAACAATTAGATCTCATGAAAAAAAAAATAAAAAAATAAAAAAAGGCTTGTTGTTTCAGATGTTTTTGACCCCAAATAGGCTTGATAAGGTCCTCTACTGTGCCAATAGTCTTGAAGTCCTTTGGGAATTAGAACAGATATGTAAGCTCCTGTCTCTTTTTGTAAAACACAAAGATCACACTTTCCTCGGTATTCGTGGAATTTGTTTATCAATTCTAGCGGATGGGGAACAGTAGCCCCTACGACTGGTGCCCCCCATGATCTCAATCTGAGTTCGTCCGATAATTGACTTGAACAAGACCAAATGCGGTAAGGAGTTCCCCTTTGTTTTGCTTTATTGATGAGATTGATTATTCCAATTATCTCACTTCTCACTGTTATTTTGTCAACTTCTTCGCTCATTCTTCTAGAACATACATTTCTTATGGTTTTGGAATTCTCAAACAGTCCAATTAGTGATTCTGTGATTCCCAAATAGGTGGCAGACTTGTATTCACTCAGGAATCTGGGGAAAAGGGGCTTGATGGACCTGAGGAAGTTTAGGAAACGAGGTTCTTCGGACCTTGAATAAGTCAGGGCATCTTTGACTAATTCATTTTTTATGACCTGGATGTTTGACAGGAGCGATTTCTTTATCTCTCTTTTTATCATAGTTAATGCTTTGACTCCTGTCGGTATGTTTAAAGAGAGAGGATCTTCTAAGAGTTTAGAAAATGATGTAGCTGACATTCGTCCTAGTTTCGGTGTTATTATATTTAAAACATTGGGTCTCAATTTTGGCTCAATATTATCATGTATAATCTTCCATGATGATAGAGCTTCGCTGACAGGATCTGGGAACATGCGCATAAGGAATCGACCTGGGGACATTCCTGTGATGCCCCCTAATGACGGGTCCAAATACAGAAGACCGGATTTATAAGTGAAAGTATTTAGATATTCAGGCTTCTTCACGGCTCTCTTAACTGATGTCTTGATGGCTGGATTATGTCTTTCCAGCAGATCATTGACCATATTCCCTAGAAAGTTATAATGGATCATTGAATTAATGGGACTCTCTGAATAGTGAGACACTGTCAAGGCATTTGATGAGACTGTAGAAAGGATATTCCCCAATCCAGGGAGTTGATCATTAGATACACATGTCACCCTAGACCATCTTTTGGTCTCGAGGCCTCTAATGTTCCCCCGGAATACAGGGACTTTGCCATAACTTAAAAAATCGGCTGATCTCATGGTCTCGTCTCGGTTGATAACCAGACCTAGTTTTCGAGTTCCCTCTTCAATTTCTCGCATGATGTCGTCATTGTTCTGTGATATATCTTCTAGACATTCTTGAATCTCATTTTCATCTCTTGTCTTGTGTAGGGCGTATTGGGTACAGATGACTTGATTATCTCCCTGTGCCAATACTTGAACTCTTGTATTCCTCCTTATGCTTGCTCTCCTTATGATCAGAAGATTTGTAATACTCCACCCTTTTTGACGTAGACCTTCTAATCCGCCTGGTTGCCCTTGCCAGCAAACAAGATGTCCGGGTTTATTGGTAATTCTATTGTTTACCACTTGCATTAAATCAGGCCGCTGGTTGTAATAGATGAGACTTTTTTCAAAGAATTCATGCGTTCTGACTATAAGGTTGGGATATCCTAGGAACTGACCCATGACTTTAAATGTCGGATTATTTGCTTCTCCCCTTTGGTGATTGTTCCATTTTTCGTAATCTATATGATTGGCAAAGCTCACTTGATCATAATTGTCTGATCCTTGTCCATATGTGTTGTCCATCAATTTCTTTGTTAAAACTGTGGAATTGTCTGCCATTGTCAATTCTTTAAATAGAGGTACAAAATGCTTTTTAATAAGGTATTCGGTGATAACGAAGTATTCTCGTAGATCCCATGACATCAAGGCAAAATATCTCCCTTTAATTTTCAATTCTCGTTCCTTCCCCTTAAGTCCGATCAATAGTTTTTGTTCACCTAACCCATTGTTATTTACCTCTTCAAGGAATTCAGGCCAATTCGTTTGTTTCTTGTACAAGTAAGACTCCATTACTTTTTTGCTAGGAATTGGTTTCTCTGATCCTGAAATAATGTGTTTCTTGACATCATCTAAATCTATCGAGTGGCTCTTGTCGGAGTATATTAAGGAAGGATCTATCATATCTGGAATTTCTAAACATTTCTTCAATGGTAAGAGGTGCCAATTAGGTCCGAAGTCTAATATTTGTTTAGGAGTCGGCCAAGTCTTATCCAGTATATGTTTCTTGAATATGTGTTTTTCATCCATCCAGGTAGGGTCAACATACCACATTGTATCCTTGTCAAATTTGTTCTTCAGAACAATGTAAGCCAAGTCACTAGCTAACTCTGACGAGAATTGTTGATCTATGATTTTAAGTAGATGCGTTTGCTCATGTAATGCCTTTAAACCTTCTAGGCAATCTAAGAATGGATGCCCCCAATGTCTGAATGATCCATACATAGTCAAAACTGTATTCACATTCTGCTGGGTGGTTATAAGTTGGTAAATTTCTCGTATCATCGGGAAGTCGAGACCTACAATTTCACATGCCCTTTTTTATGTGATCTCTAAAGTGCGGATCTTGTGGTATCTTCGGTCTGTATTCGTGGGCCAGATCCGACAACCTTAGGTTGCAAATGGGTTCTATCATTTTAAGTGCCTCAAATGATGCATTCCCTCCAGATTCTAAACATTTGTCCCCCAATCTGTACAACTTTACAATTGCCTGATATGATTCAGGAGGGAAGTGATTGTCGACTCTATTTTGTATAGCCAATAATGTGTGAAATCGAGCCAAATAGGTGTCCTTCATCATTAAAAGCATATTCCTGTCTAAAATAAACCCATGATTGATTAGATAAAGGAAACCGTCAGAAACTATAACCTTCCCAAAATTCATTGAATGGAACAGAATGTTGTTCCCAATCTTTGAATTGGATATTGTGAATTCTGAGAATTCTTGAGTAATGGACATTCTTTCCTCTTCATTAACAGAATTCATAATGAGAGTTATTATGTGTAGTTCGTAACTATATTGACACCACTTCAGGGTCTCTTGCCCAACATTGGACTTGGTAGGATTGCTAATATTTTTGTTAATCCACCCTTTAAAAAATGCACGTAAAATAGGGAAGGTTAAATCACTATTCTTCTGGGCTTTGTCCAATTGTTTTTTTGCTGTAGACACGTCCTTGGGAGCGACTTGATTTAATTTTCCAAACCACTTGTGAAATTCAGATGAAGGCCTAATCTGATTATGTGTTATATTATAATGTTTCAATCCATCCTTGAAATTAGTCCATTTGCCCAACGGCCAACTGTTCCGGTGTTTAACGGTACGTAGATATTTGATAAACTCGTCAATTTCGTCAGATATAAGCGGTGAATTGAGGGAATAATCTACATTGACTAGACAGTTAAGTTTTGTATTCTTCTTTCCCGTCAAGTGTTCTCTAGTGAACAAATCGAAATCTGTATCACTTATTATGTCAGACCAGTAATCATCGACGTATTCGATTGAATAGTCCATCGAATCGAGCAAATTGGAGTACGTGTTCGGTGAAAGGCGCTAGGTGGCGCTGCTAGCTGAGCAATCAATCGCCGGTGGCGGCAATTTCAAATTTCAAATTTCAAGAAGATTGGACATTGGATCAAGTAACGCTTGGGAGTGAATAAGGTTATAAGTGCCCTTAAAACCGTGAGTACATTCAAGTTAACTATTGGAAGTTCAAGTCAGTTCAAGTTTAGTAAAGTTGAAGTCAGTTCAAGTGAAGTTATTAGAGACATTAAGTTAGAAATAAAATTTAAATTAATTAGGACTTAGAATAATTTTAAGAAAAGTGTACCAACGGGGAACCTATGCCCAAATTTAAATTTTTCTTGGTACGACAAGGTTCTATTCTATACACTTGTAAAATTTTTGGGTCAATTCGAGACTTAGAATAATTTCATTTGGTTTTTTTTCTTTAGTGTGACAAGGTTCCATACACTTGTAAAATTTTTTGCTTAATTCGAGACTTAGAATAATTTCATTGGTTTTGTGTAGTGTAACAAGGTTCCATACACTTGTAAATTTTTACGGTGAGTTTAACACTTTATAATATTTTGAATTACCTATTATTTTGTTTGTTTAAGATAGTTTAGTTTTAATTAAAAATGGAGGCTTTATACAAATTGCAAGAACACAAAAGGTCTCAGATTGAGAAGGCTAGAAGTAACTTCAAAAAATCTCCAAAAGACCGCTTGTCTCATTCGTACATTCATACTAGATTAGAATCGTTAGAAAAGACATGGAACGCTTTCTTGGATACAAATAATAACATTATCCAAACGGCATCAGAGATTCATGCAAGGGATAACTATTTTAGTGATGATGTCTATGAATATACGGAAGAACTTTATATGTCGTATAAAACGGAACTAAGGGAGGTTTTAGAGAAGTTGGATTTTCAACGTCAAGTGTCTGGCCAAAGTATTCAAAATGCAAAATCAAACAAAAGTGATAGTGTCAAACTTCCAAAAATTTGTATTCCTAAATTTTCTGGTTTGTACTCTGAGTGGCCAACCTTTAAGGATTTGTTCATATCATTAATCGATGAGAACGAGTCACTGGACAATGTTCAGCGACGACATATGCCAGTGACTTCTTCTAATTATCAAGAATGTTGGTCTCTTTTAAAGGGCAGGTACGACAACAAGCGATTTTTATCAAATTGTTTATTAAGACGCTTGATGAGTCAAACTACTGTACAAGAGAGCTCCACTGCCATTAAAGGTTTGTTAGATACGACAATGGAGTGTATAAATGGTCTAAAAAATCTTGGAATTGATGTAAGCACCTGGGATATTCTTGTCATTTACATCGTAAGTGGGAAGTTAGATTCTGAGTCACGCAAACAGTGGGAAGGTCAAATTAGTACAACGGACGATCTCCCAAAACTTTCACAATTCAAGGATTTTCTAGAAGCCAGATTTAGGGCTTTGGAATTTTTAGATACTAAGTCCAATAAACCAACTGCATATAGTAGTAATAAGCCAAAGGTGCATCACGTTGTTAGTACTGACAATAATCCCAATATGAACAATTCATGTGTATTTTGCAAAGAAAATCATAAGATTTCTAACTGTAAAGCGTTTGCAAAGGAGAGTCACGAATCGCGTCAAAACTTTGTCCAAACAAAAGGTCTTTGTTTTAACTGTTTAGGGTCCAATCACTCAGTCAGACATTGCCGCATTACTATTTCTTGTCGCATTTGCAAGCGAAGACATCATTCGTTGCTGCATCCCAAATCTGTCTCAGGTGGAATGGTTACCACTGGTAGTGCAGCGACCAACGTAAGTTCAGCTGTTAACTTCACAACTACCTATCTACCGGCTTAAGTCAAAATGATAAATTATAGGATATTCCTAGTTTGGGTATTAATATCAGGCAACTCTGTTGTTCTTCACATTTCTCCGAAACTATTAATTGGCTTACATTTTCAGTAACTTTAAAGATATGGACCAAAATGTTATATGAAATTGGTTTATATTGATGTAAATTTTGTTTCATCGACAGAATGCCACTCAAATAAGATTATATAATGTGGGTAATTTATAGTTTTAATTCCGCGATAAAGAATGTCTAATGGCCTAATTTCGATCTATACTGAATTTAACCAAACGTAACGCGCGACGCTGGACAACGAAACCTGGGTTAGTTTGTTATAAAAATAAAAAACTTGCTTGAGCTCGCAACGATGGACTTTATAACCAGCAATTAGTATTTTTAGTTAGTTAAAAACCCTTGGTTGGAATATGTGAACCACCTCCGGCACGGCTGGAACTCTAAACGCAGAACTCAAAAAAGTTAGTCAATTGTTAATACAAAATGTTAGTTACTCGCAACGCTGAACTGCAATATCCTTTGTCAGTATGGTTAGTGACGCGACGTTTCTCAGCATGGACCGAACTAAGACCGACCTTCGACACG
Organism: Crocallis elinguaria; assembly: GCA_907269065.1. Taxonomy (NCBI): domain Eukaryota; kingdom Metazoa; phylum Arthropoda; class Insecta; order Lepidoptera; family Geometridae; genus Crocallis; species Crocallis elinguaria. Next base: position 1,478,379 of record OU026076.1, read on the forward strand.
TGTTTCGCCTCTACACGAGGCATCCTCAGTCAGGGTGGTTGACTCGCCGAACGCTGGAACGAGAATGCCACTCCTTAGAAGAGCGTATTATAAAGGACCAAGTAAAACGTTTAGTATGATTAGGAGGGATATCAACCATAGGAGGTGACGCATTGCTAGCATCCGGTCGTCCGCAGATAGAATAAAGTTGAGGGAATTAATTTCCCCACATGACACCCACTTCTGCGCAGGTATTGGATGGGTAAAGCGTATCCCAAGAAACGCTATCAAAAGCGCCCAACCCGTAAGCGTTCGGAGGGTAAATGACGCCATCTTGCAACGGAAATTATCAGCTATGCGGCAAATGGGCTGCCGATATCGCTTATCTGTGACTACCCGCAAACGGCTCACGTATGCACATGGTGTATTGAAAACATATTTTCAGCTCATGTGGAGCTTCTAATCCAACAATACATCATGTATGCAACACCCCTGGTGGAGATGTTTGATCGGCGGGCCGGGATGATATTTTATAATGCGTAAGGGTTGCATGTTCGATTCACGCAACGGGACAAATATTTAGTAATCGGTATACAGTGCAACTATATAAAATTCACAATGGAACAGAGAATCTTTTTTAGGGTCCGAATTGATCATAGTTATTTATAAGTATCAATTTGAGCTTTTTAACTATTAAACCGATTTCCAAAAGAGAAGGTTCTCAATTCGGTGTGTATTTTTTATGTTTGTTAGGTACCTCAAATCTCCCACATTTATAAACCATTTATAAATATTTGTAGACTGTAGTAGCTTGCACAGAACTGCTAGCCAGCAGCATAAAAAAACGACGTCATTCTTCTTCTAGGTGATAAGAATAACTCTTCTGCGAGTGTCCATCTAGGTCAGTACCACCGCTTTCCTAGTGTAGTCTGTCGCAAAGCAGTAATGTTTTGCACATTACTGCTTTGCGATACTGTGTTCTGTTTTGATGAGCAAAGGATTCAGTGAAATTACTGGGCTTATGAGACTTAATACCTAATTTCTCAGGGTAAGAGGCCACTGCAGTTGTTATGGGCCGGACTTATGCTTACCATCAGGCAAACGACCAAAAGCTCCACCTTGACGACTATTCGAAACCAGTTCGAAAGATATACAGTATTTATATTTCGTTCCAGTGAAACTTTAACATTTCGTTTTGAAATCAAGGTATGGCTTTAGGAGCGAAAATATAATTTAACTTGGTATCATAACATTCATCTTCTGAAATCATAATTCAGCGGAAAGGCGAAATCAGATTTGCCTTTGCCGATGGTGTTGTCACAATCTTCATAAAATTCTTGAGTGTAATTAGGGATGAAAGGCGATGAGTTACTCCGATAAGCTCCCTATCGATATTTTAATCGACTTTTTGTATCGTAGCGTCGACCCGTATATATTTTTTATCTAGTACTTATAATCTAAATCATTGATCATGTATAACTTTTTGCAAAGTATTATGCCGATTTTTATGATTTTTGTTTTCATTGGATAGGATATACCTAGTTCGAAATTGGTTAATTTTAAATTTGAAAATAAAGAAGCCCCTGAGGTTAGAAAAAAAGAGACGATGAACAATCATCACCCAATGGATTTCCATTTCAGTTTCTTTTTTGTTGAAAAGTTTTTTCGTGTAAATAAAATAATTTGTTTTGCGCTATCATTATCCCGCACAAAATGAGACTCAAAAGTGCTCATTATTTTGACGATTTGGTTAATGTTAAATATATGAATGGTTTTAATACATATATCACATATTGTGCACGTAATGACACCCTCAATTCTCATTTATTGCAGCGCGTAGTATTTAATCTCTCCCTTCAAATATGTTGAAAGTCTCGCCGTTCGATGATGGAAGAGGGATGGGGTAATTAAATCATTTATTTCCAAAGTACAGTCACCGAACTCTTCCTGTAGTAATTTTATGCAAATCCACGCGAGGATGAGCGTAGAAAATAAACAATATTATTATTTCTAGCCTTAATAACAATTGCAGTACCGTCAGCATATAAAATACACTGATGCTTAGTCACGCTAGTTATATCGTTTATGTAAGTTAGGAAAATGAATGGCCCCAGTATGCTTCCTTGTGGAACACCTGATTTATTTAGTAGATAATCTGATCTGTATACATTTCTGTGTCTGTTTACTGTTTTGATAACTTCTGTACATTGCTGTACCTATACAGTACACTTGGTAGCTAAATCAGCAACATCGATTCGCAAAACGTAAACGATTTACAAATCATCGATAAATTGCTTTTTATTGTCAATATATCGCATCCCTACGCGTAATCAATTCGGATCCTAAGCAAACTGGTGTTAATGGCGACCCAGAAGGGTCCCTAAAATAACATTTTCTGTGTATAAATTGCATTTTGTTGAAAGTGACAGCGACAAAGTGATTTTTCTGTATAATTATTCGGTGGCAGCGGCTTTTACACATGATAGGCTTGCGTTTCGCCCAGCGACAAAGCCTGTCAATATTCATCTTGCAATATTTGTATGTTTATGTCAAATCTTGCAAACTAAATTGGTTCCACTTCCCGGTCTTTGATAGAGCCGACATTTTACATATACATATATGTAAATCGAATGACAATGCAATGCAATGATCAGGAGGTCTGATGTCGGCGCTGGAAGGTGGCAACAGGAGTTCCATAACGAAACGACGCAACCCCATCGAGTTTGGGCTTGTTTGATTTGTCTTTACAAGTACTTTGATACTTCATGATGTCCAGGGTTCCGATGGTGTTAAAGTTATGTGCGGATTATTCACAGTCGCTCTAAAACAGTGAAGGAAAACATCGTGAGGAAATACGCATGTTCAAGAACCACAAAACTCGAGGCCATGTGACATCCACCAAGCCGCACTGCGCCCGCGTGGTGGATTATGGCCTATACCTCTCTCTCTGAGAGAAGGCCGGTATACCAGCAGTGGGAGCGTAAGATGCTGATACTGATGATGAATGATGATATGAGATAATCGCGTGTAAAACTCAAAACATAAAACATGTAAGGCTATTTATTACCTGTTTCAAGCTATTTACAAGGCAATAACAGAGAACAGTGCGGTACAATCGTCCCAATTAGGGCTAATTTAAATTTCTGTTTGCGTCGAGCCGGACACCGGAACGTATTTATGGGAACGGTATTAGTCGGGACGTGTGGGTGTCGACTGCCGAGTTTAATGATTTTGTGGGTAGTGACACGTACTCATGGAGCGATGGTAGCACAGCGGTATGATCTGTCGAAAGAAAGAAAGAAAAAACATTTATTTGTGACAGTCATAAAAAGAAAAGATTAAAAATCGGCACCAACCCAAGCATTATGTTGATCATTCGAGCGACGCTGGTCTTCTTTAGGGACTGTTTAGTTGAAATCACTATTATGCAACAAATTAAATATACCTACACTAAACAAAACATAATTATAGCAATAATCGGTTAGTTAATAAAATAATGGAAGCAATCAGAAATCAAAAACAATTATAATAATGTAAGAACGCAACAACGTTAGTGGTAGGACTAACTCTTCTGCGAGTGTCCGTTTGGGTTGTTACCACCGCTTTGCTCGTGAAGTCTGCCGCCAAGCAGTAATGTGCAAGCATTACTGTGTTCCGGTTTGATGAGCAGAGTAGCCAGTGAAATTACTGGGCTTATGAGACTTAATACCTAATGTTACAGGGTAACGAGCGCACTACAGTGCGTTTCAAACTTGAGGATATATATATATATATACCTATTTTTCCTCTGAGGTTTCAAAGCTCTGGGTGGCACTGCAATTGTTATGGGCCGGCGTTATGCTTACCATCAGGCAAACGACCAGGTCGTCTCGTTACCAAATAACATAAAAATAACAAATTCTGGAATCTAAAACAATTCATAAAACAGATATAACAATTCATTCAGTATAATTTTATAGGTACAAAGTAATTTAGTATATTAGGTCTGAACGGTTTAATCATAATAACTCGAATATTCAATTACAACTAGCTACAAGTAATGATGACAAGAACTAACAAGTCTGCTAAGTTAAGGATCCAATCTAGGACTGTATTTTCATAAGAATAACGTCTACAAGTAACTTTAACAATTAACGTATGAAGTAACCGAAAGTACATACGAGCAAATATTACAATAGAACAACTTTAATTAAACAACTAAATCTCTGAGGAGAGATTCTATTATTTCTTCTCTCAAAAGTCGTTATAGATTATGAAATAGGATCACTACGAATATTATCACTTGGTACGGGATAATATTTACCATGTATATTAGACTAGATTTTGCCCGCGGTTTTCACCCGCGTTCCCACAGGAACCGTGCGTTCTTCCGTGATAAAAAGTAGCCTATGTTACTCTCCTGTCCATAAACTATATCTATGCCAAAAATCACGTCGATCCGTTGCTCTATTACTGCGTGAAAGAAGGACAAACCAACAAACACACATTCGCATTTATAGTATTAGTGTGGGTTTGAATTTGTAGAGTTCGTTATTTCAGCGCTGTTTCAAAGCCGTGATCATGCAAGTACTGAAGTACCTACTGCCACGCTCCGTCTGTGACCCTTCGTCTCACTTTGCCGTTTTGGCATTTTTATTGCTTTTAACATATTTTCGGGACTTTCAGCATGAAAAACACGCATTTAGCATATTCCATATTTGGAACCTCAAAAAAAAACGATCGACGTTGATCGATGATGGCTCGATGGACCTCGCCGCGCCAGCGAGTTCGATTCTTTGTTAGATAAGCTTAGGGTTGTAGAGACCGAGCTTCTCTCCGCCGCCGAGTTTCTTGCCCTTCTTCTCAATGGTGTAGGTTTTGGAACGAGGTAACTAGAGTCACTACGAATTCCGCGAGCGTCCACCTCGGGCCAGCGAGAATTTAGCCCACTTCAAATGGACGCATTCTTGCGCCGGGGCCGTTTTCTCCGACCTTCTTTATCCCGGCGATGGCGACGGCCTAAGCCGAGGTCTGTATCGCGAGGGTCACCTCACGCGGTGCCCTTGAGCTAGACGCCAAACCACCACTTTTGCTAGGACTGAGCGCCTAATGCGCTCTCCCGCCATTCAATGACGCTCTAAGGCGCAGCAGTGTATGGGGGATTTCGTGATACTCGAAATGCGCGCTTGACGTAAAAGCGTTGTTATTCTGACAAGCAAATGTACGTTTGCATAAGCGTCTACGGTCTACATAAAGGTCGATGAAGGTGACGAACAGAAGGGACAAAAAAGGGACCAAAACACTGTAGAAGCGCGGTGAAATGTACCGACATTCAATGTAAATACACTCGAACCCGAGAACAACTATATTATAGACGGCACTCCACAAAACATACGTATAACCAAAATTAATATCCGCTTCATAAACATTAGTAACCGTTGAAATGCACCCGTTAATCCAGCCGCAGGTTCTAATAACGGTACTAATTGTCCTCGTAATATATCAGTATGAAGATACGAACACTCGTTCTGTGCCGTAAATTATGACATGTCAGGCAAATGAAGCGATTAGACTCGGGGGATTTCACATTGCGCGCAGTGTGCTTGGTTCGGTCGGTCTTGATACTTGTCTATCCTGTATCCTTTTTGGCCTTTATCTTTATAGGCCTGTATCCTTTTTGTAGACAACTACCTAATTAGTTTCTTCTCTTGCGAAACCCTTATTTTTATTTTAATGCCGCGGGTGACATCGATCCCCTAAATCTTACAATTAATCAGTTTTTGTTAAAAAATATATTTTTGCAGACAAGTTGTTTTTTAAATCCGTGCTTGTAGTTGGTCTGTGAACTTTTGGCCATATTCTGGCTCCGACAGGACTCTGGACATCATCTAGGATTAGACAGATCAGAAAGTCAAATCAAACTCGATGGGGTTACTTCGTTTCGTTACAAAGTTCCTGTAGCCGCCCTTCGGCTCCGTCATCATAACTACTCTGTGACATCATTATATTATATTATTATTGTCATCCGATTTATATAGCCTGTATATAAAATTTGGATCAAATTTAGCTTACAAGATTCGACCTTAACAAACATCCATGCAAATATTGCAAGTTAAATTAAAGCTTGTAAAAAATATTTTGAATTTTTAACCGACTTCCAAAAAAGGAGGAGGTTATCAATTCGTCGGGTATTTTTTTTTTATGTTTGTTACCTCAGATCTCGGTCATTTATAAACCGATTTGGAAAATTATTTTTATTTGAAAGGATATACTTTCAGATTGGTCCCATAGAAATTTCATCAAAATCGGTTCAGTAGTTTGTCACTGAAGTCGGTTCTCTGAAGCTTTTTTAAAGCAATTTTTTTAATATCTCACGTTTTCGTAAAAGAAAATGATTACAAATCAAAAATTTGTCATAAATTTTGTCCCTTGCTTTAATTAATTTTTTGATTGGTGATTGACAGATTCTTTTTTTTATATTATGGTTAGGAAACAAGCATACGGCCTACCTGATGGGAAGTGGTCACCGTAGCCTATGAACATATATAACACCGGAGGTGTCATCAATGTGTTGCTTACCCTGTTGTAAAGCTCTTTTAACCTTCCTTTTTATTTATTGAATTATTCTTTTTAAATACTAGAATCAATCGTCAAGTATCAACTGTTGTTGGTCGCGGTCCACTCGGCGGCTCGGCTTGCATTCGGCGTGACACGCAGACGTCTGGCATGAATTATAGTAACACTGTTATGTCCTGGCGTTATGTCCGGATGGACATGCGATATTAGTTCTTAAAACTAGGCTGACGAAAAAGAAATTTGGCTTGAGATATGTAATTATGTAAGCGACCATTATCTCAGTGCCAACTGACGATGTAATCGAAGGTGTTTTTTTTATGCTTTTTGGTATGCGAACTTGTCGTTGGCCAGATGGTGAGCATAACGCCGGCCTATAACAATTGCAGTGCCACTCAGAACTTTGAAACATAACGGCCTGCGCAGCGCTGCATTGCCTCGTTATCCTAAGTCTCATAAGCCCAGTAATTTCACTGACTGCTTTGCTCACCAAACCGGAACAAAGTAATGCTTGCACATGCTTGCACATGCTTGCACTGCTTGGCGGCAGATTACTTGAGCAATCCTTCGTTCCTTCCGTCCGCCTGATCCTCGTTATACTGCAACGTTTGTGTTACAAGTAAGTTCACTAAACCTAGAAAGGAGACAACCTATACTTTGAATAATTTAATTTAATTCAGGCAAGTGAAAAATAAGAAAAGGTGTAGGTAAAACGTTTTCAAAGGTATTCCATCATTGAAATTGTCACCAAAATCTTACCTAGACGGTATTCACTGAAATCCACTCTTCGTAAATCCACTGTTCGTAAATTTCCTTAAACGTTGCGGAAATGTCGGCGCCCCGGCTTAAGCCGCTCACGTGAGTGCCACTCGCCGGCTAAGCCAAACTGAGCTTGGCGATAGTGAATCACATTGGCAAACGTGTTCAATAGAAAATGCTACTGATATTTTAGTAATTATTCTTTTCTTTATTTTTGATCGATTAATCCATACTAATATTATAAATGCGAAAGTGTGTTTGTTGGTTTGTCCTTCTTTCACACAGTAACGAAGCAACGGATCGACGTGATTTTTGGCATGGATATAGTTTATGGACCGGAGAGTAACATAGGCTACTTTTTATTCTGGAAAAATGCATGGTTCCTTTGGGAACGCGGGTGAAAACCGCGGGCAGAAGTTAGTGTGACATAAAACTGACATTGACGGCTGTCAATTTTGACAGCTGTCAATGACGTTGACAAGTTGATTTAATTTGACAGATCGGTTTGATGGTTCCTGTGGGTACGCGGGTGAAAACAAGCTAGTATTAAAATTTTTTGTACCGGAGTGATATAGAAAGTTGAAGGTGGTTAAGCCCAGTACAAGACATTTTAAAGGAGTTGATTTTGTGTTGTAGTTAAAAATAACTTCACAACAATATTTGCACACCTGCCTGCAGGTTGAATACATTGATCAAGATTATAGTTAAAGACCTTACGCTAACATGTATTCTAGCAAATAAACGATTTGATTTGATATAAATTACCCACGTTATATAATCTTATCCTTGTGGTTTAAGAATTTATTTCTCAAAAGAATATACATTCACTTAAAGAGAAACACAATTTTCTACTAAAATTAAATTAAATGGCGTTGAGCAGTGAGCACCGTGTTATAAAAGTGAATAGCTACTATAATTTAGTAGCTGCATCATAGTTATTTATAATAGTTTACATTAGTTACAATTGTTTACTACAATATTTATTTATTTTTATTTTACATCGCAAAATTATAATTTATCTAGGCAGGCAGAAGTTAAGGTTTCAAATTTAGTTGTTTTTATAGTTTTATAACTGAAGCATATTTTAGCAATTACATTTACAATATTGATATGATTATACAATTTAAATTGTTTCAATGTATTACATTATCATCCATGCATTTTAATTTTATTCGATTAAACAATTTATTACTTATTTTACAATGAGATGCAACATACAAAGCAATGAAATTTCTAATAACTGCCGATATTGTTAGTTTATAATAATAAATTCAATTTACCATACCGTCACTTATCGTGCATACATTTCAATATTTTCAACAAGTATGGAATACAAAAACGGAACCAGTATAAAAAACAATCTTCATACCTTCGTACTTCACAATTCTAAATGGTTTAATTTATTCAATTTTATTAATATGCATACACTGCAATTTTAACCAATTATATAATATTATGTAATGCAAAAACAAAACAATAAGTATATTTCTTCTTATTTAATATAGATATGACAAATTGTGTATACAATACAAATTGGTTTAATTATTTTTATATCTTACCCTCTTTTATTTTTATAAAAAATGTTATGCCTGGCCTAATGCAGCGCGGGCTTCTCCGAGTTGAGTTGACAGGTAGCGGTTGCATGTTTGCTAAGGCCTAAGCCATAGTGAAAAACTTAAGCGTGGGCTTACAGTAACGGGTATAGGTAAGTAAAAAGATTATTCCATGGGTATAATTTTGCGGAAATATTTACTACCTACCTATCAATGAAAAATCTTTCAAAATATGGCTCCTCCGTAGTTTTTTAAAAGTACATAGACTATATCTATACTATAGACTATATATTATCCATAAACTATATCTACACAAAAAATCGTTGCGCCCGCGCCGTTGCTGCGAGAAAGAAGGACAAACCAATAAAGCTACAAACACACTCGTTGTAGTGCGGACTGATACGGGTTCTCTAATAAACTCTAACGTTATGTTATTTATAAATAACAATGCTACTAATTATTTAGTCTGTTGAAATTTCGTTCCACCCCGGGTTTTGAAACAGCCTGTTACGCCTGGCGACATAATCCTAATTGCTTGTAAGCCCTTACTACTGAGAATATTAACTCTCTCTCTCTGATTACGTATGTTTCATAAACTGATACCTATGTTGCTCGTGAATTCTGCCGCCAAGCAGTAATGTGCAAGCATTACTGTGTTCTAGTTTGATGAACAGAGTAGTCAGTGAAATTACTGGGCTTATGAGACTTAATACCTAATGTCTCAGGGTAACGAGCGCACTGCAGTGCCGCGCAGGCCTTTGTGTTTCATAGTTCTGAGTGGCACAGCAATTGTTATGGGCCAGCGTTATGCTTACCATCAGGCAAACGACCAGCTCATCTCGTTACCAATGTTATCCGTATCCGTCCGTACAACCGGTAGGTACTGTTATACATCCGAAAGTATGTTCTTTGTTGTGTTGGATTTTCGGTTTGTCGTTCTTTCACGCAGCAACGGAGCAACGGATTAGCGTGATTTTTGGCATAGAGATAGTTTAAAGGCCGGAGTGTAACATAGGCTACTTTTTATCCCGGCAAAATGCACGGTTCCTGAAATGAAATATATTTATTGCGGAAACTGTAGCGGAACCTGTAGGAACTCGGGTGAATACCGCGGGCAGGAGCTAGTGTTATAATATTTTGGTCGCTTCTGTTGTGTAGCTGATAGCTCGATGGAGTTAATTTCTACAGCTAACCGGGCGGGCGACCAAGGCGGATGGTATTCCAGCAATGTAACAAATAGATATATATGTACGAAAAATAAGTTTTTTGTTTTGTGTATTGGTGTTGTGGGACCATGGTTCTCAGAGTATCAGATTCCCCAGATACAGGGTACCCTAGTTGTATTTCCGGAAGATATCGCTTTATAGGGTTTTTTTTTAAATCTTATTTATTTTGGGGCTTTATAGGGATAAGATCACCTCTTGTACCTATTACGACATTGCAATTAATCTTTAACATCATAAAAACACAGTTTTTTGGGTCTGTTGGTGTCTTTGTCATTTATTATGTTCTGATAAAGACAGCATTAGTTTTAGTCTGTGATTCGGGTAGACGAATGTTGCAGAGGCCCGCTGTTAGAGTCATTTATTTTAACTTTCATAAGTGCTCCTTTGGAGCCTATTTGAATAAAGAATTTTGAATTTGTATTTATTGTATCACATCAAAATATTGATGAGTAACTCAGATACGGTACTAAACGGGCCGAACGTTTTCTAAGCCGATTCTACACCGGATTATCCGTGTACGGTTTTAATTAAACCGGTCCTGCTCAATTGGACCGGAATGACGGTGAGCGTACGTTTGGATTTGTCTTTGAGTAATGGAACTGGTGAAAGCTGGTGGTTGTTTCCTAAATAGTACTATTTTGGCATATAGTTTGCGCGTGTTATGTGTGTCCTCTACCATACCCTCACAAAAATGCTGATGCAGCAACGCCAGAACTTCGCAGCACCCCGAGCTTCACCTCAGGTCCTCAGTTCGAAGCTGAACCGGTTCACACTTCACCGACACGCAAAATCAAATTATTTGTCACGGTCGGAAGAAGGATGGCGACTGTCCATGCATTGCATGTGGGTTGTTGCAGGCACAACAACCCACATTCCCACACACGCACACACACCGACACACGCACACACACACACACACACACACACACCGACACACGCACACACACACACACACACCGACACACGCACACACACACACACACACACCGACACACGCACACACACACACACACACACCGACACAAACACACGCACACATCACACACGCACACACACACACACACGTCTCCATTATACATAACTGCCATAATTATTATTACTTTTCTTCTCTGATGACTGTCTAGTAACAAATATTATTCATAGAATGTAAATCCGTTATTGGCTATAAGTTTTAGATGTAAGTCCTAATAATTAATTGGATAAGAGCTGTGGATTTTGTTGAATAAATAAAATAAAATAAATTGTATAGACCAAACGATTTTGAAAAATGCACCACGGCCAGGGTGTCCCTTGTGCCTGTTAGTTCCGATATGCAGACCGTAGACGCTTGTGCAAACGTGCGTTTGCTTGTCAAAATAACAACGTTTTTGCATCAAGCGTCGATTACAAGATACTCGAAATCCGCGCTTGATGCAAAAGCGTTGTTATTCTGACAAGCAAACGCACGTTTGCATAAGCGTCTACGGGCTGCAATAGATATAGTTTATGGACCGGAGAGTAACATAGGCTACGTTTTATCCCGAAAAAATGCACGGTTCCCGTGGAAATCTACACGCGTTTGAATCCGCTGGCATCAGCTAGTTTCCTATAAAATCGAAAAGGCCTCGCGTCACAGTAAATATCCTAAGCTATAACACAATAAGGTGAGTATAATGCACACTTTACATTTTGCAGCTGTTTGCAATTTATTATGCTAATGAATTTTGGAAGCTATATGTGCCGGCAGGTTAGTTATAAAATGGACTCACGGTCGTGAAGGACGACGAACCGAAAATAAAAGCAATAATAACATCGGATAAGTTGAAGTACATTATTTTAGTTAGTAAAAACTTCTGATATTTTATATACAACGCATTATATAGGATGTGGCGTAAAGAGTGGATAATCTCGCTCGCGCATCTCACCGTTTTTGGAGATAATCAATATTTTAATATAATTATTAAAAAATCGCATTCGGTGAATTTGCTGGCAATAACATTACAAAGGTACGGCAAAAGTATCATTTTGATCCCATCAAGTTTTCATACATGAAAATGGGCAAAACATAAAATCCCATTTTTAGGTTTGAAAAGTTAAGTGGATCGATTTGAAATTTTTGTTAAACTTTTATAATGTTATTGTCAGCAATTTCACCGAATGCTATTTTTTATAACTATATTTAGTGATAGTTTATCTTCAAAAATGTTGAGATGCACGAGCGAGAAAGCGGGCGCGGAGTATCCTGGCCTTAACCAGCGGGTGGTGTTATGAAATTATAGTGGACTGTATATAATACTAACTGGAGAAGACTTGTTTGACTATTACCAAGGGATAGGAGAAATAGGTGGGAACTCACCGGCGTCGTGGGCGGCTTTCCTGCTGACTTCTTCCTCCTCTGATAGGCTTCCATTGGGCCTTTTCCATATGTATATACACTATAATACTGGTGAAGAGGTTTTATTTGGTATTGGTAGCTTTTTACACGGTTTATATTTTTTTTTTGGATTATTTTAGTTTATTAGCACCGGCGGTTGAGTTTGAAGATGGCGGAGCATGATAAATGTGTGTGTGTGGGTGGGGGACGGGAGCGAGGAGTATAGATCGAAACAGTTTCACTAATGTCAATGTCACTCGGTCCATACGCGCGAAATTCAAAAATCAATATGCGTTAACAGGTGGGGGACTGACTGCCCAGAAAATTAAAAATTGTGTTCAGTAAAAGTCACATGGTTTTCGAGCTTTTAAACATTTATTAAATTTAAAAATAATCGACACTGTTCAGTTTTTTCGGTGTCATACCAGTAAGAGTATATTATGGCAAAGCCATCAGTAAGTAAATTCAGTATAGATCGAACTTATGCCATTAGACATTCTTTATCGCGGAATTTAAACTATAAATTACTCACTTTATATAATCTTATTTTTCAAATTAAGGAATTTTTTCAAACTGTTTTTTTTAATTGTATTGGGATGCCTCCTGCGGAAGAGATTAAGTAGGTACTGAATTTAATCAACTATTTATATACCTACTTGATTGATATACTCAGTGCGGAAAAGAGAACGATTAAGTTTTTACTTGTATTGTTTTTATTTTAAATCCTATAAATTCTATTACATCGCTCTATACGGCAAATAAATCAAATACAAATTGCTTTCGAGCAAAATGCTCTCTACACCGCCACGACAGTGAGTCACCTCTAATATTCTGTTTACTCCCGTTATCAGCGCCGAACACACGTAGAGTTACGATGCGTAAGTCTGTTATGACGCGCCGTGTACCGCCGTGTACGGGCACCGTAACGAGGCTTGCGGTGAGAAAGGTCCATTAGCGAATGAGTTGGTGGGATCTGCGCTGATTTCTATGTCATAAAGAAATGATGATGAAAAGTAGATACTTATTTAAACAATCCTTACTTTAATCCTACTAGTCCTTGTATATCCTGCTTATATATTTATCCCACATCCCACTAATATTATAAATGCGAAAGTGTGTTTGTTGGTTTGTCCTTCTTTCACGCAGTAACGGAGCACCGGATCGACGTGATGTTTGGCATAGATATAGTTTATGGACCGGAGAGTAACATAGGCTACTTTTTATCCCGGATAAATGTATGGTTCCTGTCTACGCGGTCTAACCTATAATTTAGATACCAATTTTCATAAGAGTTGAGTTGGACCAAACACCGCGAGCCAAGCTGCGGGCGGAAGTTAGTATCACAATAAAACTTAGCTAATACCACTCAGAAATAGCTTAGCTTTATATTAGTGAAAAAAAATTCAAATGTCCTAGAGATTATTTCCAACAAACATGCTTACTAGTTTTGCACTATGCTTACATAAGAAAATTTGAATACATAATAACCGTCTAGTTTGAACTATTTTTACACAATTTTGTTGTCTGATAGTTCAAACGATCTTTAATTAAATTCTTTTTTTTTTTTTTGTTGATATTAGGAGTTAATGTTTTGTTTTATTTTTTAATATTTTTATTCTGTATATACCTACATTTAATATATACTTAAACCTAAAGAACATTATTTCGTTAATAATCGTTTAGTAGATATAATTACTATATCTAAATATATTAAGGGACTTATTATATATATAAAAATGAAATAGTTTTCAGCCTCGTTTAATTAAGTTCCAATTATTTTGTTAATAATAGATGTTGTTGACTTCCTGCGATAACTGCGATCCCTGCAACTTGAAGTCAAAAACTTTGTCCGCTGTGCTTCAAAAAGTCTTTCCGCAATTGCAATTAGTTTACATCGATAACATCAAAATAATGGATTTGACTTAATAACCTACGTTTTTGTTTTTGTCTCAGACCGAAAACAACCGTGCAGTGCGACTCAGGACTTTGGTATTCAAAGTGCTTGGTGGCACTGCAATGAATACATGCCAGTATAACAATCATACCAATCAAACAGGTTGATTGCCTAGTACCTAGGTAGTGTCCAGATATTATCTACTTTTTATATACTGCAATACATTTATATTTACTATATTCATTGTCAGTTATTGCTATTTATCTGTAGTACAATTGATAAGATAACATAAATATCGATCTCTAAACATAAGTATAATATAAAATTATCACCGAAAATATTGTTATTATTGTAATTTGTAAAAACAACAATAAATAATTAAGCAAAAGATCAAAGGATAGCTATGAATAAACAGACTACTAATGATGTCATCGATTTAAACTGAATTACATCTGGGTGCATTTTCAACTACAATTCTTTGGACGAGGATGGTTTCATCACGATTCTCATCTTTATTCCTACGGCAGCAGGGTCTATTCTTCTTTCCACGGCGTTCGGTTTCGTTGCCAGATTCCTCATCTGAGTTTGGTCTTCTTCGTTCGCATCGGTTGTAAGGGCCCTGTCGATTCCAAGGGCCGAATGGGTGGCGATGGGGACCGAAGTGGCCGGAGTGACCGAATGGTCCCGGGCCATGATCACCATGTTGTCCACCAGGTCCTCTCTCACCGCTATGGTCACGTCTTCCACAAGGTCTTGGACCTTTGCAACGTCTATGAGGACCATGGGGTCTTTCCTCTGCATCATCTCTTGGGCCGTGCTGTGTTTTTTGGCAAGGTCCATTACCGGGGCCGCGGTTCCATCCATGAGGGCTTCGCTCCTTGCTATGATCGCAAGATCTTCCACATTGAGGTGGTCCATGTCTTCGTCCTTCAGGGTTGTGATCACGTCCCGGTCCGCCAAAGTTAGGTCCTTCCTCAAAACTGGAACACCCAAATGGCCCTTGGGGTGCACGCTCTACATCTTGAGGTGGGCAGTGACCGTCTCCAAAGCCACGGTCGCGTCCACCAAACCCACAGTCCGGACAGCAGTTTTCCGATTCGCCCCCACAACGAGGGCCGCGGCCAAAAAAAGGCCCATGTCGCGTAAAATGGCAGCCTGGAGGTCCAGGTTATTGAAACTCGTGAAATGTTCGCAACAGACTAATCTTTATTCAATAAACACTTTACATACCATAGACTAGATGGCGTTACTAGTCACAAAAGAAGTATAGATATTTTGATACAGATCATATTGACACCCCCACTTATCAAAATAAACTGAATACACTGATTAATACATAGAAATAATGCCAAGCAAATTCATAAACTTGTAATGTTTTAAATGACATAGACCTTTAGTCAGTATGTCAGCAGGCATTTCCTCACTAGGTATATATTTAATATTAACAAATTTGCTCTTTACAACATCTCGTATATAATGAAAACGAACATCTATATGCTTTGATCTATTATGACTCTGATTACTTAAGGCTAACTTCAATGCACTTTGGTTATCACAATATAAATCAATTACATAAAGTGTATCAGTAATTTCATGCATTAAATTTCTCAAGTAGACAGCCTCTCTAGAAGCTTCAGACAGAGCGGTGTATTCCGCCTCTGTACTAGACAAAGATACCGTTTTCTGTTTTCTACTTTGCCAAGATATAGCTGACCCTGACAGCATAAAACAAAATCCAGTATAAGATTTCCTGTCTAAGGCATCACTTGCCCAATCACTGTCCACAAATCCTTGTAAATTGCTATCATTGTTACTATATTTTAAACAATAACTCTTAGTACTTTGCAAATATCTCAATACACGCTTTGCATAGTTCCAGTGTGTATGGCTATAACAACTATTAAATTGGCTAAGATAGCTCACAGAGTAAGCTATGTCTGGTCTTGTTAATACGGCTAAGTACATTAAACTTCCAATTAGTTTTTGATAAGGAACATCAGGTAAACATTTATCAGATGACTTATCAATATTCAATTTAGGCTCAATTGGAGTACATTGTGTTTTACAATCAGACATCTGAAATTTAGAAACTAACTGTTCAATATATTGTTGTTGATCTACAGTAATAACATTTTTATTTTTATCTAAATTTATTCTCATGCCTAGATATTGTCTTACAGGTCCTAGGTCTTTTAACTTAAATTCTGAACCTAGTACATTTTTTAATTTATTTGTTTCAGTGTCACTGTTTGAAAAAATTAGAAAATCATCGACATACAATGCCACTATAATTTTAGTTTTACCATTCATTTTTGTAAACAAACATGGTTCATATTGACTGTTTTTAAAATCCAATTTATTTAAAACCTCTTTAACTCTTTCGTACCATGCTAGGGAAGATTGCTTTAAGCCATAAATGGCCTTTTTTAATTTCAATACTTTTCCCCCACTTTTGTTTACAAAACCTTCAGGTAGTGACATATATATATTTTCTTTCAAATAACCATTCAGAAATGCTGTAATTACATCTAAATGAGTTATACTCATCCTCATCTTTACACTGAGGGCAAACAGTAATCTTAGAGTAGAGTGCCGTACTACTGGTGAAAAGGTATTGGTGTAGTCAACACCAGGTTTCTGCGAAAAACCTTTTGCCACGAGCCGGGCTCGAAAACGTACATTATTGTCAATATCAAATTTTTTATTAAGCACCCACCTGCACTTCACTATCGTCACATCACCTGGATTGTCAATGAGCTCCCAGGCCTCATTGTCCTCAAACGACTGCAACTCCTCAGCCATTGCATGCTTCCACTGCTCCCGCTCTGGCCCCTCAAGAGCCTCTGAGAATATGATTTCTTCAGATGATGGAACGGTACTGGAAACACAAATATTAAGACCATACCAGTCAGGTTTCCTTCTCTGACGCTTAGTATGCAAATCTGTTACTTGCTCAGGTGTTGGTGTTGACTGGACTGCATTTTCGGACACATCTTGTGTTGGTATTTCAGTTAATGTTTCATTGCCATCAACATACACTGAAGAATCTGAAGAGCAATCAAAAAGATCCTGAGTATCTGGAATATTCTGAGACAATTCCCCCACTGAATCAATACTCTCTTCTACTAGACCTTGTGCTGGTGGCTCTTCATTAGGAATCCAGATGGCCGACCCTTCATTGGTTTCATCGACCTCTGTCTCATCCTCCATCACTATGACATCTCGGCTGAAAGTAATAGTGTTCTTGGCAGGATTATAGACGCGATAACCTTTTACATCCTCGCCATATCCAGTTAAAATGTGTTGTGTGGCTTTCTTGTCCCATTTCAAACGTTTTTGTTTAGGGATATGCACCATGACTTTACTGCCAAATAAACGTATGTGACTCAAGTCTGGTTTTAATCCAAACCACAATTCATAAGGAGTTTTATCCAATCCCGATGCAATGGACCTGTTTTTCAAATATACAGCCGTATTGGCTGCTTCGGCCCAAAACTTTTTGTCTAACTTTGCATCATATAGTAAACACTTGGCTTTCTCAACCACTGTACGGTTAGCCCTTTCACAAAGTCCATTTTGTTCTGGGGTATAATAATTAGATTTTTGGTGTATTATACCAGAATGTTTTAAGTAGCTCTCAAACTCTTTATTGCAAAATTCTAGTCCATTATCTGTTCTCAATACCTTAATTTTCTTACTAAGTTGATTTTCAACAACTGATTTGAACTCTTTAAATCTGTTGAAAGCTTCACTCTTCTTCTTCAGAAAATATATGAAAGTCATTCGACTATAATCATCAATAAATAACAGGATATATCGAGCACCATTTAAAGAATTTGTTTCCATCGGACCACAAATATCACTGTGAATTCTGTGTAGCGTTTCTGTACTTCGCTCACCCACATGAGAAAAGGGTAATCTTGTTTGTTTTCCCTCACAGCAAGTGATACATTGAGACTTGGTTATATCAAAAGTGTTATCATAGGACAAACCATCCACAATACCGTTTCTCATTTTAAGCATATCCTGACTGTTTAGGTGTGCTAATCTTCTGTGCCATAACTTTCCACTAGCCGCTGGAGCAGCCAACAAACAACTTTGTGATTGTAATCTCAACTTATAAACACCATCTGATAAATCCGCAGTTGCAACCAAAACATTGTTCTTGTTTCGAATATAGCAGTGTTTCTCCTCAAAAACGACATTATTTCCATTCTTAATAAGTTCACTTACGGATAATAAGTTGGTTGTTAAACTAGGGACACATAGCACATTTTTAACTGTAATCTGACATTCTAATTCCGAAACAATCTCTACGTCTCCGGAACAAACAACTGGCACTTTTGATTCATTTGCGACTACTATTTCTGGTAAACACGGCGTTATATTCATGTTTTTTATCCAAGCTTTATTCGCAGTCATGTGTGCACTTGCGCCGGAGTCAACGTACCATTCGTTCTTGTTAAACTTTCCATTCAGGAACACAACATTAAATACGCATTTACTTGCGTTTTTTCTTAACAATGGGCACTGATTTCGATAATGTCCATCCTCTTTACACTTGTAGCATGTGATAGTTTTCGTTTGCGTATTATCAACAGCTGTCACTGTCTTTTTGTTTGACTGACTTGACGGCCCGCCATATTTCTTTGAATTTGGCTTAGTGTTGCTAGAGGAATATTTATTTCTCGCTGCAAAAGCTGTGCCATTACCTTCTAAATCACTGGTAACCTCCATATCGAGTAATTTTGACTTTATGACATCTGCAGTTATCGAAATACCCGAATGTTCTATTGCCATTATCATCGGAAAATAATGATCGGACAAACCTGCTAATAATAATGATCCTACCCATTCATCTGTAATTGTAAATCCCGTGCCATTTAACCGTTGAGCCGTTTCGACCATTTGTGTGACATAGGTGGCCATCGAGTCACAATTTTCAAGTCTAATGGATATCAAATGTCGAAGCAAGGTTATTTTTCTTGAGAACCCAGAGTCATCAAACATGGTTTTTAACTTAATCCATAATTCTGCCGAGCTCTTTGTGTTCTTGATGTGCACGTACAAAGCAGGATCTATCGTTAGTATTAACTTTGCCTTGGTTTTTGCGTCGTCTATTAGCTTTATTTCGAAATCTGCCGTTGGTTTGATGTACTTGTCCATTCCTTCTAACACCAACAAGTTTTCGGCCGCAAAACACCACTCATCGTAATTTTCCCTGCCTTTCAACTTCGGCACACTAGCAATATAGTTCGTAGTCATGTTTCCGCGAAATAACGTTCACAATTTATCTATTTTACACCACAAAATAACTGATAAATCGAGAAAAGGCCCATAACCTATTGAAACTCGTGAAATGTTCGCAACAGACTAATCTTTATTCAATAAACACTTTACATACCATAGACTAGATGGCGTTACTAGTCACAAAAGAAGTATAGATATTTTGATACAGATCATATTGACACAGGTCTAAAGAATCCTGGCCCATGATGTCCACGCTCGGTGCAATGATGCTCATGTCCATGATGTCTTGGATAACCGTGACCTCTACATCCTTCACAGCCAAATCGGTCAAAGCCTGGGGGAGCGAAGTATCCAAACGGCCCCATATCCTGGCATTGTCCAAAAGGTCGAAAACCGCAACCAATATGTCCTCTCATACTCGCAGTTTCTTTATTAGAATATCAGAAATATATTACTTATAAAGACTACGTTCAAAAGAGCTCGTTGATTTCGTTGAAGAATATCAGTTGGAAGTCGTGCGATCAGCTTCGAGTAGATGTGAGTTGTGACGGTAGGCGGCAACGCCTTATTGTTATATAGACAAAAAAACGCAATATTGTGAAATATCTATAACAAGAAACGTTTGTTTGTCTGTTCGAAATTATTTTTCCTGCAATATTGTGTAATTGGAGTATGAAAGATGTTGAGATGATTTAAATAAATGAATATTAACTTTAAATAATTTTTAATGTTATTCGATAATGAGAAGTGCTAGTCATTTGTCTGATATTAAACATAACTGCACCCAGAAGTGCAACCACGCAGTGCCACCCAAAACTTACAAACGCAAAGGCCTGCGCGGCACTGCATTACTCTGATATCAAGCCCAGTAATTTCACTAACTAATTTGCTCATCAAACTGGAACAGCCTAAACTAATGCTTGCACATTCTGCTTGGCGGGCAGACTAGATGAGCAATGCGGTGGTACAAATATCTATGAGTGCTACCTACCCAGACAGACACTCGCAGAAGAGTTTTTTTAATGTCTAAAGTTTAATAGGTGGTAAGCTAGTCATAGCCAAAGGCCGAAGTACTCCTAAAAGCTTGAAGATAGTGGAGGACGTGACTCAGATGACGGTCATCTGTTAAACCTACCACCAGTTAAACCAGGTGCAGATCCAAATAATCTTTGCACCAAGTAAGTACCATTACTGCACAGAGGAAGCAAACATTTTCTAGTCTTGCTAGCTACCACTCCCAAGTTGAAAATATGTCGTCAAGCGGTGTGTTTCAGCAGCTGCACTGGATGGAGAGCCAGTCCTCCGCCACCTTTGCCAAAGATCAGGCAAGATAGGGGTCGAACGCTAAACGATCGACGAAAAAAAAACCACATGAACTAAAATAAATATTGCACCCTTGTTTAATGTTTTTATTTTTGTTGTAAATTTAATGACTAACAAGATTATCCTCAAAAACCGGATCAAAGCGTTTTATCCTTATTTTTTAGGTGAATGTTCTTAAAATAAGTAAAGAAACCACTCCACAAAAAAAGCATAATAAATACAACCCATTCGTTTGTCGATAATTATAATTAGCTGGGCAAAAGTAGTAAATAATTCAAGGTTTTTTTTTTAAAGCTGGTTATACGCCAAACAATAGTCATTGTTTAAATTTTTGATAGTACCTAGCGAAAAAAGTAAAAACAAACAAATTCGAACGATTTAACTAGTATATTCACATAAAGACTGTAAATACCAGAGCGTTTTGATTGATGGCACAATTTGCGAATGAAATTACTCACGGGAAGTGTTTACCTTTTTGCACCAAAAATCTATGACTCAAACGTTTCATATAATGATATGGAATAGGTACTTAGAATAATTACGCGTAGATGACTAAAGCTAAGATTTGAGCCATTAGAAGTGATGATGATGTTTCTGCGGTAATTCGGTCAGCCGCCGTCCCTTAATTATTTGTTTGTTGTTGAAGTATTTTCGTATCAGATTATTTTCCTGATATGTATTGATAGCAGATATGAGGTTGAGTATTATTATCTCCAATTTCATAATTCTATATGAAAGTTTATTAGAATATTTGAAATTATTGTGAAATGACAAAAAAATATTGGTCATTTAAGTCAGCTTTGGAGGTTTAGGCATTGTTTCTGTTAGTAGATTGTTAAACTAGGTCAGTTATGCAGATTTTGGGGTTTCGTAGTAAAATAAAATCAAAGGTAAAAGTTATCAATATTGACATCTTAGGGGGCGGACTAACTCTTCTGCGAGTGTCCGTCTGGATTGTTACCACCGCTTTGCTAGTAAAGTCTGCCGACAAGCAGTAGTGTGCAAGCATTACTGTGTTCCGGTTTGATGAGCAGAGTATCCAGTGAAATTACTGGGCTTATGAGACTTAATACCTAATGTCTCAGGGTAACGAGCGCTTTGCAGTTTCGCGCAGGCCATTGTGTTTCAAAGTTCTGGGTGGCACTGCAATTGTTATGGGCCGGCGTTATGCTTACCATCAGGCCAACGACCAGCCCGTCTCGTTACCAAATAACATAAACAAAAAAAACATAGTGTAGTAAACTACAGAATGTTTATTTAACTAGGTACTTACCTACACATTGAAACTAACCACTTACTACTACCAAAAATCAATTACATGTATTGCAGTAAAGTAGTACACAGTGAAGCGTAAGTCTAAGCTCAGCTTTATGCTGTGAAAAACATAGCGCTGATTTTTAGCATAGATAGAAGGATATACGAAGACCAAATAAAAAGTGGTTGGATGTTAAATTCTAAAGAGATGAAGGACGATATACATTTCTTATAAGTACCTACACATAAATAACTGAATATCTACTCACAATAATTGACGTGTAAACTGGTTTACGAATAAATAAGTATTTATGTTGTTTACTTTTTCTGTTATTATAATAAAGACACGTAAAGTTAAATTATGAACAAGTATTTGAGTATTTGAATTCGAAGACAATGAAACAAAGAGGAGAGTGGAAGAAAAAGATACTGTGCCGACCCTATAAATGAAATGGGACATGGGCTAAGAAGATGGAACAGTGGGATCTCTCAAAAGAACCTGCTGCAACAGCGTGTGGTTTTGAACTCTCTTGTAAAGATATATTTTATAGAAATACATTT
This sequence comes from Crocallis elinguaria, assembly GCA_907269065.1. NCBI lineage: Eukaryota > Metazoa > Arthropoda > Insecta > Lepidoptera > Geometridae > Crocallis > Crocallis elinguaria. The sequence goes on from OU026076.1 coordinate 1,501,083, forward strand.
TTAAAGTGTCAATCACGTTATTGTCCAATAATTGCAACATGTTGCAATACCATTGCTCTCTTTATATGTAACCGGAAGTATGACTCGTATGACTCATACTTCCGGTTTCGCGGCGATTGCGCAATGTGGCGAAACAAGGAAAAATATTTCATATTATTATGAAATGTTGTTTTCTCGGATAATATGAGTGCTTAATTGAAATATATTGCAGTTTGTTGGCACTGCAGTTGTAAGTTACTACTATGTCGCTAAGGTTACATTGTATAGTGCAATATCATCTATATAAATAAATAAAATTGAAGTGTCTGTTTGTAATTGCAAAATAACAGCTTTTTACCAAATGCATATGAAAGTACCTATAACAAAACATCCATTTTTAAAACTTTTGACTGTCTGTCTGTTTGTTCCGGGTAATCTCCGAAACGGCTAGGCCGATTTTGACGGGACTTTCACTGGCAGATAGCTGATGTTACAAGGACTAACTTAGGCTACTAACAATAAGGGTTCCGCGCAAAAAATAAAAACCATGAAATCCAATATCTCCGCGCGGGTGTAACCGCGGGCAGCAGCTAGTCTACAAATAATTTAGCAGTAACTTTAGTGATTTTTTTTCCCGGTTTCGGAAAAGCGAATCATAAGAGCGTGAACGTGGCGGTCTGGTCCCGGCTAAGTATGGTACTACCACGACCACCCCATATCTTCCCGTGGGTGCCGTAAAAGTAACTGCTATAATTTTTTTCAAACCGGAATACTAATATTCTTGAACATTACTGCGGACTGAAATCGTATATCGTACGAGCACCGTAGTAGTACCCACTCGGATATCTTTTTCATACTATTTGGCAACAAGACGAGCTGATCGTTTCCTTATGAAATGGTAAGCATAACGCCGGCCCATAACAATTGCAGTGCCACTTAGAACTTCGGACGTCTTGGTGATCGAGGAGAATGCTACTGAATGCCCATTCCCTAGATATTCCCTGAGCCGGCTCTTTTGCCATCCACGATGTGATGATGGAGTAGTTCTATTCATATATCTGGTACATATGACTATAAACGTAAGAGATATCAATTCCTAACATTAATCTAATCTCTGTACGTTTGGCACACCTAGCACATTTCATTGTACCAAAGATCTAGGCTAGACTAAGTAATACTGAGCAGAGCTGGGAGCTATGTACTAATCAGCACTTCTCAGGGGATGCCTACTGCTCTCGTTATCGAGTGGAGACAGCAAACCGCATGCTTTGGCTGAGCTGTTAGTCCATACGCTTAGATGTGGTGCAACTTCTTCATTAATAATAATATATCGATCTAACAAAAGTTATATAGATAAACCGGTTTCATTAAACATTTTGATCCATATCTTTTAATTTTTTTTTAAACTACTAAACTAATTTTGATGAAACTTACGCTGTTGAAGTTAAAATAAATGTATGCCAATAAAAAACGGTCATAGTTTTGAAATGCGTGTACCGTTGAATACATGGTGCAATACATTTTAGGCCTGTAAAATTAATTCACTTTCTTGTTACTAGTGTAAATTTAACAGTCATAAATTTATAGATGGAATATTAAGGATGGAAGATATTTGACACCACTAAAAGAATACAAGTGTGGAAGCTCAACGCGCGCACCTCACTCATTCGTACATACAACAATAAATCCTCAAGCCCGAAGTCGATGCCGCACCCGTCTAGTTGAGATTGTGAGATTATAGCCACTCGGCCGAGAGACTCCGTGACGTTGAATATGGTGAACCACTTATTGTGAAGGCCCTTTAGGCTTGGCGCAGTCTGGAGGATAAAGCCCGACAGAGAAAAAAAAGAAGGAAGAAATTATTTATTTAATGATCATTTTACACAACAGATAGTTTATTATACTATAAATTAATTATTTTTTTCTGTTTAAATGCCTTTATTAACTAGCTAATACATAAATAAACACTACATCTAACCTAGCTAGCTACAAAAACAGTTGGATAATCTACAAGCCCTAGTAGGCCTATAGATAATCCAAATGTTCTAGCCCACTACCAGTAGGAAGCGTACCCAGCATGCTGGCGGCATTGCCACGTTGAACCGCAATGCTGATCCGTTGAGCCAAATAGTTACCAGCATTTTGGTTACGCGTCGCATCAATCAAACGCTCTGACAAAATTTTGAAAATATAAAATATAAATACTATAAAATTGCTTTTAAAAAAGCGGGAAATTATCGTGATAAATTAAATTTGATCCCCCATTTTTCCACATTTAATGGAGGTATTCTTTCATAAAAAAAATTATGGACTACCTCGAGAGTACCCTTTCAAACAAAAAAAACTAAATCGGGCTGATTTAACAATTGACGGAGAAATCAGTGAACATGCATACAAAAAAATAAATACAGTTGAACATAGAATCAGTAAGGAGGAGGCTTATTGAAGTCGACTAAAAAGGAGATGTCCTGACTGATCAATAGACGCACGCACAGGATAAACCATTGCAGATAGAAATCTGAGATTTGTACAACTTGTAATTTTATTTTGGAACGCGAATGCGCTGAAGATCAACCTCTTAGGGGTTTTCTCCTGAGACAGTGTTAAAGTTTGTATTTTTTTGGAGCGGTGGTTAATAAATCTTGTCGCCTAACTAGGACACCTTGTATTAATTAAAAATAAAAGATAAGTGATAAAAATGAAGAACAACCTTTCATATTGGCAATTCTTTATTATCTGTCATTTTAAAAGTAATACAAAAATACGAAGAATTTTGAAATAAAAACAAAAGAATTCCAAAGAGTCTTATATCTAATAAATTCCAAAGAGTCTTATATCTAATAAAAGCAGGTCGCCAACATGGCCCCCGACGGTGAGAAGCACCCAAAACTATGGACTGGCGACCAGCAATGGTGGCCACCTTTCGAGTGGGTCGACGCAGCATGCCTCCTTTCGTTTTAATATCAACTACTCGCACTATGCCGTCTTTGCCAGGGTATACTGCTACTATGGTACCCCGAGGCCAGCAAGCTCTGGGTAGCGTCCCGTCCGCTATTAACACTAAATCGCCGACCTTTAACTGCTCCGTCTGAGGTGAAATTTTTCGTGGAACAAGTGTTGGAAGGTATTCCTTTACAAAGCGCTGCCAAAAATAGTCGGCAAGTCTTTGCGCCTTTTTCCAATCAGCTCTTCGGTACAAATCGGCATCGTCGAAGGTTCTGATATTCGGTGATTCGCTACTCGTGGCTCCAATTAAAAATATAAATGGCGTTATAGTATGTTCCGAGTCGATATCAACAGATACGTGGGTGAGGGGTCTGGAATTGACAATGCAACCATAACATCTCGACCAGAGGTCACATGGACACATGATATAGGGAGACCTTGAAGGAAGGATTACAGCTTCACCACAAATCAAATCAAGTACATCTGTCGCCTTCTTGATCAGATTCACCGTGAATCCATTGTTCAGGTCTTTCAGAAGGACATTAAGCTTTAAAACATCGAATTGTAGCTTGATGTCCCTCGGGAATAGCCTGGCAAAGATTCTTATCAGAGATCCAATTGTCGCCATTCGAGAGTCCAAATAGACATTTTTCTCTGTTTGGTATTTACCCATCATCGAAATGTGTGTGAAGATCAGCCTTCTCCTTGTCCGGAATTGCCTCCAAGAAAAGAGGAAGAGGTTCGATATGATGCTACACTAAAATTAGGGGGTAAATAAAAACCGAGCCTAATTTAGGTAGGACAAATTTATTTCGGTTCTTGTAATGCCCGTCATTCATTTAAGCGTCATTCACTGTCACGGGTAGGGACTCGTACTATCCTGGCTTGTCGACGTTGGGAGGAGCCGAGGCGGTGTGACCTCTGGCTACGTCGGTAGGGAGCCAGGACGCAGGGACGAGCTGGTGTGGTGAAGTGCAGTGCAGTGCAGTGCAGTGCCAAAAGTAGGGTTCAGCCAAATGTTGGAGTCAGCAGTCAGCCAAAATGTAGGACCCTGGAATATAGCGTCCAGCCCATTTATGACGGGTTCCACCTCTAACTCCTCTGATAGCGACGATAGTGACATAAGCTAGGAAGTACCAACACGCTATGGTGTGTGCGATTGTCACTATCAGATCGGAGTTTACATGAGAAGTGGAAAGCAAAATAAAAGAAAATTGAAATTTAGAAGAGATTTACTGTACCCATAGGTATTCTAATTTATACAAAAAAAATAACGATGATGAAAAGGTGGTGATGGTGATTAGCATAAAGAAAAGGTGATAGGCCGAGATAGTTCTAGAAGAAATAGAAATAGCCAAAAGTAGGTACATTACCAATTATAATTGTATCCGTCGTCGGCGCACCAATCTACCTACCTATCATTTACACAAAACAAAATGCATGTTCAACACTTACCCAATATGGGGTTTTGGCACTGAATCTATTTATTTTACGTTTTTAAATGAAATATTCAATATCACGCACGGCACGCGTACAGAGCGTAGTGGTATTGAAATAAAAATCGGACGTGCGTTCGCCGCGATACCAGCCAGTCGAATGTGAGGAGCGGCCGCGCGCCGCTTGCCCGTGCGCCTCTGTCGTTTCTCGAAGAAATCGATAACGAGCGCCCGGTAGTGATAGCAACAAAATGTTAGGTTTAGCTTTATTTTATTTGTTTACTTTATTTAATATATTTAATTAGGTAGTTTAAGAATATAAATTGTAAATATGTGAATACTTGTTTAGTTATTTAGTTTTAAATGTTTAATTGGGGAAAAAAAATGTTTATTTAAATAGTATGTAACGGTTCAACGTTACAATGAAGTTTTGTGCGTTTTGCTTGATTGAGTACTTGCCAACATTCCAAGATAACCACATCATAAACCCTGTCAGGAAAGCTCCCCAGTTATAGATGACGGAGTCAGGGAATATGCCAGGTTCCTGTTCTCTGGTGATTCCGAGGAGAGAGTTCATTGTGACAAATAATATATAATAGGGAATAACTCGTTTCCCTTCTCTTGTACTCTGTCTTATCATCTCACCAGTTACTGCAGTTACTCCAGTCTCAACTCCAAGAGAGACGAGCAGAACCCCCAAATCCAATGTAGGGTCGGAGATTAATCTGTAAGGAACTCCTTGGAACATTTTCTCGGTGTCCACGGCAAGAGCTCTCTCAAATTCTGCCTCAGGACTATATAGACTAGAATAGACAGCTGAGAGGGTTTGCAGTTAAGATGAGAGATGGATGGGTATTGCATGACTACATACACCTCTGACGTGTGTGATGAGGAAAGGGTTGTCATGATTAATGACACAACTCCGAAACAGGGGCCTAGCCTGGTGAGGATTCCTGTATCCCATGATTCTAACAGGAATCCCATATGGGTTTTAAAAATGATGGTTCCTTTCGATTCCATGAGGTACGGTGTATAGAGTGAAAGGAGTGCCTCAATCCTTAGCAGATGAGATCCCACAATGGTTTCTACGTCGAAGATCAATAAGTCTAGGTCTAATTTGTGTGTGCGTTTGAGGTCAACAAAGTATTCCCAAGTCTCTACAGGCTATTGCAGATGGTGGTGAGGGAGAGGATCCCTTCAGTTCCACACCATCCAGCTCAAGCAGACTGTTGAATATTGCTCTTGATGAAGGGTTGAGTCTTAGAACTGCACTGGTCATAACTCCTGATCCGTCTCCTCCCAGCAATACATCGTTGAAGTTTATCCTCTTCCTTTCTAAGATTGTCCTTAGTTTGTAATGGGCTCCGGTGGGACATTGGAATAATCGTAATCCAGAGATTAGCGGGTCTTGAATCCGCGGGATCGTTAGGATGCTGTGACAGGTCTGAGGTTTTTTTTTTGTTGGGTTGTGTGCAATGGAGAAGGTTCGGTGCTACGGTATACTCCTTGCCTTCTCCGCACTAGGTTTTTTTTTTTCCGGCTTCCGCCACCGGCAATACCCACTAAACCTGAACTCACGTGTGTATATTGGATGGTGTGTATAGGTAGAGGTCCGGTGCTAAGGATTACTCCATTCCCCTACCACACTGAGTGAATGGGGGTTGAAGTTAGTTGGGGTTTGTTTGGTGGGGATAGGGGGGGGGGGGGTAATATAAAATTAGATAAATAAATAAAGATAGTTGCTTGTGTAAAAAGTTTGTACGTAAATAGATTTATAGTAAACTGTACTTATACTTATTATATATATTTAAGTTAGTGTAGTGTGTGAGTGTATGTCTGTCGTGTCTGTGTATATGTGGCAAAATATAATGTTAATAGATAGAATATTATATATACATATGTGACACCTTCAATATACAATTAGTTACCCTATGTCTAAGCAGAATAACAAATTAATTATTAGTAACTAAACACAAAAACATAAAAATAACTAATTAAATAACTTAACTAAACATTTATTATACCATTTCTTTTATTTTTTTTTTATGTCAGATAATGACAATAAAACTAGTTAGTCAATGACTTAAGGGACCCAATTAATTCAAAACACAAAAATATAATCCAAAACAATCAACAACAAATAATGACAATAAAGCTAGTTAGTCAATGACTTAAGAGACACAATTAATTCAAAACACAAAAATACAATCCAAAACAACCAACAGCAAATAATGAGAATAAAGCTGGTTAGTCAATGACTTAAAAGACACAGTTGATTCAAAACACAAAAATACAATCCTAGACAACCAACAATTATTGACAGTTTTTAACAATTAAATGAGAACAAAATTAGACTAGTGACCAATAAAACTAGGCAGTCAATGAGTCTAACATAAAACACTCCTGTGGGATCAAATGCGCCACCGGCAAGTCAGCCAGGTTATACCTAGATGATATAGATGTAATACTTAGTCGTTTCTAACTTGCCCCAGGCCTACTTCCCATAACCCCGGGCGGCTCGCAAAACTTGTGTGTGGTTTAGTGTGAGTAGTGTGCGTTGTGTGTGTTGTGTGAGTGGTGTTCGCGGTGTGAGGGATGTGTGTTTTGTGTGCGAGATGGTATATATGTGAATTATGTGAGTAGTGTGCCTTTAGTGTGTGTAAGTAATGTGAGTTGTGCGAGAAGTGTGAGTTGTGTGCGGAGTGTTAATTGTGTGGAAGATGTTTAGTGTATGTGTGGGTGCGCATCCACACCGGAAGCCGAAGACGACCCCACCCAAACACACACGCGTTTAGTTGGAGTCGTCCTCAGCCTCCGATGTGATGATAGTAGTGGGGGCACGGGTGGTGGCGGAGCCGGAGTCAGTGGGCGGGCTAGTGCCCAACCATCTCCACGAGACCTCAGCGACTCCCACCAGACTCTCTGCAGGGGGTCGGTGTTCCCTAGGACACCGGGTGAGTGGCACCATAGTCCTAAAGAAGAAGTGCTGGGGGTATAGGGGGTATTCCCTGGTTATACCTCCCATATAATTTGAGTGGGCGGCCCTAAAATGACGCAACATGTTGTGGTTGTTTATGTTATAATATTTGCCGCAGAGAGCACACTGCCGTCCTAATTTTTTGCCCCCTGCGCCGGCTCCCGGGCCGGTCCCACCCGTAGTCGGCGCTGACGTGGTGGTGACTTGTGTTGCGCCGGCGGAGGTGGAGGCCCCATCATTGAATATGCGCGCATTCTCAATTCTGCGGTGGTGGATTGAGTGGGGGGGGGGGGGGGGGGGGTTCTCACTCGCTAGGACGGGGGCATGATGAGGAGTTGGTGAGCGACTGCGCCTCCGCAGCCCGCATCCCGTCGCTGCATCCCTGGCCGAGAGGCTATCTATAGCTCGCAAGGAGACCGTCAATCTCTCCTCCAGGCATCTTATGGTCCTGTCGCGTTCCTCAAGCACTTGTCGCAACAATCCCGCCTCTCTCTCGTTGGCCATGCAGCAGTTACAGTGTTGCTGCATGTATTCCGATGCCATGGGGTGTTCATATTGCACATATTGTGGTGCTGTTTCCATTGGGTGTGGTGGCGGTGGCGGTGGTTGTAATTGGTGGTGATGTCCTTGCGGGGGCTGATTCGTCCCATTAAGAGATATTAGGTGGGGGTAGGGGATCGCTTGGAGCATTGACGCTCCGCACTAGGTTTTTTTTTTTTTTTTTTTCCTGTCCGGGCGCTTTCGGCCCGGCCCGCGAGCTAATTCCTCTGACGCGTCAGAGACCTTGTTTACAGTAAATTTTTTCAGTGGCGAAGGTTTTTATTCGTACTTTCTAGGGAGAGGTTTTTTACATCGTAGCTTACTAAATATTGTTATCTGTATGTCTTCTTACATTTCATCCTTATACTACGTCTTATTCATTTTTACAATTGTATACATATTATTTCTGTCCATTTTACCAATATTTGTACTTATACGCAACTTATCTGTTTATATTATTACTTTTAACATTATTACATTTCTTAGTATATTATCAGTTTATCTGTTTCTATTTACATTGTTTCAATTCTTTCTATTTCTATATTTTCGTTTATAACAATATTTTCTATATGTATATGTTTCTTACATCGGTAGCGTTTGGTTGTTTTACAATTTCACATTATTATATTATATGCTATTCTTATATATATCTTATTATATAAAAAACAGTATATTACTTATGCTACTTATTTCTTTTTACAACCTTTTCTACTACATCTACACAATAGTCTAGAAATGTTTCTCTATGTTTATTATCTGTCATTATGTCTTTAATGTTATGTTCTTTTATTTGGCAGTTAAGTTTTTGCTCTACATCGTGTCGCTGGAGGCCGAAGACCGGACAGTCCAGAAGAAGGTGAGTAACCGATTCCGAAATTCCTGGTTCGCAGGTACACGAAGAATTCTCCTTGCAATTGAAGCGATGCAAGTACTCGGAGAACCCTCCGTGTCCTGTCATTATTTGTGCCATTATCCCGCTAGGTGGAATCTTTTTTATTATGCGGTGCGCTAAATCCGCACTAGGTTAGGTGGGGGTTGGTTAGGTAACTTGGGGTCCTGGGTGTAAGTAGGGTTAGGTGGGGTTGGTTAGGTTACTTGTGGTCCTTGGGGTTAAGTTTAGATGGGGTCAGTTAGGTAGTTTTTTTTTTTTTTTTTTTTCCACTTCTTATCGCTACTTCTTATTTTGCAGCGCTTATTCCTTTTCGTATTAAATATTACAATTTAATACGTTCAACTGTTATTGTTTTATCTATGTTTTTTTTTTTGTTTCAGGTGACAGTAGATCCGTTTGCCCTCGCTGCTATCAGCAAGACATGCTCTGCATAGGCCAGAAACCTGCTCCGGTGCTCCCCCTCCAGCTGTTCGTGGAGGTTGGTCTCAGCTAATTGGCATCCCGTGCTCCACTCGTACTCCAGTCTTCGCAGGCCATATTTTGGACAGTCTACTAAGATGTGTGGCATTGTTTCCGGAGACTGGTTATCACAGGTGCAGCACGGGCTGGCGCTTAGCTTAAACCTGTGCAAATAAGCCCTTATGCCACAGTGCCCGGTGAAGAGTTGTGTCCGAAGGTTTGTTGTCTTGATCTTGGAGAGAATTTGGTACGCCTTAGCAGCGTCCGGAAAAAAGACTTTTGTTCCTGACGCTGTTTCGCCATCAGCATATCTTTTGTGCCACAACCTCGCAGTCTCCTGTCTGATGCACCTTTTGGCGAACGAGAGAGGGAACGAACTGTATGCCGGAGCAGTCTTCATTTTAAGTCCCGCTTCCTTGGCCAATTCGTCTGCCCTCTCATTACCCAATATGCGGTATGCGCCTTTATCCAGAACAGGTCAATTTTGAGATTGTGCTCCATAATTCTGGTCCGAATCTCCACAGCTAAAGGGTTTTCGGTGTCGGGGTCGCAAATTGCATCCAACGATGACCTCGAATCACTGAAAATGCTTCCCCCTCCCTTTCTCTTGTCATACAAGTACTGCACCGCCCGGAGTATTGCCAGCATTTCCGCTTGGAAAACGGAGCAATAGTCGGCAAGTCTAAGCTTAACGCGCCAGGTCTCGGTGCCATTGTGCCAGCATGAAACGGCGGCTCCAACTTTGCCTTCTATTTTACTGCCATCTGTATACAGCTTCAGCCCGTCAGTCTCGATCGCATCGGCTTCGGCTTGGCAGTTGATGCTTCCGTATGTCAGGCGCTTTCTTTGCGAAGGATGCAGCAACTGGAAGGGGCTCACTCTCATTTCCAGGACCCGACCCGGCAACTCCTCCAATGGTCTACCCCTTTTTACCTCATACAGCTTCGCATTGTCCCGAAGGCGCAGGTCCAATGGGAAGATGCGAGCTACAAGAGCACTGGCCATCAAGGATGTGGTTCGATGTGCTCTACTTATTTTTAGCGCAAACATCCTCGATATCCTGTCGAGCTGGTCCTTCACATATTTTCTGTCGCTAACAGGAGCCCATGCGCTTGCAGCGTAGAGTACAACAGGCTCAACTGCAGCAATGTAGATTAGCCTCGTTATTTCGGGGTTGAGGCCCCACTGAGTTTTTACCGCTCTCGACAGGACCTTGAAGATGTTCACAGCTTTTCTGGTAACGTTCTCGAGATGAGCCCTAAATGTTAAGCCTGAATCTATTGTTAGGCCCAATAATTTAAGGGAGCCAGCCGGTTCGAGCTGCTGCCCTCCCAGCACGAGTCTTGTTGGAGTGTATTTGAGCCGTCGGGTAACCACAATCATTTGGGTTTTTTGGGCCGCAAACCGCATCTTATGCTCTTCCCCCCACTGGGCGATTAGCTCGAGTGCCTTATTTGTCTGTCTCTCGTAACTCCTCCGTTGTCTTGGCCGTTGCTACAATCAGGATGTCGTCCGCAAAAGCCTGGACATGAGCTTCTAAGTGCTCTGCCGCCTCCAGGAGAGGGTTCAACTGTATGTTCCAAAAGAGTGGCCCGCAGACAGATCCTTGGACACACCCTTTGTTAGTCGGTCTCTGTACCTCCTCTCCTAGATACCCCAACGTGACCGCCCGTTCAGACAAATAGCTGGAGATGAGTTTAACTGTTGACGCGTCTATTCTCTTCTTGTGGAGTTGAGCGAGAATTCCGGGCCACCAGCAGTTGTCAAACGCCCCTTCTATATCCAGCGATACTACCGCTACTAGCTCTTTGCGCCCAATACCACTCCTTATGAGTTGCAACGCGTCGTACAAGGCGTCCTCCGTTCCCCTTTGGGGAACGAACCCATACTGCCGGCTACTCAGTTTTCCACCGTTCCCAAGAGTCCAGGAAATTCTTGTGGCCATTAGTTTTTCCAGGACTTTTCCCAGCACTGGGAGAAGCCCAATGGGTCGGTACGCCTTTGGGGTCGACCTTTGGGCCTGTAACCCATCTTCTGCCCAGTCTATCCCTGTCAGAGCTTGGAGATTGTTCAAGATAGACTTGCCTAGATTTGAGCCCGGGTCTATAAACCAGTTGAATGCTTTCCTCAAGTCGGATGCTCTTTTGATTAGTGGAATCTTTGCCTTATTTTCCCAGGGTCGGAGGATGGATGAGCTTTCTTGTGTACGGGATCCTAAATATGCTTTGTACGGTCCTTTCTTTCCCCCAATATCAGGGATACCTTTCGGAACCAGTACAGAGAGATATGATTTCTCTGTGTTAGATGAGTTCTCATTTACTTTGCAGTCCTTGGCCAACTCCGGATCCTTCATCATCTCAAAAGGATGGGGAATGGTGGCTCCTAAGATCAATCCTCCCCATGACAGAGTTCTCAAATGATCTGCCTTGTCGCTTGAGCATTCCCACACACTTTCAGATGACTTTTGAGATGCATTAACAATTTCTATGAGGGATCTAATTCCCTGTATCTCTGATTTAATTATGATTTCGTCAATTGTTTTCTTCATCAGTCGGGAGAAAACATTACGTATGGTTTTGGAATTCTGGAATAGTCCTACCAAGCTCTCTGTCATCCCCAAGTAAGTGGCTGCCTTGTATTCACTTAAAAATCGAGGGAATCTAGGAAGTATGCTCTCTAAAAACGCATAGAGAGGTCTCTCTTCATCTCTTGTGTGCTGGACAGCGGTTTGGACAGTCTTGTTTTTTATTTTTTCACATTTGGTAATCAGGTGATTGCGTATTTCGTCTTTAATCATCTGGACAGGGCTCCGTGCTGCAAATTGATACCGACCGGATTCTCTAGTAGTTTGGGGAATTAATCTTGCCCGTAAAGAGCCAGTTTCGGAGACCCAATTCGGTTGATAAGTCTTCTCATGTTGAGAGAGACAAAGGGAAATATTCGTCTCCAAAAAGAGAGACTTTCGGTTAACGGATCTGGAAATGCTATAATTAGGAATCTGGTGAGTGACATTCCACAAATCCCTCATTATATCTTTACCTACTTTTCCATAAACATTATAAAAATCGCGATAAGCTCTCATTAGAAGCTTATCTGAAAATCTCTCGTTAAAGGACAGAATTTGAAGGTTTCGAAGTACAAGAGGAACACCTCTTGTGGTAAGAGGCGACAGACATGCCTCTTGTAAAAAATCAGAAGTAAAAAACTGAAGGGGCTTATAGCCTGACAAATTCACTGGCAACAAATCTTTGAGTGCAGCTATTGAAGTATGATAGCTTAGTAGTGAAACGGCCGCTCGCTGATCCGTAGATCAAGGCTCCACTTGAGTTTTCGGTGAAGGAAACATTGTGACGCAAAACGTCATAACTTTTTTCACGCTATACCTCATTCAAATTTCAAATTAATTTATTTGCATAAATATGGGTTAGTAGGTTAGTAAATTGTCATATGATCGCCATATTCACCGTTAGGTGTGCAAATATTTAGTCGTTATTCATTATACATAAATATTATTCACATTTCAAATTGTTTATTACTGATTAATAAAAGTAATGTCAAAGTAATATTAATTATTAATAACTAAACATTTTTTTTATTTCACAACGCATATGTTGTATAAAATCGACATGAACACTTCTGCAAAAATTCATCCACTCAAAACATGTCTGCAAAAATTAATTAATTCATATCATTTGTCAATCGCGAACTGTTTGACAAGGATACAAAAGACGTGGAATTCTCGTCTATTGAATTATTTTTTTGGTATTTGGTAACGAAACGAGCTGGTCGTATGCTTGATGGTAAGCATAACAGCGGCCCATAACAATTGCAGTGCCACTCAGAACTTTGAAACACAAAGAGACCTGCGTGGCACTGCAGTGCGCTCGTTACCCTGAGACATTAGGTATTAAGTCTCATAAGCCCAGTAATTTCACTGGCTCCTCTGCTCATCAAACCGGAACACAGTAATGCTTGCACACTACTGCTTGGCGGCAGACTTCACTCACAAAGCGGTGGTAACAACCCAGACGGACACTCGAAGAGTTAGTTCTACCACTAACAAACATTTAGCAAACAGAAATAATAAAAGTACAAATCTCTTCCAGTAACTGACTAAAACGTGTTTGATACTTTTGATGTGTATATTAAAGGAAAGAGAGCAACGCGACACAGCTGCCGTCTTATCCAAACAGGAAGTAAGGAATTGCAGAAGTCCAATCAATATAAAGCCTTGCAATAGCAAGTTCAGCTCATTACTATTTATCCTGCCTACCCCAATATACCTAAGCGTAGTGATATCAATAAAACCAGTCTCGAGAGAAATAAGCAAAGCCGTGTCGGCGGTAAAACAATATTTTCGCCTATCAAACGAATAGACTGGGAGCTAACAGTAGTTTCTAATAAGGTGTTTGAGTATTATTTTATTGGCTGTACAGTTCACCAGTTGTTAGTGGGAGGACTAACTCTTCTGCGAGTGTCCGTCTGGGTTAGTACCACCGCTTTGCTCGTGTAATAACATAAAAAAAAACAGCTGGTAGAACTACCTCTTCTGCGTGTGCCCGTCTGTGTTCCACAGGAGAGTAACAAAGGCTACTTTTTATCCCGGAAAAATGCACGGTTCCTGTGGGAACGCGGGTGAAAACAGCAGGCAGAAGGTAGTATTATCTAAAGATGCCTTACCAGAGGTCTCTTACTAATTTTTCTATGAAATCGAAATATCCTAACACATCTTACTAGAACCGACCGCACGTTCCTAGCCTAAATATTTGGCGTATCAAACAAACAGGATTTTATTACCGCATCGTCATTTTGTTCCGGTGTTTGATCCAGTAAGTGTATTGTTTTTCTATAAAATAGCAGTACGGCTTTATGGGAAACGATTATGGGACGGAGAAACAAAATGGTGGAATAGTGTAGGAGTTTTTTTTACAAACTTGATGATAGTCTGTAAGTAAATATATTTTGAAGGCGACTGGGTGTTCATAACACGTGACTTCTTATATTTATAACTAGCTGTGCCCCGCGGCTTCACTCACGTAGCCTAAGTTACTGCTTGTAAAATCAGCAATCTGCCAGTGGAAGACCTGTCAAAATTCGGTCCAGCCGTTTCGGAGATTACCCGTAACAAACAGACAGATAGACAAAAATTTTAGAAATGGTTGTTTTGTTATAGGTACCGTATATACTTTCATATGCATTTAGTAAAAAGCTTTCTCCCTCGGACCGCGATTCTCTCCAAGCAAGTCGTAAGCTTATATCGACTTTATTTCAATAACCGTAGAGTTTATTTTTATTTAATGTACAATTAAACGCATTCCAGATTGGATATAAATTCCTTGATAATAATGAATAGTCTTCCGAAAAGACAACGACAGATAAAACGATAAATAAATGGATACCGCGGAATCTGACGGACGGCCGGTATATCACTCAGTGCTACAATAAAAGTGCCAGGCGCACCGCAATCGGATAATTAAAGTCCGCCAGTCGACGTAAATAACGCACTGTGGAGATGGAAGATAGCGCTTAAATTTAATATCGGATTATCATCCCCTTTCCCGAAAATACCTGCTTTGATACTTACTTAAAATACTGACTTTTAAAATATCTGTGCTAGGAGAAATAGTGCCGTACCTACTTCCGCTGCAAGAGAATCGCTGTTTATTTGTTATTACAAGGTTATTAACTTGCAATGTTTGTGTGTTGGTTGGTTTGTTTAGGTCAAATCTTGCAAGTTGAATTTACCTCACTTCTTGTCTTTCGATTCGCCAGAAAGTTTAAGAAACAAAGAAAGAAATTACATTTATTTCAGGAAATCACACAAAATTACAGTTTTACACATATAAAAAATAAAAAAAGGAAAATAAGGGACAGACAAGTAGATAAATAAAAAACCTTAAAAAGACAAAATAAGACTCAACATGCAATTAAGGTCCAAGGACCTTAACATGTGATTTTCAGTCGGAACCCACACCTATGACATCACGAACCTCCGGACAGTAATACTCCAAATAATCCAACCCAAATTTTACATACATAATTGGGATGTTGACTCCATTTTTTATGATGCTAATCAATTCGTTTTCTCGTGAAAATCAACTGTCAATATCGAAAATACTGGAAATAGAATGCTAACAACGTAAAAGATGAGAGCCAAAGTCAGGCGGATCTAGTGAGCGCTAAAACGCCCCATACTAATTGGCCATAACGCGTGACGTCACATGATCAACGCGGCCCGTAAAGTTGTACTAAAACACACATTATGTTAAAATGTCCAGTGAAATTACTGGGCTTATGAGACCTAATACCTAATGTCTCAGGGTAACGAGCGCATTGCAGTGCCGCGCAGGCCTTTGTGTCTCAAAGTTCTGGGTGGCACTGCAATTGTTATGGGCCGGCGTTATGCTTACCATCAGGCAAATGACCAGCTCGTCTCGTTACCAAATAACATAAAAAAAATGTGGCCGTGAAAAACTGCGTTTAAGTACATAGTTGTCATACATATTTATTCATTAATATGTAAAGAATCTGATAGTATAGTTTAAATTACTATTTGATGATAAAAAAAATCGTATCCAGTATCTTTGTGGAAATTATGTATTTTTGTGAATTTCATTTTTATTGTGTTTATGTGATGTTCTTAAACCTGTATAACCACAGTATTTATGTGTTTTGTGTTTCATGCAACTACCCAATAATTATGTAAATCGGATGACTGATATAATGATATCACAGAGTTGGTCTCATGATGGAGCCGGGAGTTGGCCACAGGAACTCTGTATCGAAACGACGTAACCCCATCGAGTTTGGGCTCGTTGGATTTATCTTTACAAATACTTGATGCTAGATGATATCTGATGATAAGTGGTACTGCAATTGTTATGGGCCGGCGTTATGCTTTCCATCAAGTAAACGACCAGCTCGTTTCGTTATCAAATAGTATACAAAATATATAATCTGTAAATATGGAGCCGATAGTGAGAAAAAAGTGCATTTGTACTAACTTCCTTTAATTTCATCACACAAAAAACACTTGGAAATACACCAAAAATATTAAGTAGCTACAAAATTATCATTTTCAGTCAATATTACTCATGCTTTTAGAAGGTTTTTTTTGAAAAAACTTTGGAAGAACTTTTCTAAGACGATTGCTCCTCATTCTGAACTCTGGACCTGAAGGGGCAGCCACCAGATCTAGGACCATGATGTCCTGGTCCTTTAAAGTCATCTACAGACCGTTGAGGCTGGCTTCCATGGCAGTGGCTTTCATTCCGTGGTCCCCATCCCCAAGGTTTCCATCCCCAAGGATGAGAATTATGGCTTGACTGGCATCCATGATGGAAGTCTGGACCTGGGGGTCCTTTACTCCATTGCGGCCCGGTCGGTCCGTGCCTGTTATCGGGTGGTCCTTGAGGTGGACCTTGAAACCACCATGGATGGTGACCGTGATGACCATGGTGTTCATGGCGACCGTGATGTCCGTGATGGCCATGTTCATGGCATTTTTCGTTCTGGCCGCTAGAATCGCGTCCCCAATTAAACGGATTCATACCTATTCAATTCTTCAACAATGGAGTACAATGGACTAAAGTTCTTTAGCAGATTTACTGAAAAGTGAAGCCTTTTTGGTGCAATAGTGCCTTTATATAGAAGCTATAATCGGTTTCAATATCTATTCTATATCTATACAAAAGGACATTTAGGAAAAATTGCTCAGATAAAATGATAAGTAACTCAAGCGATAATCACTTGGTACAAGTATCTATTCTTGTAAAGTGATATGATATAACAGTGAATCATATATTATGTACTTATTGAGTTTTTTATACGCAACTGACGAAATGATATCTGTCTATGGATCATAGGTACCTACTTGCAAATTTTGTTTTAAAATTCAATTGGGTTTTTTCTGTTTTTATACTATACGGTAACGAGACGACCGGATTTTTTAACCGATTTTCAAAATAGGAGAAGGTTCTCAATTCGGTGTGTATTATTTTTTACGTTACCTCGTATCCCTGTCATTTATAAACCGATTCTAGTTCTATAAATCCGAAACATGGAACATCTTGCGCTTTTTAAGTGCACAAAATTTAGTCAGAAAAGTTCCTGGAATCAAACCCGAAACCCTTACGCGCTACAGAAGTTTAGTCCATCGATCTACCTTTTACTATGGATCTATCAACTAGACCATGGAGGCTATATATCAAACAAACAATTTTTAAAAAGAATTATGTGACAACATTCCCGATTTGAATAATCATCAACACGTAATATTTTAAAATTAAACTTTAATACCTTAGACAAGAAAAAAACTAAGACTGCCAAAAAAACTTAAACCAACTCGATACCAACCATTTTCCTTGTTTACAATTCAACGGGAAAGCTGATGCAACTTCACAAACCTAATGGTCAGCTTCTCCATAGGTACATCGCGATTGCGTAACATTTTCGCCATTTCTGTTTAGTATATAACGCACGCGAGCGATCCAAATTTATTAGAAATCTTCAAACAACACTACGATACAGTCGTCCATTAGAAATTCAAACTTTCTTTGCAAACTTAAAAACTTTCTTTGAAGATACATTATTTGTAGATACCCTACAAGACTTCAAGCATTACAATTTTTGGGAAGATATTAAAACATATGTGAAGACTTCCTATTGTGCCTGTGACTGCTCTCCAAAGTAACCTCAGAGTCCAACCTTAATCTTTCCAAACAGCTGCTGTCAATAACTTCGCCATGGGATTTTTCAACTGGGGATCGTCTAACCAAGAACAGTACGACCGGTTCGGCGATGGTCAATGCCCTCACAGAAACCATGGGCCTCCTGGACCTCCATGGTTCAACCACTCGAGGCACAATTGCCAAGAATCGACAGAGCAAGGACCTTCTGTTCCTCCCTGGTTTACGGCAAACGATGTCCCAGGCCACGGACCTTCTCGCCCGCCTGGCTTCTTTGGACCATGGTCTATGCCATGGCATGGATCTGAAGATAGATGCCCTATGACTGAACGTAGACCACCATGTTTTGGACATCATCATCATCACCGTGATATGCCTGACTTCGATCGTAGACCACCATTTTTTGGACATCGTCATGGCCCTTGGTCACAACCTAAACAAAACTGTGATGACCAGAGCCAAGGTCCCAGATTCCATGGATGCCCCTTCCGATCGGGATATTTCAGAGAGTACAAACCAGTATTTGACAAAAGACTGTGGGATTGATTCATTTTGAAAAGATAAATTATTTAAACCTGATTATCATAGTGATTGTAAAGATTTTTCAGTTTGTTACAATACAAGTGATAACTTATTTTTTTAAGAGTCATTTTAAAAGTGTATTTGCAGTATTAATTTTAAGTAACATAATTATTATAATTCATGATAATTCATAATTTATTTTGCTTAAATGTACATTGATGTACAGATAAAATAGTCAAGTAAGTACGTACATTATACCCAGTTCGGGTGTCGCAAATAGTCTTAATGTAACTCCATACTAGCACATTTTTCTTTTCTATAATATTAAGGTCATAAACAATTTTCAAAATAAATTTCAATAGTTCATATACAAATGTCAACAATACAGAACATAATATTATATTTTATTATAAGTATTTTGTATTATAACCTGTGATGAAATAAATAAACAAAACAAAAACAACTTTAATTTTGATTTAAGAGTTTTAGTGCGGCTCTATCGACCTTATAGCCTTGGAAAAATCGGGGGGGAGTAGGTAGTTCCTTTCTATCAGTCTGTCTCCAGTCTGTTTATTTTAATTGACTCGTAATGATATAATATATGATCAAACGAACTTCACAAGCGAAGTTCGATCATTTATTCATTATGTGTATAGCTCCATTCGAAGATATATCTATTATGAATAGATATTTATACCAGGTAGTGTAAATTCGCACGCTTTTATCACCGGTACTCTCACTACAGCGCCTCCCTATAACGTCATTCTTTTGCCTGCAGGGTGGTGTTGGCAGCATCGCTGGTGTTTTTATCGGGGAGATGGTGAGACCCACAGCTGGTGGTGGTGGGGACGCCGAGGGTGCTGATATGCTCGTGTGCAAGCCTGGCGATGTGGGTCATTTGTGAGCTGACTCCTAAGAAATGCGAAGGAAATTTCCGCCTGCCTGAGTAGCTCCGCAAGGTGGAGGATCTCCGCGTCACGATGCTCGATTTCGACGCGTTTCTCTCTTAGGGAGATGTCCAGCTATTCACACCTTTGGCAGGGGAGAGGAGGTCGTGGATGGTATAGATTGATAAGCCTGTTGTTGAGGTCTACGGAGTCTGCTCGAGAGGATGGGGGACGGCGGCCGGCAATGCTGCTGGAGTCCGCGTCGCTGATTGTAGAGTAAGAAGGGAAATGAGCCCCCCCCCCCCCCTCATTGGGCGTGTAGTTGGTAGGTTAGGTGGCTGTCTAGTTAGCTGATAGTTTATTTGATTGATTAGCTAGGGCGAGTCAGGGTAAGTCAGTCGGTGTGGGTGAACAATGTTAAGTGGGTGGAGGGGGGGGGGGGGAGTTGGATTGTCGGTCTGATCGGTTTTGTTGAATTGCTTTAGGTGTCGGATAATGTAGTCGAGGTGTCGGTGGTGGTTTCTGATTTTATTATCTCGAGGAAATTGCATGGGTTAGGTAGGTTTGATGAAGCGATGGTGTGGTTGAGTCTGGTGGAAGCGAACCTTGGGCAAATCTGCACGAGGTGATGGAGAGTTTGTGTGCTGGTGTTGTCGCAGGGGCAAAGATCGTCGCTAGTGATTTTGAACCTATGGAGGTATGATTTGTGGAAGCCGTGTCCCGATAGAAACTGGGTGATAATGAAGTTTGGTTTGATGGACGAGAGGTAGGTGTTTAGTGCAATATACTTCCGATTACTTATCAAAAAATGATGAAAAGATAAGTGCATGTGTGTATTTTTAGCAAAAACTTTTTACAGTGATGCAATTTTACTAAGATTTAACATAACACCATTACCATCATTATCTCTATTGGCTATAAAACGGCATGCGTCTTTATCAAGCCATTACATTTCGACAATCAATTCGGCTGTACAGGAACAGATCAGAACAAAAGAAAACTAGATCAGAAGAATTTTCGATATTGTTTTGGCTCATCACTCACTGTTGGACTAAAAACTCGCTTGTGACCCCAATCGATTCTTCTCACAGCTATCAGCTGTCTTCAATATGGGAATTTTCAACTGGATACCGTCTCAAGAACAGCCTGAAACATTTAGCGAAAGCCAATGCCCTCGAAAAGATCCTGGCCCTCCTGGATACCCGTGGCTTACTAGGGCAAAGAACATTCGTCCTGATTCAGCTCATCATCATGGTCCACATTTCCCGCCTGGTTCCAATTGCCAAAGACCACAACATGGATCCGTAGATAAATGCCCTAAGGCTGAACGTAGACCACCATTCTTCGTTTTTAGTCAAGGCCATGGCGTTTAGTTCCAGCGTGAGAGAAACTTCGAACACCAGAACCCAAGTCAAAGCCCCAGATTCCATGGATGCCCTTTCCGAACAGGACAGTAAAATACAGCCAGTGTGGGATTTTGAAAGAAATTGAACTATTGAACTAAATTCATAGGAATTCATTTCTAATAGTTTCAACACTGTATCGTGGCATGATTTAACTTAAATAAAATCTTAGTAATAATAATTGTAATATTTACTTATTTTTATAAATAACTAGCTTCAGCCCGCGGTTTTCACCCGCGTTCCCACAGGAACCGTGCATTTTTCCGGGATAAAAAGTAGCCTATGTTACTCTCCGGTTCATAAACTATATCTATGCCAAAAATCACGTCGATCCCTTGCTCCGTTATTGCATGAAATAAGGAAAAATCAACAAACCAACAAATACACTTTCGCATAATTTATACTATTAGTACGGATAGTAGGGATTTTAAGTATTAAAAAGTGTAAGGAGTATTTTTTTTATATTCGATGGGCTCACGTTTGACCGCAATCTCGCCTCATGGTAAGCGACGATGCGGTCGAAGGTGTAGCACGCTTGCCTAGAAGGTACCCGTTCACCTCTCCTGTTCACTCTCGTTTTGAAGATTCCCAGATGTATTTATCAGGAAACACAGACGCTGGCAACGAATTCCACTCCTTAGCAGTGCGTATAAAGGACGAAGCAAGCCGCTTAGTGCGTATAGGAGTGATATCAACCATAAAAGGATGGCGCATGGTGTGGTCGACCGATGCATGATAGAATGCTGTTAAATCTCTGTTCAAGTTTCTTTTATTGTCACTTTGATGCACTTTGTCTACAAAACATGTACTACTTATGTGAGCCTTTATCACGAACAATATCTACCATGTAAATTACATGTCAATTCGTTTAACAGCTCCGTGACAAAGTTGGTAACTAAGGCCTGCTAAGCAAACTCTGGGCTTGATCCTTGATCGGAGCAGACTTTGTGCGGTGAATATATAGTTAGTTCTCGGGTCTTGGATGTTTGTGTTGTGTATCTGTGGGAGTCCATGCCATAGGGAATAAAGTACTGTATAAGTTTTTATGATGATTTCCTCTATAATATGTTATCTTGCTCTTTCTCTGAATACAGTCTAGTATCCATACTGAAACTTGATTCAAGCTATGATCCAGGGGTAACTAATTAGGGGTTACTTTTTATGTAGGCTACTAGCTGTGCCCCGCGGCTTCGCTCACGTAGCCTATGTTACTGCTTATAACATCAGCTATCTGCCAGTGAAAGTCGAATTGGTCCAGCCGTTTCGGAGATTAGCCGGAACAAACGGACACACCGACTGACAAAAATTTTGAAAATTGTTTTGTTGTAGGTACCGTATATACTTTCTTATGCATTTAGTAAAATGCAGTTATTTTGACAATACAAACAGACACATCAATTTTATTTATTTGTATAGAACATGAAATCAACATCAAAAATCAACATTATTCTAATTTTTTTTATTTCACCAAAATAGACAGTTTTAAAAAAAATTAATGCTTAAACTAATTACAAATATGTCATAGTGAATTAAATCATATTTGAAAACTTATAGTAACAAAGATTAATTGTATGTACACTAAATATTATTTAATAACGGGCGTACTCAGCTTCTTCTACTATGACTGCGCCCTCCTAATTAACTAGTTAAATAGTAATTAAAAAATACGCTTAATACTTCAATTCCTTTAGAAAGAGGAATGTCTTTTCAATTATTTGTATGGTTTCCTTCCTTTCGAAGCTGATCAGTCCCAAAGTCTTTTATTAAATACTGGTTGGTATTCTCCAAATCGCCCCGATCGGAAGGGACATCCATGAAATCTGGGACTATGATCTTTGTTATGACATCCAAAGTTCTTCTCATGCTTTGACCAGCGTCCATGCCCATGACTAGGTGCAAAGAATGGTGGTTGTTGTTCGGAGTAAGAAAATTCACGATGCTGATGTTTCCCAAAGAATGGTGGTCTGTGTGCAGACCTAGGGCATCTATCTTCATGAACATGGTGATGGTGTGGTCCAAATCCGGGACCATGAGAATGGGCAGGTCCGTGATGGTGCGCTGATTCTTGGTTGTTAAACCATGGGGGTCCTGGAGGGCCATGGTGTCCTGGACGGCCATGGTGTCCTGGAGGGCCATGGTGACCTGGCGGGCCATGATGCCCTGGATTGCCATGGTGTCCTGGAGGGCCATGGTGTCTTCGAGGACATTGGCTATCGGTGTTCCTCTCAGGCTGCTCCTGATGAGACGCTCCCCAGTTGAACATTCCCATGGTGAATCGGCTGGTAATTGAAGTACAAAACAAAACAATAGGGCTGAAGAGCTTTGCAGAGTGTTTTACCTAGCAGTGTACGATTACAGGTAAATGATGTTATTTTTAGAAATTTTCAAAGAATGTTTGTTATTACAAGAAGAACAATGAGTTTTCGCGTCGAAGAAATGACTGTACAGTGCGATTGCTTATTGATTAATGATAAACTGATAGCAGGTTCGAGTTATTTTATAGTAGACTGAATATCGCAAATATTACGCAAGCCGTTTATGAATTGCAAATGATTATCCAGTATGTAAAGTTGCATCAGTTTTGCCGTTATCTAAAATAAAGAAGATGAAATAGAGATTTTACAGATAATATTTTTAACCATGCGTACCATTTATATTTTTCGGCTTTTTACATCGAGATAATTCTCATCAATGGGTTTTTATTTAAATCAAAAATTCACTTGCTTAGAGGTTTTAGTATCCTGATCGGAACCGCACAACGCTGTGGTATGCGTATATATATACTAGGTTGAAGTACTAACTCTTCTGCAAGTGTCTTTCTTGGTATCTGTGTGCTATCTACGATTTTATGGAACCAAAAATTAAAAATTTTGACAATTGAAATCAGTAAGTTTTAAAACACAGTCTTTTTAAACAAATTTTACCTTTAATTTGGCCGTTCACAATATTCTCATAAATGTAAAAGTAAACAAAACACTTCCATAGGATCCTTGGTCATGTAATGGAGATTCTAAATAACAAACATTTTTTTTCACAAACTTGTAAGGCATTTTCGAAAACACGTATTTCCTGGAACAAGTTTTATATAATATATAGAATAACATACTAAAATTAGTTTAAATCTTTATTTCATTTAACGAAGCCTTGTTAAGACCCTACTACGCCCCAATGGCCTTGCTCGAATGGGTGGAGTCAATCCCACTTCACCCGCGCGGTCCACACTTCGTCTTTCAAGAACATCGCAAAACCTAACGTCATAGAATACGCGGATGAACGAACGCGCGTGCGAGTAGCGCGCACGGCATCTTCTTTGCCTATAATTCTTTGAATTCATTTAGTGGAAAGTTCTTCATTGAAAGTGAAGTTTGATCATCATTATCCATACTATCCATACTTCCATACTAAATATATCCTATATCCTACTCTATTATAAATGCGAAAGTTTGTTTGTTGGTTTGTTAATTTGTTGGTTTGTCCTTCTTTCACGCAGTAACGGAGCGACGGATCGACGTGATTTTTGGCATAGTAATAGTTTATGGACCGGAGAGTAACATAGGGTTCTTTTTATCCGGAAAATGCATGTTTCCTGTGGGAACGCGGGTGAAAACCGCGGGCAGAAGCTAGTTATATTATTAATGCGAAAGTGTGTTTGTTGATTTCTTGGTTTGTCCTTCTTTCACGCAGTAACGAATCAACGGATCGACGTGGTTTTTGGCATAGATATAGTTTATGGACCGGAGAATAACATAAGCTACTTTTTGTCCCGGAACAATGGGAACGTGGGTGAAAACCGCGGGCAGAAGCTAGTTCGTAAATAAACGGGACGGACGCACATGAGATCATACAACGTTGAGATTTATCTCAAAACATCGCTCTGGACTATAATAAAAGTACATACAGCCAATTTGCTCCGTAACGTTGAAATTTGTTACACCTTTTGACCCAAAAACGAACGTGTACGTAAATAAATGATTTTAGGGTTATTTTTTATTTTTTACTTTTGTAGTCATGTTTTTTATATTGATGTCATTTACGAGGTATCGAGTCATCTGCGAGTGTCCGTCTGGGTTTCCGTTTTGTTCATGAAGTCTGCCGGCAAACAGTAATGTGCAAGCATTATTGTGTTCCGGTTTGTTGAGCAAAGTAGCCAGCGAAATTACTAAGATATGAGACTTAGTCATGAGCACACTGCGGTGCCGCGCAGGCTTTTGTGTTTCAAAGTTCTGAATGGCACTGCAATTTTTATGGGCCGGCATTATGACTCCCATCAGGCAAACGTCCAGCTCGTCTCGTTAACCAATACAATAGAAAAAATAGACAAGTGTGGGTTGGACTCGCGCGCCGAGGATTCCGAACAGACTTGTAAGCATGTAAATAGTTCGTTCAAGACTGGAATCGTTAGGTCCTTTTACAGCTACATTCAACAAAATAATTAACCCTAAAAAATTGTACACAATACACTCATTGATAATGTGCGTGTGTGTGAGTGCGTGCGTGCGTGCATGCGTGCTTGCTTGCGTGCGTGCTTGCTTGTGTGCGTGCTTGCTTACGGGCGTGCTTGCTTACAGGCGTGCTTGCTTAAGTGCGTGCTTGCTTGCGTACGTGCGTGCGTGCGTGCTTGCTTGCATACGTGCGTGCGTGTGCGCGTGTGCACGTGTGCGAGCGTGTGCGTGAGCATGTGTGTGCATGCGTGCGTGCGTGCGCTTGCGCGTGCGCTTGCGCGAGCGTGTGCATGCGCGTGCGCGTGTGTGTGTTATACATAATTAGTTTTCGGATTTTTCGCTTTACTTGTGGTATAAGACAATACTTCTTGCCAAATTTAATGATTCTAGGTCTCCGTGAACCACCCTATAGGTCTTGAATGGATTTTAAATCGTTATCATTTCCGATATCAGCACCCCGAGAAACCTAGAAAATGGCACCCATATTATCGATTTCCTAAAAAAAATTCCGCCATCTTGGATTTAAAAATGGTTGTCATTTCTGTAATCAGCACCCCGAGAAATCTCGAAAACGACACCCATATACCAGTTTATTGAAAAAAAATGTCCACCATCATGGATTTTAAAATCGTTGTCATTTTCGATACCAACACCCCGAGAAACATAGAAAATAGCACCCAAATTATCGATTTCTTAAAAAATATCCGCCATCTTGGTATACAAAATGGTTGTCATTTCCGTAATCAGCACCCCTAGAAATCTCGAAAATGATACCCATACCATTTTATTGAAAAAAAAAATGTCCGATATCTTGGATTTTAAAATTGTTATCATTTTCGATATCATTTTTACTGTAGATGGCCCTGATCGTTTGGTGGTCGTTTGCCTGATGATAAAGATAACGCCGGCCCATAACAATTGCAGTGCCAATAAATACTTTGAAACAAAAAGATGCAGTACCGCGTTGTGCTCGTTAACCTGAGTAATTTTACTTTTCAATTTGATTTCCAGTCTTTCTTAAACAGTTCTAAACCTCCCGATATTCCAGTAGCTGCCGCTAATAATTTGTTTACCAATACATATATTTTCCACTCGTAAAAATGATGTAAGTACGTAAACAAGAAATTGTAATCAAAAATGTAACCCATTCAATATGTTTACGAGGAGCGTCCACGCGCAAATCACGGAATGAATCACATTTCACCGCTCTAGACGCTACTCTTTGAGCAAGCTTCAAACCCACACGAAAACAAATACTTGTATTGTATATCATTCACGCACACAAATATGTAACGTCGGCGGACAGCGTTTGCAGAGCAACGAGCGACACAACCTCCCCGTCTGAATGCCAGTGCATGACTGCCGCGCGCGCCCGCGCAGAGCACCTCTGAGACTTGTACATTTGGAATTCAGTTTTTTGATCATTTCTTTGCGAAATATTGCTCTATGCACAAATGAAACGGCCAGTTTATAGAAAATTTTCTTCCTTATTTTTTGGTGTAAAATTAATCCCAAACGTCTAAGTCATTTAGAAGTTTTAGGGAAAATAGTTTTAAAACAGCATGCTGTTAAATATTTTTTCAAGCCATAAGTAATGGTAACACAAAAAAATCAATCAGTGAAATTAATGCCCTTGAATTGATCATTCAGGTAGTATTTTTTTCAAGTCGTTAAACCAAGCCGTGTGGGAGTTTTAGGAGGAGAAAGTAGTCGTTTTGGCGTCCCTAGCCCCTTAAGACGTCAAGGTTAGAGAACAATAAACACTTCTATTAGTCATACCTGAGTAATGATAAACTAAATAGGTATGTATATATGTTCAATGAATTTTATTATAGCTATCAGTCGTCTGCTGCAATGTTTACAAACAATTTCCGAAACTCGGAAAGCGTTTATCTTTTTACGTCACTGTGTGACGTACGAAATGATTGTGTCACTTACCACTACGCGTGTCACGATGGGAGTCGAGCTAAATTGTTTTAATGTAATTTGGTAACGAGACGAGCTGGACGTTTGCCTGATGGTAAGCGTAACGCCGGCCCATAACAATTGCAGTGCCACCAGGAACTTTGAAACACAAAGGCCTGCGCGGCACTGCAGTGCGCTCGTTACCCTGAGACATTAGGTATTAAGTCTCATAAGTCCAGTAATTTCACTGGCTAATCTGGTCATCAAACCGGAACATAGTAATGCTCGCACATTACTGCTTGGCGGCCGACTTCACGAGCAAAGTGGTGGTAACAACCCAGACGGACACTCGCAGAAAAGTTAGTCCTACCACTAATGAAATTCTAAATTTAATAGCCTTGAGCTGATGCAATATGAGTAATTCGTGGAGCAGATTTCCCATAAACACTGATATTGCGTAACAGTTTCGTTATTGTAGTGGTCTAATATAAAGCATCACGACCTGCTACTTCATTGTCACTATTCAATAAGCAATCATTCTTAACAGTCACTCCTGTAATATTAAAACTCCAACGATTATTTATATTATCTTACGTCATTTGAACTTTTTCAACATCATACCTTTTTTCTCTTATCTATGTAAACATCAATATTAGAATTGTTGACTACATTTTGAATTACATCTCAAAAGATCACTCGCAGTCAAGTCCAGGCGGAAGACTCCACACAGCAAGCCTACTAGGCTGAACATTTATTTTAATAGAACAGCTTCTGGACGCTAAAATGGGATTATTCAACTGGGGATCGTCTAATCGAGAGCAGATTGACAGGTTCGGCGATGGCCAATGCCCTCATAAGCACCACGGATCAGTTGGACCACAATGGTTTAACAGCCCAAGACATTACTGCCCAGAATCAGCCGGCCATCATGGACCTCCCGGCCGTCCCGACCGATCTTTTGAACCACATCAAAGGCACGAGGCCCAATCTAGATGTCCCAAGTTTGAGCAAAGATTCTTCGAACATGGCTATTTCCCTCGGTTCCCGCCAAAGAAGAGCTGTGAAGACCGGAAACACAATGAGGGTTTTCAATTCCATAGATGCCCCTTTCGATCGGGACAATTCAAAGATAGAAAAGAGCATTTTACGAAAGATTGATTGGTATTAATCGATTAGTTTTGTTAAAAAGGAAGCAAAATTTGAACAAAGTGTAAAGAGAAGACTGATTGTAAAGGAAATTAGGATAATAATAATAATAAAGTTTTATTGGTATAAAAACAGTTATCAAAATGTGACATTATTGGTCCACAAACTAGGTTAACCTATATTTTGAGGACCTCCTTCCTAGGTATTTTAACTCCATAACAATTAATTATACAAATAAAGCAACAATTATTGGTTTGTTATTTTTAAGTATTATTATTAGGATAGGCTAATAATTATTATTAGCCCATCTAATACGTTATGTTTTTTATAACCAAAATAGGTTTCGACGGGAGTGTTGTATGTTTTTATTTTTTAAAAACAATTACATCAAAGTGGCGAGTAAACTTTTGTCAAACAATGTTTTTTTTTCTGTTCTATTCCGTTCAGGGTCTGGAATATTTTTTTGTGTTGGTAAAAAGGCTTCCTGAATATAAGTTGTTTTTGTTGCTTTCTACTTTCTCCTCGCTTAAAACTTTGATCGTTTCCATGTGTATTAGAGCAAGTTTTTTTTTTCCCGGTGGAATTCCGTCGAAGTAAGATGCGTTGGGCTTTTATCATACTCCCAGTGGCAATATTCAGAATTGAGTAGAATATACAATTATTTTATATAAATGCCGATTTCTTTTACATGTTATGACAGAAAACTTTTAAACAGAAAACTAACAACCGTAGCTCGTGGGGCTATGTCTTCGACTACGTACACCGTCAAGGGTTACGTACATCTAAAAGGTCGGCGAGCACTATCGAAAGCAGTATTAGCTTTTCTATAACACTTACTGGATCATTTGGTTGACTTATTTATTTAATAAGAACGGTAAACCAATTTCAAATAATTTAAATACAATTCTATCATAAAAAATCACAAAAACAAAACATTATAATAATTTCCATAATCAAATTATTCTAAATTGGACAAGATGATGTTGGTTTCATTCTTTTTAAATGAGTTGCCTTCACTTGTTTTACTTTTCCTGAGTCTCCTCGTCCTATAACGTTTTCTTAAATTTTTTGGTAATCGTGATTTTGGTATTTTGTTTCGTACTTTTATACTGCGCCAGCGCAGTAACCAGTTACGCCGTCACCATCGCTGGTTATGGTTATGACATCGCCTAGTCACCATCAATCACCATCAACATGTTATGTTTTAAGTGACCAAAATAGTTTTCGACAGGAGCTTTGCATGTTCTTTGTTTTTTAACCAACTGAATCAAAGTGACAAGTAAAATAAGGTTTTGTCAAAAAATCTTCTTTATTTCCGTCCTGTTCGGTTCAGTTTCTTTTATAATTTGTTGTATGTGTTGGTAAAAAGGGCTTCTTGAACATAAGTTTTCTTTGTTGCTTTCTCAGTTTTCACTGCGTAGAATTACTTTGGTCGTTTCCATTTGTGTATTTTTATTCCGGTGGGAATTCGAAGTCAGTTGCGCTGGGTTTCTATCTTACTCCGAGTTATCTTATTCAGAATCGAGTAGGGTATACAAGTATTTACAAGTATATTTTATATAAGTGTTGATTTCTTTGATATGACAAAACATATCATGACATAAACCTGGCCTTGTGTAAACAACAGTATTACATGGGGCTATGGCTGGTTACCAGTGCCGTCGGATTTAGGAGGTCTAGCCGAGCACAGGGAAAGCACTCCCGCGACGATCGACCAAAAAACAACGGAGCTAGAAATTTTCAAAAATCGAAAAGCCTTTTTTTACTGTCTAAATTTACTAATTTTGATTTCTTATT
Organism: Crocallis elinguaria; assembly: GCA_907269065.1. Lineage (NCBI taxonomy): Eukaryota > Metazoa > Arthropoda > Insecta > Lepidoptera > Geometridae > Crocallis > Crocallis elinguaria. The sequence goes on from OU026076.1 coordinate 1,531,101, forward strand.
TGCGGGTACGAGCAGCGCAGCAGGAGGTGGATCTTTTCACGTATCGCACAGTGCGGTAGGACGAACTTTAATGTTACTACTAGTTATTTTGTTCCTGGCGGCTATCTCACTTAGGTGGTTTTTATGCATTTTTTTGTTTATTATAAACAATGGCACATCTGATGCAACTTTACCCACTCGAAGCCGATAATCTCGTTCAATTTGTACACCTATTGCGTAATGCTTGCTTTATTTTTGTCTGCTATAAAACGACCGCACCTGTTATCAGCTATCACTTATCATCAAACAATTGAACTGTGCAGTACTTTTATTGATACCTACGCAATTGCTATTATTGTTTTGAATCATAATATTATCAACTGTGTAGTACAAAGTTTGACTCTGCAAAGAACGTCGCTGAAATCAAAAGGTCAAAGGTTTCGTCTCATACTACTTCCAGCCAAAACAATCATGGGAATGTTTAACTGGGGACCGTCTCATCAGGAACAGCCTGAGAGGAACAACGGTAGCCACTGCCCTCGACACCATGGCCGTCCTGGACCACCGTGGCTTAAAAACTCAGAATCAACACACAATCACGGACCACCCGGCCCACCTGGGTTTGGACCACACTCACATCATCAATATGAAAATAGATGTCCTAAGTCTGGACATCGACCGCCATTCTTTGGAAAAGAAGGACGCCATGAATTTTCTGAGTCCGAACGCAGGCCACCATTCTTTGGAAAACATGGCCGACATGAATTTTCTGAGTCCGAACGCAGGCCACCATTCTTGGGAAAACATGGTCGACCTGAATTTTCTGAGTCCGAACGCAGGCCACCATTCTTCGCACATGGCCATGGCCCTTGGTCACACCATGAGAAGAACAGACAAGACGATAACCGAGGACATGGTCCCAGATTCCACGGTTGCCCCTTTCGATCGGCACGATTCGGGGAGTACAAACCAGTGTTTAGCAAAAGATTATGGGATTGAACCGTTTTAAAAAAGGAGATAATTGTAACGAATTGTAAAGGATGGTCTAAGTTTAAAGGAAGGTCTAAGTTTAAAGGAAATTTAGGTTAGGTTTTTTTAAAGCAACCATTGATTAGGAATCAAAGATGGCATCGAATCAATCTAGCACATTGCCCGATCGATTAAAAGCGGTCCCGATCATGGATCAGTACTCTGTGTATCTGGTCTGGCATTGACATGACTTGTTGAAATACAATACTCCTGACAAGTTTATTGTTGTACATTATTTTAGACTAATTATTGGCTTTAGGTAACGTATATAAGTAATGTTAAGATTTTTAAGAGCTGTGGTTTTTATGAATAAATAAATAAATAATAGTGGAAAGGGCTGAGGAATGGTATTGGCTATCTCACTGCGTCCTGCTTGCGTAACAAGCCAGGGTACTATCATAGGATAACAATCCAATAGTGCAGTAGCCAACTTCTTTGAGGCACGTATAATTAAGGCGAGAAATTTTACTTTTTTTTATATCTAGTCTTCTTTTATATTATAACCGTATTTTACTGTGCATGTATTTATAAATGTTTTAATATTATGTGTAATAATTTAAAAGCTAATGTTTGTATTACGGACTGAGATTATTTATTCATAAATAATTAAATTAGAATAATATTACGCTTCATTTTATTTTTACACAGTTTTGATTGTTACTTTACATACGCAATATTAATTTGAATACCTATAGTTACATAAGCTACTTTTTATCCTAGAAATTACATGGAAACCGCCAGCATAGTCTACATCAGAATATTACAAAACTGCAGAACTTAACAAAATGTCACGAAACGAATTTCTCCCGTTTTCCAGCGAGCTCCGAAAATACCCCAACTTCTAAGCTTACAAATTTAAATTTATTCACCGGAGCAATATCTCGTAAACTACAAGGTAAGGCGGCGACACACCACGTCTCTGTTAAACGGAAATTAAGGCTACTTGCGAAATGTGTTTTCGTTACACCGCCAGTCTAAAGGGGCCCTTAAGATTTTGGTTTCGTTTGGCATTGAACAGTATATAAATTATGGTAGAGGTTTTTGTCTTTTTTGTGATTTTGAATAGGTCGGTGTTTGGTCACTACCTGACTTGATCCTAAGAGTTAATGTGGTCTAATAGATAATTAACCTCTTCGTATTCCTTCCAGCCGAAGACAAGTGACCGCTGGTTTTAATCGGTTTGGAGTCGAAAACAAAGACGATTGTCGTACGAAAGGCAGCTGTTCTGGTGATGAAGTCTGTAGCGAAACGACGTAACCCCTTCGAGTTTGGGCTCGTTTGATTCGACTGGACATGTACTCTGATCCTAAATAATGACCAGGGTCCTGATGATGAAGCCGAACGGTGGTCACAAGATTACAGTAAACTTGCGTATTTTGTATAAGCTTGACTGGAAAAATATATTTATTTATTTATTTATATAGGTACAGTTACAGATAATAGGTTGAATAGTACACTTAATAACACTTATTTATGATATAACACTGTAAACCCAAGATCCAATTACAACTATACACAACTTACTTGTGAATTGTAGACACAAAAAAAAATTAAACAAAGAAATCAGAGTAGTTGTACTTAAATAATAACTTGGTTGACTGAACGTTTAAATGACTGGAGACTACACGAGAAAATATCTATAGCAACACATTTGGTGTTGTAAGTGTGACACATCCTAATTAGAGGATTATTCCGAGTAACATTGTTATTGGTAGGTGGAATGCTAAATAGCTTTTTTTCCACAAACAACTTATTTCTTAAGACTAGATTAGAAGTGGCTCCGAAGTGCAGGTGCCAGCACACCCAGGTGCTTGGCGATACAGTTTGAGGGGGGTAACTAGCCAGGCAAGCACTAGGAAATATCCTACTATCGTGAAGTTTTCCGTTACCGAAATTCGGATTCCTAACCATGGATTCGCAGGCGACCTTATTTATACAACGGTCTTTCTCAGCCTTCAAGCAAGACACGTTTTTACCTTTATTTTCTTCTAACTAAATAAATATTTTCACTTTATTAAAGCTTTTGTTCTATAACAATGTTCTTTTAAGCGCCGTTAGCGTTCACCGTCTCTTTTAAGCATAAACCTAGTATTTACAGCACATTCTAGAAAGCCGGTATCTAGATTAAGGAACCAGGATTTTTCCGCGCAAAACCTTAGCTTAAGCGTGTTTGCATTTTAACTCATCTGAAACTGCTTTGAACCGGTTCGCGCTGGGTTTTTATAACACTATTTTGTTTAAATTTTGTTTATGTTACTAGAACGTTCTCTATTTAATAAATGACTTTAATGTTTAAGTTTATACAGCCTAAGTTTAAGTTGATATGTTATCCTGAAAGGGGTCAATGTACTCCTGGAGGTCAACAACATTTGTTTTACGAGTTCTTGAAATTGAGAATTTTTCATTGAAGAACAGGCATCAAAATTCTACTACAGAACTTCCGGACAGCCCTAAATCAGTTGATTCACTTGAAGTAAGTTGAACTTTGTCAAATGATAATGTTGATTAGAAGAGACTTAACAAAAAACAGAAAATGCCGCGCACTTTTCCGGTTTGAAGTTTTAACTTTTTTTGGAAATTTTGACTGACGTTTTTCCAAGGGAGGTTCTCACAACTTGTCGACAACCATTGTCCTGATCACCCCGTTCTGGGATAACATACCAATTCAAACTCATCCTGTATAGTTACTAATATTATTTATCGGCTTAAATATTATTTTGATGTACATTTGTTTAGTTATAATGATGACATTAATTTTGTTTTGTTTTAAAATGATGTTTACTTTTTTGTTGATTGCTGTAATTGGTTTATCCGTGTCAATTGCTTAAATAAATAAATGATAGTTTCAAAATGTTTGTTTTTACGTTTCGAGTGGAGCTGGCTCGGTGGTTGTGTGGAGCTTACCGATCTGTGAGCTGAAGGGTCGAATCCTAGAATGCGCTTTCGAAAGAAAACATCATGGCGTCGGGCGTTTTATTGTGCTCACATGCCTAGCTACCACCCCTAAAATGAAAATGTCTGCACGAATAGTTGCCCCGTTGGGGAAACGAAGCCACACGCAACACAGAAGTTACGTCCATCGACTTATAAACTATAAACATCTTAGTAATTCCGTGGCTAACGAGGATTCGAGGTTGATTAAAATGTCCAGTCTAGATAAACCGGAAGATGCCGCGGTTCGAATCCCGTTGGTAGTGAAATGTTTGAGATGTACATATTTACGAAAATGTATGTAAAACAATAAATCTACTCCAATGCGGAGATAGTCACAGTGCAATCTACATTGAAGTAGACCACGTAGTTGTTGGGAAATACGCAGTGGGCACGGGCATGTCGTAATCCGCGATTAGCTAGGGATTCCCCTGTGACACACAGATGTCGCGTGTGGCCAGCCGGACAGGATTATCTGGTAAGCTCGTATGCGTCTTGGCAGGTCACCTAGCGTAACCAATACAATGATATAGTGTTTATCTGTATACAATCTAGTAGAGAGCTCGGGACCGGGGTATGTCTCTTCAAATTTTATTAAAGCGCCATCTATAAGTAGGCTCAAAAGAAAATGTTTTTATTAAATCACGGTAGATGGCATTAGTACAGATTGTTATTATTCACAATACGAGTATAGAATTTCTTTTTAATTTGTTGTTAAGTTTAACTTATTTTATTAATGAGAAAAATAAACATTTCATGACAGTAATCACCAATGTCATTATTTCGCCGTTTTATTTGTGAGAGTATAGTCTGTGCTCGGGACTCTTATAACGACCAGTATGTTCTGGTAGTTGCCCTTGAGAGACAGTTCTATTTTAGGTTTAACGTATTTACATCCTAAGTACCGTGCATTGAATGCTGATTGAATGCCGTGTATTATAAAATTAAGGATTATGTAGATGACAAGGATGCATGGAGGCAAAGGAGCCTCCTGGCGACTACTAAACTTTAAATCGTCAGTTGTTAGCATTAGAATCATTGTAAAAAAACTACTATTTTTAAAAAGAATGCCGTGACGAGTTTCTTGCCCTTCTTCTTGCTCGGCCTATACCAATTTGGAACGGGCACGGTGGGTTTCTGGAAGGTTCGTTGACTTTGAGCACGGATTGGGTCTGTTGGTGTCTTTGTCATTTATTATGTTCTGATAAAGACAGCATTAGTTTTAGTCTGTGATTCGGGTAGATGAATGCTGCAGAGGCCCGCTGTTAGAGTGATTTTAACTTTCATAAGTGCTCCTTTGGGGCCTATTTAAATAAAGACTTTTGAATTTGAATTTGATACCTTTAAAAATAAGAAATCCGATCTGCAGGGTTATTTTAATTCACTCGGAATGGTATCCGTGTCAGAAATTCGACAACTCGGCTGCATAAACACGGCTATATACCCGACAATATTGCTCTGTCGGCATGCGTTTCCGAGACATAAACAACCGAGAAAGTCGATTCGGACACGGATATCATCCCTAGTGAATTAAAATCATGCTGGTCACCCTAGCTAGCTATAATAACCAAGCTTTCACTTACATTCTTTTAACAATACTAAAACCCGTGTGTAACAATACTATGTACAACGCAAAAGCGCATTACACGCTCCGCAGGCACAGATTCACAGGACGTCTGACGGCTAATTTAATGTTATTTGATGGTAGCCACCACTCTTCTCGCCCTCTACCACTTACATTGAAATTGATTAAAACTTTCGTAACTCTGCCTCATATTTATAGGTATTTTTAACCGGATTGACTTACATGGAAATTTTCAATCTTCACAGTAGAAGGATTGGGCCCGGTGGGAACAGATGATCGCAGTATCTCATACATTTTTATGCCCTTGGTGGACTACCGTTCGATGGCAATATACATATTATTTGAGTAATACGTCCATTCAATGATTATTATGTTTTTCTTCTATATCTCTGTGGTTTCTTCTAATTCCGATAAACCTCTTTATATAACATTTTAGTTACAAATAAAGTTAATAAAATTTGTTAAAAAGAACACAAATTTTAAAGAAAAATTTCCGGTTATTAATATAGCATGCAAGACAGACTAGGTATTTAAGGTAGCTCCTAAAAATTCTAGATAATGAAAAAACTTTCAGCCGTTCAGAGTAACCTCGAACCTTTTTCTAGAATCACCCCATTACTGAGAACGATCAAATTTTTTCCAATTTAATTTTAAGGTTCGAAATCGCATCTTATAGCCACGTGTTTTAGGCAACTTTTTTACTAGTTTTTATTTAACTTGCCTTGTTATTAAGGGTCAAATCTTGCAAACTAAATTTGACCCATTTTCCGGTCTCCGATTGAGTCGAAATTTTACATACTTAGGGCCGATATTTCAATATTCAGATAGAGTTATTCGATCATTCCCTGAATCATCTAAGTTTGTTGTGAAAACAAACGTAAATGAATTTTATGGCATTCTAAAGAAATAAACCATAGTTAGCTAACGGTCTATTAATTTTGAAATGAAAGACTTGAAAAACACACTAAAACATGAAAATTAATTGAATGGATAACAATCAGTTCGTTAAAGTGCAATTGAAAAATTGGCCCTTACATATGTAAATCGGATGACAATGCAATGTAAGCATATCTGATGATGGAGCCGGAAAGCGGCCACAGGAACTCTGTGACGAAACCACGTAACCGACCAATCAAACAAATCAAATCAATCAACTCAATGGAGTTTGGGGACGTTTGATTTGTCTTTACAAGTAATGTGATGCTAGAGAAAATAACTAGGTTTACCTACTTGTAGAGATAAGCAATGCTAAGACACAGTGGTCTCTCCGTATTTTTATTATTTTTCTGGCAAAAAAAGACCTTGACTCTTCACTTTATATTTACATAAAACATAAAAAGCTTTTCTCTTCTCTTATAAATCCTTGATTGTTTCAGAAAACATAACACAAAGAAATGTAAATCTCAATTCGAGTTTCTTGCTATTTGAAGTATCAAATGACGCCTACGTTAACTGTAAATTCTCATAAAAATAAAAGTGTAGAATCCTAGGCCACAAACAATTTTCAATAAAACTTTAGCAGTAGTCTGGAGTTCCCAACAAAACATACTGAGGTTCCTCCCGCAAAGTTTTATTAAAATCTGCCCAATACGCGCGTTATACCATTTTCTTTCTACTTTCGGAATTATCTGAAAGGTAATATATACCTACCTCCAGGCTGAAGAGCGAGATTATTAAAAAATAAAATTTTCACTTCAACTTTTTAATGTAAAATTATGACATCTGGTTGTAGTTGTGGATCTCATAAGGAGTTGATGACACCAGCGGCGCGAGTACGGATCTTTTCGATAAAAAAAATTCGATAAAATTGACAGTTATAATCGATAAAACCCAGTTTGTCGATTTTAAGTGTCAATTTTATAGAATAAAACCCACTTTATCGAATTTAACTGTCAATTTTATCGAATTTTTTTTATCGACAAGATCCGTAGGTACTCGCGCCGCTGTTTTATTTAATTTTTAAAAGTATTGTGTTGTCGCCTGGGCTCTTGATTGATGTGGTGTATTTTAGAGAACTATATGTGTCTATTGTTACTTGATTTGTTGTTACTTTAAGAATGTTGTCATTTACTAAAATATTTGTTTAAAAGTAATGAGCAAGGCGCGACCGGACAAATTGTCTGGAAATGATAGGCGCTTACCGCGAAATTGCCAGCACCACGCCTGCAGCGCAAGTACGGATCTTTTCGATCGATACAATTCGATAAAATTGTTATTTCAAATCGATAAAGTGGGTATTATCGATTTTTTATATTTATAATTTATCGAATCTCGATACAATCGACAAAAGTTAAAAGACGAATAGCTAGGTCGAATCCAAAGAAAATATAGACCTACTACAATACGATCAGACTAGGGTACTGTCAACATTCCATAAATTTATCACTTTTTTCGGTTCGACAAATTTATCGAACCGACTTCCGTACTTGCGCCGCTGCTGGTGGGATGTTGGTTTATTTCTGTCTACGAGCAGGTAGTATTTTTTTCCAACACTAAGGGCCAAAACACACACACACACACACGATACGACGTCGCAGCAGCACGCGTGTGTGTTTTGACCATATAAGTAACGATGTGGTCAAAGATGTCGTTTTTTACTTTGAGAGTTCTAGGTAGCCAGGCAAACACTTTCAAATGCCTTAGAACACCTTCTCTCTCAACAAATACCTACCTATGTTAATAGTTAAACATTACAAAACATATTTTATATCTTGAAGGAATTCTCTTCTTCAAGTGCAACAGTGAAAACACCCTACATAAAACAAAAAGGTCATTAAACCGAAGCGGTATAAACCGCTCCATAAAATTCCGATACTCAAAGTGGAAGGTTCCCGATTGTTATTAAGTTTTTCTCCTCTGGCTCATAACTCGTGGATCGGCTATTGAGACTCAATGCCGGCCCGCTTTCTATTGGGAAATTGGATTTTATTTTCCAATACAGGACTGTATTAGTTTCAAAGTATTTCCAATTAGACTGTATATTGTTCTGTGATTATGGGGGTCGTGATTGTGTTTGAAGGGTTTAAATTAAATGTGATTGAGTATTATATCAAATGCAATTAAAATATTTCACTGCAGATTAGTCTTGAGAAATTTATCACAGAGCTTGAATTAATGTACAATGGGCGGACTTATCGCTAAAAATAATCCCTTTTAGCCAATCTGAAGTTAGAAGGAGTAAATGAGGCTACGTGAGCGAAGCCGCGGGGCACAGCTAAGGGAAATTAATAGTTATATACCAAACTGACAGACACATAATTAATTTTATTGGTGAGCTGTCTGAAACACTTAGGCTGAGATTCAGAAACGAATCTAAGCGTGGACTCACGCTTCCATACGTCAAAATTCTATACAGTTTTGACATATGGAAGCCAAAGTTTACGCTTAGAATCGTCTCTGAATCTTAGCCTTAATTATGAGAAGAACCGTGAAGCATAAGGTCGACTTAATTAAATGCAGAATGGTGGCAGCAGATTTGTCAAGAATGCATAGCATAAACTCAGAGGATATAGACAGTATTTCTTCACACCAATACCAAAAAAATTCCCCTTCTTAAGTACCTAAAAATTTTCATCACCCACGCTCGAATGTTTTCACTGCTGTATTATTTTTACTACACAACACAACACAACACTAATTTAAAACTAAATTTACTATTTGTTTGAAATTAAAATTCACATCGAAAGTAGTAAATTACTAAATGTGGATCATCATAGCATAAAAACGGTGAAGCGTTCAACTGGACGAAACGATTCGAGCGGTCCTCTGCAGGTGGAACTGACGGACGGCGCGCAGGCGGTGTCGTGGGTTCGAGCAGCCAAGAAAACAAATATCGTGGTCGAAAATATCATACCTGGCATTCAAAAAGCAGCAGCAGCTAAATCGAAGGTGATCGTACGCCACGCCTTAACGAAGGCTAACAAAGCACTCTTATGGAATTCACAACAGAAATTACGGCCCGCATTTAAATTTGTTTGGTACCAGAATGGGAACGTACTGACCCGAAAAGATGATAATGACAAACCTATTGCGATAGGTAGACAGGAAGATATTGCTAAAATATTATCGTTAGCTAAGGTAGCCTAATGTAGGTATTAATCATTTTAACTTTTGTTTTATTTTTTCCTCTATGATAGTTACTGGTGGGTAGGTTTTTAATCTATTTATCTAAGTACTTGCTGCTTGATTGTATCATAGTTAGGAGATTACTTATTTGTTATTTTTGTTAACAATTACACTACCACATAACAGCACTCAATTTATATTATACAGTACTAATTTCAAAATTGTATTAAATAATAATAACAAGCAAACAACAAACCATTGGATATGTAGGTACCTTCCTATTCATGTCTTCATAGGATTATTATTTAAGAATCTCTAATAGTGTAACTAGTTACAATTATGTATTTAAATAGGTACCTATTGTTAGTTTTTATATGCCTACTTACCCTCGTGCAATGAATCGTATTATTTGCTGTTGTATAATTTTCTTGTTGGAAGTTGTAACTGGTAGTGAGGCGCCTATAATAATTATATATATAGCTGAGCGAGCAAATTACTCTTTTTGGGGCAAGATCCCCTGGATTTTACTTAACTATGTTTTTATCTATACCCTCTTAATACCTTCAGTTTTTATTCATTGTAGCTTACTTTATAAGTTTATATTAACCCAATTCGAACCTAAGAATGTAATATTATTTAAACACACATAATAAAACAGCGCACGACGATGTGAACACCAACACAAACCTTACCAGGTTTATATGGTGTAATATTAACTGTAAACTGTATTGTACATTTAATAAAATAAAGAAAAAAAAAAAAAGGTAAGTATCAATAATTGGGATGTTGACTGTATTCAAATAAAAATATAATTTTGCCGCGAAACGGTACTTTTTGTGACAGACATTCTATAAAACACAATATTTTTGTTTATTTTAAGGAATATAATTTTAATTTAATAATCAAAATGTAATCACGTCACTCCGAAGTCACTTGACATAAAACGCGCGTGACGTCACTTTCTCAATCGGAATGAGTATATTGCTCTTTCTGCCTAGTATTTTAGAGTGATTTCTGTGAATATAGTTATCTGTGCCAGGAATCGTGACGTCACATCGACCACGTGACCAGTATTGGCGTTTTGGAGCGAAATTTAAAACGGCATTTTAAATACATGATATTTAAAATATTAGTTGTTTTAAAAAGTAAATTTAATATTTTGGGTTATATTAGGCCCATACGCATCGTTTTAAACACTTTCCCAAAATCAGTCAAAATCCCAATTATGCCAAATTTCATAAATACCTACATTTGGTTCGTTGGTTTTACCATGTGGTAGTGGTAGGACCAACTTCTCTGCAAATGGCCCGTTTGGGTGACTACGCCTGCTTTGAGTTGTCTGCGCCAAGCAGTATTGTGCATACTTAACTGTTTCAGTTAGATGAGCAAAGTAGAGAGCGAAATTACTGGGCGTATGAGAGAGTAGCTTGATGTCGCATTACAGGATGACAAGTGCACTGCAGTGCCGTTCGGGATTACAGAGGTAGATGTCAATTACTGCACCTCTTTTTTTGTCAGTATCACATCTCTATCTCTTTCCTGCCCTTGTTTCATTTTACATTGGGTGGTCGCAGTACATTTTTACAAACATACTGCTTCAGGCTTTAGCTTTTGGCAATTTTTTACCTGACATCAACCATCCTTGAGAATTCTGAGGGTATGGGATGGCCCATACCCTCCATATGGATCCACGCCAGCCCAATGCGGCTTGGTGTATCGCACATGTCCTCCAATTTTTCTGATTCTTGAGCAGATTTCCTCACAATATTTATTTCTGTTATGTACCATATAAATGTGTTAATTTTGTTAACTTTTAGGCAATAAAAATTATTCTTATTCTTATTTTAGAGCGGGGTAGTAAATCCCAATCCAATTTAAGTTATTGTGCATAAAACATAATAATGTGATTAATAATTAAAGCATGTGGCTGATAAACTGTCCCAAGTGCTAAGTCATATTATAAACTTGTGCATTTCTGAAGGTGTTTTTCCGGATAAACTTAAAATAACAATAATTAAACCCTTGTTCAAAAAAAACGATAAACATGACATGGCTTGTTATCGGCCGATAGCACTGGTACCTATTTTATCAAAAGTTTTTGAGAAAGTTATACATAACTGTCTGTACAATTATTTTGAAAATAATAATCTGCTTGCTGAAGAACAAGTTGGTTTTAGGAAAAATAAAACGATTAATATGGCATTGTTTAAATTTGTTAAAACAATTTTGACAAGTCTGGATAATAAAACACCAGCCTGCGCACTCTATATGGATCTAACTAAAGCTTTTGATTTTGTGGATCATAACTTGCTACTATCAAAATTACATTCATATGGTGTTAGAGGTAATGTTCACAGCCTAATACAATCATATCTTACTAATCGCAAACAGGCAACACAGATAAGCAAGATCTGTCCGAAATTAAAGAATTAGTATTTGTATCGGAGCAAAGAACAGTTGAATTCGGTGTACCGCAGGGAAGCGTCCTTGGACCACTTTTATTCATAATTTATATAAATGACCTTCCCAAAATCACACATCAGCCTACGGTTTTATTTGCTGACGACAGCACTGTACTTTTTATGGGTAAAGACAGTTTAACTATGGAACATGAAATAAATAGTACACTTAATAATATAATACACTGGCTGACATCAAATAATTTAAAAATTAACTTGACTAAAACTAATTTTATGATCTTTAGAAATAGAATTAATAATTTGAATCACATTGACATACATTATTTAGGCCAGAAAATTGACCATGTAGAGACTACAAAGTTTTTAGGACTTACTATTGACTTCAACCTAAATTGGAAAGCACATGTAAAGGTCCTGTGTCAGAGGATAAGCCAATATTCGTACGCGCTTCATATGCTCTCAAAAACAGTAAGCACACCAACAGTTCTTACAGCGTACCATGGTTACGTCGCGTCGTCACTCAGATATGGTATTATGTTCTGGGGTAACAGCACCGAAAAAGAAACCGCATTTAAGGCACAAAAGAGATGTATTAGGGCTATCTCTAAATTGAAACCAACTGAAAGCTGTAAACCCTTTTTTAGAAGCCTAAAAATTTTGACATTACCTTGTGTGTATATATATGAAGTCGTGGTATTTGTTCGAAATAATGTTGATCTGTTTAGTAATTTTAATAGTGATCGCATTAATCATAAAATTCGCTGTCCAATTAATCGAACAGGCTTACTCAATAGCAGTGTAATGTGTATGGCTCCCATAATCTACAATCACTTGCCAAAAATCATAGTAGATATTCAGTTGACTCATATTTTTAAATTTAAACTTAAAATATTTTTACAAGACAAGGCTTATTACAGTGTCAAAGATTACTTAAATGATAAATTTTAATATTTGTATTTTTTTAGCATGACTCAACTCATTATGTCTCACTATTAATTAAGTATTTTAATTCTAATACAATTAAAATCTATTATGTATATTGATTACCGTATAATCATAATTCATGACTAACATTATTTCTCTGTTGTATATTGCATGCCGACAGGTTGGGTATGGCGTTCTGTATTTTTTCTTATACCACCGTTAACTTTTATTGTACCCATATTCGCAATGAATAAATGAATTTGAATTTGAATTTGAATTTATAATAATTAATGTATAATTATATCCGATACGATTAGACAAATTAATTGAAATAATAGTATGACTAAATGGAATTACCTCGATACCTTATCCTGTTCTAGATAGGTAGTTAAGGTTGCACCTATGAAGACAGCTTGTTTTTCTTCACCATCGCAAATCATAACAGTGGACTACACATTTCATACATTTTGCAAGGACTAGCCGCGGGTGTACCTAGTGGCAGCCACTCGCCACGCAGTGGTCGCCACTCGCATGTACTTTGGTTTCTACGCCGTGGTGAAAACGCTGTGACTTGCGTTTTGGTATTATAATACCAAATCAAATAAAATAAAAAAAATAAAATCATGAAATCCAAAATCTCCACGCGGGTGAAACCGCGGGCAGCAGCTAGTACCAAATAAAATTATCATTTTTTTATTAGGTATCGGGCATTATAATGCCCGATGGCTGTTTCTTCAAGTAGTTATGGGAAAAAGAAAACAAAAGTTACATAAAAAAACACGACTGCCCTAGTCAGTGTCACTCGGGATCGTCCCTCCGTCGACTTGGATCCACAGCTCGGCTCCACTTGTAATACGGGATTTAAATGTAATAACGAGTATTTAAGAATCCCCTGGGGGAACGTGGTGGAACAGCGGATGTTTTTCTATCCCCCAAAAAGGTTATCATTGTAATAGGGGGTTTAAAAGGAATAAAGAGTGTTTTTCGATCCCCTGGGGGATCGCAGCGGAATAGCGAGTGCTTTTTGATCCCCTGGGGGACGAAACGGGGGATTTAAGTGAAACGAGACATTCTGACGATACCCCATATATCCAAATCAGGCATTCAAAAGATGGGGAACAAAGTAACATACATACAACATTATAATCCTTTTTTGTGCAGTCACGTAAAAATGTAGGAAAGTAATCAAATTTAGACATAGAGCATTTTACAGACAGTATATTCTTAAAATATCTTTTACTATATTTTAGTGGAAACATGATTATTGAAGTTCAGTCTGGTGATAGCTGGTATCAAGTGATAAAGGTGGTTATCTCAAGCGAAATATTATAAATTTAGGACGTTTCATTTTGTTTTTGCCAAAGTCTCAAGATGAGAGTTTTGTTGCTGGCGTTCCTTTTAGCTGTGGCTTACGCCAAACACGAGCAATATCAGGGGTGAGTTCTTGATCCTTTCTAACGCCTTAAGTATGATAATAAAAAAAAACGCCCATGGAAAAAAAAATAAGCATTCTACTCGAGGAGTTATAATACCTACCTTTTTAAGAAAATTGCGTTGGTACCTACTAGTCAGGACTAGTTGGCTTCTGACAATCTATTTATTGACCCAGATCTTCAGGATGTAAATAAATTAAGAGTTAAAACAAAGGTATGTTTTATTTTAGTAGGGTTTTGTGGTACCGGGGGTCTCGTAGTTCCTGATTCCCTAGAATACAGGGAATCCTAGTTAGAGTCTAAGTCAATGTATTATTGTATATATATCACGTTGGGTGTTATTTTAAATTCGAAAGTGTGTTTGTTGGTTTGTTGATTTATTGGTTTGACCTTCTTTCACGCAGTAACGGAGCAACAGATCCACCTGATTTTTGGCATAGATATAGTTTATGGACCGGAGAATAACATAGGCTACTTTTTATCCTGTAAAAATACAAGGTTCCTGTGGGAACGCGGGTGAAAACCGCGGGCAGAAGTTATAAATAAAATGTAAACCATTTGAAATTATTCAAAGCTGTCGTGAATTCTTACAACCTTCTTCAGATTCAATCCAATTTATCTATTCAGTTGATACGTAGCTTATACCAGCGCGTTATAAACATATAGATACAAAAATTCAGTATTACAATTAATTATTTCAGATGGAAGTCTTTCTACGTCAAGCCGTCCAATCAAGAACAACTGAAGGCCCTGGGCCCCATAGCCGATGCTCACGAAGTGGATATCCTGAGCCATCCCATCATTGACAGAGAGGGAGTCGTCCTGGTCAGTCCTCAGCACCAGACAGGCTTCATCGAGTCCTTGGAGCAACAGGATATCTTATACAGAGTGCACGCTGCTGATGTTAAAGCGTAAGTTTCATTTTATACGTCATCATGACATGATGTGCTCGGAAAATGGGAACGTGTCACTTTGCTGGTACAATGGTGACTGAAGTGGTAACCAGTCTGAAAATTGCTAACACAATAATTGTCATGAAAATGGAAGCGTGCGCAATGGATTCGATATTTTAATTTACCAGGTGGTAGGACCTTACTCTTTGCTCGTGTAGTCTGCCACCAAGTAGTAATATGCAAGCATTACTATATCCCGGTTTGATGAGCAGAGTAGCCAGTGAAATTACTGGACTTATGAGAGTTTCGTTAGTGGTAGGACTAACTCTTCTGCGAGTGCCCGTCTGGGTTGTTACCACCGCTTTGCTCGTGAAGTCTGCCGCCAAGCAGTAGTGTGCAAGCATTACTGTGTTCCGGTTTGATGAGCAGAGTAGTCAGTGAAATTACTGGGCTTATGAGACTTAATACCTAATGTCTCAGGGTAACGAGCTCACTGCAGTGCCGCGCAGGCCTTTGTGTTTCAAAGTTCGGAGTGACACTGCATGGGCTGGTGTTATGCTTTCCATCAGGCAAACGATCAGCTCGTCAACCAATACCATAAAAAGGTAGATTAAGCAGTACTCGGGTTGGTACGTGTTTAGATCGATAAACACTTCACGTGGACTATAAAAATCCGATAAACGTACTTAAACGATATAATAATTGTAAGGATTACATTGGATTTAGCTTTGTGAGATAACTCGTAAATGATTACCTGATAATTCTAAATTAGGTAAAAATTATAGCATTAAGATATAGATAGGGCATGATAAGAAAATGTACGTATGTTTACAAATAAATAAAAAAATAAAAATAAACGCTTACACACTCATACCCCCGCACTAGGATTCCCTGTGTCGCAGGTGGCATGGACACACACAGATACACATCACAAACATCCAAGACCCGAGAACAAACTTTATGCTTACACAAAATCTGCCCCGGCCGGGAATCGAACCCGGGACCCCTCGCTTTGCAGGCAGGGTTACTACCAACTTAGCTACGGAGCCGTCAACAACAAACTTTGTTTATGATAGTTAATTGGCAATATATAGTTAGTTCGTAAATAAGACAAATGAAGACAACGTGAGATGAAATGGATCACGACCAGTGCGTCTAAGCTGCCCCTAAGAGATGTGTTAAAGCTATTAGTCGTTAAGTCACTACAAATATGTAAGACGAAGGGTCTGAATTATACATTGAAATCTAGTTATTAGAGAAATTGGTAGTGGTAGGACTAACTCTTCAGCGAGTGTCCGTCTGGGTTGGTACCACCGCTTTGCTCGTGAAGTCTGCCGCCAAGCAGTAATGTGCAAGCATTACTGTGTTCCGGTTTGATGAGCAGAGCTGTAGCCATGACATTACTGGGCTTATGAGACTTAATACCTAATGTCTCAGGGTAGCGAGCGCACTGCAGTGCCGTGCAGGCCTTTGTAATTCAAATTTCTGAGTGGCACTGCAATTGTTATGGGCCGGCGTTATGCTTACCATCAGACAAACGACCAGCTCGTCTCGTTATCAAATATAATAATTTAAAAAAAAAAAGCTTTTTCTAAAGAAAAACACCACAATGCAATCACAGCAGAATGCCATTTTCTAGTACCTATCGATGTGATCACGCAGTCAGTTCCTATTAAAATATTTAGTTTAGCTAAACTTGCGATTACCTTTAAACAAATGTTCACTTAAGTACTTAGTACTAAGGAATCATCAAGCTTCAAAATAAATTATGAATGTGAATGCAGAAAGAAGAATTGCTTTAGACAGCTATGGACTTGATTGAATGACTTTCCCTTCTCATTCCAGTGCTCTCGACTTTGATGATATACTTATCGAAGCTAAGAAGAATGCTACCAAAGGGAGAAACAGCAGGGAGCTACCTTACGACAACTATCAGGAGCTGGATGTGGTATGTTCTTGAGTCATTATAATATATCTAGGTTTCTGTTCCGGCAGCTATACTTGATAGCCAGCCGCTATTAAGCTTATTCTGTTACCATCTTCGAATGACACCATCACTATACATAAAAGTAGATGAGATACCTAGTTATTAAATGCTAATCTTTCGAGTGTAAAAAAGATCTCAAATATATTCCGTACGAATATATCATAAGTTTTATTTATAACACTTTAACTTTTAAAAACTATTCATGTCAATAGATCTACGCTTACCTCGATGACATCGCAGCTCGTTATCCAGACGTCGTCACCCTTGTCACTCCTGCCAACTCTTTCGAAGGTCGTCCCATTAAGTACCTTAAGATTTCCACCACGAATTTCGAAGACGAGAGCAAACCAGTCATTTTTATCGACGGTGGCATCCACTCCAGAGAATGGATCTCCCCTCCTACTGTCACTTGGGCTATCAAGAAGTTGGTAGAAGATGTAACTGAACCAGATCTGCTGGAGCGGTTCGATTGGATCGTACTGCCTATGGTTAATCCTGATGGATACGTTTTCACATTCACTAATGTAAGTTTAGTTATTTATTTATTGTTATTGTGTAATAAAATCAATTTAATAATCAACTTCGAACTCCTAAAATAAGAATAATATCTGCTGCATGTCGTATAAATTACTAAGTTTTATTCAAGCGATTTTTAAAATTTTTAGTGTCTATTTTTCTGTTATCGCAAGAGTGGAAACGTTATACTGCCGTATTTTCTTGTAAATGGCATTGCGCAAACGCACCGTCAAATTTCTTCAACTTAGTCTAGCATCCTTTCAAGAGATCAGACCTTGATGTTTACGATTTGTTTACCTTTTTCAGAACCGTTTCTGGCGCAAGACACGTTCCACCGACACTAACTCGGTCAGTTTCCTCTGTCCAGGAGTTGATGGCAACCGCAACTATGATTTCGCTTGGAACACCGTCGGTACCAGCTTGAATCCTTGTTCAGACACCTATGCCGGTGACCGAGCATTCTCCGAAGTCGAAACCAGAGTTGTTCGCGATATCTTGGACGAATACTTGCATAGAATGGCCTTGTATCTAACTATCCATAGTTACGGTAGCATGTTGTTGTATCCTTGGGGCCACGACGGTACTCTGTCCAACAATGCTCTTGCTTTACAAACTGTCGGAGTCGCCATGGCTGATGCTATCCACAATGAGGCTATCAGCTACTTCCCTCGCTATATTGTCGGCAATTCTCTTCTGGTTATTGGATACGCAGTAGGTGGTGCTGCTGAAGACTACGCTCATTCTATTGGGGTTCCTCTTACATACACATACGAGCTCCCAGGTCTATCAGGTGGTTTTGAAGGATTTCACCTGGACCCGCGGTATATTGAGCAGGTTTGTATAGAAACCTGGGAAGGTTTCGTAGTTGGTGCTAGGAGAGCTGGTGATTTATTTGTGCCTTTACCATAACTTATTAAAGACTGAATCATTTTTTTATAATATATTACTTCCAATTACTGTGTGTTATCTTATTGACTTTTGAAATTAATAGTGGAAAGGTATAACTTATATAATTTTTATTTTTGTGAATTTAGTTCTTCAACTGACTAAGTTTATTTATAATAAATCGACTACAAATAGTATACTCGAAACTATTATATATTCTGTGACTATACTTCAACCAAATAAAATTGTTATCAAGTCATTATTTTATGGTCAATTAAGATCAAAGACTATAAATCCTGCTTAAGATAGTGAGAAAGTGGTCAAAAAAAAAATTATCGCGAATAAAAAAATTGTAAAGGCAAACTGCATTTTTGACTAATAATGTTTGATCATCCTGTAAAATTATAATAAACTAGCTGTGCCCCACGGCTTCGCTCACGTAGCCAAATTTACTCATTGTAACATTAGCTATCTTCCAGTGAAGGTTCCGTCAAAGGCGGTCCAGCCGTTTCGAAGATTACCTGGAACAAACAGACAGCCAGACAGACAAAAATTTCAAAAATGGTGTTCTGCTATACCGTACCCATGGTACCGTACCGTGGTACCGTTACCGTACGTTTGGTCACTATGATCTTGATTAATTTAAGATCAGGTAAACTGATCTTAAATTAATCAGGATCACATCATCATGTTTTCAAATGTAGAAAAAGGGTAAAATATTAAATAGGACTAGCTGTCTTCATCAGCCTTACGCTCCCACTGTTGGAATACCGGCTTTCTCTCAGAGAGAGAGAGAGAGGGAGAATATGGACCATAATCCACGACACTGGCTCAGTGGCGCATGTCACATATCCTCGGATTGTGTGGTTTTTGGACATGCGGGTTTCCTCACAATGGTTTCCTTCACTATTTTAAAGCGAGTGTAATAGATCCGCACATAACTTGATATAAGTCATTAGTGCGGGGCCGACCCGAGATTCGAACTATGGTGCGTCGCGTCGGATTGAAAGTCGCACAAGTTTCCGCGCAATCACACTCGCTCTGCTGAAACACATCGATAAAACTGAGACAGATTTTTAACAAGAAGGATAACAAGCAAAGAAGCTCTAGAAAATACCAAGAATGCATACATTCATGAGAATAAAGTGTTGTATTTATTCTATGTAAAATAAATCTTGGCAGAATTCTTTCTTTATCCGAATGAATCGCTAAGCTAGCCAAGTTGTGAGATTTACATACGCCTTGTAAGACAACGTTTCTAAATCCTTAAAGTAATGCGAATCAATGTATTACTTAAGGCCAATACAGACGCACCATTTTCGAAACCAAATCAACCATTGCACACCATTAATTAATAAAATATTTTGGAAAAAGAAAGCAAACTTCAGCATGGAGAGGAAAAAATATGAAACAAAAAACAAAATAAGTTGATGTACATAACAAAAGTTACATAAAAAACACGACTGCCCTAGCCATTGTCACTTGGGACGATGTAAGGATTCTCATAAATCCAAATCTGTTCAGACAGTGGTTCAGACATTTAAAAGTAGGATGCAATAAAGAAACTCACATACACATATACATACACGAACCCTAAAAACATTACTCTTATTTGTTCAGTCGTGTAATTTGTGCAAAGTAAAAACCACATTTATATTAGGTATATTGTTGGGAAACGAGACAAGAGACCTTGCTTGAGGGTAAGCATAACGCCAGCATGTCACAATTGCAGTGCTACTCAGGACTTTGAAACACAAATGCCTGCTCTGTACTCCATTGCGCTCGTTACCCTGAGACATTAGGTGTTAACCCTAATACTTACTACTTTTCTTATCAAACCGTAATACAGTGTTGCTTGGCTCCAGACTACAAAAGCAAAGCGGTGGTGCCCACCCAAACTGTCACTCACAGAAGAGTTAGTTTACGGACGGGAGAGTGACAGGATATTTTTTATCCAGAAAAATGCACGGTTCCTGAGGGGATTTCCACGCCGGTGAAACCGGGGTCAGCAGTTAGTTATTCATAATGCGGCTAACTTTATCTACCAGTTTTTAATATTCTTCCAATTCCACAATAGAACAATATTTTTTGAACCTTATGAATCGTGTATTGAAAGTGTTCCGTCTGAACAGGCGCTTAGAGGATTCCACGCAATTTGCTGCAAGAATATAAACAGGCTGTTTATCAGACGACATTATTGTGATTGTCTGAGCAAGCTTCAGACAGTCTGGAGCCTGTCCGCAAAGTCTTTTTGCATCATTCTCTATATATTAGGTTAGCATTTGTCCTTTATTCAACTGATCTTAAACGATATATTAATCGAAGATGGTAAAAATCGGCAGAGCACTTATAAGTGCCTAGGGACAAATTTGCAACTTGATGGTGGTCATCGTCGACCGCATCGTCACTTACCACCAGGTGAGATAGTGGTCAAACGCAAGCCTATAATATAAAAAAATGTTCAACTGCTAATATTTTGAGGGTACCTAGATATAAAAAGTTTCAAATGAGGTGAATTGCATTTACCAGGCAGACAACGGTGATGGAAAATGGAAAATTTTAATGAATTATTCGTCTTGCAGAAGATAGGTTATTTGGAAGCGACATTAAGAAAATTGTTTTTTTTATCAAAAAAAAAAGAATAGTGCTGATTTTTATGTTCGAGAGATGAGATTGGCTCATATCTCACCAGTGGCGCAAGTACGGAACTTTGCGATACAAGCGCAGGAAACTCGACAGCTGTGGAGTTTTGCGAAAGCCACTTCTAGTTAGTAATTTAAGTTCTGGTTCCAGCTTCCTCGTAGAGAGCAGGTAATTAAGTAGATGGCTTAATGAAAATTATTATTGGCTCCCACTGCTTTTGTTAGATGGAAAACATTTAAAAATTTTCGCTTTCAATTTGAAAGTTATTTTGTTTACTAACCGGAACACAGTAATACTTGCACGCTACTGCGTGGCGGCAGACTTCACGAGCAAAACGGTGGTAACAACTCGCAGAAGAGTTAGTCCTACCACTAACATGACATCAGAGAGTTTTGCTCAGTAACCGAGAAATGATGAAGGGAAAATGTACGAGTAAAAGCACCCCTAGCCTCGTGAACTATCATCGCGATTGCTTTTAGTATGGCGTTTAAATAGTAATGCTTCCAAATTACTGCTTGGCGGCAGACTACACGAGCAGATTCTCTAAATGTTTGCTATTTTACCTTTTCGGATAGATGTGTTACTTCGCGTTAGAGTGCACCCTAACATTCCATTAGATGATTAAAGTCTATCTTAGCATCATATCAAAGGCTTTCATAATTCTAGGTCTTTCAGTTCGCAAGTCTATAATATAGTGTAAGGTGTCTGTATCTCGTTCGAGACGAGTCTAAAAATGTTTAAAAGAATTTCACTTCGTTGCTTTAACCTCTTAGTTTTTAGAAGTTGTAGTTTTTGGCAAGGCTTATATTATTTGTATTATAATAATTATAATCTATTACGTGATATGAAGAAAAACATTGTAGGTAACTTACGTGATTTGGGCACGCCCAGACGGACACATGCAGAAGTGTTAGTCCTACCCATAGGGGCAGCGTAGAAGCTTATGCAAACGTACGTTTGCTTGCGTCAAGCGCGGATTTCGTGATACTCGAAATGCGCGCTTGACGCAAAAGCGTTCTTATTCTGACAAGCACACGTACGTTTGCATAAGCGTCTACGCTGCCCAATATAGTCCTACCGGTGCGGACTGCATGGGAGTCGAGCGCGAGTGCGTCTGAGTGAAAGTCGCGCTAGATCTCGCTCGGCCACACTCGCTAATAAAACTACCCATATTGAGTTTAACGATGAAGGTAGGTATAAAGTTAAAAGCGATATTACGTAATAAACGAATATCGGATCCTATAAATATCGGCGAACAAAAACAGGCATTCCTATTCAGTAATAGCGCTCAAGGGACCATTTAGTACGTGTGCGGATTTTTCGACGAAACCGAAATTACGAATGATAGAAGCTTGTGCCATTAATTACTTACAATTGAAATGTGATAATAATAAAATAAAGAATTGCACTTGGTTCATTTATAAAATTTAATTTATTTTGTTAGTAGTAGGACTAACTCTTCTGCGAGTGTCCGTCTGGGTTGTTACCACCGCTTTGCTCGTGAAGTCTGCCGCCAAGCAGTAGTGTGCAAGCATTACTGTGTTCCGGTTTGATGAACAGAGTATCCAGTGAAATTACTGGGCTTATGAGACTTAATACCTAATGTCTCAGGGTAACGAGCTCACTGCAGTGCCGCGCAGGCCTTTGTGTTTCAAAGTTCTGGGTGGCACTGCAATTGTTATGGGCCGGCGTTATGCTTACCATCAGGCAAACGACGAGCTCTTCTCGTTACCAGTCAGGAGGAATTAAGCTGTTTCCGAAAGTACAGGCTTTCCTAGCCTAGTTTCGGGAACAACAGTTCCATTATATTAAGTCAACCTTACAGCCCTTTGTATACTTTTTGTCAAATATTTAATATTTTGTTTGTTCTTTCATTGTGTATATGGCTCAAATAAAAGATTTATTATTATTTATTATTATTATTCACTTTATTTCATTTTAAACTTAAATCTAAGTTTTTTACAATATTTCTATAAAAACAAAATATTATAAAAAACCTAAATCTAGAGTGCCGCCGGCAGCGGGGCAGGGCCCAAGCTACCGGTGGTTAGGGCTGCAGAGTGAGGAACCTCCTGACAATACGTGCCGTGTCAAGGAGCACTGCCTTCTGCATACGACCCTTGATCCAACCGTCTAGCGAGAGCCTCTTGAGATGTTGGTCGAGGCTCTTCGCTACAAGGCATACATATTATTATTATTATTATAATTATTTTATCACCAATTACTTTTAAGCTCTATAATCTTAGTACTCAAATATTGATTTCAAAGATTAAAATTCATCGCTCAGCTATCATTACGATCGAACATTATAATGTGCTTAGAATAAAAAAAAACCTGTAAGTATCTATCATTACAGAAAATATGCCCTAATATTACAAAGTTCTCACTTGTCTATCATTTGCATAAATATACTACTTAAGAAACAAAGTAAGTCCAATTACGAGGCTATAGGTTATGGGTCATCAACACTACGAACAAAGTCACAATAGGGATTTAGAAACAAAGAAGAAAGAAAGAAAGGATTTAGGGATGATGACTCCATTTTTTAATGACGTCAATCAATTCGTTTTCACATGAAAATCAATAGTGTTACCACAAAAAAAAACATTTTTAGTCGCCTGTTTAGCTAGATAGCGTCTAAAGATACAACGTCAAAAATGATTAGAAATGTCACAACAGATATGTGTTAGACAACGGTTAGACACTGCTTAAATCAGGATTTGTGGTTGCTCATATTTAATCGGGCGACTAAGGCATGTTTAGGCGATAAACAGTGTTTAACACAGGTTTAACATGTGTTTAATTTTTTTGTGGTAAGACCCCATATGTCTATAGGTATCGAACGACTTGACGTACGTTCAAAATGAGAATCAATGTCGGTTGTATCTACTAAGCACTAAAACGCCTCATACAAACTGGGAAAAACAAGTGAGGTCACTTTTGTGCGGGCCGTAAACTACTAAAAACATGCATTTAGTTGATTTTGTCCGTGGAAAACTGCGACTACATAGTAGTTATCAAACATTTTTTATTCATTGAAATGTTAAGAATCTGAAAGTTCGTTTAAATTACTTTTGGATCATACAAAAAATCGTTGAACTCGGAAAACTTTTAGATGCAGTGAACATCTTTGCGGAAATTACATATTTTTTGTAAATTTCATTTTTATTGTATTAATGTGATGTTGCTGATAATACACATAATATAATTTATTTATTTATTTATTTATTTATTTTAATAAGGCACACAAAACAGGATATAGCAAAATACAATTTAGAAAAGGCTTGACTTA
Organism: Crocallis elinguaria; assembly: GCA_907269065.1. Taxonomy (NCBI): domain Eukaryota; kingdom Metazoa; phylum Arthropoda; class Insecta; order Lepidoptera; family Geometridae; genus Crocallis; species Crocallis elinguaria. The sequence continues at coordinate 1,555,683 of OU026076.1, forward strand.
TAGGTTACGAACTAGACCATATCCCAAAACATGTGTACACAGCATGGTTAAAATTAAGCAGTATGATTATATAATTTTAATAGTATTATCTAATTACTTATTACTAATAACAAAGTTGTCTTGGGTGCAAAAATATATCGTTTAGGGTTTTGAAACAATAGCTAGAACATTCCTCTTAAATTGTGACAGATTAAATATGAATATGTCAACTGAATTGTGGTGTTTTTTTAAATAGTCATTATACTGACGGCACATTCTTACTAATGGATTGTAAAACGAAGTATTATTAGTGTATACGTGTAACGAGAAAATATTCAAATGAGGGTGACGCGCTCTAGGCCTAATATTAAAGTTAATGTTGGAGAGAAGTGATGGCGAATCAATTTGTGAGTGTATAATTTTGAAAAGGTGAACGAAATCTTGGTAAGTGCGTCGGGTTTCAAGGGGTAATATTTTAAACATATGCAACTTCTCCGAATACGACTTGAGTATCCGATTTAAGCCATATCGGTAGCAAATTATGTTAAGGCATTTCTTTTGCACTCGTTCTATTCGATTACTATGCACGGCATAATGCGGAGACCAGATGACAGAATTGTATTCAAGGATACTACGGACTAATGAACAATAGAGGTGCAAGAGACTATTTGGATTTTTGAAGCTTTTCGTGATGCGGGTAATAAATCCTAAAAGCTGAGTAGCTCTTTTAGTGATGTGTTCATAGTGGTTTCGAAAAGTCAGCTTCTCATCAAACAACACCCCGAGGTCCCTCACTACAGACTTTCTCTCCAAGTGATGATCCTTCAGTTTATAATCAAAAATCACTTTATGAAATTTTGTTGTAAAAGAAATTACAAAACACTTTTTGACATTTAAGAACATTTGATTGTCTTGACACCAATTGTCAACAAAACAAAGATCACTCTGGAGGGCTATGGAGTCCCTTGCGCTATTAACAGTGGAATAAATCTTTAGGTCGTCTGCATATAACAGACAGGGACTGGTTAGTCCGTGTATAAGGTCATTAATAAACACAATAAAGAAGAGTGGCCCCAGGTGTGACCCTTGGGGCACACCTGAAGTCACCCTTGTTGGTGACGACAAAAAGCCTTTTATTGCCACCAACTGACTGCGCCTACTGAGATATGATTGGATCCACCTCAATAAGTTACCATGCACTCCGTATGAAGCTAACTTAATGTTCAAAATATTATGATTCACCTTATCAAAGGCTTTTGAGAAATCGGTATATATACAATCAACCTGGTCCTTTTTGGCGAAAGCACTACATATGAAATTCTTATATTCGAGTAGGTTGGAAGTTGTAGATCTATTTCTAACAAATCCATGCTGTTGGGGGGATAAAAGCGGTTGGATATGATGATATGATTTGTCTCTCTCTCTCTCTCTCTTTCTCAGAGAAAGCTTCTGAGATACTCCCAGCAGTGGGAGTGTAATAAAACTGATGATGATAATGATCAGTAACATCATTTTGATAAAAAAATATATGGATCGAATTAAGAACTTACTCCATTTGTCGTTCGTTAAAAAAGATGCCATTGAATTCATGAAATTCTTGAACAAAAAATTCTCATACGAAAGTTACATAATTTTAAATCAGGAAGAGTTGCCGAGTGTTTTCAACTACCGTGCTCCACCGTGCATGTAAACTTTCAGTTTTAATTGGAATTTTCCCATCGCCTGAAACTTTCAGCGTGCGGATCTATTTCCAATTCAGAGTATTCCATTCGCGTTCGCTGCATCTCAGCTTGGGATAGCTAGTGATGTGCCTGCGGTTTCTTGAGAATGTCGATAATTTTTTTAAGTATGATTTAACAATTTTAGATATTTTGCCTGAATAACTGTATAAATGACATGGTGCGCTGGTTTAATGTTGTTTACTAAAACAAATTAAAAATGGCGCACTTTGCAATAGGCCTAATTTCAGAAATAGATTGTGATAACCTAACTTAAGACCTTAAAAGGAAAGCCTTCTTCATGATAATCCATACAGATAAATAAAAATGAAGTGTCTGTTTGTAATATCAAAATAACAGCTTTTTACTAAATGCATATGAAAGTATACACGGGACCTACAACACCAAACAGCCATTTTACACACCTAATTTTCAAATACCATGTACTTGAAAATTAGGTGAACTATACATGACTCGTTGCAATTTCCGGGGATATGGTCTATATAACTCACTTTATAATGATATTGTAAATTTGTAGGTACACAAAACAAATGAATAGTTATAAAAAAAATTTTGATTATCTTGCGACATGTTAATTTTAAACATTGCCTCAGTGATTCTGTGCGTGACTATACCAGGCGCTGCTATTCCGACTACATTTGCGCGCGCCTTTAGATTTGCACCGGCTGGTGTTTACCCAATAGTATAAAAAAATACAATGAAAATAGGAATAAATATGTCTATAAGCAATATGTCGCAGGTATCTACTGCTGTTTCCTATTATTATGTTGAATCCATTTTCCCAGAACAACAAATTATCCATGATCAAATAAGATTATTTTCTAGGTACGTAAAAATGCTACGTGACTCAAATCATTATTACTATTAATTTTATCAGGTAATAACAAAAAATCAAACTATCTATCAGCTTATTACACTTGCCACCGCATGCGTATCGGAATAATATCATAATAATGTTATCATATCATAGTAATCGATGGATTATAGTGATACACCAAATCGGTAATCAGTGGTTTTTCTTAGGTTTATTTGGACGTACGAGCTAAATACGAGGCGCCATTAGTCTTCGGGCATAAATGTTCTGGGAAGTTTTTAATCATTGTGTTTTTTCCTATGATGACGTAATTAGCTAATAAGCTATATTGGCTCATTCTCATAAAAGCCGTTGTTTTTTTTAACATACTATTAGCTCCACTTGTAACTAACTAACAAACAATGTAATACAATCTTAGAAGTCAGTTATAACCAAAGAGATCGACGACGCAAAGGCATAATTTGCGCCACACTCTGCGGTCTACGGACCGCAACTATCCCAGTCCTTCTTTGAACAAAACGCGTAAGCGCCGTGAAATTAGCGGCGCTTTCGACCTTTTGATCGCGAGAAAACTACACCTTAGACGCAATCTAGCGCTACATGTTTTATTTGTTTGTTTAGACGACATAATTATGGTATTAGCGCTGCAGCGGAGTTTAGTTTAAAAAAATGGAACATGACTTTTGTTTCACATAGCTCTTCTAGTACTTTAGTACATATTATTACATTTTATTACCTCGATGGTTTAGTTTTAACCTACTTCTAATTGTCGTATTGAAACTTTGTATGTTTAATTATGTACTTCGGATGACAAAACTATAATTTGGTATCATGGAACTGATCTGGTGATGGAGCCAGAAGGTGGATAGTGGAACTCTTCAGTGGCTACAAGTAAACCCTTCGACTTCGGGCTCATATGATTCGTTTTATCAGTAGTTGAGTGAGTTGAGTCCAATAGATTGATCTTGATGTCGAGGTTCTGATGGTGGATCCAGGAGGTGGAAGTGTGTTTTTTAGTTTTTTTAAACTACATTATAATTATCTATACTGTTAAAATTTTCATTATCATAACATGCTATAATACTTAAATTTTTAATTGAAAATAAGAATAGAAATAAGTAAAACTACGTATTACTGTCGTTAAAATTATCAGAGTCTTTATTTCCTTAATCTAGGGTAGGGGTACAAACAAGTCTCCAGCTCTTCTCGCTCCAACAACGATACCCTCCCAGGTCTCAATGCAGACCTGCTCGATGTACGTCGGGTTCAAGTGAAAGCCTTGAAAACCACCAGACAAACCAGGCAGCTCATACGTGTAAGATAAAGGAACTCCAATAGAGTGGGCATAATCTTCAGCGGCACCGGCAGCGGGGTAGCCAATAACCATCACGGAGTTTCCAACGACATATCGAGGGAAGTAGTTGATTGACCTAGCATGGATGGCGTCAGCCATGGCGATACCAACGGTGTGTAAAGCCAGGGCGTTATTCGAGAGGGAACCATCATGACCCCATGGGTACAAGATCATACTGCCATAGCTGTGCATTGTAAGGTACAAGGCCATCCTTGACAGATGTTCGTTCAAGATATCGCGGACCACTTGAGTTTCGATTTCAGAGAAGGCTTGGTTTCCAGCGTAAGTATCGGCGCAAGCGCTGTTGCTGGTGCCGACGGTATTCCAGGCGAAGTCGTAGTTGCGGTTGCCGTCCACTCCAGGGCAGAGGAAGCTGAGAGAGTTCGTGTTCGTTGAGCGGGTCTTGCGCCAAAAGCGGCTCTAGAAATAAAATGTTCAATTAACATAATATTTAAGTTCAGACGGCAAAATAAAGACATTTACGTTTTTTGGTTATTCTACTTGGAACGAGACGAGCTGGTCGTTTGCCTGATGGTAAGCATAACGCCGGCCCATTACAATTTCAGTGCCACCCAGAACTTTGAAACACAAAGGCCTTCGCGGCACTGCAGTGTGCTCGTTACCCTGAGACATTAGGTATTAAGTCTCATAAGCCCCGTAGTTTCACTGACTAGTCCGCCAACCGGAACAAAATAATGTTTGCGTATTATTCTTTGGCGGCAGACTTTACGAGCAAAGCGGTGGTATCAACCCAGACGGACACGCGCAGAAGAGTTAGTCCTACCTCCTAGTTAAATTGACTTTAAATACATGCTATGATTTGACTACAGTTTGATATGAAGTGTTACTTACGCTGGTAAAAGTGTGTTTGTATCCATCGGGGTTAACCACAGGCAATATGATCCAGTCAAATCTCTGCAGCAAATCTGGCTCAGTCACATCTTCAACCAGCTTCTTAATAGCCCAAGTAACAGTAGGAGGAGAAATCCATTCCCTAGAGTGGATGCCACCGTCAATGACGATGACAGGTTTCGACGTGTCTTGGAAGTTTGTGGTGGAAATTTTCAGGTACTTAATAGGACGGCCTTCGAAGGAGTTTGCGGGAGTGACGAGGGTGACCAAGTTGGGGTAGCGGGCTGCGATGTCATCAAGGTAAGCGTCGATCTAGTGGAAAAAAAACATGGTTTATTATAAAGTGTAGCTTCAGAAGGATTATAATGGTTAAGGTATTCAAGAGGCATCTTTACAATATTTGGTATTCTTACACGACTGCCCATAGGGGTGTAACATTTTCAGGGTTAATGTAGGTATGTTAGTGTCTTTATTCCACGTTCCTAGAAGTAACTGATCATAATGCGCCTTAGAGACTTTGTCCAAGAGGGGTGGGTTTTTATTTATTCTCGAAACGTTATCATTTGACCTCTATCTCGCCTGACCAGCGACATTGTGGTCGAAGATGGTGAATATCCTAAGCCTAGATTAGAACTCGCTCTCAAGTATAGTTTCCGGAACACACCGACAGGTGCTTGGTAATAGATTTTCAAGTTGAGGGTGGTAGCTATCCAGGCAAGTACTAGAAAATGCCCTACCACCATGATATGGTTGCATCACAATGTTTTCCTTCACCAAAAGCTGTTGTAGGATTCGAACCTACGGATCAGAGAACCACGTCACTATGGGAGCTGTCATCCCTTCAATATGTACACTGATAATGAAGACAAACATGATTGTACGTACCACTTCCAGTTCCTGGTAGTTGTCGTAAGGCAACTGCCTGCCGTTTCTGGCCCTGGTAGTGTTTCTTCTCGTTTCAATGAGCATATCATCCATGTCAAGAGCACTGAAAACAAAGAAATACTTAATTTACAGAGCTATTCTCTGCCAGGTCCATCTTCTCACGGCGACGGTTCAAGCCGAGGTCCTTATCGACGTGGTTCGATACCACGCGATGCCTATGAGCTAGTCGCCAAACACCATTTTTATAGGGCTGAGCGCCTTCTGAGCTCTCCCACAGTTCGTTGACACTGTAAAGTTGCAAGACAAAAGATACGGCCCTTCAAAAAATTAACTTGTCTCGTAAAAAAAATAATGTCGTCAGAATTCTAATCGTAATAGTGTTTGGTCTCTTAAGAATTGAATTATTATCATAAGACGATATTTCAGAATAAACATGACTTCATGCCCGACTACGTATAAAAAACTTAGAATCGTACACTTTTATCTCTGCTAGATAATAATTGGTGTTAATGTTATATATATGTGTGTTAAATATAATTGGTAATAATGTTAGTGGGAGGACTAACTCTTCTGCGAGTGTCCGTCTGGGTTGTTACCACCGCTTTGCTCGTGAAGTCTGCCGCCAAGCAGTAGTGTGCAAGCATTACTGTGTTCCGGTTTGATGAGCAGAGTATCCAGTGAAATTACTGTGCTTATGAGACTTAATACCTAATGTCTCAGGATAACGAGCGCACTGCAGTGCCACGCAGGCCTTTGTGTTTCAAAGTTCTGGGTGGCACTGCAAATGTTATGGGCCGGCGTTATGCTTACCACCAGGCAAACGACCAGCTCGTCTCGTTACCAAATAACATTAAAAAAAAATGCTTGTAAATTTCAGAAATGATTTCAACGTAAAATCAACCCAATTAGCGAGATAACTGTTTACCTGTTACATTATTGGTTTGTTTATATTATTTTAGTTAGGGGAAAAGAGGATTCGCACTTGACTTATGAGTAACTTCAAGTTGTTAATTAACTACAAGTTTTTAATTAATTAATGTTTTAATGAAATTTTCGCTGAAAATGGGTCAATTGAGCTAGAAGGGTTTTGTTTACATATCTGTAATTTTTGTCGAAATTAGTTTAAGAGATTTCATTTTAGAGTATAGCTAAATTGGTATTAGGGTTAAGTTTGGATTAAAAGTTATCGTCATAAACTAATTTCAATTAAAATTTTCATCGATGTTTTTAAGTCAGTTTCAACAAAAGGCCAGAGAGGTGAATTGTAACCCACATTTACTCTCGCATATTCCTTTAAGAGAAGGCAAGTGACCCAGTAGGTAATCTGATAAAAGTTAATTAATCTACGTATCTACAATTACTATTAATCTAGCTTAACATATTTTCCATTTTTAAACGGTTGAATGTGGCAGCCGTTCTGAGTGCCAAAAGAATAAATAGGCAACGGCATTGCCTTAGGTCACCCATACTCAAAGTGTGTTCCGTGGAACCCTAGAGTTTCGCGATACATCTGTAGGGGTTCCGCAAGAATTTAGAAAAAAATTCATCGTACTTTTATGCTTATTAAAAAAGAATACACTTTTAATAAAAAGTATTGTTTTATTGTAGGGTTCCGTCAAGTATTTCGCTTTCCAAAAGGGTTCCGTCACCAATAAAGATTGAGAACCGATGCCTTAGGTGAACATCCATTTCGTTTTGTACTATTTGTTAACGAGACAAGCTGGGCGTTTGCCTGATGGTAATCATAACGCCGGCCCATAAGATCCTGGGTTGTATAGGACTAACTTTTCTGCGAGTATCCGAGATACCACTGTTTGGTCGTGTAGTCTGCCACCTAGCATTAATGTTCAAGCATTGGGTACTGTGTTCCGGTTGGATCAGCAAAGTAGCCAATGAAATTACTGGGCTTGGGCTTATGAAACTTAATGTCTCAAAGGACGAACTGCAGTGCTTGTGCAGACCTTGTGTTTCAAATTTCTGAGTGGCACTGTAATTGCTATGAGCTAACGTCAATCTTACCATCAGGCTAATGACCCGCTCGTCTAACCAATAATATAAAAAAAAATTCAAAAGAAACAATTAATTAAATTAACTCAGCCGATAACAATAACATACCAACACGTAAAATCATATTCTTCGGTGTATTCACAGGAACAGATATCATGTTTTCCGTGATTTGGAATCTTTTTGCTATCAATATTAATCAGATAACAAGCCCACAGGGGGCGTAATTATGTAGGTAATAATATATTATTTGCATTGCTGTAATGAACAAAATTGTTTGATACGAGGAAATAAAACGAGCCTACATTTTAAAGAGTTTTTGCAAATATCTCAACTCGTTCAAGTAGTTTTAAACGTTTAAAAACGTTTTTAAGAAGGTGTATATATTTCAAGATCCATATTTAAAGAGGTTGAACACAGTCATCGTTATAAGTATTTTTCTCCAATCTAAATAAATAAATAAAAAAACGCTTACACTCATACCCCCGCACTAGGATTCCCTGTGTTGCAGGTGGCATGGACACGCACAGATACACATCACAAACATCCAAGACCCGAGAACAAACTTTATGCTTACACAAAATCTGCCCCGGCCAGGAATCGAACCCGGGACCCCTCGCCTTGCAGGCAGGGTTACTACCAACTTGGCGACGGAGCCGGATATGGTAATTTTTGGATTTTTATAAAATACAAACACTACAACATTTTCCTACGACGCATTACTTCAAATTATCAATGTATCACTAAGATTGCGGTCAAACGTGAGTCTATTAGCGATAAAAAACGTCACACACCGTATTAGAGATATCTTTTGACAATTCACAATTAGAAATACTAGATACAGACGTATCGAGGATAAAAAAGAGTTATACCTAATAGCGGTGTAATAGCAATTGCATAATGGTGATATTTTCTTGTGCTAAATGTATCAAACCGGAATACAGTAATACTTACACATTACTGCTTGGCGGCAGACTACGAGCAAAGCGGTGGTACCAACGCACACGGATTTTTGCAGATGTACTTTATCCTTTTATTGTTAACCTATTTAATATTATAATTGCGAAAGTTTGTGAGTGTGCGGGAATGTTTGTAACCACGTATTTCCGTAACAACTACATCAAAATTTGAAGAAATTTGGAATGTAGATAGTTTAGGTCCTGGAATAACACATTGGTTATAAAAGTATATAGCACGCAGGCGAAACCGCAGGCGAAATATAATAGTGTATAGTACTAATTAGTGGCCTGGTACACCTATCCCTATCGTCAAAAAGAGGCTGCTGAAATGCTTCACATGCAAGCTTCTAAACAAAAACTGGTTTTGTTTTGTAAAATTTGGTTCTTCGGTATTATACGAGAGACACGTTCAAGGCAACTGACATCGTGTGGTCATCCCCGTGGTGTCAAGTGGTTTGTCATTCACAATTATTTTTTATAGACTGCTCGGAAGGAAGGAATTCCTGCCCTTGTCATATTTTATATGGGACTAATTCACACATTATAACGGGATACGGGACGTTATAATGTGTGAATTAGTTAATAACCGTGAAAGTCTAAAACAGTGTTTATATGGGACCGTTCCAATTGACGAGGTTTTTATGGACTGCTTTGATACTTTTTATATTGTAATATGGTAACAATTAACTCGTCTCGATACACATTTTTTCGAAAAGAACTCACGCTTTAACATCGGCTGTGTGGATTCTGTATGAGATATCCATTTCCTCCAAAGTCTTCACGAAGTCAGCCTGATGCTTAGGAGGGACCAAGACGACTCCCTCTCTCTCAATGATGGGGTGGCTCAGTACGTCCACTTCGTAAGCATCAGCGATGGAGCCGAAGGTCTTCATCTGCTCCATGCTGGTTGGTCTTACGTACAAGGACTTCCATCTGCGGAAAGGAATTTGGTTTATAGTAATAATAGAAAAAAGAACAGGAAACCGAATCCTGCCACCACACCTTCGGATTGCATTATCAGATCTCGATTTTATCAAGTCTTAGAATCAGGATGACCATGAGACCAGACCCTTTTAGATAAAAAAATTACATTAACTTTCCAAGGCGGAGACATCTTGTTAGTAAATAAATTTAGCTTGAGTCTAAAACTCCCTGCTTCCAGCAGCTTTGGAAGCAGTGGTTGTTATTCCTTAAAAAACATTATTGGCATTAATTTGTATGGCTTTCAAGAGCGTTTCTTCAATATTTTTGAAGATCTAAGACTATCCACCAATTAAGGAAATGAATGATAGGAAAAAAGAATGAAAAGTGCTGAGAAGACTTGGACACATATCGAGAAGGCTGCTTCAGGCGCAATATAGAGACATTTGGGAGGACCTTGCCCAACAGAGACAGTGATATAATGAGGAAAAAAAAGACAAAGAAATTATGTCTTACCCTTGATACTGCTCGTGCTTGGCGCAAGCCACAGCAAATAATAATGGCAAAACTAAAACCTTCATCTCGATACTGTATCCCAACCTGCGATGAATCCTTCTTTTTATAACATTTCAAAATTGATAACTTATCAATGATAACGCATATCGATGGAAATCGAGCAATTTCATATAGCAATTGGACTATTAACTATGTTATTAATCATAAGAATTAATTAATTTGCTAATCACTAATTGACAGATTAGAAGTTGATTAATTTGCTATCGAAAAATCGACAATGATTTATTTGTTGGGGCAGTAGCGACCCCTAGTAGGTATTTGGTGGAATTAAATACAGTATGTAGCGATCGTTTGTGCAATGTTTTGTTTGATCCTCGAGAGATGGAGCTATTTCTAAATTGCTCGATAGCTAGCTAGCAAAATTAAACTATTAAATAATGTACGGCGTTAAATTTTTTAATAGTTTGCAGTGTTTTGCTACGGTGTTTACATCAGGTGTACTTGTTAGTTGCCGACCTTTTATTAAAGTTGGTAAGTGACGTTTAAATAACTAATGAAGTCACGAGTTTTATATCTTTAGATAAGCCTTTTTTATTTTGTAGGTAGTCATTGTTTTTAGTAATTGATTTGATTATACAGTATTATTTATGACGCATTCTTTAGTATCAGAGATTTATTTTTTATTAGAGATTAGGTAAATCTGTTATGGTCTCGTTCTGAAACCGTCCAGTAAATGTAAGTTTTACCTTATGACCGTTCAGATAATAGTTTGGTAAATTATGAAATTTACCCTGGGTCGTTCGTAAACCACATCGGGGAGAGTTCATCTGACATTTGAATTTGGAATAAATTAGAGTGTCGTCATTGGTTGAGCGAACGAATGGGGCACTCTATAATCGATACTGAAGCCAAATCTGTTTTTATTTTTCATTTTTGTCTGTCTGTGTCTTGGCCGCTCATCACGCTGAAACTACTGAATGAATTCATATGAAAGTTGGTAACGAGGTAAAACATATGAGACAATTTTTTCCCTAAATTAGGCACGGTTCCCTTGGGAGAGGGGATGAAAGTCAAAATGTGTACTTAGTTGTAATTCAATAAAGCTTCGTCCGCATTAATTCATTCATTCTTTTTTGTTAGAAAGGAAGTACTTTAAAGATTGTCCCATAATTATTTCAAGATTTTGTTTCAAGGTTTTGTAGTTTAGAAATTAGACGTAACCTTCAGTGTTCCACTCAGGTCCACTTATAATAATACTGAAACCGGTCCAATTCTGTACACCCTACTTCCTATTCTATACTAGGTATATAATATTATAAGCAATTTAACATCTCACTCAGCAAAACAGTCACTTACACTAGATCTTCAATGCCTGTTAGCTTTCAGTATACACTTGAAGGAAATATTCTGGAGTGAGTGGACACAATTCGAGATATAGGCATCATCATGGATAGTGAGCTAAATTTTAATGAGCATATTACGAGCATGTGCAAGAAAGCTAATAGAGCTCTTGGTTTTATTACACGAACCGCCTCACAGTTCATACATAACGATATTCCCATTATGCTTTATAATGCATATGTTCGTAGTATGCTTTAATTCGGCTCAATAGTGTGGGACCCAAGAACTAAGAAATGTACTCTTATGATAGAGAGAGTACAGAAAAAGTTCGCCAGGTACATCTACAAAAGAACTTATGGGTACTATCCATTTCTTTTTCCTTCACGATTTGTTTCTGGCATGGTCAACCTCAACTCTCTGGAACTTAGGCGTAAGCTGTCACTTTTGATCCACTATTGCATGTTGATGCGAAACCAGGTGGATAATCCTTCTGTGCTAACCAGATTATACTACTTTGTGCCGCAGAATTATGTCAGTGCAGGTCAGCGACGTTGCCATCAATTACTGGCGCTCGCACCCAATCTGCGCACACTATACGCGTAAAATGCACCTACGGCAAGGGCTATCACTCTCATCAACCGTCTTCTGAGCGAGATCCAGGATACTGACATACATACTGACCCTATTAGGCTTATTTTTTTGTATTTGTCATTTTGTGTTTCATTTGATTAGTTTAACTGTGTCTTCTGATCTATTCTGTGTGACAATTGCGAGCGCTTTGGGGCTACCTGTTAGTTTGCAATTGTATTGTGTATTAAATAAATAAATAAGTAAATGCGAAACCTTGTGTGTGCGTGCGTGAGAGTGTGCATGCGAGCGTGCGTAAAAAAATTTGCAATATAGAAAATTTAGGTTCTGGAATATCACGTAGGCTATATAAAGACATATAGCACGCGGGCGAAGCCGCGGAAAGATGCTAGTTAGTAATAATCAGAAGCCAAAAGTCTTATCTTCCTCACATAAATTTGTTAATGACATATCCTTCACGTGCGGCTTAATTGATACCCCTAACTGATAACACATTGCACTGGTTGAACTGGGATTTCCATGATATTTATCAGAAAAATCGTGATATTTATCACGATTTAAAATATCTCGATAATAATTCATATAACAAGATCCATAAGGCACAAACTATATCATATTTAAAAAGTTAGATATTAGATAAGATCTTTGTACATATATGTATTCGAAAAGAAAACAACTTTTTATAATGTGAATTAGGTTGGCGTATGATAACTACTTTTTTCATCACTTCAATGAAATGAAATATACTCCATGAAATAAAAGATAAAACAGTACAGGATGTTAGGGCAGTAAGGGTAGGCACCCTAACCTTAGTTAGGTAAAGGAAAACGTTTCGAAAACGGAAAACTTTTCCAGAATGTGCAGTTAGCAAAATTGAGCAGTTTACACAAAGACTTTTTTGATTTCGATCGAAACTGTTTCTCGTAAGGATAAAAAATCTACGGAATCAACTGAGTTTTGATTAGGTATTAGAAATATATGAAATCGCAAAAAAGGTCCAATAATTTAAAATTTAAATTTCGTAGAAAATCATTATGGCTACCGGAAAACGTCCTTAGGATTTTCTTCTATCCATAAATTATGAAAATAATACTAGCTTCTGCCCGCGGTTTTCGCCCGCATTCCCACAGGAACCGTCTATTTTACCGTAATAAAAAGTAGCCTATGCTACTCTCCGGTCCATTAACTATATCTATGCCAAAAATTATGTCTCTGCGGTGTTCCGTTGCTGCGAGAAAGAAGGACAAACCGACAAACGTACAAATACACTTTCGTATTTATAATAGTATAAATAGGAAGTAGGATTAGTAGGATATGATTTTCACCTGCCTTAAAAAATCTTGGAAAAAATATATATAAATATGTATAGTCATTAAGTTAACTGGCCATTCAATTCACATACAAACATTATTTATTTATTTTATTTATTTGTTTCAATTGACACGGACAATCCAATTACATCAATCAATAAAATAGTAAACATCATTTTAGAACCAAATTAATGTCATCATTATGAAACTATACAAATGTCAAAAAATTAGGTCAAAGAAATAAAAATAATTAAAACAATTAATACACATCAATCACAAATTGCAAACAAAGGTCAAAACAATCATACGTTCCTCTCACAGTACTCCAAGCATTCTGACAAGATCACCTTCCACTCATCTACAAACACATCACAACATAATTCGTTGCCGATCGATCTTGTTCCTCATAAGTATCAAAAGGTTCTACGGGACCAACATGCAAGTACGGATTTTACCCGACATGGGTACCCGACATGGGTAGGCAGGTACTGCATAACAACAAGCTTGAACAATTATTTCTTCTTATCTATCGGCTTAGAGGCATATGATAAAATAAGGATTAAATTCAGATTGTGAAAACAATGTTCTTGTCGACCACATTTGAGGTCCGACGCCCAAAATGTGGAGACACGTGTTATTGTTTTGTTTTTCCGTATGTTTCGTGGCCGCGAAACACGAGCTTTATGATGGGTGAGTTTTTCTCTTTTTACCGGTTTTACTGACGTTTGGTCAATATCACGCCTGATACGCTACGACAAATTCATCGTCTTTACGTTTTCTCGTCGCCGACAAACCGTCCTGCTCAGGCCCTAATTGGTGCTCTAACGCTAAATTATATCCTGAAAAAACAGTTATTCATTTTAAAAGGAGTTTATTTTTTCTTCTTATCAACTAACAAGACGCGGCCGCGAGGAGATCATTATAATTCCCAAAACCAATCTTTTTATTTAATGAACCACAATATACAAGAAAGAGCTACGAATATTCTATCTAATGCTTATTTTATCTTCATTTTAGAAAATTTGTACACGTGCCTTCAGATTCTTAGAGAATTTGTTTTTGTTACTCAAAGATTATGTTACTCAACAACCACAACAAATAATTACACGAAATAATTTTAACTATGCTTTGCCCGCTTCGCACATGTGAGTACAGGAGGGTAATAGCACTCTGGGATAACTTAGCTTCCCATCATTAAACGAATTTTTAAAATCGGATCTCTCGTTCCATAGGTTTTTTTTAATATGTTGTTTGGTAACGAGACGAGCTGGTCGTTTGCCTGATGGTAAGCATAACGCCGGCCCTTAACAATTGCAGTGCCACTCAGAACTTTGAAACACAAAGGCCTGCGCGGCATTGCAGTGCGCTCGTTACCATGAGACATTAAGTATTAAGTCTCATAAGCCCAGTAATTTCACTGGATGGGTAAATGATAACAAAGAAACAAACTTTACTGCTTTAAAGTATTAGTATATACAGTATCAGCCTCTTACGCTCCCACTGGTGGGTTACCGGCCTTCTCTCAGAGAGAGAGGTAGGTATGGGCCATAATCCACGCAGACCCAGTGCGCCTTGGTGGATGTCACATGTCCTCGAATATTGTGGTGCTTGAACATGCCGGTTTCCTCACGATGTTGTCCTTCAGCGTTTTAGAGTGAGTGTGAATAATAGGCACATAACTTTGCGGGCTGAGTCGATATTCGAACTATGGTGCGTTAGATTGAAAGTCGCACAAGTTCCCGCTCGGCCACACTCGCTCTAGATATAGATGTAATTATAATGGTTCAACGTGGCAATGCCGCCAGCATGCTGGGTACGCTTCCTGCTGGTAGTGGGCTAGAACATTTGGATTATCTATAGGCCTACTAGGGCTTGTAGATTATCCAACTGTTTTTGTAGCTAGCTAGGTTAGATTTAGTGTTTATTTATGTATTAGCTAGTTAATAAAGGCATTTAGCCCGTCTAAAAAAAATTATAGATAGATTAATCAACGGATTAGAATTGTGATCCAACGAGTTAATGACGCCAGCATGCTGCAGGGTACGCTGCCAGTAATGGGAACACAACTATGGACCCACATTGGCTTGTAGATTATCCAACTGTGTATGTAGTAGGTAGTTAATAAAGGGTTATAATCCGTTTAAAACAAATGTAATGTAAGTTCATATTTCATTCGTTTTTTCCAGCCACGCCCTCTACGATGTAGACGTTAAATTCGCGGACCAGACTGAATTCCTGGCTCAGCTCCAAAACAAGCTGATGCTGGATGTCTGGTCCGAAGCTGTTCCAGGAAGATCAGGCAAGATCCTCGTCTCCAAGGACCAAAAAGACCAGTTCCAGAACGCTCTGCAAACCGCTGGTATCCACTTCAAAATCGAAGTTGAAAACATTAAAGAGTAAGAAAATTTTTTAAAAGTAACGCAAACCGATAGCAATAAACATATTTAAACTTATTACTAGAACGTCTCGTACGTATCAAAACTTTTAAGCTAAAAGCATTGCACCGATGGTTCCAGAGACATCAGCCAGACGAGCGAGAGGAGCATTTACCTGATGTTTGTTACCACTAATCTCTGGTAACAAACAAACAAACCTTACCTCTTTATAGTATTACTTAGTATAAAGATAAAAATGTCGCATTTCAAATAAAGAAAGTTCTGCTTACAATCAGGTAAGCCACCCACCCTCTGGCTCGTTTCCCTGATGTCTCCTTATCCAGCAGTATACAAAAATAATTACACGTGGTTTCGTAGATTAAGAGGAGCTCTTGGTGAGCGTTTAGGATGCTCTAGGATGTCCTCATATCAGCCAGAAACAATCGTTTACTGCTGAACATCGACCTCCACATTCGATGGGGTATTTGCCATAATATCTATCTACCCCACGCTTGGCAAGCGTCTGATGATCACAGTGGATCATGATGTTGATCGAGGACAATTCAAATTCAAAATGCTTTATTCATATAAGCCCCAATGGAGCACTTAAGAAGGTTAATTTTAACTTATTTATTTAAATGACTCTAACAGCGAGTCTCTGTAACGTTCGTCTACCTGAATCACAATAAAACGATTGCTGTCTTTATCAGAACGTAATAAATGACAAAGACAACAACAGACCCAATCCGTGCTTAAAGTCAACGAACCCCCCAGAAACCGCCATGCCCATTCCAAATTGGTATAGGCCGAGCAAGAAGAAAGGCAAGAAACTCGTCTCGGCTTATGGAATGCTGGGAATGCTGTTGTTCCCTTGATATTCCCTTAGCACCCTTAGCAAGTGGTACTATACTTATCCAGGACTTAATTACAACGCATTTATTGTTTTATTTCAGAAAACTGGACCTAGAAGATGCCCTCCTCTCAGCAGCCAAAACAAAAAGCAACAGGTCCAGGTCAGGTGGATTATCGTTTGACACCATCCATACCTACGAAGTGGTAAGCATTTTTTTATACGTACAATGGGTTACGAGACGAGTAGGTCGTTTGCCTGTAGTTAAGCTTAACGCAAGCCCATAACAATTGTAGTGCAATTCAGAACTTTGAAACACAAAAGCCTGCTCGTTCCCCTGTAACAGTTATTTATGAGTCTGGTAAGCCGTAGGCTGTAACCCGTAAGCTGTAGGACATAAGTCGTAGGCCGTAATCCGTAGGCCGTAATCCGTAGCTTAAGTCTCCTAATATCACTGACTACTTTGCTCTGCATCCAACCGGAACAGTACAGATTTCTAACTTGGTGGTAGCTACCCAGGGAGATAATTTCTCTGTGCCCCACCATTAGCAATGTAACAGTTTGGTGGGGCCAAGTGGAAATACTCACTAGAAGTGCCCTACTATGACATGGTGCTTAATATAAGTTGGGTCACTGCGTTCAACAACTGCGTAATTGTCAGCCACTCGATAATCATGATATATGAGCAAATAGATTACTTTCATTAAGGTTATATTGTAATCTTATTTATATACGTGCATTATGATTTATACGCAAATGAGTAAGTTTTATAATATAATTGAAGGTCGCAAAGATTAATAGTAATTAATGAATGATTAATTATTTAGTGATTAATTAGTAATTAGGATTATTCCGCGCTTGACTTTTACCACATTTTTTTAACGAGTTGGTCGTTTACTTGTTTGTATGCATAACGCCAGCCCATATCAATTGTATTGCCAAAACTGACAGACCTTTGATAAAGGCCTGCGCGGCACTGTAGCGCGCTCGTTACTTCAAGATATTAGATATTAAACATTAGTATGTAAAGGGTAAATAAACATATATAGGTACAGGAGTGACTTTTTGTCCACTGGAAACTGGACAAACAGCCAATTACAATAAGCAAGACCGAAGCCCTCTTACAATTATGCCTAAAATGCAGGGGGCCAACCGTATTGCCCCCTACCCCCACCTAACACCTCTTAACGGGACGAATCAGCCCCCGCAAGGACATCACCACCAATTACAACCACCGACACCACCACACCCAATGGAAATAGCACCACAATACGCGCAATTTGAACATCCCATGGCATCGGAATACATGCAGCAACACTGTTACTGCTGCATGGCCAGCGGGAGAGAGACGGGATTGCTGCGGCAGGCGCTTGAGGAACGCGACAGGACCATAAGCGAGTACAGGGACCGCCAAAAATACCTGGAGGAGAGATTGACGGTCTCCTTGCGAGCTATCGATAGCCTCTCGGCCAGGGGCGCAGGCGACGGGGTGTGGGCTGCGGCGGCGCAGTCGCTCACCGGCTCCACACCATGCCCCCATCGTAGCGAGTGAGAATCCCCCTCCACCCAGTCCACCACCGCAGAATCGAGAATGCGCGCATGCTCAACGACGGGGCCTCCACCTCCGCCGGCGTAACACGAGTCTCCACCACGTCAGCGCCGACTACGGGTGGGGCCGGCCCGGGAGCCGGCGCTGGGGGCAAAAAATTAGGGAGGCAATGCGCTCTCTGCGGCAAATACTACAATATAAACAACCATAACATGCTGCGTCACTTCAGGGCCGCCCACTCGAACTATATGGGAGGAATAACTAGGGAATACCCTCTCTACCCCCATCACTTCTTCTTTAGGACAATGGTGCCACTCACCCGGTGTCCTAGTGAACACCAACCCCCTGCAGAGAATCTGGTGGGAACCACTGGGGTCTCGTGGAGATGGTTGGGCACTAGCCCGCCCACCAACTCCGGCTCCGCCCCCACCCGTGCCCCCACTACTATCACCACATCGGAAGCTGAAGACGACTCCAACTAAACACACACACCCACTAAACATCATTCACACAATCAACACCCCGCACACAACTCACACTTCTCACAAAACTCACATCACTCGCTACTCACTATAAGCACACTACTTACATCACTCACATATATACCATCCCGCACACAAAACACACATCCCTCACACCACGAACACCACTCACACAACGCACACTACTCACACTAAACAATTCACAAGTTTCACGAGCCGCCCGGGGTTATGTGTAAGAGCTACATGAACTTCGGTTCATGAGTTAATTTATAGTTCATAGTTCAACTTCGGTTTGAAATGGTTGGTGAACTCCGCTCTGGGTCGTCGTCATAAAATCAATCAGGACCATACCTGATGATGTGGTCGAAGGTGGTGAATACGCTTGACCTATAATAGGACTAGCTTTCAATTCCAGCTGCTGGTACACATCTGATAGGTATATATGATTTTCCACTTGAATATTTGACACCTAGCTAGGCACTAGAAAGCCTTAACTCCATGTAAAAATAATTGTTATTTCATTAGGTAACTTTGTAAATTCCAGGTTGATGCCTACATTGAAGAGCTGGCTCGCAACTACCCACAAACTGTCACGCTGGTGAATGCAGGCAACAGTATCGAAGGCAGACCCATCAAGTACCTGAGGATTTCTTCCTCTAACTTCGAGGTAATACAATGAACCTGATAATTTTTTTTCATATATGACACTAATAGATTTTGCGGTAACCTGCGTGGGAATTCCTATAGGAACCATGCTTTTTCGGGGACATAAACTAGCCTATGTCATTCTCCGATCCACTTGCAGTTTGCAAAAAAATCACGTAGATCCGTTCTTGCGTGAGAAAAGGACAAACCAACAAGAAATGTATCATTAGTTTTTGTATAGAGTTTTTTGTTATGAATCAGTAAAGCAAACAAAAAAGTTACTTAACTTATGACTAACCTTGAACTTGCCTTTGTATGATCATCAGGACCGAAGCAAGCCAGTTGTGATGCTGCAGTCACTCCTTCACGCTCGCGAGTGGGTGACCTTACCAGCGACCCTCTACGCTATTGAGAAGCTTGTAATTGATGTTCAAGAACAGGACTTGGTTCAGGACATCGATTGGATCATCCTGCCTGTCGCCAACCCTGATGGTTATACTTGGACTCATGAGAGCGTAAGTAGTTTGGTAACCTAAGAAATTCGTCGACGTCAAACTTTTCGGACAGTCTTACAGGGGGCGATAAGGCCTGCACTGACGTCCCGCTTGGGGTGTATTGTGCATTTCCCCCTGCCAGTATCTACCCAAGTCATCCCAACTCCTTTACATAACCGAGTACGGCTTTGGGTTGCTGGCACAGCTGTTCCAGTGAAGTTGTAGCTGGTGAACGTTTTCTGGAGTCCGATCTTGGTCGAGCCTCTCTCCATGATTTCGGACAATGTGAATATTGGAACGCGTCATGCTGTATAAAGTGACAGGGGTAGAGCTTGTGCATACTCATACCGATCATGAAGTTTAGCGAGAGTAATACTTATTATATTGACTTGCTTTAAAATTGTCATTTTTTCTTAACGCGTTTTACCAGTATCTTAAAGGGCCACACTGCCGTAAGTCAGATTTTTTTCCAATTCAGGCCCGTTTCTGGAGGAAGAACCGCGCTCGCGGTTTCATGGTCGGCGACTTCTGCATGGGCGTCGATCTCAACCGAAACTTCGATGTCATGTGGGGTACAGCTTCCAGCAACAGCGTCTGCCTGGATACCTTCCACGGTCGTCACGGCTTCTCCGAACCAGAGACTGCTGTTATCCGCGACATCCTTAGAGAGCATGGTAATAGAATCGAGCTCTACTTGGACATCCACAGTTTTGGCAGCATGATCCTTTATGGTTACGGCACCGGTCAGCTCCCGCCCAGCGCTTTAGGACTTCAGGTTTTGGGAGTCAACATGGCTCAGGCAATTGATAGCGTGAAATGGCCGACCAATGCCAACTACGTTGTAGGTAACATCTTGTTGGTAATCGGATATGAAGCTTCAGGTGGAGCTAGTGACTATGCTATGGCTCAGGGCATTCCGTTCTCTTACACCTATGAACTGCCTGCATACAGGAACTCTGCTACTATGAATGGATTCTTGGTAGACCCTGATTTTATCGAGCAGGCTGGTTACGAAACTTGGGAAGGCATCAAGGTTGGAGCTAGGTTTGCTGCTGCGAATATGAAGAGGCAGCGCAGTTTGGAAAATTAAATAAATCAAATCTTCGGAGTAAAATCTTACGTTACTTCCATTTCATAAACAAGCTTCTGAATCGAACGAAATATTATTGAAATCTAAGTATCGCAAGAGTTTACATTAAGAACAGAAATAAAATGTATTTTCTAGGAATAAACTAAATGTGACATGCAAATTGTGTTTCTTTTTCATTTCTTGATAATCTACCGAAGACTAAAACGGATTTAATAGAAAAGACTTAGAATATTTGAAATTCTAGTAATCGATATCTCCTATAGATGCTCGCTCCGTCCCTACAATTCCTTGGCTAAAGTTTTCAACGACGCCGAATGGTAATGCGGTGTAATCCAAACTGCGGAACTTTTCAATGAATTTAGAATACGTTCTACTGCATCGCTGTTACTGCATCCCAGCGATTTGGAAAGCTTACCGCTTTTTAGACCAATGAAAAAACTCGGAGGGGGAGGTTTCAAGTCGACTCGTATATATTCTTTATGATCACGCATAGTTTTTACAGTGTAGTCCGATTTAGACCGTCTATTACCAACCGACTAACTGCCCTGTTCACCTAATTGGACGGTTAGAAGATTCCCTTTTAATTGGATAGGGTATACTTCAAACCTGTCCCAATTAAATTTGAAAATAAATCGGTCGCTCTAATTTTTTGTTAAAAAAAAATTATTGCAGTTAAACTTATTGGTTACATTTTGATAATCCTAGTTTAGCTTTTTTTTTCGCTTGCGTTATGCTTACCACGACGCATGCCACCTTACCACGATGCAAACGACGAACCATGCTAGTCTCGAAAACAAATAACTTACAAAAATAGTCGCCTGAAAAGAAAAAAAAGTCCAAAATTTACGTTTAAAAAAATTGTATACCTCGAATTACATTATCATTAATTTGACTACGCCACTCTCGATCGTGACTATTTGAATCGTCTGGCGTATTTCGAGAGTCAATCCAATTACTGATTGAAAGTCTGGGTTCAGAAGGATTTCCTTATTCGTACTATCAAAACTCGCCTGGTTAAGGGCAAGATACTCCGCGCCGCTTTCTCGCTCGCGCATCTCAACATCAGGTAAAACATGGGTTCCCAACCAGTCACACCAAACGAGACACTGTAATTCTGTCACTGGTTGCAACACTTTTTTTTGAGAAGAATTCTCTTTGGGTCACTCTTGCGTAATAGTGTGACTCGATAGGAAAAAGTCCCAACGAGTCACTGCTTCTGGTTGCAACATTTTTGTTGAGAAGAATTTTGACTACTTTGCTCATCAAACCGGAACACAGTAATGCTTGCACGTTACTGCTTGGCGGCAGACTACACGAGCAAAGCGGACACTTGCAGACGACTTAGTCCTATCATCTAGTAGTTTCTTTCTCAGTTACGTTACTTGAGTTACTCCCAAATATCCGAAAATATCCCAAACTTGCCGAGTGTGTCATTTTTTCTATCACACAGTCCCAGAGGTTGAATGATAAACGCTACAAAATTTCCTAGTTTCCTTACGCGTCACATATTTTCCCGAAGTATAAGAACGTGTCCGCTTGAGATGTTCCTCGATTCGGTATTGCTGCACTGTTTTTATCGATATCGATGATTTCTTTTCAACCAGTTACTGCCCGCGAAGTCACCCACGCCACGTTATAGATTGAACCGTGATTTTTATAGCGAAAACCTACTAGCCACTTTCCGGGCCACAAACTATCTCTAGGCTATGTTAAAATAAGTATTTTTTCTAATTTTTTAGCATGAACAAAAAAGGTCACACCACAAAAAAATTAAACACATTCTAAACTCTTGCTTTGTGTTACACTCGTCTAGTCGCGTATTTAAATAAGAACAACCACAAGCCTTGATTGAAGGAGTGTCTAACCGTTGTCTAGCCCAATTCCGTTGTGACATTACTAAACATTTTAGACTTTTATCTTTAGACATTGTCTAGCTAAACAAGCCTTTAAAAGCTGTCTCTGCGTGGTAAGAAGGAAAGAGTTTATCTATGTGTACCTACGCAAAAAATCAGGTTGATCCGTAGCGGTACACAAGGACAAACTAACAAACACACTTTTGCATTTATAATATTTGTGTAGGGATGTAAGGGATTAGTGCAAGCATTATTCTGTTCCTATTTGAAAGGAGACGTATTTTATGAAATTACAAGAATGAGACACAAGAACTGTTAACTCAAGGTGACGAGCGCAGCGCAGTGCCTTGCGGAAATTTGCTATTGAAAACTCAGAGGCATTATTAATTTACCTCATACCATCGACTTAATACTGATACTTTCTTGCATTAATAAAATTACATAAATGTGTTAACAAAATCACAAAAAAACTCGAAGATAAGTTCCCCGAATTCAACAATTTTTTTATCATCCACAATAGTAATTTAAATGATTCAATCAGATTCTAATCACTTCAATTAATAAAAAAATGTATGTACATTGTCCACTATGTAATTAAATGCATTTTTTCACGGCCAAAATCAACGAAATGCATGTTTTTAGTACAGCTTTACGGCCCGCGCAGAACACGTGACGTCACGTGTCAAAGTCAGGCACTAAAACATCCCATTCAAATAGGGCAGAACATCTGACGTCACTTGTTCAAAGCGGGCAGTAAAGCTGTACTAAAAACAATGATCAAACGCTTATAAATACGTATAAAAATGGCATGGTTCAAACATTGCTGTTTCTCATGACTCGTTTTTTTATCGATATTATTTAAACTCAAAATTCCTCCCTAATGTCCGACACTCCGCGCCGTGTCACGTCTTTCCTCGGGGCAATATTCCCCCTCCCCTTTTAGGAGCAAAGGGGGAACTGGCAAGACAAGACAAGCGTGCAAGCATCCCGCTTCCCATTATTGCTTACCTGCATCGAGAAACAACGCTTTCTTCCGTTCGAGGACTACTTTTGTTTGGATATCGGAAGAGGTTCGGAATATTTTATATTGTTTGGAGATTTATACTATGAGTCTAGCAGACTAACACTATTTCGATCTTAACACTAAAAATTATACTCATATTTATCTTTATAGGCTGTCTAGCAAAACAAACGACTAAAAATGTCGGCTCCGTAGCTAAGTTGGTAGTAACCCTGCCTGCAAAGCGAGGGGGCCCGGGTTCGATTCCCGGCCGGGGCAGATTTTGTGTAAGCATAAAGTTTGTTCTCGGGTCTTGGATGTTTGTGATGTGTATCTGTGTGTGTCCATGCCACCTGCAACACAGGGAATCCTAGGGGGTATGAGTGTAAGCGTTGAAAAAAAAAATGTTTTTTTTTTGTGGTAACACTATATAAGTCCTACCACCATGCTACAGTTACATCACAATGTTTTCCTTCACCGACAACTCATGCTCTTTGTAGAATTCGAACCATCTAACTACAGGTGGCTAACGTCACTACTGTGCCATCACCTCATCATCATCATCAAGCATCGGCCTTCGCTCAGAGAGAGAGAGAGTAGTACTATGATGGGCCATAATCCACAACGCGGCGGACACCGTGCGGCATAGTGGATGTCACGACTTCTGGTTCTTGAACGTGTGGGCTTCCTCACGATTCAGAGCGAGTTTTAGACCGTGTGATAATTCCACACATAACTTGATATAAGTCATTGGCCAAGCCGCGATTCGAACTATGGTGCGTCGGATAGAAAGTCGCACACGTTCCCGCTCGGCCATTCTGGCTCTTTACACTTCAAATACTAACTAAAATAATATTTTAACGGTCAATATTTTAAGAATCACTTACCCCAATATCATCTGTGAATATTGAAATAAAATTCCCAGCCCGCTAAAAGGGAGATTTGTAAATTAAATCATCTATTACAATATTCGGGTGTCGGATCCATTTTCAATTTGCCAGATCAGTCTGGTTTTGAGAGAAAAATAATTTCTCAGCTTTACCCTTGGAGTCAAATTCAATTATTATTTAACTATTCGATGGATAACGAATAGTTTCAAGCGAACTTATAATATTACTGCGTTAAATTAATACTTTATTGAATTTTTTAAAGGAAAATTAAAGCGATAGGCCACATTTTTGATTTATTAAATTCTCTAGAAATCCAGCTGCTCAAATAGTTGATTTATGATTGAATTTTTATTTTCAGGAATTTTCGTTGTGATAACAGTTGAGTAATCCAGTTTTGATTTTTGATTCAATTTTCGCGCCATAGTGTGGTTCCGAAAAGTATGTACTGCTACGATGAAAGAGTCCTGGGTTCCATAATACGGCTCTTGAGCCTAGTGTGGGAAACCAGGTGCTTCTCTACCCGCAAAATATACTACTTTAAGCCTTTCACCAAATAAACATTTTTTCATTTTTCATTCACCTCGAGATTTTCAGGTAAACCCTGTGGGCGACAAGGACAAGGAACATAGAAACAGATTGACAAAATAATACTTAGCTTTGATTAGGCTCCTATTAATAAACAGTGTTAAACGGTTGAATAGTAATTAAAATATGTTTTGTCGCTTTCGATTCAGTTTAAAATTGTCAAAGAACGACAACGACAAAACACTGGTTATCGAAACCACCGTCTGACACTAAATAATTAAAGCAGCTAAGGAAGAGAAATCGCACTTTTACAAAAAACAAGCCAAAGAAAAAAACATAACAATTTACTTCTTATTTTATCGATTTAATTAAATACCACCAGCTGCGGCAGCTACAGCTAGCCACATATCCTCAGCTATCTTCCTAATATCTTCTTCTGGCACTATTACCCCATCGTCACCACCACCCTCGACTCCAAAATTATACGTATAAAAAACTCGATTCATTCTTGCATAATCCGTATTCGTCCCAGATTCTCTATCTCCAAATGCTAAAGCACCTGACTCCAGATTATAATCTTCTAGATTCTTAATGATTTCTAAACCTAGGAGATAGTGTCGTCTGAACAAACCACTGGCTGCTTTTTCGTATCTCCATGGAAAAGTGATAAATTTTCCATTATTTTGAAGTGATATATAAAGTCTAGGGCTGTATTCTTCAATCAGGTCTCGAATAAACTTGGTTTCAATTTCGGAGAAAGGATTAACTCCAGCGTAAAGATGACTGCAAGGGCTGGAACTGGAGTCGGAGATGGACCAGTCTATATCAAAATTGCGGTTAAGGTTTACTCCGGGGCAAATAAAGCCGAGGTGGTTATTGAGGCTCCGGGATTTAGTCCAGAGGCGGAGCTGAAAGTTATAAGAAAAACGTAAGCATAACATAAAGATGAAAACGGCAATATTGACATTGATATTGAGCGAAGGACAACCAAAATGAGTTTTAGTAAATTGAAACACAAGTATAACATACAGAAGAAGATAATTAAAAAACTAAGAATTTATCAATTAAAAACAAAATTAAACAAAACCTTATAAATAAAAACAGCATTAAGGTCGCCTTCTGCAGGTAGGATGCCCAAAAATCTGGCGACATTACCTCGCTGAATAGCTAAACTAATACGTTGACCGAGGTAAGCGCCAGCTCGTTGGTCACCTGTCACTTCTACTAAGAGTCGGGACAACTCCTTAAAAAACAGCCTCGCGTCTGGTCCCCAGGGGCCCATTGTCTCGACCCCAGTTTAGTACATATATTTAGTAAATAAAAAATATATTGATTCCGATTTACCCATATCACTTAGGTATTTCACTATCTACTCGATAAAACAAACACATTGAACATACATAAATTAGATATCTGCATCATTAACAACTTAAGCTAATGATTAAAACCACCTGATATACTCATTAACTGGCGAGCTTAGAAATTTGAATCGTTTCAATCACATAATGATATGTGTACACCAGGGCTGGTCACATTTCTGTGCGAACAAGAAGGAAGTTGTATATAATCATATGTATATATTATACATCAAAAAACTTACATTCGTATGAGTATATTCATATCCATCAGGATTCAAAACAGGAATAATAATCCAAGTCATATCATCAAGAAACCTTGTCTGATTATCTTCTAGAAGTCTGTTCACCACATTCAAAGCCGAAGGAACAGTGATCCATTCTCTAGGATTGATACCAGCTTCAATAATCACGACCGGTTTATCAGTGTTGTTTCCGTTTGTTATCTTGAGGTAAACTAGAGGGCGATTTTCTTCAGTCCTTCCATACTCAATCAGTTCTAAAGACGTAGTTGAATTTTCGTATTCATCTTCTAATGCATGTAGGTAATCGAGTATCTAGAAATGTTTGAAAAAATCAATTTTTCAACGTTCCAAAAAGCAAAAAGCTATCGATCACATCGAGTAAATCATATTGTGTTTGTTTTTGAGGCCGGGCAGTAACAAGCAATTTACAAAAACAAACTTTTTTGATGCTAATTCCTATTTGTTACAAGTTACAATTTTCTATTTGTTACAAGGATCAAAAGATTCTAATGAGTCCAGGTCTCACTTGGTGCAGTCCAGGACCAAGTGAGGCTAAAAATGACGAAAAATTTTCCATTTTATTTCCATTCACACACTTAACTTTATCAAAATCTATGAATGCAGGTGAAAGTATCTTTAAAAATTAAATACAGTCTCCTAATAACATTTTCCTGTGACCATAACGGTTATGTTAGCTTTACCCCTAATTTTCAGTCTCAAAAATATTTCTTGTAGTGAAAAATGTTTCTTTGTGAAAGCACCTATCGGTGTGTTCCGGCAACTTCACTTGAGAGCCTATCCTGTTCTATAGGTGCGTGTTTACTAACTCAGACCAAATCTTCACTTAGATCATACGAGATGGTGGTCAACCTCAAATAAATATAAGACACACTATTCTTATCGCTTTCAATGTTATGCCAAAGCACTCATATCTTCGCACAACTATTGTTGTAATTTATTTGTACCTTATCTAAATGTATATTAGGAAGGCGAATATTACTTTACTCATCATAAAATATTCTTCATAAATAGTATTTAGAGATAGATTCCCTTGAAATTTACGTTTCTTTTAGCTTATTCCGGCTTGCTACTAAATAATTTTGCGAACGGAACACTGTTACTACTCACCACATCGTAACTATAAAAGGCATCAAAATCAAAAACGAGATCTTCATTGTTGGTGTTTCTTTTTGAACCTTCTTTATCTTTCAAGTACCTGAAAATTATAACAATAAATGCTGCAAACTATTTATCTTCAGAATCATTAATCACTATTAATACTATCTAGCATACGTGCCACTAACATAATCCGAGATTCCCCTATCGGTGAAGCAATGAGCTAATGAGTATAATGCTGTTAAGCGAGAGATGATACGCCCATTCGAGGCAAACAGATTCCAGAGGTCAAACTCAGATTTTATGTTCACAACTTACTTTTCCCTACTTGATACGCGGATGCGCAGCACTCAGGGAAGCGATATATTTCTTAAAATCAGATAAGTGCCTACAAACAAATTTAGCTGTAACAAACAAAGCTTTCTCACTTTATAATATTAGTATCGCTATTATAGAACTGTAGAATTGAACTTTGATATCCACTAGCTATTACAAAGTTAAAAGTCATATATTTTAGCTGTAGCAGTAGTAAAAATTTCGGTGACAACGGGATTCGAACATGCATCTTCTGGGTTATCTAGATCATCAGATCTTTCAGAAGTATCAGCTTTAACTAAGCTATGGAAGCGATTGATGTTAGCTCCGAAATTATGGCGATAATGCTTTCTTTCGACTTACAAGCGTGGCTCCATCTAGCTGAAATCACTTGGCGCTCAAGATTCTGATCATCTTTCAAAACAGTATTTACTTACAATAATCATGCTACTATACGTACTTACTCGTACACGTCATCAATAGTAATAAGTTTTTC
Organism: Crocallis elinguaria; assembly: GCA_907269065.1. Lineage (NCBI taxonomy): Eukaryota > Metazoa > Arthropoda > Insecta > Lepidoptera > Geometridae > Crocallis > Crocallis elinguaria. The sequence continues at coordinate 1,584,225 of OU026076.1, forward strand.
GACTTCCATCTGCGCTAATTTTTCTTCAAACCAATTAAAATGTGATGGAGGTACCATAGCTCGTCCTGTTGTATTGTATTTGATACAAGGTTTTCTTAAAAAGTCAATCCCATCACTTTTAAGTTTGTAGAAGTTGTTTTGCTGAGTTTCATTGTAAAATTTGATGCTGTAGACTCGATATCTAAAACGTTAGGTTTGTTAATTGAAAATAATATTACTTGAAAGACAAATAAAGTCTGAAGAATAAAATATGTACAAAAACAAATCAACTAACGCTCTCTGTATTCGGTACAATATCAACTCAATTGTAAAGATCTACTTTGGGCTATTTCCCAAAGCGTATCGCAAAATCGAACTTAGAACACCTGACTAATCTTTTTTTTTTATGTTATTTGGTAACGAGACGAGCTGGTCGTTTGCCTGATGGTAAGCATAACGCCGGCCCATAACAATTGCAGTTCCACCCAGAACTTTGAAACACAAAGGCCTGCGCGGCACTGCAGTGCGCTCGTTACCCTGAGACATTAGCTTGTAAGCCCAAGCAGTAGCTTGGCGGCAAACTTCACTCACAAAGCGGTCGTAACAACCCAGACGGACACTCGCAGAAGAGTTAGTCCTCCCACTAACAAAAATCTCAATAAAATAAAACTAATATTCAAATAAAGTATAGTCTTGAACTCCCTGGTTTCTTCTTTTGTATATAATAGCTAATACTCACCCCATATAATCTTCATTTTTAGCCAAAACATTCGTAAATACCAAAGCACTAATTATTAAAATAAGCATATTATTATTGTATTTATCACAGTTTCTGTGTCAAGAGCAATGCAAACAATTTTGATAATTATTAGCAACTTCATAAAAACATAGCAAGTATAATCTTATCGGGTATTAATCCCGTTAAAGATAATATAAGAATTTGCATACTAATTGGTAGGGTTTAAACTTCTTTATCAATGTTAAGTACCTCTATAAGACGTACTTACGTATCCCACACGCTGTTTTTACGATAACTGTCAGCTTCTATCACTGATAAATAATTATTATTACGATTAATGGGATTAGTAAAAATCCTGAAAGATAAACTCAGTAATTATATGGATATTGTTGTTCCATCAGAATATTATTTAAAAAATGTTTAGTAACAAACCAGTTTACTTTAAAAAAGGTTTGTAGAAAAAATTGCTTTAAAAAAACGATGAACCGACTTCAGTGACAAACTACTGAACCGATTTTGATGAATTTTCTATGGGACCAATCTGAAAGTATATCCTTTCAAATAAAAAAATAATTTTCCAAATCGGTTTATAAATGACGGAGACCTGAGGTAACAAACATAACAAAAAATACCCACCGAATTGATAACCTACTCCTTTTTTGGAAGTGGGTTAAAAAAAGGAACAAGGCACGCGTGTTTTACTAAAAAAAAGTAATTTCCGTACATAGATTTATTAAAAAATATATACAAATAAAAGAAATTTAATCATCACACACTTCAACCATTTCACATCGATTTATGTATTATGGTTGGAAATCAATTTCTTATGCATTTCCTCTGGCTCTGTAGTTATTCCGGGCATACCTAGCACCAGCTTTAATACCTTCCCAGGTTTCAAAACCAGCCTGTTCGATGAAATCAGGATCAACCAGGAAACCGAGTCCAGTCCCTAATCCATATCTATACCCAGGAAGCTCATAGGTGTATGAGAAAGGTACTCCAACGTGCGTGCCGTAATCAGAAGCGCTGCCAGAAGCCTGGTATAGAACAAGAGCAACATTACCCACGATGTAATTAGGGTTGAAGCTTAACTTAACATTATCTATAGCTTGAGCCATTTGAACTCCCACTAAATGGAGGAACAGTACGTTCGCAGGCAGCTGGCCACTTCCATATCCATATAAAATCATGCTTCCGAAACTGTGGATGTCCAAGAACAACTCGATGCGGTCTTTATACTCCTCGAAAATTTTTCCAACGATGGCCGTTTCAGGTTCAGAAAAAGCTTGGCGTCCATGGAAAGTATCCATGCAGACAACGTTGCTGGAAGCCGTGGACCAGGCGACGTCGAAGTTCCGGTTCAAGTCTACTCCTGCGCAGAAGTCCTGGATCATGTAACCGGTGGCTCGATTCTTTCTCCAGAAGCGGCTCTAGAAATAAATACAAAAAACAAGAGTTAAAAAAGCCCCGGTTAACAGTAAAAAACGTCTTTTGACTATTAGAAAAATATGGGGAGAAAATCTGTGTTCTGGCAACAATACCATGAGAGCCCTAACTAAACTTAGCGTGCTTAGTAGCTTTGACCATATCATCACTTCTCATCTGGGGAGGTCACAGTTAAATGCTAACCGATCAAAAACAATACTTGTAATAATTTTATGTTTTTAGAATTTATAGGCATGGTAAATAATTATGGCGTAAATTATACATTTGTAAAACCACTTTATTTTAAATAACTTTACTTTGGTAGTATGTAGTGAAATAGTAGTACCTACTATAAATACGAACATTAGATTTTATCTTTTTTTGCGTCACTTTGTGCAATATGAAAAATGCAATCGATGAATTCAACGTTAACGTCAAAGAGGTAGAAAACGAACCCAACTCCAAAAAAAGGGGTTATATTAATATATCCATAGAAGTATAATTTAAGATACATTCAGTTATTAATACCCGTAGCAGAGCTAAAAATACTGTCCGAGGAGTCAATGAAGACAATGAGACTCAGGTTACCTCCACATGAGTGTAGACATATCCATCAGGGTTAGCGATCGGTAGGATGATCCAGTCAATGTCCTGAAGCAGGTCCTGCTCAGTCACATCGATGACCAGCTTGTGTATAGCATAGAGAGTGGCTGGAAGGGTTACCCACTCGCGAGCGTGGAGAAGGGACTCCATGAAGACGATGGGTTTGGATGCATCCTGGAGAATATGATAAAAGTTAAGAAGTCATTATTATTCAGGTTTTCTACCTTAAGATTCCATTAAAGAGCTTGGTGGATATAGCATGTGAACAAGTACCAGCATTAGTGACCAATATAATGCTGGTACTTATATGGCTCAAGGAATATGCAATGCACGTACAGGGTGATGCCGCTAGGTACGCTGACAACTGGTAGTGGTCTTGAACATTGGGATAATCTATGTCCACAATGGTTTGTAGATACAACTGTTTCCTAACTAACAAATAAGTCAGATGGATTTGGCTGTTGTATTTATGTAGGTATTGTAGTACTTAAAGAACAATCGCAAATATATACCTGGAAGTTTGTTGTGGAAATCTTCAAATACTTGATGTCCCGCCCTTCAAAGCTCTTCCCTGCATTGACAAGAGTCACAGTTTCAGGGTACGCAGCAGCCAGCATTTCTAGGAAAGTGTCTACCTGTAGTAAATTTGAATGCAATTTCAATACAGTGCGATTTCAAACTTTTTCAATAAATACCATACAATCATTCATGAACAGATATAACGGTTTGAATCTATCCTTTATTATATATGTAATATTATAATTGACCGTGCTACGGCCGATACTCGACTCTCACCCGACATGGTCTAGCGTGAGTCATCCTTTACGCTTTGTGTTGACATTTCTTTGGGACAAAATACACATGCCAACAATACGCTGTTTTGCTGTATATTGGAAAAGCATTAAAAAAGTCTATTACCTGGTCGTAGGTGTATATCCTGTCGAATGGAAGGGCATCAACCCTGGAGGCATTGTAAGACTTTCTGGAAGCTTCTTCCAACAATCTGTCTTCCAAATCGAGGAACCTGATGAAAATTGTTAATAAAGTTTTTCCGTCAAAAAAGATCACATCGGGCTTGATTTTGGTAGTTTCTATAAATCGACACTGATTTTCAAACAAACACTTTGTGGCTCATAGGTATCTCATTGTCATTGACGCACGACTGTGTGTCACTGTGTACCAGCCAGCCAGTTTAAGGCCCCTAAAAGTTGCGTGCGCTGTTCGACATTGAGTTTAGCTCTTAGTTTCGACCAAATACCATACCATGGTGGAAGGATATTTTCAAGTGGCCGCCTGGCTAGCTACCACTCTCTCTGGTCGATCATCTGTCGTCAAGCACCTATCGGCTTGTTCCGGCAGCTGTACTTTAGAGTCAGTCCTAATTTAAAGTAAAGTAAAGTAAAGTAAAAATCATTTATTGACATATCTTTTTGCACAAATTATCAATGAACCCATAGGCTGCCGAACTAGTAAAAACTGTGTTTCAGCAACCAGTGGCTTCTCCCAACTTTAGACAATAATATAATTATGTCGAAGTTTTTGTTTCAAAAATTCCGAAAAACTAATTATTATATAACTATAAGGTATATAACACTACTGAAACTAATTTAAAGTAAAACTATTGTTTTTCTTTCATATAACAGGTACAGTGAAATACGTGTGTACGTGTGTGCGTGTGTGTGTGCGCGTCTGTGCGTGTTTAGGTCTACAAACGCATATATCCTTAGGTATAAAAAAATATGCTTATTCCCTGCGCAAACATAACCAGCTCATCAAAGATACAATTATTTTTATGTAAATGATCTTGCGTTTGACCGCCATCCCACCTGATGTTATGTGACGTTGCCCAAAAAACACCTGTTCTCTCGTGTCAGACTCCCAGATTATAATGTTCGGTAAAACAGATACATACTCTTTTATATTCGCAGTTTCAACGAGGTAATCCACTCCAAGGTCTTTCAGCCCGTGCTCGAACTGCTGCTTCTTTTCCGCAGCCACCAAGACCTGTCCAGGCCTGCCTGGAATAGCGTGAGACCAGACATCTAGGTCCAAGCTGGTTTCCAGCTCGTTCACCGGTGACACCTGATCTGTGTTCTTGACAGATACCTGGTATAGTGAGTATCTGAAAATTAAGGGTTTATTGGGTTGACAAGTAGAACCAAACCAGAAACACGCTATTTTGATGACTGACACACATTTTCCACATTGGTAAAAAAAAAAGAAATAATACCATAGAACGAGAATATTGTTTCCAACGGTGCCGGATGCAGTGCTCGATTTACAATAACCTTTCGTATGCTCAGCGTGGATCCACGCGATGAACAATAGATTTTCTATTGCGTCTGGAATCCGGGCATACAAGTTTTTTTTTAATTTATTTTAATGGTCTTCGTCGTTGAGCGACCACATCACCCAGTCAGATAACTTAAACGTAAAGAAAAACAGTAAGAATAAAAAACATTGATTGATGATTTCTGTTGCCGTTATACTTACTTCGTTATCCTAACATGTAATGATGAAGAATTACGAAGACTATAGAGACGCTGTGTAAATATAACTTACGAACACTAATTTACAAATTAGAGTAAAATTTGTTAGTGGTAGTACAAACTCTTCTGCGAGTGTCCGTCTGGGTTGATACCACCGCTTTGTGAGTGAAGTCAGCCGCCAAGCAGTAGTGTGCAAGCATTACTGTGTTCCGGTTTGATGAGCAGAGTAGCCAGTGAAATTACTGGGCTTATGAGACTTAATACCTAATGTCTCAGGGTAACGAGCGCACTGCAGTGCCGCGCAGGCCTTTGTGTTTCAAAGTTCTGAATCGCACTGCAATTGTTATGAGCCGGCGTTATGCTTACCATCAGGCAGATGACCAGCTCGTCTCGTTACCAAATAAAAAAAAAATGAAAAAATACATCAGACTGCCCGTGCTCGGCCTATCTAAAGATGTACGCTCATTCACACTCCACTATACTCCACTCCACTATATTGTTTAATGGCAGTGTGCAGGCACCGTTAAACGAGAGCAAAAGCCAAATTTAACCAGATAATAAAAATATAAAAGTTCACCTACCCATCATAAGCCTCATGCTTAGCGGAAGCTAAACCAACTAAAAGAAACAGGCAAACAATCGCTCGCATGACTACACCGGACGCTATCACCAACTTAATTAAATTATATCAAAATATAATTCATATGGATTAGTATCTTATCAAAATCGATCCATTATTATTAGTTTGGTGTAATTAGATATGGGGAGATAATGGTGTCAATTCTATCATTTCATACCTAAACTAATTTTAGTTTCATTATCTCTCTTTCCAATACATAACATGAGAAAGAGATGGAATATATTTTAGACCTGTCAAATTAATCCACTTGCTTGTGTCTAGTGTAAATTTAATGGCAATGAATTCAGTGGCATCTAATTTATCAAGATCGAAAGATATTTGACAGCTCTAAAACAAAATTTAGATATGTCAGACATCTTCCGTCTCTTTCTCATGTTATGCATTGGAAAAAGAGAGAGCGAAACTAAAATTAGTTTAGGTATGTAATGATAGAATTGACACCAATGTTTCCTAATTTGCGAATGATAAAGTAAGTAGGTACGATCTAGTTAACGATTCACATTTATTGTATTAAGATTTACAACTATTATTCTTCAAAATGCATTCCTATCACATTTTATAGGTAGGTATGATTTTGTAAAAACAAAGCGAAAGAATACCCACCTGATGTAAATCTAATTTAAATTTCTAGATCAACTAATTATAGGATTACCCCATCTCTTCCAATGGATGCCGCTATCGAAGCTGAAGTGGATGATTGCGCTTCATTTATGGCCTTCGAAGCTGAAGTGGATGGTTGCGCTTCATTTATGGCCTTCGAAGCTGAAGTGGATGATTACGCTTCTTTTATGGCCTTCGAAGCTGAAGTGGATGATTGCGCTTCATTTATGGCCTTCGAAGCTGAAGTGGATGATTGCGCTTCATTTATGGCCTGCGAAGCTGATGTGGATGGTTTCGCTTCATTTATGGCCTTCGAAGCTGAAGTGGATGGTTGCGCTTCATTTATGGCCTTCGAAGCTGAAGTGGATGATTGCGCTTCATTTATGGCCTTCGAAGCTGAAGTGGATGATTACGCTTCATTTATGGCCTTCGAAGCTGAAGTGGATGATTGCGCTTCATTTATGGCCTGCAAAGCTGATGTGGATGGTTGCGCTTCAATTATGGCCTTCGAAGCTGAAGTGGATGATTGCGATTCATTTGTTCTATGTCGCTGTCTAATAACAGCAGCAACCATCTCTTCTACGTCTTTTTTACCTTGGCAGCCTCATTTGTGTCAGAGAAAACACTCATTTTGTACCTGGGGTCTAGAATTGTACATATTGAGAATGTGCCACTTCTCTCAACACCTTCTAATCTTTTGTCCAAACCTGTTCCAAGTGCTATTATTACATTATTTGCTGTAAGACCCCTACTCAATAGTATTGACAAGTAAATTAACAATAACACACCATTCCAATATTTTGTTTAAAAATATTATTTAATTCTACTGTTCCTATCGGATTTATAAATAGGTAAGGTGTTACTAGTAAACAAGACTTTGACCAGAGCTATTTATGGTGCTTATAAAGGGTAGGACGTCTATAGTAATATTAACTATACGTCATAAAAAAACTAAGAATAAAAAAACCAGTATGTAATCTTATCGTTTATTAATCTTATTTGACGATAACGTAAAAAAATTTATAGATATACATTTGTAAGGATATATTATGATAGCGTTTCGAAAAAGAAAATTATTATCACACTCACCACTTTATGAGAAACAATATTATGCTAAGTTATGATCGGGAATTAATTTCTTTTCTATTTGCTCTGGCTCTGTAACTATTCCGAGCATACCTAGCACCAGCTTTTATACCTTCCCAAGTTTCAAAGCCAGCCTGTTCGATGAAATCAGGATCCACCAGGAAACCTTGAAGACCAGAGCCATTTCTATATCCAGGAAGCTCATATGTATAGGAGTAAGGTACTCCAACGTACGTGCCGTAATCAGAAGCGCTACCAGAAGACTGGTACAGAACAAGAGCAACATTACCCACGATATAATTAGGGTTGTAGCTTAACTTAACATTATCTATAGCTTGAGCCATTAGAACTCCCACCAAATTGATGAACAGACCGTTCGGAGGAAGCTGACCATTGCCGTATCCGTACAATATCATGCTCCCATAACTGTGGATGTCCAAGAATAACTCGGTGCGGTCTCCATACTCTTCAAAAATACTTCCGACGATAGCGGCTTCCGGTTCAGAAAAACCTTGGCGCCCGTGGAAAGTCTCCGAGCATCCAAAATTGCTGGACGCCGTGGACCAGTTGACGTCGAAGTTCCGGTTTAAGTCTACTCCAATACATATGTCTTGGACCGTGTAGCCAGTAGCTCGGTTCTTTCTCCAGAATCGGTCCTAGAAGTACATACAAAATTAAATGTTAAAAAATATTTCAAGTCAAATGCGGGAAGCCCGCAGCCACAACACAAATTAAGTAACACACAGATACTTCATCATCAGCCTGAATACGTCCACTGCCGAACATCGATCTTCCCCATTTTCTTCTTCTTTGAAGGGAGGATTTTTATGTTTTTCAGATCTCCGTAATTTTTTTTTTTTTAATGTTATTAGGTAACGAGACGAGCTGGTCGTTTGCCTGATGGTAAGCATAACGCCGGCCCATAACAATTGCAGTTCCACCCAGAACTTTGAAGCACAAAGGCCTGCGCGGCACTGCAATGCGCTCGTTACCCTGAGACATTAGGTATTAAGTCTCATAAGCCCAGTAATTTCACTGGATACTCTGCTCATCAAACCGGAACACAGTAATGCTTGCACACTACTGCTTGGCGGCAGACATCACGAGCAAAGCGGTGGTAACAACCCAGACGGACACTCGCAGAAGAGTTAGTCCTCCCACTAACTAACTTTATAAACCGATTTGGAAAATTCTAATTTTATATGAAAGGATAGTCTTTCATATTGGTCCCATAGAAATTTGATAAAAATCAGTTCAGTAGTTTGTCACTGAACTCGGTTCGTCACTTTCTTAAAGCAATTTTACTTGTGTAATGTACAGAAGAAACGTATCCATCATACCTCCACATGAGTGTAGACATATCCATCAGGGTTAGCGATAGGAAGGATGATCCAGTCAATGTCCTGAAGCAGGTCCTGCTCTGTCACATCGATGACCAGCTTTTCAATAGCGTAGAGAGTTGCAGGGAGGGTCACCCATTCGCGAGCGTGGAGAAGAGACTCCATGAAGACGATGGGTTTGGATGCATCCTGAAAAATATGACAAATGTTTTTGCATTAATATACCAGGTAAAATTAGGGTTTAACTAATAATATTCAATCTATACAAATAAACAATATTGAAGTGTCGGTTTGTAATGTCAAAATAACGGCTTTTTACCAAATTCATATGAAAGTACCTATATACGGTGCCTATAACTAAAAACCATTTTTAACTTTTTTGGCTGTCTGTCTGTTTGTTCTGGGTAATCTCCGAAACGGCTGGACCGATTTTAACAGGACTTTCACTGGCAAATAGCTCATGGCATAAGAAGTAACATAGGCTACTTTTATTTTAGAAAAATAATTAGGGTTCCGCGCAAAAAAATAAAACCCATGAAATCCAATATCTCCGCGCGGGCGAAACCGCGGGCAGCATCTAGTCGCAAATATAATTATACCTGGAAGTTTGTCGTCGATATCTTCAAGTACTTGATGTCTCGCCCTTCGAAGCTCTTCCCTGCATTGACAAGAGTCACAGTTTCGGGATATGCAGCAGCCAGAGCTTCTATGAAGGTGTCAATCTGTAATATATAAACAACATGTTTTAGTGCACATATCAGTTTTGGGAAATATCTCTAAGAAGTTCCACTATACAGGGTGTATTTTTTGGACCGGGCAGTAACGGGTACGTTAACCGTTATAGCTGCAAGAAAACGTTCTCAGAAATGTCTCCATCCTTAATTTTTGAAGATATTTTGATCTGCATTCACCAATATCGGCAAAAATATACCAGTAAACATATAGTAGTATATAATAGTCAGTAAGAAATGAGCCATTTATTCACACAAACATTTTTTTATGCCAGTCGATTCTATTTCGTATAAGAATCACAACACTATCAGATATGTCAGAAATCGCTAACTTGTTCCATACATTTCGTAGGTATACATTATAGCTACTGATAATTATTTTCTTAGAAGTTATTTTACGATAAATAACACTTGCTAATAGACTATTAAAAAATGGTTCTATGGAGTAAAAGAATTTTTAGATTTTAAAATTTAATTGTATGTTAAATCTTAAATATTTGCGCGTCTGCTTTGCACGCTGAATACATGTTCGGGCGCCAGATTTTAATGCTCGTATGTACCTACGTTAGAAGAAAAGGTTTTTGGTTGGTGTATGTACTTTCAAGCATTTTTAATTTATATAAAAACATTGTATGGGATAGGTTTCGAGTTAGTTCGCACCACAGATCAGATTAGTCTATTGATTGAAAATGGACGTCAGGTGGCGGGTTCAGACCGCGTTACATAGATGGCGCTGCCCCAAAACTTCCCGACTGCAGTGCGGCGCGAACAATACACATACCCTATATTTTAAACTTATGAACAGGGGCCTGTTTCATAAAAAATATTAGTCTAATCAGGACATTGTATTGTATTCTAGCAAATAAATTATTTGATTTGAAGATGTTACAGTGAAGTTACGGTAAGATATTATCACCCATGCAGCTTCATGTTTAACTTTAATATTTTTTTTGGAAATTCAGAAACCAAACCATACGCTTACTTTGCTGTCTATCATCAAAGCTTTACTTAAAAATATATCTTACCTCCTCATAAGTGTATATTCTGTCCAAAGGAAGGGCACCAACTCTGGATGCATTGTACGGCTTTCTGGAAGCTTCTGCCAACAATTTGTCTTCTAAATCGAGGAGCCTGAAAATTTATTAATTTCTTAGATTCTTATACAGAACATATTACATTCAGCTTGATTTTTGTTATACTAATTGCCAACGAAACAGCTGATAACAATAGGGATGTTGACTCAACTTTTTTATGACGCCACTCAATTCGTTTCATGAGAATCAAATGTCTATATCGAAAAACTGGAAATCGAACGCAAGAAACGTCAAAAACGTCAGGTGGTTCGTGAGGGTGACGAGCGCACTGCAGTGCCGCGCAGTACTTTGTGTAGATACACCTAGATAGGTGGTATGGCAAATGTTATGGGCTGCCAATATGGTTACTAGTAGAATCAGAACACCACGAAAAAATATACTTACTCTTTTATATTCTCATTTTCAACGTAGAACTCCACTCCAAGGTCTTTCAGGCCGTTCTCGAACTGCTGCTTCTTTTCCGCAGCCACCAAGACCTGTCCAGGTCTGCCGGGAATGGCGTGCGCCCAGATGTCTAGGTCCAAGTTGGTTTCCAGCTCGTTCAGCGGTGACACCTGGTCCGTGTTCTTGACAGATACTTGGTATAGGGAATATCTAAAAATACAAGATTTTTTGACTATATGTACACCTATTTGGAGTAACATTAATGAAACTTTACTATGGCTTTCTTAAACTTTCACGGCTATTTACTAAGTCACAAAAAGTAAAAAAAAAACATTGCAAGTCAAATAAAACCTAGTAAAAATGTAAAAGATCACCTACCCATCCCAAGATTCATGTTTAGCCAAAGCTAAACCAACCAGGACAAGCAGACAGACAATTCTTCGCATGACTATCTATTTTACATAACTAAATAAACTTAATAAAATGTCGAATTATATTCATAATCATTATCATTTTATCAAAATCGATCAGTTATTAGTCTGGTTTACACAGATATGCAAAGATTGGGTTTCCTAATTAACGAATAAATAAGTAATTATTATCTAGTTTTTAGACAGTATTTCTGATATTAGGTGTATGCCTACAATTAATTTGTCTTCAGAGTGCACTATCATGACCGAATCATGAAATTAGCGTTGCAAGTAAAGGTGTGAGCACACCGGGCGGCGGACGACACGGCAGAAAATAACAATAAACAATAAAACGTGTATTGCTAAAGGTACACTTTTACATAGGAACATACAATAATTTAGGTATTCAGTTATTTACTCATCTTCGTGCTACTAAGTCTGAATAGCGGCTATTTTTCAATATATATCCAAATAAATAAAATTGAAGTGTCTGTTTGTAATATCAAAATAACAGCTTTTTACTAAATGCATATGAAAGTATATACGGTACCTACCTATAACAAAACAACAATCATTTTTAAATTTTTATCCGTCTTTCGTTGTCCGTTTATCGACTTTTTATATCAAGCCTCGATACAATCGACAAAGGTTATCGAATAGCTAGGTCAAATCTAAAGAGAATATAAAGCTACTACAATACTTTACGATTAGACTTCGGTACTCAACATTCGATAAATTTATTAGTTTTATTGATTCGACAAATTTATCAAACCGACTTCCGTACTTGCGCCGCAGTGACAATAATTAAAGTAGGTAGACAATAATTTAGGTATCTAGTGGCTAGTGTCGGTTAACACTATAAAGTGTATTTCAATAATTCAGGTGCTAGTTACAGCTCTCAGACTGCGATCTGGACACATCCCATCGCAAAAGTTCGCATTTTTGATGAAGAAATCAGATTCTCCTAACTGCGTTGACTGTGTAGTGGTTGAAGATGTGCAGCATATCCTATGGGAGTGTGTCCGGAACGCATCATACAGACTGACTCAATTTGGGGCTTCAAGAGATATAGATGTCGGCCTGGGTAATAGCATACTATCCGAAATGTCAGAGAAAGCCAAAATTTTATTTAAATTAGCTGATTTAGCTTTAGAGAAAAAATAATGTATTTTGTGTTTGTATTTTGGATTGATTTGTTTTTACAGGGCGATGTGGTCGCACAGCGACAAAGACCTTTCAATAAAATTTAAAAAAAAAAAAATCAGGTGCTACGTGACAGTAGAACATACGTAAATACGTAAATCATGAATCATAAACCTTCATTTTGGCGTTGCCATAGTAGTGTGATATAGTGGACAAGTGATCATCCACTATCACAGATAGTCTTTGTCCACCATCCACGCTGTCTTACCGTCCGCCGGTGTGCGTTCACCCTACGTCGCTTTGCAGACAAATACGTGTCGAGCCGCGTGCGTCAGAATGACTTAAACACATTATTTCCCAGATAACGTGTCACAATCTTTAGGCACACCGTGACTAAACATCAGCGGCGCGAGTACGGAAGTCGGTTCGATAAATTTGTCGAACCGAAAAACTCGACAAATTTATCGAATGTTGCGAGTAACTGATGTACGAAGTACGTAGTGAAGTCTGAACGTAAAGTATTGTAGTAGCTCTATATTCTCTTTGGATTCGACCTAGCTTTTCGATAACTTTTGTCGATTGTTTCGAGGCTCGATAAATCCCACTTTATCGATTTGAACTGTCATTTTTATCGAATTTTGTCGAATATTATCGACCCGAATAGATCCGTACTTGCGCCGCAGGCTCGGGTAAAACCGCGGGCAGCAGTTAGTTTCTAATAATTTTAGAGATCCAGATTCAAATATGCCTCGTAACACTGCAGCAAGTTAAAGAGGTCATAGCGTGTTGCCATACGCAGTTATTAATTACCGTTGATATGACTTTGTAATTACATTTGCCTGACGGGTACTAGCAAAGGTAGCATGAGGACTGAAAGTAGGTGAACCAGTGGTTAAATAGTTGATTTTAAATTATAAACTAGCTTCTGCCCGCTTCTTCCCCACATGGTACATATCTTTATAGCCTACTAGCTTTTGCCAGCGGTTTTCACCCGCGTTCCCACAGGAAGCGTGCATTTTCCCGGGATAAAAAGTACCCTATGTTACTCTCCAGTCCATAAACTATATCTATGCCAAAAATCACGTCGATCCGTTGCTCTGTAACTACGTGACAGAAGGACAAACCAACAAACACACTATCGCGTTTATAATATTAGTAAGATTTGTTATTCCAGCAGGGCTAACATGCGCGCCACGACAAAGTCTTGTCTACTGTTTTGTCTCGCTCTTTCTCTCGCGAACATGAGACAAATGCACGACATAAGCATCGACAAAATTTTGTCACGGTGCGCATGTTAGCCGTACAGAACCTACACTATCTAACATTCCTAATATCATCAAAACCGTCTAGTGAAATTAATTGCAGGACTTACTAATTTATATTTTTTAAATTAATAAATAAGTCTTTGGTCAGTGCTTGGATACAGTGGTTTTATTTATAACAGTCCTTCGCGAAGTGTAATCGAGTGTTTTTATAGTTACACGTGGATGATACAATGCTGAATGCAGTGACCGAATGAAAAGAGAGAAAGTGAAGAAACTTATCAAAAAGTTATTCGTGCCATTATGATTATGTTGGTGATTAGCGGTAAATCTAGGTATACAAATAAAGAAATTGATTTACTAAATTTTTTACTAAATGCATTTTTAACAACCATTTTTAATTTTTTTGTCTGTCTGTCTGTTTGTTCCGGGTAATCTCCGAAACGGCTACTTTTATTTTAGAAAAAGAATAAGGGTTCCGCTCAAAATAATAAAACCCGTTAAATGCAATATATCCGGGCGGGTAAAACCGCGGGCAGCAGCTACTATGGTTATAAAATATTTTTTTTACTTGTGGATTACGTTAAGGAGACGAGCAGATCCTGATGGTAAGTCTCAATCCACTTGATAAGCATAACGCCAGCCCAATAACAATTGCAGTGCCACTCAGATTTTTCAAGCAAAAGGGTCTGCGTGGCACTGCATTTCGCTCGATACCCTGAGAATTATCTCAGGGCAAAATTACAGGGCTTTAAATGTGACTTGGTACCTCAAGTGCAATTAAGGACTCAATAACCAAGTCGTGGTGGGGGTAGCCAGCCAAGCTCAAAGAGTTATATTATTATTTATATTACAAAAACGAGCTGTCAGATATATCCTGGGTTTAAACCAGAGAAACTCATGTAGAGAAAGGCTCCCCGTCGTCGCCGCCCTCGGCACATCTTGGGCGATCCGGACGATCCCATCGCGACCGCGGTAGCGGCCGTGCTGGGCTCGCCCGACGATCAGTCCAATCCTAGCACCAGCCCGAATGCTGGTGCAGGAAGGCGTCCAGCTCTCAGTTGCGGTATCGGATACCGAATTAGACGCAATAGGCATCGACCTCGCCGGCGAGGTCGATTCTTTGCTAGTTAGATTAGGGTTGTAGGGACCGAGCTTCACTCCGCCGTCGAGTTTCTTGCCCTTCTTCTCGATGGTGTAGGTTTTGGAACGAGGCAACTAGAATCACTACGAATTCCGCGAGCGTCCAACTCGCGAGAATTTAGCTTTAGCTAGATTAGGGCCCATCTCAAACGGTCGCACTCGTGCACCGGGGCCGTTCTCTCCGACCCCCCTCTCCCGGCGACGGCCCAAGCCGAGGTTCGTACCGCGTGATTCACCTCACGCGGTGCCCTTGAGCTAGTCGCCAACCACCACTTTGCTAGGGCTGAGCGCCTTCTGCGCTCTCCCGACGTTCGGTGACGCTGTAGAGGTCGAAAGACCAACAGCACGATCCAAAAAAAAAAAAAAAATGTAGAGAAAGGTTTAAGGAATTAAACATAATGACCATGGTGGGAGAATTTATATTTCAAAATATTATATATGTGCGGGAGAATTTAGAAAAAATGACATTTAACAAAGATATTCATAATTTTAATACACGACATAAACTTAAGTTAGTGCTTCCACACACTAGGTTATCAAAAATTGCAAAAAGTTTTATCAGCATTTCTATAAAATTATATAATAAAATTCCTTTGGACATACTAGATAAATGTGACAAAGAATTTAAAAACTGTATTAGGAAACATCTTATTGATAAGAGTTATTATAAATTAGACGAAGCTTTTGCTGACAAAGACATTTTTACAAATATGATTACTGATAATACATTGAATGTATAATTTAATTTTTTATTTCTATTGTAATTTTTTGGTGTTGTTGTTAATTAATTTGTACCCAAGTGACGTATCTAGGAGCATGTTTATTATGTCAAAAGATGAATAAATGAATTGAATTGAATTGAATTGTGGACAGGAACCCTCAAGTGATGTCCAACGCATCGATCCCTCTTCATCCAGGTCAGATGCTACGTCAACCACAACATCCAGTTCGTTCACTTCTCATCAAGTATGGGGTTCAGCAGGAAACATAGGTACCATACCTATATACAAATCTACGAATACGCAAGTGCAACAGCGCATTGAAAGGTACGGAACTGGAAAAAAAATTTCACAATCTCTAAAAAAACAAATTGATAGTGACCTTTGTTTTTGGTATTATTAGTGGTAGGACTAACTCTTCTGCGAGTGTCCGTCTGGGTTGTTACCACCGCTTTGCTCGTGAAGTCAGCCGCCAAGCAGTACTGTCCAAGCATTACTGTGTTCCGGTTTGATGAGCAGTGTAGCCAGTGAAATTACTGGGCTTATGAGACTTAATACCTAATGTCTCAGGGTAACGAGCGCACTGCAGTGCCGCGCAGGCCTTTGTGTTTCAAAGTTCTGGGTGGCACTGCAATTATTATGGGCCGGCGTTATGTTTACGATCAGGCAAACGACCAGCTCGTCTCGTTACCAAATAACATAAAAAAACCTTGTTGATTTATTTGTAGATAGCTATCACCCGTTCTCTTTAGTAGAGGAACGTGCTTTCAAAAAATTTGCCCGACACATACCTGGATACGAGCTGCCATCTCGAAAAACTGTTTCCAACATTTTAATTCCTGCATTATACGACAAGACATTACAACAAAAAAAAGAAGAAATAAATGATATTGAATATATATCATTAACAACAGACCTGTGGACATCTCGGGTCAATGATGCCTACATTGCTATTACAGGGCACTATATAACAAAAGATTTAGAACTAAAAACATTTTTATTAAAATGTGCTCAGTTTCAAGACACCCACAGTCCCACACCAGTGCAAATATATACAAGCTGCATTGCTCGAAACGACCAACGAGTGGGATGTTACAAGTAAAATAAATTTTATTGTAAGTGACAAGGTAAGGTTGTCTGGAAGAGGTCGCTGTTTAGCGATAAGAACGCCCATTGTACTCTGAATTTTTTTAAGTTTGATATGTTACATTTATATATCCTTTTGGTGTGCAATAAAGAGTTATTGTATTGTATTGTGACAATGCGGCCAACGTCAAGAAAGCCATAGGTGATATAGGGTGTAAGCATTACGGATGCTTTGGCCATACCCTAAACCTCGTAGTTCAGGATGCCCTTCAACTAGTCCAAGCTTCTTTAGATAAGGTGAAAACTATCGTCAGACACTTCAAAACAAGTACTGCAGCGCTAGAAAAACTATTAAAAATGCAAACCCAGGAAAAGCCAGAGGACGTACCAAAGCGCTTGATACAGGAAGTTCCAACGAGGTGGAACTCCACTTTGTGTATGTTGCAACGATTTGTTGAACCAGAAAATTATATATTGGTGTCAATTCTATCATTTCATACCTAAACTAATTTTCCAATGCATAACATGAGAAAGAGATGGAATATATTTTAGACCTGTCAAATTAATCCACTTGCTTGTGTCTAGTGTAAATTTAATGGCAATGAATTCAGTGGCATCTAATTTAGCAAGAACGAAAGATATTTGACAGCACTAAAACAAAATTTAGATCTGTCAGACATCTTCCGTCTCTTTCTCATGTTATGCATTGGAAAGAGAGAGAGCGAAACTAAAATTAGTTTAGGTATGTAATCATAGAATTGCCACCATTATGTGCCACTGTTGCAGTTCTTAGAAAAGATTTGCCAATTTTATCTGTCGGAGAATGGACGATGTTACGTGAACTGTGCTGGCAGTGGCGTATTTCAGAACTCAGCGCCCTGGGCCTGCAGGCCCCGGCGCCCTTTTTTGACAATTTTAAACTGTATCGAAAGAGACAACACACAGTTTAACACTGTTCATTAATGTTGGTCTTTGTGGGCAGAGGGTGGCGGAAATAACAATACGTGTGTTCAATGGCAAGT
Source organism: Crocallis elinguaria (assembly GCA_907269065.1). NCBI lineage: Eukaryota > Metazoa > Arthropoda > Insecta > Lepidoptera > Geometridae > Crocallis > Crocallis elinguaria. The sequence goes on from OU026076.1 coordinate 1,602,120, forward strand.
AGTATAATCGACTGACGGGTCTCGTTGCGTGACGCAGCCGCGCGTACGCCTCTTTATTTTTACTAACAATTAATAAGAGCCTTAGTTACGTAGTCTTTTTAAATTTCTTCTGCTTGCATCCCCCTAGCAGGCTGCCGCCCCGGGCCATGGCCCTTTTGGCCCTAGGGTAAATACGCCCCTGTGTGCAGGGTTCCCTTTCGAGGAAGCTACGAAAGCTATGAGTGGTGAAAATTATATGACAGCCAGTACTATCATAGTCATGACACGCTGTCCTAAAGAATCTTGCAATCAACTTCTCCTGAAAGATTTTACAGATACAGCAGATAATGTAATAATAGCACTTCGAACAGGTTTGGACAAAAGATTAGAAGGTTTTGAGAGAAGTGGTACATTTTCTATATGCACAATTCTAGACCCCAGGTACAAAATGAGTGTTTTTTCAGACACCAATGAGGCAGCAAAGTCAAAGAAAGCCGTAGAAGAGATGGTTGCTGCCATTATTAGGCAGCGACATGGAACAAATGAAGCGCAACCATCCGCTTCAGCTTCGGTGGTTATACCAGCACGTGACAAATTTTCATTGTGGGTGGTACGCAGCAGGAAATAGGTACACCATTGTCACGTGCTATCAAAGAAGTAGATGGATACTTAAAAGAAAACATATTGCCGATGTTTGATAACAACGGCAAATTTAATTGCCCTCTGCAATGGTGGCGACTTAACCGCCATATTTATCCGAATATAGCCATACTTCTGCGCAAATATGGCAATATAATGGCTACATCTGTTCCGTGCGAGCGGATATTCAGTAAGACGGGACTAATTATAACTAACCGCCGCACACAACTGAAAACAAAAAAATTAGCCCAATTGACATATCTCAATGTTAACCTTGATTCGAATAGATTTGTCAATTATTAAAATAACATAATAGTGACTAAGTTGCAGAAGGTGTGTAAATGTGTATATATAAAAAGCGTAATTAAACAAAAAAAAACTAAAAAAAAACGCAAAAAAAATTCTGGTTAACTGTAAATATTTGTATATAAAATCATTGTATATACAATCAAATTAACTTCTAAATACGCCTGCATTTATAATATAATAATAGTTTTTTTAGTATGATAGTGATAGTTATACAAATAAATCGGTACCTAAGTACATTTAATGCAGTCAGTCCTAAACCTGATTAAAGTATGAAAGGAAGTTAATTTGTAGTATGAGTCGGAGATACGTTATGTTTTTTTTATACTATTTTATAACGAGAAGAACCGGTCGTTTGCCTGATGGTAAGTATAACGCCGAGCCGGCCCATACCAATTGCAGTGTCACTCAGAACTTTGAGACACACAGGCCGGCCGTGGCACTGCATTTCGCTCGTTACCCTGAGACTTGGCAACAAGTCACATAAGCCCAGTAATTTCACTGACTACTTTGCTCAACCGGATGCTTGCACATTACTGCTTGGCGGCAGACTATACGAGAAAAGCGGTGGTACCCACCCAGATGCACACTCGCAAAAGAGTTAGTCCTACCACCTACCAATTACTACCCAAGTGGTATCAATATTAAAAAAAAACTAAAACGATACATGCGCAGTTAGATTTACTTATTTATTTAAAAAAACATATTCATTAAAAAAAACATTAAGCCTTTTATAACATGTAACATAGCCACTCGTTTCGTAAGTAACTGTAACACGTGTAAAAAAAAACTAGCTACAAAAATCACTTGTTTACAAAAGACACACGCCTACACCATGACTAGTAGACATGAAAAACCCGTCAACAACCCATCGCTACAAAGTGAATACAAATATCAATACACTTCTAAATTTATAAAATAGTATTAAAAATTCCTAACCACTCAGAAAGCGACAGTGCCCCACTCTCCCCCGGAAGGGAGTGAACGATCATCGAGGGCTGGTGATGGACCACCACCGCCCGCCTCACGCTCAGGGCACCGCGCCACGTCTCATCAACGTGGTTAGGCGCGACTCACTTATTGTGTCAGTCTTGGGAAGAGCATACTATAGAAATGATCCTATGAAGTAAGGTCTTGTTTGAAATGCGCGCCGCTCGACACGTCATCTTTTTGTGGAGAATCTTGTCACCGCGATGCAGGATTTCGCCGCTCAAGTAGACCGGCCATCTAGTTTCGTTTTAAGGAACTAATCCATTTTTCTGTACGCACACTACGCAGCAGGAAGGTCACAATACATGGCCACGTGGAGAACACATTACAATGACAGAATAAAATTAAATAAGTACCATTACAATTATTTATAGAGGTTAAGTACAATATTAGCACAGTATTACATTTTACATTGTACTTTGTATGAAATGTATGGTATTTGTTATGTTCACGAAAAGTACCGTCTGTGCATTTATTATGTTAAATAAAAACTACCAAAAAGGATAAAAATATATTTTGTGTATTTATGTGCCGTTTATCAAATCAAATCATAATTCTTTGTTGTACACCAGCCTTTAGAAATGAAACGTTCAATGTTTAGATGTTAAATTATAGTACAATGGGCGGACTTATCGCTAAAAAGCGATCTTCCAGTCAATCTTTGGATTTAAAAGAACTTAATAAGAGGAAATAAATCATGACCATCGATATTTCGATATTTGATTTATTAATCAAACAAAGAAGATTACTACACCTACTTATTAGCTATACCTTATTATTATTTATATTATTCATGAAATAATTATGTACTTATTGGTGTCGTTTCATATGCAAAACTAATTTACGTTCTCTCTCTTTCTAAAAAATAACATGAGAACGGATTTGTATTCTGATTTCTAGGATTTAATTTTCGTAATTACCGTAACCTTTAACTATGGAGGAAATTAATACCTGGAGGCTAGATTACCTAGTATGTACATATTATTTAAAGTTTAAGGTAATTACTAAAATTAAAACGGATAACGTAAAACGTGGTTTTCCGGTGTACTTCATTTCGTAATTGGACATTTTGCAAATTAGACATTCTGCGCATTTGTGTCAATTGCATGAAGCGATGTTGACATCGATCAGTGTTGCCAACTTTATTTTAACGAACCCACTAATTGTGGTGTCATAATCCACCAAAAACCACTAAATTTGGCGATCCCTCAAACCACCAGAAAACCACTAACATATTATGCCAGGCAGACATGCTTTAAAATATTATTTGGAAATAAAACATCAATTATCGGCTGTAATTTATACTACAAAATTATAGTTTATTTTTGTTAACAAAAAATAAATCCTTATAGACATTAGTCAGACATTAAAGACAATCATCTTCGGAAGAATAGGCTTCTTCTACAATTTTTTGAATAATAAATTTCTTTATTCCCTTATTTTTGTACTATGATATTTGGTAATAATAATATGTAGTTATTGTAGCATCTTTCCTCGCGTTTTTAAACTAGTACGGACTGTGAGAATTGAAGATAGCAGATATAATTTCATTCAGTTTCTGATAAATAATCGCTAATACATAGGAAATAATCACAAACACACCTTTTGAATTCAAACAAAACTTGACGCACGGCAGTATTCAGACGAATAAAGTCCCTCATCAAAATTATTCAAGAAATTGACAAACTGTTCTCGGGGAACCCCTGAAAACTACCACCTCAGTTCTGTGCTGCCTACACGTAAAAAATATGCACTTGTTTTGTTATGTAAACGGTCAAGTACTTTCCTATATTTAATTAATTTTAGTGGTTAAATGGAGTACCTTACCACTAACTGAAACAACCTAAGCCACTAGAAAAATCCACTAGCCACTAAAACCAAAATTTTTCCACTAAACGGTAAGCCTAAACCACCAGATCTAGTGGAAAATCCACTGAGTTGGCAACACTGACATCGATATCAAAATTGATCATGACGTATGACGTTATTCCAATATCTCTACCATGAATCCGGTGATCATGGTTTTAAACAATTTACATTTTACAGTAATCGTTTAATTAATTACAATGATATAATGAACAACAACACATTCAAGACAATGCCCGAATGGTTGTATTCTCCAAAAACTAAAATTTTTTGTCTGTTTGTTTGTTACCAGATTTGAATTGATCGCGCCCAAAGCTTTCTCGCGGTGAATGTAACGCTTGCGTGTGTTAAGGGTTGTCAACGCCATCTAGTTTAAATGTGTAGAAGCTTTATAATAAAGAGCAAAGTCAGAAAGACGCCATATTGTTACGTATTTTACGTAATGAATGTGGTATACAATATTATGTCATGTTTATACGTAATTAAACATGTAATTATTGATGTCGATTCTGTCATTTCTTATCTAAACTTAGATCTCAAGCTCTAAGTCTTAGAATTACCTACTGGCTAAGCCTCTATTAGTTTTAGTTCTTATATTTTTATATTGTTAACCATATTGTTAACTAAGTACCTAATTTAAGTTTGCAACGCCCTCCTAACAGGGTGCATAATTATGTTTACGCTTAAGTATAAGTTGAATGTATGTGTGCATAAATAAATAAACATAATTTACGTTCTCTCTCTCTCTTTCTAAAATGTAACATGAGAACGGTTTTGTATTCTGTATTTAATTTTAGTAATTACCGTAACCTTTAAAATTATATATATTAGGTAATACCTGGAGGCTAGATTATCTAGTATGTACATAATATTATTTAAAGTTTAAGGTAATTACTAAAATTAAAAACGGATAACATCTAACGTGGTTTTCCGGTGTAGGTACTTTAATTTCGTAATTGGACATTTTGCAACTTAGACATTCTGCGCGGCCTAAACGTTACATTATACCATTTATATAATTATGTAGTACATACATTAATCATTTTGAATATTTATCTGCAGAGCTTCCTTCCTTTCCGTACTATTCTGTACTGTGCATTCGTAATTCCGTATTAATTATAATATACGAGAACATTGCGAAAAACTGTGTAGCATAGAGTAGGTAGTTCTGTAAAAAATTAATAGTATAAAAAAAGGAATAGAGTGCGCTCTCTTGTGCCAATTTCATATCATACATAACAGTGTCGAACATCGATATTGTTGATTAAGATAAAATAAAATATGAATGGATTATATTCTCTTTGATATGAATCAGGTGGTCATGGTTTAACAATTTACAGTAATTATTTAATTGATTATAATGATTTAACGAACAACAACACATTCAAGACGATTCCCGAATGGTTGTATTCTCCAAAAACGGTATTTATTTGTTTGTTTGTTTGTTACCAGATATGAGATGATCGCGCCCACACCCTTGCCACAGTGAATGAATCACTTGCGTGTGTTAAGGGTTGTCAACGCCATCTAGCCTCAATGTATAGACGCTTTATGAGAAAGAGCAAACACAGAAAGACGCCATGATTGTTACGTATTTTATCCGCAATGGGCGCCACTGTGCTTTATCTTTCATATTGTGCTGTCTGATAATTATCAGACATACGATATGACGTCTGACAATCTGACAAGATTATAATAAAAGAGTTTACATATATATTTTATCATTGATACATTCATAGCACAGATTTGTAATATAAGTCTGTGATTCATAGACACTTCCTTCTTTCACGCAGTAACAGAGCAACAGATCGACGGTGAATAGATACCTACCTACCCAGTTTATAGGCCGGAAAGTAACAGCACAAAACTCTTTGGTAACGGTTTGATAAGAGGCTACTAACCCGAAAAAATGTACGATTCGGCGGTTCCCGCAGGAATCTCCGTTTGGGTAAAACCGCAGGAAGCAGCTGATGAAATAAAATGACCTAATAAAGTTCAGTACAAGTATTTGCTAGCCAAAAGCATTTATTAGCGTACCTATTATACAACAATGGACTAGATGCCTTTATGAACTAGCTAATACATAAATAAACACTAAATCTAACCTAGCTACAAAAACAGTTGGATAATCTACAAGCCAAAGTAGGCCTTTAGATATTGATTTCGATTAATTGTTATGGGCAGGCGTTACGCTTACCATCAGGTAAACGACCAGCTCGTTTCGTTATCAAATAGAATAAAAAAATGATTTAGTGGCGTCTAATTTATCAAGAATGGACGATATATGACAGCTCTAAAACTAAATTTAGATCTGTCTAACATCTTTCATCTCTTTCTCAAGTTACGTACCTATTGGAAAGAGAGGGATCGATACTAAAATTAGGTTTAGGTCACTATGAAACGATAAAATCGACACTACAAGCGAGTAGATTAATTTGACAACTCTAAAATTACCTATATTAGGAATCTAAAATTTACTTGAAACTGGAAAATGTATCTACATTTCGTTCCTTGGTTTGTCACGCTCGCATTGTAGCTAAAAGATAATAAGAAAATATGAACAAAGAAAACTTCAGATCAAAGAACACACAAACAAGTACAAAGACAGTGTACAAAGAGCGTACCTACTCGAGAGTTTGACTCAAGACTTGAGTGAAAGACTATGTCTGCTCTACTTAGGGTTATCAGATGACGTATTCTTTTACAGTTATAAATAAACGTTTGTGTGTTTGTGTGAGATAGTGATATCTCACCTGATCTTAAGATACAATGATGTGATTGAAGATGGTGAATACGCTGAACCTAGGCTAAGACTGACTCTCAAGTGCAGGTAGAACATGGCCGCTTGGCAACAGATTTTTTTTATATTTGAACATTACGCTCTATGGACACGTAGTCCAAGTAGGTCATATATTAATAGAAATTAAAAAGATAAAAAAGAAACAAGACGGGAACTATGGGGCAAAAGAGATTTCCGATGTAGGTAGAGCTGCAGATATGTATAAGGTATCTTATCTCTTATCTAACCACCCATCCAATCAAGCATAGGAAGGTCGGCAGCTCGGTGCGGCCTGGGCTGTCATAGGGTGGAGGCCGGGAGGAAAGGGTGTTGATGTGATGAAGTGCAGCGCGGGGGCACTGGTGTGGTCCTTTGGAGAGCCGTGCCATCACCGAGGTTGAACACCGGGAGGGTTTTATAATGGTTAAAAATCTCACATAGCTCGTCTGCAGTCTATGCCAACGAGGTATCTCAAGGACATAATTAGTTCAATATGTCTCCTCATCCGTTACAGGGGTAGAGAACAGACTTGTTTATTTCTATCTGCCCCCCCTAAGAAAACAGCAGGAGGACAGTCGGCCAAAAACCATTACTTCGATCTGTCCCCTCATCAGTAACAGGGGGCAAATCGAACTTATTTTCCCTGTATGTAGCAGGGGATAAAACAAAATTTTAATTTAATAAAAATACTATTTCAGTAATTAATTAATCAAAAATCCTGACATTTTCAAAAAGTCTTCGCAGTGATAAATGCGTAAAATCCGGTTATGTTAGAACAAATCCTGACGTGTGGTAACCCTAACGCTACTCGAGTGGAGAGTCAGTGGCTTCTCAAAGCCGGACCAACAACGCTTTGTTTGGCGGATTGTCTGTATTTTTAGGGTTTGGACGCTGTGGGGTAAAAGTTGTGCGATATTTATAAATTCAAATTCAAAATACTTTATTCATATGTGAAACTTGCGTTGTGGTAATTCAGTTATTGTTTTTAGAATTTACTGTAGAATCCGACACCTAGCCAGGAACGATTTATCAGTTTTTTTATAGCAAATGTGTTAGCGTTTGACCGCTATCTCAGTTTATGTAAAGCGACAATGCGGTCGACGATGAAGCACACTTGCCCAGAAAATACCTCGTCTCTTGAAGATTCACAGATTGGTGCCTTTGGTGTTCAGGAAAAATAGAAGAAAGAAAGAAAGAAAGAAAAAACATTTATTCGGCACTCTCACAACAAACTAAATAGAACAAAAGGATAAAATGACAAGATAAAAATTAACAACAATACAAAAAATGACTGGAAACATAACTAAAAAAATAAATAAAAACATCTGCAGTGATGTGGCGCCGAAAAGGATTCACCTCAGCATAAATGTCGTGTGCATAATATACTCTAACATAACAGAAGCTGGCAATGAGGTCTACATTGCACAGGTCTACAGTGAGGATACTACAATTTTATAGTTATTTGTACATCTTGCCGCATGCTGCATGGGCCAGCAAGCGTCATACATGCGTCAATCGTAGTTAGACGAAACGAAAACATCTCAAGCATAATGATTTTCATATAATATGAATTCACCACTATTCTCAGACTGATTATAAAAATTCAGTTATTAACATCAGGAAGCTATACACTATCCCTTAGTGCTTTGCTACATTTAGCATTCATTATGTCACTTAATAAAAGATTTATTCACAAAAAATAAGGTATTACAACAATTTACATCCTAGTCCTCATAGGATACCCTGTGTTGTGGGTGACTAGTTTCTTCCTTTGGGGTCTAATAATAGATAAGAACTAAGAACATTGATAGGTTTAGAAAGAAAACAAACACAAACAATAGGACACATAATAGACAATAGGATAAATCGGCACGGTACATTTCTGACTCGAATTCAATATTACTCGTAGTAAAAAAAAAGAGAAAAAACAAAAGAACAAAAAATATATAACGTTCAAACACCAATTCCTATAGTCAAGAAATGGAATTTGGCCTGGCATTATGCTTACTTATCAATCAAACGACTCGTTCGTATTGTTATCAAAAGATATAATAAAGAGGTTAAAAAGGCTACAAAATAAACAAATAAGCAAATTACAATTTGTCGCGGAAGCATCGTTTTTCCACACAACAAGGGAGATTAGTGCCTCCTTGCTCCAATTTATTCCCGTCAAATTTTCTCATCTCCTGTCACATACACAATACCACAGCTTAATATGAACAGTATGGCCTTTTAACCAAATACTTAAAGTGCAATCTTTGCAGGAGTAAGTACGTTGGAAGATAATTATAGTACTTTATTATATGATCAGCCGCATTACCGTGTAATCAGCTGCCTAGCCACACCATCCGCTCCGTCTCTAGCTGTCTAGAGGAAATCGCTTAAAGCGATAAGACCGCCTTTTGTACTAATAGATTAAGTTAAAATAAGTTCACTTTGTAATGTTATAGTTTTCATTGCAGTCTGCTAATGGAGTTTAAAAAAAAGGATGAATTCGTAATTTGTCTGTTTTTTATTTTTTGTGGTGATGTCGATTTGAATGTATCTTAATTTTATGAATAGAATATAGAATTATAATCTTATATAGAATTATATGAATTGAATAATATTTTTCATGAATAGTTAAGACGTAACCCTACACATAAAAAAAACTTTCCCCTTTTTATTTATATAAACTCTATTAGCACACTGCAATGAAAAATATAGCATTACAAAATAAACATATCATTTCATAAAATTTGAAAAGAACCACTACCAATAAAAACTCAATACCACCCTAAGGGTGGAAAAATAGGGGGTGGAATTTCATACATAAACATTACATTACATTAACGCTTACACACTCATACCCCCGCACTAGGAGTCCCTGTGTCGCAGGTGGCATGGACATACACAGATACACATCACAAACATCCAAGACCCGAGAACAAACTTTATGCTTACACAAAATCTGCCCCGGCCGGGAATCGAACCCGGGACCCCTCGCCTTGCAGGCAGGGTTACTACCAACTTAGCTACGGAGCCGTCATGGCGATATTTTCCTCGAAGTTGGTTCCCGCTTTTTTAAAAGCAATTTTGTCCATACTGTTTTCATGTGCCATAACAATATGGTATACAGGGTGCTATAGAGTATATTGAAACGCAATTCATCAAAGACTCGACATGGGCCACGATAATTACTGAGATCGATACTGAAGCGATACTTTGACAGTGGAGCGTATTTCGGAATTTTCAGTATGGGTGAAGAGCAAATTTTATGGCGGTCACTATTTTCACGGTGTGAACCAAAAATAGCGTGAATCTAGGTGTCTGGAAGAGATCGCTATGAGCGATAAGACCGCACATTGTGACAAATATAGCTTTTCCGATTTCAGTTTTGAACTATTTTTTGTACTGTTGTTTCAACAGAGTTACTATATACCTATCTATCTACACTGTAGATAGATAGGTAGGTATATATTATATTCTACAGAGATACCTAACTATACCTATCTATTTATAGAGAGTGTGGCCGAGCGGGAACTTCCGCGATATTCAATCCGACGCACCATAGTTCGAATCTCGACTCGGCCCGCATCAATGACTTATATCGAGTTATGTGCGGACTATTCACATCTCATAAATATATACATCACAAAAATTTCGCTTCCAACAGGATTCGAACCTGCGTCTTCTGGCTTGCCGGGCCAGACGCCTTAACCGCTAGGCCATGGGAGCAATCACTATCCTGTTGGAAGCGAAATTTTTGTGATGTATATATTTATGTGAACATCCGCTAGTGTCGGTTAACACTGTAAAATATATTTACATCTCGCTCTAAAACGGTGAAGGAAAACATCGTGAGAAACCCGCATGTTCAAGAACCACAAAATTCGAGGACATGTGGGGTCCACCAAGCCGCACTGGGCCCGCGTGGTGGATTATGGTCTATATACCTTTCTCCATGAGAGAAGTGGGAGTGTAAGAGGCTGATAATTATATCTATCTACTGCAACTGAGCTCTATTACCTACCTAGGCTTGCAAACCGCCTGTAGACACATTTGAATTCCATTTGTTCCCCAATTTTGGGGCTATCACAACTGCGTTGACTATCAGTACCACACATGGCATTGACAGGACGTCCAAATACGCTAGTTATCCCGCAAATATTAAAACAGCCAGTGTAACTTGAACCCAGCAACCATTTTGAAAACGTAACGTAAACCAATACAGAAATCGTTCACTATAACAATGTGATTTTGTTTCCAATCACGCCACATCCTTCAGTGACGCTATTGGATATATCCGATATTGGTGTCTTTGGCTTCGATTTGGTGTAAATAAATGTGTTTTCGTGTTTTGGTCATAGTATTTAGGTATTATATAATCTGCGGTCTAGGATAATATCCCTGAAACGGGTATTTTTGAAGGTTTAATAAAAGGTTTAGTAATAACTACGAATTTGTTAGGTTTGTAAAACTGCGACGCAAGTACGGAAGTCGGTTCGATAAATTTGTCGAACTGAAAAACTCGATAAATTTATCGAATGTCGCGAGTACCGAAGTCTGATCGTAAAGTATTGTAGAACCTTTATAATATTCTCTTTGGATTCGACCTAACTATTCGATAACTTTTGTCGAAAGTATCCAGGTTCGATAAATTATATAAAAAGTCGATAATACCCACTTTATCGATTTGAACTATCAATTTTATCGATCAAAAAGATCCGTACTTGCACCGCAGGTAATACATGGTCTATGAGACAATGAAATTTCATGAGACGTTGCATGACACGCATTTCACTCTTTATTTTTATAGGCGTAACAATGTATTGGATCCTTTGATTTATTTTAATTAGTATTCGTATTGATGAAACAGAATAACTATGTATCATTAATAGGCTTAAAGAATTGTCATACTTATTCTCCAATTTGGTTCCTACTAGCATTAAGATTTCTATGATAACATTTTGAAAAATGTTTTATTGTTACCTAATTAAATAAAAAAGAAGTTTTAAACACCACAGAAGTCTTTATTTTGTTAAGCTTATACCGCACAAGTCAACACAAAATACGCTTATGTTAACTTATGACATCGTAATTGACACTAATAAGTACCAACTTATGGATAAATTAATGAAATGAAAAAATAAATGATTGAGTATTGATTATTTACCTAATTTAAATTCTAAGTATTTATTTACTAATAATAATAACTGATAAATTGATAGTGACAAAGTTAAGAAACCCTAGCGAAGTAGGGTATATAAAAACTAGATTTAGACTCATTTGAGTGTTCCTCTCCACGGAAATCTTTAGTAAAAGGCGAAAGATTTGTGCGTGTTGAAGAGAAACCAGAGTGACTTAAAACGGCGTGTTTGAATTACCTGTTCAAACGCCGGAGAATCTTGTCACCGCGATTCAGGATTTGAGCGCTCGTTTTGAAGCGCCACCTAGAGTTTGGGCCTGGTACTAAAGCAAATATGGGAACGCATATAAATGAACATGCGGCGCAAGGACGGATCTATTTGATCGATAAAATTCGATAAAATTGACAGTTCAAATCGATAAAGTGGGTTTTATCGACTTCTTATATAATTTATCGATTCTCGATACAATCGACAAAAGATATCGAATAGCTAGGTTGAATCCAAAGAGAATAATTATAGAGCTAATTAAAATACATTTACGATCAGACTTCGGACTCGCAACATTCGATAAATTTATCGGGTTTGTCGATTCGTCAAATTTATCGAACCGACTTCCGTACTTGCGCCGCTGATCCAAGTAAAACTGATGCCGAGACGAGTTTCTTGCCCTTCTTCTTGCTCGGCCTATACCAATTTGGAACGGGCACGGTGGGTTTCTGGAAGGTTCGTTGACTTTGAGCACGGATTTGGTATGTTGGTGTCTTTTTCATTTATTATGTTCTGTTTTAAAGACAGCATTAGTATTATTTATTTATTTACTTTTACTAAATACCTCTAGACTAGCATTACAGTTTTAAGTAAACACATAAACTTACTAAACTATGCGATATTTTTCCCAAATACGCAATGCATCAACGAAAGGAAGTGCTTCCAAATTACATTAATGATTCAAACAGCAAAAACGTAACATACTTGTTCACGCAGTAACTAATCTTCAGACAAAGACATAAAGCGCACATCAGAACATTTTGTGTCGTAGAATCATTCGTTTCAACTGGTTACTATATAAAATACGAATAAGGCTCTAATTATAGGCGTCTACACGGCCAACGATGCGTTCACTGTACTGTGTGATCCTACTAATCCTACTAATATTATAAATGCGAAAGTGTGTTTGTTGGTTTGTCCTTCCTTCACGCAGTAACGAAGCAACGGATCGACGTGATTATTGGCATAGATATAGTTTATGGACCGGGGAGTAACATAGGTTACTTTTTATCTCGGAAAAATACACGGTTTCTATGGCAACGAGGCTGAAAACCACGGGCAGAAACTAGTTACGTTATAAATATTACAACGACTGAAAAACGTACTTTCGTTTTCTCTCCAAAACTTCACAGAAGCATTCAGGAAAGTATACACCGGCCACCGCTATTATACTGGAGAGTGATTTTCACTCGACTGATTACAAGCTTACAGAGCACTTATTTCACCGTTATCAAGTTTTATTTTTTAACTAGCTGCTGCCCGCGATTTCACCTGCGAGGACATATTAAATTTCATGGTTTTTATTTTTTTGCGTGGAACCCTAATTCGTTTTCTAAAACAAAAGTAACCTAAGTTACTCCTAACATCAGCTATCTGCCAGTGAAAGTCCCGTCAAAATCAGCCCAGCCGTTTCGGAGATTACTTACCCGGAACAAACCGACAGACAGACAAAATTTTTTTAAATGGTTGTTTTGTTATAGGTGCCGTTATAGATACATTTTCCGTCACGATATTGCATATTATAACCTACTGTGGCAGTTTCTTCGTGAATCGGTTAAACGTAAACTAATCACTTTTAATTAGTTTTGTACTTTTGTATCACAGATTTTGAAGGACGCGACGCGAATATTAATCGTTAATTGAGAGTTTGTACAGATGCCTCAGTTCAAAGAAAAACTTTTGTTGAAGACGATTATTAAGTAAGTATTGAGTTTCTAATTTGTAGGTTATTCCGAAACTTTAATTGATCTTTAGAAGTTTTCATAGAAGGCGAATTTAAATTATCAGTTATAATAGCTTGTTTTTAAACGACTTCAAAAACGGTTTGATCCTGTTTTCCACTTGTAAGTCTATTTTCACCGATTTCAGGAGCTTTTACGGCCGTGTGTTTACATACTAAACTATCAAGCTTAATATATTTGAAATTAATGTAACAATTTTAATGAAACTCTATAAGCAAAAGCAGGATAATTATATCTATATAATTAGAAAGAAAGAATGTTTAAAGTGTTTAAATTAAAAACAGAAATTATTATATTACTAGCTTCTGCCCGCGGTTTTCACCCGCGTTCCCTCAGGAACCGTATGCAAACCCGCATTTTTACGGGATAAAAAGTAGCTAATGTTACTTTCCGGTCCATAAACTATATCTATGCCAAAAATCACGTCGATCCATTTCTCCGTTACTGCGTGAAAGAAGGACAAACCAACAAACTAACAAACCAACAAACACACTTTCGCATTTATAATATTAGTATGAAGTAGGATTAGTAGGATAACAGCTTGGATATGTCCAAGCTGTTTAATCCCAATTTCACGTGATGTTAAGTGACGTTGCGGTCGACATTTACAAGTGAATCTTTCGTGTTATTAGATACTTATATACTTTAAAAACGACACCAACCTATGTGCTTTAATCTTGATTTTAGATTATCTATAAAGCAAACCTGCTTAAAAATATAAATTAGTTCGGAATGATTCCGCGAAGGAAACGACAGTTTATGGTAGTCTATATTTTGGAATCGCTTTCCGTCACAAAGAAATCCCGTTTAGATTCGACAATTTAGCTGCATAAATACGGATATAATCTATACTCTATACAAACAAATAAAATTGAAGTGTCTGTTTCTAATATAAAAAAAACAGCTTTTTACCAAATGCATACGATAGTATATACGGTACATATATCAAAAAAACATTTTTAAAATTTTTGTCTGTCTGTTGGTTCCGGGTAATCTCCGAAACGGCTGGACCGATTTTGACGGGACTTTCACTGGCAGATAGCTGATGTTACAAGGAGCAACTTAGGCTACTATAATTTTAGAAAAAGAATTAGGGTTCCGCGCAAAAAAAACCCATGAAATCCAATATCTCCACGCGGGTGAAACCGCGGGCAGCAGCTAGTACATGTAATATTTTTCTATCGGGTTGCGATTCCGAAATATAAGCAATCGGAAACTGTCACTTCCTCCGCGGAACCTTTCCGAATCAATTAAAATTACCTTGCTGACCTGCCTTACTTCATATACTGTGTTGATCGCGCACTCCAGAGTTAATGTGAGGCATAAATCAAAACGAAAACATAGAAGGGGGTAAAAATTATTTTCCTACCCACGAACTTGCAATACTAAGTGTTAATGGGTAACATTTAGTCTAATGGAAAACGTTGGGGGTTTGTAAATAAATTATGCTTTTGGTTTATTTAGGAATAGCTTTTCCTCCGTTGTAGCTCTGAAAACTATTTACTTTTCTAAATTTACCTTCAAAGTAAAATGGCAAGCAACTTCCGATTGGCTTCGTTTACTAAAACAATGTTTCCGACTGACTTACCCGCCAATCATGAAAAGTCTCGATTTGCAATCGTGGATGATTTGCCTCAAGCCAGTAGCTTGAATGAACATTTGTTTATTCGCTGGATAAAGAACTAAAACACTTTATTCACACTCGCTCTAAAACGGTGAAGGAAAACATCGTGAGGAAACCGGTATGTTCAAGAACCACAAAATTCGAGGACATGTAAGCCGTACTGGGCCCGCGTGGTGGATTATGGCCCATACTTCTCTCTGAGAGAAGGCCGGTATCCCAGCAGTGGGATCGTAAGAGGCTGATAATGAAAGAATTAAAATGCTATATTTATAACGCTCTGACAAAGCCGCTGTGGCAGCCCGTATTTATGTTTGAAGAAAGATATAATGAAAGTATCTTTTCAAGCAATTTTGTTATGCTATTTGATACCTATTGACATAATATACAAGTAGCCTTACTCTGTAAATCGAACGTCGAAGCTTCAACCGAAGCTTCGACGTTCGATTTACAGAGTTCAGAGGATCGCAGTTTTCCTACTATGAAAGTGTTTCGGATCCAACGTTCAATTCTATGTTCGCTCTTGACATTTTGTCTTTCATAGTAAGAAAATGCCAATCCGTCAGCCGAAGCTTCCACGTTCGTTTTACGGAGTAAGGCCCCAGATCTCCGTATATGTCAATTCGAATCCTATCATTGAGCTTTCGGTGACTAATCCATAATGATGCAATTTATAGCTTGGTAGCAGGACATTTTCTAGTTCTCACCTGGGTAGCTACCAATCCAAAAGATGAAAATCTGACACTTGTTGGTGTGTTGTATATAATATTGTTGTGCTCTTAGGTTAAAATCTCATTTCATCTGAACCTACTATTATAAATGTGAAAGTGTGTTTGTTGGCATGTCCTTGTTGCACACAGGAACGGAGCAACGTATTGACGTGTTGTTTTGTATAGATATAGTTTAGAGAAGGGAGAGTAACATAAGGATCTCTCAGTGAAACCGCGGGCAGAAGCTAGTAAATTCATATTTTTACTTTTCAAAACATCTACTGGTTCTATTCACTGGACCAAACCAATGCTTTTTCTTGTCTTTCAGCGAAGAGGAGGTATTTCAGAGGCACCATCTATCAAATTAATGATCAGCGCCAATTGCACTCCCCTGCTTTGTTTTAGAAAACGAGATTTCGCCTTAATTATAAAAGAAATTGGCTACTTTGTTGATTTTAATTGAGAATGAAAAGGCAGTCAATAGTATGTTATCTAAAATAAATTAATATTTGATTTTATGTTTGAATGAATCGCAGCGGTAAACACGCCCGTTCAGACGAAACCCATATACTTCTACGGTCCACCCACGACCTACCTATTCAAATGCGGGTGTAGGCACGAGGAAGTAATTCAGGGGAGTGTGTACGCGTGTGCCGGTGAACTGTGGTCTGCGTTTGTGCGGGACTCCAGCTGGACATGTCAGCTCTGCACACTGCATAATCTATGGAACTGTACGGAGCTGTTGAAACCTCAATGTATTTACTTTTTTTTAATTTATGTTTAATACTATTTTTTACGAGGCTGTAGGACTATGTGCACACTGGCCCCCGAACACGGCTACCAGTAGCTGGTATTAGCCACAAAATAGACACCGATATAAGGGGCGCTCGATCGCGTTTTGACGGCATAAGGACCCAAGCGCCCCTTCCTTCTCCACCGCCTCAACTTGTTTCTCGGTCGCAGCCATTCAAACGCTCAGTATGTCGATGGCATACAAATGTAAAAAAAATCTTGTTACAGGTTGTGGTCACGTTAGTAGCCGCGTTCGATGGCCCAATGCGCGGCAGCACTAACTCTTCTGGGAGTGTCCGTCTGGGTGGCCAACACTTTCAGGATAACGAGTGCAATGCAGTGCCGCTCAAGTCTTTCTGTTTTAAAGTAATGAGCGGCACTACAATTGTTATGTTGTTATTATAAACTTCAGACAAACGACCCGCTCGTTGTCCAATAGAAAAAAAATACTTTTAAAAACCGTTTCTTTGATTTTAATAACCAATTGTCAATTTTTCTATTTTTTGGCCTCTAAATTCCAAAAACTCAAGAAGTAATTAATATAACTTCCTATTAGTGAAAAATTATTAGTATCCGACCAGTGGTTGTAGATATTAGCGGTAACAAACTATACCTCTATAATATTAATATATATCTCAAGCCGGTTTTATCATCTCTATAAATCTCCCCATTGCCGCTATCGAAGCAGTTGTGAACGCAAATTGTGTTAGTGCGGAGCGCAATTACGTGGGGCTGGGTCGCGCAAACCACGCGGGCTTTTGTTATCTCTGCCAACCCTGTGATTGGAGTAGGCAGATTGAGGTGTATCAGTCTACCTCCTATTTAGCACACTTTTAATAGCTTCACCTTTAACTAACTAACAAACAATGTAATAAAATTAAAGAAGTCACTTTTAACCTACTTCTAATTGTCGTATCGAAATGAAACTTTATATGTATATCCTGTATACATCACTTGCGCACCACCACGTATTTACCGCGGCTTCTGCACTGAACCCGTAGTGGTTGTAAAACAATTTTTTTAGTAGAGATTATAGAAGCGGCTGCTTTGACTCTCGAAGCGTGGTACGGTTAGTGCTCGGAATAGATTTCCACCAAAGACCACCTTAGACGGTATACGATATGCGTCAATCGGTGATCGATGGATCGATGGATGCATGGTTTGTGCGTGGTCCCAGACCGATGCTTATAATTATAATATGCTTATGCTTTTATCAATCATGCATTGCGTCTAACGGGCCCTTAAGAGCCTACTAGTCCATGGAGCGAACTGATCGGTGGGCGCGGCTAAAATGCATGATATTTCATCTAACATTCGTGGGACAAGGTAAGACTCTGCAGCGATGAGTAGTATGAGGCTAATGCTCGCACATACACAATTACACACTCTCGTAAAGTCGCGACGAAAACCGAAAAGTCGAAAACCGGCGCGCAAAAATGTACATGATTGGCTTCTGGTGCTTGGGGTTTTACGACAAAACTACTGAATGTATTTAGTCAGACCAAAGTTATTTGAAATGTCAATAAACTAAAGCTTGTTAGTATGTACCTTATTTTCGAGTTTTCGTAATCCTTTTGTAATTTATTTACGTCCAAACTTGCGTTAAAATACGTGCTAAAATACAGATGTTTGAAGGCTCATTACTTTTAAGCCACTTATTTTTTTTCTGTATAATTAGCAGGCTGACCTAGATAACGAAGAGATAAATCGATATTATTCTTAATTTTGGACTTAAAACGTCTAGTAGTAGAGTAATCACCCAAGTACGGTTGTATGGAGAAATGAACGACTAGTTCGTCCTTAATGCCTACAGGCGCCAGATTTCACGATGAGCAAAGCGGTGGTGAAAACACCTGTCTAGGTGTTGACGTGGACACTCGCAGAAATGTTAGTCCTACCTACTAAAGCAATTCAAGGTCCTGGGTGGCGAATATAAATGCTCTCAATTCTTTTCTTGCAATGAAACTCAAAAGTCTTGACTTTGAAACTGTTCTTGCTTTCGAACATCTTCCGTTTCGAAATTTTCTCGAAAATTACAAATTGCTACTAAGACCGTTTCTCGTGATTTCATATTCAAAGTTAAAGCTATTTCCTCAAGTTATGATATCTCAGCCGGTTCCCACCCGTGGTAATGGTCTTCTCAGTGATTTGTGATCTTGAAAGTATTAATAGAAAAGTTTTGCTCTTATTACTTTAATATCGGCCTTCCGTCTTGATTGGAAGGATTATAGGATCATAAATTTTCAAGTATAATTTTGTTTTTAAACATAAAATCAACTATTTATTTTACTATTTTTTTTAAAATACGTGATCCTACTAAATTTTGGCTTGCTTTTGCTATTAGCAGATCCCCGACATCAGGCAAACACTGACAAGTCAGCTGACAAATCAGACGGATGTGCCTACATATTTCGGTTTTCCGGTTTTCCGGTTTTCGGATTTTTCCCTTTACTTGTGCTATAAGACATTGCTTCTTGCCAAATTTCATGATTCTAGATCTACGGGAAGTAGCCTATAGGTTTTGGTTCCCGGTCTTGACCCACAGAAGAGACCGAAGTGAGACTATATGTTTCCCCTTTTCCTTTTGAGATACGGAACCCTAAAAACTAAAAAGCACGATAATAGCCACTGAAGAGTTCCACTGGTCACCTCCTAGCATCATCAGCATCATCATCATCAGCAGGAAGATGTCCACTGCTGAAGGTAGGCCTCCCCCATGAACATAGGACTAGCTCCATTACTAATAATGGAGTGGGTTACCACCCCCAACACCAAACGCAATTTATTGGACCGGTCAAAAATTATATTATGGGCCCAAACTCGTGGAGTTTGCTTAGAGCCACTGAAGATTACCAAATTATTGTATTGTCATCCAAATGACACATACAAAATTTCATATCGATACGACAATTAGAAAGAGGTTAAAATTGTCTTCCAAGATTTGATTACATAGTTAACAATTGAAGCTATTAAACGAGTGTTATAAACCAAACAATAAACAATAGAACTTCATTTTTCAGCCCTGAATTCACTCAGGAACTCTTTAGGGAAAACTCCCCACAAAGCCGGCCAGTATACGACTATACGGGTAGTGCAACGCCCGTGCAGAGAACTTGAGTTGTAAAGCCCCTTGTTCCCTTTGACGAACGCCGAATTAAGGGGCTAGGTTACCCAAAAACGACTACTTTCTGCTCCTAAAACTCCCACACGGCTTGGTTTAACGACTTGAAAAAAATACTACCTGAATGATCAATTCAAGGGCATTAAATTTGATTGATTGATTTTTTTGTATTACCATTACTTATGGCTTGAAAAAATATTTAACAGCATGCTATTTTAAAACTATTTTCCCTAAAACTTCTAAATGACTTAGACGTTTGGGATTAATTTTACACCAAAAAATAAGGAAGAAAATTTTCTATAATTCTTATTGATTAAATTTGTGCATAGAGCAATATTTCGCAAAGAAATTATCAAAAAACTGAATTCCAAATGTACAAGTCTCAGAGGTGCTCTGCGCGGGCGCGCGCGGCAGTCATGCACTGGCATTCAGACGGGGAGGTTGTGTCGCTCGTTGCTCTGCTCACGCTGTCCGCCGACGTTACATATTTGTGTGCGTGAATGATATACAATACAAGTATTTGTTTTCGTGTGGGTTTGAAGCTTGCTCAAAGAGTAGCGTCTAGAGTGGTGAAATCTGATTCATTCCGTGATTTGCGCGTGGACACTCCTCGCATACATATTGAGTGGGTTACATTTTTGATTACAATTTCTTGTTTACGTACATCATTTTTACGAGTGGCAAATATATGTATTGGTAAACAAAGGAATATCGGGAGGTTGAGAACCGTTATAGAAAATACTGGAAATGAAATTGAAAAGGAAAACTGGCCTTATAAGACTTAATACCTAATGTCTCAGGTTAACGAGCACAATGCAGTGCTGCATATTTTTGTTTTAAAGTATTGATTGGCACTGCAATTGTTATGGGCCGGCGTTATCCGAAAACTGTAAATATGTTGTAATTGCAGTGCCATTCACAACTTTGAAACACAAAGGCCTGCAGGGCACCGCAGTGTGCTCATCATAATGCTGGCCCATAACAATTGCAATGCTTCACAGAACTTTGAAACACAAAGGCCTGCGCGGCATTGCTCTGTACTCGTAACTAAGTCTCATAAGCTCAGTAATTTCGCTGGTTACTTTGCTCATCAAACCGGAACATAGTAATGCTTGCACATCTGCCGGCAAGCATATAATGCTGTTCCGGGAGAAATCAAGGACCTACCTTGGACACGGTTTTGGCAAAAATTGAAATGTTGGTTGCATGAAAAATATTACTATACTATAGCTGAAGTTTTAAAGTAATTTATTTGACCACTGAATTTCTAGAATTCTATTTAAATTATTGGTTTTATTTTTGGACACTTTAGTATAATTAATAAGAAAAATAATAACATTTGATAATATAAATAAGTACCTATTGGAAATGAAATATGAATTGTATTACGATTATTGTGTCATTAGTTTTTTGTAATATTTTAAATTCAATGATAGTTAATTATTCTAATATTTGCATGCCACAATGTGGTAAAATGTTTATGATACTTTATATTTTCTATACCTGTGACCCGACACTATTGTTGTCACCAACATTTTTAGCAAATAAATTATTATGATTAGGCTTCATGAACAAAGTGGAAACCCAGACGGACACTCGCAGATGACTCGATACCTCGTAAATGACACCAAAATAAAAAACACGAAGTAAAAATAAAAACAACCCGAAAATCATTTATTTACGTACATGTTAATTTTTGGGTCAAAATGTGTAACAAATTTCAACTTTACGGAGCAAATTGGCTGTCTGTACTTTTATTTTAGTCCAGAGCGATATTTTGAGATCAATCTCAACGTTGGATAATCTCATGTGCGTCCGTACCGTTTATTTACGAATAATAATGATCACTTCAACACTTCATTTCAATGAAGAACTTTCCACTAAATGAATTCAAAGAATTATAGGCAAAGATGCCGTGCGCGCGTGCGGGTACCGCTTCGTAGCGGTTCATCCGCGTGTTCTATGACGTTAGGTTTTGCGATGTTCTTGAAAGACGTAGTGTGGACCGCGCGGGGGAAGTGCGCTTGACTCCACCCATTCGAGCAAGGTCCTTGGCCCGTATAACGTCCTTAATGATTCGCTTGTGTTCGGCCGCAAGGGCTGTTCTACGCTGCTTGTTCTTTACAAACAAGCAAGCTGTTTTTATTTGTGTTTGAAGTTTGTGAGTGAAGTCTGCCGCCAAGCAGTAGTGTGCAAGCATTACTGTGTTCCGGTTTGATGAGCAGAGTATCCAGTGAAATTACTGGGCTTATGAGTAATACCTAATGTCTCAGGGTAACGAGCGCACTGCAGTGCCGCGCAGGCCTTTGTGTTTCAAAGTTCTGGGTGGCACTGCAAATGTTATGGGCCAGCGTTATGCTTACCATCAGGCAAACGACCAGCTCGTCTCGTTACCAAATAACATTAAAAAAAAACGTAACAAATATCATGTCGTGTTTTAAAACCGCCTTCACAAAAGGAGGAGGTTCTATGTTTCACTGTATGTATTTTGTACGTATGTTCACCGATTTCTATGTCAATTGTGGACCGATTCTGAAAATTTGTTTGTTTGAAAAAATGGTCCCATATAAATTTTACTTGAATTTTTGTATAGAAACCCGTTAGACAAGCTGGACTTTAAAATGACTGGACTTCAAATTCAAGAGCTCGTCTCTTAGGGTTGTTTCTTGTGTCATACACTGAGAGACTATCACTGATTTGTAATGCCTTATCTTTATGTTACATAAAGATTGATTCTTGCAAAGATCTTTTTACTGAAGTATGTACGTTTATGTACCTGCATATGTACCTAAATGTATGTGGTAAAGCTAAATTATGTACCGTTTATATGATAAAGGATCTTGAGGAACAAACAGACAGACGACAAAGTATTATGGTTCCGTTTTTCATTTCAAGACTCAATATTACCACAAAAAGCAACTGCTTAGCTAGAAAGTGTCTAAAGATAAACGTCTAAAATGATTAGAAATGTCACAATTGAAAGGACTTAGGCAACGGTTAGACACTACTTATATCAGGATTTGTGGTTGCTCATATTTAATTGTGCGAATAAGGCATGTTTCAGTGTTTAACACAGATTAAAAGTGTGTTTAATTTTTTTGTGGTAAGGACCTAGGTCTTAATACCTAGGTCGAAAATATCGACAAATGACGTAAGTTATAGCCGATTTTTAACAATTTATTATTATGTTATTATTTATTATTATTTCAACCATATTATTATGTGTTATATTCTCCCTAACAGGACTTGGTACAGTAGGTAGCAAGTACTCGTAGTATGTAATAGCACAGAACATATAATAGTGGAGTTAAGTACAGTTTACTAAACACTCGATTATTGCAACTCTGTAATTGGCTAGTGATGTGCACAGATTATCGAAATTGGCCTTATGCGACACTGTACGGGCTCGTGAATAGGCATACTGGTTGGTAGTAGATGTAGTGAGGTAACTTATTAGGATATCTGTATTTTATCGATATTTCGGCCACAATTTTTTTATTTGACTGATATAACCAAAAAGTGTTCATTCTTAACCGACACAAAAATTCTGAAATTCATCTGTATTTTTTTTGTAGCGATTTAAGGACGTTATACGGGCCAAGGACCTTGCTCGAATGGGTGGAGTCAAGCGCACTTCCCCCGCGCGGTCCACACTACGTCTTTCAAGAACATCGCAAAACCTAACGTCATAGAACACGCGGATGAACCGCTACGAAGCGGTACCCGCACGCGCGCACGGCATCTTTGCCTATAATTCTTTGAATTCATTTAGTGGAAAGTTTTTCATTGAAATGAAGTGTTGAAGTGATCATTATTATTCGTAAATAAACGGTACGGACGCACATGAGATTATCCAACGTTGAGATTGATCTCAAAATATCGCTCTGGACTAAAATAAAAGTACAGACAGCCAATTTGCTCCGTAAAGTTGAAATTTGTTACACATTTTGACCCAAAAATTAACATGTACGTAAATAAATGATTTTCGGGTTGTTTTTATTTTTTCTTTTGTAGTCGTGTTTTTTATTTTGGTGTCATTTACGAGGTATCGAGTCATCTGCGAGTGTCCGTCTGGGTTTCCACTTTGTTCATGAAGCCTAATCATAATAATTTATTTGCTAAAAATGTTGGTGACAACAATAGTGTCGGGTCACAGGTATAGAAAATATAAAGTATCATAAACATTTTACCACATTGTGGCATGCAAATATTAGAATAATTAACTATCATTGAATTTAAAATATTACAAAAAACTAATGACACAATAATCGTAATACAATTCATATTTCATTTCCTATAGGTACTTATTTATATTATCAAATGTTATTATTTTTCTTATTAATTATACTAAAGTGTCCAAAAATAAAACCAATAATTTAAATAGAATTCTAGAAATTCAGTGGTCAAATAAATTACTTTAAAACTTCAGCTATAGTATAGTAATATTTTTCATGCAACCAACATTTCAATTTTTGCCAAAACCGTGTCCAAGGTAGGTCCTTGATTTCTCCCGGAACAGCATTATATGCTTGCCGGCAGATGTGCAAGCATTACTATGTTCCGGTTTGATGAGCAAAGTAACCAGCGAAATTACTGAGCTTATGAGACTTAGTTACGAGTACAGAGCAATGCCGCGCAGGCCTTTGTGTTTCAAAGTTCTGTGAAGCATTGCAATTTTTATGGGCCAGCATTATGATGAGCACACTGCGGTGCCCTGCAGGCCTTTGTGTTTCAAAGTTGTGAATGGCACTGCAATTACAACATATTTACAGTTTTCGGATAACGCCGGCCCATAACAATTGCAGTGCCAATCAATACTTTAAAACAAAAATATGCAGCACTGCATTGTGCTCATTAACCTGAGACATTAGGTATTAAGTCTTATAAGGCCAGTAATTTTACTTTTCAATTTCATTTCCAGTATTTTCTATAACGGTTCTCAACCTCCCGATATTCCTTTGTTTACCAATACATATATTTGCCACTCGTAAAAATGATGTACGTAAACAAGAAATTGTAATCAGAAATGTAACCCACTCAATATGTATGCGAGGAGTGTCCACGCGCAAATCACGGAATGAATCAGATTTCACCACTCTAGACGCTACTCTTTGAGCAAGCTTCAAACCCACACGAAAACAAATACTTGTATTGTATATCATTCACGCACACAAATATGTAACGTCGGCGGACAGCGTGAGCAGAGCAACGAGCGACACAACCTCCCCGTCTGAATGCCAGTGCCTGACTGCCGCGCGCGCCCGCGCAGAGCACCTCTGAGACTTGTACATTTGGAATTCAGTTTTTTGATAATTTCTTTGCGAAATATTGCTCTATGCACAAATTTAATCAATAAGAATTATAGAAAATTTTCTTCCTTATTTTTTTGTGTAAAATTAATCCCAAACGTCTAAGTCATTTAGAAGTTTTAGGGAAAATAGTTTTAAAATAGCATGCTGTTAAATATTTTTTCAAGCCATAAGTAATGGTAATACAAAAAAATCAATCAATCAAATTTAATGCCCTTGAATTGATCATTCAGGTAGTATTTTTTTCAAGTCGTTAAACCAAGCCGTGTGGGAGTTTTAGGAGCAGAAAGTAGTCGTTTTTGGGTAACCTAGCCCCTTAATCGATATCTCCGCCAATTGTCAACCGATTTGAATGCCTCATTTTTGATTAGTAGGGTTGTATATCCATCAGGCAAACGACCAGCTCGTCTCGTTACCAAATAGCATAAAAAAAAACCACAAATACTTGGTAATTTTGACGGCTCCGTAGCTAAGTTGGTAGTAACCCTACCTGCAAGGCGAGGGGTCCCGGGTTCGATTCCCGGCCGGGGCAGATTTTGTGTAAGCATAAAGTTTGTTCTCGGGTCTTGGATGTTTGTGATGTGTATCTGTGTATGTCCATGCCACCTGCGACACAGGGAATCCTAGTGCGGGGGTATGAGTGTGTAAGCGTTTATGTTTATGTTTATGTTAGTGGGAGGACTAACATTTCTGCGAGTGTCCGTCTGGGTTGTTACCACCGGTTTGTTCGTGGAGTCTGCCGCCAAGCAGTAGTGTGCAATCATTACTGTGTTCCGGTTTGATGAGCAGAGTATCCAGTGAAATTACTGGGCTATTAGACTTAATACCTAATGTCTCAGGGTAACGAGCGCACTGCAGTGCCGCGCAGGCCTTTGTGTTTCAAAGTTCTGGGTGGCACTGCAATTGTTATGGGTCGGCGTTATGCTTACCATCAGGCAAACGACCAGATCGTCTAGTTACCAAATAACATTAAAAAAAAACTTTCTAATATATTGCTACAGCCCTAACACTTTGATAGAGTATGCAAATTGCACAAATGTAACGTCTCATGAAATTTCAACTTTCGTCTTCTTCTTTATCTACATAATATTATAATGTAATACGCATTCTGTTATACCTTGTTCAATGATGTGTATTAATAAATAAATAAATAAAACACTTATTGAGGAATTTTGTATCGCCACAATTATGAACACAAAAATTCATCGACAATATTATTTTCACATCGATAAACTTTATCCAAAAATGTTACCCCATCCCTAATATTCTTCAGGGAATCGGGGCAAGGCAGGTAATGCAAGTATATTGAACGAAAATACATATATCTTCATGTAGAACCAACGAGAGAAGCTTTCCGAGGCCCATCTCAGACCGACGGGGAGAAATATTGGTGACTTAGATAGACTTTCTAGACTTTTCTATAGCCTACATACCTGATATTTGAAATTAGATGCATTTATATGTCTAAGATCATACGAAAGTGTACAGCACACATAATAGTAAATTAAAATTCTCTTATTTCGGCCAACCTATAATTTATGTATTACTAATAAGATTGTTTTGTCACAAGCACCAAAAACAACTTTGTAGGTACTTATACAAAAAATTGTTATGCCATGTGTGGAAATATATACAACGCGATTCCGAAGGACTTCCAAGAATTACCATAGTTGATTTACATTTTGGCTGATATTTTAGGAAATAAAGTTATGAAATTTCATTGTTTATTTAAATTAAAATATTTCTTTTTGACATAATATTCGAAAATTTAACACTTTTATTGTATGTAGAAAAAAGATGGTAATAAATAGTGTGTTCCATTCCATAAAATCTAGTTTGTTTAGAGATGCAATATTCGTATTAACAATTAATTACAATTACCTATATTAAAACTATTACATCACAATAATTAATCAAAATTAGTCAAAAATTTACCAAATAAGTTAGTTTTAAATTATGATGTGAAATAACATTTTTACATCAGTTAAGTCAATCTTTCATCTGTAATCATTATTATTTATTACATTTTTTCAATCGACAACAAATCTACAAAATCAATTTCCCGAAAAATATTTTAATTTAATACGATACAACTAACGCCATCTGTGAAAAAAGCTGCGAACTACGTCAACGCGCAGAAAACGACTAGGGCAACAACTTAGGTTCTCACATGATGATTGTGATACCGACTTTCACACCATAGCTCTTGAAATGATACCTTCAGAGGTGCCTAAAATAAATTCAAGTAGTACAAAAGTTAAACAAACACAGATGCGCTTCTTTACATATTATAAGAAATGAAATTAGCGGTTATTATTATTTTATCATCAAAATTTATTAACTAGGCAATTTTATTTAGGTAAATATGTTAGGTTTGTACGTAGTACATATTACCTCAATGGTAAAAACAATAGTTTTGACTACAGTGATAGGTTTGCAAATCCTCAATCCAATTTAAATTTAAGAGAAATAGCAAAATATGGTCCAAGTACGTAAGAGAACACGTTTATTACTTTGTTTCAATGTGAATCCTTCTTGTAGATCCTGATACCATAAAGAACCGCCAGGTGGCGCGGGAGCATATGGCGGAGATTTTCTTAGTTGTCCAATAATGTTAACAAATTCGGGTGACGTCACTACCACTTCAAAAGCCTTTTCCAGCTACTCTAATTTGTAAACAAATGTTTTACGAGCAGTATTATGACTCTCAGAAATAAAACTATTTGAAAAAGCGGTTATCCGCAATTTGAAAAGCATTTCTACCAGGTGCAATTTTCTGAATGAATTACTGAGAATTATTTTCCTCACTTTCACTTTCCTAACAGTCAGCGTGCAAATGAAACAAGAACAATCACATTTTCCGTGTAGGGGACTACTCAACTGTAGGTGACTGTTCAATATGCAGAGAAATGGCCAAATTCAATTGAAGAGACACCTAAGTGTGGAGCAATCAAACTTTTGTACGGAATCGACTACTTTTTCAGAGTTTTTCAGTATGGTTTGACATATCCAAACGTGGGGCGTAGCTAGGATAGTTTTTGATGAATTTTGGGAGAAATGCAGTCAGTGAAATCACTGGGCTTATGAGTGGCACTGCAATTGTTATGGGTTGGCGTTATGCTTATACCATCAAGCAAAAAACACGCTCGTCTTGTTATCCACTAGTGTAAAAAAATTGCACATCATTTGTAGTGGTAGAATATACAATGTACATTGTACATACAATCATACATGTGTCTTTCTATATGATTTACCAACATAATCTGTGTACATGAATTCTGGCCAATAAAATACATTGACTTTGTCCCCACTGACCTATCCATACAAGTGATTTTATAAACAACTGATTTATAGAAACAAATAAGTGCTAGAAGCGCTTGTACTTCCGCCCTGCCCTGACTACGTCCACGTTCACGACGTTTCCAGAAAGTGGAAAGCAATGTCGGCGAATGGTAACCAATTGTAAGCGAAAATGGTGATTGTTTTTATAAGTTTCGATGGCTTCACCGAGAAAAGAAAGTGGAATGTTGGAAGAATAAGTGTCACTTTGACGTTTTCAGAGTTACCTGTACCCAAAGGCTTCACAATACAGGGTGTAATATATAATACGTATGTTTCCCGGAAGGGCCTGATTAGGAACATGGCTATCCACAAGTTGTGAGAACATGGCTATCCACATGTGTGACATGTGTCGTACTCTCGCTTAGGGATAAACATACCTTGTCCATGTGTTTAAATATGAACAACCTTGTGGTTCTTATAATTATTAAATAAAGATTTTCCTTAAATCAAGATTTACATCGTTGTCTATCTTAATTCTGTTGTGACATTATAGAAGTTTTAAACATTATCCAATATCTAGCTAAACATGCTTTTAAAAGTTGTTTTTGTGGTAAGAAGGTTAGCTTTTAGGTGAATATAAAAAATCTACAAACAAGCAATTATAGACAGTGTTAATTAAAAAGAGAGAAATATAATGCCTAGTAATAGAACCAAACACAAAGATAGGACTATGAATACCTACTTGTTTGTTTTTTTGTTTAATTCTCAATAAGGATACAAAGCCTGTTGTTTCGCTTCCTTGAAACCTTTTGGCGTCTAATGGAGTTCTGTTTTTTCTGTTAATATTTATTTAGGTACTGTTATTAATCTCGGCCCCATTTTTCTTAATTAATGAAAATATCGCTGTGTAACAGGTTGGTTTAGCCAAAATAAATAATGGTACGAGTTTTTGAATCGATGTTTTTTTTATAGTATAGCGGGTTTTTTGCCTGAGACCTTAGGTATGCCTTACGTCAGAAGCCCAGTAATTTCCCTTTTTTATAAAGTAGGTACTTTGGACTGGTAAAGCGTTTGACCACAATCTCAGCTGATGTGAAGTGACGATGTGGGAGAAGATGTAGCACGCTTTCCCAGTAAATACTAGGGGCGTTTTTAAGTTCGCGGAATGGGGGGACAAGGAGGGAAAATAAAAAGCTCAATTATTTTTCTTTTTCTATACGTTCTCCTGCAAGACGAATACATTTTTGAGATCTTTCGATTAGTTTATTTATACCCTCATAAAAAAACGATTTTTCCCTGTCGGAAAAATACGAGGAAACTGCTTCCTTAACTTCTTCCTCGGCGGAAAATTTCTTTCCACGAAGCTCTTTTTTCATTTTTGGAAAGAGGTAATAATCACTCGGAGCCAGGTATGGAATATAGTGTGGGTGATTTAAAATATCGAACCCCACCTTGTGCAGTGCACGGCAGCCAATGCAACAGCCAACACCACTCTTGTGTACGGGCGCAATGTCGTGCAAGAGCAGAACACCTATGCTTAATTTTCCTCTTCTTCTTTCTTTAACTGCTCCAGGATTGTTGCGTAGTATTCATCGGTTATAGAGACGCCTTTATCCTTATAATCGATCAACAAGATTCCTTCTGAGTCCCAAAAAATGCTCGCCATGAGTTTTCCACCCGATTGTGACACCTTAATGTTCTTCGGAGGTGCTGGAACCTTTTAATGCCACTGCATGGAGTCTTGCTTAGATGCAGATTCATAATGATGAACCCAAGTTTCATCTCCAGTAACAATTCGGTTCAGTACATCATCCATGTCGTCATCATATAAAGGGATGGCCGAAAGTCTTGTTGTGCGGTTAGAAAAAGGGTGAGAGGGGAATTAACTGACTACTTTGCTCATCAAACCGGATTACAGTAATGCTTGCACATTACACCAGTAAAGTGATAGTACCCACCCTAAGGGATACTCGCAGAAGACTTAACCCTGTGGCGAAGGAATTTCAGTTTCTTAATTACCAGCCAAGCCAAGAGAACAAAACTCAAGCTCAGAATTCGAGTCACCGACACAAAGATCACACTCATACAACCATACACTACGATTCCCGGTATCGCAGGTGTCATGGACATGCCCAGATAGAATAGAATAGCGAGGGGGCAGCGTGGTGGTTATGTTGGACTCCGGCTAATGAAACCAACCTACCATCTAAAAAACCGATGTGTGTTTGACCTCGATGCCGTAAAGCCGGGCTGCGGGCCCATTTGTAGCTAACCGCGTTCCCGGCGACGTGCTAGTCCTATTTATGGGACCCCATCTCCGGGGACAACGTGTACTCCATATACACCATATACACCTCTTGAAAAGGCGCGCAACCGCGAGGTAAGAATGCTGTCGGTGCATTGTGCCGCCGCTTCGCCCAAATTCCCACCTTCACCACTCACTTGTAGCCTGAAATTCATTTTTGAGGGTGTTGGTCGAGCTCTTGACCAGACAATAATGGTTCAGTTTATTGGCGACAGACTATAAGTGATGGCGCCCTCTGAAATCTGACGCCCGCAAATCACACTGCCGCCCTTAGGCCGCGGCCTATATGGCCTAATGACCAATCCAAGGCTGACAATGGCGACAAACATTCTAAATTTTTATTCAGAACTTCAATCAGTCCAATACTCTTTCAACACATCCGCCAATCTTATCTAGTACCTACTTGAGCTTGACCCAGTTTAGCTCAATTTCATCTACTTTGCATGTTTTGGGTCATATTTGTGAAGAATATTTTGCACGAGTATAAGAGTACTACCGGATATTTTTAGACGCTTCGTGCATGATAACGTATGACTGCTATAATAATAATAGGTAAGTACTATTTACCTAGTGTTTTTTTTATAATTACTTGATATGTATAATCTATACAAATAAATAAAATTGAAGTGTCTGTTTGTAATATCAAAATAACAGCTTTTTACCAAATGCATACGAAAGTATATACGGTATCTATAACAAAAACACAATTTTTTAAAATTTTTGTCTTTCTTTCTGTCTGTTTGTTCCGGCTAATCTCCGAAACAGCTGGACCGATTTTGACTGGACTTTCACTGCCAGATATCTGATGTTATAAGGAGTAACTTAGGCTACTTTTATTTTAGAAACATAATTAGGGTTCCGCGCAAAAAAATAAAACCCATGATATCCAATATTTGTGCGCGGGTGAAACCGCGGGCAGCAGCTGTTCATACATAAAATACGTATAGTAAAAACTTGAAAGGGTCGACTTTAAGAAAACCTTCCGTTTGTTCGTCGATTAAAAAATAGTCTAAATTATTCTGAAGGAAATATTGAGACTCGAGAAATGTTTAAAAACTACATTTAAATATTTTAGTATATTTTTTCCGTTTCTGAAAATCATTTCGCTCTCCAGTAAAAAGTTTAAAACTGGAGAGTTCTGTATACTTTATAAATACAATCTAAATTCTTCAGTTGTAGAACGTTAAGGAGCCTCGCCGGGTTCCGTATGTTTGTTGAACCTGCTCGCAGCGCACATACAGAACTTCAATTTCGTTAGTATAGTAATGTGTTAATAAGCGAAGCGAATTAGGCTTTCCAATAACGCTTTTTTATGTCAAAAATTGCTCTCGCTTTGCCCTAGAAACTAAGGAAGAGAAAGAAAAATATGGACAAAACAGCAGTAACAAATGAAACAAATTTGCTTTAAAGAATTAGTGGGAGGACTAACTCTTCTGCGAGTGTCCGTCTGGGTTAGTACCACCGCTTTGCTCATGAAGTCTGCCGCCAAGCAGTAGTGTGCAAGCATTACTGTGTTCTGTGTGCACTGCCATTGTTATGGGCCAGCGTTATGCTTACCATTAGGCAAACGACCAGCTCGTCTCGTTACCAATAACATTTAAAAAAAATGGGATTTGTTTCAATGTGAAATGTATAATAAAGATCTCGGCGCTGGTTTTCAGATAAACCGTTGTGATGTAAAAATTCCTTTTCTCGGCACCGCTTTGCTCCTCTGCTCAGATCGTTTCCGCTTCACTCCTCTCTGTTTCGCTCCTTTTCGCTTTAGACATCCTAAATCTCTATCCTTTGTTAATACAACCGTATCCTAATTCAGTACAAGCCAACTACTTTGTTTTTCAATTTGTTCCGAAGACGTAACGGACTTACAGGACAAACTTTTAAGTAAACATTTAGGGCGGAGTTCCAGGCTTTAACTAACAGCAGAACCTGCAACGCATTGAAGCTCCAATTTTGCTAGCCATAGGCTCTATTTTCGTTTGGAAGGTTTTGGAGGCCGAAAATTTGCTGTGGGATAAAAGTAAAGTGTTTTGTTGATAATTTAGCTTGAATATCTTGACATTGTGTTAGCAGTATGGACCTTTCCTATTTGTTTGACGAAGCAGGCTTTCAAATCGTAAATCGTAATCGTAAATGTATGTATGCAATAAAAATAAATAACTAAAAATCTTTCGCACTCGATGATGCACACGCTACAATGAAACAGAAATTTGAAATCGAGTCGGCTACTCATCCATACTCATCATACTAAAGGGACAATAGATAAAAAAAATATTATAAGCGGCGCAAGTACGGATCTTTTGTTATCGATAAAATTCGATAAAATTGAGACTTCAAATCTATAAAGTAGTTTCTATCGACTTTTTATATAATTTATCGAGCCTCGACACTTTCGACAAAAGTTATCGAATAGCTAGGTCGAATTCAAAGAGAATATAGAGCTACTACAATACTTTACGATCAGACTTCGGTACTTGCAACATTCGATAAATTTTCGAGTTTTTCGGTTCGACAAATTTATCGAACCAACTGCCGTACTTGCGCCGAAGGCCGCTTTAGCAGAAGCATAGATAATAGTTTATCTGTGGCAGAAGTAATATCGACATTTATATATGCCCATATTTAGGATGTCCATATTTATGTCCGAACAAAGCCCTACTTAGTTTAATGGGCTACAATACTTTGGCAAGTGAGGCGAACTGGCTCACTAATGGAGATGTGCGGATTATCTTCAGACGAATGAGTAAAGAATCCTTCAAAAGATATCTTTTGTCGTTTATATATGTAGGTAACTATATTCAAGCTTGCCAGCGGAAACTGTATAGCGAGCCGTGACGTGGGACCGAATTAGATAAGAGGGCGTCCATTAATTACGTGAGGTGTTTAGGAGGGGGAGGGGGTCGAGCCAAATCTCACCCAATCTCACGTGGGGGGAAGGGGGGTCTCAGCAAATATCACGAAATATCTTTTCCGCAACAAACAGTGTAAAACTGCGAAAAATGGGCTAAATTAAGTAAAAATGTTTCTTCACTAAAACATGTCTAAATTCTACAAATTTTGTTCCGGGTAATCTCCGAAACGGCTGGGCCGATTTTGACGAGACTTTCACTGGCAGATTACTGATGTTAGAAGAAGTAACTTAGGCTACTATTATTTTAGAAAAATTATTAGGGTTCCGCGCAAAAATATAAAAACCATGCAGTCCAATTATATCTTCGCGCGGGTGAAACCGCGGGCAGCAGCTAGTAAAAAATAAATGATTATGTCCATACTGTCCCCATATTGTGTTAATATCGTTTTGTTACTCGAAAATGAGAGATTTTATTCAAGTGGCTAAGAAAGTAAGCGTTGCAAAACAGAAGTGGTTTGCGACCATTGTTAACTAGCTTAAGTACACTGGAGTGATTTGGAGAACAACGAATAGGATACTAGCAGTATTTTGAGAAGCTCCTTTTATTTGTTCCGATCCTTAAAATGTATTGAATAGAAGTACTGAAAAGTATCACTAATGGAGGTAATGGCGGTCGCGATGTCTGCTAGATGGAGTCACGACTCGCTCCCATAGACTAGTTGGTTAAGGCGTCTGGTCTAGATAACCAGAAGACGCAGGTTCGAATCCTGTTGACAACGAAAATTTTTGAGATGTATGTATATTGTATACTAGCTGCTGCCCGCGGTTTCACCCGCGCTGAGGTATTGGATTTTACGGTTTTTATTTTGTGCACGGAACCCTAATTCTTTTTCTAAAATAAAAGTATCCCAAGTTACTCCTTGTAACGTCAGCTATCGCCAGTGAAATACCCGTCAAAATCGGTCCAGCCATTTTGGAGATTACCCGGAACAAACAGACAGACAGACAAAAATTAAAAAAATGGTTGTTTTGTTATAGGTACCGTATATAATATACTTTCATATGCATTTGGTAAAAAGCTGTTATTTTGATATTACAAACAGACACTTCAATTTTATTTATTTATATATAGATTAATTAAAATTAGTTAAGTTAGTGAATACTACAATCGAAGCCATCTTTATAAATATTGTTGAATTAGACCAATTGGAATTCGGGTTGGGCAAAATGATGCTGCAAGCGGTTATTTCGGTAAATATCGGAACTGACGGATAGTCCGATTCCTGACGCGTATTCACCGGGATCGCATTTGATATCGGAGGTGGTAAGTGTGGATGAGGTATATTCATGTTCCTTCGTATCCACAAAAAACAGAGAGAGAGAGAGAGCAAGTGACGCAAGCGTTACTCGCATAATATAATCAATAATAATATCAATCAATATAAATAATAATATCAAGATATTTGGCGCTCTATTCGGTCAGTGGAGACAACATCACCCGCGTCAAGGAAGTATCAGACTTTTGTATATTGTATTATGAGACGAGCTGGACATGTGCATGATGGTAAACAGAACGCCATCATATTATAAAAAACCGGCCGGGGTTGAAAAGAGCACCTCGCAATTTCACATATCCTCACGCTACCCCAGTATCGGCTCTGAATTATTCAACCGTGAATATTCGATGGTATCTGTTAACTAGCCACTGTCGGCATTGACCGATATACCCTGCTGCTCATCCACTGTTACTGTTATTAAGTGCTTTGTGAAACAAGCTTGGCCTGGTACACTTCAGAGAGCAGCTGTCAAGTTAAAAGATATGTCAATGTCATCTGAAAAAATAACGCTCAGAAGATTTTAGATCAAATTAAAATGGCGTAATCCTATTTAGCATAAAGTGTGTTTGACTTTTTTTTTGCACCGAAATGACATACTTTATTTAGAGAGTGTCTTCCACTTTTTAGCCTAGAAAAATACAATGTCCACGCGGCTGAAACAGCGGGCCGCAGCTAGTCTAAACTAATGCAGACCGTAGACGCTTATGCAAGTATGCGTTTTGCTGTCAAAATAACCATGTTTTTGCATCAAGCGCGGATTACGAGCAAGCACGGCTGGATGCAAAACATAAATAAATAAATTAAATTAATAGTTTAGGATTGTCATTTTAAAATTTAAATGCAATAAAATCGAGTAAAACAACTCATGCGGATTCAATTGACATTCTATTCCTTATTGTTTTAATCCTTCCTTAATGTAGACAACTATCATTTACTTACGATCTTGAACACTGTAAAGGGTTCGAAACGTCGAGAGTAAAATAATATAAAATACTTATACACGAAAAAAACAGAACTACTCGTATCTAAAACTAGAGAATAATTTACGTTCACGAAAATAGCTTGAAAATACATAGTTAGAAACTAGTTCAAGAAAATAGCCAAGCGAGCCTATCACTTTAAAATAAATATTTTGTGGAAAAATATATTTTTGCAGACAAGCTTTTATTAAATACGTAATCGATACTGTAATCGTGTCTATCTGTTCCTGCCTGTATCTAGTTCTGCATCTTGTCTATCTTGTGTACTGGCTCCATGTACCCTGGACATCATCTTGGATCATATTATATACTACTTGTAAAGACAAATCATTCGAACCCTAACTCGACGGAATTACGTCGATTAGTTACAGAGTTCCTGTGGCCACCTTCTGGCTGCATCATCAGACCAGCTGGGTGACATCATTATATTTAAAACTCGCCCGCGGTTTTACCCGCGCGGAGATATTGGATTTCATGGTTTTTATTTTTTTGCGCGGAACCCTAATTATTTTTCTAAAATAAACGTAGTCTAAGTTAATCCTTGTAACATCAGCTATCTGCCAGTGACAGTCCCGTCAAAATCGGTCCAGCCGTTTTGGAGATTACCCGGAACAAACAGACAGACAGACAGACACAGACAAAAATTCAAAAAATGGTTGTTTTGTTATATGTACCGTATATACTTTCTCATGCATTTGGGAAAAAGTTGTTATTTTGATATTACAAACAGACACTATGAGTCTTACCTACCACAAAAAAATTAAACACACTTTAAACCTATGTTAAACGAGGTTTAACTCCTAAACATGCCTTAGTCGCATGATTAAATATGAGTAACCACAAAACCTGATTTAAGTAGTGTCTAACCGTTGTCTAACACAATTCTGTTGTGACATTTGTAATCATTTTTGATGTTTATCTTAAGACGCTGTCTAGCTAAACGGGCGACTAAAAATAGTTTTTTTGTGGTAACACTATTCAATTTTATTTTTAGGTAAATACATCATTTCAGCCCAATCGAACACCGATAAGTGGGAGAACACAATCATTACCGTACAGACCCGTAACTTCGCCTGGATTTTGATAGATTTCATTATAGTTCCTTTAATTTTAATAGTATTATAGAGTATAATTCATCAAAAAAAGATTTAACTTATCTGTGGCCATGATTATAGGCATACACTGCTTTAAACTTCATTGTCCTGTCCTAGAAATATTGATGAAATTTCAACTTATTAGAAATCAGGCGAAGTTATATAGCACAGGCGAAGTTACGGATCGGTACGGTACCTTCATTTTTCGAAACGACTAAGTGCGAAAAACGAAATAAAACGAAATAAAACAAAACAAGAACTACAATTGAACCTGTGATTGTGCATGTGCACGGGACATGCACAATCACATAACTGACGTAACAGATACAAGATAAACGAGTAGGTATGAAGTAAGTAGGTATTGTAATTAAGATTCGCCGATGGCGGGCGGTCGACTGTATCATGTATCAGTTAACGCGAGTAGTCTGAAACGACAACACTTGTAATTAAGGTTTTAGTTATAGTTACTGTTGTGATATTTAGGCATGTAAGTATTTTTTTTACTTATTTTTTTTTATTCTCGTGACTGCGATGAAGTTGATGGGAACATTGTTTTTTTTTATTAAGTCCCGTTCATAAAGTAAACAGTTGTTTAAATCAATGCCTATTGTCAGAGTTTCGCTTTCCGCTATATTTTTAATTTCAATAGGTGAGACAGTAGTGAAATGCTAACATATTGAGGACTAGCTGCCCGCGGTTTCATCCGCGTGGAGATATTGGATTTCATGGGTTTTATTTTTTTGCGCGGAACCCTAACACTTTTTCTAAAATAAAAGTAGCCTATGTTACTTCTTGTAACATCAGCTATCTGCCAGTGAAAGTCCCGTCAAAATCGGCCCAGCCGTTTCGGAGATTACCCGGAACAAACAGACAGACAGACAAACATTTTAAAAATGGTTGTTTTGTTATAGGTACCGTATATACTTTCATATACATTTGGTAAAAAGCTGTTACTTTGACATTACAAACAGACACTTCAATTTTATTTATTTATATAGTATACAATTGAAGAAGTAAAAAAAAAGTAAAAGTAAAGTAAAAAATCATTTAATAGAATACCAAAAGTGTCAATAGTCACGATTTTTTGACAATCCATTAAGAATTTTGAAACAATAGTACTTATTTATTAAGAGAAACAGTAAACAACATAAACTAAAATAACTAAATAAAATACACACTAATTTATTTACAGTCTTAATCTAATAATCCGCTACCAGTAGGCTATATACTACAATTGAATTAGTAGACATGGGACCACAAATTATATAGGGTATCGTGGGACCCTGCGCGTCTCGTTACGTACGCGTAGTAGTATAAAAAGTTACCTTATCATCTTCTGCACTTATCATCAGGTGATGAAGGATAGTAAAAAATTCGAAAATAAAAATTAATATTAATTCATTCTGTGAGAGACACACTTTGTATGGAATAGAACGGTTCTTTTGCAGGTAAGGATAATGCCAGCCCAAAACGATTACAGTGCCACCAAGGACATTGGAACACAAAGGCCTGCGCGGCACTGCGTGACAATTTTTGTCTAAGTACATAGTTCAATTTCACATTGCATCTTCTTTTAGAACGATAGTAACTTTAAAAAAGTATGCTCCCTGATAACATTGAATGTCAAAACAAAATAAGATAGTAGTTTTTTTAATGTAAACTTTAATGTACGAGAATGTAGGTTACTATTAAATCTTTATTATCGTTAGGCAAAATTTTAATAGGTTTGACATAAAACGTTTAATATAGGTAGTTCCACCCGCGGCTTCACCCGAGTGGCCTTAGTAATCCTTACTTCCTTACTTCCTTACTAATATTATAAATGCGAAAGTGTGTTTGTTGGTTTGTCCTTCTTTCACGCAGTAACGGACCAACGGATCGACGTGATTTTTGGCACAGATATAGTTTATGGACCGGAGAGTAACATAGGCTACTTTTTATCCCGGAAAAATGCACGGTTCCTGTGAGAACGCGGGTGAAAACCGCGGGCAGAAGCTAGTATCTTCATAAATTGTAGTCCATGTATTAAGCTATATTACTGTAAAGTTTCATTAAAATTAAAAAGAGAAACAAACATCCATACATCTATCCTCACAAACTCGCGTATATAATATTGGTGTTTGGTGGCTCAACAAAGACCAAAGCGCGGTACTTTAAAAAATTAAAAACAAATGAATCGACGACAAATCTACAAAAAAATCCCTTACCGGAGTTAGCCCAACCGTAACAGCCTAGTTATTACTGTAAAATCTTACGAAGGCCAGTACTTATACGTGGTCACAAAAGACGTCGCTGAAAGGCGTAGAAAATTGTTTGTATTATAATGCTATATACATAATGTATTGTACAATATGTTAAACACATGAGATGACGTACGTAGGTACTACGGCAACGGCCTTGTTTTTATTGAAGCTAGTAAATCATAACATTTTTTCACTGCACTTACAGAGCTGTTTGAAAATGTTTACCAATAAATTCATTTGTAGTAGAAACCTACAGTTCTAGTT
This sequence comes from Crocallis elinguaria, assembly GCA_907269065.1. NCBI lineage: Eukaryota > Metazoa > Arthropoda > Insecta > Lepidoptera > Geometridae > Crocallis > Crocallis elinguaria. The sequence continues at coordinate 1,641,723 of OU026076.1, forward strand.
CCCATATCGAGCATGGGAACTTTAGACTATACTAACGAAGAACCTATCAGTGTGCCAATGGGTAGACTACGTCGCGCAGAACTGATAAGCGATGGGGAAGAATTTTCTCGAGAGGCGACCAAGAATCATGGTGTAAAGCAACCCTCCACTTAGATAAGGTCAAATTTTAGGATGCAAGAGGCGAGTAGCCGATCCAAGTGACGTTCTATAGGGGAGGGCTATGTTCAGCAGTGGACGTCTTCCGGCTGATGATGATGACCTATCAGTGTGTTCCGGTGGCTTTTGATAACCAGCGGCGCTAAAAAGGCCACCTTTCCAGAATCATAATATGATCATATTATGATCCTAAAAATGCCAAAAACTCTTGTGTTAGTGACCATGAAAGTTTAAAAACTTATATAATATTCCTAAATGCGAAAGTATGTTGAACATGTATGATAAATATTATATAAAGCTTTATTATATAAATATGGATACCAACCTCAAGGGTGGCAAAATAGGGGATGAAATTTTCACATCTTGCAATACTTTCGTCAATGTTGGTAAGCAATTTTTAGGTAATTAAGTCGGGCATTATTTATGTTAGCAATTCCGCGCTGGACTTTGCCTGTCCATAGCTCATCACGCCCTTTGAATATTAAAATGAGATAAACCAATCAACAAGTCAATCTCTTAGGTTTGCCATAATTATGTATATTTTTTGCAACCTTGCAAGAGACACGAACCCAATTACGGCTGGTTGTAGTATGTTGGCTGAGTTCTTTTTGTATTTGAAAAAATTTGCATAATCGGTGTAAAATATACTAAAAAATCTTTAAAGCTGGTGTTTTTTTTTACATAATTATGTGACTAGAGGATATTATTCCTCTCGTGCGTCTTCTTTGCACGTGACTGTAAAATTGTATTACCGATACAGTCGAATGAGTCGATGGCTCAGTTGTATTCCGTACATAGATCAGTTAACCTAGACGCCGCATAATCCAAGTTTTGCATGAGAACACCATCATAAAATATTGGTGGGGCGAGGGAAGAGGGCGTGTTGTGATGGGTCAGTTTAAAACTCATACATCAGACGAGTGTAGACGGTATGTTGTGATTGGTCAGTTTAAAACTCATACGTCACAGTGCCCTTGAGCTAGTCGCCAAATCACCACTTTGCTAGGGCTGAGCGCCTTCTGCGCTCTCCCGCCGTTCGGTGACGCCGCGCTGTAAAGGTCGTCAGACCAACAGAACGGTCCTTAAAAAAACTATTATAGATAGCGTGTTGTGATTGGTTCGACTGGGCGGCGTTATGCAGTGATAATGCTTATCCTTGACGAGCAGGGCCGCCCGGCTAAGCGTAGTCTATAGGTTTAATGGTCTGTGGTCTCTGCCATATTATAACAGCGGTTTAGCCTTAAAAAAATATATTTGGTCCCACTGCAATCAAATCCCAATTAACTTGAATTCAAAGTTTTTTTGTAAGATTTTTTATCCTGTAATTAAGAACTAACACGTTATGCTTGATTGGCGCCCATTATATATTCATAAAATCGATTATTATGATTGTGACACTGTATTTAATAGTTCCAAAAATTATACCTATGTTTTGTTAGTAAAACCTGTGACACAAATGTGAAAATAGCCTCGATTCTGTTTGACGTCACATGTCTATACCTAATTTTAGTATTACTCCCACTTTCCAATAAATAACATGTGAAACGGATGGAAGATGTTAGACAGATCCAAATTTAGTTTTAGAGCTGTCAAATATCTCCCACCCTTGACATATTATTCGCAGCTGAATTAATGCATAGACGTTAAAACACTAGTTACAAGCATTAGACATGTCTATAATATATTTCATCCCATTACATGTGACATCCACCAAGCCGCACTGGGCCCGCGTGGTGGATTATGGGATTATTTATACTCTCTCTCTCTCTCTGAGAGAAGGCCGGTATCCCAGCAGTGGGACCGTATGAGGCTAATAATAATAATAATATAAAAATTATGGTGGAATAAAGAAACTCATATACATGCGTACATGAACTCTGAAAACTTTACACCCTTTTTGGGCAGACGTCTAAAAAGGAGATACTTCCGACACACACTATGTCAGTACTTAATTTTTAATTACATTTGCTTAAGTCGTAATATAATTAACAGAATACCTAGTTTGATAACGTTTTTATTAAAATATCAATTAAAATAACATGAATTGATGATATAAATAATAAACCCATTTGTTTATAAGCGCTTCTTAATTACTGCTCCAATTTCATTTAAATTACTTTACGCTTATAAATTAAAACAATGGAAGCATTAATTTTGTGCATACAACTACAAATAAATAAAATGAGCTATCAACTGAAATTCGACTCTTCTTTATAAGCCGAATGGTAATGCGTGTAGAGCAACATAATGATTCGCAAAATCGGGTGAACTTCTGGCACTGGGATTTTTTTTAATGTTTTTTGGTAACGAGACGAGCTGATCGTTTGCCTGATGGTAAGCATAACGCCGGCCCACAACAATTGCAGTGCCACTCAGAACTTTGAAACACAAAGGCCTGCGCGGCACTGCAGTGCGCTTGTTACACTGAGACATTAGGCATTAAGTCTCATAAGTAATATCACTAGCTACTCTGCTCATCAAACCGGAACACAGTAATGCTTGCATATTACTGCTTGCAAAAAAATGGGACAGCAAGGTCGTAAGTGTATTCGATTAAATATATCTGGCCTGCGGCGCAAGTACGGATCTTTTCGGTCGATAAAATTCGATAATATTCGATAAAATTTACAGTTCAAATCGATAAAGTGGGTTTTATCGAGCCTCGAAACAATCGACAAATGTTATCGAAAAACTAGGTCGAATCCAAAGAGAATATAGAGCTACTACAATACTTTACGATCAGACTTCGGTACTCGCAACATTCGATAAATTTGTCGAGTTTTTCGGTTCGACAAATTTATCGAACCGACTTCCGTACTCGCGCCGATGATGCGTTCGCACCCGCTACGTACGCCTTACCACATCTCCTTGTTTCTATGATCTGTCGATGCTACCTCCGTCTTCATTTCACAGTATCTCCTAAACTATTCTCCCGAATAACATGTTGTAAACTGAAAAGTGTATCTCCAGATGATGGATTTAGATTGTGTAATTGCGAAGCACAAATCGTTCGCTAGAATCTATCATCGGATCAACACTCGATCTAACCGCTCACTACGCTATTTCAACAATCAATATTATAACAATCTTTTTTCGCATCTCGTTATGTAATAATGAACTTTACATACATGTCTTTACTTACGAATATTACTTTCGAAGTTTGGAAATCGTTGCATGACTGATAAAATGTCAGGTCGTAATGCAAAATAACCACTTTTTTATCGATTTCGACTGTGTTGTATAATCATTTGACGAAGAGTCGGGCGGGGGTGTTTAAAAAAATTATTTAGTGCGTCGTGGTTTTTCCGAAAATATTTAATTTTGCTTTTATTTTTAAATGTTTATTTTGTATTTTGTTTCTTGGTGCCAATAAAGTGTTTTTGTATTGTATAAGATTGTTAGCATTAGAAAAACGTAAAAAATATTTTTCGAAATAATTCCGAGTGTTTCTTGCCCTTAGTTTTGATCAGTCTATACCAATTTGGAACGGGCACTTAGAGTCATTTATTTTAACTTTCATGATTGCTACCTTGGGGCCCAAAATAAAAAAAAATTGTATTTATTTCTACGACGCGCCTTTGGTCGTACCTAAGTTAAATAACTACCTATTATATAGTAAAGGACAGAAATAGTAAATACGATATCATGTATTCTTTAAACTGGTTTATACTGGTTTCTCGTGTCAGATAAAATTATCTTAGGTTCTTCAGCCACTAATGTATGGGCCACGTGCTTTTTTGCTACAACGTTATCAAACGTTGACGTTGTTAACGTTATCAACGATACTAATACTATACAGGGTGAGTTTCAATTGTATGTTTTCCTGGAAGGGGGTGATGAGGACGATGGTTGTCCACAAGTTGTGAGAACCTCCCTTCGAAATACGTCAAAAATTCCATACAAAAAAATAAATTCAATACAAAAATGAAGAGCGCAGCATTTTCTTGAATTGTTTCTACGTCTCTTCTAATCAACATCATCATTTCAACATAGTTCAAGTGAATCAGCCGATCTAGGGCTGGTCGAAAGTTTTGTAGAAGAATTTTGACGTAAACTTTAAATGCCTTTTCTTCAATGAAAAATTCCGAATTTCAAAAACTCGTAAAACAAATGTTGTTGACCTCCAGGAGTAGATTGACCCCCTTTCGGGATAACTTCCCAATTGAAACTCAGACTGTATACTTACCTATATTATCGAAATAAGATTATATAATGTGGGTAATTTATAGTTTTAATTCCGCGATAAAGAATGTCTAATGGCCTAATTTCGATCTATACTGAATTTAACCAAACGTAACGCGCGACGCTGGACAACGAAACCTGGGTTAGTTTGTTATAAAAATAAAAAACTTTCTTGAGCTCGCAACGATGGACTTTAAAATCAGCAATTAGTATTTTTTAGTTAGTTAAAAACCCTTGGTTGGAATATGTGAACCACCTCCGGCACGGCTGGAACTCTAAACGCAGAACTCAAAAAAGTTAGTCAATTTGTTAATACAAAATGTTAGTTACTCGCAACGCTGAACTGCAATATCCTTTGTCAGTAGTCCGTTCAGTAGTTTTTGCGTGACAGAGTAACAAACACCCATCCATCCTCACAAACTGTCGCGTTTATAATTTTGATTGGATAAGAAGGATTAGGAAATAATATGGTAGGCGGGTCCAGTCGTCATACATGTCATGCATGATAGACGACAAATCATTATCGTGTGTATGGGATATGGGGAACGGCATGGTTTTTACACATTTTGTGTATCAAGCCAGAGAATGGCTTGACAAAGTAGGTATGCATGCACGATTGCACAGCACTGCTTGGCGACAGATTACACACTGAAAGTGATGGTGGAGAAGAATTAGTGCTACTAACTGGTGTTGCAAGCTCTTAATAAGCTTTCATTTTATTTTTTATTCTGTTTATGACGAAAAAGCCAAATGTAACACCAAGTTTTTTCTTAAAAAATCGCGAATCTATCAAAAATAGATATATTATCAAGTCTAAAGTTCGAACGATAGGCGAAAGAGGTCGCTTCCTCAATGCGTATAACAATTATAATCAGATGAAGCACGCGCCAAACTCGTGCTTGATCTCTTTGAGCAAAACATATTCTACATCGTAGTAAAAGCACAGCATAAGTAATAGTACAAGTGTAAAAGTATGTACTTAGGGGTCGTCCATAAATTACGTGAGGTGTTAAGGGGGGTCATGCCGAATCTCAGGTGGGGGAGAGGGTCTCAGCAAATATCATGTAATTGGCGGCTCCGTAGCTAAGTTGGTAGTAACCCTGCCTGCAAGGCGAGGGGTCCCGGGTTCGATTCCCGGCCGGGGCAGATTTTGTGTAAGCATAAAGTTTGTTCTCGGGTCTTGGATGTTTGTGATGTGTATCTGTGTATGTCCATGCCACCTGCGACACAGGGAATCCTAGTGCGGGGGTATGAGTGTGTAAGCGTTTATGTTTATGTTTTATGTTTAATTTTTTTCAGTGAAAGAAAGTGAAGAACTGCAAGAAAAGTGGGTTAATTTAAGTAAAATATGTTTCTGCACTAAAATAGGACTAAATTCTACAAAAATAGTAGACGAACGCTGCGGCGTACGGCAATGAATCGCAGATTGCACTAAAAACACGTACTTTGAGAAATCTCACGTGAGATTAGGGGGGAGGGGGTCGAGCCAAATCTCACGACATCTCACCAAGGGGGGAGGGGGCCGTCCAAAATTGCCAAGATTTTTATGCCAATGTATAGCTAGTTTCCCTTAAAAATAAATAAATAATCATCTTAATACCGAACTTATAAATACTGCAACATGTAGCAAAAGCTTTCATGGCATAGATTGATCTAAGGTAAACTGATTTACAAATATTTATTTTTGTATCACTGCCATTTTAACTTTGCCAATGTCATTATTAACATTATTCATTATTTGTTTATTGTACATCGAACTTATGTTTGTAGTTATACGCTCGGTGATATACGATAAGTTTGTCAACAAGATACGGTTAAAAAAATATAAATAGTACTTTCAATTCAAAATAATAATAGATAATCAAAATAATATTTCATGAAATAGAGATATAGGCCCCGGCATCATAAATAAACCTATTAACCTAATTTTCTTTTTAATAAATAACAAGACGAATGGGAGATATTTGAAAGTTCTAAATTTAGTATTAGAGCTGTCAAATATCTTCCGTCTGAAAATTAGACCTTTCCCATGTTTGAACCGCAATGCTGATCCGTTGAGCCAAATAAGTACCAGCATTTTGGTTACGCGGCGCGTCAATCAAACGCTCTGACTAAATTTTGAAAATATTATGACCTCCCGGCCCCCACGGACCCAATGTTTCAACACCAAACCGTATTTCCCTGTATAATAGCCTATCTATACAGGATGATCGGAAATAAGTTTGGTTAGCATTTGACGACCTAACCTGCTGCCTTATCAGCTAACGATCTCGTGTTCGTTTTCAATACCAGACCGATTAAAACCAGTGGTCACTAGTCTTCGTGTGAAAGGAATAGTCTAGAATTTTCGCTCGTTATTAAAGAAATAAGCTCTTAGAAGCGAAAACTGTTGACAACTCCTTCCACACGAAGACTAGTGGCCGCTGGTTTTAATCGGTCTGGTATTGAAAACGAACACGAGATTGTTAGCTGATAAGGCAGCTGTACCTAACTTATCTAACCGAAGGTGGTAAACATGTTAGACCTAGAACAGACTCGGATCTCAAGTGCCGCAGCCGCCGGAACCCAGGGTTGCTTGGCGACTATTTTTCTATTTATTCACTAGCTGCTGCCCGCGGTTACACCCGCGCGGAGATATTAGAATTCATTGTTTTTATTTTTTTGCGCGGAACACTAATTCTTGTTCTAACATAAAAGTAGCCTAAGTTACTCCTTATAACATCAGCTATCTGCCAGTGAAAGTCCCGTCAAAATCGGCCCAGCTGTTTCGGAGATTACCCGGAACAAACAGTCAGACAGACAAAAAATTTAAAAATGGTTGTTTTGTTATATGTACCGTATATACTTTCATATGCATTTGGTAAAAAGCTGTTCTTTGATATTACAAACAGACACTTCAATTTTATTTATTTGTATAGATTTAACAAATTTAATTTTTGTTTCAGAATGTTCCGGTATTTAGCACAATTTTTCTTCGTAGCCGTATTAGCTAAAGTATCTGAAGGCAACCACATTACTAAAAAAATTAGTGCAGATCAAGAACTAGTATTTAGTATGGCGGTGAGTCATTTACTACCTATATAAGTTTTTTATTGCTATTTGGTAACTAGACGAGCTGGTCGTTTGCCTGATGGTAAGCATAACGCCGGCCTATAACAATTGCAGTGCCACTCAGAACTTTGAAACATAAAGGTCTTCGTGGCATTGCAGTGCGCTCGTTACCCTGAGACATTACGTATTAAGTCTCATAAGCCCAGTAATTTCACTGGCTAATCTGCTCATCAAACCGGTACACAGTAATGCTTGCACATTACTGCTTGCACATTACTGCTTGGCGGCAGACTTCCCGAGCAAAGCGCTGGTAACAACTCAGACGGACACTCGCAGAAGAGTTAGTCCTACCACTAGCAAAATGGTCTCTGAATACAATGGTCCCGTTTGGAGTAGGCAAAGTAAATATACCTCTTCATTATATCCTTGCATACTTCTGCAAGACTATTGCCTTGATTATAGGAAACCGTTGGGTTTCAACGAGTCATATCAATCGAATCACGTGTGACTCCCTTGGATTTTTTTTTCCATGGGACACCCTGTTACAAGTTCCAACATTTTTCTCCACCCATATTCTCAACAAGCCTCCCTGCAGTAAATCATTAAAGTTAATTGAAGATTTAATCAACTTACTATAATAATTATAATACATACGTTAAAATAAAGGGTCTATTTGAAATGAGACGATCTCAGATAAAAAGATACGCTTGGACGAAAATACAAGTTAAATGAATAAAGGAAAATAGCATAATTTATTAACCAGTGTATGAACTAAGCCAAGGACAACAGCATGAGTAAAAAACCAGTTGGAAATAACTGAGCGTCATTTTTACCGTTATAATACCCGCAGATTTTAGGACGGGTTGAGAATTAAATATAAATAAACGCTTACGCTCATACCCCACTAGGATTCCCTGTGTCGCAGGTGGCATGGATACACACAGATACTCACCACAAACATCCAAGACCCGAGAACCATCATTTTGCTTACACAAAATCTGCCCCGGCCGGGAATCGAACCCGGGACCCTCGCCTGGCACGCAGGGTTATATTTTATTATTATATTTATTTTAATGTTAGTTGGTAACGAGACGAGCTGGTCGTTTGCCTGATGGTAAGCATATCGCCGGCCCATAACAATTGCAGTGCCACCCAGAACTTTGAAACACAGAGGCCTGCGCGGCACTGCAGTGCGCTCGTTACCCTGAGACATTAGGTAATAAGTCTCATAAGCCCAGTAATTTCACTGGATACTCTGCTCATCAAACCGGAACACAGTAATGCTTGCACACTACTGCTTGGCGGCTGACTTCACGAGCAAAGCGGTGGTAACAACCCAGACGGACACTCCCAGAAGAGTTAGTCCTCCCACTAACAAATATCTAAATACTGATGTTGTTGTAGGTACTTAATCCATTTCAAAATGCCAACAGATGTTTTGTTCGATTTATTTATTCGCAAAACAACAGTGATTAACATTCACAATGCATTTTTAGTTTGCATAAGATCAGGTTTTGTTGTCTGACATTTACAAAGGCTTGCCTTGCACTTTACTTGCACCTATTGATGTAAGGTTAAGTACTTAATAGATTTTAAGAGTATCTTCAATCAAAGAAACTATGAAATTGTAATATTTTTTTTACTTTTTGATAACGAGACGAGCTGGTATTTGCCTGGTAGTAAGCATAACGCCAGCCCATAGCAATTGCAGTGCCACTCAGAACTATGAAACACAACGGCCTGCGTAGCACTGCAGTGCGCTCGTTACCCTGAGGCATTATATATTAAGTCTTATATAAGCCCAGTAATTAACATAAACATAAACGCTTACACACTCATACCCCCCGCACTAGGATTCCCTGTGTCGCAGGTGGCATGGTAATACACAGATACACATCACAAACATCCAAGACCCGAGAACAAACTTTATGCTTACACAAAATCTGCCCCGGCCGGGAATCGAACCCGGGACCCCTCGCCTTGCAGGCAGGGTTACTACCAACTTAGCTACGGAGCCGTCAATTTCCCTGTCTAATTTGCTCATCATATCGGAACACAGTAGTGCATTACAACTTAGCGACAGGCTTACTAGGCAAAGGATCTCGACTCGACTCGACACCATTGCTAATTTCAATTTTTTTCTCCAGGTTAACAGACATGGAGAAAGGGCACCTGATGCAGAGGAGCTTTCTTTATCAGACCAGCAGGATCTGATCAGGAACCTTACGTTCCTTGAAGGACCCGAAGGTCTTACCATCGTAAGTACAGTTTTTCTGAATAGAATTCAGTTTGCATCTCTTAGGCTCTACGAGATGGTTCTGCCACATTTCTCTCACTTTAAGCCCTAAGGTAAGTCTTAGGCTAAGATTCAGATACAAATCTAAGCGTGGATTTATGCTTCCATATTTCAAAACTCAGTACAATTTTGACATACGTATGCAAAAGTACACGGTTAGACTCGTCTTGGCTAGAGGTGAGTCTAAGCGTGGACCTTTGCTTACATATAAATGCCAAAACTGTATAGTATTTTGACATTTGAAAGCATGAGTTTGTGGTTACATTCGTTTGTCAATCTTAGTCTTAGAGGGGATGAGTGTGACGGAACTAGATCTTGTTCGAGTTTCGAAGGAAAACATCGTGAGGAAACACGCACGTTCAAGAACCACAAAATTCGGAAGCATGTGACATCCAACCAGCCGCACTGGGCCCGCGTGATGGGTTAGAGACCATACTCTCTCACTGTGAGAGAAGGCTGGTACTCCAACAATAGATGCTTAGAGAGCCTCAAGAAAGCTCAAACTCAGGATTTGAACCATCGAGCTAAAGATCTGTGACATACGTCACTACCACTGAGCCATCATCACTTAAATATAATAATATACTAGCTTCTGCCCGCGATTTTCACCCTTGTTCCCACAGGAACCGCACATTTTTCCGGAATAATAAGTAGCCTATGTTACTCTCCGGTCCATAAACTATATCTATACCAAAAATCACGTCGATCCGTTGCTCCGTTACTGCGTGAAAGAAGGACAAACCAACAAATCAACAGAGGAATAGTATGAGTAGTAAGATAGGATTGTGTTCCATTTACTTGATTCCAATACATAAGAAATATTTCCTTGTGCCCGTGACCTTGCTTCACGATGATTGGAGGCGACGTGACGTAAAGGCCACGTTTGAACGTAACACGGTCACGTCTCAGATGTTCAGCAGATGGATTGGCTAGATACAGAATTTACGTAACAGTTTTTTTTTTTGGGTTTTATTTCACAGTGAAGTAGGCTTTAAAGCTAGTCATAGAGGAAAATATAATAAAGACGGTACGCCGCTGAGCTCTTTAGCAGAGCCTGCATAGTATGCCAGCTTGTATTTAGGAAAGTACGTAGACGCAGTGCAATGTTGACGGATAGTCTTAGTTTTTATTGAAAACTTTTATATACTAACAAAAAATTCTAGTAGTGGGTACCTGAAAAAATTTTCAATTTTCATAAAAAAATTGTATACTTACTCACACAGTTAAATTAAATAGACGCAGATTCAATTGTCTACTTAGCTAAGAATTATAGTCCATCAAGCTCAATCGCGGTACGCCCGCGGAAAAACTCGGCGCAGGCAGGGAGACAAACCAAGAGACAAAAAGTTTCTTATGGGAGGGAGGCCAAGAAGTCCTTTGCACTGGATTCCTTATTTCCCAGTGCAATTTAAAATCATTTGATTAATTCTCTTCCAACCAACAGTCATCAGGTGCCTTTTAGACAACGCTTACCATCACCTCAGGTTGCGCTCAAGCGTGAGCTTATTCTCCTCCCATTTTACATGGCGTCTGCGCAGTACATCTTTTACAGACGTACTAAAGTTTAGATTTTGACAATTTTTAAGTGTAATCTATAAAAAAATATTATTAATAAACATATGCTTTGGTTTTAATAAGCCAGTAGTTGCATATAACAATTAGGGCTTAGGGCGTGCAATTTATAAGTAGGCCGGCATACTTCAGTGGCTTCACCAGGAGGCTCGCCGTATATTTTTGGTTCGTCTATGCTAGTAGGTATGGAAATGTATCGACGCTGATCTCCTGAGTATTTGCCTATACGATATAACGTAGCATCCCTAAAAATACAAGTGGATTTTCTTTTTCTTATTTTCAATTCACAGCTATCTCGGTGAAATAAATGTGGAGTGTAGACTTAAATTGAGTCTTCTGAAATGAAAGAAACATATGGTAAAATTCTTACAGCATAATAATTTAAACCTTCAAGGGCTGTATGATTCCGGCTAAGAATCAAAGTTGCACCCCATGTCGTCCTGTGTATGCCGTAAGAGCCGGAAGGGAATATCTACGGAATTGGCAGCAGCATTCTACTAGGACAACTACATAGTTTACTGCGATTACCAAGACGCCTGCTTACGTTGAGACTACGTGATGGGATGTTGACTCCATTTTTTTATAATGCGATTATCATTCGTTTTCTCATCAAAATCAAATGTCTATATCGAAAAAACTGGAAATCGAATGCTAACAACGTCAAAAATGAGAGCCATAGTCAGGCGGATCTAGTGAGCGCTAAAACTAATTGGGCTTACCGCGTGACGTCACATATTCAACGCGGCCCGTAACGTTGTACTAAAACACACATTTTGTTGATTTTGGCCGTGAAAAACTGCGTTTAAGTACATAGTGTCATGCATTTGTTATTCATTAAAATGTAAAGAATCTGATAGTATAGTTTAAATTACTATTGGATGATAAAAAAAAATCGTTGAATTCTGGAAAGTTTTAGATCCAGTATCTTTGTGGAAATTATAAATTTTTGTGAATTTCATTTTTATTGTGTTAATGTGATTACAGTATTTATGTGTTTTGTGTTTCATGCAACTACCCATATATCTTATTTGATATGTAATTGGTCATTGTCGAGCAGTTGGTGTGAAAAAGCATTTAATATGAGGGATGTTACTACTATCTACTCGTATACATTACAAAATACATTAGGTATTTTGCTCAGTAACTCAATGGTACTGACTATAATATTATATCAATGATGTTTTACTACCACAGATGGGCAAAAGAAAAGCTTACCAACTGGGCAAGTTCTACAAACAGCGCTACGGACCTAATGGGTTCGGGCTGATCTCCAAATTTTACCTCCGGGATGAGATCGCCATCAAAAGCACCGAGAAGGAGAGGACCAAGATGACTATCCAGGTGGCGATGTCTGCTGTGTACCCCCCGGAACCTGAGCAGCAGTGGGATGAAGGCCTAGGGCAGATCTGGCAGCCTGTTCCGTACCAGGCAGTTCCTCTGAGTGAAGATTATGTGAGTAACCCTACTTTTACTTACCCTGCCCTATTACAAATGCGAAAGCGTGTTTGGTTTGTTTTTCTTTCACGCAGCAAGCTACGGATCGAAGTGATTATAGAGCAAAGAAATAGTTTATGTTCCGGAAAGTGGCACCCTTACTGGTTTTGCCAGCGCTAGAGAATAAAGAATTTAGAAATTCGAACTGATGAAAAAGAAACTCTATTCAAGACAAAATCACTTTTAAAAACGCCAAATATGTACATTCCTTTAACAATATCTCGACTAATTTGTATTTCAGTATAGTAACGTCTGATTTTATCAATTAGGATATTATGCGATGAGTAAACTAATATTGGAAGTAGAGTTCCCTAAAACATATTCGCCCTTATTCATCTATGCTTTAAACTGCTCTGTCAACTTCTCTTTGACGGAAGCTGTTACGCGTGAAAACGAGACAAAACACTTTCTAGTAATTGTAAGTTACGGAACGTTTATGAATAAGGGCTTTAATGTTAAGTTTATGTAAATTCAGCTGTTGAAAAGGAATTACAGGCTTAAATCTGCAGTCAAAATTGCAAGCCGTATTATTGAATCAGAGAGAGACACAAGATAGCAAGTGAACGCAATAGCACGACTGCAGGATTATCCAGATTACTTGATGAATTTTCTCAATCGCAATTCAATTTATTCAATCAAATGCAACGAACATATTCCACTCTCGCCTCCACTTACAAAAAAGTTCAGAGAAAATAAATAAATGCATGTTGTTTTTGACAGTGCTGAATATGTATCTCTGAATCTTTCAGTAAAAAATATTAACTCAAAGATACGTTATAAATCTACAAGTCATAAACTAAGTTTTTTTTAGTATTTGGTAGCGAGACGAGCTGGTCGTTTCGCGCTTCTCCGTTTAACTCTTTATCTGACTTTCCACCGTCTGACCACCGTCTTTTCTAAGGAATTAGGGCCCCGCTTGTTTTTGGTTTTGGATTTTGACATTTTTATTACAATCGGCGCCTGCGCCACATGCCGTCCTCGAGAATGAGGATCTCTACACTTATTTACTATAAAATAATCAATCAATAATATACACGAGTACTTCACAAATGATGGCCTAGATAGTGCTATTAATAATCATAATTAATAATAATGATATTAAGTAGTTATATAATAAACATTTATAACAGAATCACAACTTGACCTTGAACTTAGATAAGGGTTTTATCTCTACAACGAGAAATAAGTACGAGATAAAGAATAGCTGTAATGGGAATTTGGTTTTGAAGCGATGATAGCTTAATGGTAGTGAAGCCGTACGTGTATCGATCCATATAGGTTAAGGGATCGAATCCCATAAAGTTAAAAGTGGTAGTCAGTATCAAAGTTCTGAGTGACATTGCAATTTTAAAGGCTGGCGTTATGCTTACCATCAGACAAACGACCCTCTCGCCTTTTTACCCAATAGTAATATTAAAAAAAAAATTTTTTTGCTGTTGGACATGGTGATAACCCATATATATTTTTTTATGTTATTGGTAACGAGACGAGCTGGTCGTTTGCCTGATGGTAAGCATAACGCCGGCCTATAACAATTGCAGTGCCACCCAGAACTTTGGAACACAAAGGCCTGCGCGGCACTGCAGTGCGCTCGTTGCCCTGAGACATTAGGTATTAAGTCTCATAAGCCCAGTAATTTCACTGGCTACTTTGCTCATCAAACCGGAACACAGTAATGCTTGCACACTACTGCTTGGCGGCAGACTTCACGAACAAAGCGGTGGTACTAACCCAGATGGACACTCGCAGAAGAGTTAGTCCTCCCACTAACTATGTTAAGATCTGGTTATTATTATTTACATTGTCATATTGTGATATAATTATTTACCTGATATTTGAGGATGGGGCATTTCAGGGCGCTCACTGCACCATTTGCACCGTAATGCCGCACATGGGCTTTTTTGTTTCGAAGTTCTAAGTGCTTATCAGCACGGCAAGCGACCCTCTCGTTTTTCTTGTGAAAAAATATACTTTTCCAGACAAGCTTTAAAAATTAGTAACTGGTAATTAGTGTAATCTTATAGCCACCTTCTGGCTCCATCATCAGGACCCTTTAAACCATTTATTTAAAATTTTGTCAGAGCGTTTGATTGATGCGACGCGTAAATGTTAGTGGGAGGACTAACTCTTCTGCGAGTGTCCGTCTGGGTTGTTACCACCGCTTTGTGAGTGAAATCTGCCGCCAAGCAGTAGTGTGCAAGCATTACTGTGTTACGGTTTGATGAGCAAAGTATCCAGTGAAATTACTGGGCTTATGAGACTTAATACCTAATGTCTCAGGGTAACGAGCGCACTGCAGTGCCGCGCAGGCCTTTGTGTTTCAAAGTTCTGGGTGGCACTGCAATTGTTATGGGTGCGCGTTATGCTTACCATCAGGCAAACGACCAGCTCGTCTCGTTACCAAATAACATAAAAAAAAATTAAAATTAAAATTTTTTAAAATGGTGTGTATAATATATTGTCTGTTTTCTTTCCAGCTGCGCTACTATTCGAACTGCGACAAGTTCATGTCCCTCATGGAGGAGGCTCAGCACGCTTCGATAACCGAAGAGTTCCAGCCGTTCATGGACCTCATACCACTGCTAAAGGAGAAGACGGGAAAGAACTTCACGGAGAACCCGCTGCTGTTTCAGTCGCTGTTCGATTTGTTCAAAAGCACAGTGAGTAAACATTTTATATGCTGTTAGATAACAGGACTGGAGGCCATTTTATTGATGTTATTTTCGGTGCTATCCAGATTGATAGCATTGACGAGCTGGCCGTTTGCTTATGGTAAGCATAACGCCGGCCCATAACAATTGCAGTGCCACTCGGAACTTGAAAAAACAAATGCCTGCGCGGTACTGCAGTACGTTCGTTACTCTGTAAGCCCAGTAATTTCACACTCATTAAACGGGAACACAGTAATGCTTGCACATAATGGTGGCAATTTCACGGGCAAAGCGGTGGTACCAACCAAGACGGACACTCGAAAAATAGTTTTTCCTACCACCTAGTGAAAATTAGCTTTTTCCTCATTATATTCCACTGTCACCATGAATACAAAATCTCAGCCTATTCAAATTACGGAAACTGATTCAAAATTCAGTAACAAAATTTGACCCCACATTTTAACCATAAAATAACACTACCTTCTGCCTGCGGTTTCAACCGTGTTTCCACAGGAACCGTGCAGCCTATGTAACTCTCCGGTTCATAAACTATATCTATGCCAAAAATCACATAGATCCGTTGCTCCGTTGCTGCGCGAAAGAAGGACAAACCAACAAACACACTTTCGCATATATTATGGTACGGAAACAAACTACTGCTAAAGTATATTTAGTATGCACTCGAATGTTGATATGCGTGTTAAAAGTCCTCTCAATATCTTGCGAAATCACCTCGACTCCATGACTTTCCAAAGTACGCTTATCGATACGAAGGACAAACAAGGCTTTTAAGTAGTAAAGTAATGACTTCATTCTCATCAACACGCGTCTAATTTGAATCATAATCATCCTAATTATATTCATCATGTTACGGAAAACCGGGTTATTCGTTTAAATACTTTTAATTTAATCCAAAATTTATATGCAAATAAGCCTGGTAGTCCTTTTTATATAAACTAGTTATACTAGCACACGGCCAAAACACTATGCCAAAGCACAATGAAAGATCATGTAACACATAAGTGATGCCACACATTGAGCGTCTTAACCCTTTTTTTTTTAATTGCCGTATAAAAGACAAACAGTGTCTTGCGACCTTCACAGCGTCACCGAACGGCGGTAGAGCGCAGAAGCCCTGGCAAAAGTGTGTGGTGGCTTGGGCCGTCGCCGGGAAAGACCCCGGTCGGAGAGAACAGCCCCGGCGGACAAATGCGTCCGTTTGAAGTGGGCCCTAATCTAGCTAAAGCTAAGTTCTCGCACGTCCGAGGTGGGCGTGGAATTCGTTGTGACTATAGTTGCCTCGTTCAAAGCCTTCACCATCGAGAAGAAGGCAATAAACATGACGGTGGAGTAGCCAAACGCGACCAATAGACGCAGCCACTAGACGCTGCCGCCGGCAACTAGTGGCTGGGTGCGGCAGTCACAGCCACTGGTACTCCTTAAAGTAGAGAGAAGAAGAGGGCGTTTTTTGGCGGCCTATAGGCGTGAGGAGAGTATGCGTGGGAGGCGAGCCACAAACGTGGACACCGCTCCCTTCTTTTTTTTCTAGCTTATAAAATGTGGTCGCGTTAGCTTGTGGTGCGTCAGTTGCCGCGTTCGGTGGCCCAGTGTGCGCCATCACTTAGTATTTTATCTTTCTTTGTTTCAATGATTAAACATTGGCATTTAACATGGTAAATAATAATGTAATGCTGTCAGTACATTGGGGTCTTTTGATAAGTAGCTGTTTATCAAAATGAAACTCAAACCACTAGGAGCACCTCAGACGCTCAAGCAAATGTACGTTTGCTTGAGCGTCTAAGGTGCCCCTTAATCTCGTTCCCATTTTATTCGCAGGTTGGCCTCGGGCTAAATATTCCAGAATGGTCTAAGCCTATACTTGCTAGATTAGGCGAGGCTGCAAGATTGGCGTACATGCTTTACTTCAGAGGTGACGAGATGAAGAAGCTTGGTGGAGGTAAGAGCATAATTTTGTCTTTATTAGACATTTACGCTTGTGGAACCGAGTTTACCGACACAGATCTCAGAACGTGTAGAAGTTTACACAAGTGAAATTGCTTTAAAAAGCGACGAACCGAACTTTTCGTGCACGAAATCCGCGTTTGACGCAAAAGCGTTGTTATTCTGACAAGCAAACGTAAGTTTGCTTGAGCGTCTGAGGTGTCCCTAACAATCAACTGCTGGACAAACAGGCCTCTCCTAATAAGCTGATACTTATTGGGAGATGAGATGAAGAGGATCGAGGTTGGTGATCCAACCTCGATCCTCAGCTTTAAAATTCAAATTCAAATTCAAAATTCAAATTCAAAAGTCTTTATTCAAATAGGCCCCAAAGGAGCACTTATGAAAGTTAAAATGACTCTAACAGCCGGCCTCTGCAACATTCATCTACCCGAATCACAGACTAAAACTAATGCTGTCTTTATCAGAACATAATAAATGACAAAGACACCAACAGACCCAATCCGTGCTCAAAGTCAACGAATCTTCCAGAAACCCACCGTGCCCGTTCCAAATTGGTATAGGCCGAGCAAGAAGAAGGGCAAGAAACTCGTCACGGCATTCTTTTTAAAAAAAGTAGTTTTTTACAATGATTCTAATGCTAACAACTAACAATTTAAAGTTTAGTAGTCGCCAGGAGGCTCCTGAGCTGTTTGCCTCCATGCATCCTTGTCATCTACATAATCCTTAATTTTATAATACGCTTTTTTAATTAATACACTCTTGACTATACGTTTAAACTTTCCTTGTGGTAATTCAGTTAATACTTTAGGAATTTTGTTGTAGAATCTGACACCATTTGCCAGGAACGATTTGTTAGTTTTACTTAATCTGAACCCGGGTACAACAATTTTATGTTTACTTCTAGTATTTAACTCATGTACATCACTTTTTAAGTTAAATTTAGTAATATTCTTCCGTACATACATTATATTTTCCAAAATGTATAGCGAAGGCAGGGTTAGAATACCTATTTCTTTAAAAAAGTCTCTTAGAGATTCGCGTGGACCCATGTCATAGATGGCGCGTACTGCTCTCTTTTGTAATATGAAAATGGTATCTATATCGGCAGCAGATCCCCAAAGTAGGACGCCATAAGACATCAAACTATGAAAATATGCAAAATATACCAACCTTGCCGTCGCCACATCAGTCAGCTGCCTAATTTTACGTACTGCAAATGCAGCGGAACTCAAACGACCCGATAGGGCATTGATGTGAGGACCCCACTGCATTTTGGAGTCAATAGTTAATCCTAAGAATACAGTGTTATTCACCAGGTCAAGTTTGCTGCCTTCCAATTCCACTTTAGATTCCACGTGTGGTACGTTGGGAAGTGAAAATTTAATACATTTAGTTTTACTAGCGTTAAGTAGTAGATTATTAGCAGCAAACCATTCTGAGATTTTGTCAAGGTTATCATTTAATTCCTTTAGTTCACTGTCTTTCCTATCAGTTTTAAAAATGAGTGAAGTATCATCAGCATTACTTATGTAATTGCTGCCAGCTACTTTACCTTTATCAAATTATTACCGGCCTTTTACGTCCCTACTGCTGGGATACGAGCCTTCTCTCGAAAGATATAGTATGCCATAATCCCCCACGCGGGCCCAGTGCGTGTTGGTGGATGGCACGCGTCCTCGTATTTTGTGGTTATTAAACATGTGGGTTTCCTCACGATGTTTTCCTTCACCGTTTTAGAGAGAGTGTTATAAATCCGTATATAAGTTATGTGCGGTTTTTTCACACGATCCGGACATATCACGGATATAAGTGACTGGTGCAGGCCGAGTCGAGATTCGAACTATGGTGCGTCGCGGATTGAAAGTCGCACAAGATCCCGCTCGGCCACACGCTCGCTCACTCTTTATAATAGATAAATTATATATTAGATTTTGACATATAGTAAATGCTTTTTCAGGTGTACCTCTTAACATGTTCATCGAAGCAGCAGACGATATAATCGCTGGTAACGCAGTCACCCAGCGCTTAAGACTGTTCTCAGCCCATGATTTCAACCTTGGAGCCCTGATGGAGGTAGCCAGGGTGAAAGGACCACAGGGCATCCCGGACTATGGATCTGTATTTGCATTGGAGCTGTACCGGTCTAGAAGTAGTGGAGAGTACAGCGTTCTGGTGAGTTAATCACTATTTTGAGGTTTAGGATGATAGGCTGTTAGCAATAGGCCGCGCAATTCAGGGAGCATTGACGGCTTGAGGTTAGGGTCAGCCTTTCCATAACTGTTCCAGGAACTAGTTTTTTTATATGACAAGTGCCCTTGGTGGGGCAGTACGTTGTCGTCCTAGGACATATAAACCTACACGTTTCAAGAAAATTTACTGGTAACTGGACTCTTCTCTCCAGTTCAAACACTCTTCCAATAGCTGTGCTTTAAGAGCGTGTAAGGGTAGTTACGAAAATGAAAACATCCGTAGCGTTATATTCTTTTTGGGTAACGTTATATTATATTTGTATCATTATCGTCAGAGTGTGGTGCTGTGTAACTGCCATTAGACGATAATGCATGTTTCAGTCAAAATAAACATGGTTTTGCCACAAGCACGAATTATGAGGTATAACACGCTCACGCGTGGCTTGAAGTCAAGACATCAAAAATCCATGAAACAGACAAGAATAGCAATGGGGCCAGATAGTGCTGTCTCTTTCACTGCCACAAAGCCTTGCCTGGGCGCACAAAACGACGACTGCTCCAAAAAAAAAACCTGCATAAACATCACTTGCGTATTTAGCGCGGCTTCTTCACTGAGCTCGCAGTGGTTGTTAAACTATTTTATTAGTTGAGGTCGTAGAAGGGCGGTGATCGTCGTTCCTTGGTTTGCGTGTTGCCAGTGATGTATGATAACCATCAAACATGCATTACAGTGTAATGGAAGCTATAGAACACAACGCGCGCGACTGACGTCAACCACAGAGGAATTCATGCCTAGAACCTAATGTCTATACCTTTCAGCCGGTGTACCTGCCAGTGGCCGGAGAATCTGCTCTCAAGGAACTCCGCATCACCGGCTGCGAAAACTACGCCTACTGTGACTACACTAAGTTCCGAGAGCTGGTAAAGGAATACCGTCTCCCAGAGAAAGAGTTCTATAGGATCTGTAATATTAAGACCGAGCTGTGATGTACCACAAAGTATTATAGGATAAGTCTATATTTAAAATAAAATAAGAAAAAAAAATGGTTTCAATTTTGTTTTACACGAGTGTACAAAAAAAGGAGTGTAATGGTTTAGGGTTCATGTATGGTATCTTTGTATGTATGTATGCGAGTATTTTTTTCCGCCATAACTTTCGAATGCCTGAACAGATTTCGATGTATGGGGTATCGTTAGAATCCTTACATCATCCCGAGTGTCATTGGCTAGGGAAGTCATATTTTTTATGTTTTTATATTATTTTGTATTGTCTTCAGAAACAAAGTCACTAGTACCTCTACAGCGCAGACAAACAATACGAATAAAAAAGCTTATAAAAAAACACGGAAATGTAGTTATTAAATTAAATTAAATAAATAAATACTTACATCTCCAAAATTTCGTTGCCAACGAGATTCGAACCTGTCTCTTCTCACTTACGGTTATTTAGACCTATTTATATATATGTCTATCTCTATATATATCTCTCTATATATTTCTCTCTATATTTATCTATATGTTTCTATTTCTATATGACATGCCACCGAATTATTGTAAAAACCGTAGGTTTACCATAAAACGCGTAAAATTATAAACTGTCGAATTATAGTAAGCTGACCATATGGTTTAACATATTGATAGATTATAACCTATGGAATTTTGAATTATAACTCAAATGGTCAGTTTACAATAATTCGACAATTTATAATTTTAAACTTACGGGGTCTTACCACAAAAAAATTAATCACACGTTAAACCTGTGTTAAACATTGTTTAACTGTGTTAAGCATTGGATTGTAATCATAATTCTGTATTGACTTGTAACAAATATGTTATTAATAAATGAATATGAATATGAATATAACGCTGAAACATGCCTTAGCTACGCGATTAAATATGACCAACCACAAATCCTGATTTAAGTAGTATCTAACCGTTGTCTAACACAATTCTGTTGTGACATTTCTAATCATTTTTGACGTTTATCTTTAGACGCTATCCAGCTAAACAGGCGGCTAAAAATGTTTTTTTTTGTGTGGTAACACTGACGATTTTTATAATAATCCGGTGTCAGAGACATGATCATACCAATAGGTATATGTGGGTTAACACTTTAAAATACATATATTAGGTAATTTAACATAAGTAATTCATACATTGTAACGGGGTATTTACCGTGATTATTATTGAACGATGAGCATTGAGCACCCTATATTTCACCGCTGTTGCAAGCATCATGTTCACGGGAATACTCCCAGTAGATATTCCTGTGAATATGATGCTTGCAACAAAAATGAATTATTAAATAACCGTAAAAGTTTAAAACAATGCTTAACATAATTATTACAATTATTGTAAAAAAAAACTTAATATTTCTGACGTCTTTGCTTGAATTTTATAGAAGTAGTAGACAATAAATACTTAACAGACCAACGCTTGCACTAGGATTCCCTACGTTGCAAGTCACATGGAATTGAGAGTGGTAGCTAGCCATGTGAACAATAGGATCAGGTTCAAATCCAGGAACGACCCAAATATTTGTGAAAAAAAAACGCAAAAGTTATCTAGGTGTTGTGGGAATATACTTAGTCTTTGTAGTTCCTTTTTGCTTAGATAAAGGGAATCCTAGTCAAGTGATCTTTGAGCGTTACATTCTTTTTGATATATTACAAGTTTAAACTAAATAAATAGCACGATTGTCAAACAATATCAATAGGATAATATTTTTAAGAATTTGGAAGTCTAAATATTTTCTAAGGAAGATATTTTTTATTATTTTTAGGAAATCATGTTTACTTAAATAATAATAGATATAATATATAAATACGTACGAATATGATTCGAAGTAGTTTGTGATATGATAAAATCATTCAACCAAATTTACAAGAATATTTATTATACGAAATAAATGAGTTTTTGTGATCTTCATAGTTTTTTTTGTTATTTTTATCCTGTTTTGAAGTTAGATAAGGTGTGGCCTTGTAACTAGTAACTAGTGTAGCAAAAACTATTGTTAGTAAAATAAGATTAGTATTATCAAACTAGCTGCTGCCCGCGGTTTCACCCGCGCGGTGATATTGAAATTCATGGTTTTTATTTTTTTGCGCAGAAGCCTAATAATTTTTCTAAAATAAAAGTAGCCTAAGTTACTCCTTGTAACATCAGCTATCTGCCAGTGAAAGTCCTGTCAAAATGGGCCCAGCCGTTTCAGAGATTACCTGGAACAAACAGACAGACCGATAGACAGCAAAATTTTTAAAAAGGTCCTTTTGTTAAGGTACCGTATATACATACTTTCATATGCATTTGGTAAAAAGCTGTTATTTTTATAATAATGTTTGTAATATCATTACAAACAGACACTTAAATTTCATTTATTGTATATAGAGTATAGATATAGATTTAAGCTACCTCTCTTCTACAGGGGTTTGAGAATTATTGGCATAGGCCCGATACGGCATTTGCGTCCACAACTATTGTATACTAGCTTCTGCCCGCGGTTTTCACCCGCGTTCCCACAGGAACCGTGCATTTTCCGGGATACAAAGTAGCCTATGTTACTCTCCGGTCTATAAACTATATCTATACCAAAAATCACGTCAATCCGTTGCTCCGTTACTGCGTGAAAGAAGGACAAACCAACAAACACACTTTCACATTTATAATATTAAACATTGTGGAGTGTCGGGTATTACATTTTTTGCAGCCAACTGTGGGCTAGCACATTTTTTTTTACATTTGGATTATCTGTAAGCCTACATTGGCTTGTAGACTGTCTAACTGTTTTTGGAACTGGGTTAGATGTATATTTGTAACATAACAAACTTAAAAAAAATTCAGAGTACAATGGGCGGTCTTATCGCTAAACAGCGATCTCTTGGTAACGAGACGAGGTGGTCGTTTGCCTGATGGTAAGCATAACGCCGGCCCATAACAATTGCAGTGCCACCCAGAACTTTTAAACACAAAGGCCTGCGCGGCACTGCAGTGCGCTCGTTACCCTGAGACATAGTAGTGTTTATATAATAGCTAGACAATTGAAAAAAAAAATTGTTTCCTCACTAGTGGGAGAAACTTTATATTTGCTACCGCTCTCAACTATTTAGTAACTATATTGATTTGACGTCAGAGTAACGCCAATTTTTATCCTAATACCACGTGTGCAAAGCTGCGGTTTACAGGCTATTCAATATTCATATATACTATAACTATATACTATAACTATTTATTCTATAACACTACATAACGTTAAGTGTCTAAAGCTAACTGTAACGTATGATAAGGTGTTGACGGCTAATAACAATAGTAAGGATAATAATATCACTTGCAATCTCTTGATACTCAGTCACTTTACTTCAAATTCTCGGGTGACACAATCCTTACGATTGTATTTCTAATGAATAGTATAGTTTATTTTTAAAATAAGATTAATCTAAGTTGAGTGTAAATCAAAAGGATGTGGGCATCATTTTGGGAACGCTGGCGCCTTAAGGTTGGTTAATTTTTGGTCTAAAGTTTACGCTTTAATATGTAAGTAATTAATTTCTATTTTTTCGTCACTTCCTCTCCTTCCTTTTAGTCTCTTTTCTAAAGATAAAGAATCTAAAGATTTCTAAGATCATTTTCATTCCTTATTTTTTTGTTTTGCTTATTACTTTATTATTTTTATTTTGTGTTTTTTATTTTTCTTTATAATATTTGTATTGATTTTTATTTAATATGATGTGACATACTTACATGTGACATAGTAACATAATTACATACATACATTTTATCCTCGAAAATGCACAGTCCCACGCCGTAGCTATTTTTTGGTCAAAACAATGTATTTATTTTTATTTACTTTCAGCGCACGATAAATGTGTACACTCACTGCAGGCCCTTCCTTCTTGTTGTTATAATAATTGGAATGCTTGGGTGCACGCTCCTGTGGCTTCATGTACATACTACCCCCTCCCCTATTTTACTACCCGTGCCATCGTCACCACGCCCTCGCGCTTTACAGTCTCCTTCAAGGCAAGTTTTAATAATAAATTCATTATTATTATCAGCCTAAAATTGTCTACTATACTGAACACAGGATTACTCCATGATAATTAACTGCTGCTAAATATTAATTATTATTTATCCTACTTTCTACTAATATTATAAATGTGTGTTGTTGGTTTGTTGATTTCTTGGTTTGTCCTTCTTTCACGCAGCAACGGAGCAACGGATCGACGTGATTTTTGGCATAGTTATAGTTTATGGACCGGAGAGTAACTTTTTATCCCGGAAAAAGCACGGTTCCTGTGGGAACGAGGGTGGAAACAACGTGCAGAAGCTAGTTTTCAATAAATAAGAAAATGTGAACCTTTTGCTACAAAAAGCACGTAATTAAGTACTTAAACCTTATTAACGTACTAAACATACATTTACTTACATACTATACGTATCAATAAATACTAATAAAATTAATTTTATTAATGTAATAATAAAATTATTTATTTTTAAAACTATAAACTGATAAAATTTTGATATATCACAAAGCTAAGAATTTTTATATCGTAATAGTTTGAAAAAGTATTTCATCATCAGCCGGAAGACGCCCATTTCTGAACATAGGCCTCCCTCATGAAGGGATGATCAAAAGTTTTGGAGATCGAAGTAAAGTGTAATCTTGACTTAGGAGAATTCTATTGGCCATTCGATACACTGTCATATCCCCGCTGGCACAGGTATTCACGGGAAGAGATCATTATCAGCCTCTTACGCTCCTGGGATACCTGCCTTCTCTCAGAGAGAGAGGTATGGGCCATAATCCACCACGCGGGCCCAGTGCGGCTTGGTGGATTTCACATGTCCTCGAATTTTGTGGTTCTTGAACATGCGGGTTTCCGCACGATGTTTTCCTTCACCGTTTTAGAGCGAGTGTGAATAATCCGCACATAACTTGATAACTCATTTCTTCGGGCCGAGTCGAGATTCGAACTATGGTGCATCAGATTGAAAGGCGCACAAGTTCCCGCTCGGCCACACTCGCTCACACGGGAAGAGATGGTGACGTATTATTCACACAAAAGGAGCACACGGCATCACTTGCTGTCTTGCAAACGTCATTTCAACTGCATCATAGCTAAGCCATCCTTGTATTAGGTACTTTTACACAATTTGGTTGGTTCATGATTCTTTCTCCCTTTTAGGTTACTACCCCATAAACACTGGGAGCATCGTCGCCTCAATCCCGAAAACTACAATCAGATATCATGCAGCAAAATTCCTCAGTTGGAGAACATACATTACGCAGCAGCGTCGTGGCAGCATTTGCAGGTTGAGAAAGGAAGCGTTTATGTTTATGGAGCATACTGGGATGATCGGTTTGAATATCCACTAGTGCGTGTTCTGGTGTATTGTGATGTTGTGCCTCTGCCAACACTGATGTGCCAGTTTTGGTAAGCATTCATTTTTAGACCTTTTTTTGGTGGTAGAGCAGTTTTAGTTGCTGGCTATCACCCTCTAGTTGAATATTTGTTGCCTCCTACCGGTGTGTTCCGGCAGATGTCCTTGAGAGCCAGATCCAATCTAGGTTTGGTATATTGACCATTTCCGACCACAGTGCCGCAGGTAGCTAACCTATCGAGTGAAAGAAAATGTTATATGCTATCAAAATCACAAAAAATTTTTTTTCCAATTTCCAGCCACTTTTCTTAGCATCCTCCCTAATTTCTTTATAAATAAGAAGAATGATTGCTATAATTAGTCTTTTTTAATTGATAATTGGCTCACGTTTCACATTAATCTCGCCTAATGAAGACGAGGCACGTTTACCTAGAAGGCTACCTGTTTACTCTCGTTTTGAAGGCTCCCGAAAGACAGAAATTAGCCCAGAAATGTGCTTTTGCATGTATCTATTCGATTTCACGACTTTCAATGTAACGAAACAGTAAGTTTTATTTATCGATTAGCCGTTATCAAAGTTGAGATAGTCGATTTGCTTTGCTCGTGAAGTCTGCCCCCAAGCAGTAGTGTGCAAGCATTACTGTGTTCCGGTTTGATGAGCAGAGTATCCAGTGAAATTACTGGGCTTATGAGACTTATTACCTAATGTCTCAGGGTAACGAGCGCACTACAGTGCCGCGCAGGCCTTTGTGTTTCAAAGTTATGGGTGGCACGGCAATTGTTATGGGCCGGCGTTATGCTTACCATCAGGCAAATGACCAGCTCGTCTCGTTACCAAATAAAATAAAATAAAAAAATGCAATTTGAAGCTTAACATGTTGTTCTGGTTACAAGCGTTCTTTTTAATTTCTATTAGTAATTTAGTTTACCAAGCGAATTAGAATATGACAATTTAGGTATAATTCGTTCATTCCTAGGTATGAAAACGAGAATGCTCCTATAACCGTCCCATCCACTGCCACATACGGGTGGAACCCAGCTTGGGGCGGGTACAAGGACGGTGTCAACGAACCCTATATACTAGCTTGTCGAGCGCAGCGCCACCCGCCAGAGAAGCAAAGACCTCCTGCAGCTGTCAGCGTAGTTCTCGGAGACCAGCTTTGCGGGATGCCGACCAATGTGCTTAACGTGCAGGTGAGTGACCTTGAAGATCCCAAACGAAGTTCTTTGCTACAGAACCAAAGTTGCCGACATCTGCAGTGGCAGTAGTTGGTCAAATATGTCGTAGACCCGACGGTCCATGGGCACATGAACGTTGAGTGAAGTGGAGATCGCGAATTGGCTATCCTACTGTAGGACCAGACGTCCTGCGACTAGGTAGAGCAATGATATACTCAGGGTTGTTGGCAGTGATTGGAAACGAAGATCCGAGTATTGCGCTCTGTGGCGCGACTTGGGGGAGTCTCCCTAAATTGTGTCTTTTTGGATTATATCATCATACAATAAAGTAATATATTATAGTATCTATATCTATACAGATAAATAAAATTGAAGTGTCTGTTTGTAATATCAAAATAACAGCTTTTTAATAAATGCATATGAAAGTATATACAGTACTAATAAAAAAGGAAATTTTAAATTTTGTCTGTATTTCTGTTTATTCCGGTTAATCTTAGAAACGGCTGGATGGATTTTGACGGGACTTTCATTGGCAGATAGCTGATGTTTTAAGGAGTAACTTAGGCTACTTTTATTTTAGAAAAAGAATTAGGGTTTCACGAAAAAAAACCATAAAATCCAATATCTCAGCGCGCGTATAACCGCGGACTGCAGCTAGTTATGTAAAAGGAATCAATCTATTTTGTCTTTCCTCTATGGTCCAGGGAGTCCCTCTAAATGACGCTACGCCGCCTCCTCTTAACAAATCCACGATCAGCGTGTGTCTCAAGTGGCTACAGTTCCGGGAAGACATTGCACCAGAACTCGTCGAATGGATCGAGATGATTAAGGTCTTTGGTGCTGATAAACTCTTTGTTTTCGACGTTCAGGTTAGTTGATCTTTTTCTTTGCTTAATTTTCTTTTTTTTCACACAAATCTGGCAACTGGATTGTATAATATATTGATGACTAGAGGTGAGTTTGCCGTCAAACGGACGCCGATGCTCATTACAGATATAACAAGAAAGAAATTGTAACAATCTAATAAAAATCAGTTGATGAACATATGAGGCCCATAGCAGGCTGCCCCACCACGGGGATCGTGGCGGAGAACCGAAAACAACATCGTGCTTCCTTCAAACGCGCTTTTAGGTATTGCCAACGAAATCACGACCAGATCGTTATGGACAAGATTGCGATGGATATGAAGCATAAGAATTTTGGTAAATTCTGACGTACCACTCTCCCATCACCTGATGGAGTGATATATTTTATAGAATTAGTATATATTATTCGGTAGGCAAGATATTTATTTATTAGTATGTAGGTATGTGGATTTTTAAATCTGGAAATAAACTATTTCATTTCATTTCATTTCATTTCATTTCATTTCATTTCATTTCATTTCATTTCATTTCATTTCATTTCATTTCATTTCATTTCATTTCATTTCATATGAGACATAATATTATTAATTGATAAATGTTATTATTCTTTGCGTGAGTTTTTGAATGACGAAATCACGTGATTATTTTCTATTTTACCCATGACATTCCTTAATTATTTTACCCTGACGATTTCTCATTTATGATTTTTTGCTATTTCTTATTTTTTTGCTAGGACATGTATTGATTTTGTGATTTTTTCATCTTTTGTAATTAATATTACAAATGTATTATTAAGGAAGCATTTGTACACCGGAAACGGTAGAATATTTGTATCTATTGTAAGAACTTTTTAACGTTAAGAACTTTTATCACAATATTCGGACACATAAATTGATTTTGATTTGATTTGATTTGATTTGATTAATATCTGATGACTCCGGGTTATGACCGTACTGCAGCGCCGCATAGACCTTTGTGCTCCAAAGTTCTGGTTGGCACAAGAGTTGTTATAGTCTGGCGTTACGACCTAGCCAGCGATAAGTAATAAGTTGTTCTCGTTACCATTTTTTTCAAATCAAAATCAAATCATTTGTTTAGACACAAAAGTTTAACACATAGATATATTGAATCCATAGCCTCCCGAACTAGTATTCACTGTGTTTCAGGAGTCGGTGGCTTCTCTTATTAACCAGCTAGTCTTATGACCATGCAGTGTAATAGGTTTTCTTTCGTTCCAGTCGCATCCAAACACGAGGCGAGTACTCGATTACTACGAGAAGACAGGATTCGCTGAAGTAACAGAGTTAATGCACGCCCCACAACTGAGATCGAATTTCTCACCTTCGGAGCAGGAGTTTCACGATTACCGGAGGGAGTTGCTGCCGCTGAATGACTGCCTGTACCGTTCCATACATCGGTACCAATGGCTGACACCCATCGATAGCGATGAAATTATTGTACCACGCAGGTAAAAACGGCTAAACTAAAATACTAAATGTATTTTAGTTTAGCCGTTAGAATAATATTATAATTATACATACATAATACCTCAGACTAACGAGATACAGCGCTGCCACGCTGGCTTTTATACATTTTAAAGTTCTGGGTGGCGTTGCAATGATCAGGCAAATTAACAGCAAGCAAATTAACAGCAAGCAAATTAACAGCAAGCAAATAAACAAGCAGGCAACGAACTGCTCTTCTCATGTAAGATTAGTGATATATGCAGACTCAAACCAAAATGACTAAGGATTGTACGTAATACTCACTTTTGGGAGTAGTGTGAAGGAAAAAAAACTATACTGACGGATTAAAGGCTTTAACCGTCTTACTTTTCAGCTACAACACCTGGCAACAGATCATAGCTGAAGAAACGAAAGGCATTAAGGGTCTGGACGCAATGGTTTTCCGTCACTACTTCTTCCTCGATCCAGTGCAAAAAGACCTGGCTGCTCCACCTTACATGAAAATATTGGGCCACTTCTGGCGTAGCAAGGAGCCTAAACCACAAGGTATATACCTGATCACTTTTAGACCCTCACAGTTAGCGGTCTCACATAATTACTTATATCAAATGTTAATGCGTCGTAACATAATTTTTTTTTACATTTATTTAACACGATCCGTCGGGCTTTTGCCAGCGCCAACTGCGCGGCCATTTTAGAACCGAATGGCCTCGTACGTGACGATGGTAAAAGGCCCGATGGAATGACTCTTATTCCGTGGAAGATGGGGCGACCTTTGGTATGGGACGCTACCTGTGTTGACACCCTTGCGCCGTCACATCTTCCCGGTACTCAAAATAAGGCTGGTGCGGCAGCTGAATCCGCTGAGAACCTCAAAAGGCGCAAATATAGTAATCTTGATAGCAGTTACATATTTGAGCCTTTTGGGGTTGAGACACTTGGACCGTGGGGACCTGGAGCTCATAGAATTTTTAAAGAACTTTCAGGGCGTCTGGTCGAAGCCACACGTGACCAAAATGCTGGCCTCTACTTTGGTCAAAGATTAAGCATTGCCATTCAACGTGGCAATGCGGCCAGCATCTTGGGAACGTTGCCTACTGGTAGCGGATTATTAGATTAAGATTGTAAATAAATTAGTGTGTATTTTATTTAGTTATTTTAGTTAATGAAAAAAGTAATATACAATAAAGAGAATACACGATTTTAAAACGAAAAACATTTGTACCTATCTTGCATACAAAAAAATTTAAACCCCCTCCTCATTATTTTTCAATCGTCCTCTTGCATTACAGGTCACAACATAAAGTCGTTTCACAACACGTCGTCTGTCGTGGCTATGCACAACCACTACCCGATGTCGTGCGGCCTGTCGGGAAGCTGCTGGTCTCGTGACGTCAACGAAACTGTTGCTCGGTAAGACAAACAACAACAAACAAACAAACCTTAAAGGCTCGATGACATTGAGCGAGTTTTCTAGCTGCTAGCCGGCGAGTTTAAAAGTGGGATAGTCAGCTAGTGCATCGCTGTGTGCGATCTGGAAGTCAGCTGATCAACAGACGAGCCGGTTGTTTACATAACATGGTAACGCCGGTCCATATAATTGCACTGCCACTCAGAACTTTGAAACACAAAGGCCTGCACGCCACTGCAATGCGCTCGTTACCGTAAGACATTAGGTATTAAGTGTCATAAATAAATAAATAAATAAACGCTTACACACTCATACCCCCGCACTAAGATTCCCTGTGTCGCAGGTGGCATGGACACACACAGATACACATCACAAACATCCAAGACCCGAGAACAAACTTTATGCTTGCACAAAATCTGCCCCGGCCGGGAATCGAACCCGGGACCCCTCGCTTTGCAGGCAGGGTTACTACCAACTTAGCTACGGAGCCGTCAAGCCTAGTAATTTCAATATCCGGCTAGTAACTAGTATACTCGCTCGATATCAACGACATGTCGCATCGTCATGGACGTGGCACACAACAAAAACGCCAAAGACCCGAAAACAACTTAAGCTACCGCATGAAGCTCATTACCACTGAGCAATCACTGGTCTTGACAAATACTGACGCGTCTATTGTGTTACAGGTTGCACCATTACCGAACGACTTGCAAGGACAACTGTGATGCTGCCTTGCATGACATCGTGTGGGATAATACGACCGTCAAATGGAAGCATATCATAAAGGAGGTTGACCGCGTTCTCACAACGATTGGGATTAAACCCAAAGTCTAAGCCTAAGATTCAGAGACTAAGCGTGGATTTTTGCTTCCGTATGTCAAAACTGTATAGATTTTTGACATACGTAAGCATCACGCTTAGATTCATCTCTGAATCTTAGCCTAAGAGTCTATAGTCTAGTATAGTCTGTTTCTAGAGCAGGCGGAAAAATGATCAGTGACCAAAAACGGTTAATTAACGGTTGCCGTCAACCACAGGGGTTGTGGTTGTGGTTTTTGGTGTGGTTTTATAAAATTAAAAGACTATGAATCGTATCAGTGACAGAAAAGATAAAAAACATGACATCCATATCAATATTCAAAACCAACTCTAATGTTTGTTTTACAATATTGTCCAAGCTCGTCAGCAGCTGACAAAATCTTAAGACGTAGGTAAATTTTAGAACGGAAAGACCAAATCTAATTATTGTAAATAAGCAATAGGACCCGTTAATTTTGAGCAATCTGTCGGAATGTTCGTAAAATTTAAAATTTTTTCGTCAACGAAAGATGGAAAAGCTTCATCTAGGTAATACCGGTGAATCGAAAAGACGAAGCCAACACTTATATACCGATTTGATATTGGGGCTAGACTATTAAATTTTTCACAACAAGAGAGCCCTAGGGCTCCGCAGAGCACACTTTGAGTATTGCTGCTATAGAATATAGAGTACTAGGTAAGCATAAAAAGTGGCTATGTGTTTACATGTATTTTTATGATTTTAGCCAGAAAACATTTATTAAAGATAATTCATACGGTTATATTTATTTACCAAAATCTGACGAGGGTGTGTCAGATTACCTGTCTCATTTTGTTAAGAGAGCGTTTTGTAGGGTTGTCACACATATGAGGAAACCGGCAAAAATAAAAAAAAACCAGGAATCATTTCCAGGTTTGATGAGCAAAGTACTTAGTCAGTGAAATTACTTAATAGCTTACGAGATTTAATGTCTCAGGGTAACGAGCGCACTGCAGTGCCGCGCCGGCCTTGGTATACCACTGCCATTTTTTTGTTCTGTTGGATAAGGAGACGAGCGGGTCGTTTGCCTGATAGTAATCATAACGCCAGCAGTATTTGATTTTAATTTCAACTTGATAATTCCACGCCTAGATTAGCGATAGACAGACTGTCAACGAAGTGATCCAATAACGGTTCCTTTTTTCATTTTGAGGTACGAAATCCTAAAAAAGAAGCAATGTATATTATTATAGTCAAAATTGTATTAACTACCTAAGGGCAACCCTAGCGGTCGAATGTACGGACCCTTATCAAAGTTTAGGGCCTCAACGTGCTGAAATTAGAACTTATTATTTCAGTAACACGTTATCTTATAGCATTTAGAATCTTATTAATGACTTGAAAAGCTAGTACCAGATGGAAAAGAACCTATATAAATGGCATTCGCTTCAAGCTACCATAGCAACCTATCTATGGTGTCATAAGTCAATTCTCACATAATATTATTTCACTTATGTACTTTTCCTTCTTCTACAATAGGCTTCATTTGACTGGGCTTGACTTCAATTCAAATTCAAAATTATTTTAGTAATGTTATTGTAGGAGAGCGCTCATGAAAATTAAATGACTTGAGGTACCCGATCCAAGTATACAACCAATCGAGAAGAAGCACCAGAAACTTGTTGGCATTCTAACCAATTAGGGTCTAAAGACACAAAAACACACCCTAAACATGTGTAAAACATCGTCTAACTCTAAAACATGCCTTAGTCACATATTTAAATAAATAAACTATCCCAAATCTTGATTTAAGTAGCGTCTAAACTCCATTCTGTAGAGACATTTCTAATCATTTTAGATGTTTTTTAGATGCTGTATGCTGTTTGAAGTACCTAGGTGTCTAAAAGTTGTTTTTCGGTGGTTATACGTTACCGTGTGTCTTCATTTCTAATAGCTAAGTACTAGTAAGTAAGCACGAATTATATTATTGTTTAAGATTTTAGTCTTATTTTTAAGTTACCCAAAATCCTCTGAGAATTCAATAGCTAACCTTTTGAAAAAAGTAACTTAATAATACACAAATCTTACAATGGCTTTTATAATTTTTTTATTTTTTTCTCTTTAATGATACTAAAAACTTCGTAAAAACGCCTTTAAAAGTTTATGGATATTGAAAAGGAAGTCGATAAAACAGGGATACTGTTTTCCAATAACTCCTTGTGATAAACCTGTTTTTTCGGTATGCAGCTAAAATAATGTTTAATTATGGGTTTTTTGTCTCGATACTATTATGGGTTTTGTGTTTTATTTTTTATTTCTGGGAAAAAACAGAACAAAAAACCCATAATACTCGTAGTATGAGTCCAAACAAGTTGATGTAACGAAAGTTACATAAATAAAAACACGACTGCCCTCACTCGGGATACGAGAAAACCTTTACGAAACAGCCATGCTATTCTCTAAGTACAAACATCCTTGCAACCTCGACTACATCGTTGTAACAACGACTAGTTTATAATTTGGTATTCACTACGCTAAAAAAACCGCAACTAGCGCTTCTACGATGTTGACGGCGCTTAATGGAACTAATGTTTGACATTAGTTCTGTGAAATTACGTCGACGAGCTAATAACGCTTAGTGAATTCTAAAAAAAGTAACGTTGTTTGCAAGGACGATATGGACGATGTTACATACGTGAGCTCGTCGACGATCGCAACGGCGAAACGTACTTTAGAGAATAGCACGGCAGAACGCTGTTCCGGTGCGTTCTTGTCCTTTTCGACGCCCCAAAACAACATTCATTAAACCCTTTGATATTTAGAAGCTTCGATTTAGTTAGAGGCATAAATTACGTGAAAAATCTACATTTTGGGAGCACCTAAATTAAGGGCTGACAAGTCCCTAGAGCCAGCCCTGCGGTCTGTGGTTTTAGTGTTAAGCGAAGCGAGTAGCGGATATCGGATATTGCAGTGTGTCGACAAAATTTTAAGGGTGCTTTTGTGAGCCACTTCACATTCTACGAGTAGGTTTACCATCTACAAGCACACCGTTACATAAGATCAGGAGGTAGTGGTCAAACGCTAGTCTATCAAATAAACCCAATCTCGGAGTCTTCAAGACACGAATAAGCAGGTGTTTTCTGGGCAAGCATGTTACATCGTCAACAGCATCGTCACTTAACATCAGGTGATATAGCGGTCAACTCAAGCCAAGTATTTATTATTAAAAAAAAATACTTTTAAAAATGCGAGAACCGACTTCGGGAAGATGTCGCGATAAATTAATTTCATACTCCATTTGCCACCCGCAGGGGAACTCTATAAAATGTACTAAAGGACCACCCATGACCCTACTCATAAAAAGAAGAATCATAAAATCGGTTAGCAATTGGCGGAGAACTCGAGTTACATTCGCACAAAAAATATACCTCGTCGTTTTCTAAGTGGGTTAAAATTTTTACTTTTATCTGTTTGATGATCATTAGTTCAGTTCGCCATACACAAAAAAACATTAAAGACCCCCGATAGAAAGAACCCATGATCTTCAAAGGGCTGAATAGATTTGTCTTGAATCATAACTAATATCACTCTCGATCAAGTCACCTTTCAAACAACGTTCATCCGTTTGGAAGCTACGTCTTTTCGCGTCGGAGGCTAAAAATATAGAAAATTAGTAATTCATATTAATTTCTTTATTAATTTCATTTGAAATCAATTCTTATGGACATTTTACCTCCATCCGTAGGACCAGTAGAGGAAGACCTTTACCGTGGTACACTTAGTTATGCAAATAAATATCAGTATGAACTAGTTTTTTAAATCGCTGGCTACGCCATTGTAAACACACCCTTAGCAAAAGGATCAAGATCAATCAGAGGCTCCTGATGGGTCGGTGGAAATAAATAAGAAGCTTGTATTTTGGCTTGTCGATTCGCATTACTGCTTTCTTTAGCTGATATTGTCACTTCTTCAGCCTGTTGCGGTCCCTGCTGGGTTAGGTACAGGTACAAAACAGTATCCCTATTTTGTATTATATGCCTTCTCTCTTGGTGAAAGTCACATGTCTTCGAAATTTCTTGAACATTGGGGCTTCCACACGTTGTCTTCATTCACCGTTTTAGAGCGAGTGTGGTAAATCTGCAACTGGATTGATCATTGTTCATTGTTACTTTGTCGTATGAAAATAGATGTTGATGACCCGTTTCTCCATCTCTGTCTTGGTGTTGGCTGATAATCAGCTGTTTATTGCTGTACCACGTCCGTTCCTGTTCCTTTTAACATGTTTAAATATACTAAGTATATGATACAATGTAACTATAAGATTATTATAGTATGTATAACAAAACTCTTAAGCCCTTATTCATAAACGTTCCGTAAAGGTCAAAATACACGGTTCAACCAAATTGAATCACTTTGGTTGAATGGAGCAGAAATGAAAGGAATGCTGTTGTTGCAATGACATTGAATGATTCACTTATAAGTTTACATGGATCAATTTGGTTGCTTCATCCAAATTGAAAGACAAAAGTGAACCGTGTATTTTCACCTTTACTTACTTAATTATTAGAAAGTGTTTTGTCTCGTTTTCACGCGCAACAGTTTCCGTCGACGAGAAGTTGACAGAGCAGTTTAAAGCATAGATTATCTTGTTGAGCTTTTATGAATAATGGCGTTAGTTTATAATAATGTCGTTAGGCTTTAACTTTTACCTGACTACGGCCAAGCCAGAAGGAATGGTTATGTTATTTTTTAGAAGTTGGTTTGTATATGTTTGTGGTACTTGCGCGCAACTATAGTAACCTAGCTATTTTCTCGATTGCCGGCGGAAGCTTTGTAATTAATTAGCATAAAGTCTGTTCTCGGGTCTTGGATGTTTGTGTACCTATCTATGTGTGTACACATACCACCTGTGAAACAGTATGAGTGAACTTAGTAAAAGTGGCAGGCCGTTGGGCTAACTTTTCAAAGTTCCGAGTGGCAATGCAATTATTATGGGCCGGCGCGCGGCGTTATTCTTACCATCAGGCAAAGGACTACTTCGTATTGTTATCCTATAGTACAAAAAAGCGTTGGCGTAATTCTATTGTACCTATAATCCTCAGCCTTCTTGACAGCCCGTTTGATATACATTTTGAGGTCGGTATCCTTTTCCTCTGACTTCCTGTTCCTGGAAGATTCGATTCAAGTAACAAGGAAAGTATCTTCCCTATAGAAAAACTGTTGTTGCTGTGTGAATATTTAAAAATCCGATATAATCTTCCTTTTGAGATAATTAATTTACGAAACCGGAGAGCCATTAGCCGATATTAAGAGCCTACTAGTCCATTGCGCGAACTAATCGGTGGGCGCGGCTAAAATGCATGCTATTTCATCTAACATTCATGGGACAAGGTAAAACTCTGCAGCGATGAGTAGTATGAAGCTAATGCTCGCACATACACAATTACACACTCTCGTAAAGTCGCGACGAAAACCGAAAAGTCGAAAATCGGTGCGTAAAAATGTACGAATTGGCTTCTGGTGCTTGGGGTTTTACGATAAAACTACTGAATGTATTTAATTAGTCAAACTAAAGCTATTTGAAGTGTCAAAAAACTAAAGCTTGTTAATATGTACATTATTTTGGAGTTTTCGTAATCTTTTTGTAATTTATTTACGTCTAAACTCGCGTTAAAATACGTGCTAAAATACAGATGTTTGAAGACTTATTACTTTTAAGCTTGTTTTTTTTTTGCTATATAATTTGCATACTAACCTAGATAACGAAGAGATAAATCGATATTATTCTTAATTTTGGACTTAAAACGTCAAGTAGTGGAGTAATCACCCAAGTACGGTTGTATGGAGAAATGAACGACTAGTTCGTCCTTAAAGTGACTTAACGTCCACCCAATTTCTGATTTGAAATAGCTACCTACCAATTGTGAGATATCTCGTAGGTTTCTTATTATATCTCTTTCCCGGGTGATAGGAACAACTCCGTGTAGTCACCTGCCAAGCACTAGGTACTGTGTTCCTAGATGTACTGTGTTCCCAGATGTACTGTGTTCCCATATGCATGCATTAGGTACTGTGTTCTAGTTGTAAGCCCATTTTCACCAACGCTAACGCAAAAAACGTTTCACCAATCTTTACTAGTTTTCTAACAGTTTATATTTGGCCTTGCTTCGGTACATTAGGAGTTACTAAATCAGGCGTTGCCTTATTTGTGTTTGGTGAAACGGGCATACTAACAGTATTACCACAAAAAATCACTTTTAGACGCCTGTTTAGCTAGACAGTGTCTAAAGATAAACATCAAAAATTATAAGAAATGTCACAAAAGAATTATAGACACTATTTAAATCAGGATTTGTGGTTGCTAATATTTGAACAGGCGACTAAAGCATGTTTAGGAGTCAAACCGTGTTTAACACAGGTTTAAACTGTGTTTAATTTTTTTGTGGTAAGACCGTTATAGTATAGAAGAACTACCTACCTAACAGCCAAACAAACTGTCAACGCGTTCCAAAATAGCTCAAATTTCGGGAAAGCCTTTGATCGAGGCACGCTGTAAAACCACTTTAATCGACTATCCCAGCACATACTAACTACGTCACGTACCGCAGTACCGATATACATTTCCGTGTGATCACCGAGCGTAGCGTGATAGAGGGCCTGCTATTTTCGTAACCAAATACAGCGTGACATCGTATTGCTATGGCAATTCTGTCAGGCGCCGAAACTAGAGCGAAATGCATTCACAGAATTTTCACTTTGCCTGCGTTCAATCTTCTTTCAATACTCTCATTGCTGACGTTAAAAGTTGCCTAAATAATGCATCTATTTTGTTACAGTGTTAAAATAATGGTCATAATTATTCTTATTTAGATTCTGGAGAAGTTAATTTTAATATTTTACCAAGCATGTCAACAATCGGTCAATTTTTAAAAATTAAGATAGGCAACCGTAGGCTGAATAGAGATACAATTGACTGAGTTGAGTGAGGCAAAGTTTTTACGAGTTATAAAGCGACAGGGAATCTAATAGACGATTTCATCGATATTTATGACTACGTAGGTACTAGGCAGTTTATTTTATGACTGTTATTTAAAATATCATTTGTGTTTTTACGTATATAAGATGTCCCAATCAATGATAACATGTCAATATTAACATACTGAAAGGTTGTTACCTTCTGAAAACATGTTCTGTACCAAAGTTTCGGTTCGTGTTTTATCGTACAAATACGTATGAAAACATATTGTTTTATTTATTCTTTTCATTAGTAAACATGTATTCATTATTATCATATGAATAGTACATTATGATACAATAATTATGTACATAAACCTTCGTGTATGTTTATACAAGTTTCCCCAAAAATCGCTTGGAGCGCTAGTGTTGCTGTGGTTCCGAATTTTTGGGACAGATGGCTCTCTTTTCCTTATTCGTAGTATCATTCTACAGGCATAGAAAATGCATAATTATGTGGGAACGCAGGTGAAAACCGCGGGCAGAAGCTAGTTCACAATAAAAAAAGCGTGATTCGTTTAATAAAAGCGGGAACTATGAATTAGGCACTATTCGTTTTAGGAAATAAATCAATAGCACTAACTGCTCCCTCTGAACAGATTTGATGAAAATTGGTGATGGATGAAACCTTGAAGAAAGTAATAGGCTACCTACTTGAAATAATTATTATCCTCCGAAAACCAAGTCACGGGCACCAGCTAGTAATTTTAGGAAATACCTACTTAGTACATGAACTACCTATTTTAATTATAATTATTAATTTATAAAAATTCAACCAATTTGTCAACGTAAACAACGTAATGTTGAAGGTTATCTAATTATTCGGTAGTCGAGGTAATTGGTTATTAATAATTAACTTAAAGTAAATCTGTAATATTTTAATAGGCATTTCACGACGGGTTTTAGTACTTATTTAGTTTTAGTTTTTTGTTAGTGGGAGGACTAACTCTTCTGCGAGTGTCCGTCTGGGTTGTTACCACCGCTTTGTGAGTGAAGTCTGCCGCCAAGCAGTAGTGTGCAAGCATTACTGTGTTCCGGTTTGATGAGCAGAGTATCCAGTGAAATTACTGGGCTTATGAGATTTAATACCTAATGTCTCAGGGTAACGAGCGCACTGCTGTGCCGCGCAGGCCTTTGTGTTTCAATGTTCTGGGTGGCACTGCAATTGTTATGGGCCGGCGTTATGCTTACCATCAGGCAAACGACCAGCTCGTCTCGTTACCAAATAACATAAAAAAAAATAAAAAAAAAAGGTTTAGGTTAGTTTTAGGTTATATTAGATAACTACCTCGCATGTATCCCTAACACAAACCATCTGCGTAATCGAATGGTCTATAATATTTTCTTTACGAAAAAAGCAAACGCATCGAGTGTTTAACCTTATTTCAATAAAAAATTAAAAAAGTTTTTATTATTATTAAAAAAAAAAATGTTATCTAAAAGAGCAATGCATTGCACTCGTTAAAATGAGACATTACGTATAACAGGTCTTACGAGCCCTAGTTTTACTGAAGGTT
Source organism: Crocallis elinguaria (assembly GCA_907269065.1). Lineage (NCBI taxonomy): Eukaryota > Metazoa > Arthropoda > Insecta > Lepidoptera > Geometridae > Crocallis > Crocallis elinguaria. Next base: position 1,681,888 of record OU026076.1, read on the forward strand.
TAGGCGCAGAATGGCTAAATGTACTTGCGCTGCTGGTTATGGTACTGGTTATGGGTTGGCGTTGAGCTTACCATCACTCTAGCGACTCGATCGTCTCTTCATCCAATAGTATAAAAAACCCTGCCAGCAAAGCGAAGAGCTGGTTCGATCCTCAGCTTGGGAACTTTGTATGGTGAGCATAAAGATGGTTCCCGGGTCTTGGATGCTTGTGGTAGGTATCTTTATATCCATGCCAGGTATTAGTATTTGTTTGTTCATGATTTACTTACATACCTACCTACTTATTCATTTCTTTCAAGAAATCTTCAATGGTTTAAAAATACATTGCAATCTTTTGAACTCACTTATCTCCTTAGGTACAGTCACTGATAAGAGCTCCGATATTTCCGATAATAAAAGTCTTTGGAATACCCTTGCAAGGAATGACTTCGACAGATAACTTACAAGTTACAACTGATGAAATATTATTGAATGAAACAGTGCTCCGAATTAGAATCGCCTTCACATCACAGAACGGAACATAAATCTGTCCAGAAATAACCAGAAGACGCGAGTTCGAATCCCGTTGGCAGCGAAAATTTTAAGATTTATACAGGTAGATATACCTATACAAAATACCTACCTATTTAGGTTTAACTACACCACGATAAGCGCTTGGACTATATTTCAATTAAGAACCACATTAGACGGTGCGATATACGGTGATCGTGGTTTATCCATGGTTGGCGCGTGGTCCATGATTGATGGATATAGGTACCCTACCTACATGGTCAATCTTGCTTTAACGGGCGCCTAAAATATACTAATTGATTTATTCAAGTTCAGCATTTAGCATTAAATTTTAAACGCCGTCAATACGCAAGAAAGATCCATCGTAAAATCATTCGACTTTCTAAAATCCATACAATCCATTATGTACAATAATCAAAGTGTACAATGTACATATCAGCTGTCGGGGTTTATTATTGTACAAAATATCTTGAACAAAAAACGATTCACAAAAAACAAGTAACGCAGGTAGTGCCCCAACCCTACTTGAGAAAAGTGAAGTTAGTCACGCTTGCTGTCACTGCACTATGTACTATTATGCATTCTGTGACTGTAGCAACTTAGCAAGTTGCCGACATTTGATAGCAAACTTCAGCTTTGTTGAATTATAGGCACTGTGCGTGACTTAAAATTCAACAGAAACCTATATTGACGTTCTAAACTAACTTTAAAACACGCACAGGCCTGTAATTTAGTCTACACAACCCCAAACAAATGTATTGTTAACAAGAAGTGTTCAAGAAAAGTTTTTGACTTTGTTGTTTATAAATCGGAGCGGTAACCTTGCTAAGTACAGGAGCGCAACAGTTTGTTCCGCGCCTTGGCGAGCGTGGGTTTCTTTGAATTCGCCAGGTTATACTTGAACGTCAAGCATTCAGTCCTACGCTGGGTTATGTAGCGAGCTCCCGTGTCGCGCGCGGTAATATCCTCGAAAACTTTTGAACTAAATCGAAAATTACTGATTGAAGTCGCGAAATCGATTCGAATAACGAAATAAACTCGAAAAAGTGGTGTTTTTGTGTGTTGAAGTGTTTCAACTTTGGTTTCTGTGTGTTAGTGTGCATTCTTCGGTGATTCATCTCGTAGTCTGTTGAACAAGAAATTGTTGTCGCAGTGTATGTATTGGTCATAAAATAATGCCGATGTGATATCAGTACATAGTGCTGTGGTTTTTTTTCGGATTCCTAAGAATGCGGTGAGATAACGGGCCTTTACAGACAAAGGTAAGTCCGCTTTATTGTTTTTGACTTCTCAGTATTTTATACAGACATAATTTCAGTGCATAAAGGTAGTATGGTATCTACTGAACCTAACTACTAGTCTAGGTACTTACCCAATTATGTATGTACCTACCTACCTAACGAGGTACTTCGCAATTGCTCCGGAAGACCGAGTTCCATCAGTAAAAAAACTACAAAAATACAAAGCATGAAACCTCTAATAGCTACCTGATGCTGTTGCTGTTATTGATATTTTATCCTTAATCGCTTCATAACCAGAAACCGTGATCATACCGGTTTCGGACCATGAGAAAATAGTGATGTGCATCGAAAACCGGTTTTTTACTTTTTACGCTTGCTCGTAAGACGTCGCGTAGGTACTAATATCTCTAACCGTCTGGAGATGGTTATCATAAGAGGAATAGCGAAGCACTATGCTTTATTCTGTGGCAATGCTCAAATGGGAATACGCATCATTTATTTATCTTAGAGATAAGAAATGTAAATGGTTAATGGTTGAACTTTCGTAGGTAGGTTACTCCGAACCACAAAATACCTAAAGCGATTTACCATTCGATTTTCACTTTGAAGATGATAGAAATGAGATTTGTTCCCGTTTGTTAACTAAAACTGGGGGCCAAAAAGTCATAAGCCGTGAGATGAAGAAGGGTTGGCACTCGGCAGGCCCTTCGGCCGTCCGTAGTGTTCACAAAGAAGACCTGCCAGGCTGAAAATAATCAGCAGAGTGTGTAAAAAATTGTCCGATAAAATAATTAAATAAATTTTACTTGGGTTAACATAATTTAGGGAACTAGAACGGGCGAGTCGAAAGCCCCGGTCATTTGGTTAGCTAACCCCGGAAACTTGTGTCGGATAAAGATAAAAGATGGCGCTCTGCTCTACCAAGCAGCGCAACGTACTAGAAGACTTTTTTTTTTACCTAATGTGTCCCACTGCTGGGCAAGGGTCTCCCTCGTCCTTCTAACAGTCTCGTTCCCCAACGACGAAGATATCAAGTAGGTGGAGAGATGACCTCGACCTCGATGCCTTCAACTGAGATTGGGATCGTAGAAGAAGTAATATTCGATGCTCCGGTGGTGCAGTGTATGGGGCAGCTTAGACGCTCAAGCAAACGTACGTTTGCTTGTCATAATAACAACGCTTTTGCGTCAAGCGCGGGTTTCGTGATACTCGAAATGCGCGCTTGACGCAAAAGCGTTATTATTCTGACAAGCAAACGTACGTTTACTTGAGCGTCTAAGGTGCCCCTATGGATGGGCTTAAATTGTGGAGTGGAGGTTGCGAGATCGATTAACGCAATGGGAAAAATATTTGCGCACGGAAAACACCGTTTTTAGTGTCGAAAACGACAACGAAGGAACATAATAAGCTATTCCAATCGTTTTATCTAAAAGCTGTCTATGAAATATAAACACGTCACTTAGAAATCGCAGTTCACTGAATGTCAAATAAACGAAGTTCACGTGATCGCCGACCAAACTCCCAAACCAGTTTAAACTGAAGTTTAAATATTTGCTGTTCGCCGCGCAAATTCGTTCAAATAGGCGCGCATCAGTTCACGAACCGTTCAGAGCTGGAGTTCATAGTTGATATTCGGTTCAAAATGGTTGGTAAACTCCGACCCCAATAATATCAACGATACTGTAGCACAAATACGGATCTTTTCGATCGATAAAATTGACAGTTCCAATCGATAAATTGGGTTTTATCGATGTTTTTTTTATAAGTTATCGAGCCTTAATACAATCGACAATTAAGTTATCGAATAGCTAGGTCGAATCCAAAGACAATTAGAGCTACTACAATACTTTACGGTCAGACTTCGGTACTCGCAAGATTTGATAAATTTATCACTTATTTCGATTCGACAAATTTATCGAACCGACTTCCGTACTGCGCCGCTGGTTAGTCCAAAAACTGCGGAAAACAAATCGCCTTTAATTTTTTAAGTTCTAGGGCGGCAATATTCAATTTAATTTTAGCCGAAGATGGTTAGGTTAGTACAAAGATAAAATCGGCTCATTGTGAAATGGTTGAACCAAGAATTCAAAAGAACCTGTTGCTAAGTAAGGCTTGGCGTCTTGAACCTTACGCTCTGCAAGTTTAATGGGAATAATGGCGCTGCAGACGGCATGTTGAGATCGTTTTGGCTCAATTATTGCTGAGCTTGTTTCATATTGCATGACATAACTGGTTAGTATGCGTATGCTCAGGGGTTACGCTAATTCCATTATTCGTTTCTGGTACATATAAATAATGTATCAAATTAGGGTAGCTTTTAATGGACTCAAATCTGCGTACTGAACGTCTTGTTCCATACAACTAAATAGTAAGATCATCCGTAGTTTTTTTTAATGTTATTTGGTAACGAGACGAGCTGGCCGTTTGCCTGATGGTGAGCATAACGCCGGCCCATAACAATTGCAGTGCCACCCAGAACAGTGCGCTCGGTACCCTGAGACATTAGGTATTAAGTCTCACAAGCCCAGTAATTACTGAGAGAGAGTAGCCAGTGAAATTTCACTGGCTACTCTGCTCATCGAACCGAAACACAATAATGCTTGCACACTACTGCTTGGCGGCAGATTTCACGAGCAAAGCGGTGGTAACAACCCAGACGTAAACTCGCAGAAGAGTTAGTCCTACCACTGATAATTTAACAGATTAAGACCTAGATATCTTTATAAACTTGATTATTTATGCAAAAACCATGAAAATATTATGAATATGAATGAGCATAATAACTTAACATCTAAATATGGAACGTCAACGTAATATTCCCTTCTATATAAAGTAAATCCGTAATTGGGTGTTAGTTTTATAAGCTGTGTTTAATTAAGTTTTTTTTCTTTAAGATCTGTGGATTTTGTTAAATAAATAAATAAATAAAAGCAAAAAACTTGAATTTCAGACAAAAAACGACTACACTTTTTATTAGAATATTAAAAGTTAAAATCCTGACTGTCCTTTGGGATAAGCAATGTTTCAGACTTTCTATAAAAACAGGGAATCTTAGACATGCTGCTAGTTACAGTCCGGTGACGCTGTAGAGGTCGCAAGAACAAAAGCACGGTCCTTCAAAAAAAAAAAAAATACATGCTGCTAGACTATGTATGAGATCGTTGGACAACATTTACAAGCACTATCTGACGAGCTCAGAGCTTGTCCTAGGGTAAAAGCCAACATAATAATATAGACGGAGCCTTTGGAACCCACTAGTGAAGTAATATATCTCATAGTACGCCAGCTCCTTTTTAGGGTACGTCACTATTCAAATTCAAAAATCTAAATTCGCATCGGCTCCAGGGGAATACTTATGAAAGTTAAAATGATTCTGAGGCCGTTCCAAGTTGAATAGACCGATCAAGAAGAAGGGCAAGATATTCGTCGGCAGAAAAATAATGTCGAACATTAGACATTAGACCCTAACCGCTAGCCAACTAGAATTACGTGTATAGACATGTAATCTGGAACTACGAGGGCTATGGTCCTAAATCACCCAGATGCACAAATGTTCTTTTAGAAGTCTCTTACTGGAATATAATCTAATGTTTGCAAGTTTTGCGAACTAGAATTTGTACTATTATCTATTCTGTGCTATAATTAACTGTGTGATGACTTCACTAACCAGTTATACCTCCGTCCGTATGATCTGCTAGTCTTTACTCTTTGGTTCTAAGATTAACTTTGCAAGGTAACGACTAACCACACTAGTGCTACCTTCTGTAAGTAGCCGGGCTATAAAGGCCCGTCTGGTGTCTGGTTCCAACACCCTCTTCTTAAAATAGCTCCCCTAAGTAATTTAATAAGGGCCTGTGTCCGATAAGTTAGTTACGGCACTCGCATAAGGATAATCTATCAGATTAGAGACTATTTTCACAGGCCAGAACACTATTTAATACCTATTAGAAAAGGTTTGGATACGTTTGGAGCATTACACTTTAACCTTTTGCTCGACCAGGCTCTTAGTCCTTTGAATTCATTATTCGTATAGTTCACTTTGTTAACCTTTATGGATCGTGTCAAAATAGATTATTCGTATTCGTAAGACTTACAATTTGAATATTGAACTAATGAAAGAGCTTCTACACGACGAAAAGAATTAAGAGTTAAATTAACCAAGTCTGGAGTAATATCTAGAATAAATAACAGTAGCTAAACCCAAGCTTATTCCTTCACCTCCATAATTTTATTCGTACCACCTCCACGATTTTAATTAGGTATAGTATACTTAGAGAAAATGTAGTCCTTAAACAATGCTGGGTATATATTATATACAAGTTTATTCCTTACCACCTCCTTACAGTCCGGTGACGCTGTAGAGGTCGCAACACCAACAGCACGGACCTTAAAAAAAAAACTTACCACCTCCAAGAAATATTAGTATCTATTTAGTACAGTTAACAAAACAAAGCATTTAGTTTATATTTTTAGTTACAAACCCGTACATAGTAGTCTTTGATTTGTATTTTTTAAACGACTTCCAAAAAAGGAGGAGGTTATCAATTCTTCGGGTATTTTTTATTTTTTAGATATTTAGACAAGATATATAATATTGGTCGTGGCATTGCAAAGGAGATACACAACAAAACTAAATTTAACCTATCTTTAATAAATAATCTTTAGCTATAAAAGAAAACGAGAAATAAATAATTTGTATTTGTTTGGGTGTTGTGATGTTGGATGTTTGTTACTCTAATACTTTCACTCTTTCTAACATAGGCAATTCTCATTCATTCCTTCTCTTTCTCACATCTTAATGTTGCTTTTCACGTAAATGATTGTGCTTATTTGATAAGTTGCTAGTGATTTTATTGCAAGGCATACAAATAAAATTATTGTACAGAAACAGATTTGCGCTAGAACATAATATTGGGTAATGATAAGTAATGAGCTCACTTAAACCGCTGCGGTGTTCAAATTCATGAAAATATTTCAAACCACATTATGATGGCCGCAATGATCCCTGAAATTCATATAACGAGCTAGTTAAAATTACGCGTCTGAATTTCACAAAATTGGCCATTCGAAATAATTGGAAAGTTTACCCGGTCCAGTGAAAGGTCAAACCTTCTTGTATTTTCCAGAATTCTCTAAGAGACGGTCCAATCGCGTAGTGAAGTAACAGTGTTACTTTCGACCCTTATTTCCGGTCGGATCTCAAGAAGTGCTGGAATCTTTTCGAACACGTAGCCTTTGCCAAGTAATGGAAAGTTGGGCGCCTCTTCGTTTCTTTAAACGAATTGACATTTAGCGATCCGGCACTGACTATCTCGAAATGCTTTTGCCGGCACTTGGCTTGCACTCGCTTTTGTGTTTCTTTTGATAAGAGGTTATAACTGTTGTTCAAATCAAATCAAATAATTTATTTGCCAAAATACATGAAAATTAGGATCTTAAAATTAACTTTTGGTACAATGTATTTGGTCTGCAAGCAGACGTGCAAATGTTTTATAAATAATTCTAGTCACAAAATTCCATATATTCCTTAAGACTATAAAAACAATTTGTAAGAAGCCATTCAGTCAATGATTTTTTAAATCTGTTACCATCCAAGATCTTAATGTCATTAGGTAAATTATTATAAATTGTTGATAGAAATGCTATCAGATGTTCTTCTAGTAAGTAGTCGTGAATTCTTGGTTTTCAAAGGGATCTTAAGTAAATCGTGAGATTCTAGGAAATTTAGTGATTTCATTTGAAACTATTGGGTAGTGTGTATGTATGTAATCTTATATACAGAGTCGGATTCAATACTGGATCAAATAGGTAGAGTACGTAATTCTTCGAAGGATCTATCCTTCGAATTACTCTTCTTCGCACTTTAGGAATTCGAATTTAGGTTACGAATTACGGACTCCTATTTTTATTTTAAAACTAAACAATATATTATATACTTAAATAACTAAATAAAATACACAGCAATATACTCTTATTTACAATCTTAATGTAATACTCCGCTACCAGTAGGCAACGTTCCCGATGTACTGGCAGCATTGCCACGTTGAATGGCAATGCTTAGTCTTTGACCTAAGTGGAGGCCAGCATTTTGGTCACGTGTGGCTTCGAACAGACACCCTGAAAGATCTTTTTAACTCCTATTTTTGCACTGTGACTGACTCGTTAACCGTTTTCTTTCGGCAACATCCATTTCCTGATAACTTTGCCGAAATTTCCTTTGTCGCTATGGCAAATAGAACAAACATCTAAAATGTAAACTAACACACTTACAATAGCAGCAAGATATCATGTTTTAACCAGCTCCAACGCGTACCTACAGTAGGTAAACATATCGAGTTGTCGATGTCGACAAATGACTGGTGTCGTGTTCTAACAGCGTTGAATCATGTTAAAACACTACGCTGTGCATTGACGCATGTAGATTTATGATACAAACGACGTTTCAGAATTCAGCTGACGTTTTCTATATGAAACTGCGGTTGTCGTATTATGCAGACCGTAAACGCTAATGCAAACGTGCGTTTGCTTGTCAAAATAGCAACGCTTTTGCATCAAGCGTCGATTACGAGATACTCGAAATCCGCGGTTGATGCAAAAGCGTTGTTATTCTGACAAGCAAACGCACGTTCGCAATTAGCGTCTACGGTCTGCATTAGGTACAGGTTTGGATTAATTTCATATCACCGGCAGTTACCCCGTTTTTCGGGAACTGCTGGTGTTATCCTTACCATCAGGCAAATGGTCTACTCGTCTCGTTATCCAATGGTATAAATTATACATCACTTGCGCATCCACCGCTTATTTACAGCGTCGTCTGCACTGAGCACGCAGTGTTTGCGAAATATTTTTTTTTTAATAGAGGTCGTAGAAGCATAGGTAGAAGCGGTTGCCGTGCTCGGACTAAATTTTCATCAAGCCCTAACCACAATAGACGATACGATATGCGTCAAGTACAGATCGTGGTTTTTCCATGGTTTTCTCGTGGTCCGCGATTGATGCTTATCCATCAATCATGAATTAGGGGTGAGGGCTGCCTTAGATGGATCGAGGCTGGACACACGCGTGTCCACCCCCTAGTGTCTAGTTAGTGAAAACCTCCCTAAAGTAACCCTGAAGAAATTGAACGCAATCTTTATGAAAGCAATTACTCAAATACAAACTGGTTAAATAACCCTAGTTCTAAATAATTGGCCATGCCCAGAGTAGCGGTGTAATATCTACAAAGGATTATTTTGTTTACAATGATCCTGGAACGGTTTCCGGGGGTGTTCAAACAATTAAAATTGTACCTCCGAATCGCCTTTGTACCGCGGACTATATTTCGTAGAATTTGATAAAGTACTTTCTGCTTTACTTTTGGCTGTAGACTGTAGTCTTAAATTTTCATTATAATATCGAACTATTTTAAAGTGTAACGAAGTAAATTGGTATTGTCAAAAGAGCTTACGACTACGAAAAAAAATATGTTTTCCAATATGTCTGGTAGATATTAAAGTACCAGCAGCGCAAGTACGGATCTTTTCGATCGATAAAATTGTCAGTTCAAATCGATAAAGTGGGGTTTATCGATTTTTATATAATTTATCGAGCCTCGATACAATCGAAAAAATTATCGAATAGCCAGGTCGAATCCAAAGAGAATATAGAGCTACTACAATACGTTACGATCAGACTTCGGTACTCGCAACTTTCAATAAATTTATCAGTTTTTTCGTTTCGACAAATTTATCGAACCGATTTCCGTACTTGCTCCGCAGTTGGTATGACTAACTCTTCTGCAAGTGTCAGTCTGGGTGGTTCTACACGAGCAAATCGGTGTTGCTCGTGTAGTACTGCCGTAGTGTGCAGGCATTGTTTGCGGCCCAATGAAACTTATTCTCAGAGTAACGACCGCATTGCAGTGCCGCGCAGGGCTTTGTATTTCAAAGTTCTGGGTGGTACTGCAATTGTTATGGGCTGGTGTTATGCTCACCATCAGACAAACGACCAGCTCGTCTCGTTATTCAATAGGTTTTAAAACTGCTGGAACGAATCAAATCAAATAAAATCAGATTATATAAAGTGAGTAATTTATAGTTTCAATTCCGCGATAAAGAATGTCTAATGGCCTAAGTTCGATCTATACTGAATTTACTTACTGATGGCTTTGCCATATACTTTTACTGGTTAGTCCCAGTTACTGATTGATGGCTTTGCCATATACTGGTTAGTCCCAGTTACTGATGGCTTTGCCAACCAAATCCATCAAATATCAAATAAAATCATTTATTTAGACACAAAAGTTATACACATAGATATGTTGAATCCATAGCCTCCCGGACTAGTATACACTGTGTTTCAGGAGTCAGTGGCTTCTCTTATTAACCAGCTAGTCTTATGTCATACATGAAAATTATATAAAAATACATTGGATAACAGATTTTCATCTTGAAAGTGCTAGCTAGTTAAAGCAAACACTAGCAAACCATGCTAGTTTAAATTACCACGTCCTTTCATCTCGAAAAATACACTTTCCCGGATGAAAATGGGTAACTCTGCGATGTGAAACTTGTAATTAATTGAATATTTCATATCCATAGAAGATACTTACGGAATCTGTTCAAGTGAAGTCATGGCTTGGAACGGAACTCATTCCACTGGGTTGGTACAAAGTTAACTTTCTATACTTGGATATCGATTCCGTGCTCAGTGTCGAGTTAAACTTGACTATCCAATCGTATTCCAACTATAGGTCGGGAGCTACTGGACGTGTTGGTCACGATTTGTGTTTAAAAACTTGCTATTTGTTTTTAAGCAAATACTAGCTTAAATTTTTTTTGCTGTAACTGTAATGTTGTGTGATGTCCTGAAATAAATGTATTTTCTTTCTTTCTTTCTTTCTTTCTTTCTTTCTTTTCTAAATGGTTTCACCAGCGTAGCGTTTTTCGTGATCGTTCACGCAGGTTATTGGCCAAGTCTAATCTATAACAGTAGCAGTACCGCACAATGCTTAAGAAAGAAAGAAGAAAGAAAGCATTTACTCAGACAAAATTGGACAGAACAGCTTTATCCAAAAAGTGACAATGGAAGTGGAAGAAAAATTTTTAAGAATAACCATGCAAGTTGCGGTTGGTACTCACCGGAAGCATTTGCCTCGCGAACGAGCATTTTGATCGCGAATGTTTGGTACACGACCCAATTTCGCATAGCCAACGTTTTGCTCGCGAGCAGATCTTTGTATGGCGAATGTGCGTGGTGGTATCCTTTAGACATCATACGCACACTGAGATTGTAATCTTTTTTCATTTGACAATCGGTGAGCTAACAGATTTTATAGGAACGCGAGCGTCCTTAAAGAAATCCTCCCAAATTGGGCGTAGGTAAGCTCAAATTGGCATTTTTATTTTAAGACTAGCTGCCTGCCCCGCGGTTTCACCCGCGTGGAGATTTTAGATTACATGGTTTTTATTTTTTTGCGTGGAACCCTAATTATTTTTCGAAAATTAAAGTAGCCTATGTTACTCCTTGTAACTTCAGGTATCTGTCAGTGAAAGTCCCGTCAAAATCGGACCAACCGTTTCGGAGATTACCTGGAACAAACAGACAGACAGACAGACAAATTTTTTTAAAATCGTTGTTTTGTTATAGGTACCGTATGTACTTTCATATGCATTTAGTAAAAAGCTGTTATTTTGATATTACAAACAGACACTTCAATTTTATTTATCTGTATGGATGAAATCAATTTCGTTAGTAAAATACTGTATATTACAAATGCGCTTTGAAACGTAATTTCTTTCATCTATCCATCCAAACATTGTTACCAAAGAAAAGAAATAGATATTACCCAGCAAACGTTGCATAACTTTACTTATCGATTAAGAAAAGTGTGTCGAAGTACGCCATCTAGCGCTTTATGAACAAAACACTCTCGTACTACAGTAACAAAACCGACCACTACCTCTTACACTAAAATTTTATTTTTAGCGAAGTATCTTCTTCGCTATCCTGCCTAGGTATTTCCTTTCCCGGCGTCAGTTTAATATTCTTGGGGCTTGTTGGTTTTTTGTGAGGATACTAAGTAGGTAGTGGACATTATTCTAGATGGGGTCGTTGTACTTTGAGACTGTTTTTCTTGCTGCTCAAAGGAGTGACACTGAGAAGACAAATAGTACCAACTGAGGTAATGTCCATTGTTAAGTTTATAAATATTTTTATGACCAAAACCGGTTTATTATTCGAAAATCCGGTGTCAGCCAATTTCTTATGTGTAAGTGAAACATAATAGGCCTCATCGGGATTAAGTTTAAGCTTCAAGGTCCAAAGGCAAATATTTTAATCACACCCTAGATTTTCTACGAAGGGTACGAAATAAATCATCCCCCGGAGGTTTTACTGTCCAACAAAAGTGATAAAACCTTGCGAATTTGTAGTCGGCTTTCAAGGGTAGCTTTTAGCTGGGTGTAAATAATCTTAATACACAATGTATGATATTTGTGACGATTTTTGCATGTCAAGTTCTCCCTCTCTCCTTCCTGTCCTTGTCTCAGTTCTACATGGGTCGGCGCAGTATACCACGATCACCTGATTTTTAGATTTATGCCATTTTTTAGTGTTCTAATCATTGATTAGGTTGTTAATTTTTTTTACTTAAACGAGGGCCAAACAATCAGTCAGCCCACTTGAAGGTAAGCTGTCACCCTCACATATGGACATTTGCAACACTGGGGGCGTTGCCAATGCGTTGTGGTCTCTTGAGAACTCTTTTGACATCCGTCTTTCAAGACGGATGTCAAAATGACAAAGTCCTTCAGGACTGCATTTTGTAGCACTGCGGAAGGAGCTACAACATTGGACGAGTAGCGCGGCGGCGTCACAGGCATTTTTTTTTGTTTTATATGGTAACGAGACGAGCTGGTCGTTTGCCTGATGGTAAGCATAACGCCGGCCCATAACAATTGCAGTGCCACCCAGAACTTTGAAACACAAAGGCCTGCGCGGCACTGCAGTGCGCTCGTTATCCTGAGACATTAGCTATCAAGTCTCATAAGCCCAGTAATTTCACTGGATACTCTGCTCATCAAACCGGAACACAGTAATGCTTGCACACTACTGCTTGGCGGCAGACTTCACGAGCAAAGCGGTGGTAACAACCCAGACGGACAGTCGCAGAAGAGTTAGTCCTCCCACTAACAAAATTGACATAGTGTAAACAAACTTCGTAATAACTGCGGCGAAGTTACGATTTCTTGCAGAATTTCCCCACTTGCGGAGGCGGTGGTGAAGTTCCGTTACAACCCTAAAGTGTAAATAAATGTGTGTGTAATTTCTGATTAATTCGGACGGAGATTTCATATCACGAAATAAATAATTTTAATTTAAAATTGAAGCGTTTAATTAATACAATGCAGTGCCGTTATAATTAAAGGCCTTTTAAATATAAAGTATTAATTACAATTATTAATTGGATTATGTATGTATAGTAAAATGGTTTTCATACTTTCGACTCGCCGTGGATGTTTGATGTGCTGGTTGTGCCAATTTAAATTGAGCTCTTAGTACTGGTGCTAATTTAAAGGTATCATCATCATCAGCAAGACGGCCACTGCTGATCATTATGACCTCCGCTAAACTCGGCAATCTCCTCAGATTGCCATATTGCGCTTGGCAGGCGCGCTGTCTTGGCGACTGCAGTTTTTTTATGTTGAGCGAGGAGAATTTTGCTGCCTATTCCATGAATAGGCAGCAAAATTCTTCCCATAGCCGGCTCTTACGGCACGTAAAGAGATGAGGTGGTTGGCAATTAGCCGGGCCTAAGCGGAAGTAGGTTTATAGTACGTGCGTATAAAAGTCTCTAGGCGAAGACCCACTTGAAGTAATTATAAACATTACTTTCAAGAGTTTTTAGGAATGTAAACAACACAGCAATTTGGAATAATGTAATGTCGGAAAATAACCGTCCAATTAAATTTGGGTATAAATCAATTTTCAGGGGTTGATTCGTTAAAAATGTAATAACATTTATGTTCACACGTTTTTCGTGATTTATGGTTGGTTGGAATTTTGAAACGATTATACCATACCATCTGTAATCCAGAAAATAATACGGACCGGTCGACATTGAACTGTCAGTTAACATTAATTGTAATTTCGGATTGCAGCAATGTGCAAACATTTACTGTGTTACAGTTTGATGAGCAAAGTATAGTCAGTGAAATTACTGGTACCTAATGTCTCAGGGTAACGAGCGCACTGCAGTGTCGCGCAGGCCTTTGTGTTTCGAAGTCCTGAGTGGTACTGCAGTTGTTATGGTCGGCGTTATGCTTACCATCAGGCAAACGACCAGCTCGTCTCGTTACCTAATAACATTAAAAAAAAACTTGTTATACTTGTTTTCAGTGAATTGTTACTGATTTCCACTGAAGAGTTAAGTTCGAAAATGTTGGACCAAGTTTATTAATTAGTAATGCAGGTAAATTATAAATAACCCAACTTATATACAAAACTTTTAATGCAATAAAGTGAGGAATTAGGAGCGATCCGAAACATCGAAGTACCTTCAGGCGTTCATGAAATTTATGTTATGCTTCTAAAAGCTCTAGAGCGGTACGTACACTCGCGGTATTCTAAAGTTGCTGCAACTAGGGTTGCCACCCAACCCTTTTTGTTCCGAAAGTGTCAGGTTTTGGTCCGGAAAAAGGTCAATAATGACAGGAATTTTCAGCAACGCTGCTCATTATTACATGTAAAGACATTCAGGGCTAAAAAATATAGACAGCCCTATTGTAGGAGAAACGAATCGCTTTTCGATTACTTGGTGCTTACTATCAAGCGAATAACCTGCTCCTCTAATCACATAATATAAACAGTCGAGTACGTTGCTATGATAGTAATAACTAGTAACCCTGCCTACATGCAAAGCGAGGCGAGCACCGCGTTCGATTCCCAGCCGAGCAGATTTTGTATAGGTAGTGTTGTTATCATTCAAACTTAATTTAAAGTTTGTTTTCGGGATGTTTGTGTTGTGTATCTGTGTGTGCCCATGCCATTTGCGACACAGGGAATCCTAGTGTTTAAGCGTTTATGTTTATGGTTTTCGTCGAACCTATACATTCCAAAACCAGCGTGGGGATACCTCTAGTAATCTCTTGAACTTGAGATGCTTCTAAGAATTATAACAAAGCCCTGTTCTCTAGCAACTCGGAATTTAACAAATTGGCTTGAACTTGGCGTACTTGCCGTTGAAAACATAAAGGAGGCTTCCTAACTCACCTGTTTTTACAAGGCGGTTATTAGCAAAGGTGAATGTGATGTCTGACTTGAGAGATAACTAAGTGAGCGGTGTTAAGTTTTAGAATTTATGTTTAAGTTCAAGAAGTAACGTTTGGAAACTAAGATGTCGAGGTCAGTAGAGGAAAACTTATTTTTATGTGAAAGTGCTTATCAGCGTCGGCGCGACGGTAAGACCTTGTCCAGGTGTACCTAGTATTTGAACTATCTAAGGGGCACATAAGACGCTAATGCATGATTGATGGTTATGCATCAATCACGGACCACGCACAAACCATAGAAAAACCGCACGATAACTTAATACGCTTCTTACTTTACTCAAAAAAAATGTTTCACAACCACATGCGTGTTCCGTGCAGAGGACGCGATAAATTATACGCGGTGGTGCGCAATGGATGTAGAGAAGCAGTCGTCGCTTTGAGCCCAGGCATGGCTTCGAGGGAGTGAAAGAGACAGCACTATTGCTGTTCTTGTCTATTTCTTGGTGTTACCTCAATCCGTGCGTGAGCGTTTAATAGCTCGTAATCTGAGCTTCTTCCAAAACTATGGTTATCTTGACAGCAAAACGCAAACGCGAATTAGCGTCTAAAGTGCCCCTCACAATCGTGCGATTCGATCGGCTAAACACGACTCAACTCGCGCGTAGAACACCTCATCTTGACATGGTCTAAGCCGGTCAGCGTGTCGCCAACGTATTTGACGGAGCTGTGTATGCAATGAAATTATTTACTAACATTTCATCTAAAAAAAATCTCTTAAATTTTCAGACACCTCTCTCTGCGCATTAATAACGAAAATAGATGTGCAAAAAATATGAAATCTGCGAAAGCGAAGCCTTATTTCAACTTCATTAAATCGAATTCCAATTATCTGACGTCTCTGGAATCCCAATAGGTTCGGTTTTAATCAAAAACCTGGTTTGGGGCGGGTTGAGGTTTTGTCAGCTTCGTACGTAATACGCTTGTTAGTGATTTGAGAAGACTGATCTGAACTAAACGGCTGCCTTCCCTTCTTTCGTATAGGAATTTACTATGTGGTAGAACTAACTCTTCTGCGAGTGTCAGTCTTTTTTTTAAATGTTATTTGGTAACGAGACGAGCTGGTCGTTTGCGTGATGGTAAGCATAACGCTGGCCCATAGCAATTGCAGTGCCACCCAGAACTTTGAAACACAAAGGCCTGCGCGGCACTGCAGTGCGCTCGTCACCCTGAGAAATTAGATATTAAGTCTCATAAGCCCAGTAATTTCACTGGCTACTCTGCTCATCAAAATGGAACACAGTAATGCTTGCACACTACTGCTAGGCGGCAGACTTCACGAACAAAGCGGTCGTAACAACCCAGACGGACCCGCTCGTCTCGTTATCTAATAGGTAGTATAAAAAGGCAAGTTCCTAGCTTGGTGTGGGGTTTTTCAGACCGCCCGAAAGTTTTTGATATGGTGACAGCCATAACTCGGCTAGGAGCAATTAGACACTGAATCAAACTAAATGATTAATATCAATGATACTTATGCTCAGAAAACGTTCACCGATAACTGAATACGCAGTACATGCCCACAGCAACAACGAGCATGAAGTAAAGACAAAAGAAGTACAAAAGTCTAGAAGAAGACGGCGTTTTATATCGTTTGTGTTTCATGGGTCATAGAGACATCGCATGAAGTATAATTAACACTGAATCCAAAACTCAACTTTTATTCTCAGTTTAAATCATCAAAACTTAAGGAAAAAAACACCAAAGTATGTGTACCCTTAACCTTATTAGCCTGAGGCGTATTCGCTGTGAAATAATGATATTAGGGAGCTCAAAAAATGCAAATTTCAAGTTTCGGTAGAGATTGTCAAGAGCCGTGGAAGTGAGTCCATATCGGTACTTGAGCACGTCGCCTTTAGAGAGCATTTGAGATTCGTATCATAGACTGAGTAGCGCAACCCCGATTGCGAAGAAGGGAATGTTGTAGTGAAATGTGGGATATTTTGATATCATCATCATTATCTGGTCATTGACAGAAACGGCTTCTACTCACGTACACTCAAACTAGCTCTGTGGCTTTTTTTTAATACTATACGAGAGACGAGCGGTTCCTTTGGCTGATAGGGAGCATAACACCGGCTCTAACAATTTCAGTGCCACTCAGAACTTTGAAACACAAAGGCGTGGTACTGCATTGCTCTCGTTACCCTTCCTGAGACAGTAGGTAGTCTCATAAGCCCAGTAATTCCACTGACTACTATGCTCTTCAAACCGGAACACAGTAATGCTTGCACACTACTGCTTGGCGCCAGAGCACACAAGCTAAGCGATGGCAACCAAGATGACACTCACGGAAAAGTTAGATCACCTGGCTTGTAAACCAGTCTGGTCCTTGGTTAAATCTTCATCCCATCCTCTGAACGCCCCATACTTTGACTGTGGCTTCGCTCCAGTTGCTATTACTAGTTGGAAGACTTGTCGGTGATCGTCTGTAATGATCAATAGCTCCTATTTCTTGTGCGTCTCTGGAGCCTGTCTAAATTGGCCCTTGAGCACGTGGGGTCTTGAGGGTACTTGACTTTTGAATAGTCTTACCGTAGACTGGATGACGCCACCCTGCTGATATCCGAAGCAGTAGCGTGCTATTATAATAAGGGTCTGAAACATCTTTACGCTTTAAGAATCCGTAGATCAGGCCCCTTAAGAAGTCTCGACTCGCGTTACACTTGTCTACAAGTATGCCATTGAGATACTTCGAAAGCTCACGAGGGTGAATGAAAGGCGATATCGCTTAGGCAGCCCATGCAAGAATGATGAATAAGCATCAATCACGGACTACTCGAAAACCACGGAAAAAACCACGGTCACCGCTTGACGCATATCGTACCTTGAGTGGTGAGGTGGAGCTTGATGGAAATCTAGTAATTTCAGTGGCTACTCTGTTCATCAAACCGGAACACAGTAATGCTTGCACACTACTGCTTGGCGGCAGACTTCACGAGCAAAGCGCTGGTAACAACTCAGACGGACACTCGCAGAAGAGTTAGTCCTACCACTAGCAAAATGGTCTCTGAATACAATGGTCCCGTTTGGAGTAGGCAAAGTAAATATACCTCTTCATTATATCCTTGCATACTTCTGCAAGACTATTGATCTTGACTAATCTTGATTAAAGGAAACCGTTGGGTTTACAACGATTCATATAAGTTGTACCAACTTTACCAGAATCTACAAAAAGACACGACAGCTGCCCCGTTCCTCATGTTAAGACTAGATTTGCGCAGAAACAATTTAACGTTACTGTTCCACATCTCTACAATATCCTAGTTAAGGAACGTAATATAAAAAAGTACAGTAACTATGTGTTTAAAAAAATTATACTTACCTGGCTTAAGCCACTTGACTATGATGGTGTGGAGAAATTGTTGGAAAGTTTGTATTTTTGATTCGGATTATTCCAATCCATACACAACATTTACATAACACAAACACACACATGCACACACACACACACACACACACACACACACACACACACACACACACACACACACACGCACACACACGCACACACACACACACACACACACACACACACACACACACACGTATTTCACTGTACCTGTTATATGAAAGAAAAAAATAGTTTTACTTTAAATTAGTTTCAGTAGTGTTATATACCTTATAGTTATACGAGTATAATAATAAGTTTTTCGGAATTTTTGAAACAAAAACTTCGACATAATTATATTATTGTCTAAAGATGGGAGAAGCCACTGGTTGCTGAAACACAGTTTTTACTAGTTCGGCAGCCTATGGGTTCATCGATAATTTGTGCAAAAAGTTATGTCAATAAATGATTTTTACTTTTTACTTTACTTTACTATATGCTATTTGGTGCACGACGTAACGTGTTTCTTTTTCCTGTTATCTTTTCTCCATGGCAACAACATTATTTTCCTCCCAAGCGTTAATAAAACGAAGAAACATGGACAAGACCGTTTAATCCTGGCTGCGTCCTCTAATCCTTGGAATCCTTGACAGAAATCCATGTCCCTAATTCGGGATTCCAGGGTTCATGCTTAATTGTGAGGCTAGTTGACTCAATTATTCCACAGTATTTCTTTAACTCTACTATTTGTACTGCTGCTCTCAGACAAGCCGAAGACAGAGTGGTGTGGAAGCGGCTAGTCAGTTCCTCGACCAAGGCCTTCCAGAGCAGGCACGACCTTCAGTAACGAAGAAAACGACAAAGAAGAGATTTGTGGGAGAAATGAAAATTGTAGTGTAAATTGTAATCGCAATTTATCAAGTACAAAGGATACCCAATTTAATTACTCAAAATGTTTTCAAATGTATGTAGATTATTTACAGTACATCCATACAGTTACCAAACAACACAACGGCCAAAATAGCAGCTACTGCAGCATTATACTATACCTACTCGCCTCCCTACTACTCCCCTCCCTACTACTCCCCTATATTTATTTTGTGTGCAGCTTACAGGATTATCAAACAAAGCCCCACTGCATCACTGCAATTTCAACCGAGTTTTGCAACAAGCCGATAGCCGCACCCACTGACATATCTACAGTAAACGTTGTTATCACACGTTGAGGTAGATAAGTGTAATGCTTATCAGTCGATAGGGACGGCGTCGACTGGAAAATATCGTAAAAATACTTTGTGGTATCGTGTTTGGTCGATGATGGTAAAATAAGTCCTGTCTATTCTCTGATTTTGCTCAGTCTTATTTTTTACATTATCAGCCTCTTACGCTCCCACTGCTGGGATACCGGCCTTCTCTCAGAGAGAGGTATTATGGACCGTAATCCACCAGCCGGGGCCCGTGCGGCTTGATGGATGTCACGTGTCCACGAATTTTTGAACATGCCGGTTTCCTCACGATGTTTCCCTTCTAGAGCGAGTGTGAAAATTCCGCACATCACTTGATATAAGTCATTGGTGCGGCCGAGTCGAGATTCGAACTATGGTGCGTCGGATTGACAGACGCACAAGTTCCCGCTCGGTCACACTCCCTGATAATTGTTACACGGTAACGAGCGCAATGTAGTGTCACAGTATGCCTTTGTGTTTCAAAGTTCAGTGGCACTGCAATTATTATTGTTCGAGGCTTGCGTTATGCTTAGCATCAGGCAAAAACCCTCTCGTCTGGTTATTAATAAATACTACTAAATCAATAGTATAAAAAGGTTTGCCTACGCGGTGCAGAGAATAATAAATAATATTTTGTTACATAATTGATCATTTTTATGATACAAGATAATTTTTCAGTCAGTTTTTTAAATTAAGTCTAAGTGTTGTTTGAAATGGGGTGTGTTTGCGATGTGCAGATATCATTAAATGTGAGTAGTAACAGTAAGGGGGCCCTTACTGTTTATCTACATCTGATGTAGCTGTCTTCTACCACATCGTCATCGTCGTATAATCCTAATATACAAATGGTTTCAAAATAACCTACACCACCGAGAATAAGGACAGGAAACTTGAAAGCGAAATGAGTTTCCTTTACTAACGTTTCCTATATGTTTTTCTGCTGGTCTACACTACTCCTTCAAGCGATTCTACTTCGTTTAGAGATAACATCCGGAAATCCCTGGTTTATGAACGACCAGATTAGTGGAAGCCCGCTAGTGCCCTTGGGCAAGATTAGCGGACAGAAACAGTTCTAAGAACTATTCTCACTAGAGTAGTTCTACTAATTGGTAGATAATGGATAATGGACCTACCGAGCAAAGTTAATCCGACTATAGGCGAACCTAGAACACTTCATTGCAACTAGTGTAAGCAAGGCGCTTTTCCATTAGGTGTATTAATAAATTTTCTTCTTTTTTAACTCTTCTAAACAAATGGTTTAAAAATGACATTGGGTTCGTCGCAAAATGGTCACTTGATGAAGAGAATTCAAAAATTAACAATGGGTTATTGATAACCGCTATTGCCATAGGCGACCATATAACGAATGTGGTATAAAACACTGAAAGTGACTAAATTGATCAAGATTCAGAGACGATTCTAAGCGTAGACTTTGGCTTCCATATGTCAAAACTGTATAGAATTTTGACGTATGGAAGCGTGAGTCCACGCTTAGATTCGTCTCTGAAGCTCAGCCTAAGAGTCACTGCAACTCCTACATCGGGTCTATAGATAAGTAACTTAAGGCGTATTACAGCAGCTAAATATCTTCACTTTAAAGGTATTTTTTAGCAAAATCAGATAAGCTTCTGGCACTGGAAAAAATATATGTCATTATTCATCATATTACCGAAAACCTTGTTGTGATGAAAACAAGTTTTAATCAAATTTATCGATAAAAAAAAATGGCAAAGTTACCTCTAAAAATAACTTTGAAATTAAATACCTCTGTCTGCAATGTGCAGAGCACTGCCGCTGACAGTTTTTATGATTCCTACGACCATTAGTTTCGTTAACTATCGCCTAATGAGAATGCTGGGCCTTGTGCCTGACCACAAAGGCAGATCCGTACCTAACATCATTACGTTATCCCAAATTCGAGCAATCTCCAGCCTCCAGCCTACAACCGCGTAAGTAACTAATTAGAGATACGACATCCTCCATTACCTTGTAAATGGATCGTGAATTCGTGACTTCTCATCTCACGAGAGTATTACCGGGATGGATGTCATGTTCGTGTAGGAGCGGCGAATGTTTCGGAGCTTAAGGATACGTGAGGATATCGGTACGGCCAAAATCTACAAAGGTATATCCTGTCCAATAACTGTATAACATCCAATGATGGCCTTTCGCAAAGAACGCCAATTTGAGAGGTTGCTTTTTGAAGAGCAAAATCGCGGTGGCGATGCCAGATTTCAGCTGTTCATAGGAACATAAAACCATGACAAATTAATTTATTAACTTTTGTTTGTAGAAAATACAACCACTTTCAGCGATGCGCGAGAGTAGAGAGAAAGAACCGTAGACAACGGGAATCTAGAACAATAGACTATTGACATTGACAAGTGATTTTTTTGGTGACGCGACAACCCAAGTTGAGGTACGGCCTGGTACATGCAGTGTCCTTGTGATAGACGACACTTTTTAGGACTGAGCGCCTACAATACCACAAAATAAAACTTCGTGATAATTAAAATAACGTCTAATGATGGGAGAAGCCACTGTTGCTGAAACACAGTTTTCACTAGTTCGGCAGCCTATGGACTCATTAAAACTGTACAAAAAGTTATGTCAATAAATGATTTTTTACTTTACTTTACTCTAACAAATAGCATTTTTTTTTTTTTAGTTTAATTTATTTTGCTCTGCAAGCTCCAGGGCTCGCACCTTTTGTTTGATATTTACATTAATATACTTGAAAAATTTCTTACTTATCATCTATTTAACAAAAGTAACTTACTTCGAAAGCCTAACTAAGTGTCGTACACATAACATATACTATATATATATAGTTTTATATCCACAAACACACTTTTTTCGGGCTGAGCGCCTTCTGCGCTCTCCAACAGTCCGGTGACGCTGTAGAGGTCGCAAGACCAACAGCACGGTCCTATAAAAAAAAAAAAAAAAACAATACAAGTATTACAAACTAGAATGCTGAATTGAGTACACAATCGCTTTACTCCCACCGTTCGGTGACTCAGTAAGGGCCAACAGTCAACACACAGCGCAATCCGTTAAAAGGACTACCGGCGTTTATTTTTTGCTCTGCAACCACAATAGCTACTAAAACTCTTTTAACTTGTTCTGAAGACATAACTCAAATTGCTACACAATCTCTTTTGTTTCACTTCCTGCGATCCCTTTGACTTTACAAAGTTTAGGATTAAGCAGTTCAAGCGATTCCTGAAACAAAATAAGCTGAGTACACAACCGAAGTTAAATAATCCCCGAAAATTAAAGCTGAACAATTTAACGTCTGAAACATCAGTTAATGGGTCAGGCTGGGAGTTTGGACGTTTGACTTGAGAACAGGATTAAAAGTTGAAAATGTAATTAATTCTTTGGGCGAGAGAGAGGGAAAAGTTACACATTCGAATTCACGGACTATATCCGGTCTTGACTTTCGAGCGGCCTTACAGATCGCGACAGGGGCCCAATAGATGTTATTTTATTTTTGAGGCCATGATTATTGGGAGGTCTAAAAGAGCTTTCAATGATCGGGATCCACTAACTAATAACTAAAGCAGTCGTCGCTTTGAGCCCAGGCATGGCTTCGAGGGAGTGAAAGAGACAGCACTATTGCTGTTCTTGTCTATTTCTTGGTGTTACCTCAATCCGTGCGTGAGCGTTTAATAGCTCGTAATCTGAGCTTCTTCCAAAACTATGGTTATCTTGACAGCAAAACGCAAACGCGAATTAGCGTCTAAAGTGCCCCTCACAATCGTGCGATTCGATCGGCTAAACACGACTCAACTCGCGCGTAGAACACCTCATCTTGACATGGTCTAAGCCGGTCAGCGTGTCGCCAACGTATTTGACGGAGCTGTGTATGCAATGAAATTATTTACTAACATTTCATCTAAAAAAAATCTCTTAAATTTTCAGACACCTCTCTCTGCGCATTAATAACGAAAATAGATGTGCAAAAAATATGAAATCTGCGAAAGCGAAGCCTTATTTCAACTTCATTAAATCGAATTCCAATTATCTGACGTCTCTGGAATCCCAATAGGTTCGGTTTTAATCAAAAACCTGGTTTGGGGCGGGTTGAGGTTTTGTCAGCTTCGTACGTAATACGCTTGTTAGTGATTTGAGAAGACTGATCTGAACTAAACGGCTGCCTTCCCTTCTTTCGTATAGGAATTTACTATGTGGTAGAACTAACTCTTCTGCGAGTGTCAGTCTTTTTTTTAAATGTTATTTGGTAACGAGACGAGCTGGTCGTTTGCGTGATGGTAAGCATAACGCTGGCCCATAGCAATTGCAGTGCCACCCAGAACTTTGAAACACAAAGGCCTGCGCGGCACTGCAGTGCGCTCGTCACCCTGAGAAATTAGATATTAAGTCTCATAAGCCCAGTAATTTCACTGGCTACTCTGCTCATCAAAATGGAACACAGTAATGCTTGCACACTACTGCTAGGCGGCAGACTTCACGAACAAAGCGGTCGTAACAACCCAGACGGACCCGCTCGTCTCGTTATCTAATAGGTAGTATAAAAAGGCAAGTTCCTAGCTTGGTGTGGGGTTTTTCAGACCGCCCGAAAGTTTTTGATATGGTGACAGCCATAACTCGGCTAGGAGCAATTAGACACTGAATCAAACTAAATGATTAATATCAATGATACTTATGCTCAGAAAACGTTCACCGATAACTGAATACGCAGTACATGCCCACAGCAACAACGAGCATGAAGTAAAGACAAAAGAAGTACAAAAGTCTAGAAGAAGACGGCGTTTTATATCGTTTGTGTTTCATGGGTCATAGAGACATCGCATGAAGTATAATTAACACTGAATCCAAAACTCAACTTTTATTCTCAGTTTAAATCATCAAAACTTAAGGAAAAAAACACCAAAGTATGTGTACCCTTAACCTTATTAGCCTGAGGCGTATTCGCTGTGAAATAATGATATTAGGGAGCTCAAAAAATGCAAATTTCAAGTTTCGGTAGAGATTGTCAAGAGCCGTGGAAGTGAGTCCATATCGGTACTTGAGCACGTCGCCTTTAGAGAGCATTTGAGATTCGTATCATAGACTGAGTAGCGCAACCCCGATTGCGAAGAAGGGAATGTTGTAGTGAAATGTGGGATATTTTGATATCATCATCATTATCTGGTCATTGACAGAAACGGCTTCTACTCACGTACACTCAAACTAGCTCTGTGGCTTTTTTTTAATACTATACGAGAGACGAGCGGTTCCTTTGGCTGATAGGGAGCATAACACCGGCTCTAACAATTTCAGTGCCACTCAGAACTTTGAAACACAAAGGCGTGGTACTGCATTGCTCTCGTTACCCTTCCTGAGACAGTAGGTAGTCTCATAAGCCCAGTAATTCCACTGACTACTATGCTCTTCAAACCGGAACACAGTAATGCTTGCACACTACTGCTTGGCGCCAGAGCACACAAGCTAAGCGATGGCAACCAAGATGACACTCACGGAAAAGTTAGATCACCTGGCTTGTAAACCAGTCTGGTCCTTGGTTAAATCTTCATCCCATCCTCTGAACGCCCCATACTTTGACTGTGGCTTCGCTCCAGTTGCTATTACTAGTTGGAAGACTTGTCGGTGATCGTCTGTAATGATCAATAGCTCCTATTTCTTGTGCGTCTCTGGAGCCTGTCTAAATTGGCCCTTGAGCACGTGGGGTCTTGAGGGTACTTGACTTTTGAATAGTCTTACCGTAGACTGGATGACGCCACCCTGCTGATATCCGAAGCAGTAGCGTGCTATTATAATAAGGGTCTGAAACATCTTTACGCTTTAAGAATCCGTAGATCAGGCCCCTTAAGAAGTCTCGACTCGCGTTACACTTGTCTACAAGTATGCCATTGAGATACTTCGAAAGCTCACGAGGGTGAATGAAAGGCGATATCGCTTAGGCAGCCCATGCAAGAATGATGAATAAGCATCAATCACGGACTACTCGAAAACCACGGAAAAAACCACGGTCACCGCTTGACGCATATCGTACCTTGAGTGGTGAGGTGGAGCTTGATGGAAATCTAGTAATTTCAGTGGCTACTCTGTTCATCAAACCGGAACACAGTAATGCTTGCACACTACTGCTTGGCGGCAGACTTCACGAGCAAAGCGCTGGTAACAACTCAGACGGACACTCGCAGAAGAGTTAGTCCTACCACTAGCAAAATGGTCTCTGAATACAATGGTCCCGTTTGGAGTAGGCAAAGTAAATATACCTCTTCATTATATCCTTGCATACTTCTGCAAGACTATTGATCTTGACTAATCTTGATTAAAGGAAACCGTTGGGTTTACAACGATTCATATAAGTTGTACCAACTTTACCAGAATCTACAAAAAGACACGACAGCTGCCCCGTTCCTCATGTTAAGACTAGATTTGCGCAG
Organism: Crocallis elinguaria; assembly: GCA_907269065.1. Taxonomy (NCBI): domain Eukaryota; kingdom Metazoa; phylum Arthropoda; class Insecta; order Lepidoptera; family Geometridae; genus Crocallis; species Crocallis elinguaria. The sequence continues at coordinate 1,707,919 of OU026076.1, forward strand.
AAACAATTTAACGTTACTGTTCCACATCTCTACAATATCCTAGTTAAGGAACGTAATATAAAAAAGTACAGTAACTATGTGTTTAAAAAAATTATACTTACCTGGCTTAAGCCACTTGACTATGATGGTGTGGAGAAATTGTTGGAAAGTTTGTATTTTTGATTCGGATTATTCCAATCCATACACAACATTTACATAACACAAACACACACATGCACACACACACACACACACACACACACACACACACACACACACACGCACACACACGCACACACACACACACACACACACACACACACACACACACACGTATTTCACTGTACCTGTTATATGAAAGAAAAAAATAGTTTTACTTTAAATTAGTTTCAGTAGTGTTATATACCTTATAGTTATACGAGTATAATAATAAGTTTTTCGGAATTTTTGAAACAAAAACTTCGACATAATTATATTATTGTCTAAAGATGGGAGAAGCCACTGGTTGCTGAAACACAGTTTTTACTAGTTCGGCAGCCTATGGGTTCATCGATAATTTGTCCCCTACATTTACATACATTAATACTCCCCTATATTTATTTTGTGTGCAGCTTACAGGATTATCAAACAAAGCCCCACTGCATCACTGCAATTTCAACCGAGTTTTGCAACAAGCCGATAGCCGCACCCACTGACATATCTACAGTAAACGTTGTTATCACACGTTGAGGTAGATAAGTGTAATGCTTATCAGTCGATAGGGACGGCGTCGACTGGAAAATATCGTAAAAATACTTTGTGGTATCGTGTTTGGTCGATGATGGTAAAATAAGTCCTGTCTATTCTCTGATTTTGCTCAGTCTTATTTTTTACATTATCAGCCTCTTACGCTCCCACTGCTGGGATACCGGCCTTCTCTCAGAGAGAGGTATTATGGACCGTAATCCACCAGCCGGGGCCCGTGCGGCTTGATGGATGTCACGTGTCCACGAATTTTTGAACATGCCGGTTTCCTCACGATGTTTCCCTTCTAGAGCGAGTGTGAAAATTCCGCACATCACTTGATATAAGTCATTGGTGCGGCCGAGTCGAGATTCGAACTATGGTGCGTCGGATTGACAGACGCACAAGTTCCCGCTCGGTCACACTCCCTGATAATTGTTACACGGTAACGAGCGCAATGTAGTGTCACAGTATGCCTTTGTGTTTCAAAGTTCAGTGGCACTGCAATTATTATTGTTCGAGGCTTGCGTTATGCTTAGCATCAGGCAAAAACCCTCTCGTCTGGTTATTAATAAATACTACTAAATCAATAGTATAAAAAGGTTTGCCTACGCGGTGCAGAGAATAATAAATAATATTTTGTTACATAATTGATCATTTTTATGATACAAGATAATTTTTCAGTCAGTTTTTTAAATTAAGTCTAAGTGTTGTTTGAAATGGGGTGTGTTTGCGATGTGCAGATATCATTAAATGTGAGTAGTAACAGTAAGGGGGCCCTTACTGTTTATCTACATCTGATGTAGCTGTCTTCTACCACATCGTCATCGTCGTATAATCCTAATATACAAATGGTTTCAAAATAACCTACACCACCGAGAATAAGGACAGGAAACTTGAAAGCGAAATGAGTTTCCTTTACTAACGTTTCCTATATGTTTTTCTGCTGGTCTACACTACTCCTTCAAGCGATTCTACTTCGTTTAGAGATAACATCCGGAAATCCCTGGTTTATGAACGACCAGATTAGTGGAAGCCCGCTAGTGCCCTTGGGCAAGATTAGCGGACAGAAACAGTTCTAAGAACTATTCTCACTAGAGTAGTTCTACTAATTGGTAGATAATGGATAATGGACCTACCGAGCAAAGTTAATCCGACTATAGGCGAACCTAGAACACTTCATTGCAACTAGTGTAAGCAAGGCGCTTTTCCATTAGGTGTATTAATAAATTTTCTTCTTTTTTAACTCTTCTAAACAAATGGTTTAAAAATGACATTGGGTTCGTCGCAAAATGGTCACTTGATGAAGAGAATTCAAAAATTAACAATGGGTTATTGATAACCGCTATTGCCATAGGCGACCATATAACGAATGTGGTATAAAACACTGAAAGTGACTAAATTGATCAAGATTCAGAGACGATTCTAAGCGTAGACTTTGGCTTCCATATGTCAAAACTGTATAGAATTTTGACGTATGGAAGCGTGAGTCCACGCTTAGATTCGTCTCTGAAGCTCAGCCTAAGAGTCACTGCAACTCCTACATCGGGTCTATAGATAAGTAACTTAAGGCGTATTACAGCAGCTAAATATCTTCACTTTAAAGGTATTTTTTAGCAAAATCAGATAAGCTTCTGGCACTGGAAAAAATATATGTCATTATTCATCATATTACCGAAAACCTTGTTGTGATGAAAACAAGTTTTAATCAAATTTATCGATAAAAAAAAATGGCAAAGTTACCTCTAAAAATAACTTTGAAATTAAATACCTCTGTCTGCAATGTGCAGAGCACTGCCGCTGACAGTTTTTATGATTCCTACGACCATTAGTTTCGTTAACTATCGCCTAATGAGAATGCTGGGCCTTGTGCCTGACCACAAAGGCAGATCCGTACCTAACATCATTACGTTATCCCAAATTCGAGCAATCTCCAGCCTCCAGCCTACAACCGCGTAAGTAACTAATTAGAGATACGACATCCTCCATTACCTTGTAAATGGATCGTGAATTCGTGACTTCTCATCTCACGAGAGTATTACCGGGATGGATGTCATGTTCGTGTAGGAGCGGCGAATGTTTCGGAGCTTAAGGATACGTGAGGATATCGGTACGGCCAAAATCTACAAAGGTATATCCTGTCCAATAACTGTATAACATCCAATGATGGCCTTTCGCAAAGAACGCCAATTTGAGAGGTTGCTTTTTGAAGAGCAAAATCGCGGTGGCGATGCCAGATTTCAGCTGTTCATAGGAACATAAAACCATGACAAATTAATTTATTAACTTTTGTTTGTAGAAAATACAACCACTTTCAGCGATGCGCGAGAGTAGAGAGAAAGAACCGTAGACAACGGGAATCTAGAACAATAGACTATTGACATTGACAAGTGATTTTTTTGGTGACGCGACAACCCAAGTTGAGGTACGGCCTGGTACATGCAGTGTCCTTGTGATAGACGACACTTTTTAGGACTGAGCGCCTACAATACCACAAAATAAAACTTCGTGATAATTAAAATAACGTCTAATGATGGGAGAAGCCACTGTTGCTGAAACACAGTTTTCACTAGTTCGGCAGCCTATGGACTCATTAAAACTGTACAAAAAGTTATGTCAATAAATGATTTTTTACTTTACTTTACTCTAACAAATAGCATTTTTTTTTTTTTAGTTTAATTTATTTTGCTCTGCAAGCTCCAGGGCTCGCACCTTTTGTTTGATATTTACATTAATATACTTGAAAAATTTCTTACTTATCATCTATTTAACAAAAGTAACTTACTTCGAAAGCCTAACTAAGTGTCGTACACATAACATATACTATATATATATAGTTTTATATCCACAAACACACTTTTTTCGGGCTGAGCGCCTTCTGCGCTCTCCAACAGTCCGGTGACGCTGTAGAGGTCGCAAGACCAACAGCACGGTCCTATAAAAAAAAAAAAAAAAACAATACAAGTATTACAAACTAGAATGCTGAATTGAGTACACAATCGCTTTACTCCCACCGTTCGGTGACTCAGTAAGGGCCAACAGTCAACACACAGCGCAATCCGTTAAAAGGACTACCGGCGTTTATTTTTTGCTCTGCAACCACAATAGCTACTAAAACTCTTTTAACTTGTTCTGAAGACATAACTCAAATTGCTACACAATCTCTTTTGTTTCACTTCCTGCGATCCCTTTGACTTTACAAAGTTTAGGATTAAGCAGTTCAAGCGATTCCTGAAACAAAATAAGCTGAGTACACAACCGAAGTTAAATAATCCCCGAAAATTAAAGCTGAACAATTTAACGTCTGAAACATCAGTTAATGGGTCAGGCTGGGAGTTTGGACGTTTGACTTGAGAACAGGATTAAAAGTTGAAAATGTAATTAATTCTTTGGGCGAGAGAGAGGGAAAAGTTACACATTCGAATTCACGGACTATATCCGGTCTTGACTTTCGAGCGGCCTTACAGATCGCGACAGGGGCCCAATAGATGTTATTTTATTTTTGAGGCCATGATTATTGGGAGGTCTAAAAGAGCTTTCAATGATCGGGATCCACTAACTAATAACTAAATAAGTAGTAGTTATATATATCGTGCGGCGTTATTTAGTTATTGGCTATTATTTACAATCGTTATAATATATACACAACAAAATATCACATACACAATCACCTGTACATACGTACATACACAACTCACACAAACATGACACACACATACATGACACTTACATACGCTATACATACATACCCACACAACCACAGAGGAGCGTGTGTGTTTCGCGCATCCTCATACCCTACATACGTATATCGAATAATAGAATCGATTGTATTGAATGATGTATGACATAAAACTTTAGTATCTAGCTATTAAATAGGAGAAGCCACTGACTCCTGAAACACAGTGTATACTAGTTCGGGAGGCTATGGATTCAGCATAACTATGTAAACACTTTTATGTTTGTTAGTGGGAGGACTAACTCTTCTGCGAGTGTCCGTCTGGGTTGTTACCACCGCTTTGTGAGTGAAGTCTGCCGCCAAGCAGTAGTGTGCAAGCATTACTATTTTCCGGTTTGATGAGCAGAGTATCCAGTGAAATTACTGGGCTTATGAGACTTAATACCTAATGTCTCAGGGTAACGAGCGCATTGCAGTGCCGCGCAGGCCTTTGCGTTTCAAAGTTCTGGGTGGTACTGCAATTGTTATGTGCCGGCGTTATGCTTACCATCAGGCAAACGACCAGCTCGTCTCGTTACCTAATAACAATTAAAAAAAATAAATATCACAAAATAAATGATTTGTATTTTGTATCTAGAAAATTACTACTGCATACTTAACCAATGGGCAGTAGGTAGCAGCTATATATTGCTTTTAAGAAGACTTATGAAATTTTGTTTGAATTTTGAAAACTTTGACGGCAAATTATTAGTGTTAGGCCTACGGATTAGGATCGATCCATCCGCAGTTTGCGCTCACTATCCTATGGTAAACTTGATCTTTCGTTAAAAGATAAGCATCACCTACGCAATCTGCTAAACATTCACCTAAACATGATATTATACATTTATAAAATAATGATAGAAAGAAAAGCCAATGACCACAGATCAAGAGATCATTGCCAAGGAAGATGATATGAAAGCCAATGAACTTTGCTATTATAGATAGCACAAGGCCAATGTGATACGAATTCTAATCATATCCAAAGACATTGCAATGCCTCAGTTATATGCCTACGTTGCAGTTAGTAAGTGTGCGCATTATTACTTGTACGGCTATAGCAGTTTTCATGGTTGTTTTAGGGCACTTTCTGTGCTCGCTTGATGACGGGAACAAACGAAAGAGAGCGAAGGGTAACGAACGAGAACAAATAACCCAGCGTGGTCACGGTGAAAGCGAAGTGCTCCGCTGACTGATGGTATAATACTATATCAAGAAAAAATAAATTGAACACACGTGCAGAATTCCACGCTTTTGCCTTCACTCGCTTTCGTTCGCCTGTAATCCTACTAATAAATGCGAAAGTGTGTTTGTTGGTTTGTCCTTCTTTCACGCAGCTACGGAACAACGGATCGACGTGCTTTTTGGCATAGATATCGTTTAGGGACCGGAGAGTAACATAAGCTACTCTTTATCTCGGAAAAATGCACGGTTCCTGTGGGCACGCGGGTGAAAACCGCGGGCAGAAGCTAGTCTGTCATAATTAGCTTCCCAGAACTTCAAAACATGTGTCCAAGCTACCAAACATTTTTTTTTTGTAACTGCGGTTGAGATCCTAAGCCCACCCACCCACAAGGGCTTTAGGAAAGCGCTTGAGAACAAGGACTAGAAACTCCTCAATACCTTGGACTTTGTCTATCTCAACTGAAACTATTAAATAGCCTGAGTCCTTATGAAGAAGGCATCTTCTAGACTTGTATCATGTAAGAAACGAGTAAAGTACGATGTATAATTTTGAATAAGACTCGGCTAGTTTTTGGCATTTTGCCTATTCAAAATATGATATTAGATATTGTTGGCAGACGTCGGGGATGGCCAGCAAAAATATTGTTACGCTTAGTAGATTTTTGTACATTGTAATGGAAGTGTAATATAAACTGTACGATTATTTGAGTTTTATTCCGCCGTTGACTTCGACGGTGTACATAGGTTTTGGAACGAGGCGACTAGTTACTAGAACCTGCTAGAGCTCTGACATTGGGCCCGTACGTACTAGGAATGTAGCTTTAGCTTGATTACAATTTGGGACCCTCTTCAAAACAGATGCATTCGTGCACGGCACTGAGGTTATTCTCTATTAAGATCTGCCTACTACTGTTAAGCAGACGTACGTTTGCTTGAGCGTCTAAGGAGCCCCTAAGAGGCGAGTAACCGATGAAGTGGCGTTCTATGGAGTAGGCCTATGTTCAGCAGTGGACTTCTTCCGGCTGATGATGATGCTACCTTATCGACGGTCTATAGAGCAAAGCATCCGGTTCAAACAACCTAGTCAGCAATAAAAGTTTTATAAATACTAAAGTCAATAAACTGAAATTTACGGGTAGAACTTCGTTAATTTCTAGAAGTTTCTAAAGTTTAAATACGCCTGCATTTATTAAATGAACAAGTTGAATATAGAGAGTTCTGATTTGCTAAACGGGTGTTAGATTCTCTGAATGTAAAGCAAAAATAGGTTCTCTCAATTTAATTTTATTATTATCACCATACAGAGAGACTAAAGCATGAGCAGAGTAGTATTTATTAAGTAGTACCTTTTGATAGTATTTTGATTAAATAAATTTAGTTTTATGGAAACGTCTAATCTAGGTTTAGCATATTTCACCATCTTTGACCATATCGTCGCCGAGATAGTGGTCAAATGGTAAAATATGCTAAATCTAGATTAATATTAGATATAAATTAATATTACTAAGATTTAATATTTTATTGGATAAGAAGATGCTACTACACAGTTAAAAGGTACAATTTTCATTGAATAAATTTAGTTTTATGGATACGTCTAATCTACGTTTAGCATATTTCACCATCTTTGACCATATCGTCGCCGAGATAGTGGTCAAATGGTAAAATATGCTAAATCTAGATTAATATTAGATATAAATTAATATTACTAAGATTTAATATTTTATTGGATAAGAAGATGCTACTACACAGTTAAAAGGTACAATTTTCATTGAATAAATTTAGTTTTATGGATACGTCTAATCTACGTTTAGCATATTTCACCATCTTTGACCATATCGTAGCCGAGAGAGTGGTCAAATGGTAAAATATGCTAAAGCTAGATTAGACGTATCCATAAAACTAAATTTATTTAATCAAAATAGTACCTTTTAATTGTGTAGTAGTATCTTCTTATCCAATAAAATATTAATTACATGATACTTAATGAAGAATACTGTCAACAACTTCTGTAACACAAACTTAATAAAAAACAAAGACAATTAAAAAGTGTTCTTGGACTTTATTTAAATGTTAATTATACCTTCCAAGTTGTACCTACGATACTTCCAAGGCTTTATTAATAATTATTCTTACATCTACCTGCTAACTTATTCAATTTTAAGGACAGCCTTTTTTCTTTGCGAAGTTTTAAGTCTTTTTCTTCGTAAACTTCGTATATACCCATAAGATAATACGGAATAAATTACGGCGCTCCCGCAAAAAGTATTCTTTGGTAGCTTTGACACTTTGATTCGGTTTTGACGGTCTATTTTCTTACAGAAGGAATTGGATTATGGCCATTGCTTTAGGGAATTAGTTTGGAAGCGATGGTTTGGTTGTCAGCTGCCGATCTGTCGGTCGGTGGTTCAAATCCTACTGTGAGCTTAAGCTTTCGGTGAAGGGCAGTGGCGTATTTTAGGATTCAGCGCCCTGGGCCTGCTGGCCCCGCCGTCGCCGAGGCGCGGCGCGCCTTTCAGTGTATACAATCGCCCCACGTCTTGATGTGTATCAAAACTCACGAGCCCCCACGTGCACCTTACGAGATTTAGGCTCTTATTAATTAACAGTGTTAAACGGTGGTTTAGTTAAACTATGTTTTGTCTTTGTTGTTCTTTGACAGTTTTAAACTGAATCGAAAGAGACATAACACAGTTGAACTAAGTATTCAACCAATTAACACTGTTTATTAATAAGAACCTTAGTTAGGTAGGCTTTTTTATATTTCTTCTGCTTGCGCCGCCCCTCGCAGCCAGCCGCCCCGGGCCATGGCCCTTTTGGCCCTAGGGTAAATACGCTCCTGGTGAAGGGTAACGTCGTGATGCATCCATGAGTTGGTGGTACGGCATTTTCTAATGTTCACCTGGCTAGCTATTAAACATATGTTCAAAATCTGTATTCAAACACTGCATTCTATCGTCTGAAGTCGTGTTACTTATCGTTTTTTCAAAAAAGTTCAGTTCCTCACCATAAAAAACATGACTGCCCTAGACAGTGTCACTCAGGATGATGTAAGGATTCTAACGATACCCCATACATCCAAATCTGTTGAGGCATTCAAAAGTTATGGTGTTTTACTATTAAAATTTTCGTGAGTATCACACATTATAAATTGTTAAAAACCGGCTCTACCCGCTCTTCCTCAGGGAGTGCACGCGTCGAGATCGCAACGACCAGTGGTCGACAATATCGACAAATGACGTGAGTTATAGCCGGTTTTTAACAATTTATAAGTTATGGTGTAATAAAGAAACTCACGTACAAACATACATGAACCCTAAAACATTACCCTCCTTTTTATGCATTCGTGTAATAAATTACTTAACTTCGAAACTACTTAAAGTACAATTAAGTAAGTAATCAGCTCTTCATTACTAAGTTAAATCAGCTCAGGTGTACCTTGTCCCGGATTCGAATCCCGACGGCGAAGGTTCTAATTTGGGATCTTATTATGGACTTGCAATGGCCTTGGTTACGGCTTTGGTGGGTTTGGAATCTGAGATTAACTTTTTTAACCTCTTCAAAGTGCTCTTTGAAGTTTCTTTAAGAAACGGTTATGTTAAGAAAAACACAAAATAACAAACAGGAAAACTCCAGGGATCCCGTCCGGGCAAAAGCTATTTATTATTTTTTCCTGATTTATGCAAGGTATTTAAAAGTTAGTAATCTTCATTGTAACTGATAAAAAACACACTTCCTTTTTACTTTTACTCCTATTTTCATTGTGGTTTGCCTCGATCGGTGGGGCTTGAAATTAATTGGTTTATTCTGCTCTGTTCAATTGTTTATGTAGGTTCTGTGCTTGGTTTCAATTATCCTTCTCTACCATATGAACGTAGTATTACTGTTTTCTGTGCTTCAGTTTGGTTGAGAGAGTTTCGGCGTGCAATTCTGCTTCGCATGAGTAGTATAGTATCATAAGATTCATAAGTGTTTCGCTTCATGCGTATCGCTAAGATGAGGAACTCCTTGGGAGAGTAACATCTTAGGCTATTTTTTATCCCGGAAAAATGCACGGTTCCTGTGGGAGCGCGGGGGTGAAACCGCGGTCAGAAGCTAGTAAATTATAAGTTCCTGTGAAAATTTCCGCGTGGGCGAAATCGCTGACACAGCTAGTCCTTTATAAAAACTTTCTTAACATTTGTATCTATTAAAACAATATTTTCTGAACATAAACAACTAACAGTATTTTCCTATGATAATTTTCCAGCCAGTGTCATTACAATTGCGATTAAATAAATTCTAAATCTATACAAATAAATAAAATTGAAGTGTCTGTTTGTAATATCAAAATAACAGCTTTTTAATAAATGCATATGAAAGTATATACGGTACATATAACAAAACAACCATTTTTTTCATTTTTGTCTGTCTGTCTGTTAGTTCCGGGTAATCTCCGAAACGGCTGGACGGATTTTGACGGGACTTCCACTGGCAGATAGCTGATGTTACAAGGAGTAACTTAGGCTACTTTAATAATAGAAAATGAATTAGGGTTCCGCGCAAAAAAATAAAAACCATGAAATCCAAAATCTCCACGCCGGTGAAACCGCCAGGCAGCAGCTAGTGGAGAATATATTAAGCCTCTAAGTTTCAATATATCTACGGAATATTCTCACCAAAGGCCGGTACCATCCCTTTACCTACTAGACAAAAGATATTAACCGAGAAACTGAATTATTGGTCCAATATCTACAACAAAAGAACCTGTACAGTGACCATATAGTAATGCTGGGCACACTGTAATTACGTGTCAGTTGTTAAGCTTCACAAAGGCTTTGAAAACTTAGCTGCGTGTTATTAATTTCGACCCTTAAAATTTAATGTTCGGACTATTGTTTTGTTTTAATATGCCTATTTATATATAACACACTAAAGCCTTTGCTTTAGTTTTAAGAGGTGTCAACCCGCCATAGTTTCTATACAAACGCTCGTACGTAATTAAATAAATAAATAAACGCTTACACTCATACCCCCGCACTAGGATTCCCTGTGTCGCAGGTGGCATGGACACACACAGATACACACCACAAACATCCAAGACCCGAGAACAAACTTTATGTTTACACAAAATCTGCCCCGGCCGGGAATCGAACCCGGGACCCCTCGCTTTGCAGGCAGGGTTACTACCAACTTAGCTACGGAGCCGTCATTATAGTGTTGTATCAATTTTTTTCTTTAGAAAAACAGCCTTTTGTGAATTGATTGAGAAATCAAGTAATATCCAAAAAATTATATAAAAAAATACAGGCAAACTGCGAAACTCCTTTTTTGGAAGTCGGTTAAAAAAGAGAAAAAACTGGTCTATCAATTTTGTGTTTGAGGGCAGTACGTCAAATTGGGCCTTTTGTGCTTAGCTTATCCACTGTTACCCAATTACATGGTGCTTATGCCGAGCACAATGGATAATAAATAGTAGGAAGTTGGGAAAAAACTGGGCACATTGTTGGGAATGTTGGACTTGTAGTGTCGCTTATTGTGGTAATGTCGGGGTTTGTGGAGTTATTATTATTTTCATGGCAATTTTTATCTGTACAAAGCCGACTGTGCGCAGAAAAGTTTAGTGGTTAGTTTTCAATGCTGTTTATTTTTGATAATATTCCGAAAAGCATGTTTATAATTCGACCGCTTTTTGTTTGTTATTCGAAGCCCTTTGTATATGAATTACTGATATTGGTGTGGCTTAGATATACATTTTATCAATATCGAATGATTCATTCCTAATACATAGAACTTGATTTACCGCTTTGTTAAGATAAAAAAACGATATAACTCATATTTTCGGATAATGTTGCCGTGTTACATTGAAAAAAAAAGAAAGTACTTCTGACTGTACATAAATTACGTAGAAAACCTCCTTATATATATATATATATTATATATATATATATATATTGTATATGTATGTAAACTATGTCTTTATAGTTTATTTGGATTTAGTAAAATATAATTCGATATCTGAAATTGCCTCCTTGCGGCACATATTAGGGAAAGGTTAAAATGCCCTGCATTTTACTGTCATTAGGTGGGAGACGGCAAAATCTAATATATTCCACAACTCGACGAAGTCGTCTTTACAATGGTAGTTTATTTTGTGCTTACGACTTATATGGAAACGTACGTACCTATACCGTCTGTGTAGATTGTATTCGGAACAGGAGTGGACCTACCTAAACGGTGTTTAAACAATTTGAACTGAAAACTATTTCGGTTTCCTCATTTAGAACTATTTCTTTCGGACAAACGATAAACGATTTCAATTTGTTTGGCGGCCATGTTGTTTTTTGATCAAGATTGCAATTGCAGTTACTTTACTACTCTGTATACTCTGTAATACATAGAAATAAATAAAATTAAAGTGTCTGTTTATAATATCAAAATAACAGTTTACTAAATGCATATGAAAGTACATACGGTACCTATAAAAACACAATTTTTAAATTTTTTTTCTGTCTGTCTGTTTCTTCCGGGTAATCTCCGAAACGGCTGGACCGAGTTTGACGGGAATTTCACTGGCAGATAGCTGATGTTATAAAGAGAAACTTTGGCTACGTAGGCGAAGCTGCCGGGCACAGCTAGTGTTATATATAATATGTAAAAAGTAAAATTATAAGAAGGTGTAGTTCTACAGCCATGTGTATTCCTGCCCTAAGGTAATATTTGTTAATAGAAAATGTTTCCTGCGTAAAGATATATCCATGTGTTGTTGGGGCTTAGCTGAAAGCCTATAATAGGATTTGAAGAACCATAATACCGTGTAAAGATCAAAGCTACGTTTATCTCGTAAATGTACTTTTTTACAAATCTAAAGAAAATTTATACATCAAAACTACCTCGAAAGCTTCATTGATACAATCTCGAATAATATGTGTCAGCAATGACCTTTTTCGCTTTTTCTGCTCGTTCTAAGGCCCATATCTTTGTAGACCACGCATTACTTCTAGCGCCTTTTTGCTGAGAGTTAAGATGGCATTTTATTTGTAGTATTTTGTGGTGGGTGTCCGATAACGGTGAATCTATGGGATTCTTAAACAGTTTGGGGTTTGGTGGGGGAAAATTAGCTCTGAAGATTGCTATCAGGAGATCCGTTTGGTTTTTGTTTAGGTTCGCGGTTCGAATAATTTTTGTAGCCGTTACAGCAGCGCAAGTACGGATCTTTTCGATCGATAAAATTGAGAGTTTAAATCGATAAAGTGGGTTTTATCGAGCCTTGATACAACCGACAAAAGTTATCGAGTAGCTAGGTCGAATCCAAAGAGAATATAAAGCTACAATACTTTACGATCAGACTTCGGTACTCGTAACATTCGCTAAATTTATCAGTTTTTTCGTTTCGACAAATTCATCGTTTGGACTTCCGTACTTGCGTACCCCAATGTACATTATTTGATTAGTGTAAAAACACTGTATCCAAGCACTGGCCAAGTAACCAAATACAACAATTATAAACTATTATTTCCTGCAAATCTTGTCATTGCGATTCACCTTTTTGCTAATCTTTTATGTGAGCCATCTCTTAGCAGGTTTAGGAACTAATTTACGTCGACATCACTAACTGAACCGTTCGTCGATCTACTCGATCGAAAGTGACGTTAACAATTAAAAGTGCACTTAATTGCCGCTCAAGCCATTGTCTATCAAAGTTTCGAGTGGCACCATTGTTATGGACTGGTGTTATTTTTACATTCAGTCATCCAGTAATAAAAAAAAAACAATAATGGCCACTCAATTTTCTGGTGTCAAATATTTTTTCTACCATTCTCAGACCCAACGCTGAATTTCAGGAGAGATCGCATAATCTGACTCCAAGAGATATTTCTATGCAAAGATATCACCTCGGCACGAAGCGCGGGGTTATTACCGTATATTGTTTTAGGTAGATTTTACTGTTCAACGTAGGAGCGAGATATAGGGCAGGGGGATACTATGATGTTTTTTGGTTTCTGAATTGTTTTTCATAGCGCTCGCGCTCCAATAACACATGTTAACAATATTCGGATATGACGTCAGGTGTATTCGTATTTCGTTTTGAAATATACAGATGACAGAGTAAATCTATTGACTACCGCCGTTTAAAATAATGATTTTACCGGCATTTTTATAAAATATAGATTTTATTTTGACTCGAGTTGAGTTGAAATGAAACCTCAACTCGATCGGCCATTCGTTTGCTAGACACGAAGTGTAGTGGTTGTGAACTGGCAAATATAACGTTTATTATACTAAAGTAGAAGGCGTATTTATTGAAGACCTCCAACGCACTACCCAATAAGTGTTTGCTGTGTTTTTGAAGCGGCTAATATAAATTGCCGGTCTACTGGCATACTGTGCAGGGTTACCGGCAAGAGGAAAAGGCTGTAAAATCTCAGAAGTGGGATCGCACTGGTTTATTTTGGTAAAACTCGGTGTGATCCCACCTGCCCACATCAACAAGAGTTAAAACGCGTAAGTATACTTTTAAATATTTTTAGGAAATGCATGAAGACTTTGTGACTATGAAATGGAAAAGCTTGTTAAATGATGGTAAAACTTAAACAGTGGAAGAATAACGGCAGTTATTTCGAACAGTATTTTTCTTTTTCCATTGTATATTGTTTACTTCTACGAGAAGTGATACGTAACGAATCTTAGTGTACCTCTTATATTTCACTAGTGATTTCTAAAACGATGTTTATAAGGATTTGATTGATAATGTTAAATATTTGTTTAGTGAATCAAACAAGGTATTTTTTTTGTTTACTTTACCCTCTTGTTAAAAACTTTTATTTAAATGGCTTTGTTTGTATGTACGTAAGGTGACAATTTTTTTTATTTTCTTTTAAAATCGTGTATGGCCTTTGTCAACAACCTAATGAATGATTAGTCGTAGCATTACAACTTTAATGTTTTATTATTTTTGTTTGAGGTTAACGTCACTATGCCCAAACGAAAGAAAAGGACCGAATCACCCGACAGCAACTCTTCGAGAAGTGCTAGTCGACCCCGAAGCAAGAGGCGTTCGCGAAGTATACATCGAAGGAGACATCGTCATCGAGATGGTGGCAAGCGGTCGACAAGATCGCGACGATCCAGTAGTGAACACGGCACGCCTCCAGCGATCCAGGTTACAGATCGACATAGAAGCGACGGCGGACATCAACCAACGCGATCTCCGAGCCCGCGACGCATCAACGGCGAGTGTGATAACTTAGACTCGAGGTACGTGAACACTCAACAACAGTTTTTCGAAACGTTTATTAATGTAATGCAAGGAATTAAGGATAGGAATACTACTGAGCGTGACAAGTTCCCTGTTCTTAATAATGTAATACCTGAGTTTGACCCTCTATGTAAAGAACAATCTATCGATACTTGGATTCACAAAATAGAAGAATGCGCACAAATATACAATTGGGATGAGAAACAAATAGTTCATTACGCCTTACCTAAACTCGCTGGGGTAGCAAAAACATGGTACCAGGGGCTACCATCCTTATTATTTACGTGGTCCGAATGGAAGTTTAAGCTCAAAGAATCATTTCCTTCGAGGGACAATTACGCGGAACTGCTTACAGAAATGTTAGGAAAAAAGGCTCGTTACGGTGAGTCACTTGAGCTCTACTATTATGCAAAAATGAACCTTTTGAATCGTTGCGAAATAATAGGCAAGCGTGCAGTAGATTGCCTGATATTTGGTATCGAGGATAGAGGTGTTCGATTGGGCGCACAAGCTGTAGAGTTTAACGAACCGGAGCAGGTTCTTAAGTTTTTTAAATCCGTAAAGGTTGGCCAAGATAAAAATATTTCCGTTGATATGAAAAGTAGATCTTTTAAGAGCGTTACTGCTCAAGGTGGCTCTTTGCCTTCTAATAACAAAGGTACCCAACAACAAAAAACGAGCTACAATCACATAGCTTGTTACAACTGTAACGAAACTGGACATCCTTATTTCCGGTGTACAAAACCAAAAATTCAATGTACCTCTTGCAATTTGAGAGGTCATACTGTAAACGAATGTCCCAAAAAGGCACAAAATAATCCAAATGAGAGTAAAAAGGTTTTGCGAATAGAAAGTAACGGTGACTCTAGCTTAAAATACAAAATGCCACTAAAGGTCAATGACAAAATTTCTGATTGTTTGGTTGATCTGGGTTGTGAAGGTACTCTTATACGTTTAAGTGATGCTCAACGGTTACAAATTGAATGGGAACCAGTTAAAGGGCCTATTCTTTCGGGATTTGGGAACACGCGTTTCAGTCCAATAGGTTCCGCTCTTGCGACTATCGAAATTCAAGGGGTCACTGAAAAGGACGTTGAAATGTTGGTAGTTGACGACTCTCACATTAACACCCCTATTATGCTAGGTCATACTTTTACGGAAAGACCGTCCATTAAAATAACTAAAACTGAGACTGACGTTATTTTTCAAAAAGTAGGTCAAAATAAATTTAATAAATGTGCACTGAAATGTGCCAACGATACAATTATTGTGAGAGGGAAAATCAATGCTGTCCCTATTGTTGATACCGGACTGTACTCTGGTAAAGTTTACGTGAACGGGACTGTCAGGGGACTTGAAAATAAGGAACATTATTTATTACCGGAAGAATACGACTTGAAACAAGGTTTAGGAAGTGTATTAATTCAAAATATTGGTATACGTGACATTACATTCAAATCCGGGGAACTAATTACACGAACCCTTAAGCTAGATGATTGCGTACAAGTTAATCGTTTACAGACAGTCTCTGAACCGTTTACAGATGAATCAACATTAAACATTGGTGATAATATATCAAACTTGGAAAAGGATAAATTAATATTGCTCCTAGAGGAATATAAAAGTTGCTTTTCAAATAAATTAAAGGATCTTGGTTTTACGACCGAAACTGAAATGGTGATTCATCTGGACGATTCAGAACCGGTAGTTTATCGCCCATATAGGCTTGCCTTCACTGAAAGACAACTTGTACGTGACATGGTTAAAGAGATGCTAGACAGCGGAATAGTCCGCGAATCAAGCTCCCCGTTTGCAAGTCCCATTGTGTTAGTGAATAAGAAGTCTGGAGAGAAACGGCTCTGTGTAGATTATCGTGCCCTCAACAAAAAGACAAAACGTGAACATTATCCCCTCCCAAGGATAGAAGATCAACTTGACCTTCTGTCTGGTAGTTCTTTATACATAAGCTTAGACCTCGCATCAGGATACTATCAAATTCCCATTGCAGAAGAATCTCGCGAAAAAACCGCCTTCGTGACCCCAGATGGCCAATATGAATATAATAGAATGCCATTCGGGCTCGTTAACGCGCCATCTGTGTTCCAACGAACAATTAATAAAATCGTACAAAAGTCTCAAGTTCGTTCGTATGTGCTTGTATATATGGATGATATATTGATCCCGGCTAGCTCAGTGGATGAGGGCTTGCTTCGTCTCCGAGAAGTTCTGAACCTACTAAAGGAAAGTGGTTTGACACTTAAGTTGAACAAATGTAACTTCTTCTACGACAAAATCGACTATCTGGGATATGAAGTAAGCTCCTCGGGGGTACGACCTGGTAGTCTTAAGACTGAAGCGGTATCTAAATTCACCACCCCTCGAAATATTCATGAAGTTAGAAGGTTTTTGGGTCTAGCGAGCTATTTTAGAAGATTCGTGAAAAATTTCGCTCTATTGGCGCGCCCTTTGACTTCCTTACTAAAGAAAGATTCTCCATGGAGATGGGGTACAGAAGAAATTAATGCATTTGAGACTTTAAAAGCATGCCTCACTGAACGCCCAATTTTAACGATTTATAACCCGAACGCAGAAACACAGTTACACACTGATGCAAGCAAATTTGGGGTAGCGGGAATACTGATGCAAAAAGATGAAAGTGGCCTATTTAAAGTAGTTGCATACTATAGTAGGCAAACCAGCACTGACGAACAGAAATTGCACTCGTTTGAACTCGAAACTCTCGCAGTCATTGCCTCCCTAGCTAAATTCAGGGTATATCTGCTTGGTATTCGATTCAAGATTATTACGGACTGCAACGCCTTGCGTAGTACTCTTGTTAAGCGAGATTTGGTTCCACGAATTGCCCGTTGGTGGGTGCAATTCTTGGAATTTGATTGTGAAATAGAGTACCGACCTGGGGAAAAGATGGCCCACGTTGATGCTTTGAGCAGGAACCCGGTAGATAGCGCTATCAATGAACACCATGTGATTGATGTACTCGCTGTCAATACGGATGACTGGTTGACTACGGTTCAACAAGCAGATGAAGAAATTAGGAATATTGCTGATATTTTAAATGATCCAAAAACTAAAGATGTTGTAGATATTTTCAATAACTATAAATTAAAAAATGGTAGAGTCTTCCGTATTACCTGCGACAACAACGAACGTTGGGTGGTCCCAAAGGGTGCTAGATGGCAGATCTTGAAGACCAATCATGATGACATCGGACATTTCGGTGTCGATAAAACATTGGCTCGAATCCGCGCAGCGTACTGGTTTCCCAAAATGAAACGTTTTGTAAAAAAATACGTTGCAGCATGCCTGGAGTGTGCACATCACAAAGTGCCAAGTGGGTCAAAAGCAGGGGTCTTACATCCTATTCCGAAGGTTGATAAGCCTTTCCACACTATTCATGCGGACCACTTGGGCCCGTTCATTCGCACTAAACGTGGCAATACTTACATTCTTGTCCTGATTGATGCTTTCACTAAATTTATAAATCTGACCCCTGTGCGTAATACAAAGTCATTATCCAGTATAAGAGTATTCAAAGAACATTTCAGTTATTTTGGGACACCAATACGCTTAATCACAGACCAAGGTACTAGCTTCACTAGTAAACTGTTCAAATCCTTTGTAAAAACTGCTGGTATTAAACATATTTGCAACGCCGTTGCAACTCCTCGTGCTAATGGTCAGGTCGAGCGATACAATCGCACTATCCTGGCCGCACTTGGCGCCATGAATCATGATAAGCCGAATGGTAACTGGGACGAACACTTACCAGATATACAGTTAGGTATTAATACTACCATCAACGCTACTACTAAAAAGACTCCAGCTGAATTACTATTTGGTTATAATGTGACGAATCCGTCGCAGGGCATATTAAACGAAGTTATCTCTGAGGCCACGCCAGATTGTACTGCAAGTGACTTATCTAAATCCCGATCTGATGCTAGTGAACTGACTCAAATTCAACAACAAAAAGCTAAAGAGAATTTCGATAAACATAGGAAAAAGAACGTTATTTTTAATGAAGGTGATTTAGTTAGAGTAATAAGAGCTACAACGGGTATAGAAGGACAGTCGAAAAAGCTTGAACCTAAATGTCAAGGTCCCTATCGTATTAAAAAGGTACTCCCAAATGATAGGTTTGTTATTGAAGATACTCCTATTACAAGGAAGGGAAGGCGTTATGAATCTGTAGTGGCTATAGATAAGATATTTCCTTGGCTTAACTTTACCCAACCAATGTCTGATGATGAAAGACCTTCTGACGATGAGTCTATTAATTCCCCAGAAAACGAGTAGTTATAAGGAAACTTGTCACAGCCCCAAATTGTATCCTAGTTAGTAATAAGTAATATCATAATTGATGTATTACGATAAGAGCAAGTGGATTTCCTTTCAAAAATGTTAGTGAAGTCGAATGTTACTAATAAAATAACTGTATGTTTACGATTAAAAATGTATTAAATTATGTCAAATAATGATCAGTGTCATGGATCATTTACATAATCGATAACAGTGAAGTCTTACTTAAGCGAGGTATTTAAGTCCAATGTCTTACTATAAGAAACGTCAAGGATACACCGGTCAAGGTCATGGATCAGTGTATCACTGGACTAATCGACGTCAAGGATTAGTCCAGTTTTAGTTGGCTGGTCAACGTCATGCATCAGCCAACATAAGGTTCACTATGAAAGGCGATCAACGTCAAGGATCAGCCAATCATTTATAGTGCGAATGCAAAACTGATCAACGTCAAGGATCAGCCGAGCATTTATTATAGAGCGAATGCAAAACTGATCAACGTCAAGGATCAGTCGACCACGGTAAATTGTAGAATGAAAGTCAAGGTTTCTATATGTATGTATAATGGTTAACTAAATAAGTAATGATATATTGGTTATAAAGCATATGATTGTCAGGCATTAACTGTAATTAATAATGAATCATATAATGAAAATAGACAAAATTATGATTAAGTCTAAAATTAAGTGCAACGATAAATTGTAAATGTGTAATTATGATTGTGTTCTATTCTAAATCAATAATACATTAATATTGTTATCCAATAATTATGTAGTTGTCCTAAGTATCTACATTTTTTTTTCTGTCTTAATTACGAAGGGTCTCGTAAAGCTGACGGATGGCCGAGCTGTTAACAATATTCGGATATGACGTCAGGTGTATTCGTATTTCGTTTTGAAATATACAGATGACAGAGTAAATCTATTGACTACCGCCGTTTAAAATAATGATTTTACCGGCATTTTTATAAAATATAGATTTTATTTTGACTCGAGTTGAGTTGAAATGAAACCTCAACTCGATCGGCCATTCGTTTGCTAGACACGAAGTGTAGTGGTTGTGAACTGGCAAATATAACGTTTATTATACTAAAGTAGAAGGCGTATTTATTGAAGACCTCCAACGCACTACCCAATAAGTGTTTGCTGTGTTTTTGAAGCGGCTAATATAAATTGCCGGTCTACTGGCATACTGTGCAGGGTTACCGGCAAGAGGAAAAGGCTGTAAAACACATCTATACATATAATAAGAATGTAAATTTCACGTGTCTGGACATTGCAAATATTTGCAAAAAAAAATTTTGGGGTAGGTACTGAGAATCAGTAATACATTTCTATCATTTTTAGAAATAATGTGTGTCTTTTTGTTTGTACACGCATCAAATCAAAAGTACTAGGTAAGGTGCGTTACAACACTTACAACAGAGGCAACCGAAAGCTCTAATCGAGCTTCTGAAAGACTTATGCTAAGGCTGATATTCAGAGACGAGTCTAAGCGTGGACTTTGTCTTATGTCAAAAAGTAGTGCTTACGCTCTAATTTGTATTCAGAGACATTTGGAACACTACTTAAACTTAGCGTGTGCTAAGCAAAGCCTGAGTAGGCAATATCGACTACTTTAGCCGCTCTCAAAACAGAAGTGGCGCCACCAAATGATAACGGTAGAAACCATAATAACCAAACATGTCAAACTTCAAAACTAACATATTTCATTTATTATAATATCAAAATAGATTTATGGCATTAATATTGTTGTTTCACTCACTCCAGTGACATTTTGTATATCGCTATCTTTGTTGTATTGCTATTCATACATAAATGATAATACCGGTAAACGTTCCGGTGAAAAAATTAAAAACTTAACAGCCATAGATAACGAGAGTGTGATCTTAGCTTAGACCGTACACGAACTTTGTTTCTGAATACGAACTCGATTGAGCGGCTTAGCCGATGCTTGGCTAAGACAGTTCTTAGATCGTTTTAAGCTGTCGTCTCTGAATATCAGCCTAAGAGTCAGAGATAAGTCTAAGCGTGGACACATGGTTCCATATGTCAAAATTCTATAGAATTCTGACATATTATGGAAGATAGAATCTAAGGGTGTTACCACAAAAAAAATTAAACACACGTTAAACCTGTTTTAAACACTATTTAACGCCAAAACTTGCCTTAGTCGCGCGATTAAAAATGAGCAACCACAAATCCTGATTTAAGTAGTGTTTAACCGTAGTCTAACACAATTCTGTTGTGATATATCTAATCACATTTGACGTTTATCTTTAGACGCTGTCTAGCTAAACAGGCTACTAAAAATAGCTTTTTTGTGGTAACACTATAAGACTTGAACGACTTTAGACTCTGTGAATGTTAGCCTTAGAGCGTTCGGTTGCACCCGGTTTGTAGGCAGTGAACGCAGCCCTAGTGTCGCAGGTGGCAAACATCCGAGACGAGACCCGAGAACAGAGTTCACGTTCACCACACAAAGTTAGCTCCGACCGAGGATCTAAATCCGGGCCCACTTTGCAGGCGCTATTACTTGTTACTACCAACTTGGCTCGTCACGTCGGGCTATGTTGGGATAAAGTTCTGTACATCTCTATATACATTATCAGCCTCTTACGCTCCCATTGCTGGGATATATATTTGTTAGTGGGAGCACTAACTCTTCTGCGAGTGTCCGTCTGGGTTGTTACCACCGCTTTGCTCGTGAAGTCTGCCGCCAAGCAGTAGTGTGTGCAAGCATTACTGTGTTCCGGTTTGATGAGCAGAGTATCCAGTGAAATTACTGGGCTTATGAGACTTAATACCTAATGTCTCAGGGTAACGAGCGCACTGCAGTGCCGCACAGGCCTTTGTGTTTCAAAGTTCTGGGTGGCACTGCAATTGTCATGGGCCGGCGTTATGCTTACCATCAGGCAAACGACCAGCTCGTCTCGTTACCAAATAACATCCTTCTCTCAGAAAGAGTTATGGGCCACGCGGGCCTAGTGCGGCTTTTCCATCCACATGTCACATCTCCTCGAATGTTGAGGTTCTTGAACATGCTGGTTTCCTCACGATGTTTTCCTTCACCGTTTTAGAGCGAGTGTCAATAATCCGCACATAACTTGATAATTATAAGTCATTGGTGCGGCCGAGTCGAGATTCGAACTATGGTGGTCGGATTGAAAGTCGCACAAGTTCCCGCTCGCCCACACTCGGTCTATTATTCTCTATATTATATATTACGTTCATAATATATTGTTTTATGAACGAGGCAGTTACTTTGTTTTCTCTGTAAATATATTTCTTTATTTAGTTTACTTTTATTATTGTGTATACAATTATTGTTTATTTATTTTTAGCCAACATTGTTTTTTGGTATAATACGTACGTGGGTCACTACTTAGTAGGTCAAGGCTGCAAATCAGGGCTGTGGGTGTGTCCACGGCTGAGATCGGACCTTTTCCGTGATTGTAAACGACAGCTGTATTACACCATGATTAATAATGATATTACTGATTTAAGTTTTTAGTTATAATACGTATATTCTGTTATTTGTTATTCTGTGGTGAACCTTGGAATAAATTGTCTTCTTTCTTCTTTCTTTCTAATTCCAAAGAACATTAAACGTTTACACACTCATACCCGCACTAGGATTCCCTGTATCGCAGGTGGCATGGACATACACAGAAACCCATCACAAACATCCAAGACCCAAGAACAAACTTTATGCTTACACAAAATCTGCCCCGGCCGGGAATCGAACCCGGACCCCTCGCTTTGCAGGCAGGGTTACTACCAACTTAGCTACGGAGCCGTCATTCGCTTTAAATGTATCCGATGAAACACAATAACCATCTAAATACAGAGATCTACCTTTCCTACTAGTACCTACCTGCTAAGGTATTTTATGCGTAGGTTAGTTATGTATAAAGTTGGTGCGTAATCTGAGGTGGAGATAACGGAAAAGAATTGTACCAGAAGAAAAGGCATTTTTATAACTGCGCGACTTTACATGGACGTGGTTATGCAAGGCAAGGCACCTTCGGAATGAACATTTTTCGTCATACAGTTATCGCTGCGGTCCAGGAGCTCCACTTGAGATCCAGTTCTATTCTAGAGAAAATTAGACAAACCAAGCTATGAAGACGCCAGGAAATAGCGTGATTCTAAATAATAAATTCAATTTAAAAATTCTTTATTCATTGAACCCCAAGGGAGCAGTTCGTCATCATTCTTTTTAAAAATAGTTTTGTAATGCTTCTAATGCTAACAATCATGTTTGAAATGTAAGTCTAAGTAGTAGAATAGTCTCCAGGAGACTCCTGAGCTGTTTGCCTCCACGCATGTTTGACATCTACATAATCCTTACGCTTTTTTAAGTACATTCTTATTTATACGTTTAAACTTTTAAAAGGTTAAAAACCGCGACAAAACTTGCGTAAAACAAATAGAAATCTACCTAGACTATGGGTACCTGCTAAGGCTTTTTGTGTTTAGTTTAGTTATGTATAAAGTTGGTCCTGAAATAAAGATAAAGGTAAATAAATGGACTAAAGGAAAAGGTACGTCCGGAGGTAGTTACGATTGACCGCTATTGTGTCGATGCTATTGTTTCAAGACTTATTGAGATAAATGAGGCAACTTTATCGTTAAAAATAGATTTTGCCGTTTATTTCTTTTACTATCGTATACTTAGATCGTTTTTTTTATACTATTTGATAACGAGACGAGCTGGTCGTTTGCCTGCATAACGGCGGCCCAAACAATTGCAGTGCCAATCAGAACTTTGAAACGCAAACGCATGGGTGGCACTGCAGTGCGCTCGTTACCCTGAGACAAAGGTATTAAGTATCATAAGCCCAGTAATGTAACTGACTACTTTGCTCATCAAACCGGAACACAGTAATGCTTGCACACTACTGCTTGGCGGCAGACTTTACGAAGAAAGCGGTGGTACCAACCCAGACGGACGCTCGCAGAAGAGTTAGTCCTACCACCTAGTATTCGAGAGCCCGACTAAAATCCATTACAATTGTACATGTCGGTAAGACATATTCTAGTACTCACCTGGCTAGCTACCTGTCTCCTTATAAAATTCTGTCACTAAGCGTCTATCGATGTGTTCCGGTAGCCTAGACAGTATTTTTTGCTATATTTTATAGGCTTGCGTTTTACCGCTATCTCACCTGATGTTAAGTGACGATGCGGTCGACAATGTGACACGCTTACTTAGAAGATACCTATTCACTCGTGACATAAAGAAACTCAGGTTATAGCGATCAGGGAACATAATCAGGCAACGAGTTTGCCATGATCGACCAAATCTTTACTTTTAAGATCAGAGTTATATCGTTTCTACGCGAGCTGGAGCGCAGCTGTTCTAAAAGCCCCCATAGACGAGCACTCCACTCCATAATATTCCTAGCCAACGTTCCAAAAACCGCCAATGTATGGGGAATCTCATCATTACTTGGAGTGATAGGAATATTATCCCAATGTTCCAAATCCAACGTTCCAACTCATCGTGTGTGGCCGATATGACGATCCATTTCGCGCTCAGTTGTCAGAGCGATGGCTCGCGCGGAATGGATTTGGAGTGATCGTGAACGCTCGTGTATGGTGAACTTTATCGGATCGTTTCCTTACCTTACCTTACCGTTCTACTACTTCCATTAAAATTCACAGCACTTCAGGGCCATCCCCGAGTCCACGACATAAACAGTCTAATTATCTAACTTTTACTTCTAAACAGCTTCCAGGTCTAGTTTCCGAGACCCGAAAACTCGGAACTTTCCAACTACCCGCACTAAATTTCGTACTCTACATTCGGTTCTGTACCCAAAGGAACTTTGTAGAGTCGCCATATTTTAGAAAAGTAGGTCTGGAAGTCGAGTAGTAGGCTGTTTTCAATCTGGTTTTGGTTGCAATTATTTGAATTGCCGCTTTTGTCTTGTGATCTGCCGTCCAGTAATATGCAAGCACTATTGTGTTCCGGTTTCATAAGCAAATTACCTAGTCAGTGAAATTAATTAGGTTATAATTTCAGGCGTGGGAACACAGTGATAATAACGTATACCGCGTATCTTTTCTTGCACCACACAGTCTTCAAAATTATCCGAAAAAAATGTTTTATACAACTAGACTGTAGCAAAAATATATCGTAAACTGCTTTATCATTATTTCCTTTGATCTAAAGGTTCTCAATAGAGTTTTATCTATTTATATCCGACGTTGAAAACTAGCCACTGTCCGGAAAAAAGAGGTCGAATTGCGCCCCTAATATGTACTACCCCCGAGGCAGATCATTGTCATGTTTTTTTATTCCGTCTTCAGTATTCCGGGCGCGTGTATCAGGTGTGAACCTCACCCTCATCTGAACAAGTTATTTTGCGGAAGCTGTTACTCTGAGCACTTATTTCCAGGTGAGTTTTCTTATTTTTGCATCATAAGATGCCTGTTTTTATTAGGGTTGGAGTTTTAATAAAATTCATGCCGATTTCATTGTTCTCTGATATGAAATTTTCGTTTATGGTGGGTAGGAATTGATTCCTGAAGAGGAAATTGTTTGGTTCGTCTTCGGGGAATCTTAAGCTGGATTATATCTTAACTGTATTGTAGGGACGGAAGGCCGTCCAATGAAAAGGTTTTTATAAAATTTTAGGAACAAAAATCCTTAGCTGCGAAGTTTTAGAGAAATGGAGTATGGACAATATTCGCAGTAACGCTGCAAACCTAATCGTAGAACGCGAATTATATCATTTTCTCCCATTTGCACATCGGAAAACGTACATTTCATAAAAAAATACGTATATTCGCTATTTCTGGTACGTACTGAACGAAACACGCCAGCAATTTCTGACATTTACTTTTATTTGAATCTTTTACCGACGTCGGTTAAGGACGAGGAGGTTATATGTTCGAGTATGTGTATTTACTGTATGTTCACCGATTTCCCAATTTTGATAATTCTTTTTTGTTTGAAAGAACACCTAAATGTGAAAAAATAGGAGTTGAATTTTCATATATCGTAGTATTTTCATCGAAGTTGATTTCTGCTTTCTTAAAAGCTATTAATTCTACTTGTTTAAATTGGGCTGTTTGATAATTATTTTCTACTAACTTCTGCCCGCGGTTTCACCCGCGTTCCCACAGGAACCGTCCATTTTTCCGGGATAAAAAGTAGGCTATGTTACTCTCCGACCCATAAACTATATCTATGCCAAAAATCTCGTCGATCCGTTGCTCCGTTGCTGCGTGAAAGAAGGACAAACCAACTAACATACCAACACACATTCGCATTTATTATATTAAGGATTATTTGGTTTTGATATCGTACTAATATTATAAATGCGAAAGTGTGCTTGCTGGTTTGTTGGTTTGTCTTTCTTTCAGTAACGGAGCGACGGATCGACGTGATTTTTGGCATAGATATAGTGTATGGACCGGAGAGTAATATAGGCTACTTTTATCCCGGAAAAATGCACGGTTCATGTGCGAACGCGGGTGAAATCCGCGGGCAGAAGCTAGTTTGAATATAAAAACGAATTTGTGTTTAAATTATGTGAATGTAATTAATTTGTGTAATAGACTGTGGCCGTCAGTGTAATCTAAAAAAAGGAAGTGTTTAATCTCTGGAACCATTGAACCGATTTTAAAAATTCACCAATAGATTTTCACAGATATTTCATAGACATTATTCCTCAATTCTAAATGCTTGTCCTGAAACCACAGGCAAAAGCTAGTGTTGATAAAGAAGCTTGGACCAAATCCCTAAATAAATTCGAAAGGACTTAGCACTTTTGGGAGTTAGGCTAAAGTTTATTTTTGTTTATTGATTTGTTTGGGTAGTGAAGCTTAGCTCAGTTGGAGTTTGTGCCACATTTGTAGGAAGTTTTCCCATTTAGGAAATACTTTAATTGAGTGCAAAAATACGCGTTGAAAGATTTTAAGCCAAATAGGTAAAATATTCTTAAGATGACGAAATAATCAAATGTAGTAGGTACTTATACCTCTTCTGCGAGTGACTGCGGGTTGGTACCACCGCTTTGGTCGTGAAGTCTTCCGCCAAGCAGTATTGTGCAAAGTAGCCAGTGAAATTACCGGTGTGAGGGCCTAGCGATCAGGAAACAGACTCAGGCAAGGAGTTCCACTCCTTACCGGTACGCATAATGAATTTACATAAGAGAAACGCTTCGTGCGTAATGGAGAACTTATCAGATTGTTTTGCGTAATGGAGAACTTATCAGATTTTTTTGTTACAGGTAAATATGAAATTATAACGTTGCTCAAACTGCTGATGTCATTACTCAAGTTTGCTACATTTTATGGTAAGATCTCCAATGCTTTATTTAGTAGGAAGGTATGAGACTAACCCCGAGTGGTCACGTTGATAGGTCGATGGGCTGCACATATCTTGTTAAGGATGGTGTTATTCCTACAATGTGAAAAACATTTATGGACATATAAAGAAACACAATGTTTTGTATCGCGGTATAGTGGGACTATGGTCTTTATTACTGACCCCCTAGCTACGAGGAATTTGTAAGGAAAAAAAGCTTTTCTTTGCGCATTATGTCTAAGCAAAAATGGTGGAATTTATTTTGTGCAAACCAATACGTCACTGCACCTCTTGAAGTTTGTATCTTGACGGGTGTTATACAGTTGCAAGAACAGCATATATACCCTTCAGACATCAATACCAACCAAACAACTACACTATAACTTCTCGTGTAATAAACAAATCATCTTACAGAAGTTAAGACCTTAACAGTGCTGGTGCTCTTAAGAGCCCCATTCTTATGTGGCGGGACCCCCGTCAATAAATCCCGCCTCCCCGCCTCCTATCTCGCGTTCCCAATATTTTATCTCCAACACCATTGAAGAGTTAATTGGTTCACATGCCCGGCCTCATTTTAGAAGTTTACCTAGTAGAAGGGCACGTTCTCATTACGTTTTGATACGCCGCTTCTATATGTGAGACTTTTAGACTTACTAGCTTCTGCCCGCGGTTTACACCCGCGTTCCCACAGGAACCTTGCATTTTTCCGGGATGAAAAGTTGCCATGTTACTCTCCGGTCCATAAACTATATATATGACAAAAATCACGTCGATCCGTTGCTCCGTTGCTGCGTGAAAGAAGGACAAACCAACAAACGTACAAACACAACATTAGTAGATTATACGACTGTACAAAAAAGTAGTGCAATGTTTTCATGTTCACCTATGTAGGTATGTGAGTTCCTTTATTCTACCATAAATTTTAAATGTATGAACCGAGTTTTTCTCTGTGTTTTTAAACAAACTTTTTTTTGTGTAGAATTACGTTTTTTCAGATACCCGAAATTAATTGTCTGGATCACCGAGCTTCGCTCGTTGTACACACTAACAAACAAACGAGCGAATACACTCTTTTTTTGTAAAATATAGGTAAACTTAAAAATTAAGGAAAACCTTCTCTATTATACAAAATTTCATCCAAATTGTTATAATCGTTTTTGAGATAGCCGGAATAAACTTAAATACCTACTTATTTATATAAACAAGAATTGCTTGTTTAAAGTTTAAATAAGATTATTGTACTACAGAACGTTAGTTTTGTTACTTGTACACTATTTTTTATATTTTTGTTTGGTTCCTATAGTAAAGTCTACCGAAGAAACCTAGCTACTCAACGCCACGTTCCCCAACACCTGTGAACAGGTACCGTTACCATCCCTTAGAAATCTTCAAAACTATGAGGCATTGTGTTTGAGACAATGATGGTGAATTATGGCAGCCAATTTCGAGCACGTTTAAATATGCTTTGAATACTTTACGAAGTGTTCCCGAAGGTTTTTTGGACATAACATTTTGGGTTCGGATTTCTTAGGGTCTTTTACTTAAAACAGCGTGCTTTTTAAAACTTTTTGTGTAAATTATTTCTTTAAGCGGAAAATGGCGTTCGTACAATTGGTTCTGAGATCTTTTCCATTCATTTAAATGATCCCTGGGGGATTGATTGTTCATGATTAAAACATCAAATTGGTCCACAGTTGGCCGTATTTTATTTTGTTATGTTTTCTTTGTTTTATTTACTTTGTTGTGCGAATGGCGAATAAATGCTTTCTTTCTTTAATTCTATTCACACACACATATTATATAAAAAAAACAGGTTGAGTTGATAACCTATACGGTATAACATTCTGGAAGTGGGTTCATTACCATAAGATCATTGTAGTATTTGAATGGGTTTGATGTTTGGTGACATAGATGAATGTCTGTTTATAGATTTATCTGACCACCTAATGCTTTACGAATGTCACAATAGGTGTTCTCCCTCAGAGCGTCCACTTCTAGACATCTGAAAATGTGGTAGCACGGCATAGTTTCTAGTAGTACCTAGTTATCTTTTGGGGTACCAAAAAGTATTAAAATAACCGTGTTTTTATTTTATGTATAACTAGCTTCTGTCTGCGGCTTCACACGCAGATAATTACGATACTAAGAATCTAATAATCCAACTATAAATGAATATATCTCCAACTAAGCGAAAGCTTAAAGTCTAAAATCAAAACCCACCATTATCCTGATATCCAAGCATTGTGGTTATTTTTTGCTATGCAGAGCAACTGCTCAACTGACCGGGTAGACACTGGTTGTACCGGTTTTGTAACAACCGTATCGAAAAAGACTTAAAACCAACTGAAAGGTACGCGAAAACCGTTCTTGGGTTTAGGAGCTAAGGTGCTTTCCAGCGTAAACTTTCTGAAGGAACAGGACGAGTTCTCAAAGGCGGGATTGTAGGTTGTAAAGTCAGGAGTGCAAGGGTGGTTTTCGAGTGTAGACGAAGTCGTGCAATCTGTAGGACGGTGATTGCTGCCCGCAGGCTTTTCTCGCTGCGGCACGGTACATCTATTTCGAGTTCGCAGCAAAAACCGATGTGTAGTTTGCAAATTGCGGACCTTTTGTTTTCTATTAACGTGGCCACGGAGCAAAAATGAGCCGGTCTTTCGTTCCATGAACTGTTCTGTTACGGTTTGAAAATTGGGAGTTTTAGGGAGAATTCCGGAGCGAGTTTTGAAACTGGCGTGAAAGACTTTCGCCGACTTATGCAGGAAAATCTGCCAAGTTTCACGGGCGTTGTAGTTGGTAAGGTATAAAAAAATTATACTTTTATTGTGGGTTTCCGGAAAGTGTTTTAATTTTAAATCATAATACAACCATAATAAATGTGTTCGGCCAATTATAACACATATTGTTCAATTGTTTTAGTTTTAGAGTAATTATTAAATGTCATAATAAATAAATTATATAATGTCCACAGTAAATATAATTCCATTTTTTTTCACACTATCTTGTTAAGAAATGAGTACCGAATGTTTCTGCCAATAGAATCAAAAACGGCTGGTAAATGGCGCCTTTGTGTTTCAAAGTTCTGAGTGACACCATCAGACAAATGACCAGCTCGTCTCGTTACCAAATAGTATATAAAAAAACTAATTTTTGTTGTAACATATCAAGAATGTTGTGATATTTGGCTATCACTCACACTCTGTATGCGGCGAACACCGACAATATGCCCCTCGAGACAATATGCTCCAGCAACAATATACCCCGAAATGTAAGATTTTTGCAAAGTGCCACAGATTATAAGGGACACGACCTCCCAAATGTCCAACGCTTGAAGAAACTACGTGCCGCCCATACAAATCCTAACGATGTAGACATGTCTTCTGTCATATTATGCTATTGTAACTATGATTTAAGGAATCACGTGGCCTACATAGTTGTTTTAACGCCATATATTTTGTCAGCGTTACCCGTCTTCACTTTCTTGTGTTTCACTTATATGACTACTGCTAGAATTTATGACTAAGCTTATTATATACATTTTCTAGTACCGATAGTAACAAGTTATGCTTAGTTTAGGACTATTGATGCTGTGTAAAATGTCCCAAATTATATTTTCTAGGGAAAATGCATGCCCCCTGTAAAAATCTCCACGCGGGTGAAACCGCGAGCAGAAGCTAGTCTATCATATGAGTATAAAGAAAAAATGGTTTTCGTAATAATTGATAGGCCTCAAACTCCAAAATTATCTATCTCTCTCAAAGAAGTCAAACTTCGTTCTAATTCCTTTAACTGAGTAGTCGAAGTTCCATCTAGTTCCTGGACAGGAATTCAATTTCCGCTTCGGGCGCTTTAACCAGAATCCTTATTTATCACCAGTTCATTGGCTTCTGTACCACGAAAACGATGGGTATGTAACAAGAGCACTTCTAAGGTACCTCAATAAACATGTTCATTGGTTTGGAATCGATGTATATGTTATGTTTATTTATTGAACTTGTTGCGTAATTGGCGAAAAAAAAACTGGAAAGAAATTGTTTAATAATATATTTTTTCATGTCATTTTCTTTTGATTTCATCAATACAAACGATTCAGGGTAACGAGCGCAATGCAGTGTCGCGCAGGCCTTGTGTGGCCCAATGGCACTGCAATTTTTATGGGCTGGCGTTACATTTACCATCAGGCAAACGACCCGCTTCTCTCGTTATCTGAAAGTATTAGAAAAGCGCATTCATCACTTAAATCTGTAATTTTCCATTTTTTAATCGTTTTACATTAAATGAACACAATGAATCTCGTTTACTTGAACCCTTTATTCGCTGGTTAAGACGCAGAGTAGTTAACCAAGTCCAATTAAACAGCGTTTAAACGGAACGTTAGTTCTGATTAAACCAGAGGCTGTAACTGCTTTAGCTAGTTAAAACTATTTTTTTATCCGACTACTAGTTTTTGCGTTGGCTAGGGATGTATACGATCCGGCTACTTTTCGGAAACCCTAATCGGCAATTTTTTGTGCCCGGCTCATTTTGATTTAGCAATGACTTTACCCGACTGCAAAGGCCGTTTATGATGTTCTAGAAATATGTGTGTATAAAGCAGTAAAGGTTTTTCGTTGTTTGTTACCGCTAACCTCACATTTGCAGTGCCATCTAGTACTTTGAAACACAAAGAGTTGCTTACACACCCGAACACAGTATTGCTTGCACATTTTTATGACATTTGGTAACGAGACGAGCTGGTCGTTTGCCTGCTGGTAAGCATAACGCCGGCCCATAACAATTGCAGTGCCACCCAGAACTTTGAAACACAAAGGTCTGCGCGGCATTGCAGTGCGCTCTTTACCCTGAGACATTAGGTATTAAGTCTCATAAGCCCAGTAATATCACTGGCTACTCTGCTCATCAAACCGGAACACGGTAATGCTTGCACACTACTGCTTGGCATATTAAACGAGTAAAGCAGTGGTACCTACCCAGACGGACACTCCACTTTTCCATTAGTCGTATTTGAGAGCCAGTTTCAGATCTAGTTTTAGAGTGTTTACCACCTTCAATCACCAGTGACCATGTTATCTCAACCATATTATTTAGTTTTGTTACTGGTAGTCTTATTTGGAGGAAAAGGGATAGAATGTAACATTAATATAGTTGCATCCTAAAATAATCGGCTTGACGGCTCCGTAGCTAAGTTGGTAGTAACCCTGCCTGCAAGGCGAGGGGTCCCGGGTTCGATTCCCGGCCGGGGCAGATTTTGTGTAAGCATAAAGTTTGTTCTCGGGTCTTGGATGTTTGTGATGTGTATCTGTGTATGTCCATGCCACCTGCGACACAGGGAATCCTAGTGCGGGGGTATGAGTGTGTAAGCGTTTATGTTTTATGTTTAATCTTTCCTTTTCAACATTCATCATAATTTCATACACTTTCGCTTCCGCCTGTTACGTGACGCTATTGTTCTTATGCAGCCGGCCGTAATGCATTGTTACCGTATTTAGTGGATTGTTTTGTTTTCAGTTCCATTATAAAAAAAACATTCGATCATTATAATTATCAGGTTACGTCATTCCGCTGCTTGACAAGCCATTTATCGCCTTCTTTGTAGTGATGGCCTACGTCATCCGCGTCAAGGAAATATCAAGTCGGTTTCAGAAGACTCTCCCTTTGATTCAGGCGCGTCAATATAATATCAGAACGTTTCAGTTCAGAAGATTCTCTCTTTGAAATGTCACCCGCACGGGAAAATCTAAGATGATTTCACAAGACTTTTGAAACATCACCTGCGTCAAGGAAATATCAGATGGTTTCAGAAGACTCTGCCTTTGAGACGTCACCAGCTTTAGTGTAATATCAGAGGGTTTCGGAAGACTCTATCATTGAATCATCACCCGCGTAAAGGAAATATCAGCTGGCGTAAGAAGACTCTCCCTTTGAGACGTCACCAGCTTTAGTGTAATATCAGAGGGTTTCGGAAGACTCTATTATTGAATCATCACCCGCGTAAAGGAAATATCAGCTGGCTTAAGAAGACTCTCCCTTTGAGACGTCACCAGCTTTAGTGTAATATCAGAGGGTTTCGGAAGACTCTATTATTGAATCATCACCCGCGTAAAGGAAATATCAGCTGGCTTAAGAAGACTCTCCCTTTGAGACGTCACCAGCTTTAGTGTAATATCAGAGGGTTTCGGAAGACTCTATTATTGAATCATCACCCGCGTAAAGGAAATATCAGCTGGCTTAAGAAGACTCTCCCTTTGAGACGTCACCAGCGTCAAGGTCAATATCAGAAGGTTTCAGTTCAGAAGACTCTCTCTCTTTGAAACGTCACCTGCATCTGGAAATTCTTAGATGGTTTCACAAGACTTTGAAACAAAATCCGCGTGAAGGAAATATCAGACGGTTTCAGTAGACTCTCCCTTTGAGACGTCACCAGCTTCACTGTAATATCAGAGGGTTTCAGAAGACTCTTATCATTGAAACAATCACCCGCGTCAAGGAAATATCAGCTAGTTTCAGAAGACTCTCCCTTTGTGCCGTCACCAGCGTCAGTGTAATATCAGAGGATTTCAGAAGGCGCTCTCCTTGAAACAGCACTCGCATCAAGAAAATATCAGATCGTCTTAGAAGACTTCTTTAAATGTCACCCGCGTCAAGGAAATATCAGATGGTTTAAGAAGTATCTCTTTTTGAAACGTCATCCGCGTCAAGTTCAATGTAGAGTGTTTTAAAATTGACTGATATTTCTTTGACGCGGATGAAGTAAGTAGGCTTATGTGACCGATTAGCCCGCCAAGTATTAAGTGTCACTCCTGCTTTAATCTTTGTTTTGTGTATATATGTCGAGATGATTCGATCGATTGAATAACAGTGCATCGAGCTCGCCACCCTGACTTTACTATGACCTGACGTTATCAGCTCTCATTTTGTAAGGTATAATTTCACTGACTATTTCGGCCTTTAAACCGGAACTCTATAATGCTAGCACACTACTGCTTTTAGCAGATTCAACCTCGTGAATCAAGCTATTGATCTTGAATGTCATTTACTTACTTAATATATAATCTTAAATCTTGATTTTAATAATTTCAGAACGAAATATCTTTGCAAAATTTCAGGATCGCTAAATAAACTATTTTTTTTTACTCTATCCGGCTAATACAGAATCTGGTGTATCCCTAAAAGTCACTGAGTAAATTTTACTACAAGTCTTAAATTTTCAGAAAAGTTTCCCAGCCAGTCTCGGAAATGAAGCATAAACAAGAATTCTAAATAATTTACGAGTAAACAGATGAAAGAGCTGATGTTTTCGGACGGCACTCCAAATTAATGTACAATTTCCATTCATTGTTTTTGAAATGGAAGCGGGATGATATAATTCGAAATGTTAAGTCGAGTAAGTTACTTAGAAGGGCGTTTGGCTTCTAGTTCAATTTTGACAATGTTCAAGTTAGAAAATGTTCACAAGTAGTAGGACACACTCTTCTACGAGTGTCCGTCTGGGTTGGCACCAGCTACCCCGTTTTTGTTCGCGTAGTCTGCCGCCAAGTAGTAACGTGAACGCGTTCCTGTGTTCCGGTTTGATGAACTAATTAGTCCGTGAAATTACTGGACTTAGACTTATGATATCTGAGGATAACGAGCGCACTATTGTGCAGTGTAAATAAGATTATATAAAGTGAGTAATTTATAGTTTCAATTCCGCGATAATTTAAATCGCAATTTAATTAATTTTAATTTAATTTTTATCGCGGAATTGAAACTATAAATTACTCACTTAATATAATCTTATTTAAAATGGATTTCCGCAAAGTAACGCCTGATTCCATCAAATATTGTGCAGTGTAGTGATTCGTGTGTTTTGGACACTGGCGTCCTCACTTTCATCGTCAGCATATTGTAGGGATGTCGTGAACGAAGTTGATAAACTAGAGATTGCGAACACGTAGTGCATCGGTATGTAACGTTGATGGCTTAGTGCACGTGAACCCTGCCATTTTATACTTATTATAAAAAAACAGTATATAAAAAAAGTAAATGAAACGACAGCTTTAGCTTGCGTTTGACCGCAATCTCATTTGATGTTAAGCGCCGATGCGGTCAACGATGAAGCACGCTTGCCTAGATAGCAGTTCACTTTTGTCTTGAAAACTCCCAAATAGTATAGTATTCAGGAAATACAGATGTCACCAAATAATCCCATTCTTTCGCTGTCCGCATGATGAATGTGGAAGCAATTGTGCGGATATGAGATGTCAACCATAAATGGGCGACCAAACACCGCGCGTCTCTTTGATACTTCGTTGCAGATTAAACAAGCAACGCAAGCAACCCGCAATACAAATTAAAAAGTCCACAGTGTCTCAAAGTATAATATCAAAAGCATTCAATGAATCTCAAACTTTACCTGGGAATTTAATTTTACCGTACGCATATTAAAAGTTTAAAGCACAGCCTTCCTGAACGGCGGGATGCTTTGGCCACATTGTTTTATTTTTAAACTTTCGCCATCTTGGAGACAAATGGCATGGCCTGGGCAATTGAGAACTTACGGTTGCTGTTAGGGTTGGTATTGTTTTTTAATAGACAATCTTGTGGTTGGTAAAAGTTAATATACTCTATGTTATTATGGTATAGGTTTGCTTGGCACAAGAGAACCAGCGGCGCAAGTATGGATCTTTTTGATCGATAGAATTCTATAAAATTGTCAGTTCATATCGATAAAGTGGGTTTTATTGACTTTTTATATAATTTATCGAACCACGATACAATCGAAAAAAAGCTAGGTCGAATCCAAAGATAATATAGAGCAACTACAATACTTTACGATCAGACTTCGGTACTCGCAACATTCGATAAATTTATCGGGTTTATCGAATCGACAAATTTATCGAACCGACTTCCGTACTTGCGCCGCAGTTCCTACACTAGGTTTAGCGTATTCACCACCTTCGACCGTGTCGTAATTTTGATTCTTATTCCCCATGACCATTAGGACTCGTAACGCGACGCGTTATGATATTTTCGATGTGAAATTCTATTTTGTGTGCCATTGTCAAATTTTACGAACGGGATTAGGCTCGTTACACGCATGTTATGGATTATCGAAATAACGTCAAAAGACAACCTAATATACAATACATCTTTTAATCACACATAAGCCTATTTCAGAATTAAAAAAAAAACCACGTTTTGGCGCGTTTATGTTTAGAGCAATTTAATTATGGAGTTGTGTTTAGATAATTACATGTAGTCTATGATATTCAGTGTCTATATTTCATTGTATTTCTTAGTTTAATTATTAGTTTCGAAGCGACTGCTGTTTTCAAGCTGCTATATGACTATTTGTATATATAGTGGCATACTTAGAACTGAATTAGTCATTTAAGGAGCGCTCTCCAGGGAGAATATTTGAATTAGATTTCTATAACAAGAATGGACAGCTTCAACGTGCAAATTCTTAAAAATTCACATCATTGGTGACCCTACCAATCCAACCACGCAACAGGCTTCTGTCACGGTAAAGAGCTTACGGCAAGGTTGTTTCAAACAATTTAATATCGTCCCCAAAGGCTTCATTTCGCGAAGGAATGTGCATTATTTATGCAAGTTTTAAGAGGTTTTCGAACTCGATCGGAAGTCGAGTTCAAAATTGTAAGGCTCTTGTTCCCAAGTTATGGAGATAGATGAAAGTTGGGAAGGAACTTCTTTTTTATTAGTATTGAAGTTTGGTGCTGGGTTACCTTGTATAGGTTGAGTTAGCTTTTTGTAGTTTGTAACTTTGGCTTTATTTTTTGGGTACCTAACACATTTTGTAAATGTGTCAGTGGTAGCAAGATCGCCTGTAGATCGCTTGTCGTTTATAGAAAAGACTTATCTATAAAATATGTTAAAAAATGGTCTAGAATCTTATAAAACAAAAATCGCAAAATAGAACCCGAAAAATTTATTTTGTCTCGAAATGCTCAATATTTTGAGTTACAACTAACATATTTTTTGTTAAAAGAAAGGAAATTTAAACACCTAAAGACTTGTAAAAATAT
The DNA here is from genome assembly GCA_907269065.1 of Crocallis elinguaria. NCBI lineage: Eukaryota > Metazoa > Arthropoda > Insecta > Lepidoptera > Geometridae > Crocallis > Crocallis elinguaria. Next base: position 1,745,423 of record OU026076.1, read on the forward strand.
TTAAACTTTACGGCGTCTCTTTTTACGAAATAACGTTCAACTAAAAGCAAACGCATCGCCATTTTCTACCTTAATTCTTAAATATAAAGGATTATAAGTACCCAAAAATGGCTTTTTGCAGCCCTTTAAATCCATTCGTTCTCTTTTAATGAGCACCACAATTCACGACCTACCTTCAAAGTTCACACCCGTGCTGCTTTTCTATATAACGCGAGCATCCTTCATCGCTTTTAGTTGAGATATTTTATTTCCATAAGCACTTTGCGGTAATCTCCTCTCGCTGCGGGATTTCCTCTACAAAGGACTACAATAAAGCGTGAAAGCGCTGCACAATATAATATATCTTGAAACTACCGCCGGCGAAAAGCGGCTGCACCGCTTCCGTGCAGTTTGCCACCCAGAGTTAGTTATTAAAGTTTTATGGACCGTTTCGGAGGAGCAGCGAATAATTGAAGGCATAAAATGAAATTATTCTCAGAGATATATATACTTTCAGCTAGTACTTAGAAAGGTTATTTTACGCGTGCAAATTTTTTTGGACATCTGGATATGGGACATATTTGTAATTAATTATTGTATGTTAGTGGTAGGACCAACTCTTTTGCGAGTGTCCGTCCGGTTTGTTACCACCGCTTTGCTCGTGAAGTCTGCCACCAAGCAGTAGTGTGCAAGCATTACTGTGTTCCGGTTTGATGAGCAGAGTAGCCAGTGAAATTACTGGGCTTATGAGACTTAATACCTAATGTCTCAGGGTAACGAGCGCACTGCAGTGCCACTCAGGCCTTTGTGTTTCAAAGTTCTGGGTAGGTACTGCAATTGTTATGGGCCGGCGTTATGCTTACCATCAGGCAAACGACCAGCTCGTCTCGTTACCAAATAAAATTTAAAAAAAAAACATTTTTTTAACAACGAAATTTATTTCAATATTACTTTCTGCACCTTGGCCATATTATGCATCCTTGAAATGTGGGAAAAATGGTCTCCACGTTTTTCAGTCTATAATTTGCCGCAAATTTTTACTCCTGATGTAAAACATTCTGGGGACATTGTTACCTTTACCCGGGAGCAGGGGTACAAACCCTTCAAATTACGAAACCTTTTAAATAAATTTGCCTGTCGCGTAACGAAATAACGCGTAAATGGGGGTAGGCACAAGTAAATGTCGGTAGGTGAGGTAACGAGTACTTATATTTAAGTACTTAATTTAATGAACCCACTTTCAGATCAAGAATTTTAAGGACTCGGTCATTCTAAATACGTGAAATAGTCGGCTAAGGAATTTTCTTTTAGAAATTAATTTGAAATCAGTTTTAAGTATAATTAATTGTCACCGCCAGAAGGCGCTTGTAATTTTATAAATTGAATATGCTAAGTGGAAAAGAATTTTTAAATAAAAAAATATGCTTCTGCTCCTAGTAATTAATATCTACAGTCTAAGCTACCCACGGCCGGTATTTTCCGGCAACCCGTACCAATTGGGATGTTGACTGTATTCAAATAAAAATATCATTTTGCCGCGAAACGGTAGTTTAAGTGACAGAAATCCTATAAAACACAATATTTTTGTTTATTTTTAAGGAATTTAATTTTAATTTAATAATCAAAATGTAATCACATCACTCGGAAGTCAAGTGACATAAAACGCGCGTGACGTCACTCGCTCAATCGGAATGAGTATATTGCTCTTTCTGCCTAGTATTTTAGAGTGATTTCTGTGAAAATAGTTATCTGTGCCATGAATTGTATTAATCGCGTGACGTCACATCGACCACGTGACCAGTATTGGCGTTTTGGAGCGAAACTTGAAATGGCATTTAAAATACATGAAAATTAGAGTATTAGCTGTATTCGAAAAGTAATTTTAAATATTTTGGGTTATATTAGGCCCACTCGCATCGTTTTAAACACTTTCCCAAAATCAGTCAACATCCCAATTCTAGGTTTGTCATAATCATCAGCTACATTCAGAGCCTCAGTTCTACTAAACAAATGGTTTATAAATGACAATGGTTTATTAATGACCGCCATTGTCATAGGCGACCATAGAAAAACGATCGTGCTATAAAATACTGAAAGTGCCTAAAGTGATAATTTTGCGACGAAACCATTGTCATTTATAAACCATTTGTTTAGTAAAATTGGGGCCCTGGTTAGTAATAATAATTGTTTCCAACTCGGGGGGAGTTGGAAACAATTATTATAATAGTAAGCCCAGTGATGTTAATGATAATTATACGCGGGAAATTATCGTCCCCAAAGTAAAATTTAAAATGATAGGATTTACCTAAAATTACTTAGATTTCAGAGGGATTTCAGTTTCCAGTATCCAAAACCTGACAAATATCTGCCTGATTAAGTCAACATTTCTATTCGAATTTATACCTTATTACCTAGGGTCTAAGAAACAAATTCAAGTTTCATATCAGAGAGATATCGTTAGAGATATTACTGGGCGCAATTGTTAGCGATTGCGTCCGGTGTTCGGTAAAATTGTCAAACACTAAAAATATCTACTGAAAAGTAATTGTTGTCCAAAGCTAATGTTGACTGTAAAAAAATGTCGTCTACTCTCTAGTGTCGCAGTGAATATAACTTCACTGCTAGAAACTTCAGGAATAAAAAAAATGCTTTCATATTATTATTATAAATGCGAAAGTGTGTTTGTCCTTCTTTCACGCAGCAAAGCAGCAACGAATCGATGTGAAGCCGCTGGCAGCATCTAGTATAAAATATAGCATAATAACCATTCAAAATTTGTTCCATACGGTTTCTTGTTGTGCAGTAATCGCGAAAAGTAAAGAATTGCCTTGTTAACATTTTAAACAGGAAAACGATAAAGTCTTCACCAATTTATTATTGTGGGAGGAAGCTAAATGAATTGTATGTCTAGAATCGAAATGCCACTCCATTGTGTGTCGTAAAATTTTAATTGGAAGCTGTAACCGAAGAGCGAAACGTAGATACGATGATTTAAAAATTTCGAATTATCTTTAGACACTGTCTAGCTAAACAAGCGTCTAATAGTAGTTTCTTGTGGTAAACACGGTGAAAGTTTAATTAATTATTATTTATATTTAAAACAATTAAATTACTTTTTTATGTTCTTTATTTTCTGCTAAAATATGGATACGTTATAGTAGTTCAGGTATGTAAAGATTGTTTATTGTTTTCCAGTATAATAAGCAGACAGTAGGATGCGATTCCAGACACATAAGCGGCAGAAATAGCATTTGCTTAGAAATCTTTGTTAAAGAAGAAATGTTAATCAAGATAATACCTATACTGAACAATTGAGTACAGTCGCGAGAAAAGTTTCGACAAATTTTTTATTCTATGCAAGTGGTGACGATTAGTTTAGAAACGTCGAAATTGTATACAAAAAGTAAGTTGAATTATAAAATATTTTAATTTGGAACTCCCTATTAGTTGGTAACTAAGTCAGGTAAAGCGGATCAGTTCCATCTCGGACGAGATCGCTGACATTTTATCCGCAGACTTTCTTGGTAAATCGGTTTAAAAATGTCGTATATACTATATCTGTGAAAATTAACAGATAAACACACTCATAGCCCTGCACTAGGATTCCAATTGTGCCGCAGGTGGCATGGATACACAACACAAACATCCAAGACCCGAGATCACTTTATGTTCACCACGCAAAATCTGCACCGGCCGGGAATCGACCCCACGGCCCCTCGCTTAGCAGGCAGGATTACTTACCAACTTAGCGCCGGGCCGTCAAATATAAAGCTGACAATCGGAGAATGTATTTTAAAATCGGTTTAAACTGGATAATTTGGCTTTCCCGTGTCCTGTCCTCGGGGACATTTCACCTCGTACTTTTCCTTCCGACTGCCCCACAGAACACAGACATTGGATACAGCGGCCATTCATATATTGCAGTCTAACCTCGACAACTTCTTATTGAATTCAAACTGCCTCATCATAGCGGAATATCGAATCTTGCAGCTACAATTCCGTACCTTTTTATTTGTTATATCGCTGGTCGAGATAGCTTCTTTTATTTCTGGGCATGTTATAGGTACGTATGTTTCAATTACTCGTTTTGTTGCGTTCTTTGTGTTTTTTTTTACTGTGCTATTTTTTTTCTATTATATAAACCACTACCTCACCTAATTTTTTTTAATGACTAGACTCCGGATTGCAACTTAAATTAGTCGAAATATGCTCGTAAATGTGTATCATAAATGTTTGAAATATCTAACAAAATCGTTAAACACTTGTTTACTAATTCACACATTGTAACGGGATATTTACCGCGATTATTTACCGTGTATTCCCGTGAACATGATGCTTGCAACAGCGTCGAAATATCGGGCGCTCTACGCTCAATAATAATCACGGTAAATATCCCGTTACAATGTGGGAAAAATCGCTAAAGCATCAAAACGTACAACATCAAAATTTGAATAAATACTGCAAACTGATTTTAAAATAAAACCGATGTAACAAAAGTTACATAAAAATCACGGCTGCCCTAGCCAGTGTTACTCAGGATGATGTTAGCATTCTAACGATACCTCACACATCAAAATCTGTTCAATCGTTTAAAAGTTATAGTGGAATAAAGAAACTCACATACAAACATACATGAACCCTAATAATAACAAAAACATTCACTCCTTTTTTGTGCCGTGTAAAAAGGGGTAAATGTAAACTAATTAGATATAATTAAGTACAATGTATGTACAATTGTACAGTCATTACAAATGACTGTCGTTGAAGATTACGCACTAAGACTACAGCTGTCGCTAGACAAGTGCTCAAATACGCCAATACCTACAAAGTCGTGCAGTGTGACACACAGTAATGCTTGAGCGTCTAAGGTACCCCTAAGCATCACTGTGTGTCACACTGCACGACATTTTTGTTTTTATTAGCAAACGTACGTTTGCTTGAGCGTCTAAGGTGCCCCTAACACATTATTGCAAAAACAAAAAAATACATGAAAAATATCCCGTTACTAAAGATAATTTTCTAAATGATTGTGTTTTGTTTCACGGACGCAGACTTAAATAATTTAAGCTTCGTAAGCTATCTTTGTTTAGTTAGGTACCTAAGTTAAAAACATTAATATCCAGAAATTAACGTTAGAACCTGAAAAAAAGAAAAAAAGGACAGCTCCAGCAGTTGTATTAAGACAAAAACGGGTCTTTTCGCGCACAAATAAAATCAAAATATAATTTTGACTAACCTCGACGTTTCGATCAAGTTGCATTGATCGTGGTCACGAGAAGACTCAACTCCAGCAGTTTTTTGAAATAAATGAAGACAGCATACAACACAGACAATGAACACACAGATAACGGACGGACGGATATACAGATAATGAAAATAACAAATTGATAATAAAGGTTATATTTTTTCGAACACAAAGAAATCTCTATAGTAAATGTCATACATTAAATTAATGAGATTCTTATGAGCGGTCATCATCAGCGATTTCTATAAAGCTGGCTGCGTTCCTTCATGTGACTAACGTACCCTATTCACCTCAAAATCTCACGCATTACGTCACGAGAACACTTTGGCAATGTAGTCCGACTGCGAAATGACTCCTCTATTTTTGACTTGCCATCAGATATGAGTAATATGATATATTTCGCAAGTACCCTCAATGTATCACAAATATCGGTCAGTGAAAAACCTCCATATTTATGGATCGACGCCGACATATCGAATTTATGTAGTAAAGCCGTTGCCAAAGCCCCTATGAAAGGATGGATAGGCGGAGAGCTGGCGGTCGAAGTGGTTGATGTGTTTTTTATATTGGCAGTCAATCTACGATCGCTTCCAGAACTATTTTCGTTATTATCGTTTTGCGACCTTTTTGATGGTTTTCATTTTCTAGGTGGTAGCTATACAGACCAGCACTAACTAGATATTGCTCTACCAATAACATACTAAGGGTCTACCGTCTCCGGAAGCTGATTGAGATACGAGTCGACCGAGAGATCAGCGAGAGCATGCAGCTTCGCTCCTTTTTTTATCTAAACCTACATTTCTTTTATGTATAGCACCAGTCAAGAACATGTTAGGGACCAGGTAACGAGTGTAATGCAGTGCCGCGCAGAACTTTGTGTTTCAAAGTTCTAGTACAGTTCAAAGTACAGCAATTGGACAGGTGTTATACGTACAATCATCAGGGAAACGAGGTCGCTACCCTGATGAATGTTACAAGGAGAATGATGGAATGCTATGATGTATGCTCCCCACCGCTGACAGCTATTTGACATGGACACCATAGAATTACTCCGCTGTGTCATTGATAAATGACCAGATCGGTGTAGATAAAAAATAACGGTGCGGTAATCTTGTCACTTACCATTAATTTCTTTGTTACAGGTAAATTAATCAAGATTGGTGATGTCAGGCTCCTGTTCCAATTTTATGAAGGAAAATTGCTGAGTTAACTTATATTTTAAGATTAATTTTCTTAGAAAGGTCAGATGTAAAATTGGTTGAAAGTGACCTCGAATGGGAAGTAATTTGTGAGATACCGTTGAAGACCGATAAAGCACCCCCCTTTTGTCTCTAACTTAATTTTTGAGTTTTGTTAGGTTATATGCTATTCTGGCGATGAGAACGACGATGGTGCACACTCTAGAACTATACCTAATCGGGATTAGCTATAGAGTGAGTTTCTCGGACACCGTTACGTTCTTGCCGACAGATTTTGTTGTAGCTAGTTAGATAGACAAGCGAACACTATAAGAAAAAAACCTTAGCACAACCGCTATTTCTGAAGTTTATCAACGACGTTGATTATATCTGATCTCTATAGTCTATACCACAACAATTTAGCATTGTCATGGAAACGGCAAGAAGAAGCCCGACCTCAAACCATATTGAAATAATTATTTAAAAAAAACGCACTTCTCCTGGCTCTATCATCCAAACCTCGACAGCAAGTGCAATCTATTGGACTAGTCACAACGAATTATATGAATCCAAACTCGAAGAGCTTACTTGTAGCCATTGAAGAGTTCCACTGTTCCACTGGCTCCATCATCAGATCAGGTCCATAATACCAAACTATTGTATTGTACTTCAAATTACATATACAAGCAAAGTTTCATTTCGATACGACAATAATCAGAAATAAGATAAAATTGAGTTCCAAGATTACAATACATTTTCTTGACTTCCATTTAACAAGTGTAGCAACATTAGCTTCCATTTACCAAGAATTTAATAAAAGTGTGTTAAACACTACATAAGTCAAATTCAAATTTAAATTCAAAATGCTTTATTCATATAGGCCCCAACGGAGCACTTATGAAAGTTAAACAAATGACTATAACAGCCTTTGTTAGTGGGAGGACTAACTCTTCTGCGAGTGTCCGTCTGGGTTGTTACCACCGCTTTGTGAGTGAAGTCTGCCGCCAAGTAGTAATGTGCAAGCCTTACTGTGTTACGGTTTGATGAGCAGAGTAGCCAGTGAAATTACTGGGCTTGTACCTAATGTCTCAGGGTAACGAGTGCACTGCAGTGCCGCGCAGGCCTTTGTGTTTCAAAGTTCTGAGTGGCACTGCTACTATTATGCGCCGGCGTTATGCTTACCATCAGGCAAACGACCAGCTCGTCTCGTTACCAAACAACATTAAAAAAAAACTGTGTAGCAAACCTTCCTCGAACTCAAGTCGATGCCACCATAAATCGATTGCACAACATTAGAGCACAAATGGCTCATTTGGCAACATAATGGCATATTAAATTACTGTACATAAACAAGTCGACATGAGACATGACTTCAATAACAACATAATGGCGGCCGTGTCTTCTGTCGGTGTAACTTTACACCTTGTTTGTGGTGTAGCGCGATTTTAAAGGTGAACTGGAGGAGATTTATAAGAAACTCGACTCGTCTTTGTTTCTAAACTCGGTTTTGTAACTTAAGACTGATTCGCGAACTTGAGTCACGTAGATAACGTTCTGAAAACACTATCTAAGGTGCATCAGCGGAGTGGATCGTTCGAACAAAGCTCTACCCTGCTGCGGCGCGCGGCCGCACCTCTTCGCGTATTATCTCATGTGAACAGATGCCATGAACAGATGATTTTACCAAGTGGTAGGACTAACTCTTCTGCGAGTGTCCGTCTGGGTTGGTATCACCGCTTTACTCGTGAAGTCTGCCGCCAAACAGGAACGTGTAAGCATTACTGTGTTCCGTTTTGATGAGCAAAGTAGTCAGTGGGCTTATGAGACGTAATACCTAAAGGTTCAGGGTGACGAGCGCACTGCAGTGCCTGCAGGCTTTGTGTTTCAAAGTTCCGAGTGACACTGCAGTTGTTATGGGCTGGCGTTGTGCTTACCATCAGGCAAACGATCCGCTCGTCTCGTTATCCAATAGAAAAAAAATGCTCTCACTTCTCAGGTCAACCTTGATGATGGTGATTGCAACAACGCCAAATCAGATACTTACAACAAATAATATTGGTCTATATCATTTGCTTGTATAATATATTTTAGTTATCCAGCTTTTTGATAACAATGTCGGTTCAATAAGTTATTCCGACATTAAATTGTTTCTAATAAATAATCTAAGTCTGAAGGTCTAAATACCATTTATTTACGGTTATTAATTATACTTTGTTAGTTTCCATTTATATAAGTCGTTGCCTCGACTAATGTAGAGGGCGGGGTTCGCGGTTTTAATTTCCACTGGGAAAATAATATTTGCAGGGGACATAGCCGGGTTTATTTGTCTCGAGTCGTGCTATTGTGGACCCAGCGTCCTTGTGCTTTTTAAGTACCTCAAACCATGACCTATATAATTCGCGTATAGATATTATATTTCTCGAAGGAAATGCATTGGCTACATGTGCGAAATCTAAAACCGTTTTTAGATGTTCTCAAAAAGGAAAAAAGAAATTGACGCCTAATTTAATCTTCTTTTCGTTATTTCAGTATATTTTTAGTCGACTTCTAAAAAGGAGGAGTTACTCAATTCGGTTCAATTTTTTTCTTTGTTATTTCATTCATAAACTTATTTGATTCTTAGTTTATTCATTTATAAACTGATTTGGTAAATTATTTCTGTATTTGAAAGGATAACTTAGGCTACGTGGGCAAAGCCGCAGGGCAAAACCGCGGGGCACAGCTAGTGTCAAATATAGGTGTACTGGTAAGCAGTGTACTCTACATAACCAGTCTATATAACAAAGTACTCTCACTTTTTGTTAGTGGGAGGACTAACTCTTCTGCGAGTGTCCGTCTGGGTTGTTACCACCGCTTTGTGAGTGAAGTCTGCCGCCAAGCAGTAGTGTGCAAGCATTACTGTGTTCCGGTTTGATGAGCAAAGTATCCAGTGAAATTACTGGGCTTATGAGACTTAATACCTAATGTCTCAGGGTAACGAGCGCTTTGCAGTGCCGCGCAGGCCTTTGTGTTTCAAAGTTCTGGGTGGCACTGCAATCGTTATGGACCGGCGTTATGCTTACCATCAGGCAAACGACCAGCTCGTCTCGTTACCAAATAACATAAAAAAAAAAACTTAGAGATGTAGCACGTACTATAGGATTATTCCGGTGTATCTTGCACAACCTACGATACTGTATCGTGTGTACGTACTCAATTGACACAGTATCAGATACAATACGTGCTACACACCTCTCAGTGAGAGTACCCTGGTATATAGAATATAGACTGGTTATGACGATGACTATAAAAGATTATTCGTTCAAGTAGAACTTAAATTCAAGCCAAATTGTGCATGCACCAGATAGATGACAGTAACGCCAGGTGCGGCTCGCGAGTGTTACCATCTGTCGTGTGCGAAAGAGACAGACAGCATTTCTTTGTCTGACTGTAATTTATTATTGGGGTCAAAAAGAAACTGATACTGTTAAATATCGTTTTATTGGGGGCCTTACCCCAATTTAGATGACAATCAATTTAGATGACAATCATAATTTCTATACATTTTTTTTGTATCCGTAATGAGATATTGTGTCACTACATCGGCGGTTTGGGCTTGTATTTCAGGTAAAATCAGACAAAACAGCAGCACTAATTTTTATGAGATTACACTATTAACAATAGTGTAAGATTGATAAAGTGGCCGTATCCCGGTAAAGAATAGTACCACCCCATCTCTTCCCGTGGGTGTCGTAAGAGCTGGCTAAGGGAATATACTGGGAATAGGCAGCAGCATTCTCCTTTGCATCCATCAATCTGCTGTGATCACCAAGACTGCCTAGCGTCTTGTAAATGGCAAAATCCCCCCGTTCATGATAAGGCCGATGTTGAGTAATTGAAGTTTTCCGGCTCATGGTGAATGCTGGAATGAATACAAAATAATACATACATTGTAATAAATACAAAAATCTCGTTCTCTTTATTATTATTATTCTAAAATACATAACATACAAAAACGGAAAAAGAAATAATTATATATAGAAATATTTTGCCTTGTTGCGCGATACGTCGCAGGCCATTTTGTACATACAGCGCACAGAGTCATAAACCTGTAAAATGACGTATAAAAAAACATCATTTAATTTGAATAAAATCAAAATTAGTCTGACCAAAGCCGCAGCGTAACCAAATAGCCCCCAAATAAGATCAAAGCTTTTTATTAGGTAAACTGTTCAAAAAGGAAACATTTTAAAGTTACGTTGAGTTTGGGGTCTAAAAAATATGCGGAGAAACGTTTGATAAAACGTTAAAACTTGTAAATCCTTTCAAGCTTAAACGAGGTTTTACAACGGAGTTGAATAATTATATATTTCTTTTATGTTATTGGAAACGACACGAGCTGGTCGTTTGCCTGATGGTAAGCATAACGCCGGCCCATAACAATTGCAGTGCCACTCAGAACTTTGAAACACAAAGGCCTGCGCGGCACTGTAGTGCGCTCGTTACCCTGAGACATTAGGTATTAAGTCTCATAAAAGCCCAGTAATTTCACTGGCTACTCTGCTCATCAAACCCAGTGGTAACAACCCAGACGGACACTCGCAGAAGAGTTAGTCCTGCCACTAACGACACTTATAGGCCAATTTTGAAAAATTCAAATAAACACGGTTTAACGGAAAATAAATTACTCGTAAGTTGACTACAAAACGGACACAGGCTAGCATAGAAGCGCCAATAAGGTAACGCGCTGTATTTCACCTGTGCCCCATTTATTTACCCGATGACGGAGGAAAAAATCTTTTTTCCTACACCTCACAGCGTAATAGGCGTGCGGCGGAAATGGTGTAGTAAATCGCACAGTGTGTGATTTCCTTCAGTGGCTTACCTACCATCGTAATTGACGAATGCCCTTTGAGTCACACCAGCGGTAATCTAATGAACCCTTCCTCGGTTACACATCCAAAGCGCCAGTATTCATCTCGGCGGAGACTGGTGGACTAATTAATTTCAATTACGGCCATCTGCCCGGTATGAAGCCGGTTTGCATTTAGACGACTCCCTTTGAGCGCAGTATTTTGATGTGCAGTAAACTATCATTCACCTTTGCAAAGCAGCGGTGAAATAGCGCGAGGCGTGCGAGACTAGGTCGCTCTCGCTCTAGCTCGTTTGATCGCGCAAATTATTTTGAGCCCTCAGAAGTAAGCACGAGTGGCTGCGACGTATGCGCATTGTAGGTGTCAGAGGAATGAGGAAAGAGGTCGGGATGCATCCCGACCTGCGCCGCATTGCACTTGTTTGCGTCTCGCAGCAGAGTTACTTTAAGTAGGTAAAAACGTTTTAGTGAGTGCAAATATTGGTGCGAGCCCTCCGAAGTTGCAAATTGTAGTACGTAGTAAAGAGGCGTTGTGTGCGCATACTCGGACCGGCCATGAAGCACAAATCATCATGCAAAGTTTGGTGATACCCAAATACAAAACCCGTGAATAAAACCAATCAACTAACATTCGAGGTTTCATACTCGAAGCTATGTTCAGAGGGGTCAAAAAGATTTGCGCGATCAGCGGCGCAACTACGGAAGTCGGTTCGTTAAATTTGTCGAATCGGAAAACCCGATAAATTTATCGAATGTTTCGAGTACCGAAGTCTGATCGTAAAGTATTGTAGTAGCTCTATATTCTCTTTGGATTCGACCTAGCTATTCGATAAATTTTGTCGATTATATCGAGGTTCGACAAATTATATAATATAAAACCCACTGTATCGATTTGAACTGTCAATTGTAACGATCAAAAAGATCCGTACTTGCGCCGCAGTACGAGTAGGCTTGTGTTCGGATTAAGGCGAGCCGCTCTTACATGGAAAGCGAGCCTCAATCCCACATTTAACCTTTAGCTGTCTTTCACGATAAACAATTAATCGTCACTATCAGCTGGCGAAGTGCTGGATAAAGTTCTTTCCCAAATCTCTCAATCCCTTATCGTATGGGCAAGTAGCCAACTTTAGTGTCGGAGTTTTTTAAGGTCACTCGAAGGCCGACATTTCACATTACGTTTAGAACGATTGTGATCAATGGTCGCCCTATAAAATGACCGTACATTTTACGGATTGAACCTGAACAATAATTGCGAAAGTAAAGTAACGTTAAGTAATTAGCTATAAAATATATTTGTTTATTTACAGCACTTTTTTATAATTTTATATCGTCCTGTTTTGTAAAATAATAGTACATTACGATATTAGTGCGTAAAGATGTTATAACCAATACGCACGTATATCGTACGACGTTTTTTAACACACTTGCGAGTAAACAAGAAAAAAAAAACATTTAAATAAACTCAATCTGTGAATGCACACTGTTGCTTTCCCGCCATTTTACCAGCGCGCTTGAATAGCAACAGCGCACTGCTCACTAGCTGGAGTGGTGCGGCGGCGATCAGTTCCATATTTGAAATGGCAAATAATACTGTTATGGAATTTGTATGGACTATAACTTAACTATTTGCTTTGATAACACACGCGTTTTTTATGACCCGCTTTACATATTTAAAACCGGTGGAATTTTATCAGCTTTACGAGAGAGGGTGTTAAAAACATAGTTAATACCACGATCGTTATGTACACAATAATTGTATGTTTTTAAAATAGAAATTGAGCCGAACGTAGAACAAGATTAGTGAGATGTGAAAATACAAACAAAAATTTAATCGAACATAAATTTGAATTTATACTGAGTTAATGGCCATTAAAAATGTGAAAAGCAGGTAGAATGAGAAAGCGAAGAATTCCGCCGTCACAAGTTACCCGAATGCAGTTTTATTCTTTAGTTGAGCTACTGCACATTTTTTACACTGTGGCTCAGATGCATGCTGTTTGCGCGTTTGTTAATCAGAGATATGAACCTTGAATTTGAATCTTAAACCTTAGGTGATAAGGTATAAAGTCGAATATAGAAATGTTAGCTAATCAGGCAGATGTTTCTCAGGTTTTGAATACCTACTGAAAACTGAAAATCCCTCTAAATTCTACGTAATTTTAGGTAAATCCTATCATTACAGATTTTACTTTGGGGACAATAATTTTATTACTAACTAGCTGCTGCCTGCGTCTTCACCCGCGCGGAGATATTGGATCTCATGGTTTTCATTTTTTGCGCGGAACCCTAATTTTTTTCTAAAATAAAAGTAGCCTAGTTTACTCCTTATAACATCAGCTATCTTCCAGTGAAAGTCCCTTCAAAATCGGTCCAGCCGTTTCGGAGATTACCAGGAACAAACAGACAGACAAAAATTTTAAAAATTGTGTTTTTGCTACCGGTACCGTATATACTTTCATATGCATTTAGTAAAAAGCTGTTATTTTGATATTACAAACAGACTTCAATTTTATTTATTCGTATAGATATGTGGTAGTCGAATACTTATGCCTTACGTAAGGGTCAAGTTATATTTCTTTGCAACCTATAACTGTCTACATGTACCTAACAAGTATAATTTAAACTACAAATTGCTATGCTTTGTTTATTTAAGAGGTACTCTTAGTTATTTAAGTACATGCAATGTTACTTTAGTCTTTTAGAGAGAAATAATTTTTTATTTTTTTTTGCGAGTGCCCGTCTGGGGGCGTACCACCACTTTGCTCTTAGCGGGGCACCCCTGCTCATCAAGGTTTAGTTAGGTTATCATTTGACTCGATCTTAAAAGAACCCACAGTGAATCGAGACCACCGATAACTATTACATATACTATTTATTTATGGCGTCATTTGCACTGATAGCTCTAATGAGCAGTATCGTAACCGTTGATTACTAATTAAACAAAACATTAGGGGATGGGATCGTGACCCGGTTCACGTGTTAGATTTTATTAGGTTGCACGCTTATTTCGATTTTGCTTTGTTACTCATGATTCATGATTGACGCAATGGGATATTTTGAGAATTTTTTTTTATACTATTTGGTAACGAGACGAGCTGGTCATTTGCTTGATGGTAAGCATAACGCTGGCCTATAACAATTGCAGTGCCACTCAGTACTTTGACACACAGAGGCCGGCGCGACACTGCAGTGCGCTCGTTACCCTGAGACATTAGGTATTAAGCCTCATAAGCCCAGTAATTTCACTGGCTACTTGCTCATCAAACCGGAAAAAAAGTTCTGCTTGCACACTACTGCTTGGCGGCAGACTTCACGAGCAAAGCGGTGGTAACAACCCAGACGGACACTCGCAGAAGAGTTAGTCCTACCACTAACACTATTTGCCATCAAAAAGACGTTTCGGTATGTATTTGTAAATCTTGTGTGCGCCTCGTCCCCACGGGTCAAGAGCCTCTACCCCAAGTGGTTCAAACATAACTACATTCTAAAATAATTATAAACAAAATTTCATAGACGCTGCTTTTAAAATTAATGCAAAATTATTTTCGAACATCCCCAAAGAACATTTTAATTATCTATCTATTTTTTAACGTAAACAATTTTAGAAAATTGCTCTCTCATAGGCATGCTTACATTGCTTTCATTATTTTATTTACTGATTCGTGAAAAAAGTTTTGATGGCTAGACTAGGCTAAAATAATTGAGATTTTTGGAGCGCCGATGACTTAGTGGTGTTAATGTAATAGATCGCGAATCTATACAAATAAATAAAATTGAAGTGTCTGTTTGTAATATCAAAATAACAGCTTTTTACCTAATGAATATAATACGGTACCAATAACAAAACAACCATTTTTAAAATTTTGGTCTGTCTGTCTGTTTGTTCCGGGTAATCTCTGAAAGGGCAGGGCCGATTTTGACGGGGTTTTCGCTGGCAGATAGCTGATGTTACAAGGAGTAACTTAGGCTACTTTTATTTTAGAAAAAGAATTACTATCAGCTATCTACCAGTGTAAATCCCGTCAAAATCGGCCCGGCCCTTTCAGAGATTACCCGGAACAAACAGACAGACAGAATGACAAAAATTTTAAAAATGGTTGTTTTGTTATTGTTACCGTATTATATTCATTAGGTAAAAAGTAAAAAATCGTACAAAATCAAATGTTGTAAATCATAGACTACCACACGTCCTATAACGTCCGTCAGTGACGAGCGCAAGTGTCAGTGCTGTCAGATACGGTTTGGAACTGTCACTGTCACTACATAGTTGACAGCAACAGACACAGGCGCTCGTCACCACAGAGTATGAAATATACAATACATTCGTTGATTACAATAATACGATATATATCTAAGGTAAGATACATAATATATATCTTACAAAATGTTACTGAAGCTGTTCGCTGAAAATTAAAATATCAATGTAGCTAATTAGTTTTTAAAACGTTAATTAACTGTGACATTCCACTTGCCGTATAATTTCTCCTGAAAAATAATGAAAGAGAAAATAGCGTTGTTTCTATTATAATGAAATACATTTTCTTTGAAAAAACACAGGCGCCTATTCAAAAACAAAATTAGATATCCTCTGCCCGCCATCTCGTGTTTTATTTTCTTTGTGAATTATAATGTCGGGGAGAAATATCCTTTATCGATGAAAAGCTAAAGGATTCTGTTGTGAAAAAAGTCCTTTAAACTGTTTTCAGTCTAAATATTAGGCAAAAAGATACACCCTCTCACACACACTCCAGTTGTAAATACTCACATTGGATTGGATAATACCCAAACAGACACTTCAATTTTATTTATTTCTATAGATAATAGATTACTTGAGTAGTAGGAATCAAGTAAATAAAATAATGAACAGACCCATCCGAAAAATAAACAATTGACGAAAATTCTACTCGGCGTAGGTACATTTTTCTGTTACTATGAGACGTCTAAATAATGAGTCTTTTGTTTCTGGTCCAACTTATAAACATTCGTTTAAGCGGACAAATGTCTTTACTTTCATTACTGGATAAGTTAGTCGTTCGTTTTAGAAGTATATTAAGTATTATTTATTGCTAACGTCTGCCCGCGGTTTCACCCGTTTTCCCACAGGAACCGTCCATTATTCGGGATAAAAAGCAGCATATGTTGCTGCCCGGTCCATAAACTATATTTTTTTGCCTAAAATCACATCGATAGTGTTACGGAGACGGGGTAAAAGACAACTCGCAGAAACATTTTTTTTAATTTTCTGCCACCTACAGGCGTTTTCAGCAGGCTGAAACATGTTTTCGGGTCGTTTCGGAGGAAGACCTAACACATATCAGTTAATCAAAAATTACTCCTACTTAACGCCGTTTTCAGCAGACTGAAATATGTTTTCAGTCCGTTTCAGGACACAAGCAATTACATGGCACCATTTCCTGAAAACCCATTTTCAGGCCGTTTCAGGCCAAGTTACACCCCTCCGGTCCGCGGAACATTCTCGAAGGTGTGTGAGAGGGACAGCCTATCGTGTGAAAGAGAGAGACGATTAGCCTCGACCATGTCTCTCAAAACTTCCAGAAGAAAGTGTGAGCAGGATGGCTATATGCGCAAAAGAGAGGAACAATTGTACCTATTACCTAACCGAATGTTCCAGAATAATGCAAGAGAGAGATAGCTACACGCATGATAGAACGAGATGGACATAGTCTACTACCATCTGGAAAGTCCTCGATGTGTGTACAAGGGACGGATGTATGCGTAAAAGAGAGACGTCCATAGTTGACCTTGAACTGGATCATTCGGGAACTTGGTAGCACAATTTGCGGCGCATATATAAGCGGATCGGGACGCGGCCAGGGACAGTTTCAATTGAGATACAAAGTGATACACATCGAAGTGAGTTCAAAGCGACTAGTAGTGATTGTGATATCTGTGACTGAGTGAAATACTAGTGATTGTGATATCTGTGACTAAGTGAAATACTAGTGATTGTGATATCTGTGACAAAGTGATATACTGGTGATTTTTGTAGTGAATAGTGTTGCAAGTGATTCCTTTTGAATTCAATAAAGTAACTGTTTGTTTCACGGCTTCTTTCTATCAAACGTTACCCTATAGCTCGTAACATTTTGGTGTCAGAAGCGGGATAGAAAGATGCCTGTTACACCGAGGCGCGATCAAGAGGAGTCTGGAGGAGAAACGCCGGGGATGCAGACACGAGCACAAGCAGCACGTGACGCAGCACGTCGTCAAAGTGTTGGTGCCAACCGCACCATGGGCGAACACCAGGATCCCTCCGACCTATTACTGACTTTGCAACGCCTGTTGGAGGAACAAGCTCGTCGTCAAGAGGAACAAGCTCGCCGTCAAGAGGAGCAGATACGTGGTCTGTTGGAGGAACAGGCTCGCCGTCAAGAGGAGCAGACACGACGTCTGTTGGAGGAACAGACGCGCCGACTAAAGGAGCAGACACGTGGTCTGTTGAAGGAACAGGCTCGCCATCAAGAGGAGCAGGCTCGCCGTCAAGAGGAGCAGATACGTGGTCTGTTGGAGGAACAGACTCGCCGTCCAAAGGAGCAGACACGTGGTCTGTTGGAGGAACAGGTTCGCCATCAAGAGAAGCAGACGTGCCGTATCGAGGAACGTTTGGAGGTGATAGGCGTGCAGTTCAAGGAAAAACTAGAGAAGTTGAAATTAGAAATGGAGGATCATGGTGACAAGCTTTCTAAACACGAGAAGCAAATACTGGGAGTAGAAAAGGAGCTAAAATCTTTGAAAATTAATGGAGTAGTGACATCTGGTGCTCCAGCAGTTAAACTAAAAGCACCTCCATTCGACGGTACTTCCTCCTGGGGGGCTTACAAGCTTCAGTTCGAGACCGTGTCAAAGGCGAACGGTTGGACCAGTGAACAGGCAGTAACTGCCCTTATGTTAGGGCTGCGGGATCAAGCCTTGTCCGTATTGGAGACCATGGCGGGAGAGGTGACTTTTGATCGACTCTGGAATGCCCTAGAGTGTCGTTATGGTGACTCACACCTGGAGCACGTTTACAGGGCGCAATTAAAGGACAGAGTGCAGCTAGCTAGTGAGAGCCTGCAACAATGGAGCCTCGAAATTGAAAAACTGGTTAGAAAGGCTTATTTATCCTTACCATCTCTGGTTGACAGCATGCTAGTGCAAGCATTTGTAGATGGGATTAGAGATCGGGAAGTCAGGACAACTGTAAGCCTTGGTCACCACAAGATGTTAAAGGATGCTCTAGCCCACGCATTGGAAGTAGAGACAGTTCGTAGAGATCCTCGATCCTACTGCGTCCGAGTGGTAACAGACAATAAAGTAAAACCTAGAGGCGGACCCAGATGTTATGCGTGTGGAGAGTTAGGGCATATGAGATTTTCGTGCCCAAAACGAGGTTCACGGAGAGATGTGGAGATTCGACGCAGTGATTTGGGAGCAGCTCATGTATTAACGGGCGTTTCCGCAGAACAGCGTCAAGGAAAAGATTACGCCAGGACTGCCGGGCGGATGCTGTCCGATAGTGTGAAGAAGGTGCCAAAAGTGATGATTTCTCAGACTCAAGACGGGAATACGTTAGTCATTGACGGGGAAGTCAACGGGACTAAGTGTGAGTTAAACTTGGACACTGGAGCTTCGCGCACGGTAATCAGCTACCAACTTCCGAAGGGTTTTTCTGAGAGATATTCACCTTCACGTGGCAATATTCAGCTCCTGACAGCTAATGGCCAGCACATAACCGTCCGAGGAGAAGGTGTCGTGACTTTCAAAGTTGGTGAAAGTTTCTACCGGCATAAAGTTGTTATTGCAGATATAGTAAGTGACTGCATCATTGGTTTGGACTTCATGAAGAACCATAACTGCAAAATTGATTTTGAAAGCAGCGTCTTCATATGTGGCGTAGAAAAAGTTTTTCTGAAAGGTAGTTTGCCCGGAGGTGTTTACGATTTCCACAGAACGGTTGTTTTAGGAAACTCACAGACACATGACAGCGGCAAACAGGAAGTAGCAGAAAAAGTAGACAACTCCGAACCTTGGATAGTAGCCCAAGAAGGGCTCAAAGGATTTAAAGAGACCGTATCAAAAGAGAAAGAGTTGTCAAAAGCAAAGGAACTATTACGGCAACTTTCCGAAATGTTCGCCACAAATGATGAAGACCTAGGAAGGACTGGTATGGTTAAACATAAAATTGAGCCTGGAACAGAAACGCGGCCAAGCAGAGTTCCTGTTGCGTACGTAAATAAAATGAGTGAAAGAACGAAAACTCGATATGACAGGAAGATGCACCATGTAGACTTTGAAGAAGGTTCACTAGTCTGGCTTCATAATCCAGTAAGACGAAAAGGAAAATCTCCCAAACTTCAAGCTGATTGGGATGGTCCTTACACAGTGATTACGAAGATCAATGACGTAACATATCGCATAAAGAAGATGGGTAGTGCCAGAAACCAGCCTAAGATTGTACATGTGAATCGATTGGCACGTTACAATGGATCTAATGATGCTCGGGACGAGCATGTCTAAGGAGGGGGCAGTGTTACGGAGACGGGGTAAAAGACAACTCGCAGAAACATTTTTTTTAATTTTCTGCCACCTACAGGCGTTTTCAGCAGGCTGAAACATGTTTTCGGGTCGTTTCGGAGGAAGACCTAACACATATCAGTTAATCAAAAATTACTCCTACTTAACGCCGTTTTCAGCAGACTGAAATATGTTTTCAGTCCGTTTCAGGACACAAGCAATTACATGGCACCATTTCCTGAAAACCCATTTTCAGGCCGTTTCAGGCCAAGTTACACCCCTCCGGTCCGCGGAACATTCTCGAAGGTGTGTGAGAGGGACAGCCTATCGTGTGAAAGAGAGAGACGATTAGCCTCGACCATGTCTCTCAAAACTTCCAGAAGAAAGTGTGAGCAGGATGGCTATATGCGCAAAAGAGAGGAACAATTGTACCTATTACCTAACCGAATGTTCCAGAATAATGCAAGAGAGAGATAGCTACACGCATGATAGAACGAGATGGACATAGTCTACTACCATCTGGAAAGTCCTCGATGTGTGTACAAGGGACGGATGTATGCGTAAAAGAGAGACGTCCATAGTTGACCTTGAACTGGATCATTCGGGAACTTGGTAGCACAATTTGCGGCGCATATATAAGCGGATCGGGACGCGGCCAGGGACAGTTTCAATTGAGATACAAAGTGATACACATCGAAGTGAGTTCAAAGCGACTAGTAGTGATTGTGATATCTGTGACTGAGTGAAATACTAGTGATTGTGATATCTGTGACTAAGTGAAATACTAGTGATTGTGATATCTGTGACAAAGTGATATACTGGTGATTTTTGTAGTGAATAGTGTTGCAAGTGATTCCTTTTGAATTCAATAAAGTAACTGTTTGTTTCACGGCTTCTTTCTATCAAACGTTACCCTATAGCTCGTAACAATATGTTGGTCCGTTGCTGCGTGAAAGAAGGACAAACGAACTGACCAACAAACACAAAAACAATTTCCAATTGAATATAGTACTGATATTCAGAATGTCAGAACACAGAATGTTTGTAGTAAGTTCGGCCTTGTGATGTGTTTTTATTTAACGTAATTTTTTTTTCAAAATAAAGGCCTTTGGCGTTGTTCTGTTGTTGAATTGTTTCGGCCGAATAAAAGCAACTTCTAAATTGTACAACAGTATTTTTATACCCTTGGATAACGAAATTGCCACAGTGCCAGTCAGAACTGACCTAATACCTAGAGCGTGAATGTGAGTACCAGGACAAACCATCTCTGGTTTCTATGGTACAACATGCAAATTTCTATGTACAAAAGAAAGTAATGAAGAATAAAAAATAAAAAAAAACTATGGAAAAGAAAAGTCTGCGCGGCACTGCATTAATTTCAGTGACTACTTATCAAACCGGAACACAGTAATGCTTGTTGCACATTACTGCTTGGCGGCAGACTACACGAGTAAAGCGGACCCACCCAAGTCAATCAGAGACGAGTTAGTCCTACCATCTTTTACTTGTTACGTAACTTGATGTTGTAATTTAGTTTTTTAACAACTTTTCATGCACGCTTAGTTCTTCTTTGATGTCCTGAAATAAATGTATTTTCTTTCTTTCTTTGTTACTTTTAAGTCACGAGTGGCTGAGTGGTTATTCTTACTGCGTTAGTGGGAGGACTAACTCTCCTGCGAGTATCCGTCTGGGTTGTTACCACCGCTTTGTGAGTGAAGTCTGCCGCCAAGCAGTAGTGTGCAATCATTACTGTGTTCCGGTTTGATGAGCAGAGTAGCCAGTGAAATTACTGGGCTAATGAGACTTAATACTTAATGTCTCAGGGTAACGAGCGCACTGCAGTGCCGCGCAGGCCTTTGTGTTTCAAAGTTCTGGGTGGCAGTACAATTGTTATGAGCTGGCGTTATGCTTACCATCAGGCAAACGCCCAGCTCGTCTCGTTACCAAATAGCATAAAAAAAATATAAATATTAAATAAAATGTATTAGAATTAGTATCATAAACCGTTTTGTACTTCTTTCAAAGAGTAATGCACCCTTTTGTTATATTTTCGTGAAATTGCTTCTTGCAACAATCGTACTCAGTTTCATATGAATGCCATTAGATATAATAGCTTGCGTATGAATTTCTGTGTAACTAGAACTGAGCCAAAACGGAGCTCCAGCAGTTTAGGTAGATTTGTGAATGTATAATTTACCTACTTACTGCATACAGAAAGGTTTGAATTCAGCCATATGTTTATGCTGCTACAAAAATATGGTATAATAGCTGCTGCCCAGGTTCGATTTCCGGTCGGGGCAGATTTTGTGTAAGCATAAAGTTTGTTCTCGAGTCTTGGATGTTTGTGATGTGTATCTGTGTCCATGCCACCTGCGACACAGGGAATCCTAGTGCGGGGGGTATGAGTGTAAGCGTTTATTTCTTTATTAACTAGCTACTGCCCGCGGTAGATAATGGATTTCATGGTTTTTATTTTTTTGCGCGGAACCCTAATTCGTTTTCTAATATAAAAGTAGCCTAAGTTACTCTTTATAACATCAGCTATGTGCCAGTGAAAGTCCCGTCAAAATCGATCCAGCAGTTTCGGAGATTACCCGGGACAAACAGACAGAGAGACAGAAAAAAATATACTTTGCATTTGGTAAAAAGCTGTTATTTTGATATTACGAACAGACACTTCAATTTTATTTTTTTGTAATAGATAGAATAAAATAACACGTAGACCAGATTTAAGAAAGAATATAATTGTCGAGAGAGTGTTGAGAATACAATTATAAGAAGATAGAATAATTGGAGGTGAATCTCCTGGCAGATGACCAGAGCAGATTTTTATACAACACGTTATTGTATTTACCACTTTGACGTCGATGCGGACGAAGATGCTGAACCAGGAGGGCAATCGCGTTAAAAATTATCAACCAAACCGCTACTAAACCACGACCGCATCACAGCTTTTTGACCGTTTCGTATCGCGCTAATAGTTTTACCAAAAGTTGAGACGTTTCTCGACAACAACTGACAGTTAACGCTGTCAAATGAACGGCAATATCGAATTCCACACGACTGAACCGAAACTTTTTTTTTTTTTTTTAAACAATTTTAACTAAACAACAATTGGTATCAAACCACAACCAAATCATAACTGTACGCTGTCATTTCAAATTAGCGCGATCGGGGCCCAGGAGGGCAATCGCGTTAAAAATTATCAACCAAACCGCTACTAAACCACGACCGCATCACAGCTTTTTGACCGTTTCGTATCGCGCTAATAGTTTTACCAAAAGTTGACGTTTCTCGACAACAACTGACAGTTAACGCTGTCAAATGAACGGCAATATCGAATTCCACACACCTGAACCGAAACTAAACAACAGTTGGTATCAAACCACAACCAAATCATAACTGTACGCTGTCATTTCAAATTAGCGCGATCGGGGCCCAGGTAGAAAGAAGATTATTTTATTTGAATTTGAAATTTAAGTTCCGAATCTTCTTGAACATTTTAAAAAGTAGACGCCACTCTAACGAAACGAAAACAAAGGTAGAGTACTACCTCAAACGTCTTGTTCACTCAACCTCAGTTCACTTTCTTCAAATAACGGTTCACAATAAAAGGAAAAAGCAAATTCGCTCGGAGCATAATCCAATTTACAGTTCAGTCAAAGCGTGAATTCCAAGAGTTTAACTGCAAAACGGTACTCGTAACTTGAACAAATCCACTTAGATATGATCTAAGAAACGGTACGCCGTGTTGTGATGCTTAGGGTCTGCGGTGCATCCGACCAGTCTAACTTGATACTTGGAGAGCCAAACATAATGCGCTTCGAGGTTTTCGCTAAGATCGTTTCACAGATTGTACCGGTAAGTGTGCCAGCGTTGCTGTTGCGACTTGAAGGGCACTTGCAGCGAGTAAAATCACTGTATAAATAAATAAATAAACGCTTGCCACTCTTACCCCCGCACTAGGATTCCCTGTGTCGCAGGTGGCATGGACAAATAGATACACATCACAAACATCCAAGAACCGAGAACAAACTTTATGCTTACACAAAATCTGCCCTGGCCGCGAATCGAACCCGAGACCCCTCGCTTTGCAGGCAGGGTTACTACCAACTTAGCTACGGAGCCGTCAAATAGCCGTGTACGAGTGTTCACGAAGGAACTTTAAAAAACTCTTTAAGGGTAACGTTTTATGATTATTATCCACATGATTACATAAGTGGTGTCATTTTAGAAGGTTTTAAAGGACTGGTGATTGGCAAAATTGTCTTTAGAACTTCAGCGAAGGTGGGTGAGCATCAGAAGGCTTTTAGTTCTAGTTAGACTGACTCACAGGCACTGTAAGGGGTGTACCATGCTAAGAACCTCTGCTAGACCCGTTGAACTAAAGCAACTTGGAACTTGATTTAAAATGGCGCCAAAATGTAAAAAGACAATTGACAGTTGTGAAACAAACTGTATTCTACAGCCAATGAGTTCCATTTTCAAATGTAATTGTTACTTTATAATATTGTTTATGTAAGTGGCCAGTTCCGTATACAAAAATAGCAACCCTCGTAGAACGAAAATTACGATTTCTACACAAATTTTAAAGGTTTGGTCTGGGGCACAGGTGCTTAGTGAAATCCAAAGGTCTGCTTCCACTGGTCCCTGGCTACGTGTTCCGTATGCTACATTAATATGTTTTCCATATTCATAGTGTGTCCGTGGCTCGTGATACTTACACAATGTTCTCGTGTGCCGGTCCTGTCGTGATCTTTGAGGTTATTGTTTAGTACATATTGGTACACGATTGTCTGTGTCGTGTTTTTATGAGTTTTTTCATAGCTAGCTGCTGCCCGCGGATTCACCCGCGCGGAGATATTGGATTTCATCGTTTTCTAAAATAAAAGCAGCATAAGTTTCTCCTTGTAACATCCGCTATCAGCCAGTGAAAGTCCCGTCAAAATCGGCCCAGCTTTTTCGTAGATTACCCGGAACAAACAGACAGAGAGACAAAAATTTTAAAAATGTTTGTTTTGCTATTCGTACCGTATATACTTTCATATGCATTTAGTAAAAAGCTGTTATTTTGATATTACAAACAGACACTTCAATTTTATTTATTTGTATAGATTGTGGCGTCAAGACATGATATTGACCGAGGAGAATGGTGCTGGCCATTTTTTTAATACTATTTGATAAGGTGAGGAATTGGTCGTTTGCTTAATGGTAAGTGTAACGCCAGCCTATAACAATTGCAGTGCCACTCAGAACTTTGAAACACATGCCTGCGTGATACTACAGTGCGCTCGTTACCCTGAGACCTTAGGTATTAAGTCTCATAAGCCCAATAATTTCACTGGCTACTCTGCTCATCAAACCGGAACACAGTAATGCTTGCAAATTACTGCTTGTCGGCAGACTTCACGAGCAAAGCGGTGGTACCAACCCAGACGGACACTCGCAGGAGAGTTAATCCTACCCTTGCCGTGGTATCCTCTTTAGCCGGCTCCTAAGGAACCCACGGGAAGAGATGGGACGGTACTATTCGTAGTCAGGATACTCAATACTCAATCATTTATTGCAATCATATCATAATCATATTTACATTACATATATGGAGATGTTATATTATTAGTGAAGTTCACATATGACCCTGTTAGGGTATAGCAACACAAAGTAACAGAGCGAACCGATCCATTCCATAAACAGAACCTGTTTGTTTAGTCTTTAAAAAAATCATTTAAACAATAATAACATTTATCAATCAAAAATCTTTTTAGTTTATCTACGGAAATAGATTCCTTTTGTTCTTCTTTAATTGTATTTGGAATTTTGTTGTATATTTTTATCGCCATTGCATTTGGATCAGAGCTGGAGCTGTTCATCACGGTCACCACGACCATGGCTAACAAATCAACCAAAGATTTAATTTATTGGTCAACTCAGAGGTTATTTATTTAATGGGCTTTCCGGCCGTGACCTATGAGGCTATGAGTCGATATAATTTGGTTCCTGTCGCATCACTTGGTTTCTGATCCGATCTTTCAGGGAAACTCGAGCGTAGCTCTTATCCGTTGCCAGCTGAGCGATATTGAATGTAGAGTAGCGTAACCGTAAAAAATGCGGTTTCCTTTTACTATTATCATAGTATTAGTATTATCGACTATAGTTATTCCGTTAAATTCGTTTTCCTGCGGCATGCAGCGACGGTGGGGGGTTTAAGAGCCAGCTCAGTTTTTTGCTTATAAAAAGCAATAGTGGTAGGACTAACTCTTCTGCGGGTGTCCATCCGAGTTGTTACCATCGCTTTGCTCGTGAAGTCTGCCGCCAAGCAGTAATGTGCAAGCATTAAAATGTTCCGGTTTGATGAGCAGAGTAGCCAGTGAAATTACTGGGCTTATGAGACTTAATACTTAATATCTCAGGGTAACGAGCGCACGGCAGTGCCGAGCACGCCTTTGTGTTTCAAAGTTCTGAGTGGCACTGCAATTGTTATGGGCCGGCGTTACACTTACCATTAAGCAAACGACCAGCTCGTCTCGTTACCAAATAGTTACAAAAAAACTAAGTTGATAGCTAGGTGAGCGATTGAAAATACCTTACCACCTGCTATGGTTGCATCAGGACATTGTCCTTAAAAAGGTCAAGCTTATTTTAGGATTCGAAACGTTGACGTAGATCGGCAGGTGACAACGTCACTGTATCTGAACCATCACAGCTTCAACTCATTAGGAAGGAACCCGTGGTTAACGCAGCGATTATCTCCGTTTCAAATCTTCCATACATCACACACACCGTAGACCACACACACCGTAGACATATTGCGAAGGAAATGGATGGAGTATAGGTCTTAGGGGCAGCTTAGACGCTCAAGCAACCGTACGCTTGCTTGTCAGAATAACAACGCTTTTGCGTCAAGCGCGGATTTCGTGATACTCGAAATGCGCGGTTGACGCAAAAGCGTTGTTATTCTGACAAGCAAACGTACGTTTGCTTGAGCGTCTAAGCTGCCCCTTACGTAATGCTGGTTTCACAGAATTTTCGGTTAATGTCCATGATTTTACAGAAACTCAAATAATTCCTAATCCCAGACATCGCATCCATTCGAAGCCTATAAGCATTTGAGTGCTTTCAAATTGTTACAATTTACAATGCCTAAGCCCATCTCACGAGCTTGAAGATGTCATTCTATCCTAAGGGCTCGTTGTTAAGGAAACGCAGTGGGAAGCGCATAGCGTATTGCGTCGCTTCGCGCGTATTCTCCGTCGTGGGAAAGGCACGTGAAACGTGGCGATACATGCTACTGGGCCCGTTGTTGCCCGCGGTATCACACGCAAAAAATATACAAACATATCATGTCGATATATGACGGGAATATCAGTTGGCGTAAGGAACAAAACACGTTTTATAGGAGAACCAAAACTCCGATTTTTTGTAAAAACGACGTAACTTTTTATGTATTGTATGTATTTATACATAATATACATATACAAATAAATAAAATTGATGTGTCTGTTTGTAATATCAAAATACCTTACTTAACTGACTTAATACCTAATGTCTCAGGGTAACGAGCGCACTGCAGTGCCGCGCAGGCCTTTGTGTTTCAAAGCTCTGAGTGGCACTACTGCAATTTTTATAGACCGGCGTTATACTTACCATCAGGCAAACGACCAGCTCGTCTCGTTACCAAAGAGCATAAAAAACGTACCATAAAACGGACACAATAACGCATGCCGATATAATCGACTGGTTTCTCGGAGCTTTTATGTTTGAATCTTTGAATTGACCGCTCGCAGCGACGCAATACGCGACGCGCCACGCGCCGCGTCTCTCTAAATGAGCCCTAACGGTTGCAACTAGTGCGTAATACTTTAATCCACGCTTTGTTACCAAAATTCTAACATTTCCAAGTCATATTATGTTGACAGGGGATATTTGCCTGGGCTTTATTACAAAGCGTCGGAAATCTTGACCATGGAAAACGGAGAGCAGTGGTGTAACTTTTTATTTTAATTACTAGACGTGAAGAAGCAATATTGCGATTCCCCCTAGTTCGAACTAACAGTAAAAGAATGTGTACATACGTCGTCCGACCTTCGGACACAGTCGGACTACGTGGCCAAAGCGGTTTTTTTATGTTTATTTTGCAGGTTGAAAAGTTTTCATTTAATTCAACGCGCACGCGTTTTTAAGTTATGTAGGTTATAATTAATCCACATTTTTGTTGAGTCATAAAAATAGTTTGACTCAACTTAGTTACTAAGCAACTAAATTTACGTGGTTCGGACTAATTTAGCTACTAAAACACTCGCACTGCAATGCATAGACTAAATATAATAATCGCTAGGCAGAAATGTAGACGCTTATCATATAATATGACTTTTGGGTATTTGCATGTGACATTGAAATATTATTTATTTATTTACTTAATCCACAGCTCTTAATAAAACTTAGAATATCTTATTGCATTCTTAACTTACAGCCAAAGTATTATAACTTTTGTTTTAATTATAAGTTTTTTTTTAACCGGGCAATTATTAATGCCGTACACTGGCCTCACTTTGACACAGACAGAAAAACGTCAAGCAAGGTTTAAAGCCATAATATGAAGAAGAAGAAGCCATTTTTTTCATTTAAATGTGCCATCTACTTTCCTAAATTCTGGCCATTTTATTACAAAATATATACATACAGACTTTAACTGCTTCTGTTATTTTACAAATTATCTTTTTCATCTATGCACATTCTCTAATTCTCTAAATGCACTGTGCAAACCTCAACGGGGTAAATGGCTGCGGTCTCCAAGTTTTTCGGCTAAATGTTTTAAGTGTCTCATTAAGACAAAGGCTTTGAGGACAGAGGATTGCTCGGTTTAATATTCCCCGAAAAAGTCGGCACTGATGAAATTTCAAGAATATTCAGTAAAAACCCGGGGTACGTTTGCGTTTAGTCGCTGGGACTTTGAATCGGCTTCGTTAAACATAGGTTTGTTGTTAGGCTAAATACAGACGACGCTTTTATTTTGTGAAAATCTTTGTAAGAACGGTGATAACGCTAATCCTAGAATAATAATAAACGCTTACACTTATACCCCCGCACTAGGATTCCCTGTTTTGCAGGTGACATGGACACAAACAGATACACAACACAAACATCCAAGACCCGAGAACAAACTCTATGCTTACACAAAATCTGCCCCGGCCGGGTATCGACCCCTCGCTTTTCAGGCAGGGTTACTACCAACTTAGCTACGGAGCTGTGTAGCTACGGAGAGTAGATCTTGCTCTCGAGTAGCTATGGCCAGGAAAGCACTAGAAAATTTCCTACCAGGATACTTTGGTTACATCACAATATTTACCTTCACTTATAGCTCATTCTCATTATAGAATGCGAATCATAGACCTACGAATGAGAAGCCAACCTCACTACCGCTGAGTCTTAATCGCTTCCATCATCATCAGTCAGAAACGCCCACTGCTGGATTTCGGCCTCCCCCATATGATTATGCCGTAATACAGCACGCTTGGCAGGCGTCTGATGATCGCAGTAAACTCAAGTCTCATAAGCCCAGTAACTTCACTCATTACGTTGCTCATCAAACTGGAACACAGTAATGCTTGCACATCACTACTTGTCAGCAGACTGTGCGAGTAAAGCGGTGGTAACAACCCTAACGGACACTCGCAGAAGTCCTGGTACATTCTCACAAGAACCGTGCAGTGTTGTCTGTTGGGACATTGCATTCCATGATCCATTGCTGAGTGAAAGAAGGACAACCTTCTTTCACTCAGCAATGGATCAACGTGATTTTTTGCATAGATATAATTTATGGACCGGAAAGTAACATATTTTTTATCCCGGAATCTCAAAGCAGTCGGCAGCTGGTAATATTAGTAGGGATAGATATCGTAAAGGATAACGACGTGTTTTGTCAGAAGCGCTTCATTAGGTTGAATCCCTAACAAGGGCGTGAGTGCTCTCACTCATCTTACGTCAACTCGAGGCGAACTTGCGAACATTTATCGTCGCTGTCTTCATATTCTCTCTGCACGTTAGGGTTGCTACTCGTTTACTTTTGATAGTTAGAAGATTTTGATTTAAAGCCGAAGACTACGACACTATACATCGTACACTTATGTAAACCACAAAAAAATACACATCCTTAACATGTGTAAAACTCTCGCGTACGGTTAAACATGCCTTTGCGTGATTAAATATGAACAACCACAAGCCTCGACTTAAGGAGTGTCTTAACTGTTGTGTAACTTAATTCTGTTGTGACATTTCTAATCATTTAGAAGTTATGCTTTAGACACTGTCTAGCTAAACAGGACGTCTAAGAGTTGCTTTTTGTAACACGGTGAGTGACTATAAGTGCACTAATTGTGAGAAAAAGAAGAATAGAAAGCATGTGCATCCCTTTCTGCACTGACAACGTTCTTAACTGTGTACTATCCTATCGGTGTATTGTGAATGCAAATGTATTCGCACATTCGGGCTATAGAACTTCAAATGCACTTGACTCGGATGCAATACGTTTGCGCTATCATTTTTTTGTGATATTAACGTCTAACACTTTTCTCCGTGTCTGTACACTGATTACAAAATTTGTCAACGGGTCCAGGTCAAGTGATCCAGCGGGTTCAGTCCATGTAGGGTCAGTTCGTAATAGCCAAATAGTGTCGCTACAGCGGCAACAAGTTGTGAACAAGTGTCTCTTTGTGAACAGTAAAGAAAACTTCCGACACTTGTGTCGCAATTTCTGTCGTAGACTAAACTTAGCTTTAGATAGCCCTTTGTCTCTAATCAATCACTGGGTGATAGGACTAACGAGAACTTTGCTCGTGTAATCTGCCCCTAAGATGTGCAAGCATGTGTTAGACCTGACTAGATAAGTAATCAGTGATATTACTGGCGGTCACCCATCCAAAAATCGACCGAAGCGAACGTTGCTTGAATCGGTAGATCGGTTAAAATGGCAAGACGAATATATATCTTTACCACCATACATATATAATATAGGTAACGACTTGTTTTGCCAGCAGCGCTTCATTAACTAGAATTTCTAACAAGATCGTAAGTGCTCTTAACACCCGTCAACTTGAGCTTCACTCACGAACATTCCTTGTCGCTGTCTTAATCTCCAACCTCTCCCTAACTATTAGGGTGGCCACACGTGCCGTTTTGAGAAAACAATCTTTTGAAAATTGGAGATCGTTTGTTTTGGCGAACGATCGTCGACAAACATGAAATTTAATTAAGAATAAGTCTTCTATCATTGAAAACTGATTTTTTTATGCAGTAAAGAAACGACAGTATCTGGTCTGATGGTTATCATCACGCCTGCCCATAGCAATTGCAGTGCCACTCAGAAATTTGTAACTCAAACACCAACGCTGCATTACTGTGCCCTGAGACATCCAGTATTAAGTCTCGTATGCCGAGCAATTCCTCAAGGGCACCGTAGATGCTCAAGCAAACGTACGTTTGCTTGTCAGAATAAACGCTCGCTACGCTTTTGCGTCAAGCGCGCATATCGAGTATCACGAAATCCGCGCTTGACGCAAACGCGTTGTTATTCTGACCAGCAAACGTACGTTTGCTTGAGCGTCTAAGGTGCCCCTAACTACTTTGCTCATCAAACCATAACCCAGGAATACATAATACAAGAGCATAGCGGTGGAATCAAGACGGAAACACCATAGTCTTTTACTTTTTATACTGTCTTTTTGAAATTCATGAATTTTGAATTGTTACTTTAACTTTTTTTTGTATTTATTAATTATTTTGAATTGTTGATTTGATATTTTTTGTGTAATTTTTTCAAACACAATGTAACAATTGTTAATGAATAAATTGAATTGAATTGACTCCTCTATCATATCTTGACCAAATTTAAATGAGACCATGCACCGTCTTCTATATTGTAGAACTGCTTTACAGCCCTTAGTGCCAGAAGTCGTTGACTCGTGTCCCGTTAGCAGGGAAGATTTTGAGATGTTTATGTTTACAAAGATATCCCGTGTGGGCATTAAACATCCCTACTAAAGTTAATCAAACTATATCTTTCACCCTGTGTTGGTATCCCTACTCCAAACACTTAAGTGCGACATAAATACGCGCGCATCGCCGATAAATTCGCGACTACCCTCAGTTTTGCACAACATCCCCTCGTTTAGGGCTCCTCACAATAAGTCAAGTCCTAAGCAAAGAGGGGTTGTTACCCCATTTGGAATTTTCTGGATCGATAGGGGCTGATAGAGAAATTGCGTAGTTGTGGTTGTGTGAGTAAAATATTACGGTATATAAGTCTTTATTTCTATATAAATCAGCGCTGGCGGGTTTTATTATATCATCTTTGTGTTAGGACATTATTAAACAATTCTTCGTATCTCGGAAATTCCTGAGCGATTTGGAGTAGGTGGCAAAGCACAAAATTTTTGATGCACGCTCAGTTCCCCTGTTTTATTTGTTCTCAAAGCACAAAATTTTTGATGCACGCTCAGTTCCCCTGTTTTATTTGTTCTTCGATAATACTTATTGTATGCTCTTCTTTTGTACATATTTTGTACAATATATCATCGAATAAACAGTCTAATTCCATGCAAATTGGCTATTGAATGCATGACATTACACTAGCAGCTACTTCTATAGCCCCCGCTCTGATTAATGCCATGCAAATCGAATCTCTTGAGTGCGAATGACAAGACCAACATAATATGTACAAAGGCGAACTTAATGTCATTTAGTTACTTTCTTCGGACGAGCCTTTGTTATATACTTAAGAGGTCCCAAACCGCCATACTTTCTATACATACGCTCGTACGTAATTATAGTGTTGTATAATTTTTTTCTTTCGGCGTTTTGATCAATTAGGTAGCTTAAGTGTATTTATTATATCTAGGATTTTATGGAATCAAAAATTTAAAATGTTGACAATCCAATTCAGTAAAAGCCTAAAAAACAGCCTTTTTAAACAAATTTTACTTTGACTTTGGCCGTTCACAATGTTCTCATAAATGTAAAAGTAAACAAAACACTTCCATAGGATCCTTGGACATGTCATGGAGATTATGAATAACAAACATTTTTTTCACAAACTTGTAAGGCATTTTAAAAAACACGTATTTCCTGGAACAAGTTTTAGGAAATTACAACGCTCTAATTGTCTTAGGAAATTTTATTTGGAAATTTATTTCAAAAGTTTCAGAATGCTAACCTAAGGCTCTGGCGTTGTCTCTCTTTTTCCGTAGTGC
Organism: Crocallis elinguaria; assembly: GCA_907269065.1. NCBI lineage: Eukaryota > Metazoa > Arthropoda > Insecta > Lepidoptera > Geometridae > Crocallis > Crocallis elinguaria. The sequence continues at coordinate 1,778,435 of OU026076.1, forward strand.
CTGTTTTTCTTCGATGAACCGACAAGCCTTAAGGCCTTTTGCGTTCTACTTAGGCGGGCCGGGTAGGAGCACCTTAATGCAGGAGTAGCTTTTCTAATTTAATAAACATGTCAAGTTCGAAAACTCACTCGCCGTGGCTTCTGTAGGCTCTAAGCATTATCAAAGGGAGAGTTCTTTGAAACTATGATATTTTATTTAGGCGGGTGACGTAGGTTCATGTCAACGTTCAACACGCAAGTATTAAGGTGAATCCTCTAACAAATCCTCTAACCTCTTCAACCCATCAGGGTTAAATGATTTTAAACGTGCAATATGTAGAGAAAATGTTGGAGGTTGGCAGGATATTTTTTATTTTCTTATCGTCTATGAAAAAGAATTGAAAAAATTGAAAATTAAAAACTGAGTTTAGAGCTACTAAAATCGGTAATACCGTGTCAATCTCCAACATTTTCTCTACAGAACGCGATGATATATTCTTAACAGCAGTTTAGAGCTATCATTGCATTATGTTAGGGAAATTATAAAATAAATAAAAATATCCTGGCAATCTCCAACATTTTCTCTACATAACGCAATGATATCTTCTTAACATCAGTTTAGAGCTATCATTGCATTATGTTAGGGAAATTATAAAATAAATAAAAATATCCTGGCAATCTCCAACATTTTCTCTACAGAACGCGATGATATCTTCTTAACAGCAGTTTAGAGCTATCATTGCATTATGTTAGGGAAATTATAAAATAAATAAAAATATCCTGGCAATCTCCAACATTTTCTCTACAGAACGCGATGATATCTTCTTAACAGCAGTTTAGAGCTATCATTGCATTATGTTAGGGAAATTATAAAATAAATAAAAATATCCTGGCAATCTCCAACATTTTCTCTACAGAACGCGATGATATCTTCTTAACAGCAGTTTAGAGCTATCATTGCATTATGTTAGGGAAATTATAAAATAAATAAAAATATCCTGGCAATCTCCAACATTTTCTTCTCATATTGAGTTTTGGCGGGAATGCGAAAATGTGCTGATTTTGTGTTATTTACTAAAACCTATGTTTCTTCGAGTGTTAATGTGTAATAATGGTGGACTATTAACCATTAAGTGTTCGTAAACGTGCATGAGTGAAAGGCAAATAGTACAAAGGCGAAAAACGTGTATTTTCGTATTCTATCCAAAACTCCATAGAAGCTTCAGTAAAGTATCCACCGCTTTACTGAAGCGTCACTTCGACTCGAAAATTGTTTCTAATATTGCGACTTAAGGACTATGTATCCAGGTCAAGAAATAAATTATAAAAAAAAATCTTCTCATATTGCATGTTTAAAATAATTTTAACAGTAATTATTACATAAGAAATAATAAGAAAAAACACAATAAGTAATTCCTTGCATCTTCATTTGAATTAAAACTTGTTATAAAATTTGGTTTACACCACTGGATTTTCCAATATTAAAAGTTAGTATATTACACACTAAAATTTTTGAAAAGAACTATAGTTCTATTTTGTTTGAAACAATTAACACAGTAGCCAGTGAAATTACTGGACTTATAGGCTTATAAAATTTAATACTTAATGTCTCAGAGTAACGAGCGCATCTGCATTGCCGCGCAGACCTTTGTGTTTCAAAGTTCTGAGTGGCACTGCAATTGTTATGGGCCGGCGTTATGCTTACCATCGGACAAACGACCGGCTCGTCTAGTTATCAAATAGTATATAAAAAAGTGAGAGGCGAGATATCCTGTAGTGGTAACATTTCCCTCGTGCCGTTTCGCTTCGAACCCGACCACAAAGCTGGGCAAAGCCACAGAGTTAGAGGAAACAGATGACGGATAATGGACAGTTACTATTTCCAGCAAGATGGTATCCAATCAGTGATTTCCAGTCACTTCCTGACCTTTCTTGCCTTGACTACTAAACAATCGTTAATCGCAATCATGCTTGCACTGCAAAATTGCCTGGCGACAAATATAACAGGGTTAGTCGCTAGCTAGCGAGCGCTAGAAAAATATCCTACCATATGCTACCATGCTTTGCTCGTGAAGTCTGCCGCCAAGCAGTAGTGTGCAAGCATTACTGTGTTCCGGTTTGATGAGCAGAGTATCCAGTGCAATTACGGGGCTTATGAGACTTAATACCTAATGTCTCAGGGTAACGAGCGCACTGCAGAGCCGCGCAGGCCTTTGTGTTTCAAAGTTCTGGGTGGCACTGCAATTGTTATGGGCCGGCGTTATGCTAACTATCAGGCAAACGACCAGCTGACCTGACTATTTACTAGCCAAATGATAACCAATCGAGAATGAAAAGCTAGCTTTGACTTAAATCATATCGCTCCACTCCCCAGATGTACTATCAATACAAAACCACGCAGCCGTGCAATCCATTCATTCCGAAATATTCTCTTTTTTTCCCTAAAAAAGAACTAAAAGAAACATTGCACTCGGTTCACACGCCTTCAAAAGGGCTCCCTATACCCAGATACCGTACACGATATAAAAGCAGTATGGACACTACAAATAATATAATTCGAAAACTCTTGAACACAATTATTGTATAGGAAAACACAATTTACATAAGACCAATACCAATCTGTTAGTGGTAGGACTAACTCTTCTGCGAGTGTCCGTCTGGGTTGTTACCACCGCTTTGCTCGTGAAGTCTGCCGCCAAGCAGTAGTGTGCAAGCATTACTGTGTTCCGGTTTGATGAGCAGAGTAGCCAGTGAAATTACTGGGCTCATGAGACTTAATACCTAATGTCTCAGGGTAACGAGCGCATTGCAGTGCCGCGCAGGCGTTTGTGTTTCAAAGTTCTGGATGTTACTGCAATTGTTATTGGCCGGCGTTATGCTTACCATCAGCCAACCGACCAGCTCGTCTAACGAGACGAGCTTTACTTTTATTTTTTTATTTTTTATATGTTATTTGGTAACGATCAAATAACATATAAAAAAATAAAAAAATTAAGAAAAAGCAATTGAAGGAACAAATGTTGTGTTAATTTAAATAATTTTAAAAGATAATACCAATTCATTCGGCTGCAATAACGTATACACTTTCAAATGACGGCTCCGTAGCTAAGTTGGTAGTAACCCTGCCTGCAAGGCGAGGGGTCCCGGGTTCGATTCCCGGCCGGGGCAGATTTTGTGTAAGCATAAAGTTTGTTCTCGGGTCTTGGATGTTTGTGATGTGTATCTGTGTATGTCCATGCCACCTGCGACACAGGGAATCCTAGTGCGGGGGTATGAGTGTGTAAGCGTTTATGTTATGTTATGTTAAATGTATACCAAAATGATGTGACGAAAATAAGTGTACTGAGTGACATTTTCATATTACGATATACATAGGCGAAAATAAGTGTAGGTAATTATTATGCTAAAGCAATATCGTCGCTTAGCTAACAATACCGCGTAAGTCGAAAATTGACCATTTTACGTTTTATACATCATTGGATAGATTTTTTCAGCGCGCATCTAATGACGTTACACAAAATTCAAAATTATTAAATCCCAGGAAGTTATTCAACTAGTTCTGTCACCGCGCAAGTCATTAGTATCGTTAAAACCGCACAAATCATGAGTCCGCCATACTGTTTCGCACTGATGTGTGACTGAGCTACAAAATTGATTAATTTCTTTTTAAGTTTGGTACTTTTATCGATGAGACAGGGAGTTATGATGCACTAAAAGGTAAGCGAACTTAATTGTTTTTTTTCTCTCCTGAAAACTAAGCAAATTTGAGATGCGCTATTGTTAGCTAAGCGACGATATGTGCAATTATTATAGACCTAAGCAACAGCTTTAAAAACATGTGACGCTCTTACTGACCGAACCTTGCCCTGCAACATATCGAAGGGCTTTATAGTTCCTTTGTGGAGTCCCTCCGCCGTTACGTAACGGCCGTTACAGATATCGCCGCGATTTGGGAATAGATTTGTACTCGGATCTGATTTATTTGCTCCGGGGATCGGTGGAGCGCGTTTTGATGACGTAAACGCGTGTTTTTCAATGTTCCGTACAATGAAAATCCGAAAACGGTAAATTACCCCCAAAACGTATATTTTTAGTGACGTCACTAAAAATATACGTTTTGGGGACTGATTTTTGGGGGAAACTTAAAGTATATGCATAAATAAGATTTTTCCCTTTTATCGCATGATAAAAGGGGGAAATCTTCGAGACTCAATTCCCGTGATGGACGAACTACATACCTACAAGTTTGTACGGGACCCTCAGCGCGGGAGTTCGAATCACACTTGGCCGGTCCTTTTTTTTACTTAAACCAGTTTCAATTCTAGTCAAGCCAATTTCTGTTTTAGTGATTTAACGCTAGTATAACATAGGTACTACGAAATATTTACAAAATGATTTGGAATTGGCTGGAGTGGAACGCCTTCGTATTTACGCCTAAATGGGATTATTGAAGTCAAGTGTGATTAAGTATTTACGGAGCAAGCGTGCTAAGCCTTCGGCCGCATCATAGCTTTACATCAGGGGATACCGTGGACAAACGCAGCTTCAATCAGTAATAAAAAAAAATTGATAATATGGAAAAAAAAGGTACTTATCAAAGATGTATAAGAGAAAGAAAAAAGTTATGAACAAACAAGGGACCATCGTAACGCCCGCGGGAACCGTTTCCTAACGACAAACTCACATTAGCCCTTCCTAATTGGACACCTAATGTTATTTCCCAAATTCCATTTCCTTCCTTAACATCGCACTCCCCAAACAAACAGCATAATAAACTTATCAAACAACTTAATCGTACAAATTGAACAATTACTCCCCGAAGGTACAGGCGGGAGTTTAGCACATAATTAAATACCAATTAACTAATACCGTTAATTCTCCGATGTAATTCTAATTAATAGTATTTTAAAGGAAAGCACAGTACTCTGATTCAGCAGTAGGCTAACTTTGTGCAGCGAGCGCGTCCGCATATAAAACAAAAATCTATACAAATAAATAAAATTGAAGAGTCTGTTTGTAATATCAAAATAACAGCTTTTTACTAAATGCATATGAAAGTTATTTTTCAAATTTTTATCTGTCTGTCTGTTTGTTCCGGGTAATCTCCGAATTACAGCTGACCGATTTTGACGGGACTTTCACTGGCAGATATCTGATGTTATAAGGAGGCAACTTAGGCTACTTTTATTTTAGAAAAAAAATTAGATAAGATTATATAATGTGGGTAATTTATAGTTTTAATTCCGCGATAAAATTTTATTTATAAATTTTATTTATCGCGGAATTAAAACTATAAATTACCCACATTATATAATCTTATTTAAAATGGACTTCCGCAAAGTAACGCCTGATTCCATCAAATATAAAAAAAATTAGGGTTCTGTGCAAAAAAATAAAACCATTGAAATCCAATATCTCCGCGCGGGTGAAAACGCGGGCAGCAGCTAGTCTTAAATAAAAACAACATAATGTCACCTCGCCTGCCTTTGCGTGTGGGCATTGTTACTTTTACGATGAAAGTGGATTGATTTAAATCGATATAATAAAGTTATACTAAATATAATATATCTTTTAGTAATATGGGCAATGACAGAAAGAGACGAAATAAAAAAGCATTATCGAATTGAGAATTATTTACCCAATCTTTCCAGGCGTCTTTATTTAGTCCTCGAAAAAATTTAAAAAAGCAAATTAATATTTTAATGTCTTTTTGGTTCAATTTTTCTGGCCATGTTATATAACTATTGTTTACTTTGTATAGGTTTTCATTTGTCAAACAAAAAGATTGAATCTTTGTCCTCAAGGATAAATTTTAATAATGACTTTAGTTATTATTTTATGCAGTATTTTGTATTACTATTTTGGCGTCTTTGTTTTGACATTAAAACTTCTTTTTTGACATTTTTAGACTTTAAAAAAAAAAGTTAAATCATTAATTTAATTAAAAATAATGTTTTTTTTTAATATTGTATTTGAAATTATTGAAGTTTGTTTCAATTATTTATATAGAATATGTAACTTAAAAATGACAGTCCGCCTCTCAATTTGTACGCCTACATATGAGGCAAAACATGATGAACCTGTAATGACTATAACATCGATGTACCTACTTATATAATATTAAGTTGGTATAATACTCATGTTTTATACAAATAAAATTTATCTTATCTTATCTTATCTTATCTTATCTTATATATTTTATAAGTGAAGATGATGTACTGCGTAGTACCTATATTGCAATGAACGCTTAATTAAGGTAGTGGATTTTGGGAAGACATTTTGGGAATTTGCGCATAATAGGGATTGGAAGGAAATCGCTGAGGTATGCCTGCCTATTCATTGGGATTAAACGGAATCAAGAATGATTAAAATGGACCCGTTTTGGCTTATTTCAAATGAGAGTAAGTACTACAGACTTTTATTTTTTGCCAGCGACAAATCACATTTCATTCGCATCCCTGCCGTGCTAGCATGCGCACCGTGACAAAATTTTGTCGATGCTTATATCGTGCATTTATCTCATATTCGCACGAGAAAGAGTGAGTCAAAACAGTAGACAAAATTTAGTCGTGGTGCGCATGCTGGCCTGTCTGGAATCAGGATAATATACGTATGCCTAAAGCATTCAAGGATAACGTAGGTAATGTTGACTTTAATTTTCAAAATAGGGATGGTCTTATGGTGTCCAAAGATTAGCGGTAAAAGACATTACCGTTTTATACAATTTATATAGAGACCGAGACGAGAAGACATTTGTTAATGATAATTTTATTTGTGGAACTATGCCTATGAGTTGTGATCAGCCTAGCTACCATACTCATGTTGAAAATTTATCAACAATCAATTATTTTACAATTAATATAGTACTAGCTTTTGTCCGCAGTTTTCACCCGCGATCCCACAGGAACCGTGCATTTTACCGGGATAAAAAGTGGCCTATGTTACTCTCCGGTCCATGTTCTGTATCTATGCCAAAAATCACGTCGATCCGTTGCTCCGTTACTGCGTGAAAAAAGGGCAAACCAACAAACACACTTCGCATTTATAACATTAGTAGGATAATCCTACTAATATTAGATATAAATGCGAAAGTTTGTTTATAATATTAGTAGGTCGCATAGGCATTATAGGTCGCATTTATAATATTAGTAGGATAATCCTACTAATATTAGATATAAATGCGAAAGTGTGTTTGTTGGTTTGCCCTTCTTTCACGCACTAACGGAGCAACGGATCGACGTGATTTTTGGCATAGATATAGTACATGGACCGGAGAGTAACATAGGCTACTTTTTATCCCGAAAAATGCACGGTTCTTGTCTTGATATTAGATAAAACGTTACTACATAGGTACTCAATATCTTTAAATTCCTTTTTATCCAAAGATTAATTGCGCTTGGCCGCAACAAAACATTGGTACCATTCAACAAAACCATCGCAAAGTTCTAATTTTTTCTAATTTTATAATCGCCACTCTTCAGTAGAAGAATATTGGAACCAACCTTTTGTGTTCAAACAACAAAAGATTTCCTCCGAGAAATATATTTTCGTTTATTCGCTATTCCACAACAATTGAATCCCGATTTTCCACCAATTATTTAAAGTAAAAAGTCCTTTCATGGACGCCCATTTCTTTTAATGTTGTTTCATAATAAATCTAATTTATCCAGTCTTTTTGCTGTTGGACAGTTTGTGAGAGTATGGGCAGTTGCTGCACTGCTAACGACAGGTTTGTGAGTTGGGTGGAAGCTTTGATTTCCGTAAATGAATAATAAGTACTAATTAGGTATAGTGACCAAAATGCTGGCCTCTACTTAGGTCAAAGATTAAGCATTGTCATTCAACGTGGCAATGCTGCCAGCATTTTGGGAACGTTGCCTACTGGCAGCGGATTATTAGATTAAGATTGTAAATAAATTAGTGTGTATTTTATTTAGTTATTTTAGTTTATGTTGTTTACTTTTTCTGTTACTATAATAAAGGCTTAATGGTAGAAAAAAAAAAAAAAGGTATAGTGATCAATAAATATAATGTGCACAATTGTGTTCTGTTGTTGACAGAAATGTATGTTATGTCTTTTTAAGCATGTGTAAATTTTAAGCACCTTTTTTTCTATATACTTCATTTTTTCTGTGTTATTTTCCATTTACTTCTGTTTTATGTTGAACAAAAAACGTCCTTATATTCTGTAAATAAAACTAAGTTAATTCTTTTTAAACACAAATTGTTTTGAACTTTCACGGTTAATAACTAATTCCTACACTGTAACGGTAAATATCCCGTTACAATGTATGAATTACTAAATTATTTTTGTTTTATTCATAATTATTCTTATTTCCAATTAGTTCACCTTAACTCTGCCTTCCTTTAATCAAAATGTGAATCTTTGTATTATGGAATAGTAGTGAATGACTCCTCATTCGTAAGAAAGAGGTGCCAGCAGCAAACGCTTTCCATCGTCGAGAAAGTTTTAATATTAGCAATCTTGCACCTCTTTTATTATACAAAATTACACTCTACAAACACGTGGCTAACAAAAAGGAAAACATAACTACTGCGGTCTTAAAACTAAAAGTTTGCAATTTAGCTCATAAATGTGTGGATAAGTAGAATAATGTAGTTTCCATCGAGCGTCCGTACTGTTGCGTTCTGTATAGTGCGTCGACCCCCCAGCGGGCGCAGTATCAGCTGAAAACACTCCGAATAAAGAATATTACAATTGTAATGGATACATGTCGCTTTCGGCAGTCCCCCGCCTTTGAGAGAAAATTGGCAACTTGTATGAATACATAAATATTTTTATTTACGAGTACATGCGAAAAAATTAAGAGTAAATGCGACTTTTTACGGGATAAAATCAGAATTTTAATGTTGTGTTTCAGTCCAACCATAAAACAGAGAGATCTAACACAGTACGGTAATAATTCAGTGAAGTTTAGTATTTTTTTTATACTATTGAATAACGAAACGAGCTGGTTGTTTGCCTGATGGTAACCATAATCAAAGAGTATATAAGACATAATGCCAGCCCATGACAGTTGCAGTACCAGTCTGAACTTTGAACGAAGTTTTTTTTAAACTTATGTCAGATTTGTTGGCTCTGGTTGATAATGTCTACGAAAATGTCAATGTCAACGAAATTTTGTGAATTTTACATTGTTTTGGGTGAGGCGACGACAGCGACCTGCCGTGCTAACATGCGCGCCGTGACAAACGTTACGTTACGTGACGTTTTGTCGATGCTTATATCGTGCATTTATCTCATATTACAGCAAGTTAATTTCGAAGTTATACTCGCTGAATACTTATATTCGATAAACAACAGATAATTTACCTAAGATCTACGTCGATGTTTATGGCTTTGAGGAGAGTCGTTGTTGATGACATTTACTGGTCGTCTCTCGCTTCACTCCAACGCTTGAGACATTCCACAGATGAGAACAGTACCTACTCTTTTCAGTGTTGTACCTGTTCTTTAATCTGTTCTCCTCTTCGATTTTTTCTGAAATTTTAGCTCTGACAGATCGAGATTCTTCACCCTTAAAACACCAACAATTTTCATCCCCACACCCCTTTTAACGAACCAATTACAAAACCAAACACGCAAGAATTGCTCGTTAAAATAGGATAACGTCAAACTTTAGGTACAATAAATTAATCAAAACGTCAAATAATAACCGATTAATTTGCTTGCTGTTTACGAAACAAAGCGACTACATTTCCAAACAATAGACTCTATCAATTTGTTGCGCAATAACTCGTTTGTCCTTCTCAATCGTGACTAAGATTAGATACTAAATAAACAGTATCAATAAGTCTTGTGTAACGAAAAGTGGACCAAGGGAGTCGACAATTTTCCCCGAGACAGGAGCTGGTTCCTTAAAGAGGCTGACAACAGGCGAGATATATTGAGTCTAATGCAGACCGTAGACGCTTATGTAGAATACGTCAAACCTTTTACGTCAACCGCGCATTTCGCGTATCACGAAATCCGCGCTTGACGCAAAAGCGTTGTTGCTGACAAGCAAACGTAAGCAATCGTACGTTTGCATAAGCGTCTACACTGCCCCTTAGGACTTCTGAGACGAATCTATATAAGCACTCATGCTTGCATATGTCAACTCTGTATTCTACGCTCTAAGATCAATCGGCCTCAGGGGCACATTAGACGCTAATGCATGATTAATGGTTATGCAATAATCACGGACCAAGCTCAATCCGCGGAAAAATCACGATCATAACCGCTTCTACGATTTCTACTCAAAATATAGCTTCACAACCACTGCGTGTTCAGTGCAGAAGCTGCGGTAAATAAGCGGTGGTGCGCAAGTGATGTATGTGGCGGAGCAGTCGCCGCTTTGAGAGGGCTTCGAGGGAATGAAGGTGACAGCTTCCTTCTTCCATCTTGCTGTATTGTTGTTCTTGTCGGTTTCTTGGTTTTACTTCAAGCCGCGCGTGAGCGTGTTATCCGCGCTTGTTGACAGCAAAACGCAAACATGCATTAGTATCTAATGTACCCCTTAATAAATGTTTTCTACTTATCTACTTGTTTTATCATCGTGACCATTGAAAATAAAAAAAAACCTTACAAAAATACCTATGGTGCGGCCCACTGTGCAGAAAATAGTATTTTTGGCCCTTGATTTGTAAAACGTTGAAGACCACTGCCTTAGAGCATAGCATAGGATAATATAGCCTTATTGAGAGCAGGACCTTTACTCAACGTTAGAACGAAAGAAGTTGAAGAAGAATACGTCTAAAAGTTACAAAACTTCTCTATATTGATTGGTACAAACTTGTTACTGAAGTAGTCTGTAGAGTAGGTATTGTACTAGTTAAAGTAGTTAACTTGTAGACTAAGAACTTACTAGGTATTGGTGACTCAATTCGGTCAAGATTGTTCAACGATGACTAAAATGGAACGTGACTGTGTTACTTACGACTTAGCAGTAATCAGTGAGCAAATAGTTCTAAGCCTGCAGCTGTTAGTAAATCAATAATAAACATTCAAATCATTTAAATACATCCTTTTTAGGACGGAAAATACGGGCAGAAACGACTTTTTAAATTCCGTCGCATTTGAAACTGTTATCTATGCCCTAGGCCTATAGCCACGTAAAAATTACTTGACGGAAAATATTTTTAGAATGTATTTTTGTTGTTTAAAATGTTTTTTGTTGTTTAGAATGTGTTTTGTTGTTTTTAGAATTTTTGGTTACAGAAATAAAAACATTTTTATTTTTGATTTTGATTTCTTTTTGATGTTATTTGTTTTTTTTAGTTAACCAATTTGTTCTACTGCTGGGCAAAAGTTCATATATAGTTTATGGACCGGAGAGTAACTTTTATACCGGCTACTTTTTATACCGGAAAATACACGGTTCCTCTGAGAACTCTGAAACCGCGCGGGCACAAGCTGGTAGATGAAGTAGTAGATGAAATTCGCTAAACAATTAGACAAATTCAGCAACCGAAACAAACCCATAGGTTAGCCATCAACGACAAGAAATGGGCTACCACCATGCAAATTTAACAGAAAACGTCGTAACTTGTAAACATAAGTCACGGTATCGGTTAACCCTCATGAAGGAATAATGAGAATTGGCATTCCTCACGGGCGGGGAGTGACTTGCGAATTGCAGCTGCGAGCATAACTGAGCAGTTTGAGACTGCTTCAGTCAAGTGGCAGACGAGGCACTTTTTTATGTTTGTTGGTAACGAGACGAGCTGGTCGTTTGCCTGATGGTAAGCATAACGCCGCAGCCCATAACAATTGCTGTGCCACCCAGAATTTTGAAACACAGAGGCCTGCGCGGCACTGCATTGCGCTCGTTACCCTGAGACTTTAAGTATTAAGTCTCATAAGCCCAGAGAAGTTGGCTGAGGAAGATAATTTACTATTTACCTCGTTTTTTCACAGTAAACCGACGTGACATGCATATCTCTGGACTATACTGTTGGTCTACCGACCTTTACAGCGCCACCGAAGAGTGGGAGACTGCAGAAGACGCTCAGTTCTAAAACTTAGGGCATTTCTCTTGCAAAATAATCCTCCTTGAAACCTAAAACAGTCGCCCGTCTGCACAATCCGCAGTTAGTTAAATTATGCAAAGACGCCTAGCAGTTAAGGACGAACTAGTCGTTCCTTTCTCCATACAACCGTACTTGGGTTATTACTCCACTACTTGACGTTTTAAGTACAAAATTAAGTATAATATCGATTTATCTCTTCGTTATCTAGGTAAGCCTGCTAATTATACAGAAAAAAAATAAGTGGCTTAAAAGTAATCAGCCTTCAAACATCTGTATTTTAGCACGTATTTTAACGCAAGTTTGGACGTAAATAAATTACAAAAGGATTACGAAAACTCCAAAATAATGTACATACTAACAAGCTTTAGTTTATTGACATTTCAAATAACTTTGGTCTGACTAAATACATTTAGTAGTTTTGTCGTAAAACCCCAAGCACCAGAAGCCAATTCGTACATTTTTGCGCGCCGGTTTTCGTCTTTTCGGTATTCTTCGCGACTTTACGAGAGTGTGTAATTGTGTATGTGCGAGCATTAGCCTCATACTACTCATCGCTGCAGAGTCTTACCTTGTCCCACGAATGTTAGATGAAATAGCATGCATTTTAGCCGCACCCACCGATGAGTTCGCTCCATGGACTAGTAGGCTCTTAAGCGCAAGTTGGCGCTGCGACGCGTCTCCGCGTTGTCATGCATACCGGCTGCAGAATAATCTTTTTTTAATGAGGAGCAAGTTGGACTTCTCCGCTTTGTTGAGCTGTAATTGATTTTTTAAGTTTCTTTAAACCTCGTTGGCACTTTTAATTGGGTTGAGACAGTTTTAGTTCTTTTAATTATGTTAAGAATTAATTAGAATATTTTTATAGTTGTTTTTTTTTATACCAGTTGGTAACGAGACGAGCTGGTCGTTTGCCTGATGGTAAGCATAACGCCGGCCCATAACAATTGCAGTGCCACCCAGAACTTTGAAACACAAAGGCCTGCGCGGCACTGCAGATCGCTCGTTACCCTGAGACATTAGGTATTAAGTCTCATAAGCCCAGTAATTTCACTGGATACTCTGCTCATCAAACCGGAACACAGTAATGCTTGCACACTACTGCTTGGCGGCAGACTTCACGAGCAAAGCGGTTTTTTGCCTGATGGTAAGCATAACGCCAGCCCATAGCAATTGTAGTGCCACACAGAACTAAAACACAAAGGCCTGCGCGGCACTGCAGTGCGCTCGTTACCCTTTAGGTATTAAGTTTCATAAGCCCAGTAATTTAACATTCTTTTAGTTTTATTGTTAGAGATGTTTGTTTTATTATTTTAAAACAGTTCAGACGTATATAATTAGTTAAAAACTATTAGCACTTTTAGGTCGGCCGACATGGATGGGCTGTTCCAGTGAATATTAATTTGTGAAAGTACCTAAACAACTTTGAAGACGCAATTTGTACCAACATATTAGTATCATGTCGTAATTAATTTGCCTTCAAGTGGATCCTGTCTAATCCCATAAGTCGCTATAATATTTCTGGAGCAAGAGTTAAGAAGGGCACGTCTTGGCTTTGTTGTTCCAGAGGGTAGCTCAGATTAGAGCCACAGGATGGCGAGTTACAGTAGAAACTACACTTACCAAGGTTTTTTTTCTGACAACGCATGTTTTGAATTGTCAAAATCCAAAAAGGTTATCAATTCGAGATGTGGTTCATTAGAATCACATTTTTTTTTTTTTTATGTTGTTTGGTAACGAGACGAGCTGGTCGTTTGCCTGACGGTAAGCATAACGCCGGCCCATAACAATTGTAGTGACACCCAGAACTTTGAAACACAAAGGCCTGCGCGGCACTGCAATGCGCTCGTTACCCTGAGACATAAGGTATTAAGTGTCATAAGCCCAGTAATTTCACTGGATACTCTGCTCATCAAACCGAAACACAGTAATGCTTGCACACTACTGCTTGGCGGCAGACTTCACGAGCAAAGCGGTGGTAACAACCCAGGCGGACACTCGCAGAAGAGTTTAGTCCTCCCACTAACAAACATCTCGAATTGATAACCTTTTTGGAAGTTGGTTAAAAATAGGTCATTGCTAAGTCTACAATAGAGATTACCTCTAAACTCCAGCCAGAAATCAATCACTCGTACTTTCAAAGACAAGCTACATGATACGCTGCGTATCTCCCGCTGCGTCCAACCCCCTATATATTCCCGACAAAGTATGCAGCGTATATCCTACTTAATTATGTAAAGGGATGTCGAAACAAATCTCGCGCGGCGCACGTCTAACTGAGGAATTTGGCTGTATCCGTGTAACTCCGACATAAAACGTTATGGAGAATAGAAGATAATGCAACGTACAGAAGAAGCAGTAAGGATCCTCTGGCAAGAGCACAATCTATACTATTTGTATTTCAGAGAGCAAATTTTCAGTTACTCAAGCTGGTTAGTCCTAATCGAGAACGTCAGCAATAGGGATGTTGACTCAAATTTGATGTCAATCAATTCATTTCCTCATGAGAATCCAATTTCTATATTGAAAAAAATTGAAAATCGAAAGCTAGGAACGACAAAAATGAGAGTCAAAGTCGGGCGTATCTACTGAGCGTTAAAACTCCCCATACAAATTGAGCAGAACATCTGACGTCACTTGTTTAACGCGGGCCGTAAAGCTGTGCTAAAAATATGCATTTTGTTGATTTACCCGGAACAAACAAACAAACAAACAGACAGATAGCTAGACAGACAGACAGACAAAAATGTTAAAAATGGTAGTTTAGTTATAGGTACCGTATATACTTTCATATGGATTTGGTAAAAAGCTGTTATTTTGATATTACAAACAGACACTACAATTTTATTTATTTGTATAGATAAAGTCCACCAATCCTACCTACATTCTTCAGAACATATAATAATACTACGACGCTAGTGTGCGTGCGTAGCACTACACCGTTTGTCCATACTACCATTATTGTGTCTCCGATACCATGGGAGTTTTGTTGTGAAAATACTATGGGCGATGTAGATGGGGGGTTCTATCTTTGAGGATTCACATAATAGCAGATAAAAAGGATATTGCGTGTGTACGGCGCTGTAATTTTGCTGGTAATGGATTTAAATGTGTATTACATCCACGTTAAGTATGTTGGGTAGATGGGAAGTGTGTTGAGGAAAGTGAGATTCAGAAATGGTAACTCGTTGTCATGTTTAGGTACTGTTATCTTAGTTGAGATATATTATCTTCTATATCTATACCTACAAATAAACAACACTGAAGTGTCTGTTTGTAATATCTAAATAACAGTTTTTTACTAAATGCATATGAAAGTATATACGGTACCTATAACAACACAAAACCATTTTTTAAATTTTTGTCTGTTTGTCTGTTTGTTCCGGGGAATTTCCGAAACGGCTGGGCCGATTTTGACGGGACTTTCACTGGCAGATAACTGATGTTATAAGGAGTAACTTGGCTACTTTTATTTTAGAAAAAGAATCAGGATTCACAGTGCCACGCAGGCCTTTGTGTTTAAAAGTTTTGAGTGGCACTGCAATTTTTATAGGCCGGCGTTATGCTTACCATCAGGCAAACGACCCGCTCATCTCATAAACTAGTACAAAAAAGTAATTAACGACTGTTCTCGACAATAACCGAGGCAAAAACATGCCAGCAGCGGTCACCCATCCAAGTACAGATCACTTCGAAAATTGCTTAACCTAACCGAACTGCGGCGCAAGTACGGAAGTAGGTTCGATAAATTTGTCAAATCGAAAAACCCGATAAATTTATCGAATGTTGCGAGTACCGAAGTCTGGTCGTAAAGTATTGTAGTAGCTATATATTCTCTTTGGATTCGACCTAGCTAACTTTGGTCGATTGTATCGAGGTTCGTTAAATTACATAAAAAGTCGATAAAACCCACTTTATCGATTTGAACTGTCAATTTTATCGATCAAAAAGATCCGTACGTGCGCCGCTGTTCTGAGACCGCTACACTAGACAATATATTTCTCCGCCGCAGTCAACATTAAAATACCCCTTTTTATGACTCACAAATACCTACAACAATCGCCCAAAAAAATCAACCAATTAACATTCCTATTACAATAGAAATAAGGCAGCGACATATTTGACTACTGAACGTAAGCATAACTCCATTCATGAAAACCACGGACCTTGACTCTGCTAAGAAGCGTGTATCTGTCTATGTTTGTATGTAAATGAGTTATTTCCTGCAGCCGATGCAGTGATTCATAAATTGTTAACCGCAAGCGAGTGTGGACGTGATTGTACTTGGGTACAGTTTCGTCGAAAAGTGCAAGTAATAATAAATTTGAACTGTCATGTTTAAAATTTGAAACAAGATATTTTTACACTCATGTTAACATTTTATCTATCTGGCCTGGGCCCCGATCGCGCTAATTTGAAATGACAGCGTACAGTTATGGTTTGGTTGTGGTTTGATACCAACTGTTATTTAGTTTCAGTTCAGGAGTGTGGACTTCGATATTGCCGTTCATTTGACAGCGTTAACTGTCAGTTGTTGTCGAGATACGCCTCAACTTTTGGTAAAACTATTAGCGCGATACGAAACGGTCAAAAAGCTGTTATGCGGTCGTGGTTTAGTAGCGGTTTGGTTGATAATTTTTAACGCGATTGCGCGACGTTGTGGTTGAGATGGTGAATATGTTAAACTTAGATTGGAACTGACTCTCAAATGCAGCTGCCGGAACAACGGATAGATGCTTGGCGATAGATTTTCAATTTGAAGGTGGTAGCAAGCAAGGCGAGCGCTAAATGCCCTACCACTAAGCTTTGTTTGTATGACGATGTTTTCCTTTTGCTGAAAGCTCATCTTCATCAAACATTCCTTCAACCTTTGGTTTTTTTTTTTAATCTGCAATAGGCTTTCGTTTGACCACGATCTCACCTGATGTTAAGCGACGATGCGGTCGACGATGGAGCACGCTCGCCTAGAAGAAACCTATTCACTCTCGTCTTGAAAACTCCCAAATTATAGCTATTGGGAAACACAGAGGCCGGCAAAGAGGTTCTCATAGGTGAGCGTCCGTCTGGGTTGTTACCACCGCTTTGCTCGTGAAGTCTGCCGCCAAGCAGTAGTGTGCAAGCATTACTGTGTTCCGGTTTGATGAGCAGAGTTGCCAGTGAAATTACTGGGCTTATGAGTAGTACCTAATGTATCAGGGTAACGAGCGCAATGCAGTGCCACGCAGGCCTTTGTGTTTGAAAGTTCTGGGTGGCACTGCAATTGTTATGGGCCGGCGTTATGCTTACCATCAGGCAAACGACCAGATCGTCTCGTTACCAAATAACAGAAAAAAAAAATGTCACAATTAGTATAACATTTAGAATTTCACTTTACTAACCCATTTTTTTTTATTTCAGGTACCGAAATACTAAATTCTGGATGGGTGAATGGACAAGCAGATAATGTAAAATGTAAGTGCATATGATATTTTGTAAAAGTAGTGACGTGTGGCCTTCTTCTTGTCATAGGTTCAAAAATGACAATGGTTTATTAATGAGCGCCATTGTCATAAGCACGATTGTGATATAAAATATCGAAAGCGCCTATAATGATCATTTTTCCACGAAACCATTGTCATTTTTAAACCATTTGTTTAGTAGAATTGGGGACCTGACTACGGTTACTTACTCTGATGATATGATCCACTTACCACCTTAGATTTACTAATCTACAGAGGAAACTGGCTCTCAGGAGTGGACTCTAGAACACACCAATACATGCCTTGAGACAGATTTTCATCAGGTCTTCAGGGTCGTACTGGTGAACACCAGAAAATTTCCTACCACCATGCAATATTCCTTGTTGTATGGTCTCCGAGCCCATCTCCGGGTACTGGGCTGAAATTACTGGACCTATGAGACTTAAGGGGCAGAATTCAGCGCGCCGCTATCTCGCTCGCGCATCTCAATATTTTTGAAGATAAACAATCACTTACTATAATTATGAAAAATCGCATTCGGTGAAATTGCTGACAATAACATGACAAAGGTTATACAAAATTTTCATTTTGATCCATTCAAGTTTTCAAACCTAAAAATGGGATTTTATGTTTTGCCCATTTTCATGTATGAAATCTTGATCGGATCAAAATGATACTTTTGCCGTACCTTTGCAATGTCATTGCCAGCAAATTCCATCAAATATCATTGCCAGCAATTTCACCGAATGCGATTTTTCATAATTATATTAAGTGATTATTTATCTTCAAAAATGTTAAGATGCGCGAGCGAGATAGCGGCGCGCCGGGTTCTGCACCTTAATACTTAATGTTGTTTACTTTTAAGAACAGGATCGCGATAAAAACACAGGTTTTTATTTACCTCCACGTTTCGATCAAGTTGCATTGATCGTGGTCACGAGGAGTCTTCTTGTGACCACGATCAATGAAACGTCGAAGTAAATAAAAACCTGTGTTTTTATCGCTATTAAGTCCCGTTGGTTTCGAATCGCGAAAGTTTAAATATTACTATTAATAGGTAATGCTCAAGGTAATGGGTGCAATGCAGTTCCGCGCAGGCCTTTGTGTTTCAAAGTGCTGAGTGACACTGCAGTTGTTGTGGGCCGGCGTTATTCGCGTTATGCTTACCATCAAACTACCAGCTCGTCTCGCTATCCAAAAAAACCTCTGCCAAAGACCTAACATAGCTTCAAAAATGGTATGTCATAAATAATATAGAACTACTATAACTATAAACTATTGCAAACAATTTACGATACGAACGACGTTTCTATGTTTGGTACTGCCAGACCACTTTGAATACAAAGCCATTCTTTGAGTCTCTTTCTATAAATGTAGAGCTGTAAATCAATTTGTATTGGGATACCAAATCTTGCCACGCTGTAAGAGGCTGTACATTATGTGTTATACAGTCGATTTTTCCTTGATGTTTATGAGAATTGATTTTCAAGGTCCTCTATGGGGTACACAAATCTCAGTTACGTACGATCACTATGTTAACTTATTCACTTTTGTAGTTTGTTTGAGATGTATTGTTAGTTCATGGATCTTTTACGAATATGAGCGTGTGTGCTTTGGGAGAAATCTTTCAAAATTTGTAATACAAACATTGGAACCTAAGATCGTGAATAATATAATACACTGTGTCATTCGGAATTGAAGGCGACAGTTGTGATTTAATTTAGTTAATTTAAATTGTGATGTCTTGTACCGTTCAGTTTTATCTATACATCTATACAAATAAATAAAAATGAAGTGCCTGTTTGTAATATCAAAATAACAGCTTTTTACCAAATGCATATGAAAGTATATACGCCACCTATAACACAACAACCATATTTTAAATTTTTGTCTGACCGTCTTTCTGTTTGTTCCGGCTAATCTCCGAAACGGCTGGGCCGATTTGGACGAGACTTTCACTGGCAGATAGCTGATGTTACAAGGAGTATCTTAGGGTACTTTTAGTTTAGAAAAATAATGAGGGTTCCGCGCAAAAAATTATAAAACCATGAAATCCAATATCTCCGCGCGGGTGAAACCGCGGGCAGCAGCTAGTAAATAAATAAAAGCTAAAAATTGTTTCAAATAAAATTCTAAAAATATGTGATCCTTGTAAACAATCAAACATCGTCTATCATGTCGAAAATTGGTCAAGTGTGGTCAAACGTGAGGCAGAAAGACAGAGAGAGAAAAACCCAGCTTTGCATAGAAAATTGGATTAGATCCTGTTTCCTGTTCAAATCCAAAGTCAGGCCGAAATAAAAAGCAGCGGCTCCAATTACACCTACTATGCGGCATAATGCTGGCCCAATTGACTTTATGAACACAAATACTAAAGGTCTATTCAAAATACGGAGGTTTGCGTGTGTGCCGAATATTAAACCTTTCTACCCTACAAAAAAGTTCTAGACCAGAGAAAGTCACACGTGTAATCTAGTACTAAATATAGTTCTAGGTCACCTCTATCCACAATAGTTACTTCGATTTGAAGACATTGTCGATTTTGAAACATCGTGCTAAAACATGATGATTATCTGATGATGACATGGAACAAAACTAGCTTACAAGAACAGCTGCAGGAACATACTTTAGCGACAAATTGTGTTGATGACAAAAATTGACAGCTTGAGAGAGCTAGCCAGTGAGCTCTAATGAATTACACCTAAGGGACAGCGTAGACGCTTATAACGTACGTTTGCTTGTCAGAATAACAACGCTTTTGCGTCAAGCGCGCATTTCGAGTATGACAAGCAAAAGTACGTTTGCATAAGCGTCTACGCTGCCCCTTACACTTGACGGTGGTGGCTAGGCCAGGCGAGCTTGAGGCTACGGTTTGTTAGTCAACCGCGCCGAAACGACTTAACAACACATGCAAATACTTTTCATCCCGAAAAATTACACTATTCTTTCATTTTATTCATGGGGAAGGAAAAATCGGCAGCACATCCGCGTGGATCAATATTTATAATTAAATTATTGAGACGTCTTATAAGGGTCATCTTATTGCCTAATATTGCGAAGTACCCGGCCCTTGTGCAAAGGCACAAAGCACTTTATTATTAGAATTGATAAGTGTACTAAGAGGTCGTCTGCTTCCAATACAAAATTAATTACTATGCCGGTTATTACTGTACAAGATTATAAATGGATTAATTATTATTTTATTTGTACGAAGCTGTAATCAAATTGTTCCACTTATAAGTAATGTATGTTCAACAAGGTGGTAGAAATCTCTGAAATCATCAGCAAGTGTTCGTCAGGGAGGGTAGCACCGCTTCGCTCGTAATGCCACCAAGCAGTAATGTGCAAGCATTTCTGTTTTCTCGAAGACACATGAGCACAGCGGTAGTACCCACGGACTGACACAGACCAGTTCCATAAAGAAGATAAATACTCTTGGGTTTTGATGTCTTTTCGCTTATACCATTTCTCTCGCTTCTTTCAATATAACGTGCCATTTCCTCCATTACGATCTAACCACGTTTGACGACACTACGTTATAGAACAGATGCCGGCAGTAACTCCCAATTATATCGTCTGACATCTTTCAGATAGATTGATTGGCTGTCTGGTTCCGTCCGCCATCTTCGATTTGGCTGTGGTGATGTATTTGAGTAGATTCGATAATAGCTTCGAAACTTTCTAGAACCAGTAACGTTTGTGATTGAATAATTGCTTAAGCTAGTGGTTTTTTTTCTGTTTTATAGTGACTCCAACATCTTGGCTCGGAACCACGTCCGACTTTCGCTTCTTGCCGTCTCAAACAATAAGCCGTAGAATTAATCTGTCCCCACACGGTTATCCCTTTGTAATACAGCGCGAGGGCCGCGAGCGTCCCGCCGATTTATCTCGCGGCCCGACAACGGAGGGTGCATGCAAATTGCCGGTATTGTACCGCGGTATAAAGGTTTACCAGTAGCTTAGTCTTAGCGAAGCCAGGTATGGTTTGGAGTGTGGTACTCCGGCGCAGACGATGGCTCGTCTATAGGTATGCCCTCCCCGTCCCAAAAATTGTTCCATGAGGGACTTGATGAGGCTACAGACAAGGCATTTGTGGCCAATTATTGGGCCCAAAATTATAATTTTATTTTACATTACATAAAAGGAGAAAACGCAAAGCCAAGTTGCTGCTATGAATTGGATATAGAGGCTGTTGCTGTGACTAACGCAATTTTATTGAAACTTTATGGTTGGTACAATCACGTCTTGATGTTCTGCTGTGTCCGAAAAGGTTACTTTTTATCTTAACAACATGGATCTAGAGAGACGAAGGTTAATTGCCATAGTGGCATGGTTAAAGGAAGCCTACTTATATCCAGAGAAAGAAAGATAGAGGGTGATGATAATGATTTAGTAGTTGATCTAAGACTTCTATATATATTGTAGTATTTTATCAATGGTTTGCTAATGTTCGGCAGCGCTACCTTCTTTTATTAACCGACTTCCAAAAAAAGGAGAAGGTTATCAATTCGGTGGGTTTTTTTTTCTAAATATTTTTACCTCAGATCTCTTTCATTTATAAAGCGATGTGGAAAATTCTTTTTTTATTTAAAAGTATATACTTTCAAATTGGTCCCATATAAATTTCATTAAAAATCGGTTCAGTAGTTTGTCACTGAAGTCAGTTCGTAGCTTTTTTAGAGCTAATTTTTGTATTGTTCGTTCGTACGTACGTATCCAGAAGCAGGAAAGGGCTCGTTTGTTGACTCTAGTTGCCCATTTCAATGTTTCCAGTTAGCCATTTGCCATTTGGATGGGTAAAGACAACCAACGAGCTCTCAGAACCGATCAGAATCCGACATTTGCTTTACGTAGCCAATCCATTCCAAATGGCTGGCCATACTATGCGACGAGATTCATGCAATATTTTAGTGTCTGAAATAGTAGGGAGCAGTTGGCAAGCCCACACGGGAGAGCTTCTGTTTGAATTGTTTAGTATCCGTAACATGGACTGCTTATTTTTAGACCTCCCAGTCCAGATATTAATCTGGTCAGAGAAATACTGAGACGGAAAGTTGTGTTTTATAAATACCTTCCACCCAAAGAGGAGCATGACACCCTGGTCTTTCTTGCGAACTTTTTACAAGATATTGGGCCATTTCTGTAAAATATCTTAAATATTTGTCTTTTTTTTTGTATTTTTTTGCTGGTGATAAGGTAGCACATACTAGTGCTTGGTTTCAAAGTAAATCTACCCTATAAAGACAGTGAAAAGGGTGACAATGATCAGCCACTTTTCAATTTTGTTAGTGGGAGGACTAACTCTTCTGCGAGTGTCCGTCTGGGTTGTTACCACCGCTTTGCTCGTGAAGTCTGCCGCCAAGCAGTAGTGTGCAAGCATTACTGCGTTCCGGTTTGATGAGCAGAGTATCCAGTGAAATTACTGGGCTTATGAGACTTAATACCTAATGTCTCAGGGTAACGAGCGCACTGCAGTGCCGCGCAGGCCTTTGTGTTTCAAAGTTCTGGGTGGCACTGCAATCGTTATGGGCCGGCGTTATGCTTACCATCAGGCAAACGACCAGCTCGTCTCGTTACCTAAAAAAAAAAAAAAATCTTCTTTTATATTTATAACGACATTTATTTTTATAATTGGTGCGAAGTTACTATACTGAAAGGGTTTACATATTCCCCCGTACTGTCTCCGCATGCCGTGATATAAAATTGATATCTGCATTTACATATTGTGTCGTATATTTGGAAAAAAATGGAGCAAGGTAGGGTTTAATGATATATGACGCTGTTGAGAAGATCTAGAGAGAAAAGAAAATGAGGTAGTCCTTTCCGTCCTTCAAAATGCCCTAGAAATTTTGTGATTCTTGAACTTAGCGATGTTTCCCTTATACTGTTTTTAGAACTTTTACCTATCAAAATAAATAAATTGTTTTTAAGTGTAGGTTACCTAATAAGTTACCTTAGGTAAATAACCTTATTATTATTTACTAGCTGCTGCCTGCGGTTTCATCTGCTGACATATTGGATTTCATGGTTTTTATTTTTTTGTGCGGAACCCTAATTATTTTTCTAAAATAGACGTAGCCTAAGTTACCCCTTAAAACAGCAGCTATCTGCCAGTGGAAGTCCCGTCAAAATCGGCCCAGCCGTTTCGCAAATTACCCGGAACAAACAGACAGACAGAAATTTTAAAAATGGTTTTGTGTTGTTATAGGTACCGTATATATACTTTCGTATGCATTCAGTACAAAGCTGTTATTTTGATATTACAAACAGACACTTCAATTTTATTTATTTGTATAGATTATGAGCTTTTTATTTTTTCTCCTTTGTTATAAACATATCAAGTTACGCAACAAATACTCGTAGTGTAAATTTTCGCGCCATCGTAACTTAGTCTCATAATTTTAAGCCGGTATATAAATCAAGAAACTAAAGTTTCAGTGTTTAGCTCTCGGCGAAGTTAAGTCAAAGTTGAGTTTAAGTGTCCGTTTGTTTTGAGCTAAGTTTAGAGCCGGAATAAACAGGAGCGAACTGGTTCTTAGCAGTCAATAAGATAAACAGAAGGAAAGAACTTTGCTGTTTCAAGCGCGTCTATTCACTTAATCAAGACTTTAGGTCTCGGCTAGACGATCAGTCGCGACTGTCAACTCAACCACTCCTTCGATCAGCTACCACGGAATATAAAACGACTGATGCATCTGTTGGAGATTCAGTATTTCTTCAATTTTTTTTTGGCGTTTGACTACTATATCGCTGTGGTCGAGGTCGGAAATTGGTGGAAGCACCCTTTACCTCTTTTTTTTCTTTGCTATATGCTATAATTATGTATGTAGGTTCATCCCAATCGGATAATGGTTTGGTATACAACGCATACGGGACAAACATTCTATGGTTATTATTTTTTTGCGCAGAACTTTAATTCTTTTCTTAAATAAAAGTAGCCTAATTTACTCCTTATAACATTAGCTATCTGCCAGTGAAAGTCCCGTCAAAATCGGTCCAGCTGTTTCGGAGATTATCCGGAACGAACAGACAGACAGACAAAATTTAAAAAAATGGTTGTTTTGTTATGTGTACCGTATTATATACTTTCATATGCATTTGGTAAAAAGCTGTTATTTTGATATTACAAACAGACACTTCAATTTTATGTATTTGTATAGATAAAATAGATTCACAAAGACAACATGATCATCAGCTGGAAGACGTCCACTGCTGAACATAGGCGCATCCCCATAGAACGCAACATGGATCCGCTACTCGACTCTTGCATCCAATGCCTCCCGGCGGTTTTGAATAAGTCGTCAGTCCGACTGAATCAAAATTTCGCCAGTTTTTTAAGTCTCTTTTGAAAATGCCATGAAAATAAATTGCTACAACGTTTAAAACACGCCATTTCTAAATAGATCACCGATTCGATAAGCAAAGCTAAGGGCTTCGCAGGGGTAAATATAGGGGGTGGATTTCAACACAATGCACCCCAAGCTAAATAGTGCAGTGCGCCGCACCACCCCTGTAGAATAAGAAATAGATCACGAAAACGTGCATTTTACTTTACGACCACCCTGCCAAGGGGTCTTCGTCATACTATGACGTGTTCTGTGACTTTGTTCACCTTATAAACGATTTATTCACCTAATATCCAAAATTGACCCCTGACGCGCAGGCGTAAGAGATCAAATTTCCATGAGACAATTTCTACGGTGAATTTATAGCAGTCGGAAATGAATGCTTTGGAGAATCCTTTCATTGAATAAAATGGAGTTGTAACTTTTGTATGGAACGCGGTGACGAGACGAGCAGGTCGGTCGTCTGATGTTACATTGCCTTACCATTATAATTGCAGTGGCACCCCAATTCATCGTGCTCATCACTCTAAGTGATGCCGCTCATTGGGACATCGAATGTAGCCAGAAAAGACGCTCGGGCGCTTAGGCCGTCCTTACGCGCCCCTTGTGTTCACTCTCTATTTTGTGCGGGCGCCAAAACACCGCCGTTTGTGGTCGAGTGTGCTCGGGACGCGAGGCACCACCTCAGCTGTAGCTCGGTCGCGGCCACTTGAACGCTCAGTGTTCGCCAATGTATGAACAATTTTATCCGCAGCTTGTTAGTGGACGCGTTCGGTGGCCAATGTGCGAGACATGAGATCAGTCTCTCACACCAGCTCTCACACTCAATTTATTTTTACCATTTTTTTAATCTCAATAGGCTAGCGTCTAGCGTGTGACAACTTCCTCACGTGATCTTAAGTGATGACGTGGTCGAACACGCTGGACATAGAATAGGACTAGGCTCTCAAGAGTAGCTACCTACCTTAAATCTACCTACCTCAATCAAACGTACGTTTACTTGAGCGTCTAAGGTGCCCCTTAAACACCGATAGCTGCTTTTCAACATATCTTCAACTTGAGGGTTTCTTGCCCTTCTTCTTCATCGGTCTATTACCAATTTGGAACGGGCGCTTAGAATAATTTATTTAGTTTTCATGAGTGCTCTCCCGGTCCCATGTGAATAAAGAGTTTGAATTTGAAGTTGAGGATGGTAGCCCGACGGGCAAATACACAATGCCCACTAAGCTAAAAGTTTAGATTTTACTGACTAATTTAAATTTTAAATATGGATTCATTATGCTTGCACATTACTGCTTAGCCGCAAATCAGAATTCGTTCACGTGTATGATTAATTGATGTATTTATAACTAATAGTTCTAGTTACTCATACCATTCAAATTTGAATACCTCTAGATGAACACAAATGAAAACGTCAATACCAAAAAATCCTTTTACTGCGCGCGTCGCTATACAAAACCTTTTTGCTAACAAATCCAGACAGAAGTTTTAAACTGAGCAATTCTTTTAATTTTATTCTCTTTTTATTAGTCTGTCCGACTAGACATCAAGAGTCCCAATTTACACAGATAGCTGCACTAATCCAATGGAAGCACTATAGGAGCCAAATTTAATTTCTCGAGAAAAATCGGATAAAGAAATTAAGGTTAAGTGATGGACCGGCACGGCCTCCTAGAGTTTGCGCCTTATTGTTTTAGGGCTAAGATTGAAGTTGGCTTGATTTGCATCCTGACCCTTCTAAGGCTGTGTGACAGACTGGTGAAGACTTATAATTGCATTAGACGTTTTTCTTGTGAATTTACGGTGGTTAAGCAAGAGTAGATTGAACGCCTTTTTACTTCATCATCATCAGCTATGGCTGATTGAATTATGATGACAACGCGGGCCTAGTGCGGCTTTGTGGATTTCTCATATCCTCAATTTTTGTAGTGTCAACATGCGAGTTTCCTCACGATGCGTTTCCTTCACCGTTTATGAGTGAGTATGGTAAATCTGTACATAACTTGGTATAAGTCATTGGTGCGGGGCTGAGAGGACTCTGGCACAATTGTTGAGGGCCGGCCTTATGCTTACCATCAGGCTCAGTTGATGTTAGCGGTGAGGGCTTAGCTTGGGGTTGCTATGCGTGATAAAATCCGAAATGAGGAAATCCGCAGCAGAACGAAAGTCACCGACACAGCTCTCAAAGTTGAAATGGGCACATCGCTCGCAAAACCGGCAACCAATGGGGAAGAAAGGTTCTCCAATGGCGACCACGAGTCGGAAGACATAGGCCGGCTGGAGCGACGATTCGTCAAAACTACGGGGAATCGTAAAATGCAAGAGGCGAGTAGCCGATCTAAGTGGCATTCTACGGCCTATGTTCGTCACTCGTCTTTCGGCTGATGATGATAATGATACTGAATATTATGACCTTCCGTCGCTTACATCAGCTTCTCTTCTCAACTTGGGCTCGACAGTTGACAAAGATGTAGTTTTTCATATAGCATATAATACAGGCTTGACTTGACCTCTTCTAGCCAGTCGTGCTGCTCTAGTACTACACGCGAAGCACTTAGTTGATGTATTTTGGAATAAAGACTCAAGGAATTACCTTCTTATTATTTTGGTGTTCCAAGTTACAAAACTAAGAACTAGGATTTCAACTCAATACCCCGATAGGCCACAGCCTAAGACATCTCCACCGCGAAATATTAAGGTGTGCCGACCACAAACATTCCAACTTTTGTAGGCTACCTGACGTAGCAACTCCACAACTTGCTAACGAGGTCTTCGTGCGATTTATGTGCCCTTATTCCGCAACTTTGGCAAGAATAACTCCTATAAATAAGACTAGACTCCGTCTGCCAAGTCGAGGGATATACAGTTAGCTGAAGAAATATCTTAATGCTTTCCGCTTATATTGAATCATATATGTTACAGTTGTCATCATCTGAATTGCTTTTTCTGGAATAATATAACAGAAAATAAGTGTATTTGTTCAGGGAATTCGGGGAATTGTGATTCTATGCTTGGATCGTATCTCCTTTGCCTGCGAGGAGTCTTTTAATATCGAAAATATACCGTGTTATAGTTAAGATAAAAACCGAACAAATAGTATATATGTACGGATTTGGCTGTAATAATCACAAATATAATGCAAAAAGATTTTGCTGACCTTGACAAAGCTACACGCGAGAGTGAGATGGTGTGTTGTATTTCTTCCGCGAGTAATAATTTCCCATAAGGCAGCCCTCACACCTAATTCATGATTGATGGATAAGCATCAATCGCGGACCACGAGAAAACCATGGAAAACCCACGATCCCCGCTTGACGCATCTATCGCATAGTCTATTGTGGCTGTGGCTTCATCCAATCTCCAATCGGTTGGTTCCGGCTGCAGTAGTTGAAAGACCCCATACTAGATTTAGTGTATTTACCGGGAGATTAGCTGAGATATAGTCAAACGCTATCCGAAAACAGTAAAAAAAACACCTAACTTCAATCGAGGCGCATAATAACCTTCAATCGATTTATTTGCAAATA
Source organism: Crocallis elinguaria (assembly GCA_907269065.1). Classification (NCBI taxonomy): domain Eukaryota; kingdom Metazoa; phylum Arthropoda; class Insecta; order Lepidoptera; family Geometridae; genus Crocallis; species Crocallis elinguaria. The sequence continues at coordinate 1,806,775 of OU026076.1, forward strand.
AAATAAAATCGATCAAACGGTTGGGTCCTTACTGATCAATTAATGTATTGCGTACTAAGGGGGCGTCCTCACTCGCCTCGGTAAGAACTGAACAGCGATTATTACGTTGTTTGCTGCAGTTGTCACGCGACATCGCGCGTCAGTGAAACGATACGGCCTTGCTGCTGATTGCCTTTTAAAATGCCATTTGATGATTATGTTCTAGCTATAGGTGAAGAGCTACTGGGGGATTTAATTACTTGTGGTGATAACGAATTTTATGTTTTTTGTAACTAATAAAAAAGTAGTATGGACATATAGTAATCGACGTAAAACATGAAGATCCCGAAATTATTAAAATTATATATAATAACATAAATAAATAAAAAGGCAGGTAAGAAAAGTTTCTAGTATGACATTAGTTTTTCACCTCTTAAGTGTAAAGTTATGGTATTTTTTAACTTTAATTAGAGATTTTATTAAGACTTTATAGTAGACATAAAAAAACCAATTAAATCTGTATAAGTCGGACAAAACTAAAAGTACAAAATGCTAAATTTTAAATAACTTATTGTTTTAGTAAACTTACCTGCCTATCTATCGAAAAGATACTAATCCGCCTAACACTTGTTCCCGACACTATAAAACTTAACTACATGTTTAGTTTCTTTACATGACATTATCAGGCCAAGGGACAGCGATTACACTAACTCGTAATAAAACTGAACAGTAGTTGCTAGACTACAACAACCACGTTTAAGTACTGAGTTGTTATCGCTACCAGTTATAGAAGAAAATATGCCCGCCTAAAACTTAACGGGCCTTCAAATTTTCAGGCTTTTTGAAGGACGGTGCGGTCACTTCCAAAACACATTTAAGTTTTAAGGTGCGTTGACATTAAAAGGAATTATGTAATGAGCTTTGGTTTCAATTCCGAGGTCATTGAACCAAAACAATGAATTTGCTTTAATACGAGCAGTCATGACAAGCTATGAATGCGCGTTACAGTAAAAAAAAAATACTCATTGTTATTATCCCGTAATCCATATTATTATTTACTTTGTTTTTTTTATTTGGTAACGAGACGAGCTGGTCGTTTGCCTGATGGTAAGCATAACGCCGGTCCATAACAATTGCAGTGCTACTCAAAACTTTGAAGCACAAAGGCCTGCGCGGCACTGCAGTGCGCTCGTTACCCTGAGACATTAGGTATTAAGTCTCATAAGCCCAGTAATTTCACTGGTTACTCTACTCACCAAACCGGAACACAGTAATGCTTGCACACTACTGCTTGGCGGCAGACTTCACGAGCAAAGCGGTGGTAACAACCCAGACGGACACTCGCAGAATAGTTAGTCCTACCACTAACAACATTTTTACTTTATTTATTTGATTTTTTGTCAAGGAGTATACTGCCTTCTACATGCAATCCAACCACTGAGAGACTGTTGAGATGTTGATCGAGTCTATCCTCTATAAGGCCGTTCGCCAAAACAACTGTCGGCACAATTATCTCAATTATACTGACTCAACATTCCACATGGCGGTAACCTCAGGAGCCAAGTCTGTACCTGTAGTTTGTTATTATTATTTTTGTGTTTTGTTAATGATACAGACAGATACTTGCGGGAAAGTCCTTCCTGGTGACCGCTTACGCGTCTGAGGGTCTTACCACAAAAAAACGTTAAACCTGTGTTAAACACTGTTTAACGCCTAAACATGTCTTAGTCGTGCAATTAAATATGAGCAACCACAAATCCTGATTTAAGTAGTGCTTTACTCTAGTCTAACCCTATTCTGTTTTGACATTTCTAATCATTTTAGACGTTTATCTTTACACACTGTCTAGCTAAATATGGCGTCTAAAATGTTTTTTGTGGTAACACAGTAATGGTTTAGGATTCTTTTACCGAAATACTAATAAACGATTATTGGTCTGTACCAGCCGATTTCAGTTCGCCAAAGAGAATGTGTCCAGCTCTAATAACTCTGATGAATGAATTGAAACGAACCTTATCCAGTTTTTTCTGTAACAGTGATCCTTTGAAACATGCACACAGCAAATCTTAATTTAAACTCTCGTGATATCAAATCCACTTTATAACAGCAGATGTTACTTCACTTTGAATAATTCTTTCGCTTCATCAACATTAAATATTCAAGCAATTCATACAGTTACAATGCTACTAATACTATTTTACTATACTTACCATTCTTTATTACAGGTTTTATAAAAGAAAGGGAAAAGAAACGCTAATAATCACGCACACGAAACCCCTCATACGCCACCACACACACAAAATTACACACACACACACACACACATACACACACATACACACACATACACACACATACACACACACACACACACACACACACACACACACACACACACACACACACACTTGCACCACTCACAATAAACGACTGACCGAGTTATTGCTCTAAAAAAAAATTAATATATTTTGTAAAATCGTGCAGCTGTTTTGTCTGAACGGCATTATATTCATTATAAGTTATGGTAATATCATTTTTTTGTATCTCGCTTATCTCTATTTATCTCGGCGAAGATCAGTCCGAGCAAAGGGATAAACTGAAAAACAGCGCGGCGTACACATGAAAATATGTGCGCCGCATATGCTGAGTTTACCCCTATTGCCCTATAAAATTTTGTACTTATGTGTTTTGGTTTAATATTTTGTATATTGTATTGTGGCAATAAATTAATTTTTTATTTTATTTTTATTTTATTTATATGGTTTTCAGAAACTCTCGTTTTGGTACAGCTTTTTTAAAATAATATTGCACCACAAAATCTCTTCGCTAGAAGCATTCTTTTACAAACCACAAAACGAACGAAGCGAACGAACACGACACGGGTCATTCGCCTCAAGGAGAACGGTGGTTAAGGACTATCGGTCGCGGTTGGAGCCGAGAGACGTCATTTTCTACGGTCGATTGAACGTCACAAATTAATGGAAGATAATGCAAACAAACGAGTCGAGAAGTGTGATAAATGTGAGTAATAAGCGGTAGTTCGATCTTGAATATAAAATATTCAAGATCGAACGACCGCTTGCAGATAATCTTGAAGGGCGTTTTGTTAAAAAATCAATAGTCCTATAGTTTTCTGTCTTTATATTAGCTCGATCTTACTGTTTGTCTAAACCTGAGTCTTAATACCTAATGTCTCAGGGTAACGAGCGCACTGCAGTGCCGCGCAGGCCTTTGTGTTTCTAAGTTCTGGGTGGCACTGCAATTGTTATGGGCCGGCGTTATGCTTACCTTCAGGCAAACGACCAGCTCGTCTCGGTACCAAATAACATAAAAAATAACCTAGCGGATCGATTTAAATACGCTTCATGTAAATACCAGCTTTTAGTGAAATTATGGGTTCTGGGCTCGTTGCGTTTTTTTAAACGATAGACGTTTTTGAACCCATAATTTCACTAAATGCTGGTATTTACATGAAGCGTATTTAAATTGATCCGCTAGGTTTTTTTTTATGTTATTTGGTAACGGACGAGCTGGTCGTTTGCCTGATGGTAAGCATAACGCCGGCCCATAACAATTGCGGTGCCACCCAGAACTTTGAAATACAAAATAACAATTTTGATATTACAAACAGACGGGCGACCTGTGGCGCAAGTACGGAAGTCGGTGAGATAAATTTGTCGAATCGAAAAACCCGATAATTTTATTAAATGTTGCGAGTACCGAAGTCTCATCGTGAAGTATTGTAGTAGCTCTATATTCTCTTTGGATTCGACCTAGCTGTTCGATAACTTTTGTCGATTATATCGAGGTTCGATAAATTATATAAAAAGTCGATCAAACCCACTTTATCGATTTGAACTGTCAATTTTATCGATCAAAAAGATCCGTACTTGCGCCGCTGAACTTCTATCGCAGAGTTTCTCACCCTATTCATTAGTATGTTATATCCAACAAAGGTTTCATTCCACTCTTTTTGTTTCATTCATTATTTTTGTTAGTGGTAGGACTAACTCTTCTGCGAGTGTCCGGCTGGGTTGTTACCACCGCTTTGCTCGTGAAGTCTGCCGCAAAGCAGTAGTGTGCAAGCATTACTGTGTTCCGGTTTGATGAGCAGAGTATCCAGTGAAATTACTGGGCTTATGAGACTTAATACCTAATGTCTCAGGGTAACGAGCGCACTGCAGTGCCGCGCAGGGCTTTGTGTTTAAAAGTTCTGGGTGGCACTGCAAATGTTATGGGCCGGCGTTATGCTTACCATCAGGCAAACGACCAGCTCGTCTTGTTACCAAATAAAAAAAAAAAAAACTACGATCCTCTTCACCTAAACTCCATCTAAAATGCACCAACTACTTTTAACAAGTTCCAAATAGGGTAGATAATAACCATACCAAATAACATAAAAAAAATAGCTACACATATGGCTTTGGCCGACTGCTTTGTCCGACTGTTCAGACGACCTGAACTTCTATAGCACCCTCATTTTATTACTATGTTATACCCGACAAAGGTTCATTCGACGGCTCCGTAGCTAAGTTGGTAGTAACCCTGCCTGCAAAGCGAGGGGTCCCGGGTTCGATTCCCGGCCGGAGCAGATTTTGTGTAAGCATAAAGTTTGTTCTCCGGTCTTGGATGTTTGTGATGTGTGTCTGTGTGTGTCCATACCTGCGACACAGGGAATCCTAGTGCGGGGGTATGAGTGTGTAAGCGTTTATGTTTATGTTATGTTTATTCCACTACGATCCTCTTCACCTAATCTCCAACTAAAATGCACCAACTACTTTTAACAAGTTCCTAATAGGGTAGATAATAACCCCGCACTCGGACCTGTAAATCCAAGTTACGTAGGTACCGGGGTAATGTTTGATTACGTGCTCAATAATGTACGTTGTACGTCTTAACGTTACTTATTCATCAAGGGTCGGTTTGGGAAGGTTTCCAACTCACTATTTCTGCTTTGTGGATAAGATATGTTATGGCAGTGAGATTTGGAGAGGCTTTATAGTCAGTAAGGAGGAATCTTCTGTATTATTGCTCTCTCTGTCTGTCTCGTTGCTTTGTGGTAACGAGGATGGGCTTATCGTTTGCCTAATGGTAAGCGTAGTGCTTGTCCACAATTGCAATGCCACCCAGGATTTTGAATCTCAACAACCCTCGTGGTACTGCAACACGCTTGTTACCTTGGGACATCATTATTAGCCTAGTAATTCGATTGATTACTTTGCTTCACCATCACTACCATCATCATCATCACTATCATCATCATCATCATCATCATCATCATTAGCCGAAAGCCGTTCACTGCTGAACATGAGGACTATGTTCAGTAGCCCCACGCCACTTGGATCGGCCACCCGCCTTTACTATTTTTTTATTTTATATATAAGCATTCTAAAACCATATGTATTTAAAACAAATGATTGTTTTATCTATAATCATTCTATACACAAAAGGGCAAAAGCCTCATACGTACATATACGTAGACCATGAACTATAATTATTAGGATTTCTTGTATCTGGGGAAACAGGAACTACAGGAGCCATGGTCCCACACCACCTAGACACAGAACAAATACTTCGAAACAACGAAGCTGCACTGCTAAGGCCGACCTTAGATGCTAAATTGCATGTTTCCGTTTTGCTGTCAAAATAATCATGGTTTTGCTACAAGCGCGGATTACAAGGACACGCGCACGCGCGGCTTGAAGTGAAACCATAAAAAATCCACGAAACAGTCCAGAACAGCAATTCCATTGTTTGCGCGTGAACCGTGATTGATTCTTATTCGTAAATCAAGCATTGCGTCTGAGGGGTCCCTTACATACGTTCACCGACTTATCCAATATCCCTCCTATCTGTACTAAGCGTGAAGGTAGAAGCACCTTCATTATTAAGAATAGATAGTTATTTTCTACACCAGCGTACGTCCGTCGACCTCATATAACTCGGCAGGTGAAATCACTGTGAAACGTAAACCTATTTGAAGTAAAAGACTATATATAGCAGGGAGAGATCGAAAACAAAACACTATCATCACGAGACTTTGGGAGGCTCCAATAATACGCCTTTTTGACAGTACCATCCCCATTAGTCCGGGCGAGCGTTCTGCCAGTTTCCGCCAGCACAGTTGACACAGGCACATGGCACTTTTCGTTCAACGTTTTAGGGTGTCGGATTAATTAAAAATTCCTGCCGCGCAGCGAATTGTAGTCAAATGTGAAAGGCTACAACGAAATTACATTTCACTTCACATTCATCATGCGAAGAGCGAAGGAATGACACTTAACTGACGTCCTCTGGGTGTACCTACGTAGCGGGTGTGTAGATGGAACTCTTTATTGCTACATGCGGCTTTTTATTGAAGCGATTATGGCTCAGCGGTTGTCTGATCGACCTGATCTTGAGGTCGATGGATCGAATCTTACAAAGCTTGACGTTTCGGTGAACGAAGACATCGTGAAATGACCATAACATGATGGTTTGATATTTCCTTATACTCGCCTGGCTAGCTAGGAACACAGAACGGAAATCAAATCTCCCTATGAACCTAATACACCAATCACAAACGTTAACTGATCCAATCGTTGCATTTCAATAGTTCACTGATCGCCCTAAACCTTGTAGGGTTGTCACGCGTTCCGTATACTGTAAAAGTGTCTTGTAAGGATATTACTATACCAAAACGTTAGATTTTTTTACCAAGTTTAATTTAATGTAATACAGGGTGAGTTTGAATTGGTATGTTATCCCTGAAGGGGCTGATTAGGACCATGGTTGTCGAGAATTTGTGAGAACCTCCCTTGGAAATACGTACAAAATTGCCATACAAAAATAAACACTTGAAATGCGCGGCTTTTTCTGGAATTTTTTCTTGTTTGTTCTAATCAACATAGTTCAAGTTAATCAGCTGATTTAGGGCTGTCCGGAATTTCTGTAGTAGAATTTTTACGAAAACTTTAAATGTCTTTTCTTCGATGACATATTCCGAATTTCAAAAACTCGTAAAACAAATTTTGTTGACCTCCAGGAGTAGATTGACCCGCTTTCAGGATAACATACCAATTCAAACTCAGGTTGTATAGGGAATTAAAAGTTACATCGAACGAAAAAAATACGGATGAACAATTAATTAACAAACAAAAAGTGGTGAACGTAAAAACTAGAATAGGCATGGCTCTCAAAGGCAACTGCCGGATAAATTGGAGTGTGGCAACCAAGGAACAATTACAAAATGCCCTAACAACATTATAATAATATATGGTACTAAACGTTACGATTTCCTACACAGAAAGCTCATTGTGGGATTCGAACTCTTCATCTTTTAACCACATGACATTTAATATTGCTGTTCTTAAAAGTGATATTTGTAAAAATCTTAATTTCTTTGCAGTGATTCAATAAAAAAAATCGTATAAAAATTATTTTGTCTCCAAAATATTGCCAACCCTAAGATTAACACTGAATACAAGACAGGGGTTTAACTGTTAGCTAAATCTGTGAGCGTCTAAGCCGATTTCTGCTTAGTAACTGATCGTTAATGTGTAATAATTAATGTCAAGATTATATTCCGATACACTGTTTATGATTTTAAGTAGGTATAAGCTAGCGAGTTGAGCATTGAATGCTAATTATCAGTTTAGCTCGAAGACTTAAGAGGCCTCAACTCGCCATACTTTCCATACAAACGCTCGTACGTGATTAAAGTGTTGTATCAATTGTTTTCTTTGGGTTTTTGAACATATAGGTATCTCGAGCATTATATCTAGGATTTTATGGAACCAAAACAAATTTTACCTTGACTTTGGCCGTTCACAATCCTACTAATATTATAAATGCGAAAGTGTGTTTGTTTGTTTGTTGATTTGTCCTTCTTTCACGCAGTAACGGAGCAACGGATCGGCGTGATTTTTGGCATAGATATAGATTATGGACCGGAGGGTAAACTAGGCTACTTTTTAGCCCGGAAAAATGCACGGTTCCTGTGAGAACGCGGGTGAAAACCGCGGGCAGAAGCTAGTATTCTCATAAATGTAAAAGTAAAAAAAAACACTTGCATAGGATCCTTGGACATGTCATGGAGATTCTAAATAACAAACATTTTTTTCACAAACTTGTAAGGCATTTTAAAAATCACGTATTTCCTGGAACAAGTTTTAGGAAATTGCCACGCACTAATTGTCTTCGGATATTTTTATAACCTGGGTGTCTTCAAGGATTTTGTGAATTGGAATCTTCTCGACCACGTGCTATCTTCGGTCACATTTCTTACTTACCATCAGCATAAGTGAACGTAATCTACGTACTAAAATCATAAAAGTTGTCCGTGGCTGAACGAATTCGGCTGAAATTTAACATGATAGGCATAGCTTATACTTTGGATTTCCAAAAGGTGTACTTTTTATCCCGTAAAAAGAGACAGTCCCGCGGGAAAACGGGTAAAATAGGTCGGGCCGCGGAAATATATTTTAGTTTGACATGAAAAGCCTTTGAAGATTTTTTAGTACTTTGGTTCATAATGATGGTATATTTGCTTGTTGATGCTGATGATGGTATACTTCTTACTTGTTGAAAGGTGAACTCTTTAGTTCACCTTTCTAGTCCGACAATGGAAAAGCTCAAGACCCCACATGTAGTACAAGTCAATAAAAGCATTTCCAGCAAAAAGGTAGATCCCGTTATTTGTAGTGATTTACCGACGACAGAGAAGCATCAAATGCAAAGTAATGAATTAATTTTATATCACCAAAATATTAATCGCTTCTCAGGCAAAATTCTAGATATCGAGTTATTGACCGATAAGTACAATCTAGACATTTTATGCTTCTCTGAAACATGGCTGAAGCCAAATACAATGCAATTCCATGTAAACAACTATGTAGTCGCCAGTACGTTCAACAGGGTGTCTGCCGAAGGCGGGGGCTCAATAATACTATTGAGAAATAATTTGAAATTTAAAGAACGAAGTGACGTAGTGGCTTGCTCTGTGGAACGAGTCTGTGAGGTTGCCTGCGTTGAACTAGCTGGATATATAATTTTATGTGTGTATAGACCTCCTGCATCTTGTTTTTCCCACTTTTTACTGATTATGGAAGAGATTTTAAGAAAAATATTTAAATGTAAAAAAAGTATATGTGTTTGTGGTGATTTCAACATAGATTTATTAGGACAGTCATCAGATAAACAAAAATTTGTGTCCCTATTTGAGTCATTTGATTTGAAATTTCTGTTTACAGAACCTACTAGGGTATGTCATTCCTCTGCTACCTGCATTGACAACATCGTTGTTAATTTTAGTGTTAAACAAAAAAGTCTATTAACTGGTGTTAGATCCGACCACATGGGACAGAAAATAGGCTTAGAAAATAAAACTAAATCTATAGACGCTAAGATTGAAATACGAGCCCTTACAGATAATAAATTAGAAATACTAAATGAAAACATAGATTCAAGACTAGCCCTCGCGCATTTTCCACTTGAAGACCCAAATGATATCTATGCAATGTTGTCTACAATTATTTGTAATGAATTTGGCAAAGTGTGCCCCAAGAAAACAGTAACAGTAAAGAACAGATTTCAATTTAGTGACTGGGCCACTAAGGGTATTAGAAAAAGTAGAGATGTTATGTACGAATTATACTATAAAAAATCACTCACTAATAACAAAAAATTTCACGAATATGTCAGTCAATATTCAAAGATTTTTAAACGCGTATGTATGCAAGCTAAATCCAACTACATTAGGGATAAAGTAACAAAATCTAATAATAAAATCAAAACTGTTTGGAAAATTATTAACACAGAAACTGGTAAAAATAAAAACAGAGATTGTGAATTTAAACTAAAAATTAACGATAAAGTAGTTACTGATCAACTCGATATAGCCAATGAGTTTAATAAGTTTTTTACAAACATACCATTGGAGGCTACTAAATCACTAGACTCTTCTCCAGCAAAAGCAGAAATGCTTTTGCAAAACAGCTTTTCTAAATTAATTCCGGATTTTAGTTTTCGTTACATAACAACCACTAGTATCAAAAAAGCGTTTAAATCTATCAATGTGAAAAACACCGAAGACTTGTGGGGTATATCGGTAAAAGTAATAGGATCCTTAATTGATACAATTGCGCCCTATCTAGTTATTATTTTTAATCTTTCTATAGATCAGGGTGTCTTTCCTGATCTAATGAAACACAGTAAAGTCACCCCTATTTTTAAATCTGGTTGTAAGGACACCCCCTCTAACTATAGACCAGTTTCTGTACTTCCAGCTCTTAGCAAAATCTTTGAAAAAATTATATTAGAACAGTTACTTTCACATTTCAACGAGTATAGAATATTGCACGGTCACCAGTTTGGTTTCACGAAAGGCAGATCAACAGTCGATGCCGGAGCTAAACTGATGTCCCACATCTTTGAAGCTTGGGAGAGTTCACAGGATGCTATTGGAGTATTCTGTGACCTCTCCAAAGCATTTGATTGTGTGGAACACAGAACGCTTATTAAAAAAATGCATCATTACGGCGTGCGTGGGACAGCTCTTGATCTTGTAAATTCTTACTTGACGGGTAGACAGCAGAAGGTTGGCATCGATAGAGTAACATCTTGTGGTTCTTCAGTGAAGATAGGCGTGCCGCAGGGATCAATACTGGGCCCCTTTCTCTTTCTAGTATATATAAATGACTTACCCTTTATGACAGACCATATAGCATTGGACATAGTTTTGTTTGCTGATGATACTTCACTCATTTTTAAAACTGATAGGAAAGACAGTGAACTAAAGGAATTAAATGATAACCTTGACAAAATCTCAGAATGGTTTGCTGCTAATAATCTACTACTTAACGCTAGTAAAACTAAATGTATTAAATTTTCACTTCCCAACGTACCACACGTGGAATCTAAAGTGGAATTGGAAGGCAGCAAACTTGACCTGGTGAATAACACTGTATTCTTAGGATTAACTATTGACTCCAAAATGCAGTGGGGTCCTCACATCAATGCCCTATCGGGTCGTTTGAGTTCCGCTGCATTTGCAGTACGTAAAATTAGGCAGCTGACTGATGTGGCGACGGCAAGGTTGGTATATTTTGCATATTTTCATAGTTTGATGTCTTATGGCGTCCTACTTTGGGGATCTGCTGCCGATATAGATACCATTTTCATATTACAAAAGAGAGCAGTACGCGCCATCTATGACATGGGTCCACGCGAATCTCTAAGAGACTTTTTTAAAGAAATAGGTATTCTAACCCTGCCTTCGCTATACATTTTGGAAAATATAATGTATGTACGGAAGAATATTACTAAATTTAACTTAAAAAGTGATGTACATGAGTTAAATACTAGAAGTAAACATAAAATTGTTGTACCCGGGTTCAGATTAAGTAAAACTAACAAATCGTTCCTGGCAAATGGTGTCAGATTCTACAACAAAATTCCTAAAGTATTAACTGAATTACCACAAGGAAAGTTTAAACGTATAGTCAAGAGTGTATTAATTAAAAAAGCGTATTATAAAATTAAGGATTATGTAGATGACAAGGATGCATGGAGGCAAACAGCTCAGGAGCCTCCTGGCGACTACTAAACTTTAAATTGTTAGTTGTTAGCATTAGAATCATTGTAAAAAACTACTTTTTTTTAAAAGAATGCCGTGACGAGTTTCTTGCCCTTCTTCTTGCTCGGCCTATACCAATTTGGAACGGGCACGGTGGGTTTCTGGAAGATTCGTTGACTTTGAGCACGGATTGGGTCTGTTGGTGTCTTTGTCATTTATTATGTTCTGATAAAGACAGCATTAGTTTTAGTCTGTGATTCGGGTAGATGAATGTTGCAGAGGCCGGCTGTTAGAGTCATTTTAACTTTCATAAGTGCTCCTTTGGGGCCTATTTGAATAAAGACTTTTGAATTTGAATTTGAATTTGAACAAGTAAGAAGTAACCTTTCAAACAAAAAAAAAAACTCAATTCAGTCCATCCGATTAAGAGCTACGATGCCACAGAGACACATGCGAAACTTATAAAACACATTTTTTTATGTTGTTAGGTAACTAGACGAGCCGGTCGTTTGCCTGATGGTAAGCATAACGCCGGCGCATAACAATTGCAGTGCCACTCAGAACTTTGAAACACAAAGGCCTGCGCGGCACTGCAGTGCGCTCGTTATATACCTACCCTGAGACATAGGTATTAGGTCTCATAAGCCCAGTAATTTCACTGGATAGTCTGGTCATAAAACCGGAACACAGTAATGCTTGCACATTACTGCTTGGCAGTAGACTTCACGAGCAAAGCGGTGGTAACAACCCAGACGGACACTCGCAGAAGAGTTAGTCCTACCACTAACAATATTACAAAAGTTACTAATTTTAACAGCGACCTTATCGTTCAAAGCAATTTCTTCAAGACACCCAGAGGAGAGGATTGTACAATTTGTAAAGGACAGTCGTAACCCATTGACCTTAAGAATTTGAGTACATACACAGCTCATACAAAAATAGAGTTAGCAAATAAGCTCCAACTTTTCCAATCTTCGTTCATCACGTATAGACCTAAAATAACCAAAATATTTCGCAAAATACATCTCAAAGTTTTCCCATTTCGGTTCATCACTCGGCACCTATAAATACCTATTATCTGACGAAGGTTGAACCTCAGAAACTGATTATATTGCGCCATGTCATCTCCCTAAAGCCGTTTTAGATTTTGGATATGCGAAAAAACCGTCTTTCTATACGAAAATGAAATTGAGTACGTAAAAAGCTATGTTTATGCAAGAGCATGGCAAGTTATATGACCTGTAACCTGACACTATAAAATATATTTCATAAAGTTTAAATAATGCAAAATCTCTCGCCATTTGATTGGTAGTGTAACGTATCACAATGGAGTAGGCAATCGCTACAAAGCGGGTCTGCTAGATTCTTGGGATCAGGTGACGAGCGTCGTTCAATGGAGACTGATCTAACTCGAAGCCTTGCTTGGCTCCTAACTAGCGTTCCCTAGTGACTCGTAAACGAGAACCATGGTCCCACAACACCCAGTCATTGAATTAACGAAGCCAATGGCAAAAAAGTAAAAACATTTCTGTCTAGAAAAGTAAAACGTTATTTCTATGCAAGATCGCAGCAGTTTCTTAAGCATGGTGTGGCGTCTCCCATGGCAACGGAATCCCCTTTATTTTAGCTTTCATCCCCTACGTGTTACTCCCCAATTTATCCGGCCTTTGGTAAAGGATGACTTTTACAAAGTAGTGTAACACTGCCTGACTATTATAGTCAGGTAGTAGTATAACACTACTGACTCATGCAGGCTTTACATATTTTAGATACTTACATTTATGTTTTACCTGCCGCGCAAGTACGGATCTATTCGATCGAAAAAATTTACAGTTCAAATCGATAAAGTGAGTTTTATCGACTTTTTACATAATTTATCGAGCCTTGATACAACCGACAAAAGTTATCGAATAGCTAGGTCGAATCCAAAGAGAATATAAAGCTACTACAATATTTTACGATCAGACTTCGGTACTCGCAACAATCGATAAATTTAGCAGTTTTTTTTTTCGATTCGACAAATTTTGTCGTTTGGACTTCCGTACTTGCGCCGCCGGTCGTTTAAAAGCTCAGAAAATATGATTGAATCGGTGCGGGGCCGATGGAAGTCGAACTCAGAGGCGTCGGATTGAAAGTCGCATAAGTTCCCGCTCGGCCACACTCGCTCCACTATATGTCCCGTGGCAATTACATAACCTAAATTGAAATCATTTCCTACAATATTGATATATTTTTTGGCTTAAAAACATCAAGCAATGAGGAAAAGCAGCAAGAAAAGGTCGCATGATTTATTCAGCAGAATATTCAAGAATATTTTCGATCCCTTATTAGTGGAATATTACTACGTTTCGTACTGACTAATACGTTATTGAAAGAATAGCATAATACTTTTGTTATTAGTAAAATTATGACTTTTAATTAGAAGTTAGTAGTCTCCTAAAACCGAGACACATTGTACCTACCGTCATCACAAAGGTAATAATATACCTATATTTAACAACTTCTTCCCCATTTTTGTTTTTGAATCAAATAAAAGAGTATTTTCTGTACACCAGTCATAAGAAATGGTGGGCTTATAGCTAAAAGCAATCTCTCCAGTCAAGCACTGTCTCAGTTTGAACCGACTTCAAAAAAGGAGGAGGTTCTTAATATATTTTTTTCTTTTTTTTGTTCAAAAAGTTGTTACGCTACGGTGTAACAAGTGCCCTCATATCGAGTCCGCACGAATTTGTCTATTGAATCCCGCCCTCGCCCGTCAAAACCACCCCATCTGTCGAAAACTGCAGTTTTCACCCCTGATGGTAACATAATACAGTTTACCACGCAATCCGAAATTATTTTACTGTTTATATTGGATTTTTATTTTATACATTCATCTTTATGCCAACTATTTTATAAAGGCCCTTGCAGACAGAAAGTGAGATTTGACGATTTCGATTATAATTTGGGGTCGTTCAAATACTGTCTCACAGTTTTTTTAACTACTAGGTGGTAGGAGTCCCACTTCTGCGAGTGTACGTCTGGATGTGGGTGGGCACAACTCCTCAAACAGTAACACAGTAATGCAGACCGTAGACGCTTATGCGAACGTGCGTTTGGTTGTCAGAATAAGAACGCTTTTGCATCAAACGCGGATTTCGAGTATTTCGTAATCGACGCTTGATGCAAAAGCGTTGTTATTTTGACAAGCAAACGCACGTTTGCATAAGCGTCTACGGCCTGCATAACGCTTGCGCATCACTGCTTGGCGGTAGACTATACACAAAAATATAGCAAAGCGGCGATTTAGTCTAGAATGACACACGGCACGATATGCGTCAAGCGGTAATATTGGTTTTCAATAGTTGGCGCGTGATCCGTGATTGATGTATTATCCACCAATCATGCTGGACCATGTAATGGCTACCTAAGCCGAATACCGCGCTCAGTGTCGTGCTTCATTGGGAAAGGATCAAGTGCAGCAGTGGACTAGTTATAGATATGCTTACAATCTTATTGTTCCAGCTGCTATGCCCGGTGTTGTCTGAATAAATAATTTCTTTCTTTCATATGCCATCTTCTCAACTTCGCTGCCAGTGTGTGCGAGTATACAACGCTTTTGCGTCAAGCGCGGATTTCGCGATACTCGAAATGTGCGCTGACGCAAAAGCGTTGTTATTCTGACAAGCAAACGTACGTTTGCATAAGCGTCTACGGTGCCCCTTAGATCCCCGCTCTTTGATTCGCGAAGAGTAATAGTAATCCGTAATACATTTGAACTTTTGAACGGTAACGCGACCTTTTTACAGTTTTACATTACAAATGTGAGTTGCGTGAGGTCCTCTAATGTTATTGGAGTTTAAAGTTGAAAGGGTTCGTGACTTTAAATCCGTAAGGTTAGGTACTAAATAATGAGTTTTACGTAAAATAATGAGATTAATGTTTTTATGTTAGTGATTAATGTAGTTATGTTTTTTGTTAGTGGGAAGACTAACTCTTTTGCGAGTGTCCGTCTGGGTTGTTACCGCCGCTTTTCTCGTGACGTTTGCCGCCAAGCAGTAGTGTGCAAGCATTACTGTGTTCCGGTTTGATGAGCAGAGTAGCCAGTGAAATTACTGGCCTTATGAGACTTGGTACCTAATGTCTCAGGGTAACGAGCGCACTGCAGTGCCGCGCAGGCCTTTGTGTTTCAAAGTTCTGGGTGGCACTGCAATTGTTATGGGCCGGCGTTATGCTTACCATCAGGTAAATGACCAGCTCGTCTCGTTGCCAAATAACAAAAAAAATATGTGAAATATTTGTAAACACTAACATAGACTTACGGGGTTTTATGTAAATGTCTTAAAAATTTAGCTGCCAATGCTACTCGAAGCTACGTGTTGTTTCCTGTCCAGAAGCTCTTCCAACTGCTCTCATAGCTCAGTTCAATAAGCGTTTTATACTAACTAATATCTCGGGCAATTATGTATCGTTATTTTTAATTGAAAGTCTACAATAACTTTCTTAATAGCTTTCTCGATAGATTAGACCACTATCTTATCTTATCAGAACTTGGTTGTAGTCTTATCAGAACTTGGTTGAAGGCACCTATACCTATCGGCACCAAGAACTTGACAACGGGATGTCTACTTATGGATGGTAGGTACTCAAACGAACTCTATAAAATGCCATGCACCATGCAAAATCTAATAAAGTATTCAGTATCTCGTTTTTTATAAACAACTACCTGCTGCCCGTGGTTTTACCCGCGCGGAGATATTGGATTTCATGGGTTTTATTCTTTTGCTCGTAACCCTAATTCTTTTTCTAAAATAAAAGTAGCCTAAGTTACTCCTTGTATTATCAGCTATCTAATCTGCCAGTGAAAGTCCCGTCAAAATCGATCCAGCCGTTTGGGAGATTACCGGTACCGTATATACTTGCATATGCATTTAGTAAAAAGCTGTTATTTTGATGTTACAAACAGATAATTCAATTTTATTTATTTGTATAGATTTAAAAGTAATTACTTAGAAACGTTTGTATTTACTTTCACTAATCGTTCTTTAAACAAGCAATTAACATTTGGGCCAAGCCTTATCTAGTAAGCATGAGACCAGTAATTATAATTCAATAAGAAAGCAGGACCCGGAACGTTGCTTATCTGTGCAATGTCCGAATGCATATAGTACCATATTCAACATAGGCCCTTGTCACAATAACAACTTTGATACAGTTCTTTACCTACCGAAAGAAACCTTTATTGAGATATAATCCTAAAGTGAAGCGTGGTGGGAAATTAGTGCAACTTAATTCGGAACGTAAAACCCTTGTCAAAATGGGAATTTACTGCAATTCCTCAGCCTGACCACCAAATTGTAGATTGCTTATTACGACACGGCCCTAAATACCCTA
The DNA here is from genome assembly GCA_907269065.1 of Crocallis elinguaria. Taxonomy (NCBI): domain Eukaryota; kingdom Metazoa; phylum Arthropoda; class Insecta; order Lepidoptera; family Geometridae; genus Crocallis; species Crocallis elinguaria. The sequence goes on from OU026076.1 coordinate 1,823,681, forward strand.
TTTGTTCAATCAGTGAGTGCTGAGTGTTCGTTTATCAGTGAGTAACCGTTGAGGTGTTTGACTCTGCACGTGCAAGGAACCCTACGTTGGTCGAGTGGGGTATAAAATACCCCTTGAGTTTTTTCATATAGGTTGTAAATTAGCCTGATAAAACTGTTAGCCCATACTAACTGTATATATATGTAAATAACTAATTCTCAAAAACTTCGCTGCCGACTCGAATACGCGACTTCTGGTAATTCGGACCGAACGCATCTTTGAAATGTCGCCCGGAACCACGTAGGCCCGGCTAAAATAAAAACAGTTAGTCTTTATTCAGTGGTGATAAGGTTCAAAATAGCTTTAACTTTATGAGACATTTTTATAAACGCGATGTTGAACCTTATCATAACTGAATAAAGGCTAACTGTTTCCCCCCTTTACGGCCCCCGCGGTACCTGTCGACATTTGAAGGACAACTAGACGTTTTGTGAACGATGGTAAGGGATCACAATTCTCAAACGCGGATTTCGTGATACTCGAAATGCGTTATTCCGCTCCGTTACTGCGTGAAAGAAGGACAAACCAACAAACACACATTCGCATTTATAATATTAGTATGGATAGTACCTAGGGATTATTTGGCATTAGGTTTAATCCATTTAATGTACCCTTGTTCAACATCTAAGCTGTCTAATATCTAGTTTTTAACATGTTTGATGTCACAACATTTTAAATAGCAGTAATTATAAATTACGTAGTCTAAATTTAATCTGAGAATAGATTCATACCCGACCGCACTCAACACCCAGTGACCATCGCCTCACCTTTACAGGTCGCTGAAAAAACTTTAGTAATTATTATTAATAAGGTTACATTATAATAAAACTTTTATTTGAAAACTTTCAACGGCAATTTATACAGGTTTTAAGCACTGCTTTAATTATTATTTTACATCATTATAGTTGTTTTGAACTGAGACGGCAGTTTTTAAGTATTAATCTATAGTTTTTGTTTTGTTTTAAAATGTAAGTTTTCACTCTTATGTAGCCTTAATCACTTATGAGACTTTATGACGTCTCAGAATATCATTAAATTGTTACGGACAGTGGCGCAAGTACGGAAGTCGGCTCGATAAATTTGTCGAATCGAAAAAACGTATAAATTTATCCAATGTTGCGAATACCGAAGTCTGATCGTAAATTATGGTAGTAGTTCTCTTCTCTTTGTATTCGACCTAGCTTATCGATAAATTTTGTCGTTTGTATCGAGGCTCGATAAATTATATAAAAAATCGATAAAGCCCACTTTATCGATTTGAACTGTCAATTTTATTTATCGAAAAGATCCGTACTTGCGCTGCTGGCGTGGTAAAGGCATAAGGCAAAAGACACGCTCGTCCCCACAAAAAAAAAACGATTTTACTGCAATATAGAAAATGAGAAATTTAAAATGTAACAAAATCAACACAATCATCTATAATCCATCTCGTGTGGTCCAATTGTTACCTATATAGTTAAGATGTATTTACTTGAAATCCTACTATCCTACTTATTAATTATTAATATTATAAATGCGAAAGTGTGTTTGTTGGTTTGTCCTTCTTTCACGCAGTAACGGAGCAACGGATCGACGTGATTATTGGCATAGATATAGTTTATGGACCGGAGAGTAGCATAGGCTACTTTTTATCCCGGAAAAATGCACGGTTCCTGTGGGAACGCGGGTGAAAACCGCGGGCAGAAGCTAGTAATTATATAAATGGCAGCATAAACGTTTTCATTTTATTAAATATACACCTACTATTATTACAAAACTGCCATAACAACGACCTTTCTGCAATGACACCTCAATTTTGTGGTAAAAAAATCCAGTCCAAGGCCATTTAGACCCGCCCACGGGTATTGCAAGGTTAATATTTGTGGTGTGGCTTGAAATGGACACTCGCACTTATTTACACAACGAGTCATGTGTACGGATGTGTCAAAGGTTTTGGTACCTTGTCGCAATGAGATTCGATAATTTGCATTACCTGATGAGGTGGTGATGATGATGATGTGTTGTAAATACGCTAAATCTAATTGCGACTGATTCTCTAGAGCTGCGAAATACACCTTTCGGTGCTTTGTGACACGATTTCATTCAGTGGTAGCTAAGGCGAGCGAAAAATACCCACGCACTTTTGGTAAAAGAAAATATCACAAAGCAACTATAGCACATTTTTAAACATAGTAAAAGAAGAACAGTAGTCTGACTCGAGCACTGCCCGTGAAATAAATACCTCATCTGCTAGCGGTAGCGCTGTAATATTACACAACGGGCCAGGCAGCCTCGACGTGCGGATTTGCAAAGCCACTAAGATATAACGCCTATTCCATGTAGGTATGTGTAGCGAAATTGGGCCGTGTCGACGGAGTTAACTTACTAGTCTTATTTTACTATGCTACCTGTGCCAGCGAGACTCAATTAGGCCAAGCACCCATCGGTTTGTTCCGGTCGCACTTGAAAGTTTGTTTCCAATCAAGGCTTTGCGTGTTACAACAGAACTCTCAATCAGGGCCTTACCGACTAACAAAATCCTGTTCGTTTTCGACTCCAACCCGATTAAGACAAGCGGTCGCCAGGTCTTCCTCTAGAAGGAATTGTCTAGAATGTTCGCTGGTTTTCCTTTTAGAACGAACAGTTGTTACAAAACGTAAACTAGACAATTCCTTCCAGCAGAAGACCGCTGGTTTTAATCAGTGGAGTCGATAACAAAGTCGATTGTCTTAGCCGGTAAGGCAGCGTTTCGTTCGATAAGTCAGCAAGGGTCAAATGCTAACTTGATTGAAGAATAAGGTACTAAAATAGCAGGAGACGTCTTGATAATCGCATTGGATTCTAATGTCGACCGAAGAGATTGCTGTTGCCGATTCTCTGCATATTTCCTTAGCCAGCTCTTAGAGAAGAATTGAGAAGAGAGTACGTTAGGCCAACGAACACGGCCACCAATACGACAACAAGCTACATGATTTTTCATACATTTTGTATGGCACACTCAAACACATCCCCTGCACAAAGATGATACACACTATCTCAATGTCCCCCTGCCAAAATAGAGACACAAGTCAGAACAGAAGGGACGCTTGGGAGTGTAACGATCGCCCCTCTGTTGTCTCTATTTTGTGGCTATCAGTGGCTGCTACTAGAAGCCGCACCTACCACTGTTTGCCGCGTCTAGTGGCTGCGTCTAGTGGCTGCGTCTAGTGGCTGCGTCTAGTGGCTGCGTCTAGTGTCCGCGTACGGCAGCCCAATGTGCGCCAGCACTTAGCGACCCTAATGAACTGCCCGGACCTCATGGCTCAAATAAAAATAGCTTACAGTGAATGAAAAATTAAAGATAACTTAGTAAAAATATGGTAATTGCGGCAAAGTACTAAATTATTCGTATATTTTATCTGTATCCTTAACATGGTAATGTATACTTCAGATATCCAATCCAATGTTGACACTTGATATTTGCGCAAGGATAACGGTCGGCCGTATCGGTCAACCCGACGGTTGCGGTCATGGACGGTAGCAAATATAGTACCTACTGCGGTCACGGAGGTAATAAAGATGTTAATTGTATGCATATGGTCTAGCTAGGTACCCTCAGGAAGTGCTATAATCTTTTTTTTTTATGTTATTTGGTAACGAGACGAGCTCGTCGTTTGCCTGATGGTAAGCATAACGCCGGCCCATAACAATTGCAGTGCCACCCAGAACTTTCAAACACAAAGGCCTGCGCGGCACTGCAGTGCGCTCGTTACCCTGAGACATTAGGTATTAAGTCTCATAAGCCCGGTAATTTCACTGGATACTCTGCTCATCAAACCGGAACACAGTAATGCTTGCACACTACTGCTTGGCGGCAGACTTCACGAGCAAAGCGGTGGTAACAACCCAGACGGACACTCGCAGAAGAGTTAGTCCTCCCACTAACAAAATTCATTTCAAATAGTTTCATTTTTAAGATTAAATCGACTGAAATTCTGCTCCATAAAGGTTATTAAACACGTTTTATTTATAGCTCAGCAATGATCAAGAAAAGAGTACTTTGTATTCTTTTTAAAATTAACATTATTAGCGGAATAACAGTTGGCAACCCTATTTCGAATACTATTCTAGGCTTGGGGAGGATTTACACTAGGTACTCATTGTTTTTGTTAAATAGGTAAGTATTTGATTGTTTTACTTTTGGTTCTCGCCTAGCCTAATGCAACGGCAACCCCTTTCCAAAGTTTCACCTACCTGGTTTTAGGCTTTCTCCAAACTCCTCAGAGACGCTAATTGGATTAGATCTCAATCTGAGAATTCCGCACCCTACCAATTAAAATGTCTTGTTACTTTGAGACAAATAATTTAATTCGAGCCTCTGGAATGGAAATTCTTTTGTGTTCGCTTCTGTCTGTGGAAACCAATAGGTACTGCGGCGCGAGTACGGAAAAACTCGATAAATTTATCGAATGTTGCGAGTAGGTACCGAAGTCTGATCGTAAAGTATTGTAGTAGATCTATATTCTCTTTGGATTCGCCCTAGCTATTCGATAACTTTTGTCGAAAGTATCGAGGTTCGATAAAAGTCGATAACACCCGCTTTATCAATTTGAACTGTCACTTTTATAGAATTTTATCGATCAAAAAGTATCGTACTTGCACCGCTGGAGCGACATTTTTTTTTTTTATATTATTTTGTAACGAGACGAGCTGGTCGTTTGGCTGATGGTAAGCACAACGCCGGCCCATAACATTTGCAGTGCCACTCAGAACTTTGTAACACAAAGACCTGCGCGGCACTGCAGTGCGCTCGTTACCCAGAGACATTAGGTATTATGTCGAATAAGCCCAGTAATTTCACTGGCTACTCTGCTCATCAAACCGGAACACAGTAATGCTTGCACACTACTGCTTGGTGGCAGATTTCACTCGCAAAGAGGTGGTACCAACCCAGACGGACACTCGCAGAAGAGTTATTCCTACCACTAACAACTTGCTGTAAACTGAAAATTGTATCACCCGATGATGTTTTTAGATTGTGTCCTACTATTAACGCATAGACTACGCAGCCTATCAAAATAACAGTTACTATGTGAATATCATACAGCTCTCCAGTTGTCAATCACATTTGCACACGCCGTACACAGCCCACCAAATTTGATTAGGTCTAGCCTCGAATAGTCTGAATTACAAATCTGGAGAAATTATGTTCCAGCCCATCAAACTGAGGGTAGCTGTGGCAACACCAGATTTTACTTCTCTTGTTTCTAATTACATTTCGTAATTTTTGGTTATCCGGAAATATTTAACGGTTAATATAATAATTCCTATTAAACTGAGTTAGTGATGAGTTTTTGGAGCGAATGTGGCCGAGCGGGAACTAGTGTGAGTTTCATTCATCTGTTCGAATCCCGGCTCCTTTGGAAGGATGAAGGAGAAACCTTTTCCCAGCTGTGGGAGGGACACGAAAAGATAAAAAAGAATAAAAATTCTACTAATATTATAAATGCGAAAGTGTGTTGTCGGTTTGTCCTTCTTTCACGCAGTAACGGAGCAACGGATCGATGTGATTTGTGGTATAGATATAGTTTATGAACCGGAGAGTAACATAGGCTACTTTTTATCCCGGAAAAATACACGGTTCCTGTGAGAACGCGGGTGAACACCGCGGGCAGAAGCTAGTTATAAATAATTTGAAATGACGTTGAAATCGTCCTCATAACATATTTTAATTTTTCACTAAACCCACAGAGCTGGCATCTGTTCCATATTCCAGCGATCCAGAGCGAGCAACCGCACTTTTTAGTTTCATAATGTAAAGTATTTAACTTTTAACTGGTCCAATTAAAATTTATAAAGTTCAGCAGTATAAAGCCAAGTATAAAGTGCCGCGAAGTGCGATGTCACATATTTTGTGCTTTTATCTATTACGTGAGTTAAAATAGAAAGTTCTGGCACAAATATGGCTGCTCTTAGTGCTGCAATGTTTTCAAGCTTGTAAAGTTGCCCGGTGGTCCGTTTTACATTGCTCTAACTAGCGTATCGTGAAAATTAGGTCTTATCTATTTTTTATATCTTAACGAGACGGGCTGGTCGTTTGCCTGATGGTAAGCATAACGCCGGCCCATAACAATTGCAGTGCCACCCAGAACTTTGAAACAAAGGCCTACGCGGCACTGCAGTACGCTCGTTACTCTGAGCCATTAGGTATTAAGTCACTAAGCCCAGTAATTTCACTGGCTACTCTGCTCATCAATCCGGAACACAGTAGTGCTTGCACATTACTGCTTGGCGGCAGACTTCACGAGCTAAGCGGTGGTAACAACCCAGACGGACACTCGCAGAAGAGTTAATCTTACCACTAACAACTATTAAACGCCTGTTTAGCTAGACAGTGTCTAAAAATGACTAAACACTATTACAGCATGAATTTCAGTAAAGTAACGCGAATCTACTAAGTTCGTCTTTAAATTTTGATATCATCGTAGCCTATTGAGTGTGAAGACAGGTAGATCAAAAGTCTAACTAGGATTACCCTGATCCTTTACAGGAGATAGATCAGGGCTTTATGCCTGTGCTGTCAATTTCAAATCCCCGCTCCTTATAGTTTCGTAGATGCTGTCTAGTTTAATTACTAATCAAAACTTCTATTTTATCAATTACTAGTGTTTGCTCGCGGCTTCGCAAGCGTAGAGTCAGGTTTATGTTGCACTCAGCTTCATATTAGTAATAAAATGCGTTCTAGAATATAAAATGTGGTTCCAAGGTTTGCCCGTAACAAACAAACAAACAAACAAATTTACAACAAACATTACGGGTCTTACCACCAAAAAAATAAACACACGTTAAACCTGTGTTAAACTCTTTACGTCTAAATATGCGCGCGATTAAATATGAGCAACCACAAATCCTGATTTAAGTAGTGTCTAACCGTTGTCTAACACAATACTGTTGTGACATTTCTAATCATTTTTTACCTTTATCTTTAGACGCTGTCTAGCTAAACAGGTGACTAGAAATGGGTTTTTGTGGTAACATTACCTTTTTTTAATATTAGTATAGAAAGAGATTAACATTAAAATAACACACTGGTGGCTTATTAGTAACCATAATTTTATTCGAGAACATTAAAGTATTTTCCATTTTTTTTTAATTATTCAAAGTATTCAAAGAAACGATTTTGTTTTTTTAATTGATTTATAAAAATACAAATCATTTATTTTGACATGATAGTATTTAACATAGTTATGCTGAATCCATAGCCTCCCGAACTAGAATACACTGTATTTATATGTATTTAACCGGATTCACTTACGTGGTACAGCCGAGCTTGCGACGATTGCTCGACCGATTTCGAGGTATTCAGTACCTCTTCATCACGGTGCTACACGCGACTGCTCCGACTGAGTGCAGCCCGACTATACACTGTGTTTCAGGAGTCAGTGGCTTCTCCTATTTAATAGCTAGATACTAAATTATACATGATACCACTCGTAACTAAGTCTAACCTCACGATCTCGCCTAACCTTTTTTAATACGGTATTCTCGGCTAAGCCTTTTGTAAGCAGACATGTACAGACCTACCTTGGGAATAAATCCTACCTGAGGAGCGCGTTAAATCGCGGCAAAGGAAACTCTCTTCACGGGTTAATTTGTATGAAATGTTTTAGTCTAAACAGACTGCATTTAGTAGCATTTTCGTATGTATTTAGTAAAAAGCTGTTATTTTGATATTACAAATAGTCATTTTTATTTATGTGTAAGTATAACTTTTTAAAACAGTTTTAAGGGGTCGTCCATAAATTACGTGACGGTGTAAAAGACGAATCTCACCAAATCTCACGTGGGGGAGAGGGGGGAGGGGGGGTCTCAGCGAATATCACATAATTTTTTTTTTCAGTGTAAAACTGCAAGAAAAGTTTGTTAAATTAAGTAAAATATGTCTCTCCACTAAACTACTCGACGAACGCTGCGGCGTATGGCAATGGACCGCAGATCAACGTATTTGCACTATACACGTATTTTGAGAAATCTCACGTGAGATTAGGGGAGGGGGGGGGGGGTCGAGCCAAATCTCACGACATCAAATTTCCAAAATCACCTCACGTAAATTAATGGACGCCCCCTAATATGTGAATATAATCTATTGTAATATGTGATAATTTCACTATTTTTAAGCAGATTAAGATATTTTATGAGATTTACTTACCCATATCAGTTTCTTTCTTGTAATGGACAAGTAATAGTAGTCTGTCTGTCAATTTTTAGTGACCTCTACTGGTGATGTAACTGACCAGGCGGCTCAAAACCTAGCCATCTTCAATACCCAGAGCTAAGCCTTTAGCAAGCAGACATGTACAGTACATGTCTATCCAGGGAATAAATCCTCCTTTGGCATGCACATTAAACAGGGACTAGGCACCTCAGGGGAAGCGTCAGGGGCTATGTGTATAAAATATCGAAGGACTTACGTTTGTGAGGGAGAACATCATGGCAGGTGGAATTTAAATAAGAAACACAAATTATATAGGGTATCAGATAGACATGTCGCCTACATCAGTCGCTAGACACGAGCTCTCGTCTCTGATTGGCTGAAGCAAAAAGATGTTTGACATTTTTTTTATTTTTTATTTTACGTTTACCTAAGCTAATGCAATATTCTAATAAAGAGCAGCCTTCACTACATTATTTAATATTACCTAACCTACTTCTTTAAAATTCAGTAAAACAACGTTTTTGTATTCAATCATTTATTTTTCTTTTTCAATTTTTTCTGATATTTATTCAGAGCTTTGCTTTGCATTGCTGGAATTACAGTCCTTTTCTCAGCGTATTGATGGTCATCAGTTAGTGCATGGGTTCTGGAAAACGAAGATTAATAAATCGAAAATTGAATGTATAATATAATATGAATGATTTATTAGGAACGTAACTGAAATGTGGTAGCTTACCATTAGTTTCAAGAGATAATGAAATCCCACTGCGAATTGCCGATTGTATAAATAAAGTAGGATAAGCACTGCTCAGTAGATATGATTTTATGTCACGAATCGTGCCTCAACATGTTTGGGACACATTTGTAGATCAGTGAGCTCTTTCGCACTCGCAAAGAATCGCAGTTGATGGCAACCAATCACTTTTGGAACCTTTCCTCGCTTTTGGGTAACTTGTGTAAAATACAGGCGTCTCGAGGGCTTACGCAGCCCGGTACACATCATTTGTGATACATTTCGAAAAATTAATCAAACAAGTTGATTGCCATAGATGTGGAAAAGAAAATAGACGAAAATTAATCGATGCAGCTACCAATTCACTCAACACAACGACAACAATATGTAATATTGAAATTTAAGATATAATTTATTTAATAATGACAGTACAATGACAATAAGTATGAGTGGTCTGCAAAGAGATTTTAATGTGTTATGACGACGACAATGACTTCAAATTGTAACAAATATGGCGGCGGCTCTAAAGATGACGTCAAGAGGTGGGGAGTGAAGTGAGCGGGGGGTGCAAAATGTCAGATGTCTTTTTGCTGTGACGTTTCTCGTGTCTAGTGTTTTTCTTAGACAGATTTCTACCCGTGATAAGAAATAAGGTGTAGCGGGCTTGGAACAAGAGTTTGTTTATGGTGTACTTTTGTATGACAGCCTCTGAAGGGTGGAGTTTGACCAAAGAGTTCCTTTTATCATTGAGTTTGACGCATTGCTTTGACTACTTTGTAATCTGACAGAATGTGACGAACGTCCTTATGTGATTTGAGTGAATCGTGATGTGGGTGATTAAAGAAAAGTAGAGGATATGAACTAAAGGTACGTATTGCGCGCCGAAACAGAAACAAAAATGGCGTCAAATGTCGAGCCACAGCTCTTCACACAGCACTTTGGCATGGTCGCCTGTATCACATGCAACTTCTCACTTGCATAAATAGTTCTTAGTTGAGTATTTTTTATATAATTAAGTCGCACAATTGATTTCAATGCCACTTCAAAAACTCGCTCTGGACTAGAAAACAAAATGTCAGCCTTGAAAAATCTGCCGATGGGCGGGGCATTTGTGTGACGTCTTTAATTGTATGGATCTAAAACAAAATATTTCCATAGATAATTGTGCCCACTCTATCTATATATTTGAATCTCTTTGGTCTTTATAGACGTAAAGTCGTACATTTTTTTGACATTTTTTATGAACTGACCAATAAACTGACCAGTGAAATAACAATTCAATATACGCATTATGTCAACTGACTCCGCGGATGGCCAAGAAAATGTCCCAATGCTATGATTACGTCACGATGGTCACCGAAAGCTCAAGACGTATAAAACGCTTACACACTCATACCCCCGCACTAGGATTCCCTGTGTCGCAGGTGGCATGGACATACACAGATACACATCACAAACATCCAAGACCCGAGAACAAACTTTATGCTTACACAAAATCTGCCCCGGCCGGGAATCGAACCCGGGACCCCTCGCCTTGCAGGCAGGGTTACTACCAACTTAGCTACGGAGCCGTCATCAATATACAGATCACCGAGAGATCTCAATTCATAATCACCATCATTAGCTGCAAGATGGTCACTGCAGAACTTAGGCCTAGATGAGAATGCTTCTACCTAAGCCCGGGATAATCTCTCAGTATCACTAAACAATCAACGTTTCAATAATTACACGTAACAATAATTTCTATGTCCCAATTCAACCGAATCTAATATCAAAGCAGACCCAAACATAATGGGTTCAAAGCGATCGGCAAAGTGTACCTCTAAAAGGGAAAGTTAGCCCTAAAACGGGAGCGAACTTGGATTTTATGACATAACTACACGGACCGGTTAGGTTAGTTGCACACGTACCGAGTCTTGGGTCTTGCGTCATGGTTATGGAAATTAGTGGTGTTAGCACCAGTTGTTTAGTTTTAGAAAACTGGACTGGTTTTCTATATCGGTACTTAAGTTTTATAAGCGTATCGCTGGGAATATCACAGAGCTGTTAGTGGGAGGACTAACTCTTCTGCGAGTGTCCGTCTGGGTTGTTACCACCGCTATGCTCGTGAAGTCTGCCGCCAAGCAGTAGTGTGCAAGCATTACTGTGTTCCGGTTTGATGAGCAGAGTATCCAGTGAAATTACTGGGCTTATGAGACTTAATACCTAATGTCTCAGGGTAACAAGCGCACTGCAGTGCCGCGTAGGACTTTGTTTCAAAGTTATGGGTGGCACTGCAATTGTTATGGGCCGGAGTTATGCTTACCATCAGACAAACGACCAGCTCGTCTCGTTACCAAATAATATTAAAAAAAAGAGCGCTGGAAAGTGCATGGAAAATAGTACCTGATTTAAAAAGATTTTACGATTGAATATTCAATCAATCAATCAAAATTTTGACGTAGGATTTGTCTTTTTTTGATATTATATCTCTCTTTTTCCTGTTGTGAGAAAGATAATATGTATTTTAGATACTAAAAGAAGCTGTATCATAGCCCGTAGGGTATGAATTATTGTTACTATTATCTATGACTATTATACCGCGTCTACGCATTTTATTAGATCACACTCTGAGACAATTGAACAGATTTTGATAAATTTTAGTAGGTAAATAGATTAGACGTTGGAGAAAGTCGAGCTTTGTTACCACAAAACACAACAACTTTTAAAGGAGTGTTTAGCTAGACAGTGTATAAAGATATCAGAACAGAATTGAATTAGTCAACATTACAGCAGACACTCCAAACTTAAATCAGGGTTCGTGGTTTGTCTTATTTAAACACGCGACTAAGGCATCTTTAATTCTTAATTCAAATTCACTATAAGATATTCAATGTAGGTAGGAAAAAGATGGTAATACATAATGTGTGTTCCATACAAAAGCGAGAGTTCAACACATGTTTATGGTGCGTTTAATTTTTTTGTGGTAATACCGTACAATCGTACATGCTATCCTAATACACGTGTACAAAGCCGCAGGAAAAGGATAATCTAAAATAAACAATTAACTTTCTAAGTATAGATTCTAAACATAAACTCGATCACTAAAAGCCAGGCTATTCCTTATAATTCAAAGATGTGTTCGTCTACATAAAACACCATTATTCCAGTCGATATATCATCGATATTCAACACTTGCGGCCACAATAGATCACGTCTTTAATATGTATCCCATGTCCAAGACACACGAAGCTATGCCCGGCACTTATCTATGTAGATTGTATAAAACCACGCTCTGGTCTTGGATGAGATACGCCTAGAACGCGCATCCAAGTGAAGCCTGATTTTACCAGATGGGGGAATCAAAAATAAAATGGGTGGCTCCTTTTTTTTAGTACATAGACCTGCGAGTGTCCGTCTGAGTGGGAGCGCTTGGCTGGTGTAGCCTGCCGCCAAGCAGTAACAACACTGGGTTCCTAATTGATAAGCAAAGTGGTCAGTAAAATTTTTTGTTCATAGATACCTGCAGGGTGATTTTAATTCCCTCGGAATGATATCCGTGTCGGCAGCAACTGTCTTGATCGTTTATATATCGGAAACACATCCTGTCAGATAAATTACCCGTTTAGATTTGAGAACTCAGCTGCATAAACACGAATATAATCCCGACAGTATTTCTGTCGGGATGCGCTTCCGAGATACAACCGATCAAGAAAGTCGCTTCCGACACGGATATCATTCCGACTGAATTAAAATAACCCTGCTGATCTTTCATGGTAGCGAGCGCAGTACAGTATATGATTACAAAAAATATGTGGGAGTCTTTTTTTTTATGTTATTTGGTAACGAGACGAGCTGGTCGTTTGCCTGATGGTAAGCATAACGCCGGCCCATAACAATTGCAGTGCCACCCAGAACTTTGAAACACAAAGGCCTGCGCGGCAGTGCAATGCGCTCGTTACCCTGAGACATTAGGTATTAAGTCTCATAAGCCCAGTAATTTCACTGGATACTCTGCTCATCAAACCGGAACACAGTAATGCTTGCACACTACTGCTTGGCGGCAGACTTCACGAGCAGTGTGTGTTTCCCAAACGATATAACCTGGGCATCTTCAAGTCGCGAGTTAATAGATATTTCCTATAGGTAAGTGCGCTCCTGGTCGGCCAATTCTTTGAGCAATTTTATTGTTACGCTCCGGCGTTATGCTTAACGTCAGGCAAACGACCTGCTGGTTTTGTTATCCAATAGTATATTTAAAAAAGAGACTAGTCTAACGCAAGCCTTTACAAAAAAGACTACATTATTTTATACATTTACGCGAATCGTCAAATTGATTTTTGACGCGTGAATAACCTTTCTACATTTATTATTTTATTTTTGAAGGATCGTGCTGTTTGTTTGATCTCCGTTACAGCGACACCAAACTGTGACAGAGCGAAGAAATGTCGCCCAGCCATAAGGTTTCCTAGGTTCTATACTCTAAGGTTATGGCGCGTCATGCAAATCGTGGCATAGTGATGTAAAATGGATCATCCTTGTTAGCTTTATATCTTATTTGTTATTCATCGGGAACGGGAACGGGGACGATCGGGAACTATGACTGGGGTTTAAATTAGATTGAGTTTATAAATAGGTGCTGATTGGAGGTAAATATTTACTTAATACTAGGCCTCGCTGAATAAGACAATCGTGTTGTTGTTGAATAACCAATGAATGAACAAAACTGATTGACTTCAGTTTAATAATAATTATTCTCTCGTTGAAGATGCTTTTACTAGTATTTGTAACTATTTAACCAAATCTTGGAAGTCAATGTTAAACCTACTTCTAAATGTCGTATCAAAATGAAACTTTGTATGTGTTAGTTTGGATAGTATTACAATAATTTGGTATCATGGAGCCGTTCTGGTGATGGAACCAGAAGGATAGTAGAACTCTTCAGTGATTACTTCGAGTTTGGGTTCATATGATTCGTTTTGACGGCTTCAATAAATTGCACTTGGATTCGAATGTGGTGGATAGTCGAACTATTCAGTGTGACTCTAGTCATCGAGATACTAACCCCGAGAGATGAAATACAGTGCTATCCGATCTCACAACAATGTATTGATTTTGCTATAATTAATATCAGCGTATCAGCGCACGGGGGATCGGCGCCAAGCGGTGGCTTAGCCAATCAGAGCGCATTATATCTAGGCAAAAATGGTGGGGTTAGTTCCTCGATGCTACTAGTAAACACTCCAAGTTTGGGCTCATTTGATTCATTTTGACGAGTCAAATAGATTGGATAGAGTGTTTTCCAGGTTTTTAAACTAGGTACATGTAATCCTTGACAGAATTTAACAGTTTATTATAAACCCTGGTGGCATTAACATACACCTTTCTTTAGTATAACTCTAGCCTGCAGTGAGGCGATTAGACCTCAGTAATATCCCCCTTATTCATAAATGCTCAATAAGATAATCTATGCTTTAAACTGCTCTGTCAACTTCTCGTTGACGGAAGGTGTTACGCGCGAAAACGAGACAAAACACTTTCTAGTAATTAACTAAGTTACGGAACGTTTATGAATAAGGGGTTTATTTCTAGTGCTTCTATTAATACTAGCGAGTATAACTCAGAAAAGTCTTTTGAACAGAAGTCTGTGTGCCACTGTCCTTACAACAAACATAGTTGTCACGTCAGAGCTATAAAGCATCCGCGGTCGTATACCAATAACAACTTAAGGAGACATCCACTTCGATATGTTCCAACTTAAATGGAAGCGACTTGGGACGTGACAGATTGGCTCCATTGGTGTTTAGAGACTGGCAGTCTCGTTGGAGATAGGAATAAGAACCTGTATTTTTATCCAAATGACGAGATCAGCGTAACGTTTGCGTTAGAGCATTTTTGGGCAAGTCGTTTGGATAACGTCGCGGGTCACGTGTGACGCAGTTGTAGCGTCACTCAGAGTTGGGATGTCACTCCTTGAGACCGGGCCTAGGTATTTGGTTCGTAGCGATTATGGTGATGATGACAGTCGTCAATATCAGCCAGAAGACATCCACTGCTGAATATATAGTATAGGCCTCCCTCTTGTATAGTATAGTATTGTATTGTAGTGTATTGTAGTCTTGTATTGTATAGTAGTTCTATAGTATAGGCTACTCGTCTCTTGTATCCAACTGTTCCCCGCGGTTTTGCCAAGTTCGTTGGTCCACCTATTGGGGGGTCGGCCTACATCTTCCGATTCGCGGTCGCCACTCGAGAACCTTTCTTCCCCATCGGTTCTGCGAGCGATGTGGCCTGCCCATTGCAATTTCAACTTGCTAATTTTGAGAGCTATGTAGGTGACTTTCGTTCTCCTGCGGATCTCCACATTCCGGATTTAATCACGCAGGGAATTCACTATCGGAAATGACTGTCTAAAAACTAGCGACACTTTGCTACATCTTAATGTATCCGACCTTAATCGGGGTCAAACAAATAAAAAAAAGTCAATTGGTTATCATAGTAACTATTTCAATTACATACAAACTTTGATAATAACGATTCGAAAAGAATACAACAAACAAACAAAATGTCCACAATGCTGCTATTTCTAAAGTGGTGATTTTATTTAGTACTGCAGATAATAAGCCATGAAAGAATTATTGTTAAACAATTTATTAAAAAGGTACATAATAAACTATCTTAACACGTTGAACGCCACAGCAAAACAGTTGTCTTTTCATTGAAGCCATTGGGGACACGGGTGACCCATCTCATTGAATCCATTCAGGCCGCGGGGGTCACAGGTGAGCCACGGCAATGCTTCTGTTTAAACGCGATTTACAAGCCACGGGGCATCGTTATCGTTCGAGAAAGTAAGAGACGTGGGCCGCGTGGCCCTGTAGAACAATCTAGTCAGCTTGGTTCTTATTTTTCACAAAAGACTTAGAATTTATTTACGCTTTTCTGTACTTTGTAAGGGTTGTTTCAATTTGCAGCAAATGGGATGTATAAAATACTTAGTATTTTACTTAGTTTATGATTAAAATAAGACAATTTTAAGACGTGAATATAATTTTTAATAAACATTAGGAAAAAAATACAAATGCTTAGTTGGTACTTACTTAATAGGTGCTAAGAATAAATTTGACATATATTTTTTTTATTTCTTTTGCTTTAAATCAAAGGCAGGCATTTAAGTTTTGACTTAGTGTTTTTATTATTTAATAAACTCTACCTTAAGCCATAAAACACCAATTAATCAATGAGATCACAATGGAAAATATTAAATTCGTAGTAATGTGACTAAAATATTCTTAATACTAAATAAACTAATATCACCGCCTTCATGAGATCATGCAATACACTCGTAAAAAAATAGTAGCTAAAATATAAAACTTTAAGAATGGGTGTTATTAAAACAGCTTAAACACAACCACGGATTATTCGGACAAGTTGTACAATAAGTGACAACCTTTTTTGACTTATTTTTAGCTTCTTTAGCACCCATGGTTGCTGCGTTCAATTTGTAGCATTGTTGGCAGGTTCGCCTTATTGCTCTAACTGGACCTTCTTTTTTGGCAAGTTTATGCTTCAGTCTCTTTGGTCTTTGTATCGCCACAGCCACTTCGTCAATGTGACACAGATGCTTCAGTACTTGCTTTCTGAATTCCACAATTTGTATGTTTTTCTTGGTTACGGTCTTATACAAGGTCAAAGCATTAACAATTGATGTATTTAAAATTAAATCAATTGCAAGCTTCTTGTACCACTTCACCGATTTGCGCAAAGGTGTAGAGTAAGCAGTCATTTGGTCAGAAAGATCGACCGCGCCTTTTCCTTTATTGTAATCCACTACAATTTGTGGTTTTGAGACGACTTTTCCACGCTTTGTGACGTTAAAAAATTTAACCGAATGCTTTGTAGACAGAACAAGAACATCTCTCTTGTCCTTCCATTTCATGACCGTAATTCCATCTGGACTTTCCCTGGCAATATACTGTCCTTTCTTGAGCTTAGTTGATACGACAGTTTTCGGAATGTGCTTCCGATTTTTTCTGAGAGTGCCGACTAAATGAGTCTCATTGTCTAAAAGCTTTCTAGCTAGGTCAACACTTGTGTACCAATTATCTGTGTATAATGTGTGACCCTTATTGAAAAGTCCATTGCATAGTTCCATTACCACATTAGTTGGACTTGTATTCGTGGTGTCGTTTTTACCAGCATAAACATTGACTTTGTAGGTATATCCAGGCATAGTACACAATTTAAATTCTTTTATTCCGTACTTGTGCCGCTTTTGTTTATTATATTGACGGAAAATTATCCGTCCTCGAAATGGGATCATGCTTTCATCGATACACAAATCCTGAGCTGGTGTGTAGTTGTTCTGAAAATTTGTGTTCAACATTTGTAGAAGATTTCTAACCCGATGCAATCTGTCTAATTTGTTGGTTTCATCATCTTTAGATAAATGGAGCATTTGTAGCAAAATCTCGAAACGGTTGCGTGACATTACTGTTCGCGGAAAAGGATGGCCTGTAATTTCATCTTTCGACCAATAATCAGCAATTCGAGGAAGCTTCACAATGCCCATGAACAGTATTAGTCCAAAAAACTTTTTTATTTCAGTAATGTTAGTTGGTTTCCATTTACGAATCCTAGCATGCCTTGAAGCTTCGTTGGATGTAGCAATCTTAGTAATAGCAAACTGGTTAGTACAATCCACGATTTCCTGAAATATTTCGTCAGACACCAAAAGCTCAAAAAAGTTTTGCGGGTTTTTGTCAGGCATACTATTACGTACACATAAGGGAACTCCAGATATTTCAGTATAAGGTATTATAGTGCGTTGTTTACCTAAGGGCTCGGTCCATGTGCTTGAAGACGGTGTATTACCTGAAAATATAAAAAACCATTACTCCATAATATTGTCAACAAGTTATTTACTTCATTCCATGCTAAACTCTATATTTATATTTATAACTAGTTTATAATAAGTATTTGTAATAAGACTCTTTCCATGCTAGTTTGAAAAAAATAAAAATAAATATTCTTACCTGATGTGTCGGGAACAACCCTGTTTTCTATGTCGCTTTCGTCAGACTCTGATAGCAAAATACGTCGCCGTTTTCTTTTATGGACTGGCACGGCACACAACTCATCATCTGAACTTAGTTGAAAACTGTTATTTAGGAGATTAATTTCAATATTGTCGATCTGTGCAAGATCTTCTTGACTTATCTCAAAATCGTCTGAGTCATCCATAATGCACCTTACAATTACAACGAAAAACTGTCAGAATAACTTGATAAACAGAAAACTGTCAAAATAACTTGATAAACAGGAACGATCGACACGTGCTTACGTTACGTCAGTGGACTAAGCGACTAAATTGCCGAGCGCGGTACGCGGCGCACGGGCATGCAGGGAGGTGCGCGGGGTGGGCCGTGCTGTGATCCCCGCAGCCCCCGCGGTAGTAAAATCGTAATTCCTTCCGCGGAAGCCATGGGGGACACCCGTGTGCCAACTTACAAATTCTTAGGATTTTGTAAGAAAATTACAAGCGTTTTTAGTTTATAGTGGTTAACAACTTCTTTTCAATGCTTGATAATGAAAAAACAACATTGTGAAAATCTATGTTATATATGAATTCCCGACGGCTCAAACCAACTTTGTAGTTTGGCCCACACGGTGTCCCCCATGGCGCTCAACGTGTTAAAGTATACGTGGCACAACATTGCGCTCGTTACCCTGACGTCCAGTGATTTCACTGATTATTTGGCTTATGAAGCCAGAACACAATCATCATTATCAGATTATCTGGTAGATAAGTTAAATCCACCAAACTTACAACCGCAACAAGGGGTACGTACGTATTGGTACTAACTGTCGTATAAAAACTTAGCTTAGTTTCTTTTCCAAGACTTTCATTTATTAACTTAGTACTAAAGCGATTCTACAATTTTTTTCCCGGACAAGTTTGCTCGCGCAATTACTTCGTTGTAATGGACCCTGAATTATTAAGTTCCATTAGTGCAAACGTAGTGTCTAGAGCTTGTAGCGAGGCAGTTTGCTGCTATTGGATTCCTTAGAAGTAATTAATATTTTTGACACTATTTATTCGGAACAAAACATAATTAAATAATTGAAAAAAAAACACGACTGCCCTAGCTAGTGTCACTCGGGATGATATACGGATTGTAACGATAACATACGTCCAAATGTGTAAGAAGGCCGGTATAGGAAGGCCGGTATCCCAGCAGTGGGAGCGTACTAGGCTGATAATGTAATGTAATGCATTGGGTCTGGATGAAGATATTCTCCAACCCTCCTGGATGTACGTAAGCCTCAAAATTTAAACATTACAAAAACAGTTTCGAATCAAAAACATCTTGATTTTCTCGATCAGTTATTATAAATTTGGAACTGGCTTTATTTAAATTTTATGAGCGGTCTCCTGGGCCCTTTAAAATTAATTTCAATTCAACCAATTATGTTGTACAAAGAGCGTTCTTATCGCTTAATATAATTTCTTCCAGATAGTAAGTAAAAATTTGTTACAAAAGGTATCCTAGTGTGGGAACTAGTACACACAAGAAACTTATTGCTTCAAGTACCTATCGATAATCCTCAATCTTAGATTTACCTAGACTTTAAGTTCCAATTGTAAAATTTTTAGTGAATAAACGTTATTATTATTATTAAAAAAGATAAAGGCAACAACTAGCTGGATCTCTTCCACACATAAGTAAAAAAAGGTATGATTGTAAAAATCTATTGAAGGCAGTAAATTTCCCTTCACATACCTCTTACCACCTATGAAACATAAAACCCAATGACCTTTATACGCTTTCCTCATCTACAAAGTAAGCTATAAGATAAAATAAACTACAAAAGGCTTAGATAACCCGCACGTGGCCCTAATTTTAGCCACATTTTCGGTCAGAATTATTAGAGAGACATCCATAAAAGTAAGTCCAGGTATCGGAGCATATTCCGGGGAGGTCTGCGCTTATACTTCGGCAGAAGTTTCGAGAAAGATATCAATTTATAGCTGAAGGTTTATGACGATAGTAAAGAGAAGTTTCGGGTCATCCCGGTGATATTTCTGTAAGTTTCAACGTTTTTGATAGGGCGGTGGGGTATCGATAGTTTTTGCGGCAGTCATTTTTGCAGTTACATTTTTTCTCCTGCCTTACAAAAATCTATGATGACGTTTCTTTTTCACAAAAAACTTCACGCGATTTCTTGTAAGTACGCAATATTTACCCGATGGCGAAAAGGAAGGAGGGTAAATAAGTTAATGTTTTTTTTTCACAGTTACCTAAACGGCTTCATGAATTCTAATATATGAGGTTTCATTATATTCGTTGTAACTGTGGGAGTGCCACAGGGATAATTTCTTTCCCGTTTTTTTATCACGCAGGCGAGTTTTTAATAATTGACTGTTTGATTTTAGATCGTCAACGTCGTTCGTGATACGGTAAGGCATTCAATACAAACACAGGCGTTTCTGGTCTATGGTGTACGCGACATTTTTATATAAATTAGTTTGAAGATAGATCCATTTTGTCTTCACAATTCAAAAAGTACTAAGTACTACATATTTTTTCTTTTTTTTTTAACCGACTTCCAAAAAAGGAGGAGGTTATCAATTCGTCGGGTATTTTTTTTTTATGTTTGTTACCTCAGATCTCGGTCATTTATAAACCGATTTGGAAAATTCTTTTTTTATTTGAAAGGGTATACTTTCAGATTGGTCCCATAGAAATTCCATCAAAATCAGTTCAGTAGTTTGTCACTGAAGTCGGTTCGTCGCTTTTCTAAAGCAATTTTTTTTTATAGAATCAGTCACAAACTTTCTGAAGTTTTCTGATAATATCTTAATAGGTTCTTGAAACACCGCGCCTCAAAGTGATATCAAATTACCTCAGAACTGAATGCCATTAATCAAGTTTTCAATTTTGCTTTAGTTTTATCGTTACATAATCTAGATTATTCTTAGCTTTACTGTTATTGTATTGGAATTGACCTGTTTAATATTAAAAAGATTTGATCATCAATCATTGGAGTTATAATTATTTATCTATCGATTGTGATCAGGTGGTTCTACCAGCCGTCTGGGTGGACCGCCGCTTTGTTCGTGTAGTCTGCCGCCAAGCAGTAGTGTGCATGCTCTACTGTGCTCCGGTTTCATGAGCCACATAGTTGTAATTCGACTACTTTGCTAATCAAACTGGATTCGGCTGAGCATTGAGACTTTTTTATAGTCCCTAGGTTAACGTGTGACTAATGTCTCGCGTGATCTTAAGAGAGGATGTGGTCGAGACTTCGAAAATGCTAAGCGTAGGTTTAGAACAGGATCTCAAGTGCACCTGTCGGAACACACCTTGGGTTTTGAACTTGAGAGTGGTAAGTAGCTAGCCAGGCATACACTCATCGAGGAATTAACCGCTAGAGATGCGACGTTTGGTTTGCACGAAATAAAATCCTCCATTTTTGCCTAGATATAATGCGCTCTGATTGGCTAAGCCACCGCCTCGCGCCGATGCCCCGTGTGCTGGTACACTGAGTGCTGATATTTGTTAATGACAGATCACGACATTGCTGTGGAATCGGGTAGTACAGTATTTCATCTCTTGAGATTATAGTAGGTACCTCGATGGATACACTAGAAAATGCCACCACCACCAAACCCTCTCCTAGCATCAAGATGTTTTAAACATCTTGGGTCTGACCACAAAAAACACACGTTAAACCTGTGTTAATCACTGTTTAACGCCTAAACATGCCTTAGTCGCGCGAATAATATGAGCAAACACAAATCCTGATTTAAGTAGTATCTAAACGTTGTCTAACTCAATTCTTTTGTGACATTCTAATCATTTTAGACGTTTATCTTTAGACGCTGTCTAGCTAAACAGGAAACTAAAAATTATTATTTTTTTGGGGTAACACTACTTGTGCTCATTGTAGGCTTCGATTCAACGACCTACAGATTGGCGGTCGATGTCATTACCACTGAGCCACTACCGTTTCGCTTGTGTAACGACGTAACGAGTGCACAGTTTGCATATTACTGCTTGACGGCAGAGTACAAGATCAACGAAAATGCCGTGACGAGTTTCTTGCCCTTCTTCTTGCTCGGCCTATACCAATTTGGAACGGGCACGGTGGGCTTCTGGAAGTTTCGTTGACTTTGAGCACGGATTGGGTCTGTTGGTGTCTTTGTCATTTATTATGTTCTGATAAAGACAGCATTAGTTTTAGTCTGTGATTCGGGTAGATGAATGTTGCAGAGGCCCGCTGTTAGAGTCATTTTAACTTTCATAAGTGCTCCTTTGGGGCCTATTTGAATAAAGACTTTTGAATTTGAATTTGAACGGGGTGGTAAGACGGACACTTGCAGAAGAGTCCTGCCACCTGTTGGTAGTTTGGTATTGGTATTAAAAAACACGTGTCGATACATGTCAGTAATATTTTTCGCGGCACTGCGGTTGCTCGCCAAATCCCTCACAGCTCTTGGACACAAACGAATGGGTTCCGGAACTTTCTGTTTGTTTCGATAACGAGATTCAGTTCAAAGTTTTTCAATATTCACAACGATTAAAGAGTTTTTGACTATCGATGAAGTAAGTTTAAGTATTAAGAAATTCTTATTATATAGTACTAGCTTCTGCCCGCGGTTTTGACCCGCGTTCCCACAGGAACCGACCATTTTTCCGGGATAAAAAGTTATGTTACTATGCCTATGTTACTCTCCGGTCCATAAACTATATCTATGCCAAAAATCACGTCGATCCGTTGCTTTGATTTGATTTGATTTGATTTGATTTCGTTACTGCGTGAAAGAAGGACAAACCAACAAACACACACTTTCGCATTTATAATATTAGTATGGATAATGGATATATGTAGTAGGATTACAAAACTTATACTAGACGAGAAAAAGTACTTACATAATAAAAGCAATAAAAAAAAAATCGAAAACAAGTTTCCTTTTTCACGACTAAAATTGATCTGTTTTGATTCCCTCAATCACATTGTTTTCTCAAACGCCGGACATCAAAGTTTAGGTGCTAAGTTCATGTGAAATTCATACGCCGGAACAAGGGGCCCCCGGGATAACAAGGGCCCCAGATAACAAGCTTACCTTTTACTACATACTTTATTCCCTACACTAATGATGAGGCAGCCCTTTAGAGTCCTTTGATTTCCTTTGCGAAGAACCGCCGCTGATATATTTATTTATACGATGAAGGTCCAAAAACGATTAGAGATTTGAGATATTGATAAGATACTTGATAAGATAGACGCTTGGTCGTCCTGCTAGTGATAAGTATATTAAAATAGTCTTAATAATCCAGCCGCCAGCGCGGCACTGCTCGGGGTAAGATACCCTGACACATTAGTCAAGAATTATTCGCACACTATCTTCAAGCAGAGGTCAAAAAATGATGAGCACGATGCAAGTCCCGTAGAATTTTGGCATTCGAAGTTCGTTGTGGCAATGCAAGAGTTTCACTTATCTTTGCAAACGTACGTTTGCTTGAGCGTCTAAGGTGCCCCTTTGACATTGATTGAACTCTCAAGTCTAAAATCTGTTGTTACCCCTACGAGCGCGATCCGGCAGCCAAAGCTTCGACGTTCGATTTTCTGAGTATAGCCCCAGAATTTAATTCCATCAACCTTTTTTTATGTTATTTGATAACGAGACGAGCTGGTCGTTTGCCTGATGGTAAGCATAACGCCGGCCCATAACAATTGCAGTGCCACCCAGAACTTTGAAACACAAAGGCCTACGCGGGACTGCAGTGCGCTGACCCTGAGACATTAGGTATTAAGTCTCATAAGACTAGTAATTTCACTGGATACTCTGCTCATCAAACCGGAACACAGTAATGCTTGTACACTACGGCTTGGCGGTAAACTTCACTCACAAAGCGGTGGTAACAACCCAGACGGACACTCGCAGAAGAGGTAGTCCTACCACTAACAGAACTTACCGCAGTGGCGGTATTGAACTGATGACAGTAAACATCAAGCATTACAATTATTATTATCAATAACGCGCGATAACATCATCGCCTGTCAGTATTAATCTGCCAAATACCAATCCGAGACATTTACCAATCACACACCTATCAATGCCGTCGATAAATCCCCGCGGACCATTTGTCGGTAATGAAAGCCGGTATATAATTACACGGGCATGCCGCTGCATTAATTATGTACGTCTAGAGGAAGCGGAGGTGTCTGGAAGACGTTTAGAGGTGACGACACGATTTTTGTTAGCGATCTTTGGTGCATAAGCTGTGTGCTTCCCGGGCGCAGCTCCATTATCGTCCTGAAGATGATTTTGCGTCGATGTCGCACTGTAGTGGGAGACATGTCACTTTGCTTTGCTGTACATAAATTGTATGTTAGTTATTGTGTGTTTTGTTATGGGTACTTAATAATTTAAATGAATTGATTTTATTTTATTCTGGCCAAGCTTCATCGTAGACTGCATCGTCACTAACATCAGGAGAGATAACGAAAAATTAAAAAAAAAAAAAAATTTTGTGGAGATCGGATTCACTTTCGTCACTGTTTTTTAGTGGCAAGACTTTGGCGTTCAAGGAAACATAAACTGGGGTGAGAAATTTTATAGCAGTCGAATTCAATTTACTATCTGTGGATGCAAATTAGGGACATATTATACATGTATGCTTTCACGGCTTTCAGACAATCACTCATGGTGGCATGGGATTTCAATCTATCTTTGCATAGAAAAGTCAAAATTTTTCGCGTTTCTAACGCGTCTGGTTGGATACGCAACGGTACCACGACAAAAGTAGTTAAAAATTGGTAAAAAAAATTTTTAGATTTAAAAAATTTAAGAAGTTAGCATGCAGCATTATTTGTAAGGACCACAGTAAAAGAAAACTTCACCAGACGCGTATAGATAAAAAAATACGTGGAACAATAAGATATAGACCATCAAAAATAATACTTGGTTGTGAAGCAATTTAGTTCGTAAAGACAACGCTATGTTTTTGGCGTCGCGCGTTCTTAATCGGGCCCGATTTTATTAATCGTACCAATCAGTCGGATCGTGTAGTGTAATCGGCGAGCTTTATTGGCCATGGTGGAATTCTCAAGGGCCCTATATCGGCGTTAGTGGAGGATGCGTAGGTGGTGTTGAATTTTTTATAAACGACCTGACCCTCTGACCCCTTTCTACCTGCTGGCATGCGATGATAGGGTTAAAGATGAGGGTGAAATCATAAATTGTAACAAGAACTGAAGATATTCCTATAAAATTCGTTTATTTAGCATGCATATTATATACTGTTACTATAACCCAAATCATATTAGGGGAAGGCAGAAATTGAACGCCACATTTTTTCGTGGCAAACTTTATTTTGGGTATACAAATTCAAATTTGTTCGATCAACAAAATTCAACAACATTTTGTTAGGAACACGTTTTGTTAGTTTAACCTTTCATACGTTTTCGTCAAAAACATACAGTATCCTTTATCTCATTATTTTTCAATATTTAGAAAATATCCGTTTATTATCGAATTTGTAAAGTTTTTTTTTTAATTTGGTAACGAGACGAGCTGGTCGTTTGCCTGATGGTAAGCACAACGCCGGCCCATAACATTTGCAGTGCCACCCAGAACTTTGAAACACAAAGGCCTGCTCGGCAATGCAGTGCGCTCGTTACCCTGAGACATTAGGTATTAAGTCTCATAAGCCCAGTAATTTCACTGGATACTCTGCTCATCAAACCGGAACACAGTAATGCTTGCACACTACTGCTTGGCGGCAACTTCACGAGCAAAGCGGTGGTAACAACCCAGACGGACACTCGCAGAAGAGTTAGTCCTCCCACTAACAAAGTACTAGCTGTTACTTAATTTTACTTGTTAGTTCCGCAGTTTGTTAGTTAAACCGCTTAAGAGGAAGACACCACCCAAATTGGGTCCATTCAAATATGCTTTACGCCAAATTTATAGATGTTATGGCAGCGAAAAAAATATATGTTAATCTTCACCATATTTCTAATGAGAAAGAAGACATAAAAACATGATTTCAATAAATTTTCTCGATAAAATAAATTCGCGAAGTAACCCTTAGAAATTCGCTTCTATCATCCATAACTCAATATTTCATGAACTTACGTTGATAAAATTTATAAAAGTGACGTATATTACCATAATCAAGTTCTTTTTAAAGTTTTGTTTCAATAACTTAACGTATTGTTATAAAATTAATTATTTTAGAATAGTTAACTCGAGCGTTGCATCACGTCATCGCCCTTCTCTTTTATTTGTATAAAGTCCGACAGTGATCGCTGAGGCGCGTTGCTAGACGGACGTGTGTCGCTTTGTTCCGCTCCCCGCTCACACTTTGCTGACACAATTTCTGGATTATTATTTAGCTTTGCAGGTAGTTTTATTCTGTCAATAAGTTGTTTAAATATAATTAAGTCATGTTTTAGTAATAAGATTACAATATACACATATCGAAATAATAATAAATATTCATTTTGATAGATTGAAAAGCGTTGTAGCTTTTAGCGGAAGTCTATAGTTGTGATAATTCGTCTCTACCAAACAGAGCTCGATTAGCCTAGCGGTGTTCGGCGCGGATTACGTTTCTTATTTTGTAGAAGAACCGCTTAGTAGGTACCGCGTTCAAATCCCAATGGGATATGTTATTTTTGTACTATTTTTTTTAATATTTTTTCCATAAATAATAATATGAGTCGTACATACATACTTACGATAGTTATGACCAAATTTATTTTTCATCATGATAATTATTTTTGTGTAAATATACTGTTTTTTTTTTTAATATTTTTTCCATAAATAATACTTACCTAATATGAGTCGTACATACATACTTACGACACTCGCTCACGCAAAAAGGGCCGATAAACGGCCTAGTTGCGGAAAAGAGCCCGCGCACCAAGTACCAAGTACCAAGTACATACTTACGATAGTTATGACCAAATTTATTTTTCATCATGATGATAATTTTATTCTGTCAATAATTTATTTAAATATAATTAAGTTGTGTTTAGTCATAAGATTTGTAAATATAGTTATCAGTGTAATTTTTGGAAAATAGGAAACAAAAAGAATCAACGAAGACCAAGAAAGACAAGTTATTTTATGAGGCAAAAACACATGATAGAAGTTGTATACATATTTACATTTTTTTGTATTACAAAACAGGCATACCGAAATAATAGTAGATAGGTACCTACTCACTTTGATAGATTGAAAAGCGGTATAGCTTTTAGCGGAAGTCTATTGTTGTAATAATTCGCCACTAACGAACAGAGCTCGATTAGCCTAGTGGTGTTGTGCGAAGTTTATAAGAACAAGCGCGTAGTAGGTATACTCGGTTCAAATCCCAGTGAGATATATTTTTTTAATTATTTTCCAAATTTATTTTTCATCATGATGTTGTTTTTTTTTTCATAAATAGGTATATATATGAGCCGTACATACATAGTTACAATAGTTATGGACAAATTTATTTATATCTATAATTTTTATTTACCTATGTTGTTTTCTTTCTAATAAAATCAAACGGCTGGCGAACATTACGGAAGCAGACGAATCATCGAAAGTTACTTTTCACGAACAAGATTATGAATAAAAGTAATAATCTTGTAGGTATTACACACCAAACTTTTCGGTCGCGTATTTGAAGCCGGAGCGAGTCCTTTGCTATATTTAGCAAAATCCAGCGGGGATGTAGATAGGTACATTCATACTTAGTACTAGATAAGAGGCGCCCGCCGCGCGCCGGGCCGCGGCACGCGGCCGATACGCCGGCCGCGCCGCTCGCCCGCCATTCCCGCCCATGCCGGCACAGAGTGCATAATATATGGTGCATACCTAAAGTTTGGCGTGAGTAATAATAGTATCTACCGAAAATCGCAAGTTATGTCACAGAAAGGGAAGGTGGGTTTATCCGACCAGGTTTTAGCTTACAAGTAGGTGGATAATGCCGACCCCAACTTGCGCCGCTGGTAGTACACTTTTGCTTCTTATTCATAACTAGCTGCTGCCCGCGGTTTCACCCACGTGGAGTTATTAGAATTCATTGTTTTTATTTTTTTGCGCGTAACCCCAATTATTTTTTCTAAAATAAAAGTAGCCTAAGTTACTCCTTATCACATCAGCTATCTGCCAGTGCAAGTCCCGTCAAAATGGGCCTAGCCTTTTCGGAGATTACCCGGAACAAACAGACAAAAATTTTAAAAATGGATGATTTGTTATAGGTACTGTATATACTTCCATATGCATTTGGTAAAAACCTGTTATTTTGATGTTAAAAACAGACACTTCAATTTTATTAACTTGTACAGAGTAAAGATATGGTCACACGGTTATTTATTATTTTTTATGAAAACAAAAAAGCTTGCACAATAAAGAGACATCACAAGTGACGCTTAGTAGGTACTATCTAATTACTTAGCGGGCTAAACTATTTTTTTTGCGCAAAATTTATTTTTTCGATTTCTGTGCATGTTTTCTCTAATGCCTAACTACAATGTGTATTTTTTGATAATTTTCTATCTACTTTCAAATATAATTAGTTGAAATGCATGTGCGTGCAAAGTAGGTACCTACCTGCAATAATACAAAAGCTGAAAGCATCAAATATTCATATGAAGCAACATTTCATATATATATTAATATATTTATATGCATATACATATATGGATATACCAATACGTCAAATTTGATGATGGGCGACTTCAGGGGAGCACTTGTTGAACCGAAAACGTATGTTGATCCGGCTGCTTTTGTTGATCCAATATTCATCTTTAGTAACAAATGTTGCTCCGACCTGCTGCCTTATCAGCTGCTCATCAGACAGGAACACAGTAATGCTTGCACACTACTGCTTGGCGGCTAATATGGATAAGACTAAAATCATGTCTAATATCCATGTTCCACCTATACTAGTAATTGTTGGGAACGATACTCTCGAAGTTCTTGACGAGTATGTTTACCTAAGACAGACTGTCCAATTAGGTAGATCCAACTTCGACAAAGAGGTCACACGAAGAATCCAACTCGGCTGGGCAGCGTTTGGGAAGCTTCGACATATCTTTTCGTCCACAATACCGCAGAGCCTGAAAACCAAGGTTTTCAACAAGGGTGTGTTGCCAGTGATGACGTATGGTACTGAGACGTGGTCTCTTACTATTGGCCTCATGAGTAAGTTCAGAGTCGCGCAACGTGCTATGGAGAGGACTATGCTTTGGTGTATACTGTTATGTTACAAATACAAATGAAATGAATAAATGAATGAATGAATGAATGCTCGGGGTTTCTCTGCGTGATAAAATCCGAAATGAGGAGATCCGCAGGAGAACGAAAGTCGCCGACATAACTCTCAAAGTCAGTAAGTTGAAATGGGATGGGAAGATGGCAATGGGCAGGCCACATCGCTCGAAGAACCGATGGGGAAGAAAGGTTCTCGAGTGGCGACCGCGAACCGGAAGACGTAGTGTAGGCCGACCCCTCACTAGGTGGACCGATGACCTTGTCAAAACCGCGGGAAACCGTTGGATACAAGAGGCGAGTAGCCGATCCAAGTGGCGTTCTATGGGGGAGGTCTATGTTCAACACTGGACGTCTTCCGGTTGATGATCATGATGAGTTAAGCAGGTCTAGGTCAACTTTCCAATTTCCAATACAACGTTAGAGTGCACATGTGGCATATTTGGAAGGGAAGATTTAATACATTTAGTTTCACTAGCGTTTATTAGATTATTAGCAGCAAACTATTATGAGATTTTGTCAAAGTTGTCATTTAATTCCTTTAGTTCACAAAACTACAAAACTGGGCGCAGAAGCTAGTATTTATATTTATATGCGATTTCACCCACGTTCCCACAGGAAACGTGCATTTTTTTCGGGATAAAAAGTAACCTATGTTGCTCTCCGGTCCATAATCTATATATATGCCAAAAATCACGTCGATCCGGTGCTCCGTTAGTGCGTGAAAAATAAATAATATCCTCTATAATATATATAATATCCTCTATAATTTTTAAGCCACCTTCGCGTGCGGCGTTCCCACTTTGAACTATCAGAGAAACTAGTCATTTGTGGCTCCAGACCCTTGGATCAACATTAACGAAGCTCATGTCGCGTGTACATCAAATATACAACAGATTTGAAAATAACGCTTCTGTGTATTTTTTTTGCCGTTAGTGGATCAACAAAAATGGGATGTTTCAATGGCGAGTATCTCGAAAACAGATCAATGTAGATCCAGCGTCACCATATACTTTTCAACTTCGGATCAAAGTATAACTGTTCTCTTGATCTGCAGGGCTATTCGCTAACTTTAACATTTCTAGTGATCAACAAATGAACTGCTGGCTTATATTTTGACTGATTTGTTTTGTTATTCCATGTCAGTTGCGTATTGTTATACCACGTTTTATGTCACGTCCCACGGGAACGACGGGAACGGGATAAAAAGTATCCTATGTCCTTCTCCTAGTTCTTAGCTACCTCCCTACAAATTTTCAGCCAAATCGGTTCAGCCGTTCTTGAGTTATAAATAGTGTAAGTAACACGACTTTCTTTTAATATATATAGATTATTTTTTATACTATTGGATAACTAGACGAGCGGGTCCTTTGCCTGATGGTAAGCATAACGCCTGCCCATAACAATTGCAGTGCCACTCAGGACTTTGAAACTCAAAGACCTGCGCATCACTGCAGTACGCTCGTTACCCTGAGACATGAGGTATTAATTCTCAGCACAAGCCCAATAATTTCACTGGCTACTTTGTTCATCAAATGGAAACACAGTACTGCTCGCACATTACTGCTTGGTGACAGACTTCACGAGCAAAGTAGTGGAACCAACCCAGACGGACACTTGCAGAAGACTTAGCCCTATCATCTAATCATAAAATATCTATAGCAATAAACACTCCAGCATCACAATAAAATCGTTGTTGTGGATAGAAGGTGATAATCACTCGAGTTTATAAGACACTGGTCTTGAGTAGTGTCTTTCACAAGCCTCGGTGATTATCAAATTTGATGTCCACTATGCTTACGTAATCGCAATTGGGTACTTGCATGAAATACAAAACACATAAATACTGTGGTTATACAGGTTTAAGAACATCACATTAACACAATAAAAATGAAATTCAGAAAAATATATAATTTCCACAAAGATACTGGATCTAAAACTTTCCAGAATTCAACGATTTTTTTTAATTATCCAATAGTAATTCAAACCATACTATCAGATTCTTTACATTTTAATGAATAACAAATGAATGACAACTATGTACTTAAACGCAGTTTTTCACGGCCAAAATGAAAAAATGTGTGTTTTAGTACAAATTTACGGGCCGCGTTGAATATGTGACGTCACGCATTAAGCCCAATTAGTATGGGGTGTTTTAGCGCTCACTAGAACCGCCTGACTTTGGATCTCATTTTTGACGTTGTTAGCATTCGATTTCCAGTTTTTTCTATATAGACATTTAATTTTCATGAGAACACGAATTGATTAGCATTATAAAAAAATCGAGTCAACACCCCAATTTTAAACTATCGATACAAAAATATCTGTCAAAGTGAGTTACGGTGACTAACCACGAAACTCGTGCTCATGACGTCATCCAAGTTAATAACTGAGGTTAGCCAATACGAAACTAGCTGTTTGACAGTTCATCGCTGTACACTTTGCCAAGTGATCATCACTTTGAGTTGTCAACCGAGATACGGAATAGCCCTGCTGGACTCAGATGTACACTAATAGGTGGATCAACATTTGTTCAAAACTCATACTGGATCAACTATTACCGTGTTGGGCTCTATTATATGAATAAATATATGAACATTTATATCTATACAAATAAATAAAATTGAAGTGTCTGTTTGTAATGTCAAAATAACAGCTTTTTATCAAATGCATATAAAAGTATATACGGTACCTATGACAAAACAACCATTTTTAAAAATTTTGTCTTTCTGTCTGTTTGTTCCGGATAATCTCCGAAACGGGTGGACCGATTTTGACGGGACTTTCACTGGCAGATAGCTGATGTTACAAGGAATAACTTAGGCTACTTTTATTTTAGAAAAAGAATTGGGGTTCCGCGCAAAAAAATAAAAACCATGAAATCCAATATCTCCACGCGGGTGAAACCGCGGGCTGCAGCTAGTTCGTATATATAATCGAAAGCCACACCACACGGGGGTGAGGGGGAGGTACTTTTGAAGTGTTGAGTACTGCAATTGTTATTGGACAGCATTATGCTTACTATCAGGCACACGTCCAGCTCGTCTTTTTATCAAATACTGTAAAAAGACTAGCAATGCCCCACGGCTTCTCCTACGTAATAAAAATAGCTTAAGTTACTCCTTATAACCTCAGCTATCTTCCAGTGAAAGTCCCGTCAAAATCGGTCCAGCCGTTTCGGAGATTAGCCGAAACAAACAGTAAAACAATTTATTTTGCTTTTTTTTATTATACGTACCGTAGATACTTTCATATGCATATAGTAAAAAGTAGTTTTTTGACATTACAACCAGAAGTTCAATTTTATTTATTTGTATATAAGACACCCTTTTTTACTCCTGGTATCTATATTAATTTGAACACTATCTCAATTGATCATAGGTGCCGATTTTGTCAACACTCAACAGTCTCATTCATAGGATTTGCATGAAATGTCACGGGTCCAAAAGGGGCTGGCGCGGGGGAAACAGGTAGCCCTTCATCACCGGTGATGATAAGGTTCATCATAATTTAGCAATTTTATTAGTTCATAAATTTAAAGCTATTTTGAACCTTATCACCACTGAATAAGGTCTAACTGTTTTATTTTTACCGCCGGGCCTACATGGTTCCGGCCGACATTAAGGTTCAATATAGTTAGCAATTTTATTCGTTCATAAAGTTAAGGCTATTTTGAACCTTATCACCAATGAATAAGGTCTAACTGTTTTTTTTTGCCGCCGGGCCTACGTGGTTCCGGCCGACACTTCAAAGGGTAGGATAGGAATAATACAGCCCAATACAAAATCAATTTAAAATATTTTAGTACCAGGTTTATATTAGCGCCATCTATTGGTAGTCTGTATATCGTATCTCATTTCGTAGCTGTGTAGCTACGACTCTCATTTAGTACTTTTTTTCGCCACTTTTTTTGAGTCGCGCTACTTTATCGGAGATTTGGGGACTATCGGTATTTTGTGTTTATGGGCGTGGCTTATTTTACAAATTGCTGAATGTCTTTCGCTGTTGTCAGCGCCTTAATGCAAAATCTGTAAGTACGGCACACCTACTCATTTTTTATGCACACTAAGAGACTTACAGCCACACAAATAAACTTATTAATAGTCCACAAGCAAAAAAAATGGGACAGCAAAACCGTCTGCAAAGTGAATTCGATTAAATGTATCTGGCCTTTTTTGGACCTGATGCGTTCGCACTCGCTACGTACGCCTTACTACATCTCCTTGTTTCTATGATCTGTGGTAATAATTTATTGTTTCCATAGTCACCAAAGGGTTTGGCGAGAAGAATACGATAGGCAAAAAACGTATGGCTTAACAAAAAGCTTAATTTAACTTTTTTTTTGTTTTGTTACAGATGTGAACAGCGCTAATGAGGAAGAAATAATCCGAAAGAAATAAGGTATTTACAAGGTTTTGTTTAATTTTTTTTATTTTTATACGCTACACACCACGGACATGTGGTCTATACCCTTATAAAATTTCGTCAGTAATAATAACAATAGTAAAGAGATAATAAAAACATAAATCGGAAACTTAAAACTAAAAGGCTAAAACTACTAATAACTAGGTACTTAAAGTAACAAGTTGACAAGACACCACTAGCGGCACCTATTCATGACTGCATGACCCATGTGCCAGCAATCGACCATTACTGAAGGAAGAGAGCGACCCACCACACGATCCCGCCGCGAGCAGAGCAATTTACGTAAGAATGTCAGCTTCAGTTGTTTACACAGAAAAACATTATTTTGTTTAAATTAAGTTCTTACGTTAGTTAGAATGTGTGGATAAAATTATGCCCTCAATCCACTAGGATCTACTGACTGGATCGACCACTGGATTGAATACCACTCTGGAGTTCACTGTGATCCACCATTGGTCTGGGTAGATCCTTCAACTTATGCAACTGAATTTTGAACCAGTTCCCATGATTCCAATTTTGTATACCTGGTGACAATGGAATATTATGAAGGAATCAAATTGTGTAAAATATAATATGTATGTACAATGTATACTTATTGTATTAAGCAGCTAAATTATTAAAAAATGATAATGTGTTTGTCTTACAGCTTTATTTCACACTGCTGTTTATTTGTAAATCTATAAACCTCGATCCACTACCATACATTTCAATTCTTTAAAAAAAATGGTATTATAATTCTAACGTTTATCAGAACGATATTATAGAATAGAAAATTCATCTAAAATACTTCTCGGCCTTCGTTTATCTTTTGTTACTCGGGAAGAGATAAACTGTAGCTGAAAGAAATGAAATTTACCGCCATCCCCATTGTGAACACTGCCCACGTAGTACCTGCAAAGGTCACGAAGTTTGAGAGATACAAATCAGCAATTTGTATACCGTAAAAAAGTATTAGTCCAACTTCTGCAACACTTTCTTTTCCTTGTCAAGTTAAAAGTGTAAGCAAGAAATTTATAGTGAGCTTTTTGAGGCATATCTGCTTTAGTTCGTTTGCGTGTAACAGCAAATTTAACAGTTTAGTATCACATGTCTCTTTCCAATTAAGGACATGTGAAAAAGAAAGATGTTTTATAGATCTGTCCTACGCATCCTTTTTCTCTAATAGGAAAATAGACTCCACTGAATACATGGCCGTTAAATTGATATTAGTAACAAGCATGTCAACCGAACGACTAAACTTTCGCCCTCTTTGCCCCACCATTCGGCCTTCACCCCCTCAATAATACTTCGCAAACAAACTACAGCGAAAAAGCGCTATCGGTACCGGTCTACGCGATACGTGACATACGTCTAAAGCAAAAAGGTCGTTACTCTAATAAAAAAAAATAAAGAAAAAAATACGTGTAAAATATAAAGTCTGCTTATCGCCTAGCCGTAAAATTAAAACCACAGATCAGACAAACAAGTTTGTTTGTTTGTGTGATCTGATGTTAAAACCTTCCGTAGCGTATCACCAGCAACTTGGCGAATCATTAACAACTTAGCTTGTGCTATTTTAGTCTTCGCCATTAGCAAAGAAATTGAGAAGGTTATCTTTTAGCATATAACTTTCCTAGCGAAGGCAAATGCATTCAGGCTATGTAAATCTCTTCATTATGGCTTCAGTCGTCCTTATAGCAGATATTTACTTCCCTTCAAACACCCGCTACCGCGCTAAGATATATTGTAGCTCATAATATCGCCCTTACTTATGGTTTTTTCATCCTCATCCAATTTGAACCTTCCCCACTCATAAGGTGTCTACTCCATCACAACGCATTATGAATTGTCAGCCCCTTTCAAGTGCTCTCGGGAAGTGTCTTTTATCGGGACATCTCTCTCAGGCACTCGACGAGTCCAGACACTAGACAGAAGTGTCGTCGGGTATAGTCGATTTTTTTGTTCCATTAACCTATATCGACGCCTTTTGTGCTTCTTGACGACTTTTATTGTATTGAAAGACACTGTCAGTTTTCGTGTCTCGGCGGAGTAATTCGATATTTTCTGTTCGCTTCGGTTTGGTGCGTTTGAAGTTCGAAAGATCGTCTTGACACTTGGGTTCTTTTTCTTCGGTAGATAGTGAAAAGATAGACGTGAGTTAGGATACCGATGTAGGTGATTTTATATTATGCTGCAAGGTGAGTGGTAGGACATTTTGT
Source organism: Crocallis elinguaria (assembly GCA_907269065.1). Taxonomy (NCBI): domain Eukaryota; kingdom Metazoa; phylum Arthropoda; class Insecta; order Lepidoptera; family Geometridae; genus Crocallis; species Crocallis elinguaria. Next base: position 1,859,506 of record OU026076.1, read on the forward strand.
TATGCTAGCTTGGTGCTTTCACCCTCAAGCTGAAAATCACCTAGTGGTGTCTTTTGCCACCCGAATTCCCATTCACGAGCCAATTCCTAGGACCCCATCGTCACTTAACATCAGGTATTCAAACGCTAACAAGAGTAAGAAACTGGTCGTGTATTACCATCTTTAACACTATGAATCATGAAACCTCTTGCCTTCGTATGAGGTTCAGTTTGGAAATGTCTGGAACTGATAAAACGCAAGTCGGTACCGAAAAATGAAAACAACCACTCGACGTCAGTGCCTTGTATATTGTTATACAACAGTTTTGCTGTTTTTATGTAGTAGCTATAAAGGCAGGGCCCGATCGCGCTAATTTGAAATGACAGCGTACAGTTATGGTTTGGTTGTGGTTTGATATCAACTGTTATTTAGTTTCGGTTCAGGCGTGTGGAATTCGATATTGCCGTTCATTTGACAGCGTTAACTGTCAGTTGTTGTCGAGAAACGTCTCAACTTTTGGTAAAACTATTAGCGCGATACGAAACGGTCAAAAAGCTGTGATGCGGTCGTAGTTTAGTAGCGGTTTGGTTGATAACTTTTAACGCGATTGCCCTCCAGTTCGCTCTTTAAAAACTCAATGAAAAGCATCATTTTCATGGCAGCAATTTGTAGTGTCTTGACATCAATCGAGTCTGTCTTTAATTTAAGTGAACTGTCAGCTATTTTTAATTTATCCCATAGCGTAAGGATCCTCACGTATTTTTGGGTGCAGCGAGTAAAGTAAATCACTCAAAGTAATTAGTCTTAGGAAAGCTCTCGCCGCATTGTGATGAATGTTTCGTGAGGGTCTGGCCTGAAGCAAGTACTTTAGCGGTGTTTGCCAAGGTTAGCCTGAAAAGATAGACTGGTAGATAAGATTGTAGATTAATTTATATTGATTAAATTATTTTGCGAAAGTGAGCGTACTGAGTTAGGTACGTTTTCATATTGCGGAATACTGAATTAATTGTCAATGCGGACGAATATGTTTTACCTATTATGGAAGTTGTCTATACCTAATTCTTCGCTTGACCAATGAGACCATTTGATATCTACCCTAGAAAGTAAAAAGAAACAAAACTCGTAGGTGCTCATTATGCATACCGTAGACGGTTATGCAAACGTGCGTTTGCTTGTCAAAATAACAACGCTTTTGGATCAAGCGTCGATTACGAGATACTCGAAATCCACGCTTGATGCAAAAGCGTTGTTATTTTGACAAGCAAACGCATGTTTGCATAAACGTCTACGGTCTGCATTACACGCTCACGCATGGCAGTAGGTTATCGCCCGAGCTCATGCCTCGCCCCACAGCTTGACTCCAGCTTGTTTGCCAACGTCTCTGTTCGGCCGTACTAACTTATCTTGTTTGCCTGATGAATTGTCTGAGCAAACACAAATATTTGTGGAGCTACAAGACGATTACTTTAATTCGTTTAAGCTAAATTTGTTTAGCGAAAGCCTACTGGTAGCTTGACCGATTAAACAGATAATTGCTTTGAAACAATACCGTTTTGGATGTCAGTTTTGGTATATTAGGGTTCTGGAGTTTTTTTTAGCTCGGTTGGGGGTAGGGTTTGCCTACCTCGCTTGTTTTTAAAGGATGATGTGGTCGAGGTCGGTAAATACGCTAAGCTTTGATTAGAACGTGCGCTCAAGTACCTACAGCAGGAATGCACCGATTGGTACTTAGTGACAGATTTTGAGGGTGGTAGGTGGTAGGACTAACTTTTCTGCTAGTCTCCGTCTGGGTTGTTACCACCGCTTTGCTCGTAAATTCTTCCCCTAAGCTGTAATGTGCAAGCATTACTGTGTTCCGGTTTGATGAGCAGAGTAGGCAGTGAAATTACTGGGCTTTGTCTCAGGGTAGCGAGCGCATTGGAGTGCCACGCAAGCCTTTGTGTTTCAAAGTTCTGAGTGGCACTGTAATTGTTATGGGCCAGCGTTATGCTTACCATCAGGCAAACAACCTGCGTCTCATTAACATTATAAATAAAACACCATGCTATAGCAAAATCAAATCAAATCATTTATTGCACCTTACAATATTCTTTACAATTTACATAAAAATATATATACATATATGTAGCAGCGTCACGATGTTTCCTTTCACTCAAAGCTCAAGCCCGTCGTAGATTTGGAACCTCTGGTCGGTCGGTTCACTTCCCTACCACTGATCCAAAATGATTTCGAAACTCACCTTTGTAAAATACCCGTCCACAAAGCAACTCTCGTTAAAACAACACTACTCTCTAAAAACGGAACAATCCTGCACTGTGTACCGTCCAGAACTATTTATTCTGTTTGAGACCTGGAGCGGCACTATTTATTTTGTAACCTGCTCTATAAATCTGGCTGTGGTGTCACTCCAGCAGCCTTATCACGTAAGAACCCAGACTCGCAAGCCTGAACTCAGACTGGACCCAGACATCGTATCCAGTCTGGGCTTTATTGGTATCACCTAACTTTATTCATTTAGTTCGGTTTGGAACGAACCATATTAAGGGAGCCACTAAGTACAATTATAGTCTGTGAGTTTCGGTCTATTTGCGTTTCGTATATGTAAGAATAAAAAAGGTGACACCTAAGTGTCACTTGACTCCAAGTTAAATAAAAACAAAGTTAAAGTATCAAACAAGTTCCAAATCGTTCAATAATATTTGGGGAAGATCATTTAATTACTAATCATTGCTATTCTAACACTAGCGCTTTATATATATAAATCATAAATTTCTTTAAAATAATAACGAAACGCAAGTTATTAAGTATTATTTCTGTCAGTGTCAACTGAGTCGTTTCGCAGTTTTTCCGTCCGTTGGAATTTTGGAAAACTAACTTGGTAACTAACATTCCACCGAAGCCAGAAAATAAAGAAAGAAGAAGAACTTTTAAATTAATCATATATACAATTATACAGGGAAAACCACCGAAAGAGAACTGTAAGTTCTTAATCGTTTGTACTTGTGAATCATGTGATTGTGTTTTTATGGTTATAACTTCTTACGAAAAATCTTCTTTTATCAGATGCCGAATGCCGAATTTGGTGTCCGAAAGGCAAATGGCCCAGCTGGTGGATTACATGGAGAGGAACAAAGGCTTTGCGGTGGGGAGGCAACAAAATAGCGGCCCATCTGCAAAGGGTAACTCCGGCAAAAAATGGGAGGAGTTAGCGGCAATCCTAAATGCCGGTGGGGCGGGATGCACAAGAACCCCAAAAAAATGGAGAGACGTAAGTTTTAAATAATATTTTCAATGTTCTGATAAGAAAGTAACATGGAAGGTGAATACATACTTGAAAGTTTTGTGCACTCTGCTACATAAAAGGTTTGTGTTTGCTTGGATATATGCTGGCAGGGGGAAATAATTATACATAATAATGCTTAATACATTTCAAGAGATAGAGGCCTTATTGATAAGAATAGTGGGACATGTAATAATATTATATTACATGAGGTGTGTACAAGCCAAGCGATGGAAATATTGGTTACAGTTTGTTCTTTGAGATTTTGCCCACCATTTTTTTTGGTTTAGGCAAGAATACTTTTTTTGAATAAAAATTGGTCACCATGTCCAGTAATTGTTCAAAACTTACTGTTAATTTGCCAATAATAGGTTTGGACAGTGGCATTTCTATTTCTTAATAGTGAACAGTGGCATATTTGTACCTAAACAAATGGACAGTGTCACAATCCTTATCCGCTGAATGGCAGTTTTGAAGTTGAATCTGCACAGGACTGTGTTATTTTTGGACCTAAGTCTGCACTTTAAGCTCTGTTTTCTATAGACAGTGGCAAAATTGAATGTCTATCAGCTACACCTTTAAAATAGAAACGCAACAAATAGACTCGGCTATGCTCGACTGGTACATGCATGAAAACATATTTCTAGTTCTAATCTTCTCTACCTATTATTACAGACATATGGTTACCGAACGTGCCACAAAGGGAATATGAGATGGAGGAGAGGCAGCTTGCAGTGGAGCAAGATCAAGCGAGAGCGATGGCGAGCATTGCCGAACAAGTCTGACCTACTTAGAACTTTTAACATTACCTATATAATATGTTGAAGCTCGAATCTCGTCGTATGTTACTTATCACAGTCTTTCGGTATATGTAATAGCAAATTTAATAATGTTAAACTTAGTAATAAACTGTGTTACATTGTGCCAACGTTATAGGCCAATGTTATAGGCGTCAAGTACGCTCTCGTCGATTATTTTATACCTGTAATTGTAGATAACTGCTACCTACTGCCTATGTGGTTAAGTATGCAGTACATTTTGTAGATAGCTTGTAGCAACACATACTAACCGCAGCATGTGAATCTGTGTACTATGGTGTGGGTCTAACATTTAATTTTGTAATTCTTAGTGTAATCAATGTTACTCTCCGGTCCATAAACTATATCTATGCCAAAAATCACGACAATCCATTGCTTCGTTACTGCGTGAAAGGACAAACCAACAAACACACTTTCGCATTTATAATATTAGTATGGATCTACTCTTGTTTTACTATGTTAATGTTTTAATGTTAGCACTGTTTGTAGTTCCAAAATAAATAATAGGTATGATGTTTTCAAAAGTTCTTTTTTAAGCGCTATTAAAATTTGCAATTGATTGATAGCTTTCACGCAACAACGGAGCAACGGATCGACGTGATTTTTGGTATAAATATAGTTTATGGACCGGAGGAACATAGGCTACTTTTTATCCCGGAAAATGCACGGTTCCGGTGGGAACGCGGAACCGCGGGCATAAGCTAGCTGTTAGATGAATGTAAACTGTTAACTTACCTACTTTTTAAACCACTAATTGCATAGTTAAACAATAAAGTTCTATTGGAATATTTCTATTTAAACTTGTTTCTCTATCTCCCTTTTTATTTGGGTAAGGTAATAATTATAGCTATTACCACCTGAATGCAATCAATAAGCAAATGTATGGGTTGTTAGGTCATATAACTCATAATTAAGGTGTTTTGTGGAAAAATGTATAAGTAAAAAGTGTATAGACCTCACAGGAGTACAGTAAAAAACTTAATAAACATATCAAATTATTCTTTATTTTGTGCCTCGTTCCAATTGTAAAACCTACTCAACAATTTAGCCATTTACAGTGTGTCAGAGACCTACTACATAATCAACAATTTAGGTAAACCTATTTACAGAGTTTGTCGGACACCTACTATATAATTAACAATTTAGGCAAATATATTTACAGAGTGAGCCAAAGAAATATACATAGACATATTCGAAGAACATTCCCCAGACTGCCGAAGGAAAGCCTTCAGCAGTCGGGCGGGAAATGGACCAAATGCCTTTATTAGCTATAACTACTACACGTAAACTACAACAAAAAACATCTAGAATCTCTAAGCGGTGATCCAACGAACATTGTGCTTGTTGCTGCGCCGCACTGCAACACATTCCACATAAGCTCGAAATCTTGAACACCGCGCTGCTACATTCCGCATAAGTTTGAAGTCTTGAAATATCTGTAATTGTATTTATATTTTCATAAAACTTCGAGTTTATAAGAGTGGCACAACAAATTACAAGTATGAATGATACCTATGAATAAGAATAAAATACCTATGGCAAAATAAGCTAGTTAAACTGTGATTTTGCTGCTGTCTTGGTTAGGTGACAGATTTTCAATTGAGGATGGAGCTACCAAGACAGCACTTTTTATATTGCTCTATCATTTTTGGTCACCAATATAACTACCACGGAATCATTGCATCAAATTTATTTTTTAAGTCCAAGTTCATTGTAGGATTCAAAACACAGACCTAAAGGTGGCAGCCGACATTACTACCACTGAGGCATCACTTGAATACATTTTTTTAAGTAACTGAATCTAATGACATAATTTATGTTAAATAATAGTAACTTTACCTATACAACTCTGCTACTCCACAATCTGTCTACAACAGCAAGCCTTCCTCCATCAACACGATGGTGCTCGCGTATAGGGAGCTGCAGTGGTGGCTGCTGTGCATGGTCCATTGTCATCTCCTCCTCGTTTATATTGAGGGGCGCATCATAGTTGAGGTTGTGCAAGACCACACATGCATTGGTGATTTTGCCCGCTTTGATGGGTGCATAGTGCATTACCCTAAGGAAAAAGAGGAACGGATATTATAAACATATTAGTTTTAAAGGTGTTATGATTGGCTGTTTGAAAGACTGAATAATTTACACACCTGTGCTAAGAGGCAGCGCCAGAGAGTTTTCAACACTCCAATGCATCGCTCAACCACATTCCTGGCGCTAATGTGTTTCCTAGTGTATAACTCTTCAGGAGAGTTTGGTGCTGCATTGACGATGGGAGTCATCAACCACGGCCGCTGTGCATACCCCGAATCATCTGTAATGTTATAGAGTATTGAGTAAATCTTATATTGAAATAGTTATAAACTTACAGTTACAAATGAATAATGAATGAATATAGGTACATGTGTGATATATACCTTTCACAAGTCTATTTTGTCTATAATGCATTTTTGATTCAAGAGTCATCTAAGATTAACTTACTGACACAGGATCAGTTAAACATCTCATGTACCGACATGACTTATGACACAGTAAAGTTAAACTTAGTGTTGTTTGACACACAGGCACAGTAGGGAAAAATGTTTTACATACCCAACAGCCAACAGTCAACACATTACATACTAGCTATGTTAATCAAACTTGTGATTATTTTGAGTCAAATCAACAGATTTAAACTCTCACCTCCTTGTAATAGCCTCACGCTCTATCTGTGTTCTGGGAAATTGTATATATTTCGCCAGAATTGTAGGGTTATTGAGTGCTTCAGTCACATCCCGGAGACAGTATGATACTGATGCTTGAGAAAGACCCAAGTGATAATAAGCCCCTACCTTTTTTTGGTAACAGCCATTGGCATAATATCTGCAAGACAAATTCATACAACAATTACTATTAGCACACACATTTGTCAAAAAGCAACATTTAGGGATATGATGTTATCATCAAAGAGAATATAACCACTACGTTTAGTTATCATTTTATATGTTAGGCTACCTTTTTCAGGCCTCACAGCGCTAGTGCGCTGTGTCTCCGGCAAAAGTGGAATAACATCTTCACAAAGAGTCTCAAAATGGGATTTGTGAAGACGGTAGTGACCGACGAACTCCTTTTCTGGCAACATTAGAAGCTTACTAGCCTCTCTGATCATCCTGCGATTGATATTTGAATATCTTTTCAGGCGTTCCTCTTCGGGGCCGCCATCAAAACCGAACGCGCCATTCTTGCTGTATTCCTAAAACAAATAAATTAATTGTAAGATATATATATAGTTAAGCAGAATACTAATTAATGAATACTCCCTTCCGTAATTCGAAAGTACACTTTCCGTAGAAAAAGGCCTAAAAACAGAAAATACAAGTAATTAGAAACAAATATTTTTAAATAAACCGACAAGACACGAAACTCAGAGTCGGAATCCGGCAGCGAAAGAGGTCTCTTATTCATTTGACGTTTCAATCTTTCCATGGATTACAATTCTTCAGTCTCGGGAGTTACATGATACCATTTATCTGTCAAAGTATGAATTTTGTTCACTCTCATGTATCAAAACTATCGCAGTCTGGGTTGAGTCTGAGTTTCGTAAAAAGCTGCCGCGAATATTTGAAATTTGACAGATGAACACAAGAGTCGAGGCGGAAATGACGTTTTTGACTGTCTGGGTCCAGTCTGGGTTCTTACGTGATAAGGCTGCTGAACAGATGAACCGGTTTTTACGAGTTACTCCTCCCACTAACAACAATTTGTGGAAACTTGTAATTGGCCTTCAGCGCATATTATTGTTACTTATACTCTGTAACTAGCTGTAAGTTTTCCTAAAAGTCCTAAATAAAATAAAATAAACAAGAAAATTGCTTTCAAAAAGCTACGAACCGACTTCAGTGACAAACTACTGAACCGATTTTGATGAAATTTCTATGGGACCAATCTGAAAGTATATTCTTTCAAATAAAAAAAAAATCCAAATCGGTTTATAAATGACGGAGATCTGAGGTAACGAACATAAAAAAAAAATACCCGACGAATTGATAAGCTCCTCCTTTTTTGGAAGTCGGTTAAAAATAAAACCTACCACCACACAATAAGCAGACTAAGCTAGAACATTATCTAAATTGTTTAGTTGTAGCCATTCGGGTGTATAATCGAAAAACTTCGGACCCGCTTTGATTTTGTGAAGAAATTATTCAGAATTTTAATGGGTGTCCGAACTTGTGAGAGTTTTAACTTTGAAATCGCTAAATTTTTACGCTCGTGCTAACAATTATGTCCACAATACATTATTATTTATCAATTTTAATAGCTATATTATTTACCAGACCGACTATTAGGACAGTACTTTTTAAACTTTCGCGAATTGAATTCATTTTATTAAGACAAAAACGTTCTGCGTTCAAGACGCAGACACCCGCTTTCTTCAGTCTTCTCGTGACCACGATCAATGCAACTTGATCGAAACGTCGAGGTTAGTCAAAATTATATTTTGATTTTATTTGTGCGCGAAAAGACCCGTTTTTGTCTTAATAAAACGACTATTAGGACGTTGTAACATCTGAAAATAATATTATCCTGTATTTCTGCAAATAAGCGACTAGTATTATTTGCTTCAGATGATAGGACTAAATCTTTCTACCACTTGGTAATTTAGGATGTTGCATGAAACACAAAATATAGATTTAAAAACATCACATTATTAACACAATAAAAACGTAATTCACAAAAAAATATATATTTCCACCAAAGATACTGCATCTAAAAGTTTCGCGAATTCAACGATTTTTTAATCATCGAATAGTAATTTAAATCACCATTAGATTCTTTACGTTTCAATAAATAAAAAAATGTATGACAACTAGGTACTTATATGTCATATCACAAAAAGTTTCGATACATCTTTCGTTGATGATTCAGCTAAAAGCGTCCTTTTCACGTCTTTTAAAGCAGAGAGAAAATGTAACCGAGAAAATCAAATAACTCGATGCTCAAATACAAGCTCGTATTGACCTGAATCAACAATCGAACCGCACGTTAAATACAGTATGTACTGAGCTGCGAACCGGTTACTCGCTATTTGAGTTGAATATTGAGTTATAAGTTGATCTGTTGCTGGACACATTTGAGCTGAGTGACTCAGTAGGTAGCGATGGTAATTTTCACATCAGTTCATTATTACGGAACCTGACTTATAAACATTTTGTCACACGATTTTTTACATTCTATAGATAATTTATTTTATTTTATTTATTCAACAAAATCCACAGCTCTTATACAATTAATTATTAGGACTTACATCTAAAACTTATAGCCAATAATGGATTTACATTCTATGAATAATATTTGTTACTAGACAGTCATCAGAGAAGAAAATTTATAATAATTATGGCAGTTATGTTTAATGGAGGCGTGTGTAGTATTAGGGAGTGTGTATGTGAATGCTTGCGCGTGTGTGTGTGTGTGTGTGTGAAGTGTGCGCGTGTTTATGTCGGTGTGTGTGTGTGCGCGGTGTGTGTATCCATAAATAATTATCCGACGATATGACATCAGATATGTCGTCATATCGTCGTATATCGTCATGAATATGATATCGGAGATGGTGAATATGCTATATAGATTACAACTGCCTCTCATGTGCAGATGCCGGAATACACTGTTAGGTGCTCGGCAACAGATTTTCAACTTGAGGTCGGTAGCTAGCTAGGCAAGCACTAAAAAATGGCAAACCACCATGCAAATAAATCTACACTGATAATCGACTTTTTAACATCTGTCTCGTGAACTTGTCCCATAATTATGCACAATAGGGATGTTGACTCAATTTTTTTCATGATGTCAATCAATTCGTTTTCTCAGGAGAATCAAATGTCTATATCAAAGAAAATGGAAATCGAACGCTAGAAACGTTAAAAACGAAAGTTAAGTCGGGCGTATCTACTGAGGGCTAAAACCCCCCAATACAAATTGGATAGAACATCTGACGTCACTTGTTCGACGCGAGCCGTAAAGCTGTACTAAATAGATGCTTTTTGTTGATTTGGTCGTGAAAAACTGCGTATAAATAACTTATATTTTACTAGGAGGTAAGACTAACTCGACTGTGAGAGTCCGTCTAGGTTGGTACCGCTTTGCTAGTGAAGTCTGCCGCCAAGCAATAATGTGCACGCAACAAAGCTTTTTCTAAAATAAAAAAAGCATATGCTACAGCGTCGCGCTCAATAAATATGAAAGGCGTGTAGACAGGTCTTTGAAATTGTCCCACCCCAAATCAGTATGAAAATAAGTTTTTGATATTTTCGAATTTGTACCGCGACTATGATTGGTGGGTCTATTCACATTCGCGCGGGGTTTGCAACGCTGTAATTGGCACTTTTCCATAAATCCAGCTACGGGCCAGAGTTAGCGCAGCAATTTGGCTTGAGTTACGAGTTTTCACGCGAAATATGATTTAAGGGTCAACCCTAATTTTCGCAAAGTAGTTTTTGTTTTAATAAAGTGACGAGACGAGTCTTTCGTTTGTATATTTATACTATACTAGCTACTGCCCGCGGTTTCTCCCGCGTTTAACTCCGGCTAAATTAATTAATTATGCAAAATTATTAATATTATTAATTATTATTATGTATTATTTTATGTATTATGCAAAAAAGAAGTTATAAGTATCTAATACAATCGCTAAAGAAATAGATGTAGATCTTTTCAATACTTCATCAGCATTTAAAATAAAGTGACTATAAAATGATCACTTCTTTAACAAATGAATTAGCAAATATTTTTTTTTCAGTCACAGTATTGACTTCAGTACAGACTTCATATTACATTTTGGTCCATATCTTTAAACTACTGAACCGATTTTGATTAAACTTACGCTGTTCCCTAAGTTGAAGTAAATATAAGCCAATAAAAATTAAAAAAAAAACACAAAAGAACGGTCACAATCCTAATCGTTTTTGAAAAATGCGTAGACATACATACATACAAACTTACATACATCATACACCTATAAAATTACAGGTCTAATAGATTATCATATGTGAATAATTGAATATATTGCAGTCCCAATAATATTACATACCATGTGTCGAATTGATAACCACCTTTTTTTGAAGTCAGTTAAACAGCAAATTTCGGAGATAGCACTGAGTTGAGGTATCCTTATCTATCTTACCAATATTATAAATGCGAAAGTTTGTGTTTGTTTGATACCACGTAGGTATGTTCGTCACCACTAAACCGTTTATGATGAAATTTGGAATGTAGCCTATGAATATAGCCTATAAAGATATAAAAAGACGGGCGCGGCCGTGGGCAGAAGCTAGTTTTGAATAATTACTTCAACTCAGTGCTACTGGGCACGTACTACAACTTGTATGACAGGATTCTTAGTAACCAGATTTACTGGTTAAAAATTTGTTCAATTGGGATGTTGACTGATTTTGGGAAAGTGTTTAAAACGATGCTAATGGGCGTAATATAACCCAAAATATTTAAAGTTACTTTTTGAATACAGCTAATACTTTAATTTTCATGTATTTTAAATGACATTTCAAGTTTCGCTCCAAAACGCCAATGCTGGTCACGTGGTCGATGTGACGTCATGATTCCTGGCACAGATAACTATATTCACAGAAATCACTCTAAAATACTAGGCAGAAAGAGCAATACACTCATTCCGATTGAGAAAGTGACGTCACGCGCCTTTTATGTCACGTGACTTCGGAGTGATGTGATTACATTTTGATTATTAAATTATAATTATATTCCTTAAAAATAACCGAAAATATTGTGTTTTATAGGATATCTGTCACAAAAACTACCATTTCGCAGCAAAATTATATTTTTAGTTTAATACAGTCAACATCCCAATTCAATATTTCTGAGTATGTGGTAATATGACCGCCGCGCTGCAATGCTCACTGGGTGGTTACTTCTCGGTAACTTGCGTTACAACACTTCAAACTGCAATTTGAATAAATTGGAAACGAAAACAAAGTCGATTTATTATATTACGAAACGCTGAATGGAAATTCTGAGTATTTACCAGTAAACCAGTACTGCGGCGCAAGTACGGATCTATTCGGGTCGATAAAATTCGATAATATTCGATAAAAATGACAGTTAAAATCGATAAAGTGGGTTTTATTCGATAAAATTGACTTTTAAAATCGATAAAGTGGGTTTTATCGATTTTAACTGTCAATTTTTAACCGACTACCAAAAAAGGAGGAGGTTATCAATTCGTCGGGTATTTTTTTTTTTATGTTTGTTACCTCAGATCTCGGTCATTTATAAACCGATTTGAAAAATAATTTTTTTATTTGAAAGAATATACTTTCAGATTGGTCCCATAGAAATTTCATCAAAATCGGTTCAGTAGTTTGTCACTGAAGTCGGTTCGTAGCTTTTTTAAAGCAATTTTTTATCGAATATTATCGTCCGAAAAGATCCGTACTTGCGCCGCTGATGCGCGCCACATAGGGAGCAGCGTGCGCCCAGGTACGAGCGGGACCACCACTGAACAACATACTATAGATACTGCGGCGCAAGTACGGAAGTCGGATCGATAAATTAGTCGAATCGAAAAACCCGATAAATTTATTGAATTTTGCGAGTACCGAAGTCTGATCGTAATGTATTGTAGTAGCTCTATATTCTCTTTGGATTCGACCTAGCTATTCGATAACTTTTGTCGATTGTATCCAGCGGCGCAAGTACGGATCTATTCGGGGTCGATAAAATTCGATAAAATTGACAGTTCAAAGCGATAAAGTGGGTTTTATCGATTTGTACTGTCAATTTTATCGAATAAAGTTAGCTTTATCGATTCCTACTGTCAATTTTATCGAATTTTGTCGACCAAAAGATCCGTACTTGCGCCGCAGGTTGGATAAATTATATAAAATGTTGATAAACCCCACTTTATCGATTTGAACTGTCAATTTTATCGATCAAAAAGATCCGTTCTTGCGCCGCAGTACAGGTAGGCGCGTTGGTTTTCCAGAAGCCCGCGCTACACCATTATATCACTCAATTTCAATTAATTCTTTGAGGTATTCGGATGAGCAAATCGTCAACATTATCAAAGACAACCACCCCTCAGGAAAACTTGTAAAAAAGATCACTTTCGTTGGTACTAGATGTTTTCTTATTGTACCATTTGTACCCAATGTCCTTTAGAAAGTTCTGTTTTCAATGTAGACAATAGTCCTTTGATATAAGAAACGATTGTTTTGGGATCACATTTGCTTTTGATACCGCTGTCTCGTTATTTAGGATTTTGTGACGAGAAAGTCCAAACTGGTCCAATTACAGGTTTTTTGTTTACAACTACAACAGTAAATTGAACGGTTGGGTGAGCTTTTTGTTTGTTGAAGCAGAGCTAGGAAAATTTCAAGATCGTAGTGTTTTTTGTACTGTTTCATAACGAGACGAGCTGGTCGTTTGCTTGATTGTAAGTTTAAATAAAAATAAATATTTTATACAACACAAAAATTCCGCTGCCAGCGGGTTTCGAACCCTCGTCTTCTGAGTTATCTAGACCAGACGCTTTAACTAAGCTATGGGAGCGATCGATGCAATGTTAGCCCTGCAATTCTTGAAATTATGACTTTCTTTCGGTTTGCAATTAAATGTGGCTCCTCTAGCACGATCCGGTTTCGAGATCGTGATGTGAACATCGCATAGTAGAGCAGTTTCTAATGCCGGCCTGTAGGGCAATCGCGTTAAAAATTATCAATCAAACCGCTACTAAACCACAACCGCTTTACAGCTTTTTGACCGTTTCGTATCGCGCTAATAGTTTTACCAAAAGTTGAGACGTTTCTCGACAACAACTGACAGTTAACGCTGTCAAATGAACGGCAATATCGAATTCCACACGCCTGAACCGAAACTAAACAACAGTTGGTATCAAACCACAACCAAACCATAACTGTACGCTGTCATTTCAAATTAGCGCGATCGGGGCCTGGCTAGCTACAAATTAAAATTCTTTCTTTTTTCACTTGTTTTCCACCGATTTCCTATTGCACTCCGTTTGATTACAAGCACTCCCTACTACTTACTTTTACTCTCTGTAATTTGGCCACTGACCATTGTTATTTATAAATAATATATACGTTCTTTATGATAAAAGGATCCTTCCCCATAAAGCCCCTTAGAATTACCCTATAGCTATGGGGTAGAAGATTTGTGAATGTGACAAATCGAAGGGCATGAATACTCATAAAAATATAGGGATCATAACGGGGATATTTGTTTTCTTTGAGGTAGCGTTTGATGTCGAATAGGGATGATGATTGCTGCTTTTGTATTCAATTTTGTATAGCTGCTTTTGTATTCAACTTTGTAATTTTCAAATAAAAATTAGGGAAAATAAAGATTGCATTCAACTTTTTTACACGACTGCCCAAAAAAGAGAGAGTAATATTTTCAGGGCCCCGATCGCGCTAATTTGAAATGACAGCGTACAATTATAGTTTAGTTGTGGTTTGATACCTACTGTGGTTTAGTTTCGGTTCAGGCATGTGGAATTCGATATTGCCGTTCATTTGACAGCGTGTACTGTCAATTGTTGTCCAGATACGTCTCAACTTTTGGTAAAACTATTAGCGCGATACGAAACGGTCAAAAAGCTGTCATGCGATTGTGGTTTAGTAGCGGTTTGGTTGATAATTTTTAACGCGATTGCCCTCCAGGATTCTTACGTATGTATGCGAGTTCAAATGAATACCTAATGTCTTAGGGTTACGAGCGCACGGTAGTGCTGCGCAGGCCTTTGTGTTCCAAAGTTCTGAGTGGCACTGCAATTGTTATGGGCCAGCGTTATGCTTACCATCAGGCAAACGACCAGCACGTCTCGTTATCAAACAGTATAAAAAAAAATTCAATGTATAAATTATATTTTTTCTAGAAGCACCCTGGGAGCTAAATCATATTACCGTGTCATTCCTACGGAAACTGAATTATTCAGGGATGAAAAATACTCTATGTGTTAATCAGGTGTCAGATGGGAGGAAGTACTTCTGCGAGAGTCCGTTTAGGTAGTTCACTGCTTCGCTCATAATAGTCATAATATATTCTGCTGCCAGGCAATGCAATGTTAGCAATTAACTCTGTTCTGGTTATTGGTTCTACGAGCCTTTATTAAATTCGATGTGCTGTTTAAAAACGCGACTGATATTTTGACACTGTTGCAAATATCATGTTCACGTGAATACTAGTTGGTAGGGCATTTTCTAATTCCCGCCAGGCTAGCTGACTCCCGCAAATTGAAAATCTGTCGTCGCTTTGAGCCCAGGCAGGGCTTCGAGACAGCACTATCTGGCCGTATTGCCGTTCTTGTCTATTTCGTGGTTTTTTGATAGTTTTGCATCAAGCCGCGCTTGCTCGTGTATTATCTCGTAATCCGAGCTTGATGCAAACTTTGACAACAAAACGCATTTAGGTACATGCAGAAGCGTCTACGGTCTGCATATTAAGGCATAGAAAAAGGGATAAAACATTTCAAACTTACCACTAAAAATAAGTTCGCAATGAAATTTCTCTGTTATTTATAAATGTATATTGATATAATTAACAAGACTGACTTATTATAAAATAATAAAAAAACAACTTAAAATTGAACTAATTTAATTAGGTTGCTCTTTTTTCGGTACAAATTACGTATATAGACCTATGAATTTTGCTCGTGCATACAAAGTTTCATTGAAATCGGGTCTTTCGAATCGGAGATTTTATCTGTTTTTGTAGTTGGTTATGAAACACAGTTACATTGATTAAATATTCCTTTTTAATAGTTATGCAAATGGACCACACGGATTAAGGCCTTCAAAAGTTATGAAAAACCGTAAGGCGTAAATGCTCATAAAACATATCCTACTAATATTATAAATGCGAAAGTGTGTTTGTAGGTTTGATCTTCTCTCACGCAGTAATGGATCAACAGATCGACGTGATTTTTGGCATAGATATAGTTTATGGACCGGAGAGTAACATAGGCTACTTTTTATCCCGGAAAAATGCACGGTTTCTGTGGGAACGCGGGTGAAAACCGCGGGCAGAAGCTAGTTATTTTATATTTCTGTTTGCCTGAATCATATTCGCACTCCATAGGTGTGCGGCCGTTTTTGCAACTTTTTCACGTCAGAGTTGTTAAAAATGTTTTACTGGGTACGTTTTTACGAGTGTGCGTAGTACCGTAGCTTAACTTCAGTGTTCCTAGTGTTTTTAGAGTATTTTTATGCTGTTATAGCCCGTTTTTGTCCTGGTTTATTAGTATTTATGCTGCCCGAGGCTTGTCACTTTGCATAAAGGTCTTTTTGTTTCTTGATAAACAAAATAGAATACATGTTTGATTACGTATGTTGATTATATCTTTTTTTTCGTACAATTGGATTGCGAGACGAGCTGGTCGTTTGCCTGATGGTAAGCATAACCAACCCATAACTATTGCAGTGCCACTTAGTATTTTGAGGCACAAAGGCCTGCGCGGCATTGCGCTCGTTACCCTGAAACATTAGGTAGTCTCATAAGCCCAGTAATTTCAGTAACTACTTTGTTCATCAAACCGAAACATAGTAATGTTTGCATATTACTGCTTGGTGGCAGACTACACAAGCAAAATGGTGGTACTCAGACGGACACTCGCAAACGTGTTAGTCATACAGGGTAACAAGCGCACTGCAGTTTTGAAACACAAAAGCCTGCGCAGCACTGTAATTGTTAGGGACTGGCGTTATGATTACTTCAGGCAAAATACGCGGTCGCCTAGTTACCCAATGATATAAGACAAATATGATCCAAACACCGTGATGCAACTGATGATTCCATCATACTTTCACGCTGGTACGTATCTGGCTCAACGGATCAGCATTGCGGTTCAACGAGGCAATGCCGCCAGCATGCTGGGTACGCTTCCAACGGGTAGTGGGCTAGAACATTTGGATTATCTATAGGCCTACTTTGGCTTGTATATTATACAACTGTTTCAATGATAGCCCGTTGAAAAACTGATAATTCCTAATCTAAGCATCGGCAGCCGACTTCACTACCATTAAGATGCCGCTTCATGACCCGCCTAACGCAAAAATCCTAGAACGCAAAAACGGCCTAAAGGCTTTTTTGTTCCTCAAAGAAAAACAGGCATTACGGAAAAAGAAAGACAACGCCAGAGCCTTCGGTTGGCATTCTGAAAATTTTGAAATAAATTTCCGAAGACAATTAGTGCGTGGTAACTTCCTAAAACGTGTTCCAGGAAATACGTGTTTTTGAAAATGCCTTACAAGTTTGTGACAAAAATGTTTGTTATATAGAATCTCCATTACATGTCCAAGGATTATATGGAAGTGTTTTGTTGAATTTTACATTTATGAGAAGACTGTGAAAGGCCAAAATCAAGGTAAAATTGGTAATCTCAAAATTTTAGAATTTTGCTCCCACGGAATCCTACATATAGAGCACATGATACCTATTAGCTCAAAATATCTAAAGAAAAATTTATTAGGACACCATAATCGCGTACGAGTGTTTGTATGGAAAGTATGGCGAGCTGTAGCCTCTTAAGCTATCATCGCTTCAAAGCTTCCATTTTTAATCACAACCTAATTCACCTTTCACAAGATCTGCTGGTAACCAGATAATAAATTCATAATGCCCCATTGAGAACATCCCACGGCCTCGATCCATCAATTTTAATGGGATTTAGCCAAACAATGGCTGGTTATTTTTGGCGTCGTTTAGGCTTGAGTTTACATTATGGCTGTTATGGCTGCAATAAGTGGGGAAGGAGGTTAAGGGGTGTTCGTTTCATCATAAAGAAGGAAACTCTGAAGTATACACTTTCACAATGATTTACAAAAACTTGCCAGTACAGATTTATGAAGTTCAAACACAGCTCGGATCCATTTCAATGGTATCAGCTGTCATAAAAGGCGTCGGAATCAGTGTTGGAACTGATAAAAATAAATCACAAAATAGAATGAAACTTTGAAGTGGCCTCGACTACTAAGGCGTCATCTCACTACACTGCCTTAACTTAACTACTATTCACCCTTCTAGCTAAATGTCCCATCAATTCCCAATTATCTTCGTAATCCATTTCCCGCGACTCATCCTCCATATCTGGATAGGTCGATCAAGACCGAATACACATTATGAAATATATTTTATAGTGTTAACCGACACTAGCGGATGTTCACACAAATATATACAATTATACATCCCAAAAATTTCGCTTCGAACAGGATTCGAACCTGCGTCTTCTGGTTATCTAGACCAGACGCCTTAACCAACTAGGCTATGGGAGCAATCGATGTTGACTGCGAAATTCTTGATATGATGTTTTTCTTTCCGGCTTACAAGCCGTAGCTCCATCTAGCAGACCTCGCTTTATAATCAACAAAATTAACACCTACGCTATATAATACATTGGAACATGTTCCAACAAAAGGTTATAAAAAGTGGACACGTATTACTCGCTGTCATTATTTTACTTTATACAATCCATTGTATTGCGTACGAGTAAGCCTTTTCAAGTCTGGAGGTCAATTATTGAAGCTATTACTGTTAAAGGTTTTGTTTGAGGCATTTATTTCAGTTGTTTTGTGATAGAACTTTATTAGTTTTTCTTTATTATGGTACCTTTTTACTACAGTCCATGGTATAGTCGAACATGGCAACATGGAGAGTGAGTGTGGCCGAGCGGCAACTTGTGCGACTTTCAATCCGACGCACCATAGTTCGAATTTCGACTCGGCCCGCACCAATGACTTGTATCAAGTTATGTGCGGATTATTGACACTCGCTCTAAAACGGTGAAGGAAAACATCGTGAGGAAACCCGCATGTTCAAGAACCACAACATTCGAGGACATGTGACATCCAACAAGCTGCACTGGGCGCGCGTGGTGGATTATGGCCCATACCTCTCTCTCTCTCTGAGAGAAGGCCGGTACCCCAGCAGTGGGAGCGTAAGAGGCTGATAATGATGGTATGGTGGATGGAGAAATTAGGAAATTAGGTGTATCGTTTCATGCCCTAGTGCTATATTCTATCATAGGTATCCTTATTCCGATCCTACTTCCTACTCCTAAAATATTATAAATGCGAAAGTTGGTGTGTTGTTTGTATGTTTGTAACCGCCTATCTACGTCACAACTAAACTGATTTTGATGAAATTTGGTATGTAGATAGTTTTCGTTCTGGAATAACAACACATAGTTAATTTAAGAGTGTAATAATTTCTGAAAATTTTAGCAAAAATATCTACCTCTATTATTAGCGGATTTTTCCTTATTAGTATTAAAATGTAAAGAACCCATTAAAAGTCGGGTCGCCGCCGCGGGCAGTCAAATCATAAAGGTAAACATAATGTTAATGATCAGATCTTTGTAATTGTTTGATGTAATACTTTTACCCTAATTATGTAGTTAGTTGGTGACCTTTGGAAGACTACGTTTACTTTTTGTTCAAATTCAAATTTCAAAAGAATTTACTGGAAAGAATGTAGGTAAATGAAATCTCAATGTAGACCTCGACCCCTAGGATGTTGCATGAAACACAAAATACATAATTACTGTCTTTATACAGGAACATCACATTAATACAACAAAAATGAGATTCACAAAAGAATATAATTTCTGCAAAGATACAGCATCTAAAAGTTTCCTAAATTCAACGATTTTTTTTATCATCCAATAGCAATTTAAAGGATACCATCAGATTCTTTACATACAAATGTAAGATAACTATGAACTTAAACGCAGTTTTTCATTGGACAAATCAACAAAATGCAAGTTTTTAGTACAGCTTTACGGCTCGCGTCGAACAAGTGACGTCAGATGTTCCGTGCAAAATGTACGGGGCGTTTTAGTGCTCAGTAGGTACGCTCGACTTTGACTCTCATTTTTAACGTTTCTAGTGTTCGATTTCCAGTTTCTTCGATATAGACATTTGATTCTCCTGAGAAATCGAATTGAATGACATAATAAAAAAAAATTGAGTCAACATCCCTATTGTGAGGACCTTGGATCCTCAACATAAACAATGCATAACAAAGCTGATGTTACAATGAGTAACTTAGGCTACGTGGGTGAAGCCGCGGGGCACAGCTAGTTATTAATATATTCGCCAAGCTATTTTGATATGCACCCAGACGTGCTCTCGGAGAGAGACCTACCTACTTGGTAACAGTCTTATCATCAAAATCATATTATTTTTCGTCGGAGCTTATCGGAGCGTAACATGTGTATAAAATTGCAGGTCAATGTAAATTGGTAAAGATGTGCTAAAAAAACTCAGGAAAAAAGGGTCGGTCCGATTTGTTTTAATTTTTTAGGTACAGCCTTTATAGTCGATGATAATATTGTTTAACATTTAACAGGGGTACTGGCTATTAACAGAGAACCAATTTTGTTCGACGACTTTTGAATATGAATAAGCTTTTGGAAATTTAGCTGTCGTCCTAGAAAAATGGGAGCCACTGACACAAATCAAATCAAATCATACATTTATTTGCAAGAATACAT
The DNA here is from genome assembly GCA_907269065.1 of Crocallis elinguaria. NCBI lineage: Eukaryota > Metazoa > Arthropoda > Insecta > Lepidoptera > Geometridae > Crocallis > Crocallis elinguaria. The sequence continues at coordinate 1,880,093 of OU026076.1, forward strand.
AATATTACATATTTCAGAGGTTTTTTATACTTAATTAAAGGCACCAAATTATTTCAGAAAAAAATTTTGACGAAGACGTATTAGCATACTGCTTTCGTCAGGCCATGTGTTTAGATGGTATATTCACAACGAATTTAAATTCTCAATTATTTACCATGAATAAGTCAAGTTTAATCTTTAATTACTTTTTTGAAGTTTATAGATTGACTACCTCGAGGTCGAAGATGGAGGGCATGCTAAACTCAGAACAGAACTTGCTCTCCAGTGCAGCTGTGTTAGAGATAAGAGTATTATAATAAATAAATTAATTGACCTATTTCTCTTTTTATATATGTTTAACCGGATTAATTCACAATCGAGTTTCACAACGGTCACTCGATCGGTTTCGAGGTATAGGGCAACTATTCTTTACGGAATTACATGCGCGCGCTCCGACTGGTTGCCGCGCATGCAGTATTTCTTTTGTAGTGTTGACAAAAGTGTTGTTCTGTACAAACCGATCTATGCTTTATGACAGGTTTTCAAATGATAGTAGCTAGCTGATCGCCTAGCAAATTAAAGCCGTAACTCCATGCTACTCGAATATACGTTGGACCACGTTATTGTCCTTCCTCAAAGGGCAAGCTCATTGATAGATTCGAACCATAGATCACACCGACCGGCCATCCGAAGGGATCACCGTTCGACTTCACTACTACTCATCGATAAACACTGTTTTAAACTTTCACGGTTATTTACTAATTCACACATTATAACGGGATATTTACCGTGATTATTATTGAGCGATGAGCACGACGTTGTTGCAAGGATCATGTTCACGGGAATACAGTACAGGGAGTATTCCCGTGAATATGATGCTTGCAACAACGTCGAAATACCGGGTGCTCATCGCTCAATAATAATCACGGTAAATATCCCGTTATAATGTGTGAATTCATCATCATCATCATCAGCCGGAAGACGTCCACTGCTGAACATAGGCCTCCCCCATGGAACGCCACTTGGATCGACTACTCGCCTCTTGCATCCAACGGTTCCGGTGTGTGTGAATTACTCATCGATAATTACACTGTACTGTCATCGCTTGCATTCCTTACTATACTCAGTTCCACTCCATCTGTGCTACGTCCAAACAGGGCGCTTTTTGTCGACAAAAAGGTCTGAACACGACTGTACGTTTTCACACAAACAGCACTGACACGTGAGCTGTTTTTTTTAATGTTTACACTACGTACAATAAACGGTGGGGCTGCTGGTAGCAGCTGAGCCGGGGATGGTCCAAGGCTTAGAATGTTAGTGTTTATAAAAGACGAGCTGGTCGTTTGCCTATATATGCCCATAACAATTGCAGTGCTACCTAGAACTTTGAAACACAAATGCTTGTACAGCACTACCGTGCGCTCGTTGCCCTAAGACATTAGGTATTAAGTCTCATATGTCAAGTAATTTCACTGAAGTCTTAAGTGAAATACTTAAGATTAGGTGAGATAGCGTTCCAAAGCTAACAAAAAAGAGAAAAAAAATGGCTTTTTTATGTCAGCATCCTTTAACCAAGCGTGCAGTATTATGGCAAAATCCTCAACAAGTTCAACAGTAAATGTTCAATAATAGTCTTTCTGAATTATGATGATGATAAAGATCTGAAAGAGGTGTCAAACTGTCAAACAGCTTCCTCCCCACACTTGCACCACATTCACAGATGATGTGTTGTACAAACAAAAACATCCACCGTGGATCCGGAGACGCGGCAAATAACGCCCGCAGTTTTGTCTGAAGCCCGCGAAACTCGATCGGTTTGCGATACGGCTAATACAGGACTTACTACGAAACACTTTCCGAAAGGGATGAAAGAAATTATTTTTAAAGATAAAGGATTGACAACAAGGGTTGATTGGTATTGATACTTTTCACCGTTCTCGTTTGTAAATATTCGGAGTTTACGTAAGATTCTTTAGAAAGAAAATTTATAAATTTTCTTTGAAAAGGATCTTTTTTAAAAGATGGTTGCTCTGTTGTTTATTGTTTGTGATCGAGTTTTCTATTGACCAGATTTCCAAACTCAAACAACTGGCCAAAGGATCGTTGTGTCTCTCTCATACTCAGTGACGGCTCCGCTAAGTTGGTAGTAAACCTGCCTGCAAAGCGAGGGGACCCGGGTTCGATTCCCGGCCGGGGCAGGTTTTGTGTGCATAAAATTTCGCGGGTCTTGGATATTTGTGTTGAGTGATACGTGTCCATGTCTCATGGAACACAGGGAATCTTAGTGCGTAAGCGTATGTATGTATGTATGTATACTTTTCTTCCGGTATTCACTTGACAGTTAGATAGGGAACGCGCACTCCATAAAATAGTACATATAGTGACCCTAATATACCTAATTATGTTTTGACCCGTAACCAAACTCCCGATTTTTTTATTGCTATCGGTGACCAAGTCAATACTTAATTTGGGTCAGTACCCCAACCCCCGCTTTTATGCAAGGATCAGTCGTATAAAATATTATAGATGTAATAAATTGTTATAGTCCTTCGCGGAACAGAAACAAATTTTCCTAATTGTGCGCTCACTACATGTAGGTTGTAAATAACTGGAAAGAGTTAGGTTGATTTCTCGGGCCTACGAGTTTGATAGGCTTTAAAAACTGCTTTACGACTGAACTCAGTTACTGTCTATTGTAGTTTCTCAATTGTGCTCCTTCTAAAGGTTGTCTAGATATCGCTTTTCAGCGATAAGACTGCGAAGTTGTATCTTTGTGAACTAATTTAGGATCTTGTTCTTACAATGACGAATCTATCTAAGAGCAAATACGTATTTACAAGAATATCGCCGGTCATTCCCTTGCAAATACGAAAAAAAAACAATCGACCTAAATAGTGGTCACTCTATGTCATCGAGGTACTAACCCCGAGAGATGAAATAATGTACTAGCCGATTCCGTAACAATGCAATGTCGTGATCTCTTAGCGTATCAGCGCACGGGGAATCGACGCGAGGCGCTGGCTTAGCCAATCAGAGCGCATTACATCTAGACAAAAATGGTGGAATTTAGTTCGTGCAAACTTAACGTCACTACATTTTTAGAGGTTAGTTCGTCGATGCTCTATGCAAACTAGGCAGTCACAGAATAAATAAAAGTATACAGCACCAATGGCATGGTGATGAAGTTTTAAAAGAAAGGAACCTAGGGCCCAGTGGGAAATAATAGGTTTTAAAAAAATTCGTAGAACAAAAGTTGTTCGTTATGATGTGTAACAGAAATCGACATAAAGAGGTTGTTAACATTTTTCCAACACCCTGTATACATCTTTTAACAACCGCTGTGTTCTTTCATTTCCCCAGGACCTGTTTAAGCTGATTTCCCTTTGCGACAGGAACGTAACACAAAACATTCTCACGCCCTGAACATAAATCAACTTTTACAGTATTACGTCAGAAAAATAAAAATAAAGTAATCATGGTACTTGCCTGAAGGAAGCTAATGCGATAAGGCGATGAATTTCCGGCACAGATGTATGACAAATAAATGGGAGATCGAAAAAGGAAACAATGGCGTGACGTCATTAAAACTTGGACTAACTCGTTTGCGAGTGCCCGTCTGTGTGTGTTGTGGTATGCTCGTGTGTCTGCCGCCAAGCAGTAATGTGCAAGCATTACTGTGTTCCAGTTTGATGAGGAAAGTAGTCAGTTAAGAATTCTTTATAGCTACTATCTCAGTCCTGGATAGCACTGCAATTGTGGGCTGGCGTTATGCTTACCATCAGGCAATCGACCAGCTTATCTCGTTCAGTAATTAAAAAATGGTTTTCGTTAATTAACAACCGTAAGTTAATTACGACGACCTGAAAAAAATTCATTACCTAAGTCTTATAATTATTTAAGTATTCAGGTTCAGACTTCCTCCTACTTTGATGGAACACCCTTCGTGTACCTTGGTGGAACACGTTGTATACTAATTATAATAATAAAACACTTAACAAAACAATTACGAGCAGATCTTTGGCCTGATGGTAAGTCGCACTTGTGCCGATAATTTCGTCATTTATATTTGAGCTGATTGTGTAATCGCAAAAATTTGATTATTCATTTCATGGGCATAGGGCTTACTAGTACCCGGACGCTGCTATGATGCTTGTTGGCATAGGGCAATCGAATCAATTCATTTATAAAATATCGCGTCCGTTTTGATAATAACTTCAATTGAGTGAAGGAGAAGTGCCCTCGATCAATAAATTGCAACACAAATAATGTACATACATGATCAACTGTTTTGTTTGAAACTTATAAAAATAACTCCATTTAGGAACGTTGCAGATGTTAGCGGTTTATTAGATTTGGTTTCTGATAATTTCTGTTAAAGTTTTCGCTTCTAGCTAGTTAACGTTGTGATATAGTAGAAATACATCGTAGAGTGAATAAAAAACAATCAATTCCTTATAGACAGAGAGAGCCAACTGGTGTAGTAGATAGGTCGATGAATTTACGTAGTGCGTATGTGCGGGTTAGATTCCCGCGTATGCACATACACAACTGATTTATGAGGTGCTTCTAAATCGCTTTGAGGAAAACTTTGGCTTGTCATAACTCCTTGGTTGAGAAAATTTCTGATATTCTGCTTTCGTGGATTTTTTTTAAATGGTCGCCTGTATTCTTTGTTTTACTGCTACACTTTTCTGTTACATATTGTATTTAAAAAAAGCCGTAGTTATAGGGCCATGGTCCTTATAGTTGATTAAGTTCGTAGAGGGATTCATCGAGAAATTTCCCTAACTTTCATAAGTGCTCCTTTGGGGCCTATTTGAATAAAGCATTTTGAATTTGAATTTGAATCACTGAGGGAATCCAAGAAAGTGTCTGTGTAGGTGTGTGTACGATCCAGTTTATGGGTGCTTAGGTGCATCTTTTTGGCATGCCATGCCACATCTAGTATTCCAATATCAGTGTCAATATTTATTTTTACTCTATATCGCGCAGGTCATTGCCTGGCTTATTACATCGCATTCGACGCAGCGTTTCATGTTTTATTACCAGCGGCCAAGTGCTACAGAATTAGATTTATGCCTCAATTCAATAACGTCAGACACCCTTGACATCTACGCTGCGAGGCGAGTGCTGTATCTGTTTATTATTCATCTTAGGGTTTATTTGCTTAGTTTTTTTTTGTTGTTGGTCTATATGTATTGTTTGTCGATGGTGCACCATGTAGCACCCTTGCTCCGTAGGTACCTATTCACACACTTAAACACACCCAGGTTGTATTTAGCTGCAAAAACAGACGCCGATAGGGGCGTTCCACTAGTAGTGCCTTTGGCGCTCTTATGATAAAAGTGGGCGCAAAATGCTAAGTGCGGATTGATTGCGGCTTGAGGTGGTAGGACAGCTCGTCTGCGAGTGTTCTCCAGGGTAGGTACCACCTCTTTGCTCGTTTAATCAATTCCCCAATTTTTGACCATTATATTAAATCTAGTACTTAAGTGACGAGGTAGCTGAAGATAAAAACTTCAGGTATCCCTATAAAAATGGATAGAAATGGACTACCTAAGAACAGTAGTTATCAGGAGAGGTCGCGGTCGAATTTTATCACTCTACAATAATAATTGTTTCCCTTCGAAATGGTTTTCCACATAATTCATAGTAAACTAATAAAAAGTAAGAACTCAACCGTAAAAAGTAAGAAATATCAAACGAAGGGGACTGTTTTCAATCAACGAGCCGACAATTTTTTTACCGTTCGTAAAACTGATTAAATCAGAAGAAAAGTGATTTATTCTGTCGACTCTATGAACTCAGCGCTTGAGTTCAAAATATTCCATTCACTGAGACGGGTAATAACTACATTTTCCTGTTATGAAAGATGTAAAGTTTCGAATGGCGTCTCGAGTTCCGGCCGTAAAATCATGATCTGCGTCTCTTATTAATAGAGACTTTGAGGTTAATCTTGAGTTTGGAATCCAGTTTTTGAAGCGATGATGACTTAGTGGTAGAGATGTCGGTCGTCTATCCGTAGGTAGATGGATCGATTGCTATAATAAGCGTGAGGTTTCGGTGATGGAAAACATCGTGGATGCTTGGATAGGAGATCAGCGGTGCAAGTACGGATCTTTTCGGTCGATTAAATTCGATAATATTCGAGAAAATTGAAAGTTCGAATCGATAATACCCACTTTATTCGATAAAATTGACAGTTCAAATCGATAATACCCACTTTATCGTTTTGAACTGTTAATTTTAACGAATTTTATCGACCCGATTAGATGCGTACTTGCGCCGCAGGTGCGATAACACACTGATAACTGAAAACACTGATAGGTGCTTACGGGCACTTATAGTCATTTAACTTTCATGAGCGCTCTCCTGGAACGCATGTGAATGAATAAAGAAATTGAATTTCACAAATTTTCTTTAGTTTGGTAGGTACAGGCACCACAAAATGTTTTATTTCCATGCTTTGGTTGCAACACAATGTTTTCCTTCACAGACACCTCAAGTTTCTTGTAGGATTTATATCGACCTACCTACTACCAAGCCATCATCTACAGGTAAAACGTACATTACGACCGTATGTAACTTACTACGTAATATCAAGGGAAATTAAGACTGAGATCGTTGTTCAAATTTATAGGTTGCTTTGAGATTTTGATGTTCAGTCTCATAAACTGTTCAATCTCATAAACTGTTCAACTTTCGGGGATATATTTTGGATTTATGAAGAGTCTGTTAATATTTTATGGGAGTTGAATTTATGTTGTTATTAAATGTCGCTTTGTCGTGCGACAACTTTTTTATGTTGCTAGGTTGATGGTTTATCTTTATTTCTACTTAAAACTAATGTCTATCTACTAGGGAGATGTTACTAGTGTTGTGACCCATTGCTGGGCAAAGGTATCTCCCTTATCCTTCCAACGGTCATGGTTAGACGCCTTCATTAAAATCTCGGTTGAAAGCGTCGAGGTCGTTCCTCCACCGCTTCCTAGGACGAATGCGACTCTAGGGACCCAATTTGTGACAATGGGTCCCATCTTTTGGGGTGCTTCCTGCAGGCGTGACCCGCCTTCTTGAGTTACTAAACTAGGTGTATACTACTTTACGTTTTTTATACTTATTAGTATCTAGACGAGTTGGTCATTTCCAAGACGTCCGTATAATGAAGGTGATAGAAAAACGCTTGGTACGGACAGGAGGGATATCAATCATATACGGGTGACGCAGTGCCGTACCTCTAGTCTTCCAATGGAAAATGGAGATTCGGGAATCAGTTTACATTGCACACTCTCCAATTATCCTGTAAGACTCAGAGAGACTTGCAGCTTTGCGTCGATGTTCAAGACTCGGAAGTCTATAGTCTCACACAAGGTATGAGTTACCAATGACGTTACCAATGAGCTTTTTGCTCGCCTTTCAATGGTCTCCAAAGCCTCGAGCTGGTGAGAACATGTAGGTACTCCATACATGATCTTCCTTGGGCTTGATACAATTTGAGAAGTTGTCCAGATGTGAAGTACTGCCTTACCTTCGCCAGTATACCCAATTTTTTGCAGCTCATTTGGCTTTGGGCTATATGAAGGAGCCAAAGTTGAGGCTTGTTATTGTCTATTCTGTGGTTGAGGCTGACCTCTCGCCTTATGTAAAGATAAGATGCAATCTAAGGTTGAGCAGCCTTACCCACGAGATGCCTATTCACTATAGGTCTAGACTCGTGAAATGTAATAAAATGTCTAAATTATATTTCGCTAGAAACATCTACAACTATAATATTTCACTGAAATAAAAGAAATTTAGGTAGGTACTTATATCGAATTTTTTTTAATGTTATTTTGTAACGAGACGAGCTGGTCGTTTGCGTGATGGTAAGCATAACGCCGGCCCATAACAAATACAGTGCCACCCAGAACTTTGAAACACAAAGGCCTGCGCGGCACTGCAGTACGCTCGTTACCCTAAGACAAAACTATCCGTAGCCAAAAATACGTATGAATAGTCCGCCCGAGTTTACTCTATAATTAAACATAAACTCATTGTTAACAAAGCAGTTTAAAACAAAGTAAAAGCGAAGTTATCTCCTCTCAGATCTGTAATGTCTGCGACGCACGACACACGAAATGCATTAAAACGCACACCTACACGACTTACACGACTGCGGATTAAGAGTGATGAGCGCCACAAAAAAACGCGCGATGCGAGTCTACGCACACTTTTATCATCTAGTTGCAGCTTTTAGGTTAAAAAATATAATTCTTTTGGGAAAAAAAAGAGCTAGCTTCGCTTTCCTGTCTCTGGGACTCAACTGATCTCGTCCAGATTGATAAGGAATTTTCCCAGGGATTTTACTCTTAAACAATATATCTATACTGTCTATATACTAATCTATAATCTACGCCTAAGGAGTCAAAAGTCTGATCCTAAAAAAAATTCACAAATAGAAAGCGATATGCAATGCTGCACGCAATATTCGTTTCGATGCAGTATGCAGAGTTTTATGTCTAGTTAATTTTTTTCTATTTTCATACGTCAAGCGATGTCAATGTCATCAACGTTAACACATACCGAAAAACAACATCGGCAATTGTGCGAGGCCGCAGTCGCGCAAGTCGACTAAGTTTGACCAGAATCCTAAATCTAAATGCAGCAATGCGATGTCACGTATAATTATCCTGGCTGTGCCTGAGTAGCCAGGATGTTTGGTTGATCCAGATGGGGGAGAGAATGAGTAATTTTATAAATCAGGAGGGCAATCGCGTTAAAAATTATCAACCAAACCGCTACTAAACTACAACCGCTTTACAGCTTTTTGACCGTTTCGTATCGCGCTAATAGTTTTACCAAAAGTTGAGACGTTTCTCGACAACAACTGACAGTTAACGCTGTCAAATGAACGGTGAAAAAAATTCTACACAGGTGAACCGACACTAAACTACAGTTGGAATCAAACCACAACTAACTCATAACCGTACGCTGTCATTTCAAATTAACGCGATCGGGGCCCTGATCTAATGTGACGCGTAACGTCTGAGTAAGACGCGGTTAAATTAGATGCCTAAAGAGCGTTCCTCACGGCTTTTAATACAAATTTTCAAGTCCAAAATATCTGAAACTAATGAACAGATTTCAATGAAACTTTATATACATAGGCAGGATTAATAAGTCTGAATAGTTAGTAGAGAACATTTTCATGAAACTGATTTAGAGTTTTCTATCGTAGCCGGAAGACGTCCACTGCTGACCATAGGCCACGACTCTTGCATCCACCGGTTCCCCGAGGTTTTGACAAAGTCATCTGTCAACCTATTTATCTTTATAAAAAGAAAATTACAGCATGGTTTCAAAAACACACCTGAATCTAATGGCAGACGAAATTAAAAAAAACTTTCTGTCATATTTACTAACTCAGGCTCTCAAGAGTCAGAACACACCGATGCTTGGCTACAGATTTTCAACAAGAGTGTGGTTGCTAGCCAGGCGAACACTAGAAAATTCAAATTCAAAATGATTTATTCATATAGGCTCCAAGAAGCACTCATAGAAATTAAAATAAATTACTCTAACGGCGGTAAAAAAGTTCTGCTATAGTTACATTGATTGTTCCATTCAAAGTACTCAAACACGGAAACACACAATGCCATCCATGTTTCGTGTCATAGTCCTGTTGGCTCTCGTAATAAATTGGCGCACAAGATGGCGGGCGGATGCACCAAATTTAACCAGCCACTCCACAAACAGGCCGGCTAATTACTTTACCGGACACAGTATATTTCGCAGGACGGACAGATATGACAGTAGAGTGTAGGCATTTTTTACCCGACTGTAAAGAAAGGGTAATTGTAAGGTGATTTTGTATGTCAGTTTCACGTGATCTTTCTTTACCTACAATATCTAGAGAAGTTTCGGAATGCCGTTGGATTTTTTTAATTCATTTTAGTAACTTTTCTCCTCTTATTATCGATGACATCATTAGATCGAGGTAGTGGTCAAACGCTAATCTATCGAGAAGAAATGAAAATATAGAAATATGAAATAAAGAAGTGAAAGAAAGAAGTAATTTATTTCAAATCGGGAAAATGAACTACGTTTTCCCGATTTGCCTGACACTGAGATCTTCCTAGGTTATCCAATCGATTTTCCCAGAGATTTTCATAGAAATAATTTGAGTCGCCTCTGGAAAACCAACTGCCTAACAATGATATAATGCCAATTATATAACATGCCATTGTCAGCTATAAATGATATGTATAAATGTAGATAATAAACTGTAGTAAAAGATTTTTAATTTAAGATTTTGTTTAGTGAAATAACTAAATATATAGTACTAGAAAAAATAAGCTGGATTAAAAAAATAAGAAGTGAAATGATACTTTCCCATACGAAAATTTTGATTTAATAGTAAAAAACAAATAACGCAACGTATAAAAATTTATAACCTAAAAAGTTTCATCTTCTTCATATTATTTATTAAAAACCATTTTGATAGATGACTCGGACTTCTCCTTAGTCATCTATCCAAATAGACTAAGCAATTGTAGATTATTTTACAAGAACATTTCTTAGAAACAAACGATTTCACTCGTCACAGAATTCACGGGAACAATTCAACACTATCAACGCAGTGTCACATCTACCCATATTTCCTTCTCTTTGACATGTAATCAATCGGTCATGTTGACGTTGTACATGTTTACCGATCTCGCTGATTTGTTCCGATGATCGCTACGCTTTTAGCACTAGATTGACGAAATTCAAACAGGGTATTTTGACTCTAAAAACCTTGCTGTTTAGCGACGATTTTCGTGTAAATGGAATCTAGTTTAAGTGAAATTTTCAGAAGCCCGGCCCAATCTTTTCTCATCGCATTATGGTTCTTAAAGCTGATCAATTGAGTTGATATTGCTTCGAAAACGCATTAGTACAAGTGAAATTTGGATGTGAAGATTGACGCAATGCGTTCGCACAGCATTTCGGGTCTTAACATTTCGCTGTAGAGTTGATAATCGTGTGAAGTGATTTGTGTATGTGAAGTTTGAAAGACAGGCGGAGAATTGGCATTTCGGGAAGTCGAATTGTTTTGCTGTTGTTTCAAGGTAATGGAGGATGGATTGATAAATGATTGAGAGAATGGTGCAATGATTGTAATTGCTGACCCCGGGTAAAACGAAAGTTTCACACAAGGTATTTCCCATAATTATTGTGCTTGTTGTTGATTGGTTAATAACGGTAATTTTGTTTCCTTTTTGCGATGATAATGGTTATGTGATGACACCGCGTCTGTTCAAATCGTGCAATCAAGCAACGTTAATGCAATCAAAGCATGATGGCAGTGCATTATGGTGCTTGACAGGCTAGCCACCGCCCTCAAGTTGGAAATCTTGTCAAGAACCTGTTGGTGCTTTCGGAGCCGGTCCTAATCCGGGTTTAGCCTATTCAAATTCAAATTCAAATTCATTTATTGCAGTAAACGTGGTACAATTTTAGGTCTTAAAAATATTTAGAATAAGTCTCGTCACATTTAGCTTTTAATAAGCATGCAAAATTAGATAATAATTAAAATAATGTCGAAGTCATGTACTCTCATTACATACAAATAATTGTTTATTAATTAGGATAACAAATCTCTTATTGCACAGCTATTTAGTCAAAGAAAATAGCTTTGACTAACTATAAATTATTTTAATAATTCATTTACAGAATAAAAAATTTTATTCGTTCTGTTGTAATACGTATTTGTTCCGTTGTGAGAATCGAACCCGCGAAATGTATTCACTATAGAATTTGAAATCCATCTATCTATCAAACACCACGGGAGTTATTATTGAGGTATTTTCTTTTATTTTAAATGGTAACGAAACGAGCTGGTCGTTTTCCTGATGGTAAGCATAACGCCGGCCCATAACAATTGCAGTGCCACCCAGAACTTTGAAACACAAAGGCCTGCCATCCACTGCAGTGCGCTCGTTACCCTGAGACATTAGGTATCAAGTCTCATAAGCCCAGTAATTTCACTGGCTACTTTGCTCATCAAACCGGAACACAGTAATGCTTGCACACTACTGCTTGGCGGCAGACTTCATGAGCAATGCGGTGGTAACAACCCAGACGGACATTCTCAGAAGAGTTATAATTAGTCCTACCACTAAAACTCCCGCCAAATAAACGAAGCTGCACATTGGTTTCAAAAGAGTTTCTATTGAAACTGAATTATTGTTTTCTCGCAAAGCGAACCTATATCGGTTTCAAATCTAATAACCGTAAGGTACATAATTATATATTAACTGCTAGTAAACCATCGCTTAGAGTAATAAAATACGCTAAGTATGCCATACCATACATCCTCAGGTGGTTACACCAATTTATGACTTTTAATACTGCTTTTATGACATGCAATAAAACGACCATTAGAGCTAGATCGATACGAGCTTATCCGATATACGAATTTCATAGAGATGCTTACAATAAGGGAGGTCAAGTTATACCAGTTGCTCGAAGGACCAAGTTTGGCTGGTTCTTTAACATTCAATGCAAAGATCTGCCGTAATGTGAACTGTATTGTGTGTGTGAATTTTATATCGATGTTTGTAATTCTAAAGATCAACTTATACTAGCGTTGGAAGAGCTAACTGAACTGGTTTGTTTATTTTTTTAGTACGTGTCCGTTGTAACTTGAGCCGCGCGTTGACCTACTTTTGTTATGATAAGAGGATTCATATTTTAATGTATTCTCATGTTGTTTCATGGTTGAGATATTGGATGGGCTCTTTGAGATCTTCATATAACCTAAGCCGAGTGGTTAGATGTTATTTATTAGAGATGTACTCGGTGTTCGGCATTTGCAGCAAAAGTGGCCGGATAAGCTAAACACCGATGTTATCCGGCCACTTTTGCTGCACGAATGGGTATTGGATTTTGACCTACGAAGAAAAAGGTTTAAGAAAATTGTTTTTTTTTACTCAGCACTTTGAATCCAATCATGTTTATAAATAAGGCTCTCGGTGAATATTATTGAAAAGTGTTCTTAACGACATGTAAATTATACAGTAGAATATCCCAGCTATTTTTAATAATTTGATGCGTATGCGGCACTGCCAATAAAGTTCAAAATCGGTTAAACTCACAGAACTACATACTGATAGCGGCTAAGGAAAAAGATGGCGATAATATAATTGCACTATTTTAATTAATTAATTACTTAGTAACTTAAAATTACACTGATAATTCATTACTCAACCCATGAGGCTGGTGATTTGTATTATTTATTACTTTCCTGTATTGTGTTATTGATTGTTAATTTCACATAGTTTTTGAGAAACTTCGAGCAAAGTTTTATTAACAAATTAAAAACAAATTCCAATAAGGCATGTATGTACAAGTCCGAAGAGAAAAGCCATTTTTATAATAAAATTGAGCCCGTTTCAAATAGACTAGGTTTTACGTAAAAAAAACAGTTTTGGCAATATTTTTCAGCTATTATTTTACTATAAACACCAAAACTCAGTTTCAGACTCCATCTTAAACCAGTAGCTTTTTATAAATAGAGATTGCACTATGTATATTATAATCGAACGAAAAAAAAATTTGGTCGGATAATCCGGAAAAAGCAAGTAACATCACTAGTTCAGACGAATGCTGCTCGTATTCTAATTTAATCAAATTATTGTTGTTCGCTCCAAATATGTCTGAATAAAAGAAGGAAACCCTTCTGAAACATCAGAAATTCTTTTCATTTTTGCCTTACCAGTTTTTTGTACTTCAAATTTACACTTTCTTATTTTTAACACGTATGGGGACATATTGGATAAAAAAAACTGTTTCTTCGCGATTCTTCCCCCAAAATCCAAAGTCTATTACGAATTATTTTTTAACGCTGACATGGGAGCTTTTTTTGTTTTATGTAAAAAGGTAATCCTCTGGCATTATTTTTTCTAATATGTTATTTACAATGTTTCCAATATAAACAAATATTGTTTAAAACGAACACCTGAGAGTGTTCCGCAATCAGGCTGTCAGTTAAACAAAGTCAGAGTGAAAGTTATTCATTATTGTACGTCAATCGTTCTAGAAAGGCGCCCATCTGTAGCGATTACCTTTTCATTTCATGCCACATTACAATCTGTTTCACTTTCGGTACTGTTCTACAAATAGAACCTATGTAAATAACTACTATAAAGATTCAGAAAGAAAGAAAAAAGAAATAAATGTACATTGAAACCGTAAAATTTAAGCGATGCTCGCGCAATGGCAGGGATGGTAAACGCCATCAGGCAAACGACCAGCTCGTCTCGTTACCAAATAACATAAAAAAAACCAGGTAACTACCACCGAATCTTCATTGTTAAAAAAAAACCAGGTAACTAAGTACCACCGAATCTTCATTGATCATGATTTTGTTATTCGTTCGCCTTTTTCCCGCGTTGTGTCTCCTCTGAGACAGGCTACACTGAGGTTTCAGGAAGGCCACAGTTCGCGTGCCCTCGCGTATGTAAGTGACATCATTATTTTTAATGTCCACCATAAAAATAACTTTACTGTTTGACCGTTACGCCTAACAATTGTCATGGCTTTTGTTGTATGGCATTAGCTTGTTTTGTCACTTGGGGTTATTGAAAACAATAGAATTGGCCGTGTAGGGCCCAATTTCCGTTGTGTTGTTTTATATTCTCCTTCTTTCGCTCACATGAGACTCTCAGGTAACGAGCGCACTGTCGGTCGGCTCAGGTTTTTGTGTTTAACTTTAAAAAATCTTAAATAACTGGTCAACTTGCACAGTTATTTAAGAAAATATTAATTTGAAGTATAGAAGGCCTAGAGAAATGGCATTCGATTTGAAATTATTCCAATTCTAAACTCTTATTTTGTTATTAACTAAGGCTCATATTAAACACATTATTGGCAAATACCTTTTGTCTACGCCCTCAATTCTATTCTGATAATTCTAATTACCTTTATATGCTCTAGGCATTTTAATTATAACCTAAATAAAATTGTTCCATATTAATTGGGTTGCGTACAACACATCGGAAGTTCCAATTAACGAATGAACTCAATTAAGACCTACATACAGTCATACATGACAACAAGTGCTCGTAAAGGATTGGGACCAGCTGTTTAAAAACAGATCGTCCGAGTATTGCAATAGACAGTCAGTTCAGTATGCAAGAGATCTAAGCCTAACATTACCCATGCTTTTGCATCAAGCGCGGAATACGAGATAATACACGCGGAAGCGCGGCTTGATGCTAAACCACCGCTTATTTACCGCGGCGTCTGCACTGAACACGCAGTGGTTTTGAAACATTTTTTTTTAATAGAGGTCGTATAAATACAGGTAGAAGCAGGTGCCGTGCTCGGACTAGATTTCCATCAAGCCCCAACCACAACCACAATAGACGATACGATATGCGTCAAGTGATCGTGGTTTTTCCATGGTTTTCTCGTGGTCCGCGATTGATGCTTATCCATCAATCGTGAATTAGGTGTGAGGGCTGTCTTAAGCTCCTCACTGCTGGGATAGTGTCTTTCAGAAATACAGAGTAAGTACGGGCCATAATCCACCACGCGGTTCCAGCGCGGCTTGGTGAATAAATAACTTATAGCAGATATAGTATTTGTATTCTCTTTGGTAGTCGATGCTACTCCACACTCGATAACAGGCTAATCACAATATGCCGTGACTTTGGTCTTTTAAAACTTAACTGGTCTGAATGGGTGTCAGTTTTTTTTTAGTTCAATGTAAGCTCATTTCCATTGTATTAGTTTTCGGGTGAACAAATTCGTTCGAACATATTATGACGGTACTCCTATATCTACCGGATAGAAACTAGGTGGTAGTCTGCCTGTTTGTTCAGGGTAATCTCCGAAACGGCTGGACCGATTTAGACGGGATTTTCACTGGCAGATAGCTGATGTTACAAGGAGTAACTTAGGCTACTTTAATTTTAGAAAAATAATTGGAGTTCCGCGCAAAAAAATAAAACCCATGAAATCCAATACCACCACGCGGGAAGCAGCTAGTTAAAAAATTGGATTAAAAAGAAGTTTCCACGTTTGATAATGGAAACGAGCTCTGATGCGCTCTTAATATTATGATAGCCTCCTCTCACACGCACGAAGCGTTTAGCTTCCACGTTCTCATTTATCATGCAAACCAGCTCGGCACTCTTTTGTGTACATTCATGGTCACTGATGTGATTCACAACTTGCTTATTTTATTCCTGCTTTTTCCGCGACTTTTTTTTTAATTATTTTTTGGTAATGAAATGAGCTTGTCGTTTGCCTGATGGTAAGCATAACGATGGCCCATAACAATTGCAGTGCCACTCAGAACTTTGAAACACAAAGGCCTGCGCGGCACTGCAGTGCGCTCGTTACCCTGAGACATTAGGTATTAAGTCTCATAAGCCCAGTAATTTCACTGGCTACTCTGCTCATCAAACCGGAACATAGTAATGCTCGCACATTACTGCTTGGCAGCAGACTTCACTCACAAAGCGGTGGTAACAACCGCGACGGACACTCGCAGAAGAGTTAGTCCTACCACTAACAAAACTGTGTAGGGTTTTTAGATTTCACGCCTTGTTCAATCTGAGGTCATGCATTATCTAGCGCTCATCTTTCTATTAACCTCAAATTTTAAATATGTCTCCAAAAACCTATCGGCGTATTCATTCTAGGCCAGCGTATTCACTTCCACCACATGGTCAGTAAAAATCAAGTGACATTGAATGCTATCAAGAAATAATCAAGGCATAAATCAATTTTATTTATTTTATTTTATTTATTTATTTCAATTGACACGAATAAAGAATAAAAAACACATTTAATAACTGCTGGTTTAATATAGCAGAATATTAGGCAGACCGTAGACGCTTATGCAAACGTGCGTTTGCTTTTCAAAATAACAACGCTTTTGCATCAAGCGTCGATTACTAGTACTCGTAATCCGCGTTGATGCAAAAGCGTTGTTATTTTGACGAGCAAACGCACGTTTGCATAAGCGTCTACGGTCTGCATTATGTGATTCAGATTGAATAAACGAGCGTTATTCCAGGAATATACAGGACGGGGACATTTCTTGACATAAAAGGCAACACAACGCAGAAATTATACATTTTTTCCGGTACAACGACGTCACGTCCTGTTTGCTCTTCTGTGGATCCGAGCGTTACTATACGTTCCCATTTGGTCTCGTTTCGAAGGCTGCTCTGCTTCCGAAATTAGGCTGGAGTGTAGGAGAGTATTATACGCAGGGGCGTATTTACGCTAGGGCCAAAAGGGCCATGGCCCGGGGCGGTGCAAGCAGAAATTTAAAAAAAGCATACCTAACTAAGGCTCTTATTAACTAACAGTGTTAAACGGTTGAATTCTTAGTTAAACTGTTTTTTGTCTCTTTCAATTCAGTTTAAAATTGTCAAAGAACAACAAAGACAAAACGTAGTATAAGTAACCCACCGTTTAACCTGTTTCTTCCTGTTTGATAGACATCAAGACGCGGGACTGTATATACTGACGAGCTCGGCGACGGCAGGGCGACGGGCCTGCATGCCCAGGGAGCTGAATCCTAAAATACGCCACTGATTATACGTCAATTTTGCTAGCGATAGGCTTTAGGGAGTATGGTGCGGCGCGTATGTGTGCTTATCTATACAAATAAATAAAATTGAAGTGTCTGTTTGTAATATCAAAATAACAGCTTTTTAACAAATGCATATGAAAGTGTATCCGGTACATATGACAAAACAAACATTTATAAAAAATTTGTCTGTATATGTCTGTTTGTTCCGGGTAATCTCCGAAACGTCTGGACCGATTATGACGGGACTTTCACAGGCACATACCTGATGTTACAAGGAGTAACTTAGGCTACGTGGGCGAAGCCGCGGGCCACAGCTAGCTATAAATAAATAGTAAATTTAAGTCCCCGACCTCCACCACGTTGCTTCATTAAAAAGACACAATAGAAACAACTATTTTGTGTCCCAATTACTATAATTACGGCATTGTTTGAACAATCACAGACAGACAACTTCGTTTTGTGGTAAGTCCAGGTAATTGACCGTAGTTATATGTTATTTTCCCGGGGTTATCGGAAAAATAAATCGAGGGGAACATAATCGAGTAGTTCGTGATGATTTCTGATAACGAAGGCTGTTATGAAAGTTTTCTAGTAATATCACTTATATTTTATATCTATTGTTATTAGTATTATGACATTTATATTTCATACTAGCTGCTGCCCGCGGTTTCACCCGCGCGGAGATATTGTATTTCATGGTTTTTATTTTTCTGCGCGGACTCCGAATTCTTTTTCTAAAATAAAAGTAGCCTAAGCTACTCCTTATAACATCAGCTATCTGCCAGTCCCGTCAAAAACGGTCCAGCCGTTTCGGAGATTACCCGGAACAAACAGACAGACAGATTGACAAAAAATTTAAAAATGGTGGTTTTGTTATAGGTACTGTGTATACGGTGTACGGTTACATTCATATGCATTTGGTAAAAAGCTGTTATTTTGATATTACAACCAGACACGTCAATTTTATTTATTTGTATAGATTATTCCGATAAACCATTTGAGCGCTTATTGCAATAGCAATAATTACTAGTTTCGGAAATTATAACCGTTTCTACGCTTGTTTTATTATCACTGAGCTATCATCGCTTCGATATTCATCTCCGCAGCTAATTTGATAGTACCTAAGGGCCCCGGCTACGAACAAATAATAATATTTGTTCGTAGGGCCCCGGGTCCAATTCCCGGCCGGGGCAGATTTTGTGTGGCGAACATTATCTAAGTTTGTTTTCACTGATATATTTCACTGTTATTGACTGAATTGTATTCTATTTTATTGTAATGCTTATCGGTGTAGATTATTAGACTCAATTTTTGTTTTTATGATGATATTTAATTTTTATTTTTTTTTGTGCCATATAATTGTAACTTAAAACTAACTTAACTTTTCCTGACCCTTTTCGGCTTCCGTACCTGAGGGGTCAGAGTTGATACAACGGAACCTTATTGTGGTGGCGTCTATGTTTGTTTGTCCGCTTGTCTCTGTTGGGCTTGAACCTTAAACCAAATAACTTAAAACTATAATTTAAAAATTTGCACGACTATGTAGTCGAATATAGTGAAACTATATAATTAATGACATGTACTTACCTGAAATTACCTATATTCACGCAAATAAACGATCATTTCATTTCATTTCATTTCACGTCTTGGGTATTTGTGTTGTGTATCTGTGTATGTCCGCAGATTGTGGAACGAGCTCCCACCTGCGGTTTTTCCGACAAGATACAATAATTATGGGGCTCTTCAAAAGAAGGATGAACAGAGTCTTCAAAGGTCGGCAACGTATCAGTAATACCCCGAGTGTTGCAGATATCCATAGGCGACGGTAGCTGCTTACCATCAGGCGGTCCGTCTGCCTGCTTGCCAACTATGGCATAAAAATAAAAAAAAATGTCCATGCCACCGGCGACGCAGGGAATCCTAGTGCGTCCTAGCGTTTATGATTATATATAGGCAATTTATGTGTTCTTTTGTTACAGGTACGTAAATTGCCGGCCAGTTGTCTACACCCGACCCTTGACACCGGTAATGCATTTAATATCCAATCTTTACTACACCGTGCTTTATAAAATGCCCCCATAACCACTCTTCAAGGTGATATGTACCCTGTGCCTCCGTGAAATGGTCGGTTATTGAGTGCAGTCTAGTTTAGGAAGATAAATTAGTATCGTTACAGTGTTCGACACATATTGGCGTATAATAGCGTTATTTTGTACCGGTTTGTACCGGTTTGCCCGTGATGGTAGGGTTGCCACCTTCTTCTACAGCGAATGTGGTATTTTCGAACCCAGTGCGACAAAATCAAATCTAATCGGTTTTTTTTTCCGACTTCCAAAAAAAGGAGGAGGTTCTCAATTCGGTTGGTATTTTTTATTTTTATGTTTGTTACCTCATTACTCCGTCATTTATAAACCGATTTTGAAAATTATTTCTTTATTGGAAGTGATATACTTACAGTTTGGTCCTATAGAAATTTTATCAAAATCGGTTCAGTAGTTTGGTTTTTAAATCGAAATAACTGAAAAAAAATATGTCGTCCAAGTAAAAAAAATTGCTTTTTTACTTTTTAGCGCATTTTTTCGTAGCTGATTTTTCGAAGGCGGTTTTTTATGTAACTTTTGGTTACATCGACTTGTTTGGTCTACAATAGCTCAGAGCCTGAAAACAAAGGGTTTCAACCATTGTATGTTACCATTTATGATTTATGGCCCTGAGACGTGGTCTCTGACCCTCATTAGTAACCTCAAAGTCAGATTTTAACTAAACAAGACTCATAAATCTAATTACATAGATTTAATCCGCACTATAATAAATGCGAAGTGTGGTTTTTTTTTTTTAAACGCTTACTCTCATACCCCCGCACTAGGATTCCCTGTGTCGCAGGTGGCATGGACACACACAGATACACATCACAAACATCCAAGACCCGAGAACAAACTTTATGCTTACACAAAATCTGCCCCGGCCGGGAATCGAACCCGGGACCCCTCGCTTTGCAGGCAGGGTTACTACCAACTTAGCTACGGACCGTTGTTGGTCAGTTGGTTTGTCATTTTTTCATGCACCAACGGAGCAACTGATCTACGTGATTTTTGGCATAGATATAGATTATGTACCGGAAAGTAACATAGGCTTTTATCCCGCAAAAAGCACGGTTCCTGTGGGAACGCGGATGAAACCGCGGGCAGGGGCTTGTATAGTAACACGTTTTCTCTGATTTTCAAAGCATAGTATATTTTTTTATTATAATGAAAGGCTTCTATTTTTTATTTTTTCGTAGGGTAGGTAACCCTAGTGATGAATGACCTGAGCTCGTTGCTCGTCTGATCTGATGCTGGGGTCGATGTACCGGGGCCAGGTGTTTCCTGTCAGGTGGGGTCGCTCAGATGAAATGCTACGCGATGCGAAGGATATGTTTTTAATAATAATAGCCTTTGCCCGGGGTTTCGTGCGTGGAATCAGGATAAAACAGCCTATAGGCTATAGCGCATAGGTAGGTATAGTAACTTTCTATTAGTGTAAATTTTTTTGTATCTGTCATGTGGCGCATCGTTACCTCGCTCGGGCATCATTTGACCATGGTTGTCGACAAGTTGTGAGAACCTTCCTTGAAAATACGTCATTCAAAGTTTCCATACAAAAAAATCAGTTCTCTTCAAACGTGATGTGCGTGACATTTCCGAAATTGTTTCTAATTCTCTTCTTCTAATAAACATCATTATATAACAAAGTTCAACATAGTTCAAGTGAATCAGCTAGATCTAGGGTTGCCTGGAAGTAGAATTTTAACGTAAACTTTTATATTTTTAATATAAAGGAATATTAAATAAATCAATTTAAATTTTATATCTAAATTAAATCTAATATAGATTGAAATGAATATTCCTCGAATATGTAGATAATATTTATCTGGATAAGTACATCTTCACAGACTTCCAAAACATTTAAGGGTAAAAGTATTATTTTACATAAAAAGTTCTGATGTGAAATTGGCGTAATAATTTGATGTTTCTGTAACTATAGGAAAAAAGCAAAAGTAACTTACAAATCGTACAAATTTTATTCATTTTGATGTTGTTGTAAAAAGAGGTCTAGGTATATAAATATAAATCTTTTTCATCGTACAAGCAAAATACTCTTTAAAAAGTAATTAATGTAAACGTTCATTCAAATTTAAAATTCTTTATTCACATGAAGAGCGTTCATGAAAGTTAAGACGTTGACTAAGAGACCTACCTCACCAGCGACGTCACCAGCTACTTATCTAGACAATTCAATTATCACCTTCGATGAAAATATTGCCACAAGTATATGAAATTTCATCCCCCCCATTTTTTCATCTTTAGGGGTGGTGTTCTTTCATAAAATTGATATGGGACCACCTCGAAAATGTACCCTGTGAAATAACTTAGAATTTAAAAAATCGGTCCACAATTGACGGTGAAATTGTGAACATACATAAAAAATACATACACACAGTCGAAAAAAAATTGCTTTAAAAAGCGACGAACCGACTTCAGTGACAAACTACTGAACCGATTTTGATGAAATTTCTATGGGACCAATATAAAGTTGATCCTTTCAAACAAAAAAGAATTTTCCAAATCGGTTTATAAATGACAAAGATATGAGGTAACAAACAAAAAAAAAAGTACCCTCCGAATTGATAAGCTACTCCTTCTTTGGAAGTCGGTTAAAAAGAATATAATCTTTTGTAGCCTGTTAAAAATACGTAAAACTTGTTTCGTTTCCATAACGAACTGATTGGGTTAAAGCTAAGCACGAAAATCTCATCTTCTCTGTTTACACCATCGATTCCTCCGCGAAGCGTTACGTTTCCCTACACGCCATATTTTCCTCTCCGATTTCAATATAGCCTTCAATAACACCGTCTGAGATGAGCAAGGAACACGATATAAACGAGTCTATAGCTTCCCAAGTGACTTCCTATTTTATACTAGCTGCTGCCCGCGGTGTCACCCGCGTGGAGATATTGGATTTGATGGTTTTTTTTTTGCGCGGAAGCCTAATTATTTTAAAAAATTAAAGTAGCCTAAGTTACTCCTTGTAACATCAGCTATCTGCCAGTGAAAGTTCCGTCAAAATCGGTCCAGCCGTTTCGGAGATTACCCAGAACAAACAGACAGACATTTTAAAAATGGTTGTTTTGTGTATACTTTCATTCTTACATTTAGTAAAAAGCTGTTATTTTGAGATTACAAACAGACACTTCAATTTTATTTATTTGTATAGATTTTCTACAAAAATGATTGGAAGTGTCTCAACTGAATTGAGTTGGACTACTTACGAATAGAATCTAACAAGCGACAAACACCTATTTAACCTGTTTAAGACATGTTTAGGGCGTATTTAAATATTTTGTGGTAAGATGGGGTACCTATATACGACGGCTCCTTAGCTAAGTTGGTAGTAACCCTGCCTACAAAGCCAGGGGTCCAGGGTTCGATTCCCGGCCGGGGCAGATTTTGTGTAAGCATAAAGTTTGTTCTCGTGACTTGGATGCTTGTGATGTGTATCTGTGTGTGTCCATGCCACCTGCGACACAGGGAATCCTAGTGCGGGGGTATGAGTGTAAGCGTTTATTATTATTATATATTATTGCTGGCTACGACACAAACATATGTTTCAGTTTTGTGTCATGTGTTATTCGATACGTAGCCAAAATTCGACAAATCCAAGAAACCCTGAGATTTTGGCGCGGATCACATTTGCATGTTAGGATACGATTGGAGTAACATAGGGGGTGTAAATGACATACGGAATGTAAGTGATGTAGGGATGTAAGTGATGTAGAGGGTGGCTTGATGTGAAATGGACTTTATAGCTGATACGGACCTAAGCAATGTTTTAGCGTTTTTTTTTTACTTTTGTTAGGTTAGCGTTTAAATACTTGAATGAATATTTGAATGTTTGAGTTACAACCTTACAGAAATGACGATGTGACGATGGGACACTGAACTTAGGGCCGATTTTTCAATAGTCAGATAGCGTCCTGTTAGATAATTCCCTGAATCATCTAAGTCTGCGGTGAAGACAGACGTAAATAAATTTTATGGCATTCTAAAGAAATAAACCTTAGTTAGCTAACGGTCCATTAATTTTGAAACGTAAGACCCAAAAAAACCCGCTAAAAACACGATAATTAATTGATTGGATAGCAACCAGTTTAGACTAACTAAAACTCTCGAAAGGGTCTACCGGAAGTCGGAACACAGCTTGGTGACGGATTTTCACCTTGAGTCTGGTAGCTAGCTAGACGGGCTCTAGAACATGTACTACGGTTGTGCAGTTGTCGATTACGTAAGCCGTTAGTGGTGAAACCAAGGTGAAACGATAACGTATCGCTTGTAAAAAAATTGACCTTTACGAAAATATGCCGATATTTGAAATTTCATCCCCGATTACCCTCAGACTTAGCATTCTTAAAATGAATAGAAAAGGTCCACTCATGAAATATATATAGCCTACTAATGAAAAAATAATCACTGAGAATTGAGAAATCGACTAACAATACCTACAGCTAAAAAAATACAGACAATTTGAGAACCTCTTTCTTTTTTGGAAGTCGGTTAAAAGATTTGTAACTTCATAAACACTGTCTTTGTGGACACAGAATCAGACGATGGCCCACCTTATCTCTTTTCCTTCGTGTACTAAGTACCACCTGCACGACGGACGACTGAGACGCAGACAGGGACGCTGGTATTCTGGAGACCCACGTGACAATCCTAATCTAAAATAGAGTAGAATCAACACAAAAAGAAGAAGTATTTAATCTTCAGATTATTTTATCCCCAAATTATGGTATCCCCAATTTTTAAAGCACAGATAAATTATATTCGTATTCAAGGTCAGAATCAAATTCTTTAACTGACCTCTAATTCCTCCGATAGTCTACAGATTTCATTTCATCGCAGCTGTATTGAATGAGCCAGCCTCCCAGGCAGATGTTTTTGAAGGGTGATCAATCAAGCCTGTCGGGAAACTGCAGTATCACCGCGAAAACAGAATGTTTTGATATTTGTCCAGTAAACCATCGATTAGATTCGCCCTACAGTATAAATCACGGGAAGGAATTAACGAGCGGTAACATTTGCCCAGACGGTTCAAAATGTTACGCGACGATCAGTTATTTCAAGTTACTAACCCTTCTTGTTACTACTAATACTACTACTAATACTCTGCTCATCAAACCGGAACACAGTAATGCTTGCACACTACTGCTTGGCGGCAAACTTCGCGAGCAAAGCGGTGGTAACAACCCAGACGGACACTCGCAGAAGAGTTAGTCCTCCCACTAACAAAACTTATTACTAACCCTACTTATTACTAACCCTTCTTGTTACTAACCCTTCTTGTTACTAATCCTTCTTGTTACTAACCCTTCTTGTTACTAACTAGACTGACCACATAAACTTGATATATCGTTATTCACTGGCAGTGTTGCTACCCTGTCCTCTACCCTCTACAATTTAAAAAAAATTCTTTCGATCCAATGGCTGCCTGGCAGACATAGTTTTTAGCGATAAGCGCCCTTTGTAGCACTTATTGTAATATTTTATAATATGTTATATTGTTTATTTGGTGTGTACAAAGCGTTTATCTCTCAATTATTCCTGAGGCAGTCGATTTTTATTTTTATTTTGTTTTATTTGATAACGAGACGAGCCTGTCGTTTGTCTGATGGTAAGCCTATCGCCGGCTCATACCAATTATTGCAGTCCCACTCAGAACTTTGAAATACGTTTGTCTTTGTCATACTTCGACAACTTTAAACATAATCGAAAGAAAAGAAAGAGAACCTATTATTCAACCGTTATACAGTCTTTATTAGTAAGGTTGTAAGAATATTTATTCTTAGTTAACACGTCTCGTGAACTAAGTTTTAATCATTTTTATGTTTACTGCTTACATTTTTAGCTAAAATAGAAGCAGAAAAATTAATCGAATCAAATTTCTAAACGAATACCAATTATACTGGCCTGCTGTCATCCGAGACATCAATTAGGCAATTATTGGAGATACGCTAAAAGATTCTATTAAGACGCTATCGTCCAGTTCTCGCCCAGCTAAGTGCTGCCTCTAACTCCCTATGGGATGAAGCCTTGTCCATCCTATTTAGCTGGGAACCTTCGCTATAAACTAATAAGGAGCTATGTCGTCGACCTAAGTCTAGGCGACTCTCAATCTCACACCCCACTCCACCAGTCCCCTCTAGAGACTATAAAGCCTTTACGGAAAGGTCTAAATTCTTTTAGGACTACGTCTAAAAGTCATTCGTAGGGTTACCTGATGTATAACTGAAAAGTTTATACTCTATAGGTTAGTATTTGACCCCAAATGCAATAAGGGTAAGGAGTTTTTTATACTGTTTGATAATGAGACGAGCTGGTCGTTTTCCTGATGATAAGCATAATGCCGGCTCATAACAATTGCAGTGTCAATCAGAACTTTGAAATAGGTACAAGGGCCTGCGCGACACTGTGCAGTGCGCTCGTTACCCTAAGAAGTCTCATAAGGCCAGTAATTTAAATTAAGTAAGTTAGATAATGATAAAATTATCATTTGACGACTGTCTACCATGGGGTCGAAGATAACGGATACACTAAACCAAGATTAGAACTGGGTTTCAATTACAGCTACTTGGTGTACCAGGTAGCTGTACTAGAGAAAAAAATCAAAACTAAAAAACCTATCGGTGTATATGTGATAGGTTTTTGGCAACCGATTTTCTACTTGACTTAGTACCCGCCTGGCAAGAAGGCCAGCACTAGAAAATGCCCTAAATGCTACGGTTAAACAGTTTTCCTTCATCAGAAGCTCAAGCTCAAAGTATTCGAACTATCGACCTACAGATCGGTGACCGATGTCACCACTCTGGCCATCATCGCTTCATATGATTGGAATTGTGTTCAAATTACAATTCAAATTCAAAATGCTTAAAACAAATGACTGTAACAGCGCGCCTCTGCAACATTCGACTACCCGAATCACAGACTAAAACTAATGCTGTCTTTATCAGAACATAATAAGTGACAAAGACACCAACAGACCCAATCCGTGCTCAAAATCAACGAACCTTCCAGAAACTCACCGTGCCCGTTCCAAATTGGTATAGGCCGAGCAAGAAGAAGGGCAAGAAACTCGTCACGGCATTGTTTTTGTTGATTTGTTAAAATTGTGTTGACAAATTAGTTGAAAAAACAATATTTCATTTATTAATAAAAATCGACATTTCTTGGTTTTCATCTTACAACAAAATTCCTGACGTCTGGTAACACTAGTCACACGTATATTTGTGCCTTAATCTTTAAACGCTCAAAGGAAGGTCAGAAGATTATGACTGCCGTCGGGAGTTCTACATTATAAGGGTTAAGGACTTAGGACAGTGATTCTAGATCGTTGTAAATCTGTAACTGTGGAGGTATGTTTGCTAGTTCATGTAGAAAGAAACCTTTTCTCAATCTTCTGACCTTCCTTTGAGCGTTTAATGGAAATATAAATACCAGTTCTTTCACTATAATCGAAGAAGCGCAAGTAACTGTTGCACGAGTTTTGTGGGTGAATTGTCGCAATTTCTAATTCTTTCCCACCAAACTGCACTGGGCCCGCGTTGTGGATTATGACCCATGTTTTTGACCGGGATTTTATCCCGGAAAATACATGGTTCCTGTGGAAACGCGGGCGAAATCCGCGCGTAGAAGCTAGCCATTTATAATTTTGTAGAACACGAAGGAATGTTCTAGATACGTCCAGGACAGGAATGTTGAAATAACGAAAGTATACATCAAGTAATCAGCCCGTATGTCGGCTATCGCGGCCATAACTGACCCGACCTCGGTGTCATATTGCAGAAACATTATACCTACTGAATTTTATTATATACCTGCAACCTGGATCTTTAGATACCTAGCTGACTTTGATCTGGTATTTTTTTTTTATTTGGTAACGAGACGAGCTGGTCGTTTGCCTGATGGTAAGCATAACGCCGGCCCATAACAATTGCAGTGCCACTCAGAACTTTGAAACAAAGGCCTGCGCGGCACTGCAGTGCGCTCGTTACCCTGAGACATTAGGTATTAACTCTCATAAGCCCAGTATTTCACTGGCTCTTATTTATTTATTTACTTACAACATGTCTTTGGTGAGCATTACAGTCTCCCAATTCGCTCACCAAAATATATGACCCTAGGTGCCCATTCCATTTGTGCAACTGTTACTATATTTGTTTGTTCCCCAATCACTAAACTACTAAACGAAGTTGGCAAAATGTTGGTATGCAGATAGAAAATAGTTCGAATTAGAACAAAGGGTACCTACGTTACTTTCCACAACAATGCTGTAATGAGAACGGGTAAATGCGGAAGAGCGACGGTGTGCAGATATTTCATCAATTACAGTGTTCGAACTATACAAGCTATGCAACGCACCCTGAGATGCAAAGTGGCGCATGTACTTGTTAGAAATCGTCATCATCACAATAATCATCATCATCATCATAATTTACCACGCCGGCCCAATATGGCTTAGATATCACTTCACTCGTGGTACATAATTGCTCGTGGTATATAGAATTTATTTACCACTGCACGCACCGAAATACCTGGACACAGACGGATTTTGGCGAAATGGTCATGAACGTTGGGGTGACCATGGGTTTAAAGTTATTGGTACTTATTAAGACCTAATTTTAAAAAGTTTTGTCACTAAACGTGTGTGCTCGCTCTCAAAGTCCACGTCTCAGTCGGAAGCGTATCTGACAAGGAAAAGAGAGGAGAGTTCGAGTACCGTCGGCAGCGAAATTTTTGAGAGGCTTATATTTACCTACATAAACATATCGTAATAGATCAACATTTTAAAAACCAATTACTAAACAATAAAGTGTCATCTATCACCTCTGTTGCTGCTCAAAGGAGATTAATTATGGCTTGTTTTCCAATTTCTCAGAAAAATTACAGATTTCTATAGCCTAAACCTCCTGGGATTTACTTTGAAATCGCTGAGTTTGTTTTCGTTAAAACCAATTACGAAGAGAAATTGAAATGTTAGCGTAGGTATTTATACTATCGATCTTTTAATGGATTCCAAGTAGTTTGTTTAATAATAGCAAAAAAAAATGGAAAAAGAAACAACTGTCGCAAAAACAATTAAAATATAGCGATACTGAGAGCTTTCAGATATTTGTATTATAGGAAACATAAAAATAAAAAATAATAAGTATGAGATTCAAGCTTACCCATCTTGAAGGTATGTATAAAGTGGGACGGGCACCTAGAGTCGCTTAATAATGAACGCTCTTCTAAAACGAATCATATGAGCCCAATTTCAAGGAGTTTACTTGTAGCCACTGAAGAGTTCCACTACCTACCTCCTGCCTCCATCATCAGCTCAGCTCCATGATACCAAATTATTGTATTGTCATCCAAACTACATATACATACAAAGTTTCAGTTCGATACGACAGATAGAAGAAGGTTAACGTTGACTTCCAAGATTTGATTACATTGGGTATTTACAATTCAGGCTAATAGAAGCATATTAAAAAAACTAGGGGTTGTAGTATCTTTTTCCAATTGTACGAAATATCTTTACTATTCCAAATAAAAAAACATATTTGACAGCTTTATCTATCTCATTTTCATATTGATCGTCTGCCTTTCACTACTCCAATAAACCATGTTATCCCCGTCTAGTTTGAATAATCCGCATTAATGGTTATGTTAGACAGGGGCTAACGCTTGCTTATGCATTTTTTTGTAGCTAATAAAGGCTCCCCCAGATTAAGTGCGCTACAAAGGCAACGGTTGATTTTATCGCATTGCGTTATCTGTTTTAGTGCATTTTGCATAGAACAATAGAAAATTTCATAATTTATTTTTAAGGAAAACCAAAAGCTAAATATTACCTTGATTTAAAAGAAATATCTTTAAATATGTAAAGAAAATTAGCTGACAATAAAGATTTCATAATTATAAGCATCAGAAGACTACACTGCTAAACATAGGCTCCCCTATACAAAGCCATTTTGAACCGTGAACGAAGGATTGCTTAAATTACTCATTATTTTTACACCAAATTACTGGAAAAAAACAATTTACTTGAAACAAAAAAAAAATACTAAAATCGTTGGCCCTATAGACGCGTGCGACCTTGCTGCAATAATATCTAACAACGCGACTGTGGTTGGATGTTTATCTCAATAACGCATGGTGATAACGTCGACCGTATAGCACGCCTGTCTGGGGGAGTCTTAACGAAAGCTTGAGCGTTTTTTCATCTATAGAACTAAATAAAATTGAAGTGTCTGTTTGTAATATCAAAATAACAGCTTTTTACTAAATGCATATCAAAGTATATACGGGACCTACACCAAAGCAGCCATTTTTAAAATTTTTACTGTCTGTCTGTTTGTTTGTTTCCGGGTTATCTCCGAAACGGCTGGGCCGATTTTGACCGGATAGATAGCTGATGTTACACGGAGTAAAATAGGCTATATTTATTTTAAAAAAAAATTAGGGTTCCGCGCAAAAATAATAAAACCCATGAAATCCAATATCTCCGCGTGGGTGAAACCGCGGTGCAACAGCTAGTAGCTAATAAATTGCTATGTCCAGCTATAATAAGTGGATAATACTTATGAGCCGGATAATAGGTCGGTGAAGTGCGGCCTTTAGTGGATCATGCGCGTGCATGAACTTTCTAATAATGATTTATGTGTGGATATTCTAGTAGGTTATAATTTAATCTAATTATAGTTTGTGCATGAGTGAGATGAGTGGTTATGTTCCAGCCTCTTCTTAATGCGATTAACATCTTGTTTGTTTCGTTTATTCTGAATAAAGTTATTTTAAGTACTTCAAAATAGGATCTGATCTAAATTCCACCTGATTTTTTTTACTTTGTTAAAAAGTAAAAAGTCCAACAGTCCTTTCAACATACAGTCCACGAGACTTTTAACCCAGTTGATTACAGTGCCTTAACTTTAACAAATTTCAAGAAAATAAAATTCACAAAACATTGGATTTAGAAAAAATAATAAAACATCTGCTTGTCTGATTAGAGTGGATGTGTTATATTTTGGCATCCCTAATGTGAGTTATCAACTAACAAGACTACAAAATATATTAAATTTCAGACGGTACATATTTTTATCTGCCGCAAGATAAAGCCCGCCCTTTTAATTGTGCCAAATAATAATAATCATCACCTTCCTTATTTTCGGTCGTTAAAAATCCTCATAAAACATAAAATCTTCAAACATACGTAAGAGGATTAGGAATATGAGGAATAAGGAATGGAATGGGGTATATATAAAGAAAGGCAGCGTGGTGCCGGAGTCCAACATAACCGGTTATGTTGGACTCCGGCACCAACCGGCTAATGAGACCAACCTACCAACTAAAAAACCGACTGACGGAAAGTGTTCTCCTCGACGCTATAATGCCGGGGCTGCGGGCCCACGTTCTACACCTTCCTAACCATGTCCCATTTTATTTGAAGTCAGTGCAGTTGTTATATCTTCAAACATACGTTAATAATGTCAAATATACTGCAGCATGAAAATAGTTGAATGTTATAAATTGTTAAAAAACCGGCTATAACTCACGTCATTTGTCGATATTGTCGACCTAGGTTTCGAGCGTGTCCGACGCTCTTCCTCAGGGAGTGCACGCGGCGAGATCGCAACGACCACTGCGGGCCGCGGCTCGCTCAGCGCGACGCGAGCGCCGCGGCGCTGGCGGCGGGGATGATGGTAGCCGCTGCACCGACTCCGATGGAGACCGAACAATTTATAATGTGTGATACTCACGAAAATTTTAATAGTAAAATAGTTGAATGTTGTTTAATACAATGTCACAAATAATCTAAAAGTTCTAGGACTCCAAACTTCATGGACACCCTACAAGTTTTACGCGGAACGGATGTGGAACGCATGAATGCAGTTTTTTATGTTGCTTTTGTTACACGTGCGTCGGAAGAACAATGAAAACTTTAGCAATGCTTGAACGTTGCACAGTTGACTAAAAAATATAGACTTTTGTTTAATTTAAAACCGTGTAAAAATTACGTTCGGTAGTATTTTTTCTTTTTTGCATATACAGTCGTGTAGTTTAGCAGTCGGAGTTTTAAACTCTTTTCGATATCTTCATTGATGGTTAATGACAATTATAATAGTTTAGTAACTGGTGTTTATGGACCGCTTTTTTACCGAAATGGTCCATGGAGGCCTTCACATGCCGCGCATATCTATTGTTCTGGACTACAACTGGACTACAAGCCATTGTTATAGGCCTCTAGATACATAACAGTCTAAATGTTCTAGCTCAGTGGTCAGCTTACCCGGCATAATGATTGCTGGCGGCGTTACAATAAAATATGTTGGTTCTGTCTCAAGTTTAGTATAGGAGAAAAAAATTCAGTATTCAGGTTCAGGATCTAGCAATTATAGTATCATCCATTTCATTGGCAATGTGTCTACGACGTAAATCAGGGCGTGGGGCAAAGAGCACCCCAATCCACAACATTCCAAAAACCGCCCGTGTTTGGGGTCTCTCAGATGGATTACGAGGAGTGATAGGAATAATGGCTATAGGTACAAACGTTCCAACTCATCCTATGTGGCCGATACACCCATCCATTTCGCGCTCAGTCGGCAGTACTCTAGACGCAGAATGACCGAAAAATGGAGTGAAGGCGCGCCCGGAATGGAGTGACCGTCTGTGTGCTCGAAATTGCACTATCGTTTCACTCAATCCGACCGTAATTGCAGACCGTAGACCGTTGTCAGAGTAACGACGGTTTTGCATCAAGCGCGGATTACGAATATGGTGGCTCTTGCGCATGGTTCTAACTTCCAAGATCTACGACTTGTTGTGGATTACTCCCCATCCTGCTGGTGGAATACGCCGGCGGTACGGCTGGATATCTCTAGCGAAGTTGACCACTCGTAAACTTCAAAGGTTTAATACTGTTTTTCTATGAGCTATTTGTAGAGCTTTCACTTCTTTCTGAAAGTGAATTATGACTATCCTGTCTAGTACTTACTATCCAGATTAAAAATGATTAAAATATTCCTTTCGCATTCTTTTAACGAAATATCTCTTTTCAGAGTTTATTTTCAAGAAATATTGAATTTTTTAACAGAATATAAAATAAGCATTTCTGAAATCTAAAATATACTTTCGCTAAAATATATGAGATATACCTACTTGTAATGTTTCAGTGTGTACACACACCAGAGATTTGTTCTTATCAAAGTAAATTGGAAACAAATTGCGGCGGGAGCGGTGCGTGGAGGTATAGGTAACATTTCTATACATACAGGGTTATTTGTTAAATACTAAAAACCTGTTACTGGTAAATTCCTAATTCGTAAATTCGTACTCAACTAATTTAGTTCGGCGATTTGTTTATAAAAGTTCATACATTTACTAAAAACGAATTCGTGTAAGCATAATATACATAGTACGTAAATGTACCACACGCGGCCCAAATAGTGTTATGTAATTGCTACTTGGTATAGTACGTGGTAGGACTAACTCCTCTGTGAGTGTCCGTCTGATGGGACGGTGCGTGGTACCACCGCTTTGCTCGTGAAATCTGCCGCCAAGTAGTAATGTGCAAGCATTACTGTGTTCCGGTTTGATGAGCAGAGTAGCCAGTGAAATTACTGGGCTTATGAGACGTAATACCTAATATCTCAGGGTAAAGAGCGCACTGTATTCTAACTCGAGGTTGGTAGACAGGTGTGTACTAGAAAAAACTATCATGCTATTTTTTTTATACTATTTGATAACGAGACAAGCTGGTCGTTTGCCTGATGCTAAGCATAACGGCGACCCATAACAATTGCAGTGCCAACCGGAACTTTGAAATACAAAGTCCTGTACAGCACTGCATTAAGCTCGATACCCTGAGACATTCACGTAAGCCCAGTAAATTCACAGACTACTTCGCTCATCCAACCGGGACACAGTAATGCTTGCACATTACTCCTTGACGAGCAAAGCGGTGGTACCCACCGGACATTCACAGAAGAGTTAATACTACCACCTATTAATATGTAGTACTAAACTTAATGATTGGGACATTAAAAGTTCTGCCAATTAGCCTTTTAGACACACAAATATTAAGGCATATAAACTCTCTTTCTTTAAAGTAAAGGATAAATTGATGTTGTTACATACAACATCAACTTATCCTAAGTTATTATTAAAATAAATACATGTATCTATAACTTATGTTCCAAGATCAAGTACATAGGCTCTTCCCCCCGGACCGCGAGAGTGACTAGACGTGTTGAAAGTTATTTATTTTTATTCTAAATTCAATATTTTGCGAAAATTTAAAGTAGTATTAAATTGCAATACTACCAGGCTCTCATAACGTGCGAGGAGGTGCGATCGGCATTTGACAAGGACAGAAATATCAAACCCAGTGACGCGAACACACTGGGACATACCCCAATTCATAGGCGGAAGCGGATAGAGAGTTAGAAAAAAAAAATATTTTTTTTTCTTTCTTTTTTCTTTGCCTATTAAAACGTACTCAAAATGCCACTTCGGCGCACACCTGTAAAGTCTGGGTCAGATTCAAACCTTCACGAGGTGCAAACACCTTCCACAAACATGACTCCAAAGCTTAGGAAAGAGGATATTGTTAGTGAGCCAAACATCACTTCCAAGAACAAGCGGAAAAGGACCTCAGACCCCTCACCAAATCGAGAAGATAAGAAGGAACTTGTGAGTTTGTTAACTGACATGAAGAAAGAACAGGACAGAAGATTCACTAGGATTGAAAACTCACTTCAGGACCTAAAAGATATTCATGTGGGTTTTGAAAAAAGCCTTGAGTTCCTTTCATCTAAGTATGAAGACATGAAACTCCGACTTGAAGACATAGAACAAAAATGTCACGACAAGGACACAGTAATTGCGTCGTTGCAAGACACCGTAGAAGATCTTCAGCGCTCGCTAAGGATTACATCTGTTGAAATCCGAAATGTTCCTACTAAGCCGAATGAGACTAAAGAGGACCTTCTTAAACTTGTTCACACTCTTTCAAGTTCATTGAAGATTGATGTCCCTTTATCCGAAGTAAAAGACATTTTCAGAATCCCTGGCAAAGTTGAATCAAACAAGCCTATTATCACGGAGTTTGCAAATACAATGACAAAAATCAAAGTTCTCAGGGCAGTGAAGTCATTTAATTCCATGAACAAGACCAGCAAGCTGAACGCGTCTCATCTTGGAATAAAAGGTAAAACCGTACCAGTTTTTATTACGGAACACCTCACAAGCAAGGCGAACCGCCTGTATTTCCTGGCAAGGGATCTCATGAAAAGTGGCCAGTACAAATTTTGTTGGACCTCCAATGGAAAGGTATTTGTTAGACAAACTACAGATTCATCCGTTATATTGATTAAAAGCGAAGAGCAAATCACTTTCTTAAAATCTTCCACATGACTATTGTTTGGTATTATTTTCGTAATGCTTAACTTTCATAGATATTTATTTTCTTTAGTCTACCATAATTGTAAAGGCGTTTTCTTCCTTAACACAACTCAATATACATTCACACAGTTGAACACCAATCTTGAACACTCACATTATTCTCTATACTACACACTCTCCTGGTTCATCATTCACATTTCAAATTTACTCATCACCCCAATGTCCATATGTATTATGCTTCGCATTATAGTACCAACCAAAATAGATGGTCAGTTTGTCAAAGTCTCTCTCCATATAGCTCAGTCACATACGATCAGCATATTATCATCTCCTAAATGCCTGTACTCAATGACTTGTGTCGTCTCATTGCTTTATGGATAGTCTTTGTAATATTATTAATGAAGTAGACTCTTTCTCTGATTCCTCGTCTGAGACCCTCAGCCCTGAAGATGTTTCTTCTAAAATAGTTCGTGCCGGTAAAAGCTTATATATTCTTACTCAGAATATAAGGAGCGCTCATAAAAATTTCCCTTCATTGGAAACATTACTGTCCCGAATGGATATTCCCTGTGATGTGCTTATTCTGACGGAATGCTGGTTAAAGGGTTCAAAACCACCACCTCATCTCGTTAACTACAATTATTTTTCCACTGAGCACAGCCTTAATCAGAATGATGGAGTTATCGTCTATATTAAACAGTATATTAACTATTCTGTAGAAGAGCCACAATTCACAGACGGCAATTGCTTATTAATTCGGATTGGTAAAGATATTGTAATTCTAGGAATCTACAGGTCACCCTCTTTTCGAAATATAGACAATTTTATCAACTCGCTAGATCTAATCCTAAGCGGACTACCCAAAACTTGTAATATAATAATAATGGGCGACATCAACATTGATATAAAACCTCAAAATACTGACTCACGTAGCGCTATGTATCTTAACTTTCTGGCGGAGAAGGGTTTGCTTCCCACCCATACCATCCCTACGCGAGCTTCTAACTGTCTTGATCACGTATTTACTAATAATAACGATAACTCAACGACATTTATTATAAATTCAGCAGTAACTGATCACTTTCCTGTACTATTTTGTGTTCAAACTGCTGACTTAAAGAAACCCCCCACGTCTACCTCCAAAATCGACCTCGCTGGAGTCGTGGGTTTGGTAAATAATATTGATTTTAGCTCGATAATGTCAATATGTGATCCAAATCACGCTATGGAATCTCTGATAAATATAATATCACAAACAATATTATCTAACACAAAAATTATATCAATTCCTAGAAATCGTCTGACTATAAAGCCTTGGATCACTCCGGGTGTTCTAAGATGCATTCGACATAGAGACCGGCTGCACACAAAGTCAAAAAAATCTCCACCTAACAGCGTTTTAAAAACCTCCTATAAAAGGTATCGCAATTACTGCAATAACCTGCTCAAGAACCTCAAAAATCAGTACGAGCAGTCTGAATTAGCTAAAGTCTCACACAACCCTAAACAGACCTGGAAGGCAATCAGAAAAATTACATCTACTACCCCTCAAAAGAACAAAGCTACAGAATTGCTTAAATTGAACTCTTCTGGACCTACCGCATCTATCCAGGATGTTAACGACTTTTTTGTTAACATTGGTAGACAATTGGCTGAGAAAACTTTAGAAAACAATATGGACACACAATTTTGTGAAATTCCAATCCAGAGACATACTAATTCCTTTGTCCTGATTAGTACAGATTATGCTGCGGTGGAATGTATTATCCTCAACCTGAAAAATGATTCTGCGGTTGGTTCTGATGGAATCTCGTCCAGGATATTAAAAGCAATCAGAAAAAACATCTTACCTTCCCTCGTTCACATATTTAATAATTGCTTTGAATTGGGGGTCTTCCCCCTAGTATTAAAACACTCACTGGTTCACCCTATTCACAAGAGTGGGCCTCTGGGTAGTGTCAATAACTATAGACCAATTTCAGTTTTGCCGGCTTTATCCAAAGTTCTCGAAAAACTTATTAATAAAAGACTAATAAATTACCTGGAAGCACAGCAACTTCTAGCAGAATCGCAATTCGGATTTAGAGCCGGTAAATCTACGGAGCATGCTGTTGCATCACTTGCTGATTATATTGCTACTGGTCTAGATATGAAAAAGAAATGCATTGGCCTGTTCCTTGATTTGGCAAAAGCGTTCGACACCGTGTCGATCCCTCTCCTGCTGATAAAGATGGAGAATATTGGAATCCGCGGATTGCCCTTGCAACTTTTTAAAGATTATCTTTCAAATAGATCTCAAAGCATAAAAATCGATGAATTCATTAGTTCTCCTCAAAATGTAACCTTCGGTGTGCCACAGGGTAGCATCCTAGGCCCAAGCCTGTTCCTGATTTATATCAACGAGCTATGCTTGTACACTCCAAATAAAGGTAAAATATTCTCGTACGCTGACGATACTGCACTGGTATATCAGGGTAGTACATGGGCTGAAGCCCAATCAGAGGCCGAAAAAGGCTTGATGCAAGTATCAGCGTGGCTGAATCTTAATCAGCTTACGCTGAATATATCCAAATCTAAATTCTTGGCTTTTTCTATTACTTGCTCCACACAGCCCCCTGAAACATTTAAAATTAAACTCCATAACTGTGGTGTCGAGTCTGACAAAAATAGCTGTACTTGTACTCCTCTTGAAAAAGTCGAGTCGATCAAATACCTTGGTATTACTCTCGACAATCGCCTCACTTGGACCCCACACATCGATGCCCTCTCAAATCGACTTCGCAAACTGACTTGGTTATTTAAAAGATTGAGGAACATCGCTGCCCCAGACTTACTAAGGACGGTATACTATGCACTTTGCCAATCCATTATAGGCTACTGTATTCCGGCTTGGGGTGGTTCTTGTAAATCGGCTGTTATCAAGGTAGAAAGAGCTCAAAGGTCAATTTTAAAAGTGATGCATAATCTTCCCTTTAGATATCCCACTAAAGATCTATTTGACCAATGTAAGCTCCTTACTGTTCGGCAACTTTTTATAAGTCGTATCGTCCTACTTCAGCACTCAATCACAACCTATGACCCCTCACTCTTAGCTAATAAGAGAACTAAATTAACTAGCGTTTCTAAACATAAAAAATGTTCAACGTCTTTTTCTGCCCGCCAAATCTCTTTTCTTGGACCATACCTTTACGACAAACTAAATAAAACTTGTGGCATCTACCCACTATCAAAGTATTCTTGCAAAAAAAAAATTGAACTGTTTTTAATTACATTGGACTACACACATACAGAAAGCTTTATTAAGATAATAAAATAAAACGTACAACTACACTCAACATACACGTTCTCAACGTGTTCCCAACACATTCAGTCCACATTACACTCTAATAAATAATGGCAATTACACAAACAGAAAACATCAAGATAATAAAATAAAACACACACTACTACACTCAAATACACACACGTTACACTATACACGTTCGCATCACATCCACATCACTCTTTGAAAACTACGTTTAACAGTGAACATAAGATTCTGTCTCGGGAGGAAGGGGGTTGGTATGCCATGCCACAGGTTAATCCTAGTTTGGGTACCAATTACCTTCCCAGGATTTATATTAACTAGCTTAATTTAATTTTATGACTAAGTACTGTTGAATATTAAGTTTATGCTAAGTTATGAAAGTTTGTTAAAAAACAATAAAAATCATTTCATTTCATTTCATAGGCGTGCAAATTGGCTTAGCAATGTAGCCCGCCCGGGGGAAATCTCTTGCTGAGCTAATAAGCAAGCGATTTTTCACGAGATACATTTGCATATTCCAAGATGTTCTTGAGACCTTCCAAAACGTCTCGTCTTGATGTTAAGTGAAAAGCTTTGGAACCGTTTTAAGGAAGGGTTATGGGAGATTGGATCTCCGGTGTGAGGACTCGCACGTCTGTGACCTTTGGGATTCGGATGCGACATCATGGTCGTCTATACTAGATAGGTAGACTTGTCACGTCGCTGTCTTAAAATTTCGTGACTTGTTTTTTTTTAAGTATGAAATTGTGTTGCGAGACGAACATATTGTTTATCTGATAGCAAGCATATTGCCCTTGACAATTGTAGTGTCACCTAGACCTTTGAATAGCAAATCATAGTTTTAATTCGCAGTTTGTACTTAATTCTCAAAGCCAAATTCACACTCAATGTTAACATGGTCGTGATGCATTTTCTAGTGCTCACCTGGCTATTTAGCACCATCAAACCAAGCACCTGTCGGTGTTGGCTCTCCTCCCGCGCACACTCGACCACAAGCGCTGCAGCTTCACGCCCGCACAGAATACAGAGAGAATACCAGGGTCGCTTGGGCGCTTTTTGACATAAGCGCCAATTTTTTGGCTACCAGTGCGACTGGAGGCAGCTGCCAGCCACTGGTGGCCGCGTCTCGTGGCTGCTTCTAGTGGTCGCGTTCGTTGGCCCAATGCGCGGCTACTCTAAATTACCTCCTTAATGATATGCTAACCTTACAAAAGCCAATAAAATGTTGAAAATACAAATGCCCCTTTGTGATCAAGCACAAAACAATATTGAATCGAAATCCGTTCAGTAGTTTTTGCGTGAAAGAGTAACAAATATCCATCCATCCTCTCAAACTTTCTCGTTTATTGTTCTTTTAAGAAGAATAGCTCTAAACAGCCTACGCTTGCCGGGAAGATATCGCTGCATAGTGATAAGGCCGCCGATTGAGCTCATTTGTAGTTTTCTTTAGTCTATTTTATCTAACCATCTGACTATTGCACCCATTTCAAAAATTCTCACTACAACCTGTTCACACAACCTAAGTTTCCGATTCTGGGTAAATGCAGATTTACTCGTGAATATTGTAGGAAGCACTGAAGGCAACACATAGCATTGCAGTGCAAACTCCATTCTAACTTACTGCTTGTCCAACTTCTAGCTTAGTTGAAAGTTATTTCCTTTGTCGGACACTTATCCCACGTCTTAAGATAAGGCACAATGCATGTAGGTATACCTAAAGCTATATGGATGTTGTATATCGACTCTTACATGTGGCTTGCGTCCTCAGTAATGTAGAATGGTCAGTTGTTTTTCACTGAAAAGATAAACTAAAATTGATTGCAAGGAGAAAGTAGTAAGGTTTTTGTTCGCGTACTTTTTCAGCGTAATATTTTTGTTTATACTGTTGGATAAATTGATTACTTAAGTAGCAAAGTAGTTGGGTTTTTGTTGGCGTACCTTTTTCAGCGTAATATTTTTGTTTATACTGTTGGATAAATTGATTACTTAAGTAGCAAAGTAGTTGGGTTTTTGTTGGCGTACCTTTTTCAGCGTAATATTTTTGTTTATACTGTTGGATAAATTGATTACTTAAGTAGTAAAGTAGTTAGGTTTTTGTTGGTGTACCTTTTTCAGCGCAATATTTTTTAATACTGTTGGATCAAATTCAGCGTAACATTTTTGTTTATGCTATTGTATAACGAGACAAATTGGATAAATTGTAATATTTAAATACCGGGATAGACATAATATTTACCGTGGTTATCCCGTTATAATTTATAAAGTTGTGAAAACCGTGATAGTTTAAAACAGTGTTTATTTACAAATAGTAAATATTTTATATTCACAACATAAACTAAATAAACTCACTCTCTATTCGTCTCTTATCTTGAAAACCCAGACACAGACACTTGGGAAACACAGAGGCTGGCAAATAATTCTACTCTGTAGCCAATTATACAATTAGCAAGCCAATTATACAATTAGGAAGCCAATTATACAATTAGCAAGATAATTATACAATTAAGAAGCCAATTACACAATCAGTAAGTCAATTATACAATTAATAAGCCAATTATACAATTGGCAAGCGTTATTTACAAGTTACTTAAAGAATTAGCATTTCTTAACTATCGAAGCACATTTTAAGCACTCGTCCTCAGAAATGTCATCGCATGTCGTTTCGAACAAGCAAATCTATTGACTCACCTAATCCTCAAAGCGCCGTTCTCGAATAACGAGCCCAAGAGCCAAAAGAATCTATGTCAGTATCCTAACTGTTTCCTTACGGCACACTTTGCCCTAACTTCCCCGCAAAAGAGAATATTACCACCGTTTGAATACCTTTACATTAGAACCCAACCAATATTTGGGCGCTTAATAGCGGATATCGGAAAATCATCAGTGGACAAACTTGGTGGGACTTGTTAATTTGAAGGTCTGGTCCAGCCCTGAGGCTGTTCAGTTTAGGTGGGTAGTATCTCATGTATCGTGTTTTTTAGGAAGAATGGAAGGTAATCGTTTAGGAGTTGTCAGGTGGTTCGTCATTTCTGCCCCGCTGCTGTGGCACTGCCGTAGGTTTTTTTTTATAATATTTTATTTTGTGTCCTATAATAGGGCAGTACCTACGAGCTGTTGCCGACCGTTTCGCGTAGATAACAAGTTGTCTTAGATTTATCTCTACGGCCCATAAATTTAAAAAAATATACTAATCCCAGAAAAAAAACCACCTTGATTCTGTTTTTTTAAAGAGATGATTTTTTGGGGTGTATTTTTTATCCATGGTGGATCCGTTGCTCCGTTGCTGCGTAAAAAAACACATACCAACAAACACACTTTTGCATTTATCTTAATATTAAGTAGAGCAGTAGGGACTGCACAAATACTGTTAAAATTAATAAATAATTTGTGCAAAAACATTTTCTCTGGCGCGCTGTCTGTGACGTTTCATGTCGCTTGCCATATTTTCAGGGTAATTTTTTTAAACTTTTTTATTTTATACGTTTGTAAGAAGTTGCCGTACTCTCTATCGGTCCGTTACTGTGTACAATGGGCGTTAATGCGAATCTACGTGACGAGACTACGGGCATCGACGGGTCAACAGCGCGTTTAGATATCGGAGATACGGTCCATAGGTACCTATATTTCTAGGGAAGCTGTAAACTGATAACTTTATTTCGACGGTTATTAGACTATTCTGTGGTAATAGACAGAAATATTCCCCAAATGACAGTTCTGCTACGTTTATAAGGAAAATAAGAGAGTATATTAGAACTTGATAGGGAAATAATCTGGATAATGTAAGGGTGGTATTGATTCTGTGCAGATCTTCGTTCATTGGACGGTTATTGATCCTATAAAACTTTGCGATTTGTTCGTTTACTTTGCGTGTCTATATTGAAGTGATGGTGGCTCATTGGTCGTGATGACAACCAACGGATCTTTAGTTCGATGCTTCGAATCCTATAATTGTACTTCGTCCAACCATTTATTTTACTTTTGACAGCTCGAGTTAGTGATGTCCTAATGCGTTACCGATTCGATGATTTATAACAATCGAGTTTATTTATGAAGAAGTTTTAATCAATTTAATATACTATCACACAATAATCTGACGATTTACATAATAAAATAATATTGATTTTAGGTAGTTGTTATATTAAAACCTTAATTCATTATTTTATTGGTAATTATTTAAGCCCCTCTTTAAAAGTTTAACGGAATTCTAAATTGCCTGTCAATGTCATGAAACTTTGGAGAACTTATGTCAAAAGTAAAATTAATGGTTGGACGAAGTATAGGTTACATTATGTATACTCATTTCATGAGAGATAGTCGGCCGCTTGTAATTCAACTGTAATTCAACTCTTCCTCCATGCGGGGCTGGTGTGGGGCTGTAGGTATTTATATTCAATGTACCTACGCGTAGTAAGTAAACAACCGGCTTTTCTCTGAATAACTGAAAATCATGAAAGTGTCTAATGAGCCCGCATGGCATTCGTTACATTTAGGAGCTATTATACCAACTTTCTTTATGTTATTAGGTAACGAGACGAGCATAAAGCTGGCCCATAACAATTTCAGTGCCACTCAGAACTTTGAAACATAGGTCTGCGCGGCACTGCAGTAGTGCGCTCGTTATCCGGAGACATTAGGTATTAAGTCTCATGAGTCCGGTAATTTCACTGGCTACTCTGCTCATCAAACCGGAACACAGTAATTGCACATTACTGCTTGGCGGCAGACTTCATGAGCAAAGCGGTGGTAACAACCCAGACGGACACTCGCAGATGAGTTAGTCCTACCACTAACAAAACCTACGTAGACACTTACTGTTT
Source organism: Crocallis elinguaria (assembly GCA_907269065.1). NCBI lineage: Eukaryota > Metazoa > Arthropoda > Insecta > Lepidoptera > Geometridae > Crocallis > Crocallis elinguaria. The sequence goes on from OU026076.1 coordinate 1,923,245, forward strand.
TTATGATAAAAAGGTACTAATTTTTAATAGTGTCTCTTTCCAAATAAGAAGATGAGAAAGGGATGGAACGTATTTTAGACCTGTCAAAATATTATAATTGCGCCCAACTCGTGCACACGAGTTACGTTTAGCTAGATTAGGGCCCACTTCAAACTGATGCAATCGTGCGCTGGGGCGCATCTCTCCCGACCCCCTTTATCATATCGACGGCCCAAGCCGAGGTTTGTACTCGACGTGATTCGATCCCACACCACTTTTATAGAGCTGAGCACCTTCTGCGCTGTCCCATCGTTCGATGACCATGTAAAGGTCAATAGAATTGATAGAGATAGGTCGAAAGATTGCTAGCCACTAGGAGACACGTGAAGCCCCGAGCTATCCTTTGTTATTCGGTCAAAGATCTTCAAAAACAACTCGCACAAATCAATATCCATATCGAAATCAAATTAACCTCCATCCGGCGTGTCGGACGAAACCATGGCGGTTTTATTGCCAATAAAGCCTTTGTCAGAATCCTCAAGGATGTCTGGGGTCTCTTTACTGTTGCACGATCTGTGGCGAGTTTGCTTACTGCTATGTTTAATGTGGCTCGCTTTTTTCAACTTCACTAGTTTGAATGTTAGAGAGTGTGTTGTGTTTTTGCAGTTTTTTTTTCCAATATATTTGCGGTTTAATTCAGAGTTCATCTTTCAATTATTTATAACTTTACGGTATAAATCTTCATGCACTTAAGTTATTCATAACTTATAAGTAAGACTGTAACTTTGTAACCGTGCCAACTTTAGCTATTTAAATGTGACAGCCAAGTTATTATGGTCGGACCATAAGTGGTCACAGTAGGCCCTAAATTGAGGGGGTTCGCTTGGAAGCAAAATGCGTGACAGGTAAGTCGGCAGTGACGGGGGTCTGGTTTGCTTATAGGAATGGAATTGTTTGGTAGCGCGTCTGTTTCCCAATTAATTATTACTACAGTGAAATTACTGGGCTTATAAGACTTAATACCTATGGCTCAGGGTAACGAGGGCACTGCAGTATCGTGCAGGCTTTTGTGTTTCGAAGTTCTGAGTGGCACTGAAATTGTGATAGGCGTTACGCTTAATCAGGTAAACGATCTCCTCGGCTCGTCGTCCAATAGTTAATACCTATAAAAAAAATGGAAGAATTTGAGCGTCTTCGGGTGAGAGAGTGAGAGCGATAGGCGCCTTAACACCGTCGTTCGCGTCGTCGCTTACCATCGTAGTTGCTTTTTTTTACTCTAAATATGTTAGCGTTCGAACACTTTCTCAGCTGATCTAAAGTGATGCGTTGTTGGGGCCACCCAACACCGCATCACCACTTGTATCTACCAAGATACGCTAAAATTACCTACTTGCTAAGCCTCTATTAGTTTTTAGTCCTTATTTTATATTGTTAACTAAGTACCTAATTTAAGTTTGCAACGCCCTCCTAACAGGGTGCATATGTTTACGCTTAGTATAAGTTGAATGTATGTGTGTAATAAAATAAATAAATAAATAAATTTGAGTAAGACTCTCAGACACACTGACACTAAGCATAGGGGACATATTTTCAACTTGAGGATGATAGCTAGCCAGGCGAGGTCTAGATTAGAACATACCCTACTACCAAATAGTGGCTGTATTACGATGTCTTTCTTCTCTGATAGCTCAAGTTCATTGCAAGATTCGAATCATGGACCTACAGATTAGGTCGATGGGACTCTATACCACTACGCCATCACCGCCACAAATACACCCTGAAGTTTTCAAAGATATACCTCCATTAATAAACCATTATTTCTAACACTTCAATCTGTTTTCCATGCGATCAATTGAGCATCCAGTTCGCAACAATGACAGTTGCTATTGTTCCTCTAATGGAATACGGAACGAGAGATCCGATCACGCCAGTTCAATCATTCACTCATTCAATTCGTTCGTTCCACTTATTTGTGGTGGGTCTAGGGTTGCCAACTTTTATTAGAAGAAATAGAGTATATCTGATTCAATGGAGTTAAATAAAGAGTACGGACTTCCAAAGAAGAGTATCATTTATTTTATATTATTAAAAAGGTATTTTTTCGAAATTTTTGCGGCACATAACAATTTTTCATGGTTTTTAAAAAAATTGTATGACTCCAAACATTCTAACTCTAAATTTATATAGATCAAGAGCTCATTTTTAATCAATTTCAATGAAGCTCTGTTTCTCTCTTCCCGCCACTTCACATTCATCACCGAAAAGACTCTCTCAGACGTCCGAATGTGGCTTGGGGAATTGGGGATACCAACATATTAATAGCAAATAGTCGATTATTTTGGTTATGAAATGATAGTAAACATTATGTAAAAAAAGAGTATTTCATCATACTCTATTAGTGTTATAGATTATAGAGTACGCCTACATGATATAGAGTACAATACTCTATTTTAGAGTACGGTTGGCAACCCTAGGTGGGTCCTGTATATCAGCTACACAATGTGCGGGGAAATTGCATGTTAGGTTAAAAGGGGAGTTACTGACGTGCGAGTAACTACAGCGTGCATATTGATCGGATTTAGTTGTTCCTTATGGCAGAACTTTTAAATAGTTTGTGCGGCAGTCTAAAAGATTGTTTAACAAAAACATTGTTAAACGGTCGTTTAGGTACCTTACCGTTATTAGGTTATTAACGGTAAACTTACCTTAAAATTTCAACGTCTATTGGAGCCTGGAGGACGGGCCAAGAGTACAAACGGTTTATGTACAATTGTACATTGTTGACAGTAAATTGTTGACATAAGAATTTTAATAATTACAAACGTATATTGGTTGACAACGCAGCCATATTTTGGTGCCCGGATAGGCAATATACGCTGTGTTACAGACTACAGTATATTAGATACATATTGTAGAACTGACGTTTTCTGTTTCAGCCTACATTAAAGTCTACAGTCAGTGCCTAAATTAGGTCAATTATTCAAGGACAACATTAATTCTACTTTAGTGGATCTCTCGAGAACCGATAGGTTAAACTTTACCGACGGTACCGGTGGAAAGTAAGTTACCGTCGTTGGCCTTAAGAGCCTAGCCCGCACTGCAGCTTGTTATTCCAAAACACCATAGAGATAAATACAAAACACACACTTAATCTGCATTTCCCATCTTCAAGTGCCAACCCTTCGCATAAAATCAAAAAGAAGGTAATCAAGTATCCACCGCAAAATGTCAACAAACAACGTTCTTTGTTCACTGGATTCAAAAGTGCAAGGACTCAAGTGGCTTTTTGCTGTCGGGAATCCCGTGACGGCAGACGGATCGATCCTGAGCGGGTGCGGGTTCTCAGGAGTGTTTCCCGATAAGTAGGTACCTATACCCACCTTCGTTGGAAATGGAGACTTGCTCATTTTAGAATCGTTATCATATTACGACTAGGAGAAGTCTTTTCGTATTATTTGTGAAGTAGTAATCTTTGTTTAGTTAGTGCTGGCTGGTTTCGATACCAATTACCACAAGAAGTTGTCTATTAAAGATCGCTGTGATTTTTGGCATAGATATAATTTTATGGACCGGAGATTAACATAGTCTACTTTTTATCCCGGAAAATTGTTAGACATATAATCCTAATAATCTATGTCCATATCCATACTAATATTATAAATGCGAATGTGTGTTTGTTGGTTTGTCCTTCTTTCACGCAGTAACGAAGCAACGGATCGACGTGATTTTTGGCATAGATATAGTTTATGGACCGGAGAGTAACATAAGTTACTTTTTATCCCGGAAAAATGCACGGTTCCTTTGGGAACCCGGGTGAAAACCGTGGGCAGGAGCTAATTACATATAATAGCACCAAAAAAACAGGTCTTTTATTCACCACGTTTCGTTCAAGTACATTAATCTTGGACTGGAGAAGACTAAATATTACACAGAATAGATAATAGTACAAGTATAAGTAAGACTGATAACTGTGCAAAAAAGTTATATTTGCACACTAACGTCTTCAACAGACAGTACCTACCTACTTGAGGAGATACACTTCTCTCTGCCAGAAGTGTCCCGATGAAAAAATAAACAATATTAAATAAACAAGTCTCCCCGGCGGCGGCGAGCGGCGCTCAATATGAAAAACTGCTCCAACCTGGTAATCCCAACGTTTTTTACAGGACTCCTCGTTTTTAACCGGATATTGAATTAAAACGCATTCGTGCGGAAATTTCTCGATTTCTTTCAAGAAAACGAGAGTTACGACCTCGTAATTCAGACTTTAAATAATGAGACTTTTCAGTTTTGATTTGATTTGAATATTAGGTGCCTATTACAGGGAGCAGATTACAATGCAAGCGTAACAAGTTGTTTTTTTTTAATTTTTTAACTAAAAAATGTATACTAAGTACTGTTTCTTCTTAATTAATTAGTTTTCATGTTCACTAATGAGTATAATTGGTGTTGTATTCTTTAATCCTGCTATTATTCACTGAAACTGCTGTAGCTTATAAAACCCAATTGAGCAAGATTATTTAAAAAAAAACGCTTCGTCATTCAATAAAACTCCAAGTCTGCTCAAAAATGTAAATGTCAAGGTACGGACGGAGGCGCACTCAAAAGGTTTTTAATATAAGCGCGTGCCCCATTCGTCAACATCGCAAAGGGCTCGGTGGGTGAATAGGGGGGATATGGCGTCGTCTTCACATCCTCACGTATCTCCCCGCATTTATCAGAGTCGTTATGTGAGACTCATGGCTGTGTCCCGTAAAGTCCCATTATTATATGTGAGCTGCCGCCCGCGATTCCATCTGTAATGTAGGAACTGCACTGTATTTATGAGCTGCATTTTTTATAACGAGGCAAGCTAGTTGTTTGCGTGATGGTAAGCATAACGCCAACCCATAACAATTGCAGTGCCACCCAGGACTTTGAAACACAAAGGCCTGCGCGGCACTGCAGTGCGCTCGTTACCCTGAGACATTAGGTATTAAGTCAGCGGCAAACTTCACGAGCAAAGCGGTGGTAACAACGTAGACGGACACTCGCAGAAGAGTTAGTCCTCCCACTAACAAAACTTTAAAATAGAAAGGCGTGCGCGACGCTTCAGTGCGCTCGTTACCCTGAGACATTAGGTATTCATATTCAAAATCCTTTATTCACATGGGCCCATAGAGAGCACTCATTAAATTATATTAAGTCTTAGGTATAAGCCCAGTAATTTCACTGACTACTTTGCTCATCAAACCGGAACACAGTAATCCTATTAATATTGTAAATGCGCAAGTGTGTTTGTTGGTTTGTCCTTCTTTCACGCAGCAACGGAGCAACGGATCGACGTGATGTTTGGTTTAGATATAATTTATGGATTGGAGATTCAGCCTACATTTTCGTTTCCTGTGGGAACGGGGGTGAAACATTGAGCAGAAACTAGTTAATAATATGTTAGTTTCAGAAGCTCTCAAACAGTCTGTTTTTTCGGGTAAAAATTATATTTTAACGTACGGACAGCCAGTGTATGGAAGTGTAACCATTTTACCCTGTTTTTTATGTTTGTAAAGGTATGTTACCTTTCCTTTATTACCCTCTATGTTTACCCTTGAACGTTGAATTTATTGAGGTAAACAACCGCTTCGGAATACCTTGATAACACTTTTTATAGACAGTGAAAACTTCATTTTGAAACAGTTTTTTTGCGAGCAGTTTCGAGACGAGCGTGTGATAAAATAACGCCATAACAATTGCAGTGTCACTCAGAACTTTGAACTGAAAGGCCTGCGCGGCACTGCACTGCGCTCATTACCCTTTAGACTTTAGGTATTTAGATACGATTTTAGTACTTATTGGTTTGGATTTTCTTGTGGTCGCCTAGCTAGCACCACACTCAGGTTAAAAATCTCTCGCCAAGCATCAATCGTTGTAATCCAGTAGCTGTATTTGAAAGCCAGTTATTGGGTTAAGCTTGCTTTCAGTGTTGCCAGATCGTCCTATTTAGGACGGTTTTCCGTCCTATTCAATGTCCGTCCGTCCTATCGACGTCCCTTAACCAAGACCGTCCCTTTTAGGACGAATCTTCAGATCAACAGGAATTTGTAAAACATACACATTAAGCACACTTTAATATAAATTAATGTATTATTTATTTTATGAATACACATTCATTTTCAAAAGTTTATAAAAGTACAAAAAAACGCGCGCGGTAAATTTGGTGCAGTGCGTTTGGTGGTAAGTTTCATACCGAACTGAGGATTTTAATTTGATAGTTTCCTCGCAAGTTCGAGAAACGTACTTAAACAAGTCTCGGCCGAAATCGCAAATAAAGGCCTCGACAGTAATGTACTACTATTGTGTACGGACTATATAAAATAACACATTTTTTTGGAAACCGTCCGCTAACCACCAAAACCGTCCCTTTTCAGACAGATTATCGTCCGAAATCGCTCATACGCGCTGGCAACACTGCTTGCTTTTCATTTCTTTTCATTATTGTATCTACTATTGTGTACAAAAAAATTGTATCAAATTCTTTAATTTCCTGTCAAAAACAATTGATTACAATTTGATCCGCAATTAGACTGTTATACATAGCACTTTTCTATTTGTAAACCTTCTTGTAACACAAGATTCTCATAAAACAATACACCAGAAACACTATCCCTCAGCCTTAGACTAAATACGCGTAGAAACCTAATTCGCGCGCTTAGAAGTTTGTGAGGAACCGATCACTGCTCAGTTGCATAGCTATATTTGATGGACCAAAACCATATCATCACACGACTAAGCTTACACTTATAGGAGTACAAGTTAACGCATTTGTTTATTTACAGAGGAATAATAAACAATATTAGATACGTAGCTATCTTCTCAAAAACACCACCTCATAAGCTAATTTTGTATACACGCTATTTACTCAATGGTGTCAATTCTATCATTTCATACCTAAACTAATTTTAGTTTCGTTCTCTCTCTTTCCAATACATAACATGAGAAAGAGATGGATTATATTTTAGACCTGTCAAATTAATCCACTTGCTTGTATCTAGTGTAAATTTAATGGCAATGAATTCAGTGGCATCTAATTTATCAAGATTGAAAGAAAATTTGACAGCTCTAAAACTAAATTTATATCTGTTAGACATCTTCCATCTCTTTCTCATGTTATGTATTGGAAAGAGAGAGAACGAAACTAAAATTAGTTTAGGTATGAAATGATAGAATTGACACCAGTGTCCACGAAACTAAATCAAGCGCTAAAGTTGTCCGAAACATGGTTTTCGCCTTACAGGCAAATGTGTTATCTCACATCGAAATATACGCTATTAACTATTACACATTCAAATATATTTATTTCATGCTCAACCACCAATATGTAATAACTATACTATAGATAGATACCTATAGCTGACTGCCACCATAATTTTTTTTTCTGCTATTTGTTAACGAGACGAGCTGGTCGTTTGCCTGATGGTAAGCATAACGCCGGCCCATAACAATTGCAGTGCTACTCAGAACTTTGAAACACAAAGGCCTGCGCGGCACTGCAGTGCGCTCGTTACTCTGAGACATTAGGTATTAAGTCTCATAAGCCCAGTAATTTCACTGGCTACTCTGCTCATCAAACCGGAACACAGTAATGCTTGCACATTACTGCTTGGCGGCAGACTTCACGAGCAAAGCTGTGGTAACAACCCAGACGGACACTAGCAAAAGAGTTAGTCCTACCACTAACATACTTGAGTTGTTTGAAAGAGAACATTATGAGCGATAAGTCCGCCCGTTTTGACACTTAGTTTTAAAGACTTTAGTTTTTAAATCGTCTTTGTACATTGGTGTTTCAATACAGAGTATACCTATCTATCCTTCTATACGTATCTTTTCTGAGTTGCTCACATTTATACGTCTACATCAATATCCATATTTACCTGTTCCCGGCGAGTGAAATTTAAACCTTCGGATCGGTGGCGTTTCATGAATATCAAATTCGGCTTGAGGCCCGCGGGAATCAGGAAGTTCTATGTTGACGGATTAGAGAGGGGAAACGGGACTTGGTCTTGTTTTCATTCCTCCATAGTTAGTGGGAGGACTAACTCTTCTGCAAGTGTCCGTCTGGGTTGTTACCACCGCTTTGCAGCTCGTCTCGTTACCAAATAACATAAAAAAATAAAATAAAAAAAAACCATGTGGGCAGTCCTGGCACGCAGTGCCCTACAGCTAGTAGTCAATCATTAGTATCAATTTGTGCTATTATTAATAGTTATTTACATTTTGTTTATGTTTAGAACATTTGAATTGCAATTTCCCCTTATTTTCTTTTTGTCTTTAATAATAATAAATACTTTTGGCTAGGAATGACAGCACTATACGCATACGAACGGCCGAATCTGTGGCAAAACGGATTATACGCATAAAGTCAAACACGCAAAAAGTCAACCTCGCATACAAATATACAAAATATTTTTTATTTTTATTTTATTTGGTAACGATACGAGCTGGTCGCTTTCCTAATGGTAAGCATAACGCCGACCCATAACAATTGCAGTGCCACCCAGAACTTTGAAACACAAAGGCATGCGCGGCACTGCAGTGCGCTCGTTACTCTGAGACATTAGGTATTAAGTCTCATAAGCCCAGTAATTTCACTGAATACACTAGAAGTTAATGTCGAGTAAAGCGTGGTTTGAAAAGCCAGCATCAAGACTGCAAGACCCAAGACGTTCCCATCCCTAGCCTATATCAATACAATTTAACGTCGATAACTGACTTCGTTCTTAATTGCCGTTCGCTCCATTATGCTTAATGATAATAACAGTACCCCATTTTGTTCTAAGTCGGTTAATAGATCGGAAGAGGGTAATGCCCCGAGCGGCGCTGCAATGCACAGCGCGAATTGTTATTAGTAGACAATACTTATAACCTGCCTAATAGTAAAGTTTGTTTGTTTGTATTGGACTGACTTGTTGAATGCTGGATAAAGATAAGATTTACTTGTATAAAACGTGAGTATTATGCATACTGATGGAAAATTAACGTGCTTCTTTTTTTTCTTGACGGCTCCGTAGCTAAGTTGGTTGTAACCCTGCCTGCAAGGCGAGGGGTCCCGGGTTCGATTCCCGGCCGGGGCAGATTTTGTGTAAGCATAAAGTTTGTTCTCGGTCTCGGGTCTTGGATGTTTGTGATGTGTATCTGTGTATGTCCATGCCACCTGCGACACAGGGAATCCTAGTGCGGGGGTATGAGTGTGTAAGCGTTTATGTTTATGTTTATGTTATTTGGTAACGAGACGAGCTGGTCGTTTGCCTCATGGTAAGCATAACGCCGGCCCATATCATTTGCAGTGCCACCCAGAACTTTGAAACACAAAGGCCTGCGCGGCACTGCAGTGCGCTCGTTACCCTGAGACATTAGGTATTAAATCTCATAAGCCCAGTAATTTCACTGGATACTCTGCTCATCACACCGGAACACACTACTGCTTGGCGGCAGACTTCACGAGTAAAGCGGTGGTAACAACCCAGACGGACACTCGCAGAAGAGTTAGTCCTACCACAAACAATTGTGCTTTCTCCACATTTAATTTTCAACACCAAAGTCTTTGCCGCGTCGGTTGGTTCCCACGGCGTCTCGCGAAGCTGCGGCGCGAGTACGGATCTTTTCGATAAATAAAATTCGATAAAATTAACAGTTAAAATCGATAAAGTGCGTTTTATACGATAAAATTGACAGTTAAAATCGATAAAGTGGGTTTTATCGATTTTAACTGTCAATTTTATCGAATTTTATTTATCGAAAAGATCCGTACTCACGCCGCAGATAGGCGCTAGAGTTTATAAAAACATCAACTGGAGCAAAAAAAGGCAGATCCTGATAAAAAAAACTGAAAATACCATCGTATCTTAACCCTTTCATTCCGGCCCTATTCAGAGTATTCATCCCTGATGACTCAGTGCTTCCATTTCAGAATGGCCCGATTCACCAGTTCCTTCATTTCGCTCTTCATCAATCGTTTCATTTCTTCAATTAACGCTCGTTTCGCAATCTTACCTTCCGAATCATTAATTTACTCCCGCGGTGGTACAGGAACGTATAAACAGTAAGGCGCCTAAGTACGAGAGCCATTACATTCCCTGCCGTTTTCGGTTCTGCGGCGCAAGTACGGAAGTCTGTGCGGTAAATTTGTCGAATCGAAAAAACCGATAAATTTATCGTATGTTGCGAGTACCGAAGTCTGATCGTAAAGTTTTGTAGTAGCTCTATATTCGCTTTGGATTCGACCTAGCTATTCGATAACTTTTGTCGATTGTATCGAGGTTCGATAAATAATATGAAACGTCGATAAAACCCACTTTATCGATTTGTTCTGTCAATTTTATCGATCGACAAGATCCGTACTAGCGCTGCTGTTGTCAAAGTGATTATGCTAACATCCGTAACCACTGCTCTGATTCAAAAAATTTTTATATACTTAATAGGAACCTACATTACCCCTGAGTGCTATAAGCAATTTTATCTTTAATCCACGCGTGCGAAGCAGCGGTCACAAAGCTAATTGACGATAAATAAATAGCACTGAAGTTGGATTACTGTTTATAACCATACTGTGGCTAAGTGGAAGCTGCTAATATAATCCGGTAGTGTTTAGGGCAAATTGCGAGAACAGTTACGCTATTGAGCTAAATGATTTGCCCTACTTTTAGGCAAATGTGTGACGCAATGTGTGAAGAGCTAGTTACGAGCTGATGCACAACTACTTAGGTCTTGCCTCACACATACCTTTTTTACTAGCCGTCGACGCGCGTAAGATGTAATACTGCGCGTCTTCAAACTATACTTACACGTAAGAGATCTGTTAACCAGGTTAAGTTTGAGCTACTGAACGGATTTTGATGAAAGTTTACAGTAATATAGCTTCCTAGCTTCTGCACGCGTTTACACCCGCGTTCCCACAGGAACCGTGCATTTTTCCGGGATAAAAAGTAGCCTATGTTACTCTCCGGTCCATAAACTATATCTATACCAAAAATCACCTCGATCCCTTACTGCGTGAATGAAGGACAAACCAACAATACAACAAATCGACAAACCAACAAACACACTTTCGCATTTATAATATTAGTAGGAAGTAGGATAGTACATCGGAATAAAGCATAGACTTATAGGTTCTTATTAATAAACAGTGTTAATCCATGGTTTAGTTAAACTATGTTTTGTCTTTGTTGTTCTTTGACAATTTTAAACTGAATTGAGAGAGACAAAACATAGTTTAACTAAACCATGGATTAACACTGTTTATTAATAAGAGCCATAAAGATAATCTATGGAACTACTGGTCCAATCCTAAAAATTCTTTCACTAATAAGCACCTATGTTATCCAGGAGTGCCATACGCTGCTTGTTAGCCTGATGCAAACCCACGAGCGAAGCTACAGTCAAAAACTAGACAATAGGTACTAATATCATAAAGAGGTCTGTAACCACAGACCTGCTGCTTTATCAGCTAACAATCTCGTGTTCGTTTTCAATACCAGACCGATTAAAACCAGTGGTCACTAGTCTTCGTGTGGAAGGAGTTGTCAATAGTTTTCGCTTCTTTTCGTTTTGTAAGAGCTTATTTCTTTAATAACGTTCGTTCGAAAATGATAACCAGCGAAAATTCTAGACTATTCCTTCCACACGAAGACTAGTCTATAGACTAGTGACCGCTGGTTTTAATCGGTTTGGTATTGAAAACGAACACGAGATTGTTAGCTGATAAGGCATCAGATTCTAATAATCCTTTCAGTAATAGGAAGCTATATTGCCTCTGAGTACTTATAAGCGAAGCCGCGGGACAAAAGCTAGTCATTAGTAAAACAAGTGGCTAATGTTTATTTAGATTTTCATTTGCGAGTCTGCACGAGAGGCAAAGACCCTGCTGCCAATGTTTATAATTAAAGAACCGCCCAACAGTTCAACGCACTTAAGCTTTTTCGATTGGACTTCAGAGAAGGGTTTAATAATGTACTGATTAAAGAGTTTATGCAGTGTAGGGCCGCAGGCGGACCAGAATTGATTCATTCAACTCATGCGATGGTAAATAATGGGGCAGATGCGCTTGCAATTGGCCCGTGGAGTAGTGTGGATACGACCTAATTTTGGTTGACTCAAAAATTCAAAACACAAGTCCAGCAGACCAAGGCAAGCCAAACGGTATCTAACCAGAAACCAGACGGATACTTTCTGAAGAGTTAGTTCTAGCTGAAATGTAAACCGAGTTGTTTTTGCTTTTAGTAAAGAATTCTGACGCCATATTGTATTTTCCTCGAACCTCGAAGAGATTCTACCATATGTGAATACAGATGAGCATTTGATTGATTTTGGAACAAATGTAAAATCAGCAAGAAAACGTGCCTCTACACAAAACTGTTTGTAATGCCAATCGAATAAGTTTTTTTATAGGGATCAAAATACTTAGGCCAACTGAGGTTCATTGTACTGTTATGTCCTAGAAAAGTAAAAAATAAATAAATGAATAAACGCTTACACTCATACCCCGCACTAGGATTCCCTGTGTCGCAGGTGGCATGGACAATTACACATATACACATCACAAACATCCAAAACCTGAGAACATCTTTACACTTACACAAAATCTGCCCTGGCCGGGAATCGAACCCGGGACCCCTCGCTTTGCAGGCAGGGTTACTACCAACTTAGCTACGGAGCCGTCTAATCGCAAAAAACACGCTTTATAATTTTTCATGACAATTACATGTTGTTTTCAATCACCCTATCCACACTAAGATCCCGTTACGGAACCCATTCTATAGTAACAGGGGTCAATAAAAGAGTAACCCCTGGGTCCTCGCTCCACAGTAAGGCTGTGTACAGAATTAGGTGTACATATTGGTACTGGATGAAAAGAGTCCATTGTATGGAGATGCGTGTAAACAGAACGTCTTTCAGAAGTATCAGATGGAAGGTTAAAGTTGAAATAGTATAATTTTAGTATGGAAATATTATGATACTTATAAAATGTGTTGAAGTTTAGTTTTATTGGATAGTAGCTTCTGCCCGCGGTTTTCACCCACGTTCGGATAGTAATCCGCACATAGCTTGATATAAGTCATTGGTGCAGGCGGAGTCGAGATTCGAACTATGGTGCGTCGGATTGAAAGTCGCACAACTTCCCGCTCGCTGCGATTGCTTATTTTAAAAATGAAAACCGAATTCCAGTTAGATATTTTATTACTGCAGAAAATGTCTTTCTTCGGAAAGTGCTAACCGATTCCTTTATTGAAAACGGTCGGTATTTCTTGAATTAAAAGTAAAAACTTGAATTATTCATAGTATGAGCTGTAAAGCGCTCTCGTGAATGGCGCCATGTTTGGAATACGATATGCAATAAGACGACTCTAAAAATCGCACTCATTTTTAGAGGCTTTGCTTTATTTATACAAATAAATAAATTTTAAGTTTCTGTTTGTAACATCAAATTAACAGCTTTTTACCAAATGCTTATGAATGTATATATACGGTAACTAAGTATAACAAAACAACCATTTTTTAAATTTTTATCTGTCTGTTTGTTCCGGGTAATCTCTGAAACGGCTTGACCGATTTTGATGCGACTTGCACTAGCAAATAGCTTATGTTACTAGTAACTTAACTTAGCTTAGCTTAGCTACGTGGGCGAAGCCGCGGGACACAGCTAGTAATAACTAGCTAACAATTATATCTAATAAGATATTATTGTTTATAATAGGTAGTTCGTTTATATGTTAGTCTTCCCATTACCTATTTTAGTTTTTATAATATATTATAATAAGACCTATATATTACGAATAAATCAATTTTATCAATTGATTGATTGAACTGTAAATAGGATCTATGAAGTTTTAAATCTGAAATAAATTATTATACACTATTCATTTACACTCTTATGATTCAGTATTTGTAAATAAAATACAAGGACTTTAAAAGAAAGAAAAGAAAGAAAAGAAAGAAAAGAAAGGAAAGAAAGAAAAAGTTTATTCGTAGCAAAAATAAATATTACATAATGACTTTTAAATAGATTACACAGCTTATAGGTACCATAAAGGAGTAAGAAAAAAAAAATATATAGGCATTATTAGGTACCCTAATTTGCTACGAAACGGTCCCAACTCAGCGTAAGAACTTAAACCTTAGGCCCAAGCTGTAAGTTCCATGTTTAAGTGACTGTTACAAATGAATATTTTTCATTTTAGTATAATAACCAGATTTTGCAATACGATATTTGATAAGATTCTAAAGACTCCCAAACTCGATGAAACACAATCTTTGCATAACGAACAAACAAAGAATAACTTTAACTTGGAATATGAAGTCGAATAACAGCCGAACAATATCACTCGACCGAATTACTGTAGGAAAGACATCGCAGTTTCACGGTACTTAGAGCATTGCTGTGAGGGGTGGTTTGAGGGATAAGCGAAGGCGGGTAGCAGAGTAGTGTAATGTACATATCCCGTACCATGTACGTAAATATCTGGTTTCTAGTAATAATTTCCAAAGTGTTGATGACCACGACAGTTTAAAAACCTATATTGTAGTGTAATGTGTTTCTTCCGCTCATATAATGACAGTGCTTGCAAAAAAATTTATGATTTTATAATAAATATTTTTTTTTTGTTATTTTTCTTTGATCCTTGTTTTTCATTTTTGCATTGCATTATTTGTAGTTGTGTATGAGTTTATTGCCTGCAATAAAGAATTTTTATTTTTTAGGTTATTTATTTTTAGATCTCAATTGGTCTGTATTTTTAACTGACTTCCAAAAAAGGAGAAGCTGTTCTCAATATACATTTTTTTCTATTTTTGTGGCGATGTTACTCGATTTCTCCGCCAATTGTCAACCGATTTGAATGAGTCTTTTTCTGAGTAGGGCGTATGTCAAGGGTGGTCCGTTTATAAATTGTTTTAAATAATACTACCCCTGATAGAGGAAAAATGGGGGATGAAATTTCAATTATCGCGATATTTTCGTCAAAGTCGGTTCACGCTTATTTAAAAGGAAATTGGTTCAGAAGTGTCACTGAAGTGGGTTCGTCGCTTTTTTAGAGCAATTAGACTTATATAGTAATTTTATAGATAGTTCTACCCTTTTAGTATTAAACTTGTCTGTCTGTCTTCACATGAGCCAACCAATCGTTCACCCAAAATAGAGAGCAGATCACACTGTGGAACGTACTTGCTTCCAAATTGCTGTCAGTTCCTCCACCCTTACTCACGGGCCATGTAATTATCGCACACGAAGGGGTGGGGGTAAGAAAAGCGGGACAAATGGAGCCTAAATCCTTACGAGGGCTCTAATTGTGTTTTTGTAGTAAATTCCTGTTTTACAAGGCAAAAAATGGTATAATTATGTAAAAGAGGAAAAAAACGGCAGCGAGCGAAGCAAATCTGAATATTAGCGGTAAATACGGGGATTATTCACGATTTGAGGATCACAAAAATACCTGAGAGGAAAAGGAATATTCTATCCCTGATTATAATGAGGTTTTTGCTTTATACCTTCACCAGGATCTTACATTTAATTTATAAAGTCGCATTGAAAGCATTTATTAAATATTCCTTACAAAACAAGTAGATTTTAACTCATTCAGTTGTCTCTCACTGTTAGCCGTTAAGCTATGCTTTTATGCAACTTCAGACGGCTTTACGCACTTAAACCAATCCGTAAACTCGACTTTACGGCTCTTAAAATACATAAAACGCTTCAGACTGCACTCCTAACGCCACCATAACTACCGCGCGTGTTCAAAACTACTTTATAACGTCTATTTAAAGCGCTCAACGCTTTTATTGCAACTGAAAATGACTACAATGTATTTCCCGTTTGTTTCAGACATCGACAACATGAAGGGGAAGACGTTACGGCTACTTGTCCTGCTTAGTTTGGTCCTGGCGACTTTTGGCGATTTCACCAGCAACTGCCCGCAAGAATGCAAATGTGTTTGGGCCAGCGGCAATAAGCAGGCAGACTGCTCTCATTCCCAGTTCCAAGACATTCCGAAAACCCTGAGCACAGAAATACAAAATCTAGATTTAACCGGGAATAATCTGTATGAGATCACGCGGCTCGCTTTCACGAACGTCAGACTTATTAATCTAAAGAAGCTCGTTCTTAGAGATTGCAAATTAATAACGATCCAGAGGAATGGACTCAGCGGTCTCGCTATCATGATTGAGCTGGACTTATCAAAGAACGACTTGAAGATATTACACGCAGACACTTTCAAAGAAACCGTTAAGATTAGATGGATCCTCTTAAACGATAACAAGCTCGAGAAGCTAGAAGACGGACTTTTCAACAATTTGCCGTTTCTGCAGAAAGTCGATCTAAGCAATAACCGTATAGTAACTCTGGGAATGAAGACATTTATGAACGTTCCTAAGCTGAACATACTCAGGTTAGACGGTAATAAACTTGAGCACATGAAAATTGACACGCTGAGTGCGTTGACTTCTCTATCGAACTTGGATGTACACGACAACCCGTGGAGATGTGATTGCTATTTACAACCCTTCAGAAATTGGGTGATCAGCAAAAACTTTTATACTTCTCCGATTTCTTGTGCCGAGCCTCCTAAAGTTCATGGAAAGCTCTGGAAGGAGCTCGACTCCAGTGATTTTGCGTGTCGACCCAGTATCGTCTATCCATCGACCAGTACTACCTTACGAACTTCCGACTCAAACGTGACTTTATCATGTCAAGTGAATGGCAATCCTCAACCTGAAGTGAACTGGGTTCTAAACGCTCAGATCATCGATGGATCATACAGATATCAAGGAGAAATCAAGTACTATATTACTCATAGCAGCGGAGACAACAGCAAATGGGTGAACCTTACAATCATCGATGTAGGCACCACGGACAATGGCGAATACTTATGCGTAGCAAAAAATCAGGGTGGTGTTGAGGAAAGAAGCTTGACTTTAGCTATAACTCAGACTCCGCCTGGTATCGTCGTACCAACTGGCATGGATAACAACATGCTGCCAGTCTTGATTGGAATATCATGCACCGCAGCTATTCTGCTAATTATTCTAATTATATTATGCTGGTGTTGCTGCAAACGACGCAGTTCTGATAAGAAAAAAGTAGAGAATACAAACGGCGAAGCTTTAATCGAAGGGTCTGTGATACCAGAGATGGAAAAAAGCCTTATCACTGCAGTGAACCCTGTGACAAAGCCACCGCGCCGATATGATGCTCCTCCTTCCATCATGAGCGGGGCTACCGAGATGTCTGAACTAAACAAAACATTGCTGGACAATGATTCTGTATTCGGTAAGATAACTTTATCTACTTAAAACGTATAGCTTCCGATGTCCGATTTGTTTTCCTTGTTTTGCTAAAAGGCTGTTCAGAAAAACTCGTATATAAATCAAATAATATCGCTTACCCTTCTCCGATTTGAAGTAGCAGGAACAGGAAAATATTTAACTTTGCTTATAGATGTGTGGAATAATAATATATTTTATGGATTTAAAAGACGTTCGTTTCCTTAGAACTCTGAAATGACTCTCGATGTCGATGTAGTATGAAAGTATAAATATTTCGATGAAAAATCGGCAGTCTATTGCTGGCAATAATTGGTTTGGTATTTCTATAATACGTTGGATGTAAAAACTGAAAGTTTTTATGCTTTTTTTCGGATTTTTATAATAATTGTTACAATCGTTTGTGTTTACATTACAAATATATTTATTGCATAAATAAATTAAAATATTTTTTTTCCACTATGTTCTCTAATTTATTATAAAATGTTTATTTCCATGTATATCTAATAATAAAATAATTTGATCACCTTTTCTTTTATTTCAGCGCACAATGACGACGAGAAACGATCGCTAGACTTCGATCATCCGAGCAAGCGCTCGCAGGACGCGCTCAACGTCGAATACGGACGAACAGACGGTCGGGCGTACCCACCAGACCTTCTCTCTTTCCCTCCAAGAGCCGCACAAATATCTCCTGCCGCTAGCAATGCTTCAACAGTTCCTGATACCACCAGGCTGCCTCCTCAGCTGAACCCAGTTAGTCCTATTCACTCTCCGATTTACGGCATGTCGACCAACCAAAACCTTTTTAGAACTCTCCCATACTCCCGATCCCAATCCCCGTTTACGGCTCCAATCACTCCGCCGGTCGTCACTCCGCGGCAAGGTTACGTCACCATCCCGAGAAGACCCCGAGTACCAAGTTGGTCCAGTACTGCTAGCACTGCTATTCTCCCAAGCTCCGAAGCTCAAGAACCATTATACGACAACTTGGGATTGAGAACTACAGCTGATGGGAGCTCAGTGCTGTCTCTAAATAAAGCAGGCTTAGAAGCTCCATTTTCTCCGATGAGGAACAGACCGCTACCGGCTACTCCGACGGTCTTCCAAAGTCCCCATCCGGTATTTTACGCGCCTATAGAAGAACAGGAACCGGCACCATCTCCTGTCCCTCAGTTTAACCCTCGAAACAGTATCACGTCTCAGCTTTCGAGCCAGCTCTCCACACCAGGTCCACAGGAGCCCGTGAATCCGAGAATGAGCTGGACAGCTAAAAACACCTCAACCCCTCAACATGAGCCACGTAAACAGCTGTTCAGCGACAGAAGCGACAGTCAATCACAAGGCTCCGAGAACAGCACGCTCAGTAGAAAGGGCAAACCTGAAACCGGATCTTTGAGACGAAACCCACTACCGAGAGACAACAAAGATGAAATCGGTTCTCCATCAAAAGAAGACCCGAGAAAAAATGAGACAAATGTTTCTCTGAACCAGTCGGGAACTTTGGGAAGGAGCGGAAAGATACCACCTAGACCTCCTCCGAAGCCCAAGAAAAAGCCAAGCACTGAGGTGAGTCCTACGGAACCCCTGTTCGAAGATGAAGGTGAAGATGGAACGGAAGTGTAGTAGTGAGTTCTCGTTACCAACCAAAGTGCCAATGAGCTTTTAGTGGATGATCACGTGATAGTGACGATGTAGTAAGTGAACACTGCCCTTGGACTCGAAGTGATGCGAGACAATTGGCGATCGAAGACGTTTGAGGTGCTCGTGTAAATAAAAAGTTCGTGCTAGATTTTTTACCTATCGCGTACAATTACGGACCATTTTTTAAGAGTTTTATTATAATTAGAATTGCGCATCATGAAATACATTGTACACTGTATGTTACATATTTTAAGTATTTATTCCTTTGTGGTACTATTTTTTATTTAAGACCGGGGTAGCTATGAAATTCGCTTGCCAGTTTAAGTCGGCATCTCTAACCGTTTCCAAGACTGATTATTCTAAATTGACATCTTATTTGACATTCCTTTAAACATTCGCATCATTTTGACTTCTTTTTTCACTGTCAATAGATTTGCTAGAGTGAAATTAAGTTTAGAAGACTGACAGACTGTTAGTAGCTTTATTACTATTGATGACGTCAATAGTTCTTTTGAAAGCTTCCTTGTGATTGGTTCAGTTTACTGTTTTTGCTGTTTCGTACTTAGGTGTATGTGTTGCATATTTTTATTTTCCTTTACTGGAAGCATTTTTACCTTGTGTATTTTAACATTTCACTAAAATATTAACTTTTTCCGTTCTAAGTTAAGCACATTTTAGTTTTAGACCGAGGCTGCTGTTTTTACCCGAATATTTAACTCGCTCTTGAATTTTCATAACGGCATAGTTCTGAATGCCTAAGAAATAGTTCCTACTGCAATATTTTTTTAAGTCGCTGATAATACGATGATGAGGCATGTGGAATTGTCCTGTATAGTGAATTTGTTGTCTCTTTCTATTATAAACTTAAAGTCATAGAGCTGTCCAATGTGCTTTAGGAAATGCAGCAATGTTGGACAGAACATTGTCCGTAATGACTGCGGACGTCTTTAGACGCTAATTAGACTTGGTTAGTTTGTGCTCGCAGTTACGGTGGATAATGCAGTTGGGTAACATTGAACAGTTTTAACAAGATAACTGACAGCTTTAAAATGTAACGTTGTCATTGAAAGGTTGCTTAACTGTGCTATATGTACTGAAAAACTCAATAGTAGAATTTTGAAATGTTAGTTTCATTATAGTTGAGTAAACATTCAATTATGTTAATACTAGTATAGAATGTCATTTGATTCAGCAAAATAAAAATTGTTGATTTGAAATAAGTTGTTTCTACCATAAAAATAGGCAAACTTCAACAAAATCAAGTAAATTTTAGTGTTTTATATACCTATAATAAATAACAATATTCTTTTAGTCTATTTAACAAATCATGTCTGGTAGGTGCTATATTAAAACCCTAAAAATGTTAAATCAAATATCTATTTATAAGTCTTGAAATCGTCAATGGAATAAAAGCACTCTTTCAGCACAGGTGTTTTTAATTAATGCTGAAAAATATTCAGACTCTATGGGTCTTACCACAAAAAAATTAAACACACTTTAAACCTGTGTAAAACGCTGTATAACGCCTAAACATGCCTTAGTTGCGCGTTTAAATATGAGCAACCACAAATCCTGATCTAAGTACTGGTGTCAATTCTATGATTTCATACCTAAACTAATTTTAGTTTCGCTCTCTCTCTTTCCAATGCATAACATGAGAAAGAGATGGAATATATTTTAGACCTGTCAAATTAATCCACTTGCTTGTGTGTAGTGTAAATTTAATGGCAATGAATTCAGTGGCATCTAATTTATCAAGATCGAAAGATATTTGACAGCTCTAAAACAAAATTTAGATCTGTCAGATATCTTCCGTCTCTTTCTCATGTTATGCATTGGAAAGAGAGAGAGCGAAACTAAAATTAGTTTAGTTATGAAATGATAGAATTGACACCACTGTCTAACTAAATCTGTTGTGACTTTTCTAATCATTTTTGACGTTTATCTTGAGACGCTGTCTACCTAAACAGGCGGCTAAAAATGTTTTTTTGTGGTAACACTGTATAGGTTTCATCTCGACAAACAATTAAATTGTTGAATAATTTGACTGCCTAGTATCTCGAACAGTGTTTTGCAATGTTTTTTTTTAATGTTAGTTTCAATATACCGTCGTCTAGTATCCAGTCTAATCTGTAACCATGAATCTAGCTTAGACTCGTCTGTGGGTATTAGTTATATTATTAGACCCTGTTACAATGACGTCTTGCGTATTTGTTAGTACCTTAAATTTAATATCAAATAGGCCTATGTGTATTCAAACTAAGTACAAAATAAAGTAAAATCCACATGCCTTGTATTAACTGCGTCAATTTAAGTTACATACATAAAACGTGCAGTTATGTTATAGTTAAGTTTCAGTTAAGTAAACTGGTGCTTATTTTAACGATGTATCACTGTGACTATTTATTTGTTTGTAATCTTACGTTAAGTTACATGATAAGTACAATCATGACAAGTTTTATGAATGATGTATCGATCAAGTGTAGGGACGGAAGTCCCACTCTGAAGAAATGCAATACTGGCTGCATTTGGTTGTCCATCTGATTGAAATATATTTTATAGTGTTAACCGACACTAGCGGATGTTCTATATACATCACAAAAATTTCGCTTCCAACAGGATTCGAACCTGCGTCTTCTGGTTATCTAGACCAGACGCCTTAACCAACTAAGCTATGGGAGCAATCGATGTTGACTGCGAAATTCTTGATATGATGTGTTTCTTTCCGGCTTACAAGTCGTAGCTCCATCTAGCAGACCCGATTTATAGCGATTGCCTAGTTGGTTAAGGCGTCTGGCCTAGCTTGACAGAAGACGCAGGTTCGAATCCTGTTGGAAGCGAAATTTTTGTGATTTATATTTATTTGTGTGAGCCATCCGATTGGTTGAGATTTCGTGTAGGCTGCTTGCGTCCGATTATTCTTCAGAGTGGCGCTTTTATCTCTATCCTGACTGGTGGTTATTTGAATGTTGTATTGTGTTATGTCAGTTATATCAGATAAATCGAAGGAACTACAACCTGGGTAAGATTGTACGCGCCAAGCCTTGCTCTTCTTAAGTACTCCATTAATAATAGAACAAGTATTTCGAAAACAAAGGAGAGTGGTCTATATCGTTCAGTTCAAGTCATTTTGAATACTGTTTCTGCAACAAGTTTTGTAATAATATTTCACTCGAGACGCATATAAGTTTGGCAAGTACCCTATAAAAGATATGTACGACATGGATACAGATGAGAGATTTTTTGTGCCGGCACAAAACATAGAGCGGGGTAGTCTATCTGGCGTAAAAAAAACGCCTGACGCGGACAAAACAAATGAGTTGAAATAATTGGGATTTTGACTGTATTAAAATAAAAATATAATTTTGCCGCGAAACGTTACTTTTTGTGACAGAAATCCTATAAAACACAATATTTTTGTTTATTTTTAAGGAATATAATTTTAATTTAACAATCAAAATGTAATCACATCACTCCGAAGTCACGTGACATAAAACGCGCGTGACGTCACTTTCTCAATCGGAATGAGTATATTGCTCTTTCTGCCTAGTATTTTAGAGTGATTTCTGTGAATATAGTTATCTGTGCCAGGAATCGTGACGTCACATCGACCACGTGACCAGTATTGGCGTTTTGGAGCTAAACTTGAAATGGCATTTAAAATATTTGAAAATTAAAGTATTAGCTGTATTCAAAAAGTAATTTTAAATATTTTGGTATTAGGGCCATTCGCATCGTTTTAAACACTTTCCCAAAATCAGTCAACATCCCAATTTCGTACGTGTACATGCGTTTTCAGTGAACTGTTGCGTTATAGACACAGAAATTGTAATGAAATAAAAATAGTATTTGCAGTCAAATGAGGCCAAAACTGAAAATTGAAAATCAGTTGGACGTTACTTTTACGGGGTTTATCTATCGTTTTTATATTTTTTACTTTTTATGTAATCCTTTGACATGTTGTACTCGTACCAAAGACTAGAGACTGCATTCGTTTCGTAGCGATTCTAATTCTACAGTCGTTAACGCTACAACGCCAATGAAGTTGAGATAATGGTAAGCGTGGTAACATAAGTTAATTGCATTAATTTTTGACTTTTTTACCGTCGGTAGCGATTGTAGAAAATGAAATACCAATATAACTTATCTTAATTTCAATCACACTCCAAGCGATAATGACTAGAATTAGAATCGCTTAGAAATGTACGCCATTTATGTAGGCCCTCAATTGACAATGAGATTAAAAATGCTAAACTGAAAATGGGAATGGCTGTATGAGACAGATTAAATAAATAAAATAAATAAATAAATGTTGATCTTGAGGTAGCTATCTCAAGATCAACATTTATTTATTTATTTATGTTGATATGCCTATCGGGCTAGCTAGCCCGACAGCGTTGTAACATACATGTAACATACCGGTGTGAGTTTTTGTTAATTTTATTACGAGTTTCTACGACGATTTTATTACGAGTTATTCTTAGGACGGTCGTCTCTTTATGTAATACATAATCAACCATCAGGCAAATGACCCGCTCGTCTCTTTATGTATTATATTAAGCATTTACTTCACTATACGTATTTACTACATTAAGTCTCTTATGTATTACATACTAGCTGCTGCCCGCGGTTTCAGCCGCGCGGTGATATTGGATATGGTTTTTATTTTCTTGCGCGGTACCCTAATTCTTTGTCTATAATAAAAGTAGCCTAAGTTACTCCTTATAACATCAGCTATCTGCTAGTGAAAGTCCCGTCAAAATCGGTCCAGCCGTTTCGGAGATTACCAGAAACAAACAGACAGACAGACAAAAATTTAAAAAATTGTGTTTTTGTTAAGTATAGGTACCGTATATACTTTCATATGCATTTAGTAAAAAGCTGTTATTTTGATATTACAAACAGACACTTCAAATTTATTTATTACATAAGAGACGTGCGGGTATTTGCCTGATGGCGTCAGTGCATAGCAATTGCTGTGCCACTCAGAACTTTGAAATACAAAGGCGGGGCACTCTATTGCACTTCGTTATAATTTGCGCTTTACTATTTATTTAGTATTTACCCTGAGATATTAGGTGTTAAGTCTCATAAACCCAGTAATTTCTCTGACTTTTATTCATCGAACCGGAACACGGTAATGCTTGGACATTGCTGCTTTTTGACTATTTTGACTGCAAATACTTTTGAATCATGAGCTTTGGCAATCAAGTTTTACACCAAGTTAACAAGTTTTACGTTATTTTGCAGTTGTATTGTATACATCCAGTTTATATAGTTATAAGTGCTGCTCTGTAAATATGAACATTATTATGAAATGTGATTAAAGCTATATTTCGTATATTTTCTTTTTATTTTTTCCTGTAAAGCAAGTTTTTGTGGAAACATATAATTTTCCAGACAAGGTTATATAAAACTTTTTTCTATTTTTTTTTATTTGGTAACGAGACGAGCTGGTCGTTTGCCTGATGGTAAGCATAACGCCGGCCCATAATAATTGCAGTCCCACTCAGAACTTTGAAACACAAAGTTCCTGCGCGGCACTGCAGTGCGCTCGTTACTCTGAGACATTAGGTATTAAGTCTCATAAGCCCAGTAAGTTTACTGGCTACTCTGCTCATCAAACCGGAACACAGTAATGCTTGCATACTACTGCTTGGCGGCAGACTTCACGAGCAAAGCGGTGGTAACAACCCAGACGGACACTCGCAGAAGAGTTAGTCCTACCACTAACAAAATACGTAATTCGTACTGTAATGTCTGGTTATTTACCGATAAATTTTGTTTAATTAAATGTAATGGTTGAAATGGAAGCCGTAACTCTTATTTTAATAATGTTTTCAATATAAATAAAGGCTTCATAAACTTTCATACATGCAGTCCACTGCAGATGGCGTTGCGGTTTCGTGGAAAATGTGTGGAAGCCACAAGAATGGAAAACCGGAAATTGAAGTGGTGCATGTATAATATAGAAGGTATGTAAGCACGCATAAAGTCATACACGCAAAGCGTCAAGGGACCGCAAGCTTTCTAGGTTTTTTATGTAGTAAAAAAACCGTGGTATAGAGTCGAACTGGTCGCCTGTCAGATGGTAAGTAAAACGCCAGGTACTTTTATTTTAGAAAAATCATTAGGGTTCCATGCAAAAAAAATGAAACCCATGAAATCCAATATCTCCGCGCGGGTGACACCGCGGGCAGCAGCTAGTAGTAAAATAAATATGATCACAATCCTCAGCTAGTTGTAATTTAACCATTGTTTACAACGTTGTTAATCGTTGTATTCTAGTATTCAAGCGGGCACTGGGGCGCAATACATTATGGCGTAATAAAACTTAGTGCTTACAATATAGTTAGGGTTTTCATTGAACTCTATAATGCTATTAACTGTGGTATAATAAATTTTATTCATTGGTTCATTTGTTTTTATTATTATGTTCCTTGTCAATTTGAAAGGCAGGCATTGTTCTCTGCCACACTAAAGCAGCAAGTAGGCTTCAACTATTTTTTATACTCCACAACTATTTATCGTAGACTTCAGCTGTCTTGCCTAGAGGTGTACTCACAGATAAGATAAATGTTATTTGATCATTTCATCGATCACTGTTGTATCGGCGATTGAACGAACGATATCAGGGCCCCGATTGCTAATTTGAAATGACAGCGTACAATTATGGTTTAGTAGTGGTTTGATACCTACTGTGATTTAGTTTCGGTTCAGGCGTGTGGAATTCGATATTGCCGTTCATTTGACAGCGTTAACTGTCAGTTGTTACGATACGTCTCAACTTTTGGTAAAACTATTAGCGCGATACGAAACGGTCAAAAAGCTGTGATGCGGTTGTGGTTTAGTAGCGGTTTGGTTGATAATTTTTAACGCGATTGCCCTCCTGTTTGACAATTTAAATAGACTTGTTCTAGAAAGATTTGTTATAGTAGTACTACTAATTATCTAGACGCCTATAGCTTTTTTATGTTGTTGGTAACGAGACGAGCTGGTCGTTTGCCTGATGGTAAGCATAACGCCGGCCCATAACAATTGCAGTGCCACCCAGAACTTTGAAACACAAAGGCCTGCGCGGCATTGCAATGCGCTCGTTACCCTGAGACATTAGGTATTAAGTCACATAAGCCCAGTAATTTCACTGGCTACTCTGCTCATCAAACTGGAACACAGTAATGCTTGCACACTACTGCTTGGCGGCAAACTTCATAAGCAAAGCGGTGGTAACAACCCAGAGGGATACTCGCAGAAGAGTTAGTCCTACCACTAACAAAAGCTAAGCAAGCACAGAGAATGTTCTACCAGAGTGCGCCATTTCCTAGATCAAAATAAAAATAACAGATTGCAATAACAATAGTTGTAAAAGTATTAGCAAAAAATAACTTCACAATGAATTGCATACATTTGTTTGTTCAAATAAAACATTGTAAATAATGTACACTGAAAGCGCGGCTTACAATGATTTAGGTAGGGATTAGGGGTTGAAAAGGGGAAAAGTAGGGGGTGTTGGTCGAGTAATAGGCCAGGATTACTCGCATTGTCTCTCGCACATACTGTCTGATAAATATGACGGTTGATGACATAGCTATTGCCCGCAGGTTCGCTGGAGCATTGTTTTAATGAAACACGTTATTTAGCTGTATTCTTTAGTTTCCAGAATATTTTTCCTTCGTTATCGCTAAATATATACGAACCACAGATGCTAGTCTATACAAATAAATAAAATTAAAGTGTCTGTTTGTAGTATCAATATAACAGCTTTTTACTAAATGCATATGAAAGTATATACGGTACCTAAACAAAACCAAAACAATTTTTAAAATTTTTGCTGTCTTTCTGTCTGTTTGTTCCGGGTAATATCCGAAACGGCTGGACCGATTTTGACGGGACTTTCACTGGCAGATAGATAATGTTATAAGGAGTAACTTAGGCTACTTTTATTTTAGAAAAATAATTAGAGTTCCGACCAAAAAAATAAAGCCCATAAAATCCAATATTACCGCGCGAGTGAAACTGCGGGCAACAGCTAGTAGAGTATAAAAATCAATATCAAAAAAGCTCTCGGGATTTTAAAAACACAATACAGCAATTTACTCTCTATTTCTAGATAGTTCTTGAGTCGTCTGTAAATACATATACCTTTTGAAATTGAATTTCAAAGTAAAACCTGCACTTTACGTAGGAGTAAAATATCAGAACGAGTATAAAATCAACCCGAACCGGCAAAATGGGTCAAACTG
The DNA here is from genome assembly GCA_907269065.1 of Crocallis elinguaria. NCBI lineage: Eukaryota > Metazoa > Arthropoda > Insecta > Lepidoptera > Geometridae > Crocallis > Crocallis elinguaria. Next base: position 1,950,400 of record OU026076.1, read on the forward strand.
CACAATACGAAACTGAACAATGATATATCCATTATGAACAGATTTTTAGGTCAACTTTGTGTTCGTTGTAGTTGGGGAGCTGCCGGAGAAAATTGATCTAATTTTTTTTATATTAGATAGATAAACGCTTTATTGTACACACCAAAAAAAAAAAAAAGAACAAATATTTTACAATAAGTGCTACAATGGGCGGCCTTATCGCTAAAAGCGATCTCTTCCAGGCAACCTTTGGATGGAAAGGATTTATTAAAATCGAAGACGACGAGGAGTGTACTAACAATACTGCCATACTAATAAATAAAATGATTACATACACATAAATACTAATATCTACTTATTATAATACATTATAATACTCAAAATAAATATTTATAATATAAAATATGTATAATATATAAATATAATATATACTACTATAATATACTACTATATTAGGTTGACGTTTGACTTGATCTTAAAAGCGGCGGCGTGGTTGAAATTGGCGGATATGCAATCCAGGGGTAAGTTTAAAAAAAAGTATTTACTTACTAGCTTCATGCCACGGTTTTCACCCGCGTTCCCACAGGAACCATGCATTTTTCCCGCATAAAAAGTAGTATAATAGTAGGTATAAAAAAATTAAAATTACTCTTTTTCTTGATATGTAATAGGTGTGTCCATAAAATTTGAAGCCAATAATTCGTATGTCGCTAGTTTTAGTCCCTTAGCTCTCTAACTAATAGCGTTTAAAATTTCATCCATTGTAATCAATCAACTATCGTGCCCGGCAGATGGCTAGGGGATGGGGATGGGGATGAATCTGGGACATTTGGACCACTTGAGACTGTTAGTCTCTATATAAAAAGATTAGACAAAATAAATAGAAAGATTTTACATTTTTTAACTATCTTTTAAAAAAAGGAGGAGGTTCTATATTCGGCTTATGTGTTTTCACCTATTTCACCGTCAATTATGGACGGATTTTGAAAATGTTTTTTTATTTGAAAGTGTATACCTACTCTCGAGGTGGTCCAATACAAGTTTTATTATATTAAAAAATGCCCCCCCTAAAGGTGGAAAACTGGGGGATAAAATTTCATATATCGCGATATTTCTGTTCTCGCTTTTTCAAAAGCAAATTTAATTGTTGTTTTTCAATTTTCTATTTTGATGGGGTAACTTAAAATTTTAAATTGCATTATGACTATACTCCACCTACCTCAAAGGTGACTCAGCGTGATAATTGTAGTAATAGAAGCAGTCACAAAATGCATATGTATTAGACAAAGCATTATAATATCAAATTGTAGAACAAAGACTACAAAGAGCCAAGCTGAAATGATATGCTTCTACAAAGGAATCTGAAATAGAATCTCTCGTAGCACCTGAATTCTAATATTATGTACAGACAGACATAGAGTGCTAGCTTACATATAAACTACTTCTGCCACCAAACAGTATTATGTACAAGCATTACTGTGTTTTAGTGTGAGGAGCGAATTAGACAGTGAAATTACTGGGCATCTTCAGGGTAATGAATGCAATGCAGTGCCGCGCAGGCCTTTGGTGTTTCAAAGTTCTAGGTGGCACTGCATTTGTTATGGTCTGGCGTTATACTTGCCATCAGGCAAATGACCCGCTCGTCTCGTTATCCAACGATAAGTAAATAACTGTATTTTCTACATTAAACTATATCGGAGCAACGACGTCACAGGCGAGCTTCATGGACGGTGTAAAATGACAACAATCAAAACATGTTAACTTTGGTTTACTAATTAACGTTTAGAACCATAAATTACTCATTGGATTGTTAATAATTTAACTTAAACTTTGATTAACTAATTAATGTTTGTGAACCATCAATTACTCATTGAATTGTTAAAACAAGACAAATGATTGTTAAACTGAACAAATTCACTGTAAACACAATTTTTAAAAGATTGCCGACAAGTTTCTTGCCCATTCTTCTTGTACGGCCTATTACTTGGAATGGGCGCCTAGAGTCATTTATTTTAACTATCATGAGTGCTCTCCTGGGCCCCATGTTAATAAAAAGTAATGAATTTCAATTGAAGATTAAAATCTAAAGTAGAATGACAAGATCTAACAAGTTTTATGAAGATTCTTTGTCACAATCTGTTTTGCTATAAATACGAGCGACCGACTGTTGGAAACATCCAGTGTTGCGCCTACCGTCGGACCGTTCAGATCTCCCATATAACCTTGCCGAAATAAATGGTTGAGATAAAATGGAGCTACTTCGTGTTTTCTTTCTACGAGGGGTGAGCGGTCACCATGATGCTGAAGATGTTGACGTCACCGGTGGTGACGTCACCGTTTTTAAAAAGACCCCTGGACTCGCCGCCCCGTCATCAGAAGTGGGATTGGAACGGAACAACCTAGCTTTCCAATCCTAGCCTTCTCACCCGCTTGTCACCTGAAGGACCAGCACAAATGGGCAATGCAGCCGAGCCCAGTCGCAGCAGAGGTCCCCACATCGGACACCAGCTCCTGAAGATTATGCTGACACACCACCGTATTGGCGTGAGATGACCCATCACTACCAGCTCCTGAAGATTATGCTGAAACTCCACCGTATTGGCGAGAGATGACCCATCACTACCAGCTCCTGAAGATTATGCTGACACACCAGCCGCGTCCGTGGTATCTACACGAACGGGTCAACACGTGCAACCAAACCAAGAAAAAGGCGATGGACTCATGACATCAGAATACAGGTGAATCGTAACTTTTTCTACCATATTTTAACTTTAGACTTGCATGCGCATAAACGCAACCTACAACTTACAAGTAATCCAAGAGATTACTTCTAATTTCACGAGATTTCTTAGTTTCTTGAGTTTTATTTTTAAAAGTTTTTCACGAGATACCCACAAATACCAAAAATCTACGAGTTATCTGTGTGCTACCCACTATTTATCACGAGTTACCCGCGAGGTACCTACCTACGATCTTCTAAGCAAAATCGCTTATTTTAATTGATTTTGATTATTGTGTTTGAAATTATTGCTCAAGGGTCTTGTGAATTTGTGAAAGTGAGTTGTAAGTGACAACAAGCATTCTAATTTAATTTAAACTTATTTTGACCAACTAAATAAAAGGGCCGCCAAATCATTTCAAGTATGGCAGTCTCTTTAATCGACATCACAACTCTTAATTCGGGTTAAGCTTTGTGTGGTGAGCGTGAAGTTTGATTTGTTTGGTTTAAGTTGAACTTCGATGTTTGTGTTGGGAAACTATTACCGTTTTTCCTGTGAATCTGTGTGTATGCTAGTTAATTCTAAAACGCGTTTGCCACTAGCGTTTGCGTTCATAATGTTACTTCTATTCCGGTATACGTAAATGCGCGATGTGGTAGTAACAAAAATTCATTGAATATACTGAGCTTTCATTGTTTGATTGTTTCATAAATTCGCGGCGTTAGCAACAGCACGATGTGTTCATTTAGTACTGTGTGAGTCGGGAATTGATAAGTAAACTACGCCTACTAATCATTTTTATTATGGTTTCATGTGACCGCTGCATCTATCATCTGATGCCTAAGCAACAGCGCAAGGAGTGCGGTAAAAGGCTGGCGCTTTACATGTGATGGTGACACATGGCTTCTTCGGTCATCAAGAAAGTGGGCTCATCCACTAGTCATCAGCAAGTGAACCTGTGCTCCAGAACTGCGCGAGGAATGTTACAGATAAGTGATATTCGGTTAATGATTCGGGATCCGAATTGTTAAACCTGATAATTTTGAATCGTCTTTAAGACTGTACAAATCATTTTATTCCTTATATCCCCTCCATTTTTGTCATTTTCAGAGCCTCTGTGGACCACGGTCATAATTTAAAGGCCTAGACCACAGCATCGTCCTTTCCCATTTCCTTTAGAGCCCCTGTGGACCACGGCGTACAAGACCGCCCAGACCACAGCATCAATTACCTGTGAGCTATTTATAATTACTATAACGTGTTTGTTGTTCGTTTTTCTTTTATTACTTTTTTCAGAGCCTCTGCGGACCACGGTCATAACAATAAGGCCCAGACCGCAGCATCAACCTGTATCCCATTTCCTTTAGAGCCTCTGTGGACCACGGCGTACAAGACCGCCCAGACCACAGCATCAATTCCTAGATTTCAGAGCCTCTGTGGACCACGGCCATTTAAAGGCCTAGACCACAGCATCGTCCTTTCCCATTTCCCTTAGAGCCTCTGTGGACCACGGCGTACAAGACCGCCCAGACCACAGCAACATCCCTGTCTACGAGAATTTAAAAATAATGCAATGATGCGTGGAGCATTTGCATTGAACCTATAATAAATCTATTCATGCAATGATGCGTGGAGCATTTGCATTGAACCAATAATAAATCAAAGCCATAATGCGTGGAGCATTGGCAAACTACTGCTACTCACATTCCCTTGTACAGCAAATTTATTTAAGTTTAACTGTGAATGTTTGCATGTGAACTGTTATGTTTACAGAATATTATTAAGAAAGTACCTACTAAAAGTTGGCTGATAATTTTGTTACGTGAATATTGTTTCACTCTAACATAAAATTAAATCTTCGCAATTTGAAAAATAAGCAATGCAGCTTAATTTATGCAGTGATGAGAAACAAAGTTAACAGCTAGTGTACCGGTGTACGGGTACCTACCTCAAAACCAAATTTCTAGTTTTCAGAAACACCGTGCCTGGTGCAGGGCGCGCACCACCTGTCAGAATGGCCGAGTCGGCGCGAAGCAGGCTACGTCTAGGGTGTTAAGCAGGGCAATAGGAAACGAAACTTGTTTACCTACTTTGATTAACTAAATGTTTACCTACTTTGGTTAGCTAAATAGTTTGCTCATTACATTGTCGAAACTAGATAACTTCACTGTAAAGATAATTGATCAAAGAAAAGAAAGCAAAAAGGAAAAGAAAAGAAAAAGAAAAGAAAAAAAAAAAAAAAAAAATTTTTCTTTTCTCTTAAGAATGCAAACTATTACCCTTGCAAACTTAACTGCAAGCAACGGTGGTTGCTTACAGATACCAAACTCAGAGGAAAACGTCTCATTGTTTCAGAACATAACTGGACTGGTGCAGAGCACGCACCATCTATCAGAATGGCCGTATCGGAGCAACGACGTCACAGGCGAGCTTCATGGACGGTGTAAAATGACAACAATCAAAACATGTTAACTTTGGTTTACTAATTAACGTTTAGAACCATAAATTACTCATTGGATTGTTAATAATTTAACTTAAACTTTGATTAACTAATTAATGTTTGTGAACCATCAATTACTCATTGAATTGTTAAAACAAGACAAATGATTGTTAAACTGAACAAATTCACTGTAAACACAATTTTTAAAAGATTGCCGACAAGTTTCTTGCCCATTCTTCTTGTACGGCCTATTACTTGGAATGGGCGCCTAGAGTCATTTATTTTAACTATCATGAGTGCTCTCCTGGGCCCCATGTTAATAAAAAGTAATGAATTTCAATTGAAGATTAAAATCTAAAGTAGAATGACAAGATCTAACAAGTTTTATGAAGATTCTTTGTCACAATCTGTTTTGCTATAAATACGAGCGACCGACTGTTGGAAACATCCAGTGTTGCGCCTACCGTCGGACCGTTCAGATCTCCCATATAACCTTGCCGAAATAAATGGTTGAGATAAAATGGAGCTACTTCGTGTTTTCTTTCTACGAGGGGTGAGCGGTCACCATGATGCTGAAGATGTTGACGTCACCGGTGGTGACGTCACCGTTTTTAAAAAGACCCCTGGACTCGCCGCCCCGTCAACTATGATAGGTATATATGTTTTTTTCCCTCTAACGAATGTACCGCAAGGCGACGGCAATAATAATGGTAGCTCGAATACCTATCATCTTCAGTCACCTATGTTTCGTGCTGCCTATATACTTCTCAGCTTATTTCGGCTGAAACTAAATGCAGCATTGCTGAGTAAAAATGTTTCTGGTAAATTTTCAGCAGAATGTTGCCAGAATAAAATAATTTTGTGAAATTACCATTGTGCGCCGTCCATTCATTCGTATCAGTGTGGCCAGTTTATTATTACACGAAATTGGTATTTGTGTTCGCACGGAATTACGGTGGTTTTAGTAAAATATGGACGGAGTATAATTATTTCTTTTCCTTTTGCGTAACTTTTAATAAAAAGTACTAGCGACTGTCCGCGGTTTTACGCGATATTCCCATAGGAATCAAATAATTTTCGGGATGAAAAGTAGCCTATGTTCATAAACTATCTTCTAGTCCCATCGATTACTGGTGACTCCCAAACGTGGGCGCACTGTACCGTAATGTTTGGGAATGGATTGGAACACGGTCAAAATCTCAAAGACTTATAGGATCGGACGCCTGTACAGCTAATGGACGTATCCCACTATCCTCTGCCCTACTCCCACAAGTACAGTATGGGAAGTGCAAACAAAATCTGTACACTAAATAATCCGTACCAAATACAATTGCGAAAATGTGTTTTTTTGTTTGTCCTTTTAAAGCTACGGAGCAACGGATCAACGTGTTTTTTGCATAGAAAGATTAACAGTTAAAGAATTTATTTCTCATAAGAATTTACAAATTCACTTTCTGAGAAAAACAACTTTAAACCTTAAATATAATATAAATGCCGGTAAGCTCAGTGTAAGTATGATAAAACTTAATAATATTATAAAGATTGTTTCTTTGTTTGTTTGTTTTTAACCCTAAACTCATAGATTAAGTATCTTGTTTTTCAGGTTCAAGTTGATGATTGATGTAACTTCAGTATTACACTTAATAAACGTATAAAATAAATCGTATTTATTGACAACTACCTGTTTTCTACGGCCCGCGACTTCCTAATCCTAACATACTAAAGTTTAGCCCGGAATTTTCCAAAGGTTGCCATACCTGATTTAGAGATTTGAAAAACTTTTAACAACTGAAGATGCTATAACGTGCATAAACAGCAGTGAACTAACAAAATTACTCAACAGTGTGTAATTTTTATGTTAATTTGAGTACCATAAACTATGGCTAAGATTCAGAGAAGAATTCTAGTGTGGACTCAAAGTCTATACAGTTTTGACAAATGGAAGCAAAACTTTATATTTTTTTTATGTTATTTGGTAACGAGACGAGCTGGTCGTTTGCCTGTTGGTAAGCATAACGCCGGCCCATAACAATTGCAGTGCCACCCAGAACTTTGAAAAACAAAAGGCCTGCGCGGCACTGCAATGCGCTCGTTACCCGGAGACATTAGGTTTTAAGTCTCATAAGCCCTGTAATTTCACTGGCTACTCTGCTCATCAAACCGGAACACAGTAATGCTTGCACATTACTGTTTGTCGGCAAACTTCACGAGCAAAGCGGCGGTAGCAACCCAGACGGACACTCGCAGAAGAGTTAGTCACAAAACTCTGCGCAAATACTTAGCACTAGTGTACCTAAGTCTAAGAAAGAGAGAATTCATAGCAAACATTCCATTATCATCATCATCATCACATCAGCTGGAAGAGGTCTAATGGTGAACATACGCCTCCCCCATAGAACGCCACTTGGGTTCCATTCCATACTGCCGATTAAATTTTCTGTGACATGCCGCCGAGTCCTCGCTTTGCCTTTTGCCCCCACTTTGCTCCGGATGTAAAAATGCGGGATAGTGCGGAAAATAGCACCGTGGAGCAATCAAGTGGCAGTTAAGTGCTCCTGCTTAGCAGCTTTACGTGAGAAAGTTGCAGGTTTTAGCTAAACTTTTTCTTTAACTATTATTGTTTAGCAGGTTTGGCTTTCATTAAGTTGGGCCTTTTTCCTTTTGCAACTCGATACGGATCTTTCTTTTCGTACGTGCAATGGAATAGGTTATCGTTTGACGACTATTTCGCTTAGTCTTAGTAAAGATATATTTAAGACTAGCTGCTGCCCCGCGGTTTCACCCGCGTGGATATTTTGGACTACATGGTTTTTATTTTTTTGAGCGGAACCCTAATTATTTTTCTAAAATTAAAGTAGCCTGTGTTACTCCTTGTAACATCAGCTATCTGCCAGTGAAAGTCCCGTCAAAATCGGACCAGCCGTTTCGGAGATTACCCGGAACAAACAGACAGACAGACAAATATTTTAAAAATAGTTGTTTTGTTATAGGTACCGTATATACTTTCATATGCATTTAGTAAAAAGCTGTTATTTTGATATTACAAACAGACACTTCAATTTTATTTATATGTATAGATTTACTTAATATAGACTTAAGATAAATCTAATATATACTTAAGATAGACTTAAGTGAAGATGTGATCGAAGTTGTTAAACAGAGTGAAATGGGACTAGGTGTAAAGAGCGGCGGCCAGAACACACTGGTCAGTTCTTGGTGATAGATTTTCATTTCAAAGTGGTAGCTAGCAAGACGAGCTTAGAAAAAGCCTAACCGCCATACTGTAAGTAGTTTTATCATGATGAATTCTTTCACCAAAAGCTTATAGATGCCCTTGACACGTCCGAAATAGTCCTGTTTTTCTTCGCACAAGCCTCCATTTTCATAGATATTACAAGCAAGAAAAACAGTTACATACAGTAGAAATACACTACTGTAGCCAAGTGTTAAAAGACTTATCTATAAAATATTATACAGAAATTACCCAAATTATTTTTAAAAAATCGCAAAAATGACCATGCAAAATTTCTTTTGTCTGTAATGCTCAATGTTCTGATCTACAACTATCATATTATTTATAACCAAAAAAATAATAAACCATAAATAAATTTAATCATCTAAAGACACGTAAAAATATTTAAACTTTATTATATGTAACTGTATGTAACTGATAATAAATGTATTTTTTTCTGTCTTTTATATCTCTTCTTCTTGATTAAATAAAAACTACTAAACAATGTTCAACTAACAGCAAACGCATCGCCATGTTCAACCTGATTTCAATACATAAGAATTATACCTAGTACCATAGTAAATAAATGGTATATTTAAAGATGCGCACGTGTATTGCAAACCGCAAACAACCACAAGTGTCAGGCTTGGTTTACAGAGATATCATTTGGTACACTATTTATTTTGTAGTCACGTGTAGTAGAGGGTGAAACCCTGCATAACAGGTTATAGCGATCGGGAAACACAGACCTCAGATACTGAGTTCCACTCCTTAGCGGTACGCATGATGAATCTAGAAGCGAAAATATTAACATTTGAAGGAGCACAACTATATAATAAGATACCCTCACGCATAAAAAATGTAAACTCATTCTACGTATTTAAAAAACAACTTGCTCAACACCTAATAGCAGATCACAGTCTCATAAGGAAATGAATACGTTGGGTGGGTAGGTATAATCTACTGGACGGGACGATGTTGTGATAATTTTATTAATGTTTGGAATTGTTCTCAAGCAAGTGATATGTATTTTTTGAGAATAAATGTCTTTAAACGTAAACCTAAACACTTGCGTAAAGGGGAATTATCCACAATGTAATGCAGACCGTAGATGCTTATGCAAGTATGCGTTTTGTCCGGAAATAAATGTATTTTCTTTCTTTCTTTTGCTTCTAAAATAACCATGCTTTTGCATCAAGCGCGGATTATGAGATAATACACGCGATACAAAACAGTGCTGTCTCGAAGCCCTGCCTGGGCTCAAAGCGACGACTGCTCCGCTCGCGCTTTTGCTACATACATCACCTGCACACCACCGCTTATACCGCGGCGTCTGCACTAAGCACGCAGTGGTTGTGAAACAATTTGTTTGAATAGAGGTCGTTGAAGCATAGGTAGAAGAGACTGCCGTGCTCTGACTAGATTTCCATCAAGCCCCAACCACAATAGACGATACGATATTCGTCAAGCAGGGATCGTGGTTTTTCCATGGTTTTCTCGTGGTCCGAGATTGATCATGATCCATCAATCATGAATTCTTTCGGTTAAAATCAAGCTGTATAATTTCACACTCACTAAAATGTAACCGATAAAAAACCAATGTTTTCCCATAACATTATGATTTTGGAGGATTCCTTACTGTTTCCAACGCCGTGTTATTTCACTGTGTTTTTGTGCCCACCAGTAAAATTATATTAAAATTAAATTACTCAAGCAGAGGCCCACAAAAACATCCCCCACCGAAACGACACGAACACCATTATGAATAAATTACCAAAGTCGTGGACAGACATTTTTTCTCACTATAAGCCAACTTTTCGCATAACTCAGTTTTAATTCGTGGGCAGTGTTGCTAGAGCTACGGAGACTCCTCATTTGCAAGGGACACGAGGCTAATGCTGTAATACTCTCTCAATTTACCAAAATCGATTTTGAATCGATGATGGGCTAGTGGGAACGTCGGCGCCCGCCAATTCGTTGGCCGATGGTTCGAATCTATTAGCTTGAACTTTCAGTGAGGGAAAACACCGGGAATAAGCAAACATAGTACTAGGCTATTTGAAAGTGTTCTTGCAGCTAGCTACCATGTTAAGAAACGTCAGTAATTTCGAGACTACGATAATTTTGTTAGTCTGTAGTAGGACTAACTCTTCTGCGAGTGTCCGTCTGGGTTGTTACCACCGCTTTGTGAGTGAAGTCTGCCGCCAAGCAGTAGTGTGCAAGCATTACTGTATTCCGGTTTGATGAGCAGAGTATCCAGTGAAATTACTGGGCTTATGAGACTTAACACCTAATGTCTCAGGGTAACGAGCGCACTGCAGTGCCGCGCAGGCCTTTGTGTTTCTAAGTTCTGAGTGGCACTGCAATTGTTATGGGCCGGCGTTATGCTTATCATCAGGCAAACGACCAGGTCGCCTCGTTACCAAATAAAATGAAAATAAAAATTACAACTTGATCAAAAGTCGAGGTAAAAATAATAGTTGATAACATTTAGTTTATAAACAGTAAAAATTTGATCTTTACTATATACCTATTTCTTTTAAATTTATGAGCTTATGGGTCGCCAAGGAAATTTCTTCGAATGCATTTACATTTTGTCTTTTGGGTAACTGTTAACAACGCGCTGGCAACACAGCTCGCGAGGCGAACTAAAAACTGATTCGTTCCATTGTCGCCGGTAAACTTCGCCCTAATTAGAAGTTTGTTACTCTACAGGAAAATATAATGAATTCAGTGCGACCTTTAGTTATTTGTTTTCGTTTTTGCAAAAAATAGATGGAAAAAATACTCTATTTTTCAGCTCCATTAAAATTATCTTAACAATATCTTATGTACAGTCAGCTGCAATATTATTCATTCATATTCATATTACCTATTATTAATTATTATTCATATTATGGAATACGTAATTGTGAAGAACCATAGTAAATTTACTATAGTAGAACTTCCTCCTTTTTTGACGTCTTAAAAAAGAGAGGTCAACGCAAAAAAGACGAGGCTTTACATATAATTTCTATACAAAGTTTTAAATCTATATTTTGTAGCAATATAAAGTGGTTTTTAAAGAGTTATCCGTAAATCGCTGGCGCACAGACATTCTGTCAGTACGAGAATAGCCCCGAGCGCTCAGTTCTTCGTGTCAGCAGCTTGGTTGCTAGCTATCTACCGCTAACGCAGCTTAGGGTTGGCAGGTAAGTTTAAAGCTATAGTTTTTTTTAAATATTTATTACACAGTTATTTATTAATATTTTTTATTAATTAAAATGCAATTATGACGAAGGGGAATGTTGGACTAATTGTCAGAATGTCCAACGTCTGACTTATTGTTGTTTTATTGTGTAGGTATTTTGCCAGGTGGTAGGTAGGACTAACACTTCTGCGAGTATCCGCCTAGGTGGGGCCTGCCGCTAAGCAGTAATGTGCAAGCATTACTGTTTCTGCTGAGTTTCGGTTTGATGCAAAAAGTATTGTAATGAAATTGCAGGGCTTTTGAGACGTAATACCTAATGTCCTAGGGTAACTAGCACTACAGTGCCGCGCAGGTTTTTGTGTTTCAAAGTTCTGAGCGGCGCCGCAATTGTTTAGCGCTCGCATTATGCTTACCACCAGGCAAGGAAACCGCTCGCCTCGTTATCAGAAAGTAAATAAAAACAACAAAGACATTCTGCCTTTAAATAATTTTACATTAAATAAATTTCAATAAAATATTCCCAGCTTCACAAACAAATAGGTGACAGCCCTAGTGAACAAGCCGTTTTGGACTAAATTTTAACTTTCAAAGTTGCTAGACCCAGTTTGTTGCTAAAGTTTAGCCCAAACAATGGCAGTTGGGTATGCATAGCACTGGCTAAACTTCAGTTCTGGTACATTCTGTTACATGATTTAATCATAGATAACAATTTATAGAACAATAAAGAACATAACTACAGTTTTTTACAAATTTGTACAATCGGCAACCTTTAGATATATTGGTGTCAATTCTATCATTTCTTGCCTGAACTAATTTTAGATTCGTTCTCTCTCTCTTTCCAATACATAACATGAGAAAGAGATGGAATATATTTTAGACCTGTCAAATTAATCCACTTGCTTGTGTGTAGTGTAAATTTAATGCCAATGAATTCAGTGGCATCTAATTTATCAGGATTGAAAGATATTTGACAGCTCTAAAACTAAATTTAGATCTGTCAGACATCTTCTACCTCTTTCTCGTGTTATGTATTGGAAAGAGAGAGAACGAAACTAAATTTAGATCTGTCAGACATCTTCTACCTCTTTCTCGTGTTATGTATTGGAAAGAGAGAGAACGAAACTAAATTTAGATCTGTCAGACATCTTCTACCTCTTTCTCGTGTTATGTATTGACACCATTATTTACCATGTGTATGATTTGTTTGGAGTTTCCAAAATTTCGGTACTGCTGCAAGCGGTGCTGCAATAGGGTACTTATTTGAAAAATTAAAAATGTTTTTCTTATTCTGTTGGATAACGAGAAGAGCCGGTCGTTTGCCTGATGGTAAGCGTAACGCCAGCCCATAACAATTACAGTGCCATCAGAACTTTGAAACACAAAGGTCTGCGTGGCAATTGCATTGCGCTCGTTACACTGGCTCATTACATTAGGTCTCATAAGCCCAGTAATTTCCTCACTACTTTGCTCAACAAAGCGGAACACAATAATGCTTGCACATTATTGCTTGACGGCAGACTACATGTACAAAGCAGTGATAACCACATAGAAGGATACTCGCAGAAGAGTTAGTCCTACTAAATGGTAAATTTATTTGGTAACTAGCTGCCGCCCGCGGTTTTACCCACGCGGAGTAATTTGATTTCATGGGTTTTTTTTGCGTGGAACCCTAATTATGTTTCTAAAATAATAGTAGCCTAAGTTACTCCTTATAACATCAGCTAACTGCTAGTGAAAGTCCCGTCGAAATCGGTACAGCCGTTTTGGAGATTACCCGGAACAAACAGACAGACACAACAAAATTATAAAAATTGTTTTTGCTATAGGTACCGTATATTCTTTCACATGCATTTAGTAAAAAGCTGTTATTTTGATATTACAAACAGACACTTCAATTTTATTTATTTGTATGTATATGTAAAATATGTACTGATTTCTGGTTAGTTTTCTATATTTCAGACTTGTTGCAAGCACTGCAAGCAGGTGCAGTGTTGCAATTGGGTGGCGTCTGCCGAGTTTACAGCCCAAATAGAAACAGACCGTCATATCAGGCTCTATTTTTCACGTAAATTAAATTTCTAAGCTTATCTATTCTAAAGCAGACGTAACAGAATCCCCGAAGGCATTCTATTTCACGGAGCAGTGGGCCGGATTTCAGCCCCTAATTCGTCTCGTCTAGCTTAGATTTGGTAGAAAACTTTTCTACTACCCAGGGCTGTGTTACCTTCAGTCGGATGCAAAGTACAGTCGCCTGCATATGTTATACACCTTCAGATTTTTACTTAGGTACTGAGTTATCTTTTCATATCTATACAAATAAATAAAATTGAAGTGTCTGTTTGTAATAACAAAATAACAGCTTTTTACTATATGCATATGAAAGTATATAACGGTACCTATTACAAAACAATCATTTTTAAAATGTTTGTCTGTGGGTTTTTCCGGGTAATCTCCGAAACGGCTGGACCGATTTTGACGGGACTTTCACTGGCAAATAGCTGAAATAAGGAGTAACTTAGGCTACTTTAATTTTAGAAAAAGAATTAGGGTTCCGCGCAAAAAAATAAAAACCATGAAATTCAATATCTCCGCGCGGGTGAAACTGCAGGCAGCGTCTAATTCAATTATAGAATCGAACACAGAGAAAATTATAAAAAAAATGACGAGGAGACGTATGCCAAGCATCCCCTACTCCTCCCACCCCCTATTTACAATCCAAGCTCGTGTTCAAACGGCATGCATCGCGTCTCGAGAGAAATTCATCCGGAAAATTCCCGATGCGAACCTTGCCAAACAATTTACGCAGTACCTTCCAGCTTATTACTAGTCTGTTAGACAGCGCTTCTGGGGAATGCTAAGATACTTTACAAATAGAGTTTCTTGTAGTTTTTCAATCTGAGGATCTTCTGTAAATTTCTCTAGTAGTGCGGTGGTTATTAAAAAAACTTGATGTGTTTCTTTTTAACCGCCTTCGCAAAAGGTGAGGTTCTATTTTCCATTCCAGTATGATAGAGGAACGTTTTGTATCACGATTAAGAATATGAGTGTAAGTTAATTATGAACTGTACGTATTTTAGTATTAGCTTAGAGATGTTTTTCTACACAAGGGTGATCTTTACCGCAAGCTTATGGCTTGTTCGTCGATCACTGACTTTACAGGCCTCCACTTAGCTATTCCCTTTAAAGTCACAGTGAAGGTTCAGATTTAATATTCCTTGCTGACAGGAATCGTTTAGGGCTCTATCCGTAGGTACATAATTTAATATTTAAGTACCCTTCTTTGATTAAAATTACTACTACCCACTCTCCCGAAAAATATACATAGATCTAAATAGTAAGGAACATTTTAAAATGTCTGATTTAACAAAGATAATTGCAATTTTGTGTTTCATGAAAATTTTACAATTACTTTAATTTTGAAACTCTGTTCTTAAAACGTTCTCTATTAACTATTCATCTTGCTTATGCGTATAAATGAAGTTTCATTATATTTCGGTGATTTTGGACTTGAAAGTTTGTATGAAAAGCGCGAAAATTAAAGATCTGTGGCGAAAACGCTCTTAATATGCCTAGGGTTGTCACGTTACACTTGCCCCTTCATAGGATCATAGGACGTCGGCCCTGGCAGTTCGTGGTCCTTCGAGAAATGCCCGCACATAATCTAGGTTAGGTAATCAGATTAGATACCATACAAGTTAGCCATAGTTCATAAACCTCGCTAGAAATATAGGTCCCAAGTGAGAAGTGGCAGGCCAACATTTGATTATATGACATTGAGGGCGTTGGTGTCTGCGAAAATGGGATCAGACCCCAAGGGTTCTGATTTTTAGGGTCAGTAATGTAGTGGATTAAACCCAGCGAAGTACAATTACTAAATTATGTACTCTGTAATACCGTTGGTCGTGTGGACCGTGGATCATCCCATCTCTTCCTGTTGGTGCCGGCTAAAGGAATATCTAGGTAATCAGCAGCAGGGTTCTTCTCGATCAACATCAAAATCCAATACCAATCCATACCAATTTGGAACGGGCACAGTGGGTTTCTGGAAGGTTCGTTGACTTTGAGCACGGATTGGGTCTGTTGGTGTCTTTGGCATTTATTATGTTCTGATAAAGACAGCATTAGTTTTAGTCTATGATTCGGGTACACGAATGTTGCAGAGGCCCGCTGTTAGAGTTATATATTTTAACTTTCATAAGTGCTCCTTCGGGGCCTATTTGAATAAAGCATTTTGAATTTTGAATTTGCATCGATGTACATCACTGTGGTAATGCACGATATGTCGTTATCGACTATCGTGTACGACGCACCATTCTAAATGAAACAAATAACATTTAGGTCCGCGTTAAGTTTACTGTCCAATCATAAAGCTGTAAAAAGTTTACGAGATCGCGGACGCGAGCGAAGTGTTCCAAACTATTACCTATCTAAACAAAAATAAACAACTCGTAAATTATCTCCGACAACAATAAACAGTTAGAGATTTAAATGTACCCGGACACTTATCTAATGCCGAGACGATGACTTTCCGGACACTTTTTAAAATCAATTATACAATTAAAATTTTCATGAGTATCACACATAAATTGTTAAAAACCGGTTATAACTCACGTCATTTGTCGATATTTTCGACCTAGGTTTCGAGCGTGTCCGACGCTCTTCCTCGACCACCCTCGTTGCGATTTCGCCGCGTGCACTCCCTGAGGAAGAGCGTCGGACGCGCTCTATACCTAGGTCGATAATATCGACAACTGACGTGAGTTATAGCCGGTTTATAACAAATTATAATCAATTATACAGATCCTTATGTGAATAGTATGTAGGGCTGCGTGTGTTAAAGCTACGGCATCGTTTCCTTAACTTTCTTTTGTTGTAGTAACAAATTTATTCCGTAGTCTCTAAATAAAGAAAAATGTGTTGTACTCACCCCCGACAAAATGGAACAACGGCAAATAGATGATCAATTTCTAACTACACTATACAGAGTGAGTATGAATTGGTATGTTATTGCGAAAGGGGTGATTATGACCAAGGTTGTCCACAAGTTATGACAATCTCCCTTGGAAGTACGTCAAAAAATAAATTCAACTTCAAACGTGAAATGCGCGGCATTTTCTGGGATTTTTTAAATCACTTCTTTTCAACATCATTATTTAACAAAGTTCAACAGAGTTCAAGCGAATCAGCTGGTCTAGGGCTGTCCGGAAATTCTTTAGCAGAATTTAGACGTAAACTTTAAACGCCATTTCTTCAATGAAAACATATTTTGTTGACTTCCAGGAATAGATGGCACTTTCGGCTTAATATATAACAATTAAACTAAGGCTGTATGAAGTTTTAGTATTTTGTTAATGCTCTAGGAAAAAAGTAACGGAACAGCGCCAGCGGCGCAAGCGGCGGATCTTTCTGTTGGATAAAATTCGTTAAAATTTCACAGTTCAAATCGATAATGTGGGTTTTATCGACTTTTTATATAATTTATCGAACCTCGATACTATTGACAAAAGTTATCGAATAGCTAGGTCGAATCCAAAGAGAATATAGAGCTACTACAATATTTTACGATCAGACTTCAGTACTCGCAACATTCGATAAATTTATCGGGTTTTTCTATTCGACAAATTTTTCGTTCCGACTTCCGTACTTGCGCCGCAGATTGGACAGCTTTTAATCCATTTTTACATTACGATTAGTTTCTACCGGAGGTGACCGACCGAATATAAAGCCGGCTTAAATCTCCGTCTAAACCATAACCCGTAACAACCCTAATTTTGAAACGCCAGTCCCTAAGCGTTTAATATAATAACTGCTAAAGCAATAATTCTTTTATGATATAAATACAGACGCTCAGTACGTATTAGTAGTAGTTGAACACTATAAACAGTTAATTTAAAAAATCCATAAATTCATTAACTACTTGACATAAGTTATAACAACAGATACACACGGGTGGTTAGAATACACTTATTTGAGTATTAAATTAATTGAATATGTCATTTACAGTGATACTTAGGCCTTTGGAATGGCAACATTACACGCTTTGAACTACGTTTTGAACTTTTGTTAGTGGGAGGACTAACTCGTTTGCGTGTGTCCGTCTGGGTTGTTACCACCGCTTTGCTCGTGAAGTCTGCCGCCAAGCAGTAGTGTGCAAGCATTACTGTGTTCCGGTTTGATGAGCAGAGTATCCAGTGAAATTACTGGGCTTATGAGACTTAATACCTAATGTCTCAGGGTAACGAGCGCATTGCAGTGCCGCGCAGGCCTTTGTGTTTCAAAGTTCTGGGTGGCACTGCAAATGTTATGGGCCGGCGTTATGCTTACCATCAGGCAAACGACCAGCTCGTCTCGTTACCAAATAGCATAAAAAAAAAAAAAGTACAATGCGATTAAAATAAGAATAGAACCGGCCTAGCGCCATATTGTGACGTCACGATTAGATCTTGGTACAAGCACAACAACTGGAACTTGTATTATTTATCTATTCTGTGGTAAAAGTAAGCAAATAACTTTTATTAATTCCTTTTGTAATTTTTATAAGTAAGCAAATTATCATAATTACGTAATTTGGAAACGCAGAAAGATGTTGAATTTGAACTGACATTGAAGTTGAGTTAGCCAAGAGTTCGTCCTTTTCTTATTTTAAGCCATTTTAATCTGATTTCTTCATCAAGAATGCCACAAGCTTGTTAAAACCGACTGATTCTTACAGGCAGTGTGTCAGCGAGTTGCGGGGGCGTTATTATGGAGCCTCAACATAAATCACGCTGAAGCATAATTAAAGGTTAAATCATTTTTATTCACACGGTATCTCGGAAACCATGATCCTGGCGCTATCATGGGGTGACGACGGGGTTGCTTTATAGTGGGGGTTAAAAACATTTTTAATTACCTGCAGATTGGCTCGGTTTTTTGTAGATTACTTTTTAGGGATAAAAATGAGAACAAATTGCGACGGTTGGAATACATGTGCTTGACGACAAGGCCCCAATTTTTTGAATAAACTGGCTGCTGCCCGCGGTTTCACTTGTATCGAGATATTGGATTTCATGGGTTTTATTTTTTTGCGCGGAATCCTAATTATTTTTCTAAAATTAAAGTAGCTTAGTTACTCTTTGTAACATGAGCTATCTTCCAGTGAAAGTCCCGTCAAAATCGATCCAGCCGTTTCGGAAATTACCCAGAACAAACAGACAATCAGACACACAGGCAAAAATGTAAAAAATGGTTGTTTTGTTATAGGTACCGTATATTACTTTCGCATATGCATTTAGTAAAAAGCTGTTATTTTGATATTACAAACGAATCTATAACATTGGTACCTACTGTATGCTAAAATCCGACAAACCATTTAGGCTTACAGAGCTAGAGCTTGCCAAGAACTAGACATGCTCGAAAAACATTACATTCTTTTCCCTTGCAATCGGGTAAAATTACAAAAAATCCAGTTAACAGTTAGTCAACACGAAGTTAAGGAATGCAATAGATATTACGAACGGCTTAACACCACGCGCGAGTACAACATAAATAGTTCGAATCAACAAGTTATCAGTTAAGTCAACATCATATGCCAATATTGGGGTCTGGCATCATGGCTGTTACAGAGTTTATGCTTTGTTGTAGTAACGGACGGATTACATGGAGCGTACGAAAAAGGAAAAACTATTTTTTTTAAAATCTGAAATAGGCTTACCTTTGACCACGATCTCACCTGATGATCTTTTTGTTAAGCGACGATGTTGCACGCTTGCCTAGAAGAAATCTATTCTATCTATATATCTGATATACAGGGTGAGTTTTAATTGGTATGCTATCCCGGATGGGGGTGATAAGGACCATGGTTGTCGACAAAATGTGAGATTCTCCCTTGGAAATACATCAAAATTTCCATACAAAAAACCACTTAAAACGTGAAATGACCAAGGACCACGCGCAAACCATGCAAAATACACGAACACAGTCATTTTTACGACCTCTACTAAAAAAAATATTTCACAATCACTGCGAGTTTAGAGCCGAAGCTGCGGTAAATACGCGGTGGCGCGCAAGTGGTGTATGGAGCGGAGCAGTCGGCACTTTGAACCCAGGCAAAGCTTCGAGGGAGTGAAACAGACAGCACTATCTGGCAGTGTTGCTGTTCTTGTCTGTTTCTTGGTTTTACGTGAAACCGCGCGTGAGCAATTGAGCAAGTACCTCGTACAAACATGCTTTAGCGTCTAAAGCCGCCCTCAGGTTAGCGTATCACTATCTCCAACAACTGCCAAGATACTTAGGGTCTTACCACAAAAAAATTAAAGACACGTCAAACCTGTGTTAAACTTGCCTTAATCGCGCGATGAAATATGAGCAACCACAAATCCTGATTTAAGTAGTATCTAACCATTATGTAACTCAATTTTGTTGTGACATTTCTAATTATTTTTGACGGTTTCTTTAGACGCTGTCTAGCTAAACAGGCGACTAAATATTTTTTTGTGGTAACACGGCTAGTGGTCAAACGTCCTATCAAGTATAAAAAGAAACCTCTATAACAATACTACAAATATTAAAAATAGATATATTACAAATAGAAATATTACAAATATCTACAAATATTTGAGCGACGGTATGTAACTCAACGGTGAAATAGTTATCGCGGCCCAAAATTCAAAGTTATGTCCAAGTTTGTACTGAACAGCCGATAAACATACAACTACCGATAAACTTGTAACTACTGACAACAAGGTACCGGACTAACTATACGGGAATAACTAAACCTGATTGGCAGTAACGAAGAATTATGCTCCGATATCAGCCACATTGGTATTTCGGTACAAATATTCTATAAATAGAACAGCACAAGTTCTCTTATTAATAACTAGCTGTGTCTCGCACCTTCGCCCACGTGGCCTAAGTTACTCCTTCTAATGTCAGCTATCTGCCAGTGAAAGTCCCGTCAAAATCAGTCCAGCCGTTTCGGAGATTAGACAGACAAAAGTGAACTCATCGCGTCGTATGAGATTGCAAAACATCTTTCCTATTCTTTTCCCTATGTTTTGCAATGTATGCGGTGACTTGAGTGTCCAATATATTTAAAGACGGTACATATTTATTACTAGTAAAAAATAAATTCAAAACGAATATCCCTCTCAACTACATCTATTTAGAGCAATCATATCTATTTAGAGCTAAGGACTCTGTTCACGATCATTAGGTATAGCCGTCAAATTACACGTCTAAATACGTTTGTGCGTCTGGCATATGCTAAGTGTTTTAAAATTAGATTCCGTTTGTCTTTTATTATACGAGTATACATATTTAGAGCGCATTTATTTTTAAAAATGAAAATGACAGGTTTTTCATATTAATTTTTTTTTTCTTTTTATAATAAATATTTTTGTATTCATCTGAAAAAATAGAGTTGAATCTACTGATAACTAGTCTTATTCAGAATAATAATTGCCCACGGTATTTTTTTTTTGAGTTGAGAAAGTGATTGAAGCAAGATGGGAAAACGGCTAACGATATACACGTAATTCCCATCCTTGCTGAAAATGAAAGTGATGGAAATGGGTTTAAATGGGTGTTATGAAGCAATTTCTATTGATATTACAGTATTTTACAATTCATTTCCGACCGAGCTTCTGATCTCCTGGCAGGTTGATATTTTAAAATTCAAAACTGTACCAGGCTATCATAGAATGAAGGAATAAGTCGCCGAGTTTCTTCTAACACTAATTACCTCCTTCACGTGTATCATCTGCTCGCCTAGTACCAATACCTCCTAGTACCTACCTAGGTACAATTTTTTGGATAGAACTGGTAACTCTGTGACTCTCGGTGACTTTACAGCCAACCAGTGATCATCATTATCAAGGATTACTGATTTTTCTTGTGTTGTTTTTGTTATAATTTGACTTGCACTCTCATGTAACATCGTAATTGCGTGTTAATTATGTGACAAAATCGATGGTGTATCAGTTTTATTTAGAAAAGAATCTAAAACTATGAGAACAACATCCAAATTGAAGATGAATAATCTTACGTAGTATTTGTATTTTCGTTGATGAATAAAAAATAAACAGCAGTCACTAAAGATGCTAAAAAATATATTATAACCTTATTTCTAAGTGACTGCTACTAATAACCTGACAGGTGATGGTCTGACACTGACATTACGCACATGTAATTACAAAATTCAATGTCAAGTTACGTCATCGTCACGTGTTCGTTTCGTTATCGCAGTCGCGCAGCGCAAGCGCACAGTTAGTTCCTCCAAACGAAACTAGATGGCCGGTCTACTTGAGCGGCGAAATCCTGCATCGCGGTGACAAGATTCTCCGCGGCATGATGACGTGTCGAGCGGCGCGAAGTTTCGACAAGACCTTACTTCATAGGATCATTTCTATAGTAAGCTCTTCCCAAGACTGACACAATAAGTGAGTCGCGCCTAACCACGTTGATGAGACGTGGCGCGGTGTCCTGAGCGTGAGGCGGGCGGTGGTGGTCCATCACCAGCCCTCGATGATCGTTCACTCCCTTTCGGGGGAGGGTGGGGCACTGTCGCTTTCTGAGTGGTTAGGAATTTTTAAACACATTTTAAAAGAATTTTGATAGGAATCAGGAATATTAGATATGAAAGGAACTATAGGAGTTACATGATTCATGTAGGTATTTATATACGCAGAATAATAATTGTGGTATGAAGTAATAATATTAATTAAGGTAATGAGTGCCTGGGGCCTGTTGCATAAAAAATATAAGTCTACTATTTTCAGCTTTTTTTTCTTTTTTCAACTATAATATGAGGCTATGCTCATAATATTAGACTAATATTTGTTAAAATTTTGTGGTGTGCTAATTAATAGTTCTTTTACCCGACAACGACGCGACGGAGCAAAATTAGGGTTACGATTATAATCTGTCACTCTCCGCTTGAGAGGCGTCTGCATCTCTTGAATCTCTCTTTTAAAAACTTAAAACACATAAAACCATGTCTGCAACATTTTGCTCAAACATTCCCGATCTGCATTACCGAATGTCGCTGTAAATAATAAAAAGCCGGCATAATTGGAAAAGTCCGGGGATCGGGGAAAACTTAAATTTGCTTACACAACAGTCTTATTTATTGAATGCTTACGACCTGAGCTGGAAATGTTACCTAATTGCTACTTGGGACTTCGGTAAGTAATATAAAAATACGTTTTCCTCTACAACGGGAGATTTGAAACGATGTTGTCTCACTTCTCAGTGGTAGTGATGTCGGCGGCTGTTATGTAGGTCGAAGGTTCAAATCCTATTATGATCTTGAGGTTACAGTTTTACATCGCATTGTAACTAAATATAATAAATAATACAGTAGGGTATCCCTAGTGCTCGCCTCAGTGTGTGCTGTGTTAAGCTGTGTGTGCAAGCTGATGTGGTCTGGCTGCACTTGAGAGCCAGTTGTAATCTACGGTTGAATAGTTAAACTATGGTCTCTTTCGATTCAGTTTAAAATTGTAAAAGAAGAACAGAGACAAAACATAGTTTAACTAAATCACCGTTTGATTCGCCATCTTCGACCACATCGTCACCGAGATAGTAGTCGGACGATAACGTAGATATTTTTATATACAGGGTGAGTTAAAATTGGTATGTTATCCTGGATTATAACTTATGCGCAAAGCAAAACTCAGAATAAGCTGTATAAGGGGCACCTTAGACACTCAAGCAAACGTACGTTTGCTTGCCAGAATAACAACGCTTTTGCGTCAAGCGCGGGTTTCGTGATACTCGAAATGCGCGCTTGATGCAAAAGCGTTGTTATTCTGACAAGCAAACGTACGTTTGCTTGAGCGTCTGAGGTGCCCCTAAGTCGTTAGATACACCGGCTGGCCAAAAACATCTTTATAGTCCTAATTTAGGTTTAAACTCGATTATAATCATCACTAATATCATAGAGATGGAGATTACTGACCGGAAGTTCGTGATGTCATAGGTGTTGGTTCCGACTGAAAATCAGTTAAGGTCCTCGAACCTGCATGCTGAGTCGGAACTCTTATCATGGCATCACGCAACATTGGGTTTTTTATTTATCTACTTGTCTGTAACTTATTTTCATTTTATATTTTATATGTGTAAAACTGTAATGTTGTGTGATGTTCTGAAATAAATGTATTTTATTTCTTTCTTTCTTTCTAATATAGAATCTGAAAAAATAAACGTTACCATATTGAAAATAAAGAAAATATCGAATATTCCAAGTAACAACCGCCCATAAATTCGCACCTACATTGCATTAAGCAGATGCGATAAACGACCCCTAATACTATATTGTACGGAACCCTCCGGAAGCACACGCTAATGAAGTAACGTTCCCCAACATCCTCTTTGTTGGGGAGACTGGGGAAAATCAATAGGAACTTAGTTTGAACATCGACAAAAAGTAAGCAGCAACTAATAAGGATAAGCGACGTGAGATATCTGGGACTGTTAAACTTATTTCACAGTCCCATTAATCAATATTTCGATGGGAAGTTTAGATAGATTGGGAATGTACAATTTGTTTGTCGATATTTAGATTCAAATCGAGTTGCGATACCTGTTTTTCTCTTTATGGTTTTTTTTTTGTTAATAAATCTACGTATGGCCACCAACTCACCTGATGGAAAGCGAAGATGTGGCCGAAGATGGAGCACGTAGATTTAGAAGATACCTATTCACTCTAGCCTTGAAGATACCCAAGTTGTATTTCGAAGGAAACAAGGAACATGGCAAAGAATTCCATTCCTTGGCGGTTTCCTCGTAATGAAGAAAACAGAACCCTGTAGGATCACTTTCCTGTCTATCTCGTCTGTTTTTAAGGAGCTAGGTTTTTGGCGACATGCATTTTTACAAGTTACGTGTGGTAGCTAACTAGGCAGTTGTCCCACCGCTTGGTGAGTATAGTAGTGAGTGAAATTACTGGGCTTATAAAACTTAATACGTAATGTCTCACGGTAACGAGCGCATTGCAGTGTCCCAGAGGCCTTTGCGTTTCAAAGTTACCATCAGGCAAATCAAACCTAACATAGGTTTTAAGACAATAAGATCCAAATTTGTATATTTCTTTGTATTAATAATAAATAAATAAATAAATAAAATAAATAACTGCACAGTTTTAAACATGCAGTTTAGAAACTATGCACTTGTCGATGCAATAGGTCGCACAGTTAAGCCATTGTCTTGCAAATATGGCATAATCGACCTAACGGACTGGCATTCAGGTGTACGACCTAGACAGCCCAGACTGGGCACGAATGGGCCTCTAGGGCGTGACTGAACTGTAGCCTAATCTGGGCCATAACGGGCGATTGGGGAAATTTAATACGCCCAGTGTACTTGCGTGTTGTGTTGTTAAGTGGTGTGGAATTATAGAATGCAAAGGTTGGTTTAGTTATTCGATTTGCATTGGTAAATGTTACTGGTACTGGTAAATGTTTTGAAACGATGACCTAGCTAGGAGACCTAGCTAGATGCTAACCTTGCAATTTGCCTAATGATAAGCGTAATGCTTGCCCACAATCATAGCAGTGCCGACTGCGAACTCACCGAGTATGTATTCCAAGATAGAACTCATCGAAAAGAAACTCGTCGGCATTGTTGGAAACAAAGCCCTGCCTGAACTGCAGTGCCGACTGATACCTGGGATAATAGCGTCCGTCTGCAATAAAGTCAACTAAGAAAAACTTATATAGGCAACTCTTAAACTAAGTCTAACTTCGTCTGCATCAACCAGGTTACGTTAATATATATATCTTTAGTATCTCTTTAGTTTTATATCTGAATGAACGGAAGTGTGATTGATTACTTTGTGCTTTAGTTGGTTTTGAATCAGAAAATCAAAATTGCGCAAGCGCGAATTTTAAATGATTGACATGACAGATTTGTCACTTGTGAAGCGCCTGCTTAGCGTTAGGACCAAGTTAGGACTTGCAAAATCGGTGTCATAAGTTACGTCTTATGCCTTTAAGACTAAGTTTGGTTCAACGCATCTGCGTTTCTAAGTAACTCCTAGTAAGATTAGATGTCGAGTTAGGCGTTTTCAAACTTTAGTGCAAAAGGGCATTAGTCTCATAAGTGTAGTAATTTTACTTTATCGACTCATTTTCTTTTTTTATTACCTTTGTCATTCATACTTGACCACTTATTTAATTGCCTTTACCAGGGTTAGGTCGCAAATGGCACCCTTAAAATAAATTTTTCAACGTGTACCGTAAATGTTTCGGCAGGGGTTGGACTAAGATGTAATTCCGGACAAAATTCGACACCCCTGAGTCCGTTAGAGAATTAAATTCGCGGTTCTAGTGATTTGGAGCCATTAAAACAGAGATAAAAGTACTTTTAAAATAAATTCTTCACAATAAAATAAACTAGAAACAAAACTGCTATTAGCATGTCAAGGTGGGTGGTTTACTAGGTGGTAGGAATAAATCTTCTGCGACTGTCCGTCTGGGTTGGTACCACCGCTTTGCTCGTGAAGTCTGCCGGCAAGCAGTAATGTGCAAGCGTTACTGTGTTCCGGTTTGATTAGCAAAGTAGCCAGTAAAATTACTGGGCTTATAAGAGTTAATACCCATGTCTCACGGTAACGAGGACACTGCAGTGCCGCGCAGGTCTTTGTATCAAGGCGCAAGTATCGAGAAGTATCTTCTAGGATGTTTCAACGTCGATCACGTTATCCACGTGGGCCTCCGAAGAGCGCCCATGAAAGTTAAATGACTCTGGACCTGTTATAAGCATTATACCGATCGTGAAGAAGGGCAAGAACCTGGCGCAGCAATTGTTATGGGCTGGCGTTATGCTTACGATCAGGTAAACGAACCGCTTATCTGGTTATCCAATTATCCAATAATATAAAAAAACTATCTTCTGCCCGCGGTTTTCACCCGCGTTCCCACAGGAACTGTACATTTTTCCGGGGTAAAACGTAGCCTATGTTACTCTCCGGTCCATAAACTATATCTATGCCAAAAATCACGTCGATCCGTTACTCCGTTACTGCGTCAAAGAAGGACAAACCAACGAATCAACAAACCAACAAACACACTTTCGCATTTATAATATTAAGTAGGATTAGTAGGATAGGATGGTTGATGAGATATGAAAAAGAGTTAAGGAAGTCATTAAAAATTATTTAACCCAGAAACCGCTGTCGCCCTGGCCCGAAGCGAAGGCTAAACCCAACCACAGTTAATTAGTGCAAGCTAATGACCCGCCTCACCTGAGTCGGTGAAATGTGGCAACACCGTGCAATTTATACGTTGGCAACACTCGCGAATTATGCGATGGTAACACTCAGATTATTCGGTAGTACAGTGTGGTAATGTAGCATTGCTGTCTTTGAGACGCTATAATATGTTGATGGACTCGACATGGACGCTCATGGAAGTTCAAGCGACTTATTGCTTCGTTACTATTAGAATAGATTAATAGTCGTCTAGAACTTAGGTCTAGAACAAATAGAAACTCGACGACGAAATGTTGTTGAAAATCTATGAAGTACAGCGCTCGACAACCTAAAAACAAATATGCGTAATCAAATAGGTATTGTAGTTTACAAGTTTTACTTACCTATGCCTCTGTAAAAATAGTATGTGTGTTCGAAGGTTTTTAGTGTTTTAGTTAGAAAAAGTTTTCTTTTTCTCAATTCTGTTGTGCGCTTAGGACATCATCGTAATCGCTTACACCGTCACTTGACATCACGATAATGTTCAAATACTAACATGTACCCAATCGCCAGGACGTATTGTGTCCAGCGAAATAGATAACCTATTGTATTTAATTGTAGAACCTTACCTAGAACGAACGAACTTGTTCTGATAAAGACAGCATTAGTTTTAGTCTGTGATTCGGGTAGACGAATGTTGCAGAGGCCCGCTGTTAGAGTCATTTATTTTAACTTTCATAAGTGCTCCTTTGGGGCCTATTTGAATAAATCATTTTGAATTTGAATTTGAAACGCTCAAAACGGTGCTTTTTTGTATTAGTATATGAATATGCGCTTAGTAAATATATATGAATATATGCTTTTACGTCAAGCGCGGATTTCGTGATACTCGAAATGCGCGCTTGACGCAAAAGCGTTGTTATTCTGACAAGCAAACGTAGGTACGTTTGCTTGAGCGTCTAAGCTGCCCCTTACAGATCTCTGTGGGTTGCGTTTGAACACAAATGCACAGTATAGTGTATAGCACGACTGCGCAATATATCTCAGTAGCACAGTGGCTTATTATCACCACAGAATATATAACAAGGTATCACACAGTCACGTCCAGTGTAACGTTGCTTAGCTTTAATTATGGCTCGGGTCTTGGGTATGATAGAATTTAATATTGCAGTACTTGTACTCATTATGAGCGGTCATTGGGAGGACATGTTTATTTAAAAATATGTAAAAGATTTTTTATTATATTACGAAATGAAGATGGATAGCTTTTTTATACTGTTTGTTATCGAAACGAGCTGGTCGTTCGCCTGCTGGTAAGCATAACGCCGGCCCATAACAATTGTAGTGCCACCCAGAACTTTGACATGAGGTGAGTTAAATGTACTAAATATTTTTGATACATATACGATTATACGTATTAAAAACGTACTCGCATGTAAATTACGAGTATATTCTACTTACTAGCCGTGGCCCGCGTTATCACCCGCGTTCCCACAGGACCAGTACATTGTCCCAGAACAAAAAGTTGACTACATCCCTCTCTGAACTATAAACTATCTCTATGCAAAAAATCATGTCGATCCGTTGCGCCGTTGCTGCGTAAACGAAGGACAAACCAACAAACACACTTTCGCATTTATAATATCAGCGGCACAAGATGTTTTCGGTCAATAATATTCGATAAAATTAACAGTTCAAATCGATAAAGTGGGTTTTATCGAGCCTCAAAACAATCGACAAAAGTTATCGAAAAGCTAGGTCGAATCCAAAGAGAATATAGAGCTACTACAATACTTTACGATCAGACTTCGGTACTCGCAACATTCGATAAATTTATCGCGATTTTCGATTCGACTAATTTATCGAACCGACTTCCGTACTTGCGCCGCAGGTATGGATACCTACGTATCCACGTCGCGTGGCGTCGCTCTGTAGCTCGCGTCGGACCCTAAAAGCCGTAACGTTTTACGTTGGCAGTAAATATTCCACATTTTTATAGAAAAAAGCGTCGTAACGATCCCCGATACGACGCCCGTTTATGTTTATGTGTGCGTATTTACAACGTATTGGTTATAGGCCATTACGGATTAGCTGGTAGTACACTAAAGTACTCGATCTTTACATAGTACGGTAGAAATTCGATCGAAAGTGACTGCATTTTCAAGCCTTTTTTTTGTTTCAAACTGCTGAGTTATTCAAAAAATTTAAATTTTCTCACTTTTCGGCACCGGCTAAAGGCCCATCCGCATATCCTTGAATCGTGGAAATCGCACACAACTCGATTCAGGCGTTCTTTTTTGCCGAACGCCTGTAAAATGTGGAATGGGCTTCCGCCGTCGGTATTTCCACAAAGCTACAGCATGGAGCGAATTAAAAGAAAGGTAAAAAGAGTTTTACAACAGGGTAAGCAACAAATTAATGACACCTCCGGTGTTATATATGTTCATAGGCTACGGTGACCGCTTCCCATCAGGTGGGCCGTATGCTTGGTTGCTAACCATAACATAAAAAAAAAAACTTGCTTTATGTTGAATGAAGGGTGAATTAGCAGTACTTGATCACTCACGTAGCTCACTATGATGTATCCGATAGAGTCCCGATATGTCTGCCACTTCTCATCGATGCGACAGACTTTGACAGACCAAGCTTTTCTGGACGTCGTTCACTTCACACTCCAAACGTAGAATAAATGCTATTTACTTGATTTCTTTAGCAACAAACAGCTGTAACTAATTGCCAAATTTCCGTAATTCTCCAGCCAGCTTTTAAAACAATTTAGGCATTCTAATAAATTTAAGCACTAGAAACAATAGAAAGTCATTAGCTTTCCAGTCACGTCTACCACATTTTCCAGCGCCAATTACTTCCTAAATCAAACAGAGGCTAAATATGCCGACAATAAAACTTAGGTTGACGACAAAGGGCCAATTATAACTTGCCTCGCCCCGAGTGCTGTGGCGTGCGGGTGTAGGGTGAGAAGAGCCGTAGGTGAATCCGTGTTAAATCTATACAAATAAATAAAATTGAAGTGTCTGTTTGTAATATCAAAATAACAGCTTTTTACCAAATGCATATGAAAGTATATAGGTACACCGTACCTATAACAAAACAACCAATTTTAAAATTTTTGTCTGTCTGTCTGTTTGTTTCGGGTAACCTCCGAAACGGCTGGGCCGATTTTGACGGGACTTTCACTGGCTGATAGCTGATGTTATAAGGAGTAACTTAGGCTACTTTTATTTTAGAAAAATAATTAGGGTTCCGCGTAAAACAATATCTCCACGCGGGTGAAACCGCGGGCAGCAGCTAGTGTTATAATAAAAGTGTTTGTAAGTTTGTCTTTCTTTCACGCAGCAAAGGTAGAATTTCTAATAAATTCTGTATAACGGTGGTATAGTTACACAATGTTTTGTCTTTGTTGTTCTTTGACAATTTGAAACTGAATCGAAAGAGATGAAACATTGTATAGCTATTCAACCGTTATACAGTGTTTATTAGTAAGGCTGTCAGGTGGCGCAGCGAACCTACGTGAGTTTTTGCATAGATATAGTTTATGGACCAGAGAGCAACATATTTATAGTGTATTGTATTAATTATTCAAGAATAAATTACATTGTTTGAATGTCAATTACATACATAGGCATATTATATACTCAATTTTACTACATATATAACACATATATGTAGTAAAATCGAGTCGTTTTATTGCACGATATTCACATCTTTCATTACCGTTGACAAAGTTATATGCATAAATTCATCCTTCTGAAGTAAACGCCGCGCCCGCCGCGCGTCGTCTAAGGTCAAGCTTGTACCTGAACTTGTAATACTTCGATTTCACTACACTGTGTCCACAATGTCAAAGTAATAAATGCAATTTATGAGAATAATTCATGCATATTTCAATTTTGATATAATTTATTCCTGCCTTAAGCTTTTGTCTTCGAACTCCAACACAACTTACTTCAGGTCTACTTTGATCGATCTTCACAAAACTTACTCATTGCGACTGGAAACTTTCTCAATATACTGAGCATTGAGCAATCTATTTAGCTTTGCGGACGAGGATTGGATCATTATCTATCGGTCTGAATTCGCCTCCAATTTTTTGACATGCGGCTGGAAACTTCCTTGTGGCGAATATTGCTGCTCCTGGTCCCCAACGTCTCGACTGCCTGGAGCGGGTGACGGTTGGTTAAGGTAGATGTTACCTCCATAGGGCGCTGGGGAGTTCAGTGGGTATTATCGGTTGAGTGTGTACTCCTAGGGTGGATCGTGTTACATTGGTGTTTGTCACTATTCCTGAGTAGGTCTGCGACCGTGATTAAGAGAGAGAGAGAGGTTGTTGGCCACGGCCGGACTGTGTTCTTCAGAAGTATTCGTAGCAGTTAAATGTTCGTTGGTCGGTGGGTGCTGCGGTCGCGAGACAATATGATTCAGGTTTACTGTTGTTGACACTTCACCAGCGATTTGAGTACTGAGGTACACAATGTGTGGGTGAACGACTAGACGCGTGGTCTGCGCCGCGTCCCCCGGCCCCGTCACCCTCGATCTCATCCCAGGCAGCGTGAAAGTTGGTGATTAAAACATAAGTACTGCCTCCGATTTGCTACGCAATATATATACAGGGTGAGTTTGAATCGGTATGTTATCACGGAAGAGGCGATTAGGACCATGGTTGTCGACAAGTTGGGAGAGCCTCCCTTGGATAAACCACAATCAAAATTTCCAAAATAAAAATGAAAAAACTTCAAATGTGAAGTGCGCGTCATTTTCTGTATTTTTAAGTGTCTTCCAATCAACATTATTATTTAACATAGTTCAACATAGTGAATCAGCTGATTTAGCGCTGCCTGGCAGTTCTGTAGTAGAATTTTGACGTAAACTTTAAATGCCTTTTCTTCAATGAAAAATTGCGAAATTCAAAAACTCGTAAAACAAATTTTGTTGGACTCCAGGTGTAGATTGACCACCTTTTGGGATAACACACCAATTTAAACTCAGGTTGTATAACATTATACTTGGTTATTAATTAAAAAAACCCGGAGAAACTTCATTTAAGTATTAGTTTGCTGGCCAGGCAAAAGCGCCTTGATCGGTTAAAAAAAAAGTAGTGACCAAGATCATTAAGGTTTGTTTAAGTTGGTTG
The DNA here is from genome assembly GCA_907269065.1 of Crocallis elinguaria. Lineage (NCBI taxonomy): Eukaryota > Metazoa > Arthropoda > Insecta > Lepidoptera > Geometridae > Crocallis > Crocallis elinguaria. The sequence goes on from OU026076.1 coordinate 1,982,279, forward strand.
TTAATAATGCGTTCGAAGAAAGGATTAGGAAGCACTTTCTCAATGTTTCTAGTACCTAAATATAGACTACCCACAGCTACTTTGGCATTCTAATCTTAACCCGGGTTTTAAATTGTTTAAACAGCTAAGTAAACAAAAGCAATTAAGAGAAAGCCCACGCCATCCTGTCTAAAATACCTTAATTTCCTATCGATTGCTGACATTTTGCAAACTAATTAGGGATTCCCGTCTTGAATTAGTCGAAGCACGTTCGAAAAGTGTTTTACGAGTTATAACTTTAGTGATGGGACAAGCTCCGAAAGTCCTTAAATGGACTTCAGTCCAGTCAGTAACATTTAAGGACTTTCGGAGCTCGAATGTGACCCGAGCTTCAGCTCGGATATTGTAGACTTGTAGTGTCACATAGCTACTCTACACTAGTGAGTTATTGATAAACAATGTACCGTAAACGAAATATAGCTGTGAAATAATATAAAAGTTTAAATACTACCTAAAACATTATGTTATTTCTAAACTTTCTATTAAATTTGATGTATGAAGGAGTCTCAGGAGTCGAGGACAAACTATATTGTAATATTATAATTCTTTATTTTCTAGAACACGCTTTCTACATTTTCACAACGGGAAACAGAGAGAGTCAACTAGACTGTGTCACAGAGTATAGCGCATTAGCCAGAGAGGCAACACAGATAAACTATAATACTTAACACTTTCTAATAAGGCTTTGTGACAAGACGACGCGTAGGCTATAGTGCGTCGGGTGACCGATCGCTGCTGTGAATGAGCGGTTCTGTAATTTGCATGAAAACAGCCTCGACTTTGCCATGCGAAGTAACTACGTACAGAATTACGCAGTAAGAACGTGGAAAGAACGAGAAGAAAAGCTGAAAGAGAAACGAAACTAAAACGGAACGGAACTAAAATAATAAATTACCCATATTATATAATCTTACTAGCTTCTGCCCGCGGTTTCACCCGCGTTCCCACAGGAACCGTCAAACCGATCTGTCAAATGAAATCAACTTGTCAACATTATAGAACTTTATTGTCGGCTGTCAAATTATTGACAGCTGTCATGTCACACTGTCTCCTGCCCGCGGCTTTCACCCGCGTTCCCGCAGGAACCATTCATTTTTCCAGGATAAAAAGTAGCCTATGTTACTCTCCGGTCCATAAACTATATCTATGCCAAAAATCACGTCGATCCATTGCTTCGTTAGGTACTGCGTGAAAGAAGGACAAATCAACAAACACACTTTCGCATTTCGTCGCTTAGCTAACAATACCGCGTAAGTCGAAAATTGACCATTTTACGTTTTATACATCATTGGATAGATTTTTTCAGCGCGCATCTAATGACGTTACACAAAATTCAAAATTATTAAATCCCAGGAAGTTATTCAACTAGTTCTGTCACCGCGCAAGTCATTAGTATCGTTAAAACCGCACAAATCATGAGTCCGCCATACTGTTTCGCACTGATGTGTGACTGAGCTACAAAATTGATTAATTTCTTTTTAAGTTTGGTACTTTTATCGATGAGACAGGGAGTTATGATGCACTAAAAGGTAAGCGAACTTAATTGTTTTTTTTCTCTCCTGAAAACTAAGCAAATTTGAGATGCGCGGTATTGTTAGCTAAGCGACGATTTATAATATTAGTATGGATTAGTATCATATGGATAGTATGGATTTAGAAACGAAACGTGAGTATGATGGGTAACTAAGATAGAAGCAATCTTATACGTTCAACAATAAGACTATGCGTTCGCCGAGCGGCGACGCGACGCGGTGACAATGGTGTTGGGTTCGCTTGGAGTTGTATTTGTTTACCAAAGCCGAAAGCTGTCAAAGCTATCAAAGCTTTTTTTTATGTTATTTGGTAACGAGAGGAGCTGGTCGTTTGCCTGATGGTAAGCATAACGCCGGCCCATAACATTTGCAGTGCCACCCAGAACTTTGAAACACAAAGGCCTGCGCGGCACTGCAGTACGCTCGTTACCCTGAGACATTAGGTATTAAGTCTCAGCCCAGTAATTTCACTGGATACTCTGCTCATCAAACCGGAACACAGTAATGCTGGCACACTACTGCTTGGCGGTAGACTTCACGAGCAAAGCGGTGGTAACAACCCAGCTGTGGATTTGCTGAAGTTTAGGTAGTCTCTAAGAGATCTGTGGTAGTCTCCCAACGCGTCTTTTCTTTTTAAAATCTAAGGACGCTAAATATTTATGTAAAATGCCACCTTATGCCGACAGAAGGGCTTTATCAGGAAGTGAGACGATGTGAAAAATAAATGATAAATCTGTACACGCGCGAGTGTGCATTTGTTCTTCTTTTCGTCTTCTATCCTGTAGGGCTAACATGCGCACCGTGACAAAGTTTTCTCGATGCTTATGTCGTGCATTTGTCTCATGTTCGCGAGAGAAAGAGCGAGACAAAACTGTAGACAAAATTTTGTCGTGGCGCGCATGTTAGCCCTGCTGGTTGTCGATTTTTTAAGGTGCCACAAAAGTTCTCAATTTTAATATTACTAGCTTCGGCCCGCGGTTTTCAACCGCGTTCCTACAGGAACCGTGCATTTTTCCGGGATAACAAGTAGCCTATGTTACTCTCCGGTCCATAAACTATATCTATGCCAAAAATCACGTCGATCCGTTGCTTCGTTACTGCTTGAAAGAAGGACAAACCAACAAACACACTTTCGCATTTATAATATTAGTATGGATGTTAGGTACTTTTATAAGCTGATTAAATTCCAACAAGAGTGCTTTTATTATTGTATACCTATCTACTATGAGGTAACGAGATTAGAAAGTCTCTTGCCTGGTGGTAAGCATAACGCCTCCCTATCCTAAAACAATTGCAATGCAACCCAAAAGAGCACAAAACCCTGCGTAGCACTGCAGTACGCTCTTTGTCCTGAGTAATTTCACCTAAAAACTGTGTTTTAGCATCAACCCGTACTATAACCAATGCGAGTGTTTTTGTAGGTTTGGTTTATTAGTCAGTTGGTTTGTTCTTTCACGCAGCAACAGAGCAACGGATCGACGTGATTTGGGGCATAGATATTGTTATGGACCGGAGAGTAACATTGGCTTTTTATCCCGAAACATGCACGGTTTCTGTGGGACCGCGGGTGAAACCGACAGAAGCTAGTAATGAAATAAATGCAGAAATCTTGCTTACATAACTAATAACCCTAATTACAACGAGACTAAACAAAGACTGTTTTACCCCATCACTGCTAAGTTTTTGTCGCATGACAAATTCGCATTTAAGCTGCTAATTACTGTGCTGACGGTACCCCAGTACGTTTACTGACGTTGCCAACAGTAGCTAATTTGCTTACGGTACCCCAACAGTCGCTAATTTGCTGTCGGTACTTTGACAGTGGGTAATTTATCTGCGGTCAACACTTTGTTGATGAAACCAAAGTTTTAATTTGCTAAAATTCCACCGGGCGTTTTGAGAGTCCTGAACTTAGCTACTTTAGAGTAGAATTAGTGGGAAATATAACAATTTCACTATACTTAAGTCGAAGTTCAGTTAGATACTGAACTTCTTCTTTCTTCTTTTCTTTCTTACTTTCTTACAAAAAATTCAAGCACAAGTTCGTCGTCATTCAAAGTTCCTGTGGCACTATTATGGGTAGGGTGTCGACTACAATCGGACAAATTAACAGCTCATTTATACTTGTGAAAATAAATTAAAATAGAAGAAATGTAATCCCACACGAAAACAACATTTTTTTTAAGTCCCTTAGAAAAATCAGAGACCACCATTTTGTTATGTATAATGTATATACTTACGTATTTATAACTGGATCTTACAAGCGCCTGCAAAACACACCGTAAGCATTTAAACAGATTTTCATTTTGAGTAGCTAGCCATGATGTTTTCGTTTAATGAAAGTGTGTCCTTTTGAAAAGCGCCTTTAGTACCAATGAGCCATCGTCAACACAGAACTTTTTGAATAGATAGCCGACTATATTTTTCCAACAACAATAACCTTTACTGTTCACAAAAAACTACTGAAAAAGTTTATTTAAAGTTTAACTGGCAACGATTACCATACACGGAAGGCCGGGAACGCAATTAAACGTCGAGCTATTTTGGAATGAAAACAACATCGCCAGTTGTTTAGTAAAAGTACGGCGGCTTGAAAATGATCTGGGCTGATGTGGCAACACACAATGTTTGTTATTAATAGGAGGTAAGAGTAGGTCGGCGTAGAAGGGTTATTTATTCTGTAGGCAAATAAATTAAAACTTTTTATTGGTCTTTTAAAAAGGTAGGAAATCGTCTTGCGTTGGGGTGAAATAAAGATGGTAGATTTGATTTTTAAGTGTATGCTCGTGAAGTCTGCCGCCAAGCAGTAGTGTGCAAGCATTACTTGTTAAATTGTTAAAAGAATTATTAGTCTATGTAAACTGGAACGCACCTTGTCTAATCTATTTTTGTTATCTGTCAATGTCATGTCACTTCACTTTTCCCTCGTACTAAGAGAAAATGTTTTCTGTAAAATTGTGTTTTCCTAAATAAAGAAGTTAAGTGGCTAATGGTATTTATATCGGCCTTTGATAAATAACTCTAACATTACTGTGTTCCGGTTTGATGAGCAGAGTAGCCAGTGAAATTACTGGGCTTATGAGACTTAATACCTAATGTCTCAGGGTAACGAGCGCACTGCAGTGCCGTGCAGGCCTTTTGATTCAAAGTTCTGGGTGGCACTGCAATTGTTATGGGCCGGCGTTATGCTTACCATCAGGCAAACGACCGGGTCGTCTCGTTATCAAATAACATAAAAAAAATGTAAAGGTAATCGGTAATATTCAAATGCGTTTAAGAGAGTTTCAGTTTGCTTAATCATACGACTATGTTTTAATGCGTAAAATTTGTTCGAACTGTTCAAATTAATGAAAAATAATAGGCACTCAAAAATTTTGGTAAGTATATAATATATTTTGTCACTTCTTTCCTTTTATTCTTTGGCCATCTCAAGTTTCATCCGTTTGATATCACTTCATAGCTGCACTTCGGTAAAGCAATAAACTGTTGCTAGAGAAATAAACTAACCCACTTTGATCTTTAGGAGCAGAACTCTTCATAAAACTTTTTCTTTATCTACTTTATGGTGCCCTAGTACTTGAAACATTCCTTACTGGAAAAATTTAATACATTTTCTCGTTTTTTATACGAGAAGGTCGTTTGCCTGATGGTAAACAAAAGGCCAGCTCATAAGAATAACAGTGACATCCAGAAAAAAGGCCTGCGCGGCACTGCAGTACGTTTTACTTTGCGACATTATAGGTATTAAGTCACATTAGTCTTCGGACATTTATTTCAGAATTTTCAGATTGGCAACCGAAGGCTAAAAGAATCAAAGGCCAGGCCGAAGGCATTCGCTCTTTTCTTGTAGTGCCTTTTGTTATTTTGAAAGGTCTTACCACAAAATAAATTAACACACTTTAAACCTATGTTAAACTCTCACTGTGTTAACTCCTAAACATGCCTAGTCGCGTGTTTAAATGAGCAACCACCAATCCTGATTTAAGAAGTGTCTAACCGTTGAAAATTCATTCAAAATGAAATCATTTACAGAGTTTTGACCAAATTGCTGACAAAACAGGACAATAGCTCGAGCGTGATTGAGTGACAAACAAACATTCTCTGCTTTTTCATTATCAGTAAATAGAAAACAGTTGACATATACTAGAGTTGTATACTAAAAACCGTGGATTACTAAACTGTTGAATACTAAAACCCTAATTTAGCATTTCGATTTAGCAAATAGGGTTAGCGCTATCTAGCTAACAGAATCAGGATCGGAAACCAATTAGTTTGAGCATAAATTTGTAAACGAAACTGTCCCTTTTGGAAACATGACAGAGGCTTAGGGCTGTCCTATGTAAAACCCTGAGTCTTGTAGGGTTGTCATCTCAATGGTTGATTCGACAAGATCAATAATTTTAGCATTATTAACGGTAGACGGCTTTAAAATTTATTTACTTGGTATAAGTGAGTGCATTCAGTAAGTTTTTTTAATATCTTTGTTTTACCACTATTACATATTATAGCACGTAGCAAACAGTCGACTAGCTGCTGCCCGCGGTTTCACCCGCGCGGAGATATTGGATTTCACGGTTTTTATTTTTTTGCGCGGAACCATAATTATTTTTCTAAAATAAAAGTAGCCTAAGTTACTTCTTGTAATATCAGCTATCTGCCAGTGAAAGTCCCGTCATGAGATTACCCGGAACAAACAAACAGACAGATAAAAATTTAAAAAATGGTTGTTTTGTTATAGGTACTATACTTTCATATGCTTTTGGTAAAAAGCTGTTATTTTGATATTACAAACAGATACTTCAATTTTATTTATTTGTATAGATACAGATTTAAAATATCTCTGTGGAGCTAATTTTAAATCCCTAAACGGAATTTTATGATTTTCGAATTTCCATTGATCAACAGGAAGAAGTCTACTGTAGAACCTATGTTTCACCCCCAATAGCATAAAGGAAGGTGCGTTGTCATAATATACCACGCTAGGTAGGCGTCCCATAATCGCAGTTGTTTTTTTTATCCTTTTTCTGTCTATATCTTAAACCGGCTTTGTTCAAGCTCAATTGTCAAACCCCAAGTGGCGTCATCACACAATTGTATCGATTGGAACTAGATGGCGCCACTAGAAAAGTTAACACGCGCAAGCGAGTTGTTACAAGCGAGTGTTGACACTAACCGTTATTTATGAAAATAAAACCAGCCCAGAATGCGTTTACAAGGTGTTTTCTTAAACTTAGCCTTTACGTAATTCGTAATATGAACAGGCTTTGACCATTATTATTATAAGTTTTTAATATGTATTTGTATGTAGTTCCAGTTTTATTTTCTTCAGTAAACAATCCTAACGAAATTTAAAACCCCAAAACTCTCTAAAAGACTATTTCAAGTACCCTCAAATATGTGTGAGAATTACAAAAGAGTAAGCGAATTTCCATGCGACCGCCTAAACAACTAAACATTTGGGTGGGCGTCCCACCCAAAGCCATTGAGACAGATTTGCATTTGACAAATTTTTCGCCGACCCACCCCTAGAATTAATGATCGCGTGTCAGCCCTGGCGGTATAATTGAGCGGAAAATACATTTTTACCGGACAAGACGGTGGTGCTTGTGTGAGCGATATTGTGAGAGGCCATGTTTTGATATTTTCTGTTTATTTTATTTATTCTACGGAAGAAAAGAAATAAAAACTGTCTATCCCCCATTAAAAAAAAAAAACGAATTAGAAAAACTTCAAACGTGAAGTGCGTGGTATTTTTTGATTTTTTTTCTAAGTTTTTTTCTAGTCAACGTTATCATTTAACAAAGTTCAACATAGCTCATGTGTCAGCTGATCTAGGGCTGCCCAGAAATTTTTTAGTAGAATTTTGACCGAAACTTTCAATCTTTAAATTCCTATAATAATTAATTTTTTTAAGCTATAAATAAGGTGATAATTATTATTCTGGAAACCCGAAGTGTAATATTATTTTTGGATGAAATATTTTTCGACTCATTTAAATGTGACCTAGATATCGCAATTTGTTTCCCATGACCGTACAAACCATAACGCTCGCACAGCAACCGCGCCCTCTCGTACCCGGAACAAACAGTATGATGGAATTTGAGTTTAGTCGGCGATATTTATCTTTTCATTGCGATATGAAATTTCGTGGTGATTTTAGCTTAACGGCTGATAGACCGACAAAGGATTGTTCCTTTGATCCTTTGGTCGATTTACGAAAGCGAATTTTTAATAGAAATGCTTGACCTATCAACAGCAGTGGACGTTTTCTGATCTGCGTGAAGGGGAGATTTTGCCATAGGTAATACACCACGCTTGCATGGCATCAGGAGTCTTGTCGTTCGCAGTGATGATGTTACCAATGTTGTTAAATTGTCTGTTAAAAATATTGTACGTCCATAAAAAATTGGACAAACTGTTGAGTGTTGATTCATGGGCACGAATTGTAGGTTTTTGAGGGGGTGAAGCAGAGGAAGCGGTGGACGGGTAGCCCCGCCCACTGCGTGGTGCGGGCACCCGTCCGTTGCCGCCGACGCGTAAGGGGCACCTTAGACGCTCAAGCAAACGTACGTTTGCTTGTCAGAATAACAACGCTTTTGCGTCAAGCGTGCATTTCGAGTATCACGAAATCCGGAGTACGCATGACTCTATTCTAATAACCTATTTTGAAACATATTTTGCCTGCACGTCTCGTTACCTCCTTTACAGTACACTTCCTATTTGTAATTACATTCTTAATCCAGGTGTAGGGAATGAGTAACGAGGTTGGCAGCCAGCCAGGACTCGCAATCACTCCATTAATTAATGCTGTGATTTAATTAGAGGTCATTAAATACGAATTGCTGGACGCTATTCAGTATTCATTAGCGTTTATTTTGTTTATTTGATTTATAGTATTTATAAGTTAAGACGGACACTCGCAGAAGAGTTAGTGCTACCACTAACAAATTTTGTAATATGGAAACTGCAAGCGCTGCTTCAAAAAAGACGTCGTAGACCAAAACTGGCGCCCAACGTGGGGCAACGATTAGAACCATCTGGCGACCAGATTTATCCCAGTCAACGTTTGATAGATCGCGTTAAACCTTTACAGCCTGCATTTCGCTTCGAGCTTAATAAACAACCTTAATCCATTGTAATAAGAGATGGAATATAGTATAAAACAAGTTTGTGGAGCAATAAATTCAGTGAAAGTACGTCTGTCGCCGGGATTGGGTTTGCGGAATTCGTGGCTACAATCGGATTGTATTAGATTTGACATAATCATTTTTTATTTACAAATACTTATATGGGAGGACTAACTCTTCTGCGAGTGTTCGTCTGGGTTGTTACCACCGCTTTGCTCGTGAAGTCTGCCGCCAAGCAGTAGTGTGCAAGCATTACTGTGTTCCGGTTTGATGAGCAGAGTAGCCAGTGAAATTACTGGGCTTATGAGACTTAATACCTAATGTCTCAGGGTAACGAGCGCACTGCAGTGCCGCGCAGGTCTTTGTATTTCAAAGTTCTGGGTGGCACTGCAATCGTTATGGGCCGGCGTTATGCTTACCATCAGGCAAACGACCAGCTCGTCTCGTTACCTAATAACATAAAAAAAAAAAAAAATTATGGAACGGAAGATTTAGGATCTAGTTGAAAATTTGATTGGACTAATCTTTAAATTTAATATTGCATAGTGAACACAATGTTTCATGAGGTTCCTGTTTTTAACTGGTCTGATAATATAGACGACTAGCTGCTATGAAAGTCCCGTCAAAATCGGCCCAGCCGGTTTGGAGATAACCCGGAACAAACATACAGACAGACAGACGAAAATTTTAAAAATGTTTGTTTTGTTATATGTACCATATATACTTTCATAATTATGCATTTGGTAAAAAGCTGTTATTTTGATATTACAAACAGACACTTCAATTTTATTTATTTGTATAGATAATACAAATGTATGATAATATAAATGTGGTTGATGCCATATACCTACCCGTATGTGATATCAAATACAAATAATTAATAAAATTGAAGTGTCTGTTTGTAATATCAAAATAACACTTTTTTAATAAATGCATATGAAAGTTTGTCATGTATGATATATACTGAATTAAAAACAAAAACACAATTTAAAAAAAAACTGTCTGTCTGTTTGTTTTGGCTAATCTCCGAAACGGCTGGACCGATTTAAACGGGAGTTTCACTGGCAGATAGCTGATATTATAAGGAGTAACTTGGCAAACGACTCGCTCGTTACGTTATCCAGTATCTAATAACTTTAAACGAGCAATTCTTATATAATATAAAAATTTATTTCGCGTCGCTCGGCATCGACTCTAACGATTTGTATTAAATTTTGTATTTAAATAAGGCTTTGCTTTATAAGTTTACATATATATTTTTTGTATATACGTAATTAAAAAAGTTATTTTACTACACCGAGTGAAGATCTACTTAAAAAAAAATTATTTAATAAGTTTTTCTGGTCCAAACAAAACGTAATTATTTTAAGATCTATAATATAACCTAGGTAAAACATTTTCACCCCAGCTTCTTCGCAAGTTGATAGGTTTGTAAGAAATTTTTATCGCCATGGGTGAAGTTGAGAAGCTTTTTGAAACGGCAATTTTTGTCGCCATTTTACGACCACCTGGGATTAGCTTTGATACTCGGTTTAATAAGACCCATCGCGATAAAATTGACTTTTTAATACATTTTTTTTATGGGATCAATTTATTTTCGGGCGTGTGTTAGAAGTGTTTGTTACAAATTTTAAGTTTACAAAATACCTACCACTACTCCAAATTATTGTATGTAAGTAAGTAAAGTTTTTTTTTGTAAAATACTGATTTGAACCTGATGTTAAAATACACTTTGATATAGAAGTCAAACTTTTTACTTCAATGAAAAGAAAACTCAATGTAGTGGTAGAGCGATTTCCTCCAAAAGCAGTTGTATTCTGAGCGCAACATCCAAAACAAATCTATCTAATTCCACTACAAGTTCATCCCCCTCAGATCCAATAACAATGACCATACTTCTACACGTATTTATTACATCCCACTTCCCCTATCACAAAAACCCCAAAATGACCTCTATTTCGGATTACGAAACAAACTGCGGATAAGCATAGTTTAACTTAAATTTCTTTCACCGAAACTAGCCTCTGTATTGACCTGATAAGGTGCAAAATTCAATGAACTGTGTGTATGTAATTTAAGAGGATTACAGTGGACGTTTATGGTGCAATAAATTGGCTGCATCTTCGAGCTGTACTGCATTACCTGCATTTCCCCAACGTCCCCTGCGAGGGTAGATATTGGCAACACTGGTATATATTTTATGTTGATATATTGTGATGCAAAGTAGAAGTTACCTAATGTTATTATTATGGAGTTCTTATTTATATACAAATTTAGATGTCTCGGTTTTAGTTTGATTAAACCTTGAAGTTTTAAATTAGTGGGTATATTTTTTATACTCAGTAGTGAACACGAAATCTAGAACTGTCAATTTTTATTTATTTTACTAAATTTTCCAATAGTAAGCTCGTTGTTGTAAGATTTCCATCAACAAAAACAAACTTTAACCTATATTCGGAAAAATCTTTCCAGAAAATGTGAAATAACATTTCCAAACACGTTCAAGTGATTCAAATAATCGCTCTCGGTTCTTGAAAATCGTATTCTTCGATAACATTGTGTACAGAGCATGTTTACGGACTGCCATTGTGTCTTCAAAACGACGCTGTCAATAAATATTGGTACCGAAAACTAACGAAAATATTTTGGGAGGAATAAATAACGTACGACGATTTTAAATTGTAAGAAAGTAGTATGTAATCACAAGATTTCTTAATATTTTGTTTTGATACTACAAGCTAACAAGACGAGCAATTGTAAGCACGCTTGCTAGATGGTAAGCGTAACGTCTATCTAAACAATTGCAGTGCCACACAGAACGTTGTAACATTAAAGTATCTGCGACACTCCAATGGACTCGTTAGTGGGACGTGTTAGTGGGAGGACTAACTCTTCTGCGAGTGTCCGTCTGGGTTATTACCACCGCTTTGCTCGTGAAGTCAGCCGCCAACCAGGAGTGTGCAAGCATTACTGTGTTCCGGTTTGATCAGCAGAGTATCCAATGAAATTACTGGGCTTATGAGACTTAATACCTAATGTCTCAGGGTAACGAGCGCACTGCAGTGCCGCGCAGGCCTTTGTGTTTCAAAGTTCTGGGTGGCACTGCAATTGTTATGGGCTGGTGTTATGCTTACCATCAGGCAAACGACCAGCTCGTGTCGTTACCAAATAACATAAAAAATAAAAAACCCTGAGACATCAGTATGCTATATAATACGGTAATTAACGTTAATACGTAATTACCGTTAAGTAGTAACTTTAATTTTAACAAAGTCAATAAAAATTGCGCTGTTGCAACTCCGTGCGTGGTCCACAGCTTTATACCAATTTCAAAGTATCGGTGAAATTAACGATAATTTGAAAGTATCGTTAAGAATATTTACCGGTATGACGTGGCATAAGTAACGTTAAATTTACTACCGGTTATTTATATTTATCGGTGACACGATCAAGTAGACAAATGTTTTACCGGTATTTAAAGCTCTGCTTCAAGATACGGATTTCGTTAATCTGTTAAAAATAATAACGAACGATTACGCTGCTTTTTAACCAAAAAAATCGTGAATAGTAACTTCATATTCATTCCTGTGATAAACGATCTCTTTACATAAAATGCCTTTTGATCGTACCCCACAGTGGGCCACAATAACCCTTTCTTCGGCGCTTTTGGTGGATGGTGTCGGCAACCGTTATACCTATCGTTTATTAAATGTGTACGTAAGTAGTACTTATTTATTTTGTGCCGAGCTTTCAATAGTCAGATAACGTCCTGTTAGATAATTCCCTGAATCATCTAAGTCTGTGGTGAAGACAGACGTAAATAAATTGTATGTCATTCTAAAGAAATAAACCTTAGTTAGCTAACGATCCATTAATTTCGAAATGAAAGACCAGAAAAACTCACTAAATAAATTTATTGTTTCAATAGGAATCAGTTCGTTAACCCGCAATTGAAAGATCGGACCTAAAAGAGAAAAAAGGCTGCTTATTCCATTTGTCGTTTGGTGTTTTTTTAACACACATTTTTACTGGCTGCACTTGTAAATATGTAGGGTATTTTAGAAGTCAATTTTAATCTAATTCTAAAAACTGTCGTATCGAAATGGAACTGTATATGTAATTATGATGATAATACAATAATTTTGTATCATGGAGCTGATCTGATGAAGCCAGGAGGTAGGTAGTGGTACTCTTCAGTGGCTACAAATAGAACCTTCAAATTCAAATTCAAAAGTCTTTATTCAAATAGGCCCCAAAGGAGCACTTACGAAAGTTAAAATGACTCTAACAGTGGGCCTCTGCAGCATTCATCTACCCGAATCACAGACTAAAACTAATGCGCTTCGAGCTTGGGCTCATATGATTCGTTTTGACGAGTCCAATAGGTTGCAGTTGGTATCGACGTTCTGACTATGGAGCCAGTAGGGCTAACATGCGCACCGTGACAAAATTTAGTCGATGCTTGCCGTGCATTTGTCTCGTGTTCGCGAGAGAAAGAGCGAGACAAAACAGTAGACAAAATTTTGTCGTGGTGCGCATGCTAGCCCTGCAGGAGGTGCAAGTGTTTTTTTTTGTGTTATTTGGTAACGAGACGAGCTGGTCGTTTGCGTGATGGTAAGCATAATGCCGGCCCATAACATTTGCAGTGCCATCCAGAACTTTGAAACACAAAGGCCTGCGCGGCACTGCAGTGCGCTCGATACCCTGAGACATTAGGTATTAAGCCTCATAAGCCCAGTAATTTCACTGGATACTCTGCTCATCAAACCGGAACACAGTAATGCTTGCACACTACTGCTTGGCGGCAGACTTCACGAGCAAAGCGGTGGTAACAACCCAGACGGACACTCGCAGAAGAGTTACTAACAAAACTGTTTAGTTTCATTAAACTACATATAATTATTTCACTTGATCTTAAGAGGTCGAAGACTAAAAGCGACAACGGCCCAGTAGCAAAGACGTCGGTCGCGAATATAGAGCGGGTCACTGGTTCTCATTATCTTAAATTTAACTCTTCTGCGAGCGTCCGTTCTGGTACCAAAGCCTGGCTCGTGTAGTTTACCGCCAAGCAGTGATGTGCAGGCGTTACTGTGTTCGGGTTGGATATAAGCAAAGTATCTATGCTTAGATACCATAAAGAAAATCCTGTCGTAAAAAAATTGCTGAGTTTCACACCGATGTGTCTCGGCGACTGATACAACTAGATGGCGGCAGATGGCCAGGCGCGCCCTAAAATGCTCTACAAGTTCTACAAGCATGGGAAATAATTTTTGTCGATTAGGTTACACAGTATTTTAGTAGTCACTAGTTTACTTTGAAGTATAAATGGGAGAGGTTAATTTTAATACACTCGGAATGATTATTTCGTGTAGGAAGCGAATGATTCCGATCATCACAGAAATTTCCCGTAGATTCGACAACTCATACTTAAATAAATAAACGCTTACACTCATACGCCCGCAATAGGATTCCCTGTGTCGCAGGTGGCATGGACGCACACAGATACACATCACAAACATCCGAGACCCGAGAACAAACTTTATGCTTACACAAAATCTGCCCTAGCCGGGAATCGAACCCGGAACCCCTCGCTTTGCAGGCAGGGTTACTACCAACTTAGCTACGGAGCCGTCACTAATTAATCGCGACAACATTTCTCTATTGGGATGCGATTCCGAAATATAAACGATCATAAACAGTCGCTTACTACACGGAATCTTTCCGAGTGAATTAAAATATCCCGACTGATCGTCTACTCCGAAGAGAAATCAATTAAAATTCAAGCCGCGAGCAGTAAACAGTGGAGCGGATGATCAATCTTATTCAAGTTAGCGTCTAAGATTTGTAAGCTTTATACTCGAGCGTAATCAGTCTAGAGTCTGACGAGGTTCCTAATTACTTATTTTTTAGTATTATATACCTACTGTAAGAATAAAGGTAGAGCATGGTATGGTGCTGGGTGCTACGCTATGACGTCATGAAGTCAGTGCTACGCCGTAGTCGTCCCAGCGCTACGCAAGGGGAAGACATGGCGAAGGACAGCAGTCCGCATTGAACTACGAGTGAAAATACACGGGTGTCGATTATTCAAACCGAGTTGTCTCATTTCTGGACCGAACACTACCTTATCTAATCATTTCTTAAGCCTCTTTACTGTTAAGGAAACAGTATACAAAGAACTAGATGGCTCGCGTTGCCGCGGGCCTGAAATAAGATAATAGAGTTATTTGTCATGCAAGGCTGTATTGTATGTATTGAAACCCGAGGAATCGAAGGATTCTAGGATTAGGTTTCAAAAGTGCGAGACGCAAAATAGCTTTGCTGCCAAACGAAACACAATTTTTCACCTCACTACAGCGAGGAAAGGTTTTGTTTTTATCCGCTAGCGTGGAAAAAGCACTTTTGCACACAGATTTCGAATGATAAACAAAATCTTTCCGAGTCTCAAAATGTTGAGGTGGATGTGCGGTGTCACTAGACGCGATAAAATCCGCAACGAGGCAGTCTTGGTGTACGTGACATCGCCGACAAACTGCAAGAGAGTCGACTGAGGTAGTATGGAAATGTACAAAGACAAGATTATCTGAAAGAATAAATGATTGCAATTCATGCCGTCACTTCAGCTGGAGTGCCCCATCACCCTCTACGATGTTACTTCTACTCGTTGGAAGTGGCAAGCAGGACTAGGTAACGGCCGGTAAATACATCTAAATATGAAACTCAACAATGTCCAGTGTTCGCCATAATCGTACAATTTAAAGCAACAATTACAATGGCGAGTAAGTGCACGCGAGAGGCCATTCGCGGCAGACGCGACTTTGGGGCGCATCGCACGTGCAGCGAGTAGCGGGAGCGGATATTGGACATTAAATAAGATCCAAGTAATTTTATTTCATTTATAAGGAAATAAAAAAAGAAATTGGTACACCTATCCTACTCCTATTATAAACTAGCTGCTGCCCGCGGTTTCCTTCGCGCGGAGATATTGAATTTCATGGGTTTTATTTTTTTGTGCTGAACCCTAATTATTTTTCTAAATCAAAAGTTGCCTATGTTACTCCTTGTAACATTAGCTATCTGCCAGTGAAAGTCCCGTCAAAATCGGCCCAGCCGTTTCGAAGATTACCCGGAACAAACAGACAGACTGACAAACATTTTTAAAATGGTTGTTTTGTTATACGTACCGTATATATTTTCATATGCATTTGGTAAAAAGCTGTTATTTTGATATTACAAACAGACACTTCAATTTTATATATTTGTATATGTATATTTAACTATAACCAATAATTATAGGTATTTTTGTCACAGTATTCGCTAATAAGGGCTGCAAATAACTAGGTATCAATCCACCGACCCCTCTCTCTCACTCGCACTGCAGATTTACGGAACAATTTTTTTTATATTATTTGGTAACGAGACGAACTGGTCGTTTGCCTGATGGTAAGCATAACGCCGGCCCATAAAAATTGCACTTTGAAACAGAAAGGCCTGCGCGGCACTGCAGTGCACTCGTTACCCTGAGACATTAGGTATTAAGTCTCATAAGCACAGTAATTTCACTGGATACTCTGCTCATCAAACCGGAACACAGTAATGCTTGCACACTACTGCTTGGCGGCAGACTTCACGAGCAAAGCGGTGGTAACAAGCCAGACGGACACTCGCAGAAGAGTTAGTCCTCCCACGAACTAAAATAATGATATAAGCAGCTTAATTCTTAATGACGGAGGAATCATTCCTTACTTTCTCATTTCTGTTGACATTTTCCGCTCGTCCGCTCCCTCGCTGTCACTGCCACCGCACATCCGTTGAGTTACGGCGCGGTGTCACAGGCAGTTGAGTGTCCGATGACAGTTGCAGCCGACTGTTATCTCCATGCACATTCAGTGTTAATAAATGCTGGTTTAATGAAGATACATGATTGCAATAAAATAATGACAGCCGTTACGGTGATGCGATGCGGTATGGTAACGTTGAATAAACTGTAGCGGGTAAGGGTTCCAGTTTGATACTCGCAACCATAGTAAAAAATGATCTTGTGTTTTGTCGTGTCATGTGATGGACTCCTCGTAAACTAACTCCTCTTATCTGTTTTTATGATCTAGGTGTGAACGTCAAGGTAAAATCTTTATATACTAAAACTATAATCAGGTACCTAAACTTAATTTTTGAAAAGTTTTCGAGTAGCGATTACGAACCGGGGGACGTTGTGCATGCTAGTTCCCCTCTAGGTAGACGACCTTGTCGAAACCGTTATTGGATGCAAGAAACGAGTAGCCGATACAAGTGGTGTTATATGGGGGCGGCCTATGTCCAGTAGCAGACTTTTCTGGCTGATGTGATGATTATGGATTCAGTTTAAAAATTACACTATAACACACAGTTGAAATTTTAACCTGTCTAAAATGTTCGGTTTTGGTTTCGGCCGATACTAACATCGAGGCCGAAGGTTCGGTTTCGGCTGAAAATCTTGTTTCGATCGGACGCTACCTCTATATTATCTTGCACATTTTGCAGTGTTCGTGATAAATATTCCCAATTACCTACACCAAACTTTTTGTTCGGGGTTACAATAAATGTAATAAAATAGGTAGGTACCTAGATAGATATCTATAATCTGTTTTAAGTTCGGATTTCCAGCAGCAAACAATAAATCGATTATTTATTTCCAACACGATTTTCTGCGGTGAATTTATGAAAGTTGTTGTCGTGAAATGGATACGAATGAGTACAATTTGGGGTTTTTAATGATTTCCGTGTGTAAAATTGATTTATCGTGTCAACATTGAAATGAATTTTACTGTCTTTTTTGTGGTTAATTTCTATTGTGGTAGTTTCGATTTTGTTTTATGAGTTGCGGGGACTCTATACATAGGTATAGGCTGTATTTTATGGTAAGTACCTATCTAACATGAATCGTGAATTTAGGAAGCTACCTATAGGTTTAATAATACTAACTAGATATATAATGTGGGTAATTTATAGTTTTAAATCCGCGATTATTATTTAAAATGGATTTCTGCAAAGTAACGCCTGATTCCATCAAATAGTAACTTGGTAATTAGATATACGAGTACAATATAATACAGGCAGTGGCGTATTTTAGGATTCAGCGCCCTGGGCCTGCAGGCCCCGCCGCCCCTTTTTTTGACATTTTTCAACTGAATCGAAAGAGACAAAACACAGTTTAACACTATTCATTAATAAGAGCCTTAGTTAGGTAGTCTTTTTAAATATCTTCTGCTTGCACCGCCCCTCGCAGCGTGCCGCCCCGGGCCATGACCCTTTTGGCCCTAGGGTAAATACGCCCCTGAATACAGGTACTATACCTAGGTATAAATGGTGTCGATTCTGTCGTTTCCTCGTTTCATACCTAAACCTAATTGTAGTTTAGCTCTCTCTCTTTCCACAACATAACATGAGAAAGAGATGGAAGATGTTTTATAGTTCTAAATTTAGTTTTATGGTAGCCAAAATATCTTCCACTCTTGATAAATTAGAGGCTATTTAACACTAAACAACAAACAAGTGATTTAATTTGACAGGTCTAAAATATGTTTCATCTCTTTCTCGTGTTCTCTTTTAGAAAGAGAGATTGAAACTAAAATTAGGTTAAGGTATGATGACAGAATCGACACCAATTATAGGTATTATTGTAAATCCGGACATGTAATCTAATATTCATACAATAATAAAATTATTTATAAAAATAAACTCTGTGTTTATCAGAAAATATATTAGAGTCTGAACACATGCCATCTAGCGATACTTTGAAGTACTAAATCGTATAACAGTGTTTGGCTAAGCTTATAGATGTCACTATATATTCGGTAAAATTACTAAAATAACAAAATCTGTTGCAGAAAACTTGCTAATAGTAAGACTAAAAATATAATGCATAAAATATAAAAAAATATAATATGATACATATAAATATGTAATAAAAAATTGGTAAGCGATGCCATGACTGCACAAGCCTATTTAAAAAAATTACAATACACAAACAACATGGTGGATCAGCTGTTTTCATTTTTCTCAAGTCGTAATTTGTTTTTATAAAAAGACGAATTGTTATGGTTTCATAGCCATGTGTGAATTAAAATGGGCTCAATCGCATCGGTGCTGCAATGGCATTGTCAGACGTGCGGCCAAATCAACCCTACAGAGAGTGTGAAGTGTTTAAAATGTGGTACAAAGCGGGTGTCAAGTCATGACAGTGGATATTGTCGAGAAAATTGCAGAGAATCATCTCCAGAATACACATCACGTACGGGAAAGAGCGACGGAACTACCCCCGGTTCAGAGCCTATCGTTATCCCAACTGAAAACCCATTTAATAGGTGAGTTTCAGTCATTGTATAGTCAGGCCATTGTTAGGAGTTGTTACATATCGATTTTTCACAACTCATAATTTAGGTTATAATTCTTTTGTATTTCGTAGTTGCGCGGCCGCGGCGCAAGTTCATTATCGAAATTAACTGTTGCCGTACGTTTTTGTGTGTGTTCGTTTCAGTATTTGTGTGAAAATGTAGTTTTTGTGAGTAACAATGGATAATGGTGGTAAGTAATGGATGTCTGATGTATTAATACTTTGCAAGGCTGAATCAATTTGCTTTCAAAGGAAAATTAGTTTTCTATTTGCATTAAACTGAACAGGTGGTGTTTTCGTAAAAAGAGGCTTATTATTTTCATCTGTAAGTAATTTTAGACACAATTAGTTGATTGCTAAATAAAACACTGGTCACTGACAGACCTAAATATACCTAAGATTGATTGCTCATTTATAACAGTCCTTTATGGGACACAATATAATTCTACAGGCTTGACTTACTTCTTTATTGTTAAAAATCATAGTTTTTCATAACTAACCGCTACTGACTAAGATGAATATAATAATTATAAGATACAAGAAAAACAAGTCAATGTCAGATTTACGTAAATAAACAACATGACTGCCCTAGCCAGTGTCAATCGGGATGATATAAGGATTCTAATGATACCCCATACATTCAAATCAGTACAGGCTTTTAAAAGTTATGGTGGAATAAACAAATTCACATACATACATAAACACTAAAAACATTACACTCATTTTTGTGCAGTTGTGTAAAATGTGAAATTTACTAAGTGATATACTACTGACATATCAGTAAGCCTGAACCCATCTTGTAACATTAGAAAGCTTGGGACACATTCTGGTAAGTGTGAATGACTCACTGAAACTGTATTTTTGCATCTGATCAAATCACACTAGCCTTTATATGAAGTACCTTCAAAGTATTGCTTGGATGAGTGTATGTTAGTAGAACCAAGTCATGCAATACTATGGTACACTCTCCAAAATGCATCCTGCCAGACTAACATGTGCACTATGTACAACTAAATTTAGTTTACTGTTTTGTGTCGCTCTTTCTCCTGCGAATACAAGACAAATGCACAATATAAGCAGCGATAAAATTAATTTAATTTTGTCACGGTGCGCATGTTAGCTTGGATGGAAAATACAGAAAGACTGGTAAATTGGGTCATAGAACCATACATAGGGAAGCAATTTGTACTTGTACTTTTTACTTTTACAAATGTCCAACTAAGGCATGTTTAGCAGTTGAAAGCAGTTTATGACAGGTTTATGATGTATTTAATGCTCTTGTGGTACGTTAGACATTTTACTGGATTTTCTTGACTTTCCACAGCGGATGGTCCTGCGTGGGGTCAGCACCGGAGGCGTCCCGCGCTTGGCGTTGCCCATGCGGGTTGCGCAACGTATCAGCAGCGTGGCGTTGCGCAGCGTGCGATGCAATTGCGCACCACGCCCCCGTCTACAGGTAAAAAAGATAAAACTCTTTAAAACATGTATTTTTTAACTGCCACTGAAATCAATTATGCCACCCAAAAGAAAAGCCAATGTTCGGGCAGGACAACATTTGTTGATCCCGCTAGTTAGATATAAATTTCAAATTCATTAATTCATTGGGAATTATTTAACAATTATTGTATGTAAATGGTAGTATTAGAAAAAAATACAGAACACCATATTTTATTCAACCTTTCATCATGCAATATGACACAAAATAATAACCTGTACAAAAGATGAAACTACTCTGCTATTTATCTTCAGACTGATAGATTCTGGATGTGTGATTACAACCTCTTTTCTTATGACTTTATCTATACAAATAAATAAAATTGAAGTGTCTGTTTGTAATATCAAAATAACAGCTTTTTACTAAATGCATATGAAAGTATATATGGTACCAATAACAAAACAACCATTTTTAAAATTTTTGTTTGTCTGTCTGTCTGTCTGTCGGTTTGTCCCGGGTAATCTCCGAAACGGCCAGGGAGATTTTGACGGGACTTTCACTGGCAGATAGCTGATGTTACAAGGAGTAACGTAGGCTAATTTTATGTTAGCAAAAGAATTAGGGTTCTGCACAAAAAAATAAAAACCATGAAATCCAACATCTCCGCGCGCGCGGGTGAAACCGCGGGCAGGAGCTAGTAATAAATATAGAATTGTGTATATTTCTCGCTTCAAAAAGTTCATGGTTTTTGTCTAATAGATTTAGCCTCCATGTGTAATGAAAAACAAAACAAATTGACCTTTCACCACATAAGTGTCATTGCCACTGGAAAGTTCAAAGCATTTCCATTAACAATGTAACCTGAGTAACCCAAGCTCTGAGGTCACACTAAGGTTAAAGGTCTATGTTTACTTAGTAATTGTAATTGATCTATGGTTACAGGCTGTCGGATGATGAGGATCAAGCTTCAGGGATGACGGACAAAGAAAAGTCTGCTAAGGGTGAGTGACAGGTTTTTTTAAAAGTTTTTAACTTTCCCTGTTAGTATGAGTGAAATCTTGCAAGCTAATTTGATCCACTTCCCAGTAATCAATTGAGCCCCAATTTTACATACATAATTGTAAATGACAATGTAATCTTGTCGAAGAGCTGGTCTGATGTTGGAACCGGAAGGCCTCTGTAATGAAACGACATAATCCCAATTAGTTTGGGCTCATTTGATTTGTCTTTACATGTATTTTGATCCCAGATGATGCCCAGGGCCTGATGATGGAGCAGGAACGTGGCCCGAAGAACACTGTACCAATTACATATTTTATAAATCGTTGTCTGGAAAAATATATTTTCCGAAAAAAACTTGACCTCTGTAGGCTTATTCTGGTTGTTATTTGACCCTCATTTCAACAGATCTTAAGTACCGTAAATAAGGAAGTAAGTACGCTCAATTTAGAACGGGGAGCTCTCAAGTGCCGTAAAACACTGATAGGTGTTCGGCGACCTTTTTTCGACTTGATTTTTAGTCAGGAGAACACTTGATAACGATCATGTAAAAAGTTTTTTAGGGTTAGCACGATTTTTACGTGAGTTTTTTTAGATTTTGTGTCACCAAACCGGGATTCCGTGTGTCTAGGACCGGGAACCATAAAGACTGTTGTCTTACAAAGTCCAGGCGCTCCATAAATACATTTTCCCTATTGCAAAAATATTGGTCCCACTGCGGAAATAGAGCATTCACCTTTTATATACCTTGCTTCTTGTTTGTTCGATCTAAATAGATCTCTACATCCAATGACAATCTAAAATACTAGGTTTTACAAAGGTTTGGTTTTAAAGCCCTTTTTTCTGATTAAAAAAATACTAGTTTTTAAGTATCATAATTCCGTCGGCTGAAGGTTTATTCAAAACGAGACGCTAAACTAATCCACATTAATTATTTTCAAAATCTCTTTTCAGACCACACTATGATAAGATCGAACACCCTGGCAGTCCCATCGTACAAGCCTAAAGCTACGTATTCTGACGGACGACCACTAAACCTGGACCTCCAATCGCTAAGATTATCACCGACTCAGCTAACGGACACTGCCCATGGTGTTACCAGATCCCTATCACATGGATCAGTGATAAACTCTCAGCATAAATGGTGGAAGGTCGATGAGAGCCGAGGCACTATCAATAGACCAACTAGTTTGATGGTTTCAGAAAGATACGGTTTCAACACAACTCAGAACCCCAGAGAATCGTTCTTGAGGAGTCTGCATACAGTTACGCGAAAGCCGAAGAGATGTAACGAGAGTAGGTCCAATTGGGAGCTGAACTACGTGAAGGAGTATCAAAGGGAGCAAAGTAAGGCGTTGCATTTGAAAAAATGGTCGTGTTATAAATGCACATTAGAGAATTCTGGGATTAGAACCCACTGTGAGGCTTGCATGGCTCCTAGAGTGTCTCCGCTTGCGAGAATTCCTAACGCTAGAGGTTTGAGTGTGACAACTTTGAGTAGACATGAGGGTGTGAATCGCGATGGTGCTACGTCCCTCCCGTCGTCAGGTGGTGTGATGATCACAGTTCCTGACTGGCCGCAAAGTGGAAGTACGACTCTTGGCAGTTCCTTTAGAAGGTCTATCAGCGCGCAAAACTCGCCGGAAATCCGACCGACATATCGAAGATCATTCTCTGAGCATACGAACGCGGATAGACCAGTCGGCAAAGTGATTTCCAGTAGAAGAAGCTTGAACGATTACCAGAAATCACTAGCTACATACTGCAGTTTGAATAAGGATAAGAAAGATCTGATTGAAAGGAAGATTGAGGAAAGCAGTGCAGAATTGATTGATAAGGAGTGCAGTTGGGATACCAACGCAGAAGGAGTCATATACGCACTCCCCAACAAAGGGAAGTACAAAGACTTGAATCTACAGCTGCAAGTGAACAACAACGGTACCAGATACTCTTACGTATCTGTTCAGGACACGAAGACAGTGATGAGTAATTCTCAGAACGAAGTGTTGTACTCTAATGATTTAAGTGACGGTGACTATGCAAGGATAGATGAGTTGCTAGGTGCTGAGAACTGTATATCTCCGGTGAATGAAGCCAATGTGTTGAGGACTTCTCATATAGGTGCTGTGCCAAGGGAACGGGAACTGGGCAAGGTGTGCAATATCCTGCCATCGGTTGGCAGGGTCAACACACCACGGGAACCGAGTAAACTGCCTTCAGTACAGATGTCCAGGTGAGGTTATAATTAATCGCTTTGTTTTGTGTGGAAATGTGTCTGGTATCTAATGATGGAACCGAATTTTTTAAACTTTTTTTTTTATTTGTTAACGAGACGAGCTGGTCGTTTGCATGATGTTAAGCATAACGCCGGCCCATAACAATTGCAGTGCCACCCAGAACTTTGAAACACAAAGGCCTGTGCGGCACTGCAGTGCGCTCGTTACCCTGAGACATTAGGTATTAAGTCTCATAAGCCCAGTAATTTCACTGGATACTCTGCTCATCAAACCGGAACACAGTAATGCTTGCACACTACTGCTTGGCGGCAGACTTCACGAGCAAAGCGGTAAACTTTGGTTATGAATTAAGTTTGTATTGATTTGGAACATAGTCATAGTTCATAGTCTATGATTGTTTCGCTACAACATGGTTGATTAGACGCCAATAAAGTAATGCCATCAACATTCATGCCACATCAGTTCCAATCAATTCAAGCGTGTAGTCTAAAAACCTACCTTTTCTGTCCTGGGATTATGTAATAATTAGCATTACTGCGTTTTTTGATATATTTCAAAGCATCAACTCTAAATAGATGTTTTCCGAAAATAATCCCTTATGGGAGTCAAATGGGTAAGTTTCCAGGCAAGCATTATACCTTGTCGGCCTCATAGTAGCTGTCTCGAATTAAAATTCTTAATCTAAATTTGGGTATGCTACTTAAACCCGCTTCATTTCATCGTTCTGTGAGTGACGGTTTCACTGTTTTAAGAACCGTTGGCTTTGATTGGCTACGATTATTACTAAGACCAATTATTAAGAGCAACAAGATGGTCTATACTAAATTATTATTATTATAGTGATCTCTTCCAGTCAACCCTGTGTGCAATTGGAATTGACATGTGGAATGTGCAAGCGTGACTGTTGTCCAGTTTTGGCTAAGCGGACGGTTGTTGTTTCCAGCAACGAGAATCGCATGTGGCAGTGCACTGAGTGTTGGTTCGCGTACAATGCGTGGTGGGCACGCTGGTGCGGAGTTTGCCGCAGTGCCCGGCCGCACCACGTCACGCACACGCTGCATCTCAGGTACACACACACACACACACAAACACTCATACATATACCTCCTGAGTTTGAATCGGTATTTTATCCCAAAGGGGATCAATCTACTCCTGGAGGTCAACAACATTTGTTTTACAAGTTTTTGAAATTCGTAATTTTTCATTGGACAAATGGCATTTAAGTTTACGTTAAAATTCTATTGCACAGAATTTCAGGGCAGCCCTAGCTTCAGCTGATCCACTTGGACTATGTTAAATGATGACGTTGATTAGAAAATATTTAACAACAATTCCAGAAAAAGCTGCACGCTTCACTTTGCAATTCAGTGTAAAATTAAGGCACACACTTCTGATAAGAAAAAACGGAAAATGTGGATCAAAGCATTGCTCATCAACGATTATTGAAAACCAATTATTCTTCTAGGTTATGTAGTGACCATTTCAAATCTAATGATTTTTATGACGAGAGCATGTGTACTGGTTAAAGTTTAATTCATTAATCCTCAAAACACCAGCTATAGTGGCGCCATCTGAGATTAGCTTTGCCTGTGCCTTCACATTGTAACAAACATTGATATAAAGCTAATAATTTACTATATTCTATCTTTTACTATTCCATTAAAGATACAGATATTTGAAAAACACGTGCTGTTACATGTAACTACACGTGTTTTTCAAATATTTTGATGTATGTATCATTATTATTATTTGACGGCTCCGTAGCTAAGTTGGTAGTAACCCTGCCTGCAAAGCGAGGGGTCCCGGGTTCGATTCCAGGCCGGGGCAGATTTTGTGTAAGCATAAAGTTTGTTCTCGGGTCTTGGATGTTTGTGGTGTGTATCTGTGTGTGTCCATGCCACCTGCGACACAGGGAATCCTAGTGCGGGGGTACGAGTGTGTAAGCGTTTATTATATTATTATTATTATTATTTATTAGTATATACTCTTTCAGTGCACGACAAACAGAAGCTAGCGGTAGCAAGATGCCGGAACCCAACAGAAACGATCCGCCTAAAAAACTGACTGTGCCCATCGCATCCCTAGACCACGATTTGAACAGCGACGAGCTACTCTTCGCCGTTGGTAAGTACATTTATAATTCACTAGCTTCCGCCCGCGCCTTCGCCCGCGTGGCAAGTATCTTTATAAATTGTAGTCTGTGTGTTATTCTGATGTATAAGCTATATTACTGTATTTTATCAAAATCTGTTCTGTAGTTTTTGCGTGAAAGAGTAACGAACATCCATCCATACATCCACCCATACATCCATCTTGACGGCTCCGTTGCTAAGTTGGTAGTAACCCTGCCTGCAAAGCGAGGGGTCCCGGGTTCCATTCCGTCCGGGGCAGATTTTGTGTAAGCATAAAGTTTGTTCTCGGGTCTTGGATGTTTGTGATGTGTACGTGTGTCCATGCCACCTGCGACACCGGGAATCCTAGTGCGGGGGTATGAGTGTAAGCGTTTTAAAAAAAAAAATCTATCCATCCATCCATCCTTACAAACTTTCACGTTTATAATATTTTCAGGATAGCATTAGCGGGATGCGGCTCAAACCGATAATCAATCGTTTATCAATCTCTATGACGCTATAGTTGCTTCTCTTTCATTCGTATGCCGAATGACAGTGACAGCGTATATCAGCATCGATTGTCAAGTAATATTTTGCATATATTATTTTCAGAGTCAACGCCCGCGATCAACATTGAGACGTGGCCATGCCCGCGCTGCACCCTAGTAAATGAACTGAGTGCGGTGGTGTGTGCCGCCTGTGCCGCTTCCAAGCCGCAACCGCACCCTTACTGGTGAGACACACATTACTTACAAAGAAATAGTTATTTGTTATGTATGTCCTTAAAGTTTTTATTGGCTTGAAGACTATCCAACTATTTTTGATCTAGGTTAGATGTAGTGTTTATTTACGTATTAGCTAGTTAAAAAAGGCTATTAGCCCGTTGGAAAAAAAAATATCTTGTGTATAGGTAACAATTTTATCTTGTGTATAATAAATAACAATTTAATCTTGTGTACAAATAACAATTTTATCTTGTGTACATATAACAATTTTATCTTGTGTACAAATAACAATTTTATCTGTATACTTATATATTTTTTATGAAGCTCATTATAAAAAACATAAACTAAAATAACTAAATAATATAGTATACTAATGTCTGCACGTATGACAATTTTATCTTGTGTACAAATAACAATTTTATCTTGTGTATAAATAACAATTTTATCTTGTGTACAAATACAATTTTATCTTGTGTACAGATAACAATTTTATCTTTTGTATAAATAACCATTTTTATCTTGTGTACAAATAACAATGATATCTTGTGTACATTGTACAAATAACCATTTTATCTTGTGTATAATTGACGTGTAATGTAATATTCCAGGTCGTGTACATCGTGTACGCTACAGAACCCTCTGTCCGCGAGTCTGTGTCTCGCGTGCAAGACTCCGCCCGTGCCGAAGCACGGCCTTGCCGCTGTCGATGGCAACTGTGGTGGCGCTAGTAAGTAGATAGATACTCTTTATTGAAACACGACAGTACAGAGAAAATTTAAAAGCTAAAATCTTAAAAAATAAGTGTCACAACGGGCGGACTTATCGCTCATAGCGAACTCTTCCAGTCAACCCAAAAGCTAAAGTAAACAACGGTTGGTTGGTTTTTACTTCTTTCATGCAGCAACCGAGCAACGGATCGACGTGATTTTTGGCATATATGTAGTTTATGGACCGGCTACTTTTTATCTCGGAAAAATGCACGGTTCCTGTGGGAACGCGGATGAAAACCGCGGGCAGGAGCTAGTTTAACATATGCGTTTGTTTGTTTGACAGGCGGTCGCAGTCCGTCCCCCAGGAGAAGCGCCAGACACACTCCGGCGCTGCCGCGGCGTGGCTCGAGGCACAAAACTCCACCGCCAGAACCTAAGTAAATCCTACCTACAATATAAAACATAAAAACTTAATACATTGTAACGGGATATTTACCGTGATTATTATAAGCTGGTGATCTCCTGTTACAATGTATAAAGTAGTGAATAACCGTGAAAGTCTAAAACAGTGCTATAAAAACTTAATTCTATACTGAGGTAATAGATAGTTACCACACACACAGACAAGCACACGCATACGCACACGCACACGGAAACGCACACGCATGCACGCACACGAGCACGCGCGCGCGCACCGGCACACGCACACGCATGCGCACGCACACGCACACGCGCACGGGCACACGCACGCGCACGCGCACACACACACACACACACACACACACATACACATACTTTTTTATTTATTGTAAATACTGTAATAGACTGTTAAATCTACCTTGTCAATTGTAATATTCTGTAATGGATATGGAAGAGCGAGGCCCTCTGGCACAAGTATTTTCATACTTAAAAGATACAAATATACAACGGAACATCTGACGTCACTTGTTCAACGCGGGCCGTAAATCTGTACTAAACACATGCATTTTGTTGAGTTGGCCGTGAAAAACTGCGTTTAAGTACATAGTTGTGATACATTTTTTATTCATTGAAATGTAAAGAATCTGTTGGTATCATTTAAATCACTAATGGCTGATAAAAAAAATTTGTTGAATTTGGGAAACTTTTAATTGCACATGTTTCACGAATTTCATTTTATTGTGTTAATGTGATCGTCATAAAACTCTATAACGACAGAAATTGTGTAATTTGTGTTCCATGTAACATCCCTATTCTGTATCATCTTGATATTGTAACCCTATGGTTTGTATTATATGTATTATTTTCTGTCATCGATACGAGAATGCAACCCTTTTAATTTTTGATACATCTTATTCGTACGTCAGTGTCAATTGTCTCTTTGACATTTGTCTCTTCGACATTGACTTTGACAGATCTTATCAGTGTAGCCTGCAAAAATCATTGACACCTACTTGATATTGGCGAAATTGTGGCTAACATTCCACAGAAGCCAGGAAATAAAGAAACAAGAAGAAGAAGGATCATTGACCTTGACATAAGGGTATTTACGAGTATACTCGTAAACAATAAACATAGGATTTGAAAGTTGAACATAATTCAATGAGTTAAAATGCGTTTTCAAATACATTTTCTGTGTTCCCCAGGGCGGAATCTTCCCAGTGGTCGTGTTCAGAATGCACGTACGTCAACATTAACGGAGCGCTGTCGTGCGAAATGTGTCAATCAGCTAAGACGAGACTGCTCCGCGCCGCGCCCGAGCAGCCGAGCTTAGACGACGACGACTCACGTAAGCAACGGGGAGGCACAGGGAAAGATTGTTAGTCGTAGGACTAACTCTGCTGCGAGTGTCCGTCTGGGTTGTTACCACCGCTTTGCGAGTGAAGTCTGCCGCCAAGCAGTAGTGTGCAAGCATTACTGTGTTCCGGTTTTATGAGCAGAGTAGCCAGTGAAATTACTGGGCGTATGAGACTTAATATCTAATGTCTCAGGGTAACGAGCGCACTGCAGTGCCGCGCAGGCCTTTGTGTTTCAAAGTTCTGGGTGGCACTGCAATTGTTATGAGCCGGTGTTATGCTTACCATCAGACAAACGACCCGCTCGTCTCGTTACCAAATAACATAAAAAAAAGATTAATCTCAAATGGCGCCACCATCACTGGTGCTTGTCATTGATGTTTACTTTGAGGGTTAACGAATTAAACTAGAACCAGTAAACTTGCTCGCTTCTAAATGAATAGATTTGAAATGGTCACTATATAACCTAGAAGAATAATTGGTTTCCAATAATTTTTGACGAGCAATGCTTTGATTTTTTTTATGCTATTTGTTAACGAGACGAGCTGGTCGATTGCCTGATGGTAAGCATAACGCCGACCCATAACAAATGCAGTGCCCATGTTACCCATGTAACGAGCGCACTGCAGTGCCGCGCAGGCTTTTATGTTTCAAAGTTCTGAGTGGCACAGTTCACATTGTGTTTAAAAAAGCATGATTACACAAAAACATCAAGTCAGTAATTAAAAACTACAAAATAAGGTGCACTAAGATAATTAAAATAAAAAGTTAGAGATTATAAATTTCAAAAGAGACGGTAAAAAAAAGAAATTGGGACATCAAAGTGACATGGGTTACTTTGATGTCCCTATTTCTTTCGTTGTGTGTAATTATGCTTATTTCAAACACAATGTAATAATTGTTTAATGAATAATTTGAATTGATTTAAATTATAAAAAAAAATTATATCAAATTCACATTACAGCTGATGGATCAGATGGTGAGAGGCAAGATAGTCTTCCTATGGAGATATTGCGGTTGAGTGAGGAGAGCCACGCTTGGACACAGTGGCAGGAGGTCTTAGCACAATGTGCCGCTGTAAGTACTTATAAAATAATAATTAACTTATACATGTAACTATAACTATGTCATTTATACTATTGGATAAAGAGAGGAGCGGGTCCTTTGCCTGATTATAAGCATAACAATCTACCATAACAAATCAAATCAAATCATACATTTATTTGCAAGAATACATAATATTACATATTTCAGATGTTCCAAAAAAAAAGTCACAGTATTCAGCCTGCAAGCAGGCGTGCAAATATTAGAATAGTCATATTAATGTTATGTCACTTAAAGTTTAAATATTCAGCTATGCTATAGAAACAGTTTTGTAATAGCCACTTGCACAGTTTTGTGTTAAATTGATTGCCATTTAATCTTTTGATGTCTTCCGGTAATTTGTTATATACTTTATGACACATATTGTACACATTTCTTTTGTAACAATAACAATAGGGATGTTGACTCCATTATTTATATGATAAGTTAAATGTAAATTGCTTATTAGCCTAATTCGTTGGCTAGATTGTAATATAAATAGGGTTAATTAAATAATTAGCCCGAAGGAAGGAAAAAAAATATTATATGAAGCCAATTAATTCGTTTTTTCATGAGAATCAAATGTCTATATCGAAAAAACTGGAAATCGAACGCTAGGAACGTGAAAAATGAGAGTCAAAGTCGGGCGTATCTACTGAGCGCTAAAACGCACCATACAAATTGGACAGAACATCTGACGTCACTTGTTCTACGCGGGTCGTAAAGCTGTATTAAAAACATGCATTTTGTTGATTTGGTCATGAAAAACTGCGTTTAAGTACATAGATGTCATACATTTTTTTATTCATTGAAATGTAAAGAATCTGATGGTATCATTTAAATTACTAATGTATAATAAAAAAATATATTGAATTTGGGAATTCAACATATTTTTCATTTCATTTTTTATGTTTATTTCCCAGACTGGAGAGCAGTATGTGGACGAGTCGTTTCCCGCTATGCCACGTTCGCTGTACTACACCGGTGCGTGCGACAGTGGCGCCGCCACGCGGTGGCTGCGGCCGCATCAAATCAACGTGGACGCCGACCCGCGGCTACCCTGGGCGGTTTTCAGGGAGCCGAGACCGTCGGATATATCACAAGGTACGATGAATAATAAGCGAGTGTGGCCGAGCGGGAACTTGTGTGACTTTCAATCCGACGCACCATAGTTCGAATCTCGACTCGGCCCGCACCAATGACTTACATCAAGTTATGTGTGGATTATTCACACTCGCTCTAAAACGGTGAAGGAAAACATTGTGAGGAAACCCGCATGTTCAAGAACCATAAAATTCGAGGACATGTGACATCCACCAAGCCGCACTGGGCCCGCGTGGTGGATTAAGGCCCATAACGCTTTCTCTCTCTCTGAGAGAAGGCCGGTAGCAGCCCCCAGCAGTGGGAGCGTACGAGGCTGATAATGTAGACGATGAATAATGATTATTATCTGGGTTCGGAATAGGTAGAGTTTTTAAGTAGATTCGTAGATCATAACTTGATTTCCCTATTTTGTTTAGGTTTTCGCCATTATTGCACTTTGAAAAACAACTTTTTAACAGTCACGTATCATTATTATCATTCCTGACGTTCTAAACGTGAAATCTAAATCGTTGCATATTTACTTAGTGCCTAATGTATCTGCAATGCAGCGCAGCGCAGGCCTTTGTGTTTCAAAGTTCTGAATGGCACTGTAATTGCTGTAGGCTGGCGTCACGTTATCAACAAGAACATACAACAATATAAAAAATATGCTTTTAAATAAGTGAGTAGGTACCGCCTTCAATGAAAATATTGCGATTTATGAAATTTCATCCCCAATTGTTCCACCCTCAGAGGTGTTAATTTTTCGTAACATTTATTAAAGTACCATCCGATATACCCTACTCTTGTAAAACAGAATCATTAAAATCGGTTTAAAAGCGGTGGAGAAAGAGAATCTCTGTGTTCCGGTTTGATGAACAGAGTATCCAGTGAAATTACTGGGTGAATTATGAGACTTAATACCTAATGTCTCAGGGTAACGAGTACGCTGCAGTGCCGCGCAGGCCTTTGTGTTTCAAAGTACTGGTTGGCACTGCAATTTTTATGGGCCGGCGTTATGCTTACCATCAGGCAAACGACCAGCTCGTCTCATTACCAAATTTAAAAAAAAACTTCTATTTAGAAGTCGATTAAAATGCCTATATTTCGCATCTTCCAGGTGTCCTCGGCAACTGCTGGCTGCTATCAGCGCTGGCAGTGCTGGCGGAGCGTTCAGCGCTGGTCCGCGGTGTGGTGGTGCGCAGCGAGCCGCGTGTCGGCGCCTACCAGCTGCGTCTGTGCAAGGATGGCCGCTGGCTCACCGTCACAGTCGACGATCTGTTGCCGGCCAACAAGAAGGGGCATCTGGTTTACTCTCAAGTGAGTTTCGAATATTGGCGAAGTCGGTGGGATCGAGTTAGGGCGACCGTTTTTTTTATACTGATAACGAGACGAGCTGATCGTTAGCCTGAAGGTAAGCAATGCGCTGGCCCATAACAATTGACATGCGACTCAGAACACAAAGAATTGCACGGCACTGCAGTGCGCTCGTCACCATGAGACACTAGGTATTAAGTATCATAAGCCCAGTAATTTCACTGGCTACTTTGCTCATCAAATCGGAAGATAGTAAGTTTGCACATTACTGCTTGGTGTCAAATTTCACGAGC
Source organism: Crocallis elinguaria (assembly GCA_907269065.1). Classification (NCBI taxonomy): domain Eukaryota; kingdom Metazoa; phylum Arthropoda; class Insecta; order Lepidoptera; family Geometridae; genus Crocallis; species Crocallis elinguaria. Next base: position 2,015,117 of record OU026076.1, read on the forward strand.
AAAGTGGTGGTACCAATCCAGACGGACACTCGCAGAAGACATAGTCCTACCACGTTATCACTAGCCCCACTGTCACAAACATGGACAGTAGATTATTAGTTGTGCCGTTAGTGAACAGGAATAGTCATATCTCTGGCTTACTTTCAAGTGAGTTTCTGAACTTGTGGAAGTTGGTAGAACCGAATTAGTGGAATCGTTGCTTTCTAGCCCACTGTTCCACTTGCGTAATCGTAGCTTGTCCACTGCGAGTCGAAATAGTCTGATTACCATTTGCTTAATATTGAAATAAGTTACCGTAAAACGAGGTTAGTTTGATTAATTTTAAAATTAAAACGCGTCTCACTACTTTATTTTCAAAGTTAAAATTATGAAATAAATACCATAATGACGACTTGATATGCAGATTTAAATACAACAGTAAAAAAAATTTAGGACTTATACTTTCAGAGTAAAAAACTAGAATGTGGCCTATGAACCTTATATTGAAAAAGGGGTCGCTTTGATTACCCCTGTATTCTCGACTGATTCTTATAGTATCCCCAAAGGCAGGTCACAAAATTTATCTGAATTCTATACTAAGTTTAAAATTTTTTTACCGGCTGTTTGACAACATCAGCGCGCACAGCTCTTGGAAAAAGATGGCAGAACTGTCAGTGCAGCCAACCCAAAAAACTTAACAATCTGCGTGTCGAAACTAGTGAAATACGAAATAAAAAAGTAAAAATTGTAGTAATCATCAAAGACGCCCCGTAATTTGAAAGTCGCCCCGTTTTACGGTACTATAAAAGTACGCCGTTAATCATGGCGCAGTCGGTTGGATAGTCTTCCGACTTCCTATCTTAGCTTGTCCAATGCCAGTCGAAATAGTCTGATCACTAATACCTTCTTTTTTAATTTTCTGTTAAAAGTTACAGTAACCGTCGAAAGACAATTAAACTGGGGTATAGTTTTGTTATTGTTTTTCAGGCAAAGAGGAAACAGCTTTGGGTGCCGCTTATTGAAAAGGCTGTTGCCAAACTACACGGGTGCTATGAAGCTCTAGTCTCAGGAAGAGCTATTGAAGGTGAAAATTTTGTATTAGGCTTGTTATTTGCTAAAAGAAATATTAATAATTGCAATTACAGTTTTTATTTGCGATTTAAAAAAAATCTGATTACGATGTAATTTAAATAAAATAAATCTTGTTTGGTGTTTTTTATGGGTTAGGTTCTCCAACAAATTTTTTGTGTTCTATGTGGGTTATTTCTTGCCATGTGCCATTTTCATAGTATATATGGGACGTGATCGGAGATAAGGAGACAAAATATCATGCGATCCCACTGCACCATACTGCGTTAACTTAACACTGCATCTAATCACGTTACAAAAATTATCAATCGTTCAATGCAATTTGACCGAAAGATCGATAACATGAAAAATAAGGATTTAGCGGGACTACGTCCACTATTGTATACTTTTACTTTTTTTTAGAAGGAAGCGATTGGTTTATATCACAGAAAAGTAACAATTTTTATTAGTCTTGTAATTTAGCATGGTATTTTTTACTTATTACTGCCCATTTCAGGCCTCTGCACTCTCACCGGTGCGCCCTGCGAGTCAGTATCGCTGCAGGCGGGAGGCGGTGGCTGCGCGGGGGGCGGGGGGCCGCTGGAACAGCTGGATCGAGACCTGGTGTGGGCGCAGTTGCTGTCCTCACGACAGGCCTCCTTTCTAATGGGTGCTAGTTGCGGCGGCGGGAATATGAAGGTGACTGTCTTATGCAGGAGGGCGTCAAGACATCTGGTACAGCTGGAGTAGGACCTGGCGTGGGCGCCGTTGCTGACTTCATGTTCGGCCTCCTTTCTCATGGGTTCTAATTGCGGTGGCGGGAATATGAAGGTGACTGTCTTATACAGGAGGGCGTCAGGCGACCTTTCTGTCGGATTCTAGTTGCTTCGGCGCGAATTTGAAGGTGTTTATCATATAATAATAGGAGGACGTTAGACTGCTGGATTATAATGGCCTGGTCAAAACTTTTCTAGTTTTTATAATAATAATAATATTTATTTATTCAGACAACATATATAGTCCATGTGTTTATGATAGTAATTATAGATAGAACGTAAAACATGCAAAATGCATGTAGTCTTCACCTCTAATTATAACGACATTTGGCTGTATTATTTTAAATCAAAGAATTACCTGCGCATGTACTGATGTTTGTTATGTTGGTGATCAAATAAATAAATAAAATAAATAAATAAACTCAGTCCCATTTTTGCCGCGATTTTGCTAATGACTTACCAATGTGTTTTTTGTATCAATTTGTACAAAAATCGCTTCACCGTTTTCAGGTAGACGAAGAAGAATACCAACGCCTCGGGCTTCGCCCCCGGCACGCGTACTCCGTCCTCGATGTGGTAGAGCTCACGACCGAGGGCCCCGCGGCGCCCACCCGCCTCCTGCGGCTCCGCAACCCCTGGGGCCACTACACGTGGCGGGGCCCCTGGGCTCACGGGTGCCCCCGGTGGACCGAGGAAGCCAGGAGAGCGGTGCAAGGGTGCCGGCATACGGACCACGGTGTGTTCTGGATCCAATTCGATGATGTGCTGAAGTAAGTTTCTGTTTTTACGTTAATTGAGCTCCACATTCAAGTATTAAAAAAAAATAGGATTTTACAATGATGCAAATTTTAAAATTTGCATCGGTTTTAAGCTTTAGATATAGTGTAAAGGAGCTTTGAACTATTTTTTTAGCTGCAGTCCGTTTTTGTAGTATTTTTGGTGTTCAACTTACGTTCCTGCGCGGCACTGCAGTGCGGTCTTTACCCTGAGACATTAGAAGTCTCATAAGCCCAGAATTACTGCAATGCAATTAATACAAATACTATATGTGAAAACTTTTAATTAGCCTTAATTAGTTACTTAATTTAATATTAAATTAAATATTTTAAGAAAAATTTAATATTTTAAGCACCTAGCTGTTAGTTTTCCGAAGAAAATAAATTAAAATAAAATAAAATAAGGCAGCAGCTCGTCTCGTTACCAAATAGATTTTTTTTTTATGTTAACTCTAATTATTTACAGATATTTCGACTGCATAGACATATGTAAAGTGCGCGTTGGCTGGCACGAGGTGCGATTAGCGGGTATACTGCCACCGATGTCTTCTACCAGACACCTCACGTGCCTTCTACTGACTGCCACGCAGCCCACGGAAGTTGACTTCACGCTATTTCAAGAGGGCCAACGGTATGTTGTAATATATTCTTATATTATTTTGGTCTATACTTTTAAATATAAAATTTAATTACAGAATACAGTCAATAATATTATAGTAAGATATCTTATTAATAGATAAATAGTAGTACCTTAAAAATTTAACAATAAGTGTTACAATTGGCGGTCTTATCGCTTAAAGCGATCACTTCCAGACAACCGTGCATGGGGAGGAATAACATTCAATATGCATGGACGGTGGCTCACAAATCTCACATAAACCAGATAAATACTTAAAATACATACATTAAAATAAGACCAAAAAACATAATTAATAAACAGTGTTAAGCGGTGGTTTAGTTATACTATGTCTTGTCTTTGTTGTTCTTTGACGATCGTGAACTAAATCGAAAGAGATAAAACATGGATTAACTATTCAACTGTTTAACACTGTTTATAAATAAGAGCCCATATATAAAGTGTAGAGTCATGAACCAGACCATATTCCTAAACATATGTATACAACATGATTAATATAACATTAACAGAAACTAGACTAACACAAAAGTTAATATAATACAATGTATACAAATAAATAAAATTGAAGTGTCTGTTTGTAATATCAAAATAACAGCTTTTTACTAAATGCATATGAAAGTATATACGGTATCTATAACAAAACGACCATTTTTGAATTTTTGTCTGTTTGTCTGTTTGTCGCGGGTAATCTCCGAAACGGTGGAACCGATTTGGACGGTACTTTCACTGTCAGATAGCTGATGTTACAAGGAGTAACTTAGACTGAGCGAAGCCGCGGGGAAAAGCTAGTATTAAACGTTTTTATGTATATCTTGTTTTTAGGAATTCAGAGAAGAGCCAGCGGTCACAGTTGGACCTTTGCGTTGTTGTGTTCAGAACGAAGTCCGGTCCCGGCGCACAGATTGGGAAGCTTGTGGCGCACAGTAAACGACAAGTAAGTGGATGTGGATTCACCATTGTCATCATCTTCTACTGGAAGATATCTTGATTTTTTAAAATTGGTTTTTCTTCTTGTTTTTTTGTTGCCATCTGTGACCCGCTGGCACTCATTTTTCTCGGCAAAGAGCAGAGGCCGAGCCTTTGCTCGACTGTACTTGTTCTGACTTCTGTATTCCAGGTCCGCGGCTTTGTTGGCTGTCATAAAATGCTAGAGAAGGGCTTCTACCTCGTGGTTTGTCTGGCGTTCAACCACTGGCACACCGGGCTCGAGTTGGCCGACAGTGGTTCGTGGCCGCGACATGTGTTGGCCGCACACTCGTCGAAACCGCTGGCGGTGGAGCGGCCGCCGCTGCATCCACACATATTAGCTGATGCTATTATTGGTAAGAAGAATTTAAACAAATGTAAAACAGGTTACTTTTAAAAAAGCGAGCATTGAGGAAAATATCGCGGTAGTTGAAATTTCATCCCCCATTTTTCCACTCTATAGGGGTGGTTCTTTATAAATTGTTATTGTTCTAGGATTGACGCTGGCGAGGGGGCAGCGGCACGAAGGGCGTCAGGGAATGACGGCTTACTACTTAACGAAGGTGAGTTGCTCGATTCGCCGCTTTTAAGGGGCACAATTCAGCGCGCCGCTATCTCGCTCGCGCATCTCAACATTTTTGAAGATAAACAATCACTTAATATAATTATGAAAAATCGCATTCGGTGAAATTGCTGTCAATAACATGACAAAGGTTATACAAAATTTTCATTTTGATCCATTCAAGTTTTCAAACCTAAAAATGGGATTTTATGTTTAGTAGTGAGTTATTGGGCATTCTGGACCACCTCGCTCGTTGCACTCGCGTCGCTTCGCTTGGTGGTCTAGAATGCCCAATAACATTTTTGAAAATGTCAAAAACCCAATTGGGCACTCTAGACCACCTCGCTCGATACAATCGCGTCGCTTCGCTTGGTAGTATGGATTGCCCAATACCATTGTTAAAAATGTTGTTCTTGCCGATCCCTAATACAAACGGTTAGATGACCCGTGGTAAGTATCATCTCGAGAGCCCAAGGTAGGATTATCTCTCACCGATTCCTAATACAAACGGCTAGATGACCCATGGCAAGTATCATCTCGAGAGCCCAAGGTAGGAGTATCTCTCACCGATTCCTATTACAAACGGCTAGATGACCCGTGGCAAGTATCATCTCGAGAGCCCAAGGTAGGAGTATCTCTCACCGATTCCTAATACAAACGGTTAGATGACCCGTGGTAAGTATCATCTCGAGAGCCCAAGGTAGGATTATCTCTCACCGATTCCTATTACAAACGGCTAGATGACTCGTGGCAAGTATCATCTCGAGAGCCCAAGGTAGGAGTATCTCTCACCGATTCCTAATACAAACGGTTAGATGACCCGTGGTAAGTATCATCTCGAGAGCCCAAGGTAGGATTATCTCTCACCGATTCCTAATACAAACGGCTAGATGACCCGTGGCAAGTATCATCTCGAGAGCCCAAGGTAGGAGTATCTCTCACCGATTCCTATTACAAACGGCTAGATGACCCGTGGCAAGTATCATCTCGAGAGCCCAAGGTAGGAGTATCTCTCACCGATTCCTATTACAAACGGCTAGATGACCCGTGGCAAGTATCATCTCGAGAGCCCAAGGTAGGAGTATCTCTCACCGATTCCTATTACAAACGGCTAGATGACCCGTGGCAAGTATCATCTCGAGAGCCCAAGGTAGGAGTATCTCTCACCGTTTCCTAATACAAACGGCTAGATGACCCGTGGCAAGTATCATCTCGAGAGCCCAAGGTAGGAGTATCTCTCACCGTTTCCTAATACAAACGGCTAGATGACCCATGGCAAGTATCATCTCGAGAGCCCAAGGTAGGAGTATCTCTCACCGATTCCTAATACAAACGGTTAGATGACCCGTGGTAAGTATCATCTCGAGAGCCCAAGGTAGGATTATCTCTCACCGATTCCTAATACAAACGGCTAGATGACCCGTGGCAAGTATCATCTCGAGAGCCCAAGGTAGGAGTATCTCTCACCGATTCCTATTACAAACGGCTAGATGACCCGTGGCAAGTATCATCTCGAGAGCCCAAGGTAGGAGTATCTCTCACCGATTCCTATTACAAACGGCTAGATGACCCGTGGCAAGTATCATCTCGAGAGCCCAAGGTAGGAGTATCTCTCACCGTTTCCTAATACAAACGGCTAGATGACCCGTGGCAAGTATCATCTCGAGAGCCCAAGGTAGGAGTATCTCTCACCGTTTCCTAATACAAACGGCTAGATGACCCATGGCAAGTATCATCTCGAGAGCCCAAGGTAGGAGTATCTCTCACCGATTCCTAATACAAACGGCTATCTCTCACCAAATAACTATTCCTGACTACCTACCTACTGACACTTGAAAGATTACTACTGTTGAGAAAAAGTGCCAAAAAACTCAACAGTTATACTTACCAGATTAATTAAATTACCTTTTATAAAAAACGTTACCTTACCAATTACCGTACCGCGCATTAAATATCAAACAAGATTGGTTGATGTTTAACACGACTTTTTACCTTTTATACCTTTAACCTGTACCAAAAATCGTTACCATACCCATTACCATACCGCGCATTAAACATCAAACGAGGTTGATGTTTAACACGACTTTTTACCTTTTATACCTTTAACCTGTACCAAAAATCGTTACCATACCCATTACCATACCGCGCATTAAACATCAAACGAGGTTGATGTTTAACACGACTTTTTACCTTTTATACTTTGAACCTTGAAATGTATTATAAGAAAAACAACCACAAAACCCCCAGTTATCCTCAGTGTTGCTTAACTGATTTTAACTGAAGGTTTTAAACCTGTATTATTTTTTTAATAAAATTTAGAGATTATGTTACATAATAAGTTGAAATAACATTACTTATACTAATTACACTTAAAACTATTTTCAGCTACTGTTCTTGAAATCGTAACATATACCGCCGATCCATACTGGTTCGAAATCTGAAAACAAAATTCAAATTAATACCTAGACAAATAGGTGAGAACTTAATTTATAATATTTCATTCGACATTCTACAAGACCTTTGACATAGTAAATGTTAGTACTATTTAATTAAGAATGTTTGTTAAATTAAAAATTAATCTGATTAATAAAACAACGTTAAGGTAAAAAAGACAATATTCTACATTATTGACTACAGTGAAGAGAAGTGAAACAAAAGATAAATAGGAATACTCTATAGTGACTACCTATTTCAATCTTTTTTGTGTTCGATGCTTTGGCCTTGAAATGTAAGCAAGTAAATTAAGTAGATAACTAACCTTTTCTGTAAGATGGTAGGTAGAGATTCCACAGTAAGTTGTAAGGCGATTTCTGGTTGATGCGGCAAACTTTGCATTGATCGCTCTGAAAATAAAGAGTAATTTTATTATAATACATAAAATAACATTTACTACGTTTCCATGAAACACAAAAAATATAGTATATTTTATGCTAGGTATTGGTTTTGAAAAATTATTATATGACCAACTACATCAATAGAAACTTAATTTGTTTTTACTTTGAACTAAAAAAGCAAATACGTTCATGAATCCAGTAGGTACCTATACCATATTTTTAAATTGGGAATAAAGTGGAAAGTTGTTAAGTAATTTGTTTTATAATTATTTTTTTACGAAGAAGAAGAATAGTGCTAAGCATTATCTACTTTTTCGATGTCGTTCAAATGCTAGGTCACAGTTTTACAATCCAAAATCTGTAAATCTATGGCTAGGTTATGCTACATATAATTTTGAGCACGTGGCGATAAGAATAATATATATTATATTATAATATCACCTACTCGTGTTGCTTATCCTAATTTGACTAGATAAATATTACTAAAATTATTATTTTACATACCTTTTTACGGATCCTTAATCACTTAAAAAATAGATTTCACCATCTAACACGTTACACGACCAAGTGACTGCTATGAAATAATAAAAAGGATAGATGAGGAGTAACGGTCAAATGTTTTATGTTATAGAGCAGGAACAAAAAATAATTTTACTAAGCTTAATTTTTCATGCTAGGTCACACACATAATATTCTAAATTGTGTTTTGATTATTTTAGTAATATTTGGTTATGAAACCGTATATAAATTTTTAAGCCATATATGATTTTAATATATATAGAGTCAAAATAACTTTTGTATTATATGAATTGCTTTAGTACTTACGATGGCTTTTACAGTGGAAATATTATTTGATAAATTTGTTATTTTTTAGATTTTAAAGTATTGTGTAGTAATAGGAAGGAACGAAGCTCCTCGTCTAAAATTCCGCCGTTCGCCACTGTACGCCGTTCGTCAGCATTGTCAGCAAAATATTGTAGGCCGAAGTCCAAACCGGGCTTGTTGCTGTGTTACTATCTAAGTAGTTGGAATATCAAAACACATTTTGAATTACTTTTGGGAATTCGTGTTTTAACTAATTAATGGTACTGTTTGAAAAATAAAATAATTACTGTACATATTGACCAATAAAAACTAATAAGATATTTTCCCCGAATAAAAAGATCATTCTATAATAAATCATTATGTATTAACTTAAATTATAATGCTTACCTATACAATAATGATTAATTTCGATTCACAGAATGTTTTTAACAGTTAACATTATAGGTTAAAAAAAGGTTTTGTAGGTATAAGTTTATCTATGGGTATAAGTTGAATTGACTAAATAAGTCATTTCACCTTTACTACAACACGGCATTTCTTTGGTATTGATGATCAAAGGGACCGAACTACGTCAATAGAAATACAAATGAATTTTCAATGCATAAAGCATGACGTTTATCGTATGTTGCATGGGATAAGATTGAAATTTGTATTGCACATGTGTAAATACATTAAATCAAAGTACATTTATTTAAAATATGGAACTTATTTGGATACGTTAAGGGCAAACATCTCGTGTCGCTAAGCAACTTATCCCACGAGATGGCGCTGTTTCTCCAAAAACATGTTTTTATTTATTTTACTCTAAGTAGCGAGAAATAAACTCATTTTAGGTGATTTTGCCGTATTATCAATTTGTTCTTAGCACATATCAAACATAGTTGAACCCATTGATAACTACACTTTTGAGAAAATGTTAATCAAAACCGCACTCCTGTATATGTAAATGAACGACACACACACATGCAAATGGGAAAACAGTATTATCGGTACATATACTAAAATTGGCCGTCTTAGCGCAGTTGTCACAGCGGCAGACTTGCGATTTGAAGAACCAGAGTTCGAATCTGGAATACTATAGTCTCATTTTGTGCTGAAGAATATTTTTTTAGACATTTTGGTTATCTATTGCACTTAGTAATAATAACAATTACCTAGTTTTTGTGCTAGATTGAAAAGTAAAATGAAAGACTAGGTAACATTTAAAAAGATTTATTACGTGTGTCTACTTTGGAGATGAAGCATGTCGCCTATTTTTGCTACTATAAAAGTTGTTTATTGTTATTTAGTTTATTACATAGATTTTAGAATAAGTGAGACAACCACCGCCAGGTTAAACTCTTCATCTCTTCAATTTCTACTACTCTTGTGGGTTGGGCTGATGAGATAAAGCACTCCAAATAAAATATCTTCATTTTGACTCTTAGCTGGCTCTGTACCTGGTAATAATAAAGTGTGATTTTTTTTGATCTTCCCTCTTTGAATACAAGTGGATTTTATTTTCCTTGGCAGCGCTTTCGATATCTTCGATCAACCATCAACGAAGGAAAGCACTTTCATTCTAAAATCGCTTCTTCATTTGTAATCACGCCATCTGAGCTTGCTCCTAGAAACCCATATCCCTCGTTGATATAGAATCCAGAAAGACGAACTGCTTTTGAAAATTTTCAGCAAAACTAGTTCATTTTAGATTCATTTTGCTGACCGAACACCATATCCGTTGACAATTACTTCTTGGACGTTTTCAGGCATGGTTTGCTGTGTTACTGGTCTATTTTGTGTTATAGTCAACCTCAACACGGATCCGTCTTGATTTTCTAGCATTTTTTATTGTCAAAGGTAACACTTCAGAACTTGAACTGGGTTTGACAAAAAAATCTAAGCTGAGCTTAGCTAAGATGTTTTTCGCCATGCGTCTTCCCGTCTGTAAAAATGAAATAAGTACCTGCTTAGTATCTCAGAATTCAAAAAATTTGTTCCATGTTTGTTTACATAGGTTCAATACTTACGAAACTTCGTCGCCATGGAAACGCTTGAGCTGACCACGAACCTATTTTCGGTTTACTTTTAGGACAGAATGAGTTTTATAACACGGTTTTGATCTATTAGGTCTATTAATTTTGCTGTTATAACAGCTGGATGATGAATACAAACATTATGCTGCAAAATACAAACACTAACCTAACCTAAAAACTGCGAACTGAGAACACAACAAAATTTGTATTTTGTGTTGCCAGTACGTTACATTCAATTTGGCCAGTCTACTGCGGCCAAAAGTAGTGTCTTGATTGATTAGGTTCGCGTACTGAGTATTGTTACAGTAAAATAAAAAATTCTATTGTTATTTAAGTCACTTGAGCTCATAGCTGTGTTTCCCGATAAAGCTTGCTAGGAAATTTTCTTTGATAATAATTAATTACTTATTATCCCCATCATCACCCTGAACGTGTTCTTTGTTGATAAACTTGAAACCCCCTATTTTTTTAAAGCAAACGCTTCTATAATACAAATTAATGGTAATCTCTATGAAAAGGTCCTAAATAAAACATTCATATAGCAGGAGAGTTACGCGATAATGTCATAAGTTACTCAAAATGTTACACTCGCAAGGTCTGGCAGCACTGAGTTGTATAACTCTCGCTTATTTGAATAGGGAATATGCACGTGACTCCAAAATGGACAAAATATTTTTATTTGTGATCTTTATTTCTAAAAAAACATACCTATACAGTTATTTTTAAAATTTATTATAATTTAATACTGAAATTTAATAATCAAAAAGTGGCTTTTTCGAAATTCCCTCGCATATTTCCAAAACGCAATGCTATTGGTGGAACAAAATGTGACGTCAAGTTACACTCGACGTCGTCTGTCAACAAGTTGTTTGTATGGTTTTCGGTGATTATTTGTATTGTTTCACGGTTGTTTCATATTAAGTTATTAGTTTTCTGTGTTAAAGTATTATATACTTGTGAACAAAGACTTAACGCAATAACTGAAACTGGTTTTGTCAAAGCACAATCAGATAATCTTCCTAAAATAGACGTTTATGATGACCACGTATTTCGCAACTAATTCAGATTTTACGTCTGCTGAACTCAGAGGAGTAATAGCTGCGAGGCAAATAAGTTATATATATTTAACAAATAATCGTTTTCATGGTTTTGTAAATATAACATACCTACACATAACCTAAAATATGCGGCTAATTTTACTATTTTCGTAAACTAGGTTATGTTTTCGTAGAGATTTGTAAACAAAACAAGTAGGTATGTGCAGGTAACTAAGTAAAAATTATTATTACTTATATATATTTTCTCACTTTTTAATGTCCTTACTTACGTTAAAATGATCTTCACAACAGTACCTATAAACAGTATTTAAAACAGTAGTACATTGTCTCTTCTCATAGCCTTGCACTACTTTTTCTCTTTCGGCATAAGGAAATATACTTTGTCAGGTGCAGTTTTGATGTTATTTTGGCACATAGGAACGACAATATTAAAAATAAGCTTTTCTGTGCTTTTCCATGGTAATAAGTTGATTTTATAACACACTTATTTAACTTTCAGTAACTTTGTGAAGGGAAAACACTCCTTGCTAGTGTAACCTGACGTCACAGACTAAGCGCGCCAAAATGGCCGCGTTTAAATCATCCGAAAATGATAGTGATTTTAATGTATTTTTTTTAGCTTAATAGTTTATATTTTGGATGTGTTACATTTATTTTAGGTAATGTAATAACTAGTAGAAACGTTTAAAAAAATAAAAAAAATACATGCATATTCCCTATTGTTGTTTTTTGTGGTTTTGATTTTATGTCACACGGAGCGGCAACGTCGCACGTTGCGATATAGCGCGGCTCTGCTCTCGCAAAGTAATGTATTCTCGCTTGCACGCACAATCTGACAACGCACGTTGCACGCACATCATGAAAATGTAACTCACACTACGAGCGCGTGCTATATGATATTGTACCACTACAATCGTAAAATATTTCGAAATATTAGGCTAAAAAAATGTACTTCCAGGCTATTAAATCATAATATTACTGATTTTGCGGCTATTTAAGCTTAAATTAGGGCTATGTTAAGTCATTATGAGTTCAAAATAACAGCAGGACACGTAAGAAGGTCATGCAAAGTTTGTATGGTAAACATTTAACCTTAAGGTTTTGATTCAAATGTTGTATTTTAAGAATTTTCGAAAATGTGATATTTATAAATAATACATTGCGATTTTTTGTCCTATTTTTTGGTCAATAAAGGCTTCTTTTGTGCGAAGTTTTCAAGTACGTTATGATAATTGATTAAATTAATAATTTTGCTGACATCTAAAATAATTCGTATAAAGTCACCCACAAATCGAGAAAATAGTTATAAAATCGGCGAAGCGGATCCAAGCTACAATCACCTTCCAACAAGAACAAGGATTCTCCTTCTGAAATGTGAGTGAGTATTTATTTAACTTAAATAAAATAATAATTGTGTTTTTTGCAGGAACTGTGTTAGTTGGTTAATTTTTTACTAATTATTATTTATTATTTTTTTACAGGTCTGATTCGGAATACGAAGCCACCGTTGCATCCGCTGCAACTGTCGCGGTATCATCACCTCAACCAGCGACCAAGCCGAAGGCGCCTAGCAGAGCATCATCGGTTCGATCGGCAGCCTCCAAGCCATCAGCGTCGAAACGGACCAGAATTGCGCCGGTGCCCAACGTAGCTGACTACTTGCAGGAGACCTCCGAACCAGAATTCGATTGGTAATTATTATTATGTTGATTCTAGAGTACAATTGATGTGTTGTAAGCGATTTAAGTAATTCTTAAGTTTTCTATGATAACAAATGAAATCAATTAAAACTTGTTCACAGGAGGAAAAAATCCAAGAAGGACGTCTTCAGCATCCTCAAGGCGGAGGAAGCTGCATCGTCGGCAAGCGCGCCGAGCCTCCAAGGAAGCTTGGTGTCATCATTCAGCTCCCGCGTTTCCGGAGGGCAGAGCCGTCGCACCGCATCCACGGCCGGAAACTACTTCTGGGAGCTGAAGCTGTACTCCGTAGCCGATGTGCAGCATACTGCGCCGGAGGAGCGGTACAAAAAAGCCCTCGCTGCAGTAAAACTCATCTGCAGCGAGGATTCGGAAGAATGGGAAGCTCTTCAAGCACTTCTTACAAAAACATATAAAATTTTTAAAAAGTCGGAACCAACTTTTTTTCGCGATAGAAAATAAATTTTAATTGGTATGATCATTTATTGTTATTTTCTTATTATTATTTTAAGCTAAAATACCCTCTCTTTATTATTATTTACATATTATTTTTAGCAATAATACTTGTTAGGTGCAATTTTTTTAATTAGACAAGCCAGGTAATTATATAAAAGTTTTAGACATAGTATAATTTTTAGGAGCTAAATATAGACAGAGAGATAATCGAGAATTACAATGCCGTTCTGTACTACATGTAATATATCTGTTGATAAGAAGTCCTGGATAGGTCATTTACGAAGTAAAGTACATAAACAAAATAATATAAGTGAGTCGTACTGCGAGGGTGTTGAGATTTTAAGTAGCGCCTTCCGATCTCGCATAGTTTCTTATAAAGTAACGACGGAGGTCACAGATGACATCTCCATTGACACATTTTTAACTTCTACTCGCAAGAAGATAAAGTTTCTTTTGGATGAAGGTTTAAAACAGCATATCTGTTTAAAGGTTAACTTTGAGCTTTTTGCAACTTTTTTATTATTCAAAGATAACGAACATGAGTTAAAATCTTTTTGTACCAAAAATATACCTGTTTATGGCAATTATGATTTCGAGTCCCTTTTTTCTTCTGTGACAAATACATTGCGAACTAAAGCAGATGAATTTGAAGATCGCAACAGTGGCTGGGCTTTCTTAAACTGTTCTCATTTAGAGGTCAATTTGAACAAATACCAACCACTACGAGGCTCTACCTTTCTTGAGCTTCCCAAATGCATAAAAAATAAAAAGGCATGTATAAATATTCGAAACAAAGATGAGTACTGTTTCCTGTGGAGCATAGTAGCAGCTCTCTACCCCAATAGAAATCACCCTGATAGAGTTTCATCATACCCAGATTTTAGAGATGTGCTAAACATAGAGAACATGTCTTTTCCAGTATCATTTTCAGATATTCGTATTTTCGAAAAAAATAATCCTAGCTTGTCCTTTATTATCTACGGTCTGGATAAAAAGAAAAATATTATAGGACCTCTTTATAAATCAGAAAAAAATTCTAACACTAAAACTATACATTTACTTTTCCTCGAAAAGGAATCAAAGACACATTACTGTCTCATTAAAGACTTGTCGCGATTATTAAGGAATCAAATAACAGGTCACCATGGTAAATTATACTTCTGTGAAACTTGTCTGGTTTTTTTTAACGAGGCCGATCAGATCGACAAACATATATGTAATGGAATTGTCACGGTTTTGCCTGAGAAGGGTTCAGTAATTAAATTTAAAAACTATGACCGAAAACAAAACGTTCCGTTTGTAATATACGGAGACTTTGAAACTATGTTAGAATCAGTACCACGTAACGAACTGCAATCGGATTCTTTACACACAACAACAATGCAGCGGCACGTGCCCATAGCATTTGCGTATCAAATTGTGTGTTCTGCTAATCCGTCATATAATAAATTTGTTACATATCGAGGAATTGACTGCGTTGATAAATTTATATCATGTATTTACGATGATGCTCGTAATATTCATGACATTTTGTCTCAAAACGTGCCTATTATTTTTAGTGAAACCGATGCATCAAATTTTGAAAATGAAACTCGATGTCATATCTGTCAGAGCTTTCTCTTTGGTGATAAAGTTAGAGATCATTGTCACTTAACTGGTAAATACCGCGGCGCTGCTCATAATTATTGTAACCTACAATACAAGGTGCCTAAATTTATACCAATTTTTTTTCATAACCTGGCTGGTTACGACTGTCACCTATTTATAAAAAAGCTAGGCGTAACTCCTGGATCCATAAAAATAATACCCAAAACAAAAGAAAATTATGTCTCCTTTACGAAATTTATTCATGATTCTCAGGGAAACCTAATTCAATTACGATTTGTGGATTCTTTTAAATTTTTAGGAACCAGTTTAGAAAAACTTACAAAAACTATGAAAAAAGATCAATTTCATCACTTGCGTAAACATTTTCCAAATGAAACACAATTTCAACTTCTCACGCGTAAAGGTGTTTATCCTTACGAATATTTAAACAACTTCGAACGATATCAAGAACAATGTCTTCCAAATAAGCAATGTTTTTACAGTTCTCTAACTGATGAACATATTACAAACGAAGATTATGCTCACGCACAATCGGTTTGGACCCAATTTAAAATTTGTGATCTAGGGCAGTATACAGACTTGTACGTAAAAACCGATGTTTTATTATTAACAGACATCTTCGAACAGTTTAGAGCTACCTGCAAACGTCACTATAAGCTGGACCCTGCGTTTTATATAACAGCACCTAGTTTGTCTTTTGATGCTATGCTTTTAAAAACCGGTGTTGAATTGGAGCTCATTGATGATTTTTCTATTGTAAATATGATTCAAGCTGGGATCAGAGGAGGTGTGTGTATGGTATCTCATAGATACGCAAAAGCAAATAACCAGCAAATGTTAGAATTCGATCCATTCCTATCTGATTCTTTTATAATCTACATAGATTGTAATAACCTATATGGTCACAGTATGTGTCAAACATTACCGTTGTCTAATTTCAGATTTCTTAATCAAACTGAAATAAATAACTTAGATGTAACAAGCATTTCAAATGACTCAGAAAACGGTTTCATACTGGAAGTAGATATTACTTATCCAAAAAAATTACATTTCGAGCATAATGATTTACCTTTTTGCCCTGAGAAAGACATTCCTCCAGGGGGAAAGACTTCTAAACTCATTCCAAATCTTTACGATAAATATCATTACGTAATTCATTACGTTCATTTAAAAACATGCTTAAAACATGGTTTGATTGTGAACAAGGTACACAGAGTTATTACTTTCAAACAAAGTGCGTATTTAAAACAATACATTGATCTAAATACCTATTTAAGACAACAAGCTAAATCAGCATTTGAACAAGACTTCTTCAAGCTACTTAACAACAGTATTTTTGGAAAAACTTTAGAAAATAATGAAAAAAAGGTTAACGTTCAATTAGTGAATCAATGGAACGATTGCCATAATAAGACTAAAAAAAGGAATAGTGCCGAAAAATTAATAGCCAGTCCAAACTTTCATAGCGTTTCTGTTTTCAGTGAAAACTTAGCAGCAATTCAACTTAAGCCTGATCGTATTCTTCTTGACAAACCTTTGTATATTGGATTTACGGTGCTAGAATTGTCTAAATCACATATGTATGATTTCCATTATTCTGTAATGAAACCACATTATGGTAACAGTCTGCGTATGTGCTATACAGATACAGACAGTTTCGTTTATCATATTGAAACAAAAAACTTTTATGTAGATATGAAAAATAGCTTCATGAATTTTTTTGATACTAGTAACTTCAGTTATGAGAATGATTATGGCTTGCCATTAATTAATAAAAAAGTTCCTGGGTTATTCAAAGATGAAATGAGTGGTGAGATAATAACCGAATTTGTTGGGTTACGCTCCAAACTGTACTGTATCAAAAACACAGACAGCGTAATAAAAAAAGCTAAAGGTGTTAAGACATGTGTTACGCGTAACCTTGATGTCTCTGACTATAGAAACACTTTACTGACTAACGATGTAGTACGAAAAAAAAACATTTTATTCAAGTCTTTAAAACATGAAATATTTACAAGAAGTGTAAACAAAATTGTGTTATCCAGTAATGATGATAAACGATTAGTTTCGCCTGATAAAGTGTCCACTAGAGCTTGGGGTCACGTATCTTTTTTAGGGATATGAGTTCTACTAAACGATGCAATTCTCAAAATATAGTAAATGTTGCTCGAAAAATCAAATGTCTTCATAATTGCATAAATATTAATTTATGATACTAACGAATCATTTAGAAAGTATTAAATAATTATTGTGAAAAATATTATTATTATGTAGTAGCATATAATTGCGACCTTATTATTAAGTTTATTGGTATTAAAATATAATGTAAATAGATAATAAGTCAGTACGTAAATAAAATGAGTTTAAATGAATAAATATTTGATGTTTTATTTTTTATACCTTAATATTTATGTAAAGTTATAAGTAGATACATGTGCCTGCTAAAATAATGATGGCTATTGTGTGGTGGAGTAATATTTCAAGCCTGTTTAAACTTGTTCGAATACGCGTTGATTGCATTACAATTTTATGCATGACTGACATTTTGTATGAACACCTGTGGCGTTTTATTACAAACAAGTCAATTCCTGCTCTTTAACTTGCGCCTTTGAAATATAACTCTATCACCGCTACCTAGTAGTTCCAACTATTTTAGAATTTAATTCTTCAAACTCATTCATTTACAAGCTAGCACGACTGAAGCACACTTGTTAAAATAAATACGTTTTATTTTCCATATTTAACCAAATCTGCACACATCTAATAAACGTAAGTATTTTTTCTAATGTTGTTATTAAATTAACAAAATGAAAAAAAACTTAAGTGTTAATAAATTTTTTTATTTTCAGAATTATGACTTCGGAACTCGATCCAATGTGGTTACCCCACGCTCAAGATCCATTAGCTGGTTGGGATGAGTTCTTTGAAAGAGGCAACAGGAATGAGCAACGCATCACCGCGGAATCAGTTGGGAAGGAAAAAAAGGCAGTCAAAATCACAAAACGGAAAAATAAGGATGCACTATCATACGTCATTAGTAAGGCACCAAGAAGAGGATACCGTCAGATCAAAATACAAATATTTGATTTTAATGAAAGGTTAAATGCAAACTGTGAAACAATTCGTGTACAATATTCGGTTGTGGATCCAATTGATGAAATAATGAATCTTACTGAAAATGTTGTAACTAAAATATCTAAGAAATTAACAGAAGAATTGTATAATTAATAAATAAATAAAACATTGCATAAAGTGTATATTTTAAGTTAGATTGAAAATAAATATGATTTGTAAATAGTTTATTATTATGTTTTATAGAAAATATAAACATGTTTTGTAAACAGTTTAAATAAAGTAAATATAGGTAGTATAGTATAGGTTATTATTAATTAATACAAAAATAAACATGTTTTAAAAATAGTATCTTTGAGTTTCATTTTATGTAGGTATCTACATATAAGAATAGTTAAGGTACAAAATAAAACAGATTTAAAAGAAAATAAAATTTATTAAATTCAAAAATTACTTATACAACTAAATATAAAGACATACAAATTTAAATGACAGTACAACTAAATATTAAATAGTTAAATTGTATACTTTAACAACAACATCTTTCAACCCAATCATAATCTTTATCAGTAGAATTGTCAATACTGGTAGAACTAATATCATCTATATTCTTTATTGCTCTGTCCTCGTCATCACTATCAAACAATTTAAAAATACTCATATTATTATCAGTAAACCATGTTTTTATTAAAACAACGTTTCTTAAAGCACACTGTTTTTTATGAAATACACAGTTATACGCACTCTTGTCGTCACTATAAAGTTTGTTCAAACGAAAAAAATTAGGACAGCCCTTTTCTCCAATGTCAATAATATTGCAGTTGTTCAGACTTATATTATACATCCACTTCACTTTTTCCGTTCCTTTAACTAGAATATTTTTCCCTGATAAAAACGGTCTTATAATGTCTAAAAACGATTTGTATTTCATGTAACCTTCACTCCAAAATATACCACGATGTTTTTCAATCCAATAAACTTGTTTCTTTTCTGCATCTGTCAAATGAGAGTATGGGTAGGGTGGTTTCACTAAAAACACTTGTGTGTTATCCTGCGTAGCCAGTGCAAACTCTTTCATGATGAAATTATTTTGGGAATCTTTAAATCCCTGTAAATCAACTATCATATATCCAGGATTCATGATATCTTCTTAACGGTATTGGTTAAAGGCTTGTATTCAACAATACAATCGTTTAGTATAAGACAAAATGCCGTTGTGTTATCTGGAAATTCCGTAACAGCTTCAAGGTCAACGCGTACGTCTATCGGTCCTGTTTTCAGAGTTTCGTTTTGTCGCGAACAATCAATCACGAATAGAGGAGCCTTGGTTTTAAATTCTTCGTAACCCAATAAAGGCTCCGGACGGCGACCGTAATACGACTGTTGAAATCTAACGTAGCGTTCGTATATTAAAGAGTAGTTATCATCAATAAACTTGATATTTAGATTTTCATAAGGAAAGTAACATGAGTTCAAGAACACTCTAAGGTTTCGTAATTGACAATGATCAAACTGAGACATGTCTTTATCAGCTTGTCGAATACGGTTAGTTTGTAAACCTACAATGACATATCGCGGTTTTTCTATTTGTGAAGATGTTTTAATTGCCCAAGTATGTTTTGTAGTTTTTGGAAGGGCAGGGTATTCATATAGATCCCAATTTCTAAATACAATGTTGATAGAGCGATCTTTTTCTAAATATTTAAGTAAATTAATTCGCTCACGATCCGATACTTTTACATGTGGAACGCGCCAATTAATATGTTTAATGTCAATTCCATTAACTATTTCTCCAGCTTCTAATTTCAGAGAATTGAGGTTAGTGCTACTCCTAAGTAATATCAATTCATGTTTGCAATTCATAATGATCTTGTTATAGTCTTCAGCGAACCCAAGTATTTTATTTAGAGGAATAGACACCGAAAAGTTTCCAGCCCAGTTATTTATGGTTCCATTAATATCCCACCCCCAAGACTTTGACATCTTTGATTCGTTATCGTTCATTGAAATAAGAGATTTCATGGTGGTAGTAATCCCTGCATTTTTTATTCTGTCTATTTCTATTCCATTTAGCTCATATCGAATGTCTTGAAAGAAAAATAATGCAGGATTATTAGTAAAATGCACTTTGCTTACTGGCGTTTTTGTATCGCGTTTAACAACACTCACGACTCCTTCAATGTATAGTGTACTTGCTGAAGGTAATACATATAGATCTTGCTGGTTAATAGGTATTCGTATCTCATCATTTTCACGAAAACTATTGACGTATGGTTTATATGAATGATATTCTATACTCTCGATGGTATTATCAAGGCGAGGAAAATCTGCTACATTAAGAATGCTCATTTTAATAATCCAATTAATTTTAGAAACTTCTTATTTTCTTTCGTTAGTTTCACTTTAGGTCTTCGTTTGACGATGTTGCGTTTTGAAATGCAGTGATTTACTGTTGATGGTGTGTTTTTATTAAAGTCAATCATTTTCTTCTAATATGAAAATACAATTGGATGTCTTCACCTCGCAAGTTTACTAAATTATTATTAGAATCTAATATTTTTATTGTAATCGAGCTAATGCTAGTTTGATTAATGGGAAAATAAATAATATTTTTTGGTATTTCGATAATTCTATAACCAGGAGGCACGTTTGGAGGAAACTCGTGGATTATATGGCTGGGTTTACCATCAGTATACGACCCGCTTATGATATCACATTCGATCCTTAGCACTGTAGTTGAGAGAATGCTGACAGGATGAGACGACTCGTTTATTATATTTGCTTTGAGTATCTTTCTGTCAAAACCAAATACTTTTGCAAGCAGCGGACTTTTGTCAAAATGTATATCTTTAGAGCATATAATGGAAGTTTTTAAGGTATTATTATTACAACTCATTTTGAACGAACAATCTTTCATATTCGATTCCAAATAATCACTTATATCGCTTAATTCATACGATCCTTCTGGTATTTCAATGATTTCATTTTCACCGTAAAATAACTTGCTATTTGCACAATCTATATTAGGTATGGAATTGTATGTTGAAAAGTATAACAGACCACATTCGTATTCACCGTTTAATTCTAAAGCTGGTGAATAGTTAGTTAATGAAATTGCAGTGGAACTAGATATAGATAGCGTGAAAGACATTGTGTTACTGATACTTATTTAGTAATTCTTTAACTTAAATGGGATTTCCAAAAGCTTTTTAAATATTTGATACACAGATGTCCACAGTTCACCGTATCATAACTTTGGTATTTATAATAATTATAAAATACATCACGATTATTTAAGTACTTAAGTAATTCTAACGGTGGTTTCAGATCACCAAAGCTATCAAAATACTCACAATAATCATTATTTTTTGCATAGGCTACCCAGTGAGTTCCAGGATTTTGATGATCATCTAGATTAATAATACCACATTCTTTACTCCTAGGCTTTTTTGGTAATCTATCTCTCATATAAACACCTCTAAAATATGGTATATTACTAGCATGTTCTAAAATATCTATATCGGTTAAAGCGCGGTTGGGTAGCCTCCTAATCAGTTTTTTGGTGCTTTGAGATATAAACCACTACCCTTTTTGTATGGTTTTAAAAAACATCCTTTCCCCAATGCTATCGCTTCCATTGCCTGGTTGTGGCGTTCAGATTCCTGAAGATTTTGTTTGGCTGATTTATAGTCATTAACAGCTTTAGCAACACCTGCAGCACCACCAGTCAAAGCACCCAAAGCTGATAATCCGGCAAATATGGGTATTAACGGTAATATTCCTCCAGTTTTGGGAATAGGTATTACACGTGGCATACGAACTTTATTTTTTGCAAATAACTTCTTTGCAATAGTATACGCAATTTTAATAGCTGAATCATGATTTTTAGGCTTTAATTTTTTCAAATCAGAACGTATTTTAGAAATTATAGACTTAAAATGTTTAACACCAGCACCTAATTTTAACTTAGTTTTCATAACATTTTTTACAATCCAGGAAGCAGCCTTTTCTCTTGCACTAGCATCTTTTGATTTTATTCGTTTTTTAGCCATGTTATATAGTTCTAAGTCAGCTTTATGACGATCTTCTATTTCAGATTTATTCGAATATGCAATGTCGTGCTGTTTACAAGCTTCATCCAATTTATTCACTCCTCTGTCACCACGCAATAATCGTTCTCTTAACCTAGTACCAGGTCCACAATAATTGTATCCTGGTAAATGTAATTCAAACGGTAAATGGTTTATAATTTTATTAATGAGTCCACCTCCTTCCATTGGTTAAACAATAATGATTATACTTTTATTACATAAGCTTTTTATACAGAAATGGCATTTTTGTCAATCCATGAATTTTCATTTTCAGTAAATCCTAACCATTTAACAAACAATTTATTACCTTTTCGTTTCAAAACTTTTTCTATCAAGTATATACCAGGATGTTTGGTTTTTTGGAGTTCTTGCTCATAAAACGTACCCAGTATAATTTGTTTGTGTTGATCTTCTATATGATACGTAACAGGGTTAGTATTATTTATTTTTACAATAGTAAACAATTCAGTTGACCAATTTGGTGTATAGCCTTTTTTAAAATGTTCTTTGTACTTGCTGATACGAACTTGATCTCCAATTTGAAATTTTTCTTTCTTCATTGAGTTTTTCTTTTGAGATTTTAGGATATTAAATAATACAATATTTCTATTCGAAGAGCTAACTTCTTTAGGTTTAAATTTTATAGTGCGATGCACTGTATTATTATAGTCATCAGTTATTTGTTGCAAAGGTTTTCCATTCCATTTATAATTTCCAACTAAATTAAAATACTTATACAATTTATTTTTTATTGTTCTTATGAACCTTTCTACAATTGAAGCTTTTTTGACCGAGAAAGTAGAATAATGATTAATATTGTATTTTTTCATTAATGCTTTGAATACATCATTATAAAACTCTTTTCCCAAATCTGTTTGCAAATTAACTGGTATTCGACCTTTATTAAACACATTTTCTAAAGCTTGAGCTATTTCACACTTTTTTTTGGTTTTTACAGGTACGGTCCACCCAAATTTAGAGAAAACATCAATTACAACTATAATGTATCTATAACCGGAATTAAACTTATTTAGGTTTTGTATATCTATTAGATCAGCTTGCCATGTTTCATCCATGTTTTTTATTATCACGCAGCGACGAGTAAAGTTTTTGCGTGCTTGCCTATGAATTTCATTAACAATTTCTTGTTTGCTCATTTGGTTATTGGCTTAATAATGCGTTTTGTCTGGTGTTCAGTACGAATTTCATTGAAATGTTGATTTATTAGTACCTTAATTTGGCTTTTGATTAGTTCAAGTTTTGCGTCTATTTCTTGCTTGGTATAAAAACTTTTTTTAATTATTTGTTCATCAAATGCTACCGAAGATTTATTGAATATGTCTTCGGATAAACGCAAACGTTTATGCACGTGATGCCCAAACTTATCTATATTCATAACAGTAGATGTATTGATTGATAGACAGTTAAAATGAAACTAATTTTTTTTTTTAAGTTTTTCACTTTTATTCAGTTAATGGTACCGCTTTCACGTAGTTCTTCGATAATTGATATTATTTCATTGTCTAAACCAGTGTTTCCAGCGTCTCGAGAAGCTAGCAATAATTTTAATCTTTCTACCAATTCGTTAGGGTCATCCCAATAAATGTAGTCAACTTTCGGATTAACTTTTTTCATGACTGGTAATCCCGATCCCATAACAAGACTTTCTGTGCTTGTTGTATAATCTTTGGTTAACTTAAATAATGGCTTTATGATGTTAAGGTATTTTATACCTTTGTTGCTTTTGATCGGTTTTTTAGGATCATAATCACGGCGGTGTGCGTTGGTATCTATTAACATTTGTTTATAGTCGAGTTTGTCATTCTCTGTTAATGTAGTTAAATCAGGCGTTTTTTTAAATAATAATTCATACAACCCACGTGTTTTTTTATAGTGCCGTCCTCCTACGCTTATTTCTTCTTCAGTGAAATTTATATTTGAATTTCCCATTTTTAGTCTTCCGCGTTCTAATCGTACACCAAAAGGAATATCAGCTTTAAACGCTTCTTCCGTTACGAACCATGACAAATCTTCCGGTTCTAAAGATTTAAAAGAAGAAGCACTTATATTTGAGGATTCTTTTTCATCGTTTTCAGAACTATATTCGCTTGATTCACTGCCCGACTTATGAATAACAGTTTGATCAGACTTCCTATTATTAGCGATAAATGAGTATTCTTTATTAAGTTCAGCTTCAACATCGGACTCATTATCTTGTTTGTATTTTGTTTTGTTGCCTTTATTGTACAGCTCCGGACACATATCGTTACTAGAAGACGTAGTCGCTGACGCCAATTTATTAAGAGGATCTGTTAATGGTTTTAATGCAGATTCGATGGCCATCTCACGGTCTGATTTTAAATGTTGTATCAGTTTTACCTTTTTTTTAACCGAATCCACAGATTTTATAATTTGTTGTTTCAATGTTTTTTCTGATAACGACTTTGGCTTCATAGCTAGGTTAGCAAGCCCTATTTCAAGCAATTCAGAAAAGTAAATGAATATTAATTAATTTTAAAGATCTTATATATGAAAAGCATAAGTTAATCTATAACAACAAAGGTGTCAAAGTTTTTTCTATAACCTCCTTTATTTTTTTCACAATCTTTATTTATTACTAAATAATTATAAGGAACGCTCCAAACTTCCTTACACATTTCACGGAACTGATTCCATGTCATATCTGTATTCACATGTTCGTCATACACATGTTTGAGGTTTATATCATCTTGCTTAAACAAAACAATAACGTTAGCATTGTCTCTAATAAGTTGTTTTGGGATCTTGCTATACGTTTGGTTTAAGTAAAAACAGTCAATTTTTTTGTGTCGTCCCATAGCAAAGTAGTCACGTATGTTATTCTGTTTTTCACATGCAACGTCATCAAATACTATCACAGAATCTGGCTTTGCATCCTGTGGACTTAAAACGTTATCGTTTGCTTTAAATTTATAAAAATTAATTTCGGGCACCAAGTTTAACACATTTTCCAAGAAAACGTACTTAGGTTGAAATAACGTTTTAGAGAAAATATAAACGTTCAAGAAGTTTAATCCATGTTCATGTAAAAGAAGACCTATGATTAAATTGGTTTTGCCGCAATTTGATGGACCGCAAATGATGCATCGAATAGTGCTAGGCAGGAGCTCGCCGTGCCTATGAATCTCTTTAGTAGTAGATTCACAAATTAGGTTAAATGATAGAGAACATGGTTGTTTAACAAATAACATGTTCGAATTGCTATAAACTTTGAAGAGAAATGAATAATTTGTGTTAAGCTACAATATTTTATATCTAGAACAAGCCACACTGTTTTGAAACAACGATAATAGGCATTCTAGACCACCAAGCGCACAATCTTAGTTTCACCAAACAATTGACTCGAGCGTAACGTGCGAGGTGGTCCAATTGGGTTTTTGACATTTTCAAAAATGTTATTGGGCATTCTAGACCACCAAGCGAAGCGACGCGAGTGCAACGAGCGAGGTGGTCCAGAATGCCCAATAACTCACTACTATGTTTTGCCCATTTTCATGTATGAAATCTTGATCGGATCAAAATGATACTTTTGCTGTACCTTTGCAATGTCATTGTCAGCAATTTCACCTAATGCGATTTTTCATAATTATATTAAGTGATTATTCATCTTCAAAAATGTTAAGATGCGCGAGCGAGATAGCGGCGCGCCGGGTTCTGCACCTTAATAGAAAAAAAGAAAAGAAGAAACGTTTTTATTTTAAAAGGGCCACTTCTGTTCTCTCTATTTTATGGCTACCAGTGATGGCTGCGTCTAGTGGCCTCTTATTTAGTGGCGCCTATTTCCCCGTTGGAGAAAATCGATCCATATTGGTGTTTCAGAATATCTTATATCTTCAATATATCTATTTACTAGGTGGTAGGACTAACTCTTTTGCGAGTGTCCGTCTGGGTTGCTACCACCGCCTTGCTCGTCAAGTCTGCCGCCAAGCAGTAATGTGCAAGCTTTACTGTCTCCCAGTTTGATGAGCAGAGTAGCCAGTGAAATTACTGGGCTTATGAGACGTGATACCTAATGTAGGTAACGAAGGCACTGCAGTGCCGCGCCAGCGTTTGTGTTTCAAAGTTCTAGGTGGCACTTCCATTGTTGTGGGCCGGCCGGCGGTTACACTTACGTCTACTCATCAAGTAGTATAAAAATAACTTCTATCCTTGTTTTATGTTAATAATTAGAAAGGGACATATGGATATAACAGTTGTTATTTAATTCTATTAATTCCAGGGTTGGGCCGGCTTGGTGGTAATGGTGGAGAACAGACATACAGACAAGTGGATACACGTTAAATGTGACTGCCAAGAGAGCTACAACGTCGTCTCGACTAGAGGCGAACTAAAGACAATCGACTCCGTGCCACCTCTACATCGGTTAGTAAATGAAAATAGTTGTTCCTTATTAAAAACCTATTATATCAGCCTCCTGCCCGAAAAGATTTGTACAAAAGAAATGTTTATAATATGTGTATATCAATCTATAATAATTTACCTAATGACATTAAGATCTTGGACGGTAACAAATTTAAAAAATCATTGACTGAATGGCTTCTTACAAATTGTTTTTATAGTCTTAAGGAATATATGGAATTTTGTAACTAGAATTATTTATAAAACATTTGCACGTCTGCTTGCAGACCAAATACATTGTACCAACAATTCATTTTAAGATCCTAATTTTCATGTATTTTTGCAAATAAATTATTTGATTTGATTTGATTTGTTGAGGGTAGCTATGTACCCTGTTCCAAAATCTTAGATATTTTATGTAAATAAAGGGGTTGGCAGAACGAAAAAATTTATAGAAAACTGTGTAATCCATAATTTGATGATAGACATTATTATTAATTGATTTTAAATTATAACATGATAAACTTGAATTATTGAATAATCGTGAATGGATCGTTTTTGCAAGATTGTTATTTTAAACAAAACTATAATAAAAGGAAGTTTTTTAGTGCAGTTATTTTTCTTAGACTGGGAACACAGCAGAGAATTGAAACATTTTGTGCAATCGCCGCCATTTTCTTTTTCTGTCTGTTGATCTGTTCCAATCTCCGAACTCGAGTGTGTATCTTCCTGCGTATGTGTTGTTGTTGTAGTTAATTTGTTATTTTGTAGTGGTTTTGTTGTTGGTTCTTGTTGTTTGTTCCTTGTTACGTTATAATTGTGCCGCGCGAGTGCAAAGCCGGGGGAAATAGAACCAACAATATTTCTCACAAATGAAAAATGTTTTGGGCAACTAGCATGTCACTTTGACAGTGACTTTTCGTGACATTTCTTTGTTTACAAAAAATATCTCAGATTATGGAACAGGATATAGTAAAATTACGGATTTAGCAGTGTATATATATATCGATATTTCAATTTCCAGGCAGGTGATAATCGTCCTAACCCAGTTGGAAGGCAGCGGTGGGTTCAGCATCGCTCACCGTCTCACGCACCGGCTGGCCGGCGGCGCGCGGCTGCAGGACTGGGCCCCCAGCACAGCGGAACCGACTCACAAACCACCCCTGGCACGGACTTTACACGCGTTACACGCCCCTAGGCTTATCACTTAGGCTAAGATCCAGAGATGAATCTAAGCGTGGACTCGTTCAAAATTCTATAGAATTCATTATTCCATAATATGTCAGAATTGTACAGAAAAGAATGGAAAGGAAAAGTGTTTTTTCGTACCAAAAATTACATAATAGGGATGTTGTATGAAACGAAATACATAATTAATGTTGCTAGTGGTTTAGGAACACATCACGTTATCTGAATAAAAATTAAATTCACAAAAAATGTATAAGTTCAACAAAGCCGCATCTAAAAGTTTTCAGAATTCAACGGATATTTTCTCTGATTTTTTAAATTTCAGTGTTTAAAAAATGTATGACAACTATGTAGTTGTCATACATTTTTATTTGGTACATACTTTTGTATATGATTTTTAAGTACATACTCAAACGCAGATTTTACTGCCAAAATTGACAAAATGCATGTTTTTGGTACTACTTTACGGCCCGCGTTGAAAATGTGACGTCACGCGTTCCGCCCAATTTGAATGGGTCGTTTTAGCGCTCAGTAATTACGCCCGACTTTGAGTCCCTTTTTTACGTTTCTATCGTTTCATTTGCAGTTTTTTCGATATAGACATTTGATTCTCATGGGAAAACGTTTTGAATAACTACACATCTAAGGTACTATAGATGTGCGATAAAATAATTATAGATATAGATATATGATAGAGTTTTGACAAATACGGAAGCGTGAGACCATGCTTAGGTTTGTCTCTGAATCTTATTCTTTGTGTGTTCTTTGTGGTTTGCACGCCGCGCCGCAAAATTCAGTAGTATGCGCTAGTTCAATATGTACGATATACGCTGAGAGAGATTGCGCCTTAGCTGCCGGAATCTGTATGTAAAGAAGGGAAGATTCGCTTGCAGTTAACCGGTTTTCACAAATATGACATTACACGAGATGTAAAGCTACACGTGGCGCCATCTAGTTGCGCCACGATTCCAGGCTTAAAGGTATACCATAAATAGCGTCACCACGTATATCTAATCGCCAACCAATGACATGATGCGTGATGGACATTATTAGAGAAGTTAAAAAACACGAACCTGATACAGCAACATGTTTAGCTGTGGAAATTTTAAGTGAAAAATTGTGCTTTAATTTGTTTATTTATTTGAGTTTTGGAAAGCCTAACGAAGCCGCTATACACTTAAATAGTATTTATGGCTTATAAATGACGTTCAACGTGCTTAGTTACTAAGTATTATTTTTAAATGGTCTAGAAAGCCGTGAAAGATAGTACAATTTTGTAAAAAAAAAACAGGTAGAATTTGCCACGCGATGCGGGAGTATTAAGAACTATTTGGCAAAACGAAAGGTCCTAGGATTGCCTAGTGATGAATATAGATGGCGTTGATATAAATTTTCCGCTATTGGCGTACACTATTTTTTACCGATAGTATCTGTTTATGCTGTTGGATATACCAGCGTATAACAATTGCAGTGCCACTTAGAAGTTTGAAACGCAAAGTACTGCGCGGCACTGTATTGTGCTCGTTACCCTGAGATATTATAGGTATTCACATAAACCCAGTAATTTCACTAGTTTTTATCATTAAACCGGAACACAGTAATACTTGCAGAAGACTTCACGAGCAAAGAAAGAAAGACAAAAACCAGAATGACGCTTGCAGTAGATATTCAACTGGTATTTGAAGTAATATTAAATATGTTTTCCGTTGAATGAAATGCGTAAGAGAGTGTGAGAAAAAAGTGTTAACAAGTTTTAGAGAAAAAAGGTTGTGTCAATGGAGACTCGATTCTGCAGCTGAAAAAATAATTGTAAATAAAGGTTTGTGAAAAATATCAGAAAATTATCTCTATTTGAGATAAAATAATGCGAGCGCATCGCTTGAAATCTTGATAAGTACACTCAGAAAACAAAATCAATAGACAATCTATGAATTTTGCGAATGTCAGATCTACCAACAGCAAGGCTGTCAATATATCTATGCTTGCTGTCCTCAGATTGTTTATTAGTTTATATACAATTACAATGTAAGAAAACCTGTAAAATCTGCCTTTTAAACTAGGGTTAACATAGCGCCCTACGAGTTTAGTTTTCTATGTATAAAAAAAGGATTTTAGATTGCTTACGATCGTTATGAAAATGATTACTATTTTAAAACGACTTATTAATTTCAGTTTTACTCTCTCTTTTTAAACAAGAACACTAGACAGGGATGGAATATATATAGACCTGACAATTTTTTTTTATTTGTCCACTTTCTTACTTATCTAGTTTAAATTTAACGGCTATGAGTTTAGTGGCGTCTAACTTTGCAAAGATGGATGATATTTGACATCTCTAAACCTGAAACAAGACCTGTCTAAGTTTTCCATCTCTTTCGCAAGTTTTTTTAATGGAGAGAGGGAAACTAAAAATGGTTTATGGCGCCAGAATTGACTCCTTTTCTTTTGTTAACTAATTATAAAATCACTGTCTCATAAATGCCTAAGAGAAATTTAGAAAATATTTTGAATATTTTTTTTCCATTGAAAATACAGACGACGTTAAATTCGTGGCCATTGTATTGACACTGATCACGAGCGACTGGATTAGTATTACAGATCTAAACTATATTCTCCATCCTTTTCTCAGGTTCTTTATTAGAAAGAGAGGTAGGGTTACTAAAATTAGTTTGTTTTGAGTAATAGAAACGGGGCTAAAGACGATGCACCTGTGCGGTCCTAGAAGTAGAGTCTAGACAACACGACTTTATAACGACAAACTTTTTAGCCGGGATAAATATTGAGTAATATTTATCCCGGGATAAAAATTGAGCAATATTTATCCCGGGATTAAAATTGAGCAATATTTATCCCGGGATTAAAATTGAGCAATATTTATCCCGGGATTAAAATTGAGTAATATTTATCCCGGGATTAAAATTGAGTAAAATTTATCCCGGCTATAAAGTTTGGCGTAAAGTGAAAACGTTTAAAAATAGTAATTGTTTCAAACTAACGAAACTCTTAAGATATTGAAAATGTGGAAAAATACGCGAGTAGTTTCTAGTTACTAGGTTTAAAGAACTCTTTTGTGGTATACAATTAGTTTTGGAAAGCGTGAATTTATGTTTAGAAATGGAAATGAATAAATGTATAGCGTTCAACGCACTGGAATCAGGAATTACAAGTACCATGATCCCAGAACTCCCAGATACGGAATCATTATCAACCTCTTACATTCCCACTGCTGGAATACTGGCCTTCTCTCAGAGAGAGAGGTATGGGCCATAATCCACCACGTGGGCCCAGTGCGGCTTGGTGGATGTCACATGTCCTCGAATTTTGTGGTTCTTGAACATGCGGGTTGCCTCACGATGTTTTCCTTCACCGTTTTAGAGCGAGTGTGAATAATCCGCACATAACTTGATATAAGTCATTGGTGCGGGCCGAGGCGAGATTCGAACTATGGTACGTCGCGTCGGATTGAAAGTCGCACAAGTTCGCGCTCGGCCACACTCGCTCTAGTCGCAATGTAAATAATAAATATGCGAAAATCGAATCTGCCACTTTTACATGCACAGATAGGGGTACTAAGTCCGTCAGCCTATGAACTGCTGCCTCAATAAGATAGAGCAGCTGTCTGAGTAAGAAACTACGAAAGGCGAAAATTAGAGTAAAAACGATTACTTATAAGTATTTAATCCTCCTTTTTTTTCGTACTATTATATATTTTCATACTATTGGGCAACAAGACGAGCGGGTAATTTGCCTGATGGTAAGCATAACGTCAGCCCATAACAATTGCAATGCCACCCAGAACTTTGGATCTCAATGGCAGCACTGCAGTGCGCTCGTTATCTACGCTCGCCCAATTATTTAAATAACTATCAGCTCTATTAAACAAATTAAGATCTGTTATCAATGTAATTACTTTAATGATAGCAGACGTAACTAATCCATTCACTAATCGAAATTGAAACACTAAAATTATCGAAACTAATTTTATATCAACAAAAGTAGTCTCGAAATTATAATAATGACTAATTCTAATCCAGTAGTAAAATAGTGATGATAATGACGAGTAATAAAATACCTAGCTGTTAATATTTTTTCTACAACACAAATACTCATATATAATGCGCACGTAATATACACTGCCGGCCGCATAAAAGTATACACACCTTTTTTTTATTTATGTCCCTTGTGTGTACTTTTATTCGGCGGTTATGTGACAGTTACGTGACAAAAAATGCGATTAGAACGCACCAAGTGTTATTTTTTCACAATAAAAATAGTTTTAAGTCACATTCTTAAGGTACTGTAGCATGAAAAGTACGTTATGTATAAAAATCTGCTTTCATGCGAAAGCAATCATTTTCTTATCGTTAGCATAGTCGTAGTTGTTACATTTTGTAAAATTTCGGGTAAAAATATACGGAAAAGCATTGTTAATAAAAATCATATTGATATCCACTTTAATGTACTTATGACATTTATCGTTAACAAATCAATTCCGAAAGAAATTAAAATTCACCGAAAACTTTTACGAATTTTAATGTCAGAAATAAATATTTAGTTTTTTTTTTATATTTTACAGATTAAATATATTTCATTTAATATTATTTTAATGTCATATACAGTTGAGTTAATATCATAATGATATTGAAATGAAAGCTAACAATTTTGTAAATAAATAAAGGAATGCGCTTGACAATTTAGCAGTAGGTTCTCTTTTGCCGTGTATCGTTTAATTTGCAGTATTTTAAAAAGACAATTGGTTTAAATTAATTTCAAATAACGAAGTTGTGGTCCTGTTACGTGTACGAAAAGGGTTTATTATTGTTAAAAGTAAATCAGTCGGTAATCTATATAATTACTGTAACTGTAACTGTAATAACACTGGTTTATCTCTGCTTTTTTTATCTACCATTACAAATGTATATTTTTATAAACTAGCTAATACATAAATAAACACTACATCTAACCTAGCTAACTACAAAAACAGTTGGATAATCTGCAAGCCCAAGTAGGCCTATAGATAAGCTTTGATAAGGTTAACGTTTGACCACTATAGTTAATCGAAAGTGGTAAAACCAACAACATGGTCCTTTAATAAGCCAATGAAAACTGTTCTCGTTACATAATTAAAAAAAGATTTTCAACTTGGTTGGTTGCTAGCCAGGAGCGTCCTAAATAATGCTACCACTTTGAAAGTCTGGTACTTTATCACAAGCAAACTTTCTATACGACATACGGCAAGCCTTTTTTCTGTTAAAAAGAACGTGAGCTGAGTCGATGCTGTATTTATACAATTGCAAATTATCAGCAACTTTACTTATCATGCAATGACTCATTGTCGTTTCATCCTTTTCAAATCTTATCAGTGTCATATTTATATTATTGGATTAAACAATGAATCGAGTATTACTGATACTATATCATTTATTGGTTCTTAACATTCATAATTAAAATCATAAGTACAGAACGTTTTAAGTTGAATCTTAATAGAAAGGAAGTCATGCCATGCAAAAGATTTCTATTGAGTCATTTAACTTCCATGCGCGCTCTTATGGGGCGCATGTGATTTGGATTGATAATTTACCACAGTTCATAGGATTTTGAGGGGACAGTTTTTTGGAGATTTAAGATCTTTTTCGGCTAAACCATACCTCTATTGTTCTGTTTTGCCTCTTTATAACAATATTTAAAAAAATTCAGAGCCGCAACTTTTTTCTTTGTTTATATAGTTACATTGTTTAATTTTTACATCTTAAATTTAAACATAATTTAAACAATCTTTTCGAAAACGCTATGTTTTCATTCCAATAATACTCGTTTATTCTAATATATTATTAAAATAAAAGAGTGATAATTACTTTCTTGCCATTTATTATTTTAAATTATAATTGTATTAAAGTTTTATCTATATTTATGGCCTATATATGTAAGTGCAATATTATTTATATGTATTAAACACCTAGGTGGTGCATAATGTACCCGCAACACTGGCACAAAATTGCACATTTGAAAAAAAAATCATCATAGTTTTAGAAAGCATTTTGTAGTTTGTTAGCACATTGTAAAGCGTTGTTAAAATGAAAACGAAAAAAAAGTCAATTGGCAAGCCCTTAATAACGACGAGATTTTGTTTAAACATATTAATAGATACTTATTGTTAGTTATTTATACCACAAACTTTGAGAAGACATTTTGAATTGTTATAATTATTATTATTAATTGTAGTATTATTGAAATAAAACAAAAAATGTAACCGAGGCTTTTGACTTTTTACATCTAGTTTTTCACTATTTAGCTCTCTAAGATTTTTATATGTTTACTTTAATACTTGTGCCATAATTTTGTATCTTCTTAGTTTAGAACGTGTCGTTCGCATTAAATTACATTTGATTTCCACTTTTAAATTCCAGACCAAATAATATTTTCTGTTTATCCTATTTAAAAAAAATATTTTTATAAAAAAAAAGAAACGTGAATGATGTTAAAAACTACTCTGTTCCTTGCTACATTTTCGATTGCATCTCTTTCAAAAATACAATGCCCGGCCAGAAAAATGGCACGTTGTATAAATATTTTTTTAATCTTGAATAGGCTTGTAAGCTATTCCAAGCCTATTTGTAACCTGTTATATAACGTTCTTAATACAACTGCATCGTGCCATGTTTACGGTCGTGAAGTGTATATTAAAGACTCATTCCATTTTCATTAAAAATGTAAAAAAATAAATGGTGTAAGGAATAGAGTGCACCAAATTGTAATCAATGTATTTTGATATCACAATATTTGTTTGTTTTATCGAAAATTGTGTTGTTTTGTAGCATAAATACGCTTTTTTACGTGTTAGCGTACGTGAATGCATGTTACAACTATTAAATTTAAGAATAAAGAAATAAATTATTATTTGAAAAAAGTTTGTTTGTATTTCTGTTATAAATCCTACTTTAGATTTACTTCTTCGCGCAAAAAAAGGCTTTTTTATGTACTTTTGAAACGTGGAGGGTATGTAGTCAAAATCATATTTCGATATTAATTTAATATTACTTACGCCGTTTTTGTCTTAAATATTGTTTCACGAAAAATTTGAACAACTTTTTAATTGTTTTCGTCGCGTAAGTATTTTTACATTATTTAAATTCTCGACGTTAGAAATCCTTGCAGACTACCTACTATAGGACTTCTATAGGACTAATCTATACATATAAATAAAATTGAAGTGTCTGTTTGTAATATTAAAGTATATAGGTATACTTTCATATACTTATAACGAAACAACCATTTTTAAAATTTTTGTCCGTCTGTCTGTTTGTCCCGGGTAATCTCCAAAACGTCTGGACCTATTTTGACTGGACTTTCGCTGGCAGATAGCTGACGTTACAAGGAGTAACTTAGGCTACGTGGGCGAAGCCGCGGGCCACAGCTAGTGTAATATATACATGACTTTTCTCGTCACATGCCAACTTCCTATTAGTGAACTAATTTTTAGACCAACTCTACAAATTCTTGCCATTGGTTTTAGAAAAACGGTAACAACAAATAAACTTTACCACGTAATCATATTAATATCGATAAAAGAAATTACTCATATCATATCATTCCTCATCATCATTACCAGCCGGAAGACGTAGGTGAGCAGTGGCTGAACATAGGTTTTCCCCATAGAACACCACCTGGATCTGCTACTCGCCTCTTGGATCCAATTACTATCTATAATTATTATGTATACCTACTAGGACTAACTCTTCTGCGAGTGTCCGTCTGGGTTGTTACCACCGCTTTGCTCGTGAAGTCTGCTGCCAAGCAGTAGTGTGCAAGCATTACTGTGTTCCGGTTTGATGAGCAGAGTATCCAGTGAAATTACCGGGCTTATGAGACTTAATACCTAATGTCTCAGGGTAACGAGCGCACTGCAGTGCCGCGCAGGCCTTTGTA
Organism: Crocallis elinguaria; assembly: GCA_907269065.1. Lineage (NCBI taxonomy): Eukaryota > Metazoa > Arthropoda > Insecta > Lepidoptera > Geometridae > Crocallis > Crocallis elinguaria. The sequence continues at coordinate 2,051,028 of OU026076.1, forward strand.
TTTCAAAGTTCTGGGTGGCACTGCAATTGTTATGGGCCGGCGTTATGCTTACCATCAGGCAAACGACGAGCTCGTCTCGTTACCAAATAACATAAAAAAAAAACTTACCTACTTCTAACTAGCGTTTGCGCGCGTATTCAGTCGCTTGGGATCAGAATAAAATGCAGCCTATATATGGGATAATGAAGCTTCCGATTGGTAAAAGAATTTTTAAAATTGGACTAGTGGTTCCAGAGATTAGCGGTAGGTATCAAACAAACAAAAAAACTCTCAAACTACTGCTTTAACATATTAGTATAGATTGCTATTAAGTTAAGGAAGGTTTACATTACAGAATGTTGTAATTGGTATGTAGGCAATAATTATTTTTTATGATACCAGATCATATTTTTTAATATTTCTTTGAACTATCGCCACCAGTAATTAATTGCGGAGTCATCAATACTGGACACTTTTTATTTTTGTGCCCGTGTTGTAAAGATAGCAAATGCTATTATAAAACGTACGACGTAAATTGATAAAATGCCACAATATTCAGTTATTAGCCACTGCCCGCGGTTTCACCCGCGCGGAAATGCCCACAGAACCGTGTATAATCCGGGATAACCTTTCTTATTAGTAGTACAGACGAATTTCAATTATTTTGTTAGTGGTAGGACTAACTCTTCTGCGAGTGTCCGTCTGGGTTGTTACCGCCGCTATGCTCGTGAAGTCTGCCGCCAAGCAGTAGTGTGCAAGCATTACTGTGTTCCGGTTTGATGAGCAGAGTAGCCAGTGAAATTACTGGGCCTATGAGACTTAATACCTAATGTCTCAGGGTAACGGGCGCACTGCAGTGCCGCGCAGGCCTTTGTGTTTCAAAGTTCTGAGTCGCGCTGCAATTTTTATGGGCGGCCGATATGCCTAACGTCAGGCAAACGACCAGCTCGTGTCATTATCAAATAATATTAAAAAAAATAAGTTTTTTTATTACATATCACTATCCTGTCTAAAATTCAAACTCAAAAACTAAAAAGTTAGTCCTACTACCTAAAAAAGATTGCGGTCTGCAAATGTACCTACCTACCTACCAAAATAAAAAAAAACATCTAAGTAATTCGCGAATTAGTTGTTTCAATCGAAAAGAAGTATACGATGTATACACGTGGTGGTGCACGTATGTAAAATGTAGAAAAGAAACAGCGCCCTGTACCTAAATTAGCCACTGTCCTTTTTGGGAAATGTTATCTGCTTCTTCATCCCTTATTTTAGAGAATTTATAGATGATCCGTTTGTATGTTAATTTAAAAACATGGAGCGGGTCCTACTACATTAGGTTTTAACTACACAAAGACAAATTGGTCACTTCCACATGGAACCTTCATTCGTGTGGGTAGGTAAGTGAATAGGTCTACACTTATGTTCGGTAAAGTAGGTACGACCCAATCGTACCTACTCGTTGGTGTCTTTGTCATTTATTATGTTCTGATAAAGACAGCATTAGTTTAAGTCTGTGATTCGGGTAGACGAACGTTACAGAGGCCCGCAAGTGCTCCGTTGGAGCCTATATGAATAAAGCAATTTGAATCAGACAATAACCTTTCTAACACCCTTTCTATCTACCGCTCAGTTTATCTATCTACCTCTATTCGAAAACCACTGCGATACGTTAAAGAACAAACCAAGACAAATAGTTAAGGTAAAAGATTACCCTGGCCGGACATCGAACCCACGGCTGCAGACCAGCTCAGCCATGGGAACGTCAAAGTGTCGTCAAACGATAGCTTATACTTTAGGCTAAAAAAAGCACAAGTTACGCATTTGCAAAGTTAAGAGTTCAGATCCAAAAATGCGTCAGTAGGTAATTAGCAAGTTTATAATATCCCAGACATATAGTATGTTGAACACCGTGACAGAACAAACTATGGTACTAAGACCTATGGACACGTGCTCAGTTCATGAGCTCGTTGTGGATGGCTAAGACTGGAGGTGTGTCACTATAATCTCCTAATTATCAACTTATATCGATAACCGAAAACAAAGTACCTACCGTGAGTTTAGTGCAACACTTGTAATATCGATTATATAAGATAATAACAGCCAGTATTATATAGGTATCTATATTAATACTTATACCGTTATCACCAACGTCTAATAAGGCGACGCCTAATTACTATCAAAGTCCTAATGTAAACAGAGTCCGAGAGTAAGTATAAACTGTTAGAACATTCCTAATGATAATGAACATTCATAATGAAATAAAATACATGGTAAATATCCCGTTACTAAAGTTAACTCTTGGATTGGTGAAACGATTTTTTTCCCTAGGCAACTCCTAACTATTAAACATCCGATTTAGGCGTCACCTAGGGTCGATGAAAACGGGCATTAATCGTCACCGACTGGTTGTCTGGAAGAAATTGCTTTAAACGATAAGACCGCCCTTTTATAATTAGCCGATAAAACAAGTTTTGCGAGCGAGTGTGGCGGAACGGGAACTTGTGCGAATTTCAATCCGACACACCATAGTTCGAATCTCGGCTCGGCACCGCACTAAGTAAATATATTGATATAACTTGATATAAGTTATGTCTATATATCAATCTTAGATTTAACTAGACTTTAAGTTCCAATTGTAACATTTTTAGTGAATAAACGTTATTATTATTATATTTGGTGAAGGAAAAAATCGTGAGGAAACCTGCATGTTCAAGAACCACAAAACTCGAGGAACATCCTGCTCCAAGTCGCACTGGGCTCGCGTGCTGGAGTATCGCCCATGAATCATCTTTCTTAAATTTAATATTACCTGCAAAAACAGCGTGTTCACTTCATGAGGCATGCGTGGGACCCTGATAAGGCAAATGGAGGCGTGTCTGTCATAAAACTGTAGTTTTATACGTTTCATGACTAATCGATATCATCATCAATGTGGGTTCTGTAGAATCTAAATGAGCAAAATTGTACAATGCTCTTGTATGAGATGAATGAGTTTGGCCGAGCAGGACCTTTTGTGCGACTTTCAATCTTACGCACCAAAGTTCAGATCCGGGCTCGGCCCCGTACCAATGACTTAAATCAAGTTATGTGCGGATTTACCATACTCAATCTAAAACGGTGAAGGAAATCTCGAGGAAAACCACATGTTCAAGAACCACAAAATACGAGGACATGTGAAAGCCACCAACCCTCACTGGATTATGCCTCTATCTTCTTTTTTTATGCTATTTGGTAACGAGACGATCTGGTTGTTTGCCTGATGGTAAGCATAACGCCGGCCCATAACAATTGCAGTGCCACTCAGAACTTTAAAACACAAAGGCCTGTGCGGCACTGCAGTGCGCTCGTTACCCTGAGACATTAGGTATTAAGTCTCATAAGCCCAGTAATTTCACTGGCTACTCTGCTCATCAAACCGGAACACAGTAATGCTTGCACATTACCTATTGCTTGGCGGCAGACTTCACTCACAAAGCGGTGGTATAACAACCCAGACGGACACTCGCAGAAGAGTTAGTCCTACCACTAACTAAATCTCTGAGAGAAAGCTCATATCTCATCAATGGGAGCGTCATAGATGGCAATGGTAACTCTAAAAAACTATATATGGACTTTTAAGCTACCGTATAATCTTAAGATGATAAAAAACGATTATCTCGTGATTAAAAAGTCCAATCATAAAACATTTAGTATAAATACCCAATAGAATATCTATTCTAACATTGCTATTAGCACACATCGACTTGTCATAAACATTATTATAGCCATCATAAAAAAAATAACCTCGAAATGGCAAAATTGTTCGTTGTCCTGTTGCTAGCGATCACTAATCAGGGACTTGGGGATTCTATTACCGATGGAACTAAACTGCTCTCCACGTTTCTGGTAAGCTTTTATTTCTAATTCTTCTTTTTAAGATTTTACTTCTACTTCCTTTCATGTTCTGTCCTGGCACAAAACACCTACTTAGTATTCGTGGGGTGGTAGGCTTCTAGAAAGAACATTAATTGGATAAAACAGCATTAATTGGATATTACATCTTTGGCACTAATTTTGTTGTACCAAGTTCTTCTACTGGAGAGGAGTACACGAGAATCGTAGTTAAGACGTCTATGGTTCCGTTTACATAAAAATAATACTGGTTAAAATTGCAATGAAGTCTTGACGTTACGTCATTCATGACGCTTCATTATGTTTTATCGTTTGGCATTATGATAGGTAGAAATCAGCCACGGTCGTTTTAACTATTGATGTCTTGTATGTCATTTCTGTTTCTAAATAATATATAAGTAAATACTTCAAAACCTTGGTCGAAGATCTTGCTGAACGTACCTACAAATAAATTGATTAATCAATAATACTTTCAGATCCATCGTCACGGAGACAGAACTCCAGTTGAATCCACCATTTCATACTGCACGGACTATGCAGGAACGGAAGCTGCCACCGCTAAGTATGGATACGGGCAGCTTACTGATGTAAATACGACACCAATCGTTACATTCATTACCGAATTCCTCTCACTGGATAATATAAAATTTTCTTATACGTATTCTCTTCCGTTTGTGGAGTAACTTATTATAACTTAAACCATGTATAATAAGTATTATATACGTCATCTAAACCTAATCATTGTTATATTTCGGTCTACCCAGGTTATTACTGACAACTCTAACATCAGATCATCTAGCGTTAGTTTTCCTCCCATCCTAATCTGAGAAACTTCATCAGGATTTTTTGCCTACCTGCCTGCATGTATGATTGATAAGGCAAATCTTGCAAGCGAAATTTGACCCACTTCCTTGTGTCTGATTTGGTCGAAATTTTACATACATACGTAAATAGGGTGACAATGCCATATAATGATTTCACAGAGCTGGTCTGATGATGGAGCCGGAAGGTGGCCACAAGATACCGATTACGTATTTCATAAAAGCTTGTCTAGAAAAATATATTTTTCTACTATAAACTTTTTCATATGAATTCCGAAGACTATATTAATGACCCTATTATATCAGACTAGTGAGGCTATCTACAACTTACAGGTATGATTTGTTTATTTGTGTATTGTTTCTTTCAGTTGGGTAAACAACGCGCGTACAACTTGGGCAAGTTTATCCGCGCTCGCTACGATGAACTCCTTTCTCCTCAATACAACAAGTCTGAGATCTATATCCGCTCCACCGACTCCACTCGCGCCAAAATGACTGTCCTCACCGCCATGGCTGCAGTGTATCCTTCATACCCTGGCAGCTGGAGCGACGAGATCAACTGGGTCCCCATACCTTACACCACTGTTCCTGTTAAATTTGATTTTGTAAGTGAACGCTGCAGAAAATGCGGCTTTGATTTGCAGCATAGTATTCTTAAAATAGAAAACTTTATTACTATGAATTTTTCGCATTTTTCTTTATGGCTATGAATATGTTTAACAAACTACTCTTACTTCCAGAATGAAGCTGTTCTGAACTGCCCCAATTTCATAACGGGGTACTATTCTCTGATGATGTCAGACTCACCTCGTATGTCCCAATACTTTGACGTACTGAACGTAATTTCTGAGCAGCTTGGACAAAATATCACTAAGATGCCAGCTTCGGTCTACACTATCTATGACGCTTATGTCAGCCAAGTGAGTATATAATATAGAGTTAAAAATTATTCACTATTGCACGAAGTATTGTTATTTGTTATTTCTATATCCTAGGATGTTGCCTCTAGAGGAAAGAAATTTGGAGAATAGGTAAGTTGTCGCGCGCTCATGCCTGCCCCCGGCCCCGTAAAGAACGATAGGGACAGCTGCAGCTCGGACCAATTATACCCCCGAAAAGTAGACAAACTCAACGTTTCGTATTCCCCTGTTTCTTCCTCCAAAACTGGACCGATTTTATTATTATTTTCTTTTATGTTATAAATGCATAAACTTGATTAGCTGGACGTCTGATCACGCTGGTAAAACTTGATAATTTTTGGGGTTTTTAAAGGTTCATATTTTTTAATGACAGATTTATGGGAACAAACCCTGGACCACGACTCACGACAACAGTAGATATATGTTTTATGAAAAAAAAATGATTGCGGTAGTGGTATTATTCAGAGAGACTACATGGGATTAGGCTCGTAAGGAACAAATGCTGACCAACAGTCCTTTTAACGACGTCTTTTATTGTTATTCCACAGCGTAACCTAGGAGTCGCCCTCAGCGATGAAATTGCTGCTATCATGCCTGCCATTGAGGATGCCGCTAATGAAGCAATGGATATCATCTTTGGGGACGCTGACTATATCGCTTTGCAGGCTGGCAAGTATTTTTTTAACCAGTTATTTACAGACGGATAAGCTTACTGCCTACTTTTTGTAGAACACATATCAGCGTCAGTTATGAATATCATGAAATTTCCCTTTTATTATTTTTACCCACGACAGAATGGAGACAGTATATGCGTTTGGGATGATAGGTTGTTATACCAAGTTTTTATTTAACTTGCAAAGTTAGTATGTTTGTTTAGGTCAAATCTTGGAAGCAGAATTAGATCCACTTCCCGGAGTTCTATTAAACCGTTACATACATATGTAAATCTGATGACAATGCAATATAATGATGTCACAGAGCTGATCTGATGATGGAGCCGGAAAGCAGTCACAGGAACTCCGTAATAAAATGACGTAAACCGATGGGTTTACGGGAGTTTGGGCTCGTTTGATTTGACTTTACAAGTACTCTGGTCCTAGATGACGTCCAGGGTTCTGATGATGAAACCGGAAGGTGGCTACAAGATTACAGCAAACAATTACGTATTTTATAAAAGCTTGTCTGGAATCATATATTTTTCCACAAAAAACTTACTAAGTGTTAAATTGAAGAAATAGGACCCTTGTGATAATAGAAAATGAGTATAGTACTAGGTACAATATCTTTAAAGTAATTCCAAAATGAACACAGTATCTGAATCAAAATAAACACATTGTTTTACCCCCAGGTCCTCTCTTGAACGAATTCTTTACGTACTCTGATGAGCTGATTGGCGGAACAGATACCCCTCCTGTCAGGATCTATTCTGCTCACGACGTCAACGTGTTTTCCCTGATGGCTGTAGCTCAGATCACCCCAAGACAAGGAGTACCGGAATACGCAGCGGCCTTCGCTCTTGAGCTTCGTCAGGTTGAGGAGACTGGAGAATATGTGGTTCTGGTAAGAGCTTTGAACAAACATTCAAACATTCTTCAACTGAAACTTCACTTAAAGGATACTGATGGTTTGATAGAGTCCCCTTAGAGAATTCTTTAAGTTTACTAAATCGACTATCTATTTTACACGCTTCTAATTGCTATTTGTTGACTTATATAAATACTAGCTTCTGCCCGCGGTTTTCACCCACGTTCCCACAGGAATCGTGCATTTTTCCAGGATAAAAAGTAGCCTATGTTATTCTCCGGTCCATAAACTATATCTACGCCAAAAATCACGTTGATCCGTTGCTCCGTTACTGCGTGAAAGAAGGACAAACCAACAAACCAACAAACACACTTTCGCATTTATAATATTAGTAGGGATTACAACAGTTAATTTAATCCATAGGCTCCCGAACTAGTAATTATTATTCTCTTTTCTACTTTTCAGCCCGTCTACCAGCCTTCTCCTGGTGAAGATCTAATTTACCTGCCTGTGGCTGGATGTGACAGTCTACTCTGCCCCTATGATACTTACAAGGAGATTGTCTCCGTCTATAGACTGGATGAAGATACCTGGAGGACCAACTGCGGATGGACTTCTGATCTGGTTATTGACGACGATAGCATCGCTTAAAGATACTGATAATGCGTTTGGAGAAATAAACGATTCGATTGTTAAAATATGTATTTTGTTACTTTCTTTATTTTTCTATAGTCATCTGATGACTGGCTAGCCCTGGCGTCAGAATAATTGAAGCTGCCTGAACGAATAGTAAAACTAATATATTTTGTTTCTAACTTATAGCGTCCTACTTTGGGGATCTGCTGACATAGATACCAATTTCATATTACAAAAGAGAGCAGTACGCGCCATCTATGAAATGGGTCCACGCGAATCTCTAAGAGACTTTTTTAAAGAAATAGGTATTCTAACCCTGCCTTCGCTATACGTTTTGGAAAATATAATGTATGTACGGAAAAATATTACTAAATTTAACTTCAAAAGTGATGTACATGAGTTAAATACTAGAAGTAAACATAAAATTGTTCAAAGTTATACGTGGGTTCAGATCTAGTAAAACTAATAAATCGTTCCTGGCTAATGGTGTCAGATTCTACAATAAAATGCCTAAAGCATTAACTGAATTGCTACAAGAAAGTTTAAACCTATAGTTAAGAATGTATTAAATAAAAAAGCGTATGATAAAATTAAGGGTTATGTAGATGACAAAGATGCATAGAGGCAAACAGGTCAGGAGCCTCCTGGCGACTACTGTATTACTAAGACTTATTTTTTATGTTCTAAGAAAGACAACATTGGTTTTAGTATGTGATTCGGGTAGACGAACGTTACAGAGACCTGCTGTTAGAGACATTTATTTGAAGCTTCATAAGTGCCCCCTTGAGGCCTATATGAATAAAGCATTTTGAATTTGAATTTGAATATTAGACTAGGTCAATACAGTTGTATGTTTCAGAAGGATACATTAATTTCCTATGTTCCTGCAAAAGGCAAAATTATCTAGCACAACTAAGCTAGTCAACTACATTACTACATTTCAAACCGCGAAAGTTTAAACTACTACATTTTAAAATCGAATTCAAATTACCCTTCATAACCTAATAATTTATATACTACTCACTAAAAATATTTGTAAATATTTGTTAGTGGGAGGACTAACTCTTCTGCGAGTGTCCGTCTGGGTTGTTACCACCGCATCGCTCGTGAAGTCTGCCGCTAAGCAGTAGTGTGCAAGCATTACTGTGTTCCAGTTTGATGAGCAGAGTAGCCAGTGAAATTACTGGGCTTATGAGATTCAATACCTAATGTCTCAGAGTAACGGGCGCACTGCAGTGCCGCGCAGGCCTTTGTGATTCAAAGTTCTGGGTGGCACTGCAATTGTTATGCTTACCACCAGGCAAACGACCAGGTCGTCTCGTAACCAAATAACATTAAAAAAAAAACCTACACGGCCTGATGGTAAGCATAACGCCGGCTCATAACAATTGCAGTGCCACCCAGAACTTTGAAATACATAGGCCTACGCGGCATTGCAGTGCGCTCGTTACCCTGAGACATTAGGTATTAAGTCTCATAAGCCCAAATCGCATAAATTAGCGTAGACGCAATGGTGGTCGGGCACGAGAGGGGTGAAGTCACCGATCGGTTGGGTTGCATAAAAGCCTCAAAATACCACGAGATTGTGGTGTATGAGGATAGAGGTGAAAATCTCAGTTACCTCAAAAGGCACGACGCAACCGACAGTTGGGGTCACCCTGTACCGGACCCAGGCACCATCAGCGGCTCCCAGCGCATGCAGCAAAAGGCGGAGTCATCCACCAAAAGCGTTGCCATACAGCAGAGCCCGAAACGTAAGTCATCAGGTCGCATCAGAGCGTTCGTGGATGCCTTCAGTTGTGCAGCACAAAACCTCTTAAGGCTGAAACCTTCATTGCCCAAAAGAAAGGAAGAAAAGACACGGCAGAGTCAGGTAACACCAAAACCTGCCCGAACGAGAGCCGACATGGGACAAGTCAGTCCGCCTCGCCTCAGACCGGCGACGGAGCCGCGAGACCACGCAATAAACGCCTTCATCGAGTACCTAGCTATAACTAAAGCAAGCATAGTGGTCGACACTATGATCTGCAAGAAGATCCTGCAGTGCTATCAGCTGGGTGGCGCCATCAACGATAATCTCTTGAAGGCGTACCTCGAGGAGGAAGAAGCTGCCATATACAACAACAATGACGGCCTAGTCCTTCGGGGTCGGATGGTGGGAAGTTATATGGCAGCTTTTAATGCAACAAGTGGCTTTGTGGCTCTAGCAAAGGAGGGGACGGGGCGTACTGGTCTAATCAAATTCTCTGCCCCGCATGACGATCCGATCTTGGTGGTTGCTCGGCGAACTCGGACGATGCTAGACGACAGGATACTTGAGATGGCGAAATCCATCTCGGGTATCTCTGAAGGCGAAGCATCTTGGGACGACTGGGTGATGCCTAGGATCGAATGGGTAAATGGGGTTCCAGGATGCGGAAAAACAACGTGGATTGTTGGCAACTTCAATGGGGAGGAGGACGTTATCATCACCACAACGACGGAAGCAGCGAGAAAAACTAGCGCAACGAATAGGTGACCTGGTCAAAACCAGGGTGCGCACTATGGCCTCTGTCTTAGTGAATGGTTTTAAAGCAACCCATAAGTACAACCGTCTTTTGGTTGATGAGGCACTTTTGAACCATTTTGGGGCCATAATCATGGTAAGTCGGCTGTGTGGTGCTAACGAACTTTTTCTCATCGGAGACGTCAACCAGTTACCTTTCATTGACAGGGAGAACCTCTTTGTCCTAAGGTACTGTCGTCCAAACCTGGTGACAACAATCACTCAGGAACTGTTGTGTACGCATCGGAACCCTGTGGATGTCGCCTACGCCCTTCGGGAGGTGTACTCCGGCATCTACTCATCGGCATCCAAAGTTCATTCTCTGAAGCTGAAGCGGTTTACAGGTGCGCAAATACCCGTTACCCTTCCCGACACTCTCTTCCTAGTACACACACAGGAAGAGAAAGAATCCCTGATCACCAAGGGATACGGGGGAGGCACTGGGTCGCGCATCTTGACCATTCATGAAGCTCAGGGACTGACGTACGAGTCGGTGATCGTCATGCAAACTAAAGGTCAAAAGCTTAAGCTGCACGACAGCGTCCCACATGCGGTGGTGGCATTGTCGCGTCATCGGAGTAGCTGTACATACTATACCGATGATAGCGACGATGCGATAGGCCGCTTCGTGATGAGGGTGAAGGCAGCTTCCACCAAAAGGATCGTGGACTACAACCTCAAAATGGCCATCAGAGATGGGAACAATGTGGTGGCGGAGGCCATCGTAGAGTTCGAACGGAGGGGCGGAGACGGAGAGTTGACATAGGAAAAGTGAATTAAGTGAACAACCGGAGTGGCCATGGCCACTGGAATGACCCTGCTGCAGCGGCGTCGTGTGGCGGGTCGCCCTCTTCCCTCGAAAATGGTTGAGGAGAGCGATGGCTGGCACATGCGTCACACTCGTGAACGGGTGCTGCTAGTGGGATCTCGTCCACTCCGATTGTGCACTTCATTAACTACTCTTGATAAACTAGCAATAACTTACACTAGTAATATTTATATAAATGTAATAATAGTATGTAGTATGTATAATGTAATAATAATAATAGTATGTTAATTTAATAATATGTATGTATAATATGTGACACTTTAGTTAGGCCTTCGGAGTAGGTATACTTTTGTTAAGTAATAATATATTAAGAATTTATAATGTAAAAATAACTTATACAGCAAAAAAAGGGTGCGAGCCCTGGAGCTTGCAGAGGATAATAATTAAATAAAAAAAAAAAAAAAAGAAAGTCTCATAAGCCCAGTAATTTCACTGGAAACTCTGCTCATCAAACCGGAACACAGTAATGCTTGCACACTACTGCTTGGCGGCAGACTTCACGAGCAAAGCAAAAAGATACTAATTGACAGCGTGTCTTTTTATCAGTCCATTTTATATCGCAGTAGTTGTTCATATAGGTAATCTTCTTGTAAAGCGGTAGTAAAGTCATGATATTATATACTTAGATTACTCCGATTAGGTGACAAAAACACCAAATTAAGATTAGAATCTGCTTTGCTGAGTTAGAATGACTATTGTCTTTAAACATTACGTTTACTAAAACCACAATCTGGTCATATTGAGGAAAAAGTTTGCGACCCAAACGAGCTAAAGTCTACTCAACCGACTAGAATATTATTATTTTACACACATACTTACGGTCATACCAGAAAAAAAGTTAAACGCATGTTAAACCTATGTTAATCACTGTTTAACGCCTAAACATGCCTTAGTCGCGCGATTAAATATAAGCAACTACAAATCCTGATTTAAGTAGTGTCTAACCGTTGTCTAACACAATTCTGTTATGACATTTCTAGTAATGTTTGACGTTTACTTATCTTTAAACGCTGTCTAGCTAAACAGGCGACCAAAAATGTTTTTTTTTGTGGTAACACTAATACGGTCTTACCACAAAAAAATTAAACACAGTCTAAACACATATTAAACAGCGTCCAACCCATAAACACGCCTTAGTGGCGTTAGTATTATTAGGTATATGTTCTGTGGTGGCATGTTTAAATATGAAACACAAACCTTGATGTCTAACCGTTGCATACCTAACTCCATTCTGTTGTGACATTTCTAGTCGTTTTAAGACGTTTATCTTTAGACACTGTCTAGCTAAACAGGCGCCTAGAAGTTCTTTTTTGTGATAACACGGTTAATGTATTACAGGTCTGATGAAAAGCGCAGTGGTTGTGACGTCAACCGACGATCCGTAGGATTCGATCCTCAACGATGCATGTTCTTTTTTTTTTATGTTATTAGGTAACGAGACGAGCTGGTCGTTTGCCTGATAGTAAGCATAACGCCAGCCCATAACGATTGCAGTGCCACCCAGAACTTTGAAACACAAAGGCCTGCGCGGCACTGCAGTGCGCTCGTTACCCTGAGACATTAGGTATTAAGTCTCGTAAGCCCAGTAATTTCACTGGCAACTCTGCTCATCAAACAGGAACACGGTAATGGTTGCACATTAATGCTTGGCGGCAGACTTCACTCACAAAGCGGTGGTAACAACCCAGACGGACACTCGCAGAAGAGTTAGTCCTCCCACTAACAAAAATGTTCGAATTGCTATTAGAATATGCATAATGCATCTTTACTTTGTGTATTATAAACTTGTTGTTTTGAATCCTATAGACTAGATTGAGCTTTCGGAGTCGGAAACTTGTTAAACCCATACGACATAGGTACGTAACAGAAAGTTGCAGTCATATCCTGCTATAAATTATTGTCTAGATAAGAACAAGAAAATAGCTGGATTATTAATTTTAGACCTGTAACTCGCTTGATGAGTAAAAAGACGAACTTTTTCTCTACGTAAAATCGTAACCAATTTGTCAGTTTTCCGAATTTATCGGCGTCTATTTTCTCATTTAAGAAAAAAGTATGGAAGACCTGGTGTACATCTTCCACACGTTCTCAAGTTTTACTTTAAAAAGAGAAAGCGATATTAAAATTAGTTTGTGAACAACGTCACGCCAATAAAACTTACTCTCCAATCAACAAACCTACCTAGAAGAAATGTAAAAAACCTCTCAGGGAGGTTTCATGGAATTGCCGGTCGTTTTGGTGGTCGTCCCGGAATTCTTAGTCTAATTACACAAGAAACTCGTTATATTAGGGTCAAGAAACAACTAAAACCAAGAAAACACTACCATACATTGTTCTCTACACATGACACGGCCCACAAGTCACCGGAAGTGTGCCCTTTGAGGAGTGCTGTGCCATCAGCAGGTCATTTCCGGCGCGGTTCACGAGCCTTTCTCTTTTTCTGTGGGCGTATAAAATGGAGATAAAGATACTGGTAGAGGTATGAGCGTTGAGCGTGCTTGAGTCACCTTCTACTCTATATTAACCTGTTGGTTGCTCACGAGGACTTGAGCTACTGAGGAACCGTGCATTTTTCCGGAATAAAAAGTGACCTATGTTACTCTCCGGTCCATAAACTATATCTATGCCAAAAATCACGTCGATCCGTTGCTCCTTTGCTGCGTGAAAGAAGGACAAACCAACAAATCAACAAATCAACGAACGCACTTTCGCATTTATAATATTAGTATGGATATGGATTACACCAGTCAAATTACTTTAAATTAATTATCCTTAATATCTAAATCCATAATAATTTTATTGCACTATATAAATTTTATTCAGGATTTTGTACTTTTCCCTAATTACTTTCAGGGTTCCGTATAACCTTAAAATATCTTATTATAGGTAGTCTAGTCCACCAGTTCCTGTCACCTGATAACTTTTACAGTGAATGAAAAATTTAGAAATGGCAAAGGGATATCATTTTTTGTTCTTGTCAAGTTTAGTGTTGTAACAGTAAACTGTGTTTAGTCATGATGCGATCGAAGCTGGTAAACATGACAAAAGTAGAATTGGAGTCTGTCGAAACACCCCAGGAGGTATTTTGTGACAGATTTTCGTTCTTCGCGGCTTTATGCAGATAATTAGCCGCCAACTCACCTCGTTATCCAAAAATATAAAAAAAATTAAAAAAGATATGTCTGTTCAGCAGTATTATAAGATGTATAATTATATTTATGTTATAAATTTTACCTTCAGCTGTACGTGTGGATAATGATAATGATATCTTTGTTTCTTCTGTTGGGTAACGAGAAGAGCTGGTCGTTAGTCTGATGGTAAGCATAACGCCGTCCTATAACAATATGCAGTGCCGCTCAGACCTTTGAAACACAAAGGCCAGCGCAGTACTGCAGTGCGCTCTTTATCCTGAGACATAAGTCTCATAAGCCCAGTAATTTCTGACTACTTTGTTCATTAAAGAACACAGTAAGGCTTACACATTACTGCTCTAGAAGCATTCAATTGCTACTTAGATACTAAAGTTAAAATTTCTAAAATATCAAAAAGAACTCGATTCTTTTAATCCACAGAAAAAAATTGAGACTCCGCAATTACTGTGTTATCTGTTGTTTGGACTTTTTAATAATCCGAGCCTGCAAAGTGATAATATTGATAATGACCTGATTAGAAAAGATTTTCCTCAAAAGTTTAGTATAAATACTCACAGACGCGATTCACAAAACATTGTTAGCAAAGACTTGGTTCTAGTTAATAATCCAAAATCAACAGAAACAAATATGTCGAAGGTCTTCGTAGTGTTGCTGCTAGCAGTTGCCGGTCAGAGCTTGGGAGACTCCATCATAGATGGAACGAAGCTTATTTCTACTATTTTGGTATGAAATCTTGAAAGCTATTTTTTTAGATCTAAGTAATTTTTTACTCCCACCTTCGGGAGGTTACCTGCACGTTCTTTACTTTTTTAATCATTTTGGTTTTCGAATTTCGAAAAACTTGAAATTTTTTTTTTAAATGGCTAAAATATAAGTTTTGACAAAAGTGCTACATCCGCTCTTAACTATATGGACGTAGTCAATTTCTGCATGAAATGAATTTTTAGCTGACTGCCACGAGGTATATCTACATGCTGATACCAAATTGTGTTGCAGATACACCGTCATGGTGACAGGACCCCGATATTATCCTCAGCCAACCTCAGCACAGACCCTGATGCCGTTGTAGCTGCTAGTGCTCCTTATGGATATGGACAGCTAACTGACGTAAGTCATACATTTTTCCTGGTCCTTAATATACATTATAGGAAACATGATCGAGCATCATAGGAGTTACTTGTACTGCTATACATACATCTGAGTAATCTCTTAATTTCATCATTCCTGCGTCCAGGTCGGTAAACGTCGTGCTTACAACTTGGGTAAGACTCTCCGCGCTCGCTACGATGAACTACTCTCGCCACAATACAACAAGTCTGAGATCTACATCCGCTCCACTGACTCCATTCGCACCAAGATGACGATCCTCACCGCCATGGCAGCAGTCTACCCTTCTTACCCTGGCAGCTGGAGTGATGAGATCGACTGGGTTCCCACGCCTTACACGACTGTACCCGCTAAATACGACTTCGTAAGTACTCGAAAAGCGACTTTATTAGCTTTGTGGAGATACTATTTTTTGTTACATAACAACTTTGCCTTTCAGAACTTATTCAACATGAACTGCCCTAAATTCCTAACGGCCTACTCCTCGTTCATGATGGCCACCCCAACTCGCATGGACAAATACTTCGATGTCCTCAACGTTATTTCTAATGATGTAGGCTACAACGTAACTCAGTTACCAGTTATTGGCTCCTATGGTGTCTTTGATGTTTATACTAGCCAGGTAAGTGACAGATACAAGTATGATGTTTAGCAAGTATTTATATTTAGGTAAATTATCATCAACAAATCTGATTTCGTAATACCAATAGTTCTGTAAAAATATAAAACTACACATGAATGAATACTACAATGAAGCAGAGACCGATTAAAGAAGTGGATTTCATTAATTTCATTTTATACAACTTTCAGCTGAGTTTAGGTGTTCCATTGTCTGATGAGATTGCTGCGATCATGCCTGAACTGGAAAAAGCAGCTGGTGAAGCCATTGATATCTTGATGGGAAATGATGACTACACTGCTTTGCAAGCTGGTGAGTGACTGCTTCACCATTAAAAGTATCCCATACTTCCTGTTTTCAAATATTTGTTAGTGGTAGGACTAACTCTTCTGCGAGTGTCCGTCTGGGTTGTTACCACCGCTCTGCTCGTGAAGTCTGCCGCTAAGCAGTAGTGTGCAAGCATTACTGTGTTCCGGTTTGATGAGCAGAGTAGCCAGTGAATTTACTGGGCTTATGAGACTTAATACCTAATGTTTCAAGGTAACGAGCGCACTGCAGTGCCGCACAGGCGTTTGTGTTTTAAAGTTCTGGGTGGCACTGCAATTGTTACGGGTCGGCGTTATGCTTACCATCAGGCAAACAACCAGCTCGTCTCATTACCAAAAAATAAAGAAAAAAAAAATGAAATCCTCAGCCTTGCAATGTATAACGTGTTGCTTTACTCAGTTTAATAATATTGTTTTATATTCCGTTCTAAATTATATTCTTTTCCAGGTGTTATGCTGAACGAGTTCTTCACCCAGGCCGACAGTCTGATCGCTGGTACTGATGTCCCGCGTGTCAGGATTTACTCGGCTCATGACCTCAATGTCTACTCCTTCGAAGCCGTGACTCAAGCCGTCCCCAGACAAGGAGTTCCTGGATACACCGCTTCGATGGCTCTAGAGCTTCGTCAGGTTGACGAAACTGGAGAGTATGTTGTTCTGGTAAGTCAAGTAAATGATACAGAATTTGGTGACGACATAATTGCAAAGTACAATCTGCTACGATGATATCTGTTTCAGAATTTTAATTTGGTATTGTTTTACCTCTTTTACAGCCAGTCTTCCAGAAAGGTCCTGATGCAGAGCAGGTCTACCTGTCCGTGTTAGGATGTGACAGTCTCCTCTGCCCCTACGACACTTACAAAGAGATCGTCTCTGCTTACACCCTGGATGAAGATACGTGGAGGACTGACTGTGGTTTCACTGACGATCTTGTAGTTGATGATTCTGGCATCAATTAAAACAATTTAGTTATATTTATTATGTTATTTAATAAACCCTTTGTTGACTATTTTTTTTTTAATTCCTTAATTTTTTTCCTTCTGTTCGCGATATGTCTAAGAAAAAAATTAACATAAATATTTGAGACAATTAGCTCAAGTATTTTTTTGTTTATGAAACCACTTAAACAAGTAAGAAGAAATTGATAAATAGAAAATTCTTTATAGCACAATACACATTGTAGATTTATGAATAGGTGGACTTAATGCTATAAAGCATTATCTTCCATTTAACAGGTGGACGTACCAACTACCAACACTTGCTCGTGTAGACCGCCCATACTGTGTTCCGGTGGATGAGCAAAGTAGTCACTGAAATTACTGGGCTTATGAGATTTAAGACGTGGCTAAAGCAAAACGTCCGAAAAAATCCTATTTTTAGTCGCACAAATGTCCGTTATCATAGATAAAAGAAAAAAAAATACAGTAGTGTAGCCAAGTGTTTAGCTTTGTCAAGTGAAAAGACTTATCTATGTCTTTCGATCGGTTTGTTCTGGTTACTCTCCTAAAAGACTGGACCTATTTTGACGGGACTTTCACTGGCAGGTAGCTGATGTTATAAGGAGTAACTTGGGCTTCGTGGGCGGGGCCGTGGGGCATAGCTAGTACTTATATAAAACTATATTTCGGGTAACTTCTTTCATAATAATTGAACGACGCAATATCCGATTATATTATACAAAAGTTATTTAAAAAAATGACACTTCCAGTTTATTCTTAGTGGATTCAGTTAGCTGCGACTGTTCAAGTACCAATCCATTTGCATTATGAGACTAGAATTCCATTCTAGCACGGATATTGTACCGGAACAGTGCAGAAAAATGCGTTACCTACTTGACAGGCTAGTAATACGACTTTGCTTCCTGCAGTATATTATAATGTATTTGATTTTGTCTGCAATAACGCCAATAGCTGCCTTAACCATTACATTAACTATAATGTGTTGCTATACTGAGACTGTTGGTGTGTGTGTTTATACAAAATTATTGTGATTGAGTACACTATTCTGACAGCATCATTAGTGGGTTGCCAACGAGTCACATCGTTCAAGTCACATGTTTGTTTCTTCGAATACCAATTTGGAACGAGCAATTAGTCATTTATTTTAACTTTCATGAGTGCTCTCTTGGGGTTCTTATGAATAAAGAATTTTTAATTTGAATAGCTGTGTTACAAGAGACATATTTACAGCTTGTAGGTGATAGCGAATATTGGAAAGTGGTGTGGAAATATCAGTAATGAAACAACAAAATGTCATACTTTACATTTAACCAATAAAATATGAGTCTATTTCCTCACGGTATGAATAACTTCTTCAAAGGAAAGATAATGATAATAATACACGAAAGACTGGTTGTCAACTCTTGCTGCTGATGATTGCATCATACGTCTCTAAACATAAAAAATCAGGGAAATGACAAGCTCGTATTCCTTATTTATAAAAAAAAGTTTCTAATTGTTCTTTTTTAGGCAACACATTAGTTCTTGTACTATTATACGTTAAATGCAATTTTAAAAGCATTTAACAAGAATATTTTTAGCAAGCTGTGCAAGC
Source organism: Crocallis elinguaria (assembly GCA_907269065.1). NCBI lineage: Eukaryota > Metazoa > Arthropoda > Insecta > Lepidoptera > Geometridae > Crocallis > Crocallis elinguaria. The sequence continues at coordinate 2,069,930 of OU026076.1, forward strand.
TAGTGAGCCAAAAGGTTTATTTCGCTTATTTCTGCGAGTCAACTTTCTCATTCTTATCTCTTTATGCTTGATGTCTCTTTCATTTGATATCCATATCAAAGTTATGATTTTAGAAATAGTAAATCACTGGTCGAGCCCGCTATCCTTATATGCGAGAATGTGTTTGTTGGTTTATCCGTCTTTCACGTAGCAAGGGGACAATTGGTCGACGTAATTTTTTGCGTAGAAATAGTTTATGGGAGTGACATAAGCTTCTTTGGTTCTGGAAAAATGTATGGTTCAGTGTATCCATACAACATACTAGCAAGTGAATTTAAATAAAAAAACACGCCACTACAGTTGAAGTAGTGAGTAATTATTATCATGTTAAAAGTTAAATCCTAATTTGTTTTCTAAGTAACAATTCGATCGTCGATTTCGAGGTCTTATTGTAAATGGCGGAGACGATCTTATTGTAAATGTCATAGGGATAGAAGACGCTATCAGATCCAGTCACATGAAGGTGGATCAAGTCAGCACCAAGTTCTGCTTGATAAACATGCTGTAAGAGAAAGAAGTTTAGTACATATAACGGAGTGTAATTGTGGGCTTATGCTTCCATTTATGTCAAAATTATGTACAGTTTTGACAAAAGCAAAGTCCACAGAGGTAGTTGAATTGCTTAGCATAAATTGGAAATTGTCTTACAAGTACAGGAACACAGCTTTTTGCGACCGAATTTCCGTTTGAGGCAAGCGTTCTTCATCATAAATTTTTCTTTATCAGAAATTCAAACGTAACGTTAGATGAGAAATTTATCGGAGTACTTATAAAATACGTCTTCACAAACATAATGTAAGTCATCATTGCTTCATAAATGAATTTAAGAGATGATGATTCAGTGTTAGTAAATTCATCCACCAATCCGTATTTCAAGGGGTTTCCACCAAATTTCCGACTGAATCCCGTAAAAAACTTAACATATCGTGGAGCTAGATACTTAGTCATCAATGTAACGAGAATTATTCTACAATGAGCTTGAGGTATCATAGAGAAAACACCATCGATATCATGGTGGTACCCGTAAGATGAAAGTGGAAAGAAATCGTCAACCACACTTAAGATCAGTCGAGATGGTGGTCCATTAAGGTGTGTCTCTGAATTGCTCTAACTCAGATAACCGTGTCCAAATGAATATCAGCTTGATTGTTATCGCTCCTATTAATAAAATATTGTGACGACTACCGCTTTTATAACTTGATAAGTAAAATATATTGCCTCAGACATCACGACCACGCGACCTGTCTGTGGTTGAAAATTGATTTATCATCGTCATAATAAGTCTGAGCCTTGGCAATGACATCATCAAGGTTTAAAATGTAGTAAAGTTTATCATGAATCGATTACTGTAGGAACTGTAGGAGGCAAAAGAAATGTGAAAGGAAGTTTCTTTTCTGCTTCAAATAGGACATGACTATGTTGTATGATCATGATGGCAACATTAATTGTTCATGTGAGACAGAGTCCAACTGCTAACATATCAAGGGTACCTAGCTATATAAATTAATAATATGTATGTATATATGACACTTTAGTTAGGCCTTCGGAGTATCTATACTTTTGTTAACTATTGATGTTTTAAGAAATTGTAATGTAAAAATAATTTATATAGCAAAAAAAGGGTGCGAGCCCTGGCAGCGAATATGTAAAAGATAAACCGCATTTGCATCGGTTGCACGCGTCGAAGCAACCCCGATGCAACTAACATGATAACCAGCGTTTATTCCATTGATTGATTTACAATCAGTTACACAATTTTCCTTATCTTTGATTTATAAGTTTATTTTTTGTACAGAATTCTAGTAAGTCATGTTTTATTTTACTGCTGATTAAAATTGATAATTTGAATGTGGTTATAAATACTTTACTTATTTTTTATTGATGACACGCCTCCTGCACACTACTACTTATCTTTATTGGTCACACGAGCCTCTCATGCACTGCACACGCCCCCACAAAACGAGATATATACAGGATGGTAAGAAAGTCCAATATTTGTAGACACACCCCTATAAATGTTATGTCGGTTTTTTATTCACTTCTTTTTTTATTTAAATGGGCTTCAGGAGAGGGCTTATATGGTGCTTGTTCCAATTAAACAATCAATCGAGAACGACAAGAAACACGTCGGCAATTCACGGTAGATTAGTTTTGACCACTATTTATTTATTTATTTATTTCACTCACTATCTTTTTTTATCCTACTGGGTTTCGAGACGAGTGCATCGTTAAGTTGTAAGCCTCTCTACTATTTAACTTAAAAATAAGTTGCACATTTTCATCAATTGACTGAAGCACTATTTCTGTTCCATAAATGTTTTAATCATGAAAACTGAATTTTACATACTTTTTTTTAATAGAACAGTAAGCAGTATTGTAGAGCAAAATAAAGTAAAGTACTGTTTTTTACGGGGTTAGCAACCCTAAGGACTGGTCACTTGCCTATACCACAGAATAAGTAATAGTAAAGGCAAAGACCTTGTCAGCGACGATGTGGATGTCAATGTAGGTATCACATACATTTTTCTAAAAGAAGATACTTGTTCGCCCTTACCTTGAGGACTCCCAGATTGTAGCTCTTTTTTAGTTTGTGGATAATAACCCTGATTTTGTTCCTGCATAGGTACTCTGTTCGCGTTTCTCTGAGCAGGAGTCACGGAGTTCCTTAGGGACGTGCAAAGGTATACATAAATTTATAGAGGTAGGTATCTATACTTATTTGAATACCAAAAGATACCAGACAAATTGAGTGGGTATAGAAGGAATTGAGAATGAGGTAAATAATCACCTATATAATGTTGGTTTTTATGTGTGTCTAGATAGTTCGAAGCTGTTAAGAAATTTTGTTTTATTATATATGGAACAAATATTTGCTCTCCTATTTTGTTCATTATTAAACATAAAAAATATTTTTAATCAACTACTACATACCTAGATTTTACTAGGTGGTAGGTAAGTCTTCTGCGAGTGTCCGTCTGGGTTTGTACCACCGCTTTGCTCGTGAAGTCTGCCGTCAAGCAGTAAAAGCCAAGCATTAACTTAAAAAATTTTTTTTTGGAAAAGCTTTTATTTTTACATTACAACAGACACTTCAATTTTATTTATTTGTATATATTTAAAAAGGTAATGTTTGTTTGATTGTTTCTAATCCTGGAACCAGAGATCTGATTATAAACATTATTTAATAGAAAAAATCTTTAATAGAATGCATTTTATCCCAATTCAACGCTTGCGAAACCGCGGGCAGAAGCTAAGTAGTTTTAAAATATAATGCTAACTTTGACTTGTCAACTATAATATCTATGACTATATCGAGTTTATAAACTCTAATGTATAACAATATAGTTAATTTCAGTTTACACAAGTCGATGTAACATAAGTTACATAAAAAAACACGTCTGCCCTAACCAGTGTCACTCGGGACGATGTAAGGATCCTAACGATACCCCATACATCCAAATCTGTTCAGGCATTTACAAGTTATGGTGGAATAAATAACCTTATACTGATAAAAGCGTTTTAGTCGAAATGTCGTTGAAACAAGCATAAATACTGTTTCAAACGCCAAAGAGATCAGTTTTAAAATAATAGACAATAAGTACTTACTTGATCTGTAAACAAGGCTAACTCTGTTCTCTCCTTGCGGCATTAAAATTTGAATATTAGGTACCCATCTACCAAAACGGTTTACCTTAAAACGTTTATCAAAGGAATCGTTAATATTTAAACAGGGTAAAATGTAACTTAATTATGTACGAAACTGAATCATGGATCTCTTAGGCAGATAACGTAGTGACGCAACAATTTGCGTCAATGGGCTATCGCATTGTAGCCTGCGCGGCAATGCAGTGCGCTCGTTACCTTGAGACATTAGTTATTAAGTCTCATAGGCCCAGTAATTTCACTGGCAACTCTACTCATCAAACCGGAACACAGTAATGGTTGCACATCACTGCTTGGCTGCAGACTTCACGAGCAAAGCAGTGGTATCAACCCAGACCGACACGCGCAGAAGAGTTGGTCCTACCACCTAATAAAATAGGTTAAATCTTTAAACTAACAGAAATACTTGACAAACTTTAAAACAATTTGAATTTGCAGCTTGTACTTGAGACGGGCTTGACTTACCTAAGGAGGCTCTTCAAGACTCTGACTATCGATCAATTTATTAATTTACATTTAGATTCTTAATAAACAGTATATAATGGTGGTATGGTTACAATATTTTTTATCTTTGTTTTTCTTGGACAATTTTATATTGAATTGAAAGAGACAAAACACTGTGTAACTATAATTCAACCGTTGTACAGTCTTTATTAGTAAGACTAGGTTATTATAGGTAATGCAAATCGTAGACGCTTATGCAAGTATGCGTTTTGCTGTCAAAATAACCATGCTTTTTCATCAAGCGCGGATTACGAGATAATACACGCGCAAGCACGGCTTGATGCAAAAACATAAAAAAACCACGAAATAGACAAGCACGGCAGTACGGCCAGATAGTGCTGTCTCGAGGCCCTGCCTGGGCTCAAAGCGACGACTATATGCTTTACGCTACATACATCTTCGAATTGAGAACCTCCTTTTTTGAAGTCGGTTAAAAATGATATTATGAATAATAAAATATCTTTTAATCTGTATGTTATCTAACAATGTAATACATATAGGTATATTTAATGCAACATAAACATAGTTAGGTATATTATAATTCGTTTTTTGTTTTATTTTTAAATAGTAACAATATTTGTGGCATACACCTCACCTAAAGTGCGTATATATTTTATATTTTACAAAAATAAAAATACAGATTTATTAATAAAGTATATTTACACAAAAAATAATCACAGACACATTTATTTGTAAAGTTTAATAAATTCTTTAAAAACTAGGAGAGCTCTTTAATGGCTTGCAATAAATTTAATTACATTGCAACAAATTTTTACAACCCATAATCACGTAAATTATATATCCACATAATAATTAAATTATTAGTTATTAAAATAAAACTAGTAAAAAAAGCTGTCTTGGAATCATTAAAATAATGCATTAACCACTGCTTTTGTTAAGGCTGGTCGGTGACCAGATGGATGGTATGTGAAAAATTGACAAAAATTTTTTTTATTGATTTTTTTTTATATATTCGTTAATTAATTAAAAACTAGTCGCTGGAGCTGATTAGAAATAATCTCGTACTCAAACAACCGTATTCTCAGTTGATACCTCCACTCGACCTCAGTGAAGAACATTTTAAAGTCACACCTTCATGAAATTTTTATTAAGATCTGTTAATTTACATTATTTTATACTGTAAGGTTACGATCTGGTTGTTTGTCTGATGGTACTACCCAGAACTTTGAAATAAAAGTCCTGACAGCAGTGTGCTGGTACCCAGACATCAAGTAATTAAGTCTTACCTAAACAATGGCATATTTAAAAAAAAATTTACTTCGAGAAAATAATATTTTTTGTCATTTATTTATTTATTTATTTATTTATTTATTTATTTCTGTCATATTGGATTCCATAAATAAGTTACATAAGATTATTTATTTACTGCACAAAAATTTGTACAAAAGGAGAACTTAATACTACAACACGCATTCTTTCAGTCATTCATACAAAATTAGTATAAAAAAACGAGGATGGTAACGTATTTGCTTAAAGTAATTTAAACCAAAAAACGATAAATATGTGTACTAAAATAGTGTTATACATTTACGTTTACTTTAAATACTAACAAAAAAAACGGAATACATATTTGTATATCTTGTTAATAAAAGAAACAAAATACAATAACTGTAAATATAGTACCTAATTGGACATTGACGCATTGGGTCCGTGGGGACCGGGAAACTCATATTTTCAAACTTTTGTCAGAGCGTTTGATTGATGCGACGCGTATCCAAAATGCTGGCGCTTATTGGGCTCAACGGATCAGCATTGCGGTTCAACGAGGCAATGCCGCCAGCATGCTGGGTACGCTTCCAACTGGTAGTGGGCTAGAACATTTGGATTATTTATAGGCCTACTTGGGCTTGTAGATTATCCAACTGTTTTTGTAGCTAGCTAGGTTAGATGTAGTGTTTATTTATGTATTAGCTAGTTAATAAAGGGGCTATTAGCATCGTGAAAAAATAACCTAATACAATTAATTCGTAAAATATGTTATAAACTATTTTATTTTTACATCAATGTACCTATCTTGCTTTCGCATATAAGTAACGTTTAATTAATTTAATTAATTCGTTTCGGTGATTTTAAGCAAAATTTAAAATTAAATAGGTATACATAAATGTAGGATATCCAAGATAAAATGTTTCACTATTGACCCATCTTTGAATACAGTCATCAGTTTAAATTACCCATAATACTGAGGTCCATGGAAATATTGATCTCCTCGCCTATCTATGACCACTAAGCTGGCAGTTTTAGCGGGATGGCCATGATGATAGATCCATTTTTTACCCCCAGCTTTGTCTTCTTTCTGGAAATGCTTCCGTGCGTCCTTGCCGTGGTGGTCATGGCCGTGTGCTAATTTATGGCCCTGTAAAATTTAAAATAAAAGATAAATGACACAACAAGCGATAAAATTCAAATCCAAATTAAAAAATCAAAGTCTAAATTCCCGTATTGGACAACCACATATTTCACCAGCAGCGTTATTCTAAACTTAATCCGGCAGGTTTCCGTTCGGATCCACATTCTTTCCACATCCACGGTGAGTCACGGCAGTGCCGCGCAGGCCTTTGTGTTTCCAAGGTCTGAGTGGCTCTGATTCGTGATATATAATTATATCGTGATTTTGTCATAGATGTAGTTTATAAACCGGAGAGTAATATAGGTTACTTTTTATCCCGGATAAATGCACGGTTCCCGTAGGCATCTCCATGCAGGCGAAACCACGGGCAGAAGCTGTAGTAATTTATAAAATAAGCTGGTACCTTATTGACAGAATGGTGGCCTCCTTTGTTGAAATGCCCCGACTCGCCCTTGGCATGATGTTCGTGTCCCGCCTTCAGGTTACCTTTCTTGAACCGCCCGCCCTGGAAATAAAAAATAATGGAAATAAGGCAAATGAAATAACTGGGCTTATCACACATAATACCCAATGTCTCAGGTTAACGAGCGCAATCCAGTGCCGCGCAGACCTTTAAGTTTCAAAGTTGTGAGTGGCACTGCATCCTTTTTTTTTCTCTTTATTAGGCTGACGTTTAAACTATGATCTCACCTGATGTTAAGCGACGATGCGGTCGACAATGTAACACGAGCCTAGAAGAAACCTATTCACTCTCGAATTATTATGGGCGGGCGTTATGTTTACCATCAGGCAATCTACCAGCTCGTCTCGTTATCAAATAATATAAAATCAACTTAAATGTTCATTGTCTCTCTTTCCTAAATAGATATATAGTTCTATAATAATGTTATTCCACTACTGCATTGGGAATGTGCTGTAAAAGTTGTAATTGAATTTGAATAAATAAATAATTAAATGACTTTAATCTATCGTTTCTCGAACGCAAAGTACAAAACTTAGCGGACTTTAAAATGCATTCAAAAACTTTGGATTGCAGAATTGAATAGGTAACTCCAACGCAAAAATAAAACTACGGTAATTCATACATTTATAATATACAATAGCTGCTGAAAAGGTATAAAGCCACCATTCCAAGCCAGTCCAAGCCATCCAAGCCAGTCTTCTATTCGCGTAAACAATAAGGTATCGGAATATTATCATATATTTTTGATCATAAATCAATGGTAGTGAAGTCAGCCGCCAAGCAGTAATGTGCAAGTATTACTGTATTTCGATTCGATGAGCACAGTAGCCAGTGAAATTACTGGGCTTATAAGACTTGATACCTGGTGTCTCAGGGTAACGAGCGCATTGCAGTGCCGCGCAGGCCTTTGTGTTTCAAAGTTCTGAGTGGCACTGCAATTGTCATGGGCCTGCGTTATGCTTACCATCAGGCAAACGACCAGCCCGTCTCGTTACCAAATAGCATAAAAAAACAACTTATAAACTCAGTGGATTTCGTTCTTCATCTAAGAGTTTATAATTTAAACGGATAAGAGGACTTGGAAACCCCAGGACAGTAACTGGATCTTCACAATTTAGCTATTCTGTACAAGTACTATTTTTATTTTATTAACTTCTGACAACCTGTTTCATATTTACGCAAATTGTAGGAATGTACGGCGTGTAAATTGGTGCAAGTGGCATTTTGGACTATTCATTGGAATACACTAGGGCGATTCTAAGCCCTGGGGCCTGTTTCATAAAAAATATTAGTCTAATATTATGAGCTTTTTTTTCTTTTTTCATATAAAATATGAGACTAATACTCATAATATTAGACTAATAATTTTTATGAAACAGGTCCCAGATTAGAACTCGCTCTTAAGTGCGGCTGGCGGAATACACATATTACACGTGCTTGGTGACACTTTACCAATTTTAAAGTGGTAGCTAGGCAGGAGGGCAATCGCGTTAAAAATTATCAACCAAACCGCTACTAAACCACGACCGCATCACAGCTTATTGACCGTTTCGTATCGCGCTAATAGTTTTACCAAAAGTTGAGACGTTTCTCGACAACAACTGACAGTTAACGCTGTCAAATGAACGGCAATAACGAGTTCCACACGCCTGAACCGAAACTAAAAAACAGTTGGTATCAAACTAAAACCAAACCATAACTGTACGCTGTCATTTCAAATTAGCGCGATCGGGGCCCAGACCGTGAGCACTAGGAAATACCCTACAACGTTGCTATTGGTGCATCACTAGAATCCACTAGGGGTATCGAGGAGTACAAAAATACCATACCACGCACTATTGAAAATGTGATTGCGGGCTTTTAAAACACTAACTTTGCAGACCGTAGACGCTTATGCAAACGTGCGTTTGCTTGTCAAAATAACAACGCTTTTACATCAAGCGCGGATTTCGAGTATCTCGTAATCGACGCTTGATGCTAAAGCGTTATTATTTGACAAGCAAACGCACGTTTGTATAAGCGTCTACTGTCTGCGTATCAGTTAAAAAAATTGCTTTAAAAAAGCTACGAACCGACTTCAGTGACAAACTACTGAACCGATTATGATGAAATTTCTATGGGACCAATCTGAAAGTATATCCTTTCAAATAAAAAAGAATTTTTCGAATCAGTTTATAAATGACAGAGATATGAGGTCACAAACATAAAAAAAAAAATACCCGACGAATTGACAACCTCCTCCTTTTTTGGAAGTCGGTTAAAAAATATCACAGGTACAAAAAGGAAATACAAGTAAAGGCCTAGACAGATCAGACGAGAGTATTACGTGCTGTATTACCAAATATTACCTTCCACTCTTACGTAAAGTAATAGGCTACCTATTTTTCACTGTCATTCAACTTTCATGACCTAGTATAAAAAATGTGGCGTAAATAAGTATTACGATAAAAGGCGTTTCATCACGTACGATCCATTCCAGTCTATCTCGAACGATGTTTGTCTGACAGGCTGGTTTGTAAGAAAATCTTATGAAACGTGCAGGGCCGGATTATCTATAAGGCAAAGTAGGCAACTGCCTAGGGGCCCAAAACAGACAAGACAATTGAAAATGTTTTTCGAGTGAAAATTAAATTTGAAGATTTGTATGTAACAAACCCTCAATGACAATAATATTGCGTTGTTTTTTATATTATATCGTCATATATCAGTACATTTCATACGCATTTCAAATTATTATAGTATAATATTATTATGGTTAGAAAAGGGGGCCCGAGAAGTGCATTGCCTAGGGGACCCTACATGGTTTAATCCGGCCCTGGAAACGTGGGGGTAAAATAAGCTAAGAAAGAGAATACGATGTGCTCAAATTTTACCAGGTCGTTCTAGTTAATTTTTAATTTTGTTTCATCGCGCTGCCACATCAAAGTGAGGAAGATTTTTTTATTTGTATAATATTTGACAACTAGACAAAGATAGACTAGATAAGGAGACGAGCTGGTCGTTTCCTGATGTTAAGCACAACGCCAGGCCATAACAATTGCAGTGTCATCCAGAACTTTGAAACACAAAGGCCTGCGTGGCACTGCATTGTGCTCGTTATCCTAAAGAATTATACGCGAAATAAATCTTTTCTTTAATAATTTTCGTATGTAAATCTATAAGATAATTATTCGTCCAAGTTTGATCTATGATGTACCTATTATATTATTATTTAGTATTTATTATATAACTGTTTTATTAAAGTGTCACACTTTTTTTAAAACTTTACTTTAACCCCAGTTTTATCGCTTTGTTAAGAATCTAACAATAAAATCAATCAATACTTTCCAACCAGGTTTTTGTCGACGTTTCACAAACACCTGTACCTAATTTCACGATCGTTTGACTGTGAAATGACTGCAATGGCTGCATCATTTCAAGAACAATTTGTTTTTATGACACCATCCATTTTCAAATTCAAGGTTTGTGATTGGCAACTATGTAAATCAATTTGGTGGGACTGTTGAATCAATTTACGTGGAACTTAATTTGAGATTAATCAGCCTATGTTTGTATTATCATTATCAGCCTCTTACGCTCGCACTGCTGGGATATCGGACTTCTCTCAGAAAGAGAGAGTACCTATGGGTCATAATACTCATAATCCACCACGCGGGCAAGCGTGGCTTGGTCACATGTCCTCGAATTTCGTGGTTCTTGAACATGCGGGTTTCCTCACGATGTTTTCCTTCACCGTTTTAGAGCGAGAGTGAATAATCCGCACATAACTTGATCACGTCATTGGTGCGGCCGAGTCGAGATTAGAACTATGGTGCGTCGAATTGAAAGCCGCACAAGTTCCCGCTCGGACACACTCGCTCCGCTTTGTTTGTGTATTGACATTATGAAATACGAGTATAGCGTAAATAAAGACAGCATTAGTTTTAGTCTGTGATTCGAGTAGACGAATGTTGCAGGGGCCCGATGTTAGAGTCATTTATTTTAACTTTCATAAGTGCTCCTTTGGAGCCTAGTTGAATAAAGAATTTTGAATTTGAATTTGAATTAAAAGCGTTCGAAACGCGAATCAATGCGATAAATCAACATGACCTGTTTAATGGCAAGAGATGGTTTTTATATTAATAGGTCATTAAGTTCATCATTTACCAGTTGCAAGGACTAACTCCTCTGCGAGTGTTCATCTGGGTAGGTATCACCATTTTGCTCATGTAGTCTGCCACCAAGCAGTAATGTTCAAATATTATCTACTGTTTTCTCCCGAAATTAGTACGAGTGAATCTTCTAGGTAAGCGTGTATTACCGGAGATTGCGTCGTCACTTACTATAACGTGAAATAATAGTCAAACGAAAGCTTATTTTGAATAAAATATCTATTTATCTGCATATCTGTACATCACCTACAGTATTATTTTTCATAGTCTTTTTCATCCAAAGGTTGTCTGGTAGAGATCGCTTTAAGCGATAAGACCGCTCAATGTATTACCATTTTAAATTTTATTTTTTTATGATCCTGTACTGAGTTATTGTCTTAGCATATGCAATAAAGTGTTATTGTATCTCACCTCAGAATGCTCCTTCTCGCTATTGTAGCCTCCGTGCTTCTCCTCTTCGCCGTCATCACCGTCCTCTTCGAAGAACTCTACTTTCTTCTCATATTCTTCTTTCTTGTGCACGTCGTGGCTGCCTTTCGTGCTGTGGCCTTTGGAGTGTTTTCCTGATTCTTCGTACTAGGTGTTTAGGGAAGATGTGGAATTACGAAAAATCTATACAAATAAATAAATTTGAAGTATCTGTTTGTAATATCAAAATAACAGCTTTTTACTAAATGCATATGAAAGTATATACGGTCCCTGTAAATAAAACACAATTTTTAAGGTTTTTGTCTGTCTGTCTGTTTGTTCCCGGTAATCTCCGAAACGGTTGATCCGATTTTGACGGGACTTTCACTGGCAGATAGCTGATATTATAAGGAGTAACTTAGGCTGCTTTTATTTTGGAAAAAGAATTAGGGGTTCCGCGCAAAAAATAAAAACCTTAAAATCCAATATCTCCGCGCGGGTGAAACAGTCAGTAATAAGTAAATATTGTTCTTTAATATGTTTTATGCATTTTAGAAGCCAAACACTTATAAACTGCTACGGTTATTAATAAGGTAGTATCAAGATGTTCACAAAGAAAACCGTGCAGGCCGGCTCTGTACCGACGCTGCAGTACCAGGAACACAGAAGTCTGAGAAGAATAGAGAATGTACTGCAGAACAACGCTCAACAAACACAACAGACTCAGCAACAACAACAGGTATTTGATGTCCCAAACATTGCCTGTTACGTCTAGGGATAGCTTTCATTTCTTTAACTTTTGATACAATTTTACTTTACCTGCTATTATTAATATTATCACTATATTATAAAAGCGTCTGCTTACTGGTCCATATTGCATTCTATATCATTCATACGATTTTGGTGAAACTTCAGTCAAAGTCTCGGGGTATCTGAACGGGAACAATAGGTGTAAGCAATAATTTTTAATATTCATGCTACAGAAACGTCTTTGTCAAAATGTACATAGCATAAGTGAGACAGAGAAATAAATAAACGCCATTGTGAAAAAAACCTCTTTCCAATCAACCCCTTTACATGGCGCTGCGGACAGTTTTGGACATTTAAAGGGGTTGTAAAGCTTAAGACGCGGTCTTATCGTGATTTTAAGTTCGTTTTTGACCCGCTCATTCCTCAGTCAATTTTTTGCCTAATGCCCCTTGTTTTAAGTCGAAAATTGCAAATCACACTTGTTGGTGATGATGTCTTGGTGTTCGAAGTTGTTGTATATTTTTGCGGGTTTTCATTTAATTACTTACAATATATATATAAAATTAAAAATCTAATTCGGTACTCCCTTAGACAACTAGCTTGGCTATTTGTTTTGTAAAAAAAAAGTGGGTGTCGTCGCTGAAAATTCGGAGTACTCGAATTTATGCAGCTTTTTGAGCTGACTATTTTTATTTATTTTTTTAAAGAGAAACCGGATATCTATTTGCAATTATATTTCGGTTCTCCACCTCCACAGAGTTTTGCCTACCTACAGTATTTTTTATATCTCACCGTTTTGTTTTTGTTACCAACACACTAAGCGTTTAGAAATACCTCTTTTAGTTGATTTCGGAATAATACCGCGCCTTAACTCAATAAATGGTCCATCCACGCCAATCTTCAACTCCCTTCCCTTACCTTTGCATGTTTTTTCCCGTGTTCCTCATGGTGATGCCCACCGTAATGTCCTGACTCCTCACTGTGGTGCTTATTCACGCCACCGCGGTCATCATACTTCCCCAGATGATTTTCCTTATCGTGGTGCCCCTTGGCAGCCTTCTTATTGTCATGGTGTCCCTGGGGAAACAAAAATGTCAATATTAATAAATGATAAATGAAAAGTATAAACATAATTATATAAATTGATGTTAAATATATAAGTAAACAAATAACAAATAACTGAGCATAGAACAATTATTAGAGTATCTACTATACAAAAATAAATATTAAATTTAACAGACACGTATTTTAAGGAATTCCGTAAGGTTGCTATTATCATTTCCAGGCTCGTCCAAATATTTTTGGGATGAACTTTTATTATTTAGCTAATCGTATTGGCTATACCATCATATTGACCATTTTAGACCTCACTGTACATTGCAGCAACCTGAGTAATTAATATAATGTAGGCATAGATAGTTCATTGTTTGTTAGGTTTTGTTTCTTTGCTTATATTTTGTTCTATTTTTGTTTACTTTGTATTATTTGTGTTTTTATTGTGTATTTTGTTGTTTTGTGCAGTGTTGTCTAAATAAATGTTCTCTTTCTTTCTTTCTTTCTATAAAAAATTAAATCGATTACCATTTTGAAATCTATTATGCACAATTTAACATACATAATATTATATACAGAGTGTTTTCATTATTTTTTCTCAAATCAAATGTATTTTATTTGTATAACTATGTAACAAAAGTTACGCAAAAAGTACAACTGCCCATGGGGCAGATGGGAATTTAAATTCCCTCCTGCCCCATTGATGGGGACGTTAATGGGGCAGATGAGAATATATCCTAGTCAGCGTCACTCGGGATTATTTTTGGATTACTTTTGGACTATCGATATATAGCGATAATCGTTACTGTGAGATATCGATAAGTAAAAAATCTAAAAAAATTAGGCTTCACAGAAGGCTGAAACGGTGTTATAAGTACAGATACAAACCATCAAATTACTCACGCAGTTGCGGGTATAAACTACAAAGATAAAAGATATTTGACAGCTCTAAAACTAAACTTAGACCTAACAAACCTCTTTCCTTTCCCTTTCTTATCCATACAAATAAATAAAATTGAAGTATCTGTTTGTAATATCAAAATAACAGCTTTTTACCAAATGCATATGAAAGTATATACGGTACCTATAACAAAACAACCATCTTTTTAATTTTTGTCTGTCTGTCTTGTTGTCTGTCTGTTTGTTCCGGGTAATCTCCGAAATGGCTGGGCCGATTTTGACGGGGCTTTCACTGGCAGATAGCTGATGTTTTAAGGAGTAACTTAGGCTACTTTTATTTTAGAAAAAGAATTAGGGTTCCGCCAATAAAAACATAAAAACCAATATCCAATATCAATAATCCAATATCTCCGCGCGGGTGAAACCGCGGGGCAGCAGCTAGTGTATAATATGAAAAAAGAGACTGACACTAAAGTTTGGTAAGTATAAGTTTATTAGGACGCCAAAATCAAGGCCAGGTATATACGAGTAAGTAAGGTTAAGTCCCTAGGTACTAAATTAGTGTAGGTACTTATTATTTCTCCTGGCGCGAATGTGAATATTTCTCACTCCACTTTCTTTTTGAAATATGAGGCACGTATTCTATTTCAGAGAAACAAAATAACACATTTCTATTTCAAAACAGAAAACACTTTTCTTTTAACCGCCCACAAGTTATTATATGTAATGGCACTCAGAGGTTCTATATGCAGAAAAGGGTCATGCTCTTCAAAGATTGTATTTTTAAATACGTGTTTATATTTCTTTTTTATTCTATTGGGTAACGAGACAAACAGGTTGTTTACCTGACGGTAAGCATAAAGTCAGCGCATAACAATTGTAGTGCCACTTAACACATAACAATAGGGATGTTGGCTACATTTTTTTATGACGTCATACAATTCGTTTTTTCATGAGAATCAAATGTCTATATCGAAAAAACTGGAAGTCGAACCCTAGAAACGTCAAAAATGAGAGTCAAAGTCGGGCGTATAGATCTACTGACCGCTAAAACGCCCCATAATTACAGATTGGACAGAACATCTGACGTCACTTGTTGTGTTGGCCGTAAAGCTGTACCTACTAAAAACATTCATTTTGTTGATTTGGCCGTGAAAAATTGCGTTTAAGTACATAGTTGTCATATATTTTTTATTCATTAAAATGTAAAGAATCTGTTGGTATCACTTAAATAAGCAAAGGATGATAAAAAAAATTGAATTTGGGAAACGTTTAGATGCAGTCTCTTTGTGGAAATTATATATTTTTTGTGAATTTCATTTTTATTGTGTTAATGTGATCTTCTTAAAACTGTATAACGAAAGAAATTATGTATTTAGTGTTTCATGCAACATCCCAATTGTAGACCCTTGAAACAAACGGTTGGCTTTATAAATAAATAATAAATAAATAAACGCTTACACTCATACCCCTGCACTAGGATTCCCTGTGTCGCAGGTGGCATGGACACACACAGAACACATCACAAACATCCAAGACCCGAGAACAAATTTTATGTTTACACAAAATCTGCCCCGGCCGGGAATCGAACCCGGGACCCCTCGCTTTGCAGGCAGGCAGGGGTTATGAAGTGCGCTCGCGTTACTAGCCTTTTGTGCCCCGTGCGAGCTTCTAAAACTGCGACCTATTGTTTTATGCGCCCGCTGCGGGCTTTTATTTATATCTTCTATCTTCTGCGCCCTAATGTTCTAATCTAACCCGTGCCATTTCTACGCCCCTCCAGGAGCTGCGCCCTGTGCATGGGCAAGCTGACACCGCCCTAGTTAAGGCTCTGCCCTGAGGCATAATGTAACAGACAGTGTGCATAAAAATATGAGTTTAATTAAAATCAAAAACTTTCATAAAATTAAATTTGTTCTATCGTGGGAGTTTAAAATGACAAGTCATGAGCTGTTTGTGGTGCTACCACTTGTCCTCACTTCGTACTCGACAGTAAAAAAAATTTCCTGTAATTACTTACAAAATTCACAAAATGTAGGTATAATTGGAAGGATGAGGGAGAGCCCAGCAGTGGGACACAATAGGTACTTTTGCGCTAGTTATTAGCTATAGTAGAACTGTTATTTTTTGTTGTTTATTGTTACAATTTTGTGTATATTTCTTCAGAATAAATGTCTCCTTTCTTTCTTTCTTTCTTTCAGATTTCAAATAATAAACAAGACCTTTCCGAGCGTGTGAGGTGAAAATATAATTAAACATTTTGAACTTATTATTTACCTACTTTACATTAAATATGCATAAGTACTTACTTACTTCATTCGTACGAAAACAAACAGTAGTGTCACGCAGTCAAGCGGTATACAGTTCCAGCAAAAAACAAGAGTAACTAATTAAATTTAAACTAACAATTAAATAGTTTGTTTGCAACATTTATTCAACTAGTGTTTTTTATATTTTACGTTTGTGTTTATAAAGTTTCGTTGATTAGTTTTGTTTTGTTATTATTGAGGTGTTTAACCGACGTGTAAATAGAGTGTAAATTAATGTAGCACCGAAATTCTTGAGATGATGACTTTCTTTTGGTGTACAAGCCGTGGCTAGCAGACTTCGCTTTGCAATGCTTTATACAAATACAAATCATGTATTTTGACATAAAAGTATTTACATAGTTATGCTGAATCCATAGCCTCCCGAACTAGTATACACTGTGTTTCAGGAGTCAGTTACAGTCGGCTTCTCCTGTTTAATAGCTAGATACTAAAGTTTTATGTCATACATCGTTCATTACAATCGATTCTATTATTCGATATACGTATGTAGGGTATGAGGATGCGCAAAACGCACACGCTCCTCTGTGTGTGTGTGGGAAACATCGATACTTTCAGTAGGTACCATTAAAATAACTTACTAAAACGTGTACTCATTAATTATTAGTATTTCTTTAGTATTTTGTGAATATTACACTTTTTTTCTTAAACTTTTTGACATCGTGACGTGCTGGTCGTTTGCCTGATGAGCCCATAACAATTGCAGTGCTACCCAGAACTTTGAAACTCAAAGGCCTGCGCGGCGCTGTAGTGCGCTCGTTACCCTAAGACATTAGGTATCAAGTCTGATAAGCCCAGTAATTTTACTGACTATTTGGCTCATAAAACCGGAACACAGTAATGCTTGCACATTACTGCTTGGCGGCAGACTACACAGCAAAGCGGTGGTAGCAAGCCAGATGGGTACTAACGCAGAAGAGTTTGTCCTACCACCTGGTAAACTTTTAACGCGTATTTTACATTATTTTAATTCTGTTATATCGACTGTTGACAGACGTTGTGACCACGAACAATGCAAACGTCGTTATGTTAAATGTGTTATTTTAATTATTTTTCTATAAGTGTCCCACATTACCTATATACCTACCCACCATTATCTAAAGACGTATATTAATTATCTCGGTTACATTTACTATCAAACTACTCCTACTCTAAACGCTCCCGTCCATTGATAAATTATTTAGTAACGTATGTAACTAAGAAACGTTATCTGTGAGCGCTTTTACTCCAGATTTGTGGTTCATAGAGCAGATCCACACTACAACGACCTTTTTGCCGTGGGCATTGGCCTGTCCCGCCTTTAAAGCTCAGCTGGAAACGAATCTTTTAAAGTATTCATACTTATAAATAAACATCGCGTAGATGTGGATTAGCACGTTAAAATAAAATTACTTTAAAAAAGCGATGTACTGACTTCAATGGCAAATTACTGAATCGATTTCTGAAAGTATATCCTTCCAAAGAAAAAAGGATTTTCCAAGTTGGTTTATAAATGACGGCGATCAAAGGTAACAAACATAAAAGAAAAATACACACCGAATTGAGACCCGTCTCCTTTTTTGGAAGTCGGTTAAAAATACTAGGTACAACATCACTACGTAGGTACTCAACATTGACAGTATACAACAATATCGCGAAAATATGGATGAGAAGATATTTGCGGCGACTCGGTCGATGTAGTGTGGCCTACTTAAAACAAACAGAAATCAGAGGGAAATTCGTTATTATTCGTGTCAACTGTCAACCATTCATAAATGTATGAATAGTTGATGAGACCAATTTACAATTAATTACTGTAAGAGATATCTTGTGTTAAGATGAGCAAGCAATGGTGACGATTCTAGAGTTTCAAACCTAATTTCTTATACTTATTTTCACTCTCTCTTTTTTAATAAGAACTTGAGAACTGGATGGCATATGTTTGACAGGTCTACATTTAGGTTTAGAGCTATCGAATATCTTCCTTATTTGGCAAATTAGACGCCGAAGTCAATGATTTTTTTTATCTTCCCATAGTAATTTAAATCACACCAAAATGTTTTACACTTTATACCAAAAGAGTTCATATTTCAATGAATAAAAAAAAGAATAACAATTATGTACTTAAACGCAGTTTTTCACGGCCAAATCATCAAAATGCACGTCTTTACGGCCCGCGTAGAACAAGTGACGTCATGTGTTCTGACCAATTTGTATGCAGCGTTTTAGCACTTAGTAGATACGCCCGACTTTCTACGTTTCGATGTTTCTAACGTTCGATTTCCAGTTTTTTCGATGTAGACATTTGATTCTCATGAGAAAACGAACTGAATGATATCATAAAAAATTGAGTCAACATCCCTATTGAATAGGTCTATAATGTAGAGTTTTATTGTGTCTCAACAAGCGTACAAGCGAACTATAGTAAGTTGCAGTACAGTTTTGGTCAGACAAGCGTTATTCGCACATACATATTTGTCGAACTCACATAGTTTTTGTTAGTGGGAGAACTAACTCTTCTGCGAGTGTCCGTCTGGGTTGTTACCACCGCTTTGCTCGTGAAGTCTGCCGCCAAGCAGTAGTGTGCAAGCATTACTGTGTTCCGGTTTGATGAGCAGAGTATCCAGTGAAATTACTGGGCTTATTTATGAGACTTAATACCTAATGTCTCAGGGTAACGAGCGCACTGCAGTGCCGCGCAGGCCTTTGTGTTTCAAAGTTCTGGGTGGCACTGCAATCGTTATGGGCCGGCGTTATGCTTACCATCAGGCAAGCGACCAGCTCGTCTCGTTACCTAATAACATAAAAAAAAAAAAAAAAAAAAAAAAAAAGTACACTCCAAAAAAGAACGTGAGGGAAAATGTTCAAGAATCATAAAATTCGAGGACATGTGACAACCGGCAAGCCGCATTGGGCCCACGTGGTGGATTATGGCCCAGGCAGTGGGGTAATGGGCTGATTATGATTTATTCTAAAGGTCCGTTTTTATACTTGGTTCCTGTAAACTGGTTATTGACGCCGTACAAACAATCAGCTGACTAGAAAACACTTTTTAAAGAGAGCACAAATAAGTAAGTGTTTTATAGGAAAATTCTAATACATGATTAGCTCTTTAAACGTTTTCTGCACTTTGCAAATAAATTAATTATGTACCTAACTATAGTAAGACTAGTAAGTAAATAAAAACCTGTGTTTTTTATCGCGATTAAGTCCCGTTCATAAAAGTAAACAATGTTCTCGAATCGCAAAAATTTTTTTTTTAATCTACTTTTATTTACGGGCTTTTCCCACATTGGTATGCCAGCCCCATCATACCCTAAACTTAAATACTAGCGAAAATTTAAAAGTTACAACTCGAAATTATAGACATGAACAGTTGTGGAGCTATCGTGTTTCAAAGTTTTGAGTGGCACTATAATAATTGTTATAGGCTGGCGGCAAACGACTCGTCTCGCTATCAAAAATTATAAACAAGTAAAATTGTTTTTAAAAAAGCCTGAATCGACTTTGATGAAAATTGACGATAAATATAATAATGATAAATTTCATCCCCCATTTATTCATGTTTAGGAATGGTATTCTTTCATAAAATTTATATGGAACCACCTCGAGCGTATACAGTCTGAGTTTTAAATTGGTATGTTATCCCGGAAGGGCGTCAATTTGCCCCTGGTCAATAACACGGTTTTGGTTTGGTTTTACGAGTTTTTGAAATTCGAAATTTTTCATTGAAGACATTTACAGTTTACGTCATGTTCCTAATCACACCCTTCCGGGATAACAAACCAATTCAAACTCATCCTGTATACCCAAACAAAAACCACCAAAACAAAAAAATATTTAAAATTGTTTCACAATTGACGCGGATGTAGGTGAATATACATAAACTGTGCTTATTCTAAGACCCCTCACTAATATTGCTCATAAACTCTGATAATGATTGATTGCTTATAATCCGATTAGCAGAACAGGCTTTTGCCTATCTAATCGTTTATAATCTATGTAAACAATCACGTGCGATACCATCAAAATCACGAGGTGGATCTGCTAAATAATTGTGGCGTTACACGTTTATCGTAGGATTAAAGTATTATTGTCAATAATGATTTATGTGAGTATTCGATTCGCTTTCACATCATTATAATGATAACAGGTACTGTAATATTACTTAACTTGGAAGCTAGCCGTGTTACCACAAAATATAACTACCTGTTTAGCTAGATAGTGTCTAAACATAAACGACTAAAATGCGTCATCAACTGTCATGTCATGAAAACGCAAATGAAAATGGGCCATGAAATGTCTCATAGACAACTGTTAGACACTACTCAAATCAAGAATTGTGATGGCTCATATTTATACACGTGACCAAGGCATGTTTAGGAGTTAAACGCTGTTTAACAGAGGTTTAGGGTGTAGTTGTTTTTATGTAACTATTTTATTGACTTGTAAATTTTTGCACGCCTGAAAAAGCAAAATAAGTGATTCTTTCTAATGTAACATTTAATTTTTTAACCTTATTTTATTTGCAAATAAATTACTTTGATTTGATTAGTAGAACCGGCCACCGGGAAGTGTATCAAATGTATCTTGCAAGATTTGACCCACAACTTCTACCAAGGCAATGCTTGTAATAACACCGGTAATAGTAACAAAGCAAGTGATGTGTTTCTTATTTCTTATCTTTACTACCATACAATACTTAAAAATATTTTGAAGGGACACAATTAGGCTTTCACCATCCCCAGTCATAACTAGATAAACAAAACAGTGTTATGATAACAACGATTTTTTGGCATGTCAAAGCAAAGTACTAGACAATAGGTGTTTTGTCAGCTAAGACAATAATCCAATTGTGATTGTGTCGTTTGATTATAAATGCTATTATGTAATTATATAGATTTAGTTATGATCGAAGGTTGTAGATACGGGTGGTGGAGACAGGCCTATAACAAATGCAATGCCACCCAGAAGTTTGAAATACAAAGGCCTGCGCCGCTTGCAGTGCGCTCTTTACCACGAGACATTAGATACTAAGGCAAAATTCAGGTAAAATTCTATACAGTTTTGACATATGGAAGCCAAAGTCTACGCTTAGAATCGTCTCTGAGTCCTAAAGAGTCTGAGGCCTAAGTCTCTTATGCCTTGAAATGTCTCTACTTTTCTCATCACACCAAAGCACAGTAATGCATGTCTTTACTGCTTGGTGGCAGACAACACGAGCAAAGTGGTAGTGGCCATGCAGACACTCGCAGAAGCGTCAGTCCTTAACCTATCACCTGGTAGTGATAACCGAAAAATGAAAATGAAGAGAACTGAAAAATTAACATATGATACATTGTCTTTTAGCTTTGTGTACAAGTTTTTTTTTTAAATGTTATTTGGTAACGAGACGAGCTGGTCGTTTGCCTGATGGTAAGCATAACGCCGGCTCATAACGTTTGCAATGCCACCCAGAACTTTGAAACACAAAGGCCTGCGCGGCACTGCAGTGCGCTCGTTACCCTAAGACATTAGGTATTGAGTATCATAAGCCCAGTAATTTCACTGGATACTCTGCTCATCAAACCGGAACACAGTAATGCTTGCACACTACTGGTTGGCGGCAGACTTCACGAGCAAAGCGGTGGTAACAAACCAGACGGACACTCGCAGAAGTGTTAGTCCTCCCACTAACAAGTTAATAAGTTAATTGTGAACTTGGCTGACACACTGCGTTGTATCTAGATTATTGTAATGGTTACTAAGCTAAAGTTGAAATTTCTAATATTAACTGTTTGTTAATTTTTCGTTTTGTTGGTTGTTTATGTTCTGGTTTGTTAACACTTGCGTAAGTACCTCATTCCAAAACTTTAAATAAATTGAACGATTAAAATTCGTCGAAAACTTTCCAAGTTTGTAATTTGTAACTTATTATAAACAAACAAAAGTTTTGAATACAGTTTACAATAAATACAATCATAAATAACTCCAATCCAAGCCATAGATAAACAATACTAGATATTGCACACTGCACGACACAGATATTTAGTGGCCACAGATGACTATAGCTAGTAGTTATCTGTGGTCATGCTCTGCTAAGTTAATAGTTTTTTTTTTTTTACATAATTATTTAATACACAGACAAATCTGTGATTTAATATTTTAGTTATTTGATTGTTTTTTATTTTTATATTGTATTAGTTGTTTTTTTTTTTTTAGTCGTCCTTACGTTCGTGATGTCATGATGGGTTCCGACTGAAATTCAGTGACTAGGGTCGTTGACCTTAGTTATGTGCTGAGTCGGGACCTTTTCCTGACATCACAACATTACATTGTTTATTGTTAGTTTTAATTTCTGTTGTGTCATTTATAATCTAGTGTAATGTTGTGTTGTCCGGAAATAAATGTATTTTCTTTCTTTCTTTCTTCTTTCAATCCCAAAAAGTTCAATTAGTATGCTACAAACTTTACTAGGCGGTGCCTGTGCCTATGTAAACAAGTAAATACTTATGAGTTTTTGATACTTCGTTTCTAAATTTTATGGAATCAACATAATTGATTAAATCATTTAAAAAGTATGGTTAAAAACTATGTTAATTACGTATCCTTTAATTAGGTAGTAATTTTTAACTACTTATTATTCATTAGATTTTATATACATGACATTTGTTTTAAAGGTAGTTTTAATCATTAAATTAACGTTATCATGTTAATCACTTTAATACGCAACAGAAATATTAAAGTTAACAGAAACTATGTAAGTAAGTTAACATACACTAGACACAAGACGACTTACGTCCACGGGATACGTTAAGTATCTGTACCAAGGTTTTAGTTTTCTTAACAGCAGGTTTAACATCCAGCTTCTTCTGCAGTTTTTATGTAGGTACACCTTTTGATAAATATTTATTAATTTATTTATCGAATATAAAAATATATTTATTAAATATGCCTAAAATAATTATATCGAATATTTTTAGCCAGTGCTGTCCGCTGGCCATAACTAACTCTGACAATCGTCAGTGCTTGATCGAGGAACAGCTTTGCTTGATTTAGGTCACAGGTAACAAATGAGAAATGAAAGATGTTTACGTGATCGGCAGTTCAATTCCCAAATCAGAACTGCCTTTGACAGCAGATGTCAAAATGCTCGTGTAAAATAATTCGAATGTACAATCGCAGTAAGAAAAGGTTCGTCATCTTAAGAGCATACTAGTCCACCGCGCGAACTAATCGGTGGGTGCGGCTAAAATGCATGCTATTTCGTCTAACATTCGTGGGACAAGGTAAGACTCTGCAGCGATGAGTAGTATGAAGCTAATGCTCGCACATACACAATTACACACTCTCGTAAAGGCGCGACGAAAACCGAAAAGTCTAAAACCGGCGTGCAAAAATGTACGAATTGGCTTCTGGTGCTTGGGGTTTTACGACAAAACTACTGAATGTATTTAGTCAAACCAAAGTTATTTGAAATGTCGACAAACTAAAGATGCATAACGTGTCGTATTCAACCCAGAAGACACTTACATCCAAAACGCGGCCCCCTTTGGATGCCATATTTAATTTGTACAGCTCATGGCACGCATTTTATGACTACACGCCATAAATATTTTATTACGCTGATAGCTGGTATATTGTATACTCTAATTAATTTCACGATAACCGCGTATCGATTTTCAGAAAACTACCACTGATCCTTATACGATACGTTTATAATTATCATGTACCTATATAAAGAAGAAATGAAAAGCCTCAGCTGCGCAAAAACTAAATATTATGACGTAATAGAAAAATAAACCAATATTAATTGTTAGTTGAAATATTTAGTCCTATTTTTTTAATATCATAAGAAGTTGTTTGAAATCTTTGACAGTAATGATATTTGATATCTAAAACAAAGGTGATCAACGAACTGGCGCTTACCTCGGTCAACGTATTAGTCTAGCTATTCAGCGAGGTAATGTCGCCAGCTTTTTGGGCACCCTACCTGCAGAAGGTGACCTTAATGTAGATTTTTTATCTATAAGGTTTTTCTTTTTGTTTAAGTTTGTTATAGGGGAATTGAAATAATATTAAATAAATATCTTTGAAAAAAGCATGCAAATCGGTTATTTCTTTTTGAACGTGCGATAGATGAAACAACACATAAAAATATTGCGTTTAGTTTGCCCAGTGGGATACTTAATACTGTTTCCAATTATTATTTAATGCGATAGGTAAACGTTCACTTTCTTTTTGATAAAAGAAAATGTTGTAGCATAAAACTACTTCATAGACAAAACTGTTATTGAAATAATTTAATTTCAAAATTGATAATAAAACGTTGAATAAAGTGAGACATATTTTGCGATCTAATTCAATGAGACCTAAATTCCAACTAGTATATTCTATTCAGTACTTTAATACAAAAATGATGTGATATACTTCGATTAAACTAGCTGATGCAGTGGATAACGTAGTATTAAGTATAGGTAACTTACGAGTGAATAAATTAATGAATGAAGTGAGCAAATGAAGCGTGTCACAAAACGAGCGCGATAACAGTTAGCACGGCCGAACCGAACCTGCGGCGCAAGTACGGATCTTTCCCGTCGACAAAATTCATTAATATTGACAGTTCGAATCGATAAAACCCACTTTATTCGATAAAATTGACAGTACAAATCGATAAAACCTACTTTATCGATTTGAACTGTCAATTTTATCGAATTTTATCGACCCGAATAGATCCGTACTTGCGCCGCTGATAATACGATCAATGCCTGTTTTTATTGACCTTTCAAATACGGTGCCACAATCATAACTTGGCGGTGGCCTTTTGAGGGACTAAATCGGCCGGTCGAAGTTGGTGGAAAATATTTTTTTATATATAATTTGATAACGAGACGAGCTGGCCGTTTGCGTGATGGTAAGCATAACGCCGGCCCATAACAACGGGGAGCAACACTCCATAGTTTTCCCGCTAGGTGGCACATTATCGCTGGTATTGTTTCACTATGAAATTTCATTATAAAATTGTAGTAATTAAAAAAAAATCGCCTTTGCAATAAAATCAAATATGCATTGGCGTCTAATGTGCCGCTACCTGTCTCGCTTCCTCCGCCCGCCGTTCGCAATGTTTTTTTTTTATGTTATTGGTAACAAGACGAGCTGGTCGTTTGCCTGATGGTAAGCATAACGCCGGCCCATAACAATTGCAGTGCCACCCAGAACTTTGAAACACAAAGGCCTGCGTGGCACTGCAGCACGCTCGTTACCCTGAGACACTAATGTCTCAGGGTATATACCTTAGTATTAAGTCTCATAAGCCCAGTAATTTCACTGGATACTTTGCTTATCAAACCGGAACACAGTAATGCTTGCACACTACTGTTTGGCGGCAGACTTCACGAGCAATGTGCACTATTACTACATTTTTGTTAGAGTTGTTTTTTAAATTTTGACAAATTTGTTAACGATACGGTATGAAGCGCGTGGAAGACAACGGCACACGAGCTTTTGTATTTGATTCTGTGAAGCCCGTATAATATGTCGGCGTATCACGAACGTAGAAGATAGTGCATAATGAAACATGAAATGAGTGTTCATTTCTCACAACACAATTATTTCTTTACCTAGCCGACCCCTCGATGCAAACGAGTTCGTTTGAACGTCTAGCACCGCACTTTAGTCTCGTTAGAGCTTTTAGTTAAATTAAATCGATCTACCCGGAGACATAATACTCCATCAGCTAAAATATATTCTTATGCCATCCACATAGCACAGTACCCATCAACCGCAAGGAATAGATAAATTGATGCACTCTAATTTGTAAAAAATAAGGTTAATATTTCAAAAATAAGCGCGGAAAACTTACTAAAAACTTAATTAGGAAAAAAAGAAGATTTAAAACCATTAAAAACATAATTTAGAAACACACGTCTCTCTCAACAACGTTTGTCGCAACAAATGTTCCACGACATTTCGTGAAGCATTTGTTTAAGTACCTACCATTTTGTTTTTCGTTGGCCACAAATATTGCGAGACTGACGCAGAACATTTGCACTTTTTCTCGAAGCATGAACTTGCAACAAGTCCTACTGGATGTAGATGTTATACGTACCTATGACATAAGCACGACATGTGTTGCAGAATTTTGTGGAACATGTTGCTTGATATTTTTTTTATGATATTATTAACGAGACGAACTGGTCGTTTGCCTGATGGTAAGCATAACGCCGGCCTATAACAATTGCAGTGCCACCCAGAACTTTGAAACACAAAGGCCAGCGCGGCACTGCGGTGCGCTCGTTACCCTGAGACATTAGGTATTAAGTCTCATAAGCCCAGTAATTTCACTGGATACTCTCTCCGCTCATCAAACCGGAACACAGTAATGCTTGCACACTACTGCTTGGCGGCTGACTTCACTCACAAAGTGGTGGCAACAACCCAGACGGACACTCGCAGAAGAGTTAGTCCTCCCACTAACCATTGGGCATCGTTATAGCGTCACTCAATGATGCACGTCTTTTCACTCTATTCTCTTAAGTAAGTATACGTATACATATACAATACAGCCTGAGTTTGAATTGGTATGTTATCCCGAAAGTGGGTCAATGTACTCCTGGAGGTCAACAACATTTGTTTTACGAATTTTTGAAATTCGGAATTTTTCATTGAGTAAATGGCATTTAAAGTTTACGTCAAAATACTACTACAGAATTTCTGGGCAGCCCTAGATCAGCTGAATCGCTTGAACTTTGTTAAATGACGATGTCGATTAGAAGAGACTTAGAAGCAATTCCAGAAAATGCCTCGCACTTCACGTTTGAAGTTGAATTTATTTTCTTGCATGGACATTTAGAGTGACGTATTTCCAAGGGCGTTTCTCACAACTTGTGCACAACCATGGTCCTAAACACCCCCTTCCGGTATAACATACAATTCATACTCACCCTATATTATGAAAGTTCATGAAAAGAGTTTAGACAAATTGCCAATTACAAGCCGAATCTAAATCTTCAGAAGAGTCTTACCTCGTACGCCTTCTTGCCATGTTCCTCGTGTTCTTCGGAATTTTCTGAGTGGTGTTCTCGACCGCCACCTGTAGTAAAAAAAATACATTAGTACTCGTATACACTTAATTATTATTATTAGTTTTTAATTTTATTGTAAGGCACAAAAAAAGGAAAGGTAACAAAAAAAAGTTTTTAAAAATCGTGAACCAACTTCGACTAAAATATCGCGTTATTAATATTAAACATAAATAATTATGTTATTCTCTACAGGATATTTTAATCTTATACTCCATAGTGTCTTCAGAACGCTTGTAAAATATTAATACATTGTATTTTTAGATAGTAGGTTTACATATAATTATGGTTCATTTTAATTTTGAGGTACGGAACCCTAAAAATTTAAACCAACACATGCGGTCAAATTCGTTATCTCCTTTTGTAATTTTTATAGAACATTTTTAAACACATAAATTGCCACAGGAAACGTTCGTAAATCATAAAATAGGAATATTTCTCAAGTCCCTCTAGTGTCACGGACAGCCATGAGAGCGCTGCTAGATTAGGTTTGCAGTGTCAACGAGTGTCGCGCTCTACGGAGAAGTGTCCGGACACCCAAGATTCCGTGTTCGCGGGTAACCTATTTAGCATTTATTTTCCGCCGTCGTGGGATTTAATAAATGGTTTTCAAATAGGTCAGTTTGTCGTTCGTGCCAGATATTTTAACTGGCTTCAAAAAAAGAGGTATTTTTCAATTTGTCTGTATTTTGTTGGCGATGTTACTTACTCGATTACTGTTAACCGATTGTTAACTGATTTAAATGACGTTTTTTTCATGAGATTTTTTTTTATAACATCTCAAGGATGGTTTTTTAATACATTTTATAAAAGAATTACAATTCCTAAGGGTGGAAAAATGGGGGATGAAATTTTATGTATCGCGATATTGTAGTCAAAGTTGGTTCTTGCTTTTTTTCTTCTGCCCACTGCTGAACATATGCCACCCCCATAGAACGCCCATTGGAACGGCTACTCGCCTCGCGCATCCAACGGTTCCCTGCGGTTTTTATAGGTCGTTATTTCACCTCAAGTAGTCGATGGTCCCCCTAGTGGAGGGCTAAGCTCTCATTTCTAAGTATTCTATTAAGTTTAAATAGTGCTAATGATTTTAGTGTCGTTACTTTTCTTTTTAACCGACTTCCCAAAAAGGAGAAGGTTATCAAATCGGTGGGTATTTTTTTTTAATATTTTTTACCTCATATCTCTGTCATTTATAAGCTGATTTGGAAAATTCTTGCTTGTTTGAAAGTATATACTTTCAGATTAGTCCCATATAAATTTCATCAAAATCGGTTTAGTAGTTTGTCACTGAAATCGGTTCGTAGCTTTTTTAAAGCAATTTTTTTACCATATAGGTTTATAGCGTAACGTAATTATTTTAGGTCTGCGGTTTTTACTAATTTTAGTTGTGTGTATACCTACTGAGCTGTGGTTTTTTATCAGGAAGAGATTACTATGAGCGATAAAACCGCCATTTTTAACACTTCCATTTGTTATTATTCTCTGTACCTACTGAGGTAGATCAAAAAAGAGTTTATCTATCTACACTGTAAAGGCGTTTTTGAAATGCAACCGAAAGGTATTAATTAATTTTAACGACTTTACTTGAGGCGTCATAGCAAAAGCCTGACCCCTGACCCGAACCTGTAAATTGAAAGCTTGCCAATATTTGCATATCTTTGGGATTAATTTAGAATTGACCTCCAGTAAAATAATAGCTCTGTGACACGGTTCAAACGGAAGATCAAATAGTAAAAATTGATTTCGATGCTCCAGTACTTCCAGGTACGGAATTTTCGGAAAGCGTATTTTTTTATTTTTTTATTCTTGTTTGGCTTACGTATGACCACTATCTCACCTGCTGGTAAGTGACGATGCGGTCGAAGATGAAGCACGCTTGCCTAGAAAATACCTATTCACTCGCGCCTTGAAGCAGCCCAAGTTATAGTTATCGGGAAACACAGACTCTGGCAGAGAGTTCCACTCCTTAGCGGTACGCATAACAAATGTTGAAGCAAAACGCTTCGTGCGTAAAGGTGAAATATCCACCATGTACCGCGTTTCTTTGTTACTAGCAGTCATTTTGTAGCGATGATAGCTTAGTGGTAGTAAGGTCGAATGCTGAAATGTAGGTAGAAGATTCGATGCCTAGAATGAGCTTGAGACTGTTGTGAAGGAAACCATCATTGGCATCAGGAGGCATCATTTCTCAACAAATTGCGATGTATTGGCGAACCAAGTCGTTCTTTCTCTCACTACTACACTACCTACTATATAGTTAACGGAGTGTTTTATTACCTTAGCACCATGAAATCGTCTCCATGACCTTTGCCATGATTTCATAGCTTTACTCAAAGCATCGACTCAATCACCATACCTAAATAGCGATTGCGTAATGAATCATCAATAGGCATCATCACCGTAGTGAATATAATTTGGAGTTAATGAAAGTGTGAAAAAGAGAAAGCCTTTGAAGATTAATTTAATAGTTATTATATAGGCGATCAAGTTTGTACGCGATTATCCTGCGGCAGTTTTAAAAACTGTCTGCCGCCTATGCACACCCTCACACGCACGCTCCCACACACTCTCCCACACACATAGGTACACACACACACACACACATACAACTATATAGTAAAAAGTAAAATTTATTTAAGGCAAATAATAATAAACGCTTACACTCATACCCCGCACTAGGATTCCCTGTGTCGTAGGAGGCATGGACACACACAGATACACCTCACAAACATCCAAGACCCGAGAACAAACTTTATGCTTACAAGATATTATATTATTGGATCAGGCGTTACTTTGCAAAGCCATCAGAAACTGGGTATAACCAGTAAGGGTTGACAAAGCCATCATTCAGTATAAATCGAACTTAGGCCATTAGACATTCTTTATCGCGGAATTGAAACTATAAATTACTCACTTTATATAATCTTATTTTTATGCTTACACAAAATCTGCTCCGGCTGGGAATCGAACCCGGGACCCCTCGCTTTGCAGGCAGGGTTACTACCAACTTAGCTACGGAGCCGTCAATAATTGTATTTATGTAAATGAATTATTACAATTACATTATTTTCGTTCTTATTATTTCGTGGTTTTTCTTAAAAATTTGCTCATAACACTATTCACTAACCCAAACTCAAAGCCTATATTGGAACTAGCTTAAACGCATCTTCCGAAACACATAGAGGTTAGGCGACCAATTTTCAACTTGAAGATGGAAGCTAGCCCACCTAGCTAGTTTTACCTTATCCGATGTAGTGTGCCCATTTAATTTTACGGTTATTTGATACCGCTATTCGGGCAGCGGTCGAGCATTTCTATCTTCCATTGGAGGAAATTACATTTTTCCATCGAGAGTAAACTTGTTATTTGTGTTTGATATTCCGTGAACTGATGACGGCGTGATTGTTTTCTACTCTCTATATAATTGACTTTATTTACTGTCCCATATCTTCTATACCTATTAATGAAAAACCACAGGAACACCACTGACTGAGTACGTAATCACGAAATCTTGAAAATTTTAATAGGAGGTTTATAAGTTGTTTTCTATTAAGTTTAACTTTGCGCCAGTGCAATACATAGGAAGGCGTGAGTTTGTATGTGTGCGTGTGTCGGTGTGTGTATGCGTGAACCTTTAGTGATAGTTGTAAGTTAGAAATAAATAAACTTGAAATTTTTGGTATAGTTGAGAACTGAAACGGTTTACGCAAATATGTATATCACAAAAATTTCGCTTCCAACAGGATTCGAAACTGCGTCTTCTGGTTATCTAGACCAGACGCCCTAACCAACTAGGCTATGGGAGCAACCACTATCGACTGCGAAATTATTGATATGATGTTTTTCTTTCCGGCTTACAAGCCCTAGCTCCATCTATATTTATAAATAATGCAATATCTCTCGCCATTTGATTGGTACTGTAACGTATCACAATGGAATAGGCAATCGCTACAAAGCGAGGTCTGCTAGATGGAACTACGGCTTGTAAACATTAAAAAACACGACTGCCCTAGCCAGTGTCACTCAGGATGGTGTAAGGATTCTAACGATAACCCATACATCCAAATCCGGTATAAAGAAACTCACATACATAACTAAGTAAATGAACCCTAAAAAGATGACTCTCCTTTTTTGTGCAGTCGTGTAAAAAGTGACATAAGTACGAGTTATTTTTTTCCTTGTACAATTGCTATTGATTTATGTCGACACTAGCTTTCACGATTTCTTATTTTCTATAAATCAATAAGCAATCTTCATTGATTGTTTGGTTAGAAGTCGGTCATCGGCCGTATAGCGGGTGCAATGACTGGAAGGCCATGCTTATGATCTGTGACGGATGCGTTTGAGGACGTTTCTTTTTTGACAACTTTTGAAGCATACTGTAAGATTCACAAAATAGGGAGAACAGCGGCGCTCAAAAGGCCAGGGGCCTGTTTCATAAAAAATATTAGTCTAATATTATGAGTATTAGTCTCATATTTTATATGGAAAAAAGAAAAAAAAAGCTCATACTTAATATTAGACTAATATTTTTTATAAAACAGGTCCCAGTTTGCCTGAATATGATCATACTAGTTTCTGCCCGCGATTTTTACCCGCGTTCCCACAGGAACCGTGCATTTTTTCGGGATAAAACCATAAAGTAGATAAAATCAGCCGCCTTTGATAGACAGTTATAAAAAAAATAGTCTATGGTCAACTGGCCAATCTATATCTGTTTTTAAACTGTCATGGTCATCAACACTTTGAAAATTATCATTAAAAACGGGATATTTACCATGTAGGTATATTATTTGATTTGAGTTTCCGATATTTCGGCGCTGTTGCAAACGCCATGATCACGGGAGAATCTATATCTGGAGCAAAAATACCTCCACAACTATTTATATAACATTTTAGCAACTACTGATATCTTTTAATAGAACCAAAACTAGCCTATCCATGCAGATTTTTAGACAAGCTAAACGAACCCATTACTGGCAGAAATCTGGTGAGAATATGTAAATATTTAAAATACCCTGCAAAACAAAATCTGCTAAAATGTATATTTTTTCTGCTAGAAATGTGCATAGAGATTCCAAGTTATCGCGAATATTGAAAATAGAACAACTGAACAGTAGGCGGTAATCTGTAGAGTCGACATTGAGCTAATTCTGAATATTCTGTCTCTATTAAAAAGCTGTACTTACTGTCTCTAAGTACATACTTATCATAACACTGTGTTTTACAGTGAAAGCTTCCACCCACGGCTATGCTCACGTTGTTTGGTACCATTGAACTCCGTGAAGATTGAACGAAATGTTATTGGTAACGAGACGAGCTGGTCGTTTGTCTGATGGTAAGCATAACGGCCCATAACAATTGCAGTGCCACTCAGAACTTTGAAACACAAAGGCCTGCGCGGCACTGCAGCGCTCGTTACCCTGAGACATTAGGTATTAAGTCTCATAAGCCCAGTAATTTCACTGGCTACTCTGCTCATCAAACCGGAACACAGTAATGCTTGCACATCACTGGTTGGCGGCAGACTTCACTCACAAAGCGGTGGTACTAACCCAGTCGGACACTCGCAGAAGAGTTAGTCCTACCACTAACAGAGATATTTAGACTGCAAACAGGTGGTAGGACGTACTCTTCTGCTCGTGTAGTCTGCTGCCAAGCAGGACTGTCCAAGCATTACCTACTATGTGGTTTGATGAGCCAAGTAGTCAGTGAAATTACTATAGGCTTATGTGATTTATATCTCAGGGTAATTTATCATCAGGCAAATGATCCGCTCGTCTTCTTATACAATAGTATACAAAAAATAGGTAAATAAACTCTGTTGAAACACCGCGATACAAGAAATGTTAAAAATTATAAATCATAAAAAACTCAATGTCACAATTGGCGGACGCAATTTGTTATGTAGGTCAAAGATTACAGACTATAGTCAGTTTGAATTACAGCAATAATAACACTCAATTTTAGCGTAATCCCACTATATCCAGTAGTATCTATAGAAATAAATAAAATTGAAGTGTCTGTTTGTAATATCAAAATAACACCTTTATACTAAATGCATATGAAAGTATATACGGTACCTATTACAAAAACACAATTACTAAACTTTTTGTCTGTCTGTCTGTTGGTCTGTCTGTCTGTTTGTTCCGGGTAATCTCCGAAACGGCTGGACCGATTTTGACGGGATTTTCACTGGCAGATAGCCGATGTTATAAGGGGTAACTTAGGCTACTTCTATTTTAGAAAAGGAATTAGGGTTCCGTGCAAAAAATAAAACCCATGAAATCCAATATCTCCGCGCGGGTGAAACCACGGGCAGCAGCTAGTAAGAAATATAACACCCATGTGTTTCTTGAATATTCTGCAAAGCAGCGAATACATTTTCAAATTGGATAATCCCAAAGTTATAACAAAAACCCCTAAAGCTACTTAACCCGTATTCCTATTACCTTGTTTATTTCCCAAATAGAATTTATTAAGTAAGTTTTCTCCTCCAGCGCGATTGGAACCGCAGGGTCGAAACTTGAGGTATAATTTACTTAACATTGTCTTCGGAATATGAGACTTAGCCCCTGTTTCACTACTTCCGGTTAAATTTAAGCTATGGCTTAGAAATTCACGATTGATTTTCGGTCGTTGTTACTTTGCTCATCAAACCAGAACACAGTAAGGGGCAGCGTAGACGCTTATGCAAACGTACTTTTGCTTGTAAGAATAACAACGCTTTTGCGTCAAGCGCGGATTTCGTGATAACGCTTTTGCGTCAAGCGCGGATTTCCAGTACCTATCACGAAATCCGCGCTTGACGCAAAAGCGTTGTTATTCTGACAAGCAAACGTACGTTTGCATAAGCGTCTATGCTGCCCCTAATGCTTGCATATTATTGCGTGGCGGCAGACTTTACGACCAAAGCGGTGGTACCAACTCATACGGACACTCGCAGAAGAATACATCCTATCACATAGTAAAATATGATATGAATATGATGCTGTTAGATCATTTTTTTTAACTTTCATAAGTGCTCCTTTGGGGCCTATTTGGATAAAGCATTTTGAATTTGAATTTGATGATGATTGAATTATGAAAATAATAGAAAATATTGCCGGCCCACTACATATACGTTTTTAGTTTATTTTTTTTATTTAATACTTTATAGTGTTAGCGTTTGACCACTATCTCGCCTGATGTTATCGTCAATTTTTTTTATTTAATCAGGTGGCAAACAAGCTCACGTCCCACCTGATGGTAAGCGGTCACCGTAACCTATGGACATTTGCAACACTGCGTTGCCGACCCTTGAGAACTCGTTTGACACCATCTTGAAGGACTGCATTTTGTAGCACTGCGGAAAAACCTGTGGAAGGTACCTGTTCCATATTTTGCAAGTATATGGGAGAAAAGAACCATCGACGGCTCAGTAGCTAAGTTGGTAGTAACCCTGCCTGCAAAGCGAGGGGTCCCGGGTTCGATTCCCGGCCGGGGCAGATTTTGTGTAAGCCTAAAGTTTGTTCTCGGGTCTTGGATGTTTGTGATGTGTATCTGTGTATGTCCATGCCACCTGCGACACAGGGAATCCTAGTGCGGGGGTAAGAGTGAGAAAAAAAAATTGAGTGGTATGAAGGGAATCCTAGTGCGGGGGTAAGAGTGAGAAAAAAAAATCGAGTGGTATGAGACTTCAAGGACTCGATTATGTGTGGATGAGATTTGGCGATGGCAGTGTGCCGCTGCCAGAGCACACCGATAGTTGCTTGACGACAGATTTCCAATTTGAGCGTGGTAGCTAGTTTACCGAGAACTATAAATACTCTACCACCATGCTATGGGCATCACGATGTTTTTTTCACCGAAATCATACGCACATTGTAGGGTTCGAACCACCGACCAGTTCGGCGGCTGTCGTCACAACCACTGAGCCATCGTCGCTTTTTCCAATGTACCTCTTAATATTTATTTAAAGATTGTAAAACACAGGCTCAGTCATTATTTAATTTTAAGCTTGAGTAAAGCTCTAGGTGTCGTTAAAGTATGAAAGTTTTGAGCTTAGATATATTAAAATAAGAAGGATATGGCGATGTAAATAAACAGAAAGGCTATTAAACTATTAAAGTTAAAAAATACATTACATATACATATATTAAATACATATATTAAAATTGAATGTTAAGTTTTGTGACATCCGAAATACTAACTCAATATGTTGAATTAAAATTTATTAAAATGTGGGTAGACATTATAATAAAAAACACAAACAGGTAAATTCAACAATTTTCAAGTTACTTATACTTATTTTTAAGTATTAAATACATTTATTAATATGCATTTTTTTTCAATGGGCTATAAAAAGCCTTTAATAACTAGCTACCTACTACATAAACACTACATGTAACCTACAAAAACAGTTGCATAATCTGCAAGCTAATGTAGGCGTTTCTATAAATAATTTTGATATTTTCGTGATACTTTTAAATTATATTATTATATAATTAGTATCTATATTTTAAAATTTGTATGCTTAATTATAACAACACCAAAGTGAGAAGGAGGAAGAAAAGGAGTGTTTAAGTATATGGTCATATAATACCTACACAGGGCAAAAATTACTTTTCTTTTGTACAAAAATATTTCTAGAGATGTTACAAAAAATAATTCCATCGACTTGACAACTAAACCACAGGGTTTATTTTTATAATTACTCAATTATAGGTCAGCACCTGGCTAAAATTTTAAGTTTGTTAAAAATTATCAAGATTTTTTATATTCAAAACATTACAACGTCACATCTATCCGTGATTCATCTAAGATCAATACATTCTAATCCCTAATCTTATAAGCTTAAGAAGGTATTAGGAATTAGTCGAAAACTTGCCAAAAATAGAAGATCACTCTTAGTTTACGAGCTCATTCTAAAATGTTGAATAATATTTGTTACTGTAGTTTTAGGAAAGTCGTTTTTAAGATCCCATCCAAAGGATTACCTGTGGCAAACCAGTTCACCAGCTCAAGTTACACCTCCACTCCATGTTTAAGTAGAAAATATATTTTTATTGTAAGGATCAATAATAAATGATAAAATAAGAGTCGTGGCGGGAACGTGGTGGGAAGTAGTCGGTGAAATTACTGGGCTGACGAGACCATACCTAGTGTTGAACTTTTAAACATGCCTTAGTCGCGTGTTTAAATATAAGTAACCACAAATCTTGATTTATGTCGTGTCTAACCGTTGTCTAACTCCATTCTGTTGAGACATTTCACCACAACAGACGACAGACAAACAGACGAAATGAGAACCTTTTATGGAAGTCGGTTAAAAACAGCTCTAATCAAAATGCACAATTATTATGCCCTATCTAAGGAGATATATGTGCGTTATTTGACGGTTTATTTCGAAATAAATAACTCTTTTGTTTAGAACGCTACAATAGACAGGTGTTTGACGGAGCCTATGACCACATACCACCTGATAATAAGTAATAATTATCTAACTTTCTATTTCCCATTGCGTTAAATCAGCTTACATAAACATTAATTGGAGATTAGTCTCGACTCTGGAGCACAGAAGCCATAAATCTAATTTCGCACTAAGAATACACGTTACGTATCAACCGGTTTGAATTGAAAAAGCTAATTTTGTCGTGAAATTGTACGAATGAACGTAATTTCTGATTAGATTGGTTGTGGTTGAGGTGAAATCCTGGTGGAATACAGCTTAAATGCCGAGACACGTGACTGCATGTGTACGGGCTGGGGTAACCTTGTCTGTATAACATTCTAGAACTGTAACCAAAGTAGGTAATAAAATATTTGTATATCTATAGTAACATTATAAATGAGGAGCGTCTGTTCAAAAGGCTACATTTACCTAAAATAAAATATTTTTTTCTTTTATTCGTCCTCTAAATCTTCAATTCTATCCGTTTTGTTCGATTTCTGAAAATTTTTAAAAAGTGTAAATGTAACCTTTTGAACAGACACTCCTCAAATGCGAAATTGTGATTGTTGATTTATCGTTCATCCACGCAGCAAAGAAGTAATGGATCGACGTGATTTTTTGCGTAGTTATTTATGTTATTTGTTAACGAGACGAGCTGGTCGATTGTCTGATGGTAAGCATAACGCCGGCCCATAAGTAACAGTAAAAGTAAAAGTAAAGTAAAAAATCATTTATTGACATAACTTTTTGTACACATTATCAATGAACTCGTAAGCTGCCGAACTAGTAAAAACTGTGTTTCAGCAACCAGTGGCTTCTCCAATTTTTAGACAATATTTTAATTATGTCGAAGTTTAAATTGCAGTGCCACTCAGAACTTTACCACTAACAACCCAACGGTACCACTAACAACCCAGACGTACAGTCGCAGAAGAGTTAGTCCTACCACTAACAAATATTAAGGAACGGAAAGTGATATAAGCTTTTTACACGTCAGCACCAGCATGCACCAGCACGTGCAGTAAAAATACAGTATACTGTACTGTCCCGTATACACAAATACGTTAAAATAGCTCAGCTCATTGTTAGTGGTAGGACTAACTCTTCTGCGAGTGTCCGTCTGGGTTGTTACCACCGCTTTGTGAGTAAAGTCTGCCGCCAAGCAGTAGTGTGCAAGCGTTACTGTGTTCCGGTTTGATGAGCAGAGTAGCCAGTGAACATACTGGGCTTATGAGACTTAATACCTAATGTCTCAGGGTAACGAGCGCACTGCAGTGCCGCGCAGGCCTTTGTGTTTCAAAGTTCTGGGTGGCACTGCAATTGTTATGAGCCGGCGTTATGCTTACCATCAGGCAAACGACCAGCTCGTCTCGTTACTAAATAACATAAAAAAAGTAAAAAAAAAAGCTTTCATTGCATAGCTGAAAAACGGGATGCTTCGTAAAATACGGGACATCTGGCCAGCGTAGAAGCAACCGATCAATGAGTGGTAAAAAAATTGTAAGAACAAATTATGCAAGATACCCTTGTTCTTTCATCAAACAGTTTCTAAACAAATTGATTGACAACGGAAAGTTTTTGCAAGTTACCTTGCTAAGGCGATGCATTAAAACCAATTTTAACGGTGCATTAGACAAGGCACAGATGCATCTAAAGTGGTTTGGCACGTTTAAAGAATTTCGGGTGCTTATGAAACAGGTATTGTTAAACTTGACTGACGTATTTTTCTGTATTTTGTTCCGTGGGTGAAGCACAACGCCGGCCCATAACAATTGCAGTGCCACTCAGAACTTTGAAACACAAAGGCCTGCGCGGCACTGCAGTGCGCTCGTTACCCTGACACATTGGGTATTAAGTCTCATAATCCCAGTAATTTCACTAAATTCGGATGTTTTTTGATATGCTCATATGATATAACGTCATTGTGTCACATAACATATAATGTTATATTATACTAGCTGCTGCCCCGCGGTTTCACCCGCGTGGAGATTTTGGGTTACATGGTTTTTATTTTTTTGCGCGGAACCCTAATTATTTTTCTAAAATTAAAGTATGTTACTCCTTGTAACATCAGCTATCTGCCAGTGAAAGTCCCGTCAAAATCAGTCCAGCCGTTTCGGAGATTACCCGGAACAAACAGACAGACAGACAAAAATTTAAAAAATGGTTGTTTTGTTATATTTGCATTTAGTAAAAAGGTGTTATTTTGATATTACAAACAGACACATCAATTTTATTTATCTGTATGGATATACAAACATTGTATTATGTGCTCTGAAAGCTGAGAATCAGATTAAGAAAACCTTTACATGAGACGAAATAAAATATATTTTCCTGAACATTTATGTCGATAACAAGCATCAAAGAATCGACGTAACCGCTAATATTTACCCAAAAAAATCTAAATAAGGATCAAAATATTTTATCCGTACCGAACTGACTCCGACCCTTTCAATAATATAGAGGTGTATCACACTTGATACTTTAGTAAAAACTACATGCGATTTTTCGTCACTTTATGTCAAACTTTTTTGCACGAGCGGTGCAAGTACGGAACTTTGCGATTAATTTACGATAAATTGACAGTTCGCTAAGTTAAAATTAGAAATAGGTACCTACCTACCTACTATCAACAACGTATACCTTCTCTGTCTAGGATCAACAACGACCTCGTTGATGGTTTTTTCGAAAACGAAACACATCCTTTTTCCCGCGAACGAAAACTAATCTACGAAACTAGTTCTGCGACGACGACAAGTTTTACTTGTAATCTGTTATCGATTGCATTGCCTACACAATGAAGTTCATTCATTGAAAATTGAACTTCATTGCAAGGTGATTATGCAAAGTGATAATTCAACGCAACGTGATTTTCGTGTGAAAACCGTTGCGAACGCAGACAAAACCATTTATACATTTATGTTAAAATAGTTTTCATTCCATAAACCAGTCTTCGAATTGGGAGATGCGAATGTTCCCTTCATATTGAAGGAAGAAGATTCGGCTTGGTTTCGTTTCCAAAAAAATCTAGAATTATCTATATCTAATTTAAATTTTTAACCATTCGAAGTTCCAATTTTATTTATGTGTAAGATCGGAACTTGCACTGCAGGTGGTACGGCTCTACGGTGGTAAACACTTCTGCGAGTGTCCGTCTGGGTGGGTAGGTATCGTCACCATCAGCCTGAAGACGTCCACTGCTGAAAGGCCTCTCCCATAGAACGCCACTTGGATCGGCTACTAGCTACAAGTATATACATACAGCTTTGCTGGTGGTCTGCCGTCAAAGCAGTTTGCATACATAACAGTGTTGCGGTTTGATGGGTAAAGTAACGTTACGTTATGAAATTTAATTAATATGTCTCAGGGTAAAGAGTCCATTGCAGTGCCATGCAGATCTACTTGTCTTGTTACGTTGTAGTGCATAAAAAAACTTTGATTACTTTGCGATGCTCTTAAAGGTGTCGATATATCCAAACACTTTTCTTTACACAAATTGGTTGGTACATACATAATTACCAAAGTTCTCATTGATTTCTTTGAGGACGTCATTATAAAACGCGAGATTTTGGTTACTCGCGGAGTTTGGCGTTCCAATCGCATTATCTGGCCAGTTAAACAGTTAAACTCATTATCAGCCTCTTACGCTCCCACTGCCTGGATACCGGCCTTCTCTCAGAGAGAGAGGTATGGGCCATAATCCACCACGCGGGCCCAGTGCAGCTTGGTGGATGTCACATGTCCTCGAATTTTGTGGTGCTTGAACATGCCGGTTTCCTCACGATGTTTTCTTTCCCCGTTTTAGAGCTAGTGTGAATAATCCGCACATAACTTGTTATATAAGTCATTGCTGCGGGCCGAGTCGAGATTCGAACTGTGGTGCGTCGGATTGAAAGTCGCACAAGTTCCCGCTCGGACACACTCGCTCTAAGTTAAACTCGCTTCACGATAATTCGAAAAGTATAGAGTACGCTACAGCCCTTAAACGTAACCGTTGTCAATGAAGTTAGAATACTTTGTATCTCTACCAACGTAAATCTTCACTTGAAAACATATCCGTATGCAAATTAAAACTGTATCTCGACGGAATATGGTCGTAAATGTAAATCGAGTTTTTTTATTGATAAGTTTGTTTTTGTTTAGAAAATAAACGTGGTTTTGGCAAGGTCCAGCAATATCTTGGCATCTTTGAAAGGTGAAACGTGTCTCGCACAATTTGTTTGATGTAAATTGGGTTGTGTTGTGGCTTGAGTGGGGGATGGTGAGAAGTGATGAGGGTACATGCATAGATTATTCATAGTATTTTTGACGTTAAAAAATGTATTTTTTTTACAAATGTGGAATTTTAATAATAGTAATTAAGTAAAGTAAAAAACGTGTGACGAAAACACCAACATACAGAAACTTTCGTCACTATTTATTAAAATGACCTAAACTGATGCCATTATAAAATTCTTACCCTTCTCCTTGTGGAAATCTCCAGTTTCTTTTGTTTTATGCGCAGAAGATGCTGGGATGGCGTCTGTCACTGCATCTGAATTAGTTCCCGTGGTATCGTAATCTGCCGTTCCAGTTGTTTCTGGAGCAGTGACAAAATTGGTTGAAGCAGGACCCATAGAATCAGTTGTGATATAATCATGTGTAGAATTGTCATCAGCCGTTGTTTCTCCTTGGCTTGTTGTTTGTTTATAATTATCCGTTACAGTCTCAGCTACTAAAGAATCGGCATTGGCTGGTGTGGTCGTCCTTATCCTTTTCTTTTTATTTTTTCGCGTTTTTGGGAAGAACAGCGTAGGTTCGCCTTCTTTAGAATCCACTGGAACTAGAGAAATTCTTTCATCGTTGTTGGGAGGTGAAGTACTCGTGTATCGGGATGAAAACTTTTGCTGCCCGCGTGTAGGCGTGGCCGACTCGTCTGTCGTTTGTTCGTAACTATCTTCGTAAGCCACAAACAATCTTGGGTTTTTAAACACTGTCATTTTTCCGGAATCAATAGTCTTTTCTCTCTTGGGCTCTTTTGTTGGAATTTTAGTAGTTCTCAGAGGCAATTTAGTAAATGGTTGCGGTGTTTCCGTGATTTTTTGCACGTTAACTTTATACTTGTCTTCGAGCGAGGAATTGAAGTCTTCATATTCGTCGTAATCCGGCTTTATCGTAGTTTTTCTACCTTTTTTTTTAAATCGCTCTGGTCGCTCTGTTTCTTCAGAAGATTCTCCAGAGAACCTATTAGGAGGTTTTTTAGAGTATTTTTTTCCAAATTCATCTTTGTATAAATTTTCCCCCTTTACTCTGTCAGATAATTCTCTTTGTTCTTCTGCGTGACGTTCTTTTAATTCATCTACAGAGCTTAATATAAAGACTTTTCTTGCTTCACTTTCTTTGTCTTCCTCTGAAACAGTTTTCTTCGGTTTTACGGAGGTTTCATCTTCATAATCCTCACTGTCCTCTTCGTTGTTTATGTCCTTTTTTTGTTTCTTTAGTTCTTCCGGGTTTGGTTCATTAGTCGCTGTTATTAAATTTGGTTTTTGAGTGGTTTTAATAGTCGCAAGATCCGAATTACCAGACGTTTCATCTTCTAAGTCACTTTTTTCTTTATCTAGTATATTTCGCGGTTGCTCTTTTTTTCTCTCTTGTATTCTTAAATATTGTGCCTCTTCTATGGCTTCTAAAATAGGGTTGGGAGGTTTCTTTGTTATAATAGATACCACTCCATCTATATCAGATATATCCGTATGATTGACTTTTACATTTGTACTAGTTGCCTCTGCTGGTCTGTGTAAGTCAGACCAATCTTTTTTCTCGAAATAATCTTCACCATCGCTTTCTCCCGCACCCTTATCGTAATATTCGTCACCTCCATCGTCAGACACAGCTCGCATTAGAAAATTCACAGGCGGCGCTAACCTTTTCTTAACTTTATTTTTCTTTTCTACCTGTACAAATTCTCCAAGATCGTCGCCATGTTTGTTTTTGAAAGGAACCCAATCTGGGAACAGATCTCCGGTGCTCGCTTCACGTTTGTTCACATTTTTTTCACTCACAGTTCCAATGCTTAGACTACAAGCTGAAAAGAATAGGGCACTTAGAGTAAGAAGTTTTGTAAACATATCTGAGTCATTTAAATAACCAGTCAGAGGTGGCCACACCGCGGTTGCGCGAATCAAACTGTCTGCGTTAGTTTAAACTACTATTATTTATATTGTTTGGTAAACTATTCTTTGCGGTGGCGATCGGCGCGCGACGAAAGAATAGAATGGAGCTGCTTAAAATGCAGTGTGATGCATTTTTTCAATATTATAATTTCGTAATACGTGTGACT
The DNA here is from genome assembly GCA_907269065.1 of Crocallis elinguaria. NCBI lineage: Eukaryota > Metazoa > Arthropoda > Insecta > Lepidoptera > Geometridae > Crocallis > Crocallis elinguaria. The sequence continues at coordinate 2,113,353 of OU026076.1, forward strand.
ACTTTGTATTTTATTTGAATCGAAGAGTATATTTCTACGAACCTAAATTTTTGAAAATATTTTAAATCGAATATGCTTAATACCTACCACAATTCTATATATCGCTATTTATATAAAATGTGTTGATATGATTATGACAACAAAAAATAATGTTTATTTAATAAGTCCACTGTTAGGAAAAATCAACATAATACCACCTGTGACGTAAATAGTCCTAGTGCAGACGACAGTATACTGTATACTGTCAGAAATAATCCTAGACCCCTGCACTGTGACAATTTCTGACAGTATACCGTTACAAAAAGAAAAGAAAAATAAACAATCTATTGTCACAAATAGGCCGCAACTCAGCATAATGTATCTTTTCGTTTTGCTTGTATTCATTTTTATGCAAAGTAAATCAAACTTTACACGTATCATAAAATATAAAATCTCATCCATATTATTTATATCGTGTTGGAGACAGTGGCGTGAAAACTTCAATTTTCAATCCACCAAGGTGTCGTCAGACGAGCGGTTTAAAATAAAAGCTGGTCGGTTTTTTTAGGTATAAATTGGTTTTGGTTTTATTTGCGTATAATATAATTTTCTGTAGTATAATGTGAAGATTATAGCGATGTACGACGGGATTCCTACATTATTTCAATATCTGGTTCAGTTACAGGTTTTTGTGTCAGTGAATTATTGTTTACTTTAAAATCAGTACTATCGCAACGTTTTTAAAACTACACAGTTTATTTGTTTAAACTTTAATTATTAATCGTTCTGGAAATTGGGTAACAAATGTATTATACCACTGGTTTTATGTTAAAAAATATTAGCAGAGCCTCTAACGCGACAGAATTTAGAAACGTGACATTTGACGGCGCTCTAGTCTAGTTCAGTATTAATTATCTAGCAGAAATAAATGTGCCACCTCACAAAAAAAATCATTTGCATCATGTTGCATTTACAACTTTTAGACTGGACACAATAAAAAAGTGATTTAAAAAAAACGATCTGCTTTTAAACATAGTGTAATTGATTCTGATGTCTCGATTCTGAACTAACTACTTTCAGGTTTTCAGTTCTTTCATTTAAACGTTGTATATACCCGTAGCTTAGAAAGATTTGAAAGATTATCAAAATATATTAGCGTAAACATTCGGCCTTCAATTAATTATTTTGCTAATCACACAGATCACATAGAGGGGCGCTTATTTTTTTTTTATATATTTATTTATTTTAATAAGAACGGTTGAGTTACCAATTACACTTATTAAAGATACAATAACAGAATTATTATTATATAACAAAAATAAAGAAAAAAGTAAATGTCAGGCGAAACTAAAATTATTATACCTACCGCTATGATTTATTGCATCTGTGGTTCTGTGTTTCGGGCTTGCTCTAATTCCCGAGCATTTTAGACGCAGCGTTTCACCGCCCAGCTGCACAACCTCCAAGGCTAAATGACGCAAGGCGCTTGTGTGACGATCTCAAAGACGACTGTTGTCCATCCAATTGCACAAACTAGTCCAGTTTGTAAAAACTGATGTCAGTGAACTGTGGATTGATAAAACACTGTTTTTGTTGTTTTGGGTATGAGCTAGTTTTAACTAGTCATTCTTTTAAAGTCTGTCTGATAAATAATACCTATATTATTTTATTCTCTACCACTCTACTGCTTGGTAAAAGAATTTATGGGCAAAGTGCCCCTAGCTGGACATCTTGGTGCAGTTTTTTTTTACATATTACGGTTTGCCCGTATGAGAAAAACTTTCCAGTAGTAGGTGGTTAAGATCTATACAATTCTCTATTTCGATAAAAAAGCGGATAATATTTCTTCTTCCATATATCAGGATGACGGTTGCAGCACGTTGAGTTTGAATGTTGTGAATTTGTCAACTGTTTGTCAATTTATTGCAAAAAACCCCGAGTGTGTGTTATTTTTTGGAATTGACATTTATATCCTACTAGCGACCCGCCGCGGCTTCGCACGGGTAATAGTAGACCTCCTTAATTCGGCCCTGTCACAAAATCGTTCCTAGCTGAGTCGATTAATCGCTTGAACAACAGGCATAGAATGGGATGGCTGACCTAGAAGGGAAACAAGCTCTTGAGGACAACTTTTTTTTTATGTTATTGGTAAAGAGACGAGCTGGTCGTTTGCCTGATGGTAAGCATAACGCCGGCCCATAACAATTGCAGTGCCACTCAGAGCTTTGAAACACAAAGGCCAGCGCGGCACTGCAGTGCGCTCGTTACCCTGAGACATTAGGTATTAAGTCTCATAAGCCCAGTAATTTCACTGTAGGAACACACCGTTAGAATATTGACAACAGATTGTCTACTTGAGCTAGCACGGCGAGCATTCGCAAAATGCCCAATGAATCAAACCTAACGAATGGAAAGTAGGTATTCTAACGTCGCGTCTGTGGGAGAGCGGATGATTTTTTTCTAGCTTTTTGGAGAAGCGCTTATGGTCTATTTTGTGCTGTATAGCTGAAACGCTATGAAAATCTACTAAGAAATGGCAATATTTTTAGTACATCTGACCTTGGATCAAACCTGGACTGCCTTTCCCAACAATGCCAACTAATAAGCTACCAATCCATACAAAATCGTTGAATTAATTTGCTGATTTGACACGTGTTCGCAATCTCATTGCAGACTCTTTGCAACATGGCTCTTTTCAAGAGGTTATTATCATGATAATAGAGAATTGTTCACACTTTCGATATCATTTTGATAAATAAGTCCTTAGAAATCTACGTGGTCGTAGTGGCGGTGGTAATTTTATTTTTATATAAGACTTTTCACATCCCAATTTTCAAGATTTTATGGAATTCGATGGACTGTATGGTTTTGGTAATCACTACTCATAACTCAAAGTTTTTTTTTTTATGTTTTTTGGTAACGAGACGAGCTGGTCGTTTGCCTGATGGTAAGCATAACGCCGGCCCATAACGATTGCAGTGCCACCCAGAACTTTGAAACACAAAGGCCTGCGCGGCACTGCAATGCGCTCGTTACCCTGAGACATTAGGTATTAAGTCTCATAAGCCCAGTAATTTCACTGGATACTCTGCTCATCAAACCGGAACACAGTAATGCTTGCACACTACTGCTTCGCGGCAGACTTCACTCACAAAGCGGTGGTAACAACCCAGACGGACACTCGCAGAAGAGTTAGTCCTACCACTAACATACTCAAAGATGGTCGATATAATAGACATGTCCTAGAGTGGACGCGACTTGGCAAACGTTAGGACGTCCTGCGATTAGACGGACCGACAATTAATGTAGGATTATACGGGAATGACTAGAAAAAAAGAGAATATGATTGGGTTTTTGGCAGAAGCTTTTTTCCAGGTGGTAGGCAGGAGACACTCCTCTGCGAGTGTTCTGCATTGTTACATCGAACAAGATGTTGTCGAACGCCAGCCCATTTCAAAACGACAAACAAGGACATGACTTTTTGATACTATTGGATAACAAAAAGAGCGGGTCGTTTGCCTGATGGTAAGCATAACGCTAGCCCATGACAAATGCAGTGCCACTCAGAGCTTTGAACCACAAAGGCCTGGGCGGCACTGCATTGCGCTCGTTCCCCTGAGGCATTAGGTATTAAGTCTCATTACTAAACACAGTAATTTTACTGACTACTTTGCTCATCAAACCAGAACATCATATTGCTTGCACATTACTGCTTGGCGGCAGATTACACGAGCAAAGCGGTGTCAGGTACCCACCCAAACAGACTCTCGCAGAAGAGTTACACTTACCACCTGGTAAATCCAAGAGATATAGATTGGTACATCTACCAAGGATTCAGCACGAACTAGTAAAATGTCAGCGTGGCTAATTTTAATTTCATCCAAGAAGACCATCTTAAATCAATTTTAACGCGATTCATCATATTCAACAGACGATTGCAATATCGCACAAATTGTAGCAAAAACTTCAAGGCTGCTGTCAAATTGTTTATTACCTACTACGGTACCGGGCGTTACTATTTGTTTTGGATTTAAATGACAAAACTTTTCCATAATAACTGTACCAAGACACCTGCCAAGCGTGGTGTATTCATGGGGAAGGCCGATGTCCAGCAGTGGATGTTTTCCGGCTGATGATTATGATGATAGTGACCATAAATTTAATACCACGTAAAAATAACTTGTCACGGTGGAAGAGTATTTTTTAGTTTCTCTAAACAACTGATAATTATTTATACTTATCTCTATTTTCAGGGAAGATAACTCCCACAACAAATTTTTAAACGATGACAAATGTTTCTTGACTTTACTGACGGTTACTAGGTGCCTTATACTAATGAGCATCGGCTTTTATCTAATTTTCCTATATACTTGTTAATGAGCGTTTCTCAAAGAAAATTAAACTTGTTAATAAACTTTGATTTAGTCCCCATTTTAACTTTAGCGTGTTTGTCACCTTCGACTAAACTCAAAATCAAAATAATTTACTGTAAAGAGAGAGACTAACTAGATTTAAATTTATTGCATTAAATTATTTTACACGTGGTCCATACTCTTATAAGTTTAGGTCAAATATTAATAGAAATTAACGATAATAACAAGATAATAAAAAATACATCAAGACGGGAACTATGGTCTTAAGACCATAGTTTTAAAACTGAACAATATTTAAACGTTAGAACTAAATTACAAGTCGACACAAGGGTTACAACTGAAGTTGACCAGACACCACAAGCGGCTCCCGTTCACGAGTATGACCCATGTGCCAGCCATCGCTCTCCTCAACCATTACTGAGGGAGGAGAGCGACCCACCACACCACCGCGGTCAGAACCTTATTCATGAGTACCTACCTATGATAGCTCCAATTCATTGGATTTCCTTTACCTGCGAATTGGCAGTTAACTGTAAAGTTTACATAGGCGTCATCGCTAAAACCAGTGGAAGATTAAATTTAAGTCACCAGTCTAGCTTATATAATATATAAGCTGATCCTGCTTATATATTATATAATATATAAACTGGATATTATCCAGTTTTATATCCCCCACTTCACCACACCTCCAATATCAATTCAACCTGACTCCGATACACGAGGAGTTATTACTGCTATATTGACCACTCGAGTGGTAGATAAAGGGTAATATATTGTATTTATAGAGTTTATCGTGCTATTTATGGCCGATGATTGCTTTATTAATACAAAAACATCCTGAAATTATTGGCGGGTACAACAAAGTGGCTGAACCTTGTACCTAATGCCCTGCGTCGTTTTGGGATGTATGGCGTAGAGGCTCATGCAGTGACAACTTAGGTTGTATAGGGGAGACCAGGGACGAACGTAACAATTTTCATATTTCTCGTAATATCTCACAAAGCTTTTTGAATATCAAAATTCTAATCCGTACACATGATAGATTGGTCTTTTAACTATCTTTTAACACCAGCTTAAATGTAACCTATATTACAGATTTTGAGAAATACGACCAAACAAAAAAAGTGGAAATTGTTACAACTATCCCTACCCCTAGGGTTGGTTGTAACAGTGTAAGGGGATGGTTGTAACATTGTAAATAAAACCAAAGTTACTTTCATATTCAACATATTAATTTCTAATCAGCCTTTTAGATTTTACATTAGAATCACAACAATTAAAAAAAAACTAGGAAACATAACAATCTTCTTCATTTATAAAAATAATCAACATTATTTAAAAATTAGATCTCAATCTGGTAAACAATTAAGGCGTAGGTAACTTATTTCGTTATTAGCACAATCTACTTGAGCCCACAGCTGATAGTTTCATAGACTATCAGCTGTGGGCATTCTCATGATTGAGATCTCATTTTTAAATAATGTTGATTACTTAAAAATAAAGAAGATTGTTGTTTCCTAGATTTTTTATTGTTCTTATTCTAAGGTAAAATCTAAAACGCTGATTAGAAATTAATATATGTTGAATATAAAAGCAGGTAGCCACAATGCTTAGTATCGTTAACTAAGCATTGTGCCTACCTACTTTTCATTTAACCTACTGTTAGAAAAGGATTTCATACAAATTAACCAGAGGCAATCTTCGCTGTCTGAATGATCACTATTCTTAGTTATTTTAGTACATATTTATTTATTCTTTTTTAGTCTTTTATTTCAATTTTTCACTAGTTTTATTATCAACTGCAGCCCTCGGCTTTTTTGTCTGTTTAGCAGTTTGTAAAATAGGTTTCTTAACTTCTTTGGCTCTACGCTTTCTTTCTTCTTGTTCTTGAATTTCAAGCTTGTTTGGAGTCAAAATAAGCTGTTAATTATCAAACAATGTCTATTTCTGAAATAATTTTCAATGGCAAAGCCATTACTGGTGGCAAAGTTAATTCAGGAGGGGTTCTTGGCAGTAATAGTGAAGCTACCGAAGCCGGTGAAGCTACCAATGGTGGTTTTACTTATGGCTGATATGAATTCACATCGTCTCAAAATGATACATTTCTATAAAGTACTTCTGTAGCCAAATCCATTATTTCTGCAGTAACTAAACCTCTGCTAGTCGTTCGTTTATATATGTTAGGTATTCAAGAGAAAGAAAATAAATCTGTATTACTTTGAAATATAAAAAACACAATAAAATCGTTTCGAGATATCACGATCATAATCGGGATGAAAGTAACAAGTTGTTACTTTCATCCCTAACTATAAATTTTCCCTCAATTTGCCAAATACATGCCTATAACCTAAATAAACTATCGTTTTGAACGCCAAAATAGAAAGACGAATACTTATGCTACTTTACTGTCACTAGACACGCAAGCAAGAAACCTCCCATAATAAAAAAAACACCGTTGAAAAAACGGTCAAACCTTACTTTGGGGGTACTTTTGCAGCACCAGCTTGCTACCTCCACAACCTGACGGCACAGTGCCAAGAGGGCAACTGAGGTAATAGGTGGTTCAAATTGGAACATATCGGTGGTACCACCCATCAATGTAGCTAACATAGTTTGTTCAGAAACTCATTTGTTACGTTCATCCCGCGTTACTTTCATCCCTGGTCTCCCCTAATCACTTTCTTCGCATGGAAGACAACCTCCTGCCCAAAGACTTCTTCTCTGAGATGGCAGAAAGTAAACGGAGGCTTGATGGTCAGCGGTATAATGATGTGTTCAAACGGCATCTGCACGCTTGCGCTTTTGGTCCGGGGTTTTGGGAGGAGCTTGCTTCACATAGATCATCTTGGCGCTCTACTGTTTATAAAAGAGTTAAGACTTTTGAAGTCAGTCGACTGGAAACACTAGGCAAAAGCGCCAATTACAAAAGCAGATCGAAGCAGATGGCTTCGGTACAAGTATACCTACTTACAATGCAGCAACTCTACTGCTCACCGTGTGACCAACCAAGTTCGGTTCAGGGAGTCACGCTCAATGATAAAGGAATTTTAAGGGCTCGCCGTCATTGAAATCGATGAGACTACAGAGATTGTTCACCTATTTGCTGGCCTTAGCTTCAACGAATAGCTTAAGTTTAAGTGTTTATTTGTTGTGTCTCTGATCTTATGTGACGATCTGGACGAAGACAGTGAATACGCTAAACCTAGAACAGGGCTGGAGGGTAAGGGGCGCCAGGAGCTAAACGGAAATGACCTACTACCATAATATGCTTGCATCACGAGGTTTATCTTCACACGTAGCTCAAATTAAGGCGTGTATATCAGCTTATATAGTATACAGCGAATACAGTAGCTTCTGGCAAAATATATATATGTCATTATTCATCTTACCGATAATCTTGTCGTAATCAAAACAAGTTTTTACCAATTGCCCGATCAAGAAAAAATGTCAAAGCTACCTCTAAAAATTAATTTAAAATGAAATATCTCTGTGTTTTATAAATGTGTGGTGACATGCACCACAGGTGTCGCACCGTGCCGCGCCGCACACGCGCCGCACTGCGGCCGCATTGCAAGCCGGCCGCGTACTGACCGCGCTGCGCCGCGCATACGCAGGCGTGAGATCGCGCACGGTATAGGCCCGGCACTAGTTGCCGTAGTTAGTTTTTGTACAATAGTAATAGGAATCGTCTAAATAAACATGCAGTATTGAAGTAACACAGCAGCCTTACTTTACTTACCTTCGCTCCTCCAAACACCCCACATCGATAGAATTAACAAGAATAAGTATTATATAATAATAATAAAACTTGGTTGTGGTATATTTTCGATTAGGCATCTAATTTTGAAGTAATTACGCTTTTTTGGGTATTACTCAATTTTAGTAACCCGCGAGGTCTTCCTTCTCTTTTACACCAATGCCAACTGACAGTGTGCGCAAAGAGGACACAATGATGAATGCCTTTGACTCGCGGTACCCTCTTAATCGTAATATCGACCTACAGACAGTCATCAGGCGTCCTAACTACCATCCGTGGTTAATTTTAATTCTGAATTTATCCATGTTTGTTTTTTCCACTTGGTGCACTATAACTATGAAGTAATACAGTATTAATATCACCACTCAACTCTGTATAACTTTTTATTATAAAACTCGTGGAAGCGAGTACAGGAAATCCGACACGGCTGGGCGACAAAGGACGGTGTTCAACAATAACACGCTAGTTAGAAAAGAACTAGGTACTTTTTTATTCTCAATGGTTAGCTTTTGTCCATTATCTTAGAAACCAGTGAAATTACTGGGCTTATGAGACATACCTAATGTTTCAGGGTAACGAGCGCAATGCAGTGCCGCGCAGGCCTTTGTTTTTCAAAGTTCTGAGTGCACTGCAATTGTTATGGGCCGGCGTTATGCTTTCCATCAGGCAAATGACCAGCTCGTCTCGTTACCAAATAACATAAAAAAAAATCAGATTGGTATCAACCACTTCGTGAGTGTCGTGATTAAGGCCTAGTAATTATTAGGTACACGTAGTTACACTAACTTCATTTAATTACTTATTTATCGACTAGTAGGTCACGATAGTATAAAAATTACCTTTTAATTTATAATTACATGATAAGCGTGAGTTGGATAGATCCTTAGTGTCTATATATTGTGTGATTGTGCAGACGATAATTTATGTGACGCTAAATAACTTAATTATTTAGAGTGGTAAAAACCAAATAATCTATACAAATAAATAAAATTGAAGTGTCTGTTTGTAATATCAAAATAACAGCTTTTTACTAAATGCATATGAAAGTATATACGGTACCTATAACAATACAACCATTTTTAAAATTTTTGTCTGTCTGTGTGGTCTGTGTGTTGTTTGTTCTAGGTAATCTCCGAAACGGCTGGACCGATTTTGACGGGACGTTCACTGGCAGCTAGCTGATGTTATAAGGAGTAACTTCGGCTACTTTTATTTTAGAAAAAGACTGAGGGTTCCGCGCAAAATAATCCCATGAAATCCAATGTCTCCGCGTGGGTGAAACCCCGAGCAGCAGCTAGTTAGCAATAGAAAACATATGACAACGTATGTTAAGTGTAGAGATTGGGGAACGATTAGTAAGAACTGCCGAATATTTACCCGTGTTTTATTGACTCGGTAGGTCAATGTTAATGATATATTGTTCAGCAGTAAAAAAATATATCTTACCCGCTTCTTTCTCCGGTATAAAACAATTAAAAAATTTAAAATTTAAAAGTGATTGAATAATACAATTTTGAAATGAAATGAAATATTATGCTGCTTTTTATCCGACATCCAAAAAAGGAGAAGGTTCTCAATTCGGTGTGTATTTTTTTTGTTACCTCATATCTCCGTCATTTATAAACCGATTTGGAAAATTCTTTTTTTTTATTTAAAAGGATATTTAGATTGGTCCCATAGAAATTTCATCAGAAGCGCTCGAGTAGTTTATCACTGAAGTCGGTTCGTCGCTATTTTAAAGCAATTTTTTGCTATTTATGTTTGGTAACTATTAAATTAAATAAAATATTAAATGATAAATATATTAATTAGTATGGTTCTTGGTTCTATCGCGCATAGTAACCTCCCAATGCCAAGGAGAATGGACGACGCAACTAGAGTTTTATAACTTTAGGTACATCTTTGCAACGTAATACTTATTGTCAATGTTGTTTTACATGGATAAAACAGTTTCCAGCTCTTTTTAAGAACAGTAAGGATATCAAGCTGAGAGCTATCAGTAAATTTAATTGTCAAAGTTTAATAATACAGAGCTCGTTTAAAGAAAAGGTTAATTTGGTTTGAAATTATTCATAAAAGATCTATAAGATAATCTATGCTTTAAACTGCTCTGTCAACTTCTCGTTGACGGAAGCTGTTACGCGTGAAAACGAGACCAAACACTTTCTAGGAATAAGTAAGTTACGGAACGTTTATGAATAAGGGGGTGAATCTCCTTCGTTTGATCGTCTGCCATAGCGACATTGGCGAAATTGTAGCGAACATTCCACAGAAGCCACAGGAAATATCTAAAAAGAAAGAAAGAAAATTGTTTATCTGTAGCAAAAAACAAACAAAAAAATAAATAAATAAAAATAGTAACATATAAACCTATATTTGCTACGAACCGGTTCCAACTCAGCGTATGGCCGGCCATTCGACCGGCATCGGCATACGCTGATATAGAGTTCGGATATAGAGTTGAAGATGAATTTATGGACATTCTGTAAAAATGTACAATTTGTTGACTTACTATTATAATACACTACCTATATAATATAGTGTGACATTTGATAATCAAAAATGCAGAATGTGTAAATTATTTTTTTTAACTAATTCGGATTGTTAATCTTTCGTTTCAATTCATTTGATTATTTTTGGTAATTTTAATTTTCAATTTTGCTTTAAGCCGTTCATGATTTTTCAAATGTGAAATTTATTTTGTTGTATAATAATAATAAATGTCAATTGTATCTTATGTAAATGTAATAATAAGTGTATAACTGTATATGTAATAATAATTGTAATCGGTCACTCAATCGTTCTTAGTAGAATAATTTAAAAAACCTAACATTATTTCGCATTCAATTTCTGGTAATACAGTGGTAGAATTACATTGAAAAATTGCCCACAATCAATATCACGTTTACATATTCCGAGGAATCTGGAATACACGGCATCTTCTGTAATTTCCCAAAGGAGTCCTGCGATCTTTCCAAAGGCGCCCGACGGCACGCTCCGCTGCATTTGTGGTACACATAAGTTTGATACTTACATGAGGTTAGTTGAAGGCATCGAGATACTAACCCCGAGAGATGAAATACTGTACTGTCCTATCTCACAACAAGGTATTGATTTTGCTATAATGTTATCAGCGTATCAGCGCACGGGGAATCGGTGTGAGGCGGTGGCTTAGCCAATCACAGCGCATTGGGTGTAGGCAAAAATGGTGGAATTTATTTCGTGCAAACCAAACGTGACTGCACCTCTAGAGGTTAGTATCTCGATGGTCAAATGGCAATAGATATGATACAAATTGCACTTTTGCCTAACATTGGAGCGGTAATAGCTCAATGCTAGTAATGGTAGCCACCGATCTGTTTGTCGGTGGTTCGATTCCGACAATTAGGTAGCTTTAGCTTTCGGTGAAGGAACATATCGTGTTGGAACTTTTGGATGGTGATAGAACATTTTCTAGTGCTCATCCTGGCTAGTTACCAACCTCAAGGTAAAAATCTGTTGCCAACCACCTGCCGGTGTGTTCAGCTGCTTTTGAGAGTCTAGCTTTAGCATATTCACCATTTTTAACCAAATAGTCGGTTTAGATGTGGCGAGACAGTGGTCAAGCGGTAAGGGAGTGCGACGCCGGGAATCCTAGTTTAAGAGTATGACTGTGCAAGCATTTATTTTATTGTGTACTAGCTGCTGCCCGCGGTTTCACCCGTGCGGAGATATTGGATTTCAAGGTTTTTATTTTTTTGCGCGGAACCCTAATTCTTTTTCTAAAATAAAAGTAGCCTAAGTCACTCTTTATAACATCAGCTATCTGCCAGTGAAAGTCCCGTTAAAATCGGCCCAGCCGATTTGGAGATTACAAACAGAGAGACAGACAGACAAAAATTTTAAAAATGGTTATTTTGTTATAGGTACCGTATATACTATCATGTGCATTTGGTAAAAAGCTGTTATTTTGATAATACGAACAGACACTTCAATTTTATTTATTTGTATAGGTTGAATTAAGAAGATTGATGATTAAATCACATATTAGTACCTACAAAACACTTATGATTTTATCCTCACGGTTTCACGAAAAATCTATGCGGCGCAGTTCGAGACTTTTTGCATTTTTTATTTATTCGTTATACGTCACCTTTCAGCTACAAATTGGTTTTCTTTTTTAAAAAGTTTGAAAATACAATTTTATACCCATTTGTCAGCCAGATATTTTCCTGAAACCTTTTTGTCTAAGGCTCAAAGCCCAACGTGCTAAGAAACCAAGTGAAGTATAGTTAAGGCTGCTGGTGTATCTTTAGATCAGTCAACATTCAGAACAACTATTTTATATAATACTAGCTACTGCCCGTGGTTTCACTCGCGTGGGAATTTACACAAGAACAGTGCATTTCTCCGGGATAAAAAGTAACCTATGTTACCCTCCTGTCCATAAACTATATATATGACAAAAATCTCGTCGATCCGTTGCTCCGTTGCTGCGTGAAAGAAGGACAAACCAACAAACGTACGTAACAGAAGGACATGTGTCGGTGGAATTAATAACTTTGAAACTGTAGAAGAAACAAATAATATATAGGTACGAAAAAATATTATAAACTAAAAAATGTTTTTTTGTAACATAACAAAATCGTTTTTTTTTCCTCATTCATCGCTTCAAACAGACTTCGCGTCTAGAATTCTGTTCTGTGTGCTTAGTACGAGTTTCACAGTTAAAATACGTTAACGCGAATGACTGCGTTTGTCGAGTAAACACCATACAAAACAAATGCGCGATGATAGTTCATAAATGCGACGTTAGGGGCGCTGTCCATTTTTTCATACAAAATCTTCGTAAACGCGGTCACTGTCGAATGCTTTAACTTGTTGCAAAACTTATACTAGGCCTTCTGTTCAAGTAACGTTTCCATTTTATTGAATACAGCACGACTGTGTCGAGTTGTGAACAAACTACGAGAACTTACAGACAACTATGCGATTGTGTGCCGACGGGTCTAGTGCGGTCATGCAAGCCGTGGTATATTGTTTTATGGCTACTTTACACACGGATGGAAAGAACAGTAAACATTTCCACAAAAAAAATGCTAATTCAAATTCAAAAGTCTTTATTCAAATAGGCCCCAAAGGAGCACTTATGAAAGTTAAAATGACTCTAACAGCGGGCCTCTGTAGCATTCATCTACCCGAATCACAGACTAAAACTAATGATGTCTTTATCAGAACATAATAAATGACAAAGACACCAACAGACCCAATCCGTGCTCAAAGTCAACGAACCTTCCAGAAGCCCACCGTGCCCGTTCCAAATTGGATAAAAAATCCGCTAAAATCTTTTTTCGAAAATAAAGTAGCAAATGTAATTAAATAGTGTTCAATCAAAGTCGATCAAGTGGAATGGCTCACGTAAGGGGTATTATTTCGTGTCAAAATACAATCCTTATATGGATGTCAAAAGAGTTCTCAAGGATCAGCAACGCATTGGCAACGCCCCCAGTGTTGCAAATGTCCATAGCCAACGGTGACCGCTTACCATCAGGCGGGCCGTTAGCTTGTTAAACATTAAATTGCATAAAAATACCTGTAAATTGATCGACAATTTACATTAAAAATAAACAAATCTTTTCACCCGCGCTGATATATTGGGTATCATGGTTGTTATTTTTTTGCGCGGAACCCTAATTCTTTTTCGAAAATAAATGTAGCCTAAGTTACTCCTTGTAACATCAGCTATCTGACAGTGAAAGTCCCGTTAAAATCCCAGCTGTTTCGGACATTACCCGGAACAATCAGACAGACAGAGAAAAATTTCAAAAATGGTTGTTTTTTTATAGGTATCTTACTTTGATATGCATTTGGTAAAAAGCTGTTATTTTGATATTACAAACAGACACTTCAATTTTATTTATTTGTATACATTTAGCAAAAGCCGTAGCAATTCAATAATGTTGGCCAACATGTTGGCTATCTCCAGTGTCCGTGTGTCAAGTTTTAAAGCTGCATTGAGTGTCTCATTATTGTTTTACATCCGAACACGAAGCCCGAAGTGGGGCGCCGAGTCAGCACGCACCAGTCAGCTCGCGTTTGATGGACGATAGTAGCGGGTTTAACCTTTCACGTTGAGTGGTTTTGGAGTATCTACGTCACTACGTTACTTCTCGGCTAATAGATAGTCAGTCACGTTTATGCGTGGACTCTGTAAATGTTAGTTAGTGGGAGGACTAACTCTTCTGCGAGTGTCCGTCTGGGTTGTTACCACCGCTTTGCTCGTGAAGTCTGCCGCCAAGCAGTAGTGTGCAAGCATTACTGTGTTCCGGTTTGATGAGCAGAGTTTCCAGTGAAATTACTGGGCTTATGAGACTTAATACCTAATGTCTCAGGGTAACGAGCGCACTGCAGTGCCACGCAGGCCTTTGTGTTTCCAAGTTCTGGGTGGCACTGCAATCGTTATGGGCCGGCGTTATGCTTACCATCAGGCAAACGACCAGCTCGTCTCGTTACCAATAACATAAAAAACAAAGAAAAAAAGTCACGATTATGCGTGGACTCTGTAGATTGTTCTGAAGGACTCCACGTTTATTAATATGAATTATATCTGGGTGAACGAGCTTCGCTTATAATATGATGATAGTAATTTTACTAGGTTTTCTAGACGGTTGTAGGACTAACCCTTTTGCGAGTGGTCCTCTAAGAGTCCATAACCTAGAGATGGGTACCAACTGTAGTGCCAGGCAGGACTTTGAGTTATAAAGCCCTGCGCGGCTCTGCATTGCACTCGTTACCCTAACACATTAGGTATCATGTCTCTTCATCATCATCATCATCAGCTAGAAGACGTTCACTGCTGACTTCGATGCTGACGACTTTTAAGCCCAGTAATTTCCGTGACTACTTTGCTCATCAAACTGGATCACTTGCACATCACTGCTTGGCCGCAGACTACACGCGAGCAAAGAGGTGGACCCACCCAGATGGACAATCGCAGAAGAGTTAGTCCAACCGCCTGCTAGAATAACCTATAGTAAAATTAAGAATTACCATCATTTTTATTTCGTAAATTAAATGATTGCAAATAGACTAGAACAAGCTAGTCCTACGACTCTAAAGGCCAAGTTTCCCACTTTCCACTAGACAAATAAAAATGTCCCCAGATTAGATCTTTCCTAGCTTATTGCTGATATTTTCTTCAGGACTTTTCCTTTATCAGGAAACGAGGTAAATCCACTTAAAAGTTGGCAAGAAAGATAAGATATGTGCAGCAATTCAATACACAGACAAGAAGTATAATCATTTAGTAGAAGAGCAAGCGACGTCTAAATAGGCAGTGTTATTTTACTACCTATTTTTTATTTAAAATACTCAAGTTTCCATTTATATGTAAACCAGTTTACACGTCAATATGTTAATGTAAATTTGAGTAAGTATTCAAAGACATTAATTATATATACAAAATGTACAAAATGATACAAAATACAATAAAAACAAAAATGATAAATCAATTAAACTACGTAAGCTTTTGGGAACGGCTGTTGTGGAAAAGCATTTGATTATGAGGTAAGTTTCGGCGTTGCTAACTCCGCGTCTACCTATTTGTAAGGGTTTAAAACGAGTTTAAACCTCTCGAAGAGATCAACGAGGTTTATTTCTAACTCGAAGTCAATATTGTTTATTGCACAACTTTTACTCGCTGCCTGAAGAAGAAAGTTACGAAGAAGAAGAGAACTTCTCACGAACTCGTTTCTACAGATTTTATAATAATATTTAACCAAATATTGTTTACTTTAAACCTCTTAGTAATAAACATTATATAGCGGTGGTATAGTTACGCAATGTTTTGACTTTTTTAACCGACTTCCAAAAAAGGAGGAGGTTATCAATTCGGACGGTATTGTTTTTTTTATGTTTGCTACCTCAGATCGCCGTCGTTTATAAACCGATTTGGAAAATTCTTTTTTTATTTGAAAGGATATACTTTCAGATTGGTTCTATAGAAATTTCATCAAAATCGGTTCAGTAGTTTGTCACTGAAGTCGTTTCGTCGCTTTTTTAAAGCAATTTTTTTAATTCTTTGACAATTTCAAACTCAATTGAAAGAGACAAAACATTATGTTAATATACAACAGTTATACAGAGTTTACTTGTAAGGCTGATTATTAATCTTTTTTTTTATGTTAATTGGTAATGAGACGTGCTAGTCGTTTGCCTGATGGTAAGCATAACGCCGGCCCATAATAATTGCAGTGCCACCCAGAACTTTGAACCACAAAGGCCTGCGCGGCATTGCAGTACGCTCGATACCCTGAGACATTAGGTATTAAATCTCATAAGCCCAGTAATTTCACTGGATACTCTGCTCATCAAACCGGAACACAGTAATGCTTGCACACTACTGCTTGGCGGCAGACTTCACGAGCAAAGCGGTGGTAACAACCCAGACGGACACTCGCAGAAGAGTTAGTCCTCCCACTAACGAATAATTAATCCACGGAAAAAGAAGTTTAAATATCGGTTAAGTCCAAGTATACCTAATAGTAAATACACATATACTGAATCATGGTCCAGGTAATAGATTTCAGTCTTAGATTAATACTGTAACTACATGCTAATTGTTATGTTAATTTACTTGTTTTTTTTTAATTTAATTTTCATAATATTCGATAACGAGACGTGCCCGTCGTTTGCCTGTGGGTAAGCATAACGCCGGCCCGTAACAAATAGCAGTGCCACTCAGAACTTTGAAACAAAAAGGCCTACGCGGCATGTTACCTTGAGACGTCTCATGAGCCCAGTAATTTCACTGGCTATCTTGCTCATCAAACCGGAACACAGTATGCTTACACATTACTGCTTGGAGGCAGACTTCACGAGCAAAGCGGTGGTACAAACCCAGACGGACACTCGCAGAGGAGTTAGTTCTACCACCTAGTGAAATTGTGTATTTGCGTTTTAGTTTTATATACTTTTTCTTGTTTCTTTATGAATAATAATGATCGGTAATATAATAGTAAATGCTAAAGTGCATTTGTTTATTTGTTGGCTTGTTGTTTTGTTCTTTTTTCACGCACCAACGGAGCTACAGATCAACAGTTTTTGGCATAGATATACGAGTAGTTTATGGACCGGAGAGTAAAATAGGCTAATTTTATATCGGAAAAATGCACTGTTTGGTGGGAATCACCACGCGGGTGAAACCGCGGGAAGAAGCTAGTTAATTACACTTTCAGAACGACCAAGTACATGATGTAGACTTTCATTACTGAAACTCCCAGCAAATAAGGGTTTCAAAAATTACAGTTAAAATTGACAACTTTAATACAGATTACAAATAGAAATAATAAATAATAGAAATAGTTAATTTCAAATTATAACTTTGTGTTCAAGCCTCGGGCAGGATATTTTCATTTAAAATTTTCATTGTAGTTTTGGGGTGAGAATGGCATGTTTTTAATTAGTTATTTGAGTACGAATGAGTTATTGTTATTTCTTAAGGTGCAGAACCCGGCGCGCCGCTATCTCGCTCGCGCATCTTAACATTTTTGAAGATAAATAATCACTTAATATAATTATGAAAAATCGCATTCGGTGAATTTTCTGGCAATGGCATTGCAAAGGTACGGCAAAAGTATCATTTTGATCCGATCAAGATTTCATACATGAAATGGGCAAAACATAAAATCCCATTTTTAGGTTTGAAAACTTGAATGGATCAAAAGGAAAATTTTGTATAACCTTTGTCATGTTATTGTCAGCAATTTCACCGAATGCGATTTGTCATAATTATAGTAAGTGATTGTTTATCTTCAAAAATGTTAAGATGCGCGAACGAGATAGCGGTGCGCCGAATTCTGCCCCTTAAGAGAAACGAACTAGAAACACGAAGGTATGTTCAATATTTGGCGTGGTGGTGACATTTTCTAGTGTCCGCGTGTCTAGCTACCACTCTCAACTTGAAAATCTATCGCCAAGCATCTGTCGGTGTGTTGCGGCAGCTGTATTTGAGAGCCGGTTCTAATCTAAGTTTAGCATGTACCTACCACCTCGACCGCATCTTCGTTTAACATCAAGTGACTTTTTGACGAGCGGGTCGTTTGCCTGATGATAAGCTTAACACCGGCCAATAACAATTGCAGTGCCACTCAGAACTTTGAAACACAAAGGTCTGCGCAACACTGGATTGAGCTTGTTACCTTGAGACATTAGGTATTATATCTCATAAGCCCAGTACTTTCACTGACTCATCTAATTGGAACACGGTAATGCTCGCACATAACTGCTTGGTGGCAGATTACACATGCAAAGCTGTGATTACTACCCAGACGGACACTCGCAGAATAGTTAGTCCTAGGTTAGTTAGTCCTAGGTATTTTTCATTGTGCACGCACTGTACTAATATTAGAAAACTAAACCTACTAGTTATATAGGATTCAATTAGGTTTAGTTCTGCAAAATGGTGGCGAAGTTTACCGCAAACTGTTTAAGCGTGCTTTAGCGTTTTAATTAAACATCTACTGCATAGTTATGTTCTGGATTAAGCTCTGTGCACATTAAAATTAGCACAGTAAACTATAAAATATAATTTGCATTACGAAGTTAGTGAACAACAAATAGAAGAAGGCTTCATGGTTTAATTTATACACTAAGAAATAGTTGTAGGAAGTTTTTGTACGTGTTTTTGTAATTATTGAGTTTTTTTTATCGATTTTTTTTATGATATTTGGTAACGAGACGAGCTGGTCGTTTGCCTGATGGTAAGCATAACGCCGACCCATAACAATTGCCGTGCCACTCAGAACTTTGAAACACAAAGGCCTGCGTGGCACTACAGTGCGCTCGTTACCCTGAGACATTAGGTATTAAGTCTCATAAGCCCAGTAATTTCACTGACTGCTCTGCTCATCAAACCGGAACACAGTAATGCTTGCACATTACTGCTTGGCGGCAGACTTCACGAGCAATTAGAGAGAGATTATGAAGAAACGGGCCAAGCACTTGGTAACTGGCTACTGGAAGGTAAAATGCCTTTTAACAGTAATTAGAATTTACAATGGGTGGCAGAAGAATACATTAATTCGCAGTAGTTTGCACTCTCTTTCTCGGTGGCAAAGAGTCTCACAGAAGAGTAAATACTAGTAGCAGTGAACGAGTACATCGTCTTTGAAGATTCGCTTTCCCAATGACGGAGGGTTTTTGTTTTGTATTAAATACATAGTTTAATTTTCTTTTTTAGTAGGTACCCTCTCGGTGGCACGAGATGGAAAGTGCATAAGCATTATGAGGAAATGTGCGGGGAAAAGCACAGAGATTCGACTCCTGAAATATAGTGCAAGCATTAGTTCGGATTTGTAATGAATTCATTTGAAAAATTACATTTATTCGTCACTGTCTTCGACGAAGTTGACGATCTGAAGTTACATCACACTGCGAAACAGTACATTTCGTTGATGTCGGAATCGGGCCGAGCCTTAATTGCGAAGAGCAATGGTCCCGCAATTAAGGCCCTCCTTCCCACAATCAAAAACAAATAAATCTAAATCTAGACCAGCTTTAAGGAAACCGAAAGCGCCCATAAACTGTTCTCTAATTGCACCCCCGTAGTTTTCATGCCCAATGCCGCTTGATGGTGTATAAACTACTGGAGAAGTCTTGTTTCCCGAATATAATAGTGATTTGTCGCCATGCCCGCCATGGGGTATGGGAGAAATGTCTCTGACCCACTTTTATACAAATTAAGGGCGAAATTTTTCTTGTTTGTACTTTCATTAGGAAGGATCTCGGGTCAGCGCTAGTTCCTCGAGGTATTTGTAATTTGAAAAAAGTACTTAAAATCTAACTCAGTGTGAAAGAGTTCTTCTTATTCTCGATAAATCAGAGTTTGATCTAATGTGACTCTTGTTAGTGGTAGGACTAACTCTTCAGCGAGTGTCCGTCTGGGTTGTTACCACCGCTTTGCTTGTGCAGTCTGCCGCCAAGCAGTAATGTGCAAGCATTACTGTGTTCCGGTTTGATGAGCAGAGTAGCCAGTGAAATTACTGGGCTTATGATACTTGGTACCTAATGTCTGAGGGCAACGAGTGCACTGCAGTGCCGCGCAGGCCTTTGTGTTTCAAAGTTCTGAGTGACACTGCAATTGTTATGGGCCAGCGTTATGCTTACCATCAGGCAAATGACCAGCTCGTCTCGTTAACCAACAAAAAAATGTTTGACTTTAGTGGTGTCTTCGTACTCAACCCAGATTAGGGTTGGCTCCCCAGTACATCTGCCGGAACACTCTAACAATATTTATGACAAATTTTCAACTATCAGGTAGCCAGGCAAGCTCTAGAAAATGCCCACGCACTTTGTTTATATTTCTTAAACTTGAAGAAATGTTGCAACGAAATAAAAATTCGACGTAGCCAAAAAATCGTGTTGTTCCAACTTTTTCTTTTAGACGTTTCACGTTTTCTGTCCAGCTGTGTTTGTGAAACTGGTGATATATTTTTAAGGCTAATTTGTTTATGTTTTTCCTAGCACTGTGGATACGAGATATACGTATTAAGTCTCATAAAGCCCGTAGGTTAAGTCGTATAAGGTGCTCGTCATTATAAATCCGGGGCCCGCGTAATGTTGACGTTGGTCTACTGAATACTCTGTATAAATATATCCACATAAAAACTAATAGCCATCATAAACTGAAGGTCAAAACAATTAGTATTATCTCAGTTAATTGAGAGTACTTCTTGTGTATTAGTGAAATTACTGGGCTTTTGAGATGTAATACCTAATATATCAGGGTAATGAGCGCAATGCGATGCGGTGCAACGCAGGCCTTTGTTCAAAGTTCTGAGTGGTACTGCAATTGTTTTGGGCCGGCGTTATGCTTATAATCAAGCAAACGATCAAATAGTATTAACAAAATACATTAATATTTTTATATAATTATCTTCTTCTATATATGGGTACTTTTAGCTCGGCAGGCATACTTCTAAATTTTTCTTTGTCCAGGGTAAGATTATAGGTATCAACCGACGTCTTCACGCTGCACATCGTCAGTTAACATAAGTAACGATAAGCGATTATCGTATTCACACCGTTTTTCACACATATATAAATGTGAAGAAATATAGTTTTTATGGAAAATTTGATCAGCATGAAATTATTTATGCAAAGCAAATTTTTTTTCGGGAAATTACCTACGTCTAATTCGTAAGTCCCTGATTTTTGTATTCCGGATCACTGTGCGGCGGACACGCGACGCGCGGGCAGCCGCCCGTCTTATGCAAGTATTTCAAACAACGATGGAGACAAAGTCGAAAATGCTTTCACAGTAAAATTGCCGGTCGCTGCCACTTCGGTGTGATACGAGACGCGTACATCCAAGTCCCGGAGACATTTTTCACCATGCCGCCGGTAAAACAAACAGTCAAACATAAACTACATTTCATTTGTTTGTAATGGAGAATCTATGGAATAGTCATGTTACAATAAGTGGTCTGATAAAAAT
This sequence comes from Crocallis elinguaria, assembly GCA_907269065.1. Classification (NCBI taxonomy): domain Eukaryota; kingdom Metazoa; phylum Arthropoda; class Insecta; order Lepidoptera; family Geometridae; genus Crocallis; species Crocallis elinguaria. Next base: position 2,134,936 of record OU026076.1, read on the forward strand.
ACCCTTACCGTTCAATAAGTGGGCCACCTATATCAGATATCGCTGCCGGAAAACTGGTTACTTTATTTGAAAACTGTGTCCTGTTATCGTAACTGAGCGATGATCTGTTTTTACGTGTTATCTGATAAACAGGTGTTCTAATAATAAATGGTCTATTTTTATATATTATTTTGGCTTTCGGTCCGAATTATTACTGAAGAAGATTTTTTAGTTTTTGAATTAGGATAAATTTTTAAGTATATCAATGCATTTATGTCAATTTCAGTGTAACAAGTCCACAGTGCAATGCCGCCAGCGTGCTAGGTTGCCAGCTGATACTTTTGGACCATTTGGACCATTTGAACATTTGGGTAACTTATAGGCCTAAAATGGTGTATAGAATGTCCAACTGTTTTGTTAGGGTAGTTAGATGGAATTTGCAGTAATCATGTAACTGGACTAATTAAGAAAGGCAATCTGCTGAAATTTCCATCCGAAGATAATAATAGCAATGATAAAATTTTAAAAAGTTAACAAAAATTAAGTAACGTAACGTAGAGTGCAAAGCAGTCCTTATTTTTTATATTATTGGGTAACTAGATTAGCTGGTCGTTTACCTGATGGTAAGCATAACACCAGCCCATTGGAATTGCCCATAAAAATGACGTACTCGTATGTTATACATCATTTTCATGGCGAAACTGTTTGTATTTAAACTTACATACATAACTTAGAAATATGTAGTTCATAGATAAGAAACCTAACAACTAGTCTCATGTGCTTTGCTGACGTCAGTCAATACACGTCTACCAAGCATCACCACTTTTATGACATGGACCGTTCATTACAAAACCACCAGACTGCCTCCCATTCCATAAGGCGACACTTAAATATTAAACATAGCATAGGGTATATCTATGCAACAGCTATTTGCATAGATATACCCTACTAGTTACAGAACACCTAACATTACACCACAACTATTGCCAATGACCGTTCAAACCCAGACGTGGTCGCTCGCACTACAGCACACCACCTGGTAAATTTTACATAATTATTTACGTGTTAAGCTTAAGGCGCCTTATTGACCCAACGACATTCCAAATTCGGTCCTCTGTGCCTCACCGCCTGAACATCACTTTTTCAACAATACTTCGCAAACAAATTAGTATAATAAGAGACTAGTGAAAAGGTATCTTCTGTGCAAGCGTGCTATATCGTCAACCGCATCGTCGCTTAACATCAGGTGAGATAGTGGTCAAATGAAAGCACATTTTGTACATAAAAATGCTGCAATTGCAGGTTGCAGTGCAACACATCGCCATCTGTATATTATTCGGTGAACCACATGACATTCATCTACAAGAATTAAAGGCGCCATGCAGTACAATATACAGGGATTTTTACAAACTTTCACATTCATTCAACTATTACCTATTTGTCATGTCTTTAAATTTCTGTACACCAATGAAAAGTTCTTCGTCCAAAAGCCAAAATGTGAAAGAATTTAACAGGTCTTATTAATATCTGCCAACCGTGAAAATGTACTTGGAAACATTGTAACTTTATGTAAAATGGTCGGAACTTTCGCAAACATCACTTTGGAGTCGAGTAAAAAATACTTATTCAGTTGGGACTTGTTTTTATTTTAGGGTATATTTAAGTACACAATTTTTTGTCTAGAATAAAAGAATATGTGTAATGCTCGAGCCACACTGACAGCTTATGCAATTGACTAACGCGTTAATGGACTTTAATCTAAGTGTAGTGCTTAACGCGTTATAGCCATGGCTTATCGCGTTAATTTGACAACGGCATTCACATTGGTGTTTTACGTTAAGAGTTAGCTCGGATGGAAATCTTGTTATTTTGCGCTAAACGTATTTGTGGCCACGCGTTATTTTGTGACATATTTTAACGCCATTTTTATTGCGATAATGGGCATTTATGTTAAACGTTAGTGTGGCCTGAGCATAAGGGATAATAAATGTGACAAGAATGTAGAACGGCATTATATAGAAAATTTCCTAACACCATGTGATTGCATCATGATTTTTTTCCTTTACCCAAAGCTCGAAGATCAGTGTAGGATTCGAACCACTGGCGGCTGATATCACTACCACTAAACCACCAAGTTTCAAACCACCAGTAAAAAAGATTATGTCCGTTCGTCACAATTTATTTATACTCCAAACAGACACACATTTTCTATATTATAACAACTATTGTCGCGTCAAGGGTTAAAAAATCCCTATTGCGTTCGTTTTTACTCTTCAACACGGGTTCAGGTTTCATAATTAAACCTTCAAGCTCAAAATAATCATTCTTGTAACCAAAGAAAAGCTTGCAAATAATGATATCATAATTTCTTCGTATAACTCGAGAGGATCGATTTCTGAGCGCCGAGTCATACCTACAGATAACGGATAACGGGCTACGAGCGTAGGCGGCCGCTACTGCCCACGCTACGGCGTAGCTAGAATGCCTTGAGTTGGTCGTACCATTACGACCACGTGTTTGCGAACTTCATACATTTTCGCAAGATTTTATAACATGTCGTAATAATTATTTTTGTTACTAATGTTAATTAATAAAATGATATTTGTGCTTATGCGATATTTATGAGTCTCCTAGATTCAAAAACCGCAACGTCCAAAAGAAATGGTTTCGAATTTTAATTCCTGAATAATACAGAGGCGATTTTGCACAGGTGGCCGGACACTCGCAGAAGAGTTAGTCCTACCACTTGCTAAATTGGGTCCAGCCACATGGCAAGTATTAATGAGTGAAAAGCGCCTAAGCTGACCAGCATTACCTACAAATTTGAAATATATGCAATATGCATATGCATGTAAAATAAATTCATATTTATTTAAACACGTAAATCCACAAAATCTGGTTATCACGCCCGAAACAGTGGCACATAAATTCAGTCGTCATCCTAAAGTTTCATAACACTGCAGCTGTCAAATATAGTGCAGCGGTATGTCTTCATTTATATATGTGAACAAGCAGCAACCCTTGGTTTCACCCGCCTGGAGATTTTCACAGGAACCGTAAATTTTTCCTTGATAAAAAGTAGCGGTATATACGCATAAATTCAAAAAACGCAAAAAGTCAAACACGCATACAGTCAGACACGCATAAAACCAAATACGCATAAAGTAAAAAACTCATAAAGTCAAACACGCAAAATGTCAAATACGCACAAAGTCAAACACGCAAAAAGTCAACCTCGCATAAAGTTAGCTTATGCCACTTCTTCGGCCCATAAATTATTTCTGCACAAAATAATGTTGATCCATTGCTGTGTTCAGCAAGCCAATACTCTTTCGCATTTTTTACTAAGTAATAAATGCTAAACTGTGTATGTAGGTTTTTTGCTTATTTGGTTGGGTCTTCCACGAAGCGACAACGCAATGGATCGACATGATTTTTTTGTATAGATATAGTTTATGGACTGAAGAGTGACATAGGCTACTTTTTATCCCGGCGGGAATCGACACGTCGGTGAAACCGCGGGGTGAACCCAGTAACAAATATTTGGCTTAAATGCATATATTTTTAACCACCCACAACGTCGAGCGACGCTCACCGGGTAAGCGGTAGGTGGAACGAAACTGTAGGTACACCAGTAGCTTTAATGATCAAATCCGGTGCTGTCGATATATTGTCGATGTCGTGGGAAAATACAAATTGCAAAATGACGTTTATTTATTTTACACTTTACCATTATTTACTAACTCATTCGTTGTAAAGGGATATTACCGTGATTATTATTGAGTGACGAGCACCCGATATTTCGACGCTGTTGCATCATGTTCACGGTAATATATGTTCAGTATTTCCGTGAGCATGATCTACATGAATCCACTTTGGTGTAGTGAAAAAGTATGTATATAAGCCCTGGATCTCTCGGCGCTGGTTTCTAGACTAGATGGTATGGACTAACTCTTCCGCGAGCGTCAGTCTGGGTGGGTACCACCTCTTTGCTCATATATTCAATCGCTAAACAGTATTGTGCTAGCATTACTGTGTTTTGGCTTGATGAGCAAAGTAGTCAGTTAAATAACAGGGCTTTTGAAACCTAATAGCAAATTTCCCAGAGTGCGATTCAGTGCCGCGCAAGTCTTTATGTTTCAAAGTTCTGGGTGGCACTGTAATTGTTATGGGTCGCCGTTATGCTTACCATCAGGCAAACGATCGGCACGTCTCGTTATCCAATATCATAGAAAAAGATAGATAGGTACCTATGTAAAAACGTCTGTATAGAAAGAAAAAAAGAAAATAGATTTATTTGTAGCCATTGCCCAAAGTATAGGTAGGTACATACATTTTATAGCTAAAAATTAGAACATTAAAAAGTAGTAGTTGACTACAAAATGGACACAGCTCAGCATAAAAGCACCACCGAAGTAGCGCGCTGTATACGCACTAGCAAAAAGCCTATTGCTGTACTTCAATGGCCAATGGCCACTAGACAGGCTTCTCCGCAAAATGTGTGGAGGATGTCATCGTTTGTAAGTTATATATACCTACTAACTTAAGGTCCATACAGGGTCAATAAGACGGCCCTCTTATTTATTACCGGCCGGCACAGATAACATCTCTAATCAATCACGTTGGAGTCACATTAACACGCACATTACAACAGTATGGGCATCTTTTTTTTATGTTTTTTGATAAAGTGACGAGCTGGTCGTTTGTCTGATGGTAATGTGGGGTGCACCCACATACATACATTCACACACCACATCCAATACACGTACATCCGTATACAGCACTCATGCACCGTGCCAGTTGGTTGACGCAATCGCGTGGAAACGCGTCGCGCCGCCCGGCCGGCTGATTTACCGTTAGCTGCGCATGCGCGTCAGAGCGTGCGCCGGTCTGCAGTCAGCTGTACGCCTCGACGCCAACCGCACGCCCGCTTGTGCCCCGCTCGCTTGCAAACTAGACTCGCGCAATTCGTCTCTGTATATGTATATGTGTTCCCTCTGTTCTCTGCTCACTTTGTTCCTCTATCGCTCTGTTTCTCCTTCTTGACTTTGTGCTGTGCTTAACCATTTCTTATCATTGTGTTGTGCAATAAACTGTGCAGTGTAGCCTGGGATTTTATTTACACCGGAATACTCCGCCCGGTATCAAGATCAGGTACGAATCTACGTTATATACACGCGCTACTTAGATCAGGCTAAATTGGTGACCCCGAAAGGACACGATGAGCGATAGCAGTGACTCGGTTAAAACCGAGGATTCACAGAATGGCGGCCACGTTAGCGCACGTCGGCCAAAGAAAATGCGCGTTTCCACTGAGCATGGACGAGAAATTTTTGACGTGCGAAAATTTAATATTAAAGTCCCGGCGTTTGCACCAGATGACCCGGAGATATGGTTCGCTTTACTGGAAGGCCAATTTGACAATTTCGGAATTACCGAAGATAAGGTCAAGTTCAACAATGTCATTACCAATCTTGACATTGGTCACGCAAAGGCTGTTAAAGATGTAATCCTCAACCCTCCGTCTCAAAACCGCTACGAAAAAATTAAAAGCGAACTAATCAAGCGACTCACCGCTTCCCAGGAGAAAAAAGTTAAGCAGCTGCTTACCCACGAAGAACTCGGTGATCGGAAGGCGTCACAATTCCTTCGCCATCTACAAGACCTGGCCGGACCGAGCATTCCTGAAGAGTTCCTGCGAACGATCTGGTGCAATCGCCTCCCACAAAGCATCCAGACGGTGCTGGCTTCGCAGCCCACCCACTCCCTTGAGCAGCTGGCCGACCTGGCGGACCGTATCCAAGACATCACGGCAACCAGCAACGTGGCGTCAACCTCGGCACCCAGCACCACGGCTTCAACTTCGGCACCTAGCTCAACACCTGGAACCAGCAGCAGTTCTTCCAGCGAAATCGCCGAGCTACGGAAGATGGTGGAACGTCTCGCGGTGAAGCTTGACGAACACACACGTTCGTCGCGTACCTACGACCGTTCCAGATCCCAACGCCGTGAATCTTCTCGTACCAGGACCCGATCTGATTCTGAGTACCAGCGGTACCCATTATGCTGGTACCATGCAAAATATGGGTCACAAGCGCAGAAATGCCAGAAGCCATGTGACTTCAGGGCGGGAAACGCCATGGGCAGTCCGTAATGGCGACAGACGATTGCCCCACCTCTCCAGGTCGCCTCTTCGTGACTGACCGCGTCACGAAAACGCAGTTTTTGGTCGACACTGGCAGCGACCTCTGCGTTTTCCCCCGGTCCCAGATACGGGAGCGCTGAGCACCAACGAACTACCAACTCACTGCAGCCAACGGCACCACCATCAACACCTACGGCTACGCGTACCTCAACCTCGACCTTGGACTTCGCCGCAACTACCCATGGCAGTTTGTCGTGGCCGATGTGACGAAGCCCATTATAGGTGTAGATTTTTTATGCCATTACAACTTAATTGTTGATTGTAAAAATAAGACACTTGTTGACAATACCACTACTCTTTCTGCTCCAGCTTCACTGGCACGTAATTGTAATGCTATTCTTTCTGTGAAGGTTCAAACGGGCGAAACTCCTTACCATCTATTGTTGTCGCGGGAATTTCCTGAAATTACGCGACCAGCTGGTACTCATCGCACAATACCTCATAACACACAGCACCACATTCGCACCACACCTGGTCCCCCTGTCTCATGCGCACCTAGGCGTTTAGCTCCGGACAAGCTGAAGGTGGCCAAGGCAGAATTCGAGGCTATGCTGGCCAATGGCACAGCCAGACCTTCGGAGAGCTCCTGGTCGTCTCCATTGCACCTGGCTCCGAAGAAGGACAACGGCTGGCGTCCCTGCGGTGACTACAGACAACTCAACGCCCGCACCATTCCTGACAGGTATCCGATTAGTCACCTTCACGACTTCGCTCACAGCATAGCTGGTTGTTCTGTATACAGCACCATCGATCTCGTGAAGGCTTACAATCAGATTCCTGTCAGCGCAGAGGACATTCCGAAGACGGCAATTACCACACCATTCGGTATGTTTGAATTTCCGTACATGACGTTTGGCCTGCGTAACGCTGGCCAAACATTTCAGCGGTTTGTCGACGGAATGTTAAGGGGGCTGGATTTTGTGTATCCCTTCGTCGATGATTTTTTGATATTCAGCAAAAGCCAGTCCCAGCACGAGGACCACCTACGCCAGGTGTTCACCAGACTTCGGGATTACGGCATGGTCGTAAACGTGTCCAAGTGTGTTTTCGGAGCTCCCGAGGTAACATTTCTAGGTTATCGCGTTTCCGAGAGTGGTACCAAACCATTGGTCGAGAAAGTGCAGGCCATAAACGACTTTCCCCCGCCTAAGGATGTAAGAACTTTGAGACGGTTTTTATAGGCGATTTTTGCCCAACGCCGCTAAAACCCAAGCACCACTCAATGCTCTCCTTATGGGAGCTGTCAAAGGCTCCACACCCATCAGCCTTACCGACGATGCTCTGAAGGCTTTCTCAGAGACCAAAGAAAGCCTCTCCAATGCAGCTCTTTTGGCACACCCAGATTGCCAAGCCAAGCTTGCATTGGTCACAGACGCTTCAGACGTCGCTATGGGAGCTGTCTTACAACAGTACAAGCACGGTGTATGGCAGCCACTAGCGTTCTTCTCCCGAAAGCTTAGCGCAGCCCAGCTAAAGTATTCACCTTACGATCGTGAGCTTCTCGCGATCTATGAGGCCATCAAACACTTCCGGTATATGCTGGAGGCAAGACACTTTACGGTTTATACAGACCACAAGCCGATAAGCTACGCCTTTCACGAAAGGAAGCATAACTGTTCGCCAAGACAATACAGGCACTTGGACTACATCTCCCAGTTCACGACCGACATAAGGCACATCTCCGGCAAGGATAACGTCGTCGCCGATTCCTTAAGTCGGATCGAAGAACTAGAGAGTCCAATTTGTCTCGCTGACCTATCCCAAGCCCAACTGAACGATCCCGAACTGGTGCAATACCTCACTGGTGCCTCATCTCTCCGCCTCAAACAGATGGAGTACCCTGGTAGTCGCACACCTCTGTACTGCGATGTCAGCACACCGACTCCCAGGCCATACATCACAAAAGGGTTCCGGAAGCAGGTATTCCTAAGTCTCCACTCCCTAAGTCATCCCGGCGCCTCAGTGACTGCCAAACTGGTAGCCGAAAGGTTCGTATGGCCCGGGGTGAGGAAGGATTGCCGAGATTGGGCTCGGACTTGCTTAGCTTGTCAGCGTGCGAAGGTCAGTCGCCACGTGTCTGCACCAATGGGCACATTCGACTTACCCCGCGCACGGTTCAAGCAAGTCCATATCGACCTCATAGGCCCTCTCCCCATTTCACAGGGATTCAAATACTGCATGACGGCTATAGACCGTTTTACACGATGGCCGGAGGTAATGCCCATAGCCGACATCACAGCAGAGACGGTGGCCAAGGCATTAATATCCAGCTGGATATCCAGATTTGGCGTCCCAACGGATATTGTCACAGACCGTGGACGACAATTTGAGTCCGCGCTGTTTCAATATCTGGCAAAGACATCCGGATTCCAGCACAAGCGCACAACGGCCTACCATCCGGCATGTAATGGACTTGTGGAGCGCTTCCACAGACAGCTCAAAGCATCCATCACATGCCACGCTGATTCTAACTGGTCTGAAACCTTACCGCTGGTGCTGCTAGGCATTCGCAGCGCCTTTAAGGAGGACCTGCAAACCTCTTCTGCGGAGCTGCTATACGGCGAACCGCTCAGGCTTCCCGGCGAATTTTTCAATCCAAGTGCAGCCGGTACATCTGATTTATCAGATTTTACAGCGCGCCTACGCTCTTTCGCCGAGAAGCTTAAGCCTGTTCCAGCATCTCGCCACAGTCATCCGAAGATTTTTATCTTCAAAGAGCTCGCAACCACTGAACACGTCTTCCTTCGCGAGGACGCTTCACGTGCCCCTCTTCAGCCAGCCTACACAGGCCCTCACAAAGTTTTGGACAGAGGAGACAAAGTCTTCAAACTCCTCATCAAGGGGAAACCAGTAATTGTCACAGTAGACCGCCTAAAACCTGCGTTCGTACTAACCGACAAGGAGGACTCGCCAGGTACACCACCTACACCACCACCACCACCAACACCACCAACATTACCCACCACACACACGCCTCCATGCACTGTACCTGTCAGAGACACTGCACCCGCACCACTCCCTACGGTAGTGCCCAAAAAAACGCGTTCCGGGCGACATGTCCGGTTTCCGGATTTTTATCGCCCCTAACCTGGTCTCTGGGGGGGAGTGATGTGGGGTGCACCCACATACATACATTCACACACCACATCCAATACACGTACATCCGTATACAGCACTCATGCACCGTGCCAGTTGGTTGACGCAATCGCGTGGAAACGCGTCGCGCCGCCCGGCCGGCTGATTTACCGTTAGCTGCGCATGCGCGTCAGAGCGTGCGCCGGTCTGCAGTCAGCTGTACGCCTCGACGCCAACCGCACGCCCGCTTGTGCCCCGCTCGCTTGCAAACTAGACTCGCGCAATTCGTCTCTGTATATGTATATGTGTTCCCTCTGTTCTCTGCTCACTTTGTTCCTCTATCGCTCTGTTTCTCCTTCTTGACTTTGTGCTGTGCTTAACCATTTCTTATCATTGTGTTGTGCAATAAACTGTGCAGTGTAGCCTGGGATTTTATTTACACCGGAATACTCCGCCCGGTATCAAGATCAGGTACGAATCTACGTTATATACACGCGCTACTTAGATCAGGCTAAAGTAAGCATAACGCCGGCCCATAACAATTGCAGTGCCACCCAGACCATTGAAACACAAAGGTCTGCGCGGCACTGCAGTGCGCTCGTTACCCTGAGTCATTAGGTATTAAGTCTCATAAGCCCAGTAATTTCACTGGATACTCTGCTCATCAAACCGGAACACAGTAATGCTAGCACACTACTACTTAGCGGCAGACTTCACTCACAAAGCGGTGGTAACAACCCAGACGGACACTCGCAGAAGAGTTAGTCCTACCACTAACACATTACATATAGCTCCAATGTATTTGAGGTACTTTTTTCTCGTAGCCGATGCCAAGTCGACATCACGTACACTGCAAAAAACTATTAAAAGTTATTTAATTCTAAAGAGGTAAAGTTTGCTTTTTGTTTATTTATATTTGCTTGTTACGCTAAACCCTGGAACCAAAGAATTTAAAAATTCTTCACTAATAGGAAGCTTCGCTATCCCTGAGTGCTGTATATGCTATATTTTATCCTTATTCTTCTTTTCATGTTGACAACATTCAGACTTTCAAAGAAATTACACTTCATCCTGAATGCATGCTTGCGAAGTGGCCGACAAATCATCTATTATTGCATTAGTGTAATAGCCAAAGTCCAGTTTTTGTAAGGTGACCGAGTCAGATTTGCAAAGGTATTGAAAGTTGCTGATTAGCTTGAGTTTTACCGGATGTGACCGGAGTGTAACCGGTTTATAACGCAAAGGTGCTATCACTAAACCAATTAATCAAAGCGCTTTTCCACTACACTAAAGGTGCATCCTTTTTGTCCATTAACGATTCATGATTTAAGCTTACGATGATGTTTCTCATAGTATAGCCTTACCGCCTACATGTTGCGCTCATGGCATATATTTGTGGAAAAGAGGCCATCTGGCAGCCTAAATAATATGTTTATCGCATCGAACGAGCCTAATATAGGTATATATTTAAGAACATCATAAGGAAGCTAAAATGTCATTTTAGTTTTTATTATGAGTAAAGTACAAAATATTTATAAATATGAAATCTTTTTACAATGGGTATGTTTGTGCGTGCATGCAGAGAATGAGTTAAGATTTATGTAAGTTTTTGTAGGTAGTATGTGGGACTGAAATGCTACAAACATTACTTATTAGGTGTTGATAAACATCACTAAAATTTCTCGAACGTACGTCTGGTAATTTCCGGTCCGGTAATTTTAAACGTTTAATATATTCAAAAACATTTCTAAATCTACAATTTTCAGAATTTTTATTTTGTTAGTCTCAGCACTAGATACCACTTATGCTAAACACCAATACAATAATAAATAAATGTGGGAAATACCGATTAGATTTTAATGATGCATTCATTATATCAGATGCGAGACTTTTCTAGGAAAATAAGCTTTGAAGGCCGCATTGTACAACTTTACAAAGTTGTTAAGCTTGGTAAAAGATTGATTTGTATCTAACTCTGAAAGCAATTTTAACAATAAGGATAAAACGTCCAATTCTACAACGAGTGATCGTAAAATAATTTCTTTGTTCCGAGGCACCGCGCGTTATTTTTTTTTAATAAGTAATATATATTACGAAGCTGTGATGAGATATTTTCTAGTACTAGCCAGCTACATAGCATCATCAAGATGAAAAATCTGTCATAATGCAACAGTGTTTGTTAGTGGTAGGACTAACTCTACTGCGAGTGTCCGTCTGGGTTGTTACCACCGCTTTGTGAATGAAGTCTGCCGCCAAGCAGTAATGTGCAAGCATTACTGTGTTCCGGTTTGATGAGCAGTGTAGCCAGTGAAATTGCTGGGCTTATGAGACTTAATACCTAATGTCTCAGGGTATCGAGCGCACCGCAGTGCCGCGCAGGCCTTTGTATTTCAAAGTTCTGGGTGGCACTGCAATTGCTATGGGCCGGCGTTGTGCTACCATCAGGCAAACGACCAGCTCGTCTCGTTACCAAATAACATTAAAAAAAAGTGTCAGTGAAAGACGCTCTCGAGAACTAGTTTCAATATTTACCAGTTTAGTCACAGTGAGATGGTGAACAAAAACATCTTATACAACTACTAAAAGAAGTAAAAAGTTGAGGAGATTAATTACCCCTTAATATTTTCCGCGTTTACTCTTAGAAAAGCTTTGTTTGTTTACTAAGTTTCATAATACACATTTTCGCATACGCTGTAGTTTGTTTGGGTTGGTTCCGTACATATACCATTATTTTTATTTTCCTTGAATAGTTAATTACAAAAATGATAGAATATTTTCGTAAAATTTCTGTTTCTTTACTTATACAAAGGCAGTGTTTTCGTTTTAGCTTTTATACCATTATGATATGGCACAAGCAGTGGATCAACGTAATATGATGTAGGTGATGATATTCCTATATTACTTACTGTCATCTATTGATAAAGCACGTTATCTAATTTAGTCGGGTCTTAATTATAACGCCTTTTTGGAAACTCGAGTAGCAAAAACTTCTGCCTAGTCATGCTGGTCGAAATAAGTATGACGAGGCATAAAAGAAAAACATAGCAATATCGCCAAAATTTGATGAACAAACAAACGCTTACATACTCATACCTTTACACCTTTGTGCATCCATAACACATGTAACGCTACATGCGTCACACAGAACACAACACAAACAAACAAGAAACGGTGACAAATTTTTTGTTCACCACCAGTGATTTGGAAAAGTAACACAGTTTGCCCCAATTGGGTTTCGAGCCCGAGGCTTTGGAAGGTTACTTATTCAGTCACACAGACATCAAGAATACTGCCTACCAGCGGCGCATGTTCATATCTTTCCAAAAATATATATCAAGGAGACCTAATCTTTTCTAAAATACCTGTGAATCGAAGTCTCATTTCTCCGATGCTGACAGAGAATGAAATAATTGCCGTCAATCTACCTGTCATGGAAATTTCCAATGGAAAATTCAATTTGCTGATAGCGTCAAGGTTCGTTTCCTTAAACAGATTTAATGATTGCATAAACTGCTAGCTTTAGCTGTAGCTAGATTGATGGCTAGAGCTAATTGATGGCTATTTTTAATGTGATGATGGATCAGTATTACCAAAAAAGAATATATAAAAAATACATAACAATAACACCAATAAAATTTTGTATTTTGATTTGATGGATCAGTATTTTCAAAAAAGAATATATAAAAAATACATAACAATAACACCTACAAAATTTAGTATTTTTGATGGATCAGTATTACCAAAAAAGAATATATAAAAAATACATAACAATAACACCTACAAAATGTTGTATATTTGTTTGGAAGCCCTAATAGGTTATCTTATGTGAATATCAATAGTTCCAACAATATTACATACCTAAGTGTCAATTTGATAAAGTTTACAAATTCAACACGTATTTGTTGAAGACGGCTAAAAAATAAATATCTACATTAAAAATTGCCATGGGAACACTTTAAATGGACATTAAGATTTAAAAATAACATAACATAATTTATTTCAAAAGGCTCCAAGCTGCGAATTGGCAGGAGGTGGCAAGACAGACCGAAGTGGCGGCTCTTATTATCGGAGGCCAAGACTCATTTTGGGTCACTGCGCCCTCTTAGTTAGTTAATTTACTTCAAAAGGGTAATTGTTTTGGATGCACCTCGAGTGTGTTATTGTTGAAAAAGTGTATAATGAAACTTTTTATAAAGACCACTGTCATGACCACGAACAAAGCAATGGGCTCCAAACGTCAAGATTAAAATGATGTAAACTAAACGCGATAAAAACCGTTCAAAGTTGTTTAACTAACGTAAGTTCAAAACAGTTGTTATTTAATATGGATAAGCTTTAACAACCTCTGGGCAAAGCGTGCCGTAAGTTCAACACTCTGTTTGTAATTATAAAGTAGTTGAACAGTTAAATTATCTACGAGATGGAAGGAGTTGGGTTACAATGTGTTGTTTATAAATTAAACTAGCTTCTGCCCGCGGTTTTCACCCGCGTTCCCACAGGAACCGTGTATGTATAAGATTACTTTAAAAAAAAAGCGTAGTAGAAATGCAAAATTAATTAACAGCAACACTGCGTTCCTAAAAATATCGAAAAAGCAGCAACATCATAAAAATATGGCGTCATCGCACGTCATTTTTGACAATTTTGAAAAATAATAAGTGACAAAATTTGACAGATGACAACCCTTCATCTGTCAATTTTTTTTTATTGTCTATGGCTTCCATTCCATACCCGCGATTTTCACTCGCGTTCCCACAGGAACCGTGCATTTTTCCGGGATACAAAGTAGCCTATGTTACTCTCCTGTCCCTAAACTATATCTATGCCAAAAATCACGTCGATCCATTGTTCCGTTGCTGCGTGAAAGAAGGACAAACCAACAAACACACTTTCGCATTTATAATATTAGTAGGGAGCATTAGTAGGATGTAAAAACCTACTAAACAACGCGCACACAACCACAGACACACATATTATATAACTAGATGCTGCCCACGGTTTCACCCACGCGGAGATATTGGATTTCATGTGTTTTAATTTTTTTGCGCGGATCTCAGTAGGTATTTTTATAAAATAATACGACCGCATCGTCACTTACCATCAGGTGAGATAGTGGTCAAACGGAAGTCACAAAGTCCTGTGCGGCAATGCAGTGGGCCCGCTACCCTACTCACTTTCACTGGCAGATAGATGATGTTACAAGGAGTAACTTAGGCTACGTGGGCGAAGCTGCAGGGCACGGCTAGTCAATTCTAAATGCACTTCAATCATAAAAAAGTCAGTTACCCGCATAATTAGAGATAAAACTTTGTTGTCGTCCATCCCTATCAAGTGCAACTAGGGTTACTACTGATACCAGTTAGAATTTGTCCCGATATATCACGCTTTTGCAGGAATCCGGAGGTTTATGAAAATATCAGGCTTTTAGATCAATTAATGAAATACTGGATGAATAGTTCCTTTTGTAGAAACAACTGTAAAACTAAATAAATTGCTAGTCAGTGAAATTACTGGGCATATGAGACTTAATACCTAATGTTTCTGAGAGGCACTGAAATTGTTTGGCCGGCGTCATGCTTACCATCAGGCAAACGACCGGCTCGTCTCATTACCAAAAATAATGAAAAACAAAATAAAAATAGCTAATCAACATAATTACCATAAAATTTTAAACATCATCGCGCACAAAAAAGTCAAGAGTTTAGAACTCAAGCTTTACAGTTATACACAGGACTCCTCAGTTATACATGTGGTAACCCTAAGTGCGTTGCAAGTTCTCCCGCCCGCCCAACCGATGGGCGGCGTTGTTGCTTATATAAAGGCGGGCGGGAAGCTAGCCGCACAGTGATCACCTAGCGCGTGGGGCATGTCGAAGTGACTGCCAGTTATCGCTCCGTTCACCCTACGATTCTTCGAAGATTTTCAGGTAAGTGACTAGTTGTAAAGTTTTGAAAACTTGTGGTTTCTTCGATAGAAAAGCGTTAGACTGGTTTTCGTTACGGTATTAAGATTTTTTTAATTCAGCTATTAACTTTAAGCGTAAGAAAAAAATAGTAACAACGCGTTGTATAAACGTATTGTTATTTATAATACTTCTGTGATTAAGTGGAGGTTAAGTTTTATTATATTATAGGTAATATTATTTTGTTGGAAACTATTACATATTCCAGTTTAGTGTTTGTTTTACTATGGAACGATTTGTCCCTTAACCTTTTTAAACACAGTAAGACAAAGAAATTGCGTCAAATTAACTAATGTTTAAAATAATAAATGTAGATTAAAATAATATTTTTAATATAGCGTGAAAATGTTGTGTAATTAGCAAATAAACCATTTCTGTGTATAATTAATCAATTTATAGTATAGTAGTTATAGTATAGTTAGTAATAATCGTATAGAAGGGATATCAAAAGTTTTTTTCTCATCGTAGAAAGGTTTTTTAATTACTTTTTTAAAATACTGGCATGTCATATGATATTTATTAAATACGGTACCTCAACCGTCGATAAAAAAAACATTTATAGAGTTAAGAGTGTCCTGCAACGCGTGAAGACATTTTTTTTAATTATAACATACGTAATACAGAATTGTCTAAAGATATATTTGGCAGCAGAAAAAAAACTATTATTGCTATGAGCTATCTATACATTCTTAGTTTGAAATCGTATGTATTTTATAATTTTACCCGTACTTTTTTATATCTTAACTAGAAATGTATTCATTACAAAAAATATAACGCAATAATTAATTACTCAAATAATCATTTATTAATAGCCCTAGTTTATACGTCGATACTTTTTATAAAATTTTGGTAGATATGTAAGTGTCAAGTAAATGATTTTATAATGATTAGGACCACGTCCAATATTTTGGAAAAAATTAACTATATCACACGCACTTATAGTTTTATAAGAAAATTCCACACTTTACATTCAGAATTTGAAGGCAGGCATTGTTCTGAGCACCTTGATCTATCATTTGATTGGATCTTAAATATTTAGACATCAGAACTACATTTTATCATTCAAAATGGTATTTTTCTACGCCTTCTTTTATTTAAGACATCGCTTCTTAACTCTCCTTTGCACCTAATTACGCAATATAATATCAAAAAATTACATAAGATAAAAATATTTAACCTATTCAAAATCATCGTAACTGGCTCTATTAAGAATCTTAAAGAACTCGGACACTACTTTAAACGTCTATTTACTAAGGAAAATTTCTTTTTCATAGTGTTAGCGGGCTATGGTATAAAAACTCCTCTTGCTGTATTTGAATACTAGTTTATTTTAGTTACACTATACACATTACATGGGCACCATTATATTATATCAGTAGCGAGCGAGAACAGGGAAGAGAAAGTTCATAGTATGCCCTTCAACGTCAAAAATGAGATTGTGACGTTTGACAATGACAGCTATATAATTTATTTTATTTTATTATTTTATTTTATTTATTTTATTTCTATTCTATTTGTAAGAATTGTATGGGTTTTTTTATGCCTGAAAATAAAGGATTATTATTATTATTCACTGTATTTATTTACAATCTTAAGTCTAAGTTTTTTACAATATTTCTAGAAAAAAAACAAAATATTACAAAAAACCTAAACCTAGAGTGCCGCCGGCAGCGGGGCAGGGCCCAAGCTACCGGTGGTTAGGGCTGCAGAGTGAGGAACCTCCTGACAATACGTGCCGTGTCAAGGAGCACTGCCTTCTGCATACGACCCTTGATCCAACCGTCTAGCGAGAGCCTCTTGAGATGTTGGTCGAGGCTCTTCGCTACAAGGCCGTTCGCCGAAACAACTATCGGTACAATGATCGTTGAATCAACATTTCACATGGCGGTTACCTCGTGAGCCAAGTCAAGGTACTTGCTGAGCTTGTCCTTCTCGGCTTTCACGAGGTTCTCGTCATGGGGAACGGTGATGTCAACGAGCACTGCCCGGCGTTGGGACCGATCTACCAGTACGATATCAGGCTTATTGGCAACAATAGTCCTGTCCGTAATGATAGAGCGGTCCCAATAGAGCAATGCACGACCATTTTCGAGAACTGGCGCCGGTGCGTACTTATAGTACGGCACCTCAGACTCGACAAGGCCGTATTGAAGGGCAATTTGCTGATGGATGATCCTGGCTACAAGGTTATGTCTGTGTAAATACTCGCCGTTAGCAAGATGAGAACAACCGGAAATAATATGACGGAGAGACTCTCCCGGACGGCGGCATGCCCGACAGATGTCGACCGTACCGTCTTTCATAATATATTTCCGGTAGTTATTCGTCTTGATAACTTCATCCATAATTGCACAGACAAAACCCTCGGTCTCCCCAAAGAGGTCACCGAAACGTAACCAGTTCACCGACGCGAGCAGGTCCACATCGGACCCTGTTAAGGCCCGATAGAACCGATTATTATTATTATTATTATTATAAATGTTGCATACATTGTAACATTTTATAAATCTAACACATAGGCGTTTTAGATATCAAGTGCGTGTTTTACATAACATACAAATAATACCTATCTTAACTTTAACATAAAGAGGTATATTTGCCAAATTTAATATATGCATTTAATGTATGTATGTTTAATTACAAACTCTTTTGTCATTTGACTCTGAAAAAGAATCGTCGTCCTTCAATTCTTAAGAAAAGTTTAATTTATTACATATCAAAAACCTTTTAAAATGACCAAAATATCACCAATATTTTGTGTTTGACCCATAAAAATAAAAAGATGCAACCGCTATCTAGATACATTCATAAATATATAACTGGTGGAATGAAAATTACTACGAGTATAAGATACTTTTCAAAAACACCACGCATTAAAAGGAAAACGAGGTAGAAGTCGCATCAAATATATATGTTACATTTTGATAAAAATAGCACATTTAACTTTAATTTTAAGTACATAAAATGTTGCCTACAGAAAGGGTACTCCTATAATCAGATTTTTCATTAAATTTACCTTAAGATAATTTGGAACTTAAGCATATTTCGTGCGCCGACGGTATTACATACGAAAGACTTCAACGCGAGAGCTTTTATCTTAAGTAAATTATATACCTACCTAAAGGACTTTAAATTTTTTAGCCCATTTTCTTTTTTCTGCCGAACATTGTTCGATAACAGACTTAAGTATTTTAGGTATGAGATCTGATAAAAAAACACAATATTGAAAAACAAAAACGTTGTTTTTAAAGCAAAAATTGGAAACACAAAAAATAAGCCGACGGGTTTATTGCCCTTCTTCTCGAACGACTACATAAGTGGAACGGGCACCTAGAGTAATTTAAGTTTCATGAGCGCTCTTCTGATACATATTTAAATAAAGATTCTTTTTAAACATTCATTAAATAATGACTTGTAATCTAACATTGTAGTTTAGATGAACATACATACACTTGGGACCGATAACAAAGTATGCTCGTATTTTAGTTTATTCCTATTTCACCAACAATTAACCTACTTGAAAGTCATGCTGAATAAACCCTACAGATACTCAACCGACGCTTTATTTAAAGAAACTGAGGTACTGCGAGTAAGACAGCTATTTATTTTGAAAGCGGTCACTACAATCCACAAAAGGATAGCCAACTCTGACGACATGGAAGCTTTGTCCAAAAAACGAGTTTATAAGGTTCCCGTTCCTGTGGTTAAATCTACCTTTGCCAGTCGACATCCCAAAAATTTATTCCCGCGTATTTATAATAAAATTTCCAAAACATGTAACATCAGGGCTGAATGTACATCAAGGGTAAAGTTGCTAGTGCAGAAGTGGCTACTAAGTCGGTCATACCTGGAAACTGAAAACTTAATTAACTTGTAAGCTCTCTCACACACACACACACACTTACACACGCACACACACACACACACACACAAACGCGCGCGCATACACACACACACACACACACACACACACACACACACACACACACACACACACACACACACACACACACACACACACACACACACACACACATTTTTAAAATTTATATTTTAACAAAAATATGGTAATTTGTCTAGGATGCCTCTGATATGTGCTTTGTACCTTGTATTTCGAATCATTCTAGGTCTCCACGACACGGGCCCAGAGCCTAGTGTGGGACCGCCGGTCAAATAAGCTTCCTTTGTATAAGCATTTAGTTAATAAATATATATTATTATTATATTATTATTATTACTTATTCATTATTCATACCTACAACTTCCCCCATTCTATTTTAATGTATTTCCTAAACGTAACGTCGAGTCTTTGACAATCTCCGTGACCTAACTGGAAAGGTTCCAGATTGTACGAAAGTAATGATACACGTAGGCGAACGCATTGTGAAATTGTATACGAAAACTATCCTTTGAAACATCCGCTGTAGAACCCACAAAACCTTTTTCTTATCGAGTTACGATAAAAAGAGCTATTTTTCAATAACACTTGTTTAGCTAAACTATTGTAAAGGAAGAAATAGGGACGTGGAACATGAAATTATTCAGAATTATTCAGCGTTAGTGGGAGGACTAACTCTTCTGCGAGTGTCCGTCTGGGTTGTTACCACCGCTTTGGTCGTGAAGTCTGCCGCCAAGCAGTAGTGTGCAAGCATTACTGTGTTCCGGTTTGATGAGCAGAGTATCCAGTGAAATTACTGGGCTTATGAGACTTAATACCTAATGTCTCAGGGTAACGAGCGCACTGCAGTGCCGCGCAGGCCTTTGTGTTTCAAAGTTCTGGGTGGTACTGCAACCGTTATGGGCCGGCGTTATGCTTACCATCAGGCAAACGACCAGCTCGTCTCGTTACCTAATAACATAAAAAAAAAAAAAAAAAATTGGGAAAGGCTTTTAAGTGCAGCTGCATACTATTTGTATAATATTGCATAGCCTAACTATATCTGATCTCCTTATCATTAGATGATCAGACGTTCGGCATAGTGTATCTGGTAACGAGACGAGCTGGTCGTTTGCCTGATGGTAAGCATAACGCTGGCCCATAACAATTGCAGTGCCACCCAGAACTTTGAAACACAAAGGCCTGCGCGGCACTGCAGTGCGCTCGTTACGCTGAGACATTAGGTAATAAGTCTCATAAGCCCAGTAATTTCACTGGCTACTCTGCTCATCAAACCGGAACGTAGTAATGCTTGCACACTGCTGCTTGGCGGCAGACTTCACGAGCAAAGCGGTGGTAACAACCTAAACGGACACTCGCAGAAGAGTTAGTCCTCCCACTAACAAAATCCATCATATTCATCCATTATAAGCGTTTTGACCCGACCTTTATAACGCGCACTGCTATGAGGTAAAATTGTTTTCGGCATCTGTTTCCCAATTTGCTATAATTTGGAAGACGTCGAAACGAGAAAGAAAGGTACTTACATTTTAGCCTCTAGGCAAGCGTGTTACACCTCCAATCTGTGCCTTGTTCACTGATAGTCCTAAAAAGGGTCTTGTTTAGATTAAGGACTAGCTTCTGCCCGCAGCTTTCACCCGCGTTCCCGGAGGAACCGTGCATTTTTCCGGGATAAAAAGTAGCCTATGTTACTCTCCAGTCCATAAACTATATCTATGCCAAAGATCACGTCGATCCATTATTCCGTTACTGCGTGAAAGAAGGACAAACCAACAAACACACTTGCGCATTTATGATATTAATAATCCTACTTCCTACTAATATTATAAATGCGAAAGTGTGTTTGTTGGTTTGTTGATTTGTTGGTTTGTCCTTCTTTCACGCAGTAACGGAGCAACGGATCGACGTGATTTTTGGCATAGATATAATTTATTGACCGGAGAGTAACATAGGCTACTTTTTATCCCGGAAAAATGCACGGTTTCTGTGAGAACGCGGGTAAAAACCGCGGGCAAAAGCTAGTATATATATAAGTAGGATTACCTTGAGGCATCCGCTCACCTAGAAATGTGAATAAATAAATTTAAATATCAAACTATCTAACTTCTGTCAGTTTAGAGAGACAGACTAATAAGTTATGCACATTTCTATTTACTTATACAAGAGTATTCAAGTCCCAAGGAGACAGAAATTACACGACAGATAAAAATTGTTTCTGTCCTTACCGCACATTATAAACTGTCTCCGATGAATTAAAAAGTTAGCGTCGTTGTATTACGAGGCAGGTAAAATGATAAAGTTTTTTAATACATCTTTAATAGTAGAAACTTGACATTATTAGAGACTAACTTCTGCCCGCGGTTTTCACCCGCGTTCCGTGTATTTTTCCGGGATAAAAAGTAGCCTATGTTACTCTCCGGTCCCTAAAATATATCTATGCCAAAAATCACGTCGATCCGTTGCTCTGTTAGTGCGTGAAAGAAAGACAAACCAACAAATCAGCAAACACACTTTCGCATTATAATATTAGTAGGATTAGTAGGATAAGTGTAATCCTAACAAAATAGAAAGGGCAGCTTTTTATTACTAAAAAGGTATTTATAAAAACTAGTACTTACAGAAAGCAATTAATATTGTTTAATAAGCCTTATGTTTTAGTTTTTCCTTATTGATAGCTAGTCTTCAATTTTTATGCTTAGGTCAGGGAAATTACTGGGCTTATGTTTCAGGGTAACGAGTGCACTGCAGTGCCAAAAGTAGTTAAAACGGATGAATAGTTAATTCGCAACGGTGAAACATAAGTAAATATCTATATATACGTAACTGCTTCTACTTTAATTATGCGTACTAAAGTCTGAGTCTGTGCTCCTTGATCGGTATAACCTGATTTTCTTCAAGGCACGAGTGTACCGGTATCTTCTAGGTACGCGTGCTACATTGTCGACCGCATCGTCACTTACCATCAGGTGAGATAGTGGTCAGACGCGAGCCTATAGAGTATAAAAAACTAGTCTAGTGCGAGTCGGACTTACGCACCAAGGGTTCCGTACGAGAGTCTGGATCCACTGTAGAGCTTGAGGACATAATAACTTCTTACACTGAAGCTATCCACGAAGTCTGCGAAAAGACCATTCCCGCAGCAGGAACCTGGCAAGGTTTAGCCAAACCTCCAGGATGGACCAAGGAACTGGATGAGTTGCAGTGTGACGTCCTAAGGAAAAAGCGTAGGATCAGGAATGCATGCCCCTCCCGTATCGACTACTGCATTAACGAGTACAGGAAGGCCAAGGAGAACTACGCCAATAAGGCCGAAAATGCCAGAACGGAAAGCTGGAAGGAGTACTGCACGACACAAACCAAAGAGAGCATGTGGGACATGATATACAGGGTGATCAGGAAAGCCTCGGGGAGACAAGAAGATCAGCTCCTCAGGAATTCCGAAGGCAACACCCTAACCCCGCAACAGTCTGCAGAGCTCCTGGCCAGAACCTTCTATCCCGACGACGCAGAAAGCACCGACCAACCGTGCCACGCCCAATTACGTGCACTGACAAGTAACTATGAAACCGAGGCACTAAGAGAAGATGATCCCCCATTCACACTTGCAGAGTTGGAAGTTGTACTTCAAGCACAAAATCCCAAAAAGGCCCCCGGGCCTGACGGGTTAACTTCTGACATATGCAAAGCTGCGAACCGATGCGAAAGGGAGGTATTCATGGCGATAGCTAATAAGTGTCTATCGCTAGCATACTTCCCCAAGCAATGGAAAACAGCACATGTGGTGGTAATTCGAAAGCCCGGTAAGGCCGACTATACCCATCCAAAATCGTATAGACCGATCGGCCTTCTGTCAGTGCTCGGTAAGATTGTGGAGAAGCTTCTGGTCCGCAGGCTCCAATGGCATATCTTCCCCACCCTACATAAACGCCAATACGGCTTCATGCCGCAACGAAGCACCGAAGACGCCCTCTATGACCTGGTGAACCACGTTAAAGAAGGAGTAAACAGTAAAAAGACTGTTCTCCTAATATCTCTGGACATAGAGGGAGCCTTCGATAACGCATGGTGGCCCGCCTTAAAACACCAACTTCGGGCGAAAAACTGCCCAAGAAATCTGTACGCTATGGTAGGCTCGTACCTCAATGACCGAAAGATCAAGGTCAACTACGCCAGAGCAGCATATGAGAAGGAGACTACAAAGGGTTGTGTCCAGGGATCCATTGGTGGACCGACCTTTTGGAACGTTATACTAGACTCGTTGTTGCACAAACTGGAAGCTGAGGGAGTATACTGTCAAGCGTTTGCAGATGACGTAGTTCTCGTTTTTACAGACCAATCATCCACCACCCTAGAGCAGACAGCCAATGCCACGCTGGAAATGGTTGTGGATTGGGGATGTCGAAACAAGCTAAACTTTGCCGCACACAAAACGAATGCTATGCTGCTGACAAAGAAGCTGAAATACGACATCCCCAATCTGACTATGGCCGGCACAACGCTATGTCTTGTCGACGAGATAAAGCTCCTTGGTCTTGTAATCGACAACAAGCTCGCCTTCAAAGCACACGTAACCGCCTTATGCAAAAAATGCGCGGACGTATATAAACAGCTAGCGCGTGCCGCAAAGGTGACTTGGGGTCTAAACAGCGAGATAATTAGAACCATCTACGTCGCAGTGGTCGAGCCAATCATGCTGTACGCTTCGAGCGCATGGTCCCAGGCAGTAGAACTACAGCTAGTAAAAGACCAGCTAAACACGCTCCAGAGAGGTTTCGCTCAAAAAGTATGCAAATCGTATCGAACTGTCTCGTTAACATCGGCACTAGTGCTTGCGGGTCTCCTCCCTCTGGACCTGAGGATACAGGAAGCATCTCTCCTGTATAAAGCCAAGAAGAACCTTGCCCGTGATTACATCCCACCAGGAAAGGAACTCGAACTTAACATCGGTTACCTGGACCAAAAACATCCGTCCAAAATAATAACCACCGACTACGAGTTACTGAATGAAGAGGCCTACCAAGCCACCGGACCACAAATCTACACCGACGGTAGTAAGATAGAGGGTCGTGTAGGTGCTGCATTAACTTGGTGGGATAAGGGTAAGGAGCTCCACTCCGCCACCTTCAGGCTTCACCCGTCCTGCACTGTGTTCCAATCGGAGCTTTATGCTCTCTACAGGGCGACTCAAATGGTGAGAAGTAGCAGCGACCCAACCGTCAGTATCCTGAGTGACTCAAGATCCTCACTCGACCTGCTACGTAACCCGAAAACAAGTCACCCCCTGGCAGAGAGTATAAAGAACTGTATCGGAGAAATCAGAGCGCAGGGAAGAGAGATACGGATGTTCTGGTTGAGGGCGCATGTCGGGACTGCTGGTAATGAAAGAGCCGATGAGCTCGCAAAGTCAGCAGCACTCGCAAATATGGCCCTCGACTACGACAAAATCCCGCTGTCCTACGTCAAGAAAAAAATCCGCGAGGAATCGGTCCGCAAATGGCAGGATCGATATGATACCTCAAGCACAGGAGCCGTCACAAAAATGTTCCTCCCGGATGTCAACAAGGCATACCGGATGACACGAACAACAAAGTTGACGCCCACGCATGTGCAGATCTTGACAGGACACGGAGGGATTGCCGAGTATCTCTACAGGTTCAGACTGAAGGATAGCTCCGCTTGCGAGTGCGATCCCGGTGAGAACGAGACCGTTTGGCACATACTGCTAGAGTGCCCCCGTTTCTCAGCTGCGAGGCTTGACCTGGAGTTCCAGATGGAAAGAAAGCTAGAGCAGTCGGATCTCCATAACGTCCTAGCGGATCCAAGGAGCAGGTCAGCATTCCTTTCCTTCTCCGAGAAAATTTTCCTCATTGCCGCAAAACGAAACAGCAATCTTCCCCCACCTCAACCCAGACAACCGCCTCAAGATCAGGTCCAAAGCACCGCACAGACCACCAGTACCCAGCGGCCAATCGCCCTGCGAACCACTGCCACATCTAACCTTTTGGCGAGTGGAGAAACTGGAGTGCCGAGGATCAGATTGAGAGGTGTGCCCCTCTTCATGGACGATGCCAAGGAACGCCTAGGCATCAGCTTCTGCAAACCTAGGAACCATAAATACATTACCATCTCTCCAGGATTGGGATTGCTTCTAAACGGCAGCAACTTCAATATCTCCATGAAACGCAAGACCTATGATGCCATGCCGGTGACGAGGGTGTCAGGAAGCCAATGTCGACTGGTGCGATCGCGAAACAAGACGATTGCACTTTTCGAAGGGGCGGACGAGACTTCCTTTTCTCAGGCATGTACGATGCTGACTACGCTTGCAGAAGAAGCGGATACCATCGCCCGCATAATTAGCGTAGACGCAATGGTGGTCGGGCACGAGAGGGGTGAAGTCACCGATCGGTTGGGTTGCATAAAAGCCTCAAAATACCACGAGATTGTGGTGTATGAGGATAGAGGTGAAAATCTCAGTTACCTCAAAAGGCACGACGCAACCGACAGTTGGGGTCACCCTGTACCGGACCCAGGCACCATCAGCGGCTCCCAGCGCATGCAGCAAAAGGCGGAGTCATCCACCAAAAGCGCTGCCATACAGCAGAGCCCGAAACGTAAGTCATCAGGTCGCATCAGAGCGTTCGTGGATGCCTTCAGTTGTGCAGCACAAAACCTCTTAAGGCTGAAACCTTCATTGCCCAAAAGAAAGGAAGAAAAGACACGGCAGAGTCAGGTAACACCAAAACCTGCCCGAACGAGAGCCGACATGGGACAAGTCAGTCCGCCTCGCCTCAGACCGGCGACGGGGCCGCGAGACCACGCAATAAACGCCTTCATCGAGTACCTAGCTATAACTAAAGCAAGCATAGTGGTCGACACTATGATCTGCAAGAAGATCCTGCAGTGCTATCAGCTGGGTGGCGCCATCAACGAAAATCTCTTGAAGGCGTACCTCGAGGAGGAAGAAGCTGCCATATACAACAACAATGACGGCCTAGTCCTTCGGGGTCGGATGGTGGGAAGTTATATGGCAGCTTTTAATGCAACAAGTGGCTTTGTGGCTCTAGCAAAGGAGGGGACGGGGCGTACTGGTCTAATCAAATTCTCTGCCCCGCATGACGATCCGATCTTGGTCGTTGCTCGGCGAACTCGGACGATGCTAGACGACAGGATACTTGAGACGGCGAAATCCATCTCGGGTATCTCTGAAGGCGAAGCATCTTGGGACGACTGGGTGATGCCTAGGATCGAATGGGTAAATGGGGTTCCAGGATGCGGAAAAACAACGTGGATTGTTGGCAACTTCAATGGGGAGGAGGACGTTATCATCACCACAACGACGGAAGCAGCCAAAGACTTGCGAGAAAAACTAGCGCAACGAATAGGTGACCTGGTCAAAACCAGGGTGCGCACTATGGCCTCTGTCTTAGTGAATGGTTTTAAAGCAACCCATAAGTACAACCGTCTTTTGGTTGATGAGGCACTTTTGAACCATTTTGGGGCCATAATCATGGTAAGTCGGCTGTGT
Organism: Crocallis elinguaria; assembly: GCA_907269065.1. Lineage (NCBI taxonomy): Eukaryota > Metazoa > Arthropoda > Insecta > Lepidoptera > Geometridae > Crocallis > Crocallis elinguaria. Next base: position 2,161,583 of record OU026076.1, read on the forward strand.
GGTGCTAACGAACTTTTTCTCATCGGAGACGTCAACCAGTTACCTTTCATTGACAGAGAGAACCTCTTTGTCCTAAGGTACTGTCGTCCAAACCTGGTGACAACAATCACTCAGGAACTGTTGTGTACGCATCGGAACCCTATGGATGTCGCCTACGCCCTTCGGGAGGTGTACTCCGGCATCTACTCATCGGCATCCAAAGTTCATTCTCTGAAGCTGAAGCGGTTTACAGGTGCGCAAATACCCGTTACCCTTCCCGACACTCTCTTCCTAGTACACACACAGGAAGAGAAAGAATCCCTGATCACCAAGGGATACGGGGGAGGCACTGGGTCGCGCATCTTGACCATTCATGAAGCTCAGGGACTGACGTACGAGTCGGTGATCGTCATGCAAACTAAAGGCCAAAAGCTTAAGCTGCACGACAGCGTCCCACATGCGGTGGTGGCATTGTCGCGTCATCGGAGTAGCTGTACATACTATACCGATGATAGCGACGATGCGATAGGCCGCTTCGTGATGAGGGTGAAGGCAGCTTCCACCAAAAGGATCGTGGACTACAACCTGAAAATGGCCATCAGAGATGGGAACAATGTGGTGGCGGAGGCCATCGTAGAGTTCGAACGAAGGGGCGGAGACGGAGAGTTGACATAGGAAAAGTGAATTAAGTGAACAACCGGAGTGGCCATGGCCACTGGAATGACCCTGCTGCAGCGGCGTCGTGTGGCGGGTCGCCCTCTTCCCTCGAAAATGGTTGAGGAGAGCGATGGCTGGCACATGCGTCACACTCGTGAACGGGTGCTGCTAGTGGGATCTCGTCCGCTCCGATTGTGCACTTCATTAACTACTCTTGATAAACTAGCAATAACTTACACTAGTAATATTTATATAAATGTAATAATAGTATGTAGTATGTATAATGTAATAATAATAATAGTATGTTAATTTAATAATATGTGACACTTTAGTTAGGCCTTCAGAGTAGGTATACTTTTGTTAAGTAATAATATATTAAGAAATTATAATGTAAAAATAACTTATACAGCAAAAAAAGGGTGCGAGCCCTGGAGCTTGCAGAGTATAATAAGTAAATTTAAAAAAAAAAAAAAAAAAGGGTTCCGTACAAACTTGCAGGTATGTCAGAAGTTCGTCCGGAATCGTTATGATTGTTATTTGCTAATTACCTAACGATTCCCGTGATGGAGGAACTTTTGACAACTTAGATATAGGCTACTAACTATCGTTTCTCTCGACTTTGCCGCAGTCGGGTAAAAAAACACACTCATCTATACTCTATATACATTATACATATACATACATAGAACTAAATAAAATTGAAGTGTCTGTTTGTAATATCAAAATAACAGCTTTTTACTAAATGCATATGAAAGTATGTACGGGACGTACACCAAATCAGCCATTTTTTAAATTTTTGTCTGTCTGTCTGTCGGTCTGTTTGTTCCGGGTAATCTCCGAAACGGCTGGGCCGATTTTGACCGGACTTTCACTGGCAGATAGCTGATGTTACAAGGAGTAACATAGGCTACTTTTATTTTGGAAAAAGAATAAGGGTTCCGCGCAAAAAAATAAAAACCATGAAATCCAATATCTCCGCGCGGGTGAAACCGCGGGGCAGCAGCTAGTTTACTTATATAAGGTAGGGATTTACACTACACCCATACATCTCATATTCCCGCGACTATAATGTTATCTTTACATAGCAAACCACTCACTCCTATCAGATCTGCCTCTATAATCTTTATGCAGGAAAATCATGTTATGTGATATAGGAAAGTATGGAATATCACATACATGCTTTCGGTTTTTATGTGTTATTGTAATTTATCCACTGCAAAGGTGTTACACGATAACCTACTTGTCGTGAGACGATTTGAGCTTCTCTTAGCAGTTTCTTTTTCACCTCACTAACTCGGAAAGATTTTGTTCCACATCTGATGTTACTAAATATGTACTTGTCCCGTTGCAAAACAGAACTCCACTCTAAAACACTAGAAGGCAATTTTGTACTTTACAATTTTACTGTAGAGATAGGAATTATTAGATAATTATAGATGCGAAAGTGTGTTTGTTGGTTTGTCCTTCTTTCGCGCAGCAACGGCGCAAAGGATCGACGTGATTTTTTCCTAGATATAGTTATTGGACCGGAGAGTAACAGGCTACCTTTTATTCCGGAAAAATATGCATTTTTCCGGAATAAAAAGTAGTTCGGGAACGCGGGTTAAACCACGGGGCAGAAGCTAGTTGATCAAAATTGACATTGGTGTGGATTCTGTCATTTCATACTTAAACCTAATTTTAGTTTCGCTCTCTCTCTCTCTTTCCTATATATAACATGAGAGAGAGATGGAAGATTTTTGACAGTTAAATTTAGTTTTAGAGCTATCAAATATTATCTTCCATCCTTGATAAATTAGGCGCCACTAAATTCAGTGCCGTTACATTTTACACAAGACACAAGCAAGTGGATTAATTTGACAGGTCTGAAAAATATTTCATCTCTTTCTCTCGTTATTAGATTAGATATTAGAAAGAGAGAGCGAAACTAAAATTAGGTTTAAGTACGAAAGGACAGAATCGACTTCATTGTCACCGTTTTAGAGCAAGTGTGGTAAAATCGCACCTATCATGATATAAGTCATTGTTGCGGTGCAACCTCGCTTTCGGAATCAGGAACCTTAGTCCGAAATTCAAACGTCGAAGCTTCGGCTGACGGATCGCAGTTTTCCTACCACGAAAGTGTTTTGGAGTGTGTTTTGTTTTGTGTTTGATTCAATGTTCGTACTTGGTATTTTGTTTTTCTAAACTTTCGTGGTAGGAAATCTGCGATCCAACGGAGGAAGTTCGATTTTCAGAGTAAGGCCCCATGTCCGTCAGAGTGAAAGTCGCACGAGTTCCCGCTCGGCCCACAACTTTCTCATTGTCACGTCACCAAAAGGTGTTCAAATCTTCGTTAAGCATATTAAAAAGTGTAAATAAAGTAAAGTTACGGAACCCTGTGGCCTGTATACACAACGAGAAAGGAATGAACCAACTTCAAATTGATTATTACGTATTCAAGTTACGTCTCCGTAAATTCTCTTGAATATACATATTTCTACAGATTTACGTTGCAAAACCTTCAGTACCGATGTGTGACTTGAATATTGTATAATACTGTAAATTTCTGTGGGATCTTCCTTCGTTGAAATGATAGAATTAATATTTATATTATGTGTGTATTCGCAGAAATCCCGCGGCTTATAAAATATGAATCTGCAAAGCTTTTTATTTGACGGTTATAACATGTGTGTGTATTTCATGAACCTCCTTGTTACGTGCGTAATGGTAATCTTGGGAATACATACTGCATATGTAACTAGCCTGGAAGTAAAGTGGTCTATCATACGATATGTAATAAAATGTTAAATAAGATTATATAATGTAGGTAATTTATAGTTTTAATTCCGCGATAAAGAATGTCTAATGGCCTAATTTCGATCTATACTGAATTTTACCAAACGTAACGCGCGACGCTGGACAACGAAACCTGGGTTAGTTTGTTACAAAAATAAAAAACTTTCTTGAGCTCGCAACGATGGACTTTAAAACCAGCCATTAGTATTTTTAGTTAGTTAAAAACCCTTGGTTGGAATATGTGAACCACCTCCGCCACGGCTGGAACTCTAAACGCAGAACTCAAAAAAAGTTAGTCAATTTGTTAATACAAAATTTTAGTTACTCGCAACGCTGAAATGAATCATAAAATGTTAAGAAAACATAAGAAAAGCTTTTGATGCGTTTGCTTATATGAATGTATATCAAACGATTCAGCATTTTTATGGTAACTGCATTTTATTTGACTGTCACTAAAATAGTTAAAACTAGTTTAGTAACTAAGAATTTTTCTAAAATGAAAAAATGATATGGAAAAGTGTTATTTTTCAGTTGTTTCTATTTATTTACTGATTGTTGTAACAAGAATGTAATGTAATATATGTATGTAAACATATATAATAACTAGCTGCTGTCCGCGGTTTCATCCGCGCGAAGATATTGGATCTCATGGCTTTTATTTTTTTGCGCTGTACCTATCAGATGACAGAGTCGACACCAAAAAAAATATCTCGCGAACTTCACGCTACAGAATGTTCAGAAATAGATCTGGAGAGGTGTTAACATAAACTAATAAAAACCTAATGTTAGTGGGAGGACTAACTCTTCTGCGAGTGTCCATCTGGGTTGGTACCACCGCTTTGTGAGTGAAGTCTGCCGCCAAGCAGTAGTGTGCAAGCATTACTGTGTTTCGGTTTGATGAGCAGAGTATCCAGTGAAATTACTGGGCTTATGAGACTTAATACCTAATGTCTCAGGGTAACGAGCGCATTGCAGTGCCGCGCAGGCCTTTGTGTTTCAAAGTTCTGGGTGGCACTGCAATTGTTATGGGCCGGCGTTATGCTTACCATCAGGGAAACGACCAGCTCGTCTTGTTATCTAATAACATTAAAAAAAAACACTCTCTCCATCGCATTAGGTATTCCACCGGCAAACCACATGAACCATTTCCACCGAACCTCTACTCAAACTCTTTTCCAAAGTCCCAACTGCAATTGTATACCGAACATTAAAATAACACGGCACGAAAACTTAAATTTTAATCACCTATTTCTAGCCCAAACCTGTTATCACAACAAACATTTCAAACAAACTGAGCAATAAAAACATAAACTTAATTTATTACCATTATTTATGTTGCTCTTGTATTTTCTTGAGATCTGTTTATAGGGCATCTTTAAAACTGTGTTTTGCTAAAGGAAATTGGTTTTGTTCGGTGTCTATCTGAATTTTATTTTTATGCTCTATTTGAGCATGCTTCACCAAGACAATAAATACGAAGAGTTTAAGTAATAACAAGCCTTAGATATCGGAAATATAATCTTTAATTTGTTTGCTCGAATATTTGTATATCGTCAATTTTTTCAAGTATTGATTCAAGTTTTGAATTATTTAATATTTGCAATATATACACGCAAATTTTTTCATAGCTTTCAAAAGTAACATATGTAGCAAAACTTAATTAGGTAACTACTGGTGGAGTTCCTTATAAATTGCAAATACAAAAAAAGGTCCAGCGCTGGGCGAGATCCAATTTGGATTCTGATTAGTGAATTGGAAATCCTCTCTTTGCGGCATAGCAATTATGTCCATTTCCATACTTATAGCAACAATTTTGTATAGACTATATGTACCAAATATACTCGTAGTATATACATATATACAAATAAATAAAATTGAAGATATAGACTAATTAAGGTTTATTATAATAACAGAAAAAGTACACAACATAAACTAAAATAACTAAATAAAATACACACTAATTACTAAGTAACTACTTAGGTACACATTTTGTGCCATTACTTCTGGGTCTCTTCAAGTTGGTATACGGGTGGTATCGCTTAAAAGTCTGCCAACTTCAACTTCGTATCATGTTGGTTAACCGTGAGTTTCGTTCTACCACGACGGCGAAACTTTTCGTTTTGCGTTTGTACGAACGCAATTTCAAGTAATTCGGAATCTTGATTACTTACTAGGTTTAATAAGGACATTCTGTAAAAATATATTTACAGGATGTGTTTAAATCCCTCCTCCCTATCCCTCCCGTCCGTACCAAGCGATTTGCGTCAACCTTCATTATACGTAAAGCTAAGGAGTGGAATTTTTTGCCGGTCTCTGTGTTTCCCAATAGCTATAATTTGGGAGTTTTCAAGACGAGAGTGAATAGGTTCCTTCTAGGCAAGCGTGCTTCATCGTCGACCGCATCGTCGCTTAACATCAGGTGAGATCGTGGTCAAATGTAAGCCTACTTCGGATAAAAAAAAATTGGTATATAATCCCAGAAGGGGGTGATGAGGCCCACAAGTTGTGAGAACCTGCCTTGGAAAAACGTCCTTCCAAAATACCAGACAAAAAACAATCACTTCAAACATGAAGACCTCGACATTTTCTGGAATTGTTTCTAAGTCTCTACTAATCATCATGATAATTTAACAAAGTTCAACATAGTTCAAGTGAATCGGCTAATCTAGGGATGCCCGGAAGTTCTGTAGTAGAGTTTTGACGTAGGTAAACTTTAAATACAATTTCTTCAATGAAAAATGACGATTTTCAAAAACTCTTACAATGCTGTTATACAACGCTGTGCAAATAATCAGTTTGATCAGTACAAAAGCGCCACCGAAGTTATCTCTTACATTGCTTACATTTAGATCAAGCCTTACTTTTGCATATACTTTAGACAAGCTGCTGCTCGCGGTTTCACACGCGTGGAGATTTTGAATTTCATGGGTTTTATTTTTTTGCGCGGAACAGACTGACAGACAGACCAAAATTTTAAATATTGTTGTTTGGTTATAGGTACCGTATACACTTTCATATGTATTTAGTAAAAAGCTGTTATTTTGATATTACAAACAGACACTTCAATTTTATTTATTTGTATAGATTTAGAAAACAAACAGGGTATTCGCTTTAGTAATGACTTTGTCTCGTGTAGGCGATGTGGTGTACTCGATGTAGTCGAGCGCTCGGTCAAAGCAGCGCCGATACTTGATGCAAGGGAAAATCACTAAGGCTGAAACTACACACACAACTTTGCCTTTACTCGGCTTTGACAGGTCCAGTTGTGAGACTCAATGAAACCCAAGTCCGATAGTAATTAATTAGTAAACGCCTGGATCATCAAACTAATTTACTATACCAAATTACTTACTATCCTGAAATTTGTATAGAAGGTGTTCACAGTATATGAATAAGTAGAAAATTAGAAGAGTAAGGCTGCCGTAAGAGCCGGCTAATGGAACATCCAGGGAATGGGCAGCTTCTCAGTCAACATCGTAATCTACTGTGATCACCAAGACGCCTGCCTAACATGCTGTATGACGCAAAACGCCTTCCTCATTGGGCCGATGATTAGCAATGGATATTTTCTGGCAGGTGATGATGATAAATGAAGGTGCTGCTGCCTCAGAGCAAGTTTTCTAACCTGACACTATTTTTATAAATTACTAGCTGTTCCCCACGTCTTCGCCCACGTAGCCTAAGTTACTCCTTGTAACATCAGCTATCTGCCAGTGTAAATTCCGTCAAAATCGGTCCAGCCGTTTCGGAGATTACCCGGAACAAAGAAACAAACAGACAGACTGACGGACAGACCGACAAAAATTTTAACAATTGTGTTTTTGTTTTAGTACCGTATATACTTTCATACGCATTTAGTAAAACGCTGTTATTTTGATATTACAAACAGACACTTCAATTTTATTTATTTGTATAGACGTATAGATAATATCGTATTTGAAACTTAACTTACTTTGTCCTTAATCGTAGTCTCTTCTCCTGGGGCTTTGACATTTTCTATATTAAACACTGTCGCACAACTTCCTAGAAGACCACTCAAAGTTTCGACATTAAAAGTAAAAGAAAACACCAATCCCGATAAAGAACATTAAACTAATATTACTCTTACAAAGTCTCAAAATATTTCTCCGGGATTTTTTTCGTTATATTAATTCTTTAAACATTAATCAAACTTGTCCTGGAACAAAAGTACGATACAAAAATTTGATTAATATGTTTTGCGATTTTATTATGATTTTTTAATTGTTTGCTAAAAACAATAAGGTAATAAGGACTATGATTGATGGTAATCCTAATCTAAGGGGCAGCGTAGACACTTATGCAAACGTACGTTTGCTTGTCAGAATAACAACGTTTTTGCGTCAAGTGCGCATTTCGAGTATCACGAAATCCGCGCTTGTCGCAAAAGGTTTGTTATTCTGACAAGCAAACGTACGTTTGCGTAAGCGTCTACGCTGCCCCATAGAGTACAAAATAACTGCAGTACCATTCAAAACTATGAAACATAAATGCGGCACTGCAGCGCAATTTTCTTGTAGTCTGACATCAAGCAGTGATGTGCAAGCATTAGTATGTTTCGGTTTGATGAGCAAAGTAGTCAGTAAATTGTGTCTCAGGGGTAATCAGAGCAATGCAGTGCCGCGCAGGCCTTTGGTTTTAAAGTTCTGAGTGGTTCTGCAATTGTTATAGACTAGCATTGTACCAAGAAGCAAACGACCAGTTCCTCTGCTTACCCTAATAATGACCCGTCATAATTCCCATCACAACTCCATTTGCATTGTAATAACAAAGAAACTGGTACTTTAGGGTTTACATAACGACATATGCAAAAACTCTTATAACATGCAAAAATTCTGGAAATTCGTGAAAAGCACACACCAGGTTATATGGTAACTCCACTGCAGGTGCAATATATGTCCATCGCAGATTTAATAACTGCATATCTCTTTGAACGCTAACATATTAAAGTTTTGGAATAGACGTAGACGTAGACGCACGATATTTCACGCTTTTGACACTATGAAGTTGAAGTTTTAAAGCGATTCTTGCTCAAAATAAAATACAGATTTTTTATGTCGAACGGTCGACACGAAAAGAAGAAAAAGTGGTAACGCTCGCTGATTTGTATCAATCAATCAAATCAAAAATCAAAATCAAAATGTTTTTATTTCTGTAACCAAAAATGTATATACATACAAACAAGGTGGGGACCTTCTTTTAAGTATGAAAATACTTGTGCCAGAGGGCCCCGCTCTTCCATATCCATTACAGAATATTATAATTTATAAGGTAGGTTAAACAGTCTATTACAGTATATAAAACAAACAAAAAAAGTGTGTGAGAGAGTGTGTGTGTGTGTGTGTGTGTGTGTGTGTGTGTGTGTGTGTGTGTGTGTGTGTGTGTGTGTGTGTGTGTGTGTGTGTGTGTGTGTGTGTGTGTGTGTGTTTGTGTATAGGACGTAGAATCCTAATCCGTACTTATAATAGATACGAAAGTGTGTAGGTTTGTTGGTCAGTTAGTTTGACCTTCTTACACGCAGCAGCGGGGCAACGGATCGACATGATTTTTGGCATAGATATAGTTTATGGACCGGAGAGTAACTTAGGTTTTTTATCCCGGAAAAATACACGGTACCTTTCGGACTGCAAAAACGTGAGAGTGATACAAGTAAGAGTGAGTGAGTAAGAAAATTAGTATATGTGTCTACATCAGAATCAAAATAAAAACATTATTTACTAGCTTCTGCCAGCGGTTTCACCCGCGTCGCGATTCCCACAGGAATAGTGCAGGGATAAAATTAGGATTATGTTTTATCCGGTCCAGCTATAGGTATCTATGTAAGAAATAACGTCGATCCTTTGCACCGTTGCCGCGTAAAAGAACAAACCAACAAATCTACAAACACACATTCGCATTCATTATATTTGTGTTTTTATACGAGATTAAATAATAAAAGAACGTCCCAACAGCTTGCCCGATACAAGTGTAACTTGGTAATAAAATCCAAAATAAACAATCAATAAAATAAATATTCAAAATTTATTAAAAGGACTCGATACAGCCGTATTTCCTATATTAAAATTTTCATGCCGAAGTTATTATACAGAATACTGTAACGAACTAATATTTTGTGTAACTAGGCACCTTTTCAAATTTAATTATGTATTTTCTATTTTAATAAAAGGCTTTGGTACCGTAGAGGTTTCGTTAAAGGAAAATGTAAAAATAAATGTAACAAATGTAGCTAAGTAATTTTAGTTCAACAGTTTATCTTTTTGATGGAATCAGGCGTTACTTTGCGGAAATCTATTTTAAATAAGATTATATAAAGTGAATAATTTAAATAAGTAAATTCAGTATAGATCGAACTTAGGCCATTAGACATTCTTTATCGCGGAATTGAAACTATAAATTATTCACTTCATATAATCTTAGTTTATCTTTTGTTTACTGTTATATAAATGTAAAAGCGCGTTTGTTAGTTTGTCCTTCTTGAACGCAGCAATTTCACTAGCTACTCTGCTCATCAAACCGAAACACAGTAATGCTTGCACATTTCTGCTTGGTGGCAGACTTCACGAGCAAAGCGGTGGTACCAACCCAGACGGACACTCGCAGAAGAGTCGTACCACTGCCACTTCTTTTTAGGCTTTGACCAGCACTGAATGTCATTTGACAATAGGCTTATTGCTGAGCCACGGGCGTTACTTCATTATATACTTTGTTATTTGTATGTCTGATATTTTAAATTGTACCTATGTGTATTATATTCTTATGTATATTTTTCAATGTACCTATATCTCTATATATGTTTTCATTGAGTGTGCTATGTTTTCTATTTTATTGACATCTCTCAAAGCATGTTCGTAAACCATCATTTATTATTCATTATTTGAACGACAGATTCAGAGAATACCCCCCGTAAATTAGCCGGTAATCCAATCATCATACCTATTCAATAGGACATAGATCTGTTTGACAATCCACGCAATCATATTAATGAGGGGGTATGATACGCGTACTGTGTATGTGTGCTGTGTATTCCACACATAAATGATTTACAGTCGATGGATACGCAGATACGGATAATATTGATCGATGTATAGTTTATTATTAACAGCGAATATGATAACATTGTTCCAAAGGCTTGAATTCGAAAGTACTTGAAGGTTTTTTTGATACAGAATGAGTTTAAATTGGTATATTATCCCGAAATGAGATGATTAGGACGACGGTTGACAAGAAGTTGTGGGGGAAATAAGGCAATCCAAATATCCATACAAAAAAAATTAATTCAACTTCAAACATGAAGTGCGCGGAATTTTCTGAATTTTTTCTAAGCCTGTTCTAATCGACATCATCATTTAACAAAATTAAATTAAACTTTAAATGCACTTTCTTCAATGAAAACTTCTGAATTTCGAAAAGTCTTAAAACAATTGTTGACCTTCAGGAGTAGATTGACCCCGTTTTGGGATAACATACCAAGCTCGTGAAGTCTGCCGCCAAGCAGTAGTGTGCAAGCATTACTGTGTTCCGGTTTGATGAGCAGAGTAGCCAGTGAAATTACTGGGCTTATGAGACTTAATACCTAATGTCTCAGGGTAACGAGCGCACTGCAGTGCCGCGCAGGCCTTTGTGTTTCAAAGTTCTGGGTGGCACTGCAAATGTTATGGGTCGGCGTTATGCTTACCATCAGGCAAACGACCAGCTCGTCTCGTTAACAAATAACATAAAAAAATTAAAAAAAAAGTCTTTTTTGTGCAGTTGTGTAAAATACAGTGTAAGTTTAAAGCGTTTAGTCCTTGCGTTCAGTAATTACTTCTTCAAAGAGATCTTTGCAGGATTTTGACCCTTTTTCACTCTTGTTATAATTTGGTACCTAAGATTAAAAGGAACCGCTGTCCATAACATAATATTTTTCCTTGTAATTAATAAATTTAATATTGTATGCTGTTAGCATAATAAAGGTAAAAGGAAATCGGTTGGAGCGAAGTGTATATAAACCACCTTTTTAAATATCATCTTTATCACAGGTCTAAATATTATAATTTAATATTAATTTTCAATTATAATTAGGCAAACACCTTAGTTTGAGTAGAGTCAGTTGAACAACGTCTGAAAACGCTTTTAACGTATAAAAACAATGTAAGAAGATTATACCTACCTGCCGAGTTTATGAGTAGATTAAAACAAAACCACTAAAATCACTGACGGCGCCTCCTTTCATAAACAGTAAAAGTTTACTAAGGTTTTCACCGCAATTTGCTAGAAAGTGGCGTGATTATCTAAACAAGTAAAACTACCGAGAAACCTGCCAAAAAACGTAAAACTACTTTAATTTTTTTTAATTTGCGACTTTATTGACATACTACTGAATCGACTTTGCTGAAAATTCTTTGGGAACAATCTGAAAGTATATCCCTTCAAATAAAGAAAGAGTTTTCAAAATTGGTTTATAGGTTTCACTAGGTGATAGAACTAGCTCCTCTGTGAGTGTCCGTCTGGGTGTGTACCACGTTTTGGTCGCGAAGTCTGCTACCAAGCAGTAATGTGCAAGTATTACTGTGTTCCGGTTTGATGAGCAGAGTAGCCAGTGAAATTACTGGGCTTATGAGACTTAATATCTGATGTCTAAGGGTAACGAGCGCATAGCAGTGCCACGCAGGCCTTTGTATTTCAAAGTTCTGAATGACACTGCAATTGTTATGGGCCGGCGTTATGCTTACCATCAGGAAAACGACCATCTCTTCTCATCTCGTTATCAAAAAGTATTAAAAAAATGACGGAGTTCTGAGGTAAGAAACATAAAAAATACAATCGAATTGAGAACCTCCTCCCTTTTTGAAGTAGGGTGATAAAAATCTAGACTAGCTTTTGCACGCGTAAAATAACCGTTATTATAGTCACCATATAGTGCAATATTATTCAATGTGGGGGCTGGAAGGCCTGCACTGACGTCACGCTTGACGTGTTTTGTGTATTTTCCACTGCCAGTATCAACCCAAGCCATCCAACTCCTTTACATAACAAAGCACGGCCAAGCATAAAGCGAACGCAGCTGCGGGTGGAAGCTAGTAAACAATAAAACAAGGCCTTTGCCACAGGGATAGTTTACCTTTCTATCAGGGCAAGAATTATCAAACTAGAATCGGTCGTTCTATAGAGATAATCGCAAATAGGTTGATAAAAAAAACCGAAACCCATGGGCTCTAGTAGCACTGAGTCGAGTTATGCTGAAATTTGAATTTAAAGCTGCCTTTAGACGGTAATGCATGATTGATGGTTACGCGTAACAATCACGGAACACGCGAAAACCACGATCACCGCCGCTTCTACTCAACTCCTACTTCGACTCTACTCAAAAAAATAGTTTTACTTTTTTTTTTTTGAAGGGCCGTTCCGTTTTTGTCACTGCCTGCAGCGTCACCGAAATAGTTTCATAACCACTGCGTGTTCAATTAAATACGCAGTGCGCTCGTATGTAGCGGAGCGGTCGTCGCTTTGAGCCCAGGCACTCCAGGAAGGGCTTCGAGGGAGGGAAAGAGACAGAACTATCTGGCCATATTGCTGTTCTTGTCGGTTTCATAGATTTTTGATGGTTTTACTTCAAGCCACGCGTGAGTATGTAATACCTCGGAATTCGCGCTCGTCGCAAAACCATAGTTATTTTGGCAGCAAAACGCAAAATGCAATACCGCCAGCTTAACGATACGAAGGAAAGCCTCACATGCACACGTCATACCTCCATCGACCTAACTTTTTTCTCTTCCCTCAAGTACCCTTGAATCTTCCAGACGGCAGATAGTTCTCGTTTCCTACCAGTTTCCTGCTTCCCTCCGCCAGGCGCCGTTCTCCCATTTCCTCTCCGGCTTTTATAAAATTTGTTGAGCATTGGTGTGTTTTGCCTTCATCGTGTTTCTATGAAGTACCTACCCATTCGTGTTTCTATGAACTAGTAGGTCTATGAATTTTCTCTCAGAAAAAGATAAATCCTTTTTAAAATAATTATATGTAGTTTAAAGAAACTAAAAACACACTTCCACCTCCTGACTCCATCATCAGAACCTCGACACCAAGTGTAATTGGACTCGTCAAACGAATCATAAGAGCCTATAGCCACTGAAGATTTCCACTATCCACCTCCTGGATATATCATCAGATTAGGTCCATGATACCAAATTATTGTATTGTCATCCAAACATACATATGAAAAGTTTTATTTCGATACAACAGTAAAATAAGAATTACTTTAAAATTTACTTCCAAGATTCCATTACCTACATACATTTATAAAGTAGGTAAGTACCTACTTACATGTAGTTAGAGAAGCTATAAAAGTGTGTGTTTTTATTTTATTTTCTGACTTTTAGACAACGGTTAACATTACTTAAATCAAGATTTGTGGTTGCTTAAACATGCGACTAAGGCATGTTTAGGAGTTAAATGCTGTTTAACACAGGTTTAGGGTGTGTTTAATTTTTTTGTGGCAAGACCGATATATTTCAACCAAATACCAAACCACTTATATACTTATTATGTTCTGATAAAGACAGCATTAGTTTTAGTCTGTGATTCGGGTAGATGAATGTTGCAGAGGCCGGCTGTTAGAGTCATTTTAACTTTCATAAGTGCTCGTTTGGGGCCTATTTGAATAAAGACTTTTGAATTTGAATTTGAATTTGACTTACTCCAAAAATATCATAAACAGGCTAAAATAACTCACAAAACATGATCGTGCCGTCCTCCCAGGTCAAACCTACAGTCAAGTACCTAATCTAACCTACCAAGGGTTCCACAGGGTTCCATACTAGGCCCATACAAACTTTACAGGCCTCATCTCGTGGAGTGCCGTCGGGTAGATTGCACCCTTTACCGCAGCCCTTGCCTTTCGCTGAACTAAGCGGAGTAGGCATTATGCGATGAAGGGTTGAAAGGATAAGCCAAGTTGCTGGTTTTGTCGTGCATTTTGTGCGGAAAGCTGCGTAATCAATGCTTTTGTTTATCAAGGTGGACAAGAAATGATGTTTATATTTCTAAAATGTAAAAATCTGTCAAGTGAAGTCAAAACTGCAAAAGGTAAGAAGTCCATGATTACTTATTAACTTATCTTATCATGTAAACAAATGTGGTGTATCACCAACCCACGAATCATGTCATTGCTTGGCATCCGGCATATTTGTTCATATTATTAGACAAACTTGTCTAATAATTACTGAAATTATTACTTAATTACTAAAACTTGTATACAAACACGGACTACGCATATTCTCGCTACCAGTTGACATCATAATACCATGCTGGCGCAATTGTCTACTTCAATTACAATGCTGATTCGCTGTTTGTAATATCAAAATAACAGCTTTTTACTAAATGCATATGAAAGTATATACGGTACCTATAACAAAACAACCATTTAAAAAATTTTGTCTGTCTGTCTGTTTGTTCCGTGTAATCTCCGAAACGGCTGGACCGATTTTGACGGGACTTTCACTGACGATATATCTGATGTTACAAGGAGTAACTTAGGCTACTTTGATTTTAGACAAAGAATTAGGGTTCCGCGCAAATAAATAAAAATCATGTAATCCAAAACCTCCACGCGGGTGAAACCGCGGGGCAGCAGCTAGTAGTAAATAAAAAAAACAAACGATCGCTGGTTTTCATCGGGTTAGAGTCGAAAACTAAGACGATTATTATAGCCAGTAAAGCATCCGTTTTTAAGCACTTTGTAATCTTTATTGTACTTATTGCAATAAAACGTATTTTTCCGTGTCATATAAAATCTGAGAGTAACAATGTCTGTCTGTTCCTCTCCAAGGCCAAACTATTGAACCGATTAAAGTCTAATTTGGCAGAGATGGAGCTGAGAGCTCAAAGGGTATAAGGGTATAAGTCATATACAGGGTGATGCACCAATTTTTTTTTAATTCTATGTGATAACGAGACGAGCCCTTCGCATGCCTTATGGTAAGCATAGCAATTGTTGTGTCACCCAAAACTTTAAATCACAAAAGCCTGCGCGGCACTGCAATGTGCTTGTGTTACCCTGCGATAATTACTGTGTTCCGGTTTGATGAGCAAAGTATAGTCAGTGAAATATTATCACTGAGATTAATCATTGAGGTATTTTTATTAATTTCACTGACTATTTTGCTCATCAAAGTACCCACCCAAAGTTCAGACGGACACTCGCAATATGAGGAAGTCTGAAAGCATAAGAGATACAAAAAAATAATCTAAGGAACTATGTCATCTATTTTACAGTTAAGAAAAACCACATAGCATTACGGAAAACAAACTACAATTTTTTTATAAAAGGCTGTTTATTTCTCGCGGCTTATACAAGACTTTTCCTAAATCTCTTTCTATATTTTAAAATCAACTGCTCAAATATTTTCTTCTATCTGTCAAAGTTAGTAGTTTTTAGTGTAAGTAGTTGTTAGTGGGAGGACTAACTCTTCTGCGAGTGTCCGTCTGGGTTGTTACCACCGCTTTGCTCGTGAAGTCTGCCGCCAAGCAGTAGTGTGCAAGCATTACTGTGTTCCGGTTTGATGAGCAGAGTATCCAG
Source organism: Crocallis elinguaria (assembly GCA_907269065.1). Classification (NCBI taxonomy): domain Eukaryota; kingdom Metazoa; phylum Arthropoda; class Insecta; order Lepidoptera; family Geometridae; genus Crocallis; species Crocallis elinguaria. The sequence continues at coordinate 2,177,568 of OU026076.1, forward strand.
TGAAATTATGAGACTTATGAGACTTAATACCTAATGTCTCAGGGTAACGAGCGCACTGCAGTGCCGCGCAGGCCTTTGTGTTTCAAAGTTCTGGGTGGCATTGCAATTTTTATGGGCCGGCGTTATGCTTACCATCAGGCAAACCACGAGCTCGTCTCGTTACCAAATAACATAAAAAAGAAAAAAAAAAATTTCATACTTCCCCATCACGATGGATCATTCTGTATATCCGAATAAGGAGAGAGTATTCCTGTTGTAACTGAATACAATAAATGAATTCGACCCTTACGGAACACTTATATTATATCTATCAAACTGACCGTGAAAAGGGTTACCTTTCTTCCATGTTGTAATAGTCATGAAGGGAAGGAAAAATATGGATAGTGTAGCAAATGTTTACTTTTGGCAATTAAAAGATTCACAAACCTAACTACAGTATGTCAAATAAAGACGGCTCCGTAGCTGCTTAGACCCCTCGCTTTGCAGGCAGGGTTACTACCAGCTTTGGTAGTAACCCTGCCTGCAAAGCGAGGGGTCCCGGGTTCGATTCCCGGCCGGGGCAGATTTTGTGTAGCATAAAGTTTGTTCTCGGGTCTTGGATGTCTGTGATGTGTATCTGTGTGTGTCCACGACACCTGCGATACAGGGAATCCTAGTGTGGGGGTATGAGTGTAAGCGTTTATTTATTATTATTATTATTTAAAGTACCTACCTCTTGTTAACTTTATTGACAAATTTTTAAACTGCCATGGTCATCAAACTACGAATATCTATATTAGATAAATCAAATTGAAGTGTCTGTTTGTAATATCAAAATAACAGCTTTTTACTAAATGATGAAAGTATATACGGTTCCTATAACATCACAACCACTTTTAAAATGTCTGTCTCTCTGTTTGTTCCGGGTAATCTCCGAAACGGCTGGACCGATTTTGACGTGACTTTCACTCATATAGCTTTTACAAGGAGTAGCTTAGGCTATGAGGGCGAAGCCGCGGTGCATCCATCTGAGATGAATTTTATACACGGGCGGTTTTGAAACGTTGGATTGGAATGTTTAGGATTGGAGTGTTCGTGTATGTGGGCTCTAAAAGGTATTAAGTCACTCTCCGTTCCATAAACTATCTCTATGTAAAGAATTTTAACGATCCATTGCTCCGTTGCTGCGTGAAAGAAGGAGAACCCAACAAAAACACTTTCGATTTATTATACACACATAAGTATGGAAGTAAAGAGTACCGAGTTGGCAATTTGACTTGAAAATTAAACAAAACATTCGCTTGAATAGCGAAACCGCTGTCAAAATATTCCGAACATTGATTATCCAATCAGTAACCCGACTCAAATCGGTAGTTTGATTTGACTTCTAGGTGTATGTATACTTAATGTACCTATACGCACGCACTAAAATTAACTTAAAATTATTGCCAGTATACAACAATATACGTCTATACATAGGATTATTTACATTTCAATAAAAAAACTAAGAATTTATCAATTAAAACCAAAATTAAACAAAACCTTATAAATAAAAAACAGCATTAAGGTCGCCTTCTGCAGGTAGGGTGCCCAAAAAGCTGGCGACATTACCTCGCTGAATAGCTAAACTAATATGTTGACCGAGGTAAGCGCCAGCTCGTTGGTCACCTGTCACTTCTACTAAGCGTCGGGACAACTCCTTAAAAAACAGCTTCGCGTCTGGTCCCCAGGGGCCCATTGTCTCGACCCCAAAAGGAAGAAATATGTATCCGTCACCAAGGGATGCATATTTCCTCCGTTTAAGGATTTCCGCTGCTTCTGCTGCCGAACCCGCCGCCCTAGATGACAATTGGACGTGAGAAGGCGCTAGCGTGTCGACACAAGTTGCGTCCCACACCAGTGGCCTCCCACGACTCCAAGGAATTAATGTCATACCATCAGGCCTCTTACCATCGTCACGTGAAATACCGTTCGGCTCTAAAGTAGCCGGCACGTTAACGGTGGTAAGGGCCCGACGTATGACATCATTCAAAGCGGCGTGACGCGAGAGACGCCCTGCACTGCGACGGCAAGATAGACCGTGGTAGCCCAAATTGTCTACCTCGCCTCCACAGTGGCAGTGATGTGGCGTAGTCGTGGAGATGCCTAGACGCAAACCTACTGCAACAGTGAAACTAGTATTATCCAGTAGAGTTCCTATATTAGACGAGGGAATAGCCTGCAACCAGAAGCCCGACTCGCGTTCACTAGTAGCAAGGAGACGAGCCCGAACAAAAAGGTCATTACTACTATTTAGTAATGATTGTTGTACAATTTTGCAAAGTGGCTCGTCCCATTGCTTCTGCGAATGGAGGCTTTTTGGGAAACCCTCACTCGGACAGGCCAAGATCCAAGCATTTTTGGCTTCGTCCATGCATACTGGCTGTACACCATCCAAAAAAGGATTTATGATTTTCCTGTAAAGGCCGGAGGTACTGTGGACAGAAGACAAAAATGCTGGTAATGAAATACTCATAATTTTACGGATACCTATGCCCCCAAAACGAACGGGAAGGGAAGCCTGACCCCATGAATTATCCGAAAGAGAACAGTTTAAAATTTGTGTTAAAATATTTTTGATGGTATCGTCTAAACTAGTCAAAAGAGAAATATGATTCCAAAAAGGGCAGCAACGGAGTACATAAGTAAATTTAGGCACAAAAAGGCAAAACTGAATTATATGAAAAGCGACATGAGAGTGAATTTTTATCAAATTATCTGAAGTTGCTTCAAATTTTGTGCGTTGTTCGTCAATAAAATTTGGAAAAGAGTCTTCTAAAATTGGAGCACCAAGGAGGCGCAGCGACTCTTTATTTAAAATTTTCAAATTAGGGGCCAGTCTGTTGAATTTCAAAATAATTTCGTCTCTAGCGTTAGTAGGTACCATATCAGACAGGAATAATTCACATTTGGAAAAATTTAGATCTAAACCGATTGAATGAAATTTATCTATCAATGTTTCTAGGTCACGAACCACTGTGCTTGCATCGCCTCCTAAGGTTCCATCATCCAAATACCATAAGTTAAATTTAGAATTTAGAGTCGAAATAATTGGGTGGATGGCAAGGCTAAAAATGGCCGGTCCGAGTGGATCACCCTGTTGACAACCAGTACACGAATTAATTAAATGGTTTCTAAAGAGTAATTTAGATTCCAAACCATAACATTGCCAAAGGTAGTTGTATATTTCCGGTATACTGTTTTGAATTTCAGATAAAAGTGTGGTTCTGTCAATATGTATTTATTTATTTATTTATTTATTGTATATTTTCTGCTACATGGCATGCAAGGCCAATTACACTGCAGCGCGACGACACATGTCGTAAAAATCTACCACTTCGCATAACGTATCGTGAAAATTTCCGACGTGGAAATAACGCCAGCCCCTAACAATTGCAGTGCCAACAACGGCCTTCGCGGCACTGCATCGCGCTCTTTACCCGGAGGCATTAGGTCCCTATGTCTCATAAGCCCTGTAGTTTCACTGACTGGCCATAAAACCGGAACACAGTAATGCACATTACTGCTTAACGGCAGATTACACGTGCAAAGCGATGGTACCTAGATGAACACAGAAGAGAAGCAGAAGAATTAGTCGGATTGCAGTTTTTTAAACTATGTAGTTGGAAGATAACAAGCAACAAAACCGCAGGTACTACAAAACAACAATCAAATAAGGGTTGAAGCTTGGTTTAAAATTAGACCGAATAATTCTATAGGGTTTTAATAATTACCCTCATTTTCGTAGACTGTGAGAAAATGATCTTAATAAAATAAAGCTATTTTAATTATAATTATCATTGCTTTAGATCGCGGAAATATCGAAGGCCCGTGGAACAATGGACGTATTCAATTTGCTGTGATGTTTTTTTCAATTATCGTGCCCTTATTATGTTTCTCGGTATTGTAAGGAAAATATGTAGCGGATACTTGAAATGGAAGATTATTTTCTTTATTTAAAGAAAGGCTTCATTTGTTTTACGTCAGTTTCAGATCTTTTTTATATTTGAAATTGGTTTACGTTTGACCGCGAAGTCACCATGCTGTAGACGATGTAGCATACTTGCAAAAAGAAACATATTTACTCTCGTCTTGAAACATCCCAGATTATAGCTATTGGGAAACAGAAAGCTGGCAAAGAATTCCACTCCTTAGGGGCAGCGTAGACGCTTATGCAAACGTACGTTTGCTTGTCAGAATAACAACGCTTTTCAACGCGTCAAGGGCGCATTTCGTGATACTCGAAGTATCACGAAAGAACTTCGACAACGAAACGTACGTTTGCATAAGCGTCTACGCTGCCCCTTAGCCGTCCATATAATGAAGGTTGATGCAAAACGCTTGGTACGGAAGGGAGTGATATCTACCATAATACGGATGACGCAGTGCCGTACCTCTGGACGTCCGATGCTAAATAATCCTACTAATCCTACTTCCTACTAATATTATAAATGCGAAAGTGTGTTTGTTGGTTTGTCCTTCTTTCACGCAATAACGGACAAACGGATTGACGTGATTTTTGGCATATATATAGTTTATGGACCGAAGAGTAACATAGGTTAGTTTTTATCCCGGAAAAATGCACGGTTCCTGTGGGAACGCGGTTGAAAACTGTGGGCAGAAGCTAGTCATATTTAATTGTATGATAGCTTGGTCACTTGGTGGCGGATTGGCTCAATTGGCTTTATTATAAAACACAAGTTTTTGTCGTACAGACCCAAACTCCTAAAACACTTCTCTATCTTCGTTGCAAGAGTATTAAAATTTATGTTTGGTGCTGACTGTATTGATTCTGTGGCGGGGGTGTTCTTCACTTCCGCAATAAAAGGTCAATATCCGGTAAGGGTTCCGCGAACGCTTGTAAATATCAATAAAAACACCGGACGTCCGGTATAGGGGTGAATAGATTGGGGTCGAATCGTTATGCTTTTAGGCGTTAGGTTAAAGGTGACATGGGGTAATTTAGTCTTGTGAAAACTGTAGTGAGTCGTTATTCTCTTTTCCTTATTTCTATCTCTCCGGGTTCAGTGACTGTTTGGTTTATTCTGAAGTACAGTCGTGGTAAGAAGCGATGACAAAACGATACTGACTTGCAATGATCTGGCTTTAAAATTCATTAAATAAAGGACTAAAACAATGTAAAAAAACCTACTAATATTATAAATGTGAAAGTGTTTGTTGATTTGTTGTTTGTCCGTCTTTCACGCAGTAACGGAGCAATGGATCGACGTGATTCTTGGTATAGATATAGTTTAAGGACCGGAGAGTAACATAGCCTAATTTTTTTCTCGGAAAATTGCACGGTTCCTTTTGGAACGCGGGTGAAAACCGCGGGCAGAAGCTAGTTAAAATATAAAACTACCTATATACAAAACTACTTGATTTAACAAACCGGTACCAGCAGGCAACGGTCTTAAAATGCTAGCAGCATTGCCACGCTGAATAGCAATGCTTAGTAAATGCTTGCTTTGCCAAGTAAATGGCCAGCATTTTGGTAACGTGTTGCTGTCTTGAAAAGTGGAAATTCAGGAAGTTACCCGTTACCTGAATTAAATTGGCCATTATATTAGACGTAACACGCGTCACTAATTCAAATTCAAATTCAAATTCAAATTCATTTATTTCAGGTCTTTAGCACCCATAGTTACAAAAAAAGAAATGTCACATAATATATTAATTAATTAAAATATTAAGAAATAGAATAATTTTAATTTAGTTGAGCTTATCTATTACGTAGCACTAAGTAACACTAAGTAGCACTAAGTAAGTAAGGTACTTCTAAGTATGTTTCGCTTTCCCAGTGGTACCTTCTTAGCAAATTAGTACAAAATATTGTACGATTGGATAAGTAGATGAGCGAATCTTTTTAACGCCGGACCATAATAATTGCAGTGCCACACAGAACTTTGAAACATAAAGGCCGACGCGGCACTGCATTGGCTCTGAATAACATTAGGTATTCAATAGTTAGTGGGAGGACTAACTCTTCTGCGAGTGTCCGTCTGGGTTGGTACCACCGCTTTGCTCGTGAAGTCTGCCGCCAAGCAGTAGTGTGCAAGCATTACTGTGTTCCGGTTTGATGAGCAGAGTATCCAGTGAAATTACTGGGCTTATGAACTTAATACCTAATGTCTCAGGGTAACGAGCGCACTGGCAAATGAGGCATCAGGCAAATGACCAGCTCGTCTCGTTACCAAATAATATAAAAAAAAAGTCTCATAAGCCCAGTAATTTCACTGATTAATTTGCTCAAACCGGAACACAGTTGCAAAATATGACCCTAAAGTAAGCAATCCAAAGCTAATGATTATCTAAACCATAAACGTTTAATTTCGTATAAAATTGTTCACAAAGGAAGGCTGCATTTGACAGGTCAAAATGTACACAATAAGTAATACCATGTACCGATTAGATACACGTATGAGGACAATGGGTACCGTTTTGTGTCGCTGCATTGAAAGCGGTCATAATTTGGCCCATTATTTTGCAAATAATAATGTTATTTTAACAAAATTGTATACGGTCTGTAGTCCAACCATTTTGCAGTAGATTAGGTAGTTAATTATTAGAGTTGAATACATAGGAAAAGAAAGAAAAGAAATAGTTTTCTGCGGAAAAATCCTATATTTTTCTATTTATATTTTGTAAAGCCACCTACATTAAAATATAAAAATATTTTTTTGTACATGCGTTAAATAACATTTAACTCCTACACATGCATTAGTAAATATAAGCAACCACATAGAATTGATTTAAGTTGTTTCTAACCGGTGTCTAACTCCATTCTGTTGTAACATATCTAATCATATTAGGTAGGATCGATTGCATAAGCGTCTACGCTGCGCCTTAGACGTTTATCTTTACTACGACGACGTTTAACCTGAAGTCGTCAAAAAAATAAGACGGTGAGAACTTTATTTTCAACACACTTGCTTGTAAAGTGGGTTATTATCACACATAGTGGTTTTTGAACATGCGAGTTCCTTCACCGTTTTAGAGCGAATGTGAAAACATAATTTATTATAAAATATAATTTATGTTACACAACAAAATTGTAGGTCCTTACAGTAAAAACAAAAACACTGAACTTTGAACTGACATTGAAGTGAAGTTAGCCGACAGCCCGGCTGATTGACGGCTCCGTGGCTAAGTTGGTAGTACCCGTACCTACAAATCATGCGGCGTCGGGTTCGATTCCCGGCCCGAGTAAACTTGAGGTGAGCATAAATTTTGTTCACTGGTCTTGGATATGGTTACTGGTGTTGTCTATCTGTGTGTCCAAGTCACCTGCAACTCGGAATCTTAGTGCAGGGATGAGTGTGTAAAAAATACATATTTAGCTTGCTTTCCACTTTAGCCTGAACTAGATGCTGCCCCGCGGTTTCCCCGCGCGGAGATATTGGATTTCATGGTTTTTATTTTTTAGAGCGGAACCCTAATTTTTTTTCTAAAATAAAAGTAGCTTAAGTTACTCCTTGTAACATCAGCTATCTGACATTGAAAGTCCCGTCAAAATCGCCCCAGCCGTTTCGGAGATTACCCGGACAAACAAACAGACAGACATACAAAAATTAAAAAAATGGTAGGTTTCTTATAGGTACCGTATATACTTTCATATGCATTTGGTAAAAAGCTGTTATTTTGATATTACAACCAGACACTTCAATTTTATTTATTTGTATAGATTAAAAATGACTGAATTTTAAACAAAATCGAACAATATCGCTATTAAGTACCGGTCAAATACTTCAACTTTTCACAAAGTTTTCAGATCAAAAACGTTCATTTCCGTCCCTTTCCCGACCAATCTAAAGTTAGTTGATGAAATTGTCCATTATCACCTCAAACTTTTGCGTAACTAGACCCATTCATCATTTGAGTTGACGAACTTGTCTAAATGCCACACAATCGCAGCTTATTTACACTATGCCATATTATATAGATCCTATAGAAATTGATGTTTATAATTTGGCACTTAAAATATGAAACAAAATTTTAACGATACCAAAGTCAAATCCATATTAATCAAAGTTGGTCATTTTGAAATGTTTTGAAAGTTAAGGATATTTTTTTACTTTGCATTTGCTATTATAACTAGGTACTTATTTTTGATTTTGATAACGCTATTATGGAAAATCTCCACTGCTGGACATTGGGGGGAGTTTGCCATGCTATTGCAATCAGTAATTTGCATGCTTTACTATGTACCCCGCGGTATCCCCGCACCCGCGGTCGTGAACAGTTGTGCTCCCGTTGAATATTTTGTTTATCCACAAAATGTCTACGAAAGTGCTTGAAAATCTCGTTCGCGAGCTACAGAACACTTTTATCAACACTATGACTGGATTTACGACCAGAATTGAAGCACTAGAAGCGAAGGTTAGTGAACAATCAGCTGTTATCATGAAGTTATCGGTACCACTTTCTTCGCCGTCTACCCGCAAATTACTAACAATTGCGCCGAAAATCGCGTCAACATCAACTGCACCGGCGCCCGCGCCGCAGCGGCCCCTACGGAATGCACGGCTTAATGCAGCGGCGGCTAAAGCCGATTTGACTGGCGTTGCTGTTAAAAGAGGAGCTAAAATAGGCCCGCAAATAGTATCTAATGCAGGAGTGAATGAGACGAGTCAAAATGTCAATGCCCGGGTCGCCTCACCTTTGCTGACTGCAAAATCGGTGTCGACTGAAATTGCTTCACAGCAGCAAATTAAGGAGTCTTCCCGAGTATGTTTAACTGATAACACGCAGGACGACTCCGAGGGACAATGGCAGGTAGCAAGTAAGCTACGCCGCCGCACTAAACAACAACGGCCGGTGGTCGTTGGCGTTGGAAATAATGACGAGTTACAAGCTGTAGAAAGGATAAGGCATATCCAAGCTTGGCACTTTAAAATAGAGACAACGACTGAACAGGTGCTACGATTCTTAAATAAAATAATCTCTGCAAAGTACACTGTAATAAAACGGGACATAAAGTCGACGCGCCATGCATCCTTTCTAATAGGAATACCTGAGAATGTATACGATCAAGTTACAGAGCCTTCTACATGGCCGCAAGGAATCAAATTCACCGAATGGTTTTTTCGCTCGCACCCGAATCCGGCGGGCCTGCCAGGTTAAGATCGCGCACCTCGATGCAACCGCAACCGCATGATTCATCGCCTCTGATCCCGCTTAAAGCACGACGCGCGAAAACATTAGCAGTCGATGATAACAGAACCTGTTTACGAGTGTGTCATCAAAACATAGCGTCCCTCAAGAATAAAACAAATCAATTGGACGTTCTATTACAGGAGAAGATGAAATGCGATGTACTGTGTCTTACCGAACACTGGCTAAAAGAACACGAACTACGATGCATTAACTTAAATAACTTTACATTGGTGTCATATTATTGTAGGTCAGATGTGGCCCACGGAGGCTCGTGTATATATCTACGTAATGTACATGCAAATTATAAAAATCTAGACATGTATACTAGTTTGTCAGTTGAGCAAGTATGCGAGATATCGGCTGTAGAAATAATTGATAGTAATACGATAATAATATGTTTGTACCGATCTAACTTGACTAGTACATCCCAATATTTTCCTATTGTGGAATGTTTGCTCAATAAACTATCTGAAAACGGAAAAGATTGCATAGTTGTAGGTGATTTTAATATTGACCTCGGTAATTTTTTAAGTAGTGACCAGAAAAAAATGACTGATCTATTATCCATAAATAATATGTGCAATATTGTGAATTTTCCAACAAGAGTGACTGAGACAACCAGCACCTGCATTGATCACGTATACGTCGGCCGTTGGCGGGCCCGCGAATCGCGCGCTGAGCCCGTGCACTCCCACCTGAGCGATCATTACGCGGTGTGCGCCTCGGTTCCGTGCGAGGTGCGGGCGCGAGCTGCCTCACCCAGGCTCGGCAGGTCCTACACTCAGATCAACAAATGCAATTTTCTTGCAGCAGTTGAAAGTGTCAAATGGAACGAGGTTGAGCGGAGGCACCCTGGATCGCCAGATAGACTTGCCACTAATGTGGTCAGGATATTAAAAAATAAAATTGATACTTGCTTCCCTATAAAAAGGTTACCGGTGGCAACCAAAGAAAAATCATGGGTCAGCGATGACCTAATTAAGTTAAATTATATATTAAATGACATGAAAGATCTGACTAAAAAATTCCCAAAAAATACCCAACTGTTATTAAAAATCGACGAATTTCAGAATAAATACAAGGAAATATTAAAAACTGAAAAAAGTAATCATTATTGTAGTTTGATAACCAAATCTACGAACGTTATAAAAGCAATGTGGAATGTAGTAAATTCGGAAACTGGAAGACTGAGACCAATACGTGATTATACCGACCTTATCACACAATCCGATGGTTCAAAGTTCCACAATAAGACGGATGCCGTCGATGCGGTGAACGCACACTTTGTCAACGCAGCTGCAACGTGCGGTGCGCCCGCCGCTGATGTCGCCGCAGCGACCTGCGCGCTGGCGGCGGTGCGTCCCCCTTCTGATCGATCCCTTAGATTTAAACTATTTACTGCACACGAAGTGTTCCGAATCATTTCAACAGGCGTAGCGCGTAAGAACTCAAAGGATGTGTATGACGTATCTGTGTCCTTGCTTCACAACGTGGCCTCTCCGATAGCTCAAGTTTTGTCATGCTTGTACAACCAGTGCTGTAGGCAAGGCAGATACCCCCTGACCTTGAAACAAGTTAAGGTGTCTCCGTTGTATAAGGGTAAGGGGAAGCAAGGGGATATAAACAATTATAGACCGGTATCAATCATCCCGTGTATAGCTAAAATTTTTGAGCATGGGCTCAGTAAAAGGCTAACTAATTACCTCACAGATTGCAAATTACTGTCGGATAGGCAATATGCTTATCGTGCAGGAAGATCGACAACATGCTTGGCTCGGGAAGTGGTCAGACGAGTACTCGAGGCTCGTGAAAACTCTGAACAGGTCGCAGTTATTTTCTGCGATCTGTCTAAGGCCTTTGACGTCGCTGACCACGGCGTGCTTGTCGCCAAAATGAGGCATTATGGAATCAACGGCCCAGCACTTCAATTGCTGGCCGCATTCATGCAAGGTAGAAGCCAAGTAGTCGTTGGTGAAGGGGGTAGAGTGAAGTCGAAACCACTGCAAACCTTCATTGGAGTAGCACAAGGCTCGTCGCTCTCTAATATCATGTTCTCTCTCCTACTGAACGACCTGCCAGAAAACGTCCGTAATGGTCATGTACTAATGTACGCTGACGACGTCGCGGCTGTCGTTACTGCGTCTTCCACGGAGCAGCTGGAACGGAGACTTAATGCTGTAACCTGTGATTTAAATCGGTGGTTCATGATCAATGGCTTAATTTTGAATATAAATAAAACTCAATACATGAGCTTCGATTTGTCAGGTCGAGCTCAAAAACCTCTACGTGTCAGCCTCGGCGATACAGAGTTAAAGAGAGTGACGCACACAACTTTTCTAGGTTTCCAACTAGATAGTAGCTTAACGTGGGAATCTCATATCGACAGGCTGTGTGAGAAGGTTGGTCGCGCTTGCTTCGCGCTGTGGCGTGTCGCTGCCATCCTACCGTCTGACATGGTGCGCAGCTGCTACTTCGCATCTGTGCACTCGCTCATACAATACGGTATCGAGATCTGGGGGCGCGCTGCCGACTGGGAGCGCGTCTTCAGAATGCAAAAAAGAGCCGTACGTGCTGTGATGCGAGTGCCACAAGATACCCCAGCGAGGTCGCTGTTCCGTTCCATGAGGATACTAACTGTCCCTTCCTTGGTGATACTCCAGGCAGCACTCTACGCTAGAGTGCACTTGGAGGAGTACCCAAAATTCGGGAACGGACACCACTACAACACGCGGAATGCGCATCTGCTGCGCGCGGTGCCACGGCGGCTCACCAAAACATCGAGGTTGGTACACGTCATGGCTCCGGCTGTATATAACCGGTTGCCAGAGGAAATAAAATGCGCGAATTCGATAAATTCATTTAAATGGAAAACAAAAAAATGGCTTACTGAGCAAACATTCTATACATTTGATGAATTTGTTAAATAACCTATCTCAGCCATAGCTTGAAAATACTTTGTTTTTTACTGATTTGACTTGTTAATTATTAATATGTGGAATATGTAGTGTGCTTTTTTGTTGACCTGTAACATTTTCTGTTATGAAATAAATGAATATGAATATGAATATGAATACCGGTTTGATGAGAAAAGTAGCCAGTGAAATGACTGGGCTTATGAGACTTAATACCTAATGTGTTGAGTAAGAAGTGGTACCGCGTAGGCATTTGTGTTTCAAAGTTCTGAGTGGCACTGCAATTGTTATGGGCCGGCGTTGTGCTTACCATCACACAAACGAGGCGTTACCAAATGGTATAAAATATTTTTTTTCTAAATAAAATACAATAAATAGAAAAATTGCATGCAGATCAGCATCATAAGTTGTTCCATAATATTCTCCGCTGACCTTACCTAGTTATATGATATCATTATTTACATCCATGCCTACGCATCAATGTAACAACGAATGCCGGCTCGGTTTCATATCAACAATTGATAGCTTGCATCCGTGGGAGCAATGGAGAAGCGCTATTACTCTTGCTATCGAATGTCTACCATTATTCAAATAATATACCAAATGGTATAGTAACTGGTAGCCACAAAGACGGACGGCCACGGTAGACGGCTCTGTTGCTAAGTTGGTAGTAACCTTGCCTGCAAAGCGAGGGGTTCCGGGTTCGATTCCCGGCCGGGGCAGATATTGTGTAAGCATAAAGTTTGTTCTCGGGTCTTGGATGTTTGTGATGTGTATCTGTGTGTGTCCATGCCACCTGCGACACAGGGAATCCTAGTGCATGGGTATGAGTGTAAGCGTTTATAAAAAAAACTAGAGAGAACAAAAGGGGTGCTCGGGCGCTTTTGGACGGCGTAAGCGCCTAAACGCCCCTTCTGTTCTCTCTCTTTTCTGTGCGGGCGAGGAGCGTTTGCGATTGAGTGCGCGGGAGGCACAAAAGGCGGCCACCGCCTCAACTTGTGGCTCAATCGCGGCCACTCAAAGGCTCAGTGTGCGCCGATGTCATACAAAATGTATGAAATTGTCCGCAGCTTGTGGTTGCGTTAGTGGGCACTAATTAATACTGCATTCAAAGGTTTTTTTCAGTCGTTTGCGAAATAGAGGACTCCGACCCGCTAAATACAAAAACTTTATGTTTAAGAGGTCAGTCGAAATTGTAATCGCAAGGATAAATTCATTCTTAATAAAAAAAAACTACAATACACAAGAACGCATGGTAATGTAAAATAAGGTTTTGTCCAAAAAAAATTGCTAAGAGTAAAAAAATACCTATCGTATATTCTAACAAACTCTTAGTAATCTGTGCTACTTAATTTTGGTTAAATCCGCTATCGTAAATTTAAAAAGCTATGGTAACAAAATGTTTGTATTTTGTATCAAATTAGGGGCAGCTTAGACGCTCAAGCAAACGTACGTTTGCTTGTCAGAATAACAACGCTTTTGCGTCAAGCGCGGATTTCGTGATACTCGATATGCGCGCTTGACGCAAAAGCGTTGTTATTCTGACAAGCAAACGTACGTTTCCTTGAGCGTCTAAGGTGCCCCCTAGGGTTACTAAACACACTGTGTCGGTCGAAATAATATGGTGCACGCGGGGCAGGTCGAGAATTGGCATCCACCATTACAAATTTACAATCCGTCCAGCGAGCCGCGCGGCAAGTATTTTTCTGGGTGACCCGCGTTTATCTACGTGCTATACAACTGTGTGTTTGTTTTTTGATGTGATTTCGTGCTCTTTAGTTCTCATGAAATTATCAGATAGGACAAAGAAACTAACTTTTTACAATGTTATCGGAACCGTAAGCTAAACAAAGGGATTAATTAAGAGTTCCCTAAACACAATCTTAAAGTGAGTGTTAAATTTCACGTTGAGATATATTATGTTACTGAGAAGGAATACTTGTGATTTACCCTTCAATGTTTAAAGTTGGTACTTAGGTACTTATTGTTCTCCATGTACCATAGCCGTGTTATAAATAGCAATATAAATACGGTTCATTTATACACAGGGTGTAGTATTTAAGTGGATTTGTCGCCGACACCCAGAAAGAAAGGATGTTTTAATTAATAATGTCAGTACCAAACCCCTTTTTTGCCAAAACAAAAAAAAACATTGTTATGCTGATATCCATTTTACTTTTTGTCACAATATGCCTTTGACATTATTGACATTTCCATTAAAGAAACACGCTGTTTTCGAGATGTTTTTTATCCAATTAATAGGATTGTCAAATCGTCTCTTAAAAACCTACTAATATTATAAATGTGTTTGTTGGTTTGTTTGGTTTGTCCTTCTTTCACGCATTAACGGAACAACCTATCGACGTGATTTTTGGCATAGATATACTTTATGGACCGGAGAGTAACATAAGCTACTTTTTATCCCGGAAAAATGCACGGTTCCTGTGGGAACGCGGGTGAAAACTGCGGGCGGAAGCTAGTCTGATATAAGGTAACTAGTCGTACGTTGAAAATTCTATAATTGATTAATTCATAGTTATTTAATTGCGTTTTACAACATCTCGCCAGATGTAAGGCAAAGCACGTTAGTTTATGAGGTACGTATTAGTACCTCAGTACCTCATGTAAGGAAAGTTCACTGATTCTATCTTCGAAAGAGTCAGTGAAATTTTCCTGAAAATAGAAATTCGAAAAGAGCGTTATACTCCGGTCGCGGTCTTTGATTAAAAAATTCTCGAAACATTACAAAGAGAAATATCAGAATAGAAATATCTTTAAAGCATTAAAAATCAAAGTCTATTATAGCTAAGAGGATGAGTTTAAATAAAAAAGGAATCAAATGGAAAACGAATTGATGCTGTAAGGAGATTTCACCGAGCGGACTCGAGACTTATTACTTTGTTTACTGGACATACTGGGCCGGACTAAGTAGATGTCAAGAGTCTGGAGTCGGACACAATGTAAACTGTGAAGCTAAGCTTAAATATTTACTAAGCCCATTTATGGTTGACATACCATCTATCCGCACCAAGCGTTTCGCTTCCACGTTCATTATGCGGACATTGAAAAAATGGAACTCATTGCCGGCATCTGTATTTCCTGAATACTACAATTGGGAGTCTTCAAGTCAAGAGTGAAGAGGTATCTTCTAGGCAAGCGTGCTACATCGTCAACCGCATCGTCGCTTACCATCAGGTGAGATTGCGGTCAAACGCAAGCCAATCCTGTAAAAAACAAAAAATTACAGGTTATAGGACTAAAACTTTTGCGAAGTGCGACTGCAGATCATCAGATACGTTACAGTAATGCTTGCACATTACTGTAACGTGTCGGTTTGATGAGCAAAGTAATCATTGTATGTATATGAGATTTATACCTACTGGTGTCGATTCTGTAATCTCATACCTAAACTAAATTTTAGTTTTAATCTCTCTTTCTAAAAGAGAACATAAGAAAGCGATGGAATAATTTTAGATCTGTCAAATTAATCCACTTGCTAGGGTCAAGTGCAAATTTAACGACAATGAATTTAGTGGCGTCTAAGGTCTAAGGTTACAAGGTTATTTGTTTGGAACTGAGATGTGTATCTATACAAATAAATAAAATTGAAGTGTCTGTTTGTAATATCAAAATAACAGCTTTTTACCAAATGCATATGAAAGTATATACGGGACCTAAATAACAAAACAACCATTTTTAAAATTTTTGTCTGTCTGTCTGTTTGTTTCTAGGTAATCTCCGAAACGGCTAGGCCGATTTTGACGGGATTTTCACTGGTACATAGCTGATGTTACAAGGAGTAACTTACGCTACTTTTATTTTAGAAAAAGGATTAGGGTTCCGCGCAAAAAATAAAAACGATGAAATCCAATATCTCCGCGCGGGTGAAACCGCGGGCAGCAGCTAGTTTAACATAAATTAGGTACAAGGAGTTTTAATAGTTATTCCACGGTATATAATACATAATTACATAGTGCATTGAGTATATTAAGTGTTATACTAATAATCATGAGTAAAATACACCGTACGTCGCCAAAAAAAGGCGACAAGAAAATGGACACCGAAGACAGTTTGGAATGTATGGAACAGTCAAGCCAAAACTTGACGTTTCGCAAGCATTCTAGACGCCCGTCGCACGAGGACTTTAAAGAGGAACTCTCTTTATTTAAGCAGGAAATAAAGGATATGTTTAATAGTTGGAAGTCTACACAAGAATCAAACTCACTTAAATTGACCCAAAACATTGATTCTATGAAAAAACGTTTTGATGACTTGTGCACTACTAACCTGCAAATTAAGGAGGGAATAACTTTTTTGTCTAAGGAATATGATGATATGAAGGTTAAAGTGGAAAAACTACAGAAAGAAGACAGGCAACAATGCGCGAAGATCTATAATCTTGAAGAAAGTATCGAGGAGCTTAACCGAGCTTCCAAGCTAAACAAGCTTGAAATTAGAAATGTGCCTCAGGTTAGTGGCGAAACAAAAGCGGATCTCATAAAGACAGTACAAAAACTAACATCTACCATCAGTGAAGGCACACAGCTCACTCCAACTTCAGAGTTACAAGATGTTTATCGTCTTCCCAACAAAAACAACACAGTGAAAACTATCATTGTTGAACTCCAGAACCCTATGGCAAGAAATAATGTGTTGAAATTGTTCAGAAGCTATAATAACAATAATAAAGGTTGCCGCCTAAACACCACGCATATAGGCTGTGCAGAAAAACCGCAACCGGTTTACATAGACGAACATCTAACATATAAAACTAAAAAACTATTCTTTCACGCTAGAGAATTCAAGAAATCTCAGAAATATCAATACTGCTGGACATCCAACGGTAGAATTTATTTAAAGAAGTCAGAAGGTGCTCCTGCGGTGTTGGTTAAAAACGAAGCTCAACTGGAACTTTTGAAAGACTATAAGTGACTAGCTATAGTAATAACTGTGTCGGTAAACAATCCTGTCTACTTTAAATGCCTAAGTTGTTTAAGTATTCAATTAATAGAAAGGTACTTTAACAAACTAAGTATGTCAACTCATATTAGCACTTATATTATTTTGATGCTAAACCTGTCTTATGTACTGCACTTACCTATACTATGTTATATTATAATATTATCATACTCATATACCACCACATATATTATTTATATACACTTTTGTAGCTCACAAATTCATGTATCCAAAATAGGTTTTATAGTTACTATTCTCATGGATTGCAATAACATGCTTCCGCTTTGCTTAATAAGTGCACACTGTATCATGTTAGACACTCTAGTAAAGAGAATACAGCGATTGCCATGTAGGACCGGTTCTTGTTTACATTTGTGTTGGCACTCTGTTATTTTAACTCTTCGATGTTTGGTGTTCTGTGTTTTGACTCAAGACATGTTGGTTTGCTTATTAGAGAATTACATTATAGTCTTATTGCTCATTAAATTGTTACATATGTACCTAAATTATAAAAATGGCGGTCATACAGCAACTAACTGATGACTTGGATGATTGTCTGTCCTGTGAGTCGTCATTATGCCAACCAGAAGCGGTCAAAACCTATATGACCAACCAGAAAAATAATTTCACTTTGTTAAATCAGAATATTAGAAGTATTGACTGTAATATGAAACAATTAGAAGTCCTCCTTAGTAGAATGCAACTAGACTTTGATGTCTTAGTCTTAACAGAATGTTGGCTTAAAAAACTGATGAACCCTCCACCACTATCTTACTACAATTATTATTTTACAAAAATGTGTCATTCACAAAATGAGGGTGTGGTTGTGTATATAAAAAAAATAATTTGATGTGCAAAGTATATGAACCAAATTTTAATGACGCAAACTGCATGATAGCTGAACTAGGCTGCAGTTTCGCAATTGTTGCCATTTATCGCCCACCACAGCACCGAAATATAGATAGGTTCTTAACATCTCTTAATGTGATTCTGCTTTCTTTATCTGCTTTTCATAATGTCATTATTACAGGTGATATTAATATAAGCTTAAGTTGTTCTGATAACGATTCCATGTCGCACGATTATTTGAATTTACTTGCTTCCCATGGTTATATACCGGCACACACGTTACCAACCAGACAAAATAACTGTTTAGATCATGTAATCGTCAAATCAAAGCTGTCATGTAAGACTGCAGTCATCACCTCCTCTATCACTGATCACTTCACTGTATGTGTAGAAATAGAAAAAATTAAACAACCAACGCCTACCAGTTTTGATAACAAGTCATATAAAATAGACTATAATCAGTTGCTAAAAGCTATTGAACACTTTGATTTCTCTCCGCTCTATAACAAAGTTGATGTAGATGATGCCACAGTATTTTTTGTCGACAATTTAATGAAATTAATACGTGCTAACACTAGTGAAAAAGCTGTTCCTAGGCGTAAACACATAATAAAACCTTGGATTACCCCTGGTCTCTTACGTTGTATGAGACACAGGGATAAGCTGCATCTGAAATTTAGAAAAAATCCAGCTGACGAAACGGCTAGGGTGATATATGTGCGATATCGTAACTTCTGTAACTCGCTCCTAAAGAAGACCAAACGGGCGTATGAGCGTGCTCTACTAGAAAAGGCAGTGGGTAATTCTAAAAAAACCTGGCAAGTTCTAAAGGAGATTGCGAATATTAATAGTCAAAAAAAGTCTAATCTGGAACTCGTTTCGCAATCGAATCCACAGGAATCTATTGATAACGTTAACAACTTTTTTGCAAACATCGGTAAATCCCTCGCTGACAATATAATAATGAACCGATCGAGTGGACAAATTTATAAACCCACACAAATAAGTAATAAATCACCATCAAACACTTTTGTACTCATGGATGCCAGCGAAATGGAAGTTCACTCAATATTGCTTGGTCTGCGAGACGACTGTTCGGTAGGATGGGATAAAATATCAAGTAAAATTCTAAAAATGGCTAGCAATATACTCGTTAAACCCATTACGTACATTTCCAATCTCAGTTTTCAAACTGGCACTTTCCCACACTATTTTAAAATTGCTATTATTCATCCAATTCACAAATCTGGAGAAAAAACAAAACCAAATAATTACCGTCCAATCTCCGTCCTACCAACACTATCCAAGATATTAGAGCGTTTAATTAATACTAGGCTTACCAACTTCTTACAAAAATATGATCTTTTGTCTCACAATCAGTTCGGCTTTATTGCTGGGAAATCAACGGAGGGGGCCGTGTCTAGACTTACGGAGCACGTGGTCAATAGTTTAGATAATGGTTGCAAATGTATAGGAATCTTTTTGGACCTATCCAAAGCCTTTGACACGGTCTCCATCCCCATTCTTTTGTCGAGATTAGAGCACTTGGGTATTCGTGATTGCGCACTTAGACTTTTCTCGAGCTATCTCTCCTGCAGAAAACAACGAGTTAAGATTGATAATAGCTTCAGCAACGATGAAACAGTCACATTCGGAGTGCCGCAGGGAAGCATTGTAGGTCCTAGCTTATTCTTGGTTTATATAAACCAAATCTGTGACCTCATTTTACCAATGGGTCAAGTTATTTCTTATGCGGACGACACTGCTCTTTTGTTCCATGGGCAGAATTGGAGTGAAGTCACTAAATCGGCAGAGAACGGTCTAAGAACGGTCATGCTACATCTGGACGCGAGTCTTTTGACTCTTAACGTTGAGAAGACAAAATTTTTGACATTCTCAGTGAAGAGAGTTGAACACAATATATTAAATAACATTCAAATACGCGCCCATAAATGCTATGACTCCACTCATTGTGACTGCTTCTCCTTGGAAAGAGTGTCTTCGCTGAAATATTTAGGAGTTTTTTTAGACGACCAGCTTAACTGGTCTCGTCACTTGCAGGTACTGTCTGGTAGAATAAGAAAGTTAATGGTTGTTTTCAGGAAACTTCGTCAAGTTGTTGACTTTCACCTTCTTATTACAGTCTATTACTCACTGTGTCAATCTATAATCGACTATTGTATCACAGCCTGGGGTGGTACAGCTAAGACTAGCCTGATCACGATCGAACGTGCTCAAAGGGCTGTGCTAAAGGTGATGATGTATAGACCGATAATGTATCCAACCATTCAACTATACAACGATTGCCGTTTGCTTACTGTTCGCCAGATTTTCATGGTACGAACTGTCCTTCTCCAGCATTCTCGACACCATCTACACGAACTAGAACCCTTGACAAACAGACGCAGAAAGGATAGAGTTTTTCCTGTAGAACATGTGCGATTGGCTTTTACAAAAAGATTCTCTAATTACTTAGGTCCCTACCTCTATAACAAGTTGAGCAAAGTTAAACCTTTTTACCATTTATCCAAATTTGATTGCAAACAAACATTGATTAATTACATGCTAAACCTGAGCTATGACGAAACTGAAAAACTATTGCACACTAATATTTAAATATTTATTACATTATACATATTGGTTTACACACATTATGTCAAATTACATCTTACCTATCTCAGTCATAAATAAAAATAAAAAACTTGTCAATATCATTCATCATCATTATTAATTCATTACTAGCATTGTATTTAATTCTTATCACACTCCTATATAAGATCAAGAAAGATCACTATCTTTTAAAATTAGTAAGTGGGTACAAACACATCTATTATCAATACATATCTCATCTTGTTTGTAACAATACTACAGCTTGTACCAGCAATAATCACTTGATACTGTCGTGTTGTAATGTATCCAAAATATAGGTTAATAATGGAACAGTTAATTTGGTATCAACTGTCTCTTGTAACACAGGTTCCTCCTAGTATAAGAGTCGGTTGTCCCTTCGATCGTGTCATAACCTACTACAAAGCATCGAACGATGCCCAATTATTACTAGTTAATATATCTTGTAATATAGGTTAAGTTTTTGTGCAAATAAACAATTATTATTATTATTATTATTAATAAACTATCTATAAACAATATAGGTCGTGTGGTCCCTAAAGTAATTTGTATTTATAGTACGAATACGGAATATTATCTTGATAACATCCGTGTGATAAACGATAACATATATGTCCGAAGACAAGCTCTAACACAAGTAGGTACTCGTTAGTTCTTTGTACGAATTCTTCTCCTACACAAAATTTTCCTTGTGGGTACCTCAAAAATACCTCTATCTACAGCAAGTAGCAGTGAAATATAAATCAAAACTAATGGTCTACGAACAACATATTTTCTTGGAACAATAGGATTTGATTTATGTTGGGACCTTTGTAGATTAATTGCTCAGTAAAATATTTATTATTTTAAAATATTTGTGAAATGGTTGACCCTTCTGCACTGCATGGTGGTAAGGCTGTTTCTATTGCTCTTTAACTTTCTACCACCCATAAATACCTTTTTTATTAAACCAATCGGTGATATATCGATGATTTAGTCTTATTTTTTTAATATTTAATTTATAGGTAGGTACTCTACAAGCTCCAGGGCTGTCTCCTTTTTTTTGGTAAATAAATTAATTTGTCACAATTTTTTCACAAACTTTCTAAACTAAAGTATACTCAGAACGCCTGAAGGATGGTTTAGCGTCTGTATAATATACTCTTTTTGTCTCTTCTTGTTCTATTTGTCTCTTCTTGTTTCTTGGGCGGCATTGCAAGCGCTACGGGTCGTAGCAAGTTTTTTTTTAACTAGATAAGTTAGCTTATGACAACACTATTTCACCTGGTCTGATGATATAATTTTTTTTCTATTTGATAACTACTGACAACTATTGAGTTGACCTATCACGCTATCAGGAAATCTGTCAAACTAATATATTAGTTATTACCATAAATAAGACATCATTGTTAATTATATTAATGTTTATTATGCAGCAGGCTATCGCTGTAAAGCGATGTCTGCTAGATGGAGCCACGGCTTGTAAGTTGTAAGAAATAAGTCACCTAGACAATCAGAAGACAGGGGTTCGAATCTTCGGGTAACGAGGCAGTTGTAGACAGCGAATTGTTTGAGATGTAGGAATACCTATTATACTATGGGAGCGATCGATGTAACTCCCAAAATGTACACATTAAAATGTAAACAGCCTTATCACTAAAAATTTAAACTCACTCTAAACAGGTGTAAAACATCCACTAACTCTTAAACATGCTTAAGTGTTGCATGTAACAAACACAAATCGTGATTTAAATAGTGGCTAACGGTAGAATAACTCTGTGTTGTGACATTTCTAATCATTTTAAACGTTAATCTTTAGACACTGTCTAGCTAAACAGGCGTCAAAAAGATGTTTTTTTGATAACATAAATTAACTTTATAAAACTAATAAGTACCAAACCGCTATAAATATGTGTGAGTAGAAACATAAAAATACGGGATAGGTGCTGTGGGATTGAATAGCGGGGGCGAGGTAAACAATGACGCATTGCTATGAATCGCTGTTAATGTATGCCTAATAATCAATACTGGTAATAAGTATTTAGGGTTTTTAGCCCTATCCATATACATCTATATATACAGTACTAGCTTCTGCCCGCGGTTTTCACCCGCGATCCCACAGGAACCGTCAAACCGATGTGTCAAATTAAATCAACTTGTCAACATTATAAACTTTATTGACAGCTGTCAATGTCAATTTTATGTCACACTAACTTCTGCCCGCGGTTTTCACCGGCGTTCCCACGGGAACCGTGCATTTTTCCAGGATAAAAAGTAGCCTATGTTACTATCCGGTTCATAAACTATATCTTTGCCAAAAATCACGTCGATCCGTTGCTTCGTTACTGCATGAAAGAAGGACAAACCAACAAATCAACAAACCAACAAACACACTTTCGCATTTATTTAGATTATAAAGAGCTAAAGTTTTTAGTTTGTTACCGCTAATCTCTAAAAATATTGGTCAAATTCTAAAAATTCATTCACTAATAGGATACTACACTATCCCTAAGTGCTAGGAACAGGCTACATTCTACCCTAATTCCATGCTTGTGAAGTCGCGGGCAAAAGCTAGTATT
Source organism: Crocallis elinguaria (assembly GCA_907269065.1). Taxonomy (NCBI): domain Eukaryota; kingdom Metazoa; phylum Arthropoda; class Insecta; order Lepidoptera; family Geometridae; genus Crocallis; species Crocallis elinguaria. Next base: position 2,200,648 of record OU026076.1, read on the forward strand.
TAATATGTATTGGCAGAAGATACGAGGTACCTAAATACGATATATAATGTGGGTAATTCATAGTTTTAATTCCAATGAGTTATCTAGTTTAAAAGTATCTATGAAACAATTTCTTCACTGTGACGTAAAAAAGTTAAAAGTTAAACCTCTGAATTTGCATGAATTATTAACTTTCTATCGGCACCCCTTGAGTCGCGGAATGAAGATAAATATTAAGTTATAGGAAAAAGTGGTCTTGCACTGTGTACACTTCTCCTGTAAGGGTCTCATTGTTTACTTAGGATAATGTTCAGGGTACACGAAGCATGGTAGGGATGGTAGATTTCCCTTATCCGTCTGAGATCACCGTGTAAACCGATTTCTATCAGTAATTTAGAGCAGCGGTTCCTAAACTATAGAAGTAACGGAACACTCAACAAATCCTTTTTTATGGACCCCCATCAAATGACTGCAAATGAAGAACACAGCAATGCAGTTTTTGACAAAATAATATCTGTTGAATTATTGAACACCCAAAAATTATCCAACGAGTCAATGACAAAATATGAAACTTCACGGAACCTTGGTGACTTTGCACGGAACCCACATTAGAAAAAGCTGATTTAGATTTTCAAACCATTTCATTATATTTTAAATTTAAATAATTTACAAACTCTACCTCTTCGATAATTGACAACCACTGCGCCTTTCCGGACGCATTTTTTAGATTAAGTTACTGTTGGAACGAGTTTGTGAATAAATACTTACGCTTCACAAATAATGAAAATTAATTTTGAAAGGTTTCTAAAGGTCTAATTAATACGAGTGATTATATTTTTATCAGGACTCATTTTTTGCTGGAGTAACATGTTTACTTGCCTTATTTATTTACACGCCTACAATATTGTTTGAGTAATTACTACTGCGTACTCTTTCTATAAAAAATAGATTTTAACTCTGCTTATTTCTCTAGACTATAAAATTCCAGCTCGGCCCAGCATTATTTTATATTAATTTTATTTTATTTTATTAGGAACGGGCAAACAACTGCACTATATATAATAATTTGTCAAATTATGGCCTATTCTCTCTCTCTCTCTCTCTCTCCCTGTCTCTCTCGGTCTTTCTGAGAGAAGCCCAGTAGTGAGATATTAATGGAGATTAAATAATAAACGTATATAATCTTGGCACATTATGTCCTTCCCACAACTTCATACAATTTTGTTTATAAAATAGTTGATTACAAGCACTCATGTTATATTATCACAGCAAAGTCATAAAGTACAGCATAAACCTACTTTATCCAGCGAATAAGTAATAAAATATTCTTGCCATGTCCAAGACTAACCAAGTTGCTAGAAGTATTAAAACGCATTCTATAAACGCGGACACTCTTAAGGGTGGATACTAACTTTTTATATCAAAGTTGGCGATGTGGGCACACTTCGCTCATATGCAAGAATATTGGCACTTGGGCTGCCGCTCAATAACTACTCTCTTAGGGGATTTTCAGTGATATTGATATCGGTTTCAAGACAAACTTTTACTCTGCTCTGCAGCGTTCAGCGCCCTTTGATTGGCCAACACTTTCAGATCAATTATATTTCTGTATTTTTAAATAATCCTTCTTCCTACAATCCTACTAATATTATAAATGCGAAAGTGTGTTTGTTGGTTTGTTGGTTTTCCATTATTTTACGCTGTAACGGAGCAACGGATCGACGTGATTTTTGGCATAGATTTAGATTGTGGACCGGAGAGTAACATAGGCTACTTTTTATTCCGGAAAACGCACGGTTCTTGTGAGAACGCTGGTGAAAACCGCGGACAGAAGCTAGTTTAGATATAAAAAAGTACGGTGATATTATTTAGAATAAAAGTATGTCTCCGGATTTTGAATAGGTGCGTAATTTACGACGGCGCCGGCATGTCATACCAGAGAAGTGAATTAGGGAGTGTGTTATCCGCACAAATACCTATTTAATGATCCACCTTGCTGCCGTGTCAAGTTGTAAACCTTGAATTGAGAAAATAAACATTTTCTATTTGACATCAGATGAAATCATTTCGCCATTTAGGTACGTTTCCGCAAGTACGTATCACAGTTTCTCACTTTGATTTGAATTTATGCAAATACTAGCTCTGCCCGCGGTTTTCATCCGCATTCCCACAGGAACCATGCATTTTCCGGGATAAAAAGTAGCCTATGTTAATCTCCGTTCCATAAACCATAGGTATCTATGCCACAAATCACATCGATCCGTTGCTCCGTTACTGCGTGCAAGAAGGACAAACCAACAAACACACTTTCGCATTTATAATATTAGTAGGATAGGATTTATATTCAATACTGTTTGGTATCTAGCACATCGTGCCGTTTTTTCGTACATAGTGCGGTTTACGCGAGCACCGTCTTCTCCAATCAACATCGGCCGATAGTTTTTATCTATACAAATAAATAAAATTGAAGTGTCTGTTTGTAATATCAAAATAACAGCTTTTTACTAAATGCCTATGAAAGTATATAGACACGGAACCTACAACAAAACAACCATTTTTAAAATGTTTGTCTGTCCGTCTGTCTGTTTTTTCCGGGTAATCTCTGAAACGGCTGGTCCGATTTTGTCGGGACTTTCACTGGCAGATAGCTGATGTTACAAGGAGTAATATAGACTACTTTTATTTTAGAAAAAGAATTAGGGTTCCGCGCAAAAAATAAAAACCTGGAAATGCAATATCTCCGCGCGGGTGAAACCGCGGGCAGCAGCTAGTTAAAATAATAATTAATTAATCGATGTACATCTACGTAGGTATTTGTTTTTGGACTCAGTGCGCGGCTTGCAATTACAGCTGGCTTCTGTTCTTTTCTGTATTTTTAGGTTCACCATTAGTTGTCCCGTTTCCCCAAAAAAAGACATCTACGTAAGATTTTACGTCGCAATTAAGTACTATAATTAGCAATAGACAATCTAATTACACTTCCTGTTAATACACAAATGGCTTTTTAATTAGTTTATGTAATTCTACTTGTTTCCTTGTGCTTTGTCTGGGTTACGTTTTTGTGTGGCCGACTTTGAGAAAAATAGAATTGGGATTTTGCGCGTCCTATTTTTTTTGACGTTGCTTAAGAATAAATCTAAAATAACAAGGAGTGGAGGACTTTTGTAATACAATTACCGTTACCAGGTCTCGGAGAATAAGGACAGTTTTTGCATATGAAAGTATATACGGTACCTATAACAAAACAACCATTTTTAAAATTGTTGTCTGTCTGTCTGTTTGTTCCGGGTAATCTCCGAAACGGCTGAACCGCTTTTGACGGGACTTTCACTGGAAGATAGCTTATGTTGCAAGGTGTAACTTAGGCCACTTTAATTTTAGAAAAAGAATTAGGGTTCCGCACAAAAAAATTAAATGAAATCCAATATCTCCACGCGGGTGAAACCGCGGGCAGCAGCTACTGTCTCATAAGCCTAGTAATTGCACGGACTACTAGATTTACCGTGATCAGTAACCGATCATGCTAAATCTGTTGATTACCTCATTATCGTCGCTTAAGGTCAGTAGGTAGAACGTGGGTAGAACAGACCTTTGTACACATTGCACGTGTGGAGTGTAGTACATTTTCCCGTTTATTAATTTAAAATAACGAATTCATAATATATTTTCATTAGCGCGACATATCAACTGTCGCTTCCAACCTAATTCACTTAATTATTTAAAGTTCATTGACAGTGCTCAGGTCTTCAGGGAAATTAGCCATTTTAATAACGCACGAGTTATAATTTTCAAACTGTTTTCTCAGACTTTTTGTGTGTCTAAAAATCTTGCGACTTGCTTAGTTTATTACTAAATCTGGATGACCGAGCTTCACTCGGTTTTTTAATTGCGTACTTATTTACAAAAAATATAACAATATGTTAGTGGGAGGACTAACTCTTCTGCGAGCGTCCGTCTGGGTTGTTACCACCGCTTTGCTCGTAAAGTCTGCCGCCAAGCAGCAGTGCCGCGCAGGCCCTTGTGTTTCAAGGTTCTGGGTGGCACTGCAATTATTATGGGCCGGCGTTATGCTTACCATCAGGCAAGCGTCGGCTAAACCAGCTCGTTTCTTTACCAAATAAAAAAAAACTATGAAGCTAATTGCTGAGATTGTGTTCTTTTATTTCAAAACAAAGTAACCCTTGTTTTCTGCCAAAACATAGTCACGCATCAATTCAAAATTCAAAAGTCTTTATTCAAATAGGCCCCAAAGGAGCACTTATGAAAGTTAAAATGACTCTAACAGCGGGCCTCTGCAACATTCATCTACCCGAATCACAGACTAAAACTAATGCTGTCTTTATCAGAACATAATAAATGACAAAGACACCAACAGACCCAATCCGTGCTCAAAGTCAACGAACCTTCCAGAAACCCACCGTGCCCGTTCCAAATTGGTATAGGCCGAGCAAGAAGAAGGGCAAGAAACTCGTCACGGCATTCTTTTTAAAAAAAAGTAGTTTTTTTACAGTGATTCTAATGCTAACAACTAACAATTTAAAGTTTAGTAGACTTTTTTTTTTAGTAGTCGCCAGGTGGCTCCTGAGCTGTTTGCCTCCATGCATCCTTGTCATCTACATAATCCTTAATTTTATAATACGCTTTTTTAATTCATCAAGTCTCGAAGCCTCATTGGCATGCAAATTATGCTGTCACGCTACTCCAATGCCCGTCACCAGGATTTTAATAAAGTGGATGGTATTAATAGTAACACTAAACGAATGCGTGTGTGATGTAGTTTTATTGTTATAATTAATACGAACAGCGTATTTTTTTTATTTTTTTTATTTGGTAACGAGACGAGCTGGTCGATTGCCTGATGGTAAGCATAACGCCGGCCCATAACAATTGCAGTGCCACCCATATCTTTGAAACACAAAGGCCTGCGCGGCACTGCAGTGCGCTCGTTACCCTGAGACATTAGGTATTAAGTCTCATAAGCCCGGTAATTTTACTGGATACTCTGCTCATCAAACCGGAACACAGTAATGCTTGCACACTACTGCTTGGCGGCTGACTTCACGAGCAAAGCGGTGGTAACAACCCAGACGGACACTCGCAGAAGAGTTAGTCCTCCCACTAACTAGTTTTGTAGTTTTACTGTTATAATTAATACGAACGGCGTATGTACTAACGATGTCATTTGTCAGATATAATGGATGATTTTAATATTGATAGCATTTTGATTGCCATCGTAACATGATACGTAATGGGATCTGTTTGTGTTTTGTGTAAAGCTAATATTTTTAAAAGTCACATACCGTGCACTCATTATTTAAGTTAATTTAAGTTTATGTTGTATTTTTAACCGGCTAATTGCCATCCTACTAATATTATAAATGCGAAAGTGTGTTTTTTGGTTTGTCCTTCTTTCTTGCAGTAACGGATCGACGTGATTTTTGGCATAGATATAGTTTATGGACAGGAGAGTAACATAGGCTACTTTTTATGCCGGAAAAATGCACGTTTCCTGCGGGAAAGCGGGTGAAAACCGCGAGTAGAAGCTAGTACATAAATAAACACTACATCTAACCTAGCTACAGAAACAGTTGGATAATCTACAAGCTAAAGTAGGCCAAATAGATAATCCAAATGTTCTAGCCCACTACCAGTTGGAAGCGTATCCAGCATGCTTGGCATTGCCTCGTTGAACCGCAATGCTGATCCATCCGTTGAGCCAAATAAGTACCAGCCTTTTGGTTACGCGTCGCATTAATCAAACGCTCTGACAAAATTAAATATAAAAAATATTAGATGTAATTATGTATAACACCTATTTTTTTTCAACTGGTTACTTCTAACTAACTATCTACTTCATAAACACTACTAACCTAAGCCAGCTACAAAACCAGTTGGATAATCTACAAGCCAATGCAGGCCTACAACCGGTCCAAATATTATAGCCCACTACCAGTTTAGTTAGGGTTACTTTATTTAATTTTATGTTTTTGTCTGAGAAGGCCCGCATCGCAGCGGTAGGAGCGTAATAAGGTATGATTATGATAGAGTGTTGATTAGAGCTTTTTAGTTACCTACTTTTGTCGTGAGTTTGAAACGTTTTAACCATAAACAAACTTTTTATGATATTTTTTTCATCGGGTGATCTATTTTAACTAGAAAAAAAAAACAGTATATTTTATACCACAGACTGGCTTTCAAATGCAGCTGGCCATTTAAGATTAATGCCTAAAGTGGCTTTAAGAAAGTGCTGTCAATACATTCCCGTTAAACAAATGTAATTAACTGAACGTGGCTTATCTATGCCGAAGATTAGGTATTAGCTCGGAGAAAAGTCGAGGCGATTCTTCTATTCTAGCATTTCTAGCTAATAATGAAGTAAATATTATCTTGAACATTTTGGAGTTGTAATGGCTTAGTAGTTGTAAGGTCAACCGCCCGCCCCATGTATCTCGACGACAGTCTAAAACATTGGTACTATTACCTATACTCTGACAGCGTTGTAGTTGGGCTTTTCTAAGGCTCGCCTGGCTAGCTTTCACTTTCAAGTCTAGTCTCTAATCTGTCGCAAAATACAGCGCGAGTGCAAACTTTGGCGGAGATAGTGTTTTTTTTTATAAAATGGCAGCTATATTTTTTTATGTTATTTGGTAACGAGACGAGCTGGTCGTTTGCCTGATGGTAAGCATAACGCCGGCCCATAACATTTGCAGTGCCACCCAGAACTTTGAAACTCAAAGGCCTGCGCGGCACTGCAATGCGCTCGTTACCCTGAGACATTAGGTATTAAGTCTCATAAGCCCAGTAATTTCACTGGATACTCTGCTCATCAAACCGGAACACAGAAATGCTTGCACACTACTGCTTGGCGGCAGACTTCACTCACAAAGCTGTGGTAACAACCCAGGCGGACACTCGCAGAAGAGTTAGTCCTCCCACAATATACAAACTAGACCGAAAAATAAATTAAATGATTATATCCAATATTACATGGGACAATAGGTACTGTATTCATTTACAAACATAAATAAGTCAACGTATAAAACCATATAAAATTAAAGATTTTTTAAATAAATTTTAATCTATAAGTTTTCTCAAGGTTTATATTTAATGGAAGGACTTTTCGTTTAAAGCGATCTTTTCTAGAGATATAAGATACGATATTGAATAATCCGATGAGAGACATAGCGCGTGAAAAAAAGTAGATTGGCTCGGGAAAAGTGCAGCACTATTTGTCTTTGAATGTACCTAAGTACCCCATCTCCGGTCTTTGCCTTGTTTATATTACATTAGGTCTCTTTGCACGCCTTTTATCCGTTTTCTCTTTTTACTTTACGTTCTCCGTATACGTAAACGAATTCTTTTGCTTGCGGTAAAACGTAAATACGTAACAAATATATGTCATATGAGCCAAAAACTAAATTTAAATAAATAAGACATAGCTAGTTGATTATGTAGTCCCAAGACACAAACTTAAGTTTTTTATACTATTGGATAACAAGACGAGCAGCTGACTTACCAGCTAACAATCTCGTGTTCGTTTTCAATACCAGACCTATTAAAACCAGCGGTCACTAGTCTTTGTGTGGAAGGAGTAGTCAATAGTTTTCGCTTCTTTTCGTTTTGTAAGAGCTTATTTCTTTAATAACCAGCGAAAATGCTAGACTATTCCTTCCACACGAAGACTAGTGACCGCTGGTTTTAATCGGTATGGTATTGAAAACGAACACGAGATTGTTAGCTGATAAGGCAGCAGATCGTATTCGTGTTGGAAGTTGTAAGAATAACGCCAGCCCATAACAATTGCAGTGCCACTCTGAACTTTGAAACACGAAGGCCTGCGCGGCGGCGCAATGCGCTCTTGGCCCATTAATTTCTACCGAATTTAAAACAATTTTAATATCACAGGTCTCATGCCAATTTAGAACATGAGAAAGAGATGGGATATATTTACGTCCGCTTGTAACTAGTGCAAATGTACTGTTAGATCCAGAAATGAGACAACTCGGTTTGAATAATCGACACACGTGTATAATTGTCAATCGTAGTTCAATGAGGACTACTGTCGTTCCCCGCGTCTTCCCCTTGCGTAGCGCTGGGACGACTACGGCGTAGCACTGACTTGCTGACGTCATAGCGTAGCCACAGCGCCACACCATGTTCTACCTTTATTCTTACAGTACCTACTGCCCATTAGGTCTGATCATAATCTGGCCCCAAAACCTTTAGTTTTATTTTATTTTGTGTTTGTAATTTTTCATGTGAGTGACTCGGGTGTATAAGGGGGAATTGTGCGCCCTGGGGAACCGGGGAATGGGAATGCCGTTCCAATTAGATCCTACTATATAATAACATTATAAATGCGAAAGTGTGTTTGTTGGTTTGTCCTTCTTTCACGCAGTAACGGAGCAACGGATCGACGTAATTTTTGGCATAGATATAGCTTACGGACCGGAGAGTAACATAGGCTACTTTTTATCCCGGAAAATTATACGATTCCTGTGGGAACGCGGGTGAAAACCGTGGCAGAAGCTAGTTATAGTATAATTATTAAGACCCATTTTAAATGGCTTGTAGAAAAAAAATATATTATGCATCCAAAAAAATCATGTCAATACAATAATCAATGTAAATACAAGGATCAATATAGTATATTAACCTCAAACCATTAGATTTTAACATCTTCTCTTTTCCCTCCTTTCTACTTCCTGTTCGTTTCTTCCCATCACACCACCACAAACTCAGGGGCTGGCATATTAATAATCAAAGCTCAGGAGACTCTCATAAAACATAACCCCACAAACAACACTCAAGGAAGGGGAACAAGCATATACCGTTAGCACTTTTCCCCTTCAAGCATCTAGGTAATAGAAACTAACTTATGAAAAAGAAATTCATTCTCATACATTGTATTGGCGTTACCGTGAGTGGAAAACAAGCGTGTAGCTTTTGTCTGGAGGGCTATGCAAGTACGAAACTTTGTGATGAATAAAAAACTGACAGTACGAATAGTTAAAATTAAAAGTAGTACCTTAGAAAGTAGGTTGTTGTTGAGTTATTCGAAAACGAAACAGGCTTCATGAGAACGATACCTAGTCTCCGAAACTATTTTCGCGTCGACGACTACTAATCTGTTATCGATTGCATTTCCTACACAATGAAGTCAATTTTCAGTGCATTGAACGTTAATTAATTTCGCGAAGAAACGTGTGAACGACTGTAAAATCGTTTTTAGATTTATGTAATAAGTAGTCTGCATTCTATAAACTAGTTATAGTTCGAAATGTGTGATACAAAAATGTAGATTTAGCTTCGTTTTGTTTTCGAAAAAATCATAACGATCTATCTCTAAAATAAATTTTTAACTATTCAAACAGTATCGAAAAGTTCGGTACTTACTTTTAAAATTACAACTGCGCAGTAATATTGGCAATGTGTTTACTTTACCCAAAAACGAAACGCTTGATTAAAAAAACCTGCAAATTTAAAAAAGCAACTGCACATTTTCACCTTGCCTCAGCACCCCGAAGTAGGCGTGGGTTAAAATAATAAGTAATTTCCAATACACGTTACGAGGGGACTTGGGCACGAGATCAGAGATAGGTCATGAACCGCTGCGATTAGGAGATAACTGGATAGTGAACGTGGGATACCTACACAGAGCAAGGCAAATTGATAAGTAAACTTTTTTGATTTTTGTCAAATGTTTTCAATTTGTTATTTGTAAGTGGTAGGACTAACTCTACTGCGAGTGTCCATCTGGGTTGTTACCACCGCTATGCTTGTGAAATCTGCCGCCAAGCAGTAGTGTGCAAGCATTACTGTGTGTGTCCGGTTTGATGAGCAGAGTAGCCAGTGAAATTACTGGGCTCATGAAACTTAATACGTAATGTCTCATGGTAACGAGCGCACTGCAGTGCCGCGCAGGCTTTTGTGTTTCAAAGTTCTGGGTGGCACTGCAATTGCTATGGGCCGGCGTTATGCTTACCATCAGGCAAACAACCAGCTCGTCTCGTTACCAAATAACATAAAATTAACGCTACAACTACCTAAAGTAAATATAAGTTACAAATTGAAATAATAAATCTAAACTTACACATTTAAACAGAAAGGATAATTTAAATAGGTAAATACGATAGGTATCTAATACGACAGGTAGCTAATTATTTACCTACGCAAGCCAGTGGTTTCTGTCAGCCGACCGTAACTTTTGAACCCGAGTTTAAAACCATTACGCAAAACTAACAATGCCGCGGTTGCATTTTAGTATTACACACCTGTTTTAATTAATTTCAACGTTTTGTTGACCGTCTCGCTGGCGACGTATTTGTTTAAATTAAATTAAAAATTGCACTGAGCTTAGCAGGGAACTTATTCAACTCGAACGGGTATTTACACCTTTTTCTGCATTGGTATAATTCTGTAAACACAGCTAAAAGACGCAGAGTTCACAATAAAGTTAAATGTCGTGAATATTGAGATGCATTTTCTTTGAAGATTCTCAATTTTCTAGCGTACTTTTCCTAACTTAACTATAGAATAGACAGATAATACATCAGCATCATCATCAGCTGAAAAATATCCGCTGCTGAACATCGGTTTTCCCTATGAAGGAGGGATTTTGCCATAATACAGCACGCTTGGCAGGCGTCTTAGGGGCATACTAGACGCTCAAGCAAACGTACGTTTGCTTGAGCGTCTAGGGTGCCCCTTAGTGATCACACTAGATTATGATGTAGAGCGAGGATTATGCTGTTGATCCAGGAGTAGGTACGCTGCTGCCCATTCCCTAGAAATATCCAGGGAATGGACAAAACCACGATCCCCGCTTGACGCATTTCGTATCGTCTATTGTGGTTGTGGTTTGATGGAAATATAGTTCGAGCGCGGCACCCGCTTCTACCTGAACTTCTATGACCTCTATTCAAAAAAAATATCACAATCACTGCGTGCTCAGTGCAGACGCCGCGGCAAGTAAGCGGTGGTACGCAAGTGATGTATGTAGCATAAAGCGAAGCAGTCCTCGCTTTGAGCTCAGGCAGCGCTTCGAGACAGCACTGGCCGTATTGCCGTTTTTGTCTATTTCGTGGTTTTTTGATGGTTTTGCATCAACCCGCCCTTGCGTTTATTATCTCGTAATCCGCGCTTGATGCAAAAGCATGGTTATTTTGACAGCAAAACATATACTTGCGTAAACACATACTATAAACGTAACGCGTAACGCGTAAACATATACTATAAAACATATGTCTACTCTTCGAAATCTTGATTTAAAACCGACGGAAGCCTACACAATAAAAAAAGAAAACCATACCGAGCAAAGAACTTTCAATTTGATGAAATAAACATAAAAACGTCTTATTTAAAGCTTGAGGGAGCATCATCGTAATTTTAAAGTGGCTATTAGCAGTAAACTCTGTCCGACGACGTTAACTTTAGTGCTTCTAGTACCTATGATACCAATGAATTAGGTATTTTATGCTGTTTAGCACAAGTAATTGACAGCGACGTCTTTTATAGCCGGCCCTGCTTATCTGACCCGGTGATGGGTCTCTAAATAATTACGTACAACCAACTCGCTTAGGATGTAGATATCTCAGTACTAATTGTACTATTTATATAGTATATAATTAGTATATTATGAAGAGTGAGTGCGGCCGAGCGGGAACTTGTGCGGCCCAATCCAACGCAACATAGTTCGAATCTCGACTCGGCCCGCACCAATGACATATCAAGTTGTGTGCAGATTATTCACACTCGCTCTAAAACGGTGAAGGAAAACATCGTGAGGAAACCGGCATGTTCAAGAACCACAAAATTCGAGGATATGTGACATCCACCAAGCCTCACTGGGCCCGCGTGGTGGATTAGGTATGGCACATACCTCTCTCTGAGAGAAGGTCGGCATCCCAGCAGTGGGAGCGTAAGAGGCTGATAATGAATTAGTATATTATGATATTATACTAGTTATGTTATTATCTGTTCTGTGGTTTTAGTAGCGGACGTGTTTTTCCTCATGGCAGAATTAACTCTTCGTGCGAGTATCCGTCTGGGTAGGTACCTAGAGTACCTACCACCGCTTTGCTAGTATAGTCTGTCGCCAAGCAATAATATGCAAGCATTACCTACTGTGTTTCGGTTCAATGAGCAAAGTAGTCAGTGAAATTACTGGGCTTATGTGATACGTAAAAACCACGGAAAATATCTCGTTATAATTTGAATAACAGTGATAATTTAAAACTTTTTTTTAATGTTTTTGGTAACGAGACGAGCTGGTCGTTTGCCTGATGGTAAGCATAACGCCGGCCTATTAACATATTTTGTAGTGCCACCCAGAACTTTGAAACACAAAGGCCTGCACGGCACTGCAGTGCGCTCGTTACCCTGAGACATTAGGTATTAAGTTTCATAAGCCCAGTAATTTCACTGGATACTCTGCTCATCAAACCGGAACACAGTAATGCTTGCACATTACTGCTTGGCGGCAGATTTCACGAGCAAAGCGGTGGTAACAACCCAGACGGATACTCGCAGAAGAGTTAGTGTTTTCCTAATTATTTGCAAACCATATGTAAACATAATAGAAGTAGGTGTCAACACAAGTAAAGCTCGCCCTATTTCACTAACCGCAATCACATTGCTAGCTTCCATTCAAAATGGCTCGGTATTTCTATAAAGCAGCCATGTAGGGGACACTGTTATTGAACGGTTTCAATTGTTTCTATACAAAGTTTATTACTGTTGATGTGCTTTTGTTTGAGAACTTTTATTCAGTTTTGGATTGAAATTACTTGTTTTTTTAGAGCGTATAACCAGTGGATGTAGTGTTATAATTACGATATCTTAAAAATGCCGGGTATTTTACCCTGCTCGCACACGAGGTTGGCGTAACAGCTACAAAACGTCGTCAAATGAAGCTTCTTGCGTCGACGTTTTGTGGTCGGCGTCGCCTACACGAAGCGAGAAGCGGCGCAGTGGTGGCGTTTTGTGGCGTGAAGCGACCTCAGGCGTCACCGTGTGCGGCGAGCTCTTAGAAAATGTATGAAAACTGCTGTCTGCAGCTTGGTGAAGGTTTTTGTGGTTGTAGCGCGAGGCTCGTATTGTGTTCGTCTTGTATACCTACTTAGTTCTTTCTCGAGCAAGTTTTGTGTTTAGCGGAAATATGGGGTAATTTTGATTGTGGACCATCATCTAAGGTTAAGGCGATGAATAGCAATCTAAAGTATTCAAATGTCAAAGACCTAATGGTGTTATGATGTGCCTAATGTGATGATGTTGACTCCATTTTTTATAATATCAATCAATTTGAGAAACAAATGTCTTTATCGTAAAAACTGGAAATCAAACGCTAGAAATGTCAAAAATAAGAGACAAAGTCGGGCGTATCTAAGTACTAAAACGCCGCATACAAATTGGGCAGAACATCTGACGTCACTTTGTCACCGCTGGAAGAGCGGGAACAAAAAAAAGAAAAGAAAGAAATAAAATAGCAAAGCAATTTAATAGAAGAGGGTCGTGAGGTCGGCCTAGGGTTCACGCGCACTTTAAGTTGGTCCAGATTACCGCACTCTCCTGGCGATCTTCCTGCATGTAGTCCTGGGTTCAAGTTCTTCTAGTCAGGTATTATATATCAGCTGGGAGCACTCGGAACCGCTGCGGTCGACAGTGGCACAGGGGTTCTATTAGCTTCTTCGGTTTTTTATTCTATAAGGTGTTCCTGGAACGCGTAATACAAAGCCGCATTAGGACGCTGCTAGGATACACGCCGTACAGGGAGACGCTGGAAGAGCGTAAAGTAAACTAGACTATTACCTACTACATTACTTTTGCGAGGCTAAAAGATATCAGGGCGGTCAGGAAAGGTCAAGAAAGCAGAAACGGTAACAGATGCTAGGCTAGATAGAAACTAACTGCAAAACAAATCTACAAACATTTATAATAATAACTACTAGATTAAGAGATCATCACTTTGCACAATAAATATAGTAAAGTACATACTAACATTGCTAAAGTTCCATAAGATGGTTTAAAAACTGTCCGTCACCGTTCAAACTGTAACGGTTACATTCTACAAAAATATCGAGAGATTAATGCACAACTTACCCAGTTTGGGAACACGAAACACTTAAATAATATCCTTTAGTTTCTGGATAATGAAATATAGGTAGTATAGTACTCGTAAAATCATAAAATTCATAAGCGCTGGCGCAACAAACAGACGTGCGCTCGCTTCCAAGCTCATTGAGGTCTGAGCCCGCTGCCGGTGTGGCGGAGGGGCGGCCGCGGCCGGTCATTGACCGAGCGCGAAAACAAAAGACTTGTCAGCTGAGAATTTCTACCTGTATGAAACTATCGCTCCGTCTTTGTGTACGTTGAAGGTTTTTTTTAATATTTTTATAACGAATTTAATTTAGTAAATATTTTTTATAATATAATATAAGCATAATTTGTGTAATATTTTAAGTTTTAAATTATGTAATAAGAGTGCTATAATTATATATAAATAAACGTGAGGTAACGTTACGTTACAACTTGACGTCACTTACGCAGACCGTAAAGCTGTACTAAAACATGCATTTTGTTGATTTGGCAGTAAAAAAACTTCGTTTAAGTACATAATTCTTTTACATTTTTTTATTCATTGAAGTGTATGTAATCAGATGAATCGTTTGAATTAGATGATAAAAAAAATCGTTGAATTCGGAAAACTTAATTGCAGTATTCGTGGATATGATATATTTTTGTGAATTTCATTTTTATTGGGCTATTGTGATGTTCTTAAACCTGTACAACGACAATAATTGTCTTTTGTCTGGTTTTGCGAGTCAGATTTCGCGTGCAGAACAAAACAATACTTCGCTGAAAATGAGTCATCGACCGTTGGGCAGTGTTATAGCTGTTTTGTTTTAGAGCCGTAAGATAAATGCACAACAAAAGATTTTTTAATATCAGCGCAGTAAAGAAATGAAAGATTATCCTATAAAAAAGTCCACTACAGTTAACAAATATTCCCGTTTCAATAAACTCTCTGGAAATACCAGCACTTGTTTACAAAACCAACGCTTGAATTTTAAATGAGGCCTGCATTCCTTATACAACAACACCAGATTTTTAAAAACTGAGAACCAAGGGAAAACAGCTCTTAAAGTATCGCATTTACGGAAGATGGCTGGCTCTATTAGTGATGGCCGTGGTTGTGGAAAGACGGTGTAAGAAAATGATACAAGATTGGACAAGTACGGGCAGAAATAGCCCGGCTTGCTCTTTTATGCAGAGCATCATTAAGGTTCAAATTGGGGTCAATCTTAGTTGTTTCATAAACTATTTTGAGGCCATATAAAAGGGCAAATCGGCAGGTGCTAGCAAAATGCAACGTTGCTGTGAGAATGAGATAAGTCAGCGAGAAGAACCATTTATTCGAGTTAATGTCATCAAGCGCGGATTTCGAGTATCTCGTAATTGACGCTTGATGCAAAAGCGTTGTTATTTTGACAAGCAAACGCACGATTCCATAAGCGTCTACGGTCTGCATAAGGCCGCAGGTACAGAATCACACACTTAAACCTCGAAACTCATGAGACTGCCCTACAAATATGTTGTCATCATAAATGAGATGATCCAACTGTTCTTGTAAATTGGTTAAATTTAGCAGTAGTGTTTATAGGGTATCTAATTAAAGATAGATACTACCTGTTAAAAATAATAAAGTAAAAACAAAAGTTTCGAAAAGGTATGGTTAGATAGACCACGTAGAAAAAGCACTTTTGTTTCAAAACACATCACGTGAAATAGTCGTCTAACGTGTAATGTATCCTTCCATCACCATTCCACGCATGAATCATCTTAAGCCGCAACCACAACCACAGTAGACGATACGATATGCGTTAAACACGGATCGTGGTTTTTCCATGGTTTTCCCATGGGCCGCGCTTGATGCTTATCCGTCAATCATGAATTGGGTGTGGTGTCTGCCTTATTCATACTTCTTTTGTATCGTTTATTTACACCACTTTTCTTCTGGCACTCGGTACCGTCGCGTACTGTGTGGAATGGTAATTGAAGTGAAGAATAAAATATATATAAATAAGCATTAAAGATAATACAAATATACATTACAAACTGACGCATAAAACACCTACTTATATAAAAAAACTAACAAATTGTAAACAGCAACGTTCCTGAAAACGTAATTATCAACATACGTAGGTAGCTAATTATTATTGAATGCCCCCATGGAAGGCCAAAATATTCTTCGTAATAATTCTATTGTCAATTTGCATTGCTGAAAGTTCCAGACAAGCAATTGCCCACTCAGAGAGAGGATACATAATTAAATCAATGATCACCTTTATTGAAACTTTACATAATAATTCTCAATAGTTCCACTAAAATTGATTTGGTTTATCTGTCAGAGAGATGAGAAATTATTCGGCCGTTTTATGTCACTAAGTTATGCTTCGCTTACATTTATTCAGTTACTTACTCGACGTACTGGATGGCGATCTCTGTTCAGTGGAGCTATGAAGTCGGGTTCAATAGCAATAATCCTAAAAATCAAAGCGTAGATAAAATTAATATAAGCCAAAATTTTCTATTTCACTAATTTCTTTTGCACTATTAAAATCACTTACAGTTTTATTCCTTAATTTTGGAAGAGAACTAAAGTTTAAAATCTGCTTTTAGTTAAAACCTTATATGCCTCATTATTAGTGAAATTCTTTACGTCTTCAGTTATTTGAATTCTTAAATGAAAAATATTGTTTGAAATTGTAGTCCAACTAGGAGTTTTTTAATTTTGAGGTGAATTTAGCCTTTCAGTAAATGCCACCACAGTAAGAATATCTATCTATCAATAGAGAGATTCTAATTTTGTCATTCAAACCTTTTAACGCTACTTTTCTTTCTAAAATTCAATAATTGCTTGTTTTAGACACCTACTTGATCTATATAGGTTTTTAAACTGTCATGGTCAATAATATATAAATGGTAATAATGGTAAATAATGCTCGTGAAGTCTGCCGCCAAGCAGTAGTGTGCAAGCATTACTGTGTTCCGGTTTGATGAGCAGAGTTTCCAGTGAAATTACTGGGCTTATGAGACTTAATACCTAATGTCTCAGGGTAACGAGCGCACTGCAGTGCCGCGCAGGCCTTTGTCTTTCAAAGTTCTGGGTGGCACTGCAATTGTAATGGGCCGGCGTTATGCTTACCATCAGGCAAATGACCAGCTCGTCTCGTTACCAAATAACATAAAAAAATAATAATAAATAAATAAATAATAAATAAATAAATAAAATAAATAAATGGTCATCAACACTTTGAAAATTATTACTAGAAACGGGATATTTACCATGTATATTATTTGATTTGAGTTTCCCATATTTCGGCGCTGTTGCAAATGCCATGATCACGGGAGGATCACGTTTCTCCCGAGATAACCTAGTCTAGTAATAACCTACTTGATCTATTAACTAAACTATTCTCAACTACCCATCTCATGAGCAAGTCCAAAGTTTCCAAGGCAGCGCTGATTGAATTATAAACTGGGACTCCAAACCAGTGGAAACTGGTTAAGCCGGACAAAAGTGAACCAAAGACCGCATGCAAATACTTGCGCAAAGCATTGTTCTCCAGTAGGCTGTATTGACGACGTAAACCAAACTGTGTTCTATAGAAATGCGGCTTATCTGCATAAATAAATAGGTACCTATGCAGGTAATATAATATTTCCAATTAAATAAATAAACGCTTACACACTCATACCCCCGCACTAGGATTCCCTGTGTCGCAGGTGGCATGGACACACACAGATACACATCACAAACATCCAAGACCCGAGAACAAACTTTATGCTTACACAAAATCTGCCCCGGCCGGGAATCGAATCCGGGACCCCTCGCTTTGCAGGCAGGGTTACTACCAACTTAGCTACGGAGCCGTCAAATTCCATCCAAAAAAAGCTTGGAGAAAATAGAATGGAATTACTGGGCTTATAAACCTTAATGATAGATCGCCTGGAGTCCTGCTAGCAGGACTTTCAGTCTTTCCAGGACGTAGCTATTGATCACAGGTTCTTCAGTACTTATTTCAAATCCAATTTGCATGAAAAGTTAAAGTGTTTCTGTCAAAGAGGATGGAAATGATATATATATTAGGAAGATGTATCTAAAGGCTTTGTTACTCCCACGTTTGATCCTATGTGTGTATTATTAGATTTAGTTTTCGATGTTAATGAATGGCACGAGGTAGGTAAGAATTGTATTCATGAGACTTCGTTGTCGGTGATTGTACTCGATAAATCTATAGAGCGAATTGAAATTATACAACTATGCACAGACCTTTGACCGTGGACTTGAGCGTGAGTTTGACTAATTGGACGCAGATAGCGTTACTACACAAAAACAATTTTTAGTCGCCTGGTTAGCTAGACAGCGTCTAAAGATGAACGTCAAAAATGATTAGAAATGTTACAACAGAATTGTGTTAGACAACGGTTAGACACTACTTAAATCAGGATTTGTGGTTGCTCATATTGAATCGCGCGACTAAGGTATGTTTAGGCGTTAACAGTGATTAACACGGGTTTAACGTGTGTTTAATTTTTTTGTGGTAAGACCCAGAGTGTTTAATTCCTACGTCTACTGTTAGGTAACTCAGTCTTCTCGTGACCACGATCAATTGATAGAAATATCGAGGGTAACAAAACTTTATTTTGTTAATTTGAGGGGCAAATAGAACCGTTTTTGTTATTTGATGGAATCAGGCGTTACTTTGCGGAAGTCCATTTTAAATAAGATTATATAATGTGGGTAATTTATAGTTTTAATTCCGCGATATACCGTTTTTGTTTATCAAATTGTGCGGAATATTGCACAAAGGTCGAAAAAGAAATTAGCACTCATTAGAGTCATTAGATATCTAAGGAATATTATCGTAATATCTGGTAATGAATGGAGCGGAAAGAGGCCACTCAGAAACGATTTGGCGTGATTAGTAATATCAGAATAATGTAAAACAAATATCAATACGTCTGAAGATCGTTAAGGATTGTGGTACATACAACATTTTAAGATTTAACATTTATTACACAACTAGCTTCTGCCCGCGGTTTTTACCCGCTTTCCCACAGGAACCGTGTATTATTCCGGATTCAGCCAGATATTTTCCTGAAACCTTTTTGTCTAAGGCTCAAAGCCCAACGTGCTTAGAAATCAAGTGAAGTATAGTTAAGGCTGTTGGTGTATCTTTAGATCAGTCAAGAGTCAGAACAACTATTTTATATAATACTAGCTGCTGCCCGTGGTTTCAGCCGCGTGGGAATTTACAGAGGAACAGTGCATTTTCCGGGATAAAAAGTAGCCTATGTTACTCTCCGCTCCATAAACTATATCTATGCCAAAAATCACGTCAATGCGTTGCTTCGTTGCTGCGTGAAAGAAGGACAAAGTAAACACACTTTCGCATTTATAATATTAGTAGGATAATAAGTATATAAATATATAGTACCTATATATACGTATGGATTACCAAATTGAGAAAAGATAAGGTATAAATATATTAGAAAAGATAGAAAACGTAAGGTAAGGTATATTGCGATAACAAAATAAGAGAAAATACACCTCTATACCAATCTCTTTACAGATATTTTTGCTTACTTTCCTGCATAGGATAAGTATTTTACATATTATCCTGTTTGTACCTAATACTTTTTCTCAGACATGGATATTATGTTCATAATCCAAATCCTTTATTCTCTGTTAACCTTATTACTCGGATCATAAACTTTGATTAAGGAGAAAAATATCCAAAAAAATGTAAACTAATATTATGTGAGAGTGAATGTTTTTGTTGGTTTGTCTGCTTTCAAGCAACAACCTAAGAACGGATCGACGAGAAATTTTTCCAAAAACTAGTTTGAGCCGGAGTAGGTAGGCTTCTTTAATTCCAAAGAAATGCACGATTGCGGATAGAATGTTTTTTTGGTATAGTAGTACCTTATACACGTATTTAGTAAAAATCTGTTATTTTGACACAAACAGACATTTCAATTTTATTTATTTGTATATAGAA
This sequence comes from Crocallis elinguaria, assembly GCA_907269065.1. Lineage (NCBI taxonomy): Eukaryota > Metazoa > Arthropoda > Insecta > Lepidoptera > Geometridae > Crocallis > Crocallis elinguaria. The sequence continues at coordinate 2,220,693 of OU026076.1, forward strand.
AACTAAGAAGTAGAGATACAGATGTAACATAAAGAATACATATGCTTCATTAAAAACTTTAATTTATGCCAATGTTAGAGACTAACATAAAGTAACATCAAAACTTCCACGATGACTTATGCACTCAGAAACTCCACAAATCTCTCGAGTCACTAACTTCTGTCTTCTTTATCCCGGATCCGAATTAGGACCTTTTTCCCTATTGCACTCTAACCGTAACGAATGTTGTGCTCCCTTGAGTGGAACGAATCGCGTTTCCTTTCATGACATCTGACTGTTTATTCTTTATACAATCTATCAACTTGTACAATTCAACCAGTCTCCAAAAATGTTTTCTTTAAAAAATTAAAGTCATTTTTTTTAAACTCACAACTCACCTATGAGCAATTATGCTCCCCTTTCGATAAATTCAAATTCAAAATGCTTTATTCAAATAGGCCCCAAAGGAGCACTTATGAAAGTTAAAATAAATGACTCTAACAGCGGGCCTCCGGCCTCTGCAACATTCGTCTACCCGAATCACAGACTAAAACTAATGCCGCTAACTAATGATAGACTCCAAGCAAAGATATTACCAGACAAATTAACAGAACTATCCCAAAAGAAATCAGTAATACGCAACTGGTCCGGTTTGATGAGTAGAGTAGCCAGTGAAATTACTGGGCTTATGAGACGTCACACCTAAAGCCTCAGGGTAACGAGCGCACTGCAGTGCCGCGCAAGCCTGTTTCAAATTTCTGAGTGGCTCTGCAGTTGTTATGGGCGGGCGTTATGGTTACCATTAGGCAAACGACCGCCTCGTCCCGTTATAAAATAGTATAAAAAGGTATTATAGATAATATAGAGATAATAGAGTCGACACCGCAAAGGCATATCTTGCGCCACACTCTGCGGTCCATGGACTGCAACTATCCCAGTCCTTCCTTGAACAAAACGCGTAAACGCCGTGAAATTAGTGGCGCTTTCGACCTTTTGATCGCGAGAAAACTACACATATGACGCAATCTAGCGCTATATGTTTTATTTGTTTGGTTCGACGACATGATTATGGTATTAGCGCTGCAGCAGACATGGAACAAGACTTTTGTTTCACACAGCTCTTTTAGTACGTTAGTACATAATTATTACCTCGATGAGTATAGATAATAAGTTAATATATGTAGAATCTTCATCATCATCAACATCTGAAAGATGTCTATTGTCCATTGCTATAAACATGTGCGTCCGCCATAGAACACCACTTGGATCGGCTACTCTCCTCTTGCATCCAACAGTTTGCCACTGTTTTAATCAGGTCGTCGGTTCACCTTGTTGGTCCAAATGTTAAATGCAATGCTTTGTTAATCTTTGGAAGTAAATATTATTTTCGTTTTCATTCTCATAACAAAGAGTCAAGTTTCTAATAAAAGTAGCCAATATAGAAGAGCCTTTACATACACCTATTATAACTTTCATTAGTCTAACAGAAAATTCAACACCAACAATAAGTGTAATATGATATCATCCTAAAAAAACAACGAGGGTTGAGTTTGAATTCGTAAAACAATCTTTTTATATGTTTAAGAATTGATAAAGGTTCGCCGGCACCTACGGACACGTATTGAGTTTGCGAAGGTCAGACAGTTTCTGACGCAAATTGGGCTTCAAACCTTTCGTTGATATGAGATCGTGATGATTTCAAAGGAAGACAACTGTGTATTTTTATTTTCCGGAGCTGTTTTTTTTTCCTTTGGGCTCAAACCCTAAGCCGATCCTAAGCGATGTTCTTTTTGACGATACTTCATTTATAAAACTACTGCAAAAAATTATCTACCACGCCAACACATCGACATAGTTACTAGGTGGTACGACATTCCTACGAGTGTCCGTCTGGGTTGGTACCACCTCTTTGCTCATGTAGTCTGCCTCCAAGCAGTAATATGCAAGTGTTACTGTGTTCAGGTTTGATGAGCAAAGTAGCCAGTGATATTACTGGGCTTATGCGACTTACCTAATGTCTCAGGGTAACGAGCGCACGGCAGTCCCGCGCAGGTCTTTGTGTTTCAAAATTCTGAGTGGCACTGCAATTGTTATGGGCCGGCGTTATGCTTACCATCAGGAAAACGACCAGCTCGTCTCGTTATCAAATAGTATAAAAAATAGACACACTTTCGTGCAGCGTACACATTTCAAGGATGTACTAAAGTTCTTAAATTGACTTTTTATTAGTACTTTTTAAACTTTCGCGAATTGAATGCATTGTATTAAGACATCAAAAAACGGGTCTCTTCGCGCACAAATAAATGACTGTTTCTTGTTTCAGAATGCTGTGCAAGTCCCTGCCCGTCTGCTTCCTTGTGCTCGGAGCCGTCCTGTGCGCCCCAGAACGCGTCCAGAGCGACGCCCAGCCAGGAGACCACGACACTCAGCATATCCATGATTCAGCAGAACTGCACGACTCTGACCATATCGCACCCCTGGAGAAGAGATCCCCGCATTACAACTTCGGCCTCGGCAAGAGGGCGTATAGCTATGTCTCGGAGTACAAGAGGCTGCCTGTCTACAACTTCGGCTTGGGCAAGAGGTGAGCTTCATATCCCAACAAATACTAAACAAGATGTATATGTAAATAGACTCAATATTCGAACACAATGTGGTATTGGTAAAAATAGGAAGTAATTATTAATGCAGAACAATAATAAACATGTCCTAAAATGTCTTTAAAATTTGCAAGGTAATAACGAGAGAATATGGACACCCTAACGGTAGTCGGTCAGTGACACGCGACCCAGCTGTCTATGCCTCCCGCGCAGCTCGCGCCCGCGCGTTAATCCAGCGGCATACGTGGTGGCACGGCTTTATAATAGTTAAGGATATTTTGATGAGACAATACATAATATTTTTTTTCTTTTGATTTGTTTCGTATGTCACCTAGGTATATTATTATATTCACTTCCTTAAAAATTTATACCGTTTACGTATACACCTTGTATGTAGGTAACAATGCCTGTCTGTCTGTTACATTTTCACGTTCAACTGCACTGATTGAGTTTAAATCCAGTAGAGATATAGCTTATAACCTAAGATATAGGACCTTCTTAGATAGCAGCTAGTTTGTAAAAAACTTGCAATGTTTAATTAGCCTTAGAATCTATTAGTTGTTATCATAGATAGATTATCAACTCAGCCCCAAAAGCGACAAAGTTACTAAGATGCACTCAATTTTGATAATCCGGGTACTTTTACTGACTATTTTGCATTTCAAACCGCAATATTTGCGACAGATTATTCGAGTGAACACATTCATAACTAAAACGTAATCAGAATCATCGTCTGTTTCCATTCATTTGCTTGATAACGTAAGGAATCGTCTTCTAAAAGATAATATAATAGGTAATGAGCCATAACCTTGTAATTGTTCCCAGGTCTCGACCCTACTCCTTCGGCCTGGGTAAGCGGTCAGTAGACGAAGACCAGGCGACAGACATGACCAACGATCTCGACCAAGCCGCTCTTCAAGACCTCTTCGAGCAATACGAAGATGAACCTGGTAAGTTTTCTAGTTTTATTTACTTAGTTATTTCAGCTCACTTCTAGTTTAAATTTCGGTGTTATCTCCAAAGTATGGTTAGGTATCATTTTATCATCTTAAAAATCTATTAGGTACTAGATAAACAAATCGAAGTAACAAAAGTTACTTTAAAAACCACGACTGCCCTAGCCAATGTCACTTGTGATGAGGAATAAGGATTCTAACGATACCCCATACATCGAAATCTGTTCAGGCATTTAAATATTGGTTAGTGGGAGGACTAACTCTTCTGCGAGTGTCCGTCTGGGTTGTTACCACCGCTTTGCTCGTGAAGTCTGCCGCCAAGCAGTAGTGTGCAAGCATTACTGTGTTCCGGTTTGATGAGCAGAGTATCCAGTGAAATTACTGGGCTTATGAGACTTAATACCTAATGTCTCAGGGTAACGAGCGCACTGCAGTGCCGCGCAGGCCTTTGTGTTTCAAAGTTCTGGGTGGCACTGCAATCGTTATGGGCCGGCGTTATGCTTGCCATCAGGCAAACGACCAGCTCGTCTCTTTACCTAATAACATAAAAAAATAAAATAAAAAAAAAGGTGGATTATAGGAACTCACATACTTACATACATACATGAACCCTAAAAACATTACACTCCTTTTTTGTGCACTCGTGTAAAAACAACGTACATCCACTGCAGCTTGAGTTGACGGTTTTATGACCAAAGTAGTCAGTGAAATTACTGTACCTAATGTCTCAGAGTATAACGAGCGCACTGCAGTGCCGCGAGGCCTTTCTGTTTCAAAGTTCAAAAGCAGTGGCACTGCAATTGTTATCGGCCGGCATTATCATTAGGTAAACGACCAGCTCGTCTCGTTATCAAATAGTATTAAAAAAAGAACCTACCTGTACCGGACTGTAATGAACAATAGTAGATGTTATTGATATTGTGTGGAGTACGTATCTACAGTCCTTGAATCTATAACGATACAAAGCTTTATTCAATTCGACTGAGTGGGCACTATGACGTCTTGAGACTTTTGTTTATCATACCGATATAAATAAAAGAGACTTATTGATACCCTTCATAACCTACCATACTGAAGTCATTGACACAATGAAGTGCAATCCTGAATTGTGATTCCCATTCGAATAAAAGTTGACTTAACGTGCCCCATCAAAAACCAACACTGCACACCACTTCCTTGCTTCCAGAGTGGTCCACAACTGGAACCGACTACCAGAGGATGTTGTGTCTGCATCCTCAATAAACTTGACAACTGGTTACGAACAAACAATACTTCCTTACTACAAAAGTGAACAATCGTGACTTTCAACACTGTGTAATATAGACATATCAGCACACATGCTGCTCGTCTATAATTAAATAAATAAAATAATAACTAAAGTTATGTCAGTTTTGTCAGGTTATGAAAAACGTGCCCGGCCCTACAGCTTCGGTCTTGGCAAACGGTTCTCCGAAGATGAAGCATCGGAAGAGAAACGAGCCCGGATGTACGACTTTGGTCTCGGCAAACGACTCCCGCTCTACAACTTCGGCCTCGGCAAACGTGCTAGATCCTACAACTTCGGACTTGGCAAGAGGCTCAGCAGCAAATTCAACTTCGGCCTTGGAAAGAGAGAGAGGGACATGCACAGGTTCAGCTTTGGACTTGGGAAACGATCAGAGGATCCCTTGGTAGAGGAGCCCGATAACTATGTGGATCTATAAATTGTTATTTTGTTTGAAAACTTGCGGGGGTGCTTTATGTAGATATTTACGTATTATTGGTGATATTTTTTGCTATTTGTTGTATTTATTTCAATTATATTTGTTTACATTCCAATTATAATTATAAAATATTTACCTACGGTATAAATACTAGCCGTTTTTCTTGTGAAAATACCAGCCAATTTTCACAAGAAAAATATTTTTTAATTTATTTGTGTTACGTTACATTTCTGTGACATCGTTTGATATTTATTTTCTATTTTGTTTATAACGTTATCTTTCCACGTAAGTTTTCAAAGGCGATGTTTAAATTAAGATCTTGGACTGGATTTTTAATTTTCATTTCACAAGTAACTATTTCTTGAAATAACTAACGTCATAATGTCAGTCTGCTATTTTTCGATCTAGGTATTTGTATGTATTAACTCTTGTTGTTTACTTGTCTTAAAACTGTTTATAATAATAGTTAGGCAAGATAGCTTCCATATTCTAAAGTTTCGAGATGTTTAAACCTAGTCAAATGTACTTAGTTAATAATAAACCAAAATTTCGCGTTAGAACCATGTCAGTATTTCCAAACTGTAGTCAACCTAATCTTCATACAAAGTATGTGGGTGTAGAAAAAAAAATTCATTTGATTTTGTAAATTATTAATTGTTACAACTCAGTTGTTAATCTGAGCCGTTTTTTCGGAAAATTGTAAGTTAACTTATTTAACAATAAAATATTGTGTACGTAAAGTTGTAACTTTATTATTGAAAGGTATTTTAAAGTTTTTTTTGCCGCTCGCTACGTTATATTTTCTATTCAAAATTGTTTTTCCTTGTTTAGATAGTATTTTTGATATATATTTATGACTTTGAAGTAGGTACGTTACAAGAGTATAATTTTATTGTATTCGATTGTTTTATATTTCTGTCTCTTTTTTTAATTAAACAAATAAAAGTACCAACTAATAAAATCACAACTTTATAAACAATGAAATTAGACCTAAGTTTTTAGCCATAAGTTTCTCTTTAAGACTTAAATGTTGTTTAATATAATTATAATCAGTAAAGAAAATCAATTTAAATTAAACAAATAATAGAAACTGCATCATCTAATGTTATTTTAGTACTCCTTTACTTCCATCCTTTTGTATCCATCCTTTTGAAACTAAAAGCAATTTTAAATTCCGAATACACTATGCTACGAGTAAAACTAAAACTATTGAGATAACAATTTGGTACGACAAGGATGTACCTATAAAGAGGTCAAGTATGTGTAATAATCAACAGGCCGCACTGCACCCACGATTTTGATTATGGTCCATACCCTCTGATCAGGGCCGGGTTAACCATGTACCCTAGGCAATGCACGTCTCGGGGTCCCCTTTTCTGACCATAATAATATTATGGTATAATAATTTGAAATGCGTTCTGAAATATGACGATATAATATCAAAAACAACGCAATATTAATAATATTGTCATTGAGGGTTTGTTAATACAAATCTTCAAATTTAATTTTCGCTCGAAGAAATATTTTCAAATTTTTTTTCCCGGGGTGCGGGGCCTCTTGTCGGTGCTGGGTCCCTAGGCAGTTGCCTACTTTGCCTTATGGATAATCCGGCCCTGCCTCTGAGAGAAGGCTGTTAGCCAAGCAGTGGGAGCGTAATGGGCTGATAGTGATAATGAAAGTTTGAATTTATTTGCTAGTCTCTGGAACTATTGGTCCCATTCTAAAAAAATCTAGTTTAAATATGTAAATCGGATGACAATGCAATATGTCACACAGACCTGGTTTGATGATGGAGCCGGAAGGCGGCCATAGGAATTAAGTAACGAAACGACTTAACCCCATATAATTAGTCTTTGGTAGCCCCTTCTAGTTTGGACTCATTTGATTTGTCTTTACAAGTACTCTGATTCTAGATTATGTCCAGGGTCCTGATGATGGAGCCAGAAGGTGGCCGTACAGTACTAATTACGTATTTTATAAAAGCTTGTTTAAAAGAAAATATTTTTACACAATAACTTTTTTGACGTACTTATTTTTAGATTACCTTTTAAAGCATCTTTCAGAGCGACTATAGAATTCGAATCGCTTCTATTCGCTGCTATTTGTCAAGGTCTTCTTGATAGTATTCGAAGATACCTAATGCCAAAATTACAACTAGGTTAAACACTGCCTAAATAAAGATGAACATTAAATAGTAATGTGTCGTTTACGTTTATGCGTGTTGTGTAACCCTATGGAAGTGCTGCCTGAATTAAAATGTGCTGCCAGTCATATTTTTCATTAAACATACCCATTAAAATTCAATTATTGTTTTATCTGTGACGGTCAGACGCACGTAACTGTAAAACCTAACAGAATTTACAAATTAGGTAATTTGTAGGATACATGTAACAGTAAAAATATTTGGAAACAGCAGCAGTTTTTGTTTTTAGGGATTCGTATGTACCTATGGTAAAAACGGAACGTTTCTACTTTCAGTTTGTGGTCCGTTTGTTTAACTATCTAATCCAAGGTTGCCTAACCCCTATAACGGGCACCTTAGACGCTCAAGTAAACGTACGTTTGCTTGTCAGAATAACAACTCTTTTGCGTCTTTTGCTAAAGCGTTGTTATTCTGACAAGTGAGGGCCAGTTTTTGTTGTTTTTTTTTTTTATTAGGTAACGAGACGAACTGTTCGTTTGCCTGATGGTAAGCATAACGCCGGCCCATAACAATTGCAGTGCCACCCAGAATTTTGAAACACAAAGGCCTGCGCGGCACTGCTTTGCGCTCGTTACCCTGAGACATTAGATATTAAGTCTCATAAGCACAGTAATTTCACTGGATACTCTGCTCATCAAACCGGAACACAGTAATGCTTGCACACTACTGCTTGGCGGCAGACTTCACGAGCAAAGCAAGTTTTTACCAATAAGACTTCATTCGAGACTATAGAGTTGTAGAGTGGAGAACGCATTTTGGTAAACATAGTGTGTCCCTGGTTCTAGGTGGAACGACGATATACGAGGGTTGCTGGCAGTGTCTTGAGATGAAGAGCCGAAGATCTGGCTCTCCGTGTCGGAAGCGACTGTCTTGATCGTTGTCGTGATGCGACTTCAAAATATCACGATCATGACAGTCGCTTCCGAGACAGTTATCATTCCGAGTGAATTAAAATCACTCTTCTGGTTCCCATAAATACTACGCGTGGGAGGCATCTATCAGTTACTCGGGAAAATTCAGGACTTGGTTCGTTGCGGATGCTATGAAAAAGAGTACAAGAACTTGAACGTATTATTAGAATCAGACAATGTTGCCAGAGATTAGGGGTACCATGCAAGCAAACATACAAACAAAAAACCTATTTATAATATTATTCTAATGTAGTAGAATATACGTACTATATGTGACAATAACAGGTGTTAAGTAAATACAACCTGGTACATAAAGATTGTGGCAAAACTAGTGTCATAATTAGGCGAGGTTTTCATGACCATAATCCCTGGACCACTACAGTCAAGGTCAACAGTCAACACAGTTAAAACAGTACTTCAACCCGGCACCCCTATAATTAACTCCAAAATAATTACTGGATGAAAAGCAAATGAACATTAACTTTTATATTTAGGGCTCGGTTTATCGGGACGAGTTTAAACGGTAGTAATTATTTTAAATAGTAACCGCTGTTCCAAAAGGTTGAATATTGTGGCCCTTTAATGAAGTACTTACGATCAAATTACTTAGTTAGGTACAATTTGATAAGGTATTACGCAGTATTTATGGATCTATAATCATAGAGCTGTGCATGATTAGGAGCTTAACCTATTTGAGTATTTATTTTAGGGCGCTATAAATATACCTATAGCCTACAGTGTGTAAGGGGCAGCGTAGACGCTTATGCAAACGTACGTTTGCTTGTCAGAATAACAACGCTTTTGCGTCAAGCGCGGATTTCGTGATACTCGAAATGCGCGCTTGACGCAAAAGCGTTGTTATTCTGACAAGCAAACGTACGTTTGCATAAGCGTCTACGCTGCCGCTAACGCGTTGTTGCAGGCGCATGTGCAACCTCCTCACCCTAAGATCCCACTTATTTCCATAAGTCCTTTCACTTAATCAAGTTCAACTCCGAGTAAAATATTCATGTATCACGTCAAGTAAGATAGATCATATTATCTAATTTTCCTAAATGTACACATTCCCATTTTCCTTGCAAAGAAAAAACATATCAAACGACACGTCAACCTAACACGAGTGGGGTATTTATCATGGGAGAGGTGTTGCTTACATTAGGGTGCATTTACAGATGTTTGTGGTTTAGGAGGCGGCCGTGATTTTAATGAAAATATAACTTCTATGTATTACACATATTTTGACGCTGCCGTCTACTCGTAGGTACCTACATATTTGGGTCCGTCTGGGTTGTTACCACCGCTTTGCTCGTGAAGTCTGCCGCCAAGCAGTAGTGTGCAAGCATTACTGTGTTCCGGTTTGATGAGCAGAGTAGCCAGTGAAATTACTGGGCTTATGAGACTTAATACCTAATGTCTCAGGGTAACGAGCGCACTGCAGTGCCACGCAGGCCTGTTGTGTTTCAAACTTCTGAATGGTATTTACTTACTATCATTAGGCAAACGTACAGCTCGTCATTTCCTAGTAAAAATAAACAACAACTTATAGGTGTATATCTAGGAATATTTAGTTTAAGATATAGTACTTCCCTCTGTGTTATTCTCTCTTATTAACTTTTTCATCCCCACCGCACCACGCCACATCGGAAAAAATTCAAATGTACCCTAACAAAACACCAGATTCTATAGACGTCCATAAAGATAATCCTGCCGTTCACAGCCTCCGAGATAGGAGACAAATAGTGAGACGTACAGTTAGAGCAAGAATTACCGCTGCCGGAATACATCGACCGGTGCTTGGTAACAAATATTCATCTTGAAAGTGATAGCTAGCCAGACCAGTACCAAAAATGCCACCAAGTTATCATGATGTTTTCCTTCACCGGAAACTCATTCTTCATTGTAGGATCAGGGGCGTATGTACCCTAGGGCCAAAAGGGCCATGGCCCGGGGCGGCAGGCTGCGAGGGGCGGCGCAACCAGATAGAATTTAAAAAATCGATTCGATTCAGTTTAAAATTGTCAAAGAACAAAAACAAAACATAGGTTAACTAAACCACCGTTTAACACTGTTTCTTAATAAGAGCCTAAATCTCGTAAGGGCTATCGTAGGTATATTCTGATAGGCGTGGCGACGGAGGGAGGTGAGGCCTGCAGGCCCGGGGCGCTGAATCCTAAAATACGTCACTGTGTAGGATTCGGACTTCCCCTATCACTGAACCATCATCGCTTTAAAAACCTAAGTGTCACCTGACACTTAGGTATTACATAAGATACGTAGTTAAACTAAAAAAAACTTTGCTACAACTGTACACGCCATGTAAAAACCAAAGCAAAACACGGGATTTGCGTGCGTAAATAATCACGTAGTTTCGTCAAACGTGTTTCTACGTGCGCAGATACGCGAAATAGAAATATCTTACCGAAGCTTTCGGTTTTAGTTGAGTTAGTCGGCTTAAACTAAACCAGACAAATAAGGACAGGATATCTTATCAAAATAAAGGCTTAGAGCTTTTATAAATATACTATGTTTAAGAGTTAGACGCGGATTTCATCTGTTTAACACACTTATAAATAATATATACATCTCGAAAATTATGCTGGCAACGAGATTCGAACCCGTGTCTTTTGGTTATCTAGATCAGACGCTTGCAGGAGCAATCGATGTTAGCCCCGAAATTCTTGAGGACATTTTCCTGCTTACTTCTCCAAAAGCAGTAAAGCGTAGGCTGCTAAAAAAAGATACAAAATATTTTAAGAGTAAAATAATCAATCAATCTATACAGTTGCAGATTTCTTCAGGCCAGTACTAGATATAATTACTACCACATTACTTAGCCCTAATTGTTAATTGCTTAGAGCATTAAGTCTGTATCCGAATATTACACCGTTTAAGGAAAATTAAAAAAAATAAAACAAACAATTGAATAACCCAAATAGAACATTGTTCGTTTATCAAGGGTTACTTACGTAAGTACGTTCGGGACTGCCGCCCAGGGGTCATGTTATATTAATTGAGTTAATTATATTTAATTAGCGTACTAAAAGTGCTTGGTTCTGTTGAAGACATACAACGACCTCTCGGCCGCAATCACGGTGCCTAAACAAATCAAAACGAAATTCAAATTATAAGCAGGAGTAACGGTATATAGACAGTATGGAAACTTGATACATGTGGCTGGATTTGATTCACCACTAATTTATAGGTCAATGAAGTGATATGGCTGTAAATCAGATTCAGCGTTTATATGCGATGATGGCTCTTTGGTAGCGAGATCGTATTCTAATGTAGATCAAGGGTTTGTGGGCTTGCGTTTGTCCACAACCACACGTACAACGGAGTACCTACTCGAGTTTACGGAAAAATATTGTGACAGGGATTCTCCAACCGATCACATCGCGATGAATGAAATCAATTATAACAACACAGGTCTCAACTCCAAAAATTGCGATATGATGTACTGACTCTATTGTCAACTGTGTCTAAAGTTCTCCAAATGAAATTACGCTCATTGGAGTTTTTCACAAAACTTATTTTTTTATTAATTATTCCTTTCAGTCAACAAGCGAGGTTCGCTGCGGGAAGTTAATTACCTTGGTAGTTTTGAGAAAGTGACTTAGCCCGGGATAAATAGAACTGCAGTGCTAAAGTTTTCTTCTTTACTGTTGAGGTCGTATAAATAGGTATGACACAAACTGAAGGAGAACCAGACTTAACCAAAGATACCGTACTTTTGACTCCCACGGTATAAAAACTTTTCTATGTTTATATCTGCATACAGTATTTACTATGTAGGTACCTACTATTATAGATACCTTTCTGTCTCCTGAAAAAAACACAATTCCCGTGTGAATCAATTAAGGTCCGGGTGAAGCCGAGGAATACAAATAAAAGCTAAAAATAATTTAGTAAACGTATTTTGTAAATACAGTAGTAATAAATAAATACTCAAAAGTTACGTTTGTATAATTCTAAATAAATAACTTGAAGATTTAACTTAGTATAAATAATAACGCTTTTACACTCACAACCCTGGCATTATCAGTGTTGCAGATGGCATTAACGCACGCGACACCAACACAAAAATTAAAACCCGAGAACAAGCTTTATGCTCATTAGGGTAAAACCCGGATAGTTGCCTCAGTGGGATACTTGCCGCAGTGTCTAATACACTATGTTAGGGATGTAGGGGGTGTTAGTGCTTTACTATAATTAGAAGCCCTTCTACCACAGGCCTCGGTGCCATGTAAAACGTCGGAATAGACGTACGCGTCTTGTCCGTGTGAGCAAAAAACTTCCGCGCCGAAACTTTGACGGGCGTCAAAATTATATTGGCCAGTAATTTCCATTGAATATTTTTTTAACTGACTGTGGTTTCAGTCAACTTTTTGTTTATTTGCATGCATTACAGTTTATATTACACTGTTTATTACGTTTTATTGTTAAATAGTTTTTATTTATTTCGCAAATAAAAAGGGCAAGTATCCGTATCAAAAAGGATAGTTGCCCTTTTTAACTTTGCGGATAGTCGCCCTAGGGGCAACTATCCGCAATTACAAATTCTTTAATAAAGCAAAGACTTTTTCTTTAGGTGAAATTCAGTAGGCGACGTTCCAAAATGCTGACAGCATTGCCACGTTGAATGGCAATGCTTTATCTTTAACCTAAGTACAGGCCAACATTTGGAGGTTATTTTTATTGTATTTTTATTTTATAGTTTAAAACATTAAAACTTAAATACTTACTATTTAATAATGATAATTAATATTTTATTAGTAGATGCTTAATAAAGGATCGATAAACAATAAAGACTGATTACTTAAATTGATATTAAATTTATTTCTATCTAAAAAAATCATAGTGTGGCGTCTAGCCCTGCATGAGGCAAGTATCCCCGGAAGAATTTTTTTCCGTTAGGCTACTATCCGCCACGGTAGGCAACTATCCCTTTTTTGAGAGGTCTAATAAAACAGGATTTACTAGAAAACCATATTAATTATGTTTACAAAAATAGGCTCCTATTAAAGATCAAAGACCTATGTTTTGACATATATGTTGTATTAATCGTAGTAAGCACATATTTTTGAATAATAGAGCCTTTTCGAAAAGTGCGGCAACTATCCGGCTTTTACCCTACACAATCCCCGACAGGGGATCGAAATTGGGACCCCTCGATGTCCCCTCCGAGCCGGGTCCATCCTGTCAGCACTACGGGACGGACGACGGCTGATGTGGCTGCGAGGATTGCGTAAGCGGGGTCGCACTCTCGTCAACAGCTGTGGCTGGACCGTATAGTGATTTTATACCCAGTCTGTCAGTGACGAAAGCTGGTAGTTAGTTACACTACTAGTTGCGCCCGTTGATTTTTTTTTATGTTATTTGGTAACGAGACGAGCTGGTCGTTTGCCTGATGGTAAGCATAACGCCGGCCCATAACAATTGCAGTGCCACCCAGAACTTTGAAACACAGAGGCCTTCGCGGCACTGCAGTGCGCTCGTTACCCTGAGACATTAGGTATTTAGGTGTTCGAGCCTTCGCTTGACCCACTGTGAGATTACCCTCGAATTTTACGTATTTGCAGTGTGTATCTACCCTCAATTTCCATCATAATTATAGTCACGTGATCTCCCCCACTCCTTTAGGCAGGGCGGCCATTGCTGGCGGCAGCTTCTTTCGTCAGTACGTCTTGAATTTTTGCGTGATAAGCAGTGTTTGTAATATAATTATAAAATAAATTCGTAAGTACTATTTCTACTCATATAACAACCTTATAAACTCTGATTGGTGATTGCCCGCTCGCAAGACGGAAAGTTCGCCAATCGTTTAAATTTGGGAAAGCCCCAAAAACTGCACAAGGTACGGTTGAGAGAACATTTTTTTGGAAAAGCCCCGAAATAAGTTCGCCAATTGTTTAAATTTGGGAAAGCCCCAAAAACTGCACAAGGTACGATTGAGAGAACATTTTTTTGGGAAAGCCCCAAAATAAGTTCGCCAATTGTTTAAATTTGGGAAAGCCCCAAAAACTGCACAAGGTACTATTTTTTTGGGAATGCCCCAAAATAAGAACAAGCTGAAGGGTTAGTACAACCATGCATAGCTTCAACGAGAGTTAAGCCAACCAAATGCGCTCAAACCCAGCCGACGCTGCTACAAAAATCAGATAACAGCCGCGCAGACGACGACCGTCGTCTGCGCCGGCAACGACCGCCTACGGCATGAATTGCAGTGTCGGCTGCTCGGACGACTCTGTCGGCTACGACGTCGTCTGCTTTCATCTGAGGAGAAAGCTATATAGCAAAGCAATAGTGTTAAACTATTTAAATGTCGTTCCACATCATGGATCGGACTATGGGTCAGCTGGCGTCTTGGGAACCTCCTCCAGAAGAGGTGGAATATTTCCCGCGCTTTCTAAATCTGCTGGACGAGTTTTATCCAGAACAGTGGTGGCTTTGGGAAGTCAATAATGAATCGTACGCTGACCTTTTTGGGTGAAAAATATCACCCGATGAAGAACGCCAGCTGCGTTTTGCAGTGCCGACTGTTGGATTGGCGCGAGTCTTCTGTAGTTCATCTCCGAGTGAGCGAAAATACAGGACTATTAAAAGGAGTCTCTTATCGTGGCCACTTGGCCGTGTGACGATATATACCCCATTTCTTACAATGAAAAAGAATTCATCCCGACGAGGCCTTAGTGCCCGACAAAGCTCCAATGAGCCAATGGCGAAGTTTATGGAACAACAAAAATCTCTTCTGGAGAAACTGAATGCCACTATGCAATCCATACAAAGTCAATTGGTGAATCAAGACAAGGGTCGGGAATTCCAGGAATCAGACTGCTGCAACGATTCGAGTGAAGCAGACAGTTGGTCGGCCCCGGCATATAACCAAGAGCTAACACCTAAGCCATTGGGCACAAATGATATTTCAGAAGACGTTTTCTTCGACTTTACACCTGATACATAAGAAACTGAAGCTAAAATCAGTGCTAGCGATTAGTGCCTAGCTCAACAAGGAATATAATGTCAACGGTTAGGAATGGAAAGCAGAATGGCAGAATATCAGGTATGCTGACGTTCAGAAGAAGTTTCAAGCAGCCCCGGTATTCACAAACCTCAAAACTAACAGTAACTCAGCAATTACTGCGACACCTCTTGTATCCATTGGTTTACCGCGGTTTTGACAAGGTCATCCGTCCACCTAGTGGGGGGACGTCCTACATTACGTCTTCCGGTTCGTGGTCGCCACTCGAGAACCTATCTTCCCCATCGGTTATCGGTTCTGCGAGCGAAGTGGCCTGCCCATTTCCATTTCAACTTACTAACTTTGAGAGCTATGTCGGCGACTTTGTTCTCCTGCGGATCTCCTCATTTCGGATTTTATCACGCAGAGAAACCCCGAGCATTATAGCCCTCTCCATAGCACGTTGCGCATGCGACTCTGAGCTTACTCATGAGGCTAATAGTAAGAGACCACGTCTCTGTGCCATACAAGGAGGCATTAAGTAGTGTTTTCCAGAAAAGTCAAAATTTAGACAAAAAGCTAAGAAAGTGGCCTCGACAATCCTATGAATTCAGTCCTGTGAATACAAAAGATTCGAAGGGAAAAAATTATATATTTATACAAGTCAACGATGGAGCTGGTGGTCAGCCAAGGTCCTGGGAAACATCAGCTTTGCATTGTTTGTAGTTCCTCTGGTACGGCGACACTGCCGAAGAATCCAAATAGAAGGCAAATCGTCTTCCAAAATGAACCTGTCACAATTACACTTGCAAAGTATAGTAGTAGCATATTTAACAAAAGAGGGAGGGCCATAACACTCCTGAAGTCAACACGAAACATTCTAAATTTAGCAGAAAGCTATCTGATTTTGCTTCTAGAATGGTTTCTCCCAGGGAAATACAATCTAGCAACAGATAACCTATCTAGATCCACCGGACTATCGGAGTGAACTCTCAGCCAAAACATTCTGAATGTAATATTAAGGTATAGACCTCTTTGCCAGTCACAAGTCAGCGATCCTAGACGCATATGTAAGCGAGGACGCCAAAGATCAAAACTGTCTTTTCGAAGACGCATTCAGCAGATCTTTTAACTCAGGTGGATATTTCCTCCTCCAGCCATGATACGGAGAATACTCGTCTCTTAACTCCGGCACCTACCTCTTTGTAGTCCCGAAATAGGAACGCACGTTCTGGAGAGTGGAACTCAAACAGTGGACACTGAACTCCCCACTCACAATAGAGAATCTTCACAGTCGGCTCATCGACTAGAGAACCATGACCCACCACCAGGGGTGAACGAAGTATGGTTGCAGGTATGGAGGGCTCAGGCTTAGTGAAACTTTGGCCTCTGGACAACCTATAATTACTCGAGGCGTCTTGGCGGAAGACTATACTTAAGAGCCTACTAGTCCATGGAGCGAAAAAATCGGTGGGCGCGGTTAAAATGCATGCTATTTCGTCTAACATTCGCGGGACAAGGTAAGACTCTGCAGCGATGAGTAGTATGAGGCTAATGCTAGCATATACGCAATTACACACTCTCGTAAAGTCGCGATAAAAATCCGAAAAGTCGAAAACCGGCGCGCAAAAATGTACGAATTGGCTTCTGGTGCTTGGGGTTTTACGACAAAACTACTGTATGTATTTAGTCAGACCAAAGTTATTTCAAATGTCAATAAACTGAAGCTTGTCATTATGTACATTATTTTGGAGTTTTCGTAATCCTTTTGTAATTTATTTACGTCCAAACTTGCGTTAAAATACGTGCTTAAATACAGATGTTTGAAGGCTCATTACTTTTAAGCCACTTATTTATTTTCTGTATAATTAGCAGGCTGACCTAGATAATGAAGAGATAAATCGATATTATTCTTCATTTTGGACTTAAAACGTCAAGTAGTGGAGTAATCACCCAAGTACGGTTGTATGGAGAAATGAACGACTAGTTCGTCCTTAACTTATACTTATGACTTATAGCTTAGCGTGGCAACGGTGGAAGGTATGAGCTACAAGCAACAACTATAAAGTTAATGAAGAAAAGTGAAAAAGTATTATTATTATTATTTCTTCCAAGTGCGGAAGAAGTTCCGAAATACATATGTTTTTTTTTTTTTTTTTTCTATTACACAAAAACCCTAAAACTGGCACCAAAGACAATCGTGTTTCATAAACCTGTAGACATTTGCTAATCTGGAAAATTCAGAGAAGATCCCCTTGTGAAACAATTGATAAAAGCAGTAGCTCTTACCAGGCCTCCTATAAATAAATCCCCAACATGGAACATATCTCAAGTTAAGTTTCTGCAACATTATCCACCAGACGCGACAAGCCTATTCCAGGTGTCCCGTCACGGTTCAGCTTTACTTCTCTTAGCGACAGAATGTCGAATACACGAATTGACATTGTTGGATATAAGCCCAGACTCTTCTGAAGCTTTTGAAGATCACATAATATATTGGCCAAAATTTGGATCGGAAACTGATTCAGCTCACTGATTCAGGCAGTTCGGTTGGAAATTCAGCTCGACTAATGATCTACAGAGACTAAATATTGTTTGAATGGATTGAACACCTAATTAGTTTGTCTAAGAATAGAAGAAGGGCTTGCTCCAATTTGAATAATCCCTTCATTACGACGAGAGGCAGAGCAAAAGCATCTCGAAAAGTAATTGCAGGATGGCTACGTATATTATTTCGCCAAGCAAATACAGTTGCAACTCCGGGAACTTTAGAGCGGCTGTAAATTCTGACAGCTGATCTAACAAGAATCTGAATCTCGATGACAAAATGAGGAGGAGAAATTGGAGAGCCAAATATATCGTCATAAAATATTATTTCAAAGAAATTCTAGCTACAATAGACAATTAGTCAACAATTAGACAAGTATTCATATAATGTAGTCCAATTAGTCTCTCCAGTATAATTAGTAAATAAACCTATTGATGTAAAGACTGATTTGGTTATAATACATAGAAATAAACATCAGTATATTATTTGCATAATTTGTTTATCTTAACATATTTATGCACAACTCATATATTCCATACACACGTCACAGTACGTCTGGCCATCGCCATCGCCGGCAGATTATAAACACGTCTCACAGTGGGTCAAGCGAAGGCTCGAACACCTAAATAGACCCGTTTTCCCCCCAAAGGGTAGAAAACGGATATTTAGGTTTCAGCCGTAGCTTGACCCACTAAACCGGCTGGTCTTGCCGGCTTTCTTTTTACTTGTGAGAGTACTGACGAAAGAAGCTGCCGCCAGCAATGGCCGCCCTGCCTAAAGGAGTGGGGGAGATCACGTGACTATAATTATGATGGAAATTGAGGGTAGATACACACTGCAAATACGTAAAATTCGAGGGTAATCTCACAGTGGGTCAAGCTACGGCTGAAACCTAAATATCCGTTTTCTACCCTTTGGGGGGAAAACGGGTCTATTAAGTCTCATAAGCCCACTAATTTCACTGGATACTCTGCTCATCAAAGCGGAACACAGTAATGCTTGCACACTACTGCTTGGCGGCAGACTTCACGAACACTCGCAGAAGAGTTAGTCCTACCACTAACAATGATGTGGCGGTGTGCGTGAATGCATTTACTCCGCTCAAAACTGTGCTCCTCGCTTCG
Organism: Crocallis elinguaria; assembly: GCA_907269065.1. Lineage (NCBI taxonomy): Eukaryota > Metazoa > Arthropoda > Insecta > Lepidoptera > Geometridae > Crocallis > Crocallis elinguaria. The sequence goes on from OU026076.1 coordinate 2,239,675, forward strand.
CAGGCAAGGTTGCTACCAACTTAGCCGCCAACTATCCATTCATTTTAATTAACTCCGACCCTGTCATTGCAAGTTTAGCAATTCAATGAGGCTCTAAAAAGTACACGATTTGGGCGTGTTTCTGTTCAGAGACATTCTACGAACCTTTAGGAGTTTTTTACAGTGACGCCACTGAGTTCTTAGCTCATTATTTACTTACCAGCTGCTCGCGGTTTCACCCGTGGAGATTATCAGTAGTTTAACATTACCTTATTTTGTTAGTGGGAGGACTAACTCTTCTGCGAGTGTCCGTCTGGGTTGTTACCTACCACCGCTTTGTGAGTGAAGTCTGCCGCCAAGCAGTAGTGTGCAAGCATTACTGTGTTCCGGTTTGATGAGAAGAGTAGCCAGTGAAATTACTGGGCTTATGAGACTTAATACCTAATGTCTCAGGGTAACAAGCGCACTGCAGTGCCGCGCAGGCCATTGTTTTTCAAAGTTCTGGGTGGCACTGCAATTGTTATGGGCCGGCGTTATGCTTACCATCAGGCAAACGACCAGCACGTCTCGTTACCAAAAAAAAAACCTACTTTTTATACTGATATCACGCGAGGCTAGCTAGTTTAGGTATTATATTTCATTAAAAACTCAAGTTTTAGAAAAACGTATTTTATTTAACATAACATAGCATTGACATATCAATTAAAACTAAAACATTTCAATAGAGAAATTATGATAATACATAATAACAACTAATTAAAGTAGAGAAAAGCACAACGGAATTCGTGTGTACCTTGTGTCGGTTCGGATTATCAATTACAACAAAGTAATTACCTAATTTTAAATTTAATTTCAATATCTTTGTCATACCTATCTTTCGAGACGTGCGTTTGTCCCATCATTGTCAAATTTGTGTCTTCTTCTTCTTTCTTTATTTCCTGGCTTCTGTGGAATGTTAGCCACAATTTCGCCAATGTAAAGTAGGTAAAATTTGTGTCTTGTGTGTGGATGTTTCGTCAGTGTTAATTTGTTATCGATTTGTTATCGTCCCAGTGGGACAAGTATGGAACATTGCGATCTATAGCGATCGATAAATTGACTGTTCCAATTTGAACTGTCAATTTTATCGAATTTTATAAAAATAAAAATACTTATATAAAATTGACAGTTCGAATCGGTAAAGTGAGTTTTATCGATTTTTTACATAATTTATCGAGCCTCGATACAACCGACAAAAGTTATCGAATAGCTAGGTCGAATCCAAAGAGAATATAGAGCTACTACAATACTTTACGATCAGACTTCGGTACTCGCAACATTCGATAAATTGATCAGTTTTTGATTCGACAAAATCGAACCGACTTCCGTACTTGCGCCGCTACATCGTGTCGATGTCTCGCCTATATCGTGTCGTTATCATGTCCGCGGCGCAAGTACGGAAGTCGTTTCGATAAATTTGTCGAATCAAAAAACTGATCAATTTATCGAATGTTGTCCGAAGTCTGATCGTAAAGTGTTGTAGTAGCTCTATATTCTCTTTGGATTCGACCTAGCTATTCGATAACTTCTGTCGATTGTATCGAGACTCGATAAATTATATGAAATATCGATAAAACTCACTTTATCGATATCAAATGTCAATTTTATCGAATTTTATCGATAAGATCCGTACTTGCGCCGCTTGTCCGAAGTCTGATCGTAAAGTGTTGTAGTAGCTCTATATTCTCTTTGGATTCGACCTAGCTATTCGATAACTTTTATTCGATTGTATCGAGACTCGATAATTTATATAATATGTCGATAAAACTCACTTTATCGATTTGAACTGTCAATTTTATCGATCGATAAGATCCGTACTTGCGCTGCAGGTCGGTGTCATATTAGTGCCGAGTGTGTAGCGTATGTTTAGTAGTCGAGTGCACAGAACAGTGCGACGCCGCGCTTGATCCAGTGCGCCTGCGGCTTGTGCGTGGCGAGCTCTATGGTCATGACGTAGTTGGTGGAGTGGCCCGTGGTGGACAGCGTGCCGGCGCGCACCAGCGTCTTGTACGTGGGGCACTCGTACAGGCCCTGCTGCAACTTGTGGTTCTGCTCCGGCTTCATGTAGATTATCGCCATCTCTGGGGGGGAATGACACCGATAGATTATTATACACTTTATTTCTTTCTAAGCACTGTTTTAGATTAGTATTCCCGTGAACATGATGCTTGCAACAGCGTCGAAATATCGGGAGCTCACCAGCTTATAATAATCACGGTAACTATCCCGTTACAATGTATAAAGTATTTCTTTCTAATCTTAATTCCAAGTTTTTTACAATATTTCTATAAAAACACAAAATATTATATAAAACCTAAACTTAGAGTGCCGCCGGCAGCGGGGCAGGGCCCAAGCTACCGGTGGTTAGGGCTGCAGAGTGAGGAACCTCCTGACAATACGTGCCGTGTCAAGGAGCACTGCCTTCTACATCCGACCCTTGATCCAACCGTCTAGCGAGAGCCTCTTGAGATGTTATTATTATTATTTATTTTCAATTGACACGGACGATCCAATTACATCAATCAATAAAATAGTAAACATCATTTTAAAACCAAATTAATGTCATCATTATGTAACTATACAAATGTCAAAATATTAGGTCAAACCAATAAAAACAATTAATACACGTCAAACACAAATTGCAAATAAATGATAATAATAGATAGATAGATAGATACTGTACACCAACATAATACAAAGGTAAGATAACTAAATATAGTATAGTTATTACAATGGACGGTTTTATCGCTAAATAGCGATCTCTTCCAGATCAGGCGTATTGTTAGTGGTAGGACTAACTCATCTGCGAGTGTCCGTCTGGGTTGTTACCACCGCTTTGCTCGTGAAGTCTGCCGCCAAGCAGTAGTGTGCAAGCATTACTGTGTTCCGGTTTGATGAGCAGAGTATCCAGTGAAATTACTGGGCTTATAAGACTTAATACCTAATGTCTCAGGGTAGCGGGCGCACTGCAGTGCCGCGCAGGCCTTTGTGTTTCAAAGTTCTGATGGCACTGTAATTGTTATGTAACATGTTCACCATCTTGGACCACATCGTCGCTAAGACCCGGCGATCTAGTGCTCAAACTCAGTGGCGTATTTTAGGATTCAGCGCCCCGGGCCTGTAGGCCCCGCCGCCCTGCCGGTCAGTATATTACGAAAGCCCCACGTCTTGATGTGTATCAAACATACATCCGAGAGTACCTTACGAGATTCAGGCTGTTATCAATTAACAGTGTTAAACGGTGGTTTAGTTAAACTATGTTTTGTCTTTGTTGTTCTTTGACAGTTTTAAACTGACTACTGACTAAGTACTGACTGACTAAGTAACTGACTATTCAACCGTTTACTACTGTTTATTAATAAGAGCCTTAGTTAGGTAGGCTTTTTTAAATTTCTTCTGCTTGTGCCGCCCCTCGCAGCTAGCCGCCCCGGGCCATGGCCCTTTTGGCCCTAGGGTAAATACGACCCTGGCTCAAACGCTAACCAACCGAGTGTAACTACCCACCCGTGTGGAGTTCCTTCGCTCGGCTCTCCTCCAGCGCCATGTCTCCCATGTTCCACCGCGCGCCTTCGAGGTACAGCCCGCGCACGCAGCAGCCGTCATCCGGCTTCTTAGGCGGCGCCTGCGCTAGCGGCTGCGGCATACAAAATAAAATAAAAAATGAAATAAAATAAAAACAAATTAATTCAAAAAAAGATACCTAACTTTAATGTAGGAAATACAGCTGCCTTATCAGCTAACAATCTCGTGTTCGTTTTCAATACCAGACCGATTAAAACCAGCGGTCACTAGTCTTCGTGTGGAAGGAATAGTCGAGAATTTTCGCTGGTTATTAAAGAAATAAGCTCTTACAAAACGAAAAGAAGCGAAAACTATTGACAACTCCTTCCACACGAAGGCTAGTGACCGCTGGTTTTAATCAGTCTGGTATTGAAAACGAACACGAGATTGTTAGCTGATAAGGCAGCAGGTCTGTGTCTATAATTATTGTTATCTAGTTGTTAATAATAATGTTCAGACACACTAAGGTCGCATCACTAGCAGAAGTCCTCCGTTCCCGAACTAAGTTTGAACTTATATATCAGGATCCGGAAGGGGCCTTCCTGGTTTTTTTTCTTTTTATTGCTGCACCAGCAATGGCAGCCAAAGAGACAGTACCCCCTTAAAAAGGAGAGTCAAAGTCGGGCGTATCTATTGAGCGCTAAAATGCCCCATAAAAATTGGACAGAACATCTGACGTCACTTGTTCAACGCGGGCCGTAACTCTGTACTAAAAACATGCATTTTGTTGAAAAACTGCGTTTATGTACATTGTTGTAGTAGTCTTTATTCATCAAAATGTAAAGAATCTCATGGTATCACTTAAATTACTAAAAGATGATAAAAAATTGTTGAATTTGGGAAACTGTTAGATCTTTAACGAAATTATATTATTTAATTACATGAAATGATGATATTAAATTGTTTTATGTGAATTTCATTTTTATTGCGTTAATGTGATCTTCTTAAAACTGGTTTTTAAACTGTCATGGTCATCAACACTTTGAAAATTATCATTAAGAGCCTACGAGCCCAACCCTCCAACTCATCGGTGGGCGCGGCTAAAATGCATGCTATTTCGTCTAACATTCGTGGGACAAGGTAAGGCTCTGCAGCTATGAGTAGTACGAAGCTAATGCTCGCGCATACACAGTTACACACTCTCGTAAAGTCGCGACCTGCCGCTTCTACGCACACATGCGTGATTTATGAATGGCGATTCTTCATTCAAAGAAATTTCGTGAATATTCGTGTGATGGCGCTCGCTTTTGTTACTTGTACTATTATCTATTCTGAGCTCTCGTTTGGTCATCGCGCCGCGCGCGCCATTTTTCATTGTTTGCTTCTTTGAGTATAAATTGTAAATTGTTTGGTTTGCCTACAGTCCGCTGCAAACATAGTAATAAGCTATATTATCTACTGTAAGTAAATAAAGTTTCATCAAAATCCACTCAGTAGATTTTGCGTGACAAACATCTATCCATATATCCATCCATCCATCCTCACAAACTTTCGCATTTATAATATTAGTAGGATAGGAAGTAGGAAGAGTAGGACAGGATTTATGTATATATATGTATGTATGTGTATAGATTCCAATGAAATTTGGTGTGAAAATAGCTAGAAGCGCGAGAAAACACACAGGGTACTTTTCAACAACATCATCACTTTTCATAATTGTCGATCTATAGAACGGAAGAAATTTGGTTTCGAGATAGCTTGAAGCCTGTGAAAGAACACAGGATACTTTTCATCATTGTCAATCATTTGAACGGATTTTATAGAAATTTAGTGTGGAAATAGTTTGAAGTCTGAGAAAGAAAGCAGTGTAATTTTCAACCTCATCATCACATAATAAAATAATCGTGCATTTGGACAGCGTAGAAATCTGCAGAAGTTATTATCGGAAACAAATTTATCTAAGTATGCAAATAAATAAAATTGAAGTGTCTGTTTGTATTATCAAAATAACAGCTTTTTACTAAATGCATATGAAAGTATATACGGTACATAAAACAAAACCATTTTTAAAAATTTAGTCTCTTTGTTCCGTGTAATCTCCGAAATGGCTGAACCTATTTTGACAGGACTTTCACTGGCAGATAGCTGACGTTACAAGGAGTAACTTAGGCTACGTGAGCGAAACCGCGGGGTATAGTAACTGTACTGTACAGGGGTAGTAATATCTAATAGTTCTTCATGTTTTATTCTCAACAATCAAACTTGTACACTATAGACAATAACAAGTTTGTATATTATAGGTAACAGACAGTACCCTACCTATGTGTTCGACGATAACTTCCGAATGAAAACTGCCAGCGCGGGAGTAGTTACCTACTTCAGGCGGTATATTTGTAAGGTAGGTAACTACCTACCTACCTACCTAAGTACCTACATAACTTAATAATTTTAGGTGATTCCTACGAGTATTATAACAGTCCTCCAAGTCATTATAATATATAATGCGCGGGTCAGCGACCCCACACACATTGGTACCTACATCTCATCACTCATTTCTACACAAAAAATGTCTCACCCATACTCCTGCCAGGATAAACTTTCGTTTAGATAAGTAGGTACCTATTTAATTACACGACTGCACAAAAAAGGAGTGTAATGAGTAATGAGTGTGTTGAGTAATGTAATGAGTGTGATTGTATATACATACATACAAACATACGTGAACCCTAAAAACATAACACAAAAAACTGCACAAAAGTTTTGGTGGAATAAAGAAACTCACGTACATACGTGATTCGGTGAGATTTCGATGTATGGGGTATCGCTAGAATCCTTACATAATCCCGAGCGACACTAGCTAGGACTGTCGTGGTTTTTTTCATGATCGATGTAACTTTTGTTACATGGACTTGTTTACATAAAGGTACTTTTCAACATTTATAGTTCTAGTAAGTACGTTATATAGCCTACTTGGCTTCCGGCCGTGGCTTCGCCCGCCTGGCTTAGGTACAAATATAATATCTTTATAAATTATAGTCTGTGTTATTCTGATGTATAACCTCTATATTACGTACCTACTGTAGTTTCATCAAAATCCGTTCAGTAATTTTTGCGTGAAAGAGTAATGAACATCCATCCAAACATCCTCAACAATTTTCGAGTTTATAATATTAGTAGGATAGAAACGTACTCAGTAGCTGGTATATATTTATTATCACGTACACTGTATTATGTAACCGACCATATTTTTTATACTATTGAATAACGAGACGAGCTGGTCATTTTCTTGATGGTATAACACATATAATTATATTACTCTGATAGAATAACGCCCGCCCATAACGATTGCAGTACCTACTCAAACTTCTAAGCACAAAGGCCGGCCCCACTAGGTGGACCGATGACCTTGTCAAAAGCGCGGGAAACCGTTGGATGCGCGAGGCGAGTAGCAGCTAGCCGGTCGAAGTGACGTCCTATGGGAGACCTCAGACACATGTATGCAAACGTACGTTTGCTTGTCAGAATATCCATGCTTTTTCATCAAGCGCGAATTACGAGATACTACACGTGTAAGCGCGGCTCGTGGTTTTTTGATGGTTTTGCATACGCAAAACCACGAAATATACAAGAACGGCAATATTGTCTCGAAGACCTGCCTTGGCTCAAAGCGACGACTGCTCCGCTTTACGCTACATACATCACTTGCACACCACCTCTTATTTACCGGGCCACCGCCGCCGGCGCGCGGCGTTGCATGCCGGGTTACCGCCGGCGCGCGGCGTTGCATGCCAGGCGCGCGCCGGCGCGCGGCGTTGCCGGACTACCGCCGGCCGCGCGCCGAACCGGAGTCCGGGCGGTGCAGTGGCGCAAGTGTGGAAGTCGGTTCGATAAATTTGTCGAATCGTAACAACTGATAAATTTATCGAATGTTGCGAGTACCGAAGTATTATCGTAAAGTATTGTAGTAGCTTTATATTTCGTTTGGATTCGACCTAGCTATTCGATAACTTTTGTCGATTGTATCGAGGCTCGATAAATTATATAAAAAGTTGATTAAACCCAATTTATCGATTTGAATTGACAATTTTATCGATCGACAAGATCCGTACTTGCGCTGCGGGCCGGAGGTACCTATGTACCTATTATAATAGACCGTATACCTACACCCATCCAGACGAATTCTCGCAGAATATCTTCTAAGAAGAATATCTCAGTCGGTCATGCTTTTTATTTTACATTTTTGAAAAAGTTGACTGACTATGGCTGGTATTTTAGTATACGAGACATAGGTAGTGTACATACCTATATGCCACTGTACTGACCAATAAATGAGTAGTAAATATAGGTGATAAGGTATAACTATAATAAGTAGAATTCAGCGGGCCCAAGCACTAACTCTTACCTATTCTGTGGCGCCGCGCAGCCGGGCGCCGCCGTCGTCGCCGGAGGATTTCAAGTAAAGCAGAGGTAAAATAGGTACCTAGGTACTCATCCAAATGGACTCTCACAGAAAATGTTCTAGAAAGATCGGTGGGTAGCCTAAAGCCTTACCTACTTATGCTTTGCTTACCTATGCTTTCACCTTTGTGTTTTACTGATTGCTTACGTATTTTATCATACTCACCTACTTCTTATACCTAGCTATAGAAGACATAGGTTCATACCTACTGTAATTCAATTGCCAGAGCGACCGATAAATGAGTAATTAAATATAATAAAGGTACCTACCTAAACTCTTTTTTGAAACACCAAGTTAGATATTATAGGCATTTCTTCCATACATAATTTTCATACCTATAGCTATAAATATATGGCCAGCGCAAGCATCGGAAACTATACAACGGGACGATTTTTTCTGAATTATTATAGATTACCCCGAACAAACACAAAACATGAGCGCCAGACGGCTTTTAAAGCTAATTAAAAATTCTAGACTATAGCCTATCACATTCTCGGATGATCTCTCTTCCATTTCGTGAAAATGCTATGAAAATCATGCAGTAGTTTCCGAGAAAACAAACACAAAAACAAACACGAATTCAGCGCGCCGTAGTACTAACTGTTACCTATTCTGTTCTATCACGTGACGCAGCTAGTAAATTCAAATAATTTGCTGTATTGAATTTTAGTAGATACCTACTCGTATCGACCTACCTACAGAGTTATATTATTCATTTCATTCATTTTTATTATTCATCACCATCATCATCACAGGAAGGGCCGTGTGGCCGTGCGGGTAACACGGGTTAGATCACCCTATCTCTTCAGAAAAAAAAAATGTTATATCAAAATAACAGCTTTTTACCAAATGCATATGAGAGTATATATATACGGTACCTATTATAACAAAACAACCATTTTTAAAATTTTTGTCTGTCTGTTTGTTCTGGGTAATCTCCGAAACGGTTGGGCCGATTTTGACGGGACTTTCACTGGCAGATATCTGATGTTATAAGGAGTAACTTAGGCTACTTTTATTTTAGAAAAATAATTGGGGTTCCGTGCAAAAAAATAAAAACCAAGAAAATCCAATATATCCACGCGGGTGAAACCGCGGGCAGCAGCTAGTTTATGAACTTTTATGAATATATAAAGCTTTTTTATATAACGTGTACAATAAAGTTATCTATCTACTCACGGCGAAATAACCGTAGTTTTTTTACGGCAAAAAAACGTATATGTATATAAAATAAGTGGTCTAAAGGGCTATTAGACGCAATGAATTGACGCAAAGCATAATCACGGACCACGCGCAAACCATGGAAAAACCAAAATGGTGATCTTGACGCATAACGTACTGCCTAAGGTGGTGCCTGGTAGAAATCTAGTCCGAACGCTAAGGCAGTCCTCACACCTAATTCATGATTGATGGATAAGCATCAATCGCGAACCACGAGAAAACATGGAAAAACCACGATCTCCGCTTGACGCATATCGTATCGTCTATTGAGGTTGTGGCTGGGGCTTGCCGCTTGATGGAAATCTAGTCCGAGTACAACACCCGCTTCTACCTACTATTATTATTGTCAGCCTCTTACGTTCCCACTGCTGGGATACCGGCCTTCTCTCTTTCTTTCTTTCTTTCTAGAGAGATGGGCCATAATCCACCACGCGTGCCCAGTTCGGCTTGGTGGATGTCGCATGTCCTCGAATTTTGTGGTTCTTGAACATGCCGGTTTCCTCACGATGTTTTCCTCACCGTTTTAGAGCGAGTGTCAATAATCCGCACATAACTTGATATAAGTTATTGGTGCGGGACGAGTAGAGATTAGAACTATGGTGCGTCGGATTGAAAGTCGCACAAGTTACCGCTCTCGATTCACTCTCGCTTCTACGAAAGATAAAAATTATTTCACAACCACTGCGTACTCAGTACAGACGCTGCGGTAAATAAGAGGTGGTACGCAAGTGATGTATGTAGCGTAAAGCGGAGCAGTCGTCGCTTTGAAACCAGACCGTCTGGCCGTAGTGCCGGTCTCGTCCGTTTAGTGGATTTTAGAGGTTTTTTTAGATGTTTTTTTCTTCAAACTGCGATGCGCGTGTAAATACTTACCTCGTATATGTGTAATTGTTGCAAAACCATGGTTATTTTGGTTTTTTATTTATATTTCAACATAAGCCGTGTAACCACAAAAACTAACTTTTAGACGCCTGTTTAACTCGACAGTGCCTAAAGATAAACCTCTAAACTGATTAGAAAAGTCACAACAGAGTGGAGTTAGACAATGGTTAGACACTACTTAAATCTCGATTTGTGGTTCATATTTAAACACGCGACTACGGCATGTTTAGGAGTTAAACTCTGTTTAACACACCGTAAACAAGTATTAAACAGCGTTTAACTCTTAAACATGCCTTAGTCGCATGTTTAAATAAGTAATTAACCACAAACCTTGATTTAAGAAGTGTCTAACCATTATCTACCTCAATTCTGCGGCGCGAGTACGGAAGTCGGTTCGACAAATTTATCGAATGTTGCGAGTACCGAAGTCTGATCATAAAGTATTGTAGTAGCTGTATATTCTCTTTGGATTCGACCTAGCTTTTCGATAACTTTTGTCGATTGTTTCGAGGCTCGATAAATCCCACTTTATCGATTTGAACTGTCAATTTTATCGAATTTTATCGCCCGAAAGGATCCGTACTTGCGCCGCTGATGTGACATTTCTAATCATTTTAGAAGATAACGGTGACCTTATCATAGAATAAATACTCATCGTACAAGCCGTTATGATTATTTCTAATCATTTTGCTCGTGAAAGTTGTGTAGCGTTGTTTAACTTTTAGACACTGTCTAGCTAGACAAAACCACCAAAAACTATTTTTAGACGCCTGTTTAGCTAAACAGCGTCTAAAAATAGTTTTTGTGGTAACGCGGTTTTAGTTCAAGTAGGTACGTATGTACTTACTAGGTAGGTTATAGACTTGTGCTATTATCTATTCTGTGGTTATAAGTAGGTACGTACCTACTCAGTTATCAGTAAGTACATAAGTACCTACCTAAGTACTTACAACATAACACCGTATATCGGTCTTAGTCTTACTAAAAACACACCCTAAACATGTGTTAAACAGCGTCTAACTCCCAATCATGGCTTACTCACGTGTTTAAATATGAGCAACCACAATCATTTTATATCATAACTAGCTGCTGCCCGCGGTTTCACCCGCGCGGACTTTTTGGGTTCATGGGTTTTTTTTGCGCGGAACCCTAGTTGTTTTTCCAAAATAAAGTAGGAGTACCTTATAACATCAGCTATCTGCCAGTGAAAGTCCCGTCAAAATCGGTCCAGTCGTTTCGGATATTACCCGGAACAAACAGACAGACAGACAAAAATATTAAAAATTGTGTTTTTGTTGGTAGGTACCGTGTATACTTTCAAATGCATTTAGTAAAAAAGCTATATTTTTGATATTACAAACAGACACTTCAATTTTATTTATTTGTATAGATCATTTTATAGACGTTTTTATTTAGACACTGTCTAGCTAAACATGAGTCTAAAAGTTGGTTTTGTGCTAACACAATATGTAATAATAACAAATCTAATAATAATAGGTAGGTTTCTACGTAAATAGATGAGTATCTATTTACTTAAATTCTATTAATAGATTTCTATTTATTAGAATTTGAAAAAGATATAGGTAGGTAATATTATTACAAAAATACGATTTAGCCATTGTTGTACTGAAGTCAAAAATAAACACAGAACACTTCTCTAACGCAGCAAAGTCCAAATTCACAAGCATAGGTAAACATCCAATTTAGGCAAAGAAATCTGAATCCAATATAGCGGGCGGTGGCATTATCATATAACACAATTATGATAATACGCATATCGTAAATCGTTTTACGTCTTCGGTCGATCACCTTGACCTTTGCTTGTTCGTAATGCCGCCTACAAATTATATAGGATGCCGCCGCACGCACCGGCCGGTCGACCGCGTCTGGCGCGAGACAGTACTTTGTCACAAACATCGCGGTGTTTCGTGACTTTGAAATGGCACAGCAGCACACAGCGGGCACTGTAGTGTGCGTGAGACACTTCCCTCCTCTCCCCGCCAGGGTGGTAAAATTTCCGTGAGACGCGCGATGGTTCGACTCGAAAATCGGCGCGCAAAAATGTACGAATTGGCTTCTGGTACTTGGGGTGTTACGGCAAAACTACTAAATGTATTTAGTCAAACCAAAGTTATTTGAAATGTCGACAAACTAAAGCTTGTTACTATGTTCTTTATTTTTGAGATTTCTTAGTTCTTTTGTAATTTATTTACGTCCAAACTTGCGTTAAAATATGTGCTAAAATACAGATGTTTGAAGGCTCATTACTTTTAAGCCACTTATTTTTTTTCTGTATAATTAGCAGATCAACCTAGATAATGAAGAGATAAATCGATATTATTCTTAATTTTGGACTTAAAACGTCAAGTAGTGGAGTAATAACCCAAATACGATTGTATGGAGAAATGAACGACTCGTTTTCCCTTAAAAACGGGATATTTACCATGTATATTATTTGATTTGAGTTTCCGATATTTCGGCGCTGTTGCAAACGCCATGATCACGGGAGAACTGAAGTACTGCGGGTAGATGGTATTTATGGGCATAATTTATGCCCATAAATACCAATAATCGGAAACTCAAATCAAATAATATACATGGTAAATATCCCGTTTTTAATGATAATTTTCAAAGTTCTTAAAACTGTATATAACGACAGAAATGATGTATTTTGTGTTTCATGGAAAATCCCAATTCAAGATACCTCGAACATGTATCCGACAGTGTCTATGGCTATCACATGTTTCCTGGCGTAGTTCTGCAGCGCGCCGGTGAGGAAGGCCTGCGGGAAGTAGAACCCGGAGATCCAGAACACGGTCGGGATGCCGTGCGCCGCCCAGCCCGCCATGAACACTACCCGCAGGCACAGGTCCTTCACCCACGCGGCTAAGGAAACACAAACACTACTTTCCAATACTCTATTGCACACCAAAAGGATTTATCATTTTCAGCCTCTTACGCTCCCACTGCTGGGGTACAGCCCATCTCTCAGTGAGAGAGGGTATGAGCCATAATCCACCACGCGGGCCCAGTGCGGCTTGGTGGATGTCACATGTCCTCGAATGTTGTGGTTCTTGAACATGCCGGTTTCCTGACGATGTTTTCCTTCACCGTTTTAGAGCGAGTGTCAATAATCCGCACATAACTTGATATAAGTCATTGGTACGGGCGGAGTCGAGATTCGAACTATGGTGCGTCGGATTGAAAGTCGCACAAGTTCCCGCTCGGCCACACTCGAGTTCCCGCTCTTACGAAAGAATATATCTTTGCAACATAAAAAAAACCTTAAAATTCGGAGTACAATGCGCGGTCTTATCGCTAAACAGCTATCTCTTCCAGACAACCTTAGGATGGATAGGATATTAAAGTTAATATTATAGTGATAGATGGTGCTGCAATCCATACTAATATTATAAATGCGAAAGTATGTTTGTTGGTTTGTCCTTCTTTCGCGCAGTAACGGGCCAACGAATCGACGTGATTTTTTGCTTAGATATAGTTTATGGACCAGAGAGTAACATAGGCTACTTTCTATCCCGTAAAAATGCACGGTTCCTGTGGGAACGCGGGTGAAAACCACGAGCAGAAGCTAGTACAAAATAATTATTAAACATCACTTTACAAAAATATTTGCTGATGAAAGTTTGCAGACCTGAAAAAACACAACATCAGTTATGTTGTATTTAATAATACAATAACAAATATGTTAAAAATTTTAGTGATACAAAACAAAAATTCTTTGTTTTGAACAGCGAAAGGAATGTGAATCGAAACAATATTGTAATAACGTCGGTACAAAAGGGACTATGTGTCACGGAGGTGAACGGTTATTCGGCAATTTCGGTATCAATAACTCATCCTTTGTTCTACGAATGTTCTAGACACAAAGAATGCTAGTTAAGCATCTGGATTATATCTGGATTATCATAATATGTAGGTAGAACTACATATTAAATGTACATATTTAAATCATTGTAGATATTCCTCCTTCACACATCGGCTTATTCTAATAATCGTTAAAATAAAATGCCAAGCTTTTTTTACCATTTTACTGTTAGCACAACTATTTAGTTTAGAATCATAAAGTGTTTTGCTTCTACACTCGTAACCCCATGTAAGGCGTTACGCTAAGGAATGGAATGGCTTACCTGAGTGTGTTCTATATCATGTACTGAGAGTACATGAGTAGGAGTATCTGATGCTGATTATAGGATTCGAAATATCGACCTACTGATCGATGCCCGACATCGCCACCACTGAGCCATCGTCGTTCATAATATACCTAAATACATTTTATCTATACAAATAAATAAAATCGAAGTGTCTGTTTGTAATATCAAAATAACAGCTTTTTACTAAATGCATATGAAACGGTACCTATAAAAAAGCTGATGTTACAAGGAGTAACTTAGTTAAATTAGGGTTCCGCGCAAAAAAATAAAAGCCATTCAATATACTATACTAACAAAATGGATCTTAGATATCTAGAAATAAATAAATATTTGAATTTGAATTTGAAAATTTGAATTTTGAATATCTCCACGCGGGTGAAACCGCGTGCAGCAGCTAGTTATATATATTTTCCAATAATGCCGCAATCGAATGGCGACCTAAATTATTATTGAAAGTAGACACGGAGACGTTCATTTTAACAATGACCGCTCGAGATAAAATGTCCCCTATTTCACGAGAACGGAAGCCGCTCTTATCGTTGAGAGCTGGCGTTATTTAATTTAAAGTTACTTGTCAAGGCGTTCTTATTTTTATACTGTCGCGCGCGACATCATCCGCGTGGTTTTTTAAACTTTTACAGACCTTTTTAAGAACCTTGATATTGAATTATTTACTAACTGAATTAGTTCTTTATTATATACTTTTTATTACTCTCTTTGTTAGTGGTGGGACTAACTCTTCTGCGAGTGTCCGTCTGGGTTGTTACCACCGCTTTGTGAGTGAAGTCTGCCGCCAAGCAGTAGTGTGCAAGCATTACTGTGTTCCGGTTTGAAGAGCAGAGTAGGCAGTCAAATTACTGGGCTTATGAGACGTAATACCTAATGTCTCAGGGTAACGAGCGCACTGCAATGCCGCGCAGGCATTTGTGTTTCAAAGTTTTGAGTGGCGCTGCAATTGTTATGGGCCAGCGTTATGCTTACCATCACGCAAACGACCGACTCGTCTCGTTACCAAATAGAACAAAAAAAATCGATGGCCTGTATGATACAATTGTTGTATTGGAAATAATCTGTAACCGGCTTGACATAACTCACTGTGGTCCAGTCTAGAACTTTCTACTTGTATATAACCACTAACCAACATGACGAATACTTGGTTTTTCAGCAAGTCCTTGACTCACCCAATGGTTTCAACGAAGGGTAGGCTTTGGAGCTCCACATCAAAGGCACGGCGTTGCGGGAGAGACTCTGCGACATGTTTTCTAGTGCTTCCGACATTACTACTAGGCCTTTCAAAGCTTTTAAAAGGTCCCTGCGAAAAATATGTACCACGTGAGAAATTACATTTTATAAAACTACATATTTAAAACTCAGCTATTTCAATGGTTTTCAATGCAGATAAAGTTATTTCACGATTCACGGCTTTTCATACAAATTTTCAAGTCCAAAATTTCTGATATGTATGAATTTATTTATTGAAACAGATAAGCACGATACTTAGATCTATAAAATAATATCTATACAAAACAAATAAAATTTAAGTTACACCTAAGTTACTCCTTATAACAGCTATCTGCCAGTCAAAGTCCCGTCAAAATCAGTCCAGCCGTTTCAGAGATAAGCCGGAACAAACAGACAGACAAAAATGTTTTAAATTGTTTTTGTTATTGGTACCGTATATACTTCCATATGCATTTAGTAAAAAGCTTTTATTTTGATATTACAAAGAGGCACTTCAATTTTATTCATTTGTATTGATGTGCGAGTATAGACAGATTATGAAAAGCACAGGTATGTACGTAACTTGGCAAATTTAAACGCGCTTCATGAGAAGTTAGTTGCTGAATCAGCGGATTGTTAATACACGACAGTACCAAAAAGATATAAAAATACTAGCTGTTGTCCGCGTTTTTACTAGTGTGGCGACAAATAGCATAAAAAATAAAAATAAAAAATATATCAAAAATAACTACGAAGAATAAATATTATGTCGTATTGAAATACTCCTGATAGGCGTAAACCAACTTTATTCCAAAAGGTTAGGTAAATAAATAGCACAAGTTTCAAAGTTACGAAGTTACAAGTGAAAAGTTGATAGAAGCTTTCCGAGGATAAGACAATATTGTTTTCTATAACCAACTTGTTGGGTTTTTGATATAACTTGTGAGTGGAGAATGATTTATGTTCCGTAACATTCTCAAATGTAATAGAGATGTATTGGTAAGTGTGAAATGGGTGCGGTGATACTAGGTGTACTCTACTTTGACCTTTTGTTTACACTTTTGTAGTCAAATCCGTTGATATGGGTTGGTACCACCCTTTATACAGGGATGTATTTTCGGAT
The DNA here is from genome assembly GCA_907269065.1 of Crocallis elinguaria. Lineage (NCBI taxonomy): Eukaryota > Metazoa > Arthropoda > Insecta > Lepidoptera > Geometridae > Crocallis > Crocallis elinguaria. The sequence goes on from OU026076.1 coordinate 2,256,272, forward strand.
GGGCAATAAGGGTAGATAAACTTACTGTTGGAGCAACTAGAAAACGTTTTTAGCCGTTTGTAGTCAGTGAAATTACTGGACTGATGACACTTAATATCTAATGTCTCAGGGTAGCGGGCGCACTGCAGTGCCGCGCAGGACTTTGCGTTTCAACGTTCTGGAAGGCACTGCAATTATTATGGGCTGACGTTATGTTTACCATCAGGCAAACGACCAGCTCGTCTCGCTATCAAATAACATAAAAAAAATGTATATGAAGATTATTACATCAAAGTTTGAGTATGTACCTACAAAAATGTCAGGAATCGAAAAAAAAACGTGTCCCATGCATGCGTAGGAAATCACTGTAGCCATCGAAAACAGTTCTTAGAAAACTATACTTAATATTTGAAGATATTTTCATCTGTACTTACAGGTTTTGTAAAAAAACGTTCAGTCGGCAAGAAAACGGGTTTGGAAAAAGTGTACTAACGACAGCGAGTTCTTGATGACGCGCAGCAGCCGGTTGTACCGGATCGCTTCCTGCAGCAGCACTGTGTTCAGGGACTCCTTGTACGACACTGGGTACCTGTGCAGGCAAATTGAAATTGTTTACCAGCATAATTACTTTAGTAATAACTCATACAATACAATACAAAAACCAAATCACCGAGGCGGCCCCAGCGGAAGACCAGCGCTGGTCGAATGGCTGGCATACGCTGAGTTGGGACCGGTTGAGGCAAACTATAGGTAAGATATCTATAAGACAACGCACATCCAAACTATGGGATAACGTGTGCGTATATGTGTTTTGTTAGTGGTAGGACTAACTCTTCTGCGAGTGTCCGACTGGGTTGCTACCACCGCTTTGTGATTGAAGTCAGCCGCCAAGCAGTAGTGTTCAAGCGTTACTGTGTTCCGGTTTGATGAGCAGAGCAGCCAGTGAAATTACTGGGCTTATGAGACTTAATACCTAATGTCTCAGGGTAACGAGCGCACTGCAGTGCCGCGCAGGCCTTTGTGTTTCAAAGTTCTGGATGGCACTGCAATTGCTATGGGCCGGCGTTATGCTTACCATCAGGCAAACGACCAGCTCGTCTCGTTACCAAATAACATAAAAGAACATCATCGCAAAACTTATAACAGCCCTCCTTTTTGCGTCGGTGGTTATAATCTCGCTCACGCCTCTGCGATGTGCTTGGTGTCAAGCGCGGCGGGCAACACAGTGAGAATCTCGTTGGCGGCGTGCTCCGTCATCTCCTCCGCCGACAGCCCGCCGCCGCCGCTCGCCTCCTTCGGCTGCAGGTTGATCAGGGTGCCTGGGGACGGAAACGATGTACATCTATACAAATAAATAAAATTGAAGTGTCTGTTTGTAATAACAAAATAACAGCTTTTTACCAAATGCATATGAAAGTATATACGGTACCTATAACAAAACAACCATTTTTTAAATTTTTGTCTGTCTGTCTGTCTGTTTGTTCCGGGTAATCTCCGAAACGGCTGGACCGACTTTGACGGGACTATCACTGGCAGATAGCTGAAGTTACAAGGAGTAACTTAGGCTACTTTTATTTTAGAAAAAGAATTAGGGTTCCGCGCAAAAAATAAAAACCATGTAATACAATATCTCTGCGCGGGTGTAACCGCGGGCAGTAGCTACTTAATAAATAAATAAACGCTTACACTCATACCCCCGCACTAGGATTCCCTGTGTCGCAGGTGGCATGGACACACACAGATACACATCGCAAACATCCAAGACCCGAGAACAAACTTTATGCTTACACAAAATCTGCCCCGGCCGGGAATCGCACCCGGGACCCCTCGCTTTGCAGGCAGGGTTACTACCAACTTAGCTACGGCGCCGTCAAATATCCTATACTTACCCTGATATACCCTGTTCCATAATCTTTTTTTTTTGGTTCCACGGCATTTGCGTATTTAGCCAGTGTCAAGTTATCATAAATCTCTAGTTTGTCTCTTATTGTTTTGTTATAGGTACCGTATATACTTTCATATGCATTTAGTAAAAAGCCGTTATTTTGATATTACAAACAGACACATCAATTTTATTTATTTGTGTATAGATTACAAATGAAGCTAACAAAAGTGTGTTCAATATCGTATCTCACCGAGACAGGTGCGCGTCTCCGCCATGGCGTAGCTGATGTTGGCGTTGGCGTGCAGGCCGAACAGTGCGGGGTCGTCGTTGAGCGGCAGGGTGCGGATGTACCTAGTGTAGTCCTCCACGGTCGATGACGACGGTTGCTGCGGTCGAAAGGAGTATCAACATTTATTTTAGAGCGAGTGTGGCCGGAGAACTTGTGCGACTTTCAATCCGACGCACCATAGTTCGAATCTCGACTCGGTCGCACCAATGACTTATATCAACTTATGTGCGGATTATTGACACTCGCTCTAAAAGGGTGAAGGATCACATCGTGAGGAAACCCGCATGTTCAAGAACCACAACATTCGAGGACATGTGACATCCACCAAGCCGCACTGGGCCCGCGTGGTATGGATCTTTATAAATTGTAGTCTGTGTTATTCAGATGTATAATCTATATTACTGTAAAGTTTAATTAAAATCCGTTCAGTATTTTTGGTGTTAAAGAGCAACATATCCATTATCCATCCACACAAACTTTCTCGTTTATAATTAATATTATAAATGCGAAAGTTTGTTTCCTACTTCCTACTAATGTGTGATAGAACGTGTCTGTCGGTCCGTGTGTCACCTGCTTGTATGCGCCGCTTTCGTCGAAGTAATATTTGTCAGTCAGCACACAGGTGGAGTAGTAGTCGGCCAGCAGGCACAGCAGGCAGCGCCGGTCCCAGTCGTCGGTCACGCGCCCGCCGTAGTTGATGTGGCCCGCCGTGTACGTGAGCATCTGTGCATGGAAGAACGAATGGAAGAACGAACGGAAGAACTAATGGAAGAACGAATGGAAGAACGAATGGAAGAACGAACGGATGAACGAAAGAAAGAACGAATGGAAAAACGAATGGAAGAACGAATGGAGGAACGAATGGAAGAACGAATGAAAGAAAGAAGAAAGTTAATACACGTGACAGATGTAGGTTCTGGTATCACAAACCTAAACCTAATTTTAGTTTCGCTCCCTTCCGAATTAAATAACATGAGAAAGAGATGAAGATGTTTGACAGGTCTAAATTTAGTTTTAGAGCTGTCAAGTATCTTCTATCGTTGGCAAATTAGGCACCACTAAATGTATGGCCGTTAAATTGACACTAGCTACACGTGGATTAATTTGGCAGGTATAAAATATATTCCATCCCTTTTTTTGGTTTTTATTTGGAAAGAGAGAGGAAATTAAATAAGGTGTTGGTTTGTGACGCCATAATCGACGCTAATGTACCTATCTGCTACGAGTAAAGTTATGCGCTTCGGAGACTTTCGCGTTTCCGAATTAGTACGAATATGCCACCAATGTCCGGCTGTCCCACGCCTGCGGCGCAAGTACGGATCTTTTTGATCGTTAAAATTCGATAAAATTGACAGTTCAAATCGATAAAGTGGGTTTTATCAACTTTTTATATAAATTATCGAACCTCGACACTATCGACAAAAGTTATCGAATAGCTAAGTCGAATCCAAAGACAATATAGAGCTACTACAATACTTTACGATCAGACTTTGGTACTTGCAACATTCGATAAATTTGTCGAGTTTTTCGATTCGACAAATTTATCGAACTGACTTCCGTACTTGCGCCGCTGGTTAGCCACTGAAAAGCTGACAAAATAATAAAGCAGTGTTATATAATTGTCAATTGTTTACTATAATTTGGGGGGGTGGGGTAGCGGGGCGTAAGGGGTAGGGGGTAGGGGTCGTAGGGGGTTACCAATTTAGCAAGCCAATAAATAACCGACCAATAAGAAACCGACTAATAAATTACCTTTAGCGGCACCTCGCTGTATTCATTGAGGAACATATGGAGCTGCGAGATGCAGATCCTGAGGTCTCCGTCAGTGAAGTCATAAGGGATGTTAAACCCGAGCGGGCCGAACTTGCGCCTCTCCAGAACCACGCCGTGGAACAAGCAGATGGCGAATAGCAGCCACTGCAACAAGCGAGGCTTACTATACTCCATTCATCGAGATACTAATCTCAAGAGATGCAGTGACGTTTGGTTTGCACGAAATAAATGCCACCATTTTTTGCCATTTTTTGATTGGCTAAGCCACCGCCTCGCGCTGATTCCGCTACGCTGACACGCTAAGGGCTGATATTAGTTATAGCAAAACCAATACATTGTTGTGAGATCGGACAATACAGTATTTCATCTCTCGGGGTGAGTACGTATCTCGGTGACTCCGTCCAACCATTTATTTTACTTTTGACAGCTTGAGCTAGTGATGTCCTACTGCGTTATCGATTCGATTTCTTGTAACAATCGACTTTATTTATGAGGAAGTTTTAGACAATTTCACACATATGAATTCAACGATGCATTGTAACAAAATAATATTGAACTATTTTAGGTAGTTGTTTTATTTGCATACAACTTTTCAATGATAATTATAGACACCCTCTTCCAAAGTTTAACAGAATTTAAAATTTGTCAATGGCATACAATTTTTTAATGGAAAATCAACTTTAATAATCTTCGTTATAGTCTGTAGAAGTTATAATCTGAGAAATCAATAAATATCGATATCGATAACGATAAATATCGGAGGTAAAGGGCACGTCGCTTCCCTAGTATTGCATTCTTTAGTCTATTGCTGGCTGTCAATAATTAAATAGGCGTGCGCTTCGAGCAACGAAGGGGCCCCTTCGTTGCTCGAAGGGCGTGCGTATTAATTAAATATGTCAAAAGTTAAATAACTGTACCTAATGTTGTGTGATGTCCTCAAATAGAATTTTCTTTCTTTCAAATTCAATAAGGCCCTAGAATTATAACACCTACAAACCTTGAAGTTAGGCACTTTCGGTTCGTTAGAGTTGAAAAACTCCGTGTAATCAGGTACTTGGTTCATGTAGGCCTTCAGAAGGTTCGCCTTGATTCCTCTAGGGGGCTCCACTGTCATTTTGTAACCTGCGCGACAGTTTTATTATAATTAGCAGAATTTAAAAAATATAGTCAAACGTAAAAGCAAAGTATTCTGAACAGGAAAAAAGTGCTACTACGCGACAGCTGATTGCCCGATCGGCTGCCTTACCGGCTAACAATCTCGTGTTCGTTTTCGATTCCAAACAGATTAAAAGCAGCGGTCACTAGTCTTCGTGCGGAAGGAGTTATCTAGAGTTTTCGCTTCTTCTCGTTTTGTAAGAACTTGTTTCCGTAATATCGTTCGTTCTAAAATGATAACCATCGAAAATTCTAGACTATTCCTTCCAGCCGAAGACCTAGCGACCGTTGGTTATCGAGTTAGAGTCGAAAACGAACACGAGATTGTTAGCCGGTAAGGCCCCTGTTTCGAGATATTCGGTACCTCTTCATCAACGGAGCTACACGCATGGGCTCCGACTGGTTGCCGCGCGTATACTCTGAAGTTATGATCCAGGGTTTACCGTTCTGCAGCAGAGCCACGGGGAAGTTGGGGGAGGGCGTGGAGGTGAGCCACAGGCGGAAGTCCTTGTGGACCAGGTCGGGGGAGATCTGCTCCACGTTCAGCTCCAGCACCGGCATCCATGACGGAGACAGGTGGCAATTCTGGAAACATATTACAATACAAATAACACTTTATTGCACGCTCTTCCAATACCTTTGCATGGTTTGTACGAAAGCGGTGGTACCAACCAAACGGACACTCGCAGAAGAGTTAGTCCTACCACCTAGTAAAAACTTGACTACGATTACCTGGAAGAATACCCAGTTCCCGAAGTCGCAGCCGATTTTCATCATAGCTTCGGCCAGGGGACCTTGCCCCTGTCCCAGGGAGATGCTCTCGAACCGCTTACCCATCTTCATCTTATCCGCAAACTTCATCAAATCTGGAATGAAAACAGCAAATGATGATAATAAATCATTACCCCCTTAAAACTTCAAAACATGTACGGTCTGGTTTTCTATACTCGTCCAATGATGCAAACAAACTTGACGTCTCACCAACCAATAACAAGATAGAAATTCAAATTCGAATCATGTAATTGGCTAGCGATCTGATCACTTTGCTGTCATTGGTCGGCTTCCACCGAGTTTGTTTACATTATTGGACAAGTATAGAAAACCAGACCATACATCGAAGAGATTTTACTGACGGGACTTTCACTGGTAGATAGCTGATGTTACAAGGTGTAACTTAGGCTACTTTTATTTCAGAAAAAGAATTAGGGTTCCGCGCAAAAAATAAAAGCCATGAAATCCAATATCTCCGCACGGGTGAAACCGCGGGCGGCAGCTAGTAAATAAATAATGGAGCAGCACCATACCTGCAGCGGGATCTGTTCCCGTGGACAGTACAAAGATCAAAGGCGCGAAGGGGTCAGACTCCGCGTACAGCGCCGCCAAGTCCGCCGGCTGGGGCTCCACGAACCTCGCCCCTAAGCCGGCCTGAACGTAGTCCTGGAAGCAACAATGGCTGGCTACGTTGATCATCATCATCATAGGCCGGAAGACGTCCCTGCTGGACTAAGGACACCAGGCTACTGCAACTGACATCAGGCGAACGACCAGCTCGTCTCGTTACGCAAAGCATTAAAAAAGAACATAGGCTTTCCCTGACAGCCACTTGGATCGGCTACTGACCTCTTGCACCTAACAGGTCCCCAACCAGGATTAACCGGCTGCCTTACCTGCTAAAAAACTCGTCTTCGTTTTCAATTCCAAACCGATTAAAACTAGCGGTCACTAGTCTTCGGCTGGAAGGAATTGTCTAGAGTTTTCGTTTTTGTTTAGAGTTTTCCGTTGTAATTGAGGGAGTGACATTCGTATTTCCTTAGTTACATAATAAATGTGAAAGTGTGTTTGTTGGTTTGTCCTTCTTTCACGCCACAACGGAGCAACGGATGGATGTGATTTTTGGCATAGATATAGTTTATGAACCGGAGAGTAACATAATCAACTTTTTATCCCGGAAAATGCACGATTCCTGTGGGAACACGGGTGAAACCGCGGGCAGAAGCTAATAGAGTATCATTTATTTTATCTACATTACGCAGGTGGATTTTTTATTGTGTATTTATATTACAGTGTAGACTCGCCTGTAATCCAGGTACCAGTTTATCTGGCCGCAAGCACTTGAGCACCAGGAGTTTTTGAAACGAGTCCAATCGAGTGTCCAACGGCTTTGGTAATGGAAGTCTGAAAATTTAAACAAATAAAAATTTGTTTATTATTTAAAGTTTTTAGTTTTTTTTAGACTGGCTCGATGTAGCACAGGACGGAGATGGTTGGAGAAATTTAAGAGAGGCATCGAGATGCTAACCCCGAGAGATGAAATACTGTACTATCCGATCTCACAACAATGTATTGATTTTGCTATAATTAATATGAGCGCACGGGGAATCGGCGCGAGGCGGTTGCTAAATCAGAGCGCATTATGTCTAGGAAATAATGGTGGAATTTATTTCGTGCAAAACAAACGTCACTGCACCTCGTGAGGTTATGGAACCTCGATGAGGAGAGGCCTTTGCTCAGCAGTGGGACGGTGTAGGCTAAGGAAAAAAGTTAACGTGGTAAAATATCCCGTTTAATGTGACTTTGTTCGAACCACTAAAAAAAATTAATATAATTCATTGTTGTGTGGGGTTTCAGTAGTTTATTTATCTCACCTGTGCGGGTTCCAAGCGTCAAAGTATGTACGGAAGAACTTGGTGTAAGAAGCAAACTCTTCGACAAAGGGCCGCATTGTGTCGAGATTTGCCATCTGCTGCATATCCAGCCACATGCGTTCGGATATCCACTTGGGTTCAGGGTTCTCGTACTCCTGACATACGACAAACAAATACACATTTCATCTGAACTAATATCTTACTTCCTACTAATATCCTACTTTTTTAGTTACGCATTAAGTCAAACACGCAAACCGTCAAGGGACTGCAAGTTTTCGCAAAATTTCAAATACACAGAATATCAAATATGCAAAATGTCAATACGCAGAATGTCAAATACGCAGAATTCTACTATTTTAGGTATATTACGCATTAAGTCAAACACGCAAAACGTCAAGGGACTGCAAGTTTTCGCAAAATTTCATATACACAGAATGTCAAACACGTAAAATGTCAATACGCAGAATGTCAAATACGCAGAATTTCAAACTCTGAAAATGAAATAAACTTGAAAAGACAAAAACGCAAATTGTCATTATTATAACGCTAGATAGATTAGCTTTGACCTTAGTGTCTGACTTTGAGCGTGTTTAACTTTATGGGTATATTTATACTACTTGTTACTATATTTATCCCAGCAGTGGGATCGTAAGAGGCTGATAATGAATGATGAATATTTACGTGTTCGCTGACAGCCCCGTTGAGGAGGAAGTTGAACTCAGCGGGGCGGATGACCCCGCGGTCCAGAAAGATGCGCACGCACAGCAGCAGCGCGAACAGCAGCTTGTGGCGCTCGAACAAGCTGCGGCACACGTTCTGGTACAGGAGGAACGTGAAACTCTCCACTATCGTGTCCACGCGCTCCACTATGTCCTCTGGAAATTAAAATACAGTCATAAGCTATGCTTAACACTTTGATTGCTCAGCAACCAGAACTAGATTTATTTTACTCCAGTCATAAGGTGTTTAGTACAATAAGTTCTGAGTTTTTATGTTAGTTAATTAACGATAATTATTTAAGCTTTTTTTAATCATCAATGTTTTTAATAATGGCAATTTTGTACTTGTTTGCATTTAATATTTAAATACCTATTGTCATGTACCTGTGTCCTGCCTCAAAAGCGTTTTGGTTTTAACTGTAAGTTTTTGAGTATAAATTAAATAAAATTAAATAAATAAGACATACTAGCTACTGGCCACGGTTTCACACTCAGATTCCCACAGAACTCGTGCGTTTTTTCGGGATAAAAAGGAACCTAGATCCATAAACTATATCAATTCAAAATCACGTCGATCCGTTACTGCGTGATTGTTTTGGTAGGACTAACTCTTCTGCGAGTGTCCGTCTGGGTTGTTGGCTTTGCTCGTCTGCCGCCAAGCAGTAATGTGCAAAGTGTTCCGGTTTGATCAACAGGGTAGCCCGTGAAATTACTGGCTTTTGAGACTTAATACCTAATGTCTCTGGGTAACGAGCGCACTGCAGTGCCGCGCAGGCCTTTGTGTTTCAAAGTTCTGAGTGGTACTGTAATTGTTATGGGCCGGCGTTATGCTTACCATCAGGCAAACGACCAGCTCGTCTCGTTACGAAATACCATAAAAAAAATAGTAGCAGTAGTGATCACCGTTGGGTTCGGTCTCCGCCATGCTCCTAACGAAGAGCTTCACGAACCACTCGAGCGAGTACTGGTACATGGGGTCCACATTGGCCATGCCCGACAGGCAGAAGAACAGGATCTGGCCGCGGTTGGCCACCGGCACGTAGCCGTCCCGCGCCAGGTCAATCTCCAGCGTCGTCCGCTCGATGTCTTCCACCTTTATCTGCGGAGCGAATCAGGGACCAACTCAAGGGTGCCTTTGTGGCAGGCCGTCGCGTCAGTTTACAATCGTCAGAAAAATAACAGCCTAATATTTATTCTGATGAAAGAGAAATCTGACCAAAGTGAACATAATTAAGAATGGCAACACCGTGTGGCTAAATCACGGCAGGAGTTTTGGCGGGAATGCGAAAATGTGCTGTTGTTGATTTTGTGTTATTTACTAAAACCTATGTTTCTTCGAGTGTTAATGTGTAATAATGGTGGATTATTAACCATTAAGTGTTCGTAAACGTGCACGAGTGAAAGGCAAATAGTACAAAGGCGAAAAACGTGTATTTTCGTATTCTATCCAAAACTCCATAGAAGCTTCAGTAAAGTATCCACCGCTTTACTGAAGCGTCACTTCGACTCGAAAATTGTTTCTAATATTGCGACTTAAGGTTAAATGTTTCCCATACAAACTTTGCATGACCTTTTTACGTGTCCTGCTGTTATTTTGAACTCATAATGACTTAACATAGCCCTAATTTATGCATATATAGCCGCAAAATCAGTAATATTATGATTTAATAGCCTGGAAGTACATTTTTAAAGCCTAATATTTCGACAAATTTTACGTTTGTAGTGGTACAATATTACATAGCACGCGGTCGTAGTGTGAGTTACATTTTCATGATGTGCGTGCAACATGCGTTGTCAGATTGTGCGTGCAAGCGAGCATACATTACTTTGCGAGAGCAGAGCCGCGCTATATCGCAACGTGCGACGTTGCCGTTCCGTGTGACATAAAATCAAAACCACAAAAAACAACAATTCAAATAAGCGAGAGTTATACAACTCAGTGCTGCCAGACCTTGCGAGTGTAACATTTTGAGTAACTTATGACATTATCGCGTAACTCTCCTGCTAAAAATGAATGTTATATTTAGGACCTTTTCATAGAGATTACCATTAATTTGTAAGTACTATAGACGCGTGTGCTTTAAAAAAATAGGGGGTTTCCAGTTTATCAACAAAGAACACGTTCAGGGTGATGATGGGGATAATAAGTGATTAATTATTATTAAAGAAAATTTCCTACCAAACTTTATCGGGAAACACAGCTATGAGCCCAAGTGACTTAAATAACAATAGTATTTTTTATTTTACTGTAACAATACTCAGTACGCGAACCTAATCAATCAAGAAAGGGCTTTGCCCAACTTGATGGACCCCATGCAAGCCAATATGTTAATATATTCCATTTTACTCCGAGAGATGTATCGTTAGGAATCAGGAATCTAAAACTCTCCAGTTCCATTGGGCCCGACAATCTACCGGCATGGCTTCTAAAACAAGGTGAAAAATTTCTGGTTCGGCCACTCTGTCACATTTTCAACTTAGCGATCAAAACTGGCGTTTATCCTGCACCTTGGAAACTGTCGAGAGTCACGCCGATTCCCAAAAGCTCAACCAAGTCATCTGTTGAGGATTATAGACCAATTGCGATATTGTCATCACCTGCCAAAGTGTTTGAGCATATAATACACAAAGAAATATACAGGCAGGTTGAACAATATTTATGCAATGAACAGCATGGCTTTAGGAGAAAGAGGTCGGTCAATACCAACTTACTAACAGCCGTGGACTATATATCGTCCCGATTGGATCGCGGAGTACAAGTGGATGTCCTCTATTTTGATTTTAGGAAAGCATTCGATCGAGTCAATAATGATCTTCTGCTGGGTAAGCTATGCGTATCTGGTTTTGCTCCGGCATTGCTTAGGCTTATTGCTGATTACCTCAGAGACCGACGACAGTATGTAAGGCTCGGTGTGTATGAATCTCGTCCATATCACACACGCTCTGGGGTAAGCCAGGGATCTATCCTCGGACCTCTTCTATTTAATCTCATGATTAATGATCTTCCTGCTGTCATAAAGCACGCTAAGTGTCTTCTGTATGCAGATGACTTGAAATTGATTATGGAAATTGGATCTGAGGAAGATTGTCTGCGACTCCAGAGTGATGTCGATGCGGTTAATGAGTGGGGAATCAGAAACCGAATGGAGTTCAATCTGTCAAAGTGTTCTGCCATGACTTTTAGCCGTGTGTGGAATCCTATAGAATTCACTTATAAGCTGGATAAAAGTGCTATTGACAAAAAAACCAATGTAAGGGACCTAGGTGTTACTTTTGACCGAAGACTAACTTTTCATGATCATATTACCACATTGGCTAGGGAGTCTTTCCGACGCCTGGGTTTTGTTCTGAGAAACTCGCGAGACTTTAACAGCTTACATGTTTTGAAGCTCATCTTTAGCGCTCTAGTGCGGAGTAAGCTTGAAGCGAGCTCTTGTATTTGGCACCCGCATGAGAGTAAATATACGTTGATGCTGGAAAAAGTACAGAAAGCTTTTCTCCGTTCTTTATACAAACGAACGTATGGGTTCTACCCATACATGTACCCCACAAACTTTATTATGGGCTGTCTTGGCTACAACTCCTTGGAAGTTAGAAGGGCAAAAGAGCAAATGACAACTATGTGCAAAATACTTCGTGGGAAGATAGATTCCCCTGATATTCACAGTGAGTTGTCTTGTCTTTATGCCCCTAACAACTACGTTCGCAGCAGGAGTCATAAACTTTTTGCGGTACAATCGTCTCGGACTGTCGCTCGCGCTCGTTCGCCTATTCCCCGATCTCTAGTAGCAATCAATGCCCTCCTGGATGCAAGGCCGGATTGCGACATATTCGCGGACGAATGGAAAGTGCTAATGTATCACTTTCTGACTTTTTGTGAAAATAATGTTTAATTTTATTGTTGTTTCGTAATTGATGTGTATTGATGTGTAATGTTTAACCTTATTGAATTGTTATTATTATTATTTAATATTTTTGACATGTTTTTAATACCTTTAATTTGTAATAGTACCTAACTTATCTGTTGTGACATGCATGTTAATTAAATTCGGTTAGTGTAATTGGCCTTGGCCGTGCTAATTGATTAAATAAATAAATAAATAAATAAATAAATAAGACACTACTTTTGGCTGCAGTAGACTGGCAAAATAGAATGTAACGTACTGGCAACACAAAATACAAATTAGTATTTTGTAGTGTTCTCAGTTCGCAGTTTTTAGGTTAGGTTAGTGTTTGTACTTTGCAGCATAGTGTTTGTATTCATCATCCAGCTGTTATAACAGCAAAATGAATAGACCTAACAGATCAAAACCGTGTTATAAAACTCAATCTGTCCTAAAAGTAAACTGAAAATAGGTTCGTGGTCAGCTCAAGCGTTTCCATGGCGACGAAGTTTCGTAAGTATTGACCCTATGTAAACAAGAAATGTTTTGAATAAACTTAAATTCAGAGATACTAAGCTGGTACTTATTTCATTTTTACAGACGGGAAGACGCCTGGCGAAAAAAATCTAAGCTAAGCTCAGCTTAGATTTTTTGTCAAACACAGTTCAAGTTCTGATGTGTTACCTTTGACAATAAAAAATGCTAGAAAATCAAGACGGATCCGTGTTGAGGTTGACTATAACACAAAATAGACCAGTAAGACAGAAAACCATGCCTGAAAACGTCCAAGTAGTAATTGTCAACCGATATGGTGTCCGGTCAGCAAAATGAATCTGTTTCATTTTGCTGAACTAGTTTTACAAATGAAGAAGCGATTTTAGAATGAAAGTGCTTTCCTTCGTTGTCGGACTGAATAAAGATATGGAAAGCGCTGCCAAGGAAAATAAAATCCACTTGTATTCAAAGAGGGAAGATCAAAAATAAAAATCACACTTATTAGTACCAGGTACAGAGCTAGCTATGGGTTTCTAGGAGCAAGCCCAGATGGCGTGATTACAAATGAAGAAGCGATTTTAGAATGAAAGTGTTTCCTTCGTTGGTCGGACTGAATAAAGATATCGAAAGTGCTGCCAAGGAAAATAAAATCCACTTGTATTCAAAGAGGGAAGATCAAAAATAAATAAAAATCACACTTATTAAATTACTTGACCGTAACTGGAAGCTTTATATTGAGATAGCATTTCCGTTTCCGCCGATTTTCTGCCAGTTTTCCTACTTTTATTCGCTATGTTTCCGGTAAAGTGGCGCCACCTGGCGGCTGCGTGTCATTTTAGGTTTCATAAAATGTGCGGAGCCATTTTGAATCATTGGCGTTTGAGTTCCCGTCGAAGCAACAAGTGCGCAGCAAGCCTCGCTCTGCGCCAACAACGTTGCTGAATCAAATAATTATATTTATAAAGTGAATTTATTTTCAAAAACAAAAAGTGGATAATCATTAATTTGGTAAGTGAACACTATATTACACCTATTTAACGGTTTTGCCGTTCGTTTTGATGCGCTTACAAATTAATGTGTCTTTTATTTTTGCCAGTGTTTATTATATTTTTACGAAAAGGGTAAAAATAATATAATTATTTACAAGAAGTTCTAACATAATTTTAATTTCAGACATGAATGAAAGTATCTCGCCTGCCGAGTCGCAGGTTGTGGCAGGTCCAAGTCAAGAGACTCGCAAGCGGAATCGAAGCAGGACTAGTAGCAGCAGTGAAAGCAGTTCTTCAAGTTCATCCTCATCCGACAACAAACGAAAATGGTCCCGCCGTCGCCGCAATAAGAAAAGTAAGCGTTCTAAACGTTCAAGTCGCATGATGGACCAGCTGTTCAAGGAAATGGGTGAGCTCCGCAAACAAATAGCTACATCAACTAATATTGAAAATGTTTGTCATAACAGTGTGTCAAATTGTACCGAAAGTGAACAATATTGTGGACAATTCGATCTCGCTAGCGAAGGGGATCCTGTCGTTGAATGTCAAGGTGTAAATGCAAGCTTCACATTTGATATTGAAACAAAGCTGAAAGAACCATCCGTTCCAAAAACTACTGATAATTTTTTGAAAATGTTAACTGATGTTCAACGATTAGGTAGCGCCTCATGGTGTGAAGTTAGGTATGCTGACACCCAAAAACAATACAACCATACTCCAGGTTTCATAGACTTGGAAACAAACGAAGAGGTAAAAATATATGACACCTTACGTCACCTTGCACATGCTGATAAATCATATGCGGCCTTGACTTACTGCATATTAAAACAAAAAGACGCGTTACAGGAAGGCATTCATAACCTTCTGTCATGGGCAAAAGAAAAAAAAAAAAATACAAATGTAAATTTTGATAATTTAAGTGGAAAGGTTGAAGAATTGTTTCTAAAAGGCGATTTATGCAAAATTTCTTCAGATCTTTTACAATTAGTTTGCGGCCACAGGGCTGAAAGTATTGAAATGCGCCGAGAGGCAATTACAAGCCAAGTTAAAGATCCTTTAGTTAAAGCATCATTAAATAGAATACCGCCTTCAGCAAACTACCTGTTTGATTGTGAACCATTCACATCAATCCTAGAAAAAACCGGTGGTGTCCGCAAAGCTTTTTGGCCCCCAAAAAGTGATGTACGATCGAATAGCTGTCCTTCGCGAGGACAAGGCCCAAGAAAATCAATGGTTCCATCGCATGGAAACCATTTCAATTATTATGGACATAGCGTACCAATGCAAACGCAACAGATTAACAACCCACCCTCGCGGGGTGGTTTTCACCGTGCAAACCATGTTCCTAGGGGTCCATCAAATAATCACTTCAATCAATATGATACCAATGGTAGAGGTTCTTTTCACAACAAAGGCTCGCGGCCCGATCGTGAAAGCAACCGAGGACGCACAAATTCCCAGAGAGTTTCAAGAGGAAGTCAGAAAAGGTATCATAGGCAATGACTCGAAATGGTTCAGAGCAGGTCAGCTAGCGCACTATCACCCGCAGTGGAAGGAAATGGGAGCACCAGACATTATCTTAAAGTTAATCCAAGGGTATCGCATACCATTCTTTCAAAAACCTCCCCTAGTATATCCAAATCTAATCAAAGGTCCTTTTCAAACTCATCTATCCGAGGAAATGTCTCTGATTATAAACAAAATGAAAACACAGGGCATTCTGAAAACAGCAACGCCCTCACCAAGCTTTATATCTCCTCTATTTCTGGTGCCAAAACCCGATGGATCAGCCCGTCCTATATTCAATCTCAAAGCACTCAACGAGTACATAATAACCGAACCATTTCACTTGATAAACATGTATCGAATTCCAGACTTTCTTCAACCACAAGATTGGATGTGCAAAATCGATTTATCTCAAGCATATTTCCATCTGAAAATCACAGTATCACAGAGACGCTTCCTACGGCTCGTTTACAACCAAGAATTGTTAGAAATGACTTGCCTGCCATTCGGTCTAAGCACAGCCCCAAAAACATTCTCAATTCTCACAAATTGGGTGGCTCAAATACTAAGACAAAGATGGAATATGAGAATCCTAGTCTATCTGGACGATTACTTGCTAGTACATCAAAACCCACACACACTCTGCAATCACGTCAAACTTGCTATACAGACATTGCAGAATCTAGGGTGGCAGATCAATTTCGAAAAATCAATACTGTCTCCCCAGAAAAGAATAATTTATCTCGGGATTCTGTGGAGAACCTGGGACAATTTAAAAACTCTGCCAACCGAAAAAACGGCCACAATAATCAAAAAAGTAAATCAGGTTCTAGCACAAAGAAATGCTACTGTAAAAGACTTGCAGAGAATCGTAGGACTCTTAAATTTTGCCAGCTTTGTTGTGCCAAGAGGTCGACTCAATCATCGACAAATGTTAATGTTCCTGAATTCATTACCGGATCTCTCACCGCAGACCTACCCGTTGTCACAAGAGATCATCAACGAGCTAAATTGGTGGACTCAGAACTGCCACCTCTCGAGTCCTCTCCATTACCCTCCTCCAGTCAATTTTCTAACAACCGATGCATCCGACCAGGCTTGGGGAGCACAACTGAACAATCAAGCTCTCTGGGGCAACTGGTCGCAAGAAGAACAACATCTACACTGCAACCAGAAAGAGATGCTGGCCATATTACACGTTCTTCAAGATCATGCTCACTCACTGAAAGAGAGCTCGATCCTCATACAATGCGACAGCAAGACAGCAGTCGCCCAATTACGGAAAGAAGGAAGTACGAAGTCTGTAGCCTTAATGAATGTAACTTATCAAATTTTAGAGTTAATAGACCAGCAACAAATACATTTCAACATACACCATATCCCAGGGAAGTACAACAATCATGCCGATCACCTATCGCGTCATCGCCAACCTCCAGAGTGGCACCTGTTACCAACCTGTGTGAATATGGTATTTGCAAAGTGGGGAACGCCAGTGGTGGATTTATTTGCGTCAAAGACTGCCCATGTAGTGTACAACTACGTATCTCGAGACTTAAACGACCGTCAGGCCATGTTTCACGAGGCGTTCAGTGTTCCATGGAACTACCCGCTCGCGTGGGTGTTTCCACCACCGTTTCTCATCCCCAAAGTACTGACTCACCTAAATCGGTCGACAGGAATATTTTTAGTAATAGTCCCTCGCTGGCAAAAGGTATTTTGGCGCGCAGATCTGAAAGCCCGAGCGCTAGAAGCACCGTTAACTCTGAAAAATTTACAGAAACATCTGATCGATACGTCAACGGGACTCCCACCACCGAAAGTGGAACAAATCATTCTCGAGGTTTGGAAATGTGGGGGTGGTCCGAGACGATAAAAACGTGGAACACTGAACAACTGTCTTTACTTAAAAACTCTTGGCGAAAGTCTACTTTAAAAACATACGAAGTAGCATGGAAACGTTGGCTTTTGTGGTCCACTAATAACAATATTAATCCTAAAAATCCAACTGGTTCACAATTGGCTAAATTCTTATCAGACTTACATTTAGTTAATAAACTATCGTATAATACCATACTCCTACACAAATCTGTTGTGTCTACTTTATGTAATTCTGAAACATCAAGTCAGTTGAGCTCTCACGTCCTTGTGAAGCATATCTTAAAGTCAATAGCTCTAAAGAACCCGAAGAGTTCAAAAGCACCTATTTGGGATGTTACTAAATTAAACCTATTTTTAGCTAACTATGCAGTAGATATAAACAATTTGTTCCAGACATCACGTCATACCGCAATGTTATTACTGCTTTGCTCTGGAAGACGTATACATGATTTGACATTACTCAGAATTGATCCTAATCATTGTATAAAGTCTGACGACAACATCATATTTTGGCCTGAGTTTGGTTCAAAAACTGATAACAGCAATCACAGACAGTCTGGTTGGAAACTCCTTTCAAATACAAATAATCGTAATCTTAATCCCCTGTTTTGGATAGAAAGAACTATAACACTATTAAATGAAAGACGCAATATTACAAAATCATTTAATCTTTTTGTTACCATAAGAGGCGTTGCTAAACCTGCCTCTCGTACAGTTATATCAGGATGGGTAAAATCCTTATTCAAAGAAGCCGGGATCACAGCTGCTCCAGGAAGCGTGCGGTCTGCAGTATCTTCCAAAAATTGGCTGGAAAATGTTTCTATCGATGAAATCTTGGCTCGTGGGAATTGGCGATCAGCGAATACATTCCATCAGTACTACAAGCGTGAAATAATAAGGCACAATGATGCACTGAATTTATCACAACAATTCACAGCATTAAATTAATTCCCGTGGATAAAACTGATTCTAATTCTTTAAATACCTACTGTATTTAAATTATAGTAAATTATCATTCTATTAAACTATGAAAATAAATGATTATGAAAACATCCATACTTTATGCTGTTTTTATTTAAGTGTCTTCTCACATTGGCGTTAAGCTATTTAGTCACCTTGTAAATGGCGTCACCAGGCGAAAACAAACGGGTCTCAATATAAAGCTTCCAGTTACGGTCAAGTAATTTAATAGCAGCGTTTTACCTGAAATAAAACGCATATTAAAATACTTACCTAACTGGAAGCTTTCACTTTAAATTCTGCCTGGTGAAAATATTGAGCCAATGATTCAAAATGGCTCCGCACATTTTATGAAACCTAAAATGACACGCAGCCGCCAGGTGGCGCCACTTTACCGGAAACATAGCGAATAAAAGTAGGAAAACTGGCAGAAAATCGGCGGAAACGGAAATGCTATCTCAATATAAAGCTTCCAGTTAGGTAAGTATTTTAATATGCGTTTTATTTCAGGTAAAACGCTGCTATTATTACCAGGTACAGAGCCAGCTAAGAGTCAAAATGAAGACATTTTATTTGGAGTGCTTTATCTCATCAGCCCAACCCACAAGAGTAGTAGAAATTGAGAGAGATGGAGAGTTTATCCTGGCGGTGGATGTCTCACTTATTCGAAAATCTATGTAATAAACTAAATAACAATAAACAACTTATACATATAATAGCAAAAATAGTCGACATGCTTCATCTCTAATGTAGATATACACATTAAATCTTTTTAAACGTTACCCAGTCTTTCATTTTACTTTTCAATCTAGCAGAAAAACTAGGTTATTGTTATTATTACTAAGTGCAATAGATAACCAAAATATCTAAAAAAAATATTCTTCAGCGCAAAATGAGACTATAGTATTCCAGATTCGAACTCTGGTTCTTCAAATCGCAAGTGACAACTGCGCTAATTCGTAGCTTTATACTTCGGCCAATTTTAGTATATGTACCGATAATACTGTTTTCCCATTTGCATGTGTGTGTCGTTCATTTACATATACAGGAGTGCGGTTTTAATTAACATTTTCTCAAAAGTGTAGTTATCAATGGGTTCAACTATGTTTGATATGTGCTAAGAATAAATTGAAAATCCCGCAAAATCACCTAAAATGAGTTTATTTCCCGCTACTTAGAGTAAAATAAATAAAAACATGTTTTTGTAGAAACAGCGCCATCTCGTGGAATAAGTTGCTTAGCGGCACGAGATGTTTTCCCTTAAGGACTATGTATCCAGGTCAAGAAATAAATCATAAAAAAAAATGTAGCTAAATCACGGCAGCTTTAAGTCTAAAATAGCTTACCAAAATCTCAGCACTTTTGATCTTGATCGCCTCCAGCGTCAATATAAGCGGCAGGTCGTCGACCGGGCTGCCTTCACTGTTGGACAGTCCGTACAGAATGTCCGCTTGCATTTCAGCCAACTGAGTGGACATCTGCGCGCGGGAGACTATCAGCTGGCCTCGGAGCTCTTCCAAGTCTGGCCGCTCTTGGGCCACTACGATGGATAGGAGCTGTTCGGCTAAACCGCTGTGGATGTTGTGAATATGTTTCAGCTGAAACTACTTTTTTTTATTTCGTACTAGCTGCTGCTCGCGGTGTCACCCGCGCGGAGATTTGAATTCACGGGTTTTACTTTTTGCGCAAACCCCTAATTATTTTTCAAAAATAAATGTAGCCAAGTTACCCCTTATAACATCAGCTATCTGCCAGTGAAAGTCCCGTCAAAAAGACAGTGAGACAAAAATTTTAAAAATTGTGTTTTTGTTATAGGTACCATATACTTTCATACGCATTTGGTGAAGAGTTGTTATTTTGACATTACAAACAGACACTTCATTTTTATTCATCTATATGTATACCTATAGATTATAGCATACTCGTAGTATTAGGGTGCTACAACGATAAAGGATATATTTTAGATCGATGCCATCGATTGGTGTTGTTTATGGCCTTTTCAGACCAAATCGAACGTCGAACTATGGTTCCATCGGTCGACTATCGGATTCAACATTCGATCGAGTACAACTCGGTATCGATTGTTTTTGCTGATTCAAATATGCAATATGCTAAATGCGTTTTTTCATGCTAACGGGCCCGAAAATATGCTAAATCTATACATTTTTTCATGCTAACGGGCCCGAAAATATGCTAAATCTATAAATTTTTACAGATAAATAAAATTGAAGTGTCCGTGTCTTAGAGTAATATTCAGAGACAACAGCTTAGAACGATCTAAGAACTGTCTTAGCAAAGCATCGGCTGAGCCGCGCAATCAAATTCGTATTCAGAAATGAAAGTTCATGTACGGTCTAAGCTAAGATTACACTCTGTTATCTATGGCTGTTAAAATTTTAATTTTTTCACCGGAACGTTTATCGGTATTGTCACTTATGTATGAATAGCAATACAACAAAGATAGCGATATACAAAATCTCACTGGAGTGAGTGAAACAACAATATTAATGGTATAAATCTATTTTGATATTGTAATAAATGAAACATTTTAGTTTTGAAGTTTGACATTTCAATGTATGGTTACTACCGTTATCATTTGGTGGCGCCACTTCTGTTTTGAGAGCGGCTACAGTAATCGATATTGCCTACTCAGGCTTTGCTTAGCGTGCGCTTAGTTTAAGTAGTGTTCCAAATGTCTCTGAATACAAATTAGAGCGTAAGCACTACTTTTTGACATAAGGAAGACAAAGTCCACGCTTAGACTAGTCTCTGAATATCAGCCTTAGTTCAGGGGTATGAGTATGTAAGCGTTTGTTACATTGTTAAGACAGACTACCACAGTATTGGTACACGCCAGTTCTCAGGTAGTCAACTGTAAGTGTTCTATCACGACATTGTTACTGTTCTCACCTGGGCACAAGCGCGAAATTAACCACCTGCACCTTGACCGACGTCTCGGGGGTGTATTTAGGGTTGGGCAGCTTGGTCGTGATGTAGAGACGGAAGCCCGCCATGTAGGGGATGAGGGAGTCACCCAGCTTCAGCACCCACTGGCCCGCTTGGCGGAAGTATTGGCGCTGGAATGTGAGGTACTCAGTCTAATTACTGGACATACTAATAATCGTCGATGAAAATTTTGATAGGCGTAAGCATGAAATTATTACCAGCGCTTACGCTTTAGCACAGGTCCTGTCTTTTACGCCTATTGAAATTTCCGTCAATGTCTCAGGCAAAATGATCGCACAGCAGTGCTGGTTGCCACGCAATTGAACTGTACCAGTTTATACTAATATTGTAATAAGAAAAAAAGTTTATTGGTTTTTTTCAGAATGGTTTTGAAACACGACCAGCATGGTGATTTTAATTCACTCGGAATGATTCCGTGAAGGGAGCGACTGTTTCTGAACGTTTATATCTCGGAATCGCATTCCGATAGAGAAATTGAAGATGACAAGGATGCATGGAGGCAAACAGCTAAGGAGCCTCCTGGCGACTACTAAACTTTATATTGTTAGTTGTTAGCATTAGAATCATTGTAAAAAACTACTTTTTATAAAAAGAATGCCGTGACGAGTTTCTTGCCCTTCTTCTTGCTCGGCCTATACCAATTTGGAACGGGCACGGTGGGTTTCTGGAAGGTTCGTTGACTTTGAGCACGGATTGGGTCTGTTGGTGTCTTTGTCATTTATTATGTTCTGATAAAGACAGCATTAGTTTTAGTCTGTGATTCAGGTAGATGAATGTTGCAGAGGCCCGCTGTTAGAGTCATTTTAACTTTCATAAGTGCTCCTTTGGGGCCTATTTGAATAAAGACTTTTGAATTTTGAATTATTTTTTTTTAATATTGTCGGGATTATATCCTTGTTTATGCCGCGGATATTATGCAGCTGAGTTGTGGAACCTAAACGGAAAATTTCTCTGACGGCATGCGATTCCGAAAGTAAATCGCTTCCGACACGGATATCAATCCGAGTAAATTAAAATAACCCTGCAGATCTGTCATTTATCTATGCTATTACTCCAAGTCATCATCAGCTAGAAGACGTCCACTGCTGAACATAGGCCTCGCACATAGAACGCCACTTGGATCGGCTACTCACCTCTTGCATCATTCATCTTGCATCTTGCATTGTATACTTTAGGAAATATAATTTTAGAATTATTTAATTAGTTATTATAATCCTTTCTACCTTTAGAACTGGGTCCAACGCTGGATCCAGCTCTTGGCCAACATTTTCCAGTAACACTGGCTTCCCGAATCTCAGCGCCGATTCAAAGTTCCTCAGGAGATCTCGATCGTTCGGCTTGACGACTATTAAACCTTCAATTTTACCCTGAAAATATTAACAGTTTAATTTTATATCGTAAAGAAACGTTATAGAGTTGAAACGAAAATGTAATTAGACAATTTTTTTATTACAGCATAATTTAATTGTGGGTAAATAATAGATTAGTGTTGAATAAACAGAACACCATTGTCCGCGGACACAGCGAAAAAACAGATTAATTCTGATAAAACTGTCCCCATTAAATTCAAATTACACTATACTACACGGAATCATTCAGAGTGAATTAAAATAAGCCAATATTTAGAATTTGTTTTTTTTTATGTTATTTGATATCGAGACGAGCTGGTCGTTTGCCTGATGGTAAGCATAACGCCGGCCCATAACAATTGCAGTGCCACTCAGAACTTTGAAACACAAAGTCCGGCGCGGCACTGGAGTGCGCCCGGTACCCTGAGACATTAGGTATTAACTCTCATAAGCCCAGTAATTGAACTGGCTACTCTGCTCATCAAACCGGAACACAGTAATGCTTGCACACTACTGCTTGGCGGCAGACTTCACTCGCAAAGCGGTGGTAACAACCCAGACGGACACTCGCAGAAGAGTTAGTCGAACAAGCGGCGCAAGTACGGATCTATTCGGGTCGATAATATTCGATACAATTGACAGTTCCAATCGATGAAGTGGGATTTATCGAGCGTCGAAACAATCGACAAAAGTTATCGAAAAGCTAGGTCGAATCCAAAGAGAATATAGAGCTACTACAATACTTTACGTTCAGACTTCGGTACTCGCAACATTCGATAAATTTATCGAGTTTTTCGGTTCGACAAAATTATCGAACCGACTTCCTTACTCGCGCCGCAGCTACTAAATTTAAATTTGAAGATATGTAGGTAGGTTGTAGAGGTCACCATGGCTCGGATCCATTTATTGGCCTGCGTCTGCGGGTCGATGATGAGCGGCCAGCGGCGGGAGTTCGACATCAGCACCGCCGACTCCACCGACAGCGGGTCCCGCGGCAGCCCGTACATCTGCCACGTCCTACGAACACGTGGTAACGATCAAATTATTTTAATTGGGATGTTGACTGTATTAAAATAAAAATATAATTTTGCCGCGAAACGGTAGATTTTGTGACAGAAATCCTGTAAAACACAATATTTTTGTTTATTTTTAAGGAATTTAATTTTAATTTAATAATCAAAATGTAATCACATCACTCCGAAGTCACGTGACATAAAACGCGCGTGACGTCACTTTCTCAATCGGAATGAGTATATTGCTCTTTCTGCCTAGTATTTTAGAGTGATTTCTGTGAATATAGTTATCTGTGCCAGGAATCGTGACGTCACATCGATGTGACGTCACGATTCCTGATCGACCACGTGGTCGACCACGTGACCAGTATTGGCGTTTTGGAGCGAAACTTGAAATGGCATTTAAAATACATGAAAATTAAAGTATTAGCTGTATTCAAAAAGTAATTTTAAATATTTTGTGTTATATTACGCCCATTCGCATCGTTTTCAACACTTTCCCAAAACCAGTCAACATCCTAATTATTGACTATTTTTTATGATGTCAATCAATTCGTTTTCTCATGAGAATCAAATGTCTATATCGAAAAAAACTAGAAATTGAACGTCAAAAATAAGAGTCAAAGTCGGGCGTATCTACTAAGCGCTACAACGCTACATACAAATTGGACAGAACATGTGACGTCACTTGTTCAACGCGGGCCTTAATGTTGTACTAAAACTAAAACGCCCCATACAAATTGGACAGAACATGTGACGTCATATGTTCAACGCGGGCTGTAAAGCTGTACTAAAAACATGTATTTGGTGCAGATGAATATGGTACTTGCCTGATTTGCACCGGATCTCCCAGCACAGAAAATGGAGTCGCGCCTTCAGTATGTGGCACTTGAGCCGTCTAGAAATACAGAAATATATATCATCTTCTTGGATAATATTATACTATTTATACGCAAACTCTTTGCTTTTTTTACACGACTGCACAACAGAGGAGCGTAATGTGATTAGGGTTCATGTATGTATGTGAGTTTCTTTATTCCACCATAACTCTTAAATGCCTGAACAGATTTGGATGTATGGGGTATCGTTAGAATCCTTACATCATCCCGAGTGACACTGGCTTGGACAGCCGTGTTTTTTATCGACGTAACTTTTTTTATGCCATTTGATAACGAGTCGATCTGGTCGTTTGCCTGATGGTAAGCATAACGCCGGTCCATAACAATTGCAGTGCCACTCAGAACTTTGAAACACAAAGGCTTGCGCGGCACTACAGTGCGCTCGTTACCCTGAGACATTAGGTATTAAGTCTCATAAGCCCAGTAATTTCACTGGCTACTCTGCTCAGCAAACCGGAACACGGTAATGCTTGCACACTACTGCTTGGCGGCAGACTTCACTCACAAACCGGTGGTAACAACCCAGACGGACGCTCGCAGAAGAGTTAGTCCTACCGCCTAGTAAACCTTTTGTTACACCGACTTGTTTAATTTTAAAATTACCTTTACATGTGGAAGGTTAAATATAACTATGATATAAATTAATTTGTTCTAAATTTGATCGATTCTCCATCGTTTCTGGCGCAGGTCAAGCTGTGCGCAGCGACGAGGCCGATCTGTCGCAGAAACTACCTTAAACTGTATGCTCCTCCCTGTCTCTCGAACTACCGACAAAATTCTTTCCTTATACGTACTGTCAATCTGTATAACTCAGAGTTCTCTGAAAATGTGGACCTATTTACGATGAAGCAGAATACATTTAAAGCTATGTATAATGATCAGTTCTTTACCAATTAAAATTTTACTTATAATATTATCCATTTCTTTACTCTAGCATTTATATTTCTTGGTTTTATGTGGCATTTGTTTTGTTTACCTTTTGTTTATCTTTTACATTTTATTCTCGTTGTACCTAGTACTATCTGTTGTATAATTATAATAACGATAGTTTTATAGTTTTGTAGCATGTTACAGCAGGATTCACATTTATACATACATATTGTTTCATAAGCGGAAACTATTTAGGCTTTTAAGTATCCATTACCTTGTAACTATTGTATTTATTGACAGCTGTTTGTTTTCCATGTAGAATAAAATAAATAAATAAAATGTTGATTAGTGGTAAGTTTTCTGTAAAATAATTAACTACCCTGTGTTAGTTTATGTGGTAGGGTGTAATCGCTCACCTCCATGTGATGTATCCACAAATTAAGCAATCCTTTCCTGAATTCTTCAGTGAAAGGAGTGATATACCCCACGGCACCTGAAATCAAACCAAATCATTCTTTTTACTGTTACTCATAAAAATACACTATCGACGATATATATATTATAAAGAGGTAAAATTTGTTTGTTTATCTGTAGGTTTGTTAATTTTGGCGTCATCTAGGGTTGTTGAAAATAAGCCCAGTAATTTCACTTGCTATACTTTGGTCATCAAATTACTCACATGCACTGATTAGTATGTCCCCGATCAGATTGACATTGCTGACTTCCAACTCAGCAATAGTTCGGATCCAGCGCACTCTCTCGCTTGAAAGTCCGTTCAGCAGTCTACAATCGACAAATTAAATACAATTTAGAACATGTCTAAACTTACTTAAATACACACAAATCATTGCAAGTTAAATAAAAGCTTTTAATAAACGTAAATAAGCATTTTGTGCAAGATTGCTCCACGCCACATGCGACACAAGGAACTCTACTCGTTCTCGTAGTACAGAGATATGAGTGGGTATTTGGGTAAGCGTTTTTTTTTTGCTGTTTGATTAAGAGACGAGCAGTGCAGTGCTACCCAGAACTATAAAAAACAACGGCCTGAGCGGCACTGCAGTGCGCTTAGGGCTTACAGTCCTACCACTTGGTAAAATCGATATTTACAGTAAGAAAGTTTGGTTAGGTTAGCTTATATGAGGCTATAAGTAGGTTAAAATCATCGAGGAACTAACCCCTAGAGAAGCAGTGACGTTTGGTTTGCACGAAATAAATTCCACCGTTTTTGTCTAGACATAATGCGCTCTGATTGGCTAAGCCAATATCTAATATCGCATTCTGGCGCTCAAAAAGATAGTTAAGTAGACCTATTGGCGCGATCCATTCTCGCCAGACACTGGTTGATATCTTCCTCCATCTTGCGCTTCTCCTCTTCCTTTTCTAACAGGTACTCGTTCAACTTGGCGAGCCCCTCGAGAAGCGCCTTCATCTTTGCCTTCGCACTTGCGAGCATCGCTGAAAGCGTTTAAGGAGAATTATTTAATGATATTAGAAATGTTCATGTAGACGGAAACTGATGGTTTTTATGTCATCGTTTAAGGCCAGGATACTCCGCGCCGCTTTCTCGCTCACACATCTCAACATTTTTGAAGATAAACAATCACCTAATATAATTATGTAAAATCGCTTTCGGTGAATTTGCTGATAATAACATTACAAGTTTGACAAAAATTTCATTTTGATCCACTTAAATTTTTAAACCTAAAAATGGGATTTTATATTATGCCTATTTTCATGTCTAAAAACCTGATGGCATCAAAATGATACTTTTGCTGTACCTTTGTAATGTTATTGCCAGCAAATTCACCGAATGCGATTTTTCATAACTATATTAAAATATTGATTATCTTCGAAAATGTTGAGATGCGCGAGCGAGAAAGCGAGATAGGATAATTATAATATATAAAGAATGTATTACCTTCGACGGCGGCCAGTTCCCTCTGCGCGCGGTCCAGCGCCTCCTTCTTGGGCGCCACGGCCTTGTTGACGTGGTAGAACTTGTACATGGCGTGCA
This sequence comes from Crocallis elinguaria, assembly GCA_907269065.1. NCBI lineage: Eukaryota > Metazoa > Arthropoda > Insecta > Lepidoptera > Geometridae > Crocallis > Crocallis elinguaria. Next base: position 2,283,544 of record OU026076.1, read on the forward strand.
CCCACATGCACAGGGACATGCATGCCCTCGACACCTGCAAGCAAGCACAAGTTGGCAAACAGTTAAGCCGGAGACAAACATCGACAGCTCCGTAGCGAAGTTGGTAGTAACCCTGCCTGCAAGGCGACGGGTCCCGGGTTCGATTCCCGGCCGGGGCAGATTTTGTGTAAGCATAAAGTTTGTTCTCGGGTCTTGGATGTTTGTGATGTGTATCTGTTTGTGTCCATGCCACCTGCGACACAGGGAATCCTAGTGCGGGGGTATGAGTGTAAGCGTTTATTTGTTATTTATTTATTGGATAATATTTATCCCGGAAAATGCACGGTTCCTAGAGGAATAGTTATGCATAAATTGTGAGCAGCAGCTAGTTTTCTATAAATTGTATAAATGACAATATCATTACTAGTTTGGATATTTTTTGCCACTTTTGTAATGAAGTTCCCTTGTTGAACTTCATGAGCGTATCTAGAAAAGCCATGTGGTCCGTCAGAACCAGTAAGGCGGGCTTCCAGTAGCTCGGGACTTTTATAAATTATACTAGCTTCTGCCCGCAATTACACCCGCGTTCCAACAGGAATCGTGCATTTTTCCGAAGTTCCATCTTTTTAAACGTAGCCTTTAATTTTTTTTTTTGTATCAGTGGTTCTTCTAGTTACATGGTATAGATGGAGTTAGTGGGAGGACTAACTCTTCTGCGAGTGTCCGTCTGGGTTGTTACCACCGCTTTGCGAGTGAAGTCTGCCGCCAAGCAGTAGTGTGCGAACATTACTGTGTTCCGGTTTGATGAGCAGAGTATCCAGTGAAATTACTGGGCTGATGAGACTTAATACCTAATGTCTCAGGGTAACGAGCGCACTGCAGTGCCGCGCAGGCCTTTGTGTTTCAAAGTTCTGGGTGACACTGCAATTGTTATGGGCCGGCGTTATGCTTGCCATCAGGCAAACGACCAGCTCGTCTAGTTACCAAATAACATTAAAAAAAAATGGTATAGATTCTTTGGTCATAACCGGTATATTATAGTTATCTGTGGTCTTAACTATTATTGTCAATAATGTCAGTGTTTGTTTTGACAACGGAGGGAAATAAACTGAAATCAGGGATGATCGTTATTAGAAACATAGCCTTTGTTACTCTCCAGTCCATAAATAATATCTATACCTCAAATCACGTCGACCGTTGTTCCGTTGCTGTGTGAAAGAAGGACAAAAAACTGACCAACAAACTACGGATTAGCAAACCTTAAGAATCTTGGTGGGTTCATAGTCCGGGTTATTAGTGAATCGCTTGAGTTTCTTGATCATGTCCTCCGTGATGGACTCCTTGTCGAACTTCATTAGTGAGTCCAGAAAGGCCGTGGGGTCCGTCAGCATAAGTGAGCCAGGCTTCCAGTAGTTCAGAACTTTCTCACCAAACGACGCACCCGGTTCCTACGGAATTAAAAAAAGTGTGCAAGCGTTACTGTGTTCCGCTTTGATGAGTAAAATAGCCAGTGAAATGACTGGGCTTATGATATTTCATTGAAGAAATGGCATTTAAAGTTTACATCAAAATTCTACTACAGACTTTTCAGGCAGCTCTAGAACAACTGATTTACTTGACCTATGTTGAATTTTCTAAATGATGATGGTTAAGAGACTTCTAAGTCAAACAACTCTAACAATCTCATTTCATGCCGAGTGTGAGTTTCACAGTTAAAATCCATTTACGCGACGACCGCGTTTTTCGAGTAAACGCCGGCTAAAAGCATGCGCGATGATAGTTCATGAACGCGGCGCTAGGGGCGCTGTAGATTTTTTTCATACAGAATCTGCGTAAAAGCGGTCACTGTAGGACGCGTTAACTTGTTGCAAATCTATGCCTTCACAACACTAAACTTTGAATCTGTTGTTAATAGTTGTGTCAAGTTACCTTGATCGGTTTGATATCGAACACGACACACAGAGATTCGATGACGAGCACCACTCCGGTGGGGGGTTTCTTCATAGCCTTCACTTCCACGACATCGTTGCGGTTCAGCTCTTGTAGCGCTTTCTCGGCGGCTTTCAGCGCTGGCAGCGCTTCGTCTGTAGTTGCAAGTCTAAATTTGAGTCGAAACTTTTTAACAAAGGGCCAGTTTTTTATGTGACTATTTTATAAACTTTTTGCAGACCTTCAGGGTAATTTTAATTTACTCGGAATGATTCCGTTGTAAGACGTTGTCCGTCTGTCTGTCAAGACCAAAGCCTATAGTGTAGTTCCCGTTGACCTAGAATCATGAAATTTGGTAATGTCTTATAGCACAAATGCGAAAACCGTAAAATTGTTGTTACATCACTAAACATTTTAGTGAATGTAGCGGGACAATTACCTAACGATTCCCGTGACGAGGCCTACTATTTATATACCTCGGTGCGCAAGTCCAACTCGTACTTGGCAGCTTTTTTAAGATTATCTAATCACCCCAGGGCACTAATGAAAGTAATATAAATTATTGTTGGTTTCCAACTGTTCGGTTTTTTTTTTAGAATTTCTAGAGGATTTGTATACGATTTTGTTGATAGTTGAGGCCCAGTCTCATTTTCAGACATCGACCTGACACCATTTTACCCTCGGGAAAATCCGAGAAACTAGCGAGAATGATGAGGCCGTTTTTGTCCTGGTACCGATCAACACTCAACACTTTACCGAGGTCCCGCTGAGCGTCCTCCGCCATGGCGATGGTTTCCGATGCCATTTTCTCGGCGACCGCCTGTTCTTTCTCCACTTTGATGCGAGCTTCTTCGGCAATTGCCTGTAAAACACGCAACGAACTTAGCTTACACACACGATCGATTCAAGTTTAAAAAAAATATTACATTTCACTTCAGGCTACCCATAGACACAAAACAACAATAGAGAAAAACAAACAACAGTAATACAGATGCATTTTTGTATCATCATCAGCCTCTTACGATACTGGTTTTTTCTCAGAGAGAGATAGAATATGGACCATAATCCACCATCCAATGTTTTCATACTTGAATATAAAAAATTGGATACCTCTTTAGAAATACTTTCGGGCTAAGTACAGGGTGCTGTATAAAGGTACTCCTTGTATGTTTTGAAAGAATCTTGTAGGTATACCCAACATCCAGCGTACCCAAGTATGCGTCAGATTTTTTACTGCTACATCCTGCTGCCTTATCAGCTAACAATCTCGTGTTCGTTTTCAATACCAGTCCGATTAAAACCAGCGGTCACTAGTCTCCGTGTGGAAGGAATAGTCTAGAATTTTCGCTGGTTATTAAAGAAATAAGCTCTTACAAAACGAAAAGAAGCGAAAACTATTGACAACTCCTTCCACACGAAGACTAGTGACCGCTGGTTTTAATCGGTCTGGTATTGAAAACGAACACGAGATTGTTAGCTGATAAGGCAGCTGGACCGTATCGTCGCCATCATGTGAGATTTTTGTATACTATTGGATAATGAGATGCACGGGTCGTTTGATTGATGGTAAGCATAACGCCGGCCCATAACAATTGCAGTGCCACTCAGATCTTTGAAATACACAAATACCTGCGCGACACTGCTGTGTGCTTGTTACCCTGAGACGTTAGGTATTAAGTCTCATAAGCCCGGTAATTTCACTTGCGCTACCCACCGTGTCGATGGCGATCTGATCGATGACTTTCCTCGTCTCCTCAGCAGCTTTCTCCATGAGGGGCTTCAGCTCCGCAAGATCGATCTGCAGTTGCTTCACCTCCACCTCTGTTTGGTTCAGCTTGTTCAAGCCTGGGGGTACATATGTGCAAAATATTAGCTTCTGCCTGCAGCTTCACATACGTGGAATCAGGATAAATAGTAGCCTATAGCACTCAAAGTAGCTTTCTATTACTGTAAGTATCTGGTAGAGACGAGCTGGTCGTTTGTCTGATGGTAAGCATAACGCCGGCCCATAACAATTGCAGTGCCACCCAGAACTTTGAAACACAAATGCCTGCGCGGCACTTTAGTGCGCTCGTTACCCTGAGACATTAGGCATTAAGTCTCACGAGCCCAGTAATTTCACTGGCTACTCTGCTCATCAAACCGGAACACAGTAATGCTTGCACATTATTGTTCGGCGGCTGACTTCACTCACAAAGCGGTGGTAACAACCTAGACGGACACTCGCAGAAGAGTTAGTCCTATCACAAACAAAATTGGCAGTTCACCGCAATAACGCCGCCAAGCGTATTCTGTGGGTACTTGAAGACTAACCTGTTTTGAGCGCTTTGCTCTCCTTGAGTATAGCGTTCTGTTGCTTCTTGAACATCTCCGCGTAGGCGCCCAGCATCTCCATGTAGGACATGGGCGTGACGTAGTTGAGCCGGTTCAGAGTCTCCAGGTACCGCGCGCTCGCCGCCACCACGCTCTCGTGCACGTAGCAGCACACGGACTGGAGTCGGACGGTATGACTACTTAGCCAACAACTTGTAACAACTTGTAACAACTTGTAACAACTTGTAACAACTTGTAACAACTTGTAACAACTTGTAACAACTTGTAACAACTTGTAACAACTTACAGCAACCACGTACATAGATTTATTTAGCTTCGAACTTATAAATTATCAGCCTATTACCCTCGCACTGCTGGGATATCGGCCTTTTCTCAGAGAGTTATGGGCCATCCACCACGCGGACTCAATGCGGCTTGGTGGATGTCACATGAATAATAGTCACATATGAATAAAGCATTTAACACTAAGCACTTTAAACAGCTCAGGAGCCTCCTGGCGACTACTAAACTTTAAATTGTTAGTTGTTAGCATTAGAATCATTGGAAAAAACTTATTTTTGAAAAAGAATGCCGTGACGAGTTTCTTGCCCTTCTTCTTGCTCGGCCTATACCAATTTGGAACGGGCACGGTGGGTTTCTGGAAGGTTCGTTGACTTTGAGCACGTATTGGGTCTGTTGGTGTCTTTGTCATCTATTATGTTCTGATAAAGACAGCATTAGTTTTAGTCTGTGATTCGGGTAGACGAATGTTGCAGAGGCCCGTTGTTAGAGTCATTTATTTTAACTTTCATAAGTGCTCCTTTTGGGCCTATTTGAATAAAGCATTTTGAATCTGAATCAGAATTTGAATTTCGAATTTGAATCATAAATCACTAAACAAATGATAGTAAATAACGGACAAAGGTTGATGAATTTTCAGTAATAAATAGGGCTACATATGGTAGAGGACTCACCACCATGGCGTCGATGACCTCGTTGGTGGTGACCAGCTCGCCCATGTTGTCGAAGAAGTGTTGCGCGACGGACTGCAGCGCCGCCTTCGGCCACTCGCTGAACCAGTCGATGGTGCAGCAGTTCACCAGCGACGGGAACTGCCGCAGCCGTGCGCGGAATATCTATAACACGATCTGCGTTACTGGAGGCTTCTCATGACAGTAGTCATCCAAGCACTGAAACGACGGTGCAAATGCGACAGTGTGAATCGCTTCCAAACGTGAAAAAGTGAGTTAGCAACTGTGCGTACCTTTCTTATTTTAAACGTCTTAAGTGGATGTTCAGGCTAGTGTCGCCGAGGCGGCTCACGGCGGGGGGTCCCTAGCAGCAGGTGGTCCCACCACTCACCTCCCCGATGGGGCTCATGACGACCACGATGTGCAGGTTGGAGCGCACGCGGCGCTGGTAACAATTGAGCAGGTTGGTCTTGGTGTCCACTCACCTCCCCGATGGGGCTCATGACGACCACGATGTGCAGGTTGGAGCGCACGCGGCGCTGGTAACAATTGAGCAGGTTGGTCTTGGTGTCCACTCACCTCCCCGATGGGGCTCATGACGACTACGATGTGCAGGTTGGAGCGCACGCGGCGCTGGTAACAATTGAGCAGGTTGGTCTTGGTGTCCACTCACCTCCCCGATGGGGCTCATGACGACCACGATGTGCAGGTTGGAGCGCACGCGGCGCTGGTAACAATTGAGCAGGTTGGTCTTGGTGTCCACTCACCTCCCCGATGGGGCTCATGACGACTACGATGTGCAGGTTGGAGCGCACGCGGCGCTGGTAACAATTGAGCAGGTTGGTCTTGGTGTCCACTCACCTCCCCGATGGGGCTCATGACGACCACGATGTGCAGGTTGGAGCGCACGCGGCGCTGGTAACAATTGAGCAGGTTGGTCTTGGTGTCCACTCACCTCCCCGATGGGGCTCATGACGACTACGATGTGCAGGTTGGAGCGCACGCGGCGCTGGTAACAATTGAGCAGATTGGTCTTGGTGTCCACTCACCTCCCCGATGGGGCTCATGACGACTACGATGTGCAGGTTGGAGCGCACGCGGCGCTGGTAACAACTGAGCAGGTTGGTCTTGGTGTCCACTCACCTCCCCGATGGGGCTCATGACGACCACGATGTGCAGGTTGGAGCGCACGCGGCGCTGGTAACAATTGAGCAGGTTGGTCTTGGTGTCCACTCACCTCCCCGATGGGGCTCATGACGACTACGATGTGCAGGTTGGAGCGCACGCGGCGCTGGTAACAATTGAGCAGGTTGGTCTTGGTGTCCACTCACCTCCCCGATGGGGCTCATGACGACTACGATGTGCAGGTTGGAGCGCACGCGGCGCTGGTAACAATTGAGCAGGTTGGTCTTGGTGTCCACTCACCTCCCCGATGGGGCTCATGACGACTACGATGTGCAGGTTGGAGCGCACGCGGCGCTGGTAACAATTGAGCAGGTTGGTCTTGGTGTCCACTCACCTCCCCGATGGGGCTCATGACGACTACGATGTGCAGGTTGGAGCGCACGCGGCGCTGGTAACAATTGAGCAGGTTGGTCTTGGTGGCGGCGAGGTTCATCTCCATGACGGCGTGCCGCACCGACATGAAGATCTTGTCCAGGTCCTCCGCCTCGTAGATGTTGGGCACGTCGCCAGACGACAGGATATTGTTCAGGTCCTCGAGGAACGACTCCATTTTTATCTGAAAGTTTATATTTGTTTATCGCGACACGGGCCCAGAGCCTAGTGTGGGACCGCCGGTTAAATCAATGGAATAATGATTTTAAAAAGTTTGTTGTGCTTAGTTATAAGCTTCCTTTGTACATCGATTATGAATAAATATATTTTATTTATGGTATTTGGTAACCAGACGAGCTGATCGTTTGCCTGGTGGTAAGCATAACGCCGGCCCATAACAATTGCAATGTCACTCAGAACTTTGAAACACAAAGGCCTGCGCGGCACTGCAGTGAACTCGCTACCCTGAGACATTAACTATTAAGTCTCATAAGCCCAGTAATTTCACTGACTACTCTGCTCATCAAACCGGAACACAGTAATGCTTGCACATTACTGCTTGGCGGCAGATTACACTCACAAAACGGTGGTACCAACCCAGACGGACACTCGCAGAAGAGTTAGTCCTCCCGCTAACAAAACTATTGCTCGTACAAACCTGTGCGTCAGAGAAGAGGAACACGACCCCCACATTGTCCGCGCCGGCCCGCAGCATGGTCTGCCGCAGGTCGTCGCGCCACTCCGCCTGGCCGTACGCCTTCGTGATCTCAATCTGCGTGCACACCAGCTCCGCCATGCTCGCCGACAGCCGGGACAGGGACTGGCGACCTTCAATAACGCTTACACACTCATACCCCTGTACTAGGATTCCCTGTGTCGCAGGTGGCATGGACACACACAGATACACATCACAAGCATCCAAGACCCCGAGAACAAACTTTATGCTTACACAAAATCTGCCCCGGCCGGGAATCGAACCCGGGACTCCTCGCTTTGCAGGCAGGGTTACTACCAACTTAGCTACGGAGCCGTCAAAACAACAAAACAACATTTTAAAAGCTCCACCAGGGGGCGCTATGCAACTGAAGTTACGATGGCAGTGGTGCCGTTATCCATCACAACTTTATATTTTATTTACTAGGTGGTAGGACTAACTCTTCTGCGAGTGTCCGTCTGGGTTGGTACCACCGGTTTGTGAGTGAAGTCTGCCGCCAAGCAGTAATGTGCAAGCATTACTGTGTTCCGGTTTGACGAGCAGAGTAGCTAGTGAAATTACAGATGAGACTTAATACCTCATGTCTCAGGGTAGCGAGGGCACTGCAGTGCCGCGCAGGCCTTTGTATTTCTACGTTCTGAGTGGCACTGCAATTGTTATGGGCTTATGCTTACAATCAGGCAAACGACCAGCTCGTCTCGTTACGAAATAGTATAAAAAAATAATTAAATATTGATTATCTTCAAAAATGTTGAGATGCGCGAGCGAGAAAGCGGCGCGGAGTGTCCTGCCCATAAGGCCAGTGTGTGCCTCACCCGAGCCGCCCATGCCCAGCAGCAGCGCGTTGGCCATGGGCTGGCGCATGATGCGCGCGATGCGGCACAGGTGCGCGACCGCGTCATCGAACAGCACCAGCTGCAGCGGCGCCGTCGTCGACAGGTTGTACTCCGTCAGGTAGTGCTGCAGCACCTCGTCCAGCTGCGCATACGAACACAACACGTTTTGGAAACAATAGAGATGATGCATGAAACGCAAAATACAATTGGGATGTTGACTGATTTTGGGAAAGTGTTTAAAACGATGCGAATGGACCTAATATAACCCAAAATATTTAAAATTACTTTTTGAATACAGCTAATACTTTAATTTTCATGTTTTTTAAATGCCATTTCAAGTTTCGCTCCAAAACGCCAATACTGGTCACGTGGTCGATGTGACGTCACGATTCCTGGCACAGATAACTATATTCACAGAAATCACTCTAAAATACTAGACAGAAAGAGAAATATACTCATTCCGATTGAGAAAGTGACGTCACGCGCGTTTTATGTCACGTGACTTCGGAGTGATGTGATTATATTTTGATTACTAAATTAAAATTATATTCCTTAAAAATAAACAAAAATATTGTGTTTTATAGGATTTCTGTCACAAAAACTACCGTTTCGCGGCAAAATTACAACAACAGTAATTGTATTTTGTGTTTCATTCAGGTTTAATAACATCACATTAACACAATAAAAATTAAATTCAGAAAACAATATTCATATTCGACAAAGATACTGTGCCATCTAAGATTTTTCCGAATTCAACTTTTTTTTTTATAATCCAATAATAATTTAAATCATATTACCGTATTCTTTACATTACAATGAAGAACCTAGATGAGGACTGACTCTCGGCTGCAGTTGCAGAAAAACAGCGATAGGTGCTTAAAGATAGACTATAGAAATAGGTAACCCAGAGAGCATTACCTCTTCCCGATCAGTGATTTCCGCGTACTTGCGGTCGTCAGAGCCAAGGTCCATGAAATCCCCAAATAACATTAACCGGCCGCCGATGATTTCGTTCGGCTTCTGGCCGAAATCTTCGCGGATCTTTTTCTTTAGCAGGCTGCAATTGCAATAGTCGTGTATTATTATTTTGTACTTGTATTACTATAGTTTGTGTATAGTTGAAACAAGTATCTAGAATAATTTTACTTATCAGCGTTTTTCTTGGGGTCCACGCGGGCCACGTTAATAAAGAATTTGGAAGACAAAAGAGGGGTACACCTTATAGTCGAAGATAAAAACTATAAACTTGTACAGGTATGTACACACGTATCAGTTGTGTACAGTTGCAGTACACACAGTGTGTATCAGACAGACTTCCAAAATGTTTAGGAATTCTGCCTGAACTATTTCTTTGTTTTAGCATTTTATAAATTGATTCAAAATTTGACATTTGGAGCTATTACAAAAGTTGTAAGTATCTAAAAATTTGGACCTAGACAATTATCCGTTCTTTAGATACAGCGAGCACGGTAACAGCGCTTAGTCCTACGTACAACGTTAGATCAACTGTTATATTTCAGTACCTACCTATATAGTGCGTTTTATAATGGTACTTAATTACTATTTGCTTCTTATTTTACGATTAAAATGTCTGAAGCTTAAAGTGACAAGTAAAACTGTCTGGTAGAAATCGCTATAAATAAACGATAAGACGGCCTAATGTACTACCATTTTAAGTTTTTTTTTTTAATTATTTTCCTGTTCTATATTTTGGTGTGCAATAAAGTATTATTGTATTGTGACGATGCTTACTTGACAAACCAAGTTCGATCATCGTTGTTCACCAATCGGTCCTGGTACACACGCTGATGTTCGTGATACCATAGTCTTATCACGTCGGCTTCCTCCTGAAATATAAAACATTTGTTGGAGAAACTTGCCGTATTACACTACATTTCCAGCCTTTACGCTGCCACAGCTGGGATACCGGCCTTCTCTCAGAGAGGTATGTGCCATAATTTTTTATATTTTTTATTTTTTTTTTAATTTTTAGTTTTCTTAGTATTGTAAACACTCATTCTATAAGTGGAAATTATTTAAGGCTTTTTTGTACCTATCAGTCATATTACTATAATCCTTAGATATAAGCTGTTTGTTTCCCATGGTAAATAAATAAATAAATAAATAAATAATCCACCACGCGGGCCCACTGCGTCTTGGTGGATGTCACATGTCCTCGAATGTTGTGGTTCTTGAATGATGGATCCACCAACCTTGATAGACGTTGCGTCCACCATGAGTATCCCCTGGAACACCTTGCTCAAGTCACGCAGGTTGAATGTGTAGTGGGACTTGGCGGGCGTCGGAAGCAGTTCCTCCACCAGGTTGATGAAGATGTCGATGGAAGACTTGAGGAACGGGTGCTTGCGGACTACCACGTCTTTATTTACATTCCGCAGCCAGGATGACAGGATAGTGCTGAATATTCCGTACTGAAAATGGTACATGTTATAAGCTGCTGATAGAGAATTACACCTACTGCAATACATGGAGAATTACATTTACTAGGTGCTAGGATTAACTCTTCTGCGAGTGTCCGTCTGGGTTGGTACCGCCGCTTTACTCGTAAAGCCTGCCGCCAAGCAGTAGTGTGCAGCGTTCTGAAAGATATTGTCTAGTTTTCGTTTTGAAACGAACGATATTAAATTCAAGTTAATTTATTAATTGCGAATATAAGTACAATAATTGCTAATGTTGGTATAAGAAAAAAATACAGAACGCCATATTGGACCTTTCGGCAGGTAATATAAAACAGAAAAATGCTTTTTAAGTAGAACAAGTTGTTTAAAGGAAGACGTTGTTATTAGCCGGTAAGGCCGGGATGTTACCTTGCTCGAGTACTCCATCTCCGTAAAGGAGATGTAATGCAGATGGCGCATGAGTCGCATCGTGACGGGGTTCCGTCCGCCGCCCGGCGGACCCATGGCAGCCACGATGCCCACGTCTACTATTGTACGGAACTCGCCGATGTTCACGCGGTCGTACCAGCCTGCGCACACAAAATATCGATAGAGAGAAAACGAATTGATTGACGTCATAAAAAAATTAAATAGCTACGTTGGTAGTAACCCTGCCTGCAAAGCGAGGGGTCCCGGGTTCGATTCCCGGCCGGGGCAGATTTTGTGTAAGCATAATGTTTGTTCTCGGGTCTTGGATGTTTGTGATGTGTGTCTGCGTGTGTTCATGCCACCTGCGACACAGGGAATCCTAGTGCGGGGGTATGAGTGTAGGCGTTTATTTATTTATTATTCTCTTTTTAACCGACTTCCAAAAAAGGAGGAGGTTATCAATTAGTCGGGTATTTTTTTTTTGTTTGTTACCTCATATCTCGATCATTTATAAACGGATTTGGAAAATTCTTTTTTTATTTGAAAGGATATACTTTCAGATCGGTCCCATAGAAATTTCATCAAAATCGGTTCAGTAGTTTGTCACTGAAGTCGGTTCGTAGCTTTTTTATAGCAATTTTTTGTAAGTCGGTTGGTTAGCAACCCTCACCCGAGAAGTCCATGAACTGCCGCAGCAGCTCGATGGGCGGCTGCGCGCCGTACACCTCGAGCGCCGGCATGTTGAGGTCGTCGATGAAGAACACCTGCCGCTTGGTGGGCGGCGGCCCGAATACGCCGCGCCGCCGCCGGTCCAGCTTGCTGTCGATCACGTCCTGCCCACCGTACGACGCCATTACAACTTTCAACTAACGCAATTCGAAACCGAACGGGACTTTACCGCGATAAAAAAAAACAAAGGTAATTTCACCTCACGCAAGCTCCGGAAGGTCTTGTTTATCGTTCGAAATCTACGCGCCAAAGAGCTTTTTATTAGCTGTACAGAGGCCTTACCGGCTAACAAAATCGTGTTGGTTTTCGATTTTAAACCGATTCAAACCAGCGGTCACTAGTCTTCGGCTGGAACGAATTGTCTATAGTTTTCGCTAGTTTTTAGCCGAAGAGCTAGCGACCGCTGGTCTTAATCTGGTTGGGAACACGATTGTCGTTAGCCGGTAAGGCTGCAAGTCTCTTCCCATCCACACTCCGATCTATCTGCGCAAGCCATCGAGATACTAATCCTGAGAGATGAAATACTGTACTATCCGATCCGGGTATTTAGATAAAGTTTACGGAACAATGTTGACACAGAAACAGTGTTGCCAGGGGAAAAAAAAGATTATAAAAAGATATATTATCCCACAGATAATTAATTTACTCTCACAACTCCCATAACTCCCTCAACTATATTATCCCACAGATAATTAATTTACTCTCACAACTCCCTCAACTCCCTCAACTATATTATCCCACAGATAATTAATTTACTCTCACAACTCCCATAACACCCTCAACTCCCTCAACTATATTATCCCACAAATAATTAATTTACTCTCACAACTCCCTCAACTCCCTCAACTCCCTCAACTATATTATCCCACAGATAATTAATTTACTCTCACAACTCCCTCAACTCCCTCAACTATATTATCCCACAGATAATTAATTTACTCTCACAACTCCCTCAACTATATTATCCCACAGATAATTAATTTACTCTCACAACTCCCTCACGACTCCCTCAAAACTCCCTCAACTCCCTCAACTATATTATCCCACAGATAATTAATTTACTCTCACAACTCCCTCAACTCCCTCAACTATATTATCCCACAGATAATTAATTTACTCTCACAACTCCCATAACTCCCATAACTCCCTCAACTCCCTCAACTATATTATCCCACAGATAATTAATTTACTCTCACAACTCCCTCAACTATATTATCCCACAGATAATTAATTTACTCTCACAACTCCCTCAACTCAACAATGTATTGATTTTGCTATAATTTATATCAGTCAATAAATCGCCGCGAGGCGGTGGCTTAGCCAATCAGAGCGAATTATGTCGAGGAAAAAATGGTAAAATATTTCGAGCAAACCAAACCTCACTGCATCTCTTGAGAGTATCTACATGGCGCAGGCACACCTGCACCGGTATACCGTAGCGTGTATCGCAGGTATTAGCCAGCCCTCACGGCACCCACGGGTAGAAATAGAGTGGTACAACCATTTTATTTGGGACGACACTGCCAAAATGATGGATTTTGTTCCGTACCTGCGTTTGATTGGACGAGGTCCTCGCAGAGAACACAATAAACTCGCAGATGAACTTCTTGTGCAGTCCGCGGGACAGCTTGGAGGTGATGGTGACCGTCTTGCCGGTGCCGGTGGGCCCCACGCAGATGGCGTGGTTGTAGTTGGCGATCTTGTAGCCCAGGATGGCGGCGCTGCGCACGTTGTCCAGCGTTGGGACTTCGATGTCTGAAAGGGAAAATATATATTATAGGTATCCATACCAATATTATAAACATGCTTCCCGCAGTTGTACCTGCAAGGAGATTTTGATAATGTGTGTGTGTGTGTGCGCACGCGTGTGTTTTTGTGTGTGTCTGTGTACCTGCAAACTGCCATTCAGGATCGACCTCGTAGGGCTCCAAGTTGGCCATCCAGTTGTACCAGTATGGGCTGGCGGGCTCACCGTCGTCCGTTGGATCCGTGAAACCGCCATCGTGTAGACTGCATGGTATACATACAAATTATCATCATCATCACTCGATTGTTTACTGTTGTAGCGGCACATAGCTAAGTAAGCATTTTGTAGAGCGACTGTCCTTGCGCCCCCCTCCGCGACAGTCGTCTCCAGTACCACATCGCGGACACATCTTTTAAGTAATTAGTAAAAGGAATAAATCGGTGTGACGTGTACATCCGTTTTCTAAATAAACCCTCTCTCTCCGAAATAAGTAGATCGCGCGACCTTGGTGGCTACCACTTCCACACGTTTAAACCTGCGCGACAACTGATTATACCAGCTTTATTTTATTTATTTCCATAATACTAAAAAGGATTTAGGTGTTACCACACCATATCTTTTTTAGCTACCGCTAGTAGTAGTGTATCAATTCGTACTGTCGTATTCGATCTATCGTAGAGCAAAATTGGCTCAATTAGCGCAAAATAATTGGGATAACAGTTATTTTGAATTAATGACGAACAATTTATACAAAAGAAGTTGATTGTTTAATAGTAAAGGTAAAGGTAAACTAACGTATAGTCATAGACACGTCCTTCTTTGGGGAACGGCGGCTTAAGTCCGTTTTCAGTAGTTAATTTGCGCATGAAATCGGAGAAAATCGCTCGCCCGTTGTGGTCGCACGTCGCCCCCACCGACCAGATCACCGACCACACCACCCAGCACGGCGCGAGGCGGGCTGTAGTCAGATGGAAGGTTTATTTGTGACGCAACGAAGAAAGAGTTTCCTAAAGTAACGCACTGTTTTTCAGATGTGCGTGAGACTCTCGTGAGATATTATTACTAATAAACATCTCAATATTTATGTTTTGCATTGTAATCGAACGGAAAGATCAACCTCAGTTTGTTAAATCCGCAGGATGCCCGAACACGTACTGTCTCCTCCGTTGGTCGCCGGCCCCACCGCCGGCCGCGCCGCCGTGGCACGCTCCACCTGTCTCATGTTATTGTTGTCCCCGCTCGTCGCAGACGCTAGACGCGTCGCGCCAGCGTGAAATTCGGCTTACGCCGGCTCCACACGTTGGCTCCAATGTCAGCCCCAAAGTTATTCGCCCAACATGTGGATCTAGGAAATAGCACTGCCAACGCTCGCGCCAACGTTGTGGCAAACGTGTGGCGCCGGCCTCAGACTCACGCATGTTGGCGAGCATGGGCGGCGGCGGCGGCGGGCGGTCGTCCTTGCCGGTGAGCGGGCGCAGGCGGTAGTCCAGCAGCTCCAGGCACTTGAGCACCAGCGCCGGGTCCGTGGACTCCACCAGCTCCGCCAGCCGCGAGCGCAGCAGCGCCAGCGCCGGGTACAGGTACGTGCCGAGCAGCGCGCCCAGCGGCTTGCGGATGCTGTCCGCTATCTGTCCGCGACAAGCGTGCCGACTACCGAGCTGGCTCAAGATTTTAACCGACTTCCAAAAAAGGAGAAGGTTAATCAATTCGGTGGGAATTTTTTTTGGATCGTTATCTCGTGTCTCCGTCATTTTGGATTTGGAAAATTATTTATTTGAAAGGGTATACTTTCAAATCGGTACCATAGAAATTTCATCAAAATCGGTTCAATTGTTTGTCACTGAAGTCGGTTCGTCGCTTTTTTACTGGCGACTTTTACTGATGGTAAGCATAACGCCGGCGCATAACAACTGCAGTGCCATTCAAAACTTGGGCATCTTAATTGGGAGTGAATAAGTTGCTTCTGGCCTGTCTGGTCAATATCATCATCGTATCTTAAAAATGAAAGACCTAAACTAGGTTTTGAAAGATGCAGAGTTATGCAGGCACATATCTACAAAGCCTCTTACAAAGCCTCGGGTAGACACTTAGGCTGAGATTCAGAGACGAATCTAAGCGTGGACTCACGCTCCCGTACGTCAAAATTCTATACAGTTTTGACATAATTATGGAAGCCAAAGTGTACGCTTAGAATTGTCTCTGAATGTTAGCCTTACAGGCGGCAGGTTGGCTTTGAGCCACGCGTTGACCAGCGGCGGCAGCCCCACCACTTGCGCGTCCAGGTACACCATCCCGCAGCGGGACACGGTGGCGGGGGACGCCACCGCCAGGTCCGCCACCTCGAAGATCATGCGCTGCCGGTCCGTCAGCTTCATTATCTCGCCGCTGGACAGGCACAGCTTCTTGTTGTCGTCTAGCACCTGTGGTCATTGATGCAGATGTTTAAATATATAGTGTGCTGATGATATGGTGCTGCTGAGTCTATCCATCATGAAAACACTGTTCTTAATGTAAGACATACGCGATTACCTAAACCTAAAAAAATTCTATGCCAAGGAATTATATTTTAAGCTTAAACAAACGCACAAACGAATAGTTCTTGATGCTACTGCGATGTTATATTCAGAGCTAAACGCGTTTTGTAGAAAAATAATTTCAATGCCAGCATGCAACCGAAACTGCTGCCTTATCGGCTAAGAATCTCGTGTTCGTTTTCAATACCAGACGAATTAAAACCAGCGGTCACTAGTCTTCGTGTGAAAGGAGTTGTCAATAGTTTTCGCTTCTTTTCGTTTTGTAAGAGCTTATTTCTTTAATAACCAGCGAAAATTCTAGACTATTCCTTCCACACGAAGACTAGTGACCGCTGGTTTTAATCGGTCTGGTATTGAAAACGAACACGAGATTGTTAGCTGATAAGGCAGCTGGATTGATATCAATATATCAATCCAGCGAACGGATGCCAATGCATCCGTCCGCTTACACGTATATTGACATGAAAGAGCTTTAGTAATGTCTCAATAAACAATGTCTCTTGCCTAGCAAAATGCTATATTTATTTCTTACACACATTTTTCCTGCATACACTGAGAGCAAATACAAACAGACAAAAATGAAGCCCGCATGAAATTGCGACTAAACGTCAATTTTATTTATACTCCCCTTTGTTTACAAATAAAACTAGCTGTTTATGCCCCACACACGATTTACCTCAATCTCCAGTTTTATAAATTACGAATGTTGATAACTTCACTAACAGTATTCATGTTTTCAATCCACACAGCGTCGACTGGTCCGTCGAACACATACCAACGCCTGTCGTTGTCTTCTGCCGCTATGCCCCAGCGCACAAGACTGGACAGGATGCCGTCAGTCCTGAGAAAAATACTCACTTTATAGCGTATAATTTACCAAGGATGCTTCATTCTTTTTGAAAAGATATGCAAAACGAGCGTCGTCCGTACACGTAGGATATTACGATGGGTTCTCAACGAATCACACCAATTGATTTACTACACCTGTTGTGACAGGATTGGACTTATTCCCATCGAGTTACTCTGGACAAAAATTCCTAAAAAGTTCCAATGTGACTCGATTCACTGTGACTCGTTGGGTACCCAATGATATCATAAGACATTTAATTAAATTTTATGCCTCTTCCTAACTAATAACTCGATCTGATTTTAACTGCGGTACAAAATTAGCAGCGATGACAGCAACTAACCATTCGTGCGTCTGTAGATCAAACTCTCCATACAGCTGCCCCATAGTGATAGACTTCGGGTTCACAACGAACGTGTGGACTGGGGTGAAAGGGAATCCGTCCGGAGCTAACTTCCCCTTGATAGCGGTCAGCGCATCGCGCAACACTTCGTAACACTAGAAATAATTGGAGTATTGTTTTTATAGCTGGGATGTCTCAGACAACCAGAATGCGTATTCTAAACTCAATCCGACAGGTTTTCGTTCTGATCCGCATTCTTCGTCTCTGTCGTTTATATTCAGGATGACGGAAACTTGTCGGATTGAGTTTAGAATACGCCTGCAGGTGAGGCACTGCAGTCAATAGACGAGCCAATGAGCTGCAGAAAGCTGTCATTAGAACTGTAGCCTTAAGCATCGTAGATTTGCTGCGTTTTATCGGTGTTTTTTATCGGATTCTTTTCGGGAAGTGTGCTTTGGAATTACACAATCTAATTCCCCTTTTACCCTCACCTGAAAATAAGTGATGTTGCGACCGAATATTGTAACAATATATTATAAGCACAATAATGGTAGCTAATCTGGCGGTAATTTTGTTGTTTTCGGTTTTTTTTTTCAATGAGACAAAGAAGAAAGAAGAAGAAAGAAGAAAATACATTTATTTCCGGACAAAGACAATGCCATGAGACAAACAATGTCTGATAAAGACAGCATTAGTTTTAGTCTGTGATTCGGGTAGATGAGCGTTACAGAGACCCGCTGTTTTAACCTTTATAAATGCTCTCTTGGGGCCTGTATGAATAAAGCATTTAGAATTTAAATTTGAGCTAATATACGACTCCGTAGCTAAGTTGGTAGTAACCCTGCCTGCAAGGCGAGGGGTCCCGGGTTCGATTCCCGGCCGGGGCAGATTTTGTGTAAGCATAAAGTTTGTTCTCGGGTCTTGGATGTTTGTGATGTGTATCTGTGTATGTCCATGCCACCTGCGACACAGGGAATCCTAGTGCGGGGGTATGAGTGTGTAAGCGTTTATGTTTATGTTTATACCCTTTATTAACTAGTTATAATACATAAATAAACACTATATTTAACCAAGCTACAAAAACACTTGGATAATCTACAAGCTAAAGTAAGCCTATAGATAATCCAAATGTTCTAGCCCACTACCAGTTGGCAGCGTACGTTACCCAGCATGCTGGCGGCAATGCCTCGTTGAACCGCAATGCTGATCCGTTGAGCCAGGCAAGTGCCAGCATTTTGGTTACGCGTCGCATCAATCCAACGACGAATTTATAATGTTCTGACGAATTATTCGACCTAATACCGGCAACGAGTTTCCACCATCGCACGTGCCGGCACCAGCTAAAAGCCCAAAAGCCCATCCACATATCATTGAATCGCGGAAATCGCACATAACTCGATTTAGGCGTTCTTTTTTGCCGAACGCCTGCAAAATGTGAAATGAGTTTCCGCCGTCGGTCTTTCCACAAAGCTACAGCATGGAGCTATTTAGAAGGAAGGTAAAAAGAGCTTTACAACAGGGTAAGCAACACATTAATGACACCTCCGGTGTTATAGATGTTCATAGGCTATGGTGACGGCTTCCCATCAGGTGGGCCGTATGCCTGTTTGCTAAACATAATATAAAAAAAACCATATGACAGAGCGGATACGTAAGCATTATTGCTGACATGTATAAGGATGTCAGATCAACGGTACGGACAATAGTGGGAGGGACCAAACCTATAGCGGTAACAGAAGGCGTCCACCAAGGCTCAGTACTTAGCCCCTTCTTGTTTTGCTTGGTTTTGGACTCTCTTACAGAGGTAGGTCAAAATACCGCATCGTGGAATTTCATCTACGCAGACGATGTAGCTATATGTACCGAAAGTCGAGCGTCGTTACAACAGGCACTTCTGTCATGGAAACACCAGTTACAGACCGGAGGCCTCGTGCTGAGTGTTGCAAAGACGCAGTTTATGACACTTAACGAGCCGGACAGAAACAGTAGTCCAATTGTTATAGATGGACAACAAGTCACCATGTGCGACCAATACAAATATCTTGGCAGTATGATGCACTATTCTGGTAATGTAGAATGCAACATACAACACCGAATAGACGCAGCGTGGCTAAAATGGCGGGAAGTAACTGGTGTAACTTGTGACAAAAGAATGCCAGTTAAGCTCAAAGGTTTGATTTATAAAACCATCATTAGGCCGGTCTTAATGTATGGCAGCGAAACGTGGGCCGTTACGCAGAGAAACGTCCATGCCATCCAGGTTGCCGAGATGAAAATGCTTCGATGGATGTGCGGTGTCACTAAACTCGATAAAATCCGCAACGAGTACGTTCGTGGAAGCTTGGGTGTACGCGACATTGCCGACAAGATGCAGGAGACTAGGCTGCGATGGTACGGACACGTTAAGCGGAAGCCATCTGACTACGTAGGAAACTTGGCACTACAGCTTTCTATCCCCGGTCGGAGATCCAGAGGCAGACCCAAGACGAGATGGAAAGATGTAGTGCAAAGGGATATGAGTGAATGCCGGTTATCCAATCAGGATGTCGATGACAGAGCGAAGTGGAGGAAAAATATACGGAAGGCTGACCCCACCACCATGTGGGATATATAGCCAGGAAGAGAGAGAGAGAGAGATATGACAGCGGATTATTACATTATGTTAGATATGGAAATGAAAACTTACTTTGGTTTTCCCCGCCCCCGCAGGGCCGACCAGCATGAGTCCATGTCTTACGACTGTCGTCTCGTACAGTTGAATGATCTTGAATATAAACGCTGTAACAAACCATTATTATTTAAATTTATATTTATTAAGATTATTTTATAATTATTATTTTATTGTACACCAACAATGGTAAGATAAAAAGATAGTATAGTAAGTACAATGGGCGGTCTTATCGCTAATTAGCAATCTCTTCCAGACACCATTTGAATGGAGAGGAATTAAGCTGTCGGACCACGTGTTCGTAAAGGATTTTGACCGCAATAATATTGGATTTTGTGACTTACTGTACAGATCGTCGTATCCTCGCTTGATCAGCATGCTTCTAATCGACTGCTCCATAATGCCGTAGTCCACAATCGGAATTTCCACACGCGGGAACAGATCCGAAATTATACCTGAAAAAAAAAGAAAGAATGGAAACACTAAAACGTCGGGAGCCTAAGGATTCATAAAAATCTTGTAATATTTACTTAAGTCAGTTCTAGTTACCGTTGAACAGCACCAGATCGTCTGCGAGGAATTTAGGTACATTGACATCTCTCAACGCTCGTAACACGATCTGCCGCTCGTCTCCATCCGGCATCTGGCGGATGAGGTTCCCCGCCACCAATATCACAGTTTTCACGGCGCGCATCCCGAAGTCGTAGTGATCCTGAAGGAGAGAGGAACTTGTACTAATCCTAGAGAAGATTCCCAAATTGTAGGATTCAGGAAACTACAGATGACGGCAAAGAATTCCATTCCTTCGCTGTCCGCATGATGAATGTTGAAGCAAAACGCTTGGTGCGGATAGAAGGTATGTCAACGATAATTGGGTGATGAAACGCTGTGCGTCTTGTCGTCCGATGGTGGAATTAAATTGTGTAATGCCATAGCACACTCCCCAAAATGTATCCTATAGAAGACCGATAGACTGGCAACCCTGCGTCGATGCTCATGGCACTGGAGCCTGGCGTCACAGGCGTATCGTTGCCAATAAGTCTTATGGTTCGTCTTTCAATAGTTTTCAAAGCCTCCAGTTGGTATTTGGCTGAACCATCCCATAGTTGAGAACAGTATTCCATACAGGAGCGGACTTGAGTTTGATAAAGATTAAGAAGCTGTTCCGGTGTGAAATACTGTCATACCTCATCGAGGTAATATGTACTAACGTATTGGAGGAGCTATGTGAAACAATGAAACACAAGTCTTGCTCCATTTTTATGTTTAAG
This sequence comes from Crocallis elinguaria, assembly GCA_907269065.1. NCBI lineage: Eukaryota > Metazoa > Arthropoda > Insecta > Lepidoptera > Geometridae > Crocallis > Crocallis elinguaria. The sequence continues at coordinate 2,304,811 of OU026076.1, forward strand.
CTAAAGTCCGCTGCAGCGCTAATACCATAATTATGTCGTCTAACCAAACAAATAAAACATATAGCGCTAGATTGCGAAGGTGTAGTTTTCTCGCGATCAAAAGGTCGAAAGCGCCACCAATTTCACGGCGCTTACGCGTTTTGTTCAAGAAAGCACTGGGATAGTTGCAGTCCATGGACCGCAGTGTGGCGTAAAATATGCTTTTGCGGCGTCGACTCTATTATCTGTGTCTCACCTTCGCCAATACTCCCAGCTTTTTCGCTGCTAATTTTGCCTTGGATTCAATGTAGGAATTTGCCGAATTTGAGTATTAACCTGCGCGGACAGTTGCTCCGAACTCAGCCTGAAGGTGGTGGTGATCTTCCCAGCCAGGATCTTGGCCTCGTAGAACCCGTACGAGAACAGAGAGATTTCCGCGATGAGAGCATAGTCCGGGACCATCATTGAGATAGGCCGGAACAGCGCCTTGAGGTTGTCCGGGAGCTCCGTACGACCTGGAAGATGAGGATGAAGAAACTGAGGATCTTACCACAAACAAATTAAAAATAATTCAAACCTGTGTTAAACAGTGTTTCTCCTAAACGTGTGTTTCGCCTTAGTCGCGTGTTTACTTAACTATTGTTGTAGCTAGCTAGGTTAGATGTAGTGTTTATTTATGTATTAGCTAGTTACTAAAGGCATTTAGCCCGTTATTAAAACAAAAAAGCCATCAAAGCTGACTCTACAAATAATCTCACCAGCATAGCCAGGGTTCATTGTGATGAATACAGAACAGGACTGCTTGATGGGCAGCTCGCACCCTTCAAACATGAACTTTTCCAGTTTCATTATTTGCGCTTTTTGGATCGTCACCACCTGCAACATAACCAACAATGACTCCATTGAACACTTTACAAATAACTGTCATGTATCATTCATGCATTTCTATGCACCACCTCTTTTTGCACCCACTCCTTTTTATTAACCGACTTCGAAAAAGGAGAGAGAGAGAGAGGAGGAGGAGATTATATATTGTATGACTGTATGTATTTTTTTGTATATGTTCACCGATTTCTCTGAGGAGATAATTTCATTAGTTCTAAAAATCGTCGCCAGGTGACATGTGTCCATTTACAATAGCGCCACCAAGCGGGATAAATGGCGAGAATTCTCCCCATTGGGCAGATAATTTCAGTAGTTCACCAGGTGACACATTTCCACTTTTAACAGATCGTCACCGGATGACAGGTCTACATCTACAACAGTGCCACCGAGCGGCAGAAATAAGATGACATCGCCCCATTGTGGATTTTGAAATTCTTTGTTTGTTGGAAAGGGTGGAGTTCTCATATTTAATTTATCAAAGAACACCTAAAGGCTAGAAAATAGGAGATGAATTGTCATATATCGTGATATTTTCATCGAAATCGGTTCCCGTCTTTTTTAAAGCAATTCTACTTGTCTCGATGCTGTTCACCCAAAAGTTGTTTGGAAGAAAGCTGTATGGTTTTTTTTTTATTTATTTTTTATTTTATTTAACAAAATCCACAGATCTTAAAGAAAAACAACTTAATTAAACAGCTTATAAAACTAACACCCAATTACGGATTTACTTTATATAGAAACGGTTTGTTTATTATTATTGTATATTTTTTTTGTAGAGACGGTTACTATACTTACTATCTACCCGAAAGGGGGCGTGAACTTAGTAGTACAAATTACCTGCTGAGCCACCACAGACAACACCTCGATGTCGATTCTGTTGAATTCATCAAAGCACGCCCAAGCGCCCGACCTGAAAGAAATCACTCCTTGGTAAAAAAGACGTACCTAAGCAGTTTTGCAAGAAAAAAAAGCCACTCCAAACTGCCGCTAAGATTCCCAAATCAAAATGTACTCACGCAGCCAGCCCTTTGAAGAACTTGCCCATCGCCATGAAGTCCAGCTGGTCGGAACAGTTGAACACCACGCATTGCACCGCCAGTGCCTTCGCTAGATCCTGCGTGTTTTAAATAATAAACTAAGATATAGCTTTTAGATCTAAATTAGACAATTTTTGTTATGGTATTTGGTAACGAGACGAGCTGGTCGTTTGCCTGATGGAAAGCATAACGCCGGCCCATTACAATTGCAGTACCACTTAGAACAACACAAAGGCCTGCGCGGCATTGCAGTGCGCTCGCTACCCTGAGAGACCAGGCATTAAGTCTCGTAAGCCCAGGGGGGAGTCTAGGATTAATTTGTTGAAATAAGTGAATACTACAAGTTTATTAATGAATCCGTAGACGGGGGGAGTCTAGGATTAATTTGTTGAAATAAGTGAATACTACAAGTTTATTAATGAATCCGTAGACGGGGGGAGTCTAGGATTAATTTGTTGAAATAAGTGAATACTACAAGTTTATTAATGAATCCGTAGACGGGGGGAGTCTAGGATTAATTTGTTGAAATAAGTGAATACTACAAGTTTATTAATGAATCCGTAGACGGGGGGGAGTCTATGGATTCATTTGTTGAAATAAGTGAATACTACAAGTTTATTAATGAATCTGTAGACGGGGGGGAGTCTATGGATTCATTTGTTGAAATAAGTGAATACTTCAAATTTTTTAATGAATCCCTAGACGGGGGGAGTCTATGGATTCATTTGTTAAAATAAGTGAATACTACAAGTTTTTTTTAATGAATCCATAGAATTACCTTGGTGGTTTCCGTTTTCCCAGTGCCGGCGGGCCCGGCGGGCGCGCCCCCAAATTTCAAGTGCATGGCGCACATCAGTGTCAGGTAACAACGATCTGTCAGCGGAGTCAGCACCAGCCGCCCACTGAGGACCGACGACGCTTACATAGCAAATCAATCATTTATTTTGAAGAAAATAACATATGATTGTATACAAGGTATATACGCAAACGGTATCCATTTTTAAGGAGGTGAATATACAGGTGATATAAGCAACGAATCAATAGAATTTTTTTTTATCTCCTATAAATCATCAAAATATCCTTTATTATTATAAAGCAGAGTCACCCGTCTGCCGCAGGCTTGATGACGGCGCGAGCTGCGGGGTAATACATACGCAAACGCGGCTTGATGTAAAACCATCAAAAAACCACAAAATAGACAATAACGGCAATCCGGCCAGATAGAGCATCAAAGCCTGGGATCAAAGCGAAGACTGCTCCGTTTTACGCTGCATACATCACTTGCGCACCGCCGCTTATTTACCACGGTGTCTGCACTGAGCACGCAGTGGTTGTGAAATATTTTTTTGAATAGAGGTCGTAGAAGCTTATGTACACGCGGGTGCCGTGCTTGGACTAGATTTCCATCAAGCCCCAACCACAACCACTATAGACGATACGATACGCGTCAAGCGGGGATCGTGGTTTTTCCACGGTTTTCTCATGGTCCGCGATTGGTGCTTATCCATCAATCATGAATTAGGTGTGAAAGCTGCCTTATAGCAAAACCCCCCTTCGTGACAGAAGCCGATGTTCAGCAGAGGGCATTTTCCGGCCACTGATGAAGATCCCAATGTTACACATTACCTGTTGCCCAAGTACTCGTTCTGGTAAGTGAAGACCGAATTGAGCGCCTTCACTTCGCACTTGTTCTGGCTGAACTGGCGGTAGAATTGCGACGTGTCGAGACGCTCCTCGTCTTGGTAAATTTCCGCGGTTTCGCCCTCCTCTAGAGGATTCATATCACGCACTACTGTGTAGTATCTGAAAAGTAATCGCGGATTAGAATTTGACTAAAATATTTTTAAATAAAAGTAGCCTAAGTTACTCTTTATAACATCAGCTATCTGCCAGTGAAAGTCCCGTCAAAATCGGTCCAGCCGTTTCGGAGATTACCCGGAACAAACAGACAGACAGATAGACTGACAAAAATTTCAAAAATGGTTGTTTTGTTTTAGGTACCGCAATTTTTTTTTTTTTAAATTGTTAACGAGACGAGCTGGTCGTTTGCCTGATGGTAAGCATAACGCCGGCCCATAACAATTGCAGTGCCACTCAGAACTTTGAGACACAAAGGCCTGCGCGGCACTGCAGTGCGCTCGTTACCCTGAGACATTAGATATTAAGTCATAAGCCCAGTAATTTCACTGGCTACTTTGCTCATCAAACCGGAACACAGTAATGCTTGCACATTACTGCTTGGCGGCAGACTTCACGAGCAAAGCGGTGGTACTAACCGAGACGGACACTCGCAGAAGAGTTAGTCCTCCCACTTGCCTCGTACCATGCATAATAATGGTACTTTCATATGCATTTAGTAAAAAGCTGTTATTTTGATATTACAAACAGACACTTCAATTTTATTTATTTGTATAGATTTTGGGGTGATAGTATCCCACCTGAGCTGGCACATCCACTGGAAGTCCGTGGGGCTGCGGATGCCCTCGTCCAGCACCAGGCGTGTGACGTCACGCGCGTGCACCTCGATGACGATGAGCGCGCACAGCACCTCGCGCTGGAAGAACGTCAGGTCGCCCTTCACCAGCGAGCGGAGGCTGTCCAGCTGCGGGAGGCAACGTGGTCAATGGTCATAGCACCTGCCTGTGAGGTATGGCATCTATTGCGCGTCTACTGCTGGGATAGAGGCGAACCTGGCAGAGAGCACGGCTAAATCCATCACGCAGAACAGTGTACAAAACAGTGAACGGTCCATTTACGAGAGCAAGTAACTACACTTGATAAGTTGGCAACTCAAGTCAGTTTGAAGATGGTGCAATGTCTTTATCTTAAGCGACGGTGTGATCCAGGCGGTTTGCGAGCCGGCGATCACCACCTGCCATCACTACCAGACACCGACCTGCGCCAGCGTCTCCTCCATGTAGTAGTCCATGCGGTAGTCCTCGATGGCCGCCTCCACGCCGGCGGTCCAGGCCGTCTGCGAGCCGGCGATCACCACCTGCCATCACTACCAGACACCGACCTGCGCCAGCGTCTCCTCCATGTAGTAGTCCATGCGGTAGTCCTCGATGGCCGCCTCCACGCCGGCGGTCCAGGCCGTCTGCGAGCCGGCGATCACCACCTGCCATCACTACCAGACACCGACCTGCGCCAGCGTCTCCTCCATGTAGTAGTCCATGCGGTAGTCCTCGATGGCCGCCTCCACGCCGGCGGTCCAGGCCGTCTGCGAGCCGGCGATCACCACCTGCCATCACTACCAGACACCGACCTGCGCCAGCGTCTCCTCCATGTAGTAGTCCATGCGGTAGTCCTCGATGGCCGCCTCCACGCCGGCGGTCCAGGCCGTCTGCGAGCCAGCGATCACCACCTGCCCCGGCCAGCGCAGCACCCACTCGGCGCGTGGGAGCGCGTACAGCTCCTCCAGGCCAGCCACCAGCGTCAGCCGGACTGAGGGGGAACGAAGCTTTAGAATCAACCAACAGTAGCACCCCGCGGCCGGGGAGAGAGAGCGCGCGGGAGGCGGGAATGAGATAGCGAGATAATTGTTCTTGCTTGCTGGCCTGAAACGGCCTGAAAATGGGTTTTCAGGAAATGGTGCCATGTGATTGCTTGTGCCCTGAAACGGACTGAAAACATGTTTCAGTCTGCTGAAAACGGCGTTAAGTAGGAGTAATTTTTGATTAACTGATATGTGTTAGGTCTTCCTCCGAAACGACCCGAAAACATGTTTTAGCCTGCTGAAAACGCCTGTAAGTGGCAGAAAATTAAAAAAATGTTTCTGCGAGTTGTCTTTTACCCCGTCTCCGTAACAATATCATCTCTTCATAAACAATCACTCTATGCCCATCACTACCTGTGGATTCTGCTGGTGAGTTCAACAGCATTCCGCTTGATCTTCATTAAAAAGTAGTGCAATAATTAAGACACGGTGTACTATGGAGGTATACAAGAACTCACTGGTATGCCGCATCGTGTCCTCTAGCAGCAACAGCCACTGTTCGACGTTGGTGGACGGGTAGAACTTATACTTCAGTTCCACAATCTCACCCTCGCTCGAGTGCATCTGCGTTATCTTCAGGTCCGGTTCGAAGGTCACCTGGAACGTTTGCGGCTGGTAAGTCCACATGTTGTTTTAGATAATATCATTTTTTAGATGAAACCAGTTTGATTGTCGAAATAAGATCTGTGCCGTCCTTAAATCAGGATCACCAAATTATTCACACTCTTAACGCTCAACTTCCTCCGACGTGTACTGTTTCAATCTACTGGGGCCAAACATTATGACCGGTTTGAATATGCGCCCAATCCCCCCCCTCTCACTACCCCTCCGCTGCACCTACACTTAGCTATTGCACAGGATTCGCCCCAATATCCGACTCTCCACACTGGCCATAACGTTTGGCGTACATAACACTAGCTCTAGTCCCATTTCGTGGACAATATATTTATTTTTCATGTTATTTGGTAACAAGACGAGCTGGTCGTTTGCCTGATGGTAAGCATAACGCCGGCCCATAACATTTGCAGTGCCATCCAGAACTTTGAAACACAAAGGCCTGCGCGGCACTGCAGTGCGCTCGTTACCCTGAGACATTAGGTATTAAGTCTCATAAGCCCAGTAATTTCACTGGATACTCTGCTCATCAAACCGGAACACAGTAATGCTTGCACACTACTGCTCGGCGGCAGACTTCACTCACAAAGCGGTGGTTACAACCCAGACGGACACTCGCAGAAGAGTTAGTCCTATAGTATACCCAGTATTGCGCAGGTGCGGCTGCACGGCGCGCGGGCTGCGCGACTGGCTGAGGATGTCCAGCAGCTCGTCGTTACCTTGGCGATGTTCTCGAAGCACTTGCGCAGGTGCGGCTGCACGGCGCGCGGGCTGCGCGACTGGCTGAGGATGTCCAGCAGCTCGTCGTTACCTTGGCGATGTTCTCGAAGCACTTGCGCAGGTGCGGCTGCACGGCGCGCGGGCTGCGCGACTGGCTGAGGATGTCCAGCAGCTCGTCGTTACCTTGGCGATGTTCTCGAAGCACTTGCGCAGGTGCGGCTGCACGGCGCGCGGGCTGCGCGACTGGCTGAGGATGTCCAGCAGCTCGTCGTTACCTTGGCGATGTTCTCGAAGCACTTGCGCAGGTGCGGCTGCACGGCGCGCGGGCTGCGCGACTGGCTGAGGATGTCCAGCAGCTCGTCGTTACCTTGGCGATGTTCTCGAAGCACTTGCGCAGGTGCGGCTGCACGGCGCGCGGGCTGCGCGACTGGCTGAGGATGTCCAGCAGCTCGTCGTTACCTTGGCGATGTTCTCGAAGCACTTGCGCAGGTGCGGCTGCACGGCGCGCGGGCTGCGCGACTGGCTGAGGATGTCCAGCAGCTCGTCGTCGCTGAGGAAGAAGAACCGCGGGAAGCGCACGCGCTTCACCTCCATGTACTCGTTGAGGCCGCGCGCCACCACCGCCAGCAGGTGCCGCGCCTCCGCCAGGCTGTCCAGCAGCCGGCTGTCCGGGCACACCAACATGATCTGATGAAGGGGGGGGGCGATTACTCATACACCATACAACTTCTACAAGTATTTAAACAAATAGAAATTATTTCTATAACATTCGGCGATGGTGTGAAAACAACAACAGGTCAAATTTACCTAAAGCTGCTGAGCTATTTAGGCTGATATTGAGTAAACACTTCTGATTTCTTGGCAATACCACTGAATTCCATAAAAATGTAAAATACAGTTGAAGAAATGGAATTGGCTCAGTTACTATGGCTACCGTATTTATTACTATATTTTTACAAATTGTTGTTGTTCACTCGTTGTTACGAATTATAGAATTAGTACAGTATATTTTTACCTTAGGACAAGCAGCAGCCGAGCTCATGATGCGTCGCCAGATCCTCTCCATAGTGCCGTACTTCTTGGCTTCCAGAGGCAGCTGCCGCGAGATGTCCTCGGACGTGAAGATGGGCTCCAGGTACATCCATTCTCTGAAGCGTTATCGTTAGGTTTGCCTTAACGATGCAATAGCAAGTGCTAATTAGCTCTGTGCGTAATATGATATACATTACGCACAGGGCCATATAAATTCGTGGAACGACATTACAGAAATCCCATACATTAACGGAATACATTCACTTTTATTTGTAAACTCTGTACAACAGAGGAAGTGATGATACTTACTTAAAACTAAAATACTCAGCTCGAGACTTTACACGGTTTAGTTTCTAGCGTAATTTTTTTTAAAAATTTTTTAAATTTGCCAATGTTGTATGCAATTTTTTCAAGGCACATATTATGTGCTAAGCGACGGAGCCGCCAAATCCATGGTACTTACTTCTGGCACTCGATCCACTGGTCCAGCACTTTCTGCGTGAGCCGCAGCTTCTCGTCCCAGTCGTTGATGCGGAGCTCGAAGGCGGCCTTGAAGGGGCTGAAGCCGAGCTGCTGCGTGCCCAGGAGATGCTCATCCAGCAGCTGCAGCGTCTCGTCCGGCACCTTCATTATAAACGTGCCTGCGGGACGGACGACCATTTGAAACACGGAGAACAGATGTAGCAATGGAGCCGTGGCAGTGATTCCACCCGATCTGCAGATCGAGAGCTAGAATCCTGCTTTAAAGCTTAGGGTGAAAGGAAACATCGTGATACAACATTGTGGTCGTGCATTGTGGTAGTGCAGCTGCCACCTCTAAAGACATGTTATAGGAGAAGTAATACAAAATATTGAGCCAATTAAAGATCGTGGCATAAAACAAATTTAAAATAGTATGAACATACTATGAACACACACATAGGGTACATCTCAACGCTCAAAAATGTAACACAAATCAAAAGATAATCAATGAAAGAGTCTCTGCTCAACAGCTGTCTAGCAGATGCAATAAGTCGCGCAGAATAAGTAGCCATTCAAGACTAAACCAAGGTCCCGAAGTAACTCCAGGTAAGGTTTGCGCTGCGCCACACTCCTCAGCCCCTGTTCCCGCTCACCGATGGCCTTGTATGGCGCCACGTCCATGGCGCGCGCGGCCCAGTCGGCCTGCCACACTCGTCACTCACCGGTGGCCTTGTATGGCGCCACGTCCATGGCGCGCGCGGCCCAGTCGGCCTGCCACTCTCGTCACTCACCGGTGGCCTTGTATGGCGCCACGTCCATGGCGCGCGCGGCCCAGTCGGCCTGCCACTCTCGTCACTCACCGGTGGCCTTGTATGGCGCCACGTCCATGGCGCGCGCGGCCCAGTCGGCCTGCCACTCTCGTCACTCACCGGTGGCCTTGTATGGCGCCACGTCCATGGCGCGCGCGGCCCAGTCGGCCTGCCACTCTCGTCACTCACCGGTGGCCTTGTATGGCGCCACGTCCATGGCGCGCGCGGCCCAGTCGGCCTGCCACTCTCGTCACTCACCGGTGGCCTTGTATGGCGCCACGTCCATGGCGCGCGCGGCCCAGTCGGCCTGCCACTCTCGTCACTCACCGGTGGCCTTGTATGGCGCCACGTCCATGGCGCGCGCGGCCCAGTCGGCCTGCCACTCTCGTCACTCACCGGTGGCCTTGTATGGCGCCACGTCCATGGCGCGCGCGGCCCAGTCGGCCTGCCACTCTCGTCACTCACCGGTGGCCTTGTATGGCGCCATGTCCATGGCGCGCGCAGCCCAGTCGGCCTGCCACTCTCGTCACTCACCGGTGGCCTTGTATGGCGCCACGTCCATGGCGCGCGCGGCCCAGTCGGCCTGCCACTCTCGTCACTCACCGGTGGCCTTGTATGGCGCCATGTCCATGGCGCGCGCGGCCCAGTCGGCCTGCCACTCTCGTCACTCACCGGTGGCCTTGTATGGCGCCACGTCCATGGCGCGCGCGGCCCAGTCGGCCTGCCACTCTCGTCACTCACCGGTGGCCTTGTATGGCGCCACGTCCATGGCGCGCGCGGCCCAGTCGGCCTGCCACTCTCGTCACTCACCGGTGGCCTTGTATGGCGCCACGTCCATGGCGCGCGCGGCCCAGTCGGCCTGCCACTCTCGTCACTCACCGGTGGCCTTGTATGGCGCCATGTCCATGGCGCGCGCGGCCCAGTCGGCCTGCCACTCTCGTCACTCACCGGTGGCCTTGTATGGCGCCACGTCCATGGCGCGCGCGGCCCAGTCGGCCTGCCACTCTCGTCACTCACCGGTGGCCTTGTATGGCGCCATGTCCATGGCGCGCGCAGCCCAGTCGGCCTGCCACTCTCGTCACTCACCGGTGGCCTTGTATGGCGCCACGTCCATGGCGCGCGCGGCCCAGTCGGCCTGCCACTCTCGTCACTCACCGGTGGCCTTGTATGGCGCCATGTCCATGGCGCGCGCGGCCCAGTCGGCCTGCCACTCTCGTCACTCACCGGTGGCCTTGTATGGCGCCACGTCCATGGCGCGCGCGGCCCAGTCGGCCTGCATCTTGTCCAGCGCTTGTTCTATGACGTACTCCTTGCTGGCCAGCTCGGCGATGTCCGCGATGAGGTCGGCGTGCGCCGCCACGCCCTGCTTCAGGCACATCTGGAACGTCTGCTTCTCGTTCATAGTCACCGTCAGACCTGGGGAAACGCTTATTTTTAAACCTATTTCTAAATTCAAATTTTTTTATTATTTTTTTTATTTTAAATTATCGAACTGTCAATTTATCGCAATGGATCGCAAAGTTCCATATTTGCGCCACAGCTCGTAAAGTTTCTATGCGTATATAAGGTACCTATATCAAACCATTTTTAAAATTTTTGTAAGTGTGTCTGTTTGTTCCGGGTAATCTCCGAAATGGCTGGACCGATTTTGACAGGACTTTTACTGGCAGATAGCTGTTACAAAGAGTCACTTAGGCGAGGCCACGAGGCATAGCTAGAAATATAGGAGTATGAACGATATAGAAGATTAAAATCGTCTACAACTCGTGCTTACCCGATTTCTCCATGAATTCATTCCAATGTCGTTCCTTCATCCCCGGGTTCCTCACTGCTTGTATGATTGGGATGAGCGGTCTAAAGTCGTCGATGTAGTCCTGAAATATATATTGTACTATATTTTATCAATAATCTATGACATCGACTAGTAAACACCAACGCATCTCGGAATAGTCCTTTAATTAGGATATCTATATAAATAAATAAAATTGAAGTGTCTGTTTGTAATTTCAGAATAACAGCTTTTTAGTAAATGCATAAGAAGGTATATACGGTACCTATAATAAAAACATTATTTTTTAAATTTCTTGTCTGTCTGTAGGTATGTCTGTTTCGGGTAATTTCCGAAACGGCTGGACCGATTTTGACGGGACTTCCGCCGGCAGGTAGCTGATGTTATAAGCAGTAATTTAGGCTACGTGAACGAAGCCGAGCGATACAGCAGCTATTATCGCTTAAATATCATTTTATTAGCAACAAAAATAATTATTACGAAGTATGAAGTTCACAAACACGTGGTCGTAACGTACGACTAACTCAAGACATTCTAGTTACGCCGTAGCGTTGCCAGTAGTGGATAGCTACACCGTAGCGTGGCCAGTAGCGTATAGCTACGCCGTAGCGTTTGCAGTAGCAGCTAGCTACGCCGTAGTTTGGGCAGTAGCGGATAGCTACGCCGTAGCGTTGGCAGTAGCGGCTAGCTACGCCGTAGCGTGGGCAGTAGCGGATAGCTACGGCGTAGCGTGGGCAGTGGTGGCTGCCTACGCTCTCGCTAAGAAGCTGCACTGACCCGTATGATGGTGGCGACCTGCTGCACCTTGGGCAGGTCCGCGAACACGCGCACGCACTTGTTGATGGTGCGGTAGTACTCGTTGACCAGCGGCTCCACGCTGTCCGCGTCCACGTACATGAGCGGGTTGTCGAACCACACCTCGCGAGCCTTCAGGAAATCTGCCAACAACCATCGCTGCTACCAAATTACCGTTTTTATTACAAGCTTTCGTTTAATTTCGAGTGAGTTCGAGAGTTTAGAGCGAGTGTGTCCGAGCGGGAACTTATGCGACTTTCAATCCGACGCACCATAGTTCGAATCTCGACTCGGCCCGCACCAATGACTTATATCAAGTTATGTGCGGATTTACCACACTCGCTCTAAAACGGTGACGTAAAACATTATCAGGAAACCCGCATGTTCTAGAAGCACAAAATTCGACGACATGTGACATCCACCAAGCCGCACTGGGCCCGCGAGCTGGATTATGGCCCATACCTCTCTCTCTGAGCGAAGGCCGGTATCCCAGCTGTGGGAGCGTAAGACGCTGATAATGTTTCATTTAACTTCGTCGTCGTCGTCGTCGTCTGAGTTGTCTTAAAATATCTGGCCAGATACACCGGTAAATTTTAAACTAAAGAAGAGGTAGTAGATAGGGAAAGCACAAGAGGAAAGGACCTGAAGCATAAAACTAGATTTAAATTAAATGTAGCTAGACATAGCACTGTGTACCAAGCAATTGAAATTTTTAATAAGTTGCTGCGAGATATCAAGGAGATTGTTTATAAACCCAGTGGGTTTATAAACAAAGTCTTGGCGTTTCTCTTCGATAAACCGGAACTGACCTGAGGCCGTCACCCACAGGTTCCTGTAGGGCTCGAATTCTTTGACCAGGCGGTTGAGGTCCGTGAAGGGTGTGACCGTCTGCCCGAACAGCTTCTGGCGCTGGTTCAGGATGCGGCCCCAGTCCTGGGCGTCCTTCATACCCTTCCACGCCTTCTTTATATCGTTCGCTATCTCATGCACCTGTGAAGATATGGGTTACACGTCAACTAGATACTAAAAAAATTATATATTTAGTAGCTTTTGCCTCCGGTCTCACCCGCATTCCCACAGGAACCGTGCATTGTTCCTGGTTACAATGTAGCCTATCGCCTCTTCCGTCTATAAACTACATATAGGTATGTAATATATATGCCAATAATCACGTCGATCCGTTGCTGCGTGAAAGACGGACAAACCAACTGACCAACAAACATAAATACGCACTTTGACATTTATCACAGTACACTTTTAAATACAAATGCCTGCGCGACACTGCATTGCGGTCGTTACCTTGAGACCAATCACTAAACACTTTGTTTAAAAATGACAATGGTGCCTCGCAAAATGATCACTTTGATGAAGAGCACACGAAAATTAACTATGATTTATTGACGACCGCCATTGTCATAAATGACCATAGAAAAACTATTGTGCTATAAAATACCTAAACTGCCTATAGTGGTCATTTTGCGACGATACCGTAGTCATTTTGAAACCATAACCATCTGATAAAGACAGCATTAGTTTTAGTCTGTGATTCGGGTAGACGAATGTTGCAGGGGCCCGCTGTTAGTCATTTATTTTAACTTTCATAAGTGCTCCTTTGGAGCCTATTTGAATAAAGCATTTTGAATTTGAATTTGAATCAGAATTTGTTTAGTATAAATTGGGCCAAGGTATTAAGTCTCGTAAGTCCAGTAATTTTACTGACTACTGACTAGATGTGTTAAACAAAAGCCGTACCCTGGAGAAGTCGTTCTGCAGCGTGAGTGCCATACACTGCGCGCTGAACATATCGATCTTGTCTGACAGCGTCTGCTCGTCTTGCTGATGCAGCTTCCAGAACTTCTCCTGCTCCTCATCCATGAAGTCCGAGGTCACCTCCACCTGGCCACCGATACCGAATACTTAGTACAATAAACGAACGAATGCTTACACACTCATAATAGGGATGTTGACTCCATTTTTTATAATAATAATAATCATAATTCATTTATTTCAGATTAAATATCCATATTAATTTACACGCAATTAATTAAAAATAATATAATAGTAATAAAAATAAATATAATTTTTTTTTATGATGTCAAACAATTCGTTTTCTCATGAGAATCAAATGTGTATATAGTAAAAAAACTGGAAATCGAACGCTAGAAACGCCAAAAAATGAGAGTCAACGTCGGGAGTATATACTGAGCGCTAAAACCTGCTTGCTAATCTGCTGAGGCCATCCGATAGCTTCCCACAGCGCACTGAAGTCTTCGTTCTCCAGCGGCATGAAGAACACGTCCAATACTTCGTAATCCTGAATAGTTCAAGTTTATTTTTATTGCTTTTTATTAGACTACTAGCAGACCCGGCCACGCGTTGCTGTGAATTATAAATTATAGTGGAATATTGCGGCTATAAATTGAGATGTAAGCTATCCTATCTTTTAAGTTAGATCACCCTGCACACGGTGTGAAAATTTGGTTAAAATCGGTTAAGTAGTTTAGGAGTCCATCGCGGACAAACCACGTGACGCGTAATTTATATATATTAAGATAGATTTGATCACAATCTCACCTGCAGGGCTATGATGCGCACCGTGAGATAATGTCTTCACGAGTAACGTCTCGTGCAGAAGTGTTCCAAATTCAAAATAAAATAGGTGTGCATGGCATAGAAAAATTATCTATGGTGCATGGTACGCCAGACATTATAGATCTCACAAATCACCAGATGGAACTTTGTATAGCAATAGAGTTAGTGATTTTGTCGGGAAAAATTAAAACTAAAACACCAATTCACTACACATTAAAAGTTACGATCATACTTATTTAAATGAATTATTTCAAACAAAACAAAAATTGGTGCAGAGGTTACTGTAAAACCATTTTTAAAGTCACCCCCAAATGTAATAGGGTCGTAAAATCTTTCCTATTGGAGGAGTTAGTTCTACCACAAGTGGTAGAACTAACTCGCACGTCGTGTAATCTCACTCACAGTATGAACTTTCTTCATAATATCGTCCTGAGTCTTCAAGGCGAACGGTATCGACTCCATCCATTCCCTATAGAAAAATGTGGATTAAAATTAAATAACATTACGTTTTATGGCTTTTAATGCATTTAGCGCCGGCCAAACGAGAATTTAAATTATTTATTTAATGGTTTATTAAAAATATGTACAAAAGAAGGCCCTAATTTGATGTGTCATAAAATATATAATAAACTAGCTGCAGCCCGCGGTTTCACCCGCGCGGAGGTATTGGATTTCATGGTTTTTATTTTTTTTGCGCGGAACCCTAACTTTTTTTCTACGATAAAATTTACTCCTTGTAACATCAGCTATCAGCCAGTGAAAGTCCCGTCAAAATGAGCCCAGCCGTTTCAGAGATTACCCGGAACAAACAGACAGACTGACAGACACAAATTTTAAAAATGGTTGTTCTGTTATATGTACCGTATATACTTTCATATGCATTTGGTAAAAAGCCGTTATTTTAATATTACAAACAGACACTTCAATTTTATTTATTTGTATGTATAGATTATCGGAAGACATCAAAATATTAAATGGCAATCAATTTAACACAAAACTGTGCGTAAAACGAGTAGATATGTGGGCGTGCATCAAAATATATTATGTGCTATGCAGTGCTATCCTACTAATATTATAAATTTGCAAGTGTGATTGTTGGTTTGTGCTTCTTTCACGCAGTAACGGAGCAACGAGATTTTTGGCATAGATATAGTTTAAGGACCGGAGAGTAGCATAGGCTACTTTTTATCCCGGAAAAATGCATGGTTCCCGTGGGAACGCGGGTAAAAACCGCGGGCAGAAGCTAGTTTACGATAAACAATAAATTACATTTTTGTAGAAGAAAAGTATAATGGGCTAGCGGAACTTGAATCCGTAACAGAGGGAAGCTTTGATAGAAACTGAAAAAAAAAATTTCACCTGATCTCGAACACATGTTCTATGGAATTGGGCTTCTCTCCCAGTTTCCTCATGATGGTCTTGTACGCTTGGATGACGTCATCGACCACCAAGCGCACTTCCTCCGCCCACATCGTCAGCAGCGCTTTTATGATATCCGACCGCTTCGTCACTAGTATTTGCTGAAAACACAGTAGAAAGAAAGAAAATACATTTATTTCAGGCGATTAAAATAAGGACGGGCTCTCGGCGAACTTCACTTCAAACTTTGAATGCTGTTTTATGGTAAAAAAAAACGTCGGATACGCGTAATGCAACATCTTATTTATTTTTAGCTAACTTCAAAAAAAGGAGGTTCTGAATTCGGTTGGTATTTTTTTTAAGTTTGTTACCTCATTACTGCTGAGCGAGTGTGGCCGAGCGGGAACTTGTGCGACTTTCAATCCGATGCACCATAGTTCGAATCTCGACTCGCAATGACTTATATCAAGTTATGTGCGGATTATTCACACTCGCTCTAAAACGGTGAAGGAAAACATCGTGAGGAAACCCGCGTTTTCAAGAACCACAAAATTCGAGGACATGTGACATCCACCAAGCCGCACTGGGCCCGCTTGGTGGATTATAGCCCATACCTCTCTCTCTGAGAGAAGGCCGGTATCCCAGCAGTGGGAGCGTAAGAGGCTGATAATGAACCTCATTACTCCGTCATTTATAAACCGATTTTGAAAATCACCATTAGAACATTTCTGCGTCTCCGTCAAAAGTTGTCGTTGAAAATATTTACCTTGAGCGTGTCGACGTTGATTGAGAAGGGTCCGATGTTGATATACTGCGGCAAACGCCAGATCAGGTTCTGCTTCTCGTCGTAGTGCATTTGGACCTCCTCGCGGGTCTCCGAAGCAGAATGCTTCTCAAGGCGGAATGCTCTGGGAAAAATAATTAAATAACACTACTGAACCAGCCAGTGTCACTCGGGATGATGTAAGGATCCTAAAGATACCGCATACATGCAAATCAGTTCGGGCAAAGTTGCGGTGGCCTAAAGAAACTCACATACATGAAACCTGAAAACATTATCTACAGTCCTCTTTTGAGCAGTCGTGTGATAACAAGTAAATGGCTTTATTAACTAGCTAATACATAAACAAACACTACATCTAACCTAGCTAGCTACAAAAACAGTTGGCTAATCTTCAAGCCCTGACCTCACAGACCCAGCCGACCGCTGCTGCCGACGCTTCTGAGTGTAACAACGGTACGAACCAAATGGACTGCACGCGAGCCGGAGACGACAGCAGCATTAATGCTGGTTCCGGCACTGATTTTTGTCAACAATATGACGCCCCCCAAAATGATTTATTTATTTATTTATTTATTTTTAAGGAAAACCAACACCTGTATTACAATAACTTATAAAAGTAACATAACATTAGAAAGCCAATTATAGGTTCTCACGAATAGTAACAGAGAAAAATATAAGGTGAAAACTAATTTATAACAGTGGTGTAGAAAATTGTAATAATCACACAGAACCCAGATCCAAATCTGCTAAACGGCACCATGACCACACGTCTGCTGCCACTGCCCCTGGATGCTGGAGATGTGTCTGGATGGACTTCACACTCAATCGGGAACGGGGAATAAGCCGCATGGTGCAAGAACAAAATAAGGTCCTAGTGGAACAAAACAACAGCAAAGACACCACCATCAACTTATTACACAACCAGTTAAATGCACTAATAAAAACTGTAAACAGTCTCAGCCACCACCGTGGCCCCGACACGACGCCGACACATAAGTCTAATAACGACACGAGACACCAACACCCCCCCCCCCCCCCTGTGTGCACAGAGCACTCACTCTGCGCTATAACATGGCCGCGCCCTATCAGAGATCCCAAGCACAGCCACAAACACAGACGCAACGGCAAGAAGCTGAAGATATCTCTAGGATCCCTACACCTGGACCGCCGGCCGTCACCACCACTACAGGGGAGAGATATACGACCCTTACCCCGACCTACACCCCCATAGACTGTGATGAGAAGAGCGATTGCATCAAGGCGGAAACCGGAACCAGATGGGGAAACCAGTGCGTCCTTTGCGGGATATTCTTTCTGGGGAGAAATGTCCGGAGACATTACCAAAGGACGCATTCAAACTACGCCAATGGTACTACAGTGGGGCACCCACAGCACCCCGTATACTTTTATTTTAAGGCACTGCGGCGGATGAGGAAATGCCCAGAATCTAACGGACTAACTAACTATCAGACACGGTGGAGCAAGGATGACGTTGAGTTTTATCAGACAAAAATATTGGATAGTTGGCGGTAATAGAGCTACGAAAGAAAAGATACGGCGCTGCGTAAAATGCGCGAAACAAAATCCCGAACTGAAAGCTCAGATAATGGGAGATTTACCAGCAGCAAGAAGCAATCCATCAAGGCCGTTCTCCCACACAGGGGTGGATTATACTGGACATATCTTCGTAAAAGCGAGCAAGGGTCGTGGCATCAGAAGTACGAAAGGATATGTCGCGGTGTTTGTGTGTATGGCCACGAAAGCGGTGCACCTGGAGCTAGTCTCCGATCTAAGCACATCATCATTTATTGCAGCATTACGTAGAATGGCAGCACGAAAAGGCACACCAAGCCATCTGTATAGCGATAATGCTGGGAACTTCGTGGGAGCCAGTAATGTTCTGCAAAAGGAGTATCAAGAAATACAAAAAGCATTAGAAAGCAATGAAATCCAATCAGAAGCATTAAAAATGGAGATTCAATGGCATTTTAACGCCCCTTTATGGCCATCAGCGGGCGGAATCTGGGAAGCCGCGGTAAAATGTTTCAAAAATCTTTTCAAGAGAGTAGTAGGTGAGCAACTTCTAACGTACGAAGAGCTATACACCGTTCTTGCTCAAATTGAAGGGTGCTTAAACTCGCGACCACTGTGTGCAATATCAGAAGATCCCGACGAGATGGATTATTTAACTCCAGCACATTTCCTAACTGGAGGAAGCAGCGTTACTCTATACGAAACCGAAACTGACCATCGAACTCGGTGGCAGTTAACACAAAAAATCGTACAAGATTTGTGGAAGAGATGAAAAAACGAATATCTCACCCAAGTTACAGCTAAAAGAGAATATTTGATAAGAATTGATTATGATTGTGCATTGTAAAATTAAAAAAAAAAAAAAAGTTCTCCTCCTTCCCTTCCATCTTCTCTTCTCTCTACTCTTCTTCTCAATCTTTATTTCTCTTTTCAACTTTCCTCCTCTCGCATCTTCACCTCAACCAACAATTAAGGGACCACTTCCCTCTCTCACCTCTCAAACTTACATACACTATACAATCATCTTCAGGCACGGTCAGGGATTAAGAGTATACCATTAGCCTTTTCCCTGACCAAGCCTATTACAAAAAAACAAACAAACAAAAAATCTTCAAGCCCAAGTAGGCCGGCCTATAGATAATCCAAATGTAGCCCACTACCAGTTGGAAGCGTACCCAGCATGCTGGCGGCATTGCCTCGTTGAACCGCAATGCTGATCCGTAAATTTAAAAATCAAACGATAAAAAAAATAAAAAAATTTCAAAATCCCCAACAGCGTAACTGGTTCATCCACTGTGGAAGTTGCTTACATCCCTTCATCAGTTAGTGGGAGGACTAACTCTTCTGCGAGTGTCCGTCTGGGTTGTTACCACCGCTTTGTGAGTGAAGTCTGCCGCCAAGCAGTAGTGTGCGAGCATTACTGTGTTCCGGTTTGATGAGCAGAGCCCAGTGAAATTACTGGGCTTATGAGACTTAATACCTAATGTCTCAGGGTAACGAGCGCACAGCAGTGCCGCGCAGGCCTTTGTGTTTCAAAGTTCTGGGTGGCACTGCAATTGTTATGGGCCGGCGTTATGCTTACCATCAGGCAAACGACCAGCTCGTCTCGTTACCAAATAAAATTAAAAAAAAATTATTACCTGTATATTATTAATTACATAACTTGACACTGGCTAAATACACAAATCGCGTGGAGCCAAAAACAAAAAAAGACTTACTAGGTACATATTTTCAGTATGTGTCAATTATCAAAGACTACATAGTAACATGCTGGCGGCCCTCACTCGACATACTCCTCGATGTTCAGTAAAAAGATATCCCGGTAGCACTCGTACTGGCTGCAATATGCAAGCAACGGTATGATAGACTTGCGATACGCCTTTAGCAGCCGTTCGCGGTAATCCACAACATTATCCTCTAGCAGACCTGGAGATAACAAATCACAGTTTTAGATATTTTTTTTAATTTTGTTACATTACACTCTATGGACACGTGGTCCATACTCTTATAAGATTAGGTCATATATTAATAGAAATTAACGATATAAACATGATAAAGAAAAACGTCAAGACGGGAACTATGGTCTTAAACTAAATTAAAATAGAACTAAATTACAAGACAACAGAAGGATTACAATTGGAGTTGACCAGACACCACAAGCGGATTTAGATTAAAAAGCAGTTTTAGATTCAAACTATAACATAATAATAAATAATAATAATAAATAATAGTGTATTACATTATCAGCCTCTTACGCTTCCACTGCTGGGATACCGGCCTTCTCTCAGAGAGAGAGGCATGGGCCATAGTCTACCACGCGGGCCCAGTGCAGGTCAGGTGGACAATGGACATGTCCTCGAATTTTGTGGTTCTTGAACATTCAGGTTTCCTCACGATGTTTTCCTTCATCGTTTTAGAGCGAGTGTGAATAATCCGCACATAACTTGATATAAGTCATTGGTGCGGGCCGAGTCGAGATCCGAACTTGGTGCGTCGGATTGAAAGTCGCACAAGTTCCCGCTCGGCCACACTTGCTAATAATGTATAATGTTGGTATAGTTACGCAATGTTTTGTCTTTGTTGTTCTTTGATAATTTTACACTGAATCCAAAGAGATAAAACATTGTGTAACTATTCAATCGATATACAGAGTTTATTAGTAACTAGCTGCTGCCCGCGGTTTCTTCCACGCTTCATACACGCATATATTGAATTTCAAGGGTTTCAATGTTTTAGCGCCGAACTTCAATTATTTTTCTAAAATTAAAGTCGTCTATATTACTGCTTATAACATCAGCTACCTGCCAGTGAAACTCCCATCAAAATCGGCCCAGCCGTTTCGGAGATTACCCGGAACAAACAGACAGACGGACAAAAATTTTAATAATGGTTGTTTTGTTATAGGTGCCGTATATACTTTCATATGCATTTAGTAAAAAGCTGTTATTTTGATATTACAAACAGACACTTCAATTTTATTTATTTGTATAGATTACCGACAGCCGTGAGGACCAGTTCCTTGTCGAAGACCAGGCCCGTCATTATCCTAGGATGCACTTGTGGGATGAAGTGGCTGCGGTACAGCATCTCCCGAAACAGCCTCTGGATCACGATCTGCACACATGCCGGTTTTTCATTAATACATGTCATTATTTGCTTCAGCTTTTGATTTGTTTATATTCGTTTCCGCTAACATGGAGCATTATTTCTATCCGGAGCATCCTTTTCATTTCATAATCGTTGATGGAATTAAGCGACGAATAGTGCAGGGTCGACGTCAGTGCGTTCGACGGCAAGCGGCAAGCCTGCCCTGACCATAAAAACTGCAACCTTGAAACCGGTCGAGCAAACGTCGCGAAACTCGGCTGTGCTAAGTCAAACTATTTGGACATAAATATAAATGTAGTATGTACCTTACGTAGTATTTGTATTCTCTTTTGTAGAACCACCCAAAGATTCAAACGACCAAGTCCTGCGTGGAACCACCAGCACTTTTGTATTTGACCACAACCCTGAGCAACCAGCTCAATAAGGACATTATGAGGTAGAAGTGCGAGTGTCCGTCTGGGTTGTTACCACCGCTTTGCTCGTGAAGTCTGCCGCTAAGCAGTAATGTGCAAGCATTGCTGTGTTCCGGTTTGATGAGCAGAGTAGCTAGTGAAATTACTGGGCTTATCAGACTTAATTCCTGTGTCGTGTTGCAGTGCCGCGTAGGCCTTTGTGTTTCAAAGTTCTGAGTGGCACTGGAACTGTTATGGGCCGGCGTTACGCTTACCATCAGGCAAACGTCCAGCTCGCCTCGTTACCAAACACCATAACAAAAAGGCGTACCTCGAACTGCGGCGGCGGCGTGGTGTAGTAGGGCCCGGTGGGCGCCATCATGAGGTGGAAGTAGAACAGCGTGACGGTGGGCGAGCGGAAGGGCGAGTGGATGAGGTCGGCGGCGTCCCACTGGAAGTCGTCGGGGCAGCCGTACGTGCACAGGCACGGCGTCTCGAGCATGCCCACGAACACGAACATCGACTGCTCGATGCAGTAGCGCAGCGCGTACTGGCGGCCACACGTGGCAGATCGTTAAGAGGACACAACCCGCCATGCTTTCTATACAAACGCTCGTACGTAATTGGGATGTTGACTGTATTAAAATAAAAATATAATTTTGCCGCGAAACGGTAGTTGTTGCAACAGAAATCCTATAAAACACAATATTTTTGTTTATTTTTAAGGAATATAATTTTAATTTAATAATCAAAATGTAATCACATCTCTCCGAAGTCGCGTGACATAAAACGCGCGTGACGTCACTTTCTCAATCGGAATGAGTATATTGCTCTTTCTGCCTAGTATTTTAGAGTGATTTCTGTGAATATAGTTATCTGTGCTAGAAATCGTGACGTCATATCGACCACGTGACCAGTATTGGCGTTTGGGAGCGAAACTTGAAATGGCATTTAAAATACATGAAAAGTAAAGTATTAGCTGTATTCAAAAAGTAATTTTGAAGGGTAGTTGGTGAATGAAACACTCAGTAACATCTATTATTCTGTATTGTCTGTTAGATTTATGATTTATTGTTATCTGTGCTCTATGTTAAGTATGTTACTCTACTCTGTGTTGGTTCTGAAAAATGGCGTGATTAAAATTGATTGTAAAATGTTTAAACAAAAGATAAATAAAAGATTAAAGTAATTCAGAAACAGTTTATTATAGAAGTCACGATCCACGAATCCTAACAATAATAGGTTATGGGCCCAGGCATAACAATAATAGGTTATGGGCTATGAGTGCGCGGACGAAAAATAAGAATAATGGAAACAAATAAAAGTCAAGAAAAAAGAGACGCCATGGCCGACCGCGGCGCCATTCCCGCAATTTCATCATTTCATTTGCCTCAATTGTCGGCAGAAAACTTCAACAGCTGGAAATTTCGCGTTAGTACGCTATTGGAAGAAAGGCAATTACTTCATACAATACAAGAACTAAAAATGGAAGACAAAATGGCAGATGCACGCGCCAAGTCAATAATAGTTCAGTGCATGACTGATAGACATTTGGATCTAATAAAAGAATCACAAAAAAGAATCGAAGAGTGCTTACGAAATATTTGAAATACTTACAAAAATATTGGAACGAAAAACTATAACCTCGCGAATACATATAAGAAAAAAGTTGATAAAATTGAAGTTACAAGATAACGAAAAAATGGAAGAATATTTTACTCGATTTGACTTATTGATTAGAGAACTGGAAAGCGCAGAAAAGAAACTTTATGAGGAAGAAAAGGTTACATATTTGTTACAAGGATTGACCGATAAATATAATACTATTTCAACTGCATTAGAGACGATGAATCAAAACTTAACCATAGAATATGTAAAAGCAATGCTACTGGATGAAGAACTGAGAGTAAGGAATAATGTAAACACTCGAGAAACATCAGCATTTCAAGCTTCAAACATAACATGTTACAAATGTCAGAAAAAAGGGCATAAAAACTATCAATGTCAGTTGAGAGGTCGAGGAATGAGAAGTTCATATAGAGGTATGAGAAATAGAGGTTTCAACGGTAGAGGCCGAGGTCGTCAGGAGCACTCATATGAGTCAAACAGTGAGCAACTGAATGAAACGTTTATTGCTCTAAACACCGTTACAAAGAAAAACCTAAACACATTTATTCTGGACTCGGGAGCCTCAGACCATTATGTCAAAGGAGAACTTGAACCATTTATGGAATCGGTGGTTAATCTGGAACATGAGGTAAAGATATATATTGCTAATAATACAACTATGATAGCAAAGAGAAAAGGCATTTTAGATACCACATGCAATGGCAGAAAAATTAAGATTGAAGCGTTAACAGTAAAAGATATAAGCACAACCTTCTTTCCGTCAAGAAGTTAACAGAAAGAGGATACCAAATAAATATTATAGAAAATAGACATGAAAATGAACATTTATATAATACTCAAGAAGAAGAGAAAATGTCAGAAGCAGAGATATGGCATAAAAGATTAGGACACTTAAATACAGGAGGAATGAAAATATTAAAACTACCAGTCAGCAATGAACCATGCAAAGAAGTAAAGCAACAAGGCCAAAATTCTACAGAAATGAAAAGAGAACAACAGAAATAGGAGAATTATTACATACTGATCTAAGTGGACCACTTGAACCTCCCACTACAGAAGGACATAGATATTTTCAAGTTATTATAGATGATTACTCACACTTCACAGTTGTAAAACTTTTGAAAAATAAGAATGAAGCAGAAACAAACTTAATTAATTACATGAAAGAATTACATGTACTCAGAAAAATTGCAAAACAAAAAGAATAAGATTAGACAATGTAGGAGAATTTACTTCAAATTATTTTAGAAATTGGTGTCAAGGAAAAGGGATTATTTTAGAATACACAAAACCTTACACACCACAGCAAAACGGTAAAGCAGAAAGGATGAACCAAACCCTTATGAATAAAACAAGAACTAAGTTACCAAGATTTATACCTATACCTAGATTTATTATTAATTTTTATCTGTGCTCTATGTTAAGTATGTTTCTCTACTCTGTTGGTTCTGAAAAATGGTGTGATTAAAATTGTGTGTAAAATGTTTAAACAAAAGATAAATAAAAGATTAAAGTAATTCAGAAACAGTTTATTATAGAAGTCACGATCCACGAATCCTAACAATAATATTGTCTGTGCCACAATTTTGACTTATGTGATAACTTATTTATAACCTATGCACTTGTTGCCTATCAAGCATCAGAGTGGGCAGTAGGTCGGCCGCACTCCCAGCCTATAAGTAGCTAACCTAGCTTAGACTCCAAAGTGGGCAGTAGGTCGGCCGCACTAAGTAGCCCAACTCGAGAATACCAGAGGACATACACGTCTATCGCTCTAGCGATAGCGTGTCGCTGGCTGAATGAGATAATTTCCTTGACGGACGGCAGCTTTATATAGGCGTGGCGCATAAGGCTGTGTGCGAATTCTTCTGCAGCATGGTGGGAGGTCGTCGTGCGAGTGAAACAGTCGATGTGCGAGCGAGAAAGTATTCGAGGGCGCGCGGCTATAATATATGCGCGCTACAATTTTAAATATTTTGGTTTGTATTAGGCCCATTCGCATCGTTTTAAACACTTTCCCAAAATCAGTCAACATCCCAATTATAGTGTTGTATCAATTCTGTTTCTTTGGATGTTTTGAACAAATAGGTATCTTGTGCATTATATCTAGGATTTTATGGAACCAAAAATTTTAAATTTTGACAATCCAATTCAGTAAAAGCCTTAAAAACAGCCATTTTGAACAAATTTTACCTTGATTTTGGCCGGTCACAATATTCTCATAAATGTAGAAGTAAACAAAACACTTCCATAAGATCCTTGGACATGTAATGGAGATTCTAAATAACAAACATTTTTTTCACAAACTTGTAATGCATTATCAAAAACACGTATTTCCTGGAAGAAGTTTTAGGAAGTTACGACGCAATAATTGTCTTCGGAAATTTACTTAGGAATTTTATTTCAAAATTTTCAGAATGCTAACCAAAGGCTCTGGCGTTGTCACTCTTTTTCTGTAGTGCCTGTTTTTCTTCGATGAACCAACAAGCCTTTAGGCCATTTTTGCGTTCTACTTAGGGCGGGCCGGGAAGGCCCCTTCCCGAGGCACCTTAACAACCGTTTACTACTCGGCTTTGAAAACTTGATGTTCAGATATTAAAATAAACAAAAGTTCTGGGTGGCACTGCAATTGTTATGGGCCGGCGTTATGCTTACCATCAGGCAAACGACCAGCTCGTCTCGTTACCAAATAACATAAAAATAAAAAAATATTATACCGTACGTCGAATGACACCACACATGTTTAAAATCCGTCAAACCGTTTAGGCTACAGAACGCACCAAAGAAATGGACATGCATACGCTCAAACTACATTACCCTACTTTTTTTCTGAAGTCGGGTCAAAAAAGTAAAAAACTCACGTCTCACTTTCTTCAATCGGATGAGTATTGTTCTCTTTTTATATATCTTTAATTTTCTGTGTGAGATTCTTTTTTTTTACCAAAATCACTTGTAAGTACTATTACTTATTGTATGCCAAAATGTTGATTTGATCATTTAGCACAAACTCGGCTTACTTGCATGCGGAACCTGACGAGCTGCATAAACCGGCACAGTTTGCTTATACCGTAGAACTCCCATTTCTTCTCGTAGATATTGAACCAGCTAAAAATAAGAAACCCCAACTCAAATCAATACCCTTAGCAAAAAGTATAACACATCAAATAACAATTTTTTTATACTTACAGTAAAACAGCTTGAACAATGAGGGAGCTGGACTCTACAGTGGGACACAGTATAAATAATTACAACAAAAAAAATTGCTTTAAAAAAGCTACGAACCGACGTCAGTACTGACTGACAGACAAAGTACTGAACCAATTTTAATGAAATTTCTATGGGACCAATCTGAAAGTATATACTTTTAAATAAAAAAAGAATTTTCCAAATCGGTTCATAAATAACAGATCTGAGGTAACAAAATAAAAAAAACCCACCGAATTGATAACCTTCTCCTTTTTTGGAAGTCGGTTGTAAAAGGGCTTGCGTTTGACCACTCTCATCTAATATCTCACTTGATGTTAAGCGACGATGCGGTCGGCGGTACAGCACGCTTGCTAAGTTTTTTTAAGGATATATTTTTACTGTTTACACACTTGATAGTAACATACCGCGCGAAGATATTACAATTTCTATTAACTACTAGCATTTGCTGGAGGTTTCACCCGCGGGAAGATAACCGCGGTTTTCCCGAGATAAAATTTGCCCACAAACTAAATAATGCAAAAAAATCACATCGATCCGTTACCTACTGCATAAAAGGAGAACAAAAAACACTGCACTTTCGTATTTATAATAGTGCGGATGGGTACTAAATAAATAAAAGTAATACATCAATGGTATCAATTCTATCATTACATACCTAAACTAATTTTAGTTTCGTTCTCTCTCTTTCCAATGCATAACACGAGAAAGAGACGGAAGATGTCTGACAGATCTAAATTTTGTTTTAGAGCTGTCAAATATCTTTCGATCTTGATAAATTAGATGCGACTGAATTCATTGCCATTAAATTTACACTAGACAGAAGCAAGTGGATTAATTTGACAGGTCTAAAATATATTCCATCTCTTTCTCATGTTATGCATTGGAAAGAGAGAAAGCGAAACTAAAATTAGTTTAGGTATGAAATGATAGAATTGACACCACTATTTATTAAATTTTATTAATACTAACTAGATTATCTACACATGTCTAAATAACTAGAAGACGCGGGTTCAAATCCCGTTGGCACCGGAATTTTTTAGATATAATACCGCTAAGTGTAAATAAGTAAGCTAAGTTTGAAATATATATAATTAAGGTACCTAATAAATAAGTAAGAAAAGGAAAAAAGTTTTGCATACCCTTTACCAGTATCCCTGAACGACATCCGAATCGCGTGTGCAGTGTTGTTCATCCAGGTTATATTAAGGTATTTCAGCATCTGAAATTGAAATAGTAACAACAGACAATCAACACACAAATTCACGAGTAAACTTGCGAACTTGGCTGACACACTGCCGTCTAGATTACTAGCACAAAAGCATGCCACTAACGAGCAAATGCTACTTAGTAGCATGTCAAACATTGCTAGTAATGGGCAAGCTTATTTCGAGCATCCTCAAATAGCATTTAGACACAATGCACAAGATACCTATTTGTTCGAAACACCCAAAGAACAAAATTGAAACAACACTATAATCACGTACGACCGTTTGTATGGAAAGTATGGCGAGTTGGGGCCTCTTAGGTCTTTGATTATAAACCTACTACTTTTACTTCTATGATACAGGTATATAAATACCATAGAGGTGCAATGCTGCTGTGCAGAGTCAAACTCAGCTAGACTGGCATGCCTGCCGTAGTTCGTCGTGAAGAAGAGCATGCTCTCCACCTGGGAAAAACGGGAATTATTTGCATCAGCTTTTTAACCGAAGTGTTTTTACTATACGCACCACATACTAACTAGATAAATTGACAGTTCGAAAAGTAAAAACAAAAAATTGCTTTAAAAAAGCGACGAACCGACTTCAGTGACAAACTACTGAACCGATTTTGATGAAATTTCTATGGGACCAATCTGAAAGTATATACATTCAAATAAAAAAAAGAATTTTCAAAATCGGTTTATAAATGTCGGAGATCTGAGGTAAAACATAAAAAAAACCACCGAATTGATAACCTCCTCCTTTTTTTCGAAGTCGGTTAAAATTTAGAAATAGGACGTTGTTTTTACATATAGAGACAAAACATATTAATATTAATTTATAATTTATTCATTAATTGTTTTTGTCTTTTCATCATATGATGTATAATTCTCAAGTAACAGAAAAAATAAACAACATAAACTAAAATAACTAACGTTGTTGATTTTTTCAAAAACAAAACACAACCTTTTTCCTGAGAACGAAAACTAATCACCGAAACTAATAATAATATAGTTTTGCGATGACGACAAGTTTTACTTGTAATCTGTTATCGATTGCATTTCCTACACAATGAAGTTCAATTTTCAGTGCATTGACCGAATAACTAATTTCGCGATGTGATTTTCGTGTGAAAACCGTGGAGAACGACGATAAAACCATTTATATATTTATGTTAAAATAGTCTTCGTCCCATAAACCAGTCTTCGAATTGTGAGATGCGAATATTCACTTCATATTGAAGAAAGTAAACTCTGCTTCGTTTCGTTTTCGAAACAATCAAGAACTACACCTATCTCTCGTTACAATTAATTGCTCGTGCAGTCTGCCGTCAAGCAGTAATGTGCAATGTAGTAATGTGCATTACTGTGTTCCGGCTTGATGAGCAGAGTAGCCAGTGAAATTACTGGGCTTATGAGACTTAATACCTAATGTCTCAGGGTAGCGAGCGCACTGCAGTGCCGCGCAGGACTTTATGTTTCAAAGTTCTGGGTGGCACTGCAATTGTTATGGGCGTTATGCTTACCATCAGGCAAACGACCAGCTCGTCTCGTCACCATTTAGCATAGAAAAGGCAGGGTCACTCGGGATTATATAAAGATTCTAAAGATACATACACATCTGTTCAGGTATGTAAAAGTTATGGTGGAGTACAGAAACTCACATACACACATACATATATGAACCCTAAAAACATTACACTCCTTTCTTGTGCAGTCATGTAAAAATACCAACCCTTCGTATTGGCTTTGCCGTAGACCCAGAAAAAAAAACCTGAAAATTTAACAGGTAAAAGTTACCTTCAGACACTCTTCGACGACGAGATGTATGCACGAGACAGACTCAGTGAGCACATACAGAGAGTACCACTGGTTGTACTTGACACGACCGGGGAAGTCTACCATCACGCACTGTAAATTGCCTGCGAGCAGATGGAAACTTTGAACGTACGGCAGCCCTCACACCTAATTCATGATTGATGGATAACTATCAATCGCGGACCACGAGAAACCCGTGGAAAAACCACGATCCCCGCTTGACGCGTATCGTATCGTCTATTGTGGTTGTGGCTTGATGGAAATTAAATCCGAGCACGGCACTCGCTTCTACCTATGATTCTACGACCTCTAATCAAACAAATTGTTTCACAACCACTGCGTACTCAATGGAGACGCCGCAGTAAATAAGCGGTGGTGCGCAAGTCATGTACATATGTAGCGTAAAGCGGAGTCGTCGATTTGAGTCCTGGCACTGACTGCTTCGAAACAGTACTATCTGGCCGTATTGCCGTTCTTGTCTGTTTCGTGGTTTTTGATGGATTTGCATCCAGCCGAGCTTGAGCGTGTATTATCTCGTAATCCGCGCTTGATGTTTATTTTGACAGCAAAACGCAAGCTTGCCTAAGCGTCTACAATATGCATAAGAGTTAGACGAATGTGCACGCTCGAGATAGATAGATATAGTGCTAGTATGATAGCGTCCTTATGTACTTAATCAGTAAATCCTACTATTTGATAAAAATTATTTAAAATGGTGCAATTACCGTAATCGGGCACGGGCGGCTCGTAGTCTTTGGTTGGCACTTCTATAAAATTGTAAAGATTCTTGTAACGTTGTATGGTGTATATTATCTTCATTTTTCCCTCCATCTTTTTGTATAGCAGCTCCGCCTATAACCATCAATTATGTTTATAAGTTACTACCGGCTGCTTGCGGTTTTCCCGCGCGGCAATTTCCACAAAACTCGGGTATTTTTCCGAGAAAAATTAGGTTTTGTCAAGTAGTCTGTGTCACGCTTTCCGACTGATAAACTAAATATCGCTATTAAAAACGTTTTCAGAAGGTCAGCTCAACTTAGAAAATTTTGATCTGATTCACGCATTTTGGGAAAAAATGTAAAATCAGGAAGAAAATAAATAAATAAACGCTAAAATAAACGCTTACACTCTTACCCCTGCACTAGGATCCCCTGTGACGCAGGTGGCATAGACACACACAGAAACATAACACAAACATCCAAGACCCGAGTACCTACAAACTTTATGCCGACACAATATCTGCCCCGGCATGCAATCGAACCCGGGGCCCCTCGCGCTACCATAGCTTATCTCATAATTATCAAGTGAGCAGTTTACACAAAAAACTTGTTTGGTACCAATCAACCCTTTTTCTTATAGAGATCAAATAGGACGGTACGGTAATGTACGGCAGTGGTGTTGTATAGGTACCCCGTACCTACACGCGTTCAGCAGCGCGCAGTCGGTAACAGGTAGTACCTGCAACATGGAAGAGCCCCCATACACGAGCTTTCAAAATTCTTCGCTCCGAGCGGTCCGCGATTGAGTGGAACTATGATCCAATTTCGAGCACACAGACGGTCACTACATTCCGAGCGCACCATCGCTCCATTTTTTGGTCATTCTGCGTCTCGAGTACTGCCAACTGAGAGCGAAATTGAATGTCGTATCGGCTACTAACGATGTGTTGGAACTTTGGGATTTCTAATATTTCTGTCACTCCGCGTAATCCATCTGAGATTCCCCACACACGGGTGATTTTTGGAACGTTGGATTGGAATGTTGTGGATTGGAGTGCTCGTGTATGTGGTCTCTAAAGTACGAGGGCGTACTTCGTTTCTGAGCGCCTGCAGGCGCTGGTCGGGCGGCGGCGGCGCGCGGCGGCCGGTGTGCACGAGCCGCAGCACGCGCGCCGGCAGCTCGCGCGGCATCATCGGCAGCCCGTCCAGCAGCGCGCAGTCCAGGAACAGGTAGAACCTGCAACACAACCCGCTACACAATACCTACGGAAACACAAACGCGGAAACACAAACGCGGAAACACTCATACCTATACATATATACATGTTTTGGCTGATGTAGCTGTAGGTAAGTTTGCAATTGATTGTTTAATAAATAAATAAATAACGTCATACCCAAAGACAACTATGAAGAGTGTGGAATTATGGAAGACGTCCATCACTTGTTGATTGAAGAAGAGAAAATTGAACGTCTCACCCACTCAAGATGATACGAGCAACGATGAAGGAAAAACTAAAGATAAAACTCCAAAAATTCATCTGCCCCCACCTATTATAGTGGACGGGATAAAAGATTATCAAGGTTTCTTTGACTTTTTGTCAGAAAACCAAGCAGCTGATGCATTCAGTATGAAATTAATGAATGGAGAAACCGTTAAAGTCAATGCTGCGAACGAGGAATCGTACAGGTTAATAACAAAAGCCTTGACTCTCAACAATTGCATGTGGCACTCTTACGAAAATAAACAAGAAAGGCCAATAAGAGTGATGGTTAAAAAATTGCACTCCACCTGCAAACCAGAAAGAATTGTAGAAGATTTGAACAATAAAGGCTACAAGATCATAGAAGCAGTCAATAAGCTGTGTTGGAAAACTAAAGCACCACTCAACATGTTCATGCTCAACATGTTAAAAACGATGAGGATATAAATAATGTATATCACATCCAAACTATATTGGGCTATAAAGTGGAAGTACAGCCTTTAAAAACTACAAAACTGGTCCCTCAGTGCAAGAGATGTCAGGCTTACGGCCATACCCAAAAATACTGTTCCAAAGAACCGAGGTGCGTCAAATGTACAGGCAAACATTTAACCATAGATTGCAAGAAGCCAATCACCGAGAAACCAAAATGCATCCATTGTGGAGCTGCACATCCTGCTAACTACAGAGGATGTGCCATAGCTAAAGAGATTCAAGCAATTCGGAACCGAAACACAAAAATGCCTACGGTAGTACGCCAACACAATGTAGCTAGTGGCTATAATCCTGGTCCTACCGTTAATAAGCCAAATGTTATGCAAAATACAACAAAACACGTCTCCTATGCTCAAGTAGCTTCCAAAAGTATATCAAAGGTACCCCAGGTCCCAAACGTAGCTTCAAACAATGACAAAAAGCTGGATGAAATCCTAAAGTTCACTTACGTTATAAGTATGTACGTATATCAATACACAGTTATTACAAACTGGTAATGGTACTAACTGCATCCCATTGGAAAAAATAACTATATTAAACTGCACATCAGCAATTCAAAAAATTAATACTTCATCCGTACGGGAATGTAGCAAAGACGACACAGACGAAGTCAATTTTCAAAATGTCGTTGATGATTTAATGAATGAAATTGAGACGCAAACATTCTTATCTCCTTTTGGCGAAAAAGTTGTAAAATATATATCACGTTTTGTTGTTTATTCTACATCCAAAAAAATCAAGTGTAACACTTGTATAAAAGGTTTACTTGGGCCAGTTGATGAAAGCAGTATAATACACCAAAAAAGCAGAGGCAATTTACAACATGCCTCAAAAGAAGTAATAAGCTTATGTCGATTTTGCGAGAAGGAGATAAGGCAGCGATTAGGGGAAGATAGTAGACCTACCCGATCTTGTACCACAAATGAAATTGTGCCAAAAGTGTTGAAGAAATTCATAGGCAAAGATTTATTTCCATTCATTACATATCATTCCTATGAAAATGATTTCACAGACCATAATTTGGAATTTGCCAAATTAATCATGGAAAAATACACCGACACGAGAATTTCTTTTTTAATGAAAAAATCGGATCCCAAGAAATGTGTTCGCCATATATACAGAAAATTAATTCATTTTAAAAACCAATGAACTTCTTCTTATTTTGTGAGAATGTGTTCTTTAATTTCAGACCATTTTCTGTTGCGAAACGCTTGTGATCTGACCATTCGCAATACGCAAAATATCAAAACAGCCCGAGCTGAAAAAAGTGTCGATGAGTTTATGACATATTTTGAAAATTTACAGGAGACTATCAAAGATGTTCCTGCATCGAACATAATGAATTTTGACGAAACCAACTTAAGTGACAACCCGGGAAATTCGAAATGCATTTTCAAGAGAGGGGTGAAATATCCCGAAAGCGTCCTTAACTCCACAAAGGGGGCCATTTCAATTATGTTCTCTGCAACAGCGGCTGGTGAAGTTTTACCGGTCTATGTTGTTTATAAAGCTGACAATGTATACTCGGAGTGGATTCAGGGCGGACCTCGTGATGCTAGATATAATCACACCAAGTCAGGCTGGTTTGATTCTCAAACTTTTGAGGACTACTTCAGACGAATCGTCCTGTAGGGCTAACATGCGCACCGTGACAAAATTTACTCGTGGCGTTATCTCGTGGAAAGAAGAGATAACTAGTCTTCTCGACAACCGCTAACTCCAAATAACTTTAAAAACACACAAGCTAGCTCTTTAGATGAAAAAGTATCTGAAAGAAAATCTAATTACGCATAAAATAAACTACAGTATGATTCAAAATAACCGTTTATTAATTTGAAAATGAAAAGAAAATGTAAATTGACAAACATCGTCAAAATAAAATAATTAACTTCTTGTCAGTTTCGTATGAAAAGACGTGGCTACCTCATACTTTAGTACCTTGTCTTGCCTCCATGGGTTCTTCTCAAGGTTTGTATGCGATCAGGCATACTAAAAACTAAGTTCCCCAAACGGTGTTGAGGTTAATTCTCCCATTCTTCAATAAGGGCCTGTTTTAAGACAGGAGGTGTCAAGGGTGGTGGAATTCGTTTCCTGACTAATCTTCAAAGCTCGTCCCATGCATGCATGTCAGGACTCCTCGCTGGCCAGACCATGAGATCGATACCGACTTCTTCAATGTATCGTCTCACAGATAATGCAATGTGAGAGCGAGCATTATCGTAGGATAGACTACAGTAAACATACATACAGTAAACGTTGTAATAGAAAAAGAAAAAAAAACTTGAAAAACCCCCGACTAAAAGGGAAAGTAAAGAAAGATATAGAACAATGATCTGTGTATAGAACATTCATGTGCACACACAACATACAAACAACCCCTCACCCTAAATATACCTTCTCCGTTCCGTCGTCGGTAAAAAGGACATCGCCCATTTGACAATACCACTTCGGTGATACTGGAGAAAGCAGAAAGAAATGTAAGTACACTTTGTGGAAATTTGCTATCGGTAAAAGGGGGTGGTCTTTTCACTTTAACACGTCACCTGAAATCGAAACATCCTAACGTCGTAGTTATCATTATTTGTGCTGTGTACAGATGTCTGCTGTGCTATCATATCGATTTCAATTAGAGTCTGTGCTACCAACCTCGCTGCAATCAATTGTCAAATACGTAGATGATATCTCAAGATCAGATCAGATCCTTGGATAGTATAGAAACTTCAGTGCCTAGCTCATCCTCTGCATACTTATTTCAGCAAACTGGCTCTCGACAACCGAAAAAAAATAGTAGTCCTCTTTAGTTGTTTTTATTACCCAAAGGGAAACTAGCTCTCACAACACTGGGCATCCTAATGCGTTGACTACAGTAAATTGTGTATTGTGTCTGTCTTATGTTTTGAAAATAAAAATCTATCTTTAAACCATATCTCCAAAAACCGATGTCTACAAAACATATTGATGACCTCAAAAAAGGCTTGGTGGAAATGATTTCCAAAAATGATTTCACATTCAGCATCGTAGAGAATGAATCATTCAGAAAATTTGTAAACAAATGAAATCCTGCTGATTCCATCCCGACAAGGACATTACAATGTGTCGTGTGTCCTTTTTTGTATATGTCTTCTCATGATTATTTATTACCTAAGTGATGAGAAGACATACCAAAAAGGACATTTTCGAATCATCTATTAGAAAAACTTATAACATTAAATGCAAGGAAATAAAAGACAAACTGAACACAGTCAAGTATGTGGCTATTACTACCGACTGTTGGACTTCGATTGCTAAACAGTCATATAATTATGTTATATCAGTAACAGTAACTATGTTGACCAAAATACCACTTTACGAGCACATAAGAAGAGATTGAAGCATATGCTTCAATGTTTTTACTATAATGACAGACACACTAGCAAGCACCTGGCAAATGAACTAAAAACAATGTGAGAAGAGTGAGGTGTAAAATGCAGTAGTGTTAAAAGGCTGGAGAAAAGTATGTGCTTTGCGCACACTATAAATTTAAGTATCCAGTGACCATAGTTGAATTATTTCGAGGAAGCCCGTTTCGAAGAAATCTGCTGAACGCCTCAAAGCGATGCAAACTCGCTTGGGTGAAAAAACTCTCAAAGTAAAAGAGGGTGTTGCACTCGCTGGAACTCAACGTTCGACATGTTCCAAAGAGTGCTGGAAATAAAAACCAACTTAATAATAAAGCTGGCGATTACAGTCGAACGGAAAATGAAGACATTATAATAATCACCAAAGCTTGCAAAATTTAAAAATATTTAAGTCAGTGACCGAAATGATGAGCTCTGAAAGATCTGTAACTAAACTTATCATCAAAACAACGAGCCACTCCTGAATTTTTCATTTAGGTGACGATAAACTAAAAAAGTTTTATTCCACATTAAAAAAAATGGTGCCATCATAAAGCTAGCTGAGCATAAAGCTGGCAGTGTAGCCTCAATAATGTACAAAAGCTCCAAACTCCAATTCAAACCAGTATGTAATTAAATAAATTAAATTAATAAACATGACTTCCCTAGCCAGTGTCACACAGTAGGAGACGGATTCCATAACCTAATCACAGTAGATGGAATAATAAAACACCAGAAATTTTGAGTCTTGCGACAAAATGCAAGCAGATTTAAGTAAAAGCAGTTAAATATTGTTTGGCCGAATTAGAGAAAGAAGCAGTCTCTAATCTCTCTTGAAACGATAGCTCAAACGGTAGAAGAAGACGAAAATGATCCCCTTTCTGAAAATGAGGTAGAAGAAATAGAAGAGCGCTCTCTATTCAGTAATGTAGCGAACATTCCTAGCGTTAAAACTTCGACAAAAACGCGTTGGCAAGGTGTCCTGGAGATGTTGCAGAGTTTGGCACACTACCGTCACTGCGGTTC
The DNA here is from genome assembly GCA_907269065.1 of Crocallis elinguaria. NCBI lineage: Eukaryota > Metazoa > Arthropoda > Insecta > Lepidoptera > Geometridae > Crocallis > Crocallis elinguaria. Next base: position 2,341,151 of record OU026076.1, read on the forward strand.
TGCTAGACTATTGCTTTATGAGACTAAAGGAAATAGACGCATATCTGGAAGCAAACGACGAGACCCCGTCGTCTATTTTATCAGAGTTTGCTAATGAAATAAAATAACCAGTTCAAGGTACAGGTCAAACTTCAATAACAGCACCAGAAAACAGTCTCAATACAAGCAAGGAACCTTTTCTGTGCAACTATCACGCAAATATAGCTACACGCACCCGGACACAGGTCACAGAGAGTGATGACAATGACCAGCCACCAGGGAATCTGGAAGTATATTGCGACTGCAGATCCCACAGAACTCGAAGACCTTTTGACTTATTAGAACGTGAGAAAACACTCTCATCTCCATATAATTGATGTACTTGTACATTGAGCTACTATACAGTACTTATAATAGTTATAATCCATTATAATACAAAAATTTCCCAAACACGAGTCTGTACTCTGTTATTGTTATTGTTATTGTTAGCAATTTATTGGTCCGCGACAATTGTCACAGAAGATTAATACTGCCATATTCTGTCATATTGACTTTGACAGTTAATTGATTGACATAAAGAATACAGAATTTTTTTTTTTTATGTTATTTGGTAATGAGAAGAGCTCGTCGTTTGCCTGATGGTAAGAATAACGCCGGCCCATAACAAATTGCAGTGCCACCCAGAACTTCGAAACACAAAGGCTTGCGCGGCACTGCAGTGCGCTCGTTACCCTGAGAGATTAGGTATTAAGTCTCATAAACCCAGTAATTTCACTGGCTACTCTGTTCATCAAACCGGAACACAGTAATGCTTGCACATTACTGCTTGGCGGCAGACTTCACGAGCAAAGCGGTGGTAACAACCCAGACGGACACTCGCAAAAGAGTTAGTCCTACCGCTAAATTCAAATTCCAAACGCTATAGGCCCCAAAGGAGCACTTATGAAAGTTAAAATACACTATTAACAAAACAGAATATACAAAACTGTTTTTTTTTTATATTCGGCTTCACACAATTTATATAAGTATTCAGTTTGTAGCTTTCAGACATTATCCCTGTTACCACAAAACACACTTTTAAAAGAACAGTGCTTAACTCATAAACATGCCTTAGTCACGTGTTTAAATATGAGCAACCACAATTCCTGATTTAAGTAGTGTCTAACCGTCGTCTAACACAATTATATTGTGACATTTCTAATAATTTTTAACGTCTAAAAGTGTTTTTGTGGTAACAAAGATAATCAAAACACGCGAATAAGGCATGTTTAGGGGTGAAACACAAGTAGGTATCAAGTGAATTTTCGCATCTCACAATTCGAAGACTGGTTTATGGAACGAAGACTATTTTAACATAAGTCATTGTTCGCCACGGTTTTCATACGAAAATCACTTCGAGTAGGTAATTAGTTATTCGGTCAATGCAATGAAAATTGAACTACCTACATTGTGAAGGAAATGAAATCGATAACAGATTACAGGTAAAACTTGTCGTCGTCGTCGCAAAACTAGTTTCGTTCTCGGAAAAAAGGTTATGATTCGTTTTCGACAAAAATCTACCTACCTATTTCTAATTTTATCTTATCGAACTGTCAATTAATCAATCGATTTGGATCCCAAAGTTGGTTTGTCCTTCTTTCACACAATAACGGAGCAACGGATCGACGTGATTTTTGGCATAGATATAGTTTATGGACCGGAGAGTAACATAGGCTACTTTTTATCCCGGAAAAATACACGGTTCCTGTGGGAACGCCGGTAAAATCCGCGGGCAGAAGCTAGTTATATAATAAATGCTATTAGTCCGACAAAACAATTAATTAATTGCGTTCTTTCGAGGCAAAAAGCGCTAAAACAAAGTTTACACTTATATTTCAGTAGCCAAAAACGAATTAAACAGTGAAACCTGAGATTGTTCTCGACCTCCCGCCGCAAGTTGATCGCGAAGCGAACGCGCTGCGAGAACGTCTCCGGGTCGTCCGCTTTGAACATCAGCCGGATGCGGGGGATTCTGTACACAAAACAACATTTCACTTACATTTTACACCAGTCACGCATAATCCGTACTATTTATAAATACGAAAGTGAGTTTGTTAGTTTGTCCTTCTTTCACGCAGCAACGGGGCAACGGATCGACGTGTCTGGGGCTTTACTATGAAAAACGAACGTCGAGCATCGGCTGACGAATCGCAGTTTTTCTACTAAAAACGTATTTCGGATCCAACGTTCGATTCAACGTACAATCTGTCACTAGCTGTGCACCGTGGCTTCGCCCACGAAGCCTAAGTTACTAATTGTAACATCAGCTATGTGCAGTGAAAGTCCCGTCAAAATCGGTCCAGTCGTTTCGGAGACTAACCGGAACAAACAGACAGACAAAAAAAATGGTTGTTTTGTTATAGGTACCGTATATACTTTCATATGCATTTAGTAAAAATCTGTTAATTTGATATTACAAACAGACACTTCAATGTTATTTATTTGTATAGATGTATGTAGTACTATAATAATTATAATAGTGACTGACTCGTATCGTCGCTTCTTGCCGTCAAGTGTCAAGACGGTCCACTTCTCCGTATTCTTGTCGTAGCTTAACGCAGCCACATTCATCCACTGAAAAATAAAATTGAATAATTTTAGCTAATTTAAATAAGCAACTGTAAGTACCTACCTATATAGTTTCTATTGGAAGCGTGGTAGGAACGCGGCCCCCGCGCCCGGCAGGTATGAGACCGGGTAGCTTTTTGGTACATACCTACTTTATAATTTGAGTCTTCTCGTGACCACGATCAATGCAACTTGATCGAAACGTCGAGGTAAATATAAACCTGTGTTTTTATCGCGATTAAGTCCCGTTCTTAAAAGTAAACAATGTTTTCGAATCGCGAAAGTTTAAAAGTTACTAATACTTTATAATTATATAATTAAAGGCACTGGGCCTTCTCCAAGTTTTATTTTGGGTTTCCTCGTGGCCTAACTAGGCTGCCAAACTGATTTACTACGATTGCTACGAGGAACAGTTTTTCTTTATGGCCAAACTGCTTCTCCATAATATATACTCAAACATGGCTTAAGTACAGTTATACGCAAAAATACATGACAAATACTTAAGATGCATCCCTTTTTTTTTGAGCGAATGACCATCGTGCATCGTCTGATTCCCCGTTTGAGACGGCTGCTTGACCTCTGAGCACGTACCTCGGCCGAAAATTTTTCAAAAATTTTAAACGAGTAATAAGTCAAGTTTTTAACGGTAAATCCATTGCTGTAAACCTTATGGCATAAGAATATGGAGATGCAAGAAATCAGTGTTTTGTTTTACAATTTCAGTAGTTCTTTACAAACTGATTTCTTAGGTAATAATTAATATAAAAAAGATTTTAAGCCAGCAATATGTTGGGCAAATGTTGGAGATTGACAGATTTTTTTTTAATAGATTTAATAATTAAGATTATTTAACAGATAATTTTTAGTAATTTCAGTGACTACTTTGCTCATCAAACCGGAACACAGTAATGCTTGCACATTTCTGATTGGCTCTAGAATACACGAGGAAAACCGGCGTTGACCACATAGATGGACACTCGCAGAAGGGTTACCACTTGGTCAAACTACTATGGATCCAACTATACCACCAGTATTTACCTCATAGAGATTGTTCAAGCGTTGTATGATATCAGTGCTTGTCGCCTTGTTTGCCTTAGCTTCATCCTTAGGTACAAATGCCAACCCCGGACATGGGTACTGCTCTCCCTCAATCATGCCGAGTGCCAGCCACTCATCAGGAATCCTGGTCAAGGAATTATGGTTGACAACCAGCTACCCGCGGTTTCACCGTTTCACCAGCGCGGCCGCGTTGAGATTTCTATAGGGACCGTGCATTTTTCCGGGATAATAGGTAGCCTATGTTACTCGTCGGTTCATAAACTACGCAAAATATTACGTCGATCCGTTACTGCGTTGCTGCGTGAATGATAAACCAACAAACCTACAAACACTCCTTCGCAAAGTACGGATGTGATCACTACAATTACAAATTCACAAAATAAAAAAAAATACAATAATATATAGCCGATGCGCGCAGTGGCGTATTTAAGGATTCAGCGCCCTGGGCCTACAGGCCCAGCCGCCCTGCCGTACACCCACGACCACCTTACGAGATTTAGGCTGTTATTAATAAACAGTGTTAAACGGTGGTTTAGTTAAACTATGTTTTGTCTTTATTGGTATTTGACAATTTTAAACTGAATCGAAAGAGACAAAACACATTTTAACTAAGTATTCAACCGTTTAACACTGTTTATTGATAAGAGCCCTACTGTTTATTAATAAGAGCCTTAAGAGTTAGGTAGGGTTTTATAAATCCTTCTGCTTGCGCCGCCCCTCGCAGCCTGCCGCCCCGGGCCATGGCCCTTTTGGCCCTAGGGTAAATACGCCCCTGGATGCGCGTCGATCGCATGAAAGAAGAACAAACCAACAAACATACTTTTGGATAAATATATACAAATAATTAATAAAATTGAAGTGTCTGTTTGTAATGTAGCTTTTTACTAAACGCATATGAAGGTATATACGGTAATTACGGTACCTATAGCAAAAACACAATTTTTAAAATTTTTGTCTGTTGTCTGTCGGTTTGTTCCGGGTAATCTCCGAAACGGCTAGACCGATTTTGACGAGACTTTCACTGGCAGATAGCTGATGTTATAAGGAGTAAATTAGGCTTTCTTTTATTTTAGCAAAGGAATTAGGATTCCGCGCATAAAATAAAACCCATTAAATCCCATATCTCCGCGCGGGTAAAACCGCGGGCAGCAGCCAGTAATAATATAAATTACACATTATTTACACACAGACCAAAAAAATAATCTTTATGAAGGATAAACTAGCGATCGATTCGGACTCGCGAGCCGGAACGCGTTTCCCCAAAGTTACCGATACTTATTTTTTTTTAATACTTAGTACTTGATAACGAGACGAGCTTGTCGTTTGCCTGATGGTACGCGTAACGCCGGTCCATAGGTAACAAATGCAGTGCCACTCAAACTTTGAAACACAAAACCCTGCGCGGCCCTGCGGCAGACTATACGAGAAAAGCGGGGGTAAAGGGACAAAAAGACTGGACTAACCGACAATCAAAATCTGTATTGTCAAATATCTCAAGGTCCAACTTCGGAAATGGGCTATATAGACCATAGTACTCTTGATCTGTTAGTTTGTACTCTGATGTTGGCAGCAAACAGTAAGGCTCGATACCAAGATCTCGTAACATTTTCTGAAAACAAATTTTTAAGATAAATTGCTCTCTTCAATCAAATCTCAGGTCAGGTCATTCTTTATTATTTCTGTCCAATAAATTTCATATTTAGGTACCTTTATACTGAACCCCAAGAACTTTCGTCGCAGTCTCTCAATCTTGACCAGTCTAGGGATCTCTTTGGGCAGTACAACACTAAGAAACTGCAGCTTTGGCACAAAGGTCTCAAATGGAAATTGCTGAAAAATTAAAATACATTTTAGTTTACCTCTGAAAACCAAAGGAAGAACGTAGTCAATAAAAAAATTTCAAATGTTTATTGTGCCTCGATTTTGTAAGGTTCTAATAGTTCCTGAAAGAAACAAATCACAGGTAGGTGTCGTCAGGTCTTCTATATCTATACAAATAAATAAAATTGAAGTGTCTGTTTGTAATATCAAAATAACAGCTTTGTCCTAAATGCATATGAAAGTATATACGGACGTACAGCAAAACAACCATTTTTTTCCATTTTTGTCTGTCTGTTTGTTCCGGGTAATCTCCGAAACGGCTGGACAGATTTTGACGGGACTTGCACTGGCAGATAGCTGATGTTACAAGGAGTAACTTACGCTACGTGGCCGAAGCCGCGGGGCACAGCTAGTATATCATAATATGCTATTTCTGGGTGCAGTGAAAAAGTTTTTTAACTCACAATGCTGTCATCTTCCCTGTAAGTAGTCCATCGGCCTGGTGGTAACAATAACTTGGGTCTCTGGGGCTTTGGAAGCGAAACCAGGGTTGGTGCCAGCTTGTCAGTCTTCGCCTGAATAGTAGGTATTTTATATGCAATTGAGTTAAATATTTCATTAATTCTTTGACGCATCCTACGTTCTCAATTATTACAGTAATCTCGGACTAATACATAATATATATATATCAAATTTGCACACCGTGTGCAGTTTGATCTAACTTAAAAGATAGGATAGCTTACATCTCAATTTATAGCCGCAATATTATTTTATTGCAAATTCTATGAAATCCAAAATCACCACGCGGGTAAAACCACGGGGCATCCAGGTATAAGCACTGACCTCGCCTCGCCTCGCCGTTTTCTTTACCTACATATCTATATTTTATGTTCTTCTAAGTACATAGGTACCTAGTTGAACAGAAGTTACCTATTCTAAACTTTTTTTAAAAACGTCTTATTAGTAAAATACCTACATGAAGCTCCCTTTCATAGTTTTTTATCACTTTATCGATTTCTTTCGCATATATGGACATCTATTTATTGAAAAGAGCAAAAAACAGACAAGTGCAAGTTGGATTCCCGTTTAGAGGGTCCCGTGCGATGAATACCTATGTTATCTACCATGTTTAAACGGAATCCTCATAGGGTCGCTGGTGTGGCCTGTCTCTCCGTCTGAACCAGCCAACAATATATTAAGCGCCTTTATAATTATTTTACCAATAATTATTATTGAAGTCGACTTGAACGCGATACTTTCAGACGAGTCGAATCGCTTTCAATAAGAGACTTGATTCAACAAAAATGTTGAAAGGTGGCAAACTTTTATTGAATATTTTTTTGTTGCTTCAAATCTTCAATTTGATTGAAAGTCTGTGCAGACGGTACGTGCGATTTCGCAGTTAATCAACTAAAATCGAACCGTGTGAAACCGCTATAAGTACCTAAGAGAAAAAATTGTGTCACAAACCTGTAGAATTAATTTCATACGTTTCTTTGCACATATTTCTTTCGCGGGGTCATCTTTTGTCATATCAGAAACAAGTTCTGAGTAGTATCCTCTTTTTGGAATACAATCTCTAGTTTTATTGTCATACACAACATCTTGTTGTTTTACCTTCTTCTTCTTACTGTACATTCTTAGATAAAATAATCAAAGTTAAACTCAAAAAATTAATTATACCTTCTTCTTCTTATGGCTTATTAATTATACCCACAAATTATATTATATTTCTTTGTATTATTGATTAGTCAAAACGTGTCCCTGTCAATAATTGTCAGACAGACAATCGTTCATTATATTTTTTAACTTTTTATTTTGCTCCAGTTTTGTCATGCTATCTGCTGTCTATATACAGTGGCGTATTTTAGGACTCAGCCCCCTGGGCCTGCAGGCCCCGCCCCCCTGCCGTCGCCGCGCCTTCAGTATAGATATACGATAGCCCCACGTGTTTATGTGTATAAAGACGATATAGTATATAGTCGCGTCTCTATGTATTTTTTATCGCATTTGTCACGGGGAGTGTTCTGAAGAGCTTTTTGACCTGATGCCGGCGTCACGTTTTTATCACCGTACTAGCCGCCAACGGTTGAAAGCTCATTCACATCTAATTAAACGCTTACACACTCGTATCCCCGCACTAGGATTCCCTGTGTCGCAGGTGGCATGGACATACACAGATACACATCACAAACATCCAAGACCCGAGAACAAACTTTATGCTTACACAAAATCTGCCCCAGCCGGGAATCGAACCCGGGACCCCTCGCCTTGCAGGCAGGGTTACTACCAACTTAGCTACGGAGCCGTCAAATTGAGACGTGGAGATCCCTCACGGTGCGATTCTCGCGATCTTTTCTGCCGAGGACATGCAGATTGTGGAACGAGCTCCCACCTGCGGTTTTTCCGACAAGATACAATATGGGCTCTTCAAAAGAAGGATGAACAGAGTCTTTAAAGGTCGGCAACGTATCAGTAATACCCCGAGTGTTGCAGATATCCATAGGCGACGGTAGCTGCTTACCATCAGCGGGCCGTCTGCTTGCTTGCCACCTATTGACCTATGGCATTAAAAAATTAATATATAGGTATGTGTACTGGAATACTGATCTGTGCCCATTACTGGTGTTGGTGGTGTCCAGGAGGGCAATCGCGTTAAAAATTATCAACCAAACCGCTACTAAACCACAACCGTTTCACAGCTTTTTGACCGTTTCGTATCGCGCTAATAGTTTTACCAAAAGTTGAGACGTTTCTCGACAACAACTGACAGTTAACGCTGTCAAATGAACGGCAATATCGAATTCCACATGTATCCTGAATCGAAACCACAGATTACTATATATGTAGCTAGCTAATCGAAACTAAACAACAGTTGGCATCAAACCACAACCAAACTATAACTGTACGCTGTCATTTCAAATTAGCGCGATCGGAGCCCACGGGTGTGACAGCTTAGTTCCAAATGTTCCGTTATAGCGCTGCAGTCGCCGTCTCACCGCCGCCATCATCGGCGCCATCTTGGTGGAAACGTCATGACATGTGACACTTGTCATTGTCAGCCGGCTCAAATGACTTTCTTTGATTTGAAATTGTGATTGTTTTTTTTTTTTTTAAGTTTGTCAAGTCTGTGTCAAGGGGAGCGGTTGCTTTGGCAATTCTTTTAATTTGAAAATATCCTATATGTAGTATTTTGTGGTAAATATTAGTGCGTAGCTTATGTAGATAACGTTTGTAACATCATTCATCGGTAAGTTCTTGTAAATTTCCGTATTTTCACTTCATGTTCACAGTCTTCATTTGTTTTAGTCTTGTTTCCACTTGAAGTTGATGGAAACAGTCGAGGGGGTGGTTGGCCCCCTGATAAATTCCAACTGTCTGATAATGATATCATCTTCTCAGATGTTCCATCGCCGGTAGAATTTATTTCTATCGGGTCGGATTCATCTGATGTTGTGGAATGTGCTCGTCGGCAGAGCAATGGTCCAAGCAGTACTATAAAACGGAAAAGACATTCAAAAAAACACTTAAAGAAGAGCAGGGACGAAAAACAGTCTCATGATTCAATCATACCTTTGGGTCAAGCTATAATACCATCATCAAATTCTAATCTTGATTCACAAAAACACTTAAAAAAGAGCAGGGACGATAAACAGTCTTAGGATTCAATCATACCCTTGGGTCAAGCTATAATACCATCATCAAATTCTAAACTTGATTCACAAATCACTGATACTCTTGCCTCTCCATAGGCTACGGTATCCCAGACCCCATTTATTCCTCCTTACATCCCTTCTGGTAGACAGGTTTATAAGTCTTCAGATAAAGGTCCATTTGTTGTACATGTCCAAAAAATAGAGACCTCTCCTACCTCTGGCACCTTTTTACATCCTGTTAATTTTGGTCGCTTCTTAGGAAGGAACAAAATTCAGAACATAGTTGATGGCAGTGTTTAAAGAATTGGGCGCAATAGAATATCACTGTCATTTATTGATGGCAACTCTGCCAACAATTTTGTGGCTAGTGATGTTGTTAAAGACAATGATTACAAGTCATTTATTCCGTCCTTTAGTACCATTCTTTTGGGCCTTGTTAAAGGCATCCCAATTGAATGGACAGAGGCGGAAATTCTGGAAAGTATTCATGTTCCTATTGATGGTTGCTCGATAATAAAAGTGCGTCAATTAAACTATAAAGTGGTTATTAATGGGGCCCCTGTTTTTAAACCATCTCAGTCGTGTGTTCTTTCTTTTGATGGTCAAGTTCTCCCTCCGCGGGTATTTATGTGTTTCAACTCTCTAGTTGTTGTACTGTATTATTACCCTACTATACAATGTTTCCAATGCTGTCGCTTTGGACGCACTAAGAATAGCTGTCGATCCAAGCCACGTTGCTATAAGTGTGGAGAAGGCCACACTGGTGACTCATGTGATGTTGAAGAAGGCACTTCCCCCTGTCTATCTTGTTCAGGACTTCACTACTCAACGAGTAAGAGTTGTCCTGTGTTAAGTATAAATGCACCCTTAGTTTGCTGGCTTTATATTGTTTATAGATTAGTCTAGTTTTGTCTGTGACCCGGAAGCTTATGGCCACTTCCGTTTTCGCTGTCACGTTCACTGTGTGTGTTACTTTGCTAATAATCGAAATAAAAGACTTTTGTTGTAATGGGGAGGCACAGGCAAAGCTAATCTCAGATGGCGCCACCTCCGCTGGTGCTTGTCATTGATGGTTACTTTGAGGGTTAATGAATTAAACTATAACCAGTAAACATGCTCGCGTCTTAGAAATCATTAGATTTGAACTGGTCACTACATATCCTAGAAGAATAATTGGTTTCCAATCATTTTTGGTGAGCAATGCTTTGGATCCACAATTTCCGTTTTTTCTCGTCAGAAGAGAAACGTGTGTACCTTAATTTTACACTGAATTGCACTTTACAGAGGCATACTTTGTTGCAAAGATGATTATTTGTTGATATACTAAATATTATAATGAAGTTTCATAGTGAAACAGCACCAGCGATAATGCGCCACCTAGCGGGATAAGTAAGCAGTGTGGCTCCCCATTAACACTTTTAATTACCAACTAAACCATAAACCTCAACAGGTTATGGGCCCAGGATTATGCGATTGTGATAGCAGTGAGTGTAAAGTCGTTATTGGAAAAGTTCTTAGACGGTCGTTTGTCGAAACACGTGCATCCAGTTAGTGCGGTTACGACGCAATTTAAAGCGCACCCAAGATGGAGAGTTTGGACGCTTTGAATCTCGCCAAACGATTTGGTGGAGAGGGATATCGACAATGGAAATTCCAAATACGCTGTGCTCTTGCGGCGAAAGGACTAGGTGACCATATCACGCTTAGTCGGTCGACCGCAGAAGACACGAAAAAAGATGGCGACAAGTGGAGTCAAGATGACGCAAAAGCAATGTTCATCATTAGCTCGGGAATGGAGTTGACACAAATTACTTTGGTGGAAACGTGCACAACTGCCAAAGAAATGATGGATACGCTCGACTCGATCTATGAGCAAAGAAGCGAAAATAGTAAAATGTTATTGTTTGAGAAATTTCACACAGCCAAATTTCATGGGAGCAACTGCATGTCAGAGCATATTTCAACAATAGTAAATATAGCTCAGCAACTGCGAGATGCAGGTGAAACGATATCGGAGCTTGCAGTAGTAACTAGGATAATTGGATCGTTACCAGAGAAGTACAGAGTGGTTCGACAGGCCTGGTTGTCGCTCGATATTAGTAAACAAACAGTATCTAACCTAACCGCTCGTTTGTTAGACGAAGAGAGTCAACAACCTGCCGAGGAGTCTGCATTGACTACTGAAAAACCGAAACCTAACACTGCAAAGAAAGTGTTCAGATGTTTTAAGTGCTCGAAGAAAGGCCATTTCGCTCGTGACTGCCGACAAAAGGTCAACGAATCAGGCGCCGGCAGTTCGAAAAATGTGAAAGACAAAGACTGTGCATTTACGGCTCAAGTCGAACTCGATGATGCAACTTGGATTTTGGACAGTGGTGCGTCGGCCCATATGACTTACCAGCGAGAATTCTTATATGACTTTCAACCTCGGTCAAGTCTTGTACGTCTTGGAGACAAAAGTGAACTTACCGTCCAAGGGGTGGGTACTGTGAAAGTAAAGAAACTGATTGGAGGACAGTGGTATAACTCCACGATCAACCAAGTGCTTTATGTACCGGACGGAACTGAAAAGAAATTTATTCTCAGAAGGAGTGGTTACGTCTAAAGGTTTCAGTATCTTAAAGAATAGTGATTACGCTACAATCATAGATAATAAAAACCATGTGATGGCTACAGCTAAAAAACAATCGAACAATCTATATCATCTAGTGTTTAAAACAATGTGTGTATACAATGAATGTCAGCACGTTAACATTGTGAGCCTGAAACAGTGGCATGAAAGGCTTGGTCATGTGAATATTCAGATATTGCGTGAAATGGTTAAAAATGGACATCTACCACATGTCAGTGACCTCAGTGACTTCTTCTGCGAAGCTTGTGTGCTTGGAAAGCAACATAGAGTGCCATTTAAAAGAAGTTCTGCAGACACGGTGAAGGAAAAGGTCTACAGTGACTTGTGTGGTCCTATGCCCTGCACTTCCGTTGGTGGTGCAAGATACTTCATTACATTTATTGATGCAGCAACAGGTTTTGTCACTGTGTACTTTCTAAAACAAAAGAGTGAGGCACTTGATGCGTTCAAAAGATATATTCTACTACTAGAGAATAAGTTCAGCAAGAAAGTGAGAGTACTGCATAGTGACAATGGCAAAGAGTATAACAATGAAGAGTTTAAAAGATATGCAATAGAGAAAGGCATTGAGTTGGAGTACACTGCCCCGTACACTCCACAACAAAATGGGAGATGTGAGAGAGCCAATAGAACTATAATGGAGGGTGTTCGTTCTATGCTGTATGCTAAACAACTGCCACTTTATTTATGGGCTGAGGCTATACAGACTGCAGTGTATCTCATGAACAGAAGGTCAAACAATGACAAGACACCATATGAGCAATGGACAAACTCAAAGCCTTTATTAACTCATATAAAAACATTTGGTTGCACTGCTTATGTGCATGTACCAAAGGAGAAGAGGAACAAGCTGGATTCTAAGAGCAAGAAGCTGCTCATGGTAGGGTACGATGGATATTCAGACAACTACAGATTGTATGATCCAGTAACAAGGAAAGTGATGGTATCAAGAGATGTAATTTTCAATGAGGAATGTAAATCATCTGTTTCTGAAGCTGAACAGACATCAGAGAAAGCTTCCGAGTATATATTATCCCTTGACGGAGATGATGAGTCATCATATGACTACGAAGCATTTGAAAACTTCTATCAGAAAACAATTGAACAGGTGTCCCTAGAAAAAGCTGATACATCTCACCAATCTGAACAACCCGAAACAACAAGAGGTCCATCTGGAGAAAACATTGTAAAAGGACAGAGATATAATCTCAGATCTAGAGAGAGTACAAGAGAAGAAGCTAATTTGACTGAGATTTTTGAACCAGATACATACGAAGAAGCTGTAGAATGTATGGAGAAGGATATGTGGCAGAAAGCTATAAATGAAGAACTAGAGTCCCATAGGTTTAGTAACACGTGGGAGCTGGTCGAACGACCATCGGACAAGAAATTTGTAGGAAGCAAATGGGTATTTAAAGTCAAACAGAATGCTGACAACACTATCCGCTACAAGGCTAGACTATGTGCCAAAGGATTTATACAGGAGAAAGGTGTGGACTATCGAGAAACTTTCTCACCCACTGTGAGATTTGATACAGTGAGAATAATGTTGTCCTTAGCAGCTAGAGAGAATCTAAAGATGACCCAGTTTGATGTGAAGTCTGCATTCCTATATGGTATACTAGAGGAAGAAGTGTACATGAATCCGCCAGCAGGTTTAGACACTAATGGATTGGTATGTAAGTTAAAGAAGTCATTATATGGCCTTAAGCAATCCCCTAGGTGCTGGAATAGTAAATTTGATTTATTTTTAATTGAATATGGGTTTGTAAACTCAGAATCAGACAGATGCCTTTATGTACTAAATAATAATGATTCTCCACTATACTTACTTTTATATGTAGACGACGGCTTGTTATTATGTAAAAATAACCTATTAATTGACAAGTTTGTAAAAGTATTGAAGCAAAACTTTGAGATTACTTTGATGAGTCCTAAACAGTTTGTTGGTTTAGAGATTGAGATTAATGATGATAAATCTATTTTTGTACACCAAAGTAGATATATTTCTAAGATTATTCATAAGTTTAATATGCAGCAATCCAACTCAAGTTCTGTACCTTGTGATCCAAATGTAAGGTTGAATAATTGTCTAGGTACTGATAACATGAGAGATGTTCCCTATAGAGAAGCTGTAGGTTCCCTGATGTTTGCAGCTATTGGTAGTAGACCTGATATTTATTTTGCTGTATGTACTTTGAGTAAATATCTACATAATTATAACAATGTTCATTGGGGAGCAGTTAAGAAATTATTTAAATACTTAGTTGGGACTACAGAGTTAGGTATTTTGTACAAACCTGGTGATAGCAATTACATTATGTACTGTGATGCTGATTTTGCTAATTGTGTAGAGACAAGGAGATCAATAACAGGATATGTGTTCTTAATGAATGGGGGTGCTGTCACTTGGAATAGTAAAGCTCAAAAATGTGTAACTTTATCTACAACCGAGGCAGAGTATTTGGCAGCCTGTGCAGCAACGAAGGAGCTCAGTTGGATCAAACAAGTTTTGATAGTAACTGGTCAGAGTGTACCAACCATACAATTAATGATAGACAATAAGAGTGCTATTGAGCTCATTCGGTGCCAAAATACATTTCATAAAAGGACTAAACATGTAGATATCCAATATCATTATGTAAAAGAGAAGTTTGTAGATGGAATGTTTACTGTGAAACATTGTGAAACTAAAGAACAACTGGCAGATATGTTTACAAAGGCCCTGCCTAAGTCGCAGTTTCAATATTTAAGGAATAAGTTAGGAATGTAAAAATGTATGGTAGACTAAGTGAGCATTTAGTGGGAGTGTTAAGTATAAATGCACCCTTAGTTTGCTGGCTTTATATTGTTTATAGATTAGTCTAGTTTTGTCTGTGACCCGGAAGCTTATGGCCACTTCCGTTTTCGCTGTCACGTTCACTGTGTGTGTTACTTTGCTAATAATCGAAATAAAAGACTTTTGTTGTAATTAACACTTTTAATTACCAACTAAACCATAAACCTCAACATCCTGAATTCAGTAGGCAAAAACAAATAAAGATAACAATGACAGAGAAAAGTATATCTTATTCTGAAGCCTCTAAATTGCATTCGCCTATAAGAGGCAAAAGTTACAGTGATGCAGCTAAAACATCTTACGCTAGTATTCCTTTATCCTCTTCCAATAAATCTCCTAGCTCAGTCTCCCAATCTTACAGGAAAACAACCTTCCTCAAACCTAGACCATCTCCATTACAAAGACACGGCTATGATCGTTCTGCTCACCAAGCTATAATTAATAATCCATCTATGCCTAGTAATAATGGTGTTGCTGTTAATCGTCCCAATACTGACCCATCGTCATCCTCTAGTAGCATTTTGGAGCTTATTCAGGCTCTCACTAGGCTACTTAACTCTCATGCTTCTGTACCGTCCACCGCTGCCCAAACTCTCCTTCTATTTCTATACAACCCTTCCATGATGGAGTCCTTTCTAGGACCCGAATGGAAGTATCAAAGTTTCAATAGCAAGTATGAGTATTTACTATTCTGTAAATACTCATATTTTTCATATTCCTTCTCCTACCGTTACTGACAACCTAACAGTGACCATTTATAGTTACTGTTAGATTTAAAAACTTATCATTTTTTATCATTATATATTCCCAGATCATCTTATAATATACTAAAAAAAAAATTCCATCTAATCTTATCGCCCATCCAAGGTCCATTTATCATAATTTTTGTGTAATATAGTCTGTAATCAATGTAAGATGTAGTGTAGTTTTAGTTATAGGATATTTATCTTTTGTTTCAGATACATAAGTACACTAAATTCAAAATTCCGTTTATTTTTTTTTCTTTCTTATTTTTCCTCTTGACATGACGCTGGCAAAAATGTAGTTTTGGAGTTTTGGCGGGAAAGCGAAAATGTGCTGTTGTTGATTTTGTGTTATTTACTAAAACCTATGTTTCTTCGAGTGTTAATGTGTAATAATGGTGGATTATTAACCGTTAAGTGTTCGTAAATGTGCATGAGTGAAATGCAAATAGTACAAAGACGAAAAACGTGTATTTTCGTATTGTATCCAAAACTCCATAGAAGCTTCAGTAAAGTATCCACCGCTTTACTGAAGCGTCACTTCGACTCGACCGCGACTAGACTAAACTTTAACGTGACTTTGACGACTTTCATGCAACAAAACTAGAGACTTATATATTAGATATTATTATTTATATAACTTGACACTGGCTAAATACGTTAATCGCGTGGAGCCAAATATAAAACAAAAAAAAAAATGTAGTAAATAATGGCCAAGAAAAAAAAAAACCAAAGAAGTGGTAAGAACTTTGTAAGAAGTAAAAGTGAATATTCTCGGTTTAATAGTTAAAGAAGTCCTCTCCTCATCATAAAAATCCCAATAGGAACAACAGGGGTATTCCGAAATTAAAAACTATATAAAAAATAAAACAGTTGTACCTATTTATGTACTTATATTGTATTTTCAGAGAATTTGCACACTGGAGGAATACCATGGCTGTAACTGCTGAAGTTGTTGACTTTTTTGACAACCTTTTTGACAGTGCCAATGGTTACCCCGGCGGTGGGAAGAGAGGAAAATTGCGGAAAGCCGTAAAAAAATTCTCCACATCACTCATTTTAGACTAAAGCCACTAAAAAATTAAAATGTTTTATATTTGAAGACTGTGATAGCAAACTCGCTGTTAAGGTGGAAAACCTCGACTTGTGCGAGTGCCATCCTTAGAAGGGTGGATCACAACTCTTGAAAGTTTAATAGGGATTTAAATTAATAAATTATTATTGGAACAGTACTGCGTGGATTATTACTATCCTAGGTATATAAATCAAGACCCACTTGAAAATTTTTTGGACGAATTAGGGCTCTTAATTAAAGAAATAATAGTCCAGACGCAAACACATTTATATATGCATTCAAGTCCCTGGCTCATACAAATTATTAGAGTCCTCACTCAACCTTTTCCAACTGTGAAGTGGATAATTGGGAAACATTAATAAATGTAAATTTCCTTTTTAAAGAAAAAAATGAGAATAAAGAAAACCAGTCACCACATACAAGTTCTTCCCCATCCACTTCACAAGAACGCCAATTCCAAGTGGGCCTATTTCGAAAGATGAAGTAATCTTGGAAAAAATTAAAGTGCAATGCTCATCCTATACTGCTGGATTTATATGCAGGAAAATGTCAAAGACAGTTAAATGTAAGCGATGCTTGCAAACTTATACAAGCAGCTCTGTAGAAGACATCCACGCATACATTCACCAAAGAGAGTACAAATCTTTAAAAAATATAATTTAGCGTATGTATCCCTAATGCTAAATTACGGGGACGCTAGTCAGTAGTCAGGTAATTCACAGTTACTTAAATGTAAATTGTCACAAGAGTCGTGTTGGCACTTTAAGAACTAAATTGAGCACAATAAGTTTTTCTTGGTTGGGTTGTGCTAGCCACAGCGTATTACTAAAAAACATTGTAATAAAAACAATTTTACGGATACATGCACACAACTGGTGCAATATAATAAATAAAATTTTAAAAGGCATGATGAAAGAAATGTACCTATGTGACCAAAATGGAGGGCCCACAAAAGATGGCATATAAGAAATATAAAAGTTTTAAATTAAGAAAGAAGGTTTTGAATAAATGAAACCACTTCATAATAATTGTTTTATTTCAAAATTAATTGCAAAACGCAAAAGTAAATCCTATATTATTGTTACTATAAAACATCGATAGCATGTGTTGCCAGATCGTCCTATTTAGGACGGTTTTCCGTCCTATTCAATGTCCGTCCGTCCTATCGACGTCCCTTCAACATGACCGTCCCTTTTAGGACGAATCTTCAGACCAACAGGAATTTGTAAAACATACACATTAAGCACACTTTAACATAAATTAATGTATGTATTATTTATTTTATGAGGGCTGAATACACATTCATTTTCAAAAGTTTAAAAAAGTACAAATAAACGCGCGCGGTCAATTTGGTGCAAATGTAAGTTTCATACTGAACTGAGGATTTTAATTTGATAGTTTCCTCGCAAGTTGGGGAAACGTACTTAAACAAGTCTCGGCTGAAACCGCAAATAATGGCCTCGAAAGTAATGTACCACTATTGTGTACGGACTATATAAAATAACACATTTTTTTGAAAACCGTCCGCTAACCACCAAAACCGTCCCTTTTCAGACAGATTATCGTCCGAAATCGTTCATACGCTCTGGCAACACTTGTAACAAAGCGTAAACGTCTTTGTATCCAGGTCATGAAATAAATTAAAAAAAAAAAGCGTAAACGTGTTGGTTATATTCTCTTTGCGTATAATTAATTAATTATAAAGTAAAGCGTGTAAACTAATAAACTTGTAAAGCTACATAAAATCCCTACCCTATAAAATTGATCTATGATGGTGTCCTGTAGAAAGACATATCACATAATTCACATATTAAACCCAATAAACAAGACACGATTGGGCTTGGAAAGAGAATATTGTGATTTAAAGCTGTAACTGTGTGAAAAGTGTATCTCTAATTTCTTTTGAGGAGATCGAATGAGTCCCCTTGGGTTTGTTCTGCGAAAATCAAAGAGACATCTAAGTTCGAAAGCTTCCAAACTGCTATGGAGTCTACATTCTGAACTGAATTGCTGTTCTCTTGAAGCCCTGAAAAATGGTGTTCTTTTTGTTTTTGTTCATATAAACCCCTAAAGGTTTTATCCTATTTATGAAATTGGAACATTGGCCAAGTACATACAGTGTTTTGTTAACTTAAACTATGAAAAGTGTTGTGCTTGTAGTAATATACAGTAATGCATTAGGTACTGAATGAATCACTACCACCTTCCTGATTTCTGGTCTATGCAGTGTGTATGCCTCTTGTAATTGCAACCAATTTTTAACATCGCTTTTGGTCATTTTACCTTCCGTTGGTTTAACTTTTCTGTACTGCTATAACCAGCAGGATGTGAAGCATCATAATATATTTTGTTAATAAGTTCTAAGGGATCCATAACACTATCTTCTAGTAAAGGGTCCATTTCTCGCAGGCAAATTTCTTTCGAATCTTTATGGGAAGGGGTATGAAATCCTTCATTAGTTGTAATCTCGTTAAGTTGTTTCAATTTCAATTAATTGATTTAGTTGTCACCTAAATAAGTAAGTGAGATTTTAATATTGTTCAACACCTGCGTGGAGTTTTCCCAGGCTATTGAGTGGTCGAATTAAATCATTTATCAAGTGAACAATATCGGTCCCTGAATTTTTTTCATTATCTATAATTACTGTGCGATCATCACTCCAATGAATTTTGGTTTCACTTAAAGAAATCAAATTCAACAACGATTCACCTGTTTTAGAACATGTCTTGGGTTATCAACCTTAAAATTTGATTTGTTGTGTAAAGGGAATTACTTTTAATTATAGCCTTGCTCACTTCATGTTATTCTTCGTTTGATGTCTGAATAGAGACGGGATCTTTAGTTTCAGTTTTATATTTGTTTTGGTGATTTCCCCATTTTGAGATATGATGGGTAGTTCAATAGGTCACTGATTTTCATCATTGAAGTGTAGATATCTTTGTAATATTTGTAGGTATACATTTTTTTTCTATCATTCATGCTACTGTTTAAAATGTTTTGGATTTGTGCATCTAATCTAGATGTAGGGTGGTAAACATTGTTGTGTTGATTTCATTTTTCTACCAGACTAGGTTCAATATGCATCATCTTTTTAGCATGCTCCATTGTTCTTAGATCCAAGTAATCCACTCAAGACTGAACCCAATATTACGAGTAAAAATGCACATATACTTATAATAATATTTTTCCTTACTTTATTTGTCCCTTTTCATACTAATTTCGCTCTGCAATTTGTATCTTACCATGTAGAATGTTATGAATGCTGTCACAGATACAATTTATTTCCTCTTCATCGCAAGAGTTTAAAAGAGCTATTCCATATTTTAGCTTAAGAAATGTAACGCTGACTGAGTAAGTCTTTATGTGTATTTATTAGTAAATGACGGAAATTTGTTGGTTCTTGGCGTATTTAAGGCCCTTTGTTGGTACATATACATGACAGTGTTCACCTGATGGATAAATGTTGGTTTTAATATGACAGGACACTTGTGTCTTGTTTTAGATCAATCAGAAATACCTATGTGCTTTCTTAGTTGCATATATACAGTAGGCTGCTTGTATACACTTTGCATTTTCTGGTGAAACTTGACGTGCCAAGTGTCGTGTTTCTGTTTTATCATGTGTTTACCAGTAGTGACTACCTGTACCTATCTGAATATGGTCCGTTCAATAAAAGAGCACAGGTAAAGTTCCACTGGTTTATTCCGCGCCACCCGCCGCGCGCCGTACGCATTGCAATCCCTGGAGTCAGTACAATGCAAGCGCGATAATGTGTCGCTACATCAACCACCCCTTTTTAAATAAAAAACATCAAATGCACTCGCCAAACTCAAGGCAAAAACTAGGCTCTAATTATTAGAGCCTAATTTTTGCCTTGAGTTTTGCGGAGCATAGGTCATCGCGCTACGATGACATGCTGACCGCGCGGTAATATGATCGCCGGTCGCCGTATCACCAGGTGCACTCTATTACCTTGAATTTTGTAACGCAAAATATTATCATGTACAATTCAAACACAATTACAATTATTAGGTATACATTTATAAAATTGGAGCACAAAAAACACAAACACACAAAAAAATAGCTACACAATAAGGTTAAAAATAAATATTCGTACAGTTACACAATACACTCTGCCTGGACAGGACATGATTTTTGGATAAACGCACAATAGTATACCGGTATACTGTGGTTACACACACAACTTGTCACGCATACTGGGTAGCAACAGGCGCGGGATTCGTGACCGCTGCTGGTGCTGCTACCGGCTGGAGCACCTGTACGTGGGTAAGAGGTGGTGCCGGGCCCGTAGTTTCCTCTCGCAGCCAGGCTCTCATGCGGCTATTGAACTGCCGCCGAACGCCTCTTCGAACCTTTCGGATCATGGAACACCCCACGACGAACCGCAATAACCCGACAATTAGCATTGACATCATGCTCTGCCATGACATATGGGCCTCTACTTGCATGGAGTTTTGAGCTATTATTATCTGCTCCTGCTTCGTCTGAGATTTACCCACTTCACAAAAATACATTTTAGATTGTGTAAGGCACAAATGCCAGATCTCTCCGGGATAGCAGAAGCCACTTTTTCCTATCATTTGCCGTCCGGGGAATGTGTATAAACAAGTTTTCAGGTATTTGGATTGTACTGCTTACACACTGAGGCACTGCACAACACTTAAAAACTTGAACTCATCTTTTATTGCAAAAAATACGAAAAAAACATCGAATCAAGTTGTCATTACAGTGTGTTGAGCGCGTGACGTCACATCGACCACGTGACCAGTATTGGCGTTTTAGAGCGAAATTTAAAATGGCATTTAAAATACATGAAAATTAAAGCATTACTTGTATTCAAAAAGTAATTTTAAATATTTTTGGTTATACGAGGCATGCCTTTTAAGTTTTGTCATTTGAAGAAAAAAACAACTAGATCCTTATAGTACTTTTTATTGTTTTTCAAAGTATTCACCACGTAGCTTAATACACTTTTCCATTCGCTCAAACTGGTTTAACTGGTTATTATAACATTTATTCCACTCTAAAGTGGCTGACTTGAAAGCGTCGACTGCTTCTTCACCGGACTGGAACCTTTGACCACGAAGACTTTTCTTAATTTTAGGAAATGTAAAGAAATCGTTAGGGCTTAGGTCAGGACTGTATGGAGGATGGTCAAGAATTTCTACTTTTTCCTGCTTCAAATACTCAATCGTTTGACGAGCGCTGTGTGAACTTGCGTTGTCGTGGTGCAGGATGATGCGTCGCTTTGCGTCAGATTTTCGAAGTTTGGCGATGACTTGTGGTATACCACTCTGCGTTAACCGTTCTACGATCTTCAAGTGCAATAGTCGCAACATGGCCGGTTTTTCCAAAGAACGTGGCCACCATCTTCTTTGAAGTGCTTCGAGAACGAACAACTTTAGTCGGCTTTGGCTCGTCTTGAAAGACCCAGATTGTAGATAGTTGTTTGGAATCAGGATCGTAGGCATAGATCCAAGATTCGTCACCACTGATGATGTCGTAGACGTGATTTGACTCTCCTCGGTTGAACCTTTGCAGAGTTTTCTTACACCATCTGACGCGGGTCGCCTTGTGATCGTCGGAAAGCAGTTGCGGTATCCAACGGCAAACAAGCTTTCTCGCACCAAGCGCTTCATGCAAGATCTTCTGAATGGTTGTCCCTGAGATGCCTAATAGAGCCTCTATCTCTCGATACGTTACATGACGATCTTCGAGAATTAGTTGTCTCACAGCTATGATGTTATCTTCAGTGAAGGCGGATTTTGGGCGTCCTTCGCGAGATTTGTCACTAACACTAGTATGTCCACGCTGCAATTCTAAATACCAGCGTTCGACAATCCGCAGACATGGGGCTTCATCACTGAACACAGATATTAGCTCTTCAAAACACTGGAGCCGTATCAGGCCTCTTCTAAAGTTATAGAATATTATTGCACGAACATTTTCCTTAGAAAGATTCATTTTCGTACGTAACCTGACAGATTCCAGTCGATGCTGTGACTAAACAATAGCATTAATCCTAATACTTTCAACTGTTTTGAGATTCAAAATTTAAACACATTCGAATATAGAACAGTTCCAAATTCAAAATTGCCGGGAAATATGGAAACGACAGAACTTAAAAGGCATGCCTAGTATTAGGCCCATACGCATCGTTTTAAACACTTTTCTAAAATCAGTCAACATCCCAATTATAGGATTTTGACCACAAACCAATATATGGTTTGTTTTTCACTATCATTCTCATTGATGCCTACTCAAAACATCCGTATTACAGACTATTAAATTTTCTTACGAAATATTTGTCTATATATAAACGGAAATGTTTATTTCTTGCCTGTGCTGCTTCTCCCGATATTTGTCCTTTTGGTAAAAGGGCTTTTTCTATTATAATAGGACCATGAATTAAAGTTGTATGGTAGGCGTCATATTATGCCTACCATTATAGTGCAACGTAAAGTTCAGCAGTTTCTCTAGTAAATATTTTAAATTTTTCTATATCTATTCTGTACCCACTTGAAATGCATTCAAGAATCACTTTAATTTTTTTGATGAAAGTTACATCTAAGCCTGTTGCAGCTGACATCTCAGGATCTTCGGCTGGTATTGCCATAATTCGTGTTACCAAATCCCGTTTTGGGAAAATCTACACGGAGACTTAGTTTGGTTCCTCAGGAGGATGACTCGCCGACCGCTGGAACGAGATACCATACCAGAATCTGTCTCAGAATCTGTGTCGTCTGGACAAATGTTAGTTACATCTTAAAATTCAGTCTCAACTCTCAAGGTGTTCTATATTTACAGATAAAAGACCTAAAGCTTCGGAACTTAGCTCTCTTTTCCATGCTGCAATGAGCACAGGTCTTGTGGAAGAAATGTAGGGGTCTGACGAGAGAATCAGCATATGTAAAATATCTTGATTATTATCAACTCTACTAGCCTTCCGAGTATGAAACTCCCTGTACATTCGAAAGGCTTTATTTCTAGCCTCTGAGGCTTCCTCAGATAGTTGACCGATAAGTACAATTGCTACATTGGCTATGTCAGCGCCGTGTATAAGAATCTTATGCACGGTTGCTGACATATAATACCAATTGTACAATTTGGTGTACTTATCCGCAGTCTTACGGGGGTATTCCTTGAATTTTTCCGTGTTTATTAGTTCACCCGATAATATGACTTGCAGTATGACTGCAAATCTGCGTAAAAGCTCTTCATCCAGCCCAGTTATAGCAGCGGCTTTTTCAGGGCACTCGAAAAACTTTCTCGTGTTTCCATCATTGGTTGTTCCCGATCCTTGCTTAACTACGTCAATTAATAAACCTGCTTCTTTTCTAAACTTGGTTTGGATTTATTTTTTCTTTTCTTCCAAGACGAGTTTATTTTATCCTCTTACAGAACACGTTTTTAAATCTTGTATGCTATGTGCAATAAACATTCAATGCTGTTTATGCGAGCGTGCAACGAAGATATTCCGAACTTATACGAGTATAGCTCGGTTAAAATTAACTTTATATTTCACTTTATTGTTTAAATTTGGTGTTAAGTTTTTTCTTTCCATTCCCCTGCATATATTTTCTGGACAAAATCTCTGAATGCAAATCATAAAGTTCATCTGGATACTCCAGAACCTCCTGATCAACTTCTAAAACAAAACCGTATTCGGATGTATCACCAATTTCAAAATTTGTCTCAAGACTCACCCATTCAAAACCGCCCTCGGGAAGGTATTGTGACATAGCCCAACCATATAGGATTGTTCGCATCAAAATGTGCTAAGTACGATGTAGACACATTTTTGTCAAAATCATCTAAATATTTATTGTTAGCTTTTGCATGTCGATTGCTACATTGCGATACGCCACCTCCGATGCCAGCCTTGATAAAAACAATTTGGTTAATGTCTGTCAGTAATTCTAATTTGACTTTTTCGCTAAGGTTACGCCTTTTCGTTAGTATTAAGAAGAAACACGTTTTAATCAGCGAACAGTAATTTATTGCCGTTTCATTTTTTTGAAGAAAAATTTGTTTTTTTATCAGCATCTGTCCACTTTTTCTTCTGTCAACTTAATTTTTTTGTTTTCCACTCTGAGGAATTCTGTCCACTCAGTATCTATTATCTTTCCCTATTAAATAACACACTTTATGTAGTCATAATTCCTCTCCACATTACTTTGTGTCTGTTCTAAAAAGTTCGCATCGACCGATTTAGCTAGGGACCAAAAAGCTTTGCTGCCTGCGGGAAATGAGGCGATTTTGTTCCCTATTTAAATATTCCATAGCTTGACGCACCAAATCTGTCACGGCATCCACACAAGTTAAATGATCGCTCAAAGAGAAGCAGATAGGCTGCCAAGGAAAAGCCGCAAAAATAGATCTCATCCCAATCTGCTGACTTTTCACCATACCCACAGAGTGCCTTTACGGTTGGGCGGGGAGTAATAAATAAAAAGGACATTCGTGAGTTATTATGCTTTACTAGAGGTTTCCTCATCGATAGACAAAGTCAACATAAAATTTATTTCATACCCTTGATCGATATGACACAAAAGTACTATGTATTAAAATATATGCGTTTTCTAAGGACGAACTGTTACGCGAAGTAACGATATTTGACTTTTAAAAATAACTACTCGTATTCTAAACACTTCACTGACTTTTATTTCAAACAGTGGAAATTACAATTTAACGACAGAAAATCTCCGGGAGCAACCGTTATATTAGGATGTCAGACGCAGACTGGCTCTCTTTTGCTTGGTTAAGGTATAACAGTATTTTGACGCAATAAGTCACAAGTAATACTTTCTCAAATTGCTTTAATGGATTAAGTATATATGTTGTTCCTGGATCTGTCAAGTAATTAACAATGTTTTAATATATATTTAGATAGGTCTGTTTTACATTCACAGATGTATCGATTCGTACCTATTAAAATTGATGAATTAATTTTAATTTTGGATCTTTTTAAATTTGAATTAATATCTACATTTTCATTCGTATTAACCTTATGTACTTGCTTACTCCTCTGGCGCAGCGACCCAAAATGGATCTTAGCCTCCAAGATATGTCACGTGGCGGAGGGGGAGGAAGGGTCTCAGCAAATATCACGTAATTTTTTTTCAGTGGAAAAATGCAAGAAAAGTTTTAAATTAAGTAAAATATGTTTCTTTAATAAAATGAGCCAAATATCACGACATCTCACCAAGGGGGAGGGGGGTCCAAAAATTGCCTAGGTAAATCACCTCACGTGACTAATGGACGCCCCGTAACTTAGGCTAAATCGGCGAAGCTGCGGGGCACAGCTAGTTTTTTTATAAATCTTAACGTTCTGAAAACTTCACAAATAAATAATATTTTTAATTGTTAGCTGTAATGACCGAGAAAAGAAAACGCGGACAGAATTTCGCTCCAGATGAAAAAGCAAAATTAGTGAGATTGCTAAAAATAAGCTAATAATAATAAAAATGAGCATAAAAATACCATACTAAATAAAAAAACAGATGGAAGTACTAATGCAGCAAAGGTTTTAGCATGGAATGAGCTGACCGCCTCCTTCAATTCTTCATGTTTAAATCACAGGTAAGATTTTCTATTTAGAAGTATTTTTTGTCAGAACTTTTGCGTAAATGTCACAAATAAAATATTTTAAATGGTGAGTCTGTATGTCAACTATTGATAAAATGTAATTTACTTACAAAACTTTTTTTAATTTTCTAGGAGTAAGGAGTCATTAATGAAAGTGTGGGAAAACATGAAGAGTGATAGTAAAATCTATTACAGCACATCACGGAAAAACTGCACACAGACCGGTGGTGGACCATTGGTCATAAAAACTGATCCGATACTGGAGCAGGTTTGCAGCATTTTAGGGTGTACAGGGGTTGATGGTGACATTGACAGTGATGATGTTGTTTTTACCGAGGAAGAAAATCAACCTAAAGTGATTTGGCTCTTATCCCATCCCACTGACATAGAAGAGACCAATAAAACTGGTAACAATTTTGCAGCTGATTTCTGTTCTGAACCAGAGGTAATTACTGAATCTATATAAATACTGCCTCTCTCATTTTTGAATCCCACTAGGATTCAAAGATGAGAGATGATGATGAGTGCTGGCCTGGGATTACCCCAGGCCAGCACTAGACATTTTTAATAAATAGTGTAGCGTATAGTATAATTTCTTTTCAAAATGGTCGTTCAGTAATACCTAATGCCAAACGCTTGGATTCACCCAATAATCACAAAAAAAATCCACAGACTTGAAAATGCTTCTTCATTTACCTACTTAGTAGATAATATTTACTATTTAGTTGTTTTCTATTAATTGTTTGTAACATTATTACAACACACTTTCATTAATTATCTTATTTCAGAATGCTGCCAGTGCAGAAACACCTAATAGAAATACTATTAAAACTCCAATTTGGTCTCGTCGGAGATCGGTGGCCTCACAAAATAATGGGCGGACAAAAGCTATAGGCTCATTATGCTCTAGCTTCCAAAATAAGAATAGAAAAAAAGAAGATTTAGAAGAGTTGAAATGTCAAGTTATAAAACTGGAATTAGAGAGTAAAAAAAACTGTTTCAATTGCAACTAGTAGCAGCATCCAAAGACTTTTAATAATAAAGGATCTGGAAATAGAAATTAAAAAAGCAGTTTTTGCAAAAATTCAAGGTACTTGTCTAATCATTTCAATGGATTTATTAGATACTATTTATGAATGCATAAAAACTTAACAACAAACTTTCAAAATAATTTGTTACTTGGTTTCGTTGGAAACCATAAAATGGATCATTGCCATTGGTGACAGTTTGCAAAGTGAGAATTTGTCCTTGTTGTATTAAATATTGCATATTTGGAATTGAACCATCATTTATAAGCTCTTCATCTTTCCTCAAAATGCATTTGTTGTGTGGAACACAACAAACTAATATTACATTTATTGCATTTTGCAATTTAAGCCTTCAAGCCTAGAGCTAAAACAGGAAATCTTTTTTTTTCTTCATTTAATTTAGGTACTTTTTCCATACGGTGGCATGCAAGTCCCATCGTAGCCTAACCAATATAAATACTCTTAATAATTACTTTAACCCTTCAACATTCTCAGCTTTGTAAGCTTCATACGAATTTCCGCCAGTATGTTTTTCACAATTAACACTAATTTTTCATCCAACTGCTTCTCAGAAAACGCCACTTATTTTATTTTCTGGAAAAATTTCCTCCATTCAAATTTCCACTCGGTCCCTGTACATGTTTTATCTTCTGGCTCTTTACTAGACTGGTCTACTATTTCTGTGTCCATATTGTAGTGTACTATGTGTTTGTCTTTTTCAATGTTTTGTGTATTTTTCTTCGGTATTTTCTTTTAAATGTTACTTTTTTGACCATTCTTTTTTTTGGTTTTGAGGATTTGTGGAACTCCTTTGTTCTTCTTTTTTATTCGTGGTCAAGTTCGACCAGGTAACAGTGGTTGTGGTGGTGGTCGTAGTGTCGATGATATCGGTAGGTTGTTCAGATGTACTGTTTTTAACTGAATTATGTATGCCCAACAATGGAAAGTCAGCAGCGTATTCATTGTATCGATCTATATTTGTGCATATTCTTTCATCCATAATTATATCAAGGGCTTTTTTATATGTAATGTTTTTTCACTCATTATAACTCGTATCTTTGAAATCTCCTTTTTAACACACCATATTGACGCTCAACAACATTAGAGGTCGAACAAAAAAAAAGATTTTATTTTATTTTAGGTAAATGTAACCTTATGAACAGACGCTCCTTATTTCTTGTCTTAATATGGGCTTCATTATATCTTCTTCTTCCGAATGTGTCTGGGTTTAAGTGCGGAGTTAGTAAATGACTCTGCAAATAAGGAAATTTTGGTTGTTAATCACATTAATGTACATTAATGTAAACCATGTTGATTTGCAGATGGTGGCTCTTCGGCGGTGTTGGGAAATGATTATAATAAGTTTTGACTTATAATTTAATAACAATTTATAAATTGATATTTAAGTTTCATTACATAATAACACGGTTTCATTCAATTTCGTTTTAATTACCTTTAATGGGTACCCTAAAAACGTGATTTAATGTAGTGATTGAATGTGTTTTTGTATAGTGTACCTGCGGCGCAAGTACGGATCTTTTCAGTCGATAAAATTCAATAAAATTGACAGTTCAAATCGATAAAACCCACTTTATCGATTTGAACTGTCAATTTTATCGAATTTTATCGACCCGAATAGATCCGTACTAGCGCCGCTGGTCTTGGAAAATAATTGATAAACATACATTTAAATAATACGCTGATGCTGAGACGCTGTGTTCTGTGATAATACCTTGTTTCTGACTATTCGCATCTCAGAGTCCCAAGACACAGGCTCCCGCCTAGTTTGGGACTCGCTGTTAACATTAAATAAAATTGTATTCTCAAGAGTTCCTGTGCGGACGTAAATTGTTTAGCAAGATTACCTATATAATAAGTATATATACATACATAATATAATAAATATAAAAAATAAAACAAATACTAAATAAAAGTAACAAAACAAAAAATATAATACTTATAAATAGTAATAAACATAGTGAAGCGGAGGATTGCAGAAATTAACACTCTATGTTATAATTATGAAATTTTAAACAAAAATATTCCTAGGGCAGTTACCCTCTGCGCAGACAAATCATGTGAATCAAGTTTATCATGGCTTACAATTTGACCAAATTAAAAAACGTTACTGAGATTGCAAAAGTTTACGTTTTAAGTTATTGGTGAAAATTTTACACAATAACATTCCTATGGCAGTCTAACCTCGCCGAAGTCGCCGCGGACGAACCTAATTTAATACCATCACGTGAATGACAATAGTTAAAATAGGTTAATTTGAGGACCTATACATATGTTTATCATGGCTTACAATTTGGCCAAATCAAAGATGGTTACTGAGATTGCAAAAGTTTACGTTTTAAGTTATTGGTGAAAATTTTACACAATAACATTCCTATGGCAGTCTAACCTCGCCGAAGTCGCCGCGGACGAACCTAATTTAATACCATCACGTGAATGACAATAGTTAAAATAGGTTAATTTGAGGACCTATACATATGTTTATCATGGCTTACAATTTGGCCAAATCAAAGATGGTTACTGAGATTGCAAAAGTTTACGTTTTAAGTTATTGGTGAAAATTTTACACAATAACATTCCTATGGCAGTCTAACCTCGCCGAAGTCGCCGCGGACGAACCTAATTTAATACCATCACGTGAATGACAATAGTTAAAATAGGTTAATTTGAGGACCTATACATATGTTTATCATGGCTTACAATTTGGCCAAATCAAAGATGGTTACTGAGATTGCAAAAGTTTACGTTTTAAGTTATTGGTGAAAATTTTACACAATAACATTCCTATGGCAGTCTAACCTCGCCGAAGTCGCCGCGGACGAACCTAATTTAATACCATCACGTGAATGACAATAGTTAAAATAGGTTAATTTGAGGACCTATACATATGTTTATCATGGCTTACAATTTGGCCAAATCAAAGATGGTTACTGAGATTGCAAAAGTTTACGTTTTAAGTTATTGCTGAAAATTTTACACAATAACATTCCTATGGCAGTCTAACCTCGCCGAAGTCGCCGCGGACGAACCTAATTTAATACCATCACGTGAATGACAATAGTTAAAATAGGTTAATTTGAGGACCTATACATATGTTATGTTTATCATGGCTTACAATTTGGCCAAATCAAAGATGGTTACTGAGATTGCAAAAGTTTACGTTTTAAGTTATTGGTGAAAATTTTAAACAATAATATTCCAGATAAACGTGCAATTTTATAAAATTCAGCTTTCATTTAAAATTGTTCCTCTTCTGACTCTGGGAATGTTATTAATTATAAACAATTATAAACTCCCTTTGCAAACTTGCAATAGCCTCGGAAACTCTCTTTATCATGCGGCTACCGGTAGCTACCCTAATCCCTCCTATGTCGGCTACGGTCTGCAAATAACTACCGGTAGCGAAGAATCTCACAGAGTAATTGTTTGATGGGGGGCACGGATTGATTTCTGCAAAGAATTTAATCGTCATTTAGTGTCATGCAAAGCCTATCTAGGATTAAAGAAATTTCTTATTTTATGTACGTGAACACAGTAATTAGTAGCTATCTACTACAACTTGTCCGAGTAAACCTCCATTCTCCACAAATAACCGGTCCTCGACTCGCACAACTCATAGCTTTTTTGTTGCAATTTTTTGGGAAAATGAGAGTCGCCCCTTCCATAAAAGGAGTGACTCATCAATTGCCACATTTTGCTCGAGTACGTATAAAGAGCTAATTTTGTTATTCAAATGCTCGATAATTGGCATAATTTTGTCGAGTCTGTTGGGATGCATGGGCAAGGAGGCGTTGTCTACAAAATGTAGACAACGTTTGATTTCTATGAATCGGTTGTAGGGCATGATGGCCCTGAAATTACCGATACTCAGTTGTTTTAGTTTGGGATACCAGTACTCCCGCTCCACATTATTTGTTACTAACGACTGTAACATCACAATCGCGAAAACTTTTTTATCTCGTCATCGTTAACTTCCTTCCACCGTCTCAGCCTGGAGTTGGGCTTCTCAGTGCGCCTTAACGTTTCCGCACCATACCTATTGGTCTCGCGTACTATGTGGGCGATAACGTCGGCATCCCAAATTTTGAGAAATACTTCCAAGGGAGTTAACTCAATGTTATTAAAAGTTGGGCCAGTAGAGGGTACAGCGAAATCTTCCCGGACTCCCTCGAAATTCTCCGGCTCGCATCGCCAGTCGAAATAGAGCAGGTCTTGGTCGGCTCCGGGACCTATGACGGACCTGCCAGATGTGCTCACACTCGATTGGGTATTTAAGGTTAAAAACATAGAATGTTTTGAAACATAGGTCTACTGCTTCTAAAACATTGTTATAGTAAAACCAAACGTCATCTACAACAGCGAATGAGCTAGAAATATTAGCCAAGTCCTCACCTACAGCGACAACTAGAGGCTGTACTCCGACTCCTGATGATGTTGATTTCTTTAACGCTTCCTTTCGCAGTTCCTGTAAATGAGCCTCTCCCTCGCTGCCAGTTTTGGCGAAGAAAATGAAATGAACAGCTGCGTCGAACCGTGACATTAGTCCGAATACCGGTCTTCCCTCCGACGATTGCAAATGGTAACACAAGAAGTGTCGCAGTTTGCTTCTGCAGTTCGGTATCTGAAAAAAAATGAACTCATGTTAGAGAATCCACTAGTGAGAAGACCACAAATATCCAACAATTTTCTCACTTCTTCAGTTACATACAGGGTTATAAGCTTGCAGCTTCCTTTAGGCTAGAAGGGGCATTGTATTCATCATTATGAACAACTATGTAGCCAACCTTGAAATCGCAAAAAAATAAGCTGTAGTTCATTGACCGATAAAATGTATGGAACTGCTGGTTCATTTTGAGTTTCAGAGTTGGCTCCAAAGTAATATTGATTCACAATGATGTGTACAATGAAATAAGATTCAAGCAATGGGATCTATCTAAATACTTAAATACAAAGTGATTGATGACACCTACATTATTTGCGTAATTCATAATCTACCAATTTGTAATTACGATTGATGCCTACGACACAAACGAAAATATTGTAAATGATATTTCTAATTTATGCTTTGGCTCGTAGCGATGTGTAAAACATCTAAAATTTTTTCTTATTAAATTACTGAGCCAAAGGGTTAAGTGTAATTATATTGAACCCCCCCCCCCCCCCCCTCCCTATATTGAAACTGCCATATGCCAGTTTTGTTTCTCTCTACTCTTTCCTTCTCTATTTCCACCCAGAGGTGGCGAGGTAGAGAAGGAGAAATCTCAGAAAATGCCAAAGTTAACAACTAGAAAACCTTCCTAACTCTAGCTGGTAACTGGTAGAGATAGAGAGGTATAGGTCGAGGTAGAGGTGGAGAGGTTTAGGTAATACTTGGATGCACCAATAAAATATACTTAATGATTTTTCTTCTTTTATTTCTTTCCACTTACAATACAAATTACAATCTCGAGAACCATTACATCGAGAAGAGATTTACTTTTTTTATCTTATAACTAGTGATGGGCAGTGCCCATAGTGTTGTGCATCGAATTATCTCAAGAGTTTACCTCTCCACCTCTACTTCTCTGTCTACCTCTACCTCTTTACATCTACCTCTCTAGTCGTCGCCAGTGAACACTCGCGGTTGATTTGTGAGTTCGGTTGAGTAGGCCTCTAGTTGGGCGCCATTTGTATCATCGCAAAGTTTATTAATTAATGGTTACAACAATTAATACATTAATAGCTGATTCATTATGTTTAGGTTTTATTTTTTTCAGGTCAGAACGTATTTTAGAAATTATTGACTTAAAATACTTAACACCTAATTTTATTTTGTTTTCATAGCGTTTTTTACAACCCATGAAGCAGCTTTTTTTCTTGTTTTGATTTTATTCGTCTTATAGCCATGTTATATAGTTCCACGTCAGCTTTATGTCGATTTTCTATACTAGATTTATTTGAATATGTAATGTCGTGCTATTTACAAGCTTCTTTTCAATCGCAAACGATTTCTTTACACAGTGCGCGGACTCTAGTATATTGGTATTGTTCACAGATTGGCGATTATTATCCGCAACGTTTAAAATTCTTAGTGCACGCTTAGCCTAAGAATTTGACAATTTGATTCACATATCTGAAACTGAGTACCAAGAAGTAACATCATATAAAAATGTCATATTATTTTATAAACATGTTATTTATATTATTTGAATAAGCTAGTTGGCTCACCACTTGGCAATTAATAGAGTGGAAGTGCTTTCTATTAAAAAAACCGCTCCTTATTCTCGTGCGGCCTCAATAATGCAACGTGGCTAGAGTCAATGGCTTCACAAATGCCAGGGATACCATAGTTTTCATAGAAACTGAAATAAATAATCAACAACATAATAGTCATTATATTAATTTAACAAATCCAACATTGAATTTTATGTACTTCCTGGTAATAGTATGGTTGTTAATTGCCTTGGTGACTTGCCAAAGACACTTCACCACTGTCTATTGCGCCATAGGGCCATCTGTTAACGACAGAAACACCTGTTTTTTATTGCTTATTATTATTTATAGTTTATTTAAATAAAAACAAGGGAGGTGGCGCGAACGGGGTGAATGTGCAGGCAAGGGGTGGTGAAGGCGGCAGGGCGGGGCGGGCAACTAGAGGCCCACCCGCACGCCGCACTAGTAGTCGTCCTCCATTGCGCAAGCACCGCCGCTGCCGATAATAATCCCGCGGTTGGAACCTGGCGTACGAGTCCAGTATCATGGATGATCATAAACTTATGTACCATGTCGTTCACTAACCAAGTATCAATAGAGGCTTCAACGTCAACATTAGTAGTATGGAATTCAGTGAATGACCCAAACTTAATTGAAGATCTTGCAGAATTAATAGGATCAGGTACAACGGTGAATGGAGCCGGAAGTTTTGGCATAACAGGTGAAACGTGCAATTCATATGGAATAAACCATCCCATAGTAATACTTGGAATACGTTCCCTCGCCTGATAAAGAGTATATAGCAACTCACCACGCTGAAGATGAACACGCCACTCTTCAAAAGGCATTCTCCTCGATGGACCAACAGAAGCGTTAGTAAGAACCACACCACGAGCAACCCTAGTGGCACGATCACGAGCTGGTAGTTCATAAGGTCGTAATGCATATGTCACTTTATTCGTCGCACCAAACCATTCTGGATACTGATGAAACGCCAAGTATAATGCTCGCAGTGCCGTCGAATATGGCGTAGGATGCGGCAATTGGACGATCTCCGCGTAACCATCAAAGAAACTCGTCAACATCAACTCACTACACGTTTTAATAACTTTAGTCAAACCACCGGACGCACTTCCAGACACCGCGCGTAACGAGTCACGCATGCTGACAAGTTCCTGATAATTAAGTCGTTGAATTAGATCACGGGCCTGTGTCATATGCTCAATAAGAATTGAAAGCTGCTGTGAATAATCATGCTCTAAAGCAATCTGTTTGATACCCATGCCATTAGAATCAAACTGTGAAGGTATATTCAAGAAGAAGTGAATCACCGACTTTAGTGAAAAGTCGACCAGGGGAGTCCGTGTCTACACAGTGAAGCGGTGATTGGGGGTTAAGAGCCGTTCTAATTCTTACCCCTATCGGGGAAACAAGGGAGGTGGCGCGAACGGGGTGAATGTGCAGGCAAGGGGTGGTGAAGGCGGCAGGGCGGGGCGGGCAACTAGAGGCCCACCCGCACGCCGCACTAGTAGTCGTCGTCCGTTGCGCAAGCACCGCTGCTGCCGACAATAATCACGCTCGCGAAATCGCCCCTTTTTTTTTTGTCCATATTCTGGTTTTTCATTTCTGGCCCTTACACCATCCATATTCAGCCCCACTGCTCTTGATAGCTTCCTCTGGCATAAAAAGCAAGAGCTGTCAGAATCTGTAATTGAAAATAGGTTGTTTCATTAAAATATGCCGCCAATGGACTTCTATGGACAATATGTACCTACATTTGTCGCGCAGGTTTAACTTGTGTTGGTGGTTGCCACCAAGGTCGCGCGATCTTCTTGTATCGGAGAGAGATGGTTAAGTTAGAATACGGATGTACACGGCACAGCGATTCATTCCTTTTTACTAATTACTTAAAACATGTGTCCGCGATGCGGTTCTGGAGACGACTGTTGCGGAGGGGGGCGCACGGACAGTCGCTCTACAATAATGCTTACTTAAGCTAATGTGCCACTACACATTAAATATTTAAAGCAATTTTAAACTAAGGTACGAGGACAAAATTTAGTTGAGCCTTCCGCATTGCCATTGCTTTCCATTTATTCTCGATAGGCTAAAGATTATAAAGGATATTATTTTAAGGAAGAAATGGAATTATATCCTCACACAATTGCTCAAACAAATTCCGGTGGAGTCTGTAATTTAAAACAAATTCAAATTCCTTGCTTTTCAAAAATGTATCGCGTAGGCAAAGACGCTTGCGGCTCCGCTCGGCCCTTTCTTCAGTTAATGCTTCCTGAAATAGCAAAAACAATTTTGACTGTATTTTGTTTTAAACGACACTTCTTTAGCTATCGCAAGAAGTGAGGTTATTTTACGACCAAAGTACTGTCAGGGCTATCGTAAATTTATATGAAAGTCTTATGAACGACTAATTACCCATGCAAAGTCGTGTCAGGTTGCTAGTTATACTATAAAATCAACAACACTATTAACAAATCTATTTAATTTACACAATTAAAAAAGAACAAACATGCCAAAATACAGTAAAATTTACGGAACAAAGCAACAAGCGTGTTGGGGTGGTTCATACGAAAACGCAGCATTGCACATTACAAGGTTTATTATATATAACAATGAATTGTATAAAATATAATATAAGTACCTAACACACATTTTTCTATACGACAATAAGACGTCAGTCACACGAGTTATCACGTTGACTTAGTGGCCAGTAGGCTGATACTGTTAAGAAACTCCTTCCGTAGAGTTCAAACCTACATGGTATTGTGCCATTTCTCGCAAAGCGGAGTGTTTAAAATAAACACATACCCAAATGAAAAAACATAGTAGGTTCCAACAAACTGAACAAAAGATCATGCAAATAACTCATTGCACGGTGTTTAGTTCATCTTGCTCTTGAAAAAGCACAGGCACGCCGTCTGAACGTATAGCTGCTACTATGATTTCAGCAGTCTGCACTATACTCTCACTCAGTAACTTACTGTTTTCATTGAGAGTGTGAACCAATGGGTCCTGCACTGGTGCAGCTCGTTGCTTGGTGCCCCCTACAATTGAACAGCATTTGTATCGGCTTGATTTCCTGAAATGATTTATGTAAATTATTGTTTTTACATTATTTCTCGAGCTATCTTCTGCGTAAAAGGCGCATAAAAATAACAATCAACAAATAAAATATAAATATTTCTTACCTCTTGACCTCTTGCCATATCCAAATTGGTATGAAGCCATTCCACGAGCAGCTCCTGCTGCCTCACTGGCTCGATTCCTTTTGTGGAACTCCATAGTTTTCACAATTAGACAGAAACTCAGAAAGTAGAATACGAGAAAAATAACTGACACTAATAAACAAATTTATATATTGCTATGACAGGAAGGGATGATCGATATTTATGCTAGAGAAAAATCGAAGTTAAGTTTTCGAAAAAACGTCACATTGATATTACGAGAATAATATCGACACATCGATGTTACAACTAATGATATCAACATGCTCTAGGGCCTAGCCTAGAGTATGCAGTGGCGGGAGCATAAAAGTTAAACGGGTACACACAGTTCTCCAGTGACAAAGGTTTTCCATTCTCCTTAGAATGATAGTACCCAATACTTCACCAGTAATGCTACGCTCTTGACTCTCTTCAGGTTCATCGTCAATGTTTCCACTACAATCATTTTCTTTATGGATTTCAACGAAACCCAAAAATCTTTCGTGTAATTAGCCGTCATCATCAACATATTTTGCAGCTAAACTCAGTTGGGCGATGTGCACTAAGTCCGTAGTCTCATCGAAGATGATACTGTAATAACGAGAATCTTTGATTTTCTCCAGTATTCTCGATAACATCAATATTTCACAGCATGAAATAAGTTCGTTACACGTTGTTTTACTTATGTAAGCAGCGTTCGCTTTAGCGGTCTCAATGTGATGTTTTAGTTGCAAGTATCAATTCTAAATCTTAGAAGAGCTGAAGTTTCCCTCCTTACTCACAATACTTTCACGATCGTTTTCGTTTTCTAATAGACTCCCATCATCTCTATGCCCCCGCAGAGCAATATTTTGCTTTCCATGAAATGTGATTGTTTTTCCCTTCGTTGTGAACGACGCTCCATGCGAACCACTGGGGCACATTGAAGTGCCGGGCTGCGTCGTTCGTCCTCGCTGCAGGATGCACTTCAAAAAAGTCCAAGGCTGATAATCAGAGACATGAATGAAAGACAGCGTAAGACCAGTCTTAGCCAAGACTATGCTAAGCCTATTTTAAATATTCGTATTCAGAAACACAGTTCGTGATAAACTTACGTTGGTCTTTGGCTAAAATCACGCTATGTTGTCTATGACAATTCTTTTTTTAACGGAAAGTTACGATTTTTTATAAAACATTTACAGAAAAATACCCTTTCCGGTTTCTATAGGCTTCGGAATGTTGAATCCCCCTAGGCCGTTATATTCTGACATGTGAACAGTCGATTGCTCCAATAATGTGCTTCAGACCTGGGTATATGCCACCAGGTAATGCCTCAAATGCCACCGAAACTATTTGCAGATTCTCAGGGAACTTAACATATATGGGAAGAAGTCCTGCCAGTCTTGCTGATACATTTTTTACTATACGGCTTAACAGTTGGTTGAGTTATGAAGTGTAAGTCCGCACAAACAACCTGTAAAAGATGTAACAAATTTTAAATTGTAATGTGTACCACTTCATAATATTGATGACAATATTGTTACGAGCTATAGGGTAACGTTTTATAGAAAGAAGCCGTTAAACAAACAGTTACTTTATTGAATTCAAAAGGAATCACTTGCAACACTATTCACTACAAAAATCACTAGTATTTCACTGAGTCACAGATATCACAATCAATAGTATTTCACTGAGTCACAGATATCACAATCACTACTAGTCGCTTTGAACTCACTCCGATGTGTATCGCTTGGTATCTCAATCGAAACTGTCCCTGGCCGCGTCTCGGTCCGCTTATATATGCGCCGCAAATTGTGCTACCAAGTTCCCGAATGATCTAGTTCAAGGTCAAATATGGACATCTCTCTCTTACGCATACAACCATCCCTTGTACACACATCGAGGACTTTCCAGATGGTAGTAGATTATACAAATTCCAGCGAACAAAACCAACGTCCATCAAGCTCAGACTTCACTCATGTGCCTCTCAGTCTGATTCGACGTGTGACTGTCCTGAGCTAGAACAAGTGAATAACATCAAGTATCTAGGTGTCACAATCGATCACAAATTGACATGGGAGAATCATATTAATACCCTGTGTGGCCGTATCCGTAAGATGACTCACGTATTTAAAAGGTTGAGCTTTGTAACTGATGAACACACCTTAAGAATACTATACCAAGCGCTGTGTCAGTCTATTCTAAGCTACTGTATTGTCTGCTGGGGATCGGCAACAAAAACTCTCTTTTTAAAAATTGAAAGAGCCCAGCGATTCCTTCTTAAGGTTGCCTATAAAAAACCATTGCGTTACTCAACTGACCAATTGTATGAGGACACTAAATATCTGAGAGTACGGCAGCTATACATTCTTGCAGTAATTTTGCGTTTTCATAAAACTGCCCCAGGAACAGTCTATCAATCAAAAAAGCCCTCACGTCGTAATGCCTGGGTGATTCCCAAAGCTAAGACCCTCGTAGCACAACGTGCCTATGCATACAAAGGCCCATGGCTGTACCAAGGACTAGACAGAAGTCTTTGTATACTACAATCATCACGGTACGTGTGCAAACGAACTGTAGTATCTTGGCTTTCTAAGCTAAGTTACCGCGAGACTGAGGACGTTATAGTAACAAAAATATGACAATAAGGGGCCTGCATCCCAACCGGTGAATGGCTTTCCAGATATTAGCATCTTTAATCTCATGCCTACTACTTTGTGATTTAACTTCGATCTGGAATACTGTTGACGGGAAAGGACTCAGGCCCCTATGACTTACCTATGACTTACCTTGCCTTTGGTCTTCGGAAATTTGGCTCGGTCACTAGAAATGTTCGCAGATTTGCGGTTTGAGAGTAGTGTGCAATGTCTTTTAAGAAAATTTCGGGCCCAATCAACCCCGGGCATATTATCTTGAAGTCTATATATTTTTTTACCAATTTTGTTCAGGTATTTCTGTGCGAAAACACGAAGATCTGTCGTTTCAAAAGGAAATCCCCATTCTCCTACCAATAAAATATATTTTAGGAAGATATTCTCCTCTTCGGGTGAAAATAATGTCGGATGACCAGCATTCTCTTGTGTGCAATTTATATTTCTAGTCTTTCTGCTCAGGGTACTCTTTGGCACACCATATGTATTCGCTGCTTGGACTAAACCCATTCTTCCCTCTTTGACACAATTAATTGCTTCTTGTAACTTTTGAGAGTCATAATTTTGATATGGCAAATATGATTTTCCATTTCTAGTATTTGTGTATTTTCTATTGTACGTTCGCACCATGATCATAAAACTGGAACAAAAAATAAAACTTGTCGTACCTATCTACCCTTAAATAATCAAAAGTTACATACGGGGCTATTTGAAACATCCCTTATAACTGTAGTAAAACTACCACCAGGCATGGAGGGGGCTATTTGGAATTCTGTTCCAAATAGCCTCAAAACGGTTCCAAAAAGCCCCGATTTAAAAAACAAAACAAATTTAGTGATCTAACCAGGTTAGAATAGGCTGGTAGGAACCATTGAAATCAC
Organism: Crocallis elinguaria; assembly: GCA_907269065.1. Classification (NCBI taxonomy): domain Eukaryota; kingdom Metazoa; phylum Arthropoda; class Insecta; order Lepidoptera; family Geometridae; genus Crocallis; species Crocallis elinguaria. Next base: position 2,381,141 of record OU026076.1, read on the forward strand.
AAGAAAACGTACGATACGTGACAGTTCTTATATTCAACTTACCTCCATAAACTTCGCGTATCCAAGGAAAAGTAGACCACCCATAAAAAACAGTTTTTACATATTTTTTTCGACGACCCTTTTGCGGCACACGAAATGGATTTATAACCTCAAAATTTCGTCCCGTAATAATGCTTTAGTATAAGTGCTGTCAGAAGATAAAAAAAAGTTATATTACCAGTACAAACAATATTATTAACTACCAAATCTTTTAATTCCATAGTTTTAATTAGCCCCGTGGTTTCCAAATACCCCCAAATTACGGTACATGAAAATTAATCACATTAAACTTCTTTTTGTGCAGTCGTGTAAAAATGATCAATCCGTTAATTATATGTTTTAATATTCGATATGCTGGCAACTCTAACAATTTAGTATTGCTATCAATACGGTAACTAAATTTAATCATAGCTTTTAGAACTCTCTATACTAAATTAAGAAACTTTATAATTTAGTTTAGTCAGTTGAACAAGAGAATCGACACCTAACTATAAACTATTGCAAATTAATAACTTGCCCATAGCATTCAAAATCTGTTACAATCGCAATATTTTTCAACTAAAACTTAAAAACTTTTGCTGCAAGTATGTTTTACTTGGTCTGTGAAGAAATCTATTGTATATTATTAAGTTTAAATTTATTCGAAGTACCTACTTTGATATGCTGTAATTATGATTCTGATGCTAATTTGATTTTATGTTGATTCTATTCTAACTAAACTTTTGATAATGTGAGTTTTGTTTTGGATTACAATTTAATTAAATGTTATTTATATTAATTGAATTGTCTAATTTCATTATTAAGTAATTCAGACACAATGTAAAAACTGTTAAATAAAGAGGCGACATAATACATATCTTTACTGAGAATGCTATAAATAAAAATCAAGTTAAACCAAGTTGTATTTATTATACTACCATTAAAGTTCAATAAAATTAACCACCGTCTCCTCAAAATCTGGACAGTTATAATTATTAAATTAAAAACTAACATAGCAGAAGGCCAATTACAGGTTCTCACAAATAAATAGAATAAAAATATAACAACAAGGTGGAAACTAAAAGGAAGTAAATAACAGTAGTATAGAATATACAAATTATTAGTGGAAATTAGTTCAGTATGTGACAAAAAAGATCAATTAACAAAATCTTGACGCCTGTTACATCAATTTAATTTTATGATCTATTCTGTGGAAATAGATAGCCAATTAAATGTTGTCACGAATAATTAGTACTATAATAAAAACAAGGTGAAAACTAGTGAATAACCATAATTTAGAAGATACAAATTTTAAGTGGGAATTAGTTCAGTATGACGAACAAATATGTGACAAAAAGGATCAACTTATATAACAGCTGCTTATATTTATTAATTCTAAAGCTTAGTTGGTCTGATTTCTAAAAGCTGCACTCAACTCTTTAAGACTATTCCCTAAAGCTTTTACAGCATCAATCATCAAACGCTGATTCTCCAGCACCGCCCTTAATACATCTGCAACAGTTTGTTCCAAATCCACACGTCGCTCTTCAACACTCAAAAATCTTTCTGTTAAACTAATAAATTGAGTACGCATTTGAGAAGGTGGTAAAGCTTGGCCCCGGGGTCGGATTCGCGATCTTGATGATGAAACAACAATATTTTATTTATGATCAATACCCAAGCATGTCATAACTATAATCATCTTTGAGTCCTTTCTAATGAGAAAGGGCTGACTTTGCAAAGTCGACTATTATAATAAATGATTGAATAAATTTTCAGGTAGGCAGAGGCATGTATGATTTGGTATATAATATGGTAATAGTAACATTAATATGAAATTATTTCTAGTTTTTAATTATGGTAAATTGTACAAAGAAAAATAATAGAATATAGGTACATACTTGTATTAGTAGATGTGCGAACTGTAGAACGGCGTTGTGGAGATTGAGGTGGTGTGTTGTGATGAGAGATCCTTTGAAGCACAGGTACACTCTCAGGTTCAGTAACCTAATAATATATATATATTTATTATCCCTATGTACTTACACACCCTTTTAAGTTACAATATTAAGTATTAATATTTTTTTGTGAAAATATAGTCAATGTTTATACATACATGCTGTGATGGAGGTTGAAAACTCATATCAAGGCCCAAAGATGATGTACCTGCAACCGGTTCCAGGGTGTTTATAGTTTCCTATAACAAGTAACAATTTTACTATTAATTAATGTTTTTGTGAGTGTTACAGTAAATGAAATAAATATATAATTATTGTTACATACTATTAAAATTGAAGGGGAGGTAACAAGACCCAGACTGTTTTCTTGTAGAAGTTCCTCCTGAAATAGTACCTTTATATATATAAACTATAAACAAAAATTAAATACTAACAAAAGGTTTAAATAGACTTGATAGTATTTAAGTTATACCAAGCATGAATGGAAAGTATATTTTAATTATATTAGAACAAGAATTGTAAAAACTTACAGTATTTAGTTGTATATTAGGTACTTTCAGTGACTTCAATTTCTGTCTCAGGTTCCTAAAAGTGAAGAAACAACATTAATGAAACAAAGTACTAATACACACAATACACATAATTTATTAGATAAATAATGCTGATTTTGCATACATGTATAAGGGGAATTCTCAAATAAGAATCCCCTATAGAGAACTCTTCATCACCCATAACACCCACTATCCTGTCCTCCACAGATGTCAACTCCACAGCATCTCCTGCACCTCCACCAGTCTTGCGTCTGTTGGCAGCCCGTTGTGCTACTTTCTTCTTCACTGCACTCTTTTTGTCCGTCCAGTACTAAACATATAATAAAACTACATGCAATAACGGAGAGGCAGAATAACAATAATAACTTGCATGAAATATTAAAATACCTTCATCCACTGCTTCCAAGACTTGGAAGTACCACCTCCAATAGCATTGAGTTGAAGCTCAATTTGTTCCCAAAATCGACGAGCCTTTTGTCTTGCATTCTGTGTTCGCAGGAATCCTCTTGCTATATCAGGATTCCTTTCCAACATATCAATGAGGAATTCCAATTGAGCTGCAGATGGATGGGACGATCGTTCACTTGGAGCACTACAATGTTATAAAATCTATAAACAAGGAGAACCTACAGAATTTTAACCGATAATCCAGTTGAAATTCTTATATCCACTATATTATCCACTTTTAATTTTACCTCATGATGAATAATTTTTAAATTATTCTCACAAATCACAACATAGATTTAGACTACAAGTTGTCGTGGTTAACAAAATATAAATGAGCATCAAAATCTCAGAGAAAGTCTCCCAATGTTGCAAAAAACGGGGTGCACTTGACTCAAATATGTTAAGTGGATTATGAGTTTATTAAAGTTTGAAGCCCTTACATCTTACATTGCTTGAGACGGTTCACCCAGCCGTAATTTGTAAAAAGTTATTTTTTTACTAAAAATCCGTCCGGTATGGGAATTTGTTTTTCATCATAAAACCAATTGGTTATAGTCCCCGGCACATAAGTTGAACAAAAATGGCTGACGTCTGCGCAGGTACAATAATAGTGACAAGTGTTACGATGCAATTATTTTTTAAACTTAAAAAGTTGCAAATTCTGAATCGAATAGTAATTTTGCGTTTTTTGGGAAATAAATAATTGATATTAAAATGCAAAACCTATAATATTTTTTTATTTAAAATATATAAATAAAGAAAAAGAAGAGATGTGAGGCTTATCCATAAAGTCAGTACTAACTTGCTCTGTAATCTGTGCTAAACATAAAAGTGGGCAATTTGATGTTTAGTCGCTATCACTCATTGGTGTGATTCCTTCTACGTATTTTGAAAGGGGGATGGGACCACAGCTGCTAGGGCCTGAACTTGAGCCTGGAATTGGGGCTTCATTTTCAGAATCAGTTGATGAATCAGAATCGTCATCGCTGCTGTCAGAATCGCCCACATGAATGATAAATTCTTCCGTCAAATTCATCAACGACATGATCGCTTTTGAAGTAGCCCTCTTCTATGGACTTCACTTTATCGCACAGATTTTTCCACTGACACGGTCCCATAACGTTAACTTTTTCGTTCACCAACTCAATGACATGGGGCACATTCCATCGCACATTTTTGCTGCTAACATAACCCTTTATGGCTGCCCATGCCATCTCAATTGGATTAAGATCCGGATGATACGGTGGCAGGCGAAGTACATCATGGCCATTTTCATTGAGGATCTTATCAATGCTAAATGTTTTGAAGCGGTCTTTGTTTCTTTTTATTAATTGGTATAGCTGAGGTTTCAACATTTCAGGCGTAAATGCTATTCCTTTTTCTGATAGCCAAGTCTGCATGTCTAATTTCTTTGAATTGGAGTTTGGTGCCAATTCATTTTCCTTATTATGGTATGACGCATTATCTACGACCACAACCGATTTTGGTGGGAGGTTTGGTACCAATTGACTCCGAATCCACTTTTCATAATTTTGGAAATTCATATCATCATGGTAATCTCCTGTCTTCATACCTGATTTAAATGCCAACAAGGCGTTCGGAACAAAACCGTCCTCCGATCCGGCATGTACAATAATAACCCGCTGCCCTTTTGAAATGGGAATTTTTAATCCCTTAGAAGTCCCATCAGTCCATGCTTTCGAGGTTGAGTGGGATGAGTGAACATATGTCTCATCTGTATAAATAATTGGCCTGCCTTCTTGTCGGTACTGTCTTATTTTACGTAAGTAATTAATTCTTAGCAATCTGATAGAATATGTTTCTATCAACACTTTTCTATTGTTCTCGGTGGCTTTCTATTTGAATCCCAGTTCCCTGATGATGCGGCGGAGACTTTTTTCTGAGCCTTGAAAATTGATGTCGGAACGTAATTTTGCTAGAAGTTTACTGAGGGTCGGCAACTCATTTTCAGTTTTATGAAAATTATGAATACACCGTTTTATCACGCCCTTATCGAAATCATCAATACCTGTGACTGGTTTTATACGTTGTCTCTTTTTACCAGGTGTCCTAAATGCAATTATATATTCTGATCTCTTGCTTTCTTTTATGATTCTTCTAACCGTAGATACAGATTTTTTTGTAGCTTCTGCAGTTTTTTTCTGTGCTTCGGTTATATTATTTTCTTTTGAGAAATAGGTAAAGACATCGAAGACCATTCTTCTCTCTTGTCTCCTTAAAGTTGGCTGCCGAGGCATTTTATTCAATTAAAAACAAAACAAAAATTTCAGTGCGCGACAGTATTCTCGGGCGAAAGAAGAGTGTGCGCGGGTGTCGGGGGACGAAAAGCGACTAACTAGGTAACTAAGCGCATGCGCGCGTGAATGAAGTCGCCCTCCCCGCGTCGCACCTCATACCACACTTCAGTTGAGACCCTAAAATTTGTTACTGCGCATTCAAGGTCATTGTTCAACTTACGCGCCGGGGACTATACACTATTATGTCACTACGTTATACGCTAAGAGATGTTTTGTTTTTGTGGTTATGTTTTTGTTTTGCCAATGTTATGACTTGACTACTTTTTTTTTACTTCGAATGAAGGCACAGAAAAATAATACACTATGCCAAATTATTGAAATTGGCATTTTACTAGTCTAAGAATGCGCTTGACTATAAATTTGAATGAAATGGTAATTAATATGCCCAAACATACTATTTCTTTCTAAAATTTAAAAGAATAACACCGCAAACATGAAATGTTGGAAACCGACAATTACCGATTATTAGTTTTAAGCGATGTGTCACGCCCTAGCAACTAACCTAGTGATACGCGGGTCACTTCACTTCGCCCAGCTTGACGTAATTTTGTCGAATACCAATTTGAGTGAGGTGAACGCCGTGGGCGATGTGACGACGGTTCCCTGGGCGAGCATCGCCAGGAGTTTGCTTTATTCCTGAATCGCACTGCAGGGCTGCGTGGAGGCCATCTTATAACACCAGCGCGACCGATCCACTAGGAAAATCTCTGGTCGAGATAATCCCTTACTGCGCGGGCATAATGAGCTGGAGCACCATCCTGTTGAAATATTATTTCTTGGTATTCTCGTAGCGGAAAATCTTCAAGCGCCTCTTCTAGTGGCCCCGTCAGTAATTCTAAATATCGCTCGCCGTTAAGCCGGTCTGGCAGGAAAAAGGGGCCAACAAGCTTGTCGCCCTTTAATCCAGCCCAGACATTCACCTTCCAGCGGTGCTGAAAATTGCTTTGGGTGCTGGTGTGCGGATTGCTGTGGGCCCAAACGTGATCATTGTGGAGATTAGATACTCCATTTCGGGTGAAGCTCGCCTCGTCACTCCACAACACCTTCTCAGGGAACGCAGGGTCTATCAACAAACGATGCGCATACCATGCGCAAAAGGAACGACGTGGACTAAAGTCGGCGTCTAACAGCTCCTGCGTTCGTCGGTAATAATAAGGGCAGTGGTGTATTTTAGGATTTAGCGCCCAGGGCCTGCAGGCCCCGCCGCCCTGCTGGTCAGTATATTTAATACGAAAGCCCCACGTCTTGATGTGTATCAAACTTACACCCACGAGCATCTTACGTGATTTAGGCTCTTATTAATTAACAGTGGTTTAATTAAACTATGTCATGTCTCTGTTGTTCTTTGACAGTTTTAAACTGAATCGAAAGAGACAAAACATAGTTGAACTAACTATTCAGCCGTTTAACACTGTTTATTAATAAGAGCCTTAGTTAGGTAGGCTTTTTAATTTTTTTTCTATTTGCGCAGCCCCGCCCCTCGTAGCCTGCCGCCCCGGGCCATGACCCTTTTGGCCCTAGGGTAAATATACCCCTGGATAAGGGTGTTGTCCGTCTTTTTTTAAGGTCCTCCAGACCGTCATATGTGACGGAACACCCAAAGCCGCCCCCCGAGTACTACGTCTTGGGTCCTCCTCAAAATGCTCCAAAATAGTCTGCTCCATCTGCGGGTTCAGGTTGCTAGGCCTCCCCTCGCTGGCGCGCTGGTGAAAAGATCCCGTAGAGTGAAGGCGATTCATCAATCCGAGGAAGCAGCTAAAAGATGGCACTGTTCTCCCCGGATGGCGGTCTCTGTAGAGCTCTCGCGCAGCTACTACACTGTGAATGTTGTGATACGAATTTACGCGGGCGCATCGAAATTCGCGACTAATGACGGTAATGACTGTAAGCGCGCGTGCGTCAAAATCCCGCCCGCCGGCCGGCCGCCGCGGTCCCCGCACCGCGCACCCCTTTGATTGTGATTGCCGTTGCGCCGCGCACCCCTTTCATTGAGATTGCCGTCGTGCCGCGCACCCCTTTCATTGAGATTGCCGCCGCGCCTCGCGGCACAATGAGTTTGCGTAGCATAGATTATATTTCGAGTGACTGGTTTGTTATTTTTAGTTTTGTATGTAATAAAAAATTAATGAATTATTGAAAGTCGTAGAACAAACGCTGTTTGTGAAGATGTGTATGTACAGATGGAGCCCGTAACTGGTTTACGACTACTTATATAATTACCAATAACCCTGTATATGTAGCTCGGTTGTTTCTGTCGTTTACCAGGCATTTCCGCGCACTCCTCTTCATCGCTGTCGCAAAACAACTCCCACGCCGTTGGTTTTGTTTTTTTAAGGGCAGTCTCTTCGCTGGTTGTCGAACGATGTTTGTTTTTAATTGCTTTTATTATATTAAAATGCATATTGTTAAGTTCAGACATTTTAATTGACTGACGCTGCCAAAGATACATAAATAAAATATAAACAAATTAATAAAGAGGTTGCTTTCAAAATCAAGAAGGATAATATGCTTTCTTCTTTCCCGATGTGGAAGATGTAGTTGGTTGGTCCACTGATGATAACTTCGCTGGTTGTCGAACGATGTTTGTTTTTAATTGCTTTCTTCTTTCCCGATGTGGAAGATGTAGTTGGTTGGTCGACTGATAAGGTTTCGTCTTCGGAAGGAAACAACACCTCAGCATTGTTCGACCTGAAAATCAAAACACACATACATAAAGCTTTAATTTAATTTTGATAATAGTCTTAGCATTTCTAAAAGTATTACTTTTTATCTACTAGGTACAGTTTTCTTTTCAAAAGAGAAGACGTGGATTTTTGCGTTAGGCGGGTCATAAAGCGGCACCTTAAGTCCATCAGGAGATCCATGGTAAAACTTTCAAACCAAAATCCCTTACTAATCCAACAAACAGGTTTGGGTACTTAAATATCTTTCAAACGTTTGAAACTTTTGATAAACAATACTTATTGGTTATGCCATGTACAAAGCTTTACATTCAGTATCAAATTAATTAATCAGTAATTTCATTACTACAAAATAAATGTATTTCTTGGAGTTGAATTGATATTGCAAGGTGTGTAATATTTAAATTTTCGTATCACACATTATAAATTGTTAAAATATCGGCTGTAACTCACGTCATTTGTCGATATTTTCGACTGTAATAACCTGTATACTATGGTATAATAAACTGTAAATTTTCGATTTGTAATATTTTCTAATTATAAGTTTCTCATGTATCTAAAATTTAATTTCATATTTCTATGGCTATACCTAACCACTAACATAAGGTTACAGGTAAATAGAAAAATAGGTAGGTATGTTTTAAACTCGAAAATAATTATAGAAATAAAAAAATATAAGCATATAAATGAGTTATTTAATTTTTATATGGTTTATCAAGAAAACAATGATAAAATGATCATTGATAAGATCTTAGATGCTCATTAAATCCCAAGCAAATCACTTTAACACATAACAAATGCACACGATCCGCAGTCGGATGAAGTATGTATTTCACAATATAAAAGTCGTATTCGTAATGAAGCCATGATAATTATATTGTTAGTGGCATATTTAATGCTATTACGAGTATATTCAGCCCATTCCACTTTATCCTATCCATCTCTGGGTATAAATGGTCAAAGTCGATTTCAATCTGAAAGCAATAAATAAACATGTAAACAAAATGTAAAAGACCTGAATCCGAAAGACATTCTTGGAGACCGGGGAAATAGAAAATGCCTGCAATCTGCACACGGTTGGCGGCCACGCCCGCGCTCCCCGTATGTACCTACAAATAGGATACATTTAAACTCATTCAATCGGTGCCATTCAGGCATGGCCATTCGTTAAGTATACCTATATGATTGTTAATTTATCGTCACTGTCATAAGACTTTTTCCTTCGATATGAGCATGTGTCCTTCCATTGCTCTTCGACCCACTCGCGATTGTATCTTAACCATAGCATTCTTTGTTCATCAGCATGTACCGTATCATCAGTGTCTGCAAAGGTAAAAGTAATTTGAGCTCTTGTTGGTGAATACGATGCTGTTCAATTTATAATGGGTGTAAGAAATAGGCCAAAATTAGACGTAAAGCGATAGGTACGGTAAGTAGGTACTAGCGGAACGCGAGTCGCACCTTCACTTCTGCTCAGCTACGGGTCATTTCGCCTATTTGCGACCACTTAACTGAATTCTCTGAATGGATGATTAATAAATCATAATTCATTGACGCTTTTGCACTGCAGGATTTTTTTACGTCAACATAACACATTCTAGATTGATTTAGATAAAGGATTTTTGTGCCTTATCTATTTAACTTTGTTTAATAATTTTATAGAATTGCGAGGTGTTTGAGACTTTGATCGACGCTTGTATGTTTGTCTTGCATTTTCTAATCCACTCTCGATAATTTTAGTATCTACGCCTCGCTTCTCAAGGCTGTCGCAGATCAATGAGAAAATGTCTTTAGCGATTTGAAAATGCCTTTCAGTGAATTTTCTTCCAGACTCTGTTGGTTTTGCAGCTCTTACACATTTGGTGAAATCGACTTCTTCAACATTAAAAGGGTATAAACCGCATTTTCTAAATCCGTTCTTTATTGTATCTGTCATATCTACATCTAATGTTTCCTTGAATACTCTACAAAAGTTGGTCTTTGTAATAGTTTTATTAAGGTTTTCTGGCTTATTTTGCCAATCCTTTACTGTTTTACTCCAGTGTTGTTTTAGTGGTCGAAATACACTCACATCTGCGGGTTGGAGAATGTGTGTGGTATTTGGAGGCAGTGCTGAGTGCATATAAAATTATGCCGTTTTCTTCACAAAACTTGCTGAAAGGCAACGACATTTCTGACTTGTGCCCATCAACGAAAAGAATAAAAGGTTTAATAATGTTGTTTTCTATCATCCATTTATTAAAATCGTTTGCGATGTCTATTCTATTATTAGTTAATCTATTATTCTTATCGGTTGTGATTTGGAAGTTTATGCCAATCGTACTAATTTGCGTAAAGCCACTTCTATTTTCCTTTCTTTTCTTGTAAACTCCGTTCTGGTAGTCTACCACCACGACAATCTCTCTACAAAGTGCTTTCCTCGTATTGCCGCTTGTGGTGGCCCAGAACGGAAGTTAGATGAACCAAATGTTGACTATTTGGTTTTCATCGCTTCCAGGGTTTTTTCTGTACCAGCGTTACACCGCACTGCACTGCACTGCTTGCCTTCGCACGCCATCCCCATTCTGTGCGCCTTGTAGTCAGAACCACACATCAGCGAGGATCCGGGCGCTGCATCACCACGAACACGAAGCCACCATCCACCTCTCATCATCACAGCATACAGGGAAGTGCTTCGCTGCAGGCACGATCAGATTGGCCGTACACCCACGACCTTATAAATTTGTGCTCGCCTACTCTGTTCTCTAAAGCATTATACCTATTTATTATTGAGACTCCGAATTGTTTCATTTCCAATTCCGAGGTAGGGACAGGGAACAAGAAGGTCATCGCAAAAAGTATCGGCTGACAGAGAAACAGACAGACATTGTACGTTCATCTATACAAATAAATTAAATTGAAGTGTCTGTTTGTAATATCAAAATAACAGCTTTTTACTAAATGCATATGAAAGTAAATACGGTACCTATAACAAAAACACAATTTTTAAAGTTTTTGTCTGTCTGTCTGTTTGTTCCGGGTAATTTCTGAAACGGCTAGACCGATTTTGACGGGACATTCACTGGCAGATGTTATAAGGAGTAACTTAGACTACTTTTATTTTAGAAAAAGAATTAGGGTTCGGTGCAAAAAATAAAACCCATGAAATCAAATATCTCTGCGCGGGTAAAAACCGCGGGCAGCAGCAGTAAGTAGGTTCCAATTTTCCTAAGCCTAACTAAAAAAGGGGCGTACATTCATTACGTGAGGCGATTTTGGCAATTTTTGGACCCCACGTCCCCCCCTTTGGTGAGATTTCGTGAGATTTGGCTCGACTCACTCCCCCCCCCCCCCCCCTTAATCTCACGTGAGATTTTTCAAAATACGTGTTTCTAGTGCTAATATGTTAATCTGCGATTCATTGCCGTACGCCGCAGCGTGCGTCGAGTATTTTAGTGCAGAAATATATTATTTTACTTAGTTTAACACACTTTTCTTGCAGTTTTAAACTGAAAAAATTACGTGATTTTTACTGAGAAACCTCCACGTGAGATTTGGCTTGACTGCCTCCCCCTTAAACACCTCATGCAATTATTTATAGGTACATTGTCGATAGTGGAATGTTGAGTCGAATGTAGCCGTAAACATGCAAACATGTAAGGTAATTAGTAGATATATATTATAATTATTATATACATACTTAAAACTGGAAATAAGTAGGTACTTACTGCGGAACACGTATATAGTTTCTTGAGAAATTCCCCATTCAATAAAAAGCATTTCGATGTTTTCGCTCTCCATCATTAATTACACAGCACACACATTACACATGTATTGGAACACGTATATAGTTTCTTGAGAAATTCCCCATTCAATAAAAAGCATTTCGATATTTTCGCTCTCCATCATTAATTACACAGCACACACATTACACACGTATTGGAACACGTATATAGTTTCTTGAGAAATTCCCTATTCAATAAAAAGCATTTCGATATTTTCGCTCTCCATCATTAATTACACAGCACACACATTACACATGTATTGGAACACGTATATAGTTTCTTGAGAAATTCCCCATTCAATAAAAAGCATTTCGATATTTTCGCTCTCCATCATTAATTACACAGCGCACACATTACACACGTATTGGAACACGTATATAGTTTCTTGAGAAATTCCCTATTCAATAAAAAGCATTTCGATATTTTCGCTCTCCATCATTAATTACACAGCACACACATTATACACGTATTGGAACACGTATATAGTTTCTTGAGAAATTCCCCATTCAATAAAAAGCATTTCGATATTTTCGCTCTCCATCATTAATTGCACAGCACACACATTACACACGTATTGGAATGTCCATAGAAATAGAAAATTACTAATCAAGCACAAGCACAGTCAAGCTGCGTTTGCAAACCGCGCACTGAGTCCAAAAACAAAAAAAGCGTCCCGCGCCCGCCTCCCTTCCCACCCGCGTAGTGTTGCTGTCTCCGACATTACTTACACGTTTTTGGGGTACGTACACATTAATTATATTGTAACCCGTACCCGGCTAAGAACGGGCACAAATAAAAAGTAAAGAGTAGAAGAAGAAGAAGAAGAAAAGAAACAACAACCTTTGTCTTGACAGTTACATAGGTTTATTCTTTAATACACATCGTTAAATACAACTGTTTTAGCACTTATTACTAATCTGACCGAAATATGATGATAATGATGCTGGTGATATACACAATTTGGTTGAGATTAATTATCTATGACAGAAACGGGATAAACACACGCTTATTCTAGGTATATATGGTATCTAGATTTAATGATACAAATCATGGTAGTTCACCGATAAATGGACAACAAAAGTCTGGTTTATGATTGTTAGAATTATGTCAAAAGAAATGGTTTCTGGATGACGTCGACACCTACTTGGCTTCGGATACAGTAGCTTGCCTTTTCTTCTCTTTCTCTAAACGACCGTGTGTCGGGGCCCTACCCGAACGCTCAAAAGTTGACCGTATATGGGGCCTTTCCTAAATGCTCCAAGGGACAATTGAAACAAAATGTAATACATAGGGCCCGAATAGACGGTCAAGAAAACTACTTAAACGACACGTCTACCAAGTTGACCGTACATGGGGCCTTTCCTAAATTCTTCAAGGGAGAAGTGAAACAAAATATAATACGCTCGGTCCGTATAGACGGTCAAGAAAACTACTTAAACGACACGTCTACCAAGTTGACCGTATACGGGGCTTTTCCTAAATTCTTCAAGGTGAGTAAATCTGAAACCCCGACCGCTTACTTGCGTTGGGGCTTTACCCCGTAAAAGTTGGCTTCTCTGCCCTGATGCGGAGACGCAGATTCGTCACCCCGGCGTGTGACGCGTAATCGTCAGCCTCCGGTGTAGAGAAAACGTCAGGCCCGGTGTAGAGAACGTCGGCCTGGACACACCCAAGCACGTGTGAGCCGCTCCTGGAAAACATCCAGGGCGCAGTTTTAATACTCTGAGATTAAGAACTAGCTCCTGCCTAACCCTATCACGGCAAATAAAACACGGTTTTTACTAACCTTTTACTCCTTGTGTTAGTCGTTCAGCACGGCGGGTGATCCCTGGTCCTCGCTGCCCTTCGCCCCTGGTCAGGATCGCTGCGCCGGTCCGGGTTGCGTCTTCCCTCGGTAGGACTGGCCAAAAAAACCGACCGTCCTCTGAAAATCAACAAGAAAGAACACTATATAGCCCGTCGGAACTACGCTGGACGTGAAAGACTCCGTAAAATGTTCAGTACGCGTACATACCTACACCGAAATTTGAAACACTTTTATAACTTGACTGGCCTCGTCGCCGTTCTCCGGTGGAATGTCGGTGCAGGAGCGTCCTTTGCTCGTCATTGGAAGAGCCACCTTTCCCCTCGCGTCGCCTCGTTCCCCTGGAACCTTCTAGAACTTCTCGACGCAAATGGCCAAAACTAAGCAGAATAACTCGCCCCGAGATGGCGTTCCATGCGAGAGTGGCTCCTACTAAATGGACCGTAAAAATTATGTTGTCTCCTTAATAAAATATGGCCAGTGCCTGCAAACTGCATGCATATTTTTTCTGAAATAAAACTGAAAAGCTGCTCTGAAAAATGAAATAAAACCCCGCCTTGCAATCACGCCCCCTACCGTGTTTTCCGTGAACTATTTAATCCATCGCGGTAGTCGGCTTCCGAAACGCGATGAACGCGGCCCGTCGACCACAGGTGGCGTCGCTGAATTTGTCGATCTTTTAAGACGATCAGGTTAAACTTGAGGTTATTTCTATTCCCGTTGCGTTCCAGGTACGCAGCAATAATTCCTGTAATTATTTATTGCTTCGTATCCATCTAAAATGCAGGCGCCACTGAAATTTCAATATGTTTATGACCCACCCGATGCTTTTTTTAGACGACCTCTGTCGGCGAGGCGTGGCACTAACAAGGACTGTTAACAAGTTACCTTTTATCTATTTCTTCAAAAGTCGCTGCTATTCCCTACTAGATTCAGATTGTCGCACTGAATACGACACTATAGTGTGAAATGAAAGTTTTTACCTAGTTTTTAAATATTTTTATTATTATACTTGAGAATTGCAATTTTAACCCGTTACAATACTCCCCTTCCAACAAAAGTTTCACGTATGCGTGAAACTAGACGCTGCCCTCAGCGTCGTTGTCTCCACCAAAAAATAAAACCCAAAAACGATGGAAGTCAAAGATTCCCATCCAAAAAAACCCATCTTCGACAGACAACTTCGCAAAGCAAAATGAAACTAACAATACGAGTTCCGCGTTTAGTTTCTACACGTACCTAAACTACAATGTATTGCGAAACCCTAAAAAAAACGATGTAGGTCAAAGACCTCCATCCAAAAAAATCTTTGACGGACAACTCCGCGAAGCAAAATGAAAATAACAATACAAGTTCCGCGTTTAGTTTCTACACTTTCCTAAACTACAATGTATTGCAAAACCCTCAAAAAATGATGTAAGTCAAAGATCTCCATCCAAAAAAATCTTTGACAGACAACTTCGCAAAGCAAAATGAAAATAACAATACAAGTTCCGCGTTTAGTTTCTACACTTTCCTAAACTACAATGTATTGTAAAACCCTACTGTCAAGACTACAATAAACTAAACTATAACAAGACAAATTGAACCAAACCAAAAAGTTCACTAACCAAAAAAACTAAACCAAAAAAGTCCACTAATCAAATTAGGTAACCAAAAACTCAAATTAACTAAACAAAAGACTAAACTAAAAACTTCACCAAAAAAAAACACAAATCCACTTAACCTTACCACTAAAAACTTAACTAACCAATAACACACTAATCCACTTAACCTTACCACTAAAACTTAACTAACCAAAAAAATACACTAAACCACTTAACCTTACCACTAAAATTTTCCTCCCCATAAATATATACTTGTTATAATGTTTATAAAAGAGAAGAAGAATAGGAAAAGACAAGAAGATGAAGAAGAAATTTGAAAAAAGAAATATAAATAAGTGCAGTGTATAGATAATAAAGTTGTTATAGAAATAAAATACATATAAATACATGTTTATTTTTTTTTTATTATAGAAAATTATATAAGTTATAAGTAAATACAAGCTTTCCTCATGTGTGCATATCCTCATACGAAATCTTTTACTAAATCATCTTGCATACTTCTCCTTTCAACTTCAAGCAAACCCTCAAGCACACATCTTTCACGCAATTAGAGATAATCTACGTAATGTTGTGATTACTCCCGAAATGTCGCAGCAGCTCACCTCCGATTGTGGCTCCGCTTCATCGTTACCCTTTCATCAACCCCCCATTAGCACTCATGAGTAGTGAAAGAAAATCCCTTTTATTAAATTTTGTAGTATTTAGGGCTTTATTTTTAAGAGGTCATACCACCCGCCTCTGGTCATTGTAGCTTTAAATTAAAAGAGGTAACCAACTGCCTCTAGTGATATTTTGTTGATTGTGTGAGCTCACCACTGCTCTCACCCGCCTCGTATGATCAAAACAAAAAATAAATATGACAATGACGTCTACACTATGTATACAATGATGCTAACTCTTCTACTGGCGGAAAAAACCAAACGACTATGTCCAAATCAATTGACGTCACTTATATAGTTGTTATAAATAATATATGAAAAAAAAACAGTGAAATAAATAAATACTACAATAAGATAAAATATAAACGTACCATAATATAAACCTAAATACACTACATGCTAATATAATCTTACATACAATACATAAATTTAATACCCCTTACTAAACTAAGCTGAACCATTCCGTAACACACACCCATATAAAAACCTTCTGCCAGGACCTATGTTCTGCAAACCTATAAATACTCCATCATGTCCGGGCGAGTCTCCTACTTACTTCCTTCTTCTTTATCTTTCTGTAAACCACATCCCTAAAAAGCCTTCTGCCAGGACCTATGTTCTGCAAGCCTAAAAATCCTCCATCATGTCCGGGCAAACTTCTACCATCTTCTCTACCTTTCTGTCAATCACAATCCTAAAAAGCCTTCTGCCAGGACCTATGTTCTACAAACCTAAAAATCTCCATCTTGTCCGGGCGTGTCTCCTACTTACTTCCTTCTTCTTTATCTTTCTGTAAACCACATCCCTAAAAAGCCTTCTGCCAGGACCTATGTTCTGCAAACCTAAAAATCCTCATCATGTCCGGGCGAATCTCCTACCTACTTCTTTCTTCTTTATCTTTGGGCCCCACGTTGGGCGCCATTTTGTAACCCGTACCCGGCTAAGAACGGGCACAAATAAAAAGTAAAGAGTAGAAGAAGAAGAAGAAGAAAAGAAGAAAAGAAACAACAACCTTTGTCTTGACAGTTACATAGGTTTATTCTTTAATACACATCGTTAAATACAACTGTTTTAGCACTTATTACTAATCTGACCGAAATATGATGATAATGATGCTGGTGATATACACAATTTGGTTGAGATTAATTATCTATGACAGAAACGGGATAAACACACGCTTATTCTAGGTATATATGGTATCTAGATTTAATGATACAAATCATGGTAGTTCACCGATAAATGGACAACAAAAGTCTGGTTTATGATTGTTAGAATTATGTCAAAAGAAATGGTTTCTGGATGACGTCGACACCTACTTGGCTTCGGATACAGTAGCTTGCCTTTTCTTCTCTTTCTCTAAACGACCGTGTGTCGGGGCCCTACCCGAACGCTCAAAAGTTGACCGTATATGGGGCCTTTCCTAAATGCTCCAAGGGACAATTGAAACAAAATGTAATACATAGGGCCCGAATAGACGGTCAAGAAAACTACTTAAACGACACGTCTACCAAGTTGACCGTACATGGGGCCTTTCCTAAATTCTTCAAGGGAGAAGTGAAACAAAATATAATACGCTCGGTCCGTATAGACGGTCAAGAAAACTACTTAAACGACACGTCTACCAAGTTGACCGTATACGGGGCTTTTCCTAAATTCTTCAAGGTGAGTAAATCTGAAACCCCGACCGCTTACTTGCGTTGGGGCTTTACCCCGTAAAAGTTGGCTTCTCTGCCCTGATGCGGAGACGCAGATTCGTCACCCCGGCGTGTGACGCGTAATCGTCAGCCTCCGGTGTAGAGAAAACGTCAGGCCCGGTGTAGAGAACGTCGGCCTGGACACACCCAAGCACGTGTGAGCTGCTCCTGGAAAACATCCAGGGCGCAGTTTTAATACTCTGAGATTAAGAACTAGCTCCTGCCTAACCCTATCACGGCAAATAAAACACGGTTTTTACTAACCTTTTACTCCTTGTGTTAGTCGTTCAGCACGGCGGGTGATCCCTGGTCCTCGCTGCCCTTCGCCCCTGGTCAGGATCGCTGCGCCGGTCCGGGTTGCGTCTTCCCTCGGTAGGACTGGCCAAAAAAACCGACCGTCCTCTGAAAATCAACAAGAAAGAACACTATATAGCCCGTCGGAACTACGCTGGACGTGAAAGACTCCGTAAAATGTTCAGTACGCGTACATACCTACACCGAAATTTGAAACACTTTTATAACTTGACTGGCCTCGTCGCCGTTCTCCGGTGGAATGTCGGTGCAGGAGCGTCCTTTGCTCGTCATTGGAAGAGCCACCTTTCCCCTCGCGTCGCCTCGTTCCCCTGGAACCTTCTAGAACTTCTCGACGCAAATGGCCAAAACTAAGCAGAATAACTCGCCCCGAGATGGCGTTCCATGCGAGAGTGGCTCCTACTAAATGGACCGTAAAAATTATGTTGTCTCCTTAATAAAATATGGCCAGTGCCTGCAAACTGCATGCATATTTTTTCTGAAATAAAACTGAAAAGCTGCTCTGAAAAATGAAATAAAACCCCGCCTTGCAATCACGCCCCCTACCGTGTTTTCCGTGAACTATTTAATCCATCGCGGTAGTCGGCTTCCGAAACGCGATGAACGCGGCCCGTCGACCACAGGTGGCGTCGCTGAATTTGTCGATCTTTTAAGACGATCAGGTTAAACTTGAGGTTATTTCTATTCCCGTTGCGTTCCAGGTACGCAGCAATAATTCCTGTAATTATTTATTGCTTCGTATCCATCTAAAATGCAGGCGCCACTGAAATTTCAATATGTTTATGACCCACCCGATGCTTTTTTTAGACGACCTCTGTCGGCGAGGCGTGGCACTAACAAGGACTGTTAACAAGTTACCTTTTATCTATTTCTTCAAAAGTCGCTGCTATTCCCTACTAGATTCAGATTGTCGCACTGAATACGACACTATAGTGTGAAATGAAAGTTTTTACCTAGTTTTTAAATATTTTTATTATTATACTTGAGAATTGCAATTTTAACCCGTTACAATATAATAAGTATTAGAGGTAGGATAACAATAAAATCAAAGTTGTCCATTATCAAATTATCAACAGGCACTAATATTTTATATATCTATGTACAAGACTCAAACAAAAATGAATGGGTAATGGATTCTGGTGCAACCGAGCATATGTGCTTTGCTGAAACTTTATTTTCTAATTACAGTTAGGTACACCTAAGCCCATTATAGTGGGCAATGGCAAAGTTATTCAAGCAGTAGATATAGGTAGAGGTGGCAATAACGGCTACATGCAATAATGAATTATACTGTTATGTTATAGGTCAACAACAGTTAACATGAACTGTTGTCAATTATCCTGTTATCCTGTTATTGTGTTGTTTGGCATGCAACACGATAATGATAATGAATAAATATTGCCTAATATTTAAATAACATAATCACGACGCAACGATTAATGAACTTCCCTTCATACTTTTACAGATGTTTTAAAAACGCATTATTGCGTTTACGCAACATTGTTTGCATAGTAAAATAAGAATGTGAATTCTGGCGTATTTTGAAGTTCATTGATCTTATGTACAATGTAATTCTCATATTTACATTAATTACATGTAGTATACATATCTCATATTTACAATGATTGCTCTTAGTATACCTACATATTTACATTTTCACTCCATTCGCGTTCAAAAACATAATTTGTGTGACTTTAGAGGATGTCAATCTAGTTCGTCTATCTGAAATTATGTAGCCGGCTTTAGAAAACTCCCGCTCGCACGGCACTGACGTTATCATTATGTTACAGTGTTTAACAAATAGCGCAAAGAGAGATGGGTAAATGTATTTGTGCTCTCGCCACCATTGCAACGGACAAGCAGTCCTGGGTATTACTGTTTCTTTAAGGTACATTTCCACCTCTTCCATTGCTTCTATACCAGCAGATCTGGGGGTTTGAACAGATATGACTTTCCTGTCAAAGGTCGTCCATATCGATAATGATGTGTCTACATCTGGATTTTCCGTAATAGCATCGATATCGTCATCATTGAAAAATGCAGCGACTTTATTGATCATCACACATTTTAATGTTGCCCATTGCGTGTCGGTCAGTGAAGGCATGTTCTTTGAACCTCGGGTCCAAATACGTGCACATTCAGACAGCTTCATTGCGTTCCAAGTCTATAAATCGCGATGATATTCCATTTTTCAGACAAATTACGAAGTCTTTGACTGATGGAAAATAGTCCTTATTCGCGAGTTGTTCAAAAATTGATTTTAAGCCTTGCGTCATTACAACAGCTTTACTTGCCGTGGGGTACTTTTCGGCACTCATAATTGAAGTCACTTCGTGGAAAGGTTTCAGCACTTCGATCAGCTGCTCGATACAATGCCACTCTTCCATAGGAATCACGGGTAAATCAGCACGTAGGTTTGGAATTGTGGCTCTAAGGGCTTCTTGCAATGACGAAAACCGTTCCAACATTAAATATGCTGAATTCCATCTTGTTGGTATACTTACAAGGAGTCCCTTCGCACAACCAGGCGTGATATTCTGTGCATTCACCTGATATTTTAATAGCTTTTCTTTTGCTTGAGCGCTCCTTTTAAAATGGGCGACAGTTTTCTGTACTTTTTGTACAGGTGTAACACTGTAACAGGTGTAATGGTTACAGAAACTAATAAATATGCGTTAAAATATATCACAGAAAAGCAAAATTAAAACGAAATAATAACAAAATACCGGTTATTATCATGGAAAGCTACGAATAATATGGGAATGCGAAAGTTTCTAGGGGTACTACTCGCAATGGGTCTGAACAAAGTGCCTCAATATAAATGACTATTGGTCAAAAAAATCAATATATCGAAACGAATATATTGTATCTGTAATGACTCAGGATAGATTTCTGCTATTATTAAAGTTCTGGCATTTTTGTGATGATTCGTCAGCCTTCCACAATACAAATAAGTTGAAGAAAATTCTCGATTTAGCTAATATGCTCAACAGCAGATTCCAAGAAGTATTAACGCCCGGTAAATTCGTTGTTATAGATGAATCAATGATACCATGGCGTGGCAGGCTGATATTTAAACAATATATTAAAAATAAATCACACAAGTATGGTGTTAAAATTTACAAGTTATGCACTCCAGAAGGGTATACATATAATTCAATAATTTATTCTGGAAAGGGAGAAAATGGCCGTGAACAAAATCATGGTAAAGTCACAGTACTGAAACTTATTCAAGGGCTGGAGAACAAATGTCGTGTAGTAATTGCAGACAATTTCTACTCTTCAGTTGAATTGGCGGAAGCAGGGGCGTATTTACCCTAGGGCCAAAAGGGCCATGGCCCGGGGCGGCAGGTTGCGAGGGGCGGCATAACCTCGCGCTCCACTTTATATGCGTGAAGAAAAATTAAAAAAGCCTACCTAATTATCAAAAATTAAATTTCATTTTGATAAACATCAAGACGCGGGGCGCTATAGTATTATGAAAGGCGCGCGCGGCGTGTCCGTCGCTGCTCGGAGATAGTCGGTATGTTTCGACGTTCCTCGTGTCGTTTTAGTTCATTCATATCTTCGCACTCCGTAGGCAAGAGCGGGTAGGGCGCGGGCCCGGCGGTGCAGGCGGCGGGTGACGCAATTCGTGCTTTACTTGTTTCATGTTGTCTCAAATCAGCGCATCAAATTAGGTTTTATCTAATTGGTTTTGTTTTGGTGCTAATGTTGAATAGTTATCTACCTATCAGTCAGTGTTTATAAAATATTCATTAATCATCAATTATCATATCAAGAAGTTTGCAGCTTATGTTGACTTAGTTTACTGAATACCTATACGGACATGAATCCGAGTAGAAAAAAACTAAGCGGCCACGCTTACAGAAGAAAAGCTTTAGAAAAAAAATATAAGAAACACAAAATTCTCAAACAGTTAAAATTGATAGCTTTTTCAATAAAAATGACGAAGCGTCAAGTTCGACTAGCTTCAATGACCTAGCAAAGATCGCGGCGGAGGAGGTTAGTAAAATTTTTTTTAAGTATTTTAGTTAGGTAGAACTATCAATTTGATTTAACGCGGGCGAAGGCCGCGAGGCGGTAAGTTAGTAAGTGGGCACCTCATAGGAGTCATAGGTAGCTATGCCTTATTATATACCTATTGTTTTGTTAGCGTGTACACCTGAAACACTGGAAAGAAACTGGAAACTATACAAATCGGTTGGCTATAGGTATATAAGATGCAGCGCAGGCGGCTTGCTTCCTTCCCCGTCATCGCCACCCTCGGCACACCTAGGGCGATGCGGACGATCCCAGCGCGGCCGCGGTTAAATTAATCATGATTAGCCGTTATTGATTCTTTTTTTAAAACCAATTCTGCTTCTGGTTCCTGTTATTTTATTATTTTTTGTCAAAGGAGCTATGAATAAAAATGGCGTTAAAGTTATTAAATGGGTTGACAAAAGGCAACTACTAATGCTATCTACTCTCAAAGAGGACAAAGATGTGCTTGTCAACACTGGCAAAAAAAAATAAGAAGACGAATGAAGATATAAAAAAGCCTACACGTGTCTTAACGTATAATAACAACAAAAAAGGAGTTGACTTCAGCGACCAAATGTCTTCATACTATTCTACATTAAAAAGAGGGCTCAAATGGTTCAGAAAAGTGGGTGTGGAATATTTGTTTGGCATGGCGTTAGTAAACGCGTGGCACATACAACATGAAAAATGATAAGAAGGTTTCAAAAAAAGAATTTACAGAGGCATTAATGCAATCATTAACTGGAAGAAGTATATGTCCCGATAGTAGGTAAGTATAATGACGTGTAACATCACTGTAGGCATATGTAGATCATTGTTGAAGGCGATTCCTACATTTCCGTGTTTCAACATCGTCAGACGTTCTACATCTGCAACAGGTAACTATTGTTATTATTTTGAACATATTACCAGTGTTATGGTGGCTGCGCATGGTCTTCGTGCATGAGCTTTATGCTGACTCCGCTATTTTTCTGCGAGCAATGTATGGCGTTTTTTGCACTACTGCTTCTATTATGGTATGTTATGGCACTGTTTACTTACTCAATAACACACGATGCTAGTTCTTATTTCGGGTCAGTCAGCTGCATTTATCATAAAAATAAAGCTTTACGTGGTCTACCTGATCGCACAAAATAGACATTAGGCCCTGTTACCACTATATTATACACCATATATACATAATTATATACTTATATATACAGGGTGTTAGGGTTATCACCGTTGTCTTTCAAGGAGGTAACTCAGTATCATATTTTATACAACAACTTACCCTATAGGACCCATGACGGAAACTAAAAAAAAAATTTTGGCTTCCCATACTAACCGATCCGATCAATTGATTAAAAATTCTATTTGAGCAATAAATGCAAATGCGCAAAACCTCTCTTGCAAAACTCAGCCCATGTTATTGAACAATTTTTGTTCTAAGACTTTTGGGGATTCGCAAAAAAAATATTTTTCATACAGATGGGCCCAATCAATTTCTCATTTTGTATGATGAACCAAATTTTTTTTGACGAGTTCCAGAAGTCGTAGAACAAAAGTTGTGCAGTTACCGGAATTACATGTTGTATAGTTACTTATGTTCTCTGGGGAAATTTGTTCAGTTTCGCGAGTTTTGTGGTAAAACTCATAAATGGTTAATAAATCGCACGGAATTAAGCAAAATAAAATAATTTCAGGAAATCAAGTAAAACCTAAGGACAATGACCATGTCCTTGAGATGAGCGCTAAACGAAGAAATTGTGCAGGGTGCTACGACAGACTGCGGAAAATTTTTAATAGTACCCAAGCAAAACAAAAAGAAAACCTTTGCGTAACATGTTTCCAAGACAGGCATAAGTAAATAAAAACATTTTTCAGTTCTTTTACGATAATTCTGTTTTATTTTCGATATCCCCTTATTTTTCTCTGTCCCATCTGTTTAGTATTCATCTAGCTATACTAAATATGTCTATCTCCCTCTTCCGTTGAGGTCTCAAAGCGGTCCACACAGTGCTCGTACAAATAATTATATTAAAAATAGTTTAAAGCATATCACATTTTTGTGTATGATTCATGGACCTCCTAGCTGCCAATCTCGTACATTTTGGTCCATTCGAGCCGTAGAAAACGTGAATTGTAAGTCGCCATTTTGAACATTCTTGAACAGCATTATTTGTTGTCTCTATCGCACCTCTTGCGCGGCGGTGGAGAAAAGTTTGCATTAGCGACATCTATGATCTACGGGCAGCCACTAACAACGCAAATCGGGCTGCTTTATCGACGAAGCAGATCGACGGAACGAGCGTCGCCTACAACAACAAGCGACATCTACAATCAATACGGTACTAACTACTACTATACCGACGAAGACGCACACGTCATAATAAACGTCACGAACAGATGTGACAACTTAGTACTTTTTACGAGTGAAGAGAAAGAGACAAGAGATTCTCTCGAATATTTTTTCTACGCATCGGCGTATACGCCACGTACTACGTTTTTACAAGAATAATTGCTACAATTTCTACATATTCAATTCTATTCTACTTACAATACATACAAGTGAATAAATTGAGAGGCAATGGAGCTCGAAAACCTCAAATTACAGCGAAGTGCAACAAAAGGAAAACTTACGAGGATTTACAATTTTGTCGAAAATTTCGAAGTTGCGAGAGTCAGAAGCAACCTACATGAAGTCAAAGTTCGAGATATAGAACTCACCTCCGTACTACAACGATTCGAAGATTTACAAACACATATTGAGAAATTAGATGCCGATCCCGAGAAACTAAACCTGCACGAAATTGAGCGCAGTACATTCGAAACTAAATACTATTCAATCAAGGCGAAAGTTGACGCCATGTTGTCGGGGCCCATCATGCAATCCAACACGGCACGTACTGATCTATTTAATTGCACAGTGATCCATGACTTATCTCAATTTAAGAAACCGCACGTCAAGCTAGTACCATTGGAACTACCAAAATTTTCTGGAAATATAAAAGAGTGGCCAGCCTTCAGAAACATCTTTAATGCATCGGTTGACAGCGTGGATCTCCCGATGGTTAGCAAGCTGCAGTACCTACCTAAAAACGGCTCTGACAGGTGAAGCGGCTGATCTCATATCATCACTCTTAATCACTGAAGAAAACTATACTAAGACGTTAGATATATTAACAAAAAGGTATGAAAATAAAAATATAATTGTAAACTTTCATCTTATGGCTAATGATATCTTAAATTAAATGTAATGTTCTAAATGAAACAAAATTAAAATTCTAAAATATTCTTTATTTGCTACTAATGTATAATCTCTTACTTTATAAAAGGGGCCAGAATGTTTAGTATTCATCTAGCTATACTAAATATGTCTATCTCCCTCTTTCGTTGAGGTCTCAAAGCGGTCCACACAGTGCTCGTACAAATAATTATATTAAAAATAGTTTAAAGCCGTGAATTGTAATAAATAAGTGTGAAGTGCAAATATAACAGTTTATATCACATTTTTGTGTATGATTCATGGACCTCCTGGCTGCCAATCTCGTACACCATCACTACTAAAAATACTTTCTAGTGCGGTTCAGGTTGATATCGGCCTGCCGCTTTTCCTGCTTTATTTCAATCAAACCTAAGGAAGTTGGGTTCAAGGTCATTTTAACAATTAAAAAAAATATATATATTATGTTTCGCGCGGCACGTACCTAATCTTTTAAGTTCTTCTGTAGCCATGTTTGCGGTTTCTGGTATTTCTTGCGCAGAATCAGAATCAGTCTGAATATCAGATTCACTACTTGCTGTTGATAATAATGACATCTGCCATGCATGCGTCCAAACCTTGCGTTTGAGCATGAAAGAATTAAATTAAATTAAATTTGTTTATTGTGACAAAAACGATAAAAACCAATTACATTTATCACATTAGGAAATAGTACGTAATATACAGTTACAGATTACAATAATGTCAATTAAAAGTACAATTAGGAAGTCGCAAATGCAATGTCAAAAAATAAGCCGATACAGGTCTGCCGTCCTAGCTAAGACAACCGTGATTATAAGTCGTCCAGAGGTACAGTCGCAGAGGTACAATGTTAATAATCATTCGCTATCACTACTGTCGGAATTACCTATATTGCGCCATTGGTCGTTCAAGCTTTCGCAATAAGATAAAACCGGCGAAACAATGGTAGACCACTTGTCAAAAGAAATGTCAAAACCAATGTTAGCGTCACGGAGTGCATTGAAGTGGTGCAGAGGTCTAACTAGTGGGGACATCGCTCTCGCCCTCGTGTGTCCGCTATCTATATGAAAGATATTATGTTGTCTCCTGTGACCGCGCCTATTTGCCGGGACTTCAAGTTCGTCTGGGACGAATAACGCACACATTAGATTGTGCTACAAAATACTATCGACTGATCCCCTTAGCACTTTGAGACAGATGGTGAGTTGGTCAACCATCTTTCTAACTTCTAGAGAGTTGAGTCCTAGGTGCCCGAGCAAAAACTTGGTAGGGTACCGAAATGGGTAGTACCCATAGACATTTTTATAGAGAGATCTTAAAAAGGCTTTTTGGACTTTTTCAAGCATACTGTTGATTATGGCAACTTAGTATTCAACATCTATGGATCTATATACTCTGTTACACACGTTTTCAAAAAGGTTAGATAGAGTTCTGCTACAAACTTGAGAATTGTCCGACCAAGCTGATTTTATGGATAGTTTTTATACTCTTTGAAGCTGATTAAAAGAGTCCTAAAAGGTGAAGCCTTTTCTTTTATCACGATCCACCAAACCTTTTAACAGGTTATGGGCCCAGAACACCATACAGTAAGAAGAAATAAATTGTAGAAAATGGAGGATGAAAAGAAGAATAAATTCGGGATTACTCCGTTCGCTGGAACAGATTTCGGGAACTGGTTTTATAGGCTAAAAATAGTGCTGGAAGAACACGATCTTCTAAGCGAATTGAAAGAAGAGAAAGAACCGATCGCCGGCGCCGACACTTCGAAAACCAGGAAATGCAAAAGCATAATAGTGCAATGCATCGCCGACAGCCATATTGAAATTAATATTAAGTCACTTCATTCTTCAGATATATGTACTATTAACAGGTAGTCCTTTAAACCTACAAGGCAGTCGCACGTTTTTAAAGCTGGCAATCGATTACAACATCGAAACCCGTTTTTTTTTTGTCGGTAGCTCTGTTTCCTATTTGCCCGAAGGCGCGTTCAACTTCATTCTTTTTTCGTGCGAGGCAGCGCGCGGACGTTCTCACTCGCTACCAAGAAATACTAGATTTATAGTTATATTAAGCACAAGTAAAATTAAAATTCCTGATGCCCAAAAGAAGTTACGCCGAAAAAATGGAACGTTACAACTATAAAATAAGAAGGCTTGAAGAAAAGGAAAATAAACGACGTAGACGAATTATTGAATCATCCGATTCGCTGGAAGAAAATTCAGGTTAGTAAAGTGTTACTTCTAAGTGTTTTAACGAATGTTGTGAAAAGTAGTTAATTTTAACCTGGAGGTTGTCCGTGGGTCAACACGATGGTAATCATTATTCTTATGCTTAGAGGGTAACCGTGGGTTACCACAAAGCAATAATAAGAATGACAAAAACTACACAAAATATGGTAATTAAAAACGGAAGGTTGACCGTGGGTCAAGACGACGTTTTATTTTATGCTTAGATGATAACCGTGGGTTATTACAAAAGCAATCGTTACTTGGAGGTTGGTCGCGGATCAACACGACAGTACCAGATTATCCTTGGGTTCTATTCTAAAGCATTAAGTATTCACCTTAATATCGTTTCGATCTCAAAGTGGATTACCATAGTCATTATACTATAACATTAATTTCTTTTACATTTTTCACAACTACCCCAAATTTTATTTTTTCTTTGAAAAAAATGCATTATTGCTTCCTATTACGCCTTATTAGTAACGCTTCTCGTTTTCTTTTTAGATAACGAGTCGCAAGCTGTTCTTGAGGATCCAATGCCCATGGAATGTTCACTAGAAAATATCCATGAAAGTCTGGCACCAGAGAAGGTGCCAGAAGAAGAAAACTCTCAAGAAGTAATATCACTTCCTGATCTTGATCCGGATATACTGTCAGCCCTCGGAGAAGTTGCTGAAGATGTACCTAAGTTCGGTGAAAAAATTCATGATAACTTATCACGGCTTTGGCATCCCATACTCCGAAAAGGGATAGAAAAAGAAGCCAAAGATAAACTGATGAAGCAGTATCAGATTCCAGAAAATTGCACTCTTTTGCAAGCACCGAAGCTCAACCCTGAAATAGCGGCCACGCTTTCGGACACCACTCGAAATAAAGATAAACGAGTTGAGAGCGCTCAGCAACAGCTAGGCCTTGGCATCACTGCCCTCAACAAGGGATTATCGTTGCTCCTTGAAAACGGC
Source organism: Crocallis elinguaria (assembly GCA_907269065.1). Taxonomy (NCBI): domain Eukaryota; kingdom Metazoa; phylum Arthropoda; class Insecta; order Lepidoptera; family Geometridae; genus Crocallis; species Crocallis elinguaria. Next base: position 2,409,390 of record OU026076.1, read on the forward strand.
ACAGAAAGGGTGAAAGCAATTAAGTTTTTGAGCGATAGTAGCCGAATTCTATGTGACCTTCACCATGTGGAAACCGAAGTTCGGAAAAAATTTATGACACCAGGTTTGGACAAGACGTTCTTGAACCTGATTCAAGACGTAGAAAGGGACGAAACCCTATTCGGGCAAAAACTATCTGACAAAATCAAGGCGTCAAAAGCCATTGAAAAGCAGGGTTTACAAATAAAGAAACAGGCTCCAGTAAAAACACCTGCAGCTTCCGCCCAACCATCAACCAGCAGAATTCGGTCTCAGGTAAACTGGTCCGGCCCCTCCCGCTACGCTTCGAACAGGGGGGGCGGGGTGGTTACAGGAAGACAGGATCAGCCGGCCGCAAAGGTCCCCAAGCGTCAACGATGAAACAACTGTCGTCATCGCAGCTTCAACAGAACCAGACCAAGTCACGTGCTCCGGCCCAACAGCGTTAGAGGTACATGCTGGTCGAATAAAATTATTCTATGGTTGTTGGCTTAAAATAACTAAAAATCATCAAAATTTCTCTTGAATTTTCTAATTTCAGGCTGTTCCAGCAAAGGTCAGGCCAGGACCTAATCCGAGTCAAATAGAATAATACACACATAAATTGGTTTTATAAAGTAGAAATAGTAGTAGCATGTATATTGTATTACTGTAGAGTAGATATTAATAATTAACTAATCATAAAGTCACATTATTGTCTGAACCACTCCTAAAACTATTTTTTAATTTCAGGCTGTTCCGGCAAAAGTCAGCCACTGAACTAATTTATGAAGAAACGGAAGAGGAAGATGTTTAATAAAAAACTTTAAAATTCTCAGTTTACCCTATTATTTTACTTATAATAAGTCTTTATGACATACAATGTAAATCCTAACAATTTTCTAGTAAGTTTAACAGATATTTACCAATCGGATAATATTTTCCTATCCTTTGAGTGACCAGCCGTGACATTTCTCCCTTTATATTGCTGTTATTAAATATGCTGGTCATGTGATGAGCCAGGGAATCTGGCATTCACATTCAACAACTTCAGGTTTGAGTCGCATATCTAAAACAAAAATAGATACTTATTTGGCTATTGAATATTTTAGGCAATATTCAGAGATTAATCTAATCGCGGACTCATGCTTCTCTATGTATCAAAATTTTATATAGTTTTGTGTACTAAAAAGTATTTTGTTAATGGGCTGATAAGTACCTATTATGCAGATATCAGATACAAATTGGGCATTGATAGAATAATTTCCTTTTCTATTTTTGTACCCAATAGGAGGATCATCTGGATTATTATTGTATGGGCACACAATAGAAATATGTGTCCCATCTATGCAACCCAAACAATCGGGTATGCCATGCTTTGCTTGAAAGCCACTAGCGACAGCCCTCCTCTCAGCACCTGTGCTAGGAAATTGGACATAAACAGGGAAGAGATGCTGCACTATAGCCCTGCTAACTTCAGTCACTACCTTGCTCACAGTTTTTTGCCCCAGAGCCAAATTAAACTCCTGCCCTATACTCCTTTGGTAGCTACCAACTGCGTAAAACCGTACAGCAGTAAGAACCTGTAACAATTATTACATTTGTAGGTAAGTACTTTAATATTGAAACTGTCTACTCATGATAAATATCTCGTTATAATGTCTAACTGTTAGTTAGTCACATAGGTTATGTTTTTAGATTTACAGATATTAGATCATTGAATTACTAACAACAATGTGGACAGGAAGTCCGTGAGATCGGGTTCTTCTTATGTTATCCTCGACACCTTGAATAAGTACCAAAGCAATTTCCTTCGAAATTCGGAAGAGAGTTACAAAACGCTCTTCAGACAGTTCCAAGGGATTATTTGCATCCCGTAAGCCGCGCCTGTGCATCATCAGCGAATCTCCATCTCTATTGGATCTCCGCTCTTCTGCCAGTAACAAAATTAAACCGAAGTCCATTTTTGCACTTATAAATGGCGTTATTCGTCCGCATCGACTTATATAGTTTCTATAAGTTTTCGGTTCGGACTCGATCATAGATAATTTATCGATGCATGCCCCCCGGACATGCCTCCAGTGCGTGGCGCGAAGTATCCTCCGCGCAACCGCACTGGTGGCATGTCGGGGTTGCCTCCCTTCTCGCCACACGGTGCAGGTACCTCCCGAAACAACCATGTCCCGAGAGGACCTGCGTGAGGCGGAAGGTGAGGCTCCCGTGCCCTCGCTGGGCCCACCGTTCGAGTACGGGACGGATCGCCTCCAGAAGCCGGATGGCGCCGTCCCCCCTCCGTGCAGGCCCCGCGAGGAGCCTCCCCCTCCAGGACGCCAGGGCCGCTGTCCTGGCGTCCTGCCTCCACCGCACCACCTCCTGTGGTGCGGGAGGCTGACCCCGCTCCCTCGCCTGCGCTCGCTGCCAGTTAGACCGAGGACAGAACCTCGGCCTCTAGGTCCCACGGAAGGGACCCGGACAGCGCGCAGGCGACCTCGTGGGAGAGTGTCCGGTACCCACGGCACACTCTCACCGCCATGGCCCTCTGCGCCCCATGAAGGACGGCGATCTCTACAGGGTGTAGGAGACGCCGCCCAGATCGGGGCCGCGTAGAGGGCCATCGAGCGTACCACCGCTGTAAAGAGGCGGCGGCAGCTCCCGTCACCTCCCCAGAGGTTGGGGAGGAGCCGGCTCAACGCTCCAGCTGTCCCTAGGAGCTTCGGTGACAGCTGTCGCAGGTGGGGCCCGAAGCCCCATCGTCGGTCAAGGACGACGCCGAGATATTTCAGCGTCGACCCGACCGCGATGGAGACTCCGCCCACCACTACCGTGGCGCCTGCAGGTGGCGCCCTCCGAGGACCATGGAAAAAGATGGCCTCGGATTTCCCGAGCGCCACCTCCAGGCCCAGTCTCCGGATCCTGGCCACGACCGCAGCGACGCCGGCCGTGGCGAGGATCGACGCATCACGATACGTCTCCCCCCGGGCGGTAACGAGCGTGTCGTCGGCGTAACATAGGACGCCGACGCCACGCAAGTTAGCGCCCCGAAGGACCCAGTCGTATCCGACGTTCCACAGCAGGGGCCCCAAGCAGGACCCCTGCGGAACGCCACGCACGACCGGGCACCTTCCCTCCCCCGCCGATGTCGGGAAGACTACCTCTCTATAGGAGAGGTAGTCCCCCACGAGGCGCTGCAAGTACCGGGGTACCCTGTGGTACCCCAGCGCCCCCTTGATCGTGGTCCACGGGAGGGAGTTAAACGCATTGGCGATGTCTAAAGACACCGCCAATACACCCCCGCCCGCGGAGCACGCTTCCTCGGAGAGGTCGCGGACACGCGCTATGGCATCCACGGTCGAACGACCTCTCCGGAAACCAAATATACATACGATATCTTTTTTTTTTTTTTTTTTTTTTTTTTTTTTTTTTTTTTTTTTTTTGGTTTCCCAGGGAAAAACTCCTTTGCGAGCTTACCCCTCCGCGCCCCGGGGGGGGGCTACGGAGAGAGTGTGGGACTCACGCTCGCCCACGCGCAGCCGTCCTACCCACTAAAAAACCCTGGGACGTTTTCCGGCTCAGCTTTTGGACGGGGTCGCGGTTCCGCTTTCGCACTCCGCACAGGACCCCGTCAGCCGTCGTCCGCCCCCCAGGGCGGACCCGCCTCGCGGGGAGAGCACCTCTCCCCCGCACGGCCAGGCGATGCGCCCAACGCAAGCGCATCGCCTCCGCCTCGGGAGGACCCTACCTATACGCAGGTGAGGGACGCCGAATGCCCCCGCATCCGACGCCCCAGGTCCTCCCGGTGGAGACGGAGGGGTTAGACCGCGCCCCCGTCTCCGTGCTCATGAGAGCACCGTCAGTGGCGCGCGGTCGCAAAAGCACGGCCGCGCGCTCCACCTCGTCTCGGTCCGGTGCAGAGGGGGGCCGTGAGTCACCCCCTCTGATGTCGAGTCCGATGTTGCCCCCACCCCGATTATGGCCAATCAGGGCGAGGGGCTTCCTCCTTCCGTGTCTCGTCCGATATTTGGCGCGCTGCCGGCGGGAGCAGGGGGGCATACCCAAAAAGGTATCCCCCTGGTCCCACGCCGGTGGCCAGCGCGCCCCTCCTCGTACAGCCCCCCCAATAAGAGGGGCTGTCCTCCTCCTGGTCCCGTCCGGTAATATTTGGCGCGCTGGTAGTCAGCGCGCCCCTCCTCGTCCAGCCCCCCCAATAAGAGGGGCTGTCCTCCTCGAATGTCCCGTCCGGTCGCGCGCTGCCAGCGGGAGCAGTACCCTGGTCCCACGCTGGGAGACAGCGCGCCCCTCTCTCTCACCACCGGTGTAGCGCGTCGAATAGTCGACAACGACGCGCCCGTCCCTCTCTGCGGCCTTCGGGTCCCGCTCAACCCCTCTGCCCCATCCGCTGTGCCCTCTGCTGACCCAATCAGAGGGACACGCGGAGGGGCCCACCTCGCCGGGGCATCAGCTACCCGTCAGCAACCCCTCCGGGACCGAAAGGTCAACCAGGAGATGTTGCTGACGGGTACCCAGGGTGCACCACGTGGAGGTTCCCCGGCATAGCACCCCACGATATCCTGGCCCAAGCAATGATAGATATTCACTACGAATTTCACATAGATAAAAGAATCACAAGGTCAGTTAAGTCTATTTTTCGTTTTTTATTTTATTTTCGTACACATACAAGTGAAACCATGTGCCTACGAGTACGGAGATGTGGATCGGTTATATAATCCTTACTTAACATTACAAATGAAATGTGAATGTGAGTTTGTTCCTTTGTTACGATTTCACGTAGGGTAGCTTAAAAAGCTGGTTAAATATTCTATAAAAATGGTCAATAAAGTAGTCTAAAGCGTGTTTTTATCTCGACGAGACTTGAACTATCAACAATTTTTCGTCATATCAACATTTTTTTTTTTAGTTTTTCGGGTTAAAAACTTTTTTAAATATTACTGGTTTAATTTTATTTTAGGACTACTACGGATAATGGCAGTAACTTTGTAAAGGCATTTGTGCAATTCGGCTCGGAGATCGACATACTTCCAGAGTTGCCACCATGTGATTTAGAGTCTGATCCTGATATTGACAACCTTTTAAATCCAAACTCAGAAGAAGATGATGACTTAGAATTTATTTCAGTAGAAAACATACTGAATGCTCCTGATCGTCTCCAGTGCAATTAAATCAATGAACAGATATTAGAAATAGAAAACTTTAATATTAATACTTTGCCAATTCACATGAGATGTGCTGCACATACGTTCAATTTGGTCGCTAGCAAAGACGCAGATGCTGCTCTACAAATAACTGTTTTCAAGACTCCCTACAGAAACGCCTTAGCCAAGGCACGCACTCTCTGGAATCAGCAATCACGTAGTACGGTAGCAGCAGATAGCATTCACGCTGAATTAGGCTGATTAGGCCGACGACTAGTCCTTCCAAATACGACGAGGTGGAGCTCTCTGTATGATGCTATTGTCCTTCTGAACGGTATATTGGAAACAAAAAGGCCTTCTCTTCACAGGATTATGACTCAACTAAAAATTCCAACTTTCAATGACCAAGATGTGACTGTAATGAAGGAGTGCGCAAAGATAATTATGTGTATATAATTTAAATTAACGTATTAGTAAAGTTATTTTCTTTCCACATCATATCAATACTTATATTAAATACTTATTTAAGTTATTTACAGGTTATGGCACCTGTCGCGAATGCCCTCGATCGTATCCAAGGAGAAGCTCAAGCATATCTCGGATCACTACTACCGACGATTGCAGCAACTGTCTATAAATTAAAAAATATTAAATCTAAGGGCCTAGTAAATTGCACAGCTTTAGCCAATGCCTTACTTATTAAATGGCATAGAGAAAAGGTTTGGACCACTCCTGAATGATGAACAGTGCCAACTTGCCGCGGCATTTCACCCAAAGTTCCGATTGATATGGCTGGAAACGTATGACAGCAGTAGAGTGGATGCAGTAAAAAAGTGCATGGAAAAAAGGTAGAAGATGCCTTACGACAAGAAGCAGAGGAAAATTCGAAAGATATTTTAAGTGGCGGAGGGAGCAATGCGAGTGACAATGATGATGACGAGGAAGACTTTTTCAATTCTGTCACTCAGTCTATAGAAAAACCAAAGAGCTCCAACTCTTTAAAGAGTAAAGCGCAAAGTCTCGTTAAAATGTGGCTGGACATGAAATCAAAAGACTCGTTCAACGATGCTGCATTCCTCGGAGAACAGATATTCATAAATCTATTCATCAAATACAATACTGCTGTACCCTCAAGCGCTGCAGTTGCACGTCTGTTTTCCACGGGTAAAGACATTTTAACACCAAAGCGAGCCTCCTTTCAGACGAGAACTTCAATATGTTAATGTTCATGAAGGGGAATAAATATGCACATTATGCCCGGCGATTAAATTACACATTTGAATTAAACAAGTATTTTGTTTTCTTCCTAACTTCCAGTTCCTTCCTAACATCATAAACCAACAGGTTTTATAAGTGTGAGCATTTTTAAATCGTTGCGTTAGTGATAACGCAACGATATAAAAATGCAATTTTACACATATTAACGGATTAACGATTAACGTTAACTTGCGTTAATTCTTGCGAAATGTAACGCTTTAACGTTTAACGAAGCTAACATTTTTTGTAGCGGATTAACGATTAACGAAGTTAACTATTTGATTAACGGGGTATCAGATGGACATGTCGCCTACATCCTTCGCTAGACACGAGCTCTCGTCTCTGATTGGCTGAAGCAAAAAGATATATGACATTTTTTTATTTTACGTTTACCTAAGCTACAACAAAATTTTAAAATATTGAAATTTAAGATATAATTTATTTAACAATGACAGTAGGTATGAGTGGCACAGATCAGTATATTATGTAGATGAGTGGTATGCAAAGAGATTTTAATATGGTATGACGACGACAGTGACTTCAAATCGTAACAAATATGGTGGCGGTTCTAAAGATGACGCCAAGGGGTGGGGAGTGAAGTGAGCGGGAAGGGCAAAATGTCATACAATTGTCATTTTGCTGTGACGTTTCTCGTGTCTAGTTTTTTTCTTAGGCTGATTGATGCCCGTGTGTCCGTTCGAGGCGCTCGGTTTTTATAGATGACGGTAGGTTGGTTGCGTCGAAAAAGAGACGTTCCTTACAATATAATATTTAATGGAAGCACAGGTAATGTCCTACCATTATCAATGTCACTGCAAGTTATGTTATTAGTCTGTGATGACGGAGTTGTCTCCGCTTGCTTTTTTAATCGGTGTCACGGTGTGTAATAGTTTCCATGTGCTCGCTCTCAGAAATAAATTCTACAATAAGACTCCGGTGTTTTCAAGTATCCGCGGCAATCCTACAGATCCCCAACAATACCTCCATAAGGTTATGGGCCCAGAAGCGCTCGTGACCTACGGAAAAAGTGTGGGATCTATTTAATGCGGAAAATAGCGGTGAGGCAAAAAAACCACGCCATTACGTCGTGTCGAGAATCGTGTGGTGAGGAGGCCGGTAAAGGTCGTACAGCAGGAGTCAAAAGGCCCGGCCGGTCGAGGTCATTAATAAGGGTGGAAGAGCAGCGTCGAATCCACAGGTATGGAATTTAGTGGTGCAGCCGGATCAAACGGCAACCTCATATTAGTAAATGTAGATGGCTGGACAGCATGGCAATTTAAAATGAAAGTAATCCTCCGGGCGGCGGATCTTTTCAGCACTGTCAACGGCTTATGTAAGCCAGACGAAGAAAAAAAGCCATACTGGATAACAAAAGACGCAAAAGCGCAAGGAATACTGGTGATGAGGATAGAAGAAAAATCATCACACAGATTGCAAGCTGTACTACAGCACAGGAAATATGGAACAAACTACATCTGATTTTTGAACAGAAACAAGAACTTTCAGTGCAAATATTACATCAACAATTTTTCACACTTCACTATAAAGACGGTGAAACAATGTCAGAGTTCCTGAGCAGGATAGAAGTGCTACTATGCAAACTAAAAAATCAAAATGCTGAAATTAGTGAAAGTATGACAATAACCAAGATAACCACTTCACTACCACAAAAATATAGTCACTTTGTGTCAGCGTGGGAGTCCGTTCCAGCTGGGAAGAGGACCTTAGACGAGTTGCAGGCAAGATTAATGGTTGAAGGGCAGCGTTTCAACTCCAGTCATGAGGCGGAGACATCAGCTCTAGTAACTGCGAAGTCAAGGAAGTGTTTCAAAAGTGGCAAGGAAGGACACTATAAAAAAGACAGTAAATCGGGTAAAACAAATAATATAAATAAAAATAAATATTGTACTATATGTAAAAAATCAAATCATGAAACTATTGTTGGTATAATAAAGATAAAGATTGTAGATAAAGATAAGAAGAAGATTGATACTAAAAATAATTATTGCAGGTCTAGTAATGCATTCCCGGTGTCTGTGTCTTTACTGCCATCAGCCTTATGTATACAGTCAAATAACAATGAATAGGTAATGGATTCTGGTGCAACCGAGCATATGTGCTTTGCTGAAACTTTATTTTCTAATTACAGTTACAGTTAGGTACACCTAAGCCCATTATAGTAGGCAATGGCAAAGTTATTCAAGCAGTATCATGCAGTAGCAGTATCTGTTTTAAGTGTTTTATGGTATAAAACCTCGCTTATCCAAAAGAATGTGAACGGTTGTGGTTGTTTATCCAGAAATATTTTTACGACATTCAGCTGGCATCTGATAAGAAATTCAGTCAGGTATCCAATTTTATAAAGAGTTACGGGAGTAAACATTTAATTGTGATAAGCTTCATAACTGACGAGAGCTCATTATATTTTATACCATGTGGCGTTGCTCTATTTGTGTCAACAAATTTGATAAGACTTCTTCTTCATTTAAAAGTCATACATAGTATATCGGCAGTTTCCATATATTGCTGTAATCAAAATAACTGTGACAGAAAATATACCAATGTTAAAAGTTTTCGGAAGCACTTACAATCACATTCTCCGAACCCCATAACGATTTTGCTTCTAGCCACTTCCTTGCAGTCTCAAACGACACTCAGTTTTTTGATACTTTAATTGGTCCTGAACGAGAAGAACCTAAGACAATGCACAATAGTTGCAAAGAAACTTTGAATAATTCTTTAGAACATTTTGCTGCATGGTTATATGGACATAGTGAATTGTATAAAAAAGGCCAACGAAATTCTTACACATGCATCACAGCACGTAACTCAACCAATTAAATCAATTTGTAGTGGTAGGATAGCATAAGTAATAAACGCACATCGAACCGAGACAGCCGTGTTTTACTCTATCTCTCCCGCGCCCCGGCCACACCTCATGGCGACCTTGCCATGCGCCGGCGTCGCGGTAGCTCGTGTCGCGTCGACGGCGTGTTTGGCATATAAAATATGATAAACTTTATTCTTGTGCGAATTGTGTGAATTATTTGAACAATGTGCAACTCAAAGTTAGAGAAAGATGAGGTATTCATCAATCAGAATGCGGCAGGTGGTAGCAACGACTCCACAATGGAACACATTAAAGGACAAATTAATACGCATTGGTGATTACTATTTTGTCAGTGCTGGGAGCAAAGCGTGACCAATTCACTCTGCATTCCATAAATCGTGTACGGGATTCGTTTCGGAGGATCCGAGCGAGAGGAGAGAATATGGAAGATAATGCTTAAAAAAAATGCGTATTTAAAAAGAAGAATAAATAGTGAAGTGAATAAAGTTGTGCTACTTCGTAATAATATAATCGTTAACAGCAGCAGCAGAACTTAAATTTATATTACAGAAAGCTCAAACTGACGCAAAGAACAATTTAATTAAATCAAAAGAAATACGAAAGTAAAACTATGACAAAACAATTAACCCTATTTCATATTCTGAAGGAGATTTAATTCTGATAAAGGAAGAAGATACAAAGAAACTTGATAGCATTTATTCCGGTCCATATGTAGTAAGTTATGTTTAAAAATAAGTAACATTAGAAATTAAGAATAACCAATCAACCAATATAACCAATGTTTAACGTATTCTAGTTTGTTTAACATATTCTAAGTTTGATTTTTTTTATAATAGTTTAAGAATTTTAATATCACATATGAAAATTATTTTAATTAAGGGAGGAGATGTAGTGGTAGGATAGTATAAAAGTAGTAATAAACGCACATCGAACCGAGACAGTCGTGTTTTACTCTATCTGTCCCTTGCCCCGGCCACACCTCAAATTATATCTGAACATGTTTTGCCCCTCGTTCAGTAAAAATAACAGTGCAGTTCGGTATATTTGCAACAAAAAGTGATTCTGGCAGTTGCCGGCTGCGCGAGCGTCTCGTTGCGCAACGAGTCAATCCGTGCGTACGGGCGTTAAAGAAGTGCTATTTCGCGAGTTAAACATAATTCAAAATATAAAAGGAAGGCAAGGCATCAATTTACGTTACAATATCTATACTAAAATTGCAAATCCAGACATAGTCCATTCTATAGCACGCGGTGCGACAAGAAAATTGGCAGCCATATTTGCCATATTGGCGCTTGCGTCGTGCAGTGCATTGCAGCTTGACAATTTACATTCATATCGTGCGCTCTGTCATACCTACGAGTGGATTCAGCAAAGAAGCGTTCTGTCTCTTTCTTTCACGTTCAAACGCAAGGTTTGGACGCATGAATGACAGATGTCATTATCTATATCAACAGCAAGTAGGGAATCTGATATTGAGACTGATTCTGTACCCCTAGTACGAGTTTTGATAGTTTTCGAATACTACATTTCGTATCGTTTCCTCCCATACATTTACGTGCAGCGCCCCTAGCGAAAACGTGGAGGAACTAAAATCGATAGTATGGGCTATTTCGAATCGTAGTATTCGATAACGAAAAAAGTTTTCGAATACTATTTTGCATTTGGGCAGTATGAGTTGCCACTTTGACACGGTGACGGTAGTAAACTAGGACGTTTTCGAAAACTTATAAAGTTTTGTTACTCGTTGACTAAATCGTCGTGAGAGCTTGTGATTTTTGTTGAAATTATGATGACAAGAAGGAATTTTGCGATGCGGTTAGCTGCGGAAGTCGACCGTCGTGATGAGGAGCGTCGGGAGCTAAGACAGAGGCGGCGATTATTGGTACCCAGCCGTATCTCCAACACTCACTTTGTGCAGCGGTATCGGCTCACAAAAGAAAGTTTTGCGTACCTCTGTGAGGTCCTGAAGGAAAACTCAAATCTCAGGAGCTCTCAAAGAATCACACTGGAGACAAAGGTACTTTCTATTAAAATGTACAGGTTAAATAAATATTAAAAAATACATCCAGAACCACTTTGTTTTAATGAGATTTATTATTTACATTTACAGGTACTAAGTGCATTGCTATTTTATGCCAATGGAGACTACCAGAGTGGTTGGAATTGCAAATAACCTCTCTCAAGAGGCAATAAGCCACTACATTCACCAAGTGACCATGGCCCTCAACCACCCAACATAATAAATAAATTTATAAAGTTCCTTAACACACCAGAAGCTAGAGAACAAATCAAGCGAAAGTGAGTGTATAGTTAGGTACCTATACATTTTAATTTATGAAGAAATAAGCATTAGCATTACCTAATAATTAATTATTTTTTAATTTCTACAACCAGTATGGAATTCCTGGAGTGATAGGAAGTGTAGACGGCTGCCACTTCAAAATCTTCAAACCAAAAAAAGAAGAAGAACACCTCTATTATTGTAGAAAACATTACCACTCATTAAATGTTCAAATGGTAAGCAAATTTTTTTGATAATCACTATTAAGTACCTACCTACATACTTATAAATGCGAGTTGATGATAACACATCTTGAAAAATCTTTAAAATGAATTAGCAAACAACATTATTACTTTAATATTAGTATTGTTATTTTTAGGCTTGTGATAACAAATGCAGGATATTGGATGTCAATCCAAAATTTGGAGGAGCTAGTAATGATGCCTTTGTGTGGGAGAACAGCCGACTAAACACATACATGCAATCTTTGCATCAGAATGGTGAATCAGTTTGGCTACTAGGTAAAGAAACATTGTTTTTTTTTATTATGTATAGCCATTATAATATATTATATACTAATTAATTAATTACCAACAGGTGACTCTGGATACCCATGGCCTATGACTCCCTATAGCAATGTCACACCGGGTACTGCAGCAGAATATTATAATAAGGCACATAGCAGAGCTCGTGTGACCATTGAATATACTTTTGGGCGCCTAAAGAATAGATGGAGATGTGTATGCAAAGATAGGGTCTTGCACTACAAGCCAGAAAAATGTGCCCAAATTATTCTTGCCTGTAGCGTGTTACACAACATAGCACTGGATTTTGGAGTACCAGATCCTCCAGCACAAATAATTGGTAATTCACTCCTCATCACCAACTTACAATTGTTAAAAGTTTAGAAACCTATTAGATAAATTTATTTCAGGTAACAAGCGGTCTTTCCGACATTCTACAACATGGGGCTCTTCAAAAGAAGGGTGAACAGAGGCTTTAAAGGTCGGCAACGTGTCAGTAATGCCCCGAGTGTTGCAGACATCCATAGGCGACGGTAGCTGCTTACCATCAGGCGGGCCGTAAGCCTGTTTGCCACCTATGACATAAAAAAAAAGCTTATCTTATTTTAACTAAATTTGTTTTTTACAGTACCAGAATTTGAGCGAAATGAAACTGTTCACCATGAAGATGTTACACTACTGACACTTGGACGCCTACTGCGTGACCGGGTGCCTAGTAGATTACATGCTGGAGCTATATAAAAAAAATATATATATATATACTTTCAAACAAATAGTTTTATTTTTATTCTATACATATGTGCGGGTCGCCTAAATATATGTAGTGTCTAGCTATGTAGGTATGCCTAGCACACCTAACTTCTATGAGTGTGAGGGTTCCTAACTGCACAGGGAGTCACTGGCACGGTCGACCAAATAAAAACTTTAAAAACTGTTTACACGTAATTTTATTTTTACTTTATGAACAACCAAATTTACAAGCGCTCGGATCGACCAGTGCACAGCAACTGGCGACCGCCTTCCATACTTCTCGCTTGCACTCAAAACTGCTGACATACTCACAATGTTCCCACAATACACCCCCCAAATTTTACCAAAAAAAATTTTAAATCTAATACAATATATAGGACCTTAAAATTAACACATCTCATTGTCACCCTATTCAAACACTGCAACGAGCACGCACAAATGATAATAACATAGGCACATACTATACTGACAATAACAGAATGAGCATACACAATACCCTATCTATAATAACTTTTAGCACTGAATTTATAACGCACAAACAAAAGTACTTGTGATTATACCATCGTCACTTGTTGCTGATTGGATTTATCAGCCAGGTTCAATGTCACTGCGGACAGCATTGCCTTTTGGGCCCATCTTTTCGCCCCTTTGCTACATGCTTTACACACCATGCAGCAACTGATTATTATGAGCATGATCACCAGACTCGTAACAATAACTCCATATGTTTCCAACTTTTGCTCTAACGCACTATGATGTGCATCATTAGCTCCATTTTGGGCTATCACAATCTCTTCCTGTTTGCTATATGATTTGCCCATTGTCAAAATAATTTTGAATAAAAATTAAAAATTGATTTCCGAGATAAGTTATTCTTGATACTCGATTGAGATAAAATGATAGAATGAGATTATATCTAAATAATCTGTCTCTAATAAATGTGCATAGCGTACTTTTTGCAATGTTTACAATATCTACTAGGTCACTAACCATGACTTACATTGTCTTACCTACGACATTATTAAGTTTGCGAATTAATAAAACAAAACAATTCGTGTGCTGAATATACTGACCTACATTTACGTTACACAAAATAAGGGTACGGTTACACTATACTTATAAGGTAAAATAATATTAGGCGAATGTGAATGCCCCGCGATGCGTAACGATTCTGTTCAAAATTACATTAAGGGTAGCTGTCACGGAGCATGTCCCGTAATATAAGGAACACCTCAATGACAGCGCCGAACGAAACAAAAAATTGATAAACTATATTCTGCGTCTTGCATCGCCTAGGATCTTCACACTCCGCAGAAAAACATTCTACAGTAAAAACCGTACTGGTTTCCTAACTACGCGACCACCGCGTGTCGTGCGAGTAAGTGGATTGGGTGGTGTCGGTTCGATATCGTTCTTCCCGCACACTACCCTATCCTGTACATTTAAATTATTACCTAGACTTATTTCTCTAGTCTTACTTTCTATGACATTTTTACCAACGTTAGCGTCACAACCACTGTTCGAATTCTCATCGTCATCATTAATTATAAAAGCAGGTTTCAACCTGTCTATTGAAACATTTACTTCTCTGTTTGGCATCTGTATCGTATAAACTTTATTATTCCTACTGATGACACGATAAGGACCATCGTATGGTGGTACCAATGGTTTACGAACCGTGTCATTCCGAATAAATACATGTTCGCATTTAGCCAATTCATTATGTACAAATAACGTACGTGAGTTCCGCGATGACCTCGATACCGGTTTCAATTTATTTATATTATCTCTGAGTTGCTCTAAAAACGAATTACCTTCACTCAGCCGCTTATCCGATACGTCATAGAAATCGCCAGGTAAACGTATTGTCTGACCATACACGTATTCCGCGGGACTCACACCATTATCGCTTCTACCAACCGTACGTAAACCTAACAAAACCGTTGGTAGTTCATTACACCATGCCTCATTTTCAGATAAACGCGCCATTAAGGCCTGTTTCATACACCTATGCCAACGTTCCAAAATTCCATTACTTTGTGGGTGATACGGGCTGGTGCGTATCCTTTTTACTCCCATTAACTTTAGTAACTGTTGAAATAGATTACTCTCAAACTGCCTTCCTTGGTCAGTTGTTACCGTGAAAAAGTTTCCAAATCTACAAATCCACGATTCATAAAATACTCTAGCCACCACGTCAGCTGTTATCTCCGTTACTGGTACCGCTTCCGGCCAACGTGTGAACCTATCTATCATAGTAACAAGATACCTATGACCATCTTTACACGGTGGTAGCGGGCCCACAATATCCAAATGAACGTGTGTTAAACGCTCGACGTTTGGAAATTGCTGCAATTCCGATACCGTGTGTCTACCTACTTTCGCTCTTTGACATTTAATACATGACTTCGCCCACTGTCCAACGTCCCGATTTAAACCTGGCCAGAAAAAACGTTTTGCCACTAAGTTCCGCGTTGCTCTAATACCCGGATGACTAATATCGTGGACTGAATGATATCCTACTTGTCTAAAATTCTTAGGTAAATATGGCCTACATGTGTTCGACCTATTTTCACAATAAATCGGTTTCTCGCAACTAGGCATGAAAACTTTCTGTAAAGAAATGTTATCATTGTTTTCGTTTAACAACTGTGCCAACTCGTCATCTTGTTCTTGCGCTGTAGCTAATTCCGCGTAATCAATTACTGTAGGACAGTTGATAGTCTCAATTCTCGAAAGCGCGTCAGCAGTTGCGTTATTATCTGCCTTAACGTACCTAATGTCCGTCGTGAATTCGCTGATGAATAATAACTGCCTAGTCCGTCGTGGCGTTTCGCAACTTGTTTCAATTTTATTGAACGCATAAGTTAATGGTTTATGATCTGTAAAAATAGTTAATTCTCTTCCCTCATACATGAATCTAAAATGCTTCATAGCCAAAAATATTGCCGTAAGCTCCCTATCATACGTAGAATACTTTTGTTGAGCTATAGTGAACTTCTTTGAAAAGTATCCTAGTGGTAACCATTTACCTTCTACCCATTGCTGAAGCACGCCTCCGGCACACGTGTCCGAGGCGTCTGTAAAAAGTGACAGAGGTACATTACTTACGGGGTGTGATAACATAACAGCGTCCTTAAGGCCGTTTTTACACTGTTCAAACGCTTTATTTGACTCCGATGTCCATTCAATTTTTGTTCGGTCTCTCTTCTTTGAATTTTTAAGAAATCCGTTCAGTAGTGATTGATGCTCAGCTGCATGAGGAATACTAGCTCTATAAAAATTTATCATACCTAAAAATCGTCTCAACTGCTCAATCGTCTCCGGCCGTGGGTACTCTACTATGGCCTTGACCTTGTGGTCAAGCGGCTGAATTCCGTCCGTCGAGACCTGATAGCCTAAAAATTCAACACGCTCCTTGCCAAATTCACACTTTGATAAATTTATAGTTATGCCAAATTTCGAAAATCGGTCAAATACTTCCCGTAAGTGCATTCTATGGCTTTCCAACGAATCGCTCCCGATTATTACGTCATCGACAAAGCTAAATAAAAAATCTAGTCCTTCCAAAACCGTGTTATTCATAAATCTCTGAAAAGATTGACTTGCCGTTCTCAAACCAAAATTTAATCTCAAAAATTCGAAAAGTCCAAAGGGTGTGATCACTGCAGTTTTCTCAATATCCTCCGGTGCAATTTTAATAAAATGATAAGCCTTGTTAATATCTATTTTTGAAAATACCTTCTTACCTGCCAGTACGTAAGTGAAGTCGTGCAGCCTTGGTACGGGGTAGCGGTCGGGCTTGGTGATGGCGTTTAGACGCCTGTAGTCTCCAACCGGCCGAATGTCCCCATTCTTCTTCGCGACGACATGTAGCGGACTGGCCCATTCGCTTTTGGACGGTCTGCATATTCCCATTTCCTGCATTAACTTAAATTCTTGTTTAACCCTATGATACCTATCTGGCGGCAACGGCCGCGCTCGCGCATGAACCGGCGGACCCGTGGTTTCAATATGATGATAAACCTCGCGATCGGAATTACGGTCCATGTTTTTAAACGACACCGGCTTGGTTATTTCCGGAAATTCCGCCAACAAGTCTACAAATGGATGATTATAATCTACTGTAGAGATTGATAAATCGTCACAAGTGGTTACGCTGCCTAACGTTAGCAAATTTGTCTCCTTATCTATTAATCTACGCGCATTTAAATCTACGACCAAAGAATGGTGTTCTAAAAAATCCGCGCCCAATATGGCTTGATTTACATCCGCGATTACAAAAGTCCAGCGATACGGACGACGTAGACCTAAATTTAAATGTAAAGTTCTTACACCATATGTCTTAATTTCACTACTATTAGCCGCAAATAACTTATAGTCCATAGGTATCCCTGATAACTTTTGCTTTCGCGTAGCAGGGATGACCGATATATTCGCGCCTGTATCCACTAAAAATTTCAGTTCATTTTGTCTATCGTATACACTGAGACGGTGATTGCTACCCGGCACTAATCTTCCCGTCACTGTAGATTGTACCGCGTCTAGTTTTCCGGCGACTTCCAAGCGCAGGGCTTCTCGCAGGTTTTCGCTCGGGTCCGGTACCTGTAGTGCCATTTGCAGAGCCAGTCAGGATCTCTGGGCGTCCTGGACCTCGACCGGGATCGCCCCCTAAATCCTCCGCGCCCGCGCGATGTACTGCGCCGATTCTCCTTGACCTCCTCTCTGAGTGACGCTACCTCTAGGTTTAATCGATGCACTTGCGTTAGTAGGTCACTCACGGGGAAATGCTCGCTGCTGGTTGATGGGGTGCTGATCTCGCCAATGTCACCCCCTCGTACGTTCTCTATAATCTTGTCTGCGATGTTAGCCAGATTTTCTAATGTTTGGTCCTGGCTAACGATGAGGACGGCCCTAATTGAGGCCGGCAAACGAGCAAGCCAGAGGTTATGCAATGTTTGCTCCGATATTTGCGCATTTCGTCCAAGGTCACGCATACGCCGCAGGAGCTGAGATGGTTTCTGAGATCCCAACTCCATCTCCCCTACTAACTTCTGAAACTGTCTCTCCGCGCTCTCTTCATAAACATGCAGTAAACGTTCTTTAATCGCCTTAAACTTATCATTCTCGGGCGGCGATAACAATATATCGCTGACTTGTTGCAGCGCATCGCGACCCAGTTTCGCCACCACGAGGTTAAATTTTGTTTCGTCGCTCTGTTTCTGCGGCCCAAGAATGCTCTCGATCTGAGCGAACCATAGCCGTGGCATTTCTGCCCAAAATTCTGGCAACCGCGACTGAACGCTAATGGCCGCTAACTCCGCACTCGAATTAACTGAGGTAGACATACCTGGACCCGTTGACGCACTATTAACTACAACACTCTTGTCCGTTTTCGTTGGCGTTGGGAACATCACTTTTAAAGTTTTACACACACTTATAGTCTCTAATTTTCACTCGATCCACACTATGCTAGCTTAACCGGTGCAGTCGCCCTCAAGGCTAGACCTCCCCACACTCATAACGACACAATCACGTCGGGGTCACCAATGTGCGGGTCGCCTAAATATATGTAGTGTCTAGCTATGTAGGTATGCCTAGCACACCTAACTTCTATGAGTGTGAGGGTTCCTAACTGCACAGGGAGTCACTGGCACGGTCGACCAAATAAAAACTTTAAAAACTGTTTACACGTAATTTTATTTTTACTTTATGAACAACCAAATTTACAAGCGCTCGGATCGACCAGTGCACAGCAACTGGCGACCGCCTTCCATACTTCTCGCTTGCACTCAAAACTGCTGACATACTCACAATGTTCCCACACATATTAGCAAATATGGATTATTCCTGTCTGTCCCCTGTCGTGGAGGTAGAATCTTAATTAAGTACTTATAGCGATTTTTGTAATAGGAGGTAGTTAATAAAAATTAGTCTTGGTCGAACCCGTGTTTTATTCACAACATCCCCCTTCTGTTTTCTTAAGGGAACAAAGGAGTAACATCTGGTACCTACCTACCAATCAAGTTATTTATCCAAATGTAATAGGTATCGCATTCTTTCTGTGGACTAGGAGTGAGGAAAAAAGCATGAGCAAATTAAATACGATTTTTTATTTATTTGTATAATTTTCCACTAAATTTAGAAACTTGCCAAACAGAGTTTGCCACTGAGCCTGCTGTTGAAGTTCTACTTCACGCAGCCTACGGTTTTCAGTGACAAACTCTGTTGCCAAATTAAGCCACTGGGCATCTGAATTCAAAAACTGCTCTGTGGCAGCATTGATTGGCTGCCTTTGTCGGGTAGGGCGGGTGCGTCGCGGTGTTAGAGCTGATATTCTTCTGTTTACTCGCGCAGTGCGCGATGGGCTTTGGGTATGAAACATTGTGAGGGAAGCTGCACCAGCTTCCACCACTTCTGCTAGAAAAGGTGTAGACAGGCTGCTGCAACCGGGCCTGTTCATATCTTCCTGAACTGAAACAATATCTAAGTTTAAAGTGAGGTATGTTATATTCCAAAGTTAAATTAAATACCAAAATCTATAAAAATAGATATCAATTTAGATATAAACCTTATTCCTAGGTTCTACTATGTTAACATTTTTCTGAGTAAAAAAGATTTTTATAATGAACACTAACTTGTCTCAACTTGGATATCCATTTGGGATGGTGTGGAGGACTCCAACAGAGCTGGTTCTTCCAGCGGTAGGCCTCTAGCTGATGCTGCAGATGGCTCGGTTGGCAAGACCAGCAGAAAGATAATACAATTATAAAGTAAATAGAATAAACAATAATTATAATAAAAAACCCAACAAAATAGCAAAATCAAACAATATAAATAAGGGATTAGTTAAAATTTAACTGTAAATAACTATTCTTTTACATCAATCATGAACTGGTATAGTGCAATGAGGTATGACAAGGCAAATGATGAGTGATAGGATTGTCACCCCCCTATAAGAAATATGTGTGAAATTATGTAATATCTAAATATTTACAATCAAATAAAGGATATAATGTAAAATTATTACTTCCACACCAACTTCTTCAACAGTCATCAGACCTGTAGCAGCCGTAGGTCCAATTATAAATAGGACTCGCTGCTCCTAAATTAAATTTAATTTAATTTAATTGCTGCTTAAATTGAGTTTGCATGCTGGCCCACCACCCGTTCCACCTACATCTCGGTGGATTTTAGAGGCCTTCCGCTTTGTGTTATTTTTAAAGTCACTCCACACACATGAAAAGCAGGAAATATAAGCTGTTAAACTAAACAAATACAAATGCTTGTCATTAGTTGTGATGATGAAACAGCATTCATAAACTTATATAAACACATTGTCATGTCATGAAAATGAAAGTGCATTCTTGAGTGTTTCAAGTGAAAAAGCATTATTCACTGAAAAATCGCAGCATACTTTGTACAAATTGAATAGGTACCTACTAGAGTTGGTATTAATAAAAATACAGTGAGTCGCATTCGCCGTGAACAGAGAATAGCAACAGAAGCAAGCACAAGCAAAATAACGACACCTAAGAAGAAACCACATCAAAAGAAAATTGTGTGTGACAGTTTTGAAATATGTGCGCTGGGCAACATAATAAATTCTATATATACGGTGAGAAAAGAAATTCCTACACTAAAGAAAATGTATGCAGCTGCAAAACAAGATCTTAATTTTCCTGGCAGCTTGTCTACTTTGAGAAAAATTATGATTGAGTCGCTAGGCTACAAATTTAAAAATTGCCAGCGTAAGAGATCGGTATTGATTCAAAGGCCAAACATTAAAGCCTGGCGCGCGAAGTACCTGCGGCGTATTCGAGCAAATGATGCATTGGAATCAAACAAAAAACCAGTAGTGTTTCTCGATGAAACTTGGATCCACGCACATTATACTGTGAAAAAGTGCTGGCAATCTGCAAGCGCGGAAGGTGTAAAGAAAAATGACAGTGTTGGACGTCGTTGGATAATAACACATGCCGGTACCGAAGATGGCTTTATCGACGGGGCATTGCTAATGTTTAAAGCGAAACAGAAAAGTGGCGACTACCACGATGAAATGAATGGTGAAAATTTTATAAAATGGGTGAATGAAAAACTAATCCCGAACCTTCCCGAGACCCCACTTGTGGTAATGGATAACGCTCCTTATCATAGTATGGAGGAAATGAAAGCCCCGAACATGAGTGCTAGAAAAGTGCAGATGCAGGAATGGCTTACACAAAACGATATTCAATATGAGCAAACATTCACAAAGGCTGAACTTTATGAATTAATAAAAAAAAACAGGCCACCGAAAGATTACACAATAGATAACATATTTAGATCGCATGGCCATGAAGTGTTAAGACTGCCACCCTATAATTGCGATTTAAATCCGATAGAATACATCTGGCATTTGGTAAAACGTAGAGTGGCAGACAAAAATGTTGAGCAATTAGAAAGCGCAATCGAACGTCTGACACTTGAGTCGATCGCATCAATCACGAAAGATGACTGGAAGAAAGAAATAAACCATGTAAAAAGGATTGAGAAAGACTACTTCGAAAGGGAATTACTTGAAGACGATGACAATGGCCCATTCAATTTCATTATAAACATAGGTGACAGTAGTAGCAGCAGCAGTGATGATGACGACGATTACGAGGAGTCTGATTCAGTTGGGCATCAGGACATGAGTGGAATTGAAGAGCTGAGCGATTAAAATTAAAATACGTACATTCACTAAATAAAGACAGTTCAATGTGTTTCTGTGTTTACTTTAGTTTACCTACCTATGATTCGTTTTTAGACTAATTTTTTCTCTACCTATCAGATAAAAAAGTACGTGCTATTACAATATAAAACAAGCCAATATTTTTTAACATTGCTTTTTTTGCACACTATACTAAGTTCCCGTAGTGACGTCACAACATGGCGCTAGGCCGGTCCTATTCTTATTTTAATCGCATTGTACTACCGATTACAATGAAAACTATCAGTTTAGTGAGCTCACGAAAACTATTATCGTTTTCGTAATTTTAAAACTCGTACTAGGCGTACTGATTCTAGGCAAGAAATACCAGAAACCACAAACATGGCTACAGAAGAACTTAAAAGATTACGTGCCGCACGTGGACAATGTAAATCATACATAACAAAGCTCGAAGGCTATTTTCACGGAGAAACAAGGTTTGACTGGAGATTATAAAGATGTTGACCAAGATGAGCTTACATTAGGAACGCAGTCTTCACGAGCAGTATGCTAAGTTCCAAGAGATCCAGCTTGACATAATATGCCTCGACAGTAAAGATGACGAGTCGCCTGCGCTAGAAGAGCGTTATTTTCGCCTGTGTGCTCGAATACAAAAGTGAAAACAATCATTCAGTGCTACAAAGTGTAAATTAACTAGTAAAAATTTAATTAATATAATCGGGTATGCCATGCTTTGCTTGAAAGCCACTAGCGACAGCCCTCCTCTCAGCAACTGTGCTAGGAAATTGGACATAAACAGGGAAGAGACACTGCACTATATAATAGCCCTGCTGACTTCAGTCACTACCCCAGAGCCAAATTAAACTCCTGCCCTTATACTCCTTTGGTAGCTACCAACTGCGTAAAACCGAACAGTAGTAAGAACCTGTAACAATTATTACATTTGTAGCTAAGTACCCGATATTGAAACTGTCTGTTGAGGTGATTCGATGCACAACACTATGGGCACGGCCCATCGCTAGATATAAGATTAAAAAAATAGATCTCTTGTCGATGTAATGGTTCTCGTATAAGATTGGTCTGGAAGAGATCGCTATTTAGCGATAAGACCGCCCATTGTACTTAATATACCTTATTTAGTTATGTTCACTTTTGTATTATGTTGGTGTACAATAAAGAGTTATCTATCTATCTATCTATTGTAATTTGTAAGTAGAAAGAAATAAAAGAAAAATCTTTAAAGTATATTTTATTGGTGTATCCAAGTATTACCTAACACTGTCTACTCAATTTGAAATTTGTTTGAAAATTGTTTGACTATTACGGTAGTCATAGAATAAGAGACCTTAAATTGGACGTGGACCACTAGAATAAGTTAGCTAAGAATTTTCGAGTAGTATTGTGTAATTTAGAGTCACTTAGTTTAGTTCCATTTTGTTTTGTAGTAGTTAGTTACTTAGTTTTAGTTAGTTAAGATAAAAAAGCATAAAAAAAAAACCATTGAAAAACTCATTTACCCCAAATTACCTATTTATCCCCATTACGAATATGATGAACTGCATTCAGTGTTTATAAACTGGATGCTAATAAAGGCCAAAAGACCTTTTTTTGGCAATTAAGAAGGCCAATTAAAACACATTCCAGATACTAATGTGGGTAAATAAGTATTATAGCAAAGTAATAAGCATAGTTTTTAAGGTTGTTGCATAAGAAAAAGCAACAGGTTTCGCGGGCCGGGCCAATAGCGCCCGGACAAAAAAAAAAAAAAAAAAACACTGTCTACTCAAGATAAATATCCCGTTATAATGTATAACTTTTAGTCACATAGGTTGTTTTTAAATTTACAGATATTAGATCATTGAGTTACTAACAATAATGTGGACAGGAAGTCCGTGAGATCGGGTTCTTCTTATATTGTTCTCGACACCTTGAATGAGTACAAAAGCGATTTCCTTAGAAATTCGGAAGAGAGTTATAAAACGCTCTTCCGACAGTTCTAAGGGATTATTTGCATCCCGTAAGCCGCGCCTGTGAATCATTAGCGAATCTCTGTTGACATTCCGCTCTTCTCCCAGTAACAAAACTAATCCGAAGTCCATTTTTGTTATTTGCACTTATAAATATTGGCGTTAAATTCATCCGCATCGACTTATATAGTTTTCGGTTCGAACTCGATCATAGATGACAATTGACATTGATAATTTATCGAGAACAACCGTCATATTTCGCTCTTTTCGATAACTTTTGTCGTTTGTATCACACCCACGTGACGGCTCGATAAATGCTATAAAACATCGATAAAATCCACTTTCTCGATTTGAACTGTCAATTTTATCGAATTTTATTTATCGAAAAGATCCGTACTTGCGCCGCGGGCCGTCTATCGACCGGAAAAGACACGCGGAAAAACTCGCATTCTTGACGAATCGTGCAAAAACAACTTCCGGAAATCGCTGAACTCATTGTTATTCACCGGAACAATTTACAACGCTATATATTTGACCTATTAATTAATTTATGCATATTCGCTATCGCTCTAACCGCAGACATTAAAAAAATTTAATTACTTTTGTGTCAAACTAGCGCCGTGTCATCAACCTTTTCAACGCATATGGTTTCTCTTTGATTCGAAGTCCCCGATTGAAACCTATCAGTTTAATCGGGTAGCATTCAGGATTTTTAGCTCGCCTTATCTCGCCATGCGAGTCGTGCGACAACTCGCCGCCGACAAACGCGACAAGTTTGAGGTCGCTGCGCTGGAAGCCGAAAACAGAATGTTTATGGACGATTACGTTTCATCCTTGATGGACGGATTAGCTGAAGCCGAACGTATTTATCATCAGATGGTGAATAATATTCATGAACATATTATGTTCATGGCAGGGGGTTTCACATTAACAAAGTGGGTTGCAAATAGCCCCGAACTCATGAATATAATTCCGCACTCGCATTAAAATCCCCTACTAATAAACTTTGACGCAGATAGTGAAGTCAGCACAAAAATTATTGGAATACAATGGCGACCACATTAGGATGTTTTCAGCTATAAAATCATGATGATGATGTCGATGTTTGCACAAAACGGTCTATACTATCAGCTACCGCGCGTCTATTTAACTCAGTAGGTTTTTAGGCTGTGTGACCGCCTATATGAAATTGATGGTACAAGTGTTGGCAACGTGAGTTAGGCTGGGAACAGCCTGTCCCGGACGCAATAAAACAAAAATGGACTCAGTTCAGGAATGAACTCCCAGATTTGTCTAAAATAAATATACCGCGACATGTAGGTATAACCGCAGGGTCTCACTTGATCCTCGTAGGCTTCGCCGACGCTAGTGAAAAGTGTTACAGAGCTGTCTTGCATGGCCGAGTAGGTACTAGCGCAGATTCGGCCGGCGTTGACAGCCTCCTCACATCCTATTCTACATCAAAATTTCGGGGAAAATAAGAAAATTAGCGAACAACCTGCAGGAGCTAGCTATAGCTCGAATCAACCTATGTTATACACATGTATAACGCGTCCCGTGGTAACAACGGGACGAAAGCTAGTAAAATTTACAATAAAATCCCTAGTATAATAAAAATGGAATTAAAGGATAAGACCTTTCAAGGAAAACTGCGTAATTTCTTGATAAATAAATGTTACTACAGCTTAAAAGATTTTCTGGATGATAGAATTTAGACTTTTTATTGATAGTGTTGGACTCTGTCATCTAGAGAGTGAAAATATAATTATACTTCATTATGATCTCAAGCTCTAAGTCTTAGGCTGATATTCAGAGACGAGTCTAAGCGTGGACTTTGTCTTCCTTATGTCAAAAAGTAGTGCTTACGCTCTAATTTGTATTCAGAGACATTTGGAACACTACTTAAACTTAGCGTATGCTAAGCAAAGCCTGAGTAGTCAATATCGACTACTTGAGCCGCTCTCAAAACAGAAGTGGCGCCACCAAATGATAACGGTAGAAACCATAATAACCAAACATTGAAATGTCAAACTTCAAAACTAACATGTTTCATTTATTATAATATCAAAATAGATTTATAGCATTAATATTGTTGTTTCACTCACTCCAGTGACATTTTGTATATCGCTATCTTTGTTGTATTGCTATTCATACATAAATGATAAAACCGGTAAACGTTCCGGTGAAAAAATTAAAAACTTAACAGCCATAGATAACGAGAGTGTGATCTTAGCTTAGACCGTGCACGAACTTTGTTTCTGAATACGAATTCGATTGAGCGGCTTAGCCGATGCTTGGCTAAGACAGTTCTTAGATCGTTTTAAGCTGTCGTCTCTGAATATCAGCCTTAGAATTACCTACTTGCTAAGCCTCTATTAGTTTTTAGTTCTTATTTTGTATTGTTAAGTAAGTACCTAATTTAAGTTTGCAACGCCCTCCTAACAGGGTGCATATGTTTACGCTTAGTATAAGTTGAATGTATGTGTGCAATAAAATAAATAAATAAATAAAATAGAAATATATGATGTAGATTTTAAAAAGTTGGGATAATCAAGTAATTTATGCAAATGTACTGCAGAACGTGCACAACACATCGTACGGAACGTTTATGTAGATGGTATTTATGTAAATGTTAAGGATGTTATTGGAATAATAGAAATGGGTATGAAAAGTTATTCTTAAGCAATTTGTATATTTTGTTATAAAGAGAAAGAATCTTATCAAGATAAAAGTATAATATGGTGCCGATATATTGTGTTCATTACTACAAAACGTCAGCGGTCATATAATTAATAAAGGAAAGGCATTGCTGACCTCAGCCAAAGACCAATACCTAAAATTGGCTCTTACAGAACTAATCAACTATATAAATTATAGTTTGGAACCTACTTATTTACGTTCAGATAAAAAGGGCAACCGTAAACCTCCGTAAATTTAACTTTAATAGAGACTAATTTTATTTCACTCCTTGCTCCGCTCCGGTTCGACGAGCCCCACCTCCCCGCCCTCAGAACAGACCGACGGTCAACTTTATTGGATGGCGTCCCGCCCGTTTACTCGACAATAACCAGCAGCCCTGAGCTACCTCGAGCAACAAACGGGCCAAGTCCTTGGTCCAGAAGCAGATGGTTGACGCTAGTAACGTAGAACTAGCGAATATAACGCGAACTCCGCGACCGGTAGTCTTTTCCGAGTGGAGCTGCTGAAGTGATGTAAAATTTAATAAGCTGTGAACATAAGTGTATTAAGGAGTACCATGTGAACCTATTTTTTATTTTTAAACTTTATCTCTTTAACCTAGTTTGTTGTAATTTTAATTTTAGTTGATTAAATTCTTCATTTTATTCAAGAGTTTTATTCGATCCTATTCGCCTCGAAAAGAGGGACGAATCGGATATTTTTCATTTCTTAATTTTAATAAGCCTGTATTTTTTTTCGCGTAAATCTGCTTCTTGATTTAATGTTTTAAATTGGTTGTTGGATAACAAAGTTACCATCTTAACTAAACAAATGATGTCGTTAAGTAAAAAAGTATCGTTATACAAACTCAAAAAAAATTGATCCGATTCGCCTCGGTAGACCGAGGCGAATCGGATCAATTTTTTTATATAGGGTAGACCCTATCTATACTTCTATTATTGTAAGCATGTTTTATCGAGAACTAATTTTAATTTTGGAGGGCAAATTAAGAAATAAAAACGCAAGCCTACTTACTCCCTACTCCTACTTTAGCAGGCCTTATTTTGTATTATAGAAGATGGCACCGATGACTAATGCGGAGCGGCAAAAAAGTACAGAGAAAGATTAAAGCAAATGATCCTACAAAATTTGAAGAAAAAAGAATATCACACCTAGAAATAGTCAAAAAGAATAAAAATAATATTTCTGAGCTCGGTGAAAATGAAAAAAAGAAGAAGAGAAAAGTGGAGACAATATTCTAAAAAATACTTATAACAAACAAAAAGGCGTAAATAATGGAACAACAATAATTGATGCAGACGATAAAATAAAAAAGATGCAAAAGAAATGGCGACAAAATGCTCGAAAGACGCAAAACAACATAAAAGGATTAACAGAACAAATAAATACACAAATAACAAGAGTTAAAGTATTTATTTTTATAGGAGCTGCACAATGAAACGATTAGTTGAGCCATGATTGAATATTACCCACATTCACATTAATATAAGCAAATAATCAAATACCCACAACAAGTATTAATAGAAATATGAGAAAACAAATAATAAGGCTCAAGAAAAAAGTAATGTCACCAATACTGTCTACTTGTGTCGACATACTTAAAACCCAGAAAGAAACTCATACTTAATACAATCAATCAAAATCCGTCAATAACGATAAATGAAAATTTATCTCCAATGAAATAAACTGTAATTTTTATTAATACTCTGAATTCTATTGACGAGACAGATAAAATAAAACCAACAGAAAAAATCTTACACTTAAACGTTTTGACAGATTCTATGAATATGAGCTACAAATCTGCAACAAAGAGCGAAAAACAAGTAGTATTAAAGAATCCTATAGTTCGAAGATACAAAGTCGTAATTTGTCACTTGTACTTACGGTAAAGTATAGAATTACATCTACAGTCTACTCAAAATAAAATAAGAGCCACTTGCAAATTTCAGAGTTTGGGGCGATTTCTTTATTGTTATCTATTACCCATGTGGTGGTAAATTCCATAAGGTAGTGTAGTGTTTGTAGTTTTGTACCTATCTAAATAGGTATAGTACACTGTCTCACACACACAAGCGGTTGGCCATACTTGAGTCTTGACAGTGACAGATGAGAGGTCCAGACATTGTGGTGCCTTCTCGGTATAGTTTGTAGTCGAATAGACGGACCTCTGTGTGAGTTCCAAGGAAAACATAATGGTATAAGGCTTGGTGTGACCGTGAGCCAGTGATAGTATTTACATCATAGTTAATTAGGATCTTAACATATCCTACAATAATGTTTGCAACACTTTTACAGCATTCCTACTTTTATGCGAGTTAGATGGTTTTAGAGAAAGCTTATTGTATAGCTAAACAACACATTTAAAATATTATTGTGGGTGGTGGTCCAAAACAAAGACTAAAGCGGCAGATTCCCGGAGGAATGCTACTACAAATGGTGGAGGGGCTAATAGACTGGTTCCTCTAAAATTTAGAGGAACCAGTCTATTTAAAAATTTCATTTAGATTCTAAATGAAATAGAGGTTCTGTCAATAATTGGTCCAGTGGCGGTGGAGGATTGCCTGGCGTGCGCCTACCTATAGATTGTAGTTTCATATTCATGATACATATAATAATAAAGTAAATATTTAATAATAAAATACAATAGAGAAAATGTCAGTTACTTAATAAGAAAAGTATTAAATCAAAAATCTTGCCATATTTTGCAGCAACTATCAGCTGATGACGCCCCCGAGTCCGAGATTGCAGCAACTGATCCTATAAGCCCCTATCCCAGTACATCGTCAACCATTCCTCGGTCCTTAGCCCATAATTGCGTTTCCGTTCCTTTATCCTTAGAGCCTTAATGGTTGTGGAATAGCTCGATGAAGAGATGTCAGAGGTCGGATCTCAATAGCAGACCATACCGACATTGCCTACCGACACTGCCGCTAACATCACCTCACAGTCGGACGAGCCCCAGGCTGCAGACCCTGCAGTTGATAGTAAGTATATACAATTTTAGTAGTTTTTTTTGTCCTTGTCGTCGACATGGCATACCGGATGACACGAACAACAAAGTTGACGCCCACGCATGTGCAGATTGACAGGACAAGGAGGGATTGCCGAGTATCTCTACAGGTTCAGACTGAAGGATAGCTCCGCTTGCGAGTGCGATCCTGGTGTGAACGAGACCGTTTGGCACATTCTGTTAGAGTGCCCCCGTTTTTCAGCTGTGCGACTTGACCTTGAGTTCCAGACGGAAAGAAAGTTAGAGCAGTCAGATCTCCGTAACATCCTAGCGGATCCAAAGTGCATTCGTTTCCTTCACCGAGAAAATGGTCCTCATTGCAGCAAAACGCAACAGTAGTCTTCCCCCACCTCAACCCAGATAAACACCTCAAGATCAGGTCCCAAGCACCGCACAGATCACTAGTACCCAGCGGGCAATAAATAGCCTTGGGCAATGCCAAGAAACGCTTGTAGTGTACCTACTACTTACCTAGTATGTAAGCATCTTTATAAAATAACGAGCTTTAAATATCTTTATATAATAAATATACAGATGCTTACATACTAACAACGTAAACTACAAGTTAGCACGTTATATAAACCTAATTAATACCTGCGTACCTACTTAATAAAGTAGATACGCTCCTTTATATAAAGTGCTAACTTGTAGTTTACGTTTACTTATATTTGAATGAATTATGTTTTAGTAGAGAATAAACCGACTTAACGCAAGAAGTTTGTCGTTTCATTCCTCACTGCACGCCCCAACATTACATGGCGACCCTGCCAAGGGGTTCTCGTGTTATTTGTGAAAAGAAGAATACATGAAAACAAAAACATGTGCAGATCTACGGTAGAAAAAGAAGAGGTGTTTTTGAACCAAAATGCGGCCGGCGGGAATAACCATGCCTCTTTAAACGACGTTGGGAGCCACAGATAACCAGGAACCAGCGGATACGAGAGTCCTTACGAGGTAAGTGGGGGCGAAATGGCGTCATAAATTAAGTTTCCCCTTTAATTCGCAGTGATAAACCTGACCGACATAATAAACAAATAAATCCTGATCATTTGTTTCTAATTTTTTCATGACAATTTATATTCACGTCATAGTAAAAACAAAAACGCAACCAAATAAATATTATAGATGGCAAAAATCAGCACTATTATTATTATCACTTTTTCGCATGGTGGCGTCAAGGCGACTCGTTCCATGTGGATTGAAGGTAAATATTCATTGAAATTAAATTTTTTTACCCACTTTTTTGTTATTGCACATTATCATCTACTTCTAAATTACATATTTCATTTATGCATGTGTAAACCATCTAATTTTATTCATAAAATAAGGATTTATGAAGTGTCAAGTGATTGACATTCGCTTGTCACCGACACTGCGATGCATCCTGTAAAATACTGAGCATCTTCAATGTCGTTCCCAAACAACACTGCTCATTTGATTGATGATAAAACTACTTTGCATTTTGCACTAACTTCTACACTGGCTATTTATAACTATGCAAAATATGTTATATAAATTATTTTTTATGTTGCATTTGCTATTTGGCTATGCTTTGGGTGCGGTTTTGCATGTTTGTTTTTGTTTGCTTGCTTCAGAACTTCAGATTACGTAAAAATGGCAACGAACACGAACAATTATGGCACTTGTACTACCTGAAAATGCACCGTCAGATAGTAGTAGCGACTCTTCTGAAGATGAAGTCATAATCCAGCAGCCTAGGCTGTATAACGATGACGATGGTAATTCTACATACTGCAGCTCTGAACCCAAGTCATATCCCTCATCTTTAGACATCTTGAATATTTTTGAAAGTTCTGATGATAAAAATGTCCCACCCACTCAATTTTACCCACAATTGTCTGATGAAGAAACTGTTAACGCGCACCATCGCGCGTGTGCGTTCACGCACACTCGCAACGCGCGGCCGCACCGGAGCCGCCACATTCCTTGGATCGCCGGCGCAGTTCGCGCACGTACTTTTATCATTCATAAATATTGTAGAAATCAGGAACTAAAACGGAACTAAACCAAAATACGCGTCTTCTATCATTCCACCAACACCGAGTCCTGCCACCTTATCAAGATCTCAAACAGAAACTGTTCCATTGTCACCATCATTATTCCGTTATCAATCAAATGTTCCATACTAGTGGACCTTCCGTATGTTTTAACAATTTTTAATAGCATTTTTCTTTTTTCTATGAAATATGACCAATTATACGCCTACATATGGATTTCTAGGGTTAATATCTCAATTAGTGCGACCCGCCTTTAGTTTATTTTGTTACTAAGGTAACAAGTGGCCATAAGTGACCCCCCTTGCCTGCCAAAAGTTTGTCGACCGCTGGTTTAAAAGAGTATTACGGTCAGCTATTGGACATTAGGAAATATTTAATAAAGTAAGGACAGAGTAGGTACAAATGTAGGTACTATCGAACTTAAGCTGCGTGAAGCTAACCGTAACTTTGATATATCGACGTAGGAAAGCATATTTGCTGTAGGTAGACAAAATACTGTGACGGTCCTAACTATCCTAGTCTAATCCTGGTTAACGGTACCTAACTGTAATGGTTGTCTAGTTAATTGGTTATAGATATAAATAGCTAGATATGTAATAATATGGAAGATAGAATATTTAAGATAATCCGCATCGTCCGTCCGTTTCGTTTCGTCTAATGGTAGAACCCTTTTACGTTGTGTTTCCATAATAACCCTTCTTTTCAGCCGCGTTTTGAAACAGTTCCTAACTAAACCTAATTTCCTACTTGCAATAGTTACTATGAAGATTTCCTATACCTATCTAATCACTAATGAAATAATCCTATCTTACGAATATGAGTGATATTACCGAATACTTATTACTTGGTCTATCTTGGTGATTACCTAATTTAGTATAGAATCTAGATCTTGATGACATTTATAAGTTGAATTTACTTTCAATACATACTCAAAATAAGTTAAACTTTGCGGCATAGAATCGAAGCCCCACTCCCGCTTCAATTGGTGATTTTCGACTTCCAAACTGGATAATCTCCCCCGCATTTCAGATGATAATGAAGATCATCATAGGGAATTTTCAATCTATCTTACTACTAGTTAATTCAGTTCGTAAGTAATGTTAATTAGTCAAATAACAAGAGATAAGAGGACATTGTCTTTTAGCAAAGGTAAGTTTGTTTGTTTGTCTAATCCATTCAAGGTATCTCTACTTTAAAATTATAATCAAAGCTAATCTTCATACTACTCAGTCAGAATAACAAACTAAGTAAAGAGCGCTGGTCACTCTCTCCCGTCTATCGTTCCAATCTGAGTTTCCATCCTTCATCTCAACACTGCCTGGTTATGCCCGAATCTAGTCCATACTTTATCTAGTATAGATAAGATTCTAATGTAATCCGTTTGCCTACTACTCTACCTAGCCCTATAATTCGAAAACCTACGTAAATACCTACAAAACCGTAACAATAGGATTCCTTCCTAACCCTTCATTTTAGTATTGAACTAATTACTCGTTTTCACGTAATTATAATTTGTAATTCCCTACATATTAGCAATCTTATTTTATTATAAGGACCAATATTTTCACGTAAATATGATATTAGGATTCACTATTAGTAACCCTATTTTAACGTAGAGATGAGACTGATTGCTTCATCGTAATTATATAATCTCCCTATAGATTCCTTGTTAGTAATCTCGTTTGAAAATACTGTTCCTACTTAGTTAGTTAGTAATGAAATTTCATTATAGATTTATTGTAACGATTTAGTGCTTTTATAAGTACTGGATATTTTTAAGTCTTATTTTTGTTTCGTTTATTCGAAGTAATAATTTTCCATTATTTAGAGTTTTATATCTCTTTACTACTTATAGTTTATTAATTGATACCAACATTTTATAGTTTAACTCTTTATTAACAAGTTTTGTTCAACCTTCGTGTCATTACAGATTTACAGAAAGACCCTACTTTGGAAGTCTAAGATAAATAATAAAGTTAGAAGTCTTTAATTGCTTCTTGGTAAATAATAAGAAGTTTAGTCTTTATTAGACTTAGGTAGAATTAGTTTGTGACCAATATGGATTCTCCTACGGTATTCGTATGGATAACCAATGATTGCTTTTATTGCTCATCAAGCCCAACCCAATTGTACTCTTAGTAATTAAGACCAACTTATGAAGTTACTTATTTAAATGAATATAAACCTCCTCATAGGATTCCATCATATAAATCTATGACACTTAAGCCAAGCCCTGACCTATCTTATTTAGTTTAATAAGCTTTTTGAACTCTGTTTTGAATCAAGTAATATTATTTAATAAAGGTTTTGTTAATTAGAATTTGATCTTTATTTAGATAGTAAATATTTACTAATGCAAGTCCTAACTATTCCTATCAAAAGTTTTGTTTATTTATTAGTTTGCCAATTAGCTTGAACTAGCCTAAATTACCTATGATCTATTCCAAGTTTGATTATTTCTAACAAATACAACCTACTAACTTTAACTGTGGATTCGTGACTTTACTCAACTTAATACTCAATGTGTACCTAAGTTTCCTAACATTTCTGCCCTAAAAAGGTTCCTATTCGATCTAGTTTTCCTAAGTAATAAACAAAGCTAGGGAAACCGATCCCACATTTACATTTAAACGTGTTGGTTTTTCACGGTGTAATGAAAAACCCCCTAAAGAAGACCTACACCTTAGCAAAGGCTTGGTCACCTGACTAATCTGCTACGGGATCGAGGGAGCAACCTCTCCTACAACCTAACAACTCGTGTGCTTTAGCCCCCCACGTTCGAGACCGCAGTCTATGGATGAACGTAGTAGCTGGGAAAGACAATAAACAGGGAATATATAAATATATAGATAGAGACCGAATCAATCTGTACGAGGCATTTTCCATTGGTTCCCAAAGGAGCGGATTCACTTCGACGAGCCCTCCAACTTCCAATGCAACGCACAAAAAGATCGGGAGACGCTAAACTGAACTCCAATTGCTTGAAGATACAGCTACTTAGCCCGTCTCATTGCTAAGCCATAGCTAAGATCAAGTAAACAAACTCTTTAAACCACAACCCGCGAAAAGCTCACAAAATCACTAAAGAAAACTCCAATACGTAGCCATGATTATATACAAAGCGCGATAAAACACAAGGTAAATTAATCTAAAAACACTCCGAAACCCCACTCAAACTGCTTAAAATTCCCTTCAAACAATTATAAAACAAATCTAAATTTCCCCATAAAATTATAAGTTTTCACCACAAAACACACTATAAAAATTAAAATATTATCTAACAAACATGGCACCGCACGAAATAATCGATAGTAATTAATTTATCTACAAAAACGCGAGATGTTTACTCAATAGAAGCGAAAACTAACAATTATTCCAACCTCACACTACAAGAGAAAAGTCAAGAAATCCACTTCACACTACAAAAGAGCGAAAGCCGAAATCTCAACCTCTCACTATAAGGATAAAATCGAAATGCCCCTTAACCCTAGTAACGCGCCACTATTTATACCTTCTGTCCTGCGCTTCATAAGACCTCTAAGATCCCGGCAACAAAAGCGCTTGGTGAAACATTGAGAACCTGTGGCTTTCGTGCGACACGGGAGACTCCAGAGCCATCGGCTACAAATGCAACTTCACACAGATATGTTCCCTCCTTACATAGTTATAACGTTGATTTTGGTTTGAACTAATTTTCCCTTGTTACTTTTTGATTCTCGCCTACATCGCTCTGTTTTTACTAAACCTACATTCCTTCAACTTTTGTATTAAGTACTAATCTTAGTTATCAATTATTGTATGATAATTTTAGCCTCAGAATGAGTTTATCTAATTTGTTCTGATGTTAATACAGTATGTTTACTATTTAAATTTATATTTTTAGACTAAAATAACTTCTGCATGTTGTTTCAAAAGTATCTAATAATTAATTTAGCCTAAATGAAGTTTTCATACTTTTACAAGTATTACTTGTACTTCCATGTCTTTGCTCATGCAGCGATAGAACTCCCTCAACATTTTGGGTTATAATTTAAAATACAGTATGTTTCTCTATTCCTTTTATTCCTAATATGTTTATTAAAGTTTAATTACATTATGTGTATTTCCCTTTTCTCTTCATCTATCTGTGAACATGATGGACTTGGCTACCTAATCAATTCCTTCTCATTATGCAGTAATAGGATTCCCTCGATATTTTTGGTTTATAATTCAAACTACAGTATGATGCTCTATTCCTTTTATTCTTAATAAGTTTATTTAAGTTTGTTAACATCATATATGTATTTTTCCTTCTCTTCATTTATTTGTGAACATGATGGACTTGGCTACCAATGCCAGTTCCGTCACAATACCTAAAGTGACTTTTTACTACCATTAGAATCAGAAAAAAAAGCCACATCGAATGAACAGGGTCCTGTGTCTCTACGATGAAAAAAAATTACATACGCCGTTGAAAACGCCCGTACATATATTTTTTAGCAAGATTAAATGCTGTAAGTAGACCAAAATCTAGTCATTTTAGACATTTTGTACTTACAGCAAAAGAAAGACTGCATTTTTTGATTCACAAATACTTCTTCCCATTTAAAAACTTAACGCTACTTACAACATTTCTACGGCGTGTGATTTTTACATTCGTTTACTTACAGCAAGTTTAGGGAACTTACAGTTTTAGTTTTTGTTATTTACAGCAAATCATCACGTATTTGCTTTAAAAGCTCACACCACATAATGCATTTTAAAAACCTGTTATTTTTTAGAAATTTGAGATAATGCATTTTGATAAATCATTTATCATTTCATTTTACCGTTACGCCATTGAAAAAATGTTAGTACTTTGAAGTTGTGTCGGTGTTACCGCATCGCTACCGGCTCCGCCCGCACCCTTCATTCCTTGTACGACATTCTGTAATTGTCTCAAGCGTGGCATTTGATTTGAAACGTCGTGTGTGCTGAGTGTCCGTAATAAGTAATGGTGTGATTTAGATTGAACCTGAGTATTTTATCACGACCACGTAAGTAAATTTTCCCAATGATTATTATTAAGTGTCGATAAGTATTTACGTATTGTATCTTAATCGAAACTATCTAAATTCTAATACAAGCAAAGATATTTTTAATCTGCCATAATTAGGTTTAAGCATTTTTTCTAGGTAGTTTCAAAGTATAAAAATTATCAATTCACTTGTTCTTCTACAGATTTTTTATGAATATCATCACACCTGTAATCCCTGACGGAGTAGGCATTTCACCGACGTATTTAGTCTCCAATGTACCAACCAATATACTACGAGCACAAATCCGGTTACGAGCTGCAATTGAGGAAGTTCCACAACAGTAAAACCACATTTTACACTTTGCCATAGCCGGGAATCGAACCCGGAACCTCATGACCTATAATCAGCAATCACAATCACTAGGCCAACGAGGGTAACAAGATATTTTTTTATTTTTTATAAACTGCCTTGCTTATTTTAGATGGTGAAACGCAGGGAATGGATGGACGAATTGAGACCTCTTCAAGAAGACATTGTTGAAGTGCATTCAAGAAAGAAACCTAAAATACAAATATTAAGCAACGAACTATACCTACAAGGCAATTTAATTCCTTCGAAATTGAACAACAAAAAAATAAAATCACAGGCCGATGAATCTAATAATTTTTCGCAAACACCACGACATACAAGGAATTTGGAAGAGGACATGACTAGTAGCAAAGAATTGACTCCAACTTTTTCGAAACCCAGAAAAATACATGACTGCAACCAACCACATACTAAGACAAATTTTACCGCCACCGCTTCAAGCTTAGGGCTTGACGGAAATCTCAACAGACTTGCATAAAGATTGCGAAATCACCCACGAAACATGTATTACAAAACATGCTAAACTAGATTTTACTGTAACCATTGAGAATGAAAATGTTTTGGATGAAAGTATTCCACATTTAATAGCTTGTAAAGCCTACTTTCCAGTTGAGAATGATGGTAAGCAAATCAAAACCCAATGTCTCTATTCTATCCCAGAATAAGGTGGTGCTGTTGAGAGCAATATGGAACAGCCTCAAAGTAAATCACCAGCTACTGAGAAGAGAGCTATGATCGAAAGCAACGTAAAATTGATGGACCCTGAAAGTCTACCCTCCGTTCTTAGAGCATATTGTGCAGCAATAGAGAGCCACCCACGTGTAAATGTACCAGAAATAGATTCTCAGACACCTACTATTCCCTTGGACTATTGTTACAAGTTTTTTCCCCCAGACGTTATAACTGACATTGTAGAACAAACAAATGCGTATTCAGTGGAAAAAACTGGACGATCGATTGAATTAGTTGAAGACGCACTTCGAAATTTTCTGGCTATTCACATCATCATGGGGGTCGTGTCCATGCCTTCATATACAGACTATTGGTGTCTGCAATATAGATTCGGTTTAGTTGCAGATCTAATGCCCATAAAAAGGTACCAAAAAATTTATATAGATTTAACTATATTCTATCTCTTTCCCCGCGCGGTTTCGTCGATAATACTCCGACGCCAGCCACACTACCGCGCTCCGGCCGCCATTTTGTTGCGGTGCCGCGTTGTTTTCGCACGTGTTTGTGGAAATCGACAAAAATTAAAAGCGAAACTACATTTTTTTCATAAAATGGACGTCGATTTCACAGAAAAATTAATTCAAGAGGTCAGAAATAGACCTATTCTTTATTTATTAAATCATCCGGATTATAAAAATAATATGAAAAAACTGCAGGCATGGAGAGAAATCCAGAGGGAATTAAATGAAGAAGGTATGTAGTCTTTTTATAATAATAATAGACTGTATTTGTAATGTATTTGTTTATTTTGCTTATAAGATAACATTATGTATTATATGTATAATTATTTATTTGTACTTATTATAGATAATATTATGATAACGTTAAGTTCTCTGCGTTTGTGTAAAATATTGAACGAATTTATCTCTGACCTCAAACGCTGCCGCCGATGCTCTCTGTCGGTTGCCAGGTCTATTTTGTGGTAGAAAGGCACCTAGCTGTTCTATTTCAAAGCTGGAACTGGTATGTACGGCTGACTCTTTCGTCTGTATAAAGTTGTGCAAACAACAAGCTGCTTTTACAATTTTTATTGTGTTTGTCAAATCTGTTTCGAAAGGTCTTAGGAAAATCCTAAACTTCTGTGCCATTATTCCAAAAGCACATTCCACAACTACACGTGCTCGACTGAGCGCCTGATTAAATCTCTTTTTATCTCTATCTTGCATAGCCGCTTCTCTTACAAAAGGTCTCATCAAAAACGTTTCCAGCTTAAAGGCACCACCCCTATTAAAACATAAGGCAAAGGATCTGTGCCTTGTTGTAATTTTTTATTTATTTATTTATTGATAATTAGAACGGTCGCAGACCAATTACACTAATTAACACATTAATTACACATATTAAAAATTCAAATTAAATAATGAAAGTTGAAATTAATATCAGTGATTATACAGATTAAATGTTAGAACACAGTAGAATAAAAAAAAATAATAATAATAATAATAATAATAATAATAATTATAATAATAATAATAATAATTACATCAAAACACAAACTATAACAAGAAATTTCTAATATTTGAACAGAATAGGAAATAACATGCAATAACAACACACAATCATACATTATGTTCAGAGTAACTAAGACATACTGCCAATAAGTCCACCCATCTATCCATAAAAATGTCAATTTCGGAATTGGACGCCAAGAGAGCGTTAAGCGCTGCGAGAGTGCGGGGTATAGGGGAGTTCGCGCGGGCTACGGTGCGGCACCCAGGCACTGCAAAAAGCGTATGCCTTCTACTTCTATTGAAGTTGTCAGGCACAAACAATCGACACAGCTCATTGCTCAGTTCAGGTGAGTCTATCTTACCGCGAAGAATCTTACAAGCCATTATTAGTTGGTCATTTTCACGCCGAACCTCAAGGGAGTTGAAACCCAGGCATCCTAACAGGAATTTTGTAGGGTACATGAAAGGGTAATATCCGTAAGTCCTCTTATATAGAAATCTCAAAAAAGCTTTTTGAACTTTTTCGAGAACCAGCGCATATGTGGACTCGTGGGGATTCCAAACACATGCACTGGTTTCGAGCTTCGCTCTCACAAGGGCACTGAATAAGACCTTGACAACACTGTCTCCTTTAAAGTCTCGCGCATTCCTGAGCACAAAACCAAGGCGCCTGAAAGACTCCTTGGCCAAGGAAGTGATGTGATCGTGAAAGGTGAGTTTGCGATCGAAAATGACTCCCAGATCTTTTACAGCTTCAGTTCTTGTGATAACATGTGTGCCAATTTTATAAACAAAGTCAATCGGGCAACTCATTCGACCGAAACTCAGGACGTTGCACTTGCCAGGATTAAATTCCATCCCATTAACCAAGCTCCATTGATGAATCGCGTCAACATCTTTTTGTAGGTCAATGCAGTCAGATATCGAATTGACATCAGCATATAACTTGAGATCATCCGCGTATAGGAGACTACTCGCATGGCGAACGACAGATGGTATGTCATTAACCATCAGCAAAAACAGGAGTGGGCCCAGAATCGATCCTTGACTGACTCCTGACCGCGTATGGTATGGCTTAGACTCATAGAGACCAAGTCTGACATACTGCTGGCGATCGCGGAGATAGTCCGCAAAAAGCCGGAGAAGACCCGGGGCGAAACCTATTGTACTAAGCTTAGTCAGCAGTATGTCATTATTGACTCTATCGAACGCTTTCCTAAAGTCGAAGTACAAGACGTCTACTTGCCCACCCCAGTCCAGTCGCTTAGCAATGAAGTCCGTTAAATACAGAAGATTCGTAATGGTTGGGCATTTGGTACATTAAGTTGACCAGTTCGCAATAGTTGTAAAAAAGGTGTTTTTTCAAATATAGTACTATCAGAATCTTTTCCAAACGATCCAATGTCAACGTATATGAATTTGTAATTAGCATCTACAACAGCCAATAACACAATAGAAAATTTACTTTTGTAACAGTAAAACATTGAGCCGCTATCTGGAGGGCATTTAATGGTAATATGCTTTCCATCCACGCTACCCAGGCAATGAGGAAATCCCCATTTCCCAAAAAAGTCTTCTGCGATATTGAGCCACATTTCTTGTGTAGGTTGTGGAATGGCTAATGGTTGTAAAACATTCCATATTTCCTGACATACTTCGGTCACTATTTTTGAAACTGTTGAATTTCCTATACGATATGAAAACGATAATTTCTTATAGCATTCTCCAGTAGTTAGGAATCTGCAATGAAAATAATATTAATTTTGTCTTATTTTGTTATTTTTCAGTCGTAACTTTGAAAGCGAAGTGGAAGAATTTAAAAGACTCCTACAAAAAGTACAAATTATCTAAAAAGAGTACAAGTGGCCAAGCTGCAAAAAAGCTTCAAAATTGGACTTGGGCAGATCAAATGAATTTCATTGATCCAGCAATTACATTGAATGAGACTCAAGGTAGTATGGCATCTCTGAATGTTGAAGAAGTTAATTCTACTAACTCTCAATCTACGGGAGACGTAACTACACAAGACGTTGCACAAGATACCCGCCCGCAAGAAACTCAAAACGCCCAATAAATTTATAGAAGGCATAGGAGAAGTAATCCGGATCCGGATCCAACTGATAGAATGATCCAGTACTTACAAAATAGAAGAGATCGCAACAGAAGTGAAGATAAAGTTGATGTAAAATGTGATGGAGTAGATTTATTATTTTTGGGATACGCTGATACTTTCAAAAAACTATCAAAGCGAACACAAATAAAAGCAAAATTTGATATCGCCCGAATTTTGATGGAGGCTGAATTAAGTGATCTGTAACTTCTAACAGCAACTCTACTGCAACGGGTAGTTTCAACTACTCTGTTCTAAGTGATACCACGCATTCTCCTGCTACTCCAGGAAATTACTCCATGATCAGTGACGCAACAGTTACTGACAATGCTAATTATTATATTCTTCCACAAGAGGGCAATACGGCTATACCTACTGATTTAACAACCTCAAATCAAAATGATCATGAACAAATGAACATGTTTCACTTATCGTAGAGTTAGTAACATGCCGAATATTTTTTTTGTATTAATGATTAATAAATAAATAATTTACTTACCTCAAAGTTAAGGCTAATCTTTCTCTGCTACAAATAGCTTCCCTAAACCTTGTATTTTGTTTAGTAATATGTGGCTTCAAAAGACTATGTAGATCTTCAAAACTCCCTGGGCTCATTCTAAAATATGTATAAAAACGATCTTCATGTGACTAGTTCTTTACATAATCGGTTTTCTCCTAATTTCTTCCTTTTTTCATTAATCTCGTGCACCCAAATTCTACGAGATTTATGCCTTTTCAAAGTTAAAGTCCACAATAATATTTCCTCCTCCTCTGACTCTGATAACGACGACATTTCGCTCCGATGGCTGACTGATGACTAGCAGGTTCCGACGCCCGTTCCGCAACTACACAACTACACTTTATCGCAGCGGAATTCCTACAGCGGTTTCGCAACTGAAGTTTCGCAGCGGAGGTGTGAGAAGGGCGTTAAAAGTTATGAGTTGTGCGAGTCGAGGACCGGATATTTGTGGAGAATGGAGGTTTTCTCGGGCAAGGGGCACGTACATGTTGCGCAGGTGGGGGCGCAGGAATCTGTTGAAGAGATTGAGGAAGGGGATGAGCCAGAGTGCCACTTATCAGATTGTGCTAACTTTGATGAGACCGTTAGCGAATAGAGGCCATACGCTGGTTATGGACAATTTTTATAACGCGCCACTTTTGTCTCGGATCCTCAAAGTTAAGCACAAAACTGACTCGATGGGCACTCTGGGACTTACAGGGAGTTTGTTCCTGACGGTTTAAAAAAAAGGCAAAAAAACCATGAAAGCGGGAGAGGTGGCCTTCAGCTCGACCAAGGACTTGAGTGTGGTTGTGTGGATGGACAAAAATGTGGTGACTATGATCTCCACGTTCCACCAAGTAAAAGTCGGCGAAATTGAAAAATATGGGTACCACAAATATAAACCCCAGGTGATACAGGATTACAACCTCTCTATGGGCGGCATAGACCATAAAGATCAAATGCTGCAAAAACAATTATCATCAATCAAATATCGACAATTATTATCAAATGAGTTTTAATTGTTGCGAGTTATAAACAACCTAATTATTAATTATACAAGCAAATAAAAAAAACATATATGACAGTTCTATTTCTTTCGAGTAATGGAACGTTGTTCTAGGCGGCAATTATTATGAACATGAAACTAGTTTTTGAGAACGTAAGTTTGCTAAATTGGTTTTTATAAAATGCATAAACAAAAGAAAAAGAGGGATGAAAACTGGAATCCAGAAGAAAAAGTATGTATGGGTCTACCAGGATCAGGGGTGGAATTTTTGAATGTCACCGAGTGACTAAATATCAGCGATATGACCGATAGTCATCGATTTACAAAGTCGTATTTTTGAATCTCAGCGGATGACCAAAATTGTCATACCTATGATATCGTTTACGAGTGGGGGTACCCATTCGTAAACAATATCATAGATATGAGTAGGTATTTAGTGCCAATTTTGTGTTAAAACAATTTCCAACTTAAAAAATAAAATTGAATGGAACACAATCATAAGTTTGTCTATGATTAAAGCTGAGAAATAGTTGCATGTTGGTAAACAGGGTATGACTTTCAAAAATACGACTTTTGCAAATTAGTGATTTCAAAGTTATCGCTGAGAATTTTGTCTCCGCTGATATCGAAATCACTCGTGACAGTCAAAAATCGGTCCCCTGATGGCAAAAAAAGTTTAAAAAATAGCGATTTTCATATCGCAACAAAAAAAAATGTCATCTGTCAACTGAAATTTCGAGGAATTGCTTTTGGTTTGGCTTTAAATTTCCTTTAAAAAGTGGTGAAAATGTCGAAGAAACCTCTTTGATCGCAAGCAAGAAATATTGTTTTCAATGTTTATCAAAGAATACTTGATGAACAAGTTGCAGAACAAACACAATCATCGATATTGAGCCATGTGCAAGCGTTGACTGGTTAGTAGGAATGACACGTCTTGATACTTTGGTTTATTGCATTTTTCTTGTGTATAATATTATGTATACTAAACTTTGGTTTATTTCAGGGGTTTATACTACCATAAGACGAATTGTTGCTGAAGGCAGATCTAACAGAGACGTATTTAGTACGCCCGGTAAAGAGGAAAGGTGACAAAAAAAAATAAACTTGGATAGTTTTGATTTAGAATTGATCAGAAACAAGATAAATGAGTTTTAAATTGTACGAAAAGAAATACCCACTGTCATGAAATTGCTACAAATTCTTCGGGAGGAAATCAATTTCAATGGAGGAAGAGAATCATAAAGGTAACAAAAATGAATTTCATTTTATTTCAGTTTGAATATAATCTAAAAACATAGTAATCTAAAAATAACAATCTTATTTTGTCTTCAAACTTACAGTAGAATCCACATATAACGACTTCGCTTATAGCGACTAACCGCTTTTAACGACGATAATGTTTACTCAAGTTAGGTTTCATAGTTAGGTACTGAGAAAATGTAACCGTTTAGTGCGACTCCGGTTTAAGCGGCCAACTGCTTATAGCGACCATTTTTTATGATAATACGTCCGGTTAAAACGACGCGCAATGTTTTGTTTACACAACCTACGCACCAATACCTCGGCGCCCCAACTTCACCCCGCCCCGCGTGCATCCTTAGTGGCGTGCGTAAATCATAGTTAGTGTTTGTCACTTGTTATGACAAGGTCTTAAAGCTCGACAAAATGAGTTCTGTGAAGCGAAAGTGTTTTACAATTGAAGAAAAAAGTGCAATATTATTCCGATTAGAAGCCGGTGAATCAAATGCAACCATCGCAAAGGAGTTTGGCGTATCTCATTCTACAATTTCAACAATAAAGAAGAATAAATATAAGATCGAGCCGCTGTTTAGTGCTAATGTTTTGAAATGCAAACGTGTAAGGACTTCTATTCATGAGCAGGTGGATAAGGCATTGTTACAGTGGTTTAAGCTTCAGCGCGACCGGGGAATACCCGTTAATGGGCCTCTGCTACAAGAGAAAGCAAACTTTTTTGCTAGACAGTTAGACATGCAAAATTTCACATGTTCGATGAGTTGGATAAACCGTTTTAAAGTAAGACACAACATCGTCAGTGGTAAGATTGCTGGCGAGTCTTTATCAGTTCAACAAGGTGATGTAGTCGATTGGTTAGAAAAGGTTTGGCCTATTCTGCGT
Organism: Crocallis elinguaria; assembly: GCA_907269065.1. NCBI lineage: Eukaryota > Metazoa > Arthropoda > Insecta > Lepidoptera > Geometridae > Crocallis > Crocallis elinguaria. Next base: position 2,453,893 of record OU026076.1, read on the forward strand.
GAGCAATTTAGAGATGATGAAATTTTTAATGCAGATGAGACCGGGCTGTTTTATAAATTAACCCCAGACAAGACTTTGAAATATAAAGGCGAAAAATGTACAGGAGGGAAATTATCAAAGGAGAGAATTACTGTGATGGTAGCAGCCAACATGAGTGGCACTGTTAAAAAAAAACTTCTCGTAATCGGAAAATCTCAACGTCCCAGATGTTTTAAAAATGTACGGCATTTGCCAGTGGATTATAAGAGCAATCAAAGAGCCTGGATGACTGCTGACATTTTTAACAAATGGATACTTGTAATAATACTTAATACTTGGAATGTATTTTGAAAGACATCGGATTCGAATTCGTGAAGTGCCAATCAAAAAGGACTATTTTAATGGAGCGACATGACATAAACATAGTCCTTGACAAAGTGCGATGCGCGCACAGCAACGGACGTGCCACACTGTGCAGTCTCGAATTTCATAATTCGCGAACCGCGCGGCCGCAGCCGCTGCCTGCTATCGTCAACTATGAGTTCCCAAACACTCATAGTTAATGGGCTATTGGCGTTCATTGTTCACGCCATCGACACCATGGACGAGGTCAGCATAGTGCAGATCTGCAAGTCCAACTTTAAGGAAGAGATTAGCAGTGCCAAGTCTCTAGTCTTCCAGCCGCTTGGCAAAGCTGATACTATGCCATCTCGCCGGAGTATTTGGAACCATTTTCAAGTTCTGATAGCCTATAGATATAATTAATTTGTTGAATAATATTTTTTTCTAAATAATTTTGTAGGCTTATACACAACAGAATCTGAACAACCTGTATGTGTCTGCAGTTTGGTTGAATGAAACCGGTTTGCAAACGATGTTCGGGCATCTTGTGCGCGCGTCGCGCGCGGCCCAACGTAGTCATATTGTTTTATATTGGGTACTTTAGATTTATTATTGAGATGAGTGCCTATTTCTTTTTGGGTTAAAATAAATAAATTAAGTACCGTAGTACCTTATTCAAAATGTCACGTTGAACAAAGATTTTTATATAACGCGAAGTTCATGTACCTACCTAGTTTAGTGCTAAGTAGTTGGTTTAAGATTAATTTTTATTTGTTTTTATTTTTATGTTTGTGTATACCTAGAGCGTGAATGTGAGTACCAGGACAAACCATCTCTGGTTTCTATGGTACAACATGCAAATTTCTATGTACAAAAGAAAGTAATGAAGAATAAATAAAATAAAAAAAAATTAATAAACTCATGAACAGAGTAATTGGAGTATTCATCTAAATTTCGAACCCCACATTCGCCACAGTAAAATTTTCAAAAATTGTCCTTGATCATTGGATAAATTTTTATATTTGCATGTATCACACACAGAATCAGCCGCTATAAGGAAAAAAAAATTATCAAAACGTTTTACTCCAATTTCCCCAGTATTGCTAGCGTCAATTTCTTTTTTCCCTTTTTGCCATCAGATCCTGGTAGACATATAATAATAATAATAATGACAGTCCACCTCTCAATTGATACGCCTACATATTAGGCAAAACTTGATGATCCTCTAATGATTATAACATCAATGCACCCTTACTTAGATAATTTTAAGTTGGCATAATACTCATATTTTATACTAATAAAATGTATCTTATCTTAAAATAATATAATATTCACATTGTCAATTTGGCCCTTATTTTTTGTAATTATAAAAATTACACAGAGACGATGGAAGCTAACAGATAGCTGATGTTATAAGGAGTAATTTAGGCTACGTGGGCGAAACCGCAGGGCACAGCTAGTAATAATTATAAAGGACTACTTGGAAGAATGCCTGGTGCCCAATCTGTTTTCATGCATTATGAGGAAATAGCAACTATTATAATATATATTAGGTAGTTATTTATTTTATTAATTACAATTAAAAATTTTATGACATGTCAATTTTTTGAATGATTATTAACTATTTTAATTTATAATTTCAAGTTTGATATGTATACGATGTTTATTATTATTGACTTATAATGGAACAATTATCAATAAAATGTTTCTGTTTATTATCTACCTAACATTTTACCCTAGTTGCTGCTTTATCTCTGCTCTCTTGATATCCGTCTTGCGTGCTGTTATAAATCCAATATGTATGGAAAATTCGCTGTTAGTGCAAAAACCCCCCGCGACCATGTGGCTTTACCGAGCATATAAATATACCTCGATCTTTGTTCAAAGTTAGTCAGCCGCAAATAATCGAGCAGTAAATCACCTAATAAAAGTCTCCAGCAGTAAAAAGTGTTTTTTTAAAAAGGACCCCGGAGCGCCATCCTTACCAATATAGTGTCGCTCTGTGTATTTTATAACAATGTTTTATAATACAGTCCACAAGCATTACATCAGCTTTTATTATTGTAATCCCCATAAAATACAAAACATTGGTTTTTCGAACCGTATTACAATCAGTCATCGACGGGGCGATATTCTTATTTTCAGCAAAAAAGTGCAACAACACAATCTTATTGCGCGTAAGCATATACGCGCATGGCAGCGCGTGTTCAAGCAAGATTTCTCAAGCAATCAATACAAAGCAACAGCTTAATATCAACATTCAACTAGAGTTCAACAGAACAATCGATATTTTCAACGTTTCCTCTCACCATGACGGAAACATTGGAAAAACTCGTCAACAGATTAATAAGCAATTACAAGGGTCGCATGAAGCGAATCTACAATTTTGTTGATAACACAGACAGTTATGACAAAATCTCCGAGCTCCGAGTTCGCCACAACGAACTTATCGACCTATACAAAAAATATAACGCAAATCAAGAAGACATCGAGATGGCTGATGATAAAAATACTGATAAATATCATTAATTAGAGAGAACATCTAAAGAAGAAAAGTATTTCGAACTCCTTGCCCGAATCGACGAGTTTATAAAACAACATGAAGCTCTTAACCAAAGCAACGCTTCTTTTCAATCGCTGCAGCAACAGACGTCGAGCAAGCCCAATATAATTAAACTTCCTACATTACAGGTACCTCTTTTCAGTGGACTAATTAATGAATGGTCGAACTTCAAAACTTTATTTGACGGAGTGATTGATGCCAATGAACAAATAACTCCACTCCTGCGAGGAGAACCAGCCGGACTCATCAACTCAATTACTCTCACTGGAGATAACTATGAGCGAGCTATAAGTAACTTAACAAAGAGGTATGAGAATAAAATATATTAACAAATGTAAATTTCTATATCAAAAACTTAGTTTCTATTAATAAGAGCATCTTATAACAATACAACAATGTTTAGACTCTTTTAAATCATTAATTATTATTACAACGACTTCTCTCTATACTTTACACTTAGACAATAAAGATTGTGACCGTCAAGAAATCTTTTCCTCATGATCCTGGACAGCAGCACAGACCCCAAACTGGATATTCACGAGCAAAGATGATGAGATTTTGAAAAAGGCAAAAGCTACATTTGAACAAAATTTGATAAAAACTGATGAAGAGCGAAGGGACGTTGAAAAAAGAACTATATTACAAAGCGAATCTGGTAAATGGTAGTCGAACTATGTTAACAGCCTCAAATTTTAGAAAAATTGTAAAAAGAAAACAGACAAGCAGTTGCAAAAATGTAGTCAAAAATCTACTCTACAAGCCCAACATTGACCATGTTGCGTCTATAAGTCATGGAAAAAAATATGAAAACGTTGCACTTGAACAACTATCGGTGATGAAATATGTTAAAATTTAAAATAGCGGATTAATTATAGATGAAAAATACTCATTTTTGGGTGCAACGCCTGATGGCATTACAAGCGGTATGCTTGTAGAACATGAGAAAATAATGATATTTTTGCTGTCCTATATCTACCAATAATGGTGATACTTACATGATAGCTAATAGGTATGTACTTAGATACGAGTAGAAAAAGAGCAAACATTATAAAAAAAATTGTATTTCGGCGCAAGTAAACTTGAGATATTTGTTTCAGCTTGTTCTCTCTTTCATACAAATCAAAATACTCTCCAGCTGAAACAAAAAAACATAGATAGTTAAGTTTTTTAGAACAAATGAGTATGTTACGTACCTACAATTATACGCAGAGTCGGTATGTAATATGAAGGTACAATAGGCACGCGAGTTGAATGCAGAGTGACAGTCATGTCGATAATTTACTACATACACAAAACAAAAACATTGGTGTGTATTATAAGAAAAAAATTCTTTAGACAGCTACGAACCGACTTCAGTGACAAACTACTAAACCGATTTTGATGAAATGTCTATTTATCATTCAAATCTATACAAATAAATAAAATTGAAGTGTCTGTTTGTAATACCAAAATAACAGCTTTTTACCAAATGCATATGAAAGTATATACGGTAACAATACAACCATTTTTAAAATTTTTGGCTGTCTGTCTGTTTCTTCCGGGTAATCTCCGAAACGGCTGGGCCGATTGTGACGGGACTTTCACTGGCAGATAGCTAAAACCATGAAATCCAATATCTGCTCGCGACGAAACCGCGGGCAGCAGCTAGTATAAACTAAATGACGATGATCTGAGGTAACTACTATAAAAAAAATATACAACCCTATTGAAAACATTCTCCTTTTTTGGAAGTTGGTTAAAAACAAAGACTATAAATCCTGTTGACTAATGATATAACTTCCCCTCATGCGAAAACGAACTATTTAAATGCACTTCTCGCCACTGCGAGTGCGAGTGCAGATTTATAACTTATCGATATTCAATGTATACTTTACAATTAATATATATACTATTATTAATTATTTTGGAAAAATAATAACCTTTCGTTTGGATTTGTTAACCGACTTCGAAAAAAGAGGAGGAGGTTAAATGTTCGACTGTATGTATTTTTTTAAGTATTTCAACTGATTTATCCGTCAATTGTGGACCGATTTTGAAAATTATTTTTGTTGTTTGAAAGTGTATCATCTCAAGGTGGTCCCATATACATTTTATGGAAGAACATCTAAAGATGAAAAAATGGTAAGTACTTGAATTTTCATATATCGCGATATTTTCATCGAAGTAGGTTCCCGGTTTTTTTAAAGTATTTCTGCTTTTTGTTGTTAGATTTCCAGACATCCCAGAAATAAAGGAAAAGTGGATAGAAGCGACTCAAAAAGAGAATTGGTTCCATACATCGCAAGTCATGGAATCCATTCAGTAGCTTCGACGTGATGCGTGGCCAAAATACAGACAGACAGACAAAAATAAAAATACAGTTTTGGCTTCAGTATAGATAGGAGTGCCATCCAAAAAAAATGTGACCTGGAGTTTTATTATAAGTAGTATTATAGATTAATTTATAAAGTAAGTATGTATTGTCTAGGTTTTCCATATAATAATTTATTATTAATCGTATATGTCAGGGAATCAAGAATGCGATGCTAACTACCTATTCAATTTTATCGATATTATTCTGTTCAGTAGTAGTCGTACCACATCACTAAATTACGTCATCCAAATGATCGGCCAATTGCAAGCATAGAATATTACCTCGCCCCCTGCCCGCGCCGGTGAGACATGTTTGTATAAGGAATTGTGTTTATGAGCTATCAACAGGCTAAATAATCTGTGGTTAAAAATAATAATGTTCTTTCTTTACTTTATTTATTTCTTAAAGATCAAAAAGTTATTTTGCCTTTCCTCAATACACATATCCAAAACTCTTTCAAGTTGTTTCCCGTGCATGAGCACAATGAAGTTTGTAGCTAAAACCAATGATGTTTTAAACTGGAACAGCACCTGTTATTGCTCCCGAAATATATTTGGTTTACAGAGAAAATACTAAGCTCCAGAGGAGTTTGAAGTTTTTGTAACTGTTTGATCTTATTTTTCTTTAATTTGAGTGTGTTGACAACCATGTGTGGTGGCTCAGACTATTTCTTACTTAATTTTGGTTTATATTTATTATATTTCCTTTATTTATATGTTGGTTTTCTTCAAGTTTAGTTGAGACTAATCAACTATAATGATATAACTCTATCAATGAGTGCACAACTCGAATCACACCGGCAAGAATCACTATGGCAGGTCTCATTGCCTTAGGTAAGGGTTGTGTAATAAAATACAACGAAGGGACTTCTTATGCACACATAATATTTTCAGTAGTAAAACAAATATTGGAATACAACTGGAAGTGCCTTCAATTGAATCTCCGAATGACATACTGGAGGCATACAAAACCATAAACACTGGGCTATCTAAAATAAACTTATCTGAAGAGCATAGATTATTAGATTACCAGATAGCTGAACAAAAAAGACACAAGAGACTAAACTACAAACAACATTGGCAACTGCGCGCTAAGCAGTTTGCTGGTGGCAGGAATTGTCGAATCATTGCATGGAGAGTAAAAAGATGTCTTCCTGCACACAAGTGAAACAATACAACAAATAAAACTTTAACGAAGACTCAAGAACAAACTGAAAACATAGAACTGGAGGAACTTGCCACCCAGCCATATGCTGAAATAAGAGAGGAACAGTCGGAGAACATTCCTCAGCCGCAACCAGCATCACCTCGAGGAACAAGATTCAAACTATGATTCACAGTTACGCTTTTAAAAAACTTTGCATAATTATTGTGGTTGCTTTATTTTATATTGATAACAGTGGGATATTGTCAACGACGAGAAACCTGAACAGGTACTCCACACCTTGTCACCATATAGGCACTATGAATACTTCGCGAGGTTGTCTTATTCTAGTTGCCGAAATTAATAAACGCGAAACTATCTGGATGGAAATAAGTGGCTTAAATAATCTGCCAGAGACACAGCACTGTCAGAGCTCGGCCTCGGCAGGCCATTTTTGTGCGGCTTGTCGACATTTCGGCATTTATAACTGCTGGACAGGGATGGGTCAATTTTTATTAAGTTACCGAATAATGACCTCAAGCATGTCGCTCCAATGGAAGTCCTGGAGCAGCTTATGGCCAAACATCCGCCAACGCCGTCATCGCAAATAAAACCCAGCAACAAGGTCGTTGAACGCCCACGCTTGGAGCCGGCGTCACACCCAGGGCCTGACTCCGACCACTTGGAGGACCGCCACGAACAAAGCCAAAGCTCCGAAGTCCTAAGTGGCACCATCAAGCAACTTTCTCCTATATACTCATACACTTTGGATGCTTTTGTGCTCAATTTAAGCTTATTCACATTGTCCGAAGTCCTAACCTAAGTGCGCCCTCTATTTTCTTAAATCTTTTTTACTTTCTGTTTCTAATGTGTTTTTGTTGGGTAACATTATTAACTTGTTTGTATTTGTAAATAAGTTAAATGTTTCTGAACGTGGTGCTGTTAAAGAAAACTTTTTATATTTTATTAGAATAAGAAAGAGAATCAAGATTTTTTAACCTTGTTTTGATTTGATGATTATCTGTCAGTTGTCACTTTCGACAGATTTTGTAGTCACTGTCAAAAATATTATTTATGTCAATTGTCATAGATCCAGTAATTAATTGAAAGCGTTTACGAAGACTCTTATTTGTTGTTCTAAAATTATATAGGTACTTTAAATATACATATACTATTAATTATTTAATACATAGTATTTTTTGTTTGCGTGATAGGGTGAACTTAGCGATATTATATTTTGATACCTTGTTTTTTCCCTTTAATAAAAATAATAAAATAAGTTTGTTGTTACAATTTTTTCTTGTATTGTCAAAAGCTAGCAGGACGTGCAATAAATGTGGATATCATACACATAAGTAGTGCGATAGGTAGTTAGTTTTTCAAAGCATTAAGTAATTCGCAATGTATTTTGTTATAATACTTGTTTTTCGATAGGTACCTATAACAAGTAATATTATTATTTAGTTTGTTTGTTTTTATAGACTACTAGCCGTGCCCCGCGGCTTCGCCCACGTAGCCTAAGTTACTCCTGATAACATCAGCTATCTGCCAGTGAAAACCCCATCAAAATCGTTCCAAGCCTTTTTAGTGATGATGCGGTCAATGATGAAGCACGCTTGCCTAGAAGATACCTGTTCACTCGCGCCTTGAAGCAGCCCAAGTTATAGTTATCGGGAAATACAGACTCTGGCAGAGAGTTCCACTTCTTAGCGGTACGCATAATAAAATGTTGAAGCAAAACGCTTCGTGCATAAAGTGAAGAATATCCACCATGTGTCGATGGCGCTAGGAAGAAAGAGAGGGCGATCGAAAAAAAAAATTTGGTGGTAGACTTCTACAGTGTTACCACAAAAAAAAGACACTTTTAGACGCCTGTTTAGAGCTAGACAGTGTCTAAAGAGAAACGTCAAAAATGATTAGAAATGTCACAACAGAATTGTGTTAGACAACGGTTAGACCCAACTTAAATCAGAATTTGTGGTTGCTCATATTTAAACTCGCGACTAAGGCAAGTTTACTAGTTAAACACTGTTTAACACAGTGCGTTTAATTTTTTTTGTGGTAAGACCGCTAGTATTGATCTCGGTGCATACTTCTTGATGCAGGGTCCTATCTCGAGCACTTCCGCAGCGATCACGGGAGTGCACTCCGTGTCGTGGAAGCCCACCAGTTCAGCGACCACGTTGATATCCTCGTAACTGGGGCTCGCGCGCAGAATCTACAACATTCAAGGAAAACTGTGAAGTGAACGATCAAACAATACTTGTATGCTGCAAAGCATAAAGCGAGACGAGCATGTCGGTCGACTGATGGTAAGCATAACGCCTGCCCACAACAAATGCAGTAAAAATAATGATGATAGGTTCACGCGATATAAACGCGTTGGTTCAGTTAGCTGACATATAAGTTATGAGCATAATAATAATTGACGGCTCCGTAGCTAAGTTGGTAGTAACCCTGCCTGCAAAGCGAGGGGTCCCGGGTTCGATTCCCGGCCGGGGCAGATTTTGTGTAAGCATAAAGTTTGTTCTCGGGTCTTGGTAGTTAGTGATGTGTATCTGTGTGTGTCCATGCCACCTGCGACACAGGGAATCCTAGTGCGGGGGTATGAGTGTGTAAGCGTTTATTATTATTTATATTATTAATATTAGTATCACGTCGGTGGATGCGACGGCTACTCAAGAGCGAGTTCAGCCAGTCTAATATGTGCACCACGACTAAATTTTGTCTACTGTTTTGTCTCGTTCGTGAATACGAGACAAATGCAAGCATCGACAAAATTTTGTCACGGCGCGCATGTTAGCTCGATAGGAGAGTGATTCAACTTTGAACATAAATGTTCCAAAACGCAAGCTCAGCTTCACCTACACAAATAAGGCTAATTTATCGGAGTGCGCAATAAAATGACGTATCCATATGTCATACCTCAGTAACCACGTCCCTGCGGTCTTCGATAGGTGGAATGTTCCAGAACAGCATACCGACTATGATACCATCTCGCAAATAGAACAGCAACCCGCGCTTGTACCGGTTCTTGTATTGTGCAGTCCTGGAATTGGGATGTTGCATGAAATACAAAATATATAAATCTGTCGTGATTAAAACCAGCGGTCACTAGTCTTCGTGTGAAAGGAGCAGTCTAGAATTTTCGCTGGTTATTAAAGAAATAAGCTCTTACAAAACGAAAAGAAGCGAAAACTATTGACTACTCTTTGCACACGAAGACTAGTGACCCCTGTTTCTAATCGGTCTGCGGCGCGAGTACGGATCTTTTCGATAAATAAAATTGACAGTTAAAATCTCTAAAACCCACTTTATCGATTTTAAATGTCAATTTTATCGAATAAAACCCACTTTATCGATATTAACTGTCAATTTTATCGAATTTTATTTATCGAAAAGATCCGTACTCGCGCCGCTGGTATTGAAAACGAACACGAGATTGTTAGCTGATAAGGCAGCTGCGGCGTAAGTACGGATCTTTTCGATAAATAAAATTCGATAAAATTGACAGTTCAAATCGATAACGTGGGTTTTATTCGATAAAATTAACAGTTAAAATCGATAAAGTGGGTTTTAGCGATTTTAACTGTCAATTTTATTTATCGAAAAGATCCGTACTTGCGCCGCTGATAGGATCAAAAATATACCTACTTTTGCTGTACCTGCGGCGCAAGTACGGATCTTTTCGATAAATAAAGTTCGATAAAATAAACAGTTAAAATCGATAAAATCCACTTTATCGATTGTAACTGTCGATTTTATCGAATAAAACCCACTTTATCGATTTTAACTGTCAATTTTATCGAATTTTATTTATCGAAAAGATCCGTACTCGCGCCGCTGTTGAGATACGCGAGCGAGAAAGCGGCGCACCGTATACATATTTGGGTGAGGCAGAACACAGTGTACACATTATTGTTTGGCGAGTTGGCGACACAAGCAAAGGGACGAACCGGACTGAGTTAGTCTGTGCTTTTTAATCTGGGATTAAATAGAAAGCTTACGATTTGTAGCAGGGCTGGTCGCCGGCGCCGGTTGGCGGAGGGGCCGCGACGGACTTAGCTTTCTCTTCCTCTTCTTCCGCGCAAGGTTTGAACAGAGCTATAATGGGCATGCAGGCGCCCACTTCTCCTACCACCTGGAATATAGAGGCGTGGAATGTCAAATGAACAAAAAAAATTTTAGTCTGTAATATCATTCATTCTAATCGTATATTATCTCACTTGGGTAGAACATTTGCGGTACGGATCTTTTTAATCGATAAAATTGACAGTTCAAATCCATAAAGTGGGTTTTATCGACTTTTTATATAATTTATCGAACCTCGATACTATCGACAAAAGTTATCGAATAGCTAGACGAATCCAAAGAGAATATAGAGCTACTATACAATACTTTACGATCAGACTTCGGTACTCGCAACATTCGATAAATTTATCGAGTTTTTCGGTTCGACAAATTTATCGAACTGACTTCCGTACTTGCACCGCTGGCCCGCAGTCACACTTATATACTTATATACGCAATACACTGGCTACTCTGCTCATCAAACCGGAACACAGTAGGTAATACTTGCACACTGGCGCACTGCTTGGCGGCAGTTATCATTTAAATTACTAATAGATGATAAAAAAAGTTGAATTTGGGAAACTTTTAGAGGCAGTATTTTTGTGAATCTTATTTTTATTGTGTTAATGTGATCTTCTTAAAACTGTATGATAACAGAAATGATGTTTTTTGTGTTTCATAAAACATCCCTATTATTATGGGCCAGCGTTATGCTTACCATCAGGCAAACGCCGCGACTGACGGACGCGTCCTATAATAATAACGTTTCACGTAGTCAGTTGTGATTGTCGGTTCATTATCATTATCAGCCTCTTACGCTCCCACTGCTGGGATACCAGCCTTCTCTCAGAGAGAGAGGTATGGGCAGGGGCGTATTTACCCTAGGGACAAAAGGGCCATGGCCCGGGGCGGCAGGCTGCGAGGGGCGGCGCAAGCAGAAGAATTTATAAAACCCTACCTAACTCTCAAAGCTCTTATTAATAAACAGTAGGGCTCTTATCAATAAACAGTGTTAAACTTAAAATGTGTTTTGTCTCTATCGATTCAGTTTAAAATTGCCAATACCAATAAAGACGTAACATAGTTTAACTAAACCATCGTTTAACACTGTTTATTAATAACAGCCTAAATCTAGTAAGGTGGTCATGGGTGTGCGGCAGGGCGGCGGGGCTTGCAGGCCCTGGGCGCTGAATCCTAAAATACGCCACTGGGTATGGGCCATAATCCAGCACGCGGGCCCAGTGCGGCTTGGTGGATGTCACATGTCCTCGAATTTTGTGGTTCTTGAACATGCGGGTTTCCTCACGATATTTTCTTTCACCGTTTTAGAGCGAATGTGAATAATCCGCACATAACTTGATATAAGTCATTGGTGCGGGCCGAGTCTGTCGGGACTCGAACTATGGTGCGTCGGATTGAAAGTCGCACAAGCTCCAGCTCGGCTACACTCGCTCAGTTCCCGCTCGGCCACACTCGCTCATATCCCGCTCGGACACACTCGCTCAGTTCCCGCTCGGCCACACTCGCTCAGTTCCCGCTCGGCCACACTCGCTCCGATCCCGCTCGGTCACACTCGCTCAGTTCCCGCTCGGCCACACTCGCTCAGTTCCCGCTCGGCCACACTCGCTCAGTTCCAGCTCGGCCACACTCGCTCAGTTCCCGCTCGGTCACACTCGCTCAGTTCCCGCTCGGCCACACTCGCTCAGTTCCCGCTCGGTCACACTCGCTCTGTTCCCGCTCGGCCACACTCGCTCAGTTCCCGCTCGGCCACACTCGCTCAGTTCCCGCTCGGCCACATTCGCTCGACTGTCGGCTGACACATTATATTCACCTCGACGTCCAGCGTGTGTCCGAGTCTCACACGGTAGTGCGGCTCCACGTTGCAGGGCACCCAGTGTCCCGTGACGTTGGCGCCGGCTATGAAGCCCGTCTGCTGAGCGTTGTCGTAGTGCTCGAAACGAATGCGCGTATTCTTCCACTGAGAGTACACGCTCGCCGCGTCCCCTGCCTGTAAGGCAATTAAAAAATAAATAAACGCTTACACTCATACCCCCGCACTAGGATTTCCTTTGTCGCAGGTGGCATGGACACACACACACACATACACATCACAAACATCCAAGACCCGAGTACAAACTTTATGCCAACACAAAATCTGCCCCGGCCGGGAATCGAACCCGGGACCCCTCGCTTTGCAGGCAGGGTTACTACCAACTTAGCTACGGAGCCGTTGTATTTACAGTAGGGATGTTGACTTCGTTTTTTCAAGACAATCAAATGTCTATATCGAAAAAACTGGAAATCGAACGTCAAAAATGAGAGTCAATGTCGGGCGCATCAACTGAGCGATAAAACGCCCCACAGAATAAACAGACAGACGGACAAAAAATTTTAAAATAGTGTTTTTGTTATAGGTTCCGTATATACTTTCATATGCATTTAGTAAAAACCTGTTATTTTGATATTACGAACAGTCGCTTACATTTTATTTATTTCTATAGATATATAGATACAACTAGCTGTACCCGCGGCTTCGCCCGCGTCATTAGTATGTCCCGTCAAAATCGGTCCAGCCGTTTTGGAGACGCCACACAAAACAGAACAGACAGACGCACAAAAATTTAAAAAATTGTGTTATTCCTATAAGTAACCATTATATACTTTCATACGCATTTAGTACAAAGCTGTTATTTTGCCATTACAAACAGACACTTCAATTTTATTTATATGTATAGATAATAGATAGATAGATAAACTCTTTATTGAAACACCACAATACAAGAACCTTAAATATAAAACTATTTAACAAAAAAAGTGTTACAAGTGGCGGTCTTATCGCTTAAAGCGATCTCTTCCAGACAACCATGTATGTAGAGGAACAACAATTGATACACATGGACGGTGGCTTCCAATAATTAAAATATATTTAAATTATGTAAAAAATACCTAAATATTAATAGATAAACTTACATAAACCATATAAATACTTAGAATACATACATTTAAATAAGACCAATAAATATTATAAGTAACATTATATATAGATAGACTGATTACGCACCACGTAGAGATGTTTGCGAGCCTCGAGCTCCGAGTTGACTTGGAACCCGCCGTTGACGCGGTCTATCTCCAGATACGAGAGCTCCGCTATATCCACGCGGGGCTCCGTCCCCACCGCCACCATTACCTAAAAACGAGCAATATTATTTTGCACAAATATATACATCACAAAAATTTCGCTTCCAACAGGATTCGAACCTGCGTCTTCTGGTTATCTAGACCAGACGCCTTAACCAATTCTCAGCAGACCTCGCTTTGCAGCGATTGGCTGATCCATTGTGGTACGTTACAGTTATATCACTCGCGGGGCGCCATCTGTCTGTTCAGTAAACTCTTCGGGTTCGGGTCGATAATAATTAATATGAATGGATGGCACGTGCGGGTTCGGACCGCGTCACACAGATGGCGCTGCCCAACCCTTGCTGACTTCATGAGTGGCGTGAACATATAATATTTACGTGAATAAATAGGAATGCTTTGTTTAATTTTAAGAACGGGACTTAATCGCGATAAAAACACAGGTTTATATTTACCTCGACGTTTCAATCAAGTTGCATTGATCGTGGTCACGAGAAGTGATCAGTCTTCTCGTGAACAATGTTTTCGAATCGCGAAAGTTTAAAAGTTACTAAATAGGAATGCTGTTGCAAGTGCTGTGGAGTCGGATACGTACGTAGTCCGTGATGATGGAGGAACCATTGGACAGCGTCAGCTGCAGCCGTCCATCCGGAGTCGGGAACGCGTCGTACACTTGCGCTGCAATGGCATATAATAAGACAACGACTTCGGAGAAGCCGTCGCAATATATGAAATTTCATCTTTCATTTTTCTTCGGTATTCTTGTATGAAATTTATTAATATACCACCCTTAAAATAGTCATGAAAATATAGGACTTGCTCAAAGGAATGAGTTATGACTCACTCCAGGGCATGAGTTATGAATCACTCCAGGGCATGAGTTATGACTCGCTCCAGGGCATGAGTTATGACTCATTCCAAAGCATGAGTTGTGACTCACTCAAGGGCATCAGTTGCACGTTCTCGCAGCGTATCTTCTCGGCGGCCCACTCGCCGAGGTACTCCGGCAGCACGCCCGCCATGACGCCGCGGTCCTTGTAGATGTGGACGAACTGGATCGGCGGCTTGTCCTCCGGCCGCTCGACCACCTCATCTGCGGAGACGCGCACGGCTGACAACGTTGTATAAATTGACAGAATAAACTGCCACTGTCAGTGGAATTACTTGGCTAAATACCTACCGTGTTACCACAAAAACTTAGGCGCCTGTTTAGCTAGTCAGTGTCTAAATAAAAACGTCTAAACGATTAGATGTCACAACAGAATAAAGTTAGACAACGGTTAGACATTACTTAAGAGAGACTTTGAAGAGTTAGTCCTACCACCTAGTGAAAAGTAAAAAAAGTATTGTCCACCTTCTCGTAAGGTACCGTAACATCCGGATAAGGGAATATTATGCAAGGAATGGGCAGCTGCATTGTTCTCGGTGAACTCTTATAAGCCCAGTCTTTTCACTGACTACTTTACTCATCAAACAGGAACACAGGATGTTCAGCATCGTATATTTTCCTGCTGATGATGATAGGATTTAGATCCCGATGTCTTTGTGTCTGAGGCACGTTCAATAAAATCCATACTAATATTATAAATGCGAAAGTGTGTTTGTTGGTTTGTCCTTCTTGCACGCAGTAACGGAGCAGCGGATCGACGTGAATTTTGGCATAGATATAGTTTATGGACCGGAGAGTAACATAAGCTACTTTTTATCCCGGAAAAATGCAGGGTTCCTGTGGGAACGCGGGTGGAAACCGCGGGCAGAAGCTAGTCCTAGATATAATGCACAAGATTTTTTTTTTTTTTATGTTATTTGGTAACGACACGAGCTGGTCGATTGCCTGATGGTAAGCATAACGCCGGCCCATAACAATTGCAGTGCCACCCAGAACTTTGAAACACAAAGGCCTGCGCGGCTCTGCAGTGCGCTCGTTACTCTGAGACATTAGGTGTTCTCAGTTAGGTAAGTCTCATGAGCCCAGTAATTTCACTGGATACTCTGCTCATCAAACCGGAACACAGTAATGCTTGCACACTACTGCTTGGCGGCAGACTTCACTCACAAAGCGGTGGTAACAACCCAGACGGACACTCGCAGAAGAGTTAGTCCTCCCACTAACAAGATACCTATTTGTTCAAAACACCCAAAGAAAAAAATTGATACAACACTATAATGACGTACGAGCGATTATTTGGACTCACTCATCTTGCCGAGGTGCCAGGCCAGCTCCACGCCGAGCACGCCGCCGCCCAGGACGGTCACGTGCCTGGCCTCGCGCACGCGCCGGAACGCTGTCTCCAGGTCGCGGATGGTTCGCAGCGTGGACACCTTATCGCGCACCGCCTTAGGCGCCGACTTGAATATGTCCAGGTTCTTGGCTTTCGATCCTGGTAACAACACAAAATACTTTGCACCATTATCAGCCTCTTACGATCCCACCGCTGAGATACCGGCCTTCTCTCAGAGAGGTATGCCATAACGACACGCGGGCCCAGTGCGGCTTGGTGGATGTCACATGTTCTCGAATTTTGTGGTTCGTGAACATGCGGGTTTCCTCACGATGTTTTCCTTCGCCGTTTTAGATCGAATGCGAATAATCCGCACATAACTTGATATAAGTAATTGGTGGCGGGCACAAGTCGCACAAGTTCCCGCTCGCCTACACTCGCTCTAAAATACTTTGAATGCCAAATAATATTTAGAAAACTACGATTCACACGATAAAAATAAGTATAATGGTTAAGTATCTACTACGCAATAATATATATTTTGACCTCTACCGCCGTCTGTATTCACCGGTTTTGGTAGACATCGGTTAGTAATTAATCCTGATGGCGGCACTCAAGGAAACCTCTTTATTCCCACCAGACACTCCTCAAATATTAAATTACAATTTCTTATCGATTCTAAGCCATCGACTAAAAATTACAACAACGGCGCAAGTACGGATCTATTCGGGTCGATAAAATTCGATAATATTCGATAACAGTTCAAATCGATAAAGTGGGTTTTATCGATATGAACTGTCAATTTTATCGACGGAAAAGATCCGTACTTGCGCCGCAGATACAAAAACAAGGGTACTCTTGCGGTTAGTATCTCGATGCTACAAGGGCAAGGGTCGCTCACCGGGCGCCAGCACACAGCGCTCGTAGTAGATGGGTTGCTCGCCGCACATGGTGTGCACGTACACGACGTGTTCGTCGGCGTCGACGCGGCGCACACACCAGCCGGTGGCGATCGAGACCGCCGGCCCTATTTTCTTGGCGTAGAAGCGCACGGGGTCCATGAACTTGAGGCAGTCTGCGAGGAACAGGCTGGAACCACAGAGATCATAGAGTCGACGGCGACGCCGCAAAGGCATATTTTGCAACACACCGCGGTCCATGGACCGCAATAATCCCAGACCTTCCTTGAACAAAACGCGTAAGCGCCGTGGAATTAGTGGCGCTTTAGACATTTTGATCGCGAGAAAACTACACCTTAGACGCAATCTAGCGCTACATGTTTTATTTGTTTGGTTAGACGACGTAATTATGGTATTAGCTGCAGCGGACTTTAGACATAAAAAATGGAACAAGACTTTGGTTTCACGTAGCTCCTCTTAAATTTTTAAAGTAAAATTACATAATAATCAAATTAGGTTCATTAATAAGCACGTACGACACGAAACTGTACTTTTTTTCCGGTGCATAAATATTTGTCTAGTCACGGGAATCGAATCTACATAATATCTTATGTTTCAATATAATCTTACTACTCTTTAGGTTAGCTTTTGATCACCAACGCACTTGGTATCATTTGAGAACATTAGCACGCCAAGCATTACACGAGAAAGGCTAATAATAGCAGCTGCCAGAACTTCTAGCTGCTCGATTCGACGACAGATTTTTAAATGAAGACAGCGGGATGAGAACTCACGTGAACCGGCGACCTTCCTCCACGTACTGAAGGTTCTTAATGTCAGGCGGGTCCACGTTCCACCACATGTGCTTGGACATCGGGGGTCGGATATACGGCAAAACATCTTCCTTCGATATGATAAACACCTGCGCAAAACCACCACTATCAGCTTCCTTTCGCAAATACCGCTCGACTTATAGCTTTTTTAAAAACTTTAAATAGGTTCATCATTGACCGTAACTGGCGTACCTCACCTGGAGGCGTATTCTAAATTCAATCCGACAGTTTTCCACTCGGATCCAAATTCTTCGTCTCTATCATCCTGAATGTAGATGACAGAGACGAAGAATGTGGATCAGAACGGAAACCTATCGGATTGAGTTTAGAATATACCTGCTGATGTTAAGCGACGACGCAATTGACGGTGTAGATTGCTTGGCGAGAAGAAGCCAATTCACTCTCGTTTTAAAAACTCATGTATATAGGTACTTCGGATGATAACGTCACGCCTGCCATTAAACAACCACAGTGCACCTTATATCTTGATTAAATTAACCCATGTGCGGCACGGCATAACAATCACCATGAGACAACCTTTCTTTTAGTCTCTTATGCTCAGTAATATCATTGTCATACCTTGCATACCAGCACGAAATCCACAGTATTGCTTAGCGACAGAGTCATACCAGATGGTGTACCAGGTAAGTTCTTGAAAAGAGTTCCATTGCCTGATGAATTGTACTGTACCGGCACCGTAAGAGTAGGACCACCCTATCAGTCCCATCTCTTCCCACTCTTGCGTGCCATAACCGCCGCATAAGCAAAGGAATGGGCAGCGGCCTCCTCGGTTTGCATCGGTAATTCCCCTTTCTTAGAGGAGGCCCATTGTCTTTATTCTATTGGTAACGAGACTTGGTCGTTTGCCTGATGGTAGGCATAACACCGATCCATAACAATTGCAGTGCCACTCAGAACTTTGAAACATGAAGACCTGCACGCCACAGCAGTACGCTCGTTACCCTGAGACATTAGGTTATTTCATTTGCTACTCATATAACCGGAACACAGTTACTGCTTGGGGGCAGACTTCACGAGCAAATCGGGTACCAACCCAGATGGACACTCGCAGAAGGGTTTGTCCTAACACCTAGTAATGTTCAGCAGTGGACGTCTTCCGGTTGATGATTACCTGCTGCCTTACCGGCTAACGACAACCGTTTTCGACTGCAACCCGATTAAGACCAGCGGTCGCTAGGTCTTCGGCTGGAAGGAATTGTCTAGAGTTTTCGCTAGTTTTCGTTTTGTAACTTGTTTCCTTAATAACGTTCTAAAAAGAAAACCAGCGAAAATTCTAGATACTTCCTTCCAGACGAAGACCTAGCGACCGCTGATCTTAAACGGTTTGTAGTCGAAAACGAACACGATTTTGTTACCCGGTAAGGCCCCTGTTGAATTTAAAATATCACACTTTTCGAAGCTTACCTTTGCTTTCGGGTCGTGGTGCATGATGGCCTGGTACGCGGACCAGCCCGCGGTGCCGGCGCCCACTATGAGGTACTGCACGCACGCTGGCAAGTCCTTGTCGTGGTAAGGCCTTTTGATCTTCTTGCGCGGACGCCCTATAACACGACATTATGTAACTAAGACAACCCGCGCAACTTAGGCCGAACCTAATCTTACTTCCTACTAGTAATATTTTAAACTAGCTGCTGCCCGCGGTTTCACCCGCGCGGTTGTTATTTTTTTCCATGAGACATTTTTTTTATGTTATTTGGTAACGAGACGAGCTGGTCGTTTGCCTGATGGTAAGCATAACGCCGGCCCATAACAATTGCAGTGCCACCCAGAACTTTGAAAACACAAAGGCCTGCGCGGCACTGCAATGCGCTCGTACCCTGAGACATTAGGTATTAAGTTTCATAAGCCCAGTAATTTCACTGCCTACTTTGCTCATCAAACCGGAACACAGTAATACTCGCACATTACTGCTTGGCGGCAGACTTCACGAACTAAGAGGTGGTACCAAACCAGACGGACACTCGCATAAGAGTTAGTCCTAATAAAAATTTGTTTGTTTTCTTACATATCGGTTTACTTTCACCCAACCTCTCCCGTTCTTCTCTCCATAAGTACAGTTTGTACATCTGAAAATGGAATAAGCGGACTTGCATTAAAATCAAAAAAATTAAAGCAAACCACCTACGGCTTCCGTCACCTGACTATTAGATGGTTTTTGTGATTTGTGAAATCATTAACTGTTGTTTTGCCTTTATTCTCGAATGGGATATAAAAATTGTAAATGTGGAGTTACACGGATCCGTGGCTAAGTTAATAGTAGCCCTGCCAGCAAAGCATGAAGCCCCGGGTTCGATCCCCGGCCGGGTCAGACTTTTTGTGTTGAGCATAAACCTCCAAGGGTGCCACCTGCGAAATAAGAAATCCTGGTGTATGGGTTTGAGTGAAAGCGTAATCCTTAAGTTTATTAGCTAACGATAGAATAAGCGAGTCCTACTCGGGTTAGGGGCACCTCAGACGCTCAAGCAAACGTACTAGAATACTACAATTTGGGAGTCGCAAGTCAAGAGTGAACAGGTATCTTCTAGGCAATCGTGCTACATCATCGACCGCATCGTCGCTTACCATCAGGTGAGATTGCGGTCAAACGCAAGCCTATCATGTATATAAAAAAAAAAGTTTGCTTGAGCGTCTGAGGTGCCCCTTAGAAAGATGTCGAATGTGCTCACCAGGCCCATGACAGTGAAGAAGGTACCGACGACGTACACGTAGATCCAGGGGAAGGGGACGGGAGGCACGGGTGGGCACGGGGGAGGGTCGGGCGCCTTCGGACCCGAGCACGGACCTTTAGTCTTCGCGCACTCGAGCGCGGGCTGGAATGAACTCGCCAGGTTATCTCACACTATTATAGCTCCAACTCGCATTGAAGCAGAGAACACTAGGGACACTATAAACTGAATCCTTGCTATTTTACTCCACTATAATAGGTAGGACTAACTCATCTGCGAGTGTCGGTCTTGGTTGTTACCACCGCAGCGCTTTGCTCATGAAGTCAGCCGCTAAGCAGTAATGTGCAAGCAGTACCGTGTTCCGGTTTGATGAGCAGAGTAGCCAGTGAAATTACTGGGCTTATGAGACTTAATTCCTAAATATGTCAGGGTAACGGGCGCACTGCAGTGCCGCGCAGAACTCTGTGTCTGACTTAGTGCTGTGTGTCGTGTATTGCCGATACTAGGCTTTTGTGCGCTCGGTGCTAGCTTCTATAACTACGTCTTAATGTTCTAATCTAACCATTGTCAGAATCTAGAGTCTAGAGTGCAGCTTTTGTCTAGAGTCTTGACAAAAGCCACACTCTTCTTTTGCCACCCACGCTAACGCCACCATAGAGTAAAAAGTCAATTCGACCAAGTACCATCCACCAATTTAAAAACCGTCACGTGACATCTCCCATATGTTGTATAGGCGTTAGTGTGTGCGGAATAAGAAGCGTGTGGCTTTTGTCTAGAAGCCTTGGTCATTTCTACGCCCTGTGCCTGGGTGCCGCCGGCACAGCCCTAGATATGGTACTACGTGACTCGTGTATCGTGTTGTTATTGAGTTCGTAGTGAGTTTTGATAGTAGTAAATTTGCGTGTAATAAACGAGTATGGCCGCCGCTCGCTGTAACGGTAAAACAACGCGACGCAACTGAGTTTTGTCTTTACTTAGTCGCCGCAATCATCGTGGACGTCTGATTAATCATTTAACTTAACCTTTCAAATTCACGAGGAACATTCCGAGCAAATTTTAATAATTATAGATTTTAAT
Organism: Crocallis elinguaria; assembly: GCA_907269065.1. NCBI lineage: Eukaryota > Metazoa > Arthropoda > Insecta > Lepidoptera > Geometridae > Crocallis > Crocallis elinguaria. Next base: position 2,475,200 of record OU026076.1, read on the forward strand.
TATAGGTATATTTTCTTACCGAATGTACTTACATACGACGCTAAAGCTGACGCTACGCGATGATAGCAAATGGGTAGCAATTATAGGTACTATAAACTTTAAAATCTCTGGTTTGTGCTGTACAAGGATGCAACCAGCCATCCTGATGTCAGAATGAGCGATCAGACGTCCTGACGTCAGAATGGGCGATCAGACATCCTGACGTCAGAATGGGCGACCAGACATCCTGACGTCAGAATGGGCGACCAGCCATTCTGGCGCTAAATTATAATGAAATAATCTTTTTGTCTAGGAACACACCATACTGTCGACCGCATCGTCACTTAAATTCAGGTGAGATAGTTGGAAAATGCAGTGCCAACCGTTAAAAAAAATATTGTTTTTAATGTTTTCTTGACAAACAATGATTTAAATTATTGGACTATAGTGTGAAAACTAAATAGGTATACTAATCTCATTTGGACGTCTTTACTAAAGACTTCCAATTTACACGAGTTGCGTAGACCTAGCTTACTAACAAAAAGTCAACTTATAAGCAAATACATATATTTCCATACCATGCGACATTATACTAATAAAAATATCAATTTTCGTTTTCTTTTTCACTCACAGAATCAGGAACCGTGACTCTTGTTTTTACAGATAACGTCATCGTCGTCCTTGTCTACTTCTTCCTTCTCGGCCTGTTCGAGCAACGCGATACGGTCCAAGGGTCGCCAAGGTTCATGAAAAGCATACTTATATTTGTTCCTCCCATGGTAGCCTAGTTTAGGAAGAACCTCTTTAACGATATCGCTTAACTTTTTCACTGGCTTCCCTTTCCAGTAATCCGGGTGCACTATCGGCGAATTGTAAAACAGATCCTGTACACTAGTGATGTTGCTTCCAAAACAGATGCCCTGTTTCGGGGAGAGATCGCGACATTCTTCGCTCGGCAGCTCCTGTTGACAAAGCGACTTTCAGAGGCGGCTAAAGGGAGGGTGTGTTAGTGCGCTGGACGAACGTACGAGCTGCGAGCATCTTACCGCGGGTGTTGCTAGATGCCAATCATCATCGACTCATCGCCTCCCTTAATTTTTCCTCTGATCTTATCGAAGAAGCCTCTCAGCTTTCCCATTAAGCTATCGTCTTTGGCTTCTTCTGCTTGAGCCTCGCTCCCCATATTGCCTTGTTGGTGGCTATATGGAGGTGCTTGGGGCTGCATCGGGTACTGCGGGTAACCCCCGGTCCTCTGCCCGGCATCTTGGTGCCCGGTCGTCAGCAGCGTCCACTGATGAACAAAGCACAAGCTGGATTTCATTAGTCCTCTTATCGCGACGCGATGCTCTGATATTCGTCTAACGCACTTTTACACTCTGACTAGTTTAATGTCGCATGGAGTTTGGAGTGTTTGGATAAAGGAACGTGATAAGAAGTTAAAAGGAAAAAGAACTTGTGAATGAAAATTGTTAAGATACCAAACCGGTACGAAATAGAGTAAACTGTAAAATACATTGTAAATAAATTTTCTACTGTAACTCCACAGCCTAACCTAATATATAGAAAAAATCAGCCAGTCTAAATCTCTATCTAAATTTTCCCGATTTTTTTTATCATCCAATAATAATTTAAATGATACTACCAGATTCTTTATTTTGCAATGAATAAAAAAATGTATTACAACTATGTACTTATACGCAGTTATTCACGGCCAAAATCAACAAAATGCATTTTTTTAGTACAACTTTACGGCCCGCGTTGAAAATGTGGCGTCACGCGTTCAGCCCAATTTGTATGGGGCGTTTTAGCGTTCAGTAGATACGCCCGAATTTAATTCTCATTTTTGACGTTCGGTTTCCAGTTTTATCGATATAGACATTTGGATCTCATAACAAAACGAATTGAATGACATCATAAAAAATGGATTTAACATCCCTTTCAGTGTCGTACAGCCGATCACATAACACTGTTTTATGTGAGCTCGACCGAAAAGGACGGCTTTGAAAGCCTAGACTACTTAAATCGCGACAGTACAATCTGGCGGTGGTACCTATCTATAGACGTACGTCTATAACTGAACGACACTGATGTCACCACATACACTCTTACCTTAGCATTGCTAGGCGGCATGGGCGGGACAACTACGTCAGGGACCTTGATCCTGTAAGGGTCGTAGTTGGGGGGCTGCGGCTCGCGGCTACATTCATACCGCCAGCATGGCGAATCTCGGCAATCAGGCGGCTTCGGCCAGGGCTCCACGCGCTTGCCCTCGGTCTGCGAGATTTCTTTGCAGCATTTGCCTTTGTCAGAAGAGTAGGGCTTGCGGCCTGGCGGCACAAAGCGTTGGATTAAATAATAGCAATTATTAAAGTCAACTTTCCCGCAACGGAAATTCAGTCATGTCTCGTATCCGAGCAAAGATTGGTATGCTTACGGTTTTACAAGTCATTGCTATAGTCAACTAGCTGCCAAAAATAATATTTCTGTCTTAAATACTACAGCGGATAAGTATTCATTACGGTTAAAGTTGCTTTACGGTTTAACTTAAAAGCTGAAACAATGGGTAAACCCCTAACTGTATACTGTAGTTTTGGTATTGTCGTACAAACAGTTGTCAACAGTAAAACGGACCCTGTATGCAAACGACGGCCGTCGACGTCAACAAGTTGTATCATATATTAAAACTAGCTGCTGCCCCGCGGTTTCACCCGCGTGGAGATTTTGGATTACGTGGCTTTTATTTTTTTGCGCGGAACCCTAATTATTTTTCTAAGATTAAAGTAGCCTAAGTTACTCCTTGTAACATCAGCTATCTGCCAGTGAAAGTCCCGTCAAAATCGGTCCAGCCGTTTCAGAGATTACTGGGACTAAACAGACAGACACAGACAAAAAATTTAAAAATGGTTGTTTTGTTATAGGGACCTTTTGTGGCGTGGAAACGGCTACTAGTCGTAGCATATAGCTTCCGCTGTTTGTCTTCGCCAAACGACTACCTACTGTCCAGAATATACTTGAGAGACTTACCGATACTTGAAACTATGTGACCAACACTGCTATTGCCAATTGCTAGTACGCTGTTTACTTTCTTTATCCCACAGCACCTGAGCGGTGACGAGAACATCTTGGTTGTTTTTTTTTTCACTATAATTTTATTAAACTATTAACAGCTCGAAAATGAATTACATGAGTTTCCTACAATTTTACGTCTACATTGTTTTTTGGAACGTGCGGAGATTTTTGCTTTGGCTCTTTTGAATGGAAAATCATTTTGACAGCACGACGATCATTTTAAAAATAGAAACATTGCTTTTTTATTTCTGACTAATGAATACTTACACCAAAAATTAACAGGTGCATTAAAAAGTATTTATACAGAAAACCTTTTTCTTTATTCATTGTAAGTTGTCTATTGTTTCGCGGAACTTTAACCATCACAGAACACTTACCTACCTACACCCAGTTGTGGTCGGCGTCGCCTGCATCAAGCGCGAACCGGCGTTTTGCGGCGTGTACAGGTATCACCGTATCCCGTGTGCGACGAGTTCCGAGCTCATACGAAATGTATATGAAAACTGCAGTCCGCAGCTCGGTGATGGAGTTTTGTGGTTGTAACGCGACGCCCGTGTTAAAGCTATTATTTATTATAAAGCTGTTATTTTGATATTACAAACAGACACTTCAATTTTATTTATTTGTATAGATTTTATCAGAAAACAATCAAGAACAAAATAACATGTTTCATCCAATTTATTACACTTATGTACAAAATAATTACAATACATTTTCACTTTTTTCTTATAATAATGCTTTCTCGAAACACTATAATATTATATACAGAAATTCATACAACGCTTTATACAAGAAACACTGTTAGTGTTACCACAAAAAAAACACATTTTAGTCGCCTTTAGCTACACAGCGTCTAAAGATAAACGTCAAAAATTATTAGAAATGTCACAACATAATTGTGATAGACAATGGTTAGACGCTACTTAAATCAGGATTTGTGGTTGCTCATATTTAATCGCGCAACTAAGGCATGTTTATGCGTTAAACAGTGATTAACACAGGTTTAACGTGTTTCATTTTTTTTGTGGTAAGACCCTGTATGTTTGAGCATTACGGCGGGCCCTGTTTTGATACCCTCCGGTTTAGGAAATAATCATAAATGCCTAGTTCAGGTGGAATATTCCACTACGATCACCTGGGTGATATCCCCAGGTTAATACATCTAATTCGATCCTAGCAAAGAATGAAAAAATCATAAACGGCTACACTTCTTTCATTCAATAATTATGACTGGTGACGTAAGCAGTCTACATTGCCAGCTATATCAGTACTTACCCGAGTGCCCTGAGGCCCTGAGCAAATCAGAAACGTCTTTTAGGGGCAGCTTAGACGCTCAAGCAAACGTATCTTTGCTTGTCAGAATAACAACGCTTTTGCGTCAAGCGCGGATTTCGTGATACTCGAAATGCGCGCTTGACGCAAAAGCGTTGTTACTCGAAATGCGCGCTAGACGCAAAAGCGTTGTTATTCTGACAAGCAAACGTACGTTTGCTTGAGCGTCTAAGCTGCTCCTTACGGCATACATCTCATATACCAGTAGTATAAGTTAAGGTGTTAAGTCTATTGGAAAACCTAAATAAATAAATAAAATTAAAATACCAGCGTCACTTCGTCCGAACGGTCAAAAGATTTGACAGCGCGTTTACGCCCTGCGGCTTTCATACAAACTTTCAAGTGAAGTCATAAGCACGATATACAGATCCAAATAGTTTGTAGTGAACTTTCAAAATTACTAATTAAAAAAATATATTTATGTGGAAAGTTTAAAATTACTCAACTTTAGTTTTTATGTTATTTTTCAAAAATCTTCTCTACTAACTATTTAGTCCTATGTATATAAAGTTTCATTAATTTCCGCGATTAAGAACTTGAAAGTTTGTATGAAATGTAGAGCTCAAGAAATACGCATTTTTTATGAGACTGAAAATAAGTAAGAGCATCGTACTTGCTGTAATATAATTGCAGTGCAGAGTGTACTAAGCATCTACTCGCGCGTGCGCGTTTCCACGAGAAGCCATGCCGCAACAATGCGACCCTCAATAACAACTGAAAAACGTCTGACAATAAAAAATACCAATAATAATATCTACTTTGTGACTTTGAATTATGTCTGCATTTACTCAAAATAAATTATTTTGACTATCAGCGTCTGCGTCGCACTATCATGCATCGTTTTGCAACTAAAGCCATATGGGGCACCTTAGACGCTCAAGCAAACGTACGTTTGCTTGAGCCGCTTTTGCGTCGAGCGCGGATTTCATGATACTCGAAATGCGCGCTTGACGCAAAAGCATTGTTATTCTGACAAGCAAACGTACGTTTGCTTGAGCGTCAAAGGTGCCCCTAAATCTTCCCCGCTGAAGTCTGTACATCCACACGTAATTATATAAAACAAACGGGAAGTCTCAACAACGACGCGGAAGTCTTACAAACACTCTCAGAGTTACCACCACGTCGAACTTTGTTTTTATGCTGTTTGGTAACGAGACGAGCTGGTCGTTTGCCTGATGGTAAGCATAACGCCGGCCCATAACAATTGCAGTGCCACTCAGAACTTTGACACACAGGCCTGCGCGGCACTGCAATGCGCTCGTTACCCTGAGACATTAGGTATTAAGTCTCATAAGCCCAGTAATTTCACTGGATACTCTGCTCACCAAACCGTAACTTAGTAATGCTTGCACATCGCTTGGCAGCAGACTTCACGAGCAAAGCGGTGGTAACAACCCAGACGGACACTCGCAGAAGAGTTAGTCCTGCCACTAACAAAACACTGGTCACAAACACAGCCACAAAAACTTTAATATCCATCTTTCTATAATGTCCGAGGTAGTTCAGCTGTTTCCAGCGCCGGCATCACTCCAGCCCAAACAGCCAGTTGATACCCTGTGCGAGGAAGAGGATCAGCGGCTGCCAGGCTACCAACCACCGGATCCAGTCCAGGAGTTGCCCGTACATGATGTGCGGGCGGTCCCATCTGGGTATGCCGTTAAGGATTTTACGCGTTTATACAATTTGTAACATAATCAAATACACGTTGTATATGGGTTTTTTTTTTCTGTTACTTGATAGCGAGACGAGCTGGTCGTTTGCCTGATGGTAAGAATAACGCCGGCTCATAATAAATTGCAGTGCCACCCAGAACTTTGAAACACAAAGGCCTGCGCGGCACTGCAGTGCGCTCGCTACCCTGAGACATTAAGTCTCATAAGCCCAGCAATTTTACTGGCTACTCTGCTCATCAAACCGGAACACAGTAACGCTTGCACATTACTGCTTGGCGGTAGATTTAACTTACAAAGCGGTGGTAACAACCCAGACGGACACTCGCAGAAGAGTAAGTCCTACCACTAAGCTCTTTGACCCGTACTCAAAATGCATGTTTAGAAGATTGTAAAAAATTGTCAGTATTTTTTTTACCCACCGCGTGCGCAGCCGCGGTCTTGTTGTCTATAAATATAAAGGGTAGTTGTAAAGGATACGGGTTGGTAAACATCCGGCGGAGGTCGACCTTCTCCTTGCAGTAAGGACACGTCTGCTTCTTGCCGACGATGCACCAGCCCCGTATGCAGAACTCGTGGAACACATGACCACATGTTAGCTTGTACGTGTTCTCTGGAATATGGAAATATAGTTTTTATGAATCATCATTATCAGCCTCTTACGAAAAAAGGTACAGTCAGCTAGAAAATTGTTTACACAACAACTTTTTATGCCAATCGATACTGCGGCGCAAGTACGGATCTTTTTGATCGATAAAATTTGATAAAATTGACAGTTCAAATCGATAAAGTGGGTTTTATCGAGCCGCGGAACCATCGAAAAAAGTTATCGAATAGATAGGTCGAATCCAAAGAGAATATAGAGCTACTACAATACTTTACGATCAGACTTCGGTACTCGCAACATTCGATAAATTTATCGAATTTTTCGGTTCGACAAATTTATCAAACCGACTTCAGTACTTGCGCCGCTGTTTCTTCTAGGGATCAAACAACTCTAGCGGACCAACTGAGGTTTAACTTTGACTTGAGTAATAGTTAAAATTGTATTACCCAGTACACCCTCTTCATTCACGTTGACTAGAAGCTGGCAGCCGCATACTGCGCAAACGTTATTGTCCAACTGGCGCGTCGGGATACCCTCCTGAGTGTAATACTGGAAAACAAATAAATACCATAAAGGCCTGTTCAGATCTTAGCGTTATTCGCTGGCGGCTATAGCAGAAAAATGGACTGGGCACAAAACTTATACCCTGTTCCAAAATCTTACATATTTTATGTAAACAAAGGGGTTGGCAGAACGAAAAAATGATATAAAACTGTGCAATCCATAATTTGATGATATACATTATTATTAATTGATTTTATTTTATAACATGATAAACTTGAATTATTGAATAATCGTGAATGGATCGTTTATGCAAGATTGTTATTTTAAACAAAACTAATAAAAGGAAGTTTTTTCGTGCAGTTATTTTTCTTAGACTGGGAACACAGCAGAGATTAGAAACATTTTGTGCAATCGCCGCCATTTTTTTTCTGTCTGTTAATCTGTTCCTATCTCCGAATTCGAGTGTGTACCTTGCTGCGTATGCATTGTTCGAAGATCTTGTTATTTTGTAGTGGTTTTGTTTAAGTTTTTGTTGTTGTTTCTTGTTACGTTATAACTGTGTCACGCGAGAGCAAAGCCGGGGGAAATAGAAACAAAAATATACAACGCAGAAGAGTTAGTCCAAACACCAGATAAAAGTCTCAAGTCCTCATGCCACATTTTACTCACCCCAATGCTGGCAGCCATTTTATCCGAGCAGTACTCAGCTACATCCCTGCCCAGCACCCCAAAGTAGAGTCCGTAGAACAACATCATCAGACCCACATCCATCCAACTCTGGGGCTTGTGACCAAACACCAGATTCACTCCCAAGAAAGTCAACATCATGATGACATAGCCCACCACTCCAATGAAACATGATATCTTGTATATGAAGTAGAACCATTTGTATACTAATCTGTAATTTATAAATTGGTGATTAAATCAATAACAATAACAGAGCAAGTAAGAATAAATCATCCTAGCCTAGTCCTACTGATATTATAAATGCAAAAGTGTGTTTGTTAGTTTGTCCTTCTTTCACGCAGTAACGGACGGATTGGTGTGATTTTTGGCATAGACATAGTTTATGGACCGGAGAGTAACATAGGTTACTTTTTACCCTGGAAAAATGCACGGTTCCTGTGGGAACGCGGGTGAAAACCGGTGGCAGTATAGTTTATGGGCCGGAGAGTGAGATATACTCTCCGGTACATAAACTATATCTATGCCAAAAATCACGTCGATCCGCTGCTCCGTTACTGCGTGAAAGAAGGACAAACCAACAAACACACTTTCGCATTTATAATGTTAAGTAGAAAGTAGGATATTAAAGAAGACAGTCGCATACCTGGGCGTCGTTACCGACATAGGTTTCACGCTAGACTTGCGTATCACCAGGATGGTGAGCAGAGTGAAGATGCTCCAAACAATGATGAACCGCCACCACTGGTTGCGCACGCTCATCAGTACCGGTATCGACCACATCGCCATCATGGTGAAGAACTGGAAATTACCATTTCTTTTGTTTATTTTTACTCAACGTAGACACACTGCTTATTTATCCCGCTAGGTGGCGCATTTTCGCTGTCAAACTTCAACATGGAAACTTAGTGAGTAAACAAAAAAAATCGTCTCTGCAATAAAGTATGCTAAATCTTGTTCAGTACTATACCTTCCATCCCTTTTTATGTTTATGTCAAAACTGAGATAACGAAACTAAAATTAGATTTTGATTTTCGACGCCAGAATCAAACGACATCCGTAAACCTAAACTAGGCTAACGTTTGACACTGGCCTCAAGTAAAAAAAAAAACTTACAGAATAAGATTTGTAATGCCGCTTCTTCCACTCGACGACGATGACCTGCGCTACTATGAGGGTCACGATGAGAATCATGACCATCGTGGTGTGCATGGACTCGTGCCCTCGGTGCATCTCGTGGAGTTTCTGATGGTCGAACCTGGAAAATATATATAGACTCTTTGTTTTTCACCTCAACGTATTTTTCAGGCTCGGAAAGGTCACGGTTTATTATTCGAAATCTGCGCGCAAAAGTGCTTTTTATCCGCTAGTGGATAATGTAGCCGTTCGCGCTGCCCGCCGCCCGCTGTCTTTTCCACGCTAGCTCAGATTTCGGCAGATAAACAAAATCTTTTCTCGTTGTAGTGAGATTAAAAAAATGTGTATTTCGCTCGGCAGCAGTTATTTTGTGTCTCGTACCTTTGAAACCCTCACTAAACTCAGGATTCTTTTTTTTTAATCTTAGAAAATCCTTCTTTTCTCGGGTTACAATACAAATACTCGCCGCAGATTAAAACTTCATCAGATATTATGCCTCATATGCCCAATAATATTATTGACTACTTTGTTCATTACACAGGAACGCTGTAATGCTGTACAGCTTGGCGGCACTCGAGCAAAGTGGTGGCACTGTGAGTGACTATCACACGGACACTCACAGAAGAGTTAGTCCTATGATCCTATCACCTGTTAAAATAGTAATAGTTGATACTAATTACTATACTACGCACCGTGGCACGAAGCACGACTCTACGATCAGTCTTCGGTACTCGCAATATTCGATAAATTTATCAGTTTTATCGATTCGACAAATTTATCGAACCGACTTCCGTACTTGCGCCGCTGGTAAAACTAATCCTAAAGTTATTTTAAGTAGAGTAGCATAGACACCTATTATTACACCTATTATCAAAGAGTTTGTATCTCTTTATCATGATCGTTTAGCTATAAAATTGTGTAGCTAATTATTGTTATCACAAGCAAATAAGTCAGCGAGGTAGTAAAACATATTCAAAGATAATAATGTTCAACCTTGCAATATCACACATAATATGTTTTTTTATATATTTTGGCTAACAAGATTAGCTAACAAGCAGATCATTTGGCTGATGACAAGAATAATGCCGACATATAACAATTACAGTGCCACTTAGAACTGTACAACATAAAAACCTGCGCGGCACTGCAATGCGCTCATTAGCCAAAAACATTGGTCGTAAGTCTCATAACCCCAGTAATTTCACTGATTACTTTGCTCAATAAACCGGAACACACTAATGAATTTACAATACTGCTTGTAGTAATGCTCGCTGTTAATTTTATAGTAACAATCACATTGTGTGCACAATAATTATTGAATTATTATTTATTATTGATTCAGCAATCCTGACTAGCAACAAACACAGTCTTCCTCCTTATTTTTATGTTTACTATATAATGCGCCGCCGCCGCCGGCGCTACGTTCCTCGAGTCGCGCGTTTGGCTGGCCGGTGGTAGCTAAACAGTCAAGGGACAATCTGTGCTACAGTGTCGTTTGCACAAACACAATAAATATTATTTTGTAAGATATAGTCATATTTTAGTGAAAAAATATACTTAATTTAACCAAGTTTTCTCGCAGTTTTGCAATTTTTGTTCTAGAATAAAATGTATGTAATATTCGCCGAGACCCCCCTCTCCTCCACATGAGATTAGGTGAGATTCGGCTCGGTCCCTTACCCCCTATACTCCTCACGTAAATAATAGACATCGAAAGCCTGCTGGGCTGCTGTAGATGAACATACTTGTTAAGAGTCCGTGTACTACCTCACATTGCTTGGCATGATCCTATTGTATCAACATTCACTTTGAAATAAATATATGGTAAAGGTCAGGATCAATTCTAAAGATTATAAGAAGAGAAAACATGATATCACAAAGTTATCTCGATAGAAAAAAATTACAAAGTTACCTCTAATGCGAACAATAAACAGCTTCTATTCAATAAATGCTTTAAATTAGATCTAAAAACTTCGCATTTTAACTGAGTTATGTATAAGATAAGACTATATGAGTTAAAGTAAAAAAATAAGCATTATAATCACTGTTAAAGGAAATTACCTAAACTATCATATGTCAGAATAATTTTTATAATAGTTATAGCTAATAGTTTACCTCGGCCGGGGGACAGAGAAGATCTCAGTTAAAATGCCCTCTCATGCTCTTCTCTGCCCATAGAGGCAAAGGAGGAGGGTGCAAAACTCGGATTGGAGCCGACTTTGTATCAACTATCAGTTGTTACTTTTCTATTATGAGTTGTCTTATTGTACTCTGATGTAATGTTGTTTTGTCCTAAATTAATTTTCTTTTCTTTCCTTTACTTGATGGAAAAATATGCCAAATACCAGCCACCGATCAATTGAAAGATAAATAAGGTTGTTCAATTATAATAAATTGATAAGGGTTTCAGATCAGAGCCTTGCCTTGAGCATAGTGTCAACATAGAGTTGCTGGGAGCAGAATCTGGCACGTCGATCCCTTAATGTAATATTGAAACATTGCATGTGGGGAATGAAGTTGCTGGCAATGTAATAACATTACAGATTACAATACAAATTTGGGGTTTAAACATGTTCAGATGTTTGCCCTCAAAACGTGGCCTTACCTCAGTTTCTCTTCAGCGGTCAATTCTTCATATGTCTGTAGATAGAAAAACGAATATTTATTTGAATATTTTGGTAATACTACAATCCAAAACTCAGAATAGTAACATACCTTGTTAGGATCGACAGGTTTGTGAAGCTCCATGATTATTTATTGTGTTTGTATAATTTATTTAGAACACTCCACGTAAGCTGCTTCACTGTGGTAAAAACTTTAATTAAATTAATCTAAGTAGGTATGTACTCAATTTAATTTTCTAAAAAGAAAATCGAAATTCCTCTCGAAAAAGCCATTCGAGCCGAAGAATGATGTTCCAGGTAATTTAAATGACTAAAAGTGACAATCATAAAAGTTATGCATCACTGTCGTACTTTGAGAAAAGCGGTATTGCTTTCCCTTTTTATGTTTCCACAATTAAATGTCAAATATCGATATATTTTCGACTTTATTTTACTGTCAGCTACGTTGTCACCACAGAGTATACCTATATACTTTTAATGCTTCGCAACGTAGACGGAGATCATTCTTCTCTTTTCTTTACATGAGCATAGTGGTTCTCTTTGTTGTATGAATGAGATGCAAGATATCTAGTTATTTATCAGTCTGTCTACGCTTTGCCAAGAATTTAATACTACATAAATCGAACGTTCACTCGACATTAATATAAAAGCTATTTTGAACCTTATCACAATGGCGTGACGTTCTTTTTTATTCAAATTAGTTATAAAGTAAAACTGTCTCGGGAGAAACTCACTTTTTAGTCGCTGTGTCTCGTCCACATGTCGGCATGGTAGAAACCACATGAATATTGGGAATTACGTATATTCATCAAAGTCCCTAGGATCATTTTTTATTCGTAACTAAATGAATTAGCTTTCATTTGTCACTAATTACAAAAATGTGTCTACATTCTGATAAAAATTATTGAAAGATAGGGGAGTAATGTGATGGCAATATGCTGACAATTCATTGCAAACTAAAGGAAACAATATGGCGGATTATTTGTCTTTACAATTGGCGTCAGTTTTACAATATTGGGATTTTCGGTTTGATTAATTGTTTTACTAAAATTTTTTGTTACTTTAAACTTGTATTGTGAGCCATAACACCTATGATTCACTGGTATTACTGGTTCTTTCGAACAGTGATTATTTTTCTCTGTAGGTATCGCCTTTAAGTATATTGCTGACTGTACTCAATAATTCAAATGAAATAGAATCATTTTTACTACAAAAAATCGTCTAAAATCTATCCCGTTTGGTTCATAAAGTAAGGTCGCCCTTTTAGAAAGAGACGCACCCTCCTTAATAGTAAGTCTCTTTCGGACCGCATTTTTTGTATCAGTGGTTCTTTTAGTTAGGTACATGGCATAAATTCTTTGGTCATAACCGGTATATAGTCATCTGTGGTCTTAACTGCTATTGTCAATAATGTCAATGTTTGTTTTGACAACGAAGGGAAATAAACTGAAATTAGGGATGATCGTTATTAGAAAAACATCGATGTTGATATCGATGTTAACATCGCTTCAACAGAGTATCGGTATAATAAATTGATGTTCGAAAACATCGTGCATACATATCATTTTACATATTAAATGTATTTACACAATTTTAGACATACTGCATTGTGCCAGCTAAGTTCGCTTAACAAAAGAGCGACACACCGCGCGGGCGGGGGTTACTTATAGTAGACGAACCATTTCGGGCAACTTCGAACTATAGCGAAATATCAGAAATTGACAAGTTAAAACAAAGTTATTAATGTGATTACTTCTGAACATTATATATGAAACGCTATCAACTGTTTGAAATTTAATCAGACTCAGTACACTAGATGGCCTAGACTTTAGGCTGAGAATAATATCGACGATTTGTTGATATTGTTCTAGTAACATCGATGTGAATATGTTTTCGAGGATTTAACATCGATGTTTTCGTGCTAATCATCGATGTTTTCTATCATCGATAATCGATGAATAAAATCATCTCTAACCTTAATTGATTATAATACATAATTTGATTATTTATTATTATAAGATTTTACAAGAAGTGTTTTAACTATCCAGTTTGAAATATTGTAATAAGTTCTAAAGAGCATGTCTGCTAGAATACTAGCAGATTCAACAGTTAGACAAGGTAAGATTACTTTGTTAAATACAAGATGCGTATGACGATTATCAGACAATGTTTTGCCTGCAAAAACAAGTTAATTCAATCGTCTAGATTTCGGAAAGTGAAATAGTTGTCTTTTTCAGACCCGATTCGTTAAAGTATGGATGCGAAATGGGCGTCTACGTCCGTAGCAACGTCTTGTGTGAAGCCGTCCGGACCGGCCATCAAAATAGCAATGAATAAGGTAAGTTAATAACCATAAGGTAGATGAATGATTGTAGTTCTCACCCAGTATGTAGGTTACTAGAAGTAGCTAAGTACCCAGTAAACAATCTACTGTACTATATTGTAAACTTGATTTACTGTTAAGGAATTGGTATCAATAGATAAACCACATTTGATCCATTCTTTACCTACTGGATTGGATGGTTGACCACTATGTGGTATTTATAACTGTGTTCTACCATGTCTCTAGAGGGTATAGCTAAGCTGTTGATCGCTGATTGTTGTAGATAATAGTTGTTTAGGCTTAAAAAGCAGTTATAATTTTTTTATGAAAGGGGCTAAACAATCACTTTCTACAATCAATGATGTCGATTCTGCGATTTCACATCACAGACACACATCGAAATTTAGTTTTAGTTATAGTTTTAGTTCTGTCAAATATCTTTCATCCTTGATAAATTAGATGCCACTAAATTCATTGCCTTTAAATTATTATATTTGTTATCTGAAGTTGGCTTACGTTTGACCACTATCTCACCTGACGATATTGTGGTCAACGATGTAGCACTTGCCTAGAAGAAACCTACTCACTCTCGTCTTGAAAACTCCCAAATTATAGCTATTGGGAAACACAGAGGCTGGCAAAGAATGCTACTCCTTGGCCATCTGTATAATGCAGGTTGAAGCAAAATGTTTAGTACATTTCTAAAACATATGCCACCTCTTACTCACATTCTCATTTAGAAAGAGAGATTGAACCTAAAATTAGTTTTAGGTATGAGATGACAGAATCAACGCCAATATGGATAGTAGTAAAGATAATAAAAGTATGTATGGAATTGACATAGAGATTTGTTAAGCTACCATGTGACTTTTCGATCTGACAATCAAGAGGTGACAAACAGATTTTCCTAAATAAGCTTATTTTAAATAGACTTAGAAGTGATCTACTGGCTAATGAGCCTTTCTACTTGACTGATTGTTTACTTGGAACGGGCACTAAGTAATTTTAACTTTCATGAGCATCTCCTGGGTCCTATGTGGATAAAGAATTTCAGGTATTAGGTGTACAAACCTATTTTTAATAAACACTGTTTTAGACTTTCACAGTTATTTACTAATTCACAGATTATAACGGGATATTTACAGTGATTATTATTGAGCGATTATATTATTATTTTTAATAAAACAGCAACATTATACTGAACCATATTTATTATAAAGATGGCCTATGTGCTTAATGAGTGGTTTGTTTAACAGTTTTCCCACGTCTTTAGCAAAGACAAAGTCTAGGTGGTTGAACTTAGGCCAGGAACAGCCAGGGCGCACTTCTTCCAACATCCCTGTTCTATGCAACTCGTCTGCTAGCTTCATTATTTCCTGTGAACAATAGTTATTCGTTATGCAAGGCTGTAAAGTTCTTATTTGGCGCAAGTACATGTATTGAAACCTGAGGAAGCGAAGGATTCTAGGATTAATAAATAGAATCCTGAGCATAGCAAGAGTTTCAAAGATACGGGACAAAGTTAACACTCTAAAAAAGAAAACAACTTTATTCTTACCACACTTAAGAAAGGCTTAATAATAATTGTGTTTGAAGAAGGATTGTGGCATTTAAGTTGGGGCTTGGACTTATACTACATGTATAATGAGAACATAGTTGATGGAATTTAGTCACTTATCAAAAAGATAGCACCATCTTTCAACTAGCCAGTTAAGAGAATGAGCTTCTAGCATCCTCTGCTTAATACTTACAGATTTAACAGTGAGTTGATCATTTTCACCATACAGTAAACTGACAGGTACTCGTACATTAGATATGTTGTAAGGCTTCGCTGCATCATTAAGGCCTTTTCCCCATGATGTGAATACACCTGAAATTTAGTTGTTATTTTAAATATCTTTAAATTTTAACTAACACATAAAAATGATATATTTATGTGGATGAGTAAACATGCACAATACACCCCAAGCGGGATGTCAGTGCAGGCCTTACGCCCCCATTTTTAATAAGAATAAGAGTGGTAAACAAGCAAATGGCCCATCCGATGGTAAGCGGTGTTCCGGTTTGATGAGCAGAGTATCCAGTGAAATTACTGGGCTTTTGAGACTTAATACCTAATGTCTCAGGGTAACGAGCGCATTGCAGTGCCGCGCAGGCCTTTGTGTTTCAAAGTTCTGGGTGGCACTGCAATTGTTATGGGCCGGCGTTATGCTTACCATCAGGCAAACGACCAGCTCGTCTCGTTACCAAATAACATAAAAAATAAAAAAAAAAAAAAAAAAAAAAAAAGCGGTCACCATCGCCTATGGACTTTTGCAACACAGGAAACATTGCATTGCCAATGCTTTGCCAACCCTTGAGAACTCGTTTGACACCCATCTTGAAGGGCTGCATTTAGTAGCACTGCAGAAAACCCTGTGGAGGGAGCTCGTTCCACATTTTACAAGTATGCGGGAGAAAGGATGGCATAAATCGAGTGGTATGAGACTTCCAGGACTCAATTATGTGTGGATGAGCTTTTTTCCGATGGCGAGATGTTCGGTGATAGAACGGAGAGAACGGTGGGATGAGATAAAAAAGCTCTAGGTGCGGCTCTAGGAGGTCCGTGAGTTTGGTGTCGTCGACAATTCGGATCGCGTTGTATTGCGTCGAGTCAGTGGAGTTTATATTTAGGCGCATCGATCGATCCGAAGGTGTGAGCAGTATTCCATGTGAGGACGAACTTGTGCCTTGTATGGCAACAGTCGTTGCCTCGGCGTGAAATACCGCTTTGCTTTGTTCCGTCAAGCTTTTTTGATGCAACTCCTGCTTTACTCGCAATGTCTTAATCTTTCAAAATGTCGACGCCAAGAATTCCAATGCTCTCGACGGTTTCAAGGGGACGCGCGGACGCTCTGAAATCGCGGTGCCTTAAGGTAAGGGGCCTTTTTTACGGTGAACGCACAGATTTGCGTCTACTTGGGGTTAAAAAGGACTAAATTGTCACGAGTAGTAGAGACTCGATTAAGCGACTCCTCGACTTCAGACACAAGTATGACTGCTCTCTTCAACCTCAGGTGGAGAAGCGTTTGCACGATTCATAAATTTTAGATATTTTAAGTAAGTAATGAAGATGTGTCATACCCATAATGGCAAGTTTTCCAAAATGTTCTAGCTGTCTCCATGATACTGGCTGCATTCTGGACATGGCGATATGTGATCGCTAAAAAAAAAAGTTATTTAGTGAAAATATTGTACACATTGAAAACATCCCGAGGCCATGGTCTGATACTCACCGAATCATACTGCTCAATATCCTCGCCAAACACGGCGAATACCAAATTCATGCATATGTCGAACCTTGGGTCCTGATCCGCGCAAATGTTGCCAAATATGAAGTTGACGAGATCCGGCGGGAGTGTCGCTGATATCTGCCCACTCCTGCGCATTATTTTCTGGAAACGCAACAAGCTTGTAACGACTTATTGTCTGCTAGCCGTACTAGGTTTGATATAAAACTCATAGTGATAATAATGACACCCGCTGGTCCGTGTGCTCGTTCGAAACATCTAATTGCTCAAGCGACTCCTGGCGAATGTTCTAATACTGAGGGGAAGTTTTGCAACATGTTAACGCGTTCTACAGTGTGTGCTTTTACAGCGTTAACGCAGTTACGTAAACTTGACGCGGATTTTGTATGAAACAATGTACAGCGCCCCTAGCGGTGGGCTCCTGAACCACCATCACACATATTTTTAGTACGGCGCTTCTCGACAAACGCGTCGTCGTCGCGTAATAAGATTTTAACGGTGAAACAACAACATTAGGCATGCTGCTGTCACAAGAAAAATATGTTATGTTAGTCTTACCGGCACATTCAAAGTCTTCAGCAGCAGCGAAGATAATGATTTAATATTTTCAAAGTACACAGCCGGAGCCAGGGCTACGAACGACACGATTTTGTCGTTGTATTCAGGTTTCTCCGACATCATGGTAAAAAAAGTAGTAGTGCCCATCGAGTACCCGACGTATAGGAGCTTCTGAAGACCAGTCACGTTGAGGACCTTGTCTATCATACAGGGGAGATCGTAAATCCCGTGCTCGTGGAAACTGAAAAATTATAAAGGATTGTTTCAAGATTTCGAGTAAAATTTTTAAGCGGTAAAACAACTTGAGTACTGGCGCGGCGTCTGCCCTGCGCACATTATTTACTAAGGATTTTTCAACTGGGCAGGTCACGTGGTATTCCTTCATTACTCATCAATGCTTTTATCTTTTTTATTTTGTGTAAGTATTAAAACAACACAATACAGAAATAGTAACATAACTAACACATCCTAACGTTAGTTTTGACGATCTTATCGCTCAAAGCAATCTCGTCCGAACAATCGTACATGGAGAGCAATAACATCTAAATAAATTAAAATCTAAATGAATACAACCGGCCAAGTCTGGCTCGCGCACTGACGCTGACGGTTCCGTACAAACTTGTAGGTATGTGAATAGGAATGCATCAGGGTGATCATTAGGTGGGGTGCTATGCCGGGGAACCTCCACGTGGTGCACCCTGGGTACCCGTCAGCAACATCTCCTGGTTGACCTTTCGGTCCCGGAGGGGTTGCTGACGGGTAGCTGATGCCCCGGCGAGGTGGGCCCCTCCGCGTGTCCCTCTGATTGGGTCAGCAGAGGGCACAGCGGATGGGGCAGAGGGGTTGAGCGGGACCCGAAGGCCGCAGGGAGGGACTAGCGCTCCGGGGACGCTACACAGGACGTGACGAGATAGGGGCGCGCTGTCTCCCAGCGTGGGACCAGGGATTATACCCTAGTATAATATCCCCCCCTGCTCCCGCTGGCAGCGCGCGACCGGACGGGACTTAGGAGGACAGCCCCTCTTATTGGGGGGGCTGGACGAGGAGGGGCGCGCTGATTAGCGCGCCAAATATTACCGGACGTGACAGGAGGAGGACAGCCCCTCTTATTGGGGGGGCTGTACGAGGAGGGGCGCGCTGACTACCGGCGTGGGACCAGGGGGATACCTTTTTGGGTATGCCCCCCTGCTCCCGCCGGCAGCGCGCCAAATATCGGACGAGACACAGAAGGAGGAAGCCCCTCGCCCTGATTGGCCATAATCGGGGTGGGGGCAACATCGGACTCGACATCAGAGGGGGGGTCTGACGGCCCCCCTCTGCACCGGACTGAGACGAGGTGGAGCGCGCGGCCGTGCTTTTGCGACCGCGCGCCACTGACGGTGCTCTCATGAGCACGGAGACGGGGGCGCGGTCTAACCCCCCCGTCTCCACCGGGAGGACCTGGGGCGTCGGATGCGGGGGCATTCGGCGTCCCTCACCTGCGTATAGGTAGGGTCCTCCCGAGGCGGAGGCGATGCGCTTGCGTTGGGTGCATCGCCTGGCCGTGCGGGGGAGAGGTGCTCTCCCCGCGAGGCGGGTCCGCCCTGGGGGGCGGACGACGGCTGACGGGGTCTTGTGCGGAGTGCGAAAGCGGAACCGCGACCCCGTCCAAAAGCTGAGCCGGAAAACGTCCCAGGGTTTTTTAGTGGGTAGGACGGCTGCGCGTGGGCGAGCGTGAGTCCCACACTCTCTCCGTAGCCCCCCCCGGGGCGCGGAGGGGTAAGCTCGCAAAGGAGTTTTTCCCTGGGAAAAAAAAAAAAAAAAAAAAAAAAAAAGGGTGATCATTAGGTAATTGTGCAGCTACATTCACCAAAAAGCCGCCAAGCAGTAATGTGCAAATATTACTGTGTTCCGGTTTGATGAACAGAGTAGCCAGTGAAATTACTGGGCTTATGAGACTTAATAGTTAAGGTGCAGAACCCGGCGCGCCGCTATCTCGCTCGCGCATCTTAACATTTTTGAAGATAAATAATAACTTAATATAATTATGAAAAATCGCATTCGGTGAAATTGCTGGCAATGACATTGCAAAGGTACGGCAAAAGTATCATTTTGATCCGATCAAGATTTCATACATGAAAATGGGCAAAACATAAAATCCCATTTTTAGATTTGAAAACTTGAATGGATCAAAATGAAAATTTTGTATAACCTTTGCAATGTTATTGTCAGCAATTTCACCGAATGCGATTTTTCATAATTATATTAAGTGATTGTTTATCTTCAAAAATGTTGAGATGCGCGAGCGAGATAGCGGCGCGCCGAATTCTGCCCCTTAATGTCTCAGGGTAGCGAGCGCACTGCAGTGCCGCGCAGGCCTTTGTGTTTCAAAGTTCTGAGTGGCACTGCAATTGTTATGGGCCGGCGTTATGCTTACCATCAGGCAAAAGACCAGCTCGTCTCGTTACCAAATAAAAAAAAATTTGTGACTTGTCTACAAATTTAGGGTTTTACGGACTTTTTCCTTTACTTAAGATAAGACGTCGCTTCTTGCCAAATATGATTTTAGGTCAACGGGAAGTATCCCAAAGGTTTTGATTCCCTTGCGAGTGTCAAAACATCCCGCATAAACGGTCGTATATTTTGACTTCGAAGGGATCTTTTCACAGCTATAAGGGATTGCAGATATGAGTATTTTATATTTTAGTTTCAACTTTCAACCTCCACGAGTTCCTGAGAAAAAGGTCTTGACTGACAGACAGACGGACAACGAAGAGTCACAAAAAAGATCTGTTTGGCGCCTGTTTAGCTAGACAGTGTCTAAAGATAAACGTCTAAAATGATTAGAGTTGTCACAGCAGAATGGAGATAGACAAAAATTAGACACTACTTAAATCAAGATTTGTGGTTATATTTAAACATGCGACTAAGGAATGGCGCTTATTAACACATGTTTAGGGTGTGTTAAATTTTTTTGTGGCTTACCCTCAAACGGAAAAAGATATGCTACGGTTAAGACCGTAGCGATATATTTTTTCCTTTTGAGGTATGGAATCCTAAAAATACACAAATAAAATACTTAATTTTTTTAACTATTTGTGGACCTACAATCTAAATTTATAGTCTTTTAAAACTTATCACAAATTTAATACCATGCCGTTTTATGTCCTTAGTTTTTGATTATAAACTACTAATTTAATTACAAATTTAATCATATCTCGTACCTGTACTCCCAAAATGCTGGGTCTCTTCTCGTAAGGCTCTGGTGCGTCGAGTAGACGGTGCCCCGTAGGTTACCCAGCCAAACGTCGTACCCCGCGTCTGCCAAGAGGTACGCTGAAATCCAAGAACAAGTCATCAAAATCAAACATGCCCGTAAGAATTTTTTATCAAAAGATTATTTAAATATACCACACTTAACAATGGGGTTTGTAAACTTTCAGCATAGTACTGATTAGCATTTTTTTTCTTCAAAATTAAGTTCTGAAGTAATTATGGCTCAGTTGTAGTACTTGTACTGTTATCTATTCTGTGGTTGTAGTGAGAGGTAGATGGTTTGATTCCTTCAATGAGCGCAACTTTCGGGAAGGACCACTGAATGGAGAGCAAAGAAGATCATTAGTAACGATAGGTTGTTTGAGAGTAGGCTTCCGAGTCTTGAGCATCGACGCAAAATTGCAAGTCTCTCAGTGTTCTACAGGATACATTTTGGGGAGTGCGCGACAGACTTACACAACTTGATTCCAGCATCTCCATTTTACCAACGGACGTTTAGAGGCACGGCACTGCGTCACCCGTATATGGTTGATATCCCTCCTGTCCGTACCAAGCGTTTTGCTTCAACCTTCATCATGCGGACGGCTAAGGAGTGGAATTCTTTGCCGGCCTCTGTGTTTCCCAATAGCTATAATTTGGGCGTTTTCAAGACGAGAGTGAATAGGTTTCTTCTAGGCAAGCGTGCTCCATCGTCGACCGCATCGTCGCTTAACATCAGTTGAGATCGTGGTCAAACTTAAGCTTATTTCAGATAAAGAAAGATACAAAAAGGAGAACGTCGTGGTGGAACAATTCATGGTAGTAATTAACTCGCTCATGTAATGTATAGATTAGTAATAGTTATCTTACCAAGGCTTCTTTCAGGCCCCATTATAACAAAGTCCCCACTGCTGCCGCTGAGGCCGTGCACCACGAGGACTACCTTCTTCCCCTTCCCACCCGAGTCCGTCCTCCTGGCCGTCCGCCTCCCCGCCGGTATCCTGTGCATCTGCAGAGCGTAGCCATCGGGGGTGGTGACCCGGTGCGTCTCTGAAGGGTAGCCGGCTTCAGTTATCAGTTTTGGCTGTAAATGTTAAAGATAAATTACTTTGTAAACCTCGACCATAATTTTTTTAAATTTCGGATTTACCCTATACCGTACGTGTCTGGGGCTCTAAAACTCTTCAAAATGTAAACTCAATGGTTCAGTGGTTTAGGCTTGAAGATACAACAGACAGACATTTTTATTAGTTTTGCGGTGTCAGTTATTTTTTTCCGAATTCGTTTTTTTCCACATTTTAATTTTCGTAAATTCATATTATTTCCGAATTCCTTAATTTCCGAATTTGAATTTTTCCACATTCAGTATTTTCTAAATATAAGTACAATCATGATCAAAAATATTTCATCAATTTTTTTTAAATAGGACTGAAATAACGTCCGCCCAAAGAAATACAAATCAGATAATGTTTATTTATATGTAGGTATATAGGTACACATCACTTATTTTATTGAAACAAAACTTTAAAAAGAACTTGATTATGGTAATATACGTCACTTTTATAAATTTTATCAACGTAAGTTCATGAAATATTGAGTTATGGATGATAGAAGCGAATTTCTAAGGGTTACTTCGCGAATTTATTTTATCGAGAAAATTTATTGAAATCATGTTTTTATGTCTTCTTTCTCATTAGAAATATGGTGAAGATTAACATATATTTTTTTCGCTGCCATAACATCTATAAATTTGGCGTAAAGCATATTTGAATGGACCCAATTTGGGTGGTGTCTTCCTCTTAACTCTAGATGATAATAAACATACCAAAATTTAAAATAAAGGTAAAATCCTACTAATATTATAAATGCGAAAGTGTGTTTGTCGTTTTGTTGATTTGTGGGTTTGTCCTTCTTTCACGTAGTAACGGGACAACAGATCGACGTAATTTCTGGCATAGATATACTTTATGGACCGGAGAGTAACATAGGCTACTTTTTATCCCGGAAAATTCACGGTTCCTGTGGGAATGCGGGTAAAAACCGCGGGCAATAGCTAGTGTCGCCAAGCATAATAATCATATTCACGTCGCTGAGCGAACTTAGCAAATGTCAAGTTTTAATTACTTCTCTTTTTTGATTGTTTGAGGACCATTGTAATTGAAGATGGCCTTTTGCAGGAGATTTTATTTTTCATTTTTATATGTATATTTTGAATCATAAGACAAATAGGTAAATGTTTAACTTTACTCCTATTATCATCTCAATTTATTTGTTTTAACTTTCGGTATGAAACTGTACTTATTTGACAAAGGAAGAGTTCGTACATTCTATAATTCGGAAAAATAAGTATTTATAAAATTAAGAATGTGGAAATATAAGAATTTACAAAAATAAGAATAAGAAAAAAAAAATTCGAAAAAAAAACGCAGTTACCAGTTTTTTGAGGTGATAAAATAAATACAAAATTAGGAACAAACAGGTTGTTTTTTCTAGCGATATTGATCACCCATTCTAATGCCCTTTGCTGTTGTTAATCAATTACTAAAAATAGATAAAAATTAGGGTGTTGAATACACCCTAAAGTTTTGTTAGTGGGAGGACTAACTCTTCTGCGAGTGTCCGTCTGGGTTGTTACCACCGCTTTGCTCGTGAAGTCTGCCGCCAAGCAGTAGTGTGCAAGCATTACTGTGTTCCGGTTTGATGAGCAGAGTATCCAGTGAAATTACTGGGCTTATGAGACTTAATAACTAATGTCTCAGGGTAACGAGCGATCTGCAGTGCCGCGCAGGCCTTTGTGTTTCAAAGTTCTGGGTGGCACTGCAATTGTTATGGGCCGGCGTTATGCTTACCATCAGGCAAACGACCAGCTCGTCTCGTTACCAAATAACATTAAAAAAAAACACTGCTGAGTGCTGAGGTTAAACTTAAAGTCAAACTTAATTACTAAAAATAATTAAAAAATAAAATGTTGAATATATACACTGCAAAACATATTTTTTGGCGTTTTTTAAACAAATATTTAAGTAATTAAAGTCAAAGTCATTATTATAGATTCTTATGCCCTTTGTAATTTTCCAATAAAAATATCAAGTGTATATTATAGGATTCAAAACATCGACCTGCGGATCCACGGCCGACCTACTGAGTCATCAATTCAACATTGATACGCAACGTATGGCCGGCCATACACGCTTATGCATGTTTGCGTTTTGCTTGATAATAACCATGACTGCAACAAGCGCGGATTGAGAGATAATATACGCGCGAGCGCGGCTTGAAGTAAAACCATCAAATCCACGAAATAGATAAGAACAGCAATAGTGCTGTCTCGAAGCCCTACCAGCCAGGCTAGCATGCGCATCACGACAAAATTTTGTCTACTGTTTTGTCTCGCCCTTTCTCGTGCGCGGCACTGTAGTACGCAGTACGCTTTACCCTGAGACAGTCTAATAAGCATAGTTTTGAGTTTATTAGTAGAATTAATTCAGAGCTGGCATGCCTACTATTTACCCAAGAATCTAGGCTAGGTCGAGGCAGACTAGGACCTAGGTCAATGCTAGGTAGTTTGGATGTTGATAGCCTACAGTTATTTACGCGTTTGCTATGTGCTTCATAATTATTTCTTATGCTAATAAGTGGGCAGGATAGATTTAAAAATCTAGTGATTAAATTCCCTTTGATAAATTAGAAAAATTTACCATTCCGTTGGGCGTCATCGACTGACGAATATTATAGCTCACTAACAAAGGCAGTTTTTGGGAACAGAAGTATACGTTCTGAATTATGCTAGGTAATGAAACAAACGGTTCGTTTGCTTACTAAGCATAAAAAATGCCAGCCTAACAGTTCAGCGCCTATTAGACATAAACTATATCTGGGCAAAAATCACATCGATCCGTTGCTGCATGAAAGAAGGACAAACAAACTGTATTTATAATAATTAAGGAGGGATTATTAGTTCATAAGTAAGATGCAAGTAAAGGGGCAGAATAAGGTGCGCCGCTGTCTCGCTCGCGCATCTTAACATTTTTGAAGATAAATAATCACTTAATATAATTATGAAAAATCGCATTCTGTGAAGTTGCTGGCAATATTATAAAGGTGCGGCAAAAGCTTTGATCCGATCAAGTGTTCATACAAGAAAATGAGCAGAACATAAAATCCCATTTAAAGGTTACAAAACGTGAATGAATCAAAACGATTTTTTTGTTTAACTTCCGTAATGTTATTGTCAGCAATTTCACCGAATGCGATTTTTCATAATTATATTAAGTGATTGTTTATCTTCAAAAATGTTGAGATGCGCGAGCGAGATAGCGGCGTGCCCCTTAAAACTGTTATTATTTGTTTAAGTTGAGCCTACGTTGAAAGTACCGGCAAGGGTTACACTGGTAAAGTAGCCATGGAGGCGACGTAGTACGTCCACGTGCCAATAATTTCTTTTTAATATATTATAGGCTTGCGTTTGACCACTATGTCTCTATATGTTAGTGGGAGGACTGACTCTTCTGCGAGTGTCCGTCTGGGTTGTGACCACCGCTTTGCTCGTGAAGTCTGCCGCCAAGCAGTAGTGTGCAAGCATTACTGTGTTCCGGTTTGATGAGCAGAGTATCCAGTGAAATTACCGGGCTTATGAGACTTAATACCTAATGTCTCAGGGTAACGAGCGCACTGCAGTGCCGCGCAGGCCTTTGTGTTTCAAAGTTCTGGGTGGCACTGCAATTGTTATGGGCCGGCGTTATGCTTACCATCAGGCAAACGACGAGCTCGTCTCGTTACCAAATAACATAAAAAAAATATTGTTGTGTGAATGGCGCCTGTAGACATAAAGCTCTACTCTGGCTTACTATTTACATTTAACAATACTTATAAGTAATTGTCCCACGTCAAGGCCGCACAACTTGGATATAAATACGTAAACAATGGAAGTGTATCAATTCTTATCACGTTTCTTCTGATTATGTCATAAAGGAGCGCGCTAGCAGGGTGTTCCTTGCGAATTGTAAATTGGAATTGATGTCACGCGTGCCCGTTATGGGTGAGTACTGAGTATGTTTCCTTGAACGCATCTCATTAAAATTATATCCTTAATTTTTTCGTATAATCCGTTGCAGATAAACTGAAATAAATATAAAAACTAAATTTATGTAAGTAGTAGCTTTTGGCCACGGCTTCGATCAAGATAATAATAACTACTTTTTAAAAACTTTTAAAAAAAAGATTTGCTTTTTTTTGATGCGTTGGTCTAACGACCGGGACCTTTACAGCGTCACCGAACGATAAACAGGAATTTAGTATTCCATGTATTGTCTTTAGAACCAAAAGCCAGTGAATAATTTGAGCATGATTGGATATCGGGAAGTGGTGTAAATATCTATTTGCAAACTAAGGGGCATAAGGGGCGCTAACGCATAACTGATGGTTATGCGTCAATCAAGGACCACGCGCAAACCATGGAATAATAACGATCAGAGCCGCTTCTACGACCTCTACTAAAAAAAAAAATAGTTTCACAACCACTGCGTGTTCAGTGATACTCGAAATGCGCGCTTGACGCAAAAGCGTTGTTATTCTGACAAGCAAACGTACGTTTGCATAAGCGTCTACGCTGCCCCTTAAGCGTTTTAACGCGATTAGGCCCACTGCGTTTTAGGTACACAGAAAGCAAACGGCTTTTCGAGTCAGTTATTGTTATTAATTAATTAACTTCTCGTCCCGTTTGTACTAAAACAAAATTAATTTTGCACAATAAATGTTATTTCTCAAATGGGTCATTTGATTTGACCGCACGGTTCAGTATTTAGAGGTGACGACCGTTCGAGAAGGGCAAGAAACGGCTTTGATATTTTTATATTGGGGAGGTTGCTATTTTTACCATTTTTTTTTTATATCATTCAATTAGTTTTCTCATGAGAATCAAATGTCTATATCGATAAAAATTAGAAATCGAACGCTACAAACGTCAAAAATGAGAGTCAAAGTCGGCCGCATCTACTGAGCTTCAAAACGCTCCATACAAATTGGGCTGAACATCTGACGTCACATGTTCAACGGCGAGCCGTAAAGCTTTACTAAAACAAGCATTTTGTTGATTTGACCGCGACCGTGAAAAACTGCATTTAGGTACATAATTGTAATACGTATTTTTATTCATTGAAATGTAAAAAATCTGATGGTATCATTTAAATTACTATTGTATGATAAAAAAAAACGTTGAATTTGGGAATCTTTTAGACGCAGTATCTTTGTAAAAATTATAAATATTTTTTGTGAATTTAATTTTTATTGTGGTAATGTGATGTTCTTAAATCTGTATAATAACAATAATTATGTATTTGGTGTTCATGCAACATACCTATTTTGCCAGTAATAATTAATAATACTTATCCTTAGATAGTAATATTATAAATGCGTTTGTTTGTTTGTCTTTCTTTCAAGCAGCAACATAGCAATGGATCGACGTGCATAGACAATATAGTTTATGAGCGACAAAGTCACCACTTTTTTCTCGGAAAAAGTTACGGTTTGTATGCGAATCTCAGCGCGGGTGAAACAGCGGACAGCAGCTAGTTTTGTTATAAATATGAGATAATATCATTAGTAGGTTCATTAGTATGGAGGGTCCTGAGCAGTTTTATTCCATCTATCTTGCCATTCAATAATCATTAATTTTATAGGACGCAGAATTAATTAGACAATAATCGTGTTACCACAAAAACGAACTTTTAGACGCCTGTTTAGCTAAACAGTGTCTAAAATGATGAGAAATGTCAGAAGAGAATGGAGTTGAGACAACGGTTAGACTCCACTTAAATCATGTTTTGTGGTTAGTAATAAAACTCGCGAATAAGGCATGTTTAAGGTGAGACGCTGTTTAACACATGTTTAGTGTGTTTATATTTTAGTGGTAAAACAAATCGTTTGTTGTCTTATTTATTTTAGTTTTTTTATTGTATATTTTCTTCCGTATAGTTTCTATTCCTATTGTATAGTTTCTCCCGTGATCATGGCGTTTGCAACAGCGCCGAAATATCGGAAACTCAAATCAAATAATATACATGGTAAATATCCCGTTTTTAGTGATAATTTTCAAAGTTATTGTATATTGTAGTTTTTTTTTATTATTTATTGCAGATATTTTATTAATTATTTTAGTACATCAAAAAAATTGACAGGGTTCGCCGTTGACGGATACGTCAAGGAGGATAATATCCTCCTTGACGATGACTTGGGATAATATATATCATCCTAAGTTCATAATGATAATAATCTCTGTTAACTACTATCCTGCTAAATGGTCGTTATAAAGATGCAATATAATAGCTGTCTATTAGTGTTTAACAATGTGTTTACGCCCATGAGGACGATTGTAAAGATTCTATTAGATTTAGTTCCCATCGGTAGATTTCTGGCCAGGGGCGAGTCACTAGAGAGTTGGTGGTTCTTGATTTATAATTACGTTTATTGATATACTAGCTGCTGCCCGCGGTTTCATCCACGCGAAGATATTTGATTTCATGGTGTCACGTTTGTTCTCGGGTCTTGGATGTTTGTGATGTGTATCAGTGTGTGTCCATGCCACCTGTGACACAGGGAGTCCTAGTGCGGGGGTATCTGTGTGTGTTAATCAATTATTTTTTTGCGCGGAACCCTAATTCTTTTTCTAAAATAAAAGTAGCCTATGTTTCTCCTTATAACATCAGCTATCTGCCAGTCCCGTCAAAATCGGCCCAGCCGTTTCGGAGATTACCCGGAACAGACAGACAGACAGACAAAAAATTAAAAAAAACCGGTTGTTTTGTTATAGGTACCGTCTATACTTTCAAATGCACTGTTATTTTAATATTACAAACAGACACTTCAATTTTATTTATTTGTATAGAGATACTGCTATAACATAACGCTTCTCATTGGCTTTTTTTAAAATGTTTTTTTTTTATTTTTTTTATTATTATTTTATTTGGTAACGAGACGAGCTGGTCGTTTGCCTGATGGTAAGCATAACGCCGGCCCATAACAATTGCAGTGCCACTCAGAACTTTGAAACACAAAGGCCTGCGCGGCACTGCAGTGCGCTCGTTACCCTGAGACATTAGGTATGAAGTCTCATAAGCCCAGTAATTGCACTGGATACTCTACTTATCAAACCGGAACACAGTAATGCTTGCACACTACTGCTTGTCGGCAGACTTCACGAGCAAAGTGGTGGTAACAACCCAGATGGACACTCGCAAATAACTCAATGTAGACAAATAACTAATTTTAACGGAATGCTAAACGAAAGCACGTGCGGAGCGCATCCTCGCATGTAATGATTATAATAATTGTCGGGTGTCCGTTCGTGCGCTCGTCTCATGCCCGAGGGACATCCATTGATTCCATTGTGGCCGTTGACTCAAATCATGGTATTACACTACCTGCTACGTACGAATCATATTATTATGATGTCTGTGAATATATGGTATTCATATGCGTAATGCGATATTTTTATTATGTAGGTACTAGATTCTGCCAGCGCTTTCATCTGCATGGAGATTCTATTGGAACCGTGCGTATTTTCGGGATATTTAATATATACATTTTGACGTTACAAATAGACACTTCAATTTTATTTATTTGTATAGATGTCACTCCTGTTGGCTACAGGCTGAGTGTGTCTTCCTCCGATCTGAAACACTGCGTCTGTTTCTGTGAGTTGCGCGTGCGCGTGCGTTTGCGTCTGTGTGTGTGTAGGACGTAGGTATTATTAATTTACCTGTTTATCGTGCTAAAGTTTTTGTATACACCTTTGGTTAATTATTATTTATCGGACTCCGTTGTCCGTGTCCTTACCAAATGTATTTAATTATAAATATTGAAATTAATTGACAGACTTGTTTTTTTTAAATTATGGATGTACTAAAAAAACAAATCTCTCCTTAAATGTCAAAAGATAGCAATGTTGGTAAAATACACGTACTTAATACTTTTTAGTTTTGCACTGGCTATTGCATGCGATACTTCATACTGAGAGTTAGGGGCACCTTAGACGCTCAAACAAACGTACGTTTGCTTGTCAGATTAACAAAGCTTTTGCGTCAAGCGCGGATTTCGTGATACTCGAAGTGTAAGGTGCCCCTTAGGTGCCCCTTACATGCCTAAGGTCGTCGCCAAACGTCTAAGGTGCCCTTTACACGCGTAGGTAATTATTACGAACATAATTAAATAGAGGCTTACTAGTTAGTAAAGAAATTAAAACCGTAATCAAATTGATAAATGAGTAAGGTGATAAGGCTTACAGGTAGTACGGTGGATTTCTAGTGCCCGAATGATTAGTTACTTAAAGTTGTATATTTACATATTATATTGTTTGTATTTTATTTTTAACCGACATCCAAAGAAGGAGAAGGTTATCAATTCGGTGGGTTTTTTTTATGTTTGTTGCCTCAGATCTCTGTCATTTATAAACCGAGTTGGAAAATTCTTTTTTTATTTAAAAGTATATGATTTCAGATTGGTCCCATACAAATTTCATCAAAATCGGTTTAGTAGTTTTTTAAAGCAATTTTAAACCTCTGGGGATTTGAGGAATAAAGTTTCACTAATCCTCATTGGCATTCTCCATCAATGGGGACTTGTGAACTTTTCTACAAATCCCCATTGACGTCTCATAGAGCTCATAATGGGGATTTGTGGAATAACCCATGATGTCCCCCACCCGCTGGTTAAAGATTATTCAGTCTTTACGCCACACTGTATATATTTTTTCACTAATAAAAACAAACAATTACTTTGTAGTGTCAATCATAAAAATCATAAATAACAGTCTAAAAATATTAGCAAAAAAATTTAAAAAATGAATTGTTATTTAGTCACATTGTTACTGTATGCACATTCTGTTCCAAAAATATGAACAACAATACCTAACGAATTGTTGACACTCGAATTTTTTCATGAATATGTATGGTTTGCTCTAGGTAATGTCAGCTTTGTTGTAAAGCGACGTGTTTCTTGTTTTCAGATCTTTAACGGATAATTAACCTTTATGGTAATTCGTAAGAGACCGAGGCCGCGTTTATGGTTAGTCTGTTTTATTTGCAACTAGCTGCTACACGCGGTTTCACCCGCAAAGGTGCACTTTTCCGGGATAAGAAGTAGCCGGTGTCACTGTCCAGCCCATAAACAATCTATCTCTTTACAAAAATAAACACGTCGATCCGTTGCCCCGTGAACTACCTTTTTTTTTTTTTTTTTTTTTTTTTTTTTTTTTTTTTTTTTTTTTCCCAGGGAAAAACTCCTTTGCGAGCTTACCCCTCCGCGCCCCGGGGGGGGCTACGGAGAGAGTGTGGGACTCACGCTCGCCCACGCGCAGCCGTCCTACCCACTAAAAAACCCTGGGACGTTTTCCGGCTCAGCTTTTGGACGGGGTCGCGGTTCCGCTTTCGCACTCCGCACAAGACCCCGTCAGCCGTCGTCCGCCCCGCAGGGCGGACCCGCCTCGCGGGGAGAGCACCTCTCCCCCACACGGCCAGGCGATGCACCCAACGCAAGCGCATCGCCTCCGCCTCGGGAGGACCCTACCTATACGCAGGTGAGGGACGCCAAATGCCCCCGCATCCGACGCCCCAGGTCCTCCCGGTGGAGACGGAGGGGTTAGACCGCGCCCCCGTCTCCGTGCTCATGAGAGCACCGTCAGTGGCGCGCGGTCGCAAAAGCACGGCCGCGCGCTCCACCTCGTCTCAGTCCGGTGCAGAGGGGGGCCGTCAGACCCCCCCTCTGATGTCGAGTCCGATGTTGCCCCCACCCCGATTATGGCCAATCAGGGCGAGCCCCGTGAACTACCTAGGGCAGCGGTTCTCAATCTTTTTTGATGACGGAACCCTTTTGGAAAGCGAAATACATGACGGAACCCTACAATAAAACAATAGTTTTTATTAATTATTAATAAGCATAATGAAAGTACTCAAGTAAGTAAGTAGTAGTAAGTAATGAGAGTTTTTTTTTTCTAAATTCTTGCGGAACCCCTACAGGTGTATCGCGGAACCCTAGTGTTCCGCGGAACACACTTTGAGTATCGCTGACCTAGGGAGTCTGTGTAGCGAATAATGTTTCTAGCAATTAGTTGGAATGTTTATGGAGTACCTATGATATTTTATTAATTAATTTAAAGTATTTTTTTCGTAGTATTTTTTGTTTGACTATTTGTATATAAATATTGTTTTATTATTTTCAACAAGTAATTTGACATCTAGGCTAATAAATAAAATTTAAGTGTCTGTTTGTAATATCAAAATAACAGCTTTTTACTAAATGCATATGAAAGTAGATACGGTACACATAACAAAACAACCATTTGTAAATTTTTGTCTGTCAGTTTGTTCCGGATTATCTCCGAAACGGCTGGACCGATTTTGACGGGACTTTCACTGGCACATAGCTGATGTTACAAGGAGTAACATAGGCGACGTGGGCGAAGACGCGGGGCACAGCTAGTAATAAATATTATTCAAATCTGTAACGATGTAATCATCTTGCGTCCTCAAAAATGCAAACTTACACCTTTCTACATTAAATTTAATCATGTATGACAGAATTATAATTATCACTAGTTGTTAAATAGAAGAGCTACAGTGAAGTATATTGAAGTGCATTGAAGTAAAGTTCCTGAAGTACAGTGATCATTAGTTCGGGAGAGTATGGATTCATCACGTTACCGGTGAAATAAAGTATGGCGAAATAAATACAATTTTATAATAATTGAATAACAAAGAATCCCATTCAAACTTTTTAATTTGAAATCGAAGATAAGATTTACTTGGATAAAAACAAATATTATTTTAAACACTTACCACAGGCATATACATTTCTTTTTTTAGTTCCTGAGAGCCTCCGTGTAATATTACATTGAAGCACATTATCAAAAAAATATTTATTACCGCGTTTGCCATATTAAATTTTCACTAATTAAAATGTTTTATAATTTAAATAGTCACTATGTATGGCAAGTATTTGTCTTATTATTTCTAATTAATTAAATACAAATAAGTACTATTAAAAATGGCTAGCAAAAAATACTATTCCAATTTTGAAAACTGTACAGTTTGCGTACGCGTTCGAAACTTAAAACACGCGCGCGCCCTGCCATGAATTTTTATAACGATGCGTCTTGTTCCTTCAACGCGCGTGTTTTGTTGTTCTGATCAGATGCTGGGCAGTAGGCATTATTATATTATGTTCTGTGCCAGTTAGGTACATGACGCGACTGCGGTGACGTGCGGCGCAACGCATTGCTTTACATATTAAAAAAATTAAAACTATTGTTTCTCGATGTAAGGAAGGCTGGATCCTGTGCCCTGCATAAAATTGGCGTATCAATAATTTAGGTATGATTAATGAATAAAAGGGACGAATGTCTATATTTATTGTCATTTTTGTCTGACGTTTTGGATTTGTTATTTTTTTTTATTACATTGAGTCAGTGCTGATTTACTTTTTAACTGACGAAAATACGAAGAAGGTCCCAAATCGATCCGCATATTTGTTTATCATGTAATAATTAATATTTCATGTATAATCAATGGGAAGGCGCCGGCAAAACTATTCTCAGATGCCCATTGCTGTTTTGTACTATTATCTATTCTGTGCTTTTGGATTAATGAATTAAACTAACCAGTAAACTTGCTCGCGTTATAGAAATAATGAGATTTGAAATGGTCACTACATAAGCTAGACGACGAATTTGTTTTCCAATTTGTGTTAGTGGGAGGACTAACTCTTCTGCGAGTGTCCGCCTGGGTTGTTACCACCGCTTTGCTAGTGAAGTCTGCCGCCAAGCAGTAGTGTGCAAGCCAGTGAAATTACTGGGCTTATGAGACTTAATACCTAATGTCTCAGGGTAACGAGCGTCTTGCAGTGCCGCGCAGGCCTTTGTGTTTCAGTTCTGGGTGGCACTGCAATTGTTATGGGCCGGCGCTATGCTTACCATCAGGCAAACGACCAGCTCGTCTCGTTACCAAAAAGCATAAAAAAAATGGTTGAGACGCAAATCGATATCGACGGCTTCTGTTTTTTGTCGTCAGAAGGGAAACCGTACCTTTATTTTTACACTGCACAGTGGCTTACTTTATTGCAGAGACGATTTTTTGTTTACTCGTACTTACTGAAATTCTATAATGAAGTTCGACACCGACACAACACCAGCGATAACGCGCCACCTAGCGGGATAAATAAGCAGTGTGTCGCATTGATAACGCATAACTTTTTACAGAGTATAGTCCGATTATTATGATTTTTTTTTCACAGACCATTGTGGTTTACTGATCTGTGGATAGGGTATACTACGAAGTTGGTCCCATAACCCATTTAAATATGAAACAGTAATCCACTCCTAAGGGTAGAATTTTAACCGGAATGATTCATTGTTCACCCACACCGATTTTGAAACTTGGCGTGCATGTATTATGTCGTCTGTTTAATACAGTTTTTTTTCAATTATCTGGTCATTAATGAGTTTGATCATAATCTCAGCTGTCATTAAGGGACGATTGATGTGGTTTTGGTTATCATGGCAAACCTAAAATGTCTGTGTGACTTGTAATTTAAAATCGCACATTGTGTAGCATTTTACCGCTATCTATGATGTTATGACGAGTTTAATAATCATAATAACTCGTTCCTAAATGCAGCTGTGTTGCGACGAATGCACGTATAGGCTATACATTTTCAACTTTAAGGTGATAGCTAGCCTAGCTAGCTCTAGTAAATACTCTACCACCATGCTGTGGTTCCAACAAAATGTTTTACTCCATCGGAAACTCAAGTTCATTTTGAACAATTCCAACACTCAACCACGGATCGGCGGGTAACAACTTAACAAGGGTGGGTGACCTCACAGATCTTCCGAAAAGTCCTCAGCGGTCGTCCATTAATTACGTGAAGTGTTTAGGGGGGGCAAGCCGAATCTCACCGAATCTCACGTGGGGGAGATGAGATGTCTCAGCAAATATCACGTATTTTTTTTCAGTGTAAAACTGCAAGAAAAGCTTGTTA
Organism: Crocallis elinguaria; assembly: GCA_907269065.1. Taxonomy (NCBI): domain Eukaryota; kingdom Metazoa; phylum Arthropoda; class Insecta; order Lepidoptera; family Geometridae; genus Crocallis; species Crocallis elinguaria. The sequence goes on from OU026076.1 coordinate 2,510,239, forward strand.
AATGAAGTAAAATATGTTTCTCCACTAAAATCCTCGACGCACGCTGCGGCGTACGGCAATGAATCGCAGATTAACGCATTTGCACTAAAACCACGTATTTTAAGAAATCTCACGTGAGATTTGGGGGGGGGGGAGCTAAATCTCACGTCATCTCACCAAGGGGGGTCCAAAAATTGCCAATATCACGTAATTAATGGACGCCCCCTTATTTGAATCTCCACCTATGTGGGAATTACAGAAATAAAAAGTAATAAACACCCATACAATTACTCAATTAAAATTGAAACAGTGGGTATTCCAGGAAAAGTTGATAACCTCGGGTAGGTAACTACCACTGCGGCATCACCATCATCGCTTCAAAACATAAATTAAAAGTTCACTCGTATTCAACGTACCTATTTTGTGGATGACTGTACCCGTAATATTGTCCTGTCACCATATATGGCATTTATTTATCCTGGATACGTGAGCGTTTGACCACTGTGGCCAATTCATGCAAATTCATGTGTGTATTCATATAAAAAGCTCCTGCTCGCGGATTCACCTGCATGGATATTTCGACAGGAACAGTGCATATTTGCCAACTGGTATTTGGTAAGTACCTTATGTGCGTGGATGAACCCGCAAGCACTTTGTGGGATAAAAAGCCTGAGCCTCCTATCTTTAAAGTATCTCTGAGCATGCAAAAAGTTACGTCGATCCGTTGCTCCGCTAATGCGTGAAAGAAGGACAAACCAACAAACACACTTTCGCATTTATAATATTAGTTTGAAGTAGGATTAAAAAGATTTATACCTACAGGGATATCTGTTAACGGCAGGTTAGTCCGGAACTTTAGGCATCTAACGCTACCTCAGCCCCCGCGCATTATCTGTGCGCGTGAATAAACTAAATAATAGCGTTTTTATTTTTTAGCGCTAGAGACACGAGTCGATTTATTATATTTTATGTATTTACAGGTTTATGTATTTACTTACTCACTAGATATAATATTTAAAATTAATTTACTAACACGATATTTATATTTTGAGACTATTTAGATTATAAGGCGCGAGGGGAGAGGGTGACCCGGACTAGCAAAATTTGACACACCTGCTTCGAAAGCGCCCGGTGGGCTACTGGCGCGATGAAAAGCGGGGCGCGACCGTGCTAATGAGATAGAAATTAACTCTAAAATTTATTAAAAATAAACAAGAGCGTTTAAAAAATAGTTTATGTAAAAATGTCTAGCATATACGAAGACTTTTTAATGCATGCCATTTTTGTAGTGATTAGTATGATACTTTTAGTATAAAACGAGAAAAATAAATAAATATGATCATATTTCAAAAATTTTTTTGATCGAGCAAAGTTTTGCCTTTTGTGTATTGAAATGTAAAAACGTTTAAATGAAGAATGTATCTATAGCATTAAAAAAACCAGCTAAGTAAAATTACGTTTTTAATGTTTAAATCTGTTTTGAAAAAGGGTAAAAATGCGCTAACGTGCCGTTAATTGGCTTAATGCCTTTTATTAACTAGCTACTACTTCTAGAAAATCAATTGGATCAATAGGGCAGTGGAGGCGTTTAGATAATCCAAATATTCCAGCTAACTACCAGTTCGTTGAGTACCCAGCACGATAATAACTGCTTCGTTCGGCAAAATAATTGTACAAACAGTAGTATAAATTTGTCGGGCGTCGCATAAACCACGCGCTCCTATAAAATTTAAAAAATAGGGGTCTAAAATTTTGGACATATGACACATCAAGCCGCATTGGGCCCAGTGGTGGATTATGGCCTATACTCTCAGAATTTCTAAGGAGGGTGTCAGGCAACGGCCGGCTGTAAAAATTTGCCAAAACCTAAAAGTACCTATATACGAGTATACAACTATTTAATTATATTTATTCGGCAATATTTACCTATAATAAATAGACAGGAATTCATAAAAATTAAATTATTTATTGCTTTATTTAGTCAAGGCCATGAATAGTAAAAAAAAAAAACGAAACTATTATAATTCTAATGTTCCATCAGTTTACGTGATCGGCGGATTAATGCTCTAGTAATGGTTATTACCGCAAATGCCTTATTTATGCTAAACAATAGTTGTTTGTTATGCAAGGCTGCAAAGTTTTTGGCGGAGTACCTACTTGTATTGAAGCCCCAGGAAGCAAAGGAGCCTAAAATTGAACCACGAGCGAAGCTAGTGGATCAAAAATAGGATCCTGATCATAGCGAGGGTTACGAAAGATACGAGACGTAAAATAATTTTGCTGCCAAGCAAACAAAATTTGAAAAAGTGAGGAAAGATTTTGTTTATCGTTCGAGTTCCTGAATTCTTCGGAAAAGTGCGGCGGTGCAAATTGCGGCGCGGGTGCGGCACCTTTTCCACGCCAGCGGATAAAAATCACTTTTGCGCGCAGATTTCGAATGATAAAGAAGTCCTTTCCGAGCTTGTTGTCTTGTATGGGGGTGGTTTCGTTAGAATCCTTACTTCATCCCGAGTGACACAAGCTTGAGCAGTCGTGTTTTTTTATGTTACTTTTGTTACATCGAATTGTTGCCTGTTGGTACATAAATACACGTTTACATAATCGGACCGCTCACACGGTGATTTCACTCTTGTAGAAAACAAATGTGTCACTGTGTTTTCCGACTCTGTGTTTACCAGTCAAATTAATGATAAATAATAATATTCTTAAAACCTACAAACTTTGCTTTTAGTAAGGGTAATAAAAATTAATAAAAAAAAGATTTTATTAAGTCTACAAATAAAAGAACGATGCGGTCCAGAAACTTATATCAATGCACCAACCAAATCATCATGTTCCGTCTTTCTCAGATACTACCAAAAGAGCAGCTCAAGGAGATGTCTCCGCCTAGCCCTGACGCCGGCTCCGAACTCCTCGGCTCGCTGACCACGCAGCAGCAGCAGCGCACCAGCGCGAGGGTCATCAAGAAGCTGAAGCTGGAACCGTTAGTGGATAAGAAAAAAAGATCTGATGGCGTTTCCGACGGTAAGATCTCTTTGGTAAAGCTTGACAACTGGTTAAAATTGCAATCCTGTGACGCCCTAATTACATGTGAACTTTTCTTTTAGTTTTTGTTCTACCTTAAACCTCTATTGAACGATATTAAGCGGGCATTATTTGTAAAATGGGTTCGTTTTAAATACCGGTTTATAACGGTTAAAAAAGCGAAAAAATATTAATTTTGCCCGTTTTTATTTTTTTCCGCTGCAGCGGCGCAAGTACATCCGTACTTTTCCGGTTACTACATTTTCGGTCGATAAAATTGACAATTAAAATCGATAAAGTGGGTGTTATCGATTTTAACTGTCAATATTATCGAATGTTATCGAATTTTATCGACCCGAATAGATCCGTACTTGCGCCGCAGTTATGTTTTACGATATCTTCGCCATTTCTGGAACAACATTAAATTTTTAATTTTTTTTTTTATTTTCACTTGAAGCAGAAAGTTCAAGATTGTCCCATTTAAATTTGGTCAGGATAAGATAGTGGATTCCTAAGAAAAGAAGCCGATTTTTTCCTTTTTTTAACCGACTTCGAAAAAGAAGGAGGAAGTTATAATATACTGTATGTATTTTTTTTACATTAGTTCACCGATTTCTCCGTCAATTGTGGACAGATTTTGAAAATTCTTTAAATATTTGAAAAGGTATACCTCTCGAGGTAGTCCCATATACATTTTATGAAAGGACACCTACAGGTTAGAAAATGGGAGTTGAATTTTCATATATCGCGGTATTTTCATAGAAATGGGTTCCCGCTTTTTTAAAAGCAATCCTACTTTTCTCTAAAACTGTGAGCTTGTACAACAACAGTGCTTATCTAAAAAATACCCAATTGTGAACCTTGTGTTCCAGAAATACCAGAATGCGACACGCCGAGCAAAATCTCTGAGGAACTGAAATTCCCGACCGTCAAACAGCGCATGCCAAAAGCGCTCTGGTCTACTGACGAAAAGAACCTGTTCTTCGAAGCCCTGAACGAGTACGGGAAGGACTTCGACGCTATCACGTCGTACATCTGCGCCAAGATGAAGAAGAAAGGCATGCCCGATGTGAACCTCAAGACGAAGACCCAAGTCAGTCATTTCTACTACCGGACTTGGCATAAGCTGTCGAAGCATGTGCATTTTGATGAGAGTAAGTAGTTTTATTCACAAGTTACGCATTTGAACTTAACCCACTCTATTTTAAGTGATGTTGCGGTGTATGATAAAGCACGCATTCTTTAGACAGTATGGGAGAGTGAGTCCAAATAGCTCAGGGTTATAGATTGAAACGATGTTTACAGTAAACAAAAAAAGTCTAATCGAAAAAATCACCATATGAATATATGATATAAAAAAAAGAAATGTAATGGAATGGGTTCCTTGTCCAGAAATCGTCATCAATTCAGATGCACTAATGGGTAGGCCTTCGCGGCGGTGCGACAGTGACGCGCGCGTGTGGTTTCTCAGCGGGCTAGCGGCGAACTATTTCAGATTCGAGTCGCGCGCGCGGCATTTGTTTTAGACAAAAGTTCTAGAATTTGCGAGAAAGAGTAGGCGCTACTCCGCGTATCGGGGCGGTATACGACCTCTTGAAGCGGGGGGTGCCAGCGCGAAGGTTCCTGGTGCAAAGCGGTTTGCTATAACAGTACCTAATGAAATATATTTTATAGTGTTAACCGACACTAGCGGATGTTCACACAAATATGTACATCACAAAAATTTCGCTTCCAACAGGATTCGAACCTGCGTCTTCTGGCTTGCCGGGCCAAACGCCTTAACCACTAGGCTATGGGAGCAATCAATGTTGGCTACGAAATTCTTGATATGATGTATTTCTTTTTCGACTTATATGCCGTAGCGCCATCTAGTAGACCCGCTTTGAAGCGATAGTCTACTCCATTGTGATACGTTACAGTACCATTAAAATGGCGAGAGATTTTGCATTATTTAAATTTTATGAAATATATTTTATAGTATTAACCGACACTAGCGGATGTTCACATAAATATATACATCACAAAAATTTCGCTTCCAACAGGATTCGAACCTGAGTCTTCTGGCTTGCCGGGCCAAACGCCTTAACCACTAGGCTATGGGAGCAATCAATGTTGGCTACGAAATTCTTGATATGATGTATTTCTTTTTCGGCAGTACCTAAGTTGCTAAGCATTGCTGTGATAGACTTGAATGGTACTTTGCCATTTGATCAGTGAACTAATTAAGGATAACAAGGGATTAGGTGTTAACTTTGCCCGATCACTGATTACTATGATAATTAGACTACTTTTTATATATGATAGGTTAGCAGTTGACTACTATCTCCCCTGGGCCCCAATTATAGCGATGTTAACTCCATTCGGCTTCGTGGCTAAGTTGGTAGTAACCCTGCCTGCAAAGCGAAGGGGTTCCGGGCTCGTTTCCCAGCCGGGGCAGATTTTGTGTAAGCATAAAGTTTGTTCTCGGGTCTTGGATGTTTGTTATGTGTATCTGTGTATGTCTATGCCACCTGCGACACAGGGAATCCTAGTGCGGGGGTCTGAGTGTGTAAGCGTTAAGCTTTAATTTTTTATGTCAATCAATTCGTTTTCTCATGAGAATCAAAATTTCTATATCTAAAAAACCGGAAATCGAACGCTAGAAACGTCAAAAATGAGAGTCAAATTCGGGCATATCTACTGAGCGCTAAATTGCGCTATTATTTAATTATCTTCTCGTCCCGTTTGTACTAAAACAAAAATAAATTTTGCACAATAAATGTTATTTCTCAAATGGGTCATTTGATTTGACCGCACGGTCCAGTGTTTAGAGGTGACGACCGTTCGAGAAGGGCAAGAAACGAGTCTGCTATTTTTACCAATATAAGGGAGGTTGCTATTTTTCAATTTTTTTTATGATATCAATCAATTCGTTTTCTCATGAAAATCAAATGTCTATATCGATAAAAACTAGAAATCGAACGCTATAAACGTAAAATGAGAGTCAAAGTCGGCCGTATCTATCGAGCTCTAAAACGCCCCATACAAATTGGACAGATCATCTGACGTCACATGTTGTACGCGGACCGTAAATCTGTACTATAAACATGCATTTTGTTGATTACGCGGTAAAAACTGCGTTTAAGTACATAGTTATGCATTTTTTGATTTATTAAAATGTAACTAATCTGATAGTATCATTTAAATTATTAATGGATGATAAAAAAAAATGTTGAATTTGGGAAACTTTTAGACGAACTTTTTTAACATTATCTTTGTGGAAATTATATATTTTATTTGTGAATTTCATTTTTATTGTTTAAAACTGTATAACAACCGAAATTATGTATTTTATTATGTTTCATGCACAGGTTTCATGCAACATTCCAATTCTACCAAACAAATAATTTAAAAATGACAATGGTTTCGTCACAAAATGATCCCTACGAAAATAAACAATGGTTTTAGATGACCGCCATTGTCAGAGACGATCGTAGAAAATAATTGTGCCTAATACCGAAAGTGCCTAAAGTGATTTTATGATTTTATGTGACGTGGTCAATGGTGGAATTTTTAGAATAGAATAGAATATCTTTATTTGCGTGAAATGTTGGTTATAATGAAGATGGAAAAGTGTGATACAAAGAGCCAAATACATTTTGTCGCAATGCGACATGCAAAATTTTGGACATAAAAATATCCTTCCGCAATGGGCATGCAGTTGAAGTTAATAATAGGAAATTATAAATTAGTCAATAATTACAATTATTAAAGTGTCAAATTATCAATTATGTCAAAATGAACATTTAATAAGCAATTACTTATAACATTATTTTGCTAATTCCGAGACTGAATAAAACAGTTTTATCTAACAACCACAATTTAAGTTTTCGTGCAATCATTTTTTATTATATTTTTTAGCTATCATTGGCGATTTTTAAGTTGAGAGTGGCAGCTATAGCCAGGTAGGTACTAGAACTCATTGGTTCTGCTTTGAGAGGTGAAATTTTAGATAACAAATCGTTGAAACGCTTATCACTGAAAAGATCTTAGTTATCTATCTTGACTAAGTTATTTTCCATTTATGTGACAAGAGGGCGTTATCGTAGCTACCAGTATATATACATACCTGCTACCAGTAGATAACAGTATGTTATGCCTTGACTTTGACATTATAATGTATTCTAAATGACGCGCGTAACGGCACGAGATTAGATTATACATCTGCATAAGCTTACAGAGGATGTGTTTATAAAATTACAGTGATCACCAAATGATCATTGTATGTAATGACCACATTGCTGTATCACAAATCTTTGGTTATAAACGATGGCTGCCGTTAAATGTTGGGTGACATGATGGTAATAATTTGAACTAGCTGCTGCCTGCGGTACCAACCGCGCGGAGATATTGAACATCATGGGTTTTATTTTTTAGCGCGGAACTCGTAATTCTTTTTCTAAAATAAAAGTAGCCTAAGTTACTGCTTATAACATCAGCTATATGCCAGTGAATGTCCCGTCAAAATCGGTCCAGCCGTTTCGGAGATTACCCGGAACAAACAAACAAACAGACAAAAATTTTAAAAAAATGTGTTTTTGTTATAGGTACCGTATATACTTTCATATGCATTTAGTAAAAAGCTGTTATTTTGATATTACAAAAAGACGCTTCAATTTTATTTATATGTATAGATAAACAATTTTTAAAAGTAAATTCCCATAATTCATATATGACGGGGCGGCGAGTCCAGGGGTCTTTTTAAAAACGGTGACGTCACCACCGGTGACGTCAACATCTTCAGCATCATGGTGACCGCTCACCCCTCGTAGAAAGAAAACACGTAGTAGCTCCATTTTATCTCAACCCTTTATTTCGGCAAGGTTATATGGGAGATCTGAACGGTCCGACGGTAGGCGCAACACTGCTTTTTCCAACAGTCGGTCGCTCGTATTTATAGCAAAACAGATTGTGACAAAGAATCTTTATAAAACTTGTTAGATCTTGTCATTCTACTTTAGATTTTAATCTTCAATTGAAATTCATTACTTTTTATTAACATGGGGCCCAGGAGAGCACTCATGATAGTTAAAATAAATGACTCTAGGCGCCCATTCCAAGTAATAGGCCGTACAAGAAGAACGGGCAAGAAACTTGCCGGCAATCTTTTAAAAAATGTGTTTACAGTGAATTTGTTCAGTTTAACAATCATTTGTCTAGTTTTAACAATTCAATGAGTAATTAATGGTTCACAAACATTAATTAGTTAATCAAAGTTTAAGTGAAATTATTAACAATCCAATGAGTAATTTATGGTTCTAAACGCTTATTAGTAAACCAAAGTTAACATGTTTTGATTGTTGTCATTTTACACCGTCCATGAAGCTCGCCTGTGACGTCATTGCTCCGATACGGCCATTCTGATAGATGGTGCGTGCTCTGCACCAGTCCAGTTATGTTCTGAAACAATGAGACGTTTTCTTCTAAGTTTGGTATCTGTAAGCAACCACCGTTGCTTGCAGTTAAGTTTGCAAGAGTAATAGTTTGCATTCTTAAGAGAAAAGAAAATTTTTTTTTTTTTTTTTTTGTTCTTTTTCTTTTCTTTTTCTTTTTGCTTTCTTTTCTTTGATCAATTATCTTTACAGTGAAGTTATCTAGTTTCGACAATCTAATGAGCAAACTATTTAGTTAATCAAAGTAGGTAAACATTTAGTTAATCAAAGTAGGTAAACATGTTATGTTTCCTATTGTCCTGCTCAACACCGTAGACGTAGCCCGCTTCGCGCCGACTCGGCCATTCTGACAGGTGGTGCGCGCTCTGCACCAGGCACGGTGTTTCTGAAAACTAGAAATTTGGTTTTGAGGTAGGTACCCGTACACCGGTACACTAGCTGTTAACTTTGTTTCTCATCACTGCATAAATTAAGCTACATTGCTTATTTTCCATATTGTCAAGATTTAACTTTATGTTAGAGTGAAACCATATTCATGTAACAAAATTATCAGCCAACTTTTAGTACCTTCTTAATAATATTCTGTAAACATAACAGTTCACATGCAAACATTCGTAGTTAAACGTAAATAAATTTGATGCTCAAGGGAATGTGAGCAGAGTGTGTATTTGTTTTTGCCAATGCTCCACGCATCATGGCATGAATAGATTTATTATAGGTTCAATGCAAATGCTCCACGCATCATGGCATGAATAGATTTATTATAGGTTCAATGCAAATGCTCCACGCATCATTGCATGAATAGATTTATTATAGGTTCAATGCAAATGCTCCACGCAACATTGCATGATTTTTAAATTCTCGTAGACATGGAGACTGGGAGACAGGGATGTTGCTGTGGTCTGGGCGGTCTTGTACGCCGTGGTCCACAGAGGCTCTAAAGGAAATGGGATACAGGTCGATGCTGCGGTCTGGGCCTTATTGTTATGACCGTGGTCCGCAGAGGCTCTGAAAATGACGGGAATGGAGGGTACACAAGGAATAAAATAATTTAAAATTACGAATATAGAGGGTACACAAGGAATGAAATAATTTGTACAGTGTTACAGACGATTCAAAACTATTACGTTTTATAATTCGGATCCCGAATTGTTAACCGAATATCACTTATCCGTAACAGTCCCCGCGCTGTTGCTAACGCTGCGAATCTAGTTCAATGAAAGCTCAGTATCGTCAATGAATTTTGATAACTACCACATCGCGTATTTACGCGTACCGGAATAGAAAGAACTTAATGAACGCTAGTGCCACTAAGTTTTCAAACTAGCATACAAACAGGCACTTCGCCTTGAATAAATTGCACAAGATTCACAAAAATACCTCAAAGACAAATAATCAGCGATAATAATAATTAAGAATTGTGATGTCGATTAAAGACACTGCCATACTTGAAAAGATTTGGAGGCCTTTTTATTAAGTTGGGTTAGAATTACTAGGTATGGATTTTCGTAGATATCTCGTGGAAATCGCGTGACAATCTCATCGGATATCTCCGGATATCTCGTCGGATATCTCGTCGGACATCTCACGGATCACTCGCGGCCATCTCTTGGACTAACTCGCGGCCACCTCTTTGGATTAACTCACGGCTATCTCTTTGGATTAACTCGCGGCTACCTCTTGGATTAACTCACGGCTATCACTTGGATTGACTCACGGATCACTCGTGGATTGCCCGGGATAACTCGCGGATACCTCGGGATAACTCGCGGACAGCACACGGATAACTCGTAGATTTTTGGTATTTGTGGGTATCTCGTGAAAAACTTTTAAAAATAAAGTCAAGAAACTAAGAAATCTCGTGAAATTAGAAGTAATCTCTTAGATTATTTGTAAGTTGTAAGTTGCGTTTATGCGCATGCAAGTCTAAAGTTAAAATATGGTAGAAAAAGTTACGATTCACCTGTATTCTGATGTCATGAGTCCATCGCCTTTTTCTTGGTTTGGTTGCACGTGTTGACCCGTTCGTGTAGATACCACGGACGCGGCTGGTGTGTCAGCATAATCTTCAGGAGCTGGTAGTGATGGGTCATCTCTCGCCAATACGGTGGTGTGTCAGCATAATCTTCAGGAGCTGGTAGTGATGGATCATCTCACGCCAATACGGTGGTGTGTCAGCATAATCTTCAGGAGCTGGTGTCCGATGTGGGGACCTCTGCTGCGACTGGGCTCGGCTGCATTGCCCATTTGTGCTGGTCCTTCAGGTGACAAGCGGGTGAGAAGGCTAGGATTGGAAAGCTAAGTTGTTCCGTTCCAATCCCACTTCTGATGACGGGGCGGCGAGTCCAGGGGTCTTTTTAAAAACGGTGACGTCACCACCGGTGACGTCAACATCTTCAGCATCATGGTGACCGCTCACCCCTCGTAGAAAGAAAACACGTAGTAGCTCCATTTTATCTCAACCCTTTATTTCGGCAAGGTTATATGGGAGATCTGAACGGTCCGACGGTAGGCGCAACACTGCTTTTTCCAACAGTCGGTCGCTCGTATTTATAGCAAAACAGATTGTGACAAAGAATCTTTATAAAACTTGTTAGATCTTGTCATTCTACTTTAGATTTTAATCTTCAATTGAAATTCATTACTTTTTATTAACATGGGGCCCAGGAGAGCACTCATGATAGTTAAAATAAATGACTCTAGGCGCCCATTCCAAGTAATAGGCCGTACAAGAAGAACGGGCAAGAAACTTGCCGGCAATCTTTTAAAAAATGTGTTTACAGTGAATTTGTTCAGTTTAACAATCATTTGTCTAGTTTTAACAATTCAATGAGTAATTAATGGTTCACAAACATTAATTAGTTAATCAAAGTTTAAGTGAAATTATTAACAATCCAATGAGTAATTTATGGTTCTAAACGCTTATTAGTAAACCAAAGTTAACATGTTTTGATTGTTGTCATTTTACACCGTCCATGAAGCTCGCCTGTGACGTCATTGCTCCGATATATACAAATAATTATATAATAACTATTTTAATTATTCATATAAAAATAATTTCAACAATAATTAATACAGAACATGAAATAAGCATAACAAAATATAACAAATGTCAACCAAGAATCCGAGTTAAATTATATCTTATCTGTTGATGTCGTTAAGATTTTTTTTCTACGGAAATCGGGTTTTATTATAATTTTATAATATAGGCGTGCGTGTGGTGATTTATTGACAACTAAATTGAACAAAAAAAATGAACACCGACGTAAAACGATGGGAAAACAAGTGGACTGTACCTATGCATTAATAATTTCAAGGTTTTTTAAATATTCAACATAGACATCGACACCTTTATTCATAAACGCTGATTAAATTTTAAACATTATTTAGTAGTTATTTAAGACATTTTCTTATTCATAAACGTTATTTAACTTTAAGCAGTGCATAACTACGTATTTAAATAGCTGTCAGTTTAATCAGCCTCGATGCCATGTAAAAATGGTTTCACAGCAAAATGGCGGTATTTGATCAGCTGATCGGACCAAGGAATTTATACCCAATCTGGAATGTGCACTGCCGACCAAAACGCGGTCCGAGGGAGATAGCTCCGCGAGAGCCCACTGTCCTCTTTATGTAGGGCGCCCACAATTTTCTGAATTGTTGAGACTTGCATTAAGTTATGATTGTAATGTAATAAGTATCGAATAAATTGAGGAAAACTAAAATAGGTGATGTATTTCTATATAAATAGGGAATAATAAAATAAAAAATATCGACAGCATTCTTTATTAATTATAAAGAACATTCATCATTTATTTATTTAAAGTCAAACAAAAAACACTTTAGGTCAGAAATCCACATTTAGCCATGTGTAATTAATAACAACAAAAATCGGTGTAATCTGAAAAATTAAAACATATTTCTAAATATACCTGGAATACATATATAATAACTACTGAATATGATGTACATACAAATTACTCACCTGAAAATTGATGGGAAGTTTTGATGTTGAACTATGTTCGTTGATCATCTGGTCTGAAGTGGTGACTACAAACTACAGCATAATTTGGTAGGTCTCCTGTTCTAACATCAAGCTACTCTTTCTTTCTTGTTTCATCATTAGGCAGTCTGCATGGAAACACCACTAATCACAAAAACATCCTCCGAAAAATTCCTTCCGAAAAAAACCTATTTTATTCTACGATAAGGACAAAAACGTGGTCACCCTACACACTAAAAGGGACAGAGGGCTCTCGCGACGCTTTCTCCCTCAGACCGCGTTTCTCTCCAAGCAAGTCTTAAGATTCATTCAAATTACATCAAAATTAAAGTATTAGTTGTTTTAAAAAGTAAATTTAAATATTTTGTGTTATATTAGGCCCATACGCATCGTTTTAAACACTTTCCCAAAATCAGTCAACATCCCAATTATATTACTGCGATACACAGGCTGAAAACTTACAACAAAAAAAGAAACATGTAAATACCTAACACTATCTATACACGAAATATCATCGCTCACTGATTATCTAAGAAATCTTGAAAACTACGAGACATTTGGCTCCATGGGAACTAGACGCTCGCTAGGATTTTACGAATCAAGCAAAAGTGAATCAAAGAAAGAAATTATTTAGGGAGTGCACAGTCGGGACTGGTCGCTAGTAATTTTTTATTTTTTTTTTGTTATTTGGTAACGAGAGGAGCTGGTCATTTGCCTGATGGTAAGCATAACGCCGGCCCATAACAATTGCAGTGCCACCCAGAACTTTGAAACACAAAGGCCTGCGCGGCACTGCAATGCGCTCGTTACCCTGAGACATTAGGTATTAAGTCTCATAAGCCCAGTAATTTCACTGGATACTCTGCTCATCAAACCGGAACACAGTAATGGTTGCACACTACTGCTTGGCGGCAGACTTCACGAGCAAAGCGGTGGTAACAACTCAGACGGACACTCGCAGAAGAGTTAGTCCTCCCACTAACAAAATTCATTAAGTTAACATCCATTGAACCTAATCTCAACAGAGCAACGGAGCTTTTGTTCTCTAGTGTCCCTGTTGAGCCAGGGCTTAACTCTACAATCTAGATAATATAATAATTAATAATTATATGGGTAACATGTACTTTAGAGATGTCCTTGTGCAAATCGCTTATTGGGTACTTCTTTTTTGCGGTTGAGCGCCCGATAAAAAACCTACTAGACCAGTATCTATTATAGGAATCCGTTAAAAAAAGCAATCAGATAAATTATAATTCTAAAACATTAATAACTTTTTTAGGAATCAGGCGTTACTAAATTATAATCCTAATACATTAATATTTTTTTTTAGGAATCAGGCGTTGCTTTGCGGATGTTCATTTTAAAGGTTATTTTAAGGTATTTTTTATAAGGTTCGTTGTCCAGCGTCGCGCGTTACGTGTGATTAAATTCAATATAGATCGATCTTAGGCCATTAGAAATTCTTTATCGCGGAATTAAAACTATAAATTACCCACACTATATATCTTAGCTTAATTACCCAGTACCCATAGTCTGCTAGAATACCTTTGAACCGGAGACTTTTTATCAACAGTGGCGCAAGTACAACGGAACTTTGCGACCCATAGCGATCGATAAATTGACAGTTCGATAAGTTAAAATTAGAGATAGGTTGTAGATTTTTATTGAAAACGAAACACTACCTTTTTCCTGAGGTCGAACACTAATCTCCGAAATAAGTTTTGCGACGACGACAAGTTTTACTTGTAATCTGTTATCGATTGCATTTCCTACACAATGAAGTTCCATTTTAATTGCATTGACCGAATAACTAATTTCGCGAAGTGATTTTCGCGTACAACCCGTGCCGAACGACGATAAAACCATTTATATATTTATGTTAAAATTGTCTTCGTCCCATAAACTAGTCTTCGAATTGTGAGATGCGAATATTCACTTCAAATTAAAGAAAGTATATTCGGCTTCGTTTCGTTTTCGAATAGAACAAGAACTATCTATCTCTAATTTAATATTTTAACGATTCGAACTGTCAATTTTATTTATCGAAAATATCGGTACTTGCACTGCAGCGGCGCAAGCACGGATCTATTCGGTCGATAAAATTAAATATTATTCGATAAAATTGACAGTTAATATCTATAAAGTGGGTTTTATTCGATAAAATTGACAGTTAAAATCGATAAAATCCACTTTATCGACCGAAAAGATCCGTACTTGCGCCGCAGCTGTGATAAAAATCTTGACCTCTGCAGTAAATGTCCGGCTGGATGGATACCAGCGCTTTGCTCGTGTAGTCTGCTGCCAAGCAGTAATGGGCAATTGTTACTGAGTTACAGTTGGTTGAGCAAAGTAGTCAATTAAATTGCTGGGCTGTGATTATGTATGATGAAATGATATACGTGTATGATGAAACAACAATCTTTTAGACCATTTTTGCGTTGTAATTAGGCGGGCCAGCTGGCCTAGCATGGCAAAGTAGCAATATGGCGCGCGCGCTACGACAAGATTTCTCGCGGACGACGTTTTAGTCGATTATGCTAACATGGCAAACACGAGAGACTATTATCTCTTCGAAGACAATGGACGCCAAACCAGTGCTGCCATGTGATTAGCAACACCGGTTTAGTTCATTCAATTTGTCTTATTTACTATAGTTTTATTTAATTTGCTGTGTGAACGCGTTCATAACAATGACATTTTAGTGAAGTTGACAAGTAAATATCGGGAATATGACTTTTTTTGTTTGTTTTGTATTTGGCTCCACGTGATTTGCGTATTTAGCCAGTGTCAAGTTATAATAAATCTCTAGTTTTGGTAAATAAAAGTCGTTAAAGTTTAGTCTAGGCGCGGTCAAGTCGAAGTGATGCTTCAGTAAAGCGGTGGATACTTTACTGAAGCTTCTATGGAGTTTTGGATAGAATACGAAAATACACGTTTTTCATCTTTGTACTATTTTCCTTTCACTCATGCACGTTTACGAACACACATTAACACTCGATAAAACACAGGTTTTAGTAAATAACACAAAATCAACAACAGCACATTTTCGCATTCCCGCCAAAACTCCGGGAATGTGACTTATCTGGCTGTTGTGAATTTGAATTTTATTTACACACTATCATATAGAAAATAAAGAAAGAAGAAGTATTAGATTATTCCACATAAGAATTTACTTTAAAAATTGCTTGCATTTTGCCAGGCAGAAAAATGTGAGTAAAACGTAAAGTAAACACTACTAAGTAAATAATATCGTTAAACTATGTCCGAGATCCCAGTACATAAGTATAGAAAATGTAGTCTCGATGTCGTCCATAAAATTTTAATGTTTTCTTTTGTAAATAAAACCAAACAAATATCTAAATAAACAACTGTTACAGCTCATTGTGACATGCAAATATTAGAATAATTAACTATCCTTGAATTGAAAATATTACAAAAAACGAATGACACAATAATCGTAACACAATTCATATTTCATTTCCTATAGGTACTTATATAATTATAATATCAAATGTTATTATTTTTCTTATTAATTATACTAAAGTGTCAAAAAATAAAACCAATAATTTAAATAGAATTCTAGAAATTCAGTGGTCAAATGAATTACTTTAAAAATTCAGCTATAGTACATATTATGTATAGTAACATTTTTAATTTTTTATTCGTCCCTACCTACTTTCCTTTGAATTTTGCGTCGCTCGCGCTCTTCATTTATAGTTAAAACATAATTCTAATATGGTACTGCCATTATCACGCTTACGGACACAGATCAGTATGTATGCTTTCGGAGATAGTCGTTGGCAGTAATAGTCACAGAACAGAAACACAAATTATATAGGTATCAGGGTATCACAGAACACTAGTTACCGTGTTACAGTTTTACTCGTCCTCAAAAAGTTCGACGACAAACTACTCGTCAAAAGTAGACAAATAATGAGAAAACTTGACGCGCCATGTTAGCGTTTGTCGACAAAAGAGACACAGATAATAGAACCGTTCGTGTTTGTCGTCATATGACAAAACGAAACGACAAACTCGCTAAGCCATGTTAGCGGTTGTCGAGAAGACTAGTTATCTCTTCTTTCCACGAGATAACGCCACGAGTAAATTTTGTCACGGTGCGCATGTTAGCCCTACAGGAAGAGCTATGACGAAACATACCGATAGCGGTACGGCGAAGTAGGTAAAACTGAACGATGGCTTGCATTTCTTTACCTTTCGATGTCCGTTGAAAGTAGAACAATATTTTTCCGTATATATACAAGCTTTTATAATATTTAATTGATATAAAAAGGCACCTATAGTTTTACTAACCGACTTCAAAAAAGGAGGAGGTTCTCAATTCGTCAATTTTTTTGCTACTTTATTCGATTAAGTACTTCATTAATGTTCAACCTATTTAAAGATTTTTTTTAATGAGTATCTCAAGGGTGGTCCTTTTATAAATTTGTTTAATGAAAACCACCCCTAAGGTTGGAAAAACGGGGTAAAATTTTGAACATCGCAATATTTTCTTTGAAGTCGGTTCCCGCTTTTTTGTTTCTTTATTACCTCTAATGTTTGGAGCCACTGGTCCGATTCTAAAAATATTTCACTAATAAGGGGCTACTTACATTATCCCTGAGTGCCTTAGGCCACTTTCTTCGATATTCCATGCGAGTAAAGCCGCGAGCAGAATCTAGTAGAAAATAAGGTTAAAGTTACTAAAAGAACCATACATGGTTCATCGCTCTTAGAGAAGTCCGGTATCCCAGCAGCGGGAGTGTAATTAGGCTAATGATGATGATGAACTAAAAGACAGATCGTTAAATGTTTTTGCAGACGTAAAGAAAGTAGCCCAAGAGCTATACGCTCTGATAAACTACGGTGAGCTGCGAAAGAAGCTGGTATCGGTGAACGAGAAGACGTGCGGTAGGCTCGGAGAGCTGGTGCTGGGTGGCAGCATCATGCTGCGGGCGCGCGGCCGTAACCTGCGCGTGCGCACACCGCTGTGCCGGGCGCTGCGACGCCTCAACCAGATCACTGGTGAGGGAGACAGACTATTTGCACGTTGTTACGGAATGATCAAACAAAAATGGCTATAATTGCGACCGTTTTAAGTTCCGTTTTTTATACTTGTCCAATAATATAAACTCGGTGGAGACCAAGCAATGACATCAATAGCGATTCCCCGATCGCCAACCAATGACATGATTTGAATTCGGATATCTATGTTTAAATTATGAGACAAATGTAAAAACATGGACTTTCCTTACCTAATATAATAAGTAATATAGTAAATAATAATTCATTGACAAACTTTTCGTACAGATTTTCAGTAAAATTTTATTTGATATTAAAAATTATGGCTACTCTTGACGTCATCTTTGCGGCAGAGCGGGCGTGCGGGTCGCGTGTTTGCGCGCGCGCTACCGTGTTGCTGCGGGCGCGGGACGGCGCGGCGTGGGCGCGCGTGCAGGCCGCCGCGCACAACCCGCGCGCCGCCGTGGCGCTGCCACCGCGCGCACGCTTGCGCGCGTTATTGGCCGCACTTGCGCGCCGCTGGCGCCTGCACGTATCCTTTACTGTACCACAAACGACTATAACTCAGCGCCAGTCACCAATTTAAAAAAGAACGCGAAGTATTCTGTGGAATAGTAGCTCTATTCTATTTACCATCAACATAGATGTCAATTTCCCTTGACAACACACCAGCCGGGTTACAAGCACAAATCGACTGAAGAAGAATCTACGGGGCGGCGCGAGGACGGAGACCAGCTTAATCTGGAGACGGACAGTATTATTGTACAAGGTAGATTTACTGTTTATTGTAACACCATAATCTAATCAACTATACCATCACAATTCAACGTCTAATTTATAAAATGGCCGTGGTCTTGACGTATAAATCGGACCATCCATCTCTTCCCGCGAATGCCGTATGACCCGGCTAAGGGATTATCAAGGGAACTATGTTGACGGAGTAGAATGCTTTGAGTGCGCGCGGACCGTCCATATACTTTCGCGTTGCAAATAATGTGTACCGGGCTCCACAGAGCAGCCGCCGCGTACGAAGCTGTCGCTGCACGTGGGCCCGCGCGCCGGCGCAGAGCTGCAGCTGCCGGCGGTGGCGGCCGGCGCGCCCGCGGGCCACGGCGTCAGCCTCGCCGCCTACCTGGCGCGCCAGCACGGGCAGCGCGCCGGCGGCGGTAAGGACAGCTATATGTACACGAGACTGCAGCTGCCGGCGGCGGTAAGGACAGCTATATGTACACGAGACTGCAGCTGCCGGCGGCGGTAAGGACAGCTATATGTACACGAGACTGCAGCTGCCGGCGGCGGTAAGGACAGCTATATGTACACGAGACTGCAGCTGCCGGCGGCGGTAAGGACAGCTATATGTACACGAGACTGCAGCTGCCGGCGGCGGTAAGGACAGCTATATGTACACGAGACTGCAGCTGCCGGCGGCGGTAAGGACAGCTATATGTACACGAGACTGCAGCTGCCGGCGGCGGTAAGGACAGCTATATGTACACGAGACTGCAGCTGCCGGCGGCGGTAAGGACAACTATATGTACACGAGACTGCAGCTGCCGGCGGCGGTAAGGACAGCAATATGTACACGAGACTGCAGCTGCCGGCGGCGGTAAGGACAGCTATATGTACACGAGACTGCAGCTGCCGGCGGCGGTAAGGACAACTATATGTACACGAGACTGCAGCTGCCGGCAGCAGTAAGGACAGCTATATGTACACGAGACTGCAGCTGCCGGCGGCGGTAAGGACAGCTATATGTACATGAGACTGCAGCTGCCGGCGGCGGTAAGGACAAATATATGTACACGAGACTGCAGCTGCCGGCAGCAGTAAGGACAGCTAAATGTACACGAAACTGCAGCTGCCGGCGGCGGTAAGGACAACTATATGTACACGAGACTGCAGCTGCCGGCGGCGGTATGGACAGCTATATGTACACGAGACTGCAGCTGCCGGCAGCAGTAAGGACAACTATATGTACACGAGACTGCAGCTGCCGGCGGCGGTAAGGACAACTATATGTACACGAGACTGCAGCTGCCGGCAGCAGTAAGGACAGCTATATGTACACGAGACTGCAGCTGCCGGCGGCGGTATGGACAGCTATATGTACACGAGACTGCAGCTGCCGGCAGCAGTAAGGACAACTATATGTACACGAGACTGCAGCTGCCGGCGGCGGTAAGGACAACTATATGTACACGAGACTGCAGCTGCCGGCAGCAGTAAGGACAGCTATATGTACACGAGACTGCAGCTGCCGGCGGCGGTAAGGACAGCTATATGTACACGATACTGCAGCTGCCGGCGGCGGTAAGGACAGCTATATGTACACGAAACTGCAGCTGCCGGCGGCGGTATGGACAGCTATATGTACACGAGACTGCAGCTGCCGGCAGCAGTAAGGACAACTATATGTACACGAGACTGCAGCTGCCGGCGGCGGTAAGGACAACTATATGTACACGAGACTGCAGCTGCCGGCAGCAGTAAGGACAGCTATATGTACACGAGACTGCAGCTGCCGGCGGCGGTATGGACAGCTATATGTACACGAGACTGCAGCTGCCGGCAGCAGTAAGGACAACTATATGTACACGAGACTGCAGCTGCCGGCGGCGGTAAGGACAACTATATGTACACGAGACTGCAGCTGCCGGCAGCAGTAAGGACAGCTATATGTACACGAGACTGCAGCTGCCGGCGGCGGTAAGGACAGCTATATGTACACGAGACTGCAGCTGCCGGCGGCGGTAAGGACAGCTATATGTACACGAAACTGCAGCTGCCGGCGGCGGTAAGGACAAATATATGTACACGAGACTGCAGCTGCCGTCGGGGGCGGTATTCATCCAACTATAATATCTACTTACATGTATATTCTTCCATCACCTTCTTTAGTGTGGTAAGCTCCAGCCTCGGGAACTTAATCAGTTTGCCTTCTCACTGGATGTTTATTGATAAAAAAGATGTCACGCTATTTTTTTTTAGGCTCAAAATTCTCTTTTGACTAATTTCCTTACTTTACTTGGCAAAATTAAGAATTTAGCGCTAGAGTGCAAAAACTCAACTTGGCAGGCGTGAAATTACTTTTCCGATTACGTGAATTGAGAAATTAATTTAGAATGACTAATTTAAAAATAAAACAATACAATAGTTTGTAAAAAATCTAACATCAATATATCAAACCTCTACAGAAAAGATTTTTATACCATGAAACAATGATTTTAAACAGCAAAAATCCGGACACCCAAGCGGCAGAGAAAAGACAGCACGTCGGAGAAGGAGAAAGAAGTGGACCAAAAGAAATTCAGACTAGACGAAGAATCGACTAAACTCATCAACATAGAAGAAACCGCCATTGACGGCATCGAGCTGATGGCCAGTTACAAGAACAACCAAGAAGATGAGAGACCTAGCACAGAGGATGAGAAGGAGTTGAAGGAAGATGACTTGCGTGGCGTTGCGGGTAAGTATCTCATTTTATACACCATTACTTTTAATCCCTGCTAATATCCTAACCCTAATGAGCAAAGTATCCAGTGAAATTACTGGGCTTATGAGACTTAATACCTAATGTCTCAGGGTAACGAGCGCACTGCAGTGCCGCGCAGGCCTTTGTGTTTCAAAGTTCTGGGTGGCACTGCAATTGTTATGGGCCGGCGTTATGCTTACCATCAGGCAAATGACTTGCTCGTCTCGTTACCAAATAACATAAAAAAAAAAATATTATAAATGCGAAACTTTGTTTGTTGATTTGTTGGTTTGTCCTTCTTTCACGCAGTCACGGAGCAACGGATCGACGTGATTTATGGCATATATATAGTTTATGGACCGGAGAGCAACATAGGCTCCTTTTTATCCCGGAAAAATGCACGGTTCCTGTGAAAGCGCGGGTGAAACCCGCGCGCAGAAGCTAGTGAATATATAAAAATAACATGGGGTTATCAGTATTCGCTTATATAACATGTGTGCAGTTTAAAGTTAAAAAATCAAAGCCTTAAAAATATTCACTAAAATACATGATAATTGGTAAATGACGGAAACGATTACTAAATTACCATCATTTATATGTGCGTAATCAATCATTAATAAAATCATTTATTAAAATGCTTTTAGTTTTGACATTACAAACATACATTTCAATTTTATTCATTTGTATAGATGAAGATATCGAGAGGGACGACAAAGAGGACGTCCTCAAAGATAGAGATGAAGGAGGCAGGGAGCGGGAAGAGGGAGGGCGAGATAGAGACATGTCCGAGAAGGAAAAGGACAGTTTCTCTGAAATGGAAGACGATGAGAAATATGCCAAAAGCGATACCGACAATGAAAGTGATCATGGGAAGGGTAAGGAGAGGAATTTTAAGAATCTAAAGGTAAAACAACATTATTCTTTTTTTTTTATGTTATTTGGTAACGAGACGAGCTGGTCGTTTGCCTGATGGTAAGCATAACGCCGGCCCATAACAATTGCAGTGCCACCCAGAACTTTGAAACACAAAGGCCTGCGCGGCACTGCAGTACGCTCGTTACCCTGAGACATTAGGTATTAAGTCTCATAAGTCTAGTAATTTCACTGGATACTCTGCTCATCAAACCGGAACACAGTAATGCTTGCACAGTGCACACTACTGCTTGGCGGCAGACTTCACGAGCAAAGCGGTAGTACTAACCCAGACGGACACACTCGCAGAAGAGTTAGTCCTCCCACTAACTGTTAATAACAACATTATTCTTCATAGTATCTTTAATTCATAGTAATTAATCACTATCTTTAAGTAAAAACGGCTTAACCTTTAGATTTTCTCACTGCACATTGATTCTTTATACCGATTGGCATATAAAACAGTTTTTGAATGTAAAGCCGTAGTCTATATGGACTTATGTGCTTACTAATTAATCTGAAATAGACTTTATGCCAAATAGTAGGTATTAGTAGTATTTCACATGATTGTGAGGCGAGGTGGCGCTGGAGGCCTGCCACCATCACTTAGAGCAGTATTACTTTAACCTTACATTGAAAATTCGCCGAATTTTCTGGTCTCCTGCTGCCTTATCAGCTAACAATCTCGTGTTCGTTTTAAATACCAGACCGATTAAAACCAGCGGTCACTAGTCTTCGTGTGGAAGGAATAGTCTAGAATTTTCGCTGGTTATTAAAGAAATAAGCTCTTACAAAACGAAAAGAAGCGAAAATTCTAGGCTATTCCTTTCACACAGAGACTAGTGACCGCTGGTTTTAATCGGTCTGGTATTGAAAACGAACACGAGATTGTTAGCTGATAAGGCAGCTGGTCTGGTATGTTGCTACTTAGTGTACTACTAGCTATTGCTACAGAATGAAGCTCGTACAATTCAATAACGGTTAGGGTAGTAACCCCTACTGCCTGGTCTTAAAAATTCGCTCTGTAGTATTTTCTTGAATTTCACTATTATTGAATTAAACAACTTTTAACTGTAACTACGTATGAGACGTTATTTTTGGCCGCTCCGTTGCTATGTTGTTAGTAACCCTGCCTGCAAATCGAAGGACCGCGGGTTCAGTCCCCGGTCGGGACAAACTTTGTTAGGTGAACACAAGGAGATACTAACCCGAGAGATGAACTACTGTACTATCCGATCTCACAACATAGTATTGATTTTGCTATAATATATTTAATATATCGCCGCTCAGCGTATCAGCGCACGGGGAATCGGCGCAAGGCGGTGGCTTAGCCAATAATGTCTAGGCAAAAATGGTGGAATTTATTTCGTGCAAACCAAACCTCTTTGGGTGAACATAAGAATTGGTTCACGGGTCTTGAATGTTCGTGTTGTGTATCTGAGTCCATGTCAACAGCGATACAGGGACTCCTAGTGCTAATGTTTGTTTATTTTGAGGTGAAGTTCCGCATCCGACCGAAGAAACGCGGTGGCAGCGTATACACGCTGGTGACAGATCCGGATAAGGAGTTTAAGGAAGAGAAACCGGACATCGACGTGGAGCTGGCGTTGAGGCAGATCCGCCGCGGGTGGAGCATGCACGACGCGGGGGACCTCACCGTCGGGGACCTGTACCTCATGGTGAGCTGGAGCGACGGTGGCGGCCTCGACAGCGCAAGAACGGATCTAGTCGATCGATAAAATAGACAGTTCTAATCGATAAATTGGGGTTTATCGATTTTTATGTAATTTATCGAGCCTTGATACAATCGACAAAAGTTATCGAATAGCTAGGTCGAATCCAAACAGAGCCAGAGCTACCAAAATACTTTACGATCAGACTTCAGTACTCGCAAATTTCGATAAATTTAACAGTTTTTTCGATTCGACAAATTTATCGAACCGATTTCCGTACTTGCACCGCAGATCAGACAACAAGGGAGATATGCCCGTTCGCGTTCAAAATATGTCTCCGTTTTTTAACAGACTTCCAAAAAAGGAGAAGGTCATCAATTCTGAGTGGCACTGCAATTGTTATGGGCCGGCGTTATGCTTACCATCAGGCAAACGACCAGCTCGTCTCGTTACCAAATAACATAACAAAAACGTGTTATCGGTTCCAGTTCGGCAGCCGATCAAAGCTTGAGCTTGACTACTGGTGGGCGGAACCGACGCCTCCCCTCCCCCAGCCACAGAAACCCCGGCTCGATCCCCCCTCCAACATCAAGATCGAAAAGACCGAGAAGACCGAAAAGACCACTGACAAAGGCGTCGACAGTTCGGTAGAAGACGATAAGGGAGCGAGGGAAAGCGATACAGATATATTTTCACCGAAGAACACCTTTAGTCAGGACAGCAATGATGGCTCGGGAGACGAGAGGAAGAGTGAGTTTTTTTATTATTTTATTTATTATATACTAGCTGCTGCCCGCGGTTTCCCCCTCGCGGAGATATTTGATTTTATGGGTTTTATTTTTTTGCGCGGAACTCTAATTTTTTTCTAAAATAAAAGTAGCCTAACTTACTCCTTGTAACATCAGCTATCTGCTAGTGAAAGACCCGTCAAAATCGGTCCAGCCGTTTTGAAGATTACCCGGAACAAACAGACAGACAAAAATTTTAAAAATGGTTGATTTGTTATAGGTACCGTATATAATTTCGTATGCATTTAGTAAAAAGCTGTTATATTGATATTACAAACAGACACATCAATTTTATTTATCCATACTAATATTATAAATGCAAAAGTGTGTTTGTTGATTTGTTGGTTTGTCCTTCTTTCACGCAGTAACGAAGCAACGAATCGACTCGATTTTTGGCATAGATATATATAGTTTATGGACCGGAGAGTAACATAGGCTACTTTTTATCCTGGAAAAACGCACGGTTCCTGTGGGAACGCGGGTGAAAACCGCGGGCAGAAGTTAGTGTGACATAAAATTTACATTGACAGCTGTCAATAAAGT
Organism: Crocallis elinguaria; assembly: GCA_907269065.1. Classification (NCBI taxonomy): domain Eukaryota; kingdom Metazoa; phylum Arthropoda; class Insecta; order Lepidoptera; family Geometridae; genus Crocallis; species Crocallis elinguaria. The sequence continues at coordinate 2,535,087 of OU026076.1, forward strand.
TTTATAATGTTGGCAATATGATTTAATTTGACAGATCGGTTTGACGGTTCCTGTAGGAACGCGGGTGAAATCCGCGGGCAGATGCTAGTTTGTATAATATACATATATACCCCATATATTATATGGGGACTTACACCTAACATTACAAATTACATACGTAAAAAAAGGCGGAAAGTCATTTATTTACAAGCCTCTTCAGTTAACAATAGCGTATACAAACTTAAGACTAAAAGAATACATACTAGAAAAAACTTTATTATACATTTATAATCACTTGAATATGGCGCGCAGCTATCTCGCTCGCGCGTCTCAAATTTTTTGTAGATAAACAATCAGTTAATATAATTATCATAAAAAATCGCATTCCTTGAAGTGACTGCCAATAACATTACAAAGGTACGGCAAGAGTATCATTTTGATCCCATCAAGTTTTCATACCTGAAAATGGGCAAAACATAAAATTCCATTTTTAGGTTTAAAAACTTGAATGGATCAAAATTCAAAATGCTTTATTCAAATAGGCCCCAAAGGAGCACTTATGAAAGTTAAAATAAATGACTAACAGCGGGCCTCTGTAACATTCGTCTACCCGAATCACAGACTAAAACAAATGCTGTCTTTATCAAAACATAATAAATGACAAAGACACCAACAGACCCAATCCGTGCTCAAAGTCAACAAACCTTCCAGAAACCCACCGTTCACGTTCCAAATTGGAAAATGAAATTTTTGTTTAACTTTTGTAATGTTATTACCAGCAACTTCACCGAATACTATTTTTCAAAATTATATTAAGAGATTGTTTATTTCCAAAAATGATTGATTGCGAGCGAGATAGCGGCGCGCTATAATAATATAGTGCCTGACTAATATTGCATTGACTAAGCATTTATCTTGCATTTCCGCAGGTGAGCAGCTCCTGTCTCCAGAGCACAAGTCCTCGTCCAGCACTCTGAAGCTGGTGAGCAAGCTTATAAACCGGCCGACCGCACCACCACCCGCAGACACCGGCTTCGCGGCGCTTAGCGACAGGTGATACCTTACACCTTATGTCTTATACGATAAGTAACAATTTGGAATAACAGAATATAATAGAAATCGTTTACATAGACAACTGACTGAACTGATACAAGAAGAATAGCTAACAGTTGAAATACACTTCACAAATCCGTATAACTAGAAAGAAAGAAAGAAAGAAAATACATTTTTTTCAGGACATCACACAACATTACAGTTTTACACATGCATAAAAAAATTATAATAAAGGACAGACAAGTACATAAATAAAAAACCCAATGTTGCGTGATGTCATGATAAGGGTTCCGACTCAGCATGCAATTAAGGTCCAAGGACCTTAATAACTGATTTTCAGTCGGAACCCACACCTATGACATCACGAACCTCCGGACAGTGATACGTCAAAATATAATGATTAAAGAAAAGTAGAGGATATGAACAAAAAGTTACGAATTGGGCTCCGAAACACAAAAATGGCGTACATAAACTACTATAATCACAGACTACTGAGAGGACTATAATAAATAGTGTGATTGTACGCTTGTTGTTTTCTCCTTTTTTCACGCAGTAACGGATCGACGTGATTTTTGACATAGATATAGTTTATGGACCGGAGAGTAACATAGGCTACTTTTTATCCCGGAAAAATGCACGGTTCCTGTGGGAACGCGGGTGAAAACCGCGGGCAGAGGCTAGTTTATTATTGATTGTTATCGTGAAACAAATGCAGTCAGCATTCGTATTGGTGTGTAGGTTGAAGAGGCTGCTAGCACTAGCGGGCAACCCGCACGTGCCGGCGGCCAAGCCGCGTTGCACGTGCGGGCACACGTGCGCACGCGCAGGCGCCCCGCGGGCCCGGGCCGCGCCCGCGCGGGCCGACGATGCAGTTTTCCGTCTGCCACCGCCCATCGCACCGCGCGCCGACACAGAGGTAAGCTGTAGCTTTTTAGCTTTACAGGTAATGAGTAGTTTCACCTATCTATCTATACAAATAAATAAAATTGAAGTGTCTGTTTGTAATATCAAAATAACGGCTTTGTACTAAATGCACAGTGCAAATAACAAAACATCTATTTTTAAAAAATTTGTCTGTTAGTTTGTTCCGGGTAATCGAAACGGCTGGGCCTATTTTGACGGGACTTTTACTGGCAGATAGCTGATGTTACAAGGAGTAACTTAGGCTACGTGAGCGAAGCCGCGGGGCGCCGCTAGCTCGTAATAAAATTACTTTTTTTGACATTTACAGCAGAAATGCTCATCAATGAAATTCAGTTTTGTTTTTCTTTTCTGATTTTTTTCCGACCTTTCAAAACTGATTTTTTTTCCGACATTTAAAAGTTATGGTGGAATAAATAAGCTCACATACATACATAAACATTAAAACCAGTTCTTATTTGTACTCGTGTAAAAAGCTGTTATGTTTTTAGGGTTCATGTAAGTGAGTTTCTTTGTTCCACCAAACTTTTAAATGCCTGAACATGGATGTACGGGGGGGGGGGGGGGGTTATCGTTAGGATCCTTACATCATACTGAGTGCCACTGGCTAGGGCAGTCTTGTTACTTTATGTTATCTTTGTTACATCGACTTATTTTGACATTACAAACGGACACTGCAATTTATTTATTTACCATGGGAAACAAACAGCTTATGAACTAATGATTGCGGTACTGTAACTGGTAGGTACAAAAAAGCCTTCAATAGATTCCACTAATATAATTACAATGTTTACAATACTAAGGGCCGATCTTTCAGTTGCACGTTAACATTGAACCAATAAGTTTGATGAGCAGAGTAGCCAGTGAATTTACTGGGCTTATGAGACTTAATGCCTAATGTCTCAGGTAGCGGGCGCACTGCAGTGCCGCGCAGGACTTTGTGTTTCAAAATTCTGGGTAGCACTGCAATTGTTATGGGTCGGCGTTATGCTTACTATCAGGCAAACGACCAGCTCGCCTCGTTACCAAATAGCACAATAAAAATTAAAAAAAATTGTGCTGCAGTCGCCGGCGCTGGACCTGGCGGGCGTCCCGCGCGGGCGGCGCGGGCGCGCGCGCGTGCCGGACCGGCGCGTGGTGGTGCAGCGGCTGCTGCCCCTGCTGCCCAAGCTGCCGCCGCCCACACGTAACTATTGAAAGAAAAGAAAGAAAGAATGACAGAAAACATTTATTCAGACAACACTGCACAGAACAACAAAAAACAAATAATACAACATAAACAAAATATAAACAAAAAACAAAATGTCTAAAATGGCTAAAGCTCAGCATTATGCTGTGAAAAACACAGCGCTGATTTTCATCTCAGACCTGACAGTGACTTACGAACTTTCTTATATCATGTCTAATAATGTAAAAAAATCTTGTCTGTTGCCAACCAATGACAGCAATAGTGATCCGATCGCTAACCAATGACAGCAATAGTGATCCGATCGCTAACCAATGACAGCAATAGTGATACGATCGCTAACCAATGACAGCAATAGTGATACGACCGCTAACCAATGAAAGCAATAGGAATCCGATCGCTACCTAAAGACAGCAATAGTGATCCGATCGCTACCCAATGACAGCAATAGTGATACGACCGCTAACCAATGACAGCAATAGGAATCCGATCGCTACCTAATGACAGCAATAGTGATCCGATCGCTAACCAATGACAGCAATAGTGATCCGATCGCTAACCAATGACATGGTTCGCATTTGAATCTCTATGTCATTGATTGGTGAGCCGTCAAATTTGCTTACATTATTAGACAACTATGATAGTCTCCACCATAAACATCCCGTTCTTGTGGTTTAGCACTTTAATATACTATATTAACTTTACAATTTGTGTTATTGCAGCTCTAATACCTGTGAAAATAGTCCCAAACTTGCCTCCAGCGCCTCCGAGAATACTACCCAAGCCGCCGCCCACTTCCACCTCGGAGTAAGTCCCTTTCTCTATAATCGTCTCGTTACCAAATAGTATTAAAAAAAAACTAGAAAAAATACAGAAACTTTTGCACTCCAATATGTACAGTCGTAGTAAGAAAAGGTTCGTCACATTATAGTCTAATTTTGTTGACGCAGTGGTTTGTGTTACGACTCCTTGCTTAATTTGTCTAGTCTGTGACAGTGTTGCGTCACCGTGACAACGAGTCTGTTACTTTAATTGACACTAATTGATCACGAAATTGTTTGTTTTGTACATAGACTAAGGTTTAAGATCTATGGTTTTGTACTAGTTTCTAAAAAAAGTGTTCTGTTAAGTATTTGCATTATTTTGCATACATATTATAATTCTTGTATTTTACATTCTTTCAGTCTGTCGTTCTTCTACGTTCTGAGCGAGTCAAATGGGCAGTTCTTCTTCCATGACGGAGATCGCAGGATTCCCATTACGCAACCGCCAAATGGGGGTAGGTAATGACGTCACTGACACAATTCGGCCTATAAACTATGTCCATAGTATAAAAAAGATACGCACCGACTTCAGTGACATACTACTGAACTGATTTTGATGAAATTTCTATGGGTTCAATCTGAAAATAAATCCTTTCAAATAAAAAAAAAGAATTTTCCAACTCGGTTTATAAATGACGGAGATCTGAGGAAACAAACGTAAAAAACAAATACTCATTGAATTGTTCTCCTTTTTTGGAAGGCGGGTAAAATGAAGAAGCGATGTTTATGTTAAAACAGCTGTTATTTTGACATTACAAACAGACTCAATTTTATATTTGTACATAGGAGCGAAAGTTTGTGTGCGTGAATGTTTGTTACCACGTATCTCCACCGCTTTTGATGAAATTTGGAATGTAGATAGTATAGTTTAGGTTCAGGAATACCACAGGTTACAAAGAGCCACGCGGGCGAAGCCGCGGGCTAAAGCTAGTTTTGAAATAAATTGTTCACTGCCATTGAAAAAAAAAACGTTCCAGACTCTTCAACTCTGTAAAGACGCTCTCTAGGAAATCACCGCCAACTTTTTAACCGACTTCCAAAAAAGGAGGAGGTTATCAATTCGGTGGGTATTTTTTTTATGTTTGTTACCTCATATCTCCGTCATTTATAAACCGATTTGGAAAATTCTTTTTTTATTTGAAAGGATATACTCTCAGATTGGTCCCATAGATCGATATATGATATGATATTTCATCAAAATCGGTTCAGTAGTTTGTCACTGAAGTCGGTTCGTCGCTTTTTTAAAGCAATTTTTTTCTATAGCCAACGTTTTTCGACGCTATAAACCAGAGGTTCCCAGACTTTTTTTCTCATAGACCGCTTTCAAAATTTAGCTGGTTCCGGTGGACCCCCTGCAGCTACATTTGTTAGTGGTAGGACTAACTCTTCTGCGAGTGTCCGTCTGGGTTGTTACCACCGCTTTGCTCGTGAAGTCTGCCGCCAAGCAGTAATGTACAAGCATTACTGTGTTCCGGTTTGATGAGCAGAGTATCCAGTGAAATTACTGGGCTTATGAGACTTAATACCTAATGTCTCAGGGTAACGAGCGCACTGCAGTGCCGCGCAGGCCTTTGTGTTTCAAAGTTCTGGGTGGTACTGCAATTGTTATGGGCCGGCGTTATGCTTACCATCAGGCAAACGACCAGCTAGTGTCGTTCCAAATAATATAAAAAACAATATTCCCATAAACTTGACAAAAAATGTGAAGATTAGATCTAACTATGGAAATTAGCGTTGCCGCTGAGTTCCAACCACGAATTAATATGATAACAGTCGTAATATAATTAAAATTAAAAGTTAATGTGTTTATTATTAGTTACGTTATTATAGTACATTACGATATTAGTGCGTAAAGATGTTATAACCAATACGCACGTATATCGTACGACGTTTTTTAACACACTTGCGAGTAAACAGGAAAAAAAAAACATTTAAATAAACTCAATCTGTGAATGCACACTGTTGCTTTCCCGCCATTTTACCAGCGCGCTTGAATAGCAACAGCGCGCTGCTCACTAGCTGGAGTGGTGCGGCGGCGATCAGTTCCATATTTGAAATGGCAAATAATACTGTTATGGAATTTGTATGGACTATAACTTAACTATTTGCTTTGATAACACACGCGTTTTTTATGACCCGCTTTACATATTTAAAACCGGTGGAATTATATCAGCTTTACGAGAGAGGGTGTTAAAAATAACGTAACGTAACTTATACAATGACAACCACAAAATAGTTATAATTTTAATGGGAGGGATCACTATCGAAAGCAGATAAATTTTCGTGGACCCCCTCACTTACGAATTGTTACCCCCATTTTTATTGTCACGTCAACGTAGACCGTCGAGTCTCACGGGGACCACGGGGTGTCCCCCTGGACCACTTACAATTAATGCTATAAAGCAACCGCTTAATGACTGTATTGTAATAACCGGTATTGGAGGAAACCAAAGTTTTACTGTTATCTACATTTCTTGCAGTCGAAACAGTAATAACGAAAGACGAGTCCGCAACTCAGATCAAACCTGAAGAGACGAGTTCAACGACCTCTGCAGATGTCACTAAGGTACTCTGTATCAAGGGCGAGCCGGACTCCGGACCTGACAAGCCTGACAATCACGACATTGGAAGTGAGTACAATCCTACTAATCCTACTAATATTATAAATGCGAAAGTGTGTTTGTTAGTTTGTCCTTCTTTCATGCAGTAACGGAGCAACGGATCGACGTGATTTTTGGCATAGATATAGTTTATGGACCGGAGAGGGGTCTATCGTAATAATATGATGAGCGGCGCGAGTACGGATCTGTTCGATAAAAAAAAATCAATAAAATTGACAGTTATAATCGATAAAACCCACTTTATCGATTTAACTGTCAATTTTATCGAATTTTTTTTTATCGAAAATATCCGTACTCGCGTCGCGGAAGGGGAATCTGAGCAAGCTTTTCCCTGAGGATCTCGGGGCGAATACTTTGATAAAAACCGAGCGTGACTCGTGTAGAAAGGAATTTCACAAAACATTTATAATCCTATTTATATCCTACTAATATTATAAATGTGAAAGTGTGTTTGTTGATTTGTTGGTTTGTTTGTAACGCGGGTGAAAACCGCGGGCAGAAGCTAGTTAGTAGTAGAAGCTAGTAGTAGTACACTACTAGTAGTCTATACAAACAAATAAAATTGAAGTGTCTGTTTGTAATATCAAAATAACAGCTTTTTACTAAATACATATGAAAGTATGGTACCTAGTATGACAAAACAACCGTTTTTAATTTTTTTCCCTTGTTTTTTTTGTCTTTTTGTTCTGTGTAATCTCCGAAACGGCTGGGTCGATTTTGACGGGACTTTCACTGGCAGATAGCTGATGTTACAAGGAGCAAGTTAGGCTACTTTTATTTTAGTAAAAGAATTAGGGTTCCGTGCAAAAAGTTAAAAACCATGAAATCCAATATCTGCGTGTGTGAAACCGCGGGCAGCAGCTAGTTTACAATATAGAATATGTGTGCGCAGACTTCCTTCCGTCGGAGTCCCTGTCGCTGTCTCCGTCGCGGCTGCTGCGGGACGCGGAGGGCTGGCTCGAGGGTTCCGTGCAGGACTTCTCTCTGAGTTCCTTCCTGGGCCACCTGGAGGGTCGCGCGCAGCCCGACCTAGCGGTATTATTTTTTATTTTATTTTCAATTATACTGTCAATTATGCTGTGGAAATCTCATACTCTGCGATTCTCGCGATCTTTTCTGCGGAGGACATTCAAATTGTGGAATGAGCTCCCACCTGCGGTATTTCCTACAAGCTACAACATGGGGCTCTTCAAAAGAAGGGTGAACAGAATCTTTAAAGGTCGGCAACGTATCAGTAATACCCCGAGTGTAGAAGGTATCCATAGGCGATGTGGATTCCTGGACAGGAATATTGATATTTATATCTATTTAACCGGATTCACTTACGTGGTTTAGCCGAGCTTCGCGACGATTGCTCGACCGGTTTCCGGACCGTTGACCGGAGGAATATTGATTTTTCCAAAATGCAATTGTAGTATTTGTAGTTATGTACCTATTTAAATAGGTATAGTACACTGTCACAGACACAAGCAGTTGGCCGTACTTGACAGTGACAGATGAGAGGTCCAGACATATGTGGTACCTTCTCGGTATAGTCTGTGGTCAAGTAGACGGACACGCTGGGTGGAAGGCGGAGGTTATGCGGAACTCTGTGTGAGTTCCTAACTAAACATAATTGTAAGGTTTGGTGTGACCGTGATCCAGTGATAAGTTTTACATCATAGTTAACCAATGTACACCAATGGTGCAGTTTTAGTTTTCATTAAAATCAATCGGCCCTGAGACTCCATTGAGTATTTTTCACTATTCTTATAGCTTTGGAGTTGGCAATCCACGCCCACCTTAAAAATTCATACGCAAATCGCGTGAAACCAAAAACAAAATAAAAAAAAATGAAAAATTAATTATTGGGCATTATTCACTGTTGGGCTGTCTAAAAAAAGTCCCTATTTTTTATTGTTTTGGCTCCTCGTGTATTGCGTATTTAGCGAGTGTCAAGTTATAATAAATGTCTCAAAGTCACATTAAAGTTTAGTCTAGGCGCGGCTGAAAGTAGCTATTACTGTAAAGCTTAGACGTGATGCTTAATTAAAGTTTTTTTTTTAGTTTTTATATTCCTCTAGTGTGATGTTTCAATAAAGAGTTGCGATGTTTCTATTGTTCCAGGTGGATTCCCATCTCCATTCGCTAATGGCGGAGTCGAGTGTGGACTATGTGGCAAAGTTCGCTGACCTCGCGGCTGAGGTCACAGACGAGGTCGACCCTCTGGCCACTGACGAACTGACCTGATCTTAGACAGCTGTATTTTAGAGTAATAAACACCTGGAAAACATTAAATTTTTCTTGTCACCTTTGTTCAAAATAAAAATACGGTACCTACATCATCAGGATGTGGACTCTCCAAACGCTGAAATGAGAGCCAACGTCTGGGTAGGTACCACCGCTTTGCTCGTGAAGTCTGCCGTCAAGCAGTAACGTGCAAGCATTACTGGGTTCCGGTTTGATGAGCAGAGTAGCCAGTTAAATTACTGGGGTTATGAGACTTAATACCTAATGTCTCAGGTGACGAGCGCACTGCAATGTCGCGCAGGTCTTTGTGTTTCAAAGTTCTGAGTGGAACTGCAATTGTTATGGGCCGGCGCGGCGTTATGCTTAACATCTGGCAAACGACCAGCTCGTCTCGTTACCAAATATCATAAAAATATTCTGAAAATCGGCAAATAGGCGCGTCCACGCAGAGCGAGCAGCCTCGCGAGGCATTTGCCGCGTGAAGCAGCGGCGCGAGAACAAATCTTTTCGATAAATAAAATTCGATTAAATTGACAGTTAAAATCGATAAAACGCACTTTATCGATTTTAACTCAATTTTATCGAATAAAACCCACTTTATCAATTTTATCGAATTTTATTTATCGAAAAGATCCGTACTCGCGCCGCTGCTCGGTTAGTGTGGACGTGCCTCGGCTGAGGCAAGCGCGCGCTGCCGCGGGCGAGCGTCCGAGCGCCCGAGCCATTAGGCGCGTCCACACAGAGCGAGCAGCCTCGCGAGGCATTTGCCGCGCGAAGCAGCTCGGTTAGTGTGGACGTGCCTCGGGCGAGGCAAGCGCGCGGGCGAGCGTCCGAGCGCCGGAGCCAGTGTCGGCTTTTTGTTTTGCTCAAAAGCGCCTCAGTCGTTTGCCGCGCGCACTCTGGACGCTCGCGTATATTGTTTCGTGCCTCGCTCGAGTATAATAAGAGTAAAATATGAATAAAGATCTGTCTGGATCCAATATCGTCTTCGTTTAAGTTTTTGGTTGTCTTATCTTTTTATAATCCTATTTATAAGGATAAAACCAACAGCTGCCACCGCACCGCAACACGTACGTGTGGTGCTGGTGCCGTGATGTCTTAATTCTCAACTGAACGAACGAACATAATGGCTCGGGCTTGCCGCGTGCGGCAGCCTCGCGATGATACCGAGGCCCGAGGCTGCCGCGCTCGTTTGGGGATAGTTTCCTCGCGAGGCTGCTCGCTCTGGGTGGACTGTGGACGCGCCTGGCAGACGTGAGAGTGTTAGTCTGTGGTCCAGCTCATATTCCCGTATATAAAAAAGTACTTAGTAGTTTGTGGACTTGAACGCAGAGCCAGGAAAAGCACAGGAAAAGTCATTATCAATCAGTGTTGCCAAACCGTCCTATTTAGGACGAATTCCGTCCTATTTAGGACGATTTTCCGTCCTATTCAATGTCCGTCCGTCCTATGTCCCTTCAACAAGACCGTCCCTTTTAGGACGAATCTTCAGATCAACAGGAATTTGTAAAGCATACACATTAAGCACACTTTAACATAAATTAAAGTATTATTTATTTTATGAGGGCTGAATACACATTCATTTTCAAAAGTTTAAAAATGAACAAAAAAAACGCGCACGGTCAATTTGGTGCAAATGTAAGTTTCATACCGAACTGAGGATTTTAATTTAATAGTTTCCTCTCAAGTTGGCCGAAACCGCAAATAATGGCCTCGACGCGACGGTAATGCACCACTAGAGTCTGGCAAAATAAACTCTGCAGTGGAATAAGTTGGCATCCCTAAAATTCTTTTCATATGGCAATCTGTTTCTTATGTGATTATATGTCACTTTCATGCTATTTGTGATAATACGTCGGGGAAAAAGTTTCTTCGCATTTTTTAAGAAAATTCAAAACATTTTTTAATATAGTTTATTTACATTTAACTAAAGTATGTAGGTACCATTTTGTTCGATAACTTTTGGTTAAACTTTCCATTGTTGACCATCGATTTTGGGGGGGAGGGGGGGTGAGGGGGGAGGGGGGGGGAGGAGGGATACCCCCCTGTACCATCCCCACCCCGCGGAGCCCCATGGTTATGGAGATATCCATGGTTAAAGTTTTGAGGTTAGACTACATTTTTCCATAAATATCTATCGATTTATGGGGCGGGGAGAGGAGGGAGGGGGTAGGGAGAGGAGAACTACCCCCCCCTGTACCATCCCCAACCCGCGGAGCCCCATGGTTATAAAGATACCCATGATTAAAGTTTTGAGGTTAGAATACAGTTTGACTCCGCCCTAGCTTCGGCGCTGCGTGAAGAGCAGCCCTTCCGCCCTTGCGTGACGAAGCACGGTCACTCGTGCTCGGCTCCGCAGCTTCGGCTTTGGTCGCCTTCGGCGACCAGCCTCCGCCGCTCCACCTCGCACGGTTCCCGTGCTTCGTCACGGCGGGCGAGGGCTGCTCTTCCTTGCGCGCCTCCGCGTTTTTATATACACTCTAGGGGTAGGGCAGACAAGACCACGTGGAAAGTGGGGTGCTCTGATTCGGTTTTGAATACAGTTTGACTCCGCCCTAGCTTCGGCGCTGCGTGAAGAGCAGCCCTTCCGCCCTTGCGTGACGAAGCACGGTCACTCGTGCTCGGCTCCGCAGCTTCGGCTTTGGTCGCCTTCGGCGACCAGCCTCCGCAGCTCCACCTCGCACGGTTCCCGTGCTTCGTCACGGCGGGCGAGGGCTGCTCTTCCTTGCGCGCCTCCGCGTTTTTATATACACTCTAGGGGTAGGGCAGACAAGACCACGTGGAAAGTGGGGTGCTCTGATTCGGTTTTGGGTATTTTTCGGATATTCATAATGACGTTAAAATAAAAAAAAAAATGACGTCGCTTCACGTTCCATTCCGCAGTATAAACATAAATTCGTTATTTTTTGTGTAATGTAATTGTGTAATAAAGCACGGTTATTGTGCACATTAATTACACACCAAATTTAATAAATGAAAATAAAATTATATTTTAGAAAATATAAGAAATAAAATTTAATAAAATACACCTCTAGCATCAACGGAACGTAAATGTCAACTTTGACGTCTACCATGACAGTTTATCCATAAAAATCTTGCAAATGGCGTGTTATTTTCCAATTTATATCGAAACTTTAAAAAATTATATCTCGTAAACCGTGAATCTCCGCACCTTGAGATATTTGTAAAAAGCTTTCTATTTAAGAGTACTAACTACTATAAAAACGTGAGTTTCCAAATCGATGGACAGCAATGGAAAGTTTAGCCTAACTTTTTGCCATCTTGTAGGTAGGAACATGATCCCATTGCTATATAAATTTTGGGACTTCTGATCAAAATACCGCGACAAGTGGTTTTGGCAGTCCTCTCGTGATGTTAACCTGACACTGCCTAAAGAATTCTGAAGAGACCGAAACAGGTGGAAATCTGAAGGTGCAAGGTCAGGACTATACGGCGGATGCATTAACACCTCCCAGCCAAACTCTCTTAATTTTTTCTGAGTGGCTAAAGATGTGTGAGGTCTAGCGTTATCATGAAAAACCATGAAAATGAAAACCACACCCCTTCTGTTGATTAATTCCGGCCGCTTTCTCTCAACTTCTTGCTTTAATCTCATCAGTTGTTCAGAATCGATGGTCCTGCCTGGTGGTAACAGCTCATAATGAATAATGCCCTTCCAATCCCACCACACACACAGCATCACCTTGTTGCGAGTTAACCCGGGTTTCGCCACAGTCTGTGAAGCCTGACCGGTCTTTGACCACGACCTTTTTCGCACGTTCTTGTCGTACGTAATTCACTTTTCATCACCAGTTATCAGCTTCTTCAAAAATGGTTCGGTTTCATTACGTTGTAGTAAAGAATCACAAATGAGTACACGGTTCATTAGGTTACTTTCAGTGAGCTCGTGAGGTACCCAAATATCGAGCTTTTTTGTGTACCCAGTTTTTTTCAAATGCGCCAAAACTGTTTTGTGGTCAATTCCCAGTTCTTCAGCTACGTCGTAACTACTGATATGCCGATCTTGTTCCACTTTTTCAAAAATGGCATCCATTTTATCCGTAATAGGGCGACCAGAGCGATGTGCATCTTTGAAATCAAAATTTCCGGATTGAAAACGCTTAAACCAAATTTGTGCTACTCTCAGGCTGATATTCAGAGACGACAGCTTAAAACGATCTAAGAACTGTCTTAGCCAAGCATCGGCTAAGCCGCTCAATCGAATTCGTATTCAGAAACAAAGTTCGTGCACGGTCTAAGCTAAGATCACACTCTCGTTATCTATGGCTGTTAAGTTTTTAGTTTTTTCACCGGAACGTTTACCGGTTTTATCATTTATGTATGAATAGCAATAAAACAAAGATAGCGATATACAAAATGTCACTGGAGTGAGTGAAACAACAATATTAATGCTATAAATCTATTTTGATATTATAATAAATGAAACATGTTAGTTTTGAAGTTTGACATTTCAATGTTTGGTTATTATGGTTTCTACCGTTATCATTTGGTGGCGCCACTTCTGTTTTGAGAGCGGCTCAAGTAGTCGATATTGCCTACTCAGGCTTTGCTTAGCATACGCTAAGTTTAAGTAGTGTTCCAAATGTCTCTGAATACAAATTAGAGCGTAAGCACTACTTTTTGACATAAGGAAGACAAAGTTCACGCTTAGACTCGTCTCTGAATATCAGCCTCACAGACACTGCACTAGGTCCATAAACATCGCAAATTTTTTTCGCGGCTTGCGTTGCATTTTTACCTTTTTTGTAGTAAAATTTTAAAATGTATCGAATTTCTTCATTAGATTCACTCATTTTGACAGTACGAAAAACAAATGAAAATCACACATTTTCCTAATTTGAATTTGGAATTATGTTCTTTAAAATTTAAACTTTCATATGATACCAAAACCAGCCAGATATAAATAGTATAGCCAAAGAGATTTTATTACAAATTCATACATACTATAATGCGAAAAGACTTTTTCCCCAACCTAATATATACTATATAGTAATCAGTAGTCTGTGATAGTAATCTGTGATTTACTTCTCGATGGTTCTGAATAATCTTGATGTTCTAATTGTCTTGAATACCTTTTATAATTTGTGAGGGACGCGTAGCACGCCTGTTAATCTGCCTAGTAAAATCTATAGCCGTATGGAATTGAGGTGCAAGATTAGAAAATGACGTCAGTATCTCGTCTCTTCTCTTTCTTCACCCCCGCGATTTCCCTCGCTCCCGCCTCTGCTCGCCGCTCGGTGCCGGCGGCCATATTGTGATTTGTGTTTGTGTCGATCGCGCCAGGCAATGCACGAACAAAAAAAATCCACCGTAGAGAATGACAGTGCGAGTTTTGAACACGACGTTTGCGCCCTCCTCTTTCCTCCTTCACCCCCGTTATAATCAATTCATTCAATGGCGGGCGGCGGCCATTTTTTATCGAAGGCGTTATTCATACGTCATTTTTTCCTCCATTTTGACAGTTCCATGACCGAATGGAATGAATGAACTCTATTAAGGTGAATAATGTGAACGTATATAGTTATCTGTGACGTGTACGCCCGACATACATGACATCAAAATTAATTTCGGCCTGAAAGATTTTTAGCCCAAAACAGATAGTTTATTGAAAGAGAAATATTTAAAAAGTAAAATAAAACGAATTAAAAATCTTTGCTTTCACTATTTCTGATTTACAAAACTAGCGAAATGAAGATTGAGACTAATTATTTATCCTGGCAATTTTAAATTCCGTTTTCGGTTATGTGTGAGTAAAAGTTCTTTGCATGTGTGTTCATTTAATCTGTGATTCTATCTATGTGTGCAGTTTCTGACGTTTATAATGGTTTGTTGATTCTTATTTCACGTCATACCAAGATAATTCTGCGTTCATTAGCAGTCGTATAGTCATAAAGATAAGGTCTATTATTGAAAGTTTATGTAGCTTTTTACCTTGTCGATGATTTTCCGTGTACATATAGATCCTTTCGCGTACGATTAGTGGTAATTGCGTTTCGTTAAACGCAGATTTATTAAATAATACAAATAAAAATTCAAATAGGGAATTATTTAAAGAAGATTTTTATCATATTTTATATAATTACTTTTCTTTGCTAACAAATTAAACTATATTGTAAGATAAATAAATAAAATAATATATGAATGAATTTTTGCAGAAATGTTCATGTTGATTTTATGTATATGAGTTTTATGTTGTGAAATACAAAAAACTGTTTAGTTATAAATAATTGATTTTGGAATTACTTTTGTTAATCAGTAATTGACAGTTTGAAATGTGACTAATACATAATTTAATGAATAACGACTACATATATGAACACATAACGGTGAATATGGCGATTATATGATAATTTGTTAACTTACTAACACATATATATGCAAATAAATAAATTTGAATAAATATAAATATACAAATAAATTAAATTGAAATGTCTGTTTGTAATATCTTTACTTTAGCTTTTTACTAAATGTATATTAATGTTTATCAAAATAAAAAAGCAATTTTTCAAATTATTATCTGTCTGTCTGTTTGTTATAATGTGTGCAGTGACTGTCATTTTCAACTGAAACTTTATCAGGCAGGTACCTACATCTACATCCTTCTGATTTTGTATGTACGTAAATCTGCCCAACGTGGTTTCATAAGTACCTATGACTCTATGAGTGAAAACAGAATAATGCGTCATACAAATACAAGTACAGTACAAGTACAGTTCGCAAGTTTTTTATTCTCATGTGTTCTTTTTTCTGTACATACAAATGAAAAAACGGAACTTTCATAAGATCACTCATGTGTTTGTCTCCTGTTTATATATTAACAACCACAAAACTATTCAACAGGTGTCTAACCGTTGTATAATTCAATTCTGTTGTGATATTTTTAAGACACAGTCTAGCAAAACGGGCATCTAAAAGTTGTTTTAAGTGGTAACACGTTTATACATGTTACCACTTACCACACACCGAAAAAAAAGAGGAGGTTATCCTCCTCTTTTTTTTCGAAGCCAATCGAAGACGGATGGATATTTATAAGAGTGATCATATAAGGTTTCCAATTATTATCATTCAGATGTATGGAATCCAAAAAATGAAAAAAACATAAATTATCGGGTTTGCTTGGTTTAAAATTCTCTTTAATCTAACTTTCTTCGGGCTCCACTACTGCGGCGCATGCCACAGTCTAAGGCATTGAGGAATCAGCAAAAAGATTTACTTATCAAGCAAATGTCCCGCTCGTCTCGTTATCCAATAATATAAAAAAGGTATCAGACAGACTCGCTAGGCCTTAAATGAGAAAAATAAAGCCTACTCTCACGTAGGTCAAGCCCCTCCAAACCAAAATCCTGGATTTGCCACTGCTTGCATATTACTACTTGGCGGGAGACTTCACGAGCAAAGCCACCAACCCAGACTAGCCCAAGCTTGAAATTTCCCATTCACGGTTTTTACAGTCTCAGAAACATGACAGCACATTTAAAAAAAATGAATATAATAATATATTTAGTTATCTGTGGTAATTTTTATGCATGTGTGAAATTCCGTGAAAATAGCCACTGCCATTTTTTATTCCAATCTATAGTATCTGTATACCTACTTTATTTAATGTAGTGTTTGATATTTTCCTTTGTTTAAAAGCCCTCTTTAAAATATGTAGTGTTTTGTTTTATTGAAAAGTACAGGATTCCCAGAGAGGATAATAAGCACAATGGCTAAAGTTTATGGGAGCATGCACTGTGATGTTAGCAAATTACATGTTTGTCACAAACATGAACAAAGATTTGCTAATACGGCGAATCGATTGAAGACTGGCGCTTATACAAACTTGTTCACTGCCTTGGGATATCTTCAGGACACGACCATCGTCTGTTTCGAAACAGGTAAACATCATCTCTTATTGTCAACATGTCAACATTTAGGATTGCATGCTGCAACGAAACTACCAAATATCCCAGTTGTAAATGCATCACAAGGTTAACCTATAATGTTAACTACAAAATGCGTGTTGGTTTTAGAACTGATGACCCTGGCACGACCAGAACTAGTTCTGTCATTATTGCACCCTGTTCACCGCTTCAAGTTGAATTAAAAGAAGTCAAGTCCTTCCATTTAGAAAGTTAACAGTGGAATTTTTGTTTTTTTTAGATGTTGAGATGACTACATGCTGTGATCATAGTTACTTAAGGAAGCACCACATTTGTCATTCACATAAACTATGTATTGCAAGTACTGAAGACCTTGGTATGTTATCATCATTCACTTTCTGACATTCAATTTAGTACTACTTTATTTTGATAGCTAAATACTCTAGGTTGTTGCTAATGGTCATGCAATTTAAAGATCTACCTACTTACCTGATAGGCTGTTATACTGCACTGGGCACCTGGCGTTGTTTTGATGAGCTAAATAGTCAGAGAAATTACTTGGCTTATGACACATAAATACTTAATGTTTCAGGGTAACAAGTGCAATGCTGTTACCCACAGGCTTTTGAGTTTCAAAGTTCTGAATTGCATTGCAATTGTTATGGGCAACATTATGCTTGCCATCAGGCCAGCAAACAAACAACCAGCTCGTCTCATTATCCAATAGTATAAAAAATATTGATGATTAATGTTATATAAATCAGGTTCTATCTACACACATTATTAAAAACTGAGCATTTTTATTTATTAGACTGATATTTTTTTTTATTTTTAGCTCTATCCCGATGGAACACCAGTCGTGCAACATTGAAGAATATGGCAGAAGCAATTTCTTTCTTCGACAACTTGTTAGACAGCATAAATCGCAAAGGCAAAAGATCTTCGGGAGGCTGTCACCACAAAAACAAGACATCATGACGAACGGTCGAAAAGCAAAGGAATATGGTATAAAATTATTCAAAGTCACCCTCCTTGGTCGCATTGGTTTATTGGTGATATAAGTAGGAAACAGATTGTTATTACACATACCACTACAGAAGTTTGTACACTTGATGGGAAAAGCTTCATCACTGAATTAAGAGTTATGTAATAAGCCAGAAGATGTGCACCACATATTGGTGGAGTGTGTCCGGAACCAAGTTGAAAGACAGAAGATCCTGGTTGGGCTAGGCATTGATTTAAATAATATTGGAGTATTTCATAGCATAGTATCTTCACCAAATTCTAGTGAAGCTAAAATAATATATAATTTAGTTTGTTATTAAGTGCATTATACATAATATATCTTACGAGTGGGTGCGAGTGCACATAGATGTTGGTACCTATACCTTTGCATTTATGTGTGCTCGCACTTGCACTTTGTCCTGTTCAAATTAGTATAAGATATACTATAGAGCTGGCATGAACATTTTGTTTATAAATACGTTTAAAATAAAGTATAAATAAATTGTTATTACATATGTACCTACATATTATGTGTTTTATTTATTATCCTAAACATGCAAACAAAGTAAAAATGGTACTATATACCGTGGCCTACAGATCATATAGGTTGAATGATCGTTTTCCTTTGCCATGTCTACAAAGAGCGAATTTAAAAAAAAGAAGAAATGTCATGTTCAATTCCAGCATACGGTTTAACACAAATGTTCCCGAGATGGCGGTCAGGGGGCTTACCACCCCATTTAAGCTTCCGAGCCCAATGCGGTTTGGTCGCTATGCGGGAGCTAACCATATCAACTTTACTTTGGTACCACCCAGCCAAAAAGCAAGATCGCAAAGCTCCCGAAAGAATGAACAAAACTTGTCTATGTCACATATCTACTATCGCAAAAGTTAAAAAAGGACAACGCTATACAAACCCATATTTTGTCTCATGTACATTGAACGAATCGTTCGAAAACGTTAGTGCTATTCTCGTCGGAAAGTTCGGTTGTTTACTTTTTCTAATAAAATCGTGTTTTAGGCAGAAATCGTACAGTATTTAAAAAAATGTGTTGATGAAATGCTACATGACAATTAATAATGTGGTCTAGCCGAGAATAGTTTGATTTTAAAAGAAATTTTAAAATTGTACAAGCGGTTTTTCGAAATTTGCTTTTTGAACGTAGCTTCAGACCGCAGATTCAATGTTGCCAGACCGCACTATTTAGGATGGCTTTCCGTCCTATTCAATGTCCGTCCGTCCTATGATCGTCCTTTCACCAAGACTGTCCCTTTTAGGCTGAAATTATTAAGCCAACCGCGTTTTGAGAACTTATTATTATATATTTTATATTCACTTTAAATTTTAACTTCCTAATTTGTTTCTGAACGCATTATATCAACGCAAACTAGCATAACTATACCTAACAGTCGCAAAGAGTGAAAAAAACGGCATTAGGCTGATCTTTTTTTACAGATCAGCATAATGCCGTTATTGTAAAAATTAAAAATTTTACCGCCGATAAAAATTTACCAGACAAAAACTGAAGAGGTTCTCGAGTTGACCCGTACATTTTTTTATAACTATCAATCCGGTTCCGGCTTCGCACGGTTGGAGCACTGTGATCATATTTATAGTCGGATGACTTCTCGTAGTTCGGGTGTATGAACAGAACTAAG
Source organism: Crocallis elinguaria (assembly GCA_907269065.1). Lineage (NCBI taxonomy): Eukaryota > Metazoa > Arthropoda > Insecta > Lepidoptera > Geometridae > Crocallis > Crocallis elinguaria. The sequence continues at coordinate 2,554,447 of OU026076.1, forward strand.
CATGGACCATATTAGGTATTTACTCACGACGGAACGGAGAAGGCGAATGGAGTGAGACAACGGTTAGACACTACAAATAGACACTAGAAATGTGAAGACCTCCGTGTAAGTACCTACTTATTATACCAAAAATCATTATTTCTATAACCAACAATGAATATATAATAGTAATCATAGATTCTAAGATCCAAAGTAGTATTAATTAACCAAAGCATATAGTATATAAATCAATAAGCTCAAAAAACTTAGAACTCATATTTTAATACATAACAATACATACACAGAAAACATCGAATCAAACGTAGCACAGACTAGGTAGTAGTGGTTGTATTCTCTTTGCTTGTCACTTTACAGTGTTATAGAAAATTACTCTGTGGTAATTGAACACGTGACGTCACTGGCGTTTTGGAGCAAAATTTAAAACGGCATTTAAAATACATGATAATTAAAATATTAGTTGTTTTAAAAAGTAAATTTAAACATTTTGGGTTATATTAGGCCCATACGCATCGTTTTAAACACTTTCCCAAAATCAGTCAACATCCCAATTTAAAGCCTGCAGTTGTAAAACTTGTTATACAGTATACACAATATGTAGATAGATAATTCAGGTAGATAATCATAATGTAAGTAGATAGATAATAATAGGTAGACAATTCTTTGAATACGGATTTTGATTCCGCGATAATGAATGACTAATGGCCTAGTTCACACAAATTAAATAAAAAAAATTACCCACATTACATTATAATTCTTATTTAAAATGGACTTCTGCAAAGTAATGCCTGATTCCATCAAATATCTACGGATTATTTAATAACATTGTTTGAAAACTGCTCGCTGCCCTTCGAAACCGTCCCTTTTCAGATAGCTTATCGTTTTAAATCGCTCACTAGAGCTGGCAACACTGCAGTTCAGAATGAAAGATTATTATAATAAGTTTTGTCTGTGATTTAGGTACTAATTATCTTGCAAAAATTATTCAATGTGGAAGTTGTTAAGTATTCTAAAAATGATGATGCCGTTAGTACATAATATAACACTGCTGTTTTGTTATAAAGTAAATGAAATTTACTACTAAATACCTACCTCTAAATGGTAAAATAACCTAATAAAAAATACCTACCCAGTCCCAATTTTTTAAAATTACTATTGTTTTTTCTTGCAGTGAGGGCCCACGTCGTCGCAGATTTCCTTAGCTCTAATAAAGATATAGCAGCCGGATACAATAATCGAGGCAAGCAAGGGAATATTCGCGGCGTTAGTGTGAGAATCGCAACGCGAACGGCGTTAAATGCCAACGGAGACGGCGCAATTAAAGACGGAAAAGTTTGGTGTAAGGTCAGTATATCCCATCCCAATAATATTATAAACACTGTTTTAAGTTTCCACGGTTATTCAGATTCAGGAGCTAAATTTAATACAAAAAGAAAGGAGTAAGTTATTCTGTATCAATAAAAGACTGCAAGAGATAGTTCTTTCAGTAAATGAGATTAATAAAACTATAATATCCAAATTAACTATTTTTATTTTATTAATAGATTTTGTTTAAATAAACTAATTTTAACAATTTGTTTTCAGCAATCAAATATAGGTATTGGACATACATAAAACAATGGATAGTTATCTTTGCTGAGGCTGCATGCAGGAACAAGAAACTGTTAATCATGTGCTGCTACACTGTATGGCCACAGAAGATATCAGAGTAGCCACTGGCTTGCAATGCGGCATATCAGGGAGAGAGGCTCGACCAGGGCTCCAGAAAATTTTCACCGCGTACAACTTCACTGGAACAGCAACCCAAAGCCGTGCTCCATTATGTAAAGGAGTTGGGATGGCTTGGGCAGATACTGGCAGGGGGGAATGCACAATACACCCCAAGCGGGATGTCAGTGCAGGCCTTATCGCCTTCAATTGAATAAGAAGACTCCAGCAAATTTGTGGGGGATTGCTCATAAATAAAGAAAAATGTGTAAATATTTTTATATCATTCATTCCATATAATATATATATATATATAGAAGTAACACATTGTAAGTTGTAACTTGTTATTTTTCAGTTTCGCTGAGTGTTCCACAGGTGATCGATTACTGCATTTCTGGTTGTAACACCCTGCTGAAGTGCTGAGTTACATAGAGGCATCGAGGCCCTATAGTATGTTCGATAATGTTTCGCGTCCGTACATGGATGCCGGTGTAATGTCGCTCTGGTGTGTTCGCTGCTGTATCAACAATCGGTGTTAGCATGTAACACCTTAAAGGATACCCCGAGTTGCCTGTAACCAAATAATTTTGTTAGATGATATAATATTATGTTTTTATTCAATCAACATTTTCAATTTGTAAGTCATTCTAATAAATCACCCTGTCTCACTTTCTTGTGTCTTATATAATTGTTTTATTAGGTAGATGTTTAAATTTTTAACTTAATAATAAACAAATATGATTGAAATAATAGTTTTATTCGGTTATGTACAATCCTACTGTCTTACTGTATGCTTACCCAGAGACCATGTTGCTTCATTCAGATTTTCCATGTGTTTGGAGTGGATGCACATTTGAAATGAACGAGTCATGTGTGGCTCCTCCAAAACTACTGTCTACACTCATAATTTGCATATTAGTATTGCATATCTGAAAATGTTTTTTTATTAGTAAAGATAGTTCAGTAGTTAGCTATAGTTCAGAATTGTGTCATCCCACTTGTTTTTAAAATAAAGTGCAAAATCTTTAAAAGTATCTAATAAATTGGGAAGTAGATGAAAGGTTGTAATTTTGATAAGCCCTTACCAATTGAAAATTCAATGAGTGGTAATGCTTGCGGCAGCAAAACTGTTCTTCGTGTTTGGTTGGGTGAATAATAGCAACATGGGTGCAATTAATGCAACCTAACACACCTGGAAACTTGACTTTTTCATAAAATCTGCAACATAGTAAAAATAACTCTTATTAGAATAACAGGGAAGCAACATAATTAAGTGTATCTATAGAGGTCAATTCAATATAAGAGTTAATCTTTATACACTATATAACAAGATGACCTGGTTGGCTGCCTGATTGTAAGCACAACTCCTACCTATATAAGAATCTGAGTACAACTCAGAACTTTGAAACACAAAGGCCTGCATGGCACTGCATTGCTCTTGTTACCCTGAGACATTAGGTATTATGGCTCATAAGCCCAGTAATTTCACAGACTACTTTTCTCATCAAACCGGAACACAGTAATGCTTGCACAGTAGTGCTTGGTGGCAGACTTCATGAGCAAAGTGGTGGTAGCAACCCCGATGGACACTCAGAAGCCTGCCATCTAGTATGAATCTCTTCCCTCAAATATTACATTAACTAAGTAACATAACTAATTTCTTGAATCTTAAACATTATGTTCAAGATTCGTCTTGTCACATAGGTTGAATGGCTAGGCCCAAAGCTTTTTTGCCACTCAAAGGCTTTTGGCAAGTTAATGTTCAACAAAATAGCCAGCCTCAACGACTGTTACAAAATTAATAAAAATTCTAGTATTCTTATGCAACGAAAATCAAGAATGCCCATCTCACAAGCAATCAAATAAGCAGAGAAACAAGCAACTCTACTAAGGGTGGTACCTATTCCTCATCAAATATCTTTGTCCTATGCTTTGATTATAAACCTAATTTTACTTCTATGGTCCTATGTGCATTTGATCAAAGAACTTGGATGACTTAATCAAATTACCTAGGAACGCCGATATTTGATCAAATGTTATGACAACGATAATAACAGCACATGGTCGAAGTTCATCCATTTTCTCAAACTACGAAAAACACTGACATATTTACTAAGAAACCTTGGACAAAAATATTAGACGAGTGGAATGGGCATTTAAAAAATTGACACAGAAATTGAACAAAGATCATTGCAGTACTTACCATTCATCAATTTATTTAACTCAGACACAATAAATGACGATTTTCAATAATTATATGGATTTTCACGATCACTTAACGTTACGATTTTCCTAAGAAGTTGATAAATATTAACTTTTAGAAAGCAGTCTCTTTTGACAGTTAGCAGGATCGTTTTAGATACCTATAAGCTTGGGTGGTACCGTTTTAACACAAATTGAATGAACGAAATCACGTTTCGCGATCCTGCTTAGCTCACGATCACCCCCGTTTCACTTCCATACATTTATCGCTCGGGATAGAGGAACGGGAGAAAATAGAACCTCGCCTCCCGCGTGCAGCACCTCCACCCGCGGGCAGCCATTTTGCTGGATAATAGTATCTTCTGTGGTAGCTATAGTCTGTGGTAGATTACGTAATACTTTGTTCGTACTTCAGATATTTTGTCATTTTTTGCCATGTTAATCGCTGTTTTTACTGTATTTAGTGATTTATTGTGATGGTTTTTGTTTGGATACGAACGAGGACACCAAAGTAACGTATTTAAAAGCGAGAGGACGCATTTTCAGTGCTTTTTGTGAATTGTGGTTATCATTTACTTTGGATAAACATGAGGCCCAACTGTTGTGTTAGTGACTGCAATAATAAGCGAGAGGACGCGTTTTTACATTACTTTCCTATAAGTGACGAGCAAAGATTCAACAAGTGGTTGAACTGTATTAACTCTCAGGTTCTTGGAAGTTTCCCGAAACAAAAACTAGCAAGGCTTTTGGTATGCCATATATACTTTGAGGAATGGTTTATCCGGCAGAATTCACGTCTGAGATATGGTGCCTACCCATCTCTTCACCCCTGAGGAAATTTCCAATGGAGTTCCAAGATTACCCATTGAAGATATTCGTAAGTATAGTATAGTAGTAAATATTCCATATTTTGTTAGTGGTAGGACTAACTCTTCTGCGAGTGTTCGTCTGGGTTGTTACCACGGGTAACGAGCGCACTGCAGTGCCGCGCAGGCCTTTGTGTTTCAAAGTTCTGGGTGGCACTGCATTTGTTATGGGCCGGCGTTATGCTTACCATCAGGCAAACGACCAGCTCGTCTCGTTGCCAAATAACATAAAAATAATGTGTCCATTGTAAGAATGAAGAAATTTTAAGAAGTGTTTTTTTTTTTCAGAAAATACTTAGGAAGAACCTTCCATGAAAAGGCATACTGATCATACATCATATTGTGATGAAGAAACTTTGTCAAAGATTTACGATCATGTAACTACTAGATTCACTGTTTTGGCCAATACTGCATAGACGGTCCATTGTTGTAGTACAATCAATAAACTACTGAGGAGGCATGACATCAAGCACTTAGAGAACAGAAACCTTCCATTCATGCAAGAAAAAGCTTATAAAAAATACAAAACAAAACTAAAAATAAATCGTTGAATAAATACTTCCTTGTTTTATTAAAATGTTATATCTACCTAGTTTTAAATTCTGATTTTAATCTAATAATATAGTACAGAATATGCGAAGGCGGCTATATGCAGATGCCCATGGCCTTCAATTACAAAAAAAGTATAGATGTCAAATTCTATTTTCTCTCCCACAGATTAAACAATCTCTTAGCAACGAGCTATGGGAGTCGGTCGTCTGGATACTCAGTAGTCTGTGCTCACGATCGCAAAATTAAGCGGGAGCCAACTGGCTCCCGCTTTACGGGCGGATGGTACTATTTTTCTGTTGGTAGCCAGGTAGGAATCGCGCTAAGATGGGATAGTAGGCCCCCTGATCTCTACCTAGTCTGTGGTGTCGATGCGAAGTGTTTGCCACGTGTTTGCGTCGATTAATCATTTTAATCCACATAATATTCAGTAACAACGTGACTTGACTACCGCAAAACAAAATGTATCGTAAGGGTCGTGTTCCTAAGCGTGATAGCCAACGACAGGGCGTTAAATTACATACGATTTCTTGTGAAAACGGAACCAGAGGTTAAAATGTGTTAACTGTGAAAAAGCTTTTATTTATGGATTGAATGGACAGCGTCTAACAAAATGTGTACTGTTTGTGTGCTATAAACACTATATCTAACATTGTTTAGTGACGTTATTATGTGTATTAAAAAAATACCGAGTCATTTGCTTGTTTCTTTTTTTCTTAACCCATGTCCATATTTATTTACTATTCTATAGTGTAGGAAGTAGGAACTAGCACAGAATAGATAATATTACAAATAGAACTAGTAGGAAAATATCAAGGTACGATAAACATACCTATGAAAATATATACAAATATGTATATATAGCACGGCCTCAACTGTCATCTTCTAAAATTGCAACGATACATCGTCGATGTAGGTAACATGACCATCTGATACGTAGTATCCCTTAGTAGTTTGTGACGCGTAGTATGTAGTATCTCTATTCTCTATATAATTTGGCAGTGGCTATTTTCACGGAATTTCACACATGCATAAAAATTACCACAGATAACTAAATATATTATTATATTCATTTTTTTTAAATGTGCTGCCATGTTTCTGAGACTGTAAAAACCGTGAATGGGAAATTTCAAGCTTGGGCTAGTCTGGGTTGGTGGCTTTGCTCGTGAAGTCTCCCGCCAAGTAGTAATATGCAAGCAGTGGCAAATCCAGGATTTTGGTTTAGAGGGGCTTGACCTACGTGAGAGTAGGTTTTATTTTTCTCATTTAAGGCCTAGCGAGTCTGTCTGATACCTTTTTTATATTATTGGATAACGAGACGAGCGGGACATTTGCCTGATAAGTAAATCTTTTTGCTGATTCCTCAATGCCTTAGACTGTGGCATGCGCCGCAGTAGAGGGGCCCGAAGAAAGTTAGTTTAAAGAGAATTTTAAACCAAGCAAACCCGATAATTTATGTTTTTTACATTTTTTGGATTCCATACATCTGAATGATAATATCTTCTATATATTCTTTTTAATAAAAGAAGTAGATTCGAAGCAAATTGGCTACGATTGGCTTCGAAAAAAAAAGAGGAGGATAACCTCCTCTTTTTTTTCGGTGTGTGGTAAGTGGTAACATGTATAAACGTGTTACCACTTAAAACAGCTTTTAGATGCCCGTTTTGCTAGACTGTGTCTTAAAAATATCACAACAGAATTGAATTATACAACGGTTAGACACCTGTTGAATAGTTTTGTAGTTGTTAATATATAAACAGGAGACAAACACATGAGTGATCTTATGAAAGTTCCGTTTTTTCATTTGTATGTACAGAAAAAAGAACACATGAGAATAAAAAACTTGCGAACTGTACTTGTACTGTACTTGTATATGTATGACGCATTATTCTGTTTTCACTCATAGGTACTTATGAAACCACGTTGGGCAGATTTACGTACATACAAAATCAGAAGGATGTAGATGTAGGTACCTGCCTGATAAATTTTCAGTTGAAAATGACAGTCACTGCACACATTATAACAAACAGACAGATAATAATTTGAAAAATTGCTTTTTTATTTTGATAAACATTCATATACATTTAGTAAAAAGCTGCTATTTTGTTATTACAAACAGACATTTCAATTTTATTTATTTGTATATTTATATTTATTCAAATTTATTTATTTGCATATATATGGGTTAGTAAGTTAACAAATTATCATATAATCGCCATATTAACCGTTATGTGTTCATACATTTAGTCGTTATTCATTAAATTATGTATTAGTCACATTTCACATTGTCAATTATTGATTAACAAAAGTAATTCCAATATCAATTATTTATAACTAAACAGTTTTTTGTATTTCACAACATAAAACTCATATACATAAAATCGACATGAACATTTCTGCAAAAATTCATTCATATATTATTTTATTTATTTATCTTACAATATAGTTTAATTTGTTAGCAAAGAAAAGTAATTATATAAAATATGATAAAAATCTTCTTTAAATAATTCCCTATTTGAATTTTTATTTGTATTATTTAATAAATCTGCGTTTAACGAAACGAAATTGCCACTAATCGTACGCGAAAGGATCTATATGTACACGGAAAATCATCAACAAGGTAAAAAGCTACATAAACTTTCAATAATAGACCTTATCTTTATGACTATACGACTGCTAATGAACGCAGAATTATCTTGGTATGACGTGAAATAAGAATCATTATAAACGTCAGAAACTGCACACATAGATAGAATCATAGATTAAATGAACACACATTCAAAGACCTTTTACTCACACATAACCGAAAACGGAATTTAAAATTGCCAGGATAAATAATTAGTCTCAATCTTCATTTCGCTAGTTTTGTAAATCAGAAATAGTGAAAGCAAAGATTTTTAATTCGTTTTATTTTACTTTTAAATATTTCTCTTTCAATAAACTGTCTGTTTTGGGCTAAAATCTTTCAGGCCGAAATTAATTTTGATGTCATGTATGTCGGGCGTACACGTCACAGATAACTATATACGTTCACATTATTCACCTTAATACAGTTCATTCATTCCATCGGTCATGGAACTGTCAAAATGGAGGAAAAAATGACGTATGAATAATTGAATAACGCCTTCGATATAATTTGTATTTGGGATTAACAATAGTGATTAGTGAATCTAAAATTATTTGTCTCCAGTAGTGGCATGATTGGTGAACTTTCTGTTCCTTTTATTAAACCTGGATTTTGTAGTGTTCAACTTTGATTCATAGAATTACATTAGAAGATCTATGCTTTGATTATGAAATTTATGAACTTGTCTTCTTAGGTGTTCAATCATCTTTTCACGTGTTGAGTTTCCGTCTTGTATTTCAAGCATTTTTCTTCTCACTGCCATGTTTACTGCTGTACATAACCCTTTCTGAAGGATAGAAAATATTTTCGTTTTTGATTAATCTGTTGACATTTATGAGAACCCTGAATGCTAATGTAATTTCTTGCCTGATGACTACCTAGTGTCTTGAGCAAACTAATTACCACTAACTGTTCTGTGAGTGTCCGTCTGTGTGGTACCAAGGCTTTCCTTGTGTAGTCTGCCGCGAAGCAGTAATGTGCAAGCATTAAATTTTCTGGTTTGATGAACAAAGTATTCAACGAAATTACTGTACATAGGAAACAATATTAATGCCTCAGGGTAATGAGTGCACCTACAGTGTCTTGCTTGTTTCAAAGTTTCTTGGTCGCACTGCACTTGTTATGGGCTAGCATTATAATACATACCAACAGGTAAAAAAAGTTTGTCTTGTTATCTATTAGTATATGTAATAATAAATCCTCTATTTGGCCCTCCAGCTGGAACATGATCAAGTGAACCATCTGATATTACCTAAGCAACTACAACAGGGTTGCAAATATTTTAAAATTAGTAATGGCAGCTCCTACATTTCATATCCGTTGACAAAAACTAAACAAACGTAAACTACACAGTTGATGCGCGGCGCCCCTATAGCGTCCTGTTAGATAACTGATCTCTTACTCTATCAAATATTATAAATTTTTTTTTTTAATACTTTCTATAATTTTTGTAAATAATTTATCAATATCAAAATTAAGATGTAACACTATATTTTGGGTGGAAAAAGATTTAACCTCGTGACAGTCGTTTTTGAATTGTAAAAAATTACAAAACTGTTCGAAGTTAACTTTAATACATGTGTGCGTGCTCTTTACCTGAATCTCACAACAGATTTTCTATCCTATCTTTTATGTTATTTAAGAATGTTAAATATCTACTAAAGGTTTCTAAATCGCTAAATACCTCTAAACATTATTACGTGAACCTATGAAAATTAAATCTATATGTTAAAACAAAAAGCCTTATTTAAAATCGAACTAAAAAGTATTATTTTAAATTAAAACTATTATGATTTAAAAAAAAGTAAGTAGTTCCTATACTACTCGTATATTGTAGTACCCCAGTACGTACATATATAAAATAGCTAACAACATTATTTAAAATTAATGAATGAGCTATAAAATTTAGGTTCTGCGTGTTTTAGTTGTGTTTTTGTAACTTTAATAAATGTTTGTAAATGATCCCAATGAGGAGTACCAGAGTCCACGTGTGTCTTCACACAAACCAACGCCTTTTTCCAGCGATCATTAGATTTGGTGGCTGCGTCGCGCGACGAGTAGACACGCAGCTCCGCGTAGTATTCCCCTTGGGATGGTATGGCGCGGCGCACGACCCCGTTGGCTACACGACTGGTGATGCTTGTCGCCAACTGCTGCACACCATCTTGCTGTACGCTGCTCGCTGCGATAGACTCCTCGTCTTCTGACAGGATGCCGAATATATCGTACCGTAAAGTGGGGTTATTTGGTACATAATTTTATAAAAAAATATTATTTTAACAAGGTATAGAGATAGTCGTGTCAAAATAACTGTTTATAACAGATCCTAACGGTAACGTTTCTTAGTGGTATTGCCATTCGTATATGCAATGCAATTCCAAAGATATCACTTTTCTAAAGTGCTGTTCCAATTATCGCAATATTGGGGCTATTTGAAACTTGACAAAATAATGCACTTTTTCAAAGTTTTTAACGAGTTTTGATTTGAACAAGTCGTGCGATATTTGGAACCATAAAAGCGTATATCAACCATATCAAAATAGTGTGATCTTTCATTATTTTTCTGTAAAATTCCTAACTAAAAAAATGTGGCGCAAATATATTTGGGGCTATTTGGAATTAGTATGGAGATTTGAGTAAACTTTAAGTAAAGAATGTAGGGTGAATTTGGAACAATTTAAGGGGAGGTCAACTAAATAAAAATAATTTATGTTATTTAATTAGGGCATATATTCAGTCATGTATGGTTATATAAAATAGCATAAATAAATTTAGCAGGTAACAAATTTCAGTTTAATCATCATCTGTTTATTTAACAGTAGTACTTATCTTTAGATATAGGTAACAACAACAACTTACAACAATGAATACTTTTAGTAGGTATTTAAAATTCTTGTAAAATTTAAGCATTTAACTACAATAGGTACCTATTATAATCAGACTTTTTTTATAAATAGTAACACACTTTATCTTTATAGTAATTTATGGCACGTACGTTCTTATAGGTCAAATATATTTTCTAATTCAAATAATAGAGATCCTAAAAACTACAAATGGCTTTACCGTTGTCGGAAAAAATTAATTAAGTAGGAATATTTTACATTTAACACTATTTTAGAGACTTAAATTCCTGATATTATCATTTATTATCTTGTAAAATAATAAGGCCACATAAATCACAACCATAACATTTTAACAACCATAACACTTACAATATCTAGCTCCTTATATAACTAATCAGTTCAATTGTTTTCAAAAATATTATCTTAGTACTTGGTCTTACCAAGTACTTAGGTAATATTTTTGAAAATAAGAAGGTAACATGAAATCAACACCTATTTAAAATATATTATATCAGCGTCCTCAGCCAGACATAGCTCGTTATGGTTATTTGGAGACTCTACTAAGGATATCTGTTTTACGATAGACAATTCGTCAATTATATCACGATCAACTAATCTCGTCTTACGAAACGCCAGACGAGGCCTTTTTACAGTTTTGAAAAAAACTACGTTGAATTTATACTGTCCGTTAATTTCTTTGTAAATCTCTTGGATGACGCCAACATAATATGTCCAAGTTTTTTTATTGAAATAACGAACTATAACGAAATCACCAACAGAATATGAAGGCTTCTGAACCAACTCGCATTCATAATTACGTTCGAGTTCATAGTCGTCTGTGGTAATCGTCATTTCATCACCAATTATGTGTAATGGGTCTTGACATAACTTAGGGTTTAAGCCCATCTCGTATTGATGACTATGTTCATAGTTTCCTGTAGTATTTGCTATTTTACTTATAACAAAGTTTCTGGCATTTGTGTTTAATTCAATTTCTTCAGTTGCATTAGTTAAATCAGTCTTATCTCCAGTCTTAGTCTTTAAAATTGACTCCGAAACAGAATAAAAGTCATCAGCCTCGATGGTTGCGTCGCTAACATAGTCACCTATGTCAGAATCACTGTGCGTACTCATAATGTCGTAATCTGAAACACTTGTAGAAGAATCCTTTCTAAGATTTTGTCGTAGTTGCTTTTTCTTTTCGGTAAATTGTTTTTCAAGTGTTTTATTATGTATAGTTCTTTCTGTTGAATTTTCGCCTTCTTTCTCCTCATTGGTCAATGTTGCCGATTTAGTTTTTTTCCCGATCCCTTTACCTTTACCCTTGTAGGGTTTTATTGGTCCTGAATCCTGATATAGGCAGAGCTACAGGGGCAATTTGGTCATCAGAAATATCACTGTCATATTTTTGTGAATTGTTTATGTTGCATAGTCCAGAAGGACCTGGAATTGGGTCAACAAATGGGTCGGGTATTTTTTTCTTTTTCGATATTTTTCTTTCTCCTGACTGCTTTGATCTTGCGCCTGTTTTTACCGTTGTTTTTTTTGCTTTCTGACATTTTATTACATCTTCTGCAGTTACACTCTTACCCGGTTCAACGACAAATCTCTTTTTCCGTCTTGTTTCCACTGACACCTCAGGACATCTCATTTCCGCCAAAATATTTGTTATAACTGAAGATGTAGCACTCTCTATTTCTTCCTCAGACCTGGAAGTCTGGGATTTTGGTAATCGTGATTTAGGACGATTCGGATCAACAGGGTACAATCCAGATTTATTAAAACCAGCTTTTAAATTGTCAGATTCGGCATTTTTTTCTACTAATTTGTCTTTCAGTTTACACAATAGCTTGGGGAATGCGCTCTTGACTAAGGTTTTATGTTTTCTACCCTCGGTAAGTTTCCACTTAGTGAGAACTGCTCTCCAATAAGTTTTTAGTGGAGCAAAAAAAGCGACATCCAGAGGTTGAAGTAAATGGGTAGTTTTAGGCGGCAGACACACAAACGCAATATTCAGTTCCTCACAAACTCGTAATACACTTTCTGAAAAGTGAGATGATAAATTGTCACCGACCAACACCTTTCGACCTGGCTTATTCCGAACATATGGGACTATAATGGTATTATATTAAACCAGTCTTCAAAGCAGACAGAATCGAACCATCCACTTTTCGAACGATTGTATCTTGTCCCTTCTGGTCCTGCCTCCATCCATGTGTCCCATAGATTTTCCGATTTATAAACGACATAAATCGGTAACAGATGCCCTGATGCAGTGCCAGAAAACATGAGCGAAATTGCTGTCCTTGATGTGTTTATAACTCGTTCTGGATACTTACATCCTCTTCTATATATATAATTTTTGTTACCGGGGTCGTCGGTTAAATTTGTTTCGTCATAATTAATTATGCAGTCTGCAGCAACTCCTTCCACTGTTTTGGCGTAATTTTCAAAAAAAGCGTCAATGTCCTCGCACGTAAATTTGGCTCGGTCACTAGAAATGTTCGCAGATTTGCGGTTTGAGAGTAGTGTGCAATGTCTTTTAAGAAAATTTCGGGCCCAATCAACCCCGGGCATATTATCTTGAAGTCTATATATTTTTTTACCAATTTTGTTCAGGTATTTCTGTGCGAAAACACGAAGATCTGTCGTTTCAAAAGGAAATCCCCATTCTCCTACCAATAAAATATATTTTAGGAAGATATTCTCCTCTTCGGGTGAAAATAATGTCGGATGACCAGCATTCTCTTGTGTGCAATTTATATTTCTAGTCTTTCTGCTCAGGGTACTCTTTGGCACACCATATGTATTCGCTGCTTGGACTAAACCCATTCTTCCCTCTTTGACACAATTAATTGCTTCTTGTAACTTTTGAGAGTCATAATTTTGATATGGCAAATATGATTTTCCATTTCTAGTATTTGTGTATTTTCTATTGTACGTTCGCACCATGATCATAAAACTGGAACAAAAAATAAAACTTCTCGTACCTATCTACCCATAAATAATCAAAAGTTACATACGGGGCTATTTGAAACATCCCTTATAACTAGTAAAACTACCACCAGGCATGGAGGGGGCTATTTGGAATTCTGTTCCAAATAGCCTCAAAACGGTTCCAAAAAGCCCCGATTTAAAAAACAAAACAAATTTAGTGATCTAACCAGGTTAGAATAGGCTGGTAGGAACCATTGAAATCACAAGAAAACGTACGATACGTGACAGTTCTTATATTCAACTTACCTCCTCCATAAACTTCGCGTATCCAAGGAAAAGTAGACCACCCATAAAAAACACAGTTTTTACATATTTTTTTTTTCGACCCTTTTGCGGCACACGAAATGGATTTATAACCTCAAAATTTCGTCCCGTAATAATGCTTTAGTATAAGTGCTGTCAGAAGATAAAAAAAAGTTATATTACCAGTACAAACAATATTATTAGCTACCAAATCTTTTAATTCCATAGTTTTAATTAGCCCCGTGGTTTCCAAATACCCCCAAATTACGGTATTTTAAATTAAAACTATTATGATTTAAAAAAAGTAAGTAGTTCCTATACTACTCGTATATTGTAGTACCCCAGTACGTACATATATAAAATAGCTAACAACATTATTTAAAATTAATGAATGAGCTATAAAATTTAGGTTCTGCGTGTTTTAGTTGTGTTTTTGTAACTTTAATAAATGTTTGTAAATGATCCCAATGAGGAGTACCAGAGTCCACGTGTGTCTTCACACAAACCAACGCCTTTTTCCAGCGATCATTAGATTTGGTGGCTGCGTCGCGCGACGAGTAGACACGCAGCTCCGCGTAGTATTCCCCTTGGGATGGTATGGCGCGGCGCACGACCCCGTTGGCTACACGACTGGTGATGCTTGTCGCCAACTGCTGCACACCATCTTGCTGTACGCTGCTCGCTGCGATAGACTCCTCGTCTTCTGACAGGATGCCGAATATATCGTAGCCCTTTTCTGCAGTCACCACAGGCGTCGGAGCCTTTTTCTTCGTTCCAGAACTGAAATTGTAAAAACAGTAATAAGTAACAACGCTAGTTATTCAGAGAGCATCATTAGATTTTAATCGATGAAAATATTGGCATATTTGATTTTGATTGGAATTCGTGTTCGTTTTCAATACCAGACCGATTAAAACCAGCGGTCACTAGTCTTCGTGTGGAAGGAGTTGTCAATAATTTTCGCTCTTTTCGTTTTGTAAGAGCTTATTTTTTTAATAACCTGCGAAAATTCTAGACTATTCCTTCCACACAAAGACTAGTCACCGCTGGTTGTAATCGGTCTGGTATAGAAAACGAACACGAGATTGTTAGCTGATAAGGCAGCAGGCTTAGGACTGGCTGCTAAACTTTATTTGTCAATTTATAATAGTTTGATTTTTGTAATGTTGTTAATAATATTACATTACAAAAATATTTATTTTGTAATTTAGTGTAATGTTTTTATAGGATAAAACTGTTATGTAAAAATGGACTGCAGGCATATTTAAAAGTTAATTTGATTAATTTTCTCTAAATACAGATAGCTATATATGTGTGTTTGCAAAACTTAAATGAAAACCATAAATTTTACACCTAAATAAAGATTCATAATAAAATAAAATTTCTTACATCGAAAGGAATTCGAACGGAAGCGTTCCCATGCACAGCCACCTTGCACTTGGGTGGCCAGAATTGACTCTTCTATGGGGGTTA
This sequence comes from Crocallis elinguaria, assembly GCA_907269065.1. Classification (NCBI taxonomy): domain Eukaryota; kingdom Metazoa; phylum Arthropoda; class Insecta; order Lepidoptera; family Geometridae; genus Crocallis; species Crocallis elinguaria. The sequence goes on from OU026076.1 coordinate 2,569,950, forward strand.
ATACCCACTTCTTCGGAGGACCACGTCCTGCGCAGCTCAGTAGCTTTTCTCCGCACCATATTTTATTTTTCGTACCAATACTAGCATAAAAATAAAATGTTATGTCATGCAAAAACTTAAGTTCATTAATATTGTTAGGATGTCGTAAATAAAAGATCTCCTGTCCGCATTGCGCTTTATTCGTCTTCAGTACTCAATTATGAATAATGATATATATGGATTTACGTATTACAATAAACTGCGGCCATCGCGAAGACGAGACCATAGACTAATATCTTATAAAGAGACGCTGCTTCAGCAGTGTTGCTTTATCTAATGTTATAAACTAATACTACAACAAATATTAGTAGATTTACGTATGAGGGGTGTAGAAACAAAATCGACACTGTCCAATTTAGGTCGAAATGAAACTGACTGCTGTCTAGTAGCCATTTTCTGAACTAATAATGTCGTTCTATGAGTATTTGGAGATCTGGGCGTCTGGCGAAGCGTCCCGGCACCTCGTAATTTCGTCGCTTCTCGGTGACGGGTGAGGGCGAGGAGGACCGTAGGTCCAATAAAAATCGGTCGTTTCTAGTGGTGTTATTGGTGTATTTCCAGGTAAGTACATTATGGTTACAGAGAACTGTTACAAACAATGTTTTGCAAAATATATATAAACACCATTTGGAGAAAACGGTCTAAGAACAAAGACCAAAGATAATATATATCTAGTGAGGAGTATCGGTGTCGTACGACACCAGTGTTGTAGTGTTGTACCACAGACTAAAAACACGACTAAAACTAGTATTTAGAAAGGGCGTACGTGAACGCCACAAGTAGACATTCAATGTTGGCACTGTATATAGGTATCTTCTAGGTAAGCGTACTCCATCTTCGATCGCATCGTCACTTACCTCAGCTGAGATAGTGATCAAACACAAGCCTACATAATAGGTCGGGGAAAAAGTTTCTTCGCATTTTTTAAGAAAATTCAAAACATTTTTTAATATAGTTTATTTACATTTAACTAAAGTATGTTGGTACCATTTTGTTCGATAACTTTTTGCCATCTTGTAGGTAGGGACATGATCCCATTGCTATAGAAATTTTGGGACTTCTGATCAAAATACCGCGACAAGTGGTTTTGGCAGTCCTCTCGTGATGTTAACCTGACACTGCCTAAAGAATTCTGAAGAAACCGAAACAGGTGGAAATCTGAAGGTGCAAGGTCAGGACTATACGGCGGATGCATTAACACCTCCCAGCCAAACTCTCTTAATTTTTTCTGAGTGGCTAAAGATGTGTGAGGTCTAGCGTTATCATGAAAAACCATGAAATGAAAACCACACCCCTTCTGCTGATTAATTCCGGCCGCTTTCTCTCAACTTCTTGCTTTAATCTCATCAGTTGTTCGCAGTAGAGTTCAGAATCGATGGTCCTGCCTGGTGGTAACAGCTCATAATGAATAATGCCCTTCCAATCCCACCACACACACAGCATCACCTTGTTGCGAGTTAACCCGTGTTTCGCCATAGTCTGTGAAGCCTGACCGGTCTTTGACCACGACCTTTTTCGCACGTTCTTGTCGTACGTGATTCACTTTTCATCACTTCATCATCACTTTTTATCAGCTTCTTCAAAAATGGTTCGGTTTCATTACGTTGTAGTAAAGAATCACAAATGAGTACACGGTTCATTAGGATTCTTTCAGTGAGCTCGTGAGGTACCCAAATATCGAGCTTTTTTGTGTACCCAGTTTTTTTCAAATGCGCCAAAACTGTTTTATGGTCAATTCCCAGTTCTTCAGCTACGTCGTAACTACTGATATGCCGATCTTGTTCCACTTTTTCAAAAATGGCATCCATTTTATCCGTAATAGGGCGACCAGAGCGACGTGCATCTTTGAAATCAAAATTTCCGGATTGAAAACGCTTAAACCAAATTTGTGCTACTCTCACAGACACTGCACTAGGTCCATAAACATCGCAAATTTTTTTCGCGGCTTACGTTTCATTTTTACCTTTTTTGTAGTAAAATTTTAAAATGTATCGAATTTCTTCATTAGATTCACTCATTTTGACAGTACGAAAAACAAATGAAAATCACACATTTTCCTAATTTAAATTTGGAATTATGTTCTTTAAAATTTAAACTTTCATATGATACCAAAACCAGTCAGATACAAATAGTATAGCCAAAGAGATTTTATTACAAGTTCATACATACTATAATGCGAAAAGACTTTTTCCCCAACCTAATATATAAAAAAAAACAAATCTATTTCATTAGATTGCACCAAAGATGCGACTCGACAGCCGTAAAAAGTTTCAATTGCTTAGCATTAACGATAGACGATAACACTTGCAATTTTGTCTCGTTATCATTAAATCGCCTGCCCTGCAAATCAACAAGAAAATTGTAAAGGCTTAAGAAATCAGCTCCCAGAATGGGCTGATTCACGTCGGCGATAACGAAAGTCCACTTATACGCACGTCTTAAACTAAGGTTTAATTCTAAAGTTGTTTCGTATGTTTTATCTCACTCCCGTTAGCTGCGTATAATCTATAATCACTGTTCAGATAAATCTTAACATAGACCGTAACATAAAAACGATGTGTGGAGATAATCATTATTCCAACGTTTCCACACATTTGCAGTTACTTGTATGATGAGTTGAGTTGGTTTATACGAGTGGTTTTCTGAGGTACAGGCTCTGGATTCGAGATCAATGGAGAACCAACTAAAAAGTGGCCCGGGGTCAAAACTGACAGATCATTAACGCCCTTCTCACACCTCCGCCTTCCGGGCGTCGGAACCTGCTAGTCATCAGTCAGCCATCGGAGCTAAATGTCGTCGTTATCAGAGTCAGAGGAGGAGGAAATATTATTGTGGACTTTAACTTTGAAAAGGCGTAAATCTCGTAGAATTTGGGTGCACGAGATTAATGAAAAAAGGAAGAAATTAGGAGAAAACCGATTATGTAAAGAACTAGAGTCACATGAAGATCGTTTTTATACATATTTTAGAATGAGCCCAGGGAGTTTTGAAGATCTACATAATCTTTTGAAGCCACATATTACTAAACAAAATACAAGGTTTAGGGAAGCTATTTCTAGCAGAGAAAGATTAGCCTTAACTTTGAGGTAAGTAAATTATTTATTTATTAATCATTAATACAAAAAAAATATTCGGCATGTTACTAACTCTACGATAAGTGAAACATGTTCATTTGTTCATGATCATTTTGATTTGAGGTTGTTAAATCAGTAGGTATAGCCGTATTGTCCTCTTGTGGAAGAATATAATAATTAGCATTGTCAGTAACTGTTGCGTCACTGATCATGGAGTAATTTCCTGGAGTAGCAGGAGAATGCGTGGTATCACTTAGAACAGAGTAGTTGAAACTACCCGTTGCAGTAGAGTTGCTGTTAGAAGTTACAGCCTCCAGATCACTTAATTCAGCCTCCATCAAAATTCGGGCGATATCAAATTTTGCTTTTATTTGTGTTTGCTTTGATAGTTTTTTGAAAGTATCAGCGTATCCCAAAAATAATAAATCTACTCCATCACATTTTACATCAACTTTATCTTCACTTCTGTTGCGATCTCTTCTATTTTGTAAGTACTGGATCATTCTATCTGTTGGATCCGGATCCGGATTACTTCTCCTATGCCTTCTATAAATTTGTTGGGCGTTTTGAGTTTCTTGCGGGCGGGTATCTTGTGCAACGTCTTGTGTAGTTACGTCTCCCGTAGATTGAGAGTTAGTAGAATTAACTTCTTCAACATTCAGAGATGCCATACTACCTTGAGTCTCATTCAATGTAATTGCTGGATCAATGAAATTAATTTGATCTGCCCAAGTCCAATTTTGAAGCTTTTTTGCAGCTTGGCCACTTGTACTCTTTTTAGATAATTTGTACTTTTTGTAGGAGTCTTTTAAATTCTTCCACTTCGCTTTCAAAGTTACGACTGAAAAATAACAAAATAAGACAAAATAAATATTATTTTAAAATTAATATTATTTTCATTGCAGATTCCTAACTACTGGAGATTGCTATAAGACATTATCGTTTTCATATCGTATAGGAAATTCAACAGTTTCAAAAATAGTGACCGAAGTATGTCAAGAAATATGGAATGTTTTACAACCATTAGCCATTCCACAACCTACACAAGAAATGTGGCTCAATATCGCAGAAGACTTTTTTGGGAAATGGGGATTTCCTCATTGCCTGGGTAGCGTGGATGGAAAGCATATTACCATTAAATGCCCTCCAGATAGCGGCTCAATGTTTTACTGTTACAAAAGTAAATTTTCTATTGTGTTATGGGCTGTTGTAGACGCTAATTACAAATTCATATATGTTGACATTGGATCGTTTGGAAAAGATTCTGATAGTACTATATTTGAAAAAACACCTTTTTTACAACTATTGCGAACTGGTCAACTTAATGTACCAAATGCCCAACCATTACAACAAGGCACAGATCCTTTGCCTTATGTTTTAATAGGGGATGGTGCCTTTAAGCTGGAAACGTTTTTGATGAGACCTTTTGTAAGAGAAGCGGCTATGCAAGATAGAGATAAAAAGAGATTTAATCAGGCGCTCAGTCGAGCACGTGTAGTTGTGGAATGTGCTTTTGGAATAATGGCACAGAAGTTTAGGATTTTCCTAAGACCTTTCGAAACAGATTTGACAAACACAATAAAAATTGTAAAAGCAGCTTGTTGTTTGCACAACTTTATACAGACGAAAGAGTCAGCCGTACATACCAGTTCCAGCTTTGAAATAGAACAGCTAGGTGCCTTTCTACCACAAAATAGACCTGGCAACCGACAGAGAGCATCGGCGGCAGCGTTTGAGGTCAGAGATAAATTCGTTCAATATTTTACACAAACGCAGAGAACTTAACGTTATCATAATATTATCTATAATAAGTACAAATAAATAATTATACATATAATACATAATGTTATCTTATAAGCAAAATAAACAAATACATTACAAATACAGTCTATTATTATTATAAAAAGACTACATACCTTCCTCATTTAATTCCCTCTGGATTTCTCTCCATGCCTGCAGTTTTTTCATATTATTTTTATAATCCGGATGATTTAATAAATAAAGAAAAGGTCTATTTCTGACCTCTTGAATTAATTTTTCTGTGAAATCGACGTCCATTTTATGAAAAAAATGTAGTTTCACTTTTAATTTTTGTCGATTTCCACAAACACGTGCGAAAACAACGCGGCACCGCAACAAAATGGCGGCCGGAGCGCGGTAGTGTGGCTGGCGTCGGAGTATTATCGACGAAACCGCGCGGGGAAAGAGCTAGAATATAGTTAAATCTATGCGTTAGAACAGGCAATTCCGTGGCAGTTCCGCTTCTCCTACATACGGACAAAACACAGCGAAATTAATGCGCTTCCGCTGTTATGGTTTCGCAGCGGAGGTGAGCTACGGGCATAATATCACTAGATAAGGCACATAATGGCCTAGAATTTAAGATTGCTTCTATATGTGCAAAGATAGGTAATTCTTCAAACGTTTGAAGGATACCTATGTCGAGTTGCTAGATTTCACTGCTGCCTCTGTCAAACCGTTACAAGCAGAACTTAAAGGAAGTGAGAATCGCCACTAAATGAAGTGTTCTGGATAAAAAACTGTTGCTGGGGTCTTGGTTAATATCTCCCTTGTATTTTCCTAAAAGATTGGAATCGTCTTTGATGTTAGAACCAGAATCTGACCAGATTTGTCTAAGTAGGCCCCGCCTAGAAACAAATCGCTTGAAAGCTGCTAATAATGCTTCGGTAGTTAGGACGCTTACTACTTCCAGATGAACCGCCTTGGTCGTGAAACAAACAAAAACGCAAAGATAAGCCTTGATGATTTCGGCGCTCCGTAATGAACTCTACTTCGCAAGAAATAGGCCAGCATAATCGATAGCTACCGAGACGAATGGTCGATGAGATTCACTTACGCGACTTGCTGGTAAGTCACCCATTTTGATCTCAGGTGGTTGAGAACTGAACCGAAAACAGTTGAGGCACTTGAAAATTCTATTGCGTATAACGCATCGAGCAGACATTATCCAGAACTGTTCTCGGAGAAGAAACATTACCGCTTTGGGACCCACATGCAAATATTTAACATGATAGAGTTACAGAGAACTATGAGATTTGTAAGATGATATGAATGAGACAACACCAGAGGATGCTTAGACGAGAAATTGAGAGGAGAGTTCGCTAATCTACCTCCCACCCGAGATTAGCTTTGGCTGTGCTTCCCCATTATAGGTGGAGACGCCACGGTTATTGCGCTGGTAAAGTGGGTTGGACTTATGTGTTGCAGAGGAGGTCTTCAATTAAACTTGGTCTTCGCATGCAGAATATTTATTGTATATAAAGACGTACATTTGCTTTTAATATAGGTACCTACGTGTTTTCAAGAGCTCGACCAACGAGAAATGGCGAGCGCCGCCTGTTTAGGAAATAGTTAAACAAAAATTACTATTTTTGGTTTTATTACTGTTTTACAAAATTTTGAGAAATAGATAGTTAAACGTGTGGTCGCTGTCAGGTCTGAAGGGCAAGTGGAGGAGCTGCGGGAAATTCTTGAGGACGCGGCGTCTTCGGCGGAGGGTTGAGCTGGATTATCACGTGATGTGTGGCCTCCATATGCATTCTAAATATTCATTGGTCCATGTTACATGGACCAATGAATGGACGAGGGCGCTCGTCATACATAGGCTACCTCTCAAATAGACGCGTCTTTTGGATTGGGTGAAAATGACATCTACTATCGGTGCGCGGGCGGCAACACCGCCAGCCTCGTCTGTCTCTCTCCCGGCCGCTGCACAGACCGGTTCGCCGTGAATGCGTGCGTGTGTGTCGGCTGTAGATACGCTGCGCACCATGCTAGGCGTCAACCTGAACTTTGTCTCCATTGTTAATGGTAAAGTTGCATCTATTTAAGCCTCTGATTGTCATTCGACCAAAATCCACACTTACAGTGCCTCCATCGGCATATTATGCAATTGTTATCACAAAAAATAACAGATACATGGCCAAGAGGGATACAGTAATTGCAATATTGTTAACAAATTCGGTTCATATTTATTTCTGCCTGCGTGCTGCTGCTCTTAAAAAAAACGGCCGCTTTTGTGTTGATTCGATATATATCCTTAATTTCCAAACTCTTCAAAGATAAGTTGAACAAATCATCGGTACTATTATTGACCTTGATAAGGTCCGCATTCGATTCGTTTTGGCTTTGAGGAACATTTTAATCTCGATACTGGTAGACCGAGCGTTACGCTGAAGGATCTCTATTTGATTATCGAGCTCCTGAATGATAATTTTGTTAGTCATTCTTTCTTCTTCAAGGACTACCTCGAAAAGTCCCGCTCGCCGCAGGTGACGCACAACTTTCAATAATCAAGGATACGAAGTGCCCCACGCGCTCTCCCGGTTCCTCGGGTGATCTCAACTTCGTTGAGCAGTAAATCCTGATCGCGGTCGTTGAGCTTGGCTTTCAACTGCTCCACTGTTGCGACCAGCTCACCGACGCCCGGCTGAGCCTGAAGTGTTGCCTACTTGTCCTCGAGGCCCACCAGCCTGGCCTCCACCATATCCATGCGGCCCCCAAAACCTGTCACAGGATTCCTGATTTCATTGGACATCACTGCACACACATTGCAATAAAATCACCCCGCAGGGACTTCATCTTGTGAATCATCAGTCGGATTTCCCGAAGGATTTCATCATTGGGAGCAACAGAAGAGCTCTCGATAGGAGTCTTGTGATAATCAGCCGCCTCTCCTCTCACTGGACTTTCGGTATTATCTCGTCGAGAGTTTTTCGCCTTTCAGCTCGGACAGGACCATACCGCAGAAATATTAGCCTCCGGCGGGATATTAATGCAGGTTCGGTGATAAAAACCCACGCATTTGGAGCACTTTATACTATCTGCCTACGAAGTGAAACTTACGTAAGCATTGCATTTAACCATTTCGATCTAGATTTCATAAATTTGCTTAGATTTGAGGTTTTAAAGTATTTTATTAATGATGGGAATTAGCAATTCACTTACTGATGTTTTGATGAGTGGATACTGTATAGATTAAGAAAATCCTAAATATTTAGTGCCAAAAAATGCCACACAACCAATTTACTACTGTTTAATTATAGAATAAATCTATTAATTGTAATGTAATGCTGGTTCCATACGTAGGAATCATGGTTCTCTCTCCACCACGACTTGCATCAATTCTCAAAATATTCATGTTTTTTTTTTTTTTTTTTTTTAATTTTAGTACATTACACTCTATGGACACGTGGTCCATACTCTTATAAGATTAGGTCATATATTAATAGAAATAAACGATATAAAGAAAAAACATCACGACGGGAACTATGGTCTTAAACTAAATTAAAATAGAACTAAGTTACAAGACAACAGAAGGATTACAATTGGAGTTGACCAGACACCACAAGCGGCACCCGTTCACGAGTATGACCCATGTGCCAGCCATCGCTCTCCTCAACCATTACCGAGGGAAGAGGGCGACCCGCCACACGATGCCGCCGCGAGCAGAATCCTTTTCGTGAGCATGACAACTCCAGTTGCTTACATAAATGAACATAGTTTTATATACATAGGTACCTATATACTAGGGGATTGCAGGGTGATCGGTGACTGGGGATTATCGGCCGTGGATCCCGCATTTCCTAACCTCATAAGCGCTTCAACCACTTCTTCATTACGGTGTTGTATGGCTTTTCGGAGGTTGTAGTCCACGATCATCTGTGGTGTCGCAATCATAGCCCGCTTCACAAATCTGCCTATCGCGTCATCGCTGTCATCGGTGTAATAAACACAGCTGACAGTGTGTCGTGATACTGCTACTACTGCGTGTGGAACGCTATCGTGAAGCTGTAACTTTTTCGATCTTGTTTGAAGGACGATAACCGACTCGTAAGTAAGTCCCTGAGCTTCGTGTATAGTTAGAATGCGTGACCCTTCACCACTTCCGTATCCCTTGCTGGTCAGGGATTCCTTTTCTTCCTGGGTGTTAACCAGAAACAGGGTGTTTGGAAGAGAGATGGGTATTTGGGCATCCTTATACATATTTAGCTTTAGGGAGCGCACCTGAGGTCTTGAGGAGTATATACCGGAGTATATCTCACTAATACAAATATTCATGTTAACGTCACATACTTATACAAAAACTCTATACTGTATAACGGTAATCTTGCTAATAATATTGTATGTTTTTATTATTGTAGAAGATTATGGTTTTGGTAATAGCATGACATGTTTTTTATTTTCTCTCAGTTTTATCACTGTACTTGCAGTTTCTTAGGGATTGTACCCGCCAGCAACCTTGGTTGACCGGCCTTTGTGACCTAAACTATATCATTTGCATAATACAGGTGCTAAATTCAGTCCTCCATGTCAAGACTCATGAATCAACAAAATTATTAAGATCCGTGGCTTCGCCCGCCTGGAAATTGATGTGTTGGACCCAATTCAACGCAATTAGGGGTACATTTTTGAAAATTAGACAAGTCTGTGTATTTCAAAATTCATCAAAATAAATTTAGTAGCTACGGTGATACATAACAAACATTCACACACACAAACTTTCGCATTTATAATATTAGTAGGATATGAAAAATACCATATCATCTCTAACCGAAACTGGAGCAGCTTTGTCGGCAACCCAAGGCCATACTCAGCTACAAAAAGCAGCTGGCGTGGCTTTTAGGTAGACACCGATAGGGAAAAATGCCCAATATTCCCCTCGCGAGACATCAGTTCAGGGGGCCTGTTTCATAAAAAATATCAGTCTAATATTATGAGTTTTTTTTTCTTTTTTCCATATAAAATTTGAGACTTAGCCTAAGATTAAGATACGATTCTAAGCGTAGACTTTGGCTTCCATATGTCGAAACTGTATAGAATTTTGACGTATGGAAGCGTGAGTCCACGCCTAGATTCGTCTCTGAATCTCAGCCTAATACTCATAATATGAGACTAATATTTTTTATGAAACAGGCCCAGGACTTTGCCTTCAACACGAATAAGAATAGTACAACATTTTCTAAATATTGTGACTAACCTAAGTTTTACTTACTAAATCAATAAACAATGATTCATTTCATTTACTTCAAACTAATGATTTATTACCTATCAGCGTTTAAAGAATGATAATGTTTCCGGTTAAAGAATCTCTCCTTATAATATGCAGGCTTCACAATAGCTATGTATGTGGGTTCCATTGATACACCAGGCATGTTAAGGCTAATTTACACTTTGATTAGTAGAGAGATTGGTGAGCAGGTGGAATGTTATCAGTGTTATCAGTAGGATCCGGTGTAGATGGAATGTGAATGGGCGATGTTCGTGGTGGTGTGTGTAAGGGGAGTTGTGGGGTGGTTGTGTGTAACAAGACTAACAAGAGTTTTGTGTTGGTGAAAGGGACATCGTATAGCTTGGTTATAGTGAAGACCGGTATATAGAATTTGTTAACGGACTATGTATATAGTTATATGTTCCATGACCCATTTGCTGAAGACGTAATTTAGAAAGATAATTTTGGACAAACATTTGTCCTTGTATTGCTATGTTTTGACTGTCAACAAATAAACTATGAAGAAAAACTCGAAAGTACTACTACTACTACTTCAAAGTAATTATTCCTTAGTAAATATCAATAGTAATATAAGGATAAATTATGGTCTAATAGTAGTAGTTAATTATTACGCTTCAATGGTGAAGACACCGGTCTTTTCAATGATGAATGAGGTGTACTAGCATCAAAAGTCCACTTGTTTATAATATTTTCTGGTTCTGCATTTCCTTTTACTGATGTCATTTCAGGAATCTGTGAAATATAATTACTCACATTAAAATTAAACAATATGTTCATTACTCTTCAGTACAATTAACACAGTGTATTTAATGGTTAATGTTGAAGAAGTCTGAACTGCTATTATTAAAAATATATAACCTCTTGCTTCTTAATTTCTTGATCTTCATCCAGTATTTCGATTGCTATTATTCTGTATCTGCCAAAATATTTAATATTTTTAATATATTATTACACTTACACAAAGCCAATTGTGAAACATATACAAATAAGTATAAACAAAGTTACATGATAATTCTGCACATATTGTCAAAAAGTACTTTTTGGTTATTTATTAATTACTCACATTTTGAGTCGTAGAAGCCAATACATCATCATCATATATTGCTTTGTTCCCATCAATTGGACATGGTAAATTGGTAATATAGACCTTATCCAGTCTACAGGGTCTTCAGACGCAGGTGAAGGAGGAGGTGGCCCACTTCCTGTTCTTCGCATTTCTTGCCGTTCTTTGCTAGCATCCTACAGAAGATAATTATATAAATTTGTTAGTGGGAGGACTAACTCTTCTGCGAGTTCCGTCTGGGTTGTTACCACCGCTTTGCTCGTGAAGTCCGCCGCCAAGCAGTAGTGTGCAAGCATTACTGTGTTCCGGTTTGATGAACAGAGTATCCAGTGAAATTACTGGGCTTATGAGACTTAATACCTAATGTCTCAGGGTGGCGAGCGTACTGCAGTGCCGCGCAGGCCTTTCTGTTAAAAAGTTCTGGGTGGCACTGCAATTGTTATGGGCCGGCGTTGTGCTTACCATCAGGCAAACGACCAGCTCGTCTCGTTACCAAATATCATAAAAAAAAAGATACTTATACCATAACATATTCTTTACAAAATACCAATTACAACGGAAGTTAATCTGTAGTGTAGAACATAGTAGATGATAAGTACCTTTTCGGCATTTTTAATTCATATTGTTACGAGCTATAGGGTAACGTTTTATAGAAAGAAGCCGTTAAACAAACAGTTACTTTATTGAATTCAAAAGGAATCACTTGCAACACTATTCACTACAAAAATCACTAGTATATCACTTTGTCACAGATATCACAATCACTAGTATTTCACTTAGTCACAGATATCACAATCACTACTAGTCGCTTTGAACTCACTCCGATGTATATCGCTTGGTATCTCAATTGAAACTATTGCTGGCCGCGTCTCGATCCGCTTATATATGCGCCGCAAATTGTGCTACCAAGTTCCCGAATGATCTAGTTCAAGGTCAAATATGGACATCTCTCTCTTACGCATACAACCGTCCCTTGTACACACATCGAGGACTTTCCAGATGGTAGTAGATTATGTCCATCTCGTTCTATCATGCGTGTAGCTATCTCTCTCTCGCATTATTCTAGAACATTCGGTTAGGTAATAGGTAAAATTGTTCCTCTCTTTTGCGCATATAGCCATCCTGCTCACACTTTCTTCTGGAAGTTTCGAGAGACATGATCGAGCCTAATCGTCTCTCTCTTTCACACGCATAGGCTGTCCCTCTCACACACCTTCGAGAATGTTCCGCGGACCGGAGGGGTGTAACTTGGCCTGAAACGGCCTGAAAATGGGTTTTCAGGAAATGGTGCCATGTGATTACTCGTGTCCTGAAACGGACTGAAAACATGTTTCAGTCTGCTGAAAACGGCGTTAACTAGGAGTAATTTTTGATTAACTGATATGTGTTAGGCCTTCCTCCGAAACGACCCGAAAACATGTTTCAGCCTGCTGAAAACGCCTGTAAGTGTCCGAAAATTAAAAAAATGTTTCTGCGAGTTGTCTTTTACCCCGTCTCCGTAACACTGCCCCCTCCTTAGACATGCTCGTCCCGAGCATCATTAGATCCATTGTAGCGTGCCAATCGATTCACATGTACAATCTTAGGCTGGTTTCTGGCACTACCCATCTTCTTTATGCGATATGTTACGTCATTGATCTTCGTAATCACTGTGTAAGGACCATCCCAATCAGCTTGAAGTTTGGGAGATTTTCCTTTTCGTCTTACTGGATTATGAAGCCAGACTAGTGAACCTTCTTCAAAGTCTACATGGTGCATCTTCCTGTCATATCGAGTTTTCGTTCTTTCACTCATTTTATTTTCAGATAATCTAACATGTTCGTGGATCTCATGTAATTTTTCCCGTAATTCTGCGGCATATTCTGTTATACTCACTGGTGGAACTGGGGGCCGACCAGTGATGATATCTGCAGGCAAACGAAGCTGCCTACCGAACATGGCAAGGGCAGGTGTTACATTCGAGCTCTCGTGAACCGCAGATCGATATGACAGTAGAAATAATGGGATATACTTGTCCCAGTCCTTTTGATGACTATCCACTAATTTAGCCAGGTGTCTTTCCAAAGTTTGATTAAACCGTTCAACCATTCCATCTGACTGTGGGTGGTAAGGCGTAGTTCTAGTTTTGTGGGTTCCCATTATTTGACACATTTCCTGAAATAGTTGGGATTCAAAATTTCTTCCTTGATCACTATGTATCTCTAGGGGCACCCCAACTCTACAAAATACCTCGTTTACTAGTACTTCGGCTACCGTAATTGCTTCTTGATTAGGAATGGCGAATACTTCAGGCCACTTTGTAAAATAGTCCATCACCACCATTATGTACTTATTTCCTTTTTCTGTTAATGGAAAAGGTCCAGCTATATCAACTGCAATTCTTTCCCACGGAGCTCCAACGTTATATTGCTTCATTCCAGCTCTGCTTCTGGTCTGTGGTCCTTTTACAGCAGCACAAGCTGTACATTTCCGGCACCAATCTTCTACATCCTCACGACAGTGTATCCAGTAAAATCTCTCTTTGATTTTCATTAGGGTTCTTTTTACCCCTAAGTGTCCACCCGATGAACCATCGTGAAACATTTCCAATACATCACGGATCTTGGATCTTGGTACAACTAGCTGCAAATGGGATACGTCCCCACGCGCATTTTCCCATTTTCGACATAACACGTCATTGTGCAGAACTAAACTATCCCATTGAGCCCAATAACACTTGGTTGTGGTGCTTGTGGAGGCGATTTCACTCCACCGTGGCTTAGCATCAGAAGATTTCATCCAATCCAAAATGGGCTTGATGTCGCTATCTTCTTGTTGTGCTTCTTGAATCGCTTTACCACACCAATCTGGACTAATGGTGTCTGTCCTAAGTAGCCTCACGTGAGCAAGTTCCTTTCCTTCGTGCCTCACGCAATATTTGCAGTCGGCAGGGCACGGTCTTCTGGATAAAGCGTCTGCGTTTCCATGGGATCTCCCCTTGCGATGTTCAATTGTAAAGTCGTACTCTTGCAGTTGTTCAATCCATCGAGCCACTTGTCCTTCCGGGTTCTTGAACTGAAGTAGCCACTTCAGTGCAGCGTGATCAGTTCTAAGACGGAACTTGCGTCCAAGCAGGTATTTGCTAAAGTGTTGTAGCGTCTTTACAACAGCAAGTAGTTCCCTTCGAGTGACACAGTAGTTACGTTCCGGTTTTGACAATGACTTACTGAAGTAGGCTATTACTTCCTCACGTTCGCCTTTAATTTGGGATAGTACTCCTCCAATGCCAGTTCCGCTGGCATCTGTATCAACTATGAACTCACATTCTTGGTCAGGGTAACCAAGAATCGGAGTTTCACATAGGTGTTTCTTAAGTTCTTTAAACGCAGCTTCACACTCTTCGTCCCACATGAACTGTCTTTTCTCTTCGGTAAGTCTGTGTAAAGGTTTCGCAATATCAGCGAAGTTCTTCACAAATCTTCGGTAATAGGAGCACAATCCTAAGAAGGCGCGTACTTGGCTTTTATCTTTAGGTACTGGCCAATCTTTAACAGCAACAATCTTCTCCGGATCAGTTCGAACTCCATTTTCAGATATAAGGTGGCCTAAGTAGTTAACTTCCTTCTTGAAGAACGAACACTTCTTTGGACTTAGTTTGAGGTTGGCCGTGCGTAATCTAGTAAGCACCCGTTGCAGATTCCGGATATGATCATTAAAATCCCTTCCAATAATGACCACGTCGTCCAAATATACTAGACAGGCTTCTCCAATTAGTCCTGACAGCACTCTTTCCATTAACCTTTCGAAAGTGGCAGGCGCGTTACAAAGTCCAAATGGCATAACTTTAAACTGCCAAAGTCCTTTACCCGTGGAAAATGCCGTCTTCTCTTTGTGGCTAGGATCTATTTCCACCTGCCAGTAACCACTTTTTAAATCTAACGTGGTAAACCATTTTGCTCCACTTAGTGTATCCAAAGTATCGTCGATCCTTGGCAGTGGGTAGCTAATAGCTATCCTTTTTTGTAACGTCGTTTAGACGGCGGTAGTCAACACAAAACCTCAGACTGCCATCCTTTTTCTTTACTAAAACAACAGGAGAGCACCAAGGGCTGGATGACGGTTCAATCACATTGTTTCTTTCCATTTCCGAGACCATTTTCTCTATTTCACCTTCGTACGCCACAGGAACTCTGCGTGGTCGCAGGCGTATCGGCGTTTCTGTACCAGTCTCAATTTTATGTTTAACTATGCCAGTCCTTCCTAGGTCTTCATCATTTGTGGCGAAGATGTTTGAAAATTGCCGTAACAATTTCTTTGCCTTTGACAACTCATCTGTGGATAAGGTCTCTTTACATCCTTCAAGTACCGCTTGGGTTACAATCCAAGGTTTGGAGTTATCTGCTTTTTCTACCACTTGCTGTTTGCCACTGTCATGTGTCTGTGAGCTTCTTGAAACAATTGTTCTATGGAAATCGTAGACACTTCTGGGTGAACTACCTTTAAGAAAGACTTTCTCTACGCCACATATGAAGATGCCGCTTTCTAAATCAATTTTGCAGTTATGGTTCTTCATGAAGTCCAACCCGATGATGCAGTCATCTACTATATCTGCAATAACAACTTTATGCCGGTAGGAGCTTCCACCAACTTTGAACTCAACGACACCCTCTCCCCGGACGGTTATGTGCTGGCCAGTAGCTGTCAGGAGCTGAATATGGCCACGTGAGTGTGAATATCTCTCATCAAAATCCTTCAGAAGCTGGTACCTGATTACTGTGCGCGAAGCTCCAGTGTCCAAAGTTAACTCACATTTAGTCCCATTGACTTCCCCGTCAATGACTAAGGTATTCCCGTCTTGAGTCTAAGAGATCATGACTTTTGGGGCCTTCCTCACATTACCGGCCAGCACCCGCCCCGCGGTCCTGGCGTTTACTCGTTTCCCTGCCGCTGTTCTGCGGCAGCGCTCGTTACCACATCTGTTGCTTCCGATTCTCGGCGCCGAATCTCCACATTACTCCGTGAATCTCGCTTAGGGCATGAAAATCTCATATGCCCTATTTCACCACACGCGTAACACGTGGGTCCGCCTCTAGATTTTACTTTGTCTGTCACCACTCGGACGCGGTAAGACCGAGGATCTCTGCGAACTGCCTCCACTTCTAACGCGTGGGCTAGAGCATCCTTTAGGATCTTGTGATGACCGAGGCTAACGGTTGTCTTGACTTCCCTATCTCTAATCCCATCTATAAATGCTTGCACTAACATGCTGTCAACCAGAGATGGTGAAGATAAGTAAGCCTTTCTAACCAGTTTTTCAATTTCTAGGCACCACTGTTGCAGGCTCTCACTAGCTAGCTGCACTCTGTCCTTTAATTGCGCCCTGTAGACATGTTCCAGGTGTGAATCACCATAACGCGATTCTAGGGCATCCTTGAGTCGCTCTAGTGTCACATCTCCCGACATGGTGTCTAATACGGTCAAGGCTTGATCCCGCAGCCCTAACATAAGGGCAGTTACAGCCTGTTCATCGGTCCAACCGTTCGCCTTTGATACGGTCTCGAACTGAAGTTTGTAAGCCCCCCAAGAGGAAGTACCGTCGAATGGAGGCGCTTTTAGTTTACCTGCTGGAGCACCAGATGTCACTACTCCATTAATTTTCAAAGATTTGACCTCCTTTTCTATTCCAAGTATTTGCTTGTCGTGCTTGGAAACTCTGTCATCGAGGTTCTCCACTTCTAATTTCAATTTCTCTACTTTTTCCTTGAATTGAACGCCTATCACCTCCAAGCGTTCCTCAATGCGGTGAGCTTGTTCGTCCAACAGACCACGTGTCTGTTCCTCTTGACGGCGAGCCTGCTCCTCTTGACGGCGAGCCTGTTCCTCCAATAGACCACGTGTCTGTTCCTCTTGACGGCGAGCCTGCTCCTCTTGACGGCGAGCTTGTTCCTCCAACAAACTACGAGTCTGTTCCTCTTGGCGGCGAGCCTGTTCCTCCTGGCGGCGAGCCTGCTCCTCTTGGCGGCGAGCCTGCTCCTCTTGGCGGCGAGCCTGCTCCTCTTGGCGGCGGGCTTGCTCCTCCAACAGGCCACGAGTCTGTTCCTCCCGGTGGCGAGCTTGCTCCTCTTGACGGCGGGCTTGCTCCTCCATCATGCGTTGCAGAGTCAGTAATAAGTTAGAAGAATCCTGATTTTCGCTCATGGTGCGGTTGGCATCAAAACTTTGACGACGAGCGGCGTCACGAGCTGCTTGTGCACGCGTCTGTATCCCTGGTGTTTCTCCTCCAGACTCCTCTTGATCGTCCCTCGGTGTTATAGGCATCTTTCTATCCCGCTTCTGACACCAAAATGTTACGAGCTATAGGGTAACGTTTTATAGAAAGAAGCCGTTAAACAAACAGTTACTTTATTGAATTCAAAAGGAATCACTTGCAACACTATTCACTACAAAAATCACTAGTATATCACTTTGTCACAGATATCACAATCACTAGTATTTCACTTAGTCACAGATATCACAATCACTACTAGTCGCTTTGAACTCACTCCGATGTATATCGCTTGGTATCTCAATTGAAACTATTGCTGGCCGCGTCTCGATCCGCTTATATATGCGCCGCAAATTGTGCTACCAAGTTCCCGAATGATCTAGTTCAAGGTCAAATATGGACATCTCTCTCTTACGCATACAACCGTCCCTTGTACACACATCGAGGACTTTCCAGATGGTAGTAGATTATGTCCATCTCGTTCTATCATGCGTGTAGCTATCTCTCTCTCGCATTATTCTAGAACATTCGGTTAGGTAATAGGTAAAATTGTTCCTCTCTTTTGCGCATATAGCCATCCTGCTCACACTTTCTTCTGGAAGTTTCGAGAGACATGATCGAGCCTAATCGTCTCTCTCTTTCACACGCATAGGCTGTCCCTCTCACACACCTTCGAGAATGTTCCGCGGACCGGAGGGGTGTAACTTGGCCTGAAACGGCCTGAAAATGGGTTTTCAGGAAATGGTGCCATGTGATTACTCGTGTCCTGAAACGGACTGAAAACATGTTTCAGTCTGCTGAAAACGGCGTTAACTAGGAGTAATTTTTGATTAACTGATATGTGTTAGGCCTTCCTCCGAAACGACCCGAAAACATGTTTCAGCCTGCTGAAAACGCCTGTAAGTGTCCGAAAATTAAAAAAATGTTTCTGCGAGTTGTCTTTTACCCCGTCTCCGTAACAATATTTTCTAATTTGTATTTTAATTGCCTTATATTCTAGTGCGTTTGTCCTTGGGCATTAAACTCATTTTCAGTGACACTCCACGTGTTCTCCTTCTGTCTGTTACTTGTTCCATCGGTTTTTTTGCACATGATTATATTTTTATATTTTTCAATGAGCGATTGCAGCAGAAGTACCTCGTTGTTAGTAAAATTTGTGCTTCTATCTCTAAAACACAAGTATACACAGAATTATTATACTTACTATAAGCAAACAAAAATAACAGCTTAGCATCAATAAATCTAGGACTTACTTGCTTCTCATGTTAATCAGGAGAGGTTCTCCCATAACGTAACGTTACTCAGTTCACCACTATAATCGCACTATCAACCTTGCAACCCATTTAACTATAACGATATGTTTATTAAGATTTTTATTGTACACCTGTGAGGTCTAAACTTTTTAATTATACATTTTTCCACAAAACACCATTAAGTATATGAGTTATATGACCTAACAATCACAGCCCATACAATTGCTTTTTTGATTGAATTTAGGTGGTAATGGCTATAATTATTACCTTAGCCAAATATAAATATAAAGTGAGATAGAGAAACAAGTTTAAAAATAGGATAAACAGAAATGTTCCAATAGAACTTTATTGTTCAACTATGCAATTAGTGGTTCAAAAAGTAGGTAAGTTAACAGTTTATATCTATCTAAAAACTAGCTTATGCCCGCAGTTCCGCGTTCCCACCGGAACCGTGCATTTTCCGGGATAAAAAGTAGCCTATGTTACTCCGGTCCATAAACTATATTTATACCAAAAATCACGTTCCGTTGTTGCGTGAAAGAAGGACTCAATATTAAACTTTAATTTATTTGAGGAATATAAAACCGGCCCGCATTGCAGAGTTACTGGAACTGTAACCGTTAGTTTCCTAAAGTAGCCTCCAGTAACTCTGCAATGCGAGCCAAGGAGCGCTGTTGAGCGTCCATGAAAGCTGCCTGTTCGGCCCTCATGCCAGCCAGGGACTCCGCAATGCTCGCCATCGCTCTCGCTTGGTCTTGCTCCACTGCGAGCCGCCTCCTACATCTCGTATGTCTATTGTGGCACGCTCGGAAATCTTATGTCTGTAATAATAGGTAAAGAAGATTAGAACTAGAAATGTGTTTTCTTGCATGTACCACTCGAGCATAGCCGAGTCTATTTGTTGCGTTTCTATTTTAAAGGTGTAGCTGAACAATCTCCATGTGCATGTTGAAATGTTTTAAAGCGATTAAATGTTTGCTCACAATCTTTTGTTCACTGGTTTTTAGTAATTAATTATAATATGTACATAAAACTTGAGGGTCTTTGGTGGGTACTTGATGGCGGAGTACAGGGAGGCGGCGAGGGAGGTGCGGGAGCGAAGTTTGGTGGAGGGATGTTCAGCTATAAAGTAAATTTTACACTACAGTAGTGTATTATTGGGGCATCTTGATCACATAAGATCCAGACACCCCAATAGGTATTTCACATTGAATTATAACACCATTTCTGATGGCTTAATCGTAATTTGCTCTATTGGCCGGTTTAGATGTAACCATCCATATATTCTGAACAGCCTACGTACATGAGAAATTGGTTCACATGCTCTTTGCTCACCAGTTCGTATTAACCATCAGCTCACAAAACTACTTCCATAACCTAAGTCGGCAGTCATAGACCCTTGACCAGAATTCCCAATACATTACTGTTTCTATCCATGAAATGAAAATAACTCACCCGAATACGTTTCTAGTTCCAACAACGATCTGTGATAAATTATTACGATACAATGTTTCATGTTAAACACTTTTTGCACTGCACCTCACTAACACTGTTATAGCTATCTATAACACTTTTACACATTATTATCGTTTTTTTTCTGACTCGATTAAACGCCTCCATGAGGATAAGTTGAAATTGTGTAAAAATTTAGCTCTTGCATCTTTTCTTTATTATTTGGTTCCTATCAATTCGGCTTCAATGTGTGTGCGCTGTTCGGACATTTGGACGAGTGCACGGCGACTCGCCTCTCCTGACATGGCCGGTTCTCTGTGCCGCCGACGCACTGTGGGTCGAAAATCGGCTTTCATAGACTTTGGGATTTCAATTTGCAAGTGCCGGTTTTTTTTGCCAGATATCGTTTCTATTCGTTATTACTATATACAAAAATGACACCTGAGTTAATTCTGCACAAAAACGAAGGCATTATAAATTTTTTTAAGAAATATTTGTATGAAGCTAGAATGAAAAATCTAATTATCTCTTAAACGGCAAGAAAAACCGTAATATCCTTACTGATGGTTACAGTACTAATTATTTATGATTTTTTGGCATAATCCACATAACGGTTATCGCAGCTGTTTTTTTTTTTAAATCGTCTTAATATTTTTATTTATTTTTACATATGAAACGGTTCCTTTTAGTGTCAAAGCTAAGAAATATCGATATGAAGAATGTTATTGACCGAAATATATAAGAATTTATATATAGGAATATATAAAACAAGAAAATTATTGTATAAATTGCTGTTTATTCTTTTTTAAATAAAACCCAGGTTACAAAAATATGATTTAAGTACTATAAATACAATTAAACAAAATATTTTTAAAACTAATTTATGGAATTAATAACTAAACGTAATGGCACAATAAACTAACATAAATAACAAAAAATACATGAATAAATATTATTAAATATTATAAATTTTCTTAATCACTCTCGTTGTCGGACTCCAATTCTGAGTCAGAATCCAGATTGGATAAATCTACGAACTCGAACTCAGTTTCCTGAAACTGAATTAGGTCGAGAGTTTCAGCAAAATTTCTTGGCATCTAACTTAGGTCTTTGTGCACTTAGGAAAGGATCCGAAGAAACAACAAGCATATTAAGGATATCTTGATTCGAATCTTGCCTGCTTCTTTTCCTCGAATGATGCTCCCGGAACCTCCTAAAATCTTTATTTCGAGACTCTGAGGCTTCTTCCGAGAGTGTCCCAATCAGCACAATATCATTTTTCTCGATTATATCAGCCCCGTGTATTAATAATTTATGTACGGTTGACGACATGTAGTACCAGTTGTATAATTCCACGTATTTTTCTGCTGTTTTGCGAGCAAAATCTTTAAATTTGAGTACGTCGACCTTCTCGCTCGATGTTATTGCTTGCAAAATCACAGCCAATCTTTTAATTAACTCTTCATCCAACCCGGGTAATAGCTGCAGTTTTATTGGGAAACTCGAAAAACTTTCTTGCGGTATTCCCGTCATTGGTAGTTCCCGAGCCTTGTTTCACTATATCAATCAACAGATTGAGCTCATCTTTGAATTTATTTTGAATACATTTTTTTTCTTGCCTGTAACATTTCTTTGTGCTCATTACTTTTCACTGCCGACCGTTTAAAGTCGAGCCTGTACGCAATGTGTAACAAACACTCCATGCAATTTATACGGGCGTGTAGTGATGACAAGCCAAATTAGTATATGTTTGTATAGTTAGACACACAGTCTTTGACGTTACAGTACCTAAGCGGTTCATTTCTGTAGGTTTTACTAAGCACAGATAGCACGATGCATTTGATTTGGCTTCAGAAAGGTACGTGCAGACTTTAGCGTCGATCATTAGTTGATGATTCACTCTGTTACTATTACTGCACTCTGTAGGGATAAGGGCCTTAATTTATCATCCATGTGTCTTTTGAAATTAATGACAACTGCTTCGCTCTCCTTTACAAAAGTAAACTGAACTGGACGACAATACAAAGCTGAGCATGGTTTTGGGTTTGTCCATAAAGTAATATCTCCATCTGTCAGTTTTAGTGGCACCAAGGAGGTCATGAAAATGCTTGAATCATCTTGCTCACCCTCCATTTTCTGCTTGTACTGGCTTTGGTTGGAAGCACCATCAAATCCCCACTTGGATATCAATATATTCAGCTTTAGCTGCTTATTTTGCACATCGTCAGAAAGACTTTGAAGGATCTCGTCACCGTGACGTCAAGTAAAGCTTGAAGTGTAATCCTAGCCGATGAATCCGTAACTGACACTGATTGCTTCGGAGGGTAGCAATCAAGCTTAGTTTAGCGCCGCCGTCACGACGGCGGCGCGTGTTGGCATCATGTGTTGGAGCATTTACGTCTGGGCCTGGTAATGGGCGTGTGTACCTGCTAAGATCAGTTGGGTAGGTAGATTCCTAGCTGAGGATTCGGTATTGCATAGTTAAACGAGTGGTTAAACAAGAGGTTCTTTATTCATACAACTTACATCTAGAAATACATGGGTAACGGGGAGGGGTTCTATTTCTAATATTTTATCTTCGGTTTTATTTCATCGATGCTATTGGACCCGGATCCAATAGCCTTGCATGTATCTTCAACTTGTATCTTCTAAATCTTGCTTGGAAACCCCTGGGTTACACCTAGAGCTGTAAAAGTAACGAGAAATCGAGTACTCGTATGTATTCGGTATTGAAATCATCAGTACTCGTTACTTTCGTATCGTTACTTTTCTCGTTACTTTTGATACAATCGAGTATCGAACTTACGATTACCTGACTTCGTAAAATGACTAATATATAAATGTAGGTACATACGTATTGTCTAACGTATGAACTATTCTCGTCTTGCTTAGATATAGTTAATGACATTATTGGCACAAAGTAACACCATAAAAAATCCTTAGTAAAATTATGAAATAAAAAAATTTGAAAATCAGTCGAATCGGTGGATAAATGGCGGAGATAAAGAGTAACATCTCCACAAAAAAAATACAGGTGAATTGAGGACCCTTCTGCTCCATATTTTGAAGTTGGATAAAAATATGAACAATACGAAGCCACGATGCTATTTCTCACTCGCATTCATTCGATCGCTGGACAAACCGTTTCAGTTCACGCATCGTGCGTTGTATTCGTACGTATAACGAATCAAGCTGACATGATACGAAACATACCGAAGTAACGAATTGAATTTGTAAGTAACGATTCGGTACTTCGAATCTGGCGATGTACTCGTTACTCAGTAACGAATACATACGGTTTCTTACAGCTCTTACACCACCGTGCTTCGCGGACACCTACCCGGGCCGCAGAGCAGTAGTTTACACCCCTAACTATCCCCTCGGTTATGCCACCGTGTTTCCCGGACACCTACCCAGGCTGCAGAGCAGTGGCTTTCACCCCTACCTATTGTTCCTTGGCGATGGCTCCGTGCTTCCCGAATATCGAATTAATAAATGAGCTGAACGATATTTTTCTACATTATGGTAGACCGTGTGTCGTGCGAACAAGAGGGAATCAATGGGATGAAATCGAATTCATACGCCGTTTTGGAGTCTCCAAAGCGTCAGCAAGAGCTATTTTAAATGAGATCGAAAGGGAAATATCTCATCCAACCGCAAGGTTTTAATTGTAATATTTGGTCGCAATGTCTTCGAGTCCCTCTCGCATATTCCAGAATTATTATTGAAGTCTGCAGCTAGTTTTCCCCAAGTTTCTTCTTTTAATTGGTCGTTGACCAGGTCTATTTTTTATTTTCTAAAATATTTGCATATTTTTTGAGTAATTATGTCAGTAATTCGGTTTCAGCCGTCACAAAGTTTGGTACCCTTTTTTTGTAATTTTCACTCGTTTTATGGTTTATTTACAGAAATATTACCACAAATGCAATTTAAATTTTTAACTAACTTCGTCTCGCTGTTAAGTCGTCAAGTGTCAACGTCAATGTTCATCAATGTTGTTGTGGTGAACACACTTAAAATACTTGGTTGGAAGCACCGGGGAAGCTTCAAGGAGTCCTACTCGCTGACTGTTCAATAAAACTTCTTCTTGATGATCTGTTAGCTTTTATTTCCTTGTAGTACTTGTAGAGAGGCCGAGTACTCGACGAACTGCCTTTTGCGGCAAACGGCTCTCATTTTATACAAATGGTCTTATCATAAAAAACGGACATAAAACGGCTTTTTGATTGGCTAACCAATCACAATCGAGGTCTTAAAAACTTTCTCTAATTTAAAACTTCTCTCCGATTGGCCTACCAATCAGAGATGAGCTCTTACTAACCAATGACGTAATAATTAGGTGCGCCGTTTGTAACTCTATCCTTACCGTGCGGAGAGCACATTTCTATTGTTCTATTAGGTGCACCGTTTGTTGCTCTATCCTAACCGTGCGGAGAGCACTTTTCTAGTGTTCTAAAACTGGTAAAAATGCAGCATTATTTCCTATTCCTATTTGCTTATCTATTCTATATATCTTACGGCCCTAACACCTTAATAAGAATATAATCTTATCTTATTACCTATTATTGTAAAGTCATTAACGAACCTTATTCTCACAAAATTTCAAACTCTTCATGTTTTAGATTCGTTTTGTAAAAGGTGTATGCCGTTGAAGAGGTATCAGTGTGAAGCTCGTCGATTGTGTGCAAACTCCGGTTGTATAATATAAAAGCTAGCAGTCCAGTACTAAGGATATACAATTGGATAATGGATATACTAAGGATATATCCTTAGTACTGGACTGCTAGCTTTTATATTAGTTTAGTTATTTTTATTTAGTTATACTTAATTTTATATTTAATGATGTTCAGCGGAATGCATTCAAAGTTTTGATAGATACTAAAGCTAGCAGTCCAGTACTAAGGATATACAATTGTATATCCTTAGTACTTAAGTACGTTAAGTACGTAAGTTACGTAAGGATATACAATTGTATATCCTTAGTACTTACATCATTAAATATAAAATTTACATCTTTCTTTAAGAGCTCTGTTAAAGGTTTAACGATCATTGCAGTCTTTTACATATTTTCGAAAATATTAAGCCAACCCTATGAAACTGTCAAGATGTTTTAAAGTTTTAGGTTCAGGGTACCTAGTTACAACTTTGGTTTTCTCCTTGAAAAGTTTAACTTCTCCGTTCTCGATCTGATGACCGAAGTATTCCACTTGACGGCATATCAATCTAGCCTTCTTCAGTTGATATTTAGCCCATACTGCGATGTGACTTCGAGTACTTCCTTCAACCTTTGGACCGCCTGGAATTCATCAGAAGCCGGAATTAAAATATCGTCCATAAATATTATTAAGATTCCTTTTGCCGATGAGTTCCCTGAAGATAATCGTTAAAAATCTCATAAAATAGTTTGGATACACAGATAGTCCAAATGGAGCTTTAATAAAATTCATACTGTCCATTATGTGTGACAAATGAAGTGTACTTTATGCTATCTTCGCTACTTTTCAAGTGAAAGAATCCATTCTTTAACCGTAACACTGAACACTCTGTCATCTTTAAGTTTATCTATCAAATCATCTATTATTGGGAGACGATATTATTTTTTTAGAGAATAAGCTCGAAACGGGTACAGCTTTTTCCTCTCGGGAGTTTTTTGTGAGATGACATCATCTCATGTATCGTCTTACTATCAATCATATCTGGAAATTCCTTGAGTAGCCCTGCTTTGAATTAGTTCTTTCCGAAACATGAATGGTCGTTCTGATCTAGAGATGCTGTGCTGCTCTAAAGGTATCAGCGCAATAAGGAGCGTTTGTAATAGCGTCCATTGGAAAATTTCAGCGTGGTCTTCTATACCCTATACTCATCTGGTGACCGAAGCAGTCTTGCCATTACCCCTGCCATTAAACCTGCGTTTACTGGTCTGTGAGATGGAGTCATGGGCACCAGCTAATAAAAAAAAGGTTTACCTATTCATTCTATTCAAAAATGGTCTGACAAACGTTTTTTACTTTACATGCCAAATAAATCTACAAAAAATTACGATAAAAACTGTGTTTTTACTTTTTTCATATGTTAGAAAATGGCTGAGATATTTACGATCACAGTGCGTATTTCCGGCCGAAGGTTTTTAATGCCCGAGGACCCAAAAATGAGGAAAAAGTGGATGACAGCCGTAAAAAAAATAATTGATTCAATAGGCTCTAAAACTGTAGCACACTGCTGTGAAGATGTAGTAGTAGTAGTAATGTAGTTCCAATACCTGTAAACAATATAACAACATAGTATAACAATAATATAATAATAGATACTGTACTAGGTATATAATAAACTACACCAGCTGTAAGCTATTTTAAATCTCTATTAATCACCTGAAAAAGTTGCCTTCTTCCAGTAACATTTAACTGAAGTCGGCGACGGCTCCTCCGTTCTGCGGTGAAGCGACATTAAAAATGCCACAGAATGTTTACATCCGCCTTTGCTAGCTGCGCAGTCTTCACAGGATATGCTTATTATCTCTTCTTCCTTCTCGTTGCATTGCAAAAGGTTTTGAACGCACTTTGTGTTCAGTAGTTATTCGGCATTTGACGGTACATACGTAACCCTCTCTTTTTAATTGTATATACAATTAAATAGGGTATATACCCTATGGCATCATCTCCGTAGCTCTCTCTTCCTGACCTAGAAACACTTCGAATATTAAAAAAAAAACTACAAAATGTACTATTAGAATGACTTAAGCGATTTAATGTTTGTATTGTGCGTATCAGTGGCGTCTTACTTTAATAGATTAGCCCTCGCGCGGGGCACTGCGAACAGTCGCGGCCGCCGCCGCCGCGCCACGTACTCGTCCGGCACCTGTAGCCCCAACAAAAGTAGTACCTACGTCTGGATTTGAGACGCTGCCTCGGAATACTCTCATCATATAATATGCGAGTGCCAACTCCCTTCTAGTTTCCAATTTGTTGTATCCAACCATGCCTAGAACGAACAGAGTTGGATAGGGTAAAACCGGGATAGATGCCGCACTTTTTGAAATACGCTCCTAATTTCAAAAATATTAATTGATCATGAATAATCTCTATGAATATAGCTAGTTTAATCTTTTATATTACTTTATCACTTGTTTTTGTTGACCTAACAATTACAGATTTTTTAGAAATTAACTTATTGCAGACCATGTCTCTTGAGGATAGATGCCTATTTTTGAGGATAGATGCCCCACCATGAAAATGCTAAGAAGGATAGATGCCTGTATTATAGGATAGATGCCTAATCGAATAAAATAAGAAAAATCCATTCTTTTAAACATTTTTAATAGTAATCTTTAAAAGATAATTCTATTATGACACGCAGAACCATAATAAACTTAAGAATTTGTCTAACAAAAATATTAAATTTTAAAATTTTCAATGGATTTTGATTTTTATAGTTTCCAAAGCGTCTTCTCGTTCATCTCTTTTAGTTTGCTTTACAGTTAAATCTTTAGTTGTCTTTCCTTTACTTTTATAGTCGTTTTTAGATGGATTTTCGTCATCTTCGCTGTTTGAACTGTATTATATTTACATGTATGTAACTGTATTATATTTATTATACATAATTTGTCTTTTTCGTGAGATTCGACCCTTATCTACTTTTAAATAATTATCATTTTCTTTATCATAAAGATCAGTCCATTCATTATCGTCTTCATCACTAAAATAATATATTTTTAATTTCATATTTTTATCATTATTGTCTTTGATTCCTTTATTTGTTTTTTTAAGTTCTCCTTTTTGTTTGGTAGTTTGAGTCTTGTTTCTCTTGTCTAACTTAGTTTTTATTTGTTTTATCATCCTTTCAGAAATCTTCTTTTCTTTCATATATTTTCCTAAATATTTATGTTGTGTCACCGGACACAACATAAAAAAACATTAAGAATGTCATGTGTATATGTATGTGTATGAGGGGATAGATGCCTCTAAGGGCACCTATACCTCAAAAAATCAGGGCAACTATCCTTTTTGAAAGGGATAGTTGCCCTTTTATTTCTTAAATAAACTAAAACCAAAAGAGCTATTATTTACACCTAGGTGTACACTTAATGAACCAGTGTATTGAAATAATAAAAAATATAACAGAATTTATTGCTACTTATAAAGTTATATCACGGCAAATACTTACTTTTGAAAATTTTAAGCTTACGCGGCGTTTGCTGCGGAGATAATCACACGCACAAGCTACACACTTTCGCTCCGCAAGACAAACTGCGGGGACAAATGTGTGGGACGCCTGCGCTTCTTATTTAAATTATTAATTCTTAGTTGCGAGTTTGGGAAATTAGGTTTTTTGAACACGAGGCGTCTATCCCACTGCGGCATCTATCCCGGTTTTACCCTACATCAACGGATAGAAGGTACCTGGTGAATTTATTTTGTATGCGCTCCAACACGAGGGTGTAGGGTGTGCCTCATGCGGGGCCCACACCGCGGCGTTGCATTCGAGCTGGCTGCGGATGAGAGCGTCGTACAGAGCCGTTATTGCTCTTATGTTTGTGAAGCTCCCAGCTCGACGCAACACAAAACCTAAATGCCTATAGGCCTTTTTGCATACCTTTATTATGTGGTCTCGGAACTTTAAATCGGTACTCATAATAACTCCGAGATCCCTGACTGTAACTGCCCGTTCCAAAGGTACTCCTTCGACGTCATAGTCGAAGTGGAGTGGAATGCTTGACCTGCGGCGCGAGTACGGATCTTTTCGATAAATAAAATTCGATAAAATTGACAGTTAAAATCGATAAAGTAGGTTTTATTCGATAAAATTGACAGTTAAAATCGATAAAGTGGGTTTTATCGATTTTAACTGTCAATTTTATCGAATTTTATTTATCGAAAAGATCCGTACTCGCGCCGCTGGTAAAAGAATAATCATAGACAACGTCGAAATGTTGATTGCGAGTAATTTTTATCGCCGCCCATAATAAGTACCTAAGTAGGTACTAAATGAAACACACACACTTTCAGTTAGGTTTAAGTTTGAACAAATACCTAACCGTGAGTAGGTAATGCTTACTTAGAACATAAGTACATACATACCTTTTCATCTTTATTTCATGAATTTCGGCAGCCGTAAATCCTGATTCTTCATGAAATATTGTGCCACCATCAAACTATCCACTCTTGGCAGATTGTCCGACTGACCTTTTACAAAACCTCCTTCCATTCTACACTACACGATTCACTTTAGTATAATCGGATATAAAGGATAATTTATATTATTTCTTTGAAATACAAGCACACTATAGGTAATAGGAAAACGAAGACGATCGAAACAAAATGACGCGCGTAATTTAGTAGGATCAACGCACCGAACCGAGCGTCGCGCTGTGTCGCGGTAGCGGGCTAACGAGGTGTGACGTCATAGAATGAGCGCGCGTAATCTCGGAAATTCAAAAAATGGCTTAAATTCTCGTCGTTATAACTTCGGAAATACTGCATGTATTGAAGTGAAATAAAATCTATTGTAATGTATTGTTTACTTTTAAAAACGGGACATAATCGCGATAAAAACACAGGTTTATATGTACCCGTTCCCGTTCTTAAAAGTAAACAATGTTTTCGAATCGCGAAAGTTTAAAAGTTACTATTGTAATGTACATGATCTACGCTAGGATTTTAGGTATATTTGAAAGTAATATTTTGACCTTTTTGTGTTCTCCATTGTATAAGCTCATTTCGAGCTCTCTGCCCTTGCACAAGTTCTGGCCCAGCTGCGTTATGTCCATCTCTGGCTTGAAGTTCCACCTGTATGTAGCTCCTCCTGCGACAATTCCACATGATCCAAGCCGGCACTGATACATAAATTGTGCAACATGCGATGGTAATTTTACCGGCCATCTCAGGGCTATAATGAAACTGCCTTGCTGCCAAAACACATCACCAACTGCCTTTTAAAATGCGAAATGTACGCTCTATGGTAGAGCGTGCCGTTTTTTGTATGGCATTATAACGTCCTTCCGGTGAGTCAAATGGAGCTCCATCTACTGGGGTTTTGGCGCTTATCCCTTTCTGTATAAGAGCGGACGCCAATTATTGATAGTGAGCGCTGATGCTAGTAGGTCATCTATCTTGCGTGTATGGGTGTGTGAGGATTTACAATAATAAATGTTTGTTCACTGAAGCTAATTTATTTCTCTAAGTTCCAATATATTTTACGAGTTACTTCTATTACAATTTCGTGGCCGAGCAATGGGCACGCGGATACTCTAGGGAGGCGGAGGGACGACTGGCGTCGCTTCGCTAAATGTGTTGATACAGGCTTTTTCTATGTATGAACTGTGTCACCACAGGGTCATCAGGTATTTTCTCAAGGGATAGCCCGAGTCTCCTGCAATCATGTTATATATCATTCCATCATTCTGTCTGTGAGAACTATGTTGATATATAAAGGTGGTGCTTATGCTTTGCTAACCAGATATTACTTTTATGATGAGACTTATATTAGAGATCGTTATTATTAGTTTTAAACTAATAAGTATAAATAAAATAATAAGGTATAATACTCACCCAGTAATATAGCTGTCTCATCTGTGTTATTAGTTAGATTCTCGTGATGCTCACGAATTTCACTGTTCTGCCAAACAAATGAGTCGTGGGTGGCTTCGCCATATGAAGCATCGTCATTTAGCATTTGGCAATTTAGGTCGCATATCTAAAACAGAGTACCATAAAGTAACATCTTTTAAAAATGTCATATTACTTAAATGTAAATTATATTATTTGAGTATACTAGTTAGTTGGCTCACCACTTGGCAATTAATAGATTGGAAATGTTTTCTATTATAAAACCGCTCCTCATGCTCATGGGGCCTCAGTAGTGCAATATGGCTGCAATCAATGGCTCCACAAATCCCAGGGATACCAAATTTTTCATAGAAACTGAAATAAATAATCAACAACATAAATACTAATGGAATAAATCAAATACTGGATGTTATGTAAGTATAGTTATTTTTTTTACTAAATAAGCACCTTTCTTTAATGAGATTCCGCTCTTGTCTATTTTGAAGAAATTTTATATACTTCCTGGTAATAGCAGAATTATTCAGTGCTTCGGTGACTTGCCCTAGACACTTCGACACTGGTGTCAATTCTACCATTTCATACCTAAACTAATTTTAGTTTCGTTCTCTCTCTTTCCAATAAATAACATGAGAAAGAGATGTAAGATGTCTGACAGATCTAAATTTAGTTTTCGAGCTGTCAAATACCTTTCAATCTTGATAAATTAGACGCCACTGAATTCATTGCCATTAAATTTACACTACACACAAGCAAAAGGATTAATTGGACAGGTCTAAAATATATTCCATCTCTTTCTCATGTTATGCATTGGAAAGAAAGAGAGCGAAACTAAAATTAGTTTAGGTATGAAATGATAGAATTGAAACCACTGTCTGTTGTGCCATAGGGCCATCCATATTTAGCCCCACTGCTCCCTGATAGCTTTCTCTAGCATAAAATGCTAGAGCTGTCGGAATCTGTAAATGAAAATACGTAGTTTTAATTAAAATTTGCCTTTAATGGACCTATTATAGACATTAAGTACCTACATTACTTAACTGAAGCAATTTTGCTACGGGTACAAAATTGAGTTGAGCCTTCCACTTTGCCATTCCTTTCTATTTACTCTACAAAGAGTAAATACTATAATATAGCAGTGGGAACGCGAAATAATATATTATCAATACTATTATGTAGGGTAACATATACATAGTAGCTTACCTTAATTGTGGCATCAATTCCCTTAACATTTTTCTGTTGTGGCAGAAATTGATGTATATCCTCACACAATTGTTCGAACAAACTCCGGTGAAGTTTAATTAAAAACAAATTCACAACCAAGAATTTGTTTTTCAAAAAAATTATCGCGTAAGCAGAGACGCTTGCGACTCCGCTCGGCCCTTTCTTTAGTTATTGCTTCCTCAAATAGCAAAAACCATGCCATTTTGAGCGTATTTTCTTCTAAACGACGCCTTTACAGTTATCGCAAGAAGTAAGGTTATATTTACGACCAAAGAACTGCCAAACAACGAAGTACTAAAGTCAATTAACATTTGGGAGTAGGAACAACGAAAGACAAACCGTCAAGTTACGAACATCGCACGAACGTCGGATACGAAACCCTTTGGTGGTAGAGAAACATGCGATCTGGTGGTATACCTCCAGGAATCGCCAGTCGCCATACCAGTCGGAATGTAATAATTTTTTCTAGAGATGTAGTCTTTGTAGAAAAAGAATTTTAATAATTACAGTAATTGTATGCAAAGAGGAAATAATTTTATTCTATTTGACATAAATAGTAATTTATAATTATTATAATAATAATGAATCAATTACGAAGCGCCGCCGTTGAGGATGCAAAAAAAAAAAACGATTTTAATTTGAATAAAGTATTTAATTCATAAAAGTAATTAATGATTACAACTTAAAATACGTGACGATGATTCCATGTGAGAATCTAAAGTGACATAAATTAAGTACTAAAATTATGATGCCATGGTGGGCATCTCAGGGTAAAGATTCCTGGTATTGGCCGGCTTTCGCAACAACGGCGGAGCGGTGATTTCCACGTAGAACACCTAGCAGCTGTTGTCATGTTGTGTTATGCGCCATCAATTATCGTGGTGTGCGATAATGTCACATCTCCTTCCGCAAGATCTGCAAATATTAGAAGGCTTTCGTCGAGAATAGTGTAGATAGAGTCGGTCCTATGTCTCTGGGGTTGCTGTCTCTAGCTGTTTCTGTTCCTCATTTATGACATGAATTCGTTTTCTTCCCTGCAGAAATCTACGGCGGATGAGCAGTGTTGCAATGACGAGTGCCGTTGCACTGAACAGTGTGTGGACTGGAATAGTTGTGTGATAGATATGTGTATTCGGGTTCTTGTAGCATCACTTTCAAGAATAGAGTTAATAATTTTCTCTATTTTACGTTGGTTCTCTACAATGCTACTAGTAATGTTTGAACTACGCGAGACCCACTGCTTGCTTAGACTTATTTGATGGTTTATTTCAACGGCTAGATTGTTCTCATTTTGCTTCAGGACCGTAATGGCATTGTCGTATTTTAATGCATCTCTATAGTCTAGGTGCCCGGAAATAATTTAATGTCGGATCCAAGACCGTCTATGAGACCTCTTTTTACTCGTTTAATTTCGAAACTAGCTAACTGTTCTGATATTTTGTAAGTACATAGTATTCATCTCCTCATGAGCGAATTCCAGTGCTTTTTCTATTGTCTTAGGGCGCATGCAACGAATGCGCGATCTTAGAGGGTCGTTTAATCCGCACGTATGCCAGATAATGTTAATGTAATAAAATGTAAATGGGCTTTTA
Source organism: Crocallis elinguaria (assembly GCA_907269065.1). Lineage (NCBI taxonomy): Eukaryota > Metazoa > Arthropoda > Insecta > Lepidoptera > Geometridae > Crocallis > Crocallis elinguaria. Next base: position 2,603,483 of record OU026076.1, read on the forward strand.
AAAGAAAACATGATGCAACAGGAAAATTTGAAAAATATAAAGCTAGGTTGGTTGCTCGTGGTTTTACTCAAAAGAAAGGCATTGATTATAATGACACTTTTTTCCCTGGGAGTTCGTCATTCTACTATGAGGATTTTGTTTGCTTTAAAAGCTAATCAATTGGATTTACAAATAGACGTTGCTACAGCCTTTTTGAATGGTGAATTAAATGAAATCAAATACATGGAACAACCAGTAGGTTTTTCAAATGGTAATAATCACCAAGTTTGTTTTTGTTAAATAAAAGTATTTATGGGTTGGAACAGGCAATTCGTATGTGGAATGAAAAAGTAAACACTGTATTGTCTATAGATGGCTTTCAAAGTAAATGTGAGCCGTGTATTGATGTAAAAAATACAAAATCTGAATATATTATCACTGCATTACATGTTGATGATTTTTATGTATGTAGCTACTGAAAAGGGCTACGACGTATTCGGCATCCTGTCAGAGGACGAGGAGTCCATCGCAGCGAGCAGCATTACAGCAAGGTGGTGAGCAGCAGTTTGCAACCAGCATCAACAATCGTGTAGCCACTATAGATATTTGCAGTTAATTGGAATAAAAAAGTCGAATGTTTTATTCTTAGGATTTATAAATAAAAAGCCAGGGTTAATCAGCGATACTTTATTTTAGACAGTAATTCTTAACATAGGTATAGCAGCGCGATAAAGATACAAAACAAACACTATTATACATTCGATACCCTGAACTAGGACTCCCTGTGTCGCAGGGGTTATCGACACGCACAGAAATTACAACACAAACATCCACGAACAAACTATGTTCACCACATAAAGTTTTCCCCTACCAAGGATAGAACCCGAAACGAAAGATGATATAATGCAAGGATAGTAAAAAAGATCTATTTATTGAACATAAGTTTAATTTGTAGTTTATATAAGCATCTTAAGTGTTCAATATATTAGTTAAAGGATGCTAAGTTATAAATACATACTTCAAATGCGGTAATTTTCTTGATTTTTGACCTCTGATATCTTTAGACGCGGACACGAGATTATGAGACCTTTGAGCTAACTTTAACTTATAAAAAAAGGTAAAACAAAATAAATAAGTTTGTAGCTTATTATTTTTCATTCCGTGGTTGATTCCTTATTTGACTGGACTAAAGCGTCGAGGTATAACATGAATATGTAATTGTGATATTTTGAAATCAATTTAAAAAAGCTTACAAACACAAACATGATCCGAGAGTATTCCCTATTTAGCTTTACCCTATTGTTCCGCCCTTTTATTTTGGCTTGCCATGTCTTCTTCCTTAGACGCAAGGCTTCGTCGACATTGCCGCCAAATTAATATTTACATGTTTTTTGGAAACAGTTTTGCCAAGTCTCTGCCATGAATGGTACACGTAAAACAATTAGTTTGATCCACTACAGCATATAATGTACAACCCAGGAGACAAACTGTTTTTCATGTTAATTTGGCAGTAGTTCAGTTTCAGTTATTTTTTTTTTTATTATTTTACAAATGTTTTCTGTTGGATACGTCAATGAAAACTAGTTACGGGGACGGTAGTGAAAGACTATTTAACCGCTAAAAACTTTCTCAATTTATTATATGTCAGACATCTGTCAAAAACGAGACGTAAGAGTTGTGTTTGCGCGATGCAGAGACGTGCAACGCCACCTAGTTAGAAATTATGAACTTCTTTAAACAAAAACATATCTTGCCACCATTCTGGATGGATAATATAAGTATACATGGGTTTTCTCCTGGGTGTTGTCCACTCTTATATTATTTTTTTATCGTCGCAATCAATGTTTTTAGCCAGATAAACAATTGGTTGTTCACTAAGAAGTCATTTTCTACCATCTCATCTTCGTCTAAGTCGGGTAACTCCAATACTAGACACTCAGTGTTTTCATTTTCTCTTTGTGGAATAATAAAGTCGTCAGTTTATTTTCATCTCCATAAACATGAAAATTAGTTTACAACTTTATGGTGTCCTTTTCGCAATTAGCACCCCGACATTGTGGCGTGGTCAAGCCCGTTACTATTGCTTTTTTCAGGGCTGCATTAATATGTGCAGTGCCCAAATAAATTTTCCAAAGCATCTTGGTTAAAATTTCGTAAGTTCATATATTTAAAGCATAATGCTTTGAACCAAATGTCACGTAAACTTTTAAATGATGTTATGTATCCATCTACACATTTTACATTTTTTGATCCAGGAAATTTGACGTTTCCGAGTGTTTTTATAAAATGTGTCCATTTTTCTAAATGGTTTCTTTTTTCGCTTACATTTTGTTTTTTATTTTTTATTGAGTCCTCAAGATGGATTGGTAACGTCAAAAAGTTGGTCCAACTCCTCCACAACGTGAGCTGTATTCAGTAGATCATTAGCTTTCTCTTCACTGTCTGCTTCGGCCAAGTTTTAAAACTACTGCAACGGCTAATTTTACCCTCATTTTAGCCTTGTATTTTGGTGCTGCTCTGTAATTTTATTTAAATATATAAAATTTGTATTGTGGGGGGTCTCCATTTCCATAAGGTGCTCGTAAAACGAGACGTTCTTTTACTTACAGACATTTTCGAAAACTTTAGAAGAGTACTATGCAAACTGCACTACCATACACTCTTACAGTATTTTTTTTTTGTATGTTCACAGTTCTAACCTATAGCAATAATAATGCCTAAACAAGCTTTTTTTTATGGATGTCCATTTTATATTTCTCTTTATAGGCAACTGGGAACTGTGTTCTGTACAAATACGGATTAGAAGTGGCACTCGGCCTTTGTCGGGCGTCGGGTGTCCTCGTTTTGGACGCACAGCGGCGACGGTTGCTTCGCACGGCACCCGCTTGTACGACCTTCAATCAACAATTGTTTCACAACATCTGCGTGCTCAGTGCAGACGAAGTGATAAATAAGCGGTGGTGCGCAAGTGATCTATGTAGCGTAAAGCGGAGCAGTCGTCGCTTTGAGCCCAGGCGGGTTTCCGAGACAGAGCACTATCTGGCCGTATTCCATGGCTTGTTGATGTTTTGCATACAGCCCGCGCTTGAACGTGTAGTATCTCGTAATCCGTGCTTGAAGCAAAAGCATTGATATTCTGACAAGCAAACGTACGTTTGCATAAGCGTCTGGGGTCTCCCTTAAGTAAAATTACTTATGCATTCTGAATAATGCAGTCTGGAGTGACGCCTTCAACTGATTCCGTGTAGTGATGTGAAGAAACTATCAATTATTTCGGGTGTAATTTTCGCCCGGTCAGTTGATATGCTCGCAGCTTTGCGGTTCGAAAGTTCATTTTTGAACCTTGCGAGAAAGTTGCGTGCCCAGTCAACTCTCGGCATATTATCTTTTAGTTCGTATACTTTTTTTCCGATTTTATTTAAATATTTCTGCGCAAAGACCCGAATGTCAGTGGTGTCAAATGGAAATCCCCATTGACTCAATAGCATCATTTTCTGTACAATGAACCTTTCCTCTTCAAGAGAAAACAATGTAGGATGACCGGCTTTTTCTTGAGTGCAGTTGATTTTCTTATACTTTCTGGACAACGTGCTCTTTGGAAATTTATAGGTTTTGGAAGCATCACTTAGTTTAAGCGTTCCATCTTGTATAGCTCGGATAGCTAATTCCAAATTTTCCTGTGAATACATCACACATCTGAATTAAATACAGAGTTTGGCCAAGGCGTTTTAGAATAGTTCCTTTCAACCAGCACAGTTTTTGCTGTGTATGTACTTTTACTAGCAGTAATTCATTTGTACAAAAAGTAACTTTCCGTTTTCCGCCAAAAAACCTAGATTGTGTAATAAATTTAAATAGTCCTTCAATTACTGTGACGTCTTCCTGTTCCACGCGACGACAGGTGGCGCCGCCTGGTGGATATCAAACTGAAGCAAAGAACCAGCCAATGAGAGAAAAGTATTTTGCCGCCACAAAAGTGACGCCATCATAAACATAATTTGATACCTCGCCATTTTGCTCAGTTCAGTTCTCCTTTGGATTTAGAGTAAGCCAGATCGGCAAAGATATATGGATATAACTGTATGGTTTTGGATTATATAAAGCTAAGTATTCTTCTAGTTAGGTAAAATTAATGTGCTAAATATCAAAAGTGTACTTATGTAATTACTGAATGTGTTGTCGTATATTGAATAATAATAAGAAAAGAGTTCCGATGAGTTTCTTGCCCATTCTTCTCAACCGGACTAAAACTTTGGAATGGGCACTTAGAGTCATTTTGCCTAGTAATTTTGAAGTATCTGGAAATACTGGAAGTACTGGAAATACAACAATATTATGTGATTTAAACTGTGTCTTATTTATTCTTGTAAGTAATGCAGGTTGTAACATTTTCAGAAGTGGGATGAGCTCATCCATTTCTGCCCGGATACGCAGCCCCATAATGTGAGATCCACCTGGGAGTCAACATCTGGCTGTTGTACTTCGATGGTGCGCACCGTGGCATCGGCTGGAATCTGAGCTTCGGGATACCGGCCTGCATGGAGAAGCTGGAATAATCTGGTAGGATCAATTCAAGTTATATCGAGTAATAGATAAAGGTGATTTTAAATACATCTCGGGGCACATTGGCCTGAATTGAATCCGGATAACAAATAATGTTTCTTTTCTTTGCAAAGTTTTGAAAGTGTTGGCTCGTACTTAATAATGTAAGGATTATAACGATACCCTATGCATCTACATTTGTTCAGGCATTTAAAAGTTCTAGTTGAATAATAAAAATTTGCATACAGACATTCATCTATACACTCCTTTTTTTTGGACAGTCATTAAAAACTGATTAGCTGTTCCGAGTTTTACAATGATTTATTTAAAATCGATGAAAAATTTATGTAATTGGAATGATTGTTTCGAATTTATTTTAAATGGATTGAAATGAAATTAAAATGTTCTTCTACAAAGTTAATATTTGGCCACATCAGGCTCATTATATACTTAAAGAAAACTTGTGTAGTTGTATCATTATGAGCTGCTGTATAGGTAATTATTAAGTAAAAAGTCTGTTCCAACCTACCCACTTTAATCATACAATTAAAATATCACAACTTTTCAATATCTAGTTTACAATGCTTCGAATTAAGCGGAAAAAAGAAAAGTATCTTGTTTTTCTTGAAAAGGCCAAAGTTAGTCGTACTGGCCAAAGGTATTTACAATTACCCTCCGAACTAGTGATACCTGTACGACGGCAGGGCATCTCGCAGTAGGAGCTGGTGTCATTCATTATACATGACGTAACATAATATACGCAAAAAGATAATAGCGAGGTTCTGATTGAGTAGTCGTTGGCATTGCGCGAAATGGTGATTACTGTTCGCAACAGTAGGAATTGGTTGATGAGTTTACCCTTATTTTGTTGGTATGAAAACTAAATGAGCCGTTGGTGCGGTGCTAATCGATATTGTTTTAACTGTGTGGTATTCGCCTGTGTGGCATTCTCCTGTGTGATATCTATGTTCAAGTTTACTGACGCTCATGACTTACGAAAAATGCTTAAAGGTTAAGTTGTGGTAGAACAATTTAATGACGAAGTGGTAGTTGAGGCTGATGAGCTTAGTGAAAGTCAATACGTTGCATTGTAGTTGCGTTGGAGGTTCAATGTTGTGATGTGATGAGCAACGTGGCGATTTTGTTTATTGGCGGGTTGATACCATTGGCAACCATGTTTTGATGTCGCAAAATAGACCTTCAGCCATATTTGAACTTGTGAATTGTTATTGTTGTAGTAGATATTCACTATTAGTAAAGTAACCACTGGTAGGCACTGGTAGGCACTGGTAGGCACTGGTAGAGGCACTGGTAGAGGCACTGGTAGAGGCACTGGTAGAGGCACTGGCAGAGTCACTGGTAGAGTTACTGGCAGTCACTGGCGTAATCGCTGGTAGAATCACTGGTACTCACTGGTAGAATCTCTGGTAGAATCACTGGTACTCACTGGTAGAATCACTGGTACGCACTGGTAGAATCGCTGGTAGAATCGCTGGTAGAATCGCTGGTAGAATCGCTGGTAGAATCACTGGTAGTCATCGATAGAGTTGGTAGGTATAACGAGAGCCAAATTTTGAAAAAACATTGTAGAGGTTGAATCAGTAGGCGAGGTGGCCACTGAAAGGCGAGGTAGCCATTTAGATATTGTAACTGCGAGGTGGCTGTTTCGGTAGTACTGACATTCTTGATGAATTAGAGTATTGCATACTGACATGGAACGCTGACGGGTGAAGCTGACTTTATTGATGAATACTGACTATTGAGAATTTTGAGAGTAACTTGTGATGTAGTCGAATCTTGGCTTAGGGAGGCGCCTGGGAAAGGATGGTGCGCTCAGTAAAAACAGCGCTGGGAGCAACCCTGCACGAGCGACATCCTACTGAAGAAGTTCTCTCCACCCTGCTAACGGAAGCGGAGTACACGGTCAACAGCAGACCACTGACACACGTATCGGTCAGTGACGAAGACCCGGAGGCCCTAACGCCGAATCACTTCCTGTTGGGAGGGCCCGGTCACGTGTCGACACCAGGAACCTTCGATGAAAAGGACACAATCACGAAATCAAGTTGGCGCGCTGCACAGAGATTGGCAGACATCTTCTGGACTAGATGGATCAGAGAATACCTGCCTGAGCTTCAAAACCGGCGGGAGCCCCAAGGAAAAGGACCCAGCGTTGAAATCGGCAACCTTGTTCAATTGGTCGACAGTAACTTACCGAGAAACGTATGGGTCCGAGGAAGAGTCATCGCTACGTATCCTGGTCCGGATAACATCGTACGAGCAGTCGACGTAGCTACGAAAGGAGGAGTTCTTCGGAGACCTGTGAGAAAACTAGTGATCCTGCCAGTCGAAGACGTCGTTCCGGCACGCGAAAATGGTGCAACACAGTCGCACGGCGGGAGAAATGTGCAGAACAACGTAGCTTAAATAACGTCATTATAATTAAGATTCTTTGATATTTTGTAAAATGTGTTCGAGACTATAAACAGCCAAAATTTTCTGAAGATAGCAGGCTGTGATTGGAGACCGGAGTAGCAGGAGCCTGATCAAATGAAATACGTTGGTACGAACTTCAAAGACTTCTTCCGCAGCAGTTTTAGTAGGTATCCTTCTACAAAAATAAGTTGTTAATTTGGGGGTTTTTGTTTGTTTTAACTGAAAGGTTAGCAAGAAGGCAGCTATGTACTACTTGAACGAGCTGGATATGTGAGGGTGATTTGATATAGTTGGTGATTATTTTAAAGCCTTTACAGATTATGCAGGTGTTAGGTCTATTGTTATCAAAAGATTGCATTAGTTAGGGGTGTTGGTGACACAACGACATAGAAGTTGGACATAGACTTGGTAAGTCATTGAGTAGATGTTTTCAAGCAGCAGCAGCGCCAGTGTTCCTTGATTTAAATGCCGATACTTTTATTTATTTCGGCTGGGTAGTATGGTATGACCTTAAAATCAATATGAGAACTTTTTCTTTTAATCTACGTTGGATATGTGTAGTGAAATATGGGGTAGTAAAACAGAATAATGGATATTGGATAATGGTTTACATAATAAAAGATTAAATTGTAAACGATAGCGAAAAATAATAGTGGCCCATGGTATAATATGGAAAGTTTTTGAGAAAGTATTTATAAGAAATGTTGTATTAATTCTGGGCTCGAGCAAATAAACAACAATAGCTTTCGGTTTGTTGGGATGACTAAGTTCACCCGTAAACTTGTATCTAAATGCTTGTTTAGATTTCCTATAGGAAACTACCAATAGTGTAGACCTTAAAGGAAAGATAACCTAAGGGGAAATGCTAAAGAGTGCTGGGGAAATAATAATCGCAGGATTAGTTACAGTCAATATTCTAATTTTTGGGTTCAAATATTGGGTTCTATTAGTTTTGGCGTACTCCTAATAACGATTCAAATAGATGGAACATTTAATGAAATTTACTTATAAAGTAAAATTAATATATAATAAAAACAGTTGTTAATTGATAAATATATATGGACAAGTTTTAAAGAAAATTCAAAGTTATTTATTATTAGTATTACATACAACTAAATGTAGCCTGGCCATTTTTAAAATTATTTATTGGAAAACTAACATTGTAACTGCGAATCAATATTGGAGAATTAATACTGTTAGTTCAGTCCGTACCCAATAAATTTTGGACTATCTTAATTTGAAGGAAACTTAATTTTGCTATGGGTTATCATACTCTTGGTCATACTCTTGGTCATACTCTTGGTCATACTCTTGGTTATACTGTTGGGCATGCTGTCAGTAGTGCTGTTGGTCGTGCTGTTGTTCATGCTGGTGATCATGCCGTTGGTCATGCTATTGGGTCGGACAGCACCATAATTATCACATTTGGTAGTAAGGGGGTGACTAAATGTCACATTATGTTGATGTGACTAGATGTCACACTATGTTGATGTGACTAGATGTCGCATTGGATATGAAATGGGTGACAAAATGACACATTATCATAAATTGGGTGTCGAAATGTCACATGGTATTAAATGGGTGTCAAAATGTCAAATTGATTATAAATAGGTGACTAGATGTCACATTGGGTATTTAATGGTTGACAAAATGACACATTGGTAATAGATGGGTGACATGCCACATTGGTAATAAATGGGTGACTAAATGTCAAATTGAATATTAAATGGTTGATAAAATGACACATTGGTAATAAATGGGTGGCATGTCACATTGGATATTAAATGGGTGACTAGAGATCACATTGGATATTAAATGGGTGACTAGAGATCACATTGGATATTAAATGGGTGACAAGAGATCACATTGGATATTAAATGGTTACAAAAAGTCACATTGGGTATTAGATGAGTAAATTTATTTCAAATATTTCTAGTCACTATGGATTAATTGGGTGATCAATTAAAATTCTTAAAATTGCGTTTCACAAGTATTGACATTTTGAAGTCTTGGGCAAAACATTCTTAAACTGTGATCAACAGTTTATTGCATTTAGTATTTTAATTATTGTATAAAATTATGTAGTTTAATTCGTTTGTTATTATTAATTGTTGTTTGGTAATGGATTTTGTTTTCTGATAAAGAAATTAACAATTTTAGGTTATTAAACTATAGTTCGGTAGCGTTATAAAACCTGTGGTGCGCAGCAAACCGAGTCTATTAGAAAGGAATACCATCATTTAGGCCTTGTGAAATATTTATTTCATATGTCGAAGAATATAATACGTATTGTTATAATGGGTAGATATTATACGATAAAAAATATGTTATACTAATTTTTAATAGGCTACGTGGGCGAAGCCGTGGGGCACAGGTAGTCGGTTAGATATTTTTATGCACACTAAGGGCCAGTTGAGTGTTAAGTACACAAGTCCAGGAGTTCGGTAGTATTAACCAGTTTTGATGTCACATACTTGTCAAAATTGGGTGACCTATAATCTTGGTCCGTCATATTTTTGACATTGCTTTGGGCATAATATATTGATAGTTAAAATGTACTGATATATCCGTGGATGTTGAGTAAATAAAGGTTATCACTATGAATATATATATGTACACAACTTTATCTTTTGCAGGGACGCAAAGCTATCAGGATGGACGAGTGTAATAAATTTAAATAGTCCTTCAATTACTGTGACGTCTTCCTGTTCCACGCGACGACAGGTGGCGCCGCCTGGTGGATATCAAACTGAAGCAAAGAACCAGCCAATGAGAGAAAAGTATTTTGCCGCCACAAAAGTGACGCCATCATAAACATAATTTGATACCTCGCCATTTTGCTCAGTTCAGTTCTCCTTTGGATTTAGAGTAAGCCAGATCGGCAAAGATATATGGATATAACTGTATGGTTTTGGATTATATAAAGCTAAGTATTCTTCTAGTTAGGTAAAATTAATGTGCTAAATATCAAAAGTGTACTTATGTAATTACTGAATGTGTTGTCGTATATTGAATAATAATAAGAAAAGAGTTCCGATGAGTTTCTTGCCCATTCTTCTCAACCGGACTAAAACTTTGGAATGGGCACTTAGAGTCATTTTGCCTAGTAATTTTGAAGTATCTGGAAATACTGGAAGTACTGGAAATACAACAATATTATGTGATTTAAACTGTGTCTTATTTATTCTTGTAAGTAATGCAGGTTGTAACAATTGCAAGCACTGTTTATCTTTCACAAATGCATCGAGTGAAGCATCACATGATGACGGTTCACGCAAGTTAATAAGGTTCAAAATCTCAAAGTTCAAATCACAGTATATACAGTCTGTATGGTAAATAAAGGCACTGTTATTAAAAAAATTAAGACTTCTTTTCTACGTTTTATCGCAATTTATAATCAAATCTACATTAAATCTATGAAATTAATTTATAAATTGAATCAATAATACTCATAAGAAGATTGTGAGCGGTATCCGTATGACGAGTAGTTAGGTGTATCTAAATTATCAGTTGCGGATTGCGAACTATAACAAGCAGAATTTAGTTCCTCGAGTGCATTATTAAACTTATTACGCAATTGTGATTTGTTAATAAGTGGTAATTTTTCAATTTCCGGCAAAAGACTCATTAAAAAATGATAATCCTGGGATTTTTTAACATCATCTGTATTGCGACGTACTGACTCATTTTCAATCAGTTTTTGTTAGCGGGCTATGGTATTAAAAACTCCTTTTGCTGTATTTGAATAGTAGTTTATTTTAGTTAAACGATACACTTTACACGGGCACCATTAGATATCATTAGCGAGCGAGAACAGGTAAGAGAAACTTCATAGAACGCGGTTCAGCACATCCTTCAACGTCAAAAATGACAGTGACGTTTGACAATAACAGCTATATAAGTATTCCATAGATGTAGCATTCATTGTAACATTTTATAACTCTAACTCCCTTCCTCAATGAATGCTTCTATATATATATCTTATCTTGAAGCTAAATTATACAAAATTAACACAATCTATTTACTTCTATAAAAACAAACTATTTAATGAAAAAAAAATATCTTTAGGCATACCGCTACCTTTAACACTTTATAAACTAACCTTTTAGCTTTTTCTTAACAAAATGATATCTTTATAGAACTTATAGGCACTCTGCTACCTTTTGAATATAAAACAAACAAAATTAGGACACACTGCTATCCCTTTCTTTAAATACAAAAAATATATCTTACTCCTATTTACTTAAGCATACTACTATTAGCAACATAACTATGTATTCTATAATGCTGTAATTAAACATTTTAACAAAAAATCACGTTTCATTTCTTCAAGTTTAAACCCTGGCATAAACTTTCAAGTATAGTTTTGTTTACACTTTTTGTACATAAATCTGCTAATTGTTCCTTACTACTTATATACTTCAATTTTACAATACTTAGCGACATACTGGGGAGAGCGAACAAAGTGAATGGCATAAACTTTCAAGTATAGTTTTGTTTACACTTTTTGTACATAAATCTGCTAATTGTTCCTTACTACTTATATACTTCAATTTTACAATACTTAGCGACATACTGGGGAGAGAGCGAACAAAGTGAACTTAGGCGTAGTCTAGTTCAGGGTTGTTGGGATCGACAGAAGTGCCCATCAATGTTAAATTATTTTCTACATCTGGTTGGTAGAGCCCAAATGCTATCCTATAATTTACCGGAAAGACAGTTGATAGCTGACATATTAAGACACTACCCAAAACGTGTCCAACAAATATGGGTAACCACTAAATTAAGCACAATAATAGAGAAATTCTGAATGTTGCACATAGATAAGATAGTCTATGAAACTCAGCTGTCAATATTTGAAGTCCTGGAGGAAAATTTAGAAAGATTTTGTAAACAAAACATGAACTTAAAAGTGAAAATGAATAATCAAAACCAGTTTAAATACATAGGAAAATTAGGGAATGATTGCTGGTTTCAATGGTTATAAGTTGTGCGGGTTTTTTTTATCATGGAGACTAACGATATAAGTGGAAAAGGAGGTTAGAAAATTGCGAACGTGAGATAACCAGGTAAATAAAGAATACAAATTTTTCAAGGTATTAAATGAGCATATCTTATATTGAGGATTAAATTCGATGGAAAATAGATTATTAGTTTAGAAATAACAATTCTTCGAAGGTTCGAAATCATTTACTTTGATTAAACCATAAATAAATACAAATAAGTTTAACGTTTAACAGTTTCTTGTACTTTTATCGTATACAAAACTATATATAAAGGGGGTAATATTAACGATAATTAATGTTATCCAGTCGTAAATAAAATAAAGTATTTAAAATACTAAATAATAGGGTTATTAAATAAGCAAATAATTTCTGAAATACCAGTTTATTCATAAGTATTACAGTTAGCAGTTTGTAGTTTGGGGGGAGGGGTCCATTCCAGATAATAGAGTATGAAAAGCAATTAAAATTGATATACATGATTTGTAATTCGCATTTATTTTGTACAAAAATTAGATTCTTATCTAAAGATTAATGGATAGATAGATTTTCATAAACCAAATAAGTAGACAACTCGTTATTGGTTGTACTTTAAACTACTTTGTTTAATTTTTGTTAGAAGTCAGGTTGGTGTTAGAATGATATTATTAATATATTATGTTATGGGTTAGATATATAATAGTTACGGCCAGTTTTTTATGATTTCTAGTCTGATAGGTCTGACAAATTTTTTTACCAGCAAGGAAAAGAGCTTGAGGAATGATGATAAAGATTGTTTGATTAATGTTAAATGGTAAGGGAGGTTATGCAGGCAGTTTGAGTATGGTGAGAGTTCAGTTTAGTAGTGAGGGCTCTGAGAGTTTGTTAGTCCTGGGACAGAAAATGATTTGTTGACGATTGGTTTCAAATACATTACACCGTACAAAAAGGAGGATTTCATGGGAAAAGGAGGTGTTAGGTTAGGTCAGAAGACAGGCTCCCATTGACTGGAGCCATGGAATTTTCTATACTGCACAAGTTAGGCTCGGACTAAGCACACTCCACATTTTCCAGAACGAACAGACTTCTATGGGAGAACGGAATCTAGGTGGGGTATATTCATTGTGGGGAGATGTATCTTTGAAATAGTACATACTATTTATTTGTGAACGGGCATTTGCTGTATAGAGGGGAAATTAATTTCGGGTTTTATAGAAAAACACCATCAATTAATTTGGGGGTTGGATATGACGGAACTGGCATTGGTAGCAAAGTCCATCATGTTCACAGATAGATGAAGAGAAAGGGAATTACATAATAATATAATGTAATTAAACTTTAATAAACTTATTAAGAATAAAAGGAATAGAGAAACATACTTGAGCTGTATGCATACCTTTAGATATAGGTACCTATCTATAATGTTCGCTGTGTGTGTGAGGGTACCTAACCAGTAATAAACTAGCTACGGAGCAAGACGGTGGTTTTATTTGCTACATACACACCAATTGACGACGAAGCTGAGATTCTACCCACAAGAAAAAAAAAATAAAAAAAGTTTTGTTAAAATGGCAAATTTCATCGGAAATTTATGTGTTTTCGACCACAAAATTCACGAATGGGACGTGTTTTACGGGAGGTTGATGCAGTTCATTAAATTGAACAACATTTCCGGCGATAACAAAAGTGCAGTGTTGTTAACAAATTTGTCGGATGAATCCTACCGTCTGTCTGGTTTCGGAACCTCGTTCATCCGAATAAGCTCGAAGGAATAGTTTTTACGGAGCTAGTGAATGTACTCAACAGGCATTTTACACCGAAGCGGTCAACATTCGCCGACAGGGCGAAGTTTTACGAAGCGATAAAATCGGACGGTGAAAGCACCGAGGAGTGGGCTGCACGGCTGCGAGGGCTGGCGGTGTATTGCGATTTTGGCACGGAGCTGGACATGCTACTGCGTGACCGCTTTGTGCTAGGCTTCAAAACGGGACCGGAGCGTGACAGGCTATTTGAGTGCGACTCAAAGAACCTGACCTTTGCACAGGCATTGGAAGTTGCCCAGAAAGCAGCGTGTGCACGACAGGCGCGCGCTAAAGTAGTCGTCAAGGAGGAGCAGGTGTTCCATGTACGTGACGGCGGGCGCCGCGCGGCGGCTGGCGCCGGCGCGGGCGGACGCGACCGCGGATCCGACAACGTCGAGCAATCTCGTTGCACAGTGTGTGGTTTAAAAAACCATAACGCGGCTCAGTGTAGATATAAGAACTACAAGTGTCTGATTTGTGGGCAAAAGGGCCATTTAAAAAAGTTATGTGGGCTAAACTTTCCTTTGTGGACCGTCGATTTGGAAGTTCACGTTTTTATAGTAGTTAGTACTCTTAAATAGAAAGCTTTTTTACAAATTTTGAAGTTGCGGAGATTCACGGTTTACGAGACATAATTTTTTAAAGTTTCGATATAAATTGGAAAATAATACGCCATTTGCAAGTTTTTTATGGATAAATTGTCATGGTAGACGTCAAAGTTGACATTTACGTTCCGCTGATGCTAGAGGTGTATTTCATTAAATTTTATTTCTTATATTTTCTAAGATATAATTTTATTTTCAATTATTACATTTGGTGTGTAATTAATGTGCACAATAACCGTACTTTATTACACAATTACATTGACTTTTTTATACAAAAAAATAACGAATTTATGTTTATACTGCGGAATGGAACGTGAAGCGACGCTATTTTGTTTTGTAGCGTCTTTTTATCTGTTTCTGTTAGTTGTCAGTTTCAGTCATCGTTTGTTGTTGTGTTTTATTCTCACTACATGAATATCCGAAAAATACCCAAAACCGAATCAGAGCACCCCACTTTCCACGTGGTCTTGTCTGCCCTACCCCTAGAGTGTATATAAAAAGGCGGAGGCGCGGAGGGAAGAGAAGCCCAAAGCCGAAGCTGCGGAGCCGAGCACGAGTGACCGTGCTTCGGCACGCAAGGGCGGAAGGGCTGCTCTTCACGCAGCGCCGGAGCTAGGGCGGAGTCAAACTGTTGTAAAGGACTTAGTGTTACATCCTGCATTACTTACAAGAATAAATAAGACACAGTTTAAATCACTTAATATTTTTGTATTTCCAATAAGATACTTCAAAATTACTAGGCAAAATGACTCTAAGTGCCCATTCCAAAGATGTAGTCCGGCTGAGAAGAACGGGCAAGAAACTCATCGGAACTCTTTTGATATTTAGCACATTAATTTTACCTAACTAGAAGAATACTTAGCTTGATATAATCCAAAAACCATACAGACTTCTTTGCCGATCTGGCTTACTATAAATCCAAAGAAGACGGCAATTCCTACCACAACCACATTTAACTCACTAATTGATCGCTGCGAAGGCAGGAGAACGAATGGCGCTCGGGCGGCTCGACACTGGTATTTATACTGGTTAGAGGGGGTAGGCCGCAAGATGGCGCCGCCCGCGCGTCACTGTTTCCGACTTCTTAACATTACGATCGTTTTCTGACTTCTTAAACATTAAATTGATATACATAAATTCCATAATAATTCTTTAGAATAATCATACTATAATTATATTGTAACTGACTAATAAATCTGCATAGTATTTTATTAATGACGTGATTGTTTACACGAACGATCACGACATAAAAACATTTGATAAAATACATATTATATCATTTTAAGTAACAGTAGCTAACACTGTATTCTAACCTCAAAACTTTAATCATGGGTATCTTTATAACCATGGGGCTCCGCGGGGTGGGGATGGTACAGGGGGGGTAGCTCTCCTCCGACTACCCCCTCCCTCCTCTCCCCGCCCCATAATTCGATGGATATTTTGGAAAAATGTAGTCTAACCTCAAAACTTTAACCATGGATATCTCCATAACCATGGGGCTCCGCAGGGTGGGGATGGTACAGGGGGGTATCCCTCCTCCCACCCCTCTCTCCCCCCTCCCCCCCAAAATCGACGGTCCACAAAGGAAAGTTTAACCCAATTGAGAGATCATCTTATCTAATAGTTAGGGAAAATCAATTTAAATAAAACTAAAAGTAACAATTAGATTAACAGTTAAATAATTAATGTATAGTTGTATACACGGGGGGTTGAATAGAATATTAGAAGTAGGAATAAAAGTATTATTTACCTAGAGTCTGGAACGATGAAGTAGAATGTCGTAACGAGCATGGTTGCTTGGTTGGTTTTGACTGATCGAGGGAACTTCGTGGTACCTGCCAAATATAATGACATGTTATTTAATTTAGGATTGTGATAGATTAACATCCCTTTTCATTCTTTTAAGTGTTTAAGTAGTTTGGGAATGTAGTGAATCAGTACTAGGATGAAACTTGAATTAGGCAGAATTCAAGTATTTACAGTATAAAGTTAGGTTATGTATATAAACGGTTATATAATAAACAATAAAAACAATTGAGTTTTATTTGAATGAATTTAGATAGAACAGTTAAAGTTGATAGGTTTTTTTTTTTTTTTTATTATTTACATTTACACGCTGCAAGCTCCAGGGCTCGCACCCTTTTTTTGCTAATCAAACTAATAAACTAATTTCTTGCAATTTTCACATCACATCATTAAATTAACAAAAAGAATACTCCGAAGGCATAACTATGGTGATATACATACACACATAAAAATAACTTTATATAAATACTTCTAAATTCGTTTGTGAAGAGTAGTTGAGGTATTCAACTATAAATATTACAATTAGGACTAGTTTATTTACAGTAGTTTATTAAGTACACAATCGGAGCGGACGAGATCCCACAAGCAGCACCCGTTCACGAGTGTGACGCATGTGCCAGCCATCGCTCTCCTCAACCATTTCAGAGGGAAGAGGGCGACCCGCCACACGACGCCACTGCAAGCAAGATCATTCCAGTGACCATGGCCACTCCGGTTGTCCACCCAATTCACTTATCCTATGTCAACTCCCCGTCTCCGCCCCTCCGTTCGAACTCTGCGAT
Source organism: Crocallis elinguaria (assembly GCA_907269065.1). Lineage (NCBI taxonomy): Eukaryota > Metazoa > Arthropoda > Insecta > Lepidoptera > Geometridae > Crocallis > Crocallis elinguaria. The sequence goes on from OU026076.1 coordinate 2,620,417, forward strand.
GGCCTCCGCCACCACGTTATTCCCATCTCTGATGGCCATTTTGATTATTCCCATCTCTGATGGCCATTTTGAGGTTGTAGTCCATGATTCTTTTGGTGGAAACTGCCTTCACCCTCAATCAATCAATCAATCAATCAATCAATGCTTTATTTACTAAAAATGTTACAATTTTTTTTGTGATAAGAAAGATGCTTATTCTAATTATGATAAAGAAGTTTATATCATCATCAATGTCGAATACAAACTCATTTTCAAGAACCCACAAACTCGCCACCACATTTCCTTCAGAGATCTCCGACTCCGAACTAAGTCAGAGAAGACTTGTATCTCGGAGAAGCCGATCTCCTCCAGGATGAGCAGCAGATGCGAATCATTATACTAAGTTCTAGTAACATGTCAAATGGTACAGCATTATGTGCGTATATAAAGTTTGTTATGAAGAAATTAATGATGAATACATCTTATCAAACAAAATACCCCGTATAGGTGTATACCTGTATTTATAATTGATATATATATATATATATATATGACGGGGCGGCGAGTCCAGGGGTCTTTTTAAAAACGGTGACGTCACCACCGGTGACGTCAACATCTTCAGCATCATGGTGACCGCTCACCCCTCGTAGAAAGAAAACACGAAGTAGCTCCATTTATCTCAACCATTTATTGCGGCAAAGTTATATGGGAGATCCGAACAGTCCGACGGTAGGCGCAATACTGCTTTTCCAACAGTCGGTCGCTCGTATTTATAGCAAAACAGATTGTGACAAAGAATCTTTATAAAACTTGTTAGATCTTGTCATTCTACTTTAGATTTTAATCTTCAATTGAAATTCATTACTTTTTATTAACATGGGGCCCAGGAGAGCACTCATGATTGTTAAAATAAATGACTCTAGGCGCCAGTTCCAAGTAATAGGCCGTACAAGAAGAACGGGCAAGAAACTTGCCGGCAATCTTTTAAAAAAATGTGTTTACAGTGAATTTGTTCAGTTTAACAATCATTTGTCTAGTTTTAACAATTCAATGAGTAATTAATGGTTCACAAACATTAATTAGTTAATCAAAGTTAAAGTGAAATTATTAACAATCCAATGAGTAATTTATGGTTCTAAACGCTTATTAGTAAACCAAAGTTAACATGTTTTGATTGTTGTCATTTTACACCGTCCATGAAGCTCGCCTGTGACGTCATTGCTCCGATACGGCCATTCTGATAGATGGTGCGTGCTCTGCACCAGTCCAGTTATGTTCTGAAACAATGAGATGTTTTCTTCTGAGTTTGGTATCTGTAAGCAACCACCGTTGCTTGCAGTTAAGTTTGCAAGAGTAATAGCTTGCATTCTTAAGAGAAAAGAATTTTTTTTTTTTTTGTTCTTTTTTTTTTTCTTTTCGCTTTCTTTTCTTTGATCAATTATCTTTACAGTGAAGTTATCTAGTTTCGACAATCTAATGAGCAAACTATTTAGCTAACCAAAGTAGGTAAACATTTAGTTAATCAAAGTAGGTAAACATGTTATGTTTCCTATTGCCCTGCTCAACACCGTAGACGTAGCCCGCTTCGCGCCGACTCGGCCATTCTGACAGGTGGTGCGCGCCCTGCACCAGGCACGGTGTTTCTGAAAACTAGAAATTTGGTTTTGAGGTAGCTTTTAACTATAAACATTTCTAAAACTTGCTACATCCTGTTCAAAGCAAAGAACAAAATTATTCCAGCCCACGAACCACTAACTATTAATAAAATACCTTTACAACAAAAAAAACAATGAAAAATATCTAGGATTAAGAATGGACTGCTCCCTGACTTGGAACTCTCACATTGATCACATAAAAAGCAAACTTTCATCCCTTCTTGGTTCACTCCGTAATATAGTTAGATGCATTCCGCACAAACTTCGATACACCATCTATAACGCACTAGTCAAACCGCATCTATTAAATCTAATTGAAATTTGGGGTACCGCCTCAAAAACGAAACTAGCTGAACTACAAGTCGCACAAAATAAAATAATAAAAATGCTTTTTAATTATCCTTTTTTAACATCCACTACAAAAATTTATAAAGAGACCAAGATAATGAATGTCAAACAATTATATATCTATACCGTATGTATTTTTATCCGTAAATCTCTAAACAAAAGCATTCACAGTAATATTTCTTTTACAAAAATAAGAGAAACTACAAAACGAAGCACCCGACGGGCTAGTTTTTTAGCCTTACCAAAAGCTAGAACCAACTACGGCAAAAAAATATTAACATTTGAAGGAGCACAACTATATAATAAGATACCCTCACGCATAAAAAATGTAAACTCATTCAACGTATTTAAAAAACAACTTGCTCAACACCTAATAGCAGATCACAGTCTCATAAGGAAATGAATACGTTGGGTGGGTAGGTATAATCTACTGGACGGGACGATGTTGTGATAATTTTATTAATGTTTGGAATTGTTCTCAAGCAAGTGATATGTAATGTCTTTTTTGAGAATAAATGTCTTTAAACCTAAACCTAGGTAGGTACCTGTACACCGGTACACTAGCTGTTAATTTTGTTTCTCATCACTGCATAAATTAAGCTACAGTGCTTATTTTCCATATTGCCAAGATTTAATTTTACATTAGAGTGAAACAGTATTCACGTAACAAAATTATCAGCCAACTTTTCGGACCGTCTTAATAATATTCTGTAAACATAACAGTTCACATGCAAACATTCATAGTCATAGTCATAGTCAAACGTAAATAAATTTGCTGCACAAGGGAATGTGAACAGAGTGTGTATTTGTTTTTGCCAATGCTCCACGCATCATGGCATGAATAGATTTATTATAGGTTCAATGCAAATGCTCCACGCATCATTGCATGAATAGTTTTATTATAGGTTCAATGCAAATGCTCCACGCATCATTGCACGATTTTAAATTCTCGAAGACATGGAGACTGGGAGACAGGGATGTTGCTGTGGTCTGGGCGGTCTTGTACGCCGTGGTCCACAGAGGCTCTAAAGGAAATGGGATACAGGTCGATGCTGCGGTCTGGGCCTTATTGTTATGACCGTGGTCCGCAGAGGCTCTGAAAATGACGGGAATGGAGGGTACACAAGGAATAAAATAATTTTAAATGACGAAAATAAAGGGTACACAAGGAATAAAATAATTTGTACAGTCTTACAGATGATTCAAAACTATTACGTTTTATAATTCGGATCCCGAATTGTTAACCGAATATCACTTATCCGTAACATTCTTCGCGCTGTTGCTAACGCCGCGACTCTAGTTCAATGAAAGCTCAGTATCGTCAATGAATTTTGATAACTACCACATCGCGTATTTACGCGTACCGGAATAGAAACAACTTAATGAACGCTAGTGCCACTAAGTTTTCAAACTAGCATACAAACAGGCACTTCGCCTTGAATAAATTGCACAAGATTCACAAAAATACCTCAAAGACAAATAATCAGCGATAATAATAATTAAGAATTGTGATGTCGATTAAAGACACTGCCATACTTGAAAAGATTTGGAGGCCTTTTTATTAAGTTGGATACCTCAAAGACAAATAATCAGCGATAATAATAATTAAGAATTGTGATGTCGATTAAAGACACTGCCATACTTGAAAAGATTTGGAGGCCTTTTTATTAAGTTGGGTTAGAATTACTAGGTATGGATTTTCGTAGATATCTCGTGGAAATCGCGTGACAATCTCATCGGATATCTCCGGATATCTCGTCGGATATCTCGTCGGACATCTCACGGATCACTCGCGGCCATCTCTTGGACTAACTCGCGGCCACCTCTTTGGATTAACTCACGGCTATCTCTTTGGATTAACTCGCGGCTACCTCTTGGATTAACTCACGGCCATCACTTGGATTGACTCACGGATCACTCGCGGATTGCCCGGGATAACTCGCGGATACCTCGGGATAACTCGCGGACAGCACACGGATAACTCGTAGATTTTTGGTATTTGTGGGTATCTCGTGAAAAACTTTAAAAAATAAAACTCACGAAACTAAGAAATCTCATGAAAAATTAGAAGTATAATCTCTTGGATTATTTGTAAGTTTTAAGTTGCGATGTGCATGCAAGTCTAAAGTTAAAATATGGTAGAAAAAGTTACGATTCACCTGTATTCTGATGTGATGTGTCCATCGCCTTTTTCTTGGTTTGGTTGCACGTGTTGGCCCGTTCGTGTAGATACCACGGACGCGGCTGGTGTGTCAGCATAATCTTCAGGAGTTGGTAGTTATGGGTCATCTCTCGCCAATACGGTGGTGTGTCAGCATAATCTTCAGGAGCTGGTAGTGATGGGTCATCTCTCGCCAATACGGTGGTGTGTCAGCATAATCTTCAGGAGCTGGTGTCTGATGTGGGGACCTCTGCTGCGACTGGGCTCGGCTGCATTGCCCATTTGTGCTGGTCCTTCAGGTGACAAGCGGGTGAGAAGGCTAGGATTGGAAAGCTAGGTTGTTCCGTTCCAATCCCACTTCTGATGACGGGGCGGCGAGTCCAGGGGTCTTTTTAAAAACGGTGACGTCACCACCGGTGACGTCAACATCTTCAGCATCATGGTGACCGCTCACCCCTCGTAGAAAGAAAACACGAAGTAGCTCCATTTATCTCAACCATTTATTGCGGCAAAGTTATATGGGAGATCCGAACAGTCCGACGGTAGGCGCAATACTGCTTTTCCAACAGTCGGTCGCTCGTATTTATAGCAAAACAGATTGTGACAAAGAATCTTTATAAAACTTGTTAGATCTTGTCATTCTACTTTAGATTTTAATCTTCAATTGAAATTCATTACTTTTTATTAACATGGGGCCCAGAAGAGCACTCATGATAGTTAAAATAAATGACTCTAGGCGCCAGTTCCAAGTAATAGGCCGTACAAGAAGAACGGGCAAGAAACTTGCCGGCAATCTTTTAAAAAAATGTGTTTACAGTGAATTTGTTCAGTTTAACAATCATTTGTCTAGTTTTAACAATTCAATGAGTAATTAATGGTTCACAAACATTAATTAGTTAATCAAAGTTAAAGTGAAATTATTAACAATCCAATGAGTAATTTATGGTTCTAAACGCTTATTAGTAAACCAAAGTTAACATGTTTTGATTGTTGTCATTTTACACCGTCCATGAAGCTCGCCTGTGACGTCATTGCTCCGATATATATATATCCAAATTCAAATGTCTTTATTCAAATAGGCCCCAAAGGAGCACTTATGAAAGTTAAAATGACTCTAACAGCCGGCCTCTGCAACATTCATCTACCCGAATCACAGACTAAAACTAATGCTGTCTTTATCAGAACATAATAAATGACAAAGACACCAACAGACCCACCAGGCCCCAAAAGGGGCCCAGTATTGATCTCTGCGGCACGCCTATCTTCACTGAAGAACCACAAGATGTTACTCTATCGATGCCAACCTTCTGCTGTCTACCCGTCAAGTAAGAATTTACAAGATCAAGAGCTGTCCCACGCACGCCGTAATGATGCATTTTTTTAATAAGCGTTCCGTGGTCCACACAATCAAATGCTTTGGAGAGGTCACAGAATACTCCAATAGCATCCTGTGAACCCTCCCAAGCTTCAAAGATGTGGGACATCAGTTTAGCTCCGGCATCGACTGTTGATCTGCCTTTCGTGAAACCAAACTGGTGACCGTGCAATATTCTGTACTCGTTGAAATGTGAAAGTAACTGTTCTAATATAATTTTTTCAAAAATTTTGCTAAGAGCTGGAAGTACAGAAACTGGTCTATAGTTAGAGGGGGTGTCCTTACAACCAGATTTAAAAATAGGGGTGACTTTACTGTGTTTCATTAGATCAGGAAAGACACCCTGATCTATAGAAAGATTAAAAATAATAACTAGATAGGGCGCAATTGTATTAATTAAGGATCCTATTACTTTTACCGATATACCCCACAAGTCTTCGGTGTTTTTCATATTGATAGATTTTTAAACGCTTTTTTGATACTAGTGGTTGTTATGTAACGAAAACTAAAATCTGGAATTAATTTAGAAAAGCTGTTTTGCAAATGTATTTCTGCTTTTGCTGGAGAAGAGTCTAGTGATTTAGTAGCCTCCAATGGTATGTTTGTAAAAAACTTATTAAACTCATTGGCTATATCGAGTTGATCAGTAACTACTTTATCGTTAATTATATATATATATATAGACAGAAGCTCATCATGGGCGCTGTGATCGATGCCGGAACTCTTTCTCCGATGTGAGTAGCTCCCAACACACTAACCAACCAACTTTTGATTTATGAATGCTAATTTCTCTTCTTTACTTTACAGACCTGGACCCTCCGTTGCTACCTGCCCGCTACTCTCTCCGGGGGGTTCCCTAATGGGGTGCTACTTTTGTTTTTAGATTTTTGTTTTTGTTTTGAATAAAACACGTGTGTCATTACTCTTGAATTGAACTGTATTTATGCATATTGGTCTTAGCGTAATTCAAATTATCAAAAATTATCGTGATAACAGATGTGAAAATTGCTAGACTTTTGTTTATTGTTTTGCTAACATTATAAAAATATTGTTTTCTTTAGTTTTTAGATTTTTTTTATTTCATTAAAATTGTGGATTATAATTATATTGTATTTTTTGTTTCCTTTTTACCCAAGACCTTGAAATCCACTGGTGAGAATAGTTAGCTATATACACAGTAGGGATACATATTAGGCTATGCGTAGGCCGTCTAATATAAAATTACACACCCTACTGCTGCTTTACGCATACAGAATGTAGTCTACGATCTATACCAGTACATAAGTATGGGAATTCAGGTTATGAAATAAAAATCTTAAATTTTCGATAAGTATATATTTTATAAATTATTGCCAAAGCAAAATAACGGACAGCAATTTTGTTAGTATACAATGCAGGTCTATTACTGAAACCGTCTTAGCTACTTTGACCTACCTAGACACCTAGAGGTTCCTAGGGGGGCCAGAAAATAAAAAGATAGCTGAGACTAAGTTTACAACATTTATTTAGGGTCGAGGGTTCTTCCTATCACGAACGTCGTTATTTGGCCTACGTAAAATCACTGGCCTTAGCGAAGCCGTTGAAAAGATGCCGGTGATGAGCGCGTCCGTGGTAGCTAGGACGAATAAACTGTGTAGCAGCTGCTCAGCCGGTGCGCGCAGATCCGACGGGTAGCTAGTCCAGGTAGGTAGACCAGGTAGGTAGTCCAGGTAGGTAGACTAGGTAGGTAGTCCAGGTAGGTAGACCAGGTAAGTAGACCAGGTAGGTAGTCCGGATTTCCTGCCGTAGAGGTGAACCCTGGAATCCACGTCGGATATTTTAGGACGTGCCCAGTTTTCCAAATTGTCTGCTACATCACCGCACGAGTGAAGATGGAAAGAGTGGTACGTGCAATGGTAATAGTTACCAATGATGAGGAAGACAACAACTAAGCAAGCTTACATACATACATGTTTCTAATCAATCATCATGAATTTTAGACAGTTCGGTAATAATACTAATTGCAAAGCTATAACAACAGAAAAATAACAAATTACACAAATTATCGTTTAGGAAGACATAACAATTAAGAACGAACCACTTTTAGGCATACCGGTAATATACCGGTATTAAAAGGTAATACGGTCCTTGCTTCCTAGTAATTAAAATAGTTCAACGTGCATTCAACAGTGTAACTGTAGTGGCGGATCGTAATTTAAAACGTTTAAAAGATTTGTCAGAATTAAAATCAATTATTGTAACAAACCAACTACTATAAAATAAATAATTATATAATTGCGACCACAATTAACACATTTCTACATTCCAAATTAATTCCGTAATAAGCAAATTCAAAAGAGCTGTTTATTGTTAGGACTGTTCATTGTTAGAATAACAGTTAAATTATTTAAATGGCCTTAAATGACATTGCTATTTTTGAATCAACTTACGGGAATAAAAACAGTAGTACCAAGTAATACAGAAGCACAACACTCACCCAATCGGGGAAACACAATTTACAGCACTTACTAAACAGTAATAACAATTTAAATCTGAACCAGCTTGAAGCACTGGACAATTTATTTCCAACGGTTTTTATTAGCAGAAGTAGTACGTCCGTGCTCAGTATTGCTCTGGCTCGGACTGCTTCGCGAATCGTCCGAGGAGGGGATGTCCCCGCTGCTTGCCGCTCGGCGCTCGCGATAACAGTTGTTTGTCAACGTAGTGAATTTCGCAATATTTACTCAGTTTCGAGTTGTACGTTGCGTTTGTATAGTTTATATTTTTAAGTTCTAGGTAGTTAAGTAGTATTTTAAGTTTAGGCAGTTCTTACAGTAACGTTCCGTTACATTACAAATATCTATTATGCTATGCGTAGGCCGCCTAATATAAAATTACACACCCTACCGCAGTTTTACGCATACATAATGTAGTCTACAATCTATACCAGTACATAAATAAGTATGGGAATTCAGGTAATGAAATAAAAATCTGAAATTTTCGATAAGTGTATATTGTTGCATGTTATTTCACACTCGAGTTTTTTCTGTAAGCAATTACCCTGAGAGTGGTGTGTCGTGAACGTAGATCGAAGGGTAATGTGTAGTGGTTGTGACAACAGTTCATCATCACCGAGAACGCCCAGAACTGCTTCCATCACACACCAAATTCCGGGGGATGTTTGCATAATATCTCGCTTTGTTCTCCTGTATCTTATACCCTAGTACTGCATACACTCATGCACCAACACTAGCCACTCATAATATAACGATGTTTTCCTGTCTTTTTAACCGAAAACATCATACTTTTCATGTGATATGATAACAATTAATTGTTTTACTTCACGTAAACGGGTTGACATCTACAGTTTGGTAATTGTGGGTGACACTGACGTTTGACGTTTGACAAAGTTGTTGCAGATAATATGTCGTTTTTTTTTATTGTGGATATAGGCGATTTTGCCCAGTCCGGACCATAAAGAATTCAATCGATTGCCTTGTAAGATCGATCGATTTAGCGTTTTTGATAGGTAATGTCCTTGTTCCTGAAACTACTTCAGTTTTTTCAGTGAATTCGTCTGGTAGACAATTTAAAGAATTTTTCTTCCTTAGTTCATGAGTTTAACTAGGAATAGCAAATCATCGTAATCGGAAGTATGGCACAGTTTTGGATTACCTTTGCCATTTTTTTGCTGTGAACGATAAAAAAAAGTTCACGCCTTTCTTTTTTTTTGGCGAGGCCCCGATAGAGGTGTCCGGCGTCAGTGGTGAAAATTAATAATTTTTGGAGAATTTATAAAGAAAAAGAAAGCGGGCGGTGCTCCTGACGCGTTTGATCACCTCGTTGCACCACCGAAAAAGTAGGGGACGCGATGGCGTGCCCGACTTTAGCGAGACCACGCGACGAGCCCAACATGGCGCGCGGGCGTTGAATCAGTTTTAGAAGGAGCGACAGGTTAGTTCCTTATTTCGGTCTAACTAGAGAAGAAGTCGTATAAAAAGAAAACATATAGAACGTTGACAGTCTGTAACGAAGTTTTTTCCGTTCACAGATTGTCGCTCCTTAATTTTTCGTGACAACTACGGTGTCACCGGTCGTCGTCTAGTCTACAAGTATGCCCTAATTCTTCGTCCGTCTTCGGTGTTCACCGGCAACACTTTCAAGAAAGCACATCCCAGGATGACGCGGTGATATCAATTCTTTTTTTTAGAACCTTTATTTCTTTTTGCGTAGGAACCATGCATAGTTTTTAGGCACCTGCGCATAGCAACATTCCTGACCAGTGTCTTAAAAATTTTTTAGAATATTAAGAATATTTCAATGCGGCACGTAGATGGGCCCGTCTCATGTCCGTAACATCAAATGGATGTAGAAAGAAGCTATTTGTAGCAAGAATGTAAAATAGAACCTTTAACAAGAGTAGGAAAAGAATTAAACTAAGAACCTTAGAAGCTTTGTTTAGAATAAGAAAAGAATTAATGTAACAGCTTAGAAAGTAAGTCACTAACATAGATAATTAATTAGAATAAGAATCTAGGGCAATATATTGGTGTAGACTCATTATTGTCGTTGTTATTTTTGTCCTAGAATTTTCCAGTCCCTAGACTGGTGGCGCCCTTGAAGAAAGGACACCATCCTTCAGTGCAGGTTCCAGTGAGTAACATCCCCTAGCGAAAAGAACCCGCTACTCGTGCTCTGGGCTAGCCGGCCTAAAAAAAAATAAAAAATTCGCACCTAGCGATAGTGTGCTACAATATTTTATAAATTATTGCCAACAAATTTCACGCCCCACCACGCAAAATATAGGACAGCAACGTCTATACAATAAATTCGCAATATAGATTCCATTTGAATTAAAATAATAAATAGCAATATAAATAACAAAAGATAAAATCTTTTGTTATTATAATCGCGTTATAAATTATCACGTCGCTTTATTATAAACACATTACATTGTAATGTGTTTATAATAAATGTCATATACTCAAAACTATTCTAACACAATAAGCTTAGTGTTTGTGGTGCGAACTGTTATAAGACTCTAGGCTGGAGCCTTTTTAAAAAAGGAATTTTCATATAAAAACATAAATGAATTTTGAGACAACCGTCGGATTTGGAAGCTGGATGGAGACTAAAGGGAAAGGTGGTTAAATCAGACTCTATTGCAATAAATGATGACTTGGCTAGAAAAGGTAAGTAGTAGACACTAAGGGGTACATAAAATATGTATAACATCTCCCTGGGGTAAACTAAACTTCGGGGTTGAAATTTCGAAGTTTAGGAAAAGAACAAGAGGGAAGCTATATATTTCTTCTAATACTAGGAGATGGAATATCTTCCAAATTCTGGTGACGTTTAGTGATCTTGGCAGGAATAACAGGATCAGGATTTGATATTTGCAGCTCTACAGGTGGGTCTACAGGGGCTGATCGGGAAAACTTAGGAAAGTGAAAATGACGACGGTTGTGCGATTTAATATAGAAAAACAATTTAAAGATACAAAATAAAAAGATAATACAAATAATTAAAATTAGTATGATTGAGTAATGAGTTTCGTGTTTTATTATCTGATGTTTGTTTATAATTTTGTCAGTTTCATCTGAAATCGATTTTAATTTTAATTTCGTTTTTGGGGTGAAAAAGTCTAAATCAATGTTTTGTAATTTTATACGAGGTTCACTACTCAACTCATTTTTGAACTTATCTAAAGTACAACATGAATCATTTATTAGATTAAAATCCGAATGCATAATTTATTTTGATGTTACCAAATGTTACCACCAAATGTTATAAGACTCTAGGCTGGAGCCTTTTTAAAAAAGGAATTTTAAAATAAAAACATAAATGAATTTTGAGACAACCGTCGGATTTGGAAGCTGGATGGAGACTAAAGGGAAAGGTGGTTAAATCAGACTCTATTGCAATAAATGATGACTTGGCTAGAAAAGGTAAGTAGTAGACACTAAGGGGTACATAAAATATGTATAACAGAACGGTACTTTACTCTCTGCCGGCTGACCTTGGGCAGACCGTCTCGCGGCGCACCGACCGGCGCACGACAATGGCCGCCTTGTTTTTATTATGTAAACATTTCGTTTTGTTTGTGATATGTCATGAGTGTTGTACAAATCAGGGTCGTATCTAGTAGAAAAAAGTGCGTACAATCCGATTACAGTGTGTAAAACAAGTGAAAGTGATTAGTTTTTGGTGAAAGTGCATTATTTTTGAGAGTTCGTGTCCAAACATCTTACAATGAGGAATAATCTTATCTTTTCTCTATCAACTAAGTATTTATAATAAATGAAAGGGTCATAATAGGATAGCTTATTTCAATACGAAGGTAATGGTGTACGATTCCTATCGCTAACATGAATAATCTCGACGTAATAATGCATTTTCTCCGAACGTCTACCTAAATAATAATAATCTCCCGACAGACCTGGCATTTTTTTTTAGAGGCCCCCCGACAGTTAACTGGTTAAAATTATACGAAAACGTTTACGCCCTTTAAACAGAAACGCGCAAATAGCGTGGAGCCACAACATCAAAATCTCTAAATGTCACTGACAGACGTCTGTTTGACAATTCGATGTTCGCGCTACTTTTACTTCATTGAAAACGTAAACATTGTTTATTAGCATTCTAATTAAAAGAAAGTTTATATACCTAGGTTGCCTAGTTTCCCTAGTTTTAATTCTACTTTACAAGATCTATTTCTACTTCGAGTGACCGGCTATCAAAACTTCTATACGACTCCGGCAAAAGTAACAATCGTTCTATAGAAATCAAGATCTAAAAGAACGGACGCCAACTTGCTTCAATCCTCAATAAACAAAACCAAACATTCTAACATGAAACTCTTCTCGAATGTAAGTAACCGTTTAATAAGAACATTATTGAGAGTAAGTTGCGACAAAAAAGAGTATGTTGGGATTTATAAGATATTTGGTTGGGAAGATTAGCAATTTAGATTATTTGAAAAAATAATTTTACTAATATAATAATATAACGGTATTAGAATTGAAATTTTAGTTCGGTTATTTATTAAATATAGTGTGTAGCAATTAACAAACATTAGAATAAATATAATATCATAAAAAAAAATAGAATCATATACACGGAATAAATAAGGAGAATTATAGTAATTTAGTATTTTGAGTTCTATAAATTTCTAAGTAATAGGATTAAAAACTAAATAAGAGAACAAAAATTAAAACAAAAGGACAATGGAACGAAGTAAATCAAGTCGCAAACGAAGAATACCGGCAAAATACGCAGATCAGGAAGTAATAGTAAACATGGAAGATACAAATATGTTAGATGAGGAAATAGAGCAAGAGGAAGACCTAAACATAACATCCAAACGTCAAAAATTAACAGTGCTAAAATCAAAACCTAAGGAAAAACCGGTAAAAGGTTTAGGAGTAGTCTATCGAATGATGAGAAGAGCTATAGGAACGTTATCTAGCAAGTTAAATGAATTGAGTGAAGAAGTGAAGGTAACTAAAACGACTTTAGGCAATCCTCAAATTAACAGTAATGAGATAGAGGTACGAGATGAACAGAGTTGTAGTAAAGGTCAAGGAGTCATCTTGTGGATCAGTCACAGAACAAGGAAAGAAACTAACAAACGAAGAATACAAGAATATAATTTACAATGTGAGAAGCGTAAATTTAGAGAAACCGAAATATGGGGGAGGGACAAGTATACACCGGGCTGCACCCAGTCGGAGCAGTCGCGTGTAGCTCCGTGATGAAGAGGTACTGAATACCTCGAAACCGGTCGAGCAATCGTCACCAAGCTCGGCTGTACCACGTAAGTGAATCCGGTTAAATACATATAAAGTATACATCCAGTTACGTTTCTAGAAGATTTAGAAAATTATTTGAAAAGGGCATCTAAGAAAGGAAAAGAAATAGATTTAATACAGGATTGCTTAATAGGGGAAGCTAGAGATTGGGCTAGGATTTATAAAGGAAGATGGACAGGTTTAGAAGACTTTAAGATACTTTTTAGCGACATACTGGGGAGAGAGCGAACAAAGTGAACTTAGGCGTAGTCTGGTTCAGGGTTGTTGGGATCGACAGAAGGGCCCATCTAGGTTCATTCTAAGTTATTTGCCTATTCATATTATAAAAAAAAAAAGAAAATTAAACAGTAAACAAATTTTAAACATTCATTAAATTATTTTATTTTACATTTATAACTCTAGTAAACCTAGATGGAGGGGTGTGTGGCGGGGGGTGCTATGCCGGGGAACCTCCACGTGGTGCACCCTGGGTACCCGTCAGCAACATCTCCTGGTTGACCTTTCGGTCCCAGAGGGGTTGCTGACGGGTAGCTGATGCCCCGGCGAGGTGGGCCCCTCCGCGTGTCCCTCTAATTGGGTCAGCAGAGGGCACAGCGGATGGGGCAGAGGGGTTGAGCGGGACCCGAAGGCCGCAGGGAGGGACGGGCGTGTCGGGGTGCCGCGAGGCTCCCCCCGGCGCTGCAACACTGGACGTGACGGGATAGGGGCGCGCTGTCTTCCAGCGTGGGACCAGGGGGTTACCTTATTGGGTAGTGGTCCCCCTGCTCCCGCTGGCAGCGCGCGACCGGACGTGACTTAGGAGGTGGACAGCCCCCTCGTATTGGGGGGGCTGTACGAGGAGGGGCGCGCTGCCTACCAACGTGGGATCAGGGGGCCCTTTTTACCGGACGTGACACAGTAGGAGAAGGGCCCCCACCCCGATTGGCCATAATCGGGGTGGCGGCAACACTGGACTGGACTCAGAGGGGGGGGGGGGTCTGATACCCCCCCTCTGCACCGGATTGAGATGAGGCGGAGCGCGCGGCCGTGTTTTGCGACCGCGCGCCACTGACGGTGCTCTCATGAGCACGGAGACGGGGGCGCGGTCTAACCCCTCCGTCTCCACCGGGAGGACCTGGGGCGTCGCATGCGGGGGCATTCGGCGTCCCGCACCTTCTTATAGGTAGGGTCCTCCCGAGGCGGAGGCGATGCGCTTGCGTTGGGCGCATCGCCTGGCTGTGCGGGGGAGAGGTTCTCTCCCCGCGAGGCGGGTCCGCCCTGGGGGGCGGACGACGGCTGACGGGGTTCCGCGTGTAGTGCGAAAGTGGCACCGCAACCCCGTCCAGAAGCTGAGCCGTAAACGCCCCGGGGGTTTTTTGGTGGGTAGTCCGCTGCGCAGTGGGCGAGCGGGAAGCCCACACTCCCCCCGAGGCACGGGGGGTAAGCTCATAAACGAGTTTTTCCCCCGGGCACCAAAAAAAAAAAAGGGGTGTGGCGGCCTTTCAATAAAATACAAAAAAATGTTTGTAAACGAAATATATTATAAAAAAAAAAGAACGAAATAAAGGAAGTAGGAAGGAGCAGGAAGCAGATGTTGGAGAGGAGTTTGGGAACTGATAACAAAAAGAAATTTTAAAATTAGCATATAGGGAAGAAAACAAAATTTAGGTTATGTGTGGAAAGGACAACTTTTGAATTAAGAATGCAACAATAAAAGAATAATAGTAAACAAATTTTTTTTTATTGAATAAAAGGGGAGAGGGTTAAATTTAAAATTAGATAAGAGGATAAGACAAAAATTCGATTTAGGACGTAAATACTTACGGTTAAAGAGGGGAAGGGAATAAATGGGGAAGTAGGACATCGATTTCCTCCAAAGATTCGAAGGGATTGAAGGGGGAATTCTGAAATGGGAAAAGGAAAATACATTTTAGTAAATTATAGGCAAAGAAAATTTTGTTTACCGAGAAAATTTGATTAGGAGAACAATAGGATTGTGGGTGATACTTACAAAGGGTATATGCGGTTCTATTGGGGGAACAGGGTTAGGAGTCGGGGTTGGTGCGGTGTCCAGGGGCTGGCTGTCGCAGGAGTGGGACTGGGATGTAGGGCGGGGAGACTGAAAGAAAACAAAATTAGGTTTGAAGGGAAATTAATTGATAGTGGGTATACACGTGAAGATATAAGTAGAGAAATTAATTAAGTATATTGTAGGCAGAAAAGGTAACTAGGATAAATGTAGAAATACGGATAGGGGTTAGTACTTACTTTGAGTTTACGTCGACGGCGAATTTTAATTTGGTAGTTACGTATTTTACATTTGATATCAGCGGTCGTAAAGGGAACGGAAGAATATGGGCTTAAATCTATTAATAATTGGGAAATACATTTATTCTTAATAATTGGGAAATACATTTATTCTTTATAGTTCTGTCCCAAAAATTAATGTCAGAGGGGTTCCAGAGACAGGGATATTTTTTGACGAAAGAGTCGAAGGAGGACATTTTCTTTACTTAACGCGTCGAGGTAAAGAAAATGCGATAAAAAGGCGGGAAAAGTAGAGAATAGAAATATAGTTTTAAGTAGCATAAGTAACTTTATTGGGGGAGTCAAAAGAGGTTTTTAGTATCCAAAAAGAATTGACCGTGCGGGTTAAAGAGCATTATAAATATTTTGTTGTTTAAGTAAAATCAAAAGAGGTTATGTAAAATTATTTCTAATAAATATAATCATTGTATAAAACAAAATAATTTAATAATAATTTAATTTTGATAGAGGAAGTTCACCATAGTTTATTATTGGTATTACGGCAAGTAGAAAATCTTTATTAGTATTTTAAATTCCGAATGTTGCACATAGATAAGATAGTCGATGAAACTCAGCTGTCAATATTTGAAGTCCTGTAGGGCTAACATGCGCACCGTGACAAAATTTTCTCAATGCTTATGTCGTGCATTTGTCTCATCTTCGCGAGAGAAAGAGCGAGACAAAACAGTAGACAGAATTTTGTCGTGGCGCGCATGTTAGCCCTGCAGGAGGAATATTTAGAAAGATTTTGTAAACAAAACATGAACTTAAAAGTGAAAATGAATAATCAAAACCAGTTTAAATACATAGGAAAATTAGGGAATGATTGCTGGTTTCAATGGTTATAAGTTGTGCGGGTTTTTTTTATCATGGAGACTAACGATATAAGTGGAAAAGGAGGTTAGAAAATTGCGAACGTGAGATAACCAGGTAAATAAAGAATACAAATTTTTCAAGGTATTAAATGAGCATATCTTATATTGAGGATTAAATTCGATGGAAAATAGATTATTAGTTTAGAAATAACAATTCTTCGAAGGTTCGAAATCATTTACTTTGATTAAACCATAAATAAATACAAATAAGTTTAACGTTTAACAGTTTCTTTTACTTTTATCGTATACAAAACTATATATAAAGGGGGTAATAATAACGATAATTAATGTTATCCAGTCGTAAATAAAATAAAGTATTTAAAATACTAAATAATAGGGTTATTAAATAAGCAAATAATTTCTGAAATACCAGTTTATTCATAAGTATTACAGTTAGCAGTTTGTAGGTTTGGGGGGAGGGGTCCATTCCAGATAATAGAGTATGAAAAGCAATTAAAATTGATATACATGATTTGTAATTCGCATTTATTTTGTACAAAAATTAGATTCTTATCTAAAGATTAATGGATAGATAGATTGTAGACAACTCGTTATTGGTTGTACTTTAAACTACTTTGTTTAATTCAGATTTTGAAGTAGATTATTTGAATTAGTGAATTTTCATTTGCTTTATTTATGGTGAATGCTTGTTGGCTTATAAATATAATTTAAAGAGGGGGCTTACAAATTTGTATTATTAATTTTCGGTTGAAAGCAGGTTGGTGTTAGAATGATATTATTAATTATTATGTTATGGGTTAGATATATAATAGTTACGGCCAGTTTTTTATGATTTCTAGTCTGATAGGTCTGACAAATTTTTTGAGCAGCGAGGAAATGAGTTTGTGGAAAGAATATTAGAGATTGTATGAATTATTAGTAAATAGTAAGTAAGGAAGGTTATGCAGGCAGTTTGATTTTGGTGAGAGTAAAGTTTTAATAGTGAGGGCTCTGAGAGTTTGTTAGTCCTGGGACAGAAAATGATTTGTTGTCGATTGGTTTCAAATACATTACATCGTACAAAAAGGAAGATTTTATGGGAAAAACAGGTGCTAGGTTAAGTCAGATTGACAAATTCCCATTGACTGGAGCCATGAAATTTTCTATACTGCACAAGTTAGGCTCGGACTAAGCACACTCCACATTTTCCAGAACGAAGAGACTTCTATGGGAGAACGGAATCTAGGTGGGGTATATTCATTGTGGGGAGATGTAGCTTCTGTCTATAGGGAGAGTTTTTTCTTTGGGGGATATACGGGAAATTTCAGACTGAAGACGAAGCAATTAAAGACTTCAAAGTATCAGCTGTCATGCTCTGTATAGTACGGCTAGAGTATACTGGATTCACAACCCAGCACCTTATCTGAGTCAAAATTATCCTTGCGGAAGTTATACTCTGTTCATAATGGTATACTAGAATTTTATCACCTAGGAACGTAACCCCTATAATCCCATACAAATTACCATTCCGTATTCACGGTTTCTGTATTCGCGGCATATTTATGGAACGTATCCCCCGCGAATAAAGAGCTTTTACTGTATAGTATATTGGTTGGCTATGGCTATTAACATGGGCCCGCAGCCCGACATTATGGCGCAGAGGAGGAACACACGTCGGTTTTTTACAATATACATACTGTAAGTTTTTACAATTCTTGTTCTAATATAAATAAAATATAGTGACAAGCATAGAGCAACGAAGTTCCCCTTCGTTGCTCTATGGTGACAAGGGTAGACGAATACTTTTGCGTTATTTTTTTTAGAATATTTTTTAAATATTTTATGTTATGTAAAGTGTTGAAAATTTGTGTTGTTGAAAGTTTGTGCTAAAGTGTTGTAAATTTTACCTGTTTTTATTTTCTATTATTATGTACCTAGTTATGGTTCCCCCTCACCCTTCTGCTTTAGATTAAGAGGGCTTACTCAGCTGAAACGCATGGAAGTTTCCAGAGTGCTGAGTAGGACCGCAGGTAGAGCTTAAGGTAGAGTCTTAAGATTTTTTCTTTTTGTATGACAGTAGTATTATAAAGCCTCCAAATCGGCAACACTAGTTTTATTATTTTAAATTAATGACCGTAGTTTTAAAAACGCTGAATAGCGCTCCCCAAATTTGACTACCTACTAACAAAACTTGTTTTATATGTGTATACTAACAAAATGGATCTAAGTTATCTAGAAATGAATAAATACTTGAATTTGAAATAAAGTCATGAAAGAATTTCAGTTATGTTAAAATAAACTATAAAATGTTCCTCAAATTGTGGTTTACTTTTTATTAAACGTTCTTAATTATTTTACCAATATTTACTTTCTATATTTTACGCTTTGCACTACTTTCCATACTAGACGAACTATTTTGCATCGGGGCTCGTATACCAAATCATACATGCCTCTGCCTACCTGAAAATTTATTCAATCATTTATTATAATAGTCGACTTTGCCAAGTCAGCCCTTTCTCATTAGAAAGGACTCAAAGATGATTATAGTTATGACATGCTTGGGTATTGATCATGATGTGGGTAGTAACTATTATTAATATTATATATAACATGTGGGTAAACTGAATAAATAAGTTGGACTCCGTGTCTTATTGCACACAACATGGTGACAGTGGTGTAAAATCATAATTAAAAACGTTTAAAAGTATATTTCGGTCTATCTTTTTGTGTAAAACGGTAGTGCAGTGAGAGTGATTTGTTGTGTTTTATAATGGAACACGCCAGACCACCGCCTGAACTGAGTCTGGACGGCAGCTCCGTCAGCCGGGCTGACGCTTGGAAGCGTTGGAGAACCCAATTCAATTTATTTTTTAAAGCATCCGGGGTGCATAAAGAAGAAGGTGCAGTACAAGCTAGTCTGTTAATTAACTTAATCGGACCGGAGGGCTTCGATTGTCGCACCTTCCTATCATGGAATCTCATTCTTCATGGGATTCCTGCCAAGGTTCTTTACAAACTAGCATGTGTACGACAAAGATTATGATCTACATGAGGTATCCATCAATCATGCTTTACTTTATGAATTTAAACTAAGAGGCTTTGCCATCCAAGGGCCTGATCTATTCAGAGTTACCCTACGATCGACTATGGCTCCAGTCTGAACGCAGCGGCTGCGCCCGGGTGCCTTCCATCCTTAGCGGAGTACCTGGCCGGTACAGTTCACTCCGTATTCGTTTATCCCTGAGTTCCTGGCCGATACAGTTTACTCAGGGTAGCGGCACCCGCTGGACATGGGGCTTGTGCCCCACGAGGACCTCCACCTTCCCCATAGTCCTGCCCATTCTCCAACATCATAGCCGATCGTTTATCATGGCTATGCCTTGTGAGTGTGCTCCCGGGCCACTCCCTTCTACGAGCTTGCAAATGCTCTGCCTGTCCAATGTACTGACCTTTGTAGGTCATACCCAATCATTGGACCCTAATTCAAACCATAATCTATGCCATGATATGGTATCGAACCACCGCGTCAGAGGTTCTTATTACCCAGAATAATGTAAGCACTTACCAGGAATGTGCTCGGTCTCGTCTCGAGACGATCCCTCCATTTTTTCTGTGCTTACCCGCCATCGTTCTAATCGCACGCGCCATGTCTACCCTTCCAACACATTTCTTTTACCTGTCATAAAAGCAGTGTTACCATAATGCCAGAAACGTTGACATTAAAGTGATAGTGACACTTACCGATTCGTTGATGACAACTCGCATCGCGCGACATCGATATTTATCTGTACCCCTAGTACGAGTTTTGATAGTTTTCGAATACTACATTTCGTATCGTTTGCTCCCATACATTTACGTGCAGCGCCCCTAGCGAAAACTTGGAGGAACTGAAATCGGTAGTATGAGCTATTTCGAATCGTAGTATTCGAAAACGAAAAAAGTTTTCGAGTAGTATTTTGCATTTGGGCAGTATGAGTTGCCACTTTGACACGGTGACGGTAGTAAACAAAGACGTTTTCGAAAACTTAAAAAGTTTTGTTACTCGTTGACTAAATCGTCGTGAGAGCGTGTAATCGTCTTGTGATTTTTGTGGAAACTATGATGAAAAGACGGAATTTTGCGATGCGGTTAGCTGCGGAAGCTGTAGAAGCTAACCGTCGTGATGAGGAGCGTCGGGAGCTAACACAGAGGCGGCGGTTATTGGCACCCAGCCGTATCTCCAACACTCTGTGTAGCGGTATCGGCTCACAAAAGAAAGTTTTGCGTACCTCTGTGAGACTCAAATCTCAGGAGCTCTCAAAGAATCACACTGAAGACAAAGGTACTTCCTAAGATTTTTATTTTCTATTGCAAATGTATAGGTTAAATAAATATTTAAAAAAATATCTAGAACCACTTTGTTTTAATGAGATTTATTATTTACATGTAATTAGTAAGTGCATTGATAAAACGCATTGCATAAAACAATAAATTTACAAGCACTCCAATAATTGTCCCAAATTATGTTAAAGAATAAAGAATTATAGAATGTATGTCCTAACATGGATAGTTATTATACTCTTTGGTCCTAACCTACGATAAATACAATGTCTGTGGATAAATACGATAAACATAACGTCAAACAGATAAAAATAGCGGAATATATTTGTCTCTTTTCATTTCTCCAAGTGTAAGAGAGATAGAAATATACAGTATGAAGTTCGTTCGTTCGAGATAGTCGATTTTCGATATGGTGTAAACGTCGTTCGAAAATGTTAACTCATACTACCAATCACAATGAAAACTGTTAGTTTAGTGAGCTCACGAAAACTATTATCGTTTTCGTAATTTTAAAACTCGTACTAGGGGTACAGACGTTTACATTCGAAGTCGACAGCGAGAGAGATGACGTAATGGTGTTGTTGAAAAAATTCGATGAGTATTTCGGCGTCAAAACTAATATAACGCTAGCGAGATACAATTTTTTCACAAGAAACCAAGATACCGGCGAGTCTATTAACCAGTACGTTACTGCGCTGAGACTGTTATCGAAAAATTGTGAGTTTAAAACCTTGGAGGAAGAACTCATTCGCGATCGTATCGTTTGCGGAACGAATAGTACGGTCGTGCGAGATCGTCTGCTGAGAACGGAAGAATTAACCTTAGAGAAGGCAATAAAAATCTGTCAACTAGACGAGTTATCACTCGATAGTAGCCGTCTGTTGGAGTCGCGCAGTGCCGGCCCGGGGCCGTCGCGCGTAGACACGGTAGGCGCGCGAGGCGGCGGCACGGCCCGGGGCCGGGGCCGTGCGCGCGGCTGGCGAGGGGCCGGGGGCGGCCGCCGCGTGGCTGCAGGCGGCGGCGGAGCGCTGACCGCCACCCCGGGGGCGCGGGCGCCACTCGAGGGTTCCTGTCACGGGTGTGGAGGTCGATGCAGTGCCGTTGCCGAGTGCCCGGCTATCTCAATGCAGTGTTATGTGTGCGAAAATTATAAAAAGAGTGTGAAAAAGTTATACGACATCGGCGCGTATGAAAACCAATCGGACGAGGATGAATGTGAGTCGTTTTTTGTATCGGTTTTGCATAATGTTTCCGAGATAAATTCGCCTTCAGACTGGACTGAGATTCTACGCGGAGAATGTGGTTTAGAAAAATTTAAATTGGACTCTGGTGCAGATATTAACGTGTTGTCGCTTAAGCGTTTTAGACAATTAGGTTACGATTCTAAAATTATTAATACGAATCATAATATTAAACTTCAATCGTATAGTGGTGATTTTATACCGATACGAGGCATTTGTAATTTGAAGTGGTGGTACAAAAATGTGCCATATGATTTAAAGTTTGCCGTCGCTACTATTGATTGTCAAAGCGTGCTGGGACTTCGAACATGTTTAACTTTAGGATTGATAAGCAGAGTTCACGATTTACATGTCAATCAGAATGAGGATTTGTTCAGTGGGCTAGGCTGCTTACCGGGGGAGTATCATATTGTGGTCGATAGGAATGTTGCGCCGGTAGTGTGCGCTCAAAGGAAAGTACCATTAGGGTTACGCGACCAGTTACATGAAGAATTGAATAGGATGATGCAATTAGGTGTGATTAGAAAGGTGGATCACCCTACCCCTTGGGTAAATGCACTTGTAGTAGTCGCTAAGAAAAATGGTAATTTGCGTGTTTGCTTAGACCCAAGGCCCCTAAATAAGGCTATTCAACGTGCACATTTTCAGCTGCCAACAATAAATGAGCTAGCAAAAGGCTATTCAACGTGCACATTTTCAGCTGCCAACAATAAATGAGCTAGCAACCAAACTTCATGGCGCTAAAGTCTTTTCAGTTCTAGATGCAAATTCTGGGTTTTGGTCCGTGAAATTAGATAGTGAGAGCGCCGACCTATGTACCTTTAATACACCGTTTGGAAGATATCAATACTTAAGGTTACCATTCGGATTGAACTGTGCACCTGAAATTTTTCATGCCAAGACCAAACAATTGCTGGAAGGTCTTGAAGGGGTGGATTCATTTATCGATGATATTATCTGCTGGGGGGCCAACAGACAGGAGCATGATAGACGATTAAAGGAATTATTTAATAGAGCGCGAGAAATAAATTTAAAGTTCAATAAAGAGAAGTGTAAAATAGGTGTAAATGAAGTAACATATTTAGGCCATATTTTCAATAAGCAGGCCTACCATAAACGCGTTATAGCAGGGCAGCCCAGTGCTATATTGAACTGTCCTGCTAATTTCGTACCATGATGTACACTAGCAAGCCAGCCAGCTATTGCCCACGTGATCTATCCGGCCACCAAAGAAAACAAAGGGCGACCAATAATTGACCTGCTATAGTCGTACCATGACGTGAATTTTGACATTAGATTTCCTTCAAACTGACCTACATAGCTGTCAAATGAAACAGGCGAACAAAAGTAACTTTATGTGACCGGATTAGCTTTAAACTACGTATTTCGTGTATATTTTGTGAAAAATCGTGCACCTATCTTTGGAAATGGACGAATACGAATTATTTGAGTTTTTAGAAGAAGACTATGAAAACACACGATCTGCAAGGTTGCAGAGAAGGCTCTTGAGAGATCAAAACGATCCTTTCGCTCTAGAAGACAGTCAGTTTATTAAAAGGTATAGGCTCTCAAAAGATTTAGTCATCAAACTATGCGACGAGCTTAGACCTTTTATGAATGAGCCAACTAAGTCACAAGATCTCTCTATAGAAACCAAGGTAAGAAGATTAATGCATTGTACTACTTACCACATACTGAGATACATTAAATCTCGCCTTTATATCTAATAAACTGTTTTTATTTCTTATTTTAGGTCCTTGTAGCATTAGCTTTTTATGCCACTGGGTCCTACCAAAGGGTAATAGGAGACATGGCTAGTCATGCCATAGCACAAGAAACTGTGTCGGCAGTCTTGAACCAAATAACAAGTTGCCTAAATTTACCATTTTTTAGGGAAAAATACATTCGTTTCCCAAGGGATGCTGCACAAAGAAGGACAAATATAATAGAGTAAGTACTGCTGCTGCTGTCCTCTTATTGTTGTTGATGTATTCTAATTTCCATGTCAAATCTCTTACTCTCTACACATATTATTGTCCTATTACTACAGATTCAACAACAAATTTGGAGTGCCCGGTGTGTTGGGTTGTATTGATTGCACACACATTGCTATTGTGCGACCCACACAAAATGAAGAAAGGTACTATTCAAGGAAACAGTATCATTCTTTAAATGTGCAGTTGGTAAGTTCTTACTAGGTATTCTTTATAACAAATTTTTGTATTATGTATTTACTTATATTGTTGGAAATATTTTCACCTTTACTAATAATATTACAAGGAGGAAAAGTTTGTAAGTTTATATGTTCATAGATATGTAAGGGGTAATCTCTGGAACTACTGACCAAATTATATTGTGCCAATGCGAACAGGAAAAAGACTGTTTGAATAAAAGTATTTTAAATATCAAAACATTTTATTGCAACTTAAAATTTATTATTAGGTAATATAAAATTAAAGAATTATCAAAAACTATCTAATAAGTACATACATTTCCCAATATATAGGCTTACATCTTTATTATAATATATATAAAATATACATATAACTAACTTAGCTATTAAACTATAAACTAAACTATACCTCACTACATAGTTAACATAATATAATGTAATATCCATACTTCAAGAGCCAATCCCACAAGATGCTGCCAATCTGTAATGAAAAATCTTGTTTTAGATATGTAATTGTAACATTGATATAATTAGTGTGGATGCAAGTAATGGTGGATCATCACATGATTCATTTATTTGGAATAGTCACCCACTGAAGCCCCATATGGAAGAACTAAGCAATAATGAGGCTGTGTGGCTTCTTGGTAAGTACACATTTTTCTCAACTATTTGACAGCGAGACGAGCTGGTCGTTTGCCTGATGGTAAGCATAACGCCGGCACATAACAATTGCAGTACCACTCAGAACTTTCAAACACAAATGCCTGCGCAGCTCTGCAGTGTGCTTGTAACCCTGATTCATTAGGATAAGTCTCATAAGCCCAGTAATTTCACTGGCTACTCTGTTCATCTACCTGGAACACAGTAATGCTTGCACATTACTGCTTGGTGGCTGACTTCACGGAAGCGGTGGTGCCAACCCAGACAGACACTTGTTAGAGTTAGTCTACCACATGAGAACACACATAGACCATGACATAGAGCCACTGTTAATTAATTTTATGTCTTTTTTAGGTGACTCCGGCTATGCATTAAGGAAGTACATGATGACACCTATTATTGATGCTATCCCTGAATCCCCGGAAGCCTATTATACTGAACTTCATGTGAAAACACGCAATATAATTGAACGCACAATTGGGCTTCTTAAAGCGCGTTTCAGGCGTTTGCTCGTGCACAGAGTTTTACATTATGAGCCGCCTATGGCTGCTGCAATTGTAAATGCTTGTGTAATACTACACAACTTTTGCAATAGCGTAAATGTACCCGTGCAAGAACTAACACTTGAGGAAACCTTACAAGAAGCTCAATTGCAGCAGCTAACTCACCAAGCAAGTAGCACTTCTGCAGAGGCAGAAACATCAACAACACAGAGCTCAGATCTCCAAGAAGGAATGGCAGTCAGGCGTAATCTTATAAATCAGCTCTGGGCAAGACGTCAGGCAACCTAAAATAATATAAATGTAGGTAGTAATTATAGATGTAATATGGAATAAATGCGATAAGTCTGTTTGTATTTTTGTTGGTTTGTCTTTCTTTCATGCAGCAACAGATCGACATGGTTTTTGACATAGATATAGTTTATGGACCGGAGAGTAATATAGGCTACTTTTTATCCCAGTAAAATGCACAATTCTTGTGGGAACGCTGGTGACACCGCAGACAGAAGCTAGGGTGTAATAAATATTACTGGAATTATTATTAGAAAAATAGAGTGCAACAAAAATTTGTTGCAGTCTATTTTTCGATAAATATTGTAATATCTTTTAAATATTTTTTTTCAGTGATTTTAATTAAGTTTTGTAATATATCTGTTCTCTATCAATTTTATTTAGGTAAATTATTGTTTAAGATTTCTCATTACTTGTTTGACAAGCAAAATTAATAAAAATTCTATATGAAACAAACTAAATCGAGTTATTTACCTTCTCTCCATTCTTTCTAGTGTCTCTGCAATACGAATAAGCACACGTTCAATTCCCACTAAACACTGGGAATTGATTGTCTCATTCTGAGCTCGCTGCTGGCTAGCATTGACTAGGGCCTGGCGAGCAGCCTCTTGGGTAAATGCTGGAGTGCGCCTTGGCCTTCTTCTACGCATAGGTCCAGCTTCAGACACAGTCTGCTGTTCTATATGTACAGTTTGTACTGCTGCAACATTCTGTACATCCTCTTCAATGGGTCTCTCAGGTACCCTTTCACCTTCAATTTCCACTTGTTGGATTTGAATATCCAGAGGAGATTGTGCTCTCATTATTGAAGGTGATGCTGTGGAGACCTGTAACTGAAATCAATTAACTATTATGTTCATTTTTCGAAATAGGTATGTATGTACAGTCGCAGTAATAAAAGTTTTGTCGCCTTAAGGTATGTTTTTGTTTGCACATAATAAAATGTATGAACAGAGAAAATTAATGGGCAGTGGCAAGTAATACTGACTTTATTTAACTTTAACCTTTATTATCACTGCATTAAATACTAGTATTCTATACAGTAGTCTGCTAACTGCTGTAAGATCAAAAGGTAC
The DNA here is from genome assembly GCA_907269065.1 of Crocallis elinguaria. Lineage (NCBI taxonomy): Eukaryota > Metazoa > Arthropoda > Insecta > Lepidoptera > Geometridae > Crocallis > Crocallis elinguaria. The sequence goes on from OU026076.1 coordinate 2,647,087, forward strand.
TAAGTGTCCTTAACTGATAAACGAAAGAATATGAAAACTGATGAAGGTATTCTTACCATAACTATACCTAATAATATTGGTTAGTAAGTTTAAGGATAACAAATAAGTATGTAACAAATATATTGGTACTTTGAAGAGCCTAAAAACTTACATTAGAGTCAGATTGAGGGAAAGGATCCACTTGTACGCCGGGCAAGCCAGCTCCATAATCTTCACCTAAAATAATTAGGTACTTTTTTTCTATCTCTGTTAGTTCTGGTGCTTCAGATGGCCCACCGCCCGTGCGAGATTGGGATGCCCGTAAAGCAGCACATTTTCTCTTCAATTTGTCTTTGTAATCAACCCAATACTAAAAAAAAACATAAAATAAGTACTTACATTAATTTTAAAAATGTACTTTTACAAAGACATATAGTAGATAAACTAATTATAATTTAATCTTGAAAAAAAAATTAAGAACATGAAAAGTTGTAAGGTTGGAGCAAAGTTTGAGTAGGTATACATAATATGTCCATTGTCCATGGATTGCAGTAATAAAGCTTTTATTATTTACTTACTGCAGACCAGCCTTTCCAGTCCTTGAATGCACCATCTCCAAAAGCATTTAAAGATTCTGTTACTTGAATCCAAAGCCTTTTCATATTCTCTCTTGCTTGTACACTTTTGTTATATCCCATTGCTATCTCCCTATGAGTACTGAGAAATTCCCATAGGACTTCTAGCTGCGTGAAGCTAACGCGACGCCGAGATGTAGACGCGGATATAATTCGAATTTGAATGAATAAGAATTCATACTGCATTGAACAGCAACTTGGCATTTTAGTAAAAAATATCATCCCATGAATCCACTTCACTCTATGGCACTTGATGCATGGCGTAGTTTAGCATTTTAAGTGGAATGTGTATACAAGACCAGCCTAACTATAGTCTTTTTCAAATAGCAAGGCACCTGACACCCATTCGAAATGTCAGCGGTCAAACATGCATTGTCAATTTTAAGGATGTGCCGCACCTAGGTATATTCGATTTTTTAACTACCGATTATCATCGACTTTAGGTACTTATCGAACAATTTTTGTATCTATTTCTAAGTGTTTTGTGAACAACTATCTATCTATAAGTCCTACTGATGAGTTTCAGAGGAATCCTAAAGAAATTAAAAAAGAAACAGTGATAGGTAGCAAAATGCGGATGCGTAAAATAAATCTTTTGAAAGAAAAGAAATTTATCTATTTTTTACACAAGATTTTTATCACTCCTATTAATCTTTAAATCACACTAATAATATAAATTTGATTTGAACATAGCATGTGAATTAAACAGTAATAATAATAATTATTGATCATCGTCATTATGTGTCTTCTAAGTTTGTTGAATAATTATTGTTATCCCTACTCTTCCAAAAGAAAAAGAGAATATTATATGAAGGACAACATTATGAATAAGATTTAATTCTACGTTGCGTCTACGTCAAATGTATCTACATCCGTGTGTGTTGTTTTTTCGTTCGGCGTGGACCATATTTATTTTTATTTTCCATGCCTGACTGCCTATATATAAAATACGTAGTAGTAGTAGTAGTACGTATTCGATAGCAAAATGGAACAGCGCCTCTTTGAAAAGTAAGTTCATTACAAATTTTCCTATTGTGTACAGATTAACGACGGCCCTTTCATAAATCAAGTCGATTAATATGTTTTGTTTTCGATATTTTCCAATTCAAACAATAATCGATTTCCCACCCCTACTGTCATACCGTCAAGATCGGCAGTAGTACGTAACATTACAAGTTATAACGAATTTAATATTGATTATATTGAAAAGTGAACGCGAACATTTATACGCAATTTAATAACCTTTATTCTATTTATTGTGTCTTTTGCCGTTTATTTTAGTAGTTTTTCTTGTAAGTTTGCTTAATGTTTTCACTGCTAAATAGAAAATATATCGGCCATTGGTGTGACGTCACAGGTAATGTTTACGTAGTATTTTACGTTCTATGTACCTGTCACAGATGTCAGGTGACAGGTGTCAGGTGCCTTGCAATTTGAAAAAGAGTATAGCACTCAAGATATGCCCACATTATACTTATAAGATTCGATAAGCTTGGAAACTTAAAAAAACTTTGTGATTCATTAAATCATTACGGTTTGAACAAAAGTTCACAATTTTACATCCACAGCTGTGATCCACATTGTCAAGATTTGATTCGTTCCAAATATCGTTTCACACTCGTTTAGAATGATTAGATGAACTCATAAAATTAAGTGCATAAAATATTATGAGGACTGTAAGAACCTCTAGTGATGACAGTTAACAAATAAAGCTCCTAAAATGCTGTAAATGGGTCATAAGAAATAAAATATTTGGCAAAATAACCAATTACAAAAAATCGGACAAGTACCGATTATAAAGATAACTATGTTTCCGAACGTCAGCTAAGAAACCAAACCGGTCAGAGACAATGATTTCAAGCCCTTCCTAGCCCATAGCCGGTCAAAAGCCTGCCAGCGAAACTAAGTTCATGCTACGATTTTTTGCAGGTCAATTTTAGATGCTCTAATTGAACTGCTCGGAACATGACAGGTATTTTAAAACTTAATGGTAGGCCTGAAGGACGGGATGAAAGTAGACGACGAAAAAGTAAGGGCTATAAATAACATGCCTGAGCCTACTGATCGAAAAAGTTTATAAAGGTTTTTGGGGGCAGTTAATTATTTGTCTAAATTTATACCAAATTATTCAGATCACATATTTCCACTAACGAGGTTATTAAAAAAAGATGTCGCTTGGTGTTGGGAAATCGGACACAAAAATGCATTCGAGAAGTTAAAAAGTTTAATCTGTAACGCGCCGGTTCTTTCGTTGTACGATGTAAGTGCGCCCGCAGTGATGTCGGTGGACGCGAGCAACGTGGCTCTCGGCGCTGTGCTGATGCAACAGGGGCGGCCCGTCGAGTACGCCTCGCGTACACTGACGGACACACAAGTCAGATATGCTCAAATTGAAAAGGAGTTGGTAGCAATTGTGTTTGCTTGTGACAAGTTTCACCAGTACATTTACGGTAAAAAACAAGTGATTATAGAATCTGACCACAAACCGCTCGAAAATATTTTTAAAAAACCTCTGAACTCGATCCCAGCGCGCTTACAGCGTATGATGTTAAAATTACAAGGATATGATTTAGTTGTTACATACAAGCCAGGGAAGTTAATGTATATACCTGATACACTGTCGCGTGCGCCTCTTCCAGATTTATATGATGATACAATCAGTAGGTCAATATTATACCAACTTAGGATGGTTGTAGGTATTGTACCAATGTCGCAAAACAAACTTACTGTGGTTAAGAAGGAAACTGCTAAAGACGATTCATTAAATTTATTAATGAAGTACATAAATGAAGGTTGGCCGAATAAATATCATGTACAAAATGATTTGAAATGCTTTAGGTCTATGTGTGATGAACTATATTGTGTAGATGGTGTGATTTTTAAAAACAAACAGGTACTGATTCCTACATCTTTACGAAATGAAATGTTAAAAATAGTTCACGATGGCCATTTAGGGATCGATCGTTGTAAAAGACGCGCACGCGAAGTGCTATTTTGGCCGGGAATATCACAAGATATAGAACAATATGTGAAAAAATGTAAAGTATGTCAGGAGAATTCAAACAAACCAAGTAGAGAGCCAATGATACCGGTGACTATTCCGCGGTTGCCTTGGAACAAAATCGGGACAGACATATTTGAATATAGAAAGAAAAGCTATTTGATTCTAGTTGATTATTATTCTGGTTTTATTGAGACGGGATATCTGAAGGACACTTCTGCAAACTCTGTAATTAATATTATGAAGGAAAATTTTGCTCGGTATGGTATCCCTGAGACAGTGATAAGTGATAATGGTCCTCAATTTTCTAGCAGTCACTTTAAAAAATTTTCTTTTGAATGGAGTTTTGATCACATAACTTCATCCCCGTACTATGCACAATCAAATGGTAAAAGCGAAAGGGCAGTCCAAACCGTTAAAAAAATGTTAAAAAAATCTATTGACAGCCAAACCGATTTTTATTTAAACTTGTTAAGTTACAGAAACACTCCGCGGGAAGGTTTGAATTCTCCAGCACAGCTCTTGATGGGACGTCGATTAAAATGTAGATTACCTGTTCACCCAGATTTGTTAAAACAAAACATTTTGAATGATAAAATGCAACATAAAATATTAGTAGACAAACAAAATAAAAATAAAATGTATTACGATCAACATTGTAAACCATTACCTGAATTAAATGTGGGCGATGACGTTATTATGTTGGAAAATAATAATGAACGAATTCGTGGCACGGTCATTGGCAAAGAATCGACTCCACGCTCATATATATTAAAAAACAAAAAGGGTGTTTATCGCCGTAATCGCCGACATTTAATTAAAACTATGTCTGATAATGAACAGGCCAAGCAGGTAGAAAGGGGAACAAGTACTGATAAAAGTATCATTGTCGTGTCCGACGAGGATGAAACGTTTTTGTCAGGTGAGGAGGAAGACTCTCTGTATGAACCCAGTAGGGAGGACATTGATGTCTCATTGTATGCCCCTCCTCTTACTCGCAATCAAGCGAGGAAATAGATCATTGTTTCTATGTACCTTCCTATATATTTATATAAGTTGTACTCCTTCAATACTTTTAATTTATTGATTCTTAAAAAGGGAAGATGATGTGGGTAGTAACTATTATTAATATTATATATAACATGTGGGTAAACTGAATAAATTAGTTGGACTCCGTGTCTTATTGCACACAACAGATCATAAATAAAATATTGTTGTTTCATCACCAAGATCGCGAATCCGACCCCGGGGCCAAGCTTTACCACCTTCTCAAAGGCGTACTCAATTTATTAGTTTGACAGAAAGGTTTTTGAGTGTGGAAGAGCGACGTATGGACTTGGACCAAACTGTTGCAGATGTATTAAGGGCGGTGCTGGAGAATCAGCGTTTGATGATTGATGCTGTATAAGCTTTAAGAGTTGAGTGCAGCTTTTAGAAAGCATACCAACTAAGCTTTAGAATTAATAAATTTAAGCAGCTGTTATATAAATTGATCCTTTTTGTTACATATTTGTTCATCATACTGAACTAATTCCCACTTAAAATTTTTATCTTCTAAATTATGGTTATTCACTAGTTTTCACCTTGTTTTTATTATTGTACTAACTATTCGTGAGAACCTATAATTGGCTATTTCCACAGAATAGATAAAAAAATTAAATTGATGTAACTGTCTTCTATACTACTGTTATTTACTACCTTTTAGTTTCCATAGAACCTGTAATTGGCCTTCTGCTGTGTTAGTTTTTAATTTAATAATTATAACAGACCAGATTTTGAGGAGACGGTGGTTAAGTTTAAGAACGTTAAAGTTAAGACAAAGTGCATCATTAAAAAAGAGTGCCAAATTGATTGAAAATGTATCTTCCTTTGTATTAAAAGATTTTGTCTTAGCTGACTTACAAAACCAAAAACGAAAACCTCAGGGCAAAAGATGGACTTTGAAAAATAAAATATCTGCATTGGCTATATTTAAAAGGTCACCAAAAGCATACAGATATTTGCAACACCTTATGCCTTTGCAGAACATAGACTCTGCAGAGCATATTAAAAAAAAAACCCATGGAACCAAGAATAAATCAAGCAGTGATAAAACATTTAAGAAAAAGTACAGATATTTTTCTATTATTTTATTTAACAAAAGAAACTATTCAAATTGGGTAAAACTAAGATTAAACAATGTAACGTGTCATAAAAAAAAATTACACGTTACAGTGCTATTTTTATTTTCCATATATTTTCATATTTTGTGGTTAGGTAGTTTGGTTTAAAGTTTTCGAATTTCGCGCGGTTAGGTTTTATTTTAACAAAATTCAATTTTCGTTTAGCTTCTTAAGTTCTCTATTTCTTCTCTAAATCAACAAACGACAAATGAACGATAAGGAAGAACACATGCAAATTGTGACGGACAATTATCAAAAACTAATATTTGATGAAAATGGTAGTGTGCCTACGCCGCAACAATGGTAAACAAGAAGAAATACAATCGCTTGACCATCAATATAATGGTTGTACATTACTCTTATTGTTTAATATTACTCTGCTTGAAAAGATCCATGATAAGGTTAACCACGTACAATATGAAATATCTACATTACATACTACCTAATCAGTTTGTTGACTTCATTGTGTGTCTTGTTTAAAAAAAGAGTATATGGGCTGTAAAAGCTTTGTATAGACATAACTACATTTTATATGTTCCTATTATTTTGGAGGGATGATATTAAGTGGCTTGATTTTTTACACTATTTGTACACTTTTAGACTATTTTTTTTGCTTTTCAGGTTCATTGCAATTTGTTTCGCTCGACCAGTTGCCACCAAGTTTTTTAAATGGTATTATTTATTTGTATTAATAACAGTGATAAATATCCAAATGTTGAACTGCTCGGTCCCGGTAATTACACAAAACAAAAGTTTTCCTTTATATAGTCGGTATGGATCCTATACCTTTGTTTAAATTATTTTGCTCAGCCAGTGGTCAAAAGTAAGTAGGTACTTAATTTGTTATTCAATAATTAAATATGCCCATTGACTTAGCTATGTTGTTTTAAGGGTGGCAAAAACAGGAATTTTTTTTAAGTGTACCTAACAACATACAAGTACACAAACCAAGTATAATATTACCTACCGAGCTATTTGGATAATTATCACTTCTATCCACTTATTACAATTTTGTTTACTAATTACTGCCTACTAACAACTAATACACTCCTAACATTCTCCCAACTCTTAATGTGCTTGTATAGTAATAATCATAATACAAAACATGAACAACAATACCTTGAATGGGCGAACAATATTATATTTGGCAGGAGTATTAACTCTTGATGAGTTGATGTCAAAGAAGATGTCGGTGAATTTTAATATAATTATGCTAATTAGATAGCTTTAACTTTACAAGCACTTGTTTAAATATACAATACTACTTTTAAAATGGGGTTATCAGTATTTGCTAATAATCATATGTGTGCAGTTTAAAGTTAAAAAATATCATACTTACTTACCAAAGTTATAAATAAGATTATATAAAGTGAGTAATTTATAGTTTCAATTCCGCGATAAAGAATGTCTAATGGCCTAAGTTCGATCTATACTGAATGATGGCTTTGCCAACCCTTACTGGTTATACCCAGTTACTGATGGCTTTGCCAACCCTTACTGGTTATTCCCAGTTACTGATGGCTTTGCCAACCCTTACTGGTTATACCCAGTTACTGATGGCTTTGCCAACCCTTACTGGTTATTCCCAGTTTCTGATGGCTTTGCCAACCCTTACTGGTTATTAATAAAACAACGTTTTGTTGGTTGGAACGACAAAGACGAACTATATTTCAATATAAAAGGCACACAGTATCGGGTATAGACAATACAGACAACGAGAACAGGAAAACGGCCAGCACAGAGCTATTACATTTAGATTGTTTATTAGATGTTAATGTACTACCATCCTAAATCTTAACAGTTATTCCCAGTTACTGTTGGCTTTGCCAACCCTTACTGGTTATTTCCAGTTTCTGATGGCTTTGCCAACCCTTACTGGTTATTGCCAGTAAATGTTACTTACTCGTGACGCTGAACTGCAGTATCCTTGTCAATAGGTGTAGTGACGCGATGCTCAGCATGAACCGAACTCAACCCGACCCGACTTTCGACACGTGTTTCGCCTCTACACGAGGCATCCTCAGGAGATGTTGTGAAGTGAAGTCTGTGAAGTGTGAGTAATGATCTATAATAACTTGAAAATATCTATATCCTTCTGTAGTGGGGGGTTCAAGTGGTCCACTTAGATCAGTATGTAACAATTCTCCTATTTCTGTTGTTCTCTTTTCATTTCTGTAGAATTTTGGCCTTGTTGCTTTACTTGCTATACATTCTTTGCATGGTTCATTGCTGACTAGTAGTTTTAATATTTTCATTCCTCCTGTATTTAAGTGTCCTAATCTTTTATGCCATATCTCTGCTTCTGACATTTTCTCTTCTTCTTCAGTGTTATATAAATGTTCATTTTCATGTCTATTTTCTATAATAATTTCTGGTGTTTTCTCTTCCTGTTTTGTTACTAAATTTTTACAGTAGAATCCACATATAACGACTTCGCTTATAACGACTAACCGCTTTTAACGACGATAATGTTTACTCAAGTTAGGTTTCATAGTTAGGTACTGAGAAAATGTAACCGTTTAGTGCGACTTCGGTTTAAGCGACCAACTGCTTATAGCGACCATTTTTTATGATAATACGTCCGGTTAAAACGACGCGCAATGTTTTGTTTACACAACCTACGCACCAATACCTCGGCGCCCCAACTTCACCCCGCCCCGCGTGCATCCTTAGTGGCGTGCGTAAATCATAGTTAGTGTTTGTCACTTGTTATGACAAGTTCTTAAAGCTCGACAAAATGAGTTCTGTGAAGCGAAAGTGTTTTACAATTGAAGAAAAAAGTGCAATATTATTCCGATTAGAAGCCGGTGAATCAAATGCAACCATCGCAAAGGAGTTTGGCGTATCTCATTCTACAATTTACCTAAATAAGAAAATCAAACTTTCCCAATTATAATAAATATGTATTCGTAAGTTAAGTACATGGAATATTTCTTAAGTACATACATATGTATGTATTCTGTATGTACTTAAGAAATAATCCGTTTTGTACGTCATCCGGTTAGTACGACATAGTATCGCCGGTCCCTTGAAGGTCGTTATATCCGGATTCTACTGTATTTCCTATTTTTGTATTTATCTCCATGTTTAATATGTAGAGTTTGTTATGTTCTTGTGCATATAACGTCATTCTTTCATTTTTTATTTGAAATCCTTTTTTATTGATATTTATTTGATATCCTCTTTCTGTTAACTTCTTGACGGAGAGAAGGTTGTGGCTTATATCTTTTACTATTAACGCTTCAATCTTACTTTTTCTGCAATTGCATGTGGTATCTAAAATGCCTTTTCTCTTTGCTATTATAGTTGTATTATTAGCAATATATATCTTTACCTCGTGTTCCAGATTAATCACTGATTCCATAAATGGTTCAAGTTGTCCTTTGACATAATGGTCTGAGGTTCCCGAGTCCAGAATAAATGTGTTTAGGTTTTTCTTTGTAACGGTGTTTAGAGCAATAAACGTTTCATTCACTTGCTCACTATTTGACTCATATGAGTGCTCTTGACGACCTCGGCCTCTACCGTTGAAACCTCTATTTCTCATACCTCTATATGAACTTCTCATTCCTTGACCTCTCGAGTGACATTGATAGCTTTTATGACCTTTTTTCTGACATTTGTAACATATTATATTTGAAGCTTAAAATGCTGATGTTTATCGAGTGTTTACATTATTACTTACTCTCAGTTTAATAGCTTTGCTTTTACATATTCTATGGTTAAGTTTTCATTCATCGTCTCTAATGCAGTTGAAATAGTATTATATTTATCGGTCAATCCTTGTAACAAATATGTAACCTTTTCTTCCTCATCAAGTTTATTTTCTGCGCTTTCCAGTTCTCTAATCAATAAGTCAAATCGAGTAAAATATTCTTCCATTTTTTCGTTATCTTGTAACTTCAATTTTATCAACTTTTTTCTTATATGTATTCGCGAGGTTATAGTTTTTCGTTTGAATATTTTTGTAAGTGTTTCAAACATTTCGTAAGCACTCTTCGATTCTTTTATTAGATCCAAATGTCTATCAGTAATGCACTGAACTATTTATTATTGACTTGGCGCGTGCATCTGCCATTTTGTCTTCCATTTTTTGTTCTTTTATTGTTTGAAGTAATTGCCTTTCTTCCAATAGCGTACTTACGCGAAATTTCCAGCTGTTGAAGTTTTCTGCCGACAATTGAGGCAAATGAAATGATGATATTGCGGGAATGGCGCCGCGGTCGGCCATGGCGTCTCTTTTTTCTTGATTTTTATTTGTTTCCATTATTCTTATTTTTCGTCCGCGCACTTATAGCCCATAACCTATTATTGTTAGGATTCGTGGATCGTGACTTGTTTAATAAACTGTTTCTGAATTACTTTAATCTTTTATTTATCTTAAACATTTTACAATCAATCTTAATCACAGTCACACCATTTTTCAGAACCAATAACCACAGAGTAGAGTGACATACTTTACATAGAGCACAGATAACAATAAATCATAAATCTAACAAAGTTTGTAGAGGATGACATGGGCTGATATGAAATTGTTACTTTCTTTATCGGTACCTATTATAATGTCTAATTCACATTAAGTCCTACTTGCAGAATGTCCAAATTTCATGTTAAGTTAGTATGAATAAAAGGAATTGAATCTCCCGAAATAAATGTTTATCAGTATGTGCCTGTTTTATCATATTACTAGCGGCCCGACCCGGCTTCGCACGGGTAGCAGAACATTAAACATTATGCAAAGCTTTATGTAACGTCCCAAAGAAATGGGATGTGGTAAATAAATAAAAAAAAAGTATCCTCTGTCCGTCGCCTGGTTCTAAGCTACCTCCCCATCAATTTTTAGCCAAATCGGTTCAGCCGTTCTTGAGTTATAAATAGTGTAACTAACGCGACTTTCTTTTATATACAAGATTTGTCTTGGTTTTAGATCATCATGCATCCACACCAGGGACCAGCATTGCCAATGAGCAAGAAAATGAAAGAGCAGGACTTGTTTAGTATTATTTGTCACTTAATTTTTATTATACACTAGCGACTCACCCCGGATTCGCGCGGGTAGCACAGAGCACTGATCATCTATAGCCGGACTTGATTTGTTCCGTCGACTTCAACTCATCATCGTCATATTTCAACCAATGTACAAAAAAAAAAACATTTAATCAATTAGACATATAAACTTTCCTCTTGAATCACTCTATTTATTGCTGAAAACTGCATTAAAATCAGTTGCGTAGTTTAAAAGATTTAAGTGTACAAACAGCAGGAGCGACTTTGTTTTATAATATTTAAAGATTAGTTTAATCACTAAATGTCCAGCTGTCGCATAATGTCCAATTTGTGAAAGAGCCAGTTTGCAAAATGTCTAACCTTCAGTTAAAATTTATTTTTTCTTTGCTCCTCCCCTAATGCGTACCTATAATTGAAACTGGCCAACTTTGTGCCTTGCTATTAAAATGTACCACCAAAAAGTGTCTGCATTAATGTGTTCCGGTGCTGATACAGGAGGCTAATCTCCCCTCAAGGTTGGCAGAGCTGATTTTTAAGTTGTTTATTTATTTCTGTTCTAGACAACAGCAACCGTGCTACATGGAATCGCCGATTCATTTTAGCTTTAATTTAAGTGAAGCACCGCAATGCATTCCGTTCAACTACAGTTAAAAACTCTGAGGCCTGGCGGAGAGTTGCGTGTGAAGTGCCTGGATTTAATCCCAAACAGTGTGAGGCGAAATCAACATCGACGCTTTAAACCAAAAGATTAACGACATTTTCACGTCTGGTGAGTTCGGTATGGTTTCGGCTGACTTGCTGCAGATGATTTGTGGCCACAGGCCCGAAACGATACAAATGCGCAGAGATGGTATTATAAACACGGTTCGCGATCCGTTAGTTAAAGTAACATTGCGAAAAATACCCCCAACTGAGGGGTCAGATTATTTAACCCTGAAGGGTTGACTACTGCGTTAGAAAAAAAAAGCTGGCGGTATCAAAAAGGCTCTCTGGCCTGTTTCAAAATCTGCTAGCAGTACCTTCTCACCTTCGCAAGTTAGAAAATGGCTAGTACAACCAGCGCAGCGACCATATTCAAATTTACAAGTACCCTCGCAGGGTAAAAAATATAATGCACGTATTCCTTCGCAAGGCTATGGCAACCAAGCTTGGAACGACTCTTCGCAGGGTGGCAACTTCCAAAATATGCAGTGCCCTTCACAAGGGTACCGGTGGCCGAGTACGTGACATGCACGGGGCATATGAATCAGGACCATCCTCAGCGGGATCGGGGCATGGGAAGTAGAGGTTCCTTTCGCTCTCGTGGGCCAAGGCAGAATCAAAGGTATCAAGATGCCAGACGTGGTGGTCAAAAGCGCGGCTAATCGCCTTCAAATTTTAATGCCAAGCGAAGTAAATATTGACATGAGGAAATTCAAGGCCGGTCATTTATCGAATTTCGTCAACCATTGGAGAGAAATGCAAGCACTAGAATTCCTTATTCAATTAATACAAGGGTATCGCATACCGTTCCAACAAAAACCACCGTTAATCATGCCCAGGCTAGACAACAATACATTTCACACTCCTGTGTCAGTGAAAATGACATGCGGTTGTACAATCATTTAAACAAAACTCTCAACATATATCCTATGCATCACCACGAATGCAAAAAAACTGTTACGACTCCGCGCTCTTGCTCATTGGATGATTGTTTTCACCAGGCAGGAATTAAACTATGCTTCGAATAAGGTAAGTAGTTTAATAAGCGTTTTATTTCAGGTAAAACGCCAATAATTTCATGACCGGTCTTATCTTTCCTGATTTGCAGGCCGCACACAAATCATACAGAGGCGGCAGCATGTTGCTGGCAACACAAGTTAACTATGTAATATTATAATAGTTTGTTTTATCTGCAGCGGTTGTGTGTGCAGTCTGTGGGTACAGACGAATTCATTCTGTAGCATAATCTGTAATAGTTTTACAATCTTGAGAGTGATAACTAAAACGACTTCCATTTTGAACCTCTTTGTATCCGTATCGTAGAAAAACCTGTGTCACGAAATAAATAGTTTTGATCGCTGCATTGGAGTTTTATAAACAACGAACATACAGTCCAAAGCCATACATATAACTGATCTGTGATAGTCCACGAGCTCCCGAGTTCGAGAGAAATCTGAGACGTGATGCAGAAGCAAATAAAGAAGCGCTGCTGAGAAGATCGCAGAAAATAAAAGGTCTAGCCGGAGAAGGTGCATCATACGTGATCAGTAAAACCCCACAAAAGGGACATAAACTTATTAAACTCACTCCAAGTGTATAATTATAACGAAATAACTAAAGCTTATTGTGAAAGTATTCGACTGCAGCATGTAGTACTAAATATACATTTTGATGAAGTTTTGAAGTTACAGACACATGTGTAAGTAACTTGTCAAATAGGCTTTAAGAGACATAGATAGTTGTGAACTGATTGCGATTTGTTTATTTTTAATAAAATTAGGTGTTGTAGGGACACATATTAGTGTCAGCAAATGTAATGCGCGCCAATTGTCGCCCGCCCCTCAGGTAGATAGGATGTTTCTTTATAAATATTAAATCGGAGTTAACAGTAAACGAACTCTTTCCGTTACGACCCCTATCTGCGCACCCCTACACACCTAGGGTAGGTAGGTATAGATGTGTGTACACTGGTGACCAAAGACATTGAACATTAAGCTTCGCAAGTGATAATTATTAGTGACAATTGATGACAAGTTTGATAAACTGCTTTAGTGATATAATGACGGACTCAGTTATATATGGTAAATAAAATGCGGCGCTGCGACTCCTTCCATTCACACAACACCAAGTGATGGAAGTAAATTATTTTGGACTATTTTAATTACTGGCGAAGTCCAAAGAGAGACAGCTCGAGATGATGAGCCTGTAGTATCTACAGGCACCGTAGCAGATTGGTACTCATACTGCAGAGAATCAATTGTCGTGTACGAGTTGGAGCACACAGAAGCCCGAAACAAAATCGGTGGCCCAGGAAAAATAGTCCAAATTGACGAGTCAAAGTTTGGAAAAAGAAAATATAACAAGGACGACACATTGAGGGCCACTGGGTGTTGGGCATGATTGAAGATGGGAGCGATGATCTACGTCTGGAGGTGTGTCCCGATAATAACAGATGTTCGAAGTGTTGGTGCCACTTATACAGAAGCATGTTGTGGAAGGCAGTGAAATCCATACAGATTTTTGGGGAGACTACGACTGCCTTCCTCAGTATGGATATATACACAAAAAAGTCAATCATAGTGATCCAGTGAATAGATTTGTGGCACCAGATGGGACACACATTCAAGGAATTGAGAATCACTGGAGATTTTTAAAAGTAAAATTTAACATGGACCAATACAAAGGAAATTTTACAGATTGGTTGATTGAATATTCGTGGAAAAGAAAAATAAGTGTTAATCATAAAGATCCCTTTGAGGAACTAATAAAAGCTGTAAAATATGTTTATAGAATAGAATAAATTTTATTAAACTCATTATTGTTTTATTTTATCATATTTAATTTATAATAGGTTTTGGTTAGAACTGTGACAATACAAAAAAGTCACTGCAACGTAATATAGTTGCCCTGAACACTAGGTTAGGTTAGTTAGAACTGTGACAATACAAAAAAGTCACTGCAACGTAATATAGTGGCCCCGAACTCTAGGTTAGGTTAAGTTGGAACTGTGACAATACAACAAAAAGTCACTGCAAAGTAAAATATAGTGGCCCCGAACACTAGTAACTTGTTCTGGACCGTGTTTTAAAATACGGGTCCCAAGATTAATAATAGGTCGGGGAAAAAGTTTCTTCGCATTTTTTAAGAAAATTCAAAACATTTTTTAATATAGTTTATTTACATTTAACTAAAGTATGTAGGTACCATTTTGTTCGATAACTTTTTGCCATCTTGTAGGTAGGGACATGATCCCATTGCTATAGAAATTTTGGGACTTCTGATCAAAATACCGCGACAAGTGGTTTTGGCAGTCCTCTCGTGATGTTAACCTGACACTGTCTAAAGAATTCTGAAGAGACCGAAACAGGTGGAAATCTGAAGGTGCAAGGTCAGGACTATACGGCGGATGCATTAACACCTCCCAGCCAAACTCTCTTAATTTTTTCTGAGTGGCTAAAGATGTGTGAGGTCTAGCGTTATCATGATGAAAAACCACACCCCTTCTGTTGATTAATTCCAGCCGCTTTCTCTCAACTTCTTGCTTTAATCTCATCAGTTGTTCGCAGTAGAGTTCAGAATCGATAGTCCTGCCTGGTGGTAACAGCTCATAATGAATAATGCCCTTCCAATCCCACCACACACACAGCATCACCTTGTTGCGAGTTAACCCGGGTTTCGCCACAGTCTGTGAAGCCTGACCGGTCTTTGACCACGACCTTTTTCGCACGTTCTTGTCGGACGTGATCCACTTTTCATCACCAGTTATCAGCTTCTTCAAAAATGGTTCGGTTTCATTACGTCGTAGTAAAGAATCACAAATGAGTACACGGTTCATTAGGTTTCTTTCAGTGAGCTCGTGAGGTACCCAAATATCGAGCTTTTTTGTGTACCCAGTTTTTTTAAAATGCGCCAAAACTGTTTTGTGGTCAATTCCCAGTTCTTCAGCTACGTCGTAACTACTGATATGCCGATCTTGTTCCACTTTTTCAAAAATGGCATCCATTTTATCCGTAATAGGGCGACCAGAGCGACGTGCATCTTTAAGATCAAAATTTCCGGATTGAAAACGCTTAAACCAAATTTGTGCTACTCTCACAGACACTGCACCAGGTCCATAAACATCGCAAATTTTTTTCGCGGCTTGCGTTGCATTTTTACCTTTTCTGTAGTAAAATTTTAAAATGTATCGAATTTCTTCATTAGATTCACTCATTTTGACAGTACGAAAAACAAATGAAAATCACACATTTTCCTAATTTGAATTTGGAATTATGTTCTTTAAAATTTAAACTTTCATATGATACCAAAACCAGCCAGATACAAATAGTATAGCCAAAGAGATTTTATTACAAGTTCATACATACTATAATGCGAAAAGACTTTTTCCCCAACCTAATATTTTGAGTAGGTTTAAGTTTATTTGCGTTGATATTTTCACAACGTTTTGGCGAATTGGTAATAATAAAAAGGACGTCTAAATCTATTATTCGTTCCGAGAAGCGCTGGTTTGCTTCCGTCTCGCTTCTGCTTGAACGTCCGGAACAGCATTTCATGACGTGTTATTGACGCGTTTTGATGATTTGTCTCGACGCATGAAACGTATACAGGATGAATGTGAAAAATTATTAGACGTCGCCGATAATGAAGACTTGGACTCAATTGAAAAAGATTTCGATCAGCGCCAAATGATTGCAGACAGGGTAAACGCAGAAAGTTTGCGAAATAAAACGAGCCCGCGTAAAAGGTACACTTTCTTCTATAGTTTTGATTTAGAATTGATCAGAAACAAGATAAATGAGTTTTACACTGTACGAAAAGAAATACCCACTGTCATGAAATTGCTACAAATTCTTCGGGAGGAAATCAATTTCAATGGAGGAAGAGAATCATTAAGGTAACAAAAATGAATTTAATTTTCTTTCAGTTTGAATATAATCAAAAAACATAGTAATCTAAAAATAACAATCTTATTTTGTCTTCAGACTTATTTTGAAAGACATCGGATTCCAATTCGTGAAGTGCCAATCAAAAAGGACTATTTTAATGGAGCGACGTGACATAAAGATACACAGATTCAAGTATTTGGAGCGTATGTATAACTTTACAAAATGGGTTACAGAGAAGTCGATTCCCAACCTTACAAAACCTTCTCTAATTGTCATGGACAACGCCAAGTACCATTCTGTAAGATTAAACAAACCGCCTACACAAGCCGACCGTATTGCTGTTATAAAAGAATGGCTTCAATCAAACAATATCCGTTACGACGATAATTGGCGTAAATGTAAATTATTGGAAGCAGTGAAAAACCATAAGTTTGAACCTAAATATCAGATAGATGAGATTTTAAAATCACACGGCCACGAAGTCTTGAGGCTCCCACCATATCATTGTACGTTAAAAACCTCATAGAATTAATCTGGGGCATAATAAAACAAAAAGTTGCGGGTAAAAAACGTCAATAGATAACGTCAATAGTCAATAGCTTTCTGTCAAATAGGGATCGATGAATGGCGAAAATGTACATGTAATAAAAACTGAAAATGAGTTGATAGAACAAGATCGATTAATTGAGATGCAGTAGGAAAGGTTTATCATAAATACTGCGTCTTCCTCTTCCGATGAAGTCTTTTTTATATATGTGCATTATTTGGAACAATTTTTAAGTTCTGATAGCCTATAATTAATTAATAAACTCATGAACATAGTTATTGGAGTTTTCATCTAAATTTCGAACCCCACATTCGCCATAGTAAGATTTTCAAAAATTATCCTTGATCATTGGATAAATTTTTATATTTGCATGTATCACACACAAAATCAGCAGCTATAAGGAAAAAAAATATCAAAACGTTTTACTCCAATTTCCCCAGTATTGCTAGCGTCAATTTATTTTTTCCCTTTTTGCCATCAGATCCTGGTAGACCTATAGTTAAGGTTAGTGTTCACTAATTGACCAGTGGAACGACGATGTAATAAAGTTAGTCAAATTATTTGCATATCTGCTCGAGAAAACTACGGTGACTTATCGTAGAGATTGAGTAAACAACAAAATCGATATCGATATTTGTAGTAAAATATTTCTTTAGTTACTTAAGGTACTATTAGTCAAATTATTTGCTTGCAGATCTGCTCGAAAAAGCTACGGTGACTCATCGTAGAGATTGAGTAAACAACAAAATCGATATCGATATTTGTAGTAAAATATTTCCTTAGGTACTTAAGGTACTAGTTAAGGTTAGTGTTCACTAACTGACCAATGGAACGACGATCTAATAAAGGTCAAATTATTTGCAGATCTGCTCGAGAAAGCTACGGTGACGACGCTATTGGCTATAATGCAGGTGCAAAGGAATGGCCAACTATGCACAGTAAAGGCTAGAATAAACCTAGAATATAAAGTTAAGAGCAAGCCATATCGTTGCAAATTTGTATGTAATGAAGAGACTGAACTTATTGTAAGCGTGTGTTCCGAAGATTGTGCTGCCAGCCAGGGAGGTTGTAAGCATGTTATAGCTCTAGTTATGTGTCTAAACAGACGATCTGATTTGGTTACACTGCTGATTTAGGTACACCGATTTCAAAAAAAATCAAGGTTCCGAATGTTGCTCTACCTCCTAGTAATTGATCCTTTTTGAAAGAAGTAGTTGAAAAGTCACAGATATTAAATGTTAATTCAATGCTAATGCTGTATAATAAATTTGAGAAAGGTCCCACGCTTTCCATTCAATATATGGCATGCCATTACAAACGCCAGGTCCAGCAACCCAATGCAGACGGTTTTATACAATACTACAAATACCACATGGAAAATGCTAATTTGAAAATAGTCTCTCATGTCACAATTGATCAAGCTAAATCTAACATGTGGTTTGAACTGCGGTATGGCCGCATCACTGCGTCAAAGCTGCATCAAATTGCACACTGTGGTAAAGAAGATGGGGTGTTGGTAGATCTGTTCATTAGCATCTAGTGTGCTTAACTTGTCCAGAACCACTCTTACGTGTTGTGTGTGTGTTGTCCATATCCAAATTTTTCGGAATTTGGCGACTCGGGCAGGAGTTCAA
Source organism: Crocallis elinguaria (assembly GCA_907269065.1). Classification (NCBI taxonomy): domain Eukaryota; kingdom Metazoa; phylum Arthropoda; class Insecta; order Lepidoptera; family Geometridae; genus Crocallis; species Crocallis elinguaria. Next base: position 2,665,640 of record OU026076.1, read on the forward strand.
CATTATTAATCATGTCGGAACCGAGTTCTCAGATGTCAGAGGCACCCCAGCCTGCTGACGAGAGCTCAAAACCCACGCAGTCCAATAAGAACGGCGGGGCTTTTAAAAAGTCTGGAGATTTGCAGAATGCTGCTGGTCCTCCACTGCCACCTTCAACAGGTACAGGGCCAAAACCCAATAACCTGTCTAAGACGGCCACTAAGCCGAAGGATCATGGGGTTTCCTGGAGTTGCACCGTATAGGCGGTCAAGTGAGTTTGCTATCACCACAGAGGGATTTATCCCACTTGTTGAGAAGGAATATGACACATTGTCAGCGTCAAAACCTTTCTTCTCTAAGCAGGTAGCTATAAAACACAATATGTCGCATACTTCATAAAGATTCAACAGGATGGGCCACATGCCTCACCTCAAACGATTATATGGCAACAGTGAGAGAAATTTTTGGCAAAAAAGTCATCTCAAAAAGAGGCGACATAAACTGGCTTGCTCGAAGCTCGGATTTATATAACCCCTATGGATTTTTTCCAATGGGGATACCTCAAAAGTAAAGTTTTTGAGAGCAATCCTGAGTCCATAGATTATATGGATATATATTCTATAGAAGAATTAAAAGAAAATATACGGGGAAGAGATACGGCTCATTTCCGTAAACACCTGCCAAGCAGTAATTGACAATTTCAAGTCTCGATTGCTGCAGTGCCAGACCAATGGAGGATCTCATTTGGATAATGTCATATTCAAAAAATAATATCCCCTTTTGTAAGCTTATATCAGAAATAAACATATAATTTCTTTTGCACCTATTGTGTTTTTATGGTTATTTCAAGGGTAGTAGTAAGAATAATCGACCGTAACTTACATGAAGTCCGGTTAGTAACGTTACTCACATGATAAGAAAATGTTACTAACACGATCATTAGGACGCATTCAGATTGATTAAAACAAAAAATAGACATTAAAAAAAACTTTTATTAGAAATGAAATACATGTAGATATCGAAATGATATTTTTTAAGTTGGGGTTTTAGTTACTTATTTGTAAATAAACAATCCGTAGGATCACATTTCAAATCTTAACTTATAGAGCTTTTTTGCACGCCATTATATTTGTTAATGAAACGTTTTATCTCACACTCGAGTTTTCATTCTCCCTAGTATAATTATTATGCTATAGTTTCATGAACTACTATTTTAAAATCACCGAAAAAAGAAATTATACTGATAATCCCACTGCGGCATTTCACTAAACATAACGAATCCATCTCGTTCCTTTACTTTTGAAAATAATTTATGAATTATATTCAATCCATATGGACTTCTAATATATCTTCACACCATATCTTATGCCAAGTAAATGTAAATTGTTTAACATAAGTTAAACAGGAAATTTGATATATTTGAAATTGGGTTTTATTGATTATTTGGCCAACAATTTTCATGTCTTTTCCATGTTTTAGCTGAATGATCAAATCATTAACTGTAAACTCAAAATCTCCATAATTTGAATCATCACCATTTACGTCATTTCTTAAAGTAGCGTAAATATTGTCGTTCGAGTTAGCGTCATATAAATCACTGTTGTCGATATGCATGTCAGTTTCGTTCCTACCATCAACATTATCGTAGTCGTCAGTAAATAACTGTTCATTTTCAACAGCATAACTGTCGTCCGATTCAGCATACGTTATATTAGTGTCAGTTGAAGTTGTTCAATCTCTATCACGAGGTATTCGAGATAATTTCGATCTTCCAGATTTCTAGCTGTTTTTCCTTTTTCTATCATTTCCTTTACATTTAACTTTTTGGATTATAACTTTTTTCAGGGTATGAATTTTCGGGTCGTAGCATTCACAAATTCCTCTAGGCAAAGATGACTCGCAAAAACAACTGACGTTGCGATACCGTAATGTTGGTAGGGACATGATAAGTAATTTGATGTAATTGGTTTGTACCTGGTACTGGATCCAAATCGTCCGCGGTATCTGATTCTGTGCATGCCTAATTTTAATTTCAGAAACAGAAAATATTTTGACGTTAGATTCTTCATTTAAAATAGACACAGCATCTTCGGCACAGCTGATGTCATTTCCACATGCGACACTTTGATCTAACAGTCTTTTTACAGCACCACCTACTCCATCGGCAGTACCTTTCCCGTGGGCAGCATCAAAAAACGTCCAAGTTCCAAAAATAAATTTATACTTCTTGCATGATTCTGAAAACTGGTAAAAGTTTTTTTTTTGTTTGTACTGCGTACTTGGACCATCTGGAAAGAAATGTATGGTATCTATGTCCGTATTGCATGTTATTATCAATTCAATTATTGGTTCTATGTGAGCTCTGATGGCCCCAGGGTCATGAATGTTATAGTCGGACAGAGAAGCAAAAGGATTTTTTTTGTCTGTAAATATACCATGCCAGTATGTATAGAAATTTGGCTCTTTGACGTTCCGAAATGAAGGGCCTGTATTTCTTCTCCTAATTTGCAGGCATAATTTTCAGAGAAGTATTAGAGCTAATTCATTTGGAAGTAGATTATCAATTACTTCTCGGTACTTTTTGTGCTGGTGATTTATATTGAAAAAATGTTTTCTATTTTCAGGAGAGCTACCAACAGAAGTCCTAGCTACTGTCAATCTCATAAATAAGATTGACCAGCTCTTCGATAGTCTAAATGCGAACTCTCCAAACTTGAAAAGGGGGAAGAAATTTTGCAAGAAATCTTTCAGGCCGGAGCGAGCCCCCATTTGAATTATTTTCAGGAAATGATAACTTTTTTAAGTTGTGTATTAATTGGAGCAAAATCAAGGCCACCTTCTCTGGATAGATGGATTCAAACCATGCTTGGAGTTGAAAGGTTATGGCATAGCCTAAAACAAAAGTACCCTGACATTGGCAGCCTATCTACAAGAAGACTGCAACAAGATCCATTAGAAAATTGTTTTGGATGTGTGAGAATTAATTGTGGGTCTAGTTGCAATACAACGGTTTCACAGTTTGTTGCAGCTCTAAAGACAGCCATTATTTCCAACTTGTCTGCACCTAGTTCAACAGCAAATTGTGAAATTGATGAAGCGGAAATTTTGGATAATTTAAATTCATTCCTTACCGATAGTTCAGGTCTCACTACACCTAAAACAAATGAGCATGATGATGCAGCTTTTAACTGTTCTACAGATAACATGCATACTGACGAAAATACCGGTGAGATGCAAGCATGTGCCTATGTTTGTGGATACATAATCGATCGCATCGGAACGCATGGCAATACATTGCGAGTCATGTGTATACATGTATTAACATCCACAACTGAAAGTACATGCCATCTTTATACCATGTTCAAGGAGTATTACAACAAAACAACGTCTGAAATATGCAAATGTAGAAATGATAGAATGTGTGGAGAAAAGCGCATGTCTTATATATGATTATTTAAACAAAAAGTCCCATACAATTGGAAACAAAGAAAATATTAAAGGGATGCTGCAAGAAAATATCTATTTGAAATCTTTGGACAAATGCCATAATCACAAACAAAAAAATCTAGATAACATAATAACTTCTGTATTTTACATATGTATAAACAGATATTGCATTAAAAACAACAGGTGGTTTGCTGAAAATGCTGCCATTGCCAGTCTACAAGCGAAAATAAAAATATTAAAACACACCTAATTTTTAATAGTTTGCTAAACATTTATAACTGCACACTTTAGACTTCTTTTATAGTGCCATTTGTAATATAATTATATTTATTTGAAATAATTTTACATAACCTCTTTTAATTTTACTTAAACAGCATAATATTTATAATGTTCCTTAACCCGCGCAGTCTATTCTTTTTGATATTAAAACCTCTTTTGACTCCCCAATAAAGTTACTTATGCCACTTAATTTACACTTTACAATTTACACACTATATTTCCATTTTCTACTTTTCCCGCCTTTCTATTGCATTTTCTTCACTTTGACGCGTCATAAACAAAGAAAATGCCCTCCTTCGACTTGTTGGTTAAAAATTATCCCTGCCTATGGGACCCTTCAGACATCAACTATAATGACCGTCTTATAAAAAGAAAATGTGTTTCAAGCTTGCTGTCCGAATCCAACAAAATTTCCACCGTCCTCCTTACAACATCGGACATCAAACGTAAAATCCGGGCCTTTCAGGCCAAAATTCGTCGTCGTAAGTAAGTACTAACCCCTATCGTATTTCTACATTTATCCTAGCTACCTTTTCTGCCTACAATATACTTAATTATTTTTCTCTACTTATGTCTTCACGTGTATGCCTGGGCTATCAATTAATTTCCCTTTAGACCTAATTTTGTTTTCTTTCAGTCTCCCCGCCTTACACCCCAGTCCCACTCCTGCGATAGCCAGCCCCCGGACTCCGCTCCAGCCCCGACTCCCATTCCTACCCCTCCTACAGATCCACATTTACGCCCCGTAAGTAACACCCACACTCCTATTTTTTCCTCGGTTAACAAAATTTTCTTTGCCTATAATTTACTAAAATGTATTTTCCTTTTCCCATTTCAGAATTCCCCATTCAATCCCTTTGAATCCTTGGAGGAAATTGATGAGCTCCTTCCATATTTGTTCCCTTGTCCTCTTTAACCGTAAGTATTTACGTCCTAAATCGAATTTTTATCTTATACTCTTATATAATTTTAATCTTAACTCTCTCCCCCTTTTTTTTCAATAAAACCTTGTGTTGACTAATATTCTTTTATTATTATGTTCTTAATTCAAAGTTGTCCTTTCCACACATAACCTAAATTTGTTTTCTTCCCTATATGCTAATTTCCAAATTTTCTTTTGTTTTCAGTTCCCAGCCAACAACTCCAACATCCGCTTCCTGTTCCTTCCTTTTTTTTTCCTTTAGTTCTTTTTTTTTTATTAATATATTCGTTTACAAACATTTTTTGTTTTTTATTGAAAGGCCGCCACTCACCCCTCCATCTAGATTTACTAGAGTTATAAAATATTTAATAGAAAGAATAATTTAATGAATGTTTAAAATTTGTTTACTGTTTAATGTTCTTCTTTTTTTTTTATAATACGAATAGACAAACAACCCTAATAAATCTAGATGGGCCTTTCCCTTACCCACATACAACGTTTTTTTTTTTATTCTTATACAAATCAACATTTTAACAACTTAAGGCAAAAGTTTGGCAATACAGCTAAAGACAATGTCCCTAAACAGGGCATTAATATGTCAGGAAAGGCTTCAACCCAGGAACGTCTTTCACAAATGACGACTTTATCTGAATCGATTTACTCGAGCTCAAGTACACGATCCTCATTAAATATCAGCCGATCGCATCAATATGATACCTATCACTCGCCAACCCATCAAGTACACTCACCATCGGTCTCTGTACCTATGTCTTCTCCACAAAATGATCAGTACTATCCCTCCACAACCCAACAACAAGTATACTCACTAACGGTCTCTGTACCTATGTCCTCTCCACAAAATGATCAGTACTATCCCTCGAGCAATCCAACAAGAAGTACTATCACAAATTGTTCTTCCACCATCCACTCAAGAAAATATACTCATACAAGCTCTTAAAGAAATCGTGTGAATGTTAATTGTCAAACATGTGCATTTAATTACATGTGCATTTAATTAAAAATTTCAAAAACGACGAAAAAAGACGCCTGGCGTACGCTCATCATCTGCCACCCTAACACAGACTTTGGGGCAGTGGGTCGGGGGGCCCACTGCTCGAATGAAGAAGCCCCAAGTCGTATTGCGTTCTAACGCACTAAAAGGAGCTATAGAAGGGGGTATTGCCCCTCATGGAGAAATGTCCAAATATGGATAGCTGCTGAAGGTGTTGCGGAGTGCGCTAGCGATCCCGCGACCCTTCATATATAGGCAGCAGCGAAGAACACGTCCCCGGTTGTTTTAGTGGGTATACCACCGAATATGCAGCGCCATGTTTATAGTGACGCTGTATATCCGGTGGGGACCCCCACATACCCACCGGGCTCCCCCCGGGGCCGGTGGGATCCCAAATTGGATTTTTTCCGGGCAAAAAAAAAAAAAGGAGTGCGGTCGACCTACTGCCCACTCTGATGCTTTATAGGCAACAAGTGCATAGATTATAAATAAGTTATCACATAAGCCAAAATTGTGGCACAGACAATAAAGAATAGTAGATGTCACTGAGTGTTTCATTCGCCAACTACCCTTCAAAACTATTTTCATAATGATGACTAAATCTATGAAATTTTGCGGACTGACCACCTACATGCGAATTAGACATGTACTTATTTAAAGCTGAAGACGTAGAAGCCTTTCATAAATAGGTTTTTGTTTCAGACAATGCTGTGTAAGAGTTACAAATATTGATACATATTTCTCAATTTTCATGGTAATTACTTAAATTTAATGCTTGTTTTGACTTGTGTGTTGTGCTTGGGGTACCTATAGGATTATACCATGGATAATACCTAAACCTCCTAAAGGCTACTTTCCACTTCGATTAGAATTAGAGCAAGTGTAGGTGTTTAGCAATTACCTACTGATTGTGAGTGATAAGTTCAAATGTGTAGTGCGAGTAGTGTTACATTTTGTTTATTGTTGGGCGTCAAAACGCGCCAAACATTAACTACAAACATTAGGTACCTACTAAACAAGCATGTCCAAACGTGTTTAACATAAAAACATAAACGCTTACACACTCATACCCCCGCACTAGGATTCCCTGTGTCGCAGGTGGCATGGACATACACAGATACACATCACAAACATCCAAGACCCGAGAACAAACTTTATGCTTACACAAAATCTGCCCCGGCCGGGAATCGAACCCGGGACCCCTCCTTGCAGGCAGGGTTACTACCAACTTAGCTACGGAGCCGTCTAAAGCCGTTTAGTAGCAGACTGTACGGTAGAAAGTAGCCTTAACAGTTTAAAATTTGAAGGGTATTTATTGCATATTGGCAATAAATTAAAACCACCTCAACAATCTAACCATTTCTAAGTCCGTACCTAACATAGAGGGTCATTGAATAATAAGTACAGCGTACTAGAGAAGCTAATTGTAGAAGAAAATTGTAACATTTATTATACAAGACCAGAAGGGTCATTTCAACGGGCTCATGGAAGACTATTTGACAGTGAGACAAATTTAAAGGCAAAGTACCGCCGTAACAAAGTTTTCGAACCACGGGCACATCGTTCACGAGTAAAATCATTCTTCTTCTTCTTCAGATAAAATGAGGTTCGACGAAATAAGAATAGGGGTTTCCAGAATCCCTGTGGGGAAGAGAGGAGAAACAACCGAGTAAAATCATTCACACCAAAACCATGTACTAGTACATCCAGCGAGACAACTCTAGATTTCGACGATTTGATTACGGCCGATGATGCTGATGAGACCAACTCCCAGGAAATAGAGGAATTGTTAGAGTGAGTGGCTAAGGAGCAATGTTGATAACTATCTTACATGTGTTGATAAATGGCACAAAACTAATAGACAACGCTTGAAACGCATTTTATCAAATGAAAACCAAGGATACCTTAAGGAACTTCCTTGTATGAAACGCTCATGGGGATATACCTTGGTATGCGTAATTATAACTATAAAAACTACCTACGTACTTACCTAATTGCTACAACAAATAATAATGATAATAATGAAAAATAATTTAAAGTTTCCCAAAAAGAAATCTGACCACTAATTTTGATTTCAGCTTATTGCAAACTTTGATAAGTGGTGGTACCCTGGAAACGAGAACTCTTTTGACAATAAATTCCCATTTCTCAAGATCCAGTTGCTCGCTGCATCAGACAAGATCTCAAGAAAAAGTATATATATTGCAGAGCTGAAAAGACTTGCACGTGGTGAGTTATTATTGCGAATTGTTTTATTTGTTACTAGCTGCGCCCAGCTGTTTCAACCATATAGTTTTTTAAACTTTCATGGTCACTAACCAACAACCATTCTACCATTTCAACCATTCAGTCATCCCACGAGAATTGTAGTTTTTTTTTCGAAATAAAACGTATCTTAGGTATTAATTTAGACTATAAGCTATCTCCATTCCAAATTTAATCCAAATCCGTGCTATAGCTATAGCTTTAACAAAGTGGTTCGACAATAAAGCAGTGACTTTGTTATCGTCTGTAGAGGCTAGTGAAGAAACAGGTATATGCAGAAGGTGGTGTAAGCGTGAAAAAATATATATACCTGTGAACAGACCTAAGGCAATACGAAACTACAACATGAATATGGGCGGCGCACAGTGGTTCCATTCCGGAAAAAGGTGGACATAGGAACAAAAGTTCGAAATTCGGTCTGATTTTTTTTTATAGGACAGCTGACTATCTTTCTAACAACTTTTATTCTGTCACAAATCTTCGTTGGATCAATAATTAGCGAGTTAAAAAATCTTCAATTATTTTTTGTATGGAAAAAAACACATTTGGTCCTTTTTCTTGAGTTACGTTAAATCCGCTGTTGTTTGGTTTATAAAATATGGTAGATCACATTATTTTGTATCCATAATTATTATTTTTTTGAAAATCCTTCGACCGCCTTGCGATTTAAGAGTGGTCAAACATTGCAATTTTTTTCATGACTATAACTCATTCTATGAGTACATTTTGGTCTAGTTTTGTTTTTTGTAGAATAGCTAATATTATTCCCTAAAACTTTTATTCTATGCAAATTTTCGTAGGATCAATAGTTAGTGAGTTATAAATTATTTTATATTTTTTATTTTGGATGAAATTCTATATAATTTTTTTTCTTGAGCTATGTCAAATCGGCTGATGTTTGGCGTACAGTATATGATAGTACACATTATTTTGTATACAGAAAAAAAAATATTCGTGAATCCATCGACCGCCTTGTGATATACGAGTGGTCAAATATAGCTATTTAGTTTTGCATGACTATAACTCATACTATGAGTGAAATTTTGGTCTTATTTTTTATTTTTACAATGGATAATATTATTCCCTACGATTTTTCTTGTGTTACATTTTGATGGAGGAGGATGGAGGAGGCCTATGTCCAGAAATGGACGTTCCAATAAAAATATATATATTATCATTATATTAATAAAAATCGTACATGTTTATATAAAGTAAAAATAAATAAAAATAAAAACACAATGTATAAATGAATGTAATATTTTTGCATGTTATAATTAATAATGAAATGTTATCTAAGTAATTGGAAATAAATGGCTATTATTATTATTATATTATTATTATTATAACTCATACTATGAGTGAAATTTTGGTCTTATTTTTTATTTTTACAATGGAAAATATTATTTACATGTTTTTTGATATTAATAAGAAAATATAATAAATATAAGAAAATTATAATTAAGAAAAAAAAACTTTTCTTCCAGAAAATATTTTATTGACTTTGTTTTGTGTTGCTAATACCAAGAAAACATTGAAGAATAATAATTCTATTGTTTTCAATTTCTGAGTAACGGTAATTAGTCAGTGTCAGTGCACAAACAAATGATTCATTCTTTGTGCTGAGCTCTGATTGGTCGTTAGCCGCTGTCATGCTCAGGCATACGGATACTAATTGCCAATCTAAAGTTATTTTTAAATAATAATGATAATATATTATATTTCATTGTGCTCTTCTTGCTTAACTATGAGAGTACTACATAATATCTCTGGCAATGGCTGGATATGGAACCAATCTTGATCTATACTTGAAATTGTGTAGGAGCGGAAATATGAAGGATCACAACTATTTATACGAAGACATACTTTCCAAAATTCCAAGTGAAGTGCCAAGAGGATCGTAAAATAATTAAAGAATTTGTCCGACTTTTTACAAAAAATCTCAATAAACGATGGGAAGATGCTAACAAATGCCAAAAAACTTTTTTTAACCGGGAATCTAATCGCAACTGGTTGGAGAAAAACATTGTGGCCTTCCTGCAACACAGTCGACTTTGACATTGTAATGAGAAGTTCAGAAGATCTACATGAAGAATCAGATCGAGCAGTTAGCGAAATATTTATACACCCAGTCAGTACTGCGGAAGCAAGCACCTGTACTAAAAAGACAAAAAGGGTGCCTTTTGAAGACTTGAGTAATAAGTAGAAAAAAGGCGTTCCAGCTCTTTTATAGAAGAAAATTCTGAAGAAGATTTGTATTACTTTTATACCTCCAAATTGAAAGCGAATGGAAAGCATGCATTAGCCAAAATTGTGGATCATCTTTGTAAGAATCCTGACAGCGTTCAAGATGTGACTGATCTTCTTTACAAGAAGAAGAGTAGTGTCACAATTGCAGAAGATAAAACTCTAGCACTGTTTACCTCGCTTGCCCTCTCCAAATGGCAGTACATGGTGCTGGGGTTGTTTCTACGTGAGGAAACCTGTGCTGACCTCCCATCGTATCAAAAACTTCTAAGCGCTAAAAAGAGATGCTACCCTCCTGAAGAGAGTGTAGAAGACTTATACCTACGCATTGTGGAGAAGCACAAATTGCCCACGAATTGCACATGACCATGATAGACGGTAAAGTGGCCAATATTGTTGCAGATGTACCTTCATCAGCAACGTGCCCCATTTGCTTAGCTAAACCAAGCGAAATGAATAATTTGGAACTTTTGGACACCAAGACCCTCGACAGGAAATTTACCAATATGGGATTTCGTCGCTGCACATGAAGATTCGCTGCATGGAGTGTTTGCTCCATATATTTTATAATATGGACTTTCAAAGATGGAGTGCTCGTAGAGAAAATAAGGCTCTAAAGGAAGCTAAGAAAACTGTCACGCAACGGGAATTTCGGGAACAGACTGGACTTCTTATAGATATAGTGAAACAGGTATTAAACTATTGTAATTATGTAGGTACTGTGATTTTTGAGCAAAATTAACTTAACAATTTGCTTAATTCTGTTCATTCTTGTTGGCAGGGCTTTGGAACCACAAACGATGGGAACACTGCTAGGCGTTTTTTCCTTGACTATGAAAGGTCGTCTAGAATAACTGGAGTCGACGAAAATTTAATTTTGCGATTGGCAGTTATTTTGAAAGTTATTTCCTCGGGAAAGAAAATAAACATTGATAACTTCAGAAGCTATTGCAAAGAAACGTCAAAACTGTATGTGGAGCTTTATCCTTGGTACTACATGCCAGCCAGTCTTCATAAGTTATTAATTCATGGAGCAAATATATGCATCCATTTTTCAGTTTTACCCATAGATAAGATTTTTATAAAAATATTTTGTATATTCCTGGTTTGTTAAGTTGTCCATACTTTATTTAACCATACTTATTTTTTCAGGCATCAGAGGAAGCATCAGAAGCCCGAAATAAAGATAATAATAATGATAAAGATAAGTTAGTAAATATGCAAATAGATATAAATATAGAAATAAACAGATTCATGAGTTGTATATTTTCCAAATTCCACATATATTAGTTTATCCTAAAACACGAGTCGAACACCCGTCAAATCCATTGTATTACGTCTAAAAATAAAATAAAATCTCGGAAACTTTTATCCTAGGGAAAAATGTAACACAAGAAAAATCGTAGGGAATAATATTATCCATTGTAAAAATAAAAAATAAGACCAAAATTTCACTCATAGTATGAGTTATAGTCATGCAAAACTAAATAGCTATATTTGACCACTCGTATATCACAAGGCGGTCGATGGATTCACGACTATTTTTTTTTCTGTATACAAAATAATGTGTACTATCATATACTGTACGCCAAACATCAGCCGATTTGACATAGCTAAAGAAAAAAAATTAAATAAAATTTCATCCAAAATAAAAAATATAAAATAATTTTTAACTCACTAACTATTGATCTTACGAAAATTTGCGATAGAATAAATTTTTGGGGAATAATATTAGCTGTTCTACAAAAAACAAAACTAGACCAAAATGTACTTATAGAATGAGTTATAGTCATGAAAAAAATTGCAATGTTTGACCACTCTTAAATCGCAAGGCGTGTAACCCTTGTTTTTATTATCTGTGGTATTTTTGTTATCATAGGAGAATGTTAGCTTTTTTTTATTTTGAAACGTCGTATTCATTCGTCAGCGTCAATTGTCACATTGACATTTACTTCAAAATTGACTTTGACAGATCTCCTCAGTGTGGCCTGCATAGTCCATCGACCCTGAGATACGGGAATTATTAAACAAATTACGTGTTATTTTCTTGTGATTACTCAGGAAACATTACTTAATTGGTGAAACCTTCGGTAGAAAATGCCGGAGAAATAGTGACCCTTCGTTTCCCTCGGTCTCCGAGATCTTACGGCCCGTGGTTCGGGTCGTACGAACAGTCGTGTTGTTAAGTTTTTTTACCTCCTCAATGAGGATATTTGTGATGAGAAAGTGGCCATCGGAACCGAGGAAGCAAAATTCGAATCCGGACTCCACCGGCCTTTTCATTTCGCTGCGGGGTCAGGAGCGGTCGTTCGGGGCGTCTGCCTCCGGACGACCGTTCCCTCCACCACGCCATGTTGGCACCTGTCCCCGAGATGACCCAGGCAACTACGAAAAGCGAACCATCCCCGGCCACCATCGGATCGCCACCCGGTCGCCGTCTGGCCACCCACTGTCTTCACCTGTGCGGTTGAGAGAATCTCCGCCACGTGTTTGGAAACCCCCTACGGGGTTTTTTAAGATACGGTATCGGCTCGCCTCTTCAGCGAGGTCCGGGCGCATCGGCGCGCAGTAGGCTCCGTCTATCAACCATCTGGAGGTCGATGGGACTCAACCCGCCTCTACAGCCGGGCCACTTAGTCCCGACCTACCAGCTCTCACCTTACTAGCGGCGGCGCTCCTCCCTGCCTTCGGGGCCAGCTCCCGCTCTGCCGAGTCTCTGCGCTGACCGGCCTCAACCTATACTACACATCACTATACAAGCGGTACCACATGGCCAGGAACCTGACCGGGCGTGTGCTTTACTTACTTTTGTACCGTCCAAACTAACTTAATTTAATATACTGTAAATCAACATCTAGTAGACTTTGGTCGCAAGGCAGCATTTTGGATGGTGTTCAGGCAGAATCCGCCACCACTCCCTGAGATTGTATACCTTTAATTTTATCTGTAACTTGTAACTATAGAGAGCATTCATAATATAACAACTTAAGATAACCTTCTTCAACATACAGGATTTATAACCAGAAATAAATGTTTGAACTCTGATTGGTGTCTCAATGAGCTCTCCAACCCTACCTGTAGTTTTTAAAAACGTTACAGGCGGTCGAAGGATTTTAAAAATAATATTAATTATGGATACAAAATAATGTGATCTACCATATTTTATAAGCCAAACAACAGCCGATTTAACGTAACTCAATAAAAAAAACCAAATGTGTTTTTTTCCATACAAAAAATAATTGAAGATTTTTTAACTCGCTAATTATTGATCCAACGAAGATTTGTGATAGAATAAAAGTTGTTAGAAAGATAGTCACCTGTCCTATAAAAAAAAATCCGACCGAATTTCGAACTTTTGTTCCTATGTCCACATTTTTCCGGAATGGAACCACTGTGCGGCGTTGACCTCGCTGACAGAATGTTAGCTGTATGCCCCTACAGGTATCGGACTAGAAAGTGGACTCAACGCTTTATATCACATATTATGATAGCCTTAGCAATATCTAATTCCTGGATCCAGTACAAAAAGGACCAAAAGGAACAAAATGTTCCCACCAAAAATATCCTTCAGCTGCGGGGATTCAAGAATGATCTCGGTTAATTCCTGATTGAAACTTATTCAAGGCCTGAGGTCACTCAAGCTCAAATTTCAGACGCGGAACAAAATGAGCCTGTACAACGCCAGAGAGGAAAACTCACAACTCCACTTCCATCGAAAAAATATTAAATAAATATTGATGTCACCTGTCGCTCAAAAAGTTTTATAAAACAGAAAAATGTCTTGATTGAGATTGTCGCGACAATCCGACATATTTGTCAATTTTCCACCATGACAATTTCGTCGCCTGTATGTTTTATTAAACAGAAAAATTGTCGAATTGTCACTTTTTGACATATGTCGGACTTGTCGGATTGTCAGCTTTATTAAATAGGGCCTAGACCGGAACTGCTTCTTGAAATTCCATTCATAACATCATAAGATTATGTATGTGCTGAATGGAATATGCTGACAGATAAGTTGTTATGCCGCTAGATTATTTCTGAATTCTGCCTGTTTTAGTTTAAGTATTAGAACTGATTAGAATTTGTATTTTTTTTTAGTTGATCTTTGATCTCGTTTTATTAAGTACATACTTACATTAGCTTGAATAAGAAATTATACATTTCTTGGTGATTTATGGCCATCAAGGAGATTTTACTTATTTGTTTCGTAAGTTTTTAAGAAAAGCGATTTAATTAACTTTGAAAAGACTGACTACAGCTTAGGTTATGAGAAAAACGGTAAATTGTTGCCAAAACTAAAGCACTTCGTGCTAAATAAAACTATCTTATTTTTTAAATAAAATCTTTTTTTTACTGCCCAAAAGCCCAGTGTCAGTACAGAGAATGTTCTCAGACATGAACAAAACATTTTGAAAATTATACGGTTTAAATTTATTCTGTCATATAAAAAAAAAAAGAAAAAAACACCAGATCACGAAAGAACCTGTAACATACTTTTTTTTTTAATTCTCGGTCTGGGCTTTAACTACAGTTGCACAATATGTTCTTATAGAAGAACATTGGGTAATAATTTAAACCGCGGCCAATTTTGGTTGGGACTTAGAGGAGGCTAGAACTATCTCGGCCTATTACTTTTTTTGCTATTCACCAACACCACCTTGTTGTCATCATTAATTTCTTGTATACATTAGAATACCTATACCTATAGGTACAGTAAATCATAAATTTTCAATTTAATTCTATCTTTATTTACTTTCCACTCTTCATATTGCCAACTCCGTTCTGATAGTGACAATCACATACCATAGCGTGTTGGTACTTCCTAGCAGACCTAGCTTATGTCACTATCAGAGGAGTCAGAGGAGGAACCCGTCGTAAATGGGCTGGACGGTATTTTCCAGAGTCCTACATTCGGGCTGCATCCTACATTTTGGCTGACTTTTTTTTTTAATGTTATTTGGTAACGAGACGAGCTGGTCGTTTACCTGATGGTAAGCATAACGCCGGCCCATAACAATTGCAGTGCCACCCAGAACTTTGTAACACAAAGGCCTGCGCGGCACTGCAGTGCGCTCGTTACCCTGAGACATTAGGTATTACGTCTCATAAGCAAATTATCTAAAAAATTATCTAGGGATTCTCTATTATTTAGGGGCTCTCGGATAAATCTTTTCATATTTCATAAATCCTGTACGGATTTCCTTGATCCTATTATGGATTGAAGACCTTTTTTATAACGGCTCTTGCCGTAGGTCTATTAATTTTCATCGGAATAATATTGGAATTTCGTAATGTATTAGGAAAAGCTTCCTTTGTTAATTGGAACCATTTCTGTGGAAAAAACGGTGCGTATTAATATTCTTTAAATTCGAAAACAATAATGGTTTATATTGTTCCAGCCTTCCAACCTATTATGGATTTGACTGGAGCCTTCGTTCTAGTTCATTTTGGTTGAACGTGGTTGTGAACGATGGGGCATCGATGGACCTTTGTGAAGATTCTTCTCGTTTGATAGCTAAGCTTAACATTTATTTTCTTAATTCTTTTGATTAAACTTAATTTAACTTTTATATGAAGCTTTGTTAAGAGTACGCGCCGACGTTCAATGTTGCGTTCAAAATTATTTCTTATTGGATTTAATTAGGTGCAATAGTGTGTTAAAAACAAATATTTCTTTGTAACGTGTAATTTTTTTATGACACGTTACATTGTTTAATCTCATAGTTTTAGCTTCCAAATTATAGACCTTCGGTGGTATTCTTTTGGTTTTTTTTCTATAGCAAACACGCCATCTGTACTGCCTGTGTCCAAATTTACTATTGTCAGTCGTTATCTTGACATACAACTACCTAGGCGATCGCACGATGGCGCCACTATTTTAATTTAATAAATTTGCTCCTAACTTCAATAGTTTCTTTCTTTCAACTTTCTTAGTAAGAAATAAAATACAATAATAATTTATTTGCTTCAATTTAAACAGCTGGCAATTTTGACAGAAGATAACTAGCATTGCTGTGTCATCTGATAGTCAAATTTCCACGTTTTATGGAAATAAAGTATCACACATTATATATTAAACAAAATTAAATAGCCAAGCAAATTACAATTGTATTACACCACACAAGCAGTATTGTGCCTGAATTCCAGGAGCAAATGTCTTTTAATGCAAAGTATTTGTTTTGAAATCCACTACGGCTAGTGAGGAGACCGCCTCATGTTTGCTGTGTTGGTTTTATCGAGGTATCATGCCCTCATCGGTTTCAATCATGGATTTAAAATTTTTAATCATAAAATGGTTATTATGTTGATATCTGGTTTTCATGCATTGCTTGTTCAGTATCATGGTATAGGAGATTTATTGTTTTAACATTTCACCAAAATGTTTCAAAATTTATCGATAAACAACTTTTTTATTGACTCAACTTTGTCGATGAACTTGGGGATGAGATTTGAACATCACTTTTTCTTGTGAACCCTATCTGAGACGATCGTCGTCGACATATTGTGGAAATTATTTTTTGTAAAGCTATCAAATTGAGGCTTTATGTTCCTGGAACTTCCATATTTGGTAAGATTTCGAGCACGCTTGTGAGTGAATATGACAGGGGTGATTTTTTAGTTTTGGATCGTTGATTTCAGGAGCAGGATTTTGCCACGTCGATTGACGTTGCTCGATGGTCGGAAAATAATTTTTGACTTAGAAGCTGTAGTATCGATTGATACATTACAGACATCAATAAGGAGTTTTCTACGCGTTGGAAACAAATTAAGGAAAGCCGAGTAAGTTTCTTGCCTATTTTTTTAGTATTTTGATCGCGGTTAGAATTCTGACGGGTTATCTTTTTGGCACTGTAGCGTGAAAATTTCAGACTTATTAACTTGATGCGTAAAATGAAGTGTCATAAGATAAGGAACGTAACCATCAATGCATTTACGATACTCTGTGGTGCCAAATCAAATCTTGCAATAATCGTTTCTCTAAACTTGCGATTCCGTATTCGACCTAATACCGATGATTCGATCTCGATTATAATCTATGTTCTTCAAAATCTAGAATCTGGCTTCAGAGTTTGAACCTAATTTATGAATGGTCTCCAATTTATCTCATTTTCTGAGCGTTAAAGCCTCTGTTTGCGCTAGAAATCTATTAAATACTTTTAACCAATCGATTCTGATTCGATTTAATTGTTTATCGATTAGCTTAAACACCGGAGTGTCCTGCTCGTTTTGAGTAATGTCATTTCCATTGATACGTGGAACTCATTAAGTTTTTTCTTTTACGAGACGAGCCAAGATGATGGAGCACATTTTGCTTTAGATTGTGAGACACTGACCCCACGACCGCGGGCCGCCGCCTGCTATCGGCCTATTGTCTCTTTTACCAACGTTTTGGCGACAACCATAACTCCGGCGCATTCGTTTGGCCCCATACTACTACTATACTACATAAGAAGCACCCTGAAAAGGGTGTTTTGTTTTTCTACCTACCTACGTTAAGTTTTGGGGATTACCTGTCTGCCTACTTACCCTCACACATCTACCCCAGTGTCGATGATCACATCACCCTGGCATCAGTAACCAAAGAAGACTCAGTTAGCAGAAATTTATCTGTCCGGCTGACATTTTGGAGTGGCTGACCTCAGCAGACCTCTCATACAGCGGGTAACTCTTGTATCCAGGTACCCCAACTTTACCACTATTACTGGAAATTGGAAACTAGGCCAATCTTGTATAATTTATCCTACTACTAACTTAACTTCAACGACCACTGGGAGTCAGAACTAAAGTTAATTTTACCTCACATATCTTAATACGGATTAAACTTAACTTGAATGACCACTGGAAATATGAACCACAGTCAACTTTGCTTAATTTATCTTACTACTAGTTAAACTTAACTCAATTACTACTAGGACTTAGAACCGGAGCCAACTTTTAATAATTTATCTTATCATTTATTAAATTGTTACCTCAACAAAGACCTCGACCAAGCGAAACCACCTGTCTAAATATACTTAGTAACTTAACCATAATATCTATTATCATAGTGTAAAAATACTGTTTGCTATAAGTGTGTACCTATTAAACCTATAATATAAGAAGGCAGGTAGGCCCAGAACATAAAATAGTTCATAAAATAATAAAATATTGGTGTTGGTAAACAAAATTTGTTTTCTTTTACCTCTAGGTTAAGTTTTCATATAGACTACCCCTCTAGAAGGGGGAAGAACCCCTACAGCACGTCTTCATATTTTCTAACGCAGAATTTACAATGGCCTCTTTTGCGCAAATTAAACAACACTATGGCAAATTTGTACAAAAAATTTTGTAAAAAAGTGGAAAATGGAATAGAAAAGAAAAATAACTTGCTTAACTTTGAAGAGCAAATAAAACATTATCAAATTAAAATAAACAACACTATGGCAAATTTGTACAAAAAAATTTGTAAAAAAGTGGAAAATGGAATAGAAAAGAAAAATAACTTGCTTAACTTTGAAGAGCAAATAATATACGCGCGTCTTATAAAAGAGGACGCAACCGACGGAGCGGCAGCACTCGATCTGAGGGCTCACGCAAGGACGGAAGTGCGGACTGGGTACCCCGGTTCACACCCAACCAAATATTGAGTCTCCAGACCTTAACGCTCACAATCGAGCGAAAGGCCGATATCGCCTTAAAGACAGTCGGTGCAGGCCTTAAAGACTTGTTGACTTCAAATCGACTGTGAAAGTGGAAAATTGAATGGAAAAAAATGGAAAATGAAACGCTCAAAACCTAAACCGGAAGAGGAAGGACAGACTTGTTCTTGACTTCACACTAACGAATTGGAAAAATATGCAGGAACCCCGTCCAGAAGCTGAACCGTATAAAGTCACGGTGGTTTTTAGTGCCTGTGCAAGTCTTTAAACTTATATATTCTTACTTGACGGGAAGACAGCAGAAGGTAGGAAAAAATAATGTCGCATCACTGACTTACACATCATTTTGAACACTAGCATTAGCAGCAGCTTGCAATATCTCTGGTATTTCAGGAGCACTAAAGAACAACAATAGATTTTTATTAACAAATATAGTTCTACACTAACTTGTAACGGGTTAAAATTTCAATCCTCATGTATAAGAATAAAATATTTTAAAAACTAGGTAAAAACTTTTCATTTCACACTATGGTGTCGTATTCAGTGCGACAAATTAAATCTAGTAGGGAATAGTAGCAACTCTTGAAGAAATAGATAAAAGGTAACTAGTTAACAGTCCTTGTTAGTGCCACGCCTCGCCGACAGAGGTCGTCATAAAAAGCATCAGGTGCGTGGTAAACATAGTGAAATTTCAGTGGCGCCTGCATTTTAGATGGATACGAAACAATAAATAATTACAGGAATTATTGCTGCGTACCGGGAACGCAACGGGAATAGAAATAAATCCAAATTTAACTTGATCGTCTTAAAAGATCGACAAATTCAGCGACGCCATCTGTGGTCGACGGGCCGCTTTCATCGCGTTTCGGAAGCCGACTACCGCGGTGGTTTACATAGTTCACGGAAAACACGGTAGGGGGCGTGATTGCAAGGCGGGGTTTTATTTCATTTTCAGAGCGGTCTTGCAGCTTTTATTTCAGGAAAAATATGCATGCAGTTTGCAGGCACTGGCCATATTTTATTATGGAGACATCATAATTTTTACGGTCCATTTGGTAGGAGTCACTCTAGCTTTGAACACCATCTCGTGGCAAGTTATTTTGCTTAGTTTTGGCCATTTGCGTCGAAAAGATCTAGAACGTTCCAGGGGAACGAGGCGACGCGAGGGGAAAGATTGCTCTTCCAATGTCTGGCAGAGGTCGCTCCCGCACCGACATTCCACCTCAGAACGGCTCAGAGGCCAGTCAAGTTTATAAAAGTGCTTCATACTACGGTGTAGGTATGTACGCCTACTGAACATATTTACGGAGTCCTTCACGTCCAGCGTAGTTCCGACGGGCTATATAGTGTTCTTTCTTGTTAATTTTCAGAGGACGGTCGGTTTTGGCCTGTCCTAGCAAGGGAAGACGCGACCCGGACCGGCGCAGCGATCCTGACCAGGGGCGAAGGGTAGAGAGGACCCAGGGGTCACCAGCCGTGCTGAGCGACTACGCAAGGAGAGGAAGGTTAGTAAAAACTATGATTTATTTGTCGTGGTAGGGTTAGGCAGGAGCTAGTTCAAAATATCAGTGTGTTAAAACTGCACCCTGGATGTTTTCCAGGAGCTCCTCTCACGTGCGAGCGAAGGGTGTCGCGTCGTGCTAGGGAGGACTGGCCAGGGAGACGTCCTCTACATCGGGACTGACGATTACGCGTCATACGCCGGGGTGACAAATCTATGTCTCCGCTTCAGGGCAGAGAAGCCGACATTACGGGGTAAAGCCCCATCGCAAGTAAGCGGTCGGGGTTTCCGATTTACTCACCTTGTAAAGTATTGGAAGCGCCCCATTACACGGTCAAATTTCATAGACGCAACTTCTTAGTACCTTTTTTTTGATCGTCTATACGGACCGAACGTGTTAGCATTCTTGTTTCTTTTCACCTTTGGAGCATTCAGGAAAAGCCCCATTACACGGTCAACTTGATAGACGCGACTTATTAGTAGTTTTTTTTGATCGTCTATACGGACCGAACGTGTTAGCATTCTTGTTTCTTTTTACCTTTGGAGCATTCAGGAAAAGCCCCATTACACGGTCAATTTGATAGACGCGACTTCTTAGTAGTTTTTTTTGATCGTCTATACGGACCGAACGTGTTAGCATTCTTGTTTCTTTTTACCTTTGGAGCGTTCAGGAAAAGCCCCATTACACGGTCAATTTGATAGACGCGACTTCTTAGTAGTTTTTTTTGATCGTCTATACGGACCAAATGTGTTAGCATTCTTGTTTCTTTTTACCTTTTGAGCATTCGGGTAAGGCCCCGATACACGGTCATTTAAAGAAAAAAAAAAGGTAGGGGAAAGGAAACAAAAGGCAAGCATCTGTATCCGAAGCCATGTTAGTTTCGTTATCACCCGGATACCATTTCTTTTAACATAGTTTTGACAAATATAAACCAGACTTTTGTTGTCCACTTATTGGTGAATTACCTTAATTTATGTATCGTTAAGTCTAAGTTCCATATATGCTTAGAATAAGCGTGTTACTATCTCGCTTCTGTTATAAATTGTTAATCTCAACCTAATAGTGTGTATCATCAGCATCATCATCATCATATTTCGGTCAGATTTGTATGAGTGATAAAAACAGTGGAATTAACGGTGTGTATTGAATAATAAACTAAAGACTGTCAAGACAAAGGTTGTTGTTTCTTTTCTTCTTCTTCTTCTACTCCTTACTTTTTTAAATTTGTGCCCGTTCTTAGCCGGGTACGGGTTACAAACTAAATATATTTATATACTCTGCCCACAGCGTCATCCTCATCCAGGAGCTGTGCCTTTTATGGGATAAAAATAGTCAGTGTTAATCGCCAGTATTTCACAATGGTCCATTGCTGCATGAAAGGACGACAAACCAACACACTTTTGCATTTATAATAGTAGGTATTGCATTTATATTAGTACGTAAAGATGAGCTCCGTTATGTATGTCTCTCTCTATAGCGATTTCTTTTGTTAGATGGAGTTTTGCATGCTGTACGCAATGTATTAATTCTTATTTATTAGCCATTATAAATACATAATAAAATATGTGAAATTTTACCTATTATATTTTGTGCCAGTAAATTATAAATATAACATCATCTCCATTACTTCTATGTTGCAAAGTCTGTTTTAAGTAAATGTGTGCATTTACTATGATTTAGGTTTGAAATATTTTTTCAGTTATTACATTTTATTATGTTTACTAAAAGCCAACCTCCCTATGTATAGGTTCTCTGTAGTATTTATTGCTACCGTTATATAGTTTCTCAATAGTTTAAAATTATTTACATGTTCAGTTGAAGCCTCTTGTAAGCGCAGTTCTAACTTAAAAGAGCACTCGTAAACTTTTATCATTGAAATTGTGAGTAGCTTGCCAAGATCTCCCTGCAGAATTCTAACTTTTTTCAATGTTTCTGGGTTACTAAGCATGTCCAGGCCCCTTTTGGTGAACTCATTTTTATCATCAAATTCCAATACATCATTGCTCTCCTACAAAAAGGCAATTTTTTATTTCATCATTTTATTAACACGACCACCTAAAATCGTGTCGCCCTGAAATAGAAAATGATCCCAAACTCACAACATTAAAACCGGTGGTTGTGATTGAAAATTTAGGCGACTTTAAATTGAATTTGCTAAAACCAGTTGTTGTCCTTAATGAACCTTTGGCAGCTAATAATACGTCGTCGACCAAAAGGGGCCGACAAAAAAAACAAAAACGTGCTAGAAAACAAACTAAAGACAACGCACATCTGGATGCGGCTAAAAAATACAATTCAATAAAACCGCAATCAATAGACATTCTGTAAATAAATACAGTAAAGATAAACCGGAAGTGCATCGCGCCGCAGTAAAAAAATACGATGACAATAATCCGGAAATTAATCAACAATCGGTAACGCGTTACAACACAAACAGCCGCAACGTAGATGTTCCTTTACGTAGATCGCACAATTTGATAGGCGAAAAACGTGACGTAGAACTCGACGCGGTGAAATCGCGTTGAAAACAACCCTCTCTTAATTCTCCCGCCATTACAATTTGTCCCCATTGTAACGCTCAGCTTTTTCACGAGGAAAAGTCCAGTGCCCAATGGTGTTGCGGCTCCGGAGCCAATAATGTCCAAAATTTCACTCCGTTGACCGAAGATTTTTACACTCCTCCCACTTTCGAGAAGAGACCGCGCGCGTACATCAACTTGATTGCTTATTCAGCGTTTTTAAAAATTCAGGGCCACGTTTTTCATCAAGGATTGTTCGGTACGCGAAAGTTTAACCGCTGGACAAAATATGGACTTGGAAGTTGTTAGGGTGCATAACGTCAATCCGTACATAGAATGTTTCAAAAGATTGAGCCTGAAACCTTCCGAGGAGGCCTTTATAATCTTTGAAAAAACCTATCGCGCGACTCACGGAAATATTTTAGGCGACCAGCCCGTGGGATGAGAGTTCTCGGCAATTCTCACTTCGGATCGCGACCATTACACCCCGCGTTGCATAGCCGTATGGAAAGTTGGTAACCGTAAACCTCATACCGTCGATATCATGCATCCTTTGTACGAGAGCTTTCAGTATCCGCTGTTGTATTCGGAGGGCAATCCAGGCTGGTTTCCCGGAAAAGTCGACAACAAGGGCAACAAACTCACTCAGGCCAAGTATGTTAGGTCTTATTATATTATGTATAAATGTTTTTTGTAAGTTGTTGTAAGCTGCTTAAGCTGTGTGCATCTAGTTCTGGAATAAATGATTTCTTTCTTTCTTTCTTTATGAAACTATCGGGGTAGAGGGCGTTGTAACCGGGACGTATCTACATGCCGAATACTTACACCGGTGGTCCGCGGTATATGAAAGTAAAATATTTAGATTGTATCGCTTTAGTGAATAGATTGGGACCATGTTCTTATTTCATTACAGTCACTTGCAACCCGAACTGGCCCGAAATAAAAGAATCTGTGGCTACAGGGCAACGCGCTTATCCCCTTATTTGCGCTCGGGTTTTTAGCTTGCGATTAACTGCGTTCATTCGCAATTTGCGCTCCGGTCTGTGGTTTGGTAAAGTAGAGTATTTAACGTATGTGATCGAACTTCAAGAGGGGATTGCCCCACGCCCTCATTTGCTTTAGAGTCGAGGGTGGGGGTGCGGTTCAAAATGTAGATATAGATAAGTGTGTCGCGCCGATATCCCCGACGCGTCCGAGGCCGGCGCGGCGTTAGGTTACGGAAAGCAGTCGTAGACCACATGATTCTCGAACCGTGTGGAGGCGAACGAGATAACCTACCGTGTGGAGGCGAACGAGATAACCTACCGTGCTACGAAAAACAAAAATGTAGCAAGCGCTTTCCAAAACGGGAAACCCGCCTGTGACGAAATAGGATTTGTCTATTTGCGCCGCAGTAGCACTAACGAGGCTGTCATTAAATTCCACGGCAGGGAAATCAAAGTAAACGACTTGTGGGTCGTCCCGTACAACGCTGCTCTTTTGTTAAAGTACGACGCCCACGTTAACGTGGAGGTATCCTTGTACCGCAGCGTCGTAAAGTACTTATTTAAATATAATATGACCAAAGGCCCTGATGAGGCGCGCGTTGCCGTTGTTGCTGACCAACAACACAACGAGATCGAGGAGTACGTGACGAAGCGTTACATAGGATCGAGCGACGCAGCATGGAGGGTACTCGAGTTTGACGTTACCGCGCGTGAACCTAACGTCAAGCAGCTATCGGTACACCTGCAGAATCTACAGACCGTTAACTTTAGGCCCGACGGTATCGAAGGCGCGATCGGCCGCGGTGGTTCCGATTTGATCACCTACTTTAATCTGCCACCGGGCGTTGAGTTCGATAGTTTAAAATATGTAGATTTCTACGAAAAGTTTACGAGTTGACGAACGGGAAATTTATAACACCGCATCAAAGGGGCGAAATCGTTGCGCGGTTGTTTTGGGTCGCGCCTAACAGAGGTGAACAATTTTACCTGCGCGTATTGCTAAATTCTTGCTCGTGCGGCAGCTATGCGGATCTTTTGAGTCTGGGCAGTCCTGATTGCAGTACTTTCCAAGAGGCTGCTAAAGCTATAGGTCTTGCGGACGACGAAGTCGAATACGAGAAAGCGATGCACGAGGCATCGACGTTTTTAACAGGACACCGTCTCACAGTGGACCGAAATCGCAAAGTATGGACTTAAGGATTTCTATGTATATTTTTGGATTCTACATACTAATACAACATTTTTATGTTCCGTGACTTTTATCAGTAACCTATTAGTTTTAAAAATATATATGTTTTAATATTGTATGAAAAAAAGATAAATATTTCGATATATAATGCTTATTATTAGAATCACATTTTAAAAAATATTCAAATTAGACATTGTAAATATGTGCAAGCGCATTCCACACCACTCCACTTCAATTGTTTTCGCCCAAGATACGGTCAAACCGGTTTTCTTATCTGTAGACGAGTCGCCATTGGTGACGTGGGCCAATCAGAGGGCAGTAAATTTGCAGATAACAGGAATCTGTTACCCGGGGGTATAAGGAAATGGAAAACAAATTGGCTTCAGTTCGTTGTTACCACCCATTACACACGGGCTACCCTTACTAGATTGCTGTGAAATTTTATTTTTTGTGTTTTTGTGAAGGTTTATTTTTACGCTGATTTTGTGAATTGTTTAGTGATTTAGTGACTAATCTTGATTTGTTTGTGAAATTGAAAGCAGGTACAAATATTAAAGATGATAAGATTTTGTATAATGCTATTAAGTTAAAATTATCTAATTTGAACAATGATAATGATAAAAAACTAAAGGAGTTCTGTGCAAAGTTCCGTTATAATACTATTAAAAAGTGGGAAAATGCTAATCGTGAAGAACAAACATTTAAAAAATACATAATAAATCACATATAGTTTGGCCAGAGTTTATGAAAGATCTTGTGAAAAATAACGACGAACCAGTTCCTACCACATCAACACAGTTAGAGAACACATCTGCAGAAAAAGTATCAGTTGGCACATCGACTAATGTAAGTGTCTTTGAAAACCTTTCAAGGTATTGGGCCCTAAGCAAAAAAAGAGACGTACGGAACATACTATGCAAACTATTCAATCTGAAGAATTATCACATACACATGTTTTAAAATTGAAAGCAGGTGGAAATGAAGATATTGCTGACATTTTACAACACTTGCTCAAGAATCCACAAGGTGTGCAGAAAGTAAAAGACTGTCTTTTTGCTGATAAAAATAGATCAAAATTCTCACCAGATAAAGCTTTAGGCTTGTTTTTATCCCTTAAGTTAACAAAATGGCAATATAATACGCTACGGAAAAGTACACAAGAAGTGACTAGCACTAATATGTTTCCCTCCTACTACGCTCTACAAAATGAAATGTTGTCCACCTAAAACTGCAATTGCAGTAACAGAGACAACAGCTAAGATAGAATTGCAGGCACTATTGGACATTACTGTGAAAAGAATTATTATGTCGAACGCAATTGACGCAAAAAATTCTTAATGAAAGTGCAGAAGATGATGATTTCGACGATTCTAGTGTTTTTATGGCTAGTTTGATACCTATCAAACTAGTTGCTGGTGACCGACTTGTTTGGGAAAATGATTCCCCAAATTCCGCATAAAGCGCCTTATTCACCATCCATCTCGACGTACGTTCCGCCAAGGTCATACACGATGCAAAACGACTGTGAATATGCTTGACGTACGTCAATAATTATTATTAATTGCTTGCTGGACTTGCACGACCAATTTCGCATCCAGCGAGCGCCCCCACCACCGCGAACGTCGTGCAGATGGACAGTGAATAATGCGGACGTACGTCAGAGCGTCGTGCGTGCTTGATCGTGTATAGACTTGCTGTATAGCCGATTCGCCATTTTGAGCTTGCATCGCCATAGTGACCGCACGTGTCGAAATGGATCGCGAAAAGATAACAAGTTTTATCGAAAGATATAAATCCCACTCTTGTCTGTGGGACGTCTTAAGTCCTGATTATATGAATAAGAATAAAAGAATTAATGCATTGCAAGATATGGTGCCCATTTTAGGGGAAAGTGCAACGATTGATAGCGTTCGAAAAAAAATTGACATTCTTAGAAACGGTTATTACAGAGAACATAAGAAAGTTAATGCCAGCTTGTCTACGGGCATTGCCGCAGATAATGTCTATACGCCAACACTGTGGTACTATGACCCCGTGCGACGCAGCAACGTCGGAGTCCGTGGAGTTTGTCCGTAGGACAGCCGCGCCTCCGCGGTAACGGGACAACCAGGTGTGATCGTTCTATTATACTTTATATTTTGAGGCGGGGCCTTTCCCCTACCTCTCCGTCCGGCCCGTAAAAGCCGGCGGTGGCGCCCTTTAAATACTGTGATTTAAATTTAGTAAGTGTAACGGTTTAGGACGTTCTCGTTCTCCTATCCTAGTCTTTTTGCGGCCCAAACCCCTTCAGGGAACTGTAGAGTGTATCAAGCTCTGGGTAACTTAGCCGGTGCCCTAGATGATGATAGTGGAGTTATTCGAGTATTGCTGGCTTAGGTAGGGTGTTTGCACTAGTATTAGATTTGCGTGGGTGCGGTTCGAGCGGATAGTGGGGATCCGGAACCCCTTCTGCTCGGGTTGCACACGCGTCCTTATATAGCCTCTTCCTCTGTATACCTAACGCATTACTATATATTTTGGTGCTAACCAGTGGAATGTTGGATTAAAGAAAATAAAGACAGTTTGGACCTCCAAAATAAAAATTTACTAATAGGTCACAGAGGAGCCCTGTAGGCTGTCCGGCCGTTTCTGAGGTCGTGGACGCGTCCGGGAGGACTTCTTGGCATTTTTCCTGGGTCGGACTCAGTGGGGGTCCGACGTCAACTTTTTGGGGCGTAACCCCCACTAGGAGGAAACTGTCCCCACGGGTCGTGCCAACCCCAGTGAAGCTCCCGAACGCGTGCGCGCCCCGAAACGACCGGGAATAAACTTTCATACTTAACAAACGTATATTTTATTAGCAACATTGGAGCTTCATCTTAAAGGGGCCCAAAGACGAACGTAACAAAGCATTTAAATCTCAAATGGGTTTTTAGTTGATGTTGTGAAACAGGGCCATGGTACGACAAATGATGGAAATACCGCTAGATTCTTCGAACATTCCGATATTGCGGCTTCAATCACAGGAGTAAATGAAAATATGATAAAAAGATTTAGAACCATACTAGATAGAGGCAATGTCGTCTGGTCATCATATAGATACACTGAAGTTTAAAGAATATACCGATGCCACCATGAAATTATACGTTGATTTGTATAATTGGTTTCATATGCCTGCGAGCGTTCATAAGGTTCTTGCTCACGGAGCAGCTATTATTGAAAACTTGGGTATACTGCCCATTGGAAAATTATCCGAAGAAGCCGCTGAAGCACGCAATAAAGATTTCCGTAGATATCGTGCATATCATTCGAGAAAATTCTGTAGGAAGGCTACCAATGAAGATATTATGAATAATTTATTAATCAGCTCGGATCGACATATTTCAAAGATACGACCCAAACTAGTGCGCAAACACAAAGCCCTTTCAGAAGAAGCAAAAGCTTAGGCATAGACTGCCAGGCGAACTCGAAAGAGCTTACGACATGTGTCTGACGGACATTAACAGACTTTTACGCAAACACGGGTGTCCTCTCTCACCGAACACGGCTTTCCCGAAGTTCAGGACCATACAACTGAGTTAGGCAGGGAACGCGTAGAGTATGTGATACGGCGCAACATCTGTCTTTTGTCGATGAGTGGTTGCCGAAACTCTCGCCGGAAAAACGCCTCGTATACGATTACGTCGATCGACTCACGACAGATATCGATTTTCGCGAAACGAATCCATGCGCGACATTCGTAGACGGCCCCGCGGGTACCGGAAGAACTTTGCTGTTGAACGTTATCACAGCTCGCGTGCGTGGTGATTTAAAGGGTATCGTATTGTGCACCTTTAGCTCGGCGATCGCGGAACAAAATCATGAAGGCGGTATTACGGTTCACTCGATGTTTAAATTCCCGTTAGGGATCGTGGACGACTGTGGCTATTGGAGCATCACGAACGGAAGTCAGCGTGAAGAGTCAATCTTTCACGCTGACGTTATCATTCATATACGACGAAGCGCCAATGGCTCATAAATTCTTGATCCACATGTTGGAAAGATCGTTGCGACATCTGATGAAATCGCAGAAAATGTTCGGTGGCAAAATCGTTATATTCGCAGGCAACTTTCTACAGATCTCTCCGGTTGTTGTAAATGCGCCAGGTCCAATTCTGATATCTTGTACAGCTCCGTGAAAACTTCCCTTATCTGGCAGAACCTAAAGACCTTCTCTCTGTTAGCTTCACAACGTTGTAGAGACAACCCCGAGTACGACGACTTTTAGCTGAAGCTAGGTTTTGACGAGTCTAGGTGTTGGCAACAGTCTCCAACGTTTATTCAAGGATCGATAAATAATTGCACAGAATTGGACGAATTGATAAATTTCGTATTCCCGTTTGCAGTACACGAGGAGCCGGACGTTTGATGAAAGAGAGAGTGAGAGAAAGAGAGGATATTACTCTCCCATTGCTGGGATACCACCGCGCCTTATCGCAGGCAAAGAGAGAAAAAAAGAGGGAAGTAGCGCCCTAATTTACCACGCGTGCGAAAGACGGCTTGGTGTACACATTGGTGCCCTCAATTTTTTAACAAGAGTGAAGAAAGGAAGTAAATTACCCAATGTCACCTGTTACAGCCAAGCCATCTTATAACTAAATTCTCAAACTAAAAATAAGAAAAGACAATTTTTTTCAAAATGATTGCAGCAGCAATTCAGTAACTTATTATTATAATAATATAAATCTCACCGCTAAAAAAATATGACAGCTAAGAAATATGACAAATGTATTTATTTAAAAGGATCCAAACATAAAACAGGTGAAAATTTGAAATAAACGGAACATAAAAAACTGAATGAAAATTGCGTATGAAATTATAGTACCGGATTATTGTAAAAAAAAACGGTAAGTTTATAATAAAACGCGTTAAATTATAACTTACCTAATTTCGATGAATAGGGATGTCGACTCCATTTTTTTTATGATGTCAATAGATTTGTTTACTCAAGATAATCAAATGTCTACAATCTACATCGAAAAAAACTGGAAATAGATAGCCAGAAACGTCAAAAATGAGATTCAAAGTCGGGGCGTATCGAGTCATTTTCCTAGTCATTTGATGTGTCTTCTTGGAAATGTAACAAATAACAATATTATGTGATTTAAACTGTTTTATTTATTCTTATAAGTAATGGTTGTATTTTTTTTTTGATGCTACGTCAACGAAACTGTACAGATGTACTAAGCTTAACAAAATAATGAAACTGCTCGAGAGTTAGCTCACCTACTTCTTTAATTCTTCATTTTAGCTCCTCCGGACAGACAAGTAAAAATATAGTTTTCAAAGAAGTGCTCTAAAGAAGTTTAATAAGTTTAAAAAGTAACCTATTTATTAAAGACGCTTTTTACACAGCTCTCAAAAAAGGAGGGTTCAGTTTATTTATCCCGGAAAAATAAACGGTTCCTGAAAGATAGTCCGTGCGGGCGAAGCTGCGGGCAGAAACTAGTTAATATATACTTCTTCATTTTTTTTCTATTTCTTTTTTAGGTTACGCAGCAAGGCGTAATACAACACCACCTTTCACATCAATTAAAATGTTGAAGTTACTGAACGATGCCTGTGCACATGTAACGCCAGAAGATTAGAAGGTGGTGGATAAGACTGAAAAAATCATCGTAGAAGATTGGGAGCGCGATGTTCACTTCGATTATTGCAGGATTGCTCAAGTGACTGACACTGATGATAATGATGATGATGACGCTGATTTGGGATGTACGTACACCAATAAATTAAACAATAGATTTATAGAAATCATTATAGAATTTTGTACATGCTTGTTCTGTATTATTTCATTATTCTAAAGTCTCATTACACTAGTAATTGTTGTATGATAATTTGTTTTGCAGATATTAGCAGCCTTAGCATATTATGCCAATGGCTGCTACCAATAAAATGTAGGGGCTTATTATCACTTGGGTCTTTCTCAAACAACAGTATCAGACTGTCTCCGGGATGTGACTGATGCACTCAATAACCCTACAATTCTGGCGATATATATTCCAGAACCGGGAGGCAATTTATTACAAGGAATTAATCACAAGTCTGATTAACATAGTTTTGGTAGATGTTATTTGATGATAATAGTTTCATGGAAATTTAAATTTTGTTGTAGATTCATGCACAAATATGGTCTCCATGGAGTGGTGGGCTGCATTGATGGGACACATGTTGCAATTATACGCCTAATTGTGAATGAGGATGCTTATTTCAATAGGAAGCATTTTCATTCGATGAATGTGCTACCTGTCTACTCGCATTGTATTGTACATGATATTGTATTGATGATTATACATTTGTATAAAGATGAACGATATGAATTATATTTTATACTTGCTTTATAAATAAATTAAATAGCAAGGCTATTTCATTCGCATTGCCACAATAATCGCCCTTTTGACTAAGCGGAACCAGTCGTAAGACAACTTCGATATGAGCTATTCGATATGAGCCACAATAATGCCAAGTGTTTAATATTTAATTGTGTTAGCTCGTTTTTTATTGTAATATTACATTATAAAATATAGTAATGAAGTAGAATCAGCCTCAAATTTTATGATGGCCAAAAAGAAAAGTGGGTTGCCCGGGTCCAAAAGGCGTTACTCCAATCTTTGTTGGCCGATCAATCGGAAGTAAGAAATGAAAAGTTGAATAGCAATTTTACGACCACGAACGCTGCTAAAGCTTGGCGGGGTATTGCCAATCGACTTAATGCCTTTCCGTGCGCCAAGAAAGACTGGAAACATGGGGGAAAGTGTCAAATTTAAAATGTTTTATTCATTTGGGCCCAAGGGAGCACTCAAGAACACCATGCACACCGTTGGAATACGCTAATATGCATCTCATTTATGGAGAATCCCGATGCAATGCTAACGCTGCTAGCAGATTGTATCGAGAAAGGTACCACCCCCCACCCAAATGCTCAAAGGTACCCCCGGATTATAGAGTATTTATTAATGTGCATTAAGCGTTTTCGGAGGGTCGTTTACTATCTGACAGGAGAAATGCTGGAAGACCCTAGATCGGAACGCGATGAAGATGTTCTAAATGAAATAGACAATCATTCAACTACTTCGGTACGTGCCATAGAAGCAGCTACGGGAAACCAAAGTTCTGCAAATCGAATTCTAAAACGTCACAGGCTTCACCTATATCACTACAGGGGTGTGCAGACGTTATTATCGCGGGAGTATCCACGACGGGTCGCATTTTGCCATGTGATGCTACTAAAGCACATGGAAGATCCCCAATTCTTAGATAAAGTTCTATGGTCGGATGAAACAACCTGCAAGAAAGATGGCTATTTAAATCTTCACAACCTACATAGCTGGAGCAATGAAAATCCACACCTGATGAGACAACACAAATCCCAATATCAATTCTATGGACGGGCATGATAAATGGAAGAGTGATTGGGCTCTTTGAGTTACAAGGAAACTTGCCATAATAGTTATTTGAACTTTTTACAAAATGACTTGCCAGAATTATTAGAAGACGTGCCCATATGATTTAAAAAACAGGTGGTTTCAACATGATGGTTGCCCAGCTCACTATGGCCGTCCTGTGCGGGAATATTTAAACCTAGAGTATCCAGGGCATTAGATCGGTCGACTTTGTGCTATCTTATGGCCACCCCCTTTCACCTGATCTAAACCCTCTGGACTTCTATTGGGGTCGTCTCAAAGACTGGGTCTGCTCAAAACCCATTGCAACATTGGACGCCTTCGCCAAAAATTCAATCAGGCTGCGGATCAAATCAATGGTAGATATGCACGACGAATAAAATGATCTTTTTTAAGGCGACGTCGTGCCTATATTAATGCCGGTGGCAAACAATTTGAACAATTACTGTAATGTTAATAATGCAATAAATTATTAAAATAAATGTAAAGTTGTTTGTTTTAAATTCATTCAAAAATTTTCAAGATCAAATAAACTGTTTTGGGCACATAGTAAAAGTGATCTATCAACAATTTATGAAGTTTGGTTCTTGTTCAGTTTTCAGAAATAGTACGCATGTTTTTTTTGGTGCCTAGTTTTCCTAGAGTTATCTAAAATGGTATACATTTTAGAATTTTGGGTAGTTGCGTCAATTTTTTAAAAAACTTGCCATATTAGTGAGCTTACTTTTTTATCCACCACAGTGGACTGAAAGTAAAAAAAAATCTTTCAAAATTTTAGGGAAAAAAATTATTTTGAATAATTTCCGTCCGATACCAAATATTTTGGTATTTTAATATTTATGTCTGTTTACCATTATCCGAGCACAAGGTCGTATTGGTCTAATAAATTTGGCTTCAGTCCCATCAAAGAGGCAATGCCAGTAAATAAATTTGAGAAAATGCGAAAGTTACTGCACTTCAATAATAATGATGATCCAGTAGACCACGCGCAGCATGACATGCTTCATAAGTTACGTCCTATAATTACCCATTTAAATGAAAAGTTCTCTAGCGTGACCATCGAGCAGCGATTATCCATAGATGAAGAGATGTGCGCCACCAAAGTTGGACATTTTCTCAAACAATATCTCCCCAACAAACCCCACAAATGGGGTTTTAAATTGTTTGTTTTATGCAATTTGGCGGTTTTGCTTATAGATTCATAATCTACTCTGGGAAAGAAGCTAATGAAGGATCTTCAAACAATCAAAACCTGGGAGTTGTGGGACAAACAGTTATAAATTTGCTGAGTGTGGTACCCAGGCAAAGAAATAATATTGTCTATTTTGACAATTACTACACATCTTTGCCATTGATGTGTATACTTGCTAAGCAAGGTATACATTCCCTAGGCACTATTCAAAGAAACCGACTGGGAAAAACTTGCAAGTTGCCAACTAAGCAGGATGTTATGAAGAGTTCAATTCCAAGAGGGTCTTATGAAGAGTATGTTACAAATTTTGAAGGCATTGACATGACAACAGTAAGTTGGAAGGACAATAAGCAAGTTGTGTTAGCGTCGACATATGTTGGAGCATGTCCCGTAGGGAATATCGAACGATTCGATAAAAAAGAAAAAAAAAGAGGATTCTTATCACGTGCCCAAAGCTAATCAGGGAATATAACATGCAGATGGGTGGTGTAGACCTCATGGACTCCTTTTTAGGAAGAAATAGGATTCCAAATATAGGGATAGGATTCCAAATATAGGGATAGGATCCCAAAGGCATTTGAGCCGTCATAACTTCTAAACAACCGAATATAGTATTATATATGAAAAATCTTAAGAGAGAAAGATCTTATCATAAGAGACTGCGCAAGTTCTTTTCGCGCCTGGTGGGGGTGAGGGCCGCCCCTCCCCCCTGCTCTTAGCGGGGCAAAGGAGTTGATGAGGCAGATTAACAACTCATACTCCGAAGGAGGTTCAGTCAGGGATATTGATATCGGGGGCCACCGCGAAGGCGGCGACCTCCACCTGGAGGGTGAGAGGAACCGAACCATGTGGTTCGGGGTGGGGTGTGTGCCCAGATACAGCGTAGGGACTGTGTGTCCCCTCGCCAGCAGTATCGCTTTAGCCCAGAAAGAAGCAGACCCGACAGCGAGGGATGCTAGGATAAAACTCAGCATACCACGTAAACACATGGAGTTTCATAAGCGGTGGCCTCAACCTACAGATTGCGGCGGCCGAGGGTGTCAAGTACTTGAGGGCCAAGGACCTTTGAATAAGGCATCTTATTGCCTGACAAAGAGGCGAGAAGAGAGTTATATTAGCCCTGTATGTTGATGATAGTCTTCATCAAGAGGAATTAGACGATGTTTTGGATGAGCTGAGAGGACGATTTAAGATTAAAGCTAAACCAGCATCCTTCTTCTTAGGTTCTCCGAAACATTGCGTCATTGTGTCAGTATAGAAGCTGGGCTTTCTTTTTTAGAAGGCGAAATTGGAGTTGACGAACTACGCTCATTCGAACAATCATCTGATAACTGGAATGGTGACATCTGCGACAAATCCCTCTTTCTTGTCTGGAAAAGTGTATTTAAAAGAGCCTATTCGAGTGGCGAAAATAAGTTAAATAATAGACCACTCACGTCCGCGCCGGTTTCTAATACCCAAGAATAACCATCAAACTTTATTATTGGATCACCTAATCAGCACCTTAGCCCAAGTAATGCTCTGATGCAAGTTGCACCAAGTAATGCTCTGATGATGTCTGCATCAAAGTCCCGAAGTCATAGAACTGCAGTAGAATCTTCTGGTCCCACGATCGAGAAACCTTTCTTAGCTAGACCTATAGACGAGCACGACTGGATTGTTACGACCATTTCCCGATATATACTTCTCAAGGTCGTTGCCGGCTATGCAAAAACGGGAAAACGATGGTAATGTGCACGAAATGTGAACAGACTTTGTTTTACCACAAAGAAAAATTGTTTCATCCTATTTCACAAGAAAAAGTAAATTGTATGTGGAACCATAATAATATTATTACAGTATTGTATTTCATAAGACACAGCCATAATATGTAAAAGTGTTACTCTTTTGAAAGTTTCTAAATAAAATAAGTAAATACTGGTAAGAAATGTTGTGTTCTGAACATAATATCTAAGACTTGATGTGTAAACTGGTTTACGAATAAATAAGTATTTGATTTTATGATTTATATTATGTGTATTCATGTTATTTTCTGTGCCATAAATATTACTTTTTTTAGTTTCTCGTGTAACAGCTAATGTCCGTTTCGAGTGACATGTGGAGATTTTATAGTTAGCAGTAGTTACAGGCAATGTCCATCTTATTTCTTAAAATAATATTTTTTTAGAGAAAAATTGATTGAATATTTTAATCTCCTCTTATTGCTACCCCTAACCTTAAAAATATCCCAAAAAAATAGGGATATCATTAACTGACTGTTTAAAGTGAATAACTTTGAGAGTGTGTCATGCAATAAACTGAACTATGAAATAAATAAATCTACAACCGTTTTCTACAACCGGACCAGAACACCAATGTCAACCACTTTTAAACACAGTGAAACGCCATCATGTGCCAGTCGTCCGTGGAAAAAGAAGACATTTTCCTTGGAGCCACTGGCTACCATTTTGGTGTTTTGCTTGTAACAACACAGTACACACTAGCACCAAATATGGAAAATGTGTGAAATACCCAGTAGAGTATCTATTGTATAGGAAACAATGCTATGACAAATATGTAAACAAAGTGATATATGAAATGAATGATTTGCTACTTGTAAGAAATGAAACCGGCAGTAAATTGCAAAACATGAAAAATGGTCCGTATTTAGTTATTGAAGAAAGATAACCAATTGTAATAATACAAAAAGATAGCAAACAATAAATCATTCATAAAAACCAAACAAAACCATTAATAAAATAGTTAAGTACATAGATAGATGTTTCCTAGTTTTTAAGCGATAAAAGATTTTAATTTTTTTCTTTTCTTTACTGCCCCATAGATGTAGTGGGCACATAACTAATTAAGAACATCATTATTAAACCAGATGACAATTCGAACACGTGTCTCATTTTCAATCGACTGACCCCCGCCTCACACCTTAGTGTGGTGAGCATATAATGTGTTCTCCGGACTACATAGGGTTGGTTACAGTATGACTTGTATAAATTTGCCGGTCTGAAGTAGGCAGCAAATGGCTGCGAAGACTTCCAAAATAAAACCAAACCAAACTTGCAAATATAGGGTGACCTGCTTCTTGCTCATACTCTATGCTATTATTATAGAGGCGAGGAATCTGTCTGTGACTCGCATACATTTGATGCATGCTTATGTCCTGTACGAGGCAACATGGTACTTGAACATTCGATGATCTGCAGAAACAATTGTGACATACATGCTACTAGGAGTTTCAGCCAATAGGTGCGGGCATCAGAGTAGTAATTGTGACACCACCTGCTATAATTGTTAGAAACGGACCACCCAGGTGGGCCTGCCAACTTGAGGTAACATACTTATTTTAATGTTCAATCTCATTCCTAGGATATTTTCGCTGATACTTGTTTACTCGATTGTACCTGCGCGACTTTTCGGAAAACCATACTGTATGTTGTTTTACTGTATGTTTTATATCTGTGTGCCGATGCCACTTGCAACATGGAATCGTAGTGCAGGGATGTAACCTTTTATGTGTATGATGAGGTAAAGCCGTTTAGCCTAGAATGTGAACTGCATATGCGAAACACACCTAAAGGTGCAATGCAATCGATTAAAACCTTGAAGTTCAACTTCAACATATGGATTTGAATTATTCTCACAAATCATACCCAACACAAAATAACGACATTAACCATTAACGCATGGCGAAGAAAACAAAGAGTCCGTCGTTTAGCACCAAAGCACAAGAAAACCATAATTCAATAATTAATACACCACATGTTATAATCATTGACTCCAAAGCTTCGTTTTGACTTGACTTGTTTTGACGAGCTGTGTGAACAATTACAACAAAAATAAACACGAATTATCAAACTAAATGAGTAGAATATTTCCTAACACAGATTCACAGTCAGAGTAACTTTTTTACATCAAAATTTAAACCAATTTCTAAGAATTCCAAGCAGCAAAATAATTTTTAATCGAGTTAAAAATAAGAAATAAAATGGCCACTCGGCCGCGATTACAATTTTTTTTTTATTTCCTGACCTGCAATTGGATGCGACTAGAAATGGAAAATTGTGTTGCCATCGTAAAAATCTGAGCTGCCTGATGTCTAGTGGTGGTTAATATAGCATATAGCAAAATAAAGCACCGTGCTTTTTATACATATCATATAGCAAATGCTATCGTGGCTCTCACTTGATGCTATTTGCTATTTGCTTTATTTCGCACGCTCTTATATTATCTGTCCATCGCGCATCGCAAGTAGCAACGCAAAGCATGTAGCAAAGCAATAGCAAGTAGCAACGCAAAGCAAGTAGCACGCCGGGCGGCGTGTCGGCGGCCAGTCGTCGCATGCTAGCGATTGCTATCGGCCGCCGTGCGTCATCGTATAACGCTCCGCGTGCGAATTTGCGATCTACGCGCTATTTTGCGTTGTGCTTTTTAAGTGAAATATTGACTATAATTATTATCGCCTTACAATCCTTACATACTAACCAAAGAGAATAACATACTTTATTTCATAATAACACTTAATCAATTATGGACAGTCCTAAGCCAGGAAAGTTCATTTTTCTTTTTTACTGTTCTATTTTATCGCAATAAATTCATATACGCGATGTACGTACTTAATATTCTTATAAAGCATGCTGTCTGTCCAACGATAAGGTAGGAGCTGTGAGTTAACTGTCACCTCCTCGCATGCTTTATTCGTGCCCGCCCGTTTTGGCGTAACAAATATGCTTTTAAAAAAAGCATGCTATAAAAAAAAGCACGAAAAATAGCATGCTTTTAAAATAAAGCAAATAGCATTAAGCAAGTTATAGACATAAAGCAACTTTGAACACTACTACTGATGTCACAGTCTAGATTGCCATATTTTAAGGGAAAAAATACTAAATTGCCCAAAACTATTTACTTTAAAAATGTCTATTTCTCATTTGTTTCTTCTCCTTAAAGTTTTTTTTTATCTTTTCTATTACTTGATATTCATGTTTATCTTAAGTAATAGAAACGATAATGCGTAAGTACAAATGCTAATGTTAATTTGCAAATTATCATTTGTACCTACACATTCGTCACAATTAAACATTTATTAGGAATTATTTCGCTCGCAACCGTAACTTATTTTGATCAGTTAAATTACGAATGAGGTGCTTTAGTAGGAATACGTTGTATCATTTGCAACCTTTTCATAAATTTTTAACCAGGGCGAAAGAGATGCCATGATATAGCGTGAAACTGTAGAATATTTATGTTTGTAGTCGGGATTTGCCCAGCTATGTTCATAAAATCGGTACCTATGTTCGTTAATTCGTCTCTATATACGTTTATATTTTATGGTTCGTTTCATGCATTCATTACGCTAAGCGACAGATCATAGCTATGTAGCCTTAAGCCTACAGTAGTCTGTGGTAGCCTATGTCAGATGTGTATGCCAGATATGTGGCCTGGTGAAAAAAAACTTTCGTCTCTCCTATAGCCAATTGCCGTATTTGTGAAAAGGATATGAGAAGCCATATTTTCTGAAAAAAAAAATTGTGGATTGCCAATTTTACGGCAATTGCCGTATCAATGGCAACGCTGATTTTCACGGACACAAACTACTAAGGGATACCGGAAATTTAAACATTATAACACACATAAAATCACCAGAGATAACGAAACTTATATTTGTGTTCACTCTTTTGAAATGTGCTGCCTTTATGACACAGTAAAAAACCGAGAAAGGGAAACTTCTAGATTGGGCTAGTCTAGTCATGGTATGTCACTGTCAAAACTCAAACTCTCAAAACTAAAAAGACAATCTTTCAATTCTGAAGTTGTAACGAATTTCTATCACACAATATGATGGGGGACGGCGCGTACGCAGTCCCCACTACCAAAAATAACGCGTCTGAGTTATCCACATTAGGGATAATCGCAGAGGTCAACCCGTTCGCAGTGCAATGAACAGGCCTCGCTCTGGGGGAACCGCCTTTGTGATGTTTTCGTGTGCACATGCAGACATGGGAGCATTACAAAATTCAATCTTAGCTTCTGCATCTCCTCCAATGTTTAAATCTTGATCAATACCATTCGTTCAAATAAGCCATGTTAATGGCCATCACAGTCCTCACAGATCAGTTATATGTAGCTAGTTGTGGCAATCACTGGAATTGCATTTCAGGCCAAATCAGAAACAATATTCTTGTTTTAGATTTGTATGATTCTCTTAGCAAAGAAGTCAGCCCGGATGTTATGTCTATTGCCAGTAGTTTAACTCGACTTTTCAAAGAAATAAATATAATTAACGTTAAGTGCACGTCATGTCGTTGTCAAAACAACCCAATTCAGACGATTGTGGATTGTTTGCCATAGCTTTTTCCAAAGCGATTTATTGTGGTAGAGATCCTACCACTGTAAATTTTGAAAGTCATAGGATGCGGGAACATTTACTTCAGTCCTTTAGTTCGCGATGCCTTTAGTAGTTCCCGTGTAATTATTATACTATATCGTCGTATATATTATACTATACCCGTAAACCACTATTTCGACAAAGTGTATTGCTATTGTCGAAAAGCTGGTATTTATAACGATGTGGTCGAATGTATCAAATGATCTTTTTCATACACAATGTCTGAAATATAAGGGAGATTCCATTAATAACCATTCCATTAACGAAATTATAATTGGTCTATAGACATATTCTAGGAACTTTTTTTCTCAACATGACGTCATTCAATACATAAGGCAGTTCCATCTATCATTTCCTACCTAAAAAAGTGTGGGACTAACAAAATGGAGAAAAAAAATTACTCACAACTAACGCTTTCGAAATAATATTTTCCTCCAAAAACTGTCTGTTTGGGCTAAAAATATTTCAGGCCGAAAATATTTTTGATGTGATATGTTATGCCGGGCGTACAACGGCAACGGTCCACCGTCCATGGGCGTACACGTCACAGAACAGAGGTATACCCATTACCCAGTCTGTCGAAACTGCCTTTGATTAACTTTTATATTGGAGTCTGTCCGCATTTAGCCAACCTAACCAACCTTCAAATTTGCCAGGTTCGCCAACATCATAAGCGTTAACCAAACGTCAAAATCAAATTGAAAAATTCATTTGTGACATCAGACATGGCGGAAATTTTCACATTCACGTTTCACAGCAATTTTGTGTTTAATTTGTTTGGAGTACCTACGTTTTAAGAAATATCTACTGCTAAATTCTTTACCAGAACGTTAAGTAGAGTCCATCCGGGCTCCTCCGTTTTGGTGCTGCCATTTGGTATTGAAGTTTGAAACGAGTCTTCTGACCTAAGTTTTGTGTTGTGTGGATCAGTATTTATAAGAGATTATCAGTTACATTGTCTCAAAATCAGTATGTGAAGTGTGCGGTATCAGATAAAGCCAACGGGGAGGCTTCTTTGCCAGTATTTTGCGCCAACGCGATCCAACAAACAATCATCGAACATGCTCCAATTTTATTGGTGCTTTAAAATCTTCGGTTGTATCCAGGTTTAACTGCACCACATAGCAGAGGATCAAATTTCCAAAAAGATGCAAATGATTTTATGACAGATTTTCATCATTTAGTGTTTAGTGAAAATAAGACTAAAGTGACAAAAAATTAAGAGCCCTCCCAATTTTCCACAGAATCTGCCACAACCAGTATTGATGTTTCCAGTAATCCGGAAATATTTTTAAGCTTACCAGATGTATTTGACACAGATGAGTTAAAAACAGACCTTTGTGATCTAGAAAATCAGGCAGTTGTGTATGTCAGCGGGTACATTGCATCATGTGTGTTAAAAAAACCAAATGCTCTGCTTGATTATATAAAAAATAAAATAATTGGGCCTCAAATGCTTCTAGATTTGCCTTTGCAGTTAGAAAGTTTAGGAAAAGTTTTCTTTTACCAGGTATTCTTATGAAGCACTAAATCCATGAAGTGAGAATATCACGAAAACGGTAATCAACAAATTGTAAACAACACTGTATTAATATATTAAGACTGCTAATATTTGTTCATTTTAATCTATCATATAATAATTATTAGTTATTAACGTTTAAAGTGTAATTTTTCATTAAAAATGTAATAAGACCCGAAGTAATTTAATTATTTACCTCCGACTTCCTAACCTACTACAAGTTTGTATGCACAATACATTTGTACATGCAGTTAAATATTTTCATGAATTATTGAATTACATAATAGTAGAGATTATAGGCCCAATCATCGATGATTTTGTCGACAAAAGACATCACTAGTATCGATATGTGAAGGTCACATCACTAACCAACGAAGTACTTGGTTTCTTCGTGTTGTCAATTTATGGACAGAGTCGCCATACATTTTAAAATATGTTCTAAGTTCGGCCTCTTCTAAGTAGTATTATTTCCTCTGTGCCCATTACCCTGTTCCATAATCGTAGATATTTTTTGTAAACAAAAAAAATGTCACGAAAAGTAACTGTCAAAAAGACATGCCAGTTGCCCAAACCATTATTCACTTGTGAAAAATATTTTTGTTTCTAATTCCCTCGGCTTTGCTCTCGTGCCGCATAATTATTACGTAACAAGAAATAAATAACAAGAACCAACAACAAAAACCGACAAAATAACAAGATCTTTGACGACAATACACATACGCAGCAAGATACACACTCGAGTCACGGAGAATGGAGATACTAGATAGGAACTATTAGGATTTAGGAACAGATCAACACAACAGACAGAAAAAGAAAATGGCGGCGATTGCACAAAATGTTCCAATTTTTTATTTGGGTATTGGCTCCACTTGATTTGCGTATTTATCCAGTGTCAAGTTATATCTCAAGATCACAGACTTTAAAGTAAAACAGACCAAACATTAAGTATTGAATAGCGGGACAAGTACGCACACATATATATGTCATTTAGACAGGGCCGCGTTAAGGATCCTTGTAGTTAACCGATATTAGATGAGTGCTTCCTTGGGTGGATTAGATTATTGGTTATCTCTGTGAAAATTATATTTTCTCATACAGAGCATAGTTTTGCTCTCTGGTTTGACGTAAAACCAAAAGCACCTCTTTTGTGCGAGTTAAGTGAAAAATGGTTGACTTCCATGTTGAAAAATGCTTTGCGCACAGCACACTAGCCAAACTGGGTTGCCCAGGATTGGCAGGAGTTTTATGTTTTTCATCCAGTCTTTCTTAATACTTTCATTCGTAGGAAATCTGGAACAAAAATTATTTGTGAATCAGTAAATACCTACTAACTGAATGAAAAGTACAGATGAAACAGGAATAAGAAAAATTACATAGCTTCCACAAGCAATGTATTTTTGTTATTTATTTATTTTCCTAAATTTAATACTTTTATTTGCTACTAGCTGCTGCCCCGCGGTTTCACCCGCGTGGAGATTTTGGATTACATGGTTTTTATTGTTTTGCGCGGAACCCTAATTATTTTTCTATAATTAAAATAGCCTATGTTACTCCTTGTAACATCAGCTATCTGCCAGTCAAAATCAAAATCCCGTCAAAATCGGTCCAGCCGTTTCGGAGATTACCCGGAACAAACAGACAGACAGCCAGACAAAATTTTTAAAAATAGTTGTTTTGTTATAGGTACCGTATATACTTTCATATGCATTTAGTAAAAAGCTGTTATTTTGATATTACAAACAGACACTTCAATTTTATTTATTTGTATAGATAGTGGCATATTGAAAATGTAAATTATATTTACGTTATTCAAGGTTAAGATTTGACACAGACAAATAAAGTAAAAATGGAATATTCGTCTTTGTTGCTAATTTTATTCCTAGATTCTTAATGCGCTCCCTGTTATTGTATCAAGTACTTGAGCTGTCAAATTTTGGCCCTTGCTAACAAATTCTACA
Organism: Crocallis elinguaria; assembly: GCA_907269065.1. Classification (NCBI taxonomy): domain Eukaryota; kingdom Metazoa; phylum Arthropoda; class Insecta; order Lepidoptera; family Geometridae; genus Crocallis; species Crocallis elinguaria. Next base: position 2,709,092 of record OU026076.1, read on the forward strand.
TAATACTCTCCGATTACTCTAGTTCAAGGCTAAAAGCATTAACAAATAGCGTCTAAGATAGATTATCGACGTAAAAAACTGGTTGGCATGAACAAAATATTTGAATTCACTTGTAGAAATCACAATGAAATTCTAAACGCAAGATAGTGACCATTATACTTACCGATGAAAGAGAATCCGATGGATAATTTGCTGTGGGTAGCATTTTCACACCGGTATGTACTGCACTTCACCATTTTCACAGATTTTATTATCAAATTAACCAAAAAAAGCTATATTTTCAAATTAAAATGAATAACAAAAATCTGACTGGTCGTTGACGTAACGTGACATGCAATATCAATGTGGCGGCATGGAACGCTTCCGGTCTGTTGTTTATGTGCGAGTCAATGTTGCAACACATAAATGAACGAGATACCACTAATGACGTTTCAATGGGAAAGAAAAGGATAAAATGATTTTGTCGTTGCGTAAATATACAACTATGATTAATGTTTCATCTGTATATATTACATATCTGTGCTCAAGATATATATATGCACCAAAACTAGAGATATAAATGTGTCGGTTAACGTCAAAAGTGGAAAAATCCAAAAGAGATGTTTTTACACAATGAGGTTTATTATTCTACACTGGTGTTACAGGCCCTATTTTCTAGCTACATATATAGTAATCTGTGCCTATTTTGCCTCTTTTGTGCAATATAACACCGTATAGGTTAGAAAAGGATATCGATATGTAGAAAATACTTTAGTTGTGGTTATTGAATGCACAAAAAACGATTGGTTTTTGGATTTTTCCAAGTTTGTTATAATCGCTTGGATTTTACCTGGTTCGAAAAAATTTGTTGGTGGATATTGCCACTTTTGATATTATTTCTCATTACACACCATTGTCAGGGTTGTCATTTACTACAAAAATTCAATTTGACAGTTTTGCAGACATATTTTACAATTAAATATAATGTAAAATCTGTCTGCAAATTAAATTATATTTTAGAAAAAATAGTCGAGACTATGCCCAACCCTCTCGACTACTTTTTTAGTAAAGTATAATATCTGTTAATATTGGTTACGGCATCCCATCACTAAAAAATTACACCATACCGATTGTGATGTAATCTAAACGATTGTCCCAAATCCATCCTTTTGTAGGTCTTTTTCTCTTAATTTTAGTACTTCTACAATATTTTAAAATGAAATCGTCGTGATGAATCTTTTTTGGGTTTTCATAAAAAGATTTATGGAACCAAAACATATCTCTTGAAGTCAAAGAACTACATTTGTAGGTTTTAAATGTTTGCTGACAATTTGTCATTACCTATTGGTAATGAATTAGCTGAATATCTGTAACAAAACATACCCAGTCAACTACTAAGAAATTCGAAATTATAATGTAACCTGTACGGAAAAGTTATATTTCTGTACCCCTGAAACAGGGTCAAACAAAATAAAATATGTTTGCTACAATTCTATTCAAGTTGAACTAATTTGGACATCCGATTGGAAGTGTCAACCCTATTGGTTTTAGAATTCAAACAGGTAGAACAGTTACCGGTAAGTATGTGAGGTTTATTTACAGTTTCTGCTTTTCCTTGGAACGTTTTAATGAATGTGGATTTGGTATTCGTTTTCTGGCTTTGTCTGGTGCAACTTTTAGAATGCCACTCATTATGAAACCTATTATTTATCAATTAAAATCAATTAAAACTGAAGAGCTAGCAGTTTAAAGACTCGTTTGAATATTGACACTGACCGCCATGTTTGACGCATGACGCCCTGTGATTGGCTGTCGCGGACATTATGTACCACTTTTGATTAATACATTATGCTGGATATTACAGAGTTTGAAATATAATCGAATTTTAAACCTGTTTTTCTGTAGTAAACTGACGGATATTTCTAAATTTGATATTAACAAGCTACGCTACTTGCCGTTAGCTATCGATGGAATACAAAAAAGTCTTTTTGATCGAAGTGGATTTTTCCACTTTTGACCGACACAAATCTCATAAAAGTCCTCAAAGTCACGTTAAAGTTTAGCCTAGGCGCGGTCGAGTCGAAGTGACGCTTCAGTAAAGCGGTGGATACTGGATACTTTACTGAATGTTTCTATGGAGTTTTGGATAGAATACGAAAATACACGTTTTTCGTCTTTGTAGGTACTATTTGCCTTTCACTCATGCAGGTTTACGAACACTTAATGGTTAATAATCCACCATTACTATACATTAACACTCGATAAAAATACGTTTTAGTAAATAATACAAAATCAACAACAGCACATTTTCGAGGAGATTGTAAGAAATCAGCAATAAAATCTTATTTCATTTTATTTTTTATTATATTATTTTAATTTGAAAGGTTGGTTTATTTTAAACATTTTTAAGCTTGACACAAACAGCTGAAATCGTTTATTTTAGTAGTTAACAACAATTTTGTGTTTGTTGTTAACCAGAAGGTCGTTGGTGCACTCGTTTAACTTCGCCGCAAGGTCGCATTCGTTGAGATGGTGTGCGCTCATTTCAATACACTGGTCCAAGTTCTTCTCTAATTTTTTCATCAGCCGCGTGTCTTTCGCGAAGAACTTGCTGACCAGCCGAATAAGATTTTCTGAAGAAAAAAAGGACTATAAATAGAAGCCAAACTTAGTTACTTAGAGGATAAGAAATCCAGGGAGACCTATCTATATCTACCTACTATTTAGTTCATACACTCACTTTAGTAATTGCATATAATATATTGCAGTTACTAATCGTAGTAACTAACTTCACTACCTATAGGCGGTAGATAGGTAGGTACCTGCTTAGCAGCGGATCGTGTTGTATCGTTCGTATCCTACGAGTACCTATTTATTGTATCATTCTATTATCATCATCGCCTTTATCAGCAGGAACACATCCATAGCTGAACACAGGTCTCTCCCGAACGCCATTTGGATCGACTACTCGCCTCTTGCATACAACGGTTCCCCGCTGTAGTCATCGGTCCACCTATGGGTGGTGGGGCCGGCCTACACAGCGTCTTCCGGTTCGCGGTCGCCACTCCAAAACCTTTATTTCCCATTGGTTGTCGGTTCTGCGAGCAATGTTGCTTACACTTTCTAGAGAATAATAGAGGCAGGGCACAAAAACACGGTTGTGCGGCGCAAGTACGGATCTTTTCGATAAATAAAATTCGATAAAATTGACAGTTTAAAATCGATAAAGTGGGTTTTGTTCATTTCATTGAATAAAACCCACTTTATCGATTTTAACTGTCAATTTTATCGAATTTTATTTATCGAAAAGATCCGTACTTGCGCCGGTGATACGGCAGATTCACTTGAGAGACAGTCCTATAATCAGCGGCGCGAGTACAGATCTTTTCGATAAGAAAAATTCGATAAAATTGACAGTTATAATCTATAAAACCCACTTTATCGATTTTAACTGTCAATTTTATCGAATAAAACCCTCTTTATCGAATTTAACTGTCAATTTTATCGATTTTTTTTATCGAAAAGATCCGTATTCGCGCCGCAGATTTAGCTTATGTGCTCACCATCTTACAAGACAGCTGTCTTGTAAGGCAAAGAGAATATAATCACTACGTTTATTGTAAGGTCTGTCACTTCCGGGAGTGTCTGTGTGGGTACCACCGCTGTGCTCGTGTAGTCTGCCACCATGCAAGCACTAATATGCAAACATTACTTTGTTCCAGTTTGATGAGGAAAGTAATCAGTGAAATTACTGGACTTATCAGAATTATTACCTAATATAACGGGTAACGAGCGCACTTCAGTGCGGCGCAGGACTGTGTTTCGAAGTCGGGGTGGCACTGCAATTGTAATGGGCTGGCGCTATGCTTACCCATCAACGGCAAACGACCAGGGGCCCAATTCTGACGCAATAGATATCATGTCGATTTCGAGATGTCGAAAATGGTGTAGATATAGGTATATGTCAATTCAAACCTAATTTTATTTGGCAGAATTGAGGCCCAGGCTCGTCTCGCTATCCAATATTATAAAAAAGATATATAGACGTGACAGAGAGATTGCTATTTCTTTAAGTTGTAATTTTAAATGGCACATCAGAAATTAATCTAGTACACCTAGTAACCTAGTTAAAGTACCTACCTATACAGAAATACCTGATAAAGCAATTTGCCTGCTATAAACAAATCAGTTCAAAAAGCCAAAACGGTAGAAAAGCAGATTACCTACCTTTGTTTACTTTGTTGTTCTCGATGACTGCGTTACGCTTGAGGACGCATGCTATCAGACATTCTCCGTGTACAGGAGAGTCCATTTTAGGCGAGAGGCGCTTCAAGGTACTCTTGTCACTATCTTGGACCTGCGTCATAAAAATTAACAAGTGCCACTATACTCTTGGGCCATGTGGTCGCTCAACGACAAAAGCCCTTCAAGAAAATTAAAAAATCAACACTAACTATTCTCGTACTCTTACCCATAGCACCTAGCATACATAGTACGAGAATAGATAGTATTGATTTTTTAATTTTTTGAAGGGCTTTTGTCGTTGAGCGACCACATGGCCCATTCGATACGGCATGTGCCGGAAAGTGCTATAATGTAGACCGTAGACGCTTATGCAAGGATGCGTTTTGCTGTCAAAATAACCATGCTTTTGCATCAAGCGCGGATTACGTTATAAGCGCGGCTTGATGTAAAACCATCAAAAAACCACGAAATAGACAAGATACGCCGATACGGCCAGATAGTGCTGTCTCGAAGCCTAGAAGCAACGGCTGCTCCGCTTTACGCTACATACATCACTTGCGCACCACAGCTTATTTATCGCGCCGTCTGCACGGAGCACGCAGTGGTTGTGAAACAATTTTTTTAAATAGAAGTCGTATACAAACGGTTGCCGTGATCGGACTAGATTTCTATCAAATCCCAACCACAACCACAATACTCAAAAGACGATACGATATACGTCAAGCGGGGATCGTGGTTTATCCCTAGTTTTCTCGTGGTCCGTGATTGATACTTATCCAAGTTTTTATTTAAAAATAACATTAAATATAAAAATCTGCCTGCAAGGGAATTCCCACGTCTACGTGTATTAAAATTGAAATGATTTTATACCCGATATCTTGGTGTTAGTATACTATAATTAATATTCATAAAGTTGTATTATAGGGGTTTCGGTACCTAATAGTTTTCTAGTTTTTCTTTTTTTTAATGTTATTTGGTAACGAGACGAGCTGGTCGTTTGCCTGATGGTGAGCATAACGCCGGCCCATAACAATAATTGTTATGGGCCGGCGTTATGCTTATTGCAGTGCCACCCAGAACTTTGAAACACCAAGGCCTGCGCGGCACTGCAGTGCGCTTGTTACCCTGAGACATTAAGTATTAAGTCTCATAAGCCCAGTAATTTCCTGGCTACTCTGCTCATCAAACCGGAACACAGTAATGTTTACACATTACTGCTTGGCGGCAGACTTCTCTCACAAAGCGGTGGTAACAACCCAGACGGCCACTCGCAGAAGAGTTAGTCCTACCACTAACAAAAAAGAAAAGTTGAAAAGTTTTCATCACAGGCAGTGATCAGGAAAATCGATGACCACATAAGATATAGGTAATCCGTTTTAAAACTGAATTGACTACGAGTTCTAATCAAACCAAAATTCTTTATTGTACACCAGTTCCAAGAAATTAACTACAGTAACATACTCAAGAAGGTTGAAAAACACGGCATGCCCTAACCGTTGTGGTTACAGGAAAAAGTACCTATATCGACTCCTTTTGAAGATATTTTGATCACACTCTAACCTCAGTTGATACCGTAGGCGTATGCGTATAAGTCTTTGATCCTTGTGAGAAACTGGATCGATTGGCAGAAAGATAAAGATTAGGTATAAATACCCCTTTTCTTGCTGTCGGTACATATTTTCCAAAATCTGTAAATGCAGATCAAAATGTCTTCAAGAGGTATAGTCAATCTTCTAAGAATGTTTTACTATGACTACAACGGTTAGGGTAACTACCCTTACTGCCCTGTCCAAAATTATACCGCCTACAATACCGCCATAGACTATATAATAAGTACCTCCTTGAGACACTCCGACACGTTTTTCTTGAATTGCTCCACGTAGCCGCTGATTTCCTTCGGGAATTCTTTGTATGACCAGTCTGGCTCCATCTCTTCGAGTTGCAAACTGCTGCTTGCTGTCATGTATGTTATATAATATAATTATACTATAGCTTCTGCCAACGGTCTCACCTGTTTCTATAGAAACCGTTCATTTTTCCGGGGGGGAAAGCTTATAGTTACTCTCCGGTCCATAAACTATACATATGCCAAAAATCAGCTCGATCCGTTGCTCCGTGAAAGGACAAAACACTGACCAACAAACACACTTTCGCATTTATTATAGTAACTAGTTTCTGCCCGCGGTTTTCACCCGCGTTCCCACAGGAACCGTGCATTTTTTGGGATAAAAAGTAGCCTATGTTACTTTCCGGTCCATAAACTATATCTATGCCAAAAATCACGTCGATCCGTTACTGCGTGAATGAAGGACAAACCAACAAACACACTTTCCCATTTATAATATTAGTAAGATAATACGCTCGGATACTACATAATTCTTTCAGAAGCCTTCAGTGAGAGATGGAAAGAGAGAAGCTATATCAATAAAATACTCACAAATTTTCCCTTTACTGCGTTTCTCCAGCTTAAGGTTTCGCGTTATAATCGTGTCTTTGTCGATTTTCACAGTTTTTGGGGCGGCTTCCACAGGATCTATGGTTTCTTTGGTACCCATGTGAATTGTATCAACACCCATCATTTTACTCGATTCAATCACTCCCGTGTTTTCAGCCATTTCGCAATAATTGATAAATGCGAAAGTAAGTATTAAGAGAAAACGACGAAACATCTTTGATTGAAAGTGTTAAACTCAATGTAGGTTTGGAGACTTATTTTTAATTGGTCTTTGATAGTTAATCTTAACAAGCTGATAAAGCTTGTTAGAGTATAAATATTTTTTATGCCTTATGTGTACCTACGTGTATTATTTACTAAGTAGCTGTTGCCCGCGGCTTCACTCGCGTGGTTTTCCCACGGAAACAGTTTGTTTCCCGGAAAAAAGGAGCCCGTAACAGTCTCCGGTCCATAAATGTACCTATGCAAAAAATCACGTCTATCCGTTGCTGCTGAAAGTACAAACCAACAAACAAACTTTTGCATTTATAATAGTAGAGGGATAATATTCTGTATTATTGTTTAATGGGATCGATTCTGTTGCCACAAACCTAATTGTAGTTTCACTCTCGCTTTTGACCAGTCAGATAGGAAGGCATTTTCACCTATTAATAATTTAGGGTGAATAATGTATTGTATTGCAATTAGAGATGATTAATAATTATTAATTATTTCCTTTTAATTTTTTTTTATTATCAAATTTAAGAATTTTTTTTATTTTTAAACCGTTGATTTGTAATAATTTACATACAAATACTAAACATAAAGCCACTCGGTAAGTTGTAACCAGTATACCGGACAATGATGTATGTATTTAGTGGCGTCTAATTGGTCATTGGTCAAGGAGTAGCCAGCTTCCCCGTTCATAATTCCAAAGGCATCACAAGCTGTTCAAAATTTGAATATTGAATGTACATATTATAAGAAATCCAAATAGGTATGGTAGGTATGTATGTTTTTCTTACAATGTAAATTTAAAGAACAAAAAATAGGCCGTTTTTTAACTCATATTAATGAAGCTGTTGATTTTCCTCATAATAAGACTTAAATTCAAATTTCTTCATTCATTGGGCGCCAGTAGAGCGCTCATGAAAGTTAAATGACTAAGGCTGAGATTCAGAGACGAATCTAAGTGTGGACTCACGCATCCATACGTCAAAATTCTATACAGTTTTGACATATGGAAGCCAAAGTCTACGCTTAGAATCGTCTCTGAATCTTAGCCTAAGTGTCCGTTCCAAGTATACCTACGACTGCAATTTCTCTTTATGAGATGTTTTTGCATAATTAAGTCTACCTCTGAATGAAATTAGTATTGTAAGTGGAATTATTGTTTAGGGTACGATGGGGCAGGCATACCTTTGTTAGGTAAAAGCCCCAAAATAAAAAAGAAAAAAAAAATTATACCTACGACCGATTAAACAAAAACGGTAATCAAATGCATGTCAGTCTGGAATAAAAGTTGATGAATGAAAGATGTACACGTTTATTTTACTATTTATAACTAAATTTACATCAACATATTTACAATATTAGTCATTTAAATATCTTTGTTTTTGTTTGCTTACTTTACACTATACCCTATTCCAAAATCTTAGATACTTTATGTAAACAAAGGGGTTGGCAGAATGAAAAAATTGATAGAAAACTGTGCAATCCATAATTTGGTGATAGACATTTTAACATTTAAATTATAACATGATAAACTTGAATTATTGAAAAATCGTGATGGATCGTTTTTGCAAGTTTGTTATTTTAAACAAAACTATTTTAAAAGGGTTTTTTTTCGTGTAGTTATTTTCTTACGACTGGGAACACAGAGATGTGAAACATTTTGTGCAATCGCCGCCTTTTCCTTTTTGTCTGTTGATCTGTTCCAATCTCCGAACTCGAGTGTATCTTTGCTGCGTATGTATTGTTGTTAAAGATCTTGTTATTTTGTAGTAGTTTGTTTAAGTTTTTATTGTTGGTTCTTGTTATTTGTTTCTTATTACGTTATAATTTTGCCGCGCGAGAGCAAAGCCGGTGGGAATAGACACAAAAAACTATTTCACTAGTGAAAAATGTTTTGGGCAACTGGCATGTCACTTTGTCAGTGACTTTTCGTGACATTGCCGTGTTTACAAAAAATATCTAAGATTATGGAACAGGGTATACCTATTTTTTTTAAACTGTCATGGTCATCAACACTTTGAAAATTATCACTAGAAACGGGACATTTACCATGTATATCAGTTCTCCCGTGATCATGGCGTTTGCAACAGCGCCGAAATATCGGAAACTCAAATCAAATAATATACATGGTAAATATCCCGTTTCTAGTGATAATTTTCAAAGGGTATACCTACATTTAAACTGTCTATAACGTTGTAATAGCTACAAAAAACTATGTTTGTACTTGTCGTTCTTTGACAATTTTAAACTGAATCGAAAGAGAAAATATAGTACATTTTCATGTCGAATCCTCGAGATAATATTTATCACCTAACTATCACAACTTTATACAAAGTTAATTAGTAAGATTGTATTTACCTACGAATAATAATAAGTCAGGAAATGTAACTATGTAAAAAAATGACCCAACAAATGTCGTGTCCAAGTAGGTCCAAGAGCCCAATTCTCGCGCAAATGACATCATGTCGGCGGCGCGAGTACGGATCTTTTCGATAAATAAAATTCAATAAAATTGACAGTTAAAATCGATAAAACTCACTTTATCGATTTTTAACTGTCAATTTTATCGAATAAAACCCACTTTATCGATTTTAACTGTCAATTTTATCGAATTTTATTTATCGAAAAGATCCGTACTCGTGCCGCCGACATGATGTCATTTGCGCGAGAATTGGGCTCCAAGTCGTGTCCAGCACGTCATCATTCGGACATTTTCCTTGCAAGCGAGTACACGTCAAATCTTCGCTTCAATGACTCAGCTGTCATAGCAGACATTGCAGCACGCGCGCGAACCAATCCCTGCTTTCGTTTGAATTTAAACCAATCACCAGGCAAGTCTATTTTTTAACGGAAGTCTATTTTTTGAAACCTCGGAAGCGATTCGTATTTTGGTTCATACGTCGTTTTGGTTTGAAGTAGGGCCATTTTTTGTGTGGATTTTGTTCTGAATTACACTTCCTGACTTATTATTTGTTCGTAGGTATTTACTAAAATAATATAACGTTTTACATAGGAATGATGCTTTAATACGCTCTATAGATAATTGGTAGTATACTAGATAACGAGACGAGCGGGGTTTGCCTGATGGTAAGCATATCGCCATCGTAAACCGCAATACCATCTTGCTGCCTCATCAGCTAACAATCTCGTGTTCGTTTTCAATACCAGATCGATTACAACCAGCGGTCACTACTCTTCGTGTGGAAGGAGTTGTCAATAGTTTTCGCTACTTTTCGTTTTGTAAGAGCCTATTTCTTTAATAACCAGCGAAAATTCTAGACTATTCCTTCCACACGAAGACTAGTGACCGATGGTTTTAATCGGTCTGGTATTGAAAACGAACACGAGATTGTTAGCTGATAAGGCAGCAGCTCTGTGACATCATTATATTGCTTTTTCATCCTATTTGCATGTATGCAAAATTTCGCCTCAATCGAACACCGGGAAGTGAGTCAAATTTAGCTCGCAAGATTTTTCCTAAACAAACAAACATACATACAAAAATTGCAAGCTAAATAAAAGCTTGTAAAACAGATTGTTTTTTTTGTTTAGATCTTGTAAAGGAATCGAAGCGAAAAAAGGTTTGATGTGTTATCGTTATAGCTGTACATATTATTAAGCTAACATTGTTCCTAGTCGGATAGATTAGTTGGCGGGTGAAACTAGACCTGAAACAAAAAGAAAATAAATAAATAATAACATGAGATTACAGACATAAATCAACAATTACCTGTAAATATACAAGCTATGGTTATAAACAGATTTCAAACTTCCTAAGTGCCAAGTACTAGGTATAAACTGCTGTTAATAAAAAGCTTGTAATTAAAAAATAGCGATCAAAATCTATCTATGTATGAGCCATCGAGGTACTAACCCCGAGAGATGAAATACTGTACTATCCAATCTCACAACAATGTATTGATTTTGCTGTAATTAATATCAGCATATCAGCGCACGGGGAACCGGCGCGAGGCGGTGGCTTAGCCAATCAGACCGCATTATATCAAGGCCAAAATGGTGGCATAAATAAAAAAAATGCGATCGCCAAACGAAGTGGTATTACGATAAACCCTCCTCCCGGAATGAGGAGGCCTATGTTCAGATGCGAACATCTTTTGACTGATGAGCACACATTTAATAGCAGAAGCAGCGGCGCGGCCTGCAGGGATGGTATACAGGAGGAGGGTACCGTGTGCGACAGGGGTGCTATACAGGAGGGTACCGTGTGAGACAGGGGTGCTATACAGGAGAGTACTGTGTGCCACAGGGGTGCTATACATGAGGAAGGTACCGTGTGCGGGGGGCGGGTCGGCCGGCTCGCAGGCGGCGCAGAGGGGGGCGGGGCGCGGGGAGGAGAGCGCGGGGAGGGGTGCGCGCCGCGCCACGCAACGGGTGCACACGCAGCGGCCACATCCCCAGCAATGGTGCTGAAACATCATAACATTTACTTTGGATAAAAGTATAACTGCTACACAAAAAGTATAATACCCAAAACAATGGAGAAAATTCTCGCCACTTCTCCTATCCTGTAATCCTGTTTGGTGACGCTGTTGCTTATTTTTTTTTTATGAAATATATTTTATAGTGTTAACCGATACTAGCGGATGTTCACACAAATATATACATCACAAAAATTTCGCTTCCATCAGGATTTTTTTTTTGTCTGAAATAGGCTTGCGTTTGACCACGATCTCACCTGATGTTAAGCGACGATGCGGTCGACGATGTAACACGCTCGCCTAGAAGAAACCTATTAGCTATTGGGAAACACAGACACCGGCAAAGAATTCCACTCCTTAGCCGTGCTTATGATGAAGGTTGAAGCGAAACGCTTGGTACGGACAGGAGGGATATCAACCATATACGGGTGACGCAGTGCCGTGCCTCTAGTCGTCCGTTGGTGAAAATAGGTTGGTTGTGGATGGAAACATGTTATCTGAAGACGATTTTTAGAACTACCGAAATTATCTACCTTATTGGGAGAATTCTAGCAATTGCTTAATTGCTTGGTGGCACTGTTGTAGATGGAGACTTGTCATTTGGTATCGAATTTTAGAACTAATGAAATTATCTCACCATTTAATAAATGATAATACAAGCTGTGGTTTTAAACAGTTGTCAAATTAACAGACATGGCCATAGTGTTTTGTCTAACACAAATTAATAAAAATATAATAAACCGGTATCTATAACATTAAACACCATTTTAAAAAAAATTGTCTAGCTTTCTGTTTGTTCCGAGTAACCTCCAAAACGGCTGGACCGATTTTGAGAGGACTTTCACTGGCAGATCGCTGATGTTATCAGGAGTAACTAAGGCTACTTTAATTTTAGAAAAATAAATCAATATATTGGCGCGGGTGAGACCGCGGGCAGAAGCTAGAAGGAGCGGCTTTCAAGAGCATGGCCCTCGGCCATTCGTGCCATCGGCCTACGGCAGTTCTTCAAATCTGTACTTGTAATTAAGAAATCTCTCACCTTTCTGCTGAAATGATCGAAAGGAGTCGAGCAACCACACTCGGTGACATTCTTTAGACTCTTCCAGTCCAGGGCCACGGAGGTAACTTCTTGCTCCAGCTGCTGGAACGTTGCTGGTATCGTGTCAACTAATCTCTGAAACAGATTTTATTTTAGTTACTATAGCCTCTATAGGATAGCGTTATTGTATTTTTACCAGACTGCAGAAGGAAAGGAAGATATTGATTTTCGAACGTACGAATCCTACCATATCCTACTATAATATTATAAATGCGAAAGTGTTTTTGTCTGTTTGTTGATTTGTCCATGGATTTTTTGCAGAGATACGTATAGTTTATGGACCGGAGAGTAACATGGGCTACTTTTTATGTCGGAATAATGCTCGGTTCCTGTGGAAATTGCTGTAAGCGGCCCGCCGATAAAATAATATTATAATAGAAAAATAATATAAATTAAAACCGCCGAGTATAAGGGACACCGGACATAGAACTTGGACAAAGATTTTTGATGAGTGGAATACCGACCTAACGGTAAGCATACTTCCCTTATTCATATTCTTATTTGGAAAGAGACCACCTGTACGAGCTACGTACATACAATATTTCTTAAGTAATACAATTTTAGCTGATTAGGCGGGATCGGGCGCTAGAGCGCATCCATCATCGTCATTTTATTGTAAGTCAAAATGTTCTAGTTTATAAGTTAGTTGGCAATAAACAGTCATCGGGCTCGAAGGAAATATTGGGGGCGCTTGATATTGGGGGGCTTGATATTGAGTGGACTGTATTGCATAGATTTCTAGGGGCGCAAGGCAAAGACGTAGTCCAGAGGAAAGATTTCTTTGTTCTCGAAAACTTATTTATGATTCTTTGCGTTATAAAAATTGAATCGTTGACCGTAGCACTGATTGCGAGCGCAAGCGTTGACAGTAAGTGTCAAAGTCATATTGATGACGTCAAAATATTTTTTGTTACCAACAAAGTCCATGAACTCTATGGTACATACCTCGGTTATAAGTGGTATCTTCTCAGGTATCAACGCTGCTGTCGTGTCTCTCAGTGGATGGTCATCGTTTGCACACTCCAATTCGGTGAGGCTGCCTCCGCTTTCGTATAGCAACCTGGAATAAATATGAATTGTAAAGACATACTGCTCGCGGTTTCGGTTTCATAAAAGTAGACTTTGAATGTAAAGTTGCAAAAATGATTATCTGTGGTTTTGTAATACGCGAAATAGGTTTTATGTAACAATCTTTAAAAAAAGAAGTTCTCAATGCGGTGTGTATTGTTTTTTGTTTGTTACCACAGATCTCCGTCATGTATAAACCAATTTGGAAAATTCTTTTTTTATTTTAAAGGATGTACTTTCAGATTAGTCCCATAGAAATTTCATCAAAATCTGTTCTTTAGTTTGTCACTGAAGTCGTCGCTCTCTTAAAGCAATTTTATTACATTTCACCACGATCACGCTTTATCTTTTTTTTTTTAATCTTAAGCGACGGTCTTTTATTTGTCTTTACAAGTAGGTACTTCGGTTGTTGATGGTTTCCAGAGTCCTGATGATGAAGTAGCAAGGTGGTCACAATATTAGCACGAGTTACATATTATTATACAGATTTTATTTTGAATTTGGAACAATTCTGCCCGAGTTTTTTTATGATATTTGATAGATAGACGAGCTGATCTTTTCCCTGATGGTAAGCATAACCCCGACCCATAACAATTGCAGTGCCACTCAGAACTTTGAAACACAAAGTCCTGCGCGGCACTGCAGCGCGCCCTCTACCCTAAGACATTAGCTATAAGCCCAGTAATTTCACTGGCTACTCTGCTCATCAAACCGGAACAAAGTAACGCTTGTTCATTACTGCTTGGCGGCAAACTTCAATCACAAAGCGGTGGTACCAACCCAGACGGACACTCGCAGAAGAGTTAGTCCTACCACCTAGGAAACTCCTAATCACTCGTGACGACATTATTTCATGGTGCACGTCTTAGTCCTTCAGGTAAGTTCGGGTGTGAGACTGACTTGTTATCGATCTGAAGAGCTTGAGCCTTGGTGTCGATCTCCACCGAGTCTACTTCCCCGTTCTGATAGTTGACGACGGCGGTCTCCTTGCCGCGCTCGGTCTTCTTCCCGGATAAGAGATTCTTGAACGTCGCGATACGCTGGAATGTGAAACAGTACGTGTAAGTATTAACCTCGCAGTTACTTTAGTGCTTAAGTTATAAGTGTCAAGTAACAAAGATTGCTTTTAAACCAAAAGTTACATAAAAACACGATTGCCCTAGCCAGTGTCACTCGGGATGTATTTTTCATACTGTTTTATAATTGAGACGAGCCGGTCGTTTTCCTGATGGTAAGCATAACGCCGGCCCATAACTATTGCAGAACTGATGATGTAAGGATTCTAACGATCCAAATCTGTTCAGGCTTTTAAAAGTTATGGTGGAATAAAGAAACTCGTACACATACAAACATAGATATATGGACCCTAAAAACATTACATTCCTATTTTGTGCAGTCATGTAAATATAAAAAGCGAGAATCAACTTTGACTCAAATATCATCATATTTGAAATTTGATCCCCCATTTTCCTCCATTGCGTGCTCGGCGGCTGCCGGCAGCAGCTCGGGAGCGCCTCGCTACACTCAGCCAGCGCTCCGTCATGTCGTACCTTGGCGAGGTAGTCGCGGTGCGACCGCAGCGCCGCGGCGTGCTCGGCGGCTGCCGGCAGCAGCTCGGCGAGCGCCTCGCTACACTCAGCCAGCGCTCCGTCATGTCGTACCTTGGCGAGGTAGTCGCGGTGCGACCGCAGCGCCGCGGCGTGCTCGGCGGCTGCCGGCAGCAGCTCGGCGAGCGCCTCGCTACACTCAGCCAGCGCTCCGTCATGTCGTACCTTGGCGAGGTAGTCGCGGTGCGACCGCAGCGCCGCGGCGTGCTCGGCGGCTGCCGGCAGCAGCTCGGCGAGCGCCTCGCTACACTCAGCCAGCGCTCCGTCATGTCGTACCTTGGCGAGGTAGTCGCGGTGCGACCGCAGCGCCGCGGCGTGCTCGGCGGCTGCCGGCAGCAGCTCGGCGAGCGCCTCGCTACACTCAGCCAGCGCTCCGTCATGTCGTACCTTGGCGAGGTAGTCGCGGTGCGACCGCAGCGCCGCGGCGTGCTCGGCGGCTGCCGGCAGCAGCTCGGCGAGCGCCTCGCTACACTCAGCCAGCGCTCCGTCATGTCGTACCTTGGCGAGGTAGTCGCGGTGCGACCGCAGCGCCGCGGCGTGCTCGGCGGCTGCCGGCAGCAGCTCGGCGAGCGCCTCGCTACACTCAGCCAGCGCTCCGTCATGTCGTACCTTGGCGAGGTAGTCGCGGTGCGACCGCAGCGCCGCGGCGTGCTCGGCGGCTGCCGGCAGCAGCTCGGCGAGCGCCTCGCTACACTCAGCCAGCGCTCCGTCATGTCGTACCTTGGCGAGGTAGTCGCGGTGCGACCGCAGCGCCGCGGCGTGCTCGGCGGCTGCCGGCAGCAGCTCGGCGAGCGCCTCGCTACACTCAGCCAGCGCTCCGTCATGTCGTACCTTGGCGAGGTAGTCGCGGTGCGACCGCAGCGCCGCGGCGTGCTCGGCGGCTGCCGGCAGCAGCTCGGCGAGCGCCTCGCTACACTCAGCCAGCGCTCCGTCATGTCGTACCTTGGCGAGGTAGTCGCGGTGCGACCGCAGCGCCGCGGCGTGCTCGGCGGCTGCCGGCAGCAGCTCGGCGAGCGCCTCGCTACACTCAGCCAGCGCTCCGTCTTGTCGTACCTTGGCGAGGTAGTCGCGGTGCGACCGCAGCGCCGCGGCGTGCTCGGCGGCTGCCGGCAGCAGCTCGGCGAGCGCCTCGCTACACTCAGCCAGCGCTCCGTCATGTCGTACCTTGGCGAGGTAGTCGCGGTGCGACCGCAGCGCCGCGGCGTGCTCGGCGGCTGCCGGCAGCAGCTCGGCGAGCGCCTCGCTACACTCAGCCAGCGCTCCGTCATGTCGTACCTTGGCGAGGTAGTCGCGGTGCGACCGCAGCGCCGCGGCGTGCTCGGCGGCTGCCGGCAGCAGCTCGGCGAGCGCCTCGCTACACTCAGCCAGCGCTCCGTCATGTCGTACCTTGGCGAGGTAGTCGCGGTGCGACCGCAGCGCCGCGGCGTGCTCGGCGGCTGCCGGCAGCAGCTCGGCGAGCGCCTCGCTACACTCAGCCAGCGCTCCGTCATGTCGTACCTTGGCGAGGTAGTCGCGGTGCGACCGCAGCGCCGCGGCGTGCTCGGCGGCTGCCGGCAGCAGCTCGGCGAGCGCCTCGCTACACTCAGCCAGCGCTCCGTCATGTCGTACCTTGGCGAGGTAGTCGCGGTGCGACCGCAGCGCCGCGGCGTGCTCGGCGGCTGCCGGCAGCAGCTCGGGAACGCCTCGCTACACTCAGCCAGCGCTCCGTCATGTCGTACCTTGGCGAGGTAGTCGCGGTGCGACCGCAGCGCCGCGGCGTGCTCGGCGGCTGCCGGCAGCAGCTCGGGAACGCCTCGCTACACTCAGCCAGCGCTCCGTCATGTCGTACCTTGGCGAGGTAGTCGCGGTGCGACCGCAGCGCCGCGGCGTGCTCGGCGGCTGCCGGCAGCAGCTCGGCGAGCGCCTCGCTACACTCAGCCAGCGCTCCGTCATGTCGTACCTTGGCGAGGTAGTCGCGGTGCGACCGCAGCGCCGCGGTGTGCTCGGCGGCTGCCGGCAGCAGCTCGGCGAGCGCCTCGCTACACTCAGCCAGCGCTCCGTCATGTCGTACCTTGGCGAGGTAGTCGCGGTGCGACCGCAGCGCCGCGGCGTGCTCGGCGGCTGCCGGCAGCAGCTCGGCGAGCGCCTCGCTACACTCAGCCAGCGCTCCGTCATGTCGTACCTTGGCGAGGTAGTCGCGGTGCGACCGCAGCGCCGCGGCGTGCTCGGCGGCTGCCGGCAGCAGCTCGGCGAGCGCCTCGCTACACTCAGCCAGCGCTCCGTCATGTCGTACCTTGGCGAGGTAGTCGCGGTGCGACCGCAGCGCCGCGGCGTGCTCGGCGGCTGCCGGCAGCAGCTCGGCGAGCGCCTCGCTACACTCAGCCAGCGCTCCGTCATGTCGTACCTTGGCGAGGTAGTCGCGGTGCGACCGCAGCGCCGCGGCGTGCTCGGCGGCTGCCGGCAGCAGCTCGGCGAGCGCCTCGCTACACTCAGCCAGCGCTCCGTCATGTCGTACCTTGGCGAGGTAGTCGCGGTGCGACCGCAGCGCCGCGGCGTGCTCGGCGGCTGCCGGCAGCAGCTCGGCGAGCGCCTCGCTACACTCAGCCAGCGCTCCGTCATGTCGTACCTTGGCGAGGTAGTCGCGGTGCGACCGCAGCGCCGCGGCGTGCTCGGCGGCTGCCGGCAGCAGCTCGGCGAGCGCCTCGCTACACTCAGCCAGCGCTCCGTCATGTCGTACCTTGGCGAGGTAGTCGCGGTGCGACCGCAGCGCCGCGGCGTGCTCGGCGGCTGCCGGCAGCAGCTCGGCGAGCGCCTCCCTCGGGTGCACGCCGCTCTCATGCCGGCAGTACATGCCGCGCCAGAACCTGACCCACCGGACACAAGTCAAATAACATGAATCCGTCTTTGTTAGGCTGCGTTCTTGACTAAGCGAGAGCGAGTCGTTTTGATGCGTATAAAAGACATTTTTGGGGAAATCCACGAGAATAGTAGGGAAAAATCGCAATTTTTTTACAAGAAAAACACAACTAAATTTCAACGGTAAGGCATTTCTGCTGTCACTCTCAAAAAGCTACCCGTGCTAAGCCAGGTCGGATCACTAGTAATCTTATATAACAAAAGTTCACCTGATGCTTTGCGCGTTTAGATCCGGCGTGAGTACGTCGGGGCAGGCCTTCGGATCGTACAGGGGGTTCTTATATTCGTTCAGATGACTCGCCATGTAGCCCCACAGAGAAAACGTGCGCTCCGATAACCTACAACAAAAAAGAAGGAAAGAAAATAGACTCAAATTACTTTCAGTCTCAAAACAAGATGCAAAGAGGTTACACACAATTACTAATCCGCAAGGCACTCACTTTAGAGTTGAATCTTTGAGGCTATAGAGTAGGTTTATTTTAATTTATTTTATGTATTCTTTTTTTTTTTTTTACATCTGACTGGTAAAGCGTTTGACCACAATCTCACCTGATGTGAAGTGACGATGTGGTCGAAGATGTAGCACGCTTTCCCAGTAAATACCTATTCACTCTATTCTTAAACACACCCGGATGATAACGTTCAGGGAACACAGACGACAGCAAAGCATTCCACTCCTTAGCAGTTCTTATTATATAGGAAGAGGCGAATCGCTTCGTACGAGTTGGGGGTATTTCCACCATAAAGGGGTGGCGCCCAGCCGATCGTCTTGATGTGCGGTGGAAAAAGGGTGATGGGGGAATTAAGTGGTGAAGTTCTTGCGCACACTCTCCGTGTGTACAAATCCCAAAAAACTCTAAAAGAGGATCTATGAATATGAAATAAAACAAAACCTTTGGCGTGTGTAAATAGGTTAATTTATTAAATCACTTGTCAATAGTTTGACTTTCACGTGCAGAACTCGTCACCGCGATGTAGAATTTTGCCTGTCATTATACTAGCGCATCTATTGAGAATCTCGGTGAACTAACTCGAATACTTGAAAGGTAATAAAACAAACATGCTTATTTTACATTTAAACATTCCGGCCGCCATGGACCTATGTCCATAACACAAACATTAAATTACAATAAGAAGAACTAAAAAAAGAAAAATACTTATTCTTCTAATAACACACTAAAAATAGTACATACAAATAAAGTTTACTCTGACACTGGCAATATACAGAGTTTGGATACCGGTCGCTTAATAGTTACACCCTTGCAACGCAAACTAACAACACGGGTAATTCTGTCCAAACCAAGATGTTTCTCAACAATTATGCCATAAAGCCACCTAGCTGGAGGTAGATCGTCTTCTTTGACTAAAACAACATCTCCAATCTCAGGTTCAGGAGTGCGATTTCTCCACTTGTGTCGTTGCAAAAATTGTGTAAGATATTCACTGGACCACCGTCTCCAAAAGTCTTGAACCATCCGTTGTGTCAACTGCCAACGCCTGAGGCAGGTGATGTTCGAACCTTCGTAATTGGTTTCCGGAACAAGCACTAGTGGTTCCCCAACCAGGAAGTGTCCTGGTGTTAATGGGAAGGGATCATCCGAAGTTTCACTTAATCGCGAGATTGGTCTGGAATTAAGGCAGGCCTCAATTTGAGCCAGCACTGTGGTGAGTTCCTCAAACGTCAAAGTTGTGTCTCCAATAACTCGTTTGAGATGTTTTTTTGTTGATTTAATCCCCGCTTCCCAAAGGCCTCCAAAATTAGGACTATAGGGAGGTATTCTATGCCAAGTCGTGCCACTAGTAGCAAGTGCATCAGCAATATCTGAAGCTACACTTGATTTCTCGGCAGCGAGTAAAGTCTTTAGTTCACGATCAGCGCCCACGAAAGTAGTCGCGTTATCACTCCAGAGATCTGTACAGTGGCCACGTCTAGCAACAAAACGCTTGAAAGCTGCAAGGAACGTTTCAGAAGTGAGGTCGCTTACAACTTCAAGGTGAATAGCTTTTGTCGCCATGCACACAAAAAGGCAGATGTAGCCCTTGGTAGAACGATGACCTCGTCCCTTCGTGGTTCTAATTGCTATGGGGCCAGCGTAGTCTAAACCGCTTTGACTAAACGGCCTACTTGCAGTTACTCTGGCCGATGGTAATTGACCCATCATTGGGTGAACCGATTGCGATGAATAACGCAAACATTTCACACATTTGTGAACATAAGATTTCACTAAATTCCGCAAATTTACGATCCAGTACTTTGAATGGATGTAATTTATCATCAGCTGTGGACCTCCATGAAGTGTTTTTTCATGAGCATCCGCGATCAGCAATTTGGCAAGATGGGATTGGCGTGGAATCAAAAGAGGATGCTTCCGATTTTCTGATAAATCAGCACTATGCAACCGGCCACCAACACGCCAAATTCCATCACTGTCCTTGTAAGGATTGAGAGAAGAAAACCTTCCTTTCTTACTCTTGAGGTCTTCATTAAAGTAATGAAGTTGACATCTTTTTATACAGCTATGCAATACATTTTGTAGCTCCTTAGCAGTCAACCAAGATGGTTTTGGCTGATCACCCGGTAGGTAAAATCTTTTGCACCAAGCCAGTACACGAACGAGTCTTCGCAAAGAAGAAAATCGCTCCAAAAAAGGATCTCCATCAGCATCACAGGTAAGTGTATGACACTGTAGACTAGATTTCTTTTCCTCCAGGGTAGTATCCGTTAGATCTCCTTTACTAAATTTTATTTCTTCCAGGTGTAGCCATCGAGGACCACAGTTCCAGAGCATATTTTCGACACATTCCGCAGGTTGTAAACCTCGAGACGCGCAATCTGCAGGATTCTCTTTTGAGGCCACGTGTGACCACTGGCTTCCATCAGTAATGGTAAGTATTTCAGATACTCTGTTGGCAATAAAGGTCTTCCACCGACTAGGGTGACTGCTTAACCACGCCAGGACGATCATCGAGTCGGTCCATGCATGAATATTAGTCTTGGGAATGTCAAGCGTTGTCGCTACTTCCCTCAACAATTTGGCTAACAACAGTGCACCGCATAACTCTAAACGAGGTATCGATACTTGCTTTATTGGTGCCACTCTAGTTTTGGAAGTTACTAGACTTACATGTATCTTTCCTTCACGGTCTACAACACGCGCATAAACAACAGCAGCGTATGCAACGTTTGAAGCATCAGAAAATCCGTGTAATTCGAGACATCTGTCATCTTGACTCGTGTTGATCCATCTAGGTATACGAATTTGTGTCAGCTTCTCGAGACCATCTCGGAAGTTCATCCAATCTTTCAACAGTGAAAATGGAAGTACATCGTCCCATTCAATGCCAGATAGCCAGAGCCTTTGGATAAAAACCTTGGCTGTTGTAATGGCTGGTGCCAGCCATCCTAAAGGATCAAACAATCGAGCGATGTCGGATATGACACGTCTTTTGGTAACTGGACCTTCAATCGGAGCAAGCTTGACGGTGCATTGGAATGTATCAGCTTCTCTATTCCAAGTAAGTCCAAGAATTTTCATGACTTCATCCGCCTTAAGCTCTATGTCCTGTTCCTGCACAGCTTTCTCACCATGAATGTGATCCATTAACTGATTGCTGTTACTTGACCACTTCTGCAGTGGAAATCCCCCACGATCCAGTAAAGCAGTCATTTCTTCATAAATCTTGATTCCTTCAGCGGTAGAAAAACAACCGGACATCAGGTCGTCAACATAAAAATCGGTCAGCACACGACCAGCCGCTAAAGGGAAATCAGCGCCTTCATCTCTTGCCAGCTGTTGAAGAGCACGGACAGCTAAGTAAGGTGCTGACGAGATACCAAAAGTCACCCTTAACAGGCGAAAATGCTGCAATTCAACATTTGAATCTTCACGCCAATAAATGCGCTGAAAATCTGCATCCTCGTCAGCTACTTTTACTTGCCGGTACATTTTCACAATGTCCGCCACAAGTGCAATAGGAAAGCAACGCCAACGCATTACTAAGTGCCGCAATTCTGGTTGAAGAGTGGGGCCTGTCATCAAATCATTATTTAATGATTTTCCGTTTGAGCCGCAGCAAGAACCATCAAAAACTACACGAACCTTTGAAGTGGTCTTATCCTGCCTGACAACTGCATGATGAGGCAGATACACCGCATTCGACTCCTCGGGATTGCTAACTACCTCCATGTGACCCAAACGAATATATTCATCAATAACCTTTGAATAATCAGCTTTGAGTTCAGGATCCTTAGTGAAGCGCCTTTCCAACATGAGAAAGCGCTTGTGAGCAATCTTCTTTAAACCACCATATTTACAGAGTGGATCATTAGATCTAAATGGCAGTTTGACAACATACCGACCACTCTCATCTCTATGGGTTGTTCGACAAAACAACTCCTCACATTTTTGCTCCTCAGGTGTGAAATGCTTCACCTTGGAAGATGGCGGTTCCGACTCGATCTCCCAGAACTTCTTCAAAAGTTCATTATCGTCAGATGTCAACAAATGCATGCTGACGATGTTAGAGCACTTATCGCTATGGTTGCCTTCATTGAGCGTGTGTATTCTACCAGAGAGGATCCAACCGAGTCTAGTGTTTTGAGCAATCACAGACCCTGGCGGACCCTTGATTAAACCATCTAACAAAATCTGGCTATACACCTCCGCCCCCAATAGCAGATCAATTTTGTTTGGTGTACCAAAATATGGATCTGCTAATTCCACAGACGATAATGCTGTAAAAAGTTGCACTTCAGGCAACTTGGCACTGGGAAGTAAACACGTTAATTTATTTAAAACGTGTGCTTTAACTTCAAAGGTAAAGTTTGGATTGAGACGTGACTGAATTTTAAGAACAACTGTGGATTTCGATGCTATCATCGAATCCTGGTCTCCGCCTAACCCAGAAACTAAACCGGCCTCAGGACGTTTCTTGAGACCCAACATCTGCACTGCAGATTCCGTTACAAAGGATGCCTGAGATCCCTGATCAATCAGAGACCTTAATACTACAGCCGTTTTATTTCTGTTTGACTCCACCTTTACAAAAGCGGTTGCCAAAAGAACTTGACTGGGAGTATTCGAATGACAAGACATAATTGTCGGGACATCCGATGATTCGCCATGGGTTTGTGATGAAGATGTTGATGCTGTAACTGCTGCAACAACACTCTTATTCATAGATTGATCAACCTTGACATCGTCATTAGTTGATTTTTGAGTTTTGGGATGCAATAAAGTGTGGTGCTTTTTCTTACATAGGCGACACCTCGTGGACAAATTGCACTGATATACTGTGTGATCAGTATTCAAGCAGTTAAAGCATAAGTGGTGAGTTTGAGCAAAATTACGTCTTGTGTCAGTAGTTTCCCTTGCAAACTTTTTACAATTACTGACCTTGTGACCTTCTGAACAAAATGTACATGATATTATAGTTGTAGCGACATGACTGTAGTTAGGTTTTTCTTGTTTCTGTATTTTAGGGTCTAAGAATTCTAAAGATCTAAATCGGTTCTCTAAAAATTCCTTAAACATTGTCAACGATGGTAAGTCAAGTAAAGACTCAGTTACTCTCTGTTCCCAGTGTTTCCGAGACTCAGGGTCAAGTTTTTGACTGATCAGAAAAATCACAATAATATCCCAGGAACTTATATCTACACCTAGGTTTTCAATTGCGTACAAACATTCCTTGGTAGTGTCTAATAACTGTTTAATTGCACTTGAAGACTCAGAAGTCAATACTTTTTGGCTAGTAAGTTTTTTCAGTATACAATTAGCTAGATACTTTTTGTTATTAAACCTATTCTCTAACTGAGCCCAACATATTTCGTAATTGTCAGCAGTAACAGGAATATGTCGCAACAACTGCTCAGCTTCACCAGATACAGAACTCTTAAGGTAGTGTAGCTTTTGCACATTATCGATTTTTCTGTTTTTATGAATCAAGGAAGTGAACAGATCACGAAAGCTGGCCCATTCAGAATATATCCCTGAAAACTTCGGGATTTCAATTTTCGGTAGCCTCACACTAGAACATTCAGTGCCCTGATTCTCACTAGCTTTCGGAACAACAGGATCGGGTCTTAACTTAACCAAAATGTCTCGTAAAAGTGATTTAAACTCAATATAAGCCTCCTCAGTTACATCAAATAAATCTGTGGTGACATATGAAGATGCCTCTAAGTCCTCACCCTTAATTTCGAGAACAATATTTCGATGGTTTTCAACAAAATCTTTCCAATGTTGCTCTAAAGTTTCTAGACGAGTATCAACATAGGACAAAGTAAGCCTGTCTTTAGAAGCCTTCCTAAAATTAATCTTAGATTTCTTAATTTGAGCCGCAATATTTTCTTGAAGCTTAAAATAATTAGGTGCCATCGTGACATAAATAACAATTTACCAGAAAACAAGCAATATTACATAAAACCTAACACAATCGATACAACTTACAAAGAAAAAAACACAAGTCCATAGATAAAATAATCTGCCGAAAATTTTCTAAGTCCATGATATTTTGTTCAAAAATTTTCTAAGTGTTTGACAATTGTAACTTCGCTCTAAAATCGGGCATGGATTCCCCGTTTGAACACTTTTGCGAAATTATTCTAAGTCCAATGAAACACTTTTATTACTTGAAAGTACTTACAGTTTTTCCACTTCAAACTCACTTGCTTCTTTGAAAATTATGCACTTCGAATCCAAATCCGAAAGAAAGATCCCAGCTGGGGGCTCCGAAGGCGTCAGGGGCTTCGCACCAATCGCCCAAGCCAGGGCGTCAGCGGGCGCTTTACCGACGACCCGCTTTCCAAGACTCGACTTCGGCCTCCAGGTCCCGGGGACTTCAACAGTAGGTGGACCGTGCACAGTCTTCAGGCCACTCCGTGTCACCAAAATATCCGGTTCGAAGGACCATGTACAAATCCCAAAAAACTCTAAAAGAGGATCTATGAATATGAAATAAAACAAAACCTTTGGCGTGTGTAAATAGGTTAATTTATTAAATCACTTGTCAATAGTTTGACTTTCACGTGCAGAACTCGTCACCGCGATGTAGAATTTTGCCTGTCATTATACTAGCGCATCTATTGAGAATCTCGGTGAACTAACTCGAATACTTGAAAGGTAATAAAACAAACATGCTTATTTTACATTTAAACACCGTGGTATATTCTATAAAACCGTTAATTCCGTTAATTCAACAGCGTTATTTACAATTTAATTAGTTTTAACAATACAAGCAACAAGAGGCCCAAAAATAAAATACCAAAGCCAATAGTTTTGTAAGACATTACTTGTAATGGATTACAGTATTCAAATAATACCATTCGATTCTTTACATTTTAATGGAAAAAAAAAATGTTTTACAACTATGTAATTAAACGCAGTTTTTCACGGCCAAATCAAGAAAATGCATGTTTTTAGTACAGTTTTACGGCCCGCGTAGATCAAGTGACGTCAGATGTTCTGTACAATTTGTATGGGACGTTTTAGCGCTCAGTAGATACGCCCAACTTTGACTCCCACTTTTGTCGTTTCTAGCGTTCGATTTCCAGTTTTTTTTAGATATTTGCTTTTCATGACAAAACGAATTGATCATAAAAAGAGTACATATTTTTTTCTTTCTTTCTCGCTCACCTGAGGTCTCGGCGATCTTTCTGGCAGTTTCCTATGAAGGTTCCGTACTGGCACGCGTGTGCGTGCTCGTGCAGCGTCAGTAGGAACCGCTCGTTGAACTGGAAGGCCTGCGAGTGGCGAAGTTTAAAGTGTAACTTTGGATACTTTTTTAATACTATTTGGTAACGAGACGAGATTTTGTTAGTGGGAGGACTAACACTTCTGCGAGTGTCCGTCTGGGTTGTTACCACCGCTTTGCTCGTGAAGTCTGCCGCCAAGCAGTAGTGTGCAAGCATTACTGTGTTCCGGTTTGATGAGCAGAGTAGCCAATGAAATTACTGGGCTTATGAGACTTAATACCTAATGTCTCAGGGTAACGAGCGCACTGCAGTGCCGCGCAGGCCTTTGTGTTTCAAAGTTCTGGGTGGCACTGCAATTGTTACGGGCCGGCGTTATGCTTACCATCAGTAATTTCACTGGCTACTCTGCTCATCAAATCGGAACACAGCTTGTACACTACTGCTTGGCGGCAGACTTCACTCACAAAGCGGTGGTAACAACCCAGACTGCCACTCGCAGAAGAGTTAGTCCTACCACTATTATCACGTTGTTGTATAGAAAGCTCCATACCTCTGGCGCTTGCCGGAACAGCTGCCACGTGCAGTCAAGCAGCTGCGTGAACACGGGCGCCCGCTCGCGCGCGTCGCACGCGGCGTGCCCGCAGCGGTGAGTGAACTTGTGACCGAACGATAGCCAGTCCTTCTCGATCAGGGCCTGGAACAGACGGACACAAGGTCTGATATAGAGATAGTTAAGTAGTACATTACGATTTTGCAACTCCGCATATTTATTTCAGTATTCACACAAACGAGTGCACTTTGACACGCCGCGACAGACGCACGCGGACGAGTGAGAATCGAACAAATCGTGTCAATAAAATATTACTTCAAACTTTAACTATATATTACTTACTACTACCAGGGTTCTAACTTGGACCTACATCTAATGGTCCTTGGACCCTACAACTAATGGTCCTTCGAGTTATTGCATTTAGTGTGTTTTGTGACCTCAAGTTGCGAAAGCGAATCGGTACCTGGCCTCCCACAAGCGGGTCTCACCAGGCTATTGAGAATGCGCATAATTTCGTAGCGGCGGGCCGCAGGACGCGCTGATGCACAAGGGACCTTCAAGAGTCAACAGAGTTCTATCGTAAATTGCGGAGAACGAAGAAATACGCTTGAAGAAGAAGTCCACGGAAACTACTCCCGGGTCTTCGTGTCCTGAATCAACACCTACTGGAACTAAATACATCTCTTCATCATCGAGACTCACTCGGCACTCCTATACTTACTGGCTAACTGGCTATCAACTACTTAACTAACAACAACTTCAACTTCAAGGCAAAATGGAATTACTTACAGAACAAGCAAGTGTTTTTGAGGGCATTAAAACTTTGTGCACCAACTACAAGAAAGACAGTGCAACTAGAAAAACTGTCGAGTACTTAGACTCACGTCTTTCGAAACTAGAGAGGCTGTGGGTAGAGTTCCACGAAAGACATGAAACTGTCGTACAAAATATTGAAGAGAAGAGCGAACTCAGCTACTTCACTTTAAATGTATACGGCAAGACTAAAGAACTTTACGAATCTACTAAGGAGAACATAATGGAACTAATGATTTCTCATCGCCAAAAGAAGGATGAAGAGGAGAAGCTGCTAACTAGCATCGACTTCGACTTGTCTGGAATTTTTGAGGATGAACCTCATGATATAACAATACTTCCTGACGATCAAATGAAAATACAGATCAATCGCCAGAAATGCAACTTCAATGCATTAGAGAGAGCTATGTCAAAAATCGACATTGAACATTTGATTGATAAATGGGAAATAGAAGATCATCTTTCAACTTTGAAGGTCAAGTGGCAACCCATCGACAAGCTCCACTGGCAACTAGAAGATGCTCTAAAAGGTTCTAACTTGAACGCTGACTACTCTGCCAAATTTGAGAGCATTGAACTTAAATACGACAACTTGAGGAAGCAACTTAACAACAAACTATGGTCAAACATTCACTATCAACAATCAGCTCCGAGAATCGAAATACCTGAGTTTTTTGGTGACTACATAAACTGGATTTCGTTTAAGGATCTCTTTTTGGAAGCTGTACACAAGAACCCAACTATACCCAAATCGCAGAAAATGCAACACCTTAAAACAAAACTAAAAGGTGAAGCTGAACGCCTGGTGCAACACCTCCCCGTTAGTGCCGAAAATTATGACTCATGCTGGGAAATACTAACACATCGGTATGACAACCGCCGCCTTCAATTTACATCTTTCATGAACGCGATGCAACAACTGCCCATCATTCGATACCCTGATGCTGAAAATCTCAAAAAGATACATGACGTCATCACTGAAAGTCTGAACGGACTCACTAACATGGGAGTGGATGCAACCAACTGGGGCCCAATCATCGTGTACTACATGTCGCAGAAATTGGACTCCGTAACTTTCAGCGACTACACAAAAGAGATTCAGAATAATAGAGGGCTGCCAGATCTAACCGAATTTCTATCTTTCCTGGAAAGTAAATTCATAGCCTTCGAAACTGTCAAGAATCGCAAAAACGACGCTAACCGTTTCCAGCAGCAAAGCGGTAACTCGAGCTTCGATAAACCGACAAACAAGTTTCGTCATACTTACAACTACAAAACCTTCAACGACAAGCATAACTTTACCAAGAAGCCAATTTTATACAAAGACAATAAAGACTACTCAAACTCATATTACACCGCATACGGCAAATGTCCTTTATGTGGCGGCGAACATGTACTCATGCAGTGTGAAAAATTTGTCGACATGGGCATTCCACAGCGAATACACACTGTTACGAAATTGAAACTCTGCAAAAACTGTTTACACAGTCACGGAAACGCCGGTTGTAACTCAATAAAGACTTGCAAAGAATGTAATATGAGACACCACACGCTACTGCACTTGGTAACAAAGGGACATGAATCAACTAAAACTGAGACTAAAACTAACTCTCGCCCTCAACCCTCAACTTCCAAACAGCAAAGCTTTCATCACCTAAATACCATGAATACGGAAGTACTACTAACTACTGTCACAGTAAAGGTGCAAGCTACCGATGGCACCTTTGTGACACTTCGAGCTCTACTTGACCAAGGCTCGCAAGTAAACTTGATTACTGAAAACGCTGCGCAACTACTACGGCTTCCACGTGCTAAACACAACGCCACGGTGTCTGGTGTGGGATCCGTATCTGGACACTGCAAAGGCCGTGTCCAACTAACTTGCCAGTCGATACACAGCGACTACACTTTCAACACTCAAGCTCTGATACTAAAGAAGCTAACGAACAACTTACCTAACTCAACTTTTGAAAAGGCTAACTGGCCGCACCTAGAAAACTTAAAACTTGGAGACCCAGACTACAATATACGCGGCTCCATTGATCTAATCTTCTCAGCTGATGTCTACGCGCAAATTCTCATGGACGGCGTCCTAAAAGGAGACCAGCACTCTCCGGTCGCACAACAAACTAAACTGGGCTGGATTCTGTGCGGAAAGCTGCAAACTAAAAACGTAGATATGCCAATGACGCGAAGATCCGAACTCGGAAAGTCAAGGCCTACGGCGATAGCACACTATTTACAACTAGAAAAACGACAAACTAAACACGAAAAACTATCAACTATGTACAAAAACTTTATAAACGAGTACTCCGTACTGTAGCACATAAAGCCATCGTCTCAAGTAACA
Organism: Crocallis elinguaria; assembly: GCA_907269065.1. Taxonomy (NCBI): domain Eukaryota; kingdom Metazoa; phylum Arthropoda; class Insecta; order Lepidoptera; family Geometridae; genus Crocallis; species Crocallis elinguaria. The sequence continues at coordinate 2,738,498 of OU026076.1, forward strand.
TCTTCGAGTGGTACTCCAGAATGCTACTTACATCACCAGGGCGTCTTACAAAAACGCTTAACTAAAAACTACCACAGGAACATTCTAACAAGAAACCATAAACTGCCTATTTACAACTAACATTGATCAGAAGAAGAGATTGACAACCCTACAAGAATCGAGTAAAGAAAACTTCGATACCGATTTGATAAATAAAATAAGTTCACTATCACGGGCTAAGCGCATTGTCTTTATTACAAAGGCCCGACCAACAGCGGCGAAACTTGACACCGCTCGTGCCGGTAGCCTGCTATCTACCTACTTGACAACTAGCAAGCTACTTAATGCATACTGATAAACTTATTCGCCAATCTACTACATAACTTCGACGACTACTCACTGAAGACGCAGAAGGCTTCTACAACTACAAGACTACTACTACGAGAGCACACGCTTCAGGCATTTTGGGAGTCGTGATCAAGCGACTATCAAATATCAAGTGCAAACGTAATGGAAAGAAAAGTTTCTTCACAATGATTATTATTTCATTTCTAACATTAGCACTGATAACGGGATCGCACTGTGTAACTAATGACGTCACTGAAGGCACGTCATCGAGCGCTCAGATTACGGAACTTGGACGTGAGCGCCCGATTTAGTACGATACAATTGGAAAAATACAACTAATTCACGATGAATGGATCCTGCTTACATACTACAACTTAACTACTTACTGGCAAGCTACTCAAGAAATCGAGCACTACTTAGAAAATGTGCAAAAACTGTGTCTAAAACTAGACCAAAGATATTGTGAAAGCACGATGCTACAACTGTGGCATGAAATGGAACAATTGAACTACTACAATAGCATACTACTGGACCCGCACAAACATTTATCTAACCGTAGAAAACGCTCTCTGATTGATGGTGTGGGCTACTTAGCGAACAGTTTGTTTGGAGTCTTGGATCAACACTTCGCCGAGAAATACCAACAAGACATTCAAGCTATACAGACCAACGAGAAATACTTACACGAACTTATTAAAAATCAAACTAGTATCATCGAACTTGAAAATGATATTCTAAAGAGAAACGAAGAGAATATTCGCCAGCAATTTGCCCGCATGAACAGGTTCATGAATGACACTGATGTGAGACTATCCAAACTTGAGTCGAACATAGGAACTGTCATGGCTACTAGCTACTTCAGCTCAGCATCGCTTACTGCGCACTTACTACTGACTAACTTGAAGGATGTTCAGGAGATGCTGTTTAACGCACTCATTGACGTCTACAAAGGCCATATCGATGTGCATCTACTTACTCCAGTCAACTTGATCAAGCAATTGAGCGAGATATCGGCACACCTGCCGAAAACTTTAACTTTTCCAGTGGAAAATATTCAAGCAGAGATAAAAGATGTTTATAAACTACTTTACGTAAAAGCTCGAGTTACAAACGAGTTCTTTATGTTCGAGATTCACGTACCATTGACGAGTGACGAAGACTTTACTCTTTATCGAGTCATCCCTCTGCCTCTGAGAACTGAAAATGAAACTACGAAGTATGTACTTTTATCGGCCGAGTATATCGCCATCAATTTTAGGAAAAACTCATACATCAGCCTAAACAACGATGGATTGAAGCAATGCATTCAACGAAGCACTAACTACTTTGTGTGCAGCCTACACCTACCTATAAGAACAATGGAAAGTGAAGACGCCCCATGTGAGGCCAAACTTTTAGGACATAAAAAGACCTCGCCGTGCATTGTTAAGAAGGCTGAATGCAAAGCCTCCTGGATCGAATTACATTCATCGAACACCTGGCTAGCGGTGTGCTGCGTTTCGTGCCTACTACGAACAATATGTGGGGGTGACGTCACATCCCATCAGATTAACACTTCCGGACTCATTACTTTGAAGCAAGGATGTGTGATGCAAAACAAGGATTTGAGCATCTACGCTCATAACCTCTATCACAGTGATGCGAGACTCAACTTGTACGCGGCAAAACCGCCAAAACTAGAAAAATCGATAAACAATATCGTCAACTCGCACCGTACACTTCCGCTACAACTACCATTGGAACAGGAAAACCTAGAAAAGGTGGAAAAACTGCTGGAGCAGCAAAGGACAAATGAACTACATCTCCCGGCGAATATAACTACTCATGACATTCATCAATATACCGTCTGCTATACACTATTGGCATTCGCTATTATTGCAACTTTGGTGTGGGCTATGAAGAAGCGAGGCTTGTGTAACAGAACAGCTACTTATGCCACGACGGCAGAACCTCCGAAAACTGCAGCGTTGGAACTGCAGACCCGTAACTCTATCATAACTAAGAAAACGCAGCAACTCGGAAGGTCATCTTCGCTAGCGGAGCGCCCGCGCCCGTTCCCTCGGCCCCTGGAGTCACCCGCGCCGCCGGCAGCAGACCGGAGCGAGCGGGCCCAGCCACGCAACAATGACGTCAAATTTTGTTTTGATTAATTAATGTACCTATATACTTGAATTTAATATTGAATTTTTACTAAGCATTTTTACTTTACTACTTACTTATTTTTTACTTTTTGTAACTTATGTTTTTATACTTACTTTTATTTTACCTTTTGAAACTTTGTTTACTATACTTAAGTTTACTTATTTTTTTACCTTTTGTAATTTTTAACTACTTGTTTGAAACTTTGTTTACTATACATCTACTTACTTATTTTTTACTTTATGCAACTATTTGAAACTTTGTTTAGCTCTAACTTTGTACAGACGGTTCTCGCTCTTCCGCTCGCATCCCTTTCTTTAGGGTTGGTAATATGTACGGAGTACATTACGATTTTGCAACTCCGCATATTTATTTCAGTATTCACACAAACGAGTGCACTTTGACACGCCGCGACAGACGCACGCGGACGAGTGAGAATCGAACAAATCGTGTCAATAAAATATTACTTCAAACTTTAACTATATATTACTTACTACTACCAGGGTTCTAACTTGGACCTACATCTAATGGTCCTTGGACCCTACAAACATGTCGTTAGGGAAAGATATGAAGGGCAGGATACGGCGCGCCGCTTTCTTGCTCGCGCATCTCAAGTCTCAACATTTTTGAAGATAAACAATCATTTAATATCGTTATGAAAAATCGCTTTAGGTGAAGTTGCTGGCAGTAACATTACAAAGGTACGGCAAAAGTATCATTTTGATCCGATCAGGTTTTCATACATGAAAATGGGCAAAACATAAAACACCATTTTTAGGTTTGAAAACTTAAGTGGATCAAAATGAAATTTTTATCCACTGTGCAGTCCCAGCCGTCGCCGCAGTGCACCACAGAGCCAGGCTACATTACACACACCTGGTAGCCGTTGATGGTGCGGTAGTGCGGCTCCAGACACAGTGCGGCCAGTGAGCACACCTGCGCCGTGCGGTCCCAGCCGTCGCCGCAGTGCACCACAGAGCCAGGCTACAGTACACACACCTGGTAGCCGTTGATGGTGCGGTAGTGCGGCTCCAGACACAGTGCGGCCAGTGAGCACACCTGCGCCGTGCGGTCCCAGCCGTCGCCGCAGTGCACCACAGAGCCAGGCTACAGTACACACACCTGGTAGCCGTTGATGGTGCGGTAGTGCGGCTCCAGACACAGTGCGGCCAGTGAGCACACCTGCGCCGTGCGGTCCCAGCCGTCGCCGCAGTGCACCACAGAGCCAGGCTACAGTACACACACCTGGTAGCCGTTGATGGTGCGGTAGTGCGGCTCCAGACACAGTGCGGCCAGTGAGCACACCTGCGCCGTGCGGTCCCAGCCGTCGCCGCAGTGCACCACAGAGCCAGGCTACAGTACACACACCTGGTAGCCGTTGATGGTGCGGTAGTGCGGCTCCAGACACAGTGCGGCCAGTGAGCACACCTGCGCCGTGCGGTCCCAGCCGTCGCCGCAGTGCACCACAGAGCCAGGCTACAGTACACACACCTGGTAGCCGTTGATGGTGCGGTAGTGCGGCTCCAGACACAGTGCGGCCAGTGAGCACACCTGCGCCGTGCGGTCCCAGCCGTCGCCGCAGTGCACCACAGAGCCAGGCTACAGTACACACACCTGGTAGCCGTTGATGGTGCGGTAGTGCGGCTCCAGACACAGTGCGGCCAGTGAGCACACCTGCGCCGTGCGGTCCCAGCCGTCGCTGCAGTGCACCACAGAGCCAGGCTACAGTACACACACCTGGTAGCCGTTGATGGTGCGGTAGTGCGGCTCCAGACACAGTGCGGCCAGTGAGCACACCTGCGCCGTGCGGTCCCAGCCGTCGCTGCAGTGCACGCACACACTCACGCCCCGCGAGATGGCGCCCGCTATCCACCACGACGTGTCAAGAATTGACCTGTATGACAACACAGTAACATTAATCAGTGTACAACAGACAGGTGTTCCGTGTACCGTGCCTTATTGTTCTGCAGAATATCACCTTTTCATCAGGTTTTTTCTTAGTATTGGATAATGAGACGAACGGGTCGTTCGCGTGATGGTAAGCATAACGCCAGACCATAACAATTACAGGTGTGCTACTCGTGAAATATACTCCGCCAAAGTGGCTCATAAAGTGCCCCACCCCCTCTCGAATGGATTGTATTACAAGGTGTATGTGTTATGTACTGACTTGATATGTTTGAGCCATCCAGAAGATTCCAGTCCGCTGAGAAACGACGACATCGTGGGTGAGTTTTGTTCGCAGGCTGGAAAAATAAAATTAATATAAATTAATCACTACTACGAGTACTAACTCTTCTGCGAGTGTCCGTTTGGGTTGTTACCACCGCTTTGCTCGTGAAGTCTGCCGCCAAGCAGTAGTGTGCAAGCATTACTGTGTTCCGGTTTGATGAGCAGAGTATCCAGTGAAATTACTGGGCTTATGAGACTTAATACCTAATGTCTCAGGGTAACGAGCGCATTGCAGTGCCGCGCAGGCCTTTGTGTTTCAAAGTTCTGGGTGGCACTGCAATTGTTATGGGCCGGCGTTATGCTTACCATCAGGCAAACGACCAGCTCGTCTCGTTGCCAAATAACATAAAAAAAAGTCGTAATATAATATGAACTTTTTATCTTGATAAAATACAAAGCTTCGACGAGAAAACTACGCCATGGCGCGCGTATACGTTTTTTTACAAGCTTTTATTTAAGTATGTATGTTTGTTTGTTTAGGTCAAATCTTGCATGAAATTTTACCCACATCTCGGTGTTCTATTGAGCCAATATTTTCATACATATGAGCTAGTCTGATGATGGGGTCGGAAGACGACAGTAAATATGTGACGAAACGACGTAACGCCATCGAGTTTGGGCTCGTATGATTAGTTACTCTAATCTTAGATGGTGTCAAGGGTCCTATGATGGAGGCGGAATGTGGCCACCGGTACTCTGTAACAAAATGACGTAACTACATCGAGCTTGGGATTGTACGTAACCCATCGAGCTTGGGATTGTACGTAACCCATCGAGCTTGGGATTGTACGTAACCCATCGAGCTTGGGATTGTACTTAACCCATCGAGCTTGGGATTGTACGTAACCCATCGAGCTTGGGATTGTACGTAACCCATCGAGCTTGGGATTGTACTTAACCCATCGAGCTTGGGATTGTACGTAACCCATCGAGCTTGGGATTGTACTTAACCCATCGAGCTTGGGATTGTACGTAACCCATCGAGCTTGGGATTGTACGTAACCCATCGAGCTTGGGATTGTTTGATTCGTCTTTACAAGTACCTACTCAGTACTCTGATCCTAGATCATGTCCAGGGACCTAGAGACGGAGTCGGAAGGTGGCCACAAGATTACAGTAGGTACCAAGTATTTATGCTTGTCTGAAAAGTATTTTTTCCACAAAAACTTATTATTCTACTGGATAACGAGACGAGCGGGTCGTTTGCCTGATGGTAAGCACAACGCCAGCCCATAACAATAGGGTTGATGACTCATTTTTTTTACGATGTCATTCAATTCGTTTTCTCAGGAGAATCAAATGTCTATATCGAAAAAATTGAAAATCGAACCCTAGAAACGTTAAAAATGAGAGTCAAAGCCAGGCGTATCTACTGCGCGCTAAAACGCCCCATACATATTGAACAGAACATCTGACGTCACTTGTTCTACGCGAGTCGTAAAGCTGTACTAAAACATGCATTTTGTTGATTTGGCCGTGAAAAACTGCGTTTAAGTACATAGTTGTCCTACATTTTTTTACTCATTGCAATGTAAAGAATCTGTTGGTATCCTTAAGACTATGCTCTCATTATAATTTTCCCACGTTTGCTCCGCCTCCACACCCCGCAACGCGCAACTGCACTGCCGCGCCGCAGCTCACACCCCGCTAATATTACGCGGCGATAGACCACTGCTAGATCGCCGCGGCCCGAGCCGTTATAGCGTGAGCCGTTCTCGGTTGCGCGCTGGAACGTAGATGTCATAATAGAGTTTCCTTACCCTTGAATACTTTATTATAGTATATACTACTAAATTATTATTTTTTATTTCAATAATAATGCAATGTTTGATGGTTTACGCTAACGCATATATTCCGCCGTTTTAAATGATGGAGAAAATAATTAGGTAAATCAAATCAATAAAAATTGAAAAGCGGGAACCGACTTCGACGAAAATATCGTGATATATGAAACATCCCCCATTTTCCCACACTTACTGATGGTACTCTATACAAATAAATAAAATTGAAGTGTCTGTTTGTAATATCAAAAAGAACGAATTGACAACCTCCTTCTTTTTTGAAGTCGGTTAAAATTGTACTCATGAGAAAAAGAATTAATGATTAAACGAACTTACCTGTAAGTGAAGTTCTATCGTAATTATTCGAGCTGTTTCGTCCGAAGAGATTACCAATAACTATTAATACACATGTAGTTACACCGTACGGTGACGCCAGTTTGCACTGATAGTTGAGAATATTTTTTTTTTATGTGGGTACTTTATTTTCCTCCTTACACCAACTAGATAAAACGTCATTTAGTTCAGAGTAATAATATATAAGATCCGTTTACTTTGTGAAAAATCTGGTTTTATTGACACAATAAATCAATTATTATAACATTTGTTGAGATTTACAACAAATAATTATGTTATTAGTAGAGACTACCTGCTAATAGTAATTATATTTCATAGCTCCATTCTTCAGATATATCTATATATTAATAGATATTTATACCAGGTAGTCCTTCTTTCACACAGGTAAATTCGCACGCTTTTAGAGTCGTATCGATTAAAAAATCTATTCTATCGCTGGTACCCTCACTACAGCGCCTCCCTATAACATCATTCTTTTTTCGTGCGCGGTAGAAGACGCACGCGTCTCAACAAGTTTCGTCGCAAAAGAATTTAAATTCATGATACCGAAACGACAAAATGAAGATAAATTAATATATCGCTACAAGAACAAAATTAAGGAACTTGATAACAAGAAACAACAAGCCTCCCGACGTCGTCGGGTTATAACATATTCCGATTCAGAATCAGAGTCTGAGGTCGAAAGAAATGAAGGTTAGTACCTACACTATCAGTTTCTATAAGTGTCCCAAACTCGTTAAATGCATCTCTAAGTCTGCCGGGAGGTTAACGGCGGGTTATACACGAAGGCTAGACATGATGTAATAAAAACTACAGAGTAGTTTCTATAAGTGTCCCAAACTCGTTAAATGCATCTCTAAGTCTGCCGGGAGGTTAACTGCGGGTTATACACGAAGGCTAGACATGATGTTATAGAAACCTGGAGGTTGACTGCGGGTCATTCACGAAGGTTCTAATAAAAACGTTAGATACCTATCAAGTAACGTTAGATATGAATAAGGTTTGGCACAAGAAAGCTTCCACGATGCACAATTTGAGAATTTTCTCAGTTCTTAGGCGTTCTCACAGCAGCCTGCCCGGCTGGAAAATACGGCTGGCTATACACAGAAGTTTTTAGAGAGAGAAAAGTATCTTGCACTTCAAAATGACGCTAATTATGACACTAAATTTAAATTATCAGCGAATGTTCTACCAGATTTATACTGTTGGAGAGCAAACATTCTAGCCACAAAAAAAAACTTGGTAGCTCCTCCAGTTTATGATTTAGACATTTATACAGATGCATCTAGGATTGGCTGGGGGGCCGTCTGTAATAATTTGTGCACAAATTGCCATTGGAAAGAAAGTGAACTGATGATAAACTTTTTAGAACTTCAAGCTGCCTTTTTCGGGCTCAAATGTTTTGCTACAAACAAAACCAATTGCACCATATTGACGCGAATAGATAATACGACCGCTATAAGCTACATTAATGGAATCTATTTCGAGATCTATTTGGCAATGGGGTGAAGAACAAACTCTATGGTTGTTCGCTTCATACATAAATACTAAAGATAACGTAGAAGCTGATGAAGAATCAAAAGAGTCAACCCTGATATTGATTTAGAACTTTGCTCACAAGCTTTTCAAACCATTGTTCAAAAGTTTGGCGAACCTAGTATAGATGTTTTCGCATCTCGCGCCAATACCAAATGTTACACATACGTTTCATGGAAGCCAGATCCATATGCATTTACCTTTGAAGCTTTCACGATTTCTTGGCATAATCACTACTTTTTTGCTTTCCCCATTTCCATTGATTCTCAAGTGCTTACAAAAAAACTGTGAGCGAGCAATCAATCTATAATCAAAATAGCATCAATTATTTTTGTTTTAACGGAACAATTCCAAAGAGGAGCTTCATATGGCTCATTAAATACTCATCGTTCGGCTTTCTCATTACTTCTAGGAAAGGAAATAGGCTCTGATGAAAACATATCGCGCTAGTTAAAAGGAGCTTTTAAAATTAGATCAAGCATACCCAACTATTCATATACATGGGACCCTCAAACAGTACTTAACTTTGTTTCGGATTGGAATCCTAAAGATAATTTGCCTTTAGTTCAAATCACTAAAAAAACTTACAATACTCATTGCTTTGTGCACCGTTCACCATGTACAAACACTTTCTGTAATAAAAGTAAATGATATTATGATTACTCAAAATCAGATAATTATTAATATATCAGATATAATCAAAACATCAGCTCCCGGTCGTGAGCAGCCGATTTTGTTATTACTCTACTTTCAAGAAAAAGAGAGTATTTGTTCTGCCGTTCGGGATAGCCTGTTCTTAACCCACAAAAGTCCGCATGAATATGCTTCAGCGCAAACCATCAGTCGATGGATAAAAGACGTTTTAGCTGCAAATGGTATCAACGTGGTGACATTCAGCGCACACAGCACGCGGCATGCCGCCACATCGAGCGCGAAATCTGCTGGTTTTTCTGTTGATTCTATCCGTAAGATAGCCGGTTGGACACCAATTTCGCAAACTTTTGCAAAGTTTTATAATCGTCCAACAATTGTAGAAAACTTTGCTAGGTCATTACTTGAACCTAGACTTACTTAGTTTTTTGTGTGATTATATTGTGTACATGTACAATTAAGTATTATTTTAGTTAATTCGGTTGCGTAACTTTTAATAATGATTCAAATTGAATAAATATATTTTCTCTTTATTCAAAAATATCTTCGTTTCATGTGCAATAACTTGATTTATTTTATCTACATAACCAAAAACTGTTTGTCTCTAAACATCTACCTGGTATAAATATCTATTAATATATAGATATATCTGAAGAATGGAGCTATGAAATATAATATATGATCAAACGAACTTCACAAGCGAAGTTCAATCATTATTATATGAATAGCTCCATTCGAAGATATAGGAACCCTCCCTCCACTACCCAGTAAGTAAACAAAAGTTTTTGGGTAACTTCTCTAAAAGAATGACGTTATAGGGAGGCTCTGTAGTGAGGGTACCGGCGATAGAATCGATTTTTTAATCGATACGACTCTAAAAGCGTGCGAATTTACCTGTGTGAAAGAAGGACTACCTGGTATAAATATCTATTAATATATAGATATATCTGAAGAATGGAGCTATTCATATAATAATGATTGAACTTCGCTTGTGAAGTTCGTTTGATCATATATTATTAATAATGATGAAACTTAAAATATATATGCCAAAATCATAATATTGAACTAGTGTTCTTGTAATACTTCTGATATAATTGTTCTTGCAAAAGACATATCACCTTCAGACACAATAGTCTTATTATAGAATTTTCCAAATGTATTGGAACTACCGCTCCAGCCAGCTATAATAATAATCTCTATCGATTGACAATTTTATGAGGGGAGAAATCGACTAACATCAAAAAAATAGGAAAAAAGGACGAATTGACAACCTCCTCCTTTTTTGAAGTCGGTTAAAATTGTACTCATGAGAAAAAGAATCTCTATCGGTTGACTATTTTATTAGGAGAGAAATCGAGAAACATCAAAAAAATACGAAAAACTATGAATTGAGAACCTCCTCCTTTTTTGTAGTCGGGTAAAAATTGTACTCATGAGAAAAATAATCTCTATCGATTGACAATTTTATTAGGAGAGAAATCGAGTAACAACATAAAAATACGAAAAACGATGAATTGAGAACCTCCTATTTTTTGCAGTCGGGTAAACATTGTACTCATGAGAAAAAGAATCTCCATCGGTTGGCTATTTTATTACGAGAGAGATCGAGTAACATCAAAAAAATAGGAAAAAGGACGAATTGTCAATCTCCTCCTTTTTTGAAGTCGGGTAAATATTGTACCATAAGTAAAAGAATCTCTATCGTTTGACAATTTTTAGGAGAGAAATCGAGTATCATCAAAAAACAAATACGAGAAACGGACGAATTGTGAACCTCATCCTTTTTTGAAGGCGGATAAAAATTGCCAGGAATATGACTGGGTAATGGCTATATGCCAAGAAAAATAATCAGACCATAACTCCGAGTAATTACATCTTTGCTTCTCTCATTTTTCTTGCACAATCTACCAAACGGTTCTCTCTTTTGCGAACATATAATTTCTTATTGTCCTTGTTCCCTATTGTAATATCGAAAGTTGCATGCTCGCTTGTGACAAAAACAATCACAGGTCCACCCGCATCGGCGCACGGCGCTATACTGAGGACTGCTCGCTTCGGATAACTATTATAACGCGAGGTGCCAGCGTAATAAGGTCGAATTTAGTGTGCACTGTTTGAACACACTTTAACTCAGAACTAAATGACGTAAGTCTCAAATCTAATTTATTTTATTAACAGGTTAATAATTTTTCTAGGTAAATTTGTTTTTGTCAGTGGATAGTAAAATATATTTTCTTGGTGTGAGTAATTATTTTGAAAATAAAACTTAAGCCGTTGAGTAAAAAAGTGTATTTTACACTGAAAAAAGCATAATTTTTGATAAGAAAATGTATCGAATGAAAATGTATCAATCGTGTTTTTGTTTAGATCATGGAGAGATAAAGGTCTCATAAAACATACATGTTAGTTTCAAGTTGATCACGTATGTGGTTGACCCAGCATCTTGGTGGAAAAACCCTTAAAAAATGAGAGTATCGCCTTAAAATTACTATTGGATGATAAAAAAAATCGTTGAATTCGGGAAACTTAGTTCCTGTATCTTTGTGAATATTATATAATTTTTGTGAATTTCATTTTTATTGCATTAATGTGATGTTTTTAAACCTATATAACCACAGTAATTATGTATTTTGTGTTTCAAGCAACATCCCTATTGCAGTGCCACTCAAACTTTGAAAGAAAAAGGCCTGAGGAAACATAATGAAACATTAGCAATTAAGTGTCATAACCCCAGTAATTTTACTGATATCAGGGGCCAATTTCATAAAAAATATTAGTCTAATATTATGACCTTTTTTTTTCTTTTTTCCATATAAAATATGAGACTAATACTCATAATATTAGACTAATATTTTTTATGAAACAGGCCCCAGGTACATACTTTCTACAAGTTTCTGTAAGCTCTTCCTCATGACGTGTATATTGCCGATGCCCATAAACTGGAATTTGATGTTTTCGTAGAACGCCTCGTTCTCGTACCCCTTGCCGGCCGCTCGGTTCACCATCGCGTTTATCTGCAAACAAAAACAAACCAATGACGAATCCGTAGCTATGTAACACTAACAAGTAAGCCTTGCATACGAAACCTCCGGCCAGAGAAGCATTGTGCGGGGAGCATGAAGTTTGTTGTTGTGTTGGGTCTTGGATGTTTGTGTTGTATGTGTGTTGTGTGTGTCATTGTACCTGCGATACAATTAATGCTATAGTGATAGGATGTGTGTAACGATGTGTGTGTGGATGTGTGGATGTGTAACACGAGATTGTTAGCTGATAAGGCAGCAATTTGACGATTGTGTTCTCATACAAAACTTGGATTATGCGGCGTCTAGGTTTACTGGTCTGCGGCCAGTCCTAATCTAGGTTTAGCCTATTCACCATCTTCGATCACATCGTCGCTTTAGAACAGGCGAGATAATGAGCAAACGGTTACCGATCATGTATAAAAAATAGAAAGGCTTTTTCTTACCCGAGGCCTCGTATCGACGACATACATGTACCCGCAGTTAGGATTCGCCCGCCTGATCAAGTCGAGCATCTGTTCGTCTTCCATACATCTGAAAAATTAATTTAGAAAAAAATTTAAACAAACTGAACTACGGGAACGCTCTCGAACTCTCCCGCGGCGGGTTTCACTCACCTCGCTGAGAAACCGCTGAGTGGCTGGGCGCAGCGCGTGATTGCCGCCTTGTTGTGGTGCAAGTAGGCCAGCGCCGGCAGCCGGCCACGCGACCGGAAGCTGGCGCTGCCGAGCAGCACGGCCGTGCTGGCGCGCGCCGGCACGAACAGCTCGCTGGGATACGTATCGCACAGCTGGGAAACAACGAGTAGGTCATCGAGATAATAACCTCAAGAGGTGCAGTGACGTTTGGTTTGCACGAAATAAATTCCACCATTTTGCCTAGACATAACGCGCTCTGATTGGCTAAGCCACCGCCTCGCGCCGATTCCCCGTGCGCTGATATAAGTTGTAGCAAAATCAATACTTTGTTGTGAGGACGGATAGTACAGTATTTCATCTCTCGGGGTTATTATCTCGATGGCGTAGATACACTAAAACGCTTTTTTTAACAAAAGGTGGTTAAAAAATGGAGGATGTTCTATATGTATTTTTATGTAAAGAATTCTACCCCTAAGGAAGAATAATGAGGGATGAAATTTCATTAATCGCGATATTTTTACAAAAGTAGGTTCCCACTTTTTTAAAAGCAATTTTATTTGTTATTCTATTGGATAAGGAGACGAGCAGTGCGTTTGCTTGATGGTAAGCATAACGCCGGCCCATAACAATTGTAGTCCTACTCAGAAATTTGAAACACAAAGGCCTGCGCGGCACTGCAGTGCGCTCGTTACCCTGAGACATTAAGTCTCATAAGCCCAGTAATTTCACTGGATACTTTGCTCATCAAACCGGAACACAGTAACGCTCGCACATTACTGCTAGGCGGCAGACTTCACGAGCAAAGCGGTGGTAAAAAACTATTATATAAAATGTTTAGATAAAAAAAGATAAAAGATGATATTACATACCCGTGACGTAAATAATTTTATCAGGCATACGTATTACAAGAGCGGTTGGCATTTTCACGACGCTTCACATCGACTCCGTGGCGCAACGGTAGCGCGTCTGACTCCAGATCAGAAGGTTGCGTGTTCAAATCACGTCGGGGTCAAAATTTTTGCGCCAAATATTTTAAAACAAATTTTTATTGTATTTGTACAACTGTAAGTTGTTAATAGTCATTTAATAGTTAAAAAATAAAAAACTTTGCCTTGTTTTTGTCGGACAAAAATAACCTAATTTTAAGTACTAATTAGGCAACAAAAACCAAATATCAAGCCTACAACCACAATTGCATTCATCGGATAGTCATTTAATAGTTAAAAAATAAAAAACTTTGCCTTGTTTTTGTCGGACAAAAATAAACTAATTTTAGGAACTTATTATACAACAAAGACCAAACATCAAGCCTACAACCACAATTGCATTCATCAGTCATCTTAACCTACGCATTACTACGTTCTGGTTTGATTAGCTTTTGCTAATTTTATTTTAAAGTAGTCAGTGAAATTACACTAATATCAGACATATCTGATGTCTCAAGTCTAAAGGTAACGAGCGCACTGCACCGCGCAGTCTGTGTTTGAGAGTTCCGGGAGGCACTGCTATTGTTATAGGCTGACGTTATGCTCACAACCAGACCAAAAAGAGTCCAGGGTTCCATAGTACGGGTCTTGAGCCTAGTGTGGGAACCAGGTGCTCCTCTACCCTCAAATTGTATTACTTTACCAAATAAACATTTTTTTCATTTTCATTTTTCAATTACCTACTCGTCGCGGTATAAGATTGATTACCTCATAGTCCTTATTGGCAGTGCACAGCACCCACTGGTCATTAGGCACGTTCATCCGTTGGTACTCCGTCTGGATGTCGAAGAAGTTCCATCCTGCCGACTTGGGCAAGTCGTCAGGCGTCGCTTTGTAGTGGAAGCAGTACAACTCTTCGATGTGCACTGGAAACAAATATAGACCGAATTACAAAAATATGATGAGAGCTATATTATTGACTAGCTGCTGCCCACGGTTTCACCCGCGCGGAGATACTGGATTTCATGGTTGTTATTTTTTTGCGCGGAACCCTAATTCTTTTTATAAAATAAAACTAGGCCTAGTTACAACATCAGCTATGTGCCAATGAAAGTCCCGTCAAAATCGGGCCAGCCTTTTCGGAGATTACCCGGAACAAACAGACAGAAAGACAGACAAAAATGTAAAAAATGGTTGTTTTATTATAGGTATCGTATATACGTTCATATGCATTTGGTTAAAAGGTGTTATTTTGATATTACAAACAGACAGACACTTCAATTTTATTTATTTGTATAGATTCATCATCATCACCAGCCTGTATCAACGCCTGCTGGACAAAAGTCTCTGGTTATTACAGCAATAACACAGTGATAAAAAAAAACAATAAAACTGTGGCAATAATATAGACCTTTTCCTTATTTACAAAGTATGAATAGCGTTTTGATGTCAAACGTTTCGCCCCAAATGCCCAAGTCTCGTGATAAATTAAATACAAAACGAAATGGAGCTTGTTATTCAATAACATGAATTGCGTATAAAATAAGGTCATTTCAAATAAAAGTTTATAAAAGAAAAAATATATATAAGTAGGCTGTAAATGGAACAAATTGGAAAGCATAACATGGAATATTAAGACATAGTCAAATTCTCCTTTTACTATGATTAAGACATCGAAAATTAATTTTTTTTTTGAAAATATTTACAAAACCTTGCTAAAGTAACAACAATATACTTATTATATAGTTTTCAATTTGTGCTTATATGGTTTTTCTCAATCTGGTATGCCCTAATAGTTATCACTTTATTACGTTACAACTCTATTCGTTAGAATCTCTAATTGACTTGCTAAAGTTAGGTATGTAATTTAATTGTCGGTTTTCTATAATGATAAGATTCATCCGATTCAAACCTTATATATGAAACCTAAAATACTTTTTTTTAAAATAATAAATAGACGCTTACACACTCATACCCCTGCACTAGGATTCCCTGTGTCGCAGGTGGCATGGGCACACACAGATACACATCACAAACATCCAAGACCCGAGGACAAACTTTATGCTTACACAAAATCTGCCCCGGCCGGGAATCGAACCCGGGACCCCTCGCTTTGCAGGCAGGGTTACTACCAACTTAGCTACGGAGCCGACTTATTAGCCGACTTAGCCGGATATTAGTATTGAAGTATGGATTATATTTTGCTGCATATTGCGTCACTGTAACTGATGAAACTCACTAAGTTTACACGCAAAAATCCAAAATGTTACGTAAAATAACTGCACATACAAAGGAAATTGGTAAATAGATAATATTCAATTTCGTTACCTCGTCGTCTTCTTCCGAACACTTTGTCGAAGAATAAGTATATCTTTCTTGTCATATTATATTGAATAAGTTTTTATCAGTACTTATACGTTTTGAACTTATTTTGCACACTTCGCATAATATCTGTAAGACACAGTCGGGAGGCCTATTCTGCGCTACTGAGACAAAATAAGGACAATTAGTAACTAGTGATTTGCAAGCTCTCAAGGAAAATAAATATATGCATATAGGTATCACTTGAGGTTTTAGATGCAAACAGTATCATTTTCTTACGTTCTGCCGGAGCATGACCAATTGCAATGTACCAAGTGAATCAGTGAACCATGTAGCAAACATCTATACAAATAAATAAAATTGAAGTGTCTGTTTGTAATATCAAAATAATAGCTTTTTACTAAATGCATATGAAAGTACCTATATACGGGACCTACACCAAAACAGCCATTTTTAAAATTTTTGTCTGTCTGTCTGTTTGTTCCAGGTAATCTCCGAAACGGCTGGGCCGATTTTGACCGGACTTTCACTGGCAGATAGCTGATGTTACAAGGAGTAACTTAGGCTACTTTTATTTTGGTAAAGGAATTAGGGTTCCGCGCAAAAAAATAAAAACCATGCAATCCAATATATCCGCGCGGGTGAAACCGCGCGCAGCAGCTAGTATAATATAAAACGCTTTGTGTTTTTCTATATTTATTTCTCAGAATGACTAAACATTGTTTTACATAACGAAATATAAAACGATCTTTGAAAAATAGTTTCCTTTTTTACCGATAAACTTCACCTTTCATATTTATTTGGTCGAAGATATTGTAAGGGTCGAGAGCGAGCTGTTTCTCAAATACGAGCGCGGTTACCGAAGCATACAAATGGGTGCTTGATGGTACCTTCTGCTTATGTAAGATACATTTTTCAGACATTAGTCCTGTTAATGTGACGTGTGACATGCTAGGCACTACATGACTCAACGAATCAAATAGTGATTCGAGTAGTATTTCGTTTGTGGGAGGACTAACTCTTCTGCAAGTGTCCGTCTGGGTTGTTGCCGCCAAGCAGTAGTGTGCAAGCATTACTGTGTTCCGGTTTGATGAGCAGAGTATCCAGTGAAATTACTGGGCTTATGAGACTTAATACCTAATGTCTCTGGGTAACGACCGCACTGCAGTGCCGCGCAGGCCTTTGTGTTTCAAAGTTCTGGGTGGCACTGCAATTGTTATGGGCCGGCGTTATGCTTACCATCAGGCAAACGATCAGTTCGTATAGTTTCCAAATAAACAAAAAATGATACATTTTTCAGATATTAGTGTTGTTAATGTGACGTGTGACATGGTAGGCACTATTTGACTCAACGAATCAAATAGTGACTATTGCAAGATTTGCCATTTCATATGGCATAGGGCTATGCTGCTATTCATACCGAGTACGTTTACAATAGGTCTACATCTGGAACGTTTAGAGTCCAGAGGTTCCCAAACTTTTTTTCTCATAGACCACTTTCAAAATTTAGCTGTGTCCGGTGGACCTCCTGCAGCTACATTTCTACCACATTCCCAAAACTCGACAAAAAATGTGAAGATTAGATTTAATTATGGAAATTTGCGTTGCGGCTGAATTTCAACAAACAATTGATAGTTTTCGAAAAAAAAAGTGTGAATTGATTGGTTAATTAATTAATTGATGTCACAAAAGTAAAAAAAGTAAAGTTGGTCAATCAAAAAAGTGATTCCATCCAACTTTACTTTTTGACATCAACTTACAGCACAAGGAACCCATCTATTCTCACTTATTTCATTTAGAAAACTCCCCATTCGGAGTGGTAAAAATAAAAAGAATTGTGAACCCCCATTTGTCACGCCATAGGCCCCGTCCAGTCTCCCGTGACCCGCTGAGAGTCCACCTGGACCACTTTGGGAACTAGAGGTTTTTTTTTTTTCATTTTGTTACATTACACTCTATGGACACGTGGTCCATACTCTTATAAGTTTAGGTCATATATAAATAGAAATAAACGATATAAAGAAAAAACATCACGACGGGAACTATGGTCTTAAACTAAATTAAAATAGAACTAAATTACAAGACAACAGAAGGATTACAATTGGAGTTGACCAGACACCACAAGCGGCACCCGTTCACGAGTATGACCCATGTGCCAGCCATCGCTCTCCTCAACCATTACCGAGGGAGGGAACTAGTGGTTTAGACTATCCATTACCCTACAAAGACGTATAGGTTATCCAACTTTTGTTGTAGATTAATTCGATGTGTAGGCGTAGTTATTTAGGTAGTACCTAGGGTGAGATGGACAATGTTGAAACAAGCCTTTCGTATTAGGCTTGCGTAGCTAACAAGACATTGTAATTACCTGGTTGGCTAAGCCTGAGTAGAGTTTGGTACATCTCATGGCAGTCTCTCTCCCGGGGGATGACGAAGAACACGGATTGGAAGGTTTTGGTGCGAACGAGCAGTGGTGACCCGGTAGTCGTGATTGGCAGTCGCTCCACCGATGATATGTGCATAAGGAGTATCTGGAATAAGACGTGAATATATATTTAATCAGGTTTTAGGGCTAGCTCTTCTGCGAGTATCCGTTTGGGTGGGTACCATCCGCTTTGCATGCGTATTTACCGCCAGCAGTGGTGTCATGCCTGACTGTGTTCAAATTTGATAAGAAAAGCGACTGCTGTCCCATCAAATCAGTAGAGAACTGGACATATTATGAGACGTCATATATACCTGACGTCTCAGGACGAGTGACACGCAAGCCTTTGTAGTTTCAAATTTCCAGGTAACACCGCATGTTATGGCCAAGCGTTATGCTCGCCATCAGATAATAGACGAAAGCTCGTCTTGTTGCCTTAAAGAATGAAATGACGTATGAAGTATGAAAAACATAATAATATACCCAAGTTTCTTTCCTCATCTCATGGTCGACGAATATGAGGTGGGTGGTCGCGAAGTACAGCGTGCCTTTCGACGGGTTCCGCAGGTTGTACTTGTCCAGTAACTGCACATTCTCCAACTGCAACAACGGAAAATAAATAAATAAATAAACGCACTAAGATTCCCTGTGTCGCAGGTGGCATGGACGCTCACACATTACAAACATCCAAGACCCGAGAACAAAATTTGTGCTTACACAAAATCTGCCCCGGCCGGGAATCGAACCCGGGACCTCTTCGTTTTGCAGGCAGGGTTACTACCAACTTAGCTACGGAGCCGTCATCATAAATGTTAGTGTGTTTGTTGGTTTGTCCTTCTTTCACGCCGCAACGGATTGGCGTGATTTTTTGCATATAGAGTTAATTTATCGGCCGGAGAGTAACATAATTTTTATCCTGGAAAATGCACGGTTCCTGTGAATATGAGATGAGATGTGGGAATATAATATTCTGTGTCGAATATCCAACTCCCTTAGAGAGGCTCAAATTCAATAAGGCCCGAGTTACGCAGTTGCGAACTCCCAAGTTAGACTTGTCGCCTGGAGTGTTCTTTGATGACTTGGATAAGGTGTTGAAAGCAAGCTTGGAGTTTTTGCTACGATATATTAGTTTTAGCCACGGAGCCCTTGAAGTATACAATACTATTAGCAAAAAGTAAATACCACTTATTGATATAACTTTTTGTGCACATCCTACTAATATTATAAATGCGAAAGTGTGTTTGTTGGTTTGTCCTTCTTTCACGCGGTAACGGATCGACGTGATTTTTGGCTTCGATATAGTTTATGGACTGGAGAGTAACATAGGCTACTTTTTATCCCGGAAGAATGCACGGTTCCTGTGGGAACGCGGGTGAAAACCGCGGCAGGAGATAGTTAAAAATCTCAATTTTTAAGATATTGGCCCGTTTAATGCTCATCTCTTCAGCAGAAACTAAAATCAGGATAGACTTGTGTAGTGATCTCAGCGG
Source organism: Crocallis elinguaria (assembly GCA_907269065.1). NCBI lineage: Eukaryota > Metazoa > Arthropoda > Insecta > Lepidoptera > Geometridae > Crocallis > Crocallis elinguaria. The sequence goes on from OU026076.1 coordinate 2,758,339, forward strand.
ATCTAGGTCGAAATGAACACAAGGCTCGCAAAAGAGATAGCAAACGCGAACCCGGTGATGAGTGACTGAGATACAAAGCTAGTTTAGTAAGAAGCGTGTACTGTATATGGAAAGTTAGTACAGTACAGCTTATATGAATAGCCGCCTAAGAGCTTGTCTCAGAGACGCGGCGAGTAGTGCGGTGCGTTCGTGCGGAGCGTCATGCAAACAAACACATGGCTTTGTAACGTTTTTTTTAATGCTATTTGGTAACGAGACGAGCTGGTCGTTTGCCTGATGGTAAGCATAACGCCGGCCCATAACAATTGCAGTGCCACTCATAACTTTGAAACACAAAGGCCTGCGCGCCACTGCAGTGCGCTCGCTACCCTGAGACATTAGGTATTAAGTCTCATAAGCCCAGTAATTTCACTGGCTACTCTGCTCAACAAACCGGAACACAGTAATGCTTGCACATTACTGCTTGGCGGCAGACTTCACGAACGAAGCGGTGGTAACAACCCAGACGGACATTCGCAGAAGAGTTAGTCCTACCACTAACTGTTTGGCAGCGCCGCTCGACGCGCGGTGCAAACGCTGCTTCTCTAATAGACCAGCACTAAGGCTCCACCGCTTGTCTCCTCTCCTCGTTAATTTGGTGTACATACCGGGCCTATATAATATGCTAACTGATACAACCTCCCTCAGGGAGGCTACAAATACGATTTATTTCAATATGTCTCGGGTTATATATACTTTTGCATTAGACCGGCCGCACACTTAGCCATAGTAATCACGATAAGGAATCACTGATCATGACAATCATTCTCAAAGCGATCATAGTTTGTGGTCGCTCACAGAGTCTCCGAGAAAGGTAGCCCACTGAGGTTAATTCTTGTGCCACTATCTTAGCTAGTAATTTAGAATCAAGACACGATTTATATACGAGGAGTTGATATTATAGATAGAATTTATGAAACATTTAGATCGGAGCTTCAGATCGGTCATCTGTGACTACTATGAAAGGAGTGACTACTATGAAATAAGTGACTACTATAAAAGGAGTGACTACTATGAAAGAAGTGACTACTATAAAAGGAGTGACTACTATGAAAGGAGTGACTACTATGAAAGGAGTGACTACTATGAAAGAAGTGACTACTATAAAAGGAGTGACTACTATGAAAGGAGTGGCTAAATATAAGACCGGTCCATGTTGGACGTGGCGTCACAATGCAACCCCTGTTAGTGTATTCAAACGGCATTCGCTTCAAAGCGATTTTCGCATGTACAAAAATGTAGAGAACTCATGTCACCAATTACCATGGATACCATGGCAGCTTATATGTTAAATTAATACAAACTTTGTTAATAGCGAAAGTGGGATATACAAAAATATTGCTTTAAAAAAGCTACGAACCGATTTCAGTGACAAACTACTGAACCGATTTTGATGAAATTTCTATGGGACCAATCTGAAAGTATATCCTTTCGAATAAAAAAATAATTTTCCAAATCGGTTTATAGATGACCGAGATCTGAGGTAACAAACATAAAAAAAAAAAATACCCGACGAATTGATAACCTCCTCCTTTTTTGGAAGTCGGTTAATAACAATCGCTTCCAAGCGAATACCTTTTGTCTAGACCATGCGAGGTGTAGAACGACGGTGTTGAAAGTTCGAGAGTTCAGAGTTTCGCAAGATGTTACACTAAAGTTACTTATAATAGCAGGTACTTGTATATCACAGTATCACACAAGTTAGGAATCAAATCAGAAGTTTTGACTCACAGCGTACGATGTAAGTTTAATTAAATAATTGGCAGGTTGATTATTAGAATCAGAATAAAGTTTATGTGTTACAAAATTGTGTTCCGGAATAGGGATGTTGTATGAAATACAAATTACACATAATTAATGTCGCTGTACGAACATCACAAATGAAATTCACAAAAAATATATCATTTCCACAAAGATACTATCAACGATTTTTTTTATCATCCAATAGTAACTTGAATGACACCATTAGATTCTTTACATTTCAATGAATAAAAAAATGTATGACAACTATGAACTTAAACGCAGTATTTCACGGCCAAATCAACAAAATGCATGTTTTCAGTACAGCTTTACGGCCCGCGTTGTGACAACAAGTGACGTCACATGTTCTATACAATTTTTATGGGGAGTTTTAGCGCTCAGTAGATGGGCCCGATTTTGACACTTATTTTTGACGTTTTTAGCGTTCGATTTCCAGATTTTTCGATTTGATTCTCATGAGAAAACGAATTGATTGACCTCATAAAAAAAATGGAGTCAACATCCCCATTTCAAACTACGTAGGAGCTATAAAAAGAAGCACACCGGTAGGTTTCCAACTTGAGGATGGCAGCTAGACACGGTTAGCTAAGCGTATGATTGCATTACGATATTTTCATCCACAGGCCCTGCATTTTGCCAGAGAACCTCCTCTACCACTGGAGATGTCGCTTCAAGAATAATTAGTAATAATAGGATGTTTTATTTATTGAGGACTAGCTGCTGCCCGCGGTTTCACCCACGCGGAGATATTGGATTTCATGGTTTTTATTTTTTTTGCGCGGAACCCTAATTCTTTTTCTAAAATAAAAATATTCTAGGTTACTCCTTATAATATCAGCTATCTGCCAGTTAAAGTCGTGTCAAAAACGGTCCAGCCGTTTTGGAGATTACCCGGAACAAACAGACAAAATTTTTAAAAATGCTTATTTTGTTATACCTACCGTATGTATATACTTTCGTATGCATTTGGTAAAAAGCTTTTATTTTGATATTACAAACAGACACTTCAATTTTATTTATTTGTATAGATACAGTGGCGTTAAGTATTCTTTGCGGGTCAATGCCTAATACCAAAAAAAATGAAGACCCGCATCATATTTTCACATCACTGTAACGGTGCAAGGGGTTGAGTAAAAAAAACTAACTGTAAAGGATTATGCTTGCGTGCTTGACATTCTGCGTATTTGACAATTTGCGTGTTTGAAATTCTGCGTATCTAACCTTTTGCGTGTTTGACTTTATGCCTATAATCCGATCAGTCATCATATTTCAGAATATAAGGACCATGATTTGACGGCTCCGTAGCTAAGTTGCTTGTAACCCTGCCTGCAAAGCGAGGGATCCCGGGTTCGATTCGCGGCCGGGGCAGATTTTGTGTAAGCATAAAGTTTGTTCTCGGGTCTTGGATGTTTGTGATGTGTATCTGTGTGTGTCCATGCCGCCTGCGACACAGGGAATCCTAGTGCGGGGGTATGAGTGTAAGCGTTTATTTATTATTTATTTATGATCCACGTAAAACGCGGTACAGTTTGAATCACGCGGGCCCAATTTCGAGTAATTCCACTTCCCCCCACCAAGCGTAGCGTAGTTATTTGCGGGTGTTTACTTCTTGGTGGCTTCGGTAGGTATGCCACTGTGAAAATAGGCTCAAGTTTGACCGGAATCTACCTAATGGTAAACGACGATGCGGTCGATGTCATGCTAACCTAGAAGCTTGAAGTTATTATCTCGACGTAAATGATAGACTATGACTTATGGACATAAATAAGTCATGTAAGTCAGAACGAGAATACAAAGTCAACAATAGAATGAATTAGATATTTTACAATAACATTGTAAAATAATAGTCAGAACCGAAGAGCAGACGGTTTATAAGAAATAAAAATGATGCGCATTCAGTAAAATAAACATAAGTTTCTAACGTTGATATTTTTTAATATTTGCTCAAGTCAGTGCTACCACAGAATAGATAGTAGTACAAGTGCTACTCGAGTTTATCTCCAAAATGTGGTATCTTTAATTTAAGGCCAGGACACTCCGCGCCCACTTTCTCGCTCGCGCATCTCAACGTTTTTGAAGATAATCAATATTTTGATATAATTATGAAAAATCGCATTCGGTGAATTTGCTGGCAATAACATTACGAAGGTACGGCAAAAGTATGATTTTGATCCGATCAAGTTTTCATACATGAAAATGGGCAAAACATAAAATCCCATTTTTAGGTTTGAAAACTTAGGTAGATCAAAATGAAATTTTTGTTAAACTTTTGTAAATGTTATTGTCAGCAACTACACCGAATGCGATTTTTCATAATTATATTAAGTGATAGTTTATCTTCAAAAATGTTGAGATGCACCAGCGAGAAATCGGGCGCGGAGTATCCTGGCCTTAATAGACTGTGCTTAATGAGTCTTCTACCGTCTTCGTCTTCGACACGTCATCAGTTGGACAGTTGGGCTAAAAGAGGATGCCCGTAAAACTTAGAGGCAAATTCAAGGTGAAGGATTATTCACGCCTGCCAAAAAATAGGCGTACACCTAAAAGTTACATGTATATAGCTATTTACAAAGTGTCTGGACTTTACTCTCGGTTAGATAACATTTCAAGACTTAGAAGCTTTTACGGAGACATTGTAAACCTGTCCTGTCTTATCATTCTTCATTTCACTCGAAATGTGCCGTTGACGTACCTGCGGCGCGAGTACGGATCTTTACGATAAATAAAATTCGATAAAATTGTCGGTCGATAAAACCCACTTTATCGATTTTAACTGTCAATTTTATGGAATAAAACCCACTTTATCGATTTTAACTGTCAATTTTATCGAATTTTATTTATCGAAAAGATCAGTACTCGCGCCGCTGGTCGTAGCACTGACGAGAGCTGATGGACCACCCATCTATTTAAACAATGCACACACCTGCCATACTTAGTAGTTAGTAATGACTGTATATACAATTCCATAATACTTCATTACAAAAACATTTATAACAACAATTTACATCGTAGACTCGTAGAGAATTAACGTTACATCGCATTGGGTAGGCTTGAAGCAATTTCTATCAAAACGATACAGTATTCTGCCCGCGGTTTTCACCCACGTTCCCACAGGAACCGTGCGTTTTTCCGGGATAAAAAGTAGCCTATGTTACTCTCCGGTCCATAAACTATATCTATGCCAAAAATCACGTCGATCCGTTACTGCGTGAAAGAAGGGCAAACCAACAAAAACACTTTCGCATTTATAATATTAGTAGGACTAGTAGGAATTAGTTGGATATACCACGCAGGCGATGCCGTGGACGGAAGCCAGTAGTCTATAAATATTAAACACATATATAGCAGATCACCAGTGGTCAATAAATACCTGTACCTCGGTCAGACTACCATTGTCAGAGCACAAAAAGAATATAATCCTTTACTCGTGGGTGTAAGAACATTTTCCACTAACCGAAGCTTTGGTCATCAAAGGGGTCGCCATGAAAGGTATGTGGATTTCAAAGATTGTATAGGTATGCGTGGGGAATTTCCTTTTAGCCCTGAATCGTAAAAGAGAGATATTTTATAATAATTCAATGTTTACTAAAAATACTTAAAAAGTTTTGCTCTACAATTCAAAATACTAATGCAGTAAGCAGGTTGAAAGCGTTTCAGTATTAACTAGAAATGTAATCTGAACAGAGTGGGTCCAAACACGATAAATCGTTAATAATATCGTTAGTCAACAAAAATAACAACATAGGCTGTTATACCACAGGCTTTAACAGTTTTAAATGGTTGAATAGTTACAACTGATTTGTCTCTTTCAATTCAGTTTAAAATTGTCAAAGAACAACACAGACAAAACATAGTTTAACTAAACCGCCATTTAACATTGTTTTTTTATTTTATGTCATTGGTAACGAGACGAGCTGGTCACTTGCCTGATGGTAAGCATAACGCCGGCCCATAACAATTGCAGTGCCACTCAGAACTTTGAAACACAAAGGCCTGCGCGGCACTGCAGTGCGCTCGTTACCCTAAAGACATTAGGTATTAAGTCTCATAAGCCCAGTAATTTCACTGGCTACTTTACTTTTACCTACAGTAATGCTTGCACACTACTGCTTGGCGGCAGACTTCACTCACAAAGCGGTGGTAACAACCCAGACGGACACTCGCAGAAGAGTTAGTCCTCCCACTAACAAAATTGTTAAAATTAATAATCTTTCTTTCTTTCTTTCTAAAACAAATGACTCGTGCCCATTACAAATTGGTATAGAGCGACCAAGAAGATGGGCAAAAAAGCCGTCGGCATTATTTTAAAAAATATTTTACAACGTTTCTAATGCTGTTAGTAAGTCTATGTACAAGAGTACTCCTGAGCTGTTTGTCTCCACATTGTCACCAGAACTAAAGGTGTATGTACCAAATTTCAGCAAAAAAGATGGAGAGAAACTGGTTCTACTTTTGCTTGCAAGCTTTGACGTAAACAAACTAACAAACGTAAACGTTGAAAGCTTGTAAAAAAACCAAAAACATTTGGAATATGACGGTTCTACTCTATACGTTCTTGTGTAACAAATTCCGATGTCAAAGCAACAAATTCGCCGTGTTTATTTGAGATATTACGTTTCGTGAGTACAGGAACCCTCTCAGCGCTCAATCCCAGAGGTCTCCCGAAAAAAATATAGCAGGTACACCTACCGGGAAATCGGAGGAAGAATTAATGACGGTAATTCTTGAGGACATCGATGGGCGAATCGAGAAAAAAGTGCGTGCCTAAGGCATTCGGGGTAAAATCAAGCGAAATGCTTAAATCTTTTCTATTACAAGTATCGGTTTTCTTGGCTGTTGTTAAACCGTGGTCTCCAAGCCTTTTCCTTGTGAACGGGCATCAATATACTGGAATATATTTGAATCTGCGCCTTTTCCTTTATGTTCTCTGAAGGGATTTTTTTATGCTATTTGGTAACGAGACGAGCTGGTCATTTGCCTGATGGTAAGCATAACGCCGGCCCATAACAATTGCAGTGCCACTCAGAACTTTGAAACAAAGGCCTGCACGCCACTGCGCACTGCGCTCGTTACCCTGAGACATTAGGTATTAAGTCTCATAAGCCCAGTAATTTCACTGACTACTCTGCGCGTCAAACCGGAACACAGTAATGCTTGCACATTACTGCTTGGCGGCAGAATTCACGAGCAAAGCGGTGGTACCCACCGAGAACAACACCTGCAGAAGAGTTAGTCCTATATACCACCTGGTGAACTTCGCACTGTGCCTTCTATCTCTAAATATTCAATGCAATGAAACACGCCTACCTACATATATTTTATGTGAGCAAAAACTAAGCGTAGGTAATCATACTTAGTTCTCAGTATACGTTGGGTTTTATACCCACTCGAACGAAAGTCCTTTCATACATAACGCAATCAAATATTGAGAGAGCCGATTACAGACGGACCGATTTGTTTTTTTTATTCGCTGCGGCTAAGGGTACGGAATCCTAATTAATCCCTTCAATATTAAAGTCCATCTTATTTACCCGCGACTTTCATGTTAGAAAACTACAATACAATATTCTTCTTATATTCTCGGTAGTCTTATGTTAGACCACTTGATCAATTGATGTCTGCAAAGGCTAAACTTAGTATAAAACTCTCTCTCAAGCGCAGCTGCCGGAATACGCCATTAGATGCATGGCGACAGATTTTTAACTTGCGGGAGGTAGCTAGCCAGTAGGTGCACTGGATGATGCTACACTGGAAGCTCATAAAGGATTGGAGCTTTCAACTTACGGTTCGGATGAGGTAGTGGCAGCGCCGGATTTATACTTTTCATATGTATAGGCCACTTTATTTGTGCCGCCCCTTCACCCTTGTTCCCAACTTCACCACTCACTTGTAGCCAGAAATTCATTTGAGGGTGTGAGGGGAGGGTGTTGGTAGAGCTCTGGACCAGACAATAATGGTTGAGTTTATTGGCGACAGCTCAAAAAATATAAGTAATAGCGCCCTCTGAAATCTGCCGCCCCCATTTGACGCTGCCGCTCCTAGGCCGCGGCCTATACGGCCTTGACAAATACAGGGCTGCCGTAGTGGTGGTGGTAAGAGTCTAACCGACCAAAAAAATTATTCCAATACATAAATTGTTGACAACCGTCGTCATCGTCAGGTGAAAACCCAACAAACGCGAGACCATTCAACAAGATTCCAAATTAATCTGCAATCGATTTATAGCGCCGTCTAAGGCGGCCTTGCTACATCTATAAACTTCGCCGATTCGAATAGCATCCCCGCTTTGGGTCTCAAGGTTGAAACATCAATAAAATACCGCTTTTCGTCTACCGTTTCCATTTTTGGATATTTTTCCGGCTGTGTTACTACTACTTATTTGAGTTGCAAAATTATCAGGATATTTTTAAACCTATTATTAGGTACTACCTAAGGTAAGGTTTTTGCAGGTATTAAAATTAATTCTGGGTAACTCAGGGTAACGAGTGCAACGCTGTGCCGCGCAGGCCTTAGTGGTTCAAAATGGTTTCAGGAGAGCGGCACTGCCGGCGTTATGCTTACCATCAGGCAAAGGACCCGCTCGTTTCGTTATCAAATAGTACATAAAACAAATTACCACATACTTAGGCAAGGAGTTCCATTCCTTAGCCGGTACCTACGCATCATAAATTTAATGTTGAAGCCATACGCTTCGTGCGCAAAGGTGGAATATCCACCTTATTTCTTATCGAGACACGGTCACAAAACATATAATACTACACGGTTTCAAAGTGCTCTACTGTTCACATTATGTTAATATAGTAGAATACTAGGTCAAACAACATTATCCCGAACATTTGCGGTCGCCACCGGTGTGGAATATCGACATTCCTCAGGCTTACTCCGCTCCAACCCTCATCGGTATTCCACCCCAACATAATAATACGCGTTAAGGTTCCAAGGGAGGTTTAATTAAACGAAAAATATCGTATATTTTTCAGAAGTTGAAGAAAAAATGGAACATTTCATAATGCTCAATTTAGCGAACAAAAGATTCTCTCCACATTTAGATGACATTTAACACTAGACGGCTGTTGTGATCAAAACAAGTTTTAACCAAATTGACTCGATCAAAAAAATTTCAAAGTTACCTCTAATAATAAGTTTGAAATAAAACATCTGTTATTTATAAATGTATATTGTTAGAATTAACAAGACTTACCTACGTATTATATAATAATGAAAATTTTGGTTGTGGTACATTTTCCATTAGGCATCTAATTTTGAGGTATTTCGCCTTTTTTGGATTTTTACTCAATTTTAGTGACCCGCGCGCTCTTCCTTCTCTTTTATACCAACGCAAATCGACAGTGTGTGTAAAAAGGACAGAATGATGCCTTAAGCCAATATCTGCCCGCGGTCTCACCCACGTGGAGATTCCCTTGAGAGTCATGCATTTTTCCGGGATAAAAATCTCTCCACTACATTAACTATCTCGCCAGTTATCTTGAGCTGGACCTCGGGAAGAAAAAGTTACCCCTGGTACACCCATTGCCAAACAAAATGCTGAACAAAGTTGACAAACTACTAAAAAAAAATTGCATGAAGTGGGCATTAGTTGCGATGCTTGCAGGTGGACCATGGCCATGGACCGAAAAAATCTTGTTGATCCGTTGTTGCGTGAAAGAACGAGAAACCAACAAACAGACAAACACACATTCGCATTTATTATAGTACGGATAGTAGGAAGTAGGATTTACACCCCTGCTGTCTCAACTGGCAGTTCTCTTTCCACAAGGGTTTGTTAGAACTCTTATTAGAATTAAGCTCGCCTTTGTAATTGTGTTTAAGCCCATTCTATAACTGTAATTAATTGTCTACAACAAAGTTTAAGGAAGGAAGAAAAACATAAGAAAATTAAAAAAGATTTCCAAAGTTAATCTCTCCAGTTTCAATCAAGTCGCGCAATAAAACTCATTATGGAGGCGTTAAATCTATCTCAATGTAACACCACAGAAAACATATCTCCAACAGAAGGTGAAACGTGTCGTCCACAAGAAAAAATGTAGCTGATTTAGAGCGTGTACATTATTTATCCGATTAGTCCTTAAATAATATCTTGGTATAAATTGCAACAAAAGTTTGCACCCACTTGTATAAAAAACATTTAATATGTAGTAAAAATACCTACTCTAATAAGGTTATGGACCACGTGTCTGTAGTGTGTAAAGTATTACAATAAAAAATGTAGTAAATACGAATAAGTATTAACAAATTTTACGCCTTCTTGGAGGCTGAATATATTGTATGTATATTATAACTAGCAGAATTTGCAAAAAAAGAATATTGCGGCTATAAATTGAGATGTAAGCTATCCTATCTTTTAAGTTAGATCAAACTGCACACGGTGTGCAAATTTGATTAAAATCGGTTAAGTAGTTTAGGAGTCCACCGCGGACAAACAACGTGACGCGTAATTTATATATATTAAGATTTACAAGAATATTTTTTTTTAAGGCTACCAAACTCACTTTGGTGCTTGGGCTTAGCATGTTTTGTACGATACGTTTTAAATGATAATTGACTCCCTGTAGCTCTCGTTTGCTGTATGAAACAAGTCGTGTTACTGGTTAATACAAACTGTGGAAGCAGTTTGAGCGAGCACAGTCGGAGTGGCGAGATTACGGCAAATACTGGAACTACAAACAGCGTAGGTATACTCTTGAGAGTTTTGATTTAGACTGGGTTTAAACTGGGTTACTGGGGATTTTATAATGGCACAAAATGACAATATACAAAGGATTTGTTACAAATTAGTAGTTAAAATTAGCAGAGTCGTACAGTTTTGTAGTTGGACACAAGCGCTAGTTTGAAGATTTATTATGTTTTACTGCTTATGTGGACCGCCACTCCACTCCACACACGAGACTCCACTGCCAGAGGCCAGTTGATCATCCAGTCCTGCCAATTATCCAATGTTGCCAACAGCTTGTGTACGTGATAAAATAGGTACACACAGTACAGGTCTACAGTACTTTTTAGAAAACACCTGAGAATAATATAGCTGAAAGCATTTCGACCTCACTGCTCGTCAGACCTGTGGACTTCGTGAGAAGTTGCGTCTAAATAAAATTATTTATTTCTCCAAGGTGAAACATACATAAGTAAGAAATGTGGTACCTATTCCAAAAGGGACCAATTTAACTCGTACTACTTTGATAAGTAACACGAATTTCACGCCGAGGGGAGAGAACTAAATGAGACACTCCGCGGCACTGCGAAGGCCCAACTCGACGAAACAGTAATGACAGCCCATCTCGCCCGAAATGAGGAAATAAAAGTTACCAAGTGTTACAACATTTTCATTATTCACCACACTTACGGAATAAGCTTTTTGCTAACGTAGAATGTTATGAACGCACGAGTGAACTCATTTCTTTTTAGTTGATGTCGACAGCTTCATCTTGTTTTGAGCATTTCTTGCAAAGGATTTCCCTACTTGTTCATCGCATATCCGTTGCAGTGGTATCACTTTCTGATCTGCAAGTGATAGCAAATAATTGCAGCGATTATTCAAAGCGTCCATCACTCGGTTCACGCAGGCCTCCAGAGCTTCGGCACCTTTCGCCAGAATGCTGCATGCTTTCGTCGCCTCTTGAGAGGCGTACCTACCACCCTCACTAAATAATTTTATCTGGGACATAAATCGAATGTTCGAAATCCGAGCGTTTTGAATACGATGCTCTAGTTGCCTCTTATATCCTTCAATAGCTGTTTTAAGAGATTCTTCAAAAAGTTGTCGGTGTTTCACCAAGCGAAGCGCATAACTGCTTAGTTTCAAACGCTTTACTTCGGAATCTGGTGGTTCTTGAGCCACGGTAAGAGCATCCATGTTTTCCTTGATGCGATTGATCCAATCGCACAACGGGTATAAGTAAGGGGCTTCCAACGACGAAAAACCTGATGCATCCGTGTGTAGAACATCTAGGAGTTGATATAGGGCACTTAAGTGCGAATCGAGGCGCGCCTGGTGATGTACTAGTTCTGTAAGCCGCATGTCACGCGCAGCTTTAATTCTCTCTAAGCGGACACTATGAGCAACCATTTTTAAGGTAAATCTCATGTGCAATGCTTTAGCTCTCTCTTCCACCCAAAGCCGGGCCTGTCGTCGCAGTTCCTCCGGTACCAGCGAAAAGTTGCTTTCAAATGACTCTAGGAATCCGTTCCTCCAATTACGTAGAGCAAGTTCTTGGAGCTCAGTTTGTAAAATAACGCGTGGTAATGTGGATTGTGTTGCGTGGGCTCTACTTGGTGAGTCAGAGCCTGAAGGATTAGCACCATCGATTAAAGCATTCGAAATAAATCGAGGGTGCTTATCAAGAAAACATTCAAACTCTGAGAGCAAAGTATCTGCCAATGATTTTGGTAAATTCATAAACTCTTCTAAACGTCCCAGTTCTGCCTCGCTATGTAGGCGGTACATTTCGGCGGTATTTTGAAGCATTCCCATTATAGCTCCAAATTGCTGTTGCAGCTTATCTGTGTCTGACGATCCCTGTAAATGCTCTAATGCAACATTGAATGTAACCTCGTTAGCCATCTCTATGGCATCATTACTAGTCAATAAGTCTTCGACGGCTGCTATAGTCAGTTTTTGTGCTAAAGATTGGCGTAAAATGTGAGTATCCCAGAGATGGCCAGCATCATGCAAAATATGAATAGTATCCTGAAGACATGCTCCTAGTGACCACAATCTTTTTTGCATAGCCAGCATATCAGTGCCTGTAACTTCGAGCAATTCTCGATTACCCGTATTTTTCTTATGTATGCTATTAGACAAATGGCATACAGTTTTGTCAACCATTTCATTAAATTCTATACATTGCCACGCCCGAGTATCCGGATCAAGAATGTAATTGTGAGATCCAAGGTTCTTTTCCAAGTCACTTAGTTTATCAGAAAAGCCAGTGAAAACTCGCATCACGGCTTCCTTATACGCTTGCACCAACTGCAATACGCAAGCGTCGATTCCTTCCACCTTGCCCAATATTGAGCCGAGGGACGGTAAAGGTGTTTCACGTCTTTTTTCATCACTAGCGCTCGTAGATCTTCGGGCAGTGATTCGTCCTTCGATTGCCCATGGCAGAGCGCTTTGCCCTCTGCTTCTCACACTGACTCCTAAACTGAGTTGATTGATTTCTGATCGCGCTTGTCTGACGCTATCATCTGCTTGGATGCGAAGTTGCGCTTCTAAATCCGCATACGCTCTGGTGTTACTCAATAGCTGCTGATTGACCTGATGCGCGCGTTCATCGAAATCGTGCAGCAAGTCTTTGGGAGGACGATGACCGACATCAATGAGTCGATGAAACTGTTCACGTAGTACATTCCTCAGGCTATCAACACGTTCCCGCTCCAGCACTGATGCCTCACGTTTAAAATTAGCCATTTCATTAACACGCTCAGCATACAACTGGCAAATTTGTTTAAGAGCCTCGTCACGGTTTTCCTTCTCTGGAGTTGTATCGCCCACATCACATTTTTTTACAACCCAACTCATTTCTTTTTGGTTTTGCTGAATATAAGTTAGAAGAGCTTCAGCAAGTGCCCGTATTTTAGAGTCTACTTTTTCGTTTGCGATTTTTGCACCATCATTGATGACCTGGAGGACTTTGCCGTGGTTCTGTTCTCTATCTTTAAGATACTTGGCGAGGATCGGGCCACTATGTCTGGGCACCCATTGATCTGGCAGCGCCGCGACTGCAGCATCATCATCAGCACATCCTGCAGGTGCCACATAGTATGCCGGGACTACCTCATCACATTTACACTTTCGAGTCTTCCATAAACCGGTTTCACGAGCATTTTTTACGTCTTTCGACATTGCAAACTAGAAATTGTATTGTCATAAAAACAAGTTATTGCAGTAAATATGTCAAAAATAAAACGACCAAAGAGAAAATAAAGCTTAACAAATTCCAAATAAACACTGAAGATGAAATTACTTTATACCACAGATTTGTAATATAGTCTGTGCTTTATACAAGCAACAAAACAGGTTCACTCAAACTTAAAAGACAACTAAACAACAAAGAGAATTTATAGACTTGGTGAGCATAACAATTTTTATAGATAATAATAATAATGTTTACGATCTCTTTGTTTTTTTTAATGTCATTAAAACAGTATGGTCAACACCAAGTAACTTATACCCACAGACATTGGAATCTCTTTGCCAAAGACCCAGAGTGCTTATAACCTATAAGTTCCTCGGTCAACACAGACTAGTATTATAATGGTCAATCTGGATCAAAGAGAATAAAATCACTAGAGGGGTAAAGTAAAATATTATAATATATTTTAACAAATCCTATGGTGCGACGGAGAAAATAATCTTACAGTATGATAGTTTTATACCCAAAAGAGATACTTACGTCAAAGCAAGACGGTCGAGACCATCTGATTTAAAATGTTAATTTAGTCTAAATCTATATTACTTATAATAAAACAGTAACAGGTCCAATTCTGTACATTAGAGATATTTTGAAATGTTTTGGGTGCTCTATAATCGATACTGAAGCCAAAACTGTATTTTTTTTCATTTTAGTCTGTATGTATCTTGGCCGCGCATAGCCGAAACAACTGAATGAATTCAAATGAAATTCAAAACTATAACAAACACAAAACTCTCTACTTCTATGAAACAAAACATGTTTTCTAATTTTAGAATCGACTTTCATTTCTTTCTTTTCATCATCTAAGATAAAAGTCTCACAATTTATTATTTATTTTTCAGCTTTTCTAAATAAAGGACAGTTCTATTAGTGAACTGCCCCGGCGGCGGGCGGGACAAGAGATAAGCTAGGATTAATAAGAAGGTTCGGTAAGCTGAGGGGTGGAAAATTAGAAACCAGACAAGAGAATATAATGATGTCTAATTATTCCGTAGGCCGTTACCTACTTATCCTGATCTTCACGTCGAACAATTACGTGAAAATATACAAAAAAAAACCGTGCCACATACAAAATGCATACCATTTCGGGCGGGCAGTAAGGGGCACCTTAGACGCTCAAGCAAACGTACGTTTGCTTGTCAGAATAACAACGCTTCTGCGTCAAGCGCGCATTTCGAGTATCACGAAATCCGCGCTTGACGCAAAAGCGTTGTTATTCTGACAAGCAAACGTACGTTTTCTTGAGCGTCTAGGATGCCCCTAAGAGTAGGATAGTTTAATCAAAAAAAATCAAAATCGACCGCAGGCAGCAGCTAGTTTATTATACTAGCTGCTGCCCGCGGTCGATCTCTAAGAACTTTTTTCCCGTTAGGTTACCTACCCACTGAGCCGTCTAAAAAGCACATCCTGTATACTACTAGCCTCATGCTACAATGGTTTAAAAGACAGCAGAATGAAATTTTCAATTCCGTGCTCAAACACATTTAACAAAATAAAGCGCGTATACAAATGAAACCTCTGCACCAAATCCCGCGCCATAAATAACCGTGTCACGTCCCAGCCTTAACAAATACCCTCTCAGACTCTGACACAGTGTTCAACAGTAAAGACACTCCTAGTTCTGTAATAGATTCAAATTTTTCACACCGCTCTTGTACATTAACATGTGTCCGTAATTTAACTCACGTTACAACGTCGTTGCTTTTTTTGGTAATAATTCATCATCATCAGTCTTATTACGCTCTCACTGCTGGGATACCGGCATTTTTATAGTACATTACGATATTAGTGCGTAAAGATGGTTATAACATGCGAGGCGGAATTTCAGCCCGAGCCGAAGGCGAGGGCGTAATTGAGCCGAGCATGTTATAACCAATACGCACGTATATCGTACGACGTTTTTTAACACACTTGCGAGTAAACAGGAAAAAAAAACATTTAAATAAACTCAATGTGTGAATGCACACTGTTGCTTTCCCGCCATTTTACCAGCGCGCTTGAATAGCAACAGCGCGCTGCTCACTAGCTGGAGTGGTGCGGCGGCGATCAGTTCCATATTTGAAATGGCAAATAATACTGTTATGGAATTTGTATGGACTATAACTTAACTATTTGCTTTGATAACACACGCGTTTTTTATGACCCGCTTTACATATTTAAAACCGGTGGAATTATATCAGCTTTACGAGAGAGGGGGTTAAAAATAAATTAAAGACTGGCTGCTTGATTTATCAAAGCAAGTCCATCCGAACAAGGTGTTCGTAATCTTCCTATTAACAAACGTTCTTTTTTGCAGCCAGCTGTGGGTCCATACAGGCAGGGAATGATGAAGATTATGATGTTACTAAAAAAAGGCGAAACAACATATTTTATGATATGCCCGACAACTCGATTTTGTCGGGCATATCTGATGGCTTTGATGAGTCTAATGACCTACTAACAGTATTGAAACTAGCAACATAGCGAGGCACGCCTAGCTTCGAGGATTTAACCTCAGTCTCCACGAGCGTTTGCGATACGGATATAAGCGTAAGCTCAGCCAATATGTACACTCCACTTCGTCAGCATCTCTACTGCTCTTACTGTGACAGATATCCAAAAGGGTTTTCCTCGCAATGAAGCCATTGGGGAAAGTTTGGAGACAAGTTTATAAGTCCGGCGACGGACGGTGTCGATATCTAAGGGATCTCTCTCTGTCGAGGAAAAATCTTAAATCTCTCGCAAAGTTTGATAACACGATAAATCTTTTGTCGAATATTTCCTTTGACATTTTTTTTGTACCATTTATTGAATGGTGTACATTTTTAACTTAAATTTATTTTTGTGGCTAAGTATTGAACAAATTTAGACTGGTGTAGGTACAACTGACTAAACAGTAAAAACTGTAAATCCGTATTATAAATGTGAAAGTATGTTTGTTGGTTTGTCCTTCTGTCACACAGCAACGGAGCATCAGGTCGACCTGATTTTTTAGCATAGATATAGTTTATGGACCAGAGAGTAACAAAGACTACGTACCCGTAACATCTTAGAGGAAAAATCGTTCTCCTCTATGCGTAAAATAAACAAGCAGAAGCTAGTAATATTATTCCTCGTTATCCGAACCTTCAGAATTACGAAAGGCACGTGAAGAAAATGACTCCATACCGAATTCACAAGCTCCAAGAATCCGTAATAAGCTTTTACAAAGGCCAATTACAGTACAATAAGGAGCGGTTCCACCACACAATAAAACAATGCCGCCGGGGAACAAAGGATCCGAACGGAAAAGTAGTGGGGATCGGTCTCCATAGATACGGGAATAATAGAACGCAAATCGCGGAAAATAGCTTTCGTAAACCAAATAACTACAGTGAAATTTGACTTGCCTTATCACGAAGCAGCGATCTTCTCAATCGTAGGCTGTTCAAAGATATGCGGTCTTATCACAAAAAAAAATTAAATACACTTTGAACATGTATAAAACAGATAAAATCCGCGCCTAACTCATATATACTTATACATACCTTAGTCATGTGTTTAAATATAAGAAACCACAAACCTAGATTTAAGAAATGTCTAACTCAATTCTGTTGTGACTTTTCTAATTATGTTATACGTTCATATTTTAGACACTGCCTAGACCTTCATTTAAGAACTGTCCAAACGATGTTGCGGTGTTTATCTTTTAGACGCTGTTTAGCTATACAAACGTTGATGTTTATGGTAAGAGGCATGAATTATACAAGCTTTTATTTAGCATGCCTTGTTAGTAGGTATGGGACAAATCTTGCAAGCTAAAGTGGATGCACATTTTAGGCCCTGAATTGCCCATAAATAAATTTTGCTTAAAAAAAAGATGTTTAGTTTATGTATTCTCTATGCTATTTCTTCACGTAAACGGATCGACAAACAAGCAAACGGCCCGCCTGATGGCGGTCACCGTCGCCTATGGACATTTGCAACACTGGGAGCGTTGCCAATGAGTTGCCGACCCTTGAGAACTCGTTTGACACCCATCTTGAAGGACTGCATTTTGTAGCACTGCGGAAAACCTGTGGAGGCAGCTCGGTCCACATTTTGCAAGTATGCGGGAGAAAAGATCGCATAAATCGAGCGGTATGAGACTTCCAGGACTCGGTTATGTGTGGATGAGCTTTGTTCTGATGGAGAGATGTTCTATGATATAACTGCAACGATATAGAGCTGCGATTTTTCATAATTATATTAAGTAGGTAGTAGTTAGTTAGTGGTAGGACTAACTCTTCGGCGAGTGTCCGTCTGGGTTGATACCACCGCTTAGCTCGTGAAGTCTGCCGCCAAGCAGTAGTGTGCAAGCATTACTGTGTTCCGGTTTGATGAACAAAGTAGCCAGTGAAATTACTGGGCTTATAAGACTTAATACCTAATGTATCGGGGTAACGAGCGCACTGCAGTTCCGCGCAGGCCTTTGTCTTTCAAAGTTCTGGGTGGCACTGAAATTGTTATGGGCCGGCATTATGCTTACCATCAGGCAAAAGACTAGCTCGTCTCGTTACCAAATAACATAAAAGTGATAGTTTATCTTCAAAAAGGTTGAGATGCGCGAGCGATCAGCGGCGCGCCCTATTCTTGAATCTACTTTAGCATAATTGCTTTGCGTTAATTATTTATTAACAATTTCATCTCGTTAGATGCGAAAGGACTGAACGCAGAAATAAGCACTTCTATTTCCATAAATTAATTAATGTTTAAATAATTGTGCTTTGAACTGAAGAAGCGTTACAATTATATTCTTGTGTTGAAGCAGCTAATATATTCGGGAAATATTTTGCTGCAATGTTTAATTTTCCGTCGTTGCTTTGACTTTGAAGTAACGAAATACTTAAGGGGCTAGGATCGCCAAAACGACTACTTTCTCCTCCTAAAACTCCCACACGGCTTGGTTTAACGACTTGAAAAAAATACTACCTGAATGATCAATTCAAGGGCATTAATTTCACTGATTGATTTTTTTGTGTTACCATTACTTATGGCTTGAAAAAATATTTAACAGCATGCTGTTTTAAAACTATTTTCCCTAAAACTTCTAAATGACTTAGACGTTTGGGATTAATTTTACACCAAAAAATAAGGAAGAAAATTTTCTATAAACTGGCCGTTTCATTTGTGCATAGAGCAATATTTCGCAAAGAAATGATCAAAAAACTGAATTCCAAATGTACAAGTCTCAGAGGTGCTCTGCGCGGGCGCGCGCGGCAGTCATGCACTGGCATTCAGACGGGGAGGTTGTGTCGCTCGTTGCTCTGCAAACGCTGTCCGCCGACGTTACATATTTGTGTGCGTGAATGATATACAATACAAGTATTTGTTTTCGTGTGGGTTTGAAGCTTGCTCAAAGAGTAGCGTCTAGAGCGGTGAAATGTGATTCATTCCGTGATTTGCGCGTGGACGCTCCTCGTATACATATTGAATGGGTTACATTTTTGATTACAATTTCTTGTTTACGGACTTACATCATTTTTACGAGTGGAAAATATATGTATTGGTAAACAAATTATTAGCGGCAGCTACAGGAATATCGGGAGGTTTAGAACTGTTTAAGAAAGACTGGAAATGAAATTGAAAAGTAAAATTACTCAGGTTAACGAGCACAATGCGGTACTGCATCTTTTTGTTTCAAAGTATTTATTGGCACTGCAATTGTTATGGGCCGGCGTTATCTTTATCATCAGGCAAACGACCACCAAACGATCAGGGCCATCTACAGTAAAAATGATATCGAAAATGATAACAATTTTAAAATCCAAGATATCGGACATTTTTATTTTTCAATAAAATGGTATGGGTATCATTTTCGAGATTTCTCGGGGTGCTGATTACAGAAATGACAACCATTTTTAAATTCAAGATGACATTTTTTTAGGAAATCGATAATATGGGTGCCATTTTCTAGGTTTCTCGGGGGGCTGATATCGAAAATGACAACGATTTAAAATCCTACATAGCGGACAATATTTTTTTTTCAATAAAATGCTATGGGTGTAAGTTTCGAGATTTCTCGGGGTACTGTGTACAAAAATGAAAAATTCTTTTATAATCCAAGATGGTGGACAATTCTTTTGTAAAATGATATGGGTGTCGTGTTGGAGGTTTCTCAGGGTGCTGATTTTGAAAATGACTACTATTTTAAAATCCAAGATGGCGGACAAATTTTTTTAGTAAAAGGATATGGGTGTCTTTTTCGAGGTTTCTCAGGGTACTGATAATGAAAATGACAACGATTTTAAAATCCAAGATGGCGGACACGTTTTTTTTTTCAATTAAATGGTATGGGTGTCATTTTCGAGATTTCTAGGGGTGCTGATTACGGAAATGACAACCATTTTTAAATCCAAGATGGCGGAAATTTTTTTAGGAAATCGATAATATGGGTGCCATTTTCTAGGTTTCTCGGGGTGCTGATATCGAAAATGATAACGATTTAAAATCCATTCAAGACCTATAGGGTGGTTCACGGAGACCTAGAGCAATAGACCAAGAGACTAGAATCATTAAATTTGGCAA
The DNA here is from genome assembly GCA_907269065.1 of Crocallis elinguaria. NCBI lineage: Eukaryota > Metazoa > Arthropoda > Insecta > Lepidoptera > Geometridae > Crocallis > Crocallis elinguaria. The sequence continues at coordinate 2,778,597 of OU026076.1, forward strand.
GAAGTATTGTCTTATACCACAAGTAAAGCGAAAAATCCGAAAACTAATTATGTATAACACACACACGCGCACGCGCATGCACACGCTCGCGCAAGCGCACGCACGCACGCATGCACACACATGCTCACGCACACGCTCGCACACGCGCACACGTGCACACGCTCGCACACGCGCACACGTGCACACGCGCAAACGCACGCACGTACGCAAGCAAGCACGCACGCACGCACGTACGCAAGCAAGCACGCATACAAGCAAGCACGCACACAAGCAAGCACGCACACAAGCAAGCACGCATGCACGCACGCACGCACTCACACACACGCACATTATCAATGAGTGTATTGTGTACAATTTTTTAGGGTTAATTATTTTGTTGAATGTAGCTGTAAAAGGACCTAACGATTCCAGTCTTGAACGAACTATTTACATGCTTACAAGTCTTTTCGGAATCCTCGGCGCGCGAGTCCAACCCACACTTGTCTATTTTTTCTATTGTATTGGTTAACGAGACGAGCTGGACGTTTGCCTGATAGGAGTCATAATGCTGGCCCATAAAAATTGCAGTGCCATTCAGAACTTTGAAACACAAAAGCCTGCGCGGCACCGCAGTGTGCTCATAACTAAGTCTCATATCTTAGTAATTTCGCTGGCTACTTTGCTCAACAAACCGGAACACAATAATGCTTGCACATTACTGTTTGCCGGCAGACTTCATGAACAAAACGGAAACCCAGACGGACACTCGCAGATGACTCGATACCTCGTAAATGACATCAATATAAAAAACATGACTACAAAAGTAAAAAATAAAAAATAACCCGAAAATCATTTATTTACGTACACGTTCGTTTTTGGGTCAAAAGGTGTAACAAATTTCATTGTTACGGAGCAAATTGGCTGTCTGTACTTTTATTATAGTCCACAGCGATGTTTTGAGATAAATCTCAACGTTGTATGATCTCATGTGCGTCCGTCCCGTTTATTTACGAACTAGCTTCTGCCCGCGGTTTTCACCCACGTTCCCATAGGAACCGTGCATTGTTCCGGGACAAAAAGTAGCTTATGTTATTCTCCGGTCCATAAACTATATCTATGCCAAAAACCACGTCGATCCGTTGATTCGTTACTGCGTGAAAGAAGGACAAACCAACAAATCAACAAACACACTTTCGCATTAATAATATAACTAGCTTCTGCCCGCGGTTTTCACCCGCGTTCCCACAGGAAACATGCATTTTCCGGATACAAAGAACCCTATGTTACTCTCCGGTCCATAAACTATTACTATGCCAAAAATCACGTCGATCCGTCGCTCCGTTACTGCGTGAAAGAAGGACAAACCAACAAATTAACAAACCAACAAACAAACTTTCGCATTTATAATAGAGTAGGATATAGGATATATTTAGTATGGAAGTATGGATAGTATGGATAATGATGATCAAACTTCACTTTCAATGAAGAACTTTCCACTAAATGAATTCAAAGAATTATAGGCAAAGAAGATGCCGTGCGCGCTACTCGCACGCGCGTTCGTTCATCCGCGTATTCTATGACGTTAGGTTTTGCGATGTTCTTGAAAGACGAAGTGTGGACCGCGCGGGTGAAGTGGGATTGACTCCACCCATTCGAGCAAGGCCATTGGCGCCTAGTAGGGTCTTAACCAGAAAACCGTAGCATGAAACGCTTCGTCTAAGAATATTAATTTGTGTTGATTAAACATAACTTAGCGCAAACAAAATACAATGTGTCCGGTTGCAGGTGTGCTTTTAGTGGTATAATATAAGGTAAAATTTATCGACAAGTAACCCCCCAATAAGTGAAATTTTTCTCATTTTTTTAGCTAAATTTTTTTTATTTTTATTTTTTGTCCTTTAGTGAAATATGAATAATTGGAAACAATTCCCATCGACTTATTGTCTACGTTTGTCTATCAAATGAGACCTCTTTTGTTTTTTAGAACGAAGAGAGGTCGTGAATGTATATCAGAGTTTTCTAACGCACAGATGTATAATGTATATGTCAAAAAAGTTGCGGTCAATATAAAGGCGCCACAAAGGATACTTTTTTATTTATGATCCAGTTTAACCGTGTCAGTGAGTTTAACGCTTGTTACAAAAATATATCTACTTTATTTTCTTAGTAGGTTACCCAAACAGACGTAAACGAATGCTCTAATACGCAATTCGATAAAAAAAATAACAAAAAAACGTGCGTAGTACCTACGGCAAAAGCTTTTTGTGTAAGTGATTTTAAAAGCTCCAAGCTCACCCTAATTTGGTACACACGCCGGGCGTATGTCGAGTCATGACATATAAATAAGGATAAGCCCGGGACTTTCGCCAAGTAAATAAAACCGGGTACAAAATATAATTACCTACACTGTAAACAACATAGAACTTTGTTGTCCTACTACATTAGAAACGCGAGCGTGCAGTGCTTGTCCAACTTTCGCGCAGCAACAGAGCAACGAATAGACGTGACTTTCTGCAGATACTAAGGGCCGGAAAGTAACTTTCTTTTTAGTGACCTTTTGCAGGTACTTTAAGGGCCGGAACGTACTTTCTTTTAATCCCGGTAATATGCATGGTTCCTGTGGGAATACCCGGGTGAAACCGAGGGCAGCAACTAGTTATATGGACATAAGCGCGCTGGGTTAAACAACTGGGTATCTAATTAAAACTTAGCTAGAGCAAAGCCGTGTCGCTTCAGGCAATACAACTTTAGTCAGGCTGGAAAGAGATTTATGCATTTTATAATAATAACTAGCTGCTGCCCGCGGTTTCACCCGCGCTGAGACATTGGATTTCATGATTTTTAGTTTTTTGCGCGGAACCCTAATTCTTTTTCTAAAATAAAATTAGCCTAAGTTACTCCTTGTAACATCAGCTATCTGCCAGGTCCCATTAAAATCGGCCCAGACGTTTCGGAGACTACCCGGGACAAACAGACTGACAAAATTTTTAAAAATGGTTGTTTTGTTATACGTACCGTATATACTTTCATATGCATTTGGTAAAAAGCTGTTATTTTGATATTACAAACAGACACTTCAATTTTATTTATTTGTGTAGATTAAGAGAAGGTCCCCGGTGAGATAGTGTGGTCAACCGCTAACACAATAGTGATACTACATCTTTGCTCAATTATTCTGCCTTCAGTTTCCTACGATAAAGTTACGTTTCGTGACTTACCTTTATCAATCAGCAAGTACCCAAATAAATAATTTAACTACAGCTAAATGTACACGTATTTCTTGATCGTTGTAAGTCTAAATTACTTTCCGATGATGAATAGATAAAGAAAATGTTTGTATATACTATTTATGTTGGGAATAAATCATTTAATTCTCATCTCTCGCTTCCTCGAACCATCGAAAATATTTCGACTGTATTTTCTTTTACTTAAAAGTATTTATTTCACCTTGCCGCTCGTTTTGCTTTGTTTAATTCAATCGTATCAAAATTGTTTTGTTAATTATCGTGTACATAAATAATATGTAATCGAAAAAGTATGTCAAAATGTTGTCTAGATTAAAATTATCAATGATTAGTTAGTTAAAAATTATAAATGCGATTCTGAGGCGCAAGTACGGAAGTCAAACTGATAAATTTATCGAATGTGGCGAGTACCGAAGTCTGCACGTAAAGTAATATAGTAGCTCTATATTCTCTTTGGATTCGACCTAGCTATTCGATAACTTTTGTCGATTGTATCGAGGCTCGATAAATTATATAAAAAGTCGATAAAAACCACTTTATCGATGTCTTCTGTCAATTTTATCGATCGTTAAGATCCGTACTTGCGGTGCTGCACTGCGGCGCGAGTACGGATCTTTTCGATAAAAATAATTCGATAAAATTGACAGTTCAAATCGATAAAGTGGGTTTTATTCGATAAAATTTACAGCTAAAATCGATAAAGTGGGTTTTATCGATTTTAACTGTCAATTTTATCGAATTTTATTTATCGAAAAGATCCGTACTCGCGCCGCTGGTGTGTCAATTAAAACGTTTTTTTTTTAGTTTTGACGGGTCGATACACTTTCAATGAACAGTGATATTCAAAGGGATAGTACTCTTAATTTTCGGCACGCCAGAACTACATTCTATGTATTCTTATGTTGTATTGATATTTGTTTACAAATATACTAGTTATGTCAAAATATTTACAACACAATTTTGTTGTTATGGCTACTTTTATGCTTATAGCAGACACAAACAAATATTACTCAAATTTCATTCCAAGGTCTAAGCATTCTGAGAGTGATCTACCCTCAGGGGTATTATTAAATTTTATCGAAAAAGTACTCATAAAACAATGGAGGCTGCCTTATTTCTTTTCTATTAACAAGTCTGTAAGATATTAGAGAGAATTCGGAATTTGTCAGCATAGTATCATTTTTAAAATTGGCGCCCAACATTGACTAATTTTGAAACTTACGAACACATACATTACGTAAAACCTTAATCATACGCCAAAGGAAAGAAATAAAGCAATGTTTTAAACAACCATCAGGTTTAAAATATTTTTTTTGTCCTTACTTAGTTAGTTCGTATATTAGCCTTAGTATTGGAAATGGTAACAAATATTTCTAGAACAAAAAAAAAGAGTAAGATCTAAACATGTAATTCAACGAGTATTGTGGTAAATAGTTTTTTTTTTAATTTACCAAAAATGAGAGCTGCGTTTTGTTTCACGGTTTTAATACGACTTCTTTCTAAATCAGTGCCATGTCTATTACAAGTTGAGCCTCTTTTCTTAGAAACGTCAATAGCCGTGTGTGCTCAAAATAAACTGTGCCTGCAATCATATATTTTTTCTATTTTGTCTTCCCAAAGTACAAACGGGCAGAGCCTCGAGCAAATAAGTTTATATCATTTATATCAAATTGCTTTACAGTATTTGTTTTAAACGACCTTTATGTTTGACATTTAATTAAATAGCAGTCCGGCGTCCTCTTTATCATCGTTATATTTGGTTTCGCTTCGGCATAAATGTGGCACCCAACGTGGGACTAATTTAGTTGGCTTGGGTTGTAGACACAAACTGAAAATTTAACATAATATACATTTGTACAATGCCATAGTGGCCTGAAAAATATTGAATATTGGGAGGACTATAATTTGTAACATCATATAAGTTCACATATCCTGTGTTTCAATACTGTTCTAGGGCTGATGCCTGTATTCTTATAGTTATAAAAACCATTATGTATTGATTGATCGACTTTCGACTAAGTATCGTCGGTCGATAAGAAGTGATCGATCTGCCTGTGATCGCTTTTTGAACAGTGAAATATACTTACTCGTAAAACTTAAATGCGTCAAGTTTACAATCGCAATCTGACTGCTATTTCGTTGCTATTGTAATCGCAAAGTGTGTTATTAGGACGCAAAATGACTTAAGTGAATGCGTGAGCAAGATATCAAAAGCCTCTCCCAGTCTCCTCTGTGTCCATAAATCATCTGCGAACATCACTAGCGTCTAACATACTTACAAGAGGTTTAATACCGCTTAAGTGTTACAATAACTTAGACTTCAGCTCCATAGTAGCTATACGTACGTACGAGTAAAGGCTGTCATAAATAATTTATATGGCCATAAACTGCTCCCACGCGTTCCAACTTACCTGAAACAAAACAAAGGCGAGGTAAACTAGGCGATACCGATACAATAACTCTCTCTCTAATAGCTGCCGGGAACCTGAGCGAAATACGAGAAGTTTCAGACAGTAATTGCTGCAGTCTGGTTCTTCAGTAATTACGGCAATCTTCTATTTACGGGAAGCTTTTTCAATAGATATATACAAGCAGCTGTAAATTGAAGGTTGCAATAAGCCCTTGAGCGACTCACTTATTTCAGGTGTGCAGTATAGCTAAACTTAGTTTAGCAATACTGCCTGAGTTAGAATTATTATGCGAAAAATTCAACTTTTTCTGATCTATGTGTGTTTAATATCACGTATTTTTTCGAAAACAATCACTCTAGAAAACTGCCGTATTTTTAGACGACAGGCACTTAACTTATCCATATCATTACCTACCTACTCTACATAAGGTCACAAGGTGGGCGTTGTAACAAGTCAACATGTCAGTCAAACTCATATTTACCCATTCCTTATAGTGGAACCCGAAACTTGGTAACAAGCTCACAGGTCTATCTATTGTAAACCAAACAATGGTCCAAGAACACCCCAACATTATTAATCAGGTCAAACTTTGATCAAGTATCTTTGGAGTGCTGATCCCGAAAATTCTATTATGATTACGAACCTTGTGTATTTGTGGTTTTATCTAGACATAAAACAAACCTACCTACATTGGATTTTAACTAAGACTGAAGACAGTATTATAAAATGGTTGAATGTATGAATAAAAAGTACGAAACCAATTATGTAAATGGCTGAGGCACGAATTAATACCGTAAAGATAAAACCAGTGAAAGCCCCTTTTATTGATTTAATTTTGGCTTACGAGACAAAATCTAATCTCTCAGTAAAAAGCGTGCAGTGCCACGCAGATCTGTGTGTTTCAAAGTTTTGGGTGGCACTGGCACTATGCTTACCAAAAGGTAAACGACCTGCTCATCTCGTTACTTCTTAAAAGTTATACCACAAAGGGCTTACTGGCCCGTGTGGAAGACAAAGTATGCAACCTTTAAGGCGGTACCACGAGTCAATGACATTCATCATTCTGTCCTCTTTGCACACACTGTCGGTTTGCGTTAATATAAAAGAGAAGGAAGACTGGGCGAGCAACTGAAATTGTGTAATAATCCAAAAAAAGCCTAATTACTTCAAAATTAGATGCATAATCTAAAATGTACCACAACCAAGTTTTTTTTATGAAATATTGGGTAGAATTTAACGATGCGAATCACTGATGATATTACCTATATACAAACCGTCCACCATCAGGCGTCTGTATACATCTCATATGTCCAGTAATTTCACTGACTACATTTGCTCATCGAACCGAAATACAGTAGTAATGCATACAGTATACACCCTATTGTTTGGCAGCAGACACCGCGAGCAAAGCGGTGGCACCAAACTACTCACACAGACGGACGTTCCCTAAGGAGTTGCCTTACCACCTGCAAAATTTCAGAATGTAAAATATTGTCATGTTTCTTAACTTTAATCGGTTTCATCATATAATTAAAACCTCTATACTTAAACGAGCCCAAAAGGCAGCCCAAAGGATCAAGCGCCTTTTGAGGCTTTCTGCTGACTCAGCCGCTGCACCAGCCTTATTTTGCGTTCCAGGAAGATGCGACGGTGCAAGGGTGTCGACGCATGTAGCGTCCCACACTAAAGGCCGCCCCAACTTCCACGGAATGAGCGTCATTCCGTCAGGTCTTTTACCATCTTTTTTCTTTTATATTTGTAATAACTCTAAAAGGACCGATAAGTGATTCAGCTTATTGGAGCGATATCATTTCTCTCGAAATTTCTTTACAGCGTGACCCTGATTACCACGCGTATTATTATTCAGTTTATAGATAACTATGAGTAGGTACTACACATATAATACGGTCCGCCTTACTCGCATATATTAACCGAGGTGTCCTTAGAGACCTTTGCCTGCAGGGCCGGAGGAAAGGATGGTGAGCAAGAGGTGTCAAACTCTCGTTCTTTACTAATCAATAATGCTTCCCAACGTACGTTTCGGTCTTTTTTGTAGTCTTCTGTTATTTCCGGCGGCTCCGTAGCTAAGTTGGTAGTAACCCTGCCTGCAAGGCGAGGGGTCCCGGGTTCGATACCCGGCCGGGGCAAATTTTGTGTAAGCATAAAGTTTGTTCTCGGGTCTTGGATGTTTGTGATGTGTATCTGTGTATGTCCATGCCACCTGCGACACAGGGAATCCTAGTGCGGGGGTATGAGTGTGTAAGCGTTTATGTTTTTTTTTTTTATGTTTATTTCTAAATTAAATATGGAGAACCGCTCATCACCTTCAGAGAGACCAAATTTTGTGGAACCTCCCAGGAATTGCAATTTCAGAAACAATAGAAAATAATAAAAACGGCGAAGATATATGTGGATTATTATTATTATTATGTTTTGGTATAAGTGGGTTGTGTCGACGCTTTTTGCCCTTAGTACGGTTCAGTTGTCTGGTCAACCGGACTAAGAATCTTCAGAACCATTTTTAGAAACCAACATGTAATTGTATTGGATATAGTTAATTTCCATTATTTTGTTAAGTGTCATGTAAAAACTATAAAAATCTATGACTACCACTCAACGCACACCCTTAAGTTCGTTCCTGCTCCTCGATGACACCGAACAATGAGCTCTCCCTCGGCGAACAGCAAGAAATTGTCTCAGAAATTGCAGCTTAACAATATTACCTTGGTGCGGAGAAATGCTCTCGTGAAAATGTGTTTCTCTTCATTATCACATATGGCGAGAGGATATTTGGTCCTTCATATTCGTTGGTGGTAGGACTAGCTCATCCGTCTGGGTTCGTACCACCGCTTCGCTGGTGAAGTCTGCCACCAAGCAGTAATGTATAAGCATTACTGTGTTCCGGTTTGATGAGCAAAGTAGCCAGTAATACCTAACGTCTCAGAGTAACGGGCGCACTGCAGTACCGCACAGGCCTTTGTGTTTCAAAGTTCTGAGTGACACTGCAATTGTTTTAGGTCGGCTTTATGCTTACCATCAGGCAAACGACCAGCTCGTCCTGTTATCATACAGTATTAAACAATTTTTTTAGTTCAAAACGAAACGGAAAAACGGACTGACTTTTACCCCAGCCACAGAGATAACCAATCTGTTTTGGTCTGTTTCTATAAAATTCAAAGTCTATCTTTTCGATTTTATTCTGAGTCCACCATTATGGGGACAAATTTGAACTCTTTCAAGAATGTAGGTCAAGAAGGGGTAGTTCCCAATAAGTTTTGAGTTTTTAATAACGCGGAATTTGGAATGATTTCAAGTCTTGTATAAGGCCGTATTTCTTTACTACGATGAGCGTAGGAGAACCATGAATTTGGTACAGCGCCATGAAACAGTGGACGATATAAACGATATCCGTTTTGTACCTTATACCTCGTTTCTGAGATAAAGGACACTTACAGACAACAAAGTGATCCCTATCTTTCCTTTCTTCTCGTATATATAATAGCCGCCCGCAAGCTTTGACTTGACTTTTTTGACTTCAACAACAACCGGAACCGTGCTCTCCAAGCACAGACCAGTAAACCTAGACACCGCATGATTCAAGTTTTCCATGAGAACACAATCGTCAAATGTTGGCGGGGAACGAGGTATGACGGCGTGTTGTGATTGGTCAGTTTAAAACTCATACATCAAACGAGTGAAGACGGCGTGTGATTGGTCGGGTTGGGCGGCATGAAGCAGTGACAATGCTTAAGCTTGACGAGCACGGTTGCGCGGGTAAGCGGAGTCTATAGGATTAATACTCTGTGTCTCCGAAGCACAGTAGCGCTCAGTTGTAACTACCACACAGCGGTCACCCATCCAAATACTGATCGCAGCCAAGGCTATTTAACTTTGCCGATCCGTGAACCTTTAATTCGAGCTACGCTATGAGCGCTTCAGTGATCATATAAGAGTTCAGTTTTTTCTTTTCGAGTTACGGATTCCAAAAAAATATTAAATTAGTATATATATTATATTATACTGGTGTATTATATATACACCAGTCGAAATCCATACAAGCCACGACTTCAGTTTCCGTCCCAAGGCTGCAGTGTTTTAAGAAGCTTAATAATATCTTCCTTTGAGATCTCACTAGCGCAAAAGTAGCAAAGAGATCCTAATTAATTCATGCATAAATTCTACATAATATGTTATGTTTATGATATTCCAGTTGGGGTGTTCCTCGGAGACATTAGAACTATCCTCCATGTATCGCATTATGTTAAACATGTTTCCAGTCTGCTGGCTCGGTGAACACGTCAGGTAATCATAGCCGATTCATTCCAAATGAGAAAACTCATGATATAAACTGTGAACTTTGTATATTCTATTATAATTATAATGTTTGGGATATGAATGTGGTACAAAAGGTCATTTTGGGATCTACTGAATCATTAAAACGAATCAGGACTTTGGCTTAGAGTCGAGGATATATGATTTTGCTATATACGTATAAGTATACTGAGTTGCGTTTAAAAATGTAATATATTCACTAGATGGTAGGATTAACTCTTATGCGAGTGTCCGTCTGGGTTGCTACCACCGCTGTGCTCTTGAAATCTGCCGCCAAGCAGTAATGTGTAAGCATTACTGCGTTCCGGTTTGATGAACAAAACAGACAGTGAAATTACTGGGCTTATGAGACTTAATACCTAATGCCTCAGCGCAATGAGCGCACTGCAGTGCCGTGCAGGCCTTTGTTTCAAAGTTCTGAGTGGCACTGCTATTGTTATGGGCCGGCGTTATGCTTACCATCAGGCAAATGACTCGTCTCGTTGTCAAATAGTATTTTAAAAAAATATTTATAGGTGCCTTAAGGCGTCTCCGTGAGACACAATAACTAGGAAGCACGAAATTTCAGCGAAGTTAGGTTATGGTTAGGCCAAATGGTAGAACTATGGATATTTTACGGATGTCTGATCTAAAGTACTACTTACCTATAGGCTTTCATTAATCCTACAAGTTCAAAAATATATTCTTGCTAAGACCCAAGCAACGCCATTTTCTTTTTTTAAGTTACAGATCAGAAAACGCAAACTGTAAAGAGGTACTAGAAAAAAGAACACCCCAAGGGATCAAAGGTTTTCAAGTAAAAGGTGCTTACAACAAAACAAATACCTATTAAAAAGGTGTGGTCTTGGACAAAGGAGCGGCTGCGGGTATTAAACAAACTCGCAAGACAGATGGGTCTGTCTGTAATGTACAAAGAAAATAAACTGCGCTTGTTTTTGCATGTTTTTGCATGAAAAGCCGAAGGGTAGTTTGTTTAGCGAAATTGGGGCTGATTCAAGTGAAATGGTCCTCTAATATGTGATCTTTAGACGGTCTTGTTTTAGTAGATTCATCTATTATTCTTCTACATCTATACAAATTAATACAATTGAAGTGTCTGTTTGTAATATCAAAATAACAGCTTTTTACTAAATGCATATGAAAGTATATATACGGTACGTATAACAAAACAACCATTTTTTTAATTTTTGTCTGTCTGTCTGTTTGTTCCGGGTAATCTCCGGAACGGCTGGACCGATTTTGACAGGACTTTCACTGGCGGATAGCTGATGGTACAAGGAGTAACTTAAGCAACTTTAATTTTAGAAAAAGAAATAGCGTTCCGCGCAAAAAAATAAAAACCATCTAATCCAAAATCTCCGCGCGGGTGAAATCGCGGGCAGCAGCTAGTAATTAATATATTGCTATTCTTATTGTTTTCTATTTGATATTCAATATTTGTAAGAATGGATAAGACTAGACCCTCTCTTCGAGCATACTTTAGTGTTTTGTATTTTCACATTATAATCTCGTACCTACGAACAAATAATTTATTCGTAGTCTCGTACTTATACTTTTCATAGGCATTAGTGGAGCGGTAGCAAAAACTAAAAGGTCCTTTTAGGTTTTAAAAATTAATCTGCTTAGCTATATGTGGGCAATGCAGTGATAGAGTGGATTATGTATTGTATAATGTTTATCACAAGTCTGATGGGATTGTGAAACGAAATTAATTGTGATTTAAATTGTAACTTTGTTATACATAATAGGTTTGCGTTCGATCACTAAGGGCCGTGTTCATCAACCAAGTTCAACTATGAAGTAGGTTCAAGAGCTAGATTTGACAGCAGATGCCAAAACTATAACTCGAAGTGGACCTCAGTTCATGACCCTAGTTCATAATTGAATTTCAGTTCAATATGGTAGGTTCAATATGGTAGGAACTCGGCCCTCGGCCTCATTCATTTATATTTTGACGCATCAATCAATTTAAAGTATTAGTACACGTATCCTTTGATACTCAGATCCAGGCATTAATGACAATATGCAAGTTGTTTTGGTTGCACAAATCTCTTATACGTGTCAATAAAAGCAAAGCTTGCAGTGTTACTCCAACATTTTAAAGCCAAGCACGATCTCATACTTTATCTGCAACATCGCAAAGACTTCGAGAAATGTAATACAAGCTGTACACTCTGTACAGTCAATGAATAAATCAAGCAAAAACAAAATTGTCGGTGTAATCTAGCAGGACATGAACATTTTGTATCCAACCAGAGGGCTCAGCATTCGCTTCGAACTTCGAAGCGATTCTAATTCTACAGTTATCATTAACAAAGTTTGTATGATATTGATATATTAGTTATCAACTTAAGGTGCCCCTTCCCGGCCCGCCTAAGTAGAACGCAAAAATGGCCTAAAGGCTTGTTGTTTCATCGAATAAAAACAGGCACTACGGAAAAAGAGAGACAACGCTCGAAACCTCGGTTGGCATTCGGAAAATTTTGAAATAAACCAAAGAAAAAAATTGATACAACACTATAATCACGTACGAGCGTTTGTATGGAAAGTATGGCGGGTTGGTCCTCTTAACATGGTAACCATGGTACCAAAGTAATTCCCTGCATAGCAATAACCAAGTCATCAAGCGTAACCTTCCCCGAGAGTGCTCTAGTGCGCGGATTTATTTATAGTTTAGAGTATAGACAATAATGTACCTGCAACACCAAAGATCGAGCAGCGATAGTTCAAACCATTTTTTGCAAGTTTGAAACACATTTTATAGCGTAAGTATTTGTTCTGTATCTGAGGATATAAGGTAATCCTAGTTAGGGGGCAAGGAATAAGGTCTGTATATACTAATATGTGATAGTTGAGCGCTATTTATTTATCAAGCCATCTAGAGAAGCCATACTCTAAGTGTGTTCCCCCTGTAGTGTTAAGTACTTTTATTATGCTTATTAATAAAGAATACACTTTTAATAAAAACTATTGTTTTATTATAGGGTTCCGTCAAGTATTTCGATTTCCAAAAGGGTTCCGTCACCACAAAAAGATAGAGAACCGCTGCTCTAGACAAAAGCCACGTAGGCACGCGTTCCGCTCACGCTAATATACTGTATGGGGATGACATTAGTCATTCCCATACATTATATTCGCAATATAAGCTGATGCTTGAGCGATGTCACGATTAGTGCATTGTAATTGTTCGTATTGGCTTTTCATTCTACGATATTGTCGTTAGCGTGAGCGGTAATATAAGCGTGTGGATTTTGTCCAGATGCACAGAATAAGCACATCTAGAGGACCATAAATCTACTTTTACATAACTGACTTTAAGTGAAATATACCATGTAGGTACTCGTAGTAGGTGTAGGTACACGATACACCTTCTACCTCAGCTTATTTCAAATCGATTTCAATAAAAATTCATAGTGATGTAGATATGCGTTTCGTGACCGCATCTGTACCTTTAGAAAGGCTTGAACGTCTAAGGAAATTTGCATTTCATATTGGAAACCAAAAGAAAGTTCAATGGAAGTTATACATTACTTATGAATTAGAATATGAAACGCTCTACGAACATAATAATGCCGATGTAGGTATTACAGTTCTGTTGAGGTAGAAAACATTTGCATAAAAATAGCTCCAAGCAAAGACAAACAGTTATAATAGTTGGAGCACTACAAAGAAGCTTACAGTTTTTATTATAATTTTTCATTAGAGGTGACAATAGTCCGTGAACTTTCATGGACTAGTCCATTAGTCCATTCGTCACGTTGTTGAAGTGTTCTGATAAGGAAACAACATAACGATATTCTTATTAGGAATTAGCTGTAGCCCGCGGTTTCACCCGCGCGGAGATTTTGGATTTCATGGGTTTTATTTTTTTGCGCGGAACCCTAATTTTTTTTCTAAAATAAAAGTAGCCTAAGTTACTCCTTATAACATCAGCTATTTGCCAGTGAAAGTCCCGTCAAAATTGGTCCAGCCATTTCGGAGATTACCCGGAACAAACAGACAAACAAAAATTTTAAAAATGGTTGATTTGTAGTAGGTGCCGTATATACGTTCATATGCATTTAGTAAAGAGCAGGGCCCCGATCGCGCTAATTTGAAATAACAACGTACAGTTATTGTTTGGTTGTGATTTGATGCCAACTGTTGTTTAGTTTCGGTTCAGGCGTGTGGAATTCGATATTGCCGTTCATTTGACAGCGTTAACTGTCAGTTGTTGTCGAGAAACGTCTCAACTTTTGGTAAAACTATTAGCGCGATACGAAACGGTCAAAAAGCTGTAATGCGGTTGTGGTTTAGTAGCGGTTTGGTTGATAATTTTTAACGCGATTGCCCTCCTGTTATTTTGATATTACAAACAGACACTTTTATTTGTATAGATAATAGTATTATTCGATATTACTTGACGATTGTGCACAAACACATTCGTCAAGTTGTTCAAGTGATCCGATAAAGCAACAACGAAACTCAATTAGATAGGGAACTCGACAAACATAATAATGGATTGATCTGTTCCACCCCCGACCCCTATACCACACTTTAATATTGTATCGATACGGTACTATATTTTTGTACGTTTTTCTTAGCGACTGTACTGACTATTGATACATTGAATATTTCTTGGGTACAGTCAGGTTATGAAGTGATGATGTTTCAGTGGTAGCGTCGCCCGCTAATCCATAAATAAATAGTTAAAATCCTACAATTTTCTAATGCTCAGTGATTTGGAAGTAAGTCAATCTGGCCAGCTACACCGTCAAGATGAAAACCAAGTATCTATGGGGCACCTTAGACGCTCAAGCAAAAGTACGTTTGCTTGTCAGAATAACAACGCTTTTGCGTCAAACGCGCATTTCGAGTATCACGAAATCCGCGCTTGACGCGAAAGCGTTGTTATTCTGTCAAGCAAACGTACGTTTGCTTGAGCGTCTAAGGTGCCCCTATCGGTGTGTTCCGGCAACTGTCAACTTAAATCGCTCAACAGTCACTATGTACCTATACGAAATTACTGGGAAATGTTACTGGGGAAAGTTTTGAAGAACTACAATAAAACCTGAGACTGTGATGCAACCATATCGTTGTGGTAGACTGCAGCGGTTCTCAATCTATTTGGTGACGGAACCCTTTTGGAAAGCGAAATACTTGACGTAACCCTACAATAAAACAATAGTTTTTATTAAAAGTGTATTCTGTCAAATGGACTGCGTGCTCACAAGTAGATATCGGCGGTGGCGGCATAGTAAAATTGTACGAGGCAACTCAGTTCGGCTGCGCCTCGTGAACCGTGATACGCCGCGTCAGTACGGTCGACCAGAGAAAGATATTTAGAAAATTTTTTTCTAAATTCTTGCGGATTCCCTACAGGGGTATCGCGGAACCCTAGGGTTCCGCGGAACACGCTTAGAGTATGGCTGTGGTAGAGTATTTTGACGTTCTCGCCAAGCTACTTAGATGAAGACATGAAACGAGTGCAACGGAAGTTCGCTAGATATATTTATAAGAGGATGTTTGGTTTTTACCCCTACCTCTATCCGTCTTTATTTGTATCAGGAATGGTTGGATTAGAGACATTGGAGTTCAGACGAAAGTTACTGCTTGCGATCCACTACTGCCTTATACTGCGTAATAAAATTAATAACCCAGCTATATTGGCAAGTATTAAGTTGTACGTTCCTAACAACTATATTCGAACGGGGCGTCGACGGCATCAGCTGTTCGCTTGTCCAGGGCCGCGCACCCATCACTGTGACAACGCACCTACACTTCGGGCGCTTGCTTTACTCAATGAGTTCACGTACGAGTGCCAACATGTTGACATATTCCATGACAGTGTACGTAGTATTTGTAGTTATCTTAAAGTATATTTAAGTTATAATAATAAAAATAGTTAGCGCTTTGGTAACTACTGTAAGCTACCTATTAAGATTAAATAAATAAATAAATAAATAAAATGCATACTGAAAAACCGTAGGGATATCGGAAAATCTTCCCGCCACTAAAATGAGGAGAGGAAATACTCGCTAAAATTAGCAATGTCGGTCGAGAAAGGGACTACTATAAGATCTTCAATCTCACCTTTTCGGTGACAGCCAATCCGGCATATTCTTCAGAAGACAAGCAGTCGCCTTTGAGCCAACTTGCTAGCCGACCTAGCTCGCCCAGCATGTTCGAAGGCGACAGAGAACTCAGCGCCATTTCTAAGTTTATCGCACTTGTTTCTATAGATATTTATATCATTGACTAACTTAAAACTGCTCTGAAATCAAGTTTTTAAATCGAGTTAGGTGCAATGAGTTTATACCGATAACTCACGATAAATTACAAACTTCGATAAACTCAAATACGCATTGCGTAAATTTTACTCGCCGGTACTGTAGAAAATGTACAACTTTTCCAATCAAACTTTCTAGTCCTTTGTCATAGGTGTAGATTTTCCCGCGCAAACCTAGAAAACCGTCTGCCTCCCGCGGCGACTACAACGCGACTGATAACAATCGGGAATCACGGCTTGATTCCTCTGAAATTTCCATATTAAAACGTCAACCGTTTTCAAATCAGCCGAATACCGACTTTATCGCATTGCTTTACAGTTGATTTTCAACTATAGCAATGAAGTAGTAGGCACCGAGCATGCGCGCTAAAAATAGGACGACAATATAGAGGGTGGTTGTAAATCGCAGTGAGATGACGTCATTTCCGCAATTCGCTTTTCATTTCCGAATTTGAAACACGTGGGTACGAGTAACGAATGTTATGGTGACGTAAGATGGTGAATGACGTGATTTTGTAGGGGATGGTTCATGATTATGTTGTTTACTTTCCTAATCAGGATATATGAATGAAATTACTGTAGGTACCTTGCCAGATAAAATGCACCTCAATTTAAATTAGCTGACGCGCGACCGTGAGCATATTGTAGAAGCATAATAAGATATACTTACTTGGGTATCAGAATAAGATAGCCCTTTGAATAACAATTTTTTGATCAGAATAAGTCTTCATTTTTATCGATCCTGTGCATATGCACATGATTGATCAAAATGGCTGCTTAACAAATACATAACCAATATCATAAAATATTCACTGGTATGCATGAGGGACGATGGTACTCAAAAGTGGAGATAGGCACAGTTGTAAAAGCTATCACCCATCACAGACCGAATTGTTGCTTACCATCATGTCAGTAGTGTTGGTGTCAAGCAGGTGTCAAGATGGTGAGTAGTGGTCAAACATGGCTTACGCTTCTGACATCTAGTACCTCAGTTAATCCTATAGAGTTGTTTGATCCTTATAGGAAACAGAATCGATAGGCATCAAAAAAGTTATTAAGTATTTATAAATTAACCATTTTCTCAATGACTGTACATTTTTCCTAACATCTGTAAATGCAGGTAAAAATATGTTCAAAAATTAAGAATATTTTCTCAGACCTTTAAATATTTCAGAATTGAATGGATTAATTTTACATTTCAATTCCAATACTAAGTGGTCAATAAGATAAATATTAATTAACACTTAAGTAGTAACTATCAGGCCAGATCAAACTATGTAACCCTATTTAAATTTAAAGAATAATTTAACACATCTTCACTGTTTCATTTTTTTAGAATAGAAGTGTGTAAAGTTTAAGTTTGGTGAAAAATACTCAAAACTTTGAACTTTGAATAATGTGGTCAAACCAAAAACAATTTTAAGTTCTTACATTAGGTATGTACTTAATTGCTCCTAAAGCAATAATTTTATTTAGCTACTAGCTGCTGGCCGCGGTTTCACCCGTGTGAAGATATTAGATTTCATAGGTTTTATTTTTTTTCGCAGAACCCTAATTATTTTTCTAAAATAAAAGTAGCCTAAGTTACTCCTTATAACATCAGCTATCTGCCAGTGAAAGTCCCGTCAAAATCGGTCTAGGCATTTCGCAGATTACCCGGAACACACAGACAAAAATTTTAAAAAATGTGTTTTTGTTATAGGTACCCATATATACTTTCATATGCATTTGGTAAAATGCTGTTATATTAACATTACAAACAGACACTTCAATTTTATTCATTTGTAATATGGATATAGATGTTTGTGTAGCATTATCTCACTTGTTGGTAAGTATCATTTGCGTTGTTGTGTATTGTAATCTGTGCAGCATTATTAATGACATTGGTTTGTATAGGAAGTGATAGCCTGATAGCAGCCAATAGACTTTTATTAGAAGTCAGTAGGTATAAGTTAAATATTTTTACAAAAAATTATATAGGTACTGTATGAGTCAAATGTTCATAATGTTCATATGATATTGTTAGAGTTGGTACTCTTTGGTGCTTTGCTTAGTTTACTTATGGTTTTATATTATGGTTGCTAGGAAACCGTTGTTGTTCTTTTAAGTTGTCTTGTCTGAGTAAATGTATATTTTCATAGTTCTTTAAATTCGTTACTTTATTAAAGATTCCACTCATTTATGGAACTCTAACATGGTAGCAGAGCTTTGGGATTAAATTAGCGAATTAAGACATTATGTCGAGAGTTTGATAAGAAAAGAAACAAATTATTTTTGTCGACAAGATGGAAACAGCTATCTTCGAAGCGACGAAAATGCAGGTTGGTCTCTTAGATAAATCGAACTGGACGACATGGAAATATAAGATCGTAGCAGCTATGACAGGATTAGGTCTGCTCGATATAATAGAAGGAAGGGTCAGCAAACCAGTGCTGTCGGATCCTCAACAGACAGATAAGCATAGTACAGAGTTGCGAAACTATGAGAGAGCCAATAGTGCAGCACTGCTACTAATCACAACAAATCTATCAGATGAAAATCTTCAAAAAGTCATGCGATATACCGTTGCAAGGGAGGTATGGTTAGAACTGCACCGTCTATACGCAGGCGTGTCAGAAGATCGAGCTTACGACCTTTGTATGGAATTCTTCAGCTATAGAAAGCAACCCGAACATGACATGTCTACTCATATGGCAAAAATGAAAAACATTTGGTTCGAGCTACAACAAGAGATGCATAACTCAGATTATAAAGGAGAACTACCAAAGATGTTCCTGTTGTGCAAAATTCTTGACACTTTACCGGAAGAGTATTTTTCATTTAAGACTAGTTGGTTGTTATTGTCGAAGGCAGAGAGAACGGTAGAAAACCTGACAAGTCAGTTATGTATGTTTGAAAGAGCTTTATCCTGTGGAAACAAAGAAGAAGTAAAGATTCTTAACGTTCAAGGAACAAAAGCTAAACCGAAGAAGATCATCAAAAATGTTGATAGAAAAGACAAAGAGAAATGTCATTATTGTGGTGCGGTCGGACATAGAGTCAAACAATGTGAGGAATGGATGTCGGACGGACGCCCACCTAAACCGAAACCGTCAACGTCAAAAAGCGTTCCGAAAACAAGTGTGAACATGAGTCTAATGGCAGTTAATACAAACATGGACGCAGATCATGATAACTGGTTCATTGACAATGGAGCTACTAGCCACGTTACAAATAGATGCGATCTGTATGAGACGTTTGAACATTTTGAAGATTCTCACACTGTGACAACAGCGAATGGTGAAGCCGTTCAGGCGCTTGGGAAAGGAACACTGAAAGTTGAAGCTGACGTAGAAGGTCGCAAACAAATTATTACGCTGAACGACGTATGGTACGTACCAAGCGTAACGAAAAACCTATTTTCAGTACTGTCAGCTCAAGATAGACTCTCAAACAGTACTTTTGTGTCATTAGCTACGAAATGTAAGTTGTCAGTCAATGGGAAAGACATGCTTATTGGATACAGGCAAAGACAAGGTGGTCTGTACAAGCTACGATTGAGGAACTTGAAACCTGTCGAACCTGTAGAGATAAACAGACTTGATTCAAAGAACTTACTCCAGCTATACCACGAGAGGTTAGGACACCAAAGTAAGTTTCATGTAAAGAAAGTGATTGAGAGAGAACTTGGGATTAAACTGAAAATTGATAGTGAAATATGTGAAGGCTGTATTTATGGCAAAGCGCATAGACAGAAATTTGGTACAAGGGAAAAGGCCACAAAACGGGTGAACTAATACACGCTGATGTATGTGGACCTTTCAGGTACTCAATAGGAAATTGCAGGTACTTTGTACTATTTAAGGATGATTTGTCTAAATTCCGTTATGTATACTTGCTGAAAAAGAAATCAGAAGTAAGTCAAAAGCTAGAGGAAGTGCTAGCTGAGATTAAAGCTATGGGTCACAGCGTAAAAGAGCTTTTATCTGACAACGGAGGTGAATTTGACAATGCAGAAATAAGAAAGATTCTCGCAAAGAATGGCATTAGACAAAGACTTACAATGCCATATACACCACAACAAAACGGTTGTGTAGAGAGAGAAAATAGGACCGTTGTTGAAGCCACAAGAGCAGTAATGCATGCACAAGGTCTACCGGAAGGACTGTGGGCTGAATTAGTCCATACTACGGTATATGTTCTGAATCGGACTGGCCCAACTCCACTGGATAAGAGTCCATACGAGATTTGGTGTAATAAAAAGCCAAGGATCCGACATCTAAGAATAATTGGTAGTACATGTTATGCTCACGTGCCAAAAGTAACCAGAAAGAAATTGGACAAGAAAGCCGTGAAGGGCGTATTGATTGGTTACGATAATGATGAAGGTTACAGGGTATGGATCAAAGAAGGAAACAAACTCGTACGTTCGAGAGATGAAATCTTTGAAGAGAAGACCCTAAAACCAACGAATCTAGATCCGATAGCAATAGAACCATGTCCAATGACTTTTGACACGCCTGCTCGTAGAAACTTCAACATACCTATGTCATTGAGTAGTGACATACCTGAGACTGTTACATCGGCTCAAAATACATCGCAGACCACAATACCTCATGAGACATCATTTTCGAACGAATCAGAAACGGTTAACGAACCGGAAGTAGAAAGTGACTACGAATCTGTTCATTCTGGGGAGATAGTAGAAATGAATGAACCTGAGAGCGAAGAAACTCTACCTGAGAGAGAAATAGAGGAGGAAGGCAGAATGACGCTCAGAGACAGGTCAACACTAAGACCTCCGGATAGATTTAAGGAATTTGTCATGAGTGCGGTAGATGAAATGAACAACGTGACAGAACCTCAAACCTATCATCAAGCTATTCACAGTAGAGACAGTGAAAAGTGGAAGATGGCAATGGATGATGAGATTAATTCATTGAATGAAAATGAGACGTGGGATATGGTACCGTTACCAGAAAATAAGAAGGCAATCCCATGTAAATGGATTTATAAGCTGAAAATGAATCCAGATGGAACGATTGAACGTTATAAAGCCAGACTGGTAATTAAAGGCTACTCACAGAGGAAAGAGTAGATTTCTACGAAACCTATAGTCCTGTTGCCAAGATGAGCACTATCAGAGTGGTACTGAGTATTGCTGCGAGAGACAACATGTTTTTAAAGCAATTCGATGTGTCAAGAGCATTCCTATATGGCAGCATAAGTGAGGATATTTTTATGAAACCACCAGAAGGCTATAACGATGGATCTAACAATCATCCTACTTCTTAGGTCTAGAAATTGAAAGAAGAGAAGATGGCTCGATCAATTTAACTCAAAGCCTATATTTAAACCAAGACTGGTTCTCTTATGCTCAGGAATTGGTATGGGCGAACTACGCAAAGAGAGAAGATGTTAGAGTTGGTACTCTTTGGTGCTTTGCTTAGTTTACTTATGGTTTTATATTATGGTTGCTAGATATGCAACGTGTCTTATCGATAGGACTCTTACCTTCGGCGTTTTAATTATATCCATTGTAATATTTGGTGAAAATCGATAAAATAACCAAATCACTTCAAGTCAACATAAGTTATCATACAGGTTGCAGAGGATAAAGTTTATGAAATTAGATGCACTAAAGACCGAACAAATATACAAACAGCATGAAAACAATCACTATTCACACTTTATAAATTCAACAAGTAAAATAAAATTGAATCAAACAAAAATCAGATGAAAAACTTTCTTTGAAGTTGACAATGACAAGCTAATAAGATTTTGAGTGAAGTTTACGTTTACAAACTTTACAATAAAGTACATTTTCTGTGAACGCAGCCCAGTTTCAAAGGGGAATACAAATGCTACATTATTATAAGGCTGCGTAGTAGTTTCTGGCAAAGTACTCTGTGGTTCACAAACTACTATACTCTTTTTCAAATAGCAAGGCACCTGACACCTGTCACCTGACATCTGTGACAGGTACATAGAACGTAAAATACTACGTAAACATTTCCTGTGACGTCACAGCAATGGCCGATATATTTTCTATTTAGCAGTGAAAACATTAAGCAAACTTACAAGAAAAACTACTCAAATAAACCGCAAAAGACACAATAAATAGAATAAAGATTATTAATTTGCGTATAAATGTTTGCGTTCTCTTTTCAATATAATCAATATTAAATTCGTTATAACTTGTAATGTTACGTACTATTGCCGATCTTGACGGCATGACAGTAGGGGTGGGAAATCGATTATTGTTTGAATTGGAAAATATCGAAAACAAAACATTTTAATCGACTTGATTTATGAAAGGGCCGTCGTTAATCTGTACCCAAACATAATAAACAATAGGAAAATTTGTAATGAACTTACTTTTCAAAGAGGCGCTGTTCCATTTTGCTATCGAATACGTACTACTACTACTACGTAGTTTATATATCGGCAGTCAGGCATGGAAAATAACATGGTCCACGCCGAACGAAAAAACAACACACACGGATGTAGATACATTTGACGTAGACGCAACGTAGAATTAAATCTTATTCATAATGTTATCCTTCATATAATATTCTCTTTTTCTTTTGGAAGAGTAGGGATAACAATAATTATTCAACAAACTTAGAAGACACATAATGACGATGATCAATAATTATTATTACTGTTTAATTCATATGCTATGTTCAAATCAAATTTGTATTATTAGTGTGATTTAAAGATTAATAGGAGTGATAAAAATCTTGTGTAAAAAAAAAAGATAAATTTCTTTTCTTTCAAAAGATTTATTTTACGCATCCGCATTTTGCTACCTATCACTGTTTCTTTTTAAATTTCTTTAGGATTCCTCTGAAATTCATCAGTAGGACTTATAGATAGATAGTTGTTCACAAAACACTTAGAAATAGATACAAAAATTGTTCGATAAGTACCTAAAGTCGATGATAATCGGTAGTTAAAAAATCGAATATACCTAGGTGCGGCACATCCTTAAAATTGACAATGCATGTTTGACAGCTGACATTTCGAATGGGTGTCAGGTGCCTTGCTATTTGAAAAAGACTATAAGGGATACCTGTGGTTCACTGTCTTCGCAACGGGTGCAACCGTTCGCTCTAACGCTATTATTAATAAACAGAGTTAAACGGTTGAATAGTTAAACATGTCTTGTCTCTATCGATTCAGTTAAAATGGTCCAAGAACAACAAAAACAAAAAATAGTTTAACTGAACCACTGATTAACAATGTTTATTTTAGTTATAAGTCGTTCAGAGGATCAGTTAGAACTACAAAGTACTTTTGTATAGTTTTCGGTTACACGGCTTAAACACCCGGTAGGCAGTCACTGTGTATTTCCTTCCTCCATGTAGGCATTGAACGTACACTACCTCTGCCGTCGTAAGAGAAAAGGGCACATCTATCATTTTCGTCAAACCGAGATAATAAGGATTAAAGTTTTCGCCATATTCTGCTCCATAGTGCGGAAGCCTATTGATTCTGAACTGTATCTCCGAATTCTTTAAAGATAAAATTCTACAAAAAATTGAGTAGATGCACCTTTTTCTCCTGACCGTCGTAAGAGAAAAGGGCATGTTAGGATATTTTAGGCAATAAACCTCTTTATAGCACGTAACACAACTCTTTTGTATTGAGGCTGTCTGGAAATAAATATAAGAGAAAGAAATGTAGTAGACAGATTTATGTAGGAGACTAGAGAATTGATTTCATGTTGTGTGCAGAATGTTTTTCTTTTATAAAAAAATATATTATACCCAAATAAATAACATGAAGAATCTTGAAAACAATTCACATTATTTCTAATTTAATAGGTTATGGGCTATTCATAGTGTGAAGAAATGTTCGAGATTTTTTATTTCATGACCTGAAGATATATTAGAGGTGAGACATAAAAATCATCATCTATTTTTTATCGAAAAGATGGCATCAGCAAATTTCCCTCAACTGAATGCTGATAATTTCAGTAATTGGCTATTCAGGGTAAAAATAATATTGGAAGAAAAACAATTGACAAATGTTCTAGAAAAGTCAGATAATACAATAGAAAATTCAAAAGCTAAAAGTATATTGATACAATGTATTCCGGACAAGTATCTCAATTTAATAAAACATTGCGTATCAGTCGCAGATATGATCAAGGTTCTTACAAATACTTTTCAACGAAAAAGTATGATAACAACTATACAGCTACGTAGAAAGCTGCTGAATCTTAAACAGTCTCCAAAAGAGAAATTAGAAGATTATTTTCATAAATTCGACTGTCTAATAAATGAGCTGGAGAGCGTACAAGAATTATTGGGAGAAAAGGATAAAATAGCGTGTTTGTTAACCGGTCTCAATTCCAAATTTGACACGGTGATTACTGCAATAGAATGCAACACCGATATCACTGGAAAAACATCAGATATACAATTAGAATTTATAAAAGCACGTCTCTTAGATGAGGAAATGAAACTAAACGAAAAGCGGCACAATGAGAACGTAACTGAGACTGCATTTGTCACCTGCCACTATTGTAACAAGCCGGGACACATAGCGAGAGATTGTTATTCTAAGAAAAGAGGACAAAATATTGGTAGAACGAGAGGATATCGAGGAACAGCGAGATATTATCAAGGAACGTCACGAGGTTATCATGGGGTCACACAAGGCTATCAAGGAGCGACACGAGGCCATAGAGGAATGGCACGAGGATATCAAGGAATGACAAATGACTATCAAGGAACAGCGAGAAACTACGAAAGAACGACAGACTGTCAAGGAAGAGGACAGGAACAGCAACAGCAAAACTTTGAGAGAAGAGGAGAAACATATGTAGCAACAAAAGAGGAAAATAAAGGTTATTCATTCATAGGCACAGGTATGAGCGCAAACTTTACTGATGATAGTAGTGTAAAAATAGACTGGGTTATAGATTCAGGTTGTAGTCATCATTTAGTAAATGGCTATTACGAAAAATATATGTCAAATGTAAGAAAGTTAGACAAACCGATGAAAATTTATATTGCAAATGGTGATTTTATCACAGCCGAAAAAGAAGGTTATCTAGACATGGTATATAATTGAATGATCAAACGAACTTACCTGAAGTGAAGTTCGATCTTAATTATCTTGACTTCGTCGAAGAGATTTATCTTTGACTATGTAGTAGTAGCCCTGCTACGTCACAACCTGTCGCACAAGTATTCAGAGTGAATAGGAAAACGATATACCTCTCCCTTTCCTATTCTGACGTGCAACCGCTGCCCGGTTTTCACCTCATTCATTTTAGAGTTGAAGAACAAGAGCAACATTGATATTAGAGGGTGATCAAAATGCAATGGGGGATGGGTGGGACCCTAAATCTCTTCGACGAAGTCAAGATAATTAAGATCGAACTTCACTTCAGGTAAGTTCGTTTGATCATTCAATTATCTTGACTTCGTCTCCGAGATTTATCTTTGACTATGTAGATGTTCAGAGAATTACTATCAATGTTGCGAGGAAATAACCAAACCTAAGAAAGGAATTAGAAATAAGTTTTATTAACAAAATTATATATTTTAACAAAAACAAACCAGTAATTTATGAATCAGCTTCATCTAATAATTATTCGAAAAATTACTTATAAACCAAAACAATAATTGTAAAAAAAAATTATTGTTCAGGGTTCCATAGAATTATACTCATGGGAAACATTCTGTAAATAATTTTAATATCGAACTAATAGATACTTAGTAGGTAACTAAAAAATATCGCAATTATTCTGTTGACAGTATTGCCACCACATCTTTAATCTTGAAGTGTACTGAAGAGAGCATCACAGTTATTGCTTATTCCGGTACTCATTACTTGATAAAAGCCTTCCCAGACAACACACTCGCTGCCAGGGAAAGTTGACGATGCAGCGGGTATGTTGAACTGAAAGTAGATGAGAGGAGATATTTATTCGGGGAAAATATCAAAGTTTCAGTTATGGATAATGACTTAAATAGAGGGTACCATGGCTGTGACGGCCATTGCGGTACGATTACAATTCCAGTGGCTCCATCATTAATTATTTTACTTAAAACTTTTAATATTAAAGCGAACGGAGGAAACGCGTAAAAGAAAATACATGACCAGACTATGGTAAAGGCGTCAATATTATGAGCATAAGGATCTCTCTTCCAGGATATATACTTGGGGCACTTTGCGTTGACTCGGGATGCGAATAGATCTATGTTTGGTCAACCAAAAGTACGTACAATTTGTGAAAACGCATATGTTGTTAACTCCCACTCAGTGTCTATATTTAGTTTTCTAGATTCGCTGTCGGCCTCAAAATTCAAAGACGATTTGATGTATGAGGCGAAAACAATTATTCTCCTTCCCTCGCACCACTTCCAAATTATGTTTGCAACTTGGTTCAAATGTGGATATTGAACTCCACCCATTCTATTAACATAAGAGATTGCCGTAGTGTTGTCAACTCGTAAGAGGATATCGCAATCTCTTTTTTCATTAGCGAATGATTTTAGTCCAAAATAAATGGCTAGCAATTCCCGGTAATTTATGTGTCTATTACTCTCACTGTCAATCCACGGCCCTCCAGTTTTTTCACCATTACAAGCACAGGGTGGGGACCCTGTGGTGGAAGCGTCGGTAAAAATTTCCATTGTATATTTATGTTGCCTAATTTGATTGACAGTAGTTAAAATGTTATTTTTCCACCATACTAGGTCATCACGTAAATTATCTGGAATAACCATGACAATGTCATAATTATCATTACTATTTTGAAGAGCCAAATATTTGCTTGACTGCGTGTAGAGCCAACCATAGGCGACAGCAAGACATGCTGCGGTAAGGGAACCAAGAATTCGTGCGAAGTCTCGTATACGCATGGTCTTATACGTTAATAATTTTTCTAAACTCAGTAAAATACTATTTCTTTTCCGTTCGGGTAATTGTAAGGTCATTGATTCGAAGTTCAGAACAAAGCCTAAAAAGGTACACGAAGTTTTTGGTATTAAACTGCTCTTTGTGAAGTTTATCATAAATCCTAATTTTGTCAAACATTCTACCGTACTATTAACGTTATCTAGACAATTCTCTTCGGTGTCACCTAACAAGTAAATGTCATCCAAATACCGTACTGACTTCAAACCACGTGACCTCAAATGAGTTATAACTGGTTATAAAATTTTTGTAAATATGTACGGCTCCGAGCATAAACCAAAAGGTAGTGCAGTAAATTCATAAAAACCATTGAAATAAAACCTTAAATATTTCCTACGACTGCAATGAATAGGAACTAAAAAATTAGCTTCCTGCAGGTCGATATTGGCCATGTAACAACCTTTTGTTATTATTTTCGTCGCCGTCCTAATGTCTTCCATCTTGAAATGGTCAACATGTACATACTTATTTAACTTTTTAAGGTTTAAAATAAACCTCAAACTGCCATCACTTTTTGGTAGCAGAAAAACATCAGATACAAACTGTCCACTAATTGAATCACATTTTCGTATAGCTTTTATATCTAGTAAATGCATTATTTCTCGGTTTAGAGCAAGAGATTCATTTATAGAAAAAACTCGCTTCGGATACTCCTTCGGACGTTGTTCTGGTAAGTAGTAAACGGGACAGATAGCCTGATACAGCGCTTAAAATAAAGTCATAGTCGGTGATAGAACGAAACGCTTGTAACTAATACTTTAAACGACCAGCGTGTGCCTTTCATTGCATATTTAATTCTATGGACGCGGACGGTCGGCGGGCGCTTGCTGCGTCTGCGCTGGCTGGCGCCGCGTTGTCGGCGGCGGCTGGCGGCGAGCGGGCGGCGGGAGATACGAGTGTAGCGAGGTGCCCGCCTGCCAGCCGTGGCTCAGATAATATGACGTTCGCTGCCCCCCGCCTCGGTTTTGCGGGTAGATTTGACCGACCCATTGTTGGCGCGGTCGACTCGATGGGCCTTTGTAGTTTAAATTGGAGACAGAAGTACAAGAAGTAGCCACAGCGGCTCGAATTAATAGATTCGTCTTTTTGACGCCACGAGATTCTGCGTGATGGGAATCGGCGATAAGTTTTCCCGCATCATTTAAAGTATGAATGACTCCTGTTATATCGGGATTCTTTTTTAATACATATGTAATAGCTTTACCTAAAGCAGACAGCAACCTGCCAAGTTGATCTTGTTTGCTGAGCAAGCGTTTATCACGTAACCGGCAGTTTTCTCCAAGCATGTCCTGGATCTCCGGATTTAGAGTAGGGGCCTTCGCGAAGGGCACATTTTTGGGACATAAATATATATATATATATATATATATATATATATTTTTTATGAGTTCGTTCCTAGTCTCATTGTTTAGACCATTCAGTAAAATTTTCTGCAATCTCGAAACGATATCAGTATGTAGGTCTCCGTATGCTGTCGGCTCCGGCTCGACGTCGTCGAGGGCTGGCAACAGTTCATTGTCATTGATCGGTACTGGAGCGGCCACGGAATTCTTGCTCATTGTACCGCCCGGATTACCAGCAAAGTTAGACTCATCTGGTACCAGATGTTCTAGGAAAAATATAATGCAATGCTTAAGGAAACATTGTTCTCATTTCAAACAAATGAATATGTGGGTAGGTAGGTAGGTTTGCCGGTAATGCAAATTGTAAGCAATGAGTAGCCTTGGCTAATACTTAGGTAGGCTATAATAATTATTAACACTGTGACTTCTTATTTTGGCATGAAGGTGTGTGAAATGAGTAAATTAGATCGTGCTAATTAGCTGACGATCGAAAGTAATCCCGAAGAATACAACGGGATTTGAAATATAGCTTTCTTTCTCGAAGAATTCAACGAGAGAATTAAAGCAATGTATTAATAACCACTTTCGGGTTGTACATTATCTTCGTATTTTTTCAGTTTTCTTGACCACATATTCTCCTTTGTTTCTTCACGCTTGCGTTACGGCATTTTTCTTGCTTGGAGCTCACTTAGTAAAACACTTGTGCAGTCGGCGCGCGCGCACGGACAAGAATGAGGTGAAAACCGGGCAGCGGTTGCACGTCAGAATAGGAAAGGGAGAGGTATATCGTTTTCCTATTCACTCTGAATACTTGTGCGACAGGTTGTGACGTAGCAGGGCTACTACTACATAGTCAAAGATAAATCTCGGAGACGAAGTCAAGATAATGGTCGTAAAATAGATTTAAAAGCATTGATTGTGAAAAATATTAAATTTAATTTAATGTCTGTGAAAAATATGGTGAATACGGGCCACAATGTAACGTTCAGTAAAGATGAGGTCATAATTTCAGATAGGAAAACACATTCTTTTATTAAAGGCACATGTTTGGAAAAATTATTTATTTTGAAAGCGGAAATACGTTTCAATGTATGTAACAGTGCAGTAGATAGTTCTAATGATATTTGGCACAGGAGATTAGGACATCTTAACAGGAGGAGTCTACGCATCATGCAGCTGCCATGCAGCGACAAACCGTGCAGTCCTTGTATGATGGGTAAGTCCACACGACTACCTTTTGTATCTGCAAAGAAACCACGATCGTCACAAATAGGCGAGTTACTACACACAGATATAGCGGGACCAGTAAGAACACCGGGTATGAATGATGAGGTGTATTATCAGGTAATTATTGACGATTATAGTCATTTCTGTGTAACATATCTCCTAAAGAACAAACATGAAGCAACAACAAACATGATAAATTACATTAGGCAATTGGAAACCGGAAAAGGAATCAGAGTTAGGAATGTAAGGTGCGATAATGGAGGCGAAATAAAAAACAAACAATTTGAAGATTATTGTAGAGAGCGAGGAATAGTTATTCAATTTACGCAACCCTATTCGCCACAACAAAACGGCGTATCTGAACGGATGAACCGTACGTTATACAACAGAGCTAGAACTCTTTTAGTAGAAACTGGACTTCCAAAGCATCTATGGGGAGAAGCAATTTCATGCACCACATATCAATTGAACAGGTGTCCATCTTCGGCAATTGATTATATGACACCAGTAGAAATAATGGAAGGTAAACAGGATTTAACAAGACTACGAGTTTTTGGAAGCAAAGCTTGGGCGGTTGCATTGCCGAAAGGCGATAAATTGGAACAGAGAGCAAAAGAAGTTCGTATGGTTGGGTATGCACCAGTTGGATATCGACTATGGAATCCTGAAACTAACGAGATAATGATATCACGAGATGTTAGATTTGATGAAAATGACTTTGAATATAAAGAAAAGGAAAAGATTGAAGAAAATAGAGGAATATACTACAGATTCGACGAAGAAGATGAAGAAAGAAATGATATTAATGCAACAAGAGAAGTTAATGAGACAGAAAGAGATGATAATAATAGAGCAGAAGAATTCAGAGAGACAACAGTACAAACAGAAAGACCGCAACGAACAAAGAAATTACCTACATATCTACATGACTACGAAATTGAAAACGAAAGTCAAGATGGATTTTATGATGCAAATATAGCATACTGCTTATTCAGTGGTAGTGATCCTACAACATACAAAGAAGCTGTTAATAAAGGAGAAGAATGGATAGTAGCAATTGAAAGTGAAATTAATTCTCTAAAAGATTTAGAAACATGGGAGGAGAGAGAGCTGCCTAAAAATAAAAAGGCAATAGATACTAAGTGGATTTTTAAAACTAAACAAGATGGAAGGAAAAAAGCGAGATTAGTAGCTAAAGGTTTTCAGTCGGATAGTAGCTATAATGTATATTCACCAGTTGCAAGAGTATCAACGATTAGAATGATGTTTAGTCAAGCAGTACAAGAGAACTTACCAATAAGGCAAATAGATGTGCCAACAGCATTTTTAAACGGAGAATTAAATGAAGAAGTGTATATAAAACCACCTGAAGGAGTTCAAGTAACACAAGGAAAAGTACTAAAGTTAAACAAAGCTTTATATGGTTTGAGAGAAGCACCAAAGTGTTGGAACGAGAGATTCAATAATTTTATAGTAAAGCAAGGTTTTGAACAGTCAAGTTATGACTACTGTCTATACAGAAATAAAAGTGTATGGATATTGATATGGGTTGATGATATTTTAATAATGGGAAATAGCGCGGAAATATTTTAAAAATTAAAAGAAGAATTTAATGTTCGAGATTTGGGAGAAATCAAGGATTATCTAGGTATGGAGATTACAAGAGAAGAAGGAAAGCTAAAGTTTAATCAGAAAAAGCTAATAGAAAAAGTTTTGGAAAAATTTGGTATGGAAGAGTGCCGAGGAGCGTATACACCTATGGAGCAAGGAGTTGTTATTCCGGATGAGGAGATATTACATAATGTACCGTATAGAGAGCTCATTGGATGTCTTACATATATTTCTACAACGTCACGACCAGACATTACATATGCAACGTCATTTCTGAGTAGATACTTGGATAAGCCTACAAAGACATTATGGATATCAGCCAAAAGAGTACTGAGATATCTCAAACAGACTGCAAACAAATGTCTAACGTATACAAAGTCAAATGAAAATAAATTAATATGTTATTCAGATGCAGATTGGGGAAGTGAAAAAGATAACAGGAAAAGTGTAAGTGGTTGTGCAATATTTCACAATGGTAATTTAGTCTCATGGTTCTCTAAAAAGCAGACAACAGTCGCTTTATCGTCGGCAGAGGCTGAATATGTAGCAGCGGCAATGTCTACATCAGAACTGGTCTATGTTAAAGGTATTGTAACAAATTTCAATTATAACAACAATGCAACGTATCTTTTGATCGACAATCAAAGTGCAATTAAAATGATTGAGAACAACGTAAATAATAAACGTACAAAACATATTGACATAAAATATAACTATATAAAAGATTGTGTCAGTAAAAAGATTATAACTTTATCATATGTACCAACAAATGAGAATATAGCAGATGTATTCACAAAACCATTGAATGCTGTGAAACATAATTATTTTGTGAACAAACTTAAAGTTGATTTGTAAAATTAAATAATACTGAAGTAAGGGTGTGTTATATTATATAGTGTGTTATATTTGATAGTTCAAGTGATTGACGTTAAAATGTTATTATGTTATTTGAGTTAAGTTTTTATTATTGAAGTGTTAGTTTTGAGTTTAATATTTTTTGTTTGCAATCTTAAATTAGTAAACGAATTTAATATTGAGAGGGGGTGTTAGGATATTTTAGGCAATAAACCTCTTTATAGCACGTAACACAACTCTTTTGTATTGAGGCTGTCTGGAAATAAATATAAGAGAAAGAAATGTAGTAGACAGATTTATGTAGGAGACTAGAGAATTGATTTCATGTTGTGTGCAGAATGTTTTTCTTTTATAAAAAAATATATTATACCCAAATAAATAACATGAAGAATCTTGAAAACAATTCACATTATTTCTAATTTAATTTATTTATTTATTTATTTATTTATTTCATACAATTGCTTGCTGCACTTACAGAAAAATCCAAAGCGTACAGCCAGCCAGGTAGGTAGAACACTACATTATAATAGAAAATATTTCAAGTGCTACTTATGAAACTAACACATACGGTAACAAAGTCATGAAACTTTGTATAGAAAATATCTATATCTGGTTCCTGAGCAATCAGGGCGTTCAGCAAATTTATAGCCTGGGCTGTAGGAGCATATTGAGCGGTCTGCGTACGCACCGGCGGCGCTGCGAGCAGGCGGCGGGCGGCGCACGCGCGCGTCTGTCGCATCCGGTCCGGCGTGAACAGAGCGCAACGAGCCAGAGCGGATGAGTTATCAAGCTTGCCATTGAGGAGGAGGTAGTAGTGCATCAGTAACGCACACTTCCGTCGCAGCTCTAAAGTGTTGATGCCTACCATTCCAGCTACGAACAGTGACGGATATAAATAAGGATAGTATCCGTAGATTTTTTTATACAGATACCGGGCAAATTTCCTCTGAACACGTTCTAACATAATTTTATATTTCTGTTCATGAGGATCCCACACGAGGGAATTATATTCTAATTTACTGCGAACAAACGAAAAGTATAAGGTTATAATCGCGTTCCGATCATTAAATCTAGACGTCTGACGCATTACGAAACCTAAAGATTTACAAGCTTTGCTGCATATGTCGGATATGTGCTGGTTAAAGGTCAACTCCGCATCCAAGGTCACTCCCAAGTCTCGAATTTGTGTGACGCGTTCCAGAGGGCTACCGGATATGTGATAAACGTACTGTAGGGGTGCACGTGATCGGGTAAAGGTAATTGTTTTGCACTTGGAACTGTTAAATTCCAAGTGGTTGCGTTCTCCCCATTTTACCACATTATCCACATCCCTCTGCAACGCCTCACAGTCATCCAAGCTACCTATACCCAAATACAACTTCAGATCATCGGCAAACATGAGGCACTCAGCTGTTCTGACAACCTTCGGCAAGTCATTAATCATTATTAGAAACTGGGTTGGTCCCAGTGTGCTACCTTGACTGACACCAGAACATGTCACATATGGGTCAGATCGGTACCCAAAAAGTTGCACATATTGCAGACGATTAGTAAAATAGCTAGAAAACAGCTGGAGGAGTTTAGGCGTAAATCCTATAGAAGAAAGTTTTTTAAGTAGAACATCATTATGGACGCGGTCAAATGCCTTTCTAAAGTCAAAATAAGCCGCGTCAACCTGCTTATTTTTGTCCATTTCAATAACCGCGTAATCAACAAAATTGATGTGATTCGTTGTAGTAGACTTGCCAGCTCTGAACCCATGCTGACTCGCGGATAGCTGAGATTGAACCTGCCTGCTGATATAGCTATTGAGTATTGACTCAAATACCTTACCGCAGGCTGACAGAACCGCTATAGGCCTGTAGTTTTCTACCTCTGACCTGGAGCCATCCTTGGGTACTGGAGTCACTCTGGATATTTTCCAAATTTTGGGGTAAGTAGCAGTTTTTAGAGCTAAATTAAACACAAATAGGAGTGGTTCCTCCAAAACTGATAAACAATCCTTTAAAATATAAGGTGGAACTCCGTCAGGCCCCACGGATGAATGAGCCTTTAGACGGCGAATTGCTAATAGTAAGTCGGCTGAATCGATAGCATCCAGCGCAACTCTTGATGAGCTTAGCGCATCTGGTGTTTCGCGCTCAGCATCAACAGCTGATAATACGGGAACGTGGGGCAAAAACACTGAACTGAAATAATTTGCAAACGCATTTGCCGCTTCTAGCCCAGTTACAATTTTCCCGTCGTACTGAAATTCTGTACAAGTTTGCCTGAATCCCTGCTGCTCTTTAACAAACTTCCAGAAATTCTTGGGATCCTTAATTATACCAGCCTCTATTCGTCTGATGTAGTCGTCATACGCCAGATCGATAAGCTCTTTAGCCAATTGCCGATAATATTTAAACAATTCTCTATTGAAATCTAATTTTAGTTGCTTCCATTTCTTTAAATGAAAGTACTTATCTGTTAGGGTTTTAATTATCTCGGGTGTAAACCACGTCGGATAGTGATACGTAAATTTATGAATGTGTATCTGTTTTTTGGGGACATGTTTATCAAAACACGCCCTCAACTTATTATAAAATAAAGTAACCGCCTCATCAACGTCAACTGCTAAAAATATATCATCCCATTTAGTAGAATGGAACTCGGCGTATAAAGATTGAAAATCAGCCTTACGGAAATTCCATACGGGCTCGGCGTCATCGCGGGCCGGGTGAGGCGACGGCACGCGCACCGCACGGCCCCACGGCCGCGTCGCCGTGCGCGCGCTCCGCACGCTCACCGCGAGCGGCGGGTGGTATGCGTCCGCGGGGACCACAGGTTCCGTGTCACCACTCACCTCAACCCACTCACCGCCCAGATTGCTCAGCACCAGATCTAACATATTACCAAATTTATTAAATATTAGATTATGCTGCTTTAATTTACAATAGGACAATAAACAATTATATTGCATAATAACATTGTGACTACAGGAATTCAAATTAAAATCACCTACCAGTAACAGATCTAATTTTTCGTATTTACTAACAAGGTTTTCCAATACAATGAAAGTATTAACATATTTTTCATCATTCGAATTAGGTGGAATGTACACTACGCAGCAGATCATTTTCTTATATTTAAGTGTGACGATCCCGATAACTACCTCGATATCATTTAAATAGCCGTCAATGTCGACCACCTGTTGCACTTTGTATTGGTTCCGCACCGCCAGCAGCACTCCTCCCCAGCCGACGTCGCCCGCGCGGTCCCTTCGTAGCACAGTGTACCCCGGAGGGAACACTTCAGCGTCGCTGATACTGCTTTTCAAGAAAGTCTCCGTGAAAGCAAACAAATCTGCTGTCTCGCCTAAGATAGCCTTTTTACACACGTCCAGTTTTGAACGAAGACCTCTAACGTTCTGATAGAATAACGTATATGTTTTACACTGACGGCTGTTATTGGCCTTCTTGCTGTTGTGGGTAATAGGGCACATCTATCATTTTCGTCAAACCGAGATAATAAGGATTAAAGTTTTCGCCATATTCTGCTCCATAGTGCGGAAGCCTATTGATTCTGTACTGTATCTCCGAATTCTTTAAAGATAAAATTCTACAAAAAATTGAGCAGATGCACCTTTTTCTCCTGATTCTAAATATATATATAACTCATTTTTTTTTAAAATGTTAGTTGTGCCCCCACAGATCAATGTTGTGCCCTTTTTCATTACGACGGACGGCAGACCTAGTCTGTGCAGTAACAGCTCAGAGTGACAGTGATTAGTGTAGTGAACGCAGCCCAGTTTAATCTGTATTCTGTTTTGTTCCAAGAAGTTGTATTTTGTGGTTTCTTGTTCTTGCTTGCAAAATATTTACATTACACATTAAATATTACAAAACAGCTGTACAAATTATCTGAGCTGCTATAAATAAAGATCATGGCGTCAACAATACCGGAACAGGAGAGAAATGAGGAGCGTCGCCGTAGGGTAAGTAAATACACCCTTAAGAAATTTCAGAATTCAGTATTTCGCTCAAAGCAATGATTCATACGTTTATCAAAAACGTGTTTCTGGTATATTATGCTAATTTTCTAACATTAAAAATTTGGACGTAGTTCAACCGGTATCTGTTTTGCTAAACTGGATATCTGTATTGGAATTACTCCTACTTGTTGTTATTGATTTTGGTATGGCACACTTGATTCTGGATTTTCTAGATATTTCTCTCGTGCTGTAATCAAATATTGTACACAAAGAAGAGGTTATTGCACTCTGACTTGATAACTGCTCATTGTCATCTTAAACTTATTTTCATCTTTGGGCTTAGTAATTAAATATTAATGTGTTATAGATACATTTTAGACTTGAGAGAGTATTCAATATTTTTTCTCCATTTAAACATTATCTTTTCCTTCTAATATGCAGTCTTCTGATTATCCAGACCAGACTCTTAGGCTATGGGAGTGATTGATGTTGATGCTGGAATTCTTGAGATGGTGACATCTTTTGGCTTACAAGCTCCATCTAGTAGACCTCGCTTTGCAGTTTTATATTTATATGTATGAACACCCAGTTAGTGTGGGTTAAGACTTTAGAATATATTTAATGAAAATGAAGTATTAATTTTCAAATTATTAATAGTTAGGTAGTCAGCAGGGGTCCTTAAAATATATTTCCTATTTGCAGCCTTTCTCATTCTGAATAAATATAATTGATGATATTGTAATTATGAACTTAGAAGCTATATATATAACATAATAATATGCTAAATAACTATG
The DNA here is from genome assembly GCA_907269065.1 of Crocallis elinguaria. Classification (NCBI taxonomy): domain Eukaryota; kingdom Metazoa; phylum Arthropoda; class Insecta; order Lepidoptera; family Geometridae; genus Crocallis; species Crocallis elinguaria. The sequence continues at coordinate 2,815,549 of OU026076.1, forward strand.
TGTAAAAAGTTACTTGGCAACAGGTTACATAAAAAATGCAACAGTTCTGTTTATCTAAATGATGTATATAGTATATATACATTTTTAATATACTATTTAATAACTAGATGAGCTGTTAGTTTGCCTGATGGTAAGCGTAATGCCGGCCGGTAACAATTGCCAAAATATTTCAACCATTTCTCTAAAAAGAAGCTTGAACAAATATATTGAGCCAATACAATTATGAGATCGTGATCAGATGAGATTGCGGTAAAAAGCAAGTCAGTTTACTCAGGTTGCTGCTGAGACTTTACTTACATTAATAAATTGAACAATATTTGTTTTCAATTTGAATCATTAATTATGATTGTGCCATCTCTATACTTGAAAAAATTGATTTGAATATGTATCCAAACCTAACTAAAAAAATCCCATATTTTGTTTTACAAATTATATGAAACAATTTCCTTGTATTATATTTTATTTTTGGATCTTTACATAATGTTACTGTAGACAAGTTAGTCGATAAATTACAAAAAAATAAATGTACAAGATACATATTTGAGCCATTTGGGGTTGAAATACTTGGATCATGGGGACCTCAAGCTTATAGACTTTTTAAAGAACTTGGGTGTCTGGTTGAAACCACACATGACCAAAATGCTGGCATGTACTTAGTTGCCTTTCACTGTGTCAATGCTACCAGTATTTTGGAAATGTTGCCTACTGGTAGCAGATTATTAGATTAAGTTTGTAAATAGATTTGTGTATATATATATAACAAATGTTATTTCTTTCTATAAATCTTGACAAAGCCACAGTTTAATACTAAATACACAAGCTACCAACTCAGGTTGCAACCACAAAAACGAATTTGCGTGAACTTGAGATCTTTTAAAGTTAAACACATGCATGTATAACATTGGTTGAAAGACGATTACCACTATCTTAACTTCATCTTCCTTAGGTCCTGCTGGGTCCATTGCCTGCGGGATTCCTCCGAACTGACGGGGCACCAGACACAGTTGATGCTGACTATCAAGCCGCATTGGCTCTACAACAGCAACTTTGCGGAGCTCAAGTAAGAAACAGTTTTTATAATTTTTATTATTAATTTACTTCATTGTTACTCTGAGATAAAGAAATCTGTTATTGATTAGTGTACATTTTAAATATAAGGAAAACATTTATCCTGTGATATAATATACTAGTTTTTTGGTAGGTTGATGGACTTGTTGTCTGTAGCATTTTGGGTTTGGGTTTAATTCATATAAACAAATGGGCAAAGCATATGCCAGATTCCCTTTAAACAGAAAATCCTAATTAGCAGTCAGGGGCTTTATGTTTGTGACTGTTGGAAATTATTTACTCGCACGAAGATTGAAGATGTCACATTGGAACCATTTTCTGGGCTAAAAGTTGGAGTTTGACATATTGCGTGTTGGACATTCTGCATATTTAACATTTTGCGTGTTTGAGATTCTGTGTATTGACATTTAGCGAAACTTGCAGTCCCTTGATGTTTTGTGTGTTTCACATACTGCCTATGTTACTCAACAGCCCATAAAATATATGCAAAAAATCACATTGTTGTATTGTTTCATCCCGGAAAAATGTACGGTTCCTGTGGGAACACGGGTTATAACCGCGGGCAGAAGCTAGTAATATTATAAATGCGAAAGTGTGTTGGTTGGGTTGTCCTTCTTTCACATAGTAATGGAGCAACGGATCAATTTGATTTTTGGCATAGATATAGTTTATGGACCGGAGAGTAACAGGCTTTTTATCCCAGAAAAATGCACGGTTCGTTTGGGAACGCCGGTGAAAACAGCGGGCAGAAGCTAGTAAGTAATAAAAATTAAAACTACCTACCTATAGGTAAAAGGAAAGTAGGATTTGTATATCATGTTATTTGATGTGGCTAGAAGTAGCGATGACCTCTTACCATAATGTTTCGCGTTCTTGTTTGTCTAATTTAAATATAAAAAAACGATCTGTTTTAGTTTTTATAAGATGAGGAAACATATAGGTACTAATGAAACCGTGCTAGGAAGTTACGAGCTAGGACCAGTTATTGGTGTTAATTTTTTTGGAATAAATTACTGTCAAAAAAAGAATGGAGTTCTATTTTCAGATTTTTAGTAATTTTTTTATGTTTGTATGATTACTTATTATTATATGTTGGGTTAAGATTTTTTTAGAGTTGCGCCTAACGTTCGTCTACTACTTGGTATTCGACGTATTCGGTCAAATTATGATATTCGGCTGAAAATATAATATCACATACTTTGGAACATTACGCGAATCTTTGTAATATTTTTCAAAGTAAAGAAAAACTTGACACACACAGATACACATCACAAACATCCAAAACCCTAGAACAAACTTTATGCTCACACAAAATCTGCTCCGGCCGGGAATCGAACCTCGCTTTGCAGGCAGGGATACTTAAACTTAGCAACAACTTAGCTACGGAGCCGTCAATAAGCCGTCATAAAATGCCATGTCATGTAGTCTGTTCCATAATGGTCCATATTTATTCAGGTGCCAGCTACGGGCCCCCCGCTTTCGGCGCGGCTCAGTATCACTATAGCGCAGGCGAAGCTCGTTAAAAACTATGGTAAGTAAGTTCCTAAATTCTAGGTCTGGATATTTTTTTATCACTGTCTCACCTGCAGCGCAAGTACCGATTTTTTTGATAAACAAAATACACACAGTTCGTATCGTAAAAAATTTAAATTAGAGATAGTTCTTGATGTTTTCCATAATGAAACGATTCTGAATCTACTTTCTACAGTATCAAGTGAATTCGAATCTCACAATTCAAAGGCTGGTTTATGGAACAAAGACTGTTTTAACATAAATGGTTTTATCCATAGAGGTATAGTTTTATCATCGTTCCCCACGGTTATCACACGAAAATCACTTCGCGTAATTAGTTATTCGGTCAATGCAATTGAACGTCATTGTGTAGGAAATGCATTCGATAACAGATTAAAAGTAAAACTTGTCGTCGTCGCAAAACTAGTTTCCGAGATTAGTTTTTGTTTTCGGGAAAAAAGCTGTGTTTCGTTTTCGAAACAAATCAACAACGACCTACCTATTTCTAATTTTAATTTATCGCACTGTCAATTTATCGATCGATATGTATCGCAAAGTTCCGTACTTGGGCCACTGATCTGTGAGATGAATAGATTTTTTCACTCCTCTTGCTCAAAAAGTTCGTCATTGTAGCGTACCAGCGGCGCGAGTACGGAAGTCGGTTCGATAAATTTGTCGAACCGAAAAACTCGACAAATTTATCGAATGTTGCAAGTACCGAAGTCTGATCGTAAAGTATTGTAGTAGCTCTATATTCTCTTTGGATTCAACCTAGCTTTTCGATAACTTTTGTCGATTGTTTCGAGGCTCGTTAAATCCCACCTTATCGATTTGAACTGTCAATTTTATCGAATATTATCGAATTTTATCGACCCGAATAGATCCGTACTTGCGCCGCAGAGCAGGGATAAAATAGCATATCTTTTCCCCGAGGGGTTTTTTTTAATTTTTGTCTTTTACCGTTTACCAACGAGACCTACGTGTATCTCCCGCGTTTACGAAAAATGCACGGATCCTGTGGGAACGCGGGTGAAAACCGCGGGCAGAAGCTAGTAAGTAATGTTTTTGTTTGCCCAGGCCTTACCCGCATGGACCCGTACGTGCGCCTGCGCGTCGGACACTGCATCTACGAGACACACACGGACCCCAGCGGGGGCAAGACGCCCCGATGGAACAAGGTCATACACTGGTACGTACCTGCTATTGATATTTAAATGTATAAGCTTAACATTAGAAAAAAGTAGTTAGTACTTATAAAGTAAATCAAAAAAATACACAGGTTCTTCGGCCATTTGGGGCATAAACGCGTATTCAATCCACTCGCCTACTCCCGGAAGAGACATGGACTAAATCAACATAAGTTAGTCGTTAAATAACCATTTAAATGTTATTAAAAACATCGTCATAACCACTATCTTATCGAATTAAGGACAAACTGAGCAATAATACTTAATTTTCCGATAAATAGGTCGTACTAGCTTTAACCTGCGGTTTCGCACGCGTGGACTCAGGCCAAAGTGTAGGCTATATCACTCAGGAATAATGTGGCCTATATCAATCATAGATAGTATTTCCCACTAGCTGCTGCCCGCGGTTTACCCGCGCGGAGATATTTGATTTTATTGTTTTTATTTTTTTTGCGTGGAACCCTAATTCTTTTTCTAAGACAAAAGTAGCCTAAGTTACTGCTTGTAACATCAGCTATCTGCCAGTGAAAGTCTCGTCAAAATCGACCCAGCTGTTTCGGAGATTACCCGGAACAAACAGACAGACAGACACAAAAATTTAAAAAATAGTTGTTTTGCTATAGGTACCGTATATCAAACCTACTACAACTAAACTAAACTACTTTGATTTTCCCATGTTCTTTTAACAATTAGGAAATAATTCAGCAAGCTACTCGTTTACTGCAAAAACAGTTGGTATTTAGGCGCATTTGTAATAACGCGGCATACATACCAGGTTGCTGCATAGCAGTTGCCTATTATAAAATGTCAAGGATTGTATTTAACAGCTTATGGTAATGCTATACTAACGAGGTTAATTAATTACAACTAGATTAATGATCTGGGTAGGTAAATTTAGTAATAATATCTTAGATTTTCACGATTACACGGCCTCTTACGCTCCAACTACTGAGATACAGGCCTTCTCTCAGAGAGTTATGTGCCATCCACGACGCGGGCCCAGTGCGGCTTGGTGGATGTCACATGTCCTCGAATGTTGTGGTTCTTGAACATGCAGGTTTCCTCACGATGTTTTCCTTCGCCGTTTTAGAGCGAGTGTCAATAATCCGCACATAACTTGATATAAGTCATTGGTGCGGGCCGAGTCGAGATTCGAACTATGGTGAGTCGGATTGAAAGTCGCACAAGTTCCCGCTTGGACACACTCGCTCTCTTTTACGATTATTTCAAACTAATAGTGGGGGGTGACCCAGTAACCAGCACTCTACAGGTGCCGTACATATTTCCGGGTTTAGTACGTACTGTTAACTGTACCGTACAAGAGACCAGGGAGTGATATAGCCCTGAAAATGGCAAACTAACTGCTTTCCCATTTCAATAATAGTAGATACTAAATTAAATTACTTTTAATTTAAAAAAAATTATGATACTTGAATACCTTCACATAAACACACATACCTACTACACACATTTATTCACTCGTGGTTCCAGCCTCCTCCCGCCCGGCGTGAACTCAGTCTACCTGGAGATCTTCGACGAGTGCTCGTTCACTATGGACGAGCTCATCGCCTGGACCCACATCTCCATCCCGCCTGCGGTACTCAACGTAAGTATACAACGAGTATACGTAAATCCGGGGTAGAGAAATCAAAAGCGTGGGATTCTCCACTCCTATAGAGGAAGACAACATAAAAGGGTTCCGTTTTGGTACTAAAATTTAACCAGGCTATCAGTTGGTTTTCGGAAAGAGCTCTAAAACCTAGACATTCTGAAATGAAATCACAACTTTATAGGCCTGCGATTTCCTGAAAATACATAAAGAATTTTTTGGTACGTAACGTGAAACGGAACGCAATTTCTCGAAACGGAACGGGTTTTTCAGCTTCTTGGGTTTATGAGACTTAATACCTAGTGTCTCAGGGTAACGAGCGCACTGCAGTGCCGCGCAGGCCTTTGTGTTTCAAAGTTCTGTGTGGCACTGCCATTGTTATGGGCCGGCGTTATGGTTACCATCAGGCAAACGACCAGCTCGTCTCGTTATCCAATAGTATAATAGTGTCCCTCACACACCTGTTGTGCTATTATTAGACAATCCAGACTTCTCGACCTTGGTTTGTTTGTAATTACTTCTTTACATTTTTAATAGCTTTGACTTGTGAGAACTTCTTCAGCGCACCTTGATATTGTAATTATTTTTATTAGCTACGATTCTGTTGTCACTATAGTCTACGCGAATGCTAGTCTAGGCACCGCCTGATGTAATGTGAGCAGCAGGGGGGGAGGGGGGAGGGAGGTACTGCGGTCGATGACAGTTGACACACTGACACCTCATACGTTTGTCTACCTCAACGATATATTATTTACAGAAAACTTACAGCTAGCGTGGCAAAATTTAGAATAACAATTATTTAAATTTGACAAAGGGGGCGTCCATTAATTACGTGAGGTGATTTTGGCTATTTTTGGACCCCCCTTGGTGAGATTTGGCTCGACCAAGTCTAATGTGAGATTTCTCAAAATACGTGTTTTTAGTGCAATTACGTTAATCTGTGATTAATTGCCGTACGCCGCAGCGATCGTAGATTATTTTAGTGGAGTAACATATTACTTCATTTAACACATTTTTCTTGTAGTTGCACGTGAGATTTGGTGAGATTCGACTTGACCCCCTCCCCCTAAAAACCTCATAATTAATTATGAGGTTTTTAGGGGGACTCGGACTTATGCTACATCTTTGGGGTCGTCTATTAATAGACGACCCCAAAGATGTAGCATAAGTCCGAGGCAAGATAAAAAATCTCATCTATGAGATATTTATAAGTACTTTTTGTTTTCCAGGGCGAGACCCACGAAGACTGGTATCCACTGAACGGGAAACAAGGCGACGGCGTGGAAGGAATGATCAACCTTGTGCTTAGCTATTCTGTAAGTGTGAAAGATCAATGACCTCTAAGGCCCGCTATCTACACTAGCTATGCCTTGCCCAGCCCAGCAAAGCTTGGGACAATTCTAATTTTGATGAAATTGGTTTAGACTAGCTTCCGTCCGCGGCTTCGCCTGCGTGGTATATATCCTTATAAATTGTAGTCTATGTGTTATTCTGATGTATCTATATTACTGTAAAGTTTCATCAAAATCCGTTCAGTAGTTAAAGAGGAATAAACACCCATCCATGTTCACAAACCTTCGCCCTAAATCCCTCAAATTTGGGTTCACATGATTCGTTATGACGACTCCAATAGATTATACTTGCTGTTGAGGGTCTGATGATGAAACCAGAAGGTGGTTACTAGAACTCTGCAGTGGCTAATTGTAAACTCGAGTTTGAGCTCATATGATTCATTTTGAAAGAAAGAAAGAAAGAAAACATATTTATTTGCGACAACTTAGTCTAAAAAACAAACATCATCATAAATATGTAAGAATACAAATTAAAAACATACAAATAAACATCATAAAAAAATAAAATAAAAGAGATTTGTCGCAAAATGGTCCCAACTCAGCATAAAACTGGTATTAAGTAACCAGCGCTGATCTTCCGTTGGGCCGCTTGGTGGCATCATATTGACGAGTCCAATATATTGCAGAGCGTATTTTTTAGTTTCTATAAACTAAATATAGTTTATTTTGTCGTGTGTCAGGTGGGCCCAGCGGCGGTGGCAACGTTCCCCCCGATGCTGGTGGTGCCCAGCACGGGCATGGGCTACGCGGCGATGCCGATGTACCCCGCGCCGCAGCAGATGCCGCTGCCGCAGCAGCCGCCACCGCCGCCGCAGCAGCCGCCCATCACAGCGGAACAGCTCCAACAGGTATCTTCACAATACACTAACAACTTGAAATAGATTAACCACATAACAAGTAAAAAAAAGGGAATTTAATTCGAGGGACTAAGTTGGATCCCGAGACCAGGATTCTAGAGGGGTATCCTGAGCAGAGCGAGGGATATAAAGACCGCATAGAGTAATATATACAACGTGTATTTGAAAGGCCTTATAAGTACGCAGCAGGTTTGTTTCGATCGACTATGTGAATTGTTTTACGTGTGCAAACGTAAAATACATCGTATTTAAAATTTCCATACAAAAGTTAAATTATTTATATCTAACAAAATTCCCTACGCTTGCTTACTACCGCGTCACAGTAGGTACCTATCTAACCTAGCGCAAGTCTTTAGAACGGAAGTGCTTATAACAATAACGGGCGTGTAGGGGGGCTCTAAGAGCCCCCATACACGTAGTGTTTATGTAGTAGCTATTTTAAAGGTTTTTTGATTGTTGTACGTATATAAATATTAAATATATATTTTTTTCTCTCCTCAGCTGGAAGAGATGTTCCCAAGCATAGACAAGGAGGTGATAAAGTCTGTGCTGGAAGCCAACCGTGGCAACAAAGACGCGACCATCAACTCACTGCTGCAGATGTCAGAATAGACCTACTATAGGCCTTTACTTTCCCCGTTTAGACTTTCAGAACTTTTCAAGATTTTACTGTCTGATTAGTGATATCTATACCTCGTCACATCGGCAATTGTAAGCTAGTGTGAGTTTTGCAACAAGACCTCGTTTACGCGGGTTTTGTATGAAGGAATGTACAGCGCCTCTAGCGGCGCGTTTATGAATCATCATCGCGCATATTTTTAGTATGGCGTTTACTTGAAAAACGGTGGATTTTTCAAACATTTTGTACGGCATCGGCGCGAACAGCGTTTGAGTGACCGCAACCGAGCCACAAGTGGTGGTGGCCACGTTTGGGGCTCGCCTCCCACGCACACTCTACCACAAACGCCGGCTTCTCTCCGCTCGCACAAAATAGAGACAGTACATATTGGGCGTTTTGGCGCGTAAGAACAGCCTAAGTGCCCGAACGCCTCTTCCGTATTATCTATGTTGTGGATACCAGTGTCTGCGACAGGAGGCTGCACTCAGCCATTAAAAAAAAAAACAATTTATTTCAGGTTCACAAATAGTACCCATAATAATATAAAAACACACATAACTATTATTAAAATTAAAAACAAAAGAAAGAAATCAAATTGTCATTGGTGGCTGCGTCTAGTGATACAGTGTGTGGCAGCTTAAGGCGAAATTCACACTCTATACAGGGTGAGTTTGATTTGGTGTGTTATCCCGGAAGAGGGTGGTTAGGACCATGGTTGTCGACAAGTTATGAGAACCTCCCTTGAAAAAATAGTTGTAGATCGCCAAATTATTTATGATTGATGTCTAAACGGGGTATAATATAACTATTATTATATCAATTGTATAGTAACGAGTATATTCTGCATTAGGCTTTTATAAGCATAAAATAAATAATGACATCTGATAAATATTTTAGTTCAAGCGTCAATGTTGTATTTATAACTCAGAACGGAAGTTAATCTTTGTATAAGAACGCCAATTTCTTGATAAAATTAAATAAGCTACGTCTACAAAATAAGGCCACATGTGATACATACGTTTTTGACAGACCTTGTGGGTTGAAGGACTTAACTCCTCATGAGGGAAGATGATGGTTCAATGGTGATGTCGGCCGCCGATCTTGGGTTCGAATCCTACGATGAGCGTAAGCTCTATTATATACCCTCAGCCTTACACATAGATACTAGATGGTAGGACTAACTCTTCTGCGAGTATCCGTCTGGGTTGGTACCACCGCTTTGCTTGTGAAGTCTGCCGCCAAGCAGTAATGTGCATGTATTACTGGGGAAGGCTGAGGGTTGAAATGGCCCTTTTAATGTAAGGACTGTATTATAAATAAATTATAGATTTTGTTACATTCTTAGTCTTATATTTGTTTGCATAATGACCCAGATTAAGTGAGAATAGCAAGTACCTGCCTCAGAAGTTGACATGTCATACTAGAAGCGCGTACTATACATAGTAATTGCTATTTCCAATACAACTTCAAAGTTTCCAAATGATCCACAAAACCAACTGGTCGAACTTTAGTCGTTATGTGGACAATTTTGTTAAGATAATGGAACACTATTAATTTTTTGTAGTCTTTCACATTATGTAATTAATAACTAATTAATTAAATTTAAAAATAATCATATTTGTAATAAGGTGCTTTATGATGAAATGAGTACCTGCCTAATACAAAATATTGTAATTTTGTTTTGCTCAAAATTGTTTTTTTCTTTACTAACAAGTAACAACTCTGCGGTATATGTTGCTATATTTAACCGACTTCAAAAATGGAGGAGGTTGTATTTTTTATGTTTGTTACCTCGGAACTCTGTCATTTGTAAACCGATTTGGAAAAATCTTTTTTTGACAGGATATACTTTCAGATTGTTCTCATAGAAATTTCATCAGAATCGGTTCAGTAGTTTATGATTGAAGTCGGGTTCTCTGTTTTTTTTAAACCAATTTTACCATTATTCCAACTAGTAAACTTACAATAGATAGTAGGAAGATGCACAATTTCTATTATTAAAAAGTGTCATCTTAGAATAAAAAGTACCTACCAATATGTACACCTGTAAATATACTATTTCGTACTCCACCGAAGTAGCCTTGTAAATTTCAAACACGAGATTTTGTTTAGAAATTACTTTGTTATTGACATTTTATAATTAGACCAATATTTTAGCTGTTATTGTTACAATGTTTACGTTTTGAAGCGTTAGTCCAGGCGTATTAGTAAAACTCAATTATGTTTTAGTTTAACACTATTAATACTCTGCACCACTTTAGTATGGTACAGTGCAATGGGCGATATTAAAAGTATCTTCAAAATTCAAAATGGCCCCTCATACTTCATATAGGCTCCAAGGAGCACTCATGATGGTTAAAATTATTGTCTAACAGCATGTCTCTGTAACGTTCGTCTACCCCAATCACAGACTAATTATTAATGCTATTTCCTCCGTACAATGTTGGTATGGACAGTAAGGAAATAAAAAGAAGTAGACGAAGCTAACAAATTAAAAAGCAACTCAGAGAGAAAAAGTCTAATACTTTTTTTCACCATCGACGAATAAGCCGACGCCTAAAAGTACCCCTAAATGTAAACTTCATAAAGTCTTTAGAAAGACTCACTCCTAAAGGTTTGTAAGTTGTTATTGCATCAGTTACTTACATTTCATGTATTTGTAAAGACAAGCATGCTTCATCGTTGACCGCAACGTCGGCGTCGCTTACCAGCAGATTAGTTCATAGTAGTAAAATGTATGCCTACGTATCAAAAATTATAGAAGTATTCCGTATTGAGTTTCAACAATACGCCTGTGTCCTAGCCATGACTTGTTTCAATTCAATCGTTATAAAGATGTAATAATGGAAGTTATTAAGTATTCCCACGGCTTTTTCGGCTGCACATCGTGCCAAATGATTTGCCATCGACGCGAATATTGCTTATCAAGTTATAATTATTGTTGTATTTATTTGTAATTTTACATTGTATAAATAAATTATTATAATCAATTATAATTATTGTTTTATTCCATTACTTTTAAGAATACATTTCAAGAAGGCAGATTTTAAAATTATTTTTTTACTAAACCAAGAAGACTCAACAGTAGGACAGTAATGCCCGTTTTCACCAACGCCGAATAAGGCGACGCCTAAGTAGCTATCCTAATGTAAGAAAAGTCCTAAGTATAAACCGTTAGAACACTCCTAGAGGTTGGTGAAACGTTTTTTTGCCCTAGGCAAAGCGCAAGTACTTCGATAAAGGTTCGATAAATTTGTCGAATCGAAAAACCCGATAAATTTATCGAATGTTGCGAGTACCGAAGTCTGATCGTAAAGTATTGTAGTAGCTCTATATTCTCTTTGGATTCGACCTAGCTATTCGATAACTTTTGTCGATTGTATCGAGGTTCGATAAATTATATAAAAAGTCGATAAAACCCACTTTATCGATTTGAACTGCCAATTTTGTCGAATTTTATCATTTTTATCAAAAAGATCCGTAATTGCGCCGGTGATTGGCTAAGCCACCGCCTCGCCGCCGATTCCCCGTATACGCTGACATTGGTTATAGCAACATCAATACATTGTTGTGAGAACGGATAGTACAGTATTTCATCTCTCGGGGTTAGTATCTCGATGATATTTGGTCGTATTGGCTTTCTACTCTGTGGTATTGGCGTTGGCGTGAGTGGAAAAAGAAGCGTGTGGATTTTGTCTATGTTTTTGATCTCAGGAATATTTTTAATTGACCTAATTTGTTAGCATTGGATTGGCAAAGGAGAATAAAAAACAATTTTGTAATATAGTTCCTTTATTCCTTGCTATTTAGTAGCACCTTTCCTTTTCTTCCTTTGCCCTTCGTTTAGTTCTTTCGCTTGAACATTTTCAGCTTTTCTCTTAATCTTGGTAATCTTTCCAATAACATTTTTGAATCTATCATCCTTCTTCATGAGACTCTTATTCACTTTCTTCAAGTTGTTTTTGATGGCAGCGTCTATGTCTTTGTCGTCGTTTTCGTTCGGATGCAGGCGGTCTTCGGTCTGGTTGATGTCTTCGCTCCTTATTTGAGATTGTATCTGTTGGATTTTGGCTAATTTAGCCTTTTTGGCGATTTTGATACGTTTGCGACGCATTTCTTCTAATCTGTAAAAATAAAGAAAGTTTTTACTAAAGCTTTTTTCAATTATTGTTTTATTTAGGTATACTTTTGTATAACGAGACGAGCGGGTCGTATCCCTGATAGTATGCATAACGGCGGACCATAACAATTGCAGTGCTACTCAGAACTTTGAAATATAAAATACTGCGCGGCACCGCATTGCGCTCGTTACCTGTTCATTAATTTCACTGACAACTGTTAGTAATATCAAAATTACCATTTATTTACTAAATACATATGAAAGAATATACTATAATCTTAGTTATAAGTACTTAACCTAATAGGTTAAGTTACTGGGCTTATGAGACTTAATACCTAATGTCTCAGGGTAACGAGCGCACTGCAGTGCCACGCAGACCTTTGTGTTTCAAAGTTCTGGGTGGCACTGCAATTGTTATGGGCCGGCGTTATGCTTACCATCAGGCAAGCGACAAGCTCGTCTCCATACAAAATAAAAAATGAAACTAGCCAATTTTTTTTTCATTTTTAGCCACTCACCCCTCCTGCATCAGTTCAGGGTCGACCCCCGCCTGCCGCCAGCGCTTGATCCTATAATTCTTCTTCCTCTGCTCAAACTCTTCGTTATCTAACTGCGCCTCCTGTTCCCGCCGCGTCACGCTCACAGTTGTGAACACCTTCACCGCTTCGTCGTCTGAAAACATAAAATAAAATTTTGTCTGAAAGAAAGAAAGAAAGAAAATACATTTATTTGTAGCCATTGCCCAAAATATAAGTAGTATAGTACATACATTAAAGCTAAAATAAAATAAGTCTGTCTGTTTGTTCCGGGTAATCTCCGAAACGGCTGGACCGATTCTAACGGGACTTGCACTGGCAGATAACTGATGTTACAATCAGTAGGCTACGTGGGCGAAGCCGCGGGGCACAGCTAGTATATATATATATATTATAGTATATATATATATATATATATATATATATATATATATATATATATATATATATATATATATATATATATATATATATATATATATATATATATATATATATATATATATATATATATATATATATATATATATATATATTTTATGTTATTTGGTAACGAGACGAGCCGGTCGTTTGCCTGATGGTAAGCAAAATGCCGGCCCATAACAATTGCAGTGCCACCCAGAACTTTGAAACACAAAGGCCTGCGCGGCACTGCAGTGCGCTCGTTACCCTGAGACATTAGGTATTAAGTCTCAGATAAGCCCAGTAATTTCACTGGATACTCTGCTCATAAAACCGGAACACAGTAATGCTTGCACACTACTGCTTGGCAGCAGACTTCACGAGCAAAGCGGTGGTAACAACCCAGACGGACACTCGCAGAAGAGTTAGTCCTCCCACTAACAATATAGTTTTTGGACTGGAGAGTAACAGGATACTTATATACCGGAAAAATGTACGTTTCCTACGGGAATATCCACGCGAGTGAAATATTAATAACTTACCATCTATCTTGTATTCCGTCAGTTTAGTATTGATCTTGTCCTCAATCTCTCCAAGCCGCAGAATATCGTAAGGGGTTATCAGAGACACCGCCAAGCCGCTTCGACCCGCTCGAGCCGTGCGGCCCACTCTGAAAATAATTATATTAAGTTTAAAAAAAGATTAAAAAAACACGCTTCCACCTGCTGGCAACATCATCCGTCCCTCGACACCAAGTGGAATTTATTGGACTCGTCAAAACGATATATATCATCATATCAGCCCAAACTGGAAGGGTTTACTTGTAGTCACTTACGAGTTCCACTCTCCACCACCTAGCTCCATCATCAGATCAGCTCCATGATGCCAAATTATTGTATAAAAAATTGCTTTAAAAAAGCTACGAACCGACTTCAGTGACAAACTACTGAACCGATTTTGATGAAATTTCTAAGGGACCAATCTGAAAGTATATTCTTTCAAATAAAAAAATAATTTTCCAAATCGGTTTAAAAATGACCGAGATCTAAGGTAACAAACATAAAAAAAAAATACCCGAAGAATTGATAACCTCCTCCTTTTTTTGAAGTCGGTTAAAAATACCAAATATATGTATAAATGACTAACTGCCCATTCCAAATTGGTTAATTGCCGGTTAATTTATTTATGCATGGGAAGACCAATAGACCAACTTTAAAACTTTGACTCGGGGTAACGAGCACACTGCAGCGCACATGCCTGTGTTTTAATATGGGCTGCCAAGCAGTAATGTGCAAACATTACGGTTTGATGCGCTAGTCAGTGAAATTAATGAACAGGTAACGAGCGCAATGCGGTGCCGCGCAGGCCTTTCTATTTCAAAGTTCTGAGTGGCGCTGTAATTGTTATGGGCCGGCGTTATGCTTACCAACAGGCAAACGACCGGCTCGTCTCGTTACCAATAACATAAAAAACACACCTGTGAATATACTCTTTAGGCTCCAGCGGCAGCTTGTGGTTCACCACCAGGTCAACGGTGGGCACGTCCAGCCCGCGCGCCGCGACGTCGGTGGCTACCAACGTGCACTTCAGATTGCTCCGGAACTGTGTGAGGGCAGCCACCCGCTCCCGCTGCCTCATGAACCCGTGGAGGCAGACGTTGTCCATAGATATAGCGTTCAACATCATTGACAGCACTTGGCATTCCCTGTAGTAAGGAATGTTACACAATTGGTTTTAAAAGTAACATAATAAAGTAATTAGTCTAAGAGTTCCATTATAAACGAAGTCTTTATAAGAACGTGTAAATTCTATAGTCCATGTCAGACTGTGATATCAATAGGGATGTTGACTCCATATTTTTTATAATGTGAATCAATTCGTTTTCTCATGAGAATCCAATGTCTATATCTAAAAAACTGGATATCGAACTTTAGAAACGTCAAAAATGAGAATCAAAGTTGGGCGTATCGACTGAGCGCTAAAACGCCCCATACAAATTGGACAGAACATCTGACGTCATTTGTTTTACGCGGGCCGTAAATCTGCAATACAAACATGCATTTTGTTGATTTGGCCGTGAAAAACTGTGTTTAAGTACATAGTTTTTTTTTTTAATCTCTAATGAAGGGCTTTTTCGCCAATTGCGAATATGCCGCCCTGGTATTTTCACCTAAGTTATAAATAAAAACTAGAGTAAATATATATTCTTAACTAATTTCTCTCAGCTAGCTTGTATATCATTCTAGCTGAGTCAGAGAGTCAGGGGTGTATTTACCCTAGGGCCAAAAGGGCCATGGCCCGGGACGGTGGGCTGCTAGGGGCGGTGCAAGCAGAAGAAATTTAAAAAAGACTAACAACCTAAGGCTCTTATTAATGAACAGTGTTAAAATGTGTTTTGTCTCTTTCGATTCAGTTTTAAATTGTCAATAAAAAAAGGGCGGCGGGACCTGCAGGCCCAGGGCGCTGAATCCTAAAATACGCCACTGCAGAGAGTGGCTCGGCTAGAATAATATTACAAACACCCAGCTGACGCAATTGAGATCCAAATAATCTTAATCTATTATTTTCATTCTGGACACATTCCACCAATATATGGTACACATCATCAATACTATTACAATCGCAGCAATTTGGAGACTGACATTTTCTCATAAGGTATCCAAATTTATTGCATGGAATGTGTCCCGTACGAAGTCTTAAATCTAAAACTGTGTTATGTCTAAAGTACATAGTTGTCTTACATTTTTTATTCATTAAAATGTAAAGAATCTGATGGTATGATTTAAATTACCAAAGGATGATATAATTGTAATTTAATTTGTCTTACTTTTTAGTATCAGTGAAGACAATAATATGCGAGCTGGGCTTGGTCTCCCTGTACTTGCGCAGCGTCTGCACCAGGTACACGTCGCGCGCGTACGCGGGACACACCACGTAGCGCTGGTCCAGCGTGGACACCGTCAGGGTCGGGTCGGATTCCGTCCAGATTTGGAGTCTCTGTGTTGATTCAAATTTTGTTCATGGTAAATTTTGAGTAAAGGTAGATTTTTTTGTACTTTCTAAAATGTAGTTTTGAGTACAGGTATTTCCAGTACAGTACGTTAAATCCAAATCGAAATGCAATTAAAGCTTAGATTGTTTGAAGCGATGATGACTAAATGGAAGCGCAGAATAGATAATATTGTGGAAGTGAGATATCCTTGGATAGCTTGATTTTTTGGTGAGAGAACATGTTGCGATGCAACATATCTTATGTTTTATAGTAGTAGAGAAATTTCTAGTTCTGACTACCGACCACCCTCCAAGATGAAAATCTATCGCCAAGCACCTATGTATTTTTTCGTATATTGAACATCCATAATTTCTAATAACATTTGTTATTTATTGAGAGCAGACTGCAGACATATCTAAAATAAATCTAGGATCTCAGACAGATACTTACATCTTTGTTCAATGGAAGCAGTTTAGATTCTCTAACATCTTCAGTGATTGTGGCAGAGAAGAGCAAGTTCTGACGTTTCGCTGGAAGGGCATTGAATATTGTTTGTAGATCATCTTGGAATGATTCACTGAATAGTCTGAAATAATTAGTAATTTAGCATAGTGATATCTAGAGGGATAGATGATTCTTATAGATATTCTTTTATAGATTTTGCATGGGATTACACCTCTAGAAATGCCATAGATTTTATTAAGCATACATGCAAATAAATGAGTCACAAAGAAAATTGTTTGGAACAAAAAATCCTGTATTGTGGATAGTCTCACAGCTGAAAAGCAATCTTATAATTTCTTTTTGGATTGAGAGAGATTATGAACTGTAACAGTCCCTGGCGAAGTGATCAAGAAGGAACAAATAATAATCACACACACACACACACACACACACACACACACACACACACAAGCACACACACACACACACACAATTTTTACTAATCTTTACCAAGCAAATATGAATGTGTATTATTACTATTTTATGCTAAATTGTACTCTGAAGGGATAATCAGAAACTACAACACAAGCTTTGCTTAGTGTAGGTTCTGTACCATATTGATTTGTGTAATTCAAGCCTACAAGTGTTAAATAATATTGTGATTATTTTAATAAGTCTAACATGTATGCTTGGTTTCTTTTGAATAAAGAATTATTAAAGATAAAGAAAGATAATAAATAAAATTGAAGTGCCTGTTT
Source organism: Crocallis elinguaria (assembly GCA_907269065.1). Taxonomy (NCBI): domain Eukaryota; kingdom Metazoa; phylum Arthropoda; class Insecta; order Lepidoptera; family Geometridae; genus Crocallis; species Crocallis elinguaria. Next base: position 2,833,005 of record OU026076.1, read on the forward strand.
GTAATATCAAAATAACAGCTTTTCACTAAATACATATGAAAGTATATACTAACAGTACCTATTATAACAAAAACACAATTTTTAAGATTTTTGTCTGTCTGTTTGTTCCGGGTAATCTCCGAAACGGTTGGACCGTGAGCGAAGCCGCAGGGCACAGCTAGTACATCATAAGCTTATCTAATTATCCAGGGTCTAGATGCAGCACATGCACTTCGAAAATGTCTGGTGTATAAACATGTAATGTTTGGTGCTCACTCTTTATATTTCATTACCTAGAATGCCATACACTCTATAGTGGTCTTATATGTGGTACATCATATGTACCCTGATCAATACATAAAGCATCTTACGCCCACTTTTTTTAGATCTATCGACCCATATTGGTGCCAATTCTGTTGGCACAACTTAAACTAAACTAGACTAAAATTTAGTTTAGTTATGTAAAACGTGGTTTTCTATTCAGGAAAGACAAGATTAAACTAAAATTTAGTTTGACAGCACTATAATTAATTTAGTTACTTAATTTAGTCTAAGCGGTCATTTATCTATTCTGTTGTACCAAATTTTGGTCTAAAATTAGAGAAAATCCGACTAAGTTAGTTGGCATGAAAATGAACGTGGACTAAAATTAATTTAGTTATTTCACCGCTATTCATACGAAATTTTCGAGTAGTTTTATCGTCATACGTGTTTATGTTGCCTTAGAACAAGTAATTATATGTATTTTGTAATAAGTACCTACTCTACTACACATAATGGAGGAGTATATGATGGTTGTTGGTGGCTCTTGTAGATTCATCGGAAAGATAAACTTTCTCTTACATCTTCACTTCAACTCTTCAAGCGAAAAATTCCTTACTAGGTAGGTAGTTACAGATTATAATATGTACAACAAAATATTTTACTGAAAAGCAATGGTACATATTAAAAATATATGAACTTACTCTTCTTATAAACTATCAAGAACGAATTCGAATGGAAGGTTTGCGGGTTTGAGTTTGGATGAATACCAATCGAGTTGTTCAAATTTTTTTTCACAGGTAGGTCTTTTTATAAGAAGTCTTTAGGCCAAGTTTCAAATTGCGAAAACAGATAGTTTTGGAGAAATAATTTTTCAAAAGTTGAAGTTAAAACATTTATGTTATCTATGGACACAACCCTTCCGTTTTACCTGCTATAACACTCGTAATAAATTCGTATATCGTAAAAATCAACAAACGAGTACCGACGAGTATACTATGTTAATTAATTTGTGGTAGGTTTTAATAAAAGTAATGCTAAGATTTATTATTGAATCTGCCAATCCTGAATTAGGTTAATTACAGTCACATATTATATACACGAAAGCTTAAAAACTTACACTCCTTTTTCGTTAAATCGTGTAAAAATGATCGGTCCGTCAAATCCATCAATTATAATGTATAGGTATTAATTAATATGTGACACGCTGGCAACTCTAACAATTCAATTTAGTGTAAATTTGGTGATGTCAATACGGTGACTAAATTTTTACACTCCTTTTTCGTTAAATCGTGTAAAAATGATCGGTCCGTCAAATCCATCAATTATAATGTATAGGTATTAATTAATATGTGACACGCTGGCAACTCTAACAATTCAATTTAGTGTAAATTTGGTGATGTCAATACGGTGACTAAATTTAGTCAGACCGTTAATCAGAATAGCTTTTAGAACTCTCTAAACTAAATTAAGAAATTTTATAGTTTAGTTTAGTTTAGTCAGGTGAACAAGAGAATTGGCACCATTACCTGTCAGCTTCATCCAATACTAAATACTTAATTTTCTTCAACGTAAATGTATCACAGCCTGTGATATGGTCAGCCAGTCGTCCTGGCATAGCCACTACTATGTGAGGCCTCTTGGCTAATTTCAGAGACTCTTCCAGCTGATCGGAGCCACCTGTGACGATGGACACTCTTAATCTGAGCGGTTGACCAAGGATGCTGAACTGATCTGCTATCTGAAAAAAAACAATGTATTTTTTAATTTTTCATAGAAACTTGATTCCAGCCTGTAACTATAGATTAACTATGTATCTATTGCGGTCAAATATGAGCCTACCTGTACTAATATTATAAAGCAGTAATGTTTGTAAGGTTTTTTATTTGTTACTGCTAATCTCTGGAACTGCTGGTCTGATTCTAAAAATTCTTTCAATAATAGAAAACTACATTACTTCTGAGTGCCGCAGGCTAAATTTTATTTTCATTTGTTCATTTTTATTGTTGTTTATTTGTATTTCATTTTTATGTTAGAAAAAGAATTAGGGTTATGCAAAAAATCCCATTAAATTCAATATCTCAATGCGGGTGAAACCGCGGGCAGCAGCTAGTACTGAATAATAAGTTAACAGTGTTTAAATCTATCACAAACAATTTACCTGATACGCCAACTCATGTGTCGGAGTTAGCACTAAAGCAAATATACCATACGGATCCTCAGCTAAATGTTGTAATATGGGCAGTGCAAATGCAAAAGTCTTGCCAGAACCAGTTTTTGCTGCACCAATGCAGTCATCTCCAGACAAGATTTGAGGTATGCAGCCTTTTTGGATGGGGCTTGGAGTTTTGATACCTGAAAAAAAACAGTAAAAATATACATATATGTACATGGGTTTGTAATTATGACCTAATGCATTTTGTGGTTTTTTTCCTAAGCTGCTACATGCAGATGTGAATAGAAAGAAATGCCAACAATGAGGAACATCTCATGATTTTGTGTTTTTGAACGAGTTTTTATTCTTAATTAATTTCGATGACCATTACCTCACCTGGTGTTATGTGGTGAGTAGGTAGGTACTCTGTTTTAAAATAATAGTTATAACAAATATAAAATACAAACCAAGGCTAAATAGTTGCTTGATGAGCCAAGTTTTAACTCCCAATTTCGCGAATTCCTTTCCATCGTTCGCATCCATTCTAAATTATCAATCTAGATTATGAATCCGGATTATTATCAATCCAGTTACACAGCCTTTTAATCACTTTAGTTGTAAAAAGAAAATTTCACAAAGTCTAGTAGTTCAGTTTATAATTTGAATGATATTATACCAGTATATCACAAACTACAAATAATTTTACTCTTTGCATAATACATTATTTGTAATTGTGTATGACGGTTCACGGAGTGTAACCTCAAAAAACCCATGCATGTTTACATTTTTCTCATTTCTGTTCCACCACAGACTAGGTAATCTAGGTAGCAAAAATGTCAAATGTAGTGTACTATGTGTTCCACTTTCGCGCAGCTGCCGCGTGCCTGATGCATGCCGGGTGTGACAGCTCAAAACCTATCTATGTTGCTTTTTCATTCACACAGATAGTAATAGTAGCGATTACGGTTTTCACTCTTACGCTAAAAATACCACACATATCTTCATGAAAAATACGCACTATTTGTCATGTCAGCTCAGCTGTTCATTGTTTTTGATGTTTTAGCATCACTGACATGACAGTGACATTCAGACATTTGGCCTATAACATCACAGATCAATAACCAAGATAACATTACGTGATTTAGTTGGAAGTTTACGCATTCGTTCTAAAATTGAGAAATGTACAAAAATTATAAGCAAATAAAATAATTGCATTAAAAAATAGAACCTAGAAATAGATTAGAATTCTAACAAACATTATATATTATCAGTTATTTAAATATTCATAACAAATTCGAAGAACAAGTATCTGTTATGCAATGTTTAGGTAATAGCTAGTAATTACATATTATAATATGGCCAAGTACATACTTCTATTTAATTTACAAGAACAGTTTGTCCAATACATTAGAATACAGTACAAGTCTGTACAACCTACAATGGACCTAGAATGTACCAATTGTACATTCATAATCAAAGGTTGTACAATAATTCAATAATATGGCACAGAACAGCAGGTCCTAGAATACCGATAATAGCAATAGTATTAATTATATTGATTATTGCTACATTTATTGCAAGGCATTAAATTGCATTTAGCCAAATAAAATAAGTAACCTATCTATAAGAAGCGCTGTGTTGGTGCTGTTGTTATATAATGGTATATGTTCACAGACTTTAAAGTTAAAGTCTGTGTATATGTTTATAAATGTTAATTTTCTTGAATCTTGAACGACTAATGATATGTCAATCATAGGCCTAATCACCCTCTAAGTAGTCTGTGTAATCACCACAGCCACCACAGCCTATCACACGCAATAAGCGCGTGTTTGTGTCTGTGTCCTGTCTGTATTTTACTTGTCGAACTTATTTCAATTCCTTTCTTGTTCTAAAATTACAGTTTATGAGTTCAGTTTCCACAAAAAACTGTGCAAAGTTCTACTGATTGGTTCTTTAGTTACTTCGGTGAGTTGATTTATGTAACTCTTACGTATTCATCAATTAAAAATTATCTAGACCGACTTTTAGAAAATATACACTTAAATTATTACGCTGTAGCCTGTAGATAGACGAAAATTTAATTAAAGTTAGACCAATAATAGCTATGCCAGTTTCAATCGTAAGGAGTAACTGTAAATGAAACAAATTGAATAGTAGAAAAACGTATAAACATATTTTATGATTGAATTAGCTCATAATTGTTACGGGCTGACCGTCAGACGTTATGATTACCATCAGGCAAACGACCGGCTCATCTCGTTAATAACAGAATAAAAAAAAATTACTATCCCACTTTTTATCATTATGTAATTAAATGAAGGTAGTCAAGAAATAAACGTTAACCACGACATCTTTTTCAGAAATATTTTCTTCCATTTTGGAAATGGTAGCAACTGAAATTTAATTGTGTAGATGTAAGGAATATATTTTAGTAATCAGACTTAGACTTTATAACGTAACACTCATTCTGTGTCACCATAGAATGTTTGGTTTAAATTTTCTGCTATCTTATTTTGTCTTGTAACTATAATAATAATAATAATAATAATATAAACTATTATTTAATTGGCATTAGAAATATGTCACAATGTTACAAGACTTATTATAACTTATTGTGTCTCTATTTATCTATCTATAAATTGTTTTTTTATTCAGGAAGAGGCAATATCATAAACTGAATTACTATTCAGAATATTCTAAACTTAAAGATATTGGCTCAGCTTTAGTATTTTCCAGTAAGCTTCCACTTTCAGTTTTTCTTCGTAGATAGCAATAGCCGTAGATATAAGCAGTCAAATTCCAAAAGCACAAAGTGCGGAGATTAATAGATCTAGAAAAAAATATTTTTTGAAGTTTTTAATTAGTTTACAAACTATAATTTGTCTGTTGTGTTAACAAAAAATGGCAACAGAAATCCATTTTAGGCTAAAAGACAAATTTCCAAAGTAAAAAAAGTAATTTATGTAATTTTATATTAAAATTTGTCAAAATTTAATATTTCACAACACTTTAGAACAGAATTTCACAACCCCAAATTTGATACATTAGGTTAATTACTGTCACAGAACTGACTGTCCACCCCAATCCATGTGGTCTTGTCACTGAGGCAATTTCCAAATGAGGATTTCCTCATTTGACTTGGGGAAAAGATAGTGTTTTGTTTCTAACCTTTTCTACATTCAAGGAATAGTCTAACTAAGTTGTATTTCCTTGTTATTATATGTATATATGAACTTGTTCAAAATGTACTGTTGTATTTCTTTGTGATTCCTACCTTTTAAATGCGTCTGTGTTCAGTATCAGCAATCGTCTTTGCTTCCTTTTCAAATAGATATGTGATTGTGAAGTACTTACTAGGTTATTTTAGACTGGCTCAGGAGGTAGATGCAAAAATATATATCTTCAGATCACCCTCATTCACATATTGTTAAATACTGTATTTCGAAGCACTTTTCACTAGCTCAATACACCACATACCTTCCCCTTCAGTTTGTTTATAGTTTATAAGTCCACATTATGCTATTTACACCTAAGCTATACATTTTAATAAATGTCTTTAAATAAATATTTTTTTACTATTCAATTTGCAACCTATCCCCTTCACACGTTACCACAGCCTCTTGCGGTATTCCAAGCAGGTCACGCATGTCATCACTTGGGCCTGGAGTTTCACCAGAATCTCGGCTGCGTAGCTGATTCACATGTCTGGTGACTATTGGACCATTCTCCATTCTCACCAGGAAACGGACAGGGCCTTTAATTCTGAATATTTCGCCCTTAACCCACTTCTGTCCTCTGGAATAATTCCTTAGCCAAACCTTATCGTTAGTCCTGAATGTTCTAACCGGAACTTCTTTATTACTCTCTATCTGTCTCTCTGCCTTTGGATTGACTGAAAATGGATGAATCATATCAAACCGCGTTCAAAATCGTCTTCTGTTCAACATTTCAGCTGGAGATTTCCCTGTAACTGTACTTGGGGCCACCCGCAGCCCAAACAGTAGCCTCGGCAGTTTGATAGCAATGTCCGTTCCAGGTAGACTTCGCAGTTTATTCTTTACAGTTTGTACTGTCCTCTCCGCTTGTCCGTTTGATGACGGACTATATGGTGGTGTCAATATATGCCGAATTCCATTACATTTCATGAAATCTGCGAACTCTCTAGACGTGAAAGCTGTACCATTGTCCGACACTAGAATTTCTGGCAAGCCTTGTTCAGCGAATATCTGTCTCAGAGCTTGAATTGCACACTGACTCGATGTCGACTTGACAACTTTCACTTCTGGCCACTTAGAGTATGGATCAATGACAATCAAGTATATTTTCTGTTGAAATGGGCCTGCAAAGTCCACATGTAATCGTTGCCATGGATTTGATGGACTAATCCAGGAGTGTGCCGTACTTGCTGGCATACTTCTGTTCCCTTGACAGCTCTCACAACTTGCGACTAGAGCTTCTATCTCGTGATCTAAGCCTGGCCACCAAAAATAGCTTCGTGCTATTGCTTTTGATATCACTACGCCATCATGTGTCTCATGTAATGCTTCTAGCATGTATTCACGAATTGGCGGAGGTATTACAACTCTACTTCCCCAAATAATACATTCATTACTGATCGACAGTTCTTCTCTCTTTAGCCAGTAAATTTTAAGACAAGCTTCATCCACCCTGTCAGGCCATCCATGTAATATCCAATACTTGATCTTGGATAACACTTCATCTTGTCTTGTTTTCTCTGCAATATCTTTCGGAGAGTATAGCATTGCGCTCGGGGTCTCTGATAACAATAAAATATCTTCTATATCCTCCGTCATAGGCTGCCATTCCTCTGATTCCAGAGGCCACCTACTAAGTGCATCAGCATTTCCTATACTGGCACCGCTTTTGTATATTAACTCATAATCATGAGAGTTTATTTTCAAAGCCCATCGCATCATTCTGGGTGACAATACTTTAGGTATCGCCTTGTTTGGGCTTAATATACCCAGCAAAGGCTTATGATCTGTGTATATCTTTACATGTCTTCCATATACATATTGGTTGAATTTATCTAACCCAAACATAATAGCTGCTGCCTCTTTATCAATTTGGGCATAGTTACGTTCTGTTTTTGATAAGGTCCTGGACCCCATAGCTATTGGTTTTTCTGAGCCATCATCCATTATATGAGCCAGTACAGCACCAACTCCATACTCACTTGCATCACAAGTTAAAGTTATTTTCCGATTATTATCAAAATGTTCTAGAGTTTGCTCACTAGACAACATCTGTTTTGCTTTAACGAAGGCTTCTTCTTCAGCATTTTTCCATCTCCATTCCGCATTCTTATCTAGCAGTCTGTGTAAGGGCTCCAACAGTGTAGCCTTATCCTTGATAAAGCGCTCATAGAAATTCAAAAGACCTAAAAATGCTTGAAGTTCTTTAACATTCCTTGGCTTCTTTGCATCTGCTATTAATTCTACTTTCTTTTTACTTGGATGTATACCTTTTCCATCCACTACATAGCCCAGAAACTCTACTTTACTTGTGGCAATCTCACATTTCTCTTTGTTTAAGCGCAGCCCTACATCCTTCAGGCAAGACAACACCTTTTCCAGTCTACCATCATGTTCTTCACTATCCCCCCCACTAATCAGAATATCATCTAACAGTACTGTTACACCTTTTATGCCTGCCAGTGTTGTGGACATCACCCTCTGAAATATTCCCGGGCATGCTTTTAAACCATAAGGTAACCGTTTCATTTTATATAATCCCTTCGGTGTATTTATGGTTAGAAGGTCTGCCGTCTCATCAGATACTCTCAATTGTGTATACGCTTCTTTGAGATCTAATTTTGTAAATATGCGACCTCCTGCCACCCCTGACAGTGACTCATTGATTGTCGGCTGAGGATATGTGTCTGTGTCCGTAGCTAAGTTTACTGTTAACCGGTAGTCTCCACATAATCTTATACTACCATCTGGCTTTTTTACTGGTACCACTGGTGTAGCCCACTTTGAATATGGTACCGGTTCTAATACACCTGTACTCACCAACCTGTCTATCTCATTACACACCTTGTCTCGTATGGCAAATGGGACAGGACGACTTCTCATGAACTTCGGCTGTACATCTGGCTTGCAATTTATTACCACTTCTGGTCCTTTATACTCACCTAGTCCTTTTTTAAATACTTCTTCATATCTACTCATCATATCTGTAAGAGATTCTTTAAATTTTTGTTCCACTAAGTTGATCCCTTCCACCGAAATACCTAAAGGTTTAAACCAGTTTCTTCCTAGAAGATTTCCTTTTCCTTGACCTATCAACAGTGGCAGATATCCTTTAAAGTTTTTATATTCTATAAAGACTTGAATACTACCATGTAATTGTACCTTATTGTGAGTCCAGGTCTGCAAATTTAACTCACTTTTCTCAATTTTAGGTAAGCCATTTGGCCAAGTATTTTTTGCTTGTTCAAAGGACATAATTGAATATGAGCATCCCGAATCAACTTCAAAAACTACTGGTTTCTTGTTTAGAGTCACCTTAGTATAAACTGGTGGTTCACGGTACACTCCTTCCATACTATACAAACTATTCATACAATTTTCCTCTTCTTGAATCTCTTGAACATTTTCATATGATACTTTTTTAGAAAGATTACACATTCTTGCTATGTGGCCAATTCTCTTGCACGCGTTACATTTAGATTTTATAAACTTACATTTGTGATACAAGTGGCTTCCTCCGCATCTGTAGCAATATAATTTCCTCTGCTTATTGTCTCCTATTGTATTAACCTCCATTGGTTCTTCAAATCCCTTACTTGAGCTAGCTTGTTCAGTAATTGTACCACTGGTTGGTATATTTATAATTTTTATGTCTTCTTCTCTTTTCTCTGCTTGTAATGCCATCTCCACTGCCATCTCATATGTAAGGTTTGCCTTCTTTAACAAGTTCTCCTGTAATTTAGGATTATTCACTCCACATACTAATCTATCTCGTAGTGTCCTTTCCAAATCCGAAAAATTACAATACCTTGTCATTTTCCTCAGTGCTGCAATATAGTCTTGCATAGATTCATCCTTACCTTGACTACGCATATGGAATTTATATGATTCTACTATTTCATTTGGCCGCGGTCTAAAGTGGTTTTGTAGCTTTTGGACTACCTCGACTAGCGTAACCTGGCTCAGAGACTGTGGGAAAACCAATGTTTTTACTAATTGATACAAATCATCCCCACACGACGCGAAAAATATAGCTTTTTGTTTGGTTATGTCACTAACACCATGAGCTTCTAAGAAAAATCCAAATCTTTCAGAGTAAGATTCCCAATCACCATTATTTATATTAAATTTCTCAAATCTAACATCAGCCATCATGTAACACACTTTTTTTCACCTTATTTCACAATATTTCCCTAATTATAACAATTTTTCCACATTCGCCACTGTGAAGTACTTACTAGGTTATTTTAGACTGGCTCAGGAGGTAGATGCAAAAATATATATCTTCAGATCACCCTCATTCACATATTGTTAAATACTGTATTTCGAAGCACTTTTCACTAGCTCAATACACCACAGTGATGCTGTTGTCAAAATTTTAAAGCCATTCCAAGTGATCTGACATAACCCGCATTACTACAAAAACAACTTTTAGATGTCTGTTTATTTAGACAGTATATAAAGATAAACATCTAAAATGATTAGAAATGTCAAAACGGAATTGAGTTAGACAAAATTTAAACATTTCTTAGATCAAGGGTTATTCATATTTAAACATGCTACTATGGAGTATGGCATGTTTAACCCTAAGTGAGAGTTCAACACATGTTTGGGATGTGTTTAATTTTTTTGTTGTAAGACCGATTATGTATACTAGAAATGGTTAAGGCTCTATTTTATTTGCCCTTTCTCAATATTTCATAACATATAATTAATTTATTTATAACTAGGTACATTATATTTGTGTCAAAGGTCATAGTGTCAGATGTCTTACACTGTTGTACCTATACTGTGTCCATTTTACAGCACAAGCAAAGTTTCATTTACATACATTAGTTTGTAAACAAAGGATTAGTGTTGCTACAACTCTGTCCCTAATAAATACATGAAATGAATTAGCAGGTGGCATGGAGCTTCATTCAGTTAAAGTGTGGACTGAATTTTATGAATATTAATAAAAAAAATTGAAAATTAATAAAGGTGCACAATACACATACTATTATTATCTGTTCTGTATCCACTCGAGCTATCCCATATAGCAGCAAAATGTTTGGATTGTTTAATACATTTCAGAATTTAGTAAAAACCTGAATAGATAATTTAAAAAAAAATTGCTTTAAAAAAGCGACGAACCGACTTCAGTGATTTGTCACTACTGAACCGATTTTGATGAAATTTCTATGGGACCAATCTGAAAGTATATCCTTTCAAATAAAAAAACAATTTTCCAAATCGGTTTATAAATGACGGAGATATGAGGTAACAAACATATTAAAAAAATACCCACCAAATTGGTAACCTCCTCCTTTTTTGGAAGTCGGTTAAAAAGAAGTGCATTTTAATAAAAATGAGAATGTTCGCGAAAATTAGGGTCTTGAAATGTTAAGCCACATGATTTTCATAGAAATTTAAAAGAAGTTTTTTAACAAACCTCTTTGAACTCATTTCAAAATTAAGAAAAATAAAATTAATTGAGCTAACACATAACAACTAAGTTTTAGATAAAATACAAAATGGTTATTATTTACAAATATATTAAATGTTGTAGAGAAAAGCGTTTTTTTAAATCTAGCATCCGTTTTTTAACATTCCTTTATATTTTCAGGTAAATTCTCATAGTGAGAATGGGTGTGTTCAGGACTGTATTGTCGCTGGCGAACAAAGGGAAAGTCGGGCTAAAGAGCAATGGAAAATATGTAAGTGCCTAAACTATAGAGTATAGATACATATAATATCTCTCTATCCATTTCGTTGTTTGGAAGAAATCGCTTTTAGCGATTACCACCCTTTGTACTACTAGAAATTAAAATAAGTTTTGTTTTATTTTTTGTATTTTTCGTTGTACTATAAAGAGTTTATCTATCTATTTCTAGAGAACAAATGAAGCGAGTCTATCCGTTATATCTACCTTGAGCTAGTGCACCAATATATTCTGCATCAAATTCAAGTCTGTACATAGTTAAAAAGAAAAGAAAAGTGGTGAAATTGGGGTTTTTTTTTATATACATACAAAAAATGGCCGACGGTATCACAAATGTGTTCTTGCAATATTACTTCTGGAACCTGTATTCTGGCGTACAAATTATTATTTCACTAGCTTCTGCCCACGGTTTTCACCCGCGTTCCCACAGGAACCATGCATTTTTCCGGGACAAAAAGTAGCCTATGTTACTCTCCTGTCCATAAACTATATCTATGCCAAAAATCACGTCGATCCTTTGCTCCGTTACTGCGTGAAAGAAGGACAAACCAACAAACACACTTTCGCATTTATAATACTAGCTTCTGCCCGCGGTTTTTCACCCGCGTTCCCACAGGAACCATGCATTTTTCCGGGATAAAAAGTAGCCTATGTTACTCTCCTGTCCATAAACTATATCTATGCCAAAAATCACGTCGATCCTTTGCTCCGTTACTGCGTGAAAGAAGGACAAACCAACAAACACACTTTCGCATTTATAATACTAGCTTCTGCCCGCGGTTTTTCACCCGCGTTCCCACAGGAACCATGCATTTTTCCGGGATAAAAAGTAGCCTATGTTACTCTCCTGTCCATAAACTATATCTATGCCAAAAATCACGTCGATCCTTTGCTCCGTTACTGCGTGAAAGAAGGACAAACCAACAAACACACTTTCGCATTTATAATACTAGCTTCTGCCCGCGGTTTTTCACCCGCGTTCCCACAGGAACCATGCATTTTTCCGGGTTAAAAAGTAGCCTATGTTACTCTCCTGTCCATAAACTATATCTATGCCAAAAATCACGTCGATCCTTTGCTCCGTTACTGCGTGAAAGAAGGACAAACCAACAAACACACTTTCGCATTTATAATACTAGCTTCTGCCCGCGGTTTTTCACCCGCGTTCCCACAGGAACCATGCATTTTTCCGGGATAAAAAGTAGCCTATGTTACTCTCCTGTCCATAAACTATATCTATGCCAAAAATCACGTCGATCCTTTGCTCCGTTACTGCGTGAAAGAAGGACAAACCAACAAACACACTTTCGCATTTATAATACTAGCTTCTGCCCGCGGTTTTCACCTGCGTTCCCACTGGAACTGTGCATTTTTCCGGTATAGTAGGGATTCCAGTTTCTTTTATCCCATATGCTAAACTGTATCCTCTGCAGTAACTTAGCAACTTGGACTTTGGAATGTTGTATGACTATCTCGTAGAGTATGCCATGTTTTGGACCGTATCGCAATTCGCAACATATCACTCAATGCCTAGTGGCAAAGCTTCGGTTTTTTAACTATTCATTTTGCTCCTTATTCCATTGGCATAAAGTCAACAGTAACTAGTGTTACGAGCTATAGGGTAACGTTTGATAGAAAGAAGCCGTGAAACAAACAGTTACTTTATTGAATTCAAAAGGAATCACTTGCAACACTATTCACTACAAAAATCACTAGTATATCACTTTGTCACAGATATCACAATCACTAGTATTTCACTGAGTCACAGATATCACAATCACTAGTCGCTTTGAACTCACTCCGATGTGTATCGCTTGGTATCTCAATTGAAACTGTCTCTGGCCGCGTCCCGATCCGCTTATATATGCGCCGCAAATTGTGCTACCAAGTTCCCGAATGATCTCGTTCAAGGTCAACTATGGACGTCTCTCTTTTACGCATACATCCGTCCCTTGTACACACTTCGAGGACTTTCCAGATGGTAGTAGATTATGTCCATCTCGTTCTATCATGCGTGTAGCTATCTCTCTCTCGCATTATTCTGGAACATTCGGTTAGGTAATAGGTACAGTTGTTCCTCTCTTTTGCGCATATAGCCATCCTGCTCACACTTTCTTCTGGAAGTTTCAAGAGACATGATCGAGGCTAATCGTCTCTCTCTTTCACACGATAGGCTGTCCCTCTCACACACCTTCGAGAATGTTCCGCGGACCGGAGGGGTGTAACTTGGCCTGAAACGGCCTGAAAATGGGTTTTCAGGAAATGGTGCCATGTAATCGCTTGTGTCCTGAAACGGACTGAAATCATGTTTCAGTCTGCTGAAAACGGCGTTAACTAGGAGTAATTTTTGATTAACTGATATGTGTTAGGCCTTCCTCCGAAACGGCCCGAAAACCTGTTTCAGCCTGCTGAAAACGCCTGTAAGTGACGGAAAATTAAAAAAAATGTTTCTGTGAGTTCTCCTTTAACCCGTCTTCGTAACACTAGGTACTAACGGGACTAATTCCGTCTTTTTCACATTCTTTAACAGAGTTGTAATCTGTATCAGGCAAGCTAGTAACTCGGTAATCGCAGAACAAAGTTCCCTATACAAAATCGACCTTGAAATTTCAGCATAATCTCCTTATCTAAAGCTCGTCCACTGCTTATCATTACGCAATGCCCTGCACTTGGCAACTACGGGCAGTGACGTCGAAAATGCAGTGACAAAATCACGTGGCATGTTAATGCGTAAACGTGGTGTGATCGAACGATTAAAAGGTTCCTATGGCACCACACTTAGCTCTGGACCTTTGCCATGGACGCCAGTACGCCATGGCGTCCATGGCAAACGTCCTGAGCCAAGTGTGGCGCCATAGGAACCTTTCGATCGTCAATCGTCGAGTGATTAGATCGCAAGCACGGGTATGCGCGTTTATCCGCGCAATTGTTCTGTTGGAGACGTACAGATAAATAAATAATCCCAACGCCATGGCGTACTGGCGTCCATGGCAAAGGTCCTGAGCCAAGTGTGGCGCCATAGGAACCTTTCGATCGTTCGATCACACCGCACGTTCACGCATTAACACTGTGCTTTTCGTGTGTTTCCTGATTCTTTCATAAGCAAAATTTAAATTTAGGGGTCATTGTATGTGAGCAGTCAGTGTAGTTGGGATTATTTATTTATCAATCATAGTTGGGATTATTTATTTATCTGTCCGTCTCCAACACAACAATTGCGCGGATAAACGCGCACATCCGTGCTTGCGATCTAATCATTCGATACCACGTTTAGATGAAAGATTTACAAAAAGCTTCAATTTTGCTATATTTGTCCCGCTTCATGTTGACGGAAGTTATACTGTATAAGTGCACCGCTATTATGTATAGCGAGATCTGAACGCGATAAACAAAGTATTTACAGTACGTGCCATATAGTGATTCGATTTTCGAACTGAATTAAAAGTCCCATATTTAAAATTCACTAGGTAAGTAGTAGGACTAACTCGTGTGCGAGTGTCCGTCTGGGTTGTTACCACCGCTTTGCTCGGGAAGTCAGCTGCCAAGCAGTAATGTGCAAGCAATACTGTGTTCCGGTTTGATGAGCAGAGTAGCCAGTGAAATTACTGGGCTTATGAGACTTAATATCTAATGTCTTGGGTAACTGGCGCACTGCAGTGCCGCGCAGGACTTTGTGTTTCAAAGTTCTAAGTGGCACTGCAATTGTTATGGGCCGGCTTTATGCTTACCATCAGGCAAACGACGAACTCGTCTCGCTATCAAATACAAAAAAAAACAAAACGATTCATTGATTGAGGGTGCTGCAGAGTTATATATTATTTAAATACTGTATTTATTTAGAATCTAAAATCTTTGTTTTTTATAATAATTAATATTCCTATAAAAAATACAAAATATTATAAAAATCCTAAACCCAGGGTGCCGCCGGCAGCGGGGCAGGGCCACAGCTACCGGTGGTTAGGGCTGCAGAGTGAGGAACCTGACAACACGTGCCGTGTCAAGGAGCACTGCCTTCTGCATACGACCCTTGATCCAACCGTCTAGCGAGATCCTCTTGAGATGTCGATCGATGCTATATTATTTTATTATTATCGTAATAGAAATTTCCACTACGCATACAATCGTAGTTTCAGTGGCATTGCACGTTCCGCCTCATATACCAGCATCACACTGACGTACATGATATCACGAGCCGATCTAAATCTCCATAATATAAATTGTATTGTAATAGAGTAAGCAGACAGATGGATGGCATGTACCAATTGCCTAGTTAATGACACGGGTAGTATACATCCGGGCCCCAATTCTACTAAACAAATGGTTTAAAAATGACAATGGAAGAAATCGCTTTAAGCGATAAGACCGCCCTTTGTACTACTAGACAGTTAAAATATGTTTCTTTTTATTTATTTTCTGTATTTCTCATTGTAGTGTGCAAATAAAGTGTTTATCTATCTATCTATCTAATGGTTTCATCGCAAAATGATCACTTTTAGTATTTTTGGTCGCCTATGTCAATGGCGGTCCATATCATCTTCCTTACTAATAAACAGCATTCAAATATTTTAGATTTCGGAAAAATCTCTTGCACGAATCGAACCCGCTCTTTTTCGAAAAAAGATCGTTGCTTGTTTTGTTTTGTTGTTTGTTTCGACACATGGTTTCAAGCAACCATTTCATCCTTACCACACAATCTAACAATTTCCGTAAAAAAAAATAAGCAACCTATTTTTCTCAGAGCGGGTTAGATTTACGGAGCGTGTATAAGATTTTTCCAAAAAAATATTTTAATGCAGTTTCATAATTCTGTAATCGACGACATAGTTTCTAAGAACACATTTCTCTACTTATCTCTTAATCAGACTTTCCCCACTGATCCCTCCTGATGGATCAACCTGTATATTGGCTTCCAACAGTAAATTAGTAATACATAACAATTTAAAAAAGTGATCCTAAAAGATAGTGTTCAGAGCTTGTAAAGTACAAATTCTGCTGTTTTTGTCCTCTAGCAATAAGATCAATCCTTCAAATTATAAGATGATAACCTCTATCCAGCGAAACGGCACAAATATAGACTTCGACTTTGCACCTTCATATTTATCCATGTAAAATTGAACCTTGCACTTGTCATTGAAATCGTTTTAGGCATAAGAGATATTCTGCGCTCGTTATATATATTTTTATATTCCCTCAATCTTTGATTATAAACCTTTTTAATTATATGCCCTCAATAGAAATTAACGTAAAAACAACACTCTTTTTCTCTCTCAAAAATCTAAGGTTTGTGTTGGTGTTGGGTATCAAAATTACTGTAAACAAAAGGAAACGTCTTCATAATCACACGATTATATAATAATAGATATAGGTATTATTATATATTCTGTGCTGGCTTGAGCTAGATAGAGGAATAGTCCAAAGTTCCTTTATATCTGCAAATATTTTTATGGCACGTGTTGATAAACACGAATCTTTCAGAATTGAATCACGGCGATGCAGCGGTGTTCGATCCAGTTTTTTATCACACAAGCAGAAAAACATAAGACAAAAAGGCATTTATTTGACTAAAAAACAAAAGAGTAAAATGTAAGACATAAAAGAAACAATGGGACACAAAATTCATAATAGGCCGAAGTTCACCAACCAATAACGAAAGGATTGCTACTCGTTTGCCACAGATGGTAAGGATAACGCAGACTCATAACAATTGCAGTGGCACAGAACTTTGAAACACAAAGTCCTGCGCGGCACTGCAGTGAGCTAGTTGAACATGGTTGGATTGGAACTCGGGCCTTAGCATTTCCTTTTTTTTTTTTGCAATGTTCTCATAGCATGCGTTACAGTCGTTCTTTATAGTACGTAGGTACCGATAGAAATTACTGGGCTTATGAGACATAATACCTAATGTCTCAGGGTAACGAGCGCACTGCAGTGCCGCGCAGGCCTTTGTGTTTAACAGTTCTGAGTGACACTGCAATTGTTATGGACCGGCGTTATACTATCATCAGGCAAACGACCAGCTCGTCTCATTATCAAATAGTATAAAAATAATAATGTTTAAAATGTAGTCACCAGGAGGCTCCGAGTTTTTGCCTCTATGCATCTTTGTCATAGCACAGAATCTACATTGAGAGTAACAAAAACCATGTCCTATTATACCTCTTGCATACTTTTATGGTGTATGTTTACAAGAAAGCAGCGTGCTCGGAGATCAAATCATTACGAGGCGAAAAGTGTAAAATTAAAAATCCAACGCAAGCGAAGATTCAACCAATATTTACATAACATCCAAATTTACTTCCAAACATCAGGAAAGTAAGATTTGACTGCACTTTGATCGCCGATACAGTCAGATAAGCGAACACCCAGGGCCACGCGGTGGTGCCGTGCGTTGACTCTATGACATTGAACTTGATTTTTTGCTTTGCGTCTATTTTTGTTGCGTGATTGGACGTCTGTATTTAATCAAACTCCTTCGAAGCAGGTCTTGCAAAGAAAATTAAATGTTTTTGCTTATATACCTAGTAGTGGTGATTCTATCTACACAGTAGATCTACTTTTCGCATAGGACTTTGAGTTACTTTAGAAATGTTTTATTTATGGAGATCCCCAAATACTTCAACCTATTTTACAGCGATCTCTGTTTTCTGATGTAGTGGTGGGTAGTAGCATAGTAAAAGGAGTCCTTTTACTATGCTACTACTACATCAGAAATACTATTTCCTACTAATCCTACTAATATTATAAATGCGAAAGTGTGTTTGTTGGTTTGTCCTTCTTTCACGCAGTAATGGAGCAACGGATCGACGTGGTTTTTGGCATAGATGTAGTTTATGGACCGGAGAGTAACATAGGCTACTTTTTATCCTGGAAAAATGCACGGTACCTGTGGGAACGCGGGTGAAAACCACATGCAGAAGTTAGTGTGACATGAATTGACATTGGCAGCTGTCAATAAAGTTTTACGATGTTGACAAGTTGCTTTAATTTGACAGATCGGTTTGACGGTTCCTGTGGGAACGCGGGTGAAAACCGCGGGCAGAAGCTAGTTATAAATATTTGTACACTCAAAACATTCAGATCATGGTCCCCGTAGTTCCTGATTTCTGATATTCAGGCTAATCTATAAAAGGGATATATTAAAAATATAGTTTTGGTAGACGTGACGTACGATTAGGCAAACGATAATACTCTTTTCAACTCGTGTTGCAATCTGTTTTTAAATGCTAATGATCGTTATTCAGTAAATAGTATTTTTGGGTCACAATCACAATAACATCAAACTGAATCAGCTTAAAAGTTAACAGTTAAAAGTTAAAGAGACTTATAATTATTCTCCTGTGAATGTGGACTGTTGAAAAATATGAAATATATTTTATAGTGCTAATCGACACTAGCGTAGCGGATGTTACACAAATATATATCACAAAAATTTCGCTTCCAACAGGATTCGAATTTGCGTCTTCTGGTTATCTAGACCAGACGCGTTAACCAACTAGGTTATGGGAGCAATCGATGTTGACTCCAAAATTCTTGATATGATTTATTTCTTTCCTGGTCTAGATAACCAGAAGACGAAGGTTCGAATCCTGTTGGAAGCGAAATTGTGATGTGATGTATTTGTATGTTGAAAAATATATTTTAAACAAAATATTGTGCCTTAATTTTGATATGTTTTGCAAATGAAGTAACATAGAACCTTGCTTATGTCTAAGAAAGAAAATTACGAAGATACATTTTAGATTCAAAATGAGTCTTCGGCCGTGGTCCCAATTGATAGTAATCGACGTTGTTCTTGACAGTAATGCACGCTATATCGGGGCTTATTCACGAGACATATACTTCTAAACACCTATAAACATATATGTATGATTGTGTGAAAACTTGGCGGCAGACTTCAAGGACAAAGCGGTGGTACCACAGATCTCTTAGGTGGTACCAACCCAGACGGATACTCACAGAAGAGTATCCTATAATTAATCCTATCTTTTTTATTACTAGCTGTGCTTCGCGGCTTCGCGCCCGTAGCCTAAGTTACTCTTTATAAAATCAGCTATCTGCCAGTGTAAGTCCCGTCAAAATCGGTCCAGACGTTTCGGAACAAACAGACGGTTAAAAATAAAAAAAATGGTTGTTTTGTTATTGGTACCGTATATACTTTCATATGCATTTATTAAAAAGCTGTTATTTTAATTTTACAAACGAGACACTTCAATTTTATTTATTTGTGTAGATGTAATGTTTTTTAAACGTATTTAACCCAAACAATTTGATCTTCCAAAAATTCAAGATGCGCTCAGACAAATGGAAAAATGAGCAATATTCCTATTGTCCAGATATATTGTTTCATGTAAAAAGCACCCAATACATCACTACTTGAATTTACGTGGTCTGTTATGTAGGCACTTAAGTTTACATTTTTTGTTCCTCGTCCGTGTGATTTTTTGCTATATCAACTACATCTCAAAAGTAATGAATGAGTTCGGTCGGAGCATATTTTTTATAAAAACACCTCATACAAGGTGGCGCAAAAATTGTCACCCGATTCTCCTTTGACTGTAATTTTTTTAATGAATGAAAAGCTTTGTTCTTCTTTTGTTTATTTGATGTATGTAATTCCGCGCGGTCTCGCGCATTTATCAGTTTAGAGCTCCGTAGTGGCCTACCTCCACGACTTTACTGTGGCGCTTTAGCTGACTGTTACTAACTCTGTAATATTATTTTCCAGTCGCCGTTTCGCCCTCTACTATCATGCGCGCCAGTCGCGATGGTAGGGTTCGACCGCAACGCCCACTCGCAGGACATCACCAAAAATATGCAATACATCAGCAACGATAAGGTCAAGTTGAAAGCTGATCCCCAAACCATGAAGTAAGTTGACATGTTTTTATGAAGTTGATAAGTTGGTACCGTATATAAGTTCATATGCATTTATAAAAAAGCTGCTATTTTGACATTACAAACAGACACTTCAATTTTTTTTTTATTTGTATAGAATACCAGCATATTTCCACTCTGGGAAAATAAATTGCTTTTAGAACATTGTTGACACACTTAACTCTCGACTAGCCTTTCAATGATGCTTGGCATCATGGACACCAAACTATTTCAACGTACTGGTAAAGCGTCATCTCTTAGGCAATCGCCAAAATATGTACATTACGAATAGCAAGGTAAAGTTAAAGTTACTCAACCTATTATTATTTCCACATTAGTAATGAAACCCAGTAGCAAAAAATGTATAACGTAAATGCTTGCCCTTTTTTACACCAACTGGGCTTCCTGATCGTTGTTGGTCGACGTCATCAGCTTTATTTAAAAACTAGATGCTGCTAGCGGTTCAGTGGCGTATTTTAGGATTCAGCGCCCTGGGCCTGCAGGCCCCGCCGCCCTTTTTTTGACAATTTTAAACTGAATCGAAAGAGACAAGACACAGTTTAACACTGTTCATTATTAAGAGCCTTAGTTAGATAGTCTTTTTTTTAATCTGTACTGCTTGCACCGCCCCTAGCAGCCTACCACCCCCCCCGGGCCATGGCCATTTTGGCCCTAGGGTAAATACGCCTCTGCGCGGGTATTATAAAAAACACCACTTTGCAATTATTATTACAATGACCACATAGGTACATATTGATTTATACTGATGCCTTTTTATATATCTACTACCTTCCACCCGCGGTTTTCACCAGCGTTCCCACAAGAACCATGCATTTTTCCGGGATAAAAAGTAGCCTATGTTACTCTCCGGTCCATAAACTATATCTATGCCAAAAATCACGTCGATCCGTTGCTCCGTTACTGCGTGAAAAAAGGACAAACCAACCAACACACTTTCGTATTTATATTATACTAGCTCCTGCCCGCGGTTTTCACCCGTGTTCCCACAGGAACCGTGCATTTTTCCAGGAGAAAAAGTAGCCTATGTTACTCTCCGGTTCACAAACTATATCTATGCCAAAAATCACGTCGATCCGTTGCTCCGTTACTGCGTGAAAGAAGGACAAACCAACCAACACACTTTCGTATTTATATTATACTAGCTCCTGCCCGCGGTTTTCACCCGTGTTCCCACAGGAACCGTGCATTTTTCCAGGAGAAAAAGTAGCCTATGTTACTCTCCGGTTCACAAACTATATCTATGACAAAAATCACGTCGATCCGTTGCTCCGTTACTGCGTGAAAGAAGGACAAACCAACAAACACACTTTCGCATTTATAATATTAGTATGGATATATAGTAGGAAGTAGGCTTACAAGTTCTTAAAATATTTCTCTGTATCTAGAGAATCGGGAATAACAATGGTCCAAAGAAACCCATATAAATAATCGTAGGGTCATACTGACTAGCACTACGGTCTTCATACATGTATGTATGAGTTGTATGGAGCAGTGGAACACAGTGCGTCGAATCATTGTTACGTGCATGTCCTATTAATCGGTCTCAATTGTTAATCAGGTGATTGTGTACTTACTTTGATGTACCATTTTATGCTTAGTGTTATGTTTTGAAACGGGATGATAGTTGTACCTATTTATTTCTTGGGGTCTTGTCTCTTTGGATGGCTCAGGGCCCTTGCTAGGTTTAGTGCTTCAATATTGTGGGGTCAAAATAACTAAAATTATGGTAAACACCCCGTTTCTGATTATTATAATACATTATGCTAATGTAAGCTTCTAATTGATTGATGATTAAGATGTAATTTTTTATGATTGTCCCTTTCGATCGGTATCATAAAAATACAGAATGTTTACATTTGGCGGGTTCGATTCCCGGCTCTGGACTTTTAAGAAATCTTTGAATGCAGTTATTTTTATTTCTAAAAATAAAGAAATGTTTACTTTGAGTAAAATTTGCTAACACTAATATTTAGGGGGTTTCCATCCGGGGGGCATTGGTTTGGTCCATCCTGTATATCAGTTGAATCACAAATTTAATTCAAAATGCTTTATTCGTATAGGCCCGAACGGAGCACTTACGAAGGTTAAAATAAATGACACTAACATCGGCTGCCTTATCAGCTAACAATCTCGTGTTCGTTTTCAATACCAGACCGCTTAAAACCAGCGGTCACTAGTCTTCGTGTGGAAGGAGTAGTCAATAGTTTTCGCTTCTTTTCGTTTTGTAAGAGCTTATTTCTTTAATAACCAGCGAAAATTCTAGACTATTCCTACCACACGAAGACTAGTGACCGCTGGTTTTAATCGGTCTGGTATTGAAAACGAACACGAGATTGTTAGCTGATAAGGCAGCGGGTCTTTGTAACGTTCGTCTACCCGAATCACAGAAAAAAGAACTCCCATCAACACAAAGTCCCCCATCTGCCACCAGATTGGAGACGCGCGTGGACCGGCCGCTGTGCGTGATGATTAACTGGCTGCTGGCGCGGCAGAAGCACGTGATGAAATACGCCACTCTGTACCTGGAGCAGGGCTTCGACGTGCTCAGCGTCTCTTGCACGCCGTGGCAACTCATGTGGCCATTGAAGGGCACGCAGGTATGGCATCCTCGCCTGAGTAATGTTGCTATACCCTGTTCCAAAATATTAGACACCTGTTTTATGTTATTTGGTAACGAGACGAGCTGGTCGTTTGCCTGATGGTAAGCACAACGCCGGCCCATAACAATTGCAGTGCCACCCAGAACTTTGTAACACAAAGGCCTTCGCGGCACTGCAGTGCGCTCGCTACCCTGAGACATTAGGTATCAAGTCTCATAAGCCCAGTAATTTCACTGGATACTCTCTCCGCTCATCAAACCGGAACACAGTGATGCTTGCACACTACTGCTTGGCGGCATACTTCACTCACAAAGCGGTGGTAACAACCCAGTCGGACACTCGCAGAAGAGTTAGTCCTCCCACTAACATTTTATGTAAACAAAAAGGGTTGACAGATCGATAAAATTGATAGAAAACTGTGCAATCCATATGATGATAGACATTATTATTAATTGATTTTAAATGGTAAACTTGAATTATTGAAAAAAATTTTAAGAATAGTTTTTTTTGTAAGATTGTTATTTTAAACAAAACTATAATAAAAGGTAGTTTTTTTTCGTGTCGTTATTTTTCTTGACTGGGAACACAGCAGAGATGTGAAACATTTTGTGCAATCGCTGCCTTTTCTTTTTCTGTTATGATAAATGCTGATATAGGTTTCTTTTTCTTATTTTGCTGTAGATACTATGTTGCATCCATGCATGACGAAAGCTCATATGGCGTTGTGTATTTTTACCTATATTTTTAATTGTACCCAATGATTAAATGAATTTGAAACTTTAATCTCCTGTAGTTGGTGACAGCGGACTTGCTCAAGTTCATGGCTGCGAACGAAAACGAGCACCCTCTCGTGATTCACGGGTTCTCAGTGGCCGGCTATATGTGGGGCGAGCTGTGCGTGCATGTCATGAACAATAAGGAGCTGTGAGTATAACACATACATCTGTGGTATAACATCATCAATCATCTTTTTTTGTGTCAACGGGCTAGTAGCCTTTATTAAGGCGCCGCTTCATGACCCGCCTAACGCAAAAATCCTAGAACGAAAAAATGGCCTAAAGGCTTTTTTGTTCATCGAAGAAAAACAGGCATTACGGAAAAAGAAAGACAACGCCAGAGCCATCGGTTGGCATTCTGAAAATTTTGAAATAAATTTCCAAACAAAATTTCCGAAGACAATTAGTGCGTGGTAATTTCCTAAAACGTGTTCAACGAAATACGTGTTTTTGAGAACGCCTTACAAGTTTCTGAAAAAAATGTTTGTTATTTAGAATCTCCATTACAAGTCCAAGGATTATATGGAAGTGTTTTGTTGAATTTTACATTTATGAGAACACTGTGTCAAGGTAAAATTTGTCCAAAAAAGCTGATTTTTGAAGGCTTGTACTGAGTTGGAATCTCAAAATTTTACATTTTTGCTCCCACGGAATCCTAGATATAGAGCACATGATACCTATTTGCTCAAAACATCTAAAGAAAAATTTATCAGGACACTATAATCGCGTACGAGCGTTTGTATGGAAAGTATGGCATGAAGTAGCCTCTTAACTGGCTAATACATAAATAAACACTACATCTAACCTAACTACAAACACCTAATCATTTTTGTACGCAATTCGATAGCGGTTTTATTGCCGTTTCGTGAATATAAAATACGCATTGTATTGTTCTTTGTACTGTTCTTTAAATCCATACAGATAAATAATTGAAGTGTCTGTTTGTAATATCAAAATAACAGCTTTTTACTAAATGCATATGAAAGTATATACGGTACCTATAACAAAACAACCATTTTTTAAATTTTTGTCTGTCTGTCTATCTGTTTGTTCCGAGTAATCTCCGAAACGGCTGGACCGATTTTGACGGGACTATCATTGGCAGATAGCTGATGTTACAAGGAGTAACATGGGCTACTTTAATTTTAAAAAAAAATTTAGGGTTCCGCGCAAAAAAAGTAAAAACCATGTAATCTAAAATCTCCACGCGGGTGAAACCGCGGGGCAGCAGCTGGTGTAGAAATAAAATATAATCTAACGTTCTGTTAATTAATATCAGGTCATAAATAATATTTTTTTATTTTTATGGACTCTTTATGTAAACGAATTATTTGTTTACTATTTCGAATATTGATAGGATGTTACGTTCTATTGCGTATTAGTTAAAGATCAAAATAGGTCGTAAGGCAATAAAAAGAAACTAAAGCTGTATTGTCCCCATTCCAGTTACCAACCAGTGATGGACCGCGTGGCCGCCCAGGTGTGGGACTCGGCGGCGGACATCAGTGAGATCACAATAGGAGTACCGGCTGCCGTGTTCCCCAAGAACCAGATCATGCAGAAGACGCTTCGGGCTTATATGGAGTAAGTTTCTGTTTATTATTCTACTAGGCTACTGCCCGCGGTTTCACCAGCGCGGAAATATTGGATTTCATTAGTTTTTTTTAATACTGTGCAAAGCATAATTTGATGATAGACATTATAATTAACTGATTTTGAATTATAACATTATAAATTGAATTAAAACATGTATTATTGAAATAACGTGAATAGATCGTGTTTGCAAGATTTTAAACAAAACTATAGTAAAAGGAAGGTTTTTTCGTGCAGTTATTTTTCTTAGACTGGGAACACAGCAGAGATTCGAAACATTTTGTCCAAGCACCGCCATTTTCTTTTTCTATCTGTTGATCTGTACCAATCTCCGAACTCGAGTCTAATCTTGCTGCGTATGTGTTGGTGTTAAAGATCTTGTTATTTTGTAGTAGTTTTGTTGTAAGTTTTTGTTGTTGGTTCTTGTTACGTTATAATTGCGCCGCGCGAGAGCAAAGCCGGGGGAAATAGAAACAAAAATATTTCTCACAAGTGAAAAATGTTTTGGGCAACTGGCATGTCACTTTGACAGTGACTTTTCGTGACATTTCTTTGTTTACAAAAATTATCTAAGATTGTGGAACAGGGTATAGTAACGTGATAACCGTTACAGGTACCACATGAAGACTTTCCACGAGGCGGCCACGATCCACTACATCCGCTCGTCGCAGCTGTTCCACAGCAACCTGTGCCGCGCGCCGGCCCTGTTCCTGCTGTCGCGCAGCGACCCCGTTGGCGCTGAGCGCAGCAACCGCAGCGTGCATGACAGCTGGTGCCAGATGGGCGTCAAGGTACACCAACACGACAAAAAAAACAACCATATCTTTAATTTTTTATTTTATTTTATTTGGTAACGATACGAGCTTATCGTTTGCCTGATGGTAAGCATAACGCTGACCCATAACAATAGCAGTGCCACTCAGAACTTTGAAACACAAAGGCCTGTGCGGCACTGCAGTGCGCTCGTTGCCCTGAGACATTAGGTATTAAGTCTCATAAGCCCAGTAATATCACTGGCTACTCTGCTCATCAAACCGGAACACAGTAACGCTTGCACACTACTGCTTGGCGGCAGACTTCACGAGCAAAGCGGTGGTAACAACCCAGACGGACACTCGTAGAAGAGTTAGTCCTCCCACTAATAAACGTATTACGGCTTGGAGCGCAGTAATTCCGCAGGCCGGTTTTTTTTAATAATTGACTTGTTCTTTTTGTGTATATACCGTTGTCTTATTGTGTGTTGTATGTTCCAGTGCACGTGGAAATGCTGGGACAAGTCTCCCCACGTGCAACATTACATCCACCATCCAAAGGAGTACCTCGCCGCTCTCTACCACCACCTCGACACCAACGGACTCGTCTCGCAGCCAGAGAAGATGAGGATGAGGCTGTAACTAGCAATCTCCCCTCCCTTTTACTCTCCCCCGTCTAGTAATGTGAGCGAATGAGCCCGTAGATCCGGATGTGTTTGAATTGGGAGCCACACTGCTTAGTTATCCCGCTAGGTGGCGCATTATCGCTGGTGTTGTTTCACTATGACACATTATAAAATTTTAGTAAGTAAAAATCGTCTGCAATAAAGTATGCCTCTGTAAAGTGCAACTCAGTGTAATATTAAAGGTAAACGCGTTTCCTTTCCGAGGAGAAAAAACGGAAATTGTGGATCAAAGCATTGGAAGCAAAAATATTGGAAACCAATTATTTTTCTAGGTTATATAGCGACCATTTTAAATCAATTGATTTTTAAGAGGCGAGCATGTTTACTGATTGATTATCAAAGTAAACATCAATGACAAGCACCAGCGATGGTGGCGCCATCTGAGATTAGCTTTGCTTGTGGCTCCCTAATATAGGCGCTGACGAGCTGAAACGCGTTTCTACAAAGTTATGTATCCATGTAGTTTAAAAAACAAAAAACTATTATGCTTATCCATTAATTTATAGAAACTGTGGATGACCAATGACGTGGATAGAAATCTAAATTCCAATTATGTCATTGGTTAGCGATCGGATCGCTATTTGATGTCATTGGTTGTCATCTGCCGAGTTGGTTTACATTATTGGACAAGTATAAAAACATAGACCTTACATATATGTATAATGTAAGAAAATTCGCGTACCTTTTGAGCGACATGTTCTGCGAAGTGTCGCTCCATTTGCTCCCTACGAGTTAGTAATTAATGTTCATCAACTTTCGCTCTATTCATTTACAAGAAACCGTCTAGTTTTTGTCTCTTTTCCTCTCACGGAGTAAATAAATATGAGGCTTTTATTACGACAAACCATTTACTCTTCCTCGTCTTGCGATTTGGGACTTGAAAATGAGGACGAAACTTCAAATATGTGTACAAAGTTTCTTCATTCACCGGATGTAGAATTTGGTCTCTTCTTGAAATCTGAGCGAATTAAGATGAGCTCCAATGAATAATACTCTTAAATATATTCAATCTTCAGTCGTCATCGACTAAAAAGGCTGAAAAGTCGTTTCGCTGGAAAAGTCCTAGTGCTCAGTTCAGAAAAACGGAATAATCTTCGCGCACATTTTTGATATAGAATAAAGAACTCTATGAGTATTGTCTATACGTACAAAATCTGACGCATGCTTCCAGCTAGTATTATTTCCTCTGTGCTTCCAGCATTTCATTGTGCATGCGTGAGCATTATGATATAGAATAGAAAGTAATTTATTTTCAAAAGAAAAACACGTTGCAAAGGTACAGTCGAGTGCATTAATATTTTTTCAAATGTATGGCTTAATGATTTTGCGAAAATTAGTTCACTTATTTTCGCAAATATTCATATTACGGAGCAGGTAATTAATAACCTATATACATAAGTAGGTTTGCAATTTAATTACCTGCTCCGATATTGTATCCGATTGTATTACCTGCTCCGATATTGTATCCGATTGTACAGAAAATTTACAATGGGCCCCAAACTAGGATCTCAATTTTAAACCTAAATTCAATTTTTAGAAGTTCAACTATCATAGGCATAGGCAAGTTCAACAAGTGCGCAAAGATATTTCCATTTAGTCTAAACTGAACCTTAGGATTTAAAACGTATTTCAACTTTTCAACCTAGAACTGTAATCGGTGAAAAAACATATTCAAATAGTGACCTTGAGCCGCCTCAAGCTCACTATTTGAACATTTTTTTATATTATTATATACAATAATTATTATTACATAAAATTATAAATTTAATATTATATATAATTTTATGGATATATTATTATAAAATTATGAAACTATAATATAATAGTGAAATTAAGACTTCATGTAATTTGTTCCTTTAATTGTGAATGTTTTAATTGAAAAAGATTAAAATGTGACAAAATTTTATACCTATCGATTAGTAGTAGAAAATGTAGAATTATAGAAAATATGAAGTAAATTATAACAGTTTAGTAATGCCCCGTAGTTGAAAGCTTCCGTTGTCAGATTGATGGACTTCAGTGCCGGTAGAGTTACGGGTTCGATTCCCGCACTCGGTTAAATACTTTTACTTAAAAAGGACCAAGTATTTGTTGCGTGTCTAGGTGCTGGAGGACCACGGTCCTCATGGTCCTATTGACGGGACCTCTGGGCGTTATTTATTTTACTACGTATTTTTGTGGCACCCTGTATATATGAATTATTAATATTATTTCTTTATTGTATATGAAATCGAAGAGGGCAATGTTAGGAATGTTACTTCGTATTTATAGTTTTAACTGCAATTTTATAAACGCTTTAATGCATGATCTTGTATGTATGTAATGTCCGTATTTTTTAACTTGTCTCATATTATTAACAAACTAGCTGCTGCCCCGCGGTTTCACCCGCGTG
The DNA here is from genome assembly GCA_907269065.1 of Crocallis elinguaria. Classification (NCBI taxonomy): domain Eukaryota; kingdom Metazoa; phylum Arthropoda; class Insecta; order Lepidoptera; family Geometridae; genus Crocallis; species Crocallis elinguaria. Next base: position 2,862,010 of record OU026076.1, read on the forward strand.
GAGATTTTGGATTACATGGTTTTTATTTTTTTGCGCGGTACCCTAATTATTTTTCTAAAATTAAAGTAGCCTATGTTACTCCTTGTAACATCAGCTATCTGCCAGTGAAAGTCCCGTCAAAATCGGTCCAGCCGTTTCGGAGATTACCCGGAACAAACAGACAGACAGACAAAAATTTTAAAAATGGCTGTTTTGTTATAGGTACCGTATATACTTTCATATGCATTTAGTAAAAAGCTGTTATTTTGATATTACAAACAGAGACTTCAATTTTATTTATCTGTACGGATATGGTGGATCACCAACCAATGCTGATGCCAATGACAGTACAATGTCACTGGTTGATCCGCCATATTTGTTCACATTATTATCAATTGTTATAGGCTGGCTTTGCGCTTACCATCAGGCAAACGAACCGCTCTTCTCGTTATCCAATTGTATAAAAAATAGACAAGTTCAAAAACACGGGCTATATGTATATACGAAACCTCGACTGCAATATTTCAATGCAGTACATACATAATGGATAAGAACAAAATTGATTTCCTTTTTTATCGCGTATATTTTGAATTATTTTAATTCCCTACGTTTGTCTTTGCGTCGAATCGTAAAGCATAAGAAAAAACCAAAATGAAAAAAATTGTTATAGCACTAATAATAATATTTACAATACCCGGCCAGGAAAATTACACGCCCGAAAAAAGCAAAATTTCTAAACAGAGACTACAATAGACATGCACATTGTAGACTCCTGATAAAAATAATGTGAAATTTTCTGACGCTTTGATAGCAAACGTTAAATTAAATCAATTATTTATTTGAAAAAATGGTTACAATTTTCGAGGCTACAACCTCAAACACCCACACACATGAGTTCAATACCAGAATCCCTTGTAAAACTGAAACAAAAATTAGAGAAGGCCGTCTCTCGCACTTGTATATTATATTTTTTACTGTGTGAAAGGGATAGCCTTTTTTGTGTTTGAAATGACAACCTGGAATCGTAATCCCTGAGCAACGCGAGAAATTTATTCTACTCATTAATTAGCTCCTGCCAGCGGTTTCACCCGCGTGAAGGTTCTCACAGGAACTCTTTTTTTTTTCAGGGATATAAATATTTACATATAGGGATATAAAGGATATAAACCACACTTTCGCATTTATATAATACTAGCTGCTGCCCCGCGGTTTCACCCGCGTGGAGATTTTGGATTACATGGTTTTTATTTTTTTGCGCGGTACCCTAATTATTTTTCTAAAATTAAAGTAGCCTATGTTACTCCTTGTAACATCAGCTATCTGCCAGTGAAAGTCCCGTCAAAATCGGTCCAGCCGTTTCGGAGATTACCCGGAACAAACAGACAGACAGACAAAAATTTTAAAAATGGTTGTTTTGTTATAGGTAAAGAAAGAAAGAAAGAAAATACATTTATTTCCGGACAACACAACATCACATCAAATAACAAATAACACAAAACACAACAGAATTTAAAACTAACAATAAACAATGTAATGTTGTGATGTCAGGAAAAGGTCCCGACTCAGCACCTAACTAAGGTCAAAGACCCTAGTCACTGATTTTCAGTCGGAACCCATCATGACATCACGAACGAAAGGACGACGAAAAAAAAAATTAAAACAGTATAAAAAAACAACAATCAACATAACTAAAATAAGGTACCGTATATACTTTCATATGCATTTAGTAAAAAGCTGTTATTTTGATATTACAAACAGACACTTCAATTTTACTTATCTGTATGGATTTTCGCATTAATAGTAAACAAAATAATTAAATCACATTCTTTTTACTAGCGTGCAATTTTTCTTGATGTGTATTGTACAATATAGATATTCTTACATGTTGTAAATTGTGATACCAATTGGCTGAATATGAATTCGCTTCTTATTTGTATTAAAATATTCTGTCTTGCTTCTAGATTTTACTAGTTTATAAGTCTTTTTATATGATTCGTTATAGTTTAGATAAGTAAGCAAATATGCACTGAAGTAAAATTATAAATTAAATCCGTTTTGATTTGTATGAGTTTTTTATTCAACGGGCTCAATGCTATTGTTAAACTAGCTAAACATTTAAAAACTACAGTCTACATCAAGTTTAATGTGAAATGAACGACGTTCACTTGGTCGGCAGTTGAAGACCTAGCTTCAGTTCCTGATTATTTAAAAATAATTTAATAAAATTATAATTAATAATTTAATATGGCTTATGACCTTCTGACAGAACACGTAGGATTAGGAAGTCAAAAAAACTCAGAATAGTACATAGTGGAGGTAAAATAGAGAGTTTTAACTACCAATAAAACTTACCTATTATTTTTCCAACGATATCCGGAATCCATCTTGAGTCAAGCCTCTGTCTTTTAACGGTTTTTAGTCCCAACAACTTCCTCCCTTCGACTTCCGGCGCCACCGTCGCGTTTATTTTGGCGGAAAAGATGGCGGCGCTCGGAGTGGGGCGCGGTTTTACCTTCATTATACTTACTCACGATCTACCAGGTAGGCATTACCTGGATTCCGGATATCGTTGGAAAAATAATAGGTAAGTTTTATTGGTAGTTAAAACTCTCTATTATTTGTTCCGTACCGATATCCGGAATCCATCTTGAGTGATGTGTTTGTTATCTCCTGGTAGCCAAAATATGATGCTATAATGTGCTATATGTAAATAAAAGTCATGGTTATGTCGTAATTATATGTACCTGTAATCATAACAGATTATAAGTTAATAATATATGACGGGGCGGCGAGTCCAGGGGTCTTTTTTAAAAACGGTGACGTCACCACCGGTGACGTCAACATCTTCAGCATCATGGTGACCGCTCACCCCTCGTAGAAAGAAAACACGAAGTAGCTCGATTTATCTCAACCATTTATTGCGGCAAAGTTATATGGGAGATCTGAACAGTCCGACGGTAGGCGTAATACTGCTTTTTCCAACAGTCGGTCGCTCGTATTTATAGCAAAACAGATTGTGACAAAGAATCTTTATAAAACTTGTTAGATCTTGTCATTCTACTTTAGATTTTAATCTTCAATTGAAATTCATTACTTTTTATTAACATGGGGCCCAGGAGAGCACTCATGATAGTTAAAATAAATGACTCTAGGCGCCCATTCCAAGTAATAGGCCGTACAAGAAGAACAGGCAAGAAACTTGCCGGCAATCTTTTAAAAAAATGTGTTTACAGTGAATTTGTTCAGTTTAACAATCATTTGTCTAGTTTTAACAATTCAATGAGTAATTAATGGTTCACAAACATTAATTAGTTAATCAAAGTTTAAGTGAAATTATTACAATCCAATGAGTAATTTATGGTTCTAAACGCTTATTAATAAACCAAAGTTAACATGTTTTGATTGTTGTCATTTTACACCGTCCATGAAGCTCGCCTGTGACGTCATTGCTCCGATATATAAGAGTAAATACTTCGTTAATAAACTAAGATATTACCCCACTGGGTCAAAGAAATTAAATTAGCAAAAGTATGAGTAGACGATTTGTTAATTATCTTCTTTGATAATATTTTCTAAATGTATAATCTTATTCTCAATTTCAAGTTGCAAAAAGATGAGAGATATCACTGCAGATCGCACTGAGCCTGGCGAGGCGTCTACAGTCGCTTTTCTTGGAATAGATTTGATCATTGCTTCAATTATCGTCCTAAATGCTGGTTCAGGTTCTCTTCTGACTAACAAAAAGCTGTGGTAATTTGTTTTCTAAATCTGTAAGTTTTCGTGTCACTATAATTAACTAGTCCAATGCATACAGACGAGGTTCTTGTTTGGATCTTGCTAAAATTATCATCCCAATCGTTGATAATCCAATCGATGCTCAGTAGCGTTGACGTCGAGCACCCTTCGATCTTGCTAGTAACAGTATAGCCGCGTATTGACTTCAGGCGCGGTAAAACCTTGAACATTGGTGAGCACTCTATGCGTGCGTAATAGATACCATCAAGACACGCTCGCCGATTGGAAGGATGGAACACTCGAGGGTGAAGCGAGGTGTTCCAAAAAGCTATCGGTTTAAAGCGTGCATCAAACAAAGTTTTATATGTGGCGCGATGCCGGTCAATATACTTTTGAAAATTTTGGTATGCATTCCGTGATCGCCCTGTCGGCGCGCTTGATCATGCCGCGTGCAGCAGCCACTCACATTCGAAACGCATCTTAATGTCGCAAAGCGACAGGATAATTGGAAGAGGTTGCTCTCACTAACTGCGTTACTGTAATAGTAGTTTTACTTTCCAGAGAGCCGGTTTGGTTTTTCTCTCTTTTGGAACTGAAACTCATATTTGATAAAAGGGTTATGACAGGTCCTTATTCTTGTAATGATTAGTAAAGGTCACACTGATTTGTGAAGAAAAATTGTCCGATAATGCAAACCTTCATCGTTATGTAGATGTTCTAGATAACGGACTACCTGCTCTAGTCTGGATTCTTGTAATCTACGTTGTTAGAAATGTAATGTACTATCTATTCCATGTAGGTTTATAGGTGCTTATACTAAGTGTAACGTGATATTACGTATGTGTTACATTGATCTATCTTTTGTCCAATCCTTTATTTAGTTTATCCACCAAAATTAAGCACGTTTTCAGAGGTCGTAAATTTTTGGAGGATGCCTTCCTGTTCTTGCGGATATCAGATCTTACGAGAATATTCAGGATGCGATACGTTTCTCGAATGATGCGGGCTCGTAGGCTTGCTCTCGCAAACATCACATTTCACTTCAAAGCAATAAGGATGTACTGACCTTATGTGTTCAGACAGGACAGTAGGTATTTAATAAACTAGCTTTGGCGGAGGAAACGGTCATGCCAGCTGTAAACCCCACTATTGAAGTAATGAGTTGTTAAATATCGGGCTTTGATCCCACACGTCCATTGATTAGATGCTCCATATCTTATAGGTATATGATTTCCGTTGCTGAAATGTTCAGAATTCAGATACAAGTCATAACAGGTTTTATGTTTTACCTTGTGATCCATCTGATTCCATCTCGAAATTAAATTGGCTCGGGACATACTGTGTTTAATAAATGATGTACTATGTCAATATTAACTTTCAAAAGTGCTCATGTCAATAAATAACTTTGAATTTGATTGGTTCATTACTATCAACAGATGTCATACTTCAGAGATGAGTCCAGAACTTTCTTTGAACTGGTTTTACTTTCCTCATTGACATAAACCAAAACTGTGCAGAAGACTGTTGCAATAAAATGTGAGCATGGTGTAGCTTTGCAATCCACTTGCCAAAGGAGTTGTTCTGTTCCTGGCAGTGAGTGGCATCTTCATGTATTCAGCCACGCACCTCTGTCAAAACCGGACGCATCGGTGGTGAATATAATGCGAGATCGGGCCTGTGTGTATCGGTAGTGAGCCCTATGAAGCTGTCAACCACCACCTCATTTCTGCGAGTATAGCTAGGTTCTGATAGACTCACTTGTTTGCAAAGGTGCCTTTGAGGGAGGTGAGGAAGTTATCGGCTGAAGGAAGATGGTCGGACTTAGCGCATTACAAGAGACAAAGTTGAGTCACCCCAGAAGGGACTGGGCCTGTGTGAGGGATCAACTACCTCTGGACATCTGACTGAAGCGCCCTGCGTAGCGTTAGGCACTTCGGTTCCGACAGAGACTTCGTGTCGAGTTGGCGTCCCATATGGCACCCAGAAATTCCAGGCGCCGAGTCGGAACCAGTACAGTCTTGTCCATATTGATCGGCCAATCGAGAGGAAAGTAGGAAAGTTATCGACCGTAGTACTGCAAAGTCTGACAATCTTCCTCTGCGTATTACAAGAGGCAAAGTTGAGTCACTCCAGAAGGGGCTGGGCCTGTGTGAAGGATCAACTGTCTCTAGACATCTGACTAAAGTGCCCTGCGTAGCGTTAAGCACTTCGGTTCCGACATGACTTCGTGTCGAGTTGGCGGCGCCCCTATTACACCCAGGCGCCGAGTCAGAACCAGTACAGACTTGTCCATGTTGATGGGCCAATCGAGCCGTCTCATCAGATCCACCATGAAGGAGTTGTGTTCGCGTAAAACATGGTGAGAGCAATGTACCAGCGTAGAACCTTTCAAATAAATTACACACCTGATATTTTGGGTCCTAAGGTATTCTGCGGTTCAATTCGTGAAGGTACAAGTTGAATGTTTTCGGCGCTGACGAAACTCGGAAAAGGTAAGCAGGTCATATGGATTGGCTGGCCGTTGTAACAGAGCAACGAGGAATCGACAGTGCTCATTAGCTATTGATTTTAAAATTGGCTTCATAACCGCGCTCCTTTTAGTAATAGCTGTATTTGTTTATCGGAGCTTCAAGATTCTTCTATTCATGTATATGTATAATATTATATATATTTACACAACCACCCGGAAGCATTTTAAGCCAGGCGCGACTGTTCTTAATAAGTAAGGAAAATGTTGGCTTTTTACATTTAAAGTGCTTGTACAGCTTGTATTTGACGTCGGATGTCCCGCTATTGCTAGAAATGTTAGCGTGAACTTTTAATCTGACTTTGGGGGGTATAAACACCACTTTGGAAAACAAGGTAAAAATTATCTTGCTTGCTTACTTTACTTATATGGCCTTAGAGTTTTATCGCAGGCAAGCTTCCAGTTAAAAGCTCAGCCTACTTATATACGAGTAATCTGTTAACAAGTTGCTAGCTTATCACCCCCCCCCCCCCTCAATTACTTGTAGGTAGGCTGCTAGAGAGTTATTTATAATATAGAAGGGCAGGTCACTTCAAGCAGTTGAAGCTGTAAGGTCGTACGCAACTTGTCTTTCCGTGTAGAATAGCACATACAGACAAAAAGTAGACAATGTAGATATATTCCAGTAATGATAACTAAACATAATTATTAGGTTCTCTTAAACGAATGGTATTTAGAACCAAACTGTGGGTAGTAACATGATGCATGAAAAAGTCTTGAACCATCATTAAAATTTAGTTGTGAAGAAAAAATACCGGGGGTAGTTTTTCTTTATCCTTTTCTATACAAGGATGAGAGGATCGGCAGCAATGCATTTAAAATCAGTGTAAGTCCCTTTGTTGATAAAAGTTGATTAGAATTACACAACACAAGTCCAAGTCACTATTTGTACGAACTACGGCCTCGGTAACTTCTAGAATTGCGTGAAATGCTCGAAACTCATTGTGCTTCTTAAATTTGTCAAAAAGACCACTGGATGCGACAAAAATACAAAACACTTACGTGGTCAACTGGTCAGCCTCTGGATCGCTGCAGCTTCCATTCAGGACTGAAAGCCCTGCAATACTGGTTGGTGCACTGCTCGTAATTGGAGAACGACTCCTCCATCGCGACACACGTTTGTTAAAATTGACACTAATTGGTTTACGCGTTTAAATTTTCGTTCTCCATAATGAAGGGAGGAATTACTTTAAAAAATGTATTACTACTACTACGTTAATTATAAAAATTATACGTAAATTCAAACTGTATATAAAAATTAATTTACTTCGTGAAATTAATTATATTTTGTAAGGACATCTAGCCGTGGCGAAAGACGACGCTATAATGAAGGTAAAACCGCGCCCCACTCCGAGCGCCGCCATCTTTTCCGCCAAAATAAACGCGACGGTGGCGCCGGAAGTCGAAGGGAGGAAGTTGTTGGGACTAAAAACCGTTAAAAGACAGAGGCTTGACTCAAGATGGATTCCGGATATCGGTACGGAACAAATAATATATGAATATGTACCTACTTACTTGTATATTTTGTTAGTGGGAGACTAACTCTTCTGTGAGTGTCCGTCTGGGTTGTTACCACCGCTTTGCTCGTGAAGTCTGCCGCCAAGCAGTAGTGTGCAAGCATCACTGTGTTCCGGTTTAATGAGCAGAGTATCCAGTGAAATTACTGGGCTTATGAGACTTAATACCTAATGTCTCAGGGTAACGAGAGTACTGCAGTGCCGCGCAGGCCTTTGTGTTTCAAAGTTCTGGGTGGCACTGCATTTGTTATGGGCCGGCGTTATGCTTACCATCAGGCAAACGACCAGCTCGTCTCGTTACCAAATAAAAAAAAAGTTATCGACTGGCTAGCTACCGCCTGCAAGATGAAACACCTATCGGTAGTTCCTGGCAGCTACAGAGTTTTAGGTATACAGTGGTGTCGATCCTGTTCCCATACCTAAACCTAATTTTAGTTTCAATCATAGAGATTCTAAAAGAAAACACGAGAAAGAAAGATTGAAAAAAGAGCAAAGTTCGCTAACCTATTATATCAGCCTCCTGCCCGAAAAGATTTGTACAAAAGAAATGTTTATAATATGTGTATATCAATCTATAATAATTTACCTAATGACATTAAGATCTTGGACGGTAACAAATTTAAAAAATCATTGACTGAATGGCTTCTTACAAATTGTTTTTATAGTCTTAAGGAATATATGGAATTTTGTAACTAGAATTATTTATAAAACATTTGCACGTCTGCTTGCAGACCAAATACATTGTACCAACAATTAATTTTATGATCCTAATTTTCATGTATTTTGGCAAATAAATTATTTGATTTGAATATATTTTAGACTTGCTGGTGTCTCGTGTAAATAGGGTAATGAATTTAGTGGCGTCTAATTTATCATGAATGGTAGTTTATTTGACAGCTCTAAAACTAAATTTAGATCTGTCAAACATCTTCCATCTTTTTCTCATGTTAGGTATTGGAAAGAGAGAGCGAAACAAAATTTCGGTTTAGGTATGAAATGACCAATTAGGTATGAATGACGCCAGTGTTCACCTACTTTGACCACATCGTTACTGTAATAGTGATCAGACACTAACTTGAAAAATAACTTGCATCTTTTCACTAGCGCTTCTAGCAAAGTAGTTAATGCTACTAGTAATAGGTACTATATAGTAGCAACTTACCAAAAAAAATGTTCGAAAAGGATTACCTAATTCTATGAACGTTGTCACACCGCCCCGACTAAACCTTGGCCTCTTCCAGCATACGTAGGTCACTACAGTCTACAAGCCATCAGTAGGTACAATGACGTAAGTACTTAGACATGCCAAATGCTAGGTAACTTAATGCGCATTAACAATATATTAAAGTTGACGACTTCTAAAGTCTAAACAGCCAGAATTTAAAACAGATTAGTTACTAAGCATAGAAACAAAAGCATTAAGAAATAATGGGTAAGAAATACATAATTGGATTCAAGTTAAGTTATTGCTGTAGGAAGGTGAAAATATCTATACTAATCTATGAAAACAATTGGGAGATATCACATAGTTTAGGAGCCTTCTGCATGGTGAATGGTGATTATCATTTAGATTTTTTTATGTTATTTGGTAACGAGAAGAGCTTGTCGTGTGCCTGATGGTAAGCATAACGCTGGGCCATAACAATTGCAGTGCCACCCAGAACTTTGAAACACAAAGGCCTGCGCGGCACTGCAGTGCACTCGTTACCCTGAGACAAGGTTGAAGGACTAACGCACTCGACGTTTTCGATAAAGGAAGAAATCGTGAAGCAACCATAAAATTTTATTACCTGCCCTGCACTTATTTACTTAACTTCGATGACTTCGTTACTTAGATCAGTTGAAATAGTGGCCAATAAACACTAGGATCTATCGCAACCTATGAAGAAGAAATTAAAAATTATTTTCCCGCGAGATATTTCTAATATTCCGGGATATTTAATAGCAGAGATACCGATCTTACCACAAAAAAATTAAATAAACACTGTTTAACTTCTAAACGATTTAAATTCAAAATTCCCAAAAGATACCCTCGCAGTAGAATTAACCTATTTGTACCACCATTTCGGCGAACCGTTTTGGGAACTAACTCTGTAGTGCCAAGACTTAGCAAGCTTCTAAACAAGTATTGTGATTTTGTTGACGTTTTTTCGGATTCACTGGTCATGTTTCGCAGGAAATTAGCAGATTGTTTTAATAATAAGAGCAGAAGCTCGTCTTCTGCCTGATTACATGCTATAGTTTTGCAGACCTATCTAACAATGTACATATTTTTTAGTACTTATATTATTAGTACTTACTAAGTATCAGTATAATTATTATGCATGAGGTGTTTACCTGTAAGTGGTTATGCATTAGGCACAATACCTAAGTAAATGTTTGTAAAACACATGTTACAATGTAATAACTGTTGGTGAACCATAAATAAATAAACATGCCTTAGTCGCGTGTTTAAATATGAGCAACCACAAATCCTACTAATTACAAATCGTACGTCTAACCGTTGTCTAACACAATTCTGTGGTGACATTGCTAATAATTGTTGACTTTTATTTTTATACACTGCCTACCTAAACAGGTGTCTAAAAATGATTTTTTGTGGTAACACGGTAAGTATTCTGTGACCGAGATGACATAGGTAGCCATATTTTCCGAACTTCGAGCAGCGTCTTCGTATTGAAATCCGTGGTAGATAATATACCTAGTTGATTTGTTGAAAAATTAATTTTGATTAAGGATTCTATCTACATCTAGATTAGAAATCAGATACAAGATAATCAAAAGTAGGTAGGTACCTACCTACTATACCTATAACATTACTGCGGATAACGAGCCGCAGTGCCGCGCGGGCCTTTGTGTTTCAAAGTTCTGAGTGGCACTGTAATTGTTATGGGCTGGCGTTATGCTTACCATCAGGCAAACGTGAAACGACCAGCTCGTCTCGTCTCATTATCAAATAGTGTAAAAAACACCACCAGTAGGGCTAACATGCGCACCGTGACAAAATTTTGTCGATGCTTATGTCGTGCATTTGTCTCATGTTCGCGAGAGAAAGAGCGAGACAAAACAGGCGACAGAATTTTGTCGTGGCGCGCATGTTAGCCCTGCAGGTGTTCAAGCACGCTTCACGCTAAACAACTGAAATTGCGATGGCAGTGGTGCCATTATCTATCACAACTGCAAATTGTGCCGAAGGTCGGTAATGTCATATCTGTCACCTATTCTGTTATTGGCGAAAGGAAATTGATGATAAAAATGATATCATAATGATTTACCAAACTGCCACATAAGCGTAATGGCGATGGCCGGTCACCATTGTGGCTAGTGCGTTGCCAACAGTGTCACTTATCGTCATAATGATCACAAAGCATTACTATTTTGATCATTGTGGTGTGCTTGGGCCCCTGAACGATTCATCGGTTCAGGGTGGGGTGGGGCAATTATATAATAGTGGGGTACTGTTGACACTTTTATTTTGTTAATGGTAGGACTAACTCTTCTGCGAGTGTCCGTCTGGGTTGTTACCACCGCTTTGCTCGTGAAGTCTGCCGCCAAGCAGTAGTGTGCAAGCATTACTGTGTTCCGGTTTGATGAGCAGAGTATCCAGTGAAATTACTGGGCTTATACCTAATGTCTCAGGGTATATAACGAGCAATCTGCAGTGCCGCGCAGGTCTTTGTGTTTCAAAGTTCTGGGTGGCACTGCAATTGTAATGGGCCGGCGTTATGCTTACCATCAGGCAAATGACCAGCTCATCCCGTTACCAAATAACATTAAAAAAAAAAAAAAATTGTATGGACTTCCACGGTTACAGCCTAGTATTACCTGTGCGGTGCGAAGTCGGGGCCAGTTGCTAGTAGCATCTTATAGCCATGCCACTATTTTGTTATGTAAAGAAACCACATATTTCTTGTTTGTGTACAGTAAAATAGCGTAAAAACTAAAAACTGCAGTGCGCAAAGCGATACCTACAGACTAGCTACAATATTATATTATTTATTTTGTATCGCCTGGATCATAGTTTATGACTTCAGTCGCGCGAAGATTGTGGACGCGATGAGTGGCTTTAGAGTGCCAAGACTTGTGTCCCCTGTTGTGTATTTCGGACATGGGTGGAGAAGGAGTGGAAATGTAAGTTTTTTTTTGTCTATTTAGCTGTCGCTATATTTTCTTTACAAATTGTCCACACTTTTTGTGTAACTTTCTGTAACCTATAATAGCATTCTCTAAAAAATGCTGTATATTATCTAAAAATTGCCTTATTTTAGCAGTTTTATATACCTACATAATATATAGGAATTTACAAAATTTGTCTCGCGCAAAGCCACCACTAAACCCTCTAATTGTGGGATTTAAATTAAAACACAAATAAAGCCATGATCACTAAATATTTCGATTATCACAGATAGCTGTTGGACCCCAAATAGTTAGTGACGGCATAAAGGGTGGCTGACAGGGGCGGTCCGCCCCGGATGCCAAGCACAAAGGGGCGTGCCAAATTCGCGCTTAGTTGTTAGCGCGTTGTTAACCCTTTATTAATCAATTAATTCGGCCCTGTCGCAAATTTCGTTTTAGCTAACGTTTCCTACATATAAACTACCTAGCTGCATAATTGTGACTGTCAAATAATAAACAAATAATTTGCAATAAAATAATATTGCGGCTATAAATTGAGATGTAAGCTATCCTATCTTTTAAGTTAGATCAAACTGCACACGGTGTGCAAATTTGATTAGAATCGGTTAAGTAGTTTAGGAGTCCATCGCGGACAAACAACGTGACGCGTAATTTATATATATTAAGATTATATGTTAAAACGTTTTTTGTGCCATGGTTAGATCTTTATTATAATAACAGAAAAAATAAACAACATAAACTAAAATAACTAAATAAAATACACACTAATTTATTTACAATCTTAATCTAATAATCCGATACCAGTAGGCAACGTTCCCAAAATGCTGGCAGCATTGCCACGTTGAATGGCAATGCTTAATCTTTGACCTAAGTAGAGGCCAGCATTTTGGTCACGTGTGGCTTCGACCAGACGCCCTGAAAGGTCTTTAAAAATGCGATGAGCCCCACGGTCCAAGTGTCTCAACCCCAAAATGGTTAAAATATGTATATATATATATATTATATATTTGTGCCATGGTTTAAATATTTAATTTACAGGGGCAGACACACAAAATACAGCTGACAGCTGCTATTGCGTTGAGGCTGACTTCTCGCGGCGCCCACACGCATATCATCACCAAGAACATCAACTACATAAGCAATGACAAGATGAAACTGAAGACAGATAGCAAAACATTAAAGTAAGTATCTATTATCTACGGATAAAACCTAAAAACTACTTTTCAGGTCGATGATTCATTAACGTATAAGAAAGCTTACAATGCGCTAGAGCTTGGCTAGGACAGTCATGTCTTTCTATGCAATTTTTTACTAAATGCATATGAAAGTATGTACATACGGTACTTATAACAAAAACATAGTTTATAAATTATTTGTCTGTCTGTTTGGTCCAGGTAATCTCGTAAACGGCTGGAGCAATTTTGACGGGACTTTCAACGGCAGATAGTTGATGTTTAGTAACTTGATGTTTAGTAGTTGAGTAACTTTAGGCTACTTTCATTACGTGGGCGAAGATGCGGGGCACAGCTAGGTATATAGTATACTATATATTTTTAGATAAAACAAATTAATGTCTAACGTTCTAAATATAAACTAATACCTGCCTAATTGTTTATCTATAACAAATGAGATCGCGACTTCAATTTTATTAGGTTCCTATATTCTGAGTTTCCATGATAGAAAATTATAGACTGAAATATTCTAACAGTACATTTATTAGCTTTGCTTGTAACTGACTATAGGTACCTAAAGTGATTAGTCAGGTAATGGAATCTTGAAAATCAATTTTAACCTATTTCTAAGTCTCATCGAAATTTTGTATGAGGCACTTAGTAGAGATTTTCTAGCAGTAAAACTTTTATCATGTTCACCACTTCCGAAATTCGACCACAGCGTTACTAAATACCTACCCACCTCCCTAATAGAGTAAAAAATAAAGTTACTCATTTTTGGTAACATTTTATACTCTACCTAATAACTAGTGATAGATGGGGATAATCTGGCATCCATTAATTGAGCGACATGTGCTATGATTAATATATTTCGTAGTGCAAACGTTTCAAAGGTAGATCCGATAAAGAAAGATATATAAGTAGGTACTTGGGTATTTATGCAGGTGTGCCAACATTTGTAGATTTTGATAAAAACTTGATGCACACCGTCAGCACGTGGCGTGGCGCGGGCGCATGCGCCACACGGCTGATCAGACCGTGGCGTGGTCGTAGTAGGTAGGTAAATCTGTGGTATTAATATTCCAAACTTGTTTAATATGATTAATGGGCTTTTTTTTTTATTTGGTAACGAGACGAGCTGGTCCTTTACCTGATGGTAAGCATAACGTCGGCCCATAACATTTGCAGTGCCAACCAGAACTTTGAAACACAACGGCCTGCGCGGCACTGCAGTGCGCTCGTTACCCTGAGACATTAGGTATTAAGTCTCATAAGCCCAGTAATTTCACTGGATACTCTGCTCATCAAACCGGAACACAGTAATGCTTGTACACTACTGCTTGGCGGCAGACTTCACGAGCAATACTTATTACAACAAGCGTTATTCAGACTTACTAAGAATGTCTACCAGTCTACTTTTTTTACTATGACCGAATAAGAGGCTAATTCTTATTAGGTAGGTACACGTCAGTCAGAATAAGTCCATAAGGCATGTGTACTCGATAGCGCGCTGTACCGCCTGTACCGAACCTATACCTACCGCTACCTACTCGAACCTCCTACCTGTTCGAACCTACCGCTCGTACCGTACCGTCGTCGCTGCAGCGACGTCGGGAGCGGTAAGTTCGAGAGAGTAGGTACCAAGAGGTGCGGTAACCCCTTCTCGTTTTAGCGACTCAGATTCTAAATCGAACTCGATAAGTTTGCGTTTGACCACTACAAGTCACCTTATGACTGAAGACGATGTGATTGAACACTACCTTAGGTGGCTTTAGAGTAGGTAGCAATAAGTAGCAGGTACTAGTGCAGCAATCACTTTGAATTTTGTAATACATATGCGGCAGAGTTCAGTAGGTACTTATATTTGGAAATAACGTAGCTACTTAGGTAATAAATGCTTTTGCGTCGAAAAAAAGGGGTTACGTAGACTTTGTTTTGCGGCTGGGTCTCTAATAGTTATGACTCCCTTCTCTCTATACACAAGTATATGTACCTATGTTATTATTCGGCATATTTATATGTTTCACTAACTTCCAGGCTGGACCGGGTACTGGACAAGCCTCTATGCGTCATACTGAGCTGGATGTTGGCCAAGTCGCGGCACCTTATGAAATACTCGGAAATATATCTGGAGCGTGGCTACGACGTGGTCACTGTCACCTGCACACCCTTGCAGCTCATGTGGCCGACCAAAGGCTCACAGGTAGGCGAAACATGCTAGTGAAATTACTGGGCTTATGAGACTGTCTCAGGGTAACGAGCGCACTGCAGTGCCGCGCAGGCCTTTGTGTTTCAAAATTCTGGGTGGCACTGCAATTGTTATGTAAATTGTTATGCAAACGACCAGATAGTCTCGTTACCAAATAACTTGTCATATCTTTCATCTTTATTAGCAAGGTACAACGTGCAAGTTATCAAGATAATTCAGAGAGTAAACAAATTGAAAAGAATTGGGTAGGCGCTTCGCACACGAGATCGATTGATTTTCAGCGGGTCATGTGAGATATCGATGAACCAGGAATCGTGGAGACTTTTTCACAGAGGCTTTGGGTAGGTACCGTGGGAACCTACTTTACGAATCGCAGACTTATAGTAAAATTGATGCACAAAACATCCTTTGCACAAGGCGGACGACCACGACGTAGAAGTGAAAAGAAAACAGGTTGATGATATCTCTTCCTGTCATGATATAAGTAGTGTCGACCGCATTATCGATTTATCAAGTGGAAACTAGGTACTTTCGGTTCAGTGTTAAGGTATAGAAGTCAAATAGAATCCTATTATTATATCAATTTGGCAGCAGTGCCGTAAATAGGGCGGTGCCAGGCGTCAGTGGTTTCCAGGCACAGAAAAATCTAGACCTGGGTTATATTAGAACATTAAGGAGCAGTTATAGAAGTTATACAAGAAGAAGAAATAGAAGAAGCACAAGGCGCACAAAAGGCTAGTAACGTAACCTAGAACTGTTTAGCAGTCCAATATAATCTTATCCATTGACTTGTTCGCAGTTGATTGCAGCTGACCTCATGAAGTTTCTGGAGGTGAATGAAGATCGCAAGCCCCTGGTTGTACATGGATTCTCGGTTGGAGCTTACGTATGGGCAGAGCTGTTGGTGCATGCTTTAAAAAACTTAGAAAGGTAAGTGTTGCTTAGTACACTGACTTTACCTTTTGAGTTCGTGGACGGCAACTCGTGATGAACCGCGTCTCAGGGCAGTCTCGAGCAGATGTAGAGGTAAAGGTACCTACAATGAGATATCATCGTTGGCACTACAGCATTTCACAAGGTATAAGATGATTGATATTGTTACTCAGTGATATAGGTCACTGTTAGGTTACCTCTATGCGGTACAATATTTTTTTTACAGAGAAGATTGTGATTTTTATGTTATCAGGCATTGCTATTCGTATCCTCAAACCAAAACACGAATGAATCCAGTACGATTTGACCGCCTTATGATCACCCTCGTTCTCACAGGAACCGTGCATTTGTCCTTGATGAAAAGTTACTCCATAAACTATATCTATGCCAAAAATCACGTCGATCCTTTGCTGCATGAAAGAAGGAAAAACCAACAAACAGACACAGTTTCGCATTTATAATATTAGTAGGATTCAAAATCTAATCTGTGGTACCTACGGCGCGTTTATAGCCGACTGCATCTCTGTCTCTCTACGCACTACGCAGTGGCACTTCCCACGCTTCTAGCACAACTTCTAGTCCAGATGGACTAGAAGTTGGTAGTAGGTAGATACCTACTGGTATTTAGTGTCTCCTCATTTAGGTTATAATATCAGCTTTGCATGCTGACGCTGTTTCCCCTTCGTTTCCAGGTACCAGCCGGTGCTGGACCGAGTGGCGGCGCAGGTGTGGGACTCTCCAGCCGACGTGGAAGAGTTGCCAGTCGGCCTCCCGCTGGCGCTGTTCCCAAACAACAAGCCGTTGCAAAAGGCGCTCTCAATATTTGTAACGTAGGTTCTTTTTTTATACGCGATGTACCTACACGAAGGCTAGCTTTTTGATCACCATTCTTACCTGAGCTATGAGAGTAGTGAACACGCTTGATCTAGAATAGAACTGGTTCAAGGTCTCTTGGTCGAGGTTTCCTATATTCTACTTACAACAAGTCAACGTAACGAATGTTACATTAAGACACACGACTGCCCTAGCCAGTGTCACTCGTGATGTAAGGATACTAATACCCCATACATAAAAAACGGGTCAGGCAACTAAGTTATTGGTGGAATCAAGAAACTCGCTTACAGACATCATACATTCCTTTTGCTTGTGCACTTGTGTTGTGTATTGCTTGTGTGAAGCTTCAGCTTCGGAGAAGGCAAATTTAGTAAACTAAACAAATTATTAAATGCTGCACAGCTATAAAATAGTTACCTATTTCATAAGCATATCTGCAATGTTGTTATTTGGCGTATTTGTATTGAAACCCGAGGAAGCGAAGGATTCGATTGAACTATTGAACAATTGAATTGTTCAAAAACAGGTGTCAAAAGTACGACGCGCAAAATAACTTTGCTGCCGAGCGAAACTCATTTTATCTCACTATACGAGTACACAGCGAGGAAAGATTTTATTTATCATTCGAATTTCTGCTTGCAAGCGGCCGGGCGCGGGCGCAGCATCCTTTCCACGCTAGCGGATAAAAAGCACTAACACGCAGATTTTCATTTATATATATAAAAATATAATTTTATTGCAGGAGCCACATGAGACTGTTCCACAACATAGCGACGCGGCACTACCTGGCGGCGACGCGCGCGTACCACCGCACGCCGTGCCGCGCGCCGGCGCTGTTCCTGCTGTCGCGCACGGACCCGGTGGGCGCCGAGAAACGCAGCCAGGTGGCGTTCGACATGATGACTGCTGCGGGGATACAGGTAACGATGTAACCAGACTAATGGTCGGTCTGACTTAAATTCAAAATGCTTTATTCATATAGGCCCCAACGGAGGTTATGAAGGTTAAAATAAATGACTCTAACAGCGGGTCTCTGTAACGTTCGTCTAAATATCCGAATCACAGACTAACAACATAACCCAATTCGTGCTCAAAGTCAAAGAACCTTCCAGAAACCCACCGTGCCCGTTCCAACTGTGAGCACACTCCGCCCCTCTCATTACACTCTTGTACACCAAGCCCGAGTTGGACTCGCTCGGGTATAGAGGGTTCCTTACGATGTAGGTTGTCATCGATTGATATTGGTGCCAATTCTCTTGTTCACCTGACTAAACTAAACTAAACTATAAAATTTCTTAATTTAGTTTAGAGAGTTCTAAAAGCTATTCTGATGAACGGTCTGATTAAATTTAGTCACCGTATTGACAGCACCAAATTTACACTAAATTGAATTGTCAGAGTTGCCAGCGTGTCGAATATTAATTAATACCTATACATTATAATTGATGGATTTGACGGACCGATCATTTTTACACGATTTAACGAAAAAGGAGTGTAATTTTTTTAGCGTTCGTGGTTATAATATGTGACTGTAATTAACCTAATTCAGGATTGGCAGATTCAATAATAAATCTTAGCATTACTTTTATTAAAACCTACCACAAATTAATTAACATAGTATACTCGTCGGTACTCGTTTGTTGTTTTTTACGATATACGAATTTTTTACGAGTGTTATAGCAGGTAAAACGGAAGGGTTGTGTCCATAGATAACATAATTTTTTTAACTTCAACTTTTGAAAAATTATTTCTCCAAAACTATCTGTTTTCGCAATTTGAAACTTGGCCTAAAGACTTCTTATAAAAAGACCTACCTGTGAAAAAAAATTTGAACACAACTCGATTGGTATACTTCCGAACTCAAACCCGCAAACCTTCCATTCGAATTCGTTCTTGATAGTTTCTATGAAGAGTAAGTTCCTGTATTTTTAATATCTACAATTGCTTTTCAGTAAAATATTTTGTTGTACATATTATAATCTGTAACTACCAACCTGGTAAGGAATTTTTCGCTTGAAGAGTTGAAGTGAAGATGTAAAAGAAAGTTTATCTTTCCGATGAATCTACAAGAGCCACCAACAACCATCATATACTCCTCCATTATGTGTAGTAGAGTAGGTATTTATTACAAAATATATAAAATTACTTGTTCCAAGGCAACACAAACACGTATGACGATAAAACTACTCGAAAATTTCGTATGAATAGCGGTGAAATAATTAAATAAATTTTAGTCCGCGTTCATTTTCATGCCAACTAACTTAGTCGGATTTTAGTTTCACGTCTCTAATTTTAGACGTAAATTTGGTACAACAGAATAGATAAATGGCCACTTAGACTAAATTAAGTAACTAAAATAATTATAGTGTTGTCAAACTAAATTTTAGTTTAATCTTGTCTCGCCTGAATAGCAAACCACGTTTGACATAACTAAACTAAATTTTAGTCTAGTTTAGTTTAAATTGTGCCAACAGAATTGGCACCATTGTCTACCATATTTTTTTAATAAAAATTCTTTAAATTAGTAGGTACGAAGGATAGGACATGGGATCTCTAGTGTGGCGGTCTGTCCCTATGTGTACCCACCATCAACTAGGTAAATCGATAAATTCAGAGCAAATTAGCTGCGACAAACGGACGGACACGAGTGGTTCTATATATAAGCCACTATAAGGGTTTCTGTACGTTTTTTGATTCAGACGTACGGAACCCTAATTAGTCATACGTTTGGATACTATTACCTATACCTACTTACCAACTTAAAAAAGTATTGATATATGTAAACTACTACTCTTATAGTCCAACGTCTCTTTCTATATCCTAATATTATAGAACAGTTTTTGTAAGTTTGTTTGTTTGTTACCGATAATCTCTGGAACCGCTCGCTGGTCCGTTTCTAAAAATTCTTTCACTAATATAGGAAGCTACATTCTCCATGCGGCAGACGCTTGTTTTTTCTAAAATGATTTTTAAACTCAAATAAAATTAAAAATCTTTAATGCAGGTTTTCTTAATTCTAAAATCGACAGCATATCAAGTTCTTCTAATAATTTTTTGTCCTATACTGTCAGAGTTACCTCTACTGACTCGTCTTGAAGGTTGAAAGATCACCTTAGGACTGTTTTTCAAACTAGTAACGTCCCGCAGTGCACGTGGCAGTGCTGGGACGAGTCACCGCACGTGCAGCATTACAACCGCTACCCTGAGGAGTACCTCGCGGCGCTGAGCGCACACTTGCTGCGTTGCCAGGAGTCCACCCGCCCGCACCCTCGGGCCTCGTGAGACAGGCGGCAGACACACTGTACTACCGACTTTCGCAAAGCACTATTCAAAGTAACTTAAGCATACTTGTACCATAGATAAATTATAACCGGCGCGCCACTTAACATTTTTGAAGATAAATAAATAAACGCTTACACACTCATACCCCTGCACTAGGATTCCCTGTGTCGCTGGTGGCATGGGTATACACAGATACACATCACAAACATCCAAGACCCGAAAACTAACTTCATGCTTACACAAAATCTGACCCAGCCGGGAATCGAACCTGGGACTCCTCGCTTTGCAGGCAAGGTTACTACCAACTTAGCTACGGAGCCGTCAAATAATCACATTTAATTATAAAAAATCGCATTCGGTGAATTTGCTAATATTTTGATCCGATCAAGTTTTCATACCTACATGAAAATGGGCAAAACATAAAATCCTATTTTTAGGTTTGATAACTTGAATGTATCAAAATAAAAATTTTGTTTATCCTTTGTAATGTTATTGTCAGCAATTTCACCGAATGCATTTTCATAATTATATTAAGTAATTGTTTATCTTCAAAAATGTTGAGATGCGCGAGCGAGGTAGCGGCGCGCCGGATTATATATTATCTTATCTATGTTTGTACTATTACTTATTCTATGGCTTTATCGCGGACTGATTGTAAAAGTTTGAGAACTTTTTTGCTTCTCTTGTACAGTAGCTGTTTTTGTATAGACAACACTAAAAATGGCGAGGGATTTAGGTAACATACGCCTGAATATATAATATAATATGTATTTGTGCGTTTTTTACGCGACTGCCCAAAAAAGGAGTGTTTTCAAGGTTCATGTGCGTTTCTTTATTTCACCATAACTTTTAAATGTCGGAACTGATTTGGATGTATGATATCTTTAGAATCGTTACGAAAGATCGTTGAAAAAACTATTTCTACTACTTTGGCGGCAGTAAGGAAAATTGCTTAAATTACTATTATTTATATAGGTTCAACGAGGCAATGCCGCCAGCATGCTGGGTACGCTTCCAACTGGTAGTGGGCTAGAACATTTGGATTATCTATAGGCCTACTAGGGCTTGCAGATACTATATTTGAAGCTAGCTAGGTTAGATGTAGTGTTTATTTATGTATTAGCTAGTTATAGCTATTTTATTATGTAAAGGCATTTAGCCCTTTATATAGGTATTAAGGTTATTATTATGTGGTGTGTTTGTATGTAGATACTTATATAAAATATACCAAGCAGTAGCATTTAAACTTTTTTCGTATCGAATGAATAAAATAAAATTAATATTCTTTGCTATCCAATATGTCGTCGTATTATGTAGGCATTCTATGATAATAAAAACTGTGATAAACATTGTTCTTTTTTTATTATTGAGCTAATTGAATCTGCGAAAGTATTTTACATTATAATTTTGACTTTTACCTTTCGGCAAATCTTTAGTTTTTCTTGGTGAAGAGTTGTCGTCAAAATAGCAAATGTAAGAGTCCGCGTTTATATAGTTGTCTAACTAATAATACGGCGGACCACCAAGTAATGACAGTTAAAATTCGAATCATGTCATTGGTTGGTCCGCTGAGTTGGACAAGATTATTGGACAAGTATAAAAAGTCGATCTTTTTATAATTTGTGCGGGAATAGTCGTGTTTGTTCTAATCACCTAATTTTTCTATTTCGACGACTAAATCAAACTATGACATGTTAAGTTCATAATAATTTATTTCACGAACAACTTAAATCTAACATAAAAATAAGGAAATACACTATGTACATTTATCATAGAACCTATTGGTTCGCTTTATTGAACTTCTTTTTATTCCTTCTCGACTTCTCCACTTTATCCTTATTCATCTTCTGTTTTGGCTGTTTTATCCTCTCTTTAGCTGCTCTCTTGAGCCTCCAAGCTCGTTTGCTGTTCTTCTTATCGCGCTTAACAGTTTCCTTATGGATTTGCGCTTGTGCTCTCAGTTTATGGTTATTCCTCATTTTGTGCTGAGCCCCTTCTTTCGCTGTTAACCCTGTATACTCTCTTTCTTCTTCATTCGGTCTCTTAACAAATTTACCCACTTGTGCTCTCTTATCGAACGGTCTCCCTTCAGACTGATTCCTTCTATTATCGAACGGTCTCCCTTCAGTCTGATTCCTTCTATCATCGAACTTTCCAAAATTCTTGTTAACATCTTTATTGAAACGTCCTTTCTTGACATAGCTTTCGTCTGGAGCCGTCTGGTTCTTTCGTTTCCTGTTGTTGTAACTGGCATTTTTCGAGTTGTCGGCGCTGTATGATTCTTCTTGTTGCTTGTTTGCTAGAGGATTGTTAGCGATGGATTTTTCTAGTCTTTTCTTGCGGGCGTTCAACGCTGTCCGGTCTTCTATTGAGAATGATACGATAGGCCTCTGGAAAGTAAAGCAGTATGGATAAGATTAGCATCCAATGGTATCACCAAGATTATTTTTTTCTATGTTTAAAATATGGGATGAACTGCATGTTTATCAGATAGTACCAGGACCAGTTTATAACAATTATTACACAGTAATAATTCGAGTTACAAAGTCATGCAATCAAGGTAATCTGCAATTTGTGATGCTCTGCCGCACCGCCGTCAAACTAGCGATAAATCATCAGCAGAAATTAATGTATGCTGAAAGTACATATGGTAGAGATTTTCTTAGTTGTCCAATAATTTAAACAAACTTGACGGGGCTCAACAACCACTATATTTGTTCCAATAACATGATTCGAATTTGAATTTACATCCTACTAATATTATAATTGCGAAAGTGTGTCTGTTAGTTTGTTGGTTTGTCCTTCTTTCACGCAGTAACGGAGCAACGGATCGACGTGATTTTAGGTATAGATATAGTTTATGGACCGGAGAGTAACATAGGCTACTTTTTATCCCGGAAACATGCACGGTTCCTGTGGGAACGCCGACGAAAACGCGGGCAGAAGCTAGTCTATATTATATAATTCCTATTTTGAATCATGTTATTGCTGTCATTGGTTGTCATCCGCCGAGTTTGTTTACATTATTGGATAATGGACCAGTATAGAAAGCCGGACCATAGGTGTTGTACGAGAATACTTTCTGTTCCAAGCATGGTGTATAATGACAAGACAGCCCCCATTATGTGGTAGGCCTATGTTCAGCAGGGGACGGCTTCCAACTGATGATGATGATAAATGCGTGCAAAATCCACGCGGCGAGACAATGATAATGCCTTTCGTATGGTTTTTTTCTATACGATTTGGTAGTTAGGTTACTTTGGATGAAACATTTCTTTTCATGCCAAATAATGGTGTCAATTCATACCTAAACTAATTTTAGTTTCGCTCTCTCTCTTTCCAATGCATAACATGAGAAAGAGATACAATATATTTTAGACCTGTCAAATTAATCCACTTGCTTGTGTCTAGTGTAAATTTAATGGCAATGAATTCAGTGGCATATAATTTATCAAGATCAAAAGATATTTGACAGCTCTAAAACAAAATTTAGATCTGTCCGACATCTTCCGTCTCTTTCTCATGTTATGGATTGGAAAGCGAGAGAGCGAAACTAAAATTAGTTTAGGTATGTAATGATAGAATTGACACCAGTATGTCGAATTTTTTAGCGATTGTACTAAAAACGAGGATTTTAATAACATTTAATGTAAACATTATTGAACTTACATTGTTTTTGTCGAAGATGTCTGGATTATTGTTGAGTTTCCTGAGGCACGCCAGCGCGTCTTCGTGCCTCGTAAATGTGACGAACCCGTAGCCTTTTGATCTGTAAATAAATATATTATTTATTTACCATGTAATAGGAACTAGGCCAAATACTTATAAAAAATTATATACACTACGATGCTCACGCGCAGCCTAAGCCCTAAACCATTGAAGATAGGAACCTATCATTTTGACACAATATTTTCCATTTATAATGTGGTGGAGGAGAGTGTGGTCCGTTATCGGCTGCAAGGCTTGACAACCGGTTAAAATTTCAAACCGGTAACACCCAAGTATATGTGAACGTTTCTTTTCGGTTTTGTTCTACCTATAAATTCTATTGAAAGATTTTATGAGAACATAAGTTGTAAAATGGTTTCGTTTTGTATACCGGTTTTTAACGATTTTCGCCAATGATGACAGTCTTATGGTGTGCGGTCGGGCTGGCGGAGCGGGCGCGGCATGCGGGGGGGCTGCGGAAATCCCTCCCTCACTTCGCCTCGTCGCACCCTCTCGGCCGAAGATCGGGTGCCGCGCAACAAACCGGTTTACTAAGGTTTTCAATAGTGAACTTCAAACAATCGCGTTCTGAACGACATAACCTACAAAACCGTTAAATACCAATATTAACAGATTATATAAAAATCGGTTCCAAGCCTTGATCAGCTGCGTCGTACATGGTTTTTTTTATGCCATTTGTTACCGAGACGAGCTGTTCGTTGGCCTGATGGTAATCAGAACGCCGGCCCATAACAATTGCAGTGCCACTCAAAACTTGAAACACAAAGGCCTGCGCGGCACTGCATTGCGCTCGTCACCCTGAGACACTAGGTATTAAGTCTCATAAGCCCAGTAATTTTAGTGGATACTCAGCTCATCAAACCGGAACACAGTAATGCTTGCACACTACTGCTTGGCGACAGACTTGACGGACACTCGCAGAAGAGTTAGTCCTACCACTAACCCAATGAAGTAAGAGTGTAAATATGTACTTACACATGTTTTCCATTAGGTCCCGTTGGCCCTCTCAAATCCCTCATGACCCTAGCTTCGGTTATGAGAGCGTTTCGTCCGCTTGCTTCCACACAGACCCTCCTCAGCTTGCCATCATCGCACCACTGCGGTAGGTTGGACACCACCAGCCGGTACCAGGACACGAAGCGGTTCAGGTTCTTGAGCATCTGCGTCTTGCTGCGCTCGAGCGCCAGGCGCTTCGCCATATCGGACGCGGACACGCCCTCGGCCGCTTTGGTGCCGGCTATAACCACTGCAAAATAACAATTAATTGTTAGTGGTAGGACTAACTCTTCTGCGAGTGTCAGTCTGGTTTGGTACCATCGCTTTGTGAGTGAAGCCTGCCGCCAAGCAGTAGTGTGCAAGCATTACTGTGTTCCGGTTTGATGAACAGAGTATCCAATGAAATTACTGGGCTTATGAGAATTAATACATAATGCAGTGCCACACAGGCCTTTGGGTTTTAACTTTTAAAGTTCTGAGCGGCACTGCAATTGTTATGGGCCGGCGTTACGCTTAATAATTTTGGTCCCCTATCTATACCCATTTATTGGCGAAATTGCAACAACCATACAGAAACCATTCAAAGAAGTTGAAGTTGAATGCACAATATTGTATATTCTTGCAAATAAATGTTTCATTTGTTATGATTGAGTGACTATTAAGAAACCTTGCACCATCTAGTTTATTACCTCCTTCTTTGACCAAGTACAGATTCCTGTTATCCTTAGGTTCCTTCTTCTTGTCTTTCTGCAGGTTTTCTCTCTTCAGCGCTGGTTTGGCCAGCATCGCCTGGCCTTCCAGCTTCAGCTGTTCTGCAGGAAGGGCCAGGAACTTGTCTGCGTCATCTTTGTTCTGTGGTAAAGAGAGATGATTAATTTAGAATTCGTTGTTTTGAGAACATTAATGGACAGGGAAACTACTTATAACTGCTTAGTATTACTACTTTACTAGGTGGTATGACTAACTCTTCTGGGAGTGTCTGTCTAGTACCACCACTTTGCTTGTGAAGTCTGCCGCCAAGCAGTAATGTGCAAGCATTACGGTGTTCCGGTCTGATGAGCAGAGTAGCCAGTGAAATAACTGGGCTTATGAGAATTAATACCTAATGCAGTGCCGCGCAGGCCTTTGGGTTTCAAAGTTTTAAGTGGCACTGCAATTGTTATGGGCCGGCGTTACGCTTACCATCAGGGCAACGACAGGCTCGTCTCGTTATCAAATAGTAAAAAAAGAAGAATTTTGTATATTGTTGTATTTTCGCGATTAAAATGCATCGTTTTTTTTTTCAAAGTTTCTTGTACTTTTCCAATGGTATTCTGTGGAGTTTTTCAATGCTATGTTTAGACTTTAGACCTTATATTGAAACATCGGTAGTTAAATTAATGTAAATATACGCCATATAAAGGTGTGTAATTCAATGAAAAGAGTGTTATTTATTTGCATTCAGTTTCGCTATGCAGTCAACAAAATAAGGTAAAATGTAAATGCTACCTACGCCAAAGCACAGTGCGGTATGAGACCCGATTTTTTACCATGCCCTTTTTATGGCAAAACATGATAGTTTAAACTAAACAAAATGCAAGAGTAAAACTCCCAGGTATCAAAAGTATCTAGTTCCAGAAATATGATTTTTTGAAAATCGTCCAATCTTGATGCGAAAAATCGCAAAAATAAATATATCACAAAATACGTGAAATAAATCAAAAAGTTGTTCAAATGAAATGTTTAGACAGTAGTAAAACCCACGTTTTAGACCAATCAGCAAAGTCTTATGATCGTTTGTTTCCGTGTTATTACGAATTTAAACATTTTCTTTTTTATTTTTTTTCTCGAAAAATTGGCCGTATTTGTAAATGTTATTTACACAATAAGATACCTCACTTCCTCCTCTACGCCTCCACAAAATATCTCGTCGTAATTCGATGGACTAATCGAGTTATCAGCCAAAACGTGGTATATCCGGTTTACTCGGTTTCAGGGATGACACTATTTGTTTTTTTATTTATTTATTATTTATTGACAATAAGTGGATATTATTTCTAGAGCATTGAGAATAATTTGCTCGCACATTTCGTCAACTCACTGAGACTAATTGTCTGATTTTTATCTATTTATAATAATTATACAAAAAAATTAAAAGTCACTGACTATATATACATGACATCTCGGAAACTACATACTTGACCTATGAAACTGAAATTTTGCAGGTAAGTAGTTTATAGGTAGGAGACGTCAGCTAAGAGCGGATTTTGCGACGGCCGAATTATGGTTGTCTATGGGACTATCGTAAGTTTATATGAAAGTCTTAAACTGTTACCAGTGCGAAGCCGGATTGTGTCGCTAGTTCCAGTGATATAGACTTCGATAAAGGGCTACAAGTGACTCACTCTCTATTTAACCTACCTGTTCGTTGTCCTCAGAGGTATTCAGTGAAACACAATCCTACGAAGATTTCGACGAATTGGGCGAGCAAACAGTAGTTCTCACTACTGAAGATGACTGTTAAATTTTATGATTGACCAAGTTTTTAATCTTCTTTTGTAGCTACTACTACTTTGTACTCATAAAAAAAACATCATCAACATGACCTAAAAAGTCCGGATAATTGATACAAAATTCGTGATAGCCCTAGCACATATTTTTGAAACACTTTATCTTAGATAGTCCATGGAATTATGGCGAGATATTTTTTGGAGAGGTAGAGGAGTTAGTGAGGTATCTTTTTGTGTAAATAACTTTTCCAAATACGGCCGATGTTTCGAGAAAAAAATTAGAAAAGAAAATGTTTAAATTCGTATTAACACGGAAACAAACGATCATAAGACTTTGCTGATTGGTCTAAAACGTAGGTTTTACTACTTTCTAAACATTTCATTTGAACAACTTTTTGATTTATTTCACGCATTTTGTGATATATTTATTTTTGCGATTTTCCGGATCAAATTTTGACGATTTTCAAAAAATCATATTTCTGGAACTAGATACTTTTGATACCTGGGAGTTTTACTCTTGCATTTTGTTTAGTTTAAACTATCAGGTTTTGCAATAAAAAGAGCATGGTAAAAAATCGGGTCTCTTACCGCACTGTGCAAAGGTACCATTGAAAAAGTCGAAACATAGCATTAAAAAAATCCAAACAACATTGAAAATGTACAAACACAGCATTAAAAGAAACATGCCAGCTAAAATGATATGCAAGCTAGCTGAGAGAAATTAGTTAAGAATATATATTTACTCTATAGTTTTTATTTATAGCTTAGGTGAAAATACCAGGGCGGTATATTCACAAATGGCGAAAAAGCCCTTTATACGAGATTAAAAAAAAAAAAAAGAAACATGCATATTACTATTATTATTGCATGCAACTAACCTCAAACTTCACAAACCCCGACCCTTTTGAATGCTCAGTCATCCTGTCCATACAGATCAGGGCATACTTGACCGGGCCGGTGGATTCAGCAAACTGTCTTAGCTGATCATTGTCGATGCTGAACGGTATGTTGGTCAGGAACACTGTACAGCCGTCTTCTGCATCGTTGAGTTGTATTCTTTAGAAAAAAGTAAACGAAACTGACGTTAGAACAAATACAATTAGCACTTGCTTGAATAAAGTTATAGTATACATTATTTAGGATTGATTTACTAGGTGGAACGACTAACACTTCTGCGAGTGTCCCGTCTGGGTTGGTACCACCGCTTTGTTCGTTAAGTCTGCCGCCAAGCAGTAATGTGCGAGTATTACCATGTTCCGGTTTGATGAGAAGAGTAGCCAGTGAAATTGCTGGGCTTATAAGACTTTATACCTAATGTCCCAACATAATTGAGTTAGGCCGATATTCCCACTCATCAAAGATTGACATCCAAGTTCTGTGTCCCTTATTTGATTGGTCCTTTCACAGAAGCCCATTCCACTCATCCAATGTCTTTGTCCAAATTTTCTTAGTAAATTTTGCACATATTTTGTGTAGTAGTGAAAATGGAGGAATTTCCACCTTACACTGTGCTGTTATCATTATCATAATCTGTGATCAAACATTAATATTCCTAGTTGACTTGATAATAAAGTCATCTTTATCATCCAAGTTCTTTGTACAAATGGAACTTAGACAAAGATCTTTGAGGAATGGAATACCAGAAATAGCCAATGTTTAAGCACTTCTTAAATCAAGGTGTGTGGTTGTTCATACTTAAACACGCAACTAGGCAGGTTTAAATCTAAGCGAGAGTTCAACACATGTTTATGGTGTGTTTACTTTGTGTTTTTTTTTTGCTGAGACTGATTAATTATTTTTTAACCATCTTATTCATGGGGATACCCTCACAAAAATGCTGTTAACATACAAGCAACTGGTTACTTAATTACTGTTTAATATAGTATATTTTGAGTTTTTCTGTTTTTTTAAGTAAGCATAGATGTAACAAACCGTTTTCTTTCTTGCGGATCTGCTTGGCTCTCTTGCTCCTCCATATCTTCATCTAGTTCATCATCCGATTCCTCACTGCCATCATCATCCTCTTTTTCCTCATCACTGTCTTCTCCTTCCTCATCATCATCACTCTCTGAGTTTCCATCATCACTATCAGACTCGCTGCCTTCCTTGTCAGATTCATTTTCTGATTCACCTATATATTAGTGGATAATTTTAGGATTACAACTAAATGTAAAAAGAGTTGTGATAACATTATGGGTGAAACAGCGGGCAGCAGCTAGTTTCCAATAATATTCATTCTCAGGAAGACTGTCTGTTTACACCACTGCTAATGAGGAAGAATATAAAACTTGCTTGAAACTGTCAAGAACAACAATGTAAGTACAGTTTCAAAATTCTTTCCTTTACCATGTAATGACACTTAGTACCTTTTGATCTTACGGTAGCTAGCAGACTACTGTATAGAATACTATCATTTAATGCAGTGATAACAAGGGCTAAAATAGCATGCCTTTTGACCAATGTCTAGTTTACATCAAGATAAAACCTGGCTATTTATAAAAATAAATCTGTTTTATTTAAGGGTCAAAGTCAGTGTCACTTCCAACTCCTCATTAATTTTCTATTTGTTCATAAATCTAATTATAACAGAATCATTGTCACTGTAAAGCAATACTAGCTTAGACGAGACAAATGCATTTGCAGCTGAACAAGGAAAACAAGTGCTGCGCAAGCAATAATAGACCTTAAGGTGACCAACCTTTTCTTACTGCGACTGTACAATTGTACATACATAGAAGAAAAGTAAGTTGTTTTCTAATAATTGTTCTATTTTTCTTAAGAAACTTTTAAAAGGCTGTTGATCTTCATATAAGAATTAAATAAATAATCCGCTTAGGAAAACTTACTTTTAATTTCGTCTTTGAGTGCCTCATTGCTTGTATCGAATGGTGCATCATCATCACTATCAGATTCCTCCTTCTTTACATTATCCTGCAACTCCTGCTGCTGGTTTACAATGTGCTGCATGTATTTGTTCTTTGCTACGGCCCAATCTACTGATATTGGACGGCCTGTAAAATAAAAACTATACATGAAATGTTCTGGGTAATATACTTTTTCACAATGAGATTGCATTTAAATTAATCTGATTAAACCTGGAGCTTGCATTGTTATGTCATAAAAGTGAGAGGGTTTAAAGTTACCTAAGAAAGGTTTCATATTTGTATTCAGCAAAGCTTTCTTTGCCATTGGTACATTCTTAAAATGAACAAAGGCGCATCCAACAAGCTTTCCATCTGGTTTCTTCAGCAGTTTCACCTCTAAAATGTCTCCATATTGTTTAAAATGTTCCTGCAACGATTCCTCTGTGGCTTTGAATGAGATATTACGGATTATAAGACGGGCATTGCGGTTGACTCGTGCCTTCTTTTCTTGTTTAATCTCAACATTTTCATCTGAAAGTAGAAAGATATCAAATTATTAGTAGTATAATTTTATTTCCCATTGTAACTTCAGGCTTCAAATGTAAAGACTGGATTTTATAAAAGATGAGGTAGGTAAAAACAAAGTTACACAGGTGATGAAATTTCTTTGACAGATATACAAATTCCACTTATCCAACATCTTTTTTATTCATTTATTAATAATACATTGGACATACATTTCATGAGTGGAATACTATTCTCATGTCAGTGTTTTTAAAATGTTTAAAAATGTAAACCAAATATTTCAAACCAATGACATAAATAGTGATTGCACTGCCAATGACTGCCAATGGACCAATAGCATAAGTTGTGATGATAGAAATTCAATCTGTCATTGGTTGAATTTGGTTGTATCTGCCATATTTGTTTACCTTATTCATTAGACACTAAAAAAGTGACTTTACAAGAAATTGCAATTGTCTGTGCATACAGATTTTTTTTAGTGAAAAGATAGAGCGGCTACAGAAGCAATTGGCAGTAAATACTATTGTAATAATGTCGCAATGAAACATACTAACTTTTAACAGCAGGTTTATTTTCTTCTGATGATACACTATCTGTCCTTTTCTTCACATTGTTTCCTTGTATTTGCTCTGCATACTTATGTTTAGGAATAGCCCATGATACATTTATAGGTCTTTCTGCAATTGCAATTTTTAAGAAATAGATTATTTAATGTTATTTTGTAAGTTGGTGAGTAACAATGGTTTTAGGTAAGTTTTTTTTTTTAATGTTATATACAACGAGACGAGCTGGTCGTTTGCCTGATGGTAAGCATATAGTATTTATATTATTATATTTCTTCTCAATCCACTTTCTGTTACACTATAAATTAACAATCTGTGTGTTGGACTTTACAGAACAATATTAAAGGTGGTTATTTTCTTACCAAGGAAAGGTTTCTTGTTTGTAGCAGCTATTGCCTTGTTGGCCATCGGCACTTGAGTGAAATGCACAAATCCACATCCGACCAGCCTCCCATCTGGTTTCTTCAACAGTTTTACCTCCTCAACTGTACCATACTTCGAGAAATGCTCTCTCAGCTGATCTTCCGTAGCTTTGAACGATATGTTTCTAACCATTAACCTGGCATTTTTGTTCACTCCGTCTTTAAACTTCGTGTTCTCTTCTAGCTGATGTTTATCACTTTCCAACTGAGTCATGTTGCTGGTTTAATTCAATAATAGTATAAAAAGAAAGCTCACGTGGGTATCTTCAAAACTTAACCTCACTTGTGTATGATGATGATAACATTGTGGTTTAATTGTTAATAGTTTAAAGATAACAACACGCTACATTAAATAAATCAATACACAGTTTCAATATGTACGCTATATTCAATATTACAAATGTGAAAACCGAATCACAATTTCTACATTTAATTTAATAAAAAAATAACGAAGACATAACATATTTGACGTACGTCATTTTCACAGACTACTTCAGGCCCTCTATGTTTATTTTCTTATACTCTTTGGACTACTTAGAGGTTGGCCGCAAGTATATTATTTCTCTATGGCTTTGTTCATTCTCATTTCTCATAGTTCGTTCGTAACCTGCTATAATCTTTGTTCAGTCGTTTATGACCTTCTTGTCGAAATAAAACATTGGTTAATAACTCCATGAAACAAAACAATCCATTATCCAACCGCGGTCCGCCATTTTGCCCATTTGACTTTGAACTAAGAATTGAGATAGGTCTCTATTCCCCTCAGACTACTTAGAATATAAAGATACTATGCCATACTACCCTATACTACCCTTTAAAGTAAATTACACTGACTTATGTTCCTGCCTCCATGGTACCTATATGCGCCTATATGGTATAATATACAAAAGTACTCTGTGGTCTGTCTTTATCTGTATCAATTCTCTATCTCTACTAGCTACTTAAATAGTTATATAGTTTGTGTTATATAGTAATCTGTGATCTCTATGGTCTTGTTGATAAACTTCATTTCATTTGAGGTTAGATTTGTTAGAAAACAAAAAAAACTGTTACTGCATTTTCTTACTACAAAATGCATTCTCGATCCGTATTCAGAATGTGTAATAAAGTAATTTTTAATCAAATGGTCTCTAGAGCTTATGGATATAAAGTGGTAAAGCGACCCGACCCAAAAACTCTGAAAATGCCATCACTTGGCTCCGCGCCTAGTCTATTGGAAATTATGAGAGAGAAAATACGGCTAAACGGGCCCATGACTGTCGCTGAATACATGCACATTGTCATCACAAACCCTACAGAAGGATATTACTTGAAAAAAGAAGTGATAGGCCAGGCCGGCGATTTCGTAACTTCGCCTGAAATAAGTCAGTTATTTGGTGAAATTCTAGCGGTATGGTTTTACGTAGAGAGCCAGAAGATGGGGGTTGGAAAACCATTACAGATCGTGGAGCTCGGCCCGGGGAATGGCACACTGTTGGTGGATATGCTAAGGGTAATTCTACTTTTACTAAATAAGGAATTAATTAAAGCAATCTAGACCAGCGGCCTTACCGTCTAATGAAATGGTGTTCGTTTTTAACCCAAATCCTATTAAAACCAGCGGTCGCTAATCTTCAGCTGGAAATATTTGTCTACAATAGAAAATTGGTCTGGACACCTACTCCAAAGGGTTTTCAAATGATCTACGTTCTTTAGCGAAAAAACTCCTCTATGAAAAGTGGTCCAACGTTTGGAACAGGTCCAAAATCATCAAAGGTAGGCATTACAGTGACATTCAGCCTAATATCCCAGTTAGGCTGTGGTTTTTTAAATATAAAAAAGTTGATAAATGGGTTTGTTCAACTATAATTCGTTCCCGTTTGGGTCATGTTTGCACTCCAGTTTTTCTAGCCAAAATTAGGGTCAGGGACCATTCTCGCTGTGAGTGTGGTCTAGATGATGGAACCTTAGACCATATTTTCTTCTTCTGTCCTAAGTTATCATTTTCTCTTTATGATATCATAAGTTCTGACGTCCCTCGTCCTTTTAATTTTAAATTTCTTCTCTCATATGTCTTTACTCCATTTTTATATATTTTATGTAATTTTATTAAGTCTAATAATATTCGTTTATAAACAAATGTTATGTCTTTAAACCTTTTTTTCTATAATTATTATTAATTATATTTCAATGTTCCATATTTTGTAACCGGGCAATTATTAATACCGTACACTGGCCTCACTTTGACACTGGCAGAAAAACGTCAAGCAACGTTTAAAAGCCATAATCTGAAGAAGAAGAAGAGGTCTTGCTAGTTCTCGTTCTGGAATGAACAATGTTAAAGGAATAAGTTGTTTCAGAAAGAAAACTAGCGAGAACCCTAGACAATTCCTTCCAGCTGAAGATTAGCGACCGCTGGTTTTAATAGGTGTTTGAGTTGAAAACGAAGATGATTTTACTAGCCGGTAAGGCAGCAGTTCCTGAGTCAGTTAATTTATTTATCTTATCTTATATTACTTTTGATTTTTCTGCACTTCTAAAATAATAAAACTAAAATGGGGACTCTAAATTATTGCTGTGATAGTCACATATACCCATTATGTCATATAAACTGTAATGGATTTATCCTCATGCTCAGACCTAATCTCATATCACTTGATTGATGTCATTACAGGTCCTCAACCGTGTTGGTTACAAGGGCAAAGACCTGAGTTTGCACCTGGTGGAGATTTCGGAGACAATGCAGATAGTTCAAGCGAACCGGTTATGCATGTCACATCGAACTGTTGATATTGATATGCCCCATAACTTAGAAGTAAGACTTTTATCATTGTAACTAGCTCTGTATGATACTGCCAATACTGACAAAAGTAACTAATTTGAATTTTCATATCATTATCTTTAAATGCACCCGGTACGCATACCCTTGCCACATTAAAAACCAACCAATAGGAAGCTGTGAAGTCACACTAAAACAATACAGGGTGTTTAATTTGGTTAGTGGCAATTTCACAACCACACACACCCACAGAACCACACACAACCACACACACACGCATACCCACACAACCACACACACACACACACACACACCCCACCCCCCCCCCCCCACACACACACACCCCCCCCCACACACACACCCCCCCACACACACACACACACACCCCCACACAACCACACACACACACACAAATACATACACACGCACTCACACTTTTTTTTTGTTTGTTTTATATACTGTAATAGACTGTTTAACCTACCTTATAAATTATAATATTCTGTAATGGATATGGAAGAGCGGGGCCCTCTAGCACATGTATTTTCATACTTAAATGAAGGTCCCTACCTTGTTTGTATGTATATACATTTTTGGTTACAGAAATAAAAACATTTTGATTTTTGAATATTGGATATAATAAATTTTTTCAGTATTCTAGTTTGGTTCATTGTTGTTATGGGGTATTTTAGAGAGCAAGCCACGCTTTACAGTACTATCCCCCTAACATTATGTTCAATAAATCTTGTTGCTTGAATTAACTAAAAATATGACTGTATAAGACTCAAAATTTATAGTTACTATTAAATATTAGTTCTACTTTGGTACAAATTGAAAACAATTGCCATATTGGCTTAACTTTATTTTACATTTGACAAGTGATAACCCTTTTTATTTGAAGATGAAACTTTAAATAACACAGGTCTTACATATACTTGAACCATCCTTACACTTTGCAATGGAATTTTAATTTTTACCCAGAAATTTTTATATCTTTGGTTTCATAAAAATCTTTGGCACCATTTATAGTAAATCTAATGAACTCTTCTTGCTAACACCATGGGATTGTTCATTTTTTCCAGGGAGAAACAGTCAGTGGTATCAAAATATACTGGTACAATGATTTAAAGAAAGTACCAAATACATTCTCCTGGTATATTGCACATGAATTCTTTGATGTGCTACCAATCCACAAGTTTGAAGTAAGTAAGTAGTGAAAAAATATTATTTGAAGAGTGTGTAAGGGCCAGGGTGAAGAGAGAAGAGTATTCAGAGCTAGTCACAGAAAGGAAGAAATATAAATAAAGGAGTAATTGAATGATTAAAATAATTTATACTAAATAACATCGTCTAAAAAACTGCAATGAGAGTTTTTTTATCCTATTTAATAAACAATTAATTGTATGTAATGATAATACATAAAATTCTGTAGCATGATTGATGATGACTATGACATTTTAGTTTACCCTGAGACATAAGCATAAAATATTGCTTTTAAATTAACAACCTTGACGTTTACAAACTGTATGTACTTGCAGAAAACAGAGAGTGGCTGGCGTGAGCTCCTCATAGACATAGACGAAGCTGGGAAACCGTACTACAGAATTGCAGCGAATGAAACAAGTGCTGTCAAAATGCTCATTAAGCCTCCACTGGACACCGGAGACAGGACGCAGCTGGAGATCAGCGCCAGGGGACTGGGAATTGCGAGGCAATTGGCTCAGAGGGTGGATGAGTATGGGGGTATAGCTTTGATAGCCGATTATGGACATGAAGGTGAAAAGGGCGACACATTTAGGGTTTGTACTATTATATTGACTTTTGCTTATGTCCAAAGATCCCCATCTTGTGCACAGCGGTACAGTAATGTACAGGCGCCGCAGAATGCATGTTAGCTCCGTGAAAGTTTACATAATTAGTATTAAAATTTAGTTTAAAACTTGCATGTCAAAGAAATATACTATGGTACTAATCACTTATTTATTTATTTATTTATTTATTTAATTTAATTACTCAAAAACTTACAGTTAAAAACCAAAACGCTTTTGAGGCAGGACACAGGTACATGACAATAGGTATTTAAATATTAAATGCAAACAAGTACTAAAATGCCATTATTAAAAACATGATGATTAAAAAAGCTTAAATAATTATCGTTAATAGTTACTGCATAAAAATAATAATAATCATTAAAACTTATGTTGTTTTCAGGCATTCCATAAGCACAAAGTAGTGGATCCCCTAGAGAACCCTGGCGCTTCCGACCTCACAGCCGACGTGGATTTCTCACAGCTGCGGATATCGGCCTCGAAGACGCCCCATAACGAGAACTATGCGCTTGTGCTGGGGCCGGTGAAGCAGAAGGACTTTTTGGAACGATCACAGGCTGCAGTTAGATTACAGGTGGTTTTTTTATACTCTTTGATAACGAGATGAGTTGGTCGTTTGCCGATGGTAAGCATAATGCAGGTCCACAACTAGTCAGAACTTTGAAAGACAATGGCCTGTGCAGCACTGCAACATGCTCCGTACCCTGAGACATTAGGTATTAGGTTTCAAAAGCCTAATAATTTGTTCATCAAACCAGAACACAGTAATGCTTGCACATTACTGCTTCGTGGCAGACTTCACGAGCAAAGCGGTGGTACCCATCCAGATGGATACTCGCAGAAGAGTTAACCACCTGGATATTAAAAAGAAAAAAACAAAAAATACCTAGTAATATTGTTCAGAAATTATTATACCTTTGCTAATGGGGAAGGCAATCTTAATATGTCACCAGTAGATAATATTGCTTACAATGAAATGTGAAGCGATGATGGCGCGTCAGTCGCCGATCTGTAAATCCGTGGTTCAAATTGTACAATGAAGAGTGAAGAGCTTGTTGTTTCGGTAAAGGAAAATATCGTGATACAAGCATGGGGGTAGGACATTTTATAGAGCTCGCCTGCCTAGCTATCACCCTGAAATTGGAAATCTATCGCCAATACGCCAATCACCTAAAGGTGTGTTCCTACTGCCGCACTTGAGATCTAGATTAGAGTATTCGCCTACTTCAACCACATTGTTGACATAGTGTTCAATCAGCAAACGCTAACTTAATTAGCAGGTACCTAATTAAAAAACGTAAAATACTAGCCGTGCTACCACAAAAAAACACTTAGACGCCTGTTTAGCTAGACAGTGTCTAAAAATAAAAGTAAAAAATGATTAGAAATGTTATACCACAGAATTGTGTTAGACAACGGTTAGACATTACTCAAATCAGGATTTGTGGTTGCTCATATTTAAACACGCGACTAAGGCATATTTAGGAGTTAAACACAGGTTTACAGTGGGTTTAATTTTTTTGTGCTAAGAATGTAGGTTTTACTAACGGTTGTAGGTATACCTAGTTACACAATGTTTTGTCTTTGTTGTTCTTTGTCAATTTTAATTTGAATAGAAAGAGACGAAACAATGTGTAACTATTCAACCGATAAACAGATTTTATTAGTAAGGCGGTATGAGTATAAGACTGTATAGGTAGGTAGTTAATGTCTCTCAGGATTATGAACGGACACATGAATATATTTGCTTGACTTTGTTGTATGTACATATTTCAATTAGGTCATTTTAGGAATTATAATGCTCTCTCTGCCCATCAGCTTTCGGTTCCTTTTTTGAACACAGATTGTTCAATGCATTAACTTTTACCCTCATTTATCCTCAATATTTTTCCAGGTACTAATGGACAATGCCAAAACAGATGAAGAAAAAGAAAACATTAAATCCGCATACGAAATGCTAGTTGACCCAAAAAAAATGGGAGATCGGTTTAAATTCATGGCATTTTATCCATCCTCTGTGGGCCCAATTTTAGAGAAATACCCTCCTCTCGGTTTTTCGACGCCTCCAAAATCTTAGTTATAATTTGTTGAATTGTTTTTTAAGTTAGAACATATTTTATGATTAAATGTTGAATTGTTTTTGAGATTATCTTACATTTTCGTACATCAAATTCTTCATCACCATGTGAACGTCGAAGCAATCCAGCTGCTCGACCACACGGATATAGTGAGAAGACTAAAAAGAACTAAACCATTTGAATTAGTGTAGTGTAGTGTGTGTGAAATGTTAGAGTAAAGTAGCACAAGTGCTATCTATAAAGATTACATGAACAGAGTGTCTTCGCCTTAATAGAGACTGTAAGAAAAGTGTTATTGGACACTTTCTTTAATTATCGATCTAGAAGTTTAAGTTAAATGTAAATTGCTTATTAGCCTAATTCTTTGGCTAGATTGTAATATAAATAGGGTTAATTAAATAATTAGCCCGAAGGAAGGAAAAAAAAAAAAAAATTCGTAGGTATGATTATTTCTAATTCTAGTCGTATCCTATCACATACTCCTAGAAACTACAACAGGAACTACACTGATAACAGTACCACTAGGTGGTAGGACTAACTCTTCTGTGAGTGTCCATCTGCGTTGGTACCACCGCTTAGCTCGTGAAGTCTGCCGCCAAGCAGTAATATGCAAGGATTACTGTGTTCCGGTTTGATGAGCAAAAGCAGCCAGTGAAATTACTGAGACTTAATAACTAATGTGTCATGGTAACGAGCGCAATGCAGTCCCTTTGAGTTTCAAAGTTTGAGTGTGAGCGGCAATGCAATTGTTATGGGCCGGCGTTATGCTTACCATCAGGCAAACGACCTGCGCGGCTCGTTATCAATGCTTCATAATCCCATGATAATAATAATTGATATCACACAAATATCGCTATTCTTAGAATAGGGCCTAAATAATGTACTCTGTGGTTTTCCACAGAGTACACGCGATACACATCCATCAAGCCCTCCCTACCCACAGATTTGTAATATCTGTGTCCCTACCATATTTTTGGGTCAGAGCCAAAGGTGCAGATTTTTTAGGCTGTCAAGATGAAAGAACGGAATACATGGCCTCCTACGTAGTATTATTTCCTCTGTGGCCTCTGTTGTGGATATCTCTCTCGGTTCGGATCACAAATTATATAGGGTATCAGATAGACAAGTCGCCTACATCCGTCGCTAGACACGAGCTCTCGTCTCTGATTGGCTGAAGCAAAAAGATATATGACATTTTTTTAATTTTTTATTTTACGTTTACCTAAGCTAATGCAATATTCTAATAAAGAGCAGCCTTCACTACATTATTTAATAGTACCTAACCTACTTCTTTAAAATTCAGTAAAACAACGTTTTTGTATTCAATCATTTATTTTTCTTTTTCAATTTTTTCTTATATTTATTCAGAGCTTTGCTTTGCATTGCTGGAATTACAGTCCTTTTCTCAGCGTATTGATGGTCATCAGTACAGTGCATGGGTTCTGGAAAACGGAGATTAATAAATCGAAAATTGAATGTATAATATAATATGAATGATTTATTAGGAACGTAACTGAAATGTGGGTAGCTTACCATTAGTTTCAAGAGATAATGAAATTCCACTGCGAATTGCCGATTGTATAAATAAAGTAGGATAAGCACTGCTCAGTAGATATGATTTCAGGTCACGAATCGTGCCTCAACATGTTTGGGACACATTTGTAGATCAGTGAGCTCTTTCGCACTCGCAAAGAGTCGCAGTTGATGGCAACCAATCACTTTTGGAACCTTTCCTCGCTTTTGGGTAACTTGTGTAAAATACAGGCATCACGAGGGCTTACGCAGCCCGGTACACATCATTTGTGATACATTTCGAAAAATTAATTAAACAAGTTTATTGCTATAGATGTGGAAAAGAAAATAGACGAAACATAATCGATGCACAGCTACTAATTCACTCAACACAACGACAACAATATGTAATATTGAAATTTAAGATATAATTTATTTAATAATGACAGTACAATGACAATAAGTATGAGTGGTCTGCAAAGAGATTTTAATGTGTTATGACGACGACAATGACTTCAAATCGTAACAAATATGGCGGCGGCTCTAAAGATGACGTCAAGAGGTGGGGAGTGAAGTGAGCGGGGGGTGCAAAATGTCAAATGTCTTTTTTCTGTGACGTTTCTCGTGTCTAGTGTTTTTCTTAGACAGATTTATACCCGTGGTTCGGATAGGCCGTAGACAGATAGATAGTCCGTCTACGGGATAGGCCCAGGGGGGACTTACTTGGAAGAAGGTCCAATTTCAAATATTGTAGCGCCATCTAGTAATCTTATTCTGGAAACTGCAAATTAGAATGACAAGTGACACCCTGACAGTGACAGTTCTTTCTGCGTGACAACCAAACCAAAGAATTTCAAAATATTGCAAAACGGTTTTTGCATGTTGTTACTTGTTTTGTTGTTGATGATCACAGTTGTTGCTGCTTGCCTTGGTGAGTGGTGGTTTTATTTTTGTGCGGCACCGCTTTGTCTTCCCGAGAGTACATACGTTAAGTTGGAGCAGTAGCTCCTCCGTTTTGTTGTTGAAGTTTACGCGAATTTGGACGCTATTAGTGAAGTGTGCGACTGGACGCTACTAGTTAAGTGTTTTCAATCATGCCTTCAAAAACAAAGCATAAAGCAGAATTAAAGGTTTGCTTCGAAGATATACCTATAAATGTCATACTTTACAGTTGGTGCCGTTCAATCAACCGTATTTTATGCGGAAAATTGGTTTATAGTAGCGATGATGAGATTAAAATATCAGCTCAATCTTATTATAATAAGCACAAACAACAGAAATAAAAAGTAAGGTTTCATAATAAAATTTGTGTTTTATTTCAGTTCGTAAATTAAATGATGGATGTTATGTAATTTACTAAACTTAGATTTCATGAGAAATTTCTAGCTACACAGTAAATTAACAAACATTTATCATTTAATTTAAGAATGCAAACTACATTTTGAATGAAGAAAGTGTAGATACTGTCTACACTTTCTTCATAGCTATAGCACAGTAGATGTATGTATATATATTATATAGGTAGGTGGTATACATATGGATACCTAGATATATATATTAAATGTATAGCTTTTAGTTATGAACAAGATTACTAGATAGCGCTTTTGCCAACGAGACATGGGTGGCAGAAAAATCGAGTGAGATGGCACTCTATTTCCCAGTATATTATTTTTCTCTATGGATAGGCCTTTGTAAAAGGCGCAACAGAAAATAGACTCACCGCGTATATGATAAAGTTAATTTTCGTATAATCATTTTTTCTAAGTAAACGGTCCTGTTTGATAGTATATTACGTCCATGGCTGTGGACTCCCTCTTGATGTCTTTCGGTCCATGCAAAGAGAATATAACCACGGTCCGTGTTCATTACAATCTACTGATATGCTTTTTTTCTTTGCAATTTACATAATATTACTGATCTGTGCATCTGGCCATCTGTCTAGGGATGTAACATCGTTCTTAAAAACATCGATGTTCACACGACAAACGTCAAAGTTAAAAACATCGTTGAGAAAAACTATACATCGATGGTTTTCCGATGTTTTAATTATTTCATCCATCGACTATCTTAATTTAAAACGTGTTTAGAGATATTTTAAGAAACATAAAGGAACTAGATTCACATATTTAATACAAATGTAAATATGTAGCTAATGCCAGCTCACTTGCAAGCTCAAGCCCTGAACTAGTAATAGCATGCTAAAACTTGACATTACAAAGCAATCGTATATATTACGTAGTAATTGAAACATATAACTTATTTTTGAATTTGTGACAAATGCAATAATATTTATCCTGCAAATATGAAATATAATATGTCGGAGATAAACACGCACACACACGTCGGGGGTACCTCAAACCTGCATAAAACAATAATTAACAAGAAGTGGGTAGATTCATTTTATCCATTATCATCAGACATAGCCAAGCAATTCCACGTGGGCGTTACCATGGGAAATGTCGGTTACAACCAAAGTGTACTTTCATTACTTAGTAGTCTACTCTTAACTTCGTTCGTGTACGCAATCACTCAATCACAATCCATCGCCACTACAGGTTTTTGGGCACTCGCCCACAGGACCTCCCAACTCCCCTTATAGTCCTGCCCAAGCCTCCACAAACCTCGCCTAATGGGCTTGGTCAACAGCTGAAAGTAAATGAAAGGTTATACTTAGCAGCGACACCCTCGTCGCCTCGTCTCTTCCACAACCACACCGAACAGCGAACACGCAGCTCGCGGCGCTCCACGCGCCTCTCGCCCAGCAGATCCCAGCACTCCATCACGGGGGACTAACCGCGCAGCATAGCGGCCAGCACAGCAGGAGACGTCCGTTGCACTAAAGAGCCAACTCAAGACAACACAATATTACCAAATACCTCCAGCTATAGGAGAGGTCTGTTCGGCTTGAGAGCCGAGTGCTAAGAGCAGTTGTAGGAGAGGTCCGCTCAGCTTGAGAACCGAGTGCCAAGAGAGCTCGACACCATAACGCCACCGACTATATACCTCGCAACTAAGACAGCTTGTAAACATAACAGATCGCTTCTGACAGCTAGCTAACATGACATTTACTCTCTAATGTCACTGAGTTGCCATTTCATTAAATTAATAGACAACCAACTACTACCACAGACTATCTAAATATGGCTGTCTACGACAAATATAATTGTTTACTACTACAATCAATAACAAAAACACAATAAATAAATAACAGCAAAGCAACAAAAATACAAAAACATAATAAATAAACAGCAAACCAAGAATATTTGTGAACAAACGAGAGCACATGGACGCGTGTCTATGGTCGGCAGAGCACGAACGGAATGAATGATTTGTATGTTTGACAGATCTGTCGTCGATGTATCTTTCATCAAAACATCGATTTATATGGGCGATACTGGATACATGATACATCGATATTTAGTAAACATCGATGTATCGTTTACGTCCCTACATCTGTCTCGTTGATCGTTTATCGATGGACGTACGTTCTATTGTATTTATTTTCGAAAAATATCATAAATTTTGTTTTAATGGCGTAATTACTGATTTTAAAATAATATTTTTGAACTCCGGTCACATTTGTTTCAACTAGTCACAGTTCTGCAAAATATTTTTAGGTTTGATTGCGCTGTGATGAAATGTCAAAATTTTTGTGGATTGGTGCCAATGATCGAAGAATTTTCCTAGAGTGAAAATCTGGTGATGAAAGTGAATTATAACTTTTATTTACCGAATAACATTGAACACCAGCGTTTGTTTTGCAAAAGTTGATACTTAGAAGGTGGCCAGTGACGGTGCATGAGTTGACGCTTTTCGTAAAAGTGAAGGTAAGCCGATTTCTTTTGTTGTGACTGCACAACGATCCGTCGCGCGTGCTAACTATCGTTTTTCCGACAGGTCGGCACTTACGATTTCACTATTCATGTTTCATTACTATTTTGTCTGCAATCTGGCTTCTTGTTTGATTATACTTCACAGTGACTTCACATTTAGCTTTTCAACTTGAGTTTCATTTCTTTGATCTTCGATGATTAAATATCATATTCATTCATTTCAGGGCTTGAATATCTCTCTAAGAACAGTCTTGCCTTACAGTAGACATAAAATCTCTTAACAAAATTTAAAAACAAATTTTTGTTTTTATTTTTTTGTTTGCCATCTATATCTTGTTGTGAATGAGGTACATATAAATAGATGAACAACAATGACAATAATAACTAAAGAACTATAAACCTATGAAAGACCTCTTATCAAAAAGACCACAGTTTTGTAGTACCTTAT
Organism: Crocallis elinguaria; assembly: GCA_907269065.1. Lineage (NCBI taxonomy): Eukaryota > Metazoa > Arthropoda > Insecta > Lepidoptera > Geometridae > Crocallis > Crocallis elinguaria. The sequence goes on from OU026076.1 coordinate 2,906,378, forward strand.
TGTTTAGGTACAGAATTCTTGTTAGAAGTCAGTTTTGAGGACTAATAATCCAAGGGTTATTTAGATCTCATTGATTAGAAATGACTAAATGTCTAAATGACTATGAGTAGGAAAACCATAGCCAGAATTTAAACTCAAGAGTAGTTGCTAGCTAAACTACTCTTGAGTTTAAATTCTGGCTAGCACTTGTCGCAGTGTATATCATTGCTAAAGCAAGTCTTATTGTAGGTTTAAATGGTTCTCCATTTCCAACCAAATTGTCTCTTAAAATCGGGTTAGTTAGTGGTCAAATGCTACCTTATTGAGTATAGAAAAAACATATTGAACTAGGTAATATCTCCTTTCTATATTGTTGGTATGGCTGCTATTGAAAACTCAATCCATTGTTTCATGTATGTATTGTTGAAACTGCAGATTGTGTGGTGATGTAATTAAAAACATGTGGCTGATTGTTGTAAACGGACATGAAAGTTTAGGAATTTGAATCGAACTCAGTTTAAAAATTATTTCAACGTACCTTGTTGTTTATCAGTGTAATAGATGCCGAGAGGTAACTTATGCGAGTTTCAATCTGATGCACTAATCTAGACTCGGCCGCACCCATAACTTAAATCAAGTTATGTGCAGATTTATCACACTTGCTCTAAAATGGTGAAGGCAAACATCGTAAGGAAACCCGTATGTTAAAAATACACAAAATTCGTGGACATTTGACATTCAGGCAAATGACTTGCTCATCTCGTTATGCAATTTAAATATTAAAAATAAACAATTATTTTATTGTTGTAGAAAAACTAACAGCTAAGTACATACAAAAATACATTGAGGTGAGACAATGAAGGCTAATTAAAAGTTTCCACAAATAATTACGAAGTTACTTAAAAACATAACACATAAATGCTTGCACATGCTGCTGCTTGGCGGTAGACCATACGAGCAAAGCAGTGGTTCCCACCCAGAAGGACATTCGCAGAAAAGTTGTCCTACCCCCTGTGCCTGGGGCCTGTTTCATAATTGTTTAATAATCTGTCGGACTACTATTACAATTTTCTACACCACTGTTATATTTTAGTTTTCACCCTTTTATTTTTCTCTGTTACTATTCGTGAGAACCTATAATTGGCTTTCTAATGTTATGTTAGTTTTATAAGTTATTGTAATACAGCTGTTGGTTTTCCTTAAAAATAAATAAATAAAATAAATAATAAATATTAGCCTAGTATAATATGAGTCTAGTATATTATGAGCTTTTTTTTTCTTTTTTCCATACAGAATATGAGACTAATACTCATAATATTAGACTAATATTTTTTATGAAATAGGCCCCTGGACACGTCCTAATCAGTCCTAATTTGAAATAAGAAAATTACGCGATACTATTGAGTCCTACCAGGCTAGCATGCGCACAACGACAAAATTTTGTCTAAGTTGTTTTGTGTCGCTCTTTCTCGTGCGAATATGAGATAAATGCACGATATAAGCATCGACAAAATTTTGTTAAGGTGCACATGCTAGCACGGCTAGTCTGGGTTTAGAATTTTGGCAACCTTTGACCGCTTCACATAATATCAGAGGCTAAACTATCAAGTATTAGAAAAATAAAGAGTAATGCACCCTAAAATAAAGTAGATCAGCAAAAGGTTACTTTTCTTGATTCGGTTTAGCGAGTCACATTAGAGCTCACGCTCGAAGATAAAGGAATTTTACGGGGTCGCCGTCATCGAAATCGATGAGGAGGACTATATATATACTTTTCTTGAAGGTGATACATTTATTTTGTAAACTGTTGTATCGCATTTTAAAAGGGGACGAAGTTGCAATTGTGTGATAATTGCCAGTTTAAATTTACCTTAGGACAACGTGATTTCATACATTAATTTTGGGTACATTTAGCACTGTTGGTAGATAATGTTGTTTGCCAATTAAAATAATAGTAACTGATGCATGCGGTTTCACGCGCGGCAAATAAGGAGCGTTCAATTTCGAGATAAAAAGTAGCTTACGTTATTCTCGGTCCCATAAAATATCTCTATGCAAAAAAATACGACGATCCGTTGCTCCGTTGCTGTGCGAAAGAAGGACAAACCAACATCCCAAAAGACTATGTATAAATAAAAAACACGACTGGTCTAGCACTCGTGATGATGTTAATGTTTCTAACGATACATACATACATTTAAATCTGTTCAGGCGTCTAAAAGTTATGGTAGAATAAAGAAGCTCACATACATACATGAACCCTAAAAAGATTAGAGTCAGTTCAGAAAGAGACCCGTCGTGTGATTTGAGGGCGCTGCTGTGCTTAATTTCGCTTAGCGGACATTACTATAGCACGTCTGTTCCGTTTTTATCCTATTACAACTGCGGCGCGAGTACGGATCTTTTCGATAAATAAAATTCGATAAAATTGACAGTTAAAATCGATAAAGTGGGTTTTATTAGATAAAATTGACAGTTAAAATCGATAAAGTGGGTTTTATCGATTTTAACTGTCAACTTTATCGAATTTTATTTATCGAAAAGATCCGTACTCGCGCCGCTGTAACTACTTCTTTAGTTTATGATTTAAAACGCCGACAGAAAGAAATCAGCTCCTAATTTTTGTTGAAGGTATGGGAACGTTAGTGTACAAAATGGCCGCGACGGCACTCTTTCTGAACAGACTCTACAATCCATGGAGTTATTATCAAGGCTTGATAATAACTCCAGCTACAATCCTTTATTGTGCGGTCTAGTCGTGTAAAAACACTTGCGCATTTATTATTAGTACGGATTAGAAAGACTACAGGGGGCCAAGCACGCTAAACAACTGAAATTGCGATGGCAGTGGTACCATTATCCATTACAACTGGCAATTGTGCCAAAGGTCGGTAATCTCATGTCTGTCAACTATGTTGTTATTCCCGAAGGGAAATTGATATCATAATGATTTACCAAACTGCCAAATTAGCGTAATGGTGATGGCCGGACACCATTGTGGCTAGCGCGTTACCGAACGTGTCAGTTGTCGTCACAATGATCGCAAACCATTACTATTTTGAACATTGTGGTTTAGTGTGCTTGGGCCACTTATGAATTGTTGATTCCCCGAATTGGAATAGTGGAAAACGCTAGACTAAATAAAAATAAAACATGAATGAATAATTTTATTGCATAATATTTTAACACATTTACATTTTTAGCCATTTTATTGTAGCAGAGGACAGTGCCTTTTAGTGACCTTTTATTTTATAAACAACATTACTTAGACTATAATCGGTATGACTACAAAAAAATTAAAACACACTATAAACACGTGTAATTTTATATTACAATTTTGAGTTTAATTCAGGCACATATCTAGAAAAAAATTTGAGGCTAGTTCAATTTTTCTGGGAATAAAGTACCAAGCTCCATACAAATTTGATACAAGTCCTTTTAGTAGCCCGCGTGATCTTACTTCTCGTTTACATCATTGCAAATCGACAATGTGTGTAAATAGGACACAATGATGAATGCCATTGAATCGGGGTACCGCCTTAAGTTAAATTGACCGAATTTACGTCTATCTAATTGTCGCAAGTCCTAAATTACTTGCCGACTACAGATTTTGAACTTTATAGGTAGGAGCTCGAAAATGCCCTTCCACCTTTCTAAAAATAAACTTCGTATAGAACCCTGATGAGTATCGCAAATGTCGCAAAACTAGTTGGCTCACTTTTGCGCAGTTGCTAAAATCATCGATTATTATCAGAAACTTCCTCGACCGGACAATATTTTTATCGTCATTTATTTCTGTAGAAGAGATTTAAAGCATTGTGTCAGTGACATTGTTATTATACCTACTTCTTGCACATGTTACAATAGGTCAACAACTGAACCGGACAGACGTCCGTAATCTGTCCTCTGCAATCTGCATGAGACAAAAACATGCTCTGACTTGTATCGGATGATAATGGTCAACGCTCACCAACCAGGCAACTGATTAACCTTCGGCAAACTCCAATAAAACTCGACACCGTCCTACTCGAGACATGGGTTTTGTTTTTTATCAAATTTCGATTTTCCCTTGCTTGTTTTTAATCTTAGAGCAAACCAATCTTGCGAAATTGGTGGCAGAGGTTATTCGCGTAGACTTAAATTGATAAATAAACCAAACTGAAGTTTTGAGTATAGCATTGAGTCGAGTTATGTTGGAGTTTCCATTTAGAAATACACAAGTAAGAGCGCCATACGTAGTCGAAATGTTGACGCAATACACATGACGTGTCTACGTAAATTCGGACAATTTTTTCTTTAGAATAGGAAGCAAATAAAACCCAAACATTGCGTTACGTTCGTTCAGAAATTAGTTCCTTCAATAGGTTTTGGCTATCGTGAAGTTACCGCCAGGCGCAATCTTACAACAGCCTACTTCATTCGCTCATCAGTCTTTTGCACTTCTCTATATCTTTAGAACGCTTTGCAAAGCCTGTATTTGGGCCGGCCGATAGCTAGCTATTGGCTATATTGCATATACAAAACAAAAACGAAAAATAAGCTATTTATTCAATTTTATTACTATACGGTTCTGGATCCAGCAGTCCGAACATGCGTTGGATCCAGCTGGATTGCTCGAAGCCAGATCCAGCAATTATAATCCCTATCTCTATGCAATCTTTCTTTAGCTTTTCTGTCTTTTGCTTTTGTGTTTTTAAACAACGAGATGTCTGAAGTTCAGTAGTTTACGTGAAGAGGTAACTTACATCTATTGCTATTTGTAGATCTATACATACAAATAAATAAAATTGAAGTGTCTGTTTGTAATATCAAAATAACAGCTTTTTACCAAATGCATGTGAAAGTATATAAGGTACCTATAAAAAAACAACCATTATTAAAATGTTTGTCTATCTGTCTCTCTGTGTGTTTGTTCCTGGTAATCTCCGAAACGACTGGACCGATTTTGACAGGACTTTCACTGGCCGATAGCTGATGTTGCAAGGAGTAACTTAGGCTACTTTTATTTTAGAAAAAGAATTAGGGTTCCGCGCAAAAAAACAAAAACCATGAAATCCAATATCCGCGCGGGTGAAACTGCGGGCAGCAGCTAGTTTATAATATTAGTGTGGACAGTGTATTTTTGTGTAACGCATGGCGTTTCGTGCCACGCCACGCCACGTTATCTTGGTGGAGGTTAACCCTCTATCTACCTTTGTTACATTCAGATTATTTCAAATAGGTACCTACTGTCCTAACGAGGTCAAAGATTAGATGCAGGAATACAAATCTATCTCTTTGTCCGATTTTGATTACAATTCGTAGTAAATGTGAAATGATAAGGCGAGATTAATATATGTAGCATGAGATCGTTGACTTTTTGATTATATTAATACTGTTTTCTTTTTGTTCGGCAAACTATGGCCCTAAGGTCAAGCCTACTAAAGTTCACTACACTTTTCTGGTCTAGAGTTCTAATTGCCGTTCAGTTTGTTCTTTATCTGAATTGTGGATATTTATTACTAGCTGCTGCCCGCGGTTTCACCCGCGCGGAGGTATTGGATGCTTGCACATTACCGCTTGGTGGCAGACTTCACGAGCAAAGCGGAGGTACCCACCCAGACAGACGCTCGGACGCTCGCAGAAGAGTTATAGTCTACCACGTAGTGGATAGAAGATTTAGGCATGTAAGGCTAAGATTCAAAGACGAGTCTAAGCGTGGATTTTTGCTTTCATAGTACTTATGTCAAAACTGTATAGAATTTTGACATAATATACAGAGTGAGTTTGAATTGATATGTTATCCCGGAAGGGATCTAGGGCTGCCAGAAAGTTCTGTAGTAGAATTTTGACGTAAACTTTAAATGCCTTTTCTTCAACGAAAAATTTCGAATTTCAAAAACTCGTAAAACAAATGTTGTTTACCTCCAGGAGGTCATTGACCCCCTTTCAGGATAACATACCAATTTAAACTCAAGGGCCTGTTTCATAAAAAGTATTAGTCTAATATTATCAGTCTTTTTCTTTTGTTTTTCATATATAATATGAGATAAATACTCATAATATTAGACTAATATTTTTTATGAAACAGGCCCCAGGCTGTATAAAAGAATGAGTCCACGCCTCTGATTAGATTCGCCGCTGAATCGAGACTTCCTGGTTAAGTTTCTTCATCCTTTCTCCTATTCCAGGGTACATACCTATGATCGGAGATGAGCTCGCCGCCTTCGGTGCAGTTTGAGGTGGAGGTAGTAGATGAGCCTATGGAAGAGGACACCGGTGATGCTACAGAAATGAAGCCAGCTGATAGGTAAGTAAAAACATAAGTTCAAGAACTATTACTTTGCTGTAAGAAAATTAAATGTGGTGTTTGTAGTTTTGTACCTATCTAAATAGGTATAGTACACTGTCTCACACACACAAGCGGTTGGCCATACTTAACAGTGACAGATGAGAGGTACAGTCATTGATTACTTTTATGATTTTAAGAAAGATTCGTTTGCTCTCCTTAAATTATGATGACCTTTTTAAGTTTAAGTAAGTTTTTTTTAATGTGATTTGGTAACGAGACGAGCTGGTCGTTTGCCTGATGGTAAGCATAAGCGTCTCGTTATCCAATAAAAATGTGACATTTAGTGATCGGATAAAGGTACATTTAACATACGCGGTTTATGATGAGGACAACCAAATATGGCCAAGTGGTTTGACTGCAGCCAGGACTTTTCCCTATAATAATGTTTATAGCCTTTATTTCGAACGCGATTGAGGTTTTATACGCGTCTTTTTACTAAAATTCATATATATGGAGGCTTTATACTCTTTTGGCATAATCTTTATACTCTTTTGACCAGAGGGTCGATACGACGATATTTCGTTGCATTTTTCGTGCCGTACTTCGTCGATTTTTCTGCAATTGTATCGGCGATCAAACGAACGACATCGGTTTGACAATTAAATAAATTTTTTCCGGAAAAATATACTCTGTTGGCATAATCTTTGTTTACTTTTGACCAGAGTCTACTCGATCACAACTATAAACATCATAAACAAACTAAGACACTTAAAACTGGCAAGTTCAATAAAAGCTTGTAAAAAAAGACTTGTCATGGAAACATTTGTTATAGTATGGTTTATTTAGTGTTTATACTACTTTGTTAGCGGTAAGACTAACTCTTCTGCGAGTGTCCGTCTGGGTTGTTACCACCGCTTTGTGAGTGAAGTCTGCCGCCAAGCAGTAGCTCTCAGGGTAACGAACGCACTGCAGTGCAGGCCTTTGTTATTCAAAGTTCTGGGTGGCACTGCAATTGTTATGGGCCGGCGTTATGCTTACCATCAGGCAAACGACCAGCTCGTCTCGTTACCAAATAACATAAAAAAAAAGTATTACTACAAGAATTTGTGTACACAAAAACTAAAATTTACCACGTACGTTAGGAATCTGTGTTTTACTAATCTGGCAACGTATCAAGGCGCGCAGTTTATGCGAAAGTTCGTCTACCTCAATTAATAAATAGCACAGATTTTTATCGATCGCGGAATCACTAATCGCGATTATATCTGACGAGCAGGTTGTTTATTTGTATGAATGATAAATAACGTAGTCACCATTTTCAAATTTTTCACTATCGTATTTCGTCATATTACATGCCTGCAAATTCACTCAAGAACCGTTACTATACTTTTGGATTACTTCTATGTGATTGAGTATCAAATTGACAAAGGCTTACACACTCACACTGCATTAGACTTACCTGTGGCATAGACACACATCTAAGATCCGAGCACAAATTTTATGCTTACAACACAAAGTTTGCCCGGGCATAACCACGGGCCCCAGGCCCCAGGTTCTTCCAGTAGGGTTACTACCAACTTGTTACGGTGATGGAGCCGTAATATCTAAGACCCCACATACACGAGCACTCCAATCCACAAAATTGCAATCCAGCGTTCCAAAAACCGCCCGTGTGTGGGGAATCGCTGATCGGTTACGTGGAGTGATAGAAATATTAGAAATCCAAACATTCCAAATCCAACGTTGCGACTCATCGTTAGTGGCCGATACGACGTTCCATTTCGCGCTCAGTTGGCAGTACTCGAGACGCAGAATGATCGGAAAATGGAGCGATGCATGGCGCGCGCGGAATGGAGTGCCCTGTCTGTGGGCTCGAAATTGGACCATCGTTCCACTGTATCCACGACGCGCGGAGCGATGGATTTGGAATGCTTGTGTATGGTGAACTTAAAATGTTTTATTTGATGTATGAATGCACACCCCTGAAGAATTTCCAGTAACATATCTGGCGCCTTACTACGAAAATCGATATTGTCGGCTGTTTTTCTACCATAAAAGTGTCTCTGAGTGTGTTTTGTTTTGTGTTTGATTCGATGTTCGTACTTGATATTTTGTCTTTCTACTATTTTCGGAAAATTGCGATCCGTCAGCAGTACCTCCAATGTTCGATTTTTGAAATATTCCCTCAAGCCTATTTGCCAGCCTGATTGAAATCAGGGGATTTTTTTTCTTGTGTTGTGCTGTTGTTATCGACCGAGGAATACATTTCCTTATCAACAATGATAAGTCTTAGAATAAAAATTCAGTGTAACATTAATTATTATTTTATTTAATTAGTATCAAAGTTCAGAATGGCATTGCAATGGTTAAGGGCAACGTTATGTGTATCAGCAGGAACGACTTGCTCGTCTGGTTACGTCCTAGTCACAGACCAGTAAACCTAGACGCCGCATAATCCAACGAGGGACGAGGGAAGACGACGACGTGTTGTGATTGGCTTACCGAATTTGTGATACGCAGTGATAATGTATAACCTTGGCCTTTTATGGGGTATCCGGCTAAGCGGAGTCTATAGACTCCGCTTAACCTATAGGTTTTAATGGTCTTTAGTCCTAGTATACAAAACACAATAACAACAACAAGCAGATTAAGAATAGGAAGAAGATTATATAGCAACAACGCAATTCCCGCTTGGAACAACCTCACTTTATCAGCTGGCTCTGATTATTAGATTATTATATCTCTTGTCTAAAAGTCCATTTATGTGGGTACACTTCGCCTGCAATAATAAGTAGACGATCAATCATTTTCAACATGATATTATCACAGTATTGAATTTCATAAAGATATATACATACAAGAAGGCTATAAACATTAGACGTAACAAAATTTACATAAAAAATCACGACTGCCCTAGTAGCCAATATCACTCGGGTGATGTCCGTGCGAGTGAAGTAGCATACAGCAGCTAGTAATAAATAAATCTGTCGCCACGCACCCTACGACGGTGTGTTCCGAACTTCCGGAAGCTGCACTCGAGAGTCATTTCTTATCTAGGTGTATTATATTGTTTATATATTATTCACCGCATATTGTTTACTGCATCGTCGATCAGGCGAGATAGTCAAACCTATATCGATAAGAAAAAAAATGGCGAAGTGCGAATCGGACTCGCGTACCGAGGGTTCCGTACAAACTTGTAGGTATGTAAATAGTTCGTCCATCCCGGGAATCGTTAGGTAATTAATTGTACAGATGCATTCACTAAAATAATTAATTTAAAAAATCTTTGTCTTGTAACATCAAATGTACGGTTCTGGGATTTTTTCATTTACTTCAAGTGCTATAAGATATTGCTTCTTGCCAAATTTCGCGAATATCTATATCAACGGGAACTAGGTATACCCTCAAGATTTTGATTCCCTAAATTGCTAATGTCAAAATACACGTCATAAAAGGCTAGGGTATCTTTTGATTGCGTTGATGACTTAGAAATTTGATTTTTTCACAACTCCAAGGGACTGCAGACTTATAAGTATTTCATGCTAATAATTTCAGTTTGATACCTCTACGCATTCCTGAGAAAAAGGATCTTGACAGACAGACGAAATAATCCTTCATACAAGGGTTCCTTTGTTTCCTTTTGAGGTAGGCAACACTAAAAATCACAGTAACATAAAAAGTACGATTGTACAAGTGTTGATTCGAGGCCTCACGGCCTCTCAGTAGGCCTATAGATAGTCCAGATATTCTAGTCCACTACCAGTTCGCAGCGTACCCAGCATGCTGGCGGCATTGCATCTCGAAAACATTTTATTTACTTCAATAAAATATTTACTTGATTCTGAGGATGTCGATCGCACTCATGCGATATAACCACATCATTGCAATTTATAGATGACACTGCATTCACTTTGGGGTGGCGGGTAACACAAACGGTGTGCTCCCCATGTTATCCCTACTAATCCCTACTATATAATATTATAAATGCGAAAGTGTGTTTGTTGGTTTGTCCTTCTTTCACGCAGCAACGGAACAATGGATCGACGTGAATTTCGGCATAGATATAGTTTATGGATCGGAGAGTAACATAGGCTACTTTTTATCCCGGAAAAATGCACGGTTCCTGTGGGAACGCGGGTGAAAACCGTGGGCAGAAGCTAGTTCTATTATATGTAGGACGTAGGTATCAAGAAGAATAGGCAAAATTATATTACTAAAAATGTTATTTTATTTACATCATATTGTTATTAATGTTATTAGAATTAGTTCATCTGATAATATCAAGGTATCGGCCAATAACACAGTTGTAAATCTATTATACCGATAGTGCTTATCGCTGGTACAGGGAAACAAAAAAATAGTTTTCATTATTGATTTACAATCATACCTGAAGGACGCTGCGCAAAATCTCTCAATTTTGAATCTCAAATTATCGCGACTAAGTGACGAAGTTAAAGTCGGTCAGTGATAGTGATGACCTTTGACACAAAACACAAACAATTATAAACTGGATTTTCCGTAAAAAAAAAATATAACATTGAATACACAGATAATAAAAATTAATACTTAACCGATTATTTTTTTCTAAAAATGTGTAAGAAAATAAAGATCTGTGATAAAAGTTATAGTGAATAAAATTAGTGCTATTTAAAATGTTGTTAACTGATATACTAAGGGTTGTTTGTTGCAACACTGGTGAAGTTGAAGAGAAGAAGAAATGTTCAAGATTCATTGACTTGGCTCTAGTGGAATGCATAAAGTAAGAGTGTAACCATATAGATTTTTAAACTGTCATGGTCATCAACGCTACGGACAAAGTCACAATAAACGGGATATTTGCCATACGAATTATCTATACAAATAAATAAAATCGAAGTGTCTGTTTGTAATATCAAAATAACAGCTTTTTACCAAATGCATATGCAAGTATATACGGTACCTATAACAAAACAACCATTTTTAAAATTTTTGTCTGTCTGTCTGTCTGTTTGTTCCGGGTAATCTCCGAAACCGCTGGGCCGATTTTGACGGGACTTTCACTGGCAGATAGCTGATGTTACAAGGAGTAACTTAAGCTACTTTTATTTTAGAAAAAGAATGCTGGGTAACGACAGCAGTAAGAAGTTATTGTTGTACTTTTAATTTTCTTGCCTCAAAAGAGCTTCGCGTGACTAAGTGTAACTTTAGTAAAGCGTACTAACAGAAGTTGAACTGAAACGCATAAATTCTTGACGTTACAGCCTTGACATTCGACTTTGGTTAAGTCTACGAGTCATAAATTTCGCTTCATACAATCGTACCCCAGTACTGTTGGTAGCAAAAACTAAAATTTATTTAACTTTCGTAAAGTAACATACCTAGTCCGTTTTTCCTTACCTGTCCCAAACTCCCAAAGTCCAAACAATTATACAAGGCGAGCAATCGAGCATGCTTCATTTTCGACCGCATCATCGCTTTCCAATAGCCGATGTAGTGGTTTACGGAAGCTTATTTGTGTACCAACTCAAACATTTTGCCATATCTACCTTTTTACCTTTTATCTTGAGTCCTACAAAAGTTACGGTTAGAACTAAAACTCATATGACAATGAAATTCTACCTATCTGTTATTATAATTTTCTTATTTTGATATTATAATTCTATTGTTCAATTGTCTTTAGATAGCAAGGGGGAAAAGATTAACAACGTTTGAACATTAAGGTTTCATTGAGGTTATCACAAAAATCACATAATTAGATAACTATTGTTTGAAAACATTTCGTAAATTAATCAAAAAGAGCTCGGAACAGAAATTAAATATGTAAAAAATAATCATTACACACCTTATTTAAGTGATAACTTCGCAATTAATTCCATTTATATATGGCCTAAAGGCTTAGAAAGAAATACGGCCTTATATAGCGTTGCTTTAAACTCGAGTTTTGTATAGCACTATGAGGTTTTAGACTGTGCCCTTATTATACAAATATACAACACTAGCTTACGCCCGCTGCTTCGTCCGCGTTGTAGCCTATGTGTTATTACAGTACCTAAACTGTCTACATTCAAAATTTCATCAAAATCGGTTTAGTTGTTACGGAGGAACGTACCGCATTTATAATATTAGTAGGACTAGCTGCTACCCGTTGTATCTCCCGAAATTCCTACGAGAACCTTGCATTTTCCGCGAAAAAATTAACTTATGGCACTCTCCGTCCCATGACCATAAACTATCTCCTTCTTCGTGCCCTAGTACCATTTTTACATGGGGTCGGCGCTGTACGTCTTTACAGACATAGACGATCAAATACGGAATAAGGTTAAACAAATGATAAATCAGCACTTGGCACTTTAATAATTTATTTTACGGCTATACTTATATCCTACTAATATTATAAATGCGAAAGGGTGTTTGTACGTTTGTTGGTTTGTCCTTCTTCCAAGCAGCAACGAAGCACCGGATCGACGTGATTTTTGGGACCGGAGAGTAACATGGGTTAGTTTTTATCCCGGAAAAATGCACGGTTCCTGTGGGAGCGCGGGTGAAAACCGCGTGCAGAAGCTAGTATAATATAATGGAAAACACTTTCTGATCTCGTAAAAGGCATAATAATTTTAATTCTCATAAGGGCTGGTGCACAATGAACGCCGGAAGAGGAAGCGTAAAGTCTGAATTCTCTTGAGAGCATGAATCAACGCTCGCCTTGATCATACACGCAGCGCAGTTTGGTTTTAATTAATAATTATAAATACGATCCTTGAACAGAGCCGGTTTTTAATTATTTTTTATTAAATAAGGACCTTTTTCATATGGCTAAAGTGACTGGGTCACTTTAGCACCGTGTGTGCACTGTGCACTGTGCGTGTATTATCACGTAATTCATAATCCGCCCTTGTTGCAAATGCAGGGTTATTTTGACAGCAAAACACATAATTGCACAAGCGTCTATGGTCGGCTTTACACCTAAAAGCATGTTCCGGCAGCAGCTTGACGGTTTCCATCATATGCAGACCGTAGACGCTTATGCAACCGTACGTTTGCTTGTCAGAATAACAACGCTTTTACGTCAAGCGCGCATTTCGAGTATCACGAAATCCGCGCTTGACGCAAAAGCGTTGTTATTCTGAGAAGCAAACGTACGTTTGCATAAGCGTCTCACTGCCCCTTAGGTTTAGTTAGTGTACTTACCATCCCAATATTGGTCAAATACAACTAACTTTCAGATTAGCGTAACAACAGTCATCATCACAGAGATCAAGCTGGCCTGGATGATAATACAGACGTGACTGATAACTTGTACGTTTTATCAACATGACGTGCGATGCGGTAAATAATGTGACCCGCTAATGTTGATCTTGTTTTGACTCGGGTGAAATTATTACCGCTATAGCTTGTGATTCTTTATAGTTATTGATTGACCGGTGGAAGATGGTACTTTCTTGTGATATGACTCCGTAAGTTTATTTTTATATATTGTATTATAATATAAACAGGCATGTGCGATTTGATGTCGATGATGGATTTATTTATTTACTAGCTTCTGCCCGCGGTTTTCACCCGCGCTCCCACAGGAACCATGAATTTTTCCGGGATAAAAAGTAGCCTATGTTACTTTGCGGTCCATAAACTATATCTATGCCAAAAATCACGTCGATCCGTTGCTCCGTTACTGCGTGAAACAAGGGCAAACCAACGAACACACTTTCGCATTTATAATATTAAGTATGGATTCATACACAAAACAGAATACAGTCAATAAGATTGTAGGTAGATAGAGTTTGCATTTATGAACCAGACCGTATTCCTAAACATGTGTATACAATATGATTAATGTAACCTTTTAAGGATCAGAAATCGTGTTAATATGGACTCATGTTCAGGAAAGCGTCCAAAGCCGCGCTCGACCAAGTACTGGTAATTTTTGCCACTTTGTTCTTATCATCATCAGCCGATAGATGTCCACTGCAGAACCTAAGCCTCAGGAGGCGGGTTGTCATGCTTGTTAAGATCGCAGTGGATATTTCTTTAGCCGTTTCTTAAGGCACCCACGGAAAGAGATGGGGTGGTCCTATTCATACGGACCACACGAGAACTTATAGCGTGGTGATAACTGGTGACGATGACTCTTGGCATGGCGCTGATATTGAACGAATTGTTGAATGAAGTCAATGTCACGCCCAAGGCCTTTACAGGTAGCTTGGTGACGCCATCATCCGCCACCTGGCTGCTGGCCAAGTTCCCACGCTACAAGAAACTAGACTTTATCGACTAGCTTCCTTGTACTCTTCATTTTGCATAATTATTGCAGATAAGAAGTTGCTACATATGGATTTTAGCTAACGGAAATAAGATTCAGATTAGAATGGCGCTACCCAAAATGCATCTAAATAGTTTTGATTGTTAAATAATGCAAAACAACCGGTTTTAACAAGATTGGCTGAACCCTGAACTTGACTAATCGATAGATCGATCTTGAGTGAAGAATATAATTTTTCGCTTATTCCAAAAAAAGCTAGTGTTGCTACTTTAGTGTCACTAATCACTGTGCCATGTGAGTCACTTTTTAGATTTTGTTTATTCTCAAGCTTTTGTGATCTTATTATAAAAAAATTAAACACACACATTCTTATTGTTATTCTATGTGGGCCTATAGATCAATCTGAAAATACACCTTTTTGAAAATATATCGATGGAAGTACGTTGTCTACTATTTTATTGAACAAATTAATATTTTTTTAATTAGCAAATATTGATCCAGGTGATTTAACATTAAATATTTTTTTATTATGTTTAAAGTAAACAAACAGGTTTTTATTGTGCAAATTTTTTTTTTTGCTCTTACAAACGGCGCAGAAACTATGTCGTTCGTTTATTTAGAAAACCGATTGTATAATGATTATATTTTTATCCGACTACGCTAATGAAAACAAGGTAATTCGTTATGAAGTCATTCTTAAACACTTTTATTTTTATCTGACAGCGTCAAGCGAAAGAGGGTAATGCGTTCCTCGGAATGTGGATTCAAAAACTTGTTCGAACATGTTTGTATCTTTGTTTATTAAAATACCGTGGAAATTGAAAGTAGTGGGGTTGACGTCCTATTTTAAAGAGTTATAGCTTGAAACGCCCACAGCAAAGCTTTTATCACCACGCGATCGGTGAAGATCTAATTTATTCATTCTCTTTTTGCTATTGAAGACGAAAGGGAAGGAAATAATTGGTTTTCATAGATGGAGTTTCATTGTTAGTAAGCAAAAAGAGGTATGAAAGGATGGAGTGAAGTCGCATTGCCTCCTCTTTGCCTACCCCAAGGGGAAAGTGACGTACGTGTGCGAATAATTCAGCTCCCAAATCAATTGTTCCACCTGTGAGTGTGGCTAAAATAAACCCACATTTCGACACACATCTTGAGTATACCTCTACCTTGTATTTCCCTTTATCAGCCAACCAAACCAACGAAAAAAAATCGCAAAATATATAACGACTGTTATTTCGCGGGACAGGCCAAAAGCGCCTGGACAGAAAAAAAAAGACGATCACAACTCTTTCATATAGCGCACTGCCATCCGCAAGTCGCTGCGACAGCTGTTCCAAAGGTCATTGACATAGATTTATTGTTGCATTGACCTTAGAACAGCTGTGCAACTTGCGGCATTGATATCTACAATGTAGATTATTGGCGAATTTTATCGTTATTCAGAGTGATTCTCATATTCTCATGCGTTCCAGTCGTAAAACTATTTGGCATTGTGACTCCGCATAGTCTACAAGACAAAGGACAAGAGCCGAGGATGTTTACAGCACTTCCCCTTCATCCGCTTCTTTGTTTACACAAATAACAACAACTTGGCATGTATCTACAGGTCAAGTTCAATTTGTGGATGGATCTTGATATGAAGGCGGGCTTAGACCATCTCGAACATAAACACGTCTTAAATGAAGCTGCTTTCCAATCTAGTTGTTATTCCGTGTGTTTAGGAAGCAGGCTCAAACAGACTAAATTTAACACAGCGAGGTGGTAACCATCTTCTGTAACACCTCTTAAACCTTTGCTTAAATCTTTTTTAACGAAACAATAACCAACGTCAAAAGCGCGTTTTTGTTTGTCGTGTATAGGTATCATGGGGATTTACTAAACACTGCAGTTGGAAAGAACGGGATTCGATCTCTTGGCACATAACATTTATTCTATCTCAATGATGCTGCCGGGCGGCCGTCTTCCGGTTCTGTGTTCAAATTAACAAAAAAATACACGAAACCAAAATAGAAAACATAATATGGGTAACATGTAATGTCTAATGGCCTAAGTTCGATCAATACTGAATTTAACCAAACGTATCGCGCGTCGCTGGACAACAAAACTTGGGTTAGTTGGTTATAAAATAAAAAACTTCCTTGAGCTCGCAACGATGGACTGTAAAACCATCAATTAGTATTATTTAGTCAGTTAATAACCATTGGTTGCAATATGTGAACCGGCGGCGCGTGTTACGTTTGGATAAATTCAGTATAGATCGAACTTAGCCCATATTAGCTGCGACCCGCGAAAATAGTACGAGTATGCTCTCGCGTGAGAAATGACAGTTTATTTATGGAAACGTTTTCAAACTTGTTATTTTAAAAAAGGTGACACGGGTACGTTATCTACTGTATATATCTATGAGCATAAAAAGGAAAAGAACAGTTTTGCATAGCCAGTAATATTACTGACCTTAAACTGAAATGTTAAATCGGAAAAAATTAGGAAGCAATTTCAACATTCTTTTTTAAAAAACCCCAATAAAAGAAAAAGATGTTCTTTTAAATGTCATAAACTCTATTGCTCTAATTGACACAAAAAGCCTCGAAGCATGAAAATTATACGGTTTAGATAATTATAATATACATTTTTGTCTGTCTGTCTGTCTGTTCCGGGTAACCAAAACAGTTGCACCGATTTTGACGAGACCTTCACTGGCAGGTAGCTGATGTTATAAGGAGTAACTTAGGCTGTCAGCCAAGCCGCGGGGCACAGCTAGTCTAAATACAAAATTTCATCCAAATCGTTAGAGCCTTTTCCGAGATAGCCGATATAATTTAGATATTTATATACACTTACAAAATTATATTGCTGACCGCGAACTAAATGTATATTGGAGGTTATCGCGGGTAGAATCTATCTAATCTTGTAACATACGTCATGTTACAATACCCGCAACGAAGCCAGCAGCGCAAGTACAGATCTTTTCGATCGATAAAATTGACAGTTCAAATCGATAAAGTGGGTTTTAATCGATTTTTTATATAATTTATCGAGCCTTGATACAACCGACAAAAGTTATCGAATAGCTAGGTCGAATCCAAAGAGAATATAAAGCTGCTACAATACTTTACTATTGTAGTAGCTTTATATTCTCTTTGATCAGACTTCGGTACTCGCGATATTCGATAAATTTATCAGTTTTGTCGATTCATAAATTTATCGTTTGGAGTTCCGTACTTGCGCCGCAGGCCCAATACACGCTGCAACTGCTGCGAGTGTTGGAAAGAGAAATCGAAGCGAACATGCAGATGACTAACTGAGATAAAAAGCCGTCCGTTGCCAACTTCTCGTCTGCCTATATTCGTTGCGTACTGAACCCGCCCCGACATACTAAGGCTAAGATTCAGAGACGATTCTAAGCGTAGACTTTTGCTTCTAAATGTCAAACCTGTATAGAATTCTGACGTATGGAAGCGTGAGTCCACGCTTAGATTCGTCTCTGAATCTCAGCCTTAGTCTCGCACAAGTATCGCAAAAGCTTCCTTCGATCTATATCAGATCCACGTATATGCAACAACACAAAAAGTTATCAATAACCGTAGCATCTCTATTTCAATGGCGGCTTGCCAAATTCTAGTTTAGTGTATTGTTTACCTTCGCGCCGTGTACTTGTGTGAGATGCTGTACATTAATATGAGATTTTAACGGAATCCGTGCAGGAATAGTAGTGTCAAATGATAGACGGAGAAGAGTGAGTTGCGGTTTTAAATGGTTATTTTAAGCACGTTATTCAGCATCTCTGTACGATCATAATGAGTTTGCGCTCGCTATACGAAGTGGCGTAAAGTAGTTGTTTGTCATAATCGCTGTTTGAATTGAAGAAAATGTCCGGTGGGAGATTCGATATTCATGCAAGACGGTAAAGATTTCACTTTCGCTTGCCGCCTATCCAGCAACTGCTAAACCAGCTTATTTTGTGTACGTTGATTTTAACTCCTTTCACAAGGCATAATGACATAAGATAATAATAGGCATAATGGAGTCAAGACTAAAAATAAGGCTTGCGAAATTATTTTAATATCCTTGATTTAATTGTTATGTCCAATGATGTAATACGTCACTCCTGACTACAATTGCAGTGCCATGCCATCTCGAATTTTTAATATCAAATAGTAATTAGAATATAAAACCATTTATTTTGCAATATAATGATTACGTAGAATGTTAACATATAAATATTCACCGAATTTTTATAATTTGCAGGTGTGCAATTTATGCCATTTAAAACAAAAAGGTTGAAATATTTTTAAATATTTTCGAATTTAAATCAAGTTAAATGAACCTCTATTTGATATAAATATTTGATAAGCTTCGAGCTTCTTTTTCCTATCGAGATGTCAATACGGTAGACATATTTCCGGCTTCATTTCAATCAATAAACATATGGCATATTTGTGCACATATCGTTGCCAATAAATATAATCGGAAGGTCGGCAACATTACGATTTGTCAAACGTTGCATCGTTGAATTAATTAATGACTGCTTAATGATGTTGCCGTTTCATCGGCGCAAGTACGGAAGCCTGTTCGATAAATTTGTCGAACCGAAAAACTCGATAAATTTATCGAATGTTGCGAGTACCGAAGTCTGATCGTAAAGTATTGTAGTAGCTCTATATTCTCTTTGGATTTGACCTAGCTATTCGATAACTTTTGTCGAAAGTATCGAGGTTCGATAAAAGTCGATAACACCCACTTTATCGATTTCAACGGTCAATATTATCGAATTTTATCGATCAAAAAGATCCGTACTTGCGCCGCATATTCGTGTTAATTCTCCCTCATTTGCAATGAGACAGTGTCTAGTCCGTGTAGTGGGTCTTGGGAATGCAAGAATTTGGCGTCAATTCAACGTAGCTGTATACAAATTTTGATTGTATCTTTAGCAGAACAGGCTGACCTTTGGGGTAGACGTGTTCTTGAGTGGTGTCAGCGAACCGGGACCGCTAACCGGCTGTCTGGAAAGACAGTACACGTGGATTGCCTAACAGTAGCTAATGATGGAATTCTATGGCAATCTTTGGAATGAGAATTAGTATAGATTAGGTAGACTTTGTTTGATGACCATTAATATGTCTCCAACCGACCGATAGCAATATTGACCTACTCAATTATTTATCCAAGCCTCTACAGGTTACTTACTCTAAAAGAATAAAATTCGCTTGTAAGAGAAATACAAAATAAACTTAAATTAACTTAAATAGTGAGTGCACGGTATGTGACGGTAGGCTTCTAAAAACATTGGCTTTACACAAAACACAAACAGATTCTATTACGTATCATGTTACGATAGCAATCAAAATGCTATCAGAACTTTAACTCTAATAGCATTTATTTCGATCAAAACTGCGTGAAGTCCTTTAAAATGTGGAGTTTCAACTTCTTTTTAAATATCAGGAACGATTTGGTACTTTTAATGCTGTTTGGTAATTTATTATACATATAACTGCGCTCCTTAGTACATAACATTTTTCTTACCGTAATTTGTTCGTGGGGTCAACAACTGTATATCATCATTTTATTTTTAGTATTCGAAGTAGGTCGGCCTCAGTAGCGTATTTTCGGAGAGTATACATGCATAGCCTCCATTACTATCGTTGACCTACACTAACGTTATAAAAATGATGCTGTTTCTAGAAAAACTAGTAGGAATTAAGCGGTGGCGAACAATTTGAAATGAGGCTAAATCTGAAATCTGATTCACATACGTGTGGTTGATTATATTCGATGTTATCTCACATGCATAATATCAAATAGTGGTGTCGATTCTATCGTTTCATAACTAAACCTAATTTTAGTTTCGCTCTCTCCCTTTCCAATACATAACAAGACAAAGAGATGGAATATGTTTGACAGATCTAAATTTAGGTTTAGAGCTGTCAAATATCTCTTCCATCATTGATAAATTAGAAGCCACTAAATTCGTTGCCGTTAATTTTATACTAGACACAAGCAAGTGGATTAACTTGACAGGTCTAAAGTATATTCCTTCTGTTTCTCATGTTTTCTTTTAGATAGAGAGATTGAAAATAAAATTAGGTTTAGGAAGGAGATGACAGAATCGACTCCAATATAGGACTTAACTCTTCTGCAAGTGTCCGTCTGGGTGGGGTGTTATGAAGTTATCGCTTTGCTTATGTAGCCTACCCCCAAGGAGTAAGTGCAAGCATCACTGTGTTCCGGTTTTATAAGCAAAGTAAAGTTGTCAGTGAAACGTAACTGAACAATTATGAGAATTAATACTATAGATGTCTCAGAGTGACGAGCGCATTGCAGTGCCGCAAACCTTTGTGTTTCATAGTTCTTAAGACACTGCAATTGTTATAGGCACGCGTAATGCTTACCATCAGGCAAACGACTTGCTCGTCTCGTCTTATGAAATGAAAAAAGAAACGATGCTGCTTTACGCTTATGATGCAGTAGCTTCAGCCCGCGGCTTCGCCCGCGTGTTACATATCATTGTAATTTATAGTGTATGTGTTATTCTGATGTAAAAGCTATATTACTGTAGAGTTTCATCAAAAAACGTTCAGTAATTTTTGTGTGAATGAGTAACACATCCATACATACATCTTTACAAACATTCGCGGTTATAATATTAGTAGGATCAGGTGAGATTGTGGTCAAACGCTTTACCAGTCCGATGTAAAAAAAAAAAAAAAAAAAAAAAAGGATGTTGAGGTTTCTGCGTCTACAGTACAATAAGCGAAACTAATATTCTCTTTGTTTCTCTCTCAGTTCACACGCTCTGCTAAAATACCTAATAGATACTATTATTAAAACTTGAGAAGTTGATAAATCGTAATTTCAGCTTCTCAGATAATAAAAGTAAATAAGTATAACTATTAAACTGGTTTTAGCAGGTGTGATTGATAAGAAAAAAAGAATAATCATTTTTTTTTTTTTTTTTATGTTATTAGGTAACGAGACGAGCTGGTCGTTTGCCTGATGGTAAGCATAACGCCGGCCCATAACGATTGCAGTGCCACCCAGAACTTTGAAACACAAAGGCCTGCGCGGCACTGCAGTGCGCTCGTTACCCTGAGACATTAGGTATTAAGTCTCATAAGCCCAGTAATTTCACTGGATACTCTGCTCATCAAACCGGAACACAGTAATGCTTGCACACTACTGCTTGTCGGCAGACTTCACTCACAAAGCGGTGGTAACAACCCAGACGGACACTCGCAGAAGAGTTAGTCCTCCCACTAAACATGCATTACTCATATACATAAATACATGTAAATAAGTATTCAGAAATAGCATTTAAAGCAGTCGATGGCACAGTTTAGATGCTTTATTAAAGACAAAGTATACAAATTCAATAAATTATTGTGCAATATACGATCTTTGGATTAGTATTAATTTTTAACTCGCTTTAACTAGTTTGTTGATAATTCAAAATTCACGAAATATTTAAAAATATACCCAAAAAAATATCTAGACTCGTGCTATCAGCCTCTGACATCCGGTTTATTTGCAAGTCGATATAAAAAAATTGTTCATTAATTTAAAAATAATCTAAATTTAAACTTCAAATTTTATCAAATTCTCCTGCGTACGTATCGTAACCAAAATAAATACCTACTGCATCAGATAATTTTCCTGTTCATAAAAACGGATAACAAATACCTAATGCTACTCATACTAAGTTACTTGCCCACATGCCCCGCTCCTGCCTTGGCCTCAGAGTTATCATTGTCTACAACTAGAGTCCGCGCCACCACTGAAGTCCGATAGGCGCGGCGGTGTAGCTCCATCAGCATATTATTTAACATAGTTTTGAACCAAGCCAACCTAACAAACGTTTTTTTTATACTCGATAACGCGACGTGCTGGTCGTTTGCCTGACGGTAAGCATAACGCCAGCCCATAACAACTGCAGTGCTACTCAGAACTTTGAAACACAAATAGCCACAGCACAGTAATGCTTGCAGATAACTGCTTGGCGGAAGACTTCACGAGCAAAGCGGTCACACCAGAAAGACACTCGCAGTAGAGTTACTCCTACCACCTAGTAAAACGTTGTTATTAATGGCTTAACCATGATAGTTAAATCTGAAAGCTTAAATTAGTTAAAATATTTCATCAAATCCACGCACTCCTAGATAGGTGCGCACGGGTTGAACTTCCCTTAGTAGGTAGTGACTATATGCAGTTTACATGAATAGCAGGTAGTTGCTCTAGACAAGGCATTCGCTATATGTTCTATGACTCAAGATAAAACTTTGATTATCAGAATATTCTGCATAACACATCAGACCTTAGCCATCCCAAAAATACGTTTCCGTGAAAAAGAAACTATCTTTGTTCCAGGTACACGTTGCCGGCACGAGCAGATGCCGTAGTGGAACTATGGAGGACCAAGATGGCAGAAGGGGTCCTATCCCCAGCTCACTTCCAGGATCATTGGAGAGTCGTTGTTCCCAGGATATACTCGCCACAGCCAAACAGAACTTGTTTGGGTAAGTTTAGGAGTGGCTAAGTAATAGGATAGCATTTGACCTTTCTCGAGACTTTGACCAAGTCTTGTCCATGTCGCTTGTTTGAACCAGGAGTGTTTTCCTTCCAGACTGGTCATTCGACGAGCAACTAGCCTCAAAACTCCTTATGGAGCCTCTGGAGCAGTTCGTTTGGGGGTCGAGCAGTGGAGCGCCACCGCCGGCGCCGCGGCGCTCTACCCTCTGTGGCCGCGTGTTCAAGCCGGGCGAGCCAGCCTACAGCTGTCGAGAGTGCGGTGAGTGACCGTTCGCCAACGTATACGCGCAACGATTCTAGATAAGAACTAAGGCATTTTTTTTATCTGAAATAGGCTTACGTTTGACTACGATCTCACCTGATGTTCAGCGACGATGGAGCCCGCTTGCCTAGAAGAAACCTATTCACTCTCGTCTTGAAAACTCCCAAATTATAGCTATTGGGAAACACAGAGACCGGCAAAGAATTCCACTCCTTAACCGTCCCTAAGATGAAGGTTGAAGCAAAACGCTTGGTACGGGACAGGAGGGATATCAACCGTATACGGGTGACGCAGTGCCGTGCCTCTAGTCGTCCGTTGGTAAAATGGAGATGCTGGTATCAAGTGGTGTAACTCTGTCGCGTACTCTCTAAAATGTATCCTGTAGAACACTGAGAGACTTGCAACTTTGCGTCGATGCTCAAGACTCGGAAGTCTCGAACAACCTATCGTTACTAATGAGCTTCTTGCTCGCCTTTCAATGGTCTCCAACGCCTCGAACTTTTATAGCGTTTGTAAAAGACTGTTACACAAAACAAGCTGATTATCGAGTAACGGAAATAATTGAAAGATAAAAGAAAGCAGATGTTATGTTTTGCACAGTCATCGCTCCGTCGTTCCAAAGCGCGTCCTACAATATGTTTACCTATTTAGCCTATGCTCTGGAATCCGTTTACTTTACTGATTATCGGTTTAGGAGATGACCAGCTCATTGCTGCATTGCCGTACTATTTTACCATAGCCATAAACAATTTCACACTGCTATTTCAGGTATGGACAACACATGCGTCCTGTGCGTGGAATGCTTCAAAGTGTCACCCCACAGGCACCACAAGTACAAGATGGGCCAGTCCGGCGGCGGCGGCTGCTGCGACTGCGGCGACACTGAGGCGTGGAAGCGGGAACCCTTCTGTGATCTACACGCGGTAGGTGGCCTACACCAAGGAACTAACCTCTAGGTGTTTTTTTTTAAATTCTATTTGGTACAGAAAATGAAATTCTATTGTGGTACAGATTTGGATGGATGTTTGGAGGTATCGTTGAAATCCTTACATCATCCCGAGTGACATTGGCTAGAGGTATTTTTTTTATGTAACTTGTTACAACGACTTGTTAATGTATGTAAGTAAGATTATTACAAGCTTATATCTAGCGAATTCTAAGCTTTTCTATGGACGGTCACACTATAAGTTTATGCATCGGTTTTTTCCAGGCTGGCAAAGACGAAAACGAGGCGCCAGAAGTGGTCGTCAGTGCCGATGTTATCGAGCGCATGAAGATCGTCGCGACCGTCTGTCTGTCGTACAGTCTTCGGCTGCTCACTCACGACCACGCGCCTGGCCTGCCTAACGATCTCAGGTACTCATTTACATCTATGTATGTTAGACACAACTTTTAACTTACATTCCTACGGGAATTGGGATGTTGCATGAAACACAAACTACATAATTGTTGTTAGTGGGAGGACTAACTGTTCTGCGAGTGTCCGTCTGGGTTGTTACCACCGCTTTGTGAGTGAAGTCTGCCGCCAAGCAGTAGTGTGCAAGCATTACTGTGTTCCGGTTTGATGAGCAGAGTATCCAGTGAAATTACTGGGCTCATGAGACTTAATAGCTAATGTCTCAGGGTAACGAGCGCGCTGCAGTGCCGCGCAGGCCTTTGTGTTGTAAAGTTCTGGGTGGCACTGCAATTGTTATGGGCCGGCGTTATGCTTACCATCAGGCAAACGACCAGCTCGTCTCGTTACCAAATAACATTAAAATAATAATTATAATAATTACTGTCGTTATACATGTTTAAGAACATCACGTTAACGCAATAAAAATGAAATTCACAAAAAAATATATATAATTTCCACAAAGATAATGAATCTAAAAGTTTCCCAGTAAAAAGCATTAGTTTTGTTCTTTCCAGGTTAAAAGATGCAGAGAGAGACCTGCAGCAGATTTTAGACCAGCCAGACTGTTACTGCACAGTGCTTTACAACGACGAGACGCATACCTTTGAACAGGTAAGTAATTGGGATGTTGACGCCATCTTTTTTAATGACGTCATTCATTTCGTTTTCTCATGAGAATCAAATGTCTATCGAAAAAATTGGCAATCGAACGCTAGAAACGTCAAAAATGGGAGTAAAAGTCGGGAGTATATTCTGAGCGCTACAACGGACCATGCGACCATCTGACGTCACTTGTTCAACGCGGGCCGTAAAACTGCGTTTAAGTACATAGTTGTCATTTTATTTATTCATTGAAACGTGAAGAATCTGATGGTATAATTTAATTTTTTTTTTATGTTATTAAGTAACGAGACGAGCTGGTCGTTTGCTTGATGGTAAGCATAACGCCGGCCCATAACGATTGCAGTGCCACCCAGAACTTTGAAACACAAAGGCCTGCGCGGCACTGCAGTGCGCTCGTTACCCTGAGACATTAGGTATTAAGTCTCATAAGCCCAGTAATTTCACTGGATACTCTGCTCATCAAACCGGAACACAGTAATGCTTGCACACTACTGCTTGGCGGCAGACTTCACGAACAAAGGATATACTATTATACTATTGGATGATGAAAAAAATCTTTAATTTCGTGAAACTTAAGGTTACACAATCATTTACATTGACGATAACTGAACACAAAAACAAAACACGTATTGCGAACCTCCTCCATTTTTGGCGTCGATTAAGGATAATGTTTATTGTAGAATTTATAGCAGCAAGTCTTAACCGCGCTTTGAAATCCAGGTGATCAGCACACTGACTCGGGTGATGAAGTCCAACCACCGGGATGCCGTGGAGCTGGTGACGCTGATTGATCGGGAGGGCAGGGCGCTCGTCAAGTGCAACCTGTTCCAGGTCTGCGATAAGCTGAAGACCGACATCGAGGTGTAAGTATGAATGAAAAAGATAGAATCAGAAGCCGACGTAGACCTGCGGCGCGAGTACGGATCTTATCGATAACTAAAATTCGATAAAATTGACAGTTAAAATCGATAAAGTGGGTTTTATTCGATAAAATTGACAGTTAAAATCGATAAAGTGGGTTTTATTCGATAAAATTGACAGTTAAAATCGATAAAGTGGGTTTTATCGATTTTAACTGTCAATTTTATCGAATTTTATTTATCGAAAAGATCCGTACTCGCGCCGCTGGGTTTGTCTGATCTGTCTCAGCTTCTGAAACAAAGAAGTAGGTAACAATAAACTGTTAAGCACAGTCAAACAGTACACACAGGCATAATTACTAATCTAAGATGACGTCACAATCGGTGCTTGTCGTTGATGTTTACTTAGTGGGTTAATTAATTAATTAAAATGACTAGTAAACTTGCTCGCGTCATTAAAGTTATTAGATTTTTAAACCACTGCGGTGTTACCACAAAAAAATTTAACTCGCTTTAAACCTGTCGCACGTTTAAATATGAGCAACCACAAACCCTGATTTAACCGTTGTCTAACACAATTCAACTTTTTTTTGTGTCATTTGATAGTGAGACGAGCTGGTCGTTTGTCTGATGGTAAGCATAACGCCCGCCCATAACATTTGCAGTGCCACTCAGACCTTGAAACACAAAGTCCTGCGCGGCACTGCAGTGCGCCCGCTACCCTGAGGCATTAGTTATTAAGTCTCACAAGCCCAGTAATTTCACTGACTACTCTGCTCATCAAAACGGAATACAGTAATGTTCACACATTACTGCTTTGCGGCTGGTTTCACTCACAAAGCGGTGGTAACAACCCAGACGGACATTCATAGATGAGTTAGTCCTACCACATATATCTAAGGCTGTATATATATACTACCACCGCTTTGTGAGTGAATCCAGCCGCCAAGCAGTAATGTGCGAACATTACTGTTCGGCCGTGGGGTACAGGCTAAGAATAGTACCTCCCCCTCTCTTCCCGTGGGTGCCGTAAGAGGCGGCTAAGGGAATATCCAGGGAATGGGCAGCAGCATTCTCTTTGGTCACGATCGTAACCTACTGCGATCACCAAAACGCTTATGGCAATCCCCCTCAATGGAAAGTTCTACGAGGGAGGCCTATGTTCAGCAGTGGACGTCTTCCTGCTGATGATGATGATGATGATATATATATATATAATTGTATTATTGTTTCTTTTGATGGCACTTGTACTCAGCCTCCTGGCCATGTTCGAAAGGTATACTTCCCGGCACGGCCCCAGTCTCAAGGTGCTGGTCATGCACGCGCACGTCGTGGCGCATCAACTGTACGCGATGAAGCTGTTAAACTGGTGAGTTTGCACATGTTTTTATTACCCGACTGCCCAAAAAAGGGGTGTAATGTTTTTAGGGTTCATGTGTGTGAGTTTCTTTATTCCATCCATCGAGATATTAAACTCGAGAGATGAAATATTGCACTGTCCGATCTCGAAACAATGTATTGATTTTGCTATAATTAATATTAGCGCTCAGCGTATCCGCGCACGGGGAATCGGTGCGAGGCGGTGACTTAGCCAATCAGCGGCGCAAGTACGGATCTTTTCGTTCGATAAAATTAACAGTTCAAATCGATGAAGTGGGTGTTATCGACTTTTTATATAATTTATCGAGCCTCGATACAATCGACAAAAGTTATCGAAAAGCTAGGTCGAATCAAAAGAGAATATAGAGCTGCTACAATACTTTACGATCAGACTTCGGTACTCGCAAAATTCGATAAATTTATCGAGTTTTTCGATTCGACCATTTTATCGAACCGACTTCCGTACTTGCGCCGCAGAGTGCATTATATCTAGGCACAAATGGTGCGATGTATTACGTGCAAACCATTAATATTATTAATTTATATATTAGCTTTAAAACAGGGTAAGCAACACATTGATTACACCTCCGGTGTTATAGATGTTTATAGGCTACGGCGACCGCTTCCCATCAGGTGGGCCGTACGCTTGTTTACGAAAATACAAATACAAAATTTATTTATTGTATATAAAAAAGTTTACAAGAGAATAGTTGAAGCCCTGCCTGCTGCTTTAGTGTAAACTGTGTTGCAGAAGGCAGTGTCTTCCCTTATAATTAAGTCTTTTACAATATTATAAAACACATAGACGAAATAGTTTTTTATAGACAGAAAAAACAAAAAATAAGACATTAACATTAGCGCCGCATATTTGTGTGTGTGTGTGTGTGTTGTGCTTCATGTGAAGTTGTGTATTTTTTATATTTTTATTTTTATTTTTTGCTAATCATAACATAAAAAAAATTTAAAAATAGTCGTTCTTCAAAAAGACACCTTTCCCAGGCTGCAGAACTTCGTAGCGCAAGAGCCGGCGCTCCGTCTGTCTGTCAGCAACGTGGCGCTCGGCATCGAGGCGTGGGACTCCGCCAACTCGCTGCTGGGCGGCGGCGGGGTCGCCGCGGCCGTCATGCAGAATGACTCGCGCATGTGGAAGGCGGCGCGCACGGCCTGGCACCGCCTGCTCATTGCCACCACGCTCATGGACTACAACACCAAGCGCGCTATGGCAACGCTTTTCACTAAGAACTATGGTAAGGTCATGAAATAAATTTAAAAAAAAAAGAACTATGGTAAGGTCATGAAATAAATTAAAAAAAAAAAAGAACTATGGTAAGGTCATGAAATAAATTAAAAAAAAAAGAACTATGGTAAGGTCATGAAATAAATTAAAAAAAAAGAACTATGGTAAGGTCATGAAATAAATTAAAAAAAAAAAAAGAACTATGGTAAGGTCATGAAATAAATTAAAAAAAAAGAACTATGGTAAGTAAGGTCATGAAATAAATTAAAAAAAAAAAGAACTATGGTAAGGTCATGAAATAAATTTAAAAAAAAAAGAACTATGGTAAGATAAGATACATTTTATTTGTATAGAGTCTTGGCGGGAATGCGAAAATGTGCTGTTGTTGATTTTGTGTTATTTTCTAAAACCTGTGTTTCTTCGAGTGTTAATGTGTAATAATGGTGGATTGTTAACCATTAAGTTTTCGTAAACGTGCATGAGTGAAAGGCAAATAGTACAAAGGCGAAAAACGTGTACTTTCGTATTCTATCCAAAACTCCATAGAAGCTTCAGTAAAGTATCCAACGCTTTACTGAAGCGTCACTTCGACTCGAAAATTGTTTCTAAGAACTATGTATCCAGGTCAAGAAATAAAATGTAAAAAAAAATATTTGTATAAAACATGAGTACTATGCCAACTTAAAATTATGTAAGTAGGTACACTGGTACCTACATTGATTTTATAATCATTAGAGGATCATGCCTAGTATGTAGGCCGTAGGCGTACAAATTGAGAGGTGGACCTACTTATCTGTCATTATTAATTGGTATTTTAATTTAAACAAACTTCAATAATTTCAAATTTAAATAAATTCAATATTAAAAAACATTCCATTTATATTAGTTATTTGACCATTTTTACAAAAATAAAAATTATAATATCAAAACAAAGACGTCGAAATAAAATGGTGAGTTTGTATCTAAGGAACTCTGTTTTTTCCTTTTTTATGCTATTTCATAAGGAGACGAGCTGGTCGTTTGCCTGATGGTAAGCATAACGCCGGCCCATAACAATTGCAGTGCCACTCAGAACTTTGAAACACAAAGGCCTGCGCGGCACTGCAGTGCGCTCGTTACCCTGAGACATTAGGTATTAAGTCTCACAAGCCCAGTAATTTCACTGGCTACTCTGCTCATCAAACCGGAACACAGTAATGCTTTCAAACTAATGCTTGGCGGCAGACTTCAGGAGCAAAGAAGCAGAAGAGTTAGTCCTGCCACTAACATATGGACCGGAGAGTAACATAGGCTACTTTTTATCCCGGAAAAATGCACGGTTCCTGTGGGAACGCGGTTGAAAACCGTGGGCAGAAATTACAAGCTAGTTAATTCATATTTCCTTATGGAATCAACCCGCCTGTTTTAATTTTTTTTGTCTCGTTCCAGGCACGATCCTCAAGGACTTTATCCGTGATGACCACGACCACTCGTTCTCCATATCTTCCCTGTCGGTGCAGCTGTACACGACCCCGACTCTTGCGCACCACCTGATAGCACAGCACGACGCTCTGTTTGTAGTTATGAACACATTTGTCAGCGAGTGCAACCGGCGGTGTAACAACGTGAGTCTTAACTTTGTATCTGAAAAAAAATGGAAGCCGACTTCGGCAAAAATATCGAGATATTTGAAAGTTCGTACCCACTTTTCCTACCCTTAGGGGTTGTTATAATTCTTTAATAATTTATAAAAGGATCACCCTTTATATGTACCTACTCATTAAAAGAGAATCATTTAAATCGGTTGGCGATTGGCGGAGAAATCGAGGACCGATAAAAAAGTCCGCAAGCTAAACAATGGGACAGCAAAGCCGTCTGCAAAGTGAATTCGATTCAATGTATCCGTCCTGATTTAGGCCTGATGCGTTCGCACCCGCTACGTGTTTTTGTGGTAGCACGGATAAAGTTTGTTCTCATGTGTTTTATGTTTGTGTCGTGCCACTTGCTACAAAGGGAATCCTAGTGCCCCTTGAACTGGGTATATAAGTATACCCTATATTGTACAGGAAGTATATGTAAACGGGCTCAATATTCAAACACAATGTCTTGCATTTATACGTCTTATCACTTATGTTATGTTATGACTATGTTGACATCCACAGGGCCGGTTGGAGTTTGATCGCAGCCACATCCCGATGGGGTTCAAACGGGCGCAATTCATCCTGTACGATGTGAAGTACCTCCTGGGCTCCGTGCCCACGGCCTTCGACGAGGACCTGCGCCGCGGCTTCCTCCACGGCCTCTCGCTCATGCTGAACCTGCTATGCATGATGCAGGGCATGGACTCCATCGTCAGACAGGTGGGGTTCATATTCTCTAATAAGGGCTTTACACAAGTGACTGTACCCGCCATGGCGAAAATCGACTATCAAAATGGCAATTCGGCTAGGCCATCACAAGTTCCAGGTTTCAAGAGGTCGCATGAGGCGGGTGTAAAATTGACCGTGAAAACGCTCAACCGTAGGCGATTGCTCGCTTCTACAACCTATCGTGGAAAAAAATATTCCGTCATAAAAATGGGGGAGATAAATTCAGATAATGTAGTTCTAAAAATCGTCACCATCTACTACAGCGCCACCAAGCGGAATTCAATTTCAATTCAAATTCAAAATGCTTTATTCAAATAAATGACTCTAACAGCGGGCCTCTGCAACATTCGTCTACCAGAATCACAGACTAAAACTAATGCTGTCTTTATCAGAACATAATAAATGACAAAGAGACCAACAGACCCAATCCGTGCTCAAAGTCAACGAACCTTCCAGAGACCCACCGTGCTCGTTCCAAATTGGTATAGGCCGAGCAAGAAGAAGGGCAAGAAACTCGTCACGGCATTCTTTTTAAAAAAATAGTTTTTAACAATGATACTAATGCTTTTTTTTATGTTATTTGGTAACGAGACGAGCTGGTCGTTTGCCTGATGGTAAGCATAACGCCGGCCCATAACAATTGCAGTGCCACCCAGAACTTTGAAAACAAAGGCCTGCGCGGCACTGCAGATCGCTCGTTACCCTGAGACATTAGGTATTAAGTCTCATAAGCCCAGTAATTTCACTGGATACTCTGCTCATCAAACCGGAACACAGTAATGCTTGCACACTACTGCTTGGCGGCAGACTTCACGAGCAAAGCGGTGGTAACAACCCAGACGGAAACTCGCAGAAGAGTTAGTCCTACCACTAACAATGCTAACAACTAACAATTTAAAATGGCGATAATTCCCCCCCTTTCTTTAGATGATAAATTCTTTTGGCTTACAAGGCGTGACTCCATCCATCTATAATCGTTATAGCATCGATTGCGTGCTTTATATTCGTCAGGTCGGCCAGCACATGGAGTACGAGCCGGAATGGGAGTCCGCTTTCAATTTGCACGTGAAGTTGGCTCACAGCATCACGCTCTCTATCGAGTGGGCGTCTGCTGAGAAATCCATTGCCGCCTCCGCCTACTGGATGGCGCTGCGACGGTTCGCGGAGACCCACCCGCCGTCGCCAAGGGAACTCAAAGGTTACTTCGCTGTTCTACAATTTGCTTCTTGTGTGTACAAACTTACTTAGGTATTTTTTTTTAGTTAGGCACAAAACAATACATAACGTAGAGTGAACAATGTTCGGGGTTTGATATACATCTATGTATACAAATGAATAAAATTGAAGTGTCTGTTTGTAATATCAAAATAACAGCTTTGTACCAAATGCATATGAAAGTATATACGGTACCTATAACAAAACAACTATTTTTTAAATTTTTGTCTGTGTGTGTTTGTTCCGGGTAATCTCCGAAACGGCTGGGCCGATTTTGACGGGACTTTCACTGGCAGATAGCTGATGTTATAAGGAGTAACTTAGGCTACTTTTATTTTAGAAAAAATTGCTTTAAAAAAGCGACGAACCGACTTCAGTGACAAACTACTGAACCGATTTTGATGAAATTTCTATGGGACCAATCTGAAAGTATACCCTTTCAAATAAAAAAAGAATTTTACAAATCGGCTTATAAATGACCGAAATCTGAGGTAACAAACATAAAAAAAAGAAACCCGACGAATTGATGATAACCTCCTTTTTTGGAAGTCGGTTAAATTAGGGTTCCGCGCAAAAAAAAAAAAACAATGAAATCCAATGTCTCAGCGTGGGTGAAACCGTGGGCAGCAGCTAGTAACGAATATAATATTGGTAACGTGCGTGTCCGCCCGCAGAGCTCGGCAACAAGAGCGCGTCGGTGATCCAGTTCGACGTGGCGACGCAGCCCGTGTCCATCCACCGGCCGCTGTCGCGCTTCCTGGCGGGGCTGCACCTGCAGCTGCACCGCCACGGCCTGGCCTACCACGGCCCGGAGTTCAACCGCCCCGACAAGCCCAAACCGGAGCCCGAGGAGCTCATGGGTGAGACTTCCCGTTTCTTTTCTGACTGCACATTTTTGCCATAGTCTGTGAATGCAAATGTAATAATTTTTTGAAATCCAATCATTTATTGTTCCATAAAATATACTTTACATTAAAGAAAAAAATTATATATACAGGGCAATAATGGGAGTAGATTCAGCGTGTGCTGCGTACATATTTTCATGTGCACGCAGCGCTGATTTTCAATCTACCCCTTTGCTCGGTATCTGTTGTTTGCCGAGAAGGATGAGTGCCAGCGGGTCCCAGAAGGGACTTAGAAAAAAATAACTCCTAAAAAGCATAGTTGTAGCATTTTTACGACGAAATGTCGTTTTAAAATTACAGTATCCATTACCTTGTAACTATTGTATTTATTGACAGCTGTTTATTTTCCATATTGAATAAAATAAAAAATTATATAAGTAATATCTCCAAAAATCTAGTATACCTAAGAAAGTTTTCCTGTAGCTGCATAGGTCAACGCCCGTACCAAATCTTTTAAAAAAAGCGGTCAAGTGCGAGTCGTACTCGTGAACCGACGGTTTCGTACAAATTATAGATATGTAAATAGTATGAATTAGGTGACAAAGACAAGTGTTTTGTTATATAACTACGAATTTACGGTTTTCGTATGTTTTTCGCTTTGCTTGTGCTATAAGACATCGATGAATTTCAAGATTCTTAACAGACAGACAGACGGACAATGAAGCGAGACCTTATTTCGTTTTGAGGTATGGAATAAAATAAAAGATATCGGAAATTAATGGACTAGACTTATGCCCGTTTGTACTAAAATCAACTGAAATACAAATTACATAAGCAACGCTTAAAGTAAGTCTTGACCTAAACCTCAACTTCCTTTGATTTACTTTAGGTTTCGGCAATTTTTTTACAGCTGACCTGACACCATACCTTGGGAAAACGATAATGCCTTACATCCTTAATGCCTCAACATAATTCCTCGTGTTTTTAGAGCCGGTTCTACAAACAATGGCGATGATAGCTCAGGTGCACGCTGGCATGTGGCGGAGGAACGGGTTCGCTCTACTGAACCAGCTCTACTTCTACCACAATGTCAAGTGTCGCGCGGAGATGCTGGACCGCGACATCGTGATGCTGCAGGTATGTCGCAACATTAGCAGCCTAGAAATATTGATAACTCCAGTCGTATTGTGAACTTATCTAAAACTAGGTAAGTTCTAGGCAATCCAATGGTATTGTATTGTACTAGGTCAGCTATACTCAAAGTGTGCTCCGCAAAGCCTCTGTGATGGCTCTCCGAAAAATTTTGGTCATAATGAAAATTCAAATTCAAATTCAAAAGTCTTTATTCAAATAGGCCCCAAAGGAGCACTTATGAAAGTTAAAATGACTCTAACAGCGGGCCTCTGCAACATTCATCTACCCGAATCACAGACTAAAACTAATGCTATCTTTATCAGAACATAATAAATGACAAAGACACCAACAGACCCAATCCGTGCTCAAAGTCAACGAACCTTCCAGAAACCCACCGTGCCCGTTCCAAATTGGTATAGGCCGAGCAAGAAGAAGGGCAAGAAACTCGTCACGACATTCTTTTTAAAAAAAGTAGTTTTTTACAATGATTCTAATGCTAACAACTAACAATTTAAAGTTTAGTAGTCGCCAAGAGGCTCCTGAGCTGTTTGCCTCCATGCATCCTCGTCATCTACATAATCCTTAATTTTATAATACGCTTTTTTAAAATAATACTAATGAGTACTATAAGGTTGCAGAGTAAAATAAAATGTATCTAAATAATTATATCATGTACATTTTCTCTTCTATCAAGCCTGACGTAAAACAATTGATGAACAATTAAAAACAATATCATACCTCCCATTAGATACAAATTTTATATCACATCAATATTAGGGCTCCGTCAAATATTTAGTTTTCCCAAAGTGGTGGGAAGTGCTCGTGAAGTCTGCCGCCAAGCAGTGGTGTGCAAGCATTAATGTGTTCCGGTTTGATGAGCAGAGTATCCAGTGAAATTACTGGGCTTATGAGACTTAATACCTAATGTCTCAGGGTAACGAGCGATCTGCAGTGCCGCGCAGGCCGTTGTATTTCAAAGTTCTGGGTGGCACTGCAATTGTTATGGGCCGGCGTTATGCTTACCATCAGGCAAACGACCAGCTCGTCTCGTTACCAAATAACATAAAAAAAAAAGTGGAAGAAGCTAGTAAGATAACGTTATAATTCCATTACCCCCTTCGTTCTGTAGATGGGGGCGTCTTTGATCGAGAACAACGAGTTCATAATCCACGTACTGAACAAGTACAAGCTGCTTGACTGGGCGCATCCAGAATTTGAGGCGCGCAGTATCGAGGATGATACTCTGCGGCACACCATCTCAATGCTTGAGGAGTTCCTCGGCTTGCTTATATCGAGTGAGTTCATTTTACAAGCTTTTATTTATCTGGCAATATTTGTATGTATTTTATTTTGTGTAGATCAAATCTTGCAAGCTAAATTTGACCCATTTCCCGGTGTTCGAGCCGAAATTTTACATGTAAATTAGCCATAAAGCCTAATAAGTAATTTGAAATTGAACTTCAATTTTTATATGGATTTTTAAAGTATCTAACAATATAAAACAAATATGGTTCGCTAACGAGTGAATACTTCAGCTTTTTAATCTGTGCCCAAATTATGGTCACAGGTCACGTCACCGCGAAGTTTGAATCAACAGCCAACAGATACGCCACGCTCGATGTTCAAATTTCAAATTCTCTATTCACATGAGCTCCAGGAGAGCGCTCATGAAAGTTAAATGACTTAAGTGCCCAACTATACAATCGATCGCGACGAATTGTAAGCGACTCGTCGGCATTCGCGGTTGTGAAGAAATAATGTAATTGGGAAAGCGTAAACTGTTGTCGGTTACTCTCAATCCTTGTGTTTCTGGTAGTCATGACCGTGGCACACACAAAGCTTAACAGAGGTACGTAAACCGAATGTCCCATACAAACGAACTTCCCTGTTCATTTGAAAATTACAGGTCAGATTTAAATGAAATTTTGCATGTATAAGCGGATAAGCAGTATCTAGGGGCAAAACGCTTTCGTTTTGGTTCAAACACAACTAAAATCAAATTAGAGCGAAGTGAATTTTCAATATTTCCACCACTAAAACGACTCGTTTTGAACTGATTATTTTCATATAATAAACTCGTTTAATCAAAAAACTGTTGCACCTTACCCCTCGGTAATATAGTCAACTTTGAAAATAATACATAATAATTGAAATAGATTATGTACATTCAAAATGAAAAAGGAACTTCGAAAAGTTATCAAAAAAATGTAAAATATTGTCGACATTTTGCAACCGCTTCGTCACACGCGGGGTGAGGTAACGGGGAGACGCGGTGAGGCTACGGAAACTCCCGAGTCCCGACAATTGCCGATCTAGCCCTGACAGTCTTCGAACCGTCGACGGACTATTTCTCTGTCTACGCTTCGAACACAATAATTCACAACTCAAATTGTACGCGGCATGTTCGTTTATTCTTTCGAATTTCGTAGAGTGTATCTATTGATGAAGTTATCAACTCGTATTCTGTAACTGAGACACAGATTAGGTAATATTTATAACGTTATAGAGACGTATTTGACAGTTGATTTGGTAGGTATTTAGGAACCTATTGATTCGTATCAGTAAGTTACATTTTCAACCTTTAGGTACTTTCTCGGACTTCGGAGGTATGAAAAATGGATGATTCAACGCGAAAGTATCTATGACTAGTTGGAGAGTAGAAACCTACCTACGGTCTTACCACAAAAAAATATTGTTATTACATTAAACCTGTGATAAACAGTGTTTAACTCCTAAACATGCCTTAGTCACGTGTTTAAATATGAGCAACCACAAATCCTGATTTATGTAGTATCTAACCGTAGTCTAACTTAATTCTGTTGTGACATTTCTAATCATTTTAGATGTTTATCTTTAGACACTGTCTAAAAATATCGTGATGATTAAATTCCATTCTAAGGAGTATTCTTTCATAAAATTTATTAAACCACCCATGATATAAACCCTAATATATAAACAGACGAATTGTGAACCTCCTCCTTTTTTAATTCGGTTAAAACAGAACACAAATAATAATATGAGGCAAGCGATAACTGCTCACGAGAGACTGTGCGCTACGGTTCGTTTCCACTGCGATGTTATGGAAAAAATAAATTATTTTATTTTGAACCAACTTCAAAACAAAAGAGGATCTCAATTCGGTTGTATTTTTTAATGTATATTCCGCTATTTATAAACTGATTTGTAAAATTCATTTTTTTTGTCTGAAAGGATACACTTTCAGATTTATTCCATAGACTAGCTGCTGCCCCGCGGTTTCACCCTCGTGGAGATTTTGGATTTCATGGTTTTTATTTTTTTGCGCGGAACCCTAATTCTTTTTCTAAAATTAAAGTAGCCTATGTTACTCCTTGTAACATCAGCTATCTGCCTGTGAAAGTCCCGTCAAAATCGGTCCAGCCGTTTCGGAGATTACCCGGAACAAACAAACAGACAGGCAGACAGAAAGACAGACAGACAAAAATTTAAAGAATGGTTGATTTGATATAGGTACCCTATATGCTTTCATATGCATTTAGTGAAAAACCAGTTATTTTGATATTACAAACAGTGTGCTCGTGTATGGGTACGCTATAATATACGATTGATAAGTGTATAATGTGTGAGACATTACAGGGAGCAGTAACAAATTTGAATCCTGACCCAGATAAATAGCTATTTTTGCATAGCTATTTTATGTGATAAACTAGATAATCAAAGGCTGTACAATATCAACTAGCTTCTGCCCGCGGTTTCACCCGCGTTCCCATAGGCACCGTTCATTTTCCGGGATTAAAAGTAGCCTATATTACTCTCCGGTCCATAAACTATTTCTATGCCAAAAATCACGTAAATCCGTTGCACTTTTACTATGTGAAAGAAGGACAAACCAAGAAATCAACAAACACTTTCGCATTTATAATACTAGCTTCTGCCCGCGGATTTCACCCGCGTTCCCACTGCAACCGTGCATTATCCGGGATAAAAATTAGCCTAAGTTACTCTCCGGTCCATAAACTATATATATGCCAAAAATCGTCCAAAAATCAATACGTTGCTTCGTTGCTGAAGGACAAACCAAAAAACAGACAAACACACTTTCGTATTTATAAGGAAGTAGGATTGGTTGGATTAGAATGAATTTAGCTTCAATATTTTTAATGCGTTATATACTAGCTTTTTCCCCGCGGCTTTACTCATGTGAAATCAGGATAAAACTACTACATCTATTCTACTCGTATTTAGATAACAAAATTTCATTATTCCGTTTATTATGCTGAGCGTACCAAACATAACGCAAGCACAGCACGGGTGCTGCAGCTGACTAGTCCGCGCTATCATAATGCAGACCGTTGACACTTATGCAAGTATGCGTTTTGGTATCAAAATAACCATGCTTTTGCATCCAGCGCAGATTACGAGATAATACACGAGCAAGCGCGACTGGATGTAAAACCATCAAAAAACCACTAAATAGACAAGAACTTCAATATTCAAAATTCAAAAGTCTTTATTCAAATAGGCCCCAAAGGAGCACTTATGAAAGTTAAAATGCCTCTAACAGCGAACGTCTAACAAGAACGTCTGTCTCGAAGCTCTGCCTGGGATGAAAGCAACGACTGCTCCGCTTTATGATGATGTCATGATGGGTTCCGACTGAAAATCAGTGACTAGGGTCGTTGACCTTAGTTGTGTGCTGAGTCGGGACCTTTTCCTGACATCACAACATTACATTGTTTATTGTTAGTTTTAATTTCTGTTGTGTCATTTATAATCTAATGTAATGTTGTGTTGTCCGGAAATAAATGTATTTTCTTTCTTTCTTTCTTTACGCTACATACATATCATGCGCACTACCGCTTATTTACCGCGGCGTCTGCACTGAGCAAGCAGTGGTTGTGAAACCATTTTTTTTTTTAATAGAGGTCGTAGAAGCTTAGGTGCATAGGTAGAAGCGGGTACCGTGCTCGGAATAGATAATTCCATCAAGCCCCAACCACAACCACAATAGACGATACGATATGCGTCAAACGGGGATCGTGGTTTTTTCATGGTGTTCTCGTGATCCGCGATTGATGCTTATCTATCAATCATGAATTAGGTGTAAGCGCTGCCTTAGGCCACCGCCGCGTCTTCATTTCACATTATCCCCTAAAGTATAATTATGCAAGAATAGCTTATTTGAAGTGATTAATTTAACTTTATTAAATAAGACTGATGATAAAATAGTTTATTTTTTTATATTACACAAATATTGTGTTGTTTATATGTACATTGTACATAAAAACATTGTAAGTCGATAAAAATTCTAAAACTGCAAAAACTTGCGGTTTGGATCCTCGCAGCTGAATGCGAAGCAATATGCTTTTGCTCCGCGTGAGTGATTACGTAGGTACTGCTAACGTACGACCCGGCCGCACGGCAACACGCTGAATTCGTCCCGACAGTACGAGCCCGCGCGCCGCGTACTTGTAGCTTTATACCTAAACTGCGGAGTGCATCTGGAATGGTAGCCAGGTGGAATTTCTTTCACAAACAAACAAATTTTATCTCTTTATCCTAGTAATCCTACTATATATCCTAGTAATATTATAAATGCGAAAGTGTGTTTGTTGGTTTGTCCTTCTTTCACGCAGTAACAGAACAACGGATCGACGTGATTTTCGGTATAGATATAGTTTATGGACAGGAGAGTAACATAGGCTACTTTTTATCCCGAAAAAATGCACGGTTCCTGTGGGAACGCGGGTGAAAACCGCGGGCAGAAGCTAGTATTGATATAGATGTGATAAGTGTCAAGTCAGTCAGGTGAAGAAAACAACAAATATTCACGATCAAAAAAGTCAACGTTATTTCTGTAAAAAGGTTTTATTTTATTTTCTTTATAGCGTAATAATAATTGACAAGTTGGACTTTATCTTTCAGTTTCCCTCATCGGAAAAGTTTTGAATGATCTTACAGCCAATTTGTTAATCTAACACGTCCATAATGAAGGTCAAAATCGGTCAGAAGCAATCCGAAGCCTATCCTATAATTCCTATACTTCGATAATTGATATATGAAAAAAATCGAATAGGTGGGTCATGATTCAACTTTGTCGAATGTAGTTGCATGAATTATAGGTATAGTACCATCAACTTATATTCTTGTCGATTGCTGAACGAAGGCAAATTATTCAAGATCACGCCACTGAGCTGGGGCTTCAGCTTTCGAGTCCTGTTTCCAGCAACTGTAGTTCCCAGGTCACGGACATGAACATGATTTTTTCAAAAATCCATATACTTACTAATTTTAAAATTTTATTAAAAGCAATGTGTCATTGTATCTCCATGGTGGACAACGGATAGGTAGAATCCAATAAGTAGAGTATTAATATACCTACAATATATGACTAACCATTATTTCAGTAGGTAACCATTATTTCAAATTATAATAATGTCATCATCGTCATAGGCGTAGGTTATTTATTACTCTATGGCCTGTCTGTCAAATTCGCATCTGCGCTTCACCAACTTCTTGATCTTTGACTAGACGTGCTGTCTTGCTCTTTTCCGCGCCCCGTCTTGCTCGTGGTGAAACAGGAACAATATTTACCGCTCGGCGCTAGGCCCATCACGGAGTTGGGCGAGTTATACTTCGGGTTCTTAACCAAGAGACACGCACTCGTTCAGCGTTTATAAAACCTTACCAATTCCACAATAACCAAACTATATCAATTCCTAATTTTTCCTTCGCTTAGCCACTATTGTCATAGTCTTTAAAGTCTATGGACATGTGAGCGGTCTTAAAAAATCCTACTTCCACAGCTGGCCACATGCCCATTCAAGAAAGTAAGAAGTAATGTATATAATTTTTGTTTTTCAGTTATCGGGTCCCGCTACGTGCCTGGAGTTGGTGAAGTGACCAACGAAGACCGTACCAAGAAAGAGATCATTCAAATGCTGTGCATCAAAGCGATGCCGCATTCAGAGCTTAATAGGTATGAAGAACCACTTATGTATGTTGTTAAATAACTATTATGAGAAAGAGATAAATATGGAAGTATACTTTGTTAGAGGTAGGACTAACTCTTCTGGGAGTGTCCGTCTGGGTTTATACCACCGCTTTGCTCGTGAAGTCTGCCGCCAAGCAGTAATGTGCGACTATTACTGTGTTCCGGTTGGATGAGCAGAGTAGCCACTGGGCTTATGAGACTTAATACCTAATGTCTTAGGGTAGCGGACGCACTGCGCGCAGGACTTTGTGTTTCAAAGTTCTGGGTGGCACTGCAATTGTTATGGGCCGGCGTTATGCTTACCATCAGGCAAACGACCAGCTCGTCTCGCTGGAAAATAACATAAAAAAAATACAATCAAAGTGGTTGCGCAGATTTCACCTTTTGAAGATTCATTTTGACGCTCAGCCGTACACAGTTATAATCCTTAATGTTCCATGTTCTGCCAGATCTCTCCCAGAAGACCAGCTCCACGAGACCGGTCTGGAGGCGGTGATCCATGAGGTCGCGGACTTTGTAAAGCCCACCGGCAGTAACGTGCGCGGCGTTTACAAATTGAAGCCGCACCTGTATGACGAGTACGACACGTTCTTCTACCACTACACCAGGGAAGACCTGTCCAGGAGTGAAGAGGAGCAGCGGAATAGGAGACGGGCGGCAGGTAAGATTCGCTAATCACTATTGATTGTGGATCAATCCACGTTTAATGTGGATTGGCTCACAATATGGTGATCACACACGTTTGGCGGTTTAAACTCAATGACCAATGATGTCGTGGAGTACATCAGGCTAAAGACTGAGCACATTCTGAAGGAGTCTGGCCACGAGACGAATTTTAATTCTTTTTTATGGTAAGAGTGCCAACTGTACATGTGACGACCTTCACTAAAGTGGAAATTTGGTCTAAAGGTATCGTGTTCAGGTGCTTCAGAGGCAGGCTTGGCACCATGTTGTGTCACACATCGCTGATGAAACATACAGTTGTTTTATCTGTGATGTTTTAATTGGGCCTGTGATACCTGAAATAAATGAATTTTGAATATTATCATTATTATAAAAAGTGAATGGGAAGGCAGAGGCCAAGCAACTGGTGGTTAAGGCTGCAGAGCGAGGAAACTCCTGACAATACGAGTCAAGGAGTACTGCCTTCTACATCTGATGCGTGATCCATTACTAATATCGTTCCAGGTCTGCCCGAGTGCTGCCCCCCTCCAGCCCTCCCGAAGCTGTCCCCCCCGTTCAGCATCCTCGCCAACCTGCTGCAGTGTGACGCGGCCCTTCACGTGCTGAAGTGTGTGTTGGAACGAGCCGTGGACCTCCGAGCGAGGTCCTTCTCGGAGACACAGTTCCATAAGGTAAACGGATTTTTTTCGATTCTTGATAGATTACCGTTTAACTGCGATGCGTAGTGTACTAAACTTAGATTGGGACTGGTCCTCAAGCGCACACTGTGGTGACA
The DNA here is from genome assembly GCA_907269065.1 of Crocallis elinguaria. NCBI lineage: Eukaryota > Metazoa > Arthropoda > Insecta > Lepidoptera > Geometridae > Crocallis > Crocallis elinguaria. Next base: position 2,949,123 of record OU026076.1, read on the forward strand.
GATGTTCAACTAGAGGGCGGTAGGTAGCCAGTTGACCGTCAGCAAATGCTTTATCATCAAGCCAATGTTGCATCACAATGTTTACCTTCACTGATAGTTTAAAAAACGATTGTTTTTTTTTAACAAAAACATTGGGTGTTTAATTAATTATTCATTTGAATACTTTATTGCACTCATAAAGGACAATGGGAGGACTTAATGCTTAATGACTTTGAGCATGAATTGGGTCTGTTGATGTCTTTGTCATTTATTATGTTCTGATAAAGACAGCATTAGTTTTAGTCTGTGATTCGGGTAGACGAGCGTTACAGAGAACCGCTGTTAGAGTCATTTATTGTAACCTTCATAAGTGCTCTCTTGTGTTAGTGGTAGGACTAATAACTCTTCTGCGAGTGTCCGTCTGGGTTGTTACCACCGCTTAGCTCGCGAAGTATGCCGCCAAGCAGTAGTGTGCAAGCATTACTGTGTTCCGGTGTGATGAGCAGAGTATCAAGTGAAATTACTGGGCTTATGAGACTTAATACCTAATGTCTCAGGGTAACGAGCGCACTGCAGTGCCGCGCAGACCTTTGTGTTTCAAAGTTCTGGGTGGCACTGCAATTGTTATGGGCCGGCGTTATGCTTACCATCAGGCAAACGACCAGCTCGTCTCGATAACAAATAACATAAAAAAAATGTATATATGAATAAAGCATTTTTAATTTGAAAGCATTTTCTACCAGTCATCTTTACAAAAATATTGTTGCACGGTTGTCGAAGAATTAAACGATTGTTTCGAATTGGGAACGTCAAAAACGTTGTGAACTCTGAACAGGGGCCTTAGAGTTGTAAACTAACCTCGTTTTTAATTAGGACTTGTGTATGGTCCTCGTTTGCAGGCCCTCCACCTGATAGGCTACGCTCTCCGTGACGAGGAGAGCGGACACTACGAGTTCTTAGCGTTCGCGGAGAGTGCGGCGCGAGCGGGACTGTACACTCTGCTGCAAAAATTAGTGGTCAGCCCCCGCGTCGAGGCGCACCGCGCTCTGGCCAAGTGGGTGCTGCACAAAATGAAGTAAGTGCTCTCTTTGGCGCACCTTCGGTTGCATTTCGGCGAGAGTGCGTTGACCCCATTTTTTTAAGATGACAATCAATTCGTATTCTCGTGAGAATCAAATGTCTATACATATTGAAGAAACTGGAAATCGAACGCTAGAATCGTCAAAAATGAGAGTCAAAGTCGGCCGTCTCTACTGAGTGCTAAAATAGGATCATAATACTGAAGAGCAGAGTAGCCAGTGAAATGACTGGACTTATAAGACTTAATACCTAATGGTTAGCCTCTTACGCTCCCACTGCTGGGATACCGGCCTTCTCTCAGAGAGAGAGGTATGGGCCATAATCCACCACGCGGGCCCAGTGCGGCTTGGTGGCGAAGTTAGTTTTTGTTAGTGGGAGGACTAACTCTTCTGCGAGTGTCCGTCTGGGTTGTTACCACCGCTTTGCTCGTGAAGTCTGCCGCCAAGCAGTAATGTGCAAGCATTACTGTGTTCCGTTTTGATGAGCAAAGTAGCCAGTGAAATTACTGGGCTTATGAGACTTAATACATAGTCTCAAAAAAAAGGCCGAGCGAGAAGAAGGGCAAGAAGCTCGTCTCTAATACCTAATGTCTCAAAAAAAAAAGGCCGAGCGAGAAGAAGGAAACTCGTCTGGGCATTGATTTTAAAATTGTTTTTACAATCCCCATTCCAGGTCCCTCCTGGGGCTTTCCGATGAAGGCGCCGGCGACGGTGGTAGTATGGAGACGGAGCTAACAGAGAAGCCGTCCAGCGAGGTTGCCGACGCAGAGAAGAAGCGGCGCGCGAAGCTCGCGGCTGAGAAGCGCCTGAAGGTCATGGCGCAGATGAAGACGCAAATGAACAAGTTTATATCAAACAACGCTATGCTGTTCCAGGAGACTAATACTGAGGTAAACTGTCATAATAGGGATGTTGACTCCATTTTTTTATGATGTCATTCAAAATTAAGGATTTTGAGGATCTGCGGCGCGAGTACGGAAGTCGGTTCGATAAATTTGTCGAACCGAAAAACTCGACAAATTTATCGAATGTTGCGAGTACCGAAGTCTGATAGTAAAGTTTATATTAAATGTATATATTAAATTATAGTAGCTCTATATTCTCTTTGGATTCGGCCTAGCTTTTCGATAACTTTTGTCGATTGTTTCGAGGCTCGATAAACCCCACTTTATCGATTTGAACTGTCAATTTTGTCGAATATTATCGAATTTTATCAACCGAAAAGATCCGTATTTGCGCCGCTGCTTTGTTTTCTTGTGAATAATTTAGGAAGTTTGTCTAAAGTTCTATACTCAGAGAGAAAGATTACACTACAATATCCAAGTAACATGAAGTTATTACAAGCCTAACCTTTATATTATGTGTCGGGTGCAGGTGACAGAAGAAGAACAGGAGCTTCGCCCCCTGTACTGCGGCGCCGCACTCGGCGTGTGGGGCGGCGGAGTGCCGGAGCCCTCACGCGTCTGCATTATGTGCCAGGAAGAGGTACCTATCTATACAAATAAATAAAATTGAAGTATCTGTTTGTAATATCAAAATAACAGCTTTTTACCAAATGCATATACGGAACATATAGCAAAAACACAATTTTTAAACTTTTTGTCTGTCTGTCTGTTTGTTCCGACTAATTTCCGATACGGCTGGACCGATTTTGACGGGACTTTCACTGGCTAGATAGCTGATGGCTACTTTTATTTTAGAAAAAGAATTAGGGTTCCGCGCTGTAAAATAAAAAGCATTAAATCTAATATCTCCGCGCGGGTGAAACCGCGGGCAGCGGCTAGTTTATAATATAGAAAGAAAGAAAGAAAGAAAAAAAACATTTATTCAGACAACACTGCACAGGACAACATAATACAGAATAAAAACACGGTGAAAAAAAAAATAAAAATAAGAATTAGCCTAAAAATAATTATTTATTTATTTATTTAATTATAGACGAGCAGCACGTGTGCTGATATGTCTATATTACACAGTGTTGAAAGTCACGATTGTTCACTTTTGTAGTACGGAAGTATTGTTTGTTCGTAACCAGTTGTCAAGTTTATTCTTAAAGCAGTTTATTGAGGATGCAGACACAACATCCTCTGGTAGTCGGTTCCAGTTGTGGACCACTCTGGAAGCAAGGAAGTGGTGTGCAGTGTTGGTTTTTGACGGGGCACGTATTATTTTCGTCTGATGATTACCCTAAAAATAATGCAGGCACAAATAATATGAGTATACTATATATGTGAGTTCCCCCCAGGCCCGAGTGGACATAAAGACGGAGCCCCCAGTGCTGGTGGCGTTCGCGCAGCTGTCGACGGTGCTGAACCGCGCTCGGGAGGGCGCCGAGGGCCTGCTGCCGGCCGACTGGCGCGCCGCGCACTTACCGGCCGGGGTCGGCGCGCACTCGCACGTGTCGTCATGTGGACACGTGCTGCACGCCAGCTGCTGGAAGAAGTACTACGCTAATGTCATCGACAAGGAGAACAAGCGGTGAGTGCATCGATATACCAACCCCGGGAGATGAAATATTTTTTATTTTTATTTTCTTTGATAGCGAGACGCGCTGGTCGTTTACCTGATGGCAAGCATAACTCCGGCCCACGATTGCAGTGCCCCTGAAATTTCTGTGGAATAAAATTTTTGAAGAAACCAGCATGTTCAAGAACCACAAAGTTTGAGGACATGTGACATCCACCAAGCCGCACTGGGCCCCCGTTGTGTATGGCCCATACCTCTCTGTGAGAGAAGGCCAGTATCCCAACTGTGGGAGCGCAAGAGGTGGATAATGTAAGTGCTCCTTTGGGGCCTATATGAATAAGGCATTTTGAATTAGTCGAATAATTGGCGTACCACTAATGAGTGGAATGCCATGCCTGAGTCTGTGTTCCCAGATCGCTATAACCTGGGTGTCTTCAAGTGACGAGTGAATAGGTATCTTCTAGGTAAGCGTGCTCCATCTTCGACCGCATCGTCACTAACCATCAGGTTAGATAGCGGTCAAAAGCAAGCAAACAGTAAATAAGAAAAAAAATTAAATCTCTGACTTGTTGCCATTCTCTTGAGCTGGCTGGTTCCCCACCCTCGAAGTTGGCGACACCGTCTACTCTGCTTCATTGTAGCCAACTTACCAGACCGTACCGCGTGCGTCAGCCGGCCGCCTTCGACGTGGAGAAGCACGAGTACCTGTGCCCTCTGTGCGAGCGGCTCTGCAACACGGCGCTGCCGCTGCTGCCGGCGCCTCCGCTGCTGGCCGGGGCTCCGCCCCCCGTCTCGGAGGATGTGTACGCGGAGGCCGTAAATGAGATCCTGGAGCTGAAGCACCAGGTCTGCGAGCAGGCTGTGCACGTCTGCACGGAAACTTGCGAGGATATGCTGTGTCAGGTTAGTTAAGACTATAGTCCTGAAACTCCTGTAAATCAAATTATTTTCAGATTAAATTTTACTACTGAATGTTGATGTGGCTTGAATAGGCTGAAAATTTGTATTCTTGTGTAAACTAGGTGACAAGAGAAAATATATTATTTCTGTATAATCAAACGGTGACTACACCCGCAGGCCCGGGCACGCAGCGTTGGCGCCATGTCCTCCGATATGGAGGAGGAAACTTCATATGAGGGAGAGGTATACGTCTCCACTCACGCCAACAACATCCTCAGTCCGGCCTTCCTCGCCAACTTCGAGCAAATCCCGGTGCCACTGTATAACGTGTTGGCTAGGTCGCTCATCGACGACTTCACTAAGGTAAATGCAGATCTATACAAATAAATAAAATAGAAGTGTCTGTTTGTAATGTCAAAATAACAGCTTTTTACTAAATGAAAGTATATACGGTACCTATAACAAAACAACCATTTTTTAGTTTTTTGTGTGTCTGTTTGTTCCGTGTAATCTCCGAAACGGCTGGGCCGATTTTGACGGGACTTTCACTGGCAGATAGCTGATATTATAAGAGTAACTTAGACTACTTTTATATTAGAAAAAGAATTAGGGTTCCGCGCAAAAAATAATAATTATGAATTCTAATGACTCCGCGCGGGTGAAACCGCAGTTAGCAGCTAGTATTAAATAAGTAAAAGTAAAAAATATTTTATTGACATAATTTCTTGTACATTTTTTAGTGAATCCATAGGCTGCTGAGTTCGGCACTATCAAATAGCATAAAAAAAAAGTTAACAATCCGTCATTGTTTCAGATCCTGCCAGTGTACGGCGATCTGCAAGCTAGCGCGGCACTGTACCGCGCCGTGTCTTACACTATTCTCAGCTCCAATGCAGTGCTACAAGCGGAGAGTCGAGCACTGCTGGGGGATATCCCGGCTCGGCTCCGGGACGCTTTACAAGCGTTGGTGCGCCTCGCCGCCGCCATGCCAGCCACATGGTCCTCCCCCAAATACCTCGCGCATCACATGCTGACGTGCCTAAGTGTTCTAGAACAATCCTCCCCCTTAACCCACGAGCCGTTCGGTGTGTTAGTGCCGCTAGTGTTGACCGCTCCTAGTTTGTTCGCGAAGGAAGCCGGCCCGGCCCGGCCTACCCACCTCGCGCGGATAATTACGTTGCAGTGCTTGCGTGCGTTGATCGCTAGGTTTTTAATCACTATGGATGTGGTGGACTGTGTCAGTGAACCTATGGACGATGATGAGACGAAGACTAAGCTGGATTTGAAGAACTTGCTACCTACTCTGTCCGCTGTTAGGAGAGGATTCGATACTACGGGTATGTTGATTTGCTTTGGCGTTTCAAAAAAGGCAAAAATTCAGTCCTATTTAAAAAAATGTGAATGTAAAAACTACTACTGCATAGTATTGTACTGATAGACTTTAATTTATTTTGTACTAGCTTCTGTCTGCGGTTTCACCCACAGGAACCGTGCATTTTTCCGGGATAATAACTAACTCCGGTCTGTAAACTATATCTATGCCAAATATCACATCGATCCATTGCTCCGTCAATGTGTGAAAGAAGGACAAACCAACAAACATACAAACACACTATATATAAATAGGTGTTATTTTTGAATAACACAGGGGCTAAAAATAGGGTTGATTAGTTCATTGTAACATACCATTTTTACAAGAAGAAAGGATTTCTATGCAATAAAAGCCCACATAGTATCGACCTATCTACTACACCATAGGAGCTGTTAAAATTTGAAGCTTCTAGCCCCTAACTGAGGGTGTTTTAGTCTTAAAATTATTTCCTATTCAGGTCTAAACCCTACGCAAGTGTGGGAAAAGATAAAGAGCCAATGCCACACGTTCCTCCGCTGCTCGTGCCTGTTCTTCCACTTCCTGAGTGATATCAACCCTCCTGAAGAGCTGACAGTGTTCAAAGGTGACACGTGGGAGACCATGTGTGGGTACCTCGACATGCCTACGACGTTCAAAGATCTGATGGAGACGCCCTTGGCGAAAAAGAAGGTATTGATACTTTACAAAAATAATAGTCTTGTGGTACCGATGTAGTTCATGAAAATAATTGTTCCTTAATATATGGGTGTAGTAGTGTAGCGAATCCAAACGATAAATTTGTCGAATCGAAAAAGCTGATAAATTTAACGAATGTTGCGAGTACCGAAGTCTGATCGTAAAGTGTTGTAGTAGCTTTATATTCTCTTTGGATTCGACATAGCTATTCGATAACTTTTGTCGATTGTATCAAGGCTCGATAAAACCCACTTTATCGATTTGAACTGTCAATTTTATCGATCAAAAAGATCCGTACATGTGCTGCAGCTGCCTTACCGGCTCGGCTAACAATCTCGTGTTCGTTTTCAATTCCAAACCGATTAAAAGCAGCGGTCACTGGTCTTCGGCTGGAACGAATTATCTAGAGTTTTCGGTAGTTTTCGTTTTCTAACAACTTGTTTCCTTAATAACGTTCGTTCTAAAATGAAAACCAGCGAAAATTCTAGACAATTCCTTCCAGCCGAAGACCTAGCGACCGCTGGTCTTAATCGGGTTGGAGTCGAAAACGAACACGATTTTGTTATCCGGTAAGGCCCCTGACCGGACCTAAACATTCGTTTCAGCTATCAGAATGGTCGTCAATGTCGGACGCGTGGTTCCTTGGCGAGATCCCGGCACGTATAGTGACGGAACCCAGTGAGCCGCCGCGGCTCATTCCCCTCCCGGATGACTTCTCAGAGCTCATGAACCGGGTCTCCGAGTTCTCTTGTCCCAACTCGGAGCGGGAGGACAGCAAGAACCCCACCATGTGCCTCGCCTGTGGCCAGATACTGTGCTCGCAGAGTTACTGCTGCCAAGCCGAGATACCTAAGGTAACCTTTTTAATGTGTCCCAACAGATGGCGATACGATCACCATTTATGTCATTTCGGCTATTTTCAAACTGAGGATGATAGCCAGGCTACTGTTTTTGTTTAGTTCACAGTTTCTTTTTCTCTCAAAAAGTTATGCAGCTTCTGTACAGTACTGCAATAGGGATGTTGACTCCATTTTTTTTATGATGTCATTCAATTCGTTTTCTCATGAGAATCAAATGTCTATATCGAAAAAATCGAATGTTAGAAACGTCAAAAATGAGTGTCAAGTCGGGCGTATGTGCGCTAAAACGTTATACCTTATACGTTATAACATGCTTTTAAACAAAATATAAAGAACATAAATAACCAAAATTCTACTTAATTGATTTTAAACAAACGCACAAAACACATACTCACATACATACAAAGGGTCACACACACACACACACACACACACACACACACTTACATATGCACACTTTGAGCCACACAACTCAATTCAGTTCATTTCATTTAATTCTATATAAATCTTATATTTATAAGAAAACTACTTATACTTACTTTGTTATACTTTTGTTTTGTGATGACTATTTTATTTCTTATTTGTGGTTTTTTATTGTAACTATTATCCATAAGTAAGTAATGTATTACTAAACTATTGGTTTTGCGGTTATATTCTTGTGCTGCTTAATATGCATTCACAGTTCGTAAATGTACATGTATTCTAGTTGTGTAATCCTTTCTTGGCCTTATTGTTGTCTATGTTGTTAAAATATAAATAAATTGTAATTAACGCTGTTGGATTATCGAAATAAATAAAATAAAAAAAAAATAAAAAAATACCTAAATAAGCGGAGTGCGCCTGGCCTGGTAGAGAGTAATATAAATTATTATAATGCGTGCGTTACAGTTGAGGTTTGTTCCCGGCAGGTGCGCGGCGGCGGCACGGAGCACGTGGGCGCGGGCGTGGCGCACGCGGCGCGCTGCGGCGCGGGCGCGGGCGTGTTCCTGCGCGTGCGCGACTGCGAGCTGCTGCTGCTGGCCGCGCCCGCCCGCGGCGCCAAGCTCGCCGCGCCCTACCTCGACTCGTACGGGGAGACCGACCAGGTGAGGGGGGGAAGGGGGAACAGGGGGGCGAGTGCGCCGCCCGCCTTGAGGCAACGCGGGGCTGCACCCGCGCCTGCTCGTGAGGCGTCGATATACAATGCTCGTGATGTAGCCGAACCGTGAGGGAATAAAATTGAAGTGTCTGTTTGACAAAATAACAGCTTTTAACTAAATTCGTATGAAAGTATATACGGAACCTATAACAAAACGCATGAAAGCAAGCGTTTTCTCAGCTGTATCGTCTCTTTTCTACAGTAAGTTTTTCTGATTAGGTGTGATTCCTGTGAAACAGATATCTCTCAGGCTAAGATTCAGAGACGATTCTAAGGCTGATATTCAGAGACGACAGCTTAAAACGATCTAAGAACTGTCTTAGCCAAGCATCGGCTAAGCCGCTCAATCGAATTCGTATTCAGAAACAAAGTTCGTGCACGGTCTAAGCTAAGATCACACTCTCGTTATCTATGGCTGTTAAGTTTTTAATTTTTTCACCGGAACGTTTACCGGTTTTATCATTTATGTATGAATAGCAATACAACAAAGATAGCGATATACAAAATGTCACTGGAGTGAGTGAAACAGCAATATTAATGCTATAAATCTATTTTGATATTATAATAAATGAAACATGTTAGTTTTGAAGTTTGACATTTCAATGTTTGGTTATTATGGTTTCTACCGTTATCATTCGGTGGCGCCACTTCTGTTTTGAGAGCGGCTCAAGTAGTCGATATTGACTACTCAGGCTTTGCTTAGCATACGCTAAGTTTAAGTAGTGTTCCAAATGTCTCTGAATACAAATTAGAGCGTAAGCACTACTTTTTGACATAAGGAAGACAAAGTCCACGCTTAGACTCGTCTCTGAATATCAGCCTAAGCGTAGACTTTGGCTTCCATATGTCAAAACTGTATAGAAATTTGATGTATGGAAGCGTGAGTCCACGCTTAGATTCGTCTCTGAATCTCAGCCTCAGACTCTTATCTAATATCGATACTCGTTATAGTAACACCTAAGTTTCTTGATTGGCACAACCCTAGCAATGTCAGCCATTTTATGCGACTATACGAGTTGTAGGTGTGCACCTTTTTTATTAGGTATTTCCAGTCCATATATATTATAAGTGAGCGGTTGTGTGGTGGCAGGGCCTGCGGCGCGGCAACCCGCTGCAGCTGTGCGCGTCACGGTACGAGGCGATGCGGATGCTGTGGCTTTCACACGGCGTGCAGGAGAGGATCGCACGCGCGTCAGACTCGTACCTGCTCGTCACCACCACCTGGCAGAACTTGTGATTGCGCCAGCGCACCGGTCAGTCTCGCTACGCACCTTATCACTGGCGGGGTTATTCATGAAATGTCGCAGGTCCCAAAGGGGCTGGCGAGGGGGGGGGGGGAACAGTTAGCCTTTATTCACGGGGATGATAGGGTTCAACATAATTAGCAATGCAGTTAGTTAAAACTATTTTGAACCTTATCACCGCTGAATAAGGACTAACTGTTATTTTTTTACCGCCGGGCCTACGTGGTTCCGGGCGACATTTCAAAGATTAATAGATCGGTTTGGATTTGAACCGCCATCTTGTCTTGTGTTAAGATGCAGAATCCAGCGCGCCGCTATCTCGATCGCGCGTCTTAACATTGTTTTTTTATTTTTTTATGCTAATTGATAACGAGACGAGCTGGTCGTTTGCCTGATGGTAAGCGTAACGGCGGCCCATAACAATTGCAGTGCCACTCAGAACATTGAAACACAAAGGCCTGCACGGCACTGCAGGATATTTTCCTTTCGCGAAATCTCAAAACAGCTTACATTACAGTTTTAAATTTCCAGATTTCGAAATAACTATAGTCTTTTTCAAATAGGAAGGCACCTGACACCTGACATCTGTGACAGGTACATAGAACGTAAAATACTACGTAAACATTTCCTGTGACGTCACACCAATGGCCGAAATATTTTCTATTTAGCAGTGAAAACATTAAGCAAACTTACAAGAAAAACTACTAAAATAAACGGCAAAAGACACAATAAATAGAATAAAGATTATTAACTTGCGTATAAATGTTCGCGTTCACTTTTCAATATAATAAATATTAAATTCGTTATAACTTGTAATGTTACGTACTACTGCCAATCTTGACGGCATGACAGTAGGGGCGGGAAATCGATTATTGTTTGAATTGGAAAATATCGAAAACAAAACATATTAATCGACTTGATTTATGAAAGGGCCGTCGTTAATCTGTACCCAAACATAATAAACAATAGGAAAATTTGTAATGAACTTACTTTTCAAAGAGGCGCTGTTCCATTTTGCTATCGAATACGTATGTACTACTACGTATTTTATATATAGGCAGTCAGGCATGGAAAATAACATGGTCCACGCCGAACGAAAAAACAACACACACGGATGTAGATACATTTGACGTAGACGCAACGTAGAATTAAATCTTATTCATAATGTTATCCTTCATATAATATTCTCTTTTTCTTTTGGAAGAGTAGGGATAACAACAATTATTCAACAAACTTAGAAGACACATAATGACGATGATCAATAATTATTATTACTGTTTAATTCACATGCTATGTTCAAATCAAATTTGTATTATTAGTGTGATTTAAAGATTAATAGGAGTGATAAAAATCTTGTGTAAAACAAAATGATAAATTTTTTTTCTTTCAAAAGATTTATTTTACGCATCCGCATTTTGCTACCTATCACTGTTTCTTTTTAAATTTCTTTAGGATTCCTCTGAAACACATTAGTATAGTAGGACTTATAGATAGATAGTTGTTCACAAAACACTTAGAAATAGATACAAAAATTGTTCGATAAGTACCTAAAGTCGATGATAATCGGTAGTTAAAAAATCGAATATACCTAGGTGCGGCACATCCTTAAAATTGACAATGCATGTTTGACAGCTGACATTTCGAATGGGTGTCAGGTGCCTTCCTATTTGAAAAAGACTATAATAGGGAGGCACATGCAAAGCTAATCTCAGATGGCGCCAACATCGCTGGCGCTTTTCATTGATGTTACTTTGAGGGATAATGAATTAAACTACTCGTATAACCAGTAAACTTGCTCGCGTCTTAAAATACATTACGTTTGAAATGGTCACTATAAAACCTAGACTAGAAGAATAATTCGTTTCCAATATTTTTTGATAAGCAATGCTTTGATCCACAATTTCCGTTTATCTCTTCAGAACCTTACCTTACTTTTACATCTTAATTTTACCTTACTTACTTAATTTTACCTTTTGTACCTTAATTTTACACTGAATTGCACTTTACATAATTTTATTGCAAAAACGATTTTCTGTTTACGTACTAAAAATTTAAAATGAAGTTTCATAGTGAAACAACACCAGCGATAATGCGCCACCTAGCGGAATAAGTAAGCAGTGTGGCTCCACATTGTATTTAATTATCTTCCAGGTAGGTAGAAGACGGTAGACGCTGTGCGGGAATCGCTTCCGGTGCAAAACGACCCTGGAGTGAAGTGGCGCGCAGTCGGGCGCAGTCGGGTGCAGTCGGGTGCAGTGGCGCCGAGCTGTAGGATCAATTATGTACAAAACGCACAAAGTGTAGGCTCGAATGTCTGCTTACTGCTCCGCGCTTGTGTACAGTATTGGTTGTGTTCTAACCAACGATTTTAGAGAAGGAAAAGATGCCGTAGATTTGAAAAATTGCGTGGCGTGTACGCGCCGCTTTTTTTTTGATACCAAAAATTACATCTCAAGCTATGAAATATTGCAATTCTGAGCTGATTAACCACTTTTTATATGTTGTTTTGAAGATGACTATAGCTCAATTAAGTATGTTTGTGTTGTCAAAAGATGACAGGCTAGTTATATTAAAAGAATGGTTTGCTTTGAGGTCTACTTTGTCTTTGTTTGTGGTTTTTATTCGTATTTTCCTGTTTGCTATTTTGTTCATTCGCTACTCCAAGATATTATAATATTTTATTACCTAATGCTAGATAGTCTGGGTTATTTTCACCGCCACCGTAGTAGTTCTGTCGAACGGCGAAAGTGCAGTAGTTGTCCACGGCAAAAAAAAACCGTATGTGTACAAGAGCCCTTAGCGTTGTTACAGCACGTACGTAACTGCGTAACATGGCGCGTAACACGATCCGCAACACTATTTCCTAATTAATACCCAGCAGTCAAGCGTAGAGGGTAGTCAGTGAAATTACTGGAGACTTAAACCTGATATCTCAGGGTAACGAGCGTAATGCAGTGCCGCGCCTGCGCGGTATTTGCGTTAAATAATATTGTTATTTATCAATTATTAGCCTAGGCCGTACATGAAGCTCGAATAAACTTCCCCTGTATTTGTATTGTAAATTATGATAAATCCTTCAACTCTATTCTAAGCGTCCTCTTAATGATTGACTTTATTCTTCAGAGGCCCGCATTTTCGTTATACTCATGTTTGCATCATCAGCATATTACGTTCCCACTGCTGGGACACGTGCCTTCTCAGAGTGTGTATATCGTATGGGCCGTAATCTTACTACGCGGGCCCAGTGCGGTCGAACTTTGTGATTCTTGAACATGCTGGTTTCCTCAAATTTTCCATCGCCGTTTTAGAGCGAGTTTTTAGTTTCGGATTTCACTCATTCTTTACATAAAGTTTCTTGATAATAGCGAATTAATTGATGATACTACTTAAATAACTTGATACAGAGGTCCCAATAGACACTGAGATTTACTTGAGCTACTCAAATATATTAATATTATATTGCAATAATTAAATCGTAAGTGAGTTCAGGTTGAAAATTAACATTACTTTAGAATGATATTGTTTTTGAAACGTTTACGAGAAATGGCTGTGGTTTATATTCAAATATTTCTCGTGTAGATTCAATTATCAATGGTGTAAGCACTTTTGCACTTTGTCAATGTAAGAAATGTAGTTCCCTTGATATCCTCTAATGTGTATTATGTCACCGGAATATTGTAAAAACCGTAAGTTTATAATAATACGCGTAAACTTATAAACAATCGAATTAGTATGAACTATTTTGTTAACAATATAACGCTTTGAATTTCGATAGCTTATAATCTATCCCTTTGCTCTCAGATTATAAACGAACATACCAACCAATCAAACCATAGTTTTACAATCTATTAAATTTTCGGTGATAGTAAAACATGCTCCAGATTGATCAAAGTTGTTGGCGGCACATGAGCCGCTCATTAGTAAAAAAAAATGATAGAACAGATGACAACACAGCTTATTAGTTGTCAAAACTGTCAAAAATGACGTGGGACGACGCCATACTTTTATAATGTTGCTGCTTTTTGGATAGTTTTAGGAATGCAGTGTTGCTATTAATTAATGTATCATTTCTGTTTACCAGTTTTTTTTACAGTTTTTACAATAATCCGGTTTACATATATATCAATCATATTTAGACAGGGCGCAGAAGTGTTAACGTGTTTAATAGTTGACTGTAGAAGTTAGAACAGTAATACTGGTTAATGTTTTGAATGTTTTATATGAAGTATTATTTGGTCTTAATATTTACATAGCGTAGTATGTAACTATGAGCTTATATTATGTTATTAGTAATTTTGTGCAATCATTATTATCACGTAACTCGTAGCTCGAACGTGTGTCTTCATATTACGCGTACCTATATTTAGTTAGATCGTAGTTAATAAATAACAAATTAATAAATGTTGCAGGATTAAAAAAGCCCTTATTGTCATTTGTATTGCTCTAGATAAGGTTTTTTTTTTGTAAAATAATAACTAATTAGTTTTATATATATCTGTTATTAAAACTTTAAAGATAGACCAAAAAAATAATCCACTATATATCATTTATATTTACACAAATAGTGATTCTATATACCTAGTTTTTTTTGTAATTTAATTTAAAATATATACCTTGCCAGCTTATGTCGCGTGTACGTAACTTTATGCTAAAGTACGTACTAAACTAAAAAGCTTGAGAACGCGTGATAGCCTTCCCTTTGCGTAAGGGATTGTTTATATATATGTATTGTGTCCAACAGTAGTGTTCAACATATTGCGTGAGTATTGAATTGCAAATACTGCGCAATTTTTCGTAAATTTTCAACATTTATCTTAACAACTTGGTACTCATAAGGGTCAGCCGTGTTGGTTATGATGGATATATATGGCTCGTAATTGATAAGTAACTGGTTCGAACCCCAGCTACGGGAGAAAAATGTATAAGTACTATTTCAAGTGGGCAGCTAGATTTTTTCCACTCAATTTGATCATGAATACTCCTGTAAAATGTTGTGCACGATTGTCGGAGTTGACCTTTTGTTTTTTCGCTAGATGAATGTATATTTTCAGAGGTTTACAAATAAAATACAATGAAGTTATATTAGCATTACATAGAACAGGCAGAAAATGAAAACGCAAATTGTTTAACCACTTTGCTGTCCAGACGAAAGTGATGGTATAGAAAGGGGCATTCAATTATTTATCAATCAATGTTATTGAATTGTTTTATATTTCTGACGTGCTGTATGCAATGCTAAGCGATAGACATGGAGAGCAGAACCGTAATAATTGTAAATGTAATGGCCGGATTTTTTTAACTTGTTCAATAATGTAAACAACTATCCGCCATATTTGACAAGTTAAAAACACGGAGCGTAGGTTAGTTTCATGCTTGATCAGCATTCGCAAAAGAATGAAAATTAAATGCTAAATGTATAACGGTTTTGTTCTGTGTGTTTTTGTTATTGACGCAGGTAGTCGTAAAATTGTTTGAAATAAGCGGACGAGGCAAAAGTACCTGTCGACAGCGTTAAAATAAATCATATTATTTAACGTTTTCATTTATAGATAGTTCATCTCATTCACGGTGATATTTCTCCTATGATGGTTGTACCTACGTCGGTCTTACTGTCGTGCTCGATTTAAAGTGATTCATATGAATAAATGATTTAAAAATTCTGTGGGATTTTTTCTTTTTTCGTACTTTTTGACTGATTGCTATGCAAGCTACTTATGTTGTTATATACTCGGTAGGAATCTGGCGTTACGACTCTCACCAGCTGCCTTATCAGCTAACAATCTCGTGTTCGCTTTCAATACCAGACCGATTAAAACCAGCGGTCACTAGTCTTCGTGTGGAAGGAATAGTCGTAGAATTTTCGCTGGTTATCATTTTCGAACGAACGTTATTAAAGAAATAAGCTCTTACAAAACGAAAAGAAGCGAAAACTATATTGACAACTCCTTCCACACGAAGACTAGTGACCGCTGGTTTTAATCGGTCTGGTATTGAATACGAACACGAGATTGTTAGCTGATAAGATAGCAGATCTGAAGTGATGTGATGAATCATCAATATCACTCGCACATCCCTTCGATCATCATCACTGATCACCGATGATCGAAGGTAGATACACTAGGATAGAACTGCAGCGACGGAACACACCGACATGAATGCACTGAATCTGTGAATTCATCAATTTGTTGCTGCCCTCTGTCGGGCTATTCAGTTACTATTCGATATGGATTCCTGCAAGAATTAGGTATAAATAAGGTTTACATTTCGAAATAGCAACCCGTCTAGTTTCAACATCTCAGCTGCATATACATGGATTTATATCCATGTTCAGCATCTTCCCGACAATATTTCTTTGTCGGCATGAGATTCCGAGATATAAACGATCAGAAACAGTCGCTATCTACACGGAACACAGATTATTTAGCCTGTTGATAGCTCATGAACACAATTCCTCATACAAACATATCTCACCGGCGCGGGCAGGGGGCGAGGTAATATTCTATGCTTGCAATTGGCCGATCATTTGGATGACGTAATTTAGTGATGTGGTACGACTACTACTGAACAGAATAATATCGATAAAATTGAATAGGTAGTTAGCATCGTATTCTTGATTCCCTGACATATACGATTAATAATAAATTATTATATGGAAAACCTAGACAATACATACTTACTTTATAAATTAATCTATAATACTACTTATAATAATTCACACATTATAACGGGATATTTACCATGATTATTATTGAACGATGAGCACCCGATATTTCGACGCTGTTGCAAGCATCATGTTCACGGGAATACTATCATGTTCATGTTCAGTATTCCCGTGACCATGATGCTTGCAACAGCGTCGAAATATCGGGTGCTCATCGTTCAATAATAATCACGGTAAATATCCCGTTATAATGTGTGAATTAGTTAATAACTGTGAAAGTCTAAAACAGTACTTACAATAAAACTCCAGGTCACATTTTTTTTGGATGGTACTCCTATCTATACTGAAGCCAAAACTGTATTTTTATTTTTGTCTGTCTGTCTGTATTTTGGCCACGCATCACGTCGAAGCTACTGAATGGATTCCATGACTTGCGATGTATGGAACCAATTCTCTTTTTGAGTCGCTTCTATCCACTTTTCCTTTATTTCTGGGATGTCTGGAAATCTAACAACAAAAAGCAGAAATACTTTAAAAAAACCGGGAACCTACTTCGATGAAAATGTCGCGATATATGAAAATTCAAGTACCATTTTTTCATCTTTAGATGTTCTTCCATAAAATGTATATGGGACCACCTTGAGATGACACTTTCAAACAACAAAAATAATAGTATATATATTAATTGTAAAGTATACATTGAATATCGATAAGTTATAAGTCTGTACTCGTACTCGCAGTGGCGAGTAGTGCATTTAAACATGTCGTTTTCGTATGAGGGGAAGTTGTATCATTAGTCAACAGGATTTATAGTCTTTGACACGGAATCATTCCGATTGAATTAAAATCACCCTGCTGACCCTGTGATGAAGCCGAAGGTAAGTTTAGAATGGCAAAAGATTCTGAACTGCACCTATATGGGTGCGACGTGCCAATTTTCAACCTGAGGGTGATAGCTAGCCAGGGGAGCATTACAAAATACCCTAACACCATACAATATATATTATTATTTTCAGTACCTAGGCTACAGTGTATTTTTTCTACATGTTTTATGACTATGTAAAAAAAAATTGTGTCAAGTGTGAAAAGGATAAACGAAAACCATTCATTGCCAGAATAAATATATTTTATTTCACAATTACATTGAAGCCTAAACACAAATCAATGTCCTTACACTTATCACCACAAAAATAAATTATTTATAAATTAATCTTTTATTAATTCTTTGAAAATAATTACTAGACACGGGATATTTACCATGTATATTATTTGATTTAAGTTTCCGATATTTCGGCGCACGGGATGACCACGGGAGACCTGAGAGAGAGAGAGAGAGAGAGTTCTCCCGTGATCATGGCGTTTGCAACAGCGCCGAAATATCGGAAACTCAAATCAAATAATATACATGGTAAATATCCCGTTTCTAGTAATAAATTATAATTAATTGCCGTGTAAATGCTTCTTACTGGAATGAAAATATGTTAGATGTAAATTCCAGATGTAAAAGACAAACCGACGAATATCTTATTATTACTTACATACATTTTTAAAGTCGAATCGAATATTTGTACTATTCTTTTCGTTGGCACATTTCATACATTTTGCTTACACCCTAATGTTGTAAAAATACTAAGTTTTCTATTAAAAATAAATATATATATTTTTTTTACTCTTCGCGTATTATTTAACAAAACATTACCCTTGAGTATGAATATTATAACACAATCATGAAATATATTTGCACATGTTATATGAAAAGACAGTCGCTTCTGTAACGCCTCAAATGTATGCCAAGCCGAAGCCAAAGCCAAAGCCAAGCCAAGCCAGCCCAGCAGAGCCAATCTACAGCCTCTCCGCACGCTGGGCCAATCGACGGCCTCACCCTACAAACTCGCCAATCCTGTCACTTGCCGTTGACGTCTCTCGCCGTTGATTGGACGTGACGTCACAACCGCTATGAGAAGATATCGCTCCTAAGTATGGTGGGGGAAAGCCTTTATATGCGCCGGGAGCTCTTTTTGTGGTATGATTCGCATACCTCACCGAAGCTAAGTCGAAACTGCTCGAATTTTGCAGTAAATAAAGTGTGATTTTTGTAAAACGACTGTTTCACTTCCCTTCTGTTTTACTTCCGACACGGATATCATTCCGAGTGAATTAAAATAGCCCTGCAGAACGAACTAGTTACAATAAAAATTAACTACAAATTACTTTCGATGTACAAGTTCGATCGATGGAGCAATCCTAATCTACATCTGGTTTACCACAAAAAAACAACTTATAGACGTCTGTTTAACTAGACAGTGGTGTCAATTCTATCATTTCATAACTAAACTAATTTTAGTTTCGCTCTCTCTCTTTCCAATGCATAACATGAGAAAGAGATGGAATATATTTTAGACCTGTCAAATTAATCCACTTGCTTGAGTGTAGTGTAAATTTAATGGCAATGGATTGAGTGGCATCTAATTTATCAAGATCGAAAGATATTTGACAGCTCTAAAACAAAATTTAGATCTGTCAGACATCTTCCTTCTCTTTCTTTTGTTATGCATTGGAAAGAGAGAGAGCGAAACTAAAATTAGTTTAGTTATAAAATGATAGAATTGACACCACTGTCTAAAGATAAACGTCTAAAAAAAATTGGAAATGTCACAAGAGAATGGAGCTACACAACGCTTAGACACTATTTAGCAGCCAAACATAATAATAGATCTTTGTACCTATAGGTAAATAGATAGGTAACAAAGGAAAGGGTGGTTCAGCCGTCGAAGGGGCGTGCTTTCAAGGTCAGATGAGTTGACAAGTCAGCAGTGTACCAATTATCGTGCACTTACACGAATTGTGCGAAGAAATCTGTGAAAGGTGCGAGATTGAAGATTGTATAAAACCTTACACAAACGATGGAAAACAATCGACGAATTTCACTGGCAAATAGATAATCTACTTGTAGGCACTGACGTGGACTATGAAGAATACTCCGCAAATGAAGCCATTCACAATGCGACAAAAAGAAGCCTAAACCAAAAACAGCTATACGAGCCATCAATATGAAGCCGTGTCACAGTTAGAAGATCCTACATTTTCCGGGAATTACGGTCAATGGCCGAAATTTAAAGACTTATATTCAGAGGACATCCACAAAAATCCACAACTATCAAAAATACTGAAAATGCAACATCTTAGAGGTAAACTTCGTGGTGAAGCAGTACGTATCGTTCAACACCTCAACATCTCCACCGACAATTATGATGCCTTATAAATTGTTAAAAAACCGGCTATAGCTCACGTCATTTGTCGATATTGTCGACCTAGGTTTCGAGCGTGTCCGACGCTCTTCCTCAGGGAGTGCACGCGGCGAGATCGCAACGACCAACATTATAGCCGGTTTTTTAACAATTTATAATGTGTGATACTCACGAAAATTTAAATAGTAAAATTATGATGCCTGTTGGGAAATACTTACGCACAGGTATAATAACCAACAACTTCTTTTTACGAAACAAATGCAAATTTTTATGAACCAGCCAGCTATGACACGACACTCCGCTTACGAAATAAAACTACTTCATTACACGAGTTTTGAATCTGTTAATGCCATCGTAAACCATGAAGTGGTCATGTCGACATGGGATCCCTTGTCCACATTATAACAGAAAAAATGGACCCCGAGACATATACATCGTATATGGAAAACAGGAAGTACCCTCGTGAGCTGCCGTCATTCGACGAATTGACATCTCTTCTCGAGAACAAGTTCACAACACTAGAACCAATTAACAAAAGGAGAACAAGTAACCCATCAAAACAAGGTCAAGGTTACCCCAAGGAACTGCAGAAGCCCGTGCAAAAGAAGCCCATGCAAAACAAACCCTTTTGACGTAGAAAATACATCGCCACAACTGAAAGAAAATGTCCATTATGTAAATCAAATCACATCTTGGTTTACTGTAAAACATTTCAAGGACTGTCATCGGAGCAGAAAATTATCAAATTACAGCGATTAAATGTTTGCAAGAATTGCTTCTTCTTTTTCAGATTATGGCCAAAGAGAATATCTTCTTCTTCTTTCTTTATTTCCTGGCCAAAGAGAACATAACCACTACTTATGTCTTTTAAACGTTGCTTTACGTTTTTCTGCCAGTGTTTTGACACTTGTGATAAAGTGAGGCCATTATTATTATTAATTGGCCGACTACAATATTTGAAATATTGAAATATATTTATAGAAAAAAGGTTTAAAGGCAAGAATTGCTTGTATTGCCACGAAACTAAACTATGCAACTCGACAAAGAAATCTCGAGTTTGCGAAAAGTCACAGCACACGACGTCACATGACGTGTTTACTGGAAATAAACCTGCTTAAAAAGAAACAACGCCGACGACGAGCACATATCAGCGAACAACGTTAACGTTACTGGGAATAGGGATGAAATATTACTGGCTACTGTTGAACTACAAGTCAGGTCGAATGATGGAACCAACTAAAAACTACGAGCGCTACTAGACCAAGGATCACAGATAAAAGAGTTGTTCCGTTTTGGTAATAAAATGTAACCAGGCTATCAGTTAGTTTTTGGAATGAGCTCTCAAAATCTAGATAGTCTGAAATGAAATAACAATTTTAGAGGCCTGCGATTTCCTGAAAATACATATTATTTTTTTAGTACGTAACGTGGAACGGAACGCTATTTCTCGAATCGGAACGGTTTTTTTCAGCTTCTTTTTCGCTGAATGTGTTAAGAGCTACCTAAGCTAACCTGCCAAACTACACGTTCGAGAAGCCACAATGGCGTCATCTACAGAACATTATTTTGGCAGACAAGCATTATAACATATCGAGACAAGTAGACATGCTCCTACTGTAAAATAGTCGAGCAAATGTCGATTTGGACTCATAATGGAGGGAGAATGGTAGACAAAATACTGTTGTCTATGGGCGATTAAGTGCATCCGCATCTGTCGTTGCTCGTGTTTGAAGTAGGCCTCCTATCTCGAGGGAGCGTCACTACGCCCAGTGAACGTTCGCCCTGCAACAACGAGTATTCTATAAATTTGTTATACATTACTAACTTGTTATTGTTAGTGGTAGGACTAACTCTTTGCGAGCAAAGCGGTGGTAACAACTCAGACGGACAGTCTGAGTTGTTACCACCGCTTTGCTCGTGAAGTCTGCCGCCAAGCAGTAATGTGCGAGCATTACTGTGTTCCGGTTTGATGAGCAGAGTAGCCAGTGAAATTACTGGGTGTTTGAGACTTAATATCTAATGTCTCAGGTTAACGAGCGCACTGCAGTGCCGCGCTGGCTTGTGTTTCAAAGTTCTGAATGGCGCCGCAATTGTTATGGGCCGGCGTTATGCTTACCATCAGGCAAATGACCAGCTCGTCTCGTAACCAAATAATATAAAAAAAATAAAACTGCCCGCGGCTTTGCAGGCGTGGATAAATTGCCTAAAATGTCTACACACCTCATTTTATTGAACAAGTTGCAATAATAGTGATTATCTGTTCTCGTTGCTGGCTTCGTAAGCGCGAATACACCCATGTTTACACGGTTTTATTTAACTTGCAATGTTTTTATGTATGTATGTTTAGGTCAAATCTTGCGAGCTAAATTGGACCTACTTCCCGGTGTTGGATTGAGCCGAAATTTTACATACATAATACGTAAATCGGATGGCAATATAATAATGTCATAGAGCTGTTCTGATGATGGAGCCGGAAGGCGGCCATAGGAACTCTGTAACGAAACGATGTAACCCCATCGAGTTTGGGCTCGTTTGATTTGTCTTTACAAGTACTCTGATCCTAGATGGTGTCCAGGATCCTGATGATGGAGCCGGAAGGTGGTCACAGGAATTGTGTGACGAAACGACTGCGACGTAACCCCATCGAGTTTGGGCTCGTTTGATTTGTCTTTACAAGTACTCTGATCTGCGGCGCAAGTACGGATCTATTCGGGTCGATACAATTCGATAAAATTGACAGTTCAAATCGATAAAGTGGGTTTTATCGATTTGTACTGTCAATTTTATCGTATAAAGTGGGTTTTATCGATTCGAACTGTCAATATTATCGAATTTTGTCGACCGAAAAGATCCGTACTTGCGCCGCTGATCTAATTTATCCTTGTTCTTACCTGTACTTCAGCGACCCGCAGAGGTTGCTTGGAGTACAGTTTGTGAGCGAGCGTCATGAAGATAGACTCCACCGTGTTGCACTCAGAGTCCAGCAAGGCGGACGTTTCGAAAAGCTGCAACCAACGACAAATAGACACATTTTAGGGTACCGCACCTTGAAAAGAACCCGTAAGATCACTTTGCTGCCCGTCTGTCTGTCAAGACCCTTTTTTCAGGAACGTGTGGAGATGTCAAGTTGAAATTTACATCAAATACTCAGGTCAGCAATCAATTGGAGCTGGGAAATAATCAAACTTCTAAATCAACGCAATCCAAAGATACGGCCGATTATGTCGCAAACCCGTGCAACGATAGTAATTATATATATTTGTGTTTTATGTGCCACTCAGAACTTTGAAACACATAATCAGCCTACATCAGTCCACTGCTGGACATAGGCCTCTCCCAAGGACGCCACTGAGCCCGATCTTCGGCTCTTCTTCTCCAGTCTCTGCCAGCAACCCTGCGTATATCGTCGCCCCACCTAGTCCCACGACGTCCCACGCCACGTTTGGAACACAAAGGCCTACAATTCAAGAAGATAAAAAGTTCCAGTGAGTACCCACCGGCATGCCGTGCGTGTCGGCCAGCCGCTGCGCGGCCGCGGTGGCCAGCCGCGACTCCGCGGTGCCGCGGTCGCACTTGTTCCCGACCAGCACGCGCGGCGTCCGCATCAGCCCGTGGGACTCCACTTCTGACATCCAGTTCACTATCGACTGGAATACAGATTGTTAGAACGTTTTATCTATATACAAATAAATAAAATTGGTCTGTTTGTAATGTCAAAATAACAGGTTTTTACTAAATGCATATAAAAGTATATACGGTACCTATAACAAAACAACCATTTTTTAAATTTTAGTCTGTCTGTCTGTCTGTTTGTTCCGGGTAATCTCTGAAACGGCTGGACCGATTTTGACGGGACTTTCACTGGCAGATAGCTGATGTTACAAGGAGTAACACAGTCTACTTTAATTTTAGAAAATGAATTAGGGTTTCGCGCAACCAAATAAAACCCATTAAATCCAATATCTCCGCGCGGGTGAAACCGCGGGCAGCAGCTAGTATACAAATAAATAAAATTGAAGTGTCTGTTTGTAATGTCAAAATAACAGCTTTTTACTTAATGCATATCCGTCGTAGTTCTATCACCGAACATCTCGCTAGCGGAAAAAAAGCATATCCACACATAATCGAGTCCTGCAGGGCTAACATGCGCGCCACGACAAAATTTTGTCTACAGTTTTGTCTCGCTCTTTCTCTCGCGAACATGAGACAAATGCACGACATAAGCATCGACAACATTTTGTCACGGTGCGCATGTTAGCCCTACTGGAAGTCTGATACCACTCGATTTATGCGATCCTTTCTCCCGCATACTTGCAAAATAACCAAGCTCCTACAAAATGCAGTCCTTCAAGATGGGTGTCAAACGAGTTCTCAAGGGTCTGCAACACCCCCAGTGTTGCAAATGTCCATTATGTCTAGGACGGTGTTAATCAATTTTAACAGGTTTCTTATTTAGTTTTAAAGCTAATGAGACCTAAATAGCATTTTGCCTAAATGCAATAAGTACCTACAACATGCACCTTTATCGTAGTTTTTATTTTTAATTTAATTTTGTCGTTCATCGGCTCCGTAGCTAAGTTGGTAATAACCCTGCCTGCAAAGCGAAGGGTCCCGGGTTCGATTCCCAGAGCATAAAGTTTCTAGTTAGTTCTCAGGTCTTGGATGTTTGTGATGTGTATCTGTTTGTGTCCATGCCGCCTGCGACACAGGGAATCCTAGTGCGGGGGTATCAGTGTAAGCGTTTATTTATTTATTATTTATCTTTGCATTAATCATAGATATGGAACGAAATGTTATATGAAGTCGGACTGCACCGTCTCAAGAATTAACGCTGCATTATGTAGAGGCTCTAGGGCCGTGATGGATTTAGTTTATTTTTTGTAAAAAATCTGGACTGCAGAAAATTTTGACATGAGCTATCTTACATTAAATGTTTCCGGCTTCGTGACGTCATAGACTATGACGACCGCGTGCACGTTTCTGTAGTAGTGCTGCACCATCGACTTCCGAAACCGCTCCTGGCCAGCCGTGTCCCACAGCTGGAGCTGAAACAAATCAAGTCATAGACATGACTTTTCCTTCAGTCGTGAGTTTGCTGGCTTTGCACCGCATCTGCGTTTCGTTCGTCAACACTTCGGTACTAAGTCGTTTGTTTGATATTTTGCAAAGCGGCGGCACGCACCCAGAAGTGTTAGCCCTATTATCACCAGGGGCCTGTTTCATAAAAAATATTAGTCTAACATTATGAGTATTTTTTTTTTTAAACTGAGAATTTATCATTTAAAAACAAAATTAAACAAAACCTTATAAATAAAAAACAGCATTAAGGTCGCCTTCTGCAGGTAGGGTGCCCAGCTGGCGACATTACCTCGCTGAATAGCTAAACTAATACGTGGACTGAGGTAAGCGCCAGCTCGTTGGTCACCTGTCACTTCTATTAGTATTAGTATTATTCATATTATAATATATGAAAAAAAAAGCTGATAATATTAGACTAATATTTTTTTATGAAACAGGCCCCTGGTATCCTTCGTGCGAATGTGAAAGACCGACATAATAATAATTAATATATTATCAAGCATCGTGTGAAGAAAATTAAAAAAAAAATATTTTACGATGTAATTATTATTCAGTACAGTTTTGGTTGCCAATACATACGCATGCGGGAGGAAGTCGAAATTGATTGCTTTGTAAAACATTCATTATTCTGCCGCTCTCCACATCGACTCCGTGGCGCAACGGTAGCGCGTCTGACTCCAGATCAGAAGGTTGCGTGTTCAAATCACGTCGGGGTCAAAGGTTTTTGATATTTTATTTTTGAAAAATTTTACAAAAATATAGGAGAAAAAAATCTTCCATCATATTTTACAAGTAAACTATTCCATATTCTAAAAGCCTTTTATATTGACTTTTATTTTTAGGACCTGAATAATAATTAGAGAGACTAATTTCTTTTTTATACCTGTAATGTAAGACTTCTGTAGTGTTACCACAAAAAAATCATTTTTAGTCACCTGTTTAGCTAGATAGCGTCTAACGGTAAACGTCAAAAATGATTAGAAATGTCACAACAGAATTGAGTTAGACAATGGTTAGACACTACTTAAATCAGGATTTGTGGTTGCTCATATTTAATCGCGCGGCTAAGGCATGTTTAGGCGCTAAACAGTGATTAACACAGGTTTAACGTTTTTTGTGGTCAGACCCCTGGAATCTGATGTGTATCTTTTCATATTCCTTTGAATTGAGATGTTCTCCAAACAAAAGCTGCAGACACTCAGACTTTTATTTCAATACAGAATTTCAAACCAAACAAAATTAATTAATCCATTTTTAGACCCAATCCCTACGAGACGATTTCTGCACGTCCCGGTTTGTAGCCGGCGCCGCCCGCGCCCGCGCCGCGCCGGCAATGAACCGGGATAGAAACCGACCATATATGCCCACAAGACAGTGTACACACCGTAGTGATTATATACTCTTTGGTACACACCACAGTTTGTGACTTTGAGACATTGTGCCAAGTTCTTGATTTAATTACTTACTCATTTTGCATGTTGGTCAATGGAACGCGCCATGCGAATGACCGGTCTTGTTGCACGCTAAACGTAACCGTAAACGTAAACCGACGTTAGATATCATGCAAATGGCTTCATAGAATCCAATACAAGAGTAACGACCGGCTGTAGGTCCGGTTTTGTGCTGAACCTAGAGCCGGCGAAAAACCGTCTTGCGGGCATGGGGCCTTATGCAACTCAGCACATTATATTATACCAAACAATGTGATGTGACTGACTAGTAAATAACTTAATTTAGAGAAGACTGCAAGACGGCATGCTGCAATTAACATTGAGCGGTGTTACCACAAAATACACTTTTAGCTGCCTGAGCTAGACAGTGTTTAAAGATAACCATCTTTACTCATTTGTACTTAAATCAGGATTTGTGGTTGCTCATATTTAAACACGCGACTAAGGCATGTTTAGGAGTTAAACACTGGTTAACACAGATTTAAAGTGTGTTTAATGTTTTTGTGGTAAGACTGGAGTTGTTTATTCTCTCTTCAGAGAGAAGAGAAGAGAGAAAGAGTTGTAGCTGTCAGAGTGATACATATGTTTCTATCTATATTTTACCCATGATGAGGATAGAAACCGGTACTACATATCTTATCTTCTAAATTTTGATTATTGCCTCATCAATAATATAGCTTATAGGACCAACTATTTTTTCAGAAGTAGCAATACATTATCTTGTTCTTTTTAATTGTCAATAGCTATACTTTGTTGTGATATTGTATACCTATAGGGGTACAACATAACTACTGTGCTAATGTGTAATAGATACATTAGGGTGCACTTCAAATAGTGCATCTTCACAAGTAACTTCTCGTGCAAGTGTTCCAAAATCAAAACTAAATAGGTGATCATAGCTAAGAAAAATTATCTATGATGCATGGTATGATGAACATCATAGACCTAATATATCACCAATAATAATAATATAATTTTTTCTACATAAACCTAGCGTTTTCAATCACACAATCAAATTTGCAATTATTTGAATTGAAGACAAGACAAGACACATCATCACATACACATGCTGTTTCACCCCTGGAGTGTATATAAAAAGCTGGAGGCATGAAGGGAAGTGCAGCCTCTTCACTCTTTGCGTAACAGGTGCCTGTCCTTTGGGGAGGGGAGGCTTTTTCGGGGAGGCATCTACCCTACCCCCCTCGCCACTCACAAGGAAATATATACTATACACAAGACTAGGGAGATAAAAAAAAATATTTATACAATGAAACGTTAATAAATGATTGCATTTACCTTTATGTCTTCATTATTAATTTTTATATTCCTTTCTCTGAAGTCAACGCCAATAGTAGCTTCTGATTTGTCTAGGAACTGATTTTCACAGAAGCGATAGGTAAGACAAGTTTTACCAACACCGGAGTCACCTAAAACTATAATTTTAAACACCTTCCTCTGTTTCAAACCAGGTACTTGTTGGTTATTGTCCGACATTGTCTTAGGGGCGGAAACAGAATTGATTTAAACTAATTTACAGCTTACAGCCTAAAATACATTGTGGTCAAACAAGCATCTCTCATCTCCGTGTAAACTACTGTAGTCTGTA
Source organism: Crocallis elinguaria (assembly GCA_907269065.1). Lineage (NCBI taxonomy): Eukaryota > Metazoa > Arthropoda > Insecta > Lepidoptera > Geometridae > Crocallis > Crocallis elinguaria. The sequence goes on from OU026076.1 coordinate 2,976,881, forward strand.
CAAAGGTACTCTGTGCTGTGACTCGTATAGTTTGTGCTGTGACTTGTGAGTCTGCTTGAGCAAAACTGCAAATGCTAAAGTACGACCGTACAAATTCGAAACGAAAGTTGAATTTTGATTTTTGAAGCGCGCAAATAAAAAATGCGAAGTACGAAGTTGGTACCACAGAGGAAATAATACTTTGGTACGAAGTACAAAATTATTTTTTTTAATTTTAAAATGACATATGTGAAACGATGGATGATAGTGGTGAGCGACTGGGCGTTAAATAACATAATCGATACAAGAAATTACTTACGACGCTCATAATGGAATAAGTACTGTAGTCTTGGGTACACAGCACGTGTGGTAGCACGTTTGTATCTACTAAATAACTCGAATAACTAGTTTTGATATTAGCTTTGCACATGTATACGAAACTATTTACAATCTGTTGGTGTCTTTGTCATTTATTATGTTCTGATAAAGACAGCATTAGTTTTAGTCTGTGATTCGGGTAGATGAATGTTGCAGAGGCCGGCTGTTAGAATCATTTTAACTTTCATAAGTGCTCCTTTGGGGCCTATTTGAATAAAGACTTTTGAATTTGAATTTGAATCGATTACGCGCAAAACACGTTACGTTACGACCCACGCCTAGGATGAAATTCTCCCCACGGACTAGGTAGCCCGACGACTATACAACTCCAATTTATTATCTCAGGCCTAGGAAATGTCACTGTCAATATGACAGACGAGTACAGTAAAACATTTTTCTCTATGGATCAATGTAGACTGACGTTGACATGTAGTCAGAGCTGCCAGCTTTGGAGTATTACCCTAATATAAGGTAATATGAGATTCAATTTAAAAAATAATTATCTGAAATAACTACCAGTTAGCTGAAGAAAATGAACTTAAATACGAAATACAAGCTGTTGACAAGCTTCAGAGGAGAAATTCTCTGTCTGCCAACTCTATCATCAGCCTCTAACCAAGTAAATAGGTGGGAGTTGGGGACACTCGAGTCGATACGTGAAATGTAGTATAGTAGCTAACACATAGAATGAGACATGCGGCGCAAGTACGGATCTCTTCGATAAATAAAATTCCATAAAATTGACAGTTAAAATCGATAAAGTGGGTTTTATTCGATAAAATTGACAGATAAAATCGATAAAGTGGGTTTTATTGATTTTAACTGTCAATTTTATCGAACTTTATTTATCGAAAAGATCCATACTTGCGCCGATGACAGGCTTATTTATATACATAAAACAGTTTTTAATACTAGCGCAGGATACAAAAATAGTCTAGACACGTTTCGTGTGTCATCTGTCAGAATCTAGGCGGCAAGCTAGAGATGGGACACAGATGAATTTTCCTACTAGTGATGAGTCACGGAATAGCGTGGACGATTATTAAATTAATTATGCCACAAACGCATTGATCATAATATCCACACTATTACACCTATAAACAGATATGTGTTTATGATAAGAATAATAGATAAAAGACGTGTACATGTGTAACTTTGTTAAATAAATGTGACCAAAATCGGTTGCGTGTATTTTTTTTTGTTTTAGTTATTATTAGGTACCTAAATATGAAATTATTAGAAGTAAATATTAAACAAGTAGAGGAAAAAAATTGTGAGGAAGGGTAACCCAAACTGTAGTTTTCACTTTTTTTGTATTAAATGTCGGACGAACTGTGCTGTGCGACGATTGCATTGTTTAAATTAGCTAAAATTATATATCCGCTAAGGTTTGCTGCATGAATTCCATTTACGTTTTTATGACCATCGAAATTATAAATTAACTATTCGCAACACCGGTGACTTGTTCCTTTTTCCGCGATTTTGAGAAAGTCATAACCTCTGCGTCTGATAATCTGAACAATCTTTGTGAAGTTAAAATTCTTCGGATCGCGAAGAAAGTGTTGTTTACGTTCCGGCTAGTTCACAAATCGGTCTTTTACTCACTGATTATCATTGGGTAACCAGTGTATGTGATTAAAAATGTGGATGTCCTTTGGTTCTTGTGTAAAATGTGTGTGAGTGTTCTTAATTTGATTAAAAAAGTGTTTTTGTGGTGTATGTGATCGAATGCTGCCCTAGGATTGCCATGTCCAGGCTCGTGGACTACTTTGTGATAGTGGGATTCGACCACGAGAAGGAAAGTAAGTATTTAAAACAATTCGTATTTGGTTCATTATCCAATAAGTTTCCAACAACACTTTTGAATTGATATATAAGCGTAACTTCGTCCAAATTCATTTTAATCAGTGAATAAAAGTTGTGATTTATCAGTTTTATCACTCACCATTTTAAAATAGAATATTGATAATAGAGAGTAACTGTAAAAAGCCAATCTAAAAATGTTATTATTATTTGCCTCATTTACATACCATAGCTAATTTATTCCACACAATAGAATCAATTGTTAATCTGATCTTTGCCAAGATACCACTGTTCTGTAGGGGAGTCTGGAGTAGTAACTGTCTAGGTGTATATATATAAACTACAAATACTATTATGTTTATTTATTTAGCCACTGTTGATGATAAGCTTCTTTTTCTGCTTGTAGAGTAAATGGAATGTCTTAGATTATTGTTAATGCTTTAGATGTAGATGCTTTATGTATTTATACATACAAATTTTAGCACATGCTATTATGGAAAAGATATGATTTTACAGGAAATGGAATTCACAAATTTATATTTATTTTAAGAAAGAATTTAATATAAGAAAGATGCAAAGATTACTCTGTTTTACAATTAATTAAATACTAGTCACAACCTAGTGGTACCTGCAACTTTTGTTGGCTAGGTACCAGTGTTTATTTAATGTCTAGGTTAATTACAGAGCTAAAGTATTAGTTTTGTATTTATGTTCTTTTATTCGTTAACAAAAAATAATAAAGAGTCTGTACTGTCTTAAAGACCTAGGTTAGGTTTGTCTCAGATGATAAGCTTCTAAACAATATTTTAAAATCAAAATTAGATCAGTCGTAATCCCTGCGAATAAAGAAAACAAACTCAAAATGTACCTCATTTTATCTTTATGTTTAAACTGTAACTATTAATAACTATACAACAATAATAATGCATCAACTCAAATTCTTAATATAAAAAGATGTAAGAAAGAACTTGTTACATATTTATTTATGTATAAAAAGTACCTAACTGGAGTTCAATGACATAAAAAGGAGATAGCTTTCTTGAGAAGTTTTTATCTATTGCATAACTTGCACGCCAATCAAGACTGGTAGAAATACAAATTTTTTGGATTTAATTATGATAAGCAGAAAAAGACTAATAAAAGATAAGGTACCTACATTGTAGATTATAGGATAGGCGATAATGTAAACATTTTAATTTTATGTAATACTAGCTTCTGCCCGCAGCTTTATCCGCATTCCGGAACTGTGCATTTTTATGCGATAAAAGTAGCCTATATTACTCTCCGGCGCTTAAACTATATATATCTAAGACAAAAATCACATGGATCCGTTGCTCCATTGCTGCGTGAAAGAAGGACAAACCAACAAACATACAAACAGGCTTTCACATTTACTATAGTACAGACTAGACTCTGCCTAGTATTCCATTCCCATAAAAGTTGCGGCTATATTTCAGTTTGCTTAAGAGACTGCCTCTTCTGTGATCTCTTGTCCTAAGGGTGTAATGCCAATTATTATCCACCCACAACGGACTTCCATTCAATAAATGCCAGTGGTGGTATCCACATCCACACACACATACACATAAATTAGACTTAATCACATTTGAAGTTTATTTTACATTATTTTAACTCTCAATGTAAATAATTGTCAGCATTCATGGTTGTTGGTCACAGACTACATGGGAGTTGTTTATTAATTAACGAGTTATGAAATTATTTAAATTGACCCTACAAGATATTAATTGAAAGATACCCTACAAAATCAGTTGCAGGTAACGTAAATATGTAAGATGTATGTGATAAAAGTAATTACACACCTATAGTATTATTTTTTTATTGGGCCAATAATAAATGCACACTGCACAGTAAAATAATTATATAAAAATCAAGTAGGTAACAAGCTGGGTCTCGCTAAATTGATACATAACACATTTAGCCTTGTATCTCACAACACAATGAACGTTAAAACAACCATGCAAGAACTGACCAGTGGTATAGATTTGTTTATGTTCTCATATTTAGTGGTCATGTCTGAAAAAAATTGTTTTCACAAAAATCAAACTGTGACAAATATGTAGATTTCATCGACATTATTATATACTAGGATATTGATGAATAGTTATGAAGGTGGATGAAGACTTTCGGAAGATATTTTAAAACACAAATTGCAGAATTTGGAGTTGCTCGACTCAACCTAAATTGCATCATGTCACTTCTCCACTTAAATTTACCAAGGCACCTCAAACTTAGCTCCAAACCTCAATCGGGTTTAGTATCTGTAGATGAGACTCGTGGGAGTCTTGGAATTTAGAATATGCAGGTTAGTCTTTGTTTATCCCTCCTAACCATGTCAATCTTGTCTATCTTTCAATACTAAGGCAATTTAAAGATAGACTCTTGTCTATCTTTAAATCCTGAGGCACTGGATTGCAACGCATACAGTGCTGCAACCTACTGTCTCGAAATAGAATAAATTTTTATTTGTGTATGTTTACTAACATAGTTTTAAGTTTGTTACTAATACCTATATGGAAATGTGAATCAGTTTTATTTCCGAAATAAAAATCTATTATTATTATAATAGTTAATTATGCATTATTGCCTTCCCCAATTCTTGTCATCCATAATATATTATGTATACTAGTTACTGCCATGTTCCCACAGATACCATGCATTTGTCCAGGGTAAAAAGTAGCTTATGCTACTCTCCATTCCATAAACTATATCTATGCTAAAATCACATCGGTCCGTTGCTAAGTTGCTGCGTGTAAGAAGGACAAATCAAGAAATATAAACAAACTTTCGCATTTATTGTATTAAGTATGGATTATATAGGTAACCAACTATTTTCTCTGTTGAAGTAGATCAAGATTTCAAGATGTTTGTTTTACTATTTCAAACAACAAACTTAAATAATATCCTTGCTTTGCGTTCAAAAGCTTTCGATACGAAAATAGTTCTTGTGTATAGTCCCTTCGTAGGGTGGCCCTACTGACTAATAACCAATCTGTGGCTGTGAATTGATGTGATTGACCTATTTCTGGGACGCGTACCGGCGCCCTAATAGAGACTCGCCCGACGACGCCGAAAACTGAAAATCATTTACCATTGTCAGAGTTACTTGCCGCCAAAAGCTAGGGAAGTCATTGAATTGATTGCCTGAAGGTGTATTTGATGTGTTGAACTATTGTAGTGAATTCATATTGGAAGTGAAGTCATGACAATGACAATGAAAGCTTTGATGAATAGGCCGCAATCGATTGGCACAAGTCTTGGTTGGCTCTTTGTAATTCAGTTCAAGGAAGGATAGTAAATTACATAAACGATTCAATAAATTTTTTTCAACAAGCAAAGAACAGCAAACGCTGGAAATTCTTATCTCAAGCCAATTTTTCGTCATCTATCAAAATTTGCAGATTAGTATCGCCCATAGCCCTCTTTCACACTAAGGAGGTACACCTCTCAAAAGTAACAGACCTACATTTAAAAAGATTATCTTTAAGATTAGATTAGCTCAAGCGCTAACCCTAGGTTTCCAGACGTCGAAGAGCCTGATATGTACAAAAAAACCCGATTATAACGTCGTAAGGAAATCAGATTTTTTTTATTTTTATGTTATTTGGTAACGAGACGAGCTGGTCGTTTGCCTGATGGTAAACATAACGCCGGCCCATAACAATTGCAGTGCCACCCAGAACTTTGAAACACAAAGGCCTGCGCGGCACTGCAGTGCGCTCGTTACCCTGAGACATTAGGTATTAAGTCTCATAAGCCCAGTAATTTCGCTGGATACTCTGCTCATCAAACCGGAACACAGTAATGCTTGCACACTACTGCTTGGCGGCAGACTTCACGAGCAAAGCGGTGGTAACAACCCAGATGGACACTCGCAGAAGAGTTAGTCCGCCCACTAACAAAAATCAGCATGTCAAAAATCACAAATTCGAGAAGAGGGGCATCAGCTGTAATTACATACAGGGAAAAAATCTTACGTTGCAAGGCCTTTCACATTATCTGCATATATACCACGTTTCATGCTTCATGTATGGTTCAAGTAGTTCAATATTACTTTGCCTATTATTGCCATGCTAAATCAAATTACTGTCTAGAAATTTCACCCACAGATACGGTGATACAATGCCATTATGAGCATCGGCCAGAAGACGTCCACTGCTGAACATAGGCCTCCCCCATAGAACGTCACTATGAACGGTTACTCGCCTCTTGCAACCAACGGCTCCCCGCTCCCCTGGTTTTGACCAGGCCAGCCTAAGGGGCACCTTAGACGTTCAAGCAAACGTACGTTTGCTTGTCAGAATAACATCGCTTTTGCGTCAAGCGCGCATTTCGAGTTTGCGTCAAGCGCGGATTTCGTGATACTCGAAATGCGCGCTTGACGCAAAAGCGATGTTATTCTGACAAGCAAACGCACGTTTGCTTGAGCGTCTAAGGTGCCCCTAAGTCTTCTGATTCGTGGTCGCTACTCGAGAACCTTTCCCCGGCGGTTGCCGGTTCTGCGAGCGATGTGGCCTGCGCTTTGCAAATTTAACTGATATTTAAATTATACGTTCTGCAAAATTATATAAGTCAGTGGTCCCAGCTGATTCGTAATGGATATGTAATTAAATAAAGTAGAAAGAAGGTGCCAATGTCAATGTCAAAACCAACTGAAACAGATCGAATAACACTGTTATGGTTGTTACTCAAAAACAACAGTGGACTGCGAAATGTTAGTCACACTAACGATTTGACGTAACAATTCACTTTAACATGTTTGTGAACAAAAAGTTGTTCATTGTTCAAACTGATGTAGCATCATCAGTATTTTTGCCTTAGTGAGAATATAGAACACAAGGTCCCGTGAATTATGAATAACTAGTTATGTCCCGCGGCCCCAATTGTAATTGGCACGTTTTCGCATTGTGCATTTTATGCATGATCATAAGTACGTACCTACGTTATTTTACGCCGTGAAAAGTATTCTCTGTCATGATGTTAAAATAAAAATTTCTGTCCGTTCCGTTCTGTAGTCTCAAATTAGCATCAAATAAACGAACATATACAAACTTTTCATTTATATAATACTAGCTTCTGCCCGCGGTTTTCACCCGCGTTCCCACAGGAACTGTGCATTTTTCCGGGATAAAAAGTAGCCTATGTTACACTCCGGTCCATAAACTATATCTATGCCAAAAATCACGGCGATCCGTTGCTCCGCTACTGCGTGAAAGAAGGACAAACCAACAAACACACCTTTATTTAACACGATCGCAGTAAGGCCTGTAAGTCTGTGATTCGGGTAGACGAATGTTGCAGAGGCCCGCTGTTAGAGTCATTTATATTAACTTTCATAAGTGCTCCTTTGGGGCTTATTTGAATAAAGAATTTTGAATTTAAATTTGAATTTGAATAAGACGCCAGACACGTGTCGAGTTACCCTACAAGGTACCAGCTTCAATTTTCTTGAACTCGCGTGAACGTGCATCAATTTTCCTGCATCACGCTAGACGTCAAAGAGTTTTTACGTCGTACGGGAAATCGCTCAACTGGGCACAATTTTACCTGTTGCCTACTGGAACTACGCAGTTAGCCTAGCAGTTACATTTGACTTTTGAAACTGGCCGTGGCCACTCGGCCTCCAAGAGCGGTACAGTTACCCGCTTACCTTCCGCTTATGCAATGCCGAAACGTGATCGCTGTGTTATTTCTTATCAACACTTGTTGCGCCCAAATGGTTGATGTAATATTCAAAGTGGTTAGCGTTTAGGTGTTAGATGCAGCGTGGTGTCGGTTATTTTGAAGTAGAAGGTCACGACTCACGATCATTTATTTATTTGTTCACACACGCGTTAGTGGTACTGACTAACTCTTCTGCGAGTGTCCGTCTGGGTTGTTGCCACCGCTTTGTGAGTGAAGTCTGCCGCCAAGCAGTAATGAACAAGTATTATAGTACTGTGTTCCGGTTTGATAAACAGAGTGAAATTACTGGGCTTATGAGACCTAACACCTAATATCTCAGGGTAACGAGCGCACAGCAGTGCCGCGCAGGCCTTTGTGTTTCAAAGTTCTGGGTGGCATTGCAATTGGGGCCGGCGTTATGCTTACCATCAGGCAAACGACCAGCTCGTCTCGTTACAAAATAACACAAAAAAACAGAATAGTGTCGATTCTGTCTAATTCTAGTTTCGCTCTCTCTTTCATATAGCATGAGAAAGAGATTGAAGACCAGACAGATCTAAATTTAGTTTTAAAACCTTCCTTGATAATTTAGATGCCACTAAATTCATTGGCGATTAAATTTACACTATACACAAGCAAGTGAATTAATTTGATTACCACGCATTTTTTTGAGCACCACAGACCGTAAAATAACAGTAAATAAACGTAGTAGTTACGCTAAATTTTTTGGAAAATTAGCTGTAATCATGAAAAGATATTCCGAAACGAAAGCATTGAGTTTTATCAAATGGAGAGCCATGGGACCAACATAATTTACGAGGCACCCTCATTAAGCGAGGTCAATCACCCAAGATACACAAAGCGGGCGACCACGATGGAGTGAACAGGCGGCTTTTAGGGGCAGCTTAGACGCTCAAGCAAACGTACGTTTGCTGGTCAGAATAACAACGCTTTTGCGTCAAGCGCTCATTTCAAGTATCACGAAATCTGCGCTTGACGCGAAAGCGTTGTTATTCTGACAAGCAAATGTACGTTTGCTTGAGGCGTCTGAGGTGCCCCTTATGGCAAAGAAAAAATATCAAATTCCCTCGGGTAATATGGCTAAATATTGGAAGCCGGCGACGCAGACGTGACGGGAAATATGCATGGTGTCCTCGGAACAGTGCTGCTTTGATGAATGCATAATCAGAGGGCTTCAACGAATTCTAATGGATTCCTTTAGCTTATTTCGAACTGTTTGAAAGCTTTTGCATCGACAAACAGAGAACACTGTCACGGTCACCAACACCACGAGTACGAACAAACTTACGGGATATTTTGTTTGCATTGAGTTTACGATATTTCGGCACTTGCAAGTAGCAAGCGCCATGATCAGGGCGAAACTGAAGTCTATTATAATGGGTTGCGGGTGCTTGCGACAGAGCCTAAACATCGGAAACTTTAAATACAATAATAAGTGCTACTATTTGGTAAATCGTTAATTGTAACTTTGTTCGTAATATAAAGATGTTTCCTGACGTATCAATATTTAAAGAATATCTTCTAGATTAAAATGACTGCATTAGCCATTTTCACCAGTGGCATCTAAACAATCCCCTAAATACGGATCCCTTAGCTTAAGACGTCACCTAAATTTTCTCCGTGCTAAGTGACAGGTTGTTAAGGGACACTTATGTAGGCGATAGTCGCGAAGAATGCACGGTGAAAATGGAAATGAAGTTAAAGGTAGAGTTAGGTGATGCCTTACGCTAAGAGTTCCGTAGTTAGGGGATTGTTTAGGTGCCACTGATGAAAATGGGCATAAGCGTAACACAGGTAGAACTAGAAGTTAATGTATAGCTCTATTAAATAAAACGAATCTGGAGCCTATACAGTACGTAATCAGCGGCGCAAGTACGGATCTATTCAGGTCGATGAAATTCGATAACATTCGATAAAATTGACAGTTAACAGGGATAAAGTGGGTTTTATCGATTTTAACTGTCAATTTTATCGAATATTATCGACCGAAAAGATCCGTACTTGCGCCGCAGTTACAACTTGAGTCTTGATATTCTATAGGGATCTCGCCTTAATTTCATTAGCATACCTTCTTTAAACAAGCAAGATCACTAATTAACGTTCTTGTCACGTCCTTGACTCTATCATACATGAGATTACTCAGAGCAGACTCCAGCTCTATTTATAAACTCATCAACAAAACCTGCACACCGCTCGATTATTCAATCGAACCGTAAGGACCTAAAAATCCCCGTGGTTCGATTGATGGGACCGTTTGGACATCAAATAGCAAAATCTGTTCAGTTCGATTGTTGAATCGAACCATACGTACCTACGAATCATCGTGGTTCGCTTGAACTACGCGATCGGACCTTGCGGCCGGAGCGCGTCATATATCAGAACACAAAACTAAGTAAAGAAATATTATTTTTTCTAGCTAGTAGGCTGCAGCCGTCTGCATTATCAGAAATAGTTTCCACGGAGAATATACAATAAACGTGCAAAATGTAAGGTACACACAGTGTCTTGGAAACAAAAACCTAGCTCGAAGTGTTATTACATTGCGAAATTGTTTCGTAAACAGTGGCTCGTGCGCAGATGTTATGCAAAGCTAATTTACGGCGCCGATAATCAAAAGTTAGCAGAACAGTTGGTAAATATCGCGCGGCCTTTGCTTCGTTCAATCTAGACCCATACTTACTAATATTATAAATGCGAAAGTGTGTTTGTTGGTTTGTAGTCCTTCTTTCACGCAGTAACGAAGCAACGGATCGACGTGATTTTTGGCATAGATATAGTTTATGGACCGGAGAGTAACATTGGCTACTTTTTATCCTGGAAAAATGCACGGTTCCTGTGGGAACGCGGGTGAAAACCGCGGGCAGAAGTTAGTGTGACATAAAATTGACATTGACAGCTGTCAATAAAGTTTTATAATGTTGACAAGTTGTTTTAATTTGAAAGGTCGGTTTGACGGTTCCTGTGGGAACGCGAGTGAAAACGGCGGCCAGAAGCTAGTCTTTGATAAACTGTGAAAATGATTGCATTCGTGTTTCTGTGCAGGTGTTTTTGGTCGTTGGGCTGGGGGTATACTTAGTTGGTATTTTTATGTAATTGTGTGATGAGACGTGCAAGGCGTTCGCTTAGCGTCACTGCTCAGAATTTATGTTTACGGCTTTTTGAATTACACAGTCACGCGCGGCACTGCAGTGCGCTCGTCACTCGGGGACATGTAATTATCTCTTATTAAGGTAAGATAAGATAAGATAAGATAAGATAAATTTTATTTGTATAAAACATGAGTATTATACCAACTTTAAATTATATAAGTGGGTACATCGATGTTATAGTCATTACAGGTTCATCATGTTTTGCCTCATATGTAGGCGTACAAATTGAGAGGCGGACTGTCATTTTTAAGTTACATATTCTGAAACAAACTTCAATAATTTCAAATACAATAATAAAAAAAAACATTCTTTTTAATTAAATTAATGATTTAACTTTTTTTTTTTTTTTTTTTTTTTTTTTTTTTTTTTTTTTTTTTTTAACTTTTTACTTTGTACAGACAGACATGCTCATTACTAGAACGAAAGCATGCTACTAATGAGCATTTGCTACTTCTAGTTGCATGTCTGTCAACATTACCATGTTTATTTCAAGCATGCTCAAAAATCAAGTGGAAGGACATGACCATGATAGTATTGCTAGCATTGAACTAGCATGCTTATTGCTAGCAAATATGAACAGTTTTAGGTCATGCTTCTTTTAAGCATGCTTAATATGAACATTTATGCATCGCAAATCACATTGTTTTCCTCCACTAGAGTACAAATATACATTACATACATACACAGAAACCACTAATTGTAACTGAATGTATGTAACTAATGATTTATTATGTTATGTGCTATGTTACCATTAGTTTTTTGCACAGACAGGTACTCGAAGATAAAAATAATTTACTACTGGCCCTGCGCGTGATAACAGCCTTAATCCAGAATTTTACGAACGAAGTTGCAACGGTGTTCGATTGGATAAAGTCGTAGAATACTATAGAATCGTAGAAAAGACAATTTAGACGGTACGTGGGCCACGTGAATGACACGCGCGACTTGCAAGGAGCCTCGTTGTTTGATCTATTTACAATACATTAGTATTCAAACCAGGAGTGACCTTTCCGTCCCCCATTCACACACGACAGTACACAACAAAAGAAACAGGTGCATTATTCCTTTTCAACTGTCTCGGGCTGGTGGAGTTTTGTCCTGTCGTCGGATCACAATAGACGCCGACGTTGTACTCTTTGATACAGACTCCTTTAACTGTAACTTTTACTTTTGTTGTTGATGAATGGGAAAGCCCGCATACATTGCGGGAGAGTGACTGGCAATAGGGTACTCTATCTATTCGTAAAACGTTATCATAGGAGTGTGTGATTTTTGAGTTCTTTTCACAAACATAAAAGCAATAAAATGTTTGTGATCATTTTTTTTTTCCCTGTCTATGTTTCGTTTTGTAACGTAACCTACTTATAATACAATCTAGCCACAAATTGGGTTAACAAGTAATTTAAATTTAACATAAACTCCTAAATCAACTGTCTAAGAATATGTCCATTAACACTTTTCCTATTGTTATATATTATTAGGGGAAGACACTTTGTTCATGTGTTCTTTACGTGATCATATATGAAGTGTGTTAATTTAATCTTTCTTGATGATCCAATAAAATAATAATGAAATAGTCTTAGTCCAGTGTTTTGGTTCTACAGTCTCGAGGGGTGAGACTTTATGGTCTCTTAGAGCCATTTAACGACATTGAACGGCTTCAGTTTGCCTAGCTTGCATCCAAAGGCCCCCCGGTTTTGACTAGTTCCACCTAAACAGTTGACTTAAATCCACCTAAACAGTTGACTTAAATCCACCTAAACAGGTAGTTTCTAGGCAAGCGTGCTACACTTTCGACCGCATCGTCGCGTACCATCAACTCGTTAAATCGCAGAAGGCTAGCAAATGATACTAACCTACCTAAACCAGTTTCAGAACTGTACTCGTTTAGACCCCTTCGCCATAGGGTCAAGGCCGGTTCCATTTCTCTAATTAGAATTGCGAAACAGCTCGCTATGTCCTGTATAAGACATGAGAAGTTAGTACATTACATTCAAATACTGTCATAACTACAGTACAGCTTTGTCTGATCTGCAGCGCTGCCACCTTATTTTTAACAGCAATTCTTGTTCTCAATCATGCTCCATCAGGCCGTCAGTGCTGAACTTCCAAATGCCCTCTGTTCTACTCGATATTTAAATTGAAGTTCTTTACTTGCCTTGGATTGCTTTGCGATCGTATTCTCTTTTTTGAATACAACATTCGAACATTATTGCCCAACGCTGGTCTAATCAATCGACTAAAACAACAACAAACTTTTTTATACAATGTTGTCTTGCGTTTGTCTACTATCTCACTTATTGGTATTCAGATGCATGGGTTTTCAGATAATGCATCGTATATCATCATCAATTACAGTACATCATTCTAAGCTGATGCCAAGCGTCGACTTTCATTCCCTTGCAGCTCCATTCACGTCTTATCATTCCAAAGCTCGTTTTATCTCAAAGGGCCAGCAATAGACATTAAACCTGTCCAAACCAGTTCCAAAACTGTCCCCGTTTAGACAGCGGTGCCAGCTGCAGGTCAAGGCCGGGTCCATTCTACTAATCTGTACCGCCGAATTATTCGCGGAACACGCCCGCCCGTGCCCACTATACGTTAATTAGTGCGTTGAGTCGATGAGCCGTTCAGCGTAACCCGGTGTTTAGTTACGGTGCTGTAGAATGTATCTGTTAGTTTGGTATGGAAATGGGCTTGAAACAAAAACTTTGTTATGTTACAGAGTGTTTTGTTGATACAGGGCAGCGGTTTCTTTCAATTCTCGATGGTTGTTTTGTTTGGATTTCTTTAGGTAGATCGTTACATCGGAGAATGTGATCTCGACCGAGTACAATATACAGCATAGGTTCTTTTTTTGAATTGGAGAATCCTACCTATCTATGCTTTCCTACAGTTTATCCTATCCTACTAATATTATAAATATATGCGAAAGTTTGTGTGCGTGTGCTCGTGATTGTTTGTTACCGATACCGATTATAATACAAGAAATATGATGCAGCAGGGCTATTTTAACTCACTCGGAATGATATCCGTGTCGGAAGCGACTGTCTTGATCACCTATTATATATATTTCCGAAACGCATCACAACAGAAATATTGTCGGGATTATATCCGTGTTTATGCAGCTGAGTTGTCGATTCTAAACGGGGAATTTCTCTGACGGGATGCGGTTCCGAAATATAAATGATCAAGAAAGTTGCTTCCAAGACGAATATCATTCCGAGAGAATTAAAATCACCCTGCTGGTTGCCTAAATTTACCTGCACTTCCTGAATATAATTATATTCGGGAGCACAAGCCGCGGGCAGAAGCTAGTTTAATTAAACTAGCTTCTGCCCGCGGCTTCGCGTGCGTGAAATCAGGATAAAAAAATAGCCTTTAGCACTTAGGGGTAGATAAGTGAAAGAATTTTTAGAATCCAACCTGTGATCCAGAAATGAGCGGTAACAAACAAACTTTACCTCTTTATTATAGTATAGAGTATAAATTAAAATAACTAGAAACCTGTAAATAAATCTCATCATCCAAGAAAGGTATTGCATTCTTTTTAAGGTCTAGACTTGTCAACCAATATAGATTTTATAGACTGGTCTGCCGATCTCGTCTCCATATTGAGGTTAGTCAATATTAGTTCCACTTTGTGTGGAAAGCTGTCCGACAACATTTTGCGCCTATTATATTAACATCGTTAACTTGTCTTCTCTAAGGCTAAGTAAGACTCAAGAGACGAATCTAAGATTTACGCCTTCATACTTATTTATTATCAATATTCTATACAGTTTTGCCAAGTAAATGGAAGCAACCACACTAACCCTAAGAGGCAGAGACAAGTCTAACCGCGGACTTTTGCTTCAGTAATGTCAAAATTGCTTAGAATTTTTAAATATGGAAGCATGAGTCCACTCTTAGATTCGTCTCTGAATCTTACCCTTAGATTCGTCTTTGAATCTAAGCCCTTGTCTACGTTTCTGTAGGTAATCATGAGGACTGTATGATTCGGTATATTCTTAAAGTTAATAACCTCCCCACCAGTGACGTTGAGAATTTTAATTCCCATCGGTCCCAGTATGTAATATACTGATATAGGTCATATGATAAAATGCTCTTTATTTAACACCAATAAAATTATAAGAACAGTTTTCATGATTTGCCAAACTTCAACTATTTAGATCAATATACCTAGTAAGTAGCAGTAGATCAATGTAGCCACGTAGCCAATGAGTAGCGGTGGTCCGGTGGATCAATGTAGCCAGTGAATCGCAGTAGGTCAATGTAGCCACTTAGCCAGTGAGTAGCGATTGCCCGGTGGATCAATGTAGCCAGTGCGTCGCAGTAGGTCAATGTAGCCACGTAGCCAGTGAGTAGCGATGGCCTGGTGGATCAATGTAGCCAGTGCGTCGCAGTAGGTCAATGTAGTCACGTAGCCAGTAAGTAGCGATGGTCCGGTGGATCAATGTAGCTAGTGCGTCGCATTAGGTCAATGTAGTCACGTAGCCACTGGTGGGGTCAATCTATCCATTGAGTCGCAGTGGCTCTTTGTATCCACGTAGCTAGTGAGTAGCGATGACCCGATGGGTCAAAGTAGACAGTGAGCCGCAGTATGTCAATGTAGCCACGTAGCCAGCGAGTCGCAGTAGGTCCAATGTAGCCACATAGCCAGTTAGTAGCGATGGTCCGGTGGATCAATGTAGCCAGTGAGTCGCAGTATGTCAATGTAGCCACGTAGCCACTGGTAGGGTCAATGTAGCCATTCAGTCGCAGTGGGTCTTTGTATCCACGTAGCTAGTGAGTAGCGATGACCCGATGGGTCAAAGTAGACAGTGAGTCGCAGTATGTCTAAGTAGCCACGTAGCCAGTAAGTCGCAGTAGGTTAATGTAGCCACATAGCCAGTTAGTAGAAGTGGCCCGGTATATCAATGCAACCAGGGAGTTCGGTCTTTAAATTGTAATGTAACTATAGTGAGTAGCAGTGGCCAAGCGTCGATTGAAGTGTAATGTTCGGTTGGTATTTATTGTTCCAGGGGGAGGTCTGAACAGCGGCGTTGTCCTTCAGCGATTTCCTGAGATAAACTGGGAAGATACACCATTCCACGAAGGCATTGGATGGGTAAGATTTTTCACATAAAACATAAATAATACGAACGCACTGCACTGTCGCGTAGGCCTTTATATTTTAAAGTTTTCAATGGCACTGCAATTGTTATGGGCTGGCGTCGTGCTTACCATCAGGCAAACGACCCGCTCCTCTCTTTATCCAATAGTATAAAAAATCATCAGATTAAATAATTTCTTGCCCCACACAGTAAAGTGAGTGAAAAAAGAAACAAGATTTTGTCCTATAATTTTTGAGAGACATTAATTTTCTCTCGGTATAATTTTGTTTTCTTTCTTTAAAAAAAAAATAAAAAATCCCTGTCAATTAAGTCACTAAGTAAAATATTTAAATATAATAAAACAAACAAAACAGCTTCCTAATTGAAGTACAGTTTTAAGTACTTATATAAATGTAAATTTAGCTTGCAAGTAAGTGTTTGAACATATTTTTAAAACAATTCACTGAAGAACCCGGTTTGGGGATGACCTCGAACTAGACCACCCTTATTGTATCCTGTGAACGGAACCAAGGTCTTCTCAACTTGAGGTTCCAAACAAAAATACCGTAGCTAAAAATAAATAGGCATAGAAGTGTAGCTTACAACGAAATACGTTATAATGCGTGAGTTGCGTATGATTGTTGGACGCACGTTATGCATGGGTTCTTGAAACCAAGCAACGTTTGCAAGGCAAGCCCAGAATGCGATGGATAATGAAATATGATAATGAATTCCAGATGTCTGGAAGAAAACGTGATCTGATTTGATGTGATAGTTTAACATCTTATGGTAAATCAGACAAACTGAGTAAATTTTGTTTTCTGATTGGATGGTTGTAGGTGAGTTCCAAATTACGGTGGTCGGCCATAAAACTAATTTGGTAGAGTATTTTCGATGTCGCTTTTGAGCATAAATAAGATTCGTGTGCGATTTAACTCTGAGCATAATTTTAGGTATTGGATGTACCCACACGAATGACGCATCATGTCATGCGAATACGTTCGGACATCACTGTTTTTATTTTATATACGGTCGCAAATGCTGCTTGGTTCGTGAAATCTTAAGATTACTACTAATTATTATGCGTTGTTGTCAAATATAAGGCTGACTTCATCAATAGTTTTTCAAACAGATTAGCGCAAGAAATTATGCTGATGTTTCGATAGTTATCATGATCGCCCGTAGTTAAAAAAAAAACTTAATAAAAAATTGCTTTAAAAAAGCGACGAACCGACTTCAGTGACAAACTACTGAACCGATTTTGATGAAATCTCTATGAGACCAATCTGAAAGTATACCCTTTCAAATAAAAAAAAGAATTTTCCAAATCGGTTTATAAAATGACCGAGATCTGAGGTAACAAACATGAAAAAGAAATACCCGATGAATTGATAACCTCCTCCTTTTTTGGAAGTCGGTTAAAAAAATATAAACTATTCGTAGGAAGCTGTGCAAACAATAGTCCAGCTCGCAACAATATAAATATTAATTTCGGTTAAAGTCTAAGAGAATTACTAGAGACTGGAGTTGACGTCATTTGTAATAAGATCTAAGAATAGTACTAGTGGGACGTTACGCTGCAATGCCCCGCTATGAAGGTCCTAAGAGTCCTAACATACTGAAGAAAATTTAGACGTTTCTGTAGCTTAAACTCACAAGGTTAAAAATAAACTACTTAGCTTTCTTAGAATTTTATCCGATGAAAGGTTGCAGCCTCAAACAATCTAATTACAAATAAATAACGCCCAGAGTAGATAGGTGGTTACCTATTACGCCCTGTGTTTAGCGAATAATGAACTACGAGTATCATGGCCCCACAGCCCACAACACCCAATACAAAGAAATATAAATATTGTAGGTACTTGTGTTTCTTTATTCCACACAGATTTGTCGAAATCCTACAACGTGTTTCTTCGGCGAAGGAAATCATCGCGGTGCATCCGTGGCTTGGTGGTAGGGCATTTTCTAGTACTCGCTTGGCTAGCTACTGTTCTGAAGTTGACATTATTATGTTGCCAAGCACCACAGACCAGTAAACCTAGACGTCGCATAATCCAAGTTTTGCATGAAAACACAATCGTAATGTGTTGGCGGGGGACGAGGGAAGACGGCGTGTTGTGATTGGTCAGTTTAAAACTCATACATCAGACGAGTGAAGACGGCGTGTTGTGGTTGGTTCGGCTGGGCGGCGTTACGCAGTGATAATGCTTAACGTTGATGAACAGCGTGCCCGGCTAAGCGGTGTCTATAGGTTTTTTTTTAATGTTATTAGGTAACGAGACGAGCTGGTCGTTTGCCTGATGGTAAGCATAACGCCGGCCCATAACAATTGCAGTGCCACTCAGAACTTGGAAACAGAAAGGTCTGCGCGGCACTGCAATGCGCTCGTTACCCTGAGACATTAGGTATTAAGTCTCATAAGCCCAGTAATTTCACTGGATACTCTGCTCATCAAACCGGAACACAGTAATGCTTGCACACTACTGCTTGGCGTCAGACTTCACTCACAAAGCGGTGGTAACAACCCAGACGGACACTCGCAGAAGAGTTAGTCCTCCCACTAACAAGCTTAGGTTTACTAGGTTTACTAAGGTTTACTAGTCTGAGCCAAGCACGCACCGTCAGCTGCACTTGAGAACCAGTCGTACTCTCAGTTTAACATATTCACCACCCTCGCTTAAGATCAGACGCATTAGAGGTTAATTAATGCTACCGAGTATAAAAAAAAACGAATCTTGCCCTTCCGAACTACAGAAGCTAAGTCCCTCGACCTATGGACTGCACCGCGAAGGTTGCCGGTATTGGTATGTAATGTTTCCAACGCTTTTAGGCAGACCAACACATTTGATCCACGGCTGTGTCGTATATATATATACGAGAATGAAGGATTGCTTGGGGTCTGTATGACAAGTAATGTATTTAATATTCCCCGTGACCACTAACACTGCAAAGAGTTCTAAAAGTCGGAAATCATTGTAAAAAACGGAGGTAGGACTGACTTTAAATTTTATCTTGTTGTTTAATCGAGAAAGCCTAAGAAACTACTTTTAAAATAGTATTAACGTGAAACAAGGTCCTGCCTGCTACCCAGGTGCTGTTTGTTCCAGTTTTGCCAACCGCAAGGAACTTTTAAAGTAGTATTAAGGTGAAATAAGGTCCCGCCTGCTACCCAGGTGCTGTTTGTTCCAGTTTTGCCAACCGCAAGGAACTTTTAAAGTAGTATTAAGGTGAAATAAGGTCCCGCCTGCTACCCAGGTGCTGTTTGTTCCAGTTCTGCCAACCGCAAGGATGGGCGTTGTCGACCGAGCGCTCGGAGCCGCGGTTCTACGTGTCCGTTCTGACGGACGTGGACGCGAACCGGCACTACTGCGCGTGCCTCTGCTTCAACGAGACCGTCGCCATCACACCCACCAAGCCCGCAGACGAGGTGAGATACACATATAAAAATAGAAAGAGAAGAAAGAGAAGTAGTACATTACTGTCCAGGCCGGATATAAAGCAATTGACGGCCGAGTAATATTGGAAGGACGAGGCGAAGCCGAGTTGCTATTTCACCGATACTAGTGCGATTTCGTTCCTTTTAAAACTTTTGAACAGGAATTCCCATTTTATTACGAAATACGAACTAGCTTCTGCCCGCGTTACTCTCCGGTCCATAAACTATATCTATGCCAAAAATCACGTCGATCCGTTGCTTCGTTACTGCGTGAAAGAAGGACAAACCAACAAACACACTTTCGCATTTATAATATTATAGTATATAGTATGGATATGGATTCGCGTTCGCTTTATAATAATCAATAATAAATATCTAAATAGACCTCGATTTCACTTCAAGTAAAATAAAGAATAAATAAAACTCTCCAGCAATTTGTCATTAATGTTGTTACCGTGTCATTTCGTTGCGTACCAAAAACGATCGAAGTATTCTCTTTTTTTTAACCGACTTCCAAAAAAGGAGGAGGTTATCAATTCGTCGGGTATTTTTTTTTTTATATTTGTTACCTCAGATCTCGGTTATTTATAAACCGATTTGGAAAATTCTTTTTTATTTGAAAGGGTATTACTTTCAGATTGGTCCCATAGAAATTTCATCAAAATCGGTTTAGTAGTTTGTCACTGAAGTCGGTTCTTCGCTTTTTTAAAGCAATTTTTTTAATTAAGAATCTGTTTCCGAGCAATTCGGAGAAAATACAATCCCTGACAACAGTGTTAATGACACTCTTTGTTCATACCTTGAAGTTTCTCAAACCTAATTGTGCAGTCAGACCTTAAAATCCGTCGTCATTGACACGATTCCAGACTGATAAAAGGTTACAAATGTTACAATAATGTCCGAATGAGCGCGTAACACCCGCCCGATAGTGTTGAGCGCTTCGCCGCATCCGCCTCGAGATAACTGGGAGCTTAGGGTTTGCATACCACGTGCGTCATTGGGATAAAACCCAAGGGCGGTGTAGACGAATATTTTTTTTTAATATTATTTGGCAACGAGACGTGCTGGTCGTTTGCCTGATGGTAAGCATAACGCCGGCGCAAAACAATTGCAGTGCCACCCAGAACTTTAAAACACAAAGGCCTGCGCGGCACTGCAGTGCGCTTGTTATCCTGATACATTAGGTATTAACTCTCATAAGCCCAGTAATTTCACTGGCTATACTCTGCTCACCAAACCGGAACACAGTAATGCTGGCACACTACTGCTTGGCGGCAGACTTCACGAGCAAAGCGGTGGTAACAACCAGACGGACACCCGCAGAAGAGTTAGTCCTACCACGATTACAAAATTCTGAAGCTGTTCTAACAGTGTCGGAATTCTGTCATCGTGCAAATTCTTAGGTAACCGCTGAATATGAAGGAGTCTCATTGACTAACCTCAACGAAGCAAGAAGACTGCGTGGTCGAAGATGGCAAATGTGACGAGCTCTCAGGTGCACGGGCCTTACTCCGTAAATCGAACGTCGAAGCTTCGGCAGACGGATCGCAGTTTTACTACTATGAAAGTGTTTCGGATCCAACGTTCGATTCGATTTTTGCACTTGACATTTTGTCTTTCATAGTAGGAAAATTAAATGCCGATCCGTCAGCCGAAGCTGCGACGTTCGATATACGGAGTCAAGCCCCAGCTCCGGAACACACCAATGCAGTTGCTAGGTGACAGATTTTCAACTTGAGCGTGGTAGCTAGCCAGACGAGCACTAGAAAATGCTTACCATTATCGTTAGTGGTAGGACTAACTCTTCTGCGAGTGTCCGTCTGGGTTGTTACCACCGCTTTGCTCGTGAAGTCTGCCGCCAAGCAGTAGTGTGCAAGCATTACTGTGCTCCGGTTTGATGAGCAGAGTATCCAGTGAAATTACTGGGCTTATGAGACTTAATACCTAATGTCTCAAGGTAACTAGCGCACTGCAGTGCCGCGCAGGCCTTTGTGTTGCAAAGTTCTAGGTGGCGCTGCAATTGTTATGGGCCGGCGTTATGCTTACCATCAGGCAAACGACAAGCTCGTCTCGTTACCAAATAACATAAAAGACGACTTATAAAAAAAATACTCATTGCAAAGAAATCCGTCATTTGGACATCAACTGTCAGCGTGCGAGTCCCGCACTTAAACGCTCTAGTTTATTAGTTTATTATACACTTACACAATACACCCGCATGTTCGTAACTTCCTAACACGTTATTAGGCAGGACTTTGTGACCGATTAAAGTTTATTTAATAATGCTGCCGTCGATTGCATGTAAACCTCTTTATGGTGCTCGCTTTTATTAAACGCTTCGTATGTTATGGCTAGCTTCCGGCGTTTGTTTTGAGTCGTGGATAGATAAGGTAACTTAGTTGATATGTGAAGGGAGAACGGGACTTTTTGACATTGGTTTGTTATTGTTTTATAGACGCGGTAGGACTAACTCTTCTGAGAGTGTCCGTCTGGGTTGGTACCACCGCTTTGTGAGCGAAGTCTGCCGCCAAGCAGTAAATGTGCAAGCGTTACTGTGTTCCGGTTTTGTGAGTAAAGCTGTCAGTGAAATTACTGGGCTTATGAGACTTCAGGGTAACGAGCGCACTGCAGTGACACTCAGAACTTATTATCCAGTAATTTCACTGGATACTCTGCTCATCAAACCGGAACACAGTAATGCTCGCACATTACTGCTTGGCGGCAGACTTCACTCACAAAGCGGTGGTAACAACCCAGACGGACACTCGCAGAAGAGTTAGTCCTACCACTAACAAAGTTTGCAGATCGTCAATATTATCTGTAATCCGCGGCCGTTTACACTCGTTGTAAAGGAAACGATACACGATCACGTTAGTCACATTCAATGACAGGCTGAGAGTGTGTGGAAGCCGGCGTCCGGTTACATGTGAGCTAAGGGTGCGGTCAGACAGCCTTGTTACTTCAATAGCCACTGGAGAAACACTTCGCTGATATATTTCTGATATTTTTCTCGGAGTCATAATCGTTATGATGAAAGCAGAAAGATTTTAAAAGCGAGGATGCAAAATTACAGTAACCTAAGTTGCTCCTTGTAACAACAGCTATCTGCCAGTGAAAGTCCCGTCAAAATCGGTCCAGCCGTTTAGGAGATTACCCGGAACAAACAGACAGACAGACAAAAATTTTAAAAATGGTTGTTTTGTTATATGTACCGTACGTATATATCATTTCATATGCATTTAGTAAAAAGGTGTTATTTTGATATTACAAACAGGCACTTCAATTTTATTTATTTCTATAGACTATATGATTACGAGACGAGCGTATCGTTTGCCTGATATCATAATTCCAGCCCATAACAATTACAGTGCCACTTAGAACTTTAAAACACAACGGCTTGCGCGGCACTGCAGTGCGCTCGAAACCCTGATAACCCAGTAATTGCACTGCCTACGTTGCTCATCAAACGTGACTAAAGGAATGCTTGCATTTCTTGGGCGGCAGACTACGCGAGCACAGCGGCGTTGGTCACACAGACGGACATTCGCAAAAGATAAATTTTACCGTCTTACCACAAAAACATTAAACACACCAGTGTTAAACAGCGTTTAACTGCTAAACATGCCTTAGTTGCGTGTTTAAATATGAGCAACCACAAATCTTGATTTACGTAGTGTTTAGCCGTATAAGTCTAACTCCATTCTGTTATGACATTTCTAATCTTTTTTACGTATGTTTATCGTTAGACACTGTCTAGCTAAACAGGAGTCTAAAATAGTTTTTTTTTGTGTTAACACTGTTAGTCGTAAATTAGTAATGCAGTTGGCCGCCGATCCGTCGATGGTTCCGATCCTAAAGCTTTGGTGTCGGTAAATATCGAGATGTAGTTACGGTATACGATAATATAAAGAACTAGCTGTGGTTTCACTGGCGTGAAGATTCTCACAGAAATCTTGCTTTTTCCGGTAAAAAAAAAAGTAGCCTTTGTCACTCTCGGATCCGTAAAATATCTTTATGCAAAAAAATCACTTCGATCCATTGCTCCGTCGCTGCGTGAAAAAAGAATAAACCAACAAACACTTTCGCATTTATAATATTCAGTAGGGATTGATCCATTTATAGATGCATTGATCCATCTATAGATACATTGATCCATCTATAGATACATTGATCCATCTCTAGAGATGCATATACAAACAAAGTGCTTAACTGCTTACGTCGCGTAGGTGATGTAACAGTTATTCCATAATGTTTACGAATCGCTCAATAAATAGCCAAAGTCTTTTATGCTGAAACGATTTACGACCAGCATAGTTTATGAATCGCTAACCGTTAGATGGTCGAACGAGGCGTCAATAACGACGGATACTGATTGATTTTATTGAGAGAAAACTGATTTAGGTCGGTAGCCACTTCTTGTTTATGTTTCAGGTATCGTTTGTGCAATGTAGCGCTGAATTCTAATTCTTATTTGTTTATATTTTATTGATAATTTGCGACTGATCGCTGAATCAGCGTTTGATCACGATTTCACCTGATGGTGAGAGACGATGTGGCTGAAAGTGTAGCGCGCTTGCTCAGCAAAACACCCTCATATCGTTAGTGGCAGGACTAACTCTTCTGCGAGTGTCCGTCTGGGTTGTTACCACCGCTTTGCTCGTGAAGTCTGCCGCCAAGCAGTAATGTGCAAGCATTACTGTGTTCCGGTTTGATGAGCAGAGTAGCCAGTGAAATTACTGGTCTTATGAGACTTAATACCTAATGTCTCAGAGTAACGAGCGCACTGTAGTGCCGCGCAGGCCTTTGTATTTCAAAGCTCTGAGTGGCACTGCAATTGCTATGGGCCGGCGTTATACTTAACATCAAGCACACTAACAGATCATCTCGTTACCAAATAGTATAAAAAAATATGTTATTCTAAAACAGAGCGCTTTCAGACTGAGAAATGAAAAGCCGACGGTGTTATTCATGCGAATTCTTTGTGGCGTACGTCAAGGCTGAATCGATAGGTTAACAAACTAATTTTCAACATATTCTTTTTACACGGGATCGTTTGATCTCTATCACGCCTTGAATTGAAGATGGTGAATACTCTAAATTTAGGACTAGCTCTCAAGTACAGCCAGAGCGCACGGTGCGTAGCTGCTGGATCACACGGTTATTGGCACTAATTTGCTCGGCGACAGATTTCCAAATTGAGCCTGGTAGCTAGCTAGGCGAACGTAGAAAATATCCTACTACCACGCTAAGGCTGGATCATGATAAATGAATAAACGCTTACACTCATACACCCGCACTAGGATTCCCTGTGTCGCAGGTGGCATAGGCACACACAGATACACATCACAAACATCCAAGACCCGAGAACAAACTTTATGCTAACACAAAATCTGCCCCGTTGGGATCGAACCCGGGACCCCTCGCTTTGCAGGCAGGGTTACTACCAACGTAGCTACGGAGGCGTGATGTTTTCCTTCACCGAAAATTCAGGCTCACTGTAACTTACGACCTACATATTGGTGGGCAGCGTCACTACGACTGAGGCATCTATCTCAAATGTCATCTCGCTGGTGGTCCGCCTTCTTGTATTTCCTCTCAATTGGGACACCATACTGCGCTAGCTTTTTTTACGTTGCCGTTTTCTGTCTAGTTCAGCTTCTGCCCACTTCCACTTGATGCGATGTGTGACTAAAAAGTACACTAGTCTCTACACGATTATTTTATTAGGTACTAGACAAATTTATCGAGCCAGACTAGACTAGACTTTTTTATACTATAAGGTAGCGACACGAGCAGGTCATTTGCCTGATAACAAATCTACCTATACTAATTGCACTTCTACCCAGAACATTGAAAGACAAAGGTCTGATTAGCACTGCATTGCGCTTGTTATCCTGGGACGTCACGTAGTAAGTTCCATCTTTTATGCCCAGTAATTTCTCTCACTAAAGTAGTGAGAGACCAATCATCAAACCGGAACACGGTAATGCATGCACAACTACTAAGATATCCTTACAACGATGTCTGTGGTCTGGGTGGACTCGTGTAGCCGTGTTAGTGGTAGGACTAACTGTTGGGTCTGGGATAACGTCTGGGTTGTTACCACCGCTTTGTGAGTGAAGTCTGCCGCCAAGCAGTAATGTGCAAGCGTTACTGTGTTCCGGTTTGATGAGCAGAGTAGACAGTGAAATTACTGGGCTTATGAGACTTAATACCTAATGTCTCAGGGTAACGAGCGCACTGCAGTGCCGCGCAGGCCTTTGTGTTTCAAAGTTCTGGGTGGCACTGCAATTGTTATGGGCCGGCGTTATGCTTACCATCAGGCAAACGACCAGCTCGTCTCGTTACCAAATAACATAAAAAAAAAGCAGTAGGTACGTCCTAAATCCGTCCAGAAGGACGCAGAACAGTTAATCCTGCTACCTAGTAAATTAATTTGGTAAGTTGTAAAATCTTTGGGGGTCATAACGTGAATCAGCATCGGTCATGAGATGGATGTTCGTTTTTGTTGATGATCTTATATCTTTATGTTTGTCTTACTCAAATCTATATTTAGATTTGCTATAATTTTTTCTACACCTGCAGATGATTCAAGATGTTTTGTTTTGATACTATTAAAAAATTAAATCTTTATCATTTTATTGAACCTTGAATAAGACTTGCTTTCAAGTGTATCTACCGGATCACATCGGTACCTACCGGTGGAGCTTGGTGGCAAGTTTTTATCTTGAGGATAACAGCAAGTTTAAGCTTGCACTAGTAATGCCCTTCGGTGGTTAACATCGCTGAAATTACTGGCCTTATGTGATTTAGAGGATTTAAAGAATTTGAATCCTTAATGTCTCAGGGTAACGAGAGCAATGCATAGCCGCGCAGGCCTTTATGTTTCAAAGTCACGGTGGCACTGCGATTGTCATGGCCTGGCGTTCATCGCTTACCGTCAGGCAAACGATCCGCTGGTCTCCTTATCCAATAGTATACAAAACGCATGATAGTGATTCAACGCTGTTATATACGTGCATAGCTATATAGGTATCCACGCTGCCCCATTTGTATATCATTACGTGTGAACCATCAAATGAACCAGTTATCCGTTAGACACCGTCTTGTTATTTGCTTCCGTATGTAGATACACCGCAAACGCTTACTTATTCAAGCTAGATTTAGCAAATAACTAAGAAGTAAGAATACTAGAAATTAAACGGGAGCATACTACATCTCTGAAAGTAACTTCCGCGAAAAGTAACAGGAATAATAGCTTTCTCCCGTCCTCCCTAAGTTAACATAGTAGCCGCCGTTCCTGAAACACGTTCCCCGAACCGATTCACGTCCGTCCGACGCTCGTAAACTGCCCTATAAATAATACCAGTTCCCCAAGGAAACCGCTTTATGGCAACGCATTTTTGTTTATTTTACCGTTCATAATTGTATGTTTCTATCATATAGGCCTGGGTATTTGCGGGAGGAAGTAATTCCATCCTTATCATTTCGTTTGGGAATTATACTTATAAGCTCTAGTTTTCGTAAATTGTAAGGGACGCAACCAAGGAACTTGCAAAATTGTATTTCTTTTTACACGACTGCACAAAAAAGGAAATGTTGTTAGGGTTTATGTATATACGTGAGTGTCTTTATTCCATCATAACTTTTAAACGTCTCAACCGATTTGGATGTATGAGATATTAGTAGAATCCTTATCCGGAGTGATATTGACTAGGGCAGATGTATTTTTTTTTGCAACCTTTGTTAGATCGACTTGTTATGTGGCAAACATTCGCGAAGTGAAGAGCGAATATCAGAACAGTCCGTAAGCTTTCAAGGGAAACAGTTGCAAACACGAGCGGAGAGAAAGGACGGAGAAGCGAGTGTTTTGGTGAAGCTCACAGATAATTTCATATCTGTATGAGAGATTATTTTTATCAAAGGATGGGGATGTCATTTTTTGAAAACAATAACTGTGTTCATATTGAGGTTTGCAACACAATAGATTTAACTTGACCTCCTGGCCACCAGCTCTTACTTGTGTAGCTCACGTAACGTCAGAATAATAGAGTACATCGCGCCATGCATATCCAATTAGAGGATATTCCCAATGAAGGCTTCTCCCTATTAAGTATCTCCAATCAAATTATCAATATTGAAGGGATGGAACTGTTACTCTGTTCTGACACTTAAACTAATTCTGTCATCTATTTGTAACAAAAGAGCTGATCTTACAATGGCTTGCTCGCCTAAACTTCTGATACTTCCTCATTTTCGTGCCTTTTCGTTTCTTTTGTTCGCTCATCGCTATAAATCATGGGTAGGTCGTGATATCACCCACTACAATACAGGCGTTCTAATAAATCACTGAAATGACATCACTCTTACTGTAACTGTGTAAATGCCAACCAGTTTGCCTTATCTAATTTTAATTTGGCCGCTTGCATTTAATGGCTTGCCATTTACACGAACGACTTGAGTTACATAGAGTTTGACGTTTTTATGTAGCTGAGCTTAGAACTATGTACAGCAGTATGCAAGAAATTGCTTATCAGTACGGTTTACCAGGTCTTACCAGATATCAAGTAATGGCCTCAGGAAGGCGTGCGGACACGCAAAAAATGGAGTGGTGGGGAGGGGAGGCCAAAGCCGTTGCAGACTTTATAGAATAGAAGAAGACTCTTCTTCTTGGAGGCAGGTATCAACATATCTGAGATATATTACCGTTGGATGCAAGAGGCGAGTATTCGATCCAAGTGGCGTTCTATGGGGGAGGCCTATGTTCAGCAGTGGACGACTTCCGGCTGATGATGATGATGATATTACCATCAGTGGTTAAGACTAAAGATTGAGATGAAAATAGTTGAACCATTGTTCATTGTTCGCCATTGCGCACGGTGCGACAAAATGAAATTGTCTGACTTATATTTGAACCTATTGTGCAAGTTTTTATCATACGTTAATTTTGTTGTATGCTGTAAAAGGTGTCAAGTACTGATCGGCGCTTTCACTTGACATTCTTTCAATACGACCGGCTTATCATTGTGTATTTATTTTTCACTGAATAATTCGCTAATTAATTTTTGTGGCGGTGTTAGTTTTGCTTTTTAACCGACTTTGCAGTCTTTATTTTGTTGTTGTTTATGCTACCCCGATTTGAATGGTTCAAACTTTAAATTATTCTATTATGGTAGATCCCGAGAGTTACATATTAGGTTGGGGAAAAAGTCTTTTCGCATTATAGTATGTATGAACTTGTAATAAAATCTCTTTGGCTATAGTATTTGTATCTGGCTGGTTTTGGTATCATATGAAAGTTTAAATTTTAAAGAACATAATTCCAAATTCAAATTAGGAAAATGTGTGATTTTCATTTGTTTTTCGTACTGTCAAAATGAGTGAATCTAATGAAGAAATTCGATACATTTTAAAATTTTACTACAAAAAAGGTAAAAATGCAACGCAAGCCGCGAAAAAAATTTGCGATGTTTATGGACCTAGTGCAGTGTCTCTGAGAGTAGCACAAATTTGGTTTAAGCGTTTTCAATCCGGAAATTTTGATTTCAAAGATGCACGTTGCTCTGGTCGCCCTATTACGGATAAAATGGATGCCATTTTTGAAAAAGTGGAACAAGATCGGCAGATCAGTAGTTACGACGTAGCTGAAGAACTGGGAATTGACCACAAAAGAGTTTTGGCGCATTTGAAAAAAACTGGGTACACAAAAAAGCTCGATATTTGGGTACCTCACGAGCTCACTGAAAGAAACCTAATGAATTGCTAATGAACCGTGTACTCATTTGTGATTCTTTACTACGACATAATGAAACCGAACCATTTTTGAAGAAGCTGATAACTGGTGATGAAAAGTGAATCACGTACGACAAGAACGTGCGAAAAAGGTCGTGGTCAAAGACCGGTCAGGCTTCACAGACTGTGGCGAAACCCGGGTTAACTCGCAACAAGGCGATGCTGTGTGTGTGGTGGGATTGGAAGGGCATTATTCATTATGAGCTGTTACCACCAGGCAGGACCATCGATTCTGAACTCTACTGCGAACAACTGATGAGATTAAAGCAAGAAGTTGAGAGAAAGTGGCCGGAATTAATCAACAGAAGGGATGTGGTTTTTCATCATGATAACGCTAGACCTCACACATCTTTAGCCACTCAGAAAAAAAATAAGAGAGTTTGGCTGGGAGGTGTTAATGCATCCGCCGTATAGTCCTGACCTTGCACCTTCAGATTTCCACCTGTTTCGGTCTCTTCAGAATTCTTTAGGCAGTGTCAGGTTAACATCACGAGAGGACTGCCAAAACCACTTGTCGCGGTATTTTGATCAGAAGTCCCAAAATTTATATAGCAATGGGATCATGTCCCTACCTACAAGATGGCAAAAAGTTATCGAACAAAATGGTACCTACATACTTTAGTTAAATGTAAATAAACTATATTAAAAAATGTTTTGAATTTTCTTAAAAAATGCGAACGAACTTTTTCCCCGACCTATTATATTTTTGTCAAGATCGGATGGCACTCAGAAGCAAGACGATGGAAGGCGGTTCCAGCTTTTTTAAAAGCCATTTTTATGTGCTGTCGTATTTTTATAACGGGAGATACTTTGTCTAAGAGCAAATCTCAGTTCTAGGTTTAATAGGTTACCGGCTTAGACCACATCGCCTTTAAAAGAATAAAAAGCTGAGCAGATAGTAGGATGAAATTACAGAAAATTTTATTCGATTCCAGATTACCTACAAAGGGTACGTGAAGTATGAGTCTTTTTAGCGTCTCATCTAAATCTCGGTAAAATCAGCTGTCGGCTTATCAATTAGTCCTTTATCAATATGTATACGTACATATTTATCATCTATTTATTTGTATCATAACTTTGTATGTCTTACGAATACGTATCGATTTCTTTTCCTATGCATTACGCCGAGCGTCACTCTCACAATCCTGAAGACTTACAGGCATTGTTTTATTTTAATTAACTTATATTTCTGTCTTTGTCTAACGTAATTGCTTCCTCAGTTCTGAACCAGATTCTCCCTTGCCTTTGTACCTACCGTAAATTATTACTGGTCACGCTTCGTGTGCTCGTGTAGGGGGGGCAGAGGACGGCGCAAGGTGCATTTCACTCGACATCGGAAAGGGCGGAAAGGAATAATCAAATCTGACAGGTGCGCTAGTTATTCGTCTAGTGCACTGGTAGGGGAATTTCGGTTTTGTGCGTCATTTTTAGTGTAGGCAAGTTTTTTTTTGACTCGCCATGGTGTATTACCTTTTGTAGTTTTATGTAACCGGTAGGTTAGCATTTCACATGACCATTTCGCTTGGTCCTTCCTCGGTTTGTCTTTCTTTCAGACAGTGACGGAGCTACGGATCGACGTGATTTTTTGTATAGATCTAGTTTATGACAGAAGGGTGGAAATCATTTAAGAAACTATTCTTTTCAAAACGTCTAATCGGGCTATATAGAACCTTATCGGCGCAAGTACGGAAGTACAAACGTTAAAAATGTCGAATCGAAAAAACTGATAAATTTATCGAATGTTGCGAAGTCTGATCGTAAAGTATTGTAGTAGCTTTATATTCTCTTCGGATTCGAACTAGCTATTCGATAACTTTTGTCGGTTGTATCAAGGCTCGATAAATTATAGGAAAAATCGATAAAACCCACTTTTTCGATTTGATCTGTTAATTTTATCGATCGAAAAGATCCGTACTTGCGCTGCTGATGATAGCCTACATAAAAACATTTCTTTTGAATAACTAAAGGTTTAATTGTAAAAACAAACGCTATCGGTCTTAGTAATTAATGTGTACTCTGTGGTACATAGGGCTGTCACGGAGAGTGACATATAGGCAAATTTTTAATCGGGGATAATGCACTGTGGGAATCATCACGCGGGTGATACCGCGGGCTGCAGCCAGTACCGTATTTACCCCAGTTATATACGAACAACCACCGCCAGTACCCACCTAAAGTGTAGCCAAGCGAACACAGTGACAAGTGACAACGTGACAATCCTATTCTGGCCGCTCGCACACCGCCCTCCCCGTAGACACTGCAAATTATTCCTTGGTATTAACATACAATTTCAGTCAGTACCCATAACCACAGAGGTCTAAATAAATTGGTCGTTGATATTACGTGACTTGCGACTGTGAATAAGTATTTGTTCATTATGTTTGAAGGGTTGTTTTGTCATGCTATTTGGGGATGTTAAAAAGGGTCTTAGGTACGTGATGAGCTTCTGCGCTGATGTGATAGTACGTTGCCATGGTGGTCTCCCTGTTCCCCTTGTATTCAAATGTGTTTGATCGATTCTTATCTATAGTTGATTGTTAATTCTCAGTTAAAAACAATAGCTCCAAAGGATTTTTTTATACTAATCCAATTTTAAACCAGACGAGCAGGCCGGCCGATTACAATTCTGCAGTGCCATCCAGAACTTTGAACCACAAAGACCGGCAATGCAAGCACCCTGTTCGATAAAAATATTGACAGTTCGAATGGTTAAAAATTTAAATTAGAGATAGGTAGTTCTTGTTTTTGAACGAAACGAAGCCGAATCTACTCTCTTCAATGTGAAGTGCATATTCGTATCTCACCATTCGACGGCTGGTTTATGGAACGAAGACTATTTTAACATAAATGTATAAATGGTTTTATCGTCGTTCGCCACGGTTTTCACACCAAAATCACTTCGCGAAATTAGTTATTCGGTCAATGCAATGAAAATTGACATCCATTGTGTATGAAATGCAATCGATAACAGATTACAAGTAAAACTCGCCGTCGCGTTTCGGAGATTAGTTTTCTTGTAAGCCGGAAAGAAATACATCATATCAAGAATTTCGCAGTCAACATCGATTGCACCCATAGCCTAGTTGGTTAAGGCGTCTGGCCCGGCTTGCCTGAAGACGCAGGTTCGAATCCTGTTGGAAGCGAAATTTTTGTGATGTTTATATTTGTGTGATTACTTTTCGTTCCCGGGAAAAGGCTGTGTTTCGTTCTCTAAAAAATTAACGGGAACCTGTCAATTCTATCGATTGCATCCGATCGCAAAGTTCCGTACTTGCACCGCTCGCGCTGGTTCATTACCCTGAGCTGAGACATTAGAGATAACGTAACTTTGTCTAGACCCGGTGACATGATCCGGTTTTAGCCTGCTATATGTATTACTCCCCCGTAATAATTTAAGATCAGAATTCACATTAAAATAAATTGATCCAGTTTTTTGATCCAATCAGTTTGCATAAAGAGTCTCAACAAATCTGACATAACAATGCGAAATCAAACAATTCAACATTAATAATAAAAGTTTATGTGAACGTTGGTTGATTCAGACGGCGAGCGGAGCGTATCTCCTGTGCCGGCAGTAGGCAGTGGTAGCTCGTACTTCGTACTATCGCGGAATATCAAGTAGTGCTGTATGGGGCACATTAAACGCTAATGCATGGTTGTTAGTGGTAGGACTAAATCTTGTGCGAGTGTACGTCTGGGTTGGTACCACCGCTTTGCTCGTGAACTCTGCCGCCAAGCAGTAGTGTGCAAGCATTACTGTGTTCCGCTTTGATGAGCAGAGTAGCCAGTGAAATTACTGGGCGTATGAGACTTAATACCTAACGTCTCAGGGTAACGAGCGCACTGCAGTGCCGCGCACGCCTTTGTGCTTGAAAGTTCTGAGTGGCACTGCAATTGTTATGGGCCTGCGTTATTCATACCATCAGGCAAACGAGCAGCTCGTCAACTAGCTTCTGCCCGCGGTTTCACCCTCATTCCCACAGGAACTGTGCATTTTTCCTGGATAAAACGTACCCTATGTTACTCTCTGATCCGTAAACTATATATATGCCAAAAATCACGTCGATCCGTTACTTTGTTGCTGCGTGAAAGAAAGACAAACCACAACAAATCAACTAACGTACAAACACACTTTCGCATAATAGGAAGTACGATAGTATGTATGGTTTTTTTTTTAATGTTATTTGGTAACGAGACGAGCTGGTCGTTTGCCTGATGGTAAGCATAACGCCGGCCCATAACAATTGCAGTGCCACCCAGAACTTTGAAACACAAAGGCCTGCGCGGCACTGCAGTGCGCTCGTTACCCTGAGACATTAGGTATTAAGTCTCATAAGCCCAGTAATTTCACTGGATACTCTGCTAATCAAACCGGAACACAGTAATGCTTGCACACTACTGCTTGGCGGCAGACTTCACGAGCAAAGCGGTGGTAACAACCCAGACGGACACTCGCAGAAGAGTTAGTCCTCCCACTAACAAAATGTATGTAAACATATATATAATATGTAATATGTAAATACATAATTATGTATGCGATTACATAATTATGTGCTTTGTATACAAGGCAAATTAACAAATAAATAGGCTAAAAAGAATGTGACATTCAGTCGGGTTTTTGTTTTAATTGGCTTGTTGACTGTTTATGACCATCAATTATCCATGAGCTCCTAAAAATATCTGAGATTACAGAAATATGAATAACTACCTGCTGCCCCGCGTGGAGATTTTAGATTACATGGTTTTTATTTTTTTGCGCGGTACCCTAATTATTTTTCTAAATTTAAAGTAGCCTATGTTACTCCTTGTAACATCAGCTATCTGCCAGTGAAAGTCCCGTCAAAATCGGTCCAGCCGTTTCGGAGATTACCCGGAACTAACAGACAGACAGACAGACAGACAAAAATTTAAAAAATGGTTGTTTTCTTATAGGTACCGTATATACTTTCATATGCATTTGGTAAAAAGCTGTTATTTTGATATTACAAACAGACACTTCAATTTTATTTATCTGTATGGATGAAGGCTGATTCAAAGACGCTGCTTGTTCACATTAACGGCAAACAACAAAAGGCGTATCTACTATAGAGTATTCGGTGGCGCGGCGGCGCGCGCGGCGGCTCAGGATGACGTCACCCGAGGAGTGCGAACCTTAATTACCTACAACTATTTCTACGATACGTTGACTCGACGGGCCGTTTGTTCGTGTTTTGTAAGCAGACCGTTCATTGGCACTGAGCGACTACTCAGTTTTTTTTTTTTTTTTTTTAATTTATTCTTCATTACTTTCTTTTGTACATAGAAATTTGCATGTTGTACCATAGAAACCAGAGATGGTTTGTCCTGGTACTCACATTCACGCTCTAGGTATACGCAAACATAAAAATAAAAACAAAAATTAATCTTAAACCAACTACTTAGCACTAAACTAGGTAGGTACATGAACTTCGCGTTATATAAAAATCTTTGTTCAACGTGACATTTCGAATAAGGTACTACGGTACTTGATTTATTTATTTTAACCCAAAAACAAAAAAAGGCACTCATTTCAATGATAAATCTAAAGTACCCAATATAAAACAATATGACTACGTTGGGCCGCGCGCGACGCTTATCTAAGTTAAACAGACGCGGATCTTTGCTACCTTGAAGTTAGGGCTAGTTGGATTCCTTCTCTCTATTTCAGTTTCTCATCAGAGTCATTAGTTAGAAGCTTGACTCATCGTTCTTAACCGATCGGTAAAGTCAGTGAAAGGGTTTGTGAAACTTAATGTCAGGGTGACGATTGCTGCGCCACAGTGAGCCGTGCAAGTCTTTGTTTTTCAAAGTTCTGAGTGGCACTGCAATAATTTTTATGGGCCGGCGTTATGCTTACCATCAGGCAAGCGATAGGCTCAACTAGTTACGACATTGATTTTCTAAAAAAAATTGTGTGGACACTACGTGGTAACTCGTCGCAACACACTACAAACTACAGTCGGTTTGCGTGTTAAGAAAAACTTCCTTAACCGTTTACAAATGCAAAGTGATCACTTTTACTGTTTCAGCAAAGTTCTTTACCTCCTTTTATCGATTGCATGTTATCAACGATGCACAGTACGGTAATGCTAAGTATCACGTTATTTGGTTCTTTGAAGTAGGTAGGTGAAGCTTAACGTTGACTTTCTGCCGGCTTTCTATAATTAAATAACAAATCGACTGACGGCCTAATGGCTAAGCTTCAAATTATTAAACGCAGGCTTTAGTTTTGTTAGTGGGAGGACTAACTCTTCTGCGAGTGTCCGTCTGCGTTGTTACCACCGCTTTGCTTGTGAAGTCTACCGCCAAGCAGTAGTGTGCAAACATTACTGTGGTCCTGTTTGATGAGTAAAGTAGCCAGTTAAATTACGGGGCATATGAGACTAAGAGACTAAGTTAGTTTCTCTATCTACGGCTAAGGCAAAGAGGTAACACAGACCTAAAAAAACTGTTCTCGCGTCATGGGGCTCGGATCAGCACACACAAGCACACACCCACGCACACGTACAAGCTACGTTCAGCCAGTCAACGAATCCTGAATACTCCAGTGATCATCCGGTGCTCCCACATGTTCAGCGAACAATAAATAACAGCCAGCTTGAATGGCCCAGATGCGCTAAACAACGTCGACGCATGTGTTCGGATGCGGTACTCGGGGTCGACGGCCTTGTTGCTTACACAGAATAAATTGCTCGTGAAATGTCTAGTGCATGGAGCTAGGATGGTTTTGATGCGGTATTTGATAGAATTCTGTCTTACTTTTTTGTAAAACTTTTTTTTTTTTTATTACAACTTCAAAATAAGAACTTATTATTTCGAGACGTCTACGTCTGTAAGTAATATAATCGGCACTGCAATATATTGACATATTTTTTTTTCTTTTTTTTTCCTTCCTTCTGGCTAATTATTTAATTAACCCTATTTATATTACAATCTAGCCAAAGAATTAGGCTAATAAGCAATTTACATTTAACTTAAACTTCTAGATCGATATTAAAGAAAGTGTCCAATAACACTTTTCTTATAGTCTATATTAAGGCGAATATTGACATAGGATATATATTTGCTTACATTTACTTCAACTTAGGGAACAGTGTAAGTTTCATCAAAATCGGTTAAGTAGTTTAAAAGATATAGACCAAAATGTTATATGATTTTTATGTATCTTTTGTTATATCGACTTGTTTATTTTTATTTTTTTGCTTTGATGAGCAAATTAGTCAGTGAATTTACTAGGCATCAGACTAATAGTCTCAGGGTATCGAGCGCACTGCAGTGCCGCGCAGGCCTTTGTGTTCCAAGTCTGAGCGGCAGTGAAATTGTTCTGGGCTGGAGTTACGCTTACCATAAGGCAAACGACTTGCTCGTCTCGTTAACGAATAATATACATACGATATATTTTTTCTTTTCTTTTGACCACGATCTTACCCGATGTTAAATATATTAAAAAAATTTTTGTTCTAGGCTCTGTCTATTAGTTCTCTTGTCTATGTATAAACGGTTAAACATCTTTCCTCTATTTGCCTTCTCGGATTAACTTCGCTCGTTGTATTATAGCCTGAAGTTTTTGTCCATACATTTAATTGAACTATTCTCGACGAGACCATAGATTATCGCATAGTTTGTAAAGAATGAGGCCGCAGATTATCACATTATTCATGAGGTTGTAGGTCTAACTCTTCTGCGAATGTCTGTTTGATGTGTGGATACCACCGCTTTTCGTGCAGTCTGCCGCCAAGCAGTAATGTGCAAGCGTTACTGTGTTCCGGTTTGATGAGTAAGGTAGTCAATGGAATTACTGGACTTATGACATTTAATAGGTACCTAATAAATTCTCAGGATAAAGAGAGAAATACAGTGCCGCGGCATGCCTTTGTGTTTTTATGTTATGAGTGGCACTGCAATAGTTATGGCCTGGCTCTGTGCTTACAGTCAGACAACAACCCGCTCGTCCCGTTACCAAACGAATTTAAAAACCTCTTTCTTTTTTGAACTCGGTCAAAAATAGTTTGTATTGAAAGCGACCTCAGCCTACAGTAACTATGGAACATGACGTAGTTTATTCAATAGTGACTATGCCAGTTAGTAAGTAGAGTGATTGGAGGAGGCCCCTGTTTATTTGATGAAAATCAGAGTTCGTCTAAGACGATGAGATTATTACAGTAAGAACTATTAGTTATACTGTGGTGTTATATTGGATGACTTCATTGATATTACATCGCTTGGGAGAAGTCCTTAACAATATGTTCTTTGGGATGTTTGGCGGTCGACAAGGTGTGGACAAGTTCAAGATTTTGTCATCGTCTCAGGAAACACAATAATATGTTTGACGCCTGGGGCTGTTCCATAAAACGAAGGTAGTGAGGTCGCCCGCAGAAAAAAAATGAAGCGAAAACATCGTGATGCCTTACGCAGGGTCCTTACCGGCTAACAAAATCTTGTTCGCTTTCGACTCCAACCCGATTAAGACCAGCGGTTTCAGTAGTCGGGGTTAGTTTTGGTACTTACATTTTTTTTTGTTACTAGCTGCTGCCCCGCGGTTTCACCAGCGTGGAGATTTTAGATTTCATGGTTTTTATTTTTTTGCGCGGAACCGTAATTCTTTTTCTAAAATTAAAGTAGCCTAAGTTACTCCTTGTAACATCAGCCAGTGAAAGTCCCGTCAAAATCGGTCCAGCCGTTTCGGAGATTACTCGGAAAAAACAGACAGACAGACAAAAAATTTAAAAATGGTTGTGTTGTTATAGGTACCGTATATACTTTCATATGCATTAGGTAAAAAGCTGTTATTTTGATATTACAAACAGACACTTTAATTTTATTTATTTGTATAGATACATTTTACGGGAACCCGCATTTACTGCAGGTATACTACATTTAATTTTTGAGGAAAGATACGAGAAATTAATTGAGTACTTCCTTCCTTCTAGAATGGGCAAGCGGCCAACGCTATTGTCGAATATGCCAAGTCAAGGCCGCCCAAAGGCGTTACATGGCTTAGAAGTTAGGATTTTCCGTGCAGACAACCAGCATCGACAGCTTATTTTTTATATTAACGTTAGTTTAGTGCTAAATAATGATTATTATATTAGCTTTTTCCCTCGGTTTCACCCACAAGGAGATTCCCCACAGGAACCGTGCATTTTTCCGGGATTCAAAAATAGCCTATGTTACTCGCTGGCCCATAAACTATAGGTATGCACAAAACTTCGCGCCAAAGAGATTCCAATATATAGATAGGGGGGGCACAATTATCTATGGAAATATTTTGTTCTAGATATCCATACAATTAAAGACGTCACATATGGCCCGCCCATCGGCCGATTTTTCAAGGCCGACATTTTGGTTTCTTGTCCAGAGCGAGTATTTGAAGTGTCCCTGAATTCAATCGTGCGACTAAATTATATAAAAAATAGTTCTATAGGACTATTAATACAAGTGAGAAGTTGCATGTGAATCATGTGATACAGGCTACCATGCCAAAGTGCTGGGTGAAGAGCTGTGGCTCGACATTTGACGCCATTTTTTTCTGTTTCGGCGCGCAATACGTACCTTTAGTTCATATCCTCTGCTTTTCTTTAATCATTGTTTCGCGCACACTGGACCACAAACGCCGGCTTCTCCCCGCCCGCACAAAATACTAAATAGAGAAAAGAAGGGGCGCTAGGGCGCGTAAGGCCGGCCCAAGTGCCTGAGCGCCCCTTCTGTTCTCTCTATTTTGTGGCTAACATTGGCTGTAATGGAGACCGCACCCAGCCACTGGTGGCCGCGTTCGGTGGCTCAGTGTGCGTCAGCACTAATGTACTATTTTGGTTTCTACTATCATACATGATAGACTTGCCTAGCTTGCTTACATAAATAACATCAAGTTCAGCATACCTATATAGTCTATTAACGAGTATGATTCATTAAGTACACGCCCCGCACCCTCCGCGTTCACGATCAAATGATACGCATAACAAAAATAACTGGGTCGTCAATCGACCGTCCGTTTGTGTCTAGACACAATAAGAGTACGTCCATACTCGTGAGACGTGGTATGCGACATGTGTCTACGACTATGACCTGTGACGTCAGTATGTGATAGTTGTATTGTTCTTCTAGTGGTACCAGATTCCAGCCAATAAAGTATATTACTCCATTGGTTATGAAAGGAGTTAAAAATAATAGGCAGCCTGCATGGTGTGTTTGGTAAAATGATCACATACCTACGTCCTACATAGATAGATAGTTCTGACTTCTGTCGCCAAACAGGAAATGAATTTAAATAAAAACATTGCTTTAAAAAAGCTACTAACCGCCTTCAGAGACAAACTACTGAACCGATTTTGATGAAATTTCTATGGGACCAATTTGAAAGTATATAATTTCAAATAAAAAAATAATTTTCCAAATCGGTTGATAAATGACAGATATGAGGTAACAAACATAAAAAAAAATACCCACCGAATTGATAACCTTTTCCTTTTTTGGAAGTCGGTTAAAAAGCTTGTAAAAATATCACAATACTACTATATATCTATATGTCTATATATCTATATGTCTAGATATCTATATGTCTAGATATCTAGATCTATATGTCTAGATATCTCTCACGTGCGGTTATATGATTGGTACTCGGTACTACTCTCAGGTTATATCTATCTCCAGCAGGTTAATGTAGCTCACTCGGAATGATTCCGTGTAGCAAGCGACTGTTTCTGCAGGTTGATTTTAATTCACTCGGAATGATATCCGTGTCGGAAGCGATTTTCTTGATCGTTTATATCTCGGAAACGCATCCCGACAGAGAAATATTGTTAGGATTATATTTATTTAATACTTTATTGCACAAAAGAAATGTACAAAAGGAGGACTTAATACTATTAGTGTTTATTCATGTTCATGTGTATATTCATGTTTATGCAGCTGATTTGCCGAATCTAAACGGGAAATTTAATAAATGATAAAGACTGCCGCTTCCGACACGGATATCATTCCGAGTGAATTAGAATAACCCTGATCGTTAATATTTCAGAATCACATCACATCAGAGAATTTTTTTTTTTCGATTCGACATCTCAAATGCTTAAACACGGATATAATCCCGACAAAATTTCTCTGTCGGCATGCGATGCCGAATTATAAACTATCTGAAACAGTCGCTTCCTACACGGAAACATTCCGACTGAATTAAGATTACCTTTCGTTTAGTGCACTAAACAGAATTGTTTTATTTCAATTTACAACCGATGGTTTCCGAAAGCAATTATCATGACCATAACTCTGTTTTATTACTGTTTCTAGAGCTTCGTTTGAATATAAACATCAGAGAATCGAACCGTGTTTAGGTTTTGGTAATTTATCTGTGCTTGTAGTGGATTAGTTATTTCGTTAACAGCGTTTTAATTATCGTGTTTCGAAGCGATGATGGCAATTATTATTCTGTATATACAATTTGAATTATCAAACAAAGGGTGCGAGCCCTGGAGCTTGCAGAGGAAAATAGATTAAATAAAAAAAAAAAAGCGATGATGGCTTTTGGTTGTAAAGTGACCGACCTATTCGCAGTACGAGGTTTCCAATCCTGCAGTGCTTAGACCTTTCAGTTCTTTGATGCCTATACTCTACCAAGATCTTTTCCTTCAGGAGAGTCTATCTTGGTATGGTTTTGGCTAGTGCTCGCTGTGAAGCTATGCAGCCATCACCCTCAAGTCATCGGTGTGTTCCTGCAGCTGCACCTGAAAGTCAGTTGCGATTCTTATACTAATTTTGTCTACTACGTCATCTACTTCGTTTTTTGATATTACCTAAGCTATCTTTATTAAAAAGGGTCTTTTTTAGATTTGTCTTTTTAATCTATACAAATAACTTAAAAATACTAAATAATACTAAAAATACTAATTGCTGGTTTTAATGTCCATCGTTGCGAGTTCAAGAAAGTTTTTTATTTTTATAACAAACTAACCCACGTTTCGTTGTCCAGCGTCGCGCGTTACGTTTGGTTAAATTCAGTATGGATCGAAATTAGGCCATTAGACATTCTTTATCGCGGAATTAAAACTATAAATTACCCACATTATATAATCTTATCTATACAAATAAATAAAATTGAATTGTCTGTGTGTAATATCAAAATACGGTGCCTATAACAAAACAACCATTTTTAAAATTTTTGTCTGTCTGTCTGTTTGTTCCGGGTGATCTCCGAAACGGCTGGGCCGATTTTGACGGGACTCGCTGGCAGATAGCTGATGTTACAAGGAGTAACTTAAGCTACTTTTATTTTAGAAAAATAATTAGGGTTGCGCGCAAAAAAATAAAAACCATGAAACCCAATATCTCCGCGCGGGTGAAACCGCGGGCAGCAGCTAGTTTGTCATAATATCTAACCTTTTTGCCATCTTTCTCGTTGCGTCGTAGGTATTATGGATGGTATAACTTTAAAATCTATTCAACGACTGCATAGAGGCTTAAACACGTGAACTTTAACACGAAAACTTCCCCAGGAAACACATTTGCTCTTATTTTAGTACCGAAATAAATTTTGTTAACCACACATTCACATTTATAATTACGCATCGTTGTGACTCATGATTTGTCGATCTGTTTGTTTGTAAACCTCGGATTTGGTGTGGTCTTTGATCACAGGAAGCGCCACCGTCTCTCGCCATGTAAGCAACATTGATAAAACGCTCAGCTATGCACGTTTTCCTTTTGCTATCGGAATAGGGTGTAAAATTCTGTGTCCGGAAAGGATCATCAAATTTGGTCAGCGTTGCACTTTATGGCGTGGTAATAAAGGTTAAAATATTACGATCCTATATTTTTTGTTGAGGTTGTCTTCGCTTCTGGTCAGAGTTTCTGATGATGTCAGCTGTTAGCGCTACGGGTAATTTTGTCAAAGCACAACAGTGCCGACTGCAGACTTTGACCCATGACAAAAGAAATTCTGAAGATTACATTATCAGCCACTTACGCTCCTGCTGCTGGGATCCCGACCTTCTCTCAGAAAGAGAGATATGGGCTGTAATCCACCACGCGACCCCATTGCGACTTGGTGAATTGACATCCACCTGTCCTCGAATTTTGTGGTTCTTGAACATGCGGGTTTCCTCACGATGTTTTCCTTCACCGTTTTAGAGCGGGTGTGAATAATCCGCACATAACTTGGTATGTCATTGGTGCGACCGAGTCGAGGTTCGAACTATGGTGCGTCGGATTGAAAGCCGCACAAGTTCCCGCTCGAACACACTCGCTACTCTCTGAAGATTGCAGCCTTTAAAAAAGTGCTAAAGGCAAGTGGAACTCATTACTCATGCAGAAAAGCTTGGAATAGGGAGTCTTAAGGCATACAAAGATTTGGTCAGTCGATTAGTCGGATCTGTGCGGGTCCTTTATTTTGACACGAGCAGCCTTGCTATTTCTGGTAAGATAATCAGCGTTTTAGGTTGGTGCAATGCTGACCAAGACCATCATCAAGAAGCATTTGAATTATCTAGACTACAAAAACTTAATTTTTGACTGTTACTGGGTCAGGCAGCGCCTTAATATTTTTGCCGGCACGAATATACTCTTGTATCGTTTAGCGGGTGTTTTGCTACTAACAAGGCAATTAGGTACTTGTTGCATGTTGCTATGCATAATTCATTAGTGTCTGTTGAGTGAACGAAATTGCAGACATGTTAACACGGGTACAAGTACACGTTGATTGTAAGAAGTGAATTTGGTTTTGATGCCTCTCGCTTTGCGGTTTTGGCGAAATTGCTTTCATCTCATTTGTATCTAACGAAATTACGAATTTTACCTGATTTTCATGAAACAACAATAATGTAAATCTTATTATATTAATATGATTATTTTTTTATACAATTTATAACGAGATGAGCCGGTCGTTTGCCTGATGGTAAGTCTAACGCCGGCCCATAACTATTGCAGTATCACTCTGAACTTTGAAACAAAGGCCTGCGCGGCACTGCTGTGTGTTCGTTATCTTGAGACATTAGGTATTAAATGTCATAAGCCCAGTAATTTCACTGGATACTTCGCTCATCAAGCTGGAGCACAGTAAAGCTTGCACATTACTGCTTGGTGGCAAACTTCACGAGCACAGTGGCGGTACCAACCCAGACGGACACTCGCAGAAGAATTAGTCCTAACATCTAGTTAATTATTATGGTTTTGATAAAAAATAAATAAATGGAAATTGGGATTTTACCTGACCAAACTTGACCTATGATTTTGCTAAGATTTGTTTATATTCCTTCCTTTCATTTCTACTACATATTCCCTTTCAACAATTCGATATTGGTTTATAAACTGGACTCAATCTAATAAGATTATCGATCTTTCCCTCGGGTCGGAACGAATTTCTCTCAAGGGCCCTCGTCCCAGCGCCTTTGATCCTCCTTTGTTCCGGATCTAACGCTCCTCGGGAGATCCTATTTTCTGAGTTCCGACTACTAGAATTATTTAGACAGCGCACTAGTGAAGCCAACAAAGTTAGCCATCTCGCCCTTCCAAAGCTGATCATAAGGGGGTTTGCTATAACAGCCTGCGTTTGGCAGGCGTCTTGGTAATGGCAGTTATGATGTTTATCGAGAAGGATACTGCGGCCCATTCGCTGCTTATGCTCTTACCCGGTGCTTACGGCACACACGGGAAGAGATCGGGTACTCCCCTTCATATCATACACCAAAATTCAAAGTTACTACCCACCCAGATGGACTTGGATCAGATGGATCAAACTGTTCTATGCAATATTACATGTTTGAATAATATGATATAGGTATAAAGTAAATATTTGCAGAGTATACATAAGTGTATTAGCAGCATGTGTGGTCTTATTTGTTTAAATAGGCTGTTGAAATTTGCAAAGGCGTACATTTTAATTATCATTGAAGACTTGCTTGACTTGCTAGATTTGGATATGTTCCAAAGAATCGTGTGCCATTGCAATTTTGCAATTTTGAGAGATCCAACGGCTTTCTTTTACACTTTGATGATTGCTTAATATAAACTTTATTCCATGGATATAAGGCGGTCTATTCTTTAGCTATTTCGTGACTGAACTGTCGTTGGTGCCAAGGCTCATCATTGCTTTTGTAATTGCCTTGCTTCCTAGTCACCGGCGGAAGTCTGCGAGTCTCGAGACATGACAGGTCTTTAAACTGATTAAATATTAATTTTGTGTAGGACTGTAGGTGTTTTTTTTTTTATGATATTTGGTAACGAGACTAGCTGGTCGTTTGCCTGATGGTAAGCATAACGCCGGCCCATAACAATTGCAGTGCCACCCAGAACTTTGAAACACAAAGGCCTGCGTTGCACTGCAGTGCACTCGTTAACATAGACATTAAGTATTAAGT
This sequence comes from Crocallis elinguaria, assembly GCA_907269065.1. Taxonomy (NCBI): domain Eukaryota; kingdom Metazoa; phylum Arthropoda; class Insecta; order Lepidoptera; family Geometridae; genus Crocallis; species Crocallis elinguaria. The sequence goes on from OU026076.1 coordinate 3,021,582, forward strand.
CTCATAAGCCCAGTAATTTCACTGGATACTCTGCTCATCAAACCGGAACACAGTAATGCTTACACACTACTGCTTGGCGGCAGACTTCACGAGCAAAGCGGTGGTAACAACCCAGACGGACACTCGCAGAAGAGTTAGTCCTCCCACTAACAGGGGACAACTGTTTTCAAACAACTTTTTGAAATGTACCTACATATATGTCGATTTGTATGTTTAGAATTGTGTGTCTTACTCAATATCCCGTGCTGTTAGTCAATTATAAGCTTTACAGACCGAACGGTAACTCCTTAAAATGTTGTTTGGGGACTAGCTCAAGGGTATGAAGTACCATGCAGGCTGCAGCACGAACCTCAGCTTACCGTCGGTGGAATACGCACGGAGAGACTATTCTCTCTTTATGCCTAAGTGGGTTCTAATCTAGCCAGAACTACTTTCAATACGGGCCCCAGATTGGCTCACAATGGATCTTGATGGGAGTTCATCACATAAGTTGTAGTGAACGTATCTAGTCAGAAATCGCATCTACATTGCGCATCTTTTCAAATTGCAATGCAATAAAATAAAAAATAATGAGGTTATGTTAGTGTTCGGAAGACCTAGTTAAAAAAATGTGTCAGCTGATATTAAAGTCGTCGCTCGCAGCCAGGGTCAGATAATACGAGACTATAAGGCCTCTGCTTTACCTTCCAAGTGTTTTAACGTATCACTTTTTTGTGCAATAGTTTTGTGAATGCTTGCTTGGTAAGACAAGCTTGCAATTTGTGCCAGAATTATTTAAATACCTAAAACTCAGATTATGCAAGTTATGCGTCTTCTATTTATATTTCTGTACTAGCTGCTGCCCGCGGTTTCACCCGCGTGGAGATTTTGGATTTCATTGGTTTCATTTTTTTACGCGGAACCCTAATTCTTTTTCTAAAATTAAAGTAGCCTATGTTACTCCTTGTAACATCAGCTATCTGCCAGTGAAAGTCCCGTCAAAATCGGTCCAGCCGTTTGGGAGATTACCCGGAACAAACAGACAGACAAACAAACAAAAATTTAAAAAATGGTTGTTTTGTTATAGGTATTGCATATAATTTCATATGCATTTAGTAAAATGCTGTTATTTTGATATTACAAACAGACACTTCAATTTTATTTATTTGTATAGATTATGCTCTTTCCGTAATACGGAAACAAACCATGTCAGCACCAATGATAATGACTTCTATAATTTGCCTTAAGTGGCCTCAACCCAGCTGTTTACACATACCTACTCATAATACCTATTTAATTACATATTGTAAAACACATTTTACTACTTTGTTTTGTTTGCACTTATGCTACTTTTTTGGCAAATTGTTTATAAATATGGTTTACACAGAAGTGCGTCTGGAGATCATTGTAGTTTTATTGTATTGTGCAGAACACGATTTTACAATGACAGAATATAGGAATGTGCACTGCAGTGCCGCTTAAGCCTTGGGTGTTTCAAAGTTCTGAGTGGCACAACAATTGTTTTGCGTTACACTTTGCTATCAGGCAAACGACCAGATTCGTTAGCCAATATAAAAAGACATATTGACCCGAAATCATGATGAGGTATAAACAAAGTTACGCAACGACTGATTGTTGCATCACCATTTCGCTTCGGTGAAAGTTCTCCAGCGAATATCTTTTTATTTTTCGAATGATTTAGCAGAAAACTTAAAGGAACGTTTATTGCGAGACTAACCCGTAAATGTAAGATGAAATGAAATTCCGACGGACTGTGCGGGGGTCTGCCGCAAAGGGTGTTATCCTCCCCTAAATGGCTGTGGGAGGCGGTGCTGCCAGGATCTTAAAAGCTATCAAATATACTGTAGTTTAATTAAAATAAGATATTATTATGTAGTAATAACAAGGCGTGTCATATACCGAATCGTAAAATGATTTTCGTACATATTTCAGTTATTTGGCTATCACGTTTTCTCTTATCCGACGACGGCTCCGTAGCTAAGTTGGTAGTAACCCTGCCTGCAAAGCGAGGGGTCCCGGGTTCGATTCCCGGTCGGGGCAGATTTTGTGTAAGCATAAAGTTTCTTCTCGGGTCTTGGATATTTGTTGTGTATCTGTGTGTGTCCATGCCACATGCGACACAGGGAATCCTAGTGCGGGGGTATGAGTGTAAGCGATTATTTATTATATAATTATAATAGTTGTGCTCTGCGCCTTCGCCCACTTAGTCTAACTTACTCTTTATAACACCAGCTATCTGTCAGTGGAAGTCCCGTCAAAATCGGTCCAACCGTTTTGGATATTAAGCCGGAACAAACAGACAGACACAAACATTTTAAAATATTGTTTGTTGTTTTAAGCAAGTACTTTCATGTGCATTTAGTAGAAAGCTGTTATTTTGACATTGCAAACAGACATTTCAATTTTATTTATTTGTATATAGGTGATAGTACCTTAAACGATGTTTATGACTGAAGATGTAAGATGGAAAATCGTACAGCTATATGTTTTTAAATTCATTTTTTGTTAAAAAAATCTTCTTATTTCGCAGAAAGACCAGCAATCTGGCAACACAGTCGGGTAGAGCCATTAAAAATTCTCATTTTCCACTGTAATAACGCGGCAATTTTGTGTTTAATATCCGTGTCGTCGTCAAGATCCTGTCGTTTACGGATCCGCTGCTTACTCGCATTTTGGTGATGAGTTTACATTTGGTAGTCTAATTTGGCGGCACTTTTTGATGCGAAAGTCGTGGATTTACGAGAAAGCGCTTAATGCGCTGGACCGCTCTGTGGCTAGCTTGGTAGTAACTCTGCCTGCAAAGCCAGGGGTCCCCGGGGTTCGATTCCCGGCCGGGGCAGATTTTGTGTAAGCATAAAGTTTGTTCTCGGGTCTTGGATGTTTGTGATGTGTATCTGTGTGTGTTCATGCCATCTGCGACACAGGGAATCCTAGTGCGGGGGTCTGAGTGTGTAAGCGTTTATTATTATTATACACTTTATTTATTTCTAATCTTAAATATAAGTTTTTTATAAAATTTCTATAAAAATACAAAATATTATAAAAATCCTAAACCTAGAGTGCCGCCGGCAGCGGGGCAGGGCCCAAGCTACCGGTGGTTAGGGCTGCAGAGTGAGGAACCTCCTGACAATACGTGCCGTGTCAAGGAGCACTGCCTTCTACATCCGACCCTTGATCCAACCGTCTAGCGAGAGCCTCTTGAGATGTTATTATTATTGTTATTAATGAAGGCTGGACGTAACGAATCGAGCTCGATGAATCTAGTCGGGGACTTTTCGTTTCATATTTAGTTAAAATGTTTTTGTTGCTGGTTTCAGGACGAGGAGTCCCTGGAGTCTACGAGGCCGGTCCCCAACATCACCCACCACAGCATCATGTACGCGCCAAAGTGTCTAGTTATCGTCTCAAGGCAGGACTACATAGATACCTTCAGAGTAAGTCGACTTTTGTTATATCGTACTTTAAATTTGCCCCGATACCGGCATTTAAAAGACTGACTAGCTTCTGCCCGCGGTTCTTACCCGCATTCCCACAGGAAGCGTGCATTTTTCCGGAATAAAAAGTAAAGGTTACTCTCTGGTTCATAAACTATATCTATGCCAAAAATCACGTCGATCCGTTGCTCCGTTAGTGCGTGAAAGAAGGATAAACCAGCTGTCGCGTCTCTGGGGCGCGATGAGGTGGTATTGGGTTGAATCACCAGTAAAACTCCTTTTTAAACTTTGTAGTATAATTTAATTTGACAATCGCACTGCGCACAGGTGAATAGAAAAAAGGGAAGTGGCCATCTTTCAAAATGGCGATAAAAAAGTAGTTGGTTAACTAGGCAAGCGCTTAGCCTTTACTGCGAGCATTGCTGCATCCATGTTGTACATTTCTTTAATAAAATGTAAGGCTCCAACACCAGCAAATCAACAAACATACTTTCGCATTTATAATATTAGTAGGATTTATTAGCTTCACTTCTAGGGATGACAGTATTGAAAATAGATCATTGCTACTCCGGTGAACCGGTACGAAGTTAAAAAAAAATGATGCACACCTCTGTGTAGTGGATTCCCGTTTAGGAACGCCATACGAAACTTGAGACGATCTCGAAATTGCTTACAAGTTACACTATTTCTCCTAGTTTACCTAGAAACAATTTTAATGCATTTTCACGTGCATTTATATACTACCACTACTAGTACTAGCTGCTGCCCGCCGTTTCACCCGCGTGGAGATATTGGATTTCAAGGGTTTTATTCTTTTGCGCGGAACCCTAATTATTTTTCTAAAATTAAAATAGCCAAGTTCGATAAAACCCACTTTATGTATTTGAACAGTCAATTTTCCAAAAATTTTTTTTCAAAAATATCCGTACTTACGCTGCAGGGCCCAGACTCTAAACAGAGGTAATCTGCTGAGCCATTTGTGAATAAGTGACATTGTATCGTTTCAGAACTGCCTAGGTATAATCTACACAGTGTGGGTAGAGAACCTCGGCGTGCCGCTGGAGACGTTGGTCGGTAACCTGGTGGGCGGCGTGCTGGTGCCGCCGCCGGGTGGTCCCATGGTGCGGTTCAGCATCGGCGCGGGGGACCGGCAGGCGCTGCAGCCGCCGGCCGCGCCGCCGCTGCCGCTCACTCACACGTCAGTGCAAATGCTGCTGCGATTACTGGGTGAGTAGACTGAGTAGACCTCCTGACTAGGAGTCGTACTCCGAAATACGAACGTCGAAGTTTCGGCTGAGCGATAGCAATTTTCCTACAATGATAACGCAGTTTTTCACTGCCAAGTCAACGAAAAGCATGTTTTTAGTACAGATTTACGGCCCGCATAGAACAAGTGACGTCAGATGTTCTATCCAATTTGTACGAGACGTTTTAGCAGCTCAGTAGATATGTCTTTGACTCTCATTTTTCATGTTTCTAAGCGTTCGATTTCCAGTTTTCTCGATATAGACATTTGATTCTCATGGGAAAACGAACGGGAAGACACACTGCTTGTTTATCCCGCTAGGTGGCGCATTATCGCTGGTGTTGTTTCGCTGTCAAAATTCATTATTGAATTTTAGTAAGTAGGAATAAAATCATCTGTGCAATAAAGTACGCCGCTGTGTAGAGTGTATTACAGTGTAAAAATAAAGATACACACATGTCGAGAAAAAACGTAAGCTGTAGATCGAAGCATTGCGCATCAAAATTATTGGAAACCATATTCTTCTTCTAGATTATATAGTGACCGTTTCAAATCTAATGATTTTTATGACGCTAGCAAGTTTACTGGTTAGTTTAATTCATTAACCCCCCCAAAGTAAACGTCAGTGACAAGCACCAGCGATGGTGGAGATCTGAGATTAGTGTAGCCTGTGCCTGTCCCATTGATTGATATCATAAAAAATAGAGTCGACATCCCTGTTCCACCGTTCCTGGTTCCAGGTATCCACAACTCGGTGACGCTGTGGTGCGCAGTGATGAGCGAGCACAAAGTGCTGCTGGTATCGCTGGCGGCTGCCCGGCTGGCCGCCGCGTGCCGCGCGCTCGCCGCCCTTATGTTTCCATTCCGATACGCGCACGTGTACATCCCTCTGCTGCCGGCCGGGCTGGCGGAGGTGCTGGCCACCCCCACGCCGTTCCTTATAGGGGTGCATTCCAGTTTGAAGGAGGAGGTATCTGAACTGGTGAGTGTTTTGGGGTGAACACTACACTTGGCTCTATGGATGCTATCCTTATCTTTATCAGGTCAAGTTCTTGATGGCGTAGCTAGGTTTTAACTCGCTGGAGGATAGAAGGCTGGGACAGCTTGTGACTAGTTGTGACCTGTTGCAAAATTTGAAAGGGACCACTGACTCACCCGCACGACTCTGCACAACCTGCTGTATAGACTGTTTGTCCCTGATTATTACGTGCGACATAAGTCCAGGCTGTGGCCCTAGCTGAAACCCCTATTTGCCGTTCCCTTCGCGGTCTCAGCGCATTCCTAGCCACCAACACTGAATGCGATTTATTTTGTGATATTTGATTGGTGTATTTTTTTCTTCAAATTATTATTGTCATTTTTTGAAATTTGACCTGATGATATTGTTTGACATTTTTATACTATCTTTAGTTTTCTTTAATTGATTGTTATAGTTTTGTATTTTCTTTTTGTAATTCGATTTATGTTTTCTATAACTTACTTGAAGTGTAAGTGGCTTGCAGGCCGTTCTTATTTTTTCTTTTATGGTATTTGGTAACGAGACGAGCTGGTCGTTTGCTTGATAGTAAGCATAACGCCGGCCCATAACAATTGCAGTGCCGCTCAGAACTTTGAAACACAAAGGCCTGCGCGGCACTGCAATGCGCTTGTTACCCTGAGACATTAGGTATAAGCCCAGTAATTTCACTGGCTAATCTGCTCATCAAACCGACACACAGTAATGCTTGCACATTACTGCTTGGCGGCAGACTTCACTCACAAAGCGGTGGTAACAACCCAGAACCGGACACTCGCAGAATAGTCCTACCACTATCAGACACTAGGTTTATTTCACAACGCTCACCTGACGTCACTTGTATGTTACCCAGCTGGACGTGATAGTGGCGGACCTGGACGTGGGCTCGCTGCACATCCCGGCCGGCGTGAGCATCCCGCGGCCGGAGGCGCCGCTGCTGGCGTCGCTGCAGGAGTCGCTGGCGCTGGTGCTGCAGCCGGAGCTGCGCGCCGCGGACTCGGCCTTCGCCCCGCCGCCGCCCGCCGCCTCGCCGCCGCACATGCAGGACAAGGAGATCAGGGCTGTCTTCATGAGGACGCTGGGGAAGCTGCTGCAGGGTTACAGGTGATCAACGTTCTTCTTTTTTATGGTGTTTGGTAACGAGGCGAGCTGGTCGTTTGCCTGATGGTAAACGTAACGCCGACCTATAACAATTGCAGTGCCAGTCAGAACTTTGAAACACAAAGTCTTGCGCGGCACTGCAGTACGCCCGCCATCCTGACACATTAGGTATTAAGTCTCATAAGCCCAGTAATAACAAAAACTATATGGGACCATCTCGGGATCTACCTTGAGAGGGTGCCTAAAGCCAGCAATTCTTCATTTCTTCACGCCCTTTCTCCTTCTCAGATATACATAGCATGCGATCGTGAAACAACGATATGTTTGAAGTTCACGGATTAAAAATGTATTAAGTGCCAAAAGCGTCTTGTGGTTGTAGCTAAATAATGGTATTTTCAATGGTATTTTCACAAAATCCCTAGTAAAATAATTCACTCAGGTAATTAGCAAACTTGTTATCTAATTTTTATCCTAACATCGAGTATTTATTGAAAAAATATGAAAATTAGAGGTTACTTCGTGATTTTTTTCACTCGAAGAAATTTTCTTTGATTAGTTAAAACCTTGAAAATATGATAAATTTATACATACTATTTTTATTTTTAAATTACAACTGTATCGGCCTATGTAAAATCAAATCAAAGATTTGAACTTTGCTTTATTTAAGAGGGCCCCTCTTTAGACAACTCTACAACATAAAAAAAGTGTTTTAATGAGGCGGGTTGCCAGTCTAAAAAACAGAGTAAAGTTTCGTGGTATCCCCAGACACTGCCTGACCATAATCCGCATCCACCCGGCGCCGGTGCTGACGTTCCACAAGCTGGGGTTCGTGGGCGCGCGCGGGCTGGCGCACTGCCCCTTCACCGCGCGCCTGCTCGACTCCATGTTCTTCAACGGACTCGTGGCCGAGCGCGGCCCGCCCTGGCGCGCCACCGACATATGGGACGAGCTGGTGCAGTTAGTATTACGATCATTGTATACTGGTGTCGATTCTGTTATCTCGTACCTAAACCTAATTTTAGTTTCAACCTCTCTTTCTAAATGAGTCCATGAGAAAGAGATGGGTTATATTATGGACCTGTCAAATTAATCCATTTACTTGTGTCTAGTGAATATTTAATAACATTGAATTTTGTGGCGTCTAATTGATCAAGGATGAAAGATATATGACAGCTCTAAAGCTAAATTTAGATCTTTGAAACACCTTCCATCTCTTTCTTATGTTATGTATAGGAAAGAGAGAGAGCGAAACTAAAATTAAGTTTAGGTATGAAACGACAGAATCGACACCACTAAGTAGTCTAAAGAAACTAAAAAACTCACTACCACCTCCGGACTCCATCATCAGAACCTCGATACCAAGTTCAATGTATTGGACTCATCAAAACGTATCAAATAAATAAATTCTTTATTTCTTTCTAAGTAGGTTGCATATTACTGCTTGGCGCAAACTACACGAGAAAAAGCGGTGCTACTCGCCACAAACGGGCACTTGCACAACAGTTAGTCCTTACCACATGGTACCTTTCATAAATACCCACTACATATACTATATTTTTCCAATTATCCAATCCATCCTTAAGGTGGTCTGTAAGAGATTGTTTATAGCGGTAAGACCGCTGTTTGTTTTACTGTAAATTTTTATCTGTTTAATGTATTGGTATGCAATAAAGAGTTTTTGTAGCATATTGTATTACTAGCTGCGCCCCGCGGCTTCGCTCAAGTAGCCTAAGTTACTCCTTGTAACATCAACCGTCTGCCAGTGAAAGTCCCGTCAAAATCGGTCCAGCTGATTCGGAGATTACCCGGAACAAACAAACAAACAGACATACAGACAAAAATTTTAAAAATGGTTGTTTTATTATAGGTACGGTATATACTTTCATATGCATTTAGTAAAAAGCTGTTATTTTGATATTAGAAACAGACACTTCAATTTTATTTATTTGTATGGATGTATAGATAACTTCCTCCACCCCCATTGCAGGAACTTACCAGAGCAGCAGCGTCTGGAAGCATTAAGCCCGTCGCTGCAGGTGGCTCACATCCAGGACCTCGCCATGCAGCTGCATCTGAACGAGAACCCCAACCCTCAGGTAGTCAGCCACGAGGTACATCCCACCCCTTGATTACCACGTGTGAGCTTTCAGCTTTATAAACCTTGAGCCTGTTCTATAATCTTAGATATTTTATGTAAACAAAGAAATGTCATGAAAAGTCACTGTCAAAGTGACATGCCAGTTGCTCAAAACATTTTGCACTTGTGAAAAATATTTTTGTTTCTATTTTCGCCGGCTTTGCTTTCGCGCGGCACAATTATAACGTAACACGACACAAATAACAAGAACTTAAACAAAACCACTACAAATTAACAACATTTTTAACAACAACGCATACGCAGCAAGATTAGACTCGAGTTCGGAGATTGGAACAGATCAACAGATAGAAAAAAAATGGCGGCGATTGCACAAAATGTTTCAAATCTCTGCTGTGTTCCTAGTGTAAGAAAAATAACTGCACGAAAAAAACTTCCTTTTGTCATAGTATTGTTTAAAATAACAATCTTGCAAAAACTATCCATTCAAAATTATTCAATAATTCAAGTTTGTCATGGTATAATTTAAAATCAATTAATAATTATGTCTATCATCAAATTATGGATTGCACAGTGTTCTATCATCTTTTTCGTTCTGTCAACCCCTTTGTTTACATAAAATATCTAAGATTTTGGAACAGAGTATAAGTTCGGACTATGGTATTAAAAAGTCGAGTGGAGAGTAATTTAGTTACTAAGTTTTAAATTTAATAGATTTTCTTTGTACATACAAATTTAGTTACTGAATTACTCGCCTCTCGACTAAATTACTAGCGTAGTCCGAAAAAGGCTTTTGGGGCGTATCGTCAGGGGTAGTACCAAAGCGCATAACTATGGTGGAGATTTTTTTAGTTTTCCAATAATGTAAATAAACTGGGCGGCTTACCAACTAATGACATATAGAAATTCAAATTTGGATCATTTCATTGGTTGGCTATCGGATCTCTATTGGTGTTATTGGTTGGCATCCGCGGAGTTAGTTTGAATTGGACAAGTATAGAAAACCAGTAGCTCTGTATAATACCGCGTAACTGACAAAAGTAGACAATTTTAGTTTACGCGCCAGTGCCCCTCCTGAGAGTCATTGACAACTCGTCTGATATTTAAATTATGAAGCAATGGCAAGCTGTAAATTCGTGCTAAAACAGCATATTTATTTGTCTTTAAACTGTCATGGTCATCAACACTTTGAAAATTATTACTAGAAACGGGATATTTACCATGTATATTATTTGATTTGAGTTTCCGATATTTCGGCGCTGTTGTAAACGCCATGATCACGGGAGAACTGATGAAACTCAAATCAAATAATCTACATGGTAAATATCTCGTTTCTAGTAATAATTTTCAAAGTATTTATTTGTCAGTGGCAATTTCAGGGATACTGAGATTTTTCACTGTCCTGTAATGTTTGGTTCATGATAGTTACGCGGTATTTTTGAGAGCAAGTTACGCGCGTATTGTGTTAAATTGGTAGATGGTTTTTACTCTATGGTATTGGCGTTAGCGCGAGCGGCAAAAGAAGCGTGTGGATTTTGTCTAGAGGGCCTGACCGCAGTCCGCCAAGTATAAAGTGTCACTTCCGCTCTCTCTTTCTTTCGCTTGCTCAACTTTTTTCAAAGTATTATGTTGGTAGTGGTGTAATCTCGGGTTCTGATGAACTGTGTCGGGATATGTCGTGGCGCGACAGAATGTTATTCAATACATGCATTTAGCATGGTCAGTATCACACTAATGTGTTGTGTTGGGGCGCTTTGTGTCTGGTCTTTTTCCTTTGTATGAATTCGATAATGTTCGATCGCGCCACGACACACACCGGCACTGCCCGAGACAGTATGCTGACGAGAGCTTTACACTGTGGTGTGTACAGTCGCAGTAAGAAAAGTTCACCTTAAGGTCTATTTTTGTTTGCGCAGTAGTTGTTTTGTGTTGACTCCTAATTCAAACGTATTTGTCTAGTCTATGCCAGCGTTGCGTTACCGTGACAATGATTCTGTTATAATAAGATTTATCACAAAGAGAAAATGAATGAGGAGATGCAAGCGATACTGACTAATGACAGTTAAATAAAATAAATTTGATATATTTTTCTAAATAGGCGGGCCATTCAGAAAGTCTTATGTTGATGTAAACTAGACATTGGTCAAAGGTAAATGCTATTTTAACCTTTGTTATCACTGTATTAAATGATAGTATTCTATACAGTAGTCTGCCAATTGCCGTAAGATCAAAAAGTACTTAGGCTAAGATTCAGAAACAAATCTAAGCGTGGACTCACGCTTCCATATATCAAAATTCTATACAGTTTTGTCGCAAAAGTACACGCTTACAGTCGTCTCGGAATCTTAGCGTAAGTGCCCTTAAGTGATAAAGGAAATAATTTGTAAATTGGCGAAGGTGTTCTTACCGTGAGTGTACATTGCAGCCGTTCCAGCAGCGGATCCTGCGTCCGCCAGAGGGCGCGTCGTCCCGCATCCACCAGCCGCCGCTGCCGGCGCTGGACGCGGACCGAGTCACAGAACTCATCTCCGTGCTCACCGCCAGAGCCAACACCAACCCCAAGTGAGTCATCCGTCGAATAGGGATGTTGACTCCTCCTTTCCTACTTCGTGTGTAGTAAAGGACTGTCAAAGTCGAGGTACATCGCGACCTACCTTAAGGAAGCTTCTTTTGTCTCCCAGCCAAATCGGTAATAATAAAAAAAATGGTTTCTGAATAACCTCAATGGACATCTGTTACAAAACACTTTAAAAGGAAAAGTTCGTGTTTGTGTTTTGGTCCTTATTGATTTAGAATGAGAAATGAACGAAAAACATGAATGAAAGTTGAAGTACCGGCAACATTCAAAAAATAATTTCCTTCAAGTCACGACGTCATGCCAGGGGCCATACTCCGTACAACGAACGTCGAAGCTTCGGCTGACGGATCGGCATTTTCCTACTATTTTGATTTTATAATAAATGAAACATGTTAATTTTGAAGTTTGACATTTCAATGTTTGGTTATTATGGTTTCTACCGTTATCATTAATTGGTAGCGCCACTTCTGTTTTGAGAGCGGCTAAAGTAGTCGAAATTGCCTGCCTGAGTAGGCAAAGTCCACGCTTAGACTCGTCTCTGAATATCAGCCTAAGAGCCATTATCATCAATTCATCATCACAGAACCTTGAAGATCTTGCGTATTATTTGAAAGACTTTATCGAATGTATGTACTTTACATTGTTTTAATTCACGTTTCATATCGTTTCCTGCGTCCATGGTCACCAGACCGTGGATCCTGACCACTGCGCTGTATTATTAAATTTTAAAAACTTGACTGCCAGTTAGCCACTGTCACTCGGGTTGGTGTAAGGATTCTAAAGATACCTGTGTATGTTATGATCGTCGTGTAAAATGTAGTGAATAGGGATGTTGACTGATTTTGGGAATGTGTTTAAAACGATGCGAATGGGCCTAATATAACCCAAAATATTTAAAATTACTTTTTGAATACAGCTAATATGTACTGTAATTTTCATGTATTTTAAATGCCATTTCATGTTTCGCTCCAAAACGCCAATAGTGGTCACGTGGTCGATGTGACGTCACGCGCTTAATACAATTCATGACACAGATAACTATATTCACAGAAATCACTCTAAAATACTAGGCAGAAAGAGCAATATACTCATTCCGATTGAGAGAGTGACGTCACGCGCTTTGATTTGCGTTTTATGTCACGTGACCTCGGGAGTGGTGTGATTACATTTTGATTATTAAATTAAAATTAAATTCCTTAAAACTAAACAAAGACATTGTGTTGTATAGGATTTCTGTCACAAAAACTACCGCCGCCGTTTCGCGGCAAAATTATATTTATATTTGAAAACAGTCAACATCCTAATTCAATAATTTATTCAAATTTATTATATTTAATTACAGGCGAGTTAATACAAATTTTAGTTTTGCTCTCTTTCCATAATTATAATAAAATAGGAAAAGGATGTATGATGTTAGAGAGATCTTAATTTAGTTTGACAGCCGTCAAATACACATCTTCCGATCCGATGACAAATTAGACGCCACCAAATTCAAGGCTGTTAAATCGTTTTCCTCATGTTCTTATTTCGAAAGAGAAATTGAAACTGAAATTTGGTTTAGGTTTGAGACGCCAGAATCGACCCATCGAGCCCAGGCAGTGAAAGAGACAGCACTTTCTGTCCGTATTGCTGTTCTTGTCGGTTTCAAAGATTTTTGATGGTTGTTCTTTAATACTGTATTCCCGTGAACATGATCCTATTGTAAAAAAATGATTATCTAAGAACAACGCTGTTTATGTTCGTAGTAGGTAATACCTCTGTTATTCTGAGTTCACCAAGTGGCACGAATAATTATGTAAAAATAAAAAACAACGTATAAATTAGCATAATTTAAATTACCAAAATAAATACTAAACTACGGACTATATCTTATTTAAATATCTTTACGTTTTCCGTTTGTAATAATTTTTTCGACGCTGTTTTTGATTATGTCTTCTTTTGACAAGTGACTATGTCCATTTGTAGTTTTGTTCGTGGCTGTACCATTTGTGGCTGTACCATTTTTGGTTGCTCCATTCTTGATCGTTCCATTTTGGTTTGTTTCTATTTTGGCTGTTCCGTTTTTACTTTCTTTAGATTTTTCCTTAATATAGCTCGCGTAGAAGAACCTTCCGAACAAGTTGATAAATACCAGCGAGTTGCATGCCATCATAAAGTTTAGGTATTTTGGGTACGTGCAGTCGTTGAAAAGCGAGTTCAAATTGTGGATCAGAACTATTACAAACTGGATCTGAAACAAAAATGCTTGGATTACATTCGCGTCAGTCTGATTCGTTGCTCTACGCAAGAAGTAGGTAACGTTATTTTATCGCATTGATTTGGGTGTGTGGTCCCAAAAATTGCACCAACCCGTTCCCGTGGATGCCGGCCAACGGAATGGTCACAGCTTTCTCCTCTGGCAACATCTATCTCCTGCGATCTCAAAGACTCCTGCCACGCGTGGTGTATTATGGCAAAAAATCCCTTTCAGGAGGGAAGGCCGATGTTCAGTAGTGAGTCTCTTCCGGCTGATGATTCCCAGATTGATTAGAGATGCTTTCGCTTGTTCATCTTATACAGCACTAGCTTCTGCCCGCGGTTTTCACCCGCGTTCCCGCAGGAACCGTGTATTTTTCCGGTATAAAAAGTAGCCTATGTTACTCTCCGGTCCATAAACTATATCTTTGACAAAAATCACGTCGATCCGTTGCTCCGTCAAAAAAGTAAATCAACAAACCAAAAAAACAGACAAACACACTTTCGCATTTATAATATTAGTAGGAAGTGGGATTAAGTAGAATTACGTATACCTACATATTTCATAAAAAAAATATGTAGTATATACAGTGCGTATTGCAATAAAAACTGTTGGTAGTGTTTTTTTTTTGTGAGACTAGTTGTTTTACTGTGATAAGTGGTATGACTAACTCGTCTGCGAGTGTCCATTTTGCTCATGAAGTCTGGCATTAAGGGAAAACGAGTCGTTCATTTCTCCATACAACCGTATTTGGGTTATTACTCCACTACTTGACGTTTTAAGTCCAAAATTAAGAATAATATCGATTTATCTCTTCATTATCTAGGTTGATCTGCTAATTATACAGAAAAAAAATAAGTGGCTTAAAAGTAATGAGCCTTCAAACATCTGTATTTTAGCACATATTTTAACGCAAGTTTGGACGTAAATAAATTACAAAAGAACTAAGAAAACTCAAAAATAAAGAACATAGTAACAAGCTTTAGTTTGTCGACATTTCAAATAACTTTGGTTTGACTAAATACATTTAGTAGTTTTGCCGTAACACCCCAAGTACCAGAAGCCAATTCGTACATTTTTACGCGCCGATTTTCGAGTCGAACCATCGCGCGTCTCACGGAAATTTTACCACCCTGGCGGGGAGAGGAGGGAAGTGTCTCACGCACACTACAGTGCCCGCTGTGTGCTGCTGTGCCATTTCAAAGTCACGAAACACCGCGATGTTTGTGACAAAGTACTGTCTCGCGCCATACGCGGTCGACCGGCCGGTGCGTGCGGCGGCATCCTATATAATTTGTGGGCGGCATTACGAACAAGCAAAGGTCAAGGTGATCGACCGAAGACGTAAAACGATTTACGATATGCGTATTGTTATAATTATGTTCTGTGATAGTTCCGCCGCCCGCTATATTGGATTCAGATTTCTTTGCCTAAATTGGATGTTTACCTATGCTTGTGAATTTGGACTTTGCTGCGTTAGAGAAGTGTTCTGTGTTTATTTTTGACTTCAGTACAACAATGGCTAAATCGTATTTTTGTAATAATATTACCTACCTATATCTTTTTCAAATACTAATAAATAGAAATCTATTAATAGAATTTAAGTAAATAGATACTTATATATTTACGTAAAAACCTACCTATTATTATTCGATTTGTTATTATTACATACTAGCTGCTGCCCCGCGGTTTCACCCGCGTGGAGATTTTGGATTTCATGGTTTTTATTTTTTTTCGCTGAACCCTAATTTTTTTTCCAAAATAAAAGTAGCCTATGTTACTCCTTGTAACATCAGCTATCTGTCAGTGAAAGTCCGGTCAAAATCGGCCCAGCCGTTTCGGAGATTACCCGGAACAAACAGACAGACAGACAGACAGGCAGACAAAAATTAAAAAAAATGGCTGTTTTATATACTTTCATATGTATTTAGTAAAAAGCTGTTATTTTGATATTACAAACAGACACTTCAATTTTATTTATCTGTATGGATTATTCGATTTGTTATCCATCCATACATACAGATAAATAAAATTGAAGTGTCTGTTTGTAACATCAAAATAACAGCTTTTTACCAAATGCATATGAAAGTATATACGGAACATATAACAAAACAACCATTTTTCAAATTTTTGTCTGTCTGTCTGTCTGTTTGTTCCGGGTAATTTTCGAAACGGCTGGACCGATTTTAACGGGACTTTCACTGGCAGATAGCTGATGTTACAAGGAGTAACATAGGCTACTTTTATTTTGGAAAAAGAATTAGGGTTCCGCGTAAAAAAATAAAAACCATGAAATCCAATACACCGCGCGGGTGAAACCGCGGGGCAGCAGCTAGCTAGACATATAGTGTTAGCACAAAACCAACTTTTAGACGCATGTTTAGCTAGACAGTGTCTAAAGAAAAACAAATAAATAAAATTGAAGTGTCTGTTTATAATATCAAAATAATAGCTTTTTACTAAATTTATGCATTTGAAAGTACGAGTATACACGGTACCTACAACAAAAACACAATTTTTAATATTTTTGTCTGTCTGTCTGTTCCGGGTAATCTCCGAAACGGCTAGACCGATTTTGATGGGACTTTCACTGGCAGATAGCTGATGTTATATGGTACTTCTTAGGCTAATTTTATGTTGGAGAAAGTATTAGGGTTCCGCGCAAAAAAATAAAACCCATGAACCCAATAAGACCGCGCGGGTGAAACCGCGGGCAGCAGCTAGTTATGATATAAACTTATTGTGGTTGCTCATATTTAAACACGTGAGTAAGCCATGATTGGGAGCTGGACGCTGTTTAACACATGTTTAGGGTGTGTTTTTGTAGAAAGACTAAGACCGACATACATATTATGTACTTACTCATAACTGAGTAGGTACGTACCTACCTATAACCACAGAATAGCTGTAATAGTACAAGTCTATAACCTACCTAGTAATTACATACGTACCTACTTGAACTAAAACCGCGTTACCACAAAAAACTATTTTTAGACGCCTGTTTAGCTAGACAGTGTCTAAAAGTTAAACAACGCTACACAACTTTCACGAGCAAAATGATTAGAAATAATCATAACGGCTTGTACGATGATTATTTATTCTGTGATAACGGTAAGGCACTTCTCCAATGTATAGGCAGCGCGTAAAAGGTTACCACAAAAAAAAACACTTTTAGGACCTGTTTAGCTGGACAGTGTCTAAAGATAAACGTCTAAAATGATTAGAAAATGTGACAACAGAATGGAGATAGACAATGGTTAGACACTTCTTAAATCAAGGTTTGTGGTTGCTCATATTTAAACACGTGACTAAGGCAAATTTAAGCGTTAGACCCTGTTTAACACGTGTGTAGAGTGTGTTAATTTTTTTTGTGGTAGGTCACCGTAAACTTCTATAATGGTTAGAAATGTCACATCCGAATTGAGTTAGACAACGGTTAGACACTTCTTAAATCAAGGTTTGTGGTAAGTAAGTGTGGTGGTAAGTATTTATATTTAAACATGCGACTAAGGCATGTTGCAAGAGTTAGACGCTGTTTAACACTTGTTTAGGGCGTGTTAAACAGAGTTTAACTCCTAAACATGCCATAGTCGCGTGTTTAAATATGAACCACAAATCGTGATTTAAGTAGTGTCTAACCATTGTCTAACTCCACTCTGTTGTGACTTTTCTTATATTTTAGAGGTTTATCTTTACTCACTTTCGAGCTAAGCAGGCGTCTAAAAGTTAGTTTTTGTGGTTACACGGCTTATGTTGAAAAATAAATAAAAAACCAAAATAACCAACAGCTTATGTTGCAATAAGCGCATATTACGAGGTATTTACTCGCGTATCGCAGTTTGAAGCAAAAACATCTAAAATCCACAAAACGGACAAGAACGGCAATACGGCCAGATAGTGGGGTCTCGAAGCCATGTCTGTTCTCAAAGCGACAACTGCTCCGCTCTACGCTACATACATCACTTGCGCACCACCGCTTATTTACCGCGGCGTCTGCACTGAGCACGCAGTGGTTGTGAAAAATTTTTTTTTCACAACCACTTTATATGTAGAACCGAGAGTGAATCGAGAGCGATTATGGCCGAGCGGTAACTTGTGCGACTTTCAATCCGACGCACCATAGTTCTAATCTCCACTCGGCCCGCACCAATGACTTATATCAAGTTATGTGCGGAGTGTTCACTCTCGCTCTAAAACGGTAAGGAAAACAGCGTGATGAAACCCGCATGTTCAAGAACCACACAATTCGAGTACATGCGACATCCACCAAGCCGCACTGGGCCCGCGTGGTGGATTATGGCCCATACCTCTCTCTATCTGAGAGAAGGCCGGTATACCAGCAGTGGAAGCGTAAGAGGCTGAAAATAATAATAATAATAGGTAGAAGCGGGTGCCGTACTCGGACTACATTTCCATCAAGCGGCAAGCCCCAACCACAACCACAATAGACGATACGATATGCGTCAAGCGGAGATCGTGGTTTTTCCATGTTTTCTCGTGGTTCGCGATTGATGCTTATCCATCAATCATGAATTAGGTGTGAGGACTGCCTTAGCGCTCGCACTACATTTCTACCAGGCACCACCTTAGACAGTACGTTATGCGTCAAGATCACCGAGGGATCAATTCCGAGGCTTGCGCGGGCCATATATTTATAGCTATTGGTATAAAAACTATGTATGGAAGAAATGTCTACTCGTATAATATCTAATTTGGTGCTTCAAAAAAGAGTTTAGGTAGGTACCTTTATTATATTTAATTACTCATTTATTGGTCGCTCTGGCAATTGAATTACAGTAGGTATGAACCTATGTCTCCTATAGCTAGGTATAAGAAGTAGGTGCGTATGATAAAATACGTAAGCAATCAGTAAAACATAAAGGTGAAAGCATAGGTAAGCAAAGCATAAGTAGGTAAGGCTTTAGGCTACCCACCGATCTTTCTAGATTTTCTGCGAGAGTCCGTTTGGATGAGTACCTTGGTACTTATAGGTATATATTTTACCTCCGCTTTACTTGAAATCCTCCAGCGGCGGCGGCGCGGCGCCACAGAATAGGTAACAGTATGTTATAGATACCTTATCACCTATATTTCATTTATTGGTCAGTGGCATGTAGGTATGTACGTACCTATGTCTCGTATACTAAAATACCAGCCATAGTCGGTCAACTTTTTAAAAAATGTGAAATAAAAAGCATGACCGACTGAGATATTCTTCTTAGAAGATATTCTGCGAGAATTCGTCTGGATGGGTGTAGGTATACCTATTATAATAGGTACATAGGTACCTTCGGCCCGCAGCGCAAGTACGGATCTTGTCGATCGATAAAATTGTCAATTCAAACCGATAAATTGGGTTTTATCAATTTTTTATATAATTTATCGAGCCTCGATACAATCGACAAAAGTTATCGAATAGCTAGGTCGAATCCAAACAGAATATAAAGCTACTACAATACTTTACGATAAGACTTCGGTACTCGCAACATTCGATAAATTTATCAGTTGTTTCGATTCGACAAATTTATCGAACCAACTTCCGTACTTGCGCCGCCGCGCCGCGCGCCGCCCGGTTCGGCGCGCGGCGTTGCCGGCTCGCGGCGGAGGCCCCGCAACGCCGCGCGCCGGTGGAGGAACTATGTCTATAATAAGTATAGACATAGTAATCAAATTCTATGCGGCGCGGCGCGGCGCCCCTATTAGGTAACAGTTAGTACTGCGTGAGCTGACCATATAGTTAGAGCTATACAAAAACAATGTATGGAAGAAACTTTCCCGTTGAAGAGATCTGAAAAAAAGTCCGAGATAGCATATGTCTATCTTTTCGGGTTAGCTCGCAATTCGCGTTTTTACGATTTTGTAATTTGGCAAAAAATGGTGCTTCGTTTGCAGCCGTGTTTTCACCTACACCATATTAATCCTTATCTAAATAAATGCGTTCATCATCGAGAGTGTTTCATTGTAACCGATATAGGCCTTTACTCCGTTAAATTCAGACGAATATCTTCGGAGATATCGCGGAATGAAAATAAAGCGGCGACGCGGGCATTTTTTTTTGGTCGAAATTTTTGTCGCCGGAATGGTGAAAGATCACAGCTAATTGTGACGTACGTGCAAAAAATACGAAACCGTCAATGATGATTTGTTTGAATTTTTGCGCCGAGTCGTCTGTGTGAAAGCATGAAACTACTCTCTGTTTTGTCATAATCATCATCATCAGCCCGAAGACATCCACTGCGCTAGCGGCTACTCGCCTCGCGCATCCAACGGTTTCCCGCGCTTTTGACAAGGTCATCGGTCCCCCTGGCCGGCCTTTGTGCTTAGAAGTTTGAGTACTGCAATTGTTATGGGCGGGCGTTATGCTATCAGAGTAATATAATTATATGTGTTAAATACCATCAAGAAAATGACCAGCTCGTCTCGTGATTCAATAGTATCCATACAGATAAATAAAATTGAAGTGTCTGTTTGTAATATCAAAATAACAGTTTTATACTAAATGCATATGAAAGTATATACGGTACCTAAAGCAAAACAACAATTTTTTAATTTTTTGTCTGTTTGTCTGTTTGTTCCGGGTAATCTCCAAAACGGCTGGACCGATTTTGACGGGACTTTCACTGGCAGATAGCTGATGTTACAAGGAGTAACATAGGCTACTTTAATATTAGAAAAAGAATTAGGGTTCCGCGCAAAAAAACAAAAACCATGAAATCCAAAATCACGCGGGTGAAACCGCGGGGCAGCAGCTAGTAAACAATATGGTAGGTTACAGTGTACGTGATAATAAATAGATACCTACTGAGTACCGTTTCTATCCTACTAATATTATAAACTCGAAAATTTTTAAGTGATGAACTAATGAACGGATTTTGATGAAACTACAGTAAGTAATATAGAGCTTATACATTAGAATAACATATAGACTATAATATATAAAGATATTGTATTTGTACCCATGCCAGGCGGGCGAAGCCACGGCCGGAAGCCAAGTAGGCTACATAACGTACTTACTTGAACTATAAATCTTGAAAAGTACCTATAAGTAAACAAGTTGTTTATTTTTTATGGTCGATGAAATTTTGTTACGTCGACCATGACAAAAAACACGACTGTCCTAGCTAGTGTCGCTCGGGATGATGAAAGGATTATAGCGATACCCCATACATCGAATTCTCACCGAATCACGAATGTACGTGAGTTTCTTTATTCCACCAAAGCTTTTGTGCAGAGTTTTTTATGTAATGTTTTTAGGGTTCACGTATTTTTGTATGTATGTACATATAATAACTCATTACACTACTTTTTTGTGCAGTCGTGTAATTAAATACCTACTTATCTAAACGAAAGGTCATCCTGGCAGGAGTATGGGTGAGACATTTTTTGTGTAGAATTGAGTGATGAGATGTATTCAATTCAATTCTTTATTAATAAGATAAATCTTACATGTCAATCTTATAAATGATAGCTATACTTATTTAAATAATGTAGGTACATATGTGTGTGGGGTCGCTGACCCGCGTATTATACAATGACTTGTAGGACTCGATATAATACTCGTAGGAACCACCTAAAATTATTAGGTTATGTAATCATATTTCATTCCAAATAAATAATTATTATTACGTAGGTACTTAGGTAGGTAGGTTACTCACCTACCTTGCAAATATACCGGCTGACATAGGTAACTACTCCCGCGCTGGCAGTTTTCGTTCGGAACTTATTGTCGAACTCATAGGTAGGGTACTGTATGTTACCTATAATATACAAACGACGATGTATGTAACTACCTAAACGCTGTAGGTATCTATAGTTGTTTGATTGATTGGTGAGAATGAAACATGTAGAACTATTACATATTACTAGCTCTACCCCGCGGTTTCGCTCACGTAGACTAAGTTACTCCTTGTAACATCAGCTATCTGCCAGTGAAAGTCCCGTTAAAATCGGTTTAGCCATTTCGGAGATTACCCGGAACAAATAGACAAAAATTTTAAAAATGGTTTTGTTTTATGTATCGTGTATACTTTCATATTATTATGCATCTAGTAAAAAGCTGTTATTTTGATATTACAAACAGACTCTTCAATCTTATTTATTTATTTATTTGTATATTATAGATGAAACAAGAAGAACTATTAGATATTACTAGCTGTGCCCCACGGCTTCGCCCACGTATCCTAAGTTACTCCTTGTAACATCAGCTATCTGCCAGTGAAAGTCCCGTCAAAATCGGTTCAGCCGTTTCGGAGATTACGCGGAACAAACAAACAAAAAGACAAAAATTTAAAAAATGGTTGTTTTGTTTTATGTACCGTATATACTTTAATATGCATTTAGTATAAAACTGTTATGTTGATAATACAAACACACTTCAATTTTATTGATTTGTATAGATAAATTTGTTTCCGAAAATAACTTCTGCCGATTTCTACGCTCGTCGTATGTAGATACGTACTACGCTACGTCGAAATGCACGATTATTTTATTGTGTGATGATGAGGTTGAAATTTACACTGCTTTCTTTCTCAGACTTCAAACTATTTCCACACCAAATTTCTTTAAAATCCGTTCAAATGATTGACAATGATGAAAAGTAGGTATTCTGTGTTCTTTCTCAGGCTTCAAGCTATCTCGAAACCAAATTTCTTCCGTTCTATAGATTGACAATTATGAAAAGTCATGATGATGTTGAAAAGTACACTGTGTGTTTTCTCGAACTATTTCCACACCAAATTTCTTTGGAATCTATACACATACATATACATAAATCCTATCCTACTTTTCCTACTTCCTATCCTACTAGTATTATAAATGCGAAAGTTTGTAAGGATGGATATATGGATAGAGGTTTGTCTGGCAGTGTAGGTCAGTGAGTCATGGTACTTTTTATAGGTATGTATTTTGTATGTACCTACTATGTTTGCAGCGGACTATAGGCAAACCATAAAATTTACAATTTATATTTAAAGAGGCAAACAATAAAAAATGGCGCGCGCGGTGTGATGACCAAACGAGAGCTCAGAATATATAATAGTACAAGTAACAAAAGCGAGCGCCATCACACGAATATTCACGAAAATTAATTGAATGATCAATCGCCATTCATAAGATCGCGCAAGTGTGCGTAGAAACGGCAGGTCGCGACTTTACGAGAGTGTGTAACTGTGTATGCGCGAGCATTAGCTTCGTACTACTCATAGCTGCAGAGCCTTACCTTGTCCCACGAATGTTAGATGAAATAGCATGCATTTTAGCCGCGCCCACCGAATACTTCGGGGGTTCCGCTAGTAGGCTCTTAATGTGCAAGCATTACTGTGTTCCGATTCGATGAGCAAAGTATAGCCAGAAAAATTACTAAAAACTAAAAAAAAAGAAATAACGAGCCAGCTAAACACGTACCAATTGCAAGACCGTAACATGTTTCTTCCACCAAATGTATTTCTGGTATTGTGGCCCGAGGCCCGCGATCAGGTAGTATGTGTACATTATGATGTGCACGAAAGCGTTCAGCGTGACCATGAGGGCGCCGTGACCACCTGAAATCACAATTATTATACAGGTTTAAGAACATCACATTAACACAATAAAAATGAAATACACAAAACATATATTTTGTTAGTGGGAGGACTAACTCTTCTGCGAGTGTCCGTCTGGTCTGGGTTGTTATCACCGCTTTGTGAGTGAAGTCTGCCGCCAAGCAGTAATGTGCACGCATTATTGTGTTCCGGTTTGATGAGCAGAGTATCCAGTGAAATTACTGGGCTTATGATGAGACTTAATACTTAATGTCTCAGGGTAACGAGCGTTCTGCAGTGCAACGCAGGCCTTTGTGTTTCAAAGTTCTGGGTGGCACTGCAATTGTTATGGGCCGGCGTTATGCTTACCATCAGGCAAACGACCAGCTCGTCTCGTTACCAAATAACATAAAAAAAAAGTTTAGTCGAACAGCAACTGAACGCAATTGTTAACCGACTTCCAAAAAAGGGGTTGGTTATCAATTCGGTGGGTATTTTTTTATATTTTTTTTTATGTTTGTTACCTCACATCTGCGTCATTTATAAACCGAATTGGAAAATTCTTTTTTTATTTGAAAGAATATACTTTCAGATTGATCCCATAGAAATTTCATCAAACTCGGTTCAGTAGTTTGTCACTGAAGTCGGTTCGTCGGTTTCTTTTCTTTTGGACCTATTTAAAAGCTAGTTTTTTTTTGTATTCAAAACCACATCGTACCTGCGTAATACTTGGTGCCTACCCACAAAGTCACAGCCATTACAGAATGATGGTATACATGAAGAAACGTTATCTGGTTGTTTTTCTTCCGGAGCACGAAAAATATGGTGTCGAGGTACTCTGCAATCTTTGAAATGAAGTACCACCAAGTCACGGAGGCTGCCTGAAAAAAAATATTATTCTTATTAATTATACGTTTATGAAACTTTCTTTTTGTTAGAAGCTTGCTTACAGCCCTATGGTCTATTCAGTCCATCGAGATACTAACCCCGAGAGATGAATTACTGTACTATCAGATCTCACAACAATGTATTGATTTTGCTATAATGTATATCAGCGCTCAGCGTATCAGCGCACGGGGAATTGGTGCGAGGCGGTGGCTTAGACAATCAGAGCGAATTATGTCTACGCAAAAATGGTAGAATTGATTTCGTGCAAACCAAACTCTTCTGCGATTTTCCGTCTGGGTTGGTACTACCGCTTCGCTCGTGAAGTCTGCCGCCAAGCAGTAATGTACAATTGTACAAGCATTACTATGGTCCGGTTTGATAAGCAAAGTAGTCAGTTAAATTACTGGCGTATTGCAGTGCCGCGCAGCCTTTGTGTTTAAAGGTTTTGCGTGGCACTGCTATTATGGCAAACGGACCGCTCGTCTCGTTACCCAATAGTATAAAAAAGCTTTTCCTGAATACGGCTTCAAGAAAGACCTAACTCGGGTACCTATATACTCCTCTGATTTAACACCCACAGCCAAAATAAAATAATAAAAATAAATAATTAAAAATAAAATTGGGCTTTCCAGATTTATTTACTTACCAATGAAATACACAATACAAGTAGCTTATACAGTTTAGAGTTTAAGACAAACGTCCAGGTTGCTCTTTGCACAACTCTCAAATTTCTAGTTGCTTTTTAGTGAGCTTCAGCCTTGAACTGCCTAACTGCTTAGTACATCCCCTGACTAGTGTACCTCTAACTAGGAGTACGCGTTACGCTAAATGGGAATCACTGATCTAAACTAATGTCGCTCCTAAATTGGACGGGTTGAACTATCCCATTTTTTTATAATATATTGTTAAATAAACCAGATGAAGTTATTACCCGTAATGAAACTGGATCGTCCGAATAATCCACTGGAGCGCAATTAAAGCTGAACTTCTCCGACGATAAGTAGATCGAACCCTGGAAATTAGATTCAATCATTTGTTTATTTATTTTGGAATTACAAACAGTACTAACATTAAAACGTTAAACATAGTAAAAAAAGAGTAGATACATAATAAATGATTATGCTAAGAATTACAAATGTTAGACCCACACCGTAGCCCTCAGATTTACATGCTGCGGTAAGTATGTGTCGCTCGTTACTAGCTATTATCTAGAAAATGTACTGCATACTTAACCACATAGGCAGTAGGCAGCAGCTATAGTTTGCTTTTAAGAAGACTTATGACATGACTTATGAAAAATTTATTAAACATATCAACTGCTTGAAGTAATAGCGCCCGCACGCCACGCCGCACGGCATTAGTTCTACAAATCATCAATAACTATTCCTATTTAAAAAAAAAATGTTTTGTAGCTGATAGTCGGTTTTGGATCTTATGTACTAATAATGTCAGAAATAGCAAAAATTCTTTCACAAGTTGTTACAAAGAAATGATTTCTTTCGTTCTATCTCTTTCTTTCAAAAAAGTGTTTCGTAACACAACTTACCTCATAAAACAGAAACGAGCTCAACAAGACCTGGAACACATTGTACACGAAGACCGTGTTCTTAAGGCTGTACGGTTCTCTATCCTTCATGTACCTCGGGCCGAAGCTGGTGCTGACGTACAGATACAGTAGGGACAGCGTGACTATTGGGATCGGGCTGGACACGAGAAAGAAGTCGTTCGTTCTTGGATCTGGAAGGGAGCAGCAGAGTCAGTTATATTTTATTATCATCATCATCATATCATATATATATGTATGTATGTATGTATGTATACGTATCATCATCATCAGCCGGAAGTCGTCCACTGCTGAACATAGGCCTCCCCCATAGAACGTCACTTGGATCGACTACTCGCCTCTTGTATCCAACGGTTCGCCGCGGTTTTGACAAGGTCTTCGGTCCACCTAGTGGGAGGTCGTCCTACACTTCGTCTTCAGGTTCGTGGTCGCCACTCGAGAACCATTCTTCCCCATCGGTTATCGGTTCTGCGAGCGATGTGGCCTGCCCACTGCCATTTCAACTTGCTAACTTTGAGAGCTATGTCGGTAACTTTCGTTCTCCTGCGGATCTCCTCGTTTCGGATTTTATCACGCAGGGAAACCCCGAGCATAGCCCTCTCCATAGCTCGTTGTGCAACTTTGAGCTTTATTATACTACTAGTTTAATAATGGTTCGAATGCTGCAATCAGCTGAGCTGTTGATGATAAAAAATATCGTCCAACCATCAATCACCGGAAAATTTTACCAGAATAAGGGGTAGCACCAATGACATCCTAAAAGTAATTGCGGGGAAGTTCAATTGGGATGTTGACTGCATTCAAATAATAATATAATATTGCCGCCAAACGGTAGTTTCTGTGACAGAAATCCTAAAAAACACAATACTTTTCTTTATTTTTAGAGAATTTAATTTTAATTTAATAATTAAAATGTAAACACATAACTCCGAAATCACGTGACGGCAAACGCCAATCAAAGCGCATGACGTCACGCATTTCATCGGAATGAGTATATTGCTCGTTGTGCTTAGTATTTTAGAGTGATTTCTGTGAATATTTATCTGTGCCGTGAAAAACAGAAAACATCGAATCAACTTATCACTTTGCAGTGTTATAGAAAAGTACTCTGTGGTATAATTGAGCACGTGAAGTCACGCCGACCACGTGAACAGTATTGGCGTTTTGGAGCGAAATTCAAAACGGCATTTAATATACATGAAAATTAAAGTATTAGTTGTTTTAAAAAGTAAATTTAAATATTTTGGGTTATATTAGGCCCATTCCATCGTTTTAAACACTTTCCCAAAATCAGTCAACATCCCAATTATGAAGGCATTCGTTCACGTTCTACTCGTAATTAGGCAGTCTTAATGGACTGTCTGAGCGGATCCTGACTGAATGTATTAATTCTTTACTGTATTGTTTAAACTAATTTGTAATTGTAATTGATACAATCGACAAAAGTTATCGAATAGCTAGGTCGAATCCAAAGAGAATATAAAGCTACTACAATACTTTACGATCAGACTTAGGTACTCGCAACATTCGATAAATGTATTAGTTTTTTCGATTCGACAAATTTATCGTTTGGACTTGCGCCGCTGATCTTAAGAGACGATGTGGTAGAACATTGTGAATATGGTAAACCTAGAATGCTGTCATATTCTAGGGTAAAATATTCGGGTCTCAATTATTTTATGAATAAGAGAGTGAGATAGTGGTGTCGATTCTGTCATCTCATACCTTAACGCAATTTAAGCTTCAATCTCTCTTTCTAAATGAGAACATGAGAAAGAGATGTAGTATGTTTTAGAACAGTCAAATTAATCCACTTGCTTGTGTCTACCGTTTTAACGGTAATGAATTTAGTGGCGTCTAATTTATCAAGTATATATCTGTCAAACCAATTGACTAATTTGGAACGGGCACGGTGGGTTTCTGGAAGGTTCGTTGACTTTGAGCACGGATTGGGTCTGTTGGTGTCTTTGTCATTTATTATGTTCCGATAAAGACAGCATCAGTTTTAGTCTGTGATTCGGGTACACGAATGTTGCAGAGGCCCGCTGTTAGAGTCATTTATTTTAACTTTCATAAGTGCTCCTTTGGGGCCTATTTGAATAAAGAAATTTGAATTTGAAACATCTTCCATCTCTTTCTGATGTTATGTTTGGAAAGAGAGAGAGCGAAACTAAAATTACGTTTAGTTATGAAACAACAGAATCGACACCACAATAACTAATTCAGAGAAGAGTGTGAACGTGGACTCTTGCTTGATAAAATTAAATGCAATGTCCAAAACTCTGAAAGACTAGTCCTAGACATGTCTCTGAATCTTGGTCATAGAATGATTTAACTTAACAAGCGCTCACCTAAGCTCCACCTTCATAATAGAATTTTGAATATGTACTACTTACTCTACGTTGATTAAAAAAAATTCTCACCCGCCAAATCGTGTATGTAGTAGTTGTATGTACCAATAATATTATTTACGAGAGAAGTCATTGTCTCGTCTCAACACTCGAAACCAAACGAAAAGATCCCATTTAAAAATAAATGTAAAATTAAAACGTTAAAATTATTCCCGGTGCTTACACCGAGAGTGTTGTAACTCTTGTAACTCAACATTTAAACAACATCGAAGTAATTATATCCATTGTTGGTAATATGGTAATGTACTTGAATTTTATTCATACGATTATTTAACACTAGCTGTGCCCCGCGGCTTTGCCCACGTAGCCTAAGTTACTGATACAATCAGTACCAGCTATCTGCCAGTGAAAGTCCCGTCAATTCGGTCCAGCCGTTTCGGAGATTACCCGGAACATACATACAGACAGACAGATCTACAGACAGACAGAAAAAAAAATTAAGAATTGGGTGTTTTGTTGTAATTACCGTATATACTTTCATGAATGTATTTAGTAAAAAGTTATTATTTTGATATTACAAACAGACATTTCAGTTTTATTTATTTGTACAGATTCGAAGTAATTATACGGTGAATTTATAATGGTTAGTAAAGTTTTTTTATTCAAATAAGATTATTGTGGGTAATGTATACTGTATAGTATTAATTCCGCGATAAAATCGCGGAATTAAAACTAGGAATGATTTATTTTATTAATTACTTATTTTATTTATATTAATTATTAGGATTATATATTAAATTTCCCACATTATATATTCTTATTTAAAATGGACTTCCGCAAAGTAACACCTGATTCCATCAAATAATTTTTATTCTATTTTTGTGTATCAAGCGCCCGGAGATACGTACCGTGTTACCATAAAAAATAACGTTTAGACGCCTATTTAGGTATGAAACGACAGAACCGACACCAGTGTCTAAAGATACACGTCTTAGGGCTAATTTCACGAACAGCGTCGTTATACGAGAATAACTATTCCAGTTATAAAATTACTCCCAGCATTTACTCTCAGTTAACTCTTAGTACGTTTCACAAAGTTGTAAAGGCAAAAAGTTACTACAAGTATAACTATTCTTTGTGCAGTGTTTTTTTGTTATCTGTGACAAGTTCAATGTGAAGGGATGAGTGAATGAATGTGAATGCTGTTAAATTAAATAGGCTTGTCATTTTCTTAGTACAGTACAGCATCATGGGACCTTTTTAATTTGGTCGTCACTTTGAACCTTTCTGGTGTCATGGTGTCAACGTCAGGCGTCATAGACCATTAGCAATTGGCATCCCGTTATGTTTCAAAACATTTATCAATCATTTCACGCACGTAACTATTTCATTGAGTTTGCTTTGTGTTGTGTGTGTGGTATTTTTATAAATCTAATCATAAAATCCTTTTGATCGTAGTTGTAAAAATGCTCATTTCTTTCTTTAAACCACCTTGGTCGTTTTATAATAACATAGTCATCTTCACTATCACTTTCAGTGTCCAATATCATTCTTCTCAAACACTGCATTTTTATATATAGTAAAACAATGTTAATAATTGGTTAACTAATAAAACCTTTTCTCTTTCATACATGCAAAAATGCAATGTGCGCCACAGATGTGTACAATGGTCCCTTACCCAGGTCAGGCTCAGTCAGCTGACGCAAAAAGACGACGCCATTTTGATTTTATGTCAGGAATAAGCCTGTTATTCTTTCAAAATCGGTGGTATAAGAGTTACTCTCGTATAACTAGGTTATTCTCAGTATAAGCAGTTGGTGAAATGAAAACATGGTTATCTGAGAGTAAATAATAGATTAATTCTTGGTATTAACCTTATTCTACTTTGGTGAAATTTACCCTTAAAATGATTATAAATTTTACAACAGAATGGTGTTAGACAACGGTTAGACACTATTTAAATCAAGATTTGTGGTTATTTATATTTAAACACGCGACTAAGGCATGTTTAGGAATTAGACGTTGTTTAACACATGTTTAGAGTATGTTTAAAGTTGAGCCGAGAGAAGATTTCAGAGAAAATAAAGTAGAGAATGTTTGTGGTAATACCGTAAATGTGTATAAATTTATGGTGCTCTACATATATGTAACGAAATAAAGAAAAGGCGCGCACCTTGCGCCATATTTATCTTGAACACACGCCGGACGCCTAGTCTTGCTATATCAAGTTCTTTAGTTCGAGATTGATATTTATTATTGGTTTTTATTTTTATTGCATACATACATTCATCTTATACTTAAGAGTAAACATATGCAATATATGCACCCTGGGCGTTGCAAACTTAAATCAGGTACTTAGTAATTACAGTAAAGATAAAGAACTAAAAACGAATTGAGGGTTAGCAAGTAGGTAATACTAAGACTTAGAGCTTGAGATAAAAAAAAAGTATATATTTTAAATCTATAGATGACAAAATTCAACATTATCAATAAATTCTATCATTCCACAATAATGTACGCATATTCCCTTGCAGATTGTTATCTTTGTGTACATCATTTAAGTACATTAATTCGTTAGTGGACTCTTCTGCGAGTGTCCGTCTGGGTTGTCACCACCGCTTTGCTCGTGAAGTCTGCCGCCAAGCAGTAGTGTGCCAGCATTACTGTGGTCCTGTTTGATGAGCAGAGTAGCCAGTGAAATTACTTATGAGACTTAATACCTAATGTCTCAGGGTAACGAGCGCACTGCAGTACCGCGCAGGCCTTTGTGTTTCAAAGTTCTGAGTGGCACTGCGATTGTTACGGGCTGGCGTTATGCTTACCATCAGGCAAACGACCAGCACGTCCCGTTACCAAATAGCATAAAAAAGATATACACGGATTGACAACTGCTTGAACGTTCGCGTTGTTTCGTCGGCAGATTGACGGCACAAAGGCCGCCGCAGCCGCGGATAGTGCCGCCCGCGGCGCCGCCCACCGGCGCGCTGGAGCACGGCACGATGCTGCTCACAAACTCCGTCCGAAGGCTTGAGGTAAGCTATGAAATGAAATGAAATTGCTATGTTAACTCCATTTTTTTATAATGTCAATCAATTTGTTCTCTCATGAGAAACAAAAGTGGAAATCGAACGCTAGAAACGTCAAAAATTAGATTCAAAGTCGGGCGTATCTACTGAGCGCTAAAACGCCCTATAAAAATTTGACAGAACATCTGACGTCACTTGTTCAACGTGGAACGTGAAGCTTGTCTTCTGCCTGATTACATGTTATAGTTTTGTAGACCTATCTAACAATGTACATATTTTTTAGTACTTATATTATTAGTACTTACTAAGTATTAGTATAATTATTATGCATGAGGTGTTTACCTGTAAGTGGTTATGCATTAGGCACAACACCTACGTAAATGTTTGTAAAACACCTGTTACAATGTAATAACTGTTGGTGAACCATAAATAAATAAATAAATAAATAAATGGTACAGCAGGATGTTTCCATTAAAATTCTGCTCGCAGAGGCGTAAGAACATCAAATCATGTGAATAAACTAAGAATTATCATTTTTACGAAATACTACATCTATAACTCAAAATCATTAATAAATTGCATAAATGTCAAAAACTGTCATGTTAAAAGGCAAAATAAAAAAGCCCTATAAAAACACAAAATAATTAAATATGATGTTTAAAATGTCAGAATTATTGTGAATTTTAAACGTTATGTAAATGAAATGAATTATTTACATAAGTTAAGTAATAATATTTTTGTCATTTAAATTTTATGTAGATAGCTGCCTGACTGGCTGTAACTATAGTCTTCGTTTTCGACTCTAACAGCTTTTTTCACCATTCACGATTGTTCCAAATTCATCGCTCCGCGCATCGTGGATTGATTGGTACGACGGTACACCGTACAATGGGGAGGCACAGGCAAAGCTAATCTCAGATGGCGCCACCTCCGCTGGTGCTTGTCATTGATGGTTATTTTGAGGGATAATGAACTAAATTATAACCAGTAAACATGCTCACGTCTTAGAAATCATTAGATTTGAAATGGTCACTACATAACCGAGACGAATAATTGGTTTCCAATATTTTTTGATGAGCAATGCTTTGATCCACAATTTACGTTTTTCTCGTTAGAAGAGAAACGTGTGTACCTTAAGTTTACATTGAATTGCACTTTACAGAGACATACTTTGTTGAAAAGACGATTTTTTATTTGACTAAAATTTTATAATGAAGTTTCATAGTGAAACAGCACCAGCGATAATGCGCCACCTAGCGGGATAAGTAAGCAGTGTGGCTCCCCATTTCGAGCACACAAACGGTAATTTAATTCCGAGCTTGCCATCGCTCCATTTTTCGGTCATTCTGCGTCTCGAGTACTGCCAACTGAGCGCGAAACGGATCGTTGTATCGGCCACACACGATGAGTTGGAAGAACGTTTGGATATCTAATATTCCTATTTCCTATCACTCCACGTAATCCATCTGAGATTCTCCAAACATGCGCGGGCGGTTTTTGGAACGTTGGCGTGGAATGTTGTGGATTGGAGCGCTTTTGTATGGAGGCTCTTAAAGTCAGTCAGTTTATTAAGGGGCAGAATTCGGCGCGCCGCTATCTCGCTCGCGCATCTCAACATTTTTGAAGATAAACAATCACTTAATATAATTATGAAACATCGCATTCGGTGAAATTACTGACAATAACATTACAAAGGTTTAACAAAAATTTCATTTTGATCCATTCAAGTTTTCAAACCTAAAATGGGATTTTATGTTTTGCCTATTTTCACGTACGAAAACTTGATCGGATCATTATGATACCTTTGCCGTACCTTTGTAATGTTATCGCCAGCAACTTCACCGAATGCGATTTTTCATAATTATATTCAAAAATGTTAAGATGCGCGAGCGAGATAGCGGCGCGGCGTATTCTGCCCCTTCACACGCGCAATCCCCGCAGGTGTTGCGCTTGTGCGTGGCGGCCATCTTCGAGTGCCGCTACGCGGACGCGCGCAAGTCGTTCCCGGCGGTGCTGCGCGCGCTGCGGGCGCCGGCCGCGCGCGCCGCGCTCGTGCGCGACCTGCAGGCGCGCCTGCCCACCAACAAGCACCTGCTGCACCACCACCAGTTCGACCTGGTCGTCAGGTACGTCATCCACATCTAAACTTACAATCCATCATCAGCCTCTTACGCTCCCCCTGCTGCGATACCGGCCTTCTCTCAGAGAGGTATGGGCCATGATCCACCGCGCGGGCGGATGTCACATGTCCTTGAATTTTGTGGTTCTTGAACACGCGGGTTTCCTCACGATGTTTTCGTTCACCGTTTGAGCGTGTGTGAATAATCCGCACATAACTTGATATATGTCATTGGTGCGGGCCGAGTCGAGATTCGAACTATGGTGCGTCGGATTGAAAGTAGCACAAGTTCCCTCCCGGCCACAGTGAAACTAACTTTCGCATGTAAGATGACATGCGTACTAATACAAAATTTAAAAACAGATACTGCAATAATGACTCCGTTTATATAATATATCATGGTTTATTAATAATAAGTCAATGAAACCAGTTATTCGTCATCATCTCCCTCGTTTTCTTCTTGTTTGAAAGTGGTGTATAATATAATGCACGCCACTCTCTCGCCTTTTCTCGTCAAGTACACCAACGTCTTTTGCTCTCCAACCTTTGCTTGTTTCGGCATCTGGGTGTAATCTATGACGAAGTCGTTTACCTCTATGGAGCCCTAGATATAAACAGGTATTGATTATCTATACAAATAAATAAAATTGAATTGTCTGTTTGGTCCGGGTAATCTCTGAAACGGCTGGATCGATTTTGACGGGATTTTCACAGGCAGATAGCTGATGTTACAAGGAGTAACTTAGGCTACTTTAATTTTGGAAAATTAATTAGGGATCCGCGAAAAAAATAAAACCCATGAAAAAAACCCTTTCTCATGTTTACATTATTGGACGAGTATATTAACCTTAGATGTGTTTGTTTTCTTAACAACTACCATCGACCACAGCTAAAGCAGAACTAGTGATATGATAGTCAAATCGTACTCAGAATTAAAAACTAAGACGTAAAAAAGCTTGTCAAAAAGTAGAAAATTATACCTTCGGTATTGGGCAATTCGGTGGATCTATCCCGGCGATAGTTAGTATTTTCTCCAGGTCACTCTGCACGTATTTGTTGAGTAACCCACAGAAACTCTCATCTGCCAGGTTCTGCGAAAATTTGTAACCCCCATCGCACTTGGTGTATGATTCCATGAATATCTTAAAATGAAATAAATGGGAACTTAGTTACCTGATTGAATATCTTGCGTTACTTGCGAAGTAGCTTCTGCCCGCGGTTTCACGCGCCTGGATATTCCAACAGGAATCGTGAGCAAGACTCGCGAACTAGCTTCTGCCCGCGGTTTCAACCGCCTGGATTTTCCAACAGGAATCGTGAGCAAGAGAGCGGCGGAATGTGTACGAAAAAACTATACATGAAGTTTTAACTAACAAATCTTAAATTATCACAAAAGTTATGTAAGAAAGGAAGTACTGCCGGCATCGAGATACTAACCCCGAGATATGTAATATGTACTGTACTATCCGATCTAACAACAATCTATTGCTATAACTATCAGCGCACGGGGAATTGGCGCGAGGCGCTGGCTTAGCCAACCAGAGCGCGTTATGTCTAGGCAAAAATGGTGGAATTTATTTCGTGCAAACCAAACGTCACTGCACCTCTTGAGGTTAGTATCACGATGACTGCCGGTAAAGAAATATTCGGTCATCATCAACAACATCACCATCATCAGCTGGAAAACGTTCAGTGCTAAATATTGGTCTCTCTCATGAATGGGAGATTTTGACATAATACACCACGCGTGAACATGACCGCTGTTGTGTATGTTACTCTCCGGTCCATAAACTATCTAAACTAATTAGCAAAAAAAAAAGTCTGGTTCACTGTGCGGCGTGCGTGAAAGAAGAATTGACGTCTAGTGTATGTTTCAAGTAGAACCTACCCCAAATCCTTCTGCGGTGATTTCATCTGATAACTGTGCTGTCAGGGAGAATCCATCGTGTGTTCGGTTAACCTTTCTCTTTCTAACTTCGAATTCGAACGGATACTGCTCAGGGTTATCGCACATTTCCAAACTGTTTATGGTCCACACGCCGTCGCTCTAAAACACACAATCATGTATAGCCAAATGTATATTACCATTTACCATAGACGAACAGAACAACATAGACAGGTCTCTAGTTCGAAACCGTCATTGTAAGCCAGATCGTTTTAGGAAAGTATGCAATTCGCACATACATACATCAAAAGTATACCGTCACAGGTTTGTTTTTATAAATCGTTTTCAATTAATGCTTTTAGGGGTCAGTCAGTAAGACAGTAGGGGTCTTACCACAAAAAAATTAAACACACTTTAAACCTCTGTTAAACAGTGTTTAGCTCCTAAACATGACCTAGTCCCGCGTTTAAATAAGAGCAACCACAAATCCTGTTTTAAGCAGTGTCTAACCGTTGTCTAACTCAATTCTGTTGTGATATTTCTAATCATTTTAGATATTTATCTTTACACATTGTCTAGCTAAACAGGCATCTAAAACTGTTTTTTTTTGTGGTAACAAAACTTTAATTTTAAGTAGGGAAGGCTTCCTTTGACGGCTTTAGGTAGGTTCCGAGCGCTGTCTATATCGCTCTGTTATTTTTCATTATACAATCGTTATTCCAAAACCCCTCCTTGCTCTTTGTCTACCCTGAGGTACTAAATATATCTATACAACTAAATAAATTTGAAGTGTCTGTTTGTAATATCAACAACAGCTTTTTACTAAATGCATATGAAAGTATATACGGTACATATAACAAAACAAACATTTTTAAAAGTTATGTCTATCTTTCCGTCTGTCTGTCTGTTTGTTCCGGGTAATCTCCGAAACGGCTGAACCTATTTTGACGGGACTTTCACTGGCAGATAGCTGATGTTACAAGGAGTAACGTAGGCTACTTTAATTTTAGAAAAATAATTAGGGTTCCGCGCAAAAAAATAAAACCCATGAAATCCAATATCTCCACGCGGGTGAAACCGCGGGTAGCAGCTAGTCCTTACTATAAACGTATCAGCAGTGCAGAACACTAGACCGGCAGCGACGACGCTAGCTAATACCGCCTTCCACATGTTCGTATCCTAACTCACAGGTTACAATTTATATAATGAAACACACAAATCTCAACTATTTAAATATACCTGGTGGCGTGCCACCTCGTCGTTGTGATCGTGTCGTACTCATGATAATTTCCTACTAGATCAACGTGATAAAAAATATGAATGACAATCATCCCATACAAAACAAAAAAATCAAGGCATCTGTTTTTTCAATTTGTTTTATGACTACGCGGAAGACTGATGTTCTGAATGATAGCTTCACACGGAACTATGTCTAGATATTTCATAATACATACTAGCTTCTGCCCGTGGTTTTCACCAGCGTTCCCACGGGAACCGTGCATTTTTCCGGGATAAAAAGTAGCCTATGTTACTCTCCGGTCAATAAACTATATCTATGCCAAAAATCACGTCAATCCGTTGCTCCGT
The DNA here is from genome assembly GCA_907269065.1 of Crocallis elinguaria. Lineage (NCBI taxonomy): Eukaryota > Metazoa > Arthropoda > Insecta > Lepidoptera > Geometridae > Crocallis > Crocallis elinguaria. The sequence continues at coordinate 3,058,225 of OU026076.1, forward strand.
TATTGCTTGAAAGAAGGACAAATCAACAAACACACTTTCGCATTTATAATATTAGTAGGATAGATGATTTAGAACAGAAAACTTTAATATGTTTCAGTCGTACGTTACAAAGCATTGACGTTGTGACTATTCGTCGGCCCCTATGATATTACCTATATGAAATAAAAAGATTGGAGACGATTGTTTTAGTTCAGGGCGTTTATGTAAAATTCGAAAATAAAAAGGTTGTATGTAAAAATAAAAACGGACAAGTGCGATTTGAACTCGCGTGGAGAGAGTTCCTTATGATGAATATTTTATTTACCGTGGTTTTTTTAAATCTGTACTTGACTAATTGCAAATATAAGTTTATACTTCACGATAGCGATATTGAGCGATTTACCATGTTATTTTAAGACCATAGATTTCTCAGGTGTCATAGGTTTTCCTGTAATCTATGTAGGAAGTAGAACTTTGTATCCGAACTTTTGCTGTACAAGTAACCTGTATCCGTCCATTTTCAAGTTTATTAAAATCTTAGTTTGTAGCTGCAACCCGGGGTTTTCTTCCTGCCTCCACGCACACGAATCCTACATCTATAATACCTAAGTAAAGATATTTTTTTCTTTATTTTTATTTTTTAGCGTTTTATTTTGATATGAGAGGGGGGAAAGGGGAAGGTGGTTAATTTTCTTCATATTCTTAAATAACTTTAAAATTATTTATTTCAAAATTTTATTCAAGTGTAGCAAATTTCATTTAGCAATTAACTTAATCGGTCCCGTAGATTATGAGCAAATTGACCGCACCGCGGCTGCAAACCGCGGGCAGCAGCTAGTACTAAATAATTCTGCAAGTCCGCACACAGTTTTTAGCTTAGAATGAAATTAAAGAGTCAGCACATTTTGAGTGGCTGTTAACTTTTGTATTTTTGCTGCACATACCTACCCCCTATCCTGTGCTTGCCACTCCATGGCGATGGGAATTTAAATTCTCAAATGTGGGGAGGTAAGTTGGATTAGATTTAGTCGGGAATATGCCACATAATCGACTCAACGAAATCTATCGTTCATCCGCGTGGAGATTTCAAAGTAACGATGCATTTTCCCGCGAAAAACAACCTATTAGAATCCCTAGCTTCCTGAATTCAGGCGGAAGTGGAACCCTGTTCTTTCACAGTCATCTTTCATTATTGAGAAGACTAATCGGGCGTAGCTCCGGATAGTCAGGATCCATCATAAACCATCACAAATAAGCACAAGTATTTTTATACTATTGGATAACAATACATTGTTCCTGATCGGTCTCTTACTGTTTAGCTTCATTACCAAGCTCAAAGTTGGCGCAACGTGCTATGGAGAGGGCTATGCTTGGGGTTTTCCCGCGTGATAAGATACGGAATGAGGGGATCCGCAGGAGAACAAAAGTAATCGACATAGCTCTCAAAATTAGCAAGTTGAAATGGCAATGGGTAGGCCGCATCGCTCGTGGAACCGACAATCGATGGAGAAGAAAGATTCTCAAGTGGTGACCACAGACCGGGAGATAGTGTAGGCCGGCCGAAGTCGCGGGACAAAGCTAGTAACTAATAACATAGTTAACTGCTATTAATTATTTTTATTAATAGTTATCTAATTTTCTAACTTCTATAAGTAGGTACTTATAAAAAAACAAAAATAGTAAACTCATATAATTATTTTATTTATTAATTTTTTTTTCAAATTTTAGACTATCCTTTATTTCAGATACAAAACGCTGTATTAATATTGGTGCCGATTCGGTCATTTCATACCTAAACCTAAATTTAGTTTCAATCTCTCTTTCTAAATGCGAACGCGAGAAAGAGATCGAATATATTTTAGACATATCAAATTAATGTTATTGTATCCAGTGTAAATTTAATGGCAATGAATTTAGTGGCGTCCAATTTATCGAAGAAGGAAGATATTTGACAGTCCTTAAACTAAATTTAGATTTGTTAAATATCTTCCATCTCTTTCTCATGTTATGTATTGGAAACAGAGAGAATGAAACTAAAATTAGGTCGTGGTGTGAAATGACAGAATCGACACCAATATTTATTATTTATAGCCGTAGCTGTTAGTCATCTTCTTTGTCTTCGAAAGTCACATCGACCATATCGCAGCTGAGTCTCTCATCCTCTTTCATCACGTACACGGTCAGTCTAAACTGGCCAATCATTCCTTCGTCGGGCAGGTCTTCAGCGTCGAAGAGGAAGTTTTCTAGCTTGTGACTACCCTGTAAATAATTCCTGATAGGTTTTGTTGCACACAATATAGAAATATTATAACGAAACAGTTGAAACAAGTAAGTGCGAATAGCTTTCTGCACTCATACGGCCTTACTAATAAAACACTGTACAGTAAGTCATAATACACTGTTTATTAGTAAGGCCCAGGGCCGGATTATCCATAAGGTAAAGCAGGAAACTGTCTAGAGGCCCAGCACAAACTAGGGGCCCCGGACCCCGGTAAAAAAAATTGAAAATGTTTCTTCGAGTGAAAATTAAATTTGAAGATTTGTATGTAACAAACCCTCAACCCTTTTTTTGTCGTCAGAAGGGAAACGTGTGTAGTGGCATACCTTAATTTTACATTGAATTGCACTTTACAACGGCATACTTTATTGCAAAGACGATTTATTGTTTACTTACTAAAATTTTCTAATGAAGTTCCATAGTGAAACAACACCAGTGATAATGCGCCACCTAGCGGGATAAGTAGGTTTTAGTTGAGTAGTAGGATTTGCCAGGCTGTACCATTATAGGCAAGCGACCTCATCTCTTTTAGTATAAAAAATAACTGTAACTGAACACAACAACACAAAAAAAAGTTCTTTACATGTAGCTTTTATTATCAACAATAACAACAACACTGTTGACTCAGCGAGCAATGTCGTTTGTCGTTGCTATTTGTCGTCGTCTTCAATTTCTTTCTTTATGAAAGACACATCGACTATGATGCAGCAGATTTTCTCGTCATGTCTAGTCAAGAAGGTTTTCGCTCTGAACTGGCCTGTCATCCCGTCGTCCGGCATCTCTTCAGGATCGAACGAGAAGTCAACTAGTTGGTGTAAACCCTGAAACAAGTTTCATGATGTCATTTATTTAAAAAGATAGAAGACTCGTTAACAAACTCTGCTAAGCAAGTCGAGGAAAATAAGCAAGCCAAACAAAACTGACTAAAAATAATACCTTTGGTAGTGGACAATCATCCTCCAGGCCCATCATAGCAAGCGCCCTTTGGAAGTTAGTTCTCGCGTGCTTCATGAGATATTTGCAAAAGCTTTTGTCCTTAAATATTTGTACTAGCTTGCATCCACCGTCCACCTTCTTGCACGCCTCTATGTATATCTGAAATCGAGTTGTATATAAAATAATAATAATTTCGTTTTCCTTTTTATGCTATTTGATAACGACGAGCTGGTCGTTGGCCTGATGCATAACGCCGGCCCATAACAATTGCAGTGCTGCTCAGAACTTTGAAACATATAGGCCTGCGCGGCACTGCAGTGCGCTCGCTACCCTGAGACATTATTGACATTTTATATTTCTTTTGTTTTGGACCGGTATTGTCATTATGTAATATAATTATTATTGTGAATCTTCCGTGTATTGAACCATAAGTTAAAATATCATTAATTCTAAAGTTTTAGAAGTACTACTATTGTTTAAAATTTGCACGCCATTATGGCAAAAAAACATGTTTGCGCAAAACCTTTGTAATTAAACAACTGTACTATATCACCATGATTTATGCAAATAAATAATTTGAATTTGAATTTAGGTATTAAGTCTCATAAGCCCAGTAATTTCACTGCTCATCAAACCGGAACACAGTAATGCTTGCACATTACTGCTTGGCGGCAGATTTCACGAGCAAAGCGGTGGTACCAACCCAGATGTTAATATTATTATCATGAACTATACTAGCTGCCACCTGCAGTTGCACCCGCTTGGAGATTTTCGCAGGAATCGTGCATTTTTTCGGGAATAAAAGTAATGTGTCTATGCAAAAAAATCACGTCGATCCGTTGTTCCGTTGCTGAGTGAAAGAAGGACAACAATAAACACATTTTCAAACAAACCAATAAACACACTTTCGCATTAATTATGATATCAGTTAGTAATTATGGCGAGCGAGTGACAACTTTAATAAGCTGAGTAAAAAAAAAAAACACTGATCTTGACCTCTTTCGTACCACCGCCTCCTCGGCAAGGATGCGACTGAGCAGAGACTTCTTTTTGGCGCAACATTAGCGCCCGTTTAATAGCTGTTAATAATTTTTGTGACTATCGGACTACAGTTACAATTTTCTACACCACTGTTATAAATTAGTTTCACCTTGTATTTTTTTCTGTTACTATTCGTGAGAACCTATAATTGGCTTTCTAATGTTATGTTAGTTTTATAAGTTATTGTAATAAAGCTGTTGGTTTTCCTTAAAAATAAATAAATAAATAATAACCCCATAGTCGTCTGCGTTGACACTCGTTGGGAAGTCCCACTCTATGTCGAACCCATCGTGGGTGCGGTTAAGCTTCTTCTTCCGAAAGATAAATTTGTAGTCCTGGTACTGGTCCGATTCCGGGCACCGGTCCACGCTGTCTACCACCCATGTGCCTTTGCTCTGTCGGATAAAATAAATTTGTTTATTAGCTTTGTATTAAAAGCTGTTAAAAAATTAAAATAGGTTACCAATCGGACGCCTATTTATATAAATAAAATCATTGTAAATTATTTATATACTAGCAGTTTTACCCTCGTTCCCACAGGAACAGTGCAGATTTCTGGGACAAGCTTTACATAGCTTATGTGTTGGACTGAGACGGGCGTAAATGAAATTGTGCATATACAGGTTGAGTTTGAATTGGTATGTTTTCCCGGAAGGGGGTGATTAGGACCATGGTTGTCGACGAGTCGTGAGAACCTCCCTTGGAAAAAGGTCTTAAATATATCCAAAAAAATATTTCAAAAAACTTCAAACGTGACGTTCGCGACATTTTCTAAGTCATTTAAAAACGTTCAACACAGTTCAAGTGAATCAGCTGATCTAGGGCTGCCCGGAAATTCTTTAGTAGAATTTTTTACGTAAACTTTAAATGCCATTTCTTCTAAGAAAAATTCCGAATTTCAAAAAAATCGTAAAACAAAAAATGTTGTTGACCTCCAGGAGTAGATTCTGTTAGTGGGAGGACTGACTCTTTTGCGAGTGTCCGTCTGGGTTGTTACCACCGCTTTGCTCGTGAAGTCTGCCGCCAAGCAGTAATGTGCAAGTGCAAGCACTACTGTGTTCCGGTTTGATGAGCAAAGTATCCAGTGAAATTACTGGGCTTATGAGACTTAATACCTAATGTCTCAGGGTAACGAACGCACTGCAGTGCCACGCAGGCCTTCGTGTTTCAAAGTTCTGGGTGGCACTGCAAATGTTATGGGCCGGCGTTATGCTTACCATCAGGCAAAAGATCAGCTCGTCTCGTTACCAAATAAAAAAAAAATTGAAACAGGTTGTATAATTGTATATAGATACTGTCTTCCTAAATATCGGTCTCTTAACACCTGAAATCACAACATTGTAGATACACCTGTACTCAAAACAGCGTTGAAGCATGACGTTTTTAATATCAAGATACTACTTTTGAATATCACGTTCTTACAATAATTTTATCGAAAAATCCAAACGCAACAGCACCACAGGCCAAAACAATGTACAGAATCATATATCTCCACATGTTTGCCCTACTGCAACATCACAGATATAAAAACTAAATATCTGAAGCAAACGAGTGTATATATTGATATTCACGTGTTTGTAACGTCGATGTAATCGTGAATACTTGTATGTTATAATAAGTGATCGTTATCGAACATGCAAATATCGACAGTTGTCATGTAACGGGCTGTATCGCAATCGACAGCATTTACTGTGTTTTTCATTTAATTAGGTGCCTAATGCAAGCTGGCACTTGTTGCTTTTCACATGCTATCATCATCACGAAAATTAATAAGTATGTACCTACAATTGAATGTGATTCGAGTACGTATTCGCTAAAGAAAATGAAGCTCATCTAGTTTTAAGAAGCAGCCGGCGCCGGCGTCACCGCAAGCCGAAAAAGCAAAGAGATTGCTGTAATTACTATCTCTAATGTCTATTGAAGATGTTCAACACTTGCTTCTAGAATGTGTCAAAGGTGCCAGAGAAAGAAAGGAACTAATGGACAGGTTTAATCTAGTTCGCACAGATATTGGTTTATTTACAAATATTTTAGCATCACCAGCTAGTGAGGCAACAAAATTTTTATATAAAATGTTTAAATTAAATTAAGGTTAGTATTTAAGTTTAGGGTATGATGGGGCTGGCATACCAATGTGGGAAAAGCCCCTAAATAACAGCAGATTAAAAAAAAAAAAAACTAATGTCTATATTATAGCTATCTCTTTCATATTATGCTGATAAAGACAGCATTAGTTTTAGTCTGTGATTCGGGTAGACGAATGTTGCAGAGGCCCGCTGTTAGAGTCATTTATTTTAACTTTCATAAGTGCTCCTTTGGGGCCTATTTGAATAAAACATTTTGAATTTGAATTTACGTGCGAGTGTCTCATGCTAATTTAAAGTATTTCATTTCCGGTATAATTTCATTCAGGGCAATGTCCGGCAGAAGTCTGCGATACAACGCTTCACGTACAGGTTACTCCAAAATGATATTTTATAAATTTGTGGATAATACGATTAATAAAAAGTTTAGTATAATAATAATATTTCCAAAACTCCAAGAGCCGATACTTAGTACTTGTGTTAATTTAATGTCGTCATTAAAGCGCCACATTGTATTATGTCGATATTCGCGTGGCAATATTAGTACTTATGCCGATATTAGTGAACACTGTCGAACAGGACAAATGTCCACAGTTTATTTATGTTAGTGGGAGGACTAACTCTTCTGCGAGTGTTCGTCTGGGTTGTTACCACCGCTTTGCTCGTGAAGTCTGCCGCCAAGCAGTAATGTGCAAGCATTACTGTGTTCCGGTTTGATAAGTAGAGTATCCAGTGAAATTACTGGGCTTATGAGACTTAATACCTAATGTCTCAGGGTAACGAGCGCACTACAGTGCCGCGCAGGCCTTTGTGTTTCAAAGTTCTGGGTGGCATTGCAATTGTTATGGGCCAGCGTTATGCTTACCATCAGGCAAACGACCAGCTCGTCTCGTTACGAAACAAAAAAAATCAGTTATTCAGTTATCATGAACTGCGCAGTTATTATTAATAATATAATTAATAGTAATTTTTGCCATCACGGTACCTTTATACCTACGCGTAGGTATAAAGGTACCGTGATGGCACCGGCAAGTGTAGGTACCGTGACCGGTACGGTCACGGTACCTACACTTTTTAAATTACTGTTTAAATTCAGCATTTGCTGGGTTTTCTTTCTGAAGTTAACGCTAATTTATTCCATTTAGATCATGTTTGTTTATACAAAAAAGGTTTGAGCTGGTGGCATAGAGAGTTTTTTTTTGCAGACCAGTGCAACCCAAAAATGTATGTAAAAAATGTAATGATTTTGTTTTTGCTATAGGTACCGTATGTACTTTTATATGCATTTAGTAAAGAGCTATTATTTTGACATTACAAACACACTACAATTTTATTTATTTATATAAAAATAGATTTCATTTTTGTATAATGACTGTACTGTTGATCTTGTGACCTTTACATGCGTCATCGAACTTACATTTAGGTAATATTTACTATCATTAATTTCTATTACTCATGCATGATGCAATAAACTGTTTGACAGAATGAAAACATTTATTTTAAAACGTAATATCTTCGTTCGTGTACAGTATTTTTTTAAATCTTACCTTCTGATCTTTATTTCACATAAGTACGTTGCTGAATAAATTGTATTTTGTCTTTATGGCCCCGCTACGTTTTTTTTTGTCTCGAATTAAATTTATTATTATTTTGTAAAACATACCTAATAAATTATCTTCATATAGGTACCGTATAGTTAATATTTTTACTCTATGGTAATTTTCGACAAAAAGCATTCTTTTGTCCGCCAATTATATTATCATTTTATTAAATGTACAAAATTTATAAGCCATTGTCCCCTTGCCCTGATTATCATAATTATTATATTTAATATCTTCTGTACAAAAGTAGGTAGTTACCATCTGTTGGTTATTATACAATAATTAAGACGTTAATTTATATCAACAAAGAATAACATTATTTAAATAAAATGTTAACCAATTGTATTGTAAATAAAATTTATTCCAATATTTATATTTGACTTTATATAAATAATACAAAGATTATGGTTTAAGCACTAGCTTCTGCCCGAGGTTTCACTCGCGTGGTTTATCGAAGAATTGTTCTTTGATTCATTCTTCCTCATCGTCTTCTTTCTCTTCGAACATCAGCTCCATCGTGAGGCAGCCCACGTCCATGGTACCTTCCATGACGCAGCAGTCTGCGGAGTAGCGGCCGTAGGGGCCTTCCTCGGGCATACTGTCCCAGTTCCAAATGTACTGCTTAATCTCGTAATCGCCCTAAAAAGAAGAATACATAAATCCATCAAGTGCGCAATCTCGTACTGCGAAGCTTCCACACATACGCACAGGAAGTAAAATTAAAAAGAAAAAAAAAACGTATCATAAAAACCCGCCTGCAAGTAGTTTTTTGGTCTTTTGGTTTATGGTCTCTCGTAACTTAAACTTAGGTAATTGTAGAAACGGTCTGTTACGGCCAGCAACGGTCAGTCCAGAACCACGAAACTACTGAGTTGAAGCTTTTAGTCTCTTCTTAGAAGTCATGATTTCTTTCGTAATGCAAAAAATATCAGTTACCCACCATAGGGACGGGAAAATCAGGATTTTCTACGCCACAACTAGACAGCATGTCTTTGAAGTTATCTAAGGCGTACTTCCCGACCAGGTTCCCGAAGGAATCATCGCTGAGCACCATGTATTGCTTGCAGCCGCCGTCTACGTACTTGCAAACTTCTATTCTTGCCTGAAATGTTGTAGTTTGTATAGAAAAATAAATTTAATAACACCCTACGATCACGCACGGTCTGGTTTTCTTTACTTGTCCAGTAATATGAACAATATCTCTCTGCGGATGCCAACCAAGAACATCAATTAGTGATCCAATCGCGAACCAGTGACGTGATTCGAATTTGAATCTCTGTCTATGTCATTGGTTGGTGAGCAGTCAAGTTTGTTTACACTATTGGATAACTAAGAAAATCTCCACAATACATGGAACTCTATTTTTAGAATCAATGGGATATATTGTTTGTTGTTGTTTTGTTAGTGGTAGGACTAACTCTTCTGCGAGTGTCCGTCTGGGTTGTTACCACCGCTTTGCTCGTGAAGCCTGCCGCCAAGCTACTGCTTGGCGGCAGGCTTCACTAGCAAATGCGCGAATGAGCGAATCACGAGCAAAAAATGATATGCTTGCACATTACTATGTGCAAGCATTACTGTGTTCCGGTTTGATGAGCAGAGTAGCCAGTGAAATGACTGGGCTTATGAGACTTAATACCTAATGTCTCAGGGTAACGAGCGCACTGCAGTGCCACGCAGGCCTTTGTGTTTCAAAGTTCTGAGTGGCACTGCAGTTGTTATGGGCCGGCGTTATGCTTACCATCAGGCAAACGACCAGCTCGTCTCGTTACCAATTAGCATACAAAATATAAAAAAAATTTCTAATAAGAATTAAAACTTATTACATACTAATTATTATTGACGGTTTAATCCGTACTATGAATACAGGGTGAATTTGAATTGGTATGTTATCCTGGAAGGTGGTGATTTGGAGCATGGTTGTCGACAAATTGTGAGAGCCTCCCTTGGAAAAACGTCATTCAAAATTTGAAGTGCGTGACAATTTCTGGATTCTTTCTAAGTCTCTTCTAATCAACATTATCATTTGACAAAGTTCAAAATAGTTCAAGTGAATCAGCCGATCTAGGGCTGCCCGGAAGTTCTGTAGTAGAATTTTGACGTAAACTTTAAATGCCTTTTCTTCATTGAATAATTCCGAATTTCAAAAAATCGTAAAACTAATGTTATTGACCCCCTTTCAGGATAACGTACCAATTGAAACAAAGGTTGTATAAGTAAATACGAAAGTGTGTTTGTTGGTTTGTCCTTTTGCTCTGTAACGGAGCAATGGATTGACGTAATTTTTGGCATAGATATAGTTTATGGGCCGGTGAGTAACAGCCTACTTTTTATCCCGGAAAAATGCACGATTCCTGTGGGGACGCGGGTGAAAACCGCGGGCAGAAGCTAGTATGTATTATGAAATATCTAGACATAGTTCCGTGTGTAGCTATCATACAGAGTATCATACAGCATAGATATAGTTAAAGGACAGGAGCCCAATTCTCGCGCAAATGACATCATGTCGGCGGCGCGAGTACGGATCTTTTCGATAAATAAAATTCAATAAAATTGACAGTTAAAATCGATAAAACTCACTTTATCGATTTTTAACTGTCAATTTTATCGAATAAAACCCACTTTATCGATTTTAACTGTCAATTTTATTGAATTTTATTTATCGAAAAGATCCGTACTCGCGCCGCTGACATGATGTCATTTGCGCGAGAATTGGGCTCCTGGAGCCTATGGGTACTTTTTGTCACGGAAAAACGCACGTTTACTGTGCGAATCTCCAAGCGGGTGAAATCGCGGGCAGAAACTAGTGCAATACAATTTTTTTATACTATTTGATAACGAGACGAGCTGGTCGTTTGCCTGATAGTAAGCATAACGCCGACTCGTAACAATTGCAGTGCCACTCAGAAGTTTGAAACAAAGGTACTGAACGGCAATGCATGTGCGCTCGTCACATTGAGATATTAGGTATTAAGTCTATGAGCCCAGTAATTTCACTGACTACTTTGAAACAATTGTAAAATTATGCAAGGACTTCAAAATCCAATTCAGTTAACAAGCTATTTTTGAACAGTACAGTAAAGGCTTACTCCGAACATGTCGTTCATGTCTTCGTGGAAGTTCATCGACCCCAGGAACATATCGTGCGACCGATTGTACTTCCTCTGCACGATGTCGAACTCAAACTTGTTTATCTGGCACGACTTCTTTTCCATCTTGAGCATCCTCCATTTTCCTGGACCCTGGGAGAAACCGCTCTTACTAGTTATAGTGGAGTACACTGTACAAATCTGATGGTTGCTTATATTTATTCCTGCTCCTATTATTAATATTATAAATGCGAAACTTGGTGTGTTGGAATGTAAATATATATATCACGCGGGCGATGCCGAGGGCGGAAGCTGTTAATAATGAATTGAATGAAATATTATAAGAATTTACATGTATATGGTAGAAGGAAGAAGATTATAAACAGGGTCATTGGAAACTAGACATATCCCCGGCAGGAAAAGGTGGGGATGATCAAATGCAACAAAGTTATGCACTGCAATGCGTGTCCGCAGTTAATTATTAGTTAGTGGGAGGACTAACTCTTCTGCGAGTGTCCGTCTGGGTTGTTACCACCGCTTTGCTCGTGAAGTCTGCCGCCAAGCAATAGTGTGCAAGCATTACTGTGTTCCGGTTTGATGAGCAGAGTATCCAGTGAAATTACTGGCCTTATGAGACTTAATACCTAATGTCTCAGGGTAACGAGCGCACTGCAGTGCCGCGCAGGCCTTTGTGTTTCAAAGTTCTGGGTGGCACTGCAATTGTTATGGGCCGGCGTTATGCTTACCATCAGGCAAACGACCAGCTCGTCTCGTTACCAAATATCATAAAAAAAAAAAAGTTTTTGAGATATTTGAAATTTACCACTTTTAGGAAATCTCAAATATTATTTAAGCTCTAACAATGTACCTGATTATAACTTGTTGCTTTAAGTACCTATTTTAAAAACTTCTGTATTTGTACTCAGATCCTTGTACCTTTGTTTATTTGCCTATGTATCTAATACGGCCAAAGAGAACGTGCGTTCTAAAGTACTTAATTCACACATAAAGTCTTGGCTATCTTTTGAAGCGAATGAAGACTTTGAAGACTACTTCATTGAATTCAAATTACTCACAATCATTGAATCACTAGCCACCGCTATAAATGTACATGAAAAAAAACAGCAAAAAAGGATTATTTTCAACATGTTATCGCACAAAAAACCCGATAAAAACTAAAAATATCTACATTTCCGTGTGTTTATATAATAAAGTTTAGATATAAAGAGTAGCATGTCAAAACGTCATAAAGATTCCATCTAGGCGCAGTAATTGCAATTCCTACAAGTTCAGTGAGAAGATAATTATAATCAGCTGAAATTCCGTAGTGTTCATGGTTTGACATAGATCAATCATTGTAAACAAGAACTGAAGTGAAAGCCGGTACCATAATTACATGGAAATACGAATGGGATCTCGACTGTATTTCCCCAAACATGTAGAACATTAATTTTGTCATCACCAAACCTCTTGCGTAGGCGCAGCAGATGCGGAGCCGAGCTTTCAATTGCACGATAACGAACTGATTGCTATTCAATCAAAAATTTTCGTGTTTTTAACGTTTTTCGAGTCTTTAATTTCGAAATTAATGGACCATTAGCTAACTAAGGTTTATTTCTTTAGACTGGCATAAAATTTATTTACGTTTATCTTCACCACAGACTTAGATGATTCAGGGAATTATCTAACACGAAGTTATCTGACTATTGAAAGATCGGCCCTTAGGAGAACCTTAGACGCTCAAGCAAACGTACGTTTGCTTGTCAGAATAACAACGCTTTGCTTTTGCGCCAAGCGCGCATTTCGAGTATCACGAAATCCGCGCTTGACGCAAAAGCGTTGTTAGTCTGAATTTAAGGTGCCCCTTAAATTCTTATGTTCATGGTTCTTTTTGTTACAGATTGATGAACTGCGCACTGCAGTCGGCGACGGCCATCGACGAGCACAGCATAGCGGCCGCCATGCTGCCGCTGGCGACGGCGTACTGCCGGAAACTTTGCACGGGCGTGATACAGTACGCGTATATGTGTATACAGGTTTGTAGTAATAAAATAGCACATCCCTAGCAGGACCGACCGAACACACGTGTCCAAACGTCTGGGTAAAGTATTTTGTGTGTAGTACTTAAAATAATAAATGGTGAGGACGAAATTGAATTGCGCTCGCCTGTTGCTAAGCGTCATGACTGTCCACAATAATTAATTATTTTAATGCCAATCAGTAATTTAAATGGCTTAGCGGCTAAATATGGTATGTTTTTTTGTTGTGCAAATGCTCTTCAGCCACGCAAAAAGTTATCTATTTTTTAGAGTGAAAATAATTGGCGATGGTCCGTTTTGTTGTGTTTTACGTATTGTAATAGTCAAATCAGCTCGTAGTTTCACCGTGGGAAACGACTGGCCTCTTACTAAATAGATAAAAAAAAACTACGCTTTTTTCAATTCTTGCATCTTACAATCTTGATTGAAACCTAGCTCCTGCACCTGGTTTCCAGGAGCACCAAGTGTGGACGAGTCAGCAGTTCTGGGAGGCGGCCTTTTACCAGGACGTGCAGCGAGATATCAAGGCTCTCTACCTGCCCAGCCCTACGCACCAGCGGGTCCCGAGTCCTAGGTAAATTAAAAAAAAATTAAAAAGGCTTTGCTTGTTGTTTCTCTTCTTGAATCATACAGAGTATGGAAATAAAAATACATTGTAATATTAAATTAGTTATGTTTTATTTCAGGGATGATGAGGAATACATATCGTTACTCAAAGCCCAGGAGCCGAGCGCGCTGGAGATCGCCGCCGAACAGATGCGGTTGTGGCCTAGCTTAGTTCCAGGTAAGATATCTATGGGGCGGGGCAATAGAGTAAGAGAGATCTGTTAGTGGAACGACTAACTCTTCTGCGTGTGTCCGTCTGGGTTGTTACCACCGCTTTGCTCGTGAAGTCTGCCGCCAAGCAGTAATGTGCAAGCATTACTGTGTTCCGGTATGATGAGCAGAGGAGCCAGTGAAATTACTGGGCTTATGAGACTTACTACCTAATGTCTCAGGGTAACGAGCGCACTGCAGCGCCGCGCAGGCCTTTGTGTTTCAAAGTTCTGAGTGGCACTGCAATTATTATGGGCCGGCGTTATGTTATGCTTACCATCCGGCAAACGACCAGCTCGTCTCGTTACCAAATAAAAAAAAACCTCAGGGTAGCGAGCGCACTGCAGTGCCGCGCAGTCCTTTGTGTTTCAAAGTTCTGGGTGGCACTGCAATTGTTATGGGCCGGCGTTATGCTTACCATCAGGCAAACGACCGGCTCGTCTCGTTACCATATAGCATAAAAAAAAAATGGATATCATCATCAGCTAGAAGACGTCCACTGCTGAACATAAGCCTCCCCGATAGAACGCCACTTGGATCGACTACTCGCCTCTCGCATCCAACGGATACCATTCCGATAGAATTAAAATAACCCTTCAGATCGTCTCGGTATCCAGTAGCATAAACAAATAATTCAATCGATACATCCCTCCGCTTGTGGTCAGAAAAGCAACGCGAGCTGATAGCCCGCGAGCAATCGACGCTGTACAGCCAGGCGATACACTACGCCAACCGGATGGTGTACCTGCTGCTGCCGCTAGATGGCGCGGGCCGGCGCTCCGAGGCCAGGGGCGACGACATGGACCGAGCCAGCAATAGTATTACTAACAGGTAAAGCTATATTATGGATTAACGAATATTAAAAGCTCGATAAACAAATAATCTATGCTATAAACTGCTCTGTCAACTTCTAAGGGTATTCATAAAAGCTCGATAAACAAATAATCTATGCTATAAACTGCTTTGTCAACTTCTAAGGGTATTCATAAAAGCTCGATAAACAAATAATCTATGCTATAAACTGCTCTCAACTTCTAAGGGTATTCATAAAAGCTCGATAAACAAATAATCTATGCTATAAACTGCTCTGTCAACTTCTAAGGGTATTCATAAAAGCTCGATAAACAAATAATCTATGCTATAAACTGCTCTGTCAACTTCTAAGGGTATTCATAAAAGCTCGATAAACAAATAATCTGTGCTATAAACTGATCCTCTGTCAACTTCTCGTTTTTACACAGCACGCTCAGCGGCTCAAGTACGGATCTATTCGGTCGATAAAATTCGATAAAATTGACAGTTAAAATCGATAAAATACACTTTATCGATTTTAACTATCAATTTTATCGAATAAAACCACTATCGATTTTAACTGTCATTTTTATCGAATAAAACCCACTTTATCGATTTTAACTGTCAATTTTATCTAATAAAACCCACTTTATCGATTTTAACTGTCAATTTTATCGAATATTATCGATTTTTATCGACCCGAATAGATCCGTACTTGCGCCGCAGATCATAATTATTATGTAGTAATTTGTTAGGTTTCCGCGATCATTAGACATTGAATTAAACACGTTTTATCGCATTTAGTTTAGTTATTTCTTGTCTTTGTACTTTTGCTAGAATGAAGGTACCTCAATTGTATTTATCCATATTTTAAAAGTACTATTTTTAACCGACTTCAAAAAAAGGAGAAGGTTATCAATTCGGTGGGTATTTTTTTATGTTTGTTACCTCAGATCTCTGTCATTTACTAACCGATTTGGAAAATGTTTTTTTACTTGAAAGGATATACTTTCAGATTGGTCCCATATAAATTTCATCAAAATCGGTTCAGTAGTTTGTCACTGAAGTTGGTTTGTCGCTTTTTTAAAGCAATTTTTTTGTAGGCAAGTCATTGCAACAGGAAGGGTAATATTTTTTTTTGTATCCATAGTGTAGCAGAATCAGACAGCGTGGACGCCGAATCGGGGTTCGAAGAGGCGGACCCTGGCGAGGCGGGGAACAATGTCATCAAAATGGTCTCAAGATTTGTAGATAAGGTACTGATTGCTAGATTCGACCTTTTTATGACAATCTAACTACTTAAAGGTAGATAGCAATCTACCTTAAGGAAGCTTCCTTTGTCTTCCAGCCATACTCAAATAAGTAATAAAAAAATTGGTTTCTGAATTACCTCAATGGACATCTGTTCAAAATACTTTAAAACGAAAAATGTCGTTTTTTTGTATTTGTCGAGCTGTTTAAATAAAAAATAATGAAAAATTAACGAAAACGTCGACCAGCTCGTCGTTTTTTTTCGTTTTTATGTTATTTGGTGAATAATATAACAAAGAAAAAAAAGCAAAAAAAAGGGTTTGAGCTCTGGAGCTTGCAGAGTATAATAAAAAAAATAATATGATGAATACGATGAATACACAATGACACATATTTTCCGGAGTGCCAGAAGCTTACTTAGTCTTGCTAAAAAACCTTTTAAGTGACTCAAGCTGGTATATACGCCTTAACGTTGGTGCCGTGTGCTCCTCCCCTTCCCCCCAGGTGTGCACGGAGGGCGGCGTGACGGCGGAGCACGTGCGCTGCCTGCACCAGATGATCCCGGGCGTCGTGCACATGCACCTGGAAACTTTGGACGCCGTCGCCCGGGAGAGCCGCCGCCTGCCGCCCGTGCAGAAGGTAACACACGACTGTATCAGCCTCTTACGCTCCCACTGCTGGGATATCGGCCGTGTCTCAGAGAGAGAGCTATGGCCCATAACGACACGCGGGCCCAGTGCGGCTTGGTAATGTCACAAGTCGTCGAATTTTGTGGTTCTTGAACATGCGGGTTTCCTCACGATCTTTTCCTTCTAGAGCGAGTGTGAATAATCCGCACATAACTTGATATAGGTAAGTTATTGGTGCGGTCGAGTCGAGATTCAAATTATGATGCGTCGTATTGAAACTCGAACAAGTTTCCGCTCGGGCATACTCGTACTGACAAGTACAGTAGCTTTTAAAAAGCGAGTACTGACTTCAAGCAAACGAGAGCAACGAGGATTCTAGAGTAGAATCCTAAGCGGAGCGAGGGATTCTACTCCTACAAGGACCGAGATGGAATTTTTTATCACTAGTTTTTTTACCCTACTTCTTACCATTGACTGCGAGGGAATAAATAGTAGTAATAGTAGTATTTATATTTATCAAATTACTAGCTTCTGCCCGTAGTTTCATCTGCGTTCCCACAAAACCGTGCATTTTTCCGCGATAAAAAGTAGCCTATGTTACTCTCCGGTTCATAAACTATATCTATGCCAAAAATCACGTCGATCCGGTGCTCCGTTACTGCGTGAAAGAAGGACAAACCAACAAACACACTTTCGCATTTATAATGTTAGTAGGAAGTAGGATTATCGATGAATCAAACTCCGGCTCCGTAATTGACGGCTCCGTAGCTAAGTTGGTAGTAACCCTGCCTGCAAAGCGAGGGGTCCCGGGTTTGATGCCCGGCCGGGGCAGATTTTGTGTAGTCATAAAGTTTGTTCTCGGGTCTTGGATCTTTGTGATGTGTATCTGTGTGTGTCCATGCCACCTGCGACACAGGGAATACTAGTGCGGGGCATGAGTAAAAAAAAACGCCCTCTTTCGAGTGGCTGTGGTAAACAACAATAGTTGAAGTGTACCGCTGCGCCCCCAGCCGCGCATCGTGTCGCCGGCGCTGCTGGCGGGCGAGGCGGTGGCGGCGCCGGCGCTGCGCGCGTACCTGGTGAGCGACGGCCGCGGGTCGCCGCTGCTGCCGGCAGAGGGCGCTCTGTTCCTCACCAACTACCGGATTATCTTCAAGGGCACGCCCACAGACCCCTACGGTGAGTCAACGGGCCCTGTTATAGCCCTAGCACTAATAATTTGTCGTATCCAATTTTTGTATCCAGATTGGAATAGTTCTATAAAATATTGATTTAATTTTATGCATCGTGCGCACTAAATTACAGACAGGGATATTAGTATTATCTTAGAGAAAAGATGGATAAAAACATATGTACGGGTTACCGCACAGTAAGCAATGTCAATGACTCGCTAATTGAGGTCACTTAGCATGCGTACATTTGCTTATATGTACATCAGTTTACATAATTATTTAAGCCTTTGTCATTATTAGCAGCGTTTTACCTGAAATAAAACGCATATTAAAATACTTACCTAACTGGAAGCTTTATATTGAGATAGCATTTCCGTTTCCGCCGATTTTCTGCCAGTTTTCCTACTTTTATTCGCTATGTTTCCGGTAAAGTGGCGCCACCTGGCGGCTGCGTGTCATTTTAGGTTTCATAAAATGTGCGGAGCCATTTTGAATCATTGGCTCAATATTTTCACCAGGCAGAATTTAAAGTGAAAGCTTCCAGTTAGGTAAGTATTTTAATATGCGTTTTATTTCAGGTAAAACGCTGCTATTAAATTACTTGACCGTAACTGGAAGCTTTATATTGAGACCTGTTTGTTTTCGCCTGGTGACGCCATTTACAAGGTGACTAAATAGCTTAACGCCAATGTGAGAAGACACTTAAATAAAAACAGCATAAAGTATGGATGTTTTCATAATAATTTATTTTCATAGTTTAATAGAATGATAATTTACTATAATTTAAATACAGTAGGTATTTAAAGAATTAGAATCAGTTTTATCCACGGGAATTAATTTAATGCTGTGAATTGTTGTGATAAATTCAGTGCATCATTGTGCCTTATTATTTCACGCTTGTAGTACTGATGGAATGTATTCGCTGATCGCCAATTCCCACGAGCCAAGATTTCATCGATAGAAACATTTTCCAGCCAATTTTTGGAAGATACTGCAGACCGCACGCTTCCTGGAGCAGCTGTGATCCCGGCTTCTTTGAATAAGGATTTTACCCATCCTGATATAACTGTACGAGAGGCAGGTTTAGCAACGCCTCTTATGGTAACAAAAAGATTAAATGATTTTGTAATATTGCGTCTTTCATTTAATAGTGTTATAGTTCTTTCTATCCAAAACAGGGGATTAAGATTACGATTATTTGTATTTGAAAGGAGTTTCCAACCAGACTGTCTGTGATTGCTGTTATCAGTTTTTGAACCAAACTCAGGCCAAAATATGATGTTGTCGTCAGACTTTATACAATGATTAGGATCAATTCTGAGTAATGTCAAATCATGTATACGTCTTCCAGAGCAAAGCAGTAATAACATTGCGGTATGACGTGATGTCTGGAACAAATTGTTTATATCTACTGCATAGTTAGCTAAAAATAGGTTTAATTTAGTAACATCCCAAATAGGTGCTTTTGAACTCTTCGGGTTCTTTAGAGCTATTGACTTTAAGATATGCTTCACAAGGACGTGAGAGCTCAACTGACTTGATGTTTCAGAATTACATAAAGTAGACACAACAGATTTGTGTAGGAGTATGGTATTATACGATTGTTTATTAACTAAATGTAAGTCTGATAAGAATTTAGCCAATTGTGAACCAGTTGGATTTTTAGGATTAATATTGTTATTAGTGGACCACAAAAGCCAACGTTTCCATGCTACTTCGTATGTTTTTAAAGTAGACTTTCGCCAAGAGTTTTTAAGTAAAGACAGTTGTTCAGTGTTCCACGTTTTTATCGTCTCGGACCACCCCCACATTTCCAAACCTCGAGAATGATTTGTTCCACTTTCGGTGGTGGGAGTCCCGTTGACGTATCGATCAGATGTTTCTGTAAATTTTTCAGAGTTAACGGTGCTTCTAGCGCTCGGGCTTTCAGATCTGCGCGCCAAAATACCTTTTGCCAGCGAGGGACTATTACTAAAAATATTCCTGTCGACCGATTTAGGTGAGTCAGTACTTTGGGGATGAGAAACGGTGGTGGAAACACCCACGCGAGCGGGTAGTTCCATGGAACACTGAACGCCTCGTGAAACATGGCCTGACGGTCGTTTAAGTCTCGAGATACGTAGTTGTACACTACATGGGCAGTCTTTGACGCAAATAAATCCACCACTGGCGTTCCCCACTTTGCAAATACCATATTCACACAGGTTGGTAACAGGTGCCACTCTGGAGGTTGGCGATGACGCGATAGGTGATCGGCATGATTGTTGTACTTCCCTGGGATATGGTGTATGTTGAAATGTATTTGTTGCTGGTCTATTAACTCTAAAATTTGATAAGTTACATTCATTAAGGCTACAGACTTCGTACTTCCTTCTTTCCGTAATTGGGCGACTGCTGTCTTGCTGTCGCATTGTATGAGGATCGAGCTCTCTTTCAGTGAGTGAGCATGATCTTGAAGAACGTGTAATATGGCCAGCATCTCTTTCTGGTTGCAGTGTAGATGTTGTTCTTCTTGCGACCAGTTGCCCCAGAGAGCTTGATTGTTCAGTTGTGCTCCCCAAGCCTGGTCGGATGCATCGGTTGTTAGAAAATTGACTGGAGGAGGGTAATGGAGAGGACTCGAGAGGTGGCAGTTCTGAGTCCACCAATTTAGCTCGTTGATGATCTCTTGTGACAACGGGTAGGTCTGCGGTGAGAGATCCGGTAATGAATTCAGGAACATTAACATTTGTCGATGATTGAGTCGACCTCTTGGCACAACAAAGCTGGCAAAATTTAAGAGTCCTACGATTCTCTGCAAGTCTTTTACAGTAGCATTTCTTTGTGCTAGAACCTGATTTACTTTTTTGATTATTGTGGCAGTTTTTTCGGTTGGCAGAGTTTTTAAATTGTCCCAGGTTCTCCACAGAATCCCGAGATAAATTATTCTTTTCTGGGGAGACAGTATTGATTTTTCGAAATTGATCTGCCACCCTAGATTCTGCAATGTCTGTATAGCAAGTTTGACGTGATTGCAGAGTGTGTGTGGGTTTTGATGTACTAGCAAGTAATCGTCCAGATAGACTAGGATTCTCATATTCCATCTTTGTCTTAGTATTTGAGCCACCCAATTTGTGAGAATTGAGAATGTTTTTGGGGCTGTGCTTAGACCGAATGGCAGGCAAGTCATTTCTAACAATTCTTGGTTGTAAACGAGCCGTAGGAAGCGTCTCTGTGATACTGTGATTTTCAGATGGAAATATGCTTGAGATAAATCGATTTTGCACATCCAATCTTGTGGTTGAAGAAAGTCTGGAATTCGATACATGTTTATCAAGTGAAATGGTTCGGTTATTATGTACTCGTTGAGTGCTTTGAGATTGAATATAGGACGGGCTGATCCGTCGGGTTTTGGCACCAGAAATAGAGGAGATATAAAGCTTGGTGAGGGCGTTGCTGTTTTCAGAATGCCCTGTGTTTTCATTTTGTTTATAATCAGAGACATTTCCTCGGATAGATGAGTTTGAAAAGGACCTTTGATTAGATTTGGATATACTAGGGGAGGTTTTTGAAAGAATGGTATGCGATACCCTTGGATTAACTTTAAGATAATGTCTGGTGCTCCCATTTCCTTCCACTGCGGGTGATAGTGCGCTAGCTGACCTGCTCTGAACCATTTCGAGTCATTGCCTATGATACCTTTTCTGACTTCCTCTTGAAACTCTCTGGGAATTTGTGCGTCCTCGGTTGCTTTCACGATCGGGCCGCGAGCCTTTGTTGTGAAAAGAACCTCTACCATTGGTATCATATTGGTTGAAGTGATTATTTGACGGACCCCTAGGAACATGGTTTGCACGGTGAAAACCACCCCGCGAGGGTGGGTTGTTAATCTGTTGCGTTTGCATTGGTACGCTATGTCCATAATAATTGAAATGGTTTCCATGCGATGGAACCATTGATTTTCTTGGGCCTTGTCCTCGCGAAGGACAGCTATTCGATCGTACATCACTTTTTGGGGGCCAAAAAGCTTTGCGGACACCACCGGTTTTTTTTTTCTAGGATTGATGTGAATGGTTCACAATCAAACAGGTAGTTTGCTGAAGGCGGTATTCTATTTAATGATGCTTTAACTAAAGCATCTTTAACTTGGCTTGTAATTGCCTCTCGGCGCATTTCAATACTTTCAGCCCTGTGGCCGCAAACTAATTGTAAAAGATCTGAAGAAATTTTGCATAAATCGCCTTTTAGAAACAATTCTTCAACCTTTCCACTTAAATTATCAAAATTTACATTTGTATTTTTTTGCCCATGACAGAAGGTTATGAATGCCTTCCTGTAACGCGTCTTTTTGTTTTAATATGCAGTAAGTCAAGGCCGCATATGATTTATCAGCATGTGCAAGGTGACGTAAGGTGTCATATATTTTTACCTCTTCGTTTGTTTCCAAGTCTATGAAACCTGGAGTATGGTTGTATTGTTTTTGGGTGTCAGCATACCTAACTTCACACCATGAGGCGCTACCTAATCGTTGAACATCAGTTAACATTTTCAAAAAATTATCAGTAGTTTTTGGAACGGATGGTTCTTTCAGCTTTGTTTCAATATCAAATGTGAAGCTTGCATTTACACCTTGACATTCAACGACAGGATCCCCTTCGCTAGCGAGATCGAATTGTCCACAATATTGTTCACTTTCGGTACAATTTGACACACTGTTATGACAAACATTTTCAATATTAGTTGATGTAGCTATTTGTTTGCGGAGCTCACCCATTTCCTTGAACAGCTGGTCCATCATGCGACTTGAACGTTTAGAACGCTTACTTTTCTTATTGCGGCGACGGCGGGACCATTTTCGTTTGTTGTCGGATGAGGATGAACTTGAAGAACTGCTTTCACTGCTGCTACTAGTCCTGCTTCGGTTCCGCTTGCGAGTCTCTTGACTTGGACCTGCCACAACCTGCGACTCGGCAGGCGAGATACTTTCATTCATGTCTGAAATTAAAATTATGTTAGAACTTCTTGTAAATAATTATATTATTTTTACCCTTTTCGTAAAAATATAATAAACACTGGCAAAAATAAAAGACACATTAATATGTAAGCGCATCAAAACGAACGGCAAAACCGTTAAATAGGTGTAATATAGTGTTCACTTACCAAATTAATGATTATCCACTTTTTGTTTTTGAAAATAAATTCACTTTATAAATATAATTATTTGATTCAGCAACGTTGTTGGCGCAGAGCGAGGCTTGCTGCGCACTTGTTGCTTCGACGGGAACTCAAACGCCAATTATTCAAAATGGCTCCGCACATTTTATGAAACCTAAAATGACACGCAGCCGCCAGGTGGCGCCACTTTACCGGAAACATAGCGAATAAAAGTAGGAAAACTGGCAGAAAATCGGCGGAAACGGAAATGCTATCTCAATATAAAGCTTCCAGTTACGGTCAAGTAATTTAATACAATAATCCAGTGTTAGGACGATTATCATTGGGTTTGTTTCCTACATTAACTCTCCCTGTTCCTGGCACTCATCACATAAACTGTAACACACACTACAACATATAAGACAGTATTTATTTTCAATAACAATAATCTAAAACGAGACGCGTACAGACACATGATTCGCTAGAGAATAATATAAAAATAATAATAAAAAGAAAACTAAAATCCATACTAACCGCTTGGCTCGTGTAGTCTGCCGCCAAGTGGTAATCTACAAGCGTTACTGTGTCTGACGAGCTAAATAGGCAGTGAAATTACTGGGCTTATGAGACCAACACCTAATGTCTCAGGGTAGTGACTAGTAATGAGCGCACTGCAATGCCTCTCAGGCCTTTGTGTATTAAAGTTCTGAGCGGCACTGCAATTGTTATGGCTTGGCGTTGTGCTTAATCAGGCAAAAGACCAGCTCTTCTCGTTACCAAAAAAAAAACTGTATTGTTAAGTACTCGTTTTTTAATAGATGGCGTTAATTTAGCAGGTAGATCAAGTCCGAATCGCGCAAGTGGTTGGTTGCGGCCATCGAGATACTAACCCCGAGAAATGAAATACTGTACTGTCCGATCTCACAACAATGTATTGATTTCGCTATAAATATTATCAGCGCACAGCGTATCAGTCTATCAGCGAATCGGCGCTAGGCGGTGGCTTAGCCAATCAGAGCACATTATGTGTAGGCAAAAATGGTTGGATTTATTTCGTGCAAACCAAACGTCACTTCACCTCTTGAGGTAAGTATCTCGATGGTTGCGGCTAATTATAAGCCTTGCCCAAGTTCCCAATTATATATTGTTTTCAGCGTGCGAGCAGACGGTGGTCCGATCATTCCCGCTGTGTTCCCTAACGCGGGAGAAGGCTGTCCGCACGCACTACCTGCCGCATCTCGAGCAATCGCTACAAGACGGGCTGCAGCTCAGATCTGCCACTTTCCAACTCATCAAGGTCAGACGTGTTCTTTTATTATTAATCGAGATCATTTACTAACTGCGGTTCGCTTTTTCATCAGCGCAGAGTTTTCCACAGTGCATGTTATTCCCCGGGCCATACACAACACAGCGCTATCGTCCTAATACAGTAATTACGGCGTATTCCGCTAGATGGCGTTTATCGTATAGTAAACCCAACTTAACTCTCGGTGGTGTCAACAGGTGGCGCTAGACGAAGAAGTGAGCAGTGAGAGCAGCGAAGCATTCCGTAAACAGACGGCGCGCCTCCGCCACCCGGAGCACCCTCTGTTACATTTCGCGCTTGCGCCCCGCGCCGCCCCGCCGCCCGCGCAGGCCCCGCCGAAACACCACACGCTCAAGTAAACTAACAGAAGAGGAAGACACTTTGTTCTTGTTCGCTTGTTTGTTCTTTGTTGTAAAGAACACATGAACAATGTGTCTCCCCATTATTCCCGAATTTCTGACTCAAATCTCTAAAAACTTTAAATTATGTTGCGGAGCTACTTACTCGTCGACGGTTAATTTATAAGCATAATTTTTGTAGAAATCAACAGACGAAAATGAACGAAACTTATGAAAGAAAATTTATTTCACATAAATCCGGGTCCTGTACAAACTGTTTTCTATTGCATTTTTTAAATTTCTTATTCTGTAGACAGGACCTCGTTTATGCCAATATCAAGTAAAAAGGACGTGAAAGAAAGAATATTTTGCAAGCAAATTCAAATTATTTCATCATCATCACAGTTGACTATTGTCACAACAAGATGGCGCTGCTAACAAAACACGTTTTTGTTTATGTTTCAGGGGTTTCGCCAAAAAGACTCTCCTGAAGACCGCCCGCAAGGCAGGTCTGAAGCCCAAACCGTCCAAACGACAGAAGTACGTCCTTCCGTCCGCTGATGTGAGGTCCCTCACGTCGCCGCCGCTCATGTCCTCTCTCTCAGCTGATACGCTCTCACGTGAGTAGGGGAGGGGGAGATCAGGGAAGGGCTGAAAACAATATGTAACAATAGTAATGCTAGTTTTATTAATTGAAAGCGTGGTCTCTCTAAACAAGAAAAGAAAATTAAACTGTTTCAGTTAGTTAAACCATTTTCTATACCGTGGGGACATATTACAAGTCAATTCAAAATTCAAAAAAATTCAAAAGTCTTTATTCAAATAGGCCCCAAAGGAGCACTTATGAAAGTTAAAATGACTCTAACAGCGGGCCTCTGCAACATTCATCTACCCGAATCACAGACTAAAACTAATGCTGTCTTTATCAGAACATAATAAATGACAAAGACACCAACAGACCCAATCCGTGCTCAAAGACAACGAACCTTCCAGAAACCCACTGTGCCCGTTCCAAATTGGTATAGGCCCAGCAAGAAGAAGGGCAAGAAACTCGTCACGGCATTATTTTAAGAGATGTGGTTTTTATGAATAAATGAAATAAAAAAATGTATTTATACTTCATCTCTTTTTTACACAGTGGAGGAGCTAGACTTAGGTGGTAGTGAAAGTGCGGAAGCGCCGGCGGCGCACACGCTGGAGCGCGTGCGCGAGCGGATTTACGCGCGGGTTTACGCGCGGGATTGGGCGCGGCTCGGGCTCGCCGCGCCGCCTTTCCGCCTCGCGCACGCCAACGCCGTCTACACGCTGTGCAGAAGGTGATGACTCCTTCTCCTCATTGGTGTCGATTCTGCGTTGGTCATTGGTGTCGAAACCTAATTTTAGTTTCAACCTCTCTTTCTAAATGAGAACATCAGAAAGTGATGGAATATATTTTAGATCTATCAAATTAATCCACTTGCTTCTATTCGATATCTATCTATACCCTGTTCCATAATCTTAGATATTTTTTGTAAACAATGAAATGTCACGAAAAGTCACTGTCAAAGTGACATGCCAGTTGCCCAAAACATTTTTCACTTGTGAAAAATATTTTTGTTTCTATTTCTCCCGGCTTTGCTCTCGCGTGGCACAATCAAAATGTAACGAGAAACAAATAACAAGGATCAACAACAAAAACTTAAACAAAACCACTACACAATATTTTTAATGTATTTTTATATTCATGCGACCACCTGATAATCGTTTAATTTCCCAGTTACCCAGCCGTGGTACCAGTACCGGAGAGCATCGGTGACGAGTCTCTGCGGCGGATATCGCGGTGCTACCGACAAGGGAGACTTCCGGTTATAACGTGGAGGCATCCTAGAACGCATGCCTTACTAGTCAGGTAACATTGACCGTGTTATCACAAAAAACAACTTCTAGACTCCTGTTTAGCTAGACGTGTCTAAAGATAAACGTCTAAAAAGATTGGAAATGTCTCAACAGAATGGTGTTGGACAACAATTAGAGTCTACTTAAATCAAGATTTGTGGTTTCTTATATTTTAACAGGCGACTAAGACATGTTTAGGACTTAAATGGTGTTTTTACACATGTTTAATTTTTTTGTGGTTAGACCGTGGTATTATTAAATAGGTTTTTTTTTTTTGTAAAATTGTTAATCGAGACCGCAAGTCATAAATAGCGGTTTTCTGTTATTTGGTGTATTCTATTAGTATTGTATTGTGTCCAGATCTGCAGCATCCCACCACAAAGGCGTGATGGGCATGTTGAAATCCAGCCACCAGAACCCTGGAGCCGCGCAGAGTGGCACGGAAACCACGTCCAGTTTGGAACAGGTACTTAGTTAACTACATAATTAACCAGATATGATATCGAACAAGAGAATAAAACAATACACAGGGTTACAAAATGGGTCAGTAAGGGGATGTCTGAAGTGTAAGAGAAAGGTTTAAAGCAGCAATTCATTGATCAAAGAATAAAGAAAAACTATTTTCAACTCTTTTCATATTTCGTGGTTATTTTTCCAGGAGCGGTACCTAGCCACGCTGGTGGCGAGCACGCCGGCGCGCGGCTGCCGCGGGGAGCTGGAGGACTCCAGCCTCAGCCTGGACTCGCTGCTGCTGTGCTGTGAGGACCAGCACCACCACACGCCGCTGCTCAGCAAGGCGGCCGGCGCGGCGGGGTGAGTACTGCACGACTGCAGGACCAGCACCACCACACGCCGCTGCTCAGCAAGGCGGCCGGCGCGGCGGGGTGAGTACTGCACGACTGCAGGACCAGCACCACCACACGCCGCTGCTCAGCAAGGCGGCCGGCGCGGCGGGGTGAGTACTGCACGACTGCAGGACCAGCACCACCACACGCCGCTGCTCAGCAAGGCGGCCGGCGCGGCGGGGTGAGTACTGCACGACTGCAGGACCACGACGCATCGTTACTGAACTGCAGGCTTTAAGGTGCCGCTTCATGACCCGCCCAACGCAACAATCCTATAACCCAAAAATGGCCTAAAGGCTTTTTTGTTCATGGAAGAAAAACAGGCATTACGGAAAAGGAGAGACAACGCAAGAGCCTTCGGTTGGCATTCTGAAATTTTTGAAATAAATTTTCAAAGAAAATTTCCGAAGACAATTAGTGCGTGGTAATTTCCTAAAACGTGTTCCAGGAAATACGTGTTTTTGAAAAATGTTTGTTATTTAGAATCTCCATTACATGTCCAAGGATTATATGGAAGTGTTTTGTTGAATTTTACATTTATAAGAACATTGTGAACGGCCAAAGTGAAGAAAAAATTTGTCCAAAAAAGCTGATTTTTGAAGTCTTGTACTGAGTTGGAATCTCAAAATTTTACATTTTTGCTCCCACGGAATCCTAGATATAGAGTACATGATACTTATTTGCTCAAAACATCTAAAGAAAAAATTTATTAGGACACTATAATCGCGTACGAGCGTTTGTATGGAAAGTATGGCGAGCTGTAGCCTCTTAAAGGTCTAATGACGCGATGGTCGTATGGTTGCAGTGCGGCGCGCAACAGCGGCGGCAAGAGCAGCGCGCACGCGGCGGCGCGGCACTTCGGGCGCTGGGGCTCGCTCAAGGACCGGCGCCCGCCCAGCCACCTGGAGCTCTACGCGCCGCGGCAGCGCCTCTCCACCGCAGACGTGGACTCCGGTAACACTCCGCGCCGTCTCGAGCGGGGTCCTCACTATACCCTGTTCCAAAATCTTAGATATTTTATGTAAACAAAGGGGTTGGCAGAACGAAAAAATTGATAGAAAACTGTGCAATCCATAATTTGATGATAGACATTATTATTGATTTTAAATTATAACATGATAAACTTGAATTATTGAAAAATCGTGTTGGGTCCTTTTTGCAAGATTGTTATTTTAAACAAAACTATAATAATATAATAAAAAGAAGTTTTTTTTCGAGCAGTTATTTTTCTTAGACTGGCAACACAGCAGAGATTTGAAACATTTTGTACAATCGCCGCCATTTTCTTTTTCTGTCTGTTGATCTTTTCTAATCTTCCAACTCGAGTCTTATCTCGCTGCGTATGCGTTGTTGTTAAAGATCTTGTTATTTTGTAGTGGTTTTGTTTAAGTTTTTGTTGTTGGTTCTTGTTATTTGTTTCGTGTTATATTATAATTGTGCCGCGCGAGAACAACACTCCGCGCGGCACGGCCGGGGGAAATAGAAACAAAAAAAATTTTTACAAGTGAAAAATGTTTTGGGCGACTGGCATGTCACTTTGACAGTGACTTTTCGTGACACGGATATCATTCCGAGTGAATTAAAATCTCCCTGCAAGTGTTCACTGTTCACCTCTGTTACCGCACAGTGTCGGGCGAGGGCGGAGCCCGGCGCGCGGCTCTGTACGTGGTATGTGACAAGGGCGCGGGCGCCGCCCCGCCGGGCTGCGAAGCCCTACCCGTGGAGTACCCCGAGCCACGAGCGGCGCGCCACGCCTTCAAGAAACTACTGCGGGCCGCTGTACCCTCCGCACCTGCTGCGCCAGACCACCCCGGTTTCCTCAGGTAATTCATGTTACAGTACAATGCAACCGTGCATCACTACACATTATAAATTGGTAAATTGCATGAAACACAAAATACATAATATTTACTGTAGTTATACTGTTGTCTAAATCACAAAAAAATATATATTTTCACAAAGATATTGCATCTAAAAATGTTTCCCGAATTCAACGATTTTTTTAACAATAAAATATTTAAATGATTCTATCATATTATTTACATTTCAGTGAATAAAAAATGTAAATCAATTATGTACTTAAACGCAGTTTTTCACGTCGAGAATAAACAAAAGCATGTTTTAGTACAACTTTACGGCCCGCGTTGAAAATGTGACGTCACGCATTCAGCCCAATTTCTATGGGACGTTTTAGCGCTCATTTCGATGTTTCTAGCGTTCGATTTCCAGTTATTTAAATATAGACATATGAGAGAAAATTTATTGATTGAAATCAGGAAAAAAAATGGAGTCAACATCCCTATTTAAATCATCGACATAATAAGGTCAACTTTACGCATTAGTATGGCGCCAAAAAGGATTTATCTCAGCATATGAGTCGACTGCCCAAAACACTCATGGGATGCTACCGTTACTATTTAAACCTAGTTCATAGTTGATTTTGGTTCAAAATGTTTGGTTGTAAACAAGGCAATTTTTTTTCCAATTTCAATGCCCGTAACTTTATCTCACCAAGACTGTGTGATGCAACTCCGCAGGTTAATAGAGGAGTCCGGGTGGCTGTCGCAGCTGCGGCAGCTGTTCCAGCTGTCGGGAGCCGTAGTGGACCTTCTGGACCTGCAGGGGTCGTCGGTTCTGCTGTCGCTCGAGGACGGCTGGGACGTCACCGCACAGGTAACGTGTACAAATTTACAGACGTATTCAACGCAACGTATACAATTGCATCATATTTGGGTCCACAAACATACTGCTAAATTTTTAAAATAATTTAACTAGCAAAAAGGGTGCGAGCCCTGGAGCTCGCATAGTATAATTAAACTAAATAAAAAAACCTGCTTTAAATTTTGTTACATTTTTTACATTGGATCGTCCGGTTCATTCCATCCCTCCTGGGGAATGCTATTGCCCCCCAAAGTAATCCCCATAGAAAATTATTATTAGATGATAAAAAAAATCGTTGAATTTAGGAAACTTTTAGATGCAGTATTTTTGTGAAAGTGATATATTTTTTGTAAATTTCAAGTTTATTGTGTTATTGTGTGATGTTCTGTGTGACGACAGTAATTATATATTACGGCTCCGTAGCTAAGTTGGTAGTAACCCTGCCTGCAAGGCGAGGGGTCCCGGGTTCGATTCCCGGCCGGGGCAGATTTTGTGTAAGCATAAAGTTTGTTCTCAGGTCTTGGATGTTTGTGATGTGTATCTGTGTATGTCCATGCCACCTGCGACACAGGGAATCCTAGTGCGGGGGTATGAGTGTGTAAGCGTTTATGTTTTATGTTTTTTTATGTGTTTGATGCAACATCCCTTTTCCGGACCCCCAGATATCGTCCCTGGCGCAGATTTGTCTGGAGCCGTACTACCGCTCGCTGGACGGGTTCCGTATTCTGGTGGAGAAGGAGTGGCTGGCGCTGGGTCACAAGTTCGCGCAGCGCTCCAACACCGGCGCTGCACCGCAGCAGGGCTACACGCCCACCTTCCTTATGTTCCTCGACTGTGTGCACCAGGTCGCTATACTCACCAATCATAACTGGCTTTCAAGGGCAACTGCCGAAACACCGTTAGGTGCTTGGTGACAGATTTAAAACTTGAGAGTGGTAACTAGCTGGATAAACACTAGAAAATGACCTTTTTTTATGTTATTTGGTAACGAGACGAGCTGGTCGTTTGCCTGATGGTAAGCATAACGCCGGCCCATAACAATTGCAGTGCCACCCAGAACTTTGAAACAAAAAGGCCTGCGCGGCACTGCAGTGCGCTCGTTACCCTGAGACATTAGGTATTAAGTCTCATAAGCCCAGTAATTTCACTGGCTACTCTGCTCATCAAACCGGAACACAGTAATGCTTGCACACTATTGCTTGGCGGCAGACTTCACTCACAAAGCGGTGGTAACACCCCAGACGGACACTCGCAGAAGAGTTAGTCCTACCACTAACAAAACCTATTACTGCTAAGATTGCTACACCATGTATCTCCTTCATCAAAAGATTTCTGACAGTACGTTTTGATTGCAGCTGTTGAAACAATTCCCCCTGGCGTTCGAGTTCAACGACTACTACCTGCGGTTCATAGCGTACCACAGCGTGTCGTGTCGGTTCCGCACGTTCCTGCTGGACAGCGAGTCGCAGCGAGCCGAGCTGGGCATCACGCTAGCGGACGACAAGCGAGCAGACACCAACAGACTGGTGAGAGACATATGAAAATAGAAAATTAAAAAAAATAAAAAAAATTACAAATCCCCGTCTAAAACCACCGATTATATTCAATCGGCTGAACAGATTTTTTTTTATTCATAGAACACTCGATCAAGTCGCCTTTCAAACAAAAAAAAAACTAAATCAAAATCTGTCCATCCGTTTAGGAGACACGATGCCACAGATACTGTCGTTAAATTAATAACATCATAAAAATAAGAATTAATTCATGGATGCTTTTTTTCATCAAATATTCTAAATGTTGTACAATAAAACATTGGTGGTTAGACAATGGTATCAATTCGGCCGTTTCATACCTAAGCTTTCGCTCTCTCTTTCCAATACATAACATGAGAAAGAGATGGATGAGGACAGATCCAAATTTAGTTTTAAAACTATCAAATATCTTCCATCCTTGATAAATTAGACGCCACTAAATTCATTGCCGTTAAATTTGAATGATGGAAGACATTTGACACCTCTTAAACTAAATTTAAATTACCAAACGACTTCCATCTCTTTCTCATGTTATGTATTGGAAAGAGAGAACGAAACTAAAATTAGGTATGAAACGACAGAATCGACAACACTGTCTGGCTAAGTGGGCGTATAAAAGTTGTTTTTTGTGGTTATATGTTTAGCACTCTCCCATCCAGTGTCGAGGGTCCCAAAGGAGCTGGCGCGGGGGAAAAATACCTGTTTCCCCCACCTTAGCAATTTTAATAGTAATTTTATTATTTTATTATAGTTCAAGCTATTTTGAACCTTATCACAACTGAATAAGGGCTAACTGTTTTTTTTTTGCCGCCGGACCTACGTGTTTCTGGCCGACATTTGAGGGGAATAATACGAGCCATAGGGTGTTGTAATTTCCTTTCAGTTTTTATTACGTAGACGATTTTTTTTTGGTTGTTTTGTATACATCGCCTGGTCGTCGCAGGGCGTGGAGACGGGCGCGGGGTCGGAGGAGGAGGGCGGGGGCGGGGGCGGCTCTCTGTCGCGCGCGCCGCACGTGGGCCACTCACTGTTCGACCACATTGACAAGCACCACCAGAAACAACCCGTCTTCTACAACTTCCTGTACACGCCCGACTTTGACAACCCGGTGAGAGCGGACACATCCTATTTAAATGAAATTAAATATTAATTGTTTTTGTTTTATATTATTTGGTAACGTGACGAGCTGGTCGTTTGCCTGATGATAAGCATAACGCCGGCCCATAACAATTGCAGTGCCACCCAGAACTTTGAAACACAAAGGCCTGCGCGGCATTGCAGTGCGCGCGCTACCCTGAGACATTAGGTATTAAGTCTCGTAAGCCCAGTAATTTCACTGGCTACTCTGCTCATCAAACCGGAACACAGTAATGGTCGCACATTACTGCTTGGCGGTTGACTTCACTCACAAAGCGGTGGCACCAACCCAGACGGACACACGCAGAAGAGTTAGCCCTACCATCTAGTATTGTTATGGGCTGGCGTTGTGCTTACCATCAGGCAAATGACCACCTCAACTTGTTATCCAACAGCATAAAAAAATAAAAAACTAATCCGGATAAAAATCAACATTGGCGGTGTACATTTTAAAGAAACTATTGACGCAAGACATAATGATAATTTATTCCCGTGCACGTGTTAGCAACTAACTTGAGTTAAATATGATAACTCAGGTTGGCGTAAGCGGGCGTTAGATTGTTGTTCTTGTGTTGTATGTGTGGGACACACGAGTGAGTGTGCGCGTGCGCAGGTGCTGCGGCCGGTGTGCACGCTGGCGGCGCTAGAGCTCTGGCAGTACTACACGCACGAGGAGCTGTCCCATGGAGCGCCCTACGAACTGGAGCTGGCGCCTGCGCCCCCGGACCCTCGCACGCCGCGCCGGCTACTCATCGCGGGGTGAGTCAGCATCAGGGGTCGGTCGGCATACGTAGAGTTCTTAACTACCAAATGTCGTCTCAAAAGTTATTGTGAGAAACCTCCCTTGAAAATACATCAAACCAAATTTCCATATAAAAAAATGTATTCACTTTCAACATGAAGTGTATTTTCTGAAATTGTTTCTAAGTCTCTTCAAGTGAATCAGCTGATCTAGGGCTGCCCGAAAATTCTGGTGTAGAATTTTGACGTAAACTTATAATGCCATTTTAAAAATGAAAAATTCCGACCTGTAACGTGGACGTCCGACGTGTTTCAGGCTGCATTTTATGATTTACATAAACAAAAGAAATAGTTGCAGTTGTAATAGGAACGAAATGGAATAGACGCGCTATTGTATTGACTAAACAAAAAAGGTATTTGAGCACAGCAGCGCTCACAAATCCTACGACGGCTTTCTGAACAAACTATCTCGTAACTTGATAGGTACGACAACACGTCTCGTGCGATGCCGGACGCGTTCAGCGGACTGCTGGAGCGGCTGCGCACGCTGGAGCTGGAGCTGGGACACCTGCCGCACTCGTGGCGCGTGCGCTGGGACCAGCTCGAGCTGCCCAACACGCTGGAGCTGCAGGTCGGTGCAGCAGCTGGACTGGCCAACACTAGAGTCTAGGATCTGATCAGCTGAAGCTTGCAGCAATGTTATATACAGACTACGGGAGAAGCGTCGTCAATTTAATTTTGCGTACACTAACACTTTTGAGTTGGAATAATTAAGAAACAAACACTGAAAGTGACTCGTATACACTTTTAAGATTATGCTCGCTGTCTACTTTTAAAACGAGTTTTGATCGTGCTAAAATCATAGGTTTTTATTTACCTCGTTGGTTTTATCAAATCGGATTCGTTGTCTCGAGACGAGCGTTTTCAAGACTTTATTTATGGCATTCTATTTTTTTTTTACCACTTTTAGCAATGCGAATATGAGTAATATTTACGTGGTAATAAGTATTACATTTTCGAATCGCAAAAGATTAGATAATCTTTTGCGATTCTAAAACTTCTGCATCTGAACAAAATACTATAAATCGCAACGAAACTTGATTGCTCGATGGTGACGCTAACGCCATCTAGTTTTATAACGTGTACTCTATAAGGTAAAAACCGAACGTTCTGTTTTCAAATGTGTGTTGTTTGCAGCGCGTGTCGTCTATGTCCATGGGTGCGGTGCGGCGCGCGTCGCTGGCGGCGCACGCGCGCGGCACGCTGGAGCTGCTGGCGCGCGGCCGCGCCGCCGCCGCGCCCGCACCCCCCGCGCCCCCGCACCGCTGGGGGCCCCAGGCCCCCGCCGCGCCCGCGCGCTGCGACCACTGCCAGGACCTGCTGTGGGGGCCGCTCAAGGTACGTGTGCACCATACAGTACTACTATAATAAAAGGAATAGGAGTGCGTTGTTTTATCTATTTCACGATGTATGGCGATCAGCGCCACCTACAAAAAGGTGGTCAAACTACTTTACTATCTATGGCAATTTTTATTTCATGCACACATTCACACTATTTCTACGTTTCCTTATATGGAAAATTGCAGCCTTTCCCATGTTTGTGCCTAGGAGTAGGAACACAATATACAGTACCAAACGTAATATAATATATGTAGATGTAGAGCAGCAAAAAGGAAATAACAAAAGCGAACACATAATAATTGAAACTCTTTATATTTAAAACAACAAGAACAGCAACGCACAATGACACGAAAACACTAAAACTTAGCACTTAAAATTAACAAATAGATAAATAGAACAACAATGACAAACCGAAAAAAATATTAAATAATTATCAGCAAATTCACCGAATCCGATGTTTCATAATTATATTAAGTGATTTTTTAACTTCAAAATGTCGAGATACGCGAGCGAGAAAGCGGCGCGGAGTATCCTTCCCTTAAACGTAAGAAATAGAACAAGAGTTTTGTTTCACATAGCTCCTCTAGTACGTTAGTTCATGTTAGCTCGATGGCTGCGGCCGGCACTGTACACGTCAACTTCAAATTCAAAAGTCTTTATTCAAATAGGCCCCAAAGGAGCACTTATGAAAGTTAAAATGAGTCTAACAGCGGGCCTCTGCAACATTCATCTCCCCTAATCCCACGTCGCGCTCGTGTCCTTAGAGCGGCGTGCGGTGCCAGGACTGCGGCGCGGCGTGCCACGAGCGCTGCGCCGAGTCGTTCGCGCCGCCCTGCAGCCGCCGCGCGCCGCCGCCGCCCGACCGGGACGCCGCGCACACCAACAGTAACCAACAAACATCGATATATTTTATTCTATTTTATCATAATCATTAACGGCTCCGTAGCTAAGTTGGTAGTAACCCTGCCTGCAAAGCGAGGGGTCCCGGGTTCGATACCCGGCCGGGGCAGATTTTGTGTAAGCATAAAGTTTGTTCTCGGGTCTTGGATGTTTGTGATGTGTATCTGTGTGTGTCCATGCCACCTGCGACACAGGGAATCCTAGTGCGGGGGTATAAGTGTAAACGTTTATTATTATTTATATAGATACAACCTAGGGTGGTTTTGATTCACTCGGAATGTTTCCGTGTAGAGCGCGACTATTTCTGATCGTTTATGTCTCGGAAACGCATCCTTACAGAGAACTATTGTCGGGATTATATCCGTGTTTATGCAGCTGAGTTGTCGAATCTAAACGGGAAATTTCTCTGACGGGATGCGATTCCGAAATATAAACGATCAAGACAGTCGTTTCCGAGACGGATATCATTCTGAGTGATTTATTTTTCTATTTTGTTACGAGACGAGGTGGTCGTTCATAACAGTTGCAGCGCCACTTGAAACACAAATGCCTGCGCGGCACTGCAGTGCGCTCGTTACCCTGAGACATTAGATATTAAGTCTCATAAGCCCAGTAAATTCATTGGCTACTCTGCTCATCAAACCGGAACACAGTAATGCTTGCACATTACTGCTTAGCGGCAGACTTCACGAGCAAAGCGTTAGTATCAACCCAAAAGAACACTCGCAGAAGAGTTAGTCCTACCACAAACAAAAATAACCCTGCTCCAGAAAATACAGACTTCATTTTATAATAACAAATAATTTAAAACCATTTTTCAATTTTAGTCAATAACTAGTCGCTAAGGAGTAGAACATAAAGCGTGAACTCTAACACGTTGACCCATGTTTTGTTCCAATATTTCCAATGCCCCGCCTCCAGCCGCCGGCACGCTGCAGTCGTCGTCGCAGCAGTACTACGAGCAGTTCTCGTCCAACGTGGCCGAGGACCGCACGCACGAGGGACACCTCTACAAGCGAGGCGCGCTGCTCAAGGGGTGGAAGCAGAGGTGCGCCAACTAATACATTATGTTCGGATAAAAACAGCGTTATACCCTGTTCCAAAATATTAGATGTTTTATGTAAACAAAGGGGTTGGCAGAACGAAACAATTGATAGAAAACTGTGCTATCCACGCAATGCATCTTCTAAGTTAGAGATCGAGACAATCTTTACAGATACGAAGGTAAATAGCAAAACATGATTACACGAGTTCAAATCGAAAACTGTCTGTAAATGCGTATAGCGAAAAATAAGAGAACAAAGGCCTGCGCAGCACTGCATTCCGTTTGTTACCCTGAGATATTATTTGTGTTAACACAAAAAAAAACAATTTTAGACGCCTGAGAGAGCGTCTAAAGATAAACGTCAAAAGTGATTAGAAATGTCACAACAGAATTGTGTTAGACAATGGTTACACACTACTTAAATTAGGATTTGTGGTAGCTCATATTTAAACACGCAATTAAAGCATATTGAGGAGACAAACACTGTTTAACACAGGCTAAAAGTGTGTTTAATTTTTTTGTGGTAAGACCAGGTATGTATTTAGTCTCATAGATTCAATAATTTCACTGAATACTTTTGTTGTTGCTTTCAGGTGGTTTGTTCTGGACTCGATAAAGCACCAGCTGCGGTATTACGACGCGATGGAAGACTCGCACTGCAAAGGGTTTATTGGTAAGATAATAATTAACTTATTTTAAACTGAATATAGTTATAATACTAGAAAAGTTGTGGACGAATTAGTGTATAAATCATATTCCATCCTTACATTTTGTATAGAATACGCCTGCAGTTTCCGAATCTGAAATTTACTTGGAAACGTATTTTAAGTATTTTTTTATTAAATTAAAATTTATTATTTTATTATATTAAAATTTTATTAATTTAAATTTTATTATTGCGTTATTTAAATATTGCATGACCGATATGGGTAAACAGTTACTTGCTCTCAATATTTTCATATTCTATCTGTATTGTACTAACAGCGGCAATAAATGTTTACGACACTTTACATTGCCCAATAATTAATTAACTTACACATGAAACGTGTTAAAATACATATTTTTTTTCTTAGATCTAGCTGAAGTGATCACTGTGACGCAGGCGGCGCCCGCGCCTGGCCCGCCTAAGAAATGCGATGACAGGTCATTCTTTGACGTAAGTTACTTTGCGATTTAATTATAAAAAAAAAAGTATGCGAATTTTTCGCTAGTCCTGGAAGGATACAATTCTTAAACCGTAATGCTGACATTCTCTCGTGTATATTTCCAGTTGCGCACAAGCCGGCGCACGTATAATTTCTGCGCGAGCGACGCGGGCGCTGCGCAGGAGTGGATTGAGAAGTTGCAGGCGTGTCTACAGTGAGACACCACACAGTCACACGGTTTTCAC
Source organism: Crocallis elinguaria (assembly GCA_907269065.1). NCBI lineage: Eukaryota > Metazoa > Arthropoda > Insecta > Lepidoptera > Geometridae > Crocallis > Crocallis elinguaria. Next base: position 3,096,233 of record OU026076.1, read on the forward strand.
GTATACAGTGATAATGTATACACAGTGATGTGTGTCTGACTTCGTGTACGCAACTCGGCGCTCGGGGCAGGTCGGACTTTAGTGATTGGAATTTGGTTTTGTGAATTCTGATACGTTGCGATTTTTTTCTGTGAAACGGCGACGGGCCGTTTTGCGTTATGCGGACGATGTGCGAATTTTACAAGCGATTAGGGTCATTTTAGGGTTTACAGGCCCGATTTACAAATGTTATTGATTTTAACCACCTTTTTCGAAATACGAAATTATTGAGCTATTGTGGACAGCTTTTAGAAGTCGATTCGATCGACTCGTACCTGAAAATCGTGGACGATTAAAAAAACTGCTGTAGTTTCTGACGCGGACCGTACCACGCTACAATTCGGAGAAATATTGTTACTACTGCGGCGCGAGTACGGATCTTTTCGATAAATAAAATTCGATAAAATTGACAGTTAAAATCGATAAAGTGGGTTTTATTCGATAAAATTGACATTTAAAATCGATAAAGTGGGTTTTATCGATTTTAACTGTCAATTTTATCGAATTTTATTTATCGAAAAGATCCGTACTCGCGCCGCTGTTTTTATGCTTAGATCTCGAACGTACTGTTATCATGCATGGACGCAACAATCTATGCATACGTGCGTACATATTTATGTCTTAGTGATTATTATTGTCAACCGATAGATTACAATAAATATTGTTATGTTGAATGTTTGTAAATAATTTTAATTATTGTTGTGTAAAGACTTTCGTTCCATTATGAATATAACAGTTTTTTTTTTATGTAACTCTTTATTTAATACGTTCTTATTATAGATAATATGTCGGTGTTACTACAAAATTCCACGGACACGGCGTTGTAGCGCTACGTATATAGAAAATATGTTATTTAATATCGGGAATCTCGTTCCAATGAGCCACCTAAAATAAAATTATCGTTACATACTCATTCGTGTAAATAAAGTTAATTTTTGTTTGACATATCACGCATTGATGTCGCTCGTAATGTGCCTGGTTAAAGTATTCTTTATATTATTTATGTATTATTGTGTACGTATAGTTTTGTTGTTGTAAATAAAGATTATTTGTATTCCTTCGGCGTTTCGCATTTATTGGGTTCGCGCGAGAAGGGGTAGAGGGGTGCGTATCGATGTTGTGTCGCCGGAAACATGTTTAATGTTCAAATAGTTGACGCATGCGCAGAGATTATTTGTGCCAAATATGCACAGAGTGCCCTTACGCATTTGCTCACAAAACAAATCATCTAACAGATGCTTGAATAGCAGACAGACGTAACAATAGTGACGCTAGTTATATTTGCAAACGTATTCCTGTAAAAGCTTAACATAATTTATACCATAAATATATCATAATTGTATCTATTAAGATACCTAGTTATTTTTGTACTAAGAAGTGTTACTCATGACACAGTGACACCATGTTATGCTCAAATCTAAATGTAGTTACTTAGCCTTGCTTAGACTTCAACAAATGTGAGAGCCTATTGCTGTGCTGTTCAAAATTCCACTATTATTTTAACGTTATTTTTATATACTTGATTTCTCTTAACCATTATTAGCACAGCAATAGGCTATGTAAACTACTCTGTGACAGTGCACTGCGTATATCATCAAATAAAAACATTTTAAAATAAGTACTCGAATTTCATTTCCAAGCCAACCTATTTACTAGACCACTTGTCCATACTCACTTTTTTTTTCTTACTTGGCCAGACACGGTTTGCATATTTTCCCAATTTCAAGTCTAAACCCTGCCACTTATCATCTGGCGGTGATTTTTCTAATTATGCCTTCTGCATGATTTTTGATAACAAATCCATTCCTGTACCAGTAGCCAGTAGGTTACCAGACTCAAGTGTAAAAGAACTGATTTTTGTTTTAATGGCGCATATGTCAACATAATCTAATGGGGATGCACAGGCAAAGCTAATCCAGACGGCGCCACCAACGCCGGTGCTTGTCATTGATGTTTACTTTGAGGGATGAATTACACTATAACCAGTAAACATGTTAGCGTCTTAAAAATCATTAGATTTGAAGTGGTCACCACATGACCTAGAACTAGAAGAATAATTCGTTTCCAATAATTTTTGATGAGCAGTGCTTTGATCCACAATTTCCGTTTTTTCGCGTCAGAAGGGAAATGTGTACCTTAATTTTATACTGAATTACACTATACAGAGGCATACTTTATTGCAGACTGTTTTTTGTTTAGCTACTTTAATTTTATAATGTAGTTCCATAGTGAAACAACACCAGCGATAATGCGCCATCAAGCGGGATAAGTAAGCAGTGTGGCTCCCCATTGTATTCGGGTAATGACATACAAGCTTACTGCGACAAGTGCTAAAAACAATTGACAACTTGCTTGTAAAACTAACTGTTTTTAGTGGGGATACACACTGCTCATTTATCCCGCTAGGTGGCGCATTATCGCTGGTGTTCACAGACTAGGTAGAGATCTGGTGTTATTTCGCTGTCAAAGTTTGGAGAAAACCACAGACAAAGTCTGTGGAGAAAACAAAATAAATTGTACATACCACAGAAGCGTGGAAATAAAGAAAGAAGAATAAATAAACTCTGTCTCTGAGAAGTGCGTTCCAGTGTAAAAATAAAGGTATCCCTTCTGACGATATCAAATGGAAGCTGTGGGTTTGCATACATTGCATATCAAAAATTATTGAAAACGTAATTTCTTCTTCAATTTCAATTTCGTAGCTAGCTAGGTTAGATGTAGTGTATATTTATGTATTAGCTACTTAATAAAGGCATTTAGCCCGTTAAAAAATGTATTCTTCTAGGTTATGTAGTGACCATTTCAAATGTAATAATTTTTATGACACGAGCAAGTTTACTGGTTAGTTTAATTCACCCCAAAGTAAACATTAATGACAAGTTCCAGCGATGGTGGCGCCATCTTAATTAGCTTTGCCTGTGCCTCCCCATTATTATTAGTTTATCTAGTTTGAATTGTATTGTGTATTAAAAATAGATAGGCCTGGTTGATATTATAGGTGTAAGGAAGAGGTACCTGTATCACGTACGGTGAAATTTGCGCTGGTTCAAGTACACCACAGTCAATCTTCGATAGCCTTTTGCTGGGCTAAGCACTATAATTGTTTTTCTACAATTTTCACAACACTTGAGAGGTTTAGGCGATAGATATGATTTATTTTTAAATTTAGCGGTGCGGTGTTTTAACGTTTTTAACGGTGCGCGAGAGTGGACTGTAGATGGCGCTGGCGTGTTCACAGGTCGAGGAGAGGGGGGGGAAGGATGCGTTCAGAAATCGTATGTGTTTGTGTGTATAAATGTATGACTGTTTGTTTGGCCAAACCATGCTCCCCGCCTTGGAGTTTCTCCAACATGACAAAGAGCAAAGAGAATTATTATTCGAGGAATTATTAGTGCGGTTAAGTTTATTGATATATATGAGGTTAATTTAAATTTATATGAAACTATATGTATTTAATCTAAATAAGCTAATTTAATATTACTTAATTATCTACTGAGTTGGTAGCGGGCAAGCTCGTATGGCTGGGCGGATATAAGTACCAGTTTTAGTTTTTACTTTTATTACCCGACAGACTCCATCGGCTCCAGGAAAGGTTTCCTCTACCACAGCGAGTGGCCAACACAGTAAAGGAAGTTTTTCTTCTCTCAGAATAACAATTTGGCCTTTTTTAATAGGATTGGTGGAAATATTCCATTTTTCACGAGATTGTAATGAGGTGAGGTATTCTGTATGCCAACGTTGCCAATAAGATTGGACCATTTTATCGAGCATTTTATATCTTTGCAACCGATTAGTTGGGGTATCAACTAGATTTTCAGCGGGTATATATTTAAGAGGGGTTAAATTTAAGAAATGCGAAGGAGTTAGCGCTAAGGGCTCAGATGGATCACTACTCAGCACACAAAGAGGTCTAGAGTTCATTAACGCTTCAATTTGTATAAGCACAGTGTTGAGCTCTTCATATGTCAAAATTTGAGATCCAATTATCTTAGTTAAATTATTTTTAACCGGTTTTATATTCCCTTCCCACAAACCCCCCATGTGGGGTGCGTAAGGTGGATTGATTTTAAATTCAATTTTTTGAGGTGTTAATTCTTTAATAAGAGCATTGTTATATTCTTCAGAGCAAACTATAGAGTAAATTTCGTTCAGTTGTCTGCGAGCTCCTATGAAGTTTTTTCCACCATCACTAAGTATTAGTGATACTGGTCCGCGGCGAGCAATAAAGCGTTTAAACGCGGCTATGAACATTTCAGTTGTGAGGTCTGACACTAATTCAAGATGAAGCGCTTTGGTAACTAAGTCAACAAATAAACAGACATATGCCTTTTGGCTTTTTATACCGCGTTTTTTAGCGAGCGTTATGTAGACTGGACCCATATAATCAACTCCACATTTTGAGAAACATTTTTGTTGTGTTACACGATGTTCTGGCAAGTTTCCCATAAGAGGTTGAATCTCTTTGGGCCTATGTTTAAACAAAAATTACAGGCGTGTACTACTCGTCGAACAAAGCTTCTAGCAGATAATATCCAATATTTATGGCGTAATAGAGCGAGAAGTAAACTAGGTCCAGTATGAAAGTTTGAAGTATGATAATATTCAACAAGTAATTGAACAATGCGGTCTTTTGCGGGCAATAATATAGGGTGCTTCTGTTCATATGTTAGAGGTGCGTTGTATAAACGCCCCCCTACACGAAGAATACCTTCATCATCAATGAAAGGTCTTAATTTGCGGAGCGTTGTGCGTACATTTCTATTGCATTTAATATCAGAAATATCCTTGGCAAAATATTTGTTTTGAATCATTTTAATTAATGTAATTTCTGCTATATTTAAGTCTGTAACTGTTAGACTTCCAGAGCTTTTTAGTATTTTGGCAAATCGGAGAACATAAACTACAGCATTTATCAGTTTCGTCCATTTAGAAATGCGTTCTGCCAATATTTCAAGAGGATGCGGATCTGACTCTATGTTAGCGGCTTGAATTAATGATATAACTTTGGATTCTGGCATATCTGAGGGAACATTCTCCTTAGTAAGAGATTTCACAGGCCATTGACTCTGTGGCAAAGAAATCCATTTAGGACCTTGTAACCAGAACTCATTGTTTATTAAATTGTTTGGAGATACAGGGCGAGAGATGAGGTCACTTGGGTTTTCGCTACTTGGAACATGAAACCAAGATTGTGGCGGAATAATTTCTTGAATAGCAGATGTTCTGTTCGCTATAAAAGTCTGCCATCTATGTGGGGAGGACTGTATCCATGCCAAAGCTATGGTAGAATCCGAGAAAGCGAGTGTGTAATTGACTTTACAACTCGATTCTAAATTCGACATCACAGACTGTAACAGCACTGCTAGAAGGTGAGCTGCACATAGCTCAAGTCGAGCAAGAGTAACCTTTTTTAAGGGAGCGAGGCGCGAACGAGCGCATAAAAGCGACACGCTGGCAGCGTGATCCAGAAGCGAACCAATTCGTAGGTAAATAACCGTACCGTAACATTTCTCACTTGCATCTGCGAATGCCACGAGAGTGATGAAAGAGTCAGCGAAAATACCTACATGTCTAGGTATTGATATTTGCGAGAGGTCAGAGAATTCATTCTGTATTGTTAACCAGGCACGAGCAATATCATCGGGCACATCTTCGTCCCAAGAGAGGTCACGCTTCCAGCACTCTTGTACCAGAAGTTTCATGCCTGCAGTTAATGGCGCGAGTAGACCTAACGGGTCATATAAAGTAGCGGTCTTTGACAAAATTATACGCTTAGTGCATTTGTCGTCGAGAGGAAAATTAATTTTAAATTTAAAACAATCATTGACTGGGTCCCATCTGAGTCCAACTATTTTAGTTTCGGACTCAGAACCAAAGTCGAAGTTTTTAGAGGCGCGCGTGTCTGCGGGAACGTTTTGTAAAAATTGCGGGGAGTTAGAGATCCATTTAGTGAGTTTAAAACCACCACTGGTGAACATGCCTACCAGTTGGTTATGAAGTTCGAGCGCTTCCGAGGGTGATTTTACAGAGTGTAAAAAGTCGTCCATATACGAATAGTTAGCGGCAACCCTAGCCGCTTCCGGATATTTGTGACACTCATCCTGAACAAGTTGCCGGACTACACGCATCGCGAGATATGGTGAGCACTTCAATCCGAAAGAGACTCGTTGAAACTCATAGGTTTCAATAGGGTCTAAATTAGCGTGAAATCTGAACAATATTCTCTGGAACCGTTTGTGATCTGTTACAACTTTAAGTTGAAAATACATTTTCTCTAAATCACCTGAGATGGCGACAGCAAAAAGACGTAAATTTAATAACAAATCAAATATGTTTGTCTGTAAGTTCGGACCACAATATAAAATATCGTTCAAACTTTTTCCTGAAGAAGTTTTGGCACTAGCATCCAAAACAATTCTAATTTTCGAGGTGTCTTTATCGGGGCGGTAAACTGCGCGATGCGGGATATAATAAGCGAGAGAGGGCGGTTGCGGGTCTAAAACTTTAGTCAAGAAACCTTTATCAATATAATCTTGCATTGTAGCATTGTAACTGGCGCGTACGTCGGTGTCCGAGTCTAACTTACGCTCGAGCGATAAGAGGCGGCGTTTTGCGGTTTTGTAAGAATCACCTAATAATTTCGGATCATCACAGAAGGGCAGTGCGACTACATAACGACCATCATTTTCGCGTGAAACACTATCTGTAAACAATTGTTCACATTGCTGCTCTTCTGGACTTAATATTTTACGAGTCGGTACAGATTCTAAGTTCCAAAATTGTTGAATCATTTCATCTAATTTGACGTCGTTATTGTTTACAATAAACGCGTGACAAGAATGCGTAATCTCATGCGACGAGTTTGAGAGGCATTCAGCTTTGCCCATCACTATATATCCAAGTGTGGACTGAATCGCGACAGCGGATGACTTAGGATGCACGACCTTATGTGATAACAAAAGATGCGGGAATAGTCCCGAACCGATAACGCAATCAATTTCAGACGGCATGTAAAACAAGTCATCAGCGAGAGGAATGTCTTTAAAATGTTCTAACATACGAGTATCAATGCGAGTTGTAGGTAAGTTACCTGTGATTTGCTCCACGACGGCGGCTTTGATAGAATATTGATACCTCGCATCCATTCGCGATCTAAACACAATCACTGTGTATCCTAACACTGGTTTCACTGTCATGCCTATTCCGTGAACAGAAGAAGGCTGGTAAATGATTTGCAACTTTAATCTTTTACAACAAGTTTCAGTCACAAAGTTCGCGGTCGAACCGGAGTCCAATAATAAACGAATATCCGATGGTTTTACTTCACTATTTATCACTTGAACACTCGCGGTTGGCACTACTTCAGTGTAATAGCGATTAGAGTTAGCGTCCGAGGTCAAATTGCAGTGATGATGCGGTAATAAATCATTGTTTTGATTTTCATAATTATGTGAGGTAGTTTGACTAGTTGACTGAACAGAAAAAGCAGGTAAACTTTCGGTGACGTTTGACATTACGGCGGCGGCGTGCGTACTCGTGGGAACTATATTTATCTCGCTCTCACTCGCGGACTGCGCGGCAGAGGTGGCGAGAGACATGATATTGGCGCGGGGTTCGTGCGTGTTCGGCTGCGAATGAACTGATTTATTTTCATGCGTATGATTATTGTTGTTTGCGTTCCGAGGTTGATATGTAAAATTATCCAAGTGTAATAATGTATGATGTTTTTTATTACATTTTAAACATAACTTTGAGGATTTGCATGTTTTTGTTTCGTGGAATCCTAAACAGTTCCTACAAAATGCATTACTCGATACAATCGAGTAGCGTGAGTTAGCATCGAGTTCTGCGAATTTTTGACATAGATAAAGCGGGTGTTTTTCTTGTTTGCAAATAACGCAAATGTTATTGTAACTTTGCGGTGTGGATGCGTTAGAGGGTAGCGGGCTCGATTCCTGGTTGGAGGTAGATTTTGAATCATTCATAAGATATGAGTGGAGAGGTTTATTTTTATTAGTGGCTGTGTTTGTACGAGCGGGTGCGGTAAATGTATTGGATTGCGGTTTTATGTTTAATTGAGTGCGGGAGATAATTTTACTTTGTTCTCTTACGAATGTTTCGAGCGAGTTAAAGGTAGGTATCTTTTGCGAGCGGACACTTTGTTCATACAAATGAATAGTTTCTTTGTCGAGTTTGTTCAAAGCTAGGTGCGTAATCATAAAATCGGCTAAGTCGTCGATCTTTAGAGCCTTTAGAGCAGCAACTGATGCGCAATATTGATCAGTAAACACATCTAAATTGTTCGAGGTGGCGGAAGCGATGGGTTTAAACTTTAACATTTTGTCTAAATACTGAGTTCCTAGCGTACGTACATCCTGATACCTATCTACGAGAAGGTTCCACAAAATGTGATAATTAGAAGCGACAGGTGGGATTCCCGCCGTGATCGAGGAAGCCGTTCCGGACAATTTCGAGACCAAATACTGAACTCGTTCGGCGTCTGTCAGATGTACGTTATCATGAATCATTTCTTTGAAATTTTGATAAAAAAGCGGCCATTTAGTGTAATCACCGTTAAACGGGACTAATTCGAGAACCGGTAACTTGTGTTTAGGTTTGTTGATAGGTATCGAATCTGAGCTAGATTTCGATAAGCACTGTTGTTCTACCATTTTGATATGACAATAAATTTCATCAAATGCCTCGATGGGCTTGAAAGAGGGTTCGAACTTAGGGTTTATTATCATAGTAGCTTCATTGAGATCGTGAATAACATCAGTAAACTCTTTGCGTAGATTTTCTAACGTTTTCGTTCGAATAAGAAATCTCTGCTTCTCTTCGGGCGTAGTTATATTTTTACTCAAATCGTACGCGTTTTGCAAAATAGAAAAAATGCTTTTTCTTTTTGCGTCTAATAATGTAATCGATAGTTCCGATTTTTCCATTGTTACAACGAGATTGACAACGGAAATTAGAAATTAAATGTAAAAGATTTGCAATATGGCGGATTTGCCGTGTGCAATTAGAACATGCAACGACGTGATTAGAACAATGGCGTGCGAAATGCGGAATGACCAAAATTGAGTTTATGAAGTGTAATGTAGTGAAAATTGTATATTTTTGTGTAGGTTGAGAAGAGGACTGTAGATGGGATCGCGGGAGAAGGACCAAGAAAGAGGATGGTTGATATTATAGGTGTAAGGAAGAGGTACCTGTATCACGTACGGTGAAATTTGCGCTGGTTCAAGTACACCACAGTCAATCTTCGATAGCCTTTTGCTGGGCTAAGCACTATAATTGTTTTTCTACAATTTTCACAACACTTGAGAGGTTTAGGCGATAGATATGATTTATTTTTAAATTTAGCGGTGCGGTGTTTTAACGTTTTTAACGGTGCGCGAGAGTGGACTGTAGATGGCGCTGGCGTGTTCACAGGTCGAGGAGAGGGGGGGGAAGGATGCGTTCAGAAATCGTATGTGTTTGTGTGTATAAATGTATGACTGTTTGTTTGGCCAAACCAAGGCCCATAGGATTAGGTATTAAATAAATAAAACTCAATCATATGTAACAATTTTATTTTTACCAATATTAATAATATATTAACATATGTGGTCCAAAACCACCCTCTCTCAGATAATAATATATTACAAATAATTTTCACAAGAGGTCTCTGAACCCATAACAATGTAAACAAAGAGCTTAAACTAAATGTGAACTCTACACGTCCGCCCCGATCCACAAGTCAACGTGTTAAAACTCAGCCTCCAACTAAAGTAATGACTTTCCACAATTACATACAACAATATTTAAAACGAGGTACAAAAGGGAAAAGAAAAGGGTAAAACATCTTCATATTATAATAATAAAATTAACTAACCCTAACAACGGGATGGCGCCAGCGTCGCGCGGCTCGCACGCGTGTCCACAGATAGCACCTCGGCGCAGCGAACGTTAAGCCGCAGTCAATGGAAGCTACATACAACGACCTCTAAACGAAAATTAGGCCAGAATTCAGTCCCGACATTGACCACTGGGCGCCCGCCCCGTTATAATCACTAACATTTATTTCACATTAACGAATTATACATTATATACAATGGGAAATAAATAATCTATATTCAAGACAATACAAAGACCGTGTATGTACAGAACCACACCTACGCGCGGCGACCGCCGCGTACTTATATCACAAACAATATAAATCCCATTGCCACCTAAACGTTTGGTTTGCCTATTTATATTGGCGCACACTTTTTGGCTTAGCTAAGTTGTTCTAAATTCTATGATACCGCCCTAGATAACAATCAGGACATTTCGAGATATAATAAGCTACTCGTATAATAAAACTATTTTTGAAATGTTATCTGTAAATAATTCCAAAGCACACATAGAAACTAAGAAAATTATATGCAAAGAAATCTTCATCAACGCTCGAGGCCGCTCGGCGACAAACAAAAATCTCACGAATACACGTAAACGTCACTAAGTTACATTTTTGGTTTCCGTGTTGTACATACAATCATACGTACAATTAATACATCCAAAAATAGAAAAATCCTCAAATCTTTCCCACTTTTCGTAATCTCTTCCTTAACTATAGAATACAGCATAGCAGGCGAGAACTCAATAGAAACATGAAAACGTACATAATGGGTCAAAATTTTTTCGTTTCGAAAAATGTTCGCTGCGTGGTTAAACAATTTCAAAAATACTTTAACTGAATAGGGTTAAAGTTCGATGTATCGAGTCAGATTATGAAATCGAATGTGCATCATAAGACAGTAAAAGCTAAAATCAAGACTCGCATCTCGGAGTCGGTGTGACATGATATCTATTTGCTTATGATTGCGTTGTTGACAACAGTATATAATATAATGTACTTAGACAGAAATGTATTGAGCTCCAGTAGGGTGATTTTAATTCACTCGGAATTATATCCGTCTCGGAAGCGACAGTCTTTATCGTTTATATCTCGGAATCGCAACCCACAGATAAATTTCCCGTTTAGATTCGACAACTCAGCTGCATAAACATGGACGTAAACCCGACAATATTTCTCTGTCGGGATGCGTTCCCGTGATATAAACGATCAGCGGCGCAAGTACGGATCTTTTCGGTCGATAAAATTCGATAAAATTGACAGTTCAAATCGATAAAGTAGGATTTATCGAGCCTCGAAACAATCGAGAAAAGTTATCGAAAAGCTAGGTCGAATCCAAAGAGAATATAGAGCCACTACAATACTTTACGATCAGACTTCGGTACTCGCAACATTCAATAAATTTGTCGAGTTTTTCGGTTCGACAAATTTATCGAACCGACTTCCGTACTTGCGCCGCAGAAACGGAATCATTCCGAGTGAATTAAAATCATCATACTGCATCGTTATGTTCGAACAGTTCCCGCTCAATACGATTCTTGTTAATATAACTACTTTAATGACTACTTCGTGACTCGACGCTTATAAAACGACAAATTTTACAAGGGATATGTCACGGTTTAGATTAATTAGATAGTATTTTTATAAATAAAAATACTTCAGTGCATATTGCTTTTAGTCAAATAAGAACGACAAACATTGCAAAACTTAATATTACTTGACATTCATTATGGAATTTTGAAAAAATAACGAATAGTTTAAAACCTGATTATAGCAAAAGTCGTGCGCTCATAAATTTTAGAAATTACAATATTTAATAATGTACAAGTTCTCAGGTCTCTTACTTATTGATCATGCCATTATTTTTTTATTTAGCTATAATAAAGTTGAACAGTTGTGTTGTATATTCAGTGATTATAAAACCAAGTAGGTTTTACAATCACTCTTTAGACTTTGTTTACCATACTATCAGAAACTGGCATTATCAGAACACACACAGAAGAAAGACAAATTATTTTCTTTTGTCATCATTAGTTACAGTCAACACAATGATGAGTTATTACGGGCCAGAATACGGCGCGCCGCTATCTCGCTCGCGCATCTTAACATTGTTGAAGATATATATTCACTTAATATAATTATGAAAAATCGCATTCGGTGAAGTTGCTGGCGATAACATTACAAAGGTACGGCAAAAGTATCATTTTGATCCGATCAAGTTTTCATACATGAAAATGGGCAAAACATAAAATCCCATTTTTAGGTTTGTAAACTTGAAAGAAATATTTGTTTAACCTTTATAATGTTACTGCCAGCAATTACACCGAATGCGATTTTTCATAATAATTTTAAGTGATTGTTTATCTTCAAAAATGTTGAGATGTGCGAGCGAGATAGCGGCGCGCCGCATTCTGCTACCTCATAGACAACAATTAACAATCAAGGACTTCAAAAATGGGGTCTTGCTGATAATGACATTGGCTCCACACCCAAAAAGCACTCATCCAGGGCAAAAAGAGCTGAAATAGCATGAGGATATTATAACAATTTTCAACCCCTGGTTACGACCTTAACCTTTTCTGAATTCGCTCACACAGGGTTCTAGTCAGGGGTCTAGATAACGGAACCTATGGGCGTTGTATAAGTCACTTATTTTTTATCTCTTTTACCCTAACGTGCTACAAGTTCTGCCGCGAGAGTGGACTGGCTCGTATTCAGGCGCGGCCCGGGGGCTAGTGCCCGACAGGCTCCACGTAGTTAGCGGGGTACAGCCCCACGCGGCCATCCTTGCGCCCCTTGCACCATCCCTGCTCGTCCTCATCTTCCAGTTTCTCGAATAAATCTCCTGAAAGGAAGAAAAATACAGGTTGAATAAAGAATTACTTAAGTTCGATCTGGGCCCAAGGTCCCCAAGCTAAAATACGACGCAAAAGGAGTCACAGCTGTAAAACAGCGCGCTACTTCGGTGGCGCTTTTATGCTGAGCTGTGTCCATTTTGTAGTCAACTGCCTAACTTTTTCCTGTTCCAATTTTAGCAATAATATTTATGAACTATACTTTGGGCAATGGCTACAAATAAATGTATTTTCTTTCTCCTTTCTTTCTAAAATTATTAAAAGAAGTGAAGAAGCATTGGGTTACTTCTTTTATCCCGAAGTGAGATTATGTTTGTGTATTTTTGCTATTTTGCTACGTGTCCACCGGAACGGAACGGTACCCTATAAGCATTTTGTTAATGTGGATGCTTCGTACGCTGCGTACGCCCTGATTCTGATCCAGTGGACGCGTAGCTTCTACGACATTGCCCTCAAAGCTGGGGGTTATTGCTGCAGGGTTATTGGTGGAGGTGTTATTAAATTTCACCGAATGCGATTTTTCATAACTATATTGAGTGATTGTTTGTCTTCAAACATGTCGAGATGCGCGAGCGAAATAGCCGCGCGCCGGATTCTGCCCCTTAATGTTGTTCCCCAATACAGAGTACGATGTAATGTGTAACGTCGATGTAAGGTGTAACGTTGATGTAACGTGTAACGTCGCTGTAAGGTGTGACGTGGATGTAACGTGTAACGTCGATGTAAGGTGTAACGTCGATGTAACGTGTAACGTCGATGTAACGTGTAACGTAGATTTAAGGTGTAACGTCGATGTAACGTGTAACATCGATATAACGAGTAACGTCGATGTAAGGTGTAACGTCCACACCTTGCCTGAAGCTGAGCTCGTCGCTCTCGGCGCCGGTGTAGTCGTAGAGCGCGCGCACGGGCACGCCGGGCTCGCCGGTGTCCGTGAGCGCGCCGCCAGACTCCTCGTCCCACTCGTCCTCCTCGAAGGGGTTCTCCTGCGCCTTACCGTCCTTGTTGGGGGACGTCTTGTTCGAGCTGGGAGCTTTCGGCGCTGCTGCTGTGCCGTTACTGGAAACGTGTTTTAAGACATTTTAGCTTAAAATACTTATTTACAAAAAATTAACACAGCCTGTTGTTGAACAGCGTTTAACTGATAAACATGCCATGAGAAACTAACCTTGTTACCATAAAAAAAGCAATTTTAGAAGCCTGTTTCGCTAGACAGTGTCTAAAAATAAATGTCTGAAATGATTAGAAATGTCACAACAGAATGGAGTTAGACAACGGGTAGACACTACTTAAACCAAGATTAGTGGTTGCTCATATTGACTAAGGCGTGTTTAACACATGTTCAGGGTATGTATAATTTTGTTTGAGGTAAATATAAATAGTGTCTAAACCGTTATCTAGCTCCATTCTGATCTGACATTTATAATCATTTTAGTCAAATTATTTTTAAACACTCTCCCGCCTACCATCAGGTGAGTTTGGGGGCAAAGGTAAAAACATAACGAAATGAAAAAAAAAACAAACGGCTTCTAAAAGTTGTTTTTTGTGGCAAGCAGTGGCTTCCAAATAGATTTTTCTGATCATACCCCCTATAACAGCCGGAAAATTATTTATTTATTTAATTATAGACGAGCAGCACGTGTGCTGATATGTCTATATTACACAGTGTTGAAAGTAACGATTGTTCACTTTTGTAGTAAGGAAGTATTGAAGTATTACAAATTAAATCACTTTTTTTTAAATATTTATGGACTTAATAAAATAAGCAAGCGCGGAGTCGAACTGATTGACCTGCTTAGTGTACCTCTTCAAACAATCTCATGTAAAAACTCTCTGCAAACGACCAGCTCGTCTCACGCATACCACTAAATACTTGTAGCATTTTTCTACCGTATTATTTTAAGGTAATATTGTTTGTCTAAGTTATAAATTATACTATTACATTAGAAAAAATGTACCGTGCACAGTTTCTAAATTAAAATTTATTCGCTTCAGTTATGATTACATGAGATCTTACGTTTATTTTTAAACTAATTTTAATTTTGTAAATTCTAATTTTCTTGTTTTAGTACAAAAGATATACAATTAAAACATCTTATTTAATACTATGGGTGTCAGTAATTAGTATATCAACTAATAAAAGGTACATGATCTACTAACTCTAAGCACTACGTTATATCTATTATACTCTATCGACCAAAATATAGTAAGAACTAACGCCGGCACGATGCAGTCGCTCATGCCTGTGATGGTGAACCGCGAGTGGTTGGCGACGTCGGTCCGCAGCGCCAACCGCAATAAATGCGCTCCCAACGCATCTTGCGGTGCCGGCGCGCCACCGCGCCCGCACGCGTATATCTCTAGCCGCTCTATACTGAGGGGGGAGAGGGTAGAGGAGGGAGGACTGATGATGACAAAAGCGACTTTTGTCAGTGTTGCGTCAGGTGACGTTAGGGTTACGTCAGGTAACGTGAGAGTTACGTCAGGTAACGTGAGAGTTACGTCAGGTAACGTGAGAGTTACGTCAGGTAACGTGAGAGTTACGTCAGGTAACGTGAGAGTTACGTCAGGTAAAGTGAGAGTAACGTCAGGTAACGTGAGAGTTACGTCAGGTAACGTGAGAGTTATGTCAGGTAACGTGAGAGTAACGTCAGGTAACGTGAGAGTTACGTCAGGTAACGTTAGAGTTACGACAGGTAGCGTGAGAGTTACGTCAGGTAACGTTAGTTACGTCAAGTAACGTCAGGGTTATGTCGGGTAACGTTAGAGTTACTGCAGGTATCTTTTGGTAGCGTCGGGGTTACGATAATGGAGTGACCATCTGAGTGCTCCATTACAAAGCGACTGTATAAATAGGTGACTTCAAAGGTATGGTAGTAGATTAGGGCATCCACTGCAGGACGGAACAGTGGGGATATAGAGGTTCATGCTGGTACCCTAAAGTAGCCTTATTTCGGAGCATATTTTAAGGGCCATCTAAGATTTTGGGAACGAATGTTTAACTACTTAGTTTAAAGTTAAGTGTCATAATACATTTGCGCGTGGTTATGTTGTCTACTGCAGAAACAACTATTGGGTCCTATGGGATCAGTCTTCGTAATTCCAGATTCCCTAGATACAGCGAATCCTAGTTAATCCCGCGTTTGAAATTATTTATGTATGTATGTATTTATTATCTGTAAAACTTACGTTACAGCAATAGGTGCACTGATCGTCTTCTTGTCTATGGTATTATTCGCGGTCGTGTTGTTGGCAACAGTGACGGGTGGAGGCGGCGGCATCTCCGTGTGGTTGGCCTTCCCTCCCGGCTTGTTGTTCGCGTTGATCGGTGGGAGTTCCTGCACCACAGACAATCTCATTGTTTCGGTTTTTAAAAAGTTAAGCAAGTTTTGTTGTATTATTTATTATATTAGACATTGTTATTAATTTATTTTTACGTATATATAAGGGACAATTATATCGTGTATCTGAAACCAATATATTTATTGAAAAAGCGTGTTCAGTCAGTGCTGGACATTTGAGCAACTATTGATTTTCACAAGGAATTCAACATAAATCGGTCAGCTGATTAGGTAGAATTGCAGAAGTCTGTTTTTTAATTCAAATTAGTTACTGAATATACTTCGTTTGTAACCAACACTGTTTCAATGAATATAGACGTCTTAGACACACTTTAGTATAATTGATTCTAAACAAATATTTGAAAATAAATACGGGACGCAATATTGAATCAAATAGAAACATCTTCTGTTAAGTATTAATTTAACATGCCACTAATGCATTTGGGGGGTAGAAGCGAACATCCATCATGCAACATCGATAGTTCAAAACTGTTAACATATAGGGGAAATAAAATTATATAAAAAGCGCACTTACGTCTAATAAAGATCGAAATGAGAATGACCATTACACCAATTAACTAGTACTACGAGATTGACCCGTTTCATTTTCACATGCTGTCAATGGAAAGCCAATTCCACCTCTAAACCGGAACATAACCGAGTCACTCATTCTCATTTGAATCTTCGAGAACTTAAACACAAAGAACAAAAATGTTTCAAAGAAATATTCCAACTTCAAAGTCTTGTCTTATTGTTTTGTTGAATTGTGTTTAAGCTCTGGTCCATTGATTGTGCTACGGCGCCAGGAAGTGGATGAGTGACTATATCACGACATCAATGTATTGCTGATTACTTACTTGACGGACACTATTGCTTGATGCTGTAATATCAATATTTAATCGTTCAGTCATGAATTTACCTTTACGCGATGACAGCGCGAGCTGAAATACTGGTCAATTGCGTCTAGTCGTCTCGCTGTGTACTCACAAACAAAAGACAAAATACAATTTACCCGATGAGGTATTTTCAGCTTACCGAATACGTTAGGCAGCTTCGATTACAGCAACGTGTCAATACGCTACGCAACGCATTTGATACGCTACATAACGTGTTTACACGCTACACAACATATTGCTGTGCTACGCAAAGCGTACAAGTCGTTGCATTACGTATTGAAACGCTACGCAACTCATATGAATGTGCTACGGAACATTTTATACTCGCTGCGTTTAATGTCAAAACGCTACATAGCGTATTCATATGCTACGGAACGCCTACGACGCTGAATAACGCGTCAACACATAACACGCAACACTCCATCGTGACGTAGCACCACCATCGCTTCGACCAACGCCGTAGCACAGATAAAACATGACGTGACGTACATCCTCGCTGACTGGCCGCTGGTTGAGCAGCGTGATGGGCCCGGTGGGGAGGCTCTCCTTCGACTTGCCCTTGGCGATGTCCCGGAACTCCTCCGTGTACTCCTGATCACCGACACACCAGTCACAAGCGGTCACGGTGTGACGCGAGGCGATACGTTGGGACGTAACGTTTTATTTAATTTGTTACATTAACATTATGCTACAAGATCTGTTCTAAAAATTCACTGAAAAATTTGCTAATAACTTCATGTCAGGTATGCAATCCGTCTTATTACTTGTAGGTACAATTATAATTACGATAGTTTTAATTTGGAAAAAAGCCAACAGAAAGAATCAAATTTTCAATTTAAATAACCTTATACCCATACTTTATATAGATTTGTACTTGATTGTAACAAGAGTCAAACTGTTAATTTCGCTTGTAAAATACAAATTAATGTCCCAACGTCTCGCCGCTCGTCAAATGCAAACTCAAAGTGAAAATAAAAAAAGGTATTAAATAAATTAGATAAACAATAAAACACGTCCATTCAAAGCCGGTGAACGTTAGGGTAACATTAAGCAAGATGCTATTGCATAGTGTAGTATCTAATTTACTGTAGACAAGTAGAGAAGGAAGACTAACAAGAGTAATTACTAAGGCTCAGGAAAGAACAGAAGAGTCAGTTTGTAGACGAATTTGTTTTAAAATATTTCAAAATCCTTCTACATTTTCACAAGAAATTGACATTAGTGTCGTTTCTACAATAGATCTCCGCTGTTGTTTCACTCTGAGTAGAAGTAACTAAAGTTCTAAATTCCATGCGATTAGGCGTCTAATATTGAAGTAAAAGAAATATTGTTTCAGGTAGGAAAATGGAAATTTATCCGACTTTTTCATGCTACATCCTAAAATATGCCTATTATTATCTAATATTTTTAATTTAAAACACATTTCAATATTCATAACTAAATTTTGTTTGTAGATTGTTTTGATTTATTACGATTTAGATTTTACAAAATGGCGGATGAACTCCATTAACCGCCTTCCTAAGTTTAGCTTGATTTATCGCATCGTTTTTGCGTGTCTATCATCGCTTTGCATTTTTCCTCTACCATCTCCAGTGCGGATGAGAGTGGGTGGGTGCTCCTCATAATTGTGTTTTTGCATCTGTATGATTGATAATGTTCTTCACCACCAACTATCACGGTGTATTATCGTGTGACACCAGTTTTGAACCCTTAGTGCTTGATACTTTGCAATTTAAGTGATAATTTTCAATTTAGTTCCTCGATCAAGCGCTATGTTGACGCTAGGCGAGTATTTTTGCATCATTCATAGTATCGATTTTACGAATCGATTACTACAACGAACCTTAGTATTAAAATTGATGCCACAATAATGTTACTTACATAATTTTGATAGCATATCGTCTAAAGGCATAAAACGCCAATGAACGTAAGCATTTCACTCAGTTCACAGCTCTCGTCGCCCACCTATTCAAACGTCCAATTGTCTGGGTGCGAACAATCCACATAGTGCGCGTGCTGTGCTCCGGACACTTGACACCGATCCTACACCGTGAGAGCGAGTACCATTAGCGGGTTGCTATAGAACCGGCTGCTCCCGAGACAGTAGCTGGTGACCTCAGAGGGCGCCACCTTGCTCTCATCCGAGCGGAAGCAGAGAGCGGGTAGAGCGAGGCGCAAGCGACGCAGCGCTCTTGCCCACGCGTGGGCCGTGGTGCGGGGCGTGCGGCGAGCCGTGATAACCACGCGGGCTATCGCCGTGGACGCCATCTCGGGGACGTATTTGGAACTGATCGGTAGCTTGAGCGGCGTATCCGCTGATTCCTCCTTTAGTTTAAACTTTTCATGAAATCACTGATGTAATATTTTTCTGATTCTGTTTTGTTTGAAGTTAGGTTTTTTTAATGCTATTTGGTTACGAGACGAGTTGGTCGTTTGCCTGATGGTAAGCATAACGCCGGCCTATAACAATTGCAGTGCCACTCAGAACTTTGAAACACATAGGCCTGCGCGGCACTGCAGTGCGCTCGTTACCCTGAGACATTAGGTATTAAGCCTCATAAGCCCAGTAATTTCACTGGCTACTCTGCTCATCAAACCTTGGCGGCAGACATCACTCACAAAGCGGTGGTAACAACCCAGACGGACACTCGCAGAAGAGTTAGTCCTACCACTAACAAAGTTACTGTGTTACGTAAATCTTTCTTCGCTATAAATATGAGTTGTTTTTGTTCAGGAATAAGTATTACTTTGATTTTCCTTTCATTTCAAATGCTTATTAGGTAGGTAGTAAATAATACATTTTACACGAACTTTTAATATCGTAACACCAGAATCGATATATAGAAATAGTAATGCCTGTTTGTTCGAAACATTGTTACATTTTTCATGTTTCCTTTCTCTCAGAACCGTTTTTTGCACGAATTGTCTTTACTCAATGTTTTTTCTATGACGACACTATTTCAAAGCCACAGTTACACTAAATCATTTATCTTCTACCGTTGGCAACAGCTCGTTCAAACATGACAAAGTAAATATTGGAGTACACGTCATCGAAGTGGGTATAGGCTACGTCTCGCTTGTTACACACTATTAGAGGCTGCCCATTCAACGATTATACGTTTTTTTTTATTTATTTTTTAATGTTATTTGGTAACGAGACGAGCCGGTCGTTTGCCTGATGGTAAGCATAACGCCGGCCCATAACAATTGCAGTGCCACTCAGAATTTTGAAACACAAAGGGCTGCGCGGCATTGCAGATCGCTCGTTACCCTGAGACATTAGGTATTAAGTCTCATAAGCCCAGTAATTTCACTGGATACTCTGCTCATCAAACAGGAACACAGTTATGCTTGCACACTACTGCTTGGCAGCAGACTTCACGAGCAAAGCGGTGGTAACAACCCAGACGGACACTCGCAGAAGAGTTAGTCCTCCCACTAACAAAATTATGTAACTGTGAAATATTTTAAAATGTATACATGCATTTCAGATCTCTAGACATACTCTAAGCGAAGATCTGTACTAATTCGTTCTGATGCTTATCTATTCAACATTCATAAAAGCCTACTTTTGTTTGTCTAAAATGCGTATAAAATTAGTCTTACAGTAGTAGTGCCTAACATGCAAAGGTATCTCAAGGTCTACTCAAAAATAGAGCTCGTATCAGCGCAAACAGAATTAGGTGTGTAGTGTTTTAATCACGGATAAGTGAGGAATTTATTCTGAGCAAACTAATGTTCTGAAAAACTTGTGTGCCTGCGGAACACCCATAAAGATTATGATATAACACTGCGTAAGTTATTTGGTATTCAAACGCACTTGATCTTTGAACCATCTTAGGCTTCACGCCCACTTCATGTCCACGCTTGGACTCGTCTCTGAATTTTAGCCTTACTATGGTTGTAGTAAATAATCATTAAAGAAAGTGACTTGCAGGCCATTCGTGTCACGCCTGACCACAACCATACACAACATCCACAAGTTTGAATAATTCATCTTCAAGTTTTCACTCGTCAACAACTTTTGAAGCCTCATTACTGACTTCAAATGAGGGTGAGTGCTTCAATCCGTGAATAAACCACTACTTATTCCTCCGTCCTATACAGATGCGGGCTCAAGAAAGAAGTGAATACTGTAATCGCATCAACCTGCCTACTTACTTAACAAGCGAGGGAGTTAATACGACGCATACTGTATGTATTATAAGTTCAGATAGTTAGCATTGCGTGGATGTAGAATACTGTGACCATTTTGATCAGAGTGAAACAGTCAAATTAACTATTTAAGCCCTGATTCATAAACGTTCCGTAACTTACTTAATTACTAGAAAGTGTTTTGTCTCGTTTTCGCGCGGAACAGCTTCCGTCAACGAGAAGTTGACAGAGCATTTTAAGACATAGATTATCTTATTGAGCTTTTATGAATAAGGGCGATAATCAACAACCAAACAGTATGGTAAAATAAATTAGAGCTGAATTATTTGTTACACAATCATCGCATTTATGTTGCACATCACTGTCTTGGTAGAGTTTTTGATGCATTTTAATTATTAATGACATCAACATTCAAATGTTTTTTTATTCGATTTTTGTGGTTTGAATGATCATGCAGTAGAGATTATTTATACAATCGACTGTTCTTCTACTATAGTAAATAGATCTGATCAAACTGGTCAACCTGCTCACTATGCTATGCAGCATATTAGTGGATCGTGTGAGGGAGGCGGTGCCTCGCCTGTGGAAGGTTACCTCGAACTGCGGCCAGTTCATGGCCATGTTGACGCCGTGGTTGTTGGCCCACCACTTGAGGTCCTTCCCGTTGTCCGCGTTGTTTATCGTGTGGTGGAATTCTTCGTATATCTGTGGTAATCTGAAATTGTGAAAATTTTGTAGTTTAGTCGAAGGTTGGAATGTTCAATAGCCTTCGGTACGGGAATTAACATAAACCTGCTGCCTTATCAGCTAACAATATCGTGTTCGTTTTCAATACCAGACCGATTAAAACCAGCGGTCACTAGTCTTCGTGTGGAAGGAGTTGTCAATAGTTTTCGCTTCTTTTCGTTTTGTAAGAGCTTATTTCTTTAATAACCAGCGAAAATTCTAGACTATTCCTTCCACACGAAGACTAGTGACCGCTGGTTTTAATCGGTCTGGTATTGAAAACGAACACGAGATTGTTAGCTGATAAGGCAGCAGGTTAGCTGCTATATATTATTATCCTTTCCTATTATCCTTAAAAATCTGGCACTGGCTAAATTGTAAAATTGTAAAAATTATAAAAATTGTAAATTGTAACATTGTAAAGAAAATTGTAGTACGAATTTTCAATGCAAGGTAAAGTAATACTTCTCTAAGAGATGGTGGTAGGCTCGCCCCGTTACCAAATAGCATAAAAAAATATTATAATGATTAATTATACGAGTAGCTAACTACTAGTGACTAGGAACTAGTCGTTGTTCTGTACTCACGTTGGCTCCTGACTGATGTTGAGGCATTTGTGGAAACTGAAGAGTACGTCTTTGAAGAAGGTGAGCCTCTGCGCCTCCATCTGTTGGCAGCGGTCGAACACGCCCTGCATGTCCTCGATGTACCGCGGGTTGTACGCCGTGATCTCCGCAAGCGCGGACTGGTACTTTTCTCTGTTCTTGGTGACCTCTTCGCGGCATTTCGAGACGCGCTCCGCCATTTTCTTCACCTGGAAAATAGGAAATTGTTGCATTTAGCATGCGGCGAAACGGAATACTCGTTCAGGAAGATCGATCGAGATGGTTCAAAGAGTTCGATGGTTTTTGTGAAAGAAAAAATACAATAGGAATCGAGATTAGATATAGCGTTCTATTGCTTTTAGCAACTAAACTACGCATGCTCACGGTCCTTAAGTTCTATCTAGCACGCGCTTACACATTGCAATTATTGTGTTGTCTACATTACTAATGTTGAACTTTTTTACTCTAGACAGGCACGTATACAGAAGGGGGGGACAGTTACCCCCCCCCCCCCCCCCCGAAAACTGACGTTAAATAAAATAAACGGGATCATAACCACTGTGAAGTACGAAACGTCACATGGTTGTTTCAATGTTTGTCCTCCCCCGAACCAAAAGTTTGGATACGTGCCTAATCGTGCTTAATCTTTAACTCTAGAGTCGACTCTTGAGTTAAAGATATAGGTTTTGAAGCATGGACGCTCTCTCTTTACCCCGCCAGGAAGCCTTAGTATATTAAGTCAAGCAAGTCAATATAATAGTTGATTATTATATGAAATTTTCATAAATAGGTCTGAACTGAAAGCAGAGCGTCTCAAATCACATTTAAGACTATTCCGATTTCGGATCTTAAAAGGTTTAGAATAGATTCCAGAAATAGTTCTCTCGCTCTGCAAATGTTCCTATGTGGGTTAGTTTAACCAGATTTAGGTAACCGCATAGTGTAGATTCCCTCCGGAGGCCAACTAGGTCACCCTTAACGCATTATCATAAAAGTCAGCTACGGGCGTACCGCTAGCGTTTGTACGTACGTAAGAAAAGGGTAAAACAAACATGTATTGGATATCTTTAGGATATCATGGATATGGTGTGCAAGCTTGTGCTGTTTTTGAGACAGGATCTGCAGATGCATGTGATATATTTGTTTTTGCATTAAGGATCCACTAAAACTAAGGATTATCTACTAAAACATAACACCTAAAATATAACAATATTAAAGAAAACACCTAAAATATAGCAATTGAGCTGGATAAACGTATCGCTTAGCGAACAATTACATTATTAATTATATCATCAAAAATTAAACATAGTACAACTACGATGTTTAAAATCCATAATTGGCACCAATTAAACGTAAATTCCGTTCTTTCTGTTCAAGTGCCGGCTTGGAAGCCAATGTTTTATAAAAAGTCCTTTTGCCAAAAATATATTAAGGCACAAAGAAAAGACGTGGGATATAAAACTGTTATGAAAAGGGGTGGCTCGCAAATTGCCACGTCCGGCGGCGTCACGCGGTCTACGTAGGTATACGAGTATACCTAACTACGTCTACGAACGCAGTTTAAATACGTATAACTACGATAGGAGGTATATATGTACAACTAGATCTGCAAACGAACGTAAAGATAAGAATAAACATACTTATTTTGCGACGGTATGGCTAACCTGTCACATTCTAGGCTTTACGTTCCACCGCTTCGACCAAATCGCCACGTAAGACCATGTGAAACCAAAAGCTAAAGTATCAATTATAAAAAGTCTAAGTATAGACTTGCTCTACGAACGTGTATATGTGTAACTAGCTCTACGAACGTGTATATGTGTAACTAGCTCTACGAACGTGTATATGTGTAACTAGTTCTAAGAACGTATATATGGGTAACTAGCTCTACGAACGTGTATATGTGTAACTAGCTCTACGAACGTGTTTATGTGTAACTAGCTCTACGAACGTGTTTATGTGTAACTAGCTCTACGAACGTGGTTGTACAGCTAGCTTTACAACCTTAGGTAGCTATAGATACTGTGCTACGTCCCGGGCTACGAACCCCTCAAAATCGGGTTAACATTTTCCCGCGGGCAGATGGATGATAAATAATAGGGTTAGAGGTATTACGGAAACAGGGTGCATATTTCTTGCTTGGAGATTTCGCGTGGAGATTTTGGATTTCATGGTTTTAATTCTTTTGCGCGGAACCCTAATAGAATTTGCAATAAAATAATATTTCGGCTATAAATTGAGATGTAAGCTATCCTATATTTTAAGTTAGATCAAACTGCACACGGTGTGCAAATTTGATTATAATCGGTTAAGTAGTTTCAGTCCGAGTCCATCCAGTTTTAATCAGAGTCCATCGCGGACCAACAACGTGACGCGGAATTTATATATATTAAGATTATACATACATACAGAGGTAAGTTCTCATGGATTTTAAAAACGCGGAGCCTCGGGGCCCTTGCAGATAGTTCCTTAACCGACAGTTTAAACATTGGTATACTCGGGCACCAATCTGCGTGCGCACCCTAAGCTCGCAGGGTTGTCACTAATGTCGTTATACTATCAGGGTTGGCAAGGTAACGAACACGTTAATGAGCCAATCACTACGCGGCTGCGAGATTATGTCGCTGATAACTCTAGAGAAGGATAAAGACTGTACTTGCGTGCACAATGTACGACTGTACGTAGTCGATTTTTTCGACATCCAGTATACTTTTTCGGTTTTTAGCTTTTAGTACATGACTATACTGTGGTTTTATGAAAACTAGCTTTTGTCTACTCAGCGTCTGCCTTGACTGTATCAGGATGGGTACATTATAGATATAGGCTTGCGATACGTAGTGTAACACGTTACATTTATACACAACACAGAGGACTTTGTGACAGCACAAATCAAACCAACGATAAAGCTTACCAGTAACACTCTCTTTTGGAGGCATCAAAAAAAGAAACAAAATAATATTAGAACACAAAATATAAATTAAAACAATGTCATATTTGCCGAGCCGGCCGTTCGACTGATGGTAAGCGTGACGCACGCCGATTGTTTAATCAATCGACATTGCAATATTCTCGTCAGATTTTACGCCCAGGAATTTTAACTATCATTTTGCCCTTCAAAATAGAAATACACAATGTACACTATTGCTTAGCGTGAAATATCTGAGCAAAAGATCAATAGGACTCTTGCTGAAAAACTCGGCGTCTCCTATCTCCTTATGGACTAATTTCATCAATAGAAGGAATATACTCTGCCTCGCCACAGGACGTATACATAGTAAACCGACCAAAAACACAGGTAGACCGTCGTCACAGGTAGCTTTGAGTGCCAGCCAGTAGTACTAGCTCAGCGAAAAAGATAGGGATGTCCAAACTAGGGATGTCCCATTCTCATTGAATTTCAATACTTCGGCCTCAATCGTTAGAATCTCGATATATAGAGTAAGCGAAAGTGACATAGTAGGTATGTGAAATTCATAAGAATTGATAATTGCATTCACATCCAAGACTGGTATTAAAAATAGCGAAACGTAGCCTAAGTTACTCCTTATAACATCAGCTATCTGCCAGTGAAAGTCCCGTCAAAACCGGTCCATCCGTTTCGAAGATTACCCAGAGCAAACAGACATTCAGACAAAAAAAAACTTTTTGTCATAAATACCGTACTTACTTTCATATGCATTTCGTAAAAAGCTGTTATTGTGACATTACAAACAGACGCTTCAATTTTATTTATTTGCATGTATAACATAAACATAAACGCTTACACACTCATACCCGCGCACTAGGATTCCCTGTGTCGCAGGTGGCATGGACATACACAGATACACATCACAAACATCCAAAACCCGAGAACAAACTTTATGCTTACACAAAATCTGCCCCGGCCGGGAATCGAACCCGGGACCCCTCGCCTTGCAGGCAGGGTTACTACCAACTTAGCTACGGAGCCGTCATAAGTAATATAGATGTATATATTTAACTTACCACGCGTCAACCCTATTATGCGATCTTTATCGGAGCCACTAGGCGTGTTACTGTTAGGGAGAAGGGATTCAATCGCGCACAAAATGTACCCTCTGCTCTCTACTACACTTCAATACCTGTATTAACGAGGACACTCGTACATTATAATTATTGTCCGGGCAATTCCGAGACATATACATTATCGGAGTTGTGTTATGCTTTTCCTTTTGTAATACCACGCGGGTTAGGAAAGCCGCATTAAAAAGTGTACACGATATAAGCGAAAATATAAGTGAGCGTCTAGTCACGTACTTTCGTCATTTGCTCGTACCGTCTAGAGTCTAGACATACGCAGCCATTTATTTTTATTCTCAAAATTTTTGTGCAATTTTTTTTCGAATGAGTCCTTACGCGTCTATTTCGAGCGCTTTTTAGAACTTTCTCGAATATAATTTTTAGTCACGAGGCACATAAAAGACGCGTATTTTTTTATGTTATTTGGTAACTATACGAGCTGGTCGTTTGCCTGATGTTAAGCATAACGCCGGCCCATAACAATTGCAGTGCCACCCAGAACTTTGAAATACAAAGGCCTGCGCGGCACTGCAGTGCGCTCGTTACCCTGAGACATTAGGTATTAAGTCTCACAAGCCCAGTAATTTCACTGGATACTCTGCTCATCAAACCGGAACACAGTAATGCTTGCACACTACTGCTTGGCGGCAGACTTCACTCACAAAGCGGTGGTAACAACCCAGACGGACACTCGCAGATGAGTTAGTCCTCCCACTAACTTGTCTGGTTAGCCAACAACGCTATGGAAACTCGCTCGCAACTTATATGCAGTCACACGAATAAAAACGTTAAGAGATGAAGGGCTAGCGCTCAATAACAAATAGCGACTCCTTTCCCCTTTTCAAAACACGCTGTTACTGTGCCTTAACTGAAAATTGGATTATATGAGACATGCCAGCTGAAAGATTCAATTACGTAGACTCAATGGGTACACGAGTAACCCTTGTAACAATGTTGCGTAATCAAAATTATGAGAACATCAGGCTTATCAGCTGATCTCGCAGGGATGATGAACGTAAAGCGTAGGCGTAGATCAATACTGAACGTAATGAGATTTCAATTGATGTTAAGGCATCAGAGTTTTTAACCGACTTCCAAAAAAAGAGGAGGTTCTGAATTCGGTTGTATTTTTTTATGACCTCAATCTCCGTCATTTACAATCCGATTTGGAAAATTTGAAAGGAAAAATTCTGAATCTGAAAGAAATCAATCTGAAAGTATATACTTTCAGATTGGTCCCATAGAAATTTATATAGATAGATAGAAAATTCTTTATTGCACAATCATAGTTGAAGGTACATAGGCGAACTTAATGCTATAAAGCATTATCTTCCAGTTAACCTCGGTGTAATGTGGTGATTTTACAAGGTAAAATCACCACCATAAAATTTCATCAAAATCGGTTTAGTAGTTTGTCACTGAAGTCGGGTCGCTTTTTTAAAGCAATTTTCTGTATGAAAAACGTTTTACGCTTGCATTTAACCTAGATTACCTACAGTAGGCATCCGAAATGACACCATAGTAAAAAATATTTTAAATACAAATTTCTAAAACTCAAACTATTCAAATTTAGATCGACAGTTTAGTTAAAATGTGGTTAATTTTTTTTATACTATTGGTTAATGGGTAACAAGACGAACGGGTAGTTTGAAGGTAAGCATAAAGCCAGTCCAAAACAATTGCAGCGCCACTCAGAACTTTAAACACTAATGCCTGCGCGGGATTGCAGTGCGCTCGTTACCCTAAAACATAAGCCCAGTAATTCCACTGACTACTTAGCTCATCAAACCGGAACCCCGGACAACCCCGCAAAGTAAGTTCATAGTCGTTCATAGTTGAAGTTTGAGAGATAGTGTAGGTAACTTTGGTGTTTGAAATAGATATAGTTGGAAGACTAACTACTCTACTTCAAACACCAAAGTATACCTTCAAGATAGCCTACGTCAGGGATGCACAGACTTATTAAGACTAGGGGCCACTCGGGCAAATTATGAACTGATGGCGGGCCGCCAGAAGTATAGATAATTAAAGACAATAAAGAATTGATAATTATGTATTAAAATTGAAAAATAATTTATATACCGACGCATGCACGGCGCACCGATAAGCCGAGATTCAAATTACTTTTCGAACATATTTTTTTTGGTTTTATTCTGGAATAGAATTCAATATTTTTCGAATGTACGAGAGTATTATTTTTGCTGTCGGCGGGCCACCAGTATTCGACTGGCGGGCCGCATGCGGCCCGCGGGCCGCGGTCTGTGCATCCCTGGCCTACGTACTCTGATAATAACTTTGTACATAAGATTCCTAACCAAACATTTGCATGAAGCTTTGTTACAACAGTCGGCATTTGCACAAAATAAAGGTGATTTAAAAAAAATGGGTTACCGAGATAAAACACGTACAGAGTGCTCTCTTTATCGCTGTGATTGAAACAAGATAAAACTTCTACTTATCTGTGTAAAATCTATTCACCATTTTTTACCGGGTGAAGCGATGAAGAAACTGAGGCCCTAATAATTCCACCAATGTTAAAACGGCATCCTTAGTTTTTGGGTATGCCGTTTCATCTTTACAAATAAATTAAAATTGAAGTGTCTGTAATATCAAAATAACCGCTTATTACCAATTGCATATGAAAGTACCTATACAACCATTTTTTTAATTTTTGTCTTTCTGTCTGTTTGTTCCGGGTAATCTCCGAAACGGCTGGACCGATTTTGACGGGACTTTAACTGGCAGGTAGCTAATGTTATAAGGGGTAACTAAGGCTACTTTTATTTTAGAAAATGCATTAGGGTTCCGCGCACAAAAATAAAAACCATGAAATCCATTATCTCCGCGCGGGTGAAACCGCGGGCAGTAGCTAGTAGCAGGCAGCAGATACTAGATCTGCTATATAAACGCTTAATTTATGTTTGAAAGTTTGGCTCTTGTGGGTCCTCAAATTTCTTGATACCCATCTCATCTCGTATACTCTCAATGTGTTATCGCTGGAACACTCCGCAGATTTTAAACGACGCTGACTTAATTACTCGTTTAAGTTAACCGTTGCTTAGCGACAGACTAAATGTCGGTGAACACGGCTCTTATAGATTGTTTTTCCTTTTGATTAGCGAAGCGGACGAGTGTTGCCGACAGAGATGAAACTTTTTTGCAGAGGCTTGACCCTACCGGGTGGCGGACGTGATCGCGTTCGTTCAGTTATATTTTTTTCGTTTGCAGAGAAGTTTAATTTCGAGTAAAATCTTTTGAAAACATTACGTTGAATTACGAAACAGCCAAGTGTATTAATGAGGAAAAGGTGTCAAGTTTCCATTGGTGTTTATAGGTGTCAAGCTTCTATGTGGATATCAAGATATTTCTACAGATGAAGATTTTTTTATACTATTGGATAACGAGATAATCATTTGCCTGATGGTAAGCATAACGCCGGCCCATAACAATTGCAGTACCACTCAGAACTTTGAGAGACAAAGGCTTGCGCGGCACTGCAGTGGGCTCTCTACCCTGAGAAATTAGGTATTAAGTGCCCAGTAATTTCACTAAGATGTCTTCCCGGATACTGCAGCTTTGCTATGAAATGAAACATCTCTGTTATTCATAAATGTATATTGATAGAATTAACAAGACTTATGTATTATATAATAAGAAAAAAGTTGGTTGCGGTACATTTTCGATGAGGCATCTAATTACGCTTTTTTTGGATTTTTACTCAATGTTAGTGGCCCGCGCGGTCTTCCTTCTCTTTTATACCAATGCAAACCCACAGTGTGTGTGTAAAGAGGACAGAATGATGTATGTCAATGACTGGGAATACCACCTTTAACTTCAAGTTCAATTTAATTAATTTTAGTATAGTGATTCGCATCTGCTGCTCATTGCTGGAGGAGATCGGCTTCTCCGAGATACAAGTCCTCCCTGACTTAGTTCGGAGTCGGAGATCTCTGAAGGAAATGTGGTGGCGAGTTTGTGGGTCCTTGAAAATGAGTTTGTATTCGACATTGATGATGATATAAGCTTCTTTATCATAATTAGAACAAGCATCTTTCTTATCATAAAGTATATTGTAACATTTTTAGTAAATAAAGCATTGATTGATTGATTCAACAAAGGATGCCTAGAGTAATGCGAAACGTCAATATAAACTAAAACAAAAAGCGGTTCAACTTAAACTTTTTATATCACACGGACCCTTAGAAACATACAGTAACATTAGCATTTCAAAATGTAGTTTCCCCAAAGTAATCCCAGGTGAAAATTGCGAAATAACTTCGTTTCACGCCGCGGTGACGACGCTGAAGGACGGACGCCGGCATTCAATTTCCTGGGCGTAGGCGGCGACGAGGAATTCTAGGTCACTGTGAAGCCTAGTCAGATACGCGTTTCAATTGTTATGGTATTATTGAAGTATTGGTGAGAGTGAGAGTATTGATTGTCGAAATATAATCACAAGAAACCAAGAGTAGTTAAATTCAAGTTTTATTTAAATACAGACATAAAACATGTACGAGAATAAATCAATCCTGCAGCCTGCTATATCCCGCCACTATTTCAAATACGAACATTTAGATGTCGGATATTCAATCACATTGATAATCCATTTAATCTAATGGAAAATGTAACTAATATTTAGTCTATATGAATAAAACCAGATTTCGGGAAAACGTACAGTTCCTAGTGAAAACAGAAAAAAAATAGGTAAATTCGGATGGAGTCCTAATTAAAAAAAAATATGTACTATTTTAATATGACCACGTAGGTACAATAGCTACTTGATTTGATAACATGAAGATGAGTAAAAGCAGTATAGATACGTGAGTTAAAATAATTCCGTTTTGGAAATCAATTAAGGCGAAGAATAGGCATCAGCTAGACCACATGCAAAGTAAGAGTTTTTTTATCACTGCCTGTAGCAGCGTTTGTCTACGATCTCACCTGATGGGAAGTGATGATGCGGTCAATGGTGTAGCATGCTTGCTCAGTATTCACCTATTCACTCGTGCCTTGAATACATCCAGGTTATATTTAGTCGGGAACTCAGATTCGCTAAGCCAGACATAATTAGCGCCGCAGAACATATCTAGCACGTAAAACTACGCAAAAGAAAGCTTAATATAAAGATAAATTGTACAAAGACATAACTTTCCAATGCGATTAAATGGCTAGTTTTCTAATTGTAAATAAAAATTTATGTATTGCTTGCTCCATTATCGTAAATATCCAGTCTAAACTAAATGAAACCATTAACACAAATCAAAACGAATTCATTCGCTGTTCTAGATTGCTGTCCAATCAAGACTCAATTGGGTGGTTTGATACCTAGAAAAAGATAAAAGATGTTAAAACTAAAAGGAATACTGATCAGAGCTACAATGAGTATAAAATAGCAAAACTTGCTTTAAAAAAGCGACGAACCGACTTCAGTGACAAACTACTGAACCGATTTTGATGAAATTTCTATGGCACCAATTTGAAAGTATATCAAATAAAAAAAGTATTTTCCGAATCAGTTTATAAATGACAGAAATCTGAGGTAACAAACATAAAAAAAAATACCCACCGAATTGATAACCATCTTTTTTGGAAGTCGGTTAAAAATCGTTGAAGAGTTTGCTTTGAACTGATGACGGTGGCTGCACGGCATCAGGCCATATTGTTTGAAATTATTGTAAGGACCCGGCGCAAACTAACAAGACTAGAAACAACTAGCTGGCACTACCAAAAGTCATTTTCTAATCATTTTTAATTTTACTACTATGATGAACGACTCTTTAACGGGTGGATGTATTTTTTACTCGTCTGCACAAAAAAGGAGTGTAATGTTTTTAGAGTTCATGTATGTATGTAAGTTTCTAAATTCCACAATAAATTTGAAATGTCTGAACCGATTTGGATGTATGGGGTATCGAGAACCCATACATCAAGCCTAGTGTACACAGTCGTATTTTGTTAATGTAACTTTTGTTCCATCGACTTCTTTTATACTATTAGGTAACGAGACGAGCTGGTCGTTTGCCTGATGGTAAGCATAACGCCGGCCCATAACAATTGCAGTGCCATCCAGAGTTTTGAACTACAAAGACCTGCGCGGCACTGCATTTCTCTCGTTACCTTGAGACATTAGCTAGTAATTTCACTAACTACTTCGCTCATCTAACGATAACTCAGTAATGCTTGCACAGAAGAGTTACTCCTACCACCTGGTAAACCTGGTCGGTCTCCAACAAAGCGCTGTCGTGTGTACCGACCACACTTGAGAGGTAGTCTCCATTATAGGATAGCGTGCTGATCATCTGCGACCGTGAGAAAATAGAGTCTAGTTTCTATCGTTGCTGCTCAACTACCAGCGGCGCAAGTACGGATCTTTTCGGTCGATAATATACGATAAAATTGACAGTTCAAATCGTCAAGTCAAAAAGTCAATTTAATCGTCAAAATCGACAGTGCAAATCGATAAAGTGGGTTTTATCGAATTGAACTGTCAATTTTATCGAATATTATCGACCCAAATAGATCCGTACTTGCGCCGCTGTTAACATAGCGTATACACCAAAACATTACTGGTGTATTAAACCACCGCACTTTGAAACCAGCATCAAAATCCGTCATTGTAACTTACGAGATTACCGCGAACATATAAACGAACACAAAGCTCTAAAAGAGCTTAAGAGCCTACTAGTCCATGGAGCTAACTCATCGATGGGCGCGGCTAAAATGCATGCTATTTCATCTAACATTCGTGGGACACGGTAAGACTCTGCAGCGATGAGTAGTATGAGGCTAATGCTCGCACATACAATTACACACTCTCGTAAAGTCGCGACGAAAACCGGCGCGCAAAAATGTACGAATTGGCTTCTGGTGCTTGGGGTTTTACGACAAAACTACTGAATGTATTTAGTCAGACCAAAGTTATTTGAAATGTCTATAAACTAAAGCTTGTTAGTATGTACATTATTTTGGAGTTTTCGTAATCCTTTTGTAATTTATTTACGTCCAAACTTGCGTTAAAATACGTGCTAAAATACAGATGTTTGAAGGCTCATTACTTTTAAGCCACTTATGTTTTTTCTGTATAATTAGCAGGCTGACCTAGATAACGAAGAGATAAATCGATATTATTCTTAATTTTGGACTTAAAACGTCAAGTAGTGGAGTAATCACCCAAGTACGGTTGTATGGAGAAATGAACGACTAGTTCGTCCTTAAACACCCCTTGTCATGTAGCTAGTATAATATGCCATGTCTACACATAACGGCTTCGTATGCGTAGGCTAAAATGAAAAAGAGCCGAATTGGATTCGGATGGCAATTTGTTGCAATTAAAACGCCATCGCGGTCGGTTCATTGTATCACGGCCGACATCTGACGACTGCCCATTTCGTTAGTCTGATAGAGGTGAGCGCGCACTGGTTTACATTTTATTTTCAGAATAGATCGACGAGTCCATCGAGTTTGTTCACGGAAGTTACTTATTATAAGAAGGGTCTACTGAAGAGTTGCCCGAAAAGAGTTGTACAAAAGAAATGTTTATAATATGTGTATATCAATCTATAATAATTTACCTAATGACATTAAGATCTTGGACGGTAACAAATTTAAAAAATCATTGACTGAATGGCTTCTTACAAATTGTTTTATAGTCTTAAGGAATATATGGAATTTTGTAACTAGAATTATTTATAAAACATTTGCACGTCTGCTTGCAGACCAAATACATTGTACCAACAATTAATTTTAAGATCCTAATTTTCATGTATTTTGGCAAATAAATTATTTGATTTGATTTGATTTGAATAACACTCGAACATTGTATTTTTCTGCAAGCAGGCTCTTTATTTTCTGATCTTATACGAGAAGAAGTAAGTAAATAGAGTTACATATTACATTAAATAACTTTTAACGGTTTCTATAATGCATATTTAACACTAGCTGTGCCCCGCGGCTTAGCCCACGTAGCTTTAGTTACTCCTTGTAACATCAGCTATCTGCCAGTGAAAGCCCCGTCAAAATCGGTTCAGCCGTTTTGGCCGGTTACAGATTACCCAGAAAAAACAGACAGACAAAAATTTTGAAAATGGTTGTTTTTTTATAGGTACCGTGTATACTTTCATATGCATTTAATAAAAAGCTGTTATTTTGATATTACAAACAGACACTTCAATTTTATTTATTTGTATAGATTATAGATGAGTGTGAGACGAGATGTAGCATAACTCTTAAGAAGTATTTAACATCTATTTTTTTATCTAATCAAGATCATTAAGTCTGAAACAATAAGACGAAGGTGAAGCAAGGTCTGCAACTCACATTTATGTAAATGAGAATTCCAAACCGGACTTCTATCTAAAACAGTCTCAGGGGGGTATTTGCGAAGGGAAACAAACATACCAGTCGAAACGTCGAGTAAGGGTCAAGAGTGCTATGCAAATAGAATGGGGATAGCGGGGTGTCTGTTTACTATGGATCGTGTCGACTATTTTTAGAACAAACTATAAGGTAACTGAGCGATATTATTTTTTATTAATTGAGGTATCGATCGACACTTTCATTATTGTCTTCCTCGAATCGTCGCATCATTCTCCATAAACTATATGGGTCTGACCACAAAAAAATTAAATACATGTTAAACCTGTGTTAATCACTGTTTAACGCCTAAACATGGCTTAGTCGCGCGATTAAATATGAGTAACCAGAAATCCTGATTTAAATAGTGTCTAACACAATTCTGTTGTGTCATTTCTAATCATTTTTGACGTTTATCTTTAGACGCTGTCTAGCTAAACAGGCGACTGTAAATTGTTTTTTTGTGGTAACACTATATCTGTCACACAAATCTACTCTTACTTCTAGTAATATTTTAATTTGGCATCTATTTATTAAAACTTGTATAACTTAGAAGAAATTTGAACGAAATTTATATAAATATTTATATATACGATACAATTGCACATCAAAATATTACTGACACAGTAATACGTACTAGTACTGGCTTAAATTACTTTAAGTAATTAATAATCTCGCCTTGGGTCAAAAGAAAATATGAAATTCAATTTAAAAGAGCCTTCGTACTGCGAACGAGTTCAGTAAGACATTGGTTATATAAACAACGGCTGTTATTTGAATAAATAACTTGATTTCGACGACCTTGCTTCTAATGAGTCATTTGATTAAGTAAAGAACGTTTCATTATAAGTTAGTTAAAAAAATACTTACCATCAGGGAAAAGACCAGCTCCTCTCGCTACCAGATAGTATAAAAAATTTTTTGAGAAAAATGTATTCTTGCAGACAAACTTTTATGACATTATGAAATATATTTTACAGTGTTAACCGACACTAGCGGATGTTCACACAAATATATACATCACAAAAATTTCGCTTCCAACAGGATTCGAACCTGCGTCTTCTGGCTATCCGGGCCAGACGCCTTAACCAACTAGGCTATGGCCTAGCTACCAGTTGGCAGCGTCCCCAGCATGCTGGCAGCATTGCCCGTTGATTTGCCACCACAATGAGTACCAGAATTTTGTTCACAAGTCGCACTAAGAAAGCGTTCCAAAAAAATTGTTAGTAAGCTATATTTATTCATAAATATCTCAGTGTGTGTAAGTCTGTCTTGTTTGACTTCAAAGAGCACGACAGGCGCGGCTTCGCCCGTTTCTTTTGATGTCTGAGATTAGATACAAACTGTTGGAAAGAAAAGTTGGGAGGCGTATGTGAAATTAATGCGGGCCCTTAGCATCTCACTCGTCAAAGACCTTCCTCTGGAAATATATTTCACCATATGAACGTCTGGTGAATAACTAGGTAGGTTCACGTAAATTTGATGACTATATCTTACTAGGTGGTAGAACTAACTCATCTGCTAGTGTCCGTCTGGGTTGGTACCACCGCTTTGATCGTGAAGTGTGCCGCTAAGCAGTAATGTGCAAGCATTACTGTGTTCTGGTTTAATGAACAAAGTAGCCAGTAAAATTACTCGGCTTATGAAGACTTAATACCTAATGTCTCAGGGTAACGAGAGTACTGCAGTGCCGCGCAGGCTATTGTGTTTCAGAGTTCTGAGTGGCACTGCAATTATCACGAGCCGGCGTTATGCATGCAACCATAGCACTAGGGTAGGACATTTTCTAGTGATCGCCTGACTAGTTACCACTGTCAAGTTGAAAATGCGCCACCAAGCACATAGCGATGTGTTCCGGGAGCTGCACTTGAGGAGCCAGTCCTTTATTCTTGGTTTAGCGTATTCGCTACCTTCGACCGCATCGTCACTTAAGATCGGGAGATAGTAGTCAAACGTAAAAAATTCTGAAGTGTTTTTATGGCAAATAAACTGGTACATTGGAGGATGGTGTCGCTAGCGTCCGCAGGAAATACCTTCAATTACCCTGCACGCATCCTGCGGGTGGTGCTAAACGAGCTGACAACGCCGAGCAGCGGGCGGCGGTTATGATAACCCAAAATCTGATCCTGTGTCAGAACAGGCTACGGGGGCCTAGAGGAACTAAAAAGCCTCTAAACAACCTGGCGTAGAAGGCAAGGGTTAACCACTACGACTATCTCTCTAGAGAAAGTCTCCCATCACGATCCTCAGCAGTGAGCGAACGACTAAAGGAGAAGGAAACAGATACAAAATGTCAACTGCAGTTTTCATTTCCACCGAACTGGCTCCGCGCTCCCATGGCATTGTACCGATAGCACATATGCCCGATTGGCAGTTGGCTGCTTTGTAGCATATTCAGCTGTCGCGTGGTAAAGTGGCAGTCGGCAGCCGAGCCGGCGCTTAGTGGAAACTAGCTGCTGCCCGCGGTTTCACCCGCGCGGAGATATTGGATTTCATGGTTTTTATTTTTTTGCGCGGAACCCTAATTCTTTTTCTGAAATAACAGTAGCCTAAGTTACTCTTTATGACATGAGCTATCTGCCAATGAAAGTCCCGTCAAATCGGTCCAGCCGTTTCGGATATTACCCGGAACAGACAGACAGAATTTTTTTTTAAAAATGGTTGTTTTGCTATTGATAACGTATATACTTTCATATGCATTTAGTAAAAAGCTGTTATTTTGATATTACAAACAGACACTTCAATTGTATTTATTTGTATAGATGTGCAAATAGTACATACTAACAAATGCCGACATTGTAGCGATCACGACTCGTTCCACTTAGTCGACTTTGTTCTCAATGAAGGTAATTGTTTTTAGAGTTACATACCTCGAAACGAAAAAAACAGAACCCATTATCACTTTGTTGCTCGTCTCTTTGTTAAGGCTATTTATATTAAAAACGGACGGAAATATCAGGTTATAAATTATTTGTATTATACTAAAATGTATGGTCTCATTGTGCTGTACAAAGTTCTTGACCCAACGGCAAGAGATCTTCAAAGGATGGCTCCGTAGCTAAGTTGGTAGTAACCCTGCCTGCGAGGCGAGGGGTCCCGGGTTCGATTCCTGGCCGGGGCAGATTTTGTGTAAGCATAAAGTTTGTTCTCGGGTCTTGGATGTTTGTGATGTGTATCTATGTATGTCCATGCCACCTGCGACACAGGGAATCCTAGTGAGGGGGTATGAGTGTGTAAGCGTTTAAGCGTTTAAAAAAAAAAAAAAAGAGACAGGATGTAAACCATAACTGAAAGAAAAAAATCAAGAAAACTTTGATTTCCATTTTTGTGTAACGTATTTTAAATTTGTAGCCTAGCCTTTAGCTCTATTTGGTTTTTGTTTTCGGAGCTTAGCTTTCTATCATCTATATATCTATCTATCAGGCTGGCTATCCTCAGACTCAGACGTCTAGGTCAGGGGACCCTAACATATTGAAGTCGAGGAACGCGTTGACATTACTCACAGACGTGTACACATACTTCGATCCTATCTGATATATATCTCACGGCTCTTTTATGTCCGGGCCATAGAATGAACGGAGCCGTGGCCAATCCTAAGGGGCCTTTTTGTGTTTTATTAATGAACTAGCTGCTGCCCCGCGGTTTCACCCGCGTGGAGATTTTGGATTTCATGGTTTTTATTTTTTTGCGCGGAACCCTAATTCTTTTTCCAAAATAAAAATAGCCTATGTTACTCCTTGTAACATCAGCTATCGGCCAGTGAAAGTCCGGTCAAAATCGGCCCAGCCGTTTCGGATATTACCCGGAACAAACAGACAGACAGACAAAAATTTTAAAAATTGCTGTTTTGGTGTAGGTCCCGTATATACTTCCATATGCATTTAGTAAAAAGCTGTTATTTTGATATTACAAACAGACACTTCAATTTTATTTATCTGTATGGACTATCAGAAGGGGAGGCAGTAATGAGATGGGCTATTGTAATAAATTAATAAAGCATATTACCGTGCACTATGAATATATTATTGTTAAGAAAGCCTCCAGCCGCAATAGGGATGTTGATTTAATTTTTTTTATCATGTCAATCAATTTTCTCATGATAATCAAATGTCTATATCGAAAAAATTGGAAATCGAACGCTAGAAACGTCAAAAATGACAGTCAATATATATATATATATATATATATATATATATACTGACTTGTTATATATATATATATATATATATATATATATATATATATATATATATATATATATATATATATATATATATATACATAATACATATATATGTATTTATAATTGTATATATTAGATATGTACAGGTATGAACCCATACACGTAAATTATCATGTTTATATTGCTGCACCATCGACCACTATACTATTAAGTTTAATATCCTATCCATCCTAAGGCTGTCTGGAAGAGATCGCTGTTTAGCGATAAGACCGCCCATTGTACTCTGAATTTTTTGATATGCTACATTTATATATCCTTTTGGGTGTGCAATAAAGAGTTATTGTATTGTATTGTCAAAGTCGGGCGTATCTACTGAGTGCTAAAACGCCCCATACAAATTGGACTGAACATGTGACGTCACTTGTTCAACGCGGGCAGTAGAGCTGTACTAAAAATATCCATTTTGTGGAATTTGCCCGTGAAAAGTTGCGTTTAAGTAAATAGTGGTCATACATTGTTTTATTCATTAAAAAGTATATTATCGTATCATTTAAATTACTATTGGATGATAAAAAAAATCGTTGAATTCGGGAAAGTTTTAGAAGCAATATCTTAGTGGAAATTATATATTTTTTGTGAATTTCATTTTTATTGTGTTAATGTGATGTTCTTAAATCTGTATAGAGACAGCAATTATGTATTTGGTATTTCATGCAACATCGCTATTCTAGTAATAAAAATGTAACACTCTCTCGATCTTCAGATATCACATGTCACGACTGACACAATCGTAAACTCTGATAATGATACAGCGTCTTATCTCCGAGTGGCGCGTTATGCTAGAAAGTATCTGCTTCTAAGTCAAAGTATATACTTGTAGCGCTTGTATTCTTGTAATAGACCAATTTGTTTATGAACGAAAGTCGAAATGAATTCTGTGTCATTTAGATTCACAATTCGATTTAGTATACGGACTTCGACTCTCACGTATTTTTTCGGTTATTCTGTTGTCCTTATTAATAAAAATAAAAATAAATGTATACATAGCGCGTCTCTATTGCAATTATTTACTGCGTTATCGGTCGTTATTCTGTAGGACAAAATATTATGAGAAACGTAAGCGAGATAGTCACCGCCACTACCCGGGCTCTTCCCTTTGTGTTCTAAAACCATATTCTACACAAGTTACAACCCTGATAAACTTCGAAGGCATATTAAAGACTAGCGAGTACATCCCTGGCTACTTATAGTTATCATATCTGCCATAATATGTTTAAAGTCGAAGATGTATCACTGGGTCATGGTCGATAAAAGATCAAGCTATGGATGCCATCACAGACCTTTGATGTCAAGGTATTCCCTTTAATTTGAATAATAGCTTATATCCGTCGTCTGTTTATTTTTAGACTATATTTGTGCAACGCTGTTTTATCCGCAATTTACCGTTTTCCTTCGGAATCCGAGCATTTCCTAGATAATAATTAGCACAGCCACCAACAAGGGCGTAACTTCACGCTTCAATTTGTAAATTACTCGTATCAAGCATGTACCAAGAGAGCATTTCAATTTAACTCTACCAATTTCACTCGTGTCAATCACCGAGAACTTACAGCGACAAGGTACCAACCGATCAGGTTTTGATGTCCACCTGAGCGCACGCGGTATTGAATGGAACCATGTCACATTGCTGCGCGTTATGTAATGCGTGTATCGGGGACGTCCTACTTATAGGCACCTGCGCTATCTCAGCGATTACTATGATTACGGGGTACACAATTCAATGCTTTATTACAAGTGATTATGATGCATTTCTGTTTAACGATCTATAATGCCGGCTTCGAGTGTTAGTAACGGTGTTTAGGTCGTTTTTAAATAGGTACCAATGTGAACGTTACAACGAAAATAAAAGTTATTTCCAACTAGTCTTTCGACTACAGAGACGTTCGCAAAATAGTTCAAACACACATTTGGGTTGGAATCACGTACAGAGCTGAAATAGCAAAACTTGTTTAGGCTGCGGCGCAAGTACGAATCTTTTTGATCGATAAAATTCGATAAAATCGATAAAGTGGGTTTTATCGCTTTTTATATAATTTATCGAACCTCGATACTTTCGACAAAAGTTATCGAATAGCTAGGTCGAATCCAAAGAGAATATAGAGCTACTACAATACTTTACGATCAGACTTCGGTTCTCGCAACATTCGATAAATTTATCGAGTTTTACGGTTCGCCAAATTTATCGAACCGACTTCTGTACTTGCGCCGCTATATAAGTTGACAAAGCATGATCGACTGGGTTTTGGCATTATTTTTCCCCAAAAATTGTTCCACGCGCCCTACCGCACTCCCCAATTTCGGGGAGTAACAATTTTGCAATTCCAACGAGTTACGCTAAGAGCGATGTAAGCGAGCGAAAGCACACGCTTCTCTATAGCAATTTCGCTTTGAAGCTCTTCAAATAACTGGCCAGTTGTCGCCAACAGGCCGAGTTGTTGAAGTAGCGATAATTAATTTTGCTTTAAGGGCGAAAGGGGTTGTAGAGGGTGAGATCGTTAAATTGCTGTTTGTATACGAGTGTATGTTCCAAGTTTGAAACAATAATTGAGTTCGATTGTTTTCTAGGGGGCTTATTTTTAGGTCAGCGGAACAAAATGGTGGATATTGAATTATAAATACGATTGGGAAACTTAAGGTGCCATTTTTATTAGCTAAGATTTTCAACATTTTCTTCTGTTTGTAGAAGATTGGCTTCTTCTGAAACTTTCTCTCGCATCGACAATCTGCCAATTGCGCTAATTGTGATATTAACAAAAGCACATGCGAAAATGTTCAACGTCTTCTATACAAATAAATAAAATTGAAGTGTCTATTTGTAATATCAAAATAACAGATTTTTACCAAATGCATATGAAAGTATATACGGTACATATAACAAAACAACCATTTTTAAAATTTTTGTCTGTCTGTCTGTTTGCTCCGGATAATCTCCGAAACGACTGGGCCGATTTTGACGGGACTTTCACTGGCAGATAACTGATGTTACAAGGACTAACTTAGGCTACTTTTATTTTTAGAAAAAGAATTAGGGTTACACGTAACAAAATAAAAAATGAAATCCAATATCACCGCGCGGGTGAAACCGCGGGCAGCAGCTAGTTTTATAAAATTTGACAATTACAACTCAGTCGACATGCAACCGCTACAAAGTGTAACCGCCCAACTGGCTGGAAAAAGTATTAAAAAGCATTTGTGCAGTGTTTTGACAAGCGTTTATAACACAAACGGCTGCTCTCGGAACGGTTCACACAAACAACCACAGATTATTTAGCAGTCTTTGCAGAAGACACTCGTATTAAAGAGTATGGCCGCAGCTTGTGTGTCACGGCTGCTATGGCACGCGACCCATTGTACCCTCATAATGACTGAAATCCTGTAGCTATCACATATAGATACCACTCATAAATCAAACTCAAACTAGCACGGTTGATATTGAAAAATGAGCCTAATGGTGTAACGAGGTACGTTTAAGTTTGATTCATATCTATGCCAGGGTTGCAGTGGCATGATTGGCTAGATTGGTTTATGTTATTTAAGTAAGTTTTATTTTTTTGTTGACTCAACTTTAATTTTATTTATAATTTTTTTTATTTTGTTAGATAGCGAGACGAGCTACTCGTTTCCCTGATGGTAAGTCTAACGCCGGCCCATAACAATTGCAGTGCCACCCAGAACTTAGAAATACAAAGTCCTGCGCGGCACCGCAGTGCGCCCGCTACCCTGAGAGATTAGGTATTAAGTCTCATAAGCCCAGTAATTTCACTGGCTACTCAGAGACATTAGGTATTAAGTCTCATAAACCCTGTAATTTCACTGTCTACTCTGCTCATGAAACCGGAACACAGTAATGCTTGCACATTACTGCTTGGCGGCAGACTTCACGAGCAAAGCGGTGCTAACAACCCAGAAGGACACTCGCAGAGGAGTTAGTCCTACCACTAACAAAGTAGACAAAGTAAGTCAAAACCTTGATAGTAGGTATATAGTAGTTGTATTTCCTAAATGACGTAAGGTATAGACTAGGGAACGGTAGATACCTACTTTATATTCTGCGAAATGCTATTCCGCAAAGTATGAAGACTGATTGATGCCTCCCCAAACACAATTTACAGCCCCATAAAAGTGATAGCTCTAGTCTCGTTGGGCGTCTGGCTTATCCCGGAATAGAGGCGTTCGTTACGCTGGAGTGGCGACTGGCGACGTCACTCAGAATATTAGTTCTGCGGCCTCTAGAAATATCATTATTATTATTATTCTCATGATTACTTCTAAAATAGTGTCTCTATCTGTCCATCGGAGCACATGTATAGTGAAAATTATGTATACATATATAGTATATATATGCTCTATAGAGCAATACCGTGTTACCACATAAAAACACTTTTAGGTGCCTGTTCAGCAAAGATAAACGTCAAAAATGATTAGAAATGTCACAACAGAATGAAGTTAGACAACGGTTAGACATTACTGAAATCAGGATTTGTGGTTACTCATATTCAAACACGCGACTAAGGCATGTTTAGGAGTTAAACACTATTTAACATAGGTTTAAAGTGTGTTTAATTTTTTAGTGGTAAGACCGTTCGAGTTGTCTCAGTATGACGAGTGCACTTTACAGCCACATAAAAAAAATACTAGGTAATATTACTTAAGTCCTA
This sequence comes from Crocallis elinguaria, assembly GCA_907269065.1. NCBI lineage: Eukaryota > Metazoa > Arthropoda > Insecta > Lepidoptera > Geometridae > Crocallis > Crocallis elinguaria. Next base: position 3,140,021 of record OU026076.1, read on the forward strand.
ATTATATAATTAATACTAATTCAGTGACATTACTGGGCTTAATTATCTAATGTCTCAGGGTAATGAGCGCATTGCAATGTGTTTTAAAGTTCTGGATGGGCTGGCGCACTGCTTACCATCAGTTATAAACGACCGACTCGTATCGTTACCCAATTGGGATGTTGACTGATTTTGGGAAAGTGTTTAAAACGATGCGAATGCGCCTAATATAACCCAAAATATTTAAAATTACTTTTTGAATACAGCTAACACTTTAATTTTCATGTCTTTTATTTAAATGCCATTTCAAGTTTCGCTCCAAAACGCCAATACTGGTCACGTGGTCGATGTGACGTCACGACTCCTGGCACAGATAACTATATTCACAGAAAGCACTCTAAAATACTAGGCAGAAAGAGCAATATACTCATTCCGATTGAGCGAGTGACGTCACGCGCGTTTTATGTCACTTGACTTCCGAGTGATGTGATTACATTTTGATTATTAAATTAAAATTATATTCCTTAAAAATAAACAAAAATATTGTGTTTTATAGGATTTCTGTCACAAAAAACTACCGTTTCGCGGCAAAATTATATTTTTATTTTAATACAGTCAACATCCCAATTGTATCAAAAAGACGAAGATTCCTCAAAAGAATTGCTTCTGAAATCAACCGGTTCAGTATTAAACAATGTCAAAGGCAAATACTTCTATCCGATACAACAACCACTCCCTGTATACAATCTATAGATTCTATAGCAATAGTTGTGGTTTTTTGTAGAAGCGACTACTTGCGCACCCGACAAAGACGTCTTGTGTCAACGTCAGTGGGTCAAAGCATTGTCCCCGTAATAGGCTCTTTAGAGGTCTCGTTGGCTGTAATGAAACTATTATGTTTGTGTCGAATGACTGCGTGATCCTAAGAATCAGTTTCAAAAGTAACCTGTTAGTAATATGTAATAATGGGACAAATATAATTTGATAGGTATTTTTTCATTGTTTTATGAATTACTAGCTTCTGCCCGCGGTTTTCTCCCGCGTTCCCACAGGAACCGTGCATTTTTCCGGGATAAAAAGTAGCCTATGTTACTCTCCGGTCCATAATCTATATCTATGCCATAAATCACGTCGATGCGTTGGTCCGTTATTGCGTGAAAGAAGGACCAACCAATAAACCAACAAACACACTTTCGCATTTATAATATTAGTAGGATTACACGTTGAAATACAATTTCTAACTGTCACTTCGAACGCACACGTCGTGGACACAGCTCGAGTTGGTTGAAACCTTGGTTTTTTTCCAAGTTTTCTCTGGTATAGTATAATTTAGCTCTCGTAAAATTAAATAGTAGCATTTAAAAATAGTTTAACGTAAGACATTTTTCAAAGGAAAGCGAAATACATTTTCCAAACGAGAGAAAACTCTGTGTGCACAAACAGTTGACTTCGTTATCAGTGGCATGCACTACACGTGACGTAACGTTCACCTTGCTATCTGATAATGTAAAAATATTCGCCGAAAGGTTATTTATTTATTTATTTTATTTATTAACACACAAACAACATAAAAACACTTTTAGGTGCCAGTTCAGCAAAGATAAACGTCAAAAATGATTAGAAATGTCACAACAGAATGAAGTTGGACAACGGTTAGACATTACTGAAATCAGGATTTGTGGGTACTCATATTCAAACACGCGACTAAGGCATGTTTAGGAACACTGTTCAAAACACTGGTAAACACTGTTTAACACAGGTTTAAAGAGTGAAATGAAATGATTTTTATTGTTTTTTAACAAACTTCCATAACTTAGCATAAACTTAATATTCAACAGTACTTAGTCCTAAAATTAAATTAAGCTATTTAATAATAGGTCGGGGAAAAAGTTCCTTCGCATTTTTTAAGAAAATTCAAAACATTTTTTAATATACTTTATTTACATTTAACTAAAGTATGTAGGTACCATTTTGTTCGATAACTTTTTGCCATCTTGTAGGTAGGGACATGATCCCATTGCTATATAAATTTTGGGACTTCTGATCAAAATACCGCGACAAGTGGTTTTGGCAGTCCTCTCGTGATGTTAACCTGACACTGCCTAAAGAATTCTGAAGAGACCGAAACAGGTGGAAATCTGAAGGTGCAAGGTCAGGACTATACGGCGGATGCATTAACACCTCCCAGCCAAACTCTCTTAATTTTTTCTGAGTGGCTAAAGATGTGTGAGGTCTAGCGTTATCATGATGAAAAACCACACCCCTTCTGTTGATTAATTCCGGCCGCTTTCTCTCAACTTCTTGCTTTAATCTCATCAGTTGTTCGCAGTAGAGTTCAGAATCGATGGTCCTGCCTGGTGGTAACAGCTCATAATGAATAATGCCCTTCCAATCCCACCACACACACAGCATCACCTTGTTGCGAGTTAACCCGGGTTTCGCCACAGTCTGTGAAGCCTGACCGGTCTTTGACCACGACCTTTTTCGCACGTTCTTGTCGTACGTGATTCACTTTTCATCACCAGTTATCAGCTTCTTCAAAAATGGTTCGGTTTCATTATGTCGTAGTAAAGAATCACAAATGAGTACACGGTTCATTAGCAATTCATTAGGTTTCTTTCAGTGAGCTCGTGAGGTACCCAAATATCGAGCTTTTTTGTTACCCAGTTTTTTTCAAATGCGCCAAAACTGTTTTGTGGTCAATTCCCAGTTCTTCAGCTACGTCGTAACTACTGATATGCCGATCTTGTTCCACTTTTTAAAAAATGGCATCCATTTTATCCGTAATAGGGCGACCAGAGCGACGTGCATCTTTGAAATCAAAATTTCCGGATTGAAAACGCTTAAACCAAATTTGTGCTACTCTCAGAGACACTGCACTAGGTCCATAAACATCGCAAATTTTTTTCGCGGCTTGCGTTGCATTTTTACCTTTTTTGTAGTAAAATTTTAAAATGTATCGAATTTCTTCATTAGATTCACTCATTTTGACAGTACGAAAAACAAATGAAAATCACACATTTTCCTAATTTGAATTTGGAATTATGTTCTTTAAAATTTAAACTTTCATATGATACCAAAACCAGCCAGATACAAATAGTATAGCCAAAGAGATTTTATTACAAGTTCATACATACTATAATGCGAAAAGACTTTTTCCCCAACCTAATATAAATCCTGGGAAGGTAATTGGTACCCAAACTAGGATTAACCTGAGAATGTTTAATTTTTTTTGTGGTATGACCGTTCGAGTTGTCTCAGGATGACGAGTGTACTTCACCGCCACATTAAATTACTAGGTAATATTACTTACCTGTTAATTATGTAATCAATACTAATTCAGTGACATTACTGGGCTTAATTATCTAATGTCTCAGGGTAATGAGCGCATTGCAATGTGTTTTAAAGTTCTGGATGGGCTGGCGCACTGCTTACCATCAGGTAAACGACCGACTCGTATCGTTATACAATTGGGATGTTGACTGATTTTGGGAAAGTGTTTAAAACGATGCGAATGCGCCTAATATAACCCAAAATATTTAAAATTATTTTTGGAATACAGCTAATACTTTAATTTTCATGTCTTTTATTTAAATGCCATTTCAAGTTTCGCTCCAAAACGCCAATACTGGTCACGTGGTCGATGTGACGTCACGATTCCTGGCACAGATAACTATATTCACAGAAATCACTCTAAAATACTAGGCAGAAAGAGCAATATACTCATTCCGATTGAGAAAGTGACGTCACGCGCGTTTTATGTCACGTGACTTCGGAGTGATGTGATTACATTTTGATTATTAAATTAAAATTATATTCCTTAAAAATAAACAAAAATATTGTGTTTTATAGGATTTCTGTCACAAAAAACTACCGTTTCGCGGCAAAATTATATTTTTATTTTAATACAGTCAACATCCCAATTGTATCAAAAAGACGAAGATTCCTCAAAAGAATTGCTTCTGAAATCAACCGGTTCAGTATTAAACAATGTCAAAGGCAATACTTCTAGCCGATACAACAACCACTCCCTGTATACAATCTATAGATTCTATAGCAATAGTTGTGGTTTTTTGTAGAAGCGACTACTTGCGCACCCGACAAAGACGTCTTGTGTCAACGTCAGTGGGTCAAAGCATTGTGCCCGTAATAGGCTCTTTAGAGGTCTCGTTGGCTGTAATGAAACTATTATGTTTGTGTCGAATGACTGCGTGATCCTAAGAATTAGTTTCAAAAGTAACCTGTTAGTAATATGTTATGAATAATGGGACAAATATAATTTGATAGGTATTTTTCATTGTTTTATGAATTACTAGCTTCTGCCCGCGGTTTTCTCCCGCGTTCCCACAGGAACCGTGCATTTTTCCGGGATAAAAAGTGGCCTATGTTACTCTCCGATCCATAAACTATATCTATGCCATAAATCACGTCGATGCGTTGCTCCGTTACTGCGTGAAAGAAGGACAAACCAATAAACCAACAAACACACTTTCGCATTTATAATATTAGTAGGATTACACGTTGAAATACAATTTCTAACTGTCACTTCGAACGCACACGTCGTGGACCCAGCTCGAGTTGGTTGAAACCTTGGTTTTTTTCCAAGTTTTCTCTGGTATAGTATAATTTAGCTCTCGTAAAATTAAATACTAGCATTTAAAAATAGTTTACCGTAAGACATTTTTCAAAGGAAAGCGAAATAAATTTTCCAAACGAGAGAAAACTCTGTGTGCACAAACAGTTGACTTCGTTATCAGTGGCATGCACTACACGTGACGTAACGTTCACCTTGCTATCTGATAATGTAAAAATATTCGACGAAAGGTTACATCACTAGTGTGTTATGTACTCGTAACACAAGGTGCGAGTGTAGGAAAACACATGACGGAGAATTTACGCGACTTCTTCTTTGTTTAAGGGTCTTCAGTCTTACTAATAAACAGTGTGGGTATAGTTACACTTTTTTTGTCTTTGTTCTTCTTTGACAATTTAAAACTGAATCGAAACGATAGGCGAAACATTGTGTAGTATTCAACAGTTTTTCAGAGTTTATTAGTAAGTCTGTAGGACTTTCAGGTGACAGACAAGCGTGCGGCCCACGTGATACTATAATAAAAAAAAAAAAATTCTTTATTGCAGGCAATAAATGTTTCTGCTACACTACGTAAGCGGTGTGCCTCATTACGTCGCGCTCTTCGTTGTACTGCCGAAAGTACAAAAAAACGTGGAAACGTATGTACATCCCTCGCAGTTCGTCATGGTGTGTCCTCTCTCTATACTAAAGGGTATTATTGAAACAGCGGCGCGAGTACGGAAGTCGGTTCGATAAATTTGTCGAACTGAAAAACTCGACAAATTTATCGAATGTTGCGAGTACCGAAGTCTGATCGTAAAGTATTATAGTAGCTCTATATTCTCTTTGGATTCGACCTAGCTTTTCGATAACTTTTGTCGATTGTTTCGAGGCTCGATAAATCCCACTTTATCGATTTAAACCGTCAATTTTATCGAATATTATCAAATTTTGCCGACCAAAAAGATCCGTACTTGCGCCGCAGTATCTATAAAATTAAGTTTTAATTTTGAAGCGCTAAATATTTAAACATCGGATTATTGCTGTAACTAGAAGGCAGAGAAGTAATATATTTACACGATCTGAAGTAAAGGAAACAGATAAGATAATCGAAAGCGATATTGTTGTTCGTTCGATCAGGACGGGTTAACGTATACATACAGTATACATACAGTAACGTGTACTGATAAAAATGCCGTCTGAAATATAAAATTACATAAGCAATTTGAAAAGAAACCCTTCTCAAACCTTTCTTTTTTTATTTATGTGTAAAACTGTAATGTGCTGAAATGTTTTTTCTTTCTTTCTTTCTAATCGGCTCGTTTTATAACTGGAAGCCCTCCTAGCAGTGACCGAAAATGAGCCTTAGCCTATAATTGGAACCACCCCCGCAGACTGCTGGCAAGTGGCGCGGTCACGTCAAAAGAATGCAAATAGGGAGAAGACGGGGCTGCGAAAGGAGTATACCTGGGGCGAACGAGTCATAGTAGAAAAAGAAAAGTATGTTATATTTGTAGTACGAAATACGAATACAACACGAATACTCTACGAATGTCGTAGAGCTGTAAAGAACGGGTGTTTATTGTGTGCACGCCATCGCTATTAAGCTGCCATTAGACGGTAATGCATGGTTACGTTTTGCTGTCAAAATAGCCATGATTTTGTAACAGGCGCGGATTACATGGTCATGTGCGGTTTGAAGTAAAACCATCAAAAGAAACAAACAAGAACAGCAAACCTATGGCAGGCCTACAATTGATGCATGCAACATAATTGATGGATAAGCATCAATCACGGACCACGCGAAAACCATGGAAAAACCACGATCACCGCTTGACGCATATCGTACCGTCTATGGAGCTTGGTAGAAATCTAGTCCGAGCGCTAACCGTACCACGGTTAGAGGTAGTGAAAGAGACGAACAGCAGCCGCTTCTACGATCTCTACTCAAAAATAGTTACGTTGTGAAACTATTTTCCTGAGCTTCTGCACCTAAACACGCAGTGCGTGTTTAGGTGCAGAAGCCGCGGTAAAGCTATCCAACCTGAGGTTGGAGGTACCCCGCTTTATGAAGAACATACGTATGTTTCATTCTACTGTGGCAAAGTGATACATGACCGTCCTAGGTACCGCTGGAGTAAATACGTGGGGAAGAACTTGCGCGAACACAAAATCGATGATTGGCACGCAGCGCAAGACCGACCGTTTATTTTTTTGAAGTTACTTTTAACTATCAACATTTTGCTCTAAACACGCATATAATAATTAGGCATGAATAAATGCGGCACGTGAAGTAAAACGTGGATCTCTATTGGCTGAGTGATAAAATGGATATTTTTACTTTTCATAAAATTAGCTATTAACAGCCTTTAAACAAATTTTTTACGGGCACGGAAGAGAGAGATGGAAAGCTACTCTAATCCTAATACTTCTTTCGCTTCATCAACATTCACACATTTTCAACGATTAGTAAATCCTTAGATATGATGTAAATTACTTTAATTGAAAATACAAACAGCTGTCTAATTAACATTTATTCAAATAAAATAATATTTTAGATTTTAATGAAATTTTACGTCTCTAATTTTTTTTTTTTGAGACTTAAGTAATATTTAATTTGAAATAACAGAAAAAGTACTACCGCTGTCTAATTGAATACCTAGAAGTAACAAAGTCGCCGGTGCCGCACCCACCCATCATTAAAGTGGCACACTACCCTAGATTCAGAACCTATACTTACTTTACTATAGAACCTACACAGCCAATACTACAGGTATATCGTACAAAAACGATCAATAAACGTGAATTATTCAGTCGAATCTAACGTCTGGTGACGGCACCAGAGCAGCTGCCTTATCAGGTAACAATCTCGTGTTCGTTTTCAATACCAGACCAACTAAAACCAGCGGTCACTAGTCTTCGTGTGGAAGGAATATTCTAGAATTTTCGCTGGTTATTAAAGAAATAAGCTCTTACAAAACGAAAAGAAGCGAAAACTATTGACAACTCCTTCCACACGAAGACTAGTGACCGCTGGTTTTAATCGGTCTGGTATTGAAAACGAACACGAGATTGTTAGCTGATAAGGCAGCAGGTGGCCAGTGTAGCGATGGCATGCGATACTCCTCCTTCCTACCAGGACCCCATAAGGGATTTTGACTCGATTTTTTTATGATGTCAATCAATTCATTGTCTCATGAGACATAAATTGAAAAAAAATGGAAATCGAATGCTAGAAACGTCAAAAACGAAACTGAAATTCGGGCGTATCTAGTATCTACTGAGCGCTAAAACGCCTCATACAAATCAGACTGAACATCTGACGTCACTTGTTCTACGCGGGCCGTAAAGCTGTACTAAAAACATGTATTTGGTTGATTTGGCCGTGAAAAACTGTGTTTACATAGTTGTCATACATTTTTTTATTCATTAAAATTTAAATAATCTTATGGTATCACTTAAATTACTAATGGATGATAAAAAAATTGTTGAATTCTGGAAACTTTTAGATGTAGTATCTTTGTGGAAATTATATTTTTTTGTGAATCTCATTTTTATTGTGTAAATATGATCTTCTTAAAACTGTATAACGACAGAAATTATATATTTTGTGTTTCATGCAACATCCCTATTATAAACTAATTCATAACTTCATAATTCAACTATATACATTTAACCCCAGTTTAAAGTGACAAGCAACTAAAACAATAGATGAAATTATAGTAAAACTAAATCGATATACTATACCTTTCATTCACAATGACCTCAGCATCCTTTGCGCAACTCATCTCTGTCCATAACTAAACATCTCAAAATAAATTGAATTTCACCGATATTGCTACAGCGAGGGATGATTCACAAACGCTTTACGTGGAAAACGAACGACCTAGTTATCAGAGGGAACACGTCATACTTTCTGTTTTGGCGATGAGATATTTCAGAACTCTGGAAAGTATCAACAATACACATTCATACGTCATCAGATTATTGTAGGTACCAACTGATGGAGGACAAGCCTTCGCTCAGACATATTTATGGGGTATAACACAAATAAACACAATCAAACAGGATGGTCCGGTGCGCTGTGTTGGATCCCACATGCTCTATGGAGCATGTGGGATATTGTATTTCGATTCCATTTCGAAAGAAAGAAAGAATAAACGCTTACATAAAAATGTCGGTGCAGAGCCAAGATGGTATCCTCTTGTCCCTATAGATTAGATGATTAGTATGGCCAACATATATTTTTTTAAAAATTTATTTTGTATTATTATTATTTCAGTTCGGTCACCATTGCTCAACAATACTTTATATATAGCTTTACATTAGCTGCTGCCCGCGGGTTTAGCCACGCGGAGATATTGGATTTTATGATTTTATTTTTTTGTGCGGAACCCTAATTCTTTTTAAGTCAAGTCAAGTTAATTCTAAGTTAAGTTAAATATAAGAAACTGACATTATAAGACAACGTTTAAAATCTGAATTTTGCATGTTCGTAATTGAAAATATAATTGACTTTAATTAATACATATTGTTTAGAATTATTATTATTATTTGTTATTGCAAACATTTGCACACCATTTGTAGTGGTAGAATGCATTTGGGTCTTTTTATATTTTACCATCATACTATGTATACCTGCATTCTGGCAAATAAAGAACTTTGACTTTGACTTTAAAAAAAATAAAAGCAGCCTAAGCTACTCCTTTTAACATCAGCTATCAGCCACTGAAAATGCCGCCAAAGTCGGTCCAGCCGTTTCGGAGATTACCCGGCATAAACAAACAGACAGACAGACAGATAGACACAGACAAAAATTTTATTAATTGGGATTTTGTTATTGGTACCGTGTTTATACTTTCATACTTATGCATTTAGTAAAAAGTCTGTTATTTGGACATTACAAACAAACATTTCAATTTTATTTATTTGTATTTTATATAGATTTGTATAGATTAAATTACAGAACGCTAAAATTAAAACTTTCTGTTTACATCGTCGGCAAAGTTCGACTAAGGGTTGGAGCCGGAAGGAAATGGGACACGAGAGGCTTAAATTATTTATTACCACCTTAGCTCCGTCCTGTTTTCCCGTAGGAAATCTGCCTTTTCCCGGGCCTATATTATTTTCCTGGCTTTATTCTACCTCCCTGCTGAATCTGCTAAATTTATGTGAAGAAGTTATCAAACATTCAAGTGAATATTATTGACAATTAGTACTGTTTTAAAAATTCATAACGGTTAGCAAATAATTTCAGCATCGCTTACTAATTACACCGTTACAATACCTTTATTACATACCAAAATAAACATTAAAAAACAAACGTAAGCACACACAGTACAATAACAGTTTTGCAAAACTCAATCAAGTACTTTCCTATTTTAGTAAGTGGAATATTTATTTATTTTTCTCTGTTACTATTCGTGAGAACCTATAATTGGCTTTCTAGTGTTATGTTAGTTTTATAAGTTATTGTAATACAGCTGTTGGTTTTCCTTAAAAATAAATAAATAAAAAATAAATAAATAAATAAAAATATGCAACGAATTGTCAAGTGACTGCATTCTGGGAATATTTATGGAACTCGGCAATGAATCAATCACTGATAAGTTATCCGATAAGCAACTACTGAACAAGTTTGCACGATCTCATGCAATTTTAACACATGCAGTGGAAACATCTATCAGTTTATTCAAATTCAAATTGCTTTGTTCAAATAGGCCCCAAAGGAGTACGTATGAAATTTAAAATAAATGACTAACAACGGGCCTCTGCAACATTCGCCTACCCGAATCACAGACTAAAACTAATGCTGTCTTAATCAGAACATAAGAAATGACAAAGATACAAACAGATCCGATCTATTATACTAGTTCGTCAGAACCATTTAAAAGTATTGTCAAAAACTTTCTCAGCAACGTTTAAAGTTTGTTCCCAAATTGTAAACACATAAAGCGGAATGTTTTCTGTAATAATTTCAAATGGGTTAACTATTTTAGTTCAGATAGTTAACTCATCGAGATGTTCATCTGCGCCGAAGGTAACGCAGGGCAAATTGGTGTTCATGAAGGTTTATGTTATTTGGTAACGAGACGAGCTGGTCGTTTGCCTGATGGTAAGCATAACGCCGGCCCATAACATTTGCAGTGCCACCCAGAACTTTGAAACACAAACGCCTGCGCGGCACTGCAGTGCGCTCGTTACCCTGAGACATTAGGTATTAAGTCTCATAAGCCAAGTAATTTCACTGGATACTCTACTCATCAAACCGGAACACAGTAATGCTTGCACATTACTGCTTGGCGGCAGACTTCACGAGCAAAGCTGTGGTAACAACCCAGACGAACACTCGCAGAAGAGTTAGTCCTTCCACTAACAAAAGGTTAGTCAATATTCAGCAACATTGATGCTAAGCTGCTACCTTACCGGCTAATAATAATCGTCTTTGATTCCAAACCGATTAAAAGCCGTAGCATGTCTTGGAAGGAATTGTCTAGAATTTCCTTTTTGGGAACAACTTGTTTCCATAACGTCGTTCTAAACAGAATACTAACAAAAACTCTAGACGATCCCTTCCAGGCGAAGACAAGCGATCGCTGGTTATAATAGGGTTGGGGCTTGGGCTCGAGAAAGAACAAGATTATTATTAGCCGATAAGGCTGTTGATCCGGAGTTAACGTAGTTATACTTGCATGCGTGGTTTTTGAATGGTGAAACTAAACTGTGAACAGCCAAAGGCTTTGAGGCAACACACGTCATGCAGTAGAAGTCAAGGTGTACGCACTTTGTCTCCACTGACCTGATCGGGGCTGAGCGAGCTGTCCCCGCTCGCGTTTCTCTCCTGGTTCTGCGCAGTCCGCTCCTGCTTGCAAGCCGTGTGGTACTCCAGCCTGGTGCGTTCCACTTTCTGGAGCAGCTTTGCCCACGGTTTCTGAGCCTTTTTGAACGCTTCGTCCATTTCTTTGCGCTCTTTTAGCTGGATCATTGACTGCGGACAATAGAACAAAATATTAGATAAGCCTTGACAATTATAACATTTTACAGATTATGGTTTATTATCTTATCTTGTAAATTACCAAAATATTTTCTTATTTATCAATTAGAAACGGTGTATAAAACAGATAAGTAAAAAGGTCGATGATGATTTGTTCAAAAGTATACTATTTTTTGGGTAAAACAGGCTTGGTTTATCTACTAATTCAAAGATCGTTTCCAAAACTTTTTACGTAAACAACATTTTTTTAAATTACTTCAAGCATTAGCACTTCAAATTGCGTTAATTTGTTACGGTCGTAAGTTTTGCCATTTCGAACATTAGGTAGAACTAATCATTTTAACGAATGGTGTCTATCTAATTATGTTTTGGCATGGCTCAAACCTTTTGTTAAATATCATTGACTTCTAGACACATTTTTCAATAGAATTCAATACATTTATTGTAATATCTATCTCGAGGCCTGTGGTGCACACTGCTAAAAATATTGACACATCGAACACATTTCAAATGCGATAAATCATAATTTTTTGACGGCTCAAAGTATATTAGTTAATTTTTAGCCGACTTCAAAAACTGGAGGTTCTCAATTCGGGTTTTTTATGTTTGTTTGATCTCCGATTTGGATAATTCTTTTTATTTTATTTTTAAGGATATACTTTCAGATTGGTCCCATAGAAATTTCATCAAAATCGGTTCAGTAGTTTCTTCACTGAAGACGGTGCGTCGCTTTTTTGAGAAATTTTACTTGTTTGCGGTAACATTTCATTTGTCATCCGTCTTGTCAATTCAAGTTGTTTGTCATCAAGCATGTCATAGATGCTTGATGAAAAATTTCGTCGACAAATGACGCGACAGCGCTTGCTTGTTTCTACTGCACTTGCGAGCTAGTACTATTAAAGATTTAGAGTGATCAACACCTTTGACCTGATTATCACATAAGGCGAGATTAAGTTTAAACGCTGACATATCGAAACTTCATCGCGGCGCTCTTTATTTAGGATCAAAAGTTATAATCGGCGGGTAGATTGATATACCTCAATCCACGTGTACTCAGTAAAACTGACACCAAAGACTCATAAAGATTACCAGCGAAGCGCGGTTCCATAACACCTAACTTATCAATTCTTGCTCACTTGTGCGTGGTACGTCTGATACACTTTCTACTAATACCAATTACCTATGCATACAGCAGCCTAAGACGGGTGCGCGATGCGCGAGCACGCGGGTACGCGCCGGTTTTACCATAATGGAAGTTGCCGAGCCAAGATGTTGTTATAACGTTTTAACCCCTCGAATGTCGGCCAGAACCACGTCGGTCCGGCGGCAAAAAAAAAACAGTTAGCCCTTATTCAGTTGTGATAAGGTTCAAAATAGCTTGAACTAATAAAATAATAAAATTGCTAACTATATTGAACCTTATAAACAAAGGGAGAATATTGAGGGAGTGGTAGCTATTCAGGCTTGAGCTAATCGTGCTTAAGAAAAAAATCACAGGCATATTATTCGTACTGTATGAAAATCGTCATCAACGGATCTGCCGTACTGACCTACCGTAGCGCTGCTTACGATTAATGAGGAACGTAATATGATTATATAAAGTGAGTAATTTATAGTTTCAATTCCGCGATAAAGAATGTCGAATGGCCTAAGTTCGATCTATACTGAATGATGGCTTTGCCAACCCTTACTGGTTATACCCAGTTACTGATGGCTTTGCCAACCCTTACTGGTTATTCCCAGTTACTGATGGCTTTGCCAACCCTTACTGGTTATACCCAGTTACTGATGGCTTTGCCAACCCTTACTGGTTAAATTACTCACTTTATATTAAAATAATAAATTACTCACTCAATCTTATTTAAAATGGATTTCCGCAAAGTAACGCCTGATTCCATCAAATAACGTAATATGTTAAATTGATACTTTGTCACTACTATGCATTTCTAACTACTGTTCTTCTTTTGGTGGTAATCACCACCAAGTACTAATATACAACTAGTGAAGAGCACTAGGTTCAATCACCGGTCGGAGGAAACCTTGCATGCATAACTTTGTTCTCGGGTCTTGTGTTGTTGTTTTGTTTCTATGTACGTTTTTTTTATATATAATAGGTTTGCGTTTGACCACTATCTCACCTGATGGTAAGTGACGATGCGGTCGAAGATGGAGCACGCTTACCTAGAAGATACCTATTCACTAGTGACTTGAAGACACCCAGGTTATAGCGATCAGGAAACACAGACTCAGGCAAGGCATTCTACTCTTTAGCGGTACGCCAAATGAATGCAGGAGTAAAACGCTTCGTGCGTAAAGGAGGAATATCTATGTTCTAAGCCGCCTGAGACACAGGTAATTCTAGCGCAGGTGTGTTTGTAAGCGATATTTATTGTTAATTAGCCAACATTGCGATTCCCATTGCTTCGCTCAGTCCTCAAAAACTGGCACCATGCAAAGCCCGCTTAAGCCGAACGCCGCTAAAGGGTGTATTGAAGAAACGTCTGAAAGCAAACTTCTCTTATGTTTGACGGAGTTTTAAACGTTGCAGAAAGTTGGGGGAGGTCGTTAGCGAGCGGTACAAGTTGCGGAACAAGGAGTGCTCGTGGCACTTCTCTGACGAAGCTGCTCATCGATAATGCAACTTGACTTTAAACTTCTTCGACAAAAATTTGAAAACATCTTTGTGAACATATTTTTCCCAAAAACTGTTGTAATCTTTCCGGTTATTCACTATTTCATACATTATTATTTACCACTAGCTGTCTGCCCCGCGGTTTCACCCGCGCGGAGATATTGGATTTCATGGTTTTTATTTTTTTGCGCGGAACCCCAATTCTTTTTCTAAAAGAAAAGTAGCCTAAGTTACTCTTTATAACATCAGCTATCTGCCAATGAAAGTCCCGTCAAAATCGGCCCACCCATTTAAGAGATTATCCCGAACAAACAAACAGACAGACAGACAAACAAACAAAAAAAGTTAAATATGGTTGTTTTGTTATGGGTACCGTATATACTTTCATATACATTTGGTAAAAAGCTGTTATATTAATATTACAAAGAGACACTTCAATATAGTTGTATAGATAGGAAGTAAATAAATCTACTTTAAACCATTACCAATAGTTACAAAGCCGACAGTTAAGGCTGACCCAAGTTTGAATGGCGTCTGATTGCAGTAATAAAGTCAAAATCTCACCCATGACTAATCTCTTTGGTACAGTATTGCATACAGCACCGGAAGTAATAATAGCGTCCCTTTCTAGGCTGTAAACCGTTCGTGTAATGGAATAGAAAGATAGACATTACAGTCATATAAATCACAGGAATATGACGCGATGGCGTGGCACTCGCCTTATAATGGGACACAGTGATTAAACTTCAGACATCTCATGTAGACATTTAAAAAAGTCTTTCATGTCTAAAACATAGTTACAATCCTAAAACCTCTATTAAAGAAAGCCGCGCGCCGTATCCTGCATACGGCGCGCGGCTTTCTCGCTCGCGCATCACAACATTTTTGAAGATAGACAACCTCTCATTATAATTATGAAAAACCGCATTCGGTAAAGTTGCTGACAACAACATTACAAAACTTTAACAAAAATTTCATTTTTATCCACTTAAGTTTTCAAACCTAAAAATGGGATTTTATGTTTTGCCCATTTTCATGTATGAAATCTTGATCGGATCAAAATGATACATTTGCGGTACCGTTGTAATGTCATTGTCAGCAACTTCACCCAATGCGATTTTACATAATTACTCATATCAAAATATTGATTATCTTCAAAAATGTTGTTATAATACAACAAAATAGCAATATAGTGAATAACTAACCGGCGGAATACATGAAAAAGTTGAGTGTTGATGAAGCAAGTACTATGTAGGTATGTATTAATAGTTAATACTAGCTGCTGCCCGCGGTTTCACCCGCGCGGAGATATCGGATTTCATGCTTTGTATTTTTTGCGCGGAACCCTAATTTTTTTTCTAAAATAAAAGTAGCGTCAGTTACCCCTTGTAACATCAGCTATCTGCCAGTGAAAGTCCCGTCAAAATCGGCCGAGCCGTTTCGCAGATTACCCGGAACAAACAGACAGACAGGCAAAAATTTTAAAAATGGTTGTTTTGTTATAGGTACCGTATATACTTTCATACGCATTTAGTAAAAAGCTGTTATTTTGATATTACAAACAGACACTTCAATTTTATTTATTTGTATAGAAGTATGCCAGCTCGCTATGCTCTACCTACTCACGTTGGCCTTAGGTCACGACTCACACTAATGTTAACAGTGAGGTCAAAGGGCACGTCCAGCATACGGGATCTTCGGTACTGCCTCTATTTCTCCATCGTGACACCGAAAGCATGCGGCGGCACGCACGCTTCCATCTCAACTCGAATACGATTATATGGCGTTACACAACAGTAACAGTTTCCATTGATCACCATCTAGTCTAGAGTCTAGACCAGAGATGCACAGACCGCGGCCCGCGGGCCGCATGCGGCCCACCGGTCGAATACTGGTGGCCCGCTGACAGCAAAAATAATACTCTCGTACATTCGAAAAATATTGAATTCTATTCCAGAATAAAACCAAAAAAATATGTCCGAAAAGTAATTTGAATCTCTCGCGCGCGCTCTTAAGTGCGCTTATCGTTGCGCCGTGCATGCGTCGGTAAATAAATTCTTTTTCAATTTTAATACATAATTATCAATTCTTTATTGTCTTTAATTACCTATACTTCTGGCGGCCCGCCATCAGTTCATAATTTGCCCGAGTGGCCCCTAGTCTTAATAAGTCTGTGCATCCCTGGTCTAGACAAACACGCAGCGGTGTGGCACTACGGGTGTCACTTTAATTCATGCTGCGAGCGAATGCTAGTCCAAACAGCTTTAGCAAACCCTACTGACTAAATTATAAGTACCGATCATCAGCCTCTTACGCTCCCACTGCCGGGATACCGGCCTTCTCTCAGGGGCACATTAGACGCTCAAGCAACCAACGCTTTTGCGTCAAGCGCGCATTTGGAGTATCACGAAATCCGCGCTTGACGCAAAAGCGTTGTTATTCTGACAAGCAAACATACGTATGCTTGAGCGTCTAAGGTGCCCCTCAGATACAGAGGTATGGACCATAACACACCACGCGGGCCCAGTGCGGCTTGGTGATGTCACATGTCCTCGAATTGTGTGGTGAACATGCGGGTTTCCTCACCAAGTTTTCCTTCACCGTTTTAGAGCGAGTGTGAATAATCCGCACATAACTTGATATAAGTCATTGGTGCGGCCCGAGTCGAGATTCGAAATATGGTGCGTCGGATTTGCCCCTCCCTTATCTTCCATCTCTATAAATTGGTATTAAAATTCTGAAATGAATCAAAATTCACCTCATCACTTCCTATACCTCCATGTCAACGTACCTATATGTCATCTTAATGTCTTGGTGTTTTTGTAGAGGGTTTTTTCAAACTACTTTTTCTTTTGTACTTGTTAATTTGTGATAACAATAATCAAGTTCTAAAAAAATGCTCCATAGTAAAGAGTATTTAAAATTGAACCTATTATAATTAACAACACACATACACAACTATTTTAAAACTACCCTTCTTATAAATGCTATTAAAATATATGATTATATTTTTCCTACTCACATAATAAACATTTTCAACGAAACCTAAGTTAATGCATGCATACATGCAGCCTTGGGAACGAATGAAATGATATCCATCCAATTGAAATACATATTTCCTAACACCTTCGACATAAGTACACACATATAATTATATAATTTACTGTCATTACAGTAGTGATGTGCGTAGATATATGTAGGTACAGTACTAGACCGATGAGCGGTCACTAGACGTCCAATAAAATTACGGAAGCAGAAAATAAAGGAAAAAATGAGCTTGTAACAACACTAAACATTGATATTGAAATGTTTGTTGTGTTGCTTAGACTTTTTTGATGTGTATATTTTGTGCAAGTGTATTTCTATCTGAAAGAAAGAAAGAAAGAAAAGAAAGAAAAAAGTTTATTCGTAGCAAAAATAAATATTACATAATTACATTTCAATATAAAATTAAATAATTAATTAATTTAATTTCTGCATAGTTATGTAGACAGGATTCCATCTACTTTATTTATTGAGTAAGGGGGTACTGTCTCTTTGGCTGCTATTGCTGGTGGGGCTTCCGGATCTTGAGATACAAGTTCAAACTTAGTTCGGGAACGGAGGACTCCTGCTAGTCATGCGCGGCCTTAGTGTGTACTCTGAACTTAACTATTAACAAATACATAATGATAACTATAGACACAGCACTGTATTTCCTACATTAAGTTTATGTTTACGTAACTTTTTGTTTTTAATAAATTTGAATAAATTTGTTTAAGCTCATGTCGTTAGCTGGGGTCTAGTTCTAACAATATTATCAAAAGTACAATAAATAATGTAGTTAGAATGAATAAGTGTGACCTATGTATGAGAACTCAAGCGTTGAGGTATCCGTTCTATTTTTTTTCATTATATTTGTGGACTAGCTGCTGCCCGCGGTTTCACCCGCGCGGAAATATTGGATTTCATAGTTTTAGATAAGTTTTGGGCGCGACTTATGTTCCATGTATTTATCATCTAAGGTTGTTATTGTACTATAGAATTCTGAGAGCATGTGACTGATAAAAAAATCGGACCTACTTGTTTCTATGCGATAAGACTGTCAAAAATGTATTAGGGCACGTCAGATTACAAGGAAAAAGTTTTCGCCGCTCGATGAGCGCATTTAAATAATGAATAACTTTTTATACAGATTGATAGCATGAAGGCTCACTTTGGCGTACTGTTTGTTTCATTTTGATAATCGGGTGCGTTCTAAGAATTATGATGCCCTCACCATAACCGGCAGAGCGCGTTAGCTGGGGAACTGTTATAATACCTAAACGATAATAATACGTAATTTTGCTACGAATAAATACTTTTTCGTTCTTTCTTTAAGTATATAAATGTATACGATATGTACAAACTACAAATATAACAATTGAACATACCTAGTATAACTATATGTAACGAATAACTGAATCAGAAGTTTAGTTTCACACTGCGGCTTATGTAATTATTTAGCCAGCGTCAAGTCATCAACATCATCATCAGCCGGAAGGCGTCCACTACCGAACACAGGCTTCCCCATAGAACGCCACTTGGATCGGCTACTCTTGTATCCAATGGTTCCCCACGGTTTTGACAAGGTCGTCGGTCCACCTACATCAAGAACAGAATGCGCGCCCACGGACAAAAACACACCCTAATATACCCTACTATAATACTTTACTTTTACAAGTCATTGTACGAAGCGGCACTATTTATCCATACTATCTATATTCATACTAATCCATACTATATCCATACTAATATTATAAATGCGAAAGTGTGTTTGTTGGTTTGTCCTTCTTTCACGCAGTAACGGAGCAACGGATCGACGTGATTTTTGGCATAGATATAGTTTATGGACCGGAGAGTAACATAGGCTACTTTTTATCCTGGATAAATGCATGGTTCCTGTGGGAACGCGGGTGAAAACCGCAGGCAGAAGTTAGTGTGACATAAAATTGACATTGACAGCTGTCAATTAAGTTTTAAAATGTTGACAAGTTGATTTAATTTGACAGATCGGTTTGACGGTTCCTGTGGGAACGCGGGTGAAAACCGCGGGCAGAAGCTAGTCAGGTGATAAAAGTGGAAAATCGTAGCCTCTTCCGCGACCTTAAAAAGAAACTAAAAAAAGACTAAATTATAAATAAACTATATGGATGTAGTTTTTGGACCACGCTTGTTTGCTAAAACTCAGAAGCTAGTACAACGAGTTCAGAATGCCTGTGCCCGTTTCTGTTTTGACATACCGTGGAGGGCTCATGTGACGCCATTTTTGAACAAACACTCTCTATTAAAAATGAGACATCGTCGTAAGCTTCATCTAGCCTGCCTTCTTTTTGGCGTTATTAAATTTACTACTCCTATTTATTTATACGAAAAACTATCTTGGATGGACACCCGCAGATCTCAGGAGTCACGGCAGTGCACGGTGCAGCTCGCGACGCAGCGTCACAGCTCAGCTGCATTTAGGGGTAGTTTCCGCTACTCAGCTTCCAAGTGCTGGAATAACATACCTCCACCCATAAGGAACCTGCAAAATATTCAAGGTTTCAGGTTAAAATTAAAGAAATTTTTGTTTGAACACCAGAAAGCGGAGGAAGTTCAACGACACGACACAAGTGCTATATAACCACACGCACTCACACACACACACACGCACACGCACGCACACACACACACACACACACAGACACGCGCGCACACACACACACACACACACACACACACACACACACACGCGCACGTACGCACGCACGCACGCACGATCACGCGCACACACTCACTCTCTCTCTCTCTCTCTCTCTCTCTCACACACACACACACATACACAGAGACACAACACACACTTGTATAATTTGTTCTATAATTCTGTTCAATTTGTTCTATAATTCTTTTAAGGTTGTCATGATGGTTGGCTTACTTATTTCGTATAATTATTTAATAATGCTTGAAACATGATTAATTTATTTATAATGAAAACTGCATTAGCAATAAAAATTGTGTTCCTATCAACTACTACGAGCTCCTATGTAGGTACTTCCGATGTTTATACAAGAGTATTAGTTTAAATATGTTTAATTAGTTTACTTACTTTAATGCTTCTCTTTCATTTACACGTCTTGTAACACTTGTTTTTTTGCTTTTTAGTTACAAATTCTCAATTTTCATGCTGTTCTTATTTTCTTTTTTCATTAAACTGAATTCTGTATGTCTTCCGTGATATCACCAAGTCGGCCCCAACGGAAGACCAGCGCCGGTCGAATGGCTGGCATATGCTGAGTTGGGACCGGTTTGTGGCAAACTATAGGTAAGATATCTATAAGATAACGCTCACGCATACCCAAGCTATTGGGTTAACGTGTGCCATTGTTATATTTGTTAATTGTCTTTTGAAATGTACCTATTTGCTACAAATAAACATTTTTCTTTCTTTCTTTCTTTCTTTCTAAATTCTATTTGGGGCAGTGGTTTCGCCCACGGTGCAAGGGTAGTGCGGCGGAAAGGTCATCGGTGTTATTTCCACTCTTTTCACCGAATATATCTGGCCGCGCGCCAGACGAACTTTGTTGAGGCGACGGAGGAAATAACTCAAGATATAGTTTTAAAAATATAAAGAATACTCGTATTCAGACTGTCGGACTATAGAGCTTCAAATGCACTTGACTCGAATGCAATGCCATTGCGGCTGCGCTGACATGTTGTCGTGATAATAATGTCAAAAACTTTTCTCCATGTCTGTACAAATTACAAAATTCGTCAACGGGTTCAGTAATTCTAATTCAAAATATGCATTACTTCAACTGACCCCACGGGTTCAGTCCAAGCAGGATCAGTTGACGTAATAACCTAATACTCAAGTGCTGTGTAGTGACAATTAAAAAAAATTGCTTCACCCGAGTGCCGAAGGAACGGAGGGTAATGTTTGTCCTACGTATATTTTTTAGCACGCTAGAGTTTGACGGATTTTAACATAATTATGAGGCGTCATATGTACATACATATGTTTGCAGTCCTTTTCTGTACACGAATCTGTAATATTTGTATTGCATATCAAATTATTACGCAATACATTTTTATGTCGCCATATACATTTTTGTGTAGCGATTGCAAAACGCAAACCTATTTACCTATTCATTAAAATAAATTAGATTTCACAATCGTTGAAGAATTTTGTATGTTGTTTTAATGAGTACATTAATAATTTAAGGTTGAAGAATTAGATATTGGCCATGAGATTGATTGAATTTTTGGATAATGAGAATTCGCGTTTTCTCTTGGCCACTTTTACTGGGGCCCGTATAGCATTCCACCAAGATTTTAGTCCAACCGTTGTATTAGACATACATTAAAATGCGTCTGTTATAAAAGTAATTTTTTTATCGCACATGTATTTAAACGGGACCGTTTAATTTTGCAAAACTACCATAGAACAAAATTTAAACCGTGGTATTTATACAACTTTTTTCTGCGTTAATATCTAAACAGTCTAGAACGAGTTCGTGCGCGGTAGTAATTTTTTAAAGTTATAGTCACACGCTATTATACCGTCGATCGAAAAAGGCTGGTACGAATCCAATAATAAGATAATGTATAGATAGGTACACAAAGATGCCTCGCTATAAACCTTAGGAACAGCTTAGACGCTCAAGCAATCGTATGTTTGCTTGAGCGTCTAAGCTGCCCCTTAAGGGACTTGATATAGCAAGCGGACACGGCGCCATAATAGCATAACAATTGTAAGTGGTGAACAGTGACTAATGGCCGGTGACCGCAGTGCATCGAACGACCTCCACGCGGCCACGGTCGCAGATATCCGCCGCGGCCCGCGTTTGGGCGCGGCGATTTACATACCCACTCCATTAGAGGATACCTTAATAAGTTCACCATTCACGATCGTTCCAAATCCATCTCTCCGCGCGTGGAACGATGGTCCAATTTCCAACACATAGACGGTCACTGCATTTCGGGCGCGCCATCGCTCCATTTTTCGGTCATTCTGCGTCTCGACTCTCGAGTGCTGCCAACTGAGCTCGAAATGGGTCGTTGTACCGGCCACACACGGTAAGTTGGAACGTTGGATTTGGAACGTTAGGATACTCCACATAATCCATCTGATATTCCCCACACACGGGCGGTTTTTGAAACGTTGGCGTGGAATGTTGTGCATTGGAGCGCTCGTGTATGAGGGCATGTAGATACCTTAATCATAATTTTTGGAAATTATTCATAAATCATAAGCGGTGTGGTAGTTGATACCCACCCAGACGATTATTAGCGGAAAAGTTTTTCCTACCATCTGGTACCGTATTTAAGATTTTTATAGAATCTTAGTTACGACATGCGGTAACCCACGTTCTTGAAAAAAAGACATATTTATAAATGTTGTCTATGTGTTATTCGGATATATAAGATATTATATATTACTGTAGTTTGATCAAAATCCGTTCAGTAGTTTTTGCGTGAAAAAGTAACTAACATCCGTCCTCACAAACTTTCGCGTTTCTAATATTAAGTAGGATTAATTAATCTAAGCCTCGAGTCTTCGCGTGCTCTAAGCTTTTCAAAGATGATTCACTACTATTGTTCTCAAAACAATCACTGACCACTTTAGTGCATGCATAGTTGCATACCCCATTGTGTATTTTATGGACCAATGGACCAAGTAATTAATGAGGACACCATTTATAATGCCCCAGGCGCCAGCTGTATAAATAATAACAAATCGAACCAATTCAAGTAACTTTATTCACGTGGGTTTTAGGACAGCGCTCGTAAAAGTAAAATATCAGCTTTAACAAAAATAATTAGTCATGTTACAAGGGCTTCGTGGCACCTCTTATGTGCAAACCTGCAATTAAGAGTTCTAATCTCAGTTTTAGTCTAGGTTTACCATATTCATTATCTTCGACATCCACATCGTCGCTTAAGACCGGGCGAGATAGTGATCAACCATTCAAGAAGACAACAAACTCGATGTCACATTTTTAATCTAAACGCACGAAGCATTTTGCTTCAAGATTTATTATGCGTGCCGCTACAATTCACCATTCACGAACGCTCCTTCTCTCCACAGAATTACACGCAAACATTCCAAACACCGTCCGTCCGTGTGTGCGGAATCTCAGATGGATTACGTGGAGTGTTAGAAATATTACGGTTTAAGACATTTATTTCTCTAAAAGAATAAAATTCACTTGTAAGAGAAATACAAAATAAACTTAAATTAACTTAAATAGTGAGTGCACGGTATGTGACGGTAGTCTTCTAAAAACATTGGGTTTACACAAAACACAAACAGATTCCATTACGTATCATGTTACGATGGCAATCAAAATGCTATCAGAACTTATTATAAATATTGACATTTATAATCATTTAAGTCCAACGTTCCCTAACATTCCAACTCAACGTGTGTGGCGGATAGACCAATCCATTTCGCGAAAAATGGAGCGATGTTGCGCCCGAAATGGAGTGACCGTCTCATGTGTGCTCAAAAATTGGACTATCATTCAATTCAATCCACGACTAGCGCAGCGATGAATTGAAGTGATCGTGAATGGTGAACTTTAGGAACTGGAACCCCATTGCCAGTCTGTGTTTCGCATTCGCTGTAACCAGGGTTATTGAATAAGTATCTATCTTCTAGCCAGCCGTGTTTTATCGGTTATTAACAGTTGAGAGAGCAATCAAACGTAAGCCTATTGGGCAAAAAAATGGAACCAACTTGAATAATTAAGTTATTATTATGCGTACACAGCACTCCAAGTTAAAACTGTTCACTTAACCGCTGTCGAACTACGTCGGTCGTCGACACATTACTAACAAACACATTCACATAATAGAACTATAGACGTTTCCGTCCCCGACTCCTGTAAAGGAGTCTACGTTCCCGCGTTGTATAATACATGAGCGAAGACGTATGTGTAGGGCGAGCCTTATTTTTATCGTGCAGTTTATGGTTAGAACTTAAGAGTTATGTTGTTGTTTTAGTATGGGACGAGGTGCACGGAGTTTCTTGAGAGTAACTTCTCGCGCAGAAGTGTTTAAAATTCAAAATAAAATAGATATAATATCTCTTCATTTGACATAACTAGAAGACTTGTAAGCCGGAAAGAAATACATCGTATCAAGAATTTCGCAGTCAACATCGATTGCTCCCATAGCCTAGTTGGTTAAGGCGTCTGGCCCGGATAGCCAGAAGACGCAGGTTCGAATCCTGTTGGAAGCGAAATTTTTGTGATGTATATATTTGTGATAACTAGATGAGTTCTTTGCGCTGCATGCTAGCACCAGTAGACATAAAGAGATATATCTCTACCTCGACAAGCCAAAAGGCGCGCAACTTAGCCCTACTGGTAGATAATAGAGATGTGAGGCAATGCCGCCAGCATGCTGGGTACGCTGCCAACCAGTAGGCTATAACGCTGGCTAATCTGAATATTCTATGCATATCATAAAGATACCCTTCATACTATAGTCAGAATTACCGGTGCTAAACTTTACCATAAATATTTAGCTTAGTAATAAGAAAGGGGTAACTTGAATAAACAAAAAGAGAAAAATTGCTTTAAAAAAGCGACGGTTTAGGCGCAAAATGGCCAATTCTCAAAATGGCATATGAGTCTTAAAAGGACTAATTCTACAAATGACAAATTCTACAAAGGACAAGTTCTCATAATGGCAAATTCTACAAATGACTAGTTCTCGTAATGGCAAATTCTATAAATGCCAAATTCTCATAATGACAAGTTCTACAAATGCCTAATTCTCAAAATGGCCAAGTAACACTGAAAGTTAAAAATTAAAAAAAATAAACAAAAGTAGTTGTTTTTATGTTTTTATTAATTCTTTACATATATTTTTATTTATAATATAAAAAAATATCAAGCTAGATAAAATATAATGTCACTTTTATATATTTATCACCTTAATTAAATAAATCAACTATAATAAAAACATTTATTTATTTGACAATCATAGTTTGAGTAACGGTTTCAAATCAACAGAAACATACTACAGAAAATTTAAACTGTTAAATACATAATAGCTAGTTAGTTTGTTTAGCAAAAAAAAAAAAATTCTTATTATGTCAGTTTCTATGTGTTATCTACATATTACATTATTGCTTGAATCAAGTAAATAGCATTAACTAAACGCATCAAAAAATTCTTCCTTACTTAATAATCAATATAAATCTTACAACAATATCCATTCATTATTAGTTTTATTTATCAACAGTAATAGTAGTATTAACAATAATAGTATTAACATCGAAACATTTTGACCTTAAGATCAAAAACTGTCTGTTCCAAAAACAAAAAAAAACAAAGCGTAACAAAGATGTAAATTTTAATAAAAAATACAAAAAAATTTTGACTAAACTGAAAAACGGTCAGCTAACAGTTAATCAATTTTTAGCAAAAATGACCTAATGTCAGCTTCTTATATAAAATGTAGCTGTGAATTATGTATACAAGCTAATATTTTTTTACTCAAATCATATTAGATAATTTAGAACTGACATAAATACGGACGTAGTTTAGATTTTCTGTAGTATTTTTCTGTTGATTTAAATCCGTTACTCAAACTATGATTGTCAAATAAATAAATGTTTTTATTATAGTTGATTTATTTAATTAAGGTGATAAATATATAAAAGTGACATTATATTTTATCTAGCTTGATATTTTTTTATATTATAAATAAAAATATATGTAAAGAATTAATAAAAACATAAAAACAACTACTTTTGTTTATTTTTTTTAATTTTTAACTTTCAGTGTTACTTGGCCATTTTGAGAATTAGGCATTTGTAGAACTTGTCATTATGAGAATTTGGCATTTATAGAATTTGCCATTACGAGAACTAGTCAATTGTAGAATTTGCCATTATGAGAACTTGTCCTTTGTAGAATTTGTCATTTGTAGAATTAGTCCTTTTAAGACTCATATGCCATTTTGAGAATTGGCCATTTTGCGCCTAAACCAAAGCGACGACCCGACTGCAGTTACAAACTACTGAACCGATTTTGATGAAATTTTTATGGGACCAATTTGAAAGTATACCCTTTCAAATAAAAAAAGAATTTTCCAAATCTGTTTATAAATGACGGAGATCTGAGGTAACAAACATTAAAAACTCGCCGAATTGAAAACCTGCACCTTTTTTGAAGTCGGTTAATTACAAGAGATCGCATCCTTCGTAGAAAATGAACGTAGACTAAAAGTCTTAAGTAACACATTACCAATTGAAACGCATCGTTGGTATTCTCTATGTATTTTTGCATTCAATACAAGGTTTTATTTAGATGGCCAAGTTGAATAATGGATGCAAGAAAGTGCTAAGTCGCACTACGTAAGATCGTCTTATCCAGTCTTATCACACAGTTGAAGGTGTTCAAGAGAAATCGAATTTGTTAGTTAAAACAACTCGACATTAGTTCAACTTGTAAATCACTACTAAGTATGGTATATATTTCTTCACTTGTCCAATAATATAAACAAACTCGGCTGATGTCAACCAATGACATCAATAATAGTGATCCTATCAGATCGCTAACCAATGACATTATTCGAATTTGAATTTCAATCGATGTCATTGGTCGGTGAGCCGCCGTGTTCGTTTACATTATTGGACAACTAAGAAAAGCTCCAACTTACTTATAAACAGATTTCTAGCATTTTGCTTGGATCTTTACAATGTGCACGGTTAATGAATAGAATCCTGATAGAAATGATAGAATCCTGTTGGAAGCGAAATTTTTGTGATGTATATATTTATGTGAACATCCGCTAGTGTCGGTTAACACTATAAAATATATTTCATAATGAATAGAATTCCTTGACAGTGCCTATTTTCCCAATAAATATAATTTGAGAACTTGCCTACTATTTAAACTTTCGCAAGTTGAATACACATATAGTATTGAGACAAAAACAGGACTATTCGCGGCGCAAATTTCGACTTTATAGACCACACCGCGTCGACGAAGTCTTATGACCACGAAGTCTTAATACAACATAATAGATTATCAAAATTAAATTTGTACACGTCTACGCGAATCGACCCTTTTTTGTTTTGAGAATCTCCAAAATGAGAGTGAACAAGTACCTTCTAAGCTACAGCGTCGCGTCGACCGTACCATCAGGTGAATTTACTTTGAATCAGTTTTGACTTAAGTATTAGCTTGCTAAGCATAGATACAATGGAAAGGCTGAACTAATATACCAGAGAATCCATCAAGACGACCACTGAAGGAACTGACCAGTGAAGTAAGTCTGACAGGATGAGAGATAAAGTTATGGAACCATATCGTCGCTTTAAAGAGCTAATATAAATATTTAGTCCCACGAAATTGACTCTTATATTCCAGGCATACCGTAGCTACCTAATTCTGTGCCAAATATATGCAAATATCAGCCTTATGTCTACTGTGCAACGACTTGTACCGACGACGTTCGTAACACAGCTGTATCGGATACCGATATCGGGAGCCGTTTGGCTACATTCCAAACTGAACATCAGAATGCCATCAGATGACACTTTCATAGTAACATTTGTTATCATAAGGTACCTATGTACTTGACCTTAGTAGTTCGAACGTAGATAAGAAATTTGAATTAAAAATCGTTTACTTTAAATACAGCAGATGTAGATTCAAAAAGCTCTTTCTACTTTTTGTATTTGTGTTGTTACCTTGTGGTAGGTGTCCTTCTGCCAGTTCTTAATCTGGCACATGACGTCGTTGACGAGGCGGTCTCGCACACTGAGGTGCAGGTCGGAGAGGCGCTCCGCTTCCACCATGCCGCCCTTCCACGCCGCCTCCATCGTGCCGTACTCTGGACCTGGGGACAGAGACATGGTTAGAAAGAAAACCAATTTATTTATTACAAACTTACGAACAATTTACATAAAGTTAAACCAGTAAGATAAAACGAAAGAGGACCGCTGCTGATCAAACAGGATACATTCAGTTTCTTAGAGAAATTAAGATATAACAACACGTTTACTAAAGATCTACGATTCGAGTTGTCAAGACTTTCAAAAGATGTTATCGGAGGACATTCGATGTATAATGAGTAAAACTACATAATTATTAGAAATTTCTTTGAGTGTTTCCTGTCTTAACGAGGGACATCTATACGGTAAAGGGAAGGGCTAATTGGTATTGTATAAGTGCGGCTTTCGTCGCTTTAAATATACAACACCGCGAATATGCGTTTTCGAAACTTTACAGGAGTAGTCATTTGTTAAAGTAATTTGATAAAAAAAAAATTGGCGTATCATTTAGTGTTTAATTTATTTTTTACTAAAATAAAATTTAGTAGCGTAAATCGAAAAAATACATTAGTGATGTTGCATGAAACGCAAAATACATAATACTTCACACAGGTTCGTCAGGAACCTCATACAGGTTTAAGTAGTTGTACATCTATGTATTAAACGCAGTTTTTCACGGCCATATAAAAATAAAATGCTTGTTTTTACGAGTGGTACAGCTCTACTGCCTGTTAAGAACATGTGACGTCAGAATATGTTCTGCCCAATTTTATTGGGACGTTTTAGCGCTCAGTAGATACACCCGACTTCGAGTCTCATTTTTGACGTTTCTAGCGTTCGATTTCCAGTCTTTTCGATATAGACATTCAATTCTCATGAGAAAACGAATTAAAAAACGAATCATAAAAAAATAGCACTGTCAACATCGCTATTGACGATTTCCATAAAAGCATTCCAGTTTTACGACACTCGAGAGGTCACCGATCTGTAGGTCGAAGATTCAAATCCTACGGGCGTTTTCTAGTGGTCGCATGGGTAAAGATCTAAAACATATTCCATCTCATTCTTATGTTGTATCTTTAGAAAGAGAGAGTGAAACTAAAATCAGGTTCAGCTCGCCCGAATCGACACCATTGTCTCTTGACTGAAGCGTGACCTCTACAATTTCACCTGATCAGTGAATGAACGAGGTTGACAGCGGCCGCGGTTATGAGTTTATGACATAACCTGTTATCTGTCATGATTATGGCAACTGTTTTTGTGTAACATGTTTATAACGAGTTTCGTTAAACGTATAATCAGCGTCGCGGTCGCAGCGAAATTACAGACATCGGCGCAATGACTAAAAATAATTAACAGTAGGGGCACTATAAAAATGTGACTAAAATTAACTATTAATATGTGACTAAAATTAACTATTAAAATGTGACTAAAATTAACTTTTAAAATGAGACAAAAATTAACTATTAAAATGCGACTAAAATTAACTATTAAAATGTGACAAAAATTAACTATCAAAATGTGACTAAAATTAATTAAAATGCGACTAAAATCAACTATTAAAAAGTGACTAAAATTAACTATAAAATGTGACTAAAATTAACTATTAAAATGTGACTAAAATCAACTATTAAAATGCGACTAAAATTAGCTTTTATAAAGTGACTAAAATTAACTATTAAAATGTTACTAAAATTAGCTATTAAAATGTGACTAAAATTAACTATTAAAATGCGACTAAAATTAACTATTAAAAAGTGACTAAAATTAACTATTAAAATGTGACTAAAATCCACGGAATCAATAAGTCAGCATCCATTAAGAGATAGATAACCGTTTGTAATTTTAAATTATAACGGGTAGCGTAGTCTTTACGCTCATATAATGTCTTTGTATAGAAAAATCCTTTGTATCCTTTTAGAACATTTCTTGGACAGGATATGGAAATGACAACATTTCTGAGGGTCAATGTGAATTCGAACGGCCGATACTGCTAAGTCGGATGGACGTGAGTTGAAATTTTACCGATTAACGATTGAAGCACATACATTTTAAGGAATATGAATATATTAACAGCATATCCCATAAGAAACTAAATATCCTATATGACCTATTAAGAAATCAACTAGATTGTTCTCAACTTTTTAGCAGTTTCAATTTTAGAGTTCCCAGACAAACTCCACGTAAGCTCATAGTCCCACTTGTCCCCCCTTTACGAACAACAGTTCTCGGTTCTAACTCCCCTGTAGCCAGATCAAGCAAGTGTTTTAATAATTATAGTAGCCTCAATAATCCTCATAGAAATTCACTTTGTTTCTCTGAATAGTTATTGTTAAAAACAGTTGTTGGATGCAACGACGTTCAGTTGCAAGTGCGTAAGCTATGCTGCACAAATGTGTCGAGCTGTTCGTATAAAATGACCAGTTTTTTGACCGTACTGTGAGTTTTATAGCGTTGTGTAGACCTTCATAGCGTTTCCGAACGGGCTCCTACTGTTTGTATAGTGCGCTGCAGTAGTACACGTTGCATGCTGATAAGATGTACCGCAAATACCGATCTATCTGGTTTTCCCCCTTGACTAATGTCTGACGGACATGTTTTAAACATCGTGTTCAGAATGTTCAGAACTGTTCAGGGTTGATTGAAATGCGTCGCGATGCGTCGAGAAATTGCATAGTTTGCGTAACGCTTTCAATGTGCACTTTCGATTTTTTTTCGACAAATAAAAAGCTGTTTCCGCTTTTCCTCGGTTTGGATGTTGGTTTTTCTACTAAGCAAATTGACATCTTACTAATATAATGTTATAAATGCGAAAGTGTGTTTGTTGGTTTGTTCTTCTTTAACGGAGCAACGGATCGACGTGATTTTTGGCATAGATATAGTTTATGGACCGGAGAGTAACATAGGCTACTTTTTATCCTGGAAAAATGCACGGTTCCTGTGGGAACGCGGTTGAAAACCGCGGGCAGAAGCTAGTCTATTATATAATATGTTTTGTAAATTATTCTATTTTCTAGCCCTATTACCGGTGTGGTAGGACCTTAGTGTTGCTAATTAACTCTGCTACCAATAAATAGTGTTAAAGTATTTCTAAAACACAGTTGCTACTAATTCGGGAGCCTATTTAAAACCTTGTTAATTTTCCTTTACGTCAAAATGCTGCGCACGACTTTGCCGTTCAAAGCCATGGAGACGCACTGCAATTATTGTTCTAAACTTATAACAATAACTACTTGTAGGCGTGATCACTCGTGATTAGGCAAATGACCACTTTAAACTTCACGTTCTAAAAGTTGCTATCCCGGAATGTAAGCCAAATAAAAACGGTGGTCGTTGCTATCTCGCCGCGTGCACTCCCTGAGGAAGAGCGTCGGACACGCTCGGAGCCAAAAATAAAAGGAACAAAACACGCTCAATTTGCAAAAAACATCTCATCTGTATTTTTGCACAAATCGATTGAAATGTTATTTCTCAAAAGACCTTATTACTAAATTTTCAGAGATAGTAGCAACTGCACATGTGGATTTTTATAATAGATTAGCTGCTGCCCGCGGTTTCACCCGCGTGGAGATTTTGAATTTCATGGGTTTTGTTTTCTTGCGCGGAACCCTAATACTGTTTCTAAAATTAAAGTAGCCTAAGTTACTCCTTGTAATATCAGCTGTCTGCCAGTGAAAGTCCCGTCAGAATTGGTCCACCCTTTTCGGATATTACCCGGAACAAACAGACAGACCGACAGACAAACATTTTAAAAATTATTGTTTTTTATAGGTACCGTATACACTTTCATATGTATTTAGTAAAAAGCTGTTATTTCGATATTACAAACAGACACTTCAATTTGATTTATTTGTATAGATTAAAGAATAAATTTCCAAACAGAACAACATCTCAAACAAATCCTATCGCATGACACATCAGCACGTAGCAAACCTATCAAGTGTAAAAAACATCAATGAACTCTTATATGGCATCGAGCCAGATAGCTCATTACGTGACTGCGAACAGTTCTATACATAAAAATCATTACTTTCTCGTACGCAATCCCGATACAACAACATAATTAGCAGCCAGCATCGCGGTGCAATAAACAAACCAGTCGCATCGAGAAGGCGCGCCATTTTCGCAAGCGTTTCATAACGAATTAAACTTCACTTGTTACCGAACGTGATGTAACTACCGCCGAACATTCAACATACCGACTGCAGAATCACCGCCATTCCAAATTCAAAACGCGCCAATCGCGACACTTTCGATTTTCAAATCGGCCAATGAGATATGTTAAACGCGGGCGCACGTTACGCATTATTCGCGAGTTACGCGCACATGTCTCGATCCCGATTCGTAAAAAGAATTTCATTTTGTAACAAGCCAAGAGCGTGATTCGAATATGTTATTCGGTTACCGAATCGGCTTCGATCATTGGAATTCATAATGCAGGTACTTTCGATTTCATCGTCGTTTTTTGTAAACTGCGATAGTAAACAAGCAGATAGACCCGCCTTCTGGTAAGCCTGGTAGCTTCGAGTCGTCTATCAACCAGAGTTGTATCGAACAGACTGTGGGTGGTATTAGGGCTTATATGTCTAGTAATTACATCGATTACTAATTATCAAACTCATGAAACCGAAACACAGTAATGCTTGCAAGTAACTGCTTAAAGGTAGACTACATGAGGAAAGCGGGAAAACACTCGTATAGAAGAGATCATGATGATCATGAATCATTTTAAAAAATACTAAAAGAAAGAAACATTATACCATAATATGTCACTTCCACAACTAAAACGAATCTGCGACGCGATTACGGATCTTTTCGGTCGATAAAATTCGATTGTCGATAAAATTCGATCGAAAATTGACTGTCATTGAATGTTCGATTTTAACTGTCAATTTTATCGACTAAAACCCACTTTATCGATTTTAACTGTCAATTTTATCGAATATTATCGACCCGAATAGATCCGTACTTGTTTGACGAGTGGTATTGGGATTGACGTTGGCACCAACATGTGGAGTCGGCCTTACAACAAATACTGCGAGGCGTGAGTCAATTTTCGTTTGATATCGGCGATTAAATTATTAACTAATAGGTAATAAAAGGCTATTTATTACATCGTAGATGGAAGGATAAAATTGAATATGATAAGTTAATATTGATAACGGCTCATTAGCGCTTGTGTGGAAGTCGTTAAGCCCAGACGGACCGGGACTGCGTATCTTTCCTTTCATCAAAATGTTTTATCTGTGATACGAAAAAGCGAACTATGTCGAGGTCGCGCTCCAAATATATTAGCAGATCTGCGGCGCAAGTACGGATCTTTTCAATCGATAAAATTGACATTTCAAATCGATAAAGTGGATTTTATCGACTTTTTATATAATTAATCGAACCTCGATACAATCGACAAAAGTTATCGAATAGCTAGCTCGAATCTAAAGAGAATATAGACCCACTACATTACTTTACGATCAGCTTCGGTACTCGCATCATTCGATAAATTTATCAGGTTTATCGATTCGACAAATTTATCGAACCGACTTCCGTTCTTGCGCCGCTGTTATTAGAATAGAAGTATAAAGTGTCGTGTCATTTATTTTAACCTTCATGAGTCCTACCATTTTCACGAGCTGTTGAGTGCAATAGCTAAGTCATAAGAACTAGAAGTAAAATTTCCAAGAATCCTATGGAGAATCTGCATTCCCACGCTCCATTGTGAACAAAATGACAATCATCATTTTATGTATTCGCTAGGAATTCCAATCTAATACGCAAAAGATGTCAACGTTTCTTGGGAAGGCAATAAAAACTGTCTTTATGTAGCGCTATGGAATAACTCGGCAGTAATAAAAAGGAGTATTACGGTAGCCAGGCTGAATGATAACGTTTTCTTTGCTTTTGAACAGTGTACAATGTACATGTACACGTATGTGTTAGTGGGAGGACTAACTCTTCTGCGAGTGTCCGTCTGGGTTGTTACCACCGCTTTGTGAGTGAAGTCTATCGCCAAGCAGTAGTGTGCAAGCATTACTGTGTTCCGGTTTCATGAGCAAAGTAGCCAGTGAAATTACTGGGCTTATGAGACTTAATACTGAATGTCTCAGGGTAACGAGCGCACTGCAGTGCCGCGCAGGCCTTTGTGTTTCAAAGTTCTGAGTGGCACTGCAGTTGTTATGGGCCGGCGTTATGCTTACCATCAGGCAAACGACCAGCTCGTCTCGTTACCAAATAAAAAAATAAAAAAGTCTTTATCTTTAACTAATTACTTAATTGCCGTGGCTAATGAAACATTCCAACTTAGAAAGTAAATGTCTCAAGTTTTGATATAGTGGCCCTACAAAATATCCGAATCCTTTTCAGTTGCAAGAACTCTTTAGAAAAGTTTGCAAACTGTAACATTTTTATTACTTACCTTTTTCAATAAAACTGGCCCTTTTCTCATGTCTTTTTGTATACCTACATCTTATTTTATGGTTGCCGCAATTTAGACACAAAAACTGCGCAATTAAAGAAAATAATATCAAGCCTATTTTAGCATTAAAAGAACTAAAAAAAATATTTAAATATTTGGATTATTGTTTTTTATTATTTTGATCTTTGGCCATAAATTATACTTTTTGAGTGATGCCCAGGCCATGTTCCGTCATACATTTGGAAATATTTTTTATTTAAATACAGATTCTGTCTGAAAAACATGGAGTCATTTCTTAAGACATTAATACCGAATTTTGTAGACAGCAAACTAAATTTTCGCTAGCGCTAACTAAACTTGCTAGACCAAGATCACCCATTTCTTTCTAGTAGTCTCAGCCCAAGGGACTGACAGCACAAAAAAGAATCCTGTCAGTGAAAACACTAACAATCAATGATTTTATAGTAATATCAAACAATACATAAGTCAAAATGTCAATTGTGTAATAGTACGGTTCACTCCAAGTAGCCATTCCTTTTCAAAAGATCTTTTATCGCGACGAATAGCTCCTGTTCTGATATCGCTGTTTTCCAACCTTCATTGGTTGGTTTTCTGCTGGTCAAACATTGGCAGAAAACAAACGAAGATCCGAGCGAGAAAGTAGAAAACGTGGTTGACATAGCAAAGTGGTCGACTATTTCTCTGACTGACTGTAAGTAATAATAAAGAAACTAACCTTTTTCAATCAAATCGTTCCATTTTTTCGCCCATCCCCGCAAACTTTTCGCATAGGTCTTTTCTATATCGGCCCTCTCTTGTACCAGGGCCTGAAGTTCGCCGCATAGCCGGTGTCCGTCGTCGATCCTCCTCGTGGTCCGTTTGTAGTTACCAGGCTCCCAGAAGGAGTCGGAGGTGACCGAGAGCAGGGCCTGCTCGTCGCTGTGGTGCGACATGGTGGCGGTGCGACACTCACACACCGCCCCTCTGTAACAATGAAACTTATTGTTAATACTCAAGCAGTCCTTTTCTTTTTTTTAAATTTTATTTGGTAACGAGACGAGCTGGTCGTTTGCCTGATGGTAAGCATAACGCCGGCCCATAACAATTGCAGTGCCACTCACAACTTTGAAACACAAAGGCCTGCGCGGCACTGCAATGCGCTCGTTACCCTGAGACATTAGGTATTAAGTCTCATAAGCCCAGTAATTTCACTGGATACTCTGCTCATCAAACCGGAACACAGTAATGCTTGCACACTACTGCTTGGCGGCAGACTTCACGAGCAAAGCGTTGGTAACAACTCAGACGGACACTCGCAGAAGAGTTAGTCCTCCCACTAACGAAACCCCACACCCAATTCATGTTCTTTTTTTTTATGTTATTTTGTACCCATGTAACTATATGTATGTGTATGTATTTGGTAACCATGCAAAAACCACGATCCCCGCTTGACGCATATCGTATCGTCTATTGTGGTTGTGGTTTGGGCTCATGTTGTGGTGCATTTTGAATTCTGTCCGATAAACTTTGGATGTACCGGTCATCAAACATTTTTTTCGAAAGTAGGTTATGTGTACATAACATGTTCCATCTATAAATGATCACAATTATCTCATAACTTATTCTGGTTCTCAAATGGAAGCTTTGCTTCTTTCTACTTCTAAATACTTTTTATACAACACACGGTCCAGTGAATACACCGTTAAGATCCATTAAGATATTACTAGAATGTTATTTTAGATACGTCAAGAATTTTAAAAAGAAAAGTGCCTTTTCTCATTTATTAAGTACTTAAAAAGGAATATTTAGGAAGATTATAATATACAGTGGTGGTCATATAATTAGAAACACAAAAGTTACTTGGTAATGTTAGTTACTTATATGTTATTATTGCAATTAATTGGAGGTCAAGGATTCATTTATCACATTAATTATGTACATTCGTAATTCGTGGTTTAAAAACAAACATTAACACTCAGTCATTAGATTAAAAAAAATTAAAATAAAAGAATTTGAATCAAAGTATCAATATCTTTAGTAGTGGCAGTCGGACAACTAATTAGAAACAAAATGTGACTTACGTTTTAAAATTGAATTTTGAAACTACAATACATCTCTCATTATGTCATCACTTAGGCTGTTTTCCGCCTGTTCTTATTCACTTTGTTAGGTAACATTCTGAGTAATTTAATTATTTAAAATGGGTAAAAATACGAGCTGTAATGCAGCAAAAAGAAAAATTATATTGAATTTTCATTTCAAACGAAAATGGACTTTCAGAAAAATTGCCACACACTTAGAGTGTTACGTAAAGATGGTATTTAACGCCATTGCACATTACAAACTGCATGGAACATCGGATATTGTGGCTAGAAAAGCTCGGCCAAGGAAGACCACAATTCAAGAAGACAGGCTTATGATTCGCATTGCTAAGGCGGACCCCTTTAATGGTTCTAATATTTTTCGAAAAGAAGTATTTTCACAGGACGACCCTCGAAACATGTCCGCAAGACTAGGCCGTAGGCGGTTGCACAAATTATTTTGGGCGGTTGGTTGAAGGTAAATTGTTTGGAATGCTTGAAAGGAAAGTCACTTCATACCAGGAAGCACAGAGAAAATAGTCTATCCCTTGCTAAAATATGGCAGTTGGACTGTTCATGAATGGAAAAAAGTTATATTTTCGGGTGAAACTAAAATAAATTTGGTAAATTCTGACGGAAAACGATATGTGCGACGACCAATTAATGAGGCTTTGAATAGCAAGTACACCAAAAAACAGTTAAGCCCGTCGAGAGAAATATTAAAGCGTTAGGGATGTGTTTCGTGATACGGGGTTGGTCCCGTGAGAAAGATTGAAGGGCTAATGGATCAGTATCAGTACAAAAACGTCTTAGAGGAAACTATGATCCCATATTCCGATCAAAATTTGCCAGTGATTTGGATATTTCAACACGACAATGATCCAAAACATACAGCAAACAGCGTAAAAAAGTTTCTCAGAGAGCAATCGGTGACGATGTTGGAGTGGCCTGCTAAAAGTCCGGATTTAAATCCTAGAGAATTAATGGCAAATCGTGAAGAAAACACTCTCGGATAAACATATCACTAACATCAACCAACGTTACTACGCATTTGTTGAAGTTTGGAGAGGTATTCCATTGGAAACGTGTGAAAAATTGATAGATTTGATGCCACGTCGTTGTAAAGCTGTAATCGACAACAGAGTACCCTGGACAGTACTAGTCGGTTAAGAATAAAGCATTCATAGCATTCATTGCACGATTTATCTAAATTGTTGGAGTTTTGTTTCAATTTTTAGTGTTGATTCCTGGTGTTTCTAATTAGTTGTCCGGCTCAGTTCATTGTATTTTAATGCAATTTTATAAAGTATTAATTTTTTTTTAAATTAACATTGTTTGTATTTACTAAACTTATATTTTTATACTATAAATGAATAGATACATCCGTATAAATTCAGGTGAACCCTCTTTTACCAACTAAAAAATGATTAACAGTTTAATCTTTAATGAAACTGGAAGTGAAGGCCGGTGTTTCTAATTATATGACCACCACTGTAGAACAAAAATTGACAAAACAAAACGTTTCAAGTTTTCATATTACAGCGAGTAAGCAAGCGCCTAAATAAGAAATAAAAATATCTTTTGTTCAATCTACGTATATTACTTTTCCCCGAGAATAATTTAAAACTCCCACAAGGGTAAAGAAAAGAAATCTTTGTTGCTCTACGTATGAACTTGTTTTTGACTGCGACTTCGCTCGTACTAAATTTTTACTTTTTTTTTGTATATTATTGGTAACCAGGTCGTTTGCCTGATGGTAAGCATAACGCCGGCCCATAACAATTGCAGTGCCACTCAGAACTTTGAAACACAAAGGCCTGCGCGGCACTGCAGTGCGCTCGTTACCCTGAGACATTAAGTATTAAGTCTCATAAGCCCAGTAATTTCACCGGCTACTTTACTCATCAAACCGGAACACAGTAATGCTTGCACATTACTGCTTGGCGGCAGACTTCACTCACAAAGCGGTGGTACTAACCCAGACGGACACTCGCAGAAGAGTTAGTCCTCCCACTAACGAAACTCTGGTATCACAGTATTACACAGTACACAGTACTATATCTATTCTGTGGAAACAGTAAGAATCCGAGCTGTATACAATATATATATGTAGGAACTTATACTGTTTGTTCGAAAAAATTACATGAAAAGAGTTCTAAACCTGAATTCGCAATAAATGAGCGGTAACCGCTAGACTACTGGAGCATTAAATGCTCTACCGAATTTAATGCCGGCCATAACACTAACAGTAACAGATGAAATCGTTACTGCTTCCAGGAAAAGTGGATGCGCCCATTTTACGTTGCTGTAAAACCGAGCGCCGATTTTCTTCTATTATTAATCTTGCATCAAATTTTAAATGGTTAAATAACCATACTATGCTAATGGTTGCATCAGGTGCTATCCGTTAGCAAATATACCAGCTCATTCCAACCTTCGACCAGCGGAGCATTTTACAACAACTGAACCTTCACCGTATTCTGTTAGCCATTTCTATTTTCTTAAAGAAAGTACACTAAAAAGTTTATATCGTTCTACGAGCACTGACCCCACTGAATAATATATTCGAACTTCTATATTAGGATAGAATGCAATATTTAAAGGGTGCCGTAAAAGAGCAGCTGACGCAGAGGTTACCGTCATGAGAATAGAAAAGTAGTAAAGTTCTTCAGTTAGCGTATAAAGGACTCTGGGATTGTCTCGACAGTCTACTACTATACTACTGTATAATGCTGTGTAATCTGATGTCAAAATACAGGGTGATCTATCAATATAACTGCAGCACACCTCTCAACACGCTTTAGCCATCCACGCCAACGTTGCCTCTTACGTCGCCTATTATACTGGCGACACTTATGGGCGGCCCATTCAGTGGTTGGCGAGTCAACACTTGCCTATATATTATTTCGCTGACCCGGCCAGACCCTGGCCGGCCCGGACCCACCCTAGGATAAAATGCTGGCTACATCTATTTTATACTATAACAAACCACGCTAAATTAAAATCTCTCACTTTTCGGTCAAATACAGAAATAAAATTTTGAGGCTTTCCACCTTTTTTGTCTACACCAAAGCAAATAAGCGCAGTTATTGATAAAGTAGAAAAATTACGAAATCTAAATATGAAGGCAGATTTTTCCATTATTATAATAAATAGATAGAAATAAGCAGATGTTTTCTACTTTATAGAAGACCTACAAGACCACTTCGCCTTGACCTTTCTATTATTATCTTATGTACTTAAATTACTATAAATTTGAGGTTAAAGTGATTATGAGAGGCCTTCATTAGGGTAAAACCCGGATAGTTGCCTCAGTGGGATACTTGCCGCAGTGTCTAATACACTATGTTAGGGATGTTGGGGGTGTTAGTATTTTACTATAATTAGAAGCCCTTCTACCACAGGCCTCGGTGCCATGTAAATTGCCTGAATAGACGCACGCGTCTTGTCCGTGTGAGCAAAAAACCTCCGCGCCGAAACTTTGACGAGCGTCAAAATTATATTGGTCAGTAATTTTCATTGAATATTTTTTTAACTGACTGTGGTTTCAGTCAACTTTTTGTCTATTTGCATGCATTACAGTTTAAATTACACTGTTTATTACGTTTTATTGTTATATAGTTTTTATTTATTTCGCAAATAAAAAGGGCAAGTATCCGTATCAAAAAGGATAGTTGCCCTATTTACCTTTGCGGATAGTCGCCCTTGAGGCAACTATCCGCAATTATAAATTCTTTAATAAAGCAAAGACTTTTTCTTTAGGTGAAATTCAGTAGGTGACGTTCCCAAAATACTGGCAGCATTGCCACGTTGAATGGCAATGCTTTATCTTTGACCTAAGTACAGGCCAGCATTTGGAGGTTCTTTTTATTGTATTTTTATTTTATAGTTTAAAACATTAAAACTGAAATACTTACTATTTAATAATGTTAATTAATATTTTATTAGTAGATACTTAATAAAGGATCGATAAACAATAAAGACGGATTACTTAAATTGATATTAAATTTGTTTCTATCTAATAAAATCATAGTGTGGTGTCTATAGCCCTGCACGAGGCAAGTATCCCCGGAAGCATTTTTTCCGTTAGGCTACTATCCGCCACGGTAGGCAACTATCCCTTTTTTAAGAGGTCTAATAAAACAGCATTTACTCGAAAACCATATTAATTATGTTTACAAAAATAGGCTCCTATTAAAGATTAAAGATCTATGTTTTGACATACATGTTGTATTAATCGCAGTAAGTACATATTTTTGAATAATATAGCCTTTTTGAAAAGTGCGGCAACTATCCGGCTTTTACCCTATGTTATGATTCCGACACTCAACTACGAACACAGGTGCTCCATGGCTTTACACGTGATAGGTTAGCGTTTGACCGCTACTGTCTCAACTGAGCTTAATTAACGATATGGTCTATCAAAGGTCACCAAAGCCGAGATGTGAGGAGCTAGGGTGTATCCACCGAAGCTGTGCTGAGACGCATAAGTATTGGCTAGACCGGAGCAAAGATGTGCACTGGCTGGAGCAGAGCTCAGCTGCGTGCAGCCTTGCATCATCAATGAAACTCCAGCGCAACTCGACTCAGTGCATCTCGTGTCTATCACTCTGAAGTATTAGGCATCTGTCAAATAGGTACATATTCAAAGCAAAATCCATAGGCTCGAAGCACTGAGTCGAGTTTAGATGGAGTTTCATTAATGGATACGAAGGTAAGTTCAGGAGGGCAATCGCGTTAAAAATTATCAACCAAACCGCTACTAAACCACGACCGCATCACAGCTTTTTGACCGTTTCGTATCGCGCTAATAGTTTTACCAAAAGTTGAGTTTCTCGACAACAACTGACAGTTAACGCTGTCAAATGAACGGCAATATCGAATTCCACACGCCTGAACCGAAACTAAACAACAGTTGGTATCAATCCAAAACCAAACCATAACTGTACGCTGTCATTTCAAATTAGCGCGATCGGGGCCCTGGTGATACAGCGGTCCAACGAGTGCTCTCAGCTAACGAACTGAATGAACTAA
Organism: Crocallis elinguaria; assembly: GCA_907269065.1. Classification (NCBI taxonomy): domain Eukaryota; kingdom Metazoa; phylum Arthropoda; class Insecta; order Lepidoptera; family Geometridae; genus Crocallis; species Crocallis elinguaria. The sequence goes on from OU026076.1 coordinate 3,181,521, forward strand.
CTCCTAAGATGTACACTGAATAAGGTAAGCTGTAAGATAGACTCCAGACGCAATTGTTCCCAAAGAGGTGCATGTACAATAGCGCCAAGTTACTGCACACATAGCAATGCAACAAAACTGTCTAGAATTTTGAACGTCTCACTCAAGTGTAGACGGACACGTTTCTAGACGGTCTCAGACGGATTTCTAGAGCACAATGTCTCGCACGAAGTTTTGTACTTGAATCTTTGCAGCTGTCTGCCTTTTGATCAAGTACATCTAAGAAAAGGGTACCTACTTTAACGGATTATATCGCGTATCTTTACAATATTATTCAAAATCGTCGTGCGTTTTTAAACCCTTTGCAGAGTGCGTGGTCACGCGGTAGACCAAGTGAGATTGTCTTTACAATTTAATCATTGAATGATTTAAATCTCTAACTGTGTTATCACACAAAACACTTTTAGACGCCTGTTTACTTAGTGTCTATATATAAATAAACGTCTAAAATGTGATTAGATATGTCACAACGGAATGGAGTTAACTCTACTTAAATCAAGATTTGTGGTTGTAACGAGTGTGGTGGTAACGAGCGCACAGCAGTGCCGCGCAGGCCTTGTTGTTTCAAAGTTCTGGGTGGCACTGCAATTGTTATGGGCCGGCGTTATGCTTACCATCCGGCAAACAACCAGCTCGTCTCGTTACCAAATAACATAAAAAAAAACTCGACTAATCTCTGTAGATTAGTTGTTTTTTTTTTTATAGAAACCACTGTTTGTTTCTTGACCTATTCTGAAAAACAGACATCATCGTGCGTGACGCAACTACAGCTTCGTGTTACAGTATTTTCCAGTGCTCGCTAGCTACCGCCCTGAAGTTGAAAATCTGACGCCGACCAGACCAGACCAGATCAGTGTGTTCCGGCTATCGTGAGAGCCATTCCTAGATTTAGCGTGATTAGCACAATACGCCACATCGTCAGATAAGATTAGGTGAGATAGCGGTATACCTGATACGTATATACACTTCAAAATCTTCTAAAGCCTCTTCATATGAACGTCTAACCGCGGACGCGTGGTATAAGAATATAATATAGCCTGAAGCACTCCGGGATAATGTTACTAATAATGTAAACTATTAGTTAAAGAATTTTTAGAATCGGACCAGCGAATCCAGAGATTAGCGGTAATAAACACACAAAAAAACTCACAAACCTTACCTATACAAACAAATAGGCCGATTTTGACGAGCTGATGTTACAAGGAGTAACTTAGGCTACTTTTAATAAAAAAAAAAGAATTAGGGTTCCGCGCAAAAAAAAATATCATGAAGTCAAAAATCTTCGCGCGAGTGAAGCCGCGGGCAGCAGCTAGTTGCTTCATAAATATTTCGCGGGCCAGCGTCAGCGCGGCGGTTCTCTAACTGTAGGTAACAAACAAAAAAAAACTCACAAACCTTACTGCTTTATAAAATTATAGCACAATAGTAAATAGAAGAATACATTTGGTCGCCTTCCAAAACGATTATCAATATTCTTAAATCAAAATCTTACTTCTTTATAAAGAACTACGAGTATAGTTCCCAAAATACAGGCCCCAATTTCTGTATCCCAAGATACAGGCCTAGTGCTTAGTTTGGGACACACCGTAAACACTTTCTTAAATAAGAAATTCTGTTATGTACCATAAAAATTTGTTAATTTTGTTAACTTTTAGGCAATAAAAATTATTCTTATTCTATTCTTATTCTTAAAAGAACAGCTCTCTTTTCTACAAAACCTATATTTATATCGAGCAAAAAGTAAACCGCGCGTAATTCCTGTCCACCCACAGTTATAATCCACTAGCTTTTAGTGTTAGCATTGTACGTCCTAAGTGTTTGTTCGTCCTATAGCCGTGCGACCTCGTCCTAATGACACAGAGACACGCTAATTACGTATCACATGTAGGCACGAATCGATGTATCTTAGACTTATACAGTCAAGTGCATGATATCACCGTGTTTTATAGTCGGAGATGATGGGGAAGTTATTAGGTATTCACGTCAAATTGTCAAGTAAACGATTTGATGAGCGAAGTAGCATAGATGAGCGAAATTACTAGGCATTTGAGACTAAGTACCTAATTTTTCAGGGCAACGAGCGCATTGCAATAGCGGGCCTGCAATGTGTGTTTTAAAGTACAAGGCTACACTGCAATTGCGGTTATGAGTTAGGTATGCTATCATGTTTGTTAGTGGTAGGAGTAACTCTTCTGCGAGTGTCCGTCTGGGTTGTTACCACCGCTTTCTTCGTGAAGTCTGCCGCCAAGAAGTAATGTACAAGCATTATTGTGTTCCGGTTTGATGAGCAGCGTAGCCAGTGAAATTACTGGGCTTATGAGACCTAGACTTAATACCTAATGTATCAGGGTAAAGACAGAACTGCAGTGCCGCGCAGGCCTTTGAGTTTCAAAGTTCTGAGTGGCACTGCAATTGTTATGGGCCGGCGTTATGCTTACCATCAGGCAAACGACCAGCTCGTCTCGCTACGAAATAACATAAAAATAAAATAAATAAATTTTCCAAAATTTGACCCGGCTGTCTCACCTCATGTGTTGGCAAATGGTGATGCCGTCAACGACAAAGCACGCTTGCCTAGAAGGTACCTACCTATTGTACCTATTTTACAGAGTCAAGTGTACCGTAGTACAAACATGATGAATCGCGTCACTCCAAGATGCCTGCCGTTACGTCACCTACTGATTTGTATCGTTACTTCATCAGGTAAAAATGTTCATTTAAAATTGTAATCACGCTCATCTTCATAGGTATGGGAAGCATTCGCTAACGTACGTCTGTCTATATTTAACCTTTTGATACTGCTCAGAAGACGCAGAAGTAGCCATGCAAATCTTTCGACGCTTCCGAATTAGCGATGTACTTGTAACAACGATTTTAGGTACTATCTAAAACAGAACTACACCACTAGATGTTATTTGGTAACGAGACGAGCTGGTCGTTTGCCTGATGGTAAGCATAACGCCGGCCCATAACAATTGCAGTGCCACCCAGAACTTTGAAACACAAAGGCCTGCGCGGTACTGCAGTGCGCTCGTTACCCTGAGACATTAGGTATTAAGTCTCATAAGCCCAGTAATTTCACTGGATACTCTGCTCATCAAACCGGAACACAGTAATGCTTGCACACTACTGCTTGGCCGCAGACTTCCCGAGCAAAGCGGTGGTAACAACCCAGACGGACACTCGCAGAAGAGTTAGTCCTCCCACTAACATCCCTGTCCTGTAATACGGTCTACAAGTCGCCGCCTTGTACGCGGATGAAAATTTGGGCCTTTATACTCGTACTTGAAGGGCAGAAATTAGCTTAGTACAATTTTCGTTTTTTTTTTTCGTGATATCTATAGGATAACGTTAGTCATTTGAGCACTATGTCATCTGATCTTATGTTGTAGATATATCGATGTGGTCTGAGGAGAACATACTAAAGCTTAAGTATTACTTGGCTTTGCAGGTGGCTGGTCACATCGATAAGTGAAGATTTCGACCCGACCCGACGATTAAGCATACGAATGGTTGGTGTCACTTACTAACTTCATTGTCACTTCAACTTGCCTAAAAATTGTTTCTTCAAGTGGCAATGTAACTTTACGTCTTGATTAATATCGTTATATTAGTATAGAAGCACATAATAATATAGACAATACTTTTGAAAGATATAAAAAGATACGGTTGTAAGCCAGTTGATATAAGTTCAAGGTTCGATATTAAATCTGAGATTTATTAGGAATCAATATTCAAATGAGAGTAGCTATAAATAAAAGATGCAATAACATACATATTCAATGGCTTATGGATCTTCGCATGGATGTCAAAAGAATTTCTATAAACTTGACACACGCATAGTCGATTCCATAATCCATTGTATGATTTATTGACTTGGAATATCTTCAATATTACCTGATAATTTTATAGATGGTATTGTGAATTGGCGGGCACAAAACAGAGTTGCGGTCTAAGAAAAGCCATATTTTGAAATATCTAGTGGTATTTTTGTTATGTTGATAGGCTTAACTTCTGTAGAGCGAGGACTGTGAGTTCGAATTTCGCAACAGAACAATATTTGAGTAGTTGTAAGTGTTCGTTTCTCCTTCTGAAGACCTGTAGCCCAGCATTACAGTAGAAGGTGAAAAAGAAAGAGAAAGCGTGAGCGTAATTAATCGTAATAGATGCTGAGACTGCTAGTTAGATATTCAGGATCTATGTGTGTGATCTTTAGACGTTATTTATTTACCTCAAGTTCTGCAGCAAATGATGTACCTTCCCTTTGCAGCGTCTTTTCTTCCTATAAGTCATGTTGGCTCACATACAAATGTCTTAAAATCTCAAGTCAGATGATATAATATATGTTTGAGATGAAAAGAATAAGGACTATGCCAGAGCAAAAAATCTCTTGTAAACACTATGTAAATAAATGTCACTACAAGTCCAGAAAGTAGAAATATAGTAGGTGTCACGCAAGATCTGAGTTCGAAAGTCAGCCAATGGCAGCAAGCAGTTGTGACTGCAAAGTTGAATCCTTAACTGAGATGTCCTACATTTGATAAACCATAGAACGAGGAAGTTAACAATCACTGCAAGCTAAAATTGCTCCGTCCCACTCAAAGTTCTCACGTCACTTGTGATTAGACACACATTGCCCTCAGAGTTGTGCCTGCCCTGACACGCCGACACACTACAACTCTGAGTTCCGAAGTCTGAATCACAGCAAGCCTAGAAGCCGGCCATACCGCCCACGATCGCGATAACGAGTGGTAAACAAACAACGCGGATCTATTCATAGATGTTACCGCGAGCTCATTGGACGTGATATAATGTGATTTAACGCGATAAGACGACTGTGGGATGATAATGATGAGAAAAACTGGTCATTGGATAAAATAGCTTGGATGGCATAGGATTTAAAAGAATTGCGCGGTACAAGGATGTAATTGAGAACTACATACATGTAGTATTTGAAATGGAATCTAGAAAACACGGTTATCGCAAATAAATGAATGTCGAAAGTCAACGCCAGTAATATTAATTAATAATATGATGTAATAGAAGAATAATTACTAAGGTTTTTGGATCACTAAAATGTGAAATTGATTATATATTTTGTAAATCGAGTTAACACAGCATGTATTATGCACGTGTTGATTACAGACGAACATCAAATTATTTTGCGCCAAAGACAAATTGCAAAAGAAAATTGAGTATTAAATTTTGTTGGTAGGAAGGTAAATTATGATTTAAAAAGAAAAATATTTGTCCTGTGAACAATTTTAATCTTGAATATTCAAGGACTCTAACATAAATGGACTGTTTGACACATTTAAGAAGAAAAACAATAGTGCAATAGTCATATTGAAGTACGCCTTGAAATAAACTAACAATATAAAAATATTACAAAAAATGTCAAGAACGGAAGGTTGAATAAGCAAGGTGACACGACTTGAGAAATTCCATTAAAGCGGTGACAAATATTAAGATTGCCAAGTTGTCGGTAGTGTAATTAACATAATTTGCGAAACACTATTCATATAATTTCAAGGAAACGGCATCACGGCCAGCTAAATCAGTGTGCTGTTCAGTGAGAGGAAAATACTATCCCTGAAGTCAAACTCAAAGCCAGACAGTGACCACAGCTGCGAAATTAATAACAGTATAACGTGCACAAATCCAAAACACAACAAAACTAAAAACGCTATTAACACTCATCGAAATATCACCAACACTTTTAATTTCGAACACAATAAACAAGAAACCTGATCCAGCGACACACAGACACCAAATGGTAACTATAGTCTAGAACATAATAAAACCGCACCAATGCACGAATGATAGTACTATAGATTTTTGTGATTTTGATCTTTAGCTCTAAGGAAATAGGGAAAAGTTTGGTGGTACAGAACGGAAAATATTTGTAGATGTGTGTGGAGAGAATGACCTTGTTGAGTTGATTCATTCAACAGTTAGCGTATCGGGTGTTTCGCACGCCAAGCTATTGTATTACCTAATAATTGTGAGCTCGCAGTGAGAAACAAGTACGCACTTATGGAATAAGATTTAACTATGCCAGAAGTTGTTCTTACCAAGATTTGTTTAAGATAAGAGGAACAAAGTGTCATTAGTATGATAAATGCAGTGCCTCTTACTATGAACATTTTATGTATTCTTCGACATCTAGAGAATGCTTATTTTTGATGAGGTGTAGGTGTAAAGATTTGTACTCGATAATTCTTTTAACATCTGATTTAGTAAATATAAGAGTCGCGACTATATGAGGAGTAGGCGAACAAAACGTTACTTTTCCACTTTTCATTTTTTTACAGAAACTAAAAAAGTATTTTGAAGGAGTAGGTAGTTGTGTTTTGAAGGAGTAGTTGTGTTTTGAAGTCGATTTTCTACGATAAAAAAAGCTTTTTGTCGAAATTTTAACGCATGAAACGATGTGTTTCAGGATTGCCAACACGAATCAATCAATAAAATAAAAACGTTAAAAAATGGAAAAGTGACGTTTTGTTCGCCTACTCCTCATATAGTATGCTGAAGTACATAAATAGTTTGTAACATATATAATTATATATAATATTTAGTTTTCTAAAAGTGGACATTGTGTATCGTAACCATGCAGCTGTATAACCGCTTGAAACGATAAAACCATATGTTCTAACCATAAAAAAACTATTTCCCATGAGAACAGACGATCAACCTGTCTAAGAAGATATTATAATAGGTCGGGGAAAAAGTTCCTTCGCATTTTTTAAGAAAATTCAAAACATTTTTTAATATAGTTTATTTACATTTAACTAAAGTATGTAGGTACCATTTTGTTCGATAACTTTTTGCCATCTTGTAGGTAGGGACATGATCCCATTGCTATATAAATTTTGGGACTTCTGATCAAAATACCGCGACAAGTGGTTTTGGCAGTCCTCTTTTGATGTTAACCTGACACTGCCTAAAGAATTCTGAAGAGACCGAAACAGGTGGAAATCTGAAGGTGCAAGGTCAGGACTATACGGCGGATGCATTAACACCTCCCAGCCAAACTCTCTTAATTTTTTCTGAGTGGCTAAAGATGTGTGAGGTCTAGCGTTATCATGAAAAACCATGAAAATGAAAACCACACCCCTTCTGTTGATTAATTCCGGCCGCTTTCTCTCAACTTCTTGCTTTAATCTCATCAGTTGTTCGCAGTAGAGTTCAGAATCGATGGTCCTGCCTGGTGGTAACAGCTCATAATGAATAATGGCCTTCCAATCCCACCACACACACAGCATCACCTTGTTACGAGTTAACCCGGGTTTCGCCACAGTCTGTGAAGCCTGACCGGTCTTTGACCACGACCTTTTTCGCACGTTCTTGTCGTACGTGATTCACTTTTCATCACCAGTTATCAGCTTCTTCAAAAATGGTTCTGTTTCATTACGTTGTAGTAAAGAATCACAAATGAGTACACGGTTCATTAGGTTTCTTTCAGTGAGCTCGTGAGGTACCCAAATATCGAGCTTTTTTGTGTACCCAGTTTTTTTCAAATGCGCCAAAACTGTTTTGTGGTCAATTCCCAGTTCTTCAGCTACGTCGTAACTACTGATATGCCGATCTTGTTCCACTTTTTCAAAAATGGCATCCATTTTATCCGTAATAGGGCGACCAGAGCGACGTGCATCTTTGAAATCAAAATTTCCGGATTGAAAACGCTTAAACCAAATTTGTGCTACTGTCACAGACACTGCACTAGGTCCATAAACATCGCAAATTTTTTTCGCGGCTTGCGTTGCATTTTTACCTTTTTTGTAGTAAAATTTTAAAATGTATCGAATTTCTTCATTAGATTCACTCATTTTGACAGTACGAAAAACAAATGAAAATCACACATTTTCCTAATTTGAATTTGGAATTATGTTCTTTAAAATTTAAACTTTCATATGATACCAAAACCAGCCAGATACAAATAGTATAGCCAAAGAGATTTTATTACAAGTTCATACATACTATAATGCGAAAAGACTTTTTCCCCAACCTAATATGACATCGTATTTTATCCTTTTCACTCTTAAAGCTTTCTAGTAATGATGAAAGAGACAGTGGCAGTAAAAGCTTGTCTTTCGATGTTAACGTGAATTCACACATGCCAAGTAGTTAATTTCAAACAGTAATTGAATTCCGGAAGATAAACAGGTAGATGAGAATAAACTGGATATTTGCGCTAACAACTTACAAAGCTTACATATTGTCATAAGTACAAGTAAGTAATGACAAAGTCGATTAAGTTAACTAATAATTACCTCATTTCAATGTTTATGCCATTAACTTTATACATGTCCTAAAAGTCGAAGGTCATAGGAAGATTTCCAACAAAATGATTTAAAAACGAATAAAATTGATAACAACCAAGACATACGCAGGTAAATGTTGTCTAAATGTTGAAAGACATTACGAGCCCCAGCAGAGTAATGTGATAGGTAATAAACCAGCTGATAAAATGAGAATAATAGCTCTTGATAAAATACCTGTGGCAACATTTGTTAGAGATAAGGAAACCGTTGATGGAGATGTCGCGAGGAATAATTGTGTCTACGAAATTTTTAGGTCCGTGTCTTAGTCGTACAAAGTTGGAATTAATGGTGTATTGAAACTTGGTCAAACGGTGTCCACAATAGAACTGACTCTCAAGTGACGCTCCCGGTACAGATAGGTGTTAGCCGACAGATTTTCAACTCTAAGGTGGTGATACCTCGCCTATCGAGAAATAGAAAATGCCCTTAGAAATAGAAATTTTATCATGATGTTTTCCTATATTGAAAACTCAAGCTCATTGTAGAATTCGAAACATCGAAATAAAACTTGGCGGGCAAGTTTAACAAAGGCACCATCGCTTTTATTCACAAGACTAGTTGCAGGTACGAGCCACGTGATAATCCTACTTCCTACTAATATTATAAATGCGAAAGTGTATTTGTACGTTTGTTGGTTTGTCCTTCTTTCACGCAGCAATGGAGCACTGGATCGACGTGAGTTTTGGCATAGATATAGTTCATGGTCCGGAGAGTAACATCTAGGCTACTTTTTATCTCGGAAAAATAAACTGTTGAAAAACGCTGGCAGAAGCTAGTTCACAATAATGTTAAGTCAGCAACTGAAGTGTATGTTTAGCACATTATGACACGAGAGCTTTCTACTCTGCAAGTCATAAAACGTTTTGTTGCAACTTACAGGTTTCTTACAAGTCATCTACCCATTTACATACCAGCTAAGAAATTTATGACAGTAGTCAAAGCCAAGCAACATGTCAGCGGCAGAGCATGTATCATGTCGAGGTTTGTCAATTGCAAATCTTGCTAGGGTGGCAGTGGTTGAGCTACTTAACGATGTTTATTCTGTAGCCGGTGTGTTTACTTGCAAACGCGGTACGGTGAGAGAAGATTCGGAACAGTAATAAAAGGAAAGCAAAAAAAAATTCAGAAGACATTCCGTAAACAACATTTAAATTTTCGAATAAGACTTCGTATAGGGTTCGATCGGTGCCTGGGATTTTTCCAAAATCCTAAAATACAGATTTTTAAATTTTTAATTGCCCTATTTTGTTATAGATTCAGAATTTCACCTTCTTGAAGAATCATGTATGTACTTATAAATAGAGGTATATACCAAAACTACAGCGAATTCAGTAAAGGAAGGGAGAACAGAACAAACAGCAAACATTGGCGGCTGTGTCCACATGAGATAACAGACCTCAGCGTTCACAGCGATGGATGTCACCAAACATACAATCGACAATTGGATCATTTTTCACGTCGGCTATCAATAAGGGTCCAATAGAGACGAGGACACGGTTCGTGGGTACACTTTCGTCAATCATTCAGGAATGAAAGAAGATATTTTTCTTAGTAAATCCATTAGATATTTAATGAAACTCTGAACATGCTACAAATTCGGGTATACTGCGAAGTTCTTCATCTATTTATTGATGGACGCTTATTTTACTTTAAAAAGTTATGGATGGTTTAAGATCAAATATTTTACTTGTACTATGTTCAAATAAAAGGAGATAGGTACCAAATAAGGTTACTCTTTTTGCACCAGTTAAAAATTAGCCTTTGCTAACATGGAAACCAAAAAGCGTTTCGCTTCAGAGAGGAATACCTTATTGATTGTTTGATTGGATTGAATAAACAATACGATATCTCTTACGCTTCAACCTATAACTCACACCGCCTCAAGAAGCGACCCATACAATAGATCAGACGACAAACAGCGCGAGCATTCACACAATACCATCATAGTGCTGGACAGTACCATAATGTATTGACAATAAATTATAAACTCATTTCATTTCATGGTTACGCCGAATTAAATTACCTTGACTAATGAGGTGCTTTTTGAGAATGTCTACTTTGGACTGGCTTCCGTTCTTAGTAGAATTTTATATAATAGTAGCAGCAGGTAGTTTGTGATTGAATGTTATCTGTTAGGTAAATGAATTTGAATCGCAAGTTATGTTTTAGTTTCGGAAATAATTAACGTAAAGCGTGTTCACCTCATTTCAACATTCATACATTAGTCAAATGTTTAACTATAGACAGTATTACCACAAAAAAAATACATTTTTAGTCGCCTGTTTAGCTGGACAGCGTCTAAAGATAAACGTCAAAAATGATTAGAAATGTCGCAACAGAATTGTGTTAGACAACGGTTAGACACTACTAAAATCAGGATTTGTGGTTGCTCATATTTAATCGCGTGACTAAGGCATTTTGAGGCGTTAAACAGTGATAAACACAGGTTTAACGTATGTTTATTTTTCTTTGTGGTAAGACCCCCAAGGGTTTAAAAATATCTTACGAAAACGGCCTAACTACTTACTCACTCTTCCAACTCTCAAGACGGCGTTCTCAGCTTCGAAGAGGGATTAAAATGTATTTCATTGAGTAAAAAGCATCGTAAACTACAGCTACAAATCTAACCTCGACCGAAAAAAAAACGAACTTGTCCATGACTCCCCGCTGCCTTAACCCTACGGAACATAGGCCATAACCGGAGCCATCGATACCACCATACATAAATAAAACTTGGTTAAGCCTGATTTAGCTCGTACCGAGGCTGTGGCCATAAATCCACTCGGCCTGACCGGATCGACGATCGCTTCCTTGAGGTAGGTCAGCATTCCTTTCCCTTACGAGTTTAAATTGATGGTGTACGCCGCAACGTATATTTTAAAAGGAATTTGGGATCGGTGTCGCTAGGAATTGTTTATTGATGGTTGTTTATTGAGGTGGAATTTGAAGTATGGATGTACAGCAGTTGGTGTGGCGTGAATATAGGTTAACTCTTTCGTTATAAATATAAAATAAAGAGTAAAGTTAACGAACAGTAAAATAGCTTGTTTCCTTTTATCACTCTACACCAGTAGGGTCTTCACGTGATGATGTAGATGTTAGTGGTAGGACTAAGTCTTCTGCGAGTGTCCGTCTGGGTTGTTATCACCGCTTTATACAAATATAAAATACAAATCATTTATTTTGACATAAAAGTATTTACATAGTTATGCTGAATCCATAGCCTCCCGAACTAGTATACACTGTGTTTCAGGAGTCAGTGGCTTCTCCTATTTAATAGCTAGATACTAAAGTTTTATGTCATACATCATTCATTACAATCAATTCTATTGTTCGATATACGTATGTAGGGTATGAGGATGCGCAAAACGCACGCGCTCCTCTGTGTGTGTGTGTGGGTATGTATGTATAGCGTATGTAAGTGTCATGTATGTGTGTGTCATGTTTGTGTGAGTTGTGTATGTACGTGTATGTACAGGTGATTGTGTACGTGATATTTTGTTGTGTATATATTATAACGATTGTTAAAAATACAAATTGCTTTGTGAGTGAAGTCTGCCGCCAAGCCGCCAAGCCGCCGGAACACAGTAATGCTTGCATATTACTGTGTTCCGGTTTGATGAGCAGAGTATCCAGTGAAATTACTGGGCTTATGAGACTTAATACCTAATGTCTCAGGGTAAAGAGCGCACTGCAGTGCCGCGCAGGCCTTTGTTTCAAAGTTCTGAGTGGCACTGCAATTGTTATGGGCCGGAATTATGCTTACCACCAGGCAAACGACAAGCTCGTCTCGTTACCAAATAACATAAAAAAAATTTAGAAGTAGTGTTGAAGTAAATCGCCCTGTTAACTTAATTCTTTGTGGCGTAGTATTTGTTTAATTGACTTGTAGTCTTCGACGCATAATATGTGAATTATGTGATGTTATATTTAAAAACAAAAATTTCCATTTTTATTATATAAAATTATACATAATTATCAACTTGTTAGCATAGAGATGTGCGTTTAAAAATTGTATCTACATACATTGAAAATTATGTTAAAACCGGACGTAAGCAGTAAAAACCCGACTTCTACAAGGATGTATCTAAGATGCTTTGTCACAAAACTTAGTGAGGAATGACGATGCGAAACCAATCGAGTAATGGCAAGCATTTCCACCATATTAATTGCTGTGAAAACATTATATCAAAGCAGTTATAAAACTGGGAACAGATATGTACTCGTGTATATTTTTAGTGATATATATGTGCCCAATATATACGTAAATCGTATGTGAATCTTGATTTACTTCCCCATTTATACATTACTAAATAATGTATCATTTTAAATGTGTTTAAATTTAAAGTTGGAAAATTAGCTGACGGCCCGACCGATAGTACATAAGCAGTTAAGTTTGGACATTTGCTAAACAGAGGACTTTGACTCTTTTTACAATCTTTGATGGTACAATCTTTCGGTAAAAAACTAGCGCTGGAATCTCGTTAATAAAAAAAACTTACTAAACTTGCCGGCAACACTGCGCCTAGTTTACACCGGTTCCGGCGTACGTTTTTCCGCGGGGAAATCGAATTATGGCGTGCGCACAGCGTGACCGTTACGATCTCTAGTTTCACTCTATTGAACCCTAACCTTGGGTGCGCAATGCGTGTGCTATCGGCCCTTTTGGTCGGCTGTACCTTTGAAAACTGCGTCCCTATTTCCTTACGGCAATAGAATTTAATCAAAATTATAAAAGCACGGTTGCACTTAGCTCTTACCGAGTCGAGCCTTGGCCGTAGCACGGTAACCGAGCCAGCAGCGCAAGTACCTACGGATCTTTTCGGTCGATGAAATTGACAGTTCAAATCGATAAAGTGGGTTTTAACGATTTTTTTATATAATTTATCGAGCCTTAATCTAAATGTACTTACTATGATATCTGTTCAGCCGTATATGATCGAGGGACTGAGCTATCTATAAGCATCGTCCGAGGCTCGGTCAACACTCGGTTAAGCTTGAATGTGTTTATTGAACGTATTTGGAACAACGCAGCAGCAACATTCGAGTCTCGGTTAAGAGCATTACCCATGAACTTGTGTTGTGTGATCGCTGACGCGCAACCGGCAACCACAAAAGATATGCACCGCAGATTAGAAAACATCGCTATGAAATTGCCACATCCTACAGAACAGGGTTAGGTACATTCTTTGCCGCTAATAGTTTACATGTTGCTGGGCCATCATTGCACTCTATTGTTTGCTTATCCATTATCTGTGTTTGGTGTGACATGTGGGGTACGTCGCGGATGAGCACAATGCCGCGTAGCGAGCGACAATTTCTTTGGATTCGGTAAACTCTGAAAAGCACTAGTTTTGTCCAAACATTTGAAACGAACTTGTCCATAAGTAAGCAGTTCAGTTAAAAATAAACTTTATGAATTATTCAAAAAAAATGCTCTTGTCGCTTTGTTACTATGAACCATGGTACTGCTATACTAACTTGCCCAAAAACCCTATTTTATATTCAATGAGAACTGAAAGAGATTTACGTAACTGTAACAATTTTTATACGATAGCACTTTGCAATTCTGACCGGATTTAAAGTCACTAAAATTCACAAAAAATGTCACGCAAGCGGTTAACATCTAAGTACTTGTAACAGCTACGGTAAAAAACCTATACATGTTCCTCAGAATACGCGTTAATAATCGCAAGTATTCCTAAAATTTCCACGGCGGCTGTGCCCGCCATTGTGGTGGTCACGGACCATCGATCCGCCAAGGGCGCCCTAAACCATGGCGCCTTACTATAATAGCTATTAGATTCTATTTACTTTGGTCATGGAGAGTTACAAAGGCTTCCGGATTATCATGGACCACCCAAATCAAGAGCTTCTATATAATGCCTCTATCTAAAAGTTGGGACTTTATTATTGGGAACTGGGATCAGAGAAAATTAAACGCGGCAGAAGTGAAATAAAGAAAGAAAATACATTTATTTCAGAACATCACACAACATTACAGTTTTACACATATAAAAAAATAAATGAAAATAAGGGACAGACAAGTACATCATAAATAAAAAACCCAATGTTGCGTGATGCCATGATAAGCCTGATAAGGTCCCGACTCAGCATGCAATTAAGGTCCAAGGACCTTAATAACTGGCTTTCAGTCGGAACCCACACCTATAACATCACGAACCTCCGGACAGTAATACGTCAAATAATCCCCGGGCGGACAGCGCTAATCTCATAGCGACTGTTACTGTCATAATCAACAACAACACAACACAACAAGTGAAGACTGAAGGGCCTCAATTCTACTAAACAAATGGTTTAAAAACGACAGTGGTTTCGACTCAGAATGATCACTTGATGAAGAGCATACGAAAATTAACAATGGTTTATTGATGACCGTAACTGTCATAGGCGACCGTAGAAAAACAATTGTGCTATAAAATACCGAAAGTGCCTAAAGTGATCATTTTGCGACGAAACCAATTTCATTTTTACACGCCTGCCAAAAGAGCAGTGTAATGTTTTCAGAGTTCATGTATGTATGTGATTTTCTTTATTCCAACATAACTTTTAAATGCCTGGACAGATTTGAATTTATGAGGTATAGAAAACAAATTCAAATTCAAAAGTCTTTATTCAAATAGGCCCCAAAGGAGCACTTATGAAAGTTAAAATGACTCTAACAGCCGGCCTCTGCAACATTCATCTACCCGAATCACAGACTAAAACTAATGCTGTCTTTATCAGAACATAATATATTAAATAACACACTGCAGTGTCACTGGATTAGGGCAGTCGTGTTTTTTTATTTTAAAGCAATACATAGGCTTGTTAAACCATTTGTTTAGTAGAAATGGGCCATATACATTTGTTAAGCGATGGTACCAGAAGCCTTTTGCTGGCTTTAGAACTCTGGGACCAGGGACGTCCACATGCAACAAGGAAAGAAGCGCTGGACTTCAGACAATGTTTTCGAATTGAGACATACAAAACCAATATCGAACTTGGAACGCTTTCAATGCAAGCACGGTAATATAATATCATATTCTTATCAAATTAATCTAATAAAGTCACACATAATATTAACATAACGTAATTACTAATCATAACCAATCATAACGAGTGAATCATAGTGATATCGATACTGTACTCGTATCAATGCAAAGTGATATAACCAGTGACTAATAGTGTTATGAACTTATAACACTGCGCTGTTGAACAAGATGGTATTTACAGTACCTAATTTACCTGCAATACAGTAAGGTAAGGTAACACAGGTGTTTGAGATGACGTCATTTTATTAATATCGCCCTAGTTGTTTTGTTATAGGTACCCTATTTACTTTCATATGCATTTGGTAAAAAGCTGTTATGTTGATTTTACAACTTCAATTTTATTTATTTGTATAGACTTCTGGATAGCACTGCATTCGTTATGGGCACGGGATACGCTTCCCAACAAACTAACGACGTCTCATTACGAAGAAGTAAAAACTGTAAAAGACTAGCTTCTGTCCGTGGTTTTCACCCGCGTTCCCACAGGAACCTTGCATTTTTCCGGGGTGAAAAGTAGCCTAGATGTTACTCTCCGGTCTATAAACTATATATATGCCAAAACTCACGTCGATCCATTGCTGCGTTACTGCGTGAAAGAAGGACAAACCATCAAACCAACAAACACACTTTCGCATTTAGGTATAATATTAGTAGGATTTCACTACATAATTATATACCTTTATGGTTATTGGAACGTAATGGGCTATCTATTGTAGAATTATTGGCATTAAGTTATTTATTATAACAGTTCTTGTTTGTTGTGAAATGTTTGTATCGGAAAGAGACCTTGCCATTTTTAAATGACGTTCTTAAGCCATCTCTGTTTCGCAACTAACTTAATTTGAGGCATGTTGCGGCAATAGGAATTAGTTTTTATTGGTGATAGAACAAACTAATTGCGAGATCAGATGAACGGGAAAGGTTTATTAGTGTCATTGGAAGTAAAAAAAATGCGCCGTAAAAATTTATTATTAAGTTACAAATCGTTTACCAAATGTTGCGACAAGTGATTTAAAGGCATTTACTCACGTTCCAATACAATTATGCAATTAATACAATTTGTGATTACAATTTAATGCGAGCCTGCAAATTGCAATGTAACAATGCATGCAACACGTTTACTAACGTTGCATTTTTGAACGACAAATTGTATGGAGTAGAAGCCTTAAGGCGCCGCTTCATGACCCGCCCAACGCAAAAATCCTAGAACGCAAAAATGGCCTATAGGCTTTTTTGTTCGTCGAAGAAAAACAGGCATTACGGAAAAAGAAAGACAACGCCAGAGACTTCGGTTGGCATTCTGAAAATTTTGAAATAAATTTCCAAAGAAAATTTCCAAAGACAATCAGTGCGTGGTAATTTCCTAAAACGTGTTCCAGGAAATACGTGTTTTTGAAAATGCCTTACAAGTTTGTGAAAGAAATGTTTGTTATTTAGAATCTCCATTACATGTCCAATGATTTTATGGAAGTGTTTTGTTGAATTTTACATTCATGAAGACACTGTGAACGGCCAAAGTCAAGGTAAAATTTGTCCAACAAAGCTGATTTTTGAACGCTTGTACTGAGTTGGAATCTCAAAATTTTACATTTTTGCTCTCACGGAATCCTAGAAATAGAGCATATGATACCTATTTGCTCAAAACATCTAAATAAAAATTTATAAGGACACTATAATCGCGTACGAGCGTTAGTATGGAAAGTATGGCATGAAGTAGCCTCTTAACGTACGTTGACCCAAGCCAGAAGATTCAAAGGAAACAAAAATAATAAGGCTCAAGGATAAAATACACCTTAACCTTAACTAGGATACACTGTATCTAGAGAATCAAGAATTAAGAGTTGCCCCTAGACTGTAGACATCAACGGAACAAACACTTGTGCTTTTAATAGGTAATTAGATTCCATTTTGTCATGATGCCAATCAAATCGTTTGCTCATGAGGATCAAAATGTCTATTAAAAAAACTGGAAATAGAACGCTATTAGAAACATAAAAAATGAGAGTCGAAGTCGGGTGTATCTACTGAGCGCTAAAACGCCCTAGATACAAATTTGACAGAACATCTGACGTCACTTGTTCAACGTGGGCCGTAAAGCTATACTAAAAACATGCATTTTGTAGATTTGGCCGTGAATAACTGCGTTTAAGTACATAGTTGAAATATATTTTTTTATTCATTGAAATTTAAAGAATCTGACATAATTTAAATTACTATTGGATTAAAAAAAAATCGTCGAAATCAGGAAACTTTTATATATATGCAGTATCTTTGTGGAAATTATATATTTATTGTGAATATAATTTTTACTGCGTTAATGTGATGTTCTTAAACCTGTTATGTATTTTATGTTTCATGACACATCCCTACATTTTGTCCCATCGCGAGAATTGAAATTACAACCCTTTTACGTGTTCAATTTGTGGGTGGGGTAGGTAGGCAGGCGAGAAAAACTATAAAATGCCCACCTCCATGAAGAAAATGTCCTTAGATCACAAACCGAAAACAAAATTGAAAACTCACAGAAATAAAATAAAAAACAGGACTAATATTAATTAGTCCTTTACTACTGTGAACCAATTCACAGCTGATCATTAGATCAGATTCGTGATTTTTTTTCACGAATTGTTGATCAACACAATTGTCATCGGTATGTTAAATTGGTACCTCAGTGAACTCAAATGTCAATTGCTCGGTGTGTCAAACTCTACAATTGACACTAGACACCTAAGTGTCAATTGGCATTTAGTGTGTATTGTCCCGATTCCGACGCATTACACTTTGCTGCAAATTGTTAAGTCTGCGTTTTAGTTTCGGATCTATAACCCCACAGATATTTTTTTTATGTTATTGTTAACGAGAAGAGCTGATCGTTTGCCTGATGGTAAACATAACGCCGGCCCATAACAATTGCAGTGCCACTCAGAACTTTGAAACACAAAAGCCTACGCGGCACTGCAGTGCGCTCGTTACGCTGAGACATTAGGTATTAAGTCTCATACATAAGCCCAGTAATTTCACTGGCTACTTTGCTCATCAAAACGGAACACAGTAATGCTTGCACATTACTGCTTGGCGGCAGACTTCACGAGCAAAGTAGTGGTACTAACCCAGACGGACACTCGCAGAAGCGTTATTCCTCCCACTAACAAACTCCACAGTCAGTATGGCAAAAGTCACAGTCTGTGTAACAGTAGCAGTATCTTGCCGATATCGGTATTGGCGGCGCGCACGAGTTACGTGAGCGCGCGCCATTCACGCGCACTCGAGAGTTTAACCGCGTCATGCGCGATTTATATTAATGTTATTCGCGGTGAAAAGTGACGGACCCGGCATGCGGCACTAGCCGGGAACGCGGTCGTTTACCTGCATACAATCTCAGTACTATTCATTATTCCGTGTAAACAGTATTGCTACAAAAACAGACCGCAGCACGAATGCATTTTGCAAATATTTGGTTATTGATGCAGATAGCATTAATAACGAAATTATTGGAAATAAACACGAAAATTGAAATCGTTATTTGTAGAACCATTGTCAAATGACCTTTACAACGTTAACAAGTACGGAAAAGCAAAGGGTTAAAGGACAATTAGTGTTTTGTTTTTATCACAAAATTGAAAATAGTTACACATTGAAATGCTTCGTATGAGATATCTTTCAAATCTGTTGAAGGGTGGGGACTTTTTTGCCATTGTTGTCCTTTAACAGAAAATGAGGAAGTTATTCAACGTCTTTTTCTGTATCTACGTTATTTGTAGACCGACTAGCTTCTGCCCGCGGTTTTCACCCGCGTTCCGACAGGAATCACGCATTTTTCCGGGATAAAAAGTGGCCTATGTTACTCTCCGGTCCATAAGCTATAACTATGCCAAAAATCACGTCGTTCCGTTGCTCCGTTGCTGCGTGAAAGAAGAACAAACTAACAAATCAACAAACACACTTTCGCATTTATAATATTAGTAGGAATTAGGATTAGATTTTTTGTTTCATCTGAGATTCCATAAGATTATCCAAGAATTTAAAAAGATCTCCGACCGCACCGCTCCACATTAGGTAGATCTGATGATGGAAAGTTTATCGGTACCTACTCCCTACATGTATACAGCTGTTAAATCGATTACGTGACCGTATGCCATTCATACATAACCATACACACATAATACGTTACATGAGCGGTTTGTACGCATTATTGATCGTGTTGTACAGAGTTATTTCACTGTCATACCTTTGTGCTGATATGAAAGTGAGTGATCGTATCCAGCGTCGATGTTTTGGATAACTTGTGCTTGGAATAAATAGTAAATATAGATAGATAAAAAAACATTTTTAGTCGCCTGTTTAGCTAGACAGCGTCTAAAGATAAATTTCAAAAATGATTAGAAAGGTCACAACAGTTAGACAATAGCTAGACACTACTTAAATCAGGATTTGTGGTTGCTCATATTTAAACGTGCGACTAAGGCATGTTTAGGCGTTAAACACTGTGTTTAACAAAGGTTTAACCTGTGTTTATTTTTTTGTGGTAAGACCCATAATATTCATATCGAACCTGGCGCCTAATTAGGATTAGCCGTATCTAGGGAACCCGGAATAGACGAGAACCATGGCCTTACGACACCCGGACAGGTCAGACACGAAACAAACATTTGCACTTTTTTAAGTGCACATAAATTGATCTTGTGTGATTGCACTACTGAAATTAAGTTCAAAGACCTATCAACTACACCACCACGGGCTGTTCAAAGAGAATATTTTTTTTTTCACTTCACCAAAATTATATTTAACGTAATCCTAAATCAAGAAGACGCCACTCCAAAAAAGAATCCTCCTACAAAACCAACGGAGAAACAGCTATAAATACACGTAGAAGGACACTATACACAGAAGGAATATAGCTATGCAGTAATGGTAGTCTATAACCATTAGTGTCTGTAACCATGAATATCGATTGTCGGGTGATTCGATACATCATGCACATAACTCGTATTTGGTCGATATTTTGGAGAAATGTCATGATTTGAATCCAAATAGTTTACAGCACATTTGAGTGAGACAGACGGGAAGTTAAATATCACGCACACAACTAAAATAAAATGGTTTGAGTATAACGCAAGTATTCCGTTCGAAGCTGTCTCTCTAAACGTATATTTATTCTATGGTCTTACCTTATTTTACAAGAACTGTCATGAGGATTGAATTTTCTTATTGTATGTTTATTTGAAGCGAAACCCGACAGCGGTGCTAACAGGCTTTGCAGGTACATGCCTTGGTTTGCGTTACTTTGCTAATGGTGCCAATTCTCTTGTTCACCTGACTAAACTAAACTAAACTATAAAATTTCTTAATTTAGTTTAGAGAGTTCTAAAAGCTATTCTGATTAACGGTCTGACTAAATTTAGTCACCGTATTGACATCACCAAATTTACACTAAATTGAATTGTTAGAGTTGCCAGCGTGTCGCATATTAATCAATACCTATACATTATAATTGATGGATTTGACGGACCGATCATTTTTACACGATTTAACGAAAAAGGAGTGTAAGTTTTTAAGCGTTCGTGTATATAATATGTGACTGTAATTAACCTAATTTAGGATTGCCAGATTCAATAATAAATCTTAGCATTACTTTTATTAAAACCTACCACAAATTAATTAACATAGTATACTCGTCGGTACTCGTTTGTTGGTTTTTACGATATACGAATTTATTACGAGTGTTATAGCAGATAAAACGGAAGGGTTGTGTCCATAGATAACATAAATTTTTTAACTTCAACTTTTGAAAAATTATTTCTCCAAAAGTATCTGTTTTCGCAATTTGAAACTTGGCCTAAAGACTTCTTATAAAAAGACCTACCTGTGAAAAAAAAATTTGAACACAACTCGATTGGTATTCATCCAAACTCAAAGCCGCAAACCTTCCATTCGAATTCGTTCTTGATAGTTTATAAGAAGAGTAAGTTCATGTATTTTTAATATGTACCATTGCTTTTCAGTAAAATATTTTGTTGTACATATTATAATCTGTTACTACCTACCTAGTAAGGAATTTTTCGCTTGAAGAGTTGAAGTGAAGATGTAAGAGAAAGTTTATCTTTCCGATGAATCTACAAGAGCCACCAACAACCATCATATACTCCTCCATTATGTGTAGTAGAGTAGGTACTCATTACAAAATATATAAAATTACTTGTTCCAAGGCAACATAAACACGTATGACGATAAAACTACTCGAAAATTTCGTATGAATAGCGGTGAAATAACTAAATTAATTTTAGTCCACGTTCATTTTCATGCCAACTAACTTAGTCGGATTTTCTCTAATTTTAGACGAAAATTTGGTACAACAGAATAGATAAATGACCGCTTAGACTAAATTAAGTAACTAAATTAATTATAGTGCTGTCAAACTAAATTTTAGTTTAATCTGGTCTTTCCTGAATAGAAAACAACGTTTGACATAACTAAACTAAATTTTAGTCTAGTTTAGTTTAAGTTGTGCCAACAGAATTGGCACCAATGTCTAAAAGCTTGTGTTTCCTCTACGGTGTGATAATTTTAATTTGTAAGAACGGTGGGTCAAAATTTAATGTGGAAATGTATCCCGTAATATATATTTTTGGTTTAAGTGCAGCATGCGTCACAAACACATATAAATCGTTTAAGATATATCTCTGATAACAGCGAACGAATTTTATGCACGGTTCCTGTGATAATCTCCACGTGGATGAAACCGCTGGCAGAACAGCTCACTTATAATACAATCCAGAAAATATTAAAACAATAAACCAGTGATCCAGTTTTCCGGGTTAATGATCGTTCTCCAGCGCACACAAGATATAAATATAAAGTTGGTAACGTGTACGATGTTATGAGATATCATCAACACATCAACTAGGAAGATAACAACGGTTTAGATCATCATCACTAACTCAATAAACGGCGTTAAAAGCAATGCACACATTATAGCCTGCTATATAATTACTGCTAGAGTTCGAACATTTAAAACGATACTCACACATTGAGGTATCGATACTTTGCGTTACTTAGTATTTGATATTTTTATATCACCTTGGTATTGTATTCACCTGCAAATTCTAGGTGGATTTCTTTGCCGGCCTCTATGTTTCCTAATAGCTATAATTTGGGAGTTTTCAAGACGAGAGTGAATAGGTTTCTTATTGGCAAGCGTGCTATATCGTCGATCGCATCGTCGCTTGACATCAAGTGAAATCTTGGTCAAACGTAAGCTAATTTGAGATTAAAAAAAAATAGTGAGGTCTGCGTTATAAAGCTAATTCAATCACTCATAAAATAATCAATTTAAACTAAACGTGTATTCCTCATACTCTCATAAAATTGACAATTCAAATAAGGCGGCCACTTAGCTTAATATCAAAGAGCAGTGAAATATTTAAATGCCAAAAAATATTATGGTAAGTACAGAAAACGAACAAGGGAAGTAAAATATCCTTGCACATTTGCGTAAAAAAAAAATACATCACGAGCAATCTCGAGGCATCGTCACAAATTCATATTTAATAATTATGTGAAAACACCTAATTGGTCATTTTAACACTTGGCCCAACATGCCCTTCGTCCTTAATTATGACAATAGTATGCAGTAACCATTCTATATCGCGTTGAGCCTTAAGATTTTTCTTATAGAGTCCATAAAAGCTAGCTACTAATAAAAGTGTCGTTATCATATACCCAATACTATTCTCTATTCAGAACTTTTGAGTTTTAAGTACAGTTATTTATATTCTGATATGGTATTTGATACTCTTAAGTATCAATATTCACCAGTTGTATGAATACCACGAACCCTAATCACTGCTGGAACTCGCTCACGACTCGCGATCGTGACGCCCGTTCGTGTTCGCGGACAATATGAACTCAGCATACCAAGTAATTGATGACAAATGCGCGCAACTATTATATGGTAGACTACCTTCCTTATCGAGTTATGGTAAGTGCGTGTATGGGACTCTTCATAAGCGGTGGCATTGTCTGGAAAATGTGTCAAGTACGGAGTGGAGTACGTACTAAATTTTTATGAGTCATTAATATTATTGACAACCAATACAACAGACAGGGGCCTATTTCATAAAAAATATTAGTCTAATATTATGAGCTTTTTTTTTCTTTTTTCCATATATAATATGACGCGAATACTCATAATATTAGACTAATATTTTTTATGAAACAGGCCCCAGACCTTTGATTAGAGATGTGCGTTGTTTTATGCTGGAGGGTGCACACAAATAGTTTTTTTTTTACTTATTAACCCTCTACCGCATGAATTATGATAGGAGTGAAAAAAAAAAACAATTTGAGATCAAAGGGCTTTATTTACGCCTAGTTAAGAAATATTAGAGGGAATTTTTTTTTTCTGATTAGTATTTTGGAAATTAGCTTTCGAAACCATATCTGGCCTCGCATGCATTACCGAGAATTATTGTCCAAAATATTCAGGACATATTTGGTTTCATATGCATATAAACCAAGAAACAAACTTAATATTTCAAAACAATTATTATCAAATCAGTCATGGAAATTCGATAAGTAAACAATTCCTTTTATCATTGTAGCAGAGAAACACTCTACATTTACGGCATTTTGCGTGCGTTTTCTGTGAACATACCTACTTGGCACAATTGTCGATTTTATTATTATACTAGCTTCTGCCCGCGGTTTTCACCCGCATTCCCACCGGAATGGTGCATGGTTCCGGGATAAAAAGTAGCTTATGTTACTCTCCGGTTCATAAACTTTAACTATGCCAAAAATTAGATCGATGCGTTGCTCCGTTGCTGCGTGAAAGAAGGACAAACCAACAAACAGACATACACACTTTCGCATTTATAAAATTTAGGAAGGAAGTAGGATATTAGTTGTTCATATC
This sequence comes from Crocallis elinguaria, assembly GCA_907269065.1. Taxonomy (NCBI): domain Eukaryota; kingdom Metazoa; phylum Arthropoda; class Insecta; order Lepidoptera; family Geometridae; genus Crocallis; species Crocallis elinguaria. The sequence continues at coordinate 3,205,853 of OU026076.1, forward strand.
ATACGAAGCCAAGTGACCTGGTTTCCAGTTGACTTTTTCAGCTTTCTTTTCAGATCTGACAGGTTTTTATTTGGAAGTTGAAGATAGGTTGGCCAAAGGTACATTGTCTTCTTCAGTCATCAGTTGAAACAGAATCAGTTTCATGCACAAATCATGACCTGCTAGGGAGGCTGAATATCATGATGAGGGGGGCTGATATTCACTATCAGATTGTGAAGGAAATTCATTGACACTCGGTGATCCATCACCGGGTAGGTACCTATAGGATTGACATGCTTGGTGGCTTCCATAAAATCGAGAAGGATCCATTCTGCAAAGAACTAGATATAGGTACTTTCTAGTCGAAGCAGACGCAAATACATACGAAACCATATTTGGGTTCATTATACATGGTACAAATGCATACGAAACCATATATGGTTTCATCACAAAACTAGGAATAAAAGTAACTATTTTGCAGATTTCAAACGCAATTTAGTGTTTTACATATAGGGGAAGCTATGGGCTCCAAAGAAAAATTATGAAATCAAAACAAATCTTACCTTTTCCCAACAAAAACTCATTTCAAACATTCACTTTACAATTATTGTGTCGGTTTTTTCACACGCTTGCATAAAAGTGAGGCTAACATTTCATATATATCAAACCATACATAAAAAATATTGCAGTGGTATTCAGAAAGACCTTCTTATATCTGGTAAAGTGTATTTAGCTATCAATAATGCATTATGTATTATAGAAAAATCTTTAAATATGAGAAACCAAATTTGTCTTCGTATGCGGTAGAGGGTTAATATCATAACATGATAGGCTATTCTATAAAACTCATTACAGAGTAAATCAAAGGAAATAGAATTGAAATTGCGAGTGAACAGCTAGCTACTAAGGAACAAAATTGCCAAGTACGACGAAGCTAAAAGGAAATCTGAAGTTTAGTCCCAGTTTTCCTTACGTGTGTTATAGGACTTTTAGATATAACCAAACTTTTCAGTCGGTGTGAATATTGGTGCGAATCCTGTGCAGTAATCAGCTAATTGTGGGTCCAGCTTGCAGCGAGAGTGTACAAGAACACTCTTGGAACTTGAGGTATGCTTACACAAGCGTACCATAAAGTTCCAAGACGAGCGAAGCAATAGAAGTCTTGGATTGTAGATCAATCATCAACGTTGTAGATTTATGAGACAAAGGTAAGTAAGAGCCCATCTACAACATTTCAATCCAACGTTCCAAAAACCGCCAGTGTGTGGGGAATCTAAGATGGATTACGTGGATTGATAGAAATATTAACGTTCCCAATCGAACGTTTCCAACTCATCGTCAGTGCCCGATACGACGTTCCTATTCACGCTAAGCTGACAGTACTCGAGACGCAGAATGACCGAAAAATAGAGCGATAGCGTAGTCGGAATAGAGTGCCAGTCTGTGGACTCGAAATTGGAATTGATCGTTCCACTCAATCCACGACGAGGATTTGGAGCGATGGATTAGGAACGCTCGTGTATGTGGGCTATAAAACATTTGATAAAGCCATCTGTTATTTAGCCTGGGTTAGGTTCTATCTAGCACCGAGATCGACTTCCGCCATTCATCCGTGACGAGCAGACAACGGCCAGCCCTGTACTATATGATCAGCACAGGCGGGGCCGGGAGCAACGACCTTGTTTTATTAGATGATTGTTCGCGTTCTCCGGCCATTTTGTCATTCGAGTAATGGATACGGCCGCGTAATTTGATTATCATATGATGGCTGATCGTTAGGCACGGCTACGCGACAGTTTAGCTTATTAGACTGGTGTCGCGAAGACAGACGGGGTAATCATTTTTTTGTGGGAAAATATATTTTTCCTGACTGTAATCTTGTGGCCACCTTCCGATTCCATTATCAAGATCCTGGACATCATCTAGGATCAGAGTACTTGTAAAGACAAATCAAATGAGCCCAAACTCAATGGGAATACGTCGTTTCGTTACAGAGTTCCTATGGCCTTCCAACTTCATCATCAGGCCAGCTCTGAGACATCGTTATATTGCGCTGTCATCCGATTTACGTATGTATGTAAAATTTCTGCTCAAACACCGGGAATTGGATCAAATTTAGCTTGCAAGATTTGACCTAAACAAACACAAACATCGCAAGTTAAACAAAAGCTTGTAAAAATAGGCGCAGGACGCGGATGGCGAATTGATTAGGAGGGTCTGTGAGATGGGTTGGTAAACTTGGAAAATACTGATGGATTGCTTTAGGCTTAAGGTTGAAAGTGTATTTCGGACTGATTTGTTATCTGACGAAATATGAGGCTTTTTGCGCGTTTAAAAATCAGTAATCGTCGATGTACAAAACCGGTTCAGTTTGACGTTAGTTTAAGATACTATATCTGATAAGAAAAGAAGGCGTAAACATGGCACAGGTATCAATAGAGTGCGACAAGACATCTTAAGATGCAAATCTGCCCTAAGATGCGCTCAAAGCGTTTGTCAAACAAACAGCTATACCTAGACATGGAAACCCCAACAAAGCTAAGAATAGAAAAGAGTCACGCTAATTACGCTCGCATTGTAATGACATTAAACAACAATGACAATGTTATGTACATGTTGCGGTTAAACACGGTAACGTCGGGGTCAAGTTCAAAGTCATGTAAAGCGTTCCGAAATTACAATATAGAGGACTGGCGAACGAAGCGTCTTCAAATTATGCTTGATAAAAAGTTCTATAAGGCTCTCACAGAATCTAAAAGAACGGTGCGGCGTGTAAATGAGGAAACTTACTCGCAGACATGAGTGAACAATGGTTGAAAGGAATAGAAGGCAGCTGTGTTAAAGTCATACACAGATTAGAATGCATAAAAATTATGCGTATTAGCATAAATAAACACCCAAAAGTGCTGAAAAAGAAATACAACTTTTACTTTTCCTTTCAACACGAAACTCGACTGCCGTGAAGAAAGTACATATACCTACAACTACATACTATTTTGCTCGACAGTGCGAGAAATATACTGTTCAGTTAATTCTGGTCTTCCTACAAGACCAGGTGCAGCTAAAAATAGAACGAGTCCCTGAATAAATTGGTAGGTGTTCGAAAACCGAACCCTCTGATGTGGTATCCTTGAATGCTTGAGATTTCGAACAGAATTATGCAATATCTACTGGGTTTTTTATTCTTCCATCGAACATTAGAAACATTCACGTTCTCAAGAGTTCCTTTGGGAGCCATATATCACGCTTAAGGTTTCCGGACACGTTAAGTCCGAGATTGGATTGAATTCGAAGAACATTCCAATTTATGTATTCATTTTACTGCCTCGCAAGTGGTTAGGGCAGTAGCTATTTAGACGAGCACTGGAGAAAGATCACTACCTAAGCTAAATTTGTATCAAAACTTGAAGAAACGTTTGCGCATTTGAAAAAAACAAACGCATGTTTTTGTTCCGCATTTGTTGTGTTCCACGTAGATCCTGATTTCTTATTATATGGTTGAGTCTCCGCATATGTCATGTTTGGACATTATTTATTAATTAAGTACTAATAGAATTAGTAATGTGTACTCACAAGTTAGTAAACCGAGCAGCGTGGCGTCGCTACCCTCTGCTGGGAACTATCGACTCATCGATGCACTTTCCACTTCACAATAAAGTCCTGGGAACAAGGAAAATACAAATTATTCAAAGATTACAAACCTCAGATGAAACACAAAATTTTTTTATGTGTTTTTTTTAGGTCGTTTGCGTGATGGTAAGCATAACGCCGGCCCAGAACAATTTCAGTGCCACTCAGAACTTTGAAACACAAAGGCTTGCGCGGCATTGCAGTGCGCTCGTTACCCTGAGACATTAATAGGCATTAAGTCTCATAAGCCCACTAATTTCACTGGCTACTCTGCTCATCAATCCAGAACACAGTATTGTTTGCACATTGCTTGACGGCAGACGAGCAAAGCGGTGGTACCAACCCAGACGGACACTCGCAGAAGAGTTAGTCCTACCACTAACAAAATTCCTCACTTTCAGATTCGTGACAATACCACAGAAGTTATTATGGTATATGTTGGCTGTGATAATTCTGTGAGTGGGACAGAATATTTTCGGAATAATGATGATATCACACATGCTATGATTAGTGAGTACGTCTGCGATTTCCCTCCCTCTATTTATAAATGTAGCTACTTAGACGAAATCACAAAGACGTAATCATCGTCGATGTGATATGGGTCAGATAGAGACCTTTCAAAACGGTGTAGCTATTGCGTAGAGGGACTAAATCGCATTATGACACGTCATAATGACTAGTCGTAGGATGTAGATATAGTTTATGGACCGGAGAGTAACATAGGCTACTTTTTATCCCGGAAAAATGCACGGTTCCTGTGGGAACGCGGGTGAAAACTGCGTGGAAAAGCTAGTATATCTTTATCTATACAAATAAATAAAATTGAAGTGTCTGTTTGTAATATCAAAATAACAGCTTTTTACCAAATGCATATGAAAGTATATTGCGGTACCTATAACAAAAAAAAACATTTTATTAATTTTTGTCTGTCTCTTTGTTCCGGGTAATCTCCGAAACGGCTGGACCTATTTTGACGGGAATTTCACTGGCAGATAGCTGATGTTACAAGGAGAAACTTAGGCTAAATTTATTTAAAAAAAAATAGTTAGGGTTCCGCGCAAAAAAATAAAAACCATTAAATCCAATATCTCCGCGCGGGTGAAACCGCGGGCAGCAGCTAGTATATATATATAGTAGGAATAAGGATTTTTCAGATAACACCCTGCTCTGGCTACATTGTGTAAACACAAAGTCATAGGCAGCTGCGGGCTGTGGCTGCCTTATCAACCAAACGCGCAAGCCATCAGCGGAACACACGACCAATTTGCAACAATGGGCCGGTGCTAGTGATGGTAAACACTTCCGCGGCGATTGTGCCCCACTCGGCCCGTAATAGCCGTGCATGACCCAGTGGCGGGCGGGCCATCGCTCGAGCACGCGATGTTTGACGGTTTGGGTGCGGACTGCGGTACCGTAAAACGGGGTTAGTTTGATTAATTTTAAAATTAAAACGCGTCTCGCTACTTTATTTTCAAAGTTAAAATTATGAAATAAATACCATAATGACGACTTGATATGCAGATTTAAATAAAACAGTAACAAAAATTTAGGACTTATACTTTCAGAGTAAAAAACTAGAATGTGGCCTATCAACGTTATATTGAAAAGGGGGTCGCTTTGATTGCCCCTGTTTTCTCGACTGATTCTTATAGTATCCCCAAAGGCAGGTCACAAAATTTATCTGAATTCTATACTAAGTTTAAATTTTTTTTACCGGCTGTTTGACAACAACAGCGCGCACAGCTCTTGGGAAAAGATGGCAGAACTGGTCAGTGCAGCCAACCCAAAAAACTAAACAATCTGCGTGTCGAAACTAGTGAAATACGAAATAAAAAAGTAAAAATTGTAGTAATCATCAAAGACGCCTCTTAATTTGAAAGTCGCCCCGTTTTACGGTACCTACTATATCCAGTATAGTAAGTTGGTATTTGTAGACGGGGCACGTAAACTTACTAGTGCCGTAACTTCGAGTATGTACGGTAATTGTTTTATTTTTAAACATGTTATGGCAGCTCTACGTGACTAAGTTGGTAGTAACCCTGGTAGCGGTCCCGGCCGGGACACATTTTGTATGGCGAACAACGTACAAAACGTTGATCGTTCGTCTTGGACGTTTGTTTTGTGTATCTGTGTGTCCATGCCACCAATCCCAGCACCCCTGACTAGGATTCCCTGTATCGCAACAATTAAGATTGTGTAAAAGCTTTTATGTTTATGTACTTGTGTATGTGTATTGTATAATTTGCCCAAGGGGTGACGCCCTTGGGAACTGCAGGAATGGCTTTTATTCATGTATTTTGTCAATCATATGAATTTTTTTTAATGTTATTTGGTAACGAGACGAGCTGGTCGTTTGCCTGATGGTAAGCATAATGCCGGCCCATAACAATTGCATATACATATATCATAATACAACGACGTTCGTAATGAGGTAGCTCGCCGATTCATAGGTTGATAGGTAGACACTACAGCACAGAAAATATAATATACTAGCTGCTGCCCCGCGGTTTCGCCCGCGTGGAGATTTTGGATTTCATGGTTTTTATTTTTTTGCGCGGAATCCTAATAGAATTTGCAATAAAATAATATTGCGGTTATAAATTGAGATGAAAGCTATCCTATCTTTTCAGTTAGATCAAACTGCACACGGTGTGCAAATTTGATTAAAATCGGTTAAGTAGTTTAGGAGTCCATCGCGGACAAACAACGTGACGCGTTTTATATACATTAAGATATAGCACAAGCCTAGTACTACCTACCGCCTACTGTAGGCTTGTACTATATAATAGTACTAATAGTGAAATGAAAATGAATTGAAATGAAAAAATGAAAATGAAAAAATGTTTATTTGGTAAAAGGCTTAAAGTAGTACAATTTAAGGGTATATAATAATAGTAATAGTATATAATAGTAATATGCATTGAAAGAATCTTCACAGCGACGACAAACAGCCAAAAAGTTCATCATGGACTACAGTACAACTGTACATTGAGTACAGTAGTTTTTGGCTCTTTCTGTAGCTTCCAATTATTTATTTTGTTCAAGAATTTACTTCAATAAGTAAAACCTTCAAGTATTGTTTATTCAAATAATGATTGTTTATCAAGACATGGAGACTTATGTCAGCCGGTGTAGCTTCAAGGTGAATCAAGATCTAAATGTGAGGATCGCTTATAGCAGGGTCCATTGTTCTATTGTATTTTTTCAATTCCCATTTCATCGTAATGTTATCTGTTAAACTTTGTAACTTAATCTGGACAGATAAATATAGCTGGATAAAATTTTAAGGATGTTTTTGATATATTACTGGGCTTGTGAGTTTAATACCTGCCTAATGTTTTTTTGTATTGGGTAACGACACTAGCGGGTCGTTAGCCTGATAGTAATCATAAGGCCGGCCTATAATAAGCCATCCACTCAGAACTATGAAGCACAGATGCGTGCGCGGCACTGCAGTGCGCTCGTTATCCTGAGAACTATACTAGCTACTCTGCTCATCAAACCAGAACACTTAGGCTGACATTCAGAGACGAATCTAAGCGTGGACTCACGCTTCCATACGTCAAAATTCTATACAGTTTTGACATATGGAAGCCAAAGTTTACGCTTAGAATCGTCTCTGAATCTTAGCCTTATTGCTTGGCGGCAGACTTCACGAGCAAAGCGGTGGTACCACAGATCTCTAGGTGGTACCAACCCAGACGAACACTCGCAGAAGAGTTAGTCCTACCGCCTAGTAAAACCTACATCTTGAGACTATGTAAGAACATCGGCACATACATCGCTTATTATAATACATATTTTTGTTTTAATTTGAGCAATTCCTTTTAGTATCCATACATCCATACATAGAAGTTTTACAATACAATCATTTCACAGGCAGGTGTAAAGTGTCTGCGAACCGGTCTATCGTCTTCGACTTACCCCTAATAAGTCCCCTAATATCCCAGAAGTGAAACCAGTTCTCTGTCAAAGCGAATTGCGAAGCGACCCTGCTGCCTTACCGTCTAACAATCTCGTGTTCGGTTTCGATTCCAAGCCGATTAAAACCAGCGGTCGCTAGTCTTCGTGTGGAAGGAGTTGTCTAGAGTTTACGCTTTGATAACTAGCGAAAATTGTAGACTATTCCTTCGAGCCGAAGACCTAGCGACAGCTGGTCTTAATCGGGGGCCTTACCGGCTAATAATCTCGTATTCATTTTCGACTCCAACCCGATTAGGACCAGCGGTCGCTAGGTCTTCGGCCGGAAGGAATAGTCTAGAATTTTCGCTAGTTATCATTTTAGAACGAACGTTATTAATGAAACAAGCTCTTACAAAACAAAAAGAAGCGAAAACTCTAGAGAATTCCTTCCACACGAAGACCAGTGACAGCTGGTCTTAATCGGGTTGGAGTCGAAAACGAACACGAGATTGTTAGCCGGTAAGGCCCCTGGTCCCCCATGGCAACTACGACTACAGATTACAGAGGTATTTGCAGTTGCCATTATACTTGTAGCCTCGCACTAATACAATTTGCGGGATTGCGGCCAGCCGTGGATTATGGCCGTTCATGGACCGAAGCGCCCGACGTTCTTGGTGAGAATTGTTTGGCCGTATCTACGAGAATGTGATCGATAAACACACGTTATAGTGTAAATACTAGTATAAATTCGAAAGTGTACCTGTTGGCTTGTCTATCCACAAAGTAACGGAACGAACGTGATTCATGATTCGTGATCATAGACATAATTTTTATCACAGAAAAATGTAGCAAGCAAGCAAATGTTACAAGTGGGCAAAACCGCGGGCCGTAGCTAGTAGTGTAAATACTAAATATATTGGTATGTGTTATGTAGTAATTGGCTATGCATGAAAATATTGTTAATGTTGATGGAGCGAATGAAGTTTGCAAGGATGAAGGATAGAGTGAAGCGTTCTCTCCTGCCTACCTCACGCAGTCCCCTCAACTGCGTGATGTATTTGGTAACGAGACGAGCTGGTCGTTTGCCTGATGGTAAGCATAACGCCGGCCCATAAGAATTACAGTGCCACTCACAACTTTGAAACACAAAGGCCTGCGCGCTCAGAGCAAAAATAGGTAGAGTACGAACATCGCTCCGGTCGCCTAATGCGCAGCGTAGGCAAGTGAACTATAGCTAGTTATATTGATAGGTAAGTGACTGATAGGGATGGGCAATTGAGCGCTGCAAGCGTAGTTGTCGATAAAAGCAGCTGAACGGCACGGGACCTATTTATTTATTTATTTGGTTCACCAACGATTGTTACATTGTTTCTTAATTAAACGTAACATAATTTATAACATAGTTATAGTACATATTGCTAAATGCACAACCAATTAAAGGTAAACACAGCGTGCCAATTTAAATTAAAAAAAAAGAGTAACATCTAAAATAGGTACTTGTTGTATAATAGTTACAAAATTTTGAAATATTTAGTTTGGGATTTTCTTGAGCAAATGCTCGCGAAAATGATTTAATTTAACAGAGAAAATATCCATTGGCCCGGTACCGAACCATTCATTTAATATTCTACACAATCTAGGAATTGGAGATTTACTGCCGGAGACTGTGGAGCGAGAAGGCGGGACAAGCAGTGAAGCTGTGCGACGTGGTACTACGTGGTATTCTAAAATTAAAAAGTTTTAATAATTGGGGACAATCTATATGGTTGTTGAGAACTTTGTATAAAAATAATAGGTCCAATATTTTTCTTCGCTTTTCAAGAGAAGATATCTGAAAGTAATCTAATTTTTCGATATATGACATTTTTTTTTTGTGAATTTTGGCAGCGTAACTCAAATGCCTATTGTTATATTATGTTGTATAATTTTTTTATTTTTTTTTCAACTGGCTAAATGCCTTTATTAACTAGCTAATACATAAATAAACACTACATCTAATGTAGTATAATTAATGTATAATGTGAAGTATGTATGGGTGAGTTTTTGATAAGTAAACATTATTATCTGCTTATTTATTTTAAGGTACGAATTTATAGGTCTCGCATATAATCCTAATGACCTATGAATTGATATTATTATAATTTTATATATTGTAGTTTTAATTTACAATACAATTATTTTCAAATGACATGGTTTTTTTATATCGTATTTATGTTATTTACGTTATTGTAATTGAGTCAAAATGCGTTTTTATTTTTATATTTCCCCGCTCTTTGTGTAAAGGATAAAAAGTAAAAGAAACAAAGAAATAAAAACAGGATTATATGTTACTTATATCTTATTTATTTTTGAATTATTTACTTATATTATAAACGCTATAACGCTTTCACACTCACCGCCTCTAATCATTTACAAAGTAATTAAAGTATTAAAGAAAAGTAATTGTCGCAAGCGCACATAGCGCGCCGGTGTATTATAAACTATTTCTCGCCGTATCGACTCAAGCGCCGAACGCGTCACATCACTGTCCCAGTTGGCAATCCAAGAGGGGTTGCGGGGCGGTGCGGGCGGTGCATGTAGCCTTGCGTCCCGCGTCTCCTTCCACCCCGCGAAGCGTGACTTCTAATTTACTTAAAACTATTAAAAAATGGTTTACCGGCGAAATGTGATGCTAGATTTCTGTTTAGTGTGTTTCCGAGTATCGTTTTTACAGGTTTTTATTGCACATTTTACCATTTTTAGCAGTTAAATAATCAAATGCTCGCCAGGAACTCGCAACGTGCGCTCACACCGCTAGTGAGCGTATGACTATTAACGCTTGCGGTAGGAACAGTGCGATGTTCTCACCCGTGCATACTGTTCCCACTTGGTAACACGCGCTCTACCTATTTTTGCTCTGAGCCTGCGCGGCATTGCAGTGCGCTCGTTACCCTGAGACATTAGGTAATAAGTCTCATAAGCCCAGTAATTTCACTGGATACTCTGCTCATCAAACCGGAACACAGTAATGCTTGCACACTACTGATTGGCGGCAGACTTCAAGAGCAAAGCGGTGGTAACAACCCCGACGGACACTCGCAGAAGATATGGTCCTCCCACTAACACGTTTTGAACGTATTATAAATCTATCAGGGTTGAAATTGGGTTATCATTTCAACCAATTAAATTATAACATCTCAAACCATCTGCTTGACAAGTACACTAATAATCCCATGTCAGTTCTTCGCCGAGATGAATTCCGTGCCGCTATTCCATTGCGTTTCCCCTAACCATTACCGAGACCGTTCTATTTCAAACCAGCTTAACTCCTACCTTTTTTCTTTCAAAACAAGATCTAGTTACGAAGTACTAAAGTTTATAATCTCTTGTAAATCGTAGATTATATAATGGTAAGTCGTGAATGGATGAGACGAGGGTTGGCCAAGGGCGTCCATTGTGGTACCGGGACTACCGTCGGCTCCAATGAGCTGCGGCTATTTGTTACCGTGGGGGATAAGATAGGCTTTATAATGGACAGGTTTACTCAGCTTCTAGAACTGCTGGATAGCTGGCCAGATGAGGCCAAGTTCGTGTTCACATTTAAATCTATTTTCATAAAAAGCGACATAAGACTCACTGATAAATCACGAACGGTCTTAGCACAAAAAATTAAACACACCCTACACAGATGTTGAACTCTCGCTTAGGGTTAAACGTAACTGAATCGCGTGTTTAAATATGAACAACCACAAACCTCGATTTAAGGAGTGTCTACACGTTGTCTGACTCAATTCTGTTGTCACATTTCTAATAATATAAGATGTAACTTATCTTTAGAGACACTACAGTGATTTTTGGCATAGATATAGTTTATGGACCGGAGAGTAACAATAGGCTTCTTTATCCGGCTTTTTAGACGGCTCCCTGTTTAAGTTGATAGTAACCCTGCCTGCGAAGAGAGTCCCGAGTTCGATTCCCGGCCGGAGTAGATTTTACAAGCATAAAGTTGGGTCTTGGATAAACATCCAAGACCCAACTTTATGCTTGTATACATGCTACATGCCACCTGTGACACAGGGAATTCTAGTACAGGGTTATAAGTGTATAAGCTTTTATTTATTTATTATTTATCCCGGGAAAATGCACGGCCCCTGTGGAAACGCGAGTAAAAACCACCGGCAGAAGCTAGTCCAATATTTGACATAATGCTGAAAAAATCTGATCATATACTCAATTACATTTTTGAACAAGAAACGGATTGATAGACCCGAAAATGCGAAAAAAAATATTTTTTCATTTCTTGCTTAAATGAATTTCAGACACGAGATTTCAATCGACACTCAAACAGTCCCGTCGCGTCGTAAGATAATTTTCCTTACACCCATGTCGCTATTATATTCACGGTAAGAGTAAAGGCACAGCTCTAATTTCCCTCGAGGGCAGTCCATGTCAATTACTTAGTGAAATGATAAATACGAGAGCTTAACAGATTAAGCAGGGTTCTATTTACCTAATAAGTTCTTGTCGGCGCAGTCAGGTTATCCTTTACAGAATTATACGTGCTTGATTTTCGTTTTGATTTTTAGGGTAACCTGGCAACTCGATGTTAGTAAAATCATCAGTACACAATAGGTATCACCTATACTAATATTCTGTAATACATATCAGAAGGAGAACAAAAGTCACCGACAGCTCTCAAAGTTAGTAATTTGAAATGGCAATCTGCAGGCCACATCGCTCGCAGAACCGATAACCGATTCAAATTCAAAATTCAAATTCAAAAGTCTTTATTCAAATAGGCCCCAAAGGAGCACTTATGAAGGTTAAAATGACTCTAACAGCGGGCCTCTGCAACATTCATCTACCCGAATCACAGACTAAAACTAATGCTGTCTTTATCAGAACATAATAAATGATAAAGACACCAACAGACCCAATCCGTGCTCAAAGTCAACGAACCTTCCAGAAACCCACCGTGCCCGTTCCAAATTGGTATAGGCCGAGCAAGAAGAAGGGCAAGAAACTCGTCACGGCATTCTTTTTAAAAATGTAGTTTTTTTACAATGATTCTAATGCGATGGGGAAGAAAGGTTCTCGAGTGGCGACCACGAACCGGAAGACGTAGTGTAGGACGACCCCCACTAGGTGGACTGATGACTTTGTCAAAACCGCGGGGAACCGTTGGATGCAAGAGGCGAGTAGCCGATCCAAGTGGCGTTCTATGGGGGAGGCCTATGTTCAGGACGTCTTCCGGCTGATGATGATGACACTAATATTACCAAGAGGTAAAGATGTACATATTTGATTGCAGGCTGTGGGGCTATCTATGGGACCACTAATTCAATTTTGAAAATTCCCATATTATTTTATTTAATATATGATATTTTTGTTAACATTTTCAAGAAAAATCTAAATCAAAAAGAAACGCCTACACACCACCCGTAAAATATTTAAAACAACAATCGCCCGTAACCGAGCACAAGAAGGCTCGTTCAATGATTCAGGGCGGCTGAGCGTCTAAAGAATAAATATGTACACTCGTGAACGTAATCCCCGACTCTAACCATCTGGAAGATTATAATCTGGGTGTAATTTTGCGCGGGTATAAAGATTTGGCAGTAAAGACGGCGAATAAATGTTTGATGAGCTGTGTGGGATTGCGAGACGTTGTAGACCGACTACCAAACGAGCAAACCTACATACCTTTGTTTATATATACGAGTATACACACATATACTGCGTAATTGGTTCTTCGTAGGGTTTCGATAAAAATTAAGAACTAAGCGGTATAGGGATTTAGAATAACAGCCTTACTAATAAACTATATAACGGCTGTATACTTGCAAAATATTTTGTCTACACGCGCAGCAACCAGTCGGAGCGTCTGCGTGTAGCATCGTTGATGAAGAGGTACCGAATACCTTGAAACCGATCGGGCAATCGTCGCGAAGCCCGGCTTGTACCACGTAAGTGAATCAATGTTTTATCTCTTTCGAGTCAGTTAGAATAACAAAGACAAAACATTGTGTAACTTTATATTTTATTTGAAATAGGCTTACGTTTGACCACGATCTTACCTGATGTTAAGCGACGATGCGATCGGCGATGTAGCACGCTTGCCTAGAAGAAATCAATGACAAATTATAATCTATAATTCGTTTAATGTTTTGATGTCTTAGATTCCGTTACCCTGTTAACCGAAATTATTATATCATTAGTTCCAAGATAATCATTTAAGGGATAACACAAATTGTATTATAACTAGGTAGATCTATTGTGTAACTAGGTAAATGAAATGCGTCACAATCGGAAAATTCCGACCTGTCTTTTGCGTAACTATATAGTTTCTCAGAAAACGACAACTCAAATGCTTACGCACGTACTAATGGTTAAGTTAGGTAATTAATTGATTATGAGGTTCTAGAGAATGCGATTTCAATAATGCTAACATGAAAATTTGCTTAGTAACTGCATTGGACAGCCATCGTGGTGCGTTACTGACGTATTTCAGCGCGTGCTTTGGGTTCGATTCCTGTACCGGGAAAATATTAAAGTCTAGTATTTTTTTTGTCGATAAGTTAGATCACCTTGCGGAAGCACGACTGCTGAAACACAGCAATAGGTGCTTGGCAAAAAAGATTGCCTACCTTCTCGCTCGTCTTCTCTGTTAGGTTACGGATAGGTACAATGTCGTGGCCATGTCCTAGGCATAAACTCAGCTCTAATTGCAGGTTACGGAACCCAGTTAATTATGCCGGAGTGCAGCGCCGCGCGATCGCTTACCGTATAGGTACGCCTCAGCGTAACCATCACTAAATAAGGTTTACTTTGCTAATCTGCATGGCAGTGAATTTCAATCAGTATACGGAAGAAACCGCACTTACTAATATTACAAGTGGTTAATAAAAAGTAGACATTTGACCTGCAACACAATACAAATAAATAAAGTCTTTTTGTTATGTCAAAATAACAGCTTTAACAATAGGTACAAAAAACGCAACTTTTAAATTTTGTCTTTCTGTTTGTTCTGGCTATTAATCTCCGAAACGGCTGGACTTTCACTGGCAGATATCTGATGTTATATAAGGAGTAAACTTAGGCTACGTGGACGAAGCCGCGGGGCACAGCTATAACCTGGTAGCTAGTTACCACTCTCAAGTCAAAAATCTGTCGCGACGCACCTGTCGGTGTACAGGCAGCTGCAGTTGAGAACCTGTTACTACTTATTCACGTATCCAACTTTGACCAAGATAATCACTTGGTACAGGTAAGATAACGGTAAGACGCTAATCTTTCAGGATTCAAAATATCTTACCGTTTTTTAAATATAGGCAAACTTTACCCACTGTTTCGTAAATGTAATAAACTCTTTTCGGTCCTTTTACCTACGTGAAGCGAATGCAAACTACCCTCCAAATTTTCGGATTCAGATTCGGTTTAAGATACGGCAGAGCCTGGTCTAGTGTGTTAAAAATAAACAGAATTGGCTTTTGCAGTATCGGAGGCCAAGGTCAAAAGCCTTTCCGAGCCGCTTCGCTATGCCATTACAGAGAGCCAGGTTAGGTTTCCGAGCCGCGGCGAAACCCGGTTTCCGCTAAGGAATATTGGAATTAATAAGTACGTTTAGACTCGTTACTAAAGTTCACCATTCAGGAACGCTCCACATCACAACAATCCCAAACATTCCAAAAACTGTCCGTGTGTGTGGGGGGAATCTCAGATGAATTACCTAGGCATGTAAACAAAAGCCATACGCTTACGCTAACGCCAATAACATAGAGTAAAAACCCGAAATGAATTGTGAACTACGACCAATTACCATCCACCAATTTAAAAACAGTCACGTGACATTTCAAAAGCTAATAACGTTCCTATACATTGTATTTACGTTAAAGTGAGCGGAAAAAGAAGCGCGTGGCATTTGTCTAAGCCCCGTGGAGTTATAGAAATTGGATTCAAACGTTTCAAATCCGATGTTTCCCAACATTCCAACTCATAGTGTGTGGCCGACACAACGATCCATTTCGCACTCAGTTGGCAGTACTCGATACGCAGAATGGCCGAAAAATTGAGCGTTGTCGTGCCTTAATGAATTGACTGTTTGTGTGTTCGAAAATTGGACCTCATTCCACTCAATCCACATCGCGCGGAGCGATGGAATTGGAGTGATCGTGAATGGCGAACTTTAGCTCGCGTTCCTCTGCAGGCATTCTCGCACGGCAGGTACAGGCCGGCATTCTTGGTATACTGTCTCCTCCAGGACTCGTGTCTGGTAGCTAGCTACATAATCTCACTTATTAGCTGACTTATAAACTTAATAATAATTATGCAACTGATTGATTGTCTTCATTGCCGTTTCATTGCGAATGAGTACGCCAGATAAAAGGTCTGCTGCATTATCAAAGTTGGAGATTGTGCGATGAAAAGGTCAAAAAAGGAAATTTTTTCAATCATTGTTTTGCGTAACGTTGGAGTCAATGGCGACAAGTAAGCGAATCCCAATAAGCAACCGGGTGCATGTCACTGATTGAGCAAAAATAAAATCAACTAGAAAGACGGTATTATTAATAGCAACCAGTAACATTTTCAATAGTTTATTATCAAAGGATAATCACGGTCTACACATTGTATCTGTTTTTATAGGCTTGCCTTTGACCACTGATGTTAAGCGAGCATCTTCAATTAATTAAACAAGTAAGTATTAATTTAACTAGGCCCAGATCCATTGATCTATTTGATTGATTGACTTATTAAGGAACGCAAACTGGTCATTACCAGTTTGCGTTCCTTAATAAGTATCTGTACTTAGAGATTCTCGCTTAGCTGTAAGGCAGGTTACGACCAACATTCCTGCGTTTATACAAGACGTGCCGATCTCACAATTTATGCCGGACTGATAGTCGTTTACTAAGGCCATTGGAAGATCTAAAGCTTTGATAGTCAGGTATATCGTAGTTGCAAGCAATCTAGACTTAACTATAACTGATCCTGGGGTTATGAGAGTAGTCAGTAAAGTCACTGGGCATATAAGACTCAGGGTGACAACGGAACACTAAGGTCTTTGGGTTCCGCTGTTCTGGTTGATAATGTAATTGTTATGAGCATTTACCATCGGGCAAACGACGTGTTCGTCTCGTTACTAGCTAGTAAAAAAACCTTAGGAGTTGTTTATCTATATAATGTACATATTTGGAGCTAGATGTTGTATAATGTCACTTGTTTTTTTTATTATTATTGTATTGGCTTGCGTTTGACAACACCACTCTTGTGTCAAGTGACAGTGATGGAACAGTCAATCTTCAAGTGCCAGTGCGGTTTCACGCAAAGGGTTCCGTGGAAAAGTCGAAATTAAAAGCAAAATTAGATAGTCAGTTATTGAATTGTTGGATTATTTCTAGCTGAATAAAAATTTTAATTTTGTTATTGTGGATAATAAATTATTTTTTACGTTTATCATATATGATGTAGGCTTACATAAAATGGTTGATGACCAGTGTATAATAATTATTGATATTACTTTATTTATATAATGAAACTAACTACTAGCTAGTAACAGTTTTTTTTATTATACTGTAAATTTTATGCATTTTATAAAAACCTACGCAAATAATAAATTCAGTCTATGATTAACATTCGCAGCATATTTTATCCACTCGATCCGTTTATAAATATGAATAAAGACCCCCAAGTAAAACATCTCACTGTTTTTCCCTCACTTTTCTCGGAATTTCCGAGGGCCCTCGCTATTCTCCTTGGAGGCTCTCTCAAAATCTTTTGTCAAGGTTTTGCTGCCGATTTCTATATTAAGTGTAAGATTTTCCGTTCGAGGGGAGGAAATTGCTTTTCAGCGTCGCCTCTTTTTTTGCGAAACATGTTAAAATACAAACGAGATAAAGTATAGGTGTTTTAGATTTCTTACATTTAAATATCTTTGTAAGGGCAAATTTAAGTATTTATAATGTGGTCAAATTTCAATCTGCTTTATGTTCTAGAATTCTATATAGATTAAAAGTTAGTAAAGGCACTGAGCCCAAGCCTCTCATCTTTTCTGTCTTAAAAACTGTAGTGCCACCAACTGTACATAGGTAATTAGGTATATAGTCGCTTCATCTAATAGTCACAGGACGTCTTATGCCAATTTGCAGCCTCCACTCTAGAATATATATACTAAGTGGTAGGATTGACTCTACTGAGAGTATCCGTCTGAGTTGTTACCACCGCTTTGCTCGTGAAGTCTGCCGAGCCAAGCAGTGATATGCAAGCATTACTGTGTTCCGGTTTGACGAGCAAAGTAGTTAGTTAAATTACTGGGCTTATGAGACTTAATACCTAATATATGAGCGCATTGCAGTGCCGCGCAGGCCTTTGTGTTTCAAAGTTCTGAGTGGTACTGCAATTGCACGGGCCGGCGTTATGCTTACCAGGCAAAAGACCTCAGCTCGTCTCGCTATCAATTAGAATTAAAAAAAACATGTCCCCATCTGAAATCGGTTCTGCGGCAGATACGAATTTGACCAGACTTATGACCAGCTTTTGGCCAGCAGTGGACTGGTGTATCTACACTTTTTATGAATAAGAGGTAATTGCTCAATCCAAATTACCAGAACATTTTTACTTCCGTGTAGTTTGCCTAGAAAAACAGAGATCTCCCAGCATTTTAAGATTAAGGCATACGCAAGGCCATGCTCAAACTGTTATGTAATTTGAACCGTATGTTACAATGTTACATACATACATAGGTTGTGCTTACCACATTTATGGGGCAAAAAGCTCTGCGCAGGTTCGAAAATTTACGCTAGGCTATTTTTATGTTATACACCCTTTTTCTCTCTTACGAGTTGAGATGTAATTGAATTTTTCCACAGCTGTGGAAAAATATGTACAAACTGAGACTAAAACTAGAAAGAAAACCTAACCTTATGTATAATATACTAGCTCGCGGTTTCACCCGCGAGGAACCCTAATTATTTTTCTAAAATAAACGTAGCCTAAGAAGTTACTCCTTGTAACATCAGCTATCTGCCAGTGAAAGTCCCGTCAAAATCGTTCCAGCCGCTTCGGAGATTACCAAACAACAACAGAGTAACAAACAGACAGACAGACAAAAATTTTAAAACATAGTTGTTTTGTTATAGGTGCCGTATATATACTTTCATACGAATTTAGCAAAAAGCTGTTATTTTAATATTACAAACAGACACTTCAATTTTATTTATTTGTATAGATATAGTCTTCGCTTGGCGCAGTCGGTCGGATTACTGGACAGATCCATACTATGACAAAAAATAAAACTTACTAACTCGTTCTACAGAACTTTCTCAGATTCACGCCGATGTCGTTTAAAATGAACTATAAAATTAAACGATGGTAACGTTGAAAAAGTACTGCATGTTTTAAGCGCCGTTTATTAAACTAAGTTTAACTGCCCAAGTTTACCAAACCCCCGAGGTAGGCGTAAGGCGATATCTTCGGCATCCGTTAATTAGTCGAAACTAAGCCGGGGTTATATAAGGATTACTATGCTTGTAGACAAGGGCCTCTCTCGGGTATCGGATGTCGAACATGACGATTTTTCGGTTGGTTTTTTAGATTTAAGACTTTCGAACAATAATAATATGACTACGCTAGCTTCTACCTGCGGCTTTGTATGCGTGGAATCATGTTAAAAAGTGTACAGCCTGTATCACTCAGAGATAATGTAGCTTTCTATTAGAAAAATACTTTTTTTAGAATCGGACCTTCTGCCTTATCAGCTAACAATCTCGTGTTCGTTTTCAATACCAGACCGATTAAAACCAGCGGTCACTAGTCTTCGTGTGGAAGGAATAGTCTAGAATTTTTGCTGGTTATTAAAGAAATAAGCTCTTACAAAACGAAAAGAAGCGAAAACTATTGACAACTCCTTCCACACGAAGACTAGTGACCGCTGGTTTTAATCGGTCTGGTATTGAAAACGAACACGAGATTGTTAGCTGTTAAGTCAGCTGTACCAGTGATTAGCGTCAACAAACAAACAAACTTTGCCTCTTTAAATATTAATATGGATTCCTGTTAGTTTAGTGTGTAGGGTTAATGACTGGCAATTGCATTTTTTTTATTCAATTATTTCTATACTTAAAGGATTGGGTCCGATTCAATTTCGGCAATAACATATTACTTAATAAAAAAATGAGTTTGCCTAATTATTATCGGCTTTAGTTCTCCTGACGGCCTGAGGAGATCTGAGAAATTATTAATATGAATTTGTTATTGGATTTTAATTGTTTTTCTACATTTTAATTTCAGAGAAATCAAATCTTTGTGATGACCAAACTTAGGCACCGGATTTAGGCATTTCTGGGTATAATTAACTAATTGAAAAAAAAATAGATCAAAGGGAAATCCAATCAGTTAACTAATGATGATGAATGTTGCATTTTAACGTACCAACGTCAACTATTGATAACAACGACTTTAAACCTCAGGAACGGCAAAAGTAAAATACACCACCGAGTCTGAGTGTAACTTCAATTTACATTTTAATGCTTTCCCTGCAATCTCTAGCAGTTATACCAGCGAGCGGATCGCAGGCAAGAACTCTAAAATAACATGTTATGTGTAGTCCGACCGGCCGGCCCCATTAAAATACCTCAAACCCACGCAGCCTAACACCGACACGCTAAAACAAAGCTTATCATCTCGTAGATAAAACCTATTTCACGTTGTAAAACCTAAGAGGGAGCAGGTTACGCGATATACTATAACAGGCATGGATTTTATATCGATAAAGGAAGAATAAAACGGTTTAAGACCGTTCAGAAACTGTTTTGGTTGTATGAAAGGCCTTGAAACCATCATTCTGAAGGAAAGGTTAAAGAAGTACGTTTTATCTACAATCTTAGTGAATGTTGATTTATAGAGCAAACGGAGTTGAAAAGCGATTTAACAATGAAATCAGCGTTTGCTTGTAACTTTAATTGAACATTAATGAAATGTGTTTATAAATAAATGTGTGTCTAAACAGGAGTGGCCGGTAGCACAAAAAGATCTTATCGGCAAATAGCGATAATAGCATTTGCTTGATAGGCTACCACCTAGCCTACAAAAAATCTTATTATAAATACATTTATTAGTACTTGAATACTACACTTTTTGTTAGTGGGAGGACTAACTCTTCTGCGAGTGTCCGTCTGGGTTGTTACCACCGCTTTGCTCGTGAAGTCTGCCGCCAAGCAGTAGTGTGCAAGCATTACTGTGTTCCGGTTTGATGAGCAGAGTATCCAGTGAAATTACTGGGCTTATGAGACTTAATACCTAATGTCTCAGGGTAACGAGCGCACTGCAGTGCCGCCAAGGCCTTTGTGTTTCAAAGTTCTGGGTGGCACTGCAAATGTTATGGGCCAGCGTTATGCTTACCATCAGGCAAACGACCAGCTCGTTTCGTTACCAAATAACATAAAAAAACACGAAAGAATTAAAACAGTGTACACTGGTCGATAAAACTCATACATAAATAAAAGTAGGCGATAGCTTTTGCAAGGCGATAGTGCTTTTTTGCTCATCTGTCAAGTAACCACCCTCAAGTTGCAAATCTCTCGTCAAATACGGTCTAGGAGTATTAATTATGTAATTTGTTTCTGCACACTACCTTTTTAAAATCACACGTTTCTAAACATCTTACAGTTGCCTGGAAGAAATCGCTGCTTAGTGATAAGGCCACCGATTGTATTTATTGATTTGATTGTATTATTGTAATTTGTAAGAGCTTTTTCCTTATCGTGCAATAAAGTTTTATCTATCTATCTATAATACGCACTACCTACTAAGGAGTGGAATTCGTCGAAGTTTTTTGATTATATCAAGACCTGAAGTGGAAATGTTTAAATCCTTATTTTATGAGGTATATCCGGCTGAACGAATAACTGTTTCAACACTGGATGTTTAAATTGTTAAAGGAAACGAACATTGTTGCTTTATTTAGATTGCAAAAGGTAAATTCTAATTAATAATCAAATTACCTTTTTGTACATATATTTCCATACGTAAAGGGAAGCGCATAATTATGGCAACACCAATCCTTCAACTGATATTTCCGAAAGGGAAATCGCTTCCCTCCCGGAAAGGGACATTCAGAAGGCCCGATTCGGCAACCGGACCGACGATGACGGTCAGACAAATATGCTAACCCAATTTCCAAGTATTTTAACCAGTTTCCTGGTAGACGCTCCAGTCTGCTTGCAACATTGGAGTCAGTGGAGCATGCTTCCACGATCATTAGTCTATGCCGTAGTTTGGCTACCGAATTGCAGTCATTTCGAAATTGCCTAATTCCACCAAGGTTGATGTAACATGCATTATACGTAATCATGCGGCTGGATCATTTCTGTACTTTGTTTTTGGCACGTTTTCGTGTAGTTAAGCTAGAAGAACGTCTAACGTCTTTGTATCGTTGACGCGAACGTACTTTCGGTTATTTTGTTTCGACGCCGGCTCCGGAATTGAATAGGAACTATTTTTCAAGCAAATAGAAACGCGGGCGGTGCAGTTAATGGAACCGGAATAGAGCGAGTCTCTCCCAAGAATTAACCTGTTGACTAAATAAAAACATGCAATGCTTAACTTGAACACACAGACATCATGACTGATGCTTGAACACGTCTTAATTATGAATATCTGATTTCTAAGGGCTTTAGAAATAACACTGACGATGGTAGAGTAGAGGCGGACGTTCATATCTTAGCAAAAGTCGATTTGAAGGTTTTTTTTTAATGTTATTCGGTAACGAGACGAGCTGGTCATTTTCCTGATGGTAAGCATAACGCCGGCCCATAACAATTGCAGTGCCACTCAGAATTTTGAAACACAAAGGCCTGCGCGGCACTGCAGTGCGCTCGTTACCTTGAAACATTAGGTATTAAGTCTCATAAGCCCAGTAATTTCACTGGATACTCTACTCATCAAACCGGAACACAGTAATGCTTGCACACTGCTGCTTGGCGGCAGACTTCACGAGCAAAGCGGTGCTAACAACCCAGACGGACACTCGCAGAAGAGTTAGTCGTCCCACTAACAAAACTTGGTTGATCATGGATATTTGATCAGGATTACAACGACATTTACTTTTATAAGCGAGAGCTAAGATAAAAGAAAACGTAAAAGAACATAAACTAAAAATACTATAACATCGTAAACGGTATACTATTTTAACGCCTTTTTAATACCTCATTTAACAGATACGCATATAATACCACCCAAGATCAAATTCAAGAGCAATCAAAACCGTGTAAGGGCCGTCGGAAATTCCCAAAACGGAAACCAGTTTAAACATTAGCATCTATAAACTACTAAACTTGTATGACTCAATGTGCAAATTTTTTATCCTAGTTAGGAGCATTCTCGCATGCCAAGCCATTGAAGACTTGTTGGCACTTGACTTTAAAGACAAGTAATTAGTCTATTTCAAGTGCAGTGCCTCCGGCAAGTCGTTGACTCTGGTTTGGCAGTGTGATTTATAACAATCATGTATTGAACAATGCCATGGTTTGACAACCATACATACAATGTATTGAATAATGCCATGGTTTGCGCTTGGCGAGTTAATTTCTTTTAGGTAATTATCCTTTTGAGCACTTAAGTATAGTATGTATACATTTGTATTTTGCTAGACTTACTTTGGCGGCTTTTAGTTGATAGATATTATAACTAATTAATGCATCTTTTTCGATACTTGCTTCACGATCACTTCAGAACGGCCGAACGGAATTTACTAAAATTTTGTGAAGCGACAGTATAATACTTTGGTTAAACAACTTTTACCAATTATATAAATCGCGTATATTTTACATTTCCATTTCCGAGATTCGAAACTTTGCTGAACGCTGCAATCGCATAGGATGGTGAATAGTTTTCATGACGGAAAAATGCAGTTCACATGGAGTCGCGAGGTGAAATCATGGAGTAGTTTTAATTTTTATAAGGCTCGGTATTTTTTAATCATTATTCCCGAGGGTGTCCTAGCGCCATGGCATTGGTGCACCAGCAGGCACCTCCTGGATTATCGATAATTTACCGGAATAACCTAGAACAAACCAACACGAAGTGCCAGACTGATCCATACAACAGGATTACAGGACACATGAGTAAGAATTACATAACTTAAGTTCTCCTTCTCCCTTCCATCATCAGTCGACCAGACAACCGGCAAGACGACATCTCAATCATTTTTATATTATGTAATTACTAGCTGCTGCCCGCGGTTTCACCCGCGCGGAGATTGGTTTTCATGGGATTTTTTTGCGGGCAACCCTACTTCTTTTTCTTAAATAAAAGAAGCCTAAGTTACTCCTTATATCATCAGCTGTCTGCCAGTTAAAGTCCCGTCAAAATCGGTTTAGCCGTTTCGGAGAATACTCAGACAAACAGACAGAAAAATAATTAAAAAATGGTTGTTTTGTTATAGGTACCGTATAACCTTGGTAATAAGCTGTTTGTTGTGTTTTGATATTACAAACAGACACTTTAAAATTTGTATAGATTACGCCTGATCTTAAACAACATGTGGTAGATGGCAAACAATACTTAACCAGAATTAGGTCTAGTTCACGTCATCTAAATACTATTAATTTGTAGAGAAAAGCGTCTAGAGTCCCATTATAGGCATTCACGTGGAGGTTTTAATCGACGCCTTGTCTTTGCAGGCGTCGTGTCCATGAATCATCGACCGAGTATTTAATGCTTTGCAATGACAATAAAACAGCTACTTTAGCAACTGGTTTACGATTACGATTGCTCAACGCGTATGTATGTACATACATACATGTACAAAAGTAGGTAATGTGTGCTCCGTCGAGTGAAATATATCGAGCAATTTCAACCTCAAGTTTGAGCTCCATAACTAAATATTACTCAGGTATGTATTTATAATAATTACGAAACATGTTGACACAAACCTTGTTTCAGTGATAGTTTCTTTGAATGGTATTTATTTATTTTTATTTTACTATCGATACAACATTCATAATCTTACCGCAAAATAGTTCCTACCTGTTAAACAAGTAAGATCTTACCACAAAAAAATTTAAAAACTCTTTAAACCTGGTTTAAACACCTGGGGGTGTTTAATTCCTAAACATGCCTTAGTCACGTGTTTAAATATGAGCAACCACAAATCCTAAATTTAAGTAGTGTCGTTAATACAACGGTTACGTTGTCCAACACAATTCTGTTGAAACATTTCTAATCATTTTAGACTAAAAAGTCTAAAGTACTTTACCCGTTTCCTTCTATGATTGTGAGCTAGACCTGACATACTTCATTTACAGGAATTCAAATAGGCGTGCCTTCTTCAGGAACTTCAATATATTGAAAAATAATAAATAAAAAAATAAACGCGTACACTCATACCCCGCACTAGGATTCCCTGTGTCGCAGGTGGCATGGACACACACAGATACACCCCGGCCGGGAATCGAACCCGGGACCCCTCGCTTTGCAGGCAGGATTACTACCAACTTAGCTACGGAGCCGTCATTGAAAAAAAGGCTAATGTTTCGAAGTCAGCAAAACTTTACTTCAACACGTCCCTACGTATTATTTATTCGTAATATCTTCTAGATGCCAGAGGCTGTACAAACAGCGAGCGTGTAGACCGGTACTCGATCCGGGCACATAGAAATCTCGTGTACAAGTGGTCCGGTGACAGGCAACGACCTTGCCTGAACGGTGTTTGCGAGCCGGCCCGTTACGCCGATTCCCAAATTCCTCTAATACCTCGCTTGGGTATCTAAATAAATGGTCAGATACAATGTTAAATTTCGACTAAATAGATAGATAATTGATAATATGAAAGATAATCTATTCGTTGCGTTCTGTTCAGACGACGCGAAACTGTGAAGGACCTTACAAGAGCTGACGGCTAGTGACTGCAGAATATGAATACGTTGCATTTGTTCAAAGAACTCGGAAAGACTTGACTAAGTTTGGTCAAAGATTATGACCACGATAATAACAGCACATAAGGTCGAATATCCTTGGTATTTTTTTTCAAACTACGTAAAATCTTCGAGTCCTTCAAGAAACCTTCAAGATCTTGGACGAGTGGAATGGGCTTCTATCAAAGAACTTTGATCAAATAAGGGACACAGAACTTGGACAAATATCTTTGACGAGTGGACGATATTCATACAATTTTGCTTTGACCTTTATGATGCGCACAGGTAACAAATTATTCAGACGCTGCCAAAGAACACTTTAGCAGCGTCTGAATTTCCCGATTATTATGAAATGGGAATCTTCAAATCGAATGTGAATAGATACCTTCTAGGCAAGGGTTACACTGACGACCGCATTGCATGAGAGCCTGTCTAGAATTTAAAAAAAAGTTACACTTATTTAGTATGCACTATGCAGTATGGACACTGTCCCAGATTAAATCTGGAACTATAGTTGGCTAGTTTCAGCTTTAATCTCAGCAGGCGGAAGATCATTTCAGGAAAAACGAAAACCCGAACGACTGGAACTGGGTGGACAGAATCGAAGTTATGGCAAAAAATCTTACGCTACAGGTACCTACTATACCTACATCAGTCATGCAGTAGAGTAATACTAGTCAGACAACTTAATCTAGGTCCGACAGGTTAATGTACCGAGGATTTCTGCCCATTGTAGTATTAGTTGCGGCTAATAGTAGAGATGAATTAACCTTCGGGGAAGGTTGTGAGGAAGGATGGTTATCCTCTAATTGTTTATTGTTTGTGGTTTTACCTATTGATAAATGAGGAAATTTCTACCGCATATTGTAGGAAAATTATACTATTTAAAAACCTCAAAATATTCGATATCTAGTATCTACTCATCAGGGCAATCACAGGACTGCATACGATCATAGGACTCAAACTCTATCCAGTGGATGCTGGAACATTAATTTAGTTATTCCAAATTTTCGGCATGAACGACGAGATTAATATGTTCCTACTCCAGTTCGCAAAATAAAAACGATAGTGGAAAAGGAAATCCTTTCACCATCACTCTACCAACAACGTTCTAGGTATTATTACGATAACCTAGTTCGTAAACTTTGAAATGGATTTCTAAATTGGTATGTACTACCTACGTGATAACTGATATCAAGTGAGAGAGTTTGCTCAGATAAAAAATGTTGCATGTCAAAGATCGCTTCAAGAGAGTTTTTGATTTATCTCTAGCCTCAATACCCAAACTGGTTTTGGTTCGTAAAGCTATAACTACCTAATATTGAGAGACTTATAAATAAAAATGTACGTAGAATTTATGCGAGGTTTCATATGTTTAATACTGTGATAAAGATGTGTTTGTAGCAGATGAACAATCATTATCAACATCATCAGTCGTAAAATGTCCATTGCTGAACATCAGCCTCCCCCATGAAGTGGGGAAGGCCTATATTGCCATAGTATACCACACTTCATGCTTGGCAGGCATCTTGGATCATGTAGGATTTTACGATGTTAACCGAGGAGAATCCTGCTGCCCATACCCTGGACATTCCATTAGCCAGCTGCTATAGCACCCACACCAAAAGATGAATAAGAAGACACAATAGTCCCGATATTTCTATGCATCATACTACTTACTAAATAATGTCCAACCCTAATAAATGTCATACCTTGACCCCTAATGAGGATTATTTGTATCTAAGGAATGAGGAACTACGAGGACCATGATCCTACAACACCCAGTCACAGAAGAAATATTTGCACCTTTTTTAAGAGCACAAATACTGTTGATCCAGCCCACAACCCTTACATGATACTGAGTCAAATCTATGAACTCCTTAAATAAGAGTACAGTAGCGCAGGCACACTACAGCTTGACAAGCAAAGCAGTAGAAGGCAGCGCTGTGCTGCACAGGCCTTTGTGTTTCAAAGTTCTGGGTGGTACTGAAATTGTTAGAGGCTGGTCATATGCGTACCATCAGGCAAACGACAAGCTCGTTTCATTAACCAAAGCATAAAAAAAATTACAAATTGCAAAACATTGAAGAATCTATGTCCAGCAGTGAACTGAAAGGTGAATGATCTCACGATCAAACCTGCTGGTGGTTGCTAGTCTCGAAAGTCGATTACATTACACATCCAGTGATTGTTCGCAGCAATACAAATATAAGTGGGTGTTACCATTGTTAGTACGATGCCACAGGTGTGTCATGAATTTGAGTACCGTTAATGAGGAACCAGTTTTGAGTACTACTGGTCTTAATTATTAAAAGTAAAAAATTGATAGATTACAATAGACATGTATTGGGCTTTAGGAAGGACTGTTATTAAAGTGTAAACAATTAATATAAGATTATTTCCAAAAGTTTCAAAGATCCAAGGCTCCAGAAAATGGCCTCCCCTCCTACTGCAGGGGAGGTCTATATGTTCAGCAGTGGTCTTCTCCCGGTTGATAATGATGATGATGAAGGCTTGAGAACAAACTACGCTCACCACACAAAATTTGCCCTGGACAGGGATCATACCCAAGGTCTCTTGCATTGCAGGCAGAATTACTACCAACTTACTTACAGAGCAGTCTTTAAAAAGTACAATATGTCTTTTAAATTCACCAAGAAGTTATTTGCAGCGCTATCTAGCTGAATAGCCTGGGCCCCGATCGCGCTAATTTGAAATGACAGCATACAATTATGGTTTAGTTGTGGTTTGATACCTACTGTGGTTTAATTTCGGTTCAGGCGTGTGGAATTAGATATTGCCGTTCATTTGACAGCGTTAACTGTCAGTTGTTGTCCAGATATATCTCAACTTTTGGTAAAACTATTAGCGCGATACGAAACGGTCAAAAAGCTGTCATGCAATTGTGGTTTAGTAGCGGTTTGGTTGATAATTTTTAACGCGATTGCCCTCCTGGTTACAAACTCAATCTCTCCATGTTAGGAATCTCAAGATCTTTCACTAGTGAACAGGGAAAGTAACGAATACAAGTAAAACCGGCAGAATTTTCCAGATGATATAAACAACTTCACAACACAAATTGTGACAAAAAATTGTGTTGTAAATGTTAAAATTAGTCAGTGTAGTTGTAATCCAGTACTTAATAAGTTCTCTGACGCTGTATATTATGATCACCTATTTGGCACTGGCCCATGTTTACAAACGTAATTTTAACGCTTCCCTGCTTTAAAATGTACTGTGTTGAGTGGTTTGTGTAAAGAAAATATCACATTAAAAATTAATAACTCCTCTATGAAAGCGGATAGTAATGAACTTCTCCTGCGTAACTTTCATACTGTATCATCAGATTTTAACCAAAGAAAATCAGTCATATTGGGTCCCAAATTAAAAATGCCGTTCTACCATGCGTAGGGTGTTGATTTGTCTTTGTGCCTGAATGTGTTGAAAATTTGTATCTAACTTTTAAACTGCTGAATAGATGTTTTTTTACTTAATTCTGTTACCAACTCTGACTACTTATAATTTGGTGCTTTAAGATTCACATGGCCCTACTACTTTTTAATAAAATAAAGATAGTAAAGTGAAAAATGAATGATAAAAATGAAGAGATCTTTTATAACAAACGACCAACTGATCAGTTCACTCAGAACAATGGTTAAAACCCAAAATCGCAAGACATTCACATTGATTGCTATTATGCTGCTCAATTATTATTATTTTTTTATTTGGTATCGAGACGAGCTGGTCGTTTGCCTGATGGTAAGCATAACGCAGGCCCATAACAATTGCAGTGCCGCCCAGAACTTTGAAACACAAAGGCCTGCGCGGCACTGCAGATCGCTCGTTACCCTGAGACATTAGGTATTTAAGTCTCATAAGACCAGTAATTTCACTGGATACTCTGCTCATCAAACCGGAACACAGTAATGCTTACACATTACTGCTTGGCGGCAGACTTCACGAGCAAAGCGGTGGTAACAACCCAGACAGACACTCGCAGAAGAGTTAGTCCTCCCACTAACAAACAATTTTACCCATCATTGCCTCTTAGACTCTAACTTACAGTGTTAAATTTTTTACATCATGCTACGACAGCCAATTAATGAGAAAGGCATTGGAACTGCTACTATATAACATTATAGGTACACTTCTGCTATACGGAGCTATAACTCTATCTGTTGTAGTGACAGCACAGAGAAATTTATAGACAGATAGTAAAGGTGTCCATCAAACTTTATAATTTATAATATGCGAGTGAAGCCTTGGCCCCTGTGCCTAATGGTTTGTATTATTGTATGCACTAGGTACTGTCACACAACTCTTTGATAAATGGTAAGAGATAAATAAATTTCGTAGTGACTGTATCTTTTTTTATAGTATTAGATTACAAGTTGAGCAAGTTGTTTGCCAAATAGTAAGCAAAATTCTAGGCAGTTCCACTCAGAACTTGGAAATGGCCTATGCAGCACTGCATTTGTGCTCATATTACTCTGAGACATTAGGTACTAAGTCTAATAACTCCAGTAATTCATGACTACTTTGCTCATCAAACACAGTACCGGTTACACATTACTGCTTGACAGCAAACCAGTGACCCAGATGGACACTCGCAGAAGAGTTAGTACCTACCACTTGGTACCACCTGTTAGCAGTTATAATATTGGTGAACAAATAAATTGCTTGATTTCAAAATTTAAGATTAAATTAGCTGTTACTTCATATGTAAATCAAGGTGTTAAATGTATTTTTGTTAACATTACCTTGAACTAAATAAGCCAGCATACAAAATGTTAAAAGTTAATAATAATTTTCATGATAGTACCTATAAGAGTCTAGTTTGCTAACAGGGGCATTAGTAGACTGTCTGATTAAAATTACCAAGAGATGGTGAAACAATAACAATAAAAGGTGAGAGGTGTGACGAGTTGTTACAAACATTATTAGAGTCAACTAGCTTCTGCCTGCGGTTTCACCTGTGATCTTACAGGAACCGCTAATTTTTTCAGGATAAAAAGTAGCCTATGGTTACTCTCTAATCCATAAGCTATATCTATGTCAAAAATCTCATTGATCTGTTGCTCTGTTGCTGCATGAAAGAAGGACAGAACAAACAAATGTACACACTTTGCAGTCACAATGTTAATAAAATAACTGTTCTGTAACTGTAATTTACAGATGATAGATGGCTAGTACAAATACCACTTGTTCCTTTCTTATCCTGATTTGTCTCAATGCTGAGTTGATATTTTCTGTGGAAATTAATCTTACACTCAATAACTGAAAAACAGCATGATGAAAAAGAGACCATCAAAACAGTATGAGGTCATGTCAAGTGACATAATAGTATATATGTATGTTATTTCTTTAGTGTTTTATTATAGTTATGACATATTAATGTTATTCTGCGGAAATACAGTACTTTAGCAGAAATGTGTCATGTACATCAATTTATATTAGTTTGTTCAGACATTGTAGGTACCCAACAACAAATAAACTAGTGTAAAATTAAATCAACATGTTTATTTTGTGAATTTGTGGGGCGTAACTAAGTGGAGTACAGTGTATGAACTGAGTGATGGCCACATTTATACCTCTCACTGCGATTTCTCAATTTATATCAAAGTTTTCAGTGGGTAATAGAGCATGAACCGTTAAAAACTTTGTAACTTTTTTCACAACTTTACTCATTTAGAACTTAATAACAGCGCGATTTAGTACTTCTAAAATGAATGAACGGTGATTAAAGTTGTAAAATGGTGAAGAATCTTATCAGAATCTTTGCAATCTGCTGGGTAATCTTCCGTTATCTGAGTCAACTAGTGATGTCGCCTATCACGAGCAAGCTTTCGTGGCATAGAATTTATCCATAATCAGCTCTCAATATCCATTTTAACTATAAAAGAAAAACTCACCTTTTTTCACAACAATTAAATAAACTGCTAACCGTAATCCAATAAAATTAAAATCCACTGATCTGATCCTATTACAGGCTGAGCACAACAAACATTCTTTTACAAACAACACTAACAATACAGTCACAAAAATTTTCACGTATTCACACAAACTGTTTTTTTAATGACCAACAATCACTTTTTCAACACCGAATCAAGAGAAACTTGGGTAATTTCAACAATAAAATTCGGAAACCGTCGTTAGCGTACTATCCAAGTTGGATCATCGGCCATTACTGATAATGTTGCCAGTTTACAAGAGTCACGTTACTCCCACAGCTCCCACTATGCTCACGTGTAGTAAGTAGTTGCATTGCCACGACAGGAATTTAAATACCTACCGCGCCATTTCGTGAGTCAATGAGGAAAGCAAGAGAACATTAACATTAAGCTAAAATTGTCGGCTCTTATAAACAAAGTTAAAAGATTATTAGTTAAACTATGTTTTATCTTTCGATTCGGTTTCAAATTGTCAATGAACAACATACACATAACATGGTATGATTAAAACCATCATTTATCACTGTTTATTACTATAAGTTGTAAACTTGCAACTATTTAGAAAATATAATTATTTCATAAAAGTATAATATTATTGTCAGTAATTGATGAAACTATAATATAATCATAATACAGAGTTAATGTGGTTTAATATTACACCAAAAAAATATGCACACGAATTTATTCGGTTTAAATTCAAATTCATTTATTTGTAAAAATATGGGTTAGTAGGTTAACGTTATCATATGATCGCCATATTCTCCATTAGGTGTGCAAATATTTAGTCGTTATTAAATAAATTTATATGCATTATTCACATTTCAAATTGTCAATTACTGATTAATAAAATTAATGTCAATATTAAATACTTATTACAAAACAGTTTTTTATTTCACAACGCATTGTATAAAATAGACATGAACATTTCTGCAAAAATTTTTCCACAGTATAAAAATTCTCGACCACTAACTACTTACCAAGATCGCTGACCGCTGATCGCTGAGCGCTGACCAAAATCGCGGAAAAGGCAGGTCTACCAATCGCTGATGAAGATGGTTGAAAATAAGAGGAATCATATATAATATGCAGCTCTTGCGAAATGTCTCAAGAGAGGGAACAGGCATTTTCAGACGGGCTCTAGTAGTGGCTCGTTTATTTACGTTGTCGTATAGCTCGAACAATGATGGATCGGTCATTACGAATTTAGCCATCTCATTATGTATATGCAAGGCACCATAAGATTATTAGATTTGAAAACAGGCTTACAAGAGTCAGTCCATTTTATACAATACATAGCTCGAATGCATTTTTTTGCACTCTAAATATTCATAAAATATCTGAGGAATTTCCCCAAATTACAATGACATACCGCAATATGGAACAGACATAGGCGTGATAAACTGTTAGAACAGTTTATTCCTACGTTGTGTCATAACTTTTCGTTGTATCGTTCTTATACGACAGACCCCTTCCACATAACCGAACAATTGACGCCATTTAAAGATATTTAATATTTTATTTAAATATCTAAAGAACAGTATTTCTTTAGACATTATTAGAGAATGAAGAGATGTGACAAGACGAGCAGGCCGTTTACCCACAAAATAGATTGTAGTTTGCCTGAGCTCGGTAGGTAAGTATCAAGAATAATATAACGATTCCAATGTACTTTCTAAAATAACAATGTCTCGTCGATCTGAGAAATCTCACATGAAACTTTTGTTAGAGAATAATTTTACTGACAACTTTTATGATTCAAAGATACAGTACACAGTTAGTAGCAAAAGCTTCCACGCTAGCCTCATGCCTGGGTGGAAGATGTGAGCAAATCGAGATTCATACTAGCATTGTTTACTTTTAAGAACGGGACTTAATCGCGATAAAAACACAGGTTTATATTTACCAAATTTAAAAAAAAAAGGAAAAGCCAGTGGATACAGTTAGACGTCAGTGTAGTGTGTCGTGACAAGCTTAAACTTTTATAACGCCGAATGTGGGTAGTTGGTGATAACACTCACATTTTATTGACGCTGACACCCGCATTCTCCAGTCTTCTCGTGACCACGATCAATGCAACTTGATCGAAACGTCGCCGTCGAGGTAAATATAAACCTGTGTTTTTATCGCGATTAAGTCCCGTTCTTAAAAGTAAACAATGTTTTCGAATAGCGAAAGTTTAAAAGTTATCATACTAGCATATTTGTTGTGTGCATGTGCGGGAAATGTTTCCGAAATTCAAAATGTCGCTAAATTTTGCTCACTGTAGCTCCTTACTAGTCTTTACAATTTCTTCTTAAATATTACAACTTAGAACGCAATTTGGTTGTAAGTGGTAACATTGTGCTTTGACAGTCAAAACAAATGAATGACATCAGATTCAGGGGTGCGTTTACGGGACTTTTCTATACATATACAAATGCATTAAATTGAAGCGTCTGTTTAATAACAGCTTTTTACTAAATCCATTATATTAAAGTATATACAGCAGTACTTAAAACTGCAATTTTAATTTTTTTTGTCTATATGTTTGTCCCGGATAATATCCGAAACGGTTGGACCGATTTTGAAGAGACTTTCAGGCTATAAGGAGTAATTTAAGCTACTTTTGTCTTAGAAAATTCTGTGGGCGAAGCCGCTTGCACAGCTAGTCCTAGATAAAATTTAGTCTGGCGAAAAATTTAATACGGCGGATATTTAAGGATAACAATATATAATATCTTATTCAGGGATAAATAAAGAGACATTTTGTACAGAATATTTAATTTTAACAATTCCTCCGTAACTAAACAATTCTCAACAATATCGTACACATTTCAGAATATTCAATAGGTACATAATCTATCCAAAATAATAACAATTTCACAGACAATATGGGTAAGTACGGAGCGACGAAGATACAAAAACATTAAATTAGTAACGAAGATGTGATGATATATAATACAATACACTGTGATTAAATAGTTTAAAGTATAAAAAGACATAGCAAATATCACTTTTAAGCGAATATAATATGATTTATGTACAACCATAGACACGAATTGTTGCACTTTTCCGTCAGAAATCCATTAAAATCTATAGTATAACGAATGAAAAACTCTTTGGCCGGTGTGAATATAGATGCGAGTTCTGCGTATTGACTAAAAGTAAACCCAGTAGAGAGGCATGATTTGGGTATCGAGGAGCAGAATGTGCGCAGTCAGACCGGTAATAAAGTTTAACTGGAATACCGATATTACAATTCATAATTTTTTTATTAGTTAGCTCATATCAATTGTATTATACCTTACAAATGTACCATTCCTCTCATACTAAATGTTGTTCGGTTCTGATTACAACATTATATTGTAATTGTAACATTATATTTAATTATTTTTATGTAAAATGATAAGTATGGGAAATGAAACAATTCGTTTCTCCGGCTCTGTCTTATTTAATACAGGCACAAGATTCTTTATCCTAACACAGAGCAAGACATAATTACAGTACACAGCTAATCAAGATATTAGGACATCATAACAAGAGATATAGATATACAAGAAGCTACGATAAGCGCGACGGATCTAGGCTGACATGAAGTAAGAGGCGAGTTCTGTCTCAGTCACTCTATAGCATTTACGCGTTCGCTTCTCTTTCGAACGCTTGGAGCTGAACTCGGGTCGGACTAGATTCGTTGCTCATACGTCAGATATTTATATAGATTAGTAGCTGCTATTTAAGTATAATATCTAGTAGACTTTTCGACACAAATAAATAAGACCACGCACGGTAAATATTTTATTGCATATTTTTTTCAGGGAACATTTATTGGTGTCAATTCTGTTGTTTCATACCTACACCTAATTTTAGTTTCACTCTCTCTCTTCCCAAAACATAACATGAGAAAGAGATGGAAGATGTTTTACAGATCTAAGTTTAGATTTAGAGCTGTCAAATATATTCCATCCTTGATAAATTAGACGCTACTAAATTCATTGCTATTATTACACTAGACACAAGCAAGTGGATTAATTTGACAGGTCTAGAATATATTCCATCTCTTTCTCATTTCGAAAGAGAGATCAAAACTAAAAACGGTTTAGGTAGGACATCAGAGATGGGACAGTAATATCACTAAATGAATGAGATAAATCGTCTTGTTAGTTTAAGTACCGTATGATGGCAGGGATAATAATATATCAGCATTGTAGATGCATTACTTGTCAATACCTACCTCTATAGAATCATTGATTACACTATAACACATATCGACTGCCGAAAAGTAAACCTGATAAGTCAAATAACATTTAGAATAATAATTACAAGTATATATACTCTCTGGGTAACGATCGCACTACAGTGCCGCGCAGGTCTTTGTGTTTCAAAGTTCTGAGTGGAACTGCAAATGTGCCACCGTTATGCTTGCCTTCAGGCAAGCGGCCAGCTCGTCTCCTTATATAATAGCATAAAAAATATTAACATTTCATACATACACTGTCGTGAATGAGTTGTTTTTTTTTATTTCTTTTACTTATCGAGTTATAACCAGCAGCCATCGGAATATAATTACTTTAGCCTCATTTTCTCTGTAGTTAGCCTTAACTCATAAAATAAAAAGCTTTTCAAATATCACTGGACAAAATAATTTTTAAAATGAATTACATCTTCTTTAAAGTGTAATAAATTGATTAAAAAAACTTCCACATTCTAATAAAAAATATTTACAA
This sequence comes from Crocallis elinguaria, assembly GCA_907269065.1. NCBI lineage: Eukaryota > Metazoa > Arthropoda > Insecta > Lepidoptera > Geometridae > Crocallis > Crocallis elinguaria. The sequence goes on from OU026076.1 coordinate 3,241,907, forward strand.
TTTGATGCCTAAAAAAATTAATTACATTTTACAATTTTCAAAAAATTATTAAATTTTTAAGTAACACCTTTATGTATTTGTAAATAAAAAACGGCGCTTTTGGCACAAATCAATTTACATTTTTTGTTCATGTCATAATACGCATACGAAGTATGCAAATGTTAAATGTATACATCGAAAGCTACGATAATTCAGTAATAAATTCCTATCTACATAAAAATATTAATATTTTGCACTACACTGGTTCGTGAAACATTTCTATGATCTTTAACTCACAACTTTTTGAAGGGTCATATAATGTAAAATGTAAGTCATTAATTCCTTTTATGTACCCACAGCATTCCTAACCGGGCAACACCAATCATGGCGGTAAACGGCCGCCATATTGATTTTTATGACGTCACTTATCCTACGACTTATCATTTCGTACAATCGAATATTTTTGTACCTGGCAATAATTAAATTAAAATAAATAAAAAAAAGAAAATTTACACTTGATATGCCAACGGAAGACTACATGATTAGATCACGATACACTTGTAAAACTGGTATAAAACAACTAGTTACAATTTGGACTCCGGTAAATACGAATAACAATTTCTTTACAACAGCTAACTTAACCATTACCAATTCCTAAAAAAAGATTAAATGCACAATTCATGTAAGTACTTTCAATGGGAAAATATTGCAACATTTTCGCACTTTTTTTTAACCTAATATCCTTTCCCTCAACATTATCGTTATGTAGATATAATTACCAATAAATGACGGCGTCTTTATAGTCAGTCCTGGCCCTGATTTTATAAGCACACATACTAATTTTAGTAACGCCTTGTCCCTTTCTAATCATGATTAAAAGATTTAAGATATTTTAGACCTATCAAGGTTGAATATACAGGGTGAATTTTCCAAGCGGGCGTGGATTGCCAAATCCGAAACTAAGAGAAATAATGAAAAATACTCAAAGGAGTCTCGGGCTCATAGCGGCAAAGAGCATCATTGGATTTAAAAAAAAACGCACTGTATTATTACACCATTTGATAATGTCGCGCAAATTTGATCCATATAATATATCATAATATATCCATTATCCATCGAAGAACTGAATGGTGAAGACCAAAGATAAGCAGAGACAGTAACAATAGTGAGCTGCCTTTCTTTCTTCTATAGCGAGGAATTTTTAATGAAGTAAATAGTAACATATCAAAAATTTCGCCGTCAACCGGACTCGAATTCCGCGTCTCCAGCTCTCCGGAAACGCTTTTCCAACTGAGCTAAAACCTAACAATGTTAGCGACGTATATATTTGAGATATAGGTTTTTTCTTCGACATGAAACTACAGATTCACTTCGGTACGATAGGCTCTATACCACGAGCTGTTTGTATGCCCGCGGACGCTCCTACCCGCTTGTCTTTGACAAAGTCGGGCGTATTACTAAAGACAACGTAAACAATATCTAAAGATGTTCCAACATTAATCGATCCCAGGTGATTGGTCATCAATTCATCATAATAACTACGAAGTTTACCTAGTTTAAAATATTGGTCATTAACAAATGTGCACCACACTCACGAACATTAGATAAAAAGGGTAAAGATGAAATCCACTGAGCCGACATCAAGTATGTAAATAGTGTTTTTTTGGAATGAACTGTATTTGTGGGACCCAATCCTGCTAAACATACATCATACTGATGATGATGTTGTTACAGTGAACAATATGTATTATGTACACATTTACCGCATGCTCCGCATACTCATAAAAATTTAAATGTCTCTCAAACTTCTTGCGTTCATACTGGACTAGATGGCGCCACTGTTTGACATCTACTATCAAACTTCTATTGGTTGGATAAAATATGTTTTGTCTCGTTTTCACGCGTTACATTTCACGTCAGCGGAAAAGAAAACAAAACACATGGAGGTTTCAGAGGCGTTTTAAATTTGTATGAATAAAAGGGTTGGAGCATTGTGACGTCACGAAAACATAACGCAATCTTAAAATCCATAGTTGGGCATAGAGCGCAATCTATAGACGAAGTTAGCGATACGTAAGCACAGAGCGTGTTGCTCAACTTTACCCATTGTAAAACAGATATAGATATAATAGATATGGATATAGCAGAGTTGAGCAGCCGATATCTTTGACAGCACTCGTACACTGGGGCAGAATACGGTAAGCCGCTATCTCGCTCGCACATCTCAACATTTTTGAAGATAAAAAATGAATAAACGTATTCGGTGAATTTGCTGGCAATAACATTACAGAGGTACGGCAAAAGTATCATTTTGATATGATCAAGTTTTCATACATGGAAATGGGCAAAACATAAAATTCCATTTTAGGTTTTAAAACTTGAATGGATCAAAATGAAATTTTTGTTTAACTTTTGCAACGTTCTTGCGAGCATCTTCACCGAATGCGATTTTTCATATGTGATTTTATTTATCTTTAAAAATGTTGAGATGCGCGAGCGAGATAGCGACGCGCCGTATTCTGCCCCTTAAACCCTTTCCACTAAGGCTAAAAGGTTGTGTTCCCAACCAAAACAGTCTCTTATCAAACAAGAATAACTTCAGCTAATGTCTATGGCGCTTAACACCTTCCGTCACTAAAGTCATCACTTAACACATCGTCTATCACTTTCGAAAGCTTCAACAGGGTTGTCACCTGAACGGAACTTGTCTCATCGCCCGGTAGGAGTTATATACAAGCAGGGCCGGATTATCCATAAGGCAAAGTAGGCAACTGCCTAGGGGGCCCCGCACACCCCGGGAAAAAATCAGAAAATGTTTTTTAGAGTGAATTAAACTTGAAGGTTTGTATGTAACAAACCCCCCAATGATCATATTTTTATATTATATCGTCATATTTCAGAACGCATTTCAAATTATTATAGCACTAGCTTCTGCCAGCGGTTTTCACCCGCGTTCCCACAGGAACCGTGCATTTTTCCGAGATAAAAAGTAGCCTATGTTACTCTCCGGTCCATAAACTATATCTATGCAAAAAATAACGTCGATCCGATGCTCCGTTACTGCATGAAAGAAGGACAAACCAACAAACACACTTTCGCATTTATAATATTAGTAGTAGTAATATCATTATGGTTAGAAAAGGGGACCCAAGACGTGTATTGCCTAGGGGCACCGACATGGTTAATCCGGCCCTGTATACAAGGTTGTCGCGGCCAGGGCTTCTCCTAGCGTAGGGTTGTCGAAACGAAGTTCCTAGTTTATGATTGTTGGTCGCCGCAGCAGGCGGTACAGTCGAGGCAGCCCTGCGGCGGACCGCCTCGCGACCGCTATCTTTTCCCTCGGCACCCTTGTTGCTCCTGAAAGTAGAAAGATAGATAAACTCTTTATTAAAACACTACAGTACAAGGAACATCTATACAAATAAATAAAACTAAATAAATCAATTCGTTTTCTCATAAGAATTAAATATTTATATCGATATAACTGGAAATCGAACGCAAGATACGTCAAAAATAAGACTCAGTCAAAAAAGTCGGGCGTATCTACTGAGAGTTAAAACTCCCCATACAAATCGGGCAGAACAAGTGACGTCAAATGCTCAGTGTGGACCGTAAAGTACATAGTTGTCATACATTTTTGTATTAATTGAAATGTTGAATTGAATTGAATTTGATAGTATCATTTAAATTACTATTGGATGATAAAAAAAATTGAAATCTGGAAAATTTTAGATGCAATGCAATGCAAAGTATTTTGTTATAAATTTCAATTTTATTGTGTTAATGTGATGTTCTTAAACCTATATAACGACAGATAAATTTTGTGTTTCGTACAACATCCCTATTAAATGTATTATTATAAGGGAAAATCTAGAGAATCTCCTCTCACCTGCAGTATACGTATGGAGTTCAGAAGTTCCTGTTTGTCAGCTAACAAGCTCGCTGCCTCCTGCTGTGCCGCGTGTACGCACTGCCTTAGCACATTAGCTTCTTCTACTTTCCTGTGGAGAATAGAATAATAAATACTTTATTGTCCTTTTTAATACTCTGTGATAACGAGACGAGCTGGCCGTTTGTCTGATGGTAAGCATAAAGCCGGCCCATAACAATTGCTGTGCCACTCAGAACTTTGAAATAGAAAGGCCTGCAATGCGCTCGTTACCATGAGACATTAGGTAATAAGTCTCATAAGCGCAGTCATTTCACTGGCTACTTCGCTCATCAAACCGGAACACAGTAATTATAAAATACGTAATTGGTACTGAAATCTTGTGGCCACCTTCATCAAATTCAAAATGCTTTATTCAAATAGGCCCCAAAGGAGCACTTATGAAAGTTAAAATAAATGACTCTAACAGCGGGCCCCTGCAACATTCGACTACCTGAATCACAGACTAAAACTAATGCTGTCTTTATCAAAACATAATAAATGACAAAGACACCAACAGACCCAATCCGTGCTCAAAGTCAACGAACCTTCCAGAAACCCACCGTGCCCGTCCAAAGTGGTATAGGCCGAGCAAGAAGAAGGGCAAGAAACTCGTAATCTCTGTACGTCATCTAGGATCAGAGTACTTGTAAAGAGCCCAAGCTCGATGGAGTAATTTCGTTACAGAATTCCTATGGCCACCTTCCGGCTCCATCATCAGACCAGATTATCATATTGCATTATCAACTAATTTACATATGTAAAATTTCGGCTCAATCGTGCACCGGTAAGAGGGACTAATTTAGCTTGCAAGATTTGACCTAAACAAACATAAAAACAGTGCAAGTTGAATAAAAACTTAACTTACGCTCTCAACTCCCTATTATCATCAGCTATCCTAGACAGCGTCAGCAGCCGTCTTTTCAATTCTTCGTTCTCTTTGCTGAGTCTATCGATCCTTTCCCTTGCCTCATCCATTTCTGGGGTCGGCTGTGGTGTGGCAGGTGACGTCACAGTCGAGGGCGTGGACATAGGGGGTCCGAAATGTAAGACACCGGTGGAATCTCTGTTCATGCGGAGATTGGTGAGGGAGAGGTCTAAGGGCTGAGGCGGCGGTGCAGAGATGGACCGCGTCGGTCGGTCTTCTATTAGGTGTAATTTCACATTTTCTATTAGAACCTGAAAAAAATCGTGCAACAGATGTATTTTTAATGTACAGATAACATATCTAAAAATAATTTGAGAATAACCTTACATTACAACCTTATCTTTTATCATATTCATTATCATTATCAGCCTCTTACGCTCCAGCTGCTGGGATACCGGCCTTCTCTCACAGAGAGAGTTATGGGCCATAATCCACCACGCAGGCCCAGTGCGTCTTGGTGGATGTCACATGTCCTCGAACTTTTTTGTTCTTGAACATGCGGGTTCCTCACGATGTTTTCCTTCACCGTTTTAGAGCGAGTGTCAATAATCATATTAACTGAGTTTTGTAGCCTTTAACTACCTACCGTAGGAACTGCCGTACCTATGGAAATATTACCTCTAATGGCATCGGAGGCATGATGACCTCATCCTCAATCAGTTCAGACAACGCCAGAGCTGTGCTCATATTGAGAGCTAAATTCAGATCCCGTATTCGTGCTTCCAGAAGCTCTTCAAAAGGCGCCAGTCCATACGGTTCACCCTGGATGGAATAAGACGTAGATAAGACGTAACTTTAATGAAACGTTAATTATAAATTACGGTTCTTTGGGTGTTATGTTGCTGATTTTGATGCATTTTATTCACAGATACATGCGTTAGTGTCGTATTCCACATTACACTCATCAAAAATCTCTGTCCAAGGTGAATTTTATCAAAGTACTTGGATGACTTCATCTAATCATCTAGGCACATCAAAGGTTACGACAACGATAATAGCAGCACGTAAGGTCGAAATTCCTCCATTTTTTCAGACAACGCAATATACTGTGCAAAATTCACTAAGAAAACTTGGACAAAGATCTTAAGACGAGTGGAATGAGCTTTTGTCAAAGAACTTTTATCAAATAAGGGACACAGTAGTTTGACAAAGATCTTGAACAGTGAGAAGAGAGAACTGTGTCGGATGTGTCCTCGATTTCAGGTTGGTAATCTTGCATTTATCATAGGACAGTGGCGCAAAAGTTATTAAGTGGCTTTAATCAAAACAAACTCCTGTAAGCACATCTGAGTTGGCAAACAGAGTATACAATAAAATCGAAATATTGTAGAGTACCCTTACCTTTTCATCCACCTGTTTCGGCAGCTCGACCCTTAGCAGCCGCGCGGCCACATTAGGCGTCTCCCGCAGTCTCAGCTCGTCACATTCATCTACAGCGGGTTCCGTCCACGCGCGCGCTCGCATTGAGAACTTGTTCTAATAAAAGTTTAACTTTAGTACTGCATATCGAACAACAGATGGCGCTATTTTAAAATTTGCGAAATGTATAATGAATGAAGAGTTATGAATCTATTTCGTTAATCAATACTCACTTAACACTGTTATACATAAATAGCTGATATGGGAAGAAGTATCATAGAAACGCCTAGTGTTTTGAGATTGTGTTTTTCAAACGTATGTTTACTGTCGATTTCATCACTCTTCATTCTACGAGTATAATATTTTGTATCTAATTTGTCAAGTGTCATCCTTTAGAAGGCTATTGGTTCATTCATACAGGTGACGTCAAAGGTGTTTTTTCATGACATGAGATGAATGAAGATGGCATGGCGTATGGACATTTAGTATGGTTTTTCATGCAGGGCGAATTAGATAAGCTAAAATGGCTGGACATACTGGGACGAATAGCGCGTGAATGTCAAAGCACCTTGTTTTCGTAACGAAATATACTTTTTTTCAGCATCTTTAGTCGGGCGGATTTAATTATGTATCTCGATCGTGCGAGATCAGGGCCCCAATTCTACAAAACAAATGGTTTAAAAATGACAATCGTTTCCATCCCACTTTCAGTATTATATAGCACACTTGTTTTTCCACGGTCGCCTATGACAATGGCGGTCATCAATAATCCATTGTTAATTTTCGTATGCTCTTTGTCTTGGTGAAAGTGATCAAATGCTAACCTATAAAATAAAAATCGCACATGGGTTTTTGCTTCAGTCTGCCCAATCATTTTACAAAAAACGAAGAACCACTGCACTCTGCAACTCAAGGCTGTTTTCAGAGTACATGTTACTACTACGAGGAGGTCGACACACGTACTACATTACTGATTAAAGGGAATTTTATGGTCAAATTTTAGTACCATTATTTACTTATCTATCCATGCTTGCGAATCAAGCATTTTTATTATTATACTTTTCAAGATTAGGGTAACGTAAAAGGTATACTGACAAAACACAATCCTTCTGATAAACCCTTTAAAACTTCTGGCATGCGGGAATATAAACCTTAAATCCAGAGCATTAACGCTGGTGCAATGTGTGGACAAGTTGTGTGTCATGACTTTTACAAAGCATACTTAAAGCTAGCTTTTTACATGTTAATGCGTCGATTGTTTAGCAAGCGTTTCAACTAGTGTTTAATTAGAATGCAAAACTATATGTTTAACGCATCTGTTCACAGTTCATGTTACATCGAATAGATGGCGTTAGTGACAACTGAAGTGGTTGTTGGTTGTGGTAATACAGATTGGTAGCAATGAAGCATTTCGGAAGATATTTCACATCACTTATTCTTAAGAAAAATAGTGTAAATTTTTAGTTATATTATCTTTCAGAATCGTACTAGGCATTTAAATAAATAAAAGTCATATAACAACAGTTCGAACTTGAGACAACCTGTTTATTCAATGTGTATATTTTTTAAATAGTGACAGAAATATCTTTTGTCTCATTCACTCATACACAGACAAACCCCCTTGGCTACGACACAACCTCTACAACTAATCGGCACTCAACAAAATGATACCACTACGTTCGTTTTACATAAACGATCTGGCAGACCGTTTCAATACCTTGAGCCGTTTCTTTCGTTCACGATAGCCGAGCGGGCGGGAATTGCCATAGAGAAAAAAAAACACACATAGACACATATAGTTAGAGAATAAAATCGGATGCAATCGTCAGTTTGTTACAGCAATTTAGACCTTACGGGGAACGAGATACGATGGGAAATGTGATGATCGGGCGGCCATGCAGATTGATGTGAGATTCTACCATGTCATGGGTATTGTATCAAGATTGGGAAATGTCTACGAAAGTGTTTACAACGTATTTTAAGGAAATATCGGAATAATTTAAAAAAAGATTCTAAACAGGTAAAAAATGTCAGCGTCATTAAATAGGATACATTTCACCCTTTGAGGAACTTTAATTATTGTCAACACTTCCGTAACCTGAGATTAGGAACTTTTAAAAACTATATACCGCAGATCATTATGTACAGTTACGGTAAGAATACCTTCGTCAGTTTCCAAATTCTTTCCTTAATCAGATATGGACACTTAGTACCTTTTGACCTTACGGCAGTTAGCAGACTACTGTATAGAATACTATTATTTAATGCAGTGATAACAAAGGTTAAAATAGCATTGACTTTTAACCAATGTCTAGTGTACATCAACACAAGACTTTCTGGATGGCCTGCCTATTTCGAAAAACAAATCAAACTGTCAAAGTTTGTCACTACATTTGCATCTCCCCATTATTTTTTTCTTTGTTCAAAAATATTAATATAACAGAATCGTTGTCAGTAACGCAATACTGACATAGACTTGACAAATACCTTTAAGCAAGGAGTCTTAACACAAAATAACTACTTCGCAAATAAAAATATACCTTAAAGTGACGAATCGTTTCTTACTGTGACTGTACCTATGTTTATAGTACTTGTAAGATAAACATGGTTTGTCTGGATAAGGTGTGGGTGTGACATGCTATCAAGAGATAGAAACTTAAGTATGGAATATTAAAGTCAAATGTTTAAAATGTTGTATGTGTGTTAGGAGTCAATGATAGATTTAAAAAATCAGAGCAGCATGTGAGAAATTGTAAAATCAAATCATTGTAAGAAACTGTGAATATACTTAATAAAATTAAGAGCATTTAAAAAAATCTATTCGGGAAAAGATTGAATAAATTATTTTTACAGCATAAAATTATTCACCCAGCAGACTTTTTATAGGCCATTGCCAGCGTATTCTGTGTTTAATTTTTATTTGTCTTATCACCGTTTTTAGCTTTGGTGGAATACGGACGTAAGGATCCCTGTCCACTGAGGCTTTGCAGAGTAAAGCTGACATGACCAATAGAGTAACTCTAATCTCTGTCGGCAGTTTATTATTAGACAATCGGCTAATTTTATTTTATTTGTATTGCATTCGTACATAGGCAGCGCCAGCTTCACCAGCAACCCCATGAAAACACCCGTGGTGTAGTAGCTGGTTTGTTGAATACAACTCCTACAGCGCGCCAAGATTGCAGGTTCAATGCCAGCAATGGCAGAAACAAAAACACACAAAAGAAAAAGACAAGCTCTTATTAATAAACAATATTAAACGGTGATTTAGATAGACTATGTTTTGTCTTTGTTGTTTTTTAACAATTTTAAAGTGGATCGAAATAGACAAGACATAGTTTAACTATACAAACGTTTAACTCTGTTTAGTAAATAAGAGCCTTAGATCTGAGTGCCATTGCGCCACGGCCGTAGTCTTTTTCCCTAACTATTAGGAACTACTTTGAGATTAGCAGGGCTATTTTAATTCACTCGGAATGATATCCGTGTCGGAAGCGACTGTCTTGATCGTATATATTTCGAAATCGCATCCCGTCAGAGAAATTCCCCGTTTAGATTCGACAACTCAGCTGCATAAACACGGATATAACCCCGACAATGGTGTCAATTCTATCATTACATATCTAAACTAATTTTAGTTTCGCTCTCTCTCTTGCCAATGCATAACATGAGAAAGAGATGGAAGATGTCTGACAGATCTAAATTTTGTTTTAGAGCTGTCAAATATCTTTCGATCTTGATAAATTAGGTGTCACTGAATTCATTGCCATTTAAATTTACACTAGACACAAGCAAGTGGATTAATTTGACAGGTCTAAAATATATTCCATCTCTTTCTCATGTTATGCATTGGAAAGAGAGAGAGCGAAACTAAAATTAGTTTAGTTATGAAATGATAGAATTGACACCAATATTTCTCTGTCGGGATGCGTTTCCAAGATATCGCGAACAAATAAAGTCGCTTCCGACACGGATATCATTCCGAGTAAATTAAAATTACCCTGCTGGTTCTACGTATGTGAAAGTTGGTTGTCAGTCATTTATCAATAACAGTTCTCACCTGAAACTCGTCCCAAGGTATAGAGGTGCACTCGTCGCTTTTGAGATCGTCAGCTACGAGTCGAAGGGAGGACTTGCCGTTACCACTCTGTTGGACTATGTGGATGTTGTTTAGCCGCCAGGTTGAAGTTGATATCTGGGATAGGAAGGTTGATTATTGAGTGTCGAATGAAATAAAAACTTTGGGATCCCACATAAAAACTTTACTTGACTAAGCTCTGCTGCTCATCTCCACAATATTAGACCATACACGTGTGGCGCACATAGTCAGGTGGCAACACTGGGTTGTTACCACCGCTTTGCTTCGTGAAGTCTGCCGCCAAGCAGTAGTGTGCAAGCATTACTGTGTTCCGGTTTGATGGGCAGAGTATCCAGTGAAATTACTGGGCTTATGAGACTTAATACCTAATGTCTCAGGGTAACGAGCGCACTGCAGTGCCGCGCAGGCCTTTGAGTTTCAAAGTTCTGGGTGGCACTGCAATTGTTACGGGCCGGCGTTATGCTTACCATCAGACAAACGACCAGCTCGTCTCGTTACCAAATAACATAAAAAAAAGAAATTCACAAAACCATATAATTTCCACAAAGATACTGGCAAATAGAAGTTTCCTGAATTCAACGATTTCTTTTATCACCCAATATTAATTTAAATGATACCATAAGATTCTTTACATTTCAATGAATAAGTAATTGTATTACAACTATGTACTTAAATGCAGTGTTTCACAGCCAAATCAACAAAATGCATGGTTTTAGTGCAGCTTTACGGCCCGCGTTAAACAAGTGACGTCAGATGTTCTGTCCTATTAGTATGGCGAGTTTTAGCATTTAGTTAATACGCCCGACTTTGACTCTCATTTTTGACGTTTCTAGCGTTCGATTTCCAGTTTTTTCGATATAGACATTCATGAGAAAACGGATTGATTGACCCATAAAAGAAATGGAGTCAACATCCCTATTACAGAAGTGTTTTTGCCACGTAACTCACAGAACAGTTTATCACATATTGATCACATACCACATCCCGTCTCCTACAGGAGCTGGTGACGGAGTGATCACTGGGAGACGAGGACCTGCCTTCCACTACTTCTGCAGCAACCTCCACGCCGCTTGACGCTCGCCCGTGTTCAAACTCTCTGCAAAGGGCATTTTTATTTCAATGGAAAGATGATTCTAACCTTCTACTCTACGCTGTCCAATAATCTTAGATATTTTTTGTAAACAAAGAAACGTCACGAAAAGTCACTGTAAAAGTGACATGACAGTTGCCCAAAACTTTTGAAAAATATTTTTGTTCCTATTTCGCCCGGCTTTGCTCTCGCGTAATTATAACGTAACAAGAAACAAATAACAAGAACCAACAACAAAAACTTAAACAAAACCACTGCAAAATAACAAGATCTTTAACACCAACACATACGCAGCAAGATACACACTCGAGTTCGGAGATTGGAACAGATCAACAGATAGAAAAAGAAAATGGCGGTGATTGAACAAAATGTTTCATTCAAATCTCTGCTGTGTTCCCAGTCTAAGAAAAATAACTGCACAAAAAACTTCCTTTTACTATAGTTTTGTTTAAAATAACAATCTTGCAAAAATGATCCATTTAAAATGTCTCAATAATTCAAGTTTATCATGTTACAATTTAAAATCAATTAATAATAACGTTTATCATCAAATCATTGATTGCACAGTTTTCTATTAATTTTTTCGTTCTGTCAACCTCTTTGTTTACATAAAATATCTAAGATTTAGGAACAATTGAAAAATGTTTTTGGGTAACTGGCATGTCACTTTGACAGTGACTTTTCGTGACATTTCTTTGTATACAAAAAATATCTAAGATTATGGAACAGAGTATATGGATCTAACTATATTATCGTACCTGAAGGCCATGTCTGCATCGTCAGGTGATTCGGCCGCGAGTCCCACCACCACGTACCGCTCCGAGTCAGAGGAAGCGGTGGACGCGGCGTCGCTGCGAGCATCGTCGCGTGTCAAAGCACTGTCGATTGACGTCACTAGAGAGCTGAACCCGCGCCGCATTGATGAAAACCCTATAAATGTATACATTACAATAATACAATACAAAAACTCTTTATTGCATACCCAATATATGAAACATACAATGACAAAAAATAAAAAACAAATTACGGTAAAACAAACGGCGGTCTTATCGCTATAAGCAATCTCTTACAGACAACCTTAGGATGGATTGGAGAAAGCATAACACAGGTTTAAGTGTGTTTAATTTTTTTGGGGTAAGACCGTTTTACGTTTTTAGCCGGGAACATAGGGGCATGGACAATTTTGAATAATTTTTTTTACTTCATTTTGATGATATAATCACCTCCAAAGCCGAGTCCAGGGCTGGGCGGCGGCTGGTGCACGTGTTCCATGGGAATCGGCAGCGACATGGGAGGCTGCGGATGCGACAGCGGACATAAGTCCAGAGATGTCGCCAGCACGCCGCTGTCGCGGTCCTGCAGTGACGGCGCCATGGTGGCTTCCGAACCTGGAATAAGGATGTTGACTCCATTTTTTTAACCCACTTCCAAAGAAGGTTCTCAATTCTTTTTTTTATCTCGGATCTCCGTCATTTATATACCGATTTGGAAAAGGACAAATATTTGTTCTGTATCCTTGGAGTTGTGGGATCAATGACCTCGTAATTCCTTATTCCCTAGATAAAGAGTGTGATCGCTTGGCGGTTTTTTTGGGTTCCGCACCTCAATATGAACCTTTATAGTCTGACATCGTTGTCCATCTGTATGTCTGTCAAGATCGGGAATCAAAACCTATAGGGTAAATTTGGCAATAAACATGTCATATAGCACAAGTGCAATGGAAAAATCCGAAAACGCTAAATTACTGCCAAACCATTTACATACCTACAAGTTTGTACGGAACCCTCGATACGCGTGATGCCTTTATAAGTTCCCAAAGTGAAGAAAAAAACGGTATATTGTATGGTGGTAGGGCACTTTATACTGCCTATCTCTCAAGATTTTTTTATAATCTTTATTTTTTTTGAGGGGTGTGCCATATTTATTTATGACTATGGCACCCCCATAACAACCCCGCGTCTCTAGCAATCCTCTCAAGAATTTTTTATAGTTTTTATTTTTTTTGAAGGGTATGTCATGTTCATTTATAACCTTGTCACCCCCGTAACAACCCCTCAAGATAATAAAATCTAGTCGCCAAAAACTAAACATATATTAATTCTTCCACATTATACAGAAAAAAGAAAGGAGGAGGCTGGGCGCGTGTGTTAAAAATGCAGCATATCTCTCACCCAACTTCATATCCTGCAAACTGGACGAGTCCAGGGGAACGCTGTCCAGGTCCCGGGAAGACTCTTGTCCTGGACAGTTGGATGGAAGCACGAACGTTAACTCCACCGCCGGCACCACCAGGCCAACTACTATAGTGCTGGAACAAACAAACTACTGAGTAAGAGATTAATCCCAATGTCAGATAAAAGAAGAATAATACTAGACCTAGTAAAATGTGGCTTAAACAATAAATAAATGTGTTGCTTGTTTAGGTATAACTAGCTGCTGCCCGCGGTTTCACCCGCGTGGAGATATTGGATTTAATACGTTTTATTTTTTTGCGCGGAACCCTAATTCTTTTTCTAAAATAAAAGTAGCCTAAGTTACTCCTTATAACATGAGCTATCTGCCAGTTGATGTGATGTTCTTAAACCTGTATAAAGACTCCAATTATGTATCTTATGTTTCATGCAAAATCCCAATTGAGGTTTGAGAATATCCTGAGACTTCATTACGCAAGAGTAGACATGGTACAACAGTCAGCGGGGCGACGATTCCTTCTATTTTCCGGCGCATGATAACTCTAGAATATTCTAGAATGTTCTAGAAGGCCACTCACCCCTCGTCGGCGTCAGGCTGCCTCGCGGCGTCGTGCGCTAGCCACGCCATCATCTCCGATATCCTCTCCAACTGGCGGAGGAGGAACAGCATCTGATAGTGGTTCAGTTGGAGCCCGGCCAGGCCACAGGTTCTAGCCACCACGAATATCTTGGAGAAGCCTTCTTCGAAGCACAGCTGTGGAAGGAAATTGAATGATTATATTTTACGTTAACAGAGATATTACAAAAAGTTTTTAGTGAAGGAAGTTCATACATATTTTTTTTTACTATTTGATAACGCGACGAGCTGGTCGTTTGCCCGATGGTAAGCATAATGCCATTCTATAACAATTGCAGTACCACTCAGAAGTTTGAAACACAAAGGGCGCACTGCATTGCGACCTCAGACATTCAAATTCTAAATAACTAAATGACTCTAATAATGACTCTAACTAATAATGATGAATAGCGGGTCTCTTTAACGTTCGTCTACCCGAATCACATCCTAAGTATTAAGTCTCATAAGCCCAGTCACTTCACTGGCTACTCTGCTCATCAAACCACACACAGTAATGCTTGCAAATTATTGCTTGGCGGCAGACTTAACGAGCAAAGCGGTGGTACCAACCCAGACGGACAGTCGCAGAGAAGTAAGTCCTACCACCTAGAAAAATAACTCATTTAAATAAGTTATAGCTACCTACCCAGGCTGTGAGAGGCGTGGCATCGAGCAGCGGTGCCGGTTTGTAGTTAGTGGCTCGGGCACCGCAAAAGTCAGCCCATAATGGCTCCACTCGCGCGCACCAAACGGCGCGGCACTCGCGCCACAGCAGCTCCGGCGACGTAGCAGTGCCGCGCTCGATATCATCCAGATCTGCAAGTTACAACAAACTGATAGGTTACCCTTTGACCACTACATCACGCTATATAAGGCGTGTATAGCACCTAAACCTAATTTTAGTTTCCCTCTCTCTCTTTCCCAAACATAACATGAAATGGAAAAGTGTTTGACCAACCTAAATTTAGGTTAGACCTGTTAAATAATATATATTTTTTTACATTCATTATCAACCACTTACGCTCCCAATGCTGGGATACCGGCCTTCTCTTAGAGAGAGACTTATGGGCGATAATTTACCACGCAGGCCCAGTGCGGCTTGGGGGATGCCGGTTTCCTCACGATGTTTTCCTTCACCGTTTTAGAGCGAGTGTCAATAATCCGCACATAACTAGATGTATGTCATTGCTGCGGGCCGAGTCCAGATTCGGACTATGTTGCGTCGGATTGAAAGTCGCACAAGTTCCCGCTCGGCCACGCTCGCATTTATATCATATAATCTTGATAAATTAGACGATACTAAATTCACTACCGTTAAATTTACTCTAGAAAGAAGCAAATGGATTAATTTGACAGGACATGTAGATGATAGAATCGACACCACCGTCTCCAGCTAAACGGGCGTCTAGTGTTTTTGTGGTAACATGGTATGTATATCTCTATTAAATCTCGGAAAAAGTACTGTCTGGGGAAAGTTGGTGAACTATGGAATGTAATCAGTATAAAATGAAACATACTATCAGCGTGCAAGACGAACTGCTCATTGATTGGGTCCACATCATCCTCCGCGCACGGGAACTGCCCTCTAAGTGGCGCTGATCTCCTCAAAGCAGATAGTATCGAAGCCAAGTCTGCTCTGGTACCAGCCGTATCTGTAACGCATATACATTTAATATGTCTTAAAGGACTTGTACCAAATTTGTATGGAACTTGGTACTTTATTCCCAGAAAAAGTGAACTAGCTTCAAATTATTTTCTAGGTATGTGCCTGAAAATAAATGAATATTGAATATGATATGTGTATGAAATAAAGAGCCTAGCTGAATAATGAAAAAATTTTTGAGGCCTGCGGTTTTTTTTATACTGGTTTAGAGAAGCGTAGTAGAAATACAAAATTAATTAACAGCAACACTGCGTTCCTAAAAATATCCAAAAAGCAGCAACATTATAAAAGTATGGTGTCATTCTCACGTAATTTTACCGTTCCGTTTCGAGAAATTACGTTCCGTTTCACGTTACGTACCGAAAAAAACTTATGTATTTTAAGGAAATCGCAGGCCTATAAAATTTTAATTTCATTTCAGAATATCTACACTTTACATATATATCTACAAATGTGTAGTGGCGTTTGAAATACGAGCCAATATTGACAGCTGCCAATTAGACAGCATTGTTAATAACAGTATTGCAAATATAGGAAACTGGAATTGAATCATCTTTATAATGAGTCTTCATTCAAACTACTATGGACTCAAACACTCACTACTCCTAGGCGACTCCCTGACGTTGGTCAGCATGGCCCGCGCGGTGCATATCTGCAGCTCTTTGGGCCTGTCCCGCTGCTGGGACACGTGTTCTGGGCCCGCTTCTAGCACTATCTGTAAATGAGACCAATTCAAAAGTCAGAATATACAACTTGAATAAATAACACCAAAGTCGGTTTAGTTATGGCACTGCGTAGTCTCATACTAAAGCAGAATTATTGAGATCAGATTTTTGTTGTCCTTTTTTTACGGCAAAAACGGCGTTTGACTGCAATTAGACATAGTTAACGATGTGAAAGGAAAGTATGATTGTGAAAGTGTCAATAGATGAAAAATGTCTAAATAAGACACCAAAAGTATCATACATATTTCATTGCGAATTTCGACTGCAAACCTAGGGAAGGCTGAACTATAAATTTATATTTTTCTAAATAAAATTTCAGTGTGTGTCGAGCTAAAGCTGGGAACTTATCATCGGACGTGTCAATCTACCGCAGCTTACAGTCGCGACTTGTGAATGTGCACCGTTCGGACGCGTCCGATTGTCTGCAGCTGAGCAAAAACATCTCGATTTAAATCGGACGTCCGATAGTCCGATAGTTTGCTCAGTGTAGCGTAAAACGTGTTACCAGTTATCAAACGCGTCACACCAATGTTTCCAGGTTTATTCCCAAAAACATTCCGTGACGTCACTTGTTGCTATTCAGCTTCATACCTTGGGCATGATAGCTTCCATCCTAACGTCCATATACGGCGGCGGCAACTCCGTGGCTTCCTGTTCCTGTTGTAGAGCTCTGCCCACGTGTGGGAGGAATGCTCCCAGCCACACTATGCTGGCCACGTCCACTGACACCCGCACTGGGCTCAACTGGACGTAGAGCTTCGGAGCTGGTACTGAAATAAGACATATTACTATTATTAGTATTGATTTTTATTTATTTATTTATTCATAAAAACCACAGCTCTTAAAATAATCTTAACATTACTTATATATGTTAAGATTATAAATATATTATATTATAAATATCATATCAATATGCTGAGGTCCCAGCTAAGTACAAACAGCGGTAGGAAACATGCATCGCTGTCAGTAGTTTGAAAAGCATAATTCAACAAAATACTAGGGCTATGGGACCAGCGGCTCAAGTACGGAAGTCGGTTCGATAAATTTGTCGTATCGACAAAACTGATAAATTTATCGAATGGTGCGAGTACCGAACTCTGATCGTAAAGTATTGTAATAGCTCTATATTCTCTTTGGATTCGACCTAGCTATTCGATAACTTGTTGATTGTACAGGGGCTCGATAAATTATATTAAAAATCGATAAAACCCACTTTATCGATTTGAACTGTCAATATTATCGATCGAAAAGATCCGTACTTGCGCTGCTACAGGGTTATTTTAATTAACTTCGGACGCTGTTTCTGATCATTTAACGCAGCCCGTCAGAGAAATGTCCCGTATAGATTCGGCAACTCAGCTGCATAAACATGGATATAATCCAGGCAATATTTCTGTCGGGATACGATTCCGAAATATAAACGAACAGAAACAGTCGCTTCCTACACGGAATCATTCCGAATGAATTAAAATAATCCTGCATGAGGGATATTTTAATTTATTCGTCCTTGGTGCAAGGGCTCTTTTGTGCCACTAGCGGCGCAAGTACAGAACTTATCGATAAATAAAATTCAATAAAATTGACAGTTAAAATCGATAAAGTGGGTTTTATCGATTTTAATTATCTATTTTATTGAATTTTTCGTAAAAAATGGCAGTTAAAATCGATAAAGTGGGGTTTATCGATTTTATCGAAAAGATCCGTACTTGCTCCGTAGGTCGTTTAACGGCCCTTTTTGCGTGAGCGCCCATAAGATTTGCATTTTTGGATGAGAGCACGGTGCAGTGCCGCACTGAACTTAAATATTTAGAGAAGCGTTAGTAGCGTTCAACTAGATGACCCATACCATGGCAAATTTCTACCTTCATTTAATTTATTCCATTGACCACATCTTACCTTCTACAAATATTATAAACGCGAAAGTTTGTGAGAAAAACTACTGTACTGATTTTGATAACTTGCAGTAAAATTTAACTGGGCTTATGAGACTAATGACGCAGGGTAATGAGCGCATTGCAGTGCCGCGCAGGGATTTGTATTTCAAAATTCTCAGTGGCACTGCAACTGTTCTGGGCCGGCGTTATGCTTACCACCAGGTAAACGACCAGCCCGTCTCGTTACCAATAGTATAAAAAAACTCTTTTCCCCCTGCACTCACCGGGGAAGCACACGTCTCCAGGGTAGTAGAAGAAGGTCAATTCCGCGTGCAGCAAACCCGCGTCTCCGGGCAGGGTGGCCTTCTCCGCACTCACTAGCGGCCGTGGGACCTCTCTAGACTTGGACCCTGTTGACACCTGCACATACAAAACGCTATAATACTAAATGCTCTGCCTAATTTATTGCCTACTAGCTGCTGCCCGCGGTTTCACCCGCGTGGAGATTTTGGATTTCATAGTTTTTATTTTTTTGTGCGGCTAATTCTTTTTCTAACATTAAAGTAGCCTAAGTTACTCCTTGTAACATCAGCTATCTGCTAGTGAGTCCCATCAAAATTGGTCGTGCCGGAGATTACCCGGAACAAACAGACGGACAAAAATTTTAATAATGGTTGTTTTGTTATCGTTACCGTATATACTTTCATATGCATTTAGTAAAAAGCTGTTTTTTTGATATTATAAACAGACACTTCAATTTTATTTATTTGTATAGATTTTTAATCGACTTCAAAAAAAGAGGGAGGTTCTCAATACGGTTGGTATTTTTTTTTAATTTCTCCTAGTGACAGCGTGCAGATACCAGTTGAGCAAAGATATCTACAACCACAGAGGCTACTCTGTGGCTTCAACCACTGTTGCAAAACTCTTAATTTATATTATTCCTTCGGCTTCTAGTATTTTTCAGATTAACCATGCTTAGTGGCTTCAGTGTGCTCAAAAAGATTTCAACGAGTTGATATTTTAAAATCTAATATGTTATCTGTGTACCTTATAAACAGTAAAATCATCTATCCTAAGTACTAGGCACGTTGTCATCAGCTTCCCTAGCTGCTGGAGTATTCTCGTTCTGGTCGGAGATGCTGGAAAATAAGAAGTGTGTAAGTAGTCAGTATAATTACAGGGCTAATGAGACTACACCTAATGTCTCAGGGTAACGAGAGCAGTGCCACGCAGGCCTCTGTGCTTCAAAGTGCTGAGTGGCACTGCAATTGTTATGGGCCGGCGTTATGCTTACCATCAGGCAACCGATCCGCTCGTCTCGTTACCCAATAGTATAAAAAAAGTGTTGTACAAGTTATGTGTTGTCTATGGTTCCTACATTTAATTCGTAAAAGTGCGATGGTTTATTAATCCGGTATGCCTCAACGATCGTTCTCTATGACAAAACGTTGTAAATTTTTGTAATGTTACACACTGTTGGCGTAAAAATAAACATGCACTGTTCCTACGTTGCTTTTATTATCTTTACTTAAAGAACGTTTGTCAAGCAAAAAGCGAACCTTAGAGACGCTAAGGTCAGATTTTCTATACTTGTCTAAAAATGTAAACTAATTCGACAGATGCCAACCAATGACATGATTCGAATTAGATATAAAATCTATGTCATTGGTTAGTGATCTATGTCATTGGTTAGTGATAGAGTTTGTATATATTATTGGACCACTAAGAAAATCTCCACCATAATTTAGCTTGCACCATGTCAACAAACGATAATTACCTTGTGAAGTAGTGGAGTTAGTGGACGGAATATGGGATGCGCTTTGTGGCTGTGTCGCCGGCTTGTGAGCCATGCCGTTCGATACGGGCTCGGCCGGCTTATCGCACTGGGGAGTCTGGAAGAAATAAGTTTTTTTAAGATTTTTGTGGAAAGATATTTTTTTCTAGACAAGCTTTTATAGGACCCGGGACATCATCTAGGATCAGAGTACTTGTAAAGACAAACCAAACGAGCTCAAACTATGTCGTTTCGTTATAGAGTTCCTGTGGCCACCTTCCGGTTCTATCATCAGACCAGCTGCCTTATCAGCTAACAATCTCGTGTTCGTTTTCAATACCAGACCGATTAAAACCAGCGGTCACTAGTCTTCGTGTGGAAGGAGTTGTCAATAGTTTTCGCTTCTTTTCGTTTTGTAAGAGCTTATTTCTTTAATAACCAGCGAAAATTCTAGATTATTCCTTCCACACAAAGACTAGTGACCGCTGGTTTTAATCGGTCTGGTATTGAAAACGAACACGAGATTGTTAGCTGATAAGGCAGCAGCTCTGTTGCATCATAGCTCTTTTGCCTAGAAAAAAAACCGATTTACTCTCGCCTTAAAAGCTCCCTCATCAAAGCTATTGTGTAACGCAGAAGCTGGCAAAGAATTCTATCACTAAGCCAAAGTATAGTGAAGGAAATAAGCAATATTTTGATACAGATAATGTTAACCGTATGTAATAAAGTTATCTATGTATCGAGGCGGTCTAAAAAGAGTTCCCAGAGTTTTTGTAAAAAAAAAAAACAAAAGTTACCTTACAGGGTGTAGTAGGCCTAGGATCTAAACATTCGAGTAGCGTCCCACAAAACGTGGACAGCGACTGAGACAGCCACTGAGTGTGTGGCGTTGCTGCTTCTCTGAAAACACGAAAACAGTTTCATGAAAATAAATGAAACCTAATAATTATTTATTTAATATATACAGATTAAAAATTAAAAACTAAAACAGAACTATAACTCCTATCAATAAAAAACTAAGAAAATAATTAAAAATCGTTTGAATTATCAGACAACAAAATAGTCTAAATATATAGTTCAAAAGATCCTTAATATCAGGCAAAGTTCCCAAAACGCTAGCCGCGTTGCCCCGCTGGATGGCAAGGTGGGATAATAAACAAAACAAACTTAGTTATAAGTTACTTATAAGTTAGTATAACCTTTTTTCTTTTTTTTTTATGTGCGCCTACATCCCTTTTGAACAACGAGCGGATGACTGGTAGAAAATGCTTTAACATTAAGTCCTCCTTTTGACTTATTTTTTTTAATGTTATTTGGTAACGAGACAAGCTGGTCGTTTGCCTGATGGTAAGCATAACGCCGGGCCATAACATTTGCAGTGCCACCCAGAACTTTGAAACACAAAGGCCTGCGCGGCACTGCAGTGCGCTCGTTACCCTGAGACATTAGGTATTCAGTCTCACAATCCCAGTAATTTCACTGGCTACTCTGCTCTAATAAAGTATTAAATAAATAAATAGGTACATTACCACTTCAATGCATCTTACATTTTTCATACTGTATACTAAGTTTGGCTGATTATATTCAAAGTTGTATATAGTTATATACCTGTATCCTCTCCAATGGCGCCTGTCATCTGACGCCTTATGGTAGGGGAACAAATCAGCTTGCATGCTTACTAGCGTCACTTGTAACGCACCGCCGCTGGATAAAGACGGCTTCTCTGATCGACCCACTGAAATTAAATACATTTTTAACCAACTTCAAAAAAAGGAGGTTCCCAATTCGGTTGGTATTTTTTTTTGTTTATTACCAATGAACTCTGTCATTTATAAACCCATATTGAATTTTTTTCTTTATTGGAAAGGATATCTATACTTTCAGGTTGGTCCCGTAGAAATTTTTACAAAATCGGTTCTGTAGTT
Organism: Crocallis elinguaria; assembly: GCA_907269065.1. NCBI lineage: Eukaryota > Metazoa > Arthropoda > Insecta > Lepidoptera > Geometridae > Crocallis > Crocallis elinguaria. The sequence goes on from OU026076.1 coordinate 3,264,062, forward strand.
TTTAAATCAAAATAACTGAAAACAATTATGTCATCCAAGTAAACGAAATTGCTTTTTTACTTTTGTGTGTATTTTTTCATGGCTGACTTTTCAATGTCGGGTTTTTTAATGTAACTTTTGTCCCATCGACTTGTTTTTATACTATTGGATAACGAGAAGAGTGCATCGTTCTCAGATGGTAAATAGTCCTACCACCTGATATCTTCATCAGCCTTAATATCTCCCACTGCTGGGATGCTAGCCTCCTCTCAGATGAAGCTCCATTGTCGGCCGCAACGTCAATTACCAGCAGGTGAGATAGTGGTCTAACGCAAAACTATTGAGGATAAAAAAGAAAGAATATAGCCCGTAATCCACCTGGTAGAGTAATAAATAATAGGGAAGTCGAATGAAAATTAAAAATCTTCCCACATTTAACGATTTTTTACCTCCAATCATAATTTAAATGCTAAAATCAGATTCTTTACATTGCACTAAATAAAAAAATCTAAGACAACTATGTACTTAAACGCAATTGTATACAAAACGTATGTTTTTAGTACAGCTTTATGGCCCACGCAGAACATGTGACGTCACATGTTCTGCTCAATTCGTACGGGACGTTTTAGCGCTCAGTAAATAAGCCCGATTTTGACACTCATTTATGACGTTTGTATCGTTCGATTTCCATTGAAAACGAATTTATTAACATGATAAAAATACGGAAGCAATTTCCCTATTCCGCACTCACATCCAGGGTCATCACACAGGTGCAGGTCCACTCTCGGTGCCAGCAGGTGGTAGGAAGTCTCTCGCACGTCGTGTTTGGCGAACATTCGCGCTAGAATGTCACGCTCGCCGCCGGCAGACGAGCGGCTGTGAATCTGTTCGCGGGGCTCTTCGATCTGCAAAATGAAGATGGGGGGGTAGTTTATAATTTTTTTTATGCTATATCGTAACGAGACGAGCTGGTCGTTTGCCTGATCGTAAGCATAACGTCAGCCCATAACAATTGCAGTGTCACTCAGAATTTTTAAACACAAAAGCCTGCGCGGCACTGCAGCGCGCTCGTTACCCTGAGACATTAGCTATTAAGTATCACAAGCCCAGTAATTTCACTGGCTACTCTGCTCATCAAACCGGAACACAGTAATGCTTGCACACTACTGCTTGGCCGCAGACTTCACTCACAAAGCGGTGGTACCAACCCAGACGGACACTCGCAGAAGAGTTAGTCCTACCACTAACAAAAGCAAACCATATAATTTTGTTAGTGGCTGGTGAAGTCTGCCGCCAAGCAGTAGTGTGCAAGCATTACTGTGTTCCGGTTCGATGAGCAGAGTATCCAGTGAAATTACTGGCCTTATGAGACTTAATACCTAATGTCTCAGGGTAGCGAGCGCACTGCAGTGCCGCGCCGGCCTTTGTGTTTCAAAGTTCTGACACTGCAATTGTTATGGGCCGGCGTTACGCTTACCATCAGGCAAACGACCAGCTCGTCTCGTTACCAAATAATATTAAAACAAAATCGATGCAGTTACCTTTCGCAGCGCCTTCGCGCGCGTGGCGGCGGCGGTGGCGCGGCGCACCGGCTGCGACAGCGCGGCGGCGCAGGCCAGCGCGGCGCGCAGCTGCCCGTCTGTAAGAGCCCACGCGACCGGCTCGGGGCAGATTGCCAGCCGGGACCCCACCACGGCGCAGTCTGGAACAAACCAACACTTTGTAACACGCTTTTATGAGTAACTAGGTGCGCCAAGCGGCTTCACCCACTTAGCTTAACTTACTCCTTATAACACCAGCTATCTGCCAGTGAAAGTCCCGTCAAATCGGTCGCGCCGTTTCGGAGAAGACCCGGTACAACAGACAGACAGAAAGACAACATTTTCACTTTTTTATGCTTTTTAGTAGTGAGACGAGCTGGTCGTTTGCCTCGTGGTAAGCATAACGCCGGACAGTACCACTCAGAACTTTGAAACACAAAGCCAGAACCCAGACGGACACTCGCAGAAGAGTTAGTCCTACCACTAACGATTGGTTCCGTATATACATACATATGCATTTAGTAAAAAGCTGTTATTTTGACATTACAAACAGACATGTCGGTTTAGTTTATATGTACAGATAGGGATGTTGCACGAACCACAAAATACATAAATACTGTCGTTATACAGGTTTCAGAACATCACATTATCAACACATTAAAAATGAAATTCCACAAAGATACTGCGTCTAAAAGTTTCCCGAATTCAAAGATTTTTTTATCATCTAATAGTTATTTAAGTAATACCATCAGATTCTTTACATTTCAATGAATAAAAAAATGTATGACAGCATTGTACTTAAACGCAGTTTTTCATGGCCAAATCAACAATACGGCCTGCGTAGAACACGTGACGTCAGATGTTCAGCCCAACTTGTATGGAGCGTTTTAGCGCTCAGTAGATACGCCCAACTTTGACTCTAACTCATGTCGCTCTACACCCTGTATATAATCTATTCTAGTAAGGCTAGAGTGATGACAGACGATAGAATGGTGTTGGTTACCTGCCAGTCGTTTCTTGATGACGATACGACAGTGCGTATTGCCTAAGAGAAGTCTCAGAGGCGGAAGGTTAGCGTTGGCAGCGCCGTGCGCCCTCGCTTCTATTCTAGCGCTCTGCCATTCTAATTCCTGTAAATAAATAAAAAAAAAATATTATTAATTTCTATTGCGTACGTCTCACTTGATTAAATGGCGATTTGGTCGAAGGCATAACTTTGGGTCCTGGCACTCCTGAGCAGTTACCGGAATACATTTATAGATGCTTGGTGAAAGACCATAAGCCTCTTGGATATTCTTTTAGCCATCTCTTACAGTATGGAAGAGATGAGGTGGTATCATTCTTAGTCGGGACCACACTGCTAAAAGGTTGGCATTACGACCTGTCCACACATATACATTACTAGCTGCTGCCCCGCGGTTTCACCCGCGTGGAGATTTTGGATTACATGGTTTTTATTTTTTTGCGCGGAACCCTAATTATTTTTCTAAAATTAAAGTAGCCTATGTTACTCCTTGTAACATCAGCTATCTGCCAGTGAAAGGCCCGTCAAAATCGGTCCAGCCGTTTCGGAGATTACCCGGAACAAACAGACAGACAGACAGACAAAAATTTTAAAAATGGTTGTTTTGTTATAGGTGCCGTATACACTTTCATATGCATTTAGTAAAAAGCTGTCATTTTGATATTACAAACAGACACTTCAATTTTATTTATCTGTATGGATGTATGGATTTTCACGATTCGTGAAATATCACGAATCGTGAAAAATCACGAGTGAACAAGGCTCACGCATCGACGATTCGTTATTTAATACGATTCGTTTTTCCAGAGGCACTTCTATTCAAACGTTCACGAATCGTGACAAATCTACTATACTATGTGTCAACGCACCGCTGTACAATTAAAAAGCATTACCTTAAAAATAAGTAGCTGTCCGGTGTCAGGCGATTTGATTCTAGTCAGTCTTAGGTCTCCTTTCCGACCCTCGGGCGTTCGCGACTCCACAGTCACTCTTGAAATCTGCAGTTGAGACCATGTTTATTTTATTAACCGACTTTCAAAAAAGTAGGAGGTTCTCAATGGGGAGCCACGCTGCTTATGGCGTTACCTGAACACTGCTGGTGAAAGCCTCACAGTTGAAGTCTATTTGGACATGGTTCACAGCCACTGAGATTCCGTCTATCACCTGAAACAAAAAAAAAAATGAAATATAGGTTTTTAAACTGTCATGGTCATCAACACTTTGAAAATTATCACTAAAAACGGGATATTTACCATGTATATTATATAAAAATAATTATTAAAAATGAAATGACGAAAAAACGCTTAAGATCCTGATAACAGTCAAATAGCGAGAGCTATTTTATAACCATACTAGCGTCCCCCAGCGGCTTCACCTACGTTCCCACAGGAACCCTGCATTTTTCCGGGATAAAGAGTAGCCTACGTTAATCTCCGGTCCATAACTACATCTATGCCAAAAATCACGTCGATCCGTTGCTCCGTTACTGCGTGAAAGAACAAACCAACAATTATACAAACACACTTTCGCATTTATTACGTAAGTATGGACTAGCCGTGTCACCCACGTTGAGATTTGTACAGTGTTAACAATGAATTTTTCCGGAATAGAAAGTTGCCTAACTTACTCTATGGTATATAAAATATATCTATGCAAAATAATGACGCCGACCTGTTACGCCGTTGCTGCTTGAAAGAAGGACAAACCAACAAACACGCTTTCGCATTTATTATAATACGAATTTAAACTTATATGAGAAACAATTAATTCCACAAATACTAATCATGTTACTAATTATACAATAATAATGAGTACATACAATGATTTCTACAATAATTAATTGAAACAGGATAAAAAAATTAAATGTATTCCACTTGCCAATTGTGAATAGTTTGTTTTATAGTTTCTATTACATTTTAAAATGGATCTCAACTATTTGTATCTATGAATCTTGATGATACTTATTCGTAAATACAGTTTCATCAAAATCGGCTGCCTTTCCGACCCCAATCCGATTAAATACAGCGGTCACTCGTCTTCGGCTGGTAGAAGTCTTGCTACTTAGTTTTCGTTTTGGAACAGCTTGGAAACTTTTTAGAAGAAAATTGTAACCTTTTTGGTAAATAAAGCATTGATTCATTTAACTTGCCCCTAATATGTTTCGTTCCGGAACGAAAACTAGCGAGAACTCTACACAATTCCTTCCATACGAAGACTACCTATTTACTACCGCGCGGCCCAACGTAATCATATTGTTTTATATTGGGTACTTTAGATTTATTATTGAAATGAGTGCCTATTTCTTTTTGGGTTAAAATAAATAAATCAAGTACCGTAGTACCTTATTCGAAATCTCACGTTGAACAAAGGTTTTTATATAACGCGAAGTTCATGTACCTACCTAGTTTAGTGCTAGGTAGTTGGTTTAAGATTAATTTTTATGTTTGTGTATACCTAGAGCGTGAATGTGAGTACCAGGACAAACCATCTCTGGTTTCTATGGTACAACATACAAATTTCTATGTAAAAGAAAGTAATGAAGAATAAATAATTAAAAAAAAATAAGCTGGTGAGGCCATTGGTCCAATCATTTTGAAGATTCGGGGCTTGAAAATTTGTATGAAAATCCGTGGGGGATAAACATAAGCAATAAAACCTTTTTTGCATGACAAATGGGTCAGATTTTATTTGATCAGTACCTTGTGTATGTAGCTATATTTCCCCGGTATAGGCATCGCACTGGCCGCTGTCGCGTTCACGACGCGCGGCTCTGCGCATACTTCTAGCGCGATGTGCACCTCGTCTAAATTCTGAAAACAAACCACAAAAAAATTAAACACGCGTTAAACATGTGTTAAACATGTGTTAAACACGCGTTAAACACTGTTTAACGCCTAAGCATGTCTTAGTCGCGCGATTAAATATGAGCAACCACAAATCCTGATTTAAGTAGTGTCTAACCGTCGTCTAACACAATCCTGTTGTGACATTTCTAATCATTTTTGACGTTTATCTTTAGACGCTGTCTAGCTAAACAGGCGACTAAAAATGTTTTTTTTTTGTGGTCAGACCCTAATAATTAAGCACTAAAAAGATAACAAGAATGTGTTAAAACAATTTTTTTTAATTTGTAGTTAGGTAATATTTTATAGTAATACTGTAGTGTTGCGTAAACTATTTATTTTATTTAAATTTTTAAGTTTAAAATAAAAATTACCACGCCTAAATGAAAATTATCTTTTCGTAATAATAATAGTAAGTATGATCAAGGGTCGTATGCAGAAGGCAGTGCTCCTTGACACGGCACGTATTGTCAGGAGGTTCCTCACTCTGCAGCCCTAACCACCGGTAGCTTGGGCCCTGCCCCGCTGCCGGTGGCACTCTAGGTTTAGGATTTTTATAATATTTTGTTTTTATAGAAATATTGTAAAAAAATTAGATTTAAGATTAAAAAGAAATAAAGTGAGTATTAACTAAATCTAAAAATGACTAATATATACGCTATAACTATCCAAACAATAAAACATCTATAATAATAAGCATTGCAAAATACAGGCATATTTGGAATCCAATGTAATGTAATGAATCATGCATTTATCAGATATAAATTAGCGAAAACTGTATTACAGAGATAGCACTATCAGTATCAATGTAGTATGCCGTGACGAGTTTCTTGCCCTTCTTCTTGCTCGGCCTATACCAATTTGGAACGGGCACGGTGGGTTTCTGGAAGGTTCGTTGACTTTGAGCACGGATTGGGTCTGTTGGTGTCTTTGTCATTTATTATGTTCTGATAAAGACAGCATTAGTTTTAGTCTGTGATTCGGGTAGATGAATGTTGCAGCGGCCGGCTGTTAGAGTCATTTTAACTTTCATAAGTGCTCCTTTGGGGCCTATTTGAATAAAGACTTTTGAATTTGAATTTTGAATTTGAATATATCGATAAGTAATATAGCTAGTTAACTAAGGGGTAATTCATCCTTCGCTCTGTTGATATACCCCTGATAAACCATATTATAATAACAGGCATTTCACTAATAAAGTTTATGTGTGTAAGTGTGTGTGCAGTACATATAGTCATATATATTTATAACTGGCGTCGCCCACGTAACCTAGGTTACTCCTTATAACATCGGCTATCTGCCAGTGAGAGTCCCGTCAAAATCAGTCCAGCAGTTTCGGAGATTACCCGGAACAAACAGACAGACAAAAATTTTAAAAATGTTGTTTTTGTTGTAGGTACCGTATATATACTTTCATATGCACTAAGCATAAAGCTGTTTGACATTACAAACAGACGCTTCAATTTTATTTATTTATATATGGGACAGATAATTTGTTAGCGACAATTGCGCAATATCTGCTACGAGACAAACTAATCAATTTTTGGTTTGGCTGAGCGAAACACTTTTTTGGCGGACGGTTTGTGCTATCGTAAAGTTTACCATTCCTTAGATACTACGTAACGCTAAGTCACGTAAGACTAAGCTGTAGGTATCCTATCAGATCACAACCAAATAATTATGGACGTCAGAGAAGATGAGTCGAAAATTAGTACTTACTTATGCCACTATAGAGAGTATAATGGATTCTAACATGCATATTACACTGGTACTGTATGGAATAAACAGATACAATGAAATGCAAAACAATGGATTTAAATAGCAACATATTTGTGGTAATTTATGAAGCATCAAGGTGCCTCTTTTATTTATATTCTGAATCGTTTCTGACTTACCTAAACACTATACCTAAACTATGACTAACGTCTAAACGGACCGTAAATAACTCTGAGCATCATATAAAGCTTACTGAACCATGTTTATGTCTTATGAATATTCAAGAATTATAAGCGTAAAGAAATTGACACATCAATGAGGTATAGAAAGCCAGAGTCGAGGTAAGGACAACCCGGAGGCGCTTGAGATATGCAGACCGTAGACACTTATGCAAAAGTAACATTTGCTTGTCATAATAACAACGCTTTCACATCAAGCGCGCATTTCGAGTATCACGAAATCCACGCTTGACGCAAAAGCGTTGTTATTCTGACAAGCCAACGTACGTTTGCATAAGCGTCTAAGCTGCCCCTTAGAGAAGCGCCCCTGATTCGAACAGAAAGAGCTGCTGCACTTTGGACACTAGACGCAGCCACTAGACGCGGCAACTAGTGGCTGGGTGCAGCCTCTGGTCAACACAAAATCGAGAGAACAGAAAGGGCGCTCGGACGCTTAGACCATCCTAACGCGCCCAAGCGCCACCTCTGATCTCTCTCTATTTTGTGCGGACGGGGAGAAGGCAGGTTTGTGGCAGAGTATGCCCGGGAGACGCACAAACGCGTCGATAAATCTATATAGAACGTGAACATTTTCTATGGTTCGATAATACCCCTTTATTTATAAACTAGCTGCTGCCCGCGTTTTCACCCGCGTGGGGTATTATACCTCGTGAACCATACACTTTTCTGGGAAAAAAGTAGTTATGTCACCGGCCTATAAATTTTATTTCAATCAAAAAACCACTTTGTTACGAAAGAAGGATAAATAAACTAACACATTGTCGAATTTCTAATACTATGGATAAATGTCTCCAGAAAAGCTCTATTAATTATGACTGCGCTGATCGTATTCAGAGATTTTTTTTCCGCTTGTTTTTTTATTAGCTCATCTCGTATTCCTATTGTTTTAAAAAAAGATAATTAATAAATGCAGAGACCGTCGCTGATTGCGCTGTTTTGTTTCTACTGTATATTAATTACTTTTGTTTTCCTCAATGCTTTGCAATACAGTGTTTGGTTTTCTATATCTATAAATCTTGAAATCATGCATGTGATTATTACCTGGAAAACTACTAAGCTTAGACACTGGCTGACTACATCAACTGATTATAGGTTATCATTAAAATGATTTTATTATTATTTTAGATTTGTCTATACTAGGAAGTTTGTATTGTGGCGGGAAATATTTAATGTAGGACTTTATTACTAGTACATTGATTTGTTGCAAATGTTCTGGATTAAAATAGAAGTTTTCTTTCCGAAAGAAATGAATAATATAGGCCAGGAAAAGCTTTTTTAAATGAGGATGAGAAAGATGTTATAAAATCATTGAAAATTTGGTAAGTATTTCATAAATAATATACTAAAAAGGCTAATTCACGTGTGCTTTCTTCAACCCAACGCTGTGTGTTTTATTCCACCACAGACCAGTAAACCTAGACGCTACATAATCCAAGAGAACACAATCGTCAAATGTTGGCGGGGGACGAGGTCAGACGGTGTGTTGTGATTCATCAGTTTAAAACTCATACATCAGACGAGTAAATACGGCGTGCTGTGATTGGTTCGGCTGGGCGGCGAGCAGTGATAATGCTTAACCTTGACGAGCAGAGGTGTCCTACCTGGCTAAGCGGAGTCTATAGGTTGAATGGTCTGTGTTCCACACATAATATCTGTTTTGTTGGAATACAAAACAGTCATCTGTAAAGTCATCAGTCAAATGTAAGGTGTAGATTTCCTACTTATATATATGTATGAAAACCCTATGTCCTACCTTATCATCTAAACATGCCGGCGTTATAATTCTATTCTGGCTAACTACCGTCACGTTGAGAATCTGTCGCCGAACACGTATCGATGTATTCCGGCAGCTGCACTTGAGTGGCAGTTCTAAAAATAAAGTATTTTTGCTGCCTGCCACATGGAATAGTTACGCTCTCACAAGTCACAAGCTCGAGAGCTTCACCATCTGGCTTTGTATATTGCATATTCTTTGTATACACAATTGCATACAAAAATATACAAACCACCCAGCAGCGCAAGTACGGATCTTTTCGACCGATAAAATTGACAGTTCAATTCGATAAAATGGGTTTTATCGATTTTTTATATAATTTATCGTGCCTCGATACAATCGACAAAAGTTATCGAATAGCTAGATCGTATTCAAAGACAATATAGAGCTACTACAATACTTTACGATGAGACTTCGGTACTCGCAACATTCGATAAATTTATCAGTTTTTTAGATTCGACAAATTTATTGAACTTCCGTACTGGCGCAGACCCACAAAGACGAATTCTCGCTCTATCCTCACTATCTGGATTTGTATATTGCATATTCTTTGAATACACAATTACGTACAAAAATAAACTTGATTGATGTTCATTTTGCTCACGTACAGTAGAACATTATTGCGCGCGTTTAGGCATTGACTTTACATAAATATAATTATGCATATTATATTGGTCTGGGTTCGGCACGTTTTTATTTGACTACAGCGAAGAAAACTGAGAGAGTCTGACCACAAAAAAATTAAAACCACGTTGAACCTGTGTTAATCACTGTTTAACGCCTAAACATGCCTTAGTCGCGCGATTAAATATGAGCAACCACAAATCCTGATTTAAGTAGTGTCTAACAGTTGCCTAAACCAATTTTGTTGTGCCATTTCTAATCATTTTTGACGTTTATCTTGAGACGCTGTCTAGCTAAACAAGTGACTAAAAATGTTTTTTTTTGTGGTCAGACCCAGACGGCCTTATTACAAAACGAGTTTTAACGCTAAACTGGAGTTTAAACCGTAGTTTTGTCAAATTTCTTATTACAAAAAGCAGATTAGCACTTAGGTCTTGGTTGACTATGGTGTCAAAGTTAGTCTTGCCGGGCACCTAGTTTAGCGAAGGTTTAAGCATTTATTTTAATGGCGGCCACGTATTCTACTTGTCAAATCGTAAAAAAATTCATGTATTTTGTATTAAAGTAAGAAGGGGTGATGAGGTATTAGGAAGCGTGGATGAGTAGAATAATAGCTTTTAGCAAAATATATAGGAAATGCTTATAATATCGAAAGTATACATAGTAAAAACAGAATATATTACAAGAATTGACAGTACACACAATCAACAAAACATGTTGCTATGGTTACTTAGCCATAGTGTGCCATTGTATAGGTTGGATATATAAGGAGTATCTCCTTAACATTTTTTTCATATACGTAAATACCTAATTAGGATGTTTTGAATTACTCGCAATGATCAAAAGTCATTTAAAATTACCTACAATATTTTTCGATATTAGAAAATAGTATTGTGTGACAAAATAGCTACTTATATTCCAAAATAAAAATTAGTACATTGTGTCAATTCTACATTTCGTGTATCCGTAGCATAAAGACATTTATTATCTGTGGAAATAATTTCTACCATAGCTACAGTTTGGTAATAAGTTGTCTTGGCTTTATTCATCTTTTGTAATAAGGTTTGGTTTATAGGTCGACTCTAAAGATAGTTGAAGACAAATTGGTTGTCGACCAAAGTCGAATTTAACGAGTTTTTTGTAATAAGGCCGTTTATGTTTAAATATACTGTATTTTATAATTAATTCCCAGCTTGGGAACGTTTGCAGGAGCGAGAGAGAGAATGAGTGATATCACCTATTTTAAATACAATATTTCTTTGCTTAAACAGCATTACAATAATTTTCCATAACAAGCATTGTGCACAGTAACAAGTTAGGTGGCTGCGTAAAAACCAAAGAGGTTAATGACTAATGAGACAAAATGAATGAAAATCACAGGAAATTACCATAATTGCCATTGTTACCTCTTGAAATTTCCTGCCCTTCTACTTGAATAGTTGTGTATTTGAAATGGGCATGAAAGTTAAAATAAATGATTCCAACGGCAGGTTTCTGTAGCCTTTGTTTACCCCAGTCACAGACTATAACTAATTCTGAGATTTTTTATATCATGTGCTCATTTTGCATTTTATGGGACAGTACCTTATCTACCACTAACATATTATCTCCATAAGGTACTGATCGTTGCAGTTGAGCTAGTTTAAAAAGGCTTCTAATCAGTAATATAGGTTTTTAAACTATCATGGTCATCAACACTTTGAAAATTGTCACTAGAAACGGGATATTTACCATGTATATTATTTGATTTGAGTTTCCAGTTCGAGATAGTAGTGAGGACAATAGTAGTGGCACGCGTAATAAACGAGTGAGGAAGAGGGTAGATCGTTACGTCTGCCCATAAACACCATCTACCCGCAGTACTTCAGTTCTCCCGTGATCATGGCGTTTGCAACAGCGCCGAAATATCGGAAACTCAAATCAAATAATATACATGGTAAATATCCCGTTTCTAGTGACAATTTTCTAATCAGTAACTACACTGCACTATTGTGTACTTTTCTGTGCATACAAGGTTACACAAACCAAGCTTTAAGTGTCGTGTGTTGATTAAAGTTTGATGTTAGTGCCTTTTTCATGCATCATAGGTTTTTACCACTATGAAGATATACCACCTGAAGTGAAGTGCAGTGAAATGAAGTGAGCATGCTAAGCCTAGAAAAGAACTGGCTATCAAGCGCACCTGCCAGAACACATAAGCCGGATGTTTTACTTGAGAGTGGTAACTAGCCAGATGAGCACATAGCTTATTGTAGGATTCAAGCCATGTCTGGGACTACAGATCAGCGGTAAAGTTCACAAATATTGTGCCATAGTCTTCTAATCAGAACACTATTAGCCAGCACACTACAGATACGTTAGTAAAAGTATCAAACATCAGTAGCATAGGTAAGTCTCTTGCTTCAAATGTCGCCCGGAACCACATAGGCCCGGCGGTAAAAAAATAACAGTTAGTCCTTATTCAGTGGTGATAAGGTTCAAAATAGTTTTAACTGCATTGCTAATTATGTTGAAACCCTATCATCCCTGTGAATAAAGGCTAACTGTCCCCCCCCCTCGCCAACCTCTTTGGGACCTGCGACATTTAGATAAGTAATGAGTGATAACTTACCAACACAATTGGCACAGTTTTCAGCTTGGTCCACTGTATCCTGAAGGTTGCTCGGTTGCACTTTGCAGAAGTGAGTCTCACCCATCCTGGAAGCTCAAGGAGATCTGTCAGCAGATCCTCGTCAAGTGTCAGATCATGTAACTCTCCCGAACCTCGTAGCGCTGACAGTGATATTTGTTCCGGTGACAGATTCTTTGTGAACCTGTTGGTGTTTGTATAATTTGAAGTTAAATAAAGAGAAAAGTAAAAAAATGCATGTAAAGACTTAAAAATCTCCTAGATGCGCCGATCGGGTCATATAAAACATAGTCGTGAACAAGATATGACCTCGAGATTGGAAATGAAAAGTGGTTGCTACCTGGCCTTCAATAATAAAATTAGAAAATTAGTTTCAGATTGAGTACCTACTTTTGTGGAGCAAATATTTAGAAAGAAATTGTATATATTTCAGATACCTAGTAGATTTATTAACTATACTATTTTAAAAATTTGTAAGCCAGTGTATAATTAAATAAAGATCAAATTGGTTTATGGAAGGTGTGTAAAAGACAATTTAAAATGTTCCAGTATACAACAATTATAATCAGTACTGTTCGGTGGAGTCAAAATTTTGTTTATTGTCTAATTACGCATTTGGGACAGTCGCTAAATGTCGCAATTATATTTGGATGATAGCCTGATAGTAAAACAAATACATTTCATACAGTCTATGGAACAAAGAACCATTGTTTTTTTGGTAAAAGTAACAGAAATTCAATTAGAATATTAGCTTAGCATTGATGTGTACTAATTTGATTATTCAAGCTATTGTAGTACAATTTTTAATTATTATAACTGAAATAATTCGATTAGAATCACAAATTTGGGCACCCGAAATTAGATTTATGTTTTGGTAAATCAATATGCATAAACGTGACACCTACCTTGAGAGGTGCTTCAATAGCTGGTTCTTTATAATGGTTACCATTTTGAGTTGGGAAAATTAGTTGGAAACTACAATTTATCGCAGTAATTAGAGAAAATCATTGTAACCCGCAAAAATTCCCCTTCAACAGATTTTCGACTTTTAGCGAGTGAAATGAATGAACAAAGTGAATGCAAATCGTGCGAAAGTGCGAAAATGATTGTTACAAAACGTTCACTCAACACTGTCAAAACAAATAATTTTACACAGATACACTATACACTACGAAATAATTCGAATAGTATCTTCTCTTGGTAGTGTCTTTCGATTAATCGACTATTTTCACTATCGAATATCGATTAATATAATTGCCTTAGCAGACCTAGCAACCATCAAAGTGAAGGGCGCGATATTTGTTTGGGCGTTGCTAAGTGCGGTATTGATTTAACAATATATAAATACAACTTACTAATATTAGATAAAACCAAAAAGGAAATTGTGAAGAAGAAAGAGAAGAAAAATACCACTGGCTGGGTATAATCGAAAAGTATTGAATTCTAAAACCAAAATCACTTTGACAAGTTTGATGCAAGAAGTCTTTTTTTATTGAAGTTTTCATGTTTTCCTGAAGTCTACATTTTCTACAATACTTATTTACTTATATTAATTTGTGTTACATACTATAAGTTATTTATTTGTGCATTGAAAGGAAAGTGCTAAATTCACACAAGGGTTCAAAAATAGTTAAAAGCAACGCGTCGTCACAGGTACAGGTCACTGAAATTTGTAAGTTGTGTTTACCTAATTTTTGTTTCGTATTTGATTCTAGTATTTTGCTAATTATTAGTTTGTAAATAGGTGCGATTTAATGTTGGTACGTTCTAGAGTATATATTATCCACTTCGACAGCATATTTTTGTAAACACCTGCAAAGCAAATTTTAGGTAACTAAACAGTAGAACAATATTTCTTCTTGGTACATTACTATAACCAGTTTGCTAAATGTATATTATTTTACTATTAAATGTAGTCCTATTATAGTAATAAAGTAGGTACATTCCTACTATGGATCTAGAATTGTATGGTAACACACAAGTAAAACATATTGCCTTATTTTTTTCTTATAGCAAAGCATCACTGCTCGTGCCCTTATTATAACGTAAGGTACTTAGATACAATTTTTGTTTTATTTTTTAACAGCTCGCCACTAGCACGCTTGCACTTGCAATGTCACGCAGGGAGACAAAAGTAGAGACATATATCGATACTCTATCTTCTGGCGACTCTAACAGTATGAAACCCAAACAGACAACTAGGGAGGTGAATAACAACGAGGTCGATGAACTCTCCAAGGAGCTATCAGAGATGGGATGCATCGTGGACGCGGTGAAAAGACCTCCAAACATATGCGTGGAGTCTTGCATCTATGAGTCTGATTCTGAAAAATCTGAAAAGTCACAAGCGCACGATGACAATGAAGAGGACGCTTATTCTGATGAATTCGAAGAAGACAAGAGTGAGGAAGAGGAATCGGTGAAAACTGTATCCAAATCTGAGCAAAGCGAAAGTCGAGATACAAATCAGTCTTCCGTAAAACTGTCCAAAAGCCAATCTTTTATGAGTAGTAAGCCTCCGGCGTCTATATCCGGGAGGTCGGGAAGATCCGATTTTGGGTAAGTGTGACATAGTAATTTCTTGGAACGTATTGCTGGAAGTTAATCTTGTTTTACTGCTCAGTAACAAACTACAAGGCGGCCAGTCTATCCTTACCTATGCAGTGACAGGTACTACTGGTCTGGAAAGTTGGAGAGTTGGTCTCTCCGTAGAGCTGGGTCTTCCCTTAGAGCTGGGTCTCCCTCCAGACATGGGTCTCTCCCTATACTATCCGCCAAAGCTGTTCCACCACGTTTACGCAGCAAAGAGCAGAGTCTGTGTGGCAACATTATTTTAGTCAAGCTTACGTAAGTCTGACCCTGTCAGAGCGTTTATGCCTCCGACTCGAGCAAAAATGTTATTTTTCCCAAGACCACTGGACACCAATTTTTGACCACTCGTTTTAATCGGTTTGGAATCGAAAACGAACACGAGATTGTTAGCCGGTAAGGCAGCTGGTCTGATGATGGAGCCGGAAGATGGCCACAATGCGACCGACCTTTTTACTCGTATTCGTATATGCTAGCGTCGTACATTACTCGTGAAATTCGTCGTACAAAATTCACATGTTTGGCTACTACAAAAAACTTGTCAAACTTGGAAGATTTTGTCTGAATTAAGAGTAGGTATATGATAAACTTTGCAGTCGTACCATGTCGTAATTCGTTCGGTAGGTACCTATCTGTATCGCTATTTTGCATGACTAGAATGAAAGTAGACGCCCTATCACTAAATCTTATCTATGGATGCTTGAATAAGACAAATGACAAATATTCGTGGTTTATCCCACATTTTTATTGGCATTTTTAGGTCTTTGTATGTGATTTTAGGTTTTTAAGACATTGTAACCAAATGTTACTGATATTTTTATAATTAAATAAATTTAAAAAAAAATATATTTGCAACGTAATAAAAATAGTCGCAACTTACTAACTTTTAAGACTAGGCTCTCATTATAATTTTCCCACGTTTGCTCCGCCTCCACACCCCGCAACGCGCAACTGCACTGCCGCGCCGCAGCTCACACCCCGCTAATATTACGCGGCGATAGACCACTGCTAGATCGCCGCGGCCCGAGCCGTTATAGCGTGAGCCGTTCTCGGTTGCGCGCTGGAACGTAGATGTCATAATAGAGTTTCCTTACCCTCGAATACTTTATTATAGTATATACTACTAAATTATTATTTTTTAATTTCAATAATAATGCAATGTTTGATGGTTTACGCTAACGCATATATTCCGCCGTTTTAAATGATGGAGAAAATAATTAGGTAAATCAAATCAATAAAAATTGAAAAGCGGGAACCGACTTCGACGAAAATATCGTGATATATGAAACATCCCCCATTTTCCCACACTTACTGATGGTACTCTATACAAATAAATAAAATTGAAGTGTCTGTTTGTAATATCAAAAAGGACGAATTGACAACCTCCTTCTTTTTTGAAGTCGGTTAAAATTGTACTCATGAGAAAAAGAATTAATGATTAAACGAACTTACCTGTAAGTGAAGTTCTATAGTAATTATTCGAGCTGTTTCGTCCGAAGAGATTACCAATAACTATTAATACACATGTAGTTACACCGTATGGTGACGCCAGTTTGCACTGATAGTTGAGAATATTTTTTTTTATGTGGGTACTTTATTTTCCTCCTTACACCAACTAGATAAAACGTCATTTAGTTCAGAGTTTTGAGATTTTTCACACTGGGTTATTAGGGTTGGGAGGGTTGGTAATCTCTTCCGACGAAACAGCTCGGATAATTACGATAGAACTTCACTTACAGGTAAGTTCGTTTAATCATTAATTATCCTCGCTGTTTCGTCCTCGAGATTACCAATAACTATTAATACACATGTAGATTTTGAAAGAAATATATAAGATCCGTTTACTTTGTGAAAAATCTGGTTTTATTGACACAATAAATCAATTATTATAACATTTGTTGAGATTTACAACAAATAATTATGTTATTGGTAGAGACTACCTGCTAATAGTAATTATATTTCATAGCTCCATTCTTCAGATATATCTATATATTAATAGATATTTATACCAGGTAGTCCTTCTTTCACACAGGTAAATTCGCACGCTTTTAGAGTCGTATCGATTAAAAAATCGATTCTATCGCTGGTACCCTCACTACAGCGCCTCCCTATAACGTCATTCTTTTTTCGTGCGCGGTAGAAGACGCACGAGTCTCAACAAGTTTCGTCGCAAAAGAATTTAAATTCATCATACCGAAACGACAAAATGAAGATAAATTAATACATCGCTACAACAACAAAATTAAGGAACTTGATAACAAAAAACAACAAGCCTCCTGACGTCGTCGGGTTATAACATATTCCGATTCGGAATCAGAGTCTGAGGTCGAAATAAAAGAGGGTTAGTACCTACACTATCAGTTTCTATAAGTGTCCCAAACTCGTTAAATGCATCTCTAAGTCTGCCGGGAGGTTAACTGCGGGTTATACACGAAGGCTAGACATGATGTAATAAAAACTACAGAGTAGTTTCTATAAGTGTCCCAAACTCGTTAAATGCATCTCTAAGTCTGCCGGGAGGTTAACTGCGGGTTATACACGAAGGCTAGACATGATGTAATAAAAACTACAGAGTAGTTTCTATAAGTGTCCCAAACTCGTTAAATGCATCTCTAAGTCTGCCGGGAGGTTAACTGCGGGTTATACACGAAGGCTAGACATGATGTTATAGAAACCTGGAGGTTGACTGCGGGTCATACACGAAGGTTCTAATAAAAACGTTAGATACCTATCAAGTAACGTTAGATATGAATAAGGTTTGGCACAAGAAAGGTTCCACGATGCACAATTTGAGAATTTTCTCAGTTCTTAGGCGTTCTCACAGCAGCCTGCCCGGCTGGAAAATACGGCTGGCTATACACAGAAGTTTTTAGACAGAGAAAAGTATCTTGCACTTCAAAATGACGCTAATTATGACACTAAATTTAAATTATCAGCGAATGTTTTACCAGATTTATACTGTTGGAGAGCAAACATTCTAGCCACAAAAACAAAACTCGGTAGCTCCTCCAGTTTATGATTTAGACATTTATACAGATGCATCTAGGATTGGCTGGGGGGCCGTCTGTAATAATTTGTGCACAAATTGCCATTGGAAAGAAAGTGAACTGATGATAAACTTTTTAGAACTTCAAGCTGCCTTTTTCGGGCTCAAATGTTTTGCTACAAACAAAACCAATTGCGCCATATTGACGCGAATAGATAATACGACCGCTATAAGCTACATTAATGGAATCTATTTCGAGATCTATTTGGCAATGGGGTGAAGAACAAACTCTATGGTTGTTCGCTTCATACATAAATACTAAAAATAACGTAGAAGCTGATGAAGAATCAAAAGAGTCAACCCTGATATTGATTTAGAACTTTGCTCACAAGCTTTTCAAACCATTGTTCAAAAGTTTGGCGAACCTAGTATAGATGTTTTCGCATCTCGCGCCAATACCAAATGTTACACATACGTTTCATGGAAGCCAGATCCATATGCATTTACCTTTGAAGCTCTTACGATTTCTTGGCATAATCACTACTTTTTTGCTTTCCCCATTTCCATTGATTCTCAAGTGCTTACAAAAAAACTGTGAGCGAGCAATCAATCTATAATCAAAATAGCATCAATTATTTTGGTTTTAACGGAACAATTCCAAAGAGGAGCTTCATATGGCTCATTAAATACTCATCGTTCGGCTTTCTCATTACTTCTAGGAAAGGAAATAGGCTCTGATAAAAACATATCGCGCTAGTTAAAAGGAGCTTTTAAAATTAGATCAAGCATACCCAACTATTCATATACATGGGACCCTCAAACAGTACTTAACTTTGTTTCGGATTGGAATCCTAAAGATAATTTGCCTTTAGTTCAAATCACTAAAAAAACTTACAATACTCATTGCTTTGTGCACCGTTCACCATGTACAAACACTTTCTGTAATAAAAGTAAATGATATTATGATTACTCAAAATCAGATAATTATTAATATATCAGATATAATCAAAACATCAGCTCCCGGTCGTGAGCAGCCGATTTTGTTATTACTCTACTTTCAAGAAAAAGAGAGTATTTGTTCTGCCGTTCGGGATAGCCTGTTCATAACCCACAAAAGTCCGCATGAATATGCTTCAGCGCAAACCATCAGTCGATGGATAAAAGACGTTTTAGCTGCAAATGGTATCAACGTGGTGACATTCAGCGCACACAGCACGCGGCATGCCGCCACATCGAGCGCGAAATCTGCTGGTTTTTCTGTTGATTCTATCCGTAAGATAGCCGGTTGGACACCAATTTCGCAAACTTTTGCAAAGTTTTATAATCGTCCAACAATTGTAGAAAACTTTGCTAAGTCATTACTTGAACCTAGACTTACTTAGTTTTTGTGTGATTATATTGTGTACATGTACAATTAAGTATTATTTTAGTTAATTCGGTTGCGTAAGTTTTAATAATGATTCAAATTGAATAAATCTATTTTCTCTTTATTCAAAAATATCTTCGTTTCACGTGCAATAACTTGATTTATTTTATCTACATAACCAAAAACTGTTTGTCTCTAAACATCTACCTGGTATAAATATCTATTAATATATAGATATATCTGAAGAATGGAGCTATGAAATATAATATATGATCAAACGAACTTCACAAGCGAAGTTCAATCATTATTATATGAATAGCTCCATTCGAAGATATAGGAACCCTCCCTCCACTACCCAGTAAGTAAACAAAAGTTTATGGGTAACTTCTCTAAAAGAATGACGTTATAGGGAGGCGCTGTAGTGAGGGTACCGGCGATAGAATCGTATCGATTTTTTAATCGATACGACTCTAAAAGCGTGCGAATTTACCTGTGTGAAAGAAGGACTACCTGGTATAAATATCTATTAATATATAGATATATCTATTCGAATGGAGCTATTCATATAATAATGATTGAACTTCGCTTGTGAAGTTCGTTTGATCATATATTATTAATAATGATGAAACTTAAAATATATATGCCAAAATCATAATATTGAACTAGTGTTCTTGTAATACTTCTGATTTATTTATTTTATTTATTTATTTATTATAATAAGAACGGTTGAAATACCAATTACACTTATTATTAAAGATATAATAACAGAATTATTATTATATAACTAAAATCAAGAAAAAAGTAAATGTCAAGCGAAAACTAAAATTATAAGTCAAATAACAGATAGAGTACATAAGTCAACAAATCATAAATTTTCACAGAATGTCATTAATAATCTTATAATACGTATCCATTTGTCACAAAATAAGTCACATTCAGGGTTGGCAGCCAGGAATTCATTGAGCTTGCGCTGGGTACGGCATAACGGGGTTTCCGCTCGAGCCACAGTGTGGCACGTCGGGACAGCGAAGAGCTTGTGCCTTCGGTTGGGCCTGTGGGCGACGTAATTGTCGGGGACGAACAACGCGAACAGAAGGTTGTGCAAGCTGGGAGAATCAATGGCTCCTCTCAGTATTTTACAACACGTAGAGAGCTGATCTAACAACCTTCTTACTTCCAACGAGTTGAACCCAAGCTGCCCAAGCAAGAATTTAGTTGGGTAACGATATGGGTAGTATCCATAAAGCCTCATATATAGATACCGCAGGAACGCCTTTTGCACTTTCTCAAGCATTAAGGTGTATGTGACGTGATGCGGGTTCCAATAATGGCTGATATAATTGTTCTTGCAAAAGACATATCACCTTCAGACACAATAGTCTTATTATAGAATTTTCCAAATGTATTGGAACTACCCCTCCAGCCAGCGATAATAATAATCTCTATCGATTGACAATTTTATCAGGGGAGAAATCGAGTAACATCAAAAAAATAGGAAAAAAGGACGAATTGACAACCTCCTCCTTTTTTTAAGTCGGTTAAAATTGTACTCATGAGAAAAAGAATCTCTATCGGTTGACTATTTTATGAGGAGAGAAATCGAGAAACATCAAACAAATACGAAAAACTATGAATTGAGAACCTCCTCTTTTTTTGCAGTCGGGTAAAAATTGTACTCATGAGAAAAATAATCTCTATCGATTGACAATTTTATTAGGAGAGAAATCGAGTAACAACAAAAAAATACGAAAAACGATGAATTGAGAACCTCCTATTTTTTTGCAGTCGGGTAAAAATTGTACTCATGAGAAAAAGAATCTCCATCGGTTGACTATTTTATTACGAGAGAGATCGAGTAACATCAAAAAAATAGGAAAAAGGACGAATTGTCCATCTCCTCCTTTTCTGAAGTCGGGTAAATATTGTACCATAAGTAAAAGAATCTCTATCGTTTGACAATTTTTAGGTGAGAAATCGAGTATCATCAAAAAAAAAATACGAAAAACGAACGAATTGTGAACCTCATCCTTTTTTGAAGTCGGATAAAAATTGCCAGGAATATGACTGGGCAATGGCTATATGCCAAGAAAAATAATTAGACCATAACTCCGAGTAATTACATCTTTGCTTCTCTCATTTTTCTTGCACAATCTACCAAACGGTTCTCTCTTTTGCGAACATATAATTTCTTATTGTCCTTGTTCCCTATTGTAATATCGAAAGTTGCATGCTCGCTTGTGACAAAAACAATCACAGGTCCACCCGCATCGGCGCACGGCGCTATACTGAGGACTGCTCGCTTCGGATAACTATTATAACGCGAGGTGCCAGCGTAATAAGGTCGAATTTAGTGTGCACTGTTTGAACACACTTTAACTCAGAACTAAATGACGTAAGTCTCAAATCTAATTTATTTTATTAACAGGTTAATCATTTTTCTAGGTAAATTTTGTTTTTGTCAGTGGATAGTAAAATATATTTTCTTGGTGTGAGTAATTATTTTGAAAATAAAACTTAAGCCGTTGAGTAAAAAAGTGTACTTTACACTGAAATACGCATAATTTTTGATAAGAAAATGTATCGAATGAAAATGTATCAATCGTGTTTTTGTTTAGATCATGGAGAGATAATGGTCTCATAAAACATACATGTTAGTTTCAAGTTGATCACGTATGTGGTTGACCCAGCATCTTGGTGGAAAAACCCTTAAAAAATGAGAGTATCGCCTTAAGGGCATGATACTTTTTCTTTCATACGTTTAAAATGGGTCCGCTATACAAACACTGAGTCTAAAAACAGACCTCTCATAATCTGCGTTTTTTTTAGTATTTGACTACCTACATGTACCTATCCTTTCTAATTGTAAATCCTGTCCTACTTCCTATTCTTCCTGAAGTCTGCGAAAGTTTGTGTGTGTGAATGTTTTTTACCACGTATCTCCGTAACTACTAAACCGATTTTGGTGAAATTTGGAATGTAGATATAGTTTAGGTTTTGGAATAAAACATAGGCTATAAAGATATATAGGTAACACGCGAGCGAAGCCGTGGGCGGGAGCTTATTGATTTATAACTAAAGATGGCAAACACATTGGCTTTCTACTAAGACTATCTAAATTTCAGTTATTGATTTCATCAACTAATGCTATACTGAAGAAATTTTTGAAGAAAAAAACAATCTGCATTTCTCTCATGGATTTCATAGAAGCAACAAATCTTGTGACCAATAAATTTTCCATACTAAAGTGTATTTAGTATGATCGTATCCATTGAGCAAAGAGCAGAGTAGCGCATAAATGCTCTGAACACTGATCATAGCTACGCAAAACTGTACCGAAGGTCTACTTTAAACTAAATGCAGTTCTTTCCTGTTCCAGATCTGTATCGGTCCCCCAGACACGAAGGGTCAACATGTCGTTTACCAACGAGCGGTTGCGAGAGATTGAAAGGCACAACCACATACTTCTAACCAAAATCCTAAGCGCCAGGAACGCTCGAAAGTCTTCCATACCCTCCCGGGAACAGCCTGTGAAAAAGCCACTACCGTCTGCTGCGGTGTCTAGAAAACATCAACAGCGGCAGATCGATCATGATAACTTGGTGAGTTGAGTAACCTAACTCTTCGTTCGTCTTGAGAAAACTGTAGGTGGTAGGTATTCGACTTCAAGATCTTGACTCTGAAAACACTCGGTTTCTACAAACAACGACATATTAGGTTGGGGAAAAAGTCTTTTCGCATTATAGTATGTATGAACTTGTAATAAAATCTCTTTGGCTATACTATTTGTATCTGGCTGGTTTTGGTATCATATGAAAGTTTAAATTTTAAAGAACATAATTCCAAATTCAAATTAGGAAAATGTGTGATTTTTATTTGTTTTTCGTACTGTCAAAATGAGTGAATCTAATGAAGAAATTCGATACATTTTAAAATTTTACTACAGAAAAGGTAAAAATGCAACGCAAGCCGCGAAAAAAATTTGCGATGTTTATGAACCTGGTGCAGTGTCTGTGAGAGTAGCACAAATTTGGTTTAAGCGTTTTCAATCCGGAAATTTTGATCTTAAAGATGCACGTCGCTCTGGTCGCCCTATTACGGATAAAATGGATGCCATTTTTGAAAAAGTGGAACAAGATCGGCATATCAGTAGTTACGACGTAGCTGAAGAACTGGGAATTGACCACAAAACAGTTTTGGCGCATTTGAAAAAAACTGGGTACACAAAAAAGCTCGATATTTGGGTACCTCACGAGCTCACTGAAAGAAACCTAATGAACCGTGTACTCATTTGTGATTCTTTACTACAACGTAATGAAACCGAACCATTTTTGAAGAAGCTGATAACTGGTGATGAAAAGTGGATCACGTACGACAAGAACGTGCGAAAAAGGTCGTGGTCAAAGACCGGTCAGGCTTCACAGACTGTGGCGAAACCCGGGTTAACTCTCAACAAGGTGATGCTGTGTGTGTGGTGGGATTGGAAGGGCATTATTCATTATGAGCTGTTACCACCAGGCAGGACCATCGATTTTGAACTCTACTGCGAACAACTGATGAGATTAAAGCAAGAAGTTGAGAGAAAGCGGCCGGAATTAATCAACAGAAGGGGTGTGGTTTTTCATCATGATAACGCTAGACCTCACACATCTTTAGCCACTCAGAAAAAATTAAGAGAGTTTGGCTGGAAGGTGTTAATGCATCCGCCGTATAGTCCTGACCTTGCACCTTCAGATTTCCACCTGTTTCGGTCTCTTCAGAATTCTTTAGGCAGTGTCAGGTTAACATCACGAGAGGACTGCCAAAACCACTTGTCGCGGTATTTTGATCAGAAGTCCCAAAATTTCTATAGCAATGGGATCATGTCCCTATCTACAAGATGGCAAAAAGTTATCGAACAAAATGGTACCTACATACTTTAGTTAAATGTAAATAAACTATATTAAAAAATGTTTTGAATTTTCTTAAAAAATGCGAAGAAACTTTTTCCCCGACCTATTATATACGCTGGTTGATGCCAGGCTTTGTTAGTGGGAGGACTAACTCTTCTGCGAGTGTCCGTCTGGGTTGTTACCACCGCTTTGCTCGTGAAGTCTGCTGCCAAGCAGTAGTGTGCAAGCATTACTGTGTTCCGGTTTGATGAGCAAAGTATCCAGTGAAATTACTGGGCTTATGAGATTTAATTCCTAATGTCTCAGGGTAACGAGCGCACTGCAGTGCCGCGCAGGCCTTTGTTCAAAGTTCTGGGTGGCACTGCTCTTGTTATGGGCGTTATGCTTACCATCAGGCAAACGACCAGCTCGTCTCGATACCAAATAACATAAAAAAAGGCTCCAGAGCCTCGAGCATCGACGTAAGGTTGCTAGTATTTCTGTCTTCTACAGGATACATTTTGGAGAGTGTGCAACGATGTAAATAACCGTGAAGGTCAAAACACTGTCTTGGGGATTGCAGTAGATCCCGATATTGACCGTAAAATATCTTGGGAATCCTGCCCATTCTCTGGATATTTTACACAGCCGGGTCTTATGCAGACCGTAGACGCTTACGCAAACGTACGTTTGCTTGTCAGAATAACAACGCTTTTACGTCTGGCGCGCATTTCGAGTATCACGAAATTCGCGCTTGACGTAAAAGCGTTGTTATTCTGACAAGCAAACGTACGTTTGCATAAGCGTCTACACTGCCCCTTACGGCATGCACGGAAAGAGATGGCGTGGTACTATTCTTAGAGACGCATTGGGATGATATTTTAAATGTGGCTAATTTTGTTTCCAGATTCTGCTGAAGAAGATCCAGCGCGCTAAGTCGTCGGCACTCAGCCTCCGTCGTTGATACAAGCCTGCGTCCACCAGGACGCATGTTACTATTGTTAATACTTTATTATACGAATTTTATACAATAATAATTATTACCTATGGAGTTTCATTTCGATGTCTTCAATTGAAACGGCCATGTGGTGCGATTAAAGGTGAGCTCTCACCGAGCCATGTCTCGGCTGTGGCACGGTAACTGCAGTACAAGTAGCGATCTTTTTAACCGACTTCCAAAAAAGGAGAAGGTTGTCAATTCGGTGGGTATTTTATTTTTATGTTTGTTACCTCAAATCTGTCATTTATTAACCGATTTGGAAAATTCTGTTTCTGTTTGAAAGCATATTATACTTTCAGATTGGTCCCATAGAAATTTCATCAAAATCGGTTCAGTAGTTTGTCACTGAAGTCGGTTCGTCGCTTCTTCGATAAATAAAATTGACAGTTCGAATGGTTAAAATTTAAAATTAGAGATAAGTAGGTAGTTCTTGATTTTATCGAAAGCGAAACGAAGCCGAATCTACTTTCTTAAATATGAAGTGAATATTCGCATCTCACAATTCGAAGACTGGTTTATGGAACGACATATATGTAAATGTAGAAATGGTTTTATCGTACTACACGGTTTTCACATGAAAATCACTTCGCGAAATTAGTTATTTGGTCAATGCAATGGAAATTGAACATCATTGTGTATAGGAAATGCAATCGATAACAGATTACAAGTAAAACTTGTCGTCGCAAAATAGTTTCGGAGATTAGTTTTCGTTTTCGGGAAAAAGGTTGTGTTTCGTTTTCGAAACAAATCAACAACCGACCTACCTACCTATTTCTAATTTTAATTTATCGCACTGTCAATTTATCGATCGCTATAGATCGCAAAGTTCCGTACTTGGCTAACCGAGATTTCACCGAGCCCTGCAGCTGTTTTTCTTCGTCCACCGATATGATAATGGATTTCGAAAGTCAGGCGTGAAAGCCGAGATTTTTAATTTCTAAAGCAATGTTGAAAGGGACAAATAATGGGCAAATAGTTTTAGTTTTGTATCGTACCTACGGCGGCGATTCCTAGTAATAATAACCTTAGATTGGCTTCTTGATAAATTATTACAAATAGATAATTAACCATAAAACATCAGAAGGTGTTATCGTTGTCCTGTTTTGATCGGGTATGCGATTATGATGAATCACTGTTGTTATTGGAAGTCTAAAAATTATTGAGTACTGTTGTTAAATACCCCAGCTTATAGGTATTAATATGTCTGTTTCAAGTGTTTTGGCAAAATATCACGAGAGACTCACGTGAAGTAAGTAGTTACCAAGTGGAAGGGAACTAGGTGTGAAGAACAGGTTTGCGGTTGTTACGCAGCAGTGCTGGCTATTGTCACAGAATAAGTAATAGTACAAGTAGTATTGTGCCGTTTGGTAGGCGTTGTGATTCTAGGGTGCGAAGCGCTTTAGTTGTGTAGTCAGTGTCTTATTACTGGGAATATTGACTCCATTTTTTCTGATGTGAATCAACGTTATCTCATGAGAATCAAATGTCTATATATTTTCGAAAAAAAAACCGGAAATCTAACGCTAGAAAAATAAAAAATGAGAATCAAAGTCGGGCGTATCTACTGAGCGCTAAAACGCCTCATACAAATTGGGCGGAACATCTGACGTCACATGATCAACGCGGGCTGCAAAGCTGCCCAAAAACATGCATTTGGTAGATTTGAGCGTATAAATAATTAGGAGTTGTCATACATTTTTTGTTCATTGAAATGTAAAGAACTATTCGATGATATAATTTAAAATTACTAATCGATGATAAAAAGATATCGTTTATTTCGGGAAATTTTTAGATAGAGTGCAGTATCTTTGTGGTAATTATATATTTTTTTGTGAATTTCACTTTAATTGTGTTAATGTGATGTTCTTAAATCTACGAGCCCCGATGCAAAATAGTTCGTCTAGTGTGAAATTTTCTCTGTGAGATTTTTTCTAACTTCATTATTTTTGTATATCGATATAAAATATTAAGCTGATCTACTATCACATGACGCGTTACTTATGCCATTTTTTATTTATGAACCAATACACTATTTTTGCTTTTTAAATTTATACATATCCTGTTTTAAATTCGAAGACGTTATAAGCAAAATAGTTCGTCTAATTGTTAATCGATGCAAAAGAGTTCGTCTATCGGTGAGTTAAATAAGATTATTCCGCTTTGCTCAATTATGTTGCATAATTTAAATTTGTAAAAGTAATTCTCTATCATTTGTCCATTGAGACAGTAAAAAATTCTGAAAATTTTAGGTTTTTTCATTAATTTTCAAATAACAATGGGTCGTGGCAAACCCGTGTGTGAAGAGCTTCGAAAGCGAATAGTTTGTGGGGTCGATGCTGGCAAATCATGTTTCCAAATATCTAAAGACTTGATACTTCCCAGGTCTACAGTCCAATCTATCATTCAGCACTATAAAAAGAATAGAACGTCTTCTTGTTTGACGAAAACTGGTCGATGACGCATCACAACTGCAGTAGAAAACAGAATCCTGAAGAAAATTATCAAAAGTAATCGTCGTGCTCGAGCTGGAGAACTCACGGTGCAATGTTAGGACATGATTCACAAAGACGTCTCAGTTGATACTTGCAAAAGAGTCCTAAAAAGAATGGGTTACGGATTTTACACCGCTAAGGAGAAACCACTGTTGACTGCTGTACAAAAGAAAAAGAGGTTGAAGTTTGCTCGTGATCATTTAAATTGGACTTCCGATCAGTGGCGTAGTATCATTTGGAGTGACGAGTCCGTGACAGTCGGCGATGAAAGGAAAAAAGTGATTCGGAACAAAAATGAGGCATTTCATACTGATTGTCTCAAACCCAAAGTGAAGTTTCCGGCGTCTCTTATGATATAGGGCTGCATGTCTGCACAAGGTGTTGGTGGTATGCAGTTTGTGGATGGTTCTATCAATGCTGCAAGGTATCAAAACCTTTTGGAAGAGAATTTACTGACCTTTATTCCGTCACTTAAGCATCAAGATTCCTTCATTTTTCAACAGGATGGTGCTTCCTGTCATACTGCAAGGACAACAAAGACGTGGCTACTGGCGAAAAGCATCCCTACAATCGAATGGCCATCTAACAGCCCGGACTTATCGCCGATCGAAACCCTATGGTGGAAAATGAAAAAAGTTCTCCGTAAAAATCCATCAAGATCGAAGAGCGACTTAAAGGCTAAACTCTTGGCTGTCTGGGAGTCAATTACGCCTGAGGAGTGTGCAGCGTTGGTTGCAACCATGCCTCTTCGCATCAAAGCTGTCATTGAGAGCAAAGGCGACACAACTAAGTGGTAGACGAACTATTTTGCGTGAGTGACAAGGGTAGACGAATACTTTTGCGTTATGTTATTTAGAATATTTTTTAAATTTTTTATGTTATGTAAAGTCATGAAAGAATTTCAGTTATGTTAAAATAAACTTTAAAATGTTCCTCAAATTGTGGTTTACTTTTTTTTAAACGTTCGTAATTATTTTACCAATATTTACTTTCTATATTTTACGCTTTGTACTACTTTCCATACTAGACGAACTATTTTGCATCGGGGCTCGTATATAACGACAGTAATTATATATTTTGTGTTTCACGCAACATCCCTATTTAGCCTAGCTGTAGACGCTAACGATAACGCTTTGTCATACTGACAGGTTGTATTTAGTCAATGGGTTGAACAGATGGACTGACTGGACGATTTTAAAAGGTTCTTTGTCGGAAAATTAATTTTAGAGAATAACCTTGATGCTTGTTTACGATGCATCATCAAGACATTCCCTTATGCCTGCCCTGGCCCACGCAACCTTTGACCATATGACCCTGTTTGTGATCTCCAGCGGGTGCTTACATTGTACATAATCATATCTTTATAATAGCCTTTAGCACTACATAATATACATGGTCGCTACATGCGAGTAGATAGTGAAAAAACTTGTGAGCTCTGCATGACTTTACTGAACAATTCCATTAAAGAATCGGCAATGTTTCTCATAGCCAAACTGATTTCGTTAGCATCTGAACAGTGGTTGTACTAAGTGACAATAACAAGCCGTCTAACATTTTCTATTGGTCTACGTCTACGGGCTATCGCAATTATCTGCTGTACATATAAGTGTTTTCGTAAAGATAAAAGAGGTATGTCCAATCAGCTATTGGTGGCTGTATGGATAAGTCATTCATAAGCAAAGTCAATAACACTTGTAAGTGAATCATTGGTTTACTCAGGCTCACGATAAGGACTTGACTTGTCGCGCATCACGATTCACGATGATTTGTCTAGAATACTAACTCGCCTCCTATTCTGAGCTTTTTTTTTTAATTTTGTTACATTACACTCTATGGACACGTGGTCCATACTCTTCATAGGTCATATATTAATAGAAATAAACGATATAAAGAAAAAACATCACGACGGGAACTATGGTCTTAAACTAAATTAAAATAGAACTAAATTACAAGACAACAGAAGGATTACAATTGGAGTTGACCAGACACCACAAGCGGCACCCGTTCACGAGTATGACCCATGTGCCAGCCATCGCTCTCCTCAACCATTACCGAGGGAAGAGGGCGACCCGCCACACGATGCCGCCGCGAGCAGAATCCTTTTCGTGAGCATGACAATACCTATTCTGAGCTTAGGGTTTTATGTTACTAGATCACCGCAATCATGTGAAGTAGTCGTCAAACGGCCTTCCTGTAGGGAAAAAAAGATTATCAATTGTCTAACGGTTGTAAGCGATTGTCTCACTCACTTTGAAACACAAAGACCTGCAAGGCACTGCAGTGCGCTCGTTACCCTGTCTCATAAGCTCAGTAATTTCACTGGCTACTCTAATCATCAAGCTCTCGAGTTTTGGTGAATGTCACATGTCCTCCAATTTTGTGGTTCTTGAACATGTCGGTTGTCTCACGATGTTTTCCTTCACCGTTTTAGATCGTTCACCGTTCACCGTTTGTGCGACTTTCAATTTTAGTTCCCGCTTGGCCACACTCGCTCATTTAATCATCAATAGCAAGTAACTCCGTTTTGGTTTTATTATTTTTTTAATCTACAATATTAAAAATAAACACTTGTAGCTGGCCCGGACCAATCGCGCGCCAGCAGCGAACGCGCCACTCGCGCGTTATTGGCCACTACATCAACCAACGGTAGTCAGTCGAACACGAGTATGCCCGGTGCACCGCGACTCTTTCCAAAAAGAACGAAAAAAGCCCCTGTGATCCTTGACTTGTGATTTCTTAGTTAGTAAAGGTTTATTTTAATAAAGACCGTTAATGTGAAAGTGTGGTTTGACTGCTACACGACGTCAGGAGGCCAGAACCCATGCCCTTAGGCTACATTTGGCGCCCAACGTGGGGCCTTCGACGTAACGACGTCAGGAGGCCAGAACCCATGCCCTTAGGCTACACACTCGTATAATGTCCTCGCTACACTCAGGATTCAATTAAGTAATTGTCTAGTGTTTCTGAAAGAGAAACCTAGAGTTCTTCGCTTCCACACAGGTTTCAATATAAATACTCGTGCAACTTTGCAGTCTTGCATAAAAAATAACTATTCCTAAAACATATCATAAGATTTCTCAAGGTATAAATAATAATTTACGTTTCAAAAGGGACATTGGGAAATGTCCCTTTTGAAACGTATTAAAATACCTATAATAGTTTAGTCGCGCCACCTCCTTATCAGCCGTGACGACATAAACATGTGTAAACAAATAATAATTAGGTATACCTACTACGTTATCATAGCAATTACTGTGAATGGATAAAAAATTGTTACTAGTTGGAATAATCTGTTTGATTCGTTGTGACCAGGTTTTGTCAAAAGATTTCAAGTATCGTATTTTTCAATTTGAAAGTAGCTTTTTTAGAATGAAGATAGGGATGTTGCATGAAACACAAAATACATAATTACTGTCGTTATACAGGTTTAAGAACATCACATTAACACAATAATAATTTAATTCATAAAAAAATATATAACGTCCACAACGATACTGCATCACAGTTTCCCGAATTCAACGATTTTTTTTCATCCAATAGTAATTTAAATGATACCATCAGATTCTTTACAATTCAATGAATTAAAAAATGTATACAACTACCTATGTACTTAAACGCAGTGTTTTACGGCCAAATCAACAAAATGTATGTTTTTATTACAGTTTTACGGCTCGCGTTGAACAAGTGACGTGAGATTTTCTGTCCAATTTGTATGGGGCATTTTAGCGCTCAGTAGATACGCCCGACTTTGACTCTCATTTTTGACGTTTGAACGAATTGATTGACATCATACAAAAAATAGAGTCAACAACCCTATTGTCTCAAGTGTAGATGCAAGCTTAGAACTCAACGATAGGTGTTTTGGGGCAGATTTTCAACTGGAGTGTGTTCGCTAGCCAGCAAAAGAAGAACTAGAAAATGCTATGCCACTTCAACTGTACTTCAAATGTCATGTTTCGTCATAAATAGATTTAACTGTCCGTTACTAACGAGGTAGGTAAGCAATCTTTACAATGCCTTGTTAATTGTTACAACATGCGTCATATGAAGCCTTTACAACACGAATATCCGCTGAAATTACAGTAAACCTTCCTTAATAAAACAAAATTATGTTTCATAACGAGTGTTTTCCAACAAAATGTCTACGTAAATTAAACCAAGGTTAAGGGCTGCGTCAGTTTGAGACAAACAAACTGACAAAAGATATGTAAATCAAAAGTATGACCATACTCAAACTGAGTTTAAGTATTCTGTGACTTATTTATTCTATACTGTTTTAAATAACTATAATTAACTAAACATTGTTATGGTAAATCAAGTAGGTGTATTTGAAGAGGTGATGTCTTCAGTGTTATTGTGAACGTCTGCTTCTCTGTAGTTCGATGATTCGATTCCGATTAAAGAGTTTTGAGTTTTCATTAAAGAAAAACATCGTTATAGGTAGTTTTTTTATGTTATTTGGTAACGAGACGAGCTGGTCGTTTGCCTGATGGTAAGCATAACGCCGGCCCATAACAATTGCAGTGCCACCCAGAACTTTGAAACACAAAGGCCTGCGCGGCACTGCAGTGCGCTCGTTACCCTGAGACATTAGGTATTAAGTCTCATAAGCCCAGTAATTTCACTGGATACTCTGCTCATCAAACCGGAACACAGTAATGCTTGCACATTACTGCTTGGTGGCAGACTTCACGAGCAAAGCGGTGGTAACAACCCAGACGGACACTCGCAGAAGAGTTAGTCCTACCACTAACAGAACCTAGTGACCTACAATTCGACAATATATGGTGGTAGGATATGATTAGCGAGGCTAAAAGGCCACATTGCCCGAATAATAATATGATCATATTATGAACCATTTCATAATTCGTAAAATGGTCACCAGTAACTTCATAAGATTCTGCTATACCTATTTCAATTCCTATTTTGTGAACCAAATTACAAATTTTCTTAGAAAACTCAAATAGATTAATTATTGAAATGATTCGGCACAGATTCACGTTAGTGACCAGTGAAATGGATCATAATATGATCATATTATGATTCGGGCAAAGTGGCCTTTTCAGCCCCGCTGGAGAATCTATACAAATTAATAAAATTGAAGTGTTTGTATAATAATTGTACAATAATTAAACTGTTTGACATATCAATTTAACAGCTTTTTACAAAATGCATAATATGAAAGTATTATAACCGTATAATACTTTCATATACATTTTGCATTTTTTTTCAAATAATAAAAAAATGAATTAATATTTCTGTCAGTCTGTTTTTTCTGGCTAATCTCCGAAACGGCTGGACCGATATTGAAGGGACTTTCACTGGCAGATAGCTGACGTTAAAATGAGTAACTTCGTCTACGTAGGTAAAGCCGCGGGGCACAGCTATATAGGTAGAGACAAAAATTGTAAACACATGTGCGTTTACGTCGACGTAAGGCTAACACCCGAAGTTATTGACAAAAACCATGTCACCTTGCTTTATCTGTCCATCACTACCAGCTACAGATTACCCCATAGGCTCCTACTGACGCACAGACTATGCAAAACACGAACAAAATATGCGTCCTAAAGAATTAATTCGTAAAAGTGGTGGTATTGTGCTGTGTTTTGAATACAGAGTGGCAAGATAAACGAAACAAATGCTTTTTGCGTCGACAGTTTGTTTGTGATAGTACATTATCAATATTCATTAGTGTTTTGGCATAATTGTTAGATACCGACGTAGGTGCCTACTTTGGATTGATATGGCGAGATTAGTTTGGATGCTTTGTCACATATTGACAACATTATTACGAGTACAGCGCGGCGCTCTCCAAAATTAAAACGCTTCCAAATTTATAACTATACGGTATAGGTACGTATGGTTACTTACATTTTTTGAAAGAGAATGTGAACACTAAGCTGTACTTGAACCTGCCAATTTTAAAAAATTTAAAAAACCTTTTCTACTAGGAGTGCTTGTTTCGTGATTCGATATTTACCTTATTTTTGTGACTGCGAAGTTATGAAACCTAGGGCCGGCAGCGCTATCGCTTCACATTCACGTAAATCCATCATGATTGTACAAGCGACATCGTCCATGTAGCATCGAAACGTATCGAGGAATAAATCTGATGATTCAATAAATGTGCAGTAGGTTAGCTTACCTTGCCCCTGCTAGTGCAGTACCTAGCTTACCAGTCCGTAGGTCGTGGGTTACTTATCCGTGCTCCAGCGTAGCTATAACTGCAACAGGACAGTATCGTAGTAATTAATATACTATTACTACTACTATTAGTACAACTAAATAGTTTAGAATAGTTAAGTAGCTGTTATAGTATGAGGACAAGTACGTTTACCACTACGCTGGTCGTGGTAAGCTACCATATAGTTCGTGGTTATTGTCCGTGTGTGGGGAATCTCAGATGCATCATGCAGTACGTGGAGTCAGTGGCGTATTTTAGAATTCAGCGCCCTGGGCCTGCAGGCCCCGCCGGCACTGCCGTCGTCGCCGCGGCGTGCGGCGACCGGCGCCTCTGGCAATATACATGTAAATACGATAGCCCCGCGTCTTGATGTATATCAACCTTACAGCCACGACCCCCAACGAGCATCTTACGATATTTAGGCTTTTAAACAGTGTTAAATGGTGGTTTAGTTAAACTATGTTTTGTCTTTGTTGTTTTTGACAATTTTAAACTGAATCGAAAAAGACAAAACATATTTGAACTAAGTATTCAACTGTTAAACACTGTTTCTAATTAAGAGCCTAAGTAAGATAGGTTTTTTTAAATTTCTTCTGCTTGCGCCGCCCCTTGCAGCCTGGCGCCCCGGGCCAGGGCCCTATTTGCCCTAGGGTAAATACGCCTCTGTGTGGAGTGATATAGAAATATTAGAAATCCAAGCGTTCCAACTCATCGTTAGTGGCCGATACGACGATCCATTTAGCGCTCATTTGGCAGTACCTATACTCAAGACTCAGAATGACCGAAAAACGGAGCGAGGACCCGCCCGGAAATGGAGTTGCACAAGCTATGCACTACCACTTCTTCTTTGAGTTTTAAAATAATTTTGTGTTTACCGACACTAGCGGATGTTCACGCAAATATATACATCACAAAAATTTCGCTTCCAACAGGATTCGAAACTACGGCTTCTGTTTATCTAGACCAGACGCCTTTACTAACTAAGCTATGGGAGCAATCGAGGTTGACTGCGAAATTCTTGATATGATGTTTTCTTTCCGACTCACATGCCGTAGCTCCATCTAGCAGACCTCGCTTTGTAGCGATTGCCTACTCCATTGTGATACGTTACAGTACCAATCAAATGGCGAGAGATTTTGCATTATTTAAACTTTGTGAAATATATTTTAGGTATAGTGTTTACAGACACTAGTGGATGTTCACAATGTTTTAAAATAATATTATATTTTAGCAAGTTCAAGTGGGCATTTTAGTTCGGCGAATACTGTAGGTACCTATAGGTAAATCGAAAAGTATTTTTAAAACAGCTACACAGCGCATTTGATTCGATTCTATGCCACTATCGGTTGATAAACTGACTTACATCGTAAAAACTGATAGGAATATATATTTTTAATAATTACATTGTTTTTAATCTAATCAATGCGACTAGGCGCCGGAGACAGTTTCAATCGAATGTCAACTGATAAGCGAAACGATAACGTGTAGTTTTTTGATAATTGTTAGATATTAACTAACGATTATATGCGTCGTTATAATAAAACATGAAAATGTGCTGGAAATTTTTATCAGAGTTAAAGGAATATTTTTGAAGCGCTGATGGCACAGAATAGATATTAGTACAAGTACTGATGGTGCAGTGGTTGTCAGGCAGCGCACTGAGCTGTGGTCTAATGCTACTTATACAACTTTGGAAACAAAATATTGCGATGAAACCATAGCATGGTAAAAGGGCATTTTCAAGTGCGCACCTGTCTAGCTACCACCGGAAATTGAAAGACTCACCAAACACTTTACAAAAATACACCCTTCCCCATGGCGTAGCCTCCAGGTGCCGCGGACTTAGGTGCACCAGATGCACAACACAAACACCCCAGACCCGAGGACAAACTTTACGTACGACAATGTGCCGGGACCGGGAATCGAACCCAGAACCTCTCTCACTTCGCATGCAGGATTACCATAACTTAGCCACAAGGCCATCTAAATCGTTCTCCGTGTTATCACAAAACAAAACTTATAAACGCCTGTTTAGCTAGACAGTGAATAAACTAGCAAAATTATATCGCTAACTCCAAATATAAATGTAATAAACTAATCTCATCAGTTAGTTGAACAAACAAACAGCGTACATGAGCACTCACTATCAATATTTATAAACTTCATAGTTTATGTTCTCATGCAGATCTGCTATCTTCAGGAAGTCTGACTTCACTTCCTCCATTACGACTCATTGTGTACCTAAAAAACACCATGAAAGTCGTAACTCAAAACAAGACGTTGATTACATTCAACATCCACCTACGGATCACGTAGATTTAACTAACTAACTATGGTATTTGAAAAGTCGGGACCAAAATAAGTGTGGGTCGAGCACGCTAAACAACTAAAATTGCGATGGCAGTGGTGCCATTATCTATCACAACTGCAAATGTGTCAAAATTGCTGTTATTGCGGAAGGGAAATTGATATAATAATGATTTACCAAACTGCGAAATAAGCGTAATGGCGATGGCCGGTCACCATTGTGGCTAGTGCGTTACCAAAAGTGTCACTTATCGTCATAATGATCGCAAACCATTACTAATTTGATCATTGTGGTTTAGTGTGCTTGGGCCCCTGAACAGTTGAATTTTTATTCTGGGCCACCGAAAGCGGTCTCTAACCCAACCACAACCTGCGGCCAAGATTTTTCATGAATTTTATATGGCATCGGCGCTCATTGACCATGTTGAAGAGTGTCTAAAGATAGACGACTAAAATGATTAGAAATGTCACAACAGAATTGAGTTGGACAACGGTTAGACACTATACATAAATCAGGATTTGTGGTTGCTCATATTTAAAAACGCGACTAAGGCATGTTTAGGAGTTAAACACTGTTTAACAAAGGTTTAGAGTGTGTTTATTTTTTTTTTGTGATAAGACCGTGAGCGTTTGTGTGGCTACGACCGAGCCACGCTGAGGCGGTGACCGCGTTTGTGGCTCCCGCTGCCTTCCGGGTTCTGAACGCCCGCACCGAATTGAGAGTTCCTCTTCTGTTCTCTTTATATTGTGGCCACCAGTGGCTTCGACTGTAGGCCGTATCCAGCCACTGGTGGTCGGGTCTAAGGGGCACCTCAAACGCTCAAGCAAACGTACGTTTGCTTGTCAGAATAACAACGCTTTTGCGTCAAGCGTGGATTTCGTGATACTCGAAATGCGCGTTTGACGCAAAAGCGTTGTTATTCTGACAAGCAAACGTACGTTTGCTTGAGCGTCTAAGGTGCCCCTAATGGCTGCGTTCGGTGACCCAATGTGCAGCTACACTGTGTCACCGGTCATTAAATTTATCGTGAGTCGTTCGGCGCCGTAATTTCGGATAACTAAAACAGAAGTGTACTTTGAGTTCCTAGATCAGTTACGTATTCATCTATCTACGTTGTTATCAACAGGGCAACAACTCCGTATCACTGACGTTAAGTTTTTAAAACCGTGGCGTTCCGTAGACGTCATTTTATACACCTGTAGCATATTATCAATTTACGCATCACAGAGATGCTTGAATAAGATGATTAGGTACGCGTTATCGCAGCCTTAGCTACCTATGAGAGGTAGCTTAGGTGGGTTACGTGTGACGTAGACGCAGTGCGTCAATGTGAATAGTATCGCATTGATCGGTGCAGTACTATATCAAGGCTATAAAGCCTTTTCGAAATTTCGGCAGCGTTCGCGAGTATACGCATGCGACTGCGTCGTGTTGACCACACCAATTAGTTAGTACCTACATAATTGAGACAAACTACTATTCTCCTTTTATTATGCTAACAGTCATATGCAGACCGTAGATACTTATACAAACGCGCGTTTGCTTGTCAGAATAACGCTTTTGCATCAAGCGCGGATTTCGAGTATCTTGTAATCGACGCTTGATGCAAAAGCGTTGCTATTTTGACAAGCAAACGCACGTTTGCATAAGCGTCTACGGTCTGCAATACGTAGCACTCTCGTCCCGGCCGTAATAGGAACGCCTTCCTGGGTCCTATCCTATCTAGGCATCCCTCCCGGGGATGTTGGGTCATTAAAAGAGAGAATAGATCCTGAAAGATGTAAAGGTTCTAAGAAATAGAGAGATGTTTATATAGTACATTTTAATGTTAAAAAAATTCTTAAGGTCCCTAAAACGTCACGCTACGGTATAGGGGGAAGGGAAGTGTGATGAGCGGAGGGGAGTTAAAGTAGTCAGTGAAATATTTTGCTTATGAGTGTCTCAGGATAATGAGAGCACTGCAGTGCGGCGCAGGCCTTTGCTTCAAAGTTATGAGTGGCACTGCAGTTGTTATGGGCTGGCGTTATGCTTAGAATCAGACAATTCGCTCTCATTATCCTATAGTATAAAAAAAAACGCGGAGGCAGGAGGGAATGTCTAAAATATGTATTTAAGTTTAATAGGGAAGTAAGGTAGGTATAAGTAAGGATAATATGACATTTCCCTAGAGGGTGGATAACTCTTACTTCAAGCATTCCGCTGCATGCAGTACCCAGGGACTCTAGGCTGAGCTACAGCACACTATTTACTTACTTATTGCGACACAAAAGCAATTGAAACTAACGAAATCACTTTGACATTGACAGCTGAAACCCTTATTTTCTGTGCTACGATATCATGACGCAATTTTCTTAATGACACGTACTATACCAGATTAACAAGCGATCTGAAGTCTTCAATCTATACAAATAAATAAAATTGAAGTGTCTGTTTGTAACATCAAAATAACATATTTATACCAAATGCATATGAAAGTATACTCGTATACGGTACCTATAACAAAACAACCATTTTTAAAATTTTTGTCTGTCTGTTTGTTCCGGGTAATCTCCGAAACGGCTACGCCGATTTTCACGGGACTTTCACTGGCAGATAGCTGATGTTATAAGGAGTAACTTAGGCTACTTTTATTGTAGAAATAGAATTAGGGTTCCGCACAAAAAAATAAAAACCATGAAATCCAATATCACCGCGCGGGTGATACCGCGGGCAGCAGCTAGTCATTCAAATATTTTTAAGTGGTCATGGTTGTATTCCGCAATTGTGCTGTAGGGTATACAGATATTTTAATAGAGTCTGCTTACGTCAATATAGAGTATTTTAGTTGCCGTTGTCAACAACACAAACTAGTATTTTTGTACCTGTATAGTAATAGACTTATTGTTCGTTGTTAAGTTAGTTCTTTGTATGAAACCCATACCTAAGCCATGTGGCCTATTTGAATTCAAATTGAGACACGTGTTTTGCAATGTGCTTAGTACTTCATATATGATTTAGTCAAGTAATGTGAGTAATTTTGTACCTATTTGCGGTTAATACGTAACATTACGCGTGAAAGAAGGACCTGACAACAAAGATCTAACTAACGTAGGTACCTAATTTCGTACGTAACAATATTGTTACGTACCTATATTTATCTATACAAATAAAAAAATTGAAGTGTATGTTTGTAATATCAAAATAACAGCTTTTTACCATTGCATATGAAAGTATATACGGTACCTATAATAAAACAACCATTTTTAAAATTTTTGTCTGTCTGTTTGTCTGTTTGTTCCGGGTAATCTCCGAAACGGCTGGGCCAATTTTGACGGGATTTTCACTGGCAGATAGCTGATGTTACAAGGAGCAACTTAGGCTACTTTTATTTTAGAAAAAGAATTAGGGTTCCGCGCAAAAAAATAAAACCCATGAAATCCAAAATCTCCACGCGGGTGAAACCGCGGGGCAGCAGCTAGTTAAACATAAAACCGTTTCTGGCTATATGTTCTATTGTACAACTATATAATAAGTATGTACAGTATAAAGCTGTGGTTTATGTGAAATAAATAAATGTACCCAATCAATAGTAAGGGGCTAGGATCGCCAAAACGACTACTTTCTCCTCCTAAAACTCCCACACGGCTTGGTTTAACGACTTGAAAAAAATACTACCTGAATGATCAATTCAAGGGCATTAATTTCACTGATTGATTTTTTTGTGTTACCATTACTTATGGCTTGAAAAAATATTTAACAGCATGCTGTTTTAAAACTATTTTCCCTAAAACTTCTAAATGACTTAGACGTTTGGGATTAATTTTACACCAAAAAATAAGGAAGAAAATTTTCTATAAACTGGCCGTTTCATTTGTGCATAGAGC
The DNA here is from genome assembly GCA_907269065.1 of Crocallis elinguaria. Taxonomy (NCBI): domain Eukaryota; kingdom Metazoa; phylum Arthropoda; class Insecta; order Lepidoptera; family Geometridae; genus Crocallis; species Crocallis elinguaria. The sequence continues at coordinate 3,304,090 of OU026076.1, forward strand.
AATATTTCGCAAAGAAATGATCAAAAAACTGAATTCCAAATGTACAAGTCTCAGAGGTGCTCTGCGCGGGCGCGCGCGGCAGTCATGCACTGGCATTCAGACGGGGAGGTTGTGTCGCTCGTTGCTCTGCAAACGCTGTCCGCCGACGTTACATATTTGTGTGCGTGAATGATATACAATACAAGTATTTGTTTTCGTGTGGGTTTGAAGCTTGCTCAAAGAGTAGCGTCTAGAGCGGTGAAATGTGATTCATTCCGTGATTTGCGCGTGGACGCTCCTCGTATACATATTGAATGGGTTACATTTTTGATTACAATTTCTTGTTTACGTACTTACATCATTTTTACGAGTGGAAAATATATGTATTGGTAAACAAATTATTAGCGGCAGCTACAGGAATATCGGGAGGTTTAGAACTGTTTAAGAAAGACTGGAAATGAAATTGAAAAGTAAAATTACTCAGGTTAACGAGCACAATGCGGTACTGCATCTTTTTGTTTCAAAGTATTTATTGGCACTGCAATTGTTATGGGCCGGCGTTATCTTTATCATCAGGCAAACGACCACCAAACGATCAGGGCCATCTACAGTAAAAATGATATCGAAAATGATAACAATTTTAAAATCCAAGATATCGGACATTTTTATTTTTCAATAAAATGGTATGGGTATCATTTTCGAGATTTCTCGGGGTGCTGATTACAGAAATGACAACCATTTTTAAATTCAAGATGACATTTTTTTAGGAAATCGATAATATGGGTGCCATTTTCTAGGTTTCTCGGGGTGCTGATATCGAAAATGACAACGATTTAAAATCCTACATAGCGGACAATATTTTTTTTTCAATAAAATGCTATGGGTGTAAGTTTCGAGATTTCTCGGGGTACTGTGTACAAAAATGAAAAATTCTTTTATAATCCAAGATGGTGGACAATTCTTTTGTAAAATGATATGGGTGTCGTGTTGGAGGTTTCTCAGGGTGCTGATTTTGAAAATGACTACTATTTTAAAATCCAAGATGGCGGACAAATTTTTTTAGTAAAAGGATATGGGTGTCTTTTTCGAGGTTTCTCAGGGTACTGATAATGAAAATGACAACGATTTTAAAATCCAAGATGGCGGACACGTTTTTTTTTTCAATTAAATGGTATGGGTGTCATTTTCGAGATTTCTAGGGGTGCTGATTACGGAAATGACAACCATTTTTAAATCCAAGATGGCGGAATTTTTTTTAGGAAATCGATAATATGGGTGCCATTTTCTAGGTTTCTCGGGGTGCTGATATCGAAAATGATAACGATTTAAAATCCATTCAAGACCTACAGGGTGGTTCACGGAGACCTAGAGCAATAGACCAAGAGACTAGAATCATTAAATTTGGCAAGAAGTATTGTCTTATACCACAAGTAAAGCGAAAAATCCGAAAACTAATTATGTATAACACACACACGCGCACGCGCATGCACACGCTCGCGCAAGCGCACGCACGCACGCATGCACACACATGCTCACGCACACGCTCGCACACGCGCACACGTGCACACGCGCAAACGCACGCACGTACGCAAGCAAGCACGCACGCACGCACATACGCAAGCAAGCACGCACACAAGCAAGCACGCACACAAGCAAGCAAGCACGCACGCAAGCAAGCACGCATGCACGCACGCACGCACTCACACACACGCACATTATCAATGAGTGTATTGTGTACAATTTTTTAGGGTTAATTATTTTGTTGAATGTAGCTGTAAAAGGACCTAACGATTCCAGTCTTGAACGAACTATTTACATGCTTACAAGTCTTTTCGGAATCCTCGGCGCGCGAGTCCAACCCACACTTGTCTATTTTTTCTATTGTATTGGTTAACGAGACGAGCTGGACGTTTGCCTGATAGGAGTCATAATGCCGGCCCATAAAAATTGCAGTGCCATTCAGAACTTTGAAACACAAAAGCCTGCGCGGCACCGCAGTGTGCTCATAACTAAGTCTCATATCTTAGTAATTTCGCTGGCTACTTTGCTCAACAAACCGGAACACAATAATGCTTGCACATTACTGTTTGCCGGCAGACTTCATGAACAAAACGGAAACCCAGACGGACACTCGCAGATGACTCGATACCTCGTAAATGACATCAATATAAAAAACTTGACTACAAAAGTAAAAAATAAAAAATAACCCGAAAATCATTTATTTACGTACACGTTCGTTTTTGGGTCAAAAGGTGTAACAAATTTCAACGTTACGGAGCAAATTGGCTGTCTGTACTTTTATTATAGTCCACAGCGATGTTTTGAGATAAATCTCAACGTTGTATGATCTCATGTGCGTCCGTCCCGTTTATTTACGAACTAGCTTCTGCCCGCGGTTTTCACCCACGTTCCCATAGGAACCGTGCATTGTTCCGGGACAAAAAGTAGCTTATGTTATTCTCCGGTCCATAAACTATATCTATGCCAAAAACCACGTCGATCCGTCGCTCCGTTACTGCGTGAAAGAAGGACAAACCAACAAATTAACAAACCAACAAACAAACTTTCGCATTTATAATAGAGTAGGATATAGGATATATTTAGTATGGAAGTATGGATAGTATGGATAATGATGATCAAACTTCACTTTCAATGAAGAACTTTCCACTAAATGAATTCAAAGAATTATAGGCAAAGAAGATGCCGTGCGCGCTACTCGCACGCGCGTTCGTTCATCCGCGTATTCTATGACGTTAGGTTTTGCGATGTTCTTGAAAGACGAAGTGTGGACCGCGCGGGTGAAGTGGGATTGACTCCACCCATTCGAGCAAGGCCATTGGCGCCTAGTAGGGTCTTAACAATCTTACCAACTTTAATCTTCTTTTATGAATATTTTACTAAAGTGTTTTGTTTTATTAAAATGTTACCAAATATTCCAATGTTCTGCCTACTGTTATTAACATTTTTTATTATTAACACACTATTATTGACAAATAATTGAATTATTATAATCATACATAATTTCCACATATATAACACATCATATTTCCTACTTATAATAAATAAACTTATGTGATATATATCCTACTTCCTACTAATATTATAAATGCGAAAGTGTGTTTGTTGGTTTGTCCTTCTTTCACGCAGTAACGGATCGACGTGATTTTTGGCATAGATATAGTTTATGGACCGAAGAGTAACATAGGCTACTTTTTATCCTGGAAAAATGCACGGTTCCTGTGGGAACGCGGGTGAAACCGCTAGTTTCACTAACTAGTTAGTAGCTAGTAAACTAGTTGTTTAATAATGCAATGGAAGTAATATGCCAACACTTATATATATTAGCGTCCATGACATTCCCCATGGCAGATGATACGTCTACGTGATGATGACGACGTCAGGCCGTAACCCTTGAAGGTACTATTATCCATTCTGTGGCATGGCGTCCTCTCGAGAAATTGTCATACCAATTAACGTAAGTATTTTTCCCAAGGAAGTGTCCGATAGTGATGACGGTAATAAAACCGCATATGTGACCACTGCCACGCATTATGAAATATTACTTATGAGTAAAGACTAATAATGTTGGTTAGGTAAAAGTAAATGTTAGGCAGTTTGTTACTAAACTTTTATTTGTGGAATTTCCGCGTCAATGTGTATGCAAATCGTAATCGGAATGACTCGCTAACTGCATAGTAGGTACCTATAGCACTTATTTAGTTCTCTGCGGGAGACCTTTCCAAACATTACAAAATAATATCTCTGTCAAATCAAAGGTCTCTGTGGAGACACCATAGAGGTCTAACCACAGAGACCTTTAATGATTTGAGATCTGTAGGAGCACTGGCGGCGTAGCGGGGGGGGGGGGCGGCAGGGGCGGTCCGCCCCTGGTACCAAGCATGGGGGGGTGCTAAAATCACGCTTTTAACATTATAATTTTTTAACCTTAGATAATACCTGTTTCTAGAGGTGAAATCCGTATGAAAATCCGTAGTTTCAGATATAAGCATAAAAATGTTATTGATTTCTTTAACCAACATTTTAACTTTGTATGCAACTTGCAACTCGTGCTACGCTGCCACTGTGTGGGAGAGACCGTCTGAGTTGGTACTACCGCTTAGCGCGTATAATCTGCCTACTGTGCTTTACTGTCCGTGACTATACTCATTTCTCAGACTCCTCAGTCTATGAATTATGGCAATCGAAAGATTATAGGAATTCCATGATTGATCATAACTTACACAACTGCACAGTGTTTACATTTCATTAGATAATGTTTTACTGTGCAATTATTCTCACGACGACGCAGATCCTGGGAACTGGTGAACCCTAGAAGTACATTATCGACCTAAGTGTGTTAGTATTATAGTATGTAAAGTCATACCTATGTCTCTAAACATCCTACGGTTGCCTAGAAGGGATTGCTGCATAGTGATAAGGCCGCCGATTGTAATAATTTGTAAGAGCTGTTGTAATGTTTTCCTTATCGTGCAATAATGTGTGAATTACCTATAATAATTCCTTCATCAAGTCTGTGATGTCTCAAGCTAAAGAGCGCAATGCAGTGCCGCGCAGGATTTGGGTAGCGTTGCAATTATTATGGGCTGGCGTTATGCTTACCATCAGGCAAATAAGGAACCGCTCGTCTCGTTATCCAATAGTAATAAAAAATACGAAAGTGGTAAAAACAAAAAGAACCCTGAAAAAGCACTCTATGCCTAAATTACCCTATAACTGCCCCACTCAGAGTCATTTAATTTACTTAACCGAGTCCTTAGTAGGTTTAAAAAAGCTCTTAAGTACTTGGTCAGCTAATTAAAATTGAGTCCAATTACGATAATTGGAAGTTTGAAGCGCTAAACGACTTTGGCTATTCTTGGTATCAGAGCGAGTGCGGCCGAGCGGGAACTTGTGCGTCTTTCAATCCGACGCACCATAGTTCGAATCTCGACTCGGCCCGCACCAATGACTTATATCAAGTTATGTGCGGATTATTCACACTCGCTCTAAAACGGTGAAGGAAAACATCGTGAGGAAACCGTTATGTTCAAGAACCACAACATTCGAGGATATGTGACATCCACCAAGCCGCACTGGGCCCGCGTGGTGGATTATGGCCCATATCTCTCTCTCTGGGTATCTGGGTGGCCGGTATCCCAGCAGTGGGAGCGTAAGAAGCCTCACGCTCCCCTTGCTGGGATACTAGCCTTCTTTGGTACTTGGTATCATTATCAGCCGATAATGATACCAAGTGTATAAACGAGTTGAGGCGTCATTGCCTCCGTTTCAAAGTTTTCTAGTCACCTGTCTAAATTTGCAGGTACCAAGTCTGCACAAACAGCAACAGCGTGAATTTTACACGACCATTTATTTCAGATCAGACGACTAAATCAGCACCTTATAAATCCAAGTCTCAGCTCAATTAATTAAGTATGTTATGATAAATCCAAAATAAACGTTACGGCAGAATTAAGGCCATCATCCACTGGGGAGCGGAGAAGACTAAACATTACAATATTCTAACAGTTCGTATAGGGATTCAACAAGCTATCACGATGATTTAATTGAAAACGTTTTAAACCTACCTAGTACTCGCATTCAAGTTGAAAATCTGCCGTCATCAAACACTCACTATACTTTTTTTCTATACTGCATAGCTTATAGGCTTGCATTTGACCACTACCTCACCTGATGGTAAGCGACGATGCGGTCTATAAGATGGAGCACGCTTACCTAGAAGATACCTATTCACTAGCGACTTGAAGATACTCAGGTTATAGCGATCAGGGAACACAGATTTAGGCAAGGCATTTCACTCCTTTGCGTTAAGCTTATTGAAAGTAGAAGCAAATCGCTTCGTGCGTGAAGGTAGAATATCCACGATGTATCGATGTCGCTTCGCCGTTTGTCTGGTCGTCTGATGATGGAAAGAGGAAGATAGAATTGAGTTATGTAATTCTGATGCACACTCGCCTAATGTAACTATGTTCCGGCCGACGCACCGATCCCAATTTTTGGCGTGTTGTAACTTTTGATGTCTTCGCAGTTTAAAATCGGGTGAGATAGTTCCAGTGTTCTACCGCTACTCGGATAAAAAAGTATGCATTTCATATCTTTAATCTTCTCTGACCCGCTTCGCTTTGATAGATGGCGTGCCCTAGGTAGTGCACCGTCACAGGCACCTTGGACGGCTGCCAGCGCACGGGACTACCGAGAAATGTCGCAAGATGACGGAAAAACTCAATACATTTCTTGCTAATAGACAACAAAGAACGCTTCATAGAATTTGTGACGATAATTACAAGATTGTAGATACAATTTTTAACGTTAGACTGTTTTTTAGTGTAGCTTTGGACAACGCGCTCGACGCCGACGGCACGTTTACCTCTAGTCAAGTTAACTTCTAAGATAGGTACATGTTCATTCTAAGACTTCCAATTTGTAGCTTTCAGGAATCGCAGATGACAGTCTATGAATGAACGATTGCATATGTTCCCCCTGTTATACCCTGATCAGTAATCTACTGCTACCTACCTAGTTGCTTCCCAGAGTCTAGAAACTCCAGGGCCATGGTACCACAATACCCACATAGAGACAACATACATGCAGAACAAATATAAGTACATGCAGAAATTGAACCCGCATCCTGTACCCGCTACAAATGTCCACCAACCCATCAACATACTATGAGAGCAATGCCAACGAAAAAGCTTTTTTTTTAATGTTATTTGGTAACGAGACGAGCTGGTCGTTTGCCTGATGGTAAGCATAACGCCGGCCCATAACAATTACAGTCCCACCCAGAACTTTGAAACACAAAGGCCTGCGCGGCACTGCAGATCGCTCGTTACCCTGAGACATTAGGTATTAAGTCTCATAAGCCCAGTAATTTCACTGGCTACTCTGCTCATCAAACCGGAACACAGTGATGCTTGCACACTACTGCTTTGCGGCTGACATCACTCACAAAGCGGTGGTAACAACCCAGACGGACACTCGCAGAAGAGTTAGTCCTCCCACTACCAAACTATTTTAAAATAAACTAAACATTTAGACTAAAAAGTTTGACCTTTCAATGAAGTTATAGACATAAAGTTCAAGCACAAAAAACGAAGATTGATTGAAATAAGAGCCTTTGACATTTACTGAAAGCAATCACGAAAGAAAAGCTAAAAAACTTGTAATCTGGAGCTTTCAGAGTGACGCACTCCGTTTTACCCAGAAATGAATGTTTTCCTTGAAAAAACGCGTTTTCCGAGTATAGCCCACTGTACGGACAGCACCAAATTTATTTAAATATTCATTTCAATACTTCAAATCTGCACACGATATTGAGCTTTGATGTGTATGGTAGATTTAAAGTATTGAAATTGACAATATCAGTATTTTTTGTTGCTGATGGTACCAGACGAGGTGATTGACGCGCCTGTTCTACACAAATCTTCTTTTAGATCAATCTTATTTTTTGAAATGTCTTACAGTGTAACATGTAAATGCAACGCGGGCTTAGGATGGGGAAGCTATAATAATGTTTTCCTTGAAGTTTTATTCTTTGAACAAGGTCTCTTATAAATACGTTTATTTTTCTAAGGAAGTGATAGGTGGCTAGTTTTCAAAGAGCGAAGAGCCAAAGATTGGCCCTTTAGAAGTATTTATATAAAGTTATTTTTATGTACGTATGTATGTCACCATATGTTATGCCTTCGGAGTATTCTTTTTGTTAATTTAATGATGTGATGTGAAAATTGCAAGAAATAATTTGATTAGCAAAAAAAGGGTGCGAGCCCCTGGAGCTTGCAGAGTATAAAATAAATAATAAATAAAAATAGGAAAAAAGAAGATTGACCCCTATTGGCGTAGATTATGTTATAGCTCGTCAGCTTCATACAGGATACGCCTCTGATCTTTTCATAGTCTACGTTTACTGCGTCATCCATCGAGTATTAGGTATAGGTATCTACTCTTCGACAGCGGTTTGAGGTAGGGTAAACGTCCCATTACTCGTCAGTTTCTGAACTTAGCTGTCTTGGCAGTTTTGCCTCGTCTCTGTTTGTTAACTTAGAAATATCAAATTTCTTGACGTGATTACTTATTTATCATTCTCTTTGGTAAATATATTTTTAGTAGGATAAAAAAACCACAACTTATTAAAATAATTGAAAAACTGAAAAATAAGTGATTTGTACCAGTATCCGTCAGATTTGTCCTAATTTTCGTCAAAATGTCCCAGAACTCGTCAATTTTTAACACTATTTTGAACTCTGTAACCTTGGTATTAAGGTTCATTATTAAATTGTTTTTTGGCGATATAACACTCAAATTAAAATTATAGGGCAAAAATATACCCAAAATAACAAAACGCGTCGAATGCCTAGGACAAAAAAGATTAAAGAATATTATTTATTGCACCAAATGAAACCAAATTAATCAAGCTGTTAGAACAAGTTTTTTGTGAAAAACATACAAATATACAAATATATTTTTTTATTAAAGCTTTTTGTAAAATACGTAATGGGTTCTGTAGTCTCGTAGCCACCATCCGGCTCCATCATCGGCACCCTAAATATAGTCTAGGATCAGAGTACTTGCTTTACAAAGATCAAACGAACCCCAAACTCAATGGGGTTATGTCATTACGTTACAACGTTACTATGGCCACCTTCCGGCTCTGTTATCAAACCAACTCGGTGATATAATTATATTGCATTGTAATCCGATTTACATAATTATGTAATTTTTCGGCTCAATCGAACATCGCGAAGTGGGTCAAATTTAGATTGAAAGATTTGATCTGCTTTGCTGGTCAGGGATTCCATTTATTCCAGGGTGTTAACCAGAAACATAGCGTTAGGAAGAGTGATGGGTATTTGGGCATCCTTATGCATTTTCAGCTTCAGGGAGCGCACCTGAGGTCTTAAAGAGTTTACCGGAGTATATCTCACTAAGGTACGCTACATCCATTAGATTCCGGTGTGCGCACAATAACCCCTGGCTGATGGTTGCTACCAGGCTTGGGCAATTGTACCTTAGCTCGAACAGGTTTTCCCTGTCGATATAAGGCAATTAATTGTGATCTTTGACGAGGACATCTATATTAACATCTGACGGTCGAGTGTCCATGACTATGCCCCAAAGTGGTTCATAACAGCCTCATCAACCATTAGAAGGTTGCATCTGTCCGGCTCCTTAAACCCATTTACTAAGATCGAGGCCATAGTTCCACACCTTGGTTTTTACATCGTGTCTAATGCAGTGCGCAAGCTTCTCTCTTAGATCTTTATTTGCCTCAGTTGTAGTGGTGACTATTCCGTCATTTTCTACGTCGAAGTTCCCAACCAGCCATATTGTTTTACCGCATCCTGGAACCCCATATACCCAATTGATTTTCGGTACTACCCAATTTTCCAAAGCATCTTTGAAATGATATCAGCCATCTTCAAAATCTTGTCATCCAGCGTTATCTTCGTGCACCGGGCTGTAACTACTATGGTGTCATTTCAATGGACGTTAAAGCGTAGTCGTCCTGCTAGAAGGATTTCATGATGTTCCGGCAGGCAATATGATTAACCTCCTTACTTGCTCTTACGATAGCCTGAAACTCAACAAAAGCGTTGATTGCGTGGTTTAAGGGCGTCGACGCTGATCTGTGATTGGGTGGACTGACCTCTTCCTTGTCGGCTCTCGTTAGGCTGTTTAGAACCAAGGGGGATTCCTCAAAAACTCAACCAAAGCGGCTGCCTGTCTTTCCAGTGGTTGGATAGCTCTTTATCTCGTTCCCTGTGTTTCTACGCTGATGACGTTCATAAAACCTCTGAATCTCCTTTCCCGGTTCCTCTCTTTAGGAATGCCTCTTTGCTGTTCTGAGGCTATCAAAACTGCTACTTTCTGTTGTAAGCGTTCCGAGTCACTCTGAGTAGTCGAGTTCATCGCCATCGCGCCATAGCTGTTTCGTGTTTCGGTACTTTGAGGAAGCTTAGGTCTTCCCTCCTGTTTTCGTACACGACCACCTCATGATTTATGGAAGCTTTAATGCGGCCGATGTGGTCAGCGACTTCACCTTTTTCGTACTCGACTGTCATTGCGTGTTGACCTTACCTGGTTCGGTCTCTCCGAGTTTTGAGATCTTTGAGAGAATTGAGTTAGAGCGAGTTTTGAGAGATGCCTGAGCAAAAAGAGTCTTCTCACCCCATTCAAATAGTGCGATCGTCGTTTCTTGCATGCATTAATCGATATTGGTAGTCTGCTATTTCCGTCACAGGTAACGCGTTATACGTTTTACGTTTCATGCTCGTTCGGGTGGTGCTTCCGTTCAGCAGAGAGGCTAAGCTTGGCGATATTGCAACATGTTTCCGTGCTCCCGCATTGCAGAAGCTTATGCCGAGTCTCGGTGCAGTCGTCCATGATATTGAATATTATATGTATTACTTAAAAAACCTAAAAATAATTATGGAAAACAGTAATTTTCATCATTAGCTATAAATTAATTTGATATATATAATATTTTATAAAATAATTTGATATTAGTCATTACTTTACTTGAAATAATTTTTTTTATGTTATTTGTTACGAGACGAGCTGATCGTTTGCCTGATGGTAAGCATAACGCCAGCCCATAACAATTGCAGTGCCACTCAGAACTTTCAAACACAAAGGCCTGCGCGGTACTGCAGTGCGCTCGTTACCCTGAGACATTAGGTATTGAGTCTCATATGCCCAGTAATTTCACTGGCTATTTTGCTCATCAAACCGGAACACAGTAATGCTTGCACATTACTGCTTGGCGGCAGACTTCACAAGCAAAGCGGTGCTACTAACCCAGACTGACACTTGCAGAAGAGTTAGTCCTCCCACTAACTATTTTACTTTACTAAATAAAATACTAATGATGGATCAGGGAATTTCCTGTACATTTTAGTGGTCGATCTAAGTGTTCTATATTTATGCTCACTCTACTGGGCAGGGAAAGTCATATGCACGAAGTTACGTCATATATTGCTTTAACTACGCCATACGAAAACATACGAATTAGAGCTGCCGTACGGGCACGCGGTTGCAAGGTGGTGGTACGACTAGCGCCAAATTGCGCATTTTGCCTCGCTTGCAAAATATTAACCTGCAACGCATGCCCCTACAAAATATACAAAAAAGAAAAACCGAAAAGTTTTTATTGTATGTACTTATTATAACTATAATTTTATATAAAAAAAATAGAGGCGGTCTTATCGGTAACCGTAATTCCATACTTGATTATAGAGGTAATTATCTTTAAATAAAATAAAAGGAATAGTTTTGCAAACCCTCAATTAATTTACTCAAATAAAAATCTGACCGCCACCGCCCCTATAATAAAACCGCAAACCGTATCACTGCACAATAAGGTTCAAAATATACTCAATGACGATATTACGCGCATTTTGTTAATCATGTCCCAGTTACCGTCAAAATGATATAAATACTGACGGGTATTGGGTCAGATAGGGTATTTTAAGTACGAGTACCTGTCATACGCATTAATAAGAAGCTAATAATAAAAATAGCACAATTTTATACATTATATCGTTAGAAAATTAACTTGAGCGTTTCACTAAAATATCACACTAACCAAAACGGCCTCCTGGTCCTGTGAAACATGGAAACAAAAGTGGTGCGCAGGACTACACTTTCTGTTACTAAACTTCCCAAAAAACACAAATTTCAAAATCGCTAACTTTGATAGCTCTTTTTTCCGGAACTATTATAGATATAACTAAATTGTGCCCTTTTAATTATGAAGTATATTATTTTAAATATATTGCTATAAAAAGCTTTTATTAAGCTCTCGTTTGAAATAAGTAACTGGCCTTTTTTTACAATCTGACGAGTATTGGGACACTGTCGACATTACCAGCGTTTACCCTAGAGACTTTTGGCCCATGGGGGCCGGGGCATGCAAGATTTACAAAGACCTAGCGAAACGTATTTTTGATACCACACGTGACAGGATTGCTAGCTTTTCTTTTGGACAGCGAATAAGCATTGCCATCCAACGTGGCAATGCGACCAGTATTGTAGGCGCGTTGCCATCAGTATACATTTTATTAGTTATAGTGGAATTAGTTTATATAATACAAAATTGTTTTTCTTTATCTAGTTACATCGGTGATCTATACTACAAATAAATAAAATTGAAGTGTCTGTTTGTAATATCAAAATAACGCCTTTTTACTTAATGCATATGAGAGTATATACGGTACCTATGATAAAACAACCATTTTTAAAATTTTTGTCTGTCTGACTGTCTGTTTGTTCCGGGTAATCTCCGAAACGGCTGGGCCGATTTTGACGGGACTTTCAATGGCAGATAGCTGATGTTACAAGGAGTAATTTAGGCTACTTTCATTTTAGAACTAGGAATTAGGGTTCCGCGCAAAAAAATAAAAACCATGAAATCCAATATCTCCGCGCGGGTGACACCGCGGGCAGCAGCTAGTTGTACAATAAAACCTATTTTGCTATTTAAAACAGCAAAACATCCACACATACCGGATTTAAACAACACAATAATTTTATCACATCATGCATTACCCCTTTGATAGCTAATTACAAATGTATCAAAACAAATACAAGAACAATTATAATTAGGTACCTACATATTTATTGCGCAAGAGGTTGAGTGTAATTTTCCACTGGTGACTTTTTTATTATTCTTTAGAGTGTATTTTATTGATAAGGAATGTATGGCGTCCGGTCTCTGATAACGGCTTTGTTGAACGAAGGCTTTGGTTTGGAGACATACGGTCCAATGACATCCGTTCTAATATTATACATCTGTAAAGTATGCGTGACTGTTTGGTACCTCTTCACGTTTATATAGGGATTTGGGTAATTTGATACCGTGTGGTCCAGGCACAGACCATTAAACCTACAGACTCCGCTTCACCGGGCACCTCTGCTCGTCAAGGTTAAGCATTAACACTGCTTAACGCCGCCCAGCCGAACCAATCACAACACGTCGCCTTCATCTCGTCTGATGCATGAGTTTTAAACTGACAAATCACAACACGCCATCTTCATTCAAATTGTAAAGAATATTGTAAGGTGCAATAAACGATTTGATTTGATCTTCCCTCGTCCCCCGCCCAAAACCGCTTAAAACCAGAGGTCGCTACTCTCCGCCTTAGGAGTTGCTAGATTTCTCGATAGTTCTCATTTTGGAACAACTTGTTCCCATAATATCGATTCGAAAATTCCTTCCAGCCAAAAACTAGCGACATCATAATTCGATCATTAGGTAAGATCGTGGTCAAACTCGAATACTGACGTAAAACAAAACACGTATCAAACTGTACTTAGACACATACGAGTATAGGTAATACAATGTCCCTTATCTAAGTAACCTTCATGGCCTTTCCAGCACATTTTAAATGCACAATGATAATATTAAAATAAATGAACTATAGAATATTCCATCGACTTATTATCAAGCCCAACGACCCAATTTAATGTTAATAAGGTGCGGCCGAATCACGCAAAAATACGACACACAGAGCTGATTGCCATTGTTTATTACTTTTACGAAATGCTCATAAATATGTGACGTTTGCTATAGTAATACTTTTAGTATTAGTGATAAGCCGGTTGTGACGAATCGTAACGTAACTACATACATACAGCTATCATACATGCAAAAAGTGGCGCGATGTTGACTGTGATAGTGAGTGGCCGGAAATCCGTTGGAGCCGCCAGGACGTTTACAAATACAAAATTTATTTATTGTATACTTATAAAAGTTTACAAGAAAATAATAGTTGAAGTGCTGTAGTTTTTTTTATTTGTTAACGAGACGAGCTGGTCGTTTGCCTGATTTGCTTGGCGGCAGACTTCACGAGCAAAGCGGTGGTAACAACCCAGACGGACACTCGCAGAAGAGTTACTCCTCCCACTAACGAGTTTGTGGGTATTTGTTGGTTACAATGTACAATGAACGGTGAAGGAAATATTATGGATTAGGTTGATGTGATAGGACATTTATTGCATTTTACAATATACAGACTGAGTTTTAATTGGTATGTTACCCCGTAAGGGGGTTAATCTACTACTGGAGGTCAACCACATTTGTAGTACGAATTTTCGAAATTAGGAATTTTTCATTGGTTATATATTACATTCAAAGTTTACGTCAGTATTCTACAACAGAACTTCCGGGCAGCCCTAGATCAGCTGATTCGCTTGAAATATGTGGAACTTTATTAAATGATGACGTTGATTAAAAGAGACTTAGAGACAATTCCAAAAATTGCCGCGCACTTCACGTTTGGAGTGTATTTATTATTTGTATTGAAATTTTGAAGGACGTATTTCCAAGGTTCTCACAACTTGTCGACAACCATGGTCCTAATCACACACTTCCGGGATAACATACCAGTTCAAACTCACCCTGTATATCAAAATGATAAGTAAATAACATTTCATTATGGCTCCAGGCACTAGACGTTCTCTGTTCTACCATTCGTTGTAATGAACTTTACTAAATAAATTCATTACAAATTTTATTGTGTTATGCGAGATAGACACCTATCGAGTAAAAAAATGGCCTAACATCACGTTATATTAAATAATTTTAAAAAACAAATAATAATTCTATACTAAGATGACCTTAATGCTACGATAGAGTGAAGTGCTTGAGCACCGGACTCTGTCTCGCTTATCATAATAAAATTTGTAATGAATTAATTTAGTAAAGTTCATGACAACGAAGATACGTAGTTAAATAACTACCTATCGATTAAAAAAATGGCCTACCAACACATTTTGTTAGTGGGAGGACTAACTCTTCTGCGAGTGTCCGTCTGGGTTGTTACCACCGCTTTGCTCGTGAAGTCTGCCGCCAAGCAGTAGTGTGCAAGCATTACTGTGTTCCGGTTTGATGAGCAGAGTATCCAGTGAAATTACTGGGCTTATGAGACATAATAGCTAATGTCTCAGGGTAACGAGCGCATTGCAGTGCCGCGCAGGCCTTTGTGTTTCAAAGTTCTGGGTGGCACTGCAATTGTTATGGGCCGGCGTTATGCTTACCATCAGGCAAACGACCAGCTCGTCTCGTTACCAAATAACATAAAAAAAAAAAAAAAAAAACATTACATGAAATAATTCAAGAAAACAAATAACAATTCTATACTAAGATGACCTTTCGATAGAGTCTAGTGCTTGAGCACTGGACTCTATCTCGCTTATCGTAATAAAATTTGTAATGAATTAATTTAGTAAAGTTCATGACAACGAAGATACGTAGACCCATCGAGTAAAAAAATGGCCTACCAACACGTTACATGAAATAATTTAAAAAACAAATAACAATTCTATACTAAGATGACCTTACTGGTATGATATACTGGTATCAGTCCAGTGCTCAAGCACTGGACTCTACCTCGCAGAACATAATAATATTTGTAATGAATTAATTTAGTAAAGTTCATGACAACGATGATAGGTACCTAGTTAACTACCTATCGAGTAAAAAAATGGCCTACCAACACATTACATGAAATAATTTAAAAAAACAAATAACAATTCTATACTAAGATGACCTTTCGATAGAGTCCAGTGCTTGAGCACTGGACTCTATCTCGTTTATCATAATAAAATTTGTAATGAATTAATTTAGTAAAGTTCATGACAACGAAGATACGTAGTTAAATAATTACCTATCGAGTAAAAAAATGGCCTACCAACACGTTACATGAAATAATTCAAAGAATAAATAACAATTCTATACTAAGATAACTTTACTGCTAGTATCTCTTACAAATAAGTCAATAACATTGAAAAGAGGATAAAATTAAAATCAGTGCAGAACAATATTATTCTCAACGGGTAGGCCATTCACATAATGTTACCTATTACTACTACTCAATACTTCAGTGCCAACCAGGGGCCTGTTTCATAAAAAAATATTAGTCTAATATTATGAGTATTAACGTTATATTATATATGAAAAAACAACAAAAAAGCTCATCATAATATTAGACTAATATTTTTTATGAAACAGGCCCCAGAGCTTTTTAGTTTTAACTATTATACAATGATAATTCTTAAAAAGTTTATAGACAGACATGTTACTTTGCGCTTTATAAGTACTAGCTTCTACCTGCGGTTTCACCCGCGTTCCCATAGGAATCGTACATTTTTCCGAGATAAAAAGTAGCCTATGTTACTTTCCGGTCCATAAACTATTGTTAGACGTTATTTCGTAGTTTTTAATTAATAAGAAAGAGACGCCATTGTTTATATAGGTAATATCTCTTTAGATGATTAAATTTCTTTTTTTTTTGTTACAAATATATTGATAGTTGTCTCTCAAAATATTGAGCATATTGAGGAAGTGAAGGTTATTCGTGGTCTTTTTTGCGATTTTTTTTAATATTCTTGACCTTTTTTTCTATAAAAACTTGACTATATTACTGTATTTTTGCTAGTAATATCTATTTATATTTGTGCCTTGAAAAACAGGTCGTTTCGCTTTAGACAGCGCCTTAACGAGTGTATCATTTCAACTAGCAATAATATTATTATGTACAGGGCCGTACAGTCCCTGATTTATAAACGTCACAGCAACACAATCACAAAACTGTATACAATAATAATAATAGTATAGATGTTAAAAACACTTGCACTTGCAATCAAGAATGTTAACTAAGTAGTAGTTGTCTAACATCCTTATGGAAATTTTCCAGAGCAATAATGTTCATATTTATGGTTTCCACATGATTCCAAATCAATTTACAATCAATAAAGCCGTTGTCTCGTGTTGGACTGGCTCTGTGTTCGACAGTACGCCGATGATTCAAATCCTACTATAAACTGGACGGCTATGGCTACCATATATGTATCGTTATCAGCCTCTGCTGGGATCCCGGCCTCTCAGAGAGAGAGAGGTATGGGCCATAATCCACCACGCGGGCCCAGTGCGGCTTGGTGGATGTCACATGTCCTCGAATTTTAGTGGTTATTGAACATGCTGGTTTCCTCACGATGTTCCTTCACCGTTTTAGAGTGAGTGTGAATAATCCGCAAATAACTTGATATAACTCATTGGTGGGGGCGAGTCGAGATTCGAACTATGGTGCGTCGGATTGAAAGTCGCACAAGTTCCCGCTCGGCCACACTCGCTATCATCATATAATATATTTATGTAGCCATAATTGTTCCCATACTTGCAAAGGGGATTCGGATTCCATCACGGGTATGTTTAAGCCTTTTTTTCAACGGGCTAGTTATAACAACGGGCTATCAACAACAAGACGTAAAAAAAGGGAAATTAATTTGAGGGACTAAGTTCGATCCCGAGACCAGCGAAGGATTTTAGAGTAGAATCCTGAGCGGGGCGAGGAATACAAGGACTTCTTAGGAAGGAATTTCTTTCACGAGTTATGTACTCAACACTTTCTACCACTGACTGCGATAATATATATTTTTTTTTTATGTTATTAGATAACGAGACGAGCTGGTCGTTTGCCTGATGGTAAGCATAACGCCAGCCCATAACGATTGCAGTGCCACCCAGAGCTTTGAAAAACAAAGGCCAGCGCGGCACTGCAGTGCGCTCGTTACCCTGAGACATTAGGTATTAAGTCTCATAAGCCCAGTAATTTCACTGGATACTCTGCTCATCAAACCGGAACACAGTAATGCTTGCACATTACTGCTTGGCGGCAGACTTCACGAGCAAAGCGGTGGTATAGTAGATTAGTATTTATATTTATCAAATTGTAGCTCAATGTAATAGCTCCATTCAGCCAGCCAGTAGGTAGGTACGTTCAGTACGTTTAATCATAATCATAATTCGATATTTTCGTTCTTAATTCAAATTTAAAATGTTTTATTCCCTCGTGAGTAAAACTGAGTTTTATTCACTGTTATCGATGAATTAGATGCCTTTTTTCGCGTGGCAATTATAAAAAATGTTTTAATTCTCTTGTGAGTAAAACTGAGTTTTGTTCACTGTTATCGATGTCAAACGCTCTTTTTCGAGTTGCAATGGTAAATATTTTTTTAACTAGCTACTACATAAACACTACATAGCTACAAAAACATTTGGATATAATCTACAAGCCAATGTAGGCCAATCACAAATTAGAAGAATTATTAGAGCCATTTAAAAATAACATGTTATAAAATAGGTAACAACTAAACAAATTATTCCTTGTTTAGTACAAAAAGTTTGATTTAAAGTCCAACATACATACGTACAGACATCGTGATTAGGTATTTCACAAGTTCATAATATGGTGTGAAACACGTTATATGTATATACGCCTCAGACGGCGTTTAACCTCTGTCTCACCCGATCATAAGATCTGGTTGAAACTGGTCACTATAAATTGAAAACTGACTTGATGAAATACGGGCACAGGCGACGAATTTTGTACTCAAAGATAGCTAGCTAAACAATAGAATACGGAAAAAATACTTTCAGAAATCGAGGCAGAATTTGTACTTACTTATAATAAAAAAGCCTAGTATTTATTTCTGTTGCTGGGTATTGTGGGCCATGGTCCTCATAGTTCCTGATTTCCTAGACACAGGGAATTCCAGTTTGAGGTCAGGGTCTCTAGGTAGGTACTTATTTAAATAATGAACCCTGTTACCACAAAAAACACTTTTAGATGACTGTTTAGCTAGACAGTGTCTAAAAGTAACAGTCTAAAATGATTAGAAATGCATTTAGCCTCTTAATTAGTATTAATATAACTTTAAATTAATACTTTAAAACATATGAAAAACCCCTATATTTAGGTTACATCGGCATTCCACTGCCACCTATAATTGGTATTAACAAAGGCTCTCTGTGGGTGTTTGTGGTCGTCAAGGAAAAAGAGGTTGAAACCATAGTTTAGGTATACCTAAACTACAATTGTTATAAAGCGACAGCTGGTTTAATCACACCAGATTTCACCGGGTCGCACAACTGGCCAGTTATTTCCAATTTAGGATACGCTTGCAGTTATTGTAGGTACCTAGTTATTATCATTGAGTCAGGGCGTTAACTGTTCTAGTCTACAAAACAAGACCTAAAAACCTTATTTTGACGCTACCTATTCACACATTGTGTGTAGCGTATTTTTTCCATGATGAACTTGTATGCTATCTCTGTTAATGGAAAGTTGTGACACCGACTTAATGTAGGTACAAATAGTTTTCTAGAACAAACAAATTATAAAACCGACTGTTATAATTATTACGTTTTTAGCAACTTTTGATAGTGGGAGGACTAACTCTTCTGCGAGTGTCCGTCTGGGTTGTTACCACCGCTTTGTGAGTGAAGTCTGCCGCCAAGCAATAGTGTGCAAGCATTACTGTGTTCCGGTTTGATGAGCAGAGTAGCCAGTGAAATTACTGGGCTTATGTCTACTACTCTTACGTTACTCTCTTACGTTATGTATATACGTACTCTTACGTTATGCTTACCATCAGGCAAACGAATAGCTCGTCTCGTTACCAAATAATATTAAAAAAAAAATTTATGCGAGTTTTGGACGGAGTATATATCGTCTACACTTGCATATAAACGGGGTCACTACGAGGTATTAGAGCGCAGAATGCTTTACGTCCTTTATAAATTGACGAACCAGCCCAAGGGCACTGCATGTGCTACGACGGAGGTAAGCATGCACTGCCCTTGAGCTGCATGCAATATGCATGTCATGCAATACGAACCTCGTAGATCGATAGAATACGGCGTTGTGGCGAGAATAGGTCCAGTGGACGAATGTATACAATTGAGCGGGCCGTAATTGAGCTAAAACTGCTTCACATTGGCCCGATGTGGGTGCTAATGGAAGTTCTAGTTGCCTTGCTCTACCTTCTAAAAGAAGAGCAAGTAACTCGGTGGCGTAGTGCCCGAGTTGTATATATTATGCGAAGTAATATCTAGGCTCTTTAAACAGTATGAAATGGTGGTTTAGTTAAACTTTGTTTTCTCTTTCGATTCAGTTTAAAATTGTCAACAACAAAGGCAAAACATAATTTAACTAAACCACCGTTTAAGATTGTTTAAAAGAGTATGTGGAGCTGTGACAATATCAAGTTATGTGCGGATTATTCACACTCGCTCTAAAACGGTGAAGGAAAACATCAGCATCTTTGGTTTTATACGGATTATTTGACATTAGTGTCAAATTTTTGGAACGTTACAGTTCAAATCTTAAACTCAACCGCATTTTGAGACGCTGGTATGCTTTGTGTTCACTCTGGACTTGAAGATTCACACAATTCTTATTCTTATTCAAGGGGCGGTAAGGCCTGCACTGATGTCCCGCTTGGGGTGTA
The DNA here is from genome assembly GCA_907269065.1 of Crocallis elinguaria. NCBI lineage: Eukaryota > Metazoa > Arthropoda > Insecta > Lepidoptera > Geometridae > Crocallis > Crocallis elinguaria. Next base: position 3,324,376 of record OU026076.1, read on the forward strand.
TTGCTCATTCCTCCCGCCATAGCATCTACCCAAGCCATCCCAACTCCTTTAAATAATGGAGCACGGCTTTGGGTCGCTGGCACAGCTGAACTAGTGAAGTTTTGTTAGTGGGAGGACTAACTCTTCTGCGAGTGTCCGTCTGGGTTATTACCACCGCTTTGCTAGTGAAGTCTGCCACCAAGCAGTAGTGTGCAAGCATTACTGTGTTCCGGTTTGATGAGCAGAGTATCCAGTGAAATTACTGGGCTTTTGAGACTTAATACCTAATGTCTCAGGGTAACGAGCGCACTGCAGTGCCGCGCAGGCCTTTGTGTTTCAAAGTTCTGAGTGGCACTGCAATTGTTATGGGCCGGCATTATGTTTACCATCAGGCAAATGACCAGCTCGCCTCGTTGCCAAATAAAAAAAAAAAAAAAGTTGTAGGTGATGAAAATTTTCTGGAGTTCGATCTTGGTCAACTTCTCTCAGTGATTCGCCGCGATGCAAGCCAAGTGGCTACTCTGATAGCTTCTGTGGCCGTACAGTGTAGCAGCACATGGTCCACAGTATCTTAATTGTTCCTGCGTGCAGCCTCGGCAGAAAACTATCCGTCGCTCCATTTTCAGGTGGTAGTTAAGGTCACAATGACCTGTTATTAGACCTACCATTAGACGCAGGTCCTGCCTTGTCAGTTTCAGCAGATTGTTTGTGACCTTATTGATTAGAGACGGAAACATAGATTTTGCTTGCTTACAGACTCTCCGATTCACACCATATTGGGTTTCTCTTTGTATTATATTCTCATATTTGCAAACCGTCGTCGTGTTTGTTTTGTGTGCAGTCTGGAAACATCGTTATTTATCTAATCTAGTGTCATACGAGTGGTTTAATTCGAGATTGATTAGGTAATTACAATGCTTATTACGTAGCGTGGGATTAATGTCGTATGTTTTTGTTATGTTCTGTTATAATCCAAGTTATCTATATATCACTATGCTCCTTGTCTCCACGTCGTTATGTACGTCTATTTAATCTCTTACACTATTAACCTAACATTTTGTTTTCTAATAACTTAAATCTACTAGTTTACATTAAGGCCGACCATGATCTCAATACCAATTGATCTCTATGATCTTGAATGATTCCTTTATAGGTCGTATGCATAAGCGATTCAATCTCTCCATAAGGCCCGAGATTTACATTGGTTAAAGGAAAACAGAATGGTGGCGGGTCGAAGGTCAAACCAATATTTTATCAAGAATTTATGTAAGACCTAGATCGCCTAGACAGCTAGACTTATACACATTTTCGCAAACTCTATAAGGAGACGCCTAAATCGGTTTCCTAAATATTTAGGAGTTGCTTAGGGCAAAAATCGTTTTACCAACCTTTAAGAGTGTTCTAACAGTTTATATTTAGGACTTTACTTACGTTATAGGAGTTGCTTAGTTAGGCGTTGCCTTATTCGTCTTTGGTGAAAACGGACACATGTCTGAGTTTTAAGTGACACATAGCTGGTATAAAGTAAGAAGATGATTCATTGTACATATATAAAATATAGTAAAATGTACCTATACATAAAAATAAAGTACAGATACTTATCTTAAAAATGTGTCCTCTTACCCCAAAAATCAACTTTTAGACGCTTGTTTAGCTAGACAGTGTCTAAAAGTCTAACACCGCAATACAACTACTAGTAAACTGATTAACAACAAGTAAAATTATTAGAAATATCACAACACATTAGCAAGACAACGGTTAGACACTTCTTAAATCAAGGTTTGTTTGTTTAAACACGCGACTAAGGCATGATTAAGAGTTAAACGCTGTTTAACACAAGTTTTGGGTTTTATTTGTAAGACCGGTGTTGTGTAATATGAAGTTCGGGGAAAATTGTTTCCTAGTCTTTTCAGCAAGGTAAAGAGTTACGTCTCAGGGTAACTAGGGCAATGCAGTGCCGCGCAGGCCTATGTGTTTCAAACTTCTGAGTGGCACTGCATTTGCTATGGGCCAGCGTTATGCTTACCATCAGGCAAACGACCCTCTTGTCTTGTCTGTTTATATTATTTAATAATATAAACAGCATAGCATAAACTTACTTTCGCACCCCGGCGCAAAATATGATTAGACGGCCCTGGGTGCTAGCTATCCAGGCGAGCCCTTATCTTCAGCCTCCTTCTGCAGGGATACCACCCTTCTCTCAGAGAGAGTATGAGCTATAATCCATCACGCCGGGCGGCTTGCTTGATGTCACATGTCCGCGAATTTTTTTGGTTCTTGAACATGCGAGTTATCTCACGGTGTATAATATCAGCGAATTGTTATCATGTGATAAACTCGCGCCTAACTTTATATAAGTCATTGATGCTGGGCCGAGTCGAGATTCGAACTATGGTGCGTCGATTGAAAGCCGCACAAGTTCCCGCTCGTCTACACTAGCTCTCAGGCGAACTCTCCTCTGCATCACGATCTATATCACCGAATACGAATCGGAAACATGATCATGGTACAAAACAATGGGACAATGAACAAATTTGATATGTTTGCCAATAACATTTTTTGTTTACATATTTTCCAACGAATAAAGGTTTCAGACCGCATTGTTTAAGTGGACTTTACCCTGCGTATACAAACCCACTATATACTAAATAATGCGCTTAGCAGTAAAGAACTAGTTGCAATGTTGCACCGAAGGTCGGAAAGCCATCTGAGTGCTATTTATACAATATATCCTCACTTATCGTGCTTCAATCCTCTGAAGCGGGTCAAGCTCGCCTCCTTATAGCTATGCGCTCCTAGTACTTACTATTCAGTACAATAAAACCAGGGTTAATAGATGACGGCAAATATAAAAAATCGACACAAAAAAAATTAAATATTAACTATTATGAGAATGTATAAGGCGGTCTTATGGCTTAGAGAGAGTAGAAAAAAAAGCTATAGTATAAATAAATCCATCAAATAAGGAACTCCGTCGGCAAGCAGACATGCAAATATTTTAATAAGTATTTAATGCGCTACTACTTGTTACATAATACTTTACACTCTCTAACACTGTAAAAACACCTGCTTAAAACTAGTCAATTTTTTTATTTATTGATGTTTGATCTGATTACTTTCTTTAATGCCCATAACCCAGCTATAGAATCACCTGTTTCCAAAATCTATTGTTCAAAATAACGGGTATCGTTATTGCAGACTCAATATTTGAATTATTTTAATCTAATTTGGTTTTAGCAATACTTTTTATACCTACTACAGGAGATCTCTGACGTCACTTAAATAGGACGTCTCTTATTTCCAAAATGCAACGCAAGCAGGTAAACTTTCATACCTTTTACATTAAGGATAATAATACAAATCCAGGAAAGTAGTTCCCAATTACACGTATTTCCCACCAAATTACTACCAGTTTTCAGGTAAAAGCCATTTTATTATCTACCGAGAATCAGTCGGGGAAAACAAATTTTCTCGTTTGTGGGCGCAAGCCCTAGAGCTACGAGCACCAACGCACACATGGAAAGCCGTGACGCCAACTGCACACAAACTGAATTATCACGGGCGGGAGCCTATAAATAGGCGTACTGGCTGCTACCTCCCCGCACTCTGCTCGCAGAATTCGCAGTGAACACACGTTACTAATAATTTATCACAGAAAACAACTCACCTATCAAAATGGTTGTGAAACTAGAAACAGTCGCTACCTTGTACGCGGACGTGTACCCGACGATCAAGACTCGTCGCGATATGGACTCCAGCGTGACGGACTGCTCGCGCCGGCAGAAGAACCGACGCACGGCGTTGCCAGCGCTGGTCGAAGACGAAACCGAGGAAGAAGTCTTCGAAACCGAAAAGAGGTCCAACCTGCTGCATACTGAGGGACTTCGCCGGCAGAAATCAATCTCGCCGCAAAGGCGCGAAAGGATGCGTCGCCAGCTCGCGCTGCCTTCCCTTTCCGAGGACGACGAGGAGCCTTGAAACAGCCTCCGCCACCACTCAGGAGTGAAGCTAAGAAGCGGCCGGCAGTTCGCTTCACCTTCCAGGAACGTGAATGTCTTTGGAAGTGGAATAATGAAGCTTGAACCACCACTGGGGACAACCCTGACGCCAAAATTGGACACAGTGATAAAACACAATTGAATGCTAAACAAATCAAGTGTTGGAACAATAGTGATGTGAAACCAAAAACATACGCCAAAGCGCTATCAGTAGGTGTTAAGGTTAATGTAAGAAAATGTTTATAAATGAAAAATAAATGTGTTAAAAATATTTGTTCCTATCATTTGGTACGTACCCTTTATACCCCTATATTTATTATTTTGAATAAACAGGATAATGGGAAACTTAATTGCATGACAGGAAAAAACTGGTGAAATAACTTAGCTAACAATTTTCAAGTTAGGCAATATAGGCAGGACATATAACATCAAATACATATTGCACAATTTTACTAATTCTAACAGCTTGTCATTACAATACTTTGAAAACATTTTCATTCAATTGAGACATTTTGCAGAACGTTTGAATGAATCAGCGGATGAAACATGACAATGTTTACAAAATACGGCAGGAAATACAAAAACACTAGCGACTGACCATAACTGATAGCAATGACTTAATTATAAGAAGATAAGATGCCAGAAACAAGATCCTAACACAACAATCTATACACGATCATAATGATACATTTTAAAATTACGTAAAGTCGATGACCCAGATACAGTTTGAAACATTTTCATTCAATTGAGACATTTGTCAGAACGGTTGAATGAATCAGAGGTTAAGAACATGATAATGTTTACAAAGATGCGGTAGGAAATACAAAAACACTGGCGACTGATCATAACTGATAGCCAGGGGCGTATTTACCCTAGGGCCAAAAGGGCTATGGCCCGGGGCGGCACGGCAGCCTGCGAGGGGCGGCGCAAGCAGAAGAATGTATAAAACCCTACCTAACTCTTAAGGCTCTTATTAATAAACAGTAGGCTCTTATCAATAAACAGTGTTAAACGGTTGAATACTTAGTTAAAATGTGTTTTGTCTCTTTCGATTCAGATTAAAATTGTCAAATACCAATAAAGACAAAACATAGTTTGTCTAAACCACCTTTTAACACTGTTTATTAATAACAGCCGGTCGTGGGTGTGCGGCAGGGCGGCAGAGCTTGCAGGCCCAGGGCGCTGAAACCTAAAATACGCCACTGCTGATAGCAATGACATAATTACAAGATGAGATGCCAGAAACCAGATCATAATACTACAATCTATACGCGATCATAATGATACGACATTTTAAAATTACAAGTTGATGACCCAGATGTCTTTAGACATTTTTGTTTATAAAGACCGTGCGTTATATCCGTATTTGATACGATTCTGTATTTTCAAAGCTAAATGACCGCAGCCAAATTCTATTAAAACCCTAATGTTTATGTAAAAAAAAAAACTTTTTTATTCATTATTTAAATTTAATCTTCGCTAAGTATGAATATTGTATCCCTAGAAATGGAATAATTAAAACGTATATTATTTGATTTGAATTTCCGATAGTTCTTCCGTGATCATGAAGTTTGCAACAGCGCCGAATTATCAGAAACTCAAATGATATTATACAAAATATAAATGGCAAATATGTCGTTTCTAGTGTTATTATTCGTAGTGTTGTTGTTCAATGACCATGACAGTTTAAAAATCTAACATTTGGTAGTAACTGCAAACTGTCGTTGCGCTCGATATCTTTTTTCATAACCCTTGTTCACTGAGAGTGAAATTTTGTAGACACTAGGCATGCAATATGCTTGTTGTGTTCGATTCTAATATATCTTTCCAATTCCGTATGTTTAGCTGTAACCTCAGAGTAGACGAGCGTTTATCTTCGCTTATGGGTTTTTCAAACAAAATCTCACATTGCTTCGAAGGAAAATAACCTTTTTGCCTGACAACAGTCCAATTCCTTCACACTCATAAAAAGTAAATAATGCATAGTTTCACCCCGACATCCGCGATCCCTGGCGGGTCATATCCACCCCTCTCGTGAATAAGGGTTGGAGGTAGACCGAGACGGATGCTGTTATTTATTCTATGGCACGGCGGTGGTGGAGCATGGATCAATGAAGCTGAGTTGTACGTACCTGTTATCTATACCTTGTTGTTATGAATGTATGCTTATTATAATTGGTTGCGGTTGTGACGTAACCGTTGTTACAATGTCATGAATTATTGAAGTCCAAAGTTTGTAAAACGGTGTGAGTTGTTTGTGATTCTAAATAAGAATTGTTTATAAGTTACATTTTAAGAACGGGGTTTTCGTGCGCTTGGAAAATCAAATACAGGATTATTTGGGGAAGTTTAGTTAAGGGTACCTATATCATAGACTCTTGTCCTAACTAAACTTTTGCATATCTAAGGAATGGAACTACAAGGTCTATGTTCCCTCGTCCTACTCATCCAGAACAAAACAAATATATGAACCTTTTTTTGAGTAAGCAAAAATCCTAGGGATCTTTTGGCGTTTCATATTAGCTACAATAATTATTCTTGTAATTAGTATGAGGCGATTAAAAACTTTATCAGATGATATTATTAATTACCTCTCATTTGTAATACAGTCACAACGATTTTCAAACCTAAATGAATAGATAATTGGTTTTTTTTCCACTGACATCAAATTGTGACGCACTAAGACAAGAAATTCAGTTTTAACTACGAAGTTTAAACAAAAAATAAGTTTTAACAACAACATAAATGAAGTCATTTAAGTTGTTCATATTCATTTATTTTCCACAACTAAGTGTATGTACAAAGGTCTTACTTATAAGAGTTAGAATACATAAATACAATAATAAGAGATCCTGTAGTGTGTACGTAGCCTAAGTGATAGATATAAGCAACTAGTTGCTTATATCTATCACTTAGGCTACGTACACACTACAATCCATACAGATAAATAAAATTGATGTGTCTGTTTGTAATATCAAAATAACAGCTTTTTACTAAATGCATAGGAAAGTATATACGGTACCTATAACAAAACAACCATTTTTAAAATGTTAGTCTGTCTGTCTGTCTGTTTGTTCCGGGTAATCTCCGAAAGGGCTGGACCGATTTTGACGGGACTTTCACTGGCAGATAGCTATCATGTTACAAGGAGTAACATAGGCTACTTTAATTTTAGAAAAATAATTAGGGTTCCGCGCAAAAAATAAAAACCATATAATCCAAAATCTCCACGCGGGTGAAACTGCGGGGCAGCAGCTAGTTACAAATAAATTCTTACAAAGAAAATTAAAATTAAATGCTAGTCTTCTAAAAAAAAGAACAAATAATTATAATGTTTTTTTTTACTTTGAAATTGAATATTGTACTTTATCTTAAGAAAAATCTCAACCTAATTATAATGCAATCAATATGCGTGATACCTAATCTTTTGATACTATTAGAGTAGACAATAGTAACCGTATTGCGCATCTTGTTGGAGCTGCGCAGTTGCGAAGGTGAACAACTAAGTAGATTTACCTAAGTAGGCACTTGGGTAAAGTCGGTTGAAAATTAGTAACCGCTCGTCGACAAGGCCATTGCAACTGGTAATTATTGTTGTTCTGTGGTAGTGTTTGTATGTTGTGTCTTGTACGAGAAGCTTTGTTATTCTGACAAGCAAACGTACGTTTGCATGAGCGTCTGCGCTGCCCCTTAGGTACAATGTTTTGTTCTACTCGGGCCGTTGTATATTCGATCTGCCGCAAAAATATGATTACTGGCTGCAACGATCTCACTTGTTTAAATGTTATAACTTATTTTAAGTTATTAACGTTAACAAAATGCTGACTTTTCTCTCGCTGAAAGGATCAGCCTTTTTTTGTCTCCCAGTGAAAAACTCATTCGCGACCTACCACCTCCGCACCCTGGGGGGAGCGATGGAGAGAGTGTAGGGCTCCCGCCCGCCCACTTCGCAGCGTCCTACCCAATAAAAAACCACTGGGACGTTTCACGGCTCGGCTTGGGACGGGGTCGCGGTGCCGCTTTATTTTGTTCTCTAAATAGGTCTATAGTTCAAACCATTTTTAATTATTTCCTTATCTTTTTATTGATAGAACTTTTAGTTTTTATTTTATGTTCTGTATGTATTAGTTTTAATTTGGTGTTATTAAATAACCATGAAATATTATTTAGCCATTGACCATTATGTCAATTAGGTAACCTTAAGTGAGATAACTAAAGAGCTACCACCGTGCTTTGTTTGAAACACGATATTTCCTGTATCGATAATACACAGTCCTTAATAGGATTTAAATAATAGACCAATGAAACTTTCAGTTAACAGAGGTACGTAAACCGAATGTCCCATACAAACGAACTTCCCTGTTCATTTGAAAATTACAGGTCAGATTTAAATGAAATTTTGCATGTATAAGCGGATAAGCAGTATCTAGGGGCAAAACGCTTTCGTTTTGGTTCAAACACAACTAAAATCAAATTAGAGCGAAGTGAATTTTCAATATTTCCACCACTAAAACGACTCGTTTTGAACTGATTATTTTCATATAATAAACTCGTTTAATCAAAAAACTGTTGCACCTTACCCCTCGGTAATATAGTCAACTTTGAAAATAATACATAATAATTGAAATAGATTATGTACATTCAAAATGAAAAAGGAACTTCGAAAAGTTATCAAAAAAATGTAAAATATTGTCGACATTTTGCAACCGCTTCGTCACACGCGGGGTGAGGTAACGGGGAGACGCAGTGAGGCTACGGAAACTCCCGAGTCCCGACAATTGCCGATCTAGCCCTGACAGTCTTCGAACCGTCGACGGACTATTTCTCTGTCTACGCTTCGAACACAATAATTCACAACTCAAATTGTACGCGGCATGTTCGTTTATTCTTTCGAATTTCGTAGAGTGTATCTATTGATGAAGTTATCAACTCGTATTCTGTAACTGAGACACAGATTAGGTAATACATATTTATAACGTTATAGAGACGTATTTGACAGTTAATTTGGTAGGTGTGACGTTACGAACGGGAGTGACGTTACGAACGTCAGTGACGACGGTCTGTTTACACAATTGTTTGTTGTTTTAAAAATAATAAATAAAGATAGTTATAATAATTAATAGATTTATTATATAATTAAACAGTGGTAAATTGGTTGTGTGGTGTTTTTTTTTTTTTTTTTTTTTTTTTTTTTTTTTTTTTTTTTTTTTTTAAGTTTGTGGCATTAAACACTTAGGATTTTCTAATCTATCCGCTCAACAAAGTATCAGTAAGTGATAGCATACCCCCAATATTAGTAAATAACACATTAAAAACTTTGACCTACACAAAATAAACAAATTTCGATCGAAATGGCCAAGTGCAATGCTTGCGGTCGTTTCACTTCGTCGGCGGATGCTACAAAGTGCTCCAAATGCGTAGGTCTTTACCACCGAACCTGCGTTAATATCCCGCCGGAGGCTAAGATTTCTGCGGTATGGTCATGTCCAAGCTGCAAGGCGAAGACCCCTCGGCGAGACAATACTGAAAGTCCCGTGACAGGACAGGCGTCTGACTATCAGACGTCTCCTATCGAGAGCTCTTCTGGAGCTCCGGATGATGAAGTCCTTCGGGAAATCCGACTTATGAACCAGGAGATGAAGTCCTTCCGTGGGGATTTCAATGCAATGAGGGAAGAGATGTCCTTGCTCAGGAATACTGTGACAGGTTTCGGGGGCCGTATGGATATGATGGAGGCCAGGCTGGTGGGCCTCGAGGAGAAGTACGCAGCACTCCAGGCTCAGCCAGGCGTCGGTGAGCTGGTCGCCACAGTTGACCAGTTGAAAGCCGAGCTCAACGACCGTGATCAGGACTCACTGCTCAACGACGTCGAGATCACCGGTGTCCCCGAGGAACCGGGAGAGAGCGTGGGGCACCTCGTATCCCTCATCACTGACAAGTTGGGGGTCGCCTGCGACGAGCGGGACTTTGTGAGTGTGGAACGTGCCGGGCAGCGCCGTGCGCCCGCGCCCGGCGACGGCCCGCCGCGCCCGCGCCCCGTCGTGGTGCGCCTGGCGCGCCGCCCGCTGAGGGATGCTCTCCTGCAGGGCGCGCGGGTGCGCCGCGGCCTCACTACCGACGGGCTGGGGCTTGCCTCTCCGTCGACGCGGATCTACGTCAATGAGCGCCTCACCAAGCATAATAAGCTTCTATTCTACAAAGTGCGCGAGGAGAGTCGACACCACGGTTGGAGGTTCGCCTGGACCAGAGGTGGGCGAATCTTCGTTCGCCGTGAAGCAGGAAAGGCGCCCCTGAGAGTCCGCTCGGAGTGCGACATCCAGAAGATTTTTGGCAGCGATGCCGTTGGAGTGCCCTTGAGTCAGAGCTGATGATTTTGTGGTTTTCTAAAAAATATGAAATATATATTAATACATACTTAGTTGCTATATTTAGGCATAACATAAAACAAAATAATTGTTTTTATAATTGTAATTTAATAATAATATCAGGTCATGTATGCAGTCATTACAAAATATCATTTCTTGTGTTAAAATTCGAGTTGAATATAGGTAAGCTAGCTCAATGTCGAATGGTTTCTCTTATATTATGTAATTTTTATATGCCTAATTTCAATTCGATTTATAATGATTAAAAATTTTAAGGTTGGTTTGTTCAATGCTGGCTCACTAGGTACCAGACATGATGAATTAATAGCTGCCATCGAAAAGTCATCTGTAGATTTAATGGCAATAAATGAGACTTGGCTACGAAACGGGGAAGAGAGCCGCGCGCCGGTTGTGCCCGGCTATCGGTTAAGGCACACGCCGCGGCCGCTCTCAGTGCGTGCCGGTCGCGGAGGAGGGGTCGGTTTCTATATAAAACAGGGTGTTAATGTGCGATATAGCCCCCATCCTCAAAACGCATCTGTCGAGCAGATGTGGTTGAGACTTAGGGTAAATTCGCAAAAAATAATAATCGGTACTGCATATCGTCCGCCGTGGCTTGATGTTAATACTTTTTTAGATAGTCTAACTCAGTCAGTAGTCAGTTTTGCTGATTATGATTGCATAGCAATTTTTGGAGATTTTAACATTAACTTGCTCTGTCCCTCAGACAATAAGAGTAAATTATTTCAGACATTTCTTAATTATACAAACTTGAAACAATTAGTATCTAAACCAACTCACTTCACTGACCATAGTGAGACACTAATTGACTTAGTGTGTACTGATGCGAAAATAAGATCTTTAAATGTTAGCCATATTCCTGACTTGGGCAACCATGCCATGATTACAGTTGAATTTAACATCAAGGCTGAAAAACCCAAACCTCGTTTTTTTTGTTACAGACCATTAAAGTCTATATTACTGGAGTTATTTACCAATGATTTAAATTCAATTAATTGGCATCAAATTGAGAATTTGGACAGTGTAAATGACATGGTAAATAGTTTTAATTTGTGTATAACTGAACTATTTAATTTACATGCACCTAAAAGACAATTTTCTACAAAAATAATATCTTATCCATGGATAACTGACACTGTTAGGGACATGATGGATATTAGAAATCAATGCCATTATCAGTACAAAGAGACTAAATCTGATCAGCATAAGGAATCCTACAAGGACATGAAACATGTGGTCATAAATGCAGTATATCAAGAAAAAAAGGTATATTTTGACAATCACATCAACCAGAACATTAATAACCCAAAAAAACTATGGAAAAATTTAAAAACTACAATTATGCCTGATAGGAAAAAAAATTTTGAACTTCCACATTTCTGTAATGATCCAACTGTAATTAATTCACATTTCCTGAATGTCCCTGGCAGTGATTTTGTAAGTATATCAGATCTCACATACTTTGAACATCATCAATTTAACACATCTCAATTTCACCTTGAGCCTGTCTCGGAGAGTATTGTGGCAAATGTGATAAATGGGCTATCTTCGAATGCTGAAGGAGTGGATGGTATTTCGTTACAGATGATTCTTTTAACATTGCCTAGCACCCTTAGTATCATAACTAAAATAATAAATCAATCAATTTTAACATCTACCTTTCCTGATCTGTGGAAAATTTCTACTATTAAACCAATTCCGAAGCAACAAAATGTTACTTCAGTCAAGGACTTGCGTCCCATAAGTATTCTTCCCTGTCTCTCTAAGGTACTTGAGAAGGTTGTGTGTAATCAATTGATAAAGTACCTGGAGGTAGAGAAAATCCTGCCTTCAGCCCAGTCCGGATTTCGTAGAAAGCGCAGTACTGCAACGGCATTGTTGGATGTTGTTGACAATATTCTTGCGGCTCAAGATCATGGCATGGGCACTGTACTAGTGCTGCTTGATTTTTCACGTGCATTTGATGCAATTAACATTACACTCCTGTTGTCCAAGATGTCTTACTATGGTTTTGATAGTCATACGGTTAGGTGGTTTCATAGTTATTTGCACTTGAGGTCACAAATGGTTCAAGTAACTGGTTTAGATGGCAAAACAACATCATCTGCTTGCACCTACAACCTCCGAGGCGTTCCTCAAGGATCAATTCTCGGCCCAATCCTTTTTATTTTGTATAGTGCAGACATAATTAATAGCATCAAACATTGCCAATATCATATTTATGCCGATGATCTACAGGTATATTTGAGTTTCCATCCCAATGAGACTTCTCTAGCTGTAACAAAAATAAATCAGGATTTAGACAGTTTGGCAAAGTGGTCTGTTGCTAACTGTATGACTTTAAACCCTGGTAAAACCAAATATTTGATATTGGGATCAAAACACCAGGTTGAAAACATAAAGCACCATTGCCCTCAAGTTGCAATCTTAAATGATCACATTGAATGTGTTTCTGAGGCCCGTAATCTAGGTTTAATTATGGACAGCCGCCTGCATTTTGAGAAACATGTGGAAGAAGCTGTACGGAATTGTTTCTATAGACTAAAGGTTCTTTATAGAATTCGACCATACCTTAGTGTGGATCTACGAGTAAGCCTCTGCGAGTCGCTTGTTTTGTCGAAGCTAAATTATGCAGATGTAGTTTATGGGCCTTGCCTATTGTCTCGAACTGAGCGACTCATACAGAGAGTTCAAAATGCCTGTGCTCGCTTCTGTTTTACTGTGCCTCCTCGTGCTCACATTACCCCCTTTCTAAATCGAGCTAACTTGTTGAAAATGGCACCACGCAGAAATTTGCATCTTGCTACTCTGCTCTTTGGCGTCATTCTGAGTAATCAGCCTGAATATTTGTTTCGCAAACTGAAATGGGCTCATGAGGCGCGTAAATATCATACTCGAGCATCTCAGTACTTAATTTTGACGCCTCAGCACAAAACGGTGGCTTTCAGAGGTAGTTTCAGATTTGCTGCAAGCCATTGTTGGAACTCTTTACCTCCCCCACTTCGTGACCTGAAAACAATTAAAACTTTTAGCAGGCGTATGAGGCTACATCTAGTGTCTATTCAAAAACCTTAAAAAAAAAAGGATCTTGAAATCACACTAGATTTAGGATTCCGACGCTTGCGTCAGGTAAAATGACCTTTGTCTTCTTTTAAGCTAATATATTTAGAGTATATAACTTACCTCTTGTTGAGCAGGTATTCCATTTGTTAGCCTTGTTGTCATAGATTAAGTTTTTGGACTTTGTTCTTGATTATTACCGATACCGATCACCATTGTGTTGGGTGACTGGTTTGAACTTGTTTTCAGTTTTGTTTGAATTTGTTTGCTGCCATAGATACATAATGGCACACTGCACGGCACAAATATTTAGTGGCCACAGATGACTCTAGCTAGTAGTTATCTGTGGTCATGCTCCACTAAGTTAGATGGAAGGCCACAGACAATTGTTTTCCTTGGACGGGTCTGTGGCTTTTGATTACTTTCTGATATTTTATTTTATTTATTTTTTTTATTTTGTATTTTGTAGAATTTTTTTATTTTTACTGTTTTTTTTTTATTATTAATTGTATTATTTTAGATATGTTGATTGTTGTTATTTTTATACTGTTTTAATTTTTTTTTTTTCGTCGTCCTTTCGTTCGTGATGTCATGATGGGTTCCGACTGAAAATCAGTGACTAGGGTCTTTGACCTTAGTTAGGTGCTGAGTCGGGACCTTTTCCTGACATCACAACATTACATTGTATAATGTTAGTTTTAAATTCTGTTGTGTTTTGTGTTATTTGTTATCTGATGTGATGTTGTGTTGTCCGGAAATAAATGTATTTTCTTTCTTTCTTTCTTTCTTTAGGTATTTAGGAACCTATTGATTCGTATCAGTAAGTTACATTTTCAACCTTTAGGTACTTTCTCGGACTTCGGAGGTATGAAAAATGGATGATTCAACGCGAAAGTATCTATGACTAGTTGGAGAGTAGAAACCTACCTACGGTCTTACCACAAAAAAATATTGTTATTACATTAAACCTGTGATAAACAGTGTTTAACTCCTAAACATGCCTTAGTCACGTGTTTAAATATGAGCAACCACAAATCCTGATTTATGTAGTATCTAACCGTTGTCTAACTTAATTCTGTTGTGACATTTCTAATCATTTTAGATGTTTATCTTTAGACACTGTCTAAAAATATCGTGATGATTAAATTCCATTCTAAGGAGTATTCTTTCATAAAATTTATTAAACCACCCATGATATAAACCCTAATATAAAAACAGACGAATTGTGAACCTCCTCCTTTTTTAATTCGGTTAAAACAGAACACAAATAATAATATGAGGCAAGCGATAACTGCTCACGAGAGACTGTGCGCTACGGTTCGTTTCCACTGCGATGTTATGGAAAAAATAAATTATTTTATTTTGAACCAACTTCAAAACAAAAGAGGATCTCAATTCGGTTGTATTTTTTAATGTATATTCCGCTATTGATAAACTGATTTGTAAAATTCATTTTTTTTGTCTGAAAGGATACACTTTCAGATTTATTCCATAGACTAGCTGCTGCCCCGCGGTTTCACCCTCGTGGAGATTTTGGATTTCATGGTTTTTATTTTTTTGCGCGGAACCCTAATTCTTTTTCTAAAATTAAAGTAGCCTATGTTACTCCTTGTAACATCAGCTATCTGCCTGTGAAAGTCCCGTCAAAATCGGTCCAGCCGTTTCGAAGATTACCCGGAACAAACAAACAGA
Organism: Crocallis elinguaria; assembly: GCA_907269065.1. Taxonomy (NCBI): domain Eukaryota; kingdom Metazoa; phylum Arthropoda; class Insecta; order Lepidoptera; family Geometridae; genus Crocallis; species Crocallis elinguaria. The sequence goes on from OU026076.1 coordinate 3,339,491, forward strand.
CAGGCAGACAGAAAGACAGACAGACAAAAATTTAAAGAATGGTTGATTTGATATAGGTAGTTAGGTACCCTATATGCTTTCATATGCATTTAGTGAAAAACCAGTTATTTTGATATTACAAACAGTGTGCTCGTGTATGGGTACGCTATAATATACGATTGATAAGTGTATAATGTGTGAGACATTACAGGGAGCAGTAACAAATTTGAATCCTGACCCAGATAAATAGCTATTTTTGCATAGCTATTTTATGTGATAAACTAGATAATCAAAGGCTGTACAATATCAACTAGCTTCTGCCCGCGGTTTCACCCGCGTTCCCACAGGCACCGTTCATTTTCCGGGATTAAAAGTAGCCTATATTACTCTCCGGTCCATAAACTATTTCTATGCCAAAAATCGTCCAAAAATCAATACGTTGCTTCGTTGCTGAAGGACAAACCAAAAAACAGACAAACACACTTTCGTATTTATAAGGAAGTAGGATTGGTTGGATTAGAATGAATTTAGCTTCAATATTTTTAATGCGTTATATACTAGCTTTTTCCCCGCGGCTTTACTCATGTGAAATCAGGATAAAACTACTACATCTATTCTACTCGTATTTAGATAACAAAATTTCATTATTCCTTTTATTATGCTGAGCGTACCAAACATAACGCAAGCACAGCACGGGTGCTGCAGCTGACTAGTCCGCGCTATCATAATGCAGACCGTTGACACTTATGCAAGTATGCGTTTTGGTATCAAAATAACCATGCTTTTGCATCCAGCGCAGATTACGAGATAATACACGAGCAAGCGCGACTGGATGTAAAACCATCAAAAAACCACTAAATAGACAAGAACTTCAATATTCAAAATTCAAAATTCAAAAGTCTTTATTCAAATAGGCCCCAAAGGAGCACTTATGAAAGTTAAAATGACTCTAACAGCGAACGTCTAAAAAGAACGTCTGTCTCGAAGCTCTGCCTGGGATGAAAGCAACGACTGCTCCGCTTTACGCTACATACATATCAAGCGCACTACCGCTTATTTACCGCGGCGTCTGCACTGAGCAAGCAGTGGTTGTGAAACCATTTTTTTTTAATAGAGGTCGTAGAAGCTTAGGTGCATAGGTAGAAGCGGGTACCGTGCTCGGAATAGATCATTCCATCAAGCCCCAACCACAACCACAATTATAGACGATCCGATATGCGTCAAACGGGGATCGTGGTTTTTTCATGGTGTTCTCGTGATCCGCGATTGATGCTTATCTATCAATCATGAATTAGGTGTAAGGGCTGCCTTAGGCCACCGCCGCGTCTTCATTTCACATTATCCCCTAAAGTATAATTATGCAAGAATAGCTTATTTGAAGTGATTAATTTAACTTTATTAAATAAGACTGATGATAAAATAGTTTATTTTTTTATATTACACAAATATTGTGTTGTTTATATGTACATTGTACATAAAAACATTGTAAGTCGATAAAAATTCTAAAACTGCAAAAACTTGCGGTTTGGATCCTCGCAGCTGAATGCGAAGCAATATGCTTTTGCTCCGCGTGAGTGATTACGTAGGTACTGCTAACGTGCGACCCGGCCGCACGGCAACACGCTGAATTCGTCCCGACAGTACGAGCCCGCGCGCCGCGTACTTGTAGCTTTATACCTAAACTGCGGAGTGCATCTGGAATGGTAGCCAGGTGGAATTTCTTTCACAAACAAACAAATTTTATCTCTTTATCCTAGTAATCCTACTATATATCCTAGTAATATTATAAATGCGAAAGTGTGTTTGTTGGTTTGTCCTTCTTTCACGCAGTAACAGAACAACGGATCGACGTGATTTTCGGTATAGATATAGTTTATGGACAGGAGAGTAACATAGGCTACTTTTTATCCCGAAAAAATGCACGGTTCCTGTGGGAACGCGGGTGAAAACCGCGGGCAGAAGCTAGTATTGATATAGATGTGATAAGTGTCAAGTCAGTCCGGTGAAGAAAACAACAAATATTCACGATCAAAAAAGTCAACGTTATTTCTGTAAAAAGGTTTTATTTTATTTTCTTTATAGCGTAATAATAATTGACAAGTTGGACTTTATCTTTCAGTTTCCCTCATCGGAAAAGTTTTGAATGATCTTACAGCCAATTTGTTAATCTAACACGTCCATAATGAAGGTCAAAATCGGTCAGAAGCAATCCGAAGCCTATCCTATAATTCCTATACTTTGATAATTGATATATGAAAAAAATCGAATAGGTGGGTCATGATTCAACTTTGTCGAATGTAGTTGCATGAATTATAGGTATAGTACCATCAACTTATATTCTTGTCGATTGCTGAACGAAGGCAAATTATTCAAGATCACGCCACTGAGCTGGGGCTTCAGCTTTCGAGTCCTGTTTCCAGCAATTGTAGTTCCCAGGTCACGGACATGAACATGATTTTTTCAAAAATCCATATACTTACTAATTTTAAAATTTTATTAAAAGCAATGTGTCATTGTATCTCCATGGTGGACAACGGATAGGTAGAATCCAATAAGTAGAGTATTAATATAGCTACAATATATGACTATCCATTATTTCAGTAGGTAACCATTATTTCAAATTATAATAATGTCGTCATCGTCATAGGCGTAGGTTATTTATTACTCTATGGCCTGTCTGTCAAATTCGCATCTGCGCTTCACCAACTTCTTGATCTTTGACTAGACGTGCTGTCTTGCTCTTTTCCGCGCCCCGTCTTGCTCGTGGTGAAACAGGAACAATATTTACCGCTCGGCGCTAAGCCCATCACGGAGTTGGGCGAGTTATACTTCGGGTTCTTAAACCCTTTTTTCAGGGAAACAATAAATTATTCCAGTTTAAAAGTAGGTTCTACACGAGAATCCAAATTATTATAATCTGTCTGTACGTATACGAATCAATAATATCATTGCAAATAGTCACAGACATAGACAAGTATTAAATATCAGCCAGACAAAGAAACAAGCACATACTTGTTTTACCCACTTAGGCAAATAAGATTTCATTTACAATTCAAGCGATTGAAAACATTTTCAACAACAAACAGCAAACAAATTTAATCGCAACACCACACTTGGTTACTAATGAGCTGTTTTCACTAATAAGCCTGTTTACTCGGATCTTCAATTATTTCTTGATTGTTATTCAGATGATGCCACTAGTGTAGTAGGTACTTACAGTTACAATTATCAGCTCAAGAAACTGTGGGATCCTCTGAAATAATTCGCAATGATTATGTTATTTGGTAACGAGACGAGCTGGTCGTTTGCCTGATGGTAAGCATAACGCCGGCTCATAACAATTGCAGTGCCACCCAGAACTTTGAAACAGTAAGCCCTGCGCGGCACTGCAGTGCGCTCGTTACCCTGAGACATTAGGTATTAAGTCTCTTAAGCCCAGTTATTTCACTGGATACTCTGCTCATTCAACTCATTCAACTCTGCTCATCCGTATTCTCTCTCTGTTTTGTGCGGTCTGGGAGAAGCCGGCGTTTGTAGTCGAGTGTGCAAGGGAGGCTAGCAATAGGTACACGCGACCGTCGCCTCTGCTTGTGGCTCGGTCTCTCGAATTCTCAGTTTGCGCCGATGCCATACAAAATGTATGACAGATTTTGTCCACAACTAGTGGCCGCGTTCCAATGTGCGACTGTACTTATAGTAGGTAAGGTAAACAACGTTCGCCTATCGAAAGTAAAAATAAACAAATAGTTAACCTCAAAATAGTAGGCGCTTAAAATAAATGTTTTAACATAATTGAATGTTCTTGATTTAGAAACATTAAATTCAGAACACTATATCCTCAAAACTAAAAATGCAAATTCGATCCTAACTAAATCAAAGCAACAATGCACAAGGAAAAGAATCGAGAAATCCCCAACATGAAAGGTAATGTTTACTCCAAAACAGCATTCAAAAGAACCTTGCATCTATTACGAACGTTTGTATATGGAAGCACAAGGAAAACGAGATGGCTTCGGTAAGCCCCAGCTTTGTAAACAGTGACCATGTTCCAAGCTGATGATGTAAACTGACGATGATTGTGATTCGACAATTGGGTAATGTGTTTGGAGTTCTTGAATCATACTTCAATCTACAGATTTAAGTATGATTCAAGAACTTTAAGAAAAATTTACTATTAGACACAAATAAAATCTTTGAAAAAACAATAGACGCTGTTAAAGTTTAAGGTGCCTCATCATGGCCCGCCTAACGCAAAAAAAACCTAGAACCCAAAAATGGCCTAAAGGCTTGTTGGTTTATCGAAGAAAAACAGGCACTATGGAAAAAGAAAGACAACACCAGAGCCTTCGGTTGGCATTCTGAAAATTTTGGAATAAATTTCCAAAGAAAATTTCCGAAGAAAATTAGTGCGTGGTAATTTCCTAAAACAAGTCCCAGGAAATAAGTGTTTTTGAAAATGCCTTACAAGTTTGTGAAAAAAATGTTTGTTATTTAAAATCTCCATTACATGTCCAAGGTTTATATGGAAGTGTTTTGTTGAATTTTACATTTATGAGCACACAGTGGACGGCCAAAGTCAAGGTAAAATTTGTTCAAAAAAGCTGATTTTTGAAGGCTTTTACTGCGTTGGAATCTCAAAATTTTACATTTTTGCTCCCACGGAATCCTAGATGTAGACCACATGATACCTATTTGCTCAAACCATCTAAAGAAAAATTTATTAGGGCACTAATAATCGCGTACGAGCGTTTGTATGGAAAGTATGACGAGCTTTAGCATCATAAAGATCTTATACCGACTAACTCTTCTGCGTGTCTGCCTGGGCGGTTACCGCCGCCGCTTTGGTCGTGTAGTCTGTTGCCAAGCAGTAATAGGCAAGCATTGATGTGTTTTAGTTTGATGAGCAAGGTAGTCAGTGAAATTAACTTACGCAGTCTCTTCTGCTCCCAGTTTTAGACTACGCTGATGCCTGCTATCTTGACCTCACAGAGGACCAGCTAAATAAACTTGAGCGACTTCAAAATTTCTGCATAAGATTTATATTTGGCTTACGCAAATATGATCACGTCTCTTATTATCGCGCTAAACTCAAGTGGCTTCCTATACGCCTTCGCCGGAATGCTCATATACTTTCTCTTTTATATACTATCCTCTTCAATCCCTCCTGTCCCCGGTATCTTAAGGAACGTTTTGATTTTCTTCATAATATCAACACCTTTTCACTTAGATCATCAGAAAATCTTGTACTTATGATCCCTTCGCATGTGAGCTCTTTTTATGATAAATCTTTTACCATTTAAGCTGTACGCCTATGGAATGCGTTGCCAGTAATGATTAGGCAAGCACCATCACTCTCTGTGTTCAAGGATAAAGTTAAAAAGTTATATCTTTCTAATAGCTAATATATTTAATTTTTTATTTATAAATATATTTTTCTGTCGTTGTTATATTTGCTGTCAAGTATGTTCGTTCATAGTACACTAGTATACATTATTATGTTTATTATTTAGCCTTTGTATTTTATTTACTGTCATTTGTTTAGATTGTGTTGATTTATGATTATATTGTATTATTGATTTGCTTATATTTATATATATGTATATATATATAATATATATATATTGATGTGTATTTATTTATGTTGTTTATAAGATAATTTTATAAACTAAATTAATACACCACCGTCGTGTACCCTTTCTTAATTCCTCTCCATCCAAAGGTTGTCTGGAAGAGATCGCTATTTAGCGATAAGACCGCCCATTGTACTTAATATACCTTATTTATTTATGTTCACTTTTGTATTATGTTGGTGTACAATAAAGAGTTATCTATCTATCTATCTATCTATCTATTACTGGGCTTATAGGACTTTTACTGTATGTCTCAGGGTAACGAGCATTACACCATGCCACGTATGTTTCGAAGTGTCACTGCAACTGTTATTGGCAGGCCTTATGCTTACCATCAGGCAAAGGACCCGTTCGTCTTGTTACCCAATAGTATAAACATATAAATACTAAGTTCACAATGTATGATCGTACCGATCAGTGATTCAAAAACAGTTTTAAAACAAAGTGATTCCGTTGCTTTCATCTTTGCAGAAGCATTTGCGTAAATCTTTTGAGGTATTGCCTTTTCGTTTGTACACGTATCACGTAAAACTACTAAGCCAAAGACTGAAAGCTTATTCCGTTATTTAAAATTGAAACACATACCTAAACACTGTTTTAAACTATCCCGGTTAATCACAACTTTAAATTTTATAACGAGAAATCCACGATAAACATTTCGTTACAATGTTTAAAGTTGGAAGACATAATTACTTACTTGCTTATACACTAACTGCGTGTCAATTTAAAAAAGGAACCGCTTCCATAATATAGAACACATAATTTAAAAAAATTAACACGACTACCCTATAGCCAGTGTCACTTTGGGATGATGTGAGGATTCTAACGATACCCCATACATCCAAATTTGTTCACGCATTTAAAAGTTATGGTGGAATGAAAAAACTCCCGTACATACATGAACCGTGGAAACGTTACTGTCCTTTTTCCTTTTTTCCCTCTTAATTCTGTAATTTCCTTCCCAGTAGCTAAACCCTAAACCTCTTTACTTTCGTTAGGTTAGTGCTTGATATTTAAATGTTAATACTTAGACAATAAATATTTTAGGGTCAATGGTACACGCACAGAAATAAGCTAGTCGTTAAAAATATGCTATGAAATATATGTTTTGAAACGAGTTTTGTCGTTTGTTTACATCAATGAGTGGGACAATATGCGCGCCTTTTTGTTTTTCTCGCTATGGTCAAATGATGCAGTCATGTTGTTTTGCAAAAACATCGCTATTACCAACCTACAGTCAGTAAACCGTTTTGTGGAATAATATTGTTGTTTGTTTAAATATGGTTGCAACTTGCAATAACACAAACAGTATGCAATGGGCTTAGCAATATTTAAAGTAGTGTAGTAAGGTAACTGAAAAGAATCTTAAATATTTGGAAGAAATATTTTGCGTTTGAAGTACCTAATTATTATATTATTAATTCTGTCAAAGTAAATGTTGAATTAAACTGCTCGCGGTTTCACCCGCGCTCCCACAGGAACCGTGCATTTTTTTTTTTTTTATGTTATTTGGTAACGAGACGAGCTGGTCGTTTGCCTGATGGTAAGCATAACGCCGGCGCATAACAATTGCAGTGCCACCCAGAACTTTGAAACACAAAGGCCTGCGCGGCACTGCAGTGCGCTCGCTACCCTGAGACATTAGGTATTAAGTCTCATAAGCCCAGTAATTTCACTGGATACTCTGCTCATCGAACCGGAACACAGTAATGCTTGCACACTACTGCTTGGCGGCAGACTTCACGAGCATTTTTCTGGATAAAAAGTAGCCTATGTTACTCTCCGATACATAAACTATATATATGCCAAAAATCCCGTCGATCCGTTGCTCCATTGCTGCGGGAAAGGACAAACCAACAAACCTACAAACACACTTTCGCATTTATTATAGTACGGATGTTGTTTATAGTACGGATATAGTATGCAAGTACGGATAGGTTAGCGTTTCACCACTATCTCGCCTGCGGCGCAAGTACGGATCTTTTCGATAAATAAAATTCGATAAAATTGACAGTTAAAATCGATAAAGTGGGTTTTATTCGATGAAATTGACAGATAAAATCGATAAAGTGGGTTTTATTCGATGAAATTGACAGTTAAAATCGATAAAGTGGGTTTTAGCGATTTTAACTGTCAATTTTATTGAATTTTATTTGTCGAAAAGATCCGTACTTGCGCCGCTGATCTAATGAAAACCGTATACGCTTGTGTGAGTATGCGTTTTGCTGTCAAAATAACCATGCTTTTGCATCAAGCGCGGATTATGAGATAATACACGCTCAAGCGCAACTGGATGCAAAACCATCAAAAAACCACGAAATAGACAAGAACGGCAATACGGCCAGATAGTGCTGTCTCGAAGCCCTGCCTGGGCTCAAAGCGACGACTGCTCCGCTTTACGCTACATACATCACAGGTGCACTACCGCTTACTTACCGTGGCGTCTGCACAGAGGCACGCAATGATTGTTAAACAATTTTTTTGAATAAAGAAGCGGGTAGAATTTGGTAGAAGCGGGTAGAAACGGGTAGAAGCGGGTGCTGTGCTCGGACTAGATTTACATCAAACCCCAACCACAACCACAATAGACGATAAGATTTTCGTCAAGCGGTGATCGTGGTTTTTCCATAGTTTTCACGTGGTCCGCGCTTGATGCGTAGCCATCAATTATGAATTAGGTGTGAGGGCTGCCATAGGTGACGATGTTGTCGAAGACGCTAGACCTAAATTCAGACCAGCTCTTAAGTGCAGTTATAGAACATACCCAGGGTGTTTGAAGTCAGGTTTCAAACCTGAGGGTTACCAAAGATTGAACCTAACGGAAGTACCAGTACCAGTACCGCTTGTTACTGGTTACTATTCGTACAAATTGCAAAATAACCCAGTTCAAAAATAACCAACTGGCTAAAAAACCAAATGACGACAACCACGAATTGATACCTTATGTTACCATGTGCTAGTCTTTTGTTTACTTAGTAGGTATAGCATGAAGCATGTTATGATGAATCACAAAACTTGACAGTAAGTAGGAGTTAGGTACTATTTAATTGAATTAACGTGTTCTGTGATTTTTACCAGTAAAGTTTTTTAACTGTTTCCGTCATTTAGCAATATTTTTTAATGTAAAGAGTTGATAAATAGGCTGTAAGTGATTTGTCATCTTTTAAGCTCTTTGGAATCATTCCAAAAGATGTATAAATTTCCTTAACAATAAATAGCCTTTTTTATATTGTTTTGTGCTGTTTTTGGATATTGTAAAAAAACTGTGAGTGCCCACACGGGGGCCTTGTTAAGTAGGTTTAGGTTGGTTAGGGCCCACTTCAAACGAATGCAATTGCGCCAGAGTTACTCTACCTTCGCCATATTCTGGCGAAGCGACGACGCGCGACGCGACCGCCTTAACGAAGGTTTTTACCCTATGTGAGACCTTGACCTAGTCACCACATACCGTATTTTAGGGTTGTGCGCGTTCGCCTTCTCCCATAGTACTGTGACGCTACGTCAATCGGCCAACAATAACGGTCCTCCTAACAGTTAAGTGAATTAAGTTTTTGTACAGAAATACTAAAACTTAATTCAGTTAACTGTCGTAATTATTTCCCACTAGCTTCTGCCCGCGGTTTTCACCCACATTCCCACAGGAACCGTCAAACCGATCTGTCAAATTAAATCAACTTGTCAACGTTATAAAACTTTATTGACAATGTCAATTTTATGTCACACTAACTTCTGCCCGCGGTTTTCACCCACCTTCCCACAGGAACCGTGCATTTTTTCAGGATAAAAAGTAGCCTATGTTTTACTTTCCGGTCCATAAACTATATCTATGCCAAAAATCACGTCGATCCGTTGCTTCGTTACTACGTGAAAGAAGGACAAACCAACAAACACACTTTCGCATTTATAATATTAGTATGGATTTCGGCCGAGATTGAGACCGATAATTTTTGTCCGAGAACGACCGAGACACCGAGTTTTCCGAAACCTTTAATAATAGGATGTAAATAAATCAGAGAACGTTAACCTGACGTAACGTTTGTTATGATGACCAATTGTCAATTGTGTAATCCAAAGGCTTTACTCACGAGTTTAGCATGTACATTTGTACAACCTTCCGCTGTGAAGGTTAATCAATTTAACAAGCGTGCAACGACTGATGGCCTTTGTTAATTATCTTGTTCGTGAAGATATTGGATATTGTCAAATGGCCTTTATGAATTAAATAAGTTTTTAAACATAAATAATAGTTATTATAGCTAAATAATCGTAGTACAGTGGTATTCTATTCAAAGTTTTCTTACAGTAAGTATATCTAAGTAATAATAATTTTATTAGATCTATATGACATATTTGTAATGCTTTGGTGTATACTGTTATGTTACAAATGAAATGAATAAACGAATTGAATTGAAAAAATTGAATTAAAAATTGAATTGAATCTTAGTATTCTAAATCTGTGTTCCGATTTGATGAGCAAAGTTATAGTCAGTGAAATTACTGGGCTTATAATGCCTCAGGGTAACGAGCGCACTGCATTGCCGCGCAGGGCTTTCTGTTTCAAAGTTTTGAGTGGCACTGCCATTGCTGGTAGGCAAACGATCCAATCATATAAATAAATATCTCCTAAAATCGATCCTTTGTCTACGTTGACCCTTCTAACAAGGAGCGTCACATAAGGAAGAGATACAAGTACAGTTATTTTAAGTAACGGAAACCTAATAATACTACTCATTAATATGTATTGTATTTCAACTGGCATTGTCTACAGCTTCCTTCAATTACTTCCGAAACATCAGAAGTCCATGCGGGGCGTTTAGTGTGTTAAATTTGTTCCTCTGTTATTTAGCTATGCCATCAAAATGGTAGAGTAGCCAGTGAAATTACTGGGCTTATGAGACTTAATACCTAATGTGTCAGGGTAACGAGCGCACTGCAGTACCGCGCAGGCCTTTGTGTTTCAAAGTTCTGAGTGGCACTGCAATTATTATAGGCCGGCGTTATGCTTACCATCAAGCAAACGAGTAGCTCGTCATGTTACCAAATAGCATAAAAAAAATTTCATACATTGTAACGGGATATTTGAAGCATAGCTTCTAAATGCCTAGCTTCTAAACTCGGTTTCTTGCCACTAAGCACTAAGCACTAAGGTAATTTCTAAATGTGTTATATTATAGGTGAAAACTTGTAACTGGCCCGGTTTTTAGTTCTAAGTTTTGTATTTACTGTAATTTGATAGACTGTAACTTTTCCAATGATAAATAAATAAAATAAAGAACCTATACTCAGTTTGGTACGACGCAGAACTTCGGACTTGGTCTGGCCACTTGACGCGTAGAATAGTTACTGATACATTTCATCTAACGCAGATGCCACGCAGATGCATTTTCCTAGTATATAGTTATCAGTGGATGCATTAATGTAGCTGACCATCAGATAATCAGTTGCATTGTGCGTCGTGCAATAAGACCTTTATAACATAATTTGGCTCCGGCCACATCGTCACTTTAAATCGGGTCTAGAGTAAAAATATCTTCCTTTTTCAACGGTCTAAAAGTCTAACTACCTACTACATGAACACTACATACTAGCTACAAAACTTTGGATAATCTACAAGCCAATGTAGGAAGTAGGCCTATATATAACACACATGTTCTAGCTCAGTACCAGTTAGCAATACACCCAGCATGCTGGCGGCTTTGCCTCGTTGAATCGCAAAGATCTTTTTTTGAGGTGAAAACAGTTCAAATATCGATTTTTCTTACTTACAAGCGCTGAGTACTTAAGATCTCCTTTTGTGTCGATGATGTACTTAGGATTAGGAACACCTTTGTTATCGACAAATTATTCAAAGTTGTGTCTACCTGACATTTAAAATTCAACGTCAAGAATATATTATGTAGAGTTCGACGAACTCAAGTATATTTTTTAAAGACTTGTTTGTGTTTCGATAACGTGGTTGTTCGATAACTTGTTATTTCCATGCAGACAAGTTTATTTTTAAATGGCTCTACCGTCTGCTAAAAACATCGTCCGAAAATAGGTCTTTCCATTTTTATCAGCGTATTTTTAGAGGCGTTATCTTAAGAAAGTAGAGCAGGTTTCGGTGCGTTTCTTTGGTATTATCTTTGAAATAAATTACCTACTACTTTTAAAGTCAGATTTCGGAGCGTTAAAAACGGATTATATATTAGGGATAACAGCGATGGTGGTTTTGTGATTTTCAAAAATGTAAATGTCTCCTAAATGCATTGCTACTTAGCAATTGTGATTGTGATTTCACAATCACAGTTTTCAGTATTATTTTTCCTTTATACAGCTTGACTAAGTGTACACTTAAGTCTGTCAATGTGCTTGAAGATGAGTTTCCTTATTAGTGTAAACAAACATTGTAATTACTAGTAAAAACATAACAATAAGGACAATGTTGTAAACAATTATTATTTCTTCCTCTTTGACGTAAAATACACAGGTACGTCTGACCTTGTTATTATAATAACAACAATAGTAATAATGGCAATGGGCAGGCCACATCGCTTGCAGAATCGACGACGATGGGGAAGAAATGTTCTTGAGTTGAGTTTTCACAGAAATGAACCCAACGACGTAACACCTTGGGCTATTGTTTGCAAGGTTTGTGACACCATTGCAGAGTATTTTCTTATACTTATACGCACCGGCATGTAAACAAGATTGCTCATTTGTTATTCATTCATGAAGATTTCATTCATGCTCAAGATTACTCAACAGGAAGGAGGAAATTGAAGGGTTTACAGACAGGACATAATACCTCACCGAACCGGGAAACAGAGAAGCGAGAAATTCGCTGGTAGCCGCCAAGACGGACATTCGCAGAAGTGTTCGTCCTACCAACAGGTGGTAAAGGATGAAATCCTTATCATCTGGATAACGTCCATTGCAGAACATCGGACTCTCCCATCATGGGGAGATTTTGCTGTAATACACCACGCTTGGCAGGCGTCTTGGTGATGGGAGTTCCCATATCTGTTCTAAGATGATCACAGTAAATAGTTGACTCTGGAGAATGCTGCTGGCAATTCCCATAGGGATAGATAATAATACCAAAGAAGGCTAAAGTTGAGGACAGATTATCCAACAGTAGGATGCATGTAGAGACTATTGGTCATTTATTAATTGATAAATGTTATTATTGTTTAAAGGATTTTTTTAAAGACTAAACAAACATGTTCTGTTTGTAGAATGGATCGGTTCGCTCTGTTACCTTGTGTTGCTATACCCTAACAGGGTCATATGTGAACTTTACTAATAATATAACATCTCCATATAATGTACATATGATTGCAATAAATGATTGAGTATTGAGTATTGCTTGCTAAAGACACGAATATAAACTTAGCAAAGAATAAAGTCACAGTTGGTAATACTTCTTACGTTGGCCAACGCCACTTCATGATGACATGACGCGTGCACCAAATACATTATATTAAAAAAACATTAGCTTGCGAATAAACTTATTTTTGAAATTTAAAACACGATAAAGGTTTGATCAAAATGCGAAGCGCCTTATTAAAAATATTTACAATAATATTTACAAAAACATCTCAGCCCACGTTTTTCTAGAGCTGCCGCGTTACTTGACTGCCACAAAACTATGCAACGTAATAATAAAACGACTGATACCAATTTTGTTATACAAGTAAATTACCAGAGTTTTAACTGCTGAATTATTTACTTACTAGCTGCTACCACGCGGTTTCACCCGCGCGGAGATACTGGATTTCATGGTTTTTATTGTTTTGCGCGGAACCCTAATTCTTTTTCCAAAATAAAAGTAGCCTATGTTACTCCTTGTACGTCAGCTATCTGCCAATGAAAGTCCGGTCAAAATCGGCCCAGCCCTTTCGGAGATTACCCGGAACAAACAGACAGACAGACAGACAGACAGACAGACAAACAGACAAAAATTTTAAAAATGGCTGTTTTGGTGTAGGTCCCGTATATACTTTCATATTATGCATTTATTAAAAAGCTGTTTTTGATTTTGTTATTACAAACAGACACTTCAATTTTATTTAGTTGTATAGATTTTAGGATCTAGAAAAATTTCACAAAATACATTCCGTAGTATAGTAAATGCGAATGTGTGTTTGTATATTTGTTGGTTTGTCCTTCTTTCACGCAGAGCTGTTGTTCCGTTGCTGATCGACTGTTCGATCTGAGTGATTTTTGGCATAGATATAGTTTATGGACCAGGGAGTAACATAGGCTTTTTAGCCCGGAAAAATGCAAGGTTCCTGTGACAACGCGGGTGAAACCGCGGGCAGAAGCTAGTATTTAATTATCCAGCCTTAGCTGAGCTGTCAGGCGTGTCAAGTTTGAAATGAAGCATTGCTCATTTCATGGTCTAGTGACCCCACTCAGTTGACGTTCTGCTGCTTGGAATATTATCATCTTATTGGTTATAGACTTGTAGTACAGTTATATACTTTTTAACACCCTCTCTCGTAAAGCTGATATAATTCCACCGGTTTTAAATATGTAAAGCGGGTCATAAAAAACGCGTGTGTTATCAAAGCAAATAGTTAAGTTATAGTCCATACAAATTCCATAACAGTATTATTTGCCATTTCAAATATGGAACTGATCGCCGCCGCACCACTCCAGCTAGTGAGCAGCGCGCTGTTGCTATTCAAGCGCGCTGGTAAAATGGCGGGAAAGCAACAGTGTGCATTCACAGATTGAGTTTATTTAAATGTTTTTTTTTCCTGTTTACTCGCAAGTGTGTTAAAAAACGTCGTACGATATACGTGCGTATTGGTTATAACATCTTTACGCACTAATATCGTAATGTACTATTGTTCACCGTTTCAATAGTGTATATCTGTTTTGTTATGTGCATCATTTTGATTTCAGTTAACGATTTAGGAATGATTAGGGTCGCTCTGGTTAAATCGTCATTCCTGACGTCGAGGTCGAAACAAAATTCATACTTAATTTAATAAGTCTCAGCAGAATTCATTTACACTATGGCAGACTTGAAAATAGTAACACAAAAACCTAGAATATAAAGGTAGTTGTATTGGGTACTAGATAACCTTTCAATGGAAAGGTCTTGTATGACAAATTATGTCATTTGTGAATAGAGATGAAGTCAAATTATGGACTAAGCTCAGGTTAAGGAATAACCTGAGCTTCCTTGATTTTAAAGTCTTTTCCATATTCAGAATTAAAAGGTACCTATAATAAGCAATTATAGGCATGTTATTGTATTGTATATATAATTGTATGCGAAGTGTCTAAAGCTATGATTCGGAAACGTATCCAAGCGTGGACTCATCCTTCTATATGTCAAAATTATAAACGGTTTTGATGATAACAAATTGGCGAAATTGTGGCTAGAAGGTACATAATCAAAGCATTCCACAAAAGCCAGGAAATAAAGAACGAAGAAGAAGATGATAGCAAAAATCCAAGATTAGATTAGTCCTTGAATCTTAGTCTATGTTCGTTATTGCCAACGCGCAGTTTCTCGCTGCCTTAGTCGATTCGGTAGTTGACCATTTTAAGATCACGGGAACGGACAACGGTCTTTCCTCGAATGTCGTTCGCACGCTGTTTTCTACAGAAGCCGCAAAGTTAACAATTAAATGAACTTGAAAGTTATAATTACCCATTATCAAGCTTTGACTTGAAACCTGGCAAAGACTCACAATGGACTATTACGACCGAGCTTAATAAAACAATCACCTTTGAGCACTATGTCTTAATATTTATGTTAAGTACCTACAACTACATTTTGAAGTGATGCTGGCCAGTGGTAATGCGATCGCCCCCCCTATAGTATTATACAGTCATATATTATATCTCTAGGAATGGTTCGATTCCAAATTTTTTGCACTTCAAAAAACGTTAGGTTACGTTCCGTATTCTGGGTGTGTTCCACGGAACTCGCAGTTTCTAAATATAGATAGATAGATAGATAGATAAACTCTTTATTGAAACACCACAGTACAGGAATATTTAAAACTAAAATCTTAAGAAACTAAGTGTCACAATGGGCGGTCTTATCGCTCATAGCGATCTCTTCCAGACAACCCAAAGGCTAAAGAAAAACATAAAAAGTAGGAAGGGATGGTGGCTCTCAGTTATTAGATACTTATAAACCAATATGAATTTAAATTAACACAAATATATATATATTATAATATACCTACATATATACAAATAATTATACTAAACATACATATACGAGTATAACTACATAAACTACAGAAAACACAAACCAATATAGGTTAAATAATTATGTTAAACTAAATAGATAAGTACAAAGGCAGCTAGCGTGAAAGATATAATGCGTTAACCCTATTTTTAAATATGTTTAGCGAGGGTGCACGTTTTACATCTAGGGGCAATGCATTCCACAAGCGTACAGCTTCAACACTGAAGGATAATATAGTTCCTTATAAATCCTAGTGAGGGGTCAAAGTTTATGTGGATTTAAAACAAAACACTGCTTGCATGACAGTGCGCTGTGCTTGCCTAAAATAATGTTTTAGAAGAATACATTATCACTTTCCTTTTGAAGATTCACAGATTACAGCAATAGGGAGACACAAAAAATTCCACTCCTTAGCAGAGAGATAATAAAGAAAGCAAAGAAATCAAAGCAAATCAAAGCAAAGCAAATCACATCAAATGATTTATTTGCCAAAATACATGAAAATTAGGATCATAAAATTAATTGTTGGTACAGTGTATTTGGTTTGCAAGCAAACGTGCAAATGTTTTGTGCAAATGTGCAAAATGTGTAACTGGAGGATATCAACCATAAGTGAATGACGCACTACCGTGAGCACAGAATTAATACTGCCGTGAGTGTAGTTGTCCAACATAGAATGGGGTTAGGGGGAATTAGGTCTGCCGAAATGTACCCATAATCCACCAAGCTGGCCCAACGGAGATTTGTAGATGGGAACGGATGATGTGTCAGACACAGAGATAGTGAGGTCGCAAATTTAAAGTTGTAAACCTCTACGAGACCGTAGACCTTAGTATTGTTTTTTTTTTGGCTCCACGCGATTAGCGTATTTAGCCAGTGTCAAGTTATATAAATAATAATATCTAGTACATAAGTCTCTAGTTTTGTTGCATGAAAGTCGTCAAAGTCACGTTAAAGTTTAGTCTAGTCGCGGTCGAGTCGAAGTGACGCTTCAGTAAAGCGGTGGATACTTTACTGAAGCTTCTATGGAGTTTTGGATACAATACGAAAATACACGTTTTTCGTCTTTGTACTATTTGCCTTTCACTCATGCACATTTGCGAACACTTAATGGTTAATAATCCACCATTATTACACATTAACACTCGAAGAAACATAGGTTTTAGTAAATAACACAAAATCGACAACAGCACATTTTCGCATTCCCGCCAAAACTCGACCTTAGTATTGGCTATTGGTTTCAACTTCCAAAATATCATGACGTTTTATGACAAGCTTTGACAGACGAAACAAGACAAACGCTTACCAGACTCCACCCCTCACACTAGGTTTTACCTGTCTCGCAGGTTTCATAGACAAACAGATACACAATACAAATACCAATTCATCACAGAAAGTTTGCTCCAGCCAGGGTTCACACCCGGAGCTCTTTGCTTTGCAGGCAAGGTTACTACCAACTTAGTCAGAGCTGGAGACACAGACAGAAGGTTAACAAAGTGATCGGTTTGGTTTTTTATTCCAACGTCGGAATCTTGGAAATCAGAACAGTAATGGCGAGGGCATAACACACTGGCGCGACGACCCATTCCAAAAACGATCCCGCACCGCAATGTGACGCAATGCAAATTGCATTGCATACGGCGAAAACTCTGACCATTCGGTGCGGTACCGCATCGGAAATTTGAATGATGCGTCGTGCGAAGTCGTAGATTTTTTCTGTGCGTCACCGCACCGCGTGCTGCAGTGTCACATTGTTACTGTGGCAGTGTTATGTGCGTTATGTCGTGGCTGTTACTGCGCAATCGCAATGTTGCTAGTCTTTATTTCTTCTACTGGATACGTTTTGGAGAGTGTGCAATGATACTGCATGACTTGATTCCCCCTTCCCCTTTCCATCATCGCACGACAGACGTACGGCAATTCGACATCCGCTTAAGGTTGACATTCCTCCTATCCGTATTAAGCGTTTTCTTCGACCTTCATCATGCGGGCAGCTAAAGAGTGGAACTCGTTGCCGGCGTTTGTTTTTCCTGAGCACTACAATCTGGGAGTCTTCAAGAGACGAGTGAACAGGTATCTTCGGGGCAAGCGTGCTACATCGTCGACCGCGTCGTCGCTTAACATCAGGTCAGACAGCGGTCAAACGCAAGCCCATTTGAAATAAAAAAATAACATCTCGTATAGTATGGGAAAACACCCATTGCCTCTAATGTACCGAGGAGACAAGATCAATAACAGTAACTGATTGACCATCCCCACGGCCAATCGGCAGATGATATCGATTTACGGCATCATGTGATACATCTAAATTGAACAGTCATGCTTGTAGCAACGGTCTGATCTGATGAGAGGCGAATCGAAATTACAATAAATATATCGTTGAGATAGTTGTCTTTGTTTTGTTTTTATTGGAGAATAAGCATATAGATAAGGAATAAGAAAATGATATCATGAGTCATGACTCAGAAGCCTGTATATTCAAGGATTGGATGTTAGAGAATAAAAATTGTGAATGTATTCCCAAGTATAAAGAAAGATAAAGATCTTCACAAAGAAGAAGTATAATGTACCTACGCCAAGACTTTTTGGCCGGTGTGAATTTTGGTGCTAGTCCTAACCTAACCTCAGCTCCTGATCTTCCTAAACCGTTCAGAGCCAGTATACAACATACGAATTCCGACAGTACACCGGTGGATACAATCGGCAGACGATCTGAATGACGCTAGTTTTCCTATACATTTTTACTTATTTCAACACATAACTTTACTAGGTAAATGCAATTATGTCGTCTTTCGCAGCTATAGAAAGCTTTAAGCGATCCACACGTATCAAAATGCCGCTGGAGTAGTAATTTTGAATTACTGTAAACTCACTGGGAATGAGCTCGACGAATTAAACCCAAGGCAGAAAACCCAAAACTTGTAACACTTCGCTGACAATGGAACCTTTTACCACGTGTCTTCTAAGAAACCGTTAAGTCTGTGAGAAACACATTCTTGCGAGGGTCGCCACGGTAGAAGACACCCGAATAGTCATTGTGTCCGTTGCAATTTATTTTTTGCACGTACACAAAAAACTGTTCCCAGGTCTGATGTACCAATGTAGGAGAGGAGGCTGCGGTCGATTTTGTTACTGGTAGGAAATAAATTAGTTTCATTCAGAGGCATGGGAAGGAGCACTGCTGTTTAAAATCATTATTATACCAACAAAGCTTAATCAGCCTATCAAGCAATATTTAAGAGTTGCTTTGCAGATAATGATTATAAGATTATGTGTAAAAGAGTTGGTATTTAACTAAGCATGTGCCTAAGTCGTAAGAATAGTGTAAGAATACAATATAGTGAAGAGATTCAAAATTAATATATCAAAATTATTCCTACAAAACTATGAATATTGGATAAGCTAGAACCTGAGTGTAAATACTGCCTGGTGTTGTAAGTTAAGTTGTAAAAAAATGTATTTTAGCTGTAGTTTTTTAACACCGTGCCATTCTAAAAAAATTACCTTTCATTATCATTACATATCAAAATAAATAAGAACTAGAAGAATGTTAATGATTTAAAAATAACTCTACAAATCTAATTATACAGCAGCGAATATTTCATTTCGCTGTATCACAGCTTCGCAAATACCGATATTTGCAATATTTCCTCAATTACCAATAGTAATTAAGCATGTCACTAACTCCTAACCTACAAAATGTTCGCCGCCAGGTGTGCGACGGTCACACGCGTGTTGAATAGTAGATGTCAGCTGTTATCGTTTACGATAATAATATACGTTATTGTGTCTGTTTGTACTCATGCAACTTCCATGAGGGTATTGATGACCGGATAAGCTTGGGATGTATGAAAGCCTTTTTTGTGTTATAACTAACTCTAACGGTTTTAATGCAAATTCTGCTTTATTTAGTTACTTCACGATGCTCCTGTGATATACTTTGGCTTGCTCCCTACAAGACTTAATTTTATAACAATAAAACCTCTTCTCTCGCACGCCAATCATTTCTGTGTTTAGTAGTTCTTTTTAACCGACTTCCAAAAAAGGAGGACGTTATCAATTCGTAGGGTATTTTTTTATTTTTTTTATGTTTGTTACCTCAGGTCTCGGTCATTTATAAACCGATTTGGAAAATTCTTTTTTTATTTGAAAGGGTATACTTTCAGATTGGTCCCATAGAAATTTCATCAAAATCGGTTCAGTAGTTTGTCACTGAAGTCGGTTCGTCGCTTTTTTAAAGCAAATTTTTTTTTTCGATTATTCAGATGTTTACCAAGACATTTAATAAATACCTGTACCTAAGTAAATGTACTCAGTGACGTGTTCTATTATTTCGTTATTCACTTTAATAGTCTCTTTTTGTGACGAATTGCTCATTATTTTGGTTTTTGCTGTGTTCATTGAAAGGCCATCTTCCTCTGCACTCTCATCAGATAGCTGCTGTAACATTGTTTCTAAACTATTTGGGCTACAATCTTTTAGTTTAGTCTAGTCTAGTTTAGTTAGTTACCTATTACATAGCTAATACAATATTTAATGTCTACAAGTATAACAGACCCCACATAAGCTCTAAATAAATACACCTACTATTTTTAGACAAATATTTGCCCCAAAACGAGAAGATCCTTCTCAAATATTTGAATTACCTACCTTTATCAGCTAAACAAATATAAAATATTATTACAAGTTTCTTTTTAAAATAAATTATTATTGTGGGACTATAGCACCGAGAGTTCCGTATCTACTTGAAACATATCACCATCAGCCGCATGCATCCCGACTGGGCAAAGTTCAATAGTGCCTGAAAAAGGACGACGCTGCAGAGGCGATGACAGAAAGATATGGCGAGACGATTAAGTCGCATAAGAAGCCTGGCTCGAGATGGCGCAAGGTAAGTTTGGAGGGATTTGGGGGAAGCCTTTGCTCAGCAGTGAGACAATATAGGATAGGGAACAAAGTGGTTACTACCTATGTGAAAATTGAACCCGAGTTGTCAGAGCGTCTCTACCAACTACTGTACCTTTTTTCAAATGCTCGTTTACTAGGAAATTAATGGATTTCAAGTCTTTCACACAT
The DNA here is from genome assembly GCA_907269065.1 of Crocallis elinguaria. NCBI lineage: Eukaryota > Metazoa > Arthropoda > Insecta > Lepidoptera > Geometridae > Crocallis > Crocallis elinguaria. Next base: position 3,360,374 of record OU026076.1, read on the forward strand.
TTCCGCGACCTTCCTATCAAAAAAATTACAATTCCACATTGATTTAAAATTTATCAATTTGGCTTCAATTAGGTCATGCAATATGTAACCACGTAAATACACCATAATTTTTCCGTGCATTAAAGCGCATTCGATAGCGTCATGTGTATTGAAACTCTCAACACTGAAGATATCGCGCACAGTGCACACGCGGCCAGTCGGCCAAGTATTGTATAGCGGACGTCAAGGTATGCACGTCGCGCGTGGCTGGTTCGCTCGGCTAATTTATCTGTTGTCAATTGTATAATTGCTATTACCTACATATTTTAATTAAATTAGATTTAGAGTTTTTAAATATATTAGAGGACCCAGGGCCAAGACAAACCTCTACGAGGTTTACCGGTGCTGGTGGTAAATCATGAATTGTACTTAAATATAAGAAAATAAATAAATAAATAAAATATGACTACAGTACATAAGTATTCTCAAAGAGAATATAACAATAACGATATTCTATTATATGTTAGGATCTCACTACCACAACCTTTGATAGGTATATCGTCACCTCAATACACAGATGAGTAAGGTAGGGATAAAGTCAACGTTGTAACTATTAGTATGTTGTAAGTACCTAATGTCATCGCGTGATGCATGACAAGACGTCATAGTGTGCAAAGCTAAGTCAGGTACAATTTTTGAACTGAATTAAATTACTTTCACAAATCCCCGGGATTGTGGGATTTGTGTAATAACCCTTAAATTGTGTATCATAAATTAAATTATTTTAATTCCCACATTTTAAGGTCTGTCGTTAAAATAAATAAAAGTGACTTAAAAAAACTGGAATCGACTTCGACGCAAATATACCGATATTTGAATTACATCACCCATTTTTCCGCTTTTAAGGGTGGTATTTTTTATTTTTTTGGAAGGCGGTTAATAATGAAATGTACGCGATATAAAACATTAAAAGTTTTTTAGTTAAATGTGATATGATAGCGAAAACCTAAGAAACTACTACTTTATGAATTCTTCAGATTTGCGTTGCGCCAACTTGTTGATTCCGCGAACAGAGGTCAAGACGCAATAAAGATAACAAAGTGACTCTACAAGAGTTCCGTCTTCATACAAAGGTACGGAACCCTAAAAGGATTACAAACACTCGGTAGAATCATGTGACTAGCACTGTATATCGCCGTGACAATCCAAAATGATATGCGCTACCGCAGCCCGTGTGAAATAATGAATAATAACATTAGTCATACAATTTTTATTGGGACATTCTACCTACCGCGGTTGGGTGTCATCCGATGCAACAAGCTCCTACGTCAATGGGAATTTTTTTTTGCCCCTAATTCTGGAATAATGACCATCAAGCGACTAGTGATGATGCAAACTAGCGTTCTTAATTTCTTTTTTCAGCCAGTACGCGAAGTAATATACAACAAAACTGCGTGGAGGAAGAGTACCTATTTGCGATTTTTAGAAAACTAAAAATGTATTACCACCATGAAGAACTCACTTTGTTTAGGCGATGACACGTCAGTGGTTAGTGGTTAGCTTCGACGTTCGATTTACGGAGTAAGACCCCTGGGGTCTTACTCCGTAAGAATAAAATAAGTATTTTTTTCAGTGGCAGAAGCTCATCTGATTTTGATAAAACAATCTTTAGAGTTTTTTATGCCATACGTGGCAACCAAGCAGACGGCCCGCCTGGAACCAGCTACCGTCGCGTCGCCTATGGATATCTGCAACACTCGGGGTATTACTGATACGTTGCCGACCTTTAAAGACTCTGATCACCCTTCTTTTGAAGAGCCTCATGTTGTAGCTTGTCGGTGGTGGTAAGACCGCAGGTGGTAGCTCATTGGTGAAACTATTTAGCTGCTATATACGCCTTAAGTCGATGTTTTTTATAATAATTTTATTCGTTTGTCGTTTTATAGTAATTATGAAAAATTATATAATTTCAGTACATTAATGTAATTAGCTGTAACTGTGTAATTAATTTTTAAATAAATATTCGTTATATAATACAAAAATTGTCAAAAATAAAAATATTTGAACATGGATTCTTGCTTCCAGCAGGGCTAACATGCGCGCCACGACAAAATTTTGTCTACTATTTTGTCTCACTCTTTCTCTCGCGAACATGAGACAAATGCACGACATAAGCATCGAGATAATTTTGTCACGGTGCCAGTCCGGTGACGCTGTAGAGGCCGCAAGACCAACAGAAAAGGTCCTTCAAAAAAAAAAAAAAAAATTGTCACGGTGCGCATGTTAGCCCTAAAATTCTATACAGCTTTGACATATACCTAGTATATAAACAAAAGTCCACGCTTACACTCGTCTCTAAAACTTGGCCGAGTGTCACAATAGCGAATGGTGATCGCTCTTTCTGAAAACCAAACACAAGACCTATTATCTAATCTCATAAACCCCTGATAAATCAGTAAATACTACTTTATGCCCACTCGTACAACGATATAATATACAATATAATATATATACAAACCTATACAATATATACAAGCCTATACAAACATTTTATAGGCCACAGCCCACAACCTACAAAGCTATCCTACGTAAACATTTTTACGACTGGCCCGGTGCCAAATATGGCGAAAATACGACCAAATGTGGGCCCAGACTGTCTGCAATTCCGAGGTCCTTTGACCTTAGCACAGAACGGTATGATTCAGAGCGATAGTCGGTGCCAGCCAGTGGAAATAGTTTTAATCATAAGCCAGACACATAAATTGGAACCTGTTTTGCATAAGATCAAAGAATGTGGTTTGTTTTATTCTCTTTGGCGTATAAGTCACTACGTGAAAACGGAACATTTGTAACCATATTTGGCCAAAATGTAACAATGCGACGAAGCATTTAATTAACCTTTGTAGGTATCAACTCAACTTTTAATTGGTTGCGTAGATAATATTGAAATCCTTACTATCCCTACTTCCCTACTAATATTATAAATGCGAAAGTGTGTTTGTTGGTTTGTCCTTCTTTCATGCATTAACAGAGCAACGGATCGACGTGGTTTTTGGCATAGATATAGTTTATGGACCGGAAAGTAGCATAGGCTACTTTTTATCCCGGAAAAATGCACGGTTCCTGTGGGAACGCGGGTGAAAACCGCGGGTGAAAATCGCGGGCAGAAGCTAGTTCCATATAGTTTGTAAATTATAGCTTGATACGGTGGACAGCTGTCAGCTGTAAACTGTCATTGTCAGAATGAAGTTCTGTATGTTATAAAGTCAAATGTACGCAAGACTATATCGTAGGTACTTTATTGGTGGTGGAAGAAAACCCAGTGAACATTCACTGTGTTTTCTTAACTGTATACTTAAAAACCAGCTGTCACACGTATCAAGCTATGTTTAAGAAATAATAGGCTACTACGGAATCGGAAAAACTTTTGTTAACCTAATAATGTCGTAAGAAATTGTAACAATTCAATTAGCAAAAAAAGGTGCCTTCCTTATAGAGCTTGCAGACTCTAAAGCAGCAGTTAAAGAGCAGTTAAGTTGATACAAGAATTTCATAGCAAAAGGAACAAAATCATTTTGTATTACATTAAGTTCAGATCACCGGAAGCTTTATCGTGATGTAAATAGAAAACCTTGGAAAGTAAATTTGATAAATAATGTGTTTTTAATGTAAATATTAAATAGTTATACGATTTGGGCATATTGGTGCTTTATTTACTCAATAACATATAAGTTCTAGAATCTTGCTCTACCAATCCAATACAAATTATCATGCCTTATGTTTGGCATGAAGTCGGCACAGGTTCTCATGATCCAATCGCAATAATATTTATTATTTGAGTTATTAAGGTCATTTAGAAAAAAAATAGAGGGTACGCGTATTTGATTTCGCGAAAAAAAATTTCGCCCTTGTGGCTTGGGACACCCTATTGTAGAGTACAAAAAATACATAATATTTTTAATCCCGGAAATATATTACAAAATAGCCTAATCCCGAAAGTACACGTAAGTACCTACCTAATACGCATTGGGTAAATTTTGGAAATGATACGAACTAATAACGAAGGACTGACGTATATTCACATTAATCTCAATACCTACCTATTAGTTAATGATACATTGGCGGTTGACCATCTAAGGTAAATTCATGTACTCATTTCCTGCATGCGTACACGACCTATTTGGTAATTTTAATGACGCCTTGTTTAAACAATTGTTTTTTTTTATTAAGGAATACTTTAGGCACCTACTTTACTATAGTTAGGTATGCATGTAGTATGCATGACTGCATGTATATTTGTCTGACAAATCTTCATGAGGTGAAACTAACGCTGTTATCATGGAAACTACAACAGTGACGATTTTTTTTTAATATTATTTGGTAACGAGACGAGCTGGGCGTTTGCCTGATGGTAAGCATAACGCCGGCCCATAACAATTGCAGTACCACCCAGAACTTTGAAACACAAAGGCCTGCGCGGTACTGCAGTGAACTCGTTACCCTGAGACATTAGGTATTAAGTCTCATAAGCCCCGTAATTTCACTGGATACTCTGCTCATCAAACCGGAACACAGTAATGCTTGCACACTACTGCTTGGCGGCAGACTTCACTCACAAAGCGGTGGTAACAACCCAGGCGGACACTCGCAGAAGAGTTAGTCCTCCCACTAACAAAAGAAGAGAAAAAATTCAGTGAAGATTCTACTTGGTGGTAGGACGAACTCTTTTCCGAGCGTCCATCTGGGGTCCCATTGCTTTATGCCGGGTGCTATTACTGTGTAAGTTTGATGAGCAAAGTAGTCAGTGGCATTCATGGGCGTGCTTTATGTCTCACGGTAACCAGTACACTGCAGTGCTGCGCAGACCTTTGTGTTTAATGTTTTGGATGTTGCCATCATGTTGTTGTAATTGTCATGGGCTGGCGTTTTGCTTACCATCAGGCAAACAAAATACTCATCGGATGAGTCTTGTTATACATAGTGAGGAATGTCATATCTTGAAATCTGGCCAGATAACGTACCTACCACGAGCGCAGTGATAAGCAGCCAAAATAAGACTTCTACTATCGATCGATCAATACCGATCATTGTTTTTGGGCTAGTCATGCTATGCTGTACATACTTAAACTGGGTTTTATCAAACTGTATCAGTTATTCTCAAGAATAAATAGGTAAAAGAATAAGTAGTACCTATACTAAAGTTATACATTAAAAATTAAGCTCAATTGCGCTTAAAAAGCGAGTAAAACATGTACAAGCTGAAAATAATTGTGAAAAATTGCTATAAAAAAGCGACAAACCGTCTTCAGTGACAAACTACTGAACCGATTTTGATGAAATTTCTATGGGACTAATCTGAAAGTATATCCTTTCAAATTAAAAAGAATTTTCCAAATCGGTTCATAAATGAACGAGTTCTGAGGTAACACACATTTTTTGGAAGTCGGTTAAAAAGTAACTATGTTATATTATAGGCTGTAGTCGGAGTTTGTACTTTACATAAGTGTACAGTAACACCAACAAATAGGAAAGAACTTGTTTGTTTGTATGTTGTAATGCCACTGACTGCTTATTGTTTTTTTTTTACAATTTTGATTTTGCTGGTCTGTGCATACACTTTTCATTCAGATCGTAAATATGTCGCGTGTAATGATTTTTAAAACTTGATTACTTTTTGTTTTGCCTTTTTGCTGGAAGACAATTAACTCATTTTGATATAATTATCCTTTGTCACTCTCGGAATCATGTTCATGTCTGAAATAATATCCTGTCCTTTTTTCTTTCAAAAACGGTCTGAGTACGCACACGCTCCGTCTTTCGCAGTTTTGTGCACCTCTTCCGCTTTCGCTGAACCAGCAATTAGCTACTACGCAGCATCCACATAGGTAATAATTCTTATTCGGCCAAAAGTTAAGTATATTTCAAAATTCAATCTATTTTGGTACAATTCATTGTATAAGTACTAATCCGATGTATACGTAAGCGAGACAAACTACACTTAAAATGTAAAAAGGAAGCACAAAATTCTGATATCAAAAACATATACATAAAATACAGGAATACATGTAACAATCTGTTGAAGACTCTAAAAAGATTATATGAAAGATCGGAGCTGAAGAAATGCGCAAAAGATTATAAAAAAACTTGGCAAAATATAAAGCGTATCTGCAATTTCCCAAATAAAGCAAATCCCGTAGAAGAGCTGTTAAAAATAGAGCCAGACGTCAATCAATCGTTAAACCAAATCAATGACTATTTTGTTAATGTAGGTTCGAATCTGGCAAATGACATTTTACGTAAAACGTGTACTTCCGAAGAAACTCTAGCCTCAAACATTAAGATAAATAATAGTCAGCTTGAGTCATTTGGCCTACTACCAACTGACGAAACGGAGATTTATTATATCATACAATCTTTAAAAACTGACTCAGCTCCAGGTTGGGATGGTGTCACTACAAGAGTTATTAAGGAATCTCTACTCTGCCTTCTGACACCTATCACACGTATATGTCAAGCAAGTCTGGATAGTGGGATCGTCCCTAAGGCTCAGAAAAAGTCTGTTATAAGCCCAATTCACAAAGGTGGAGATGGAGCAAACGTATCCAATTACAGGCCGATATCACTGTAGCCGGCTTTGTCGAAAATACTAGAGAAAGTAGTTAATAAGCGGTTACGTAATTACTTAGAAACAAAATCACTTCTCTCTAAAAATCAATTTGGCTTTAGAGCTGGTGTTTCTACTGAACACGCAGTTTATTCAATGTCTCATCACATAGTGCACCAAATGGACGGAAGCCTTAAAACGGTTGGAGTGTTTTTAGACCTGGCAAAAGCCTTTGATACCGTCTCCGTCCCTATTCTCCTTGCAAAACTTGAGGCCATTGGCATTCGTGGAGTCCCACTTCAATGGTTTACTAGCTATCTCACGGAAAGGAGCCAAATGGTCAAAATTAAGGATTGCCTGAGTGATGAGGCGAGCATTGCGTTTGGGGTGCCACAAGGTAGTATACTTGGACCTACACTGTTCCTCATATACATAAATGAATTATGTAACCTAACATTGGCCAGAGGTAAAGTTTTAACTTATGCTGATGATACAGTTTTACTCTTCCAGGGTAAAACATGGATTGATGTCCAGGACTCAGCAAATAAAGGGCTTGAAATTGTGGCAAATTGGCTTAGAAATAATCTCCTAACAGTTAACGTCGACAAAACCAAATATATGACTTTCACTCTGAATTCCACAACTCAACCAAAATCCCCACTAGCATTGCAGATACACGACGGAAATTGTAAGCATCAATGCTCCTGTTCCCCTCTTGCAGACACTGATAACATCAGATACCTAGGAATAATCGTCGACAAACATTTAACCTGGACTGAACATATTAAAACACTAGGAGGAAGGACAAGAAAGCTCATATTCACATTTAAGAAACTACGCCACGTTTTGCCTACGGATACCTTAATGACCGTTTATTACGCTCTAGCTCAATCTATTCTAACTTATTGCATATCAATTTGGGGTGCAGCTGCTATCACACACTTACTCCCTCTTGAGAAAGCGCAAAGAGCACTACTTAAAGTAATGTACTTTAAACCAAGACGCTACTCCACAAAGTTACTCTATGAGGAAACCAAGGTACTCACTGTTAGGCAATTATTTATAAAAGCAATAATTCTCCGCCAGCATTCATCAGTAGAAGAAGAGCAATTATTGAGACACACGCTAAAAAGAAGGAAAGATGTAATCTTTAAGATTCCTACCTACCGTACACGCTACGCTAGAAAGTCCTTTATTGCACAAGGACCGGCTTTATATAATAGAATAAGCAAACAAAAAACTATCATAAATTTAAATCGTAACGCATTAAACAGATGTATTACTGAATACTTATTGGAACTTACCTATGATAAAACTGAAAATTTACTTCGGATTGTTGACTGACTTCAATAACTTATTTAACTAAAAACTGACTTGCCGAACCATTCACAAACACACTACACATATAACTACATTACGCACACGTACTAATTAACTATCGGCCTACTCACAATCATACTGTGCACACATACATACGAACAAAAAGACACATCAGCTATCGGACTACTCATATACTTACATATACACAGTCAGATATATACACACACACACACAACACAAACATAAATAACTGAAACACATACATAATACATAAATTAAGATTAGTTTTGTTATCCTTATTATCACTTATAAATAGTTAAAGTTCAACTTGGGAACGCTTGTAGGTATGAATTTTGTAAATGAGCACAGAAATAACTACTGTTAGTATTAGCGATAATCAGGTAGTGGCTTTATAGTTATACAATCGTGTCCGAAGGAGAACCCTGTGACCTCACAATACAGGTAATCCTAGTGTGGGGGGCAGAGCTTCAACCAAGGTACATTATTGGATGTTTCTCACTTTAACTTCACTCTGATATTATTGTCAACAGTATAATATATAGTTAATAATTTACAACCTATGTACCAAATGCTCCATTGTATTGAATGAATAAAAGTTTATTATTATTATTATTCACTTTATTTCATTTTAAACTTAAATCTAAGTTTTTTACAATATTTCTATAAAAACAAAATATTATAAAAAACCTAAACCTAGAGTGCCGCCGGCAGCGGGGCAGGGCCCAAGCTACCGGTGGTTAGGGCTGCAGAGTGAGGAACCTCCTGACAATACGTGCCGTGTCAAGGAGCACTGCCTTCTGAATCCGACCCTTGATCCAACCGTCTAGCGAGAGCCTCTTGAGATGTTGGTCGAGGCTCTTCGCTACAAGGCCGTTCGCCGAAACAACTATCGGTACAATGATCGTTGAATCAACATTCCACATGGCGGTTACCTCGTGAGCCAAGTCAAGGTACTTGCTGAGCTTGTCCTTCTCGGCTTTCACGAGGTTCTCGTCATGGGGAACGGTGATGTCAACGAGCACTGCCCGGCGTTGGGACCGATCTACCAGTACGATATCAGGCTTATTGGCAACAATAGTTCTGTCCGTAATGATAGAGCGGTCCCAATAGAGCAATGCACAGCCATTTTCGAGAACTGGCACGGGTGCGTACTTATAGTACGGCACCTCAGACTCGACAAGGCCGTATTGAAGGGCAATTTGCTGATGGATGATCCTGGCTACAAGGTTATGTCTGTGTAAATACTCGCCGTTAGCAAGATGAGAACAACCGGAAATAATATGACGAAGAGACTCTCCCGGACGGCGGCATGCCCGACAGATGTCGACCGTACCGTCTTTCATAATATATTTCCGGTAGTTATTCGTCTTGATAACTTCATCCATAATTGCACAGACAAAACCCTCGGTCTCCCCAAAGAGGTCACCGAAACGCAACCAGTTCACCGACGCGAGCAGGTCCACATCGGACCCTGTTAAGGCCCGATAGAACCGCCCGTGCAGCTCCTTGCCCTTCCATACTTCCTTGCGGTCCTCAGTGGTCATCACCACTGGTTTGTGCCAATTCTCGTTTGCCAACGAGAGAGGCGTGAGGTTTCTGTCAACTGCCACCACATCGCGATGCATCCCACACTCGTTGTTAAGGAAATATTCCCTGAGGCTGCACACTTCGCGGTTATGAAGCGTCTTGGCATTCAAAAAGCCACGACCTCCCCATTTCCGCGGAATGTACAGTCTCATAACAGACGAGCGTGGGTGTAACATGCGATGATAGGTGAGCAGTTGACGGACCCTCCTATCCAAGGAGTCCAGCTCAGTCTGTGTCCACTTTAGTATGCCAAAGGAGTATATTAGTAGAGGCATTACCCAACCGTTGAAGGCGCGCGCCTTGTTGCCACCTGACAAAAGACTGTTAAGTACTTTTGTCAAGCGACAAAAGAAACGCTCCTTCACCGACTGCTTAATATCCCCTACCGTAATACCCAACGACTGTGACATACCAAGGTATCTGTAGGTTTCAGCTTCAGAGAGAGATCTGAGTGTCATTGTCTCAGAAAGTTGCAAATTATCAGAATTTACAACTTTCCCCCGCTGTACATGCATGACCGCACACTTATCGACACCAAGCTCCATCTTGATGGCGCTGCTAAAAATCTCAGTAATTTTTAGAAGCTTCATCAAGTCTGGACTTTTCGGTGCCAATTTCGGTGCCATGTACAGCAGGTGAGAAATGATCTCACCCTCTCTACGAAGCTTGCAGCCTAACCTTGAATCTCTCAGCAAAGTGCTCAGAGGATTCAAAGCTAGACAAAACCACAAAGGACTTAGACTGTCACCCTGGAAGATGCCTCGCTCTATTTTTATAATGTTCTCCGGACCAGAAGGGCTATTTCCACTGCCTGGTTGACGAAGGACTGTGGTCCACTGTCTCATGCACGTGCTTAAAAAGGTTCTCAGAGTTGTATCAATTTTATACAACTCTAAAATCCTCTCCAACCATGAATGAGGCACTGAATCATAGGCCTTCTTATAGTCAATCCAGGCAGTCGAAAGAGCCCCTTTGTTCCGTCGAACTTGTTGGCAAATGGCCGTATCAATGAGAAGGAGCTCCTTAGTACCACGGGACCCAACCCTACAACCATTCTGAGCGGGAGCCAAGATATTGTTTGCAACAACGTGCGAATTAATTTTTGCTCTCAGAATGGATGTAAGGAGCTTGTACAGCGTAGGCAAGCACGTGATGGGTCTATAGTTTTTAGCTTCCGTGGTACTACCGGACTTATGGAGCAGGGAGGTGACACCCGTTGTCAGGAAACGTGGAAGAGAACCAAGCTCGAGGGCTTCTTGGAATTGCACTGCCAAACATTCATGTGAGCATCGAATCCATTTTATCCAAAAGTTGTGCAATCCGTCCGGACCAGGACTTTTCCAGTTCTGAGCCGTACGAATAGCACAACTTACGTCTATGGGATCTATGGTAACAGATCCCATGGTCTCGATGGACTCACACGACTGTTCTACAGTACGCATCCAATCGCCCTCCGTATGCTCGACGGGCACCGACCAGATACCACGCCAGAAATTAATCATGGCGTTAGTATCCGGCAACTGTCCGTCGCTCACACGTTGGTCGGTTCCTTCCCAATTTCGGTACACCTTCCTTTGATCACTTTCAAAAAGGCGATTCTGGTGATACCTATCTACACGCTCTCTATAGCGTCGAATACGGTTTACCCACGCATAGATTTTCTGCTTCAAAAAGTCAATGCGTTCCGTGACACCAGCCATATAATTCTGGGGCCTTATACCGGTCCCAGCAAATGCCTGATTCACGAAGCGCATTACTCGGGGGCGGTTGTTGCCCCGGCTGAAGCAGATCAGCTTCGCAATGAGAGTCCTAAACGTATTGATACGCCGCTCGATCCGTACCTGCCACGCGGGTGCACTTCCGGCAGGTCGCGGTGCTCGGTCAGCGTCCGGAAACTTGACACGAGCCACACGACACACCGCAATAGCCCCACAGTACATGATCGAGTGGGTATCAAATAAGTTTTCACTAGCCCGTAGATACGGGGCTAGCAAAACATTCAGGGCTCCCATTAACGCTAGATTGCGTCTATTAGTGGGTAGACGACGTAGTCGCGGCCTAGAATCAGGTGTATATTGGTATTCCAAAATCGCGTCTTCCAAAGCCCTTCTCAATTGCTCATTAACCTGGGTACTTACGCTTATATTCGCACAATCATCCTCATCAACTACGGGGTCTATCCGTGTCGCAACCGATGACGGGGCCGGGAGCGGTGCCGGCACCGGCGGCGCGACAGACAGGTCCCGCGCTGAGGCAGATGTCGCGCGAATAGGAAGCGCCTCCAGGCGCAGCCGATCAAGCACAGACTCGTCCAACAGCTTGAGCCGTTGGATAGCCCGCACCTGATCCGAAAGTCGTTGCGTAGATACGGCGACGGATGGCTCCAGGGTCTGAAACAGAGGCAGCATCCGATCACGGTACGCACTCATGTTAGTTCCTCCCTCTGTAGCCCCATAATAGGCGCGCATGCAATTTTCATTCATATCAGAAGTCCATCGCATGCGGCGCACTATACCACCGGTAGCGGGGGCCGTGCGCGGAACAGAATGTCCCGCAGGCCCCAAGCGTGCCGGCAGCGGTGGTCGCCCACGTCGCGCAGGTGGTGGCGGCGGCGGCGGTGACGGTGGCCCGTCCTCGTCGCTCGACGCGCTGGTATCGAGGGGAGTGCCGTACTCAACCCCCGACGAAGAGCTCGGCGATGACGAGGCGGGCGGTGGTGTTTTTCGTGCGCTCGCTGTTCCCGCTTTTTTTGTCCTTGATCTCGTGATCATTTTGTCTTAATTTTGTAAATTATTTCCATATGGTACTACGTCGGACAGCTGACAAGCTGTCAACAATTTTCATATTTTTATTATTATTATTTATTATTATTATATTACCTATGACAAGTAATCACAAGAGGCAGCGTATAGAAGTTCTAACACACTTATCGTCACCCAGATTAGATTATTATTGATAGGTACGTGCCAATCAATCGCATTGTTTAATATATGAACGCGCAGCATTTTAATTCGGTGCGTTTCAATGTATTCTCAATTAAAACAGTTATTCGGCAGTTTCCCAACAAAGTAAATAAAACATAAAGAAACACAACAAAGTATTTCTCATGAGAATCAAATGTCTACATCGAAAAAACTGGAAATCGAACGCTAGAAACGTCAAAAATGAGAGCCAAAGTCGGGCGTATCTACTGAGTGCTAAAACGCCCCATACAATTTGGACAGAACAACTGACGTCACTTATTCTACGCGGGCTTTAAAACTGCACTAAAAACATGCATTTTGTTAATTTGGCCGTGTTTGTCACGGCCAAATCAACACGGAAAAAAAAATGAAAATTAAAAATTAAAAAAAACAGAAATTGTGTATTTTGTGTTTCATGCAGCATCCCAATTATTACAGATATTATATTGATATGCGTTGATAGTCAGGACAAACATCGATCGTTATACCTATACTACGAGTAAGTTTGCTATGTGGTGTAGTGACGTCACGTCGTTCGCAAAGCCGAGGACTCCGCACAGCGACACCGCGTATGACGTAAACGCCCGTCTGCCATTTGTTTGGTTACACTATACTACGTGTTGTGTACTTGTGATGGTTGTGTGCTTTGGAAGATTAGGCACATCAGAATGGAGTCACTTTTTTTTATGTTATTTGGTAACGAGACTAGCTGGTCGTTTGCCTGATGGTAAGCATAACGCCGGCCCATAACAATTGGAGTGCCACTCAGAACCACAAGGCCTGCGCGGCCTGCAGTGCGCTCGTTACCCTGAGACATTAGGTATTAAGTCTCATAAGCCCAGTAATTTCACTGGAGAGATTATCAAGTGTCTGGGCTTCCTGATCTATTGATCACTTTTCTCGTCTGACCCGCTAAGGTAGTAGGATATAGAATAAGTATCTACTGCGTATTATAAAATTAAGGATTATGTAGATGACAAGGATGCATGGAGGCAAACAGCTCAGGAGCCTCCTGGCGACTACTAAACTTTAAATTGTTAGTTGTTAGCATTAGAATCATTGTAAAAAACTACTTTTTTTAAAAAGAATGCCGTGACGAGTTTCTTGCCCTTCTTCTTGCTCGGCCTATACCAATTTGGAACGGGCACGGTGGGTTTCTGGAAGGTTCGTTGACTTTGAGCACGGATTGGGTCTGTTGGTGTCTTTGTCATTTATTATGTTCTGATAAAGACAGCATTAGTTTTAGTCTGTGATTCGGGTAGATGAATGTTGCAGAGGCCGGCTGTTAGAGTCATTTTAACTTTCATAAGTGCTCCTTTGGGGCCTATTTGAATAAAGACTTTTGAATTTGAATTTGAATTTGACTGCAATCAAATCACCCTATCGGATACGAATCGTCTTACTGCGCAGTAATATCTTTAACTATATACTCGTATGTATGATGGATTTAATGAGAGGCGTGCGCGTAAGAAACGCGTCAGAGTCTGCGTTGAAGTACGGATTTAATTCAAGTGATAAAAGGATCCGCCAAAGTGCTGTATTATTAGAACGTTCACCTCGAGAGTATCAAAGGGTTGGGAAAGAGAGGATTTATCAAACATACTTTCTTTGGGTCTTGTAAATTGCGTTGATAGCGTTTGTTTTTTCTTTTATAGCCCTTTGATCAAGCTTGCTTGTTTTCTCACCATCCAACCTCCTTCCGATATGATCCGCTGATCTGAAACATATAAGCAAGGAATCTTCTGGGTAAGTGTGCTACGTACAGGTAAGATCGCGGTCAAACGTAAGCCTATTTAAAGAAAAGAAAAAAAAATACATTGAAGTAAACAAGCCGTAGTGACGCACGACATCGTAAATTTGTGTAAAGCGCCTAAAGATTCAGTTCAAACCGCCCTAAAATATCTCTTTTTGCCATCGCTCAATCTTGCCACCACGGGTAGGTCCTGCAGCAAAAACTGAAAACAGAAATAAAAGTGTTTTAGTAGGTACCATACCACATTATAGGTAGTAGGTAACTTTTATTTTTAGCTTTAATACCTATGTATTCTACTTTAATGCTATCAAAAGCAGGGCCGGATTATCCACAAGGCACAGTAGGCAACTGCCCAGGGGCCCAGCGCACCCGGGAAAAAAATTGAAAATGTTTCTCCGACTGAAAATTTAAATTTCAAGATTTGTGTGTAACAAACCCTTAATCACAATATTATTAATATTTCGTCGTCTTTTATATTATATCGTCATATTTCAGTACATTTCAGAACGCATTTCAAATTATTATAGCATAATATTATTATGGTTAGAAAAGGGGGCCCGAGAAGTACATTGCCTAGGGGCCCCGACATGGTTAATCCGGCCCTGATGAAAAGTGATTAAAAAAACTCTTAAAGGTGGACCAGAGACATTTATATAGGTTAGCCATAAATAAAATGGATCTGATTGCATCAAAGTAAGTTCAAGGAATTCCGAAAATAATAGGACTAAACAACACTGGCCAAACTTTTACGCGCCTCTGAATATCATCGTGTAGTTGCGCTGTAAATAAATTTACACGAACTCACGTTACAAGTTGCGGACGCAGGATACCAACTTTGGCCCCAATTCCAATGAATAAAAATCAAAATTTAATTTATTGTAAGAAGTTTCTCCGCTGAGAACCTCAAAAGGCGCAAATATAGTAGTCTTGATAGTAGTTACATATTTGAGCCTTTTGGGGTTGAGACACTTGGACCGTGGGGACCTGGAGCTCATCAAATTTTTAAAGACCTTTCAGGGCGTCTGGTAGAAGCCACACGTGACCAAAATGCTGGCCTCTACTTAGGTCAAAGATTAAGCATTGCCATTCAACGTGGCAATGCTGCCAGCATTTTGGGAACGTTGCCTACTGGTAGCGGATTATTAGATTAAGATTGTAAATAAATTAGTGTGTATTTTATTTAGTTATTTTAGTTTATGTTGTTTATTTTTTCTGTTATTATAATAAAGATCGAATATTTATTGTAAATATAATATTTTTTATTTAAAGTGTTAACCGACACTAGCGGTCATGAATTGCGGGTCTGACATCGATCGATCTTATAGCCTATAGTAGGTTAAAGCGTCTGGTTTAGATAACCAGATGTCGCGGGTTCGAATCCCGTTGGCAGAGAAATTTTTGAAATAAGCAATTATATATTTACGTAACTTATTTTAGTAACACTATGGTGTCGATTCTGTCATCTCATACCTAAACCTTCTTTCTAAATGAGATCATGTTACTTGAGAAAGAGGTCGAATATATTCTAGACCCGTAAAATTAATCTACTTACTTGTGTCTAGTGTAATTTTAACGGCAATTAATTTAGTGGCATCTAATTTATCAATGATGGAAGATATATTGACAGCTGTAAAACTAAATTTAGATTTGTCAATCATCGTCTATCTCTTTCTCATGAAACTACTAGGTAAATAACCCTAGTCACTGATTTGCAGTCGCGAAGTATTCAACTTACTCGAGGCGCACAAAAGTTTGGTAATCACTACATGCATAATCAAATTATTGTTGATTCGGAATATCGAAAAACAATGGATGTTTCTCGACCTCGGTCTATTTTTGTGCCGATTAATTCAAAACTGGTGTGACTTAGAAACGCAAATATACCTGAAACAGGTGATACAATTCTGTTTTTACCTGCTAATACCTACCGTCTGACACCTATGGAATGTATTTTGTCTGTCATTAAAATTATACTTTTACTAGCTGCTGCCCGCGGTTTCACCCGCGCGGAGATATTGGATTTTATGGTTTTTGTTTTTGAGCGGAACCCTAATTATGTTTCTAAAACAAAAGTAGCCTAACTTACTCCTTATAACGTCAGCTATCTGCCAGTGAAAGTCTCGTCAAAATCGGTCCAGCCGTTTAAGAGATTGCCGGGAACAAACAGACAGACAGAATGGTTGTTTTGTTTTCGGTACCGGTTATACTTTCATATGCATTTAGTAAAAAGCTCTTATTTTTATATTACAAACAGACACTTCAATTTTATTTATTTATATAGATTTATATATAAAACAAAATTGTACTATCCTTCGTGACATAAATAATGATCATTTTCTCGTTGATGAAACTGTAAATAAATCTCATAAAAAAATCTACCATCTAGATGAGTAATATCAAAGAGGGAAGACCCATGACGCCAATGATAAATGGGAGCTGGATGGATGGATACCATCATTCAATTATTCTAGGAATAGAGAGAGGATGTGCTAAATATAAGAACTGCGAAGTGCGATGAGTTTGACCTCTTGAACTGTTTTCCCTCGGAATGGGCATATATCGCGTTAGCGTATCCATATAGCCGGCAACATGCCGTCTCAAATTGCAGCTTTTCGCCGCCACGTATTTCCACAATTGCATATTTAAACCTCAATAGCTCATTGCTTCAACAATATGTTGATGTTTGCTTATAGGGCAGTAGGAGTGAGCTATACTCTAAACCAGACAGGCTACCAATATTTGACGGTTTTCTAGGTGCTAGGACTAACTCTTCTGAGAGTGTCCGTCTGGGTTGGACCGATTTGCTCGTGAAGTCAGCCGCCAAACAGCAATGTGCCAGCATTACTGTGTTCCGGTTTGATGAAAGAAAGAAAAGAAAGAAAGAAAATACCTACATTTATTTGTAGCCATTGCCCAAAATATAGTAGTTACATACATTTTAAAGCTAAAATAAGACATGAAAAGATTGGGCAGTTGACTACCAAATGGACACAGCTCAGCATAAAGCGCCACCTGAGCAGAGTAGCCAGTGAAATTACTGGATGCGGGTAGCGGGCACACTATAGTGCCGCGCAGGACTATGTATTTCAAAGTTCTGAGTTGCACTGCAACTGTTATGGGCCCGCGTTATGCTTAGCATCAGGCAAACGAACAGCTCGTCTCGCTATCAAATAAAATTAAAAAACACTTCTACTAGCTTCACTTGTAACTAACTTAGTAATGGAATCTTTGAAGTTAATTTTAATATTCTTTCTTTATTTTCAAAACTTTGTCAGAGCATTCGTTGCGCCGCGTAACCAAAATGCTTGTACTTATTTGGCTCAACGGATCAGCATTGCGGTTCAACGAGGCAATGCCGCCAGCATGGTACGCTTCCCACTGATAGTGGGCTAGAACCATATCTATGGCTAGAACATTTGGATTATCTATAGGCCTTCTTTGGCTACTAGATTATCCAAGTGGTTTTGTAGCTAGGTTCGGTGTGGTGTTTATTTGTGTATTAGCTAGTTAATAAAGGCTATTAATTATTAGCACGTTGAAACAGAAACTACTAACTATCGTATCGAAATGAAACTGTGTATGTATAAGTAGTTAGTTTTGTCCTCAACAAACAAACATACATACAAACTTTTCAAATTAAATAAAAGCTTGTAAAAAACTTTCAACGTAGCTTCAACAAAAACCAAAACCCGTTTCAAGTAAGTTTAATATTAGTCTTTTACTAAGAATAATCTCGTACCCAAGATCAATAGGTCGAATCACCAAGCTTAATTATTATCCTTGTTTAAATATATACCTACGAGTATTATGTTTGTTTTTGCACCGCACCAATTTGTTTTCATTATTTTCCTTGTTTACCAATGTCCCCGCAACCCTGTCCTACAATCAGCAAGTGTAAGCACTATCAGTGGGACGTCCTGCGTCCGTTTCTATTTCAGTCCTGACTGACAGTGACCCTCGTCCGAAACGAGGGTGTGTCAACTGCGTAGTACACTAAAATGTATTGTGTATTGAACTGGAAATACCTCTTTAAAAACGTAGTAGAGTTTTTCACGTTGCTTGCGAAATTAAGATAATAATAGACACGTTCGGTCACGTGCGTTATTCTCAGTACTAAAACGCCTTTCTAACATACTTTTAATAGCGTCACTTCTAAGCAATATAATAAAATTTAGAAGTCAATTTTAACCTACTTCTAAATGTCGTATCGAAATGAAACTTTGTTTGTACGATATATATGTATAGTACCTATATATTAGATGATAATGTAATAATTTTTTTTTCTATTATTTGGTAACGAGACATGCTGGTTGTTTGCTTGATGGTAAGCATAAGGCCGGCCCATAACAATTGCAGTGCCACCCAGAACTTTTAAACGCAAAGGCCTGCGCGGCACTGCACTAGTCTAGAGAAGTTTCATGTCATCTGTCAAAATCCCGGCGGCAAGCTAGAGATGGGACACAGTTGCATTTTCATACTAGTGATGAGCCACTGAATAGCGTGGACGATTTAATCGCCACAAGATGACATGGAAACCATGGTAACTTAACCATCCTTTTTCTGCTACCGTTAACAATTGGAGAAAGTCGTTGTGTAGACCTCGGTCAAGGGGCCAAGCACGCTAACCAACTGAAATTGCAATGGCAGTGGTGCCATTATCCATCACAACTAGAAGTATAGTGCCACAAGTCGGTAACGTCATGTCTGTCAACGACGTACTTATTGCCGGAGAAACAAAAAAATCGTAATGATTTAACAAACTGCTAAATTAGCGTAAATGGTGATAGCCGGACCCCAGGTCTTAACAAATGTCTAGAACATAGATTTCTTAGCGTTTTGATGTGTTCATTTGTTTCCTTCATTTGTAATAGGGATGTTGCACAAAATACATAATTACTTCGTTATACATGTTTGAGAACATCACATGAAATTCACAAATAAATAAATAAATTCTACAAAGATACGACATCTAAAAGTTTCTCGAACTCAACGTTTTTTTATCATCCAATAGTAATTTAAACGATACCAACAGATTCTTTACATTTCAATGAATAAAAAAAGTATGATAGCTATGTACTGACGCAGTTTTTCACGGCCAAATCCACAAAATGCATGTTTTTATTTTAGTTATTGTATTAGAACAAGCGGTCTGGGCGCAAGTACGGATCTTTTCGATAAATAAAATTCGATAAAATTGACAGTTAAAATCGATAAAGTGGGTTTTATTCGATAAAATTGACAGTTCGATTCGGGTAGATGAATGTTGCAGAGGCCCGCGGTTAGAGTCATTTTAACTTTCATAAGTGCTCCTTTGGGGCCTATTTGAATAAAGACTTTTGAATTTGAATTTGAGTTAAAATCGATAAAGTGGGTTTTATCGATTTTAACTGTCAATTTTATCGAATTTTAGTTATCGAAAAGATCCGTACTTGCACCGCTGTTCTTTTTCTTTATTTTATGGCCAGTTACATTACCGTTCCTTGAAGAACGGTTAAAAATTATATTATGTAACAATTATGCAAACAAGCATTCTACTGACATTATAGCTGTGTCTACTGTGCAGTGCACATATCAAAACACCTGACATTGCAGACGAACGGGGTGATTACCCCGCCAACCTTCCAACTTCCAACAAGTATAAGTAGGTACCTATCTTGCATCTGTTTATTAGTTAGGAACGATAGTGTCATCGAAATTTATTTATTTATTTATTTATTTATTGAAATGATACAAATTGCTTTGCTTCGTTGGTTTATGCTTGTAGAGGTGGAGAAAACCGAGAGAATGAGTGATGATTGACGAAAGATTGGCCAAAAAGACACGCTGTGCGGGAAGTTTGTGAAAGTCCTTTTATTATATATAAATAAATAAATAAATTATAGTACTAGCTTTTCCCCGCGGTTTTCATGCGCGTTCCCACAGGAACCGTGCATTTTTCCGGGATAAAAAGTAGCTTATGTTACTGTCCGGTCCATAAACTATATCTATGCCAAAAATCACGTCGATCCGTTGCTCCGTTACTGCGTGAAAGAAGGGCAAACCAACAAACACACTTTCGCGTTTATAACACTAGTAGGACTAGTAGGAAGTAGGATCACTTTATATGGTGAAAATAGAAGAGTAGGTATAGACAAGACCACCTATTACCTCCTAAGACCTCCTATTTTTTGCCCTTGTCTTTTTACGAAGAGGTCGGCGCAGTAAGTTACAGATATATAAGACTTTTAGCTTTTTGGCAATTTTTTTACAGCCAGCCGCCTGCCTTATTCCTACCTTCTTAGATATTCTCAGGCCAATAATCCACCACGCGGGATCTGTGCTGCTTGGTGGATGTAACATGTCCTCGATTTTTTTGTGATTTTTGGACATGCTGGTTACTTCACGATGATTTTCATCAACGTTTATAGAGCAAGTATGGTAAAACCGGTAGATGAGTCTCATGGCGACTAAATAAAACGTGTACTAAAGGTGATAGAAATAAAGAGTACACGTAGATAACCAGTAAAAATATGCAAAAGTGGCGTTCCCCGTTCACTGCCTCGATCCCCATGGGTGATTACTATGGCGTACCTAATGATAGTGTAGTATCTGTCACCATACCCGTGTAGGGTTAAAACAATATTTTTTTGCGACGCAGTTTCCGAATCCACCAGACACTGTTTTGACAGCCGCTTGGCACTCTTGGCAGCGTTTCCGACAAATTACGATTTGCGATCGACCACAAAGCTCCCACCTGTAAATCGGACCGGAATGTACTCATTGTTATTGTTGTCGACCCGCAAAGTATAATTTGCGTTACATTGTTTACGATATGCCTTGTGACTCGTGAAAATAAAATACTTAGCTTATTATTGTTACCCATAGCGTATATTATTGTTATCTAAATTACAGACTTCTACATCAGCTGTAAACGGTCAAATGCAATTCATCATCACTAGACGGAAGACCGGAGGCCGGCCCCCCACTAGGTCGACCGATGACCTTGTCAAAACCGCGGGGAACCGTTGGATGCAAGAGGCGGTTAGTCGATCCAAGTGGTGTTCTATGGGGGAGGCCTATGTTCAGCAGTGGACGTCTTCCGGCTGATGATGATGACGATGATGAGACGGAAGACGTCCACTGTCGAACATTAGACCTTCACCATGTATAATTATGGAGGAGATTGCCATAATGCACCACACTTGCAGGCATCTTGGTGATCGCAGTAAATTATGATACAGACCGAGGAATATGCTGGTACCTACTCCCAGCATATTCTCTTCACCGACTCTCATGGTATTCGAGGGACCAACACGTCTCATGGCTACGCCATTGTAGCTATTTGTTATTGGAAGAAAGAATTACCATTAGGCACATCGCACTCGATATTGACGTGCGTAACAATGACTTGAGTCAATAGACTCTTTTTACTTTCCTACCATGCAGATGAAGAGATACCATGACATGCCTTACCATGAAGCAAAACATCGAATTTTAAATATTCCTTCACATTAAGTTTATTAATGCTCATTCTGGATTCGAACCATCAACGAAACAGTTCGGTTAGTGCCACTGAGCAATCAAAGATTTGTATTTACTATTGGCGAGCCATTAGCCAATTAGGTATTGAGTTGGGCGAGTGTGGCCGAGCGGGAACTTGGGGCTTTCAATCCGACGCACCATAGTTCGAAGCTCCACTCGGCCCGCACCAATGACTTATATCAAGTTACGTGCGGAGTATTCACACTCGCTCTAAAACGGTGAAGGAAAACATCGTGAGGAAACCCGCATGTTCAAGAACCACAAAATTCGAGGACATATGACATCCATCAAGCCGCACTGGGTCCGCGTGGTGGATTATGGCCCATAACTCTTTCTCTGAGAGAAGGGCGGTTTACCAGCAGTGGGAGCGTGAGAGGCTGATTATGTGTATGTTATTTACTATTGTCTGCTACTATTTTACTAAGCGTTGTTATGATCGCCTCGTGACACACGGCTAATATTGGCATCTTCTCAGTAATGAAAATATGTGTACCTACCTTACCTAGAGACAAATTTTCATTTTATTTACTCTGTGTTGTCATTTGATTGGCATGTAATCTTATTTATCTCTTCTTACAGATGTTGCGTAATATTTGATAAGTCTGTAGCACATGACCTTTATCAGTTTATGTACATACCTATATGTTTTTTTTTTGTTTATTTTATTTCTGCCAAAATATAGATACCTAAACGACGTTGAAGAGCAGGTAATTTGAAAACTAATATTAATAATGTTTGTTTTGTCTCGTCTTATACCTATCCTATCCCATCTCTTATACCTATACCCCGTTTCAGAATCTTAGATCATTTATGTAAACAAAGGTGTTGACAGAACGAAAAAATTGATAGAAAACTATGCAATCCATAATTTGATGATAGACATTATTATTAATTGATTTTAAATTATAACATGATAAACTTGAATTATTGAAACATTTTGAATGAATCGTTTTTGCAAGATTGTTATTTTTAACAAAACTATAATAAAAGGAATTTTTTTACGTGTAGTTATTTTTCTTAGACTGGGAACACAGCAGAGATTTGAAACATTTGGTGCACTCGTCGCCATTTTCTTGTTCTGTTTGTTGATTTGTGCCAATCATCAAACTGGAGGGTGTATCTTGCTGGTCTAAGGATTTCTGCCGCCGTCATTTCCCCTTTCATTCGGTTTTGTTTACTCGAACTTAAATATGCCTATTTCTTTTTTCTGTGTTTGTGCAATAGTGCTTTGGTGTTAGACTTGTTGGTTATTAATTCACAAATTGTTGGTTATTGTTACATCTTCCTAATACTATCATACTCTTAGCAATTTGGAATTGAAAAATCCTACTTCATATACTAATATTATGTTAGTTAAAAGTTTGAATGTTTGTTTGTTTACTCAGTAATGTTGTAACTCTTAAAGACATAGAATAAAATAACAAGAAAGACCACAATTAATATGTCTCCCCAAAAAAAAGGAGTATTCTGTAGAATTATATGACATATCTATCTATAGAATTGGCATCTAAGACAATAATTCAAATCAATCATCATCATCATCATCAGCCGGAAGACGTCCACTGCTGAACATAGGCCTCCCCCATAGAACGCCACTTGGATCGGCTACTCGCCTCTTGCATCCAGCGGTTCCCCACAGTTTTGACAAGGTCATCGGTCCACCTAGTGGGGGGACGTCCTACACTACGTCTTCCGGTTCGTGGTCGCCACTCGAGAACCTTTCTTCCCCATCGGTTATCAGTTCTGCGAGCGATGTGGCCTGCCCACTGCCATTTCAACTTGCTAACTTTGAGAGCTATGTCGGTAACTTTCGTTCTCCTGCGGATCTCCTCGTTTCGGATTTTATCACGCAGGGAAACACCGAGCATAGCCCTCTCCATAGCTCGTTGTGCAACTTTGAGCTTGCTGATGAGGCCAACAGTAAGAGACCACGTCTCAGTTCCATAAGTCATCACTGGCAACACACACTGGTTGAAAACCTTGGTTTTCAAGCTCTGCGGTATTGAGGATGAAAAGATAGGTCGAAGCTTCCCGAACGCTGCCCAGCCGAGTTGGATTCTTCGTGCGACCTCTTTGTCGAAGTTGGACCTACCTAATTGGACAGTCTGTCCTAGGTAGACATACTCGTCAAAAACTTCGAGAGTATCGTTCCCAACAATAACCGGTATAGGTGGAACATGGACATTGGACATGATTTTCGTCTTGTCCATGTTCATCTTAAGACCAACCTGTTGGGAAACTCTACTGAGGTCGTTGAGCATGGTACCGAGATCCTCAAGCGATTCCGCCATTATGACTATATCATCGGCAAAACGAAGGTTAGTGACGTACTCGCCATCTACTAGCTTCTACTTCATCGTCTGGGTGTGTCGAGGTAGGTGCGTATACCTGTATGACCTTCAGCGAATACCGTTTGGTTATTCTGAGTATAAGGTACGCTACCCTAGCCGACACACTATCGACTTCGACGACGTTGTTTACGAGAGACTTGCGGACGAGAAACCCGACACCACTTTGGGATTGTTTGTCTCCCTCCCGGTAGAAGAACAAGTTACCGGAATTTAGAATTACCGTGTCCTGTCCCTGTCTTCGGACTTCTGATAATCCCATAACATCCCAGCGTAACTTGTCAATCTCTTCCTCCAACTCGACCATCTTTTCATCAGTCCTGAGCGTCCGTGTATTGTAGGTTGCCAGGGCCAGGGGTCGTTTTCGAGATTGGTAGCCGGATCTCTGCCGGGGATTCTTCGCACCCCCTGCTCCGCCGTTACAGTGGCCGCTACCATAGCCATGGATAGCGGAGCTGCCGGGGACTGGTGGCCGTATATTTGTGTTTGTCATGTCATTAGGGGGGGATTGCCATAATACACCACGCTTGGCAGGCGTCTTGGTGATCGCAGTAGATTTTGATCGTGACCAAAGAGAATGCTGCTGCCCATTCCCTGGATATTCCCTTAGCCGCCTCTTACGGCACCCACGGGAAGAGAGGGGGAAGTACTATTCTTAGCCGGTACCCCACGGCAAATTCAAATCAATACGGCACGGCAATCATATTTGTTTTAATAAAAGGTTTTATTTAACTTATTACAATTATGTCACGCGAGAACAAAGCCACGGGAAAACAAAATGGTTCGAAAAAAAATATTTTTCAAAAGTGAAAAATGTTTTCGCCATCTGGCACATCACTTTGACAGTGACTTTTCGTGACATTTCTTTGTTTACAAAAATGATCTAAGATTCTGGAACAGAGTATAGTTTGTTGCTAAGAAAAATCCGGTATCACGCCCGTATTCCGTACTAAGTGCCCATTACACGCTCATGCATGTTTTAGTTTTGCTGTCAAAATAACCATGGTTCTGCAACAAGTGCGCATTACGAGGCATTACACGCGTGGCTTGAAGTAAATCCATCAAAAATCCAGGGAACAGACAAGAACAGCCATAGGTCCAGATATTGCTGTCTCTCTCACTCCACCGAACCCCTGCCTGGGCTCAAAGCGACGACTGCTCCGCTTTACGCTACATACATCACTTACACGTCACCGCATGTTCACCGCTGCTTCTGTACAGAACCCACAGTAGTTTTGAAAATATTTTTTCGTTGAAGCGGTTGCTATGCGTCTCTTGCATTCCCTCGAATACGTGGTTAGTGGACTATATTTCCACTTTCCAAGCATCAGATTATTTAAACGGTGCATCAAGTGATGATCGTGGGTTTTCCATGGTTGATGGTCCATGGTTGATGCGTATGTTCATCAATCACACATTACCGTGTACATGCAGAACGATAAAAAATTATTAAAATATAATTCTGAGTTCAATAGTTTCAATTTGTCAATCACCTCCTTATCTTTTTCTGCACAACTATACAATCAAAGAAATAGTTAAGTTTATTACTTACCTCCGTGTTGGATAACAGCATATTTTCGAAGTAAATAAATTCCCAGCCAATCTCAGAAGAATTACAGAGAGATGAAATATGTGAATGTCCGAGATAATGTCAATCACTGTCACTGCGTGTTCATTCTGGTCCGCTGCCACATCCTTCCGGCGTTTTCGGAAGTGCCTGTCTGGCGCGTAGCGTTATATCCTCTTTGTGTCTGGCCAAAGACTATGTAAGAACGTTTGCTAGCGCAATAAATGAGCTATGGTACTAGAAACCTGGCAATAACCGTGTTACCACAAAAAACAACTTTTAGACACCGATAGCTAGACAGCGTCTAAAGTTAAATCCAGTACCAAAAAAGTCCAGTAATTTCACTGACTAGTTTGCTTATCAAACCGGAACACAGTAATGCTTGCAGATTACTGTTTGGTGGTAGACTCCAATGATAGCGATTATACCCACATAGACGGTCACTCGCAGAAGAGTCTACCACCTGGTAACATTTTATTATTATTCAACCAAAATATAATTCGCAAAGTCTGGTAGTCTGGAAAACCAAGTTCAATAGAAGTCCTGTGACCTCGCTCCGCCGCTTGAGTTCAAGAATTTATCTTTACTTCGTTTGACCCCGCTGTACAGAGTTGAATTTCAAGTTCTATTTTACACAAAGGGGAATCACTGTCATAAAATTTTCCATTTTTCCAAATTTCCAAATTTTCACGGACTTTGAATATTGTAATCATTGAATAATGATTTGCTATTCTTTGACTAAAGTTAAATATTATAACACCAGCGCAGCGGCGCGTAAAGGGGACCTAATAACGCTTACACACGCATACCCCTTCACTAGGATTACCTCTGTCGCAGATGGTATGAACAGACAAGACCAGAAAGACCTTTACGCAAAACACGCAAAGGGCAGGGGTTGCTACTCGAAAAAAAAATGTGTTTTATTATTTATTTATTTAATTATAGACGAGCAGCACATGTGCTGATATGTCTATATTACACAGTGTTGAAAGTCACGATTGTTCACTTAATTATCACATTAATATTATTCTTACTTACTAAATTGGTTATTGCACAATAGCAATTATATATTTCAACTAGCTTCTGCCCCTGGTTTCAACTGCGTTCCCACAGGAAACTTGCATTTTTCGGAAATAAAAAGTAGCCTATGTTATTCTCCGGTCCGTAAACTACATCTATTCCAAAAATCACGTCGATTGCTCCGTTGCTGCGTGAAAGAAGGACGAACAAGCAAACTTACAAACACACTTTCGCATTTATTATATAAGTATGAGTATCAACGTACCAAATGAAGCCATTAATTAATTATTTCATTGTACCTATCAACTAGTTCTTAATGTCATTGCTTCATTATGTACCTAAGCTTAACCTTTCCCGACCCCTATACATTACGGTTCATGTAAAGGTTAATTGCAACGGACAAATAAAAAAATAGTAACGGCCCATTCTTAACATGTTTTTTTGTCTTTAGCGAGGGAATTGAGAGAAGATTCTTTAATATGTAACGCTAGCCGTTGTCCCCTCTCTCCTTTACTATGGGAGGCCTTTGGCACAGAACGTATGAAAATCCTATGGTCACTACTCCCAGTAGTTGACGTTACCCCGTTTATGACTAACGGATCACGGACGTAAAATGGACCGGCCCGCTCGTCACCTATGTTGCTATACTCTAACTAGGGTCATATGTAAGCTCACCTACTAATCTAAGACCTTTCTGTAATGTACATATGATGAAATAAATGATTGAATATGAATATGATCACTCAAAACGCCCACTTTGTTGGTCGGTTAGGAATTTTCTTCTTATCAGATGACCAACTTTCCACCTGAGGGTTTGGTGATACTAAACCTTTTCTAACTGACTTCGAGAAAAAAAATGAATTGAATAGTCGGAGAAGTAAGAACTGAGCGATGTCTTAAGTTCACCATTGCAGTGCCGTGCAGGAAGCGTCCTGCGTTTTGCCCATAGTATACGGTTCAATTGTTCGATCAACCGGACTAACGAAAAAATATTTTCCGTGGCTGTAAAACAAAAAAATTGTAGACCAGTTTGAAAAAATTACTATTTTATAATACGGTCTTGACTATTTTATTCATTTTATGTATGAGATGGTCGTTTGCCTGATGGTAAATATAACGCCGGCTCATAACAATTGCAGTGCTACTCAGAACTTTCACACACAAAGACCTGCGCGGCACTGCAGTGAGCTCGTTACCCTGAGATAGTATTAAGCCTCATAAGTCCAGTAATTTCGCTGGCTACTTTGCTAATCAACTTGCACGGTTTGACCAATACTAACAAAGCAAGTTAAATATAAGCTCGTAAAATTAGCCTAATTACAATTTTTATCTAACCTCAATTAAGAGGGGAAGTACCCTATAGACTTCCCCCATAGAGATATTGGTGACACGGTCTGTAGGATCTAATTAAGCTTTGTAATGGCATTATCTATCTATTGAGTTGAACTAGACACTTGAGTTTTGAACAGCAGTATAAGGCCGAGTTGTTTATCTGCTATAATTCAAATTCAAATTCAAAATTCTTTATTCAAATAGGCTCCAAAGGAGCACTTATGAAAGTTAAAATAAATGACTCTAACAGCGGGCCTCTGCAACATTCGTCTACCCGAATCACAGACTAAAACTAATGCTGTCTTTATCAGAACATAATGACAAAGACACCAACAGACCCAATCCGTGCTCAAAGTCAACGAACCTTCCAGAAAACCACCGTGCCCGTTCCAAATTGGTATAGGCCGAGCAAGAAGAAGGGCAAGAAACTCGTCACGGCATTCTTTTTAAAAAAAGTAGTTTTTTACAATGATTCTAATGCTAACAACTAACAATTTAAAGTTTAGTAGTCGCCAGGAGGCTCCTGAGCTGTTTGCCTCCATGCATCCTTGTCTGCATACTACTAGGTATGCGATAGTAATTTCGAGGATGTCTGTATCATGTGCTAGGACTAACTCTTACCACCGGTTTGGTAGTGCCGCCAAACAGTAGTGTACCTACACGCGTTACTAAGTTCTGGTTTGATGGTCAATATAGTCTGTGAAATTACTGGGCGTCTGCGTTTTAAAACCTGTAGAGTGTAGATGTCTCAAGGCATAGCGCACTGCATTGCAGCACAGACCTTTGTGTTTCTACATTCTGGGTGGCACACTAATTGATATGAGCACTGGGGACCGATTTTTGAAAGTCAGGAGTGATTTCGAAATCACCGATGACAAAATTCTCAGCGATGACTTTGGTATCAGTAATTTGCAAAAGTCGTATATTTGTACCTGTATACCAACATGCAACTATTTCTCAGCTTTGATCACAGATAAACTTATGATTGTGTTCTATTTAATGTTATTTTTTAAGTTGGAAATCGTTTTCAAGTCAAAATTGGCACTAAGTACTCGTATCTACGATATCATTTACGAGTGGGGGTGGGTACCCCCACTCATATTATACGAATGGGTATTCGTAAACGATATCATAGGTATGAGAAGTTTAGGCACCCGCTGAGATTCAAAAATACGACTTTTTGTAAATCGGTGACTATCGGTCATATCGCTGATATTTAGTCACTCGGTGACATTCAAAAATTGCACCCCTGAGCAGGCGTTATGCTTTCCTTCAAGCAGACGAACCGCCCGTCTCGTTAACTTATAATATATTACGGCCACCACCAATGCCCGCCAGCTCTCCTCCTGGGTCACGTCCGATATTGGCGCGCTATCAGAGGGAGTGGGTCCAGAGGTTATGGACCATTCCGATCCCATGACAGCATGCCACATCTCATATACATACTACCTGTCTAGTAGCGCACGATCGCCACGCTTCCTGCTGATGCACGGCGCTCGAGCGCCCAAGCCTCTCTCCGCAGAGAGGGGCTTCGAGCCCTGCTCAGCTCCTGTGCCTCATCCACGGAGCCCTCTGCTAATCTGCGTCATAGGTGCACGTGGAGAGGCGCACCTCACCAGGTTATCTGTCTAAATAAAGAACATCTAAGAAACAGAAAAACGAGTTATTTCCGCACAGTGTAATAAATTTACCAGTAAAATAAATTACGTCAGTACATTGACTCTGGTACCAAAAAGTAATTAACAAACCAAACACGTATGTAATTCGAGTCCTACACGCTTTAAGGCGCTCCTTTACACTATAATGACTTTTATTGAAATAGAGTTGAAACTGGCGATGCGTTATTGCTTTTAGTTGAAGGCTATGCCGTAGTTTTTATTTAAACACCATAAAGCTTCAATAATATCTACCTATGTATTTAGATGGTTAAATCTTCTTTTTTCGTTACTAAAAATATGATATGTGCTCAGTAATTTGAGCATTTAGAGACAAAATAAATTTTTCGGTGTCTATTTTGTGATTTTTTTACAAGATTCTGGGCCATTTCTATATTTAGTTTTTTATTTGTTTATTCATTAAAACCACAGCTCTTAAAATAATCTTAACATTACTTATATAAGTTACCTAAAGCCAATAATGGTTTTACATTTTTCAAGTTACTACCAATAAAATTAAAAGATGTATGACCGACTATAAATTATTAAGTACCTATATCAGCAATCTATTGCGGTTCAACGTGGCAATGCCGCCAGCATGCTGCGTACGCTTCCAACTGGTAGTGGGCTAGAACATTTGGATTATCTATAGGCCTAATTGGGCTTGTAGATTATCCAACTGTTTTTGTAGTTAGCTAGGTTAGATGTAGTGTTTATTTATGTATTAGCTAGTTAATAAGTACCAGTAATGTAAATTTTTAATCTATACAAATAAATATATAGTATATATTATTTAAGTATAATATTTTATAGAAAAGACTTATCCATACTACTGTATTTTTTCTTGCTTGTTATATAGTCTATGAAAACCAAGATTTGTGTGACGAAAAACAGGACTTTTCGAACGTTTTGTTTTAGCCGCCCCTTAAATACGAGTATCAAATAACGCCTAATAATTAATGCACCTTGCTATGCTAAAATATTTACTTTCTTGCTGAATTCAATTAGCGTTACTTAGTAACGTCTTAGTAAATCAATTAACTGATTAATTAAATTACGTTTATTGAAATAATACGACTGAATTAAAATGTGTTTTTTTATGTTGTTGATTTGCACTTTGTTCGCGTTGTCCCTGGCTCTATACCGCCCGTGTGAAACTTTGTGTGGTGTAAAAAATTAGTTCGATCTTGGATATTTATGTAAGTAGTAGTTTCATAGGCCGACGTTTTGTTTAGCAATCAGACAAAAGACCTGCTCGTCTCATGACGGCATATAAAAAAGTAACTATTAAAATAAACGCGGTTAACTGAAGATAATTTAACTCGACACTTTAGTTAGGCTTTCGGAGTAAGTTTACTTTTGTTAAGTTGATGATAAGTTAAAAAAAAATATTTCTGTATATATAATTTGAATTATCAAACAAAGGGTGCGAGCCCTGGAGCTTGCAGAGGAAAATAGATTAAATAAAAAAAATAAATAAAAAAAAAACTGATGATAATTATTTCCAACTAGCTATGCCCCGCGGCTTCGCCTACGTTACTCCTTAAGTTTATAACATCAGCTATCTGCCAGTGAAAGTCCCGTCAAAATCGCCCCGCGGCTTCGCCTACGTTACTCCTTAAGTTTATAACATCAGCTATCTGACAGTGAAAGTCCCGTCAAAATCGGTCCAGTCGTTTCGGAGATTAGGCGGCACAAACAGACAGTCAACAAAAATGTTTACAATTTTTTTTTTGTTATAGATTTACCGTATACAATTTCATATGTATTTAGTAAAAGGCTGTTATTTCGATATTACAAACGGACATTTCAATTTTATTTATTTGTATAGAAGATTGATATGAACAAAAATACCCGTATGTTATCTGAAAGTTGCTACATTTCGGTTTTCCCATACAGATTTTGTTAGTGGGAGGACTAACTCTTTTGCGAGTGTCCGTCTGGGTTGTTACCACCGCTTTGCTCGTGAAGTCTGCCGCCAAGCAGTAGTGTGCAAGCATTACTGTGTTCCGGTTTGATGAGCAGAGTATCCAGTGAAATTACTGGGCTTATGAGACTTAATACCTAATGTCTCAGGGTAACGAGCGATCTGCAGTGCCGCGCAGGCCTTTGTGTTTCAAAGTTCTGGGTGGCACTGCAATTGTTATGGGCCGGCGTTATGCTTACCATCAGGCAAACGACCAGCTCGTCTCGTTACCAAATAACATTAAAAAAAAAAAAAAAAAAAAAAAAAAAAAAAAAACAAAAAAAAAAAAAACAGATAACAATGCTTTCAAAACAATATGTTTAACCGGCTATCCAGCTAATTAATTTCCTTATCAAATTGGAATTACCGTCGTATGTAAATATTATTAAACTAATGAAAACAAGGCATGGTATAATAGGCAAATTCTTAGAGGTAGCCTTAGACTTACTACTTTTGGGTTTTGTAAAGATTTTTTTACAGCCAGCCGCTTTCGTGAAGTGAACATTTACAAATTTTTTCCCAAGATGGTGCTGGGCCCCTAGGCAGTTGCCTACTTTTCCTTATGGATAATCCGGCACTGTTTACGTGAACTCAAATATGAAATAGAGAAGTACCTAAGTTTATATTACAGTACATAATATCACGCAGTAACCAGTGTAATTCAGCCCCTTTGTGCACAATTGTAAAGGTGAAAATACACGGTTCAACCAAATTGAATCACTTTGGTTGAATGGAGCAGAAATGAAAGGAATACTGTTGTGCAATGACATTGAATGATTCACTTATAAGTTTACATGGATCAATTTGGTTGTTTCATCCAAATTGAAAGACAAAAGTGAACCGTGTATTTTCACCTTAAAGGTGAAAATACACGGTTCAACCAAATTGAATCACTTTGGTTGAATGGAGCAGAAATGAAAGGAATGCTGTTGTTGCAATGACATTGAATGATTCACTTATAAGTTTACATGGATCAATTTGGTTGATTCATCCAAATTGAAAGACAAAAGTGAACCGTGTATTTTCACCTTAACGGGCGTTTTACCGCTCGCCGAACCGAATTGGGGCCAATGTGTTATTTATTTTTCGACACCGCATCCACGTACAATATTTATATGTAACGCCGTTTTTATTCCGATTGATTGAGAAGAGCTGTTTATTCGTAATGGCGTGCCCCATATATACACAGTACCGTAAGCAAGTCTTACGTTGAAAAAGGTTTAAAGATAAAGAGAGCACTTTAAAGATATCAGTGAGTTAAAAATTAATCATGTGTTTTATTTTGCTGTGCTCTTGATTGATTATTATTGTTGAAGATATTATAAACTGTACGCATTCTATTACATTTTTCTGCTACGGTGTTTTCCTTCCTTAAGTTCATCTATACAAATGAATAAAATTGAAGTGTCTGTTTGTAATGTCAAAATAATAGCAAGTGTCTGTTTGTACTCGTAATATCAAAATAACAGCTTTTTACCAAATACATATGATAGTATATACGGTACCTATAACAAAACAACCATTTTTAATTTTTTTGTCTGTCTGTCTGTCTGTTTGTTCCGGGTAATCTCCGAAACGGCTGGACCGATTTTAACGGGACTTTCACTGGCTGATAGCTGATGTTATAAGGAGTAACATAGGCTACTTTTATTTTAGAAAAAGAATTAGGGTACCGCGCAAAAAATAAAAACCATGAAATCCAATATCACCGCGCGTGTGAAACCGCGGGCAACAGCTAGTTATACATATAATACTAGCTTCTGCCCACATCTACGGCAGTACGGACTACTTCGAGTTCTCATACACATTGTAGAAAACTCACTCGTTTGACCGTTTGACCACTCGTGTTGGTAAGTACCATAAACCTAAAATAGAACTGGGTCAGAAGTGGAGTTGCCGGAACACACCGATAGGTGAGATTTTTAACTAGAGGGGGGTAGCTAGGCATACAAGCACTAGAAATTATTATCATAGATATTCTAATTATAAAAAAATATTAACATATTGCCACGTTTACAAGGCAAATAAGTGTTTGGGTACGCTGCAGCCAACTAGTAGAGCAATATTTGTAAATCTAATAGGGTTACTTTGGCTTGTAGATTATTCAAGTCACCTATTCACAACAATGCTACATGCCACATAGATCTAAAAAAACAAAAGCATGCGTGTCACTGCAGTATGCTCGTTGCCGTTATGTTCGCAGTTATTTCAGACTTCAAAAAAAATTATATTTTTTAAATGTTATATGGTAACGAGACGAGCTGGTCGTTTGCCTGATGGTAAGCGTAACGCCGGCCCATAACAATTGCAGTGCCACCCAGAACTTTGAAACACAAAGGCCTGCGCGGCGCTGCAGTGCGCTCGTTACCCTGAGACATTAGGTATTAAGTCTCATAAGCCCAGTAATTTCACTGGATACTCTGCTCATCAAACCGGAACACAGTAATGCTTGCACACCACTGCTTGGCGGCAGACTTCACTCACAAAGCGGTGGTAACAAACCAGACGGACACTCGCAGAAGAGTTAGTCCTCCCACTAACAATGCTATTTTAAAATGCCCTGTTTCAACACTAAAGATAGAACTTTAGTGCCAAATATAGGTCTCCTTAGTTACTTCTGAGAAGCGAGACGTATTATCACCATTTTCCTCGAAGACAAGACATTATCCCGAACAAACCGACAGACCTTATAACACATTTCTCCATCTTTATACTCTTGTCTTGATGCCTTCGACGAAACGGGATTTAGTCATCTGACATAATTTTTCGTATAAATGTTTATGCTGTATTTATACTCTGTGGTGTCTCAAACAAGGAAAATATTTTGTATCGAATCACTGACTTATTAGCTCGATGTATCGAATAGGGTGGGGAAATAGGTCGGCAATTTGATAGGATGGTGTCAAACGTGAATCGATTGGGGATTATGGTGTCAGCGTTATATCGATTGTGCCGTGGCCTCTTTTCTCTTGATATCGGTTTCACAATAGAGGTTTTGTTTGGATTTCAATAAAAGGCTGAAACACAATCAGAAAATATTGTTTCTTTAAAGTACCTATACCTTGGTATCGCAACCAAGCGTGATAAAAGTAACATACAAAAAGAGTACTACAGGGACAATAATGGCTGCCATACATTACGAGTAATAGCTTAATTTGAAGTGGGAGGGAAGTCTCGATTGAGCGATTTTGAGTTTTCTTTGCGTTTAAGTTTACGGAGAGAATGATGCTGAGCAAAATTCTACGCGACGTACAAGGTAATATATTTCCCAAGAAACTCTGAATTCAATACTGATGGGGGTACCCATCAAATGTGGTGTAATGGTAATTTGACTGGGGATTTCCGCTTTTTGCAAATTGTCGAGGTCAATTTAAAAAACAGTGGAAAAGAGCTGATACATTTTTAATTTTGTTATCTTTGCACTAAAACACGAAACATGGCTGAATACAAGGCTGGAATCATTTTACTGAGATGACACGCCAAAACGGAAAACAGCTAAAAGCGCCGAAACAGCGCTAGCAAAACGCGGTAAATTTTTCGCCGAAAAAACCCAACGTTATCTTTCACATCGATTTCCGAGCCAACAGCACGCTTAATTGAATTATCCCCCTCACTGCGATCATGTTTATGTAAACACAGCCAATTATCCCGCTGCCAAGAAATCTGTGTCGACGACGATATTTCCCAGACACGATATTCCCCAGAGATGATCAACGAGTTACGAGTTAATAATCTAATTATCTATATTTAAAAAAGTTGAAATATGGCACTGAAAGACTTTTGGCACCATAAAGAGTTTGCAAAAAAATTTTTCTTTAGCTTTCGGTGTGGCTTTGTTCAGATTA
Organism: Crocallis elinguaria; assembly: GCA_907269065.1. Classification (NCBI taxonomy): domain Eukaryota; kingdom Metazoa; phylum Arthropoda; class Insecta; order Lepidoptera; family Geometridae; genus Crocallis; species Crocallis elinguaria. The sequence continues at coordinate 3,395,855 of OU026076.1, forward strand.
TAAACTCTGTTTTGTTTTGTGTTTTAGACAGACTAGCTGTGCCCAGCGGCCTCACCCACGTAGCCTCAGTTGCTCCTTATAACATCAGCTATCTGCCAGTGAAAGTCCCGTCAACATTAGCTCAGCCGTTTTTGAGAAGCCTATAGACTCCACTTAGCCGGGCACCCCTGCTCGTCAAACTTATGCATTATCACTGCATAAGGCCACCCAGCCGAACCAATCACAACACGACGTTCTCACTCATCTGATGTATGAGTTTTAAACTGACCAATCACAACGCATCGTCCTCTCTCGTCCCCAGCCAACTTTTGACGATTATTTCATATATTGTAACGGGATATTTACCGTGATTATTATTATTGAGAGACGAGCCCCCGATATTTCGGTAAATATCCCGTTACAATGTATGAATTAGTAAATAACCGTGACAAAAGGCTTTGACGATTACATTCTCATGCAAAACTTGGATTATATGCGGCGTCTAAGTTTACTGGTCTGTGCATAGCATGTAAATTTAAATAGTCGTCATGTGGATATATTTTAAAGGTCCAGCGGTGAATGTGTCCACCGCGCAGTTTGATTGCGGAACACTCGTAATCAATTTTATTGTGACGGTTGATATTTTCAACCTGTACATGTACACGACAGGAAATCGTTAGCTTATGACAAGTTGGGTATGTCCAGATTGGATCGACTAAACATTTTAATAATAGTCTTTTTTATTTGGTTCCGTACATTTTGTTCATACAGCCAATCTCAGTTAATATATCACAGACCTTGTAAAATTGTGGTTTTTCAAATAATGTATTTTTATCGTTTTTGGTAACGGAGACGCGCCGATTGTTTGCCTGATGGTATGTCATAACGCCGACCCATAACAATTGCAGTGCCACTCGGAAATTTGACACACAAAGGCCTGCGCGGCACTGTAGTGCACAGTTAACCTGTGACAAATCCAGTAATTTCATTAACTACTCTGCTCAAAACTGGAACACAATAATGCTTGTACATTACTGCTTGGCGATAGACTTCATGATCAAAGCGGTGGTGGCAACCCAGATGGACACTCGCAGAAGAGTTAGTCCTACCTAGTAATTCATCATTTCAAGTTTTAATTATTTTACCTTTTTTTGTCACTAACAATATTTAGAAATGTCTTAATTTAAAAACAGTTTAGTCATCTTTTAATTAAATATTTAAAACTACGCCAAAAAGTCTTCTATATACATTTTTTTATTCTAATTTTTGTTTCAATAAAGTTTTAAGGCTTTAGAAATTTTATACGGATCCATCGGGAGGTCTTGAAAAGTCCGATTAGGGAAAGATAGAAGGATAAGACATAATTTGTCTTACTAGTTTGCTATTATTATACAATTTAATTTAACCGCGATAATCTAAATTGTGAAAAATTATATACCTACTAGGTATGTCTTTATCGATAAATCACTTTTCTGACAATGGGTCTACTGATAAAGTTTTATATTTATGTCGTAGGTAATTACACTGGTTTCATCGGAAATCACGCGGACGCAGTAAGTAATTTAAAGATTTAAAAGTGGTGAGACTGCGCGGCGGCCGGGTGACCTTACGTTTTTTTTTAGATTATTCTGTGACGCAGGTTGTGATTTCTGTCTCTCTGTATAGAGGTGTACAGTCCTACCTCTCGATGGATATACCGTGGCGGAAGCGGTGTTCTTATAATTGAATTTATTTACTTTACTGCCCGCGGTTTCACCCGCGCGGAGATATAGGATTTCATGGTTTTTATTTTTTAGCGTGGAACCCTAATTTATTTCCAAAATATAAGTAGCCTAAGTTACTCCTTGTTACATCAGCTATCTGCCAGTGAATGTCCCATTAAAATCGGTCCAGCCGTTTCGGTGATCACCCGGACCAAACAGACAGACAGACAAAAATTTTAAAAATGGTTATTTTGTTATATGTACCGTATATATTTAATATGCATTTAGTAAAAAACTGTTATTTTGATATTACAAACAGACACATCAATTTTATTTATTTGTATAGATTTAGTCTACTGAGCTCTTAGATAAAACATTTACAATAGGTACCTGTCCACAGATATGTAATATAGGCTAGGTTTAATATTTAAGTATTGTAGATCTTATTCCTATTCTGTAGTTTCATGTAAAGATTTATAGGTTGTCCGTTGTCCTATGTCGGACACATTGAAAGGTATTTTTTTTTGTTCGCCCTTTTTGGGCAGGGTAAAGTCATAAGACCATACTGATATTGCAAGGTAGCTGTCAATTGTTTTTTTTTTCTATTTGTATAGAATGGCAAAGCAAAGCCTAAATCTGTAGTCCTGAAGTTCTTACTTCATATGGGGTAAGAGAGCGCTGAATGGAAGGCTTAAATTTAAGTATTAATAATATTGAATATATAAGGTACTTGCAAGTGTTTTTCGGTTCTGTCTAGGTAGAACGGTCGCACTGTAGATATGTCCGTGTGTACACCGTGTCCACAAATCAACCGGCTAGGTGGTCCGATTTTAAATTTGGAACGAGGGCCAAATTGACGCTTTCATATGTAACGAGTGATGAAAGAATTTTCCGATTCTCAGAAAATTTCACACAGAAAATCCTGGCACAAAAAATGAATTTCGTGGAAAAGGGTTATAAAAAATACTTTATGTCGCAAGATTTCATTTAATTCTTACAACTTACAGTTAGTATTTTATTAAAATCGGAAATAAATCCAAACGTATTATTTGAGATTTTGTGATTCTAGGCCATAATCCTTTAATCCTATCCTATAAAACCACAAGGAACAGACTTACTCTTTTTATTGATTTTGGTCACACCCAATTATTATATACTAGCTTCTGCCCGCGGTTTCACCCGCGTTCCCACATTGACCGTGCAATTATGTAATATTCTATACCTCGTGTTATTATTTCTATAATGTGTGATTAGCTGAAGTATTCTAAAATAAATAAAATATTATTTTTATTACGTCATTTTATTTCAAAGGATGTGAATAAAAACGTGTGTCTATTATCTCACTTTATTGCGTTTTATAACTATCGTAAGTAGGCGAATGCACTTCTAAGCCAGTGCTTATCTTTTTAAGATGTAAATATATGATAGCACAGTTGCCTATATTAAAAAATACGTCCGTATAAACAAATGATAAGAGAGTTCTGACTTTTAGTTTACACCAGAAACGAGTAACGCACGACAAACAACTTGTTCTCGAAAAAACTAGCTACAACTCTAAACTTTAGAGTTGTAGCTAGTTGTTTAGAGTCTAAACAATTTCTTCCAGCCGAAGACCAGCGACCGCTTGTTTTAAGCGGGTTGTTGACGAAAACGGAAAAAATAAAAATATGTTACGTAAACAAGATTAGCAAATGAACTAAGGAAGTAATTTGTGCGCCACGATCCATACATTTTTTTAAAACATGTGTTTATTTACCTACAACGTTTTTTTCTTAAACCAACACTTAATTTAGCTTTAACAAAAAAATAGCAGTGGTTTCTAGTTAATTTTGGTTTTGAATGACGGTTGTTTGTCTATAAATAACAGCGGATACGTGACCAAATTAGCTGCAAATATGCTATACTTTAACCCGTTCTAAGGAATATATCCGATTACCAGTCACTCTGTATAAACAGACAATGCACTCACATGAACAGGGGCCTTACCGGCTAACAAAATCGTGTTCGTTTTCGACTCGAACCCGATTAAGACCAGCGGTCGCTACGTCTTCGGCTGGAAGGAACTCTAGGTTTTTCACTGGTTTTTATTTTAGAATGAACGTTATTAAAGACACAAGTTGTTACAAAACGAAAACTAGCGAAAACACTAGACAATTCCTTCCAGCTGAAGACTAGTGACCGCTAGTTTTAATCGGTTTGAAGTCGAAAACGAAGATGCTTGTCATAGCCGGTAAGGTAGCAGGTCTTTAAAAATGCTGTAGACTATACTAACATCTATGCGCTTATGTTGAGTAATCCTACTAATCCTACTAATATTATAAATGCGAAATTGTGTTTGTTGGTTAGTCCTTCTTTCACGCAGTAACGGAGCAACGGATCGACGTGATTTTTGGCATAGATATAGTTTATAGACCGGAGAGTAACATAGGCTACTTTTTATCCTGGAAAAATGCACGGTTCCTGTGGGAACGCGGGTGAAAACCGCGGGCAGAAGCTGGTGTAGGATAAATAAAACGAGACACGAAATCCACAAATATTCTAGAATATTTTCGGCACGTTTCAAATTCGAATTAAAACGACACCATCCTACTCAAATCGTTATCATGCCAAGACTCTCCAGGAAGCCATTCTGTCCACTACTACAAATTATTAATGTATTTAACGCAATCGCTTTTTCTCACTCTTTTTGCGGTTGTTGTAAATCAGTACCGTTCCAGATGAGATCAAAGATGTTCGTTGGCGTCACATCTGATGAATCTGCTCAGTTTCAGCTACAGGTTTATTTTCAGCTGAAATTACGAGGTAATTTGCGTAGCTGAAGAGGTTTCTAGTGTAAAGAGCTTTGACCTTTAGAATGACCCGCCTGTATTGGATGAAGGAATGTTTTTATTTTTTCTTCTATGTTACCTGGTGATAAGTTACAGTGGCACAGCTGATGTTACGGGCCCGTAACCACAGCAGCGCCGCTCAGGACGTTCAAATTCAAATTCAATTTCAAAATGCTTTATTCAAATAGGCTCAAAGGAGCACTTATGAAAGTTAAAATAAATGACTCTAACAGCGGGCCTCTGCAACATTCGTCTACCCGAATCACAGACTGAAACGTTGAAACTCAAAGGCATGCGCGGCACTGCAGTGCACTCGTTACCCTGAGTTTCCTATTGTTTTTTCTCGAGATACCCTTTGACCATTATCTCATCATGATCTTAGTGATGTTGTGGTCAAATGTGGTAAATACGCTAAATCTATAATTGCTTGGTGGTAGGACCCTTTCTAGTGCTTGATTGGCTAGTTACCACTGTCAAGTTGGAAATCTGTCGCCAAGAACCTATCGGTGTGTTCCTAGAGCTGCCCTTGAGGGCCAGTTCTAATGTAGGTTTACCATATTATCGAAATTAAGAGGAAACAAGTCGATATAAAAAGAATGCCGTGACGAGTTTCTTGCCCTTCTTCTTGCTCGGCCTATACTAATTTGGAACGGGCACGGTGGGTTTCTGGAAGGTTCGTTGACTTTGAGCACGGATTGGGTCTGTTGGTGTCTTTGTCATTTATTATGTTCTGATAAAGACAGCAATAGTTTTAGTCTGTGATTCGGGTAGATGAATGTTGCAGAGGCCCGCTGTTAGAGTCATTTTAACTTTCATAAGTGCTCTTTTGGGGCCTATTTGAATAAAGACTTTTGAATTTGAATTTGAATATAACAAAAGTTACATAAAAAATCACGACTGCAGGACTCTAACGATACCTCATACATCCAAATTTGTTCAGGCGTTTAAAAGTTATCACTATCAGCCTCTTACGCTCCCACTGCTGGGTTACCGGCCTTCTCTCAGAGAGAGAGGTATGGACCATAATCCTCCAAGCGGGCCCAGTGCGGTTTGGTGGATGTCACATGTCCTCAAATTTTGTGGTTCTTGAACATGCGGGTTTCCTCACGATGTTTTCCTTCACCGTTTTAGAGCGAGTGTGAATAATAAGCACATAACTTGATATAAGTTATTGGTGCGGGCCGAGTCGAGATTCGAACTATGGTGCGTCGGATTGAAAGTCGCACAAGTTCCCGCTCGGCCACACTCGCTCTCAAAGTTATGGTGTGGAATAAAGAAACTCACATACACATATACATACATAAACTCTAAAAACATTACACTCCTTGTTTGTGCAGTCGTGTAATAAGCGTAACTGATGGTGAGACCCTCATACAATAATAACTCAGTCATAATGGATCATGTCACCGGCCAGTCCTACCTAAATGGAACAATGGCTGATTACCTCAGAAGGTAAAATCCCCAAGGGTACTCACCGGATGCCACAATTATTAATTATGCACGACATTAATGCCGTTAATTAACGGGATATTGAATCTACTCTCTGATGGTTTGCATTGACCTAGTTGCGTTTTGTGGTTTTATCCGAACTTTGCTATGGTTTGTTCACTATCTCCTCAATGACGATTTATATAGTCGAAAGCTAATCCTAGTAACTAACTGATCTTCCCAAGAGTCGGAGCGGAATTTACCGTTAGATTCGCTTGGTGATAGAGAGAAGTATTCTTCATAGTAAACGAATAATGAACAAAATACAAAGAATAGTCTGCAGTACGGTTTTGGTTAAGGTCCGGGTATGCCACCTTTCCAGTTGTCACTTCCAGTTCCACTTAAAGCCGTAGCTCACTCCGACCTTTATCTATCACTGTACCAAATGTCAGTCAAATCTGTTCCGATATTTCGATGTATCTGACTAACAATCGGCCGTGGCTCCAGATAGTACCATCCCATCTCTTCGCTGCCGTAAGACCCGGCTAAGGGAATATCCAGGGAATGAGCAGCATTTTCCTCGATCAATATAATAATCTGCGATCACCAAGACGCATGCCAAGCTTGGTGTATTATGGCAATATCCTCCGGGATAGGCCGATGATCAGCACTGAACTTTTTCCAGGTGATGATGAAGATGATGATGGCGAGTAACAATCAAACAAACACAGTGTTTTCTTTCCAATATATGTAGCACAAGGAATACAATTATATGGGGCAGTGTAGACGCTTATGCAAACGTACGTTTGCTTGTCAGAATAACAACGGTTTTACGTCAAGCGCGGATTTCGTGATACTCGACTCGAATCGCGCGCTTTACGTAAAAGCGTTGTTATTCTGACAAGCAAACGTACGTTTGCATAAGCATCTACGGTCTGCATATCCATATACAACGTATTAAAACGTTGGGAATGTTGTAACTTAGCTGAAGATTGCTTTGTTCCAAATACCAATATATTTCGTATGATGATCAATTTATCAATTGGACTCAATTTACGTGTCTAGTGAGTGAGTGACATTGGCTTATAAATTAATACTTAGGAGCAATGTACGATGCCTTGACATTAATTGAGAGCACGTGTTTTGTAATGCAAGACATGACTTTTGTGCATCGTGATTTTGATTTTCCCTTAGCCGATTGTTACGGCACGAGCGACACGAGATGGGATAGCCCTATTTAAGACAGGGTCAAACATAGAAGCTAAGAATAAGTAAGTATAGAATAGGATGATATACTATAGTCAAGTTGTAATCTCGTGTCATAATCATCAGCTTGAAAAATGAACAACTGAACATCAGCCTCCCAATGAAAGGAGCATTTTGTCATGTCATAACACAGCAGCGGCGCAAGTACGGAAGTCGGTTCGATAAATTTGTCGAACCGAAAAACTTGTTAAATTTATCGAATGTTGCGAATACTGAAGTCTGATCGTAAAGTATTGTAGTAGCTCTATATTGTCTTTGGATTCGACTTAGCTATTCGATAACTTTTGTCGACAGTATCGAGGTTCGATAAATTATATAAAAAGTTGATAAAACCCACGTTATCGATTTAAACTATCAATTTTATCGATCAAAAAGAACCGTACTTGCGCCGCAGATTTGGCAGACGTCTTGGTCGCCTTTCCTGGATATTATCTTATCCGGCTCTTATGTCACCCATGCACGGGAAGAGATGAGTGGTTCTATTCTTAGCCGGTAACTAGCTGCTGCCCGCGGTTTCACCCGCGTGGAGATATTGGATTTCATGGTTTTTATTTTTTTGCGCGAAACCCTAATTCTTTTTCTAAAATTAAAGTAGCCTAAGCTACTCCTTGTAACATCAGCTATCTGCCAGTGAAAGTCCCGTCAAAATCGGTCCAGCCGTTTCGGAGATTACCCGGAACAAACAGACAGACAGACAGATAGACAGACAAAAATTAAAAAAAATGGTTGTTTTAACATAGGTACCGTATATACTCTCATATGCATTAAGTAAAAAGATGTTATTTTGATATTACAAACAGACACTTAAATTTTATTTATTTGTATAGATTATTTAACTAAGTAAAAGCATAAGGGATTTGCCCTATCTATTTACACCTTTGATTTACACTAGCTATAGTTAACATTCTATCCCAATGTAATTGAAGGCCAAACAATGTATGTAAACGAGGAAAACAAAGGCTATTCTTCGAAGAATCGTAAAAGTGACGTGAGAAAATTTAAGAATTCGCGTGAAACTTCGATGTGCGTGTAAATATTTGTCTTGGACCAGAACACTGGGACAAGATTCTTGTTATTAGTAACTGTTTGAGAAATTAGCAAAACAAAGCTTTTATTATGTTAATACCGAGAAGCGTTCTGCTAAGTGTTATACTATTTTTAACAGCCTTTAAAAATAAAGGGGAAGTTCTTAATTTGTTATTTTTTTTGTGGCAATGTCACTCTATATCTCCGCCAATTGTCAATCGATTTGAATGAATCTTTTTTTCATGAGTAGGGTATATTCTAAGGGCGGATTCTAATGCTAGCAATTAAGTCTAAGTATTACAGTAGTCGCCAGGAGGCTCCTGAGATGTTTGCCTCCATGCATCTTTGTCATCTACATAATCCTTATAGGTAATACGCTTTTTTAAATGCGAAAGTCTGTTTGGAGGTTTGTTGGTGTGTCCTTCTTTTAATATCAACGTGATTATTAGCATAATATAGGTGTATCCATATAGTTTATAGACCGGAGAGTACCATAGGTTAGTAGTAGTTATAGAGTTACTTTTTATCCCGGGAAAATGTAATATTCCCGTGGGAATCACCACGCGGGGGAAACCGTGGGCAGAAGCTAGTCAATAATAATTCATAAAATTAGTACCATCTTTGTGCATTGATCTAGATTATTCTAGACGGCTACGGCTTTCCAGTTCAGTCGACTATGTCGGTCGCGAGTCATGTCCTTATTAAGATCAATTAGTTTAAACAATTAACTGATAATACCTAAGGTTGATACGAGGAATATGCTGCAAGTATTTGTAGTAGAAATAAATAAATAAACGCTTACACTCATACCCCCCGCACTAGGATTTCCTGTGTCGCAGGTGGCATGGACACACACAGATATACATCACAAACATCCAAGACCCGAGAACAAACTTTATGCTTACACAAAATCTGCCCCGGCCGGGAATCGAACCCGGGACCTCTCGCTTTACAGGCAGGGTTACTACCAACTTAGCTACGGAGCTGTCAACGAAACGAGACGAACGAGAAAATATGCAACGTTTTGACTTCCACACGTAACTACAATATAGTGGAACGTGCCAACCACTATGATAGAGTGGTGACACACCCTAGTAGTAATTATCCGGTCGTAGTAAAAGCCACGGCTGAAAATCTGGCAACTGACAGATCGGTCAAAGTTTTGCGCCTTGTAGACTTGCTTATAACTCTGTCAAAACAGTTATGATTATACGCTTTTTTATTATTATTTATTTTACACTCTGTAAGCTCCTGGGCTCGCGCCCTTTTTGGCTTATTAAATTGCTTTTCACAGTTTCACAATTTATACAGCACATCATTAAATTAACAAAAAGAATACTCCGAAGGCATAACTGTGGTGACATACATACAAATAATTTTATAAAAAACTTCTTCTTTTTTACAGCTGTTAATGTTCCGAATAAGAAATCCGAAAATAATAGATTTCTGAGAAAATTTAATTTACTTAATTTAAACTTCCCGCATATTTAGATCTCCTTCTCCGCCGCACAATAAAATAATCATCATGCGAAAAACAATCTGTTCAATATCTACACTTCCAAAACCTAACCGCGTCAATACAACTTCTTGCATCTAGGTCGTCCGAGGCTAAGAAAACTACGAAAACAAAATGAAAAACAACATTGTTAATCCTCTTATCTCTATCAGAAGCCTAGCTCTAGAGCGAGAGGGTCGACTTCGACTTTGTTCAAGTTGCGTCGCCTTGGCGAGGCGCCAGCATAAAGCCACAGATTATCAACGGTTGATAAAAACTAAATGATCTTCGTCTGTTTTAGCCGATTAGTTGTGAAGGTGAACGTATACTGTAACAAAATGTTCCAGTAGAAAACGTGCGCGATACTACGCCGTAGTAAATTCAACTGAACTTCACGGTTTATTCAAATACAAATAAAAGTTAATAACGCGCACCGATCCACAAATTGTTTTTTATACTCGACTAGCTGCTGCCCGCGGTTTCACCCGCGCGGTGATATTGTATTTCGTGGTTTTTTTAATTTTGCGCGGAACCCTAATTCTTTTTTTAAAATAAAAGTAGCCTAAGTTACTCCTTATAATATCAGCTATCTGCCAGTGAAAGTCCCGTCAAAATCGGCCCAGCCGTTTCGGAGATTACCCAGAACAAACAGACAGACAGACAAAATTTTTAAAATGGTTGTTTTGTTATATGTACCTTATATGCATTTGGTAAAAAGCTGTTATTTTGATATTACAATCAGACACTTCAATTTTATTTATTTGTATAGATAGGTCAGCATTTGTCTAGTCAAAGTTCTGAGTGGCACTGCAATTGGTATGGGCCGGCGTTATGCTTACCATCAGGCAAACAACCAGCTCGACTCGATATAACAAAAAAAAATTTTGCTGAAAAGTACGGTCTACCTGCCTACTTCCAGCCTTCTTCGCTGACGTCAGATGAGTAATAAAAAGGATTTCCTAGAACGGAATGAAGTTCGCGTACTCTATTACTAATTACTATATACCTCATTTCAAAGAAACCTGATTAATACTACTCAGAATAACTAGAAAAGAAATATAATTCTCTCCGTTATAATAAATCTGTCGAAGGTTGAATATTATAGGCGAGCTTTGAATAAACATTCGCTTTGAAGGATATATTGTTTTGAGACGCATTGACGCAAGATAAGTTGAATTCGAAAAGAAAAGCTACGCGTTCCGTTATTGCCATATTGAAATTTCGTATTTGTATTCCTTTTTCATTGAGAGAATGCCACTATGGCCTACTAGTTTATATGATGATGATGATAACTTTCTCGGCAAAGACATCTACAATTTTTTTAAGATCTGAACAAAACAAACAGCATATTAGAAAAAGCGTGGGAAGTGTCGACCCCAAAAGGATTTTTTGCTAATTTTTTTTTCTAAATTGAGATCTACTTTTCTTAATTTTATGTCTATGCTATTATGGCTGCTGTAATTTGATGGGATGAAAAGACGGACGGAAAATATCTTTAAGCTGAATAAATAGTTTTTTTTACTATTTGATAACGAGACGAGCCTTTGCCTAATGGTATCATAACGCCGTTTGAATACGATTGGATATGGTGGCCAAAAATAAGTGTGCTTGGCTTGGTGAACTTTTCATTTTTAACCGACTTCCAAAAAAGAAGGAGGTTATCAATTCGTCGGGTATTTTTTTTTTATGTTCGTTACCTCAGTTCTCGGTCATTTATAAACCGATTTGGAAAATCCTTTTTTTATTTGAAAGGGTACTTTCAGATTGGTCCCATAGAAATGTCAGATTGATCCCATAGAAATTTCATCAAAATCGGTTCAGTAGTTTGTCACTGAAGTAGGTTCTTCGCTTTTTTAAAGCAATTTTTTTGGTAAGATATTTTAGACTACGCATTTGCGTGCGAGCCAGATTCCTACGCATAATTCAAAGAGCCACAGATAAAAATCAAAGGTAGCTTCATTGTTCACTGAACTTGGTAAAATTACGTGACCTTTAGCAACCACGGCAAGATAAAAACTTTACTATTATAGTCAATGCCTATTTATGGACCAGAATTTTCTTTCTATAGATTAAAAGGAGCTTCGCACACTCTTCAGCGAGGGTTCGTGTGGGTAGTTACCACTACTTTGCTCGTAGTTTGTCGCCAAGCAGGTATGTGCAAGCTTTATTGTACCTATTTCACTTTGATGAGCAAAGTAGCCAATGAAATTACTGTACCTATATTGTCTCAGGGTAACGAGCGCATGCACTGCAGTGCCGCACAGGCATTTGTGATTCAAACTCTGAATGGCATTGCAATTTTTATGGGCTCAAATAATGCTTACCATAAAGCAAACGATTTACTCGTCTCTTTATCAAATAGTGTGAAAAATTATTTTGATTTCTCCAAATTGTTTTGGTTACCTAATTAAAGGGTTATAAAACGATTTTTTTAAACGGTTTTTTAAATTATACATACCCAGCCCATAAGTGTACCTCTTAAGAGATATTAATTAATTTTATTAATGTTGAACGGGTTCTGAACTGGTTACCTTTTCAACCCAATGTAACGCACGATAACCTCTCAACGTAACCTCCTAGGCACAAAGATACCGGTTCACTCTTGTTTTGAAGACACCTGATTATACTTTTCAGGAAATACAGGTACATACACAGATATGCGTGTTGTTGAAAGACGTTATAATTTACTTAGATTATACGAATAATCTTATCGATTATACATTTTCCGCTTCCTTAAAAGGCCCTATCTTATAATTTGCAATTCCTTATCACAATTTTTTTCCTACAAAAAACTGCGTAGTATTTTTTCCTAACACACGTTTTATGCAATAGGTAAGTAAGTTATTTCTGGCCTTTATTTATCGAGACCAAGGTCACCGCACAGACATGTCTGCTTCACAGACAATATTACAGTGTATTGTCGCAAATGGGGGCATATTTACATTTTTCTTGTTAGAAAAGCAAGGCTTGTGGTCGATTCATTTCGATTTGGCGCAAGCTAAAAATAGTCATCGCGGTAACATACTTTCGGCGAGTCGCTAAAGTACATTCAGAATACAATATTGGTCTGTCAAAGTCTCCGCTTTGGGAAAATTTGGAAAACAAATGCAAGTCGATAGATGCAGTCAATATCTCTCTCTATATTTTGTGTCAATAGCTTAGGCGATACTAAATTCAAATTTCAATCCTCAGCTGGGTATTTGTTGTCATTGTATTGTGCAATCTATTTGGTCCTTAGAAGCACGCTCATACTCCTTCCTGTATATGAGGCATAAGGATCTTTTTATAATATTGGGTAGTCGAGCGATCACTTTACTAACTACTTTTCTTAATAAACAGAAACACAGTAATGCTTTCACATTACTGCTTGGTCGTCGGCGGTCGTCATTATTTCTTTCAAAAATATTGATAGACTATCTGTAAATTACTATTCTACAATTACATTATCAGCCTCTTACGCTCCCACTGCTGGAATACCGGCCTCCTCTCACAGAGAGAGGTATGGACCAAAAGCCACCACGTGGGCCCAGTGCGGGTTGGTGAATGTCACATGGCCTCGAATTTTGTGGTTCTTAAACATGCGCGTTTCCTCACGATGTTTTCCTTCACCATTTTAGAGCGAGTGTGAATAATCCTGGTGCGGGGTGAGTCGAGATTCGAACTATGGTGCGTCGGATTGAAAGTCGCACCAGTTCCCGCTCGGCGACACTGTCGTTAACTTTGATCAAATGATTACGCGTCAGCGTCACTGAACATCAGGTGAGATAACGGTCAAATATAAACGTATCTTCTGAAAGAAAAAAGTAATGTAAAGAGAAGCTTAACTCGACCTGACTTCCTGATTCACGAAAGCGGTTTATCATACGCAAGGCATCACTGAAAGCAAGCTTTTTCATTCCATAAACCTACAGGCTACATGCGTGTATTCGAATGTAAATACAAAAGGTAGGTCCAAATGAAGTCACGCGATTGACGTCACTAGCTCATTAAGGCGCGGTTCATTCATGTATACATTCATTCATTTCGAGAACCGCCGGTCCCTTTCCACTAGGTTCCTCGAAAACATGTGAATTATTTCGAACATATCATTCCAGCTATTGCGAGTAGGTGTGGACGCTAATGAAGGTTGGCGCTAATGAGTGCGTATGCAACAGTAATTCTAAATTGTTTTGTTTAGTCTTTTGCGTTTCATTTGTTTTGTAAGCTTTATACTTTTGGTTGAGGTGCCGTAGGTCTAAACTGTTCAGTTACAGTTCAATCACAGACGATTTTTACACTTTTTTTAGACCATAATTTGTACTTGTACATGAAAATGTAAGTTTACGAACTCAAAATATATAAGTACCTAGTTACTGGCCACGAAAGAAGAAAAAAAAAGTACCTAGTTGTAAATAAAAGAGGTCGCTATGGCCTTCAGATTAAGCGTGTCAAAACAAACATAATATGATTCAGTCTATATTTATCCTGCATGAGAAAAGATGCTAATTATCATATTAGACGACAAACAATTATTTCTATTTTTAACGCTCGGATATCTCTTGTCAAATATTTACATCACTTTTCCCTGTACCACAGAATAGATAATAGTAGAGGATATATTATACACTACTCAGTTATAAATCGTATAGGTGAAGTTTTACATTTTATTAAACTTGTAGTGTATTTAGTAATTATTCAAAGTTAATTGTTTAAAAAAAATTGTTTGTTATTATTAAACTACAAAATTAAGTCTAACCCCCTACAACAGGATAATATTAACCATGTAAAGATTTTTAGCTATGTTTTTTAAGTCATAATTAAATGTTTTTTTCTTAAAAGTTCCTTGCTCCAAACGCAAACTTATCGAAAATAAAAAAATAATAAAAAAAAACTGAATTAATACAGGAATACATAATACGTTTATTTTAAACTTGAAATTGGCAAAATACACAAACCGTATCAGGCCACGAAAGAAAAAAAAAATACGTTGAATTTTAACTTTTAAAATAATAACCTCTACGAACAAAGTCACAGAATGGGACAATTGCCTTATTGTACAAAATTGATTGGCAGTGTTAATGACCATGACAGTTTAAAAACCTAAAAAAAAACATTTTTTCTTGTTTTTCACTTATCCCGTTTTACCTCTTAGCCGTCGTTACACCACCACTTCCTTCCTATTGTTAAGTAAACAGGATGCTTTAGGCGACTCATTCATACTGATCTAAATGATACAAGTTGCTTCTTAAAGCACAGAATTAGACACACATATCCTCTTCTTTAATCGTGTAACGAATTTTTAATAAGGTATTAGGGGCGTAGTGTTACTGTTGGCGAGAAGCGATTATGTATTTTTCGAAGTGGATGTGTTAGTGATGTCTGCCGCGAACTGTAGGTTAATGGTTATAACCGTTGGCCAATTAACCAATGGTTATTACCATTGACCTATTAATAATTCTTGGTAAGGTTTAATAT
Organism: Crocallis elinguaria; assembly: GCA_907269065.1. Taxonomy (NCBI): domain Eukaryota; kingdom Metazoa; phylum Arthropoda; class Insecta; order Lepidoptera; family Geometridae; genus Crocallis; species Crocallis elinguaria. The sequence continues at coordinate 3,411,034 of OU026076.1, forward strand.
CATATATTATGGTTTAGAATGCTGATGGGGCTGCGAAGTCACTACAGTGCTTCCGGAGCGAGTGTGGCCGAGCGGGAACTTGTCCGACTTTCAATCCGACGCACCATAGTTCGAATCTCGACTCGGCCCGCACCAATGACTTGTATCAAGTTATGTGCGGATTATTCACACTCGCTCTGAAACGGTGAAGGAAAACATCCTGAGGAAACCGGCATGTTCAAGAACCACAAAATTCAAGGACATGTGTCATCCATCAAGCCGCACTGGGCCCGCATGGTGGATTATGGCCCATATCTGTCTCTCTCGCTGAGAGAAGGCCGGTATCCCAGCAGTGGGAGCGTAAGAAGCTAATAATGAGCTATTGCCGGACAGCTTTCATGTCATTATTTAAAGAGAATTGCTTTACTGATACGTCGAGTGAAGAGCAGTCCCAACTCCCAACAGCCTCTTAAAAGCATTGGCTGACCGACCTGACTGCTTTTAATTATGCTCTATATGGAAACACTGGGTGGGCGATCATATCGGGCCGTGCCGGGTAAATCATTGCTAATGTATACTGTGAGGTGTCAGAGAAGTCTAATCGTGGACTTTTGCTTCCATACATCAAAACTGTATAGAATGTTGACACATAGAACCCACTAAGATTCGTCTCGTAATATTTCTATACCTACCATACCTATACCTCTTAAGAGCCAGAGCGAACCTATCGTAAGCAGTCTATTTAAAAAAACAAAGATTTTCTATGTTACTTTCGGCGATAACTTTCACAGTATTACAGCTTGCATCAACGCCACTTTTTCAGCACCATAGGCAAAAATCGCTTGTCGCTTATCGTTAACAAACGGGCAAGCTACTTAAAACAATTTTATGAGCTCAAAATGAATCATACCACTCCACTAGTTTTAGGACATGTCCTTAATATGGCTAGTTTTATTATTCCGCCCATGTTCCGCAATCCGGCTTCCTTCGAAAGGAATTTGATTTGAATTTTAGGACGATACTGTGTTTGATGAACTTTGAAAACAAAATAGAAAAATAATTAATTAAGACAAAGTTAGGTTAGGTTAGGTTATAACGACATTTCGTAAGTTGAGCTCGCTAACAAAAATTAAAAAAAACACACATTTTTGTCGCTGACTCAGCCTCTTTTAATACGAGTATTATTATACTATACAAATCATCTGTCTATAAATACACGAGACGCGTTGACACAAGCGCAATATGAACGCAATCAGTCAAAATAGCTCAACAACCGCATTGGCGCGCGCCGTAAATTCGTCTTTCACAAAACTGTACACAACGTGTCACGTGACCCGTGTCACGTGGATTCGCGTAATCACAAGCCACGTGTTGAGCACTTGCTCGAATTTGTATTGTGCCGAATAGCAGGGGCTGTAATAATAAGCCATATTTAGGTATAATCCTTTTGCAAAGAAATAGGTTGAAAATGGTGACGCGTTTTCTTTTAGTTGAACGTTATTTCGTAGTTTTTAACTGACTTCCAAAAAAGGAGAAGGTTATCAATTCGGTGCGCATTTTTTTTTTGTTTGTTACCTCTGTCATTTATAAACCGATTTGGAAATTCTTCTTTTGATTTGAAAGGATATACTTTTAGATTGGTCCCATAAAAATTTCATAAAAATCGGTTCAGTAGTTTGTCATTGAAGTCGGTTCCCGCTTTATACGACTGCACAAAAAAAAGTGTAATGTTTTATCAGGGTTCATGTATGTAAGTTTCTTTATTTCCACCATAACTTTTAAATGCCCAATTTATGGTATCGTTAGAATGCCTACATCATCCCAAGTGACACTGGCTGGAGCAGTCGTGTTTTTTTTATGTTATAACTTTTGTTACATCTGATTATTTAAAAGTACCTTACTTATTTCTTTTATACGGTCTACAATATTTGGACCTAAAAAATCTAAAACCTTATCTCAAATTCATACATACTTTGCTAACGTTGGAACTATAATGATTATAGAATTAGTATCGCTTCGAAGCGAACGACATTTAGACTAAGATTCAGAGACGATTCTAAGCGTAGACTTTGGCTTCCATATGTCAAAACTGTATAGAATTTTGACGTATGGAAGCGTGAGTCCACGCTTAGATTCGTCTCTGAATCTCAGCCTTATTCAGGCTCTCAGAATCCATGCTACCCAAGCTCAAATGTCAACAAAGCGACTTAAGGTAGCTTTTTAAATAATCTAACAATCTGAGCTTAGAACTTTGCTTCTCGACATTTCCTAATACATTTTCCCCTACGCCGTAGACCGTGGGCGTAGCATTTATACCTTCCCGGAAACATGTCTTAGACACGTCCATGAGAGGTCCCTTTAGAAATTTCGCTGAAGTGTAATAGGTCAGGGGTAACGGAGTTCGGAGCTATTAAAGCTAGATGCGATAAGTTTAAGTGTCATAACATTTTTATTACAGGGGTCAATTTAAATGTCATGTTTTATTACAGTTGTTTAGTTTGTTGCCTCTCTATAAATTTCTATATTTATTATCTAATTTATGTTTAAGAATTGAGAATTCCCCGTTTTTAACCCCCGATGCAAAAAAGGAGGGGTGTTATAAGTTTAAGTAACGTGGGTATCTGTCTGTGGCATTTTAGCTACTAAACGGATGCGCCGATTTTGATACAGATTTTTTGTTTTAAAAGTGATCAAGAGTGTACTTATGATTCAAATAATCTGTTGAGCCATTTGAGGACAATTGGATTTTTAAGAAGGGGTTTTTAAAAATTTTAATAGTTTTATTTATTTATTTCAATTTCATTTATATTTCAAACTCTTCTGCGAGTGTCTGTCTGGGTTGTTACCACCGCTTTGCTCGTGAAGTCTGCCGCCAAGCAGCAATATGCAAGCATTACTGTGTTCCGGTTTCATGAGCAGAGTAGCCAGTGAAATTACTGGGCTTATGAGACTTAATACCTAATTTCACAGGGTAACGAGCGCACTGCAGTGCCGCGCAGGCCTTTGTGTTTCAAAGTTCTGGGTGGCACTGCAATTGTTATGGGCCAGCGTTATGCTTGCCATCAGGCAAACAACAAGTTCGTCTCGTTACCAAATAACATTAAAAAAAAATTGATAAAGTTGGGCAATTTACTACAAAATGGACACAGCTCAGCATAAAGCGCCACCGAAGTAGCGCGCTGTGTTTCAGCTGTGGCCCCTTTTGCACCGAGTAGCTGCAAAAACATGCAATTGAATTAGCCCTATAACCTATTCTTTAAAACCCTGGACCCTGGATTGGGTAGCAAACGCTACCGATCGACTGTTAACTTCACTACTGAGTAATCGTTTTGTTTGATTTGCAGCATAATAGTTAGAAACAGGGCTATTACAATAACCTAATTCGAAGAGTGTATCTGGGTTACGGGTGTTTTGAGAATCAGATTGACGTAAGCGGGAAGAGCCGTTACTAAAATTACGTATTTGCGAATGAAGTTAGGTTAATACAATGCGCATATTAACTATTCTGTTTCGGTACCTACTAAGGGTATTCGATACTTTTTTTTTTTTTGATGGACCGTGCTGTTGTACTGACGACCTTTACAGCGTCACAGAACGTCGGAAGAGCGCAGAAGGCGCTCAGCCCTAGCAAAGTGGTGGGTGGCGACTAGCTCAAGGGCACCGCGTGAGGGGAATCACGCGGTATGAACCTCGGCTTGGGCCGTCGCCGGGAGAAGGGGGTCGGAGAGAACGGCCCCGGTGTACGAGTGCGACCGTTTGAGATGGGCCCTAATCTAGCTAAAGCTAAATTCTCGCGAGTTGGGCGCGCGCGGAATTCGTAGTGATTCTAGTTGCCTCGTTCCAAAACCTACACCATTGAGAAGAAGGGCAAGAAACTCGACGGCGAAGTGAAGCTCGGTCCCTAAGACCCTAAACAAACTAGCAAATAATCGACCTCGCCGGCGAGGTCGATGCCTATTGCGTCTAATTTGGTATCCGATACCGCAACTAAGAGCTGAACGCCTTCCTGCACCAGCATTCGGACTGGTGCTAGGATTGGACTGATCGTCGTGCGAGCCCAACGCGGCCGCTACCGCGGTCGCGATGGGATCTTCCGGATCGCCCAAGATGTGCCGAGGGCGGCGACGACGGGGAGGTATTCGATACTTCAATGATGTCTACTTTTATACACAACTAGCTACTGCCCGCGGTTTCACCCGCGTGGATATATTGGATTTCATGGGTTTTATTTTTTGCGCGGAACCCTAATTCTTTTTCTAAAATACAAGTAGCCTATGTTACTCCTTATAGCATCAGCTACCTGCCAGTGAAAGTTCCGCGAAAATCGGTCCAGCCGTTTCGGAGATTACCCGGAACAAACAGACAGACAGACAAAAATTATAAAAATGGTTGTTTTGTTATAGGTACCGTATATACTTTTATTTATATGCATTTAGTAAAAAGCAGTTATTTTGATATTACAAACAGACACTTCAATTTTATTTATTTGTATAGACGATCTTGATCTCATATTCTCTCAATTTCCAAATAATAGTTTCTATGAATGAAAAACAAGAATGGAAGCTTCTCGTAGTAACCGCTACCAAAATACCTATCTATCCAGTATTAGCTAATCCTTGGACAACTGGCAGTTCATTCCCCTTGAGATCTGGAGCGTTCGCCTGTGACGTCATACTGAGCTCGACTAGTTGGACTGTATAATTGTGTGGAATACAATAGGTATTACATAAACACTAATTTATAAGTGCACTACTAGAGAATATGTTCTCACTAAATGAGTCATGGCCTCCGATAATAAGCCAATTCTCAGCATGGAGTTCACGCAAGTCCTCGCCAATATGTTCTTATCCAGGCAATCTTTTCCAACCAAATGTTGCTTGGAAGAGATTGCGGTTTAGCAATAATTAAAGCTGTTACTTTTAGTTTTACTAACATTTTTATTGCATTTGTTATGAATAATATAACTAGCTGCTGCCTGCGGTTTCACCCGCGCGGAGATATTGGATTTCATTGTTTTTATTTTTTTGCGCGGAACCCTAATTCTTTTTCTAAAATAAAAGTAGCCTATGTTACTCCTTGTAACATCAGCTATCTGCCAGTGAAAGTTCTGTCAAAATCGGCCCAGCCGTTTCGGAGATTACCCAGAACAAACAGACAGACAGACAATTTTTTTTAAAATGGTTGTTTTGTTATAGTTACCGTATATACTTTCATATGCATTTGGTAAAAAGCTGTTATTTTGATATTACAAACAGACACTTCAATTTTATTTATTTGTATAGATTAAATTATACAAATAAAATTTATTTAAAGTTAATGTGAAAATATAATTTACATAAAAATTAAAAACTAAAACAGAACTACAACTCCTATCAATAATAACTAAGAAAATAATTAAAAATCGTTTGAACTATCATACAACAAAATGGTCTAAAGATAGCTCAAACGATCCTTAACCTTATTTGTTATGTAAATGTGTATTTGTGTGTGTTTTTGAATTTAATTATTGTAAACTGCTCCACCCGCAATATGTCTGAGCTTTCAACGAAAGCAAACCTCGTGATGCACCATATTATCAACCTCTTACGCTCCCACAGCTGAAACACCGGTCTTCTCTCAGACCTTGGACTTCATTTCACGACATTAAACAGTAAAATATATAAATTTATCGACCATCCAAAATGCAGGTCACTTGATAAATAACTTGAACATGTGCATTTTATGGGACACGTTAAATAACCTGACACATTTCGACTCCAGTGGGGAAAAGACGTAACTTCCACACTCTGTAATGGAGCATAGGTCTTTCTTCTCCTTGGTACTTCAGAATCTGGAACTCATTTGCGAAAGGTCAATGAAAATCATTTAAATTATACGTAAGTTTTATGACTTCAGTCATTCTGGATTCAACAAATCGTTTTATTAATCGTGTGGCGGATTTAGTCTTAATACAACCTTACCAAAATCTCTTCGATATTTTGCTCACGAGGCAAGTGGTCTTATCGATACGACCACACCATCTCCTCTCGCGGTTGCCATAAGAGGTGGCTAAAGGAATATCCAGCAGCATTCTACTCGGTCGACATCAAAATATATTGAAAACATCAAGACGCCTGCCAAGCGTCAAGCGTGGTTATTATGGCAAACACCCCCCATAGGGCAGGGCTATGTTTAGCAGAGGAGGTTTTCCTTCAGCAGTGGCTACTGTTCATCCCGGGAAAATGCACGGTTCCTATGGGAACGCGGGTGAAACCGCAAGCAAAAGCTAATAATAAAGTCCTCGCCACTTGTAGACGCAGTCAAAATGCGCACATTATTTTACCGCGAACCTCTAGGGTATTGTTCGCCACCACACTAATGGGTGTGTTTCTACTTCTGATAATCAGACGTATCGGAAATTATATTGACGCATATACTTCCATAACCAATGCCGACTTGCCAGTCGCTCAATAATAAAGAATATTGTATAGGCATCTGGCTCGTAGAAGCTACTCCTAACTGACCATAACATACTGACATATCCTTGAAGAGGCATCGATCGCCCTACATTTCTAGATTACGTACAATTACTGGGTCGCGATCAGTATCTACCAGAGGACTGCATAAGGCATACAGCCTTTTAGTGAAGGTTCTAGAAACACACAGCTTGATTTTCCCTTCTGAATTATTGGAACTATTTTCCTAAGTTGTTAGGCAAGTGTAGTTTCGTAACTGATGCTCGTATTGTTGCATATTCCTACTATAACATCGCTTTTTCGTTTATCCTTTTATTTATATACCTACCTTTTTTTCAAACGGGAAAAGCCTTTACTAACTAGCTATTACATAAACACTAAATCTAACCTAGCTACAAAAACAATTGGTTAATCTACAAGTCAATGTAAACCGATAGATAATCCAATTGTTCTAGCCCACTACCAGTTGGCAGCGTACCCATCAGCATACTCGCAAGTCGCGGCATTGCATTGAATTGCAATGCTGATCCGTTTGGCCAGGTAAATGTAACCAGCATTTTGGTTACGGGTCATCAACCGGTTCTCGATAACTCGTGATTTTACAGTCTTCTACCAATACACACATCTCTATGGACCAATACAACTTAATCGAAATGTCAGATTTAGAGCTGATCTTTAAATTGCAGCGTTAAAAAACTGATTGCTATTGAATTGATAAATTTAACCGATTCATTTTCCATAATTATATAGCTAACTACTATTTATTTCTTTATAATGGCAACATTTTATTTACGTCCGTCTTCACCACAGACTTTGCTATTTGATTATTCAGGGAAATGTCTAACAGAACGTTATCTGACTAATGAAAAATAGGCCCATAGTCAAAACAAAATTTTGATGGCAAATACATCCGTTCACTCTTAACACCATGATAAATACAGTCCATGCTAGGCTCCAGAGTCTCGAGCATTGACGCAAGGTTGCCAGTCTTTCAGTCTTCTACAGGATACATTTTGGAGAGTATGCAATAGTAATGCATAGGTAACTGGATTCCCTCTTCCCCATTCAATCATCGGACGACCAGACGTACGGCAATTCGCCATCCGCTTACGGTTGACATTCCTCCTATCCGTACTAAGAGTTTTACTTCGACCTTCATCATGCGGACAGCTAAAGAGTGGAACTCATTGCCGGCATCTGTTTTTCCTGGATACTACAATCTGCGAGTATTCAAGAGACGAGTGAACAGGTATTTTCTGGTCACGCGTCCTACATCTACGACCGCATGGTCGCGAGATAGCGGTCAAAGGTATAAGTCCATTGGCTATAAAAAAAAGGCTAATAGAACAATAGCTTCATCGTCTTGAGATAAACAGATTCCATTCTCACGTGATGATTGCAACACAACTCACGCTTGTACAACGTGAAACGTGATAGGCGATAACGTGATAGCTAGGTGTAAGGTATCACGTGACACCTAGCTCGGATGAATAGGTATTGTATTCAAATGAGTTTTATGACGATTTTGTTTACGTCACAGTGGTAATTAATACATGGACTATTAAGTACTGCAGGTACATCCAAGTCCGAAGACAAGAGGGGTTTTGGAGGTTGAAATCGTTACCGAAAATCGTAAGCCAAGCAATCATTTTATACATACCTACTAAAATATTTTTCGACACTTTCAAAATGTAAGGTTTTTAAATTTTTAAATCATATACGTAGGCGTAGGTACTTAAATATTGCTCTTGTTAGAGCTAGCCCTGTAGTAACGTAGTAAATAAGTATCGTGCCACAAGAGTACGAGCGCTATGCAGTGCCATGCAGGCCTATATGACTCAAAGTTCTGTGTGGCACTGCAATTGTAATGGGCTGGCATTATGATTACAAAACCCTCTCGTTATCAAATCCATACATATAGATAAATAAAATTGAAGTGTCTGTTTGTAATATCAAAATAACAGCTTTTTACTAAATGCATATGAAAGTATATACGGTACCTATAACAAAAACAACCATTTTTAACAATTTTGTCTGTCTATCTGTCTGTTTGTTCCGGGTAATCTCCGAAACGGCTGGACCGATTTTGACGGGACTTTCACTGGCAGATAGCTGATGTTACAAGGAGTAACATAGGCTACTTTAATTTTAGAAAAATAACTAGGGTCCACGCAAAAAAATAAAAACCATGTAATCCAAAATCTCCACGCGGGTGAAACCGCGGGGCAGCAGCTAGTCTATATATATATATATAAGAACTAGGAGAAGGACATAGGATGCTTTTTATACTTACCTTTTTTTCAAGTTGATTTAATTTGACAGATCGGTTTGACGGCTCCTGTGGGAACGCGGGTGAAAACCGCGGGGCAGAAGCTAGTAGTATATAAAAGATACAGTGTTCAGACTCTAGGCTATAAAAACTCAGTTTCACAAACATACAAACAAATTATCTTCTTGCCGATTGTCGTGTTTTCCACGTTAGCTGGTGCAAGGTCAAGAAACCTCAACACGGATGCTGCTAATGGAAAGAAATTACAATGATGCATGTACGTATGCTGAAAAATTTAGGTAAATCCAGTTCAAACCGGATTCGATTTCAGTAAAACATCCCAATTTCAAGGTTTTTTTATTCTTTGGACTAGGTAATTGTTTAATCAATTTTATTAATATTACGATCTAGCCAAAAAATTAGGCCAATAAGCAATTACTTCTAAGTAGATCAATTTTAATACTGTGTCCAATAACACTTTTCTTGCAGTCTCTTAAGGGGAAGACACTATGACACTAGATTATTTTTTTATTTATGACTAACTGCTGCTCGCGGTTTCACCCGCGTGGAGATTTTGGATTCCGTGTGTGGGTTTTATTTTTTTGCGCGTAACCCTTATTATTTATCTAAAATTAAAGTAGCCTACGTTACTCCTTGTAACATCAGCCAGTCCATCTGCCAGTGAAAGTCCCGTCAAAATCGTTCCAGCCCTTTCCGAAATTACCCGTAACAAACAGACAGACAGACAAAAATTTAAAAAATGGTTGTTTTGTTATAGGTAACATATATACTTTCATATGCATTTAGTAAAAAGCTGTTATTTTGATATTACAACCAGACACTTCAATTTTTTTTATTTGTATATAGATGACCTATGTTTATGTGTTCTTTATAGATAGCACTTGTACCAAATTACACTAGCACTGTAACACTACTCCAATTCAAATGGGTTAGTTATTTTTAATCTTTTTGTTATATCCGTGTGGTCGACAGTTTGATTGATGATTGCTTCGACATTCACATGGTTATGTTATGAACTCTTTGTTCGTGAGCTTCTTCAAACTTTTTAACCATTTTGTCGACAAACTCAATTTTAAGTATCAAGTAATTCTTGATACTTGAATGTAGGACAGGGCCGGACTAAGGACGGAATGAAAATGGCACAAATATTAATTCTGTCGTATTACGTTTTCTTCGCTTGACTTCAGGATTTAATCTGCCAATATATCAGTCGAATTAATGTTATTTTCTTTTACTGTAGTAATTGAGTTATTAATAAATTCGCAGACGATGACCGTCGTGCAAGACGCCGATTTGTGCTTCTGTTTTCTCTTATTTTATATTTTTACTTTCGATAGGTACAGCCACAGTAAAAAAAGGTTTGTCATCTTAAGGTCTATTTTTGTTTGCGCAGTAGTTGTTTTGTGTTAAGACTACTTGCTTAAACGTATTTGTCTAGTCCATGCCAGTATTGCGTTACCGTGACAACGATTCTGTTATAATAAGATTTATGATCAATGAGAAAATTAATTGGGAGATGCAAGTGGTACTGACAAACTTTGACAGTTAAATAAAACAAACAATTTGATTTATTTTTCTAAATAGCCAGGCCATTAAGAAGGTTTTATGTTTATGTAAACTAGGCATTGATCAAAGGTGAATGCTATTTTAATCTTTCTTATCAGTGCATTAAATAATAGTATACTACACACGAGTCTGCTAATTGCCGTAAGATCAAAAGATACTAAGCGTCTTTACATGATATTGGAAAGAATTTGAAAACTGACGAAGGTATTCTTACCATGACTCTACCTACGTTAACGTTGGACCACTATTTTTTAACTATATGTAATTCAAGGCTAAAAACGGGACTAGCTCTCAAGATGACAAAGATGAGGTAGATTTACCAGGTGGTATAGGACTAACTCTTCTACGAGTCTCCGTTTGAGTGGGTACCAACATTTTGCTCATGTAGTCTACCGCCAAGCTGCGATGTGCAAGCAATATCAACTATGTTCCGGTTTGACAAGAAGAGTAGCCAATGAAACTGGGCTTATGAGACGTAATATCTAATGTCTCAGGGTAACGAGCACGCTGCAGTGCCACGCAGGCCTTTGTGATTCAAAGTTCTGCGTGGCAATGCAAGTGTTATGGGCTGGCGTTGTGCTTACCGTCAGGCAATCGACCAGCTCGACTCGTTACCAAATAACATAAAAAAACGACCAGCTCGTATCGTTGTCAAATAGTATAAAAAAAATACCAAGGTTATTTTAATATCACATTGTTTTAATTAATGAAGTAGGCGGTCACGTTACTCGGTTAGTCAGTAATCCAGATTCCACCAGTAATGAGCGAATCGGAGAGGATGCCGATGAGTTCCGACGCTAATTGGTGAGTCGGACGGATGGGACTAGAATCCAATTGATGGAGATACCGACCGTTCTGTTTTCTCTTGACTTTTTAACCGACTTCCAAAAAAGGAGAAGGTTCTCAATTCTCGGTGGGTAATTTTTTTATTTTTTTTATGTTTGTTACCTCAATACTCCGTCATTTATAAACCGATTTAGAAAATTCTTTTTTTACTTAAAGGATATACTTTCAGATTGGTCCCATAGAAATTTCATCAAAATCGGTTCTGTAGTTTGTCACTAAAGTCGGTTCGTCGCTGTTTTAAAGCCATATTTTTATACTATTGGATAATGAGAGAAGCGGGTCGTATGCCTGATGGTATAAGCATAACACCAGCCTAAAACAATTGCGGTGCTAATTAGAGATTTGACACACAAAAGATCGCGTGGCACTGCAGTGCGCTCGTTACCTTGAGACATTAGGTATTTTAATCTCATAAGCCCAGTAATTTCACTGACTACTTTACTCAAAAGCTTTGTATCATTCACTTTACACAACACTTTCGACTTTGCTTTTGAGAATTTGAGATGGCTTGAAATTCTGCTAACTCGATCTTTTTGAAACGTATTTTCGGGCAATTGAATCTGTTTAAATCGAATGAAGTATATTAGTCTATAAATTCCTGTGACATTCTTTTTAAATTTTTTTGAACTTTTCGTTTATTCACTCTCTAAATCTAGACTAATACTTAATGTGGTAAAATTTTATATTTGTTTGTACTGAAGCGATTCTTGAAATTTAATATCGTCATTTTTAGGCGCGCTGATTGCTGAAAGGTTGACATCATTTTGGATTCGCTGAAACTTTGTGATTAGTCAGAGTATATCTCAGAGTTGATATGGCATGGAATTCTTATGAATCACTACTAATTGAAAATAATCATTACTGATACATCTATAGAAATAAATAAGATTGAAGTGTCTGTTTGTAATATCAAAAAGCTTTTTACTAAACGCATATATAAAAGCAGTAAAACTAACAAAAAACAATTTTTAAAATTTTTGTCGGTCTATCTGTTTGTTCCGGCTAATCTCCGAAACGGCTGGACAGATTTTGACGGGATTTTCACTGGCAGATATATAGCTGATGTTATAAGGAGTACACTTAGGCTACGTGAGCGAAGCCACTGGGCACAATATTATGAAGCAATAAAGTTTGTAATTTTTTTTCTACATTATCCCTGAGTTATTTTTTCCTTATGATTGTCCCTTTCGATCGGTATCATAAAAATACAGAATGTTTATTTCCTACATTTGGCGGGTTCGATTCCCGCCTCTGGCAAGTGACTTTTAAGAAATATTTGAATGCAGTTATTTTTATTTCTAAAAATAAAGAAATGTTTCCTATGAGTAAAATTTGCTAACACAAATATTTATTAGGGTACTTTCCCTCCGGGGGGCATAGGTTTGGTCCACCCTGTATATAAACAGCTATTGATAAAAATGGCGCCTGGCACAAGCTTCATTTATCACATGCATGACGTAAATCAATCTACTCTATAGAAAAGTGCTAAACAAATTACACTTGCCATTTTATCACGACTTGCAATAAATCAATATTATTAGAACTCACATTTAGTGGTTTATAATGTTAGCACTGGTGTAGATTCTGGCATCTCATTCCTAAACATTATTTTAGTTTCGCTCCCTCTCTTTCCAAAATTAACACGAGAAAGGGATGGAATATGTCTGAATTTAGCAAAAACCCATATTTAACAAATCAGGCGTCATTCACTAAATTAAATGCCGTTAAATATACACTAAATAAAAGCCAGTTGATTAATATGGCAGGTCTAAAATATATTCTATCTCTATCTCATGTTCTTATTTAAAAATAGAAAAGTGAAACTAAAATTAGGTTTAGGTTTGAAATATCAGAATCGACACCATTGACCAGGAATCTGTTTGTCTCTTTCCAATTAAGAACATGAGAAAGGAATGGCTAATAATTTAGATCAGTCAAATTACTCCACTTGCTTGTAGGTGTCTAGCGTAATTTCAACGGCCAGGAACTTAGTGGCGTCTATTTGTCAAAGATGAAAGATATTTGACAGCTCTAAAGTAAATTTAGACTTGTCAAACATCATCTATCCCTTTCTCATGTTTTTATTGGAAAGAGAACTCGAAACTAAAATCAGATTTAAGTTTGTGAGGCCAGGAATCAGCACCAATACCGATTGCTTACGTATATAGTGTGCGTACAAACTATTAGCACTTTATAGTTACGCTAACTGAAGGAACAGTTAACTATGCTGTGTGAAATTAAACCTAGTTGTAAGGTGTGAATTAAACCTGAAAAAAATCTGTTACAGTTTACAGGGTAACGTTATTTAAACAATCGATAGTTTAGCGTTTGACCGCTATGTTATATGACAATAAGGTCTAAGCTGGTGACACACTAAGTGAATAACGGGGGCAGACGCCTTGCTCCGAAAATTGCAATCCGTCAGACGAAGTTTCGACGCTCGATTTTCGGAGTAAGGCCCCTGGATCTGAAGTACCTACGGTCGCAGGAACAGCAGCACAAATACGGATCTTTTCGATGGATAAAATTGACAGTCCAAATCGATTTATTTTTATATAATTTATCGAGCCTTGGTACAACCGACAAAAGTTATCGAATAGCTAGGTCGAATCCAAAGAGAAAATAAAGCTACTACAATACTTTACGATCAGACTTCGGTACTCGCAACATTCGATAAATTTATCAGGTTTTTCGATTCGACAAATTTGTCGTTTGGACTTTCGTACTTGCGCCGCAGACCTATAAAAGATAACTTTAGGGTGGTTACTAGCTAAACGAGTCCTAAATAATAACCTGTCCTTGTTTTTATACGCAATACAGACTGGATGTCCTTACAATAATAAAGATATGGCTCGATTTAATAAAAGAACTACTCTTGGCATATAAATAGCTAATATAATTTATATTTATTTATTTATATTTAATATAATATATATAATATAAGCTAGTATAATTTACAAAATAAAAATAACACCTGGGACAAGCCAGTGTCACTCAGGATGATGTACGGATTCTAAAGGTACCCTATACATCTAAAACTGTTCAGGCATTTATAAGGTATGGTGGAATAATGAACTCACATACTTGAACCCTGAAAACATTACACTACTTTTTTGAGCAATAATCATGTAAAAAAAACAAACCAACACCGCTTAGAGCAAAACTAAAATCCCATTGCGTACAGGTATCTTCAAGAGAATAAAAAAATCGCGGAACAGCGCTTTCCGCGAATCATAAAACAACCACGCATCACATGTCGAACAGTGAATAAAAAGAAATAGAAATAAAATTATCCCAAACATTCAAAAATACACAATGATAAACAAATCGGAACTAAATAAGAATTCAAGCTGACGCATGTCAAAACTAAAAGGCGCTTTATTAAATATTCAAAGCTTTTTCACGCTGAAGTGGCGCTGACCTCAGACAAGATTGATCACCGCACTGAAAGCTGCGTGCTCATACGCACGTAGATGCTCTACAAATCTTTTAAACTAACAAAAAAATGCCGACGTTCGAGCGCGGCGGTTGAAACAGTAGATATCGTTTTCCTGAGAGAATCGTCTCGTGTCCGATTTTGCCTCGTATTCCGACTAAGTTTCATAGATCCGGGGACACTGTTCCGATCGAACATATTCATATTCATTTATTTCATAACAGAAAATGTTACAGGTCAACAAAAAAGCACACTACATAGCCCACATATTAATAATTAACAAGTCAAATAAGTAAAAAATGGAATTTTTCATTCAAACAAAGTATTTTCAAGCTATGGCTGAGATAGGTTATTTAATAAATTCATCAAATGTATAGAATGAATGATGTAAGACTGCTATCTGCCTTTTAAAGTAGCTGCTAGATTATTCCTAAGAATAGCATCACCCCATCTCCTACCGTGGATGGCGTAAGAATGCACGGAATGGGCAGCAGCATTCTCCAAGCGATCATCAAGACGCTTGCCAACCGTGGTACGTATGGTTATGAAATACCCCGAGGGAAGGAAACCCTAAGCCACTAAAAGGCCAACACAATGCCACGACTGCACGCATGCGGTCGGCGACAGACACCCGCAGGAGATGGCCCAAAGCCCGGAACTGCCTCCTCGACGAAATGCTCCGTATTTCAGCAAGAAGAAATTTAGTCGATTTGTCTCTTTTTTAAAGCAATTTTTGTAGATATAGGTCTGAGGTATATTAGAACGTATAAAGCTATATGTTACAAATTTCCAGGATACAATAACAATAATAAATAATAAGGATATTGGAGTCACCATGTGGAGTCCGCGCTGATTTCTGAATCTTATCCAAATGAACAATAATATTGTTACCATGTGGATTGTGGAGGTTGCACTTTTTTCATGATCCAAATGAGTTAACAATAGCTACTTACAGGTAAAATAGTAGAATTATTTCAATTCAGCACGAATTATAATTATTTACTCCGAATCACAAAAAAAAGTTACTTAAAGACGTATTGAAAATCTCCGCCTTTTTTGAAGTCGGTTAAAAATGAAAAAATTTGCGAAGTCTACCAGCTTTCACGCTGAGTTCTACTTCCTGCTAAGCTTAAATATTATAAGTATTTTATTTTTGCGAGACGTATTCGGCTCAAGGATCCAATACAGATAGGGTTATCGACTAATTTTTTGATGAGAAACGTTATATCGTTATATCGTATTTTTTTGCGCGGAAACCTAATTCTTTTTCTAAAATAAAAGTAGCCTAAGTTACTCCTTATAGCATCAGCTATCTGCCAGTGAAAGTCCCGTCAAAATCGGTCCAGCCGTTTCGGAGATTACCCTGAACAAATAGACAGACAAAAAATAAAAAAATGGTTGATTGTAGGTACCGCATATACTTTCATATGCATTTAGTAAAATGCTGTTATTTTGATGTTACAAACAGACACTTCAATTTTATTTATTTGTATAGATTTGTTGCCTCAGATCTTATTTTGATTGAAGATTTTAACATTTTTTTTTAATTTGAAACTTACTTTCTGACTGGTCCAACAGAAATTTGATTAAAATCGGTTCAGCAGATTGTCACTGAAGTCAGTTCGTCCCTTTTTTTAATGCAATTTTACTTATTACTCATCAGTCTAACTTTTTGACGCCGGTTGAGCGAGTTTCACCTTCGACTAAATAATCGCTTAAGATCATGGCACTACTCTCTCCAAAAAATTTAAGAAAGGTTAAGGCTGAGATCTCTCGCATTTTCGAAGCTTGTGAGACAGCCCTATTCGTGAGTCGTCAATTATGAAAAGCGATTTAATGAAAATGACGATCGATTGGCGTTACATAAGCAGTAGTACTCATTACTGGCTGGAAATAAACGTATGCGTGGTCAGTGGCCGTGAGATTGTTAGCGCGAGGAAATGAGGCTGAAGATACTGAGTTACCGATTTGTCGCACGACAATTTGAGCTGCACACGCGCACACGCGCACACGCGCACGCGCACACACGCACACGCGCACACGCGCACACGCACACACACACACACACACACACACACACACACACACACACACCTGCTCTTAATATGTATTCCTTTCTATATAAAGTAAATCCGTAATTGGGTGTTAGTTTCGTAAGCCCACAAGGGCGCCACTTGGTGCGCTGGCTCTTTTACGCAATTAGGCCGTTTATCGGCTCTCTTTGCGTGATCGAGTGGTGTGCGTTACTCTAACCACCGGCTGTCCTCCAGGAAAGCCAGCAGCTGCTGACGCCGGTACAGGCTTCCTGGAGTGTTCCCGGTGACCCAAGGAACGTTGTTCGCTAAGACACCACGCTCGTGCACTCCGTCAGCAAATGCGTGGCCGTTTCTTCAGCCTCCAGGCATCCCCTGCATAGCGGGCTATTGGTAACACCTAGGTATTGTTGGGGAGCGCAACAAGACTTGCCTGTATGCAGTACTACTACTTATTCTGTGCCTGTATAGATTTAAGATTGTATGTAATATAAGTAATTGAAGGTTTGGGACGAATAGTAGTAAAAGAGAGAAAGCTATGGAAACAATACGTAGCTATCTTAACGTAATGCATCTGTAACGGGATCTGTAGAATTTGATGGTACCGTTAGGCTAAGGATAAGAGCGCCTCGTAGGTAACTGCCATTATCCATTGTTCATTGACCATCCCTCAGCCTAACGGTACATTTCGACCCTTGCGTGAGAAACTTGAAGTACCATGTGCGAGCGTCTTTAGCACCGCGTCGGCTGGGCGAGCCCTTTATATAGGCCCGTTACAGTGTATTCAGGGAGTTAGTCTGTAGTCCGATCCCAAACCTTCAACGTCGTCGTCATATTATCGAAGAATAAAATATCACGTCAACCAGCAGCGTGGTTCCTTTGGTGGAGAGTGAACTCATCGTTTCATTTTCGCTTCTACGGATCCCTGCGCCGCAATCGTCTACACCTATATTAAGCAGGTGTTTGTTTAGTGAGCAATGTCTTATACAATCCCAACTATCTGTCGGAGTTTGCTCCGACTTAGGCTCAACAAAGTACCTAGTGCTAAAAGTGTTAAGACAATATTCAAAATCATTTTCGCATGCAAATATCCATGCCGCCGGTGAGTGTCGGCCTTAAAATGTCATCAACTACAAAATTAGCAAAGATCAATACCTACCTACTATTACGCTAAAGAGGCGTGGTAACGCGTAATTTCCTAGTCATTAACTCTTCCTTCCTCCACTAGTAGTTTTTATGCACAGCAGAACAATAGACTAATTACTGTGTACTTAGTTTAACTCTTAGTTTCAAGCAAAAGATGAGAATTAGCTCCCTTTGTCTTTTCTTTAAAACTTCAAATACTAACTACTAAATATAACTGCAACCCTATGGATGTCGCCTACGCCCTTCGGGAGGTGTACTCCGGCATCTACTCATCGGCATCCAAAGTTCATTCTCTGAAGCTGAAGCGGTTTACAGGTGCGCAAATACCCGTTACCCTTCCCGACACTCTCTTCCTAGTACACACACAGGAAGAGAAAGAATCCCTGATCACCAAGGGATACGGGGGAGGCACTGGGTCGCGCATCTTGACCATTCATGAAGCTCAGGGACTGACGTACGAGTCGGTGATCGTCATGCAAACTAAAGGCCAAAAGCTTAAGCTGCACGACAGCGTCCCACATGCGGTGGTGGCATTGTCGCGTCATCGGAGTAGCTGTACATACTATACCGATGATAGCGACGATGCGATAGGCCGCTTCGTGATGAGGGTGAAGGCAGCTTCCACCAAAAGGATCGTGGACTACAACCTCAAAATGGCCATCAGAGATGGGAACAATGTGGTGGCGGAGGCCATCGTAGAGTTCGAACGAAGGGGCGGAGACGGAGAGTTGACATAGAAAAAGTGAATTAAGTGAACAACCGGAGTGGCCATGGCCACTGGAATGACCCTGCTGCAGCGGCGTCGTGTGGCGGGTCGCCCTCTTCCCTCGAAAATGGTTGAGGAGAGCGATGGCTGGCACATGCGTCACACTCGTGAACGGGTGCTGCTAGTGGGATCTCGTCCGCTCCGATTGTGCACTTCATTAACTACTCTTGATAAACTAGCAATAACTTACACTAGTAATATTTATATAAATGTAATAATAGTATGTAGTATGTATAATGTAATAATAATAATAGTATGTTAATTTAATAATATGTATGTATAATATGTGACACTTTAGTTAGGCCTTCAGAGTAGGTATACTTTTGTTAAGTAATAATATATTAAGAAATTATAATGTAAAAATAACTTATACAGCAAAAAAAGGGTGCGAGCCCTGGAGCTTGCAGAGTATAATAATTAAATTAAAAAAAAAAAAAAAAAAAAAAAAAAATAAATATAACTGCAATATACTGCGATGTTCCTAACAAACTTGCATTTAAAAATCTAAAAAAGCACGCGTCCTCTTGACTTCATCATCAGAACCTCGACACCTGCAATCTATAATTGGTGCAGTGAAAATACTAGGAGCGCACTGCAGTGCCACGCAGGCCTTTGTGTTTCAAAGTTCTGGGTGGCACTGCAATTGTTATGGGCCGGCGTTATGCTTACCATCAGCGTCTTGTTACCAATAAAAAACAAATAAAAAAAAAACGGACTCATCGAATGGACTCATATGAGCCCAAACAGGTGGGGCTTACTTGTAGCCATTGAAGAGTTCCACTATCCAGCTCCTGCCTCCATCATCAGACCAGCTCCATGATACCAATTTATTGTATTGTCATCCAAACTACATATACAAACAAAGTTTCATTTCGATTCTACAGTTAGAAATAGGTTAAAATTGAACTCCAAGATTTGATTAGATTGTTAATCAGTCACTTACAAGTTCCAAGTGAAGCTAGTAGAAGTGTATTAGGTACTACTACTACACCGCGCTTGAATTGGAATAATTATCGAACTATGATCTAAATTTCAGTACAGACCTACATTTCAAACCGGGCAAATACAAATATTTACTAGAAAAATATTGTGGTTGGCGCGTGGAAGCATCCACATGTGCTGTGAAAAACCTCACCTGAGTCCATAGCAAGCGACTTCCCTTTCATTTCATTAGTCCATTCGTTTAATAACTTTCTTTTATTTAGTCTAGTATTCCATATCTACGTAATACCTACGCATGTTTGGATTTACCAAATATTTGAACAACTGCATATTGTAACATTGATGTATCGGCGTTACAATAATATTTGCGTTCAAAGTCGAAAGTAGTGCACGCATACCTACGTATATTACCTATTTAATGTGATAATTGATTAATAATGAAAGTAACTATTATGTTATCAACGGGTTTTATATCATTTGTGGACGAACGTTTTGTTAGTGGTAGGACTAACTCTTCTGCGAGTGTCCGTCTGGGTTGTTAACACCGCTTTGTGAGTGAAGTCTGCCGCCAAGCAGTAGTGTGCAAGCATTACTGTGTTCCGGTTTGATGAGCAGAGTAACCAGTGAAATTACTGGGCTTATGAGACTTGATACCTAATGTCTCAGGGTAACGAGTGCATTGCAGTGCCACGCAGGCCTTTGTGTTTCAAAGTTCTGAGTGGCACTGCAATTGTTATGGGCCGGCGTTATGCTTACCATCAGGCAAACGACCAGCTCGTCTCGTTACCTAATAACATAAAAAAAAAGTCTGTTGACGTCATAAAAAGCTAGTAATGCTATGGCTCTGTATAGAATAACAGCTACAAAATTTTACTTATTTATTTATTTATTTATTTATTGATCGTCAACACAATGTACATTCTTACAATTCATTTAAACTAAATTCTAAAATATACATGGTTAATGCCATCATAATTATAGACGAAGACTGCATGCAAATATTAAAAGGCGAGTATTAAAAAATATAAAATAAAGAATGAGTTCAGATAGTACTTAACAAGATTATACAGCAGGACATATAAGATTGAATTTAAAATAAAAATGAGCATTGAATAAAACCTGTAGATATAAAAATGTGATGTAAAAAATAATGAAGTAAAAATAATAATAATCAAATACCATCATTCTATTCAATTCAAGTTAATAATTCCATTAAAATTCCGCAAATAAACGATATCTTAGCTAGTCACAGTAAAATAGTATTTAGAATAAATAAAAATAATCAAATAAAACTCATAAATAATCTTACGACAAAAAAGAGATCACTAATACATAAATATATTAAATTTCATAACAAAATATTTCTTAAAAATTCATTTTAAAGTAAAATAAAACAATTCAAAGTAAAATAAAACATTTCAAAGTAAAATAAAACAATTCAAAGTAAAATAAAACATTTCAAAGGAAAGTAAAACATTTCAAAGTAAAATAAATTTTTTCAAAGTAAAACATTGTTTGCCTCAATCATAAGCAAAAACCACAAACTTTTTAAACTTGCCGATGCTATCAACAAAGAGGTCAATGTCGTGAGACTTCGCGTACCTATTAAACTCTCTTATGATCCTATTAAGAGGAGCATTGTGACCCAAGTTCGATTTACATAAGCTATCTTTTAGTAGTTGGTAACGTAACGTTCGTGGTAACCGCGTTGGTATGGAAAAAGTTAACGAGAAGAGGAGCTCTGGTGTATCAAGTATGCCATTGGCAAGCTTAAATAGAAAGACCAAGTCGAGCATCAGCCGTCGATCCACGAGTGAAGTTGTTTTAAAATAATTCAGTCTATCTTCATATGATAAAAGAACCTTCCCCAAATTAACCGAGTAGGTTAAATGCCACAAGAATCTCTTTTGTACACTTTCAAGTCTTTTAATGTAAACCTTATAAAAGGGATTCCAGGTGACGCTGCAATACTCCAAACCACTGCGAACGAATGAGTTGAACAGTAAGAGTTTGGTCGAAGGTGATTTGAAGTCCCTACAGTTACGAAGAATGAAGCCCAGATTCCTAAATCCCTTAGAACAAACCTTATCAATGTGAACGTGAAATTGTAATTTAGAGTCAAGCTGTACCCCCAGGTCTCTTATTGTGTTAACTTTCTCTAAGGCATGTGATTTTATTTTGTAACTCGTATAGAGTGTATTTATTTTTCTTGAGAAACGCATGTAATAACATTTTGAAGTATTTAATTCAATGAAATTAAAATCACACCATTCGGCCAAGCGATTCAAATCCTCTTGTAGAAGATCAGCATCTAGAGAAGTATCAACAGTTCTAAAAAACTTTAGATCGTCAGCAAATAAATAATAACGGGAGTAACGAAAACAGTCTCCTATATCGTTAATAAACACGTTAAATAGTAACGGACCTAAATGAGATCCCTGAGGCACGCCTGACAAGACCGGGAAAGAATCTGAACAGTAACCACTCACCACTACCTTGGACAGACGATCCGAAAGGTATGATCCACACCAACTCAGCAAAGGCTCAGCGACGCCAAGATGAGAAAGCTTTTGAAGAAGAACTTGGTGATTCACCCTGTCAAAGGCCCTGCTGAAATCAGTGTATATCGCATCAACGGACGAACGACTATCAATGATCAGAGAGACCTCGTTTATAAACGACGTTAGGTTTGTTGCAGTAGATTTAGCTTTCGTAAAACCATGCTGCCAAGGATTAATTACATGTTTGAGATGCCAAGACAGTATAGGGTACAGCAACTGCTCAAAAATTTTAGCGAAAACAGGAAGAATCGAAATTGGCCTATAGTTTTTCACTTGGTCTTTTTGGCCACTTTTGAATAAAGGGAGCACCAAAGCTACCTTCCACTCGTCAGGGAAAATACCGGTGCTGAGAGATCTATTATAAATTAGACACAACGGTCTCATCAAAGCTGGTGCAGATTTTGCAACAAATACACTCGGGATTCCATCAGAACCTGCCTTACTAATGATTAAATTGTGATTTTTTATTTTTTCGCAATTGATACACAACATTTGACCGTTTTCTAGCCCGTGGTTGACGTTTGAACCACGCTTGCCCAGAAGATACCCATTATCTCGTGTCAAATTGCATAATGATACGTTTTATTGCAAGCGTCTACCCGCGACCGTTATGCTTACCATCAGGCAAACGACCAGCTCGTCTCGTTACTAAACAACATAAAAAAAATCTACCTGGGGCCTATTTCATAAAAAATATTACATAGTCTAATATTATGAGCTTTTTTTTTCTTTTTTCATATAAAATATGAATGAGGCTAATACTCATAATATTAGACTAATATTTTTTATGAAACAGGCCTCTGGTCATAGACGACGATATTAAGGTCGAAGGAGTTTAAACAAATTAACCTAGACTCGGATTGGCTTTCGAATGAAGTTGCCCGAACACACCGATAGGTGCAGGTTTTTCATCTATAGGGTAGTTACTAGCTTGACGAACACCTGAAAATACCTTATTATCATGGTATGTTTGCACCACAATGTTTCCTCTAGCACAACTAAGGGATACCCGTTTGTCTGACGCCGCTGCTTCGCCGTGGTCTTCTAAGAAACATGAATCGTGGTCGGTTTTCCCTCCAACCTTGAATTAAGATATTAGGTACTATATCCGTTTCCGCTTATCCACCCACATCTGAAACATAAAGAGCGGGCTTCCCTGCTTTTGCGATGTAACGTGAAAAATAAACATAGACCAACAAAATAATAGAGACGGCGCTCGTAGCGAAGCTAAGTAAGCCAGCCCACTTTTAAATACAAACAAGCATTACTTTTTTATCATGTTGATCAGCGCTGGACTACTAAATGACACCAAGTGAACATCATGATCATCAGTCGGAAGACGTCCACTGCTGCACATGATAGGCCTCTCCCATAAAACGCTACTTGGATGGGCTACTCTCCTCTTGCATCCAACGGTTGCCCGCGGTTTTGACAAGGTAATTGGTCCACCTATGGTCAATCCTTAATGGATCTGGTGATCCAGTACAGCTGGTAGAATGATCCAATAGCTAGGCAACAGATTTTCACCTTGAGGGTGGTAGCTAGGTGAGCACTATAGAAAATATCCTACCACCTTGCTATTGATTGCATCACAATGTTTACCTTCACCGAATGTTCAAGCCTTGTGCAGGAATTGAACTATAGATGGATCAAGGCGTCTCACTTTTTTTTTATGCTATTGGTAACGAGACGAGCTGGTCGTTTGCCTGATGGTAAGCATAACGCCGGCCCATAACAATTGCAGTGCCACCCAGAACTTTGAAACACAAAGGCCTGCGCGGCACTTCAGTGCGCTCGTTACCCTGAGACATTAGGTATTAAGTCTCATAAGCCCAGTAATTTCACTGGATACTCTGCTCATCAAACCGGAACACAGTAATGCTTGCACACTACTGCTTGGCGGCAGACTTCACGAGCAAAGCGGTGGTAACAACCCAGACGGACACTCGCAGAAGAGTTAGTCCTCCCACTAACAATTGAACCATAGATGGATCAAGGCGTCTCACTTACACGAGTCATCATCTTTTCATTGACTTACATTATTAAAAAGCACGCTGAAACTGTTCTGTATACATCTGATTTTAATAGCAAACTCTCGAAGGATTTTTCATTCGTAAAATTTATAGCTTAATTGAAAATTGAATGTAGTTACCTGTCTAGCTGAATAATATACGATAATATTTTCTTATTTTTAGCTGGTGTTGTTTACTAGCAGCTACGGCGTTTCGTACTTGGTAACGACTTGACCAGCATCATGGCGGTTCACGCTATTGTTTGTGTACAGATGGCGAGGAGGTGGGTGGTGAAGAAGAACACGAGGATATCTTACAGTTGTGTTTTATTCGGCGGTCGTTGCCAAAAAGTGACTCACTCTTATACAAAAACCATCGACTATCTTGGTATTGCCATGCATTTCCCCAGTTGCCAGTACCAACATAATAATTTTACCAACACTAATAATTTAAATTTAAGCTTATGTAAACATGAAATTAAAATAACTATAACTGAAGATTATACATTATTAATTCAAAGTATTATAAACGAGCAATAAATGAATTGAACTGATAAACCCCAAAATCTTAGACTTATACGTATAATTACTTAGTTTAGCGATTGTTATCAACGGTGGTAGGAGCTGGAAGTTGTAACATTCGGCCATCCTGCATCAGCCGTGTCCCACGGCTATCTTGAAAATTGTTTGCGGCCCTGGATGTCTGGAACAAAATTATACAAAGCAGTAAGCCGTCTTTGATAACGTTAATTTAACGTAAAGAAACAGGGGAGAAAAGGAGAACATATTAATTAATGTGATTATTGGTTTTGTAAAATATTTTACTCCTCCTCATACAGATCTAGCTTAGTTGACTAGATATTTATCTTTTACAGAACACAGATCTAATAAGTATATTAGATATTAATTTATATACCTGTAATTATTATTTTGTAGAATTTACTTTACTATTCTGGTCACAAAGATCTAGCATAAATTACTAGATATTGTCTATTTTTGTATCACACACACAGATCTAATCAGTATATTAGATATTCATTAAATTAATTATTGTTTTGTAGAAGTCTCGCTATTCCTCACACAGATCTAGCGTAATTGACTAGATATTGTATACCTTATAGCTTACACACAGATCTAATAAGTATATTAGATATTAATTTATATGCCTTTAATTATTATTTTGTAAAATTTCTTACCACTGCAAATTTCTTACTACTGGTCACACAGATCTAGCGTAAATGACTAGATATTTTCTATTTTGTAGCACGCACAGATCTAATTTGTTACCTGCTATACTAAGATGTTAATTTTTATAATTATCGTTTTATAAAACTGTTTTACTATACTGGACACAAAAATCTAGCATAAATTACTAGATATTATCTATTTTTTATATCACACACACAGATCTAATCAGTATATTAGATATTCATTCAATTAATTATTGTTTTGTAGAATGTCTCACTATGCCTCACACAGATCTAGCGTAATTGACTAGATATTGTATACTTTATAGTTTATAGCACACACACAGATCTAATAAGTATATTAGATATTAATAATTATCGTTTTGTAAAATGTCTTATTAGTGGTCGATCACACAGATCTAGCACAAATTACTAGATATTGTATATATTATAGCACACACAGATCTAATAAGTATATACAGGCAAATATCCCTCGCAGTGGAAACTGTCTAGAGTTAGCCCGATTCCTAAAAGCTCGGACAAATCCAAAGTCGAGGAATATCGGCCGATTGCAGTGCTTTCGTCCCCGGCAAAGATATTTGAATGCATTCTGCATAAGCTCATATACGCACAAGTGGACAAATATCTCTGTGATGAGCAGCATGGGTTCAGGCCGAAAAGATCTGTCGAAACAAACCTGTTGACCCTTGTGGGGTTTGTTTCAAGTACACTTGACCGCGGCTCCCAAGTTGATGTACTCTATTTCGACTTTTGTTTTTGTTAAGGCGTTTGATAGGGTTAATAATGACATACTGCTGGCAAAGCTTTGTGCAATAGGCTTTGCCCCGAGACTGCTTCATCTTCTTGCAGACTACCTTCGCGATCGCCAGCAGTTCGTTAAGCTTGGATTATACGAGTCTCAACCCTATCACACGCGTTCCGGAGTCAGCCAGGGATCAATTTTGGGGCCTCTTTTGTTTTTAGTGATGGTGAACGATCTTCCCACTGTCCTTGCGCACTCTCGATGCTTACTTTATGCTGACGATCTTAAACTCTTCTCTGAGATTAGATCTGAAGCAGATTGTGAAGCCCTACAGCGAGACGTCAACGCTGTATCTCAATGGAGTCATGGGAATCGAATGGAATTTAACACCACCAAATGCTGCGCAATGACTTTCGGTCGAATGTGGAACCCCATAACCTATGACTATCAAATAAACGGCTATAGTGTAACTCGCCCATCTGTTACAAAGGATTTGGGTGTTCTGTTTGATAGAAAGTTGACGTTTCACGACCACATTGTTGTAGTAGCTAAGGAGTCCTTTAGACGGTTGGGTTTTATCCTTCGAAATTCCCGTGACTTCAGCAATCAGCACGTAATACGCCTTATTTTTGCGGCACTGGTTCGTAGTAAGTTGGAAAGTGCCATGTGCATATGGAATCCACATGAAAGTACTTATGCGCTATTAATTGAAAAGGTGCAGAAAGCTTTCCTCCGTTACTTATATAAATTCATTTATGGGTACTATCCCTTCATGTATCCCACAAAGTTCCTTTTGGGTTCATTGGGCTACAACTCTTTGGAAGTCAGAAGGAACAAGCAACAACTGGTTCTTATGTGCAAGGTACTCAGGGGTAAGGTTGACGCGCCGGATTTGCATGGTGAGCTGTGTCGGATCTTTGCACCTGATAATTTCTGTCGCATCAGACGACACAAATTATTCAGCGTGCCACCTTGTCGCACCGTAGCGCATTCCAACTCGCCCATACCGCGCTCACTCTCCGCTCTCAACGCTCTCTCGGCTGCCAATCCTGATTGTGATTTGTTTGCGGATGGATGGCAGGTGATAATGTTGGAATGTCTGCGTTTTTGTGAGTCTAAGGATGTATGTGTGAGTAGCTGTGTTTAGTTTCTAAGTTAATTATTATGTGTTCCAAAGTGTGTGTAATATCTAATTAATTATGTATTTTGAGTAATTGGCATTTATAATTTATTGTAATTCTTTTTTTTTTTTCTGTTATAATTGATTGATATATTTTTGTTTGTTTTTGTTAAATCTTTTTAAATTTTCTTATTAATTTTTACCTAATGTTTATTTTTAAATTTTCTTCATGTAATTCTCTTTCTTTAATTATTGTAATTGGTATAACATGCCGTTTTAATTAAAGTAAATAAATAAATAAATAAATTAGATATTAATAATTATCGTTTTGTAAAATGTCTTATTACTGGTCCATCACACAGATCTAGCACAAATGACTAGATATTGTATATATTATAGCACACACAGATCTAATAAGTATATTAGATATTAATAATTATCGTTTTGTAAAATGTCTTTTTACAGGTCCATCACACAGATCTAGCACAAATGACTAGATATTGCATATATTATAGCACACACAGATCTAATAAGTATATTAGATATTAATAATTATCGTTTTGTAAAATGTCTTTTTACTGGTCGATCACACAGATCTAGCACAAATGACTAGATATTGTATATATTATAGCACACACAGATCTAATAAGTATATTAGATATTAATAATTATCGTTTTGTAAAATGTCTTATTACTGGTCGATCACACAGATCTAGCAGAAATGACTAGATATTGTATATATTATAGCACACACAGATCTAATAAGTATATTAGATATTAATAATTATCATTTTGTAAAATGTCTTATTACTGGTCGATCACACAGATCTAGCACAAATGACTAGATATTGTATATATTATAGCACACACAGATCTAATAAGTATATTAGATATTAATAATTATCATTTTGTAAAATGTCTTATTACTGGTCGGTCACACAGATCTAGCACAAGTGACTAGATATTGTATATATGTACTATAGCACACACACAGATCTAATAAGTATATTAGATATTGATTATCGTTTAGTAAACTTTCTTACTACTGGTCACAAAGATCTAGCATAAATCACTAGATATTGTCTATTTTGTAGCACACACACAGATCTAATTAGTATATTAGATATTAATTTATATAAGTTATATCGTTTTGTAAAATATCTTACTACTCCTCACACAGATCTAGCTTAATTGACTAGATGTTATGTATTTTAGTTGTAAATATTACTCGTAGTTGATGAAATTATTCTCTTTTGACATTCAAAATGTTTCATTTCTCTTCACATAAATCTAGCGTTTAATAACAATACATTACAATTTCACTGTCTCGATATTTTATGAAATTGAATTGAATTTTTTTTTTTTTCATTTTATATTAAATGTTGTAAGATATTGATTTTTATGTATATATTTAGCTTTAACTATTTTAAATTAAGTCCCTAGACTTTTATTTTGATTGTGTTATATTTACAAAAGGATTATCGACCACCTGACGATTAAGTACATTATTACTTACAACCATCACATGTGTCTGTACAAATTTCGTGCGACAAGGCAGAAGCGAATATAATTGATGCATTCGTCACGTTCAACTTCTCTGTCAGAATCGGATGAGCTGTCTGAAACTGTAGGTTTATATGGACGTAGGGCTTCACCGGGTACCACTGCCCTACACTTCCTATAACCCTTCATACCTTTTATGCTATCAATTGTATAACGGTCAATAGAATGATCAGCCTTGGATATTTTGTATGGACCACTGTAACAATTACCTAACTTCTTTGTCACCCGCGTAGCATGATCGCGAGATATTCCACCTTTCCACAGTACTAAGTCTCCGACCTTGTACTTCCAGCAACTTTTATATTTTTTTTGTCATACCTGTCTTTCATGACCGTCATATATTTATCAATACTTACTTTCATAATTATTTTTAATAATATCTATTTAATATTATTATTTTATTTTTATTAAGTTCTGCGTGTACCTACCACGTGAATTCAATCTCAATTTTCATTAGTTCGTTATTTCCTTTTTTTTTCTTTTTCTGCTTGTATGTTTGTTTCTTAATATATTTGTTTTAGTATACATTAGTATTTATTCGTATATTTATATATATATTGTAGGTGTATATTATTTTAAATATTTTATTATAATATATATACTATAATGTTATTGGTTTATGTATATTTTTGTAGTTATATCTACTATAATAATAATTATGTAATCTCTATGCTGTATTTTTATTTATGTGTTTTGATTTATATCTTAATCCGCCTGTCATCACCCGCAGGGTTTACCTGAAAACCAGCGTCGAGTGTTTTATGCATACGGCATTTATGCTGAGGTGAATCCTTTTCGGCGCCACATCACTGCAGATTTTCTTTAAAATTTTGTATCGTGTCATTTTTTGTATCCTTGTTAACTGTTTATCTTGTCATTTTCTCCTATGTTCTATTTACTTTGTTGTGAGAGTGCCGAATAAATGTTTTTTCGGTCACGAACTCTTTGAAATACTTACTTGTAAATGCTATGCCACGATCAGTTATTATCCTACTAGGAGTCCCAAACATCGATATTTATTTCTTTGAGGTTCTTGATAGTTCCTACCGAACTTACACTTCTTACGGGTCTAGCAAATACAAACTTGGTAAATGAGTCAATCACAACCAGTATGTACATATTACCCTTGCGTGTTTTTAGGAATGGCCCCAAATGATCAGCATGAATGGTGTGCATTGGTATTTGCGGTTTTTCAATGGGGTGTAACTCGCCTTCTAGCTTTTCGTAGTTACCCTTGGCGTAGGCGCATTGCAAACAAGCATTTACATATTTGCGAATGAACCTAGTCATGCCACTAAACAAAAATTGTGACTTTATTGCCTTTTCACACTTGTCGAACCCCAGGTGACCAATCTGGTCATGGTATTTTTGTTGCAAACCCCACTTTGACAGTTTAGGAATTACGAACCTACTTCCATGTATAGTTTTACGAAACAATCAGCAAGTTCATTACTATATTCAGCGAACGAATCGCTATACGCGTTTAATAAGTTCAACAAGCGATTGCTATGATTTTCATCAATGATACCCATTTCTATATTATTATCTGCAACATCAATTGATCTACCTCCGTTTTCGATCGATCTACCATCAGAGTAATGATCACCTCTGCCTCTGAAAACATCGGACTGTTCATACAAGTCTGCGCGAGTAAGTAGTCTACCCGCAGCCCAACCTATACTCGAGTAGCCTAAGTTCGTGATTTGTAAGCGTAAATATCCGTTCATCAAAATTGACTGTGGCATAAAGTACGACTCCCTACCGAGACTATAAACGATAGGTCGTGCTATGAGAACTGTATCTTAACCTGTGTCGTGTGTCGTTTGCACATAGATATCATAAGTTGTTTGGTGCCACTTCCAAATTGTTGGTCAAAAATTAGGGTACCTTTTCTAAGAAATATTCCTTTGACAATAGAATTTTCGACAATTCGATGGCAGGACAGAAACATTGCTCATTATTAGCGATTAGTTTGATGAATTAGGAATTGCAAATGAGAGTCACGCGCGATTGATTAATGATTGGTTGACCTATTAATAGGTATATCTATATCTTTGAAATCCGTATCCGTAACCTGCCATAACTTTCAAGATGTACATCGTCAAAATATAGCTGGAACTGGAATCGACCAAGAGACATAATTTGCGTACCGCCGAAACCTCTCATCAATACCTTTTGATTGTAAAATTTTAAGCTGCAAATGCAACGGTCCGCGACTTAATGATATTTACTTTACTGCCGGTATCGATGTATGCGAGAACTATAATAGTGCCATTAATTGTAACATACTTCTTGTACATATCTGTCAAAATTTGAAATGAAACAAATAAAACCCATTTTACCTGCTAAATATTGCGTGATGATTGTGACGCCTGTCCATCTCGTGATCCGGCGCGGGTGCCGGTCACAGTAGCAGCATACCAGCAGGCAGCAGCAGCATACCAGCAGGCAGCAGCAGCATTCCAGCAGGCAGCAGCAGCATACCAGCAGGCAGCAGCAGCATGACCCAGACGTTGCAGCGGGTGGCTCGGCAGTCCCGCGCTTCTTGACCCGTTTTGCGGCAGATGAAGCAGGTCTTCGGCATGACTGATCCACGATGCCAGGTTAATGATCTTGATTCCGCAATTATAGCTCAACTTTCTTGTAGTTTTCCAGCGATGATAAAAATCCATAGTAGGTATAGTTCTTCTGGAGTGTCACAACTGTAGACCTATGCGTTTGCTTGCAATTCAGCCGGTAAGCCCCGAATCAGACAGGATATAGCGGCGTCCCCTTCTAAACCACATTTTATAGAAGTGATATTTTATCGTGGAAATACTTGGTCACTGTCTCATTGTTTACTTTGTTACGAGCAAGCATTTCTTCTAGCTGATCGACGTAGTCGGTGTAACATGGGAAAACGCGCGATAGGTTTTCTTTTGGATCAAATTTTGATATGCTTTCTGCATCGAGGTGAACTCTTCTTTTCTTAGGGACTTGTTCCCCTTTTCCGCCTTGTTCATGTTCTAAGAAAAAATCTTCTTCGTTTTCGGTACCTTCATTTTCTGACAACGTTTCAGTAGAACTTATTTTTCTTTTCTTTCTTAATCCGTGAAGAAATGGGCCCAGCATCTTTTCATTGTTCATCCCACTTCTGAAATGTACAGATGGCGAGGAGGTGGGTGGTGAAGAAGAACACGAGGATATCTTACAGTTGTGTTTTATTCGGCGGTCGTTGCCAAAAAGTGACTCACTCTTATACAAAAACCATCGACTATCTTGGTATTGCCATGCATTTCCCCAGTTGCCAGTACCAACATAATAATTTTACCAACACTAATAATTTAAATTTAAGCTTATGTAAACATGAAATTAAAATAACTATAACTGAAGATTATACATTATTAATTCAAAGTATTATAAACGAGCAATAAATGAATTGAACTGATAAACCCCAAAATCTTAGACTTATACGTATAATTACTTAGTTTAGCGATTGTTATCAACGGTGGTAGGAGCTGGAAGTTGTAACATTTGATTCTTTTATTGTACTTTTAAAGTCTATGAATGATTTATACTCGTATATGCATAATTTCGAAATAAAAGCAGGCTTACTTTGATGGCTTCACTAGCGGCTGAAGAGCTCCGTCTATGTTACGTTGTTCTTCGTTTAGCAATCTAAATATTTGTGCTATAAATTTGGCAGCTTCACAGCACTGGCTCGATAATTTTACGGATGACTTATAGTTTAAACTAACTGGAAAATTATTAATCTGAACTCTGAAGCGTTAATAACGTATCTAAACATACTTGAAACGTACACTCTCAAATCCTCTTTCAAGTGTCACTAAGAATTCCGAATTGTACGAATCGCGAAATGGACGAATTGCGAATGTGACCAATTGAGAAAATTTACCAACTGCTCATAATTCGATAGAACTAATACTTCTGCGAGAGTCCATCTGGGTGGTTATTCTGCTGCCAAGCAGTAGTGTGCAAGCATTACCTACTGTGTTCCTGATTGATGAACAAAGTAGACACTGAACTTAACACCTAATGTCTCAGGGTAACGAGCGCACAGCAGTGCCGCGCAGGCCTTTGTGTTTCGAACAGTTCTGATTGCCACTGTAATTGTACTGTATATAAAAAATAAGATAACTCTCGATATCTTAAATTTGATGGAGCTATTATTTCGCCAGTAAATACACGTAATGGCCAATAAATTTGATTTAAAACGGTGTAGTGTACATTAAAGATTTCTAAAATAAACATTAATTGAGCCTTGAGAAACTGTGTTTACTTCTTCTCTTTGGCAATTAAATTAATAATAGTATTTAGGAAGAGATAATCTAAAGAGTTATGTATTGTTATGTACGCTAGTTTTTCCGTGGTCGTGCTGAATTGCTCATCAAACGGGAAAAGCTTTTACATTGCTGCTTGGCGGTACTACTACTGGCGGTATACTTCACGAACAAAATGACATACCAAATGCAATAATTTCTATTTAAATTTGAATCCTCAACTTCCTAGTGCTGAAAATCATATAGAAGTAGACATATATTATAGAGATTGTAGAGAATAACCCAGTTGGAGCTTTATTTGGTTGGTGAACCTTCATGTCCCGCAGCAGTTTGCTCACTATTCAATAGTTCCAGCGATAGCAAACACAGTGTAGTGTAGTGTAGTGGCTTTGTTTTGCTCCAATAAACAGCTAAGCAGGCCACCTACATAATTATGTTATCCTCAATTGCTACAGATTACTTAGCAACAAAAACGCTTATCAACAAATTAACAACTCATACCAGCACATTTGACTTCACATTCCCATTATTTCCAAACAGCAACGACTAACTGTAAATATGTCGTTAAAAAGGAAACAATTATTTTCCAAGCCGCGATTTTAGTTGCTTATTCGATTGTTTCATTACAACTTTATGTTCTTTTACACGTGGATAAGAAAATGTGTTTTAACGGTTTCTCTGTATCGTAATGACGTCTGATACGACTCTCGTGCAGTCAAACACGTTGTGGTTCTAAAATAGTACGCGAGGTTTCTTTATCACGGTTGTAAAATTTCGTAACGTTACTGCTATAATTATCAGGTGTTACTTCAACTTCAAGCATAAAGTTACGTAAGTTATGCGCTGTTGCGTATAGTTCTTGTAACTTCTACTGAAGTTACATCCGCGAAATTGATTATCCACTACAGAATAGAATATAAAATATTAACTCTTACATGTATTTATATATTGGAAGTATGTAAGTTCGTAAGGCAGTATCCGCAGTTTTTTACAAAACAAATTGACCAACCTCGACGATATGCGACTAGGTATAAACAGAAACTAGTTCTACCGAGCTCAAAATTAAAAATGCATAGTCTAGGTCCTAATGTAATGTCGGTAAAAATATATAATAAAATTCCGGAAACAATACTAGCACAAGAAAAAGAAACAACCTTTTTAAAAAAATTAAAGGACTTTTTAAATGACAAATGTTATTATAGCTTGACGGATTTTTTTAATGACCCACAATTAAATAGTAACAACTCATAAAGAAAATTTTGCTACTATGCTTGTAAAATGGACCGGCCCGCTCGTCACCTATGTTGCTATACCCTAACTAGGGTCATATGTAAGCTCACCTACTATTATAAGACCTTTCTGTAATGTACATATGATGCAATAAATGATTGAATATGAATATGAATATGAATAAGATTTATTGTTAAACTGTGTACAAATGGTCTTATAGGTAAATTATGTTCAATTGTTAGCCATATCGAACATACAATAACCACAACAACAATATAATTAAGAATTTATCTTTAAACTAATTAATCTAATAAAAACCTGAATATTAATATAGGTACGGTATTATGTACGTACATTCCATCATAAATTTAATACCATCTTTTTCTTCGTGTATTTGTTAGTAGGTAGTACATACTTCAAATTCAAATTCAAAATGCTTTATTCATATAGGCCCCACAGGAGCACATATGAAGGTTAAAATACATGACTCTAACAGCGAGCCTCTGTAACGTTCGTCTACCTGAATCACAGACTAAAACTTATGCTGTCTTAATTTGTGTAGTACCTATTCTTCTAAATCTTATAATCGTACAAAATATAATAGAACTAATAGCGACTAAGGCATTGTTTACTGTGGGCTCCTCTTTTCCATTGGAAACTTAATCAAACGATAATCTCCTACTTCTTCCTGCCCTTATCCCATTTTTACATGGAGTCGGCGCAGTACAGCTTTACAGACTACTTTTAGGTTTGGAATTTTATTTTACAGCCGGCCACCTTCCTTACCGTCCTCATTGGAAATTCTGAGAGTAGCCTATAATCCACCACACATGTTCAATGCGGCTTATAGTGGATGTTACAACTCCTTGATGATTTGTGGCGAAACGCTAAATTTGCCTAATTACGAAAACATAACAATAGCAAACAAAATCTCGAGTCGACATACGGCTACATGTTATCACATTCGCTTGAATTCAATAACATAGACGAGTATTTCGTAACTCAAGTTCCCCTACTATTATGTTCTCCTAGTAACCCAAACAACTGCTCCTATATGCGAAAGATCACACGTGAACGATCTGTCGTGTAACAAGAGATGTTTTGTAAAACAGTCGCCGCCGATGGGTATTAGTAGTGAGAAACTGAGCCGTTGTTATACTCTCGGTACGTGTGGAATCTGGTTTAAAAATGCCATTTTTTCCACGCAACGTGTGTCGTATCCGTCTGACATCGAGTTTTGATCGGTTCATACTTCTGTTTCAGTTATAAGGTACTGGGCATGGAACCTAAAAATATAATTAATATAATTAATATAATTAAAAAGCAAGGGAACTGCCATCTGAGCACAGAATAGTAGTACAAGTCTATATAGGCTATATTTTATCTTAGATATAATTAATTGTCTTTGACTGAATGTAGTAATATTTTTTGACTTACTTGTACCCGAGTACCCGACAAGTTTGTTTAAGTGAATGCGGAAACATAAAAATCTTAAGAAAAATTAAGCTATATTTTATATTAATTAATCAAATTGTTTTGAACGTATACCTACATTTCACATCAAAATAAAAATGATAAAAATAAAAAAGAAAACCTTACAAGTAAAAACTGGATTGTCTTATTTTGTTTTTATCATTTTTATTTTAATGTATAATGTAGGTTTACGTCCAAAACAATTTGAATAATTGTTATTGAATAATTAGTATAAAATAATGATGTAAAAAAAGAGGTACTGTTAATATTATTGAGTATTTATTTTCTCCACTACATCAATTCAAGATAAGTACTAATCTACACTAACTACCTACTAATTACATTTTTTGTTTGTTTATTAAGTGCACACCAAAAAATACTGTCGATACAAAACAAGAACAAAACATGGGGTATTTGAATAAATACATTTCTGGTACTGGAACTCAACTTTTAAAAACGGTTCCATAAAGAGCCGAGCAATTCTTATATTATACTTTTTGTGCGGTACAATAAGTAATACCTATCTGGCTATCATTTACTTTCATCTTCCTGCTTTTGAGATTCATCTGCGTTATCCTCGGATTCTTCTTCTTTTGCATCTTCTATTTCGTCGTCATCGATTGATTTGTTATTTTCTGCCTCATCATTATTTTCTGCAGTTTCTGTTTCATGATTGTTACTAGCTTCTAAATTATCATTACTAATATCATCCTGAACTGCTGATTCATCTTTTGTTTCATCTCTGGGAGTATCTTGAGATTCTCTTTCATCACTTTCATCATCAGTTTTTTCATAGGCTTCCTCAATTTCTTCATCATTTTCTTCAGCTTCAATTGACTCTTGAAGTTTTTCGTCTCCCTCATTCTTATTTCTTTCTTGGGATTCCTCAGTTTCTTCTTCTCTTTCCTCAGTGTCACTTGACTGTTGTGTCTCTTCTTCTCCATCACTATTATCTTTTTCTTGGGAGTCCTCTATTTCTTTTTCATTTTCCTCAGTGTCACTTGACTGTCGTGTCTCTTCTTCCTTGTCATTGTCATCTTTTTCAAGTGCTTCTTCAGAGGCTTCTTCCTTTTCTTCACTTTCAGCTGACTCTTCAAGTTCTTCGTCTACATCATTATTATCTTCTTGGCCTCCGTCGGTTTCATTTTCAATTTCCTCAGTGTCACTTGACTGTTGTGTCTCTTCTTCTTTGTCAATGTCATCTTCTTCGGCGGTTTCTTCAAAGTCTTCTTCCTTTTCTTCAGTTTCACTTGATTCTTCAAGCTCTTTTTCTACATCATTGTTATCCTTTTCTAAGGCTTCCTCAGTTTCTTCTTCTTTTTCCTCATTGTCACTGGTCTGCTGTGTCTCTTCTTCTTTGTCAGTGTCATCTTTTTCAACTGCTTCTTCAGAGTCTTCTTTCATTTCTTCAATATCTTCTTCTACATCATTATTATCCATTTGTTGGGCTTCGTCAGTTTCTTCTTCCATTTCTTCAGTATCACTAGATTTTTGTGTTTCTTCTCCTTTGTCACTGTCATCTTCTCCATGGGCTTCTTTACTTTCTTCTTCCTTTTCTTCAGTTTCACCTGAGTTTTCAAACTCTTCATCATTTTTATCTTTTTCTTGGGATTCTTCAGTTTCTTCTTCTTTTTCATCCATTTCATTTACCTCTTGTGACTCAGCACCTCCGTCATTGTTATCTTTTTCGTGTTCTTCTTCATCTGACTCTTGTGCGAATGCATCTTCACCTGTATCAGATTGTTTTTCATCACCATAGTCACTATTTTCTTCAGCGTTTTTAGCCTTTGACTCATCAACATCAGTCTTGTTGATATCTTCTGAATCCATTGTTAGATATGTATATGCCACAAATTAAAATACGTTTACTACTTATAAATTTAATTTTTGGTTGAAATTCTTCGAAACACAAATAAATACCTTTCAATAATGCAAGTTCGATAACTACTAACAATAAATTCCTGTCAAAACCCTATATACAGCTCTATCATTGAATCATAATCAGATAAAATAAAGCCAGTCCGCTTGAAATTCTAAGCAATTTACTAGTCATGCATTTCGTCAAAACTTCAAACATGTAGGAATGGCTGGTGTGGTTTGTCTGTAATAACATTATAAAGAGATTAATGATTGTAAGTTTGGGATGTTTATTATTACCTAGCTTCTGCTCGCGGTGTCACTCGCGTTCCCACAGGCACCGCGAACTTTACCGGGATAAAAGTAGTCTATGTTACTCCCCGGTCCATAAACTATATCTGTGCCAAAAATCACGTCGATACGTTGCTCCGTTGCTGCGTGAAATGAGAACAAACCAACAAACAGACATACACACTTTCGCATTTATTAGTAGGATAATAGGATTAGTAGGACAGTAGGAAGTAGGATTACTGATTCACAAGGAATTAAAGTCACATTTAATTCCATTCGTATAAATTGCAGATACGTATTTTTTTTATTCATGTGATACCAAATATAGTACTTTCAAAGACAAACGAAAAATAAGGAGTTGAGAAGAAATTCATAGAACCATAGAGGCTAGAGCATAAACTATTTTATGGGGAAAGATTATTTTTTTTATGTTATGGTTAGCAAACACGCATACGGCCCGGCCCACCTTATGGGAAGCGGTCACCGTAGCTTATGAACATCTATAACACCGGAGGTGTCATCAATGTGTTGCTTACCCTGTTGTAAAGCTCTATTTACCTTCCTTTTAAATTGCTCCATGCTGTAGCTTTGTGGAAAGACCGACGGCGGAAGCTCATTCCACATTTTGCAGGCGTCCGGCAAAAAAGAACGCCTAAATCGAAAAATTAAAAGAGGAAAACTAGAGGCAAACACTAGTTCACGATAAAGGTATCAATGCACTGTTATCGCATGATAAGCTTGATTTGCGAACAATGCTAAATCGTATATACCACAGTTTACCAAGTGAGACATTTTTTTTGGGAAAATGTGCCTACCTTACTTTCTTTTTATAACTCGTGACTAAGTAAAAGGCTTGCCTTTTGCGTCAAGTTTTACACTGCCTGCAGATTAATTACTGAGCTTATGAGACTTAATACTTAATGTCCCAGGGTAACAAGCGCACTGCAGTGCCGCGCAGGCCATTGTGTTTCTAAGTTCTGGGTGGCACTGCAATTGTTATGGGCCAGCGTTATGCTTACTATCAGGCAAACGACCAGCTCGTCTCGTTACCAAATAATATAAAAAAAAGATAGTAGGCATTACTTAACTTGCTATAGGTATTTGTATGTAGGTATGTATGTACGAATGTATTTTGTTTGTTGAGGTCAAATCGAGCAAGCAAAATTTAACCCGTCTCGTTGTTCGATTGAGCTGAAATTTTACATACAAATGTAAATCGGATGTAATGCAATATTCACAGAGCTGGTCTGATGATGGAGCCGGAAGGCGGCCATAGGAACTCCAAACGGCTTACCCCCATCGAGTTTGGGCTTTTTTGATTTGTCTTTACAAGTACTCTAATCCTAGATGATGTCCAGGGTCACGAAGACGGAGCTGGAAGGTGGTCACAAGATTACAGTATGTACCAATTACGTAAAGTAATTATTATTTATTAAAGCGTATCTGGAAAAATAATTTTTTTCTCAAAGATCTTATTTATAGAATTGATTTTGTTAAGTTTTTCATTTTCATTAGGTGACCACCAGGAAGGAATTGTCTAGAGTTCTCGATAATTTACGTTCTGGAACGAACGATACTAAGAGAACAATTTGTTGCAAAGCGAAAACTAGCGGAGAACTATAGACAATTCCTTCCAGCCGAAGATTAGCGACCGCTGATAATGATCGGGTTGGAATCGAAAACAACGACGATTTTATTTGTAGGTAAGGCAGCAGAACTATTTTCATGTTATCTCTACTTCCCTACTGACACTATAAATGCGATAGTGTGTTTGTTGGTTTGTCTTTCTTTCACGCAGCAACGGAGCAATGTTTGGACGTGATTTTTTCATAGAGAACGAAGTCGATTTTATTAGTTAGTAAGGCCGCTGGTTGGAACATAAAATAATAAAGAAGAATACTAAAAACTGGTCGAAAGAAACCTCTCCGTTCTTTGATTCTGAAAATTGATTTTTAATGGAACACCTGTTGTAACAAGGGCATTACGGCAAACAAAACAAGGTTATCATCGATTCATACCATTATCGCCATTAACGTCACCATTCTGTGCCAATATCAAATTTATATTACATCACGTGTATATTTGGAGTGTCTTATGGTACGTATGTAATTCCATTTGGCAGATCGAGTATATGACGGAGATGTTCCGTTGGATTCGGGTTAGTATAGCGCTGTCTTTGTCTATCGCTTCGTTTATCTCACGTTTCATGAACAGCGACCTTATTCAACAAAACATATATATGATTGTAACATATAGGTAGGTGTGTAGATTAGGATAAGGATAGAATAGGGTTTTTTATACTATTGGATATCGAAATGAGCCGGTCGTTTGCGTGATGGTAAGCATAACGCCGATCCATAACAATTGCAGCCCCTCAGAACTTTGAAACACATAGGCCTGCGCGGCACTGCATTGCGCTCGTTACCCTGACTCCTGAGACCTTAAAGCCCAGTAACTTTACTGACTACTTTGCTCGTCAAACCGGAATACTTGTAGGTACATTACTGCTTGGCGCCAGACTACACGAATAAAGAAGTGGTGCCCACCCAGATGGCCACTCGCAGAAGAGTTAGGCTGAGATTCAGAGACGAATCTAAGCGTGGACTCACGCTTCCATACGTCAAAATTCTATACAGTTTTGACATATGGAAGCCAAAGTCTACGCTTAGAATCGTCTCTGAATCTTAGCCTTAGTCCTACCAGGTAAATGGATATTTTCTGTATTCAAGTAATGGCGATACGTCATTGTTATTTTTGGCACATCCAGATTAGTTTGTCCTTCCATCTAATTTAAAGTTGCCACGTGCAATACGGTTAGTGTACCTCAAATAGTCCGTAACTCAACACGTGGGGACGTCATCAGGAGCCTAAAACTACAGTAAACACAGACATGGCTGATGCCTGGGGTGGGTTCGGTGAGGCTGACGTTATACCCCCACCAGGGTCACGTGCTGAGCGATTGTGCCGGCGGGAATCGGTCATATAATCAAATT
Organism: Crocallis elinguaria; assembly: GCA_907269065.1. NCBI lineage: Eukaryota > Metazoa > Arthropoda > Insecta > Lepidoptera > Geometridae > Crocallis > Crocallis elinguaria. Next base: position 3,451,822 of record OU026076.1, read on the forward strand.
GTCACTCTCTACCAGGTGGCTGTCAAATCCAAGTCTATTTATAATGAACTAATGGTCGCGTGCAGAATATAGGTAAACAACTTAGTAATGACGTTGTATTCCAGATAAATACAATGTTTGGTTCGTCAACTTCGTAAGCGATAGGCCTATCTATAGGGCCTATTAGACGCATGGATGGATAAGCATCAATCACGGACCAAGCTCAAACCATGGAAATTCAAATCCAAATTCAAAATGCTTTATTCATATAGACGCCAAAGGAGCACTTGTGAAGGTTAAATTAAATGACTCAGACAACGGGTCTCTAGCTGTAACGTTCGTCTACCCGAATCACAGACTAAAACTAATGCTGTCTTCATCAGAACATAATAAACGACAAAGACATCAACAGACCCAATCAGTGCTCAATGTCAATTAACCTTCCAGAAATCCTCCGTGCCCGTTCCAAATTGGTATAGGCCGAGCAAGAAGGGCAAGAAACTCGTCTCGGAATCGGATAAAAATCGCGATCACCATATGCTTGACGCTTCTGGAATGTCGGGTGCGGCCATTGATAATATAGGTATTATTTAAGGCATTCGATACAACGGCCGTAGCATATGGCTCCTACTAATATGAATAGTTAAGAACTTCTTCCCGTGGGTGCCCTAAGAGCTCGAACAACACTTTTGCGTCAAGCGCGCATTTCGAGTATCACGAAATCCGTGCTTGACGCAAAAGCGTCGTTATTCTGACAAGCAAACGTACGTTTGCATAAGCGTCTACGCTGCCACTAAGGTAATATCGTGGGTAGGTCTACACTTTACACATTGATACGAATACTGCAAAAGGATTGTATCGTCCGAAATTAAAATAACGTATGTACATTAAAACCGTTAAATGTTATTAATAATCTCGAAAATTTAGTTAAGTTCCTCCTAACCAACCTTTTGGTATCAAAAACGCTTTTTTATTCAATCCCTATTCCTAATAGTTAAACTAACCTTGTCTTAACCTAGACCTTGAACACTAATCACATACTCTGATAACTAATATCTTAGAAAGGTATCAGATAAATTACAATAACGGCCTATTTTTATTAAGTATCCACTATTTTCACAGTAAATGGAAGATATACGATAATAGCCCTTGAGACAAGGTTGTTGCGCAGTTAGGATAAAAAATTTTCATTGTCAAACGTTAGAACAAAAATATACGGACATCGGAAAATTATTTTCAGCACCTTTCACTGTAGTTAGTCCGTGGATTTCCCTGCACACGTTGACTAGGTATTTAAACTGGTCTGTGCTAATTATGAAAGGCGCTTCACATACGATACCACTTTACTTTATATAGAAACGTTCAGCCGCGGTGCGTGTGTAAGGGGGCATGCTTCTAATGCGTCTAAACAGGAGGATGTAAGCCATTGACTAAGCTAGTACTGCTAGTATGGAACTAGCAGGGTGATTGCATGCTTAATATGAGCATGTGTGTCAGTATCTTTAGCATTTGACCACTAGGTATCTCATCTGGTCCTTCTGACACCAACAAATGCTTCCATCCGTGTCCTCCGAGATACGGCAGCGCTCATTTGTAATTACCACATACTTAGCGTTCATCAAAATCATGATCGCATTGAACTTCACCAATCGGTTTAGAACTGTAATTCAAACTACGAATGCTTAAACTCATTCGGCCTTATTACAAAACGAGTTTTAACGCTAAACTGGAGTTTAAACCATAGTTTTGTCAAATTTCTTATTACAAAAAGCAGATTAGCACTTAGGTCTTGGTTGACTATGGTGTCAAAGTTAGTCTTGCCGGGCATCTAGTTTAGCGACGGTTTAAGCATTTATTTTAATGGCGGCCACGTATTCTACTTGTCAAATCGTAAAAAATTCATATATTTTGTATTAAAGTAAGAAGGGGTGGTGAGGTTAATAGGAAGCGTAGATGAGTAGAATAATAGCTTTTAGCAAAATATATAGGAAATACTTATAATATCGAAAGTATACATAGTAAAAACAGAATATATTACAAGAATTGACAGTACACACAATCAACAAAACATGTTGCTATGGTTACTTAGCCATAGTGTGCCATTGTATAGGTTGGATATATAAGGAGTATCTCCTTAACATTTTTTTCATATACGTAAATACCTAATTAGGATATTTTGAATTACTCGCAATGATCAAAAGTCATTTAAAAATTACCTACAATATTTTTCGATATTAGAAAATAGTATTGTGTGACAAAATAGCTACTTATATTCCAAAATAAAAATTAGTACATTGTGTCAATTCTACATTTCGTGTATCCGTAGCATAAAGACATTTATTATCTGTGAAAATAATTTCTACCATAGCTACAGTTTGGTATTAAGTTGTCTTGGCTTTATTCATCTTTTGTAATAAGGTTTGGTTTATAGGTCGACTCTAAAGATAGTTGAAGACAAATTGGTTGTCGACCAAAGTCGAGTTTAACGAGTTTTTTGTAATAAGGCCGATTGTAGTATTCGAACCCACGGCCTATAAACGCACGAGCGACCTCACTTTTCAGACATTATGACTTCAAAATTCAAACCTTCCTGAAAGTGAAAAAGCGCCTCAAACGGCCTTATTACAAAAAACTCGTTAAACTCGACTTTGGTCGACAACCAATTTGTCTTCAACTATCTTTAGAGTCGACCTATAAACCAAACCTTATTACAAAAGATGAATAAAGCCAAGACAACTTAATACCAAACTGTAGCTATGGTAGAAATTATTTCCACAGATAATAAATGTTTTTATGCTACGGATACACGAAATGTAGAATTGACACAATGTACTAATTTTTATTTTGGAATATAAGTAGCTATTTTGTCACACAATACTATTTTCTAATATCGAAAAATATTGTAGGTAATTTTTAAATGACTTTTGATCATTGCGAGTAATTCAAAACATCCTAATTGGGTTGTTGACTGTATTCAAATAAAAATATAATTTTGCCGCGAAACGGTAGTTTTTGTGACAGAAATCCTATTAAACACAATATTTTTGTTTATTTTTAAGGAATTTAATTTAAATTAAATAATCAAAATGTAATCACATCAATCCGAAGTCACGTGACCTAAAACGCCCGTGACGTCACTGTTTCAATCGGAATGAGTATATATATATTTTTTGTTTTGTTTTTGGCTCCACGTGATTTGCGCATTTAACTAGTGTCAAGTTATATAAATAATAATATTTAATAAATCTCTAGTTTTGGTGCATGAAAGTCGTCAAAGTCACGTTAAAGTTTAGTCTAGGCGCGGTCGAGTCGAAGTGACGCTTCAGTAAATTGGTGGATAGTTTACTGAAGCTTCTATGGAGTTTTGGATAGAATACGAAAATACACGTTTTTCGTCTTTGTACTATTTGCCTTTCACTCATGCAAGTTTACGAACACTTAATGGTTAATAATCCACTATTATTACACATTAACACTCGATAAAACAAAAATTTTAGTAAATAACACAAAATCAACAACAGCACATTTTCGCATGCCCGCCAAAACTCCAATGAGTATACAATAGCTCGTTGCGCTTAACTGCTCAGTATTTTAGAGTGATTTCTGTGATTATTTATCTGTGCTGTGAATTCCGCGCCTATTTTTCGAAATTTATTTCGACTCTTGAATATTTTCTCATGATGGAAAGTGGCTTCATAAAGGCAAATAATTCCAATTTGCCGAGAATTGATTGTTTTACGGTGGCCAATTTCTTCTCGACAAACGATAATTTCTGCTCTGCTGAATTTAGAAATGTGAAGACATCCGTGTAAGTACCTACTTATTATACCAAAAATCATTATTTCTATAACCAACAATGAATATATAATAGTAATCGTAGATTCTAAGATCCAAAGTGTATTAATTAACCAAAGCATATATATAAATCAATAAGCTCAAAAAATTTAGAACTTATATTTTAATACATAACAATACATACACAGAAAGCATCGAATCAACTTGTCACTAAACGTAGCACAGACTAGGTAGTAGTGGTTATATTCTCTTTGCTTGTCACTTTACAGTGTTATAGAAAATTACTCTGTGGTAATTGAACTCGTGACGTCACTGGCGTTTTGGAGCAAAATTTAAAACGGCATTTAAAATACATGATAATTAAAATATTAGTTGTTTTAAAAAGTAAATTTAAATATTTTGGGTTATATTAGGCCCGTACGCATCGTTTTAAACACTTTCCCAAAATCAGTCAACATCCCAATTAGGTATTTACGTATATGAAAAAAATGTTAAGGAGATACTCCTTGTATATCCAACCTATACAATGGCACACTATGGCTAAGTAACCATAGCAACATGTTTTGTTGATTGTGTGTACTGTCAATTCTTGTAATATATTCTGTTTTTACTATGTATACTTTCGATATTATAAGTATTTCCTATATATTTTGCTAAAAGCTATTATTCTACTCATCCACGCTTCCTAATACCTCACCACCCCTTCTTACTTTAATACAAAATATATGATTTTTTTTACGATTTGACAAGTAGAATACGTGGCCGCCATTAAAATAAATGCTTAAACCGTCGCTAAACTAGGTGCCCGGCAAGACTAACTTTGACACCATAGTCAACCAAGACCTAAGGGCTAATCTGCTTTTTGTAATAATAAATTTGACAAAACTACGGTTTAAACTCCAGTTTAGCGTTAAAACTCGTTTTGTAATAAAGCCGAAAGAGTTTACTTACGTTTCTTTTGTTTTAAATCCAAAAAGAAATTATCACAACAGCCGTCCTTGAACTGTCCGTGGAAAACGTTCCAGTTCATAATGACGCGCGCGGGTTCCGAGAAACGGAGAATGGAACGCGTGGGCGCGTTTCGTTTCACGCAATTCTTCCTTGCCCTATTAAATGTCTGAGCAGCGTGACAGTTCCAGCTAGCCGGAATTGTGTGCCCTTGAAATAAATAAAAGGTATGTATTTTACACAGATTTGTAATATTAATAATGGCACATAGTGTTACTGAAATACGCTCCATATCTCTGACTAGACCTCCTTGCTCCAAATACATACAAAATAACGGAAAGTGCGGTCCTGGTTACAAATAGAACCACCGTAAGTAGTGGCTAAGAGAATATCTAGAGTACGGGCAGGAGCATCTTCCACGGTCAACATCAGAATCTACTGTAGAGGCAGCAGGTTGCCGGGAATCAGGCGAAATTGAAAGACGTGTGCTCTCTTTGACGTTGGTTTATTAACTAGCTGCTTATATCTATCACTTAGGCTACTTACACACTACACTACAATGATCACCACGTCGCCTAACAAGCGTTATGTACTATAGCAATATGTCCCCCCTCAAGGAGGGCTTTCATCAGTGAAGATTTTACGGTTAATGATGATGATGATGATGATGATGATATAGGAACTTACATACAATTATTAATCCGGTGAAATATGTAAAAGACGAAGATACTAAACAGACTTTGATAGAATCATCTCAATAAAGTGATCTGTTATTTTGCTTACATACTTTTCTTACAAAGCCACGTTTTCAATGAGACCTACTTTCCTATCTATTCCAGGCCAAGGGTACAGAATAATGAATAGATAAGTACCCATTAATATGCCTTACCAAGGGCAAACCTATCTTCGTTCTATTGATACATTTCAAACGCGCAATTGCCTGTAGGTATTATATTAAGTAACTCCTACATAGTCAAAGTATTCAATTGTAAAAGTAAAAATATACTTTAAAAAAGCGACGAACAGCTACTTCAATGACAAATTACTGAACCGATTTTGATGAAATTCGACCAATCTAAAAGTACATCCTTTTAAATAAAGATACAATTTTCCAAATCGACCGAACTTGTGCGACTTCTAATCCGACGCACCATAGTTATAATCTCCACTCGGTCCTCATCAATGACTTTACCCGCACTGGGCCCGCGTAGTGAGTGGAGGCCGGTATCCCAGAAGTGGGAGCGTAAGAGGCTGATAATGATATGCGTGAAGGTATGTAGGTTATTGACAATATAATTGAGATAATGCCATTTGCTAATACAGTTAGCGATATCCAAAACTAAGCTAGGTAAAGATAAGCATGGACTAAGTAACATCAGTAAGTATCACATAGAAACTATTGCTCGCTAGAGCCAAATCCTTTACCTGGTACTGTATTATGTCTGTACTTATCTTTAGCCGCTTCTCTTTAGTGGGTGATGGCCTAAACAATATACCTACCATAGACGCTTATGCATGTAGGTATGCGTTTTGCTGTCAAAATGCATGTTTTTGCAACAAGCGCGGATTACGAGCTAATACACGCGCAAGCGCGGCTTGATGTGCAACCATCAAAAATCAACGAAATAGACAAGAACAGCAATACCGCTAGAAGTGCTGTCTCTAAGCCCCCTTACTGGGATCAACGCGATGACTGCTCCGCTTTACGCTACACACTTACATTAACACCGCGTATTTACCGCGGCTTCTGAACTGAACACGCAGTGTTTGTGAATTTGTGTAACTATTATTTTGATTAGAGACCGTAGAAGCGGTTGCGGTGCGTCTCTTTCACTACCTCTAACTGTTAGTGAACGGTTAGCGTTCGGACTAGATTTCTACCAAACTCCATAGATGTTACGATATGCGTCAAGCGGTGATCGTGGTTTTTCCATGGTTTTCGCGTGGCCGTGATTGATGCCTATTCATAGATAATGCATTAGGTGTACGGGCTGCCTATACGACGAATACCTGCGTGTATAATCTCTCTGTATAATTAAATTTATGTTTCTTTTTAATTGTTATGCTAACAAAATTTGTGTTCTCGTTATGTTATTGTTTGATTGATACTATCTCACTTGGTTTAGTCCGGATGTGGTTGAATGTGGGAAACTTTTTTGTATGTATAAGCAGATATTGGATAACGAAACTGTATAGCGGGTCATTTGCCTGACTGTAAGCATAACGCCGGCCCATAACAATTGCAGTGCCACTCAGAACTTTGAAACGCAAAGGCCTGCGCGGCACTGCAGTGTGCTCGTTACCCTGAGACATTAGGTATTAAGTCTCATAAGCCCAGTAATTTCACTGAATAATGAGCAGAGCGAGAGAGTGGATGATGAGCAGAGGCTCATCAAACCGGAACACAGTAATGCTTGCACATTACTGCTTGGCGGCAGACTTCCCGAGCAAAGCGGTGGTAACAACCCAGACGGACACTCGCAGAAGAGTTAGTCCTACCGCAATAACAAAACAACCAAAACATAACCAAACCAAAGACAAGTACATAAGACCCCGACCTATCTACTGAGAATAATAAAATATAAGGCTAATGTCCCAAGATACAGGCCTAGTGCTTAGTTTGGGACACACCGTAAACACTTTCTTAAATAAGAAATTCTGTTATGTACCATACAAATGTGTTAATTTTGTTAACTTTCAGGCAATAAAATTATTCTTATTCTTATTCTTATTCTAATGACAAACGAAACAAAATGCAGTTATTGATTGCTTCTATTAGAGGTTAGTAATAGAAGCAAGATAGATAACGCCAGACGTTGATCGTAAAACACATTATAGCATAATAAACAACGTTGTGAAGATAGTAAAATTTCACCAGACGAAACCCACTGCAATAGGGAAGAGATTTTTTTATATTGACCTTGCAGTTCCACAGCCTGTTTATAAAACAACTAGCTGCTGCCCCGCGGTTTCACCCGCGTGGAGATTTTGGATTAAGTACATGGTTTTTATTTTTTTGCGCAAAACCCTAATTATTTTTCTAAAATTAAAGTAGCCTATGTTACTCCTTGTAACATCAGCTATCTGCCAGTGAAAGTCCCGTCAAAATCGGACCAGCCGTTTCGGAGATTACCCGGAACAAACAGATAGACAGACAGACAGACAGACAAAAATTTTAAAAATGGTTGTTTTGTTATAGGTAGGTATTTAGTAAAAAGCTGTTATTTTGATTTTACAAACAGACACTTCAATTTTATAATTTTTTTTTATCTGGATGGATTAAATTTGAGAAATAAAAAGACAGATATCCCCCATCAGATAATTACTAATTAAAACTCGGCCGAACGCTGTTTGTCAGCTTGTCCAATGGTGGGTTTGTAGAACCAATCGCTTCTTCTATCCTATACAGGATGAGTTTGAATTGATATACCTATTAGTTATTCCGGAAGTAGGTAATTAGGACCATGGTTCCATTGTCCACAAGTTGTGAGAACCTCCCTTGGAAATACGTCATTCAAAATATGAATCTAAAAAACATGAAGTGCGCTGTATTTTCTTAGAATTGTTTCTAGGTCTCTTCTTACTTGTAATCAACATCAACAAAGTGATTCAGCCGATTTAGGGCTGCACGGAAATTCTGTAGTACAATTTTGACGTAAGTAAACTTGCCAATTTGTCAATGAAAAACTAGTAAAACAATTTTTTGACTTCTAGAAAGTAAAGTCCTAAATATATATACCTCATTATACTCGTTAGAACATTCCTAAAAGTTAGTGAAACGATTTTTGCCCTTTTGGTGAAAACGGGCATTAGAAAAGCGAGAACCTACTTCGAAGAAAATATCGCGGTATTCAAAATTCCATCCCCCATTTTTCCACCCTTATGGATATTCTTTAATAAAAGTACCACCCTTGAGAAATTATATCCTACTCAATAAAAAATAATTATTTAAATCGGTTGAGAAATGGAGAAACCGAAAAAATTTTTGGAAGTCTAATAATACGACATTCATCATTCTTTGCTTTATAAAATTCCAGCACCTCAGGTAAAATTACTGAGGGATTACCCGTGGTCCCACTGCTTTGTCCCACTGGTGGGTCCACGGGTATATTGTATTTCCCGTAGTTCGACTACACTGGAGATTGAATTTTCAATTGGGTCCGCGGCCAATTTTGATTAACTAATTTTTTTTATTCGTGCACCCACTGCCCAACTCTCAAGTTGACAAGTTCAATAAGTTACTAACTTACCTTCAAAATATTCAATGAAAACTATGTCAATCGATCGTTTTGCTTCCCTTTTTATGTTACAGTAAGAATGAAACGGGTTATAAATAATAAACAAGAAAATACACTGACATTTTATATTTTAATTAAAAATTCTATGGATAAACTTAATTCGAACTTAACATCAATTTTATGGCTATACTTACAATAACACATATCACAGATAAATAGTTTACTTAACTAAACAAGTAGGTACCTAATTAATAAACTAACATGCATAGATCTATCTTAACAGAATTGGTTGAAATGAATGTTACTTTCAAAATATGACGTCGATTCGCCTTTAATATCCTTTCACTTGTAAGTATCATCAAATTCGCTTCTCGGCCTTTTGGCTAAGATCAAAGTGTAGAAAAATCATCAAATCCCACATATTTCAAAGTACACCTCATATATAATTACTATAGAATCTTGACTGTAAATCTCAGAATCCGGGTAACTAAGGTTTTAACTGCATATAAAGTACAAAACATAATTGGGATATCTTTTAGATCATATATATATACCTAGTTAAATATCTAGAGTAAGTATATCCCATGTTTTAAAAATAATAGCTTTTGTTCCATGCAGTGGTCTACAAAATTCGAGGACATAGACTTCCACCACAAGCCGCACTGGGCCCACATGGTTCATGGCCCATTCTATTTTTCGCTATCTGAGAGAAGGTCTGTATCCCAGCTGTGGGATCAGAATGCGGCTGATGAAGACAATATACAGTGGTTTCAATTTTTTCAATCTATATCCGTAAATTACTTTGCAGAACTAACATTACGTAATATGAAGCCATCTGAATAATTAAAAATGCTTACATACTTTAACTTATGCAATAGCTAATGATACTAGATATTAATTAAAGGTAGTTTCTTTAACAACTGTAAATAATTATTATATAATTAAGCAATCTAGAGATAGTAAAACATGACCTTGATTTAATGCACTAACGATAAAAGAAAAAGTATAATACACCAAACAAATGTACACATACACAATATTTTTGAAGGTATGTTTCAAAGTTTTTTTTTTTTTTGAGAAAATTTCATTTTGGCAAAAGTTGGGTTCAGTAGATATCTCTATCCTTATTCATACAGAAGCCTCTACGAAACATTATTTACATATACAAGACCACTATAGTAAAATTAAGAAATATTTTGTAATAATTGTAGTTCAAGCTGACTAATTTCAGCAAAAAAAAAAATCGATTATGAATATTATGACTCATAAGACGTAACAAAATCGATAATACCCTCTTATCTACGTATGTGACTAGTTTAAATTCACATTCAAGCGAATTACTTAGGTAATCCGGATTGCACACTATAAATCTTGCCTTATCACTACGTACCTTAGCGTAATCTTATCAACTAAAACAAATTAATAATCGTTTGGTTACACTGGCCATCGACACTTTTTCACTGAAGAAACAAATCGTCTATCAATCAATCGACACTCATCTCCAAAACTTCAAGACTTGAAAACAGTAAAATCCAAAAATTCGAATTCTGTTCCATATGTTTTCAGCACTCGTCGTGTTCCGGCAAAGCTGGCAGTTTGAGACATTGCTTCCTGCACTTTCTTCGCCTTGAAACGGACGCGCTAGACCTGTTCAAGTCAGTACTACTGCATTCTTTATCTTCGGGCAGCGGCGGCAGACTCCGCTTAGGCCGTCGTGGCAGAACGCATTCAGTCGCGAAATGGTTCATCTCTCTGAATCTCAGCATGTCTACGTCTGGGAAATCGGGCGCGAAAGACGGGAACGCAAGTTTCACCAACATATTTTATTCGATTTTATTTTGTAAACAGACGCGCGCTCAGTGCGGGGCCGGGGAACTAACTGGCGGACGATACGCGAACGAGTAACGACATTCGTGCAACTGATACCGACTATTTTTAGACAACACTAGCTGCATCGACATCAACTAAGTTGTGCCAAATGCATTAGGATGTAGTGATATTGGTGACTGGCGATGCAGGGTCCGAGATGGAGTAGCTGTGTCTGATGACCTCGTTCCATAAGTTATTGTTATCATTTATTGTTTGTATGTTACTTGAAGTAAATGATCAGTTGTTGTCTATCGTGTTATTTGTCTCGAGGACTTTGCTATTATAAAGGACACAGTTTAAATGAAGTAGGGATACAACTCGTACGTTTATATTTATTGGATGTGATGAAAGACATACACATCCACGCTGTCACTAGTTCTTACATGGCATGAATATACAACATAACAGTACAAAAACTCTTTATTGCATACCTACCAACTTAAAGATTTGTAATTCCTTAAAAAAAGTTTCAATTCCCATTGCAATCCTATTATGATTTAAAAGCTTTATATTGCATAACATTTAGATATATTTAATAGGTATGCAGTATGCAAAAACTAGAAACACTAAAAGTAGAGAAAAAAAATAAAAAAAACAATGTCACCTTTTAAATTTTAATAAGATGTAAATGAGTAAATAATGATAATTTTAATTTGCTTAAGAAGATCCAAGAATATCTTTTATTAAATAAATAATGACATTGAAAGTTTTACGAAAACAAATAGGTGGCGGAAAGTTTCAGACTTTCCATGACACTTGAGAGAGGTCGTATCAGTACGATAGATGGTATAGTACTGAATGACGATAAGAGGGAACAATGTTAAAAATATAGAGAGAAAGCAGAATTGACACTGAATACTTGGCGCACTAAAATGGTTACCTACGTGATCCTACGCATAAACCTCGCACCCGCTTCAAGGAAATATCAGATGGTTTCAGAAGACTCTTCCTTTGAAACCGTCTGGTACCCGTCTTGGTAAGTCTCTTGAAGCGGGTGACGTAGTGCAAACTCCAGCTTACCTTCTTGACTCAGTGCTACTCGAGTCTATAGGTTTTATCAATTTTCGGGAGCAATGTAAAAAATATAGAGAGAAAGCAGAAGTGACACAGAATACTTGGCGCACTAAAATAGTTACGTGATCATACGCGTGAACCTCGCACCCGCTTCAAGGAAATATCAGATGGTTTCAGAAGACTCTTCCTTTGAAACCGTCTGGTAACCGTGTCCATGACGCGGCTGACGTAGTGCAAACTCCAGCTTACCTTGACTCAGTGCTACTGGAGTCTATAGGTTTTAGTAATTTTTATCAACTTTCGAGTCTATGGCTACCTCTGCCACCAAATCAGCCTTTTACGCTCCCACTGTTGGAATACCAGACTTCTCTCAGAGAGAGAGGTATGGGCCATAATCCACCACGCGGGCCCAGTGCGGCTTAGTGGATGTGCGGCTTGGTAGATGTAAGTTTTAATTGCTCTAACATAAAAAAATTAGAACAGGCAGACTCAAAAGGTGATAAAAAATCAAAACCTGTGGACTCGAGTAGCACTGATCGAGGTAGTATGGAGGGTAGGATCTCGTGATGGTCTGCCGTGCTAACATGCGCGTCGTGACAAAATGTTGTCGATGCTTTTATCGTGCATTTGTCTCGTATTCGCAGGAGAAAGGGCGAGACAAAACAGTAGACAAAATTTTGTCGTGGTGCGCATGTTAGTCTGGTTTCCGTTTGTTTTGTGCCGTTACGTTTGGGCGCCATCTGTCAAGATAAGATTGCATTCAGCATGGAAACATGACAAGTGCTCGACAGGAAATATTTTATCTGAACAAAGATTAAATTTTTCTCTATAGTAGGCAAATGAGTAACATGGATGAAAGTTTACGAGGGTTTACTATATCAATATTATGAAAAACAGATATGAATCACAGCGCTGCGTTAAAATCCCCGACCTACGTACGAGATGCTCTTTTCTCAAGAGTTTATTAGATTAGATTTAACGACTATCTTATTTATGTTTTTAATTTAAATTGTTGCAGATACTCGTCACCGAAATGGTCACAGATGAACAACAGCGTGCTTGATGCGTGCTTGTTTGATGGCACATCTGCGCTGAGCTTTTTTCAAATAGTAAAAAATCTCGCGTAACCATCTTGCCTGGGGCCTATTTCATAAAAAATATTAGTCTAATATTATGAGTATGTACTAGCCTCATATTATAGATGAAAAAAAAATTTTGATGTGGTCAAAATGACGAATATTCTAGACCTAAATTAGGACTGGCTTTCAAGTAAAGTTGCCGAAACACACCGATAGTTGCTTGGCGCTAGAAGTGCCCTACCATTTTGGTTGCATCACGAGATTCACTCGAAAGTCGAAATCAAACTCTATAGGATTAGAGCCATTGAGTTACGAATCAGCGGGGATATAACTACAACACAGCCATTATCTCGTTAAGAAAATGCAAACAATAAACATTTATCAATGTTATAGGTACAACAGATTAGCGACATTATAAGACCATTTGTGCCACGAATAGTGCATAGGTGCGAAACATTTCGCGTGATTCATTCGCTCTACTGTATTCATTGACACGTGACAGACACACGGACGGTGCGTGTTGCGCTTGTATGATTAGCACGGTTTGAGACGGAATACGCTGTGGCAGCGATTTCCGCTATTTTCTTTATTTGGAAGCATTGTGACGATGCATGATGTAAACCAAGAACGGTCGGTGAAAGTTTGAACTCATTCTTTTGATTGTATTTCTTTTGACGATTTTCATTGGTTAGAAAATTATCCGAGTTGACAATCATTTTGATCCGTTCAACGTTGAATAGGTTTAAGTTATGAACCGTGATTCATGAAGCTTCAAATTCGGCCGGGAAATTTATGGACCATATTCTTTGGGCTATGGTCACACTGGCCCAGTACAGGCTGGTACAAAAGGTTCAAAAGTTGTAATTTTAAACACCACGCAGTCATACTAAGGAGCTTCACACGTATCTGCAGCCAACATCCACAGCGTCTTCAGTCGCGTCATCACCTAAGATCAGTACCTAATCAGATTGGATAGAAGTCAAATTCTAACGCACGAAAAGTCGCAATCATTTGAGAGTCGTCTAAGGGGCAGCGTAGACGCTTATGCAAACGTACGTTTTCTTGTCAGAATAACAACGAGATCCGAGAGTATCACGAAATCCGCGCTTGATGCAAAAGCGTTGTTATTTTGTCAAGCAAACGCATGAGCGTCTATGCTGCCCCTTAGACAGGTTACCATGGAATATAGATACTAACGATTAGCTTCCTTGTACATCAACTCCAGTCGGAAGACTGCGCAGAACTTAGACCTCCATCCCTTATAATGAGCAAGTTACCAGAACATTGTAAAATGTCAGTGGTAGGACTAACTCTTCTGCGAGTGTCAGTCTGGGTTGGTACCACCGCTTTGCTCGTGAAGTCTGCCGCCAAGCAGTAATGTGCCAGCATTACTGTATTCCGGTTTGATGAGCAGAGTAACCAGTGAAATGACTAGGCTTATGATACTTATACCGTCCTAATGTGTCAGGGCAACGAGCGCACTGCAGTGCCGCGCAGGTCTTTCTGTTTCAAAGTTCTGAGTGGTACTGCAATTGTTATGGGCCGGCGTTATGCTTACCATCAGGCAAACGACAAGCTCATCTCGTTACCAAATAGCTTAAAAAAACATCACGCGTGGCAAGCGTCATGGTGATCATATGTAGATTTTAATGTTGACGGAGTAGAATCAGCTGCACATCACTGGATGTTCTTCTCTTGATCGGAAACGCTCTACGCTGCGGTATGCGTTACCAATACATACCGCTGCGTTAGGGGCACCTTAGACGCTCAAGCAAACGTAGGTTTGTTTCGTGATACTCGAAATGCGCGCTTGACGCAAAAGCCTTGTTATTCTGACAAGCAAACGTAGGTACGTTTGCTTGAGCGTCTAAGGTGCCTCTTATGCGTTCCGATTGATAGACGACTGATTTACCTACGGTCCCACTGGAACGCGAAGAAGCGCGAGTCCTATTCATTGATTATAATGTTCCTATTCACGATTTTGCGTGTCATCCTTGCGCAGGGGCCATGCTAATCTTCTCTGTATCGTTCCAATTTTAGTTTATGTACTGCCGAAGCAAGTACAGTTCCTATTCATATACGCTGAATCCACACGGCGAAGCTGCAAGATTTTGTCCGCTACAGCACTGGTGATAACAAACCACAGAGAAAAAATTAAAAAGAAACATATTTTTTTTTATTTGGTAACAAGCAACATAACTAATTTCGTATGTTTTATTAGTTATTATTACGACTTTCAGGATGTGATACGTAAACACGAAACCGGAAGGTCGCCATTACTACATACTATTATTTACACGGAATGATGTATTTTATGGCTCTCCATGAGTCACGTCCTATTTACATTGTACTCGCGTTTTCCTAACGTGTAGGTACCTACTTGTACTATTTTCAGAATCAGGCTGTGAAAATCCTTGATTGTAACTCGTATTACGATTATGTACACTTCCGGTTGTAATAAAACTTATTTTGAGAAGGAATGTTTTTTAACGTGACAGATTCAAATAAGATACTACTATATATGTATACTAGCTGCTGCCCGCAGTTTCACCTGCGTGGAGATATTGGATTTCAAGGTTTTTATTTTTTTGCGCGGAACCCTAATTCTTTTTCTAAAGTTAAAGTACCCTATGTCACTCTTTGTAACATCAGCTATCTGCCAGTGAAAGTCGCGTTAAAATCGGTCCAGCCGTTTCGGAGATTACCCGGAACAAACAGACAGACAGACAAAAATTTTAAATATGGTTGTTTTGTTATAGGTACCGTATATATATATACTTTCATATGCATTTAGTAAAAAAACTGTTATTTTGATATTACAAACGGCTTATCCGAAACGGCTTGACCGAATTTGACGGGACTTTCACTGGCAGATAGCTGATGTTATAAGGAGTAGGTAACTTAGGCTACTTTTATTTTAGAAAAATAATTAGAGTTCCGCGCCAAAAATTAAAAACCATGAAATCCAATATCTCCGCGCGGTAGAAACCGCGGGCAGCAGCTAGTTATTAATAAACGTGTTAAACCGTGTTTAGTTGTTGTTCTTTGACAATTTTAAACATAAACGAAAGAGACAAAATATTTTAACCATTGTTTATTGATAAGAGCCACAGAATATGAAAAAGAACTTATACTATAATTAAAAACTTTTATATAGGTACCTATTATACATAGTTAGTATATTATCTATTTTCATTTTTTACCGGTCACGTGGAGTGCATGTGATATTTGATCTCAAATACCTGATATTAGCTAAATTCCAAAAATAGAAACTGCAAATATCAAATACCAAAATCCCACATTAAATATAAACTGAATCGGTTCTAAAAACGAACCTGAACAACCAGTATTTTAGGTGGTAGACTACCTAGAATTTTAAATAGCTCTTCCAACAGACAGAGACCAATAAAAAATATAGACAGAACGCTTTGAACCAGCTAGTGAAGCAATAATAGTAAGCCATCTAATATTTCTATACATACAAGGCCTTCAAATACAGACACCGTATCAAAAGTAAACCGACACCGATCACCGTTAGTACATAATTATCTTATTCTTAGCTATCACTCAGCTAAAAATAAAAAAAAATTTCATCTTCGATTTGTAGATGCTTTCAAGTACAAATAAAAAACTACTTTTAAGAAGACTTCAGGGTAACGAGCACACTACAGTGCCACGCAGGCTTCTGTGTTTCAAAGTTCTAGCTGGCACTGCAATTGTTATGGGCTGGCGTTATGTTAACAATCCTCGTATCGTTACAAGTATGAAAAAAACTTATATGCATTACAAATCGTAATTATGTTATGGACTGAATTGTATTCTAAATTATTATATCGCCGTAAATTATCAGACTCAAATTTTTTTATAATGATATTTAATTTGTTTTGGTGCCCATATATTATTGTAATTTAAAACTATAATTTAAAAAAATTTGCACAACTATAAAGTCGAATATAGTGAAACTATATAATTAATGATGTACTGACCTGAAATTACCTATATTCACGTAAATAAACGCTCATTTCATTTTCATTTCATTTCAAAGATCTTCAGTAAAGTGAGTAGATATCTGCAAGTAGGCTGGCTTACTATAGTTGCTTTATCATAGTGTACCAGGCGCTTCGTCTATAATATATCCTGTCAGTCTGTCTGCAGTCTATAGCCTCCACATCGGTTCGTCGCTCCACAAATACAACCTTAAAGTTCGAACGAAGGCTAAACCTAATTTTGAACTCTATTCAGACAGGTTAGGGTCTACGTCCTACGATCGAGGGGGATGACCGGATGACATTTCGGGGCGATGACACGAGCACAAGATAGAGAGGGAATGAGCGTCCTTCGATCCGTGATGGCTGCCAAACGAATTGTTCTACTTCTACCACAGATTATTTAGCCTGACTTCTACTGTAGGTATTTGGTACATAAAAGGCTGGAATTTGTACATAGCGGCCATTCCAAATATTCTATTCCATAATTAAGTAAGTATGTATATAGGTCGATATGTAACATTTTAACATAACGGACGGGAATTTTGTTTAGGTAATAAGTAGGTATGTATAATTATGTATTATGCTGAAGATAAATTTTGATTAAAATAATTCTAAAATTTAAACTATAGACTGAAAATCTTCGTTTTGCATCGACATTGCTACACCGAGTTTCCCAAAAATAAACGCTGAAAATATGACTCCAACGAAATGTTTTTATCATAGGGAAGTATTATTTGGTACTTATCTAATTAAGACACAGTTTTTTTATACTGATAAGTGAATACTTTTTGTATGTCTTTTTGTATGTATGTGAATGTTTGTGTCTCTTTCAAGTAAGTATTGTCATGTATTTGTGCGTAAGACTGTATCACCGCTTAGCGCAAGTCGTACCGTCTAAGGGGCAGCTTAGACGGGCTTTAAGGGGCAAACGTACGTTTGCTTGTCAGAATAACAACGCTTTTGCGTCAAGCAAAAAGAATAATGCTTCTTTCAAAATTTCATAATTCTAGACAGAGTACACACAGACAGACGGACGGACAGACATATGGACAACTTCTATACGGGTTCCTTATATTTTTTCTTTTGATGTACGAAACCATGTAAAATACATTTTCGACTCGTCCCAATACCCATTGACTCTATAAAATGGCTAGACATATAAGTAGATAATCTAAGTACCTAAACTCTAGACTCTCTATAGACTAGTCTAGTTTAGAGTAGGTACCTATATTTCTGGAGTAGTAACTAATTTATCGCTACATCTATCAATATCCATTAGAAGAAACAATACAAATTTACTATTGTATATTACTAACAAACCAATTTTAGGGAGGGATTATTTTTAGTGGCTATTTGAGCTAGTGAGTGCCAACATCCGCCCATCCACGCACTAACTCAGCCAAGAGTCACTTATTTCCTAGATAACCTAGATTAATTAAATTAATACTAAGAGTACTGTACGCCTGCCAAAAATAAATGTGCAATGAACTTCGTAGTTATGAAGCCCATTGCCTCGCAAAAAAATATAAACTTCAATTACGTATTCGTTTCAAATTCGTTCCAAAGAACGTCATTCATTTCCTTTGTCAAATTATTGCTGAGGAGATTTTATTAGATGCCCAAGTCTTGCCAGGTTGCTTTTTTAATACTCGTACTATTGGGTAATGAGTCGTTTGCCTGATGGTAAGCATAACCTTTGAGCATAACGCCCTCGCCAGCCCATAACAATTGCAGTGCCACCCAGAACTTTGAAACACAAAGACCTGCGTGGCACTGCAGTGAGCTCGGCCTCCCACAGCTCGTTACCCTGAGACATTAGTTATCAGGGGGGTACACTTTGTGAGAGTTCCATAGTCGAGCCCCGAGACACAGGAACTAACGCCACCTGTTAAAGGGCGTGATACTATTGTGACGTTACTTAAAAATGTCAAAGTTAAAATGGTTACCATGGAAACGGATAACAAATAAAAGAAAATAGTTCAATAGTTTCTGTTTCGAAAAATAACATTGTGATTTTTTGATATTTAAATTAGTGGTTTAAGTAATTGTTGTGTTCTAGTTATGTATTTGTTACTTTTAATTGTTCAGTTTTAGTGTTTTCCGTCTAATTATGCATTGTTATTCTTGTTGTTTTAAATATAAAGAGTTTCAATTATTATGTGTTCGCTTTTGTTATTTCCTTTTTGCTGCTCTACATCTACATATTACGCTTGGTACTGTATATTTTGTTCCTACTCCTAGGCACAAACATGGGAAAGGCTGCAATTTTCCATATAAGTAGATATATTTACTTGCGCAGGTACCATAGAAATACATTGAAAGAGTGTGTGAAATATAGAATGCACACATAGATAGACAAGTATGAGTGGGTGTATAAAACACATAACTCACACATAGATAGTAAAGTATGAATGTGTGTGTAAAATACAGAACGCACACATAGATAGTAAAGTAGTTTCACCGCCCATTTGTAGGTGGCGTTGATCGCGATACATTGTGAATTAGACAAGAGAGCGCACTCTATTCCTTTTATTATAGTACTACTCTATGTTAGTTATGTAAGCTAGTCTCATAAGTAATTTCACTGACTACGTTTCTCATCAAACCGGAATACAATAATTCCACAGATACTTGCACTATAATGCTTGGTGGCAGACTACCACAGATTACTATATATGTAGCTAGCTACAGACTACACGATCAAAGCAGTGGCACCCACTCAGACGAACACTCGCCAAAGACAACGTTACATTGTGGATATTATGCCTCCTTTACAAACAAAGTGTTTCGCTTCTATATCGCTTTCAGCCCAATTTGTATGGGGCGTTTTAGCGCTCAGTAGATGCGCTCGACTTCGACTCTCATTTTTGAGATTTGTAGAGTTCGATTTCGAGTTTTTTCGATATCGAAATATATTTGTTTCTTATGAGAAAACGAATTGGTAGAAATCATAAAAGAATGGCGTCAACATCCCTTATAGTTCCTAAATTATTTCAAACGACGCTAAATAAAGAACTTGGGCAATGATCTTTGATGAGTGAAATACCAACCTTACCCAAGTCAATAGTGGACTTTTTCAATTACTGGCGCCTTTTTCTGTGTTATGTTGGTATATGAGCAAAATATATCAAAATATTTGTGACTCGCAACAATGATTAAAATGATCGATTATTTTACATTTTAGTCGAATAATTTAGGGTTTCACTATACATTTTAACTGTTACTGTCACTGTCAAACATTCCAACTTTCCAAGATGGCAAATAAATTTCATTCCCATCAAAAAATGGCGTCTGCTTGTGCTTGATAGAAAGTGAAAAGACGTTGCTAAGTTTCTCCCAACAATAATTAAGCACGTATTTTGTGAGATACGTATTGTTAAGAACCCGGTAATCAATAAACAGGTATGGTGTTTTTATAACCTGATTGAATATTCTATCAACACAGACCGGCATCTTACGATTACGTGCAAACAAATTTCAACATATTCCTAGAAATATAAGCGTGTCTTAGAACCTTACAGTAATTAAATTAGAAGGGCTATAGTAAAGTCAACAGTTTCATCCTACAGAAAAATATGGAACTAAATCAAATTTATCATTTCTGTAATTAGAAATCAGAATGCTCACAAATCCAAGCAACAATGCCTTTCAACCACAAAACTTTCCAAAATGTTAAACCCACCTTATATTGTACTTTGTTCTTTTATGATTTTTGTACTGATTTAATGATTTTAAAATGAATGATGCTCAGTAGGTAATGTTGATACCTGAAAACTGCACTTCATTTTTACATGTTTAGTACTATTGGTCGCAATGCATGATTTCAGTCACGCTGGCGGCCCCCGGCACCATGACGACGCCCAACAGCTACAAACAGAATGCATCCATGTCGATGCCAAGTCCGCAGAGCAATCCGCGTTTGTATTCCATTTATACACCCTCCCTTAGAATTGGGATGCACAGACAAACCCATGTCCTCTTAGTTGATCAAAACTATAAACAGACATACCAGCTCCATAATTAATCACCTGTAGGGCTAAGGTGCGCATATTTTGTCTTGTTGAGATAAGAGATATACATCAATATATCTGTTTATGTCTACCAGTGCTAACATTCCGGAAAAAACTCTTCTTGTTATGTCAAATGAAGAGATGACGTGAATATTTATCAAAGATATCTAATGCACAGATGCCTAATACTTAAAAAAATATGCATAGATAACATTGCATAATACATATTGGGAATAAAAATCCTTGAATAATTTCTCATATAAACTTAAAAATTTTCAGTATCTATAGTAACCACATGTTCAAAACCATTTTTCAGAATCTAATTCATTTTGATCTTTATACTAAGCAAGAGAATTCTTTAAAGGGCTATTATCCCAAAATTTGTCACAATTTACCATTAAAAATCTCTCACTGTGACATTGTGATATCCATAACTAATGCTTGAAAAAACTTAATTCGTAATAAAGTTTGTTATCACATAAAATCTACTACTTTCCGTACCTTAGTCTGTGCATCCTTTAGAACCCTGTTAGATTGTTGTTTTACTCACTAGTTACTTATTAATTAGCCGTAACCTGTCCTGATTTCCAAAAAAGAGCCAAACAGAAATCAGAACATTTTATTTTGCTTAGAATCTTAGATATTCAGTAAATAATAGTTTGAATGTGACCTAGAATGTTGTTAGACACTAACTTTTAACTGCAAGTACTGAAGTTGATGCCTGTGCAAGCTTCGCAGGGCTGAACTACTCGGTATTGCCGGTACCTAACTGCTGATCTGAGCATGTTCCCAACTCTACGCTTCTCATCTCAAAAGTATTTGCATACATAACAAACCTTATTATTTCTACTTTTTATTTAATCCCTTGTTTTTTACTAGCATTGTTACTCTTATGTTGGTTTTGTTTCATGTTTTGTTGTGTTGAAACAGACTACATGATTGCGGGGCCCCCCATGAGTTTCGGTATGATGAAAGGTAATGCTACAATCTGATTTTTACTGTATTTTTTATTCAAAATTGTCCTCACCGCTCATCTGTTTTGGATCTAGGTTCTCTGTGGGGTATTAAAAATTGTTTTTGCACCAAAATTTTTCTCGTTTCCACAACACAAGCCATCGCACACACATTTAACTTTTATTTCTTTGTTTTTACTCCGATCTTTCTGCTACCTGTAAGCCCATTAATACCGCTAGCGCTCGCCTAACTATCAACTCACTCTAGCGTTAGTGCATTTATATTACGTTTCGTTCGCCTCGCCCCACCCTAGTCCTATCCCTTATGCTTCGTTTTTTTTCTTTTCATTGTATTGCCGCCCGGCTGCTTGGCTTGAAGGCGGTATGAATGCACCGCCACCGCACCATAATCAATACCAGTACCACGGCGGTCCGTACCAAGGTGGTCCGGGCATGCACCCGGGTCACGGCGGGGCCGGGTACGGCTGGCCGGGGCACTCTCAACAGCCTCAGGCCCGTTTCGGTGCAGAGAGCGCGCGGCGCGCGGGCGGCCCGGGCGCCGGCGCCGGCGCGGCGGCCGCGCCCGGCAAGGACGATAAGACCAGTCCGTTTGTCAACACCGTGCATTCGCATCCCGGGTTTCAGCCGCAGAAGATCGGCAAAGGCGGCGCTGCGGTAAGTTTTTGAGTGGATAACGTTTTCTAATGAAATTTCAATAAAATAGTGCATTTATTTATAGGCCTCTATTTACATTTTTAGCAGCAACTGTCATGTGACTGTTACATAAGTGGTCATGTTTTATTTAGCATAGTTGCAAATACTGTCATGAAAATATCTGCAAACATTTGCTACAAATTTTTAGCGATGATGGCACACTTCACCTGACTCAAAGAAAATGGGCTGCAGTCACGGGCATAGGAAAATTTGTAATGCTCACATGAGTATAGCTATAAGCAGTAGTGTATAAGTATCCCATTAAGTTTTGTGTGTTGACTACATTCAACCACAACATCACTTAGATCTTGAAGTAGTGGCCAAACGCATGTATGGGGGATATTTTGTTAGTTGTCCAATGATGGCTCACCAAACAATGGCATAGATTGAAATTCAAATTCGAATCGTGTGGTTGGTTGGCGATCCGATCACTATTGATGTCATTGGTTGCCGAGTTTGTTTACATTATTGGGTAAGTATAGAAAACTCGACCTTCCGTAATAAAGTAATAATACAAAAAAGCCATGCTCAAATAAATTTTATATTTCACCATTTAACTCCAGGGCGCGGGACTCCCCAAACCGCCGAAGCCGCCAGAGAAGCCCCTGATGCCGTATATGCGGTACTCCCGCCGCGTTTGGGACTCCGTGAAGGCGGCCCACCCTGATCTGAAGCTCTGGGAGATCGGACGCATCATCGGGAGCATGTGGAGAGACCTGCCCGAGACTGAAAAATCTGGATTTGTCGATGAATACGAAGCTGAAAAGGTATAGACTTCAGTTCAATCTATTGGAATTTAGAAGAATACATAATAAATACATGGGTCCGTGTTTTTTCACTTGCCTAAATGATTACACAAATATTTATGGCGAATCACCAACCAATGATGGTCAGAAATTCTATCATGAGTGATGTCATTGGGTGGCGCCTTCCATATTTGTTTATATTATAAGACAAGTAAAGAAACTCAGACCTTATGCATATTTTAGTTTATGTACAATCAAATCTCTGTTAGATGGAATAGGTATGCGAAATCGAATGATACTCCTCTTGTGAATTTAAAAAGGCTGATTATATGCTGCTGTTGGCTATGCCACGTCTAATGGGACCCGGAAGAACGCTCGTGAATGTTAAATAACTAGGTGCCCATACTACTTATACAACCGTTCAAAAAGAACCTTTTTAGCAGTAGTTTGGTTATTAATACAGTTAACTGAACTAGTACAACTCTTCAATTGCAGTAGTCGAGCTATTTCAAATTCTGTTGTGAAATCTAGCCTTTTATTATAATTCATTTTAGTTGATGTCGCAATAAAGTACAATCAGATCTGTATAATTTTCTGCTATTTTACATAGTAAAGTTTATTTCGACCCAGGCGCAGTACACAGAGTTATTGAAAACGTACCAATCGTCACCGGCTTACATTCAATGGCTGGCGCACAAAAGCAGAGGTACAAACATCAACCTTACCCCTATACACCGATGGGTTAATATTGTGTTTAATACCCACACCACCACTACACGGCTTGAATAACACGGGGTCGTAGAAGTGCCAATGAAAAATATGTTTCATGTTTATGCTCGGAAGGTTTAATATCATTTATCTACTAAGTTTAGTTAACATGGCTGTTCAATGTTCATATAATGATTTCCTTTTAAATGTTAGTGATTAAGCAATATTGTGGGACCATCATCTAAAAAACATGAATAATTTAATTAGGAAAATTATATATCTGTTATAATGTCGATTAGTACATACTGGAAGTGTTATGTAAGCGGTGCAGCGTGGAATCAAGTTATTATAAGTATAACATAGAAAACGCGTTTCGTTCCACGCAAGTAGATTTTACAATTAATTTTTTGTTGTACATCGCAAGGTATTATTATTATTAAATTATTGCGAATTAAATTTTAATAATTTAAACATGGTTGACTGGATTTTAATTGATACATTTTAAAAAAGTCCACTTGTGCGAAGTGAAACGTTATCTTCGTTTATAATAATAAAATTGATCTCTACTATATTATAACGTCTTGTGCTTCAAAAATATCTCTACGGCGAGTTTTTTTTATACTATTGGATAACGAAACGAGCTTGTTTCCCTGATGGTAATCGTAACGCCGGTCCATAACAATTGCAGTGCCACTCAGAACTTTGAAACACAAAGGCCTGCGCGGCACTGCATTGCGCTCGTTACCCTGAGACATTAGGTATAAAGTCTCACAAGCCCGGTAATTTCACTGACTACTTTGCCCATCAAACCGGAACACAGTAATGCTTGCACATTACTGCTAGAAAAGAAACGCTCACCGCTCACATACTGCTGCCATTTTGGGCTTCTTGAAACTTTTACTTTTGAAGTTTACACCTCCCATCACTTTGACAGGGCTCGGAAACGAAAAAAATATATTTGAGAGAACAATATAATAATCATAGGAGAATGGGGAGGCACAGGCAAAACTAAATCTCAGATGGCGCCACCATCACTGGTGCTTGTCATTGAAGTTTACTTTGGGGGTTAATGAATTAAACAAACCAGTAAACTTGATCGCGTTATAAAAATAATTAGATTTGAAATGTTCACTGCATAACTTAGAAGAAGAAATTGGTTTCCAATAATTGTTGATGCGTAATGCTTCGATCTACAGCTTCCGTTTTTTCTCGTCAAAAGAAAATCGTGTGTACCTTAATTGTACACTGAATTGCACTTTACAGAAGCATACTTTATTGCAAAGACCATCTTTTTGTTTACTTACTAAAATTTTATAATGAAGTTTCAAAGTGAAACCACACCAGCGATAATGCGCCACCTAGCGGGATAAGTAAGCAGTGTGGCTCCCCGTTGAAGCCTTGGTCTACGTGGCCATAAACAATATAAACGTTTCGAAACGTCAATAATAATACTTACTAAAATTTTATAATGAAGTTTCATAGTTAAACAACACCAGCGATAATGCGCCACCTAGCGGGATAAGTAAGCAGTGTGGTTTCTCATTGAAGCCTTGGTCTACGTGGCCATAAACAATAGAAACGGTTCGAAACGTCAAAAATAATGCAAAATAAACTATAACAACCGATTAAATTGTTAAAATCGACTGTTACAACCCTGTTCCGAGCCCTGCCCTTTATGCCCACCCATAAAATGTGACTAACCTAACTCACCGAGTCGTGTTTGTCCCCATGCACCCACACATGTATATAACGCACGCACTGGGTTCCACGCACACATCGTAGTCGGAGTATGAAAAGAGTCTCAAGACGTACCACAACTCGCCCGCATACCTCGCGTACATTGCCGCCAAAAACAAGGCAGTAGGTAAGGGGAATGCATGTTTTTGTTGAATTTGAAAATTAATATAGGAATTAAAAAAAAATTGAAACATCTCTGACTAGCTGAAATGTTTTTGTCTCGTTTTCATGCTTCACATTGCTCGTGAGTGAGAAAGAAATGTAATTTTTAGTCACTGGAAGTTTGAGCTGCGTTTTGTTTTTTCTTTTATATGGTACTCAATACTTGTACCTACTACTTTACAATGACTTCTGAAATCTTTTTGAGATATATAAACTGGCAAAACTTGCATGTAAATAATTCATACATAAAAAAAATAATACATACCTATTATATGAGTTGATAAATATCAAACGTCAATATGTCCACTATGGACAAAAAACTGTTTTTTTATACTATCATATAGTAAAATAAAAACTAATCATTCTGGAATTTTAAAATTACACATATGTCCACTTATTTGCTGTGAAAACCGCGAGTGAAAACCTCGGTTTGTTTCAAAATACATTAAGTCCATAAAGGCATTCGTAACAGAAACCAATATGTCCCAACCGTCCAATCAAATCAATCCGTTTGGCTATGATGGCGGGAATTAGTGTTTGCATTAATGGCTAACTCGGCGTAGCTCTGTGATTTAAATTAATTTTAATTAGTTTATATTAGTGAAAATGGGTTCAAATGTTAAAAGTGTTGACCCTGATAAAGCCAGGAAAAGAAGTAATATAAAGACGCAGCAAAAGAAAGCAGAGGAAAAGCGAAAATTATAAGTCAAATTGTTATTACTTTTGCTAAAGTTAAACTAGTCGCAGGGCTGCCACCAGCCCACCACAATGGCATTTTGATATCCTCACTAAGTAAACTACTATAAATTTTGAATACATAACTATCTGTATTGTATTATTTACAAGCGTTGATTTAATTTGTATGTTACATACGTATGTATGTAAACATTTTTTTGTTTGTTTAGGATAAATCTTGCAAGCTAAATTTGACCCACTTCTTGGTGTTTGATTGAGCTGAAATTTTACATATATTTGTGAATCGGATAACAATGCAATATAATGATGGCACAGAGCTGGTTTGATGATAGAGCCGGAAGGCAGTCATAGGAACTATGTAATGAATCAGACATAACCCCATCGAGTTTGGGCTCGTTTGATTTGTCTTTACAAGACTCTGATCCTAGATGATATTGGATCCTGAGGGTCCTGATATTGGAGCCGGAAGTTGGCCACAAGATTACAGTACCATTACATATTTTATAAAAGCTTGTCTGGTAGCCCGCTGTTAGAGTAATTTATTTGAACCTTCATAAGTGCTCTCTTGGGGCTTTTATAATAAAGCAATTTGAATTTATCTTTAAGATTTTAGCCATTTAAATAATTAAACTTATGACAAAATAGTTTTTATTTTATTATTTAATACCTAACTGTAGTAGTTTCAATCCCCAGTATGTCTTCGGTGGCAACCCTTAGCCGTGGCGCCATTATTTCGTCACAGTGTTTTTAATCAAATTCTGTTATGTCCGGTCATAACTTTTTTTCAAAAACAAATATGTCCATTGATTTAGTTCAAAATCCAATATGTCCAACCAGTTTTAAGGATTTTGAGGATGTTTGAACGTAATTCGTTATATTTCTACGTAGTCGGGGATAAACATTGTCAAAATAAGCTAAATTAAACGTTAAAATCGCCGAAACAATGTCGTTTGCATCGGCAAACAATTATATTGGTCTATCTTCTTTTCACTTATCAAGGACATATTGACGTTTGATATTTATCAACTCATATTTTATACATATTCATTCATTGTAAAAAAACCTTTGAGTAATTTTGGGCCATCGAGATAATAACCGCAAGAGGTGCAGTTACGTTTGATTTGCACGAAATAAATTCCACCATTTTTGCCCCGACATAATGCGCTCTGATTGGCTAAGCCACCGCCTCGCGCTGATTCGCTGAGCGCTAATATTAGTTATAGCAAAATCAATACATTGTTGTGAGATCGGATAGTACAGTATTTCATCTCTCGGGGTTAGTATCTCGATGTTTTGGGCAAACGAATTCTTTGAAAACTAATGATGGCAAGCAAATGGGTGCGATTCCTGCACGATACTTAACAGCGCCATCTCTTTTTAATATTAATAGACTTAACTTTCTAACAAAGTTGTTTTCATTTACTTGTAATTATTTTGCTCAATAATGTTCTCCTGTGTAATCAATGCCAGAGTTTGTAATGATTAATATACAATGGGGAAAATCTATGCTTAAAACATAATTTTTCACCATATGTAGCCGTCCAAATTAACCAATTTTGCGTTAGTAGTAGGTAATCTAGAAGAGGAGAGCTCCAGCAAGAAGGGAAGCTCGCAGAAGGAGCAGCAACAGCAAGATAGAAGGATCGACATACAACCTGCTGAGGATGAAGAAGGTATTTTGATTTTTTTATAAACACAGAGACCAGCTGTTAGAGTCATTTATTTTAGCCTTCATAAGTGCTCTGTTGGGGCTATATGAATAAAGCATTTTGAATTTGAATTTTTGGGTCGTTTGCCTTATGATAAGCCAGCCCATAACAATTGCAGTGCTTTGAAACACAAAGGCCTATGGCGTCACTGCAGTGTACTTGTTACCCTGAGATATTAGATATTAACGGTCTTACCACAAAAAAATTAAACACGTTAAACCTGTCTTAAACATTGTTTTCACTCATAAACATGCCCTAGTCGCGTGTTTAAATATGAGCAAACACAAATCCTGATTTAAGTAGTGTCTAACCGTTGTCGTAACACAATTCTGTTGTGACGTTTCTAATCATTTTGACGTTTATCTTTAGATACTGTAGCTAAACAGGCGTCTAAAAGTGTTGTTGAGGATGTTCTTTTTAACCGACATCCAAAAAGTAGGAGGTTATCAATTCGTCGGGGTTTTTTGTTTACGTTTGTTACCTCGGATCTCGGTAATTTATAAACCGATTTGGAAAATTCTTTTTTTTTTTGAAAGGGTATTATCATTTAGATTGGTCCCATAGAAATTTCTTCAAAATTGGTTTAGTAGTTTGTCACTGAAGTCGGTTCGTCGTTTTTTTAAAGCATTTTTTTTGTAATTTTTTTGTGTGGTACGTCCGGACAATCTCCATAACCTTTCGCAGATCAAGACGAAGGCTTGTCAGTCAAGCACGTGGCCTACGCCCGTTACCTGCGCAACCACCGCCTCATCAACGAGATATTCTCGGACACGGTGGTACCGGACGTCCGTTCTGTTGTCACTACTGCTCGGATGCAGGTAAGCGATAGCCAGCCTCGTTTAAATAAATAAATGCTTACACTCATACCCGGCACTAGGATTCCCTGTGTCGAAGGTGGCCTGGACACACTCAGATACACATCACAAACATGCAAGACCCGAGAACTTTATGCTTACACAAAATCTGCCCCGGCCGGGAATCGAACCCGGGACCCCTCGCTTTGCAGGCAGGGTTACTACCAACTTAGCTACGGAGCTGTCAATTTTTTTTTTATCCTATTTGGTACCGGGGCGAGCTGGTCGTTTGCCTGATGGTAAGCATAACGCCGGCCCATGACAATTGCAGTGCCACTCAAAACTTTGAAACACAAGGTCTGCGCGGCATTGCAGTGCGTTCGTTACCCTGAGACATTAGGTATTAAGTCTCATAAGTCCAGTAATTTCACTGGCTATTCTGCTATTTTTATCCTGGAAAAATTCACGGTTCCTGTGGGAAAACCGTGGGCAGAAGATATTATATAATAAGCGAGTCGATTTTTGGTGCATCGTATCAGTTCAAGACGGCCGGTCTGATTTTAATAAATAATATGTCATTCGATTCGTCTAATACTGTAGAGTAGTGTAGTTTTAATTCATAAAAAAACACAGATTAATTATTATTGTTTGCGCTCATTACAGATTCTGAAGAAACAAGTGCAGTCATTGACGATGCATCAGAAGAAGTTGGAAGATGAACTGCAGCAGATTGAAGAGAAGTTTGAAGCCAAGAAACGCAAGTTCATAGAGAGCAGCGAGTCTTTCCAGGAGGAACTCAAAAAGGTGACTACAATATAAAATGCTAACCGTCCAAGCGAGTATAAACCTGTTCGCACACTGACCACGCGCTACAACCACAAAACGCCGCAACATTACAGTTTTACAGTTCTTAGTATTTCTTCAGATCTATGAAACAATAATAGAAATAATTAAATTATCACCTCACAAGCTCGGAAAGGTCTTGTTTATCTGCGCGCAAAAGTGCTTTTTATCCACTAGCGTGGAAAAGGTGCTGCGCTCCGGCCGCTGCCTTTTACACGCTAGCGCGGAAAAAGTGCTTTTGCACGCAGAAATTCGAATGATAAACACAATCTTTCCTGGTCGTTATGAGGTGAAAAATTGTGTGTTTCGCTCGGCAGCAAACTTATTTTGCGTCTCATACTTTTGAAAAATTTCGGTACGCTCAGAATTCTATTTTTTTTTTAAACTTAGCATCTTCCCCTTCCTTGGGTTTCAAAACAAGTACTCGTGCCAAATTATAACTTGGCAACCTTGCATAACAAGTAACTGTTTCCCCACAGCACTGCAAGCCAGCAGTCGACGATGACACATTCACTCGGATGGTGGAGCGAGCATTGGAACAAATGAGACGTGGAGTCAACCCCGCCACGCAACCGCTCGCCGGTGCCACAGACAAGAAACAGGTAGATTTATACACCGTTTTCTGTGACTGTTACCTTAGAAATTAAAGCTGAAGTAGCTTTAGTTTCGCTCTCTCTTTCCAATAATTAACACGTGAAAGGGATGGAAGATGTTTGATAGGTCTGAATTTAGTGTTATAGCTGTCAAATATCGTCCATCTTTGACAAAATAGGCGAACTAAATTAAAAAAAAATTAATTAAAAATTTAAGACATTTCCACTAGATACAAGCAAGAGAATTAATCTGGCAGGTGTAAAATATATTCTATCCCTCTCGCATATTCTTCTTGGTATGAAAGAATCGATACCATTGAGTGAATAAGAATAGTAGTATTTAATACCACTGCTTTGCTCGTTAAGTCTGCTGCCATGCAGTAATGTGTAAGCATTATTGTTTTCCGGTTTAATGAGCAGAGTATCCAGTGAAATTATTGGGCTTATGAGACTTAATACCACATGTCTCAGGGTAACGAGCGGACTGCAGTGCCGCGCAGGCCTTTGTGTGTCAAAGTTCTGAGTGGCATTGCAATTGTTATGGGCTGCTGTAATGCTTACCATCAGGCAAACGACCACCTCGTCTCGTTACCAAATAGCATAAAAAAGTAGATTTTTCAAATGTTACACCATGCACCAAGCATAATGGTGTGTTCTGGAAGCCGCTCTTGAGAGCTAGCTCCCATGTTTAGCATATTTATGTACTATTTTGTAAAATTCCTTAATTTGTTTTTCCTATGTTATTAACCAGCTTCAATACTTACAGGCAATGGACACAGACCCAATCCAGCCCAAGCCAGAAGCCAACGGACCGAATCCACCCACGCAGGTGGACAATGTGTCCACTACAGAGGTTAAAACTGAGGGGATTACCACCACTGAGCTATCTAAGGGACCTGAGAAGGTGCCAGAGGAGCATCTCAATGGGCAGGATAGTGACGGTTAGTATGAATGTTAATATGCATAAACGGTTACTATACCCTGTTCCATAATCTTAGAATTTTTTTGTAAAAAAGATATTTTTTGTAAAAAAATATATTTTTTGTAAAAAAGATATTTTTTGTAAAAAAGAAATTTTTTGTAAAAAAGATATTTTTGTAAAAAAGATATTTTTCGTAAAAAAAGATATTTTTTGTAAAAAAAGATATTTTTTTTAAATGTATTGGCATGTTTCAAGAGTCGATTGTTGTATTCTTTTAAAAATAATAATGCATGTGTGAATAAATATTACTTGTCTCAATCTGCTACTATTGCGTACTAGCGACCTGGCCCGGCTTCGAATGGCAATAATTTGATTCTAATATAAACTTATGAAAGCCCCTTAATTCTGCCCTGTCGCAAAATCCGTTCTTTGCTGACGTCTCTTATCTATAAACTACCTACCTGCCAAATTTCAGTTCCATATTTCAAGTAGTTATCGAGATTTCGTATTTAGTCAATGGACGTTTCTATTTTACATAATTATTTCTATTATTACTTAGTATTGTTCCCTACAGTGCACATCAAGGAAGAGAAGCCAGTTCTGAAGCCGGCCATTGAAGTGGTGCCCATACCGCCCGCAACCGGCGCCGCGCCCCCCGGGCCCCCTCACCCCCCGCACATCACCTCACCCCCACATCACCGTAAGCATCAACTAATACAAAAACCTAATTAGTGGGAGGACTAACTCTTCTGCGAGTGTCCGTCTGGGTTGGTACCACCGCTTTGTGAGTGAAGTCTGCCGCCAAGCAGCAATGTGCAAGCATTACTGTGTTCCGGTTTGATGAGCAGAGTAGCCAGTGAAATTACTGGCCTTATGAGACTTAATACCTAATGTCTCAGGGTAAGGAGTGCACTGCAGTGCCGCGCAGGCCCATGTGTTTCAAAGTTCTGAGTGGCACTGCAATTGTCATGGGCCGGCGTTATGCTTACCATCAGGCAAACGACCAGCTCGTCTCGTTACCAAATACCATAAAAAAACCTCTTCCAACAAAAAACAACAGAAGCCACAATATATTAGCTGCCACAAATGCGTTCGATCCGAGCTCACTTTGACGGTGTCAATGCGGCTTTGTTTTTCCCATTTTCATCTATGAAAACTTGATCGGATCAAAATGATACTTTGATGAGAGGAGGAGACGAGAAGAACATACAATGTTATAATTTTATGTTGTATTTTCGTTGCAGCTATGATGATGGCTCCGAACCCGAATGCCCCGCCGGCGCCGGGGCACCCACCCGCGCCGCACGGGGCCCCGCCGCAGGTCGGGGGCCCTCCAGGTATACACTGTTTGGTCAACAACCATGCTGTATTTATAGCAAAATCCCCCTTTCATTGGGGGAAGGCAAATGGTCAGCAGTGGACATTTTCCAGCTGATGATCAGCTCTTTTTGGGCTTTGGCTGAAAATCAGCGCTGAATGTTGTTTTACAATCGACTTTTAGCTGTGCCTGCGTTTTCAGCACTACTACATTAGGCTGAGAAATCAAAGTATCATAGGGTGTGGAATATAAAGGCAGCATATGATTTTTTTCAAACTCTATCAATAGAGTAGTAATGTAAACAAACATGGCGCATTCCAACCAATGACATGATTCAAATTTAAATTTCTGTCATTGGTTGGCGAGCCATCCAGTTTGTTTACACTATAGAACAAATATAGAGAAAACTAGCTTCTGCCCGCGGTTGTCACCCGCGTTCCCAAGGGAAACCGTGCATTTTTCCGGAATAAAAAGTAGCCTATGTTACACTTCAGTCCATAAACTAATACTATGTCAAAAATCACGTTGATCCGTTATTCCGTTGCAGCGTGAAAGAAGGACAAATCAACAAACACACTTTTGCATTTATAATATTAGTGGGATTGTCGTAATTGGTTATTGATCTCGGCTCGTTTTTTTATATTGTCGGACAAGTATAGAAACACGGAACATATCGGATCATATTATCGTCGTTCCTAGTGGGTGCATACGGGGCCCCGTACGGCGGGCGGTACTACCAGGGGTACGGCGGCGGGTTCCCGGGCGGGTACCCCCCGCACCCCTACTACCCTGCGCCCGGCCCTGCCCCCGACCACTACGCGCCGCACGCGCCGCTCCACGCCCCGCCAGTGCATGAGGTCAAACGTGAGTAACGCGAAGACTATCTGTTTCATTTATTTATATAAAATTTTATGCCAGTTGGTATGCGAGACGAGCTGGTCGTTTGCCTGATGGTAAGCATAACGCCGGCCCATAACAATTCTCTCAAACTCGGAACTTTGAAACACAAAGGCCTGCGCGGCACTGCAGTGCGCTCGTTACCCTGAGACATTAGATATTAAGTCTCGTAAGCCCAGTAATTTCACTGTCTACTCTGCTCATTAAACCGGAGCACAGTAATGCTTGCACACTACTGCTTGGCGGCAGACTTCACGAGCAAAGTGGTGGTAACAACCCAGACGGACACTCGCAGACGAGTTAGCCCTACCACTAACACATAATGATTGTTTTTGGCTTTTAAATTGGTCTTTATTTACGGCAAATCATATTTAGTTGAAGAAAACAGTGGTTAGCGAGAATAACATTAATTATTTTAGTTTGGACTAAAATTTCACTGTTATTTCGCTATTGAGATTTAAAATGCTTCAGGGTAACGAGTGCAATGGAGTGCTGCGCCGGCCTTTGCGCTTCAAAGTTCTGAGTGGCACTGCAATTGTATGGTCTGGCGTTATTCTTACCATCAGGCGAACGACCCGCTCGTTTCGTTATCCAATAGTTTAAAAATAATATTTTCTGATTGCAGCTGAGGAGCCGCAAGTCAAGAAAGAGGGCGAATGATCGTCGCCCAAACGCGTCGTCAAACGACGGCGCAAGTCTGCCTCCAAGGATGGACAGTAGATGGACTTTTCTGTAGATGCAGGCGCAATTTACTCTAAAGACGGTTGATTGAGTCTGTACAATCTATTGAATACGGTTGATTGAGTCTGTACAATCTATTGAAGACGGTTGATTGAGTCTGTACAATCTATTGATAGTTGTGCTAATTACAGAAATAGGAAAATATCAGTTATTAGGTTCAGTGAACTTTAAATAGTTGATTCAAGTTATTAGAGAATTCAAAAAAAAAAGAATAGTATAATATAAAGATTTTGGAAAATGCTCAAAGAATATGCGCGGCAAAGAATATTTTCGCCTAGTGTTTGTATGTTTTGTAAATATTTCTACAATAATATGCATTTTACTTCTATGATAACCACAGAACTTAGCACTGTAGTTTGATTCAGCTTACAAATTGCGTAGTTTTATTCTCTAACATTACAGCTCAGAAACTGTCTTTAGCTAGATTGTGAAAGGTCCATAGTTCCAAGGAAGGCCAGAATAAATAGGACACACGTGAATGAAACTCAAATGTGAACGAAAAACTAATATCTGTGCGTAAAATGGACACTTTATTGGTGTAGTGAAGAAAACATGACTTACAATTATGTATTTTTTATTAATATAACATTTTCGTGATTACTAAGAATAAAGATTTATGAACAGTTTATTACTAAATGCTTCTAATAACAGACCAACCTAACTTACAATTTGCTGTTAGTATGTCAGGAAAATTGCAATGTATTATTGCAATAGTAGGCATTATATACATATTGTATTGTTGCAATTTACCAGCTCTCACTAGATTGTAACAACAAATTGAAAGTGTAAACGAAGTAAGATTGGACCCTCAGTAGAGGTTATAAATTCTGGCGATGGTCTTTTGATTCTATATAATTAAAATATAAGTAGTAAATAATTCTATTGAAATGTGGACAGGATACAATAGTATGCTTTGCTGATATCCCCGTTCACAAATACTGTCTGACTAGAAGAAGAAAACCTTATCTTGATAGTAGATATTTAATTAAACATAAGTATTATATTAGTATGGAAGTTATTAAAAAATGTAATGGAATTTAAGGATTACCTAATTTTATTTACTATATTATAAAATATAAATAGCAAGCAAAACGCCTTGGCCACTAATAATAATCAACTACAATTAAAAAAAAGTTGACTATCTACATCTATTTGTGGTCTATAACCAGAAGCAAAATATTAAAATCACTGACGAAGCATAATATAATATTATGTTTACACATTTATATTTAGTGTTTGAGACTTCAAAACTCATATTTTCTACTTACCTGATTAATTTTTTTCTGATCTGATTAAATATCTACACATAAACTGGCGTTCATTATTTTTGTATGTAGTAAAATACTTTGAAAAACTGTTAATTAGAATATTTTAATAATAATTCGGCTATCAGACATTTAAAAAATGTGACTGTTGTGGTGTATCTATAAAGTAATTTTAACTTAAATAAATAAGTTCATAAATATATATGTTTTTTAATATTAAAATAAAGTATTTAAACGATATATGACACATCATAATAATGAGTAAAAACTCTGTTTTTATCAATATGAATCTTGATCAAAATGCGCAGCATCGAATCAAATGTGTTCAAAGGATTTACAATATACATAATGTTTTACTCCTTAAAAATACAGCAGTTTTGAACTTGGAGAGCTTGCGGGAAATGTCTTTAATCTATTTATTATTCTTAACGGCGTGTCATACTTCTTACCATCTACTGTTCATAGAATTTTTTTATATTATAATTTTTGTATGAAGATATTTATCTTATGTCGTCTTGTAGCCTGTTGGCATTGCGGCCGAATTGCGAGATGAGGGGCCTCCCGTTCACTATAGTGCCGTGGGTTTCTTCCTGCGCTTGTATAGCAATGTCTTCAGCTGGAAATATAGAATAAATAGCTTGTAATTTTAATATTGAACTTTTATTTGCATTTTAACATAGGATATTCTAGGCTGGGGTTCACGTAAATTTATATACAACTCATAAATTTTGCCGTCAACAGGTTTCGAACCTGCGTCTTCTGGTTATCTAGAGCAGACGCCTTTATATTCAAAAAAATTCAATGATTATAGTGAGCCATGGTAGAAACTTAATCAAAGTAATGTTTGGTCTCCTGTAATGTGAACTATTTAGATTGTAGAGGAATACCTACAGAGATGTATAATTTTTTATATAATCTACATGCTTGCACTTGACCACTATCTCACTTAGGTAAGTGACAGACAACAGTGCGTTTGAAGATGGAGCAAGCATACCTACCAGATACCTATTCACTCATGACTTGAAGATAGGTTATAGCAATCAGGATTCTACTTACTCTCGAATGTGACAAAGGCCTGCCCTCTCATGCGACCTGTCATAAGGCGAACATCTATGGGCCCTCCATTGGCATGTACAAACTGATTGTACAACAGGGATAGCTGTTCTTGGGTAACAGATGGAGCAATGTTTTTCAGGTAGAGGGTCTGAGGGAAAAAATATATTATAGAATTATAATTGAAGCACTAAAGCTAAGATTCAGAGACAAGTCCAAGCGTGGACTTTTGCTTCCATATGCCAAAACTGTATAGAATTTGATATCGTTAGGATGTCTGTTTGTTTGTGAGTTTATTCAAGAATTGCTACTATTTACTACCTATCACAAATAATTGCTACCTGATCACAGGAACCTACCACACAGCACAACCTACCATCACAGGCTACCTGATCCTCAAGAACATATCAATGTTCTTGGGGATCTGTATATTTTTCTGACCAGCCATGTGATGGCTGGTTCAAATCAAATCAAATCAAATGTATTTATTTGCATAAATATGGGTGATGATAATAACATTGATGTAAGGTAGGTACATAAATTTCAGAGCGCCATACTTATACCGTTAGGTGTGCCAATATTATTTCATCTTATTAATAACATAGGTAGGATTAACTGGTTGCCTGCCTGTACAGCAACAAGCACACAAGAGTTTGTGGTTTTTGCTACCTTCACATTTTTAAAGTTTAGGTTTGTACATACATTCAGTAATAACATATAGCCTTAGTTAAAATTTGCTTTAAAAATGCTTTTGTAGGTGTGCGTTCTCGCAGCGGCATAATATCGAATTTAATGATTTGAGTTCTATAGATATTTAGTGTATGACGCCGTGTAAATGTGTATGATAATTTTAAATTTGTGTGTCCAGCCGTTTTTGAGTTATAACGAAAAAACAGATTCCGCCAGGGCAACGTTCTCCTAGCGGCACCTTTTTTTCAAAATGGTCGTACGTGAAAAAAAATTATACCAATAATTAGTGTGTGAGGAGTAGTAAATGTGTGTGCTAAAATGAAATTTGTGTGTCGTAAGACTCCGAAGATATTCAAAATGCCGCTGCGGGAACGTTTTGCTGATGGCTGGATATCCTAAACGATTAGGCGCACAGTTATGATTTTTTTTATTCACGTTTCTATGAATTTGTTTATATTTGTTTATAAAAGAAAATTCGAAAATAATATACCATTCGGGAGAAAAAAAAATATACCTAGAATAAGGTTTTTAGGTTCTAGTACTTCAAATATATGTCCTAGAGACTAGCTTTTAACGTAAGTATGTGCCCTATAGCTGCCTACAATGATATTCCAAGTCTCGTTTCTATAATGTAAATGATTAATGAGATAAGTAAATAATACCACGATTAGACTACGACCATTTTCGCCATTGGATTGGACGAGTTCTTTATGGGTTATCAAATTAAAAAGTATACCAATAATTAGTGTGTTCCTTCAATTATACGCCTGTAAAATTTAAGCCCTGTACACTTTATAATTAAAGAGATATCATTAAAAAACCAACAAGACACAAAACAGTAGCTAAACCGACTAAGATTGAATGGCCACAAAAAAGCGGCCGCGCAGTATAAAGTGCTCGCCTTCTAAATTTGATAGTATTTTATTGTAACTTTAGTACAAGAGCGTA
The DNA here is from genome assembly GCA_907269065.1 of Crocallis elinguaria. Taxonomy (NCBI): domain Eukaryota; kingdom Metazoa; phylum Arthropoda; class Insecta; order Lepidoptera; family Geometridae; genus Crocallis; species Crocallis elinguaria. The sequence continues at coordinate 3,490,232 of OU026076.1, forward strand.
CACAATTTTTAGTAAACTCTTCTCAATGTGTGAATCCTTTGTTGGAAATTAAATAAAATGTGTGTGTACTTTGGTATTACAAAACATAGAACTGCGGTTAATTTTTCATTGTGAAGTAGTAAATGTAAATAACTTACTCTTTACTTAAGCCGCTATCTAGATAGGTACTTATATTATTTAAAAACCTCACTAAAATCAGCATTGGCTTAAAATAATCATAGTAAAAGGAGATTACTATGATATAATCACAATTATTTTTGGCGAAGTTTGCCTTACCTACTTATATAATTATCAAAGTGACGGATACGTACACCTATATACAATCACAGATTAGTTCCATTATGTAGGTACATATTGACTCAATTATTACAATAAAAGACCGACAGGTAGGTAGGTGTACATGCCTACCTCATCACCAAATTGTACATAACAAGTAGGTAGGTAGGAGTATTTATTTATTGTTATTATTAGTAACTAGCTGTGCCCCACGGCTGTGCTCACGAAACCTGTACTTGCCTACCTCATCACCAAATTTTACAAAACAAGTAGGTAGGTAGGTAGTAATATTTATTTATTGTTATTATTAGTAACTCGCTGTGTCCCACGGCTTTGCTCACGAAACCTAAGTTACTCCTTGTAACATCAGCTATCTGCCAGTGAAAGTACCGTCAAAATCGGTCCAGCCGTTTCGGAGATTACCCGGAACAAATAGACAGACAAAAATTTTATAAATGGTTGTTTTGTTATAGGTACCGTATATACTTTCATATGCATTTAGTAAAAAGCTGTTATTTTGATATTACAAACAGACACTTCAGTTTTATTTATTTGTATAGATAGGAATAGGATTATTTTAGTAGGTACCTATCAGCAGAATTTGAATAAAAACTCATATTAACAATAGTGTACGCACATGTACTGACCCAGTAACGGTACAATACTATCAATTTTAGAAGGTAAGCACTTTATACTGCGCGGCCGCTTTTTTGTAGCCATTCAAACTTGGTCGGTTTAGCTACTGCTTTGTGTCTTGTTGGTTTTTTAATGATATCTCTTTAATTATAAACTGTACAGGGCTTAAATTTTACAGGCGTATAATTGAATGAACACACTAATTATTGGAATACTTTATAATTTGATAACCCATAAAGAACTCGTCCAATCCAATGGCGAAAATGGTCGTAGTCTAATCGTGGTATTATTTACATATCTCATTAATTATTTACAGTATACAAACGAGACTTGGAATATCATTGTAGGCAGCTACAGGGCACATACTAACGGCAAAACCTAGTCTCTAGGACATATATTTGAAGTACTAGAACCTAAAAACCTTATTCTAGGTATATTTTTTTTTCTCCCGAATGGTATATTATTTTCGAATTTTCTTTTATAAACAAATATAAACAAATTCATAGCAACGTGAATAAAAAAAATCATAACTGTGCGCCTAATCGTTTAGGATATCCAGCCATCAGCAAAACGTTCCCGCAGCGGCATTTTGAATATCTTTGGAGTCTTACGACACACAAATTTCATTTTAGCACACACATTTACTACTCCTCAGACACTAATTATTGGTATAATTTTTTTTCACGTACGACCATTTTGAAAAAAAGGTGCCGCTAGGAGAACGTTGCCCTGGCGGAATCTGTTTTTTCGTTATAACTCAAAAACGGCTGGACACACAAATTTAAAATTATCATACACATTTACACGGCGTCATACACTAAATATCTATAGAACTCAAATCATGAAATTCGATATTATGCCGCTGCGAGAACGCACACCTTTTGTAGAGGCAAAGTTTGTTCTACTTTTTATTAAGCTAAATTATTCAGGTGCCCATGACACTTACTTTTAACAAAGTTGAAACTTAGATATGAGAAGGTAGCGATAATAGAGACTACACACTTTGAAACTGTGTGTTTTTTGCTGTACAACAACCATCCTGGCATCAGACTGGCTGGTCAAAAAAATGTACAATTTCCTAAGAATAGTACCACACAGCAATTATTGAATAAACCCACAAAGTTACTATTATGTGGCATAAACTCCATTTTTCATTCATAGGATTGTGAGGAGTAATGTGACTGGTCTGCCGCGGCTTTGCTTAGTCGACTACAAGCTTACACCTCTTTTTGGAATGTTGTATGACATAAAACCTGATGTACACACCTTAGATGGCCTTCCAGGTGCCCAATCTTTGAACTGATCGATTTTCTTTATATCATCAATGCACATCTTAGTGCCTTCAAGCAACTGTGACTCCGCTTCATTTAACGGCAATACAATATCCACAGCCCTGTATTCATCTTGTCTTACTTCCTGGTTTATGGGTTCTAGCCTCACAATTTTCTCATCTTTGACTGTATACATTGTAGGCTTCTTTGGGCCAATAACTGGCCTATCCTGTGGGTTTTGTTCGGGCAGTTTTCTTGGGAGCTCTTTTACATCCCAAAGGCTGCCCTGCCTCTCCACCTTACTTGTGTTTGGTGTTGTACCAATGTTGATTTGATTATCAAGGGCTAGGACTCGTTCCTTTTTCCGTTCGAGGCGTCTTAAAATCTTCCGTCTCTTATTGATGGGTGTCATATCGTCATTTTTCAAATGGCGAAATAGGTTTTCTTCGATATTTTTTATGTTATGCATGGGGTGGCCATCTGGGTATGATGTTAGCGGTAACTGCCCTTTATCAATGTTCTTCTCTAATGTTTCATTTGATGTGCCTGGTTGTTCATCTTCTTCATCAGAACTTAAAAATAGAGAATTGATTGAACATAGCATTTTAAGTTTTGTATATTTGATACTCTCAAAATGAAAACTGCAAGATACATTTTGTCTAAAAAATTACTTACAAGATTCTTGTAAGAATTCAAAGTTTCATAACATTATTTATTAGTACGTTTTATCAAAGAAATATATATTATTGGTACCATGTAAATAGAAAACAAGCTCACCTTTCTGCGTCGTTTGAGAGCTTATTTATTTTACTATAAATAACCTCTAGTTTCTCTTTCATAGTATTCGATTCCATCTTCTTTCGTTGACCTAATAACCCAGCTTCGTTTTCCTTCAATAGACTTATTTCGTCGTAAGTCAGACCAGCTTTTTTTAGCCACTCCAAATGATGAATGTCTTTCTCGGCCTCTTTATACTCTTGCATAGATGATAAGCCATACTTGGTGAAGGGCAAGACTTCAGTAGTCTTTTCGAATTCTTTTGGAAATGATTCAGAGCTGAAATGAAAACAAATAGTATGCAACTATTACAAAAATAAGAGGGCCATCGTGAACGAAAACGTCCTTCAAATGGTTTTTGATAGTTCCGAGACCCTTACTTTGAGAGTAATAATTATACTCACCTCATACTGAATCAAAATATTTGGTATTCGAATAACCAAGAGAAAATCGAGAGAAAAACTAACGTTTTGCGTATGTATTGATTTTTGCAAGTACTCGTCTTGTAAACAAACCACAGAATATGAAGTACAGATTACTATGAAGGGTGTTGTTAGGCTCTTTAGCGACTACCACAGAGTACTTTGGCGACTACAGAGTACATCACATTTTTTCTCACATACAGTAAAATACCCTATTTGTATGTACCTACATCACACGATTTTTACTCCTGTAATACGTAGTATCCACAGACTTCATATCTGTGGTGAGGAATGCAGTTTCAAACTGACAGACATTTTTTAAAGGTTACAACGCCATCTATATTGGTTGAAAGAAACTAATCTTATTTACCTACAAGCATTAGCTAGCTACATATATATTAATCTGTGACAAGCATTGCCTAATGTCCCCTATGTTTATTAATTTTATTATACTAAAATATACTCTTTGGCCTAATGCCTACAAGAAACGGCTCATTGGGTTGTTGTTCCCCTATGCTTATTATACTCTAGTAATTTTCATGAAAACAAATATATACCTATAAGAACAGTACCTACCAGTTCCAGTATTCCATAGAAAACCAAAATGTTCTCAATAAGAAACAAATATATTGTTGGTCAGAATGGAATGACTGATCTTTTCGACAGGGCTGAGGGTACCTACCTAAGTTACAGGATCTATCGTTATTAAAATTAAAACACAACCTAAAAAATAATTATTTATTAAAGTTTGGACCATGAGAAGAATAATAACATAAAATTGATCAAACCAATTGGTGAACCAGAATAACCAGAACTTATGAGACTGAGGTTTCTTTTGTAAATCTACACTCAGGACTCGCTTTATGCGTACCTACCATCAGGCACATGACCTCTGCCTTATTTATCAGCTAACAATCTCGTGTTCGTTTTCAATACCAGACCGATTAAAACCAGCGGTCACTAGTCTTCGTGTGGAAGGAGTTGTCAATAATTTTCGCTTCTTTTCGTTTTGTAAGAGCTGATTTCTTTAAAACCAGCGAAAATTCTAGACTATTCCTTCCACACGAAGACTAGTGACCGCTGGTTTTAATCGGTCTGGTATTGAAAACGAACACGAGATTGTTATCTGATACGGCAGCTCCTCGTCTCGTTGCCCAATAATATTAAATAATAAAACATAATCTTAGTTAATCGAGTTTCTTTTTCCCTTGTTTGGAAGCAGTTTTCTTTTTCTTTTTGTTAGCTTTTATTTTTTTTATATTTATCAACGGCTCATCTTCTTCTATAATAGTGGGGCAGGTTCGTTTTTTCCGTTCTTTTTCTTTACTCTTTTTGGGCTTTTGCGGCAGCCCTTGATGCTTGGAGCGGATGTGTATGCCAACATTTCCCTTGTGTGCAAAACCATCGCCGCAAATGTGGCACTTGAAAGGCTTCTCACCAGTGTGAATCTGTATATCCAAAACAGTAGATTAGTCAACTACTTAAATACAATGAATTTTAATATTGTTTCGACCTACTTCCGAAAATTGGGACATTAAATCTAAATCTTAATCATCATCATCATAACTACGTATATCTTGTGGTAGGACTAACTCTTCTGCGAGTGTCCGTCTGGGTTGTTACCACCGCTTTGCTCGTGAAGTCTGCCGCCAAGCAATGTGCAAGCATTACTGTGTTCCGGTTTGATGAGCAGAGTAACCAGTGAAATTACTGGACGTATGAGACTTAATAACTAATATCTCAGGGTAACGAGCGCACTGCAGTGCCGCGCAGGCCTTTGTGTTTCAAAGTTCTGAGTGGCACTGCAATTGTTATGGGCCAGCGTTATGCCTACCATCAGGCAAACGACCAGCTCGTCTCGTTATCAAAAAGCATTTTTTTTTTATTATAATGTATATTCCTCCGCCGCGCTGAGTTCGTGTATGTTCGGGGTAATCTCAGAAACTAATGTACGGATTTTCATACGGTTTCACCGATAAAAACAAACAAATTGGCGGCTTTTAAAGTTTATTTGCTATAATGTGTGAACAAAATGTGAATTAGTCAGCAGTGCAGTGAACAGTGGCCTAACCCAACATACGTGTTGCAATGACGCGGGCGGCGCGAACGCAGAGTACCAAACATATTTTTTTTTTATTATGTTTTGGGAAGCCTATCGACTATACAATAATAAAATAAATCTTAAACTAAAAAATACAACAGCCATTTAAAAGTCTCCACTGATAGACACAAAATGAATTTCAAAAACCTACCAAATAGATACAATGAAAGAACTAAATAAATCAGAGTTAAATTTCCTTTGCATTTATCAAACTGTTATAACTGCACTCAATGAAATTATATTTTTAATATAGGCACACATACAACAATTACTACCTATTTATTCGAAGAGTGAAAAAAAAAATTGATCCAAGCTGTCTCCTCATCACTGGTATGCTACATGTATTAAAAAGATATACCACTCGGGCGAAAGCTAGTATAATTATATACATAATGAAACTACTTACACGTATATGTAATACAAGGTCTGATTTAGTTTTGGTCTTCTTTGCACAATAATCACATTCGAATAGTACATCCGGGTGTGCGTTTCGTAAATGGCTGGTGAGGCGAGTTTTATTTTTAAACGTTTTAGGGCATTTATGGCAGGCAAATGGTGATTCAGAGCTATGGGTCAATTCATGCGCATCATTTAGTGATTTGTTCTGAAAAATAGTAATAAATTTCATTAATGACTGTTGAATAATTTAATAATACCAATGACTTTTTTTACCACTTTATTAAAAACATCAAGTGGCCAAAAAGCTGTTATATATATGCCTATAAAAGAGAAGGATTCATTGCACGAGCTCGCAAGCGTTTTATCTTAGGGGGCGTTCATTGATTGCGTGAGGTGATTATGGCAATTTTTGAACCCCACATCTCACTGAGGGGGGACCCTTAGTGAGATGTTGTGAGACTTGGCTCGACCCCCTCCCCCCCCCCTAATCTCACGTGAGATTTAAAAAAATGCGTGTTTTTAGTGCAAATACGTTAATCTGCGGTTCATTGCCATACGCCGTAGCGTTCGTCTATCTATTTTTGTAGAATTTAGTCATATTTTAGTGGAGAAACAAATTTTACTTAATTTAGCTCACTTTTCTTGTAGGTTTACACTGAAAAAAAATAACTTCGTGATATTTGCTGAGACCCCCCCCCCCCTCACGTGAGATTTGGTGAGATTCGGCTTGCCTCTTGCATCTAACGGCGAATAATAGTGCGAGCAATTTGGCGTGCCCATTGCCATTTCATCTAGCTAATCTTGAGAACTATGTCTGTGACTTTAGTTAATAATAAACCGATCCGATGAGTCATGAAAAGGTATATTATTCTATACAAACGTGCTACATTGTCGACCGCATCGTAGCATAACATCAGCAGCGCAAGTACGGATCTTATCGATCGATAAAATTGACAGTTCAAATCGATAATGTGGATTTTATCGATTTTTTATATAATTTATTGTGCCTTGATACAATCGACAAAAGTTATCGAATAGCTAGGTCGAATCCATAGAGAATATAAAGCTACTACAATACTTAACGATCATACATCGGTACTCGCAACATTCGATAAATTTATCAGTTTTTTCGATTCGACAAATTTATCGAACCAACGGCGCAAGTACGGATCTTTTCGGTCGATAAAATTCGATAAAATTGACAGTTCAAATCAATAAAGTGGGATTTATCGAGCCTCGAAACAATCGACAAAAGTTACCGAAAAGCTAGGTCGAATCCAAAGAGAATATAGAGCTACTACAATACTTTACGATCAGACTTCGGTACTCGCAACATTCGATAAATTTGTCGAGTTTTTCGGTTCGACAAATTTATCGAACCGAATTCCGTACTTGAGCCACCGGTGGGATAGCGATCAAACGCAATCCACTCGTTATAAATAATACTATAATTTAAATATATCTATATTTACATACTTTAGATACATGGCCGCAGAACTGGCACAGAATATTGAGCGACTTCTGTGCATACGGGTACTTGATGTGCGGATGAGCAATTACATAATGTTTGTAGTGGTCATTTTTTTTTAATATTTCCGCTGGACACTGAAAAAATACATGGCACTTTTATTAATGAAATAATTTTAAATGTTTAATGATGATTTAAACGGTTGTTTAAGGAAATTCGTATTAATAAACGCTATAAATTTAACGCTATGCAATGGATAAAATAAAGTTAAGCTACCTTCCTTGTCTATGGTCCACCTTACCTCGACACCTTGTCTATGGTCCATCAAATCTGAGATATATTTTTGAAGTTTTGCCATTTTCAAAATGCAACCTTGTTCTCACGTTTACATCATAAAAATTAAAAAGTTGTGTAATGTTTTTATGTATCTATGTATGTGAGTTTTTTTACTCCACAATAACTTTTAAATGCCTTAACAGCGGCGCGAGTACGGAAGTCGATTCGATAAATTTGTCGAACCGATAAACTCGACAAATTTATCGAATGTTGCGAGTACCGAAGTCTGGTCGTAAAGTATTGTAGTAGCTCTATATTCTCTTTGGATTCGACCTAGCTTTTCGATAACTTTTGTCGATTGTTTCGAGGCTCGATAAATCCCACTTTATCGATTTGAACTGCCAATTTTATCGAATATTATCGACCGAAAAGATCCGTACTTGCGCCGCAGATTTGGATATGTGTGATGTCGTTAGAATCCTTATGAAATCCCGAGTGATACTGGCTAGGACAGCTGCAGTTTTTTAAAATGTTTTCTGTTATATTAAATGGTTTTGTACCATTATTTTTTAATAGGTACAATATGATTAATACTCTTCAAACTTTTTAGATATAAATTCCGCTGTTAGAGTCATTTATTTTAACCTTCATGAGTGCTCTCTTGGGGCCTATATGAATAAAGCATTTTGAATTTGAATTTTGTCTCTGGTTGTTTAACGGTAATCACTTAACAAAGATTTAACATCTTATACATTGCATAGCTAAACCACTGCTTAAACAACTGTTTAAACAGGGGTATTATTATTTTTGTTCTTATTCTATATACATACATGGTCACACGGCATCGGATACTGGCGGTCGTCAGGTTTTTTAAGTCTTCGACCTTCGTCGTCATAACGATCATACATTGAATCGTCAGTACCGCTAGAGGAAGACAACTGTGGATCATATTCACCGTCCTGTCCGTCCTGTGTTTTAACTGATTTTTTTAATGAACTATCGCTGTCGTCACTGTACACATATTTGTTCATGGTTTTTTTCCTTTTTGTAGTAACAGAAGACAAACTTAACATAAATTGGGAAGGTGCATAGGTCGTCTTTCGTTTTACAGGCTGTGGATTGGGTTGTTTTGTTTTCAGCTGTTCTCCTTTACTCTTCTTTCGATGTGATTTAGTTTTTTTTTTACGATGACTGCCACTTTTAACCCTTTTTTCCATACCCGTAGCATTATTATCAAGCAGAATATCGTTAAAATTGTCATCTGTTGATGAGTCATCAATTGTTATACATGGTACATTACATTGAGACTCTATTTTTAATTTACTTTCATTTTTATTTTCTGATTTACATTCTTTCTTATTTTCTAATTTACATTCTTTCTTATTTTCTAAATCAACATGATATACAAACTGATCTGAAGTTCCTTGCAATTCGTTTTTATTTGCATCAAATCCATCTTCGATTTTGACACTGTTGAGTGGATCAATTACTATATTAACATCATCAACTTCTATTTCACATTTTATTTCATTAAGTATATCTTTAGAGCCTTGGTCATTTTCATTATTGTCATTTAAAATATCAATTTTTGCTTTTTCTTCATTAAAACCACAGGTAAAGGCATATGCTTTATGCATTTCTAATTTTGGATTCAGCCCTATTTCATCTCTGTTTAGAGATGTTAGCTGTTCAATGGTGATCTGTAATATGATAAATTTCTGTAATTCTATGAATGCAAAACAAATATATGTAAGTATTCGTATAAGCTTTTTAACATCATTAATGAAAAGGTAAGATTATAATTATGTAAGATGTAACAATAAAAAATATCAGTACATGTTATGGAGACCAATTGCTAAGGATTGTAAAGGAAATGTAATATTGACTTATATTTATTTGGTGAAAGTGTATAAAAAATTCATGAATGTTGCTGAAACGAAATGTTAGTGGGAGGACTAACTCTTCTGCGAGTGTCCGTCTGGGTTGTTACCACCGCTTTGCTCGTGAAGTCTGCCGCCAAGCAGTAGTGTGCAAGCATTACTGTGTTCCGGTTTGATGAGCAGAGTATCCAGTGAAATTATTGGGCTTATGAGACTTAATACCTAATGTCTCAGGGTAACGAGCGCACTGCAGTGCCGCGCAGGCCTTTGTGTTTCAAAGTTCTGGGTGGCACTGCAATCGTTATGGGCCGGCGTTATGCTTACCATTAGGCAAACGACCAGCTCGTCTCGTTACCTAATAACATAAAAAAAAAACAACATAGTATTAGTATTGATGCAAATTATTTTTTCCGCAAAACAGTGTAAAACTGCGAAAAAACAATTAAATATTTATTGTGGATATACGAACGACATAATTAGGTAAGTAGAAAAGTCGATTGTTTAGCCGCCACCGAAGAACCGGCTCGACGAACGCTGCATTCAGCTCAGATTAACGTATTTACTCTAAACATTCGCATTTTGGAAAAAAACTACGTGAGATTAGGCGGAAGGGGGGTAGGGGGGTCGAGCCAAATCTCACGACATCTGACCAAGGGTTGAAGGGGGTCCGTAAATCGCCAAAATCACCTCACGTAAATAATGGGCGCCCCCAAATCAAATAACTGGGAAATAAAGGAATGGATGGAGATTTTCTGGTTATACTTAGGATTACATAAAACATGCACAAATAAGCTATATCAGTAGAATTTAAATAAAATATGCTATAACATTATCATTATACGCTATAACGTATAATGATATGCAAAAAAATATGCACATATCCATGTGCATAAAGTCTGGTCTCTTTTAATGACTCCATTAATACATACCTCACTTGACTCGGTGTACATGTTATGTAAAATTTTTTGTGCTTTAACAGCTTGTTGCACAAATTTGTATGTTTTTTCAAGAAGAGCCTTGCATTCATAACATATGCCGTTTAAAATCTGAAAAGGTAAAAGTAAAATATTCTTATGAATTCTAAAATGATATGACAACTCAGAGAAAAGTATAATTGCTTTAAAAAAGCTGGTTGGTTCCCGCTTTGATAACAAACTACTGAACCGATCTTGATGATTATGCCATGGGACCAAACTGAAAGCATATCCTTTCAAATAAAGAAAAACTTTTCCACAATAGTTTTTAATTGAGGGAGTTCTGAGGTACCAAACATAAAAAAATACAACAGAATTGAGAGCTTTTTTGAAGTCGGTTAAACGGTAAAAAATCAGCACATGGCAACTTGCAGTGTCAAGGATGTTCCTAGATGATTTGATGAAGTCAACGAAGTTCTCTGATCAAATGCATCTTGGAGGCTTGGACAAATATATTTGATGAGTGGAATATACCACACAGCCTAAAAATTCATATGGACTTGTGTTGCCGTTTAATTGCTAAAAAATGAAAGATGGCAATAGTTTGTATGAAAATTAAAATTATTAACCTCTGTGCTTTGTGCTTTTAGAATTTGACTGCTTATTTTCAAGGTTATCAAATTCAAATTCATTTATTTCGACCAACTTGGATCACATAAATCACAAATAAATAATAATAACTATCAGTGAAATATAACTGAATGTGCAAGCTTACCAGGAAAATACTAAAGCGGAGCCCATTTCTGGTTTCACTAGTGAAATTACTAACTAGCACACAGTACCAAGCGGGCCTTTAGGTCTCCCAGTATATATTTCTTTGCCCTTAGGTACCTACTAGTCTTGTGTGCAGGCATTTGTTTTGAAAATTCTTCGATGACAATAATCATTGGGCATGACAGTACCAAAGGCCTGCACACAAGACTAGTTTGTAGGTACCAAAGGTCAAAGCCTACTAGTAGAAAGTTATTATGTTTTGTGTTATAGTCATGCATCTTACCATCAAACAAACGACTTGCTCGTCTCATGCTATAAGAAAAATAGCTGGTGCCACCAGTAGTTATTTTTAGTGTAGTCCACCAGTAGGGTGGCCTATACAGTTCAAGTACGGGTCCATGTAATACATAATATACACAAAATAACATTACCTGATTAAATCCATTTTGTACAATAATATTTTCAATAAAATTTTTGAGTTCGGATTTTACGACGCTATATTCATAAATTCGTACTTCCATCACAAGGCAGATACCGCACAAGCTGTCTGTGTCTTTCATTGTATTTAAATTATACGATTTAAACACTGCTTTTATAATTTACGAAACGCTATGCTATCCGGCGGTGCGGCTAGTATTTGTTTGGTATTTGTCACGTATTTGTATTTTGTTATGACTTGACTTCTTGATTGCCTCTGTGAGGTATTTTGTTATTTTGTTTCCATTTCACATTTGTATCAATCACAAATTGGTATGTAGTCTGTGGTTTATGACGTATGACGTATCATGCGTATCACAGTCACAGACAGAGATGACAAAATATTATTTGAACATAGAGAAAAAAAAAAATATTTGGATTCTCTTCATATACAAAAGTACTCTGTGGTATGTACTATATCCTAGACAGAGAAGGTCTACGTCCTAGACAGAGAAGGTAATAGACGACTAGATAGCTTGCATCTCATTCATACAAGAAAGAGAACCACTTATGCATACTTCATGTAAAGAAAAGAGATAGAACGCTATGACTTTTTGTTTCATGTCGCGTGCCGGTTTTTCCAAGGTCATTCACACTATTGTGCGAAACAAACATTGACAGTTCGCCCTATATTCTGGAGTTCGCCGCAGTTTTGACGCTTTTATTAATTGAAACCAGACTGTGAACACGTTTTATTACTTCCAAATTGTGAATAACAATTTCCCTAACAAATTTACTATGAGAAAATGGTTCGGTGCAGTGTGTTAGGATGCAAAAGAGACAGTGAACAAAAACTTCCCGATTTGTGTTTTCACTCGTAAGTACAGTACTTTTGGATCATATTTAGGCTTCAAAATTGATTGTTAAACATATAAACACTCTAGACAACAACATTTAGAATAGAACTTTGTTCATTAATATGCAATAAAGTTGAATTCAATCAATGTTAGAATCCTTCAACCAAAAAATATCTCAGTTTGGTGTTGCCTGCATTCGAAATTATTTTTCCCCAGACCACGTATTTTTGTCATATAAATATATAAACACTATACAAATACTACTACACAAATAAATAAAATTGAACTGATTAGACTATACAAATAAATAAAATTGAAGTGTCTGTTTGTAATATCAAAATAACAGCTTTTTACCAAATGCATATGAAAGTATATACGGTACCTATAACAAAACAACCATTTATAAAATTGTTGTCTGTCTGTCTGTTTGTTCCGGTTAATCATCGAAACGGCTGGGCCGATTTTGACGGGACTTTCACTGGCAGATAGCTGATGTTACAAGGAGTAACTTAGGCTACTTTTATTTAAGAAAAAGAATTAGGGTTCCGCGCAGAAAAATAAAAACCATAAAATCCAATATCTCCGCGCGGGTGAAACCGCCAACCTTATGGTAAAAAGTAGCCAGTAGAAAAGTGTGAAAATGTGACTTTGAATGAAAGATGCAATACAGAAATGAACTAATAATGAACCGTCTGATTGCAGTGCTGTAATATAATTGTTGTCACCAATTCCCTTGAAGTAGCTGAATGATTTGAATGATATTTGCATTAAGTTCTATAACCACGAAAGCAAACTTTAGATCGCAAAAAATCCAGTTCCTATAGGGTAACGCGTAGGCTAGTTAATAACAGAACAGGGGACCTATTTTTGAATGTCACGAATGATTTCGAAATCACCGATGACAAAATTCTCAGCGATGACTTTGAAATTACTAATTTGCAAAAGTCGTATTTTTGAAAGTCATACCCTGTATACCAATCATGCAACTATTTCTCAGCTTTGATCACAGATAAACTTATGATTGTATTCTATTTATTTTTATTTTTTAAGTTGGAAATTGTGTTTAAGTCAAAATTGGCACTAAATATTCGTATCTATGATATCGTTTACGAGTGGGGGTACCCATTCGTAAACGATAACATAGGTATGATAATTTTAGTCACCCGCTGAGATTAAAAAATACGACTTTTTGTAAATCAGTGACTATCGGTCATATCGCTGATATTTAGTCACTCGGTGACATTCAAAAATTGCACCCCTGATCTCTAGATAAATTATGGAGTAAATCTGGCATTGCTAAAAACCAGGGTAAACGTTTTGATATGGCAACACCACCCAATATCGTTCTATCTATCATGAAATAAATAAAAAAAAAAAAAATCGTTCTATCTATCTTGGAGTTTTGGCGGGAATGCGAAAATGTGCTGTTGTTGATTTTGTGTTATTTACTAAAACCTATGTTTCTTCGAGTGTTAATGTGTAATAATGGTGGATTATTAACCATTAAGTGTTCGTAAACGTGCATGAGTGAAAGGCAAATAGTACAAAGGCGAAAAACGGGTATTTTCGTATTCTATCCAAAACTCCATAGAAGCTTCAGTAAAGTATCCACCGCTTTACTGAAGCGTCACTTCGACTCGAAAATAGTTTCTACTTTCTAATATTGCGACTTAAGGCAAAACGAGTCGTTCATTTCTCCATACAATCGTATTTGGGTTATTACTCCACTACTTGACGTTTTAAGTCCAAAATTAAGAATAATATCGATTTATCTCTTCATTATCTAGGTTGATCTGCTAATTATACAGAAAAAAAATAAGTGGCTTAAAAGTAATGAGCCTTCAAACATCTGTATTTTAGCACATATTTTAACGCAAGTTTGGACGTAAATAAATTACAAAAGAACTAAGAAAACTCAAAAATAAAGAACATAGTAACAAGCTTTAGTTTGTCGACATTTCAAATAACTTTGGTTTGACTAAATACATTTAGTAGTTTTGCCGTAACACCCCAAGTACCAGAAGCCAATTCGTACATTTTTGCGCGCCGATTTTCGAGTCGAACCATCACGCGTCTCACGGAAATTTTACCACCCTGGCGGGGAGAGGAGGGAAGTGTCTCACGCACACTACAGTGCCCGCTGTGTGCTGCTGTGCCATTTCAAAGTCACGAAACACCGCGATGTTTGTGACAAAGTACTGTCTCGCGCCAGACGCGGTCGACCGGCCGGTGCGTGCGGCGGCATCCTATATAATTTGTAGGCGGCATTACGAACAAGCAAAGGTCAAGGTGATCGACCGAAGACGTAAAACGATTTACGATATGCGTATTATCATAATTGTGTTCTATGATAATGCCACCGCCCGCTATATTGGATTCAGATTTCTTTGCCTAAATTGGATGTTTACCTATGCTTGTGAATTTGGACTTTGCTGCGTTAGAGAAGTGTTCTGTGTTTATTTTTGACTTCAGTACAACAATGGCTAAATCGTATTTTTGTAATAATATTACCTACCTATATCTTTTTCAAATACTAATAAATAGAAATCTATTAATAGAATTTAAGTAAATAGATACTTATCTATTTACGTAGAAACCTACCTATTATTATTCGATTTGTTATTATTACATATTGTGTTAGCACAAAACCAACTTTTAGACTCATGTTTAGCTAGACAGTGTCTAAATAAAAACGTCTATAAAATGATCTATACAAATAAAATTGAAGTGTCTGTTTGTAATATCAAAAATATATCTTTTTTTACTAAATGCATTTGAAAGTATACACGGTACCTACCAACAAAAACACAATTTTTAATATTTTTGTCTGTCTGTCTGTTTGTTTGTTCCGGGTAATATCCGAAACGACTGGACCGATTTTGACGGGACTTTCACTGGCAGATAGCTGATGTTATAAGGTACTCCTACTTTATTTTGGAAAAACAACTAGGGTTCCGCGCAAAAAAACCCATGAACCCAAAAAGTCCGCGCGGGTGAAACCGCGGGCAGCAGCTAGTTATGATATAAAATGATTGTGGTTGCTCATATTTAAACACGTGAGTAAGCCATGATTGGGAGTTAGACGCTGTTTAACACATGTTTAGGGTGTGTTTTTAGTAAGACTAAGACCGATATACGGTGTTATGTTGTAAGTACTTAGGTAGGTACTTATGTACTTACTGATAACTGAGTAGGTACGTACCTACTTATAACCACAGAATAGATAATAGCACAAGTCTATAACCTACCTAGTAAGTACATACGTACCTACTTGAACTAAAACCGCGTTACCACAAAAACTATTTTTAGACGCTGTTTAGCTAAACAGGCGTCTAAAAATAGTTTTTGGTGGTTTTGTCTAGCTAGACAGTGTCTAAAAGTTAAACAACGCTACACAACTTTCACGAGCAAAATGATTAGAAATAATCATAACGGCTTGTACGATGAGTATTTATTCTATGATAAGGTCACCGTTATCTTCTAAAATGATTAGAAATGTCACATCAGCGGCGCAAGTACGGATCCTTTCGGTCGATAAAATTCGATAAAATTGACAGTTCAAATCGATAAAGTGGGATTTATCGAGCCTCGAAACAATCGACAAAAGTTATCGAAAAGCTAGGTCGAATCCAAAGAGAATATACAGCTACTACAATACTTTATGATCAGACTTCGGTACTCGCAACATTCGATAAATTTGTCGAACCGACTTCCGTACTCGCGCCGCAGAATTGAGGTAGATAATGGTTAGACACTTCTTAAATCAAGGTTTGTGGTTAATTACTTATTTAAACACGCGACTAAGGCATGTTTAAGAGTTAAACGCTGTTTAATACTTGTTTACGGTGTGTTAAACAGAGTTTAACTCCTAAACATGCCGTAGTCGCGTGTTTAAATATGAACCACAAATCGAGATTTAAGTAGTGTCTAACTATTGTCTAACTCCACTCTGTTGTGACTTTTCTAATCAGTTTAGAGGTTTATCTTTAGGCACTGTCGAGTTAAACAGGCGTCTAAAAGTTAGTTTTTGTGGTTACACGGCTTATGTTGAAATATAAATAAAAAACCAAAATAACCATGGTTTTGCAACAATTACACATATACGAGGTAAGTATTTACACGCGCATCGCAGTTTGAAGAAAAAAACATCTAAAAAAACCTCTAAAATCCACTAAACGGACGAGACCGGCACTACGGCCAGACGGTCTGGTTTCAAAGCGACGACTGCTCCGCTTTACGCTACATACATCACTTGCGTACCACCGCTTATTTACCGCAGCGTCTGTACTGAGTACGCAGTGGTTGTGAAATAATTTTTATCTTTCGTAGAAGCGAGAGTGAATCGAGAGCGGTAACTTGTGCGACTTTCAATCCGACGCACCATAGTTCTAATCTCTACTCGTCCCGCACCAATAACTTATATCAAGTTATGTGCGGATTATTGACACTCGCTCTAAAACGGTGAGGAAAACATCGTGAGGAAACCGGCATGTTCAAGAACCACAAAATTCGAGGACATGCGACATCCACCAAGCCGAACTGGGCCCGCGTGGTGGATTATGGCCCATCTCTCTAGAAAGAAAGAAAGAAAGAAAGAAAGAAAATACATTTATTTCTCTTTCTCTGAGAGAAGGCCGGTATCCCAGCAGTGGGAACGTAAGAGGCTGACAATAATAACAATAATAATAGTAGGTAGAAGCGGGTGTTGTACTCGGACTAGATTTCCATCAAGCGGCAAGCCCCAGCCACAACCTCAATAGACGATACGATATGCGTCAAGCGGAGATCGTGGTTTTTCCATGTTTTCTCGTGGTTCGCGATTGATGCTTATCCATCAATCATGAATTAGGTGTGAGGACTGCCTTAGCGTTCGGACTAGATTTCTACCAGGCACCACCTTAGGCAGTACGTTATGCGTCAAGATCACCATTTTGGTTTTTCCATGGTTTGCGCGTGGTCCGTGATTATGCTTTGCGTCAATTCATTGCGTCTAATAGCCCTTTAGACCACTTATTTTATATACATATACGTTTTTTTGCCGTAAAAAAACTACGGTTATTTCGCCGTGAGTAGATAGATAACTTTATTGTACTCGTTATATAAAAAAGCTTTATATATTCACAAAAGTTCATAAACTAGCTGCTGCCCGCGGTTTCACCCGCGTGGATATATTGGATTTTCTTGGTTTTTATTTTTTTGCACGGAACCCCAATTATTTTTCTAAAATAAAAGTAGCCTAAGTTACTCCTTATAACATCAGATATCTGCCAGTGAAAGTCCCGTCAAAATCGGCCCAACCGTTTCGGAGATTACCCAGAACAAACAGACAGACAAAAATTTTAAAAATGGTTGTTTTGTTATAATAGGTACCGTATATATATACTCTCATATGCATTTGGTAAAAAGCTGTTATTTTGATATAACAAATTTTTTTTCTGAAGAGATAGGGTGATCTTATCCGTGTTACCCGCACGGCCACACGGCCCTTCCTGTGATGATGATGGTGATGAATAATAAAAATGAATGAAATGAATAATATAACTCTGTAGGTAGGTCGATACGAGTAGGTATCTACTAAAATTCAATACAGCAAATTATTTGAATTTACTAGCTGCGTCACGTGATAGAACAGAATAGGTAACAGTTAGTACTACGGCGCGCTGAATTCGTGTTTGTTTTTGTGTTTGTTTTCTCGGAAACTACTGCATGATTTTCATAGCATTTTCACGAAATGGAAGAGAGATCATCCGAGAATGTGATAGGCTATAATCTATAATTTTTAATTAGCTTTAAAAGCCGTCTGGCGCTCATGTTTTGTGTTTGTTCGGGGTAATCTATAATAATTCAGAAAAAATCGTCCCGTTGTATAGTTTCCGATGCTTGCGCTGGCCATATATTTATAGCTATAGGTATGAAAATTATGTATGGAAGAAATGCCTATAATATCTAACTTGGTGTTTCAAAAAAGAGTTTAGGTAGGTACCTTTATTATATTTAATTACTCATTTATCGGTCGCTCTGGCAATTGAATTACAGTAGGTATGAACCTATGTCTTCTATAGCTAGGTATAAGAAGTAGGTGAGTATGATAAAATACGTACTAAGCAATCAGTAAAACACAAAGGTGAAAGCATAGGTAAGCAAAGCATAAGTAGGTAAGGCTTTAGGCTACCCACCGATCTTTCTAGAACATTTTCTGTGAGAGTCCATTTGGATGAGTACCTAGGTACCTATTTTACCTCCGCTTTACTTGAAATCCTCCGGCGACGACGGCGGCGCGGCGCCCGGCTGCGCGGCGCCACAGAATAGGTAAGAGTTAGTACTTGGGCCCGCTGAATTCTACTTATTATAGTTATACCTTATCACCTATATTTACTACTCATTTATTGGTCAGTACAGTGGCATGTAGGTATGTACACTACCTATGTCTCGTATACTAAAATACCAGCCATAGTCAGTCAACTTTTTCAAAAATGTAAAATAAAAAGCATGACCGACTGAGATATTCTTCTTAGAAGATATTCTGCGAGAATTCGTCTGGATGGGTGTAGGTATACGGTCTATTATAATAGGTACATAGGTACCTCCGGCCCGCAGCGCAAGTACGGATCTTGTCGATCGATAAAATTGTCAATTCAAATCGATAAATTGGGTTTAATCAACTTTTTATATAATTTATCGAGCCTCGATACAATCGACAAAAGTTATCGAATAGCTAGGTCGAATCCAAACGAAATATAAAGCTACTACAATACTTTACGATAATACTTCGGTACTCGCAACATTCGATAAATTTATCAGTTGTTACGATTCGACAAATTTATCGAACCGACTTCCACACTTGCGCCACTGCACCGCCCGGACTCCGGTTCGGCGCGCGGCCGGCGGTAGTCCGGCAACGCCGCGCGCCGGCGGCGGCGCGCGCCTGGCATGCAACGCCGCGCGCCGGCGGGCGGTAACGCCGGTAACCCGGCATGCAACGCCGCGCGCCGGCGGCGGTGGCCCGGCTACCTAACCTTTGCTTTGATTATAATTCTATGCGGCGGCGCCCCGATTAGGTAACAGTTAGTACTGCGGCGCGCTGGCTGTTGTGATGATATTTGTCAAAAATTCTCCCCATCATTTCTGTTGTCATCAGTTTCTGACACGTGAGCTGACCATAATTATAGTTAGAGCTATACGAAAACAATGTATGGAAGAAATATTTCCGTTGAAGAGATCTATAAAAAAGTCCGAGATAGCATAAGTATGTCTATCTTTTCGGGTTGGCTCGCAATTCGCGTTTTTATGATTTTGAAATTTAGCAAAAAATGGTGCTTCGTTTGCAGCCGTGTTTCCACCTACACGATATTCATCCTTATCTAAATAAATGCGTTTATCATCGAGAATGTTTCATCGTGACCAATATAGCCGTTGACCTCGTTCGATTTGAATGAATATCTTCAGAGATATCGGGAAATGAAAATAAAGCGGCGACGCGGGAATTTTTTATTGGTCGAAATTTTTTATCGCCTTTTTAATTATTTTTTTACTTTTTGGAAAGTTTCGCGGTCCTCTACAACGTTGGTTCAAACACCCCCCACCTAACTGCTACCGTTTACGAGATATTCGCTTCTACTTTTTGTATGGCGGCCATGTTTCGTTGTTCGGGACCCATATTTTACAACCCTCAACAACCCTCGCCTACCTCTTACCGGATTTTTTACCAGGTGGTAGAACTAAACGGCTCATCCACACACCGACGAATCGTTATTATTTCTGGATTTATTTTTTCAGTGGCACATTTTCTTCTAGAATTATATATCCGTATTCAAAGAATTCAGCATAGTATCTATTCATGTGCGCGCTCACGAATGGTGAAAAATCACGGCTCATTCATTACGTACGTGCAAAAAATACGAAGCCGTCAATGTTGATTTGTTTGAATTATTGCGCCAGCTCGTCTGTGTAAAAGCATGAAACTACTCTCTGTTTTGTCATAATCATCATCATCATCAGCCAGAAGACATCCACTGCTGAACATAGGCCTCTCCCATAGGCAGACCCCAGGCACACGTGTGCAAACGTACGTTTGCTTGACGAAATAACAACGCTTGCGGCCCATGGAAAACCAAAAACCATGGAAAAACCACGATCCCCGCTTGACGCATATCGTATCGTCTGGTGTCGTTGTAGTTTTGGCTGGATGGAACTCTAGTCGGCGACGGTTGCTTCGCACGGCACCCGCTTGTACGACCTCCATTCAAAACAATTGTTACACAACCACTGCGTGCTCAGTGCAGACGCCACGGTAAATAAGAGGTGGTGTGCAAGTGATGTATGTAGCGTAAAGCGGAGCAGTCGTCGCTTTGAGCCAAGGCAGGTCTTCGAGACAATATTGCCGTTCTTGTATATTTCGTGGTTTTGCGTATGCAAAACCATCAAAAAACCACGAGCCGCGCTTACACGTGTAGTATCTCGTAATTCGCGCTTGATGAAAAAGCATGGATATTCTGACAAGCAAACGTACGTTTGCATACATGTGTCTGAGGTCTCCCATAGGACGTCACTTGGACCGGCTAGCTGCTACTCGCCTCGCGCATCCAACGGTTTCCCGCGCTTTTGACAAGGTCATCGGTCCACCTAGTGGGGCCGGCCTTTGTGCTTAGAAGTTTGAGTAGGTACTGCAATCGTTATGGGCGGGCGTTATTCTATCAGAGTAATATAATTATATGTGTTATACCATCAAGAAAATGACCAGCTCGTCTCGTTATTCAATAGAATAAAAAATATGGTCGGTTACATAATACAGTGTACGTGATAATAAATATATACCAGCTACTGAGTACGTTTCTATCCTACTAATATTATAAACTCGAAAATTTTTGAGGATGTTTGGATGGATGTTCATTACTCTTTCACGCAAAAATTACTGAACGGATTTTGATGAAACTACAGTACGTAATATAGAGGTTATACATCAGAATAACACAGACTATAATTTATAAAGATATTGTATTTGTACCTAAGCCAGGCGGGCGAAGCCACGGCCGGAAGCCAAGTAGGCTATATAACGTACTTACTAGAACTATAAATGTTGAAAAGTACCTTTATGTAAACAAGTCCATGTAACAAAAGTTACATCGATCATGAAAAAAACCACGACAGTCCTAGCTAGTGTCGCTCGGGATTATGTAAGGATTCTAGCGATACCACATACATCGAAATCTCACCGAATCACGTATGTACGTGAGTTTCTTTATTCCACCAAAACTTTTGTGCAGTTTTTTGTGTTATGTTTTTAGGGTTCACGTATGTTTGTATGTATGTATATACAATCACACTCATTACATTACTCATCACACTCATTACTCATTACACTCCTTTTTTGTGCAGTCGTGTAATTAAATACCTACTTATCTAAACGAAAGGTCATCCTGGCAGGAGTATGGGTGAGACATTTTTTGTGTAGAAATGAGTGATGAGATGTAGGTACCAATGTGTGTGGGGTCGCTGACCCGCGCATTATATATTATAATGACTTGGAGGACTGTTATAATACTCGTAGGAATCACCTAAAATTATTAATTTATGTAGGTACTTAGGTAGGTAGGTAGGTAGTTACCTACCTTACAAATATACCGCCTGACGTAGGTAACTACTCCCGCGCTGGCAGTTTTCATTCGGAAGTTATCGTCGAACACATAGGTAGGGTACTGTCTGTTACCTATAATATACAAACTTGTTATTGTCTATAGTGTACAAGTTTGATTGTTGAGAATAAAACATGAAGAACTATTAGATATTACTACCCCTGTACAGTACAGTTACTATACCCCGCGGTTTCGCTCACGTAGCCTAAGTTACTCCTTGTAACGTCAGCTATCTGCCAGTGAAAGTCCTGTCAAAATAGGTTCAGCCATTTCGGAGATTACACGGAACAAAGAGACTAAATTTTTAAAAATGGTTTTGTTTTATGTACCGTATATACTTTCATATGCATTTAGTAAAAAGCTGTTATTTTGATAATACAAACAGACACTTTATTTATTTGCATACTTAGATAAATTTGTTTCCGAAAATAACTTCTGCAGATTTCTACGCTGTCCAAATGCACGATTATTTTATTATGTGATGATGAGGTTGAAAATTACACTGCTTTCTTTCTCAGACTTCAAACTATTTCCACACCAAATTTCTATAAAATCCGTTCAAATGATTGACAATGATGAAAAGTATCCTGTGTTCTTTCACAGGCTTCAAGCTATCTCGAAACCAAATTTCTTCCGTTCTATAGATCGACAATTATGAAAAGTGATGATGTTGTTGAAAAGTACCCTGTGTGTTTTCTCGCGCTTCTAGCTATTTTCACACCAAATTTCATTGGAATCTATACACATACATACATATATATACATAAATCCTGTCCTACTCTTCCTACTTCCTATCCTACTAATATTATAAATGCGAAAGTTTGTGAGGATGGATGGATGGATATATGGATAGATGTTTGTCACGCAAAATCTACTGAGTGGATTTTGATGAAACTTTATTTACTTACAGTAGATAATATAGCTTATTACTATGTTTGCAGCGGACTGTAGGCAAACCAAACAATTTACAATTTATACTCAAAGAAGCAAACAATGAAAAATGGCGCGGCGCGATGACCAAACGAGAGCTCAGAATAGATAATAGTACAAGTAACAAAAGCGAGCGCCATCACACGAATATTCACGAAATTTCTTTGAATGAAGAATCGCCATTCATAAGATCACGCATGTGTGCGTAGAAGCGGCAGGTCGCGACTTTACGAGAGTGTGTAACTGTGTATGCGCGAGCATTAGCTTCGTACTACTCATAGCTGCAGAGCCTTACCTTGTCCCACGAATGTTAGACGAAATAGCATGCATTTTAGCCGCGCCCACCGATGAGTTGGAGGGTTCGGCTCGTAGGCTCTTAAGGACTATGTATCCAGGTCAAGAAATAAATTATAAATAAGTTTCGTTCTATCTCACATGCGGCACGGAAACCAGTCGTCTATAGATAGTCCGTCTACGGTCTACGTACTATATGCTCATAAAGTAAAATGGCGTATCTCTATATTCTCTAATGCTATAGACTATATATTATTATTAACTGGTTATAGATAGTAGATACCCCTATATACACAGACTAGGTAGCAAAGAGAATATAATCTAGGTAGTGTGATAACGCTCAAAGAGAGTTTTGGCGGGAATGCGAAAATGTGCTGTTGTTGATTTTGTGTTATTTACTAAAACCTATGTTTCTTCGAGTGTTAATGTGTAATAATGGTGGATTATTAACCATTATGTGTTTGTAAATGTGCATGAGTGAAATGCAAATAGTACAAAGACGAAAAACGTGTATTTTCGTATTGTATCCAAAACTCCATAGAAGCTTCAGTAAAGTATCCACCGCTTTACTGAAGCGTCACTTCGACTCGACCGCGACTAGACTAAACTTTAACGTGACTTTGACGACTTTCATGCAACAAAACTAGAGACTTATGTATTAGATATTATTATTTATATAACTTGTCACTGGCTAAATACGCTAATCGCGTGGAGCCAAAAATAAAACAAAAAAAAAAAAAAAACGCTCAAAGAGAATATAACGCTATTATACACACAGAGTATTAGGTATTTCCTCTGTGCACACAGAGTACTATTCTATACTGATTAGTGATTATACATAAGAAGCCAGGAAATAAAGAAAGAAGAAGAATTATTATTAATTTGATATTATATTCTAAATCATATAAACTATTTCAGTGGAATCTGTTTATTCAAGTTGATTTTGTCGTGATAAATGATGAACCAGTGGGGCAGCGAGCAATACAATATGATGCCCCAAATGATGGGCCATAACATGGGAACTGGGCATACCATGGGCAGCCCGGCGTTGCTACCCACTCCAGTTACACATGCGTTACCTGGCCCTCATAGTGGTGTCCCGCCACTTGCTCCTCCAAATTTTTTAATGAGCGATTGGGTCCAGGGAACTCAACCTGATGGTTCCACCACTTTCATAGGCCCAGTGGTCCCTAATAATGTCGACTCGACTAATGATGAGGATGGGAACAATGAAATTGTAAGTGAACAAAGCAAGAGTAAGAGAGAGAGTCGTGATAGCAGAAGAGACAATGGAGATCGTGATAGAGGTATGCATGTTAATAACCCTTAGCTACTTATCTTAAATAATTAATATTTCACTAGATCTTTTTGCAGCCATAATGGCTTAAAATATCTGTGTGTCATCTGAAAGAGCCCCAGTTTGGATTCCTTGTAAACTTGATCAAAATCTGACCGATAAGTTTTCTACTAGAGCAATAAGTATTCTTAAGAATACTTTTCTTATGATGAAAGTTCATTGTTATTTTCTCAAACAAGGTGATAGAGGGAGGCGGGCTCGCTCTCCACATAACCGGAGCAATAGAGACAGAAATGATAGAAACGAGAGGAGCCGTAGTGATCGCCGTGAGCGCCGTGGACCGCAGAGGTGGAGTGATGCAAAAGATAATGTACCAGTCCCTGGCGGGCTAGGAAGCAACATGATGATGACTGGTAAAAAAATAATAGTACTATGCAAACATACATATTATTAAAATATATTTTTTTTACAAATTCCGAACGCTGTCTGTGTTGAACTGAATTGTCATTGTAAATGTTTTGAAGATGTTTCCTAATAAGAAGGAGGATATTCTTACGAATACTGGGATAAAATATAAATCATTGAATCATTTTGTATAGATCTATATTCCAGCGGTGAAGGGAAAAGTAAAAACAATACAAAGCAAGTAGGTGCTAGGCCCATGCTAGGTACACAAATAATACTGAAATGGAAGTTGATGGGAATCGGCTTGTTCCCACACTTCGCTACTACTATATTTATTTCTGTCAAGTTTTGTTTGTCCTTAACATCTTTGAATGCCAATCAGTTTTGTTCTCTCCTTGTAAAATATACAATTTGTATTTTATACAAGCAATTCTTAATGCACAATACACCCCAAGCGGGACGTCAGTGCAGGCCTAACGCCCCCATTTGAAGCATTTCTTAAATATGTCAACATTTTTTTGCTTATAGGAAATAACATGATGCAATATCACAACAATATGTTGGGCCAGCAGGCAATAGATATGGGCAACATGCAAAACTTAGGCCACATGCAAAATATGACCACTATGGCAAACATGAACACCATGATGCCCAGCATGAACATGATGTCAAATATGTTGCCCAATATGATGACCAACATGATGGACCAAAACATGATGATGATGCAACAAATGCCAATGGCTATGAACAATGTTAATCAGCCTATATATGTTACAAGTGGAGTATTGTTGACACCGCTTCCAAATGCTATGTTGCCATCTAGAAGGGATCGCCCTCCAGGCTGCCGTACTATATTTGTAGGCGGACTACCAGACGGTATCGGTGAAGATGTTATAAGGGAAATATTCCAGCGCTTTGGAGACATTGATGATATAAAGCTGCACAAACAAGGAGTATGTCATGTGAGGTTTGGGAAGCAGGAACTAGTTGAGAGTTCATTCTACATTTCTGGTTACCGCTTCAAGCGCCACGACCAGGTCGATAATGAGGCTACAACCATCTTTGTTGACTATGCTTTGGTGAGTTTATAATTTAAGTATTACTACTAAGGCTAAGATTCAGAGACGATTCTAAGCGTAGACTTTGGCTTCCATATGTCAAAACTGTATAGAATTTTGAATTTTCACGTATGGAAGCGTGAGTCCACGCTTAGATTCGTCTCTGAATCTCAGCCTGTCTTATTTTATTTTTTTTTGTCTTCATCTGGAGTAAGCTATCAGAGTGGGCACCATCTTGATTGCATTGCTGTGTGTGCACATTCCTACGCTTCGCATCAAAGCAAGAATCTCTGAGCAATATCTGTAGTTCAATACCCCAATATTACAGAACCGCGATGACCAGAATGAGTTTGAGCGCAGCAAGCGTAGGCACGAGCCCACGCCCCCGCGCATTGAGCCCTACACCCCCGCTGCCTTCACCGCCGTCACAGACAAGATCAAGAGTGACAACGAATTTGCAGAAGCAGCCCCTGTAAGTGGACTAACTATTGTAGTAAACTAATAAACTTTCTATATTATCTTATATTTTCCCACCACTGGGTAAAGGTCCGTATCTCTAATTATAAATGTGAATGTTTAGGTCATTTCCTAGAAGGATCACCTGCTTTGTTTGTCAGTCCACCTATCTGTGTACAGCAAAACTAATTTATTTCTTGACAAATTATGCTTTACCTTTTATAGCTGTCAACATCGTATACAGGCACATTATTGTTGAAATGCTGATTGTACCCTACATTGCGGGTGAACCGAATGTGTGTTGCCAGCTTCTTTTGCTATAATTCTAATAGGGTCTTATCCATACAGATAAATAAAATTGAAGTGTCTGTTTGTAACATCAAAATAACAGCTTTTTACCAGATGCATACAAAACAACCATTTTTAACATTTTTGTCTGTCTGTCTGTCTGTTTGTTCCGGGTAATCTCCGAAACGCCTGGACCGATTTTGATGGGACTTTCACTGGCAGATAGCTGATGTTACAAGGAGTAACATAGGCTACTTTTATTTTGGAAAAAAAATTAGGGTTCCGCGCAAAAAAATAAAAACCATGAAATCCAATATCTCCGCGCGGGTGAAACCGCGGGGCAGCAGCTAGTTCTTAATAAATTAGATTAAGTTCTGATGATTTCACTCCAAAGCCAATACAACTAATAAAGCAAGATTCTATTTTAAATTTAAATTTTACTTTCAGACTCTTGCTGGCTGGCTAGAACGCGGCGAGTGCAACAAGAAAAACGCCAACGCGTTCTACTCCCTCATTCAAGCGAGCAACAACCAGATCCGTCGGCTCTACAATGAGAAAATGGCGATAGATGAGGAGTTCCACTCCATCAAGGGGTCTTTGAAAGACAAGTTTGCGAATGTTATCATGCAATGTAAGTTTCACTTGTAACAGTTAAAATACTGTCTTTACCCTGAGGATATACAATACTTTTTGCATAGCGATTTGGGCTGGTAAACAATCATTAGTAAAGTAAAAAGTTATTTATTGACATAAATAAATATTACAACAACTATTGAATCCATAGGCTCCCGAACTAGTAGCAACTGTGTTTCAGGAGCCAGATTTTTTTGTATTGAGATTTTGAATAGATTAGGAATTATGGAGACGCAGGTTCAAAGGTTCACTGTTGAACATAGGCGTCCCTCATAAAACGTGGGTCGGCTGTTG
The DNA here is from genome assembly GCA_907269065.1 of Crocallis elinguaria. Lineage (NCBI taxonomy): Eukaryota > Metazoa > Arthropoda > Insecta > Lepidoptera > Geometridae > Crocallis > Crocallis elinguaria. Next base: position 3,517,987 of record OU026076.1, read on the forward strand.
AACATAGGCCTCCCCCATAAAACTTGGTTCGGCTACTTCTTCTCTTGCTTCCAACGGTTCCCTTGTTGTTTTGACAATTGCAATCTAACAACCTATTCAATTGATACCAATTCATTGATAATTGAGTTCGCCTCTTGCATTGCATAGCTTGCTATGGTGATGTTCAATCCGGATTGGAAGCAATATCTTGTGATTTTTTTGATGTGGCTGGTTTAATAACCTTTCCAGTATCACTGCAGCCACAAAACTGCTCATGCCAAAAGTATTGTATGTTTTTTTATCGAATCTGCACAAGTCTAAGCGACTGGCCTGTATCGATCGTCAGCAATCGTGTTTCTGTCTTACTTAGTCGCTCGGCGGTCCTTTTCTGCCGCGATTGTACTAATCACGAATGCTATAGAACGATACATCTACAAATACTATAGAACAAAGTAAGCGAAGTAGTACCGTGATAAACAAAGGAAAGTTTTTGATAATGAATCCCTTGAAGTTTCTCCACGTTTTCAGCCAGTTCTTAAAAAGAACCGGTACTGCTTTGCCGTTCAGCTTTAGTTTGCCGTACTTTATTAAAAAATCCGCTAGATGGCGTTGAATCATAATTTATATTCGTTTCGGTTTTAATTTCTGTGATCGCTTCTTATATTATCTATGGCAAACTTTCCAAAAGCTGCGCAAACCTCTTTCTATAGTGTTTGGCACAAGCCAGTTGTTATTTAAAAGGATACGCTTTCTTCCGCCCATCGAGATACTAACCCCGAGAGATGGAATACTGCACAATCCGATCTCACAACAATGTATTGATTTTGCTTTAACTTATATCAGCGTATCAGCGCACGAGTTATCGGCGCGAGGCGGTGGCTTAGCCAATCAGAGCGCATTATGTCTAGGCAAAAATGGTGGAATTTATTTCATGCAAACCAAATGTCACTGCATCTCTTGAGGTTAGTATCTCGATGCTTCCGCCTAACGACATCGGCGCCGTGACTACTTTAAACCCAGAAGACCATCGAAATTCGTAGTGTCATCTAGTAATCCGCTGCGCAATTAACATTTTCGTCGGACAACGCCATCTGGAGGAAATCAAGGTATAAGTTAGTAAAATACAGATACATTGCATCACAGAACCACGGGCAATAAAACAACTTTGTACAGCTCTATAGGTGCTAGATTGGCTTGCAGCAATCGACGCGTTTTGTACCAGAAAATCCAGAGCATCTATCGTTTCTGCCAACCATCATGTACCAATAGGACTATGCTGGTAAGTATAACACGCGCCAAACTTTATGACCGCTCTGTGTATCACGCCTCTCTCAGTCTTGTACCTAAAATGAGCTATTTTGCAGAATTGCACTGATACACACGACCGGCCAAAAAGTTTGGCGTACGTTATATGAGAGAGAACTGCAAGTCGAGCTGGATTAGGGTCATTGTCTGAGACAATGACTCAGTGAAGCCCACAGGTACAAAAACTTTGGTAAGTGTCAGTATTTTGACAAAAGTGACCAGCAGAGCAGAATATTCACCACATTCACAACAGGAGACAAACAAGAACTCATTAAAACAGGATACCAACGTCAGATAAGCACAGGATTTGGATACAAACGTCTACTAACTAAAAGGTAATAAGTAACACCAGTTTGGAACGGGCGCAAATGCTATAAGCATTTATTTCAGCTTTCATGAGTGTTCCCTTTAGGCTCGTGTGAATAAAGCATTTTGAATTTGACGGCGTATTGTAAGTAGCAAGTTTCACGCGTACAAGGCTACACTTAGGCTACCCCCAAGGATACACTTTAAATAAATGACGCTCAAAAATTATACATACACACATTGACCCCTACATATAATCCTCTATATTTAGAGATTCTGGATCTGTGAAGATCCGAACAAGGAAAAAATAATTACGCATATTAGGTGCTCTGATATTTGTCCCGTCGCGAGAATCGAACCGGCCACCTTTACGCGCAAGATAAGTCGTTGTCTTATCAACTGTCCCACGGTGCTGTTAAATATGGGAAAAACCTTGTCAGGATCAACACTCTGCGCTGAATAGTATTCAGGAAAGGTCTATGTCTAGCAGTTGATTCAATCAACTCATCATCAATCAACTTGATTGATGATGATGATGGTGATAATTTTCCGGCTGCGTTCTGAAGAGGCCTGTTTAGCTTCTGATCTGCCAACCAGTGCCTGCTTCCCTCGCCGCCTTGATCTATTCCTGTGATGTTTAAACCCCACGTAAGTATTTAACAGCATTTAACTAATGCTGCAAGAATGTAAAAAGTTGTTTTATTTCCTATTTTAACTTGTAAATATTTTATTTTGAGGATCTCTTTACGCTCTAAAAATCATCATGTGCAAGTATTTGAACTCATTTCTTAAACTAAATGTAAAGCCACTGATTTAAGTACTAATGTGCTGCAGCGTATCTGGAAACGGCATCGGATTTCACTCTACGCTTAGCTACGAAATCGACAAACGGTTTGGTAAGAGATTGTACGTAGTTCTACAAATAGTCCCATTTTGAAGGGACTAAGTGGGACGCAAAGTAACTCGAGTACCATCAACTATAATTTCTGAGGATATGGAAAGGATGTGAAATGGTAAAAAGAATGACTGAACTTCATAAAAAACAAAAGAACAATTATTAACTTTTTGCACAGCGTCAAAAGATCGAATCATAAGAATCGAGAGATCGTCGTAATTGACTGCCTGAGTTGGGGACACATCTCTAGTAGAGCACTCTACGTTTTACTTAAAGTAATTAGTTTCCAGATTTACCCTCCTATCGCACACGACCTAACTTTTGTCAAAACTCGATCGAAAGTTCTAATTTTTTTTAAATCTCGATTATCGATTCCGATAAGAATCGGTCGTATGCGATAGGGGTAAACACCTCATGAACATTGTCGGTGTCAGTCGAGCAGGTGGGAAAGATTCTGACGGCGGCGAAGATACAACGCGTCTCGGACCATTTTAGCAAACAGCAGCGGCGTAACATCGAGATGTGGCTCAAAATGACCGAGGTACGTAGACGGGGCCATTTTTTGATGGTCCGATTAACTTTAGCTATCCGTTAAACGATATGAAATCTTCTTGATTATGAGCCCATGAAGTTTATCATATAAATACGTTGCACAAAACGACAAGTTCTTTAAAAACATCTTTGCTGTTGCTAATAGGTATACCAGTATATACCTAGTCGACATGGATCTTATTTTTTACTAGTTGCTGCCCGCGGTTTCACCCGCGCGGAGATATTGGATTTCATGGTTTTGGAGATATTGGATTTCATAGTTTTTTTATTTTTTGCGTGGAACCCTAATTCCTTTTTAAAATAAAAGTAGTAACAGTTATCTGCCAGTGAAAGTCCCGTAAAAATCGGCCCAGCCGTTTCGGAGATTACCCAGAACAAACAGACAGACTGACAGACAAAAAATGTTTAAAATGGTTGTTTTGTTATAGGTACCGTATATACTTTCATTTGCATTTGGTAAAAAGCTGTTGTATTTTGATATTACAAACAGACACTTCGATTTTATTTATTTGTATACTTAGATTACTTAAAATTTTGGCACCGCATAAATATATTAAATTCAAATCTATTTACGTAGGTACACGTCAAGGAAAATGCCAATGCGAAAACAAACAAATCAAGTAAAAAATGTTCAATAATTCGATTCGATAATTTTTTTTGTTTAAATTATTGTTATACAGAATAAGGTTTGAACATAGATTACATAGATATACACGACTCGATGTCTCAATATGCTAGAGATTCTTGATCTTGGGTAAACAACGTTCGTGTAAATGGATAGCTTAAGTTCTAGTGATTCTACCATTGTGGGTTGATAAAAGCTACTGAAAAGATTTCTTTATCGCACATGGATCATGTATTCATACGTACTTACTAGTTACGTCGAGCCCAAACACATTATATTCTGTTCTTTTTATTCTAAATACCATAAATATATCTATAGGAATATATTATAACAAGCGGCGAGGTCCTTTTTTTTATTGAAATTAGACTCAGATTTGACAGCAATCTCGCCTGATGGTAAGCGATGATGCGGTCGACGATGTAGCACGGTTGTCTAGAAGGTACCTGTTTAAGACACATTTAGGATATTGATACACAGTGGTGTCGATTCTGTCGTCTCATATTTAAACCTGATTTTAGTTTTAATCTCTCTTTCTAAATCAGAACATAAGAAAGAGATTGAATATATTTTAGACCTGTCAAATTAGTCCACTTGCTTGTGTCTAGTGTAAATTTAACGGCAATGAATTTAGTGGCGTCTAACTTATCAACGATGGAAGATATTTGACAGCTCTAAAACTAATTTACGTCTGTAAAACATCTGCCATCTCTTTCTCATGTTATGTTTTGGAAAGAGAGAGAGCGAAACTGAAATTAGGTTTAGGTATGAAACGACAGAATTGACACCAGTACAAGTTGCTTGTCTAAACTGCAAGAAGTCTTCGAATTGAAAAACAGCTACATTCTAAACACCTGTTGCAACATGTATGGTAAAGAAGATTCACCACATACGGTATACCAAATGCAGGGAGGGCTACCCTACGGCACCGCAGACTCAGGACGCTGGAACTGTCTGGAGTAATAGCGCTCAAGAGACGAGAATTGGCTCCAACATATGGTTTGTTTTACTATCTGTTAATGGTATCACTCAAGTGGCACAACCTTACAAGAGTTTCTGACTTTGCTATAGCGCAGGGTGAACCTTTTCTATTGTTTATTAAAGTTGATTGTGGAAATATCAACGGGTTTTTATTAGTTTCGAGATAAAAGCTTCGGACGGTAAGTTGGATATGAGTAATCTTTAATTTGAGAGGTTTCATCCAAGGCAGTGGTAAACGGGTGGTCGACGCTAACTTAAGGGGCTAGGTTACCCAAAAACGACTACTTTCTGCTCCTAAAACTCCCACACGGCTTGGTTTAACGACTTGAAAAAAATACTACCTGAATGATCAATTCAAGGGCATTAAATTTGATTGATTGATTTTTTTGTATTACCATTACTTATGGCTTGAAAAAATATTTAACAGCATGCTATTTTAAAACTATTTTCCCTAAAACTTCTAAATGACTTAGACGTTTGGGATTAATTTTACACCAAAAAATAAGGAAGAAAATTTTCTATAATTCTTATTGATTAAATTTGTGCATAGAGCAATATTTCGCAAAGAAATTATCAAAAAACTGAATTCCAAATGTACAAGTCTCAGAGGTGCTCTGCGCGGGCGCGCGCGGCAGTCATGCACTGGCATTCAGACGGGGAGGTTGTGTCGCTCGTTGCTCTGCTCACGCTGTCCGCCGACGTTACATATTTGTGTGCGTGAATGATATACAATACAAGTATTTGTTTTCGTGTGGGTTTGAAGCTTGCTCAAAGAGTAGCGTCTAGAGTGGTGAAATCTGATTCATTCCGTGATTTGCGCGTGGACACTCCTCGCATACATATTGAGTGGGTTACATTTCTGATTACAATTTCTTGTTTACGTACATCATTTTTACGAGTGGCAAATATATGTATTGGTAAACAAAGGAATATCGGGAGGTTGAGAACCGTTATAGAAAATACTGGAAATGAAATTGAAAAGTAAAATTACTGGCCTTATAAGACTTAATACCTAATGTCTCAGGTTAACGAGCACAATGCAGTGCTGCATATTTTTGTTTTAAAGTATTGATTGGCACTGCAATTGTTATGGGCCGGCGTTATCCGAAAACTGTAAATATGTTGTAATTGCAGTGCCATTCACAACTTTGAAACACAAAGGCCTGCAGGGCACCGCAGTGTGCTCATCATAATGCTGGCCCATAAAAATTGCAATGCTTTACAGAACTTTGAAACACAAAGGCCTGCGCGGCATTGCTCTGTACTCGTAACTAAGTCTCATAAGCTCAGTAATTTCGCTGGTTACTTTGCTCATCAAACCGGAACATAGTAATGCTTGCACATCTGCCGGCAAGCATATAATGCTGTTCCGGGAGAAATCAAGGACCTACCTTGGACACGGTCTTGGCAAAAATTAAAATGTTGGTTGCATGAAAAATATTACTATACTATAGCTGAAGTTTTAAAGTAATTTATTTGACCACTGAATTTCTAGAATTCTATTTAAATTATTGGTTTTATTTTTGGACACTTTAGTATAATTAATAAGAAAAATAATAACATTTGATAATATAAATAAGTACCTATAGGAAATGAAATATGAATTGTATTACGATTATTGTGTCATTAGTTTTTTGTAATATTTTAAATTCAATGATAGTTAATTATTCTAATATTTGCATGCCACAATGTGGTAAAATGTTTATGATACTTTATATTTTCTATACCTGTGACCCGACACTATTGTTGTCACCAACATTTTTAGCAAATAAATTATTATGATTAGGCTTCATGAACAAAGTGGAAACCCAGACGGACACTCGCAGATGACTCGATACCTCGTAAATGACACCAAAATAAAAAACACGACTACAAAAGTAAAAATAAAAACAACCCGAAAATCATTTATTTACGTACATGTTAATTTTTGGGTCAAAATGTGTAACAAATTTCAACTTTACGGAGCAAATTGGCTGTCTGTACTTTTATTTTAGTCCAGAGCGATATTTTGAGATCAATCTCAACGTTGGATAATCTCATGTGCGTCCGTACCGTTTATTTACGAATAATAATGATCACTTCAACACTTCATTTCAATGAAAAACTTTCCACTAAATGAATTCAAAGAAAGGCAAAGATGCCGTGCGCGCGTGCGGGTACCGCTTCGTAGCGGTTCATCCGCGTGTTCTATGACGTTAGGTTTTGCGATGTTCTTGAAAGACGTAGTGTGGACCGCGCGGGGGAAGTGCGCTTGACTCCACCCATTCGAGCAAGGTCCTTGGCCCGTATAACGTCCTTAAGTACTCCCGGACTGTAACTCGTGTTTTTCCTGAGACAACTGGAAAGTAGGAACACCTCCAAATTCAGAGTTACCGTCATCTCACATGGAACTCCGAGGATCCAGTTCTGGCTGCTTAAGAGATCTCTTAAGAGACTCTTCGCGTCTTTAGGAGTTCGGCTTTCGACTTCGAAAGACTACTTCGAAAGTATACTGAGCGCTCACGCTAAAGCTGAAACTCTTGTATGTTCCTTAACAATGACAAAGTCAAAATTACTCAATGATACAATTTTCTTCATTCCTTGAGTTGATTCGCATTGGCAGAAAGTAATTTCCTTTGAAGAAAAACCTCACTGCGAGTACAACCGACAACGGCGATCGACGGAGCACCACCAATTTGAAGTTTGTAAGGTAAAACTTCTACAGCCACGAAGTCGAGGATCTACTGCGCGTGGATCAAGCCGAAACGAAGATCAGGGGATGGACAGGTTGAGCTGAAACCGGGACCTCGTTGGATACGGGATGTGAATGGATGAAACCGTCAAAAGTCTATCACAAGGAGTTTGTCAGTCTTTTATGGAGACTACCCAGGAAACGTTTCAATATTTAATGCTATAAACATGGACTACGAATTCAAAATTATAAAAATTCAATCTACTTTATCGGTTTTTTATCGCTATATTTTAATTCATGCCGCTACGAGCACAACCACTTGTCGTAGAATAAAGTTGGCTTCAAAAAACAACTATTTAAAAAATGATTTTTTTTTTTAAATAATCGTAGCACATGTTTTTTGCAGAATATTCGAAATTCAAGGATGTGACATCCACCAAGCGGCAAGCCGCACTGGGCCCGCGTGGTGGATTATGGCCCATAACTCTGAGAGAAAGCTGGTATCCCAGCAATGGGAGCGTATAGCTGATGATCTTGATAAATACCCACTTTGAACTGGCAACACAAAAATAATAATAAAACGTTTATAATTAGTAACACAGCGATTTGTAATTGCAGGATGTGGAAAACATAAAAGAAGAGTTCAACGTAATGTTCGACGAGGAAGGAGAAACTGAAGAAAAAGGCGGCAAAGCGGCTGCCATAGTGAAGAAATATGAAGATCTAAAGGTATACATTTGTCTATGAAATGAGACTCGACTGCGAGTCATAGTTATTTTTTAGTCATTGTGTAGACAACGCACGATTGAGAGAATTAATAATATTGCATTAAAGCATTAGTAATATTGATCGTCAGAATCGATCACTTGTCTGACTATAAATGTAAGCTTTATGATAGGAAGAGTCTATTGAGAGGCGAGCCAAGAAGCTCATCCGCAATGACTCCCTTGTAAAAACTAGGCTGCAGAGCCTTGATCATAGGCGTAAAGTTGCTTGTTTGTCGGTCTTTTATCGGTTGCATTTCGGCGAGTGTGCGTCGGAATTACACCAATTAATTCCCCCATCTCCTTTCCATCATCTGACAACCAGACAAACGGCGAAGCGACATCGATACATAGTAGACATTCCTCCTTTGCGCACGAAGCGTTATGCTTCTACGTTTATTTGGCGTACCGCTAAGGAGTGGAACTCTTTGCCCGAGTCTGTGTTTCCAGATCGTTATAATCTGGGTCTCTTCAAGTCACGAGTGAACAGGTATCTAGGTAAGCGTGATACATCGTCGACCGCATCGTCACTTACCACCAGGTGAGATAGTGGTCAAACGCAAGCCTATTAATACATAAAAAAAAAAAAAAAAAAAAGTTTTTTGTTGCTCAATGAAAAACTTGTTTGTGGATTGAGTGGAACGATGGTTCAATTTCGAGCACACAGACGCGATGGTCACTCCATTCCGAGCGCGCCATGGCTCCATGTTTCGATCATACTGCGTTTCGAGTACTTCCAACTGAGAATGGATTGTCGTATCGGCCGCACACACGATGAGTTGGAACGTTGGATTTGGCACGTTTGGATATCCAATATTCCTGTCACTCCACGTAATCCATGTGAGATTCCGCGCATACGGGCAGTTTTTGGAATGTTATGGATTGGAGCGCTCGTTTATGGGGGCTCTTAGCCCTACTTACTATAAAACGTAGGCGTAGCTTAGGTTTTGCGACAATATTGTACATACAATATTAACATTTTTTTTAAATTATGTAAACCTTGCTTTATAATGAACATGGTTGCTTAGGGAAATTCAGAGAAAATAAGACAGGCATTATATCATGTGCAGTAGACGCCTAGTTTTTTAACCGACTTCCAAAAAAGAAGGTTATCAATTCGGTGGGTTTTTTTATGTTTGTTACATCAGATCTCCGTCATTTATAAACCGATTTGGAAAATTCTTTTTTTATTTGAAAGGATATACTTTCAGATTGGTACCATAGAAATGTCATCAAAATCGGTTCAGTAGTTTGTCACTGAATTCGGTTCGTCGCTTTTTTAAAGCAATTTTTCATGTTTCAAGTGGTACTGTGTTACAGGTGGAACACGAGAACCTTCACCACGAACTGGAAGGCTTCAAAAACGAGGCTTTTCTCGCCAAAGACGAAGCAGAGAGAAAGTTCGAGAAGTTTAAAGCACATTTCATCGCGCAGCAAGCATTGCAGCAGCCAGGACAACACCAGGTAGCTTTGAACCCCCGACGCAAAAAAGGAGGGGTGTTATAAGTTTAACGAGTCTTATCTGTGTGTCCGTTCAGCTGCCTTATCAGCTAACAATCTCGTGTTCGTTTTCAATACCAGACCGATTAAAACCAGCGGTCACTAGTCTTCGTGTGGAAGGAATAGTCTAGAATTTTCGCTGGTTTTAAAGAAATAAGCTCTTACAAAACGAAAAGAAGCGAAAACTATTGACAACTCCTTCCACACGAAGACTAGTGACCGCTGGTTTTAATCGGTCTGGTATTGAAAACGAACACGAGATTGTTAGCTGATAAGGCAGCAGGTATCGTAGCTCCTAAATGGATGGACTTATTTTGATTTAGTTTGTTTTGTTTGAAAGATTACTTGATCGAGAGTTTTGTTTAATCTGTTCAGCCGTTTAAAGGCTATATTAGGTTTTAAACAAAATATCTTTAGAATATATACTAGTTTGCAGTTACAACATTCTTGCACATTATAAGCCTGTTCGAACACGGGCCACGCGTTACAACCACAAAATGCTGCCACCGAGCGTGACCCCGGTGCGGGCCCTGCATATTTATAGAATATCATCTGTTATCAGGTATACCCACCGCTGCCGCCGCCGACGCCGATTCAACAAGACCCGCCGCTGCCCGGGGCAATGCCGCGCTCAGACCACGAGCTGCCGGCAATGCCTTGCACCCCAACCGAAGCCAAGCTTATCAGCGTGCTTACTGCATTCTTAATCGTTCACCCACTCGGAGCATCGCTGGATTACCTTGTATCATATGTCCGTTCCATTATACCCAACTCTACACAATCTGCTGTCCATAATATACTACAGAAGTATAGTGATGTGTTTGCTCGGAAGATGACGGGTGTTGGAGCTAATATTGAGATTCGGTGGACCTTTCTCATTTATGACAGTATTATCAGGAATGATAAGGCGTAGTTTTAAGTTTTCATGGAAAATTGTGTAGATTATGGTACATAAGGATTATTAATAAATGTTTATTTAAGAGAGATTTGTGTTTTTTTTTTAAGTTTTGTATTTTTATTATAATGAGTGGCTAATAAAGGCTAACCACTACTGGCTGTATATTTGACCCGATTGGCTATTTTGCCCGTTGAAACAATACATAATAGCAAATTTTATATACACTTATACCTACAATACATGCAGTGGTAACTTTTGGCATAGTGATCGACAGCAATTTTGTTTTTTTTTTAGTTCCGCCACCTGCGGCTCCAGTACGGATCTTTTCGGTCGATAAAATTGACAGTTCAAATCGATGAAGTGGGTTTTATCGAGCCTCGAAACAATCGACAAAAGTTATCGAAAAGCTAGGTCGAATCCAAAGAGAATATAGAGTTACTAACAATACTTTACGATCAGACTTCGGCGGCGCGAGTACGGATCTTTTCGATAAATAAAATTCGATAAAATTGACAGTTACAATCGATACAACCCACTTTAACAAATTATGATGAGAATGCGGGTTTGTTACAACAAACCCGCACAGTACTACAAGTACTGTTAGCGAAAACGATTGAAAATTATTTGCAATACGCTTCCGACTACTTAGTTATACTGTCAACGGTCAACGGCTAAAAATATTACATAATTTTCTCTTACATACATAATATCATAGATATTTTTTTTGTAAATTAATTTGCTGGTAGCACCAACCGTTACGTCAAAATTAAGTATGCAGTTGTCAAAGTTTAGAAATAAGTTGCCATTGTTGCCAATAAAAAAGTTTCGACATCGAAGTGTGGCGGGAGGACGTGTTTTGTGTTTGTAGTCAAAATTTAATTCGATTAAAATGAAAAAGTGGTGGAACTGGGTGCTAGCGGCAGCTCTGTTATGTTTATTATTCATTGCCGTGCCTTTATCACTAAGTGGCGAACCAACAGAAGAAGAATTAAAGCCAATGTTTCATGATTACGTTAAGAAGTTCAATAAAAGTTATCAAAACCCTGAGGAATACCTTACAAGGTTCCAGCACTTTGTCGTAAGTACCTTTTATTTTCAAAATATAGCTCTTTATTATTATCCTACTCTAAAATATGTTGTCAAATCAATGAAGGTGAACTTTTATGAACTTAAAAACAAGTTTGGATAAGCTACTTATACATTCCATTATCACCCACGTTTAATAATACCTACTATTTTGCTTTCTGTTTTTTTTTTTCTCTAAGAATAGCAGCTTCTTAAAGCTTGACAAGTTTGGTTTTTATGAATTCTACTATGTAACTACCTACCTCTAATTTTACTTTTTTTTTATAAACTGTAATTTTATAACAAAGTTTTTTTAAATTTATAGTTTACTTTATGTTGCAAATTTGTATTATGTTCTCTTTTTTCCATAGACATCTGTTCGAGAAATAAACAAACTAAATTCCCAGTCGCAAGGGCCCGAGTCCCACCGAGCCAAGTATGGGTTGACCTGCCTCTCAGATATGTCCAAATCAGAATTTAAAGAGTTACATCTTTCTGACGAGAGGCAAAAGAAGGCACCACGTTTGTATGGTAAAAGCTGGAGCAAAATCAAAGATATGATGGAACTTAAGGATAAAGAGAAGTATGATGTTGATAAAGATGAATTTGATATTGACAAGGATTCTTCTGAATTGCATGCCAGTCATCAGAGGAACAGGTCATGCAGTGAATCTCATGATAATATTTACATCATAATTCGGAAGAAGAGAGCAGCAGTTCCTATGAAAATCGATTGGTAAGTCTAAGACTGAATGTTCTTATAATCACTAGCCATGATGCCACAACTAAGCTTGTTGACTATTAGGCGCCACTTGTGTGGACTGTCTTATATTGTATTGTTAATCAGGTAACAAGCTCACTACATTGCCACATAGGACTTTGCGTTTCAAAGTTCCGAGTGGCACTGCAATTGTTATGGCTTATGCACTATATATTTTGTCTGGGATGTGGTCCAAGCTCGCACCCTATATTCTTGCGAAGTACCTATCTATAAATATCAAGTCCCTAAGTGGTATTGTAATTGTTGTGGGTCTTGTGGGCAAGCGTTACAATTGCATACCTACTTGTCTTACTTAACATCAGTAAATAACCTGTCATCTATTTGTTCCTGCCTTCAGAATTTGCGAAAATGTATTAAAATCAGTTCAAAATAAACATAATTAAAGTAGGTATACGGCCAAAAACATAATGTTAGTTGCAGATTACTTCCTTGTTCAAACAGGTATTAGGCCTTTGGCATTTAGGCATAATATAGAAATATTAATTTGTTGTATTCATTAAATATAATAAGGTATATAAAGGTAATGTGACTTGTGAAATTGTTGAGTAATAGTTGAAATACTGGTTTGATCGTCCACCACTGTTATAAGCCATTTAACTAATGTTCTTGCCCATCAAGGTTGCTAAGACAATCTATTCAGATGACGGTAATTTCTTGGGCCTTTTCTTACTGTTATTAGGAAATTAAAAAAACCTTTTTTTTAAACAAAATCGTGTGATCATCCTCCCTTTGACCTCGCAGCCAACTAACTTGTTAATTAATATCTGGTATTTACTTTATTAATATTTTGACTTTCATTATGATTAAGAGATGAAACTATCTGGTCAATATGAATGAGATCTTCACTTGATTCTAAAATATATATAATAAGAATATAAATAAAACAATACAACTATTATGATATATATAATACATTGTAACGGAATATTTACCTTGATTGTTATGAGCTGGTGAGCTCCCGATATTTTGATGCTGTTGTAAGCATCATGTTCACGGGAATACTGCCGTATATCTATACAAATAAATAAAATTGAAGTGTCTGTTTGTAATATCAAAATAACAGCTTTTTACCAAATGCATATATATGAAAGTATATAATTATGGTACCTTTAACAAAACGACCATTTTTTTAATTTTTGCCTGTCTATCTTCTGTCTGTTTGTTCCGGATAATCTCCGAAACGGCTGGGCCGATTTTGACGGGACTTTCACTGGCATATAGGTGATGTTATAAGGAGTAACTTAGGCTACTTTTATTTTAGAAAAATAATTAGGGTTCCGCGCAAAAAAATAAAATCTTGAAACCAATGATGCTCCGCGCGGCTGAAATCGCGGGCAGCAGCAAGTTCTTTATATAATTAATGTACCTACCGTGAATGTTTAAAACATTGTTTAACCATTATAATATTATGAATCATGCATGCTTTGTACCCTTCGGGTTTAGTAACATGTTTGACAGATAATAATTGTATACCTAACTAACAGTTTTACAATGTGCCTTAACCTATCTATTAACAAAGTACCTATATTTTTGTAGTAAAGTGAATAATGAATAGTAACCCCTACTACTAGTAGTAATACCTACTACTATCTTAATTGCACTCCATTATTATACTTACCTAAATATAATAATGGAGTGCACTGTGCAATTAAGATGACTTACTTACATATGAAAAATGAGTTTGTAAAAAACCTTTTAAAGACTTGGGCGCCTTGGTTTTTGAGCACTTGCTTGAAGCGATTTGCCTCAACCTTCATTATACGTACGGCTAAGGAGTGGAATTCTTTGCCGGCCTCTGTGTTTCCCAATAGTTATAATTTGAGAGTTTTCAAGACGAGAGTGAATAGGTTTCTTATAGGCAAGCGTGCTACATCGTTGCTCGCTTCGTCGGTTAACATCAGGTGAGATCGTGGTCAAACGTAAGCCTATTTCTGATAAAAAAAAACTTATCCAACGTTTTTTTTCGGATTTTTATCGATAATTTTTTGTCTAATATCTGCACAATTCGTTTCTTTTTTTTAATATTATTTGGTAACGAGACGAGCTGGTCGTTTGCCTGATGGTAAGCATAACGCCGGCCTATAACAATTGCAGTGCCACCCCGAACTTTGAAACACAAAGGCCTGCGCGGCACTGCAGGGCGCTCGTTACCCTGAGACATTAGGTATTAAGTCTCATAAGCCCAGTAATTTCACTGGCTACTCTGCTCATCAAACCGGAACACAGTAATGCTTGCACATTATTGTTTGGCGGCAGACTTCACTAACAAAGCGGTGGTAACAACCCAGACGGACACTCGCAGAAGAGTTAGTCCTACCACTAACGTTTGATAAAGTTTCGATAATACACATTAGTAGACTGTCTAGCACGCCTAGTATTAATTATTGCCGATCCTGCACTCTCTATTTTGTGACTTTGAAGTCAGCCCTGAGTCCTCATTCTAAGATCCCATCGTCACTTATCAGGTAAAATTAGTCAAATGCTAACCAATCGGAATAAAAGATGATAATGCATTATTCATGACACTGACGGTAATATTTAGGGTTCCATAGCTGAAGGATAAAAAGAAAACCATGCTTTTGAAGACACTAGCTTTTTCCCGCGGTTTCGCACGCGTGGAGTCAAAATAAAATGTAGCTTTCTATCAGTGAAATTATTTTTAGTATCGGGTCGGTGCTTCCAGAGATTATCGGTAACAAAAATGTAACAAACAAACTACCTCATTATAATATTTGTATTGATTTATTTAATGTTATTTGGTAACGAGACGAGCTGGTTGTTTGCCTGATGGCAAGCATAACGCCGGCCCATAACAATTGCAGTGCCACCCAGAACTTCGAAACACAAAGGCCTGCGCGGCACTGCAGTGCGCTCGTTACCCTGAGACATTAGGAATTAAGTCTCATAAGCCCAGTAATTTCACTGGGCTTAGTAATTTCAACTTATTGTACGGAACTCTCAGAACACGAGTTTTACTCGCACCTGATCCAAATATTTTAATATATTGCCGGCATTTTTTACGCACAAGGCTAAAAGTTAATTTAAAAACAAGTCTGAGGCTATGAATAAACATAAAATTTTTTATTTATACCACATATATTAGAGATACTGTTAAGTCGTCATGCGTTCAATGCCTGACCTGCTATTTTAAACCGACTTCCAAAAAAGGAGAAGGTTCCCAATTCGGTGGCTATTTTTTTTTATGTTTGTTACCTCAGATCTCCGTCATTTATAAACCGATTTGAAAGGATATACTTTCAGATTGGTCCCATAGAAATTTGATCAAAATCGGTTAAGTAGTTTGTCACTGAAGTAGGTTCGTTGCTTTTTTAAAGCAATTTTTTATTCTATCGGGTAATAAAACGCGTGGATCTTGATCGTTTGCCTGATGGTAAGTATAACACCAGCCCATAACAATAACAATGTCACCCAACACTTTGAAACTAAAGTTTAGAGTTGATCCTACTAAAGAAGAAAGTGTGTTTGTTGGTTTGTGGATTTGTTGGTTTGTCCTTCTTTCACGCAATAATGGAGCAACGGTTTGGCATCATTTTTGGCATAGATATAGTTTATGGACCGGAGTGTAACATAGGCTACTTTTTCACCCGGAAAAATGCACGGTTCCTGTGGGAACGCGCGTGAAAACCCCGGGCAGAAGCTAGTTGCTTATAATTATTTATTTACTAACTGCTGCGCGTGGAGTTTCCCACAGGATCAATGCATTTTACCGAGATAAATAGTAGCCTATGTTACTCTCCGGTCCATAAACTATATCTATGCCAAAAATGACGTCGATCTGTTGCTCCGTTGCTGCGTGAAAGAAGGACAAACTACAAACACACTTTCGCATTAATTAGTACGTATTCACGCTATGTCATGTAATCGAAGGAGGTAAACAGGCTCAAACAAAGCAAATAATAATCTCGATTTTTTAACTAGAATATGAAGTTCTGAGTTCATTTGTTACTAACTTCTGCCCGCGTTTTCACCCGCGTTCCCACAGGAACCGTGCATTTTTACGGGATAAAAAGTAGCCTGATGTTACTCTCCGGTCCATAAACTATATCTATGCCAAAAATCACGTCGTTCCGTTGCTCCGTTATTGCGTGAAAGAAGGACAAACCAACAAACACATTTTCGTATTTATAATTTTAGGATTACAAACAGCCTCGTATTCAATTTTTTTTTGGTATGACAGTCAGTATTCTGATTATTATCAAACTCCTCTCATTTTCAATACCAGTTTTTGTCTAGTTATAGAGGACTTCCTAGTTCCTAGAACTAGATACAAATCGTAAATGTAGTATTTTAAGTCAGGGTCATCGAAACCTAATAGGTGCTTACTGAATGTTACCCAATCCTAAAATTACGGAACAAGCGTTTGTAATCCCATTATGCAGCTATAGAGAATCTACTTTGGAAACCATTAAACTGTAACTCTCTAAAGAGTTTGACTAGTCCACCAAACCATAACCTTTTTAGTTCTTTTTAATATACAATTGGTAACGAGCTGGTCGTTTGCCTGATGGTAAGCGGTAAGCATAACACCGGCCAATAACAATTGCAGTGCCACTCAGAACTTTGAAACAAAAAGGCCTGCACGGCACGGCAATGTTGAGATGCGCGAGCGAGATAGCGACGCGCCATTAGTTCCGTCGCAAGAATCTATAACGGTTTGTGAGGCTGGCCGTTTTCCGGTGAGATTTATTTGCTCTCGTATATCTAGTTCAAATATTTAAAACCATGAAATGGGTTATATTTGATAACATCTCATTGCCGATCTATCCAAACATACATAGATCCTGAGACTCGTTCATTCGTTTCCAGGGTTAGAGGCCCAGCGGCGCAAGTACGGATCTTTTTGATCGATAAAATTCGATAAAATTGACAGTTCAAATCGATAAAGTGGGTTTTATCGATTTTTTATATAATCGAACCTCGATATTATCGACAAAAGTTATCGAAAAGCTAGGTCGAATCCAAAGAGAATATAGAGCTACTACAATACTTTACGATCAGACTTCGGTACTCGCAACATTCGATAAATTTATCGAGTTTTTCGATTCGACAAATTTATCGAAACGACTTCCGTACTTGCGCCGCAGTTTTTACAAACAATTGACACTATGGTTTTTTTGTTAAGCACTTGAGATGTTTGTGTTTTCAGGCGAGAAAAGGGTGTGGTTGGCCTGATTCGTGACCAGGGTATGTGTGGAGCCTGCTGGGCTTTCAGCACTGTGGCCACCATGGAGTCCATGTCTGCTATCAAGACTGGGAAACTGGACACGTTGAGCGTACAGGTAACTTTTCGTTGGTCAGCGTTTAGTCCGTACAAATATATTCCCCTGTTTCCTCCCTGAATAATTCTATCTAGTATGCAGCATTATTCAGGGAGTCAATAATCCATACTAATATTATAAATGCGAAAGTGTATTTGTTGATTTGTTGGTTTGTCCTTCTTTCACGCAGTAACGGAGCAACGGATCGACGTGATTTTTGGCATAGATATAGTTTATGGACCGGAGAGTCACATAGGCTACTTTTTATTCCGGAAAAATGCACGGTTCCTGTGGGAACGCGGGTGAAAACCGCGGGCAGAAGCTAGTTTTTTCCCATAAAATCTATGTCTACTATAATTGTCGTGGTCCTTTGATTTATTTTTACATCTTTTGTCTAAGTTTTGATTTAACTTGCAATGTATGTATGTATAGTATACAAATATGTATGTTTGTTTTTTTGGATCAAATATTGCAAGCTTGCACACCAATTTGACGCAATTATAACATAAAAAAGAGGACCACAGCCAAAGCATTTCTTCAATCAAATAAAATAAACTACGAGTTCACACGCTTTTAAATTACGATTTGCATTAATTTAACGTTACGTCGTTCTTGATCTTGCTCGATGCATATATTTAATATTTTTTAATATCCAATGTATTTTCAGGAAGTCATTGATTGCGCCGGTCTTGGCAACAGCGGCTGCGCTGGTGGCGACATCTGTCTTCTCCTAGATTGGTTGTACCTGACCAATACGCCCGTGCAGCATGAGAAGAGTTACCCTCTCCAACTCACAGATGGCGTTTGCAAAGCTAGTAAGAACGCTACCGGCGTACGAGTCAGTACTTTCACTTGTGATGAGTAAGTTTTCCATACCCTTATATTTTTTTTAATTTAATGCAATGGTTATAATGGCCAGGGGCCTGTTTCATAAAAAATATTAGTCTAATATAATGAGCTTTTTTTCTTTTTTGTCATATATGTAACTAGCTGCTGCCCCGCGGTTTCACCCGCGTGGAGATTTTGGATTACATGGTGTTTATTTTTTTACGCGGAACCCTAATTATTTTTCTAAAATTAAAGTAGCCTTTGTTACTCCTTGTAACATCAGCTATCTGCCAGTGAAAGTCCCGTCAAAATCGGTCCAGCCGTTTCGGAGATTACCCGGAACAAACAGACAGACAGACAGACAAAAATTTTAAAAATGGTTGTTTTGTTATAGGTACCGTATATACTTTCATATGCATTTATTAAAAAGCTGTTATTTTGATATTACAAACAGACACTTCAATTTTATTTATCTGTATGGATATGAGGCTAATACTCATAATATTAGACTAATATTTTTTATGAAACAGGCCCCTGGTTAAAATGCTATAATGATTCTGAGCTTTCTGTGAAGAACGAGATATTGTGATATTCGTGATGCTATATATAAAATTGAAAATGCGTTATTTTAAAAATGATTACATTACAGATCCCTACGTAATTTTTAAATCATTTATTTTTCAAAGTGCATATAAGTTTGCAGTGTGAATTATGAAATGAAGTAATCTAAATATGAAATTAAAAATATATCCATCATTGTCCGTACAAGTCTTGGTACCTTGGTAAATTACTATTGGATGATAAAAAAAATCGTTGATTTCAGGAAAGTTTTATTTATTTTATTTATTTATTTATTTACTAACAACATGCTTTTGGTGAGCATTACAGTCTCCCAATTCGCTCACCAAAAACTCAAAAACAATGCATGTACTATAATGTAACTTAACTAAAAATAACACATTAATTTCTACTATAATAAACACAAACAAATAAATTAAATTAAATGTTTTGGGCAAATTGCATTGCTGCTCGGTGAAACTCCTGTGCACTGCAACGATTGATAGATTTTAGATATATTTGTGGAAATTATATATTTCTGTGAATTTTTTTTTATTGTATCAATTTGATGTTTTTTATAACGACAATAATTATGTATTTTGTTTCATGCAACATCTCTATTTTCAGTTTTGTCGGCACTGAAGAAAAGATACTAGAAGCCATAGCAACCCACGGCCCGGTCACAGTCGCGGTCAATGCTCTCACTTGGCAAAACTACCTCGGGGGAGTTATACAGTACCATTGCAGGTAAATAAATAATAAATAAACGCCTACACTCATACCCCCGCACTAGGATTCCCTGTGTCGCAGGTGGCATGGACACACACAGATACACATCACAAACATGCAAGACCCGAGAACAAACTTTATGTTTACACAAAATCTGCCCCGGCCGGGAATCGAACCCGGGATACCTCGCTTTGCAGGCAGGGTTACTACCAACTTAGCTACGGAGCCGTCGGAGGTAAGAGGCACATTATCGATTGTCGTCTCAGTATGTTGGTAGCATCGAGATACTAACCCCGAGATATGAAATACCGTACTATCCGATCTCACAACTATGCATTGATTTTGCTATGACAAATATCAGCGCGTATCAGCGCGCGGGGAATCGGCGCGAGGCGGTGGCTTAGCCAATCAGCGGCCCAAGTACGGATCTTTTTTTTGGATCAATAAAATTCGATAAAATTGACAGTTCAAATCGAAAGTGTCGAGGTTCGATACTATCGACAAAAGTTATCGAAAAGCTAGGTCGAATCCAAAGAGAATATAGAGCTACTACAATACTTTACGATCAGGCTTCGGTACTCGCAACATTCGATAAATTTATCGAGTTTTGCGGTTCGACAAATTTATCGAACCGATTTCCGTACTTGCGCCGCAGAGCGCGTTAGGTATGTCTAGGCAAAAATGGTGGAATTTATTACACTTCGCGAAATTAGGTACTCGGTCTATGCAATCAAAATTGAACTTAATTTTGTAGGAAATGCAATGATAACCGTCACAAATTAAACTGGTCGTCGCAAAACTAGTTTCGCAGATTAGTTTTTAGACTATGGTTAAACACTACATAAATCAGGGTTTGTGGTTGCTCATATTTAATAGCGCGACTAAAACATGTTGAGGCGTTAAACAGTGTTTAACACAGGTTTAACGTGTGTTTAATTTTTTTTGTGGTAAGACCCTACGTTTCTTTCCGCAGCGGCGCAGCGACAGACCTCAATCACGCGGTCCAACTTGTGGGCTACGACCTCACGGCTGAGGTCCCCTACTACATCGCTAGGAATTCCTGGGGCAGTGAGTTTGGTAACGCGGGGTATCTGATGCTGGCGGTGGGTGGCAACACTTGCGGATTGGCTAACGAGGTCGCCACCGTCGATGTAGTGTAAACTGGTTGAATGTAATGTGATTCCTGCAGGGTTATTTTTTAGCCAGTGAAATTACTCAGGGTAACGAGCGCATTGCAGTGCTGCGCAGGCTTTTATGTTTCAAAATTCTGGGTGTCACTTCAATTGTTATGGGCCGGCGTTATGCTTACCATCACAAAAATTTCGCTTCCAACAGGATTCGAACCTGCGTCTTCTGGTTATCTAGACCAGACGCCTTAACCAACTAGGCTATGGGAGCAATCGATGTTGATTGCGAAATTCTTGATATGATGTTTTCTTTCCAGCTTACAAACCGTAGCTTCTATTACTCGTATATATTGCTGCCATAGCCTAGTTGGTTAAGGCGTCTGGTCTAGATAACCAGAAGACGCAGGTTCGAATCCTGTTGGAAGCGAAATTTTTGTGATGTATATATTTATGTGTGCTTAACTCACACTGAAATATGCAAGTAACACACAAGTTTGTCGGTAACACATATTTTGCAAATAACACATTTATTTAGTAAATAGTACACAAACTACAGAACATACACAAGAATACTCACAGAAACTAGTTGTAAATTACTCAATAATCTCTTAAAGACTGCAAAAGTGCCACTTTTCACAACATAATCTGATATAAGTGTTTTATATCCTATAATATTCTTGCCAGAAGTGATTATAATAGATTTGAGATGCGATTATTAAATTTTAAGAATATTTTATACATTTGTATACTATAATGTATATTATTGGCAGCAATTTTACAACATTATTAGAGTCATGACCAGGGCCGGATTAACCATGTCGGGGCCCCTAGGCAATGCACGTTTCGGGGCAATTTTCACTTGAAGAAACGTTTTAATTTTTTTTCCTTGGGTGCGGGGCCCCTAACCGGTGTTGGGCCCCTAGGCAGTTGCCTACTTTGCCTTATGGATAATCCGGCCCATGTCATGACATATTAACGGAATCCGCACATAAGCCGCAACTCCCGCAAGAAGAATGGGCATAGAGTTTAGCAAGTCTATGAATTTTTAAGAGTTCATTCATTCATTCATTTAGAGCATAGCCTTTTTTTCTTTTTATGAACATAATTTTAAACTTTACAGTTCGATGTAAAAATTGGAAGTTGGTTAAAGTGAAAAAAAAAAAACTAAAAAAAAAGTTGATTCCGTTAGTATGTCATTTTAATTTAGTATATTTTTTATTATACACCTTAGATACTTTATAATTATGGCAATTATTATAATGTGATTAGTAGACTAAATGATTAGTGTAAGTAATTAAGAATAAGCACATTTTTTTACTCATTTTATATTACGTTTCATAATTTTATATCACACAAATAATAGATTTAATATACTTAGTGCATTTTTTACACCAAGTTAAATAATTGGGGTTTACACCCATTACACAACAACGACAATTAGCAAATGAAAATTGAAATAAATATATAATTATAAATATATTTATATTAATATATTATGTATTCAACATCATAAGGCTCGCTTGCACCATCCCGATTTACAGAGTTGCTAACACGGGAATAAGTTACCATTTTGTCTTGCGTCATTAGGTTCTTTTTTTTTATTTTAATCCGCCGATATTGATCTTAATCTGGATTAGTTAATCTAGCTTTTGGCGCAAGTGGGCCTAATCATTATAGTTTAACATTATAATGTTAATATACCGTCCTCAAGGTTTGTCCGTAAGCAATAATTATATTACATAAGAATAAATTAATAAGATTATTAAAGTTTTATTGAGGTTGAACTTCATTAAAGTTGATTATTCTCAAAATTAATCCTTCCTACTAATATTATAAATGCGAAAGTGTCTTTGTTGGTTTGTTGATTTGTCCTTCTTTCACGCAGTAACGGAGCAACGGATCGACGTGATTTTTGGCATAGATACAGTTTATAGACTGGAGAGTAACATAGGCTACTTTTTATCCCGGAAAATGCACGTCTCCTGTGGGAACGCGGGTGAAAACCGCGGTCAGAAGCTAGTACGAAAACAATTAACAAAATAAATGGACATAGAGATCATTGGCTTTTATTAATAAACATAATTAAACGTTGGTTTAGATAAACAATGTTTTGTCTTTGTTGTTCTTTGACAATTTTAAACTGAATCAAAAGAGACAGAACATAGTTTAACTATTCGACCGTTTAACACTATTATTATGAGCATTTGTGATTGGAGTACATGTGATATCCAATAAGCTGTGAATCAATGACATGATTTGAGTTGGGATTCCTAACTGTCTTATTGGTTGGTGTTCCGTGACTGTTGATTACATTATCAGCCAAGTTGAAAAAGACGGACTTTAGCACTTGTTTCGCGTGGGAGGGGACAAATTGGTGTACCTACTAGTATTTGTTTAGTGTTTGTGTGTCGGACTATGGTCCTTCTAGCTCCTGATTTCCTAAACACAGGGTACTTTATTGGAGTCAGGATATCTATACGATCATTGGACCTTAATGGATGACCTAGGTGTTTCTCCTAATGTTGTGACTGAGAATAACGACTTGTGAACTCCAGCCTAAGAACAAAGGGCAGCTACTGCTCTGTTTATTATCAAGGTTCTTTAACAAAGTTATAGATATAAAAATTGTTATTATTTATGATATTATAAAGTTCAATTTATAATAGATATATTATATAATTTGTTACAGTACCTTAAAGTACGTTTTGATATGTTTTGTGAGGCATCTTAATGATAAAAAAAAACTGGTAGGTCATATCGAATATCACAATACTCATTTTTTTACAGACAAAATACTTACAAAACTGTAATTTTTTTCCCCTCACAAGCTCGGAAAAGTTTTGTTTGTTATTTATAGATAAACTATAGTTTATCTATGCTTAAACTAATAATGCATCGATTTAAGTTAAATGTTATCGTCAGTACTATGGAATATAAAATGTATTAACCAGTTACAAAGGGCGCCTATTGTCAAATAATTTTCACGAGCCATCTGTAGCCATATATTACTTGATCTAATGAAGGCTATACACGCTAGAGTTTGCATGATGGTTATACATTTCTAATTATATTACTGGGTGGTAGGACTAACTCTTCTGCGAGTGTCCGTCTGGGTTGGTACCGCCGCTTTGATCGTGAAGTAATTCGCCAAGCAGTAATGTGCAAACATTACTGTGTCGGTTTGATGTGCAAAGTAGTCAGTGAAATTACTGGGCTTATGAGACTTAATACCTAATATCTCAGGGTAACGCACTGCAGTGCCGCGCAGGCCTTTGTGTTTCAAAGTTCTGAGTGGCACTGCAATTGTT
Source organism: Crocallis elinguaria (assembly GCA_907269065.1). Taxonomy (NCBI): domain Eukaryota; kingdom Metazoa; phylum Arthropoda; class Insecta; order Lepidoptera; family Geometridae; genus Crocallis; species Crocallis elinguaria. The sequence continues at coordinate 3,542,135 of OU026076.1, forward strand.
ATGGGCTGGCGTTATGCATACCATTAGGCAAACGGCATGCGCGTCTCATTATCGAATAGTACAAAAAAAACTATAGTGCATTTAAACATACATACAAACCCTAGGGTGTATGTGATAAAACCTATTAAAGCTGATGATCATACATTTGCTTGAACATTTAATCTAACGTCAAACTAGGGTCATGCTAGGGTTCGCATGTCGGTTATACATGCATCATGCAAGAGGGGTTGTTATAAACGTGCATAATCTAGCGTGTGTGGCTTCCATTAGGTAAAAAATCCATGTTATGTTTAATTTAGTTGTATTAGCTAACCAGTTGTTGTCAATTAATTTTGATGTTTCTAGTTACTTTTAAATAACAAGTACAAGATGAGATGAATTTTACTATGTTAAAATGTGCCTTTATTTTAGTAATAAATACCTATCGAAGTTTTTGTACAACTTGTGTTTTTTTGTTCATCTCACTTTTGGCCGGAAGTCGTCGCCACGCTTGTCAGAGATCATGGTGATCGCAGTGAATCTTAGTGCTAAAGCACCACTGAACGCGCACTAGAGGCGGTCACCAGTGACTGGGTCCGGCCTCCAGTCGCAGCCACTGATAGCAACAAAATAGAATGGAAGGGGCGCTCATGCAACCATAGTGGTAGTGCATTTTCTGGTGCTCGTCTGGCTAGCTACCACGCCGAGCATCATAGGGGCAGTGTTGTAAAGTCATACTATGCCTAGTGAAATAGGAACGTAAACTATAATATGTATACCTGCGTGGATTGAAGCGTAATAAAAAGACTGGAGAAAAACATGGCGAAACGTGTGGTTTTTTTTGCAAACGTCTTAGTTTTAAAATTCAGAATTCCATTTTAATCATAGAAATCATACAGTAAAAGAGAGCTCGGGCACAGGCAGCTTAGATGCTCAAGCAAACGTACGTTTGCTTGGCAGAATAACAACGCTTTTGCGTCAAGCGCGCATTTCGAGTATCACGAAATCCGCGCTTGACGCAAAAGCGTTGTTATTCTGCCAAGCAAACTTACGTTTGCTTGAGCGTCTAAGCTGCCCCTAACGCTGTTTTCCGGCACCTGCACTTGAGAGCCAGTACTAATCCATGTTTAGTTTAATATTCTTCATCGACCGCATCGTTGCGAGATTAAATGTTAATTTAAGTCAAATGCTTTAATTTATCGAGAATAAAAATAATTACTTACATCCAGTTCTAATGTAGTGCTTATAAAAAAATCTATCATCTTACAAATAAATAAAAAAATGTGTCTGTTTGTAATATCAAAATAACTTTTACGTAATGCATATGAAAGTATATACGGTACCTACTCGTATACCAAAAACACAATTGTACCGAAATGGCTGGACCGATTTTGACGGAACTTTCACTGGCAGTTAGCTGATATTGTAAGGAGTTACTTAGGCTACGTGGGCGATGCCGCGGGGTACAGCTAGTAATTAAATAAAATAATAAAAAAGTATAAATTATGTACCTGCTTACATTATAGGAATCTTGTTATCAGAACGTTATAATTAAAAATAACATAATATAAGGAAAATTAATAAATTAAAGTATGTTTCCCTTTAGGTACAGCGTTTGTGTTTGTGAAATAACTTAATTTGGTTTAGTGCTATTTTCTTCGGAGTGCCGAGTGGATTGTGAAATTACTGGGATTGTTCGTTTGCATTTTTGTAAGTAGATAGTATTTTTTTAAACTGGAAGAATACAGCTACTTAATATAGGTATCAATATTAACGCTAGGTATTTACCTAAATCTAACTAAGCTACAAAAGCAGTTCGACAATCTACAAGACCTATAATAGATAGGTACTTACCTAGTCCTATTAAGTATTATAAATGCGAAAGTGTGTTTGTTGGTTTGTCCTCCTTTCACGCAGTAACGAAGCAATGGATCGGCGTGATTTTCGGCATAGATATAGTTTATGGACCGGTGAGTAAGATAGGCATTTTATCCCGGAAAAATGCATGGTTCCTGTGGGAGCGCGGGTGAAATCCGCGGGCAGAAACTAGTATTATTATATCAATTGTAGTACCCAGGTTCAGATTACCTAAGTAAAACTAATAAATCGTTCCTGGCTAATGGTGTCAGATTCTACAATAAAATTCCTAAAGCATTACCACAAGGAAAGTTTAAACGTATAGGTAGTTAAGAATGTATATTACCTAATTAAAAATAAGTAGAATGGACGCAATACATGCTTAGTAGCCTCCTGGCGACTACTGTAATAAGTACTTAGACTTAAATTTTCACATGATTGTTAGTATTAGAACCATTGAACCAAAAACTATTTTTTAAATGAATGCCGACTTGCCGAGACGAGTTTCTTGAACTTCTTCTTGCTCGGCCTATATCAATTTGGAACGGGAACGGTGGGTTCCTGGAAGGTTAGTTAACTGAGCACGGATTGGGTCTGTTGATGTCTTTGTCATTTATTATGTTCTAGATAAGGACAGCAATAGTTTTAGTCTGTGTGTAGGCGAAGGTTACAGAGACCTGCCGTTAGTCATTTATTTTAACCTTCATTAGTCCTCCCTTTGGCCTATATGAATAAAGCATTTTGAATTTGAATTTTGTCTATGGTTTACCTACCTATATAAAAATTACCTACTATTTTTTTAATTCTAGGCCAAATTGAACAGCTTTGGATTGGAGTCACAAAAATGGCCTGCGACCGGGTATTTTCATCTAAAACCTTTTTGATTCTGACCTCTTTTTGCCTACTATTTCACATTGGGTATCTGATAGCATTGCTAGCAAGAGCAAAAGTTTTGGAAGAATATGCTGTACAAGAGACCAATATAAATGCCAGGGTCGTCACTATGCGACCTGCAGCAATGTACACAGTATATTTAAAGCATTTTAATAAGAATCACTACATAAACTCAGAAAAAATAAGAAGGTTTAACATCTTTAAGGTTTGTACGTTTTGCTCAAATGTTATCTAAATCAGCTTCGTTTCTATAGGTTTGACAACTTCAATTGTCGTCAATAATAAAAAGTATGTACCTATACGATACTTGTCCAATAATATAAAAAAAAAAATCTAAACCGCTCACCAACCAATGACATAGATAGAAATTCAAATTCGAATCATGTTATTGGTTAGCGATCGGACCACTATTTGCTGTCATTGGTTGGCATGCGCCGAGTGTTTAAATTATTGGACAAGCATAGAAAACGGTCGTATTACTTTTTGAAGCGATTAGACGTCGGCCGTATCCGTGTCGTTGATTCATAATTATTCTATGTTGAGCACACGACGAAAGCACCTCATTGATATCCAGAGACACGCTTTTATGATGTAAAATGTTTTTTCCAGAAATCTTTAAAGGAACTCTCTCGTCTGAACAGACAAAAGGGTGTTAACTACGGTGTTACGAAATTTTCTGACATGTCTGATGACGAGCTGTTCCCACGCCAGTCCCGTCCTGAGCCACGACAATGCAAGCCAGATTACAAGTTCTGCATGGATCACTATGTACAAAAAATCTATCGATGGGACACTATCTACTGTAAGGGATTCTCTCTTGACAGTGCACCACCGCGTAGAGTGGATTGGTAAGTGTCTCTTTTTAAATGCGTACCTATAGCCTCTGTAGGTACACCTAGATACGCACGTATTTTTTAAATTTGAAAGTAGGAATGTCTTTCTAGAAAGACATTCCTGTTACCTCTTTGTCACTGATAATGCGTCACCTAACGGCATAAATAAGCGATGTGTCTGCCCATTGATATACTTATAGTTTTTGGCCGGTGTTCGCATTACTATGTACCTACTGGTTTTAAATAAATTAACTCCTTGAGGCCTGGACAAAGTGACTTATTATTTGACTTGGTCAAATCCTTAGGTCAATTCCTTACATTATTAGCTTTTCTACTACCGTTAGAAAGTGTAGAAAGGGACTTTGTGTAGATCTTTGTCTTATCTTCACTCATGTTCATGTTACCTGTTTTTGTCCACAGGCGAAAATCAGAGGTAGTAGGGCCGGTTTTGGACCAGAAGCAGTGCAAAAGTTCCTGGGCGTTCAGTATTGCCGGGGTTATGGAGTCAATGGCAATTATCCAGAATTACGAGTATAGCATGACCAGGCGCAGTATTCAGGTAGACTTAACTGTGAACCAACCTCTTCGTTAGATAGGTCTGGTTTTCTATACTTATCCAATAATATAAGTTTCACAGATCTAAAAATGGTGTCTAATGGCACACATCATGCAAAAATAAACAAATGACGGCTTTTTCATCTTATTTTTTTTCAACGGGCTAATTGCCTTTATACAAAAACAGTTGGATAATCTCTAAGCCAAAGTAGGCCTATAGATAATCCAAATGTTCTAGCCCACTACCACTTGGAAGCGTACCCAGCATGCTGGCGGCATTGCCTCGTTGAACCGCAATGTTGATCCGTTGAGCCAGCATAATGGTTACGCGTTGCATCAATCAGACGCTCTGACAAAATTTTGAAAATATGAGCTCCCTGCCCTCACGTACCCAATGTTTCAAAATCAAAAGGCTCAAATAATAAATGTAACTGTTCCCAAGGTTAGCATATTTGCGCCACTTGAGTCGCTCAGCCGAAGAAGCCGCGGCGCCAGCCCTAATCTTCATCTTATCTGATTTGCCAACGCCTCTGCTTGATTTGTAGGAGCTAATGGACTGTTCTGAAGGCAGCGGCTGCCAGGAGAGGCATGTTGCCGACGCTTTGGACTGGCTCTGCAGGAAACGGTGGGGAGTGGTCACAGAGATGGAGTACCCCTTACGACTGCAAAATGACACTTGCCAGCTCAATATGAACATTGAAGGCAGGCGGATCCAGCAGTATTTCGTGTTATGGTGAGCTGATACTTCAGAGCAGGCCCTCTAGACAAAAGCCACAGGTTTCTTTTTCCCCTCATACGAACACCAATATATTTTGTGTCTATTATCTTGTGAGACGTCACGTGAGGGGGTTAGAGAGAGGTATGGGCCATAATCCACCACGCGGGCCCAGTGCGGCTTGGTAGATGACACATGTCCTCGAATGTTGTGGTTCTTGAACATGCGGGTTTCCTCACGATGTTTTCCTTCACCGTTTTAGAGCGAGTGTGAATAATCCGCACATAACTTGATATAAGTCATTGTTGCGGGCCGAGTCGAGATTCGAACTATGGTGCGTCGGATTGAAAGACGCAAATGTTCCCGCTCGGACACACTCCCTCTGTTACCAAAGAATGAAAACATTTTAGAGAGATGCAGTGGCTAGAAAACCTATGTCATGGCTTTAATTTTATTTGTAGCAATGTTAAGGAAGAGGATATCCTGCGCCTGCTGGCCTGCCACGGACCAGTGATGGCAGTAGTGAACGTGCAGCCTTGGAAGAACTACGTAGATGGCATTATACAGACAAATTGCGTGTAAGTCTTCTATCTATACCAGTGGTTCCCAATTAATGGTATGCGTTCCCTCAAGAGTAGGTACCGAGTTTGGTTGAAGGGGTACACTAGGCAGTTCAATTAGTTTGATTTCGTTCATCAGATCGAAAAACTGATTTCGGTTTTCAATTCATTTCAGCTGTGTACCGCGTACCCTCTGTATACGCTCTTCCTAAGGGGTTCTAAAGCTAAGTGGGAACAATTACTGCTCTATGACAAATAAAAAATATTTTTGGTGTGATCCCGCGCGTTTGCGGCTACTGCTTTGTTGCTGCTATAATCATGGAACCACTGTGGTCCAATTCTTTCACTAATAGGAAGCTACATTCATGAAGCGCGGGTCTGTGTTTGTTCATGCTTTCTGCGACACAGGCAATCCGAGTTTTGTTTTTGTTTTTTTTTTATTTCGTAACGAGACGAGCTGGTCGTTTGCCTGATGGTAAGCATAACGCCGGCCCATAATAATTGCAGTGCCACCCAGAACTTTGTAACACAAAGGCCTGCGCGGCACTGCAGTGCGCTCGTTACCCTGAGACATTAGGTATTAAGTCTCATAAGCCCAGTAATTTCACTGGATACTCTGCTCATCAAACCGGAACACAGTAATGCTTGCACACTACTGCTTGGCGGCAGACTTCACGAGTGTAGGGATGAATGTGCAGAGCGTTTGTTTTGTTGACATAAAAGTAGTTTAGGTGATTTCTCAAATCTGGCATGCCTACAAGAACGAATTTTCGTTCGAATTTATGTGCTTCCTTTGTTTTCTCACAGCCGCGGTGATCCCTCGACCGACCAAGTAGTACAGATAGTGGGGTACGACCTCACTGGAGACGTCCCCTACTACATTATCCGCAACTCGTGGGGGGAGGATTTCGGGATCGGTGGCTACGTGAAGCTCAAGTATGGTGGCAACTTGTGCGGGATCGCTGATGAGATCTCCGTAATTGAAGTTTATTAAGTTCTAGTACTTCTTTTAAATCATATTCCCAAAAATATACCTACTAAATAAAACTTACCTATTACTATACTTTTATGTTTGGAAATAAAAACTACAATAAGTAACTACTTTGAAGTTTTTTTCGATATCTCGCCAAAAATCTATGTGTGTGTTTAGGCAGATAAAATATTTACCTTGTAGGTAAATCCTTTCTAGTTTTAGCGTATTTTTCATCTTCGACCATAAAGTACGAAATTCAGACTGGTTGCATCGCGAGAAAAGCCACAGGAAAAGGTATAGTCAATTTCAACGCCAAAACTTATTGGTACGTACCTACAAGGTTAGGCTATGTGACTATGTGTTGACAGTAATGGGTCGGTCAGTTCCCCCATTTAGGTAAATTCAAATTTAAATGTACCTACACAGATCAAGGAAAATCAATAGATTTTCCTCCCTAAAGTGTTTCATAAATCATTATTCAGTTTGTAGTTGCGGTGTGCACTGTGGACTATACGAGTTAATTTATTTGTCCCTTTGTAAGTATGTACTTATTAAATCAATACTTATTATTATTAGGTACTTACATACGTTGTTAATAAAATTATTAATGATGCTGAAATGGCAGTGACTGATTATTTTATTGGTCACACAAATATATACATCACAAAAATTGCGCTTCCAACAGGATTCGAACCTGCGTCTTCTAGCTCGCCGGACCAGACGCCTTAACCACTAGGCTATGGGAGCAATCGATGTTGACTGCGAAATTCTTGATATGATGTATTTCTTTTCGGCTCACAAGCCGAATTAAAAATATTTTTGGTTGAAATTTTATTGGTTACCTATAACCAAATTTATTAAACCGTGTGAATATGCGAGTCGTGCGGCATCATCATAATCAGCATGTATCAGTCCACTGCTGGGCATCTAGGCCTGTCCCAAGGCGCGCCACCTATAGCCCCAACTTCGGCCATTTGTCTAAATCTTATCTTCTGTAATTATCCACTACAAATTACTGCCAGCAATACGGGGTAGGTACCTACCGTCGAGGTACTAACCCCGAGAGATGACATACTGTACTATCTGGTCTCACAACAATGTATTGATTTTGCTATAACTAATATCAGCGCTTGGCGTATCAGCGCACGGGAAGTCGGCGCGAGGCGGTGGCTTAGCCAATCAGAGCGCATTATATCTAGGCAAAAATAGTGGAATTTATTTCAATCATGGAGTTGACAAGTTCAACTCCATGATTTCAAAAGATTGCATTTGCTGTCGAGTTTCTGAAGATGGAGCTGGGAAGTGAAGTAAAATACACACTTAAGTGGGTCTTTTAGTTTTTTCTCTAACGGGATAATTGTCTTTATTAACTAGCTAATAAATAAATAAACACTACATCTAACCTAGCTACAAAAACAGTTGGATAATCTACAAGCCCAATTAGTCCTATAGATAATCCAAATGTTCTAGTTTTTAGTTATTTTAAACTACATATAATTACAAAAATATTTTTATTAATTTTAGATCAGAAGTTCCTGAAAGACTCTGAAAATGGTCTGCTTGAAAATGTCATCTAATACGGCCTTGACTCTAAGCCTCATATACATACTGTCACATATTGGTCAGATGTTGATACTGTTATCACAAGTAAGAGTTTGGGAAAGAAATGTGTTTCATAATAAGATGACGATAGTTGCGGCCACTACACGACCTGCAGCAATGTACAACGACTATTTGAATTGGTTCAATAAAACCTACTCCCATTCTGAAAAAGTAAAAAGGTTTAATTACTTCAAGGTTAGTAAATTTTTACTGAAATGTTTGTTTTTATTAATATATCTACCATTTCCAATAAAGGCACGCGCCCGTGTTTTACAAGACCTACTATGACACGGAAAAATTACATGAAAACTACAAAAAAAGTCCGCACTTATAATTTTAGTAGGACATGCATGTGATCCGCCTTAGTTCTACATTCAAACTTTCTTGCAGAAATCTTTAAAGGAAATCTCTCATCTGAACAAAGAAACTGGTGCTTTCCACGGTTGGACAAAGTTCTCAGACATGACTGTTGAAGAGCTGCTACCACGCCCCTCCCGTCCCAATCTGCGTACTTGTGGAGAGCATAGGAGAGGCTGCGAAGGCCAGGACCCCGTGTGTAACCCTTCTATCTACCACAACGATAAACTGCCGACGAAGTTTGATTGGTAAACGAATCCTGTTTATGTATATGCGTAAGAAATAAAAACAATTATCAACATCATCTTGAATGTGAAACAAACTAGAATGTTTTTGAAGTTACGATGGATCAATGGTTCAATCTCTTCAGATACGGGTTCGAACTCGCGTCTTTCGGTTCTTCGGGCGAGCAGCGCAAATACGGATCTTTTCGATCGATAAATTTCGATAAAATTGAAAGTTATAATCGATAAAGTGGGTTTTATCGACTTTTGTATTTATCGAGCCTCGATTAAATCGACAAAAGTTATCGAATAGCTAGGTCGAATCCAAAGAGAATATAGAGCTACTACAATACTTTACGATCAGACTTCGGTTCTCGCAACATTCGATAAGTTTATCAGTTTTTTAGATTCGACAAATTTATCGAACCGACTTCCGCACTTGCGTCGCAGACCAGTGATTTGGAAGTAGCCAGACGCTCTAGCCTTTAAATTCTATTGGTAGGTAATAAATTTGTTTGGTTTAAAAAGCAGACATTTTGGTATAAATAAATACGACTATTGAACTGAAGCATCATGAAGGTTTTCCAATAATAGTTGTATCATGAATTCATTGTCGAACATTTTCATCCTCCACTAACTTTTTTATTTGATTTGATAACTAGACGAGCTGGTCGTTTGCCAGATGGTAAGCTTAACGCTGGACCAAAACAATTGCAGTGCCACTCAGAACTTTGCAACACAAAGGCCTGCGCGTCATTGCAGTACGCTCATTACCCTGAGCAGAACAGGTCCATAAATAAGCTCAGTAATATCACTGGCTTCTCTGCTCATCAAACCAGAACACAGTAATGTTTGTACATTACTGCTTAGCGGCAGACTTAACGAGCAAAGCGGTGGTAACAACCCAGACGGTTACTCGCAGAAGAGTTAGTCCTACCACCTAGTGAACTATGTTAAAATTACTGTTTATATATCACCAGGCGTGAAAAAGGAGTGGTAGGGCCGGTTTTGGACCAAAAGCTGTGCAACGGTTGTTGGGCGTTCAGCATAGTTGGCGTCATGGAGTCTATGTCGGCCATTCAGGACATTGAACATGGTGTTCGGCTTAGCATTCAGGTAACCTGCACGATTAACTATGTCCAGTTCGCCTTCTCTATGATGGTCTCCATGGTTATGAAGCTTTATTGGAAGTTATCATAGAGAGTATGTAAATGTTGTGACATTGTTGTTAAAGATCGACGTAATTACTATTGAACGTAGAAATAAAATACGAGTTTTAATTATTATTATATATGAATGATGTATGCAAGAATAAGGTAAAATCACACTTATACGTTGTGGCAAATCTGCTGTTACTTCCATTCTACCAAAAGGGGCGAAACAATTGAAGCACGATTGATATTGCTGATATACCTATACCTGAGGATCTTATTTAGTTTGGAATACTCTTTATTACTGACTAGCTTCTGCCCGCGGTATTCACCCGCGTTTCCACAGGAATCGTGCATTTTTCCGAGATAAAAAGTAGCCTATGTTACTCTCCAGTCTCCAGTCCATAAACTATAACTATGCCAAAAATCACGTCGATCCCTTGCCCCGTTTCTGCGTGAAAGAAGGACAAACCAACAAACACACTTTCGCATTAAGGATAGTAGGATACAATTGAGGCATATATGCTAGTCTTACCTACTTAAATACATAGTCCTAACTGCACCTCACAGGATTTCAACCACATCTCGTACACGTATTACACATAAACTCATACACACCCACATTTACACACCGTGCTCCTCTCTTGTCTTGCCAGACTCTTATGAGGCTGTTACCTGACGAGAGTGGGGCACGATATACATACATGCAGGACTACACACCCTCACTAACTTTAGTTAACGAGATGATGAGTTACGAAATTATACTAAATACTTATATGAAAAAAAATGAAAATGAAAAATGTTTATTACAAAAAAAGTTTGTGCTTGACCATATCAGGCGCATTTTAAATTAAAGTATGTAAGTAAAAAACTTATGTATGCTATGTTAGTAGGGTTAGTACAGTCTAATAATTAATATAGAATAACGATTACAAAGTAACAACTTACATAACATCAATAGTTTACAATGACTGTGTATTATATGCTTCGAAATATGCGTAGGTAGAAAATAAAAAATATTAATAATAATTATATTTTTAGATTTTAGGATTTATTTAGGTTTTAGTCTAGTCTAGACCATCTCAGAATTGTACTTTTATTTCAAGGGTTTTTATCAAGGACACTGAAAAATAAATATCGGTCGAAAGAGTTCTCTTATAAAAAAAAAAAAAAAAACCTGCACCTCACACATTTCAGGAGTTGCTAGATTGTCCTAACCCTGGCCACGGCTGCAAAGGCGGTCACGTGGCGGATGCGCTGAGCTGGTACTGCAGTAACCAGTGGGGGGTGCTCACGGAAGAGGAGTACCCTCTGCGATTGGCCAACGAGAGCTGTGGGACTCTGTACGAAGGTGAAGGCAGGCATATCCGGGATTACTGTATATTGTGGTGAGTTATTTTTTTAGTCGATGAAATGAACTCTAGTATAATGTATTAACATAACTCTAAGGGGCAGCCTAGACTGCCCCTTAGAGTTTGCTTGTCAGAATAACAACGCTTTTGCGTCAAGCGCGGTTGTTATTCTGACAAGCAAACGTACGTTTGCATAAGCGTCTACGCTGCCCCTAAGAACAGTGAAATCATTTCCGTTGGGTTTACTATAACATATTCTGATCTTTCTTGTGGTTTTATAGTGACGTTAATGAAGAGGATCTCTTGCGCCTGGTGGCTTTCCACGGCCCAGTGATGGTGGTTGTAAACGCTAACCCTTGGCTGAACTACATCGATGGCATCATACAAATGGCTTGCTTGTAAGTATAGGGCCCGTTACATGCAATGCATGATTGATGGATAAGCATCAATCACGGATCACGCTCAAACCATGGAAAAACCACGCGGGATCTCCATATCACCGCTTGACGCATACCTACCATTTAAAAAAAAGCGGAAACAGATTTCTGTGTAAATATCGCGATATATGAAATCTCATCCCCCATCCCTTTTGGGGTTCTGGTTTTCCTTCATACCTTTTGGGGTGGGTATTCTTTTATATGGGAGTAGTATACCGTTTAAAACAAAAAAGACGAAGAAGAATTTTCCACATCGATCCACAATTCGACTGTTTTTTTTAAGTATGTTAACGTACCGTCATGGGAAGAATACCTACGTCAGTGTTCAAATTCTTTCCTTTATCACGTACGGACACAGTACCTTCCTTCCTTTCTTTATTTTCTGGCTTCTGTACAAAGTACCTTTTGATCTTACGGCCGTTAGCTGTCTACTAAATTGATTACTAGTAAAGAGAATATAACCACTACGATTACTAGTATTTAACAAGTATTTAAAGCAGTGATAACAAAGGTTAAAATCACTTTCACCAATGACTAGTTTACATTAACATAAAACCTTAATGGACAGAATATTTAGAAATAAATCTAATTTGTTTTATTTAACTGTCATAGTCTGTCGCCATAACTTTATCTGTGTTCATAGATCTTATTATAACAGAATCGTTGTCACGGTAACGCAATACCGGCATAGACTAGACAAATAGGTTTAAATAAGGAGTCTTAACTCAAAACAATTACTGCGCAAGCAAAAATAGATCATGACGTGATGAACCTTTTCTTACTGTGACTGTACATAAAAAATACGAACATAGAATTTTTTTTGAAGTCGGTTAAAGGTGTGCCAAATCTGATTTCAGTCGAAGCCGTGACGGTGCCACCATGGATCACGTGGTGCAAGTAGTGGGGTACGACCTCACTGGAGACGTCCCCTACTACATTATCCGCAACTCGTGGGGGGAGGACTTCGGGATCGGTGGCTACGTGAAGCTGAAGTATGGCGATAACTTGTGCGGAGTTTCCGACGAAATCTCCTACTTAAATGTTTATTAGAAATTGTTAGGAAGATAGTAAAAAATTACATAAAAAAACGACTGCCCTAGCAAGTGTCACTCGGGATGATGTAAGGAATCTAATAACCCCATACATCCAAATCTGTTCAAGCATTTAAAAGTTATGATGGAATAAAGAAACTCACATACCTACATGAACACTAAAAACATTACACTCCTTTTTTGGACATTCGTGTAAAAATATGACAATATTTAAAAGTAATTGCCTACAAGCAAAAACTTAATAATCCTCACATCATCCCGAATGACACTGGATAGGGCAGTCGTGTTTTTTAATTTTATATTATACTAATACATAAGTAGTGACGATTTTCTTGTACGAGCATAGAATTTGTTGACTGTATTAAAATAAAAATATAATTTTGCCGCGAAACGGTAGTTTTTATGACAGAAATCCTATAAAACACAATATTTTTGTTTATTTTTAAGGAATATAATTTTAATTTAATAATCAAAATGTAATCACATCACTCCGACGTCACGTGACTAAAAACGCGCGTGACGTCACTTTCTCAATCGGAATGAGTATATTGCTCTTTCTGCCTAGTATTCTAGAGTGATTTCTGTGAATATAGTTATCTGTGCCAGGAATCGTGACGTCACATCGACCACGTGACCAGTATTGGCGTTTTGGAGCGAAACTTGAAATGTCATTTAAAATACATGAAAATTAAAGTATTAGCTGTATTCAAAAAGTAATTTTATATATTTTGGGTTATATTAGGCCCACTCGCATCGTTTTAAACACTTTCCCAAAATCAGTCAACATCCTAATTGGATAACGAATAGGATGCTGATTAATATAACCCGTAAATGGCTTATTCGTAAATAAACTTTATTATAATAACAGAAAAAATAAACAACATAAACTAAAATAACTAAATAAAATACACACTAATTTATTTACAATCTTAATCTAATAATCCGCTACCAGTAGGCAACGTTCCCAAAATGCTGGCAGCATTGCCACGTTGAATGGCAATGCTTAATCTTTTCGTAAATTAGATCCATTACATTTTTCTGATTACGTATAATAAATAAGTTGAGTATATTGATTTACCTACAGATAATTTTATTATTTTGTCTCTTAAAACACCTTTATGAGAAATAATGCCACCAAGAGGTTTCGTGGTTATCTACGTTTGGAGTTTTTTTTATGTTATTTGTTAGTGAGATGAGCTGGTCGTTTGCCTGACGGTAAGCATAACGCCGGGCCATAACAATTGCAGTGCCACACAGAACTTTGAAACTCTTGCGCGGCACTGCAGTGCGCCCGCTATCCTGAGACATTAGGTATTAAGTCTCATAAGCCCAGTAATTTCACCGGCTACTCTGCTCATCAAATCGGAACACTGTAATGCTCGCGCATTACTGCTTGGCGCCTGACTTCATGAGCAAAGCGTTGGTGCAACCCAGACCGACATTCGCAGAACAGTTATAGTCCTACCTCCTAGTAAAAATTACCTTTGAGTATATTTTGAAAAAGTACAAAAAGGCCTGTCAACAATATAACTGTCGCAATAAATAACGATATCTAAGACAAACCACAATAGTGTGGTACTCAGTGATAACAGTCCTATAAAATTTTTTTACCCACTTACCACTCCTGTGGTTCCCCTGAAATACTTCCTTTTTCCCGTGGGAACCCTATTTTAACGACTGAAAAGTTTATAATGTTTTGAAAAGTTCACCAACCATCCAAATAATACAGGTAAAGGTAAAATTAAAATGGTGTTAGCTGTAGGCCACCAGTCGATCCAATTAGGTCTACGGTTCGAATCTTACGTATATACAGGTTGCCTTTTGGCGGAGAAGAACATTTTATTTCAACCTTATCTTTTTAATGTTATTTGGTAACGAGACGAGCTGGTCGTTTGCCTGATGGTAAGCATAACGCCGGCCCATAACAATTGCAGTGCCACCCAGAACATTGAAACACGAAGGCCTGCGCGGCACTGCAGTGCGCTCGTTACCCAGAGACATTAATTATTAATTAGCAAGAACAAGTAATTATAGCAGTAATTTAATTACGTTATTAGGTAACTAAAATTAGTACTTAACAATAATTACTACAATAATTACTATCAGTGCACACAAGTGCGGCTAACTTCTGCTGATAATATAATTTATAGTTGTTATAACCAGTTTGCGGCAACGGCAACTTCATGCCAGTACGATACCGGCGTTCGTAGAGAGAAGACGTGTTATCGTAAGTCTTTTTATTTTATGTTATTACAATATGTGTTTAGTTGTAAAAGGTGATAAGTAGAGTAGTTTGCCGTTTGAGTGGGTGCCGATAAAATCTTTGGCACTCAATGCTCTCTATATTGCAAACTATAGTTTGTGTCTAATAAATAATGTATACGGTTTAGTTACACAGTGTTTTGTCTCTGTTGTTCTTTGACAATTTTAAACTGAATCGAAACAGACAAAACATTGTGTAACTATTCAACAGTATTCAAAATGTTTATTAGTAAGGCTGTCAATGTTGATTGTTGAGTAAGATGAGTCTATGGGTATAAGTACTTACTATATTACTCGTATTGTGACTGCATGTTGTCAAGCAGCCGGTCTTGCGGCCTGTCAGACAATCAATTGTTATATTTCTATTGTTAATTGTAGTAAGTAGTTGTAGTTCATATGATAGTGCAATAGCACATAAGGGAAATCCGTTTTTTTTATGATTTGGGTATGAAATCCAAAGCAACAATGTGGCTCTGAACTTTCTGAAGTCTGAACATTTGAAAGAGCATAATTCCGCTTCGCCTTTGATCATGGTTTATGTTTCTAGGCGTGTTTATTCTAAGCATTTACTAAAGTAGTACCTAGGTATTATCACATTTTCTCTTTCACCGGGGTCCGATCCATAAACTATATCTATGCCAAAAACCACGTCGATCCCTTGCTCCGTTATTGCGTGAAAGAAGGACAAACCAACATACGTACAAACTCTCGCATATGTTCAGACACGCAGAAACAAACACAGGTAGGCACCTAACATACATTCTTATTTAGAATTATATTTATGCATACAAACTAAGGTATTTTAATTGTTATTCATAATTTCTCTAGCTAGCTTGTTTATAGTTTAGGTAGAATGTTAATATTTTTAATGTGCTTTATTCTATCTTAACTGTATTTTAACTTTGCCAATAGTTATAATCTGGGAGTTTTCAAAAGGAAACTGAAAAGGTTTCTTCTGTTATTATTATCATTTCATTTCATCATTTATCTATAAGATTTTTCTTACACGTCAATAGCGTATGTTAGTTCTTCGCAATTTACTTACAACGAATGCCACAATGAGCTTTTTTTTATGCCATTGGTGGCAAGCAAGCAGACGGCCCGCCTCATGGTAAGCAGCTACCGTCGCCTATGGATATCTGCACACCTCGGGGTATTACTGATACGTTGCCGACCTTTAAAGACTCTGTTCACCCTTCTTTTGAAGAGTCCCATGTTGTATCTTGTCGGAAAGACCGCAGGTGGGAGCTTGACCTCTCGGTGAAGGAAAACATGACACGATGGAACCATAACGGAAGACCTCACGCTCATCTGATGGTGTAGCAAGTAGACATGGGTAATGTTGTTCAGAATACCATAGCAACCAATTTTCTTTAAGATTTTTGCAGTTCGTCAAAGATGGTGACTCTGACTGAGGAAGACTTCGGGAAGCTGAAGGAGCAGACGGTGAAGAAGTACACGTGGAAGACCAGCAGTGGCCTCGAGCTCAGCGCCATCTCCTATGGAGCTATTGTGCAGTCTATAAAGGTGATTTTTATAATGATTTAGATATTAAACTACTATGTAAATACTTTTATGTCAAAATAAACGATTTGTATTTGTTTGTATTTGTATTTGTATTAAAGCAAATAAAACATATTATAAAGGTACCTATTCCTATACTGTAGAGCGACCCTAATAGCTTCGTGCAACGATTTCTAACCGAAGATTAACCAGCTTTTTGTGTTTGCACCTGTTTCACATGAAGCTGTTCTGTCTTTTTTGTTGTACTAGTCCACACTTAAGGTTTTGTCTTTCTAAACTGGTCAGGAAGGTAGTATTTAGAAGGTATGGGAAGAGGAACTCTGCAAAGTTTACTACGATGTGTAGTCTCTTTCCTGAGCCTATGTCAAAAGAAAAATAATCTTCTAAAGATGCAGCTTATAGACTGCTTTACCATGTTTCATTTAATTGTTTTTACTTAGGATTCTCCAAGAGACAAGACACACAAAAGGGACCCAAGTTCGATCCTCGCGCTAGAGCAAACTGCATTAGGTTTGCTCTTGGTTCTCGGATGTTTGTGTTGTATCAATACCTCTGATCTAAGATTCAGGGATCTTAGTGCATGGATTTGAGTGTGTTAGCTTGTAATGCAAGCTCATATTAGTTCGTTTACCCACCAAGTAGGTATTATATTTCACAGGTTCCAGACAAGAATGGCATCGCTAAAGACATTGTCCTGGGTTTTGATGACCTGGAGAGCTATATGAAGCGCAACGTGGCCTACTTTGGTGCTGCGGTCGGAAGGTGCGCCAACAGGATTGGAGGCGCTTCCTTCGAAATCGATGGCAAGAAATATGATCTGGCAAAGAATGTCGGGGAGGACCATCTGCACGGAGGCATTATTGGGTTTGATAAAGTGAGGATTTTTCTGTTTCAGGACTATACTTATTGTTATAAATCGGTGGAATCAATTGATTAGAGCAGGTGAGAGTGGTGGCATGGCCGCTGGAACTAATCGAGTTGCTTAACGACGGCTTCTGAATTATAAGCCTAATATGGTGATAGTACGAAGTTTTCTCTGTAGGATAAGAATCCTTGATCTACGCTCCTCGCTCACCTCAACATGCTGTACTTGGTTTTTTTACACCGTGGGGTGAATTGGCTGGTGATGAGACAAGCAAAACGGGTCGATTCGTGGCGTAGTTACGCCTGCCGAAATGCCATCCAGAACTTGGAATAACAGGCCCTGCATGACTCTGTACAATCTGATAAACTAATCAGCCCAGCAATTTTACTGATATTTAAAAGTAGAAGGACTTTTCTCCACACTCCAAATAGACATGTAAAAACCGTTCTTTTCCCGTTGCACATTTTCACTGGTTTACTTCATCTGCGATTCCAGGTGAACTGGAACACAACAATAGACGGTACAAAGGTCATCTTCAGTTACTTATCCAAAGATGGAGAGGAGAACTACCCAGGGGATCTAGTGACCAGCGTTAGCTATGACGTCACCGATTCTAACGCCTTCCTAATGGAATTCACGGCTACCACAACTAAAAGGACGGTGGTGAACCTCACCAACCATTCTTACTTTAACCTGGCGGGACATGATGGTGGAGCTGCTGAGCTTTACCAACACGTCGTGGTTATTAATGCTGATAAGTAAGTACCTTGTATATATGAAAAGCCAACTTTCGGCAGGAAAACGTCTGTCGGGTCCGCTAGAAATCCCAGAACCCGATTACAGCGCCAGCCAATATAAAAAGGGACCCACTCAAACAAAAAATGTCATCAAAAACGCTCCGCGGTTTAGGAGTTCAGTGTACTCAAGTACGTGTTGGTTTGTCCTACTTTCACGCAGTAACGGAGCAACAGATCAACGTAGATTTTGGCATAGATTTAGTTTATGGACCGGAGAGTAACATAGGATACTTTTTATCCCGGAAAAATGCACGGTTTTGTGGGAACGCGGGTGAAAACCGCGGGCAGAAGCTAGTACAATATATAGATTAGGAGTAGAATCTCGATGGTACAATATGATCTAAGTATTTTGTGCTCATGTTTTATTTCTTCATTTTTCAGAATAACTGAAACGAATTCCAATTCCATTCCGACGGGTGCTTTCACCGCGGTCGGAAGCACTCCTTTCGATTTCCGCAGAGCCATTAACTTGGGGCAGGCAATGAGCAGGGGCGCCGAATTATTCGACGACAACTTCTGTGTTTCCACTTATGGAAATAAGGTTAGTTTTTAAATATCAAAAGTTATTCCTAGTTATTTCATCAGGTTAGTTTGACAACGCCTGCCTATCAAAAACAGACTCGCCCTGACACAATATATAATAGTCCTATATGCAAAATAGGGCGAGTAACCACACCGAATGTGTTGTTAGGTACCTACATACTCAAATTTTCTTCTTAATGGTCGGTATGGAATATTGTTGAAATTTTGCCCATTTTTAAAAGACTGATAATAATGCCATTTATTAACGCGGACTAGACTATACAGGGTGAGTTTGAATTGGTATGTTATACCGGAAGGGGATGATTAGGAGATATGTCGACAAGTTGTAAGAACCTCCCTTGGAAAAACGTCATTAACCATCCTTATCTTATACTTACCATCATTACCTTACGCCACAGCCTTATGCTTATTTGAGGTCCTTGCCATCAAACCAATAGCAAAAAATTATTTTTCGAAGTCGGTTTCTTATTTTGTAAAAAAATTCTTTTTCGGACAACTTTTTCAGGGGCTGAACTTTGTGTCCCGGGTCGTACACCCTCCGTCAGGCCGCACACTGGAGGTCTACAGCGACCAGCCCGGCGTCCAGTTCTACACAGCGAATTTCCTTCCCTCACCCTCCGACGACGCATTGATCGGTAAACACGGCGTCGGTTACCGTCGCCACGGCGCCTTCTGCCTTGAAACTCAAAACTTCCCGGATGCTATCCATCACGCCAACTTCCCTAAAGCAGTGTTGAGTCCAGGGGAAGTGTATGTCCATAAGGTGCAGTATAAGTTTGGCGCTGAAAATAGTGTGGAGCCCCGAGTGATGCCAGTTTAGGATGTTTTTTTAATAAACTTGTATTGAATTACAAACTTTTGTTTTTATGAAACTAATAGGTAGGTAATCCGTACTATTTAGATATATAAATGAGAAAGTGTATTTGTCGGTTTATCCTTCTTTCACGAAGCAACGGAGCAACGTGATGTTTTGCATATGTAGAGAATAGAGATAGTTTATGATCCGGAGAGTTTATGAAAGCTACTTTTTACGCACGACGGATCGGAGAAGGTATATGCGTTTAGGGTGAGAGGTTGTTTGTTTGTTCCCATTTATCTCCAGAACGGTTTGACCGATTTAGATACGGTTTTTTTCATAGGGTTTGTGATTCATCGGCGATGGTTCTTAGATACATGTTATTGCGTAAACACGCCAGGGGGCGTTGTAATAAATATTTTTTTCTTATTACAACGCCCTCTGATTTTACCTTAAAGCAACACGGATGGGAGACGCCAAACATAGGCATTCCCCTCTTTCAAAGTATGGGACAATGCACGTTCATTATTCAAACGACGTTTTTCAACACACTTGCGAGGAAAAACAGACTTGTATTGTTATTAACTTTTACGGAAAACTGCGCGCCGCAGGTTTTTATTCCGTGCGCCACGCTACCGATCGCGCGCAGGCGAAAGCAAAGGTGCGAACACAACAAACAGCCAATATGAATAATATAATTAACCAAGTATTTTCGTATCTTTAACATTATTGTGAATAATTTAATAAAATTAAATGTTTATTTAACATAAATAAGGAGGAACACGTTTACTTGCCTGCCTGCTGTTAAATAGTTTATCATATTATAGTTCACACTTTCGACGTTAACATTCATTCAGGTAACAGGTCAAGATATAAAAAAACAATTTCCAGTAACAAATGTTTACTAATTACTTAAGTATTATAAGAAACCATGTCCTATTTCTAATTAGAACGAACAACAATTTTGGCTATCTAGAAGACAATGTTGATTCAAAGACCCTGGGTATTTTTCCATATGTTAGTTAAAATAAGGTGATCAGGTGTTATAGTTCTTATTTATACCTAATATACAGGACATAAGGTAACAAGTTGCCTGAGTGCACCTAGTTGAGTAAGTATCTAAAATACCAGTCTATCATCAACTCGATTTTTGCGAGACACAGCCCCAAAGCAAGTCTCAACGTCTTTTGTGTTATAAGTGCTACCTACGCTTATAACAAATTGGTTGAACAAACTTGACACATGTACGTATGTACATCGGTACCTTATTTTAATAGTACAAGATGAAAAGTAAACTTAGAAAACATTAATCATTTATTAACCAAACCAAAGGCTCCGAAGTTAAACACTAGTAATCATAGCGGGTCCCTTTAACATCTCAGCTCTAGGAACTCCTTCCGTATGGAACATAATTAGAAGGTAGGTGACCAAAAACACGCCAGAAAAAATATAACAGTTGAGGAGTAGGCGAACAAAACGTCACTTTTCCAGTTTTTAACGTTTTTATTTTTTTGATTGATTCGTGTTGGAAATCCTGAGACACATCGTTTCATGCGTTAAAATCTCGACAAAAAGCTTTTTTTATCGTAGAAAATCGACTTCAAAACACAACTACTCCTTCAAAACACAACTACTCCTTCAAAATACTTCTTTTGTTTCTGTAAAAACATTAAAAGTGGAAAAGTAACGTTTTGTTCGCCTACTCCTCAGTTAAGCTAACCTAAGGCCATGTCACCCCTATAAGGACGCCTCCAGCCCATTATTTGTCCTATGCTCTTCGTATATGTCACCCCAAGTCATTTTGAGGCTTTTCTTCATGTCTTCATCCAAGGGAGGGATGAGAGAACGCGGCAGGAGGAATGTCGACAGATTGAACAGGTCCAGAAACACTTTGTAGCGGTCGCTGCAAGGAAAATTAGTTTAATATTGTTTAGTAGGATGAATATCGAGTGTGGCCGAGTGGGAAATTGTGTGACTTTCAATCCGACGCACTATAGTTCGAATCTCGACTCGGCCCGCACCAATGACTTATATCAAGTTATGTGCGGATTATTCACACTCGCTCTAAAACGGTGAAGGAAAACATCGTGCAGAAACCCGCATGTTAAAGGACTACAAAACATGGTGACATCCACCAAGCCGCACTAGGCTTTAGTGGTGGATTATGGCCCATACCTCTCTCTCCGAGAGAAGGCCGGTATCCCAGCAGTGGGAGCGTAAGAGGCTGATACGTTTATGATAGTATAGCATAGAAAATAAATCCCAAATGAGGAGATCCGCAAGAGAACGAGTCACTGACATAGCAAAGTAGAACCGATAACCGATGGGGAAGAATGGTTCTAGAGTGGCGACCACGAACTGAAATATAAGGGCCTTCACGACCCCCTAATGTAGGTGGACCAACGTCCACCTCCCTTCCGTCTTTCCGTTGGATGCAAGAGGCGAGTAGTCTATCCAAGAGTCGTTCTATGGGGGAGGCGTATGTTCAGCAGTGGACGTCTTCCGGCTGATGTAATTCCAAAGCACACTCACCGAAATGTATCCGATACAAAACCGATAAGCTAGCAACTATACGGTGATGCTCAATGGTCTTTGCCTTAACTAACAAGTCGTTGCCAACGGTAGGAGAATGGGGACATATCGGGTCTTTACCTGAGTGTTGAGCGAAGGTACTGGTATCCGGAAGAGCCTCCTGTCCCGAGCTGTTGCGAGCCAATCATACGCTGCACCATGATCACGTGGTTATCTGTGGAAAATGGTATTATGATCCAAATATAATACAAAATTGACCGTCACTCACTCACTGATAGAATTGTTCTCCTAAAAGGAAGCCCGGGGATTCAGACAAATGTATTTTTTTATACATATTTGATCGATACGAGCTGGTCGTTTGCCTAATGGATAAGTAAGCTCAATGCCGGCCCAAAACTTTGAAACTCAAAGGCCTGCGCGGCACTGCATTGCGCTTTTTACTCTGAGACATAAGCCCAGTAATTTCACTGAGTATTTTGCCCATCCGGCAAACAGTAATGCAAGCAGGTTTACTGAGTATTTTAGTAAACGGTGGGCAGTAAATCTGTATTGTATTGTATTTGGTGTGCACTAAAATGGTATTGTAATCTGTATTGTGTTGTATTTGGCGTGCAGTAAAGTGGTATTGTATTGTGTTGTTATCACTTACAACGCCACTTGGTGATGAGGCTGTCGATGTCCATGAGCAGCATGAGCAGCTGGTGCGGCTGAGAGAACCGCGGCTCGTCGCGGTAGAACGTGATCATAATAGCGCCCTGCAGCGCTCGGTGGGACAGCCTGCGACACATTGATGGTCACAATTACTTCATTCATAACTCATTCATCTCTCGGGGGTAGTCATTCAGTTCATTAATTAATTTCATCTCAATGGTGTACACTTTTGAACTGCTACATCTGATAAAACTGTGCTCAGCTCACCTCCGCTCGCCCCTGGACCTCAGGGCGTCGTGGACGCTGGGGTCAAAGATGGAGCGGTAGATTTCCCGGCGGTTCTCGGCGTCCTGGAGACGATGGCGCCGGGAATTCTCGTTCGGCTCTTTCTGGAATAAAACCGGGATTCTTATGAAGATTATTTTATTTATACGAGCACAAATCCGCGTCTCATTTCAAAGGGTCAAAATAAAGGGTTATTTTCGTAACCTATAGTTCAAATCTTTTGTGTTTCAAAGTTCTTAGTGGCACTGCAATTGTTATAGGCTGGCGTTATGTTTACCATCAGGCAAACGACCGGCTCGTCTCGTTACCAAACAGTATAAAAATTATAAGGAGTATCCTGGTCAATGCAACTTGATCAAAACTTCGGGGTAGTCAAAATTACATTTTGATACGAATAGACCCGTTTTTGTCTGAATACTATGTACCAAAGTTACGAACTAAAATAACTATCACGAACTTCTAGGACCATGGTCCCACCTTTCATCACCCAAGATGGAAAAAAAAATTTTTGAATACTTACGGAAGCAAGCTCAATGTCATCTGCCAACATTTTGTTGACGACGTTCTCGAACTTGCCCCAGAAGTTGAAGCCGTTTGTCGTCAGCCCGGGAGTGCGCTCCAGCCATCGCTCGATCAGGGCAAGGAGAGCTGGCTCCTGTTCCGACCTGAAATTATGGGTTGGAAACTTTATTGTAGTACTAGCTTCCGCCTGTGGCTTCGCTCTTCGCTTTCATAAATTGTAGCTTATGTGTTATGTGTTATAAGGTACACTACTGTAAAGTTTCATCAAAATCCGTTCAATAGTTTTTGCATGAGAGTCAACATATAAAAACGAAATTCACGAAAAAAATATATAATTTCCACAAAGATACTGCAGCTAAAAGTTTTCCGAGTTCAACAATTTTTTCCAATAATAATTTAAATGATACTATAATATATTCTTTAAATTTCAATGAAGAAAAAAATATATGACAACTACGTACTTAAACGCAGTTTTTCATAGTCAAAATCAACAAAATGCATGTTTTAGTACAACTTTACGGCCCGTGTTGAAAATATGACGTCACGCATTCAAGCTTGAATAAGGCCAATTTGTACCGGGCGTGTTAGCACTCAGTAGATACGCCCGACTTTGGCTCTCAATTTTGACGTTTCTAGCGTCCGATTTCAAGTTTTTCGAAATAGACATTTGATTCTCATGAGAAAAAGGAGTGATTGACATCATAAAAAAAATGGGGTCAAAATCCCTATTGGGGCCCAGATCACTTGTCGTCACGATTTGTTCGACGGTGGTAAAAAACTGGCTGTCAACAGCCAACTGCCGGAACATACCAACCTTTTTATGCATGTTATAATTGCGTGAGCTGATAATTTTTTGCACGTTTCATTATCTTGACTTCAATCTTGTTCCCAATAATAAAATGTGGCTTCCTACCATCGACTCAATATGGATGTTGACTACATTTTTTTATGCCACTCAATTCGTTTTCTCATGAGAATCAAATGTCTATATCGAAATAAATGAAAATAGAACGCAAGAAACTTCAAAAATGCGAGTCAAAGTCAGGCGTATCTACAGATAGCTAAAACACTAAAGGATGATAATTTATCGAATTTGGGAAACTTTTAGATGCAATATCTTTGTAGAAATATTTACTGTAATGCAACCTCTTTATTATAATAACAGAAAAAATAAACAACATAAACTAAAATAACTAAATAAAATACACACTAATTTATTTACAATCTTAATCTAATAATCCGCTACCAGTAGGCAAAGTTCCCAAAATGCTGGCAGCATTGCCACGTTGAATGGCAATGCTTAATCTTTGACCTAAGTAGAGGCCAGCATTTTGGTCACGTGTGGCTTCGACCAGACGCCCTGAAAGGTCTTTAAAAATTCGATGAGCTCCAGGTCCCCACGGTCCAAGTGTAGAAATTATATAGGTATTTTGTGAATTTATTTCTATTGTGTTAATGTGATCTTCTTAAAACTGTATAACGACAGAAATTATGTACCTATTTTGTTTTTCATGCAAAATCCCAATTATCCGGGTCACATATTATTATATTATAGAGACACTAATCCGGATATCTTCGATTTGCGGTTCAGTCAACATCATGGTCATCTATTGTAGGCAGGTACCTACTTTTTTAACGGGTTAAAAGCCTTACTTCATAAACACTACATCTAATCTAGCTACAAAAACAGTTGGATAATCTACAAGCCAAAGTACTGTAGGCCTATAGATAATCCAAATGTTCTAGTACCTACACTACCAGTCGGAAGCGTACCCAGCATGCTGGCGGCATTGCCTCGTTGAACCGCAATGTTGATCCGTTGAGCCAGATAAGTACCAAAGATCAAAGATAAGAACCATTGGCGTCAATCCGCGTCTATCCATTTTTTATTGGTAGGTATTTCAATTTCTTACTTGTGCAAAGACTCCATGGCTTCAGGGTCGTCTCCAAACACTGTTTGGTAGTTCTGGTTGTACTTCACTCGTAGCGCTTGTTTTAGACCTAACTGAAAGTGTAAAATTTTAACATTAAACGTTATAGGAAATCCCTTAATCACTGCAAACTCAAAAAAAACGTACATGCTTGTCGCGCTTTATACGCTAATGCATGATCAATGGTGTGAACATGTGTTTATGGTATATTTAAACTCTTTATGCGTAGCAAGAAAAGCGTCGCAGATCTTACCAATTTATAAGAGCAGCAGTAATCAATGACTATACAAAAATCGATTTACTCTTATGAAGTTAAAATAAACAAATGGATAGTAAAAAACGAATATATTCATTTTATTCATTACCTTATTTTCTAGAAGTCGAAACTGTAGACTCTGGAAGCCGGAAGCTGGTCGAAGATAATTCCTGAAGTCCATAAAGTCAAGAGGTGTCATCGTCTCTAAGATCATAACCTGATCCACTAGAAGCTGCAATAAAGATTGAAGATAATAATGTATAAACAAATAGAAATTTCTCATAAGATCATAATTTAATGTTTTTAAATACAATATAGATTCGTGAAAAAATATTTTTTCGTCGTCATCTCTAACATCACAAAAATAAGAATTTTGAAAATAAAACGAATTCGGAAATTTAAGAATTCGATAAGATAAGAATTTACAAAAATAAGAATTTGGAAAAAAAAGCGCTAAAAACGTAAAATACCTACCTAACAAAACTTCAAAGTTCGCTGTAACTTCGTAATTTCATAATTAAGTAAACTTCTTGTTACATAACAATAAAATTGTGTGATGTTATTATTATTACTAACCTAACCCTTATTATAAGAAACATTTGAAAAACACCTCAGTCTTACGTCATAACTTCCAAAAGCAAAAATATTTATGCAAAACGTTTCAATAACAATAATAACATTCAAGAACCTCATGTTATCGTTTTGTGTACACAAGTGTTTGTTACCAAGTTATATACTTTCAGTATGTTATGTAGTTTCACTAGCCTTTGCCTGGGGCTTTGCACGTGTGTAATCAGGGTAGAAAGTATAGCGTTACCTATTCCGATGATAAATTTTTTTACATACAAAATGTTACTAACATTATAAACGCGAAAGTTTGTAAGCATGGTTGGTTGGATATATGGATGTTTGTTACTCTTTCACGCAATTACTGAACGGATTATGATGAAACTTTACAGTAATATAACTTATACATCGGAATAACACATAGGCTACAATTTATAAAGATATATACCACGCGGGTGAAGCCACAAGCGGGAGCTTATAATACATTAATTACGGAGTTGGGGTACCAAATGTAACGTGAACACTGCTGACTTTAGCTGCGTATGGAAGCTATTTTCTTTTACTATAGGTACTATTATTATGCTTATCATGATAAAGCATAGGCTATATTTATATGTCACTCAAGGGCCAAGGTTAATGCAACTTTCTATCAGTGAAAGGATTTTCAAAATCAACCAGCAACGGATCGACGTAATTTTTTGCTTAGTACCTATATGACCCGGAGATGTTGGATTGAGAAAGAGGTTTTGTTTGATCTAAAGCCGGAGAGTCACACAAACTTTTATTATCTCAGAAAAATGCACGATCCGCGTGTAAATTTCCACGCAGGAGAAACTGCGGCCAGCAACTAGTATTACTATAAATGTATGTATGCATAGGTAAGCATGTGGTGCATTTGAAACATGAGCTTGTGAAAGTATCGATGACCAAGTAGGTATATGATAGTTATAACACTTATTGAGGCTTACCGGATAAGTATCATGTTCCGTAGGTAGGAACTTACGAAGCAACAAAGTTAAAGTAAAATTGTCTTCTGCTCAAGTAGACACTAAACCTGGATGCTAAACTATTGGACCAGATGAGCGGGTCGTTTGCTTGATGGTAAGCCTCTAGGATGTCCTCGTAACAATTGCAGTGTCACTCAGAACATTAAAACACAAAGGCTTGACGGCTCCGTAGCTAAGTTGGTAGTAACCCTGCCTGCAAGGCGAGGGGTCCCGGGTTCGATTCCCGGCCGGGGCAGATTTTGTGTAAGCATAAAGTTTGTTCTCGGGTCTTGGATGTTTGTGATGTGTATCTGTGAATGTCCATGCCACCTGCGACACAGGGAACCCTAGTGCGGGGGTATGAGTGTGTAAGCGTTTATGTTTTATGTTTATTTATGTGCGGCACTGCAGTGTGCTCGTTACCCTGAGACATTACTAGGTACCTATTACCAGTAATTTCACCGATTTATCAACTAATTACTATACGATAATACTTTGCATATATTACTCTAATATTCCCTCCAATATTCCTGTTACGATTAGTCGATATTAATTATATCAAACCTAAAAACCATAAGGTGTATAGGTTTTTCTTTTACTAAAAATGACATTAAAACCACAAAGCAAAAATATATATGGCAATTTTTATATTTTTATATATCTCAATTGGGTTGTTGACTGTATTCAAATAAAAATATAATTTTGCCGCGAAACGGTAGTTTTTGTGACAGAAATCCTATTAAACACAATATTTTTGTTTATTTTTAAGGAATTTAATTTAAATTAAATAATCAAAATGTAATCACATCAATCCGAAGTCACGTGACCTAAAACGCCCGTGACGTCACTGTTTCAATCGGATGTGTATATATTTTTTTTTGTTTTGTTTTTGGCTCCACGTGATTTGCGCATTTAACTAGTGTCAAGTTATATAAGTAATAATATATAATAAATCTCTAGTTTTGGTGCATGAAAGTCGTCAGTCACGTTAAAGTTTAGTCTAGGCCTATATTACATATCTGTGGTCTAGGCGCGGTCGAGTCGAAGTGACGCTTCAGTAAATTGGTGGATAGTTTACTGAAGCTTCTATGGAGTTTTGGATAGAATACGAAAATACACGTTTTTCGTCTTTGTACTATTTGCCTTTCACTCATGCAACTTTATGAACACTTAATGGTTAATAATCCACTATTATTACACATTAACTCTCTATAAAACAAAGGTTTTAGTAAATAATACAAAATCAACAACAGCACATTTTCGCATTCCCGCCAAAACTCCAATGAGTATATAGCTCGTTGCGCTTAACTGCTTAGTATTTTAGAGTGATTTCTGTGATTATTTATCTGTGCTGTGAATTCCGCGCCTATTTTTCTAAATTTATTTCGACTCTTGAATATTCTCCCATGATGGAAAGTGGCTTCATAAAGGCAAATAATTCCAATTTGCCGAGAATTGATTGTTTTACGGTGGCCAATTTCTTCTCGACAAACGATAATTTCTGCTCTGCTGAATTTAGAAATGTGAAGACCTCCGTGTAAGTACCTACTTATTATACCAAAAATCATTATTTCTATAACCAACAATGAATATATAACAGTAATCGTAGGTTCTAAGATCCAAAGTGTATTAATTAACCAAAGCATATATATAAATCAATAAGCTCAAAAAACTTAGAACTTATATTTTAATACATAACAATACATACCTACAAAGAAAGCATCGAATCAACTTGTCACTAAACGTAGCACAGACTAGGTAGTAGTGGTTATATTCTCTTTGCTTGTCACTTTACAGTGTTATAGAAAATTACTCTGTGGTAATTGAACACGTGACGTCACTGCCGTTTTGGAGCAAAATTTAAAACGGCATTTTAAATACATGATAATTAAAATATTAGTTGTTTTAAAAAGTAAATTTAAATATTTTGGGTTATATTAGGCCCATACGCATCGTTTTAAACACTTTCCCAAAATCAGTCAACATCCCTATTGAGAGACAAATCAATAAACATTTATGGAAAGCTAGGTATAGGTGCTTATGAATTGCTATGATCAACTGAAGGTCGATTCAATAAATCTACGAGTAAGTAGGTAGTTGATAACAATATAAAAAATAACATAGCAAGAAGCGAAACAAAGGCACCATGAAAATACAAATGCCCTACTACAAGGCTAGTGTTGATTAGAGATATTTTTGTCGAAAGCACCACGAGATTCAGCGAGAGATTCAGCGTTCTTATGCAGATCGTAGACGCTTATGCAAACGTACGTTTGCTTGTCAGAATAACAACGCTTTTACGTCAAGCGCGCATTTCGAGTATCACGAAATCCGCGCTTGACGCAAAAGCGTTGTTATTCTGACAAGCAAACGTATATATATACGTTTGCATAAGCGTCTACATAGCCCCTTACAAACAATATAGATTACACAGATTCTATTGTATGTCTGTGTTAGATTATACCTAGTACGACCGGCTTGTCATCAGTTTACATTCACAGTCAGAGCTGTGAGGCAATTTTTCAATGTGAATCAGCTACTAAAAAACCTAGACGTCGGATTATCAAAAAATCGAAGAAGCTACTCCGAAGCTTCGGCGGACGGATCGTAGTTTTCCTACCATGACAGTGTTTCGGACCTAACGTTCGATTCGATGTTCGTATTTTGACTTTCATGGTAGTAAAAAGGTGATCCATTAGCTAAGCTTTGACGTTCGATTTTCGGAGTAAGGTCCCTGGCCTCTCGTAATCTATTAGGCCTATACACGAAAACAAAACCGGCACTGTTCCAGCTAGCGTCAGTTAAACTATAAATCACTGCTTAGTAAGTTTGCTAGGGTTGCCAACCACATCTTCTGTTAAAACACTATACCTACACCTACTTTATTTCGCTCTTGATTACTGTTTAGGGTTCTATCAAAAAACTAGTAAAATAGTAAAAGTAGGTATCTACCTATTTATATAAAATGTTCTTATATTCTTATCACTGATCGTGATACTCCTCAGGGGCATAGGTACAAAACCTGTTTCAAAAACTGTTAATGCAGCTGAAATAATGTTTCAGTGAATTTATTTAAAAAAAATTGCCCGTCTTAATTATTTTAGTTTTAACATTGTAGAGATCAAAATTGTGAAATCTTTTGAAAATAATACTAATTTGTTAACTTGTGAAAAGAGTAGGTACCAAAAAACATGTCTATAAAACTTTAAAATGATAGTAATTGTTTATTTTTTTATGATAGTATTGTTTCCTTCTATCCGTCTATAACTTTATTAATATACTTTATTTCTCGTAATAAAAGGTGGCAGCCCTACAATAAGGGTCAAGTGTCAGGGTTTTGTAATCGCGTACAAAATGATACTGGTGTCA
Source organism: Crocallis elinguaria (assembly GCA_907269065.1). NCBI lineage: Eukaryota > Metazoa > Arthropoda > Insecta > Lepidoptera > Geometridae > Crocallis > Crocallis elinguaria. The sequence goes on from OU026076.1 coordinate 3,572,562, forward strand.
CAGAATAGATATCAGTGCTATCGAACTGATATACGTAAACATTCCAAATAATCTCTGAGCTCATGATCTGAGTTGAACAGTAGTGAGGTGCCACCTACAAGAAAGCTGACCTATTGACCTGTGAACTCGATGGATAGATCTTCCAGTAAGCAACCTTACATTAGGGATATGTTGCATGCAAAACGAAATACATAATTACTGTCGTTATACAGGTTTAAGGTCTACACAAAAATGAAATTATATAACTTAAAAAAAAATATATCTAATTTCCGCAAAGATAGGTACATCTAAAAGTTCCCCGAATTAAACTCAATGGATAGTAAGTACAGAATCACAAGTAGACTCAAGGTCCGAGTTCTCCAACCATTGTCATCCAAAGTTCATCTATGAACTATAAGGTTGAACTCATGAACCGAAGTTCATATAATTTCAAATTCGGATTATTCGTACGACCATTTTGACATCTGCTTTGCAGCTGTCTGAATTGATAATTGAAATGACGATCATGTGCGAGAGTCGTTCATTTCACGTTCATTTCAAATTTGGCGAACTTCAAACTTAGTAAACAATATTTTCGAATCGTGAAAGTTTTAAAGATACTGTAGATGAAGACGTTTTTAAAGCTATGAATCATCCCTTTAAAATCTCGGTATTACAGCCATCATGGCCTGTTATGGCTCAATGATACTGTAAATACTACAAGCTATGTTTAATGTTTGTACTTGAAAAAAAAGCCGCCTGCGTTATAACATCTGAATAAAATCTATACTATAAATAAATTGCACATATAATAATAAACATTAAAACTACCTATAAAATACAAACCTAACCCAACAAACCGCTACCAATAATTAGTAACATTCCCAAAATGCTGGCAGCATTGCTTAGTCTCTGTGCCATTGGTAAAGGCCAGCATTTTGGTCACGTGTTGCTTCAACTAAATGTTCCGAAAGATCTTGAGATCTTGACAATTTGGCCTTTGTGTTTCAAAGTTCTGAGTGGCACTGCAATGCCTACCGTCAGGCAAACGACCAGCTCGTCTCGTTATAGAATAGTATAAACAAATCACTAACTCTCTTATAACTTTGAATACTGTATAGGACCAGAAAGAATACCTAACAAGCATTCCCGAAGGCCGGCCTCGGTATACTAGAGTGCAAAAAATTAGGTTACCGAACTGGATTATCTAGGAACCAAAAATACCTTTAATATCAACACGATGCGGTTGAGCCGCTTCAGGATCTCCATTGTGTGACTCTCGTCCAGACCTTCAACATCCAGGAGTGTCCGTACGGAGTCCACTTCGAATATGATCTGCTTGAACCAGAGCTCATATGCTGAAAATTGGACATTCAAGACTTATTAACATCACATACAGTTTTTATACATCTCAAAGATTTCGCTACCTGCATCTTCTGACCAGACCAGACGCCTTAGGCCAGCGAATCGTAGGTATCGCGTCTAGGCAATCGCTACAAAGCGAGGTCTGCTAAATGGAGGTCGGCTTGTAACTTGTAAGCCAAAGAAGTCAGCATCTCAAGAATTTCGGTGTCAACATCAAGCGCTCCCATAGCCTGGCGTCTGGTCTAGATACCAGAAGACGCTGGTTCACATCCTGGTGCCAACGAAAATGTTGAGATATAATATTTACGTGAAAATCCGCTGGTTTTCCGTAATCACTTTAAAATATTGTTATCAGTATAAGTGCTTTCAGAGATTTCGCACCAGAGATTTGATAGTTTTATTTAGTTAGAATTACCTATCTTTCAGGCTCAGAGCCCTCGAGCATTCACGCAATGGCGTTAGTGAATCTTTGGGTGAAAAGTCTTGTCGTTGTCAATACTCGTATAGACTAAAAGTTGCGCATTAATTGGCTAGAGTTTTGTCGGAGGCTTTTGAATTAAGTATCATGTGCTGTCGTATTCGACTAGTCGAATACTTGTTCGAATACGAATAATATTGCGGAATCATTGTTTAAATTAACGCAAGTAACCTTGATAATGATAACAGAATGACCTAAATTTTTGTATGAAATACCAGCCACTACAACTCAAATGCTTGACAACCTACATTTTTTTAGGTTAGGTAAAATCTGTCAATTTTAGTGGACTTACCACAAGCATACCCTGTTTTTGCCTTTTTTGGAGTTCTTGGAGACTGAGAAAGTGTCAGTCATAGCACGACACCCTAGGATGCTAATCCTATTCTGTTGTTATTATATCACCAACTCCTCTATGAGCGGCACTCAACCTACGGGTTCCGCTTCATCTTCCACCACACTTCTTCAGATCCATGCAAGCCTACTTCTTTCAATTCGTACATATTTTAATGCGCTTCCACTGGCTACGTGTGTACTACTTCGTATTTTATAACCATCCATGAGTTTTATTGAGTCTGTGTACATATGGTTTGGCCTGCTCACGTTCAGCCTTCTGTTCCCTAATTTCTCTATTTCACACAACAGGTGTGCGTGTGGGATTATTTTACGAGCATCTCAATGGCGAGACGTGAGTTTAGTTATGGAGAAGAATCATCTGCATAGTAGCATCGCTTTGGGAATTTATTTGTTCTTACCTTGATGAGTGACAATGAACAGATGCTCATCATGCACTGGCTTTGAAGACTGCGCACTAAGCATCCTCTGCGCACTTAGGAGTTTGTCCAGCATTAGGTATTCCCCGTACAGCATGCCGGCATCGTTATTGAGCTGTTCCCCTTCTTGCGCCATGTCCTCGTCCATACCTGACCTGAAGAGTGAGGGTAAGAGCAAACATGAGTTTCCCAGGCCGTGACAGTTTAAAGCGTAGTTAGCGTAGCGAAGTGCCACGCAGGACTATAACGATTTAAAGTTCTTTATAACTTTAGATCTTCGGAGTAATTAAGTATACTTTTGTTAAATTGAAGATATGTTAAGGGATTCCTCCCTTAGAAATAAGTTTTTTCTGGAAAAATATATTTTTCCAGACAAGCTTTTATAAAATGCGTAATTGGTACTGAAATCTTGTGGCTTCCTTCTGGCCCCATCATCAGGATCCTGGACATCATATAGGATCAGAGTAATTTTAAATCAAAACCAAACGCGCCCAAACTCGATGGGAGTACGTTGTATTGTTACACAGTCCCTGTGACCACCTTCAGGCTCCGTCATTAGGACCCTGGACATATTCTAGAATTAGAGCACTTTTAAAGACAAATCAAATGAGCCCGAACTCATTGGAACGTTGGATTTCTAATATTTCTATCACTCCACGTAATCCTTTTGAGATTACCCACACATGGGCGGTTTTTGCAACGTTGGATTGGAATGTTGTGGATTGGAGTGCTCGTGTATGTGGGTTATATAAAGCAGCTTATATTTAAAGCTACGCGTATAACTAGTTTGACTGATGGAAGGTCGAAGACATTGAACTTGAAAATCAAGTTTAAAGGAAATAAAAAACTGGCGAACTGAAGTCTGACGAGCCGAGTTCTGACGGCACTTATTGTAGCGGTGTACTTATACGAAGAAATGTAATGAGATAGAGTGAATTATTAGAAAATGGTTCCGTAGATTTTTTTATACATACCTACTTATAACTAACTTAGCTAACTACGGATTTACTGAATAAGGTTACATTTTTGTAGTTACTATAATTATTCGCATGTTTTTTAAATCTATAGATCCAAAAAGGAGGATATTCTCGATTCGTCCGTATTTTTTCATTTTTGTTACCTCACAACTCCTTCACTTATAAACCGATTTGGAACATTATTTTTTATTCGATTTAGGAATATACTTTCTGGTTGGTCCCATAGAAATTTCATCAAACTCGGTTCAGTAGTTTGTCACTGAAGTCGATTCCCGGTTTTTTAAAGCAATTTTTCTTGTTAACAACACTACTGCACAAAAAAAGGAGTGTAATGTTTTTAGGGGTCATGTATGGATGTTTGTATGTATGTGAGTTTCTTTATTCCACCATAACTTTTAAATCTCTGAACAGATTTGGATGTGTGGGGTATCGTTAGAATCCTTACATAATCCCGAGTGACGCTGCCAGTCGTGTTTTTTATGTAACTTTTGTGACGTCGACTTGTTTTTATCGTGATGTTGATCTAGCGACCTCTACAGCATGACCGATCGGTGGCAGAGTGTTGATGGCCCTTAGCTTTAAAAAATGGTGTGTGCCAACCTCAGAATACTCAAAGGTGGCGACTAGCGGAAAACCCGAGCATAGCCCTCTCCATAGCTCGTTCTGCAACTTTGAGCTTGCTGATGAGGCCAACAGTAGGTGACGTCTCAGTGCCATAAGTCATCACTGGCAACACACACTGGTTGAAAACCTTGGTTTTCAACGTTTGGATATCCAATATTCCTATCACTCCACGTAATCCACTGATACTCCCCCACACACTTTTTTGTAATTTCAATTTTAATTATTTTAAAAATTTTAATTTTTAATTTAATTTTTTGTTTTTGGAATTAGGCAGCCCTCACACCTAATTAATGATTGATGGATAAGCATCAATCGCGGACCACGAGAAAACCATGGAAAAATCACGATCCTCGCTTGACGTATGTCGTATCGTCTATTGTATTGTGATTGGGGATTGATGGAAATCTAGTCCGAGCACGGCACTCGCTTCTAACTATGCTTCTACGACCTCTATTCAAAAAAATTACACCATTGCGTGTTCGTGCAGACGCCGCGGTGAATTAGCGGTGGTGCGCAAGTGGTGCATGTATCGTAAAGCGGAGCAGTCGTCGCTTTGAGCCGTAGACGGAATATCTAACTTCTCTGTCTACGCTTTGAGCTCTTGCCGTTCTTGTCTATTTCGTGGTGTAATGTTTTTGCATCAAGCCGCGCTTGCGCGTGTATTAATTCGTAATCCGCGCTTGATGCATGACAGCAAAACGCATACTTACATAATCGTCTACGGTCTGCGTTAGAGCTAGTAGGAGTATTATTTGTGGGAGTAAAAAAACAATAGTATTTCATCACCTGCGCACGGGCGAGTTTGCCGCCGACACACATGGCTAGTTTATAAATAGGGATCATTTCTAAGCTTAGTAGACCTATGACAAGTTAACTTTTTAAGATGCTTTTATTAGCTTCACTTGTAACTGACCAACTAAGAAGGTAATCAAAATTTGGAACTTAATTTTAACCTACTTAAGGTTTTTCTTTTTGTTTCGATTAAATTTGTGATAGGTGAATTTAAATAATATTTATAATTTTTGTATCTATAATATAACTTATTGTGAATAACTATATAAATACGAAATAAATTTTTGAACAATCATTACCTACTTACGTACTTCTAAATGAAACTTTGTATATGTACCTACCTATATTTGTATAGTTTGAAAGGCAAAGATAGGTACAATAATTTGGTATCATGGAGCAAAAAACAACTTTTAGACGCCTGTGTAGTTAATTGGACAGTAAACGTGTTACCACAAAAAACATTTTTGGAGACCTGTTTAGCTAGACAGTGTCTAAAGATATATGTGTAAAATGATTACAAATGTCTCAAAAGAGTTTTTTGTGGTAAGACTGTTACGGTTTTGCACAAAAAATTAAAACTGTGTTAAAAACTGTTTAGCTCATAAACATGCCTTAGTCGCATTTTTAATTACGAGCAACCACAAATTCTGATTTAATTAGTGTCTAACCGTTGTCTAACACAATCCTGACATTGTGACATTTCTAATAATTTTTGACGTTTATCTTTAGACACTGTCGAGCTAAACAAGGGTTTAAAAGTGCTTTTTTGAGGTAATACGGTAAACGTGTACGTGTACTAAAATGATTAGAAATATCATAACTTAATGGAATTAGTCATTAGACAACAACGGTTAGATAAGTACTACTTTAATCAAGATTTGCGGTTGTACTAAGGCATATTTAGGAGTTAGAACATGATTGTTTAGTGGTGAGTTTTGATTAGTCCAATCGATTGCTTGTGGTGTCGAGGGTCTGATGGTGGAGCCTGGAGGACACTTCGTGTTTTTAGTTTTTATTAAAAAACATGTATATAAGCACTAAGGCAAAATATCTTACGAAAATAATATCAAAAAAATGTCCAGCAAAGTTTTCACTTCTTTTGACTTAATTTTACGGGTAAGTTTACTATTAAAAAAATAACGACTCACCTCATTGGACAACCCATTTTTATCAGTGATCTTAGAAATAGATGTCACTGGCACACTTAAAAAAAAAAAAACTTGAGACAACGCGCGATTTGTGACGCGGATATTCGACGCGCTTTCGCGACGCGTGTTCACTCGACACTGAGTGCTGTGAACTGCGGTGTGGATTTCATCACTCTCCCCTTGATATTGTATTTATGATTTTAAGAAAAATGTTTTAGAACGCATATTATTACAATAATATTATCAAAATTTGGTACCTATTGCTTACCAAACCATAATATATTAATTAGCAAGTAGGTAGCTAAGTCTTATTCATTGTCATTATCAGCCTCTTAAGCTCCCACTGCTGGGAAACCGGCCTACTCTCAGAGAGAGAGAGAAGTATGGGCCATAATCCACCACGCGGGCCCAGTGCGGCTTGGTGGATGTCAGAATAAATGTCCTCGAATTTTGTGGTGTTTGAACATGCGGGTTTCCTTACGATGTTTTCCTTTATCGTTTTAGAGCGAGTGAATAATCTGCACATAACTTGATATAAGTCATTGGTGGGGGCCGAGTCGAGATTCGAATTTTATGGTGCGTCGGATTGAAAGTCGCCCAAGTTCCCGTTCGGCCACACTCGCTCTCTTCTAAAGGGTAAAATAATTAGTGGTCTTATTGCTAACCAAGCCATCTCCAGGCAACCTTTGGATGTAGGTAGGTCCTTTCAAGAACAATTTGGTACAATATAATTTTAATACGGAAAATGAACAGTTCCCGTGGAAATCGCCAAAGGCGGGTGGTGACACTACTAGAAACAGCTAGTTTTATATGTTTCTAAACGTAGGTACAATACATAGTCTAAGTTTCTACATAAGTTGTTACCTATTTAAAAACAGTTCTTATAAATTTTGATTAAAAACTCTACGGTGATACTTGACGGTTTAATCTATTATATAGGAACGAGGCAATGATTAATCTATATTGGAATCTCTTTGGTACGACGTCACTGACTGTATGTACCTCCATGGTACGAGGTAGCTAGCTACATATATAGTAATCTGTGGTACGAGGTACGTCTTTTACTCGTATGGTGAGTACAGCGTGGTGGTGTTATTGTACTATTATTTATTCTGTGGTTTCTGCCACCGCACAATACTCGCTGGAGGCATGCCAAGGGGGAGGTTTAGCCACTAAATATTTTACTAGGATTCATTTGAAACCATTTTTTTGGGACAGGTTTACATACTAGAAACAATTAATAATAAAACTCCCGTGAGCCATCGCTATTATGTAATATCCACTTAAATAGTTAACTAATAATATTATAGAGGCCTACATAGGCAAATAAGTTAAAAAGTTGTTTCGAATATAATTTACGTAATAATATTGTTATTTTATAAGGTAAGTTACAGCAGTACCTAGTATGGTTGTGGTATGGGATCGACTCACGCATACCTACTAAGGTTTCTTTCTTCTTTCATCCATACAGATAAATAAAATTGAAGTGTCTGTTTGTAATATCAAAATAACAGCTTTTTACTAAATGCATATGAAAGTATATACGGTACCTATAACAAAACAACCATTTTTAAAATTTTTGTCTGTCTGTCTGTCTGTTTGTTCCGGGTAAACTCCGAAACGGCTGGGCCGATTTTGACGGGACTTTCACTGGCAGATAGATGATGTTACAAGGAGTAGGCTACTTTAATTTTAGAAAAATAATTAGGGTTTCACGCAAAAATTAAAAACCTCCACGCGGGTGAAACCGCGGGGCAGCAGCTAGTCTTTGATAAGTCAGAAGTTCGAAAGCTCCGGACTTTCGTATACAGCCTGAGTTTAAATTGGTAATATGTTATCCTGAAAGGGGGTCAATACTCCTGGAGGTCAACAACATTTGTTTAACGAGTTTTTGAAATTCAGAATTTTTTATTGAAGAGAAGACATTTAAAGTTTCCGTCAAAATTCTAATACAGAACTTCCGGGAGGAGGGACTTCAAATCCAGAAAATGCCGCACACTTCCGGTTCGAAGGTTTTTTTTGGAAATTAAGAATGACGTTTTTCTAAAGGTTCTCACCACTTATCGACAACCATGCCCCTTCCGGGATAACATACGAATTTAAACTCACCCTGTATATTCCCATAGTGTTGCACCTACTTCTTGTAGGTACCTACTGTTGCGTCATCAACATAAATCTGATGCCATAGCCGGTTTCGTATCATCAGCATTTTACATTAATGCCACTTCAATGTGGATCGAATTCAAATTACGCAAACAGTAGAATGGCATGCGTCTTTAGAATGGTCATTATAATAGTTTAGTGTTACTTGTAGCACGGGTTTATTATTGGCTAAAGTTCAGCCGAAATCAAACCCGATTTCTGTATAGGCATTGTACATAAATATATTTACCTATGTCTATATCAACCAGTACAGAAAAAAATACATACGATTAGGATATAAACAAGTTTTATAGGCTGGTAGACATCTGGCAGATAAGGAAGTTGAGGTTGCAAAACATTGGGCAATTTTTAACCGAGTTAAAAAAGTGGAGGTTTTCAATACATTTATATTTTTTTACACGACTGCCCAAAAAGGAGTAGGTATAATATTTTCTAGTTTACGTATGTACCTATGTATGCGATTTTTTTAATTCCAAATACCACCCTGTAGAGGCAAATGCAAATTTGTGCACAGTTAAGTGCAAAATGATCTTCACAAAAATACATTGTAGATTGTGTAGGCACAAGTTCCGGATCACCGGGCTAGCCGAAGCCACATTTTCCTATTATTTCCCGTCCGGAGAATGTGTATAGATAACTTTTCAAGTGTTTGTATTGTACTGCTTACACACTGAGGCACCGCACAACATATAAAAAACCAAGAACTCATCTTTTATTACAAAATTTACGAAAAAAAACATCGAATCATCTTGTCACTTTACAGTGTATTGAGCGCGTGACGTCACATCGCCCACGTGACCAGTATTGGCGTTTGGAGCGAAATTTGAATTGGCATTTAGAATACATGAAAATTACTAAAATTAGTTGTAGGTATTCAAAAAGTAATTTTATATATTTTGGGCTATATTAGGCCCATACGCATCGTTTAAACACTTTCCCAAAATCAGTCAACATCCCAACTGTCAACCGATTTTTATGATTTTTGTTTTTTTATTAGTACCTACCTATGTAACTAGAGCATATATCAAGGGTGGTCTTTATTAAATTTTATGAAAGAATACCACCCCCAAGAGTATAAAATTGAGGGTTGTAATTTCATATATCGTATCATATCATCCTCATCATCAGCCGGAAGACGTCCACTGCTAAACATAGGCCTCCCCCATAGAACGCCACTTGGATTGACTACTCGCCTCTTGTATCCTACGGTTACACCTAGTGGGGGGTCGTCCTACACTACGTCTTCCGGTTCGTGGTCGCCACTCGAGAACCTTTCTTCCCCATCGGTTATCGGTTCTGCTAGCGATGTGGCCTGCCCATTGCCATTTCAACTTGCTAACTTTGAGAGCTATGTCGGTGACTTTCGTTCTCCTGCGGATATCCTCGTTTCGGATCTTATCACGCAGGGAAACTCCGTGCATAGCCCTCTCCATAGCTCGTTGTGCAACTTTAAGCTTGCTGATGAGGCCAACTGTAAGAGACCACGTCTCAGTGCCATATATCATATCGTATCATATATCTTTCCCGAAATCGGTTGCGTTTGTTGTCAAATGAATGTTTCACTTCGATGAAACTTGAACGCCATTGCAAAGACAGGATGCTTCTTACCGTGACTATACCTACCTCATGCGCCGCGCCGACCCGACGCGAAGTCATAGTTAGAGGTTAGAAGTGCAAGTTATTCCAAAACATTATTTTTCTGTTTCAAAACCTCATTTTTTGATAGAAAAAATATTTATGGTAAAACGTCAATCAATGTCAATTGACAGGATTATTTTGGAAGCTTGTAACTTTTAATACATATATTTATATTAATTTTTTAAATTGTGTGTCGTATTAAATTATTCATTCATAATATATTCGCCACAGCTGCATGGATTTTTGTAAAATATATCATTCGGAATGTTGACTGGATCAAAACTGATAAGGTTTGTCCATGTGTTTTTCGTAAAATGATAACTAGATAGAACTATGTAGATGCGCGAATTTTTAGAAATATACTTATTAAGTTATTACTGTAACCATAAAATTTTATTAGGATCTATGACTGTAACTTTCTTATTCTTATACATAAATTAATAAATTCAATTCAATTTCCACTCTCAGAGCGGTACGCACTACATACGATCACAAATTATATAGGGTATCAGATAGACATGTCGCCTACATCAGTCGCTAGACACGAGCTCTCGTCTCTGATTGGCTGAAGCAAAAAGATATATGACATTTTTTTAATTTTTTATTTTACGTTTACCTAAGCTAATGCAATATTCTAATAAAGAGCAGCCTTCACTACATTATTTAATATTACCTAACCTACTTCTTTAAAATTCAGTAAAACAACGTTTTTGTATTCAATCATTTATTTTTCTTTTTCAATTTTTTCTTATATTTATTCAGAGCTTTGCTTTGCATTGCTGGAATTACAGTCCTTTTCTCAGCGTATTGATGGTCATCAGTTAGTGCATGGGTTCTGGAAAACGAAGATTAATAAATCGAAAATTGAATGTATAATATAATATGAATGATTTATTAGGAACGTAACTGAAATGTGGGTAGCTTACCATTAGTTTCAAGAGATAATGAAATCCCACTGTGAATTGCCGATTGTATAAATAAAGTAGGATAAGCACTGCTCAGTAGATATGATTTTATGTCACGAATCGTGCCTCAACATGTTTGGGACACATTTGTAGATCAGTGAGCTCTTTCGCACTCGTAAAGAATCGCAGTTGATGGCAACCAATCACTTTTGGAACCTTTCCTCGCTTTTGGGTAACTTGTGTAAAATACAGGCATCTCGAGGGCTTACGCAGCCCGGTATACGGTTGTGATACATTTCGAAAAATTAATCAAACAAGTTGATTGCTATAGATGTGGAAAAGAAAATAGACGAAAATTAATCGATGCACAGCTACCAATTCACTCAACACAACGACAACAATATGTAATATTGAAATTTAAGATATAATTTATTTAATAATGACAGTACAATGACAATAAGTATGAGTGGTCTGCAAAGAGATTTTAATGTGTTATGACGACGACAGTGACTTCAAATCGTAACAAATATGGCGGCGGCTCTAAAGATGACGTCAAGAGGTGGGGAGTGAAGTGAGCGGGGGGTGCAAAATGTCATATGTCTTTTTGCTGTGACGTTTCTCGTGTCTAGTGTTTTTCTTAGACAGATTTCTACCCGTGCATACGATCCGAATCCGAAAAAATGCTTTCCGAAGGAGCCACTTCAACTTTTTTTTTTTGCTGGCTTGTGTGGAATATTCGCCACAATTTCGCCAATGTCATGTAGGTATTATGATAGACGATCAAACAAAGCAGATTCAGTGTTTGGACTTAATAATTCGGCCGGTGAATATGAGGATATAACTAGGAATGAATTTTACATCTGAAACAAAATACAAAACCAATATGAATACAATACCTACCTACTTACTACACATTAGGTAATAGAAGTAACCACCTAGTGCTATATTTTCGAAGACAGGTTACGCACTAGTTAAATTCTGTCATCATGCCTCCGTTTTGCTATATTTGACGCTTAATCAATTCCTATTTTGTAAACTATGTAATGAATTTTTCATAGAAAACTGTCATATAAATCAGCTGTTATTGAAATGATTCAGCGCGGAGTCACATTATGAATTCCTACGAAAGAAGTGACCACTGACCACATGACGATTTTTGAAATGGACCACATTATGATAGTATTATTATTCGGGCAAAATAAAAAAAAGAGAATCAAATCATTTATTTAGACACAAAAGTTTTACACATAGATATGTTGAATCCATAGCCTCCCGAACTAGTATTCACTGTGTTTCAGGAGTCAGTGGCTTCTCTTATTAACCAGCTAGTCTTATGTCATAGAAATAATTATGAAAGAATTACAATTTTATATATAATTGTGGGCATGTTATATAGGTGTGCGTATGTGTGTTACCTATGTTATTGTGAGTTGTGTATGATGGCCTTTTTAGCCCCGCTGAATCGAATCGGATGCAGTGCGTAACCGCTCTCAGACCTTAGTTCAGTAGTTAGCACAGTAGATAGTCGGTAGCACGGTAGTCATAGACAGAAGAGACTTTGTTACAAACTAGGTTTTATCTATGCTATTCTTAAATGTCACACAAACATGAGTCAATGTCAATTTGACGTTTGTACTGTAGGTATTCTGTTTCGGTATTTACACAACGCATTTTCGTGGATAATTTCAATTAAGCTCTGTTGTGCAATTTAAAACACAACAATCAAAGTTACAATAGGAGAAGCAAAAACATTTGTAAGTAAAACCATGTTACCAGCATTTGCTTTATCCTGACATAGGTCAGCTCTGTGCAGGATTTAGCGATAACTTGTTTTCGGTAGTTTTCTGCTTACATTAAATTGCTTATAATGTTGTTATTATGATAAAATGTACAGAGCTGATAGAACAGTTGTTGCGTTCTATCGTATTGCTGAGATAAAGCCACGATTGTCGTATTGAATGAGTCTTCAAAACTGCGAATGACATCAGTAGTTAGTCATATCTGGAGATATTTTATTGCCTGTTTACATAGCACAACCGCAGAGTTTACGTCTTTCTCAAAAACGTTTTAGTTTAATACTGCCTGTTATATCTGACTTCGATTATTAAGTTTACAGTTTTAAACTCAAATTTATTTGACCTTTTCAAATTGTGTCTTCACTAAAAGTTTCAGAAATAGGTCAAGTGGATCAATATTTAATATTCAGTTCACACCTTTCTAATATGTGATAATTATAAAGTTGATAAGATTGTAAAGTTGGAAAGAAGGACAGCAGACAGATAAACATGAAAATAATGTTCTACCTAGGCAGTTAGGTGCTTATTTTAAATGCTTTGAAGAAAAATGATAATACTCTTCATAATTTTGTCATATATGGCATCTTATTTACTGTGAATTAAATTTAAGTATGTCATAAATCTGATCTATACAAATAAATAAAATTGAAGTGTCTGTTTGTAATATCAAAATAACAGCTTTTTACTAAATGCATATGAAAGTATAAACAGTACCTATAACAAGACAACCATTTTTAAAATTTCTATCAGTCTGTTTGATCCGGGTAATCTCGGAAAAACTGGACCGATTTTAACGGGAATTTCACTGGCAGATAGCTGATGTTATAAGGAGTAACTTAGGCTACTTTTATTTTAGAAAAAGAATTTGAGTTCCACGCAATAAAATAAAAACCATAAAATCCAATATCTTGGCGATTCACCCACGCAGGTGAATCGCGGGCAGCAGCTTGTTTATTTATAAAGCTAAACTGTAAGCCAAAGATACGCAAAGCTACATGTGATTGCTGCAGAGTGGAAACCATAACAAAGAGTATTGCCTTATAACAACTTCAATCCTTAATACCTGGTGTATTGACGATGATGCATGCTTGCTTAGAAGAAACCTATTCACTTTCGTCTCACAATAGTAGTGAGTACCTACAGACTGATTAGATAAATAGATGGATTCCTTAGCAGGGTTGGTGTCAGGCTGTTTTTAAAAAGATACTGCGCTTCTTCTTTGTAAAATAGGACAAAAGCAGTAATGAAAGCAGAGAGACATAGGCCTTATTTACTACATCTGCAGGAAGGGAGAATTAGACATAGATCTTATTTACCAATCCATCTGCTGTGGTCAAATTATGTGACATTTAGTTTACACAATCTCCATTTATTAGTGAAATTGCATAAGAATTATCAAGCGACATTTAAAAACATGATGTCGAAATCATCATATTGTGATAAGCTAACTGAATAATAATTTACTAAAATGATATTGAAATACATATTTTAACAAATATTGTTAATTTTTTAGAGTTTTCTAGAAGTTTCTAAAGATAGTTTGCAGAATAACAAGGTCTCATTCGAATTCTTCTGTCAAATAATTCTGAGCAAAACAAAATTTTAAATAGTTTAACCACCACTATAAAATATTATATAGGTGCTCCTCGCTTTGCTGGCAGTGTCAGCTTAGTCTTGGTGCCATCAATTATAAATTGAGTGCCTACAGTTTTTTATTTTGAATATTTATGTATGTTGAAAAACAGTAGAGCGATGGCGCGCGCGAAATATCAGTCGTAAGAAACCGCGCTGTCTTACTCCACAGAGAGTAACAGTGGCGGCCACTACGGGCAACGGCGGCGATGGCATTGGCTCCGAGTGCAATAGTGCTCGATAATTTCAAATCTTTCGTTTCGGCCGCACTGACAGGCTTAGCGAGCATAACGAACGGGTTTGGTCTTGCCGCTCGGTGGAACACGTTCTAAATTAAATATGAAACGCTACAACAAGTCGCGCCGCACTGTGTCCACACATAATCGGTCCCTTAACCGCGCCCGCGCCAGCTCTATCACTGTACTTTCACTATGGTTGAGGCCTAACATTGTGTTCTTTCTTTCTTTCACAAAAGCCTTACAATGTTAAATTTGCAATATTATCAAATTTCAAAAATCTAGATTTTTAGATTTAGATTTGAATTTGAATTTGAATGAAGTACATTCAAATTCAAATTAATTTTTTTTAGATCTAGATTTGAATTTGAATTTGAATGAAGTACATTCAAATTCAAATTAATTTATTTGCATAAATATGGGTTAGTAGGTTGACAAATTATCATATGACCACCATATTCACCGTTAGGTGTGCAAATATTTAGTTGTTAACTTAGTACATAGAGGATCTAAGAGGTTGACTATATTGTGAAGTCTAGTTTTCTGTAATCTATTTTACAGAGTAATGGGCCAAACCCTATCGGAGCCTGTGGTGGAGAAGCAATCTTCGACATGTCAGGACAGCAGATATCTTGTCGGATCTTCTTGCATGCAGGGCTGGCGTGTATCTATGGACGACTCGCACACACATATTTTGTCATTGCCTGATGACCCTGGCACTGCATTCTTCGCTGTCTATGATGGACATGGCGGTGAGAATACTTTTAATAAAGTATAATATTTTTGGTATGGGGAAGGTCTTATGTTTCAGCAATGGACATAAGTATCTATTTATTTATTTATTTATTTATTTATTCATAAAAACCACAGCTCTTAAAAATCTTAACATTACTTATATACGTTACCTAAAGCCAATAATGGTTTTACATTTTTTAAGGTTGTATCCAGGTTAATGATGATAATCTTTTAACAGATGTTCAAATATAACCGTTTGGTTTTGTTTTGTCTTGTGGCCACTTTTTGGTCATTTTTGAGTGTGCTCTGATTCTACAATTTGTGAGAGTACTTAACTATATCAACAAGCAGAGTAATTGATTCTTAAAAGATTAATAAAACTTTGCTAATTCATTTTATTGTAATTAAATTATGCAAACTTATTGCACAGTTTTTTTCTATCCATAATCAGACAACCAGACAAATTGCAACCAGATATCCGACTCTGACATAAGCCAGACCAATCAAAATACAGGTCAATAGTATCTTGGGTGTCTTGACAGATGTCCTTATATGAATGAAATTTTCTTCCACATTCTTAGGACAAACTGTCAGACTCAGTAGTAAGCTGTAGAGCAATAACTTCTATAGATAATAAAATACAATGTTTCAGGGTCCAACATTGCGGAGTATGCAGGGAAGCATTTACACAAATTTATTACAGCAAGACCTGAATACCACCTGGGAAATATAGAAGAGGCAATGAAACAAGTAAGCTTAATGTATAAATATGACACATTATGGAAGGTGATAGCTTCTAACATCCTTGTGAAAACCCATGTGGTGCAGTTGATAGGTTGTTGGACTTCTATAGCTAGTCATAGCTGGTTTTACAAGGTTTTGTAAGAGCTGCTGGTTGAATTTCCGAAACTATCAAATTATGCTTACCATGAGGCAAATGTCTCGTAATCCAGTAAGTAGTATAAAAAATGGCTTTGTAGCCTTAAACTTAACTATATTAAACCCTAAATGGTAACAATGTACAATTTAGATTGGAGCAATAACTAAATGTTGTAGTTTCCGTCTAAATTTGGTGTCCTTGAGAGATCATTTCAAACAAAGGTCACAGAATTTTTAATTGTTCTGTTCTCAGCGGTGTCACTGTTAAGGTCATCTGGTTTCACTTCACAAAAAAACTACATACCTAATATGTATGTAAATGTAATCAAATGGAATTAACATAAAAATGGCATGTGAAAAATAATTATATAACTTGAACTTGAAGAAAATGTTTAATTACCATAAAATTGTGAAATTGCATGCAATCATGCTAAGGTGGTTTCAAAGACGCGCAGAGAACATTTTGGTATAATTGGGATGTTGACTGATTTTGGGAAAGTGTTTAAAACGATGCGTATGGGCCTAATATAACCCAAAATATTTAAATTTACATTTTAAAACAACTAATATTTTAATTATCATGTATTTAAAATGCCGTTTTAAATTTTGCTCCAAAACGGCAGTGACGTCACGTGTTCAATTACCACAGAGTAATTTTCTATAACACTGTAAAGTGACAAGCAAAGAGAATATAACCACTACTACCTAGTCTGTGCTACGTTTAGTGACAAGTTCATTCGATGCTTTCTGTGTATGTATTGTTATGTATTAAAATATGAGTTCTAAGTTTTTTGAGCTTGATTTATATATATTCTTTGGTTAATTAATACACTTTGAATCTTAGAATCTACGATTACTGTTATATATTCATTGTTGGTTATAGAAATAATGATTTTTGGTATAATAAGTAGGTACTTACACGGAGGTCTTCACATTTCTAAATTCAGCAGAGCAGAAATTATCGTTTGTCGAGAAGAAATTGGCCACCGTAAAACAATCAATTCTCGGCAAATTGGAATTATTTGCCTTTATGAAGCCACTTTCCATCATAGGAGAATATTCAAGAGTCGAAATAAATTTCGAAAAATAGGCGCGGAATTCACAGCACAGATAAATAATCACAGAAATCACTCTAAAATACTAAGCAGTTAAGCGCAACGAGCTATATACTCATTGGAGTTTTGGCGGGAATGCGAAAATGTGCTGTTGTTGATTTTGTGTTATTTACTAAAACCTTTGTTTTATAGAGTGTTAATGTGTAATAATAGTGGATTATTAACCATTAAGTGTTCGTAAACTTGCATGAGTGAAAGGCAAATAGTACAAAGACGAAAAACGTGTATTTTCGTATTCTATCCAAAACTCCATAGAAGTAGACTATCCACCAATTTACTGAAGCGTCACTTCGACTCGACCGCGCCTAGACTAAACTTTAACGTGACTTTGACGACTTTCATGCACCAAAACTAGAGATTTATTATATATTATTATTTATATAACTTGACACTAGTTAAATGCGCAAATCACGTGGAGCCAAAAACAAAACAAAAAAAAAATATATACCCATTCCGATTGAAACAGTGACGTCACGGGCGTTTTAGGTCACGTGACTTCGGATTGATGTGATTACATTTTGATTATTTAATTTAAATTAAATTCCTTAAAAATAAACAAAAATATTGTGTTTAATAGGATTTCTGTCACAAAAACTACCGTTTCGCGGCAAAATTATATTTTTATTTGAATACAGTCAACAACCCAATTAGCGCAAGTTTTTTTTTTTTTTTTTTTTTTTTCCTTCCTTCGGGCTAATTATTTAATTAACCCTATTTATATTACAATCTAGCCAAAGAATTAGGCTAATAAGCAATTTACATTTAACTTAAACTTCTAGATCGATATTAAAGAAAGTGTCCAATAACACTTTTCTTACAGTCTCTATTAAGGCGAAGACACTCTGTTCATGTAATCTTTATAGATAGCACTTGTGCTACTTTACTCTAACGTTTCACACACACTACACTACACTAATTCAAATGGTTTAGTTCTGTTTAGTCTTCTCACTATATCCGTGTGGTCGAGCAGCTGGATTGCTTCGACGTTCACATGGTGATGAAGTCTCTGTTGGTGAGCTTCTGCAAATTTCTTAATAATTTTGTCGACGAACTCAATTTTAAGGTCCCGGTGGAGATCGACATTTCTTATATACCAAGGGGCATTTGCAATTTCCCTCAGTACCTTGTTCTGGAAGCGTTGTATCATCAAGATATTACTCTGTTTGGTACAGCCCCACAACTGTATACCATAAGTCCATACCGGCATCAGGACTTGTTTATACAACAATAATTTGTTGTGTATTGATAGCTTAGAGTGTCTTCCAAGCAGCCAATACATTCTTTTGTAGCGCAAGTCTAGTTCTTCTCTTTTCTTCTTAACGTGTGCTTTCCAGCGGAGCTTTGCGTCAAGCGTCATACCTAGATATTTGGCACTGTTCTCATACGGAATTTGCTTATTATTAATATATACGGGAGTATATATATGTTTTTTGTTACTAAAGTCTACATGAATAGATTTAGATTCATTTAATTTTATTCTCCATTTTTTGGTCCATCCATACACTTTATTTACGGCCATTTGAACTTTTTCTGCTGCCTCTGCGTGGGTACTTCCTGAAGCCATTATAGCAGTGTCATCAGCAAAGGTCGCAATGGTGTTGTGTTCTAATTCGGGAATGTCACAGGTATACAGTAGGTACAGGACCGGACCTAAAACACTTCCCTGCGGCACCCCAGCTTTTATTTCCTTAAGCTCTGAGTAAGAATCATCTTGTCTTATTCTAAATACTCTATTTGATATGTATGATTCTAAGATATTGGCGAACTGTCTTGGTAACATCTTTCTAAGCTTGTGTATAAGGCCTTCGTGCCACACCTTATCAAAAGCTTGCGCTACATCTAGAAATACAGTCGAGCATACTCTTTTATCTTCAAGAGTTTTTTCTATAATATGTGTGATTCTGTGTACTTGATCGATTGTAGAATGCTTCTCTCTGAACCCAAATTGGTGTTCTGGTATAAGATTTGCACTTTCAATTACAGGTTTTATCCTTTTAAGCAACAGCTTTTCAAACAGTTTAGATATTATAGGTAGGAGGGATATTGGTCTATATGACGTTGTCTCATGAGATGGTTTCCCTGGCTTTGCTATCATAATTACTTCAGCTACTTTCCATAAATTTGGCACATGTTGTAGTCTGAGTGCAGCGTTGATAAGGGTGGTTAACTTAACTATAGCTTTTCTAGGAAGATTTCGTAGTATTTCCCCTGATATTAAATCATATCCTGGAGATTTTCGTGGGCTTATGCGGTGTTTTATTTCTAGTACTACTTCTCTTGGTGTAACTAGTTTTATGTGTTCATCTTCGGGTGATTCTATACCATCCAAAGTGAAAAGTTCGTTTACTTCTCCCTCATTTGGTTGGAAGATTTTCTCTAAGTGCTCTGCGAATCGTTTTGCTTTTTGCTCGTTATTTACTGCCCATCTTCCATTTGCATCTTTTATAGGAGGAATTGGTGTGACCGGCCTTTTTAGATTTTTAGTAGCTTTCCACAGAGAGTAATTTGTACTACTGTCACTGGAAAGCTTCTGAAGTTTGTCGTTGGTTGATTCATCTATAAAGTTTTGTATTAGCCTCTTTAGAGTTTTTGTAAGATTATTTAGCTTTTTTTTATCATCTGGGTCCCTCGATTGATGCCAAATTTTTCTTTGCCTTCTTTTTTTAGTTATAAGCTGTTTAATGTTTAGTGGATAACTATTTCCCTTTGTCTTTGTAGGAGTGACAGGTGTATTGTTCCAAGCTGTTTGTTGGATAAGTTTGATGAACTTTTCTACCTCACAGTTTAAATGTTCAATGGTCTTTAGAGGAACATTAAGCTCTATATGACTATCTAGGTCTATCTTAAAACTGTTCCAATCTGTAAACTTATTAACTAACATCAGTGGTTTTTCTTTGTACAGTACGTTCTCGCTCATTTCCAATAAAATTGGAGAATGATCAGAGTTCATGTCGAAGCTCTGTTTTGTTCTTATGTAATTAGAAGATAGATTCTTAAATATAAAGAAGTCTATCAAATCTGGAATTTTGTGGGGATCTGTTGGCCAGTAAGTTGGCATTCCCGTAGAAGTAACATCACATTTCATCTCTTTGATGGCACTTAATAGTTCTTTCCCTTTAGTAGTGGATAGTCTAGAGCCCCAGTAAGTATTTTTTGCATTAAAATCACCTCCTAGGATAAACCTGTTACCAAGACCTTTTAAAAAGTTTACGTATTGCTCTTTTTTTATCATGTAACGTGGGGGACAGTATATGGCAGATATAGTAATAGAATATCTCTTAGTTTTGAGACTTACCGCCACGGCTTGAATCTCTTTTTCTTCGTACTTACTTTCCTCATGGTGTTGAAGTGTTTCTTTTACAATAATGGCACTGCCACCTCTTGCTTTATTGTCTGGGTGAAGTGCATGATACACTTTATAGCCTTTAAACTTGATAAAAGATTGTTTGGTGAAATGTGTTTCGGATATAAGGCACACATCAACATTTTTCATATCTAGGACTACCTGCAGCTCGTTTTGATGTTTTAGTAGCCCATTTGAGTTCCACGCCAAAATTTTTAGTGGAGTGTTCATTTTTTTGACAAAGATGAAGTTGTATTGGCACTTCTTTCAATCTTTTTTAATCGTTCATCAAAAGATGACAGGAATTTTAAGATATTGTCTAGTTTTGTATCATTGATTACTTGCGGAGCCTGAGGTACCTTTGTTGTACCTGCTGCAGCTGCTTGTGCATATGAGATGTTCTTATTAACTGTTTTGTTGGGGAAACCCGCTGGCTCTTTTGACTTGCTTTGGCTTGGAACATCATGCTGGCGTACAAGCGTTTTTGAGTGTTTGTTCCGAATTGATTGGATTTCTTTGGCTATAACACATCCTCTGTAGTTAGCCGGATGTGGGTCACCACAGTGGACGCACTTTGGCTTCTCCTCTGCTGTTTTTTTGCAGTCTTTTGTTAAATGTTTACCCGTGCATTTTACGCACCTGGGTTCTTTAGAGCAGTATTTTTGCGTATGCCCGTAAGCTTGACATCTTTTGCATTGCGGAACTAGCTTCGTTGTTTTTATTGCCTGTATTTCTACTTTATATCCTAATATGGTTTGGATGCTGTAGATTTTATTTATTTGCTCGTCATTTTTGAACGTTAACATAAACATGTTCAGAGGTTCTTTGGTTCTCCAGCTCAATTTATTTACTGCTTCAATGATTTTGTATCCTTTGTTGCTCAGATCTTCCACAATTCTGTCTGGTTGGCATGTAAAGTGCAATTTCTTGACCATCACTCTTATTGGCCTCTCTTGTTTGTTTTCATAAGAGTGCCAATGACTATTGTTAAGAGTCAAGGCGTTTGTTATTTCCCTATACGATTCATCATCGGTCGCATTGACTTTGACGCTTTCGCCATTCATCATTTTAATACTAAACTTGTTAGCAGACTGTGTTTTTGTCAGAAAGTCGAAAAAATTCTGATAATTTTTTATATCATCCACAATAATGGGTGGTGGTAGAGGATTTTTTTTACTTGTTTCTCTCTTTTTATCTTCTTCATTGCTTGTTTCATTATGAGTGGGTGAGGTGTTCAATTTTCTTTTCTTTCTAGTTTTTGTACGTATCCACTCTGTTTCTCTCGCAAGATCTTCTTCATCCGTGCTGTACTCAACACGTGGAGTAGAAATTTCCATCGTGGCGGTAGTAGTTGTTGGTTTCGTAGGGTTGGAGTCCGCAAGACATTTTAGTTGTTGTTGAAGAATGTCAATTTGACTCTTTAAATCATCGACGAGGCATTTCAGTTTTTGGCGCTCGTTACGTTCTTCACACAACACTTTATACAACAGATGCTCAGTCTCTGTTATTAGTGTAATTGTTTCCTTATTGAATTTTGTTTCCATTATTAAGGCAGGTGTTTAATTCGCCTTAATAAATTATTGGCCATTCGTCATCAGCCTTGCGCAATGATAACTGGGTCATCGCGGTTCGGCCGACTACGCGGCGTTGTTGTGATGCGTTAGCACTTTAGCAATGTAGGTACGCGCGATCGCGAAAAACACTACTGTTCTCAGCGAAAATCGAACGATCACTGATTAGCGCAAGTGAATAGTTGGAAGTTTGTGTGTCGAGACGAGTTTCTTGCCCTTCTTCTTGCTCAGTTCTTAATGCAGAACCTATTTTCGGAAATATTTGAATAATTTGTATTTCGTAAATCATCCAATCTATTTCAGGGTTTTCTAGATCTGGACCAGGCAATGCTGGAAGAAGACATGCTGCAGGAGAAGGTGGCTGGAAGCACGGCGGTGGTGGTACTCGTGAAAGACAACACCCTGTATTGCGCTAATGTGGGGGATTCCCGTGCCGTCGCCAGCGTCAGAGGAGCGGTGGGTGCTCTATAACTTCAAAAAAGGAGGAAGTTCTCAATAGGGATGTTATCTCCATTTTTTTATAATATCAATCAATCCGTTTTCTCATTAGGATCAAATATCTACATCGGAAAAACTGGAAATCAAACGCTAGAAACCTCAACAATGAGGGTTAATGTCGCGCGTATCTACTGAGCGCTAAATCGCCCCATACAAATTAGACAGAACATCTGACGTCACTTGTTCAACTTGGGTCGTAAAACTGTACTAAAAACATGCATTCTGTAGGTACATTGGGCCGTGAAAAACTGCGTTTAAGTACATAGTTGTCATAATTTTTTTATTCATTAAAATTTAAAGTATCTGATGGTATCATTTAAATTATTAATGGATAATAAAAAAAATGTTGTATTTAGGATACTCTTAGATGCAGTATCTTTGTGGAAATTACATGTTTTTTTTTATTTCATTTTTTATTGTGTTGCGATCTTAAAAATGTATAACAACAGAAATTATGTATTTTGTGTTTCATGCAACATTCCAATTATAAAAAAGATGTCACTTAAAAAAATAATCTTGCCCTAGAGAAAATGAATCAAGAAAATGAGGTTTGCTTGTCTTTCATTGTAGGTAGAGTTACTGTCATACGATCACAAGCCGAACAACGAAGAGGAGCTCCGTCGGATCACAGCCGGCGGAGGCTGGGTGCAGCTCAACCGAGTGAATGGCAACCTGGCGCTGTCCAGGGCGCTCGGGGACTACGTTTTCAAACGGAACTACCGGCTGCCACCGCAGCAACAGATCGTGACAGGTATACTTTATTTTTATTTTCATAATATTGAACTAGATGGCGTTGGAGTTTTGGCGGGAATGCGAAAATGTGCTGACGTTGATTTTGTGCTATTTACTAAAAACCTATGTTTTATCGAGTGTTAATGTGTAATAATGCACCTACGGCAATGGCTATTCAACGTCTTCTGAACGAGTACCAGAATGCTGGCATACATACTGACCTATTAGCCTTACATCTTTATTTGTTTTATTTTGTGTTTCATTTGATTAGTTTATCTGTGTCTATGTGTATCTTCTGATCTCTTGTGTGACAATTGCGAGAGCTATGGCCTACCTTTTAGTTTGCAATTTTATATTGTGTATTAAATAAATAAGTCTGCCGCCAAGCAGTAATGTGCAGCCATTGCTGTGTTCTGATATGATGATCAAAGTAGCCAGTGTAATTACTGGGATTATGAAACTTAATATACCTAATATCTCAGGGTAACGATCGCTGCAGTGCCGCGCAGGCGTTTGTGTTTCAAAGTTCTGAGTGGCACTGCAATTGTTATGGGCCGGCGTTATGCTTACCATCACGCAAGCGACCGGCTAATATCGTTATCAAATTGTATAAAAAAAAACTTGGGTCGTTTGTTACAGCGTATCCGGACGTGCAAGTGAGACAGCTGAACGACGACTGGGAATTCATCGTAATCGCCTGTGACGGAATATGGGATGTGCTGTCTAATGAGGTAATGCGTTTTAAATATTTATGAGAAGAATGTCGACGTATGGCCGTGGGCCATAGTCCACCATTTAAGCCCAGTGCGACTTGGTGGATATCACATGTCTTCGAATTTTGTAGTTCTTGAACATCCGGGTTTCTTCTCCCTCTCTGTGAGATCTGGCCGGTATCACAGCAGTGGGAGCGTAATAAAGCTGATGATGATGACTCAAGATTTAATTAATTCAAACATTCAAATTCAAGATTTATTTAACTCAATATTTTTTTTTCTGAATTAATATTTTTTTAATTTTTAATCAAATTATTATGAATTGATTATTAGTTATGAATGTATGAATTAATTATTAGTTGTGAATTAATTAATTATCCGTTAGTGTCGGTAAACACTATAAAATATATTTCATAATTAATTTTTAGTAATGAATTAATTAATTATTAATTAAGTGTTAGTTAATTTGTTGTTGATAAAGACAGCATTAGTTTTAGTCTGTGATTCGGGTAGACGAATGTTGCAGAGGCCCGCTGTTAGAGTCATTTATTTTAACTTTCATAAGTGCTCCTTTGGAGCCTATTTCAATAACGAATTTTGAATTTGAATTTGAATTAATTTTAAGGAGGTTGTCTCGTTCTGCCGCGTGCGCCTGCTCAGCGGCTGGGAGCCGGCGGCGGTATGCGAAGCCCTAATGCAGCGCTGCCTCGCGCCCAACTGCGCCACAGGCGGGCTCGGCTGCGACAACATGACCGTGCTGCTCGTATGCCTCTCGCCCTTCCCACGCAACCTCGCGCCGGTGAGTACCTACTCTACTGGACAAACTAGAATGCAAGGCTTGAAACCGGTTTGTGATAACCGTATAGTAACGGTTTTTAACGGTTTCATCAATTATTTCGTTTAGAACGCGAGCGTTTAATGAGTGTTTGAAAACCTGAATAAACCGGTTTCTTCTGACCGTTGGCCGAGAGAATGAAGTTGGGAAAGGATTTCCACAGCCCTCTGGCCACTCTCGCGCCCCTAACCTGGTGGCATATCGTTAAACACGACGTCACCGGTGAAAACTGTTAAAAACCGGTATATAATGCGAAACCATTTCACAAATAGTGATCTCGTCTAAATAATAACGGTTTTGTAACCGTTCAATACGATTATTAAACGTTTATTTACAAACCGGTTCCTAAGCCTTGCCACTAAGTTCTGCTAAACACCCTGTATGACATAATATAAGACATCTAAATATGTATTGTTTCCTTTACAATATGGCTCTGGAAAACACGAAATCTGCTTAAAGTTACAGTACCTACCAACATGCTGGCAAACATAATATAGGCTTGTAAAAAGAGTCCAAACCATGTCACATCAGATGCGTATTTATACTTATTAACTTAGGTATATATACCTAAGTATCTTAAGATATATAAATTACGCGTCACGTTGTTTGTCCGCGATGGACTCCTGAACTACTTAACCGATTTTAATCAAATTTGCACACCGTGTGCAGTTTGATCTAACTTAAAAGATAGGATAGCTTACATCTCAATTTATAGCCGCAATATTATACTTTATTGCAAATTCTATTAGGGTTCCGCGCAAAAAATAAAAACCATGAAATGTAAAATGTCCACGCGGGTGAAACCGCGGGGCAGCAGCTAGTATTATTATATATATCTCCAGGGGCCTGTTTCATAAAAAATATTAGTCTAATATTATGAGCTTTTTTTTTTCTTTTTTCCATACAAAATATGACACTAATACTCATAATATTAGACTAATATTTTTTATGAAATAGGCCCCAGGTTTTTATTTAGAATGATTTTCAAAATACAATACTACTCGAGAAAGATCAGCTTGCTATATTATATTGCTAATAAAATTACATAATATTGTGTGCATAATGATTGTTCTTTATTTTTGCATGTTTGCATGAGCGTGGGAATATATTTATGTTTGTTGCATGTTAATTCTGCTATAATAATAATTTACCTTCTTAGTAGGATTTTGTGCGTCCATTTAATTTATTTTTCACTTCACAAGCTCGGAAAGGTTTTGTTTATCATTTACCCTTTCTTTGCTGTATTTTTATGGCTCTAAATATGACAGAACTGATAGCAAAAATAACACCTAGCGCCATCTGTCGGTAAACAGGGCCCAGACGAAATGTGAAGTATGTTATAGAGATCAAAATTTAAGCTGAAAATGATGCTATTATTTTGTTACACATTGAAAAAGTGGTTTCGTAATTATAACTTTTGAGATTGAATTCGTGACGCTAAGCATTTATCGCTGCGTTCTGGCACCAACACAGTAGAATTGGGACCGGTATATTTTTAAGGCTAAGATTCTGGAACGGGGTATAGTTACTGATTAAACTCATGTTTAAAATGCATTTTAAACTCCGGCTCCGTAGCTAAGTTGGTAGTAACCCTGCCTGCAAAGCGAGGGGTCCCGGGTTTGATTCCCGGCCGGGGAAGATTTTGTGTAAACATAAAATTTGTTCTCGGGTCTTGGATGTTTGTGATGTGTATCTGTGTGTGTCCATGCCACCTGCGACACAGGGAATCCTAGTGCGGGGGTATGAGTGTGTAAGCGTTATTTATTTATTTATTTATTTTGAACTCAACAGTGCTCGTATCTGGACACGCGTTCAAGCAAGTACTGGTCAATGACCCCGTCTCGGCGGCAGTTCTCTTAACTCCACTGTCTGCCTGCCATCCAAATGCACAAGCTCTAATGTTACTTCTACGTTGTGCCTCTCATAACCGTGATCGTTGTTTAGATCTGGGGCGTATTTCATAAAAAATATTAGTCTAATATTATGAGTATTAGTCTCATATTTTGTATGGAAAAAAGAAAAAAAAAGCTCATAATATTAGACTAATATTTTTTATGAAACAGGGCCTTGGTGCGACTTAAGTTGCCTTTAAAATTTACACTCGGACTTTGTTATAACTTTGACTTCGTTATGCCATTGATGTGTTTTTTTTTATTTCAAATTCAAATTCAAAATGTTTCCATATAGGCCCCAACGGAGCACTTAAGAAAGATAAATAAATTACTAACAGCGGGCCTCTGTAACGTTCGTCTACCCGAATCACAGATTAAAACTAATGCTGTCTTTATCAGAACATAACTTCAGTGTTTTTTCTACTTCAGTACGCATGGTCCGTGTTTTTATATCAGTCTTATAATACAAACAAATATGGCGGATCTCTAACCAATGACAGAAGAAATCCGAATTCGAATCATGTCATTGGTTGGCTGTCGGATCGCTGTTCATGTCTTTGGTTGGCATCCGCCGAGTTTGTTTACATTATTGGACAAGTATAAAAAGAGGATCTTTGCTGAGGTTCTAGAGTCGCTTTCACGTCACGTGTGTCTGCTTTGTTACGTCGAACAAATAGCCTGGGGCGTTACTCCGTAAATCGAACGTCGAAGCTTCGGCTTACGGATCGGCATTTTCCTACTATGAAAGGCAAAATGTCATGAGCGAACATCGAATTGAACGTTGGATCCGAAACACTTTCGTAGTAGGAAAACTGCGATCCGTCAACCGAAGCTTCGACGTTCGATTTACGGAGTAAAGCCCCTGAGCTGAATTCGAACATTTCAAACTGTAGTTGTTAAACTCTCGTTGCCAGTGAAGCAATAAATCGTGCCACTTGTGTTACAAATTTTGGTTATTAATTGACTGTTACGAGTTTTACTCATCATTTTAATAGTTAAAAACTAGTTTTTCTGTATTTGTTTCTACTATTTTATAACATTCAGAGAAACAATTATTATTTTATATTAACAACAATATAGTTATAATGTTGCTACTCAATTACTGTTTTTTAAAGCTTAAGTCGCATCAGGTCACGATACTTAAGTTTCTGTGATTGTTTTTTATGGTTCATATTGTAATAAATTTATTAGTAAAGAATTTCATAAACGAACTTTATGAAAAACTGCAGGAAGACTGATTTGTGCCATGATCGATAAATGAAAAGCCAAAAATTACCAAATATTAATATTTTCAGTATGAATTTACAGAGACTGATGTTTTCCCTGATAGAAATTCCAAAATGTTTACCAAATATCTTAGTTAAAATATGTTTAAACACATACAGTAAATTTCTATAATGGCAGGATAAAATACATTTTCTTTAGCCGTAATGTGCTATCTTTCCAAAAAGGTTCTGGAATTTTAGGTCTGTTTACACGATGACAGTGTTTAAGACAGTCCGATTTAAAACTATAACCTAATTGAATAAATTAGGCCTGTAGATTGACGCGTGTACCTGTTTCTTTCTCGTTCTGGCGTAGAGGAATAAGTATAGACCTAGGAATAAGTATAAGTATTGCCATCTCACTTTCATCTCACACACCTGAACTGATGGTTTTTGAATGCTCTAGCAATACTATTGCATCAATGTTACTAGGTGGTAGGACTACTGCAAGTGTCCGTCTGGGTTGGTACCACCGCTTTGCTTGTGAAGTCAGCCACCAAGCAGTAATGTGCGAGCATTACTGTGTTACGGTTTGATGAGCAGTGTAGCCAGTGAAATTACTGGGCTTATGAGACTTAATATCTAATGTCTCAGGGTAGCGAGCGCACTGCAGTGCCGCGCAGGACTTTGTGTTTCAAAGTTCTGAGTGGCACTGCAATTGTTATGGGCCGGCGTTATGCTTACCATGAGGCAAAAGACAAACAGGTGTCGCTGTGGAATAAAAAAAAATTTCAATAATTTTTTGCTTAGTTCATATTATACAGTAGAAAAAGATAAAAAAAAGTACGAACTACTTAGGTTAGTTGGGTGTGTTTCTACAGCCATGCTTGAGAAGCTAGACTTAGCGTGATTACCACATTGTCGTCAAGTGAGATAATGTTCCAAACGTTAAAGCACTGAGAAAAACCAACAAAAGGTTTATTGTCCGGTGAATTTGATTGTTTTTTTTTACTTTTCTAACACAAAAATAACAACGGCTTGAACTGTCTTTCACATTGATTTCGTGTAGATGCCCCTTTAAGCTATCTTGCTCAGTAAGATTGTTTTTGTATATTTTTTGTTTTGTTTGAATGAAAATTTACAAATTAAAATGGGGAGTTACATTTAATAAGAGATTTTTAGACATTAGTATTGTTATGATTTTAGTTTTTAACCATACTGAAATGATTAAACTTTCTAATTCTCTCTTAATGTGTTTGTTCAGCTAATTTGTCATGTTTACAATCATGTTGTCATTCGCTTTATATTTTTTGTATCAAATGCTACTGTTGTTAAGGCTGGAATACATAAATGCTATTCACTAACATTTAAGAGCATATTATCAAATGTGTATTCCTTTAGACGGATGCTTTTTAAATTTGCTAATTTCTTATGTTACCGGTCAACTGATGAACATTAGGCCGATATATGGGAAATATGTAAATACAAATAGCATGTTACTCTTTGCCACTATATATCATATTGTGTTACTATTTTGCTTGAAATTTTATAATGGCTAAGTAATTTGTTTAAAAACTACGTATCTGTTTTATATGGCTTTTTTAATTGTCTATGCATGTTTGACAGTTTGTCTAAAAAATATCGTTATCGTTGCTATAGCATGGTAGCTTTATCACAGTCTAGTTGTTTTTAAAACAAAATTCAAAACCAAATACAATTCAAATTCTATAGTATCTATATATAATTTGTTATTTATAAAAAGTATTTTTTTATTTACCTTGACGTTTCGATCAAATGGGGAGGCACAGGCAAAGCTAATCTCAGATGGCGCCACTATCGCTGGTTCTTGTCATTGTTGTTTACTTTGAGGGTTAATAAATTAAACTAACCAGTAAACTTGCTCGCGTCATAAAAATCATATGATTTGAAATGGTCACAACAAAACTTAGAAGAAGAATTTGGTTTCCAATAATATTTGGTGCGCAATGCTTTGACCCACAGCTTGCGTTTGTTATCGAAGGGAAACGTGTGTAATCTTTATTTTTAAACTGAAATGCACTTCACATAGGCATAATTTATTGCAGAGACGATTTTTTTGTATACTTGTTAAAATTCTATAATGAAGTCTGATAGAGAAACAAAACCAGCGATAATGCGCCACCTAGCGGGATAAATAAGAAGTGTGTCTCCCAGTGTTTTCGTGGTCGCAGGAAGATTGATACGTCAAGAAAAGCTTTATATTTACAAAATATAGTCTACTCTTTGTCGTTTTTGAGTGTATTTTTATGGCTACAATTCAATGCCAGCGAATTGGCGGGCGGTTGCTTTTATGTTAGCAAATCAGCCAGAATATGCATCGCTTTAAGTTTAGATAGATAGTACTTGCTATGCTAGACTGTGATAATTATATATATTTATGTGTTATGATGTTAAAATGCATGTGTCTTATATTTTAGCTTTAAAATTTAATAACCTATGGCATTGACTTTCATTTGTATACTTTTGGAACTAGCTGTTTGTCGCTTATGACTTTGTTGATTCAGATTTAAGTATGTTTTGTGAAGCTTTGTTACGAGGCGTTAATGGTCAGATTGCTATGTCACGTTTATGTCAAGTAGATTTTTTTTATAAAGTTCAGATTTTCTTGCTGTAAACTTGTCAATGTCACAAAAACACTGCTTTCGGTTTTATAATCACCTGTGTTTGCTTAATAAATGCTGCTAAACTATGTTGGTTTTTTATTTGTTTTATGTCCTCTTTTTTTTGACAAGTGCTTGCTAGCATGCATGAAAACTACATATATTGGGCGTGAAGAGCATGTGCTTTGCATGTATTGAAAATGCTGGTGTTACTAACGCTTTTGTGGAACATATTAAAGGTAAGAATTATGACAAGAATATCGAAATTATTGAGGGCCAATTTTTAGTTTTAAAAAAATGTCGCTTGTTAAAATATAACTGCGGGTCCGACTAGCGCAGTAAAGTGGAAAGTTTTTACAAATGTTTATTTTTAAGAGTATTGTAGATTCTCCTGTTTTACTGATGGAAATAAATGGTAGGTATATACCGTTAATTTTGTCTGATGATGAAACCAGAAGGTTTATAAAAACTCTTGAAATTCTAACGAGTATACATTCGCTTGAGTCGTGTGAGAAGACCAATATGCCTAGATCAAGGGTTCCATCACCAGACTGTTCTGATGGTGAAGCCGGAAGGTTATAAAATCGTGCACTTTTGCAATACGTGACCTTCAGACGTAGTATCATTTCAACAGATTAAAGTCTTTAAGACTGACTAACACTTTTGAATGTTATTTGATATCTGCATATATAGACCGTTTTGAAAAATGTTTGAGTGGATGCAACTGCGAGATACTTACCTACCTAGGTACATACATTTGGCTCATACCTGATAAGGCAGATCAAAGCTATTTGAGGAGTATGTTAGCGTCGTAATTTATTTCTCCCCTTTTCCGCAATCATAACCCGAAAAAATTTCCACAGGATTCCCCCCAGCCAGTGGAAGACGAACTGGATAGCAAGTTCATGACCAAGATGGAGGATCTTTTGTACGTAGAAGAAGAAGAGGCAGACTTGAAGTGATGCTGTCTCGCCCACTAATGTACAAATTTGTAAATGTGTGTATATAGAGACAGGAAAGAGGAGTGCAAATATGTGTGCGGGGTACAGTTTCCATGATAATTGTCATCGAATATCATCGAATTTTTACCGGAACTGAGGGGCACAACTAAGGCTTTTGAGTTTGGGATCGAATCGTCAGACCAATGTATAGATGCTGGTCTTGTGTTGCCATTCCCTATTAGAAATATCACAACATCTCGTATAATGAACATGTTATTGTAATAAATGGAGATTTGGGGAACGTGCTCGAATCAAGCTACGTATCTACACGTCTGAATAACTGAGCAGAATATCTATACCTAATTGACCTAATTCTAATCGGAATTCGCGATTATATACATTTTCGTTTATCAAACTTTAGAGCCCTTATTCATAAACGTTCCGTAACTTACTTAATACTAGAAAGTGTTTTGTCTCGCTTTCACGCGTAACAGCTTCCGTCAAAGAGAAGTTGACAGAGCAGTTTAAAGCATGTATTATCTTATTGAGCATTTATGAATAAGGGCATAAATCTATAAGTTATAACACCTAATATAAACGTGACGGGCGCTAGAGCTTGACGGGTATGATATCCTAAAGGAATTATGTGACAGTTTTCGCTTTGGTGAAGCAATCGCGATCCCAAACTCGATGCGTTAGTAACCTTGCAGTACTGAAGATCGCTTTGCGTCCTCTTGCTTAACAAGATTTTATCTTTAAGGCGACGTTGATTACGTGAAATGTTTTTTTTTTGTTTATGGATATCTAATCTACATTCGCCTTTGGTAAGACATCCTACCGTGAAGTGAGATTTCTTGTTACTGAAGCCAAGCGCAAATTAATCGCCATCCAATAAGATGAGGAAGAGAAGAACCAGAAGTATTGTAACCAGAAGTACTCTTGATTGGAAAACAGCCAGATTGTAAGTAAATAAAATATACTGGAGGTGTTTCACTTCTAATGTTGGTACGATAAAAGAGTCATCGAACATCGACAACGAAGAGAAAATCCTTATAAAGTACCTACCTAGAAATCTGTGTGTATTTTGCTTGGTAATAGAATCGCATGGCGTGTGATTTACTTCGACTGAAAATGAACTTTAATGAACAGGCCCCTATGTTTTGCCCATCCATAATGCACGTTTTGGAGCAAAATCTATATTATAGAGGTACTTTGTTTGCGCAGATTTAGTACGTATTTTGTTTTGGACACAGCAACAACTGGACAGTAGAACAATTTTAAACAAGATACTTTGAACGCGTGCAGGAAAGTATGGAGTGCGCATTGTTGTTCAGCAGCGATCTGCAAACAAAAGAAATCGGGAAGCTTAGACAGAGTCGCTTTCTAAAATCGATATCCATAGTAGAATAGAAAGGGGCACCGAGCTTCAACTAAGGTCCACATCTAAATGTACATTATTCACATTAACTTTAATAATTTACAATTTATGTATGTACCAAATTCTCCATTGTTTTGAATGAATAAATGTTTTGTTATTATTATTTATAAACTTAAAAATGTATAGAATTGACATAACTATTAATTGATGTCAATTTAACTGAGTCCTGAGGGACTTGACAAACTGCATTCGCTTCGAAGCGATTATCGCTATCGATTTTGATAGTACAAAAGTAAAAAAATCAGGGTTACCTATGTCACTATGGTTACCAAGGTACTTGTATCTCAATTTCATACTTTGTTAATAACTACTGTAGAATTAGAATCGTTTCGAAGTAAATACCATTTGTATAGGCCCTTTGTAAATTCCGTGCATTTTTTACTTTTCTACTAACGATACCGATTATAGAAAGTGACTGCTTAGACCCCCAGTAGACCTGAGCTAATGCTGAGCAATGTCTAGGACTTCTCTGGCTGTGTATGTAATTACCTACCTAATGTAAGGTGATAAGGGCCGTGGTTTTAACTTGTGTGATAATGTTAAGAGCAATGGCGGACCACCGATCAATAACATAGATAAAAATTAGAAATTCCAACTAGAACCATGTCATTATACAAGGTGACTTTAACCATGTCATTATACAGGGTTAGTTTGAATTGGTATGTTATCCCGGAAGGGGTGTTTAGGACCATGGTTGTCGACAAGTTGTGAGAATCTCACAACTTCCAAAATACAAAATTTCCATACGAAAAAAAAAATTCACTTCAACGTGAAGTGCGCGGTATTTTCTGGAGTTTCTCTAGGTGTCTTCAATATCATCATCTAAGAAAGTTCAACATAGTTCAAGTGAATCAGTTGATGGCTGCCAGGACGTTTTGTATTACAATTTTGACGTAAACTTTAAATGCTTTTTCTTCAATGAAAAATTCCTAATTTTAAAAACTCGTAAAACAAATGTTGTTGACCTCCAGGACCTCCTGTCGGGATAACATACCGATTTAAACTCAGCCTGTATATAGTACTTTTTAAACTTTCGCGAATTGGATTCATTGTATTAAGACAAAAACGGAAAATACCTGTTTTTGTCTTAATACAGGCTGTATTTATTTGGATTCATTCAAAGTTGACTTTATTTGATTAGGAATTTATATGGTTTTATATGCTAGTGAGATAGCTGAATTCGTATTTGTATACTGCTCCCAAAACTCTGGTATTGAAATTTGAAGATTGAACTATTTCATTGTGCAATATTTTTACTGGTTAAATACTTTATAATTGAAGCAAAATTTTAAATCTTTATTATTAAAGAAATATAGTTTTAATCTATTCTGTAGCATATAGTTTTTAGCTGTTAATATTGCATTTTTTTACTAAATTTAAGTAAACTTTCAATTATTGTTAAAATTAGATGTAAAAAAATGTATTTGTTCACCACAAGTAATCTTAGTTTATATTGTTATATTATTTATAGTTTATTGAGTTTTATATTTTAATTTCATTAATTGGGTGATATTTATGTACTCAGTATTGTGATCAAAATTTTATATTTGATTTAAACTGTTATAAGTACACTTGTTTTATATAAAATTATTAGTTGTTTATAATGTTACCCTACATACATACATTATCAGCCTCTTACGCTCCCACTGCTGGGATACCGGCCTTGTCTCAACGACAGGTATGGGCTTCGCGGGCCCAGTGCGGCTTGGTGGATGTCACATGTCCTCGAATTTTGTGGTTCTTGAACATGCCGGTTTCCTCCCGATGTTTTCCTTCACCGTTTTAGAGCGAGTGTGAATAATCCGCACATAACTTGGTCATAAGTCATTGGTGCGGGCCGAGTCCAGATTCGAACTATGGTGCGTCGGATTGAAAGTCGCACAAGTTCCCGCTCGGCCACACTCGCTCTACAATAGGTACCGTCTATACAATAGGGATGTTGACACCATTTTTTTATGATGATAGTCAATTCGTTTTCTCATGAGAATCAAATGTCTATATCGAAAAAATGTCTATATAGACAATGTTATGCTTTTTAAGTTTAGCTTTATTATAAGTAGTTGTATTTGTTGAATTTCTTTCGCAATTTTAAACAAAAAAGTTTTTTTGATATCGAGCAAAGCTTAGTCACCCAGAGGTAATAATTTTAGATCAAAATTTTTCCATGTGAATTATTAATTTGTATTTATATAATTCATACATTGTACCGGTATATTTACCGTGATTATAATGAGCTATAAAATATCGGGTGCTCATCGCTCAATAATAATCATGGTAAATATCCCGTTCAATGTATGAATTGTATTTACATATTGTGTATTTCACTATTTTGCATTCAGTTTTAATTTTTTATAGTTGGTTTGGATGCTTTCAACTTGCTTCTATTTAAAATAAAGTGTAGTTTACATACCTTACCCGATAACATAAAAGTTTGTGTAAGTATCCTGCAATTAGACAACCGTGATTTGGGTTTAGGTGCTTACTAATATCTAAACGGTAGGTACCAGATTTTCAAAAATATATTCAAATGAGTCACGGTTAAGTATACATACTAATATAGTTTTACTAGCTTATGCCCGCGGTTTCACCCGCGTTCTCACAGGAACTGTGCATTTTTCCGGGATAAATAGTAGCCTATGTTCGAGAGGGCGTAATCATTATTTCTTGTAATCGACGTGACCTGCTGCCTTGTCAGCTAACAATCTCGTGTTCGTTTTCAATACCAGACCGATTAAAACCAGCGGTCACTAGTCTTCGTGTGGAAGGAGTTGTCAATAGTTTTCGCTTCTTTTCTTTTTGTAAGAGCTTATATCTTTAATAACCAGCGAAAATTCTAGACTATTCCTCCCACACGAAGACTAGTGACAGCTGGTTTTAATCGGTCTAGTATTGAAAACGAACACGAGATTGTTAGCTGATAAGGCAGCAGGTGTATATTCATAAGTTAACCAGAGTTTTATGAAGTGGGGGTCTATTATTATTTTTGTAACCTATTGTGACATATCCGGAATTGCACTAGTCAAGTAAAATGAGTAAGCAGTAGTTGTATAACAGCAGTTGAGTATGTTATATAGCTGACGTGTTGTAATAAAGTTTTACATTTTTAATTCCTGTTGTTTTTTATTTCTTTCCTCAATGTCTAATCTATTTAAGTATTTTATTCGCAGGCTCATCTGGAAGAGTTATTCCTACCACCTGATATTTACCTGGTAGGTACGTAACGCGTTCATTAGTTTTCGTAAAAAGAACAATTGTGACGTCATTCGTTTTAATTTAGGTATGTAAACGTTTGTTCTGTTTGTTCATCTGTATAATATGGTCGAAGGTGTCAATATACTAAGCCCAGAATTAGGACTGGCCTCTAAACTTAGAGTCTAAAGTGTGTTGCGGAATACACAATCTCACCTGATGTTTACCTACTATCACACGCTAAGCGTAGAATAAGTAATTATAGACATAGGTACTTACTACAGTCAAGACGTCGTGTGTTAGTGGGAGGACTAACTCTTGTGCGAGTGTCCGTCTGGGTTGTTACCACCGCTTTGTGAGTGAAGTCTGCCGCCAAGCAGTAGTGTGCAAGCATTACTGTGTTCCGGTTTGATGAGCAGAGTATCCAGTGAAATTACTGGGACTTAATACCTAATGTCTCAGGGTAACGAGCGCACTGCAGTGCCGCGCAGGTCTTTGTGTTTCAAAGTTCTGGGTGGCACTGCAATTGTTATGGGCCGGCGTTATGCTTACCATCAGGCAAACGACCAGCTCGTCTCGTTATCACAAAAAAAAAAAAAAATCTCGAACATACGTTCACTCGATAGTGTATATGAGGTCTCGAAGAATCAAAATCTCGAACGCTTCCCACATCCACAGATTCACAATATTGATTGTAATACTGATGTAGGTACCACAGCTATACAAATAAATAAACTTGAAAGTGACTTTGTAATATCAAAATAAAAGCTTTTTACTAAATGCAAAGTAGGTATATACGGTACCTATAACAAAACAACCATTTTCAAAATTTTTATCAGTGTTTTTTCCGGGTAATCCCGAAACGGCAGGACCGATTTTGACAGGACTTTCACTGGCAAATAACTGATGTTACAAGGATTAGCATAAGCTACGTGGGCGAAGCCCCGGGGCACAGCTAGTCTATACCTACATCAAAATCTCGATAGGAGCCCAGAAGCAGGCAGTTTCGACATACATAACGATGTCATGGCAAACTATACTATATTGGTGGTATATAGGTAGGCTAATTTTAGTTTCAATCTCTTTCTAAATGAGAACATGAGAAAGAGATGGAATATATTTTAAACCTGCCAAATTAATGCACTTGCTTGTATCTAGATGAATGTAGTGGTGTCTAGGATGAAAGATATTTGAAAGCTCTAAAACTGAATTTAGATCTGTCAAACACCTATCACGTGTATTCAAAAGAACTACAAACCAACAAACCACTTCCGTATATATATGGTTACGGGTAGTACCTACCTACGGACGGATTTTCCCTTTGACAAAATATTGGTCACCAATGAAGATTATAAATGTGCAGAGGCAAAAAGTTTATGGACTGAAATAATACTAATATATTTACCCTTGTAGCATAGTTTAGATGACCTTTTTCTGTCTACAAGCTTACGATTAATTACCCCTGTATACAAACAAATATACGAATTACCGCTTGCAACCGGCGCGACCCCTTTTGTAATTGGATAATAGGGGTGGCGTGGGGTGGATATATAACGGTGGGAGGTCTGTTCCCGCGCAGGAGTGGCGGCGCGCCAGCCTCGACGATCGTTTTCAGTGAGTTTTTTTAATACTTTTTTTTAGTTTTGCCGTGTTGTGTAATATTTATGTGTTTGTGGTAAAGTAAGTATTTAGTCTACTACCGGAGAAACAAATGATGATCTAAATTTATTGTGAGTGAAAGTTAAATTACGTAAGTAGTTTATATATAGGAGTTTCATTTAATTATTTAGTATCTACACACGTAAGTAACATGTAAAATTTTAATCAGATAAGATGTATGTACCAACCTAAGTAATTATCATAGACAATTAATTAATTATTATATAGTTTAAGTACTCATCCAGAAATAGAACCTTGTTGCAATTTATCTAAAGCCAATAATAATTTATAGTAATCAATCATAGTTAATTAACTAGGTACTACTTGGTACCTACCTGTCTAGGCAGTTATGTCAGCCCCTTAAAAATAGTAGTTTATTTTACTAGCCTTTGCTCGCGGATTCGCACGCGTTGAACCAGGATAAAGTGTACCTAGCACTTAGTGATTATAGGTATGCATAGATTGCATAGTTTCCTTAGTGAAAGAATGATAAGAATCGGACCTGTGATATTATCGGTAAGAAACAAAGAAGCTTTTAATAAACTTTACCTCTTTCTAATAATATTAGTAAGTATATTCAAAATCCAAATTTAAATATTTATTTATTGCTAGATAACTGAGATCCATTTTGTTAGTATAGGTACACATATAAAACAAGTTTTGTTAGTACCTACATAACAGAAAAAAAGGTAAAATTAAAACAGCCAATAATGTAGAAGCATTCCAAGAGGAGGATGATAAAAAAGGTTGGACATGATTTTTTTTTTATGTTATTTGTTAACGAGACGAGCTGTTCGTTTGCCTGATGGTAAGCATAACGCCGGCTCATAACAACTGCAGTACCACCCAGAACTTTGAAACACAAAGGCCTGCGCGGCAATGCTGTGCGCTCGCTACCCTGAGACATTAGGTATTAAGTCTCATAAGCCCAGTAATTTCACTGGATACTCTGCTCATCAAACCGAAATACAGTAATGCTTGCACACTACTGCTTGGCGGCAGACTTCACGAGCACGAGTAGGTACTTACACCTACCTCACCTCTGCCCGCGGTTTCATCCGCGTGGCGATTCCCACATGCAGTGCGTTTATACCCGGCATAAAAAGCCTATGTTACTCTCCAGTCCAACCTACTTCCTACTAATAGTATCTTACTATCCTACTAATAATAACTATAATATTATAAATGCGAGTGTATGTTTGGTTTGTTGGCTGTTAGTTTGTCCTACTTTCACGCAGTAATAAAGCAACGGATCGACGTGATTTTTGGCATAGTTATAGTTTATGGACCGGAGAGTAACATAGGGTACTTTTTATCCCGGAAAGCGCACGGTCCCGATGGGAACGCGGGTGAAAACATCGGGCAGAACATATGTACGAAAAAATCACGTCGAACCGTTGCACCGCGCCCGCCATTGCTTCGTGAAAGGACAAACTAACAAACCTACAATGTCTACAAACACACTTTCACGTTTATTATAATAGATATGGATTGCTTCAACAATTGGGCTAGAACTAGAACGGCTCGAACCCAAGTCAGTAGACACGGACTCTTCTGCTTCTAGATCTATTTTAACTAAAGGACATTTGTTTGGTACTGAGATAGCACGGTTTAAGCCAAAGCTCTCATCCATTTGAAGTCCTATTTCCACTAGATTTTCATTCCACGTATTCATTTCACAAACAATAGCTTCAAAAAGTTATTTGAATGAAGCTTTTCATATAAAGCGGATTTTACGAGGGCCATTCAGCTCACATTTACAAATTGAAATATTTGTTTGGATATGCAGTGTTGCCATCAATGTTACTCACAAACACTTACAGTGCTTTCAGTAGGTAAATGATTAAATATGTGGTCTGATTAGTTTATAAATAGGTACATTAAATAATAGATATACTATTAACGCTTACACACTCATACCCCCCGCCCTAGGATTCCCTGTGTTGCAGGTGACATGGACACACACAGATACACTTCACAAACATCCACGACCCGAGAACAAACTTTATGCTTACACAAAATCTGCCACGGCCGGGAATCGAACCCGGGACTCCTCGCTTTGCAGGCAGGGTTACTACCACCTTAGCTACGGAGTCGCACAGAATAGATAATTAGCTTTTGGATATTGAAGCCAGCGGGTCGTTTGTCTGATGAGAAGCATAACGTCAGCCCATAACAATTGCAGTACCACTCGGAACTTAGAAACACCAAGGCTCGTTTAGCACTGCAGTGCGCTCACTCATTATATACTATTGGAAAACGAGATGAACTGCTCGTTTGCCTGATGTTAGGTAAGCATAGTTCTAGTCTATAACAAATGCAGCTCAGACCTTTGATATATAAAGGTCTGCGCGGCACTGCAGTGCCCCTGATACATCAGGTATAAAATCTCATAAAACCAATAATTTTACTGAATTTCCCCATAAAACCGGAACACTGCCGTGCT
The DNA here is from genome assembly GCA_907269065.1 of Crocallis elinguaria. Classification (NCBI taxonomy): domain Eukaryota; kingdom Metazoa; phylum Arthropoda; class Insecta; order Lepidoptera; family Geometridae; genus Crocallis; species Crocallis elinguaria. Next base: position 3,612,895 of record OU026076.1, read on the forward strand.
TGCACATTACATACTTGGCCACCCACTACACTATAATTATGAAGCGGTGGTACCAACCCCAGACGGACACTCGCAGATGAGTTAGTCCTACCACCTAGTAAAATAATAGTAGTATCTAATAATTAACTAAACTAACAAGGAAAATTCCTACATGCAGAAATATTATGCAGTGAAATAGTCGTAGGTAGTGTATAATATTTCTTTGCCGCTTTCAAAGGGTGGAGATGGTAAGCATCAGTTGTTCTTAATTTTATTGGACTTGCGAGTTGCGACTATTTTCTTATTTCGCTTCATCAACACTCGCTAATCTTTTTATGTCCTCAACACTCTACCTACATACTATTTAACTTACTACTTTTAAAGGCAATCATTAATAATACAGTTAATTATGATAAAAGAAAATGAGTCTATTCTGAAAATACATGTTCATAAACTCAAACTTGGGCACTTTATATTTACATTTTATTGAATGGAATATCTAAGTGGGTAAGTTGGAGACATTTTTTTGTTCTTTGTTAAGGTATTTCAACAGTAGGTATTTGTTTTGCTCTTTGTACTTCTGTGGTTAATTAATTCAATTCCTTTAATCCCCATTATAATACCGATAAAAAATGGCGATTATTCGTATTGCAGCAGTCACACGTTGGGCGCCATATTTTTTGTTCATATCTCAACAAAGTGCCTGCTGCTTGTGCCGCACAGGTTCAGAAGGCTGCAACGAGGCTGAACGGAGTTACGAAATAAATATAGAACGGCACAATTTTTTTTATGGATACAATTATATTTAAATTTTTATTAGTTACAAATGTTTTTAAAAAAATATCCCTCTTCTATGAAAATCGCGGAGTTACATATGGCAAGGTTTCTCTCTGAAAAACTTCGATACAAATGCAAAGCGCAGGAGACTGGGTACTTTTCTGATAAACATCGTTCCCTAAAACGTTATGCTAGGCCACACGAAGTCCAAGACTGCTGTTTTTAGGTCTCGGACACATGCTACTACACTGGTAAAGCAGAAAGCTAGAAACTGTGCCAATTGAATTACCCTACGTAAGGTTATGTCAGTATGTGGGTGATGGCCGTAATCGGCATGTCAAAACGGATTACCATCCCAGATGTCGGCTGAACAGTAGACGGGCATTATATGGCTTCTCGCGCAGCCTTATACCTACATACACCGGCTGTGTTGTTGTTACTACAGGATTTATAAAGCATTATCTTTTAGAGCATTGTTCACTAGGCTTCGACTGATTAAGTTGACGGGTCATATCTTACTAAGAGCGCAAGCTTTCGGAAGCGTTTGCTTATATTGCAACACTCGGTAGCGGAAAATATTTTTGTAGTGCCGGGCTACTAACTTACATCCTCATGCTGAAAATCACAACTACAGAATCGGTCGTTCGCTGGAAAGCTTGTGGATCTTTCTTCTACTACATTGTTGTTTGGTTTAGCGAGCCATATTGGGGCTCATGCCAAGAAGTAGGCAAGGTCGCCATTATCGGATACGACAAGGAGGACATCATGTTGTCTGGACCGATCTTTACCCGACATATCTTGACCGATCTCTTCCGTGTTTTTTATTACCGTTATTACAACGGTTTCTCAAGGCTGTTTTTATTCAAGAATTATCTTTAGTAACGGGATATTTACCATGTGTTTTATTTGTTTTGAACATGGCGCTTGCCACAATGCCGAAATATCGAGTGCTCAAAACAAATAAAATACATCGTAAATATCCCGTTACTAAAGTTAACTCTTGTGTTAAAGACCATGAAAATTTAAAAACTTATACTGTTTGTGTTCGTTATAGAAAGGTGTTTAATCCCTATCTGCTCACTTGATGTCATTCCAACAGGATCTGGGTCTCAAGCTCAGCTGCCGGAACGAACTAATAGGGGTTTTTCAAATTTAAAATTAATTTTGGATTAGTCAGCATTGTTACTTTCACGGTTATTTACTAATTCATACTTTGTAACGGGATATTCACCGTGATTATTATTGAGCAATGAGCACTTGATATTTCAACGTTGTTGCAAGCATCATGTTCACGGGAATACTTCCGTATATAATTTACTAATTCATACAATGTAACGGGGTATTTACCGTGATTATTATTGAGCGATGAGCACCCATATTTCAACGTTGTTGCAAGCTCACGGTAAATATATCTCGTTACAACGTAAGAATTACGTTCTAATTCAAAATAATCATAATAATCTGTTACCAGATCCAAAACGTGGTCATAAATAAACAAGTTATTTATTTTATAGCAGCAGACTAATACTTCCTACCAGGAGGGGCGCGCTACTCCAGCCTCTGCCCGGGATCTCCGGAGTAAGCTCCAATCATGACGGAAAAGAAGGATGTAGAATCCGTAAGTGTTCATTCTCTTTGTTTTATTTGGAAGCAAATACATATTTGCAAGCTGCGGTAGGATGGGATGTAACCATGCCATTGGTCAATTGGAAAAAAGAGGTTGACGAGTTGCCGTGGCTCTTGGTCCATGGGACAAATATTTATCCACTAAAAAAAAAGGAATTCAAACTAGGATTTTCTTTTCTTAGCATCTAATAGATTCCAGTACCTCAACAAATGAATACTTATCACATGGTTTGAGGCACATTGGCCCTTGTACATTTCTGTCTGTTTATATTGCACCTAAGTTTACTCGTACATTACTAAGCGCAAACTTATTATGTTATTATAACAATTATTGTTCATATGTGCCTCTAATAGATTCCTATGTGTTTATCCAGGGTGACCCCGAGCTGGAGTGCATTAGGAAGCCGATGGATCTGCCCACGCTACCGAAAGCCCTCACTCTTGAGGAGAAGAAGTACCTCCTAGCTGTTGAGAGGGGGGATATGTACAATGTCAGGAGGTAATCATAATAATGTAATAAGTATGTACTGTGGATCGTTAATTTAATACAATCGAGATCTCATCACTAAGCTGTCCTGTAGGTGTCGATGTTTTCCTTCACTGTAAACATTGAGTTCGCAACTTCGATCTTGTAGTTCCTTGGGTGATATTTCATGCCAGCCATGCCAATGTGTTTATAGTCTGTTTCAAATAGCAAGTCACCTGGGACACTTCCAAAATCTTGTGTCTTTTGCCATTTATTTTAGTAGTTTTTCTTGTAAGTTTGCTTAATGTTTTCACTGCTAAATAGAAAATATATTCGGCTATTGGTGTGACGTCACAGGAAATGTTTACCTAGTATTTTACGTTCTATGTACCTGTCCCAGGTGACTTGCTATTTGAAAATGAGTATAGTGACCGTTGAATTTAAGAAGATTAGAAAAGAAACCTGATGATGGTTGCGTGTTATTTCCATCTTTCTAAAATACGTTTCACATATTTATTTAACCCTGCTATTATTTTCTTTGCGTGGTCGAAAAGCTCAGAGAAGACACAGCAGTATATGTAACAGTAACTATAGGCGCAAATTCATAAAAAGGTATTTTGTATTTGTATTTCCCTCCGAAGAATATTTCGTTTAAAAAGGTCCTAAAAATAAAAATGAATTCATCGCCTTCCAATTACATATTTATGTATTCCGTAAGTAACAATTACACAAACGTTGATTGGAAAAGGTCTTAGCGCATTACTTTTCGTTTCAATAACAGTAAATGCAATTAACTTAAAAATCAATGTAACAAACCTCAATTAAAATAGAGCTGGCATAGCTAGCAATCGAGAAATTGCGTCAAAACAATATCAGGAATAAAAATAATGAGAAAAGAGGCAAGTAAAGAAAAGTATTAATTTTTAATTGCCTAGACGCATCGAAATTGCTCTAACCAATGCGTGATAAAAAACGCCAGTAGGGTAATTTTAGGCAGACAGGACAAAAGCAATAAATCCAAACCAACATTATATACAGAAAAGTATCAGTAATACTAAAACAGTTGTTTTAGTAGTTTTGTCTATCATCATCATCAGCCGGAAGAAGTCCGCTGGTGAACAGATCTAGGCCTCCCCTATAGAACGCCACTTGGATCGGCTACTCAGCTCTTGCATCCAACATATAAGGTTATTTTATTGTTTAAATCGAAATTATGTTACAAAATACCCAGCGAATTTATAACCTCCTCCTTTTTTGGAAGTCGGTTAAAAAGTAACAACTGCTCCAATATCTGCTAAATACTAATAAATCAAACAACAAAAATCCGTTTCCTGTAGAATGCTGCAAAAAGCACATCGGCAGAAGCACATAGACGTGAACTGCGTGGATTCCCTCGGTCGTGGAGCACTGACCCTGGCTATCGATGGAGAGAACATGGAGATGGTGGAACTGCTGGTGATCATGGAAGTGGAGACGAAGGACGCTCTGCTGCAGGCCATCAATGCTGAGTTCGTAGAGGCCGTGGAACTACTGTTGGAGCATGAAGAGCTGATCTATAAGGATGGGGAGCCTTACGTAAGTGTTCTTTGTCTTTGTATAGTTTGATCCACTATCCTGGTGTAGTTTTTTTCTCTTTTCAATATAATTTTCGTGGTCTATAATAAGTTATCCAACTTAACTTTACCTGCGTCAATTATTCTTTCTGGTTACAGAGCTGGCAGAAAGTAGACCCCAACACAGCCATGTTCACCTCCGACGTTACTCCCCTGATGCTTGCTGCTCATAAAAACAACTACGAGATTATCAAGATCCTGCTGGACCGAGGCGCTGCCATCCCTAATCCTCATGATGTCAGGTGAGGCTAGAGTAAAATAATTACTAATTAATGCAGTAAGTGGTACAACATTTTAGCAATGCAGTAGGTACTTAATAAGACACGACTGGAGGGGTAGTCCATATCACTCATCATCATTAGCCGAAATACGTCCACTGCTGAACATCGGCTTCTCCTAAGAAACGATTATGATATATTGACCGAGGATAATGCTGCAAGGAACGGGAGTTCCTTGTATGTTCCCTTGGCTCTTGTGGCATCCACGAGAAGAGATGGGTTGGTACTAGCCGAGACCGGCAAGACCTGAAAAAACCCTGAAATCCTCAAGTGGAGGGACGGCCCTGGGAGTTTTCTGGAACAAACCACACCAGCAGGCGTACTCTAAACTCAATCCGACAGGTTTCCGTTCGGATCCGCATTCTTTGTCTTTGTCATCCTGAACGGAAAGCTGTCGGATTGAGTTTAGAAATTTTAGAATACGCCTGTGGACACGGCTTTCTGTAAGTATTTATTTACGTCAAAAACATTAAGTTATTTTTCTTGTTTCGTCTTAGGTGTGGTTGTGAAGAGTGCATCCGCGACTCCACTGAAGATTCTCTCCGCCACTCATTGGCTCGCCTCAACGAGTACCGCGCTCTGGCTTCGCCTTCGCTCATAGCGCTGTCATCCACGGACCCCATCCTGACAGCGTTTCAGCTGTCCTGGGAACTCAGGAACTTGGCCTTTGCTGAACAGGTAGTTTTAACCTAATAAATTTCACTAGTTGGTAGGACTAACTCTTCTGCGAGTGTCAGTCTGGGTTGGTACCACCGCGTTGCACGCAAAGTCTGCCGGCAAACAAAAAAAAAAATACAAAACTAAAAATGTAATAATGGTTCCCATGTGAATAAAGTACCTACTTTGAATTTGAATGACCCAGGAATCCAAATCCGACTACCTCGAGCTTCGTCGCCAAGCCCAGCAGTTCGCTGTGGATCTGCTGGACCAATCAAGGAGTTCCCAGGAGCTGGCTATCATCCTGAATCACGACCCTGAGGAGCCGGCCTTCGTCGAGGGGGAACATATGAAGCTTGCCAGACTGGAACTGGCTATTGATTTTAAACAGAAAAAGGTTTGTCTTTGTGTTTATAGCTAGTATTAGGTCCTGTTTGTAGGTATTACATATTTTTTTTGTTCGAACAATGAATATACTGGCTGTTTCGCGAACGGTAGACCTCGTGAGCACAAGCTATTTGTCTGTGCATCAATAATTCCATCTTGAGGCGATGACGGCTTGGGAATACTGACAGTCAATTTAATATAGTTCTGTCTCTGTATTTTAAAATGATGTATGGACGTAATTATTAAATACATCATGTCGACGCAAATTATTTTTTTAACCTCTGTCGATTTTTTTTTCGCACCTATTTGTTTAGAATCGCTTACCAAATGTTTCTGTAAAAATATTATCAAAATAAAAAAAAAACTATTTACATTCCAAATTTCTACAAAATTGGTTTAATAGTTACGGAGACACGTCTACCGATTGAAAAACTACTAGTTGTTACTTCTTTAAAGAGATACCATTTTTAACCGACTTCAAAAAACAGGAGGAGTTTGCCTGTTTTTTAACCGACTTCCAAAAAAGGAAGAGGTTATCAATTCGTCGGGTATTTTTTTTTTTTTATGATTGTTACCTCAGATCTCGGTCATTTATAAACCGATTTGGAAAATTATTTTTTTATTTGAAAGGATATACTTTCAGATTGGTCCCATAGAAATTTCATCAAAATCGGTTCAGTAGTTTGTCACTGAAGTCGGTTCGTAGCTTTTTTAAAGCAATTTTTTTTGTGTGTATGTTACTACTTATGCGATTTCTCGGAAACGGCTTAAACAATTTGAATGGTATAAACTGTATTCTATATTTTTTTGGAAAGATCGGATCATGCGCTCCTAAGGCAGACGATGTCGGTTTCAGCTTTTTTTAAAAGTTATTTTTTATCCTCAGTTCGTGGCTCACCCCAACATCCAGCAACTGCTCGCCGCAATCTGGTACGAAGGCGTCCCTGGTTTCCGCCGGAAGACCGCCATGGAAAAGATTATGATCATCTGCCGAGTCGCCCTTCTGTTCCCGTTCTACTGCTCTCTGTACATGGTAGCTCCGAACTGTTCCACTGGGAAACTCATGAGGAAACCGTTCATGAAGTTCTTGATTCACGCTTCAAGCTACCTCTTCTTTTTGTGTGAGTACTCTCTTTTTATTCAAATTCAAAATTCTTTATTGACATAGGCCAGTGTGGCCCAATTAGCTTTTCCTGAGTACCACTTCAAGAGCTCTAAGTCGCGTACCCTCTACAGTCTAAATGAAAATTAATTATTATATCTAGTTTAAAGAAAATAAAAAATAAAAAACACACTTCCCCTCCTGACTCCATCATCAGAATCACGACACCAAGTGCAATCCATTGGATTTGTCGTCTGTTCATATGAAAAAATCATGTATGTATCATCAGTATGAGCCCAAATTCTAAAATGGTTTACTTGTAGCCACTGAAGAGTTCTCCATCATCAGATCAGCTCCTCATTACCAATTTATAGTTTTGTCATTCGAACTACATACACATACAAATGAAAACCCTTGAAATCCAATATCTCTGCGCAGGTGAAACCGCAGGCAGCAGCTAGTCAATAATACATTTTGAAAATAATACCGCTGCGTCTCTCCGATTATAATGCGGTTTTTGCACATGCAAAAGCACATAGTTACACTGACTTAATAAGAGTTCAGTGTGCGTTCGTCTGCACGGACATTTTTCTCAAATTTATAACAATAGTACAGAACAGGTAATAGGTAGGTATGGCAGGGGGCTTGTTTAGGTCATCAAATGTCGGCTAGTTTCAAATAAAATCACGCGACGTGATTTTATTTGAAACTTCGCTCGAACTAAAAGGCTTCGCTCGCGTTTTGTATATTATCTTTATTACCTATTTGTTATTCCCGAAACTAAACTGTCTACATTCCAAATTTCACCATAATCCGTTTAGTAGTTTCTTTTTCTCTTACCATTCGTTGTACTCGCCTACGTTTACAGAGCTCAAAAAATTTTGCGTAACTATAATAACAGAGCTACTTTGTCCCCAGTGATTCTGATCCTGGTGTCGCAAAGAGCTGAGGTCCAGGCCATACAGCTGTTCGGGCCGGAGTGGATGGTCAAGGAGCTGGAGAAGGAACTATTGAAGCAGCGAGGAAATGGACCGACTTACTTGGAACTGGTAGTCGTCGTTTATGTGCTTGGTGAGTATTATACATAAATAGCTGACTGGTAGTATTGGATAAATCTATATCATACTTGCTGCTGCCCGCGGTTTTACCCGCGCGGAGATATTGAAGTTCATAGGTTTTAATATTGTGCACGGAACCCTAATTCTTTTTCTAAAATAAAAGTAGCCTAAGTTACTCCTTATAACATCAGCTATCTGCTAGTGAAAGTTCCGTCAAAATCGGTCCAGCCGTTTGGGAGATTACCCGGAACAAACAGACAGACAAAAATCTTAAAAATTGTGTCTTTTTTGTAGGTACCATATACATTCATATGCATTTAGTGAAAAGCTGTTATTTTGAAATTACAAACAGACATTTCAATTTTATTTATTTGTATAGATAATATCCGGTTGTTTTTTGTCTAGAACACTATGATGGATGTATCTACATTTAGGCTAGTATTTATTTATATAAATGTTTCTGTTATTACTTGTAAGTATATAATTCTACGTGTACCATCCGTTCTTCCAGAATCCATCGGAAGAGGTCGCTTATAGCGATAAGTCCACACATTCTACTTTTTTTATAAGATCTGTTACCTACTTTTGTTTTTTTCATTAATTCCACGCCATACGAACCGGACCTTACCATCATCATTTTATGTCATAAATTATTAATTGAAGAATGTCCAGAGTGTAAAGCATTTGAACCAAATATTGAATCCTAAGTGCAGTGGGGGCCTTTTGGGTCGTTTGAATTCCGCTGCATTTGCAGTGCCTAAAATTAGACAGCTGACTGATGGCAAGGTTGGTATACTTTGCATATTTCATAGTTTAATGTTTTATGGTGTCCTACTATGGGGATCTGCTGCTTTCATCAAAAAAGAGACCAAGGAGGAAGAAACGCTACTTTATTATTTTCTTATGTTTCATTAACATCCATTGATCTTTTCATGCACTTCAACTTGTTTAATATTCTTTCAATCAAAGATACGCTTTTCCACAGGTTTCATCTGGGAAGAGACCCAAGAAATCTACATCGAGGGCATCCGTTCGTATCTCCGTAATATGTGGAACTTCATCGACTTCACTCGCAACTTCCTCTACGTATCTGTGGCCATGTTGCGTACCGCGGCGTATCTCCAGCAGGTGACTGAGATACGCCGCGACCCGCAGACCAAGTTCATCATGAGGGAGAATTGGGACGCTTTCGATCCACAGCTGATCGCTGAAGGGTTATTTGCTGCCGCTAATATATTCAGGTGTCGTGAAAAATGTCTTTTATTTTTTTTGTCTTGCTGTAGTTTGTTTGCGAAGTACTGTTAAGGGGGTGAAGACCGGATTGCGGAAAAAAAGGTTTTATATTGTAGTGACAAGCAATTATCTCCTAGTCTGGATTTTTTCTAAGTTTCTTCTAATCAACATTATCTCAAAAAAAGAATTCTCGAAATCTGTTTTTAAATGACGGAGATCTGAGGTAAAAACAAACTTAAAAAAATACCACCGAAATGGGTAACTCTTTTTTGGAAGTGGTACGTTTGCGTCCTACAGAATGACATTAAAGTTTTTTCCAGTCGTGAAAAAACTTCATCCAGCATTGAAAGTATACTTTACAAGGAAACCTTTGGTCCGCAGTGCTCTGAAGTTGGTGCACTTGTTCTCTATCAATCCCCACCTCGGACCGCTGCAGATCTCGCTCGGACGGATGGTCATCGACATCGTGAAATTCTTCTTCATCTATAGTTTGGTTCTGTTCGCTTTTGCTTGCGGTGAGTACCTACGTAATGGGGAGTCATAGGTAAAGCTAATCTCAGATGGCGTCACCGTCGTTGGTGCTTGTTTTTTTTGTGTAAAATGCCTATTTACTTGCTGACTGGTTTTTTTTCAAAATGTGAAAAAAAATTACTCATAAAAATGTCTTCTTATAGCTACAACGGTGGTAGTACCTACCTTTACTGTCCGGTAGAAATACACCCTGTATATCTCAGTCCAGGGCAACTAATACTTTTTACGTATTATTTTGTCCTTGCTCTAGTTTCGTGTCTCTTGCTTTCACATTTCGTGAATAAAGTTAATTTAAATACGAGCTTATTCCGTATTTTGTGGTGCCATATTTTAACATACGTGAATATATAAAAATATCAGTGTATTATTACGGCTGATGCAATTGAGAGATTTGAGAGTTAACCATCTGCTAAAACTTCCCGGTTTTTTTTATTTTCTTCGGAAAACTAGCTTGGCAAAAGTATTCGCATATAAATAACTGAAGAGTTAAACACACGTACTAGTTGACGAAAGTGTACAAAATTGTATAAAAGTTACAATTACAAAATCAAATGATAACTTAAATTTAAGATTTAAAATAGCATTTGTTCACAAGACACTTTAGTTTGAATGCCAATGAGTTAAAAAAATCTACTAAGATTATATCCATTCAGACTGACTACATGGTTAATTTAAATGAGATCAAATACCCTCCTTAGGCAATAAGATGATAAAAATAAATATTGTGGTACCAAAACATAGGTCTAAACCAACTGCTATGGTACTTTGCGGATCTTGAGAAGCGAAAGTGCTACGTCCTGCCTGGTGGGCTACCGGATTGGGATAACGCTGGAGATTCTTGCATGAAATGGCGAAGTTTTGGAAAGTAAGTCCTGTATTCCGGAGTGCTATTAGATGCTTAAAAGAGTACTCATTTATTAGCTAGTGTACTCAAATGTCCGATGGTAGTTATATTGTTCACAAGGAAAGTGCTACATAATTGTGACAAATCTCCTTTTAATATGCTAACATTTTGCTTTAGTATCAAAATAGTCATCTAAAAGTTGTGAAATAATTGCTGTGGAAGAGCAGGAACTGTCTTTCATCGCCGTATTGCGGAGTGTATCGTCTGATCTTGACAAACGAATAATACGAGTATATTATGGGACCAACTTGATGTTTACTTTTATAGTTACAGTTTCAATCATTCAAAAGAGCTCAGCAATTTTCATATGTGAAAAAAATGCGTCGAATATATAATCTCTCCCTTTTTAGAAGTCCAAAAATATGGCTATACCTAGTTCAATATAAGTACGTTATGAAACATCCTTTTTCCATGTTGCTAAAACCATAACCGACCTTTAATAATCGTTGCAAAGGCTGTATAACCTGCTTGGTACGAATCACTCATAAATTCTGTTACCGTGGAAACTTCGAAACTGTTTTGTCAATATGTGAAAGTCATTATGTCATATTATGCCAGGCCTTCCGAACGGAAACCGTTGTCCTCCCTTAAATTGAAAAGAATTACAAAGTTGAACAATTAAAAATGGGGGAAGCTCAATTTGGAGTGCGCAACGTCATCGGCGCTCCAATAGCTACCACGCGACTCGCAGAACAAGCTCTAGTATGTATGCCGCCGAGAACAGCCAAGTTCACCATCGCAGAATGGAAGATGAGCAACGACCAGCGATGCAGGAATACCGAAGACCAGCAGCAGCTGGCTGACAGGGTCATTTCCGAAAGCGAGAGAATCCGAGACGAAACCAAAGAACGGGCCCAAATCTTGAAAGCCACAAGTGATCGACGTATCGAGGAACGTATTGGAGACATCGAGTTCAACAAAAACGAGCTCCAAATACAGAGAAAAGAAATAACCCAAGAGTTGGAAGCTCTGGGCGTCTACAAGACTCGTCTACTAGATTGTCTGTCGGCTTTGTCGTGTAATGCTCTCAATATCTGCCGGAAATGCCTCATACTGCGAGACGGAAGAGTCGGAATCGATCTTGTGGTCGATGAAGTTGAAAAGTGTCTTCAGCAAGAGATAACCGCTATACTCGGAGGACAGAGTTTGCTGAAGAGAGTGCTGGAGCAACTGAACGAGCAGATGAGACGTCTTCGCTCTACTCGTTACCTTGTCGACCGCGACCTCCAGTACAAACAAGGTGCTATTGATCTCGATAAAGGATCTTTGTCTCTAAAACCTACCGATCTGTGCCTATCCGTGTACGAAGGTTACGCTAACCTAGATCCAGCAAACATTTCAGCCGAAGAATACAACCTTTATTCAGCGGAAAACATCAAAAAGGCCGCTCGAGAGGTCACCAGTGCAAGACCTATCCGGATGTTCGTAGATACCCTTTTGAAACAAGTGATCAACGATCTCTGGGAAGCGTACAATAAGTGTAACCACGCATTCAGCGAACGAATTAAGGAAACCAAACTTACTAAAGCGAAATTGGAAGATATGCATTGTGACACGACGCGTAAAATATCACATATGCAGGACAATATGTTGCAGTTGCAGAAAGCTCTAGCCGATAAGGAAGGAAACACGGCTTTAGCGCATACTAGGCTTGGTAGGCGAGCTCAGAGGATTGGGGCTGAGCTGGTCCGTGATCCAGCAGGACAATCACTGTATTATGAGTGCGAAATGTTGAGACACAGCACTGAGCAGCTCCAGCAAATGCTTCAAGAAGCATCGGCATCCCTTCGGTATTTACTGCAGACTCAGATTCAGCTAGAAGAAGACATAAACGTCAAGATGAATACTTTGAAGATCGATGAGGTTGATTGTATGACTTTGAGGGCAACCATGGACTATCACGCTTATTGAACTCTATTTGGACATTTTATTGGATACTATAATTGTAGATTGCTATTGCTATTAGCTGTTCACTTTTACCTATTAGTAATTGTTTTGGATGTTTATTTGTTGTTTGCTAAAACGCTCGTTATTTTATGTTCTATATTTGTGTGCGTATTGAATAAATTATTTCATGCATTGGCTTCGAAATGGTTTTTTCACTCATTAAACAAATATTTATACTCTCGATATTATAGACTCTTGTTTGGTTTATGAACAATTTCTTCGTTTTTTTTCCGTTTTCCTAGTAAGAATCATATATTTTAAGATGTAGAAGTTAAATCTTGATAGTGTCTTACGTATAAAAGAATAATATTCATGTCTATTATTTGTCGCTCTATGTTTTAATTTGTCTTCTTTTTGTTATTATTAGTTTTTCTTACTGGGAAGCAGTCTTCCAAGTTAAGGAGTTAGGTTAGGTTAGAAAGTTGTGGAAGATTACCTCCTAACACAGCCTATCTTGCCAGTGTATTCGAAGCGTCCCAGTCTCTGTTCTGGGCTTCTTTCGGCATGGTGGGCCTGGAAAACTTCGAGCTGGCCGGCATCAAGAGCTACACGCGGTTCTGGGGACTGCTTATGTTTGGCTCCTACTCCGTGATCAACGTCATCGTGCTACTCAACTTGCTCATCGCTATGATGTCCAACTCGTATGCAATGATCACTGTAAGTATTTTAGTTGAAATTGATTTGGTTGATTGAATTGACCTGGAAATTCTTAAAGCAAAATATACATATAGTCTCCATTGTTTGGTTGGAAATACATATTGACCCATCCAAAGATGGATATTGATGTCAGTGTTAGATCTATCTAACCTAACAATTACAGTGGTTTCTATTATTAGTTTTATTTACCTGTAGATATGATTCGTTTGTAACAACGAATTACACTCGTATATCATTGCAACAAGGTTCTAAATGGGTGCGCAAAGTAAAAGTCTCAGAGTGCCAAAAGTTTTATCACTTGCATTTTCTTCAGAAACAACTTCAGTTTCAAATATCTTCATCTTATAGCGAAAGCTCATAAAGTTAGGTACTCCTGACTTTGTGCTGGATGATAATTTAAACTGGAGCTACGCATTTCGAGTATCACGAAATCCGTGCTTGACGCAAAAGCGTTGTTATTCTGACAAGCAAACGTACGTTTGCTTGAGCGTCTGAGGTATAAACCGCGCTTGATGCAAAAGCGTTGTTATTTTGACAAGTAAACGCACGTTTGCATAAGCGTCTACGGCCTGCATTAGTTAGAACTAACTATTATAACAACAGGAACACTCTGACGTTGAATGGAAGTTCGCTCGCACGCGACTCTGGATGAGCTACTTTGAAGAGAGTGCTACTTTGCCTCCACCATTCAACATAATGCCGACTCCAAAACTCATAATCAAGATGCTGGGACTTCGGAAGAAGGATAAGCTACGGAAGGAGAAGAGTGCAGTAAGTAAAAGAGAGTAGTTTTTAAGCTATAATCAGGGTTCGACTTCATTGACTGTTATTGATAGATGTTTGATAAGTATCAAGGTAATAAAGATTGATAATAATTATCTTTGATATGTAAAAGCTTGTCGTCTCGTTCATTATGTTTGTTTGACTTGTGCTGTGTAAAAAAGGGAATTGTCCGGTGTAGTGCTACCGAACACCTTAGTTGGCAGTATTAGGGTGACGCGTTTACTTAGTAAAGGCGGGTCTAAGGAAAGGACTTCAGTGCACATTTGGATAGCGTATCGCCCGGGTGCATTCAGCTAACATTAACATTTTCACTTAACATTTTCAACATTTAGAACATTTTTATAGAACAATAAATTAGTAATAATTTAAACAGTATTTTAACATCATAATCACCGCAAATCTCGCTACGTACCCGACAGGGATATTTTTGTTTCTTCAATTAAACAATGCCACAAAATCTATTGATAAGCACCACCCACACCTGTATTCTTTAATACAGGTGTGGGATACCCATACGAGACTTTATCTTGCCTTTTTGTTTAACATATCTTAGACTATTAAAAAAGCTAGCTAATAATCAAAGAACATAACCTAATATAATCAAAACTGATTAGCATAAACACTCATAGCTCTAACGTACTTACAACAACCGGAAAACAGGTAAAACATGAAATGTATTTGTTCTTTTCATAATTACGGAAGGTCGATAGAAAAACATTTCAAAAACCTAGTCGTATTTTGTTCCATATTTTTCCCTTTGAATAAATAATGATGAAAAAATATCAAAACCACATTATACATGTGGAAGGGACTGACCTTTTTATCTTTTTGTTTTATTGTCCATGTCCATGTCAAAACGGTTTGTACTTTTAGGGTTGCTGATCTGAAAGGTATAAAGGAACCATTTGGTGCGATTTTTATTTTAAATTGTATAGTTTTACGTTATATATGGAAAATATCGACTAGAACATAGGAAATACCCAAAGACCTGAAGAAAAATTAAAATGTCTGGGATATATTAACAATTTGGACAAAATAAATAATTGCAGTTAGCAAAAAAGTTAGCAAGTTGAAATGGCAGTGGGCAGGCCACATCGTTCGCAGAACTGATAACCGATGGGGAAGAAAGGTTCTCGAGTGGCGACCACGAACCGGAAGACGTAATGTAGGACGACCCCCACTAGGTGGGCCGACGACCTTGTCAAAACCGCGGGGAACCGTTGGATGCAAGAGGCGAGTAGTCGATCCAAGTGGCGTTCTATGGGGGAGGCCTATGTTCAGCAGTGGGACGTCTTCCGGCTGATGATGATGAAATAATTGCATCATTCAAAACTTTGACAAAGTAAAAACAATTTTGCATCGGAACCCTCGTTGAGCAAAGTTTCGCACTGCCCAGATTTCATATCGTAAGTAGTAGGTACAAGGTAGGTACATAATTTAGGTCGACATAAACTTTGATTTTGGCTTTAGATACAGAGACATAAACAAAACATTATAAGTGCTGTTATTGTAGACGTATAGGTTTACTAGCTTCTGCCCGCGGTTTCACCCGCTTGGTGTCACGCCTGTGGTATATAAAAAAGGATAGAAATAAAATAACAGGTGATATTATCGCATATCTCGTGATGGTATGTATGATTGTATGTGTGTAATGATTATGTGTGAGTTTGATGAGTGTGATGTTTGCGACAGGTTTCTCGAATCCAAGTCGTTTTCTTTGATAGAGCTTGATTTCAATCGAGTCTCTTTCCTACCTCTAGGAACAGAAAGAGAAAGAGCTCGACGTACGTTACACGGCCGTCATGCGAGCAGTAGTGTGGCGGTACGTTTCAGCTATGCACAGAAAGATGGATGATGAGCCGGTGACGGAAGATGACATCAACGAGCTGAAGGGAGACGTCTCCGCGATGAGATACGAACTGCTTGAGGTGTTTGAGAAAAACGGCTTGGATGTGTCCTTCACTGATAGGAAGGAGAAGGGTAAGTTACAAGTTAAACGATAAAATTAATGAATGTTCTTATTGATAGTGACTTCCGTTGATCTGTCATCTAATACTTTTTTTTATTTTTCTTTCGTGGCCAGACATGGTTTGTGTATTTTGCCAATTTCATCAAATACTTACGAGTGTGTTTCAGCAAAAGCACTTGAGTGATACCGTAATCTAGGTTTTGTGACTCTTAAAATAGTGAAATAATTGACGCAGAATTCAGACACTAGTCTTAAAATATATCAACGGAAAAATAGATATTCGGGCGCATACGGTATGCAGTTCAAGTGCCAGCGATTATTAAAGTAACAATAATTGCCTGTACTTATTAATAATAAGGCGTTTTGTATGCGTATTTTTTTAGTTATATTTACTTATTATGAGGCATTTCCAGTATGTTGTTAAACCTTCTCGGAGGTAAATTTATAGTTTTGATAAAAACTTTACTAGTAATTTATTGCTAAGCTTTTTTGAAATCAAGTTCATTCTCATTACATGACTATGTCACGGTTGATAGTACCTATAATCAAGCATTTTTAAACAGCGGTTCTCGGCAAACGCATGAAAGTATGGGAGCGTCGCCTCATGAAAGACTTCCACGTGGCTCCCGTCGCTTTAGATGAAGAGGAGAAGAAGGCCAATGAAGACGGACTGTCCCGGTTCAGGAGAATCGCCAAGCTGGCCGTGGCTTCCACTACTAATGCTAAATGGGACCAGACTCTTAACGCCACCGTTGCGTAAGTATTTTTACTTTTTTTACTGAACTCCTCAAAAGAGACCAATGGTGGAGGTTGATTCTAAACTTAGTTATGACCTTTACATCCAGCACTGAATAGGGCCTGGTTCTGGTAAGCTAAGTGTGCATTACATTAGGTACATTATCAGCCTCGTACGCTCCCACTGCTGGGATACCGGCCTTCTCTCAGAGACAGCAATGGGCCATAATCCACCACACGGGCCCAATGCGGCTTGGTGGATGTCAAATGTCCTCGAATTTGGTGGTTCTTGAACATGCCGGTTTCTTCCCGATGTTTTCCTTCACCGTTTTAGAGCGAGTGTGAATAATCCGCACATAACTTGATATAAGTCATTGGTGCGGGCCGAGTCGAGATTCGAACTATGGTGCGTCGGATTGAAAGTCGCACAAGTTCCCGCTCGGACACACTCGCTCAAGCTAAGTGTTTAGCTTTTCCTATTTAGCTTTCTACGAAGAAAACAGTGCCGATAAAGAGTGTTTCACTAAATGCTAATCTTATGAGGTACAATCACTTCTTTCTGAAGATCATTGAACTGACTCTTTTAATAGTAAATAGACTTGTGATTGACCGCAACCTCACCTGATGTTAGCTAAGACTTGCACAGCTCGTTATCCAAGAAAACTTAATCTAATCCGATTATTGTTATCTATGGTGTAGATCTCAGATCGGGCGCTGTCGCAGCCGCGAGTCATTCAAGAACCAGAAGAACTTGCAGCGAGCCATGGAGGAGGCGAGGAAACTGGTGATGCGGTCGCCACTACCAGGTACCATCATTACTGTTTTGTAATCTCATTTTTAACTATCCGTACTATGTTATTCGTAAATCCGTATTATGTTGGTTTATTGGTTTGTTAGTGTGGTGGTTTGTCGTTTTGTCTTTTTTCACGCAGGATCGACGTGATTTTTTAGCATAGATTTTTTTTATGTTATTTGGTAACGAGACGAGCTGGTCGTTTGCCTGATGGTAAGCATAACGCTGGCCCATAACATTTGCAGTGCCACCCAGAACTTTGAAACACAAAGGCCTGCGCGGCACTGCAGTGCGCTCGTTACCCTGAGACATTAGGTATTAAGTCTCATAAGCCTAGTAATTTCACTGGATACTTTGCTCATCAAACCGGAACACAGTAAAGCTTGCACACTACTGCTTGGCGGCAGACTTCACGAACAAAGCGGTGGTAACAACCCAGACGGACACTCGCAGAAGAGTTAGTCCTCCCACATATATTTCATGTGGGAATCTTCAGGCGGGTAAAACCGTGAGGAGCCTATAGTTTCTAAAACGCGCCTGCCGCTGTCTTTTCCAGACTAGAATGGAAAAAGCACCGTTGCTCGCAGAAATTCGAATGATAAACAAAATCTTTCCTTACTGTAGTGAGGTGAAAAATTGTGTGTTTCGCTCGGCAGCAAAGTTATTTTGCGCCTCGTACCTTTGAAACCAAATCAACTTTGAAATACAAGTACTTAGGCCAAAAAAACAACTTTTCAGCTTTGTACAACAATTTTGCATTGCTAAAAGTATATTTTTTGCAGATAAGTACCTTATTTTTGAAATATACGATGTCGGGGCGGTAAGCCGTGCATGTTACCCTCTTAGTCTATGTCTAGACCCGTACTATGAGTTCCTGTATCTACCATGTGCAATTGTGCATGTCTCTTGGACAGCATCCAAGCCAATCCCAATTCCTTTATACCTACATCAGCGGAGCGTGGCCTTGGACCGCTGCCGCTGGTACAGCTACTGATGTCCCTGTGATGTTGTATATTAGATACGTATAATATCATTAAACGATTTCGCGAGTGGACTCAATCATCATGATCAAAGTCTAAATTCTCTATAGATCTCACCCTGACTATGACCCGGCTTGTAAAAGTGATTGTCCAGCTCGTTCCTCCAGTGTCGACGGAAATGGCCCTACAAGTTTCACTTTCACTGGTCTTTTTCCAGAAGGATCCCGCAACGCGTCCCCAATAGAGATGCCGGTCAGTCCGGGACATACCCTGCTGGAACTCATCAAGGACTTCTCAGAGGAAGTTAATGAGGCAGCTGGCCCGGCGCCTCCGCCCAAGTCTCCTTGGAAACCACCCGGTAAGATGTTGTGAAGCTGGAATGTAGTAAGCTATCTTTGATTGCTGATATGGGTAAAGTGTTAAGTGGGCGGAAGAAACATTGTTTACTGTGCAAACGTTGGTGGTACGCCCGTGCGTATGACTGACTTGTCTCTACGTACATTTTTTATACTGACGTTTCGTCTGTAGTGTATTTATAGCCCGTGCTAAAGTTCACCATTCGTGTTCGCTCCAATTCCATCGAACCGCGTCGTGATTTGAGTGAAACATTGGTCCAATTTTCAAACCCACAGTCAACCCATTCCGGGCGCACCTTCGCTCCATTTTTAAGTCATTACGCGCATCGAGATTAAAAAAAAATTCAAATTCAAAAAGTCAAATTCAAAATGCTTTATTCAAATAGGCCCCAAAGGAGCACTTATGAAAGTTAAAATAAATGACTCTAAGGCTAAGATTCAGAGACGATTCTAAGCGTAGACTTTGGCTTCCATATGTCAAAACTGTATAGAATTTTGACGTATGGAAGCGTGAGTCCACGCTTAGATTCGTCTCTGAATCTCAGCCTAACAGCGGGCCTCTGCAACATTCGCCTACCCGAATCACAGACTAAAACTAATGCTGTCTTTATCAGAACATAATTATTATCTTAGTCATTATAGAGTCTATTATAGATGACAAAGACACCAATAGACCCAATCCGTGCTCAAAGTAAAAAAATCGTTGAATTCGGGAAACTTTTAGATGCAGTATCTTTATGGGAATTATATATTTGTATGTATTTTGTGTTTCATGCAACATCCGTATTGTATTATTTGTTGCGTCACTTCTCGCAGCGGCCCCGTCCGGTTCTCTGCTGACGGCGACGGGCGGCCGCAGCCGGCCCGTCTCGCCAAAGCCCCTGGCGTCGGTACCCGAAGCCAAGGTCAGTTCTACGATACGTCACAAACGACAGGGAACGTGCTGACACTATAGATGGCAGCACAATAGCCGACTACCAGTTACTACCTAAATAGGCACGGCGCGGCGCCGTGTTTGAAAAATTATTATCACTATGGCTTATAGCTAGCAACATTTTCTTAATGTCTTCGCGCCCTTTCTCCCTCTCACACAGCACGCGATCGTGAAACAACGATATGCTTGAAGTTCACAGGATTAAAAATGTAGTAATTGCCAAAAGCGTTTTTAAGGTACCTAGATAACCAAATACCTAAAACATATTTTCACAAAATCCCTATTAAAATCACTCAGGTAATTTTGTTGTATTATTTTGCAGCATATCGAATATTTACTGACAAAATATTTAAACTAAAGGTTACTTCGTGATTTTTTCTGTCAAGGAAATTTTGACTTTTTTGTGATTTTTATTTTGGTAAACCCTTGGCAATATATTGAATTTATACATACTATTTTTATTTTTAAATTACGACTGTATTAGTCCGTGTAAAATCATATCGATGATTTCAACTTTCTGCTATACGCCCTCTTAAAGCAGCCTTCCTCAAACAGATGCCGTCTAAAGACCCTTCAGCGCCGCCGTCCCGCAGCGCCACTCCGGTGCCGAAAACAACCAGCCCCACTGGGGAAAATGCACCACAAACAGGTTATGATTTTTCTCAAGTAGCCCCATGATTAAACTATGGTTTTCTTGTTTTAAATGCATATACGGTTTTTGTAGTTTGCCACCAATTTTTACACAACTGTTTCTAATGGTTTTAGGGTTCATGTATGTATGTTTGTATGTATTTATGTGAGTTTCTTAACCTCCAATAACTTTAACAACATATTATTTATATTTTAGAGCCAATTAAAGCTTAAAAAATGTCAAATTCTTATTTATATTTTACAGCCAAGTAAAGTTAAAAAAAGGTCAACTTATTATATACATTTTAGAGCCAAGTAAAGTTAAAAAAAGATCCACTTATTTATATTTTAGAGCCAAGTTAAAAAAGGTCAACTCATTATTTATATTTTAGAGCCAAGTTAAAAAAAGGTCAAATCATTATTTATACTTTAGAGCCAAGTTTAAAAAAGGTCAAATCATTATTTATACTTTAGAGCCAAGTTTAAAAAAGGTCAAATAATTATTTATATTTTAGAGCCAAGTTTAAAAAAAGGTCAATTTCTTATTTAAACTTTAGAGCTAAGTAAAGTTAAAAAAAGATCCACTTATTTATATTTTAGAGCCAAGTTAAAAAAGATCACCTTATTATTTATATATTAGAGCCAAGTCCATTGAAAGCGAAGCGCGTCCCCGGCGATACTCCACCGAAGGTCATCAAGAGGAAGCCGCAAACACCTTCGACTCAATCTTCTGAAGAACAGGTAGGTAAAGAAAGAAGAAAGAAAGAAAATACATTTATTTCCGGACAACACAACATCACATCAGATAACAAATAACACAACAGAATTTAAAATTTAGGTACCAAGTTTTCCTTTAATTTATGCAAGCTAAAAGAATATATTTTTTACAATTGCCAATCGAAAAAGGGCGTTTGATTCATCGATAACAGTGAATATAAAACTCACTTTTACTTACAAGAAAATAAAAACATTTTGAATTTGAGAACGATTAATCGATTTATGTACAAAAATAAATAAAACGTACTGAATTTACCTTCTAGCTTGCTGAATGGAGCTATTATATTGAGTTATAATTTGATAAATAGAAATATCGTACTACTTTATTTTTTACGTATTTATTTTCTCGCAGTCAATGGTAAAAAGTAGAGCCTAGATAAACTGTCGCCTAAATTTGGTTTTTTGTGGTAACACGGTTCGAATTTAATGCTATGTTTAGGCTACTGAAACCACGGCCGAAATAGAAGCCAAGCCAGCTGAAGACATAGCGGTGGCGAGGCCCGTCGCTCCAGAAATAAAACCGTCGGAGGGCGCCATACCGCCACCGCCACCACCTGTCAAAGCTAAGGTAACAAAAAAAACCGGCTAAGTGCGAGTCTGACTCGCGCACCGATGGCTCTGTACAAACTTGTAAGTACTTATGTAAATTCTAGTTCATCCATCACGGGATGACATTCAAAAAAATTAATTAGTAAAAAAAAATTATGCTATTTGGTAACGAGACGAGCTGATCGTTTGGCTGATGGTAAGAATAACGCCGGCCCACAAAAATTGCAGTGCCACCCAGAAATTTGAAACACAAAGGCCTGCGCGGCACTGCAGTGCGCTCGTTACCCTGAGACATAAGGTATTAAGTCTCATAAGCCCAGTAATTTCACTGGATACTCTGCTCATCAAGTGCGTTGCGTTTGATCACTATCTCACCTGATGGTAAGTGACGATGCGGTCGAAGATGGAGCACGCATACCTAGAATATACCTATTCACTCGGGACTTGAAGACCAGGTTATAGCGATCAGGGAACACAGACTCAGGCAAGGCATTCCACTCTTTAGTGGTACGCCATAGTAAATTTCACTGTTCCTGTGGAAATAACCATGATGGTGCAACCGCGGGCAGAAGCTAGTATAACATATAGACACCACCCATACACAAATCATCTCTATCATATATATAGAAATATCTTTGCTGCCCCCAGGCTCCCGCCCCTACGCCATCAATGGAGGTAACACCGAGCACGCCGCCAGCGAAACCACCCTCTCCGCCGCAACCACCATCCCGGGTCGCGTCTCCGCAGCCTTCCCCTTCTACCCCTACTGATGTAAGTACTACCTATTTTTTTTAATAATTAAACTATACTCTGCAAGCTCCAGGGCTCCCGTATTCGTATTGTTTTGTAATTGAATATATTTCTTCTCCAGAAACCAACAACCCCACCATCGCCACCCAAACGTCTAGCTACCACATCCAGCACAGAACAGCTGATACCACCAGCCTCGCCTGAACCGCTGAGACCAGCCCAGAAGATAGAAGAAGTAAAGACTATCAAACGACAACTGAAGACTGGCTGGCTCTAAGACTTTATAAGACACGGAGATAATAATTTGGTATAATGGTTGTTGTTGATATATCAGTGTCGATTCTGTCATTTCATACCTAGACCTAATTTTAGTTTCCCTCTCTCTCTCTTTCCAATATATAACATGAGAAAGAGACGGAATATTTTTTACCGAATTAAATTTAGTTTAAGAGCTGTCAAATATCTTCCATCCTTGATGAGTTAGACGCCACTAAATTAATTGCCGTTAAATTGTCACTAGACGCTAGCTAGTGGATAAATTTGACAGGTCTAAAATATATCCCATCTGTCTCATTTAGAAAGAGAGATTGAAACTAAAATCGCGTTTAGGTGTGAGATGACAGAATCGACCTTTCTTAAAACATCTTTGATCAGTTGAAAATATTTATAATGTCTGGGAGAGATCTGGATGCTTGTGGAAATGGAAATTGCAAACACAGGTTTGGATATGTGATGAATTATTATAATATATTGATGAATGCTTTATAATTCTCTGTTGATGAGATGTAAATTTAGGCTGAAAATGTGTGCGCTCATAAACTTCTCTGAGAAGAAAAACAGCATACAAGTGGAGATTAGATGGAAACAAAAATGGCTGAGGCAGCTTTAGATAATTATGTGACAAAGTTTGATATTGCTCATATACATCACACACTACGCTTGCCCATATTACTCGGTTTAGTCTAAATAATATGTTGTTGAAGCAATTACACATCTGAAAACTGGATTGCTAGTGGAGTAAACGTCATTAAATCTCATCGGTGAAGTGCTTGATAATTTTGAGCATCAGATAAATGAAGACAGAATTAAAAAAAAGAAAGCGAATAAGTTGCTTATACGAGAAACCTCAATACATTTTTGCGAAGATTCGAATGTGAATGCAAAAATTACGAAGACAGTTTTGGATACATACTGATGAGAACTGACAATCTAATTCAATTATTTGATAAGTTGTAACTTATAACACTAATATGATGTCTTCATCCTTAAAATTAACCCAGGGGCCTGTTTCATAAAAAAATATTAGTCTAATATTATGAGTATTAGCGTCATATTATATATGAAAAAAAGAAAAAAAAGACTCATAATATTAAACTAATATTTTTTATGAAATAGGCCCCTGAACACAATCATGCGAAAAGCTTTGGTTATTTAAAATGAAAACTAGAAGGTTTGATAAATATATTATTATTTTCGTAATGAGATATAGATTTTTTTTATATATTGCAACATCTTTGTAGGTTTTTTAAATATTTATGTTACCACCTACAGTATTTTTAATTATATTTTTTTCTTACTCTTTAGTAGAACTTTTTGTCTATGGTAATAGCCTTCAATAAACTTTAAACTTTATAGTATTATTTTAAAGAATATACCATTTGAAAACATGCAAGATACAGACTATGCAAGACTGTGTGTCTCCTAAAGTATTAATTTAATGACTAAGAAACATCTTTGTTATATGTTAATTAAGTTTATTTCGAATAGCAATAATAGTTATTGTTTTGCACGTGCAAGTCGGAAAGAGTTTGCTTTCAGCAATAATATTACCAATAGTTACATACACTTGATTCCTTCCTACAACATTATTTTGTGCCCATATTTTATAGTTATAAAAAGTTGCCAAGCTATTATTATTTCATTTTGTTTTTCCTTTTTATGTTGGTATTATCTTGTCTTCTCAAAATATTAGAGAAAATGTGATGATAGAACCAGTAAGTAAATAAATAGAATTTTACTTTAATCCTCTAGCCACCATAGTCACGCTAATAAAAAAAAAATATCATCCAAAAGTAAAAAAGCGACCATTTTTGCGATTAGACAACACAGCTTATGCACACAATTCAAACAAAATTGGTGTAGGTAACTGTTCCTTTGGAGTATTATATTTTTAGGCATGCGTATTGCGTAGTCTTTAGTTTTTAGTCTTTTTTTTATAATTTACTAACAAAACTTGGTTTATATGTGTATACTAACAAAATGGATCTCAGTTATCTACCAATAAAGAAATATTTGAATTTGTAGTCTAAAATCCGGGATTGAATATAGAGATCGATAAAGATGAGTATGAGAATTAAACGCAAGCTTCTCTTTCCTGACGTTCCTCTCTAATGATGGCATATTGGTTTTCAATAAAGAATCCTATGGGTATTATTGGGTATATCGATTGCGAGCGGGCGTGTAGTGTCAGAGCGTCAAATTCATGACTAATGTGAATGTCTGATAGACCGCCGTAGGTGCTTTCACTGCCATACGATTCTTCCATATATATTCTAAAAATTGCAAATCGCATAGGTTTTTTCCAATGTCCATATTTTTTTTATTGTTGTGGGTCCTTTTTGTCCTTTTTATCGACGAAAAAACGGAGATGGTTCGCAAATTGAGCTGTAAATTTTTTATTGCTCAATCGTAACATTTTGAAGAGTACCTACCTAGTAGTAGAGTATACGTAGTACTTCGAATTTGAAAATAGAAGTCAGTCGTTGGTTAATTTTTTTGTTAAAAAGTTTTATTAATTTTGTAGGCTCAGTCTTAATTATTCTTTTATAAAATCGTTATTATTTCGTGATTTTCTTTTGTTTTTTTTTTGTAAGCTGCAAGTTCAATTTTACGACCGTATGGTTTGTTTGATGTCTCGTTTTTATATATGTTGACAAAGTTCACTATTTCTTTTTATTGCAGTATCAAAACAAAAGTTTTATTTTTTTATTACTTTTTTAGTTTGTGGATTCTTCTTTCTTGTGTTTCTTTATGGATCAGTAAGTGGGGATGCATTGTCAGTAACGAATAAAATTTGTTTTTTGTTCTTTTAATTTTTTTATATAAATATTTATTTAGGTAATATTAATTAAGCATTACACTGTTGATCTTGTCCATAAGGTTTTTTCTAATAATAATAAATCAGATATTTGACTAGTAACCTAATCTATATTTTTTGTAATTACCTACTTATATTTTAATACCTGTTATATCTTGTTATGTCCTATATCTTACTTGGGCTAGCTCATTTCCAATAATACGTTATTACTTCCAGATTTATAATATTAGTATGGATGTATCTATAAGTTTGATTCCTTGATAAGAATTTAAACCATTGTATATTAATAATTATTAATCATTATTTTGTACCAATTTATTGTAATACGAAAATAAATTATGTTTCAAATCTACTTTCATTTCTTTGACCTCACTGACATCTAGAACAGGATAAAGTACCTACAAACCGAGCTTTGATTAGTTTAGTTTGGTTTAGGGAGTCAACCTCTACAGTGTAGTTTTGTATAGTCTGTTCTCTTTATAAATAAGCGTTTGACTACTATCCTAAAGGATCCTAAGTGATGATGCGGTTGAAGGTAGTAAGCACAGAATTTAGAAAAAAACAACAAGAAAAAAACCTAGTGTACCTACTAATTTTTTAACAAACCACCATGGCCCCTTTCCTAAATACAACCCTGTGTTTGGAAAATCAAGAACCAACATGCTTAGTTCTTATCGCCCCGGTTTAGGACAAAAAGGTTTTTGTTTTGTCTGTTTATTTACTCCTTGTTCTTAGTTAATTCACTTAGAAGGCCCAATATGCTCGTGGTCAGTTTTAAAAGATGTATATTGGTGAAAGGTTGCTCCATACAAAAATGGTCAAACATTAGACCGTCTGAAGGTTAAAAAAACTATATTCAGGAAGTAACACGAAACAAAACTTTTCTTTTGCTCAAGATAAGCAGACCCTTTTCACGCCCAATCGTATCGGCCAAACCTTTTATCTTTTTGTGGGAGAAAGCGTTTATGCTTAATTTATTAAGTGGAACGAAAACTAAAAGAATATACTTAGTGAAAAACTATACTATGGGTATCGACGAGACAAATTCGCTGGAGCGTGTCTTACGTGTCTATAGCAGTTTATTTATCTGTTCACGGGGCACGTCCTGTTTTTACCGATGTCCCGACTTAAATCAGCAGCGCAAGTACGGACAATTTCGATCGATAAAATTGACAGTTCAAATCGATAAAGTTTTATCGATTTTTTATATAATTTATAGAGCCACGATACAACCTGCAAAAGTTATCGAATAGCTAGGTCGAATCCAAAGAGAATATAGAGTTACTACAATACTTTACGATCAGACTTCGGTACTCGCAACATTCGATACATTTATCAGTTTTTTCGATTCGACAAATTTATCTAACTGAATTTTGAATCCGGGTTTAGGGTTGTGCCAAAGATTCATCACCTGCATTATTACTTATTTCTTACGCGCTATTGATGGTAAGCAGTGGCGTATTTTAGGTAGTCTTTTTTAAATTTATTCTGCTTGCACCGCGCAGCCTGCCGACACGGGCCATCGCCCTTTTGGCCCTAGGGTAAATACGCCCCTGATGGTAAGTCCATCAATCTATAGAATACACCACGGGAACTGAATCACGTTGATCTAAAGGACTGAAATAAAATAATATCTATAGTTCAACAAACCATTTATTACTTAACTATATAATACTAGTTCTAGTTTATATAAAGAAAAAAAATTGGACAATGATCTATTGTTTCATAATTATCAATAATTTATCTATGGGCAATGGTGGAAGATCTTAGGCGAATACTTCTAGTCACTCTACGTAGCTATGTATTCACTTGTGATCGGCCATGATAGCAGCCAATAATGGCCGATCGTTGGCCATGAATGAGCGACTGCCGAGATCCTATATTCCCAAATTTATTGAATGTTGAAATTTGATCCCAATTTTAAGTCAAGGCACTTGTTAAATTATTCTAGCTAGATTATTATGATAATTTACTAAAGATCACAAATGAAATATAGTATTCGCCACACTTAAATGCGCCTAGATTGAAGAACACTATATTAAAATTATTCTTCGTACGTGCTGTGTAAGTACAGTAAATTATTTTCAAAAATCTATCTTTCTAAATAAAAATTTCTTTTGAGATAGAACCAATAATAACAAAAATAATTTTACACTACTTCAATATACTTTTGGAAATCAAATAGGCTCGAAATGAATCGAATAGGTACCGAAGCTACTCTACAAGAAACATCATTAAAACAAAACTTAGAAACCTATTAATACGTAAGAATATATAGTTATAGAAAGATCGTTTCGGAAGAAAAACTATCGCACAGTCAGCACACGACTATCCTACATTTATTGGTACTATTTGCTACATCAAATTAAAGATAGACACCGTTCGTCCCTGATTTCAAATGCGTTATGTTAATTATAAAATATTATTATTTTAGTTTGCCAAAATTTGGGTAAATGCTTTGTTAATTGATTGGAGGATCTTGGGCTACCAAATAAACTCGTCGGTAAACTTTACGTAATCGGTAAAGTATTAATGACTCCAGTTTTGCGCGTGAATAACGGTTCTATATTGTGTTTATTCTAAGTATAAATTGTACATAATATTCTTTTTGTTTGGAACCATTTAATGCATCATTTGTAATTATAAGATCTTAAGCATAATAATAAATAAGACTAGGCATGTGACTAGACAGTTGAAATTATCCATCTTACATTTAACATCATAATTGCTGATGGATCCAGTTGACGAGCCTGCAGTGTTGCAGCCTTTTGTTAGGTAACTACTTGTCCTGGATGGCACTGCAATTATCATGGATTTAACATCCGCTGAATAAAACGCTTGTCTCATCTCCTATTAACATAGTAAAACTAGACCAAGGATAGTCACAAGTGCAGACCTATACACATGAAAGAAATCGTTTAAGGAAACAATTTCATGTAGTAAAAAACTGCAAAAAAAACCCATGTTGGTCATATACGGTGACCGTATACGCGTATATTTATCATTTTGCTGGCTTACAAACGACTAACATACGCATAATATCTAATTACTAAAAAACTGACAAAGCCATTTTTGACTGAAGTATATATTTGGCAACTGTATAAATACAATAACCGTATATGACCCAGTAAAAGACAATGCTCAAAATATTGACATTAATAAATTACCCATCAATAAAAGGCATCTAAAAACAAGTATTGTAAAGTAAATGCATTACGAAACAGTTTTAAAAAGGTGACACACGTGCGAGTAAGTACCCGTGCTCAAATCTCGAACAGCTTATTCACGCTTTACAGTTTAGGTTGGTCATATTAAAACCCGCCAAGTAAGTAGTTCAATCGTAAGCTCGTACGTCTATCACCTATTCAAACAATATTTACTATTATTATAAATATTGAGAGACTATATTGAACAGACAAACTAATTTTATGACTACTTGTAATCCAAAGGTGCAAAATAAATGCTAATCTAATTATTGCTATTCATAACATCTCACTATTACGTCGTTATTCTAGTTTAGTGACCATGTACATATAGGTCAACTCTTACATAAAATACTTAGTGGCAACCCTATAACCTTCCATCCCCTTGGCCAAAATATACGGTGACCGTATATGTCCAATGCATTGGTTTCAAGTGATGCAGGTTTTAGATATTTTAGTCCAGTTGTACAACATTGCTATTTTCTAACTGAGAAATGTATTCGGCAGAAATATACGAGGTTGTTTGATTTTGCTCTTTAATTCGTAAACTATTTCTACATGTCAAAATGGGATCTATCGATAACTAGTACATTTTTATTATCAGCTGTTAGTCACTGGGGGAAAAAATCACATGAGGTAACTGCCAATGAATGACTACTATTCTAGACGTAGTTAGTATCTCTTACATGATGATGGTTATAATGATCATGTAAGATGATGAATAATCAGGGATTTTAATTGTCAAAATGTTTTTTTTTACCTGTCTATTAAATTCGTATAACAAATTTAGTTGTTTCGCTATCAAGACTACACGATAGTTACCTATTTATCGTGTAGTATTATTATTGGACGACGTTTACGCGTGACCGGACCGTATATGATCGTATATGACGCGCATATACCGTGTAATTTTTAATCACGAGTGAAACTGCCTGCTCTGCACAACTTTACAACCACCCTGATACTATTCTGCCAGTTACCTTTGATTTGCCTTTACCACCAGCCATAGAAGACATGGAAGGGGTGGGTGACGGTGGTGGTCTTGGACTAACTTTAGGAGATCTAGGAGCGCTTAAGGTTGATTTCTTTGAAGGTTCCTTAGGAGCTAAAGATGCATCGGAAGGTTTTTGAGGAGTAGGTGGTGTCACTTCTGCAGTGGGTATAGTGATTTTAGGTGCCTTTGGTGTGATTATTTGAGGGGTTATTGGTGTTGTTATTTGAGATGAGGTTGTTGGTGCGGGAATAATTGAGGTCTCTGGAGCTATTTGCGGTGTTTTTGGTGCGGTTATAATTGGAGCCTCTGGAGCTATTTGGGGGGTTATTGGCAGGGTTATTTGAGGTGTCATTGGCGTGGAAATTACTGGTATTTCTTGAGGGATTTTTTCAGGTAATTTTGGCGTAATAATTTCGGGAGCCTTTGGATGGGCTGTTTGTGTAGTCTTTTGCGGAGCTACTTGTGAGGTCATTGGCGTAGTGGCCAATGGAATCTTTTGAGGCTTCAACTGAGGCATCATTTCTTTATACTGAGCTTCCAAAGACGCTGCAGAAAGAATCTGTTCCGACTGAGATTGTAGACTCGGAGTAGGGGTTATAGGTTTTTGGAGCTGAGAGTCTTCCTCTTTCGTTATATATAGGGTTTCGTTTGTTTCAGGCAAGTCTTCGGAATCTTCTGGGTCTTCGATCTGGATGATGTGCTCTGATCTGAACTGTGCTGGTGGTGGGAGACGCCGGTCAGTGGTGGAGTCATATCCTGGAGTGCTAGGCTCTGATGGTTCTTGGGAAGAAGACTTGAGAGGCCGCGTCTGCTCAGAACCTCCATCTGAATCTATAAATATAAACACAGCATACACTATTAGATTCTATTAGGTTATTAGATGGTTATACTCGTAGATACTCTTATTTTGCATACACATGCTTCCGTGCTCGAGGGTTACTCTAATTCCGTTTCGTGGAATCGGTAGGTACTCTTATCAACAACAATCCAAAATTTGGTACGTCGTTCGTAATTTGACAACGCGATGATCAGTTTGGTAAATCGTTTGGCACCGCAATTTCGGATGACTAGAAATAAGTTTTTGTGGAAAAATATATTTTTCCAGACAAGTTTTTATAAAATACGTAATTGGTACTGAAATCTTGTGGCCGCCTTTCTGCTCTATCACCAGGACCCTGAATATTGTCTAGGATAACAGTACTTTTAAAGACAAATCACTCGATGAGGTTACGTGGTTTAGTTTAGTTCCTGCCACCTTTCGGATCCATTACCAGATGAGCTCTGTGACAACATTAGATTGCATTGCATTGTACAAACATATCAAGTTAACCAAAGCTTGTAAAAGAGTAGATACCCAGAATAATAGTTAAGACTTTAAACACGAGTTACTGCTGTATGAATCTGCCTTAGCTTCATGTCTGAAGTGTTTTCAGCAGTGGTTAGTAAGGATCATGCGACCGGAGTGTTATTGAGACATCTATCAGGGCTAATACATACATCATCGTAAAAAGTTTGACTTAATTCTGGATAGGACCACGTCACCCGTAGTCCATGGCGTCCTAAATACAGGAATTTTACGTTAGGACGGTGTTCTATAAGTATTGTGTGGTTGTGTATGGGTCTGTGCATTTTATATGTATTTATATATTTAAGTACGTATATATAAATATATTTACTGGAAAACATTTTTTATAAATATATTTTCTGAGTAAATAAAAAGGAGTGAACGCTATTGGAATTTATCCCTGTATTTATTTTATTTTTATGCACTTTTGTCGGTAATACGAGTGTTATTCATTTCTTCATTAGGCACCTAAGCCTTGTTCTACCTTTTGCTTGCAAATTCTTCACATAGTATATCTTTTTCGTTATTCTTTCATCGCTAATTCTCTCGACATGCCCAAACCAACGAACCACGCAAACTTTTACGTTTTTGATGTGTCACTATCATTAAACCTAGCAATTTCTCGAATCTGTTCGTTACACATTTGGTCAGCAAGCACTGCACTAATTACCTACTAAGAGACTGCATGTAGAAATAAGCGGTAGGCTATGATGGAAACTCACCTACATTCTATCCATTTCATCGATAGTTAGGTATTAACGTTTGCCAATTGATTGTATTCAGACGTTTGTGCAATTCACTGTCAAACTTTGAACAAAAAAAATAGAAATATAATTTCTTGGAATTTTTTTCATTTCGATTTTTTCTATGTGGCTAACTGATTCTACTGTAAATATCTGTATTATATGCAAAACACTTACTTACTTTACGCTGTGGTTTAATTACGTTTCAAAATTTCAAAATGAGACCTTTCAGTGAATTTTCAGTGTCTGGTTATTTATACAGTCGATAGATTACAGGGACATTCTCATGCATACCTTTAGATATAGAGTCCAAACTTTTGCCTTCGATGTCTGCCTCTACTTGAATTTCATTGTCTTTCAATATCTCGTCGTCAGACATCTCAGGAATTGGAGTTCTGCTTCGGAACGAGCGACCTGGAAGCAAAGGTTTAAATTTAAGTTCCACGACAAGTAAAACAAAGCCAAAGTTGGTTCGTATTTAGATTCTTAATCAAAGGTTATTGGGCGGAATCCGACCAGCTAGCTGCCTTACCGGCTAATGACAATCGTATTCGATTTCGATTCCAAATCGATTATAACCAGCGGTCACTAGTCATCGGTTGGAAGGAATTGTCCAGAGTTTTCGCTTGTTTTAGTTTTGTAACGTTCGTTCTAAAACGAAAACCAGCGAAAATTCTAGACTATTCCTTCCAAGCGACAACGTAGCGACCGCTGGGTTTAATCGGTTTAGAGTCGAAAACGAACACGAGATTGTTAGACGGTACGGCCCCCGGTTAGTTAAAAATTTCGTACAAAACTAGTTTGAAAATGTTAAATGATTAAATCTCACTTTTCATTTCATGTACATATATTATTAAAAAACCATGGGAATAAAATACAATGTATATTATTTAGACGGGCAATAAGGGAGTAACGTAACCTTTGTACAGGTAAAGGAAAACGTTCTTAGAAGTTTGAATACGTTTTGATCTGCGTTCACAGATTTTGGAAAATATGTACAGACAGCAAGCAAATGGGCAGTTTACATAATAACTTTTTTTGATGCCAATCGATCCTGTTTCTTATCAAAAGCCTCTTCAGGATCAACAACAAGCGTGTTTTAATACCTAGGATAATGAGCCTAAAAGCGACGTAATAAGACGTGTGTTGAAAAAATTAAAAAAAAAAAAAACGTACACGTCTCCTCTTCTTCTCTTTCGGCGAGGTCCGTCTTGATCTTGCTTCTCATGAACTTGGCGTGGGCGGCCCGCGTGCCGGGAGACGCAGCTGTCAGGTTGGGATGAGATACTGAAACGAGAATTTTAGATCAACAATGGTCAATATTGGTAGGTAAGTCGATTGATATCAGATGAATCATTTTGGCTTTCAAATTCAAATTTAATTACTGTCGTCTGTCTCACCTGATTTTAAGCAATGATGTGGTCGAAGATGGCGGATGCGCTAGAACTATATTAGGACTATAGAGATGCCGAGATCTTAAAAGATATGTTTCTTGAATCGTTGGCTGTTGGGCAATAGGGATGTTGACTCCATTTTTTATGATGTCAATCAATTCGGTTTTCTCATGAGAATCAAATCTCTATATATCGAAAAAACTGGAAATCTAACGCTAGGAACGTCAAAAATGAGAATCAAAGTCGGTCGTACCTACTGAGGGCTAAAACGCACCATACAAATTGGACAAACATCTGACGGTAGAACAAGTGGCGTTATAAGGAGTAACTTAGGCTACTTTTATTTTAGAAAAAGAATTAGGGTTCCGCACAAAAAAATAAAAACCATGAAATCCAATATCTCCACGCGGGTGAAACCGCGGGCAGCAGCTAGTAGTGACTATAGGTACTTACTGCTCTTCTTTATAGGAGTTTCGAAGACCTCGTCTTCTAGCGCGGACTCCCCGTCAGCTGCTGTTTTCTTCGTCTCTTCTCGATTTGCGAAGTCAGACTTGATTTTGCTTCTCATGAACTTGGCATACGCTACCCTGGTGGTCGGAGTCACTGATGACAGATTCGGGTTGTATTCTGGAAGAAGATTTTTGATTTTAGAATAATGTAACTCAACTTCTCCGTTCTTGCTGAGATATCCGTTCTTTTATAAATACCTAGCAGTTTCTGAGGGTCAATAGTCCTGTCGTGCACGTTCTCCAGGATATGAACCCGCAGTGACTGGCGGCTCCTCCTGATGTCCTGCTCAACCTTTGTGCCAATGGGGTCGCGACGTGTGGTGTTGGTGCGGACCAGAGCGTTCCAGTCGCGTTTTTTACTGAAATTGTTCAATAAATTGATGTGTTTTTGTTATACTGATACATATTTCAGCCTACAGCACACAAAATGCAAACTTATTAATAGGTTTCCGTGCAAAGTTATAGATAGGTAAGTAAATAGTTCGTGCACCATGGGAATCGATGTTTAAATTTCCCCCCGAAATCAGCCCCAAAACGTATGATTTTTTTGTGATGGTTACATCACTAGAACTAGAAATTTGCGGTTTTCGGATTGTTTTCTTTAGTTATGCAATAAGACATTGCTTCTTACCAAATTTCATGACTCTAGGGCAACGGGAAGTAAGGTTTTCATTACCAGTTTTGACAGACAGATTGACAGAAACACGAACAATGAAGTTACCCTATAACGGTTCCTTTTTTTTTGAGGTACGGAACCCTAACTTGGACTTACCTGTCAGTGCTGCCTCTTCTAACAATTGCCTTAGCTATTTGACTGAATACATCCTTTGGTTTATCTTTCGATATGACGTCTTTTATGATTCCTTCTACGATGCCAATTTGGAAGTCTTTGAGGATTCTTCTTTCCATCACCTTACCCTTCTTTCCGGCCACTGCAAAATTACAGAAAATCCTACTATAATATTATAAATTCAAAAGTGTGTTTGTTGATTAGTTGGTTTGTCCTTCTTTCACGCAGCAACGGAGCAACGGAACGAAGTGATTTTTGGCATAGATATAGTTTATGGACCGGAGAGTAACATAGGT
Organism: Crocallis elinguaria; assembly: GCA_907269065.1. Lineage (NCBI taxonomy): Eukaryota > Metazoa > Arthropoda > Insecta > Lepidoptera > Geometridae > Crocallis > Crocallis elinguaria. The sequence continues at coordinate 3,647,737 of OU026076.1, forward strand.
TATTTTTTATGCCGGAAGAATGCACGGTTCCTGTGGGAACGCGGGCGAAAACCGCGGGCAGAAACTAGTAATATTAGAAAACATTCACATGAATTGCAGTTTTAATTTTATACTGCTAAAGTATTTGGATTGACTTTGTTTTGTAAATTAATTAGGTGTAATTAGCTGTACTACCTGTTCTATACCCTGTATAGATAGCTCTCTCATTTTCCAATACACAAAACAGAAAAAGATGGAAGATCTTTGACGAGATCTAAATTTAGTTAGAGCTTAGCTAAAGCTAGTTTAGAGATGTCAAATATCTTCCATTCTTGATAAATTAGACGCCACTAAATTCACAGTCCTTAAATTTACACTAGACACAAGCAAGTGGATAAATTTGGCAGGTCTAAAATATATTCCATCTCTCATGTTCTCATTTAGAAAGAAAGATTGAAACCAAAATTAGGTTTAGGTATGAGATAGCAAAATCGACACCAATGGTGTCTAATGCCCATTTTCACCACTGGCACTTAAACAATCCCTTAACTACGGAACCCTTAGCGTAAAGCATCACCTAACTCAACCTTTAACTTCCTTTTTATTTTCACCGTGCATTCTTCGCGACTGTCACCTACATAAGTGTTCCTTAACAACCTGTCACTTAGCACGGTGAAAATTTAGGTGACGTCTTACGCTAAGGAATCCGTAGTCGGAGAATTGTATAGGTGCCAGTGGTGAAAATGGGCATTATTGCACTAAATTGTGCCAGTGAAATTACTGGGTTTATGAGACTTAATACATAATGTCTCAGGGTAACGAGCGCACTGCAGTGCGGCGCAGGACTTTGTGTTTCAAAGTTCTGAGTGGCACTGCAATTGTTATGGGCCGGCGTTATGCTTACCATCCGGCAAACGTCCAGGGCCCTATTTAATAAAGCTGACAATCCGACAAGTCCGACATATGTCAATAAGTGACAATTCGACAGTTTTTCTGTTTAATAAAACTTACAGGCGACAAAATTGTCGTGGTGGAAAATTGACAAATTTGTCACGACAATTTTCTTATTGTCAGATTAGTAAAGACTGTGGTTTTTTGACATATGTCGAGTTTTATTAAACGCGTTTTTAGATGACAAATATGTCAAGATTTCACCGGTCGGTTTTTGACATATTTGTCACTTTTATTAACCAGACTAAGCGCGACAATTCTACAATTATGTCATTTTTTGACATATATGTCGAATTGTCAGCTTTATTAAACAGGGCCCAGCTATCAAATAACATAACAAAAGGTAAAAGTTGAGTTAATCACCAGTAGCATCCTGCATGTTGATCCTGGGCGTCTTCATTCCGTTGTTGTGCAGTATGTCGATGAGCTCGTATCGGAGCGTGGAGATGTCCTGCCGTATCTCCATGACGTCGTCCTCCGTGACGCCGACCTCGTCGCGCGCCCGCTGCTCCGCCGTCACGTAGCGCCGGACGAGCACGCGCATCACCGCCTCGTGCTCCTGGCGGGCTTTCTCGCGGGATTTGTTCTAGACACGAGCAAAAAAAAACAAAAAACCGTATGTATAATTGGGATGTTGTGAAACACAAAATACTATACAGATTTAAAAACTTTACATTAACACAATGAAAATGAAATTCACAAAAAAAATATAATTTCCTCAAAGATGCTGGTACTGCATCTAAAAGTATCACGAAATCAACGATTTTTTTTATCATCCATAAGTAATTTTAAATGATGCCATCACATTCTTTACATTTCAATGAATAAAAAAATGTATGACAACTATGTACTTAAACGTAATTTTCACGGCCAAATCAACAAAATGCTTGTTTTTAGTACAGCGTTCAACGGTCCGCGTTGAACAAGTGACGTCAGATGTTCTACCCAATTTGTATGGGGCGTGTTAGCGCTCAGTAGATACGCCTGACTTTGACTCTCATTTTTGACGCTCCTAGCTTTCGATTTCCAATTTTTTAACACAGAAATTTGATTCTCATGAGAAAACGAATTGATTGATATCATAAAAAATGAGTCAAAATCCCCATTACAACTGAAAGTAAAGAAAAATATTTTACCTGAGCCACTCCCACAGTTAAAACTAATCTAATGACATCTCAAAGCCGCATCAAACCATTTAGGTTACAGAGCGTGCCAAATTGACATACATACTTATAAACAGTTGAAACAACAGACAGTTTAAATGAAATCTTGCCAAAGTTATGTGTTCTGAATGATTGGCAAAAAAGCCAGATGAAAACTAATGAAGTATTTTATATACAGTCAAAATTACTTACAATAATGGATCCCCTATCCCAGGTGGTGCAGAGCTGTTTCGCCCAGCCGACGAACTGTTTAGGAGTGGGAATGATGTTGAAGGGAGGTGGAACTGTGTCTCCGTCCTCAAAGTAGGACATCCAGAGGTTGCTGCGAGCGAATTTCCACTCTGTGTCTGCCCTTTCCTGAGAAAATATGAAAATTGTGATTTTCACACATATTCAAGTTGGTAATATTTGTTGCCAGGTTTTATTTATTTAAGGTTCAAGGTATACGCCCTGCTTCGAAGATTGAAGAATTAAAATCAAACGTGTCGAGAAAATTGGTCTGGCAGTTTCAAGAAAACTTAACTGAAAAAAAAAAATTACATTTTTAAGGCTGTAATTGTATTTAGATTCCAGTCTTTTTGGGATCCCAGGAAAATAAGAAAACCACGAAAGACCACCTAGTGTTTCAAGCCAATAGTTCGCTAAACGAAGGTTAGAACGTTAGAAGAGAAGAGTAAAAAGGTGTGCTTTTATATGATTTTATGTCACGAGAAACAAAAAAAAACCCTACTAACAAGCCTATGTAACAAAGGTTACATAAAAACACGACAGCCTTAGCCAGAATCACTCGGGATGATGTAAGAATTATAATTATAAGTAGTCTTGATAGCAGTTACATATTTGAGCCTTTTGGGGTTGAGACACTTGGACCGTGGGGACCTGGAGCTCATAGAATTTTTAAAGAACTTTCAGGGCGTCTGGTCGAAGCCACACGTGACCAAAATGCTGGCCTCTACTTAGGTCAAAGATTAAGCATTGCCATTCAACGTGGCAATGCTGCCAGCATTTTGGGAACGTTGCCTACTGGCAGCGGATTATTAGATTAAGATTGTAAATAAATTAGTGTGTATTTTATTTAGTTATTTTAGTTTATGTTGTTTACTTTTTCTGTTACTATAATAAAGGCTTAATGTTTTACAGAATTATAACGATACCCCATACATCGGAATTGTTCAGGCATTTAAAAGATATGTTGGCATAAAAAAACTCACATTCATACATACTTAACATACATCCATGAACCCTAAGCAATAAAAAAAAACACTCCTTTTTTGTGCAGTCGTGCAAAAATGGCAGAAAACTAGAAAATTTTTTTACAGACGCTAATGAAACAAAAAGACATGATTCACTTTTCCACTTACCGAAATAATTTGATAAGAGTTGGACATCATAGCGATGAGCATATTCAGTAGCACTATGATGTTGATCACAGAGTACGAGCCGAATGTGAGAAGCGCCCAGAACCGAGTGAAGCTTTTGATGCCGGTCAGCTCGAACGTCGTCAGGTCCACTAAGCCAAACGAAGCCCAGAATAGGGATTGAGAGGTTTCGAATAAACTGAAAACAGATGTTATCATTATCATCATCGTCGTCACCGCTTTGCTCGTGTAGTCTACCGTCAAGACTAATGTGCGCGCATTACTGTCCTTGTTACATTACTGACCTTTGAGTTTCAAAGTTCTGGGGTGAAGTTGTTATGGGCTGGCGTTATGCTTAACATTAGGCAAATGACCAGCGCGTCCGTGGTAAATTATAATAGTATAAAGAAAACAGCCGGAGACTGCTGAACGCCTCCCTAATAGAACGCCAATTGGACTTCTTGCATTTCCCGCAACAGTTCCCGCGGTTTTGACCAGGTTGTCGGCCCACCTAGGGTGCCTATGATTTGTCTTCCAATTCGCGGTCACTACTCGAGAACCTTTCTTTCTCGTAGAATGGGTTCTGCCCATTGCCATTTTGACTTGCTAATTTTGGGAGCTGTGAGAACGAAAGTCATCGGGCTTTTGTTCTCCTGCGGATTTTCTTATTCCGTGTTTTATCACACAAAGAAACCCCTTGCATAGCCCTCTCCATAAAACTCGTTGCGTCCAATGAGGCCAACAGTTATAGAGACCACGTCAGAGATGTTATGATTGATTAAAAATGTGTTGAAAATAATCGTTACATTATTTTAAAGTACATAAAAACAACTGCAGGTCACTTTCACGCGTGAGGAACCATTACCTCATCCACCTGCGGCTGGCCTCTGATTAGCTTAAGGTTGAGGGCGTGCCGTTACAAATCTCCCTGAATGAAAGATGTCTAGGACCCGACATTGTTGGACCTTTGAAGACCTTTGACTAGCAATGGGATACAGTAGGTTAAAAAAGTAAGAAAAGGCACTAACTTAGCGTATCGCCTCCATATCGTACACGCTCGTTCTTGGTTGTCGAAGTCAGCAATGCCGTTTGGATTGTGATAGCATTTGTTTTTCTCTAGTTCAGCGTAATACCACATCAGTTGATTCAGTCCTATGGACATAATGGATTAGTTAGTAACTTTTATCTGGTTGTGAAACTCAGCTGCCATGTTGTTCGAGAGACTTGAAGAGCTAAAAACCATTGTTCTCTAGCTCACGGATTAACTAAAAATGATAGACAAAATGAAAAGCTTGATCCTTTTCCACACCTGCACTTTCTATAAATCATATTATTTTTCTCTTGTGTAAAAAGGTGTGTAAATTATGACAAAGGTAATTAACTTAATATAAATAAATATTAAGTTTTTTCTGTTCGCATATGAAGGTAGGTGTATAAACACTTGATTTGATATGTTATCACATGATCCACACAAACAAAATTCAATGATAGGAAATGATGAACTCTTTAATATTAATGTTGGGACGTCAGTTATCAGGTGGTAGGACCAAGTGTTGCGAGTGTACGCGTGGGTACCACCCACAGATCATAGAAACAAGGAGATGTGGTAAGGCGTACGTAGCGGGTGCGAACGCATCAGGCCAGATACATTTAATCGAATTCACTTTGCAGTCGGTCTTGCTGTCCCATTTTTTTGTCTGTCCAATATTAATAAATTTATTTGTGTGCTGTAAGTCTCTTAGTGTGCATAACAAATGAGTAGGTGTGGTGCCGTACTTACAGATTATGCATTAAGCGGTTTAGCGGAATGGTGAAAATAATGTATCAAAAACGAAGACATATTTTGAACGCGAACGGCTCTCCGCCACCAACGCTGTGCTCACGTAATCTGCCGCCAAGTAATAGTGTGCATGCATTTCCGGTTAAAAGACAGTGAAATTATCTCAAGTAACTTGTGCACTGCAGTGCCACGCAGGCCTTTTGTGTTTAAAACTCTGGCTGGCACTGCAAATTTTGGGCAGGGCTTAAGCTATACGATCAGTAGTATAAAAAACACTGATATCCAGTTCAATAATCAAAGTGTCTTACCACATCCAAAAGCAAAAAGCACCAGCATATAAACGAAGAAGAACTTAAGGATATCCAAGATCATCCTTCCCAAAGACACCTGCAGGGGCCCAAGGTAAGGGTTGATGGAGAAGATGTGCACCAGCTTCAGAAACGAGAAGATCATGCCGGCAGCGAAGGCACCCTCGGAGAGCAGCATAGGGTCGTAGGAGTCCCATTGCTCTCTGGGGTACCAGGGGTCTACACCAGTTTTGTAGTCACGCTAAAATAACAATTACGACACAATTATAAACAGTCAGTACTCCTAATAGGCAGTTGGATAGTTTACGAAACGTTTCCTTTTCTTTCCATACATCTTTTAGTAGAGCCTCTGGTGGAAACTTAGATGATTTTTTTTATGCATTTTGGTAATGAGACGAGCTTGTCGTTTCCCTGATGGTAAGCATAACGCTGGTCCATAACAATTGCAGTGCCACTCAGAACTTTGAAACACAAAGGCCTGCGCGACACTGCACTGCGCTCGTTACCCTTTTTTTTTTTTTTTTTTTTTTTGTTTACGCACACCCCCGCCCGAGGTGCAATAGAAGGGGGTAGTGTGGGGCTCCAGCCGGCTTCCACTACCAGCCCATACCCACTAAAACCTCCGGGGACGAAAACATACACAGCACCTTATGCTGGGGCCACGGGGAGCAAGCATTCTTCCGTGAGCGCTCGTTACCCTGAGACATTAGTAATACCTAATACCAAATTACTGGGCTTATGAGGCTTAATAAAGTCTCATAAGCCCAGTAATTTCACAGACCATGGATTTCATGATCTAATAATCGATAAAATAATAAGTTTACGTAACTTGCAAACTATACTCGGGGAACAGCGGCGCGAGTACGGATCTTTTCGATAAATAAAATTCGATAAAATTGACAGTTAACATCGATAAAGTGGGTTTTATTCTATAAAATTAACAGTTAAAATCGATAAAGTGGGTTTTATCGATTTTAACTGTCAATTTTATCGTATTTTATTTATCGAAAAGATCCGTACTCGCGCCGCAGTTACAGAATGTCATGTTTCATGGAGATCAAATGTGGAGGCCGTAAGCATTACCTGAACAATATACCACGAAGATATCCTCAAGCAAATCCAGGCGGTATAAAACATGTTCGTAATGAAGTCCACAATGTTCCAGAGGTCGCTTATGTACTCCACCAGTCCTCCAGTCCACAGCGCTCTTATTTCTGCCCAAATAAGACCTACAAAACGTTCATCATTAGAGAGAAAATATCATTCAACAGCATGTTTTAAGGTTCGTAGTGAAATTTTAAATTCTAAGAGGTAAGTAAATATAACTATGTAAGCAGCGGCGCTAGTACGGATCTTTTCGGTCGATAAAATTCGATAAAATTGACAGTTCAAATCGATAAAACCCACTTTATCTATTTGAACTGTCAATTTTATCGAATTTTATCGAATATTATATAATTTTATCGACCCGAATAGATCCGTACTTGCGCCGCAGTATTGGTTTGGATGCCACTGTAAACATGAATGTTTACACATTTGCACATTTAAGTGTGTGCAGTGCTCTATTAAAAACGTTGTGATATAGGTACATCAAACTGCGCACTGCAGTGCCGCGCAGGCCTTTGTGTTTGTAAGTTCTGGGTGGCACTGCAGTTGTTATGGGCCAGCGTTATGCTTACCAACAGGCAAACGACCAGCTTGCCTCGTTACCAAATAACATAAAAAAGGTACAAAATAGCTCAATTGTACTTCTCATCACAAAGAAAGACTCCAATGAAAGAAGCATGCCAACAAACTCAAATTTACTTGCTATGTAGATGATGACTGTGAACTCTATTGGACCCGGCAGCGAGCCTCGCTCATGCTCCTTCCAGTATTCTACCAACTCCTGGAGCCAGCTAATGCCGGACCACTCCAGGACTAAGAACTCCGCCCGTTGGGATGCCAGGGAGAGAAGAGCTGGGGAACAATAATTATATGCAGTTTAGAGAAACTACCACCTATAGGGAATCCTAGTGTAGGGGTATGAATGTGTAAGATACCAATTTGGAACGGACACGGTGGGTTTCTGGAATGTTCGTTGACTTTGAGCACGGATCGGGTCTGTTGGTGTCTTTATCATTTCTTATGTTCTGATAAAGACAGCATTAGTTTTAGTCTGTGATTCGGGTAGACGAATGTTGCAGAGGCCCGCTGTTAGAGTCATTTATTTTAACTTTCATATGTGCTCCTTTGGGGTCTATTTGAATAAAGCATTTTGAATTTGAATTTGAATTTTGTTAGTGGGAGGACTAACTCTTCTGCGAGTGTCCGTCTGGGTTGTTACCACCGCTTTGCTCGTGAAGTCTGCCACCAAGCAGTAGTGTGCAAGCATTACTGTGTTCCGGTTTGATGAGCAGAGTATCCAGTGAAATTAGTGGGCTTATGAGACTTAATAGCTAATGTGTCAGGGTAACGAGCGATCTGCAGTGCCGCGCAGGCCTTTGTGTTTCAAAGTTCTGGGTGACACTGCAATTGTTATGGGCCGGCGTTATGCTTACCATCAGGCAAACGACCAGCTCGTCTCGTTACCAAATAACATAAAAAAAAAAAGCGTTTATGTTTGTTATGTAGGAACTTACTAAGGAACAGCATGTAAGAAGAGCTGTGACAGATGAACTTGACGAAAGGCTTCTTCATGAACCGGCCGTACTCCGAGTTGGGTGCCAGCATGTAGATCGAACAGTATACTGGGAACATCACGCCCAGTTTTGCCACCTGGAGAATCATCAATTATCTATACTCTATACATATAAATAAAATTGAAGTGTCTGTTTGTAATATCAAAATAACAGCTTTTAACTAAAAGCATATGAAAGTTTATACGGAACCTACTACATAAAACAGCCATTTTTAAAATTTTTATCTAGCTGTCTGTTTGTTCCGGGTAATCTCCGAAACGGCTGGGCCGATTTTAATCGGACTTTCACTGGAAGATAGCTGATGTTACAAGGAGTAACTTAAGCTACTTTTATTTTGGAAAAAGAATTAGGGTTTCGCGCAAAAAAATAAAAACCATTAAATCCAGCAGCTAGTTTGTAATATGTTTGAGAGGTGGAACGAGCTCATACCGCTCATTAAGTTAGTTCAAGTTACCTGTACACATTGCCCGACGATGTTTTTCCGTTTGAATCCAGGCAGGCCTTCGTACCAAATCGCCCCAAGAAGTTGTTGCACGTTTGGATGCGCCACAAACTGTGAAACATAAATACATATGTACTTAATTGGGTAGTTGCATGAAATAAAAAATACATAATTTCTGTCGTTATACAGTTTTAAGAAGATCACATTAACACAGTAAAAATGAAATTCTAAAAAAATATATAATTTCCACAAAGGTAGGTACTGCGTCTACAAGTTTCCCAAATTCAATGATTTTTTTATCGTCCAATAGTAATTTAAATGACACTATCAGATTATTTATATTTCAATGAATAAAAAAATTTAAGACAACTATGTACAACGCAGTTTTTCACGGTCAAATCAACAAAATGCATGTTTTTATGTACATCTTTACGGTCCGCGTTGAACAAGTGACGTCAGATGTTCTGTCCAATTTGTGTAGGGCATTTTAACGCTCAGTAGATACGCCCGACTTTGACTCTCATTTTTGACGTTCCTAGTGTTCGATTCCAAATTTTGTCAATATAGACATATGATTCTCATGAGAAAACGAATTGATTGATATCATAAAAAAAATTGAGTCAACATCCCCATTGATTTATTAAAATTATCTTCTAACTTCCAACTCCTTTGCTCTTCTAAATGGAACGAAAATTTGTTCCGGCTAATATCTGAAACGGCCGGACCGATTTTGACGGGACTTCACTTGCAGGTAGCTGATGTTATAAGGAGTACCTTAGGCTACGTGGGCGAAGCCGCGGGGCACAGGCAGTCTTTCATAAAATGTATATGGGTGGGATCATCCTCAAGCACTGACTGTGATCCTTCTTGTCTTCGAGAGCTGTAATAACCCTTTTAAACAAAAAAAATTCAAAGACGGAGAAATCGTTAAACATACTGTAAGAGAATAAAGGTAGAACATGGTGTGGTGCTGTAGTGCTACGCTATGACGTCAGCAAGTCAGTGCTACGCCGTAGTCGTCCCAGCGCTACGCAAGGGGAAGACGCGGAGAAGGACAGTAATTCTCATAGAACTACGAGCGATAATAGGTACACGTGTCGATTATTCAAACCGAGTTGTCTCATTTCTGGACTTAACAACACATAAAGTCAAACAAACAAGCTACTTCTTGTTTGACCTCATTTAAAAATACGAGAGGGATAGCTTTTTAAAGGAACTTCGCATCTTAATACGTCGAGCTATTGCATAATATGTCTTTATGTCAGTAAATAACTTTTTACTTTTGCTCTAAGTCTATGATAATAACAAAATGCAAAGGTATTACGTACCTATCATTACTTCTGATTTCGTAGACGATTCCATAAAAATGGCTTCATACGGCTTGCTTTCTTTACACGTGGTATAATAAGCTTGCTAACTTATGAGGCTTTATACTTGGAGAAAAGGTGTTTTATTTTGAAAGAAGCTTTTTGTTTTGGTTCTAGTTATTCTAGGGAAAATAAAAGCTGAAGAGAAAACTTAGCATCTTAAAGTACTTAATTAACTAAAAACTAGCGCCTTCTCACGTCCAATTGTCATCTAGGGCGGCGGGTTCGGCAGCAGAAGCAGCGGAAATCCTTAAACGGAGGAAATATGCATCCCTTGGTGACGGATACATATTTCTTCCTTTTGGGGTCGAGACAATGGGCCCCTGGGGACCAGACGCGAAGCTGTTTTTTAAGGAGTTGTCCCGACGCTTAGTAGAAGTGACAGGTGACCAACGAGCTGGCGCTTACCTCGGTCAACGTATTAGTTTAGCTATTCAGCGAGGTAATGTCGCCAGCTTTTTGGGCACCCTACCTGCAGAAGGCGACCTTAATGCTGTTTTTTATTTATAAGGTTTTGTTTAATTTTGTTTTTAATTGATAAATTCTTAGTTTTTTATTGAAATGTAAATAATCCTAGATATCTTATTAAATTTCTATATTACAAAAAAAAAAAAAAAAACTAAAAACGGAAATATAATTTGAATTTGTATTTGTAAAAAAGGGAAAGGTTTTTTCTGCAATAAGTTTATAGGCAGTAATCATCCTAGCCCTTACCAATTTCTGCTTATACTTTATAGCCAGCTTCAGCCTTCCTAAGGTCTGCCTCTCCCCCAGCTCCCAGCAGTCGTTGTCCCAAGGGTTGTAGTTGAGCATAATCTCCAGCTCTCTGGAGGTCCTGGTGTGGTCCAGTAGAGCAGTAGCGAACTCCGTGCATTGTTGGCGCAATGCCTGGACGTTGGAACATACTGTATTTACTTGCATTTTGCAAATGACTTAATATCGGGTACCGAGCGCTATGCTATGCCGCACAGGCCTTTGTGTTTCAAAGTTCTGAGCGGCACTGCAATTGTTATGGGCTGGCATTATACTAATTTTTTACTTTTTTTTATTTTATTTGGTAACGAGTCGAGCTGGTCGTTTGCCTAATGGTAAGCATAACGCCGGCCCATAACATTTGCAGTGCCACCCAGAACTTTGAAACACAAAGGCCTGCGCGGCACTGCAGTGCACTCGTTACCCTGAGACATTAGGTATTAAGTCTCATAAGCCCAGTAATTTCACTGGATACTCTGCTCATCAAACCGGAACACAGTAATGCTTGCACACTACTGCTTGGCGGCAGACTTCACGAGCAAAGCGGTGGTAACAACCCAGACGGACACTCGCAGAAGAGTTAGTCCTCCCACTAACAAATACCAATACCATTATTATAATAAATGCTGTTAGTGGTAGTACTAACTCTTCTGCGAGTGTCCGTCTGGTTTAGTACCACCGCTTTGCTCGTGAAGTCTGCCGCCAAGCAGTAATGAGCAAGCATTACTGTGTTCCGATTTGATGAGCAGAGTAGCCAGTGAAATTACTGGGCTTATGAGACTTAATGCCTAAAGTCTCAGGGTAACGAGCGCACTGCAGTGCCGCGCATGCCTTTGTGTTTCAAAGTTCTGAGTGGCACGCAATGGTTATGCGCCGGCGTTATGCTTACCATCAGGCAAAAGACCAGCTCGTCTCGTTACCAAATAAAAAAATGCGATATTCAATTTTGTATATCTAAAAGGTTGGCACTTGCACTGCAGAAAGGTCATAGCAGGTTTGCACATCCATCCATACAATGACAGACACATACAAACACTGACACACAATCTCTGGCGCTGGTCCGTTATTCTCATCCCCAGGCCATGCCAAGCCGCGGTCAGATTAGTCAAGTATAAAGCAGTGAGTAACCGTAACCGATTAAATAAATAACAATTCGCAATCCCATCATTACCAGTCCTTCACCAATATTTACCTTGTACTCAACTCTGAACTCTGTCTCCATTCTGCTTAGCCTGTTCAGTTCCCAGGATAGTTGGAAGGCTGTTAGAAGTGGATCGGCAGATGAGAGGGCGATGAGGGAAGGAGATGAGAGGGCACGGTACGCGTTGATACGAGCTTGGGAGTGGCGGAGAGAGTCCTCTTGGGAGGATAGGACGCACTCGTCGCAACCGCATCTAGGGAAGAAAAAGTTACATTATTTATTTATTTCATTCACACTACAAGAACACATTGAAGCTTCTAATATTTCTGTTAAGGCCGGTATTCCACTCAAAGATCTATGTCCAATTTTTGTGTCCTTTATTTGATCAAATTTCTTGGACAGATGACCTCCACTCATCCAAAATTTCTTAGTATATTTTGCGTAGTTTGAAAAAATGGAAGCATTTCGACCTCATGTATTGCTATCGTCCTTGTCATAATCTTTGATCAAATATCGGTGTTCCTAGGTGATTTGATGAAGTCATCCAAGTTCTTTGATCAAACGCACCTTGGTAAAGGATCTATTATATAGACTGGAATACCACCATAAAATAAATACATTTGAACAATTGTCGCTGCCAACAGAATGCGAAACCGCATCTTTTGGGTTATCTAGAGCTTAGATAACCCAGAAGAGATAACCCAAATGGCGAGAAATTTTTATCACGGAAAAATGCGTGGTTCCTATTGGAACAAGGGTAAAACCGCGTGTAGAAGCTAGCTGAAAATAACACAAGTAACTAGTAGAGTGAAAGTAGTTTTTACACTACTATCCACTAGACGAGACCTTTAATCCTGTCCTATAGTGGTAACTCTGTTAGCAAATTTCATCGTGCATATGTTTTTAACCGACTTCCAAAAAAGGAGGAGGTTTTCAATTCGTCGGGTATTTTTTTTTTTTTTTATGTTTGTTACCTCAGATCTCGGTCATTTATAAACCGATTTGGGAAATTATTTTTTTATTTGAAAGGATATACTTTCAGATTGGTCCCATAGAAATTTCATCAAAATCGGTTCTGTAGTTTGTCACTGAAGTCGGTTCGTAGCTTTTTTAAAGCAATTTTTCTCTTGTTCACCACTCGATATTTTATTGCTTTTTTGATAAGTTTTGACATCTCAACACAAACATTTAAACTCTCCCCCTGTAATACTTTACTAATGTTTACGTTGAAATGTCTGTCTGCTTGTAATTGATTATAATGGATCTGGAATACAGTATGTCTTCTATCAAATCGGTGATGCAAGAACAATATCATAAATAAGGGTCGGAAGTGATCGTTCCAATTTATGGCGTATTTTTAGAGGATACGAATTTGTTTGCTATCGTGGATGAGTAATGTTCATATTTCATAATCCATTGATCTTTGCTGTATTTTATGTATTCAATCTTTTCTATCCAAAGGTTTGCTACACAACTATTAACTAAACACTAAACAATCGTTTATTGCAGACATTATTGGATAAGAATAAACTCAGTGGGGCAGCGTAGACGCTTATGCAAACGTACGTTTGCTTGTCAGATTAACAACGCTTTTCCGTCAAGCGCGCATTTCGAGTATCACGAAATCCGCGCTTGACGAAAAAGCGTTGTTATTCTGACAAGCAAACTTACGTTTGCAGAAGCGTCTACGCTGCCCCAGTGAAATTACAAGACATCTCTCGCTTCCATAATACTGTTATGCAGACCGTAGACGATTATGCAAACGTGCGTTTGCTTGTCAGAATAACAACGCAAAGGTGCATCAAGCGCGGATTACGAGTATCTCGTAATCGACGCTTGATGAAAAAGCGTTGTTATTTTGACAAGCAAACGTACGTTTGCATAAGCGTCTACGGTCTGCATCAGTCCCACATGGTGGTTGGGTCAGACTTTCTACTCTCTCGCTCCCACTTCGCTCAGTCGAAGACATCCGTATAGCGCCCATTACATGCTCATGCTTGTTTGAGTTTTGCTGTCAAAATAACCAGGTTTTGTTTGCAGGATGCGTTTCCGAGATATAAACGATCAGAAACTGATGCTTCCATACACGAAATCATTCCAAGTGAATTAAACTCACCTTGCTATAGTTTTATTTATTGATTTATTATTAATACAGAGAAATATACAAATTTGGTTTTTATTGTCTTAAAACCTATGTCAGGTTTGTCAGTAGTTAGTGTTTTGGAGTATTCGAAAATGGAAAACAGGAAATTACGGGAGTTTGCATGTTTTGACATCTGGTTACATTTGCGACTCATCTAGCTATAATAATATATGAGCACATATAAAAATGGGTTGCTATTTTTAGTGCAAGGTCAATGTAGTGATTCAGGGAATGATCTGTACCTACTTGACGTCGTGAGGCACCGGCAGCGTGGCTCCTCTGTCCAGTAAGATCTTCAGGATCTCGTAGTGGTTCCTGTGTGAGGCCAGGATGAGTGGAGTGATGTCTGGAGTGAAGGTCGCTGCTGCTGCATCCACGGACTCCCAACTCTGGTAGAACGGTAAGAATAAACCACGAGTTTTTTTTTAATGTTATTTGGTAACGAGACGAGCTGGTCGTTTGCCTGATGGTAAGCAAAACACCGGCCCATAACAATTGCAGTGCCACCCAGAACTTTGTAACACAAAGGCCTGCGCGGCACTGCAGTGCGCTCGTTACCCTGAGACATTAGGTATTAAGTCTCATAAGCCCAGTAATTTCACTGGATACTCTGCTCATCAAACCGGAACACAGTAATGCTTGCACACTACTGCTTGGCGGCAGACTTCACGAGCAAAGCGGTGGCAACAACCGAGACGGACACTCGCAGAAGAGTTAGTCCTCCCACTAACAAGAAATATTTTCCTGTAATATTGCGTTGTTACTGATTTACACATATATAGGATGAGTTTAAATCGGTATGTTATCCCAACGGGGGTCAATGTACTCCTTGAGGTCAACAACATTTGTTTTGCGAGTTTTTGAAATTAGGAATTTTTCATTAAAGAAATGGCATTTAAAGTCTACAACAAAATTCTACTTCAGAAATTCCGGGCAGCCCTAGTTCAGCTGGTTCACTTGAGCCATATTCAACTTTCTCTACTCGACTAACTCGACATCAAGGACTACATCATTATTTGCACGGCAAGGACTTGGCCGGCAACATTTTGAACTAAATTGTTCTACTGTCAGTGGCGTATGCCCTGGGCCTGCAGGCCCTGCCGCACCGCGCGCCGATCAGTATATACGATAGCCCCGCTTCTTGATGTCTGCCAAACTTACACCCACGAGCCCCCACGACCACCTTACGAGATTTAAGCTTTTATTATTAATTAGTTTCGTTAATCTATGTTTTGTTTTTGATTTTCTTTGACAATTTTAAACTGAATCGAAAGAGACAAAACACAGTTTAACACTGTTCATTAGGTAATAAGAGCCTTAGTTAGGTAGTCTTTTTTTAATTTCTTCTGCTTGCACCGCCCCTAGCAGCCTGCCGCCCCGGGCCATGGCCCTTTTGGCCCTAGGGTAAATACGCCCCTGTCTACTGTACTATAATTTTCTTGTGGTTACTTGGTAACTAGCAACTTAATCACAGCAGAGTTCATTGTACCTTTGGATGCTTTCTACCCCGCACTAGGTTAATATACCATGGAGACAAACAATTCAGGGAAACTATTACTCAATCTCAGCCAGACAAACAAGGTCACTGCCCTATCTGTACCAACAGGGTTGGCTCCCCCTATGGCAGACATAATGGCACTTGGTATACGCCATTTCCTTCTGATAGATCATTAATTTTAGTCGGATGTTACCCATCTTGTAATTAGTAATAATAATGTAATGGATATGAGAAATAGTAAATTTATCAATGTCTACATTAAAAAAATTGGGTCAATTATATTTTACAACGACAGAGTGAAGCTGTATGTTTTTTCAGGTCTCTTATTTATAGAACACTAGCTTCTGCCCGCGGTTTTCACCCGCGTTCCCACAGGAACCGTGCATTTTTCTGGGATAAAAAGTAGCCTATGTTATTCTCCGGTCCATAAAAATATCTATGCCAAAAATCACGTCGATCCGTTGCTCCGTTACTGCGTGAAAGAAGGACAAATCAACAAACACACTTTCGCATTTTTAATATTAGTAGGATTATTTGATAACAAGACGAGCTGGTGATTTGCCTGATGGTAAGCATAACGCCGGCCCACAACAATTGCAGTGCCACTCAGAACTTTGAAACACAGTGTCCTGCGTGGCACTGCAATGCGCTCGTTACCCTGAGACATTAGGTATTAAGTCTCATAAGCCCAGTAATTTCACTGGAAACTCTGCTCATCAAACCGGAACACAGTATTGCTTGCACACTACTGCTTGGCGGCAGACTTCACGAGCAAAGCGGTGGTAACAACCCAGACGGACACTCGCAGAAGAGTTAGTCCTCCCACTAACAACTTCAACTTATAGGTATTAAGTCTCATAAGCCAAGTAATTTCACTGACTACTAAAATAAATAATATAAAATAAATAAATCTAGGATGATAAGTTCTACAACTGTGCTGAATTGAAGTAGGTACCTATATAACTGTTGTACCTAGAACTAACTGGATATAGAATCTGTGGTTTTGACTAAAATTGCCTGCGACATACAGACAATAGGCATTCAGTCAAATATGGATTCACCGAAGTCTTATTATAAGAGTTCTTTAATTTGCACTACAGTACTCACAGGTCTTATTAATTTTGATAATTATCTGATAAATTCCTACTTACGTAAGGTTCTCCTGGTACATGATGCTCCTCTTCCCATTGGAGAAGAAGTTCCACGGCTTCCACGTATTCTTCCTTGATGGCGTGGAGAAGAGCATCCTGAGAAACAAAGATACAAGGTTTGTCACAAGGTAAGTGAGATTGGTTGCCAAAGCTGCTGCCTTATCAGCTAACAATCTCGTGTTCGTTTTCAATACCAGACCGATTAAAACCAGCGGTCACTAGTCTTCGTGTGGAAGGAATAGTCTAGAATTTTCGCTGATTATTAAAGAAATAAGCTCTTACAAAACGAAAAGAAGCGAAAACTATTGACAACTCCTTCCACACGAAGACTAGTGACCGCTGGTTTTAATCGGTCTGGTATTGAAATCGAACACGAGATTGTTAGCTGATAAGGCAGCTGGTCGATTTTAGTGAAAACGAGTCGCTTTGTATCCGGTAACTGTTTGTGTCGGCTGGTAAAGTTATTTCCAGTACTTGCCTGGCTACTGACCAAGATGCAATATATCGTCAAAAACTTAACATGCGTGTTTTGGTAAACACTAAACAATTTAAACGCTGAACGCGAGTTAAACAGCGTGTAACCCTTTAACATGTCTTAGCTGCGTGTAACATTAACAACCCCAAATCATGATTTAAGTAGTGTCTAACCGTTGTCTAACTCCATTCTGTTGTGATATTTCCATTCATTATAGAAGTTTATATTTAGATATTGTCTAGCTAGTGCTTAGTACTGCTTTTGTTAGTAGTAGGACTAACTCTTCTGCGAGTGTCCGTCTGGGTTAGTACCACCGATTTGCTCGTGAAGTCTGCCGCCAAGCAGTAGTGTGCAAGCATTACCTACTGTGTTCCGGTTTGATGAGCTTGGTTTGATTGGCTTATGAGACATAATACCTACTGTCTCAGGGTAACGAGCGCGCTGCAGTGCCACGTAGGCCTTTGTGTTTAAAAGTTCTGGGTGGCACTGCAATTGTTATGGGCCGGCGTTATGCTTACCATCAGGCAAACGACAAGCTCGTCTCGTTACCAAATAACATACAAAAAGCTAAACAGCCGTCTAACAGTTGTTTTTTTGTGCTAACATGGATAACGTTTATGTGTTCATTGATCACAATCTGTGATGTCAGTTTTACTACTATAATAAACTACTACTACTATAATAAATGCGAAAGTGTTTTTGTACGTTTGTTAGTGTGTTGTTTATTGGTTTGATCTTGTTTCACGCAGCAACGGAGCAACGGATCGACGTGATTTTTGGCATAGATATAGTTTATGGACCGGAGAGTACCACATGCTACTTTTTATGGCGGAAAATGCACTGTTTCTGTGGGAATCGTTACGGTGCCGCGCGGGTGAAACCGCGGGCAGAAGCTAGTACTACGCCTATTATGACTAAATCCATATTCGAACTTTATAACTGCTAGAGTTAACATTTTCAGGAGATTTTCAGTTGGTCTAGGAAACGCAATATCAATTCGTTTTATAGCTCAAAGCAGACACTTTTATGGCTGTTAAAGCCATCTATTGGTTTACGTATATATATCACTCATACGTCATACGATGGCCAGCGGGTTCACGGACGGAACAACGTTTGCAAATTTTAGAGAAGACCATTCAAACCATATAACTCGACTCAGTACTCGAGTTTTGTTAGTGGGAGGACTAACTCTTCTGCGAGTGTCCGTCTGGGTTGTTACTACCGCTTTGCTCGTGAAGTCTGCCGCCAAGCAGTAGTGTGCAAGCATTACTGTGTTCCGGTTTGATGAGCAGAGTATCCAGTGAAATTACTGGGCTTATGAGACTTAATACCTAATGTCTCAGGGTAACGAGCGCACTGCAGTGCCGCGCAGGCCTTTGTGTTTCAAAGTTCTAGGTGGCACTGCAATTGTTATGGGCCAGCGTTATGCTTACCATCAGGCAAACGACCAGCTCGTCTCGTTACCAAATACATTAAAAAAAATAAGTCTATGATTTTTTTATTCTACGCTGGCTATCTCTGCCGCCAGTTCTGACTAAGATTGTTCTAAGACTAAAAATAAGCAGAGGCAGACTATCTATGGTCTGAGTTTTTATACTTGTCCAATAAATTGGTGGACTGATTTGTGGATGTTAATATCAAGTCAGGTTTAAGGGTTAGACGCTGTTTAAACTTGTTTTATTTGTAGAGTGTAGTTAGTTTTTAGTGGTAAGACCGTAGTTTAAGAGGAAACCTCCTCTAAAGGTAGTACTAATTACAGACTAATTACAGACCAGCGTACGCTATCAAAATAAAATTATGTCTCGGAGCTCGTCGGTTCAGTAAATAGGTAACTCGATTGAAAACCTGCGGCGCAAGTACGGATCTTTTCGGTCGATAAAATTCGATAATATTGGATACAATTCGATAAAATTGACAGTTAAAATCGAAAAAGTGGCTTTTATCGAGCCTCGAAACAGTCGACAAAAGTTATCGAAAAGCTAGGTCGAGTCCAAAGAGAATATAGAGCTACTACAATACTTTACGATCAGACTTCGGTACTCGCAACATTCGATAAATTTATCGAGTTTTTCGGTTCGACAAATTTATCGAACCGACTTCCGTACTTGCGCCGCTGGACCACTAAACACAGTTTCATATGCACGGCAGTTTGAGAGTCATGACACAGATAAAAGTTTGGAATAATTAGGTATTTGCAGACTGATATCTACGTAATAATAAATTATCCCTCTTATTCATAAACGTTCCGTAACTTACTTAATTACTAGAAAGTGTTTTGTCTCGTTTTCACGCGTAACAGCTTCCGTCAACGAGAAGTTGACAGAGTAGTTTAAAGCATAGATTATATTATTGAGCTTTTATGAATAAGGGCGAATATATATTTTGCCTACATATTTTCACATGAGGTGGAATTGGCAGATGTCGGAGTCTCATTTTATAGACTGGATTAAAGTGGTCAAACACTGAGTACAATATCCCAGGCTTTTTACTCATATCTTACGATAGTCCATCTAATCACAAACCTTCCTCCCGCGCATAGTTTATTTAAAAAGAGCCTCATAATGTTGGCTACGGCTCCAATAGCGTTGCTTTCCCTTATTAGTCTTCTTCATCGACAAGGATGCATGGAGGCAAACAGCTCAGGAGCCTCCTGGCGATTACTAAACTTTAAATTGTTAGTTGTTAGCATTAGAATCATTGTAAAAAACTACTTTTTTTAAAAAGAATGCCGTGACGAGTTTCTTGCCCTTCTTCTTGCTCGGCCTATACCAATTTGGAACGGGCACGGTGGGTTTCTGGAAGATTCGTTGACTTTGAGCACGGATTGGGTCTGTTGGTGTCTTTGTCATTTATTATGTTCTGATAAAGACAGCATTAGTTTTAGTCTGTGATTCGGGTAGATGAATGTTGCAGAGGCCGGCTGTTAGAGTCATTTTAACTTTCATAAGTGCTCCTTTGGGGCCTATTTGAATAAAGACTTTTGAATTTGAATTTGAATTTGAACTTCTTCTTTCTTTATTTCCTGGCTTCTGTGAGCCCTTCTTAGTCACTTTTCAGTTTTTTTATATGTATAATACGTCACTTTGTGCATGTAGTCAGTTTCCTTATCTCGTTTCTTGTTATCTCTCTCGTTATCTCTACTCTTTCCCAACTCGTCCGACGAACGTGTATAATGTACAGTAATACAAAAATTCATACAAAAGTGGATTTAAAAAAAATATTCCGGTAAAATGATCCGCTTGTAATTATCGGAGCACGCACACTGCGTCGCTCTCGGCGGATTCGAGGCCTTGCCGCGGGCAAATGCTAGTGTGTTAGTAAAAGCGTCGTAATATATCAGAGAGTCCATTTTTGAAGTTTGTTTAATATTTTTTTGTTGCTTTATTGCCATCTTATCGGTGCCTTATTTTCTACACACTTGTAGAAACATGCAATTCTTTAGGCAACAAGAACGAAAACAAGCCTAAAAACTTTTGAGAGAGAAGAAAAAAGTTCTACACTCATAAATTTCGCAAAATCAGTTTTCATATGTGAATAAATATAAACTTAGATCAGAAAAAGACCTGAAATAAAGTATTGGCATTTATGAAAATATACGGAGATGCGATCATGCAAACTACGAAGAAATGATTTCCCGTGAGACGGGACACATTTTTTCGCGAAACAATGGCTCCAGATATCTGTGGTACTTACTTCGCTTGCAAATCTTATTTACCTGTAAAGAGTCAGAAAAGTGATTCCGACGTAAGACACAAAAATACGTTTCACACGTATGTAACAAAAGTTTCAGTTTAAGTACCTTTTTGATAGAATAAATCAGTTTTTCTTCTTTTTTACTCGAAAGGTTAGCGTACTCTCCTCTTCTAGAATTCCCTGAGGACCATGATCCACAAAAAACCAGGCGAACTACAACTATGTACACGAGAATGACTTGAGTACAGTGTAATATTGCCTTTTTTGAGCATGTTTAGCATCCTTTACAGGGTCACCTTGAAGACTGGGATAAAGGTTTTGGTATTGGTGGAAAACGCATCTCTAACCTTCGATATGCTGACGATACTGTTCTCCTTGCTACATCCTTTAATGAAATGAAAGAGATACTGCACAGGTTGGAGGTAGAGAGTGGCAAACATGGGCTTGCCATAAATAGGCAGAAAACCAAACTAATGGTGATAGATCGTGCAGGAATGTTATCAGATGGCCATTACATCCAGGGCATTAATACTGTGGATAATTTTATTTATTTGGGTTCTAGTATTAATAATGAGGGCAGTTGTGTCCCAGAGATAAAGAGAAGGATAGCTATGGCCAAGAACGCGATGACTCGCCTCCAGAACATCTGGAAAAACCGAGGCATAAGTTACAAAACCAAAGCCCGGTTGGTAAGATCTCTAATATTTCCAATTTTCCTCTACGGAGTGGAGACATGGACAATCTTAGCAAAAGAAAGACAGAGAATAGATGCATTCGAAATGTGGTGCTGGAGGCAAATGCTCCGAATACCGTGGACAGCCAAACGCACAAATGTGTCTATTCTCTCCCAACTCAACATAAAAACCCGATTGTCCACTACATGCCTACAACGCATACTGACCTATTTCGGCCACATTATGCGAAGGGAAGATGGCAATCTTGAAAAACTGGTAATTGTTGGCAATATCGAAGGCAAAAGACCACGAGGCCGGTCGCCAACACGATGGTCTGACCAAGTAAAGGAAGCCACTTCCTCAAGCCAATTTCATCAGGCGGTGAAGGCGACTATGGATCGAAATCGATGGAGGCAAATCGTACGCTTACAGGGATCCAATGACCACGATCCTCAGTAATGAGGGACCGACTGAAGAAGAACAGGGTCACCTAACGCTAGAAGAGCGCAGAAGGAATATGAAAATCAACACAGAAATGCTCTGACCCACGAATGCATCACTTTGAAGTGGGATCTAATCTAACTAAAGCTACTTCACATGGACCTGAAGCGCTCATGGAAGTTGAAATGACTATCATTATCAGCCTCTTACGCCCCCACTGCTGGGATACCGGCCTTCTCTCAGAGAGAGAGGATATGAGCCATAATCCACCACGCGGCCCCAGTGCGGCTTGGTGGATGTCACATGTCCTCGAATTTTGTGGTCTTGAACATGCCGGTTTCCTCACGATGTTTTCCTTCACCGTTTTAGAGCGAGTCTGAATAATCCGCACATAACTTCATATAAGTCATTGGTGCGGGCCGAGTCGAGATTCTAGAACTATGGTGCGTCGGATTAAAAGTCGCACCAGTTTCCGCTCGGCCACACTCGCTCCAAATGACTATAGTTGCCTCGTAACCAAGTTGGGGACTGGGTACATACACTGGATGTGTATATACCCAGTCCCCAATTTGGTGACGCTGTAAAGGTCAGAACAGTACGGTCCCGTACAAAAATCAGTGCAATTTTTTATAAGCAATTGAAAATATAAAAAGTAAATCACCACGAGGGCCATGCTTACCTTAACCTTAATTCCAGAAGTGAGAAGGAGTTTTATGAGTTCAATGTTCTCGTTCTCGATAGCAGCGATGAGGGCTGATCGGTTGAGAGGGTCCACGCAGTTGATGTCGAGAGTCTCGGGGTTCCCTACGTATTTCTCTATGAGCCTATAACAATATAAGAACATTAGGGCGTTGCTTGTGAAGTCTATCGCTAAGAAGTAAGTTGATGTCACATTTTAACATCAAAGGACTCTCTCATCGTCTCTGCTAAAGAATATCAACATCTCCAGTTTACTTTTTTTTAACATACTTAGCTTCTTTGGTGTGCGTAGCTTAATTACTTTACTGAATGGTGTATATTTCTAAGTGTTTGTGTAACCTACTTCAGGACTGCATTTGTATTTTTACTGCAGTGTTATTTATAGTTTTTATTTGGTTTGCACTTAAAAAGTTTTGGGAGAGAAAGTAAATAATTACAGAGTGACTTTTTTGGACGGAGTGTGGATTTTTTTATCACTTGTTTCTGCCCGCGGTTTCATCCACGAGATTCCCATAGGAACCGCATTTTTCCGGGACAAAAAGTGACCTATGTTATCTCCGATCCGTAAACGTATCTATGGCAAAAATTAATCACGTCGATCCTTTGCTTTATTGCTAAGTGAATGAAAGACAAAACAACACATCAACAAACACACTTACAACAAAGAGAACGGCTTGTAACTCGAAGAATTCCATTCTTGGACCTACACATAATTAAAAAAAAAATTCTCCTCGCTAACCTTGGAAAGGTCTTCTGCGCCCAAAATGCTGGCCTGTAGTTAGTTCAAAGATTAAGCATTGCCATTGAACGTGGCAATGCTGCCAGTGCTTTGGGAGCGTTGCCTACTGGTTGTGAATTATTAGATTAAGATTGTAAACAGATGTATGTGTAATGTGTATATTATATAGTTATTTTATTTTATTTTGATGATTTTGTTTAATTAGGTTATTTTATGTTTAATAAATACCGACTTTTAGACAACAACGAAAACGTATTTAAAATAGGTAAGTATTATTAAGTATAGAACAAAGACACCTGCCGTCATACGGGTAACTAAGTAGGTACCTAGTATTTAGGAACGTGTCGATTAGGGAATCACTTCAACAGCGGTGTTCTGTGCGTAATCCTATTTAGTAACCTACATCCTCTTTATTTGTGTGTGTGCGATTATGTTGTACTCGTGTCGAAGTTTTTGGTACTTTTTATTTTTTACATCTTTCGCGCGAGTTTTCTTTGATCTACATACTAAGTATACAATTATTTAGGTGTTTGCCCTGTCGTAGCACGCATAGGCAGTTTGGCCTAGTAACTGTTACCTAATCTGTATTTTGGCACCGCGAGGACGACCGGTATAGGTAGCGGCATACACTCATATTCGAAACGTTCCTTACCTTCACTCTATAATACTCAAGGAAATCGGTAGTATTAGTCGTAAAGAAATCCTTCTAGGTACTTGACGGCTTTCCTACTTCAAGTGGAGTAAATAAATAATAAAAATAAAGGAAGCTTTTGTTTGTCTCCTAGCCATATTCAAATTGGTAATAATAAAAAAATGGTTTCTGAACAACCTCAATGGACATTTGTTCAAAACACTAACAAGAAATGATGTTTTTGTGTTTTTGTCGTCATTGACTTTGGCTATTTAAATAAAAACCAATGAAAAATGAATGAAATTTGAATTTCCGCCAACATTAACAACAAATAATGTCCTTCAAGTCATGACGTCATGCCTAAGCCGCAAGAAGTTTCAAAATAGCGACTAAAAATATCGATTGTGAGAATGTTTGAAGAACGCCCTCAAGGAAGGCTAAGAGTTAGGTCCACTTAAGGAACGTTTTGTGTTACGATTAAGAATATGAGTGATAATAATTATATATCCGAATGAAATAAAGTCTTTCAACAGAAAGTTTAACCGTGAAGATAACAACCTCTTCGCGGTTAAACTATACTAAACCAAAAATGCTTGGCTTATGAGATTTATTCACCCATATCTCAAGGCATAATGCAGTGCCACAGAGGCCTGTGTGATTCAAAGTTCTGAGTAGCACTACAATTGTTATGGGCTCAGTTAGTGCTTATCAGGCAAACGACCGCCTCGTTACCTTGCTGTATCAAAAAAGAGAAATAAACAATGCGCTTCGCAATGCTACAAAAAATAGGGTTGATGCAAAGAAACATTATTATTTTTAGTGCCATGCTGTATGAATCATGCGTTTATTATTTAAAGATTCAGCTGTAATATATCAAAGAATTCATAATAAAGCTATCGGGATCGAATCTTTAGATCAAAGAAGTAGGTACAAAATACAACAAAGTGAATTTTACAAAGAAATTATTTTAGTAGGTATCTAATAAGCTCTTTCGATATGCCATTTTCAGAGTTTGACGTTTTGCATGTTTGACATTCTGCGTATTTGACATTTTGCGTATTTGACATTCTGCGTATTTGATATTTTGCAAAAACTTTTTGTTTTATTTTTGGCTGCACGCGATTTGCCTATTTAGCCAGTGTCAAGTTATAATAAATCTCTAGTTTTGGTGCATGAAAGTCATCAAGTCATGTTAAAGTTGAGTCTAGTCACGGTCCAGTCAAAGTGACGCTTCAGTAAAGTGGTGGATACATTACTGAATGCTTCTACGGAGTTTTGGATAGAATACTAAAATACACGTTTTTCGTCTTTGTACTATTTGCCTTTCAATCATGCACGTTTACGAACTCTTAATGGTTAATAATCATTATTACACATTTACACTCGATGTAACATAGGTAAATAACATAAAATCAACATTTTCGCATTCCCGCCAAAACTCTTGCAAAAACTTACAGTCCCTTGACGTTTTGCCTTTATGCGTATATATCGTTAAAATATCTCCTACTACTCACCTTTTAACAGTGACATAGTCCCCCCGGTCTGCATTCAAGAGGTAGGTCTTCTCTTCCCTCGTGAGAGGTCTCTCGTACACGTGGCGCAGGTCGTGGCCGCAGTTCCTCAGAGCCTCCTGGGAGCTGCCGAGGAGCTCCTCCCGCGACCCGCGGTTCATTGCGGTCTGGAGCAAAATAGTCATACACAATGTGTTATTTTTAATTTGTTATGGCGTAAGTATACCTTCTCTAAACGCTACAACATAATTGGAAATGAATTAATATAAAGCATCTGTATTTTACATCTATGATATACACGATTGATTTTAATATATTATTACTAGCTTCTGTCCGCGGTTTTCACGCGCGTTCCCACAGGAACCGTGCATTTTTCTGGGATAAAAAAAGCCTATGTTACTCTCCGGTCCATAAACTATATCTATGCCAAAAATCACGTCGATCCGTTGCTCCGTTACTGCGTAAAAGAAGGACAAACCAACAAACACACTTTCGCATTTATAATATTAGTAGGGATATACTAGCTATGCTCAGCGGTCCAACTAGCCCAAGTTAATCCTTATAACATCGGCATCACCAGTAAAAATCCCGTCAAAATCGGTCCAGCCGTTTTGAAGAGTAGCCGGAACAAACTGACACACAAACAAAAAAATTCTTGTTGAGGTTTATCAATCAAAAATGTATGACTAGGCGGTAGGACTAACTTTTCTGCGAGTGTCCGTCTGGGTTGGCACCACTGCTTTGCTCATCAAGTGCGGCGCCAAGCAGTAATGTGCAAGCAAGACTGTACAGGTTCGATGCGCAACGTATCCAGTGAAATTACTGGGCTTATGAGACTTAATACCTAATGTTTTGAATTTGTTAACCTAACGTTTTGGTAACAAGCACAGTGCTGCGCAGGCCTTGTGTTTCATAATTCTGAGTGGCATTGCAATTGTTGGCCAGCGCTATGCTTACCATCAGGCAAATGACCAACTCGTCTCGTTATCAAACAGTAAAACAAACAATATATCATCTGATTTACCTGTAAGATGAAAAAGTCCTACGCTGAGATCTCGTTACCAATAACTCAAGAAAAACCAATTTAGACTTCGACCTAAATAGCAGTCATGCAATCAATTTCCACAGAGCAATTTATAATTATTGAGAGTAAGTATATTTATCATCAGTGGCAGAGAAACCATTATCACGTCGTTATTTTTCCAGCTGTATAGGTATTCCAGTTTAGGAGAAACTTGGGGTATACTTAGTACCTACTAGTTTTATACTTAGTATTAGTTGCTTCGTTACTGCGTGAAAGAAGGACAAACCAACAAATCAACAAACCAACAAACACACTTTCGCATTTATAATATACCAGCTGCTGCCCCGCGGTTTCACCCGCGTGGAGATTTTGGATTACATGGTTTTTAATTTTTTGCGCGGAACCCTAATTATTTTTCTAAAATTAAAGTAGCCTATGTTACTCCTTGTAACATCAGCTATCTGCCAGTGAAAGTCCCGTCAAAATTGGACCAGCCGTTTCGGAGATTACCCGGAACAAACAGACAGACACACAGACAGACAAAAATTTTAAAAATGGTTGTTTTGCTATACGTACCGTATATACTTTCATATGCATTTAGTAAAAAGCTGTTATTTTGATATTACAAACAGACACTTCAATTTTATTTATCTGTATGGATTAGTAGGAAGTAGGATTACATCATCCAATCAATCAAAAGTCCTAAAAACTGTAGCTACTTGACTATCAAGTGCTTTAGCAGTAAAAACTCAGTGTGATGTTTTATATCTGGCACCCATCATCAGGTTTTCAATGCCAAAATATTGTTTTAAAATCGAAAATAATACAGTACCTACTGCAAATGTCGAAGCACTAACTAGGTCAAATAGATGTGGGAAGTTTTAAACATGAACCTTGGCCTTATTAAATTAACTGCAATTAACTGTGGTACAGCAACATTATAAAATACTAGCTGCTGCCCGCAGTTTCACCCGCGTGGACATATTGGATTTCGTGGGTTTTATTTTTTAGCGCAGAACCCAAATTCTTTTTCTAAAATTAAAGTAGCCTAAGTTACTCCTTGTAACAACAGATATCTGCCAGTGAAAGTCCCGTCAAAATCGGCCCAGATGTTTTAGAGATTACCAGGAACAAACAGACAGACAAACAGACAAAAATAAAAAAAAATAGTCGTTTTGTTATAGGTACCGTATATACTTCCATATGCATTTAGTAAAAAGCTGTTATTTTGATATTACAAACAGACACTTCAATTTTATTTATTTGAATAGATTGTATAGTTATGTGATACTATTTTGTAGACAAAGGTGTAACACTGATACTCATAATATTACCTCGCAAAGGAAAACAACCTAAGGCAATCCGCAGGTTCAAGAACCATAAAACTCGAGGACATGTGACATCTACCAAGCCGCACTGGACTCAAACTGAACTCAAAGATGATTAGCGCCTATGACCAGCCTAAGGCTGATGATGAATAAACGTTGCGTGTATAGTAGCAGTTTTCAACTATCGAACTCACAAAAGCCCTACCAAGTACCAATTACGTGAATTTTCATTTTAAAGTTTTAATTTTGGTTTAGTAACAAACTAGCTTGAGCGGGAGCAAAGCCGCGGTGGCTTTGCTCCAGTGGTTCCACAGGAACCGTGCATTTTAGGAAGAAAAGGGATTAAAAGAGTATAACAAGTAACGTATAGTCACTCTCCGGCCCATAAACTATTTCTATGCAAAAAAATACCTTGACCTGTAGGTACTCCAGTGCTCCGTGAAAAAACGCCAACAAACTATTCCAACTATTTTGACAACACACTTTTAGGATTTAATAACTGATTTGTAAAGCTAAACTACAACAGGTAAATCTTACCTCTTGTTGTATCATTGTGCTTGTCCTCTACACAATTTTGAACCATTTGTAGGTATCGAAGGCAGAGACCGACTGAATTCACTGTAGGTGAAAGATGGGACGACCGTCCGCACTGAGGTCAATGGGACAAACAAACAGGCAAAACGATATACAAATATTACGTAGTTCAAATAGGATTAGAGTAGTACATAATATACTGTATAGATATGCTATCCAGTTGCCTAGAGACTAGTGGATGAGGAAGCAATGAACTTGAGCAAAATGCCATTACTAGCTGCGTCCGCGTGGAAATTGATGTATCGCAAGTGGAGAACAATATCAGGGTATCGAATACTGAAATTCAGATGATTTTGCTGTTTTTTTTTAATTCTTTATTAAAGAGCTTTATCACAATGCGATTATGTTGGTCTGATAAATAAACAAAACAACATCATTTACTAGGTACAAAATTAACATTAGGTGGTCTCATCTGAAGAGAAACATATATACTCGTACTTAGTGTTACCACAAAAAACCCATTTTTAGTCGCCTGTTTAGCTAGACAACGTCTAAAGTTAAACGTCAAAAATTTTTAGAAATGTCACAACAGAATTGTGTTAGACAATGGTTAGATACTACTTAAATCAGGATTTGTGGTTGATCATATTTAATCGCGCAACTAAGGCATGTTTAGGTGTTCAACAGTGATTAACACAGGTTTAATGTGTGTTTAATTACCCTTAAAGACCCATATTATAAATATAATTTAATTAACGATTTAATTTCGTCTGTAATAATATTACAATCAGCGAATTCTCTGAAAATTTTACACTTAGCAGTGCGGAAGGTGGCCTTAAATACCACCTAGAACTTTCACTCAGCCACTCAGAACTTTGAAACACAAAGGCCGGCGCGGAACTGCAGTGCGATCGTTACCCTGAGACATTAGGTAGGTATTAAGCCTCATAAGCCCAGTAATTTGACTGACTAATTTGCTCATCAAACCGGAACACAGTAATGGTTGCACATTACTACTTGGCGGCAGATTTGAAGGACGCTCACAAAAGAGCTAGTCCTATCACCTAGTTTAATATGTTATTAATGTTAAGGGCACAATGGTGCCGTCCTCCGTCACCCCATAACAAGAATAATGTGGCAGTAACCTTTCGTCACAGGATCAGTAACTTGAGCAGCCATCGTTAATCAGAATGAGGGTAGAATACGACGCCATTCTACTCACAGTAGAAAGAAAAACGTGACTATAATCTGGGATACAGTGAAGTAGGTAAGAACGATGACAATTCCTAAGCTGGCATCATTATTACCTACCTTTATAAATAAACCACATTTTTAATTTAGAATGGATTAACTATCTCGTTCATACATTGTAACGGGATATTTACCGTGATTATTATTGAACGATGAGCACCCGATATTTCGACGCTGTTGCAAGCATCATGTTCACGGGAATACTTCCGTATATAATTTACTAATTCATACATTGTAACGGGATATTTACCGTGATTATTATTGAGCGATGAGCACCCGATATTTCGACGCTGTTGCAAGCATCATGTTCACGGGAATACTTCCGCATATTTACTAACTCACACATTATAACGGGATATTTACCGTGATTATTATTGAGCGATGAGCACCCGATATTTCGACGCTGTTGCAAGCATCATGTTCACGGGAATACTTCCGCATATTTACTAACTCACACATTATAACGGGATATTTACCGTGATTATTATTGAGCGATGAGCACCCGATATTTCAACGCTGTTGCAAGCATCGTGTTCACGGGAATACTCCTGTGAATATGATGCTTTCGAATTAGTAAATAACCGTGAAAGTTTTAACTACTTAGATCATACTTGTAAATACTACATATAAATATAATTTATAGCTAAGGTTTGGTTGTTCGTACATTTTAGCTAACGTTATAACCGGATAGGAGATCAATTATCCGCCGACATGTAAGTTGAAATGGCAGTGGGCTGGCCACATCGCTCGCAGAACCGATAACCGATGGGGAAGAAAGGACCTCGAGTGGCGACCACGAACCGGAAGACGTAGTGTTAGCCGCCCCCCACTATGTCCTAGGTACTCCCGACCGGAAGTCGGAAGGTGGCCACGAGATTACAGTACCAATTACGTATTATATAAAAGTTTGTCTGGATATGAATATTTTTCGACAAAAAGCTTACTACTTTTATTTTTTCTATAAGTCGGGAGATTTTTATGGCAAATTTTAAAAATATATGTCAACAGAGAGAACGCGCTAATTGCAATTGACAAAATGATATACATGTATAAAATACTTCCCAAGAACTACGACACAAGAACTAGGTACAATAATATATCTGTTTGTTGCGTTCAATTACTTATCTATGTGTTGTCTGTTACCTAGCTAACAAATTAAATTTTCTTCAGGACTACTGCTTTTAACTCAAAAAGTATTTAAAAAGTTTCTTTTTTAATTTCCCGCTAAAAAAACAGCTAAGCACCAGGTTCACACCACAGGCGTTTTACATACCTAGTTGGTAACTTCATTTCAAAAAGAAGGTAATAAGTTTTAGTACGGACCTACATGGTCGAAGAAAAGAAAAAAGTAAGTTCAATAGATTTTTTGACCATGTCAAAAAGTACTATTGAATTGTTCGATTTTTATATTACTTTACCTCCATAGGGAGGCTAAGTGATATTTTCCGCCGGCATTTTGAGTCAACAATGACCCAATTACCGAGCGTTAGTAATGAAAAACTATTTTGCAAGCCATGTTTCTATATAATTAGGTATATTAACCGTGTTAAACTCACCACATTGGATATGTTAAACCGAACTCTGACCTGGCTGTCTTTTTTTCGCCTCTTCATTTTGTAATATTTAATCCATCACCAAATTAACTTTCGCTATAATACATAACGATTTGTTACGAAAAACTGTTCGAATATTCGTTTCATTTCGTCACAAAACATTGTTTATTTCAATAAAATAATAGTCACATCACAACACTGATGTATTTTTTTTAGCAAAAAACCTTTTTTTTTTTAATATCACTCCGCTCACGAATCGATTCACTTTCAACTCATACGGTAGTTCGTTTCGCACTATTTTAAAATCTGTTAACATCTCTAACGGTCTGTTTAGGTAAACATCACTGTTAATCGCCGATCAAACATTTTAATACCTTTGAAAGTACATTTATATCGATGATATCAAATTGAGAGCGTCATTTTGCGAGTATCAGCTTGAGTCTTTGAGAGTACAGTCTCACGCGTTTCCCATCGAATACTGGTTATTTTTAAACAGAGTTTAAGCTCGATTTTGTGAACGAATGTTTATGCAGCTAAAGTATGATATCAGGAAATTCATTTAGCGTTTCGGCGTAGTCGTCAATTTCATACATTTTAAATAAATCAACGGAAAATATGTTTGTTTTAAAAGCTTTTAGGAAGCGGTTTCGTAAAAAATTGTGTAGGATTTGATTATGTTTTCGGGGTGAGAGGTGCCAAGTAGGTACTATACTAGTCTGTGCAGGGTGCCAATTGGTCAATTATCACGCCTAAAATATTTTTCTATGCGTAAGTTTGGTTTTATTGCTAGAATACGTACCTAGGTAAGGTTGACATGTTTAAATTGCATAAAACCAAAGATGGATGGTCCTTTCCAAAGGAATCAAAATTTGCATAAGTATACGATACCTACGATAAAAATCTTCTTTCCAGGAATAAAAGTCCACTAAACAGAGTCTTTCTCTGTTAGGTCATACAATCTTTCATTTGGTACTTATTAAGTATAATAATTTGCGAAATTTAGTTTGGAATATATTTCATCTCAAAAAATAAGGTTCCAATGGGTAAACTACAGGTTAAACTATAGGTAGGTACAAAAGTAAAACAACAGCAATTCACAAAATCACTGTTTATCTGGTATTGACAGTAATTGCGGAAAAAGCTATTAACATTTCCGCAAATAGATCTTACGAGGCGAACATGTGTTATTTCGATTCTTTATTTTTACTATTACTCACTTGTGGTATCTTGAATCATTTTGTTGTCGTCCTTCTAACATGTCGATAGATCTATGGTTAACTCTTGAATAGATGTCTTCAATAAAAACGTCTCTATCTTTATCTATGTATCTTTTTTTCAGTACGACCATGATACTAAAGCAATTGAAATTTTCTTTATTATCAATCTATCAGTTGTTCACACTCGCTCTAAAAACGGTGAAGGAAAACATCCTGACGAAACCACAAAATTCGAGGACATGTGACATCCACCAAGACCAAGCTGCACTGGGCACGCGTGGTGGATTATGGCCCATACCTCTCTCTCTGAGAGAAGGCCGGTATCCCAGCAGTGGGAGCGTAAGAGACTGACAAAAATGTCATTTAAATGTCAAAATAAATGTATATATTATATGACGGCCCCGGTGCTATGTGGACCGATACCTGGTCACCACGTGGAACCGTTGGAGCCAAAGAAATTACTGGGCTTATGAAAATTAATACCTAATGTGTTAGGGTAACGAGCGCACTGCAGGGCTGCGCAGGCCTTTGTGTTTCAAAGTTCTGAATGGCACTGCAATTGTTATGGGCCGGCGTTATGCTTACCATCAGGCAAACGGCCAGCTCGTCTCGTTACCAAATAACATAAAAAAAATATTAACAGAAGTCAATTTTATACTACAGTCAACAAATACAACGGCAAGTCGTTAAAAATTATGTTTAGAAGTATGTGCCTAAGTGATTAAAAAATCAAATGAATCACGAAAACTTTGATACTTAAATCTTTTTTGAGCAATTCACGAGTATATAAAAAATTTAACAATTAATAATCAGTAAAAAAAAACTCTTAATTTTTATATTTAAACAGTGTACCTACTACGTATTTTCATTATAACTTCCCACATTCAAACAAAGCCGCTGGAGAAAGATTAGTCATTACAGAATCATGCTACTAAAACTACAGAAATGATGTAGTATTAATAAATTCAAAACGTCTAGAAGGTTCAAGGCAATGTTTTATAGATTGAGTTAGACAAACAAACATACAAAAGCTGCATCAAAGAGTACTGCGAATAGATGATAATATATTATGATGAATTAGTTTTGATAGGCTAGAATAGATTTCTAAAACTGTATTGGTTTATTATAATTTGTATTATTTATTAACTAAATACGTTTTAAAATTGCTAAGGTGGGGGAAACAGGTATTTTTCCCCCGCGCCAGCTCCTTTGGGACCCTCGACACTGGATGGGTTAAGGTTCAATATAGTTAGCAATTTTATTATTTTATTAGTTCAAGCTCTTTTGAACCTTATCACAACTGAATAAGGGCTAACTGTTTTTTTTGCCGCCGGACCGACGTGGTTCCGGCCGACATTTGAGGGGTTAAGAAGTGTCTAGCCGTTGTCTAACACAATTCTGTTGTGACATTTCTAATCATTTTTGACGTTTATTTAGACGCTGTCTAGCTAAACAGGCGACCAAAAATGTTTTTTTTGTGGTAACACTATAAGTATTAAATAAGGCGTTGTGGTTGCTCATATTTAATCGCGCGACTAAGGCATGTTTATGCGTTAAACAGTGTTTAACACATGTTTAACGTGTGTTTAATTTTTTAAAGTTTACACCCACCAGCTAGCTAAAGAAAGGTGGTGCCGAGTGTTTCTTTTATTAGATAGACACACGTATTTGCTTGCTTTATAATTGGACTACCAGTTGACCTGCATTTTTTTATTACTCTCGAAAGATAAACGTTCTATTAGGTACTAAAGTTTATTTCCAAGACAGGTGGAAAAACGAACGACTCGTATTATTTTCACGAAAAAAAAAAACGTAGCTCGTTTTGCCGTTGTCTGACATGATATCCAAACGGAAAGATGTGCTAAAAATTATATTTACTAATAAAAAATATTTTTTTTATATAAAATCCGCCTAAACTGTCACCCTACGGCAACGCGTCTATAATATTGAGCGCACTGCCACGTCGGATGGCATTGCTTATTGGCATTGTTAAGTACGACTGGGTACGACTGAAAGTATTCAAAGCCGAATAGATAGAAAGATATTACATTTTCTGCGATAAAAGCTAACTTTGATGTACCTACACTATGATGATCTTAGCCTATTGGGCTTGGCGTCGTTGGTACCAGCGAAATAACAAATATATTTTCAAAGGCCCTTCATTCGTGCTTTGCGTAACTAAGGCGGGTTCCAGACGAGTTAAGTTTAGCGAGTACTACACAGTCTACACAAGAGTAGAGTCAACTTTAGATGCTGTCATATGAACACTTTAGCACCCTGTCTTTATAAACTTTGCACTATACTTCAATTTCTGAGAGTAACGTGTGTAAAACTTACTGTGACACAGTTTCTACGTGTCTAAATTATGAGTTTATGCCGTCACGACGTCTGGATGCTTGGTTTATGGGAGCATTGCATGTCCACTATTTGACGTGTTTGCGGTGGCCACCCGGTTGTTATTTT
The DNA here is from genome assembly GCA_907269065.1 of Crocallis elinguaria. Lineage (NCBI taxonomy): Eukaryota > Metazoa > Arthropoda > Insecta > Lepidoptera > Geometridae > Crocallis > Crocallis elinguaria. Next base: position 3,682,685 of record OU026076.1, read on the forward strand.
ACGGAAATAGCAAAGATCTAGTCTAAATGTTTAGTTAGATAACGCTGTCGATGGATAATGGCCCTGACATACTAACTGCACGTTCTCAAACACACAGAACACATTTATATTCCTACTAGCTTCTGCCCGCGGTTTTCACCCGCGTTCCCACAGGAACAGTGCATTTTTCCGGGATAAAAAGTAGCCTATGTTTCTCTTCGGTCCATAAACTATATCCATGTCAAAAATCACGTCGATCCGTTGCTCCGTTACTGCGTGAAAGAAGGACAAACCAACAAATCAACAAACACACTTTCGCATTTATAATATTAGTAGGAAGATGAGACACTCGATTAATAGGTTCATATTCCTACAATGAGCGTGTGTATATTTAACCCTCTTGACGGTATCCTCTCAAATGGAATTTTATAATTTTTAATTACTTATAAAAGTAACAGCTATTCTAAAGCAGTGATCTGAAACACATAATGTGCGGTTCAGCGAATGCAACTCCACAATACCGCCCGCAATGGATACGCTCCATAGCAACGTCCCCAAAATACGGGACATTAGCCAAACAAAAAGAAAAACACTCCCTCGGGGGCTCTTTCTTTGTCTGCACACGACTCATATTAGTAGTAGGTATTACGTTAATAAAGTTTGCACGGTAAACGTAATGTGGGTTAGATAACCCCACCGCGGGGAATTGATGGCTTAAACCCAGTGCCGGTCAACATCCTGGGGGCTGGGTATGGAACTAGGCAGGGCCTGGGGGAATTCACAGTCTTAATTTTTAATGAACGATGTCTTGAACGCAAACATGCGCAAACTGACCAGTTAAGCCTCTATACTACCTCACATTGCTTAGCAAGAGCCTATATTGTATCAACATTAAAGCAAAATTCACTTTGTAATAAATATATGGTCAAGTGTAGTCAATCATTAACTAAATACAAAATTTCTTCCAAATTGTTACCGAGCCGTTTCAAAGATACGCGAAATAAAAATTTATACTAGAATTGCTCCTTTAAAGTTATTTGATTAAACTAATATGTTTACGTCCATATCCAAAGTTCAACCGTTATACCACAAAAAACAACTTTTAGACGCCTGTTTAGCTAGACAGTGGTCTCAATTCTATCATTACATAACTAAACTAATTTTAGTTTCACTCTCTCTCTCTTTCCAATGCATAACATGAGAAAGAGACGGAAGATAGCTGACAGATCTAAATTTTGTTTTAGAGCTGTCAAATATCTTTCAATCTTGATAAATTAGCTGCCACTGAATTCATTGCCATTAAATTTACACTAGACACAAGCAAGTGGATTAATTTGACAGGTCTAAAATATATTCCATCTCTTTCTCATGTTATGCAGTGGAAAGAGAGAGAACGAAACTAAATTTAGTTTAGGTATGAAATGATAGAATTGACACCAGTGTCTAAAGATAAACGTCTAAACTTTTGTTATACATACCGACTTGTTCTAATCATAAATACTAGTTACAGGTGACGCATAGTTTAGGAAACCGCGTGTTCAATAATTACTTAATTCGATCACATATTGTGACATTAGAGGCAATACTCTCTCTGTGACAGAAGGCCTGTAGATATCCCAGTAGTGAGAATAAAACGAGCTAATGATGAAATAATTAAAAAAAAATAAGTTATGATACGCAAAATACACAAACAGTGTCTGGCCAAAAAGAAAAAAAAAGTTAGGATACGTTGATGACAGCAGAGGAGCTTCGGCTGAAAGCGTGGTCTATATCCCCCTACGAAAACTCCTAGGGTTATAGTCCACCAGCCCCATAAGAACAAGAAAAGCAAAAATTTTTTTACTCGCTACACTCTTTCCTTTCATACCTTTTTCGCTTCATTAACATGACGTATCAAGTAAGTAATAGTTCACGTCATTTGTCGATATTCTCAGGGTCAGAGTGGTCGTTGCGATCTCGCCGCGTGCACTCCCTGAGGAAGAGCGTCGGACACGCTCGAAACCTAGGTCGACAATATCGACAAATGAAGTGAGTTATAGCCGATTATATAATTTTTTTTTAATGTTATTTGGTAACGAGACGAGCTGGTCGTTTGCCTGATGTTAAGCATAACGCCGGCCCATAACAATTGCAGTGCCACTCAGAACTTTGAAACACAAAGGCCTGCGCGGCTCTGCAGGGCGCTCGTTACTTTGAGACATTAGGTATTAAGTCTCATAAGCATAGTAATTTCACTGGCTGCTCTGCTCATCAAACCGGAACACAGTAATGCTCGCACACTACTGCTTGGCGACAGACTTCACGAGCAAAGCGGTGGTAACAACCCAGACGGACACTCGCAGAAGAGTTAGTCCTACCACTAACAAAATCGCCTATAAGTAGTTAAAAAAGTAAACTTCATGGCTTCATAAGTAGTGTTGAGGTAGTGATTTAGTTCGTTAAATGAATGACTCATCAATCAAAGAGTTACGAGGTTAATCTACCAACCTCGGGGTTAATTCAACCGATCATTTATACATAGATCATTTCTCCAACTCATTACATTTTTGAGGTTTCGTACTCGAAAGTAAACCTCGGGCCTTATAGGATAACTTTATTGTTCATATGTACCTATGTCAAGGCTTTTGATCTAATAAACGACTCCGGATTAAATTGAAAGCTTAGGTATACCCAATACCCATCAGTAATGTTTAACCAGGTGTGGTAGGACTAACTCTACTGCGAGCGTCCCCCTGGGTATAATAGGTACCACCGCTTAGCTCGTGTGCAACAGGGCATCAGATTCATGAGAATTTTTGCAAATAATTTATGGGCTGGAGAGTGGCATAAACTACTATTTTCCTGGAAAAATACATAGTTCCTGTTGGCATTTCCAAGCGGGTGAAGCTGCCTGTTTCTTATAAAATTTATAAAATACAAGCACTATTTGTAGACACGTTTTCGACGTGGGCTCAATGTATGTACCTACTACATATTATAGTAAAAACGTGATTATGCTCTTTCCATCACCTCGGAGCGCGAGTTTCCGCACTTACCGTTTTTTTTTCACATCCCTTTTACACTAACCGATGCAATGCAGGTAAACGACGCCGCTACATTCTCAACTTTTCAAATTATGTAACATTTGATTTTAGAATTGGACCGTATGTGTTCTTATGTAAGGCTGTATGGTTATTGTCATTGGTAACTAGACGTATTACCGGCACGAGGAGGTAGAGCTCCCTGCTCCAATACGACAAATTTAAACACCCCATAAATATGGCCGAAGGTTATTCGTTGTTAGATACTTTGAAAATTATCACTAGAAATGGGATAGTTACCATGTATATTATTTGATGTGAGTTTTAGATACTTAATTAAAATTAGTTTAATTTTTCGACAAAAACTCTATAACATTGTACCATAAGATTTAAAACTTCTCTGAAACTTCCTCGTTTCACAGGCTTATCAATAATCTTGTATAACAATGAATCTGCGTGTGAACACACCCTTACCCACACATGAGTAAAATAACAGATGTAAGTGTTCATTGTAAATACATCCTCACCGCATCATCAGAAACTGATGGTCTGATGAGGGATGGGAGTATTTTAAATACGATTTAATGGGGATGGTATTGAAAGACTTCATATGAATTGTGCAAAAAATCTAAGCACTTTGACATACGAAATTTGCACTGTGCTGAAATTTGAGCAATAATTCAAAATCTCAAGTTGTTTTCAGTAATCGTGAGTGATTTCACTCAACGTTCTATTTTTTTTTAATGTTATTTGGTAACGAGACGAGCTGGTCGTTTGCCTGATGGTAAGCATAACGCCGGCCCATAACAATTGCAGTGCCACCCAGAACTTTGTAACACAAAGGCCTGCGCGGCACTGCAGTGCGCTCGTTACCCTGAGACATTACGAATTAAGTCTCATAAGCCCAGTAATTTCACTGGATACTCCGCTCATCAAACCGGAACACAGTAATGCTTGCACACTACTGCTTGGCGGCAGACTTCACGAGCAAAGCGGTGGTAACAACCCAGAAGGACACTCGCAGAAGAGTTAGTCCTCCCACAAACGTGATTCTATGGAATAGAATCACAAATGCACATCACAAATCACATCGCAAATCACACTCATAGTATCGCAAACGTGATTCTATGGAATAGAATCACGTTTGCGATACGCTTTCAAAGGTCATGTTTAGATGACGAGTTTTACACGCGAATTGAAATGCGCGTAGCCGATTGCGAGATTCTCAGATACTAGAAGTTCATACTTTCCGTCCATGCAATGGCGCGTTTTGCTATTCGAAATTGGAATTCCATCGCGTTCTCGACTCGTCATCTGAACAAGGTCAAAGCCGTGGAAAGCTACGGCTACTAGTTTCGTTAGTGGGAGGACTAACACTTCTGCGAGTGTCCGTCTGGGTTGGTACCACCGCTTTGTGAGTGAAGTCTGCCGCCAAGCAGTAATGTGCAAACAGTACTGTGTGCCGGTTTGATGAGCAAAGTAGCCAGTGAAATTACTGGGCTTATGAGACTTAATACCTAATGTCTCAGGGTAACGAGCGCACTGCAGTGCCGCGCACGCCTTTGTGTTTCAAAGTTCTGAGTGGCACTGTAATTGTTATGGGCCGGCGCTATGCTTACTTACCATCAGGCAAACGACCAGTTCGTCTCGTTACCAATAACATACAAAAAAAAGAAACAGATACTAATATTGTAATCATTCGAAAATGCGACACCGAACTAAGTACGACCCCAAACCAATCCTTCCTACCGTGCCTACTTTAGTACTAATTAGCCAATGTACGCACTATTCTTAAACAAGCCTTAAAAGTGAAAATTTAAAACTTACCGTCTTCGTATTTTCAATTTGTTAAGTTCATATTCACTCTCACTTCACTACATACGTGGTGAGTGGTGACCGTCGCTTCCTGCGGGACACTGGATCGGCGGTATTGTAAGTACTACCGGTAATCGAATTTTCAAAGAGGGCTAGTCGCAACTAGGGCTGTGGCGTGCCTAGCTTTGTATCGATAAAATAGCTAATTTTTCTATACTGTCGATTGCACGTTATTTTTTTCTTAGAGACAGTAGAAATTGACTTGTTCAGCTATGTGCTTACAGCATACTGTTTTACGTTTACTGAAAACGGGAAACTATATAGTGTTTTTAGATGGATACGCGATAAATTCCATTAGTGTATGAATTAAAGAAAATTGTAATGCTAACCACGTACAATAAAATTTTAGTACCAATATAATAATGTGTTCGCGCCGCACTCAATTCCAGAAAGTTTTGGGGCAGCGCCATCTATCAAACGCGATGTGACCCGCCACCTGACGTTTATTAATTTATTGACAATTTTGACAGCTGGTGTGAACTCTCGAAAATCTATTGCAAATCAATGTTTCTTTATACCATAAATTAAAATACTAAAAATCTACCAAAAAACAGCTTTTTCTTCTAAAATACTATACAAGAACTAACATCTGGCGCCCGAACATAATGATATTAGTATTAGTTAGTACGATAAGAAAAGCATGCGCAACTACTAACCAATTTGATCAACTGAGATTCTCTAACTTACCCTTTGTACCTACGGCTTTGAAAGTCGGGTTTTCGCGCTTTAAACGGGTGACAATCATACCGCAACGTCGTTATATAAACTGGTGAAAAAGTTGTTAAGCGCAAACTTTCTCTGCGTAAAAAATGGTCGAGTACTTTCATTATTCACTTTTATAGTTTCCGAGTAAAGCAAAATCAAAAACAAAATCGAAGATTATAATTTCATTTATCGTCCTACGTCCGGTTAAGTCAACCATTGCAGCAATAAATTATTTGGTATATATGGTTGATGTTTGGTTATTCTCATATCGATAATAATTAATGCCCCTGTGTCCCATCCCTACTCGTTTTGCTACGTTAATGTCATTAATGTAAGTCGCCGTCCGACGATACGTCGATATGTTTAAGTTAAACGAATCTCTATCGTTGCCGACAAATACTTTTAAATTATGTGACAGTTCCCTTATTATTATCATAATAGAGTTTTCAGAATTATTTTTGTTTCAGAAACTAAATTTATACATCCGGAAGGTACTAAAATTATACGCTAAACTTTGTAAAGCGGTTGTGACCGACTCGACAGTGACAAAACATGGTTCAACTATTCAATAGCGATGTTGACTCCACTTTTTATGATGTCAATCAATTCGTTTTCTCATGAGAATCAAATGTCTATATCGAAAAAAGTGAAAATCGAACGCTAGAAACGTCAAAAATGAGAGTCAAAGTCGGGCTCGTCTAGTGAGCACTAAAACACCGCATACAAATTGGACCGAACATTTGACGTCACTTGTTCTACGCGGGCCGTAAAGCTTTTACTAAAAAATATGCATTTTGTTGATTTTGCCGTGAAAAGCTGCGTTAAAGTACATAGTTATCGTTTTTCCTTCAGTCCATCTGTCCGTCAGTCCTTCAAGCCAACAGTCCGTCAGTCCGTCAATCCATCAGTTCATCAGTCCGTCAAGACATCAGTTAGTCAATCCGTCAGGGCATCAGTCCATCAGTCTGTAAGTCCCTCAGTCCGTCATTCCGTCCGTCCATCAGTCCGTGACGAACTGTTTGAGCCAAAGGAGTGAAAAATTATATTGTGGTCAAACAAGGAGGATCACAATCTTATCTATGGGTCAATGACTGAAGGAAGTAAAAACTATATCACAGCTTGGGGCGCTGACCTGACAGAAACTGCACACAGACTGCACCTTTGAAACACAAGATCGAATGTTTACTTATTACAATCGAGATGTTTCTCCTTAACCCTTTTTAAGCTTTTACCGAAGGTAGCCGAAGGTAACCGAAATAGACCTATGCAAACAGAATTGTATGCTGTTCCAATATTTTTCCATTTTGGAGTGAAGGACGAGGTAAGGCAAAATTATTGGACATCTGAATTTTTTAATCTATGATTTTTTTGGAGAGAGAGCTAAGCTATACGTTTTTCGTTGTAGGTACATACCTAGGCAGGTACTATTTGATTTCCGGTTTTCCAAAGTGACAACTTAACAGTTAAAAAACTGAAGATCATCAAACGACTGAACAGATTTTTTTAATCATAGCTAGGAACACTGTACATAAGAACACATAACAACCCTACTTTTTGCGCCGGGGGTTTAAATTAATTACAAGTTAAACCGGTCTTCATAAAACTAGCTGTGCTCCGTGGCTTCGCCCACGTACCTAACGATCTGACATCAGCAATCTGCCAGTGAAAGTGCCGTCAATATTGCCTATAAGCATGACAAAAAATATTTCTACTGATTTTTCGAACAAACTTTCATCTACTCACGCATCTAAAACCCCACCTTACTACACGTAAACGTTTTTTTGTTCTGTATTGTATAGACCATGTATCACAGACCAACACAATAACGTAGACGGAGCGACTTCGACACTGATAGATTTTTACTATTAGCTTTGCGTTTATTTATTACACAATACACTTGAAAACTATATGAGAAATACGAACACGAGAGAAATACGATATGAGAAAGTTACCTCTAAAAATAAGTTTGCAATATAACATCTCTGTTAAAATGGAAAAAGATTCTTAGTTTTTCAATTATCTTCTTCTGTATGTTATACTTTTGTTTCAATTTTTATTCTGAATTTATTAAATTTTAGATAACTAACGAAAAAAAATGGATAATGATAAAATTTACAAAACTTATGTGTCATAAAATTAAAAAAAAACTTGGTTGTCGTACATTTTCAAGCATCTAATTTTTAAGTAATTGCGCTTTTTTTTTGGATTGTTACTCAAATTCAGTGGCCCACGCGGTCTTCCGTCTCTTTTACATCAACGCAACCCGACAGTGTGTTTCGATGTCACGAAATCCGCGCTTGACGCAAAAGCGTTGTTATTCTGATAAGCAAACGTACTTTTGCTTGAGCGTCTAAGCTGCCTCTAACAGTAGCGGCCACTAAATAAACCACAAGCTAGCGGTCAGCCGGTCAAGCCCATTTAGTCAGTCCGTCTTTCCGTCCGTCCGCCGTCCGTCCCTCCGGTGTCTAGGCTCTCCTTTGTGTATACAGGCTTCTATAATACCAGCTGGCATACTTTATCAGCTTCGCTAAGAGATCCAGTCGCTCCGTCCATTATATAAGATCCATTTAATCCTGTTAGTCTATGCCCTATATATATTGAATTCTGAAAAGCTATTGTAGTGAAATCTCCCGTGAATCCGATCCGGCATGACAGATTGCTGTACATTGATGCCCTGATTGATAGAGCTATCGAAAAATTGCCTGTTGAAGCTAAGGAGCTCTTTAGTGAAACTATTTTCACAGATCTTGTCTGAGGTCTCTTGGAAATGGAATTGATACCTACTTATACAGCGTGTTCTGACCTTGAGACGTGGAGGACATGTTACTTTAAATATTGAAGTTAGGAAGTTTTGTTTTGAGACTCTTTTATTTTTTAAAGTTATTGCCTAAATACTGCATTAAAAGTTTTGTAAATGACGCTTGCTAAACCGGAATTCGGACCCGCTAAATGAGAAACAAAATGTTCTGTATTTTTATGATACCGGTCGAAAGTTTAAACCATTAGAATCAATTCCTTCTCAATAACATAGTACCGCAAAATAAAGGAAAAAGTAATACTTACTACTTTATTATTACTTTCTTTGTTTAAAGATTTTGAGAAATGGGAATAGGCATTATGCTTGTATACCATCAGACTAACAACTTGTCTCGTTATACTTTGTAGTATAAAAAACCGGCTAAAGCCGAAAGCCTGGCAACCATACACGAAGAGTATAATGAATGAGTTTTGGCGGGAATGCGAAAATGTGCTGTTGTTGATTTTGTGTTATTTGCTAAAACCTATGTTTCTTCGAGTGTTAATGTGTAATAATGGTGGATTATTAACCATTAAGTGTTCGTAAACGTGCATGAGTGAAAGGCAAATAGTACAAAGGCGTAAAGCGTGTATTTTCGTATTCTATTCAAAACTCCATAGAAGCTTCAGTAAAGTATCCACCGCTTTCCTGAAGCGTCACTTCGACTCGAAAATTGTTTCTAATATTGCGACTTAAGGACTATGTGTCCAGGTCAAGAAATAAATTATAAAAAAAAAGTATAATGAATGCAACGATTTAATTGTGTAGAGTGTACATACTGTAGTTGCAACTCTGACTGATTATCCTTATCAAGTTCAAGTTCTCCAAGCCAATCTCACAGCAAAAGGGCACTTCGCAAAAGCTCGTAAAGTTCCAGAAGGTTCTCTTTTTGTAAAAGTTACGTGCCAACGGACGATTATCTATTTTTATTCAGCAGTAAATAAATATAGATTCTTTATTGTTACACCGCAAAGATTACAAAACTTAAGTGAAGCGGTATTTTAAAAGTAAATAATGAGAATGAGCGATCTCGTTCATGTGTAGGTATTAAATGGTTCAATACTAAAAAACTTAAGACTATCCTATATGTTGGTAAAACAATATAAACTGTGGCACTGCAATCGTAATGGCGCTATGCGCTTGCCATCAGACAAACGAACTACTCGTCTCGTTGCCCAATAGTATAAAAATAAAATAAAAAAGTTTATTTCATTATAAAAAAGTAAGGAGGAATTGGGAACCTCCTCCTTTTTTGGAAGTCGGTTAGCAATATTAATATTTAATATTTACGTGAACATCGAGTTTGTGAGTGTCGATAAACACTAAAATATATTTAATAAATTATTCCTATGTTACTCTCCGGTCCATAAACTATATCTATGCCAAAAATCACGTCGATAGGTGCTCCGTTAGTGCGTGCAAGAAGGACAAACCAACAAACATACTTTCGCATTTATAATATTAAGTAGGATAGGATTCAGTGGCGTATTTAAGGATTCAGCGCCCTGGGCCTGCAGGCCCTTTTTTTGTCAATTTTAAACTGAATCGTAAGTGACAAAACACAGTTTAACACTGTTTATTAATAAGAGCCTTAGTTAGGTAGTCTTTTCTAAATTTTTTCTGCTTGCACCGCCCCTAGCAGCCTACCGCCCCGGGCCATGGCCCTTTTGGCCCTAGGGTAAATACGCCCCTGATAGGATTAGTAGGAAATAGGACTAGTAGGATGTAGGATTGATTACCTTTTATATTTCTTCATCTAAAGCTCGAACTCTACATTATGAAATGGGTTCCAAAAGTAAAGCATAAGTAAAATATCACTGTGAAACTCTTAATTTACCGCCCAGTATTGTAGCAGCAGAGAGTACCTAAACTATTTGAATGCAAATTCTTGTACAACTCGGAATGAACTTGTGATTTCATTCCCTGCTCTTTCAACTTTGAATTGAAATCGTGGTAACTTTTTTATGGTAACATTAAAACGATAAATTTTAGTGGGATTGTGATTAGAGTATGGGCCCGACGTGGGTGCTCGCAGAAATTGTAATGACTCTTCTCATCGAGAAGAAAGGCAAATAACTCGACTGTGGAGTAGCGTATTATCATTATCACTTAAAATTGCTTTAAAAAAGCGAACAACCGACTTCAGTGACAAACTACTAAACCGATTTTGATTAAATTTCTATGGGACCAATCTGAAAGTATACCCTTTCAAATAAAAAAAGAATTTTCCAAATCGGTTTATAAATGACCGAGAACTGAGGTAACAAATATAAAAAAAAAATACCCGACGAATTGATAACCTCCTCCTTTTTTGGAAGTCGGTTAAAAATCAGGTCAGATAATGATCAAAAAGCTAACCTATCAAAAGTAAAAAATAGTAACATGCAGATAAATGATCATTATCAACTACGCTATTATCAGTGGTCCACACTATTACCATGATGAAAGGTATCATCAGAGTTGTTCATTAATCAGCCACTGATGAGTTCCGATGACCATAATGGAGCTGCTGGTAAACTTTGTTCGTTTGTGCACGGGTGTGTTTGTGTTGGATGAGAAAAAGCGTTAGCGGAAAAAGAGCTTATGGGAAGTAAAAACCAAACTAAGTAAAAAATTAATAAAGTAAGTTACAAGTTAACATTTAAAAATATAGTATGATGATTACAGACACCGAATTAGCTTACTCAAATGATGTTAAAAAATTGAGGTAATACAATTAAAAAACCTTCCTTTCGAGTATAGAACCTGCGCGCTAAGGAACTGGTTTTCCATGATTGCGTCCCCTATTAATTCACTTCCATAAAAATCTGGCTTTAGTAACAAAAACATGCTTAGAAGACGTGCATTTGGAATCAGATTTTTTAAGATGTTTATAGATATACGCTTAATAAATACTCTTTCTTGTAACTTTCCTAATCAAAACAAATACTTATCTAAACGAGTTAATTGCACCAATATGTGTGTATTCCTGTTAAGAATGGATCGTAATCATGAAGCTATGTAATAAGAACATGCGAATCGCTAACCGCTCCGCTTCTCGCGTCGCCTGTCTTTACAAACATTATCTAGTTCCTATTTATGCGAATGAATGGTCGACATTGGGATTATAGCGTGAGTGGATAGCTCTCGACATACATTAAGCATTATGAATAATTTAGAAGCATAATTATAATTGCTCATTTTATACTTTATATATATTTTTTTTACTATTGGATCTCAAGACGGGCTGATCGTTTACATGGTAATAAGCATAACGCCAACCCATAACAATTGAAGTGCCAGCACCCTGCAGCACTGCCGTGCGTTACCCTGAGACATTGGTTACTGTGTCTCATAAGTCCAGTAATTTCACTGACTACTTTGCTCATCAAACCGCAGTATGGTAATGCTTACACATTACTACTTGGCGGCAGACTACACGAGCAAAACGGTGGTACCCACCGCACATGAACGACAAACATCGACGAAACGAAAGACACTCGCTAAAAAGTTTCAGCCAATTATTTCCACGTAATGCAGACCGTAGACGCTTATGCAAACGTGCGTTTGCTTCTCAGAATAACAACGCTTTTGCATCAAGCGTCGATTACGAGATACTCAAAATCCGCGCTTGATGCAAAAGTGTAGTTAATCTCGTAATCGACGCTTGATGCAAAAGCGTTGTTATTCTGACAAGCAAACACGTTTGCAAAAGCGTCTAATACGGTCTGCATATGACTGTTCTTGTCTATTTCGTGGTTTTTGATTGTTTTGCATCAAGCCGCGGTTGAACGTGTACTACTCGTAATCCGCGCTTGATGCTAAAGCATGGTTAGTTTGATAGCAAAACGCTTATCTTGCATAAGCGTTTACGGTCTGCATATGGTAGGTATTGCCGTTAGCGTGAGCGATGTCTAGGGCGGTGAGATATCTATCAAGAATAAAAAGCCACTCTGGTATCAAATAGCGAAACAGTGACAGCAACAAATGCGAGGAATCAGATCGGGGTTAGAGCCACCCTTAACATTAGTAGGGGTCGATTTACACGGCAAGAATAAATCGTTTGGCCCACGCACTATAAATAAAATTGGTTATAGTAATATACCAGGATAGGATAGGATTAACTCTTCAGCGAGTTTTCGTCTGGGTGGGTACAGCAGCTTTGCCGGTGTAGTCTTTTTTATACTATAGGCTAAGCAGACGAGCCGGTCGTTCGTCTGATGTTAAGCGTAATGCCAACCAATCAAAATGGCAGTCTGCCACCAACCAGTAATGTGCAAACATTATGTTTCGTTTCAGGTGTGTCCTACCATCTAGTAATGGGTCTACATAACTTTTACAAGTAAGCTGTCAAATTTTGATACTTCTTTTTTATTGGGTAGGGTATACTAGATTTAAAAAAAAAAAACATATCTATAAGGATAGAAAAAAAGAGGATGAATGATTGTTCATCCACTGAATTTTCACCTGTGAACCGATTCTGTTGAAACTTGGCACACGAATCACATGTCTTTTATTGATAACCAGTGTTAATCGGTGGTTTAGTTCAACTATTTTTTCTCTTTTTTGCTCTTTGACAATTTTAAACTGAATCGCAAGAGACAAAACATAGTTTAAATATATTTTTTATAGCAGATGGGCCTTGCCTTTGGCCGCTATCTCGCGACGATGCGGTCAACAGGACAAATCTGTGAACAGGACGACGAAGTAGTACGCTTGCCCTGAAGATACCTGTTCAATCTTATCTTGAAGTCCAGATTCAGTGTTCAGGAAAATCAGACGCCGGCAATGAGTTCCACTCTTTAGCTGTCCGCATGATGAAGGTCGAAGAAAAACGCTTAGTACGGATAGGAGGAATGTCAACCGTAAGTGGATGGCGAATTGCCGTACGTCTGGTCGTCCGATGATGGAAAGGGGAAGGGGGAATGAAGTCATGCAGTATCATTACACACTCTCTAAAATGTATCCTGTAGAAGACAGAAAGACTAGCAACCTTGCGTCCATGCTTAAGGCTCTGGAGCCTGCCATCAAACCAGTGTATAGTATAACACGGTTTTATTTTATGTTAAAATTATTATTATTATTTTTAATGTTATTGGTAACGATACTTGCTGGTCGTTTGCCTGATGGTAAGCATAACGCCGGCCCATAACAATTGCAGTGCCACTCAGAACTTTGAAACAAAGGCCTCTGCGCGGCACTGCAGTGTGCTCGTTACTCTGAGACATTAGGTATTAAGTCTCATAAGCGCAGTAATTTCACTGGCTACTTTGCTCATCAAAACGGAACACAGTAATGCTTGCACATTACTGCTTGGCGGCAGACTTCACGAGCAAAGCGGTGGTACTAACCCAGACGGACACAAGAGTTAGTCCTCCCACTAACAAAAAAAGTAGAAAAGTTCTTCCGTTTCTTCATTTTGATGTACCCTAGAAGTATAGGTAAAACCTAAAGTAAGTCTTGTATTTCTAACACACCAAAGTATTTTATACGACATCCTTTTGATTTCCGTGTCGACATCCTGTTTTCAAGTTATTATGAAATATTTCTGCACATTGTTTTCTGCGTGGAATTTAATGGATTTTCGCTGTTTTACATTTTACGTTGAATGTGAAGATTTATTTTGAGTTATCTCCTCGAATGTTGGCAGGTATTAGGTATATTACTATATACTACGATAATATAATACAACAAGATATGTGGTTCGTTCTTACTCAGCGAGGAAAATGAGTTAATTTTTTTTAACCAATCATCATCAGCCGTTTATCCAATAGGCTGCATGTATACAAGTAAAAGTAAAGTAAAGTAAAGTAAAGTAAAGTAAAGTAAAGTAAAGTAAAGTAAAGTAAAGTAAAGTAAAAAGTCATTTATTGACATAACTTTTTGCACACAGTATCAATGAACCCTTAGGCTGCCGAACAAGTAAAAACTGTGTTTCAGCAACCAGTGGCTTCTCCCATCTTAAGACATTATTTAATTATGTCGAGGTTTTTTTAAAAATTCCGAAAATCTTATTATTGTATAACTATAAGTAGTTTGACTATTTTTCTTTGAACCAGACAAATAACTCAAAGGGAAAACCCCGCCAAGTGCGAGTCGGACTCGCGCACCGAGGGTTCCGGACAAACTTGTACCTAGGTGTATAAATCCATCATGGGAAACGATGTCTCTTAGACTTTCCCGAGTTTACCAATTGCAAATAAGTTCGTTAGTGGGAGGACTAACTCTTCTGCGAGTGTCCGTGTGGGTTAGTACCACCGCTTTGCTCCTGAAGTCTGCCGCCAAGCAGTAATGTGCAAGCGTTACTGTGTTTCGGTTTGATAAGCAAAGTAGCCAGTGAAATTACTGGACTTATGAGACTAAATACCTAATGTCTCAGGGTAATGAGCGCACTGCAGTGCCGCGCAGGTCTTTGTAATTCAAAGTTCTGAGTGGAACTGCAATTGTTATGGGCCGCGTTATGCTTACCATCAAGCAAACGACCAGCTCGTCTCGTTACCAATAACATAAAAAAAAGTTAATCATGGCAAAAAAAATTGTGTTGTTACTACAAATTTAAAGTTTTCGGATTTTTCCCTTTACTTGTGCTATAAGACATTGCTTGTTGCCAATGTTCTTGATTTTAGGTCAACGGAAATTACTCCATTATAGGCTTTGATTCCCTTGCGTGTGTCAAAATAGTATGCGACATAAATTTTGATTGCGTTATCTTAGATGTTTGATTTTTTCACAGATCCAAGGGTTTGCAGACTTGAATACCTATTTGATATTAATGTCAACTTGATACCTCCACGCGTGCCTGAGAATAGTGGTCTTGAAGACAGACAGAAAAAGAAAGTGTTCCTATAAGGGTTCCCTTTTTCCTTTTGACGTACGGGACTCTAAAAATGCTTTAAAAGTGGTATAAAATTAGGATGAGTAATTCTAATTTTCTAGAAAAACGACCTTAATCACCGTCAACAAAGTCAATTTTCGCTTGACAGTAGCTCGCCAAGTGTCAAGTAAAGTGTCAAGTAAGCCTGTAACTCTAAAGTTACGATACAATAGCACGTTTAATTGGTCATTTGAAGGAATAAAGATCGTCTTACTGAAGCTTTACGTCTACGACATTGTTGTAATATGAGTTGCTACAGTTTTGTTTACCTTTTACTCCGTGGTTAAGTTGGTAGTAACACTGTCTACAAAGCGAGTGGTCCCGGGTTCCAGTCCCGGCCAGTGCAAACTTTATGTTGTGAGCATAAAGCTTGTTCTCAAGTCTTGGAAATCTGTGATATATGTCTGCCGCAGGATAACAAGCGCAATGCAGTGCCACGCAGGCCTGTGTTCCAAAGTTCTGAGTGCACTACAACTGTTATGGGCTGTACTAGATTTCCATCAAGCCCCAACCACAACCACAATAGACGATACGATATGCGTCAAGCGGGGATCGTGGTTTTTCCATAGTTTTGATTGCGAGCGATTGATGCTTATCCATCAATCATTAATTAGGTGTGGGGGCTGCCTATAGGTATATGGTTGGGCTGAGTGAGACGCACCACTTCCGTTGTCTATGGCGGTCTGAGACATCCCCGGTGGTCTATCGTGGTTCCTTCGTTCTGGACGCCCGGGCAATAAGCGTAGTATGAGTTAGTCTCAGCTGCATGCTTACCGAATTTAAGGCCCTCTTGTAGCTTAATATACCTAATCTATCTAATAGATATTGCTATTGCTTCTAATTTGGTATCCGATACCGCAACCGAAAACTGAACGCCTTCCTGCACCAGCATTCGGACTGGTGCTAGGATTGGACTGATCGTCGGGCGAGCCCAACGTGGCCGGTACAGCGGCCGCGATGGGATCGTCCGGATCACGCAAGATGAGCCGAGTGCGGCGACGACGGGGAAGATATATCTTAATTAGTGTGTATGGTAAGCAGTTCAAGTCGTCGCGTCGTGACGCACATGCCTCGATCATTGTGAATCGCCCAACACAATAGATTGTCCAACAGTTTCTGTAGAACATTATGTAAGTATATTTATGTAGTAGGTAGTATTAAAGGCAGCAACAAAGTACAGTGTAACCTTGTCTGGACAGTCTGGAACTAATCCAATTGTAACTTGGCACTTTTTCAAGTACTTTCATCATGCTTAAATCTAACTTGTCGGTGTCAAGTTAATGTCTAACTTAATTCTATTAAATACCCTTTGTTAACTCAAAACCTATTAAGTAGCTCCTACATTTAATCAACAAGATTTCAGGTAACTGAATTTAAAGATTAACTTTTAATTTATTTTTAAATGTAATTTATTTCAATTTCCAAACTAATTTAAAAGAAAATATTCTGCTGTGATACATTTATATGCGTTTTATTTCGTATTGCAACAACTTTAAACTAAATAACCAACAACATTTAGATTGTTAATATTTTATTATGAAATTTATAGTATATATTTATTTTGGCGTGAAAGCATCCTAAACGTCATTTTTATTACCCAGCCCTGCGGCGCAAGTACGGATATTTTCGGTCGATAATATTCGATAAAATTGACAGTACAAATCGATAAAACCCACTTTATCGATTTTAACTGTCAATTTTATCGACCCGAATAGATCTGTACTTGCGCCGCTGAAGTTAAAGATGCTTGCACTAGACATAGATAGATACATTTTATGCTATATATGTATAAATGTTACATTCAACTATACATCGAAGTTAAACATAGCGTAGTTTATTTCAAATAAATATGTAATTATATTAACCATTATTGGTTTGGGTCTGTTGTAAGATCCAGATCAGTTTATCAGTCAAACGCATTGGCGAAACTAACATGCTCTCGTATCAACGTCAAAACTGACACATTAATTATTGGTAGTTTAGTACGAAGTAATGCTGCGTTTCCGTTCTGCAATTATCCTGCTCGTATGGTGAAAGTTATATTCACCTTGAGTAATGAAAACGTATCTAATCCAGGATGCAAGCTACAGAGTATATTAGCTGTTTTGACACCCTCTATTATAGCTGCGTACAACTTGCAACTACATGCAAGTTACTTTAACTACATAATAGTTACTTTAACAAAAGAAACATGCCCTTACTGATAGAATCAGCACAGAATATACTACATTAGAGCCCTATATATAGACAGACAGAGTAGATATATGGCTAAAACAATGTATATACTTATTGAAACTATAGATTTTTAACAGGTTTGTAAACTAACTACAGAGATAAAGACATTTAAGCGTATTTTGCTTCATCGGTTTAAAATGTACAAGTATAGTAGACAACTAACATTACGAGCCAGTTTCACAATCTCTGGGTAGCTACGTAACTGACGGATTGCTTAAAAAGATTAGTTTTTGGAACGAACATATTAAATATTATAACCATATCATCATACTTGAAGGAATGATATTATAACCATATCATCATTCAGAAAAAAGATGCCTTGTGAAAATTACCATACTGATGTACTTCATTGTACCGGCTCAATATTTAAGAGAAGTATACATTTTTGCAGCCATAAAAATGTGTTATTAATATATTATTGTGAAAATAGGTAACTAACGCCAAAAATGTTAAAATCGGCCCAAATTAATACACTTTAATAATCTTTTTATGGGTATACATTTTTAGAACTGCCGGAATTTTACAACTGAACGTCCTTTACCTTTTACCTGTCAAGTTATCCATCAGTTAAAATTCAATCTGGAGATGGTGAAACCGGGGTTATAATCATGCTTTAACATACATCTATCTTAAGTTAAAACCTTTAAACATCAATGCACCACTCATTTAGCTCCATCGAAAGAATCAGTAACCATTAGAACAAGAATATCCGGATGAGGAATGCATAGAAACTATGACTGCAGCTGTGTCACTGGATTTTTCTAGAAAATTATGATTGGTGTCACAATTACGACTGGCAGTCGTGGCAAGGCTCAGCGTCTCTCTTCCTTCTGTTCTCACCTTCTTCTACCTCGTTCACGTCATTGAGTTCCTCGCTATCCCTTCCCAGTCTGATGAAGTGATCCCGGGCCCTGGTCTTCCTTTGAGGGTATCCACTGACAACCAGTTCTGAAGACTGCTCGTAGGCAGATTTGTCATCATCAGCGGAACGACCAAATCTCACGAAGCTGGGGTCGCGTCCAAATCGGACGAAACTAGCAGATTTCTTTGATGGAGCTTCGAATTCTTCTTCGTAAGCTTTCAGGATGGTGACCAGATCGTCAGTTGAGAGGGTGATAGGCTGGGATCTTCCAAAGCGAAGGAAGCTGTTTCCTCTTCTGGAGGGGCGCTGGAAGGCTTCACGAAGGTCGGCTGCTGAGGGTTCGGGGGGATACGATCTCCCAAACCTGCGGCGTAAAGACATAAATGATAATACAAAAAAATTCCGTTGAGTTTCTTGCCCTTCTTCTTGATCGGTTATATCAATTTAGAACGGGCACTTAGAGTCATTTATTTTAACATTGATGAGTGCTCCCTTGGGGCCTATTGTGAAAAAAGAATTATTTTTTTATGTTATTTGGTAACGAGACGAGCTGGTCGTTTGCCTGATGGTAAGCATAACGCCGGCCCATAAGAATTGCAGAGCCACCCAGAACTTTGAAACACAAAGGCCTGCGCGGCACTGCAGTGCGCTCGTTACCCTGAGACATTAGGTATTAAATCTCATAAGCCCAGTAATTTCACTGGAAACTCTGCTCATCAAACCGGAACACAGTAATGCTTGCACACTACTGCTTGGCGGCAGACTTCACGAGCAAAGCGGTGGTAACAACCCAGACGGACACTCGCAGAAGAGTTAGTCCTCCCACTAACAAAGTATGGAATATTATAGTGTTTTTAATCTTTACTGGCGTTGGATCAAATTATCTAACTCCTAATCTTATATATCTTGGGAAAAATTAAAAAATAAATCATTATGTATTGCGCTTATTTGTTCTTTTGTTTGCCTAATATTAATCACAACATACCTGATCATACTCCTGTCGATAGCACTTCTCCTTCTGGCCTCAAGATCTGGAGACCTTCGAACTGGTGTAGCAATGGCTCCCACCACCAGCCACACAACTGCCATGACGACTATACACCGGGAGCAGCTCATGGTGGAAATCTGGAGACAACGAGAACATAATTTGAACAAGAGAGTTAGAATTAAGGCTGATAATGGAGAATTCTTTTATGATGTCGACAGTTTTTTTGTTGGACTTGGATCATGACAGACATCATAGCGTGTGCCAACTTGAAGTAATCTATACAAATAAATAAAATTGAAGTGTTTGTTTGTAATATCAAAATAACAGATTTTTACCAAATGCATATGAAAGTATATACGGTACCTACAACAAAACAACCATTTTTAATTGTTTATGTCTGTCGGTCTGTTTGTCCCGGGTAATCTCCGAAACGGCTACACCGATTTTGATGGGACTTTCACTGGCAGATAGCTGATGTTACAAGGAGTGATTAAGCTACTTTAGTTTTAGAAAAATAATTAGGGTTCCGCGCAAACAATAAAACCTATGAAATCCAATATCTTCACGCGGGTGAAATCGCGGGCAGCAGCTAGTTCATACTAAACTTTATATTTGGCATGTATTGGGACGGTGACAGTATTATTAAGGTCTGTTTCAGTGAAGATCTTTAAACAGTTTCAAACAATAACACCTAAAACCCTATTTCCGACTTTACCTCACACGCTGCCTCATGTTTCTGTATTACCAAACCCTTAACGATCTAAATAGAAAGAGACGCTGGTATAAGCGGGCCATCTGTGTCCTTTTCACTTGACAAAAATTTACTAAGAAGTGGCTTAAAGTATCTAGCGATTGTAATGGTGTAGGCACGTGCCTGGGTGACCGTAGTCGTAGGGCTTCTCGAGACAAATCCACTTGCTTTGTCTAGTTAATCTGCCGATGTGATAAGAGTTTCTGTTTATATGTTATTATTGCGGAAATTGACCTTTCAGATATGATTCTGTTTATTGTAAATCTCTGGAATGCACTGCCGCTGGATATAAGGCGTGCTAAATCACTACCTATATTTAAAAATATGGTTAAAAATCACTACCTGTCAACCTAGTAACTGTAACTACTATAATGTATAAAACATAGTAATCTATATTTATTTATTTATTTTTATTACGTGTATATTTAGTAGTTTGTGCGTTATATTTTTATATATGTATTGGAATTTGATATATATTTAAGTTTAAAATTTTAATTGCATTTATATCTTTTATTGTACACCGCCGTCTACTCCTGTTTAGTTCGATACTGTCCATCCAAAGGTTGTCTGGAACAAATCGCTTTAAGCGATAAGACCGCCCATTCTATTACCATATTTAAGGACTAATTATTTAGTATGCAATGTATGTATTTTGTGATATGCAATAAAGAATTTTGTATTGTATTGTATTGTATTGTAAATAGAACTTTCAGTTGGCACTGGGTGTGAATATGAAAATGACGTGGGGTTTCGTTATTTTGTGTTTTAGTTATTACTAGCTCTGCCTGCGACTTCGTTCGCGTGGATGTCTGTAAACAACAATGTGTCGCATAGAGAAGGTGTACCTACTAATCCTCAATTGAAAATAAGGTGTGCTCCCAGCGGGCCAGATGATCTTGGCTGAAAACTGTAGTTATAATGTTAGCCTTTTCTATGACTTTATTTATTGATCAAGTAATAAAAACTTTGATTTAGCAGTTTAACAAGCTATAAGAACTAACAGTAAGGCTAAGATTCAGAGACGATTCTAAGCGTAAACTTTGGCTTCCATATGTCAAAACTGTATAGAATTTTGACGTATGGAAGCGTGAGTCCACGCTTAGATTCATCTCTGAATCTCAGCCTTAGACCTTTTCTTACAGAATTGTACTGTGAACACGAACTTTAAAAGAATTTTCTCAACATTTTTATAATGTTAGTGTGAGATGGGAGTAAATAGATTTTTACACATTTTTATACTAAATGATATAAATCTAATTTGTTCTTTCGTCCTATTTCATATATTGCGTAAACGAAACGAACCAATTCACGCCACCTGTACATGATGGATTAATATATACCTACATCCAATTCAGTGGCGTATTTTAGGATTCAGCGCCCTGGGCCTGCAAGCCCCGCCGCCCGCACGCCCACGACCACGTTACTAGATTTAGGCTGTTATTAATAAACAGTGTTAAAAGGTGGTTTAGTTAAACTATGTTTTGTCTTTATTGGTATTTGACAATTTTAAACTGAATCGAAAGAGACAAAACACATTTTAACTAAGTATTCGACCGTTTAACACTTTTTATTGATAAGAGCCCTACTGTTTATTTATAAGAGCCTTAAGAGTTTGGTAGGGTTTTATAAATTCTTCTGCTTGCGCCGCCCCTCGCAGCCTGCCGCCCCGGGCCATGGCCCTTTTGGCCCTAGGGTAAATACGCCCCTGATCCAATTCATTTCAATATGATTCGCTTCTTCATTTGTTATGCAAAAAGCGAAAGAGTGTAACTGTTTGCCAGGATCTTAGATTCCCGATCTAAGATACATCTTTGAGAATTTCAAGTCTAAAACGTGTAGATATCTTCTGCAAGTATAGACAGCAGTCAAATGAATGTGCAGTATTCAAGGAATAAAAAGACTACTTTCTAAATTGAATGTATTGTTCGTTAAAATACTTTATATTTGTATTACGAGAGACCAAACTGAAACTTATTCTACTAAAAGCACACACAGATTTTCTTTTCAATCAGTATTTTTTTTTCTATCTCTCAAGAAAAGAAAATAAAAGAAGTAATTTGAGGGCATTAATTAGTAGGTAAAGGTCTAATTAACGTTTCTGATTGCAATCTTGGGTGGGTCGCAATATGTGCGGCTTATCTTATCAGGTTGCCCTTTGTAAGAAATGCCTATTTATCGACATGGGACGCATAGGGATGACTGTATCAGAATCGTTTAAGGAATTCGAAAATAAACGTATGAGAATAATATAAATTCTGGTACAAACTCTTACCTACTCGTACTTATAACAACACTAGCTTTTGCCCGCATTTTCACCCGCGTTCCCACAGGAACCATGCATTTTTCCGGGATAAAAGTAGCCTATGATACTCTCCGGTCCATAAACTATATCTATGCCAAAAATCACGTCGATCCGTTGCTCCGTTACTTCGTGAAAGAAGGACAAACCAATAACCAAAAAATCAACAAACCAACAAACACACTTTCGCATTTATAATATTTGTAGGATTAGTAGTATATTTTGTAAACGGGTGTTCCTAATTAAAAACAATGAAAGAGAATCTTAATTCTTCAACAAAGAGTTCTAGAACCAGCTAGAACTAAGAAACTCATCTAAAACTAGTTCCGGCGTCGACCTAACAACGTACCAACATCAAAGATATTCCTTTAACTTACAATGCTCGTTCACAGTAGAAGCGACGCGGTTGACGAGGAGACGACCAAATAATAAATAAATAAATAATAAACAAACGCTTACACTCATACCCGGGGGTAGATTCCCTGTGTTGCAGGTGGCATGGACACACACAGATACACATCACAAACATCCAAGACCCGAGAACAAACTTTATGCTTACACAAAATCTGCCCCGGCCGGGAATCGAACCCGGGACTCCTCGCATTGCAGCCAGGGTACCAACATAGCTACGGAGCCGCCGAGGGAATAAAGGGAGTTTTTACGATTACAGCGTATGTTGCGAAGATGAGATGCGAGCATGCGGCCTTATGAGAGCAGATGAAAGATCACAATAAAGTGTTGGCTAGCTATCACGCCTGTCTGTGATGCTGGAACCAACATTCATGGAGAATATTGTTTGAGATTTTTTTCCGTGATACGCTTGGTCAATCTGATAAAGACAGCATTAGTTTTAGTCTGTGATTCGGGTAGTCGAATGTTGCAGAGGCCCGCTGTTAGAGTCATTTATTTTAACTTTCATAAGTGCTCCTTTGGGGTCTATTTGAATAAAGCATTTTGAATTTGAATCTTTTGGCGTGCTTGCGAGACAGTGTTGACTGTTTTTGACTGAGCTGACGCTCGATAAAACCGACAGCACAGACCTTATAAAAAACCAAAATTATTTTTATCCATCGCAATATACATCACAAAACAGTATATGTATCTATATTGCCTTATTTAACACAGTCAATAATGTACAGCATCAATAATAACCAAAAGCATTAATAAAACGAGTTTTAAAAACTTTTATCAGGTACGGCTTTGACAGATGAGCGGTATTAAATTCGAGCATTCCACAGATGTATAAAAGTCAAACATAAAGTGTGATTGGCTATAAATTTGCAACGATTTAACTAATAGACTTATTAGAGAGAAACAGCCGATTTGTCTAAACAAGTCTCTGGAGTTGTTATTCGGGGAATGTCGGAAAGTTCAAGTTATATTTTTTTTTATTAACGCACTTTTATTAGCTTCACTAACTAAGAAACAATGTAATGAAATCTTAGGAGTCAAATTTAACCCACTTTTTATCGCGCTATCGAAATTAAACTTTGTATGTATATGTAATTTGGATGACAAAACTATAATTTGATATCATAGAGCTGAAAAATCTTGGAAAGCAATTTTAACCTACTTCTAATTGTCATGGCGAAATGAAACTTTGTATGTACCTACCAAAGTTGTGGTACCTACCCAGACACTCGCTGAAATTACCTGATGAAATTCAGAAAGCTCATGTAGTTTTTCCTTCATTTTCGTCTTCTATTAATTAATATGATCAGTCAGTAATTATTTACACGGTAAAAGAGGCCTGGGTCAAAACAAATATTGTATAATTTGTTTTTACTGCTTCACCTAGAACTAGGCCGATAAAGAAACATGCGTAATAGGAACTCCTGTCAAAGATTATCCTTGTTTTCCTTACTACCATTTTTATGAATTATACATGTTTGCCAATTTTGCGCCCAAGTTGTTACATCTTACACGTGAAGGAACAAACCACAGATTGTTTCATCTATTAGCTTTTCTATTAACACAGTGTATAATATTTTTTAAAGAACAAATATGGGTGTACTTTTTATGTAGTAGAAGCACCTAAAATGCTCATTTGAGTTTGGTCGAGGAGGAGTTGAGAAAGTCGAGTTGGTGGAGGAATGTGGTCAATCGAAGTTACTGTACTCAGGGTGGCATAGGCTACATTTATTTTATACTAGCTGCTGCCCGCGGTTTCACCCGCGCAGAGATATTGGATTTTATGGTTTTTATTTTTTTGCGTGGAACTCTAATACTTTTTCTAAAATAAAATTAGCCTAAGTTACTCCTTGTAACATCAGCTATCTGCCAGTGAAAGTCCCGTCAAAATCGGCCCAGCCGTTTCGGAGATTACCCGGAACAAACATACAGACGGTTGTTTTGTTTTAGGTACCGTATATACTTTCATATTTATTATATTTAATTATTTTTAATTATTTATTTTATTTAATTTAATTATTTATATTATTTTTAAACTTCTTTGTGTGATTAAATGAAGGGCCAGCTGACACCGAATTGGTGACGTCACAGCTTGAAAGCACAGAATTGTTTTCTGGTTTAATAAAGGCATCCTATTTAAATGCAAATTCTTGAGTAGGTACCCTTTCCAAGCAGATTCGTTAACAAATTCCGGGTATTTTTGAGAAAGTTGACGATGAATTCGAAGTTGAGATTCCATAGAAGCTATATCAAGTTACAATTACATATGCTAATCGTGGATTTGGAGATCTCAGAGAAGAGAAAAGCATTGATTATCTTATTCAGCTTTTATGAAATAGGGCGATAATGAATACTATATCTCTATATTGTACTTAGAAAAGCACTTTTTGTCTCAGGAAAATACATTTCCTACGGGAAAACGAATTATGAGCAGTTGGTACAATTTCGTGATTTGTACAAAACAAGGGAACGGTTACTGAACTGATCTACTCGAGCCTGCGGCGCAAGTACGGATCTTTTTGGTCGATAAAATTCGATAAAATTGACAGTTCAAATTGATAAAGTGGGATTTATCGAGCCTCGAAACAATCGACAAAAGTTATCGAAAAGCTAGGTCGAATCCAAAGAGAATATAGAGCTACTACAATACTTTACGATCAGACTTCGGTACTCGCAACATTCGATAAATTTGTCGAGTTTTTCGGTTCGACAAATTTATCGAACCGACTTCCGTACTCGCGCCGCTTAAATACCTCTTTATCGATTTGAACTGTCATTTTTATCGAATTTTGTCAAATATTATCGACCCGAATAGATCCGTACTTGCGCCGCTGGTTCGAGAAGATCAGTTCAAATGAATATAAACAGTTGACCTTTATCAAAACGTATTGCCCACGCAGAATAATAAAACAATAGAATTATGATAGTAAAATAACAGACAATACGCTATACGTAGACGGGCAAAGTCGTGACGGCAGACTGGTTGGCGTCAAAGTCTACGAATCGGTTGGACGTCAGATACGCAGTGAAAGCAGTTAAATACAATTTTAAT
The DNA here is from genome assembly GCA_907269065.1 of Crocallis elinguaria. Taxonomy (NCBI): domain Eukaryota; kingdom Metazoa; phylum Arthropoda; class Insecta; order Lepidoptera; family Geometridae; genus Crocallis; species Crocallis elinguaria. The sequence goes on from OU026076.1 coordinate 3,708,512, forward strand.
TTTTTATTTCATAATAGAGTTATATGTAATCTGTACTTCTACACTAAAATAAATGCGAAACTGTGTGTGTATTTTTGTTGGTTTGTCCTTTCTTCACGCAGCAACGGAGCAACGGATCAACGTGATATTTGGCATAGATATAGTTTATGGATCGGAGAGTAGGCTATTTTTTAACCCAAAAATGTTCCTGTGGGAACGAGAACGCGGGTGAAACTGGGGGCGAAGCTAGTATAGTTATATTTATAAACTCCAAATTTTCTCTGTAGAACTCTGATAAGATGGCAAAAATTCTGAGACCCCCGTTTTTTCCACGACTGCACAAAAAAGGAGAAGAACCTTTCCTTTCGTCTTTGCCGTAGTCAGGTAAATAAGGTATTTTATGTAACATTTTGCCCCCTATATTAGCCTTTAAACCACGTCTATTATAAGCTGAGTAAGTCTAGAATGGGATCTTATAATACTATTTTATACATTGTAACGGGATATTTACCGTGATTATTATAACCTGGTGAGCTCCCGATATTTCGACGCTGTTGCAAGCATCATGTTCACGGGAATACCCGTGTCAGTATTCCCGTGAACATGTTGCTTGCAACCGCGTCGAAATATCGGGAGCTCACCAGCTTATAATAATCACGGTAAATATCCCGTTACAATGTATAAAGTAATGAATAACCGTGAAAGTCTAAAACAATGCTTATAATACTATCTGTATATTGCAACGTCTTTTATACGCAATTCCCTGTCAATATTGTGAACTAGTTCTCCAATCTACCGTAAATAATTCAAATATCTCCACTTTGCAGCCGAGATTCTCTACTGCTTTATTGCACTATAACAGTATTGTACAAAGAGCGGGGAAATATAACTTAAGTCACTAGCTGCTCCTCCCAGTTTCACCCATGCAGAGATTCCCAGATGATTGGTGCGTTTTCCAGGATAAAAAGCAGCATATGTTACACTATGGTCCATAAGTTCATGGACAATGGAACAACGGCTCGACGTAATTTTTTGGATAACTATTCCAAAAATCACGTGTAGCCGTTGCTCCATTGCTGCGTGAAAGAAGAACAAACCAACTGACCAACAAACATACACACTTTCGCATTTAGTATAGCATGGATTAGAGTTACACTTTGCTTGAAATTGTGTAGTCTCGGGCACAAAGATAAATGCGTTGAAGTTTTCACGAACGACAGTTCTTTGGAAATGATTCCTTGTTATTTCTAGGACAAACTTAACTCATCTTAATGGCATATTTGTGACAAAACTCTTTTACTAGCTGCTACCCACGGTGTAATCTTCGTGGTGATTCCTAAAGGAATAGTGAATTATTCCAGGGAAAATATATCATTGCACTCATAGAATTTAAAGGTAAATAATCAAAGATTGCACTCTTCAGTCTATAACCTATCTACATATTATAAGAAAAAATCACATTGATCCGTTGCTGCGTCAAAGAAGGATCAACCAACAAATTAATCATTATCAGCCTCTTACGCTCCCACTGCTGGGATACCGACCTTCTCTCAGAAAGAGATACATACTATGGGCTATAATCCACTACGCGGGCGCAGTGCGGCTTGGTGGATGCCACATGTCCGCGAATTTTGTGGTTCTTGAACATGCGGGTTTCCTCACGATGTTTTTTTTCACCGCTTTAGAGCGAATGTGATAAATCCGCATATAATTTGATATAAGTCATTGATCATAATTATCGCGTCATGCGGGGTCGAGTCGAGATTTGAACTATGTGCGTCGGATTGAAAGTCGCACGCAGAAGTTCCCGCTTGGCCACACTCGCTCGACAACAAATCAATACACTTTCGCAATTATAATAATAGTAAGGATTCTCGAAAGGTTAATTTAATCTTGCTAAATTACACATACACATAATTCATTAATAAAAAAATTGCGCTTATATGTAACTATATTTTTTTAGAGTAAGTGTTTGTTCTCATCCGGCTCGAAGGACCAATGTTTGGAGCTGCTGCTCCTTGATGTTTGCAAAAAACGTCTTCGATGAAAACAAACGTATTTACGTATAATTTTAAGATAATTCAATAAAACGATGTTGTTTTCGGTTAGTGAAAATAATGGATGTACTTCTTTTTCTTACAAAAATAGAGTTGTCAAAGTGACAGATATGACAGATAGGACAGATAATATAAGTCGATTAATCGCTTGAACAGTAAGTATAGAATACTCAAACATTATTTACAGTTTACACCCAACCATTAAAATATGTTCTGTGTACACGAGTAAAACGAAACTTTAGTAGGTACTATAGTGAAAAACCTGAAAACTATCCAAGATAGAAAACTCTTTAATGAAGATCAATCTCTCTTACAACGCCCTCGCGTAGAAACCAAAGTTTAACACAAGATCTGTATCTACACAAATACAGATTAATGCTGTCTAGCTGAGATCGTATCTTGCCATAAACTCTACTCGATACATAAAGAGACTCCTTTGTCTGCGCCACTTCGAAGGAAGCATTAAAATTATCGCCAATAAATGGGATGATAAAATGTTGACAATCGGAGTGTAGAATTTTAACAAGGGTATCTTTTGACCTCAATTATTCCTTCTTGAAATAGAATCAGCCCGGGCGTAGGTTTGTCATAAACGTGACATGCGTGGTTTTTGTGTAGGTAGTCCTAAGCCGAGACAACTTTAGTATAACTTTCTCAATTTACTAAAATATGCTTACAGAATGCGAGTTGGTACGCATACTGATCGCTTAAAAAACTTGCTTGTCTGTGTAATGCAGATCGTAGACGCTTGTGCAAACGTACGTTTGCTTGTCAGAATAACAACACTTTTGCATCAAGCGCTGATTTCGTGATACTCGAAATGCACGAAATCCAGCTTGACGCAAAAGCGTTATTATTCTGACAAGCAAACGTACGTTTGCATAAGCGTCTACACTGCCCCTAAAACTACTGAGTAATTTTATTACTGATCTATCAGAGTTGATACGTCACTTCATGTGTTTCGCTGATATTTACCCGAATAAAATTCCTTCATAAAGCTATGTTTGAAAACTCGTTTGAAGCAAAAATGAGTCAGTGAAAATTTCATGATGCAACCATAGGATGGAGGTTACGACTTTTTAGATAGTAGGGCATTTCGCAGTGCATGGCTTTGTGATATATTTTCAACTTGAGCGTGCAGGTAGGAGCGAATCGATGAATTGCATTACATTGTGCTACATTTAGAATAAACTAACTGCTGCCCCGCGGTTTCACCCGCGTGGAGTTTTTGGATTACATGGTTTTTATTTTTTTGCGCGGAACCCTAATTGTTTTTCTAAAATTAATGTAGCCTATGTTACTCCTTGTAACATCAGCTATCTGCCAGTGAAAGTCCCGTCAAAATTGGCCCAGCCGTTTCGGAGATTACCCAGAACAAACAGACAGACAGACAGACAAAAATGTTAAAAATGGTTGTTTTGTTATAGGTCCCGTATATACTTTCATACGCATTTAGTAAAAAGCTGTTACTTTGATATTACAAACAGACACTTCAATTTTATTTATTTGTAATAGATAATAGATAGCTAAATTGTTATTGTATAGTATAATGTTAATGTAGTCCGTAATTGTTTTTTTTTTCCAAATATAACAATTCGTTAGTCGGTTACTCGTAGAAATTATAACCGTATCTTCATTTCACGTGTTTAATCAGCGTTCTAAATATTTATTGCAAAAAACACTTGTCATTATTGTTTAGGTGCCTGTTAACGGTAAACTCCAGGTCGATGAACTTTGGGACCGTAACAGGGTGAATTTTAAAACATTACGTTACTAAAGAAGAAAAATACATGACATGAGTTTTTACTTAAAATGTAATAAGAACTGCTTACTATGTTTGACTGTGAAGTCAGGTTTATGTTCGGAACATGTTCAGTAAGATTCTTATCTTGTTCATTTTTTTACACGTCTTGGAATAAATACAGATAGAAATCTAATTTGCGCGTAAAAGTGACACTGAAATGGTTTTACCAAGTTTTGTTTTGAATCTCTAAAGCTATGTCAGCTAGCATTATTTGGTAATGGCCTAAGTCTATATCAGTGGTCGATTATTTGGTAGTAAAAATACCCAATTGCACGACAAAGTACTTACCCTTATTAAATTAGATGGGATGGATCAAAACAAAAAAAAATTATTCGGCAAAAAATGAAACATGATAAATAGTCACAAAAATTAGGCACACAATAAAAAATCTTATGGCATTAAAATGTGTTTCTTTTGGATTTTGTAAAACGACGAAAAGAACAAAAAATAGCATTACGGCCGATAGCATCCTGCCATTTCGTAATAAAATCAAATCAAGCGAATCCAGGAATCTCTTTGGGATAACGGTTCTCTTCAATGCATTTTCTAATTATGTTTTACCTATAAATACTTCTATATGTGTTTATTCTAAGCCAAGCTGAAGTAATAAGATGATTCACTTAGATTCAACATAACTATCTTCTACTTCTGGAAAATGCAAAAATGCTCCTGTTTCCTCAAGTAAACAAGAAGCATGCTGCATGCATAATTATGGAGACAAGGTACGAGAAGTTAGTTAACCAGTTAACACGTTAAGTGCGAAACGAGGCCTAAATCACCCCTCATGCAACTTCCTTGTGGTGCGGCAAGGAAAAACGTGAACATCTCTGTCGTGCGAAGGGCATAGCTTTGGTTTGGTCCAGTATAGAAAAGAGATAAATATATATTTGAGATGCGCTAATGGTCCCGGACTCGGTGGTATACCTACCTTGGTACCGGATGTCTTAGGCCTCGTACCGCACTGAATTAATATAATTTTAATGCAGTGCGGAACGAGGCTAAAACGTCCCATATCCCCTCGGACCTCGTACCGCACCCAACGCGAGCTTCCCGCGACTAGTGTTGTGCATCACGTCGATTGGAGAACACGTCCTTTTACATCGCCAAACATGTCTAAACGATGTCGGAAGAAGTTAATTTTAAAAAACCCAGAAACAGAACCAAAATAGGTAAGTTTTTTAATTGATATTTTTGTAGGTCGTGAAAAACTCCACAAAAAACGCAAAGCAGCCGTTGACAAAAAAGGTAAGTAATTAATTAATAATTCAGTAGTTCTTTGTCTAGGTTTTGAAAGTAAACAAAGATTACCTAACGATTTTTAGGGTTCCGTATCGAAAGATGTTGGTAGGGGAAAAAGTCTTTTCGCATTATAGTTTGTATGAACTTGTAATAAAATCTCTTTGGCTATACTATTTGTATCTAGCTGGTTTTGGTATCATTGAAAGTTTAAATTTTAAAGAACATAATTCCAAATTCAAATTAGGAAAATGTGTGATTTTCATTTGTTTTTCCTACTGTCAAAATAAGTGAACAAATGAAGAAATTCGATACATTTTAAAATTTTACTACAAAAAAGGTAAAAATGCAACGCAAGCCGCGAAAACAACATTCTTTTTTTCTATTCTGTGAACCGCATTAAGACTTTCACACAAAAATAGATAAACGTTGTTGCGTCGATATTATTTTTCTCATCACTGATCTTAGCGAAAATTTACCCTTTTTCAGTGCGTTACGAGGTGTATAAGATACCATATTTTGTTTTGCCAATAATTAATAAACTAGGTATCTGATCCCGGGGCGACGGTACATTAGGGTTCATCAATTCACTGTCTATATCGATAAGGACCAAAATTTTCATTTATCTTTGATTTCGCGCCAGAAAATGGATTTTAGTCTGTTAAAGGAGGTGGGGTCTAATAGACCGCGTGTCGCCCTAACGTCTGGTCACGGTGCGGGCCGATAATACCTCGTGCCGCAGGAACGGAAAGTTTGCAAAAATTGGTGCCGCAGCTAACGTGTTAAAAACTAGTTTGTTAAGGTAGGTACTCCTTTTTTTTGTTTCTCAGATAATTATGGCATCAGATGTGAAATGGCAGTATAAGTCAGAATAGAAGACATAGGTAGTTAAAAGTTAGCACACTCAAAAGTTCTAGCGAAATGACAAACTTTTCACAAACTGTTCAAAGTTTAAACTTTCATTTTCAAGAAATTGTAACGTTCATGGCAAACTGGCAAACTCCGACTACTGAACCAAAATACAACTGACAAAATAATAAAATTTCCGCTGAACATAGTCTAGGCCGCAGGGGATGGTTTGGGGCTAAATATGAAGCGTCAAAATTTGATTTCCTTTCAAGTCGTAGGTAAATGGAATTATAAATTCGACGTCGAATAAAAGGTAGACATCGGAAAGAAAATAATTGAATCATATGATGCTTGAATATTCGGTGTTACATTTTCACGTGCTTATCTGGCTAGCTAAAAATCTTAACAAAAATTAGTCATGGAATTGAGGTGTAAATAATACGCAATTGTGGATAATATGCGCGGTTATAAGCTGCCATTGGAGACGGCATGGTGCCGGCTATACAAAAACGCTGTAACGCGATACTTATAGGTACCTATACCTGTTCGAGAGAAAATCGTCCAAGAGGTCACTTAAAATCAGATGGGATCAGTAACGCTACGAGAAAGAAAAAAAAATAGCCACCAAGTTCTAACTAGTGAGTCCCATGGAAGGCCTTCAGGCGGCTTGAAAAATAACTGAAATGGTTGGTCACTGGCCGTTAATAAATTTTTATAAAGGTGTTATTTATACGTCGTCGACTGCATCGTCACATAAGCCTAATACAAATTAAAAAAAAGATTTATCTTTTTGATCTTTATTGATTCTACAAACAACCAAAACTCACGAATTCACCTAAACATACATTATTATTTGAATAAAGAAAGCATTATAGTGCCGTGTGCACTTACATTATTCGTGGTTTTCTTTGATTAAAACCAATTTTGAGAACCAATCAGTAAGAAACACATGGAGCTGTCTGATCACGTTTCATATTAGTTGTATGCAAATGTAGAAGATTCAGACGAGGTTCATAAAAAGAATGATACTCGTGTCTGCAGCGAAGAATCTCTGGGGTTTTTTGAGCCTATGAAAATTACTTTCTAGATAAATGATGAAAAAATCGAAAGGAGTTAAAAAATTATTAAGGTATTTTATCTGTGTTTTCCAATAGCTATAATTTGAGAGTTTTCAAGACGAGAGTGAATAGGTTTCTTCTAGGCAAGCGTGCTCCATCGTCGACCGCATCGTCGCTTAACATCAGGTGAGATCGTGGTCAAACGTAAGCCTATATGCGATAAAAAAGGTATTATACTGATTTTATGGATATGGTATTGAATAATTACATCAAACCATCTAATACAGATCAACTATACATTTACTGTCAGTATTCCCAAGCAGTCACCATCTCGAGAATCAAGATGGAATTATACTTGATGCACAAACCTAACTGCACTAACTGTTATTTTTACCCTGCTCCCGTGGTGAAGTTGTTAGGTTGATACACTTAACTCCAAAGGTGCTCAACTCCTTGTAGGGCACAGGGTTATCAGTCCTCGAACGAAACACAGCACCAATATTTGGGTAGGACAAAGCGCACAAGTTTATGTTTAGGATCAAGAAGATTTAAGGTGTGGACAGACTGTACTATATTTAAGGTGGCGATAGCGATGGCAACCATAATTTTTATGTTAAAGTAGAGGCTTAGGCAAATCAGACACGATGCCCCCTGTCTTGCGTTATTACGAAGCTAGTACACAATATTTGAAGAATTTATTTTACAGAATGCAGTATTCGAGCGACGCCTCAAGCCTGGCGATTGACGGGGAAACGAAACATGCCCCAGATTGTGTTTTACAAGGAAATATTATATATGATATTAATTATTTATTAGTTATTTTTTGGCCATATTTGTTTTCTATCTATGTTTATGCCAAGCGATTTTTAACCGACTTCCAAAAAAGGAGGAGGTTATCAATTCGTCGGGTATTTTTTTTTTTATATTTGTTACCTCATATCTCGGTAATTTATCAACCGATTTGGAAAATTCTTTTTTTATTTGAAAGGATATACTTTCAGATTGGTCCCATATAAATTTCATCAAATTCGGTTGAGTAGTTTGTCACTGAAGTCGGTTCGTCGCTTTTTTAAAGCAATTTTTTGATATAGGTACACAGCCCACTATCGTGAAATATATTTAGAGGTGGTAGTGTAAAATCATGGTGGATTCATACAGCGCCCACAACACGCACAAATACAATCAGCATAACTGGGAAAGCCACTTTTGCAAATTAAGATTTGAACAGCTACTGAATCTAGTAAAGGTGGACGTGCACTAGTCTGCACTGTACGCGCCGTACCCTTTGAGTAAAATTCCAAACAAAATTTTGTGGCCATACATTTTTTTATTCTATTCGAACGAGACGAACGAGTCGTTAGCCTGACTAAGAATAACGCCAGCCTATAACAAATGTAGTGCCACTCTGTACTTTGAAGTACAAAGGCCTGCGCACCACTGCATTGCACTTGTTACGCTGAGAAATTAGGTATTAAGTCTCATAAGCCAAGTAATTTCCCTGATTGCTCATCAAATCGGAATACAGTAATATGCACATTACTGCTTGGAGGCAGACTACACGAGCAAAACGGTGGTACCCATCACAGACCTGGTAATCATCAGCCACATCATCAGGCGTTGGGTACCTAGTCCGTAATCGTGTGTACAGATCCAGCTAGTGCACGTGTACCGTAACGCATAAAACCTTTCAAATAACATGACTGGAAGATAAACGCTCCCTTACACTTTTTCGTTAATGTACAAACATATTTGGGGAGAACTTTCTATTTATCTGTAGACTAAATTATCAAAACAAAAACGTCACTTTGCTCTTAGAAATTAGGGTGCTTTTAATGTAATGAAGCCTATATTATTAAAGGACGTCTAATTCGAATCAAGTCCTTTGAGTAATTAAGCTATCAAAGTCCGATTGAGAACGGTTCTTAAGGGTCTTTTTTGCAAACGGTTTCAAAAAAGGTTCCGCATATAATGATTGCACGATGGGCTTCTGGGGTTGTATTACTTTATTTTTAAGAATATCTAAGTATGCTTTTGAATTTGCTCGCCCAGACAGATTCTGGCATAAACCTGGTATCCCATTATAATAATTACTCCATTACCGATAGAATAATTAAACAATTATGTTCTCACCCAAACATGTCTACGTATATTCCACTGTTACCTACATACGTCTACGCTTTGTCTTTATCGCCAACATCTTGACGCGTCGTTACCCTACTTTTAGATAAAGTGTTACGTTCTGTGTATTTTAAGGATACACTTGCGTAAAATGAATCGAGAATAATAGCTTTGAATGACATTCAAGATAACTGATATTACCTATAACTTCGTTTTAACTACAGGGAAAAATGTAGATTTACGTTTTTTTGATACGTATTTTGTGTATAGGTTTAAATAGATATACTTATTTATTGAGCGAGTGTGGCCGAGCGGGAGTTTGTGCGAACATCATTTTAACTACAGTGAAAAATGTAGATTTACGTTTTTTTTGAGTCGTATTTTGTGTAGGTTTAAATAGACATACTTATTTATTGAGCGAGTGTGGCCGAGCGGGAGTTTGTGCGAACTTCAATTTGACGCACCAAAGTTTGAATCCTAGCTCGGTCCGGCACCAATAATTGAATTGTAAAATTACAATAAGTTTAACAGATATTTCTTTACACCATGATTACCTATGTTTTTCAAATCAAATCAAATCAAATCAAATCAAATCAAACAATTTATTTGCCAGAATACAGTAAAATATAGGGTCTGTGTCAGCCTCAGGTTCAGCCTCCAAGCAGACGTGCAAATATTTAAGTAAGATTCATTATAAAATTCAATTTTTAAAATCTAAAAATCTTTCTTAGCCAAACTCTCCATCGATCTAAATCTTCGGTGCACGTACTTACACAGTAATCATTTTAAAGTCATATTGTAATTTGACTACTACATAATAATAATAGATGGACACAAAGACTATGAATCACAGTCATAATGCACAATATAAATGCACCATCCTGTCCCGAGTAGAGTAGAATTACAAAGGGGGTGTCGCGTCGGCAGCTTCCTTCTCATGATAGACCATGTCGCCGCGAGTCACGCCTTTGTTAAGATATTGTTTATTGTAATAGTTGAATGGGTTCTGAGTTCATCAGATAGCTCTTAAGCTGGGCTCAGAATAACTGTGTCGGGGTGTGTCGTAGCGCGACAGAATGATGTCAATTTCATACATTTAGTATGGCTTGAATGAGTGCATCCAGCACGAGTGTGGTCTCTGACGCAGACGATGTCCCATTTACTGTCATGCCCTTCGAGTCCCATCAAATGTTTCATAGCCTAATGGAAGCCATGGATAGGGAAGTGGACAAGGCCAATTTTTGGTCCAAAAAAATTAGTTTTTAGGCTGAATCGTCGACATGAAAAAAAGAAGAAGATTTAGTATGGTCAGATTCACACTAATTTGTTGTGTTGTGTTAGAACGCATTGTGTCTTGTATTTTTCTCACTTTCACTATGACAAAAGTAATTATTAAAGTTATGGACCGATTTTGACGGGACTTTAATTGGCAGATAGCTGATGTTATCAGGAGTAACTTAGGCTACTTTTATTTTAGAAAAAGAATTAGGTTTCGCCAAAAAAAATAAAACGCATGAAATCCAAGAACTCCGCGCGGGTGAAACCGCGGTCAGCAGCTAGTCGATAATAAAAGTAATATCAAAGTAGAGCAGTATTCAATAAACTCAGTGTTACGCACAAATAAGGGGCTAAAATAACGGCCAATTATAAACTGCTTTGGGCTATAAATGTAATAACCTTTTACTAACGAATAAATTAATTAATAACATTTACAAGTACATTGTTTAACTCCTGCGTTAGATAATAAACAAATGCAAAGGGTATCCAGTTATTGCGCTCAGTACCAACTGGACAGAATTTCCACTAGATGTTTTTCTTTAATAAACTAGTTTTTATTAGCTTCAGTTGTAGGTAAGTTGTAAATCAAACTAAAATTGACTTCAAATGTTGGAAGTCAATTGTAACCTACTTCTAAGTATAATAATTGTCGAAATGAAACTTTTTATGTGTAATTGTGTATGTAGTTTAGATGATAATACAATAATTTGATTTGCTTTGTTCATATGGACCCCAAGGGACCTCTCATGAAAGTTAAAATATATGACTCTAAGTGCTCGTTCCAGAATGGCGCAGGCCGAGTAAGAAGAAGGGCAAGAATCTCGTCTCGGCATTTTTTTAAACAGTTTTTACAATGATTCTAATTCTAACAATCATATTTAAAACTAGCTGCTGCCCGCGGTTTCACCCGCGTGGAGATATTTGATTTCATGGTTTTTATTTTTTTGCGCGGAACCCTAATTCTTTTTCTAAAATATAAGTAGCCTATGTTACTCCCTGTAACATCAGCTATCTACTAGTGAAAGTCCCGTCCAAATCGGCCCAGCCGTTTCGGAGATTACCCGGAACAAACATACAGACAGACAAAAATTTTAAAAATGGTTGTTTTGTTATAGGTACCGTATATGCTTTCATATGCATTTGGTAAAAAGCTGTACAAACAGACACTTCAATTTTATTTAGTTGTTTAAAGATTAAGATCTAAGTATTACATTCGTTTTGATAGTAGTAAGTACACTAGATTGTACTTGGTTCGCTTCCACCATGCTATGGTTGCATCAAACTATTTCCCTTCACTGAATACTTTCAACCTCATTGAATGATTCAAACCATCGACCTATAATAGTTAGGTAGTTGACGACACTACCACCCACTACACTAATGGCTCACGTCATCGCTCCAAAACTCGACTCAACGTCACGTATTTTTACGAATTTTTCAATTTCCAATAATCATCTATAAATACTGCCTTTCCTCAAACCTTTACCGCGATTAAACGATCAGGATATTTTCGAAGCGTAAGGAAAACATAAAGATCTTCATAACATCTGATAAGCTTTGGAAACCTGTGCAAAACCGATTAATTTGATTGGGTTTTGGATAACGGAGTCTTTTAGGTATGAAGTCATAGCGGAATGTTTACCTACTTTTCAGGAATGGTTGTGGAGGTATTTTTGTGGTGGTTTTCGTTTATTTTTACACCAGCGTCTGCCCGCGGATTTGCACGCGTAGAATCATAATAAAATGTAATCTATAGACTACATTTTATTTTTAAATGTAGTAAATAGACTACATTTTATTTTTAAATGTAGTCTATAGACTACATTTTATTTTTTAATGTAGTCTATAGACTACATTTTATTATGGGGGCTGTAGCCCCCAGGTATAATTTGGATTGCTATTGAATATTTTTAGAATCAGCCTAATTGTTCCAGAGATTAGGGGGGACAAACAAACAAAAAAAATACTCACAAACGTTCCTGCTTTATATAATATAAGTATAGGTAGTTATTATGTTTGACATGGAATGGTGAAGAAGTAGTTGAACGCCACTGTACTGTATCTGTATTTTTAGGATGAGTCTAACGAAATATTTACATCTCAAAAATGGCGCTGCTGACGTAATTTCCGCGTCTTCTGGGTTATTTAACCAACTAAGCTATGAGAGCGATTAATTTTAGTCCCAAAATGCTTGAGATGATGGCTTCTTATAGCTTACAAACCGTGGCTCCATCTAGCAAATATCTCTCAATACCAGGGAATCTGTGTGGAGAAAATATCCAAATTAATGCCCCAGAGGATCTGTGTGAAGAAAAAATCCAGTTGAATCTCCCAGGGGATCCATGTCAAGGAGCTAATTGGACGGAGAGGCAGATATTGTTTTGCATCGATTGCCTACTCCAGTTGTGATAACTTTCTGACTTACTCGGTACAGATTGTCAGTCTAGTACAGCTTTCGGAATAAATTAGCTGCTTAACGAACGCAGACAGAGATTTTCAACTTGAAGGTACAGCAAGGTAGCCCGGTGAGCATTCTCCCAAATGTTACTTTTCTCTAAATATAATCTAATCAGCCTTACTAAGTAAGCTCTCTCTGCTGGGATATCGGCCTTCTCTCAGAGAGAATATGAGCCATAATCCACCACGCGGGCCTCGTGTGGCCTGGTGGATGTCATATGTCCTCGAATTTTATGGTTCTTAAACATGCGGGTTTCCTCACGATGTTTTCCTTCACCGTTTTAGAGCGAGTTGTGATAAATTCGCACATAACACATGCACGCACATGGTGCGTCAGATTGAAAGCCGCTCAAGTTCCCGCTCGGCCACACTCGCTCTCTTATTATCTAATCATCCTAATAATCTAATCATTTATTATCCTCTTTGCTTCAAAATAACTTTCAAAGCGCTTAAGTAATAATTTACTAGTTCGACAGTTTATGAGATAACTGATCTATGAAAAAGGAAAAAAAATATCATTATTTGGTGTTAATCTTAGGATCTTAGGAAGTTTCAGTTTAGACCTTTCTAACGACTTAAATGTTACTTTTCTCAATGTATCAACAGCCAAATTCTCCTAACCAATCACCGTCAGATTTTTTTCAAAGAAAAGCAGAAGGAACCCTATTTTAATGTTTCTTCTTTTGTTCAGAATACAAGAAGAAACCCAATTTTAATGTTTCTTCTTGTGTTCAGAACACAAGACATTTATTTAACAAAAAATTAAACCGATGCCATTATATGCTCCAAGTTTCACAGAATCGGTTCACAGGCGAAAATTCAGTGGGTGAACAATCATTCATCCTTTTTTTTTAGCATTTATTTAACTAGCAATACTTCGTATGCGAGTTGTCCGCTTCAACATTTTCGACCACTTGTTGGTATTCGATTGAGCTGAAATTTGACATACTTATGTAAGCCCGGTGAAAATACAATATTATGATCTCACAGAGCTGGTCTGATGATGGAGCTGGAAGGTGGCCACAGAAATGACGTTAGCCCATCAAGTTCATCAAGATATTTGTCTTTACAAGTACTCTGATCCTAGATGAGGTCGGGTAGATGATGAAGCAGGAATGTCGTCAAAAAGCTTGTCTGTAAAATTATTTTTCCACACAAAACGTATCTAGCCTTAGGAGTGGAATTTTTTTTTTCAAATTTAAATGGGACCAACTTTAGAATATACCTTATCGAATTAAAAAAGAATCATCATAATTTGACTACTCTATAAAAAGTTATTTATACGTGATCAAAAATTCTATTTTAATAAAAAAAAATATACGAGTCGACTTGAGAACTTCCACTTCCGTTTTTTGATCGTCTAAAAATGTACGTCCACTGATGTAGTTTTTGTCTTCTCTGTAACATTATCTTGAGGAAGAAAAGGGTAAGGGGTCTTGTTCTGCTGGTTGTGGAGTCTTATCCATTACCAATAACTCCAACTAGCGTGGAAGGTGGCCGATCTATTTATGAAGTCCCTTCGATCAGTAATCACATTTGCAAGTCCACCAACTTTTGATGGATGGGCTTATAAGCTGATTTCAACAAGTTCAGAAAGTTTAGTACAAACTACTTGTAAGTAGAAATTACAAGTGAAAAGTTTCCATGCATTTTGGCCTAGCGTGGGTTAGGCCATGGGTCAATGTAAACTTGGCAAGGTAATAGATTGATTATGTGTGTATAGACTAACCGTCTAGTCTGCCTACGCCTGCATTATTTGTAACTAAAGAGATTCCAACATATAGATAGAGTGGGCATAATTATCTATGGTAATATTATGTTCTAGATATCCATTCATTTAATGACGTACGCTTGTCTCGCCCGTTGGCCGATTTTTCTGGGCCGACATTTGGGTTTCTTGTCCAGAGCGAGTATTTGAAGTGTCACTGAATTCAATCGTGTGACTAAATTATATTAAAAATAGTTCTATAGGACTATTAATACAAGTGAGAAGTTGCATGTGATACAGGCTACCATGCCAAAGTGCGGTGTGAAGAGCTGTGGCTCGACATTTGACGCCATTTTTGTTTCTGTTTCGGCGCGCAATACGTACCTTTTGTCATATCCTCTACTTTTCTTTAATCATTGGTACAAAAGCTAAATCGGTGGTATTTTAAGTGAAATGGGGATGTTGACTGCCAATTTATCACGATAGGTGGCGTATCGTCGCCATGGCCATTGAAAACTGTCAGTTTCATACATTTTATAACCTATATCAGTAAATCTTAATTTTATTTAATTATATGCCACTGTGTGCTGTACCAGGATGTTTGAACCCCGGTGTACATTTATTTCCCAAGGATCCAATAATAAAAAAGAAGCTATACGTCGCAAATACTTTGTACTATACAGCATACAAGGTTATGCCGGAGTCATCTCCATGAATCTGATTATGTAGAAGAATCAGCTTATACAGGTGAATTATTATGTGTTTATTTCGGTCATCAAGTGTCACAGATCGTCTTATCTCTGTGGTTATTTTTAATAAGTAGCTTGTAAGAGTTTGTTTGAAACTTTTTATCGTTTTTCAGGAGATCCTCAAATATGCAGATATCTCAAAAAGGGACTGTACCAAGCGTATTCCCTTGGTGCACTTGAGTTTCAACAACACCTACATCAAGAAGCCTTCGGTATTTAGAAAGAAGCAAGAAGCTATTCATTTTTATACAGGCCTAGAAATCTATGATAAATTCATGCTGGTGTTAGACAAATGTGTAATAACTTAAATTACAAGGGAAGTCAAATTATTAATGTTTGTGTTGGTGATCAACTACAAAAATACCCATAACAAAGCCTGGGAATCCTGTAGCACAGCAAGTGACATTTAGCAGCTACAAACACAAAAATACTGTGAAGGCAATGATTGGGCTATGACTGTGGTCTTACATCTTGTCTCAGAATGTTATGGAGATTCAGTCAGTGATAGACAGATTATAGAAAGATCCAAACTGGAAAATCTTTGTGCCAGTGGTGATTCTATCATGGCAGACAGAGGCTTTAATGTAGAGGACATTTTTGTTTCATAAGACATTAGTATAAATATTACAATGTTTTTGAAAGGAAAGACAAATACCAAGTGTTAGAATAATACCGGACGGAAAATTAGTGAGCAAACATGTTCATATAGAACATATTATTGGTCTAGTTAAGACATACAAGATTTTAAAAAATGAACTAAGCTCATATCATGTCCCCCTAGCACCTAGGATTTTATTTGGTTGTGCTATGGTTTGTAATTTTAGAGAGAATATAGTGAAATAAAAGTTTTTGTTACTTTTTATTGTTTTATTATACAGTATAATTATTCTTTCTTATTCTTGTTCAAGTCGGGGCGATAAGGCCTGCACTGATGTCCCGCTTGAAGTTTATTGTGCATTTCCCCCTGCCCGGTATTTACCCAAGCCATCCCAACTCCTTTACATAATGGAGCGCGGCTTTGGGTTGCTGGCACAGCTGTTCCAGTAAAGTTGTAGGTGGTGAACATTTTCTGGAGTCCAATCTTGGTCAAGCCTCTCTCCGTGATTCGCCGCGTTGCAAGAACAATCTGAAACAAGAGCCATCATGTTAAAATAAGATCCGGATAGGGGTATTAAACATCCATTTCATTTACCTTTAACATTGTATAGATAGAAACTACCTGTCAATTGTATAGAAACTACTTACATTGCATTTGTTGCTTGATAATCTTCGGCAATATGGTGGAACTATTGACGTCTTGGTAAAGTTCTACAGCGGAAACGTCGACTGCTCGGCTTTCAGACGCTGTTAGGGCTTTGATGGCCGAAACTAATATTTCAGTCTTAAGCTTCTAACCTAAAAATAAAAAACCACATATTATTATAAGTAATGGTCTGTGATTTTTCGTAAATTTTCCTAGCATGAATCAAGTAAGTGTTAACGTGTTACATTAAAGAAAAGCTGTAAATTGTGTAACTTAACACTGTTAAAAATATTTTATTATAAAAACGTCTACCTCTCAATAAGATCTGCTTTCCTTCCAGTTATCTTTAGTCCTAGTTTTTTCAGTACATCTTTCAATTCTTTAAGCTTCCAGGAACCATACACGTTATCCATTATGATGATTCGACCAGTTTCAACACAAAAAAATATAAAAAATCTACATGTAAACAAAGCGAAGATGATTTGACAGTGGCCATGGCGCCGCTGGCGCCATCTGCTCTGAGCTTTGCGCGTGGATCCCCATTGGCAGAATGCCAAACTTCAGTCACACTTAGTTTCAAAAATTGCCACTGCCAAAAAACAGTATCTATATTTTTCTATTAAGTTGGCACGACCAACGCTGTCTTTATTTCTATCTACGACGAAGCAAAGTTATTAGTAGAGTGTGATGTACATTATGAAATATATTTTATAGTGTTAACCGACACAAGCGGATGTTCACACAAATATTATATATCACAAAAATTTCGCTTCCAACAGGATTCGAACCTGCGTCTTCTGGCTATCCGGGCCAGACGCCTTAACCAACTAGGCTATGGGAGCAATCGATGTTGACTGCGAAATTCTTGATATGATGTATTTCTTTCCGGCTTACTAGCCGGAAGAATCCTGTTGGAAGCGAAATTTATGTGATGTATATATTTGTGTGATGTACATATTAAAAAAAAATTCTAGGCTTAGTCCTAATCTAAGTTTAGTCCTAAGCTAGGTTTCTTCCTAACCTAGGTTTAGCCTATTCACCATCTTCAGCCACATCGTGGCTTCAGAAAGTCTCGTTAACCAACCAAAAAGTAACAAATATTTTCCTCGCCCACCTATAACAATGTTGAACCAATTATGGCTTCAGAACAAGGGAAATGAGGAAAAACCGCAAAGAAATATAAAATTAGTAACTTACGGAGTTTATAAATCAGGATTTTTATGGTGACCATCAACTTGCTAAGGCGCTTTTAATAAGTTTGATGTAGGATTAGCTGGTGGGGTGCTATGCCGGGTAACCTCCACGCGGTGCACCCTGGGTACCCGTCAGCAACATCTCCTGGTTGACTTTTCGGTCCCGGAGGGGTTGCTGACGGGTAGCTGATAACCCGGCGAGGTGGGCCCCTCCGCGTGCCCCTCTGAAGGGGTCAGCAGAGGGCTCAGCGGATGGGGCATATGGGCTGAGCGGGGCCCGAAGGCCGCAGGGAGGGACTTGGGCACAGGAGCGCCGTGCGGGTAACACGCGCGCTCCAGAGCCATTGGACGGAGACGAAGCCGAGGTGGGGCGCGCTGTCGCCAAGGAACCAGGGGATCCACCGCTGGGGTATGCGTGCCCCCGAACGCTCCCACGGGGAACCCGCTGCTCCCACTGGTGCAGCGCGCCAACAATGGACGAAACAAAGGAGGAGAGATGGCAGGCGGAGCACTGGTGGTGTTGCCGGCCCTGCAGGGAGGCCGGGGTCCAGAGGCCCCGGCTGGAGGGGCGACACCTCACCGCCTGCTGTGCAAGCGAGGGAGGGGGGGCTGGCGGCCCGTGGAGGCTGCGGCTGGCGGGGTGGCCCCCCGCCGTTTGCACGTGCTTGGGGACAGGTGGATTGCCTGCTGTACCCACGGGTAATTCACTGATGTCCCCAAGCACGATCCCCGAACCGGGGATACCCCACCGTAAGCGGTGTGTGGGCACCGTGGTGGCTGGGGGTTGGAGGCGACTTGTCCCGTTCTCTTTCCCTCTCGCATGGAGCGTTGGGGTCGGGGATCGGGACAATAACCGGAGGGGACCCCGCACTGCACATTACCCATGGTGGTAATGCGCATGCGGGGTGGGGTCGGAGAAGGGGTCTCTACTCCTTCTTCGGCTCCTGAGGCCCAGAGGGTGGACACGAGGGAACCCACCCTCAGCTTTTGGGCCTCGAGGTGGCGCGCGCGTGTTCCCGCGTGCCCCTTAGGGAGGTGGATACGGCGATGGCGTACGTGGAGTACGTTGTCGCCGGAGGTGGGGTCCCACAACTGGGACCAGCGCGTCGCCGGGCCGCGGTTGGCTATTAACATGGGCCCGCAGCCCGGCATTATGGCGCAGAGGAGGAACACACGTCGGTTTTTTAGTTGGTAGGTCGGCCTCATTAGCCGGAGTCCAACATAACCACCACGCTGCCCTCGCGGCTGGTGGTATCCATGAGGATTTTTAGCGACGTAAAAAAAAAAAAAAAAAAAGGATTAGCTGGTACTCCTTATTGTCTGTCAAGTTCGTTCGTGAGTTTTAGCGGTGTTCTAATCCAAA
The DNA here is from genome assembly GCA_907269065.1 of Crocallis elinguaria. Lineage (NCBI taxonomy): Eukaryota > Metazoa > Arthropoda > Insecta > Lepidoptera > Geometridae > Crocallis > Crocallis elinguaria. The sequence continues at coordinate 3,727,604 of OU026076.1, forward strand.
ATCTTATAAAGTATGTTTGTTGGTATGTTTATTTGTCCTTCTTTCACGCAGCAATGGAGCAATGGACCGACTTAATTTTTTGCACCCGTACTATTATACGCGTGATTTTAGGCATAGACTAATTACTATCCCGCAAGAATTGATGTTTCCTTTGGGAATGCGGGTGAAGCCGCGGGCAGAAGCTAATTTTATCATAGGCAGATTATGGTCTGGAAAGTAACATAGGCTACTTTTTATCCCGGAAAATTTACGGGCCCTGTTAGAATCTCCAAGAGGGTGCAACTGCGGGCAACAGCTAGTATAAAATATACGTTTAAAAGTTTAGAACAGTATTGCAAACGCGAAAACACGAGAAATTTCTAAGCATACAGCCCACGCTAGAGAAGAGCCATGTAATTCTGAAGGAATCATAAGTAACGCCCATTCGTAGCGTGGGCCGCTGGGCGTGTACCACTGTGTTCCATGTGGGCAGCGATAAACTTATACAACAAGTAACTGCCGCCCGCAGTTTCACCCACACGGAGATATTGGATGTCATGGTTTTTATTTTTTTGCGTGGAACCATAATTTTTTTTCTAAAATAAAAGTAACCTAATTTACTCCTTATAACATCAGCTATCTGCCAGTGAAAGTCCCGTCAAAATCAGTCCAGCCGTTTCAGAGATTACCCGGAACAAGCAAACATACAGACAGATAAAAATTTGAAAAATGGTTGATTTGTTATAGGTACCGTATATCCTTTCATATGCATTTAGTAAAAAGCTATTATTTTGATATTACAAACAGACACTTCAATTCTATTTATTTGAATGTATAGAGTATAGATAACGAAGTGCCTTTATAGTTACTACAGAATATTGCTACTCACTACATCTAACTTCGCTATGGTTATTTATGGCTACTTAGCTATTTATGAATAATCTAGACATTATTATTATTATTATTCTACATTTGATAAAGAAGTTTGAACTGTAAAGGTTATAAGACCAACAGCACCATATTTTAAATAAGATAAAAATTATACATGTAAAATTACTTTTAAAGTTACATAAAGATTTTCCTCCGTTCCGCTCTTAAACTTAATAAACCCGCAGTAGTGTATAAGGAGACCTCTAATGAGTGTTGGGCACAGCGTGAGGCAAAGCCTCTAATAAGGCTCCAGTTTCTAAGTTACACATTTATTTACCTTTACCTAGAATGGCCTAGATTATCGAAAAAGGTAAAGTTTTTCCCACGATATGTAGAGACCGTACACGGTTCATTATGCATTTTTGCTTTGGTTCAGGTCACGTTAGTGCGTTGCTAATTCTCAAGTTACTGGCTGATTAGTAAACATAAATCACTACAAGCAGTAAAACATAATTTCAAAGTCAACAAGACATAAATCACAAATTTTAATCTAGACGTGACCTTACTAAAGAAGCAAATCTAAAAAAATATTACAGATTCTACGTGGTCTTCTGGATTCTGTATTCTACAGGGTTCAGTACGTTTTTTAAACAGCATACACGTGTATCCTGTGCATGCCCTACTTTAACGTGTTTTATATTCTAAGGACCGATTTTTCAATAGTCAGATAATGTCCTGTTAGACAATTTCCTGAATCATCAAAGCCATAGTAAGTCTGTGGTGAAGACAGACGTAAATAAATTGTCATTCTAAAGAAATAAACTTTAGTTATAGTCGGTCAATTAATTTCGAAATGAATGACCCGAAAAAACACTTAGCAGATAATTGAGCAGTTAAATGTATCCATTGAATAGCAATCAGCTCGTTAATGTGCAATTGAAAGATCAGCCCTAATTTAGCTTAATGAAGTAAAAGTATGTATTGAAGTAACTACAAATAATCAAATTCAAAATACGTTAATATAAGGGCGCCAGGAAAGTGCACTGAAAGTGTTCTATGACTTAACATGCCTGTAGAACTCGAGAGTTACCCACAACAAATTAAAACACAACTTGATCTTCACTGCTCGATTTTATTCTTCTACCTTCTAATTTGCTAGTAAATATTTTGACAAGCCTGTGTAATACCACTTGCGTGTTTTAAGCGCGTACAACGCCCTCTAGTTTATTTCTTAAACATCTAATTCGTAATAAGTATCGACTTTCGATAGATGGCGAAAAGGGTAGTAAATATCTAAAATGGCTCTAACATGCCAGTTCCACTTGTACAACCTTTCGGGAAATAGAGCCAAAAACTCTTCGGCATTTATATAATGTTACATTATAATTATCACATTATAATATTGGCTTATAATATAGTTATTAGCGGCATCAGCATGCCCTAAATCTCCCTTTTTTGTGCATACACATGTAAAAATTAGTGTAGTAAAATTCTACCGCAACTTTTAATATTTGTGTTTGAATTGTGCCATGATGTCATGCTTTAGACGAAGGTTGAAGCGATATACCCTTTCCCTGAGGGACAGATTTGTAAGCTTATATCTTCAAACATAGGCCTGAGATATTAGATATCTTAGCATGTAAGAAAACATTTGACCGTTGTCTACACTTTTTGTCTATGGTAGTTTTTGGCTAGATGCCTGCAGGTTAAACCGATATGTTCCAACGTCAACTTTTAACGGTGTATATCGCAAACATAACGTTTGACGGTGCTTTAATCTAGTCCAGTACCTATTAATTATATATCTATGCACATTTACATTTGCCACGAAAAAATTGGCATCATGCTGCATTAGAAAGAAAGAAAGAAGAAGAAAGAAAATACATTTATTTGTATCAATTGCCCAAAATATAGGTAGGTACATACATTTTAAAGCTAAAATTAGGACATGAAAAAATTAGGCAATTGACTACAAAATGGACACAGCTCAGCATAAAAGGACCACCGAAGTAGCGCGCTGGTTTTGACTGGGTGCAGTAAAAAAAGCTATTTAAAAAATGTTTGCATTGAAATACAGTGTAATCGATTCTACTTTCAAGGTTTCAGTTATTTATATAGTACGCATATTACTGCACATCTTATTTATATAAATTTCAGTACATACTAACAAAATTCTAAGTGACCCATTCGTTATGCACAGATATCAGTTTCAAAAGTTCCTAGATAACAAATTCCTCAATTGAATAAAATCAAAGATTTACGTTACAACGGATACAAGGGACTCTATTAGGACCTCCCACGTCCCATCCCTAAAGTTATGTTCTATTTGCAATTGTAATTTTAATAAAACTCATTTGAGGTTTCAGAGCACATCTATTGAAATCATCTTTATTGGTCAAAAAGAGTTTATTGGTTTATGATTCCCTTCTTAGATATACCTATATAAAAAATAGTAGAATATATAGGTTTTTAAACTGTCATGGTCATCAACACTTTGAAAATTATTATTAAAAACGGGATATTTACCATGTATATTATTTGGTTTGAGTTTCCAATATTTCGGCGCTGTTGCAAACGCCATGATCACGGGAGAACTGATCTCCCGTGATCATGGCGTTTGCAACAGCGCCGAAATATCGGAAACTCAAATCAAATAATATACATGGTAAATATCCCGTTTTTAATAATAATTTTCAAAATAGTAGAATATATTTCGTACATTGATTATAGTGGGTTCCGTAAGAGCTTCTTAAGGGAATATCGGTCAACATCATATCCTACTGACCAAGACTGGATTTTGCCATAATACACCACGCTTGGTACGCACCAAGCGTGGTGTATTATGGCAAAATCCACCTTCATGGAGGAGGACCATTTTCAGCAGTGGAGGATTTTTGGCTGATGATGATGATTATGATATTGATATAACAGCGTTTGTGAAATATATTCTTTCGATCTTAAATAAAGCCACTTTTAAAAATAAGATAGCGATTAAGTTAACCATCAAAATGACCTAGTATTTGGAAGTCAGTCATAAATGTGTTTATTTCAATAGTTTCCAAGGATCAGTAAACCTTGAAGTCCGAACTATCTATAGAGCTGAGTAAAATCTACAAAGGTCGTTAGAATTTGGCATTAAGCCACAACCTCTGACAACTTGTTAAATTTTACTCTTGACAAGTACCTAATGTTCGACAAAAAACACTACGTCTACTGCTACACGAAGACCACTGGACAAGTCTATATTGGAATTTTGACTTTAGACAGCCGTTGTTGAACAGAGAGGCATATCAGAGATATGCATTTTTTGTATATGTACGGCAATTGTCAACCGATTTTAATGATTCTTTCAAAAGTGGTCATTTAATACCACCCCTAAGGGTGAAAAAATGGGGGAAGACATTTTATATTTCGCGATATCTTCAGTGAAGTGGGGCCCCGCTTTTTTAAACGCTTTTTTTGATAGGTATATCTTACTTTCAATAGGTGTAACAGACAGTCCCTTACATGGAGGCTGATAACATGGTCTGCTCAATACCTCTGTGAAATCTCTGACAGTCATTAGCGATAGATAATTTTAAAAGTGAAACAATAGAGTCTGTCCGTTACTTTTAAAAATGCCTGCTTTAATTATTTCTCAAAGTAAATATTCCGACGAGAACAAAGCGGTATTTTTATTGTCTCTAATGGTAAAGAAGATAGATATTTTAGATATCGTCAAATTAACTGAAGACTGAAGAGCTTGTATATTGTCCACATCCAGGCAAAGGTAAGGTATTCTTTCAATCATTTGAATCATTTGATATTTGATGAAGTGTCTGTTTGTAATATCAAGATAACAGCTGTTTACCAAATCCATATGAAAGTATATACGGTACCTATAACAAAACAACCATTTTTAAAGTATTTGTCTGTCTGTCTGTTTGCTCCGGGTAATTCAATTCAATTCTTCAATTTTATTTATTTGTATAGATTGGATAACTAGTCAAGCGGATCGCTTGCGCGGCTGGCTTTATGTTTAGGTACCATCACGCAAGCGGCGTTGGATGGTAGACATAATAAAGCTAGCCCATAAGAATTGCAGTGCTACCCAGAACTTTGAAACACAACGACTATGGGCGGCACCGCAGTACGCTTGTTACCCTGAGACATTAGGTATCAAATCTCATAAGCCTAGTTATTTCAATTTTGTATACATTTATTTATTCACTTGCAATAAAAACATATGCTGGGTATAACAATAATAATCAGATTAGACTACATGTCAAAATTCCATTCAACGTACCGATCTATCACTTCGAAGACAAAGGAAATCACGCCTCAAGTATACAAACAATTTCGATAACATTTACTAAGGATTTATATCAAATATGCTTCTCACTTTTCAATTTGTACTGTTTACGAAAAAGATATTTTATTTATTTACTATGTTTACTTAACAATAAAATTCTTTATCACATGGGTCCCAGTAGAGCCCTCGTGAAAATATGACTCTATGTGGCTGTTCCAAGTGGACAACCGAAAGAGAAGAAGAGCTAAAACTCGCCGATATTCATTTGAATAGAAATATCATTGCTATTCATCAGTCATGTAAAATACTTCTACATAATTTGTATAAGTAACATAAAATAAACGCAAATAGGTACTAACGTTGAACGTACCGCCACGGAGAATGCCACTTATTGCGCACTTATTGCCATTTGTGTAAGGTTTATTTTAACTATGGGCGGGCGTTATGTTTACCGCAGGCAAACGATCCGCTAGTATTTTTATGAAAGGTATAAATAAAGATGTAATTCAATTGAATTTAAAAGTAGACAAAACAATTGACTACTACTTTGCTTATCAAACGGAACACAGTGACACTTGCACAATGCACATTACTGCATGACAGCAATTACACTAGGTGCTATCCACCCAGACATACACTTGCAGAAGAGTTAGTCCTACTTCCTGACAAATGGTAGTGATAATTTGAAGCTTCGGATGAGATAGGCATCATTATCATTATCAGCCTCTGACGCTCCCACTGATAGGATACCGGCCTTCTCTCAGAGAGAGAGATATGGGCCATAATCCACCACGCGGGCCCAGTGCGGCTTGGTGGATGTCACATGTCCTCGAATTTTGTGGTTCTTGAACATGCCGGTTTCCTGACGATGTTTTCCTTCACCATACCTTCATAGCTTGATATATAAGTCATTGGTGCGGGCCGAGTCGAGATTCGAACTATGGTGCGTCGGATTGAAAGTCGCACAAGTTCCCGCTCGGCCACACTCGCTCTGTTGAGATAGGTATTTACTTGTAATCAAGTCGTTAAGGCATACAAGAAGTCATTATCACGAAATTCATTTAAAGTGAATAAGTATTTGGAATAATGCCAAGGCGACCATCTTCCTTATTTGCTGACATCGCTTTGAGTGACTTTTTATTCTGTCTATTAATTTTATTCCAGACATAAGTACATACAAGACAACACAAGTTTATGATACCATTAACTAGATTATTCTGATTATTGCGGTAGCGGTATAGTTAGGTTGGCTCAAAAATCATGTCTTACGCTTTTATTTAAGAATTTCTACGAAACAAGCGCGTTTGTGAAAAATAATTGCCATAATATCTTAACTTTTTAATTTACGTCATTGTACGTTAATTTTACGTCATAAATGATGTAATTAAATGACTTATCGACATTAAATTTTGCAATTAAATTAAACTGGAGACAAAATACTTATTTGAAATTTGTTCAGTTAATTTGTGCCTACCAAACGTCTCTAGAAACTTTACAGCCATAAGTTTTACAAAAAAGTTCATAAATTTAAGGTTGTAAAAAAATATGTGCTTTAGCAGCAAGATAGTGCATAGTACTTTACCCGTATTTTATAAGATCAAGCGCGTATAGTAGAACTAGTTTTAATTTTTTTATCCATCAATAATCGATCGATAAGTAAAAGGAAATACGCAAATTTTCAAAAGTGACAAAACAAAAGTTGTTCAGGTCTGGACACCTAACATGCCAACTGACTATTGCGCACTAATATTAAACCACCCTGTATATGCTCTCAGAGGTTGTCTGGTAAAAACGGCTTTAAATGATAAGACCCTACCGTTGTACTACCATATTTTAAACAATATTTTTTATACCGTATTTTTATTTACTTACGTTTCTCGAAAACTTCACGCACAAAATCACTAGGTACGACTCTACGAACTAAGTTTCGCGATCGCGTAGCACGTCTACGCCGTAGCGGTGGATCGACGGTATTGGTGACCGTAGCGGACGGCGTAGCGGTTTTATGGGAGATGTGACGTCACAGCTTGGCCAAAGATCAAAAACCATGGGCGTGGGTGATGGTGGACTGTTGCGGAGAATCTTTTATTTAATGGAAGGACGCTAGAGTTATGATTTACGAGGATTTTTTGACGCCTTTTACGCTTTTGTAAATTGTTTTATTTTGGTTTTATAAGTTTTTAGAAAATATGTTTAAAAACTAGTATTACAATTTGTGGTATACCATACAATCATTTAATAGTAAGTCTGCGAAAAAAAGTTAGGTCACAGAGGCAATTTTATGTAACTAAGTTATAATTATCCCATTTACATACGCAATTATTTGCCTGAATCCTTTTTAACATTACATGAAATATATGCAGAGAGTAATTATTTTCCCCGCCCGGAAAAGCCAAGATCACTATATACCAGAATCTCCTTGTTTCCCCTAAGGAAGATATCAGGGGAGCCAAGACCGCGAACCCGATTTTAAACGTCAGGTGTACAAATCCGACCCATAGCCGAATGGTCCAGGCTATGAATACGACCCCATCTCTTGCCGAGGGTGCTATAAGAACCAGCTAAGGGAATATCAAGGGAATTGGCAGCAGCCTTCTCCTCGGTCAACAACATAATCTACTGTGATCACCAAGTCGCATGCCAAGCGTGCTGTATTAAGACAAAATCTCACCTTCATGTGTGAATCCGATGTCCAGCATTGGACGTCTTCCGGATGATAATGCTGATGTGTACCAATAACAATAGAAAGCCATTCCCGAATTATCATTAGCACCTAGCTCATCGCCCTAATTAAAAGAGCAAAGCAGCATTGCCATTCAACGTGGTAATGTATATTTTTTCCAATGCCAGAAGTTCTTCTGATTTTGTTAAAAAACCTTTTAAGTACAGCTATTTAGCTGCTACATACGCCTTAACTTGCTACTACATATAAACCACAATACACGCGTCTAACCTAGCTACAAAATCAGTTAGATGACCTACAAGCCAATGTAGGCCTAATATAAATAAATTGAGTTAAAACTTAATTATGTTTTACTTGTTCATGTGTCTCCAATTCGTGAAGGGCTAAAAAATGAAACATGTTTTCTGAAAATCGTTATTTATTTCCGAAACCTTAAACACTATAAACCACATGACGGTACTGCATATAGCTTACAATCCGTATTATTATAAATGCGAAAGTGTGTTTGTACATTTGTTGGTTTGTCCTTCTTTTACGCAGCAACGGAGCATTGGATCGATGTGATTTTTGGCATAGATAGAGTTTATGGACCGAAGAGTATAAATATAGGCTACTCTTTGTCTCGGAAAACTCACAGTTCCTGTGGGAATACGGGTGAAACCGCGGGCAGAAGCTAAGTTATTATAAGTTAGATAACTCACATACGTCTGAGGTCCAGCAAACCATGCGTCAACGCGTCTTGTCATGTGCTGTCACACGCGGCATACAAATCAGTGTAATGCTAAAGATACACCAATATAGAGGATCATGTGATCATTCAGAGTACGGTATCGAACTTCTACTATGGGACTGTATAGGGTTAGAGGCGCCTTATAAAAGACATCAACGAACTATAAGAACTAGGGGTGAAATCTATAATATCATTTTTCTGCCTATTTATAATAATAATAATAATAATACGATCATTGTACCGATAGTTGTTTCGGCGAACGGCCTTGTAGCGAAGAGCCTCGACCAACATCTCAAGAGGCTCTCGCTAGACGGTTGGATCAAGGGTCGTATGCAGAAGGCAGTGCTCCTTGACACGGCACGTATTGTCAGGAGGTTCCTCACTCTGCAGCCCTAACCACCGGTAGCTTGGGCCCTGCCCCGCTGCTGGAGGCACTCTAGGTTTAGGTTTTTTGTAATATTTTGTTTTTTTATAGAAATATTGTAAAAAACTTAGACTTAAGATTGTAAATAAATAAAGTGAATAATAATAATATTTATTTATTCAGACAACATATATGGTCCATGTGTTAGTAACAAAAAATAAAACTTAAAAGCTATGTTAGATATCAGACGTACGCACAGGTGGTAACATAAACATTTATATAAAATTATTGAATCTATCTCATAAGGACTTTGACAAAAGCCTTATTGAGCGGAGCGTCATATTTATCAGCTATGACCTGTAGTATACTGTTAGGGCTGCCCCGCACTCTTTATATACCTATAGATTTTCTTAGTTGTCCAATAATATAAACAAACTTGATAGCTCACCAACCAGTGACATAGATAGAAATTCAAATTGGTTAGCGATCGGATCACTATATATGCTGTCATTGGTTGGTATTCGCCGAGTTTGATTCCATTATTGGACACCTAAGAAAATTTCCAATATACCTAGACTATCCTCACAATCTAAGTCTAAATACTGTCTATAGATTCCTCTTACCCAAATGATTAAGTTTCCAAGTTTTTACTTCACTTGAAGTTTTTTTTTATTATGTTATTTGATAGCGAGATGAGCTGGTCGTTTGCCTGATGGTAAGCATAACTTTTGCTGACCTCCGCTGGACATCCGCTGGAATTTTAATCCTTTTAATATATTTGTAATCTGATTTGGTTCCAAATTTTGGCTTCACGTTTCTGTAAATTCGAAATATTAATCTTTCAACAAAGGTTATCTAAAATAACTCTGACTTCTCGATAAATGAGGTTGAGGATTTCGTGACAGTCGACCCCTAAAGCCCCAGACAGATGATTCAAATTTGATATTGCAACAAAAGAAGATGCTGAAAACTAACGAACAACGGAACATGGCTCGACCAGCTAATTAATTTCTAACTTTTTGTCTTTTTAATTAGTGGGAATCTTTTGTTATTAAGGCCAGGGACAATTAATGCCAAGTAAATAACGAGAATCGAAAGGAAACAAGCCATAATGATTTTAGGCACAGACAATGTATTTCTATGTGGAGTTGTCCTTTTACACTACTGCATAAAAAAGGAGTGGAATGTTTGTAGGGTGGAGCCACCTTCCTTCGTTGAGTGGACTGTATTTCTAGATTGTAGGGGCGCAGGGCAAGGACGAATCCAGGGAAACAGCCTTATTCACACTTAACTTTATATTTCTAGTAATTATGAGTTGTACATCGCAGCACACGGATCACCAAGAGAGAGATTAATATTGACATTGACAGGTGTCAAAATATTTTATGTTGCCAACAATGTTTTTAGGGTTCATGTGTTTATGTTTGTATGTCTGTATGTGAGTTTCTTTATTCCACCATAGCTTTTAAGTGCCTGAACCGATTTGGATGTGTGAGGTATCGTTAGAATCCTAACATCATCCCGAGTGACACTGGCTAAGGCAGTCGTGTTGTTTTATTTAACTTTTCTATATCTTTCTCCTACACACATCTTTCTCTAACATGTAAAGTTTATCTTACAGCAGTGGGGTCATTTACGTAGACGAATGTGTCTTTCTTATATATATACGGCATAATATATCATGCATCAACTTCGTGAATTCATACGTCAGTTTTGTGAGTGACGCCTGACGCGTGTTTTTTTTTACAGATACCTAATTTATGTAATAATAATAAATCTTTATTGTTCATAATGTTGGCAACTAATGCTAAATTTAATTAAAAGTACACAATAGTCCCTAATTCATTAACAGAGTGTGTCGAAGTCCGGACAAGAAAATTCTGTTTCCCGGATTTCGACTCCATCCTTTGGATTACAAATAGGAGGTATAACCCGTGCACCCAGCATGCTAACAGATATGATAAATGAACTTATAAAATAAGGTACAAGACAAAATAATTGTGTAACAGACGAAAGTTAATAATATATGTATTACCATCTTCTTCCACCGCCACTTCAAGATGAGGCGAGATTATGGTAAAATAAGAACCTATCGAGTACCTAGAAAAAGGACCAGCACTTTGTTGAAGACGTCAACGTCTAACGTAAATTCAGAAACTTAAAAGTCTCTGAAATTTCTTGTGCGATCTGCCGCAGACTACTGTCTGATGAAAAAGCCATAAAATCCTAGTAAAATGAATCATCTCACTTAAATTATCTACATTAGAGTGTTTTTCAAATGTTTTTGAAGATCCATTTAGAGTGGTGAGTCAATCTCGAAAGGTCAAACAAACGCATGGTACGGCTGCTGTGACGCCCACGGCACAAACTAGAGAAAGAAGAGAAATCGTTACTCAATAAATCGATAACCGCATACAAAGATGCCGCAACTAGAAACGTTGAATCAAACTAAACGAATCCAGAAAACCAGCGGCGCAAGTACGGAAGGCGGTTCGATAAATTTGTCGAATAGACAAAACTGATAAATTTATCGAATGTTGCGAGTACCGAAGTCTGATCGTAAAGTATTGTAGTAGCTCTATATTGTCTTTGGATTCGACTTAGCTATTCGATAACTTTTGTCGATTGTAACAAGGCTTGATAAATTATATAAAAAATCGATAAAACCCAATTTATTGATTTGAACTGTCAATTTTATCGATCGAAAAGATCCGTACCTACTTGCACTGCAGGCCGTATATAAGTATTGCTTTTTTTATTTTTATTTAACTCTTCTGCGATTGTCCGTCGGTTTGATGAGCAGTCAGTGAAATAACTGGGCTTATGAGACTTAATACCTAATGTCTCAGGGTAACGAGCGCACTGCAATGCCGCGCAATCTTTTTTGTTTCAAAACTCTGACTGGCACTGCAATTGTAACGGGCCAGCATTATGCTTACCATCAGGGAAAGAACCGGTCTTGTTAAGAAATAGTATAGAAAATAAGATTATATAATGTGGGTAATTTATAGTTTTAATTCCGCGATAAAGAATGTCTAATGGCCTAATTTCGATCTATACTGAATTTAACCGAACGTAACGCGCGACGCTGGACAACGAAACCTGGGTTAGTTTGTTATGAAAATAAAAATAAAAAACTTCCTTGAGCTCGCAACGATGGACTTTAAAACCAGCAATAACTAAAAAATACCAATTGCTTATATAATCTTATTTAAAATGGACTTCCGCAAAGTAACGCCTGATTCCATCAAATATAGTATAGAAAAACTTTATTTTCAAATATTGCAGTTTTCATTTTATACATAGCACCAAACAAAGACCCAAAAACTGGCAGAGATAGATCATGCTGATTTATATTACACCTGGGCTCAAGTCTGTAATTTATGACATTTATAGGCGTATAAAAGACAAGCGTTACATCGTAGTAAACAATCCGTACGTACTGTAATAAATGCGAAAGTGTATGTTTGTATGTTTGTTGGTCATCCTTCTTTCAAGCAGCAACGGAGCAAGGGATCGACGTAATATTTAGCATAGATATAGTTTATGGATCGGAGAGTAACATAGGCTATCCTGGAAAAAAAACCACGGATCCTGTGGGAACGCGGGTAAAACCTCGGGCAGAAGCTAGTAGAATATTGGTCGAGATGTTTCAATCAATATACAATGGAAACTAAAATCTTACTAATACAAAAATGTTACTATACAATTAATGATTACTTAAATGATAAAAATATTTCAGTCTCATAAAATGCATAATAATTAACAAAATTACGTTTACTTTAGTTCTTTTTATTATTATTTTACATTTACCATCAGTGTAACTTGTGATCTCATACTAAGTATTAAGTAGGTAGTATAGATAGGTATAGAATATTATAATAATATTATTTTTTTTTGTTTAGTGTTAGTTATCATAATCTAACATAGTTTTATTAATTACTATAAGTTTGCTACGCCCTAACAGGGTGCATAGATTTATACAAAAGTAGGTACCTACTCCATTGTATTAAATGTATGTATGCAAGAAATAAATAAATAATGTCTGTATACATTAGCTAGACTTATGTATATTAGTTAACAATTAGTCCAAATCTTGGCCCTGGTCCAATAAGAAAGTGGACTGCGAATGGACGCCCACCTCGACATGCTGTCTGGTCACGTCTGTCAACGTAAGGAGGAAAGAAAGATAAATATGCTGTAAGAGAAGTGAATAGGGATCGTAAATCTAGTAGAGTCTGATTGATATATAAAAATAACACCGCTAGGTCAAAATAACAATCGTAAATCTTTTTTAAAGGCGGATACACGTCCTATATTACCTAACCTTCAGACTACACCACCTAATTTTATTTTATTACTAGCTTCTGGCCGCGGTTTTCACCCACGTTCCCACAGGAACCGTCCATTTTTCCGGGATAAAAAATAGCTTATGTTACTCTCCGGTCCATAAACTATATCTATCCCAAAAATCACGTCGATCCGTTGCTTCGTTCCTGCCTGAAAGAAGGACAAACCAACAAACACACTTTCGCATTTATAATATTAGCAGGATTAGTAGGATTTTATATGTGGAAGTCGCAGTTAACTTCACAAAATATACAAGAAAACGGGATCAGGAAAGTCATTTGAAAGCCTCCACGATTAGTTTTTTTGTTGGACCACACCACATTGTACCGTGTCAGATAGGTTTTAAAGAAATGGTTCAGCAGGAGTGAGGTCAAACACCAAATCCATATCCAATTATGTGTGCACACATAAACATAAAAGAACCTCTCACCCTAAACCTATACCTTCTCAAAAAACCACTTCAGTGTTATAAAAAAAAAGTAAAGTAAAAAATCATTTATTGACATAACTTTTTGTACAAATTATTAATGAACCCATAGGCTGCCGAACTAGTAAAAACTGTGTTTCAGCAACCAGTGGCTTCTCCCATCTTTATAATTATGTCGAAGTTTTTGTTTGAAAAAATTCCGAAAAACTTATATTATTATTAAAGTAAAACTATTTTTATTTATTTTTTCCTTCATATAACAGTTACAGCGAAATGCGCGTGCGCGCAGTGTGCGCGTGTGTGTGTGTGTGTGTGTGTGTGTGTTATGCGTAATAATTGGATTTTAATCCGCAAAACTTCGTACAAATTACAAAACCAAAATAAGAATCACGCTGTCAAACGCGAAACATCGTGAAAACACATTTTATAAAATGAACATACCGTGACAGTTTCTTGACAGGTATCAATAACAGTTATTATTATTGAAAAATTTGTAAAAAATATATTTTCTCTGAAGATTCAATAGAACCTCGGGCTATTATTAATTTTGGGTCCTCGCGTATTCATTTTCTGTTCTTTGTCGTATGTAATTATGGAGTTGTGGAGGTAACAACGGAGTAGTGACAGGTACAAGTGATTGTTTGTTTATTTATCATACAAATTAAGACCGATGCTTCTGCGTGTAGATCTACACGCAGAAGCATCTTTCTTATCTTGTACCTAAGTTGAAACAGAGACCGAATAGAACAGAAAAGCCAGGAGAGAGGACACTAGATTTATGAATTCAAAATTCTAAAGCATGTACAGTGACTTGCAATCAATTACAATAATATATACTAATCACAACGGTATAATTATAATAAACAACAATATAACAATAGAGCTGTTGGGGGAGCGTCTGGCACAAATGGTTGGAAAACATGAGTTCGATTCTGTTAGAAATGAATATTAAAAATATTTATATTTCCAAAAATATAAGATACTTTCTGCCCGCGGTTTCACCCGCGTTTCCACAGGAACCGTGCATTTTTCCGGGATAAAAAATAGCCTATTTTACTTTCCGGTCCATAAACTATATCTATGTCAAAAATCACGTCGGTCCGTTGCTCCGTTGCTGCGTGAAAGAAGGACAAACCAACAAACATACAAACACACTTTCACATTTATTATAAAAGGAAGTATGGAAATATGGACTAGCGCCTGGCGCGGCTTCGCATGCGTGGAATCAAAATAAAATGCAGGTCTCGAGTCCAGGCAGCACTCAAGTCCTACCACCTATATAGTATAGATATAGATATGGATATTTTTTGTTAATGTATAAGGGTTGATACCGTTATACATTAACAAAAAATATCTACCTACTAGGTAGCTTTAGCTGGCTTTTAGAAGTCGCCTAGTTAAAAATAGCTGGAAATTACGGATACCATAAGTTTCATACACAAATTACCTAAGATTAGAATTATTATTATCTCAAAGCCCTCGGGTGTAAAATTATCTTTAACCCATAGTTTTGAACGTCCAATAAACCTAAGGAGATAACTAATAACTGCCTATAAGTTATGGGATAATAATAACAGTATGGATTCTGTTGAGATGACTCACGTAGGTAGATCATATGATCTACCTACCGAGCCAGCTTCTATATAATCTGGAGTTAATTTCAAAAACCTTCCTTAACCTTCACTTACGATATTAGGAGAACACTTCAATGAAATGTTCGCCTAAATTCACGGCTTGAAGTAAAACTTGAAGGACCCAATGTTTAAATGCACGGACTTGAAGTAAAACTTTGACGGTTGTTGACGAAGTAAAACCATAAAAAATCCACGAAATGGGCAAGAACAGCAGTTCAGCCAGATAGTGATGTCTCTTTCACTCCGTGCCTGGGCTCAAAGTAACGACTGCTCCGCTTTACGCTACATACTACATCATTTGCGCACCACCGCGTGTTTACCGCGGCTTATGCACTGAACACGCACGTGGCTGTTAAACTATTTTTTTTAGGAGAGAGTAGATTCCACCCTACACCACCTTAGACGGTACTATATGTGTGATGTCAAGGGGTGATCGTGGTTTTTCCATTGTTTGCGAGTGGTCCGTGATGCTTAGGTATCCATAAATCATGCATTGCGTCTAACAGGCCCTATAGCATGAATTACAAAGGGATATAGGACAATAATTTATGCTTGTCCAATTGTCCATACTGGTTGTACGTAATGCCTATGGTTACTGTAGGCGACGAGGCTTCGGCACCCGACACCGGTGTCGTATGGTCTAACTATAGCTATTAGTTGGAATATTTCCTTGGCGGCCTTGTTACTGGCCATACTGGTGCTGTAATTAGCTAGTTAGCAAGTTCCACTACAACTCGACAAGTTCATTCCCGATACGCCTGAGATCGTTGAAGGGCAGTAAAAATATTTCCAAACTAAAACGGGGTGGAGTCAAAAATGCGCGAGTGGCAGTCAACAGTGCGTGGGACCATTTATTTGTGTGTTTTCCTGCCTACCACTGCTTGTCATAATTATTTTTTTTGTGGTAAGACCGCGCCGTAAGATTCTAAATAACTTTGATAAGAGTATTAGTACCTATACATCTATATAAAATCAATGGGGTTTTAGCCACAGTAGAAGTCTGGGATAACCTCTTTCGCCCCCTTAGTACGGGTATCCGTGAGAATTTTTTCAAAAATGTATCGCAGACGCAACTGGTGGCGGACTGTAGTATTTTTTGTTATAAAAATGAAGTATTAAGACCTTTTTCTTCACCTAGCTTTGCTATAAACTTGACACTGGCTACCTAAACATGATAGTAAGTAAAACGAAAATAAAGCCAAACTAAAAAAAATATTATTATTTAGAAAGTATCCTCATGGGCTACCCCGTCCAAATGATTTAACCTTTCCTATTTGTTATTATTAATGAGTCGTGAAAACAAAAGATTCGCAGAAACAAAAGTTAACACAACAATAACCAAGGCTATGAGAACTTCATCAATCAATCAGTGTAGGAGAAAATAAAATAAAGTGGGTAGGCTGTTGTAAGATTGACGGAACATGTTGCAATGTATCTACCATCTTTGTGATACTTACTGTAGGTATTATATATACTGTATGCTAGCTGCTGCCCGTGGTTTCGCCTGCACGGCGATTTCCATGGGAACAGAGCATTTTTCCGGGATAAAAAGTAACCTATGCTTACTCTCCAAATAAATCTTAATCTATAATAATAATACATTTATTGCAGGCACCAGTACATTGTAGCGGGCCCATAGAATAAATACCTTACAGACTAACATACATACAAAATATAATACTTATAGTTAATTCACACGTTTACCTACCTAGATATCTATTCAAAACAATTACCTTGTTTTGTTGCTCCGTTGCTGCGTTAAAGAAGGACTTTATATATCTAACACTAGCTTCTGCCTACGGTTTCACCCGGGTGGAGATTTATAAAAATTACATATACGCGACTCGAACAGTCCTGCAACTCTTGCAACAGATCAACGCAGCGAGAACCGACCCGGAAACGAGCGGCCTCATAAACGTCCTGAAATTATTTTTATTCTACGACGTATTATGTCTATGGTCTCGTTTTTTATACCTGGCGAATAATGTAAACAAATTCGGTGGATGCCAACGAATGACATCAATAGGGATCCGATCGCCGACCAATGACGTAATTCGAATTTGAGTTTTTATTTGTCATTGGTTGGTGAGCCGCTGAGTTCAGACAACTAAGAAATATTATATTTCTATTCTATACAAATATGTATCCGAAATAAATAAAATTGAAGTGTCTGTTTGTAATATCAAAATAACAGCTTTTTACCAAATGCATATGACAGTATATACTACGGTACCTATAATAAAACAACCATTTTTTAAATTTTTGTCTGTCTGTCTGTTTGTTTCGGGTAATCTCCGAAACGGTTGGGCTGATTTTGACAGGACTTTCACTGGCAGATAGCTGATGTTACAACGAGTAACTTAGGCTACTTTTATTTTAGAAAAAGAATTAAGGTTCCGAGCAAAAAAATAAAAACCATGAAAAACAATATCTCCGCGCGGGTGAAACCGGGGGCAGCAGCTAGTTGTAAATATGATGATGCCTGTACCTATTTTAGATAGAACTGAACCCTTATCACTAATGGCACTGTATAGCTCTCGGCAAAGGATTAACCCAAAATCTTAATAGACACTTTTGAGTTCATCAATTAATCATAATTTACCGACCCCTATGTCATACTCGTGCGAAGCTCAAATGTCATAGAAGCAGGGCAGTATATAACCTTTCGAACAAATATGGGGTCTCTATTCTAGAGCTTAGTGTAAGCCTGTTTTGATGATGGTGTCCACACAATCATCAAAAGAGGCTTATTCTTACTTGCATAAACTAAGCATGGTACCTAAGGCTTATACAGTTTTAAGTAATTCTACAGTTTATGTAGGTACTAATCATGACCATATACAATGTGTTCCCTGTGTAGGTACCTACACCAAACCATACCTACCTACCACTGACGATAAGTTAAAAATATGATTTTTAACGATTTAACGATTAAAGATCTGTAGCTAGATCTTGATTCAATGTCACTGTTGTCCTTTTTATTGATAATCTTGTTTTATTGGCTGTTGTTTAGTTGGCTTTTTGTTCTACAATAAAAAAAAAATAACAAAAGATGTTTATAATGTCCGTTTTCATCAACAACGAATAAGGCAACTTTTAAACTTGAAATTGGCAAAATACACAAACCGTGTCTGGCCACGAAAGAAGAAGAAAAAAATAAGGCAACGCCTGACTAATGCCCGTTTTCACCAACCCTAGATGATGCCTATATCGAATGCCTAAATGTTTAGGAGTTGCCTAGGGCACAAAAAAAATGTTTCACCAATCTTTAGGAGTGTTCTAACTAGTAGTTAGGACTGCTTACATTATGAGTTACTTAGTTACGCTTACCATCAGGCAAATGATCAGCTCGTCGCGTTATCTAAAGGTAGAAAAGATAGAATGTGAAAATACTGAGTACTAATGCATATATCACAGAAAGGTCAGTTGAACATTCAAGAGAGAAGATAAAAAAAAATGTTAACATTTCTGACTTCTTTATTATTTATGTTTAGTTTTTGTCCTTTTTTAATGGTACCTGCTTTTCTGATCGTAAATCCTATGATCCTTCCCTTTAAATAATATTTTAATGTAATAAAATTTTACATAGGACCTAATCCAAGTTTCCCCGTTTTTAAAATATAACAAAAAGTAAACTACTCGACAATGAAGTTTAAACGGGAAATTGGCAAAGTACACAAACCTTGTCTGGCCAAAAAGAAGAAAAAAAAACATTTCTGATAGTCTGTTAGTAGTGACGTTTGTTTGATACATATTAGACTTTGACAATTTTATGTATGACATAAATTGACATTTGACATAGTGAATTGAAAGTCATCGTTCGTTTTTCGTTTGTTGCCGCAGCTTGGTTGGGTTTGTTCCGAATCAATTATTTTCCGGTTTGTTAGTTAATTTCATCCTTAAAAAATGGTAAGTAAGATCATATTAAACGTCCTCAACTCATGTTAAATGACCGCGTTTAAAAAACCTTAAATTTGCTCCGTCATTGCCTCCGTACAAACAACCTCAAATTATTTTCGGTCCCGGCAAATCTTACATATCGCTTTGTAATTAGACTAAAAACGCATATATTGGTCATTTTAGTCTAGAACTTAAGATGTTTTTTCTAATAATTTTGTACTCCTTGCTCTGGTAATGTATCCCTCGTCTTACTATTTTATTAACTGTATTTCTAGTTCCGGAACCAGTACGACAGTGACGTCACAGTATGGAGCCCCCAGGGTCGCCTCCATCAAGTGGAATATGCTATGGAAGCTGTCAAGCTAGGTTCAGCTACTGTTGCATTGAAGAACAAACAATATGCCGTGTTGATAGCTCTGAAGAGGGCCGTGAGCGAACTATCGGCGTATCAGAAGAAAATCATACCTATTGATGACCATATAGGCATCTCTATTTCGGGCTTGACTGCTGATGCAAGAATGTTGAGGTAAGTAATGTTTAAATTCAAACAGATATGCCACCTAGTGACGAAAGAAATCTCTTGATCTGAGAAGTATTTGTTACAAGCAGCTCTTATATTATCTAATATCTATCTCATTTTTGGTCTTAAATAGTTAGATTTCATTATGTAGGTATCTTAAGGACCTCTTCAAGTCCTTTCCATTCCACTTTATTTTTATAAACTAACTAGTGGCCAACCTGTATTGGATTTCTCTAAATTCATGGTTACTAATTTCTATGGTAGCATACTTAATATTTAATAGCAATTTTATTACATTTACAGCCGCTTCATGCGCACCGAGTGCCTGAATCATCGCTATGCTCACGATGCCCCAATGCCAGTGGGTCGTCTCATCGGCCTTGTTGGTAACAAGATGCAGATCTGCACACAGAGATACGATAAGCGACCCCTCGGAGTGGGCTTGCTGGTTGCTGGTTATGATGTAAGAATTATTTAAGGCCAATTCTTCATTGACACAGTTTTCAATTTCTTTTTTCCTTAATTTTTTGATTTTATTAAACTTGGGTAGCAGTTTGAATTATTGATTAATTTTTAACCCTATACTAGTTTACCGGACCCACGTGTGCCCGTAACGAAACAAAAAAAAAACCATGTTGCTCGGACCGCATCGGTCCGCGTGACATATATAAATGAAAATTTGAAAATGTATGATCGGCGCTCGACGGGTTAAAAAGCAGTACTGGTATTTTTTATTTCCTGGCAGTATGGCAAATGGTGGTAGCTAACCAGAAATGCACTAGAAAATGTCCTACCACCAAAATATGGTTGCCTCACAATGTTTTCGTTGACCAAAAGATCAAAATTATTGTAGGATTGGAACAATCAACAAAAAACCTACTTTGTTGTGCACTAAATTCCAGGATCAAGGCCCGCACATCTACCAGACTTGCCCGTCGGCTAACTTCTTTGACTGCCGAGCGATGGCCATCGGTGCTCGCTCGCAATCAGCCAGGACTTACCTCGAGAAGCACCTGAACACTTTCATGGACAGTGACTTGCAGGACTTAGTCGCCCACGGCCTGAGAGCTCTGAGAGACACCCTGCCTAATGAAGTGGATCTGAATACAAAGGTAACTTTCAATGATAACTATTTCTAACCTATAAATAAAGGGAAAGTTCTACTTTTCTTAACTACACCATTGCAAGGAATATTTACTCAAAACAAACAAAATTCATAGTGAACTATCCTGTTATATAAATAATTATAAAAATTGGAGCTGTTTGACCATGCAAAATATTTTTTTTTATATTTTACTTGATAACAAAACGAGCTGGTCGTTTGCCTGTTGGTAAGCATAAGGCCAGCCCATTACAATTGCAGTGCCACTCAGAACTTTGAAACACAAAGGCCTGTGCGGCACTGCATTGCGTTCGCTACCCCGAGACATTAGGTATTAAGTCTCATAAGCCCAGTAATTTCACTGGCTACCCTGCTCATCAAACAGGAACACAGCAATGCTTGCACATTACTGCTTGGTGACAGACAAGCAAAGCGGTGGTACCAACCCAGATGGACACTCGCAGAAGAGTTAGTCTCTGTAAACCACCTAGTAATTTCTGTACTCATTATTGAGTAATTTGTTAAATTTTGTTCAAATTCAAATTCATATTCAAAAGTCTTTATTCAAATAGGCCCCAAAGGAGCACTTATGAAAGTTAAAATGACTCTAACAGCCGGCCTCTGCAACATTCATCTACCCGAATCACAGACTAAAACTAATGCTGTCTTTATCAGAACATAATAAATGACAAAGACACCAACAGACCCAATCCATGCTCAAAGTCAACGAATCTTCCAGAAACCCACCGTGCCCATTCCAAATTGGTATAGGCCGAGCAAGAAGAAGGGCAAGAAACTCGTCACGGCATTCTTTTTAAAAAAAGTAGTTTTTTACAATGATTCTAATGCTAACAACTAACAATTTAAAGTTTAGTAGTCGCCAGGAGGCTCCTGAGCTGTTTGCCTCCATGCATCCTTGTCATCTACATAATCCTTAATTTTATAATACGCTTTTTTAATTAATACACTCTTGACTATACGTTTAAACTTTCCTTGTGGTAATTCAGTTAATACTTTAGGAATTTTGTTGTAGAATCTGACACCATTTGCCAGGAACGATTTGTTAGTTTTACTTAATCTGAACCCGGGTACAACAATTTTATGTTTACTTCTAGTATTTAACTCATGTACATCACTTTTTAAGTTAAATTTAGTAATATTCTTCCGTACATACATTATATTTTCCAAAATGTATAGCGAAGGCAGGGTTAGAATACCTATTTCTTTAAAAAAGTCTCTTAGAGATTCGCGTGGACCCATGTCATAGATGGCGCGTACTGCTCTCTTTTGTAATATGAAAATGGTATCGTATATAGGCAGCAGATCCCCAAAGTAGGACGCCATAAGACATCAAACTATGAAAATATGCAAAATATACCAACCTTGCCGTCGCCACATCAGTCAGCTGCCTAATTTTACGTACTGCAAATGCAGCGGAACTCAAACGACCCGATAGGGCATTGATGTGAGGACCCCACTGCATTTTGGAGTCAATGGTTAATCCTAAGAATACAGTGTTATTCACCAGGTCAAGTTTGCTGCCTTCCAATTCCACTTTAGATTCCACGTGTGGTACGTTGGGAAGTGAAAATTTAATACATTTAGTTTTACTAGCGTTAAGTAGTAGATTATTAGCAGCAAACCATTCTGAGATTTTGTCAAGGTTATCATTTAATTCCTTTAGTTCACTGTCTTTCCTATCAGTTTTAAAAATGAGTGAAGTATCATCAGCAAACAAAACTATGTCCAATGCTATATGGTCTGTCATAAAGGGTAAGTCATTTATATATACTAGGAAGAGAAAGGGGCCCAGTATTGATCCCTGCGGTACGCCTATCTTCACTGAAGAACCACAAGATGTTACTCTATCGATGCCAACCTTCTGCTGTCTACCCGTCAAGTAAGAATTTACAAGATCAAGAGCTGTCCCACGCACGCCGTAATGATGCATTTTTTTAATAAGCGTTCTGTGGTCCACACAATCAAATGCTTTGGAGAGGTCACAGAATACTCCAATAGCATCCTGTGAACTCTCCCAAGCTTCAAAGATGTGGGATTCAGTTTAGCTCCGGCATCGACTGTTGATCTGCCTTTCGTGAAACCAAACTGGTGACCGTGCAATATTCTATACTCGTTGAAATGTGAAAGTAACTGTTCTAATATAATTTTTTCAAAGATTTTGCTAAGAGCTGGAAGTACAGAAACTGGTCTATAGTTAGAGGGGGTGTCCTTACAACCAGATTTAAAAATAGGGGTGACTTTACTGTGTTTCATTAGATCAGGAAAGACACCCTGATCTATAGAAAGATTAAAAATAATAACTAGATAGGGCGCAATGGTATCAATTAAGGATCCTATTACTTTTACCGATATACCCCACAAGTCTTCGGTGTTTTTCATATTGATAGATTTAAACGCTTTTTTGATACTAGTGGTTGTTATGTAACGGAAACTAAAATCCGGAATTAATTTAGAAAAGCTGTTTTGCAAAAGCATTTCTGCTTTTGCTGGAGAAGAGTCTAGTGATTTAGTAGCCTCCAATGGTATGTTTGTAAAAAACTTATTAAACTCATTGGCTATATCGAGTTGATCAGTAACTACTTTATCGTTAATTTTTAGTTTAAATTCACAATCTCTGTTTTTATTTTTACCAGTTTCTGTGTTAATAATTTTCCAAACAGTTTTGATTTTATTATTAGATTTTGTTACTTTATCCCTAATGTAGTTGGATTTAGCTTGCATACATACGCGTTTAAAAATCTTTGAATATTGACTGACATATTCGTAAAATTTTTTGTTATTAGTGAGTGATTTTTTATAGTATAATTCGTACATAACATCTCTACTTTTTCTAATACCCTTAGTGGCCCAGTCGCTAAATTGAAATCTGTTCTTTACTTTTACTGTTTTCTTGGGACACACTTTGCAAAATTCATTACAAATAATTGAAGACAACATTGCATAGATATCATTTGGGTCTTCAAGTGGAAAATTCGCGAGGGCTAGTCTTGAATCTATGTTTTCATTTAGTATTTCTAATTTATTATCTGTAAGGGCTCGTATTTCAATCTTAGCGTCTATAGATTTAGTTTTATTTTCTAAGCCTATTTTCTGTCCCATGTGGTCGGATCTAACACCAGTTAATAGACTTTTTTGTTTAACACTAAAATTAACAACGATGTTGTCAATGCAGGTAGCAGAGGAATGACATACCCTAGTAGGTTCTGTAAACAGAAATTTCAAATCAAATGACTCAAATAGGGACACAAATTTTTGTTTATCTGATGACTGTCCTAATAAATCTATGTTGAAATCACCACAAACACATATGCTTTTTTTACATTTAAATATTTTTCTTAAAATCTCTTCCATAATCAGTAAAAAGTGGGAAAAACAAGATGCAGGAGGTCTATACACACATAAAATTATATATCCAGCTAGTTCAACGCAGGCAACCTCACAGACTCGTTCCACAGAGCAAGCCACTACGTCACTTCGTTCTTTAAATTTCAAATTATTTCTCAATAATATTATTGAGCCCCCGCCTTCAGCAGACACCCTGTTGAACGTACTGGCGACTACATAGTTGTTTACATGGAATTGCATTGTATTTGGCTTCAGCCATGTTTCAGAGAAGCATAAAATGTCTAGATTGTACTTATCGGTCAATAACTCGATATCTAGAATTTTGCCTGAGAAGCGATTAATATTTTGGTGATATAAAATTAATTCATTACTTTGCATTTGATGCTTCTCTGTCGTTGGTAAATCACTACAAATAACGGGATCTACCTTTTTGCTGGAAATGCTTTTATTGACTTGTACTACATGTGGGGTATTGAGCTTTTCCATTGTCGGACTAGTCAGTTTAAATTATTGTAACCTGACGCTTGATCTAAATAGCTCTCATTAGTAACACTACTAACAATGAGATTGTCATTTGTCTGCGTTATACTACATATAACGGAGTTCTCAATATTAAATGCTAACAACTTAGCAATAATTATTTTATTAAATTTTGACAGGTACAATGTATCCTGAGTCAAAGTAAATTCACTAATAAATAAATTAGTGTCAAAAAACAATATGTCGCTATGACGATATGTCAAATTATACAATGTCATATTTAAATTAAAAATGTCATTATTTTGTTTGTCCGTCAATTTAGATGAGTATGGGAAAGCACATAGTATTATCTTCCTCATACCCGACTCTAACTTAACAGTTAACATGTCAGTTAGCTTAATTAAATCTCTCTTATGTATACTTAAACTATTTCCTAATTTTACAATGAGTGAGGTATCCCTGTCAAAATGGTAATGTTCAATCATCTGGATAATCTGTCCGATAGGGGCATTTGGTAAGCAGTTATTTGTAACATTTTGCTCAAGATAGTTGCTAAGAATCATGCCCATACCAGTGCCAATCATGTCTGAATAAAGTACTGACCTAGGTCTGTACCCAGCTTGCTGGCAAGTATCAGACTGATTATCCAAAGACACAGACAGTATAGGTGTTCCTACTTCATGCGGTTGCATCAGGCCAGAGCCATTATTGCTGTTTATTTATAAATCTAGTAAGTTTAGAATAAATACATTTACAAGTATTTAGATTGAATTAAATAACTTTTAACACTTGCCTAAAATTGTTATGAAGTTGGTACTTAAAAAAGGTACTTATAAAAGGTGTATTTACTTATAAATACATTTAATTAAATAGAGAAAACAATAATTAGAAATAATCAATTTGAAATGCTAAGCACACATCACTCTACTTTCAGAATGTCTCCATAGCAATTGTTGGGCCTAAGACTCCACTGCGAATTAGCGATGAGGAAGAACTGACCCGGTTCCTGTCACTAGTGGAAGGCGAGGAGAGGCGCGGCGGCTCTGGGACCGCCACCGGGGACGCTGGCACTGGAGACCAGGATGCTCCGGGGGAACCACGGGACCCGCAGCCATCGGTAAGCAAGTTAAAATAGTTAGGTAGCAACTACATTAGGATAATAATACAGATGTGACTACCAGGTGAACACATCAATTAAGATTTGGCTATGATCAGTGTCAAATATAGAGTTTTTTTTACTGCTCTGACCAAATCTCAAAAGGAAAATGAGCAGGAAGGAGGAGCATTTAATATTATAAAGCAGTGAAGTTTATAAGTTTTAATGTAATTGTTATTGTATTTAATGTAATTCTATAACACAAGAATGAAATGTTTCCTAAGATTAGCCAATTAACTGTCAACTTGGAGTCTATTACGATTTCGATTGTGAAATCGATATAAGATTAATAAATTATAATTTTTCGCGTGGCAACATTGATACGGGGGGAAAACACGAGTAAATAGAAGTTTAAAAGGGAAATACCCGAAAGATGAAAACTTTATCAGGCATAGGTAGCGGTTTACTTATACTGATAAATACGGCAAAGATACAGGAAGGAATATTGCAAAAATGGTAAGCCTGCGCCTGCCTGCGGTTTGACCCGGGTAGAGATTCTCCAGCCCATAAACAATCTCTGTGCAAAACATCACATCAACCTGTTACTGCTTTGTTGCGTGAAAGATGGACAAAAGCATTAATTATAATATTCGTTAAGATACTCTGCAAGCATCATTCTCTTCAGAATTAACTGGCATTCAAAATTAAAAAAAAATGATCAGGCATTAAAAAAGGTCTCGCAAGTTTTATTTACAATCCTCTACTACTTACTACATTAGATGAGATCATAGGCTTATACTTATTTATTTATTTTATTTATTCAATTGACCACACTATAACATAGTACGTTATATTAGGCATGTCATAATACATTATACTTAAACAGGATATTCCATACATCGCATTGTTTATCAATGTAATTCGAAACTTATTAGTGAACTTCTTTGTATCATTTGTAAGTTGAGAGAGAGGTCAATGGTCAAGCTGATTGAATAACAAGTCAACAATGCTATCTCCTTATGCACCAATTACTTCGACCAGTCGCCCAGACGCCGCGCTATGGCTCGCTACGCCTTACTACTGCTCCTTACCGGAGTTCACGCGCTAAATCTCGAATTTCTAGACCCGACAAAATTGCAAACTATCACGTCGTCCGATGTGCAACAAAGAGCCGCGTCAGATATAATCCAAAGATACGATAATACCGGCCGAATAACCGTTGAAGTCAATCCGATTCTCTTCAGTGACAAAAAAGACGTTTTCTCGTTGCGGACGACGAATGGAGTGCTTCATATTAGAGCGAGTAC
This sequence comes from Crocallis elinguaria, assembly GCA_907269065.1. Lineage (NCBI taxonomy): Eukaryota > Metazoa > Arthropoda > Insecta > Lepidoptera > Geometridae > Crocallis > Crocallis elinguaria. The sequence goes on from OU026076.1 coordinate 3,754,703, forward strand.
AGGAGTGGCCGCAGTGTGGGGTTTCAATTACTACTTAAAGAAGTACTGCAAGAGTCAGATCGCGTGGCAAGTACAGCGGGTTAGCATACCCCAACCACTGCCGGAAGTCGATGAAGTAGTTATTGCTAACGATAGGTTCAGATACTACCAGAATGTTTGCACAGTCTCGTATAGTTTCGTGTGGTGGAAAGGTCCAGATTGGGAAACTCACGTGACGTGGATGGCTTTGAATGGTATCAATTTGGCTTTAGCTCCCGTCGCACAGGAAGCCGCCTGGGCGAAGGTTTACCGCCAAATAGGTATGACAGACGATGAAATTGATGAGCACTTCACCGGACCCGCTTTTCTATCCTGGCTTAGAATGGGGAATTTGCACGGATGGGGTGGTCCTCTGCTGAAATCGTGGCATGAAGATCAACGCACCATTCAAGACTCGACTGTCGATTACATGTTACAATTGGGAATTGTTCCCGTATTCCCGGCGTTTAACGGGCACGTGCCTAAAGCTTTCGCTAGAATTTATCCTAGCAGTAATTTCCTTTCAGTAGAAAAATGGAATAAATTCGGAGACGATTACTGCTGTGGCCTGTTCTTGGATCCAACCTTACCCTTGTTTAAGAGTATCGGGAAGAGTTTTCTGAGAGAAGTTACCGCTGGTTCTGCCACTGGCCATATTTATACGGCTGACCCATTCAATGAAGTCAAGATTACGCTCTGGTCGACTGCGTTGGTGCAGCAGACAGCAAAAGCTATATATTCCACTATGTCTGAATTTGATAATGAAGCTGTCTGGTTGGTTCAAAATTGGATGTTTGTCAGTGCACCGGTATCGTGGCCTATGTCTCGAGTCAAAAACTTTCTCACCTCTGTCCCGAACGGCAGAATGCTCGTGTTAGACTTACAAGCAGAACAATGGCCTCAGTACAATCTGTACGACATGTACTACGGTCAACCTTTCATTTGGTGCATGTTACACAACTTCGGAGGAACTTTGGGTATGTTCGGAAATGTCATCGCGATTAACAAAGATGTTTACGAAGTGAGGTCTAAATCGAACAGTACCATGATCGGGATCGGCTTGACGCCCGAAGGGATTAATCAGAACTACGTTGTCTATGATTTGATGCTCGAGTCGGCATGGCGAAAGGGTCCCGTTGAGGACATGGAGGCGTGGGCGGGAGAATACGCTGAAAGGCGATATGGATGCAACAGCAAGACTGATGCTTGGAAGTACTTACTCAAAAGCGTGTACAGCTTTGACGGTCTCAACATGATTCGCGGTAAATACGTGATCACCAGACGTCCCAGTTTTAAAATCAGACCTTGGGCATGGTACAAAAGCCATGATCTGTTTGAAGCTTTGAAACATATGGTCTCGGCTGATCTCAAGTGTCAGTCTGACGGCTATTATTACGATTTAGTTGACGTAACTAGGCAGTCGTTGCAGTATAGAGCTGAGCAGTTATACCTTAACCTTGAGAGGGACAGATTTTCCACGAGTTGGGTGTTCAATGCTTCGATATCGCAGTACCTCGACGCGATGACTGACATCCAGAGAATACTACAAGTAAATTCAAACTTCCACGGCTCTACTTGGTTCGCGGGCGCGATAGCTTTCGCTAGAACTGCTGCCGATTCGTATATTTACGAGTTGAATTCCAGGAACCAGATAACGTTGTGGGGCCCTAATGGCGAAATTTCAGATTACGCGTGCAAGCAATGGTATGAGTTATTCGTTTATTATTACACACCAAGATGGTCGACGTTTCTGAATGCGGCGTTAGACGCGAAGTTGCGGAATGAGCCGTTCGATGAAAAGAGAACGCAAATACTGGTTAGAGCCACCGTCGAAGAAAAGTTTCTTTCAGTTGACATACCACCAGTTTCACCTCCCGGTATAAGTGCGGTAGACCTTGCATTGGAGCTTTATGAGAAATGGGCGTATATACCAGATCTAGAAGACTTGCCCATGACTGTTATTAGAGCGGAGTCAGGGAAGCAGGCCACACTGGCTGACGTTGATGTCAGCAGTGAGGATACGGTCGATCCTACCGTGCTCATGTTATTTCCTACCACTCCTCTTTTGTAAGATATGTGTGAGTGATTTTATCATTAAACTTGCAAGTAGCAACCTGCTGCCTTATCAGCTAACAATCTCGTGTTCGTTTTCAATACCAGACCGATTAAAACCAGCGGTCACTAGTCTTCGTGTGGAAGGAGTTGTCAATAGTTTTCGCTTCTTTTCGTTTTGTAAGAGCTTATTTCTTTAATAACCAGCGAAAATTCTAGACTATTCCTTTCACACGAAGACTAGTGACCGCTGGTTTTAATCGGTCTGGTATTGAAAACGAACACGAGATTGTTAGCTGATAAGGCAGCTGCCCCGTTTTCGCACCGGTATAAGTTTGAGACTCATATACTTACGATAGGATAAATCTGACATTAATATCCCTCTGACTTTTCACTTAGCGTACTTATTCTTCTAATTTTTTTTAATCGTCAATAATGTAATTTATTTCATATCAAGTTTTTTTGTGTTTTAATAATTACTTATTTTGAATAATAAATGTCACATATAAAATGATAAACATTTGTACGTCTAACCAGGCAGAATTTTGATGAATATTTATATTCTATGACATCTTTGCAAACATAGTACCCAAAATTCGGACAGATAAACAATTTCATTTGACCTGAATGTGATGGCGTGTTACACTAATTTGAAGGCTTATGGGTCCGATCGACATCAGCCTCGGGGCTGACATCGATCGACGTCGTCGACGTCGGGAAGATATGTCATCATCTTAAAAATTTCAGAATTTTTGAGATGATGACTTATTTTCCCGCTAGTGTCGTTTAACACTTTATATTATCTTTATAATAATAGTTACTCACCAGTATCTATCGCATCTCTAAGACCAGTTTAGGTAGCGGTCAAATGCTGACCTATCAGTAAATAATAATTAAAACAGAATAATTAAGATGTTTTGTTTTTTTATTATTAAATTATTTAATAATTTTGTTTCAGGTGGCTATGGACACGGAGTAGAGACCAGCCGTTTCTCTGACGTAGTGGAGCTGGAAGACATGACCATGGATTCTAAGCTAGCTTCGGTTCTCACACTCCGCTCGTCTTTAGCTACAGTGTGGCTACCCTTCCTTTTGCACTCGGTCAAAGACTTGCCTTGGCCAGTACTCAGATTTGTAATGTGATAATATTAAAGTGTATTTTCAAGGAAAGAATATTTAATACTAACGTTTGAAATAACTTGCAGTTTTTGCGTTACTTTCACGTCTATGATGTATCTGAAGGTCTAGACAAGCGTTATTCATTTCGAAGCGTTGTTCGTTATCGCTTCAACGTTAACAAAGTTTGTATGAAATTGGGGTAATGAAAGGTTACAGTGGTAACCACAGACATTGATAGATAGACGCGTGCCAAAGGGAGAGCAATTCTCTTCCTTCAACGTTGTTTTATCTCTTGTGACATCACAGTAGGTAGAAAAAAAGTGACGCGTTCGGTTTCCATACAGATTGAAGGACAGTCATCTGTTTTCATTGTAACCAAAGTGACATTCACGTAGGTTACTATGGTAGCCATGGTGACATTCAATTCTCTAAATTTTTCACCTTTCTACTATCGATAAATCGCTTCGAAGCAAACGCCGTTTGTATGGACCCTCAGTACTTTGATGTATTTAGATATGACGGCTTAGTGGTGGTTTGTCTGCCGATCTGTATCTCTAGGGTTCGATTCCTACTATGAACTCGAACTCTTGGTGGAGGAAAACTTCTTGATGCAATGTTAACATGGTGCTCAGAAATGTTTTAGTACTCGGTTTAATAAATACCACATAGTTTAAAACCAGGATATTATTATTATTAATTCTTTAACTTATACTATGGTTTGCATCTTATTAAGCTGTGATATCGGACTGAGTTATATGTCTATTTAAAACCCTATAAGAACTTGAAAAGCGTAGATTTCCTTACTAAAATTACAAATTGTTATTGTCACATTTCTCTTGGTCTGAGTACTGGCCAGGGCGACATAAAAAAATAAAATAATGCATTATTAAATTTTAATTATATCTTATTCAATAAAACACTTGCTTTATAAAATTCGTTGTATATTTTCTTATGTATATAAAATGTATACTATATAATAATATTTAGTATTACTTAATTAGTATTAACTAATATATTTGGGACATTTGTTTGTGAAATATTGCGTTAGTATAGACTATAGGTGTATATTTTTTTTATTTTCAAGTCGAAGTTTGTTCAATAATCAAATTAATTAAAAAAAAACAGTAGTAAGTATGTCTGAAGATATATAAAATATAGACTTATTGATATTCAAATTAGTTATGTTTGTAAACGAGAGATTCGAAGTCAATATGTGTTATATTTATTGATCTTGAACATTTAACTTTACTCCTATATTATAAAAAAAAACTGGTTGGGTAGTATTTACAAATTATACTATAATTTATATTCTGGTATACAGAATGAGTGCATAATCTAAACGAACTCTGACTAGTCCTAAATTTATTTAAGGTGAAAATACACGGTTCACTTTTGTCTTTCAATTTGGATGAAGCAACCAAATTGATCCATGTAAACTTATAAGTGAATCATTCAATGTCATTGCAACAACAGCATTCCTTTCATTTCTGCTCCATTCAACCAAAGTGATTCAATTTGGTTGAACCGTGTATTTTCACCTTTACGATACGCTTTGATTGGTGGTTTTCATAACATTTTTGGTATTGGATTCAAATGTACGATACATAATCAACTTAAGCTTAAAGTTTTTTTTTATTGAAACATAAACTGGTATTCTATACGATATATTCAAGAAATGTTCGTACTCAGAACCATGCTTTGCAATGATTTTGTAACACTAAATAGCAGGACCGGATTTACCATGTCGGGGCCCCAGCAAGGCACGTCTCGGGCCCCCTTTTCTAACCATAATAATATGCTATAATAATTTGAAATGTACTGATATATGACGATATAATATAAAAACACAACGTAATATTGCCATTGAGGGTTTGTTACATACAAATCTTGAAATTTAATTTCCACTCGAAGATACATTTTCGATTTTTTTTTCTGGCGGTGCGGGCCTCTAGGCAGTTGCCTACTTTGCCTTATGGATAATCCGGCCCTGCTATAAATAGCTACATTATTAAAACTTAACTACATTGATACCAGGTAAGTAATCCTAGCGCCTTAGTCTGCTTGATTATTATTAGTGTTACTCAGTTTAGCTAAAGGACTGTTAAGGTACCTATTGGATATTTTTAATCAACACTAAAATATCTCTGCCTACGTACATTTCTTAAATATATTTAATTTAATAACTCTGTATGTCTTCAAAACAATGCTCGTTTATGGCAAAGGCCACTACTAAAGTCGCACTACGTCATTTGTGTCAAACTTCATTTTAAATTTATCTACGTAAAATCATGCAGAAACAAACTCGAAACGCGCGAAGTGCATCTTGCCACGATTCTTCTGGTCTTTTCCACCTATATGTCGGTATTCCAAACACAACAGGTTTTTCGTAGTTATCTATCTGAAGCATTGAGAAAACATGCTAAAAGTAATAACTAAATCAGGGTCACTAATAAGAAAAAAAATCCGACGTGGTGCGACTTTGCCGCCGTGTATTTGTCTAAGTATACAAAATCGAAATTATCATAGCACCACTCAATATTGCAACTTGATTACATTATATATATTTGGGGGGTACGTCGTTTTGGGATAGGTCGCTCGGCATGCAACTGAGCATTTATGGTAATTTCAAAGTATCTTTGGACGAAATTACTGGATCAGGCCGTATGTCATACGAGCGTATCTAAAACATATCCTGGTGATGTGGGAAGGTTAAAGTTCTCGTTGGCCTGGTCTAATACAGGTACATAACTGTCTTGCAGCAAAATGGGTTGTCGACTTGACGCTTCGTTCAGCTGCCTCTCTAAAATAGCATTTTGGTATTCCTCCTCTTCCAATTCGAGCGTCAATTCGTCGATCATTTTGACTCTGGTTTCAATCTCTAGATCGGTTTTAGCTAGTTCGACTGCGTTGTCTTGCATCTCTTTCGTCGTCCCAGTCAGTTCTTCTTCTATTTTGTCCAGAAGCATTGTCACTTGGGAAACGTTTTCACAACTGTTGGCTTTGTTCTCATCGATATACCTTTTGACCTTCGCCGTCAGCCGCACAACTAGTTCTTCTTCTCTGTGTAGTCTTTTGTTTATGATGGCTAGTTTTTCCAGCAGTTCTATTTCTTCTCGTATTCTACCGAGTTCGTCCGCTGAACCGTCCGAATCAGTGTCGTTATGAGTTTGCATCAGTCTATCTGAATTTACTTGACATATGTCTGTTAGCTCTTTTGTGAAGTAGTGTTCTCGCATAAGGTGTCTTTCTCTTCTTGATTTGTGTTTTGTGTGTCTTCTGGGTGGTGTCCCACTGCCGACTCCTACTCCGCTGTCGCTGTTTCCCGCTTGGCTATCGTTGACTTCGCTGTTCCTTCCCAGGTCTCGGAGGTAAGATTCCAGAAGGTAGTTGGTCCCGTGTTTCTCCATCCGGCTTTTGTGGGTTTGGTCTTCTAGTTGGTCGATTAGTTTTTCTTGTTCCCTGTAATAGATAAATAAATTTCATATAAAGATATTAAGTAGATATTAGATATTATAGATATTATATATAAAGCTACAGAGGTATTAGTGTGTTTTCCATTAATACCTAGAGAGGTATCATCATCATCAGCCGGAAGATGACCACTTCTCAAAATCTCCACCATAGAATGCCACTTAGATCGGCTGTTCACCTCCAGAATACAGAGGAAATACCGACTGGGAAATAACAAACATCTTGCAGGATGTGTTCATGTACCTACTGAACGAATTCAGTCAGCGGCATTGTCAAATCCAGGAGCTCTGGTGAATTAAATAGTTTAACTCATAACATTCGTTATAGTCACTATGGTTTGCCTCTGCACATTTGTCGACTTGCAACATTGACCACAACCTTAACCTCTGATCAAATCTCTATCCTAAACTAGATAGTACTGAAACTATTCCGTGCCTTAACTTATCAAGTTGCTGGTGTATCGTCCTGCTCTGGTGCTGTATGACAGAGACAAGCTTTGCCGCGGGGTCTTCGCTCTTGGTTTGCGGGGGAGGTGTGACGGCTCTGACTCCTCTTCTCCGTCTTCTCCTAGCTGCCCGACTGCCGCCATCGCTGTCCCTGCCAGAATCGTCTTCGCCGCCGCTTGATAGTCTTCGCAGAGATAGACGGACCTGGAAACATCATATAAATTAGGAGCTGATGAGTCAAGGCAAACAGCCTTTTAAGTATGTTATTTATTAATTGACGAGGCAAACTAATCTAATAAGTAAGTATGACGCCAGTTCGGTAGAACCTCTTTTATTAAGACAACAGTAGTTTTCTGTTACGCTACGGCAATGATACGAGTAGCAATGGCCTCCCAACGGCGATCAACGCACCGTATGATCTGGGGAAACGATACGTACATCGTACAGCCATATGAATGAGAAAGTGTGTTTGTTGGTTTGTCCTTCTTTCACGCAGCAAGGGAGCAACGGATCGACGTGATTTTTGCATAGAGGTAGTTTAAAAGACGAAGAGTAACACGATAGATCGGGACACGGGAACTGGTACAAAATCCGGATGCAAAATTTAACTCACACCTTTCTAAAAAACTAGTAAATTTTAATAAAAGCTTGTAGTAACAAAAGAAGTTGAGTCTCCTCACGACCACGATCAATACAACTTGATCGAAACGTCGAGGTAAATAAAAACTTCGTGTTTTTATCGCGATTACCTACCTAAGACTAAGGATCCAGAGATGAGTCTAAGCGGGAACTTTTGCTTCCATATGTCAAAACTGTATAGGATTTTGACATTTGGAAGCATGAGTCCACGCTTAGATTCGTTTCTGAATCTTCGCCTAAGTCTCGTTTCTCGTATTACAATGTTTTTGAATGTTTAGGTCTCGTATTACAATGTTTTTGAATCGCGAAAGTTTAAGTTACTAATAAAAAGAAATCTTAAGAATACCTAACATGAAATTACAGAACAAGTTAAATTGTGAAAATTTAAAACAATGAGGGTGATTTACCTCATGCCTCGCGTCACCCCAAGCTGCCAGAACATGCAACACCGGCACGTCAGGAGGCAAAGGTCGTTCCACACCCCTCCACCTCTCTGCCAAGACCCATTCACTATGGTCGCTTAGACTTCCAGCTAAAAATAATTATAGAAACATTACTAAAACGTGGAAATAATGAGAGTGAAAAACAATACCTTTTTATTCTGCTGTTATCTGTCTCTATCTCTATGAAGTTCGAATTTCGGTGGCCATAAAATATACACACGTATGCGTAGAGACATCGCGTCTCTCTGTATCTTTTATCGCATCTACAACGGGGAGTGTTTTGAAGAACTTTTTGACCTGATGCCGGCGTCACGGTTTCATCACCGTACTAGCCGGCAACGGTCGAAAGCTCATCCACACCTTATTGAGACGTGGACGTCTCATACCGTGCGATTCTCGCGATCTTTTCTGCCGAGGACGTGTAAACTGTGGAATGAGCTCCCACCCGCGGTCTTTCCGACATTCTACAACATGGGGCTCTTCAAAAGAAGGGTGAACAGAGGCTTTAAAGGTCGGCAACGTGTCAGTAATACCCCGAGTGTTGCAGACATCCATAGGCGACGGTAACTGCTTACCATCAGGCGGGCCGTAAGCCTGTTTGCCACCTATGACATAAAAAAAAAAAAACACTTTAAAATCTATGCCGTACATACGTTTGTATAGTAGTGCTTTTTGGTAGGTACTTTTTTCATTGTTTAGGGTGATACACATTGATTAGGTAAGAGTCTCGATAGTGACAAACAAGCATGGCGGCCCACCTGATGCCTAGTGGTCACCCGGAGGTATTTTTTATACTATTTGATAACGAAACGAGCTGGTCGCTTGGGTGATGGTAAGCGTAACGCCGGCCCATACTTTGACTAACTGGTGGGTCCACGATGTGAGGGGAATTATAGGGCGGACGATCTAGCAGATACTTAGTGGCAGAAACTACCTAATATTTATTCAAAATTAATTTGATCTAAGTAGGTATAGATTACCTATAACTGCCATAAATTATAGAATGTAAATCTAAGTTTATAAAAGCTGTGCTACCTTCTGGAGTATCCTGCAAAGCCCTGACGATATCAGCGCAGGTGGTGTGAGCGCGTACTCCACGGACCCATAACTTCTGACCCCTGGCTATCACCCCCACCTCTTCATCACTATAGTCTGATGATGACGCTTCCATTGTCACCTGAAAGAACCAATATTAAAAGATTAGCAGAAGATAAAACTGCCATTCTTTACACATGAGGCGATGGTGAACAACCGGAGTGGCCATGGCCACTGGAATGATTTTGCTTGCAGTGGCGTCGTGTGGCGGTGTGTTTGTATTATATAAAACTACTATAGTTTTATATAATACAAATGTTAAGACTAGAGTACTTAATTAAGTACACAATCGGAGTGGACGAGATCCCACAAGCAGCACCCGTTCACGAGTGTGACGCATGTGCCAGCCATCGCTCGCCTCAACCATTTTAGAGGGAAGAGGGCGTATATATATGTATGAACGTTACTTTAGTTAGGCCTTCGGAGTAGACTAGAGACAGACTAGAGCGAGTGTGGTAAACCCTCACATAACTTGATAAAGTCGATGTGACCTCTGCGATCTATAAGGCTTTGCAAAGTAACGTGAAAATATATGGACCAACGCACGTAGCGTACGCGCAGTCGTGTCTAGTGTGTTCGTGAACACATTAAAATTTTGCATTGACCATACTGCTCCTTGAGCCATTATTACGTAGATACCTACAGAACTTACAGAAGAATGTATAAAGTCTCAAGACTCAAGAATGGATAAAGCTACCAGCGAAATTGGCTTCCGCAGGACTCGGACACTGTTTAAAGCGCCTATTAAGACGGTTAAAGCAATATAGATAAGTAAACGCAGTATCTATCGAAAACTAATCTGTGTTTTACTTATACGCAAAGTAGCGTGTGCGATCCACCCTAACCCCATGCAAAGCAATCTGGAAAACTATAAAAACTCGGCAAACTCCGTCGGGCTATAAAACAGGCGGCTAACTTCCCTAGACTTGCACAAGTTTGCACAATTCGGGGTCGAACGGCGCCTGGCACGGGGTGGGATTATCCAGAAAATACCGATCTGAACCGGTTACGACTGAGCTGTATGTTGAATGGGGTAACAAATCTGGTTATACATGGTACTTAAAGTTATCGGTGTGTTTTTTGTTTATGCTTAGGTAATTCTGCCCATAATAGTTGCAGTCCCACCCAGAACTCTAAAACACAAAGGCGTGCGTGTAGTCTGCCGCAAAACAGTAATGTTCAAGCATTACTGTGTTCCGGTTTGAGAGCAAAGTCTGTGATATTATCGGGCTTATGAGACTCATTACTCTTTATCGGGACTCGGGAGTACCTATTCACGTTCACTTCTCGTTAACTGTTGCAGGAGGTACTGATGATTACACAATTGTTGTTGTTGAATACGATAGGTACTTAAGCTGTTGCAACAACGCAACGTGGCAAGAGTATCGAAATATCTGGAGCTCTTCAGTTAATAATAACAACAATAGGTGCCTATTAAATAGTTATCCCATAAATAATATATAAACTATTTGACGGCCATCAGTCTGTCACTATTCTCTAAATCTAAACTAACTACCGAGACGGGTCAGCAATGAACGTATGCTGTGGTACAACCAGCTGTTGTGTACAAAACCTGTATTGCCATTGGCAGCGGCGCTAATGATGACAACTGATTTACAGGGAATAGACCTATTAGCAGACTTTAATTAATACCTTTAGAAATAGGCACTGTAGTGCTCTCGTGACCCTCAGACATTAGGGGTCTTACCACAAAACAATTAAACACACGTTAAATTAAACACTGTTTAACGTCTAAACATGTCTTAGTCGCGCGATTACATATGAGCAACCACAAATCCTGATTTAAGTAGTGTATAGACACTACTTAAACCGTTGTCTAACAAAATTCTGTTGTCGTGTCCGGGATAACATACCAATGAATACAGTTAAAATCCCAATAATCTAGCCCGAAAAGTACCTACCTAATCTAAACTCAGTTCTAAAAGGTCTACACCACGCGATATTATACACGTACAGTGTAATAATGTCCTTAAGTAGACTGCAAGTCAGTCTGAATAACGCGTGGTGTAATAAGTCCTTTAGACAGTCTTACAGTCTACTTACTACTCGTATTACATCGCGCTGAATGACGCAAGCTAACACACTGCAAGGCGTACGTCATCGTTACGGCGGTATTCAGCGTGTTGTAATGGGGAGCCTGTCTAAGAAGACTGTAAAACAGTATGAATAACACGTGGTATAATAACTCTTTTAGACTGTCTTAAAGTATACTTAGACAAGCTTGCAACAGTCGCTACTACACCGCGTTGAATACCACACGCAAACTTAATTTGCAAGACATGCTTCGTCGTTATACGGCGAAATTCAGCGCGGTGTAACAGCGAGCTTTTTTAAGTAGACTGTAAGATAGTCTGAGTAACGCGTGGTATAATAACTCTTTTAGATTGTCTTACAGTCTACTTAGACAAGCTCGCAATAGTCGCTATTACACCGCGCTGAATACCACATGCTAACTCAAATTACAAGGCGTACGTCGTCGTTATACGTGATATTCAGCGCGGTGTAACAGTGAGCTAGTCTAAGTAGACTGTAAGAAAGTCTTAGTAAGACAGACTGAATATCGCGTGGGCTAATAGGACTTTAACTTTTGATACCTACCAGCAGAAACTCAAAGTTCGATCTAGATAAAATACAAAAGCATTCATTTTAAAAGTTCAAATTCGTGTCGAACGACCTCATAATTGCTACCTAACATGACTCCCCGGTTATTAAAATAACCAACGTGAAATCACGAATGGCGTGCTAACGCCGATCTAAATCTATAGAATCCCAACTAGAAAAAAGTACTTTAAAGTGTGGCGTGGCGCATTAGGGAAACTACGCAGACTGCTCGACTGGAAGAGACCGCTTTTAGCGATAAGTTCGCCTGTTGTACGTTAATTTAAGATCTTACTGTTATTGATTTCTTAAGGCCAGGAAATTCCGCGCCGCTTTCTCGCTCGCGCATCTCAACATTTTTGAAGATAAATAATCACTTAATATAATTAAGGAAAATCGCATTCGGTGAAGTTGCTGGCAAAAACATTAAAAAGGAACGGCAAAAGTATAATTTTAATCGGTTCTGTAACAGTTCCTAGTACCGTTGAACTAGACAAGAAATAGTAGATTAGTACCTATTCAAATGATAGACATTTATTACAAGACTGCCCAAAGAAGAAGTGTAATGTTGTCAGGGTTCGCTGTGGGTTTATTTATGCCAGCCTAACATTTTTTTTAATGTATCATAATATATTACACTCTACTGACACGTGGTCCCTACTCTTATAGAATTACATATTAATAGAAATTAGCGTCTTAAAACTAAATAAAAATAAACATTAATAATAAAATCAGCCTAACTTTTAAATCCCTGAACAGATTGGGATGTATGGTGTACAGTTAGAATCCTTAAATCATCTCGAATGACACTGGCTAGGGCAGTCGTCCTTTTTTAGGTAACTTTTGTTACAATAACTTGTTTTATTTATCTGTCTAAGAAGGTGAATTATCGTGATGGCTGCAGTAAACATTGAAGGATTGGTTTCTTGGACCCATGAGAAAACAAGTCGATCTAACAACAGTTCCATAAAAAATACGACTACCTACCTAGCCAGTCGGGGTGATTTAAGGATTGTAATGATTATGTATAGGGTAAAACCCGGATAGTTGCCTCAGTGGGATACTTGCCGCAGTGTCTAATACACTATGTTAGGGATGTTGGGGGTGTTAGTACTTTACTATAATGCGAAGCCCTTCTACCACAGGCCTCGGTGCCATGTAAATCGTCTGAATAGATGTACGCGTCTTGTCCGTGTGAGCAAAAAACTTCCGCGCCGAAACTTTGACGGGCGTCAAAATTATATTGGTCAGTAATTTTCATTGAATATTTTTTTAACTGGCTGTGGTTTCAGTCAAGATTTTGTTTATTTGCATGCATTACAGTTTAAATTACACTGCTTATTGCGTTTTATTGTTATATATTTTTTATTTATTTCGCAAATAAAAAGGGCAAGTATCCGTATCAAAAAGGATAGTTGCCCTATTTACCTTTGCGGATAGTCGCCCTTGGGGCAACTATCCGCCATTACAAATTCTTTAATAAAGTAGACTTTTTCTTTAGTTGAAATTCAGTAGGCGACGTTCCCAAAATACTGGCAGCATTGCCACGTTGAATGGCAATGCTTTATCTTTGACCTAAGTACAGGCCAGCATATTATGGAGGTTCTTTTTATTGTATTTTTATTTTATAGTTTAAAACATTAAAACTGAAATACTTACTATTTAATAATGTTAATTAATATTTTATTAGTAGATACTAATAAAGGATCGATAAACAATAAAGACGGATTACTTAAATTGATATTAAATTTGTTTCTATCTAATAAAATCATAGTGTGGCGTCTATAGCCCTGCACGAGGCAAGTATCCCCGGAAGCATTTTTTCCGTTAGGCAACTATCCCTTTTTTGAGAGGTCTAATAAAACAAGATTTACTCGAAAACCATATTAATTATGTTTACAAAAATAGGCTCCTATTAAAGATCAAAGACCTATGTTTTGACATACATGTTGTATTAATCGCAGTAAGTACATATTTTTGAATAATAGAGCCTTTTTGAAAAGTGCGGCAACTATCCGGCTTTTACCCTATATACACACGTAACACATTTTATGTACATACATAGACCCTAAAACTTCTTTTTTATGCAGTCGTGTATAAAACGGTATCATTTTTCATTAGAAGTTACCGTGACGCAGTTCATCTAAAACTATTTAGCACAAAGGCCTGCGTGGCACTGCAAAGCGATCCTTACCTAAAACATCAGGTATATAAAGTATGGCCATATGCAGACCGTAGACGCTTATACAAGTATGCGTTTTACTGTCAATATAGCCATGCTTTTGCATCAAGCGCGAATTACGAGATAATACATGCGCAAGCGCGGCTTGATGCAAAACCACGAAATAGACAAAAACAGCAGTACGGCCAGATAGTGCTGTCTCGAAGCCCTGCCTGGGCTAAAAGCGACGACTGCTCCGCTCACATCACTTACGCACCACCGCTTATTTACCGCGGCGTATGCACTGAGCACGCAGTGGTTGTATAACATTTTTTTTTATAATAGAGGTTGTAAAAGCGTAGTATCGCGTGCCGTGCTCGGACTAGATGTCCATCAAGCCCTATCAACCATAACCATAATAGACGATGCGATATGCGTGAAGCGGGGATCGTAGTTTTTCCATGGTTTTCTCGTGGTCCACGATTGATGCTTATCCATCAATCGTGAATTAGGTGTGAGGGATGCCTTATATATCCAGTCATTTCACTGACTAATTTGCTCACTAATTTGGAACGCGGTACCTAATCCATGCAGACTACTGATTGAACGCAGACTACACGAGCAAAGCGGTGTATATGAGTAGTATAATTATATTATTTGAAATTTTTATCCTAACACCTTTACATTTTGTGTTTTCATCATTACTGCCAAGTTGTTTGTAATTTGCGACAGTTTGTTGTAGGTATAATTTGAGTGGTGTTCGTGACTCGGTGCCATTAGGCATTTCCGTCTACCCGCACCCTATGTTCACCTTTCACCCCCTGTTACACCCCATCACCCCATGGCATTTGGGGTGGCACCACGCCCTGGATGTTTGGTATTACGTAAATATTTTCGTCATGGGTAAAACCAGGGTAAATTTGAATGTGGCGGGTTATGGTAGACTTAGGTTGAGATTCAGAGACGAATCTAAGCGTGGACTCACGCTTCCATACGTCAAAATTCTATACAGTTTTGACATATGGAAGCCACAGTCTACGCTTATAATCGTCTCTGAATCTTAGCCTTAGATTTGACGTGTAATTGAAAAGCCTGCGCTCAGAAGGTACCTACACTATAATTACCTGGATGAACTTTGAAATTGTTTTCTAGAGTATTATATTTTTAACCAGCTTCCAAAAATAGAGGAGGTTCTCAATTATTTGTCAGTACTATTTTTCTGGCGTTGTTACTCGTTTTCTCTGGCAATTCTCAACATATACTTTGTTCATCAGTAAGGTATGTCTCAACGGTGGCCATTTGTTAAAGAAAGTGTGCTATGGCATTACGCAATTTAATTACACCATCCCCATTCCACCACCGGAAGAGAAGAGGCATGGCGTTTCGTCACCCCTTTATGATTGACATAACTAATCCACACCAAGCGTTTTGCTTCAACATGCATCATGCGGACAGCGAAAGAATGGAATACTTTGCCAGCACCTGTATTTCCTGAATACTTACTACAATTTGAGAGTCTACAAGAGAAGAGTGAACACTGAACAGGTATTTTCTAGGCAAACGCGCTACATCGTCGACCGCGTCGTCGCCTACCATCGGTGAGATTGCGGTAAAACTTAAGACTATTCAGTATGTTCAAGAATACCACCTCTAATGCAGGCCGTAGACGCTTACGTAAACGTGCGTTTGCTTGTCAAAATAACAACGCTTTTGCATCAAATGCGGATTATTAGTATCTCGTAATCAGCTTTAATTTTTACAGAAGATAGTGTAGTTAAACTATAATACTGCAAACTATCCCCAACGTAACATACATTTAAATACTAATAACTAATAGTTATTCATAGTAGTAATTCTACAGTAGGTACAAGAAAATATACCACCTGTAGAAACCAGACCCTCTCTAGAGTGTCAATCAAAACTGATTGACGAGGATATTAACCATTCACTAAGTACCTATATGAGTAACTTCTCTAATGATGAGCCTAATGTGAAAAACCCAGCATAACGTGACACTTAACGGCTGCAAATTATTTCTAATTCTCCTGCTGTGCTATTAGAAGAAATTGTAAAATACCCGCATCCTGTGTCACTGGTTCTTTAAGATACATACTAATTTTAGTAAGTAATTCAATAGTTAATGATATGCATGCATACATACGTTATATGTTAGTGGGATGACTATCTCTTCTGCGAGTGTCCGTCTGGGTTAGTAGCACCGCTTTGCTCGTGAAGTCTGCCTCCAAGCAGTAATGTGCAAGCATTACTGTGTTCCGGTTTGATGAGCAAAGTAGCCAGTGAAATTACTGGGCTTATGAGACTTAATACTTAATGTCTCAGGGCGCACTGAAGTGCCGCGCAGGTTTTTGTGTTTCAAAGTTCTGAGTGGCACTGCAATTGTTATGGGCCGGCGTTACGTTCTGCTTACCATCAAACAACCAGCTCATCTCGTTACCTAATAACATAAAAAAATACAGATTTATAGAATGATATATATATATATATATATATATATATATATATATATATATATATATATATATATATATATATATATATATATATATATATATATATATAACGGCCTGCGCGGCATTGAAGTGCGCTCTTTACCCTGAAACATAAAGTATATATACTTATTCTCATAAGCCGAGTAATATCACTGGATACTTTGCTCATCAAACCGTAACACAGTCGGTATATGCTTGTACATTGCTGCTCGGCGGTAGACTATAAACCATATTACTCAGTGAAATTAATAGGCACGAAACTAATGTCTCAGGGTATAACGAGCGCAAGCCAAAATGCAGTGCCACTCCGAACTTTGACACACAAAGATCTGCGCGGCAATCATTATCAGGTGCTATGCTTACCTACCATCAGCAAGCGAACCGCACGTCTCATTATACAATAGTGTAAAAAAACGTCTCATTATACGAGTACAATAGTATAAAAAAAAACTTTCCGTCACTGATTTTGATTATATTATATTTTGAACTAAAGTGTTTCAACTCGAACCTTATTTGCCCATAAGCTAGCTAGCTTATTATTAGCTTCCTGAGTTATTTACATTGTACCTACAAGAACTGCTAGTACCTACATTATTTACAACTATCTGTTGACCGCGGTTTCACCTGCGTGGAGATATTGGATTTCATGTGTTTTATTTTTTTGCGCGGAAAGCTTAGTATTTTTCTAACATTAAAGTAACCTAAGTTACTCCTTGTAACATTAGCTATCTGCCAGTGAAAGTCCCGTCAAAATCGGTCCAGCCGTTTCGAAGATTACCCGGAACAAACAGACAGACGGACGGACAGACAGTCAGACAGACAGACAAAAATGTTAAAAATGGTTGTTTTGTTATAGGTACCGTTTATACTTTCATATGCATTTATTAAAAAGCTGTTATTTTGATATTACAAACAGACACTTCAATTTTATTTAGTTGTATAGATGTATAGATAATAGTGACTCAAATTAGGATCTGTAATTGCAGAGCAGCCAGGTGGTGGTACGCAGATTGCAGTCACTCCACTTTAGTTAGTTTGGTACCGATGCCTACAGCTAGCATAGTGCTGGGTGCAGTCGATATAGACATATCGATTCGAAAAAATAAAAAAAATGTTTAATTTTATCACGACTCCTTTTCTCTCTTTCTGGCTATATGGGATATATGTTTTTAAACTGTCATGGTCATCAACACTTTGAAAATTATCATTAAAAACGGGATATCACGGGGATCCCCGTGATCATGGCGTTTGCAACAGCGCCGAAATATCGGAAACTCAAATCAAATAATATACATGTTAAATATCCCGTTTTTATTGATAATTTTCAAAATATGGGATATATAGCCAGAAAGCGACATGGTGGTATTTTGGTCACGACTGGAAAGTGCAAAGTATCTTCTTGCTTCGTGTTGGCACGCGTGTCACGCTTGCTGTTGAAGTTACAACGACTATGGTAAAACTTTTACTGGTTCCATTACTTTTATATTCTGTAGAATCTATATTTCTTATGCAAATTGAAGTAATAAAGAGCTATCAATAACAGAGTTCGATCAAAAAAAACTAGTAGGTACATACCTATCCCTTTTCTCCACAGAAATCTAAATTTATTAAGATTTTTATGCCTTTTTTTCGTATCGATACTTTTTCGAAAACGTATGAGTAATAGTAAAGTTTATAGAGTAGCCAAAAAGTATCGATAAAATACATCAATCATCAATGGATCATTAAAACTCTGAAATGAGAGTGAAGTTTTGATTTAACCCGAAGCCTATCGACATAATGCAATGAGTCCTCATCCCAACACTAGACTAGTAACAGGCAAATTATCGGTAGCCCTTCGCGTAATAACAGGAGCGGCGCCGCGGCCGGCACGCAAGGACGCGCGGAATTATACCGGACACACGGACAACACGGATGGGCAACGCACATGCTGGGAAATATGTAAAGCGAAGCGTATGTTTTATTGAGTACTAGCTTCTGCCCGCGGTTTTGACCCGCGTTCCCATAGGAACCGTGCATTTTTCCGGGATAAAAAGTAGCCTAGTATGTTACTCTCCGGCCCATAAACTATATCACGTCGATCCGTTGCTCCGTTATAGCGTGAAAGAAGGACAAACCCACAAACCAATAAACACACTTTCGCATTTATAATACTAGCTTATGCCCGCGGTTTTTACCCGCGTTCCCACAGAAACCGTGCATTGTTCCGGGATATAAAAATAGCCTATGTTACTCTCCGGTCCATAAACTATATCTATGCCAAAAATCACGTCGACCCGTTGCTCCGCTACTGCGTGAAAGAAGGACAAACCAAATTAAACCACGTAAAAAAACGTGGTTTACCAAACAAAACGCCCGTGTTGCGCGAAGCAAAAAATAAACAACACGCCATGTAAAACAAAGAAATATAGGTTTAAAATCCACTTTAATAACTCAAGATATTGGGTTTAGATCTGATGCCTACATCCGTTCATCTGATGGAATGATTTTGGTTGATTTAAAAAAAACTGTTAAGTCGGTATTTTAACACGACTGCACAGAAAAGGAGTGTGATGTGTTATGGTTCATGTATGTAAGTATATTTGTATGTCAATTTTTTTCCACCTGAACAGACGTGGACGTTTGGGGTATCTTTAGAATCCTGAGTGACACTGGCTTGAGCAGTAGTGTTTTTTTATGTAACTTTTGCTACACCGTTTTGTTTGTTGCATTTGTTTTTGAAAATAGCCCTTATTCATAAACGTTCCGTAACTTAATTAATTACTAAAAAGTGTTTTGTCTCGTTTTTACACGTAACAGCTTCCGTCAACGAGAAGTTGACAGAGCAGTTTAAAGCATAGATTATCTTATCGAGCTTTTATGAATAAGGGCGTTACTGTCTAAACATCGTGCATCGGTTGGTTGAATAATTATTTTGGCGCGGAGAAGAGTAATAAGTAGTAGGCTCAGAACTTTTAAATACAAGGGCCTGCGTAGCACTGCAGTGCGCCCGTTACCCTGACAAAAGAATAAGAAATAATAATAATACTCGAGCATTTCGAGTATCTCGAAATCGGCGCTTGACGCAAAAGTGTTGTTATGCTGAGAAGCAAACGTACGTTTGCTTGAGCGTCTAAGGTGCCCCTTAGGCCTGAGCTATCACAATAGCACATTTATTAAAAACAGAAACCACACATGTGAAAAATAACTAGTTCGCTTCTCGGAAACAGCTAAACAAAATTGCATAATTTAGTTCGGCACGAGCCAAATTGCTTGAACCATTAAGTTGCTTCTAAGAAAACGGTTCAATAACAATTTAGAAGGAACCTAACGACTCAAAAGGTTACAATCATGAATTTTGCCAAAGTTATTTTACCTGCGTCGTTAAGTTTTTAATACGCCGTTTAAATCACTTAATAAAAAAGATTTTGCTCACGACTCTGCATAATACCATATTTGTTTAAGTTTGTCGATCTACTCACTTTTTTAGCCTATCCTATCCTACTAATATTATAAACGCAAAAGTTTGTAAGGATGGATTTGGTCGTTACTCTTTCACGCAAAAACTACTCGGCTAATTTTGATGAAATTTAAGAGTAACACATAGACTACAATTGAGGAGTAGGCGAACAAAACGTTACTTTTCCACTTTTAATTTTTTTACAGAAACTAAAAAAAGTATTTTGAAGGAGTAGTTGTGTTTTGAAGTCGATTTTATACCATAAAAAAAGCTTTTTGTCGAGATTTTAACGCATGAAACGATGTGTCTCAGGGTTGCCAACACGAATCAATCGAATATATATATATATTAACACTCGGGTGAAGCCGAGGGCAGCAAGAGCTACTACAATACTTTACGATCAGACTTCGGTACTCGCAACATTCGATAAATTTATCGAGTTATTCGATTCGACAAATTTATCGAACCGACTTCCGTACTTGCGCCGCTACAGCGCCAGTACCTACGGATCTTTTCGATCCATAAAATTGACAGTTCAAATCGATAAAGTGGATTTTATCGATTTCTTATCTAATTAATCGAGCCTCGATACAATCAACAAAAGTTATCGAATAGGTAAGTCGAATCCAAAGAGAATATAGAGCTACTACAATACTTTACGATCAGACTTCGGTACTCGCAATATTCGATATATTTATCGGGTTTTTCGATTCGACAAATTTATCGAACCGACTTCCGTACTTGCGCCGCTGCTGGTAAACGACGATGTGGCTAACGATGTAGCACGCTTGCCTAGAAGAAACCTATTCACTCTCATTTTGAAAACTCTCGGATTATAGGTATTGGAAACAGAGACCGGCGAAGAATTCCACTCCTTACGGTCTTACCACAAAAAAATTTAACACACCCTGAACCTGTGTTGAACACTGTTTACGTCTAAACATGCCTTAGTCGCGCGATTAAATATGAGCAACCACAAATCCTGATTTAAGTAGTGTCTAACCGTTATCTAACACAATTCTGTTGTGACATTTCTAATAATTTTTGACGTTTATCTTTAGACGCTGTCTAGCTAAATAGGCGACTAAAATAGATTTTTTGTGGTAGCACTATTAGCATTTATCTTAATCTTTATGCTTATAGAAAACAATATTACAAACGGTCAATTTCACGAAGTATTTACATAAGTAAACATCGGAAACGATTGTAAAATCGTAAATAATGAGTTTTATCACCAATTACTTTGGACATTTAGATATCACCATATGTTTTAGGGCGTTAAATTCCGTTAAACATAAAACTGACAAGAAAAATTGCGTAACGTGTCCAATTTACAGCATTGGAAGACAAGGAGGTTAAATCTTATTTGTTATTATAATAAATGTTTGCTACAATGGGGAGGCACAGCCAAAGCTAATTTCAGATGGCGCCACCATCGCTGGTGCTTGTCATCGATGTTTACTTTGTGGGCTAATGAATTAAACTAATCTGTAAACTTGCTCGCGTCATAAAAATCATTAGAATTGAAATTATCACTACATAACATAGACGAAGAATTTTTTGATGAAATTGCTATGGGACCAATCTGAAAGTATATCCTTTCAAATAAAAAAAGAATTTTCCAAATCGGTTCATAAATGACATCTGAGGTAATAAACATAAAAAAATACCCACCGAATTGATAACCTTCTCCGTTTTGGAAGTCGGTTAAAAAAACGGGCCTTACTTTCAGCTGTCACGCTAATAGCTCGTCACTAACGAAATCAGCTTCAAACATCGACATCAAGACGTCATTACTCTTTTTTTTTTTTTTTGTTTTGTTCTTGGCTCCACGTGATTAGCGTATTTAGCCAGTGTCAAGTTATATAATTAATAATAATATGTAATAAGTCTCTAGTTTTGGTGCATGAAAGTCGTCAAAGTCACGTTAAAGTTTAGTCTAAGCGCGGTCAAGTCGAAGTGATGCTTCAGTAAAGCGGTGGATACTTTACTGAAGCTTCTATGGAGTTTTGGATAGAATACGAAAATACACGTTTTTCGTCTTTGTACCATTTGCCTTTCACTCATGCACGTTTCCGAACACATAATGGTTAATAATCCACCATTATTACACATTAACACTCGATAAAACACAGGTTTTAGTAAATAACACAAAATCAACAACAGCACATTTTCGCATTCCCGCCAAAACTCCGTCATTACTCTTATCATTCGTTATTATAAAACAACAACAATACTTACTCATTAATGACAGGGAACTCCCACGATTGTCTTTGAAATCTCTCCCATCCGTCTAGCAAGCAATAAAAAGTCGCTAAACAACTGTTTTTTCGACGAAATAGCGAGCATCGATACGTCGTTTCACTTCCGTATTCTTGTAGGAATTCATTTTTAGTGACATTGACTGCAGTTTCGTGTTATTCGACAAAAACTCGATTTCTGTTTTAGAATTAGCAAATTGCATTCGATGTTAGTTTGTAATTCATTCACGATTATTAATTTATTACTAGCTAACTAGCTTCTGCCCGCGACTTCACACGCGTGGCGATTCCCTAAGGAATAGTGCAATTTTTGGAACTATGTGAAAAATCTTTATTGCAGGCAAAAAACGCATATACAATTATTAAAAATAATGAAATGCAAAAATGCAAATCATCGTTAAAATAGAAAATACCAAAAAAATAATTCGTTATCAGTCTCTTCGGCTCCCACTGCTGGGATACCACCCTTCTCTCAGAGAGAAAGAGAGAGAGGTAAGGGCCATAATCCACCACGCGGGCCCAGTGCCGCTTAGTGGATGTCATATGTCCTCGAATTTTTGGTTCTTGGACATGCAGGTTTCCTCACGATGTTTTCCTTCACCGTTTTTAGAGCGAGTATGAATAATCCACACATAACTTGATATAAATCGTTCGTACGGGCCGACTCGAGATTTGAACTACGGTGCATAGGATTGAAAGTAGCACAAGTTCTCGCCCAGCCACACTCGCTCTTTAAAAAATAATTACTATTTACATAATTATGTGCGTAAGTAATACGTATACAATTTCGGCTCAATAGAACACCGGGAAATGGGTCAAATTTAGCTTGCAAGATTTGACCTAAACAAACATACAAATATTGCGAATTATATAAAACTTTATCTATACATACAAATAAATAAATTTAAGTGCCTGTTTGTAATATCAAAATAACAGCTTTTTACTAAATGCATATGAAAGTATATACCGTACCTATAACAAATCAACAATTTTTAAAATTTTTGTCCGTCTGTCTGTTTGTTCCGGGTAATCTCCGATACGGCTGGACCGATTTTGACCGGACTTTCACTGGCAGATAGCTGATGTTACAAGGAGTAACTTAGGCTACGTGCCTAAAATCTTTTTTCGTGAACAAAATTGTTATTGAGGATACGTGATTATTTTTCACTATAGCTGCGCCCCGCGGGTTCGAAATTATCATCAACATTATCACAGCATACTAAATTCAAATCTTCTGCGTATCACGGCTCGTTCTCATACAGTACAGTTAGCCGCATTGTCTGCGTGTACGTAATCATCGGTTATGCTCTTATAATCCATATGTAATAGATCACGACGGGTAACGGTATGCGCTTGCGCGTTTTTCTGACCTGCGGAAGCGTTCGCTTATTCCTATGATGATCTGATATGAATAATAAGTTAAAAACACTATTGTTAGCGATAGAAATGTTACTAAATTATGTAGGTCCTTATTAATAAAACGTCTTAAACGGTTTAAATGAAATAGTTAAACTATGTTTTGTCTATTTCGTTTCAGTTTAAAATTGTCAAAGAACAACAAAGACAAAAACATAGTTTCACTACCACCGCTTAACGCTGTTTATTAATAAGAAGTCTGCCGTCAAGCAGTAGTGTGCAAGCATTACTGTGTTCCGGTTTGATGAGCAGAGTATCCAGTGAAATTACTGGGCTTATGAGACTTAATACCTAATGTCTCAGGGTAACGAGCGCACTGCAGTGCCGCGCAGGCCTTTGTGTTTCAAAGTTCTGGGTGGCACTGCAATTGTTATGGGCCGGCGTTTTGCTTACCATCAGGCAAACGACCAGCTCGTCTCGTTACCAAATAAAAAAAAAAAGAAGAGCTCTACGGTCTTACCACCAAAAAATTAAACACACCGTGAACGTAAACGTATGTGTAGAGCGAGTGTGGCCGAGTGGTAACTTGTACGACTTTCAATCCGACGCACCATAGTTCGAATCTCGACTCGGCCCGCACCAATGCGGATTTATCACACTCGCTCTAAAACTGTGAAGGAAAACATCGCGAGGAAACCCGCATGTTCAAGAACCACAAAATTCGATGACATGTGACATCCAGGAAGCCGCACTGGGCCCACGTGGTGGATTATTGTCCGTACTCTCTCTTTCTGAAAAAGCCGGTATCCCAGCAGTGGGAGCGGAAGAGGCTGATAATGAAACATGTGTTAAACAGCGTCTAAGTTCTAAACATGCCCTAGTCGCGTGTAAGTGGTAAGTAGTGGGCTAGAACATTTCGATTATTTATACTTAGGCCTACTTTGGCTTGTAGATTATCCAGCTGTTTTTGTAGCTACAAGTAGGTTAGATGTAGGTAGTGTTTATTTACGTATTAGCCAGTTAAAAAGGCTATTATCCCGTTAAAAAAATCTAAGTAATCTAGCTTTTGAGATATTTCTTCAGTCTTCACTCTTCTACGCTTTTCTTCTACGATGCAGAGAAACCACACTGAGCTGAGGCATCAGGAAATTCACGGGTATATTATAATGAACTCCTGTGAATTCTCCCAGTGCCAAGGCTGAGCATGGTCGTGTTTTTCTTTTGTTTTTTTTTCTTTCTTCTCCTCTCTTCTTTTTTCAGCGCTGTGCCTGGTCCAAGAATATTTTTCCTTATTTAGGTTTTACGTATAAAATGTAGGTATAGTCATTCGGTTTTGAATGTCAGTCAGTTTATCTAAAATTTCTTAAGTCATTTAGTCTAATGTCTAGACATTAGACTTTCTTATGTTATTTATTGAAAATAGAGCAAATAAAAATAGGTATAAGGTTGTGACGCCAGAATTGAGTCCAACCTTGCCTGTAAATACAGTCGCAGTAAGAAAAGGTTCGTCACCTTAAGGTTTAATTTTGTTTGCGCAGTAGTTGTTTTGTGTTAAGATTCCTTGCTTAAAGGTATTTGTATAGTCTATACCAGTATTGAGTTACCGTGACAACGTTTCTGTTATAATAAGATTTACGAACATAGAGGAAATGAATGTGGAGATGAAAGTGATATTGACACACTGACAGGTTAATATAAGAAATTATATTTATTTTTATAAATAACCAGGGCTTTAAGAAGGTTTATGTTGATGTAAACTAGACATTGGTCAAAGGTTAATGCTATTTTAACGTTTGTTATCACTGTATTAAATAATAGTATTCTATACAGTAGTCCGCTAACTGCCGTAAGGTCAAAACGTACTAAGCGTCCTTACTTGATAAACGAAAGAATTTGTAAACTGGCGAAGATATTCTTACCGTGACTGTACTTGGCGACAGTAAATAAAAAACGGTTGAAAGAATCCACCTCAACCAAATGTGAGTAAACCAACTCAATACAACAATGCATCAAATAAAAACTGTCAAACCGAGCTACCGCAAAAAGCGGATGAGTGCGACACTTTCGACACTTAGTTACGGTAAGCCGGTGGCTTTCCGCAAATTTCCGGTTAATACCGCTTTTTACCGTTTTTATCGTTTTTACGGCGCATCTCAGGCGCAAGTTATGAAGTCATTTAGACTGATTTGAATCGATTTCGTGCATAATAGGGATTTAGCATGAAATTCCCGCTGTGCGATGAAATAGTATAAAATATATATTAGAGTTTTGGCGGGAATGCGAAAATGTGCTGTTGTTGATTTTGTGTTATTTACTAAAACCTGTGTTTAATCGAGTGTTAATGTGTAATAATGGTGGATTATTAACCATTAAGTGTTCGTAAACGTGCATGAGTGAAAGGAAAATAGTACAAAGACGAAAAACGTGTATTTTCGTATTCTATCCAAAACTCCATAGAAGCTTCAGTAAAGTATCCACCGCTTTACTGAAGCATTACTTCGACTCGACCGCGCCTAGACTAAACTTTAACGTGACTTTGACGACTTTCATGCACGAAAACTAGATATTTATTATATATTATTATTCATATAACTCGACACTGGCTAAATACGCTAATCGCGTGGAGCCAAAAAGAAAACAAAAAAAAAAAAAATTATAATATAGTCTGCCAAAAACGGTTTTACCACAAAATCATTAAGCACACTTTAAACATGTGTTAAACAGCGTCTAACGCTTAAACATGCCTTATTCGCACGTTTGAATATGAACAACACCGACAAACCTTGATTTATGTAGTGTCTAACCTTTGTCGATCTCAAATCTGTCCTGACATTTCTAATCATTTTAGACGTTTATGTTTTAGACACTGCCTAGACCTCGATTTAAGAAGTGTCTAAACGTTCGCTAACTCTGAAATTTATAATCATTTTACATGATAAAGTAGTATCAGTCTTTATCTCTTCTGTCTAGCTCAGCCATACTCAAAGTGTGTTCCGCGGAACCCTAGGGTTCCGCGAGAATTTAGAAAAAAATTCATGGTACTTTAATTATGCTTATTTAATAAAGAATACTCTTTTAGTAAATACTATTGTTTTATTGTAGGGTTCCGTCAACTATTTCGCTTTCCAAAAGGGTTCCGTCACCAAAAAAGATTGAGAACCGCTGGTCTAGCTAAACAGGCGTTCTAGAAAGTCGACGGCGGAGTAGTAAACATCTTGGACGTACCTCATGCATATTTGTAGTAGTTGGGGTACTGTTGATCTGTAACAACGAAAAGTAATATTAGAGTATGATAATGGTTTTACTAGTTGGTAGGACTAACTCGTCTGCGAGTGTACGTCTGAGTGGGTAAAACCGCTTTGCTCGTGTAGCTGCCGTTAAGCAGTAGTGTGCAAGTATTAAAGAAGAGTTAGTCTTAATATCACCTGGTAAATTTATATTTTGGAATCCGTAATCTAATATAATAATAAATAATAGTGAGCAAGTGTGGCCGATCGGGAACTGCTGCGACTTTCAATCCGACGCACCATAGTTCGAATCTCGACTCGGCCGCACCAATGATTTAATCAAGTTATGTGCGGATTATTCACACTCGCTCTAAAACGGTGAAGGAACATCGTGAGGAAACCCGCATGTTCAAGAATCACAAAGTTCGAGGACATGTGACATCCACCAAGCTGCATTGGGCCCGCGTGGTGGATTATGGCCCATACCTCTCTCTCTGAAAGAAGGCCGGTATCCCAGCAGTGGGAGCGTAAGAGGCTGATAATGAATCTAATAAGTCTATCATAATATCGTACCTAAAACCTTAGGTAGGTACGGCCAACGGCGGGTATTCTGTATGAAAACTTCTCGAGCTATTTAAGGAAAATTATTTAGGGCTGAACCCTGTATACGCTATGCGTGGTACGACACGCACTTGACTAGTTTTTGTTTATCTTGACAATTAATTATGTATCTTTCCAACACTTTTTACAAGTTTTTATTTGACATGCAATGTAAATGAATATGAAAGTTGTCCGCTTCAAAATGTTGGTATTCGATTGAGCAGAAATTTGGTATATTTATGTAAGTCCAGTGATAATGCAGTATAATTATTATGATGTCACAGAGCTGGTCTGATGATGGAGCCGGAAGGCGGCTACAAGAACTCTGTAACGAAACGACGTAACTCCATCGAGTTTGGGCTCGTTTCATTCATCTTTACAAGTACTCTGATCCTAGATGATGTCCAGGGTTGTCATGTTGAAGCCGGAATGTAGCCAAAACGCTTGTCTGGAAAAAGACAACCTTAATACCCCAACAAAAACCTTATTTTCTGCATCTTTCACACTTCATATTTTGTTATCTTATCTTTTTAGCGCGCAGTATTATAATTTATTCAACAGTAGCTCAAAACACAGTTTAAGAATAATTTATGGTTTTCTCATATAAATATGAATGAGCCGACACGTTATCTATGGTCATTAGCCTCAAATTATTTACAATTCCATTCTATTTAGCAGTCATATTTATTGGATTTACCATTTTATGGGAAGTTGACATATTATCTTTATGTTAAGAATTATTTAATTTAGTATTTAAATTGGCGGATAGATTTATCAATTTTCGTATCATATAAAATGCAGATTTTATTGCCATTGTTGGGATCATAAGATGATCTTAAAAGGTCCCAACCCGCCATACTTTCTATACAAACGCTGGTACGTAATTATAGTGTTGTATCAATTTTTTTCTTTAGGTGTTTTGAACAAATAGGTACTTACTTATCTTGTGCATTATATCTAGGATTTTAAGGAACCAAAAATTTTCAATTTTGACAATCCAATTGAGTAAAACCCTTAAAACACAGCCTTTTTAAACAAAATTTACCTTAACTTTGATCGTTCACAATATTCTCATAAATGTAAAAGTAAACCAAACACTTCCATAGGATCCTTGGACATGTAATGGAGATTTTAAATAACAAACATTTTTTTCACAAACTTATAAGGCATTTTAAAAAACACGTATTTCCTGGAACAAGTTTTAGGAAATTACCGTGCACTAATTGTCTTCGAGAATTTTCTTTGGAAATTTATTTCAACATTTTCAAAATGCCAACCGAAGGCTCTGGCGTTGTCTCTCTTTTTCCGTAGTGCCTGTTTTTCTGTGCGTAACTGGAAATCGAACGCTAGAAACGTCAAAAATAAGAATAAAAGTCGGGAGTATCTACTGAGTGCTAAATCGCCCCATACAAATTGGACAGAACATCTGACGTCACTTGTTCAACGCGGCCCGCGGGCCATAAAGCTGTACTAAGACATGCATTTTGTTGATTTGGACGTGAATAACTGCGTTTAAGTGCATAGTTGTTGAAATGTAAAGAATCTGATAGTGTTATTTAGTCAATCCGTAGATCGATATTTCATTTTACTGTTAGACATGTACACATTTCATACAAGTCTATAATTATTATACTTATCCTGTCGAGAAGCGTCGTTAAGTCTCATTTTTAAACTCTACCATATTCAAACTAATCTTTTAGGTATTATAACGTACTTATTGATTATTCTATAAATAAACACCCAGTCACCTGCCCACGTATTCTGTTACAATCCATTTCTCAAATTACAGCAAATACAACTACATCAATACTTCAATGTCATTGCTTTTGAAAAGGCAGACAGTTGCCAGCCGTAGTATTTGTACTAATGAGGGTAGATACAATACAAATTGAGTATGTAGAGCTGTCAGTGTCGCGCAGTAACTAAGCTTTATAAATATTCGGTCCACACGGTTACAAATTAAAACTGGCTTGTTACCTTGGAGCTGCGATGTCGCTTAAATCTTGTTAGTTTTCAAATATGTAGAGTAATTTTTCATGAGTAGGGTATATCAACTAGCTTCTGCCTGCGGTTTTCACGCGCGTTCCCACAGGAACCATGCATTTTTCCGGGATAAAAAGGAGCCTATATCACTCTACGGTCCATAAACTATATCTATGCCAAAAATCACGTCAATCCGTTGCTCCATTACTGCGTGAAAGAAGGACAAACCAACAAATCAATAAACCAACAAATACACTTTCGCATTTATAATATTAGTAGGATTTTATGAAAGAATACCAGCCCTAAAGGTGTAAAAATGGGGAATGAAATTTCGTATTATATAACAATATCTTCACTGAAGTCGATTCCCGTTTTTTTAAAAGCTTTTTTTAATATTCTAAGAAAGAAGAAAGAAAGAAAGAAAGAAAATACATTTATTTCAGGACATCACACAACATTACAGTTTTACACAAAAATAAAAATAAAAAATGAAAATAAGGGACAGACAAGTACATAAATAAAAAATAAAACCCAATGTTGCGTGATGCCATGATAAGGGTCCCGACTCAGCATGCAATTAAGGTCCAAGAACCTTAATAACTGATTTTCAGTCGGAACCCACACCTATGACATCACGAACCTCCGGACAGCGATACGTCAAATAACCACCGGGCGGACAACGCTAATCTTATAGTGACTGTCACTGTCATAATCAACAACAGTGTCAACGTCATCCACCCGGCAGCCCTAAAGTATACATAAAATGGCAGCCAACATAGTGTATTGATCTGTGGTGTAGTGCATAAAATATACAGGGTATAAAGCGCATTGAATTTTACTCTGTCAAGTGTCAATAAACAATTGTCAAAATGTCAAAAACTTAAATTGTCAATGCATATTGCGCACGCGGTGATATTGCCACGTATTAAACTTCATAATCCTTGCAATAATATGCGCTATAGCTACACGTTTACCACTTTAAAACATTTTATCTGTAAAAGGAAGAGAATGGACAGTGACGCATAAAACCTGCACATCCGTATCTACCTACCAGATTCAGCCGAGCATACCATGAAAGTAAGTACCCAGTAGCAATGTATGGAAAAACAATACAAAATAAACTAAAATAACTAAATGACATAAGTGCTTAAGTACCCAGTTAAGTTAAATACAATTAAAAATACTGTAGAGATACCCACTAAGTGTCCAGAAGGCCGACAAAACGCATTTATATCACACTTTCTGGACACTCATCAGGTGCCCCTTGTAGCGTTTAATGAAAACCTGCACCTCTTTCAGGCTTCGCATTGGTGGAGGTATTACGTTCCAACAACGACTAGCCGCAAATCTGAAACTTCCCCGAAAGGATGCAGATCTGTGGCGAGGCGTCATGAGAACAAATACTGATGACCTTGCCTCTATATCTATAAATTTTGGATTTAGTTCTTTCTCAACGTCTTTGCAAATAAAAACCGTCAGCAGCATTATCTATACTAACTACACTTATCAAATAGTTGATATAGTAAAATAGGCACTGAAGAAAAGGTAAGAGCACTGAAAGCACTAAAGAACTATATATTTGAAAGAGTTCATGCTTTAATATATTCGTATATTTAAGGGGCAGAATTCAGCGCGCCGCTATCTCGCTCGCGCATCTCAACATTTTTGAAGATAAACAATCACTTACTATAATTATGAAAAATCCCATTCGGTGAAATTGCTGACAATAACATTACAAAGGTTATACAAAATTTTCATTTTGATCCATTCAAGTTTTCAAACCTAAAAATGGGATTTTATGTTTTGCCCATTTTCATGTATGAAATCTTGATCGGATCAAAATGATACTTTTGCCGTACCTTTGCAATGTCATTGCCAGCAATTTCACCGAATGCGATTTTTCATTATTATATTAAGTGATTATTTATCTTCAAAAATGTTAAGATGCGCGAGCGAGATAGCGGCGCGCCGGGTTCTGCACCTTAAAGAAAGATTTTTCCATCCTCAACCTTATTCTTTATCATTGACAGCTGACATTGACGGCTCAATACAGACATATTCGTTTTTCAATCTCGAGTTCCAGTCGAGCTTAGGTACTGTCGATAAAAATAGGGTATCATTGTACAGATACGTAGGTATTATGTGTATGTGGAGCGGAAAATCTATTGTTGCTACGTAAAAAGGATGTAGGTATATTTAAATCGATTTATTACAATCGATTTAAATCGATTGTAATAAAACGATTTTGACCCTCATCGTAGGCCTATCTGTATTTATGAGAAATTATAAGTAATTGTGATAATTATAATTATACTGGAAACATTCCTTCATAAACATTTGATAGTTTGATATTATAATAATTGAAACTGGTTTTGCTTGTGTATAGTTAAGTTTTTTCTTGATTGGTTAACTTTTGACTTCCATAGGTCACCATAAGTCAACAAGTAGTAATATCATCTACGGGCAAAAACACTAGCTACACACTGCAGTCATTCAAAATAAACGCTAACACGCTCTGTCCTGGCACTAGGATTCCCTGTGTCGCAGATGGCACGGACATATGTTTGTGTATATACACAAACACAAACATCCAAGACCCGAGACTCGCTCCGTCGTCGCCGCCCTCGGCATATCTTGGGCGATCCGGACGATTCCATCGCGGCCGTTATGTCGGCCGCGCTGGGTTCGCCCGCGCTCTCAAACCCTAGCACCAGTTCATATACTGGTGCAGGTGGACCTTCAGTCTTCGGTATTGGTATTGGGTACCAAATTAGAAGTCATCGTCCTCGCCGGCGAGGACGATTCTTCGTCAGATAGCCTAGGTTGTAGGGACCGAGCTTCACTCCGCCGTCGAGTTTCTTGCCCTTCTTCTCGATGGTGTAGGCTTTGGAACGAGGCAACTAGAGTCATACACACCTCACACACATACACGAAATTCCGCGAGCGCCCACCTCGGGCCCGCGAGAAGTAGCTTTAGCTAGATTAGAACCTAGTTTAAACGGTTGCACTCGTGCGGCCGGGGCTATTCTCTCCCGATCCTCCCTTTCTCACGGCGACGGCCCAAGCCGAGGTCCGTACCGACGTGGTTCGATCCCACGCGGTGCCCTTGCGCTAGTCGCCACAAACACACTTTTTTCGGGCTGAGCACCTTCTGCGCTCTCCAACAGTCCGGTGACGCTGTAGAGGTCGCAAGACCAACAGCACGGTCCTTCAATAAAAAAAAAAAAAAAAAACCAAGACCCGAGAACAAACTTTATGTTCACTACACGAAATCTGCCCCGTTCGGGGATGGAACCCGGTACTCCTGACTTTGCCGGCAACCTTCTACCAACTTACCCACGGAGTCAAAACAATTGAACGAACCAACAACTCCTAATATTATAAGTTAGTATATAGGTCCAAGCTTTCATTTCCAATTCATTTCCTTGAAATATACTATAGTTTTTCATTCTACCTTTTCTTTTCCTTAATGGCATTATGACGCAATTTCCATTAGCATTTTTTATCACTTGGCCTTTTACCATTTCCTCCGTTTAACTATTCCTTGCTATCACTGGCAGAAATAATAACTTATTAAAACGTTTCTTATAAACCCAAATTCACTCTTCACCTATTTAGAATAAGGCTTAAGGTTGCATTCACGTACGATAATATCTCTACATTTTCCGGAGTTTTAAACAGAAGTACGCTTTTCCCTTTCGACGTAAGGTTGAATGTTGCTTGTGAAAGTTTGTGTTGTTATACTCGTTGCCATGGTAACGGATATCTTTTTAAAGGCTCTGAAAGCGCGGGTGGTTTGTGTAAATCATGTTGACACCTGAAATGTTTGTTCGCCTCGGCTTTACTCTACATATTCATGAGCTATTGTGATAGGAATAGCTTGTCATTTTGGAAATTAAAATAACATACGTTGAGTAAAATCGATCGACATAATGGCTTACGTTATTATAGTTGCTTTGAAAAGAAATTTTAGTGAGTCATCGAATATTTCAGCTGGTGTTTTGCACTTCGTGGTAGTAATTTTCGAAGCGATAATAACTTATAGGTGAAATCAGTGAACGATATATAGACCAATTTCCTCATTGTAACAAGCTTTTTGTGAAAGAAAACATGAGGATGTTACCATAGCATGATGATTGCGAGTTTTCTGTCCGCCTGGCTACTTACCGCAGTCAAATTGAAAATCTATCACAAGTATCGCGGCTGTGCTTAAGAACCAATTCTATTGTAGATTAGCTGTGCCCCGCGGCTTCGCTCACGTAGTAAAAGTAGCCTAAGTTACTCCTTATAATATCAGCTACATGCCAGTGAAATTCCCGTCGAAATCAGTCCAGCCGTTTCGGAGATTAGCCGGAACAGATAGACAAATTTAAAAAATTGCTGTTTTGTTATAATAGGTGTCGTTAATAATTTTATATGCATTGAGTAAAAAGCTGTTATTTTGACATTAAAAACAAACACTTGTATAGATTTACTCCTTTATTCATAAACGTTCCGTAACTTACTTAATTACTAGAAAGTGTTTTGTCTCGTTTTCGCGCGTAACACGTTCCGTCAACAAGAAGTTGACAGAGCAGTATCTTATTGAGCATTTATGAATAAGGGCGTAAGCGTGCTCATTATCTTTGACAGCTGAGATAGTGATAGTGATAGCTGAGATAGTGATAGATAAGCTAATCAGAATTGTTTCCACATGATCTAGACGGATTTTCATAACAAAACGCGTAGCTAGCACCTACCCCAAACAACTCAAAAGTAAACTAGCCTTATATTCACAGATGGTTATAAATTACATAAATTAATATTATTAAACTTTTTAGAACAAAAGCTGAGGCATGTCTAAATCACGGAAACCCATTATGAACCACCACCCCGATGTGGGTTAAAACACCTAAAGGTTGGGTCGCTTTTATGGAGGTAAAGTAGGTCATTTGACCCTTACTAACCCTGTTGATGTTGCTTCATTTTATTAAAAGAGGTTGTTTTGATTTGGGACTATTAGGTCACTTTAGAATGCCAAATAAAATAGTTTTTTAACCGACTTCCAACAAAGGAGGACGTTATCAATTCGGTGGGTATTTTTTTTATGTTTGTTACCTCAGATGTCCGTCATTTATCAACCGATTTGGAAAATTCTTTTTTTATTTGAAAGGATATACTTTCAGATTGGTCCCATAGAAAATTCATTAAAATCGGTTCGGTAGTTTGTCACTGAAGTCGGTTCGTCGCTTTTTTAAAGCAATTTTTTATACCATTTGACCAGTTTGTGGTGGAAGATGATATTTAATGAAATATAGTACTAAACCTCATTATCCATGGGGGCTTTCAAATGCAGATTCAAGAACAAACTGATAGGTTCCTGGCGAAATCGAAAATAAACGAAGTAAGAACCTCCTCCAAGTCTGTTAAAAAGCCGGTCTACATTTCATAAAACAAAGTAATTCAGATTAATTACTAAGGATAAGAGAAGGTTAACTTTTTGCAATAACGGTTACTGTTTCCCAGGCTCGTGTTCACCGTTAACGACTCCCATGCTTATGGCTCCCTGGTGTTAATAGAATGAAATTACTCATAGTCACGGCTCATGATCGCTATCGGGCGATCTTGGCGACAGGGGGGAGTTTTAAATAGTTTATAATTGTTTTATAATGGTACTCCACGCTGATAATTATCGGTGCAATTAAGCAATCTGAGAATTACTCAAAATTAATGAAAAATGCTTCAAGGATAAGATGGTAACGCTGCCTGCGAGAGCCTCCGTATTGAATGAGAACAACGCAGCAGGCTTTACGCTGCAAGGTAAAATGGTTTTATGCTATTTGGTTAAGAGACGAGCTGGTTGTTTGCCTGATGGTAAGCATAACGCCGACCCGTAACAATTGCAGTGACACTCAGAACTTTGAAAAACAAAGGCCTGCGCGGCACTGCAGTGCGCTCGTTACCCTGAGACAATAGGGATTAAGTTTCATAAGCCCAGTAATGGCTATACTCTGCTCATCAAACCGGAACACAGTAATGCTTACACATTACTGCTTGGCGGCAGACTTTACGAGCAAAGCATGGTAACAACCCAGACGGACACTCGCAGAAGAGTTAGTCCTACCACTAACATTGCAGCAGATCGATCTGACTAAGATTCCGTGTATGAAATGAATCACAAAGACCATGGTCTATCAACACTCAGATAAGGAAATAGGTACTAGCGCTTTTTTTAAGTGCAAATATATCTGCCCCGTTTTGGAAATTAAGTTGTGTACACCTTTCAATTATCCCAGGGGGTTGTCATTGTTATCGATATAGTTTTTAAGCAATAAGTAAATTTACGAGCACCACATCTTGAGCGCTAAACAATTTCAAAATCGCAGTCTAGGTAGATTTAAAAGCTAATCACCAAATCCCTGTCGATACCATAGCGATTGCAATACAATTCCACTGTCTGCAGGTCGTAGACCTCAATAATTTAACTAATGCATTTCCCCGAGCTTCGAAGCAAAATCAATAACTCGAGCACGCGACGTACTTGCCGCAATGCAGTGCCACCGGCCTGAATAATATGCCGTAGAATATTAACTTTGTCGCAAATGACTTTGTTCGCGATATATGTCCGCAGGATACGGGTAGCGATTGGCGACGGTTGACGACGATCGGTATAAATTGAACGTTTTTAGCTTATAACAAAATTAGTCATGGCATGGATATTTTTTCTCCAACCATTACAAGTATCAAAAATGTTCTCTTTTTTCAAATTTAAAATAGTATAGTGTTCTACTAATTTTTGGCATTTTCTGAAAGCAGCTTTTATTGCATGTGTGTTCATCTAAAGAAGGTTGTGCACTTGCTTGTTAAAATCTAATACATTGTTAGGTACCTGAGACATAAGTGAAATAACCAGTTTGATGAACCTAATAAAAAAACTTTTCCCACATGACGTTGTATGCCTTGGACTTCGCACCCCCGAAGATTCATCATACAAACGCGAAAAGATCAGAAGATGTGCACGGAATATAAAACGGTAGCGGGCTATTGCGAGCAATTACTATCTAATTATTATTTTATACACGAAGCGTTTTACGCCAACATTTATTACGTTAGGAAGTGGAACTCCTTTTTTCTATATGTTACAGTTTGATATCTTTATCACCTGTTCTTCATTGACAATGTAAGTAGTTAAAGGTGTTGATCAGGTTAAAACTGACTCTCAAGTACAGCTGACAGAACACACCGAAAGACCAGGTTGTAGAACTAACTTTTCTGCGAGTGTCCGTCTGACAGGATATCAACCGCTTCTCGCTGCTAAGACTTATTGAGGTCCGGTTAGATGAGCAATGTAGTCAGTGAAATTACTGGGTTTATGAGACCTTGTGTCTTACGGTAATGAGTACAGCGGCAGTGCCGTCCTTTGTTTCAAAATTCTGAGTGGCACTGCAATTCGTATAGCTTGCCGTTATGCTTTTACCCGCAAACAGCTCGTCTCATTATCTAGCAGTATAAAAATGGTGCTTATTGATTTTTTTTCAACTTACTCGTTAGCCAGGCGACCTCTAAAAATCATGACTGAAAACAAAACTGAAGCTCATTGTAAGAATCGAATCAATGACCTCTTGGTCGGCGGGTGACCTTACCACCATAATATTCATCGTTTCAATTGATATTTATAGGAACTATAAGCAAGAATGTAGATGATGATATTTGAAAAGTATTAAGCTGGTCTAATTTTAGAATCATCTGCTAGCAAGTAGCATTTACGAAGCATCCCATTTGGTCAAAAGGTTATTTTTTGATAGGCGGCAGGTGTTTTGCCGGAGCGTGGCAGACTTTCTTGGCGCAAGCAACTGTTTATGATCCCAACGGTACTTTGAGAACGTATCTAACAAAGGAACTAATTTCAACTAATTATTGAAGCGATGATGGCTTAGAGACGCCTGATTCGTAAATCAAAACAATACTGCAAGCATGAGTTCCGGAGAAAGAGGTAGCCTAAGCATGGTGATAGAGTAGGTATTTACTGTTGTTGATTCTAGCGTCACTCGTCAAACCCTAATTTTAGTTTTGCTCTCTTTCAAATAAAAAAACATGAGAAAGGGATGGAAGAACTTTGACAGGTCTAAATTTATGTTTAAAGCTGTCAAATATCTTCCATTTATGAGAGAGTTTTGACGGGAACGCGAAAATTGTTGTTGTCGATGTTTTATTATAAAACAAAAGCCAGTATTGTATTATATATTAAATCAAACCGGAACACAGTAATTCTTGCACGTTACTGCTTGGTGGCTGACATCACGAGCAAAGCGGTGGTACAAACCCAGACGGACACTCGCATAAGAGCTGGTCTTACCACCAAGCTATCTTTGTGTTATTTACAAATACACTTGACACACTTGAGAGTCAGTCCTTATCTAGGAATCCTTTACCTTCGACCACATCGGCACTTAAGATCAGGCGTGATAGAAGTCAAACTCTATAACAAGCACAAAAAATCTATTTGACTATAATGTCAAATGCGTTACTATATTTGTTAAAATATTTTTACTATACTATAATGTCACTCCGTGCCATAATTCTTTTCGGACTTCGTGAACAAAGCCGCGGGCGTTCTGCTATCACACTATATTACAATCTACATATTATGTGTATCATTTGAATATTTGATTGCACACAAAATACTACGACAAAACAAAACCCCATAAATTTAACATTATTCTAACGAACAACAGAAAAAACGACCGGTAGGTGGTAGTTACTCAATAATACAGATTTATGTTGTTACGTTTATCAAATTTCAACACATCCTGCTCTCAACGGACTAGTGATGTGCAACGATATGTAAAAAAACGGATTTACCGATATGTTGGTCACATATTTCAACGGTGTATTGCTGGGATTTTTGTTCGTTGTCTCCTCGAAGTATATAATTTTAAATAAGATTATATAAAGTGAGTAATTTATAGTTTCAATTCCGCGATAAAGAATGTCTAATGGCCTAAGTTCGATCTATACTGAATGATGGCTTTGCCAACCCTTACTGGTTATACCCAGTTACTGATGGCTTTGCCAACCCTTACTGGTTATTCCCAGTTTCTGATGGCTTTGCCAACCCTTACTGGTTAACCATCAACACTGGCTTCTGTTTCACCCGCGGTTTTTACCCGCGTTCCCACAGGAACCGTGCATTTTTCCGGGATAAAAAGTAGCCTATGTTACTGTCCGGTCCATAAACTATATCAATGCCAAAAATCACGTCGATCCGTTGCTCCGTTACTGCGTGAAAGAAGGACAAACGAACAAACCAACAAACACACTTTCGCATTTATAATATTAGTAGGATAAAAAGTTATCGATTTTTGCCCATCCATTTTTAAGCCCCAATAACGTTTCAATCAGATATTAAGCGACTGCATTAATTACGCTACCGTTGCCGGCCGATCCGAAGCAATTACGTCATAAGGAAACGATACGCATCCTGGCTCGAGATACGAAATCATTACTTGTTTACATGGGAATATTTTACAAAGTCGCATTAAATTTTGTTCTGCTGGTTTCGATTGACTGAGTCACTCACATGCACGAAGACATTTCTATTTTGTGCTGTTTTTGTTTGAATACAGCAAATGCAGTCAAAACTTTGCATACTCCTTTAGAATGTCATTCTACACTTGTACCTATTTGAAATCGACTGCATTTTTTTAACCGACTTCCAAAAAAGGAGAATTACCTATATATATATACATACATATGTAAATACATACATATGTACATACATACATATATATATATATATATGTAATATGTATGTATGTACCGATGTCAGAGATATGTATGTGTGCCACCCTAAACTTAAACGCAAATACCTGCACTGCACTACCGTTACCCTGAGATAGGTGTTAAGTCAAAAGCCCTGTAACATCACTGACTACTTTCCTTACCAAACCGGAACACAGTAATGATTGCACATTACTGCTTGGCGGCAGATTAGACGAGCAAAACGGTGGTACCCACCCAGAAAGACATTCGTAGGAGAGCTAGTCCTGCCACCTGGTATGGAATCAAATACGTAATACAGCAAAAGCATGTGGTACGTGTGTTTCAAATAAATGATTCCTGCATTGAAATTAACTAGATCAAATTGATTCTAATAGAAAGCTAAATAAATAAATCAGTAAAAGTACCTGTCAATATGTCTTCCAATGAACAATTTAATGAACACGGCAGACATACTGAACATAACGTATTTATACACGGCTGCCATGTTAGTGGCTTTCAACAAATACATAAATCTTTGTGTGATCTCTACTCATTAATATGTACATCAGAGATGGTTCACTTTTCTCTTAGTTTTTATTTATGAGTTGTCTCCTTCTCACACACTTGCACAGCTTCACTTGTATATATGTGTAATACAATAATTAAATATACCTAATGAATATAAACACTTAGATATTTTGTTAGTGGGAGGACTAACTCTTCTGCGAGTGTCCGTCTGGGTTGTTACCACCGCTTTGCTCGTGAAGTCTGCCGCCAAGCAGTAGTGTGCAAGCATTACTGTGTTCCGGTTTGATGAGCAGAGTATCCAGTGAAATTACTGGGCTTATGAGACTTAATACCTAATGTCTCAGGGTAACGAGCGCGCTGCAATACCGCGCAGGCCTTTGTCTTTCAAAGTTCTGGGTGGCACTGCAATTGTTATGGGCCGGCGTTATGCTTACCATCGGGCAAACGACCAGCTCGTCTCGTTACCAAATAACATATAAATAAAAAAAATATATAAATAACTAATTTTGATCAATATCTATTTTAGTATCGACTAAACATGAAAATAGATCACTATTCAGTTTTCATTTTATTTAATTTATTCTAAACGCTCTAGACGATAACAATAAACGAGCGGGTTGTTTTCCAGATGGTAAGCATAAAGCCGGTATTCAGCAATAGCATCACCACTCAGAACTTGGAACGCATAAAGTATAGCTCAGTAATTGCAATGACTGTTTTGCTCACAAACAGGAACAAAGTAACGCTTGCAAATTACTGCTTGGCAGCAGAGACACCGCAGAAGAGTAAGTCCTACCATCTGTTAAAAATATCATGAATCTCATTTTTTGCCGTCTTATTATTTTTTTTGCGTACGTTTGACCGCTATGTCACCTGATCTTGATGTGACCAAAAATGACGAACACGTCCTGGAGTAGGACTTCATCAGACGATCTTAAAACTTAAGCTAATGTTAAAAAGTCACGTGCGTAGATCGTTGACTCCATTCCTCTCGGTCTCAGCTAGTTAGCTTAAAGGAAATAGTTAAGTTAAAATCTACGGTACTTTGGACCCGTTAGTTCCTTAGTAAAATAATTGCCTAAGTCAGGATATCTTAATGGGTAGAAACGTAACTTTAACTCGAGTCACTGAGACCATTTTTTCCGATAAAGAGCTACTCTGGTGTTGATTCAGGCGTCACCAACTTAAATCAAATTTCAATTTAGCTCTCTCTTTCCAATAAAATAACATGAGAAAGGGATGGAAGATGATAGAAAGGTCTAAATTTAGGTTTAGAGCTGTCAAATTTCATGCATCTATGGTATTTTAGACGCTACTAAATTCATGGCCATTAAATTCACTCTAGACTAGCTGTGACTCGCGGCTTCGCCCACGTACCTTATCTTACTCCTTAAAATTAGGCTTAGCTATTAGCCAGATTCAACGCCATTGTTATTTTTATATTTTACTTTACGTTTAACCTAATTAAAATGTTACTTATATTGAAGGCTCCGTGATAATGTAATAAATAGCACAGAGCAGTATACCTAGACGCCGCATAATCCAAGTTTTGAATGAGAACAAAATCGTAAAATGTTGGCGGGGACGGGAGTGATTGTAATTGAACAGTTTAAACTCATACATCAGACGAGGGAAGACGACGTGTTGTGATTGGTTTACCGAATTTGCGATACGCACTGATAATGCATAACCTTGGCCTTGGGGGGGTGTCCGGCTAAGTGGAGTCTATAGGTTTTTAATGGTCTGTGGGTAATAGTAACCCTGCCTTCAAAACGAGGGGCTTCGGGCTCCATCTCCGGCTGGGTCAAATTTTGTATGGTGAGCATAAAGATTGTTCTCAGGTCTTGTGTTTTTGTGTGGTTGTCCATGCCACCTGCTGCACAGTGAATTCTGTTGCAGGGGTACGATTGTGCAAGCGTTTGTTTGTTTAGATAAAGATCTGAGGATTTTGTGAAATGAATAAATAAACAAAAAAAACGATGTTCAATATCGAAAGTTTATTAAACCTCTTTTTTCGTCTATAAAAAATAATGTTTTAGTAACTACTAATGTTTTTAAAATAAATAAATAAAAATGTACAACAAAAGTAAAAATATCTCAATCGTCCCTGCTAACCTTTTCACATTGCATTTAAATAATTATTTAATCGGTGCATAAAATGAGTATTTTATTGGTTAACGCATTTTATTGCCTGTATTATCGATTTTATTTCTTTTTTATTGATATTTCATTGGCACTACAAAATGTTTTTTTTTATTCTCTCATTTGCCTAATGCCTTGGGACTTCGCCTAACGTATATTTTTAATACAAATTTGATTTGAAAACCGAATGATCTTAATCTTTTTTATAATCATTTGCGTATTCAGCAGTTTTTTTTTTTTTTTTTTTTTTTTTTTTTTTATGTTATTTGGTAACTAGACGAGCTGGTCGTTTGCCTGATGGTAAGCATAACGCCGGCCCATAACAATTGCAGTGCCACCCAGAACTTTGAAACACAAAGTCCTGCGCGGCACTGCAATGCGCTCGTTACCCTGAGACATTAGGTATTAAGTCTCATAAGCCCAGTAATTTCACTGGATACTCTGCTCATCAAACCGGAACACAGTAATGCTTGCACACTACTGCTTGGCGGCAGACTTCACGAGCAAAGCGGTGGTAACAACCCAGACGGACACTCGCAGAAGAGTTAGTCCTCCCACTAACAGTTAGTCCTCCCACTAAGTTTGATATAAACAATTTTTTTTTTCTCTTGATAGGTTATAGTGTCTGACCTGATCTCATCTGATATTAGGTGATAAAGTGATGATGTATTTGAAGTTTGCTAAATTTTTTTTAACGGGCTAAGTGCCTTTATTAACTAGCTAATACATAAATAAACACTACATCTAACCTAGCTAGCTATACAAAAACAGTTGGATAATCTACAAGCCCTAGTAGGCCTAGATAATCCAAATGTTCTAGCCCACTACCAGTTGGAAGCGTACCCAGCATGCTGGCGGCATTGCCACGTTGAACCGCAATGCTGATCCGTTGAGCCAAATAGTTACGAGTTTTTACCTTTTGCTAAACGTATATTGGTAATTGGCTCTCAATAGAGCTTGTCAGAACATAATCATAGCACCCGACAACCGCTTGACGATAGATTTTTAACCTGAGAGATTTTCAAATTGGATTTATAGAGCCACTAGCTGCTGCCCACGGTTTCACCCGCATGGGAGTTGCCATAGGAACCGTGCATTTTTCCTGGATAAAAAGCAACCTACCTTTCTGTCCGGTCCATCAACTTCCTAAATCTGTGCAAAAATACGTTGCTACGTGAAAGAAGGACAAACCAACACAAATGCATTTATACGTACGAATAGAACGGATGCTATACGCAACTAGGGCGAATTTTAACAGCGCATTTAATTTTCCCGAATATCGTACAAAGAGTGTAGAGACAATAGCTTTATAGGGTGTTGTATCACCACAGCAGAAGGTAATAATGCTGTCATATTCACAATTATCGTGTTCCTTTTTTAGGTTTTGGCAAAACTAAACAAATGAGTTTAAAAAATTATTACACTTGGAAAATGGTAGTGCGCGTTGATGTCTTTTACTCCTAAATTCTGATCTTGTATGAAAAGTATTCCAATTCGTTTTGTTTTATGTTTTTCTTTTTTGCTTACACTCATACCCCCGCACTAGGATTCCCTGTGTCGCAGGTGGCATGGAATCACACAGATACACATCACAAACGTCCAAGACCCGAGAACAAACTTTAAGCTTACACAAAATCTGCCCGGCCGGGAATCGAACCCGGGACCCCTCGCTTTGCAGGCAGGGTTACTACCAACTTAGCTACGGAGCCGTCATTTGCCGTCATTTTATTAGTAGAGTACTTATATCTTGGCCTTTATTTAGTTACTACGTAGTTCCTGTCAAATAGTGGGTCACTGGTCTGGTTGTTTTCTGCGTTGTTCGTGTTTTTAAGGATTTCTGGAGATATATCTTGATGAGAGGATTGAACTGGAAAATTCTAGAAAGATATAAAAATACAATAAAAAGAAATTATATTTAATCACAACATGAACTAAAGGAGAACAATAGTGTACTATAAAAACGTATAAAACACAACTAATTTACTTATCTAATAAAATATACAAAAATATTATTAAAAACCTTATGTTATTAATATTTCTTATCAATAAAAAATATTTTACCTCCTTATGTCATATTTAAATTTATATAAAAGAATTGAGCACGTTTTTTTACTTTGCTATTATTAGGTATTTATTATTTATATTATATATATTATTATTTATAACACAAACTCATAGAACCAAGTTTTCTTATCGAATCATGAATATTCAGAAATATAAATATGAATTTATGCTAAATGAAGCCTAAATCTGTCATATTAAGTCTACTTATAATATTAATAAGAGTTCTTTAATGGAATATTATAGGTATATCTTGTAAGTAATAGATACTTTGTGAATAAATTTGTAAATAATTAGTGGTTTTGCACAGAGATTCCTGCACAAATATAGTTAGATGTACAAATAAATTTTAACATGTTAATAAATTAAGAAGTTGGATATATATAAGTTATATTGGATAATTATAAGTGAAATTACCGGGCTTCTAATGTCTCAGGATAATGAGCGCAATGCAGTGCCGCGCAGTCTTTTGTGTTTTAATATTTTGTGTGGCGCTACAATTGTTATGGGCTGGCTTTAGCTATTAGGCAAACGCC
Source organism: Crocallis elinguaria (assembly GCA_907269065.1). NCBI lineage: Eukaryota > Metazoa > Arthropoda > Insecta > Lepidoptera > Geometridae > Crocallis > Crocallis elinguaria. The sequence goes on from OU026076.1 coordinate 3,799,150, forward strand.
CCGCTCGTCTCATAATCTATCTTATCTTACAAATAAATAAAATTTAAGTGTCTGTTTATAATATGAAAATAACAGCTTTTTACTAAATGCATATGAAAGTGTATACGGTACCTATAACAAAACAACCATTATTAAAAAATTTGTCTGCCTGTTTGTGCCGGGTAATCTCCGAAACGGCTAGACCGATTTTGACGGGAATTTCACTGGCAGATAGCTAATGTAACAAGGAATAACTTAGGCTACTTTAATTTTAGAAAAAGAATTAGGGTTCCGCGCAAAAAAACAAATACCACGTAATCCAAAATCTCCACGCGGGTGAAACCGCGGGGCAGAAGCTAGTCCAATAATATATTTTAAAATCCTATTAATGAAGCAAATCGTCGTACTATGTACTTCTTTACATTAAAATAACAATAGGTATCTTATAGAAATATTTTATACAACCATAAATAGTCGTTCCACTATTCTTTGCGATAAAACGCATCGGTATTCCAAAACGCCACCACAAATTGGCATTAAAAGGCACAATTATTCTCTAATTGCCAGTAAATTACGCTGAGTACCTGCGTAATTATCTTTCATTGATACATGCCTTAACTGCAGCCTCCGCCAGAGAACTTACCCTAGTCAGTTGTCTCTGATCAGCCTCTTTTATAGAATCTTTGACAGTTGCTAAGGTGGACATAGAAGGTATGCAATTATACTTGGTCCTAGAATATACAATTATACTTGGCAGTAGAATATGCGTTTGTTCCCTTAAGGCCAAATGCTGACTTGGTATGCACATTTCAAAAATAAATGAAAGGTACTTGTGATCCTCCTTGATAGGTTACTCAACTGTATTTTTTCTTTTTGCCTCAAATATTAAATAGTAAGTTTACTATTTTACTAGCTGTACCCAGCGGCTTCGCTCACGTAATAAAAGTAACCTAAGTTACTCCTTATAACTTATAACATCAGCTATCTGCCAGTGAAAGTTCTGTCAAAATCTTTCCAGCCCTTTCGGAGATTAGCCGGAACAAACAGACAATATTAGAAATTGCGTTTTTTTTTTGAGTACCGCATTACTTTCATACGCATTTAGTAAAAATCTGTTATTTTGACATTACAAACAAACACTTCAATTTTATTTCATTGTATATGTAGATAAAAAGCGATTGTAAATGTGATTTGTGTATTTCTTGTTAAAAATGAATAAGCATTGCTATGCAATAAGGCAATGCCGCCAGCATGCTGTGTATAAACGCTGCCAACTGTTAGTGGGCTAGAACTTTTGGATTATATATAGGTCTACATAATAAGCTAGCAGATTATCCAACTGTTTTTGTAGCTTGTTTATATGTAGTGTTTCATCATCATCATCATCATCATCATCAGCCGGAAGACGTCCACTGCTCAACATAGGCCTCCATCATAGAACGCCACTTGGATCGGCTACTGGCCTCTTGCATCCAACGGTTCCCCGCGGTTTTGACAAGGTCATCCGTCCACCTAGCGGGGGGCCGTCCTACATTACGTCTTCCGGTTCGTGGTCGCCACTCGAGAACTTTTGTTACCCATCGGTTATCGGTTCTGCGAGCGAAGTGGTCTGCCCTCTGCCATTTCAACCTGCTAACTTTGAGAGCTATGTCGGTAACTTTCGTTCTCCTGCGGATTTCCTCGTTTCGGATGTAGTGTTTATGTAGTAACTAATTTTAGCCACTTGAAAAACAATGAATAAGCTGTACGTAATATTAAAACTTTAACTTGAAGTTATTTTTCATCTGGTCGAAGAATATCAATCTTTGAAATATTTAAAAGTAAGTCTCATTAATTCCGCCCTTGAACCACAAACACTAAACAATATAAATTATTCTAAATGTCAAGTCAACAAAAATGTATAACCTTCAAATATCTTTTAAAAATATTTAACCGTTTGATTTTTTATGTTAGTTTCTCATTCTTCAAAAGTGACATTACTTCCAAAATGATATTGCTATTTAACGACGGATTACTTTCATCTTATTTGACAGGTGCCTCGGACTTTCAACTAGAAACATACTGAAGGCGTCGCGTGACGTCACCCATCAGGTTTTTGTTGGACCCCGCCCTAAGTCAACTGAGAACAACTTGTCCAAGGCTTTGGTTTTTGAAACTCACAAAGCATATTGTGCGTTTTTAAAATCAGAATTAATAAGTTTAATAGATCGATTAGCAGTTGCCCACGGTTTCCCTCGCCTGGAGATTCCGGAACCGGACATTTTCCGGGATAAAAAGTAACGTACTGAACACAGTACGTTACGAAGGGTAACATCCCTTTAGTCCACAAATTATATCTATGGAATGAAATACGTCAATCCGTGGCGTCGAGAAGGACAAAACAAATCGTGACAAATTCCATTTCGCATAATGTAGATCAATAAAATAACATGTCCGTTTTAAAATTCACGTATATAATCTGTAAAATGAGCAAGTTCTTCGAATCAGACGTCTATCACCTACTTCCAAGATCAAAATTAAATTAGATTTATGGATGATATGGTTGTTTAAATTTGCGATACTATCGGCTGGTTTCTGGAACGTTCATTAATTTTAATTACAGATTAAAACTAATGCTACCCTTATTTAGAACATAATAAATGACAAAGATGTCAATAGACTAATCTTGAACTATCCAAAAACCTACCGTATATGAAGAAGGGATTGATCCTTGTTATTTACCCTTTCAATCGCCTACCATAAAAATACAGGATGTTTTTTTTCTTATATAGCGGGTACGAGATTAGGCAAACGACTCTTTAAGATTTTAAAATGCTTTGTTGCTTATTGATAAAAATAAAGGAAAGTCTCAAAAGTAAATTTTCCTAACGACAATATTATTTAAATTTATGTTATCCTTGTGCTATGGGTTTGTGACTCACTGTATGCTGTATGGTACGATTTATAAACGTGAATCTCAGACCCAAAATTTTTCGGGCAATTTTGATAAAATTTATCATTCAGATAAATTCTTGTTATTAAACCAAAAGAAGAACTGAATTAGTATTCCAAAACCTCGCTACCTGCATCAAAACACGGAAATTGCAAATCTTTTTTATTGTAATGCAACAATGTTTGCAATTCTTGTATTTCTCGTGAGATCATCGTCGACCTGGGCCGAATTTTAAAAATCGGTTCACAGGCATTGTAACACGTAATATATATTCTACTTTTATATATAGGCAGTATAAGAGCGGAGTACAATGACACCAACCAATAAAACGAAGCACTTCTTTGCGTGTCATTGATTAGACCCGTTTAACAAACTTCGTGGACTTGTAACATACACAAAGCGCCACTGGGATCTCGTGGTGGATTATGACCAGGGCCAGATTATCCATAAGGCAAAGTAAGCAACTGCCTAGCACCGACTAGGGGACCCGCACCCCGGGAAGAAAAATGAAAATGTTTCTTCAAGTGAACATTAAATTTGAAGATTTGTATGTAACAAACCCCCAATGGCAAAATAATTAATATTGCATTGTTTTTTATATTATATCGTCATATTTCAGTACATCTCAGAACGCATTTCAAATTATTATAGCATTATATTATTACGGTTAGAAAAGGGGGCCCGAGACGTGCATTGCCTAGGGGCCCCGACATGGTTAATCCGGCCCTGATTTTGACCCATTCTCTCTCTCTCTGTCTCTCTCTGAGAGAAGACCGGTAGAGCGTAATAAGGCTGATGATGATATAGGGTTTGCCAGTTGGATCATTTAAGATGAAAGCATGTCCGTTTGCCTCTCTTGGGTCTTCCATCGTGCACGAGATACAAGAGAGAATATGGGACATCATCTGATTTTCGTCTCCAGATGGAGGTTGTCGTCAATACAGCCCTGCTTCGAAACACTTACCTTAAATGCAGTTGCCGCTAGCATGGATCCATTTTCTGTTGCTCTTTAAAGAGCGATCTGTGGACAATGCAAATGACAATTTGTTACAATTTTAACAATTATTACATGACTGCAAAAAAAGGTACTGTAGTTTTGTATTTATATGAGTTTCTATATTCTACCATAACTTTTAAATACCTGAACAGATTGTAATGTATGGGGTATCGTTAGAATCCTTACATCATCCCGAGTGACACTCACTAGGGCAGTCGTGTTTTTTATTTATGTAACTTTAGTTTTGTTTTCAACATTGTTTTCTATTAACTTCATATACAAGCATGCGATATATGAAGCAATCATGCAAGCATGGATAATCAGAAGCTGCAAGCTTACTAACAGAATAATAAATTGAGAGAAGAAAGATAAATAGGATAATCAGCTTAGAAGTCCGAAATGGTTGATGAAATGGTTGATTGAATGTTATATCGCTTTCTGTGTTCTGGCATAACAATTATTTACTAGGCTGCCAGTATATATGAACGATACGAAGACCTTGGCACCTGCAACAGAGGGCGACCGTTCATTCGCACATCGAAGGCGATGATAAATATATGATATGTACTCAGTTTTTCATAAATAATTCAAACATGATTAAATCAATTGCTTTTTATTTTATGACTAGCTCTGCCCCGCAGCTTTGCACACGTAGCCTAAGATACTCCTTACAACATCAGCTATCTGCCAGTGAAAGTCCCGTCAAGTTCGGTTCAGCCGTTTCAGAGATTATCCAGAAGAAATAGACAAACCGAGAGATAAAAAATTAAAAATTGTGTTTTTGTTATAGATACCGTACATACTTTCATATACGTCTAATAAAAAGGTGGTATTTTGATATTACAAAAAGACACTTCAATTTTATTTATTTGTATGTATCTAGATATAGAGCGTAACATTTATTGGGACCAAACCATTTTATCACAAGTTATGGAACCAGGTTAACTTAACGACACGCTAAAGGATAAAGTTTGCATTAATGATACCAGCTTTGCTCATGTGACTTTGTTCTTAAGTGTTTTCAGTAAACCAATGTCAAAACTTAACTGACCTCAGATACAAGACGTAAAGACAGACATCATATCCCCTGTAAATCCTTGCAATTGATTGCTTTTCCTTTTTTTTTTGTCTGTGTGCTCGAAATTGGGCGATCGTTCCAATCAATCCTCGGCGCGCGGAGCGATAGTTTTGGAACGATCGTGTATGGGTGCTCTATGATATCGTGCAACAGGAAGTTAAAACGTTAAATTAATGTGTAGAATGCATTGAGAACCTTCACTTTTTAACCAACAAAAAGCGGATCGATTGGTGCAATATTCTCGATGGCTCCTTGCGCTACCCTCCTCTGAATAAGGGCATAGCCTACATACTGCCAGTTACAAACGAAGTACGGTTAACAGAACAAATTAATATTACGATTAATAGGGTAACATATCACTTTAATCATTAACAGGTTACCAAACCAATACATTTTTTGGAATTACTGGAAGATATTCTCCAAATGTGATACTTAAATATCAGGTACTGCAATTAATCATCAATTTATGGTTGACTTGCCTATCCGCACTAACCGTTTTGCTTCGATCTTCATCATGCGGACGGCTAAAAAGTGGAACTCTTTGGCGGCTTCTGTTTTTCCCATACCTTCGTCTTCAAGACACGAGTGAACAGGTACTTCTGGGCAAGCGTGCTACATCGTCAACCGCATTGTCACTTAACATCAGGTGAGATGGCGGTCAAAATCAAGCTCATTTATTATGAAAAAAACTTATTTGTTCAGTACTATCTGCTGCCCGTGGTTTCACCGGCGTAGACATTCCCAAAGGAACTGTGCATTCTTCCGGCATAAAAACTAAAAAGTAGCCTATGTTACTCTCCCGCCTATAAACTGTGTCTTTGCAACAAAACACATTGGTCGGTTGTTTCGTTGCCACGTAAAAAAAAGGTCAAACCAGCAAACAAACTTTTGCATTTATAAATAAATACTAACCACTGCCCGCGGTTTCAACTGCGTGTAATATTCTCACAAGAACCGTGCATTCTTCCGGAATTTTAAGTATCCTACGTTACTCTCCGGTCTTTTAACTATGCGGAAAAGTCACATCCATCCTTTGCTCCATTGCTTCGTGAAATAATGACAAACCAAGAAAATTACTTGTAGTTTAGTATTAAGTAGCTCTGCCCCGCAGCTTCGCCCACGTATCCTAAGTTACTCCTTAAAATATCAGCTACATGCCAGTGAAAGTCTCGTCGAAATCGGTCCAGCCGTTTTGGAGATTATCCGGAACAAAGAGACAGAGAGACCAAAATTTAAAAAAATGTGTTTTGTTATAGGTACCGTATATACTTTCATATGCATTTAGTGAAAAGCTGTTATTTTGATATAACAAACAGATACTTCAATTTTATTTATTGGTATAGATACAGATTAATACGTACGTTCACATTTGTAATCTTATTATTAAAAAAGTACGGACTTACTGACTTCGTAGGAATTGATTTGCTTTGTGGTTACAAAGCAAGTCAATTCCTACTTTCCCTATATCTAGATACAAGAAACAATCTTAAAGTTATGATTTACGACTTTAAAGTGCGTTAAGTTACGGCCTAAAGGTATGGTATTAATTTATTGTTCATCTGTCGTTAAGTAAAATAATAACTTATTGAATTGTAAGTCCCAACAATAACTCATTAGAGATGGCTAAAACGAAATAGCTTGTAATTTTGCTGAGTCGAGTTATTATTTACAGTTACGTAAACCGTGAATCTTAAACTTTCAAATTAACAATTCTTGAATAATATTTGTGGTTATAAGTACGCATGGCACACGTATTATAGCTTTTTAACCTGTCATTGTCATCAATGCTACGAACAAAGCAACAATTAATGGGATATTTACCGTGTATATTATTATTTGTTACAAGCTGTACCCCGCGGCTTTGCCTACGTTACTCCTTATACGATCAGCTATCTGCCAGTGAAAGTCTCGTCAAAATTGGTGCAGTCGATTCGGAGATTAGCCGGAACAAACAGACAGAGAAAAACAAAAACTGTAAAAATGGTTTTATTAAATAATAAGTATCGTACATACTTTCATGTTCATTAGGTAAAAACCTGTTATTTTGACATGACAAACAGACACTTCAATTTTATATATTTTTATGTATTAAAAATGTACTTCAGTTCTCCTGTGATCAAGACAACAGCGACCAAATATCGGGAACTCATAACCAATTGGTAATAATAGGTATGTACAAGGTAAATATCCAGTTAATTGTGACTTCAAAAGCCGTATTATTCGATTTATACGCGCCTTTATATATCAGTTGAAAAAAAAGTCGGAAAGGTAATGAAAGCGAGCTTTTAGGTTAATCGGGCATACAAGTTCTTCTGGTTTTCCGGAATTTTCAAAAAAGAAACTACAAATTCATCCAACTTTTTTTGCTACCACTACACACCTATTTGCTATCTGCGCGTAACCAACGAACCGTCTCGTACAATCTAGAAATACTGCAATACCAATTTAATTATTTTTTTACTCTCGATTAAAAGTAATTAATATCGATTACGCAACTTTAACGTTAAATAGGTCCGTTAATCGAGACGGTGACACGCTCGTTACTCGATTATCGATTAATGATCGACTTGCAATCGATTGCGAGACTAGTTGTTAACGATTTATGGTTTAATGAGTGTGGTTCTAATTTTAGTGAATTTACTTTTTAATCGACTTTAAAATAGAACGGCATAGTTTTACTTATAGTGTTTTAATTATAATAATAGATTCCTTTTTTTTTAAAATAACCTCACGATTCTTCTCACCGTCATTTTATCCCAAAATAGAGAGTTTCGGAGAAGCTGTGGGCGTTATTTTAATATCTGACATCCTTATATATAGAAGGACAATATACTTTCGTATGCATTTAGTAAAAAGCTGGTATTTTGATATTACAAACAGACACTTCAATTTTATTTATTTGTATATATATATATAGAAAATACAAGTATTGCTAGTAGATATTTTGCGGATGGCCAAAGCGAGCGCGCGCAGTGGTATGTCTATACTTATCTTCCCGATGTAATTTATAGAAGATGTTACCTTATGTATTTGATTTCATTAGAAATAAGGTAACCTAGCGATTAAACGTTTTATCTCCAACTAAATTATACACAAGTAACTAAAACGATAATTTTGCATTCGTAACACTCGACTGGTTTTAATTGATCTTTCATCATAAATATTATATATAACGTGGGAGGTCCGCTTACAGTGGACCTTTTAAATTATTTGACAGTTTCAGGTCAAAGATTATAGATAAAAGTACAATGATAGAGGTGACAAAATGGTAGGACATTGATTTATGGACCGTGTTATAAAAGTTATAGTAGCAAAGATTAGATTGTATCGTTTTCAAATACGGAATTTATATTAGTTATTGAAAAATCTATGCATAAACCTATTATTTATAGGGTCTTGGGTAATTTAATTGAATTATTTTTAAAATGAGTCTCTACCCACGGCAGTGTAGAGCGGCTTAGTTGAAAGCTTGTCATAAATAAAAAAGAAGTTGAGTGTTTGAACGTATTTTGATCAGACTAGTAGCTGGAACTGCTGTATTAGGTTACCTGTTATCTATATTAATTTAAAACAACACAACTTTTTTCAAATAAGATATTTTATAGATCTTGCTTAGTTCGTTTAGAGTTAATTTTAAATCGGTTCATTAATTTTGGAGATATGATACGCGTGTTTAAATCTGACGCGTAAAGGGTCAATTTTCAAAACTTGTACATAGATTTTAATTTAAATGTAAAAGTACAGTCGACTGCATTCGTAAATATCCACTTTAAGGATCAGATTTATTTATCTGATCTGCGACTTTCGTATTCCAAAAACCATTGCGGTACTTTATTAGAGACAATTCTTTTAAGGCGGGCTCTATTCCTTCTATAACAATATTTTTTTCTGTGTTAGATGGTGTTGGTGTCACAATTAACAAGTTATTAATATAGTATTTTAATTAATTATATTAATATAATTAATTATACAATAATTATATTCATATAATATACCTATATTAAAGTAATTATTTACCCAAATAAATGAAAAAAAAATTGTGATATTATATTAACCACAAATTTAAACACGGCCTTATTACAAAACGAGTTTTAACGCTAAACTGGAGTTTAAACCGTAGTTTTGTCAAATTTCTTATTACAAAAAGCAGATTAGCACTTAGGTCTTGGTTGACTATGGTGTCAAAGTTAGTCTTGCCGGGCACCTAGTTTAGCGAAGGTTTAAGCATTTATTTTAATGGCGGCCACGTATTCTACTTGTCAAATCGTAAAAAAATTCATGTATTTTGTATTAAAGTAAGAAGGGGTGATGAGGTATTAGGAAGCGTGGATGAGTAGAATAATAGCTTTTAGCAAAATATATAGGAAATGATTATAATATCGAAAGTATACATAGTAAAAACAGAATATATTACAAGAATTGACAGTACACACAATCAACAAAACATGTTGCTATGGTTACTTAGCCATAGTGTGCCATTGTATAGGTTGGATATATAAGGAGTATCTCCTTAACATTTTTTTCATATACGTAAATACCTAATTAGGATGTTTTGAATTACTCGCAATGATCAAAAGTCATTTAAAATTACCTACAATATTTTTCGATATTAGAAAATAGTATTGTGTGACAAAATAGCTACTTATATTCCAAAATAAAAATTAGTACATTGTGTCAATTCTACATTTCGTGTATCCGTAGCATAAATACATTTATTATCTGTGGAAATAATTTCTACCATAGCTACAGTTTGGTAATAAGTTGTCTTGGCTTTATTCATCTTTTGTAATAAGGTTTGGTTTATAGGTCGACTCTAAAGATAGTTGAAGACAAATTGGTTGTCGACCAAAGTCGAATTTAACGAGTTTTTTTGTAATAAGGCCGAAAACCTTCGTGGTACTGTAGTGTTCTCGTTACACTGAGACATCAGGTATGGTAATTTTACTAACTATCTCATGAGCCCAGTAATTTCACTAACTATCTCAAAGTTATTTTACTGACTATATCATATATCTAGTAATTTAATTTACTATCTCATGAGCCCAGTAATTTCTCTGTGTCATAACTCATAAGCCCAGTCATTACACTAACTATCTCATGCGCCCAGTAATTTATGGACTATCTCATAAGAGCCCAGTAATTTCACTGACTACTTCCTACGCTCACTTTTACACCTGACTGTACACGAGTGAGGTGTAAATCAAAAAGGCTATAAAAGGCACGTGTGAGCGACCAACGACCCAAATAATAAATTTATCTTCGCTTATTTATGTTTTGTTGTTAAGTTATCCATGCCACTACTTAAGTGACTAATAAAAAAACTGTTAGGTGTAAATTCACAAAGTTGGGAAATGTAGCTTTAGGTGGAAGTGTCTTTAGAATACCAATTAATGGTTACCATTGCTTACGACATACAAATGAGGTTTGGATTATTTTGCGGGTAAATGATATTCTAATTTAAATAATAGACTTTTAAGGTTTGATTTTACTGCGGCGACGTTGCGATTCTATGCGATTGAGATTGACTCATTTGAGTTTAAACTTCTTTGGTACCGACATGGAAGGGACCGAATCTAACAGCGCAGGCTGTACTAGAGTGGGGTTTAGGTATTCTCAAGACCAAATTGTAATAATAAATAATTAATATGTACATTGTAAATAATAAATATGTTCCTCGATGTATTATGTAACATATTTTTTGTTGCAAATAAAGTTTTACTGAAGTACTACTGAAGAAAAGTTGTAAATTCATTCGTAAAAACTTTTTTTTTTGAAGGACTGTTCTGTTTTTCTTACGACCTTTACTGCGTCACCGAACGGGCTTTGTAAAAATATTTTACGAACTCAATAATAATACACTGGAAAAACGACACAAAGTGAAATAAGTCGACATTCCAATAAAATAATTTATTTACAAACAGAAAACTGAAAAAGCGGTGCCTAAAGTGGAAAGAAAAGCGTCTAAAATGAAAAATGAAGCAAGCTAACCTCTTTAAGATATAAAATTGGGTGTTCAATACGCTGAATGTTGTCTATTGGAACCTCCATTCTTAGACTGTCAAGTTGAAATCGCTCTTAACGATAAAACCAACTATTATTTTGCACTTAAAAGTTAATTTAACACTGTATTCTATTTAAATATATCAACCATAGATAAAGTGAATAAAGTTCTGATTAACTAAAAGATTTGTGTAGTAAATTTTACTTTCCACAAGGGACATTATACGTAACCTTTTAACAAACGCCTTTAAGCCCTTTCTCTAAAGGGGACAGTTCCCTAAAGGGCGCCACTAAAAATTCGTAACATTAGGGTTGTGACACGAAAATAGGTACAAAACGCTCGACCAACTCAAACTGCGATGAGACGTCGCACGGCGACACAACCGCAATAATGAGACCGGCCCTTAATGATACAGATAGGTGAGTCAACAAACAAAATGGCGCGTGTACTAAGCATATTTATTCAACTCATAATGTACATATATGTGTTTGTATATCCACTAGTGGTATACGTTACACCTCACTGTGTGTGCTCAAGTTATTTACAGCATACCAACTTAACGGAAAAGCAGTTTAGGCAAATTAAGAAAATAAAAGTCTTATAGATATCGCACCCATATCTGCCAAACGAATTTGGAATAACGTGATAGGTCATATTAATTTTAAAGTCACAACATTCGAGAAAAATACCATATTGCATTTTTTTTAATGTTAGATGGTAACGAGACGAGCTGGTCGTTTGCCTGATGGTAAGCATAACGCCGGCCCATAACAACTGCATTGCCACCCAGAACTTTGAAACACAAAGGCCTGCGCGGCACTGCAGATCGCTCGTTACCCTGAGACATTAGGTATTAAGTCTCATAAGCCCAATAGTTTCACTGGATACTCTGCTCCTCAAACCGGAACACAGTAATGCTTGCACACTACTGCTTGGCGGCAGACTTCACTAGCAAAGCGGTGGTAACAACCCAGACGGACACTCGCAGAAGAGTTAGTCCTCCCACTAAAAAAATAGCATTTATTCAACTGGCAAGAAAAATAGCTGAAGCGGTAAAACTATTTATCTTATTTATAAAAGTGATTTATTTTGAACTCAGGTCTCCTCGTCTAATAATGTGTTGTGGAGGTATTAAAGACCATTTCAGTTTAGTAACGTTATCAGCCACTTACGTTCCCACTGCTGGGCATACCGGCCTTCTCTCAGAGAAAAAGATATGGGCCATAATCCACCACGCGGGCCCAGTGCGGCTTGGTAGATGACACAATATGTCTTCGAATTTTGTGGTTCTTGAACATGCTGGTTTCCTCACGATGTTTTCCTTCACCGTTTTAGGGCGAGTGTGAATAATCCACATATAACTTGATATAAGTCATTGGTGCGGCCCCAGTCGAGATTCGAACTATGGTGCGTTGGATTGAAAGTCGCACAAGTTCCCACTCGGCCACACTCGCTATTAGTTTAGTAAGTGATTCGAATTGAACTCGCTTTTAGTTTAGTAACAAATGTATTTAATTAAAGAAACACATTAGAATCTAAAACAAATGATTTTATTCTCTGTGACAGTTTTCGTGGAATCTTGTTTATGAAAACATGGCTTAAATTCCAAATACATTTCCAAGACACGCAATAATAGTACCTAACGGATATTTTTCCCGTGGTAATTGTTTCTTACCGTATTCCATCACGATTGCTGAGGAGTTCTGAAAAATCAGGAAACAAGAATTACAAGTTTGCTGACGGTATCCATATAGACTACGGCTTGTAAGCCGGAAAGAAATACATCATATCAGGAATTTCGCAGTCAACATCGATTGCTCCCGTAGCCTAGTTGGTTAAGGCGTCTGGCCCGGATAGCCAGAAGACGCAGGTTCGAATCCTATTGGAAGCGAAATTTTTGCGATGTATATATTTGTGTGGTATCCATATAGGTTTAGTTTCACACTTATGAGAATTTAAAAGAAAATATCACCGTCTTTTTTACGGAATTGACCTACTGTTTGTATCAAATACAATCCTACCACGAGCCTAAAAGCTAAGTTTTGTTCGTTCGTTACCCTCATTTACATCAACCTAACAAACAAACATAATTTGTAGTGTTACCACAAAAAAAAAACATTTTTAGTCGCCTGTTTAGCTAGACAGCGTCTAAAGATAAACGTCAAAAATTATTAGAAATGTCACAAAGAATTGTGTTAGACAACGTTTAGACACTACTTAAATCAGGATTTGTGGTTGCTCATATTTAATCGCGGGACTATGGCATGTTTAGGTGTTAAACAATATTTAACACAGGTTTAACGTGTGTTTAATTTTTTTGTGGTCAGACCCTTTATTTTTAAATTGATATTCACCACTGCTGTTTAGCAATAGCCGCATATCGAACTGATATTATAAATTTTCGTTTAAGGTTTTCTGGATGTCGAACTTTCGGATTAGACTGAAGTAAAATGACTGCTATAATACTATTCGAAGACATAATCGTTCGAAGTAGCGGTTATGCTTCCAGGTGTTGATATTCACTAGATACCTATCCACCTGGAGGCAAAAAATAAGGCTCTGCTTGAATCTTCTGAACGGTGAACCGCATCATTTACCACCGTAACACATAATCAGCTTTCTTGAAACCATCACTGAATATACGCTAATGCATTACGCTTCAAACACCAGAATAATCAATAACCACCGAGAATGTCTGCAACGGGTTAAACCTATTTAAAACTAACGGTCACACGATGACGTCATCAAGTTTGAAAGGTCCGTGTACTTACATGGAGGATTGTAGCAGAGGTACAGGATCCTTAGGGAGTAGAACATCTTGACAGGTCTGGCTACCAGCGCTGACTCGACTGTAATGAGTCGTGGGGCTTCACCAGAGGCACGGCCATCCCATGGGGTCGTACCACCACCATTACCGTACCACCCCGCATGCGCACTGGCGGGTGGGGCAGAAAACTATTGATCGTTTCAACCCTCGTTCCATGATGGGCCGATAAGAGCGCTATTCACAGGTAGACAAATTGCCATGGGGTGGCTATTCCACTGAAGGCAAGGTATTAATTATGTAGCATACAGAATGATTGATTGGAAATGTCCTGATCGAAGCTTGGTAGGAAAGACTTCCAGAAAGCTTTTGTCAATATAGCTTTCGTTACTTTGTTAATGGGTTAGGAGCACAACATAAAAGTCTACTCGCAGCGTAGCGGTGGAATGGTTAAAACACCCTCAGAGCTTAAAACTATAATAATAGAACATAATGATATCGATTCTGGCTTCTCAATCATTAACCTAATTTTTTGTTTGAGTCTCTCTTTCTAAATAAGAACTTGAGAAAGGGATGTAATACATTTTAGACTGGTCAATCAACTTGCTTTTATATAGTGTGAATTTAGTGGCGTCTAATTTGTCAAGTATGGACCATATTTGACAGTTAAACTAAAAGACCTGCCGATCATATTTCATCCCTTTTTTACGTTCTTATTTAAAAAGAGAGTGACACTAAAATGAAGTTTAGATATGAGACGCCAATGAATCAATGATAATGGGTATAAGTAGACTCGTTTAGAATCGATCGGTTCCATGAAACGTTCAGAAGCTCTGGCGCCGCGGTTCTGCATAAGTAAAACTGTCTGCAGTAGTCTGAGAATTGCAATTGCGTAATTTTGCTTGGGAAATCTGCACATTAAAAGGCTTCCGTACTTTATGTATCTAAGTTCAGATTTCTTCATATCGCAGTTAGCTGAATTGGTGCTTTGGTTCCCAATACTTTTTTGCATGTTCCGTTTGGGAGTAGTATCTTTAAACCTTGTATAAATAAAAAGAAATTGAATGTCTAAGTAAGTGCAATATTCAAGATGTTTATAACGATGAAAGTTCAAAACGTGTACTCAATTTTTTTATGTTATTTGGTAACGAGACGAGCTAGTCGTTTGCGTGATGGTAAGCATAACGCCGGCCCATAACAACTGCAGTGCCACCCAGAACTTTGAAACACAAAGGCCTGCGCGGCATTGCAGTGCGCTCATTACCCTGAGACATTAGGTATTAAGTCTCATAAGCCCAGTAATTTCACTGGCTACTCTGCTCATCAAACGGGAACACAGTAACGCGTGCACATTATTGCTTGGTGGCAGATTTCACGAGCAAAGCGGTGGTAACAACCCAGACGGACACTCGCAGAAGAGTTAGTCCTCCCACTAACAAGAATATGAAAGTACCTATAAAAATACAGTAGTAGTTAGTTGTAAAATACAACTACCTATCTCAGTATATTCATGACGAGAGCGCCGCTCCAGCCTTGGTTCTATAGACTCAACTCCTATACCACGTAAAGTGGGTTCAATTCCCACAACACGCAATGAAACTCATATTTGTGCACAGAAAACACAAAAAAAATTGCTTTAAAAAAGCGATGAACCGACTTCAGTGACAAACTACTGAAATGTCACGTGTACAATCTGAAAGTATATCCTTTTAATAAAACAAGAATTTTTCAAATCGGTTTATAAATGACAGAGATATGAGGTAACAAACATAAAAAAACCCTCGGAATTGATAACCTTCTCCACTCCGCCGTCGAGTTTCTTGCCACTCCGCCGTCGAGTTTCTTGCCACTCCGCCGTCGAGTTTCTTGCCACTCCGCCGTCGAGTTTCTTGCCCTTCTTCTCGATGGTGTAGGTTTTGGAACGAGGCAACTAGAATCACTACGAATTCCGCGAGCGTCCAACTCGCGTGAATTTAGCTTTAGCTAGATTAGGGCCCATCTCAAACGGTCGCACTCGTGCACCGGGGCCGTTCTCTCCGACCCCCCTCTCCCGGCGACGGCCCAAGCCGAGGTTCGTACCGCGTGATTCACCTCACGCGGTGCCCTTGAGCTAGTCGCCAACCACCACTTTGCTAGGGCTGAGCGCCTTCTGCGCTCTCCCGACGTTCGGTGACGCTGTAGAGGTCGCAAGACCAACAGCACGGTCCTTCAAAAAAAAAAAAAAAAAGATAACCTTCTCCTTTTTGGAAGTCAGAAAAGAAATACTTGTGTACATTTTATTTTTCCGTAGATGCGACCATAGCCTTCGTAGTAAACACTTGAGCTGCTGTTTACTATTATTATGTTTGTTTTTACTTTCGATAATTATGAGTACGTTACTGTTTGACCACTATTTCACCTGATAATTGATGACACGCTGACCGTAGAATGGGATACTATATATATATTTGTATACTATTGGATACGAGACGAGTGGTTTGTATGTTTGATGGGAATTTGGATGGACGCCAGCCCATAACAATAGGGTATTGACTCCATTTCTTTTATGATGTCAATTAATTCGTTTTCTCATGAAAATCAAATGTCTATATCGAAAAAACTGGAAATCGAATGCTAACAACGTCAAAAATGAGAGCCAAAGTCAGGCATATCTAGTGAGCGCTAAAACGCCCCATACTAATTCGCCTTAACGCGTGACGTCACATATTCAACGCGGCCCGTAAAGTTGTACTAAAACACATTTTGTTGATTTTGTTATTCATTAAAATGGAAAGAATCTGATAGTATAGCTTAAGTTGGGAAAGCGTGCTACATCTTCGACCACATCGTCACTTCACATCAAGTGAGATCGTGGTCAAACGCTTTACCAGTCAGATGTAAAGAAAAAAGTAACTATTCGATGATAAAAAAAAATTGTTAAATCTAGAAAGTTTTAGATTCAGTATCTTTGTGGAAATTATATATTTTTTGTGAATTACATTTTTACTGTGTTAATGTGATGTTCTTAAACCTGTATGGTAACCACAGTATTTATGTGTTTTGTGTTTCATGCAGTTGCATGAAACACAAAACACATACCCAATTGCGCAGAACCACTCAGAACTTTGAAATACAAAGGCCTGCGTGACACTGCAGTGCGTTGGTAACTGTGAGCGATTAAGTATTATGCTTACCATCAGGCAAGTGACCTGCTCGTCCGTTATACCACAATATAAAAAAACAAATGATGACCTTTTTATGCTATTTTATAACGAGACGAGCTGCCCGTTTGATAATAAGGCTAACGCCGGCCCATAACAATTGCGTTTTACGCAGAACTTTAAAACACTAAAGCCTGCGCGGCACTGCAATGCGCTCGTTGCCCTGACACATTAGGTATTAAGTCTCATAAGCCCAGTAATTTCGAGAATAAAAAACATTCTAAATCAATGGTCGCATGTAATTTCAACCCAGCGGTCAATAGTATTTCGTATCGCAGTAATATTACTTCAGTTTTTTCGCCATAAAACCGAACAGTGTCGCTTCAAAAAGCGCATTGCAGTCTACCCGAGGCCGGTACATAATGATTTTCGGAATTTCACCTACTCACTTGTTTCACTCTATTATGCTGTGACCCGATTGTTAATCCGGATTTTACCTATTATTTCGTAATGGCCTATTTTGTAGAACTACATGTTTATAAACGGTGACTTGGGATTAGTTATAAGTTAGAACTGCAAGCGATTCTTGTAACATTTCTTTTGTAATTAAGTTAAAAATACCAAATTGAATTTAACGTAATAAAACTGGACTAAAAACTCGCATTATATATTTCTTTAAACTTAGATATAGCCACTTCGAACCAAGTCGGGTTCATATTTACGCCATTTTTTTTCTAGGATTTATATTGTTTGTTTTTCAGAGGTTTTCACGGCAATTGATCTTATTCATTTTTCTGAAGCTTGTGCTTCTTCTAATTTTAATGTGTAATTTTGATGGCGATTGTGCCGTCTCATTCCTAAACCTATCTGGAAGTCTATATAATTTAGATGTCACCTACAGTTGCATTGTGGTTAAAACTCTTCTACGATAGAGAACGTGCATGAGTGTAGGGAAATAAAACAACTTTGAACAACATTTTCCTAGCATAAACTCGCGTGAAGTTTTATTAATATCTCATAATTTTACTAAGACACTTAATGTGATCTACATACATTTTTATTACATTTTATTATTGTGGGCTTTGGTCTGTTTATAATATTATGTGTAAAGTAATCCACGAAGTAATAAATGCGAAAAAGTGTTTGTCCTTCTTTCAAGCAGAAACGGAGCAACGGATCGACGTGATTTTTGGCATAGAGTTTATTGACCGGAGAGGAAAAATGCGCCGTTCCTTTGGGAATCTCCACGTGAGTGAAACCGCAGGCAGAAGCTAGTATAACAGTGTAATAGTAAAACAAGATAATAATAGCGGCCAAATAGGGCTCAGTATAGGTAAACCCTTCACAAAACCTTAATTTACAGGACAAGATCCATTGTATTTTACGTAGGTATTATTTAGTCTACTAAATTACCTGGGGAAATATTTATGGGCCGAGTCGGCGGAGCGGTAAATCATTAACTTTTTAGTATACTCAATAAAGTTGTAAGATTTAAAAGTAAAATGCTACCAACAGATTTACAGCAAAAACTTAATCAACGAATTAATGAAGACCACGTAAACGTGATCCCAAAATAGCTGACGCTAAAGTTTTTAATGTAATTAAGGGTAAATGTCTCAAAAAGGTACTTCAATGTATTAAACACAGATAATGTTAAATGAATATTGATACAGTGTTCGTAAACATGAGGTTCTTTGAGAAAAAAGGAGACTTTGAAATCGTCGGTTTTCTCTGATGTTCAACAAAAGACGAAAGGTGAAGTATACAATTAAACTCATTATGAGGTATTGTTGTCGATTCTGTCATCTCATACCTAGTTTTAGTTTCAATCTCTCTTTCTAAATGAGAACTCGAGAAAGAGATGGAACATATTTTAGATCTATCAAATTGATCTACATGCTTGTATCTAGTGTAAATTTAACGGCAATGAATTTAGTGGCGTCTAATTTATCAAAGATAGTAATTAGAAAGTACTAAAACTAAATTTAGATCTGTCAAACATCTTTCATCTCTTTCTCGTGGTATGTAAGGGAAAGAGAGAGAGAGCGAAACTAAAATTAGGTATTGGTTTGAAACAACTGCAGTGCAAGTACGGATCTCTTTTTCGATCGATATAATTCGATAAAATTGACAGTTCAAATCGATAAAGTGGGTTTTATAGACTTTTTATATAATTTATCGAACCTCGATACAATCGACAAAAGTTATCGAATAGCTAGGTCGACTCCAAACAGAATATAGAGCTACTACAATACTTTACTATCAGACTCGGTACTCGCAACATTCGATAAATTTATCCGGTTTGTCGATTCGACAAATTTATCGAACCGCCATCCGTACTTGCGTCGCAGACTCGACACCATTTCAATAAAAGAGAGTATTAAAAAATACAGACCGTTTTATACCTTGTCATATTAACATTTTGCGTGAACATCTTTGAGAGGTTTACTTGGCGCTTGTACTATTATTTATTCTGGGATGGAGTTCTGGGCAAATAGGCGCCGTCGCAGGAGACAACATAATATCTTCCTTACTGATAGTAGCCATACGAGGGTGAGAACTATCAATTCAAATCATTTACTCGCTAAAATAGATGTAAATGTACGTCTTAATCTATACAAATAAATAAATGTCTCAGGGTAACGAGCGCACTCTCCCCGTCGTCGCCGCCCTCGGCACATCTTGGGTGATCCGGACGATCCCATCGCGACTGCGGTAGCGGCCGTGCTGGGCTCGCCCGACGATCAGTCCAATCCTAGCACCAGCCCGAACGCTGGTGCAGGAAGGCGTCCAGCTCTCAGTTGCGGTATCGGATACCGAATTAGACGCAATAGGCATCGACCTCGCCGGCGAGGTCGATTCTTTGCTAGTTAGATTAGGGTTGTAGGGACCGAGCTTCACTCCGCCGTCGAGTTTCTTGCCCTTCTTCTCGATGGTGTAGGTTTTGGAACGAGGCAACTAGAATCACTACGAATTCCGCGAGCGTCCAACTCGCGTGAATTTAGCTTTAGCTAGATTAGGGCCCATCTCAAACGGTCGCACTCGTGCACCGGGGCCGTTCTCTCCGACCCCCCTCTCCCGGCGACGGCCCAAGCGAGGTTCGTACCGCGTGATTCACCTCACGCGGTGCCCTTGAGCTAGTCGCCAACCACCACTTTGCTAGGGCTGAGCGCCTTCTGCGCTCTCCCGACGTTCGGTGACGCTGTAGAGGTCGCAAGACCAACAGCACGGTCCTTCAAAAAAAAAAAAAAAAAAAAAGAGCGCACTGCAGTGCCGCGCAGGCCTTTGTTTTCAAAGTTGTGGGTAGCACTGCAATTGTTATGGGTCAGCGTTATGCTTACCATCAGGCAAACGACCAGCTCGTCTCGTTACCAAATAACATAAAAATAAAAAAAAGCACTCTAGGTTGCGACGCAACCCCGGTGTATTTTATGCGAAGGATTAAATATTTCATAATAATATTTTACAAATAGTATCGTATTTTGATGAATATTAATAGGTGCCTAGGAAAAATATGGATAGCATTTTCCAAAAAATTGTGTTAACTTACAAAATTAGCAAAACGGAACTTTTGCTGGACTGTATTTAGGTAAGACTTTATTTTGACTGAGTAGAGAAAAAAATGTAGGTAAAACATACATATTTTATTTTTATTAGGTAACGAGACGAGCTTGTCGTTTGCCTGATGGTAAGCATAACGTCGGCCCATAACGATTGCAGTGCCACCCAGAACTTTGAAACACAAAGGCCTGCGCGGCACTGCAGTGCGCTCGTTACCCTGAGACATTAGGTATTAAGTCTCATAAGTGAGACATTAGGTATTAAGTCTCATAAGCCCAGTAATTTCACTGGATACTCTGCTCATCAAACCGGAACACAGTAATGCTTGCACACTACTGCTTGGCGGCTGACTTCACTCACAAAGCGGTGGTAACAACCCAGACGGACACTCGCAGAAGAGTTAGTCCTCCCACTAATATATTTTGTCCTCGTGCTCCCATACTTGTTTAAGCACCTGTTTACTAGTAATACGGACATTGGACAGGTTATAATTATTTGTCTTTATTTAAATAATTGTCGATGAATACCGGAGGCTGCATGTGGGTTCTACAGTTTCATAAAATTTGTATGAATTTAATTGATCGTTATCGATACAATGCTAATTAATGTACTGACGGTTTAATGCAGTGTGTGGTCTGATCTTTACGAATACGGAAGAGCGAGTATTACCCAATGATCAAAGAAAAGTAGAGGATATGAACAAAGGGTACGTATTGCGCGCCGAAACAGAAACAAAAATGGCGTCAGATGTCGAGCCACAGCTCTTCACACCGCACTTTGGCATGGTAGCCTGTATCACATGCAACTTCTCACTTGCATTAATAGTTCTAGATAGAACTATTTTTTATATAATTTAGTCGCACGATTGAATTCAGTGACACTTCAAATATTCGCTCTGGACAAGAAACCAAAATGTCGGCCTTGAAAAATCTGCCGACGGGCGGGACATGCGTACGTCATAATTGTATGGATATCTAGAACACAATATTTCTATAGATAATTATGCCGCCTCTATCTACATATTGGAATCTCTTTGCAAAAAACAAATGCAACTCTGCGCCTATAATTAATTTATACCTATAGGTTAATGAAAAACCAATCAAAAACAGTGCCAACGCTCGTTTATTCTTAGATATCAGTATGCTAACAAGCGATACAAGCTGTAATTCTAGCGTACAGCCTAATGAATAGACTAATGCTAATAAAACGAATGAATTTCAATAAGTTTTCCATATTATAATCCGGCTCGCTTGTCAGTTTGAAATTGGTTGGTGAAGTATGGAAGCAGACTTTTTATTTGTGATAATAAAAATGTACCTCTCACCTGAACTTTTTTTAATAGGCTTACGTTTGATCTCATCTGTCGGTTTGCGATGCTAACTGATCTTAAATATTAGCGATATTAAGTGATTTGCATCGGCAAGGAGAACTAGATTATGAAAAAAACTTTATTGGAATAGGACCGTCTCTCAAGTGCAGCTGTTAGAACGCACCGATAGGTGCTTGGCCACAGATTTTCATCTTGAAGGTGTTAGCTAGCAAGCCCAACAATCAGGCCTTATATAATTGCGACACGACGTTTTCTTTCAATGAAAGCACAAGCTCACTGTAGGACTCAAACCCTCGATCTAGACAACGGTGGGCAACCTCACACAGATATCCGTACTACTCGTATAATAAATACGAAAGTTTGTTTGTTGGTCAGTTGGTTTGTCATTTCACGCAGCAACGGGGCAACGGGGCAACGGGGCAACGGGGCAACGGGGCAACGGATTCTGGATTTTTGCATAGATATAGTATAAGGACCGGGTGAAAACTGCGGGCAACAGATAGTGGTTTTATATATGGACAGTCTTTTACAAAATATTACTATAAACTCTCACTCCATACCATTCGACCCACTCATTAATTTTCCAACCGCATAACTTATCATACTCTACTTAGCTCCCTGAATCAAAACTAATGCAGATATCCACCAACCTGTCCATCTAAATTAATAGAACAGAATTTGTTTTAACGGGCTGTTAGCCTTTATTAAGTAGCTAATACATAAATAATTAAACACTACATCTAACCTAGCTAGCTACAGAAACAGTTGGATAGTCTACAAGCCAAAGTAGGCCTATAGATAATCCAAATGTTCTAGCCCACTACCAGTTGAAAGCGTACCCAGCATGATGGCGACATTGCCTCGTTGAACCGCAATGCTGATCCGTTGAGCCAGATAAGTACCAGCATTTTGGTTACGCGTCGCATCAATCAAACGCATTAACAAAATTTTGAAATTATTATGAGCAATACGCACCTTCCGTGCTATTTGCACTGCTATCTTGGTACTCGTCACATGTCCTTGCGACAGCGGGCCTCTTTTGGATAGTGTGGATTCTGTGGATACTAAATTTAAAAATTCTTATGTATTATGGCTTGAACTGGGTAGGTGAGTACGCGGAAGATGCGTTTTGTTTCGATTAGAAGAAAATGAGCACGGCCGTGTGCGGGCCTGATAGGTAACCAGTGACTGTGGTCTTACCTTTCAACGGCATCTGGGAAGCCCCGGTATCAGAGAAGTATAACCCGCCCGAAGAGTTCTGACATGTAGCTCCCAATTTTATTTTTTTCTTAATAGAGCTCTGAAACTCCTTTTCTGATCTTATATGGCGATGTGATTGTAGGTGGTAAATATGGTAAACTTGTCAGACTCTCAGATGTAGTAGCTATCCGAACACACCGACTGAAATGTTTGACTGATTTTCAACGTGCTATTTAGAAACTACAAAATTCTTCTAAAGTTGAGCTGAGCTGAGTTTGAGATATTCGTGCTCGACCTTTTTTCTAACAAATTTTACAGCGACACCTAAAGAACCACCTTAAAAGCCTAAAAATGACGCTCGGTGACGAGTTCGACCCTTCCAGGGTCGGACTCCATGGGTCATGCTGAATGAACTTCAGCTTGGACCATCATCTTCATCAGCCGGAAGTCGTCCACTGTTCAATATAGTTCTCCTCGGTATGCAGTCGATGTCCTCCCCATAGAATGCCACTTGGATAGGCTACTCGCCTCTTGCATCCAACGGTTCCTCGCGGTTTTGAGCAGGTCGTCGGTCCACCTAGTGGACTTGGACTGTCACCGGAAAAGTGGCCAGAGAGAATAGCCGCACGTCAGAAAGAATGCATGAAAGTGTGCCCTAATCAAGCTAAAGATACTTCACACCTGAGCCCGATGTAGGCGCTCATGAAAGCTGTATCAACTAGTTGCCTCAATGAGGCGAGAAGAGGCAAAGAACTCACACTCAATG
This sequence comes from Crocallis elinguaria, assembly GCA_907269065.1. NCBI lineage: Eukaryota > Metazoa > Arthropoda > Insecta > Lepidoptera > Geometridae > Crocallis > Crocallis elinguaria. Next base: position 3,822,898 of record OU026076.1, read on the forward strand.
AGGCAAGAAACTCGACGGAGTGATGCCTGCTCCGATTCACACGTATATGTTAATCTAATGAATCCCGAGAGACGTCGCACTACATTTATTAGCACCTCACTTGATGAATATGTTATCACTTCACACTACATCATGAATCGATTCTGATAGCTCAGAATGTCTAGTATTACTATGTTAGATAAATATGCAGTTTTTTAGATGAGGAGCTATCAATGTCGAAATTTATAGTAGCTTTGGGGGAGATCCTAAAATTATGGATGGATCACTGGAAATTTAGAATTTTATTTTTTAGCAGAGTAAAGACATACTAAAAGCCTTTATTATTATGATGATTTAAATAATCAGCAATCTTCTGTTCTTGATTTCGCAAACCTTGATTAAAGACCTACGGGTACACAGGTACGCTCCCGTAGGGCCTGGATTTTTTACTCAGTAATTCTCAAGACTGTGAAGATTGCGTACGAAATTACTTATCACTTGTATTTAAAGTTCTGCAATTAGGTATCAGATGGTCCTAAAAACAGTTTAATCGCATTTTCACTGATTTTATGTAACGCAGCGTGCATGTTACATCATTTTTGTATGTAGGAATTATTCGTTATAAAATAATATTGATTTATACTTAGTTATAAGGTAGTGTAGAACAAAGTACAAAATATCAGTCTGAAAAAATATGTTTTGAGTGTAGGTAGATATATAGTAAATACCCAATAAATTAACAGCAAAATTCGAGCTAACGATTCACACAACACCACAAAAGAGGAAAATTTCCATGACAAACAATTTCAAATTTTTTCGCCACCGACTCCCAGTCTATAAGTTAGTTAATAACATTCAGCTAGGTAGACTGAGTAGACGTAGGAAACGAGGTGACGGACTGACCACGGATATTGTAACTAATAGATTCAATCTTAGCTTATTTACGACCATTTATTTCTTAAACATCCTGTGAAATATAGGCTACAGATACAAACTGAGCGAGGTTTTGAGTCGTACCTAGTTAGTGCGTAATACTTTTTTACGCTTATTCTAGCTGTGACCACGGACTCACAAAGGAGCTGTGCATTTTTCCAGGATCTAAAACCTGTGTCACTATCCGCCCCATAAACCATCTTTTTTTATGTTATTGGTAACGAGATGAGCTGGTCGTTTGCCTGATGGTAAGCATAACGCCGGACCATAACAATTGCAGTGCCACTCAGAACTTTGAAACACAAAAGCCTGCACGGCACTGCAGTGCGCTCGTTACCCTGAGACATTAGGTATTAAGTCTCGTAAACCCAGTAATCTCACTGGCTACTTTGCTCATCAAACCGGAACAAAGTAATGCTTGCACATTACTGCTTGGCAGCAGACTTCACAAAGTAGAGAGAGCTCTACTTTGTGGCTAGCAGCAAATGCGACTGAAAGCCGCGCCCAGTGGCTCCATCTAGTTTCCACGTTCGGTAATCCAATGAGCGGCTCTCTAACTGTTAAGATGAAGGTAGTATAGCTGCTATAAGATTAATGTTTCTAATGTGGCCTACATTAAAGTCAAATAACATTCGTATTACACGAATTAAGTAGCCACGATTTCTTCAACTTGACAGCAGTTTTTGCTTAGCAATTTATGCTATGTTATCTCTATAAATCTAAGTAAATTAACATTTCGCAAGGCCAGAAGCTCAATTTAGAACTAATCCAGCGCTGATGACTTGTATATGTAGGTACTTCAAAAGGACACAGACATTGCTGGTAGACTTCCTTTTAAGGTAACTATTACTCATGAGTTTTGGTTGTTAATCCTTTGGGGTAGGCAGAATGGAGAGAACGCCGTTTTCCGGAATAGGCATAGCATCGTGTTCTTGGCGCTAACTGTAGGTTTTTTTAAATATTATAATTGATAACGAGACGAACTGGACGTTTGCCTGATGGTAAGCATAACGCCGGCCCATAACAATTGCAGTGCCCCTCAAAACTCTGAAACACAAAGGCCTGCGTGGCACTGTGTTGCGCTCGTTACCCTGAGACATTAGCTATTAAGTCTCTTAACGCTGAAAAAACTCTGTGTCTATTGATAATACTACTACTGATTTCTAACAAAAATAGCTTCAATCTGGATATTTCTCAATCTTTACAAACGTACATACCATAGCCATTATTTCACACATTACATATCTTCACTCGTGCCGCATCACCCTTGAGTAGGATTACCTTACGACCGACTTTTTCAGGACATTGCTGGCGTTTTTGCACAATTTTTTTTGAGATAATAAATGGTTTGAAAACTTTAGTCATATTAATGATAAAACTAAAGTAAACAACGATGTTTGTCAAAAGGAAATGTAACTACTTAAAAAAAATTATATACATATACAGAATAAAAATTAAAAACTAAAATATATAACTATAACTCCTGTCAATAATCATGTAAGAAAATTGAAACTATCTATTGACAACAAAATAGTCTAAAAATTATCACCAAAATTCTAGCCACGCTGCCCCTCTGGATGGCAAGGCTGGTCCTTCGAGCGACATACAAGCAAGCATTTAGTACAATAACGTAGGTAGGTATATTTTATTTTAAACAAATTAATGAGACTAACTTTATGATTTAGAAATCACTAAGCATAAACAATAAATATAATGTCAAATGATTAAGTAAATGATCGTCACAGTGGTTCTTATTAACTCTACATAGGTAATAAAGATGCTATTTAATTAATTATTCAATTACCAAAGAAACTCTAATTTAGTTGTAGTTAATACCAAAGAGCCTTTGTACATTTCAAAGTTTATAATAAGTATTGATATAAAATCAAATAATATCCAAATTTAAAAAATCAAATGTTGAGTTACTTTTCTCTCTCTCACTCTTTGTATCTAGATTTCGATTCTGGATCCTAAGGACTATAGATAATTTTTTTAGGTTGTTAAATTTGACTCGGTGGCTGGTAGTAGCCTTAGTGGTGGTAGTGGCCTTGCCTGCAAAGTGAGGCTTGGGTTTGATCCTCGGCTGGAATCTTTTTTGTGCGGTGAGCGTAAAGTCCGAGATGTTTGTGCTATGTATATCTGTGTGTGTATCAACAGGGGTATCCGGTATACCTAAGTGAGTAAGAAAAAGAAACTTATTTTTTTTTGTCCCGACTTTTAAACTTTTGACGTGGTTCACCTACACTTAAGGCCCATTTACACACGACGGCGATTACGCCCCAAATACGCTGCATTGTTTTAACACTGCAATCGTTGTGAAAACGGAACATAGAACAATAGTAAGGTTTCAATGGAGAAATGGCAGGAAACACGCTCGGTATTGTCAGCTGCGGATTGTTCGGTAAGTGGAAATACATTTAAAGTGAGTTTGGACATAGCAGGCCGAAAAACCTATAAGTCTTTGAACTTTTTTAATACTTGCTAACGAAACGAGCGTGTCTACTTGATGGTAAGCATACATACAATCTGCCCATAACAATTGCAGTGCCACTCAGAACTTTGAAACACAAGGGTCTGCGCGGCATTGCATTCGTTACTATGAGACAGTAGTGGTACTGATAGATATGAATTATGATAAGCCCAGTAATTTCAGTGACACACAATTTCACGGAACACAGTAAAGCTTGCTGAATACCTACTGCGTGGATTCCGTCGAAAAAATATATGTATATACAAATAAATAAAATTGAAGTGTCTGTTTGTAATATCAAAATAACAGCTTTTTACTAAATGCATATGAAAGTGTATACGGTACATATAACCAAACAACCATTTTTAAATTTTTGTTTTCTGTCTGTTTGTTCCAGGTCATCTCCAAAACGGCTGGACCGATTGCGACGGGACTTTCACTGGCAGATAGCTGATGTTACAAGGAGTAACTTAGGCTACTTTAATTTTAGAAAAAGAATTAGGGTTCTGCGCAAAAAATAAAACCCATGAAATCCAAAATATCCACGTGGGTGAAACTGCGGGCAGCTAGTATGCAATATGCACAAAATTTTATTTCGACGAATTCCACAGCGGTATGAATTGAGCCTTACTGTAGCTAATATAACTACATAGGTAAGTACTAATAAGTAGGTACTTCCTCTGCAGCCCAGTTCGCAGAACAGCCGCCATCAAATGGATTTGTATGTGTATGGCGTTTCCTCGAAACTAGCCGAGCCTACAAATTAATTTTCCATTTCCGTAGGTAACTAGTAAAATGAGTGTTTCCTTGAAATACCTATATACCTATAGTACCACCTATATCAGTATAACCACCTATAGTATGTTGAAAATGAAACCGTTTTTCAATATCAAAACGAACTCCGCGTAAGTTTTTTTACTTCGTACCTATATCTCAGCATTTGAGCAATATCTCGTCTGGGGATCTGTGTTGACAAAATAACTTTCTACTATCGATATAGTAGAAAATTTAAAAATGTACGAAATTTACAGATACAATGTATGTTATGGCACCACGGTAACATACCATCCTTTCCATTAATTATAGTAGTATTATATATCGATCGATGCTAAAACAAGCGACAATACCTGAAAAAACTAGAATAAAAGTTTTTTGTGGAAAAATATATTCTTCCGGACAAGTTTTTATAAACATGTTATTGGTACAGTAATCTTGTGGGCACCTTCCGGCTTCATCATCAGAACCCTGGATATCTAGGATCAGCGTACTTGTAAAGACAAATCAAACGAGCCCAAACTTTTTTTTTATGTTATTTGGTAACGAGACGAGCTGGTCGTTTGCCTGATGGTAAGCATAACGCCGGCCCATAACATTTGCAGTGCCACCCAGAACTTTGAAACACAAAGGCCTGTGCGGCACTGCAGTGCGCTCGTTACCCTGAGATATTAGGTATTAAGTCTCATAAGCCCAGTAATTTTACTGGATACTCTGCTCATCAAACCGGAACACAGTAATGCTTGCACACTATTGCTTGGCGGCAGACTTCACGAGCAAAGCGGTGGTAACAACCTAGACGGACACTCGCAGAAGAGTTAGTCCTCCCAATAACATGACTAGATAGGTTTATGTTGATTCGTTACAGAGTTCCTGTGGCCGCCTTCCGACTCCATCATCATTGTATTTCATGTCATCCGGTTTACACATGTATGTAAAATGTGGGCTCAATTGAAAGCCGGGAATTGGGTCAAATTTAGATTGCAAGATTTGATTGATTGTTAAATAAAATCTTGTAAAAAAGTTCTTCATCAAGCAAATAAGATTATATAAAATTAGTAATTTATAGTTTCAATTCCGCGATAATCTAATCCGCGAATATCGCGGAATTGAAACTCTAAATTACTCACTTTATATAATCTTATTTAAAATGGATTTCCGCAAAGTAACGCCTGATTCCATCAAATTTCTTCATCAAGGTTTAAAACTCACTTGGTTTTTTAATATAGTTCAAAGACTACGTCAATAGAGCTTCATATTTAATTTTTTCTACTGTCGATTACGATCGTAGAAAGTGACTTTATCTTGGCCCCCAGATCTGAAGTGACGATGCGGTCAACGATTTAGCAGAATTAGTTTCGATAGTGTATATACCGATAGATGTTTGGCGAAAGATTATCAACTTTAAAGTGGTAACTTGCCGGACTCGAAAATACCCTGCCACAAAAAATAAATATATACCCATTTGCCTCATCATTATCCCATTTGTTACAGTGACAAAATCGCAAATGATCCATTAAATCCATACGCGCCATGGTCACTGCGTCAATGGAAAAGCGCAAGGACAGTTGATTTAGTTGTAATTTTACTTTCTTTATGCGACGCGATGCGCCCGCGCCGCCGCCACACGCGGAAATGTTTATCGCTAGACGCTCCACATGGCAACCACGCGTGGCACACGTGTCACATAGAGACATGCAGGTTTGAAAACATCGGTGAAGTTTGTTGGGGATTCATTGTAATCAGATATGGTGATTATAAATATGGTGATTACTAAGCAACATATTTAAAAAAAGAGTAATGGTGATAAGCAACTACGATTGACACAATATGATGCAGTTGCATGCATGCTAGTGAAGTCTGCCGCCAAGCAGTAATGTGCAAGCATTACTGTGTTCCGGTTTGATGAGCAGAGTAGCCAGTGAAATTACTGGGCTTATGAGGCTTAATACCTAATGTCTCAGGGTAACGACCGCACTGCAGTGCCGCGCAGGCCTTTGTGTTTTAAAGTTCTGAGTGGCACTGCAATTGTTATGGTCCCGCGTTATGCTTACGATAAGGCAAACGACCAGCACGTCTCGTTACCAAATATAATAAATAAAATCATACTTTCGCATTTATTACAGTACCAGTACCGGATAATGGATTCAATTACAATATTTATAGACACAATAGTTTGTAAAATTCTTCGTCCCTGTATCACAAATTGCGAAAACCGGAGATGCGGTCGCGGGATGCGGCGGCGACGCGCGACGGTGACGCAACCACTCGCAATTTTACACAATCACGGTGTATTATGGCTATTGTAGGAATTGCTTCACGAACTCAATGGGTAACACATAAATTATTTACCTATAAACTGTGACAGGCCGGCCATGTTGACCGTTTATCTTTCAAAAGAAGATGCGCAATTTTTTTAGAAGCTTTTCTTTATAATTCAAAATAATTTATTGGTCCTAGAAGAGCGCTAAAGTTGAATGACTCAGGTGCCAGTTCCAAGTTCGATTCATGTTATACAATTGAGCGGGCGGGCGACTACTATAATTATTATCTGTGCACTACCGCAAATCACCACATTAACAATAATAATGGAGTTTTGGCGGGAATGCGAAAATGTGCTGTTGTTGTGTTTGTGTTATTTACTAAAACCTGTGTTTTATCGAGTGTTAATGTGTAATAATGGTGGATTATTAACCATTAAGTGTTCGTAAACGTGCATAAGTGAAAGGCAAATAGTACAAAGACGAAAAACGTGTATTTTCGTATTCTATCCAAAACTCCATAGAAGCTTCAGTAAAGTATCCACCGCTTTACTGAAGCGTCACTTCGACTCGATTGCGCCTAGACTAAACTTTAACGTGACTTTGACGACTTTTACACACCAAAACTTGAGATTTATTACATACTAATATATTTTATATAACTTGACACTGGCTAAATACGCAAATCGCGTGGAGCCAAAAACAAAACAAAAAAAACAATAATAATTAAAGTGCCATATATCGAGGCTAACTGGAAGATAAGTACTCGGTAGCATTAAGTTCACCTACAATTTTGTTTGTGCATTTTCTCTTATATCTTGCGTAACCTTTGTGTTTTTCTGCGTAATCCTAGCATACTAAAAATATCCATAGACGGGTATAGATATTATGTCTGTAGATTTGTTTTCTTTCTTTGAGAGAAGGCCTGTGTCCCAGCAGTGAGAACGTACCTAACACAAAACAACATTTTTTTTAATTTATTGTCTGTCTGTCTGTCTTTTTGTTCCGGGTAATCTCCGAAACGGCTGGGCCAATTTTGACGGGACTTACACTGGCAGATACCTGATGTTACAAGGAGTAACATACGCTACTTTAATATTAGAAAAAGAATTAGGGTTCCGCGCAAAAAAATAAATCCAAGAAATTCAAAACCTTCACGCGGGTGAAACCCCTGGCAGCAGCTAGTTTCTTTATATATAATTGGTACCTATAGTATGGTGTTTAATGAAACTTTGAGGAAATAAATAGGCTAGGTAACTAAGTATTCGAAATAATTATTCTACGGAGACACGTTACGCGCACCAGCTAATCTATTGATTAAGTCAAAAACTCGATTAAACAATAATTTTCTAAAGTTGTCTAAATGCTGTGTCATTTAAGTTTGTAAAAAAAACCTACTTAAAAGCAAAACAAAGGGCGAATTAAATGAAAATTACATCTAATAGCTCCATCGTGACAACAAACAATAAATAGTAAATCAAATGACCTTAATTCCTATACTTTAAAATTCATTAAACTTTTTCCATTGCGAGCGAACTAAAAACTTTTGAAAAAATAATTGTAAATTATTGTATAATACAGCCCAGAGTTTGAATTCGTATTTTATTCCGAAAGGGAGTAAACTACTTGACATCCGAAATGGAGATGTGCAAAAAGGCTAATGACCACGGATTATGTAATAGTTAGCCGACAGGTATAGCTGGTAGCCTAGCTAGGCTTGCTCTCTGTTCTACATAAAATGTGTTTTGCAATGCATAGTATTCTTTTAATGATTGTGCTACAGCAACAAAAGATCCATAATTAATCGAAAACAATGAAATGAATGACAAAAAATATACATACAAATATCTTGATAAACATATTGAGAACAAAAAAAACTGCTTCACCTGGTAAGTGGCAGAAGGCATCATCAATGTAATACCGTGAAAAAAAAAAGGTTCCCGCCTTTCAAAATTCCCGCCACTATAGTTATAGTATTCTTTTCCCTAATCTTTTCTTTTCTTTTTTTTTTCTTCTTTCGTGGCCAGTTACGCTTTGTGTATTTTGCCAATTTCAAGGTTAATAATCTTTTGTTGTTATTGATAAATCGTCTCCTATTGGTCGAGTATTAGAACGTCTGTTTTTTTTAATATTCTAATGAAATGCTTTTTTGGCGTAGGTACTTTTGTTACTTTTATGATCGATTATTAAATTTAATTGGCTCGCTGCGAACATCGTGAAAGCTTGTTCTTTACCTAAGTATATAGTGACATTAGAAAACATAAATAATGAGTGGATCGAAGCTAGCAACCTTTAGTAAATACTCATGAATATTTTAACTAGCAATCACATCACGTGATTGATGCCCTTCGGAACTCCTTGCTGACAATTAATGAAACAGTTGTACACATGTCGCCTACAACTAGCTGTGCTCCGCGGCTTCACTCACGTAGCCTAAGTTACTCACTGTAATATCAGCTATCTGCCAGTGAAAGTACTGTCAAAATCGGTCCAGCCGTTTCGGAGATTACCCGGAATAAACAACAAGACAGACAGACAGAAAATTTAAAAATGGTTGTTTTGTTATAGGTACTGTATATACTTTCATATGCATTTAGTAAAAAGCTGTTATTTTGACATTACAAACAGACACTTCAATTTTATTTACTTGTATAGATGATAGAAAAGCACGGAATAAAATGTTTTAGAACCGTCAAAAGAAACACTAACACTAACCACTAGCTTGACCAATGTGAATTAACGGTCATATAATTTCGTGGCGTAAGTATGTTTTTCCGTTCGAGAAAAAAAGAGGAATATAGGATGAGTGTAAGTACCTATGTATTTGTTTAAAATTAAAATAGGATCCATCCTGTTTTTGCTGGAAAGAGACTAATATTAAAATTTAGTTAGGTTGGCGAACAACACAATCTCTTGATAATGTAAACGGGAAATTTGCATTGACGTCTTAACCTCAATTCCTACTGATTTTCCAAATGTGCGTGAATCACTTTTTGTGTAGTTTGTTTGTTTGTTTTTTTTTTCAAATAACAAAAAACTAAGGTAAGGCCCTCCTTCAGGTATAATTCTTTTGTATTGAAATTAGATTGAAAATGGCGATGGGTTTCCTTTTAGTTGAAGGTTATTTCGTAGTTTTTATTTAATTAAGAAAAAGAGACACTATAAAGTTTAAATATTTTTACATAATATATCTTTAGATAATTAAATCTAATTTTTTTTGGTTACAAAAAATGTGGTCATTGTCGCTCAAAATATTGAGCATCTCGCGACAAAAGAATTTCTTTTGGGATCTTTTTGCGATTTTTTTACAAGATTGTGGACAATTTCTATATAATGTTTTATAGTTAAGTCTTTTCTATAAACACTTGGCTATAAGACTGTTTTATTTTTTTGCTTGTAATATCTAAGACAACGGAGATTTGTGCGACAAAATACAGGACTTTTTCAGATGTTTCGCTTTAGCCGCGTCTTAAAAAAAAGCTTGCAAAATTCGGTTAGTATTAGTACCTACAAATTCAAACGTAATGGATGATCTCACTGCCTTCACACGCGAGCACGTGTATTTTAAAATATGTCTGCTCTCTGTTCTCATGAGCACCATCGGTTTGTCAATCGTATTGTATCGCAATAATTGGTTCTTGGAAAATATTGGAGATTTTCCAAGTATTTTAATACTGATGGGAATTATGAGATATTATGGCTGATGAAATGATACCAAAGAGAAAAAAATAGGAGATGTTTCTTAATGCAAATATTTATTTTATTTATGTTATTTGGTAACGAGACGAGCTCGTCGTTTGCCTGATGGTAAGCATAACGCCGGCCCATAACAATTGCAGTGCCACCCAGAACTTTGAAACACAAAGGCCTGCGCGGCACTGCAGTGCGCTGGCTACCCTGAGACATTAGGTATTCTCATAAGCGTAAATCACGTGGACCCAAATTAAAAAAAATATAAGAAAAGGTAATATTTCAAAGAACGGAACTTGCATGCCCCGACAAGACGAAATTTAATTGACAGAACTAATTTTTTTTATAAAAGAAATTAAAAACAATTTGTTTTATTGACAACTAGATCAAAAAGATAATTATCAAAAGTCTTCTCACGATCAATAAAAAAAAAAGTGAATGTTGTGTTCTTATATTTTTTAAATATAGAATTTTATTTTTTGAAATATAATTTGCAAAATGTCATTCGCACCCCACTTAGGTCATTCCTATAGAAGAAACGACCTAGAAGAGAGTGCAAACTTTGCTCTAGCATGTTCTTAGAAGTCGGTGGCTATGTTAGCCGTCGTCTGTGGAGCCATGCGGGATCGAACCCACGACCTACTGGTTACAAGTCGACGCGCCGACCAGCGCGCCAACTCGCGTTATCTATAGTCTCTGAAAATAAGCGACCGATTACGACAAACTTTATGGGTACAATAATTTATCATTACTGTATAAATAAATATGTTTATTTATTTATGTTAAAAGAAAATATGATAAAATAATTTACTACAAAAATAGAATTATGTTTGACGTTCGAAATCGTTGTAGATGGAGCTAGTGTGCGAGTATTTGGAATTGATATTTTTAGTATTTTTTAACTTTGCGATGCTTGTTTTTCTTGTTGAAGTGAGCGCGGAATTTTCCTGGAAAATTTTGAATTTGAATTTAGATAGTTTTTGTTTGTGGTTTTATTACTTGCACTAATTTTTTTTGTGCTTTTCCAAGGTAGGTTCTTACAACTTGTCGACAACTAAGATTCTAATCACCTTCCGGGACAACAAACCAATTCAAACAGACCTCTTTATACAATTTTAAAAAACTTATCCAATTATTTATTTGAAAAGGGTCTTCGGCTACAAACAGCCTGCAAAGCTATACATGGCAAATTTAGTTTTTATTATAATAACAGAAAAAGTAAACAACATAAACTAAAATAACTAAATAAAATACACACTCATTTATTTACAATCTTAATCTTAATTCCAATTATTTTGGAATTCTGGCACAATGTGTATTTGTTAAAACTATAAAATTCACGTATTTTTATATAAGCCACTTTTTTAAGAAGTGCCACTAACACTACGCTATCGTAAGTTAAAAAAAAATATTTTATGCCTTCGCATATTTTTACTGCTTCCATAAGTATGTCACAAAAATACCTAAACATTCACACAATGTCACATTACATTCGAATGTAACAACCGTAATTGCGCACCGGCACGCAATCCTGCAATGATAGGTAGTAATGAAGTAACCTCGGCCGCTTCGTGATAGAGTAAAATGTTCGTTTACCTATGATTTATATCGATAATAGAAATTGCAATAATCGATGCGGTTGTATCGTGATCAATCGATGTTACAGGTGCAACACTTTCGCTGAGTCGTGATTAGTGGAATACGGTTGTGAGGGCTGTACCGTATTTTAGAGGTAGAACGAATTTTTGGCGGGATAATTTTTATTTTCTTTTTCAATTTATGCAATGTTATTTGAGTATTTAGCCAGTGTCATAAATAAAATAAAATCATGTCAAATATAAAAGCACGTCGCGTCGGACTAAATATTATGTGTGGTGTCAGCTTTTTCTTCGTAAATTTTTATAAATTGTAATTTTTGGAAATTCTTATTTTTCTAAATTTTTAATTTCATAAATTACAGCCAGTTAACTTTTGATGGGATGGAATTAAATTACACTTAAGAACTTTCATAATTTTCCATTCGTCAATTTTAGGCTTAGATTGTATAGATACAGAATACAGATTTTTTACTTATTATGTACAGCCAGGGATATAAGTACTTAAATATAAAACAATTTGTTGCTTTCCAATATAAGTACTTATGTCGACACTATTGTCATATAGGCCATACAAAATTATACTAAAAGTTGTTATATTCGAAACAAGGGACAATCTAGTTCTCACGATGGCCGGTTTTTGCTATACGAGCACTATATACATCTGTCCGAAATTTAAATTGATTTCCTCGCAAGTACTTTACCTTCCATTCCTTCTTCACTAGCCACTTTCTCCAACCATTATGTTCTCACGGTACTTTTCTCGACGAAGTGTAAATTTATGTACCAACCAGTGGCGTATTTAAGGATTCAGCGCCCTGGGCCTGCAAGCCCCACCGCCCTGCCGATGCCGATGCCTTACACCCACGACCACCTTACGAGATTTAGGCTGTTATTAATAAACAGTGTTAAACGATGGTTTAGTTAAATTGTGTTTTGTCTTTATTGGTATTTGACAATTTTAAACTGAATCGAAAGAGACAAACCACATTTTAACTAAGTACCTATTCAACCGTTTAACACTGTTTATTGATAAGAGCCCTACTGTTTATTAATAAGAGTTAGGTAGGGTTTTATAAATTCTTCTGCTTGCGCCGCCCCTTGCAGCCTGCCGCCCCGGGCCATGGCCCTTTTGGCCCTAGGGTAAATACGCCCCTGGTACCAACGCTAAAGTACATTAATTAGTACATCCAGCTGAGCAGATACTGTGTTTTAAAGCAATTAGTAGACTTGGCACCACGTAATTATGGGTAGGTTGGGAGGAGCGAAAAGATTTCATTTGCTCTCTCCTGTACGTACTTCCTATTATATTGGTAGCTATCACAGCCCAACTGTATATTAATTATCTCGTATTCCGCGCTTGATGCAAAAGCATGGTTACTTTGACAGCAAAATGCATACTTGCATTAGCGTCTACGATCAGCATTAGAAGGCTAAATAATTATTTTAAGCAGATGCGTTGACATATTTTCCTACAAACTTCCTTTGACACTTTCCATTTCACATGTTGCTAAAGTTTCAACTGTTCAAGTTACCAAAACTTAATTGCTGCTACTTCACTACAAAGATATTGCTAACATGTTTCAAGTTGATGTTACCCTCATAACAGCCACTTAAAATTGCACGAACATCGACGTATTCCACCCCATTCAAGAAATTACAGTTCAAACCCCTCTGGGAAATCCTGGGAAAGTACACAGTTGCACATGCATTTGTTAGTTCCAGTTAGGTTCTTATCAAGTTATAAATGATAAATTCTAGAGCTAGTAGAATGGGTAGAGCAAGGGCTGAAAGATTGTACAATAAAATTCCTAAGACAATAATTGAATTATCGCAAGGAATTGTTTACACATATTATAGTGAAGAATTAATTGATTAAAAAGCTTGTTATAAAATTAAGAATTATGCAGATGATAAAGATGCATGGAGCCTCCTGGCGACTACTCTAAAACATGATTTTTAGCATTAGAAACATTGTAAAAACTATTTTTAAAAAGAATTCCGACGAGCTTCTTGCCCCTTGATCAGTCTATACCAATCTGGAACGTGCACTTAGAGTAATTTATTTCAGCTTTCATGAGTGCTCCCTTGGGCCCATGTGAACAAAGAATTTTGAATTTTCAAAGCTTCTAACTAACTAACTAAAACTCTTAAAATTTCTTTAAGCTACCCGAAGGCTTGTGACTTGGCTTAACCTCACCGATCGGTCTTGAAACTTGGATGCTCTTCTACAATATACCTACCTAATAAAATCAAGGCCTAACTCACTAAACAATATATGAACACATTATTTTCCCATTAGGTACCAAAACCGTTCCACCCATCCTAATCTGAACTAATGCATGGCATCATTGAATATTCATTTCACAGTGTAAGGCAGTGAACGAGGTTGAACTAGACGCCAAGTTGCTCAGTGCTCACAGACATGTCCTATCAATGTATATCAATACATTTTATACTAGCGTCTGCCCGTCGCTTTGTACATTTGGAATCAGAATAAAATATAGTCTACTTACTAGCTTCTGCCCGCGGTTTTCATCCGCGTTCCCACAGGAACCGTCAAACTTTATCAATTTTATGTCTCACTAACTTTTGCCCGCGGTTTTCACCTGTGTTCCCCCAGGAACCGTGCATTTTTCCAGGATAAAAAGTAGCCTATGTTACTCTCCGGTCCATAAACTATATCTATGCCAAAAATCATGTCGATCCGTTGCTTCGTTACTACGTGAAAGGACAAACCAACAAATTAACAAACCAACAAACACACTTTCGCATTTATAATATTATATTAGTATGGAGTATGGAGTATGGATTAGCATCTGCCCGCTGTCTCACCCGCGTTTAGCGTCGTGACGGAATCACGGAAACCAATATGATATCATGTTCCAAGCTTGGATACTTCTACGCAAGTATACTGTGTGCACATGGTAGCCATCAATAGACAATTGTAAACCACAATTGTACACCATGACAAATGGGGGCCTTATTCCCACCGTCTTGTCTGTCCGTCTGTGCGATTGTTTGTGCTGGAGTAATTTGTCTATGGTTTGAGGCAAGCGGCAAGGTCATGGGGGACACGGTATTTTTACGGCGCTAGCTTTTGTAACTTCTACTTGATATATCTACCAGTGACTGTCTCCCAAGGTGATTTGTAAAAATGAATATCAGTTTGAATATCAGTTTATTATGTTTGTGTTTCGGTTTGAAAGGATATTTAGTAATTTTAGTAACGGACAAAAGAGATTGGAAACAATGATGGCTAGTGTGAGCCATTACGGCTCAAATTGGCGAGTGAGTTTGCCGACCGATAAAATTAGGTACATCCCTACAATAATCTTAAACTTTTGGTAAAGAATTTAGCCACACTATGGTGGTAATGCATCTCTGGTGACCACCTAAATAAGGATTTATAAAAATCCCTGAATTAATAAATTCTATACAATATAGAATGTTTAAATGTACATGTGAATATATCAACTTCAAAAAAGGGTCAAATTTGGGTCAGGAGAGATAAAACAGTGGCTAATCTATAAAACAAAATTAAGATCACCTTTACAAAAGTCCATTTCTTAAAAACACAAAGTAAATATCTTCAATTTACTCGATTAGTAGGTGATTTTAGTCAGTTCGGAAAAACTTTAAATGTAAAAACTCTACTTTTTATATTATTAATGACAGCCTAGTGACAGATGACAGAGGCAGAAGCGCGACGCGACGGCACGTGCCGCATGCTTGGCATTCCAGTGACAGGTTGATACGTCTTCAACTCGTCCACAGGCCTGTGTACCACCTTTAAACATTTAGTAAAATGCTCCTTTTTTAATATTTAAAACGTGCGACTAGTATTTGGCATTGGTATAGTTAAATAGAGTTTAGGCAACGATGGCTCAGTGGTTATGATTTCGCCCACCGATCTGTAGATCTAGGGTTAGAATTTCACAATGGACAATGGACATGGAGTCGGAAAAAGTGATGCAACCAACATGTCCCACTGATATCATATAGGCCATTTTCTATTAGTTAACTTTTAGGGATATGAATTGATTGCCCATTGTATAACAATTTTGTTTTCTTGTATTTTGGTGTATAAAGAATTTTTTATTAGATTTCGTCTATTTTTGATACAAAAATATCGTTTGTTTGACCAAAACTCATATACTTAATTATACTTATGCTAAATGTCAGGGGCCTGTTTCATAAAAAATATTAGTCTAATATTATGAGTATTAGCCTCATAAAAATATGAAAAAAAAAAACGCTGATAATATTAGACTAATATTTTTTATGAAACAGGCCCCAGAACTAAATAAAACAAGTGAAACTTTAGGTGTCAGGCGGTAAAGAGGCGACATCGATATTATTTCCCATCATGCTTAGCAACAGCAACGTGTCGCTATGTCACAGACACAATACAGACAGTACGGAAACTACACACATAATTTGCTCTAAACAGCTTTCTTATGGCAAAATATGTTGCAGTGCACGGACCGTGGTTGGCGTATCGTGTAAACCTCGCCTACTTTTCTGAAAAGCTTTTACACTCAATCGATGTTAAACTTGAAATCTAGATTGATTGAAATTAAGTCAAGCCAAATACTACGTATTTCGATCACCACTTCAGTGCTCATACTTTATGGAAGATTTCCCATCACGAAGCACTTCCCATTTGTGAACATGCCTAATTATTGTTAATTTTTAATTAACAAGTGACTTTTAAAACATCGGGACACTACTTCGACGAAAATATCGCGATATTTGAAATTTCATCCCCCATTTTTCCATCCTTAGGGGTGGTTAAAAAAGTTTATAAAAGAACCACACAACAGATATAAATACTAACTCATTAAAAAAAAATTTAAATCGGTTAACAATAAGCGGCGAAACCGAGTAACATCGCCACAAAAAAAAAGACGAATTTACACCTCCTTTGTTGGACGCCGGTTAAAAAAGTTGTTATGAGAGGTTACTTAAATACAATTTTAAGAAACTTTATTTTACGGCACTCAAGTGCAGCTGCCGGAATACGATCGATAGCTACACAATGTAATCGTTCAAAATAGCTTCACTTCAATCACTTATCAATATCACGCAACTTGTCATACTGTCTTCCTGCTATCCGGTGGCAACGTGTAGCAATGTCGCATTACGTGATCGAACGTTATAAATCGCGGACAAAACGTGAGAATTAGTTTTCAGACACAAAAAAAAGCTATTTTAAATTCCTCGCTAATAGAATTCGCAATCCAAAATGTCTACCAAAAAGTGGAAAGTAATTTTGTGTAATGATCTTGTGAACAGTTGAATTTCGAACAATTACTTAAAAAAAACTGATTGCTCTGAACGTATCTTTTAAACTCCATTATCAGATTTTGGTCGAATACATGGCCATATAGCATATTTTCAGATAAATGAATGAGGTTTTTTTTTCACATCTCAAGCTCGTATTTTAAAAGTTTTGTTTATCATTCGAAATCTAAGCGCAAAAGTGTTTTTTATTCGCTAGCTTGGAAAGGACGCCATGGTGCACGCATATTTCGAGTAATAAATAAAAAATCTTTCCCCACTATAGTGAGGAGAAACATTGTAGGTTTCACTCGGTGGCAAAGTTATTTTGCGTTTCGTACCTTTGAAACCCTCGGTTCAATCTTAGCATCCTTGACTTCCTCGGGTTTCAATACAAATACTCGCGCCAAAGAACAACTTTGCAGCCTTACGTAACAAATAACTATTAATGTTATATATTTTTGAAGCGACAATGCTCAGTGTTATGAGGTCTAACTACTGATTAGCAGATCGATGGGTTGAATTTTTTTTCAATCCAGCCGCACTGATGGCATGGCGAGGTGGATGGTTTGAATCCTACAACTGCAAATGTTAACACACAATATTTATGGTCCGGCAGGATTAAAAAACCTTTTTTTACTTGAAATAGACTTACATACGTTTAAGAGCGATATTACCTGATGCGGTAGACCATCTAGCACGCTTGCCTACAGAAGAAACCTATTCACTCTCGTCTTGCTTCCTTCCAAATTTTAACTGTCGCGAAACAAGCAGGCTGGCAATGAATTCTGCTCCTTAGCCGTCCGTATAATGAAGGTTGAAGCAAAACGCTTGATACCTACGGACATGAGGGATATCAACAATATACGAGTGATGCAGTGCCTTATCTCTAGTCGTCCGATGGTGAACCTACGAGTTAGAGATACCGAAATCGATTCGATCTATCAAAAATAATTGAAAAGGCCAAAATAGATATTTCAACGACGAAAATTGTGAGAAATCTAAAATTCCTAGCGAGGCTACAAACGCCTGGAATACTTGTACCTTCCTAATTATTTTACTTTAATATATTATATCCTTTCATTTAACCTAAATAAATTAACTAGTCTGAAATATTTGCAGTCTTAAAATGGAATTGAATGATAGAATTGCCTACGATAACTTATGTTCTAGGAAAAGATCGATATCAGTGGATGATCGGTTGACCGTACTCAGAACTATTTCAATCAATTTGAATTCTTTACCGTAGTTACTACTTATGTCTGTAGCAGAAAGGAACCGACGTGCTCCACTAATTGAATTAATGAGACGTATATACCTACTAGATCTTGTATCACGAGCGCGAATTAATTGTAACATGATCATTAGAACTTTTTTGTTAAATCACTTTTTTATCACAATAAAAAACATACTTCCCAAAAATTGTATTTTTCCTGATTATAATTTTATTATAATATATTGTAACAGCTGTTTTTGGCAAAATACACATACCGTGTCTGGCCAAGAAAGAAGAAAAAAAACAGCTGTTTTCATGGTTTTTGGCGGGAAAAATGTATTGTTTTTTTTTCTGGCCAGACACGACGAGTTTTTGTATTTATTGTGCCAAATTAAAGTAGAACTTTGTTTTATACATAACATTGATGGCTAAATAGTAAATACGCAGATCGCGTGGAGCCAAACTTAAATATTACGAAATATAATTGTTTTTGTTGATGACACCACAGTGAAAATTTCCACTTAACCAACCTTCTACTGTGTTTTCAATGTTACTTTATTTTCTTCTGTTGCTTTGACAGTAAAAGGACAATAATACTTCACTCGGAGCTAAGGCGACGACTTGATCTTTACCTATTTACCCAAAAGTATACAGCATTCATTACCTGTAACAAAAAAGGTTAATATTAATAACATTACATAATTAATTCTATAATCAAGTTTAGTACCTGCCCAAAAAAAAAACAAGTTTAATGTTGAGCCAATCTTTTTAGCCCGTATTTTTGTTACTGTTTTGTAAGGAACTCTGTAAGTATGGATTATTTTCCTTCATTTATTTGAAGTATTGAATAAAAGTTTTTTTTATCTTCTACCTATACTAAAATTCAGAGATGAATCTAAGCGTGGACTCATGTTTCCATTTATATCAAAATTCCATACAGTATTGATATTATTCCACACTAGACTCGTCTCAAAATCTTAGCCTTAGTATAAGGTAGAAGATAATAAAACTTTTATTCAATACTTGAAATAAATTTAACTTATTAATAAGAAGGAAAATAATCCATATTTACAAAATTCCTCACAAAACAGTAACAAAAAATGCGGGTTAAAAAGATTGGCTCAACTTTAAGCTGGTTACCTTAGTTAGCATTGCCTTAAAACCTAACGGCTTTTAACTAATATAACACTCCACGCGTTCCTCTAACAGCAGATAAAACGTAAACCTGGCAATACCGTAAAATCTTGTACCTGCGTAACTGTCACCAACTCGGAGCTTGTTCACTTATGATATATATGTTTATTAAAATGTTCCAAATAACGCGCCGAGAGCATTGCAACCTGTTTGTAATAGACAGGGCCAACCCGTTACATGTGGATTACTTTTTAGAGTACCGTGGGCGATAAGAAACCTCTAACTTAGGCCGCACCTCACCAGGGGCCTTACCGGCTAACAATCTCTTGTTCGTTTTCGACCCCAACCCTTTACCTATTTATCCGAACCTTGTAACCCGAATTTACCTATTTATTTTAAAATAGAAAAAAATGGTTTACGCGTTTTAAAAAAAAACTAAAATGAGTTATTATTACTGTATTTCTGACAAGACGAACCAACATAACAACAATGAACAAAATGTAGTAACCTATTCAACAACATGAGAGTAATTATTTTGTGCAGAACCCTTAGACACGCCTAAATTGCTTACAAGTTTCTGCTTGACCGATTTTTTTTTAATTTAGATCGTGGCCAACGAGTGTCTGTCATTATCCTGCGTACCTACACCTGTTTGATGGGAACTAAGGGCAGACCTATTTCTTGACCGACTTTTTATCACAATTAAACATGGAGATAGCAATACACTAAACGCTACAGTAAATCAACTTGCAAACACTATGATGACTTATTTTGATTTAAATAAATATAGATAAAAAGATAAATTATTTATTAGAATCATTGTAAAAAACTACTTTTTTTAAAAAGAATGCCGTGACGAGTTTCTTGCCCTTCTTCTTGCTCGGCCTATACCAATTTGGAACGGGCACGGTGGGTTTCTGGAAGGTTCGTTGACTTTGAGCACGGATTGGGTCTGTTGGTGTCTTTGCCATTTATTATGTTCTGATAAAGACAGCATTAGTTTTAGTCTGTGATTCGGGTAGATGAATGTTGCAGAGGCCGGCTGTTAGAGTCATTTTAACTTTCATAAGTGCTCCTTTGGGGCCTATTTGAATAAAGACTTTTGAATTTGAATTTGAATTAAGTGTTAATAAAAATTCATAAATTTACATATTAAGTAAGTAGTAGGTACTTAAAGTGTTACAGAAATCCATAACTAATAGTCATAGTTACATTGAGGCTAGCACTGAGTATGAATAGTGATTACAATAATTATAAAAATGGTACGTGATAACGTGGTGGTGTGTTTGTGTGCGTGTGTGTTAATTAATGATTAACCATTATTAACTATGGTTTAGGTATGCCTAAAAATTCGTTAACACGGTTAATAAATTATTCATTTAAGAGAAGAAATCATATATCTTACTAGAAAAATATAATTCTAAAGAATATATTATATATATATATTATATAATACTACTAAGTTAAATCATGGTTTGAAAACTTATCATTCACACACTCATTTTCGGATCAACCTCTAAGTAACTCGCACCTCATTGGAACGTATGTAGTAACTTAGATTACTGACTAGCATTATACTGTGACAGGCCTACGTCTAAAAACACCTTGTTTCACCCAAGGACTAGTTTTACAAACACAAGCTTAGTTTTTACAAGTGTTGATGTAATTAAAAAGTGATAATTATCATAATGAGTAGTAAAATAATGGTGCTGGTGCCCTTTTTGTGCTGCGGACGATTTAACTGGAGTTGTAGTATTTTATAAGTATTTATAGTATGCGATTTGGATTTTTTACTTATTCCTGATAAAGTCAAGACTGTAGGTTACTGGGCTCATCCTAGATTTCTATCTTGAAAAAATACAGTCGGTATATGTATACATTTTGTGATATGTAAATGTTTACTAAATGTAAGGTTACATGAGTTAGTCTACGTGAGCCTATCGAATCTATACAAATAAATAAAATTGAAGTGTCTGTTTGTAATATCAAAATAACAGTTTTTTACTAAATGTATATTCATATGAATGTATATACGGTACCTATAACAAAAACACAAAATTTTTGTCTGTCGGTCTGTTTGTTCCGGGTAATCTCCTAAACGGCTGGAGCGATTTTGACGGGACTTTCATTGGCAGATAGTTGATGTTATAAGGAGTAACTTAGGCTACTTTTATTTAAAAAAAAAATTAGGATTCCGCGCAAAAAAATAAAAACCATGAAATCCAATATCTCCGCGCGGGTAAAACCGGGGGCAACAGCTAGTCTCCAATAAACTGAACCCTTAATTGTTGTCTCTGGTCCAGAACTCAAATGTGAGTTCCTGGCTACGGTCTTCCTAAGGGGCAGCTTAGACGCTCAAGCAAACGATACGTTTGCTTGTCAGAATAACAACGCTTTTGCGTCAAGCGCGCATTTCGAGTATCACTAAATCCACGCTTGACGCAAAAGCGTTGTTATTCTGACAAGCAAACGTACGTTTGCTTGAGCGTCTAAGCTGCCCCTAAGGGAGTTGATATAGAAAGCGGCCCCGAGGCACGCGCCTGTTGTGTATATTTCGCAGATATTTCGTTACATTTTGTCTCGTGCGCCTGGGGCGCTTCTCTATAAACTGCCTTAGGCATTTGAAAAGAATATTTGAGTTTGTTTGCTTAGTAAATGTTTCTATAGCTCCATTCATATGAGCAACGGTTGATGACGTTAGTGCCTATATTAAAATCACATAAAATCGTGAAAATTAAAATTAATAACACTCATGAATTCGCCAATAAAATAACGCTGCACGGCAGATTGAGTTATTAAGTCTAATCGAACGCGAAATTAGTCATTAGGCCTCGAACGATTACTACGAAGTTGTTGATAAAGATAAACGATTTGTTTCTTGAACCGGTTCTCCATGCGATGGGTTTCTATGTCTTTGAGTTATTTTCAGGTAACATAAAAATGAGAAATAGTAGATTTGAGGTCGATTTTTTTCATGGACCTTTTTGGCTCTACTGTCACTTATGTGCGTGTGTAAGTAGTCGAAACTCATTTCAATTGCGTTTAATTACTAGCAAACAAACTACCACCACAGCAAAAAATAAGCTGTATTTTTAATGTTTTTTTATTTAATTGGCGGTAATTGTAATAGATCCCAAATAATATTGTAGAAATACAATGATATTTTGTTCAATACAATTATCGTCCAATGAAGTTTTAGGTAAGGGTAAACGTACTGTTGTAACCAGTTGATTGAATATACCTACAGTCCTACAGTATAATCATTATCATTCTCATTATCATCATCATGATCATTATGATCATGGTGGTTATTTTTAGTGCTAGTCTGGCTTGTTACCACCCTCGATTCTATAAAGGCTTGTCCTAGCAGCTGCAATTTAGAGACGGTAGGTATTAAGTCCCTACCTTCGATAACAATAATTCACATAAACTAAACAAATGATTTCAAAATGACGATGGTATCGTCACAAAACGATCACCGGTATTTTATTGCAGAATCGTGTTAATGATCTTCATCAAAGAGATAATTTTGCGATGAAACCATTATTGTCATTATTAAACCATTTGCTTAGTAGAATTGGGGTCCAGATCGTTTGAGAGATTGGTTGAACGGTAACCTTTTATCACCAAACTAATACACAGCCTTAGTAATAAACATTGTGTTAGCTTTTATTATTTTAGTAATTTATGAACCAATGTGTTAGCGTTTATTATTATTTTAATCATTAATGAACCAATGTGTCAAGCCATCATTGTAGGTAAATATGTTTCCAAGTCTGCAACTATTTCTGTTACTCATTTTTGACTGTAGTTCATTTGACATCCACTGCGCAGTGCTGACGTATAAGTGATAGTCAGTGTATTTGAGTCTGTATTCTTTTCCGGTTTTATTAAAAGTTGCAAAACGGAAAAAAATCAGCTATGAAAAAATGCACTAAAAAGTAAAAAAGCAATTTTGTTGGATTACATAATTTTTTTCAGTTATTTTTATTTAAAAACCAAACTACTGAACCGATTTTGATAAAATTTCTATGGGACCAATCTGAAAGTATATCGTTTCCAATAAAAAGAATTTTCAAAATAGATGAATTAGAATTTAATAAATGACGGATAAATGAGGTAACCAACATAAAAAATAAAATACCAGCCGATTGAGAACCTCCTTGTTGTTGAAGTCGGTTAATAAATAAAGGAATCATAAATCACTCCGAGCATAACCTTTCCCTTATAAGCTTCCAAAGTGAGGTTCCTCAATCACACTTATAAGACAATGCTAAGTGCAAACAAAAACTCAAGTATACAGAGTTACTCATAGAATTAGTCACTGTCGGCACGGTCGGACACAATACCAATTACTGGCAGTATGGGTGTTCGATAAAATGAGTTAAGTACCTTTTGTTCCTAATTTAGAGTTGTGACGATGTCGTGACGGTTAGTAGACGAGCTTTTGCAAACAACAGACAAATTATTGGGTTTATGAGACTTTATATCTAATGTCTCAGGGTAACGAGCGCATAGCAGTGCCTCGCACGCCTTTGTGTTTCAAAGTTCTGAGTGGCACTGCAATTGTTATGGGACAGCGTTATGATTACCATCAGGCAAACGACCAGCTCGACTCGTTATCAAAAAGACTAAAAAAATAACAAAAATCTACAGAGGCCTCGATTACTGACATCACACAATTGATTTTTTTTTCATAAATAATAATATCGGAAAACATTTTTCGATGGTTTATCAAAAAATGTTATTAGGTATGCACAGGTATGCACATAGGTATGACGCAGAAGACATCAAATCTCGAAGACGAAAATTTGTGACATGTTTGCATTAATTATATATGACACAGTACGTCGAAACTAGAAAGCGTCGATACTCTAAGCAAACTGTAATGTGTCTACGAAACTACGAACACATTCAAATTCTCACTGTGTGAAAAATGCCAAGAACGTCCATTCTAGCAAAAAAAAGCTTGTCGTCATACATACATACATACCAACATACGAAATGAATAAGTACGCCTTTTGAATAAATGTGAGGTCATTAGCACGAAATGTACATTAAACTTGCTACTATAGAAGTAATACTAAGCCTATTTTAAGAACATGTTTTAAGCAAAAACTTATGTACTTACTCCACTGTAGTCTAGAGTTGTTCTTACTAAGTATTTTGTTTACAGAAATTTTTTTTATTCCTTTTTAATTTGTTTTAAAAGATATCCCTTCTATTCCCCACTATATATTATAAATGTGAAAGTGTGTTTGTTGGTTCGTTGATTTGTTTGTTTATTGGTTTGTCCTGCTTTCACGCAGTAACGGAGCAACGGATCGACGTGATTTTTGGCATATATATAGTTTGTGGACCCGAGAATAACATAGGCTACTTTTTATCCCGGCAAAATGCACGGTTCCTGTGGAAACGCGGGTGAAAACCGCAGGCAGAAGCTAGTTGTCTAATATAATATTACTCGGTCGGCTAGCAAAGAACGTACTGGCTGACTAGTTACATAGGTATCTTTGTAGTATGTACGTTACAGTGCGTATTCTTTGTGCATGAATGAATGCTCTATCTTCACAAATGAAATACAAGGTAACGATGTGTGCAAATCTCAACCACTACGTGACTCACATCCTGAAATGTTGAGAGATTCAATTTTTTTTTATATGTAGTAAGTACTCTTCGGTTAAATAAGTAGGTCCAACAACGAGACCAAAGGTTAAAAAACATGTTTTTTTTTAATCAGTTGCATTGAATAATATTGCAGTACTGGGTCGGCTAATAAGAGTAGTAAGATTGATATGATATAAGGTATTGCGATGATAGATGAAGTGGCACAAAATTACGAATTAATTTTCACGTAAAATAAACTTACCGTGCCTATTATAGATCAATAGAACCCAAAACAACAGTTTATAAAACAATTTCCTAAAAAAGAAAAAAAATTCAAATTCCAAAAATCTCGTAATAATGTCTGCTCTATGGATCAAAACACCCCATTTATGTATCCATTAAAGAGTCAAACCAAGGGCTATGCTTGGGTTCCTTAGCACCCTATTTAGGAGTCGTTAACGAGGCGAATGACCCCAACTATTGTATGCGCTCGCGCAGGCCATGCGTCATAGTTATGTTGTTAGATTAGGCGTAAGGAAGAAGCTTCATAAAAAGTAGTAAGTAAAGTAAGTAGAGAAGTTTTAGACAATGCGTTACCATAACGTACTTTTGAATTATAAATGAGGTGGTTTTTATTTCGACCGTTTTATTTTTACTAGCTTTTGCCCGCGGCTTCACACGTGCAGCATCAGGATAGCAGTGATAATGTAACCTATTGATTTTAGTGGAAGAGTTTTTAGAATCGGAACATTGGTTTCAGACATCTAGAAAATGATAGAAACTAGTGACTATATACACGAGCAAAGGTGGTACCCATTAAGCGAGATACTCGCAGAAGCGCCATCTGGTAATTAATTGATTTCATTGTAAAATGATATAATTATATTTAAATATGATCAAGATGTATTGCTATGTATTCCGTGGAAGATGGGGCGACCTTTGGTATGGGACGCTACCTGTGTTGACACCCTTGCGCCGTCACATCTTCCCGGTACTCAAAATAAGGCTGGTGCGGCAGCTGAATCCGCTGAGAACCTCAAAAGGCGCAAATATAGTAGTCTTGATAGTAGTTACATATTTGAGCCTTTTGGGGTTGAGACACTTGGACCGTGGGGACCTGGAGCTCATCGAATTTTTAAAGACCTTTCAGGGCGTCTGGTCGAAGCCACAAGTGACCAAAATGCTGGCCTCTACTTAGGTCAAAGATTAAGCATTGCCATTCAACGTGGCAATGCTGCCAGCATTTTGGGAACGTTGTCTACTGGTAGCGGATTATTAGATTAAGATTGTAAATAAATTAGTGTGTATTTTATTTAGTTATTTTAGTTTAAGATGTATTGCTTGATGTAACACACTCAAACACACACACACACTTGCACATATACAATCACACACATACTACCAGTTATATATATATGTACAATCACGCTTGCTCTGTTCACAAAATATGAATTTATTTTTAAACATTACCTGTGCTGTGTCTATTGTTTAGGAGGCTGTTTCCGAAAATACAGGCTTTCCCAAGCCTAGTTTCGGGAACAACAGTTCCATTATATTAAGTCAACCCTACAGCCCTTTGTATATATTTTGTCAAATATTTAATATTTTGTTTGTTCTTTCATCGTGTATATGGCTCAAAAAAGATTTTATTATTATTATTATTGCTCAAAAAGTTCGTCATTGTAGCATACCAGAGCGGGGATAAAATAGCAAATTTTCCTCTAGGGGTTTTTATTTTTATTTTTGTCTGTTACCAACGAGACCTATGTGTATCTCCCACGATTACCACACAGACAACTCAACATTCATCTTCACAGAAGACTGAAATTAAGTTCCTGGGAAAAAAACGTCTCGATAAATTTATCTCGGTAAATATCCAGAATTTTACAAATGGTACGTTTAATAAAATAAACTATTTAATATTGTATTGGATTATTTTACTTTCTCGCAATCGTAGTTAAAAGTAGAGTGTAACCATAGATCTTTAACCTTAGAATAAGTTAATACCCAGTAATAAAATTCTACGAGTGTAACACACTGCGCTAAAAACCCGTCTATTTAGTCCCTCGCAAAAGCTCAGGAGTAAAACTACCTCGGGTCATTTTAGCCCCTTGTATCAATCTACTATTAGAAGCCAAATCCAAGCGAATCTTCTCAGGTTCATTATGTTTTAAGGCAAGCAAAAACCTGACATACAGCCTATAGAAAATTTTAAAATTCGAAGGAAATTCACAAAACACGAAGCCACAAAAGAACGGAAAGAACAGATGGTTTCCGACGGCTCTGTTCCCATGCGTACGTTTCATGGCCACAACGATACCACACCAAAATATACTTTATAGTCTGCAAAATAAGGCTAAAAGTATTTTGCAAAGAGTATTGATTGCAGTACCATAATGTTCGGACTTTGCCAATCATCATGTGCATGAAGCATGGCGATGGGAGATATTTGTTTTTTTTTTGTAGTTCTATGTTTGAATTTTTTTTTAACGGTGTCGAAGGCAACTGCCCCTGTAGCAATTGGCCAGTTTTATTATTTAATAAAATAATGGCGTCCGTTCGTCACATCATCTTGCAGATTGCAGATATGCCTGGAGGTTAATTTAGCTTGGAGTCTTAGACGAAGTACGAAGACTAATGTATTGGAAAAAAAGATGAGAAAAAAGGGTTCCAGAGACCAAAATCAAGGTCAATGTTTTTGTAGCTAACTGATACATAGATGATGTAGCACGCAACTTATGCAACCCTGGTACATTACCACCTTAATGGACTACCTAAACTCTATAGGTAAAATCCAACAGTTGCAACAAAAGAAGCTTTTTTTAAACATCAAAGCTCACATATCGTTAACTACATGCACCTGCACTAGGATTCCCTGTGTCGCAGGTGGTACACACACAGATACGCAACAAAAACACCCAAGACCTAGAACAAAGTTTATGGTCATCACACAAAGTTTGCTCTGGCCGAGATCAAACCCGGGATCCCTCGCTTCGCAGGCAGCTTACTACCAACTTAGGCACAAGACACTTCACTGTTGTCACAAATTTGAAATAGAGCAAAAGAGTGGCCCATAAAGTTCATACATCCCTACGACATATCGATAAACGCTCTCGCTTCTAATTTTCCAATTTTGAAATTCCAATACCATCATCACCTTATTCTTCTGAGTAAAATGCAAAACAATCTCGCTTCCAACATTTTTTTTTCTAATTTTCCAGCTGGTGTCCTGTCGCGGTCCAGGGCCCGCTATTTGTCGGCTCGCTCGAGGGGAAACTCATTTGAATACCACCTCCATCATAGGCACCTCCATTGTCGGTGGCTAGCTACGCAAGACGGCGTACACTTAAGTACTTACTTGCTAGTATTTTCACTTAAAAAGTCTAGTTCTAGTTAAAGTCTATTTCTATAGAAATCAGGGCATACATTCCAAGTTTAACCTTCCCAAAAGTCGTATCAACTACAACTCTGAAGGTACATAATGGATGTTATAAAACTTACTTAACAAGTTAACATTGTATTTTTAGCTACAATATAGGTATGGCAAGCACGTATTTGTACTAAAAGCGTACGTAGAACAGAATTATGTATTACGTCACGCATAATTTTATTGTCTAGCCATTGTAATAAACCTACACAATGTAGGAGTACCTACCTATACATAATTCTTAAGAGTACTTACAAAGAGAGACAATAAATAAATAGACGGAGTGCACCCGCTACTGGTGGCATCAAAGTACCTAATTATGCCAGTTTATTTAGAGCAATAGCCTTTTAAGCTGACAGCTAGAAAAAAGAAAAAAAAATAGCGTGTGGAACCATTGTACGGTGGTCGAGTATTTTCTATTGTTCGTTTGGCTAGTTGCCATCTTCAAAATTTTTCAATACCGTTGGTAGGCTCTACTTTTTAATTACAATCGGAATATCAAATTTCAATAAAATACTCTGGCTATGAAAGTCTTAAATAGGAAAAGGCGACATCAGTTTCCTTTAAAGCTGATGCAAATATCAATTCCACTGGCTCATTTTGATCAATCAAATCAAATTAAATAATTTATTTGTCAAAATACATGAAAATTAGGATCTTAAAATTAATTGTTGGTACAATGTATTTGGTCTGCAAGCAGACGTGCAAATGTTTTATAAATAATTCTAGTTACAAAATTCCATATATTCCTTACGACTATAAAAACAATTTGTAAGAAGCCATTCAGTCAATGATTTTTTAAATTTGTTACGGTCCAAGATCTTAATGTCATTAGGTAAATTATTATAGATTGATATACACATATTATAAACATTTCTTTTGTACAAATCTTTTCGGGCAGGAGGCTGATATAATAGGTTAGGTTAGATGGCTTCAACAGCGGGCTTAAAGCGCACTGTCTATATAATTTATTTTAGTCTATGGCTACATAATGGTGTGTAGCAAGTAGCAACCGTGGGCAAACATGTCATTTCGACGGAATTACTACACGTTTGACAAATTAAGTAAACTTTTTGAGATTGCGTAATTCATAAATAATGAGTAATTAATCAGCGGCACAAAAGGTATATAGTAATTAGGAATAAAATAGAATCCCTACTTAATATTCTTGAACATCACGAAGTTTACTTCACTGGAACGGTTTTAGAGCGAGTGTGATAAATCCCCACATAACTTGATATGTCATTGGTGCGGTGCCGAGCCGAGATTCGAACTGTAGTGCATCGGATTGAAAGTCACAAGTTGCCACTTGGCCACATTCGCTCCTTGTTTCAATTTTTTTTTTCAAAATAGTATTTTCAGCTCTTTGTCCCAACTTCACCGTAAGGCCATCGCAACTTAAAGCTAAATTAAGTTAACCACGATAACGGTTTCAATATCATCCATTAAACCACAGTTCAATCACTCTGTTAAGCTCCAGATTAATCACAAATGCCTAACGTAACCACAGCTTATAGGCCTCTCATACTTAAGTATAGTAACAGACCAGTGACTCATGGAAAATACGCTCGTTACATTTAGATTTTATTTAAAATATCACTGTAACTTGCTGCGAGTGTCTATCTGGGTGGAAACTCTCTGTCGCCAAGCAGTAGTGTGCATTACCTACTGTGGTTTATGTTTAATTTGACGAGCAAAGTTGTCAATGGAATTACTATATATTCCGTCCAACCAT
This sequence comes from Crocallis elinguaria, assembly GCA_907269065.1. Classification (NCBI taxonomy): domain Eukaryota; kingdom Metazoa; phylum Arthropoda; class Insecta; order Lepidoptera; family Geometridae; genus Crocallis; species Crocallis elinguaria. The sequence goes on from OU026076.1 coordinate 3,853,002, forward strand.
TTCAATTTTGATAGCTCGATTTAGTGATGTCCTAATACATAACCAATTCGATTTCTTACAACATAGACATTATTTATGATGAAGTTTTAGTTAATTTAACACATCACGAAATAATCCAACGATTAAATATAATAAAATAAAATTGCAGTATTTATGGTACTTATTTTATTCGCTTACAACGTTTTTCAATATTTAACCTTAATTCCTTATCTTATTGATTGTTATATACGCCAGTCCCTTTAAACTGAGACGTTAGGTGTTAAGTCCCATAAGCCCAGTAATTTCACTGGCTACTCTGCTCATCAAACCGGAACACAGTAATGCCTGAACAAGTGAACATTACTGCTTAGCGGCAGACTTCACGAGCAAAGCGGTGGTACCAACCCAGTCGGACACTCGCAGAAGAGTTAGTCCTACCACATAGTACATTAGATTATTATGTCCAGGCCTCACGCAAGGCCTGGACTTTTTACGAGGCCTTTATACCCTAAAGCGAATGACCTACAACATCTCATCATAAAAAAAATACAATAAACGACATCTACAAACATAATTTCCGTTAGAAACGTACTCCCACATATCCATATTTTGCAAGCAAAAGCAAACGTGAGGTCACCGTATGCAAAATAGATTATGCAACGCACCCCACGCCATAATTATGAGGTGCTAAAACATCTGCCATAATAACGAAAACCGTATAGAGATATAAATTGATAAAACGTCAGGTTGGCAGACTCGGGGCTTCGCGGGTGAGCGCGCGTGACATCACTTCCGGTCGGCGACTTCCGCCGGACGTGACGACGACTCGCGAACATTGGAAGTGGATTTTGTTGTGAGTACTAACTACTAATAGCTTAGTATTTTAAATGTATACTGACAAAGTATTTATACAGAGGGAAGGTAATTTTATAAAAAATGTAGAACGCTTTGGCCATAAATATTGCAAATATTTTTGGGAAACTGCAATAAGGTCATAACGTAGGTACACTATTTTGGACACAGTTAGGAATAGAGATAAATTGCATATGGGTTCAGTCATGTGCTACGTAGACGAATTCAGTAGAATTACTAAAACTTTTTATTTAGATGAATGTATCCATACAGATAAATAAAATTGAAGTGTCTGTTTGTAATATCAAAATAACAACTTTTTACTAAATGCATGTGAAAGTATATACGGTACCTATAACAAAACAACCATTTTTCAAATTTTTGTCTGTCTGTCTGTCTGTTTGTTCCGGGTAATCTCCGAAACGGCTGGCCCGATTTTGACGGGACTTTCACTGGCAGATAGCTGATGTTACAAGGAGTAACATAGGCTACTTTAAACTTTAGAAAATTAATTAGGGTTCCGCGCAAAAAAATAAAAACCATGTAATCCAAAATCTCCACGCGGGTGAAACCGCGGGGCAGCTGCTAGTAATATCTATTTGTGTAGACTCAATCATAAGAACGTCATGTTGACATTATTTCCCACGCTTGAAAAGACAGGATTTGGACCACTGTGTCACGTCCTGCTGTTATCTAAAATCCTGTATGTCTCGAATAGAAGTAGATACTGGTTACAAAATTCGACTACCGAACACACACAGGCAAGAAGTGGTAGACGATCAGACTAGCTGTAAATAAACTTATACAATAAATGTGTATGTGTAATACTTATATAATAAAGGTGAAAATGTGTTTGTACGTTTGTCCTTCTTTCACGCAGTAACGGAGCAACGGATCAGCGTTATTTTAGGCTTAGGTATAGTTTTTGGACAGGAGAGTAACATAGGCTACTTTTTATCCCGGAAAAATGCACGGCTCCTGTGGGACCGCGGGTGAAAACCGCGGGCAGAAGCTAGTCGTACTATATTATAAATGCGAAAGTGTGTTTGTTGGTTTGTCCATCTTTCACGCAGCAACGGTGCAACGGATCGACGTGTTTTTTGGCATAGATGTAGTTTATGGATCGGAGAGTAACATAGGCTACTTTTAATCCCGGAAAAATATACGGTTCTAACGCGGGTGTAACCACGGGCAGATACTAATAGCTTTATAATTTTATATTCTTTCAATCATAGACATAGAGAACAGACTAAGCTTCCCCTTTATTCTTTCAATCATAGACATAGAGAACGGACAGTTTCCCAGCTGTGAACTGAATATGGACAAAAAGTGTGAGAGGTCTAAAGCAATCGTGCGGCCAGTAGGCGTCTTTTTCTAGAATTCTGATTGGTCCACGACACAGATGACGACACGTCAAGTCGTCAACTGTTTTCCCTTCAGGTACCCCACCTTTGGTCTCTTCAGCCCTTCAGAAAAGAGACAGGTATTGGCCACATAGTTGCTTTCTTTCTACAGAGTTGTCATGTATGTGAGCGTATTGCTAAATTTATTCTCTATGGTCTATGATTTAAATTTTTACAAATATTATGGCAGTATTAGAGCGTTTTATTTCTACACTGACCAATGTTCCGAACTTGCGTGTGCGAGAATCCATCAAGAGTTCCGTTGAACCCCACACCGTTTCTAAAAAGGAACGAATCTTTAATTTCATACAATTACTAAATCTGTGCCTTCATTGGTACATATCAGGCATGAACTATCGATTTTTAATAAAAATACGCATCGATTAGTTGAGCTTTTCGAAGCAGAATCGAGGAGTCTGAATATTCTCAGCGGGCGTTTCTAAACTTAAAACTAAATTATTAGATCTCTAATACGTGCTAATTTTCGGCCGCTCGACTCGGCATCCAATACTAGAGAAAAACGCGCGCGCACAAGAAAAAGCTTTTGTTAGTGGTAGGACTAACTCTACTGCGAGTGTCCGTCTGGGTTGTTACCACCGCCTTGCTCGTGGGGTCTGCCGCCAACCAGCAATAGTGTGCAAGCATTACTGTGTTCCGGTTTGATGAGCAGAGTAGGTAGCCAGTGAAATCACTGGGCTTATGAGACTTAATACCTAATGTCTCAGAGTAACGAGCGCACTGCAGTGCCGCGCAGGCCTTTGTGTTGCAAAGTTCTGAGTGGCACTGCAATTTTTACGGGCCGGCGTTATGCTTACCATCAGGCAAACGACCAGCTCGTCTCGTTACCAAATAGCATAAAAAAAGCTAGTCGATAATAAAAAAGTTATCAGCCACTCGTCCCTTAACGAAGTTAGAAAAATAACCCCAAGTAAATGAAATCGGGAAGTGTCAAGGTGGTTTCATTGTTACTCACTGAAAACGGCCTGTTTGATGGATGGGTAGTGCGTGATAGTTCAAAGTAATTGGACGATCCACTGCTATGGACGATTTAAAGTGACAGCCCAGCTATGAGGTCATTTGTGAATTATGAATTTTGAAGCCTTGTCTGGTCCATTTACTCCATAGTACCTGTGATAGCGTTTGGCCTCAGATTTTTACCAGGTGGAAGAACTAACTCTTCTGCGGGTGTCCATCTGGGTGGGTACCCACGTTTTGCTCGTGAAGTCTGCCGCCAAGCAGTAGTGTGCAAGCATTACTGTGTTCCGGTTTGATGAGCAGAGTATCCAGTGAAATTACTGGGCATATGAGACTTAATATCTAATGTCTCAGGGTAACGAGCGCAGTGCAGTGCCGCGCATGCCTCTGTTTCAAAGTTCTGAATGGCACTACATTTGATACGGGCCGGCGTTATGCTTACCATCAGGCAAACGACCAGCTCGTCTCGTTATCCATTAGTATAAAAAAATGTCAACGTGTCTGGAGGAATCTAAATGGAAACGGATCACAAGTACGGTTTTGAATGCATCGGATTAGCTAGCCAGGAGTGCGCTAGAAAATGCCCTATCACAACTAATATTACTGCTGAGTGTAACGCTACGAAATACATTACATAGCCAATAAAGATGACGGAGAAAACAAAGTAGAAAATTTTAGCGATTTCACTTCGAAAAATAATCATGTATCGTATATAGGTATAGAAATACGGTTGTAAAGAACGTAGTAACTATAAGTAATCTGTGGTACAGATCTGATATATGTGCTTTAAAATTAGAATGTTTGATTTTATGGTAACGTGTTTATGTAAACACTGCCAGAGACTCCGCACCTGAATGGAATCGTGACTGGCCCATGATTAATAGGGTTGCCATTTGTAAAAAAAAACCAGAGGTTTGGAAACTTTTGGGTAAAAAAATCTGTACTACTATAAATGCGAAAGTGTATTTGTTTGTTGGTCCTTCTTTCACGTGGCAACAAAGTGACGGGTCACGTGTTTTTTGCATAGATATAGTTTATGAGCCAGAGAGTAACATATAGGCTACTTTTTACTCCAGAAAAATTCACGGTTTGCGGTGAAACCGCGGGCAACAGCTAGCATATACATAAAGGTTTACTTTGTTTAGGTACCTATAGGTATATTTTTACACTACCCGTGGATCAATCAATCTATCAATCGAGTGAAGCTGCCAGACCTTCTGGCATCTTCTAGGCCCAGAATACTTTTTTAAAATTTGTTATAGGCTTACGTTTGACCGCGATCTCACCAGATGTTAAGCAACGATTCGGTCGACGTTGTAGGACGCTTGCCGAAAAAACCTATTCAATCTCATCTTGAAAACTCCCAGATTGTAGCTACATATTGGGAAATACGGAGACTGACAAAGAATTCCACTCCTTAGTTGTCCATATAAAGAAGGTTGAATCAAAACGCTTGGTACGGACAGGAGGGATATCAACCATATGTGGGTGGCATCAAGCGACCGATTTTAACTTGAGATTACCCTGTATAATAATGTAACTTGCGTATGTGTGTGTGTGACGCACGTACACAATCACACATTTATATAATACTAGCTTCTGCCCGCGGTTTTCACCCGCGTTCCCACAGGAACCGTGCATTTTTCCGGGATAAAAAGTAGCCTATGTTACTCTCCGGTCCATAAACAATATCTATGCCAAAAATCACGTCGATCCGTTGCTTTGTTACTGCGCGAAGGAAGGATAAACCAACAAATCAACAAACCAACAAACACACTTTCGCATTTATAATATTAGTAGGACATATATTAGTAGGACATACTTAGCTCTCACACTTCTACACAGTCATAACGAATGCAACCCTACTTTTACAATATGTAGGTAGTTTGAAACTAAACCAGAGGCGCCATCTAGTCAGCAATAAAATCTCGAACTAACCTAATAAAACTTTTTACCTTTGCAAAATCATGCGAAACGAATTTTCCATACTCCTAACTTCTGTTACGTATAAAAAATAAAAAGTAAAGCCGAACGTGACTGCGAGTCATTAGTAAAGATGGTATCTCGAATTTGCCTCGGTATAGGAAATATGTAAAATAGCCATTTTTTGATGAATGATATTATTTCTTGACAAAAAATATATTTATGGAAATTACGGAAAAGACCTGGCCGTTGTTTGATACTGTAGGCAATTTATTTAACAATAGTTGATTGCTAATCTGTGGGTCAGCAACAACTTTTAGCTATTTTTTGTTATAATATTAGAAACGGGTTATCGTTCGCCTTTTGTTATATAGCGCCTTCACATAACAATTGCAATGAAACTAAGGCTGAGATTCAGAGACGAATCTAAGCGTGGACTCACGCTTCCATACGTCAAAATTGTATACAGTTTTGACATTGACCCTGAAACATTGCTGCTTGGCGGCAGACTTCACGAGCAAAGCGGTGGTACTAACCCAGACGGACACTCGCAGAAAAGTTAGTCCTACCACTAACAAACTACACAAGCAAAGCGATTGTAGCAACTCAAACGGACACCCGCAGAAGAGTTACTAGTTAGTCCTACTACCATCTGGTACAATAAAGAAATTTGAATTTAAATTTGCCCAAGAGTGACAAGTCTGAGTGCGGCCACACTCGCTCGCGAACTTCGTTGAACTTGTGCGACTTTCAATCCGATGCACCATTGTTCGAATCTCGGCCCGCACCAATGACTTATATAAAGCTTTGTGCGGATTATTCACACTCGCTCTAAACGGTGAAGGAAAACATCGTGAGGACACCGGCATTTTCAAGAACCACAAAATTCGAGGACATGTGACATGCACCAAGCTGCACTGGGCGTGCGTGGTGGATTAGGGCCCATACCTCTCTCTGAGAGAAGGCCGGTATCCCAGCAGTGAGAGCGTAAGAGGCTGATAATGTACTGCAATAATGTAAGAGTGAAAAGAGTTATAGATCAAGATAGACCTTAGGATTTCCTCACCTAAAAAAGCCCATACATATCCGCTTCCAAGTATAGTTGACCAGCCCACTCTACAAATCCGTGGCTTATTCCTAATGCATTGACGTAACACATTTCACCAATCTCCTAAAATACCTTTTAATCGATTAAAATACCTTCTCCTAAAGGCCATTATAGATGCCTACGACCAAGTGCGTGTGACCATTTATTTCTCTCATATCGAAAATTGATGATAATTCGGTCACGCGTCACGCACGGAAAGGTTAGACTAAAACCTGCTTAAAGGTATCAGCTGTGAACAATCAGAAAAGTAAACAATCCTACTTATATTATAAATGCGAAACTGTGTTATTGGTTTGATGATTTGTTAGTTTGTTGGTTTGTCCTTGTTTTACGCAATAACGGAGCAACGGATCGACGTGATTTTTGGCATAGATATAGTTTATGGACCGGAGAGACCGGAGACCGGCTGCTTTTTATCCCGGAAAATGCACGGTTCCTGTGGGAACGCGGGTGAAAACCGCGGGCAGAAGCTAGTTATAAAATAAAACAAACTATTCGTAGCATCTCTACAAATAAGGCCGCGATTGTGACCTGCCACGTTCTACCTCAATCGATAAAAGTAGGTAGGTACCTAGCCACGTGGACTCACGACCATTAGTCGGAAGTTTTTATATCTTTGATCTTGTATGCTAATCACCAGGTTTTTTTCGGACAGTAATAAACACTAATGTTTGATTAATTGACCTTTGATTTTGTTTATTTTAAATTAAGAATTCATTAAGGAGTACAATCGCGTTAAGGTTCTGAATGGGAAAGTTTCGGCGTTTGTTTATTTTGTAAGTGGGAGGACTAACTCTTCTGCGAGTGTCCGTCGGGGTTGTTACCACCGCTTTGCTCGTGAAGTCTGCCGCCAAGCAGTAGTGTGCAAGCATTACTGTGTTCCGGTTTGATGAGCAGAGTATCCAGTGAAATTACTGGGCTTATGAGACGTAATACCTAATGTCTCAGGGTAATGAACAAATTGCAGTGCCGCGCAGGCCTTTGTGTTTCAAAGTGCTGGGTGGCACTGCAATTGTTATGAACCGGCGTTATCCTTACCATCAGGCAAACGATCAGCTCGTCTCGTTACCAAATAACATTAAAAAAACTAGCTGCTGCCTGCCGTTTCACCCGCGCAGAGATATTGCATTTCATGGTTTTTATTTTATTGCGCGGAACCCTAATTCTTTTTCTAAAATTAAAGTAGCCTAAGTTACTCTTTGTAACATCACCTATCTGCCAGTTAAACTCCCGTCAAAATAGGACCAGCCGTTTCGGAGTTTATCTAAACAGACAGACAAAAATTATAAAAATGGTTGTTTTGGTTTAGGTACCGTATATACTGTCATATGCATTTGGTAAAAAGCTGTTATTTTGATATTCCAAACAGACACTTCAATTTTATTTATTTGTGTAAATAACCGTTCCGCGAAATCAAGGGTAATTCAGGTAATAAAGACATTACATTTTTACGTATCTGGCAAACCATTAGTATTTCCTCCTGTATTGTATTTCCTTTCTTATTTTATTCTTTATGCCTCTATATTACTTTTGCCGTTCTAAATTAGTATGTTGCGTAAAAAACGTGTTGTAAGAGTACATTGAGAAAGCAGAGTCGATTTCCTTTCAATGTAAGTTTTGTAACAAAGTGTACAAAGTATCATAAAACAATTCGAACCACACTTATATTACCACCATACGCTTAACAACTGTAACTCCTATTACCTTGTAAAATACCGCTTGTAGTTGGAAACATCATGTTATATTCCACTGACCTATATTGCTGGCAGTACAGTCACGTACAAAGTTGCTGTCCATTAAGGCGGTATCAGACGGTTCACTTTTCGTTCATTTTTGTCTTTCATTCGGCATCTTTCACTCGAAATGATTTGTCTGAACCCCAAACGAAACAAGAGTGCCGAATGAATTCATTAATGAACCGATCCGACGATGTTAGATTTTATCATTCGGCATCTTTCACTCCAACTGCGAATGAACGGAAAATGGTCACAAATTAAACGGATTCCGAGACGCACGACTTCACTCGATGACATATTTAGAGTAAATAACAGATGAACGTTCTTTTCTTTGTCATTCGCAGTAAGTCGTGTGAACATGGAATGAAAGAAAAATGAAGCATTCATTCGAGTGAATGTTCACTCGAGTGAACTGTCTGATATCACCTTTAATACCTCTATCTCTAACAAGTAGAGTTTGAATTGTACTTTCCAAGGTAAGTAGATATCGTTACTAGTACCTACTTACTTTGTTGTAATCCTACTTCTTATTATTATTATCCTACTTCGTACTATCCTACTTCCTACTAATATTATAAACTAGCTGCTGCCCGCGGTTTCACCCGCGCGTATTGGATTTAATGTTTTTTATTTTTTTGCGTGGAACCCTAATTATTTTTCTAAATTAAAAGTAGCCCAAGTTACTCCTTGTAACATCAGCTATCTGCCAGTGAAAGTCCCGTCAAAATCGGCCCAGCCGTTTCGGAGATTACCCGGAACAAACAGAAATACAAACAGACAAACAAAAATTTTAAAAATGGTTGTTTTGTTATACGTATCGTACATACTTTCATTTGCATTTATTAATTTGAAATAATCTTTCAATATTGGGTATCCATAATGAAAATATCCTCGATACTCACTTGTTCAATACCTACATATCGATGCCAGAAGCTGACACCTCAAACCCTATTATCGAAGATTCTCTCCAATAATATGCAAAATATATGAATATACATGCACAAAACAGTTGCTTGCGGCCATATGGGCAATATTATGACTTTTAGCAATAATCTATATGTGTTTATGATATTTTGAAGGAAATTTATAAGACAAAGATATCAGTGAACGAATGAGAATTAGCATCTGTATGTTTTTCATCTGAGAATGTGGATGTTTGATAAAGGTCAAAGCCTGCTGGGATAAAACGAGGTGTTATAAGAGGGCGAAGGGTTTTTTGGTAGTTTTGATTTGTCAAAAAGCTATAATGGTTTACTATTTATTTATTTAGATTGATACATGTCATCATTCTTCATGTCATCATTCATTTAATTAAATTTATTCATTGGCATGTTTTTGCAGCTACTCGATGCAAAATGGGCCACAGCTGAAAACCAGCGCGCTACTTCGATGGCGCTTTATGCTGAGCTGTGTCCATTTTGTAGTCAACTGCCCAATCTTTTCATGTCTTATTTTAGCTTTAAAATGTATGTACCTACCTATATTTTGGGCAATGGCTACAAATAAATGTATTTTCTTTCTTTCTTTCTTTCTTTCTTTCTTTATACATTAACAAGAAATAGGTTGTGCATACAGGGCCGGATTATCCATAAGTCAAAGTAGGCCTAGGGGCCCAGCACCAACTAGGGGCCCCACACCCCGGGAAAAAATATTGAAAATATTTCCTCGAGTGAAAATTAGATTTGAAGATTTGTAACAAACCCTCAATGACAATATTATTAATATTGCGTTTTTTTTATATTATATCGTCATATTTCAGAACGCATTTCAAATTTTTATACCATAATATTGGTTAGAAAAGGGGACCCAAGACGTGCATTGCCCTGAGCCCTGATATGTTTAATCCGGCCTTAGCTACATATACATCGAGCGAGTGTGTCCGAGCGGGAACTTGTGCGACTTTCAATCCGACGCACGATAGTTCGAATCTGAACTCGGCCCGCACCAATGACTTATATCAAGTGATGTGCGGATTTATCACTGCACTCGCTGTAAAATGGTGATGGAAAACATCGTGAGGAAACCCGCATGTTCAAGAACCTGCTACTAAATATGTTTTGAGAGTGTGCCTGATGATAACCTGATTCCGCCATTCGCTTCCCATCATCGCACAACCAGCCGTACGGCTATTTGTCATCCATATATAATTGACATTTCTTCTATCCGCTATAAGCGTCTTGGTTCGACCATCATCATGCGGACAGCTAAGGAGTGGCACTGCTTACCTGCATCTGTTTTTCCTGAATACTACAATTTGGGAGTCTTTAAGACACGAGCGAACGATCTTCTGACGTGCTACACCGTCATCCGCACCGTCGCTTACCAGAGGAGATAGTGATCGAACGCTAGCCCACCACAAAATTCTAGGACATCTGACATTCAGCAAGCAACACTGGGCCCACATGGCCGAAGATTATGGCCCAATACCCTATGGTATAGGGTCAGAGAAGTCAGAGGTATAAGACCTATACTTCTGCCTTCTTAGTAACACCTCTGAGAGAAGGTCAGAATCCCAGCAGTGGGACTTGGAAACTGATGACGATGACGTACTTAACAAGACTAACAACATAACGCAATACAATATATTACATAGTTATAACTATACAGTAAACTGTAGACACGTTATGCATCAAAGAAGATACTATAGAAACCAGAACTAACGAAATAGATGTAGGTACATTATGATTGGACGACGAACTTAAATAGTGCAAAAAAGAAAGCGGTTGAACCCACCAAAACAGATACTCGCAGAAGAGCAAGTCCTACCAAGTACCACTTGGGAGCCTCGTATACATGAGAAAATACTATAACATCTTGAATTTAGAGCCCGGTGCGTCTACGCACATTACACATAGTATTACTAGTTCCTAGTATACGTTCTTGTATCCAGTGTTTTCCGCGTTCCTCATATGTAGGACATGTTAATTTAATCCTTACAAAGTCAGGTATGTATCCGTTATCTTTACTAATACTTGATAAAAAGTTTTGTTTTGGACAAATTATATAAGTAATAAGTATCCTAAGTGCATTAGCAACACATTAACACATAGGTATCCTATTTTTTTATGAATTAACTAGCTGATGCCCGTGGTTTCACCCTCGTGGAAATTCCTACAGGAACTGTGCTATTTATTTTAAATTAATTAATATTAATTGCTAATTAATTAATATTGATGCTGACACCCGCATTCTTCAGTCTTCTCGTGACCACGATCAATGCAACTTGATCGAAACGTGGAAGTAAATAAAAACATGTTTGTCGCGATTAAGTCCCGTTCTTAAAAGTAAACAAAGTAAGGTCAGATTACTAAACTAGCGGTCACTGTGTAACGAACTTTTGAGGCAGTGACTTATTTTTGCAATTTCCATACACTCCATCACCACCGGTAAGTCCAATCTTGACTTCCACATTACAGTTAACGATAACGAACCAAAAAAATAAGATAGCAACATTTTACTAGGTCGTAGGACTAACACTTCTGCGTGTGTCCGTCTGGGTTAATACCACCGCGGTGGTATCAACCCAGACGGGCGGCAGACAGGCGGCAGACTTCACGAGCAAAGCGGTGCACCGCTTTGCTCGTGAAGTCTGCCGCCAAGCAGGTGTGCAAGCATTACTGTGTTCCGGTTTGATGGGCCGAGTAGCCAGTGAAATTACTGGGCTTATGAGACTTAACACCTAATGTCTCAGGGTAACGAGCGCACTGTACTGCCGCGCAGGCCTTTGTGTTTCAAAGTTCTGGGTGGCACTGCAATTGTTATGGGCCGGCGTTATGCTTATCATCAGGCAAAGGACTAGCTCGTCTAGTTATAAAATACCATACAAAAAGTTATCAAAAGTGCTTGACAATACCTACTGCACTCCCTTCTCTACTGATGAGACCTCCCGGTAAACGCGTCTACATTGAGTCTTACCCAATGACAATTACCTACTAGATGTTAACACACATATCGAATGCCAATGTAGAATGAATCCAGTGCAGCCTGTTCTAGCTTCATGCACATCTACGGTAAATTACGAAGCCTGCAGCTTATTTTTATGTATGTAGTTGTGAAGTATGAGAGATCGAGGTAATGTGTTCCCTGTACCTATATTCCGAGTAATCTCTACAGTATATGCATGGTTTCATCAAAATATTTTCATAGACCTAAAGCTCTAATTGTTAAGTTATTTTTATGTATGTATGTATGTCACCATATGTTATGCCTTCAGAGTATTATTTTTGTTAATTTAATGATGTGATGTGAAAATTGCAAGAAATAATTTGATTACCAAAAAATGGGTGCGAGCCCTGGGACCTGTTTCATAAAAAAATATTAGTCTTATATTATGAGTATTAGCGTCATATTACATAAATGGAAAAAAGAAAAAAAAGTTCATAATATTAGACTAATATTTTTTATGAAACAGGCCTCTGGAGCTTGCAGAGTATAAAATAAATAATAAAAAAAGCCCCAATTGTAGGTTTCCAATACTCGAAGCCCAACTTCACCACTTTGTCATTATTACTTCGAAGCAATGCTTTATTGAACAGCGATAGGTAAGCAATAAAATAAATAATACTTACAGCAATAATAATATTTTGCTGTATAATAACATAAAATGTACGAGTACTTTGCGGGACTGTAAATACTCCAAAGCGGTAAAATCAAAACGACTTTATTACTCACCTACAATGTTAGTTTAGCGCTAAATATTTATCGGCCCTGCGGCGCAAGTACGGGTCTTTTTGATCGATAAAATTGACAGTTCAAATCGATAAAGTGGATTTTATCGACTTTTTATTTAATTTATCGAACCTCGATACAATCGACAAAAGTTATCGAATAGCAGGTCGAATCCAAAGAGAATATAGAGCTACTACAATACTTTACGATCGGACTTCGGTACTCGCAACATTCGATAAATTTTTCGAGTTTTTCGGTTCGACAAATTTAACGAACCGACTTCCGTACTTGCGCCGCAGGGAGGCCGATATAACGGCCGCGATGGAATCGCCCGGATCACTCAAGGAGGTTCACAATGTCAGTGGGATCATCCAAGTTGTGCCGAGGGCGGCGACGCCAGAGAATATACATAAACACATTCAAATTCAAAATGCTATACTCATATAGGCCCTAAGGGAGCACTCATGAAGGTTAGAATAAGTGACTCTAAGTGCCCGTTCCAAACTGGTATAGGCCGAGCAAGAAGGACAAGAAACTCGTCTCGGCATTCTTTTTAAAAATAGTTTTTACAATTACTCTAATTCTAACAATCATGTTTAAAATAGTCTAAGTATTACTGTAGTCGCCAGGAGGTTCCTGAGCTGTTTGCCTCCATGCATCTTTGTCATCTACATAATCCTTCATTTTATAATACGCTATTTAATTAATACATTCTTAACTATACGTTTAAACTTTCCTTGTGGAGGAATTTGTTGGAGAATTTCGTGGAATTTTATTGTAGAATCTGATACCATTAGCCAGGAACGATTTATTATTTACATTTAATCTAAACCCGGGTACTATCATTGAGAGGCTTACTAAGGTTTAATTATTTTACTGAATTAATGTTCGGTAGCAATCAAAACAAAAAATAAAATACCACAGAGTAAATAACATAACAGTAGTACAGATCGATACAGCTGTCGTACATCAGCCTGGTGTCATATGTCACACGTGTTTTGCATGTGTCACGCGCTGTGTCCAGTTATTAGTTTATGATCTATCTACTGGGCCGGACTAAGTTAAGATTACATGCACAAATATTATAAAAATACTAGCTTCTGCCCGCGGCTTTCTCCCGCGTCACCCACAGAAACCGTCAAACCGATCTGTCAAATTAAATCAACTTGTCAACATTATAAAACTTTCTTGACAGCTGTCAATGTCAATTTTATGTCACACTAACTTCTGCCCGCGGTTTTCACCCGCGTTCCCACGGGAACCATCCATTTTTCCAGGATAAAAAGTAGCCTATGTTACTCTCCGGTCTATAAACTATATCTATGCCAAAAATCGCGTCGATCCGTTGCTTCGTTACTGCGTGAAAAAAGGACTAACCAACAAACCAAAAAATCAACAAACCAACAAACACACTTTCTTTCTTTAGAAGTTATGACATCTTACATGCCTTAGAAAGACATTATACTTACCAAAACAGAAATTGAAAACAACACATATCAACTTAAAGCACTGACACTTGTCCGTTAGTTATTGAGCATAAATCTTAGGAAAATAACCGCTAAAGTGCTACAAGTGAGGTTCATGACGTAAGCTTCACGTATCATAGTTAAGTTTAAGTGAAATTCAAACATGGAAAAGTTAAGTGTTCTTACTTTAAGGCATTGCTCAGAACAGGTCGAAAAACAGTAAATTTATTTTGTAAACGACTTCTGAAAAATACCGAGATTACAAAACAAGTTCCGTTGTGCTTTCTGTAGATATTATTACGTAGGTCTGACTTTAACCTTTTTTATAAGTACTATTGTTCTGGTTTGATGAGCAAGTTAAAAGTGAAATATATGGCTTATGAGACTTAATACCTAACGTCTCACGGTAACAAGTGCACATCAGATCCGCGCAGGCCTTTGTTGCCTTTGTTTCAAAGGTCTCAGTGGCACTGCAATTATTATGCGTAGGCGTTATGCTTACCATCAGGCAAAGAACACGCTCGTCCCGTTACGCAATAGAATAAAAAAATAGTGTATTCCCAACATTCTCAGATAAGATCACATAATACGTTTAAATTTCTTTTTACTTTGAAAAACAACATAGAATCTTTTTTTAACCGATTTCCAGACATTATATATCATTGTGAATGTTTTGGCTGATGTAGCTGTAAGTTTGCAATTGATTGTTTAAAAAATAAATAATAATAAATAATTTCTTGGTTACTATGTTTGTTTTGTTTGTTTGTTTAACGGCTCCGTAGCTAAGTTGGTAGTAACCCTGCCTGCAAAGCGACGGGTCCCGGGTTCGATTCCCGACCGGGGCAGATTTTGTGTAAGCATAAAGTTTGTTCTCGGGTCTTGGATGTTTGTGATGTGTACCTGTGTGGGTCCATGCCACCTGCGACACAGGGAATCCTAGTGCGGGAGTATGAGTGTGTAAACGTTTTTGTATAGACGTTTGTTTGTTTGCTAGCAATGACATTCGGATGGTCATCTTTTAAGAAAACAAAATTCTTAACAGTATTCAAATTAAACAGCAAGTTAAAGCAATCAGGATTCAATGAACCCTTTTTTAACCGATCTAGACTTTCTTGGTTACTATGTTTGTATAGAGCCTTGTCTATACTATAGACAATTGTTTGCTAGCAATGACCTTCGGATGGTGATGATACATCTTTAACGAAAAAAATGTTCTTAACCGTATTCAAATTAAACAGCAAGTTAATAAATAGTAAAATATGTGGTCGTTACGTTTAACTAACTCCTGCCAACCGGCCCTGGTTACCAGCATCAGACATTTAGCGAGATTATAAATTAAATATCTCTTAAAATATTTAGCTTTTGAGATAAGACACGAATTGAAAGATTCTAATAATAAATGTTGGTCAAGAGTGAGGGATATTTACTAATGTGTGTTCTTTGTTGTCAGTGTTATTGGGATTAAGTTGTAGTCAAATGTAAATTTTATTTATTGACGTGCATAGTGGCACCTTAGACGCTCAAGCAAACGTATGTTAATACGTATGTGTAGCATAAGGTAATAAGCCTGATCTGCATTTATTTTATTGAAGAACCGTTCACACTACGTGATTAATTCAGTTTTATTTTGATTACAGTCATAAAAGGTGCCTTATTATATTAGTAATATTAAACAAATTATGTAATAAAAAACAATATCCCATAAAAATATAGTGGTACCTACCTAATTATCATTTAAATTACCACAATTTTCGTTATGAATTACAACATGAATTAGCTGATAAACTATCTTAATTATTAATACGACCGCACTATTATTTTTTATTTTCTTAAAAATAATTATATTCTATTTAAAAAAAATAGTTAATTTTGTCATTAACACTTTTATTATTCTAGCTGATCCCTAAATCAACAACAATGACACGAGAAACTCCCACGCATGATAAAATATTCACAAAATTTACAAATTAGAATATAATTTTATTGATGATCATCTTACGGTCAATAAAATAAATGAGGTACCAATAAATTATATTACGTTTTTAACGTGTTTTGTCTGACCACTCGTCTGGGACTTTTTTTCGAAACATTAACATAAAACACTCTGATAAATGAAGTTACTCGTAGCTACTGCAAAATTACCACTATGTGTCAGAAAAAAATGTAATGAACATACTTCAACCCAGATTGTCTATCAATTTTCGTTAGTGGGAGGACTAACTCTTCTGCGAGTGTCCGTCTGGGTTAGTACCACCGCATTGCTCGCGAAGTCTGCCGCCAAGCAGTAGTGTGCAAGCATTACTAGGTTCCTGTTTGATGAGCAGAGTATCCAGTGAAATTACTGGGCTTATGAGACTTAATACCTAATGTCCCAGGGTAACAAGCGCACTGCAGTGCCGCGCAGGCCTTTGTGTTTCAAAGTTCTGGGTGGCACTGCAATTGTTATGGGCCGGCGTTATGCTTACCATCAGGCAAACGACCAGATCGTCTCGTTACCAAACAACATAAAAAAAAATTATGCAATAACTTACCTGTGTTCAGGTTCCGAGGGCGCTGTATAAAATAAAAATAAACTCTTACACACACAATAATATGTAATACGTACTGATATGTAATTACTTATATGTAAAATCATAAATAATCTTTCAATTAGAAAAAAGCCATATGAAAAAAAGGCCGATATATTATAGTAAATATCAAGGCCTTATTTATCGGTTGGTATAATAGTTATTTTGACCAAAGCAACAGAGTCAAGTCTCAAACTTAGTTTTTTTATATGATAATCCAGGCTGAACAGAACGATGATGAA
This sequence comes from Crocallis elinguaria, assembly GCA_907269065.1. Classification (NCBI taxonomy): domain Eukaryota; kingdom Metazoa; phylum Arthropoda; class Insecta; order Lepidoptera; family Geometridae; genus Crocallis; species Crocallis elinguaria. Next base: position 3,869,921 of record OU026076.1, read on the forward strand.
GCATTGGCTTACCCAAGGTTAAGCCAATGAAAGACGAGTTCCATTTTTGACAACATAGCTTGCAATTTAAGAGTGACACCGTACCTAATTGATATGGCGTGTACCAACAAACTGGTCTAGTGAAGGCTTGTCACAAAAAAACCGTTAAAACGATCCCTTCTTTCGAAGCAACAATGTTACACCGGAATAGAATCACGTATTCTAAGTTAGCAATCCGTGGCGAAGTACCAGTTACGTGCCAACTTAAGTACGAGTTGCGATGACTCATAACTTAGAGGTCAATGGAACTTGACCCGGCGCGTGCGGTACCACGTCACTACGAAAGGTAACTTACTTAATTATACATACAGTATGTAATTATAATTAAGTACATGCATTAATGTTTATGTATATTACTAATTATGTACAATGTTGTAACATAATAGAAAGGCTTTGCTACAATTTTAAGAGCAGCTTTTTAATATTTTGTTTTATATTGTTTGGTAACGAGACGAGCTGGTCGTTTGCCTGATGGTAAGCATAACGCCGGCCCATAACAATTGCAGTGCCACCCAGAACTTTGAAACACAAAGGCCTGCGCGGCACTGCAGTGCGCTCGTTACCCTGAGACATTAGGTATTAAGTCTCATAAGCCCAGTAATTTCACTGGCTACTTTGCTCATCAAAGCGGAACACAGTAATGCTTGCGCATTACTGCTTGGCGGCAGACTTCTCGGACAAAGCGGTGATATTAACCCGGACGGACACTCGCAGAAGAGTTAGTCCTCCCACTAACAAAACTAACTAACTGATAATATTTTAAGAAATTGTAATGTAAAAATAATTTAGATAGCAAAAAAAGGGTGCGAGCCCTGGAGCTTGCAGAGTATAACAATTAAATTTAAAAAATAAAGGTGTTTGGCGATAATTTTTCAACTAATTTTCAATAGCTAACGCGAACACTAAAGCTCTACTCTAAGCTTTCATCATCACTGAAGTCTCAAGCTCAAATAATATACCATTACCAAAAGTAGCTACTCTACCTCAGTATTTTAATGTTCCTGCGTCTTTCCTTCACCACAAGCGATACAGATCCCCACTGCTTCGAGATCTTGAAGAAGTGATAACGCGCACGAAACCTGATAACAGCCGCCCGGTGACCCGACGAGCCGTCCTACTGACCTAAGGGGCAAAGAATGGGTAATGAGATATAAAATGCCTATTAGAGATCGTGCTCTGTGAGGTCTTTCATTACCGGTAATCTTTCCCTTTGTTGGGTTTGCAAATAGGCGTTTTGCCGTTAGGTATTTCAAAAGAAGTTCGGACAAAAGGTTAAGTTCTGCCGTGTATTTTTTAAACTTTCTGGTTTGCATGTGATAAGAAGTTAAGGGAATCTAGAGAGGTCAATTTTTTATCGACTTCCAGAAACTGAGGAATCTCCATTTCTCATCTCAATTTGTCTGCATACTGCGGTGCTCCGTCAATTTTCAAACGATTTACCTCATTCTATTTTTGATATCTCAAGGGTGATCCGTTTATAATTTTTATAAGAAATTGGGTGGTATTTTGGACACTTAATACTATCATGCCTGATCGCAACGATGATGATGATGATATGATGATAACAATGATGAGCCCGAGGATAAGCCAATGAAAGACGATTTCAACACCGATTCATCACCATTTTTTTTTGTGGCGATGTTAACTACTCAATTTCTTATTTTTAATAAGTAGGGTATACCTTAAGGGTGGTCCTTTTATAAATTTTATTAAGGACCCTAAGGGTCGAAAAATGGGGGATGAAATTTCAAATGCCGCAATATTTTCATCAAAGTCTGTAATAACAAAAAATTTCACGAATATGTCAGTCAATATTCTAAGATTTTTAAACGCGTATGTATGCAAGCTAAATCCAACTACATTAGGGATAAAGTAACAAAATCTAATAATAAAATCAAAACTGTTTGGAAAATTATTAACACAGAAACTGGTAAAAATAAAAACAGAGATTGTGAATTTAAACTAAAAATTAACGATAAAGTAGTTACTGATCAACTCGATATAGCCAATGAGTTTAATAAGTTTTTTACAAACATACCATTGGAGGCTACTAAATCACTAGACTCTTCTCCAGCAAAAGCAGAAATGCTTTTGCAAAACAGCTTTTCTAAATTAATTCCGGATTTTAGTTTTCGTTACATAACAACCACTAGTATCAAAAAAGCGTTTAAATCTATCAATATGAAAAACACCGAAGACTTGTGGGGTATATCGGTAAAAGTAATAGGATCCTTAATTGATACAATTGCGCCCTATCTAGTTATTATTTTTAATCTTTCTATAGATCAGGGTGTCTTTCCTGATCTAATGAAACACAGTAAAGTCACCCCTATTTTTAAATCTGGTTGTAAGGACACCCCCTCTAACTATAGACCAGTTTCTGTACTTCCAGCTCTTAGCAAAATCTTTGAAAAAATTATATTAGAACAGTTACTTTCACATTTCAACGAGTATAGAATATTGCACGGTCACCAGTTTGGTTTCACGAAAGGCAGATCAACAGTCGATGCCGGAGCTAAACTGATGTCCCACATCTTTGAAGCTTGGGAGAGTTCACAGGATGCTATTGGAGTATTCTGTGACCTCTCCAAAGCATTTGATTGTGTGGACCACAGAACGCTTATTAAAAAAATGCATCATTACGGCGTGCGTGGGACAGCTCTTGATCTTGTAAATTCTTACTTGACGGGTAGACAGCAGAAGGTTGGCATCGATAGAGTAACATCTTGTGGTTCTTCAGTGAAGATAGGCGTGCCGCAGGGATCAATACTGGGCCCCTTTCTCTTTCTAGTATATATAAATGACTTACCCTTTATGACAGACCATATAGCATTGGACATAGTTTTGTTTGCTGATGATACTTCACTCATTTTTAAAACTGATAGGAAAGACAGTGAACTAAAGGAATTAAATGATAACCTTGACAAAATCTCAGAATGGTTTGCTGCTAATAATCTACTACTTAACGCTAGTAAAACTAAATGTATTAAATTTTCACTTCCCAACGTACCACACGTGGAATCTAAAGTGGAATTGGAAGGCAGCAAACTTGACCTGGTGAATAACACTGTATTCTTAGGATTAACTATTGACTCCAAAATGCAGTGGGGTCCTCACATCAATGCCCTATCGGGTCGTTTGAGTTCCGCTGCATTTGCAGTACGTAAAATTAGGCAGCTGACTGATGTGGCGACGGCAAGGTTGGTATATTTTGCATATTTTCATAGTTTGATGTCTTATGGCGTCCTACTTTGGGGATCTGCTGCCGATATAGATACCATTTTCATATTACAAAAGAGAGCAGTACGCGCCATCTATGACATGGGTCCACGCGAATCTCTAAGAGACTTTTTTAAAGAAATAGGTATTCTAACCCTGCCTTCGCTATACATTTTGGAAAATATAATGTATGTACGGAAGAATATTACTAAATTTAACTTAAAAAGTGATGTACATGAGTTAAATACTAGAAGTAAACATAAAATTGTTGTACCCGGGTTCAGATTAAGTAAAACTAACAAATCGTTCCTGGCAAATGGTGTCAGATTCTACAACAAAATTCCTAAAGTATTAACTGAATTACCACAAGGAAAGTTTAAACGTATAGTCAAGAGTGTATTAATTAAAAAAGCGTATTATAAAATTAAGGATTATGTAGATGACAAGGATGCATGGAGGCAAACAGCTCAGGAGCCTCCTGGCGACTACTAAACTTTAAATTGTTAGTTGTTAGCATTAGAATCATTGTAAAAAACTACTTTTTTTAAAAAGAATGCCGTGACGAGTTTCTTGCCCTTCTTCTTGCTCGGCCTATACCAATTTGGAACGGGCACGGTGGGTTTCTGGAAGATTCGTTGACTTTGAGCACGGATTGGGTCTGTTGGTGTCTTTGTCATTTATTATGTTCTGATAAAGACAGCATTAGTTTTAGTCTGTGATTCGGGTAGATGAATGTTGCAGAGGCCGGCTGTTAGAGTCATTTTAACTTTCATAAGTGCTCCTTTGGGGCCTATTTGAATAAAGACTTTTGAATTTGAATTTGAATTTGACAGCTTTTTTAATAGCTGTTTTAAGTGTTCTGTAACGTAAACAAATACAGAGTATCACTAAATAATTACATAATAGGATTCAGATTTATGTCGTTGGTTGACGATCTAATCACCACGTATGCCATTAGTTGGTCATATATTATTAGCAATAACACATAGACTAAATCACATGGAATAAATAATTTTCAAAATCAACCCCTAAGGGGGTTAAACAGGGTGCGACACATCAATTTCAGTGAAATTACTGGGCCCAATGTCTCAGGGTAACGAGCGCACTACGCAGGCCTTTGTGTTTCAAAGCTCTGAGTGGCACTGCAATTGTTATGGGCCGGCGTTATGCTTACCATCAGGCAAACGACCAGCTCGTCTCGTTATCAAATAGTATAAAAAACCAGCACTCCAACAAACCAACTTTAGCATTTATTATTGGTCGGATTATCATGATCATAATTCGAGTACCTAATTGCGATCAAGAAATTAATATAAGCATTTATATATTATGACACATTAAAAAATGGATTTTCAAATATATATACCGCTCTCTTCAAATGCCGTCCAATAGCACTGTTCCTGCGCTGCGCTCAGGTATATTATAAACGAATTCAATTATAAAACTGGAGTACGACACTAGCTTCATTTATATTTATACGAACCTTTTGGTAAATACACATTAAGACTGTTTTCTTTTTGTTAACATTCTTGAGGATATAAAATATGAAAGTGAAACAACATCGCAGTGAAATCGCAGAAACGCCACCATTATACTGACAGTAATTCTCAATTATCTTGAGTAAATTAAAATTACCTACCTGACTACCTTTACTCTTCAAAGTACAACTCTACTCTTCTGTTTCGCAGAAAATGAAAGCTGTGGCACCCTCTCAGTCGTACTTTCACAGAAAAGTAAGTTTTACAACCAGTAGCCGCTTGCATCACCTCTTAAGACTAGCATACCCAATAAGAAATAGTTCATTAATAAATTAAGTTTATTTTATGTTGGTAATTTTATTTATGAATTATGTATCACTAGCTGCTGCCCGCGTGGAGATATCGGATTTCATGGGTTTTATTTTTTTGCGCGGAACCCTAATTAATTTTGTAATATTAAAGTAGCCTAAGTTACTCCTTGAAACATCAGCTATCTGCCAGTGAAAATCCCGTCAAAATCGGTCCAGCTGTTTCGGAGATTACCCGGAACAAACATACAGACAGCAAGACCAAAATTTAAAAAAAATGGTTGTTTGGTTATTGGTACCGTATACTATACTTTCATATGCATTTAGTAAAAAGCTGTTATTTTGATATTACATACAAACACTTCAATTTTATTTATTTGTATTAATAAAAAATCTATTTATTCTTTCTTCGTCCCTCTAGATCTCGTTCCTACCAGTGGATCATACACTAAGCCTAAGAATATACTTATTTTACTCAGAATCGGTGTCAATATTCCCTTGACATCTATATAAGCTGAATCTATATAGTTTACGGAAACACTGCCTTATAGGGACTTGCTAATTCTCGAAGTCAAGTGCAGCGTAGGAAGTGTGAAGTGTGTGTGTAAAGCTAATTTTGTGTTCTATCAATATTTGTATGAAATATGAAACGCATTTGGGTGTGTTATTTCATTGTGCACTGTAAGCCTACCGGCGCAAGTCGGTCACAATCTATACAAATAAATGAAATTGAACTGTCTGTTTGTAATATCAAAATAGCAGCTTTTTACTAAGTGCATATGAAAGTATGTACGGTACGAGTACATACAACAAAACACGCTATTTTTAATTTTTGTCTGTCTGTCTGTTTGTTCCGGGTAATCTCCGAAACGGCTGGACCGATTGAGACGGGACTTTCATTGGCAGATAGCTGATGTTACAAGGGCTACGTGAGTGAAGCCGCGGAGCACAGCTAGTTATTAAATCAAAAAAGTTGTTAGTAAATTATTATTTTTTGCCATATTTTTTACCTTACCAATTTTTATCAGCAACAAAATTACTGTTTTATCCAAAATGTGTCATGACGTCGTGTACCATTTGGTAATTTTTCTTATGCTATACTTTTAAGTAGGAAGTATAACACGTATATACCGTACCGGATAAAATACGAAAACCTGATATTTTGCCCTAAAGATTATTCTTTTTTTTTTTTTTTATGTTATTTTGTAACGAGACGAGCTGGTCGTTTGCCTGAAGGTAAGCATAACGCCGGCCCATAACAATTGCAGTGCCACTCAGAACTTTGAAACACAAAGGCCTGCGCGGCACTGCAGTGCGCTCGTTACCCTGAGACATTAGGTATTAAGTCTCATAAGCCCAGTAATTTCACTGGAACATGGATTTCGTTGATTTTGTCGTGAAAAACTGCGTTTAAGTATATAGTTGTCATACATTATTGTATCCATTGAAATGTAAAGAATCTGATGGTATCATTTATATTAGTACTGGATGATAAAAAAAATCGTTGAATTCGAGAAACTTTTAGATGCAGTATCGTTGCGGATATTTTTTTTTTGTGAATTGTATTTTAATTACTGTTAATGTTAGTTAGTGGGAGGACTAACTCTTCTGCGAGTGTCCGTCTGGGTTGTTACCACCGCTTTGCTCGTGAAGTCTGCCGCCAAGCAGTAGTGTGCAAGTATTACTGTGTTCCGGTTTGATGAGCAGAGTATCCAGTGTAATTACTGGGCTTATGAGACTTAATACCTAATGTCTCAGGGTAACGAGCGCATTGCAGTGCCGCGCAGGCCTTTGTGTTTCAAAGTTCTGGGTGGCACTGCAATTGTTATGGGCCGGCGTTATGCTTACCATCAGGCAAACGACCAGCTCGTCTCGTTACCTAATAACATAAAAAAAAAAATGTTTTTAAATGTGTATAACGATAGTGTCGTTATACACATTTAAAAACATTTTGTATTTAGTGTTTCATGCAACATCCCAATTGTGACCACAATGCCCTCGTACCTATGCATGACTACCGCAGTCAAGAATTTACGAGTACAGTCGTAATATTTATCTATGTTTTACTATCTTAAATAAACAACTAAAGAATGCACTTGCAGCGTTATGAGTTAACGACAGCATAAAATACAAAAAAAAAACTAATAAGAAAAACATCATTAGGCAATTTTTCCGATGGTACATAACAAAACAGTACCGCTTCTGCGCCGCCACTCTTTGCTTGCCGACGCGTGGAGTCCCGCCCCGGGTCACCCCACGACCCACGACTCGCCCCCGGCTATTCCTGGACTTTTGGAAATATTTCTCGAGAAATTTATCCTCATCACAATATTCATTTGGCTCGTTGTGGCTTTGAAAGCCGCCGAAATTGCCCGGGGCGTGATTTCTTACGAACTGCTTAATCGGTCGGGTGATATGTAACCGGCATTGATTGGAAAAGAATGGAGTGGAAAGGCGCGTTAAATTATACGTGTCTATATACATGTGAAAAGTACCCATATTACACATACCGTATCAAGAGGATCTACATATTTGGCGTTTATCTACAACTACATAATTTGTTAGTGGTAGGAATAACTCTTCTGCGAGTGTCTGGGTTGTTACCACCGCTTTGCTCATGAAGTCTGCCACCAAGCAGTAGTGTCCAAGCATTACTGTGTTCCGGTTTGATGAGCAAGTAGTCAGTGAAATTACTGGGCTTATGAGACTTTATACCTAATGTCGCAGGGACCGAGCGCACTGCAGTGCCGCGCAGGCCTTTGTGTTTCAAAGTTCTTGGTGCCACTGCAATTGTTATGGGCCGGCGTTATGCTTACCACCAGGCAAACGACCAGCTCGTCTCGTTACCAAACAACATCACCAAAAACCATCTACATCTTTTTTAAGAGTTATACTCGCGGTATGCGTTCCGACTCCAAATTTGTCGTTAAAAATTACTGCGAGCTAGCAAATTGGAAGAACGTGTATATACAACAGGCCTATCTGCTACATTTTGTTGTAATTGTTGTGTGTCCTTAAAAGTTTTAGTGTAGCCAAGAACTTGAAACACATAGACTTGCGTGAACTATACATTATGCTCGTTATCCTAAAACATCAGAATGCCTAGCAATATCACTGACTAACTTCTCTAAACCCTAAGAAAAAAATGTGAGAGACACTATAAAGTGACAACGGCTATTTCTAACGTGATACGAAAAGGCATTTGTCTTCTCTAATTGTTTATGTAAAAAAGGCTAATGATCACAAATTACACCTAGAACAACATACAATAAACAAATAAAGGAAATCACTTAAAAATAATGACTTACCTACTATTCTACTCAATTGCTAGTGATACATTTAACCGTACATGGTGACAAGGCTATCTGCATCAATAAAACATAAAGTATGGGTAAACACGTTGAAAGGTATAAATCTATTCCTTATTTGATAAAAATCAATGCCGTTTACGTTTGAATAATGCAGTTTTAGCACGAGTTTACAAGTGTGAATTGTTTAAATACTTAGGCTTGAACCATACTACATAATCTGTATCGCCATCAGAACAATCTGGCCGGTTTTTGAATGTCACGAATGATTTCGAAATCACCGATGATAAAATTCTCAGCGATGACTTTGAAATCACTAATTTGCAAAAGTCGTATTTTTTAAAGTCATACCCTGTGTACCAATCATGGAACTATTTCTCAGCTTTGATCATAGATAAACTTATGATTGTGTTCTATTTATTTTTATTTTTTAAGTTGGAAATTGTTTTCATGTCAAAATTGGCACTAAATACTCGTATCTATGATATCGTTTACGAGTGGGGGTACCCATTCGTAAACGATATCATAGGTATGAGAAGTTTAGTCACCCGCTGAGATTCAAAAATACTACTTTTTATAAATCGGTGATTATCGTTCATATCGCTGATATTTAGTCACTCGGTGACATTCAAAAATTGCACCCCAGGTCTCTTTTTAAAATCTGATCCCTAAGTAGAAGGTTCCAAATTCGGCTGTATTTTTTTTATGTTTGATACCTCAGAACTCCTCTCTCTATATTTATAAACCGATTTGGATAATTCTTTCTTTATTTGAAAGGATGTATACTTTCAGGTAACGAGCGCACTGTAGTGCCGCAAAGGCCTATGTGATTCAAAGTTCTGAGTGGCACTACTATTGTTATGGTCCGGCGTTATGCTTACCATCAGGCAAACGACTAGCTATTTAAAAAAAGTAAGGAGGACACTGACAGCACCTCGATATCTTGCGCCGTTGCTGCGTGAAAGAAGGATAAACCTATGATACACTTTCGCACAGATAGTCATTGTTCTGTTCCAACATGAGACCTGCGGGTATCTGGAATGTGTTCCTGGTTGAATACAACTTAGACCCTTTATGATTCACACAGCTTAATAATAGGTATTTATGACAATCCAGCTTCAAACTAGAAGTCTCACAAAGACAACTCTAAGGCTGATATTCAGAGACGACAGCTTAAAACGATCTAAGAACTGTCTTAGCCAAGCATCGGCTAAGCCGCTCAATCGAATTCGTATTCAGAAACAAAGTTCGTGCACGGTCTAAGCTAAGATCACACTCTCGTTATCTATGGCTGTTAAGTTTTTAATTTTTTCACCGGAACGTTTACCGGTTTTATCATTTATGTATGAATAGCAATACAACAAAGATAGCGATATACAAAATGTCACTGGAGTGAGTGAAACAACAATATTAATGCTATAAATCTATTTTGATATTATAATAAATGAAACATGTTAGTTTTGAAGTTTGACATTTCAATGTTTGGTTATTATGGTTTCTACCGTTATCATTTGGTGGCGCCACTTCTGTTTTGAGAGCGGCTCAAGTAGTCGATATTGCCTACTCAGGCTTTGCTTAGCATACGCTAAGTTTAAGTAGTGTTCCAAATGTCTCTGAATACAAATTAGAGCGTAAGCACTACTTTTTGACATAAGGAAGACAAAGTTCACGCTTAGACTCGTCTCTGAATATCAGCCTTAAAGGGGTCATAAATCTTGAAACTAATTTAAGCAGACTGCACAAAGGTATCGTGTTAAAGGGCAAAGCCCTGTGGACAAAGGTGCTCTGTTAGAAGCGCGTAGGCGTCATGAGTCAAGCTTCAAATATTAGAAGGTGAAAGTTTAATATGAACTTGACTTTCCTTTTACGTTTTCAACTTTGATTTGCAGATAAGAATCCCTCTTACAATTTGTTTATTTAATACTTGCTAAAAAAGGTACAAAAAGAAGATTTTGCGGTGTATCTAGTAAGCACGGGAGCAAATAACAAGACGGTGGCTGACGGATAACTAGTTTATTTGACGTTTCACACGTAATGATATAGCAATGGGGCCAAAGACTGCTAAATAATCTATGAATGGGGCGGAGTGAGTAGCTACGTAGCTATGCACGTATATTATGATGCTTAGACATTTTCTACCAGTCATCTGATCAATGTATAAGGACGTCTACTTCTTGTACAACAAGTGACAGATGTAGGCGTACGTAAACATTTAATTTTATTCGTAACAGTAAAATACCTGCGTTGTTTTATAATACCGAAATGAATTTACCTACACGTTAGTGGGAGGACTAACTCTTCTGCGAGTGTCCGTCTGGGTTGTTACCACCGCTTTGCTCGTGAAGTCTGCCGCCAAGCAGTAGTGTGCAAGCATTACTGTGTTCCGGTTTGATGAGTAGAGTATCCAGTGAAATTACCGGGCTTATGAGACTTAATACCTAATGTATCAGGGTAACGAGCGCACTGCAGTGCCGCGCAGGCCTTTGTGTTTCAAAGTTCTGGGTGGCACTGCAATTGTTATGGGCCGGCGTTATGCTTACCATCAGGCAAACGACCAGCTCGTCTCGTCACCAAATAACATTAAAAAAAAAACTTAGTCCAATATCCTACTAATATATTATAAATGCGAAAGTGTATTTTTACGTATGTTGGTTTGTCCTTCTTTCACGCAGCAACGTAGCAACGGATCGACGTGATTTTTGGCATAGATATAGTTTATGGACCGATAAGGTTTGGAATGGAATGGAGAGGCAAGAAGTCTTGCCATAGGAAAACCCTTTTTATGAACAGACCGGTTGCCAATTTAACTAATCCTAGGGAAACTCCTGGTAGAACGATTTTTTACACTGGACCACGCCACATTTTTTTTATTCATTTATATTATAGGTCAATAGAAGAAGAAGAGAAAAGAAGATCTGAACTGCTGCCCGACGGATCGATGAGTCGATGACATCGAAGCTGCATTTACTGAAATTTTTTTTTCTATCGGATAACGAGGCTTGCTTGTCTTTTGCCTAATAGTAAGCACAATGCCGGTCAATAACAATTGCCCACATCTGGTTCAAATTGGTACAGACCAGAGTACAATGGCACAAGGAGGAGGAGAATTAATAGATCGATACAGTAAGCTGAGAATGATGATGATATGTCAATATTTAGACCCTCGATTTATAAAGTTTTATTTTCGGAAACGATAAAGAAATTTAGGAAACCAAGCAGATTCGTCACCCAAGTATCATCTGATCTTTTGTGACGAAGTTTCATAAATTAGTCCAGTTATTCTCTCAAAACAACTGTCTTGTTAAACGTTAGTAACATGACATTCTGCTTCGTATAAATTCTAAAATATGCAGACATGTTCACTATTTTAATATCTAGCCACAGAAATAACTGAGTTCGCAGTAAAGAATGGCAAAAACTGGACAAGTGTTCACAGAAAACATGACCGAGTCGACATCTGTTTTACTGCCATATTTTTTAAACTCGTTAAGTTCTACTAGAAGAGGTTTACTTTAAAATGTTGATTCATTATACATTTTTGAAAATAATCATACGATATTAATACTTCTTAAAAAAGTTTGAAAATGCAAGGGCTGGGTTGTGTTTTTGGTGGAAATGAAACGTAAAACTCGGTTCGCGCTTTTTTTATTTCTTTTATTATTCTCTAAAAGGTGGCAATTAACACATGATGCATAGTGCAACTGCCAGTGTTACATAAAAAAGTTTCCATTTAACATAGCTTCGAAAACTGTTCCTTACAGCATGGGTTTTACAGTAGGTCAACTTAGACAAACTCGCGTGGGAGAAGCAAATTTTCGAGTGTGTACTAACTGTAACATAAATCAAGCAGCGCTCGTCAAACTTGGTATCTGTTCGACAAGCAACATTGTCATCGTTGCCACAGATTATAGCTACCTTCTGCACTACCACTAGTCACCAGTAGTGCGTGACCCACGGAACCCGTGTTTATCCAAAATACGTGACGCATGGTCATCGTGTTTGACAAACGAAGTGAGGGTTATCGCTTCTAATTTTTTTTTTTTTTTTTTTTTAAATAAACGCTTACACTCATACCCCGCACTAGGATTCCCTGTGTCGCAGGTGGCATGAACACACACAGATACACATCACAAACATCCAAGACCCGAGAACAAATTTTATGTTTACACAAAATCTGCCCCGGCCGGGAATCGAACCCGGGACCCCTCGCTTTGCAGGCAGGGTTACTACCAACTTAGCTACGGGGCCGTCTAATTTAAATAAAATTATTATTAATAATATAATTAATAAAATTATTGCTACGTCATTCTTACAGCGATTACTGTTGAGTACTTTTTTTTATTTACTTTCGTTAGGTTAGCATTTGACCCCAATCTCATTTGTGACGATGTATTCATATGGGCCCCAGAGCGCTCATAAAGGTAAATGACTCTGGATAGATAATGATAATGGCCAAAAAAGTGAAAAAGTCAAACTTGCAACAACAGCTTATTTATATCACTTTAAAATCCAATTTTGGAATTGTTTGATCTATTTAGAGGAGATTCGCTTTTTAAATCTTCTATGTTAACTGTGATATCTTTTTTCTCTTTCGATACACATCTGTTTGACCACAACCTCCCTCATTCGAATTCATCATTGTAGGTAAGACCAGTGTCAGGGTCACAGCCACGAGGCTATTACATAAACCTCAAACATCGGTCGTAGCAAGCGACAGAACGTTGAATGGCATCCCATTAGCATTCAACTCGTGCACAGATACCGGCGGCGTTCCCCTCCAGGAGGGGAGTTCCTTCCCCGCTGCTTTCCTTGTGAGCGATTGGCGCGGAGCGTAGTGCGAGCGAAGCGAGGGATTTTCATAATAACGACTCGCAGAAAGACTAAGATTGATGGCCTTGGTGGGTTCTCAACATTGATTAGGATTAGTATCTGTATGGTTCTCGACCAAACGAGTGACACTGTGACTTGTTGGGATGTTTTCCCATCGAGTCACAACCTAACGAGTTACACTGTGACTTGTTGGGTTTTTTCTTATCGAGTCCCAACCAAACGAGTGACACTGTGATTTTTGGGATGTTTTCCCATTGAGTCACAACCAAACGAGTGACACTGTGACTTGTTGATTTTGTACCGCAACAACATAAAAATTTGTGTATTTACATACGTCAGTAACCTGTCACTAACTTGACGTTTTGGTTTAAATTATTTGCACGTATATATTTTTCGAATAACTTTGAAAAAGTAATTTCTCAGTTTAACCTTTTTAATATATTTTATAAAATTTTATCATAACTTTACAGAAAACTAATTTAAATTAATTATCATTTAGTTAGGGAAAAAAACTAACTATAAATATTCATAGTTTCTTTTTTATTTAATTATGTACTTACTACATCTATACAAATAAATAAAATTGAAGTGTCTGTTTGTAATATCAAAATAACAGATTTTTACTAAAGGGTCATTCCACGGTGACGGGCGTGACATTTCAACTTCTATTTTGTGCATTTATTCTTTAACTATTATACGAAATTGCTTAAATACTATTGTAATAGATAAAACATCGATGGTTTTTACTAAATTTACAACATTTTTTTTCTTATTCGGCTCACAAAACAAGTTACGACGATTTTAGTCGCTGTGACGGGCGTGACGCGTACTCGAACAAGATTATCGACCTCTTCGACAAGACACAATATTTCTGCTAATTACACAATTGTTTTTTAAATTCAATTAGTCCGCCTTTTAGAATAATATGCCTTCTAGATTAACAGTGATATGTCGTATGTGAATATTTGATATTGCAGTTTTCGTGACCTGAAATAAGTTGTGACGGGCGTGACAAGACTTTGTGACGGGCGTGACGAGTTCAATTTTTAATAAGTAAACAAACAATTTTATCACCTAAAGTCATATAAGTATTAACCCAAATTCTAAATTTATAACCGAAAGTTTAAAAAACTCAATTTATTAGCTGGTTTTGTTTATGTTAGGACTAACTCTTCTGCGAGTGTCCATCTGGGATGTTACCACCGCTTTGCTCGTGAAGTCTGCCGCCAAGCAGTAATGTGCAAGCATTACTGTGTTCCGGTTTGATGACCAGAGTAGCCAGTGAAATTACTGGGCTTATGAGACTTAATGCCTAATGTCTCAGGGTAACAAGCGCACTGCAGTGCCGCGCTGGCCTTTGAGTTTTAAAGTTCTGAGTGGCACTGCAATTGTTATGGACCGGCCTTAGGCTTACCATCAGGCAAACGACCAGCTCGTCTTGTTACCAAATAATATATTAATAAAAAAAAAAGGTAAAAATACTGTGATGGGCGTGATTTGTGACGGGCGTGACCAAAGTAATTTGCTCAGCATCACCAATCAGTAACATAAAAATTTATAAAAGTTATTCGCATACATTCCTTTGCGACATATCCTTACTTTCGTAAGCTTTATTACAACGTGCAAGTGATTTGGACTCTTTGATGAGAACTTTTCTATGTATTTTGTGACGGGCGTGACATGCAAACTTGCCTTGCTAAAATGATTGGTAAAATATTATGTAATTATCTGAGAAACACCAAAAATTGGTCCACCACAAGCTGATATCTTGAGCACTCTGTTGACAGTCAAAATATCGCGGAATAACCCATAGAAAACGCAAATCAGTGTTTCCAACACACATGTGTTTTTTCTACCATGGAAATTCCTTGGCAAGATGAAACTTCAAATAAAATTTGATTGAGTGAATGCTAGAATTTTGTTTTTTTTACATCAGTAGGTGAAAATTAAACATATTTACTATTAGTAATTAATGTTAAAGTGCTTGTAACATAACATTTATTTTTATTGCATCTGGTATCGATTACCGTGGATTGGCCCTAAATGCATATGAAAGTATATACACGGTACCTACATCAAAACCACAATTTTTAAAATGTTTGTCTGTCTGTCTGTCTGTTTGTTCCGGGTAATGTCCGGCTAGACCGATTTTGAAGGGACTTTCTCTGGCAGATAGCTGATATTATAAGGAGTAACTTAAGCGACTTTATTTTAGAAAAAGAATTACCGTTCTGCGCGAAAAAAATAAAACCCGTGAATTCCAATATCGCCGAGCGGGTGAAACCGCGGGCAGCAACTAGTTATTAATAAAATTTTATAGGTACATGTTTATAGTTTAGTAACACATTTAATACTTAATGTTCTCGTGAGTGACCTATGACCACAGACTAGTATTTGTATATTTATTTATTTTTTATTTATTTTATTTATATTGTACCCATTGTACCCATATGACCTGGCTTTGACTGAATACTAGCGCCGTGTCAATGACACTACCTGACGAAATACTGAGTCGTGACCTATTCTGGACCAGACGCGTTTTATTGTCGATTCTTGCATGTTTGTAAAAGTCTTTACATATTAAATTGTATAATTATTGATACTTATGTTCTACTGTATATTTATTAATGAAAAATCTACGATCCCAATTACGCAGATAGCAAATAACAGATTCATCATATCAATGACAAGCATCAACGTGTATGTTGATTTATTATAACTAATAGAAAAAGTAAACAATATAAACTAAAATAACTAAATAAAATACACACTAATTTATTTACAATCTTAATCTAATAATCCGCTACCAGTAGGCAACGTTCCCAAAATGCTGGCAGCATTGCCACGTTGAATGGCAATGCTCAATCTTTGACCTAAGTAGAGGCCAGCATTTTGGTCACGTGTGGCTTATTGATACTTATATTATGTACTCTAATTTGTGTTTTTTAATTAAGTAAGCTTCTTTTGGCCACCGAATCACTTGATCGATGTCCAATAATGGAATGGGGATGGGGGAATCAAGTCATGTAGTACAAATGCATACTCCAAAATGTATCTATGTAGAAGACAGAAAGACTGAGAACCTTGCGTCGATGCTCTAGGCTGGAGCCTGGCATCAACCAGCGTAGCAGATTCCTCAGCTGTCCCGGTGTGAATTACTGTCTCACTCCGCCAAAATGACAAGCTTATTCACAACTAATTAGAAATTTGATGGAATCAGGCGTTACTGTGCGGAAATCCGTTTTAAAATAGGATTATTTTGTTAGTGGGAGGACTAACTCTTCTGCGAGTGTCCGTCTGGGTTGTTACCACCGCTTTGCTCGTGAAGTCAGCCGCCAAGCAGTAGTGTGCAAGCATTACTGTGTTCCGGTTTGATGAGCAGAGTTTCCAGTGAAATTACTGGGCTTATGAGACTTAATACCTAATGTCTCAAGGTAACGAGCGCACTGCAGCGCCGCGCAGTCCTTTGTGTCCCAAAGTTCTGGGTGGAACTACAAGTATTTTGAACTGGAATTATGTTTCCCATCAGACAAACGACTCGCTCGTCGCATTATCTAATATTACAAAAAATATCATTAATTCTAAAATCTGCTGCGAACTGTCGCATCGCATACACTACAATACAATACCAGCTCTAAATAGATAACTCAAATAAACTACCGTCGCATGCGCAGTGCGCACGTACACAATAGACTTCCCAAATTGTTCGTACTATATGGTTCCACCTCATAAAACACTTGAAAATTTGGGTTTATAACCAGTAGTTGATGTCATAACGAGTGGTTACATCCCGGTTTTAAATAATAACCTGTTTTAACTGAGAGTTTAAATGTAAAACATTGTTTAGTGTTGAGGTTTTCTTATGAGGAAGAGATTTGTCGTCAAGCATCTATCGGGTGGTCCGTAGCCGCTCTTGAAAGTTCTAAATCTAGTTTTTTTACACTATTTGATAACGAGACGAGCTGGTCGTTTGCCTAATAGTAAACATAACGCCGGCCCATAACAATTGCAGTGCCACTCAGAACTTTGAAATACAAATGCCTGCGCGGCGCTGCATTGCGCTCGTTACCCTGAGAAATTAGGTATTAAGTCTCATAAGCCCCGTAATTTCACTGGCTACTCTGTCATCAAACCATAACACAGTAATGCTTGCACATTACTGGTTGATGGCAGACTTCACGGGCAAAGCGGTGGTACCAACCCAGACACTCGCAGAAGAGTTAGTCCTACCACCTAGTGAATTTCTTCAGTTTATATCTCTTAGTTTTTATCTACGACTAGCCTAAGTTACTCCTTATAACATCAGCTATCTGCCAGTGAAAGTCCCGTCAAAATCGGTCCAGCCTTTTCGGTGATTAGCCTGAACAAACATACAGACAGACAAACATGTTAAAGTTTGTTTTTTTTTCGTTATAAGTAGGTACGGAAAAATGTACGGTTCCTGCGGGAACGCTGGTGTAACCGCGGCCAGAAGCTATTATATTTATACGTGGTCTAGCTTACTTTGGTGGCTTCACTGGCGGATTCCAAGCTCCGTCTGCAGTTGTGTTCAACTCTAAGGTTAGACTAATAAATCAAAAAATAAGAAATTCTTCGTACCAATTACAACTTTCAAAATCATAATCGATAACAGCAAATTGGTATCGCAATAGTAATCTATCCATAAATTACAGAATGTAATGAGAAATGGATCAGTTTTCCATCTTCTGTTGCGTAAACTGTGAAGTAGAATTTGTTTTTGATTACCTGCTGCTTTAGGAAGTATTACGAGTATGGAAAGTTGAGAAATATTGGACGTTCAATGATAAATGTTTACAAAATACAAAGTTGAATCAGATACGTTTTGTTTTTAGATCCACAGAAAAGTATTTCCACAAAATTATTGGTAGTACGTAAAACATTTTGCATAATTTATATTATGAGTAATACTATTTGAATATTTATGAATGAGCTAAACGACCTCCACGACAACTCTATATGTATAAATAAAAATAACAAAATACATCTCCACAGTATTCCGTACTTAGTAACAGAGTAACTGCTATATTGTTCTTTACAATACAATACAAAAATACTTTATTGATACCAAAATACAACACAAAAAAGAAATATTTAAAAAAGGTACAATAGGAGGTCTTATCGCTAAAAATGATCTCTGTCAGGCAACCTTGGGATAGGAAATATCACAGTTACTACTATCACAGTTACAAGGACGGTGGTAAAAAATATTTACTTTCTATAGTGTAACGTTTTAGATACCATAACGATTACGCTATTAAAGTTAAAATTAAGAACATAATAATTATTGCAAGCATTTAAAACGAATCTTACTAATATTATAAATGCGAAAGTGTGTTTGTTGGTTTGTTGGTTTGTCCGTCTTTCACGCGGTAACGGAGCAACAGATGGACGTGATTTTTGGAATAGATAGTTTATGGACCGGAGAGTAACATAGGCTACTTTTAATCCCGGAAAATGCACGATTCCTGTGGAAACGCGGGTGACACCGCAGGCAGAAGCTAGTAAAATATTTTTCATCTATGCGTACCGCAAACGAACTTGGCAGCCCACAGATTACAATTATTACATCATTAACATGGTCCTTGAATTACTTTACAAGTGGTAATTAGTTAGGCATAAATAAAAGAGCGCTAGGTTTTACACACGGCTCCGCTCGCGACAACAGAAAATAAAATTTATAAAAGAAAACTTTATTAGTTATATGGTATATTTAATTTTAATAAGCTTTTCCAAAGCAAAGCGAACATTTTTCCATCATTTTTGGCGCAATACTAATAGGTTATGTATTTTTAAGTACGTGCTAGTGTTATCTAATAAGTCGGGCGTTTTCTATTACTTATCTAGCTAGCTACCGCATCCAAAAGATACCTATCCTAAGTTGTTGCATGTTTTAACTTTGTAACTAATTCAATTACAAAGAGAACAGACAGACATCGCCTCCGTCTAGGTCTAGTTGTATGTTTACAGAAAATTATAAAAGACCTCGGTTTGCATGGAGACAATACCATAATGAAAATAATTGCCTGCGCATGGCCGCTACAGCGATCATAATGACAGAGTCATTATGTAGAAAAAAAACAATTAGACGTCGTCCTCAGATTGTAGGAGATGGAAGGCTCTTTTGAGATTGTATATTGAAAAAATTGGATAAAAATTGATCTCGGTTTATTTGACGTTACAAAGTTACAAACACCGACTGTTGAACCTAGACGGGATGGCTGGGTATAAGTGGAACAGCAGATTCCTGCGATGGAAAAGTGGAAAAAATCCACTTTTATCCCCTAGGTGGGATGTGATGTAGACGATTTAATAAACTTTGAAATTCTTTTTATATAAATGTGTACTGTCCCTTGTCGTATTACCTATGTAGAGATTTTCATAGGTGATAGAAGATTTTATCGGGATGAAAGTAGTATATGTCGCTCTCCGGTCCATAGACTACCTATCTCTATGCAAAAAATCAGGTCGATTTGTTACCAGGTGGTAGTAATAACTCTTCTGCGAGTGTCCATTTTGGTGGGTACCAGCGCGTTTCTCTTGTTGTTCTTTGACAATTTTAAACTGAATCGAAAGAGACAAAACATTATGTAACTAATCAAACGTTTTACAGTGTTTATGCAAATACTAGAACGTAAATTAGCTCTCAAAGGCAGAGCTCCCGGTGACGGCAACATCATAGACCGTACCTACTTGGTGAATAATTTTCACGTTGATAAACGTGTGCCTGAAAATGGTCTTCTACATAGCTATGGTGGAATCTCATTGACATTTAGCCTATCATCGCTTCAAGGTTGTATATGAGGAGGACAATTAACAATGGCGCAAATATCCCTCGGGAGCTGTTACATATTTGAGGCGTTTGGTGCTGAAACATTGGGTCCGTCGGGGCCGGGAGCTCATATTTTCAATATTTTGCCAAAGCGTTTGATTGATGCGACACGTAACCAAAATGCTGGAACTTATCTGGCTCAACGGATCGGCATTGCGCTTCAACGAGGCAATGCCGCCAGCATGCTGGGTACGCTTCCAACTGGTAGTGGGCTAGAACATTTGTAGTACCTATCTATAGGCCTACTTTGACTTGTAGATTATCCAACTGTTTTTGTAGCTAGCTAGGTTAGATGTAGTGTTTATTTATGTATTAGCTAGTTAATAAAGGCTATTAGCCCGTTAAAAAAACTTACAATGTCTTATGGGCGACCTTTGGATGAACTGGAATTGTAGAGTCAATTGTAGCGGTCAAGTGTGTATGTTAGAAAAAAGGTTGTACCTTCCATAATCTATATAATATAATCTACATGCATTACCTACAAGTTAAAACATACTTAAAAATACTGCGACTTGACAAACACACAGCCAAATAGGTAAGTGAGATATTGATAAAACGTAAACTTATAATCACGTCATCAAAACAAAAACATGGTAGGTATAAACTATAAAGTTGTCTTCGTTTCGTCTATCCCCATCAATTATAAACCCGACCAAGGTTTTTTTATAGTACCTACATGGGCTTCCGTTTCCTAGTGAAGTACATAATCTATTGTTACATAATCTATTCATGATTTTAATTCAGATAGTTTAGCAATAGTGTAAACTACTCCGGCAAGTTGGAGCAACAAAACTTAAAAAATGATACGGTTCACGTAAATATGTATCTATTATATCTCAAAAATTTTGCTGTCAACAGGATTTGAACCTGCATCTTCTAGTTATCTAGACCAGACGCCTTAACCAGTTAGGCTATGTGAGAGCAATCGATGTTTACTCCGATATTCTTGAGACGATGTCTTCTTTCCGTTTACCAGCAGTAGCTCCTTCTAGCAGACCTCGCTTTGTAGCAATTACCTACTTGAATGTGATACGTTACAGTATCAATGTTCTGATAAAGACAGCATCAGTTTTAGTCTGTGATTCGGGTAGACGAATGTTGCAGAGGCCCGCTGTTAGAGTCATTTATTTTAACTTTCATAAGTGCTCCTTTGGGGCCTATTTGATTAAAGCAATTTGAATTTGAATCAAATGGCGAGAGATTACCCTTTATTTTAACTTTATTAAATATATTTTAAAGTGTTTACGACATTAGCGGATGTTCACGTAAATCTCAAAAACTTTAATATGACACAGACACGGTTCAATCAAACTGATTAACTTTGGTTGAAAGGTGCAAAAATGAAGACGACTGAACGATGACTTGGAATGATTCACTTTATGTTTACATGGTTCAATTTAGTTGCTTCACTCAAATTGAAATGCAGAAGTGATCCCTGTAATATTGTCCTTACAGTTAGTCCGTAGAGTTTATTAACTCCAATTGTCCTGAGTTGAGTGGAAAGAGACGCGAAAATTGAGCCAAAAAGGGACCAATAAAAAGTTCTATGTCCTAGAAGATGACGAAAACTCTAAAGAGATCTTATAAGTTACAATGGTCTTAAAACTAAGCAGGCTTTATCTCAAATATGCTCAAGTTTTTAATGTTTTAAAATTCAAACAAAACTTAAGCAATTAAATATTTGTAATGTAAAAATATACATGATTTTTAAAGAGATAAGCAAATAGTTTTAAATAAAACAAGGACTGCAACACTTCAGAACCCCCTAAAAAATAATGTCCAACGAGTTATGTATCAATAAATAAGGAATATTTTGGGATTAGCATTAGTTTTTGGACACTAAATGCTATTCATATGCAAAAGAGTAGTAGGTAGGTATTGTAAATATCAAGACCGAAAAGGCATAACAATAAACCACATCGAAAAACCTAACGAACAAAAAAACCGCTCACCGAAAATGACTCCGAATATCAGAAGTTCAAACAAAAAATCCAAGAGAAGCACACTGCAACACTAATGATAATCCAAAACACACACACTGGGCCGGTATACCAAATTCGTGACCAAAATAAACACGCACTATTCGATTTTCGAAAAACTTCGATTTTTACGCGACTTGATGCGCGGTGACGAGCGATCGCCTCCCGCGCCAGCTGTTTCGAGACTGGCGCATGCGCGATGGAAGCACGCCCGCGCACCTGTCCTACCACTAAAAAACAATAGCAAACAATAAATATCATCTAGCAGAATGTACATACAGTTACCATAAAAGGAACGAAAACAAAAATGTCATAGTTGTACTTACTCGTCAATGTACTTACGCCTTTTAGGGCTTCAGGTCTTAGTGACAATTTTAGGACCTGTGTCACAAACTGCTGTCAAAATGTCGAGTCCGTTTTAACGAAAGACTATTTTGTCGTTGGCAAATGACACAACAATGGCTTTTACTAAAATATTATGCCAAATGACAAACCCAGTTGCAATATTAGTTACGGATATTACCTACTTATTACGAAGAGAGTTGTGATATGGTTAAGTAATTTATGTGACTAATTAATTTTTTGACATGATACCTAGTCGTAGAAAATTAATATTAATATTGTAAATGTAATTAGTTTTTCAATTATAATAATTATCAAACCTCGGACATAATTTTCAGTGACTAAGAGCTATCCGCCCTATTTAGAATGCAAGTTAATTACGCCGTACAATACGTTTACAACTTGTTTTTCTTTTTTACATAATTACATAAAACATACTTTTGTCTATAATTTTGTGATGAACTTGAATGAACTCTGAAACGAACTTGAACGAAGATTCCTACACTTGGAATCGTTTATTTTTTATCTCCGCTAATTTTATTATACGTAGTACCTACATGTAGCTATTTATGATGTACTTTTTGATAATGTATGTTGCGAACAAAATGTAATCTCATTATTAAATATTATTTAAACAAAATTAAAATATAATAGATGTTCAAAATGAAGTTACACACCCTCCTACATGAGCATTAAGGCGATACTCTCATTTTTTAAGGGTTTTTCCACCAAGATGCTGGGTCAACCACATACGTGATCAACTTGAAACTAACATGTATGTTTTATGAGACCTTTATCTCTCCATGATCTAAACAAAAACACGATTGATACATTTTCATTCGATACATTTTCTTATCAAAAATTATGCTTTTTTCAGTGTAAAATACACTTTTTTACTCAACGGCTTAAGTTTTATTTTCAAAATAATTACTCACACCAAGAAAATATATTTTACTATCCACTGACAAAAACAAATTTACCTAGAAAAATTATTAACCTGTTAATAAAATAAATTAGATTTGAGACTTACGTCATTTAGTTCTGAGTTAAAGTGTGTTCAAACAGTGCACACTAAATTCGACCTTATTACGCTGGCACCTCGCGTTATAATAGTTATCCGAAGCGAGCAGTCCTCAGTAAAGCGCCGTGCGCCGATGCGGGTGGACCTGTGATTGTTTTTGTCACAAGCGAGCATGCAACTTTCGATATTACAATAGGGAACAAGGACAATAAGAAATTATATGTTCGCAAAAGAGAGAACCGTTTGGTAGATTGTGCAAGAAAAATGAGAGAAGCAAAGATGTAATTACTCGGAGTTATGGTCTGATTATTTTTCTTGGCATATAGCCATTACCCAGTCATATTCCTGGCAATTTTTATCCGACTTCAAAAAAGGATGAGGTTCACAATTCGTCCGTTTCTCGTATTTGTTTTTTGATGATACTCGATTTCTCTCCTAAAAATTGTCAAACGATAGAGATTCTTTTACTTATGGTACAATATTTACCCGACTTCAAAAAAGGAGGAGATTGACAATTCGTCCTTTTTCCTATTTTTTTGATGTTACTCGATCTCTCTCGTAATAAAATAGTCAACCGATGGAGATTCTTTTTCTCATGAGTACAATTTTTACCCAACTGCAAAAAATAGGAGGTTCTCAATTCATCGTTTTTCGTATTTTTATGTTGTTACTCGATTTCTCTCCTAATAAAATTGTCAATCGATAGAGATTATTTTTCTCATGAGTACAATTTTTACCCGACTACAAAAAAGGAGGAGGTTCTCAATTCATAGTTTTTCGTATTTTTTTGATGTTTCTCGATTTCTCTCCTAATAAAATAGTCAACCGATAGAGATTCTTTTTCTCATGAGTACAATTTTAACCGACTTCAAAAAAGGAGGAGGTTGTCAATTCGTCCTTTTTTCCTATTTTTTTGATGTTAGTCGATTTCTCCCCTCATAAAATTGTCAATCGATAGAGATTATTATTATCGCTGGCTGGAGCGGTAGTTCCAATACATTTGGAAAATTCTATAATAAGACTATTGTGTCTGAAGGTGATATGTCTTTTGCAAGAACAATTATATCAGAAGTATTACAAGAACACTAGTTCAATATTATGATTTTGGCATATATATTTTAAGTTTCATCATTATTAATAATATATGATCAAACGAACTTCACAAGCGAAGTTCAATCATTATTATATGAATAGCTCCATTCTTCAGATATATCTATATATTAATAGATATTTATACCAGATAGTCCTTCTTTCACACAGGTAAATTCGCACGCTTTTAGAGTCGTATCGATTAAAAAATCGATTCTATCGCCGGTACCCTCACTACAGAGCCTCCCTATAACGTCATTCTTTTAGAGAAGTTACCCAAAAACTTTTGTTTACTTACTGGGTAGTGGAGGGAGGGTTCCTATATCTTCGAATGGAGCTATTCATATAATAATGATTGAACTTCGCTTGTGAAGTTCGTTTGATCATATACATATTATATTTCATAGCTCCATTCTTCAAATATATCTATATATTAATAGATATTTATACCAGGTAGATGTTTAGAGACAAACAGTTTTTGGTTATGTAGATAAAATAAATCAAGTTATTGCACATGAAACGAAGATGTTTTTGAATAAAGAGAAAATATATTTATTCAATTTGAATCATTATTAAAAGTTACGCAACCGAATTAACTAAAATAATACTTAATTGTACATGTACACAATATAATCACACAAAAAACTAAGTAAGTCTAGGTTCAAGTAATGACCTAGCAAAGTTTTCTACAATTGTTGGACGATTATAAAACTGCAAAAGTTTGCGAAATTGGTGTCCAACCGGCTATCTTACGGATAGAATCAACAGAAAAACCAGCAGATTTCGCGCTCGATGTGGCGGCATGCCGCGTGCTGTGTGCGCTGAATGTCACCACGTTGATACCATTTGCAGCTAAAACGTCTTTTATCCATCGACTGATGGTTTGCGCTGAAGCATATTCATGCGGACTTTTGTGGGTTAAGAACAGGCTATCCCGAACGGCAGAACAAATACTCTCTTTTTCTTGAAAGTAGAGTAATAACAAAATCGGCTGCTCACGACCGGGAGCTGATGTTTTGATTATATCTGATATATTAATAATTATCTGATTTTGAGTAATCATAATATCATTTACTTTTATTACAGAAAGTGTTTGTACATGGTGAACGGTGCACAAAGCAATGAGTATTGTAAGTTATTTTAGTGATTTGAACTAAAGGCAAATTATCTTTAGGATTCCAATCCGAAACAAAGTTAAGTACTGTTTGAGGGTCCCATGTATATGAATAGTTGGGTATGCTTGATCTAATTTTAAAAGCTCCTTTTAACTAGCGCGATATGTTTTCATCAGAGCCTATTTCCTTTCCTAGAAGTAATGAGAAAGCCGAACGATGAGTATTTAATGAGCCATATGAAGCTCCTCTTTGGAATTGTTCCGTTAAAACAAAAATAATTGATGCTATTTTGATTATAGATTGATTGCTCGCTCACAGTTTTTTTGTAAGCACTTGAGAATCAATGGAAATGGGGAAAGCAAAAAAGTAGTGATTATGCCAAGAAATCGTGAAAGCTTCAAAGGTAAATGCATATGGATCTGGCTTCCATGAAACGTATGTGTAACATTTGGTATTGGCGCGAGATGCGAAAACATCTATACTAGGTTCGCCAAACTTTTGAACAATGGTTTGAAAAGCTTGTGAGCAAAGTTCTAAATCAATATCAGGGTTGACTCTTTTGATTCTTCATCAGCTTCTACGTTATCTTTAGTATTTATGTATGAAGCGAACAACCATAGAGTTTGTTCTTCACCCCATTGCCAAATAGATCTCGAAATAGATTCCATTAATGTAGCTTATAGCGGTCGTATTATCTATTCGCGTCAATATGATGCAATTGGTTTTGTTTGTAGCAAAACATTTGAGCCCGAAAAAGGCAGCTTGAAGTTCTAAAAAGTTTATCATCAGTTCACTTTCTTTCCAATGGCAATTTGTGCACAAATTATTACAGACGGCCCCCCAGCCAATCCTAGACGCATCTGTATAAATGTCTAAATCATAAACTGGAAGAGCTACCAAGTTTTTTTTTTGTGGCTAGAATGTTTGCTCTCCAACAGTATAAATCTGGTAGAACATTCGCTGATAATTTAAATTTAGTGTCATAATTAGCGTCATTTTGAAGTGCAAGATACTTTTCTCTCTCTAAAAACTTCTGTGTATAGCCAGCCGTATTTTCCAGCCGGGCAGGCTGCTGTGAGAACGTCTAAGAACTGAGAAAATTCTCAAATTGTGCATCGTGGAAGCTTTCTTGTGCCAAACCTTATTTATATCTAACGTTACTTGATAGGTATCTAACGTTTTTATTAGAACCTTCGTGTATGACCCGCAGTCAACCTCCAGGTTTCTATAACATCATGTCTAGCCTTCGTGTATAACCCGCAGTTAACCTCCCGGCAAACTTAGAGATGCATTTAACGAGTTTGGGACACTTATAGAAACTACTCTGTAGTTTTTATTACATCATGTCTAGCCTTCGTGTATAACCCGCAGTTAACCTCCCGGCAGACTTAGAGATGCATTTAACGAGTTTGGGACACTTATAGAAACTGATATTGTAGGTACTAACCTTCATTTCTTTCGACCTCAGACTCTGATTCCGAATCGGAATATGTTATAACCCGACGACGTCGGGAGGCTTGTTGTTTCTTGTTATCAAGTTCCTTAATTTTGTTCTTGTAGCGATGTATTAATTTATCTTCATTTTGTCGTTTCGGTATCATGAATTTAAATTCTTTTGCGACGAAACTTGTTGAGACGCGTGCGTCTTATACCGCGCTCGAAAAAAGAATGATGTTATAGGGAGGCGCTGTAGTGAGGGTACCAGCGATAGAATAGATTTTTTAATCGATACGACTCTAAAAGCGTGCGAATTTACCTGTGTGAAAGAAGGACTACCTGGTATAAATATCTATTAATATATAGATATATCTGAAGAATGGAGCTATGAAATATAATTACTATTAGCAGGTAGTCTCTACTAATAACATAATTATTTGTTGTAAATCTCAACAAATGTTATAATAATTGATTTATTGTGTCAATAAAACCAGATTTTTCACAAAGTAAACGGATCTTATATATTATTACTCTGAACTAAATGACGTTTTATCTAGTTGGTGTAAGGAGGAAAATAAAATACCCACATAAAAAAAAATATTCTCAACTATCAGTGCAAACTGGCGTCACCGTACGGTGTAACTACATGTGTATTAATAGTTATTGGTAATCTCTTCGGACGAAACAGCTCGAATAATTACGATAGAACTTCACTTACAGGTAAGTTCGTTTAATCATTAATTATTTTTCTCATGAGTACAATTTTAACCGACTTCAAAAAAGAAGGAGGTTGTCAATTCGTCTTTTTTGATATTACAAACAGACACTTCAATTTTATTTATTTGTATAGAGTACCATCAGTAAGTGTGGGAAAATGGGGGATGTTTCATATATCACGATATTTTCGTCGAAGTCGGTTCCCGCTTTTCAATTTTTATTGATTTGATTTACCTAATTATTTTCTCCATCATTTAAAACGGCGGAATATATGCGTTAGCGTAAACCATCAAACATTGCATTATTATTGAAATTAAAAAATAATAATTTAGTAGTATATACTACAATAAAGTATTCAAGGGTAAGGAAACTCTATTATGACATCTACGTTCCAGCGCGCAACCGAGAACGGCTCACGCTATAACGGCTCGGGCCGCGGCGATCTAGCAGTGGTCTATCGCCGCGTAATATTAGCGGGGTGTGAGCTGCGGCGCGGCAGTGCAGTTGCGCGTTGCGGGGTGTGGAGGCGGAGCAAACGTGGGAAAATTATAATGAGAGCCTAGTCTTAATTAAAACTCGTCCGAGATATAGATTTTAATATGTAAAAAAATATATTTGCATTTACCCAGCTCTAATTAGAAAATACAGAGCCGAGATATAAATTAATAACTTTATTAAAATGCTAATGACACGATCAAGACGGAACAAACCATGCAAATTATTGCAAATTGCAATAAATTTGAATATTTTGATAATAAACTGGTGTCCGTTATAGTTGTATTACAACATTCAATCGTCAAATATAGAAAAATATAATTCATAAAATATTTTTTGCAATGATTTAATAAAGTTATTTGCTAATGTGGGTCTCAGCTGATATGACACAGCAATTTTGATAATTATTGATATGGCTATTTTGGGAGAGATAATTTGAAAATTTTAAGACCACAAATTTTGCTAGGCTAGACCACTATGCCTAGTGTTCCGCGATCAATATGAAAATGTTTTCCATCTTGATATTTTTTTATAAAATTGTGTTTTTTCAAATTTTAAAGTCTAATGTTAATGAATTATTGTTGATGAATAGTATTTTTTTTTTCGAATTTATGTAATTATTGTTGATGAATAATTGTAATATTGCTTGATTTTTAGCCAGAAAATATTGGAGAACGTGTATTGAGTGTAGGAATTATGGAAATAATATTGAAAAACATAAAATTCCAAGTCTCGCTAGAACCTCGTGAAAAGTTCTACTAAAAGTAGAGGGTTTTATAATGTTCTCGACGCATTAGAAATATTGTCCCGTTGCGAATCGAACTTTTAATCCTTAATAGTTAAAGACTTGTCAACTACACCACGGGGACTGACAATGATTCAATTATACATTGGCTGGCCTCTACTTAGGTCAAAGATTAAGCATTGCCATTCAACGTGGCAATGCTGCCAGCATTTTGGGAACGTTGCCTACTGGTAGCGGATTATTAGATTAAGATTGTAAATAAATTAGTGTGTATTTTATTTAGTTATTTTAGTTTATGTTGTTTATTTTTTCTGTTATTATAATAAAGATCTGATATAATTATACATTTGAGGAAAAATATTTTTAAAAGCATTACAAAAACTAGCTCTATAATCCTACTTATGATTTAAGAATTAATTGATAAAGGCATTAATTAAATTACAAACATGAATGGCGAGCCTAGCAAGCTATCATCCGACAAAGTATTCAATGCGAAATCACTTCGTGTGGTCTCGCATAAATACCTACCTCATAAGCTTAGAAAAGGTACGTGTAGAAGGGCTGTTTCGGTCAGAACACTCACGTTATAAGTAGACCATTTTTATTTTTACTGCAAGCTGCGACGTAATTTGACAAATACAGACCTCACCTCAATTGACGATGCTTTGTGATATGATTAAAATATTATAAGTATTAAATAGTGATGTTTTACCTACAAATAAAACATTTATTAAACATACTTACCTTATTCGAAACCTAATTAATACATGAGAGTAGCGTACTTCATTATCGTTCCGTACTAGCCGTGCTGTGATTGGCCCTGCTCGTATCCGTCGTCCCGCCGTCCAATCAGCGTCGACTTCCGCTCTCTCTTAGCGCCTCCCCCCACCATCACCACCGCGGCAGTGCGCTGCGCGCAACTTAGCTTCATTGGTTTTCTCATGTTATGGCCACCAGGCAGAAATTTAAAGTATTAGGTTTCGAATAAGGTAAGTATGTTTAATAAATGTTTTATTTGTAGGTAAAACATCACTATTAAACTACTGTACCGTTATTCGAAACCTAATTAATACATGAGAGATGTGTTTGTTATCGCCTGGTGGTGATGGTGACGCCAATGTGATTTTATTTTACTAGTGTATATAATATTGATAGAAACGAAACTTTTAAGTAATTTATCGTTTCTTATAGTACTAAATCAACGATAGGTATGTATAGCAAAGTTTAAAGAATGGCAAAGTATCATTTGATAAAGTTACAATTAGGTTTTAGCTAATAGGCTCAAAGCATGTCGCGATTGATTTGAGTTTACATTAGAGGGCAAGATTTCCCTGCGATAAAACTTTTTGAAAGTATTGGGTGATTCCCAATTTCCTCTTGCCAATATGTCGTTGAATTTGATGTTTTCTATTCAGTTTATTGATGCGACTTCTGATCGAAGGCTGCCAGGCATGGCTTCAGTGTATGCTTCTTTAAGGAGGCTTTTCACCCAGCCAGCGATCACGGCTCGTGTAGCTGGTTTTGGTTTGTCGTAAGTGGTAATAAATAGATAGTCTGAATTAATAGCTTTCGCCTTTCCATTGATTATTGTATCTAGAGACCCAGTAGACTGGGTCTAAATTTCGACTATTTTCGTTTTGTAAAAGTTTCCAACCCGATTGTTGTTGTTTGGAGGTGTCGGTTTTTGATCTATATGTAGGCCAAAGAACTATGCTATTTTGGGATATTTGGCAATGCTCCGCGAGTCGACGACTCTAAGGAGAGTCAAGTCGTGTATTCTTCGTCCTGAGCATAGGAGGAGGATAGCAGCTGTGTGCCCTGAAGTTGCATACAAGCTCATTTTCTCGGTGGAGTTCTGGCTGAGATGATGTAACAAAGTATCGATGTTCCAAACGGGCGATTGTGCTGTTTCGGTTTGGCTAGTGAAATGATTTGATATCTTATTGATAGTGATTTTAAAACTTGTTTTACAAGCGCATGCGAACTAAGCCGACTAATGTCATTTGGGTCAGAGAAAGTCGATACCACTGGTTTGTGAACTAGTATTGTACTTAAAGACAGTTTTTCTTTTTGATGTAAATCAACCAAAAATCTAGCCAGTTGTGATCCGTCAGGTTTCTGTGGACTAACAGAGTTCTTATCGCACCATGAGAGCCACCTTTTCCAGACTGGCTTGTATGTGTTTAAGGTGGACTGTCTCCAAGCAGAAGATAGAAATTATTTCTGTTGTTCATTCCAGTTGGTTAAGCTCTGATCTCAACCCCACATCTCCAGACTTCCCGTGTCATTTCTTTTACTCTCGGTGGAGGTTGGCCGGTGGTTACGTCTATTAGGACAAAGGATAGATCCTTGATCGTAAGGGGGGCGGGGGGCTCAGTGCTTTGTTTTTCAAGTCTGGTCTCCAATACACTTTTTCTCATCATGGAACGACTATTAGTTAAACTCCTGTAGACTTGTTCAAGTGGTGTGTCGTGACAAGCCCAGACTTTTATAACGCCAAATGTGGGTAGTTGGTAACAACACTCACATTTTATTGATGCTGACACCCGTATTCTCCAGTTTTCTCGTGACCCCGATCAATGCAACTTGATCGAAACGTCGAGGTAAATATAAACCTGTGTTTTTATCGCGAATCGCGATTAAGTCCCATTCTTAAAAATAAACAATGTATTCAAATCGCGAAAGTTTAAAAGTTACTATTGTTCAAGTGGTTCAACACTTTTGGTATTAGGTATGGTGGCGGGAACATCCAAGCTAGTTTGCAGTTCCGGGTCATTCCAAAGACATCGTAACATTGAGCTTGAGAATCCCATCTATCGATCGTGCAATATTTGACAACCACGTGGGCTTTGCGGGACGCGAAAAGGTCTATTTCCGGTTCGTTCCATTTCTCGAATATCGCATTCATTACCTTTGGAAGAAGTTGCCAATCTGGGCGAGGTTTTTTTTTTTTTTTTTTGGCGAGACATGTGATCTGCATCACTTGTGTTGCAATTGCTTGGTAGGTGATAAATTGTCATGTGAATATTGTATTGGTTAAAGATCGAGAATACCTTTTTGGCTATAAGATTCACCAATGCTTGTGACTTCGTACCGCCTTCGTTGCGAAGATATGACAGTACCGTCCTGATGTCGCATTGAATTAGTAGTGCACTCGATTGGAGGTAGTGAAATTGATCTTGTAGGATTCTTATTATTGCAATCATTTCTTTCTGATTGCAATGAAGATTTGGTTCGGTCTGCAACCAAGCTCGTGAAAGTCTTGGTTGTTAAATTTGCCGCCCCATCCTATGTCGCTCGCATCTGTAGTTAGGTAATGTGATGGCTGAGGATGGTGTATGCAAGAACTGGTTGTGTAGTTTTCCACCCACCATTGACTGCAATGGTGGATACAGGAACTGTCCTGTAATGTCTTCGGGTTCAATATAGCAGCAAGTGCTCGGGACTTTATTAGTGTGTTCGCTTGTAAAGCGTTCGATAGTTTAGTCGTCCTCTTGGAACGACAAAAATCGCAAACTTGTCAGTTTTTTAAATTCTTTCAGATTTGTTGTTTTCGATTTTATCCTTGCCGACAGTTCGTTTTTGAGTCTGTTTAGTGACCTTTCCGGTAATGATTTTTCTTTGTTTATCTTCCAACCCAGGTGTTCGAAAAAGCTAGTGGCAGTTGCCACGTGGCTCTGTAGTGTATGTGGGTTCTGATGGGCTAGAAATATCGCCGAGATACACTAATATTCGCAAGCCTTGTTCTCGAAGCTTTTGAGCTATCCAATTGCTTACAGAGGCAAATGTTCTTGGACCGAGCTGAGCTCGAATGGTATGCATGTCATCGTAAATTATGTCGTCGTAAATGAACCGAAGGAAGCATTGATGATTCGACGACATTGGAATATGAAAGTAGGCCTGATGAAGGTATATTTTGGCCGTCCAGTCTTCTTTTTGAAGGAAGTCTGGCACACGGTGAATCATCACCTGAAACCTGAGATTGTCGGTGGCGACATATTTGTTCAGGTTTTTCAAGTTGAAAATTGGTCTCATCGTACCGTCGCTTTGTAGTCTGAGAAACATCGACGATACAAAGCTTGGAGATTGTTTTGCAACTTTTATGACACCTTGAGTGTGCAACTATGCATATTGTGAATAACCCGCGTCATTTCTAGAGAATGAGGTATTTGGGTAGTGTGGTTGTTCGGCACGTTTGAAAGGTATGCGGTTGCCTTATTATGTTGAGAATGTAAGGCGGGGCCTCGAGCATTCTCCCAAAGAGTATAATATTTTTGTGGCTGACGGGCGTGGAATGGCTTCGAGTCAGAACTTCTGGTTATTTTCTCTCCTATCCCGGTGGGATAAAGGGGAATTACGTCATCTGTAGGGTTGATCGTTATGTCGTCTCTGTTGTCTGCCCCCTCTTCCCCGAAAGTTGTCGTTCGAGGCAAATTGTTTAGGCACGTTCTGTTTCGTGAAAGCTTACCTTGGTATTTTCTGGGTTGATTATATGTTGCCTTTGATGAGCTCGGAACGTTCTGAGGATCAGAATGGCATTCCTTGGGAGCAGTATGCTGCCAGAAAACATTTTTCGGCCCTCCAGCCTTTTAGAGAACTAAGCTAAGTATTCTTGAACAATGGGTCTTTTACTGCAGAAAGTATCGATTCAAGTCTGTTTTGAATACGTTTAGCCCTGTGTCCACATACCATCTGGAAAATATCGCCTGTAACCTTTGCAAACTTACCATTTGAAGAAGTTTCATTTAGTTTTGCACTAATTTCAGAGGCGTTCGCATTTGCCTGTTGTACGTTCTTTGAGAATCTGTTCAAATCTGCTTGAAGGGCTTCTTATTGTTGGAGTAAAGCATAATATGTCAATCCTGCAAACACGTTTTCCATGCGAGCTGAGAACTTAAAGTTATCATAACGTTTGAACTCGTTTGAGTATAAACTTGTGAACCCGAGGGAATGAAGGTAGTAAATAAATAAACTCTTACACTCATACCCCCGCACTAGAATTCCCTGTATTGCAGGTGTTATGGACACACACAGATACACATCACGAACATCCAAGACCCGAGAACAAACTTTATGCTTACACGAAATCTGCCCCGGCCGGGAATCGAACCCGGGACCCCTCGCTTTGCATGCAGGGTTACTACCGACTTAGCTACGGAGCCGTAGTGTTTTTGAGTTTAAGAATAGCACACACTATTCCAATCCGGCTGTCCAAGACGTTGTAGCTCTTTCAGTAAATGAGCCCACGTTGTGTTAGGGATAGCAGGTTTCTTTGTTTTTGTCTTTATAAAAAATGCCACTTGTGTTTGGTGCACAAAGGCTCAGGTAGTTATCATTGTAATTTGACTCATGGTGATGATTACCTTGATTGGTATCATTCAAACGGGATTTTATTTCAACTATTTCGGTAAATAATTTGTCTAACTTACGGTTTTTCTTCTTCTTGCGCTTGTTCCTCCTGCGTCTTCCGGAATTGTCCGATGACGAACTAGAGGTTGTTGAAGAGTCAGAACTGGATTCTGAGCTCGATTACTCACGTAACTTATACTTCCTCCTTGGCTGTTGTCGTCTTTGATCTTCCGTCACTTCCCTCGTTGGAGCTGGGCCGCTATTATCATCCATTTAAAAAACAAAACTAAAACAGTTCAAAAAATTGGTAATGAAAGCCGAACGGTAACACCGTTAAATTACTTACTTACCGATTGCTTCAAATATATTTATATAGTTATATATAAATATATAAGCAAGTAAAAGATATTTTTCAATATCAATAGCACGACTGGGTTCGTAAACTATTAGTTTTTAATATTTACGACCGCTCTGGACGAAAATCCAAACGCCAATGAAGCTAAGTTGCGCGCAGCGCACTGCCGCGGTGGTGATGGTGGGGGGAGGCGCTAAGAGAGAGCGGAAGTCGACGCTGATTGGACGGCGGGACGACGGATACGAGCAGGGCCAATCACAGCACGGCTAGTACGAAACGATAATGAAGTACGCTACTCTCATGTATTAATTAGGTTTCGAATAACGGTACAGTAGTTTAATAAGACTAAAGCTGAAATGTGAAGTAATGTGCTAGCAAACTATTCAGTATAAACTCTATCGGTGCGTCAGTGTGTTGGTCCGTCAGCCACACTTGAAAACGAGTTTTCATTTTTGCTTTCACCTTTGGTCAAATCATTAAGGCTCTTATTAATAAACAGTGTTAAACGGTTGAATAGTTAAACTATCTTTTGTCTCTATCGATTCAGTTTAAAACAGTAAAATAATAACAAATACAAAACATTCTTTAACTAAACCACCGTTTAACACTGTTTATTAAAAAGAGCCTAGGTACTTTATCGTTACTACAGTTCGTAAAATGTATTGCTAAATCTTATCAAAAGTAATACAAGTTTGGTAAATTATTTTTGGCCTCACTTTTGCTCTGATTTGGTTTCTATGCGTATTTATTCGCAGCTCATAAACTCGCATTGGGCAAGAGGAAGACATTTCGCAACGGATTCAATTATCATTTACATACATTATTGTGTAATACCACCCAGTAGCTAGCTGGTCACTCAACATCTGGATACTTCTTCATCTGCAGGTATTTATTGTAACGGTTCTGTACCCGTGGGTGCCACACAGAACTTTGAAACTCAAGGGTCAGCGCGACACTGCAGTGCGCTCGTTACACTGAGAACTCAGATAATATTTTTTTATGCTATTTGGTAACGAGACGAGCTGGTCGTTTGCCTGATGGAAAGCATAACGCCAGCCCATAACCATTGCAGTGCCACTCAGAACGTTGAAACACAAAGGCCTGCGCGGCACTGCGGTGCGCTCGTTACCCAGAGATAGTAGGTATTAAGTCTCATAAGCCCAGTAATTTCACTGGCTTCTCTGCTCATCAAACCGGAACACAGTAATTTAATGCTCGCACATTACTGCTTGGTGTGGTGGCAGACTTCAGAGCAAAGCGGTGGTAGCAACCCTGACGGACACTCGCAGAAGAGTTTAGTCCTACCACTAACAAAATATATAGTATATTACTCTATAGGCTATTTTTACTGTTTGTTTCTATAATGTTGATGGCAATAAAGAGTTAACTGAGTACATACCGGTTGTTCTAACAAACTTTGACAAACAAAAAGTCAAATTACGTGCTATTTTAGTAGTCCACAGTAATTCCAGTAAACAGAGTAATGTTTATTTAAACACTTCCATTACCGATGGAAAGAATTGATAATGACACAAATCGTCGTTTATCGCAAATAGTCATCGATAGAAAGCGAGCTACTATTGGGAAATAAATAAGTATGTACCTAGGTTAACATTTTAAGACTTTTACAATGTATATCTTCTTTTAGTAATTTACGGCTGTCGTTAATTGGAAATTGAAGCTTTTAAATTTTGTACATTTATGTAGGATGGTTAATTAGGCTCTAGGTAAGTATGCTTAAAATAGAAAACTAATGTAACAGAAACACGTACTATATTTCATATTATCTTTGTTTCTGTAATTTCTAAAAAGCATAAGTTCAGCTTGGAAAAGCTGCGGTACGATTGAGTAAGTACCACTTCTATTCCAACTTGAGTGTGTTCATTTTGCGTAGTGCACAATCTGCGCATACCCCCTCTACCTTTGACTAAACTATAACTGAAGATGACCTCTGTAAAGGTCATAGAGTAGTACTATAATAAAAGGGTAAAGGTACTCAAGATCTAACCTACAGATAATCAAAAATATGACAGTTCTTTAGACTTTAGAGACTTCATTCAAATGTAGAGATGTCAGTCAACCCATCGCGTGATTCTGACGTCACGGTCTGTTGCAGACAAACAGACAGACGGAGCATGTAATGAGCGTTTCGACAACACCATCGGATGGGGTACGGTGCCCATTGCCATGTTGTAATCTCTATTGTTTAGTACTTCACAATGATGTTACATGTATGTAGAACTAAATGCCGAAACGAGAAGTATTTTTTTCCTTCTTGCATGTGAGTAGCTATTGTGTCAAAACTTTTAAGCCACCTGAAGGTTTCAAAATAAATTTTAGTGGGAAAATATATTTTTCCAAGTATAGAATACGTAATTGGTTCTGTAAGCTTGTTGACACACTCCACTTTCATCATCCTGCCCCTTTCTATAGGATCAGAGTGCTTGTAAAGATTTTTTTTATTTTATTTTGTAACGAGACGAGCTGGTCGTTTGCCTGATGGTAAGCATAACGCCGGCCCATACCAATTGCAGTGCCACCCAGAACTTTGAAACACAAAGGCCGCGCCGGCACTGCAGTGCGCTCGTTACCCTGAGACATTAGGTACTAAGTCTCCTAAGCCCAGTAATTTCACTGGATACTCTGCTCATCAAACCGGAACACAGTAATGCTTGCACACTACTGCTTGGTGGCAGATTTCACGAGCAAAGCGGTGGTAACAACCCAGACGGATACTCGCAGAAGAGTTAGTCCTCCCACTAACAAAAAAGATAAATCAAACGAGCCCAAACTCGATGGGGTTACGTCGTTTCCTGTGGCTGTCTTCCGGCTCCGTGATCAGACCAGCTCTGTGACATCATATTGCATTGTCATCCGATTTACATATGTATGTTAAATTGCTTCTCAATAGAACACCGGGAAGTGGGTCAAATTTAGCTTGCAACATTTGACCTAAACAAACAAACAAACATATTCACAAACATTACAAGTTAAATAAAACCTTGTAAAAAACGGACATAAACCCTTTTAGGATTACGCAGGATTTCGTGTTTCTTATGTCCAGTTTTGTAGCTTGTATAGTTTGATTAGAAACGCTGAGTCTAGATACGCAATGAGCTCCACAACGACAAAGGTTGTTCAAAACAATGCAGTGCGTAAAACCTACTTCCAGCCGGCGGAAATTGACAGCTGCGACGCCACCTGCCGCGCGTGCTCTAGCGTAGATCCTCTGGGGTAAAATACCGAGGGTATAATGATAATGAAGGTAGATCCAAAGTAGAGTCAATATTTAAATCATTCTTTTAATTAATATTAGACCTTAGCGTGGAATCATATTGCAGCT
The DNA here is from genome assembly GCA_907269065.1 of Crocallis elinguaria. Taxonomy (NCBI): domain Eukaryota; kingdom Metazoa; phylum Arthropoda; class Insecta; order Lepidoptera; family Geometridae; genus Crocallis; species Crocallis elinguaria. The sequence goes on from OU026076.1 coordinate 3,907,940, forward strand.
ATGAAAATTTCTCAAGCGTAAATTCTCTAAGGTAGTAAACGGAAATGTAAGGAAGAGTTCGTAGAGTGTTATAATTTTTTAATTATTGTTTTTTGAAACCACCTAAATACCTAATGTCTCATGGTAACGAGGGCATGTCTCAGGGTAACGAGGGCATAGTGCCGCGCAGGCATTTGTGTTTCAAAATTCTGAGTGGCACTGCAATTGTTATGGGCCGGCGTTATACTTATCATCAGGCAAAAGCTCTCTCGCCTCGTTAACAATACCATAATAAAAAATGTTAAACGCAGTATAAAGTTGCTACAAATTATTCTTTATATCACCAAACTTAATTATGAAAAAAGCCACGCGGGGAGATGAAACGTATTTCAAACTGGTCATTCAACCAATATTAACCGTCATCCCATTACAAACTTTAGTGCCATCTCTCTAGATGAGTATACCACGACCTGTCCACTTTCGTCACCATGAGACGTCAGTTCCATACACCCATTCGCCTGTATATCACTGACTGGTACTTTACCCTGCCGAAACGCAGTAACCCGGCTCGCACACGAGCACGAGCCGCGCACTACAGCCAAAAAAAGCCGCCACATGAAGCCTGGGGCCTTACTCCGTAAATCAAACGTCTAAGCTTCGGCTGACGGATCGGCATTTTCCTACTATGAAAGACAAAATGTCAAGTGCAAAAATCGAATCGAACGTTGGATCCGAAACACTTTCATAGTAGGGAAACTGCGATCCGTTAGCCGAAGCTACGACGTTAGGTTTACGGCGTAAGGCCCCTGTGTTAACGTTAAGTGGTCGGCTTAAACTACACTAAGCGAGACGCGACGTTTTTTAGCGAAAAGCGACCACAGATGTCTCCATGTGCGGCGATCTCACACAAAAAGTAGGCAAACTGCAGCCTGCGGCTCGGTGGCGGCGCTTTGTGGCTGTAGCGCGATGCTCGTGTGCGAGCAGGGTAATGCTTCCACAGTAGAATTTACCATAAAATAAAAAGAGCTCACTCGTGTCGAACGCAAATGAATTAGGCAGGCAAACACTGGTGAGCTAATACGTATAATGTCAATATGAAACTACTCAAACAAATTTTCGCCTTTACAAACATACACTTTCAAAAGCAATCGCTTAATTGCTTCGAACAAATATACCTACATCGTACGTAGCTTCGTCAACTTTGTACGTGATAATTTCCTGTGGTACCTACGTGTTGACAGGAACGGAAGATGTTAGATGAAGCAGGTACACCCTATCCGATGATCCTGAATCATAATGATGATGAATTGTCGACTAAATTTAAAGATTACAACCGGCTATTGCAGACTGCGGTCTTACCACAAAAAAATTAAACACATCCTAAACATGTGTTGAACTCGCTTAGGCTTAGGCGTTGATTTTTGTGCTAAGAAGTTGCTATTCTATTTTTTGATTTGTAATTTAGCAGATAGTTCTTTTCCAAACCCATTATCTTTATTTCTATAGAAATTGTAATGTAGGTTAACAAATCCAGTCTTTTGAACCACCTGGCACCATACAACGAAAAGTTTACAAAATATACACAATACTAGGATGAGTCGTCACTACGAGGCTCGGCTGGGAATAGGCTGGCCAGATGTCCCGTGCTTTAAGGGACGTCCCGCTTTTCAGCTATGAACTTGGCCGTGTCATTTTTTTTCACCAGGGGCCTATTTCATAAAAAAATATTAGTCTAATATTATGAGTATTAGTCTCATATTTTGTATGGAGAATAGAAAAAAAAAGCTCATAATATTATACTAATATTTTTTATGAAACAGGCTCCTGAACCCAAACATTAGAATCAACTGACGGACGGTGTGTAGTAGTGTGCTGTTTTTTTATGTTTTATTACCTCGTATCTCTGTCATTTATGAACCGATTTGGAAAATTCTTTTTTTATTTGAAAGGATATACCTACTTTCAGATTCGTCCCATAGAAATTTCATCAACATCGGTTCAGTAGTTTCTCACTGAAGTCGGTTCGTCGCTTTTTTAAAGCAATTTTTGGAAGTCGGTTTAAAATAAGAAAATTGTGTTCAATAATATATTATAAGTATAAAAAAATATACTTATTATCATGGATTGTTCCTTCTTAACCCCGAATTTTGAAGGCGAATATCCCTTAAAATAAGAAATGGGGATGTGGTCACCTTAGCTGGGTAGGCCTACACCTGCCCTGGTTATAATATTAATTAGATATTTGTCCGTTAAATTGTTCATAGCAGGCCCTTTTTGAAGAAGTAACACATGTTTGTATTTTGTAACACTATTTGGTATATAAAAAAATATGTGCGTGGTGGTAAGTCATTTTATAGTGGTCTCCTGGGTAGCTACCACTCTCAAATGAAAATCAGTCTCCTCTCTCCCTCTCACCTGTCTCTCTGATAGAAGGCCGGTACTAGAAGTCCAGAAGTGGGAGCGTAAGAGGCTGATAATAATAAAATACCCATGATAATGTGTGCGCCCCGCAAAGTTCTTGTTAGTGGGAGGACTAACTCTTCTGCGAGTGTCCGTCTGGGTTATTACCACCACTTTGCCCGTGAAGTCTGCCGCCAAGCAGTAGTGTGCAAGCATTACTGTACTCCGGTGTGATGAGCAGAGTATCCAGGGAAATTACTGGGCTTATGAGACTTAATACCTAATGTCTCAGGGTAAGGAGCGCACTGCAGTGCCGCGCAGGCCTTTGTGTTTCAAAGTTCTGAGTGGCACTGCAATTGTTATGGACCGGCGTTATGCTTACCATCAGGCAAACGATCAGTTCGTCTCGTTACCAAATAACATTTAAAAAAATGGTGAATTTACCCCTATAACATTTTTGTATGTTATTGATAGTTTGTATTATTTATCTTAATGTGGCAATAAATTTATTTTTTTAACCAATCGTGAATAAAAACCATGTCTTTTTACTTACTAAGATACTCATCATAATTATCTTTATCATGTCGAATCAATTCACCTAGGTGATATGACCTAGGTGCAATAATTCCTAGGTGATTCCGAGCTGATAAAGACAGCATTCGTTTTTGTCTGTGATTCGCGTAGACGAACGTTACAGAGACCCGTTTTTAGAGTCATTTATTTTAACCTTCATGAGTGCTCCCTTGGGCCTATATAAATAAAGCATTTTGAATTTGAATTTGAAACGAAGACACTATAATTTTCACCCACGTGATATCACCCAGGTTAACATAGTGGAATAAACCCGACAACGCCACTGGATCCTTTACTTGCCTATTGCTTCTTACCACTCAGCTGACACAAAACATGACAGTTTTATAAAACCTTGTCAATAAAATAAATTGTCCTTGAAATACCACGTCGGTACAACAGCCGATTAACAGTATTGACACCTAGTAGTTCCAATAAACGCACAATAGATGGAGCCATCGAAGCTATCCCTTTGGGAGGTGAATTGCATGAGAATCAGATGCGCAGACGGTTTCCGACTAAACATTCGCTTTGGGAGCAGTCATAGTGCGCGCGGAACGGGTTTATTATTTCAAAGTTCTGACTGGCACTGCAATTGTTATGGACTTGCGTTATGCTTACCATAAAGCAAACGGCCAGCTTGTTTCGTTATCAAACAGCATAAAATATGTCACACATAAATAACGCTTATTATCACTTACGCCCCTTCACTAGGATTTCGTGTGTCATAGGTGGCATTTACACACACAACACAAACATCCAAGACCCGAGACTTGTGCTAAATTTGTGCTAACCACGCAAAGTGTGAAACGCAAAAAAAACACTGATTCCTTACATCTCCATATGAATTATAACTTGTTATAAATTCGGTTTACACCAATGGATTTACCGTTAAAAACTTGATTTATTACACGTTTAAAATTTTTGAATAGTTTAATTTTTTTGAACAAATCATTCAAAAATCGATACGAATTTTCGGCATAGGAGAAGAGCATGCGTGGAGATCGGGCGTCAATCGGCAGCCGTCTCTCAAACGGGGAATCAGATGCTAAAGGTCATTCGCTCAGTGATGCGTCTTAACGCTAGCAAGCGCACCACGCCTCAAGGCGCCGACTATCCTGCCTGCCACATTGCCATTCCACAGTCGTCCCTAACATGACATACCGTATATACTCCGTGATGTTCATTGTGTGACACTGGGCTATTGTTATGAGCTTGCCAGATTACTGTCCGTCTGATACTCTTTATGACGTCTATCCGCCGTTTGTGGAGCCACACACCAATGTGATTTGTGTAGGTCAAGCCGTAGGTTAAATATGGAGGCAATGTATTATATTTAGGGATTATAAAATAAAATATAAAGGCTTTTCTGAGTGTATTAGCTAAATTTATTTACTAGCTGCTGCCCGCGGTTTTACCCGCGTGGAGTTTTTGGATTTCATGGCTTTTATTTTTTTGCGCGGAACCCAATTCCTTTTCTAAAATTAAAGTAGCCTAAGTTACTCCTTGTAACATCAGCTATCTGCCAGTGAAAGTCCCGTTAAAATAGGTCCAGCCTTTCCGGAGCTTACCCGGAACAAACAGACAGACAGAGAGACACAAAAATTTAAAAAATTGTTGATTTGTTGTAGGTACGGTATATACTTTCATATGCATTTAGTAAAAAGCTGATATTTTGACATTACAAAAAGACACTTCTAGTTTATTTATTTGTATATAGATAAGCATGGAAAGCCTGCATATGGATTATTGTATAATAAATCTGAAGAATCCAGACAAATCCCGAACATCTAGCCACCCTAGGCGAACGAGTGGTCAACCACCAATCAAAAGCAAAAAAAACTCATTTAAAACAAGTAAAAGGCGCTTTAGATAAAGATAAGGTCAGTCATAATCCGGCATTGCGTTCTCAAAATAGGTTCGTGTGCCAATAAATATTTTTTCTTACTCGTAGCGGTACAATTATTTGGATTATATCATGGCACGATCTGAAAGCTATTAAGCGAGGGCCGTAAAGCACGGTCAGTGCAGTAAACTTAAAGTTGCGTGATTTACATAATTCGGTGTGGTGGCTGCATGTACACGCAATGTACGAGGTAGAACAGTGACTTAACTTTTTTATGCTACTAGGAAATAGATAAGACGAGCGGGTTGTATGGGATGGTAAGTATGACGCCAGCGGCGCAAGTACCTACGGATCTTTTTGATCGATAAAATTGACAGTTCAAATCGATAAAGTGGGTTTTATCAACTTGTTATATAATCTATCTAAACTCGATACAATCGTCAAAAGCTATCGAATAACTAGGTTGAATCCAAAGGGAATATAGAGCTACTAGAATACTTTACGATCAGACTTCCGTACTCGCAACATTCGATAAATTTATCGGGTTTTTCGAATCGACAAATTTATCGTACCGACTTCCGTACTTGCGCCGCAGTAGGGCTAAGATGCGCACTGTGACAAAATTTTGTCGATGCTTATGTCGTGCATTTGTCTCATGTTTGCGAGAATAAGAGCGAGACAAAACAGTAGACAAAATTTTGTCGTGGCACGCATGTTAGACCTGCTGAACATAACAGTAGCAGTGCCACACAGTTCTTTGAAATACGAAAGGGTCTTGTTGGACGGCTCCGTAGCTAAGTTGGTAGTAACCCTGCCTGCAAGGCGAGGGGTCCCGGGTTCGATTCCCGGCCGGGGCAGATTTTGTGTAAGCATAAAGTTTGTTCTCGGGTCTTGGATGTTTGTGATGTGTATCTGTGTATGTCCATTCCACCTGCGACACAGGGAATCCTAGTGCGGGGGTATGAGTGTGTAAGCGTTTATGTTTATGTTTATCCTGAAACTTAAGGTATTAAGTCTTATGCAAGTGCCTAGTAACTTAAGGTTATAGTATTTTAATTTAATTTTTTGCCTAGCTCTCACTCTCTCAGCTCCATTGTTTGGTAATAAAATAAAACGGGAAAACTTAGTGTAGGTAGGCTTAGTGTAGGCTTCTCCCTCGGTGGACCGAAGATCTGGTCAAAACGGCGGGGAATTCTATTCGCGTCGGATGCAAGAGGCGAGTAGCCGATCCAAGTGGCGTTCTATGGAGGAGCAGTGGACATCTTCCAGCTGATGATTATGATGATGATGACTTTGTAATGCCGTACGTTATATTATTTTGTAAAGTGATCTTTCCGCATCGCACAGTGGACTGGACAAGACCCTCTGGGTAACCCATACATCTAGAAAATTAGAACCATTACTCATAGTCACTCGTGAGGTGTGTCTTCAAAAGCTGACTTTGCTCACGTAATACGAGATTGTGTCGAATATCCTAACTTAAGAGGTTTAGTAACTTTTTTAAGCCCTTCAGAAAGTTCCTATATAGGTATCTCAATTCAGACTTGATCAACGTTTTTAAGATTCCTTTATTTGAACTATATGACTTCTTGAAAACTTGTATAACAATGTAGCAAACCTTTTCCACCTGACTTTTCTGAACTTCTAAGTTGTGTAACAAAGTTTAACAACTGTTTGTAGTTATACGTCCTCAAGTTAAAGTATAGCACGCCCTCTACTTCGACTACAAGCCTTGCCCCGCTCCCCTGAGTACAATACCTCACCCCTTCACATTTCCGGACGAGGCGACGCGTGACGCGAGTGGTCACGCGTTGGACTGGTTGAAGTTATAAGCGGAAGCGAGGGCGAGTAAAGTGTAGGAGCCTGAAGTCATACATAGCGGATGCGAATGGGTATTTTTTTTCTATAGTTCCACATCTGGGCAAAACCCTTGCCTATATCCTTCCAGATGTCTCGGTCATCTGCAATCTCTGACCCCCTTTCTCGAAAGGTGTCAAAGCTATCACGCCACATTTTCTGGGTCTTCCTCAGCTAATCAAAAAAGTTGAAAGAGTATTATTTTAACCCATTGTAAACAGTGTTTTAGAATTCGCGCATAATCATCGATGTTGCATGGTCGACTTCAGCAACTTGTTGAGATAACTTTGCATTGGAGACGTCATTTGCAGCATTTGTTTTGGCTTCCGCCTCACACCACCGCCTTCATATCGTAGATGTTCGATGTATATGTGAATAATATGTGCTTATTACTGGTCGCTGCACTATAAAAAAGCTGCTGATTGGTGAAAAACTGTTTTGTCAGGATAATAAAGAAACTTAAAATTTCTCTGACATTGGTTTGAGCAAAGTTAAAATCCACCTCCGAAATGCCGATAGTCTGAGGCCATGACAGTTTGTCAAATAAGAGTACATAAACAAACTCTCATACTATTAAAACACAGACAGTGTTACCACAAAAAAACAGTTTTAGATACCTGTTTAGCTAGACAGTGTCTAAAGATAAACGTCTGATATGATTAACAATGTCACAACAGAATGAAGTTTAGACACTGCTTAAATCAAGATTTGTGGTGATATTTAAAAACGCGACTAAGCCATGTTGAGTGAGTGAGCCATGAGTTAAACACTGTTTAACACATGTATAAAGTGTGTTTAATTTTTTTGTGATAAGACCCGGAAAGTCTAGCGATAGTGATACATTCTCTTTAACTGAAATGACTAAACCCCGTACCCTTCCAAATTTCATTATGAAAAAGAGTAATTACTTATATACTAGCTTCTCCCCGCGGTTTTCACCCGCGTTCCCATTTCATTGCAACCGTGCGTTTTTCCGGGATAAAACGTAGCCTATGTTACTCTCCGGTCCATAAACTATATCTATGCCAAAAATTACGTCGATCCATTATGCTCCATTACTGCGTGAAAGAAGGACAAACCAAGAAATCAACAAACACACGTTCGCATTTATAATATTATTAGTATAGTATATTAGTATTAGTATAGTATATTAGTATATATTAGTATGCATTTCAAACTCATCTGTGTCACATTCAAAGTGTTAGATTCATGTTAATCAAATAACATAGTTCAATCTAGATGAGCGAAATGTCACATGGGTAAAATGTTACTGACGAAGTCAACCAGTCTACCACCTCCCACGGCCTTGTGCTGAATGTACGCCTATGTTGTTTGATTCAAACTGTTGGATCGTGTAGAAGTTATCGATGTCGATCAGGTTTTAACGTACTAGCTACATACAGTTTATTGCCACAATTAAGTAGTGCTACGTAAATTACCTAAGTTACTAGGTTATAGCCATGTAAGATAACATTATTCTTGACGGTCCCGCGAGGACGTGGCTCGATCCACGGCGTGTGTTGATGTCTCTTGTCATTTATTATGTTCTGATAAAGACAGCATTCGTTTTAGCACAGAATTAGTTTTAGTCTGTGATTCGGGTAGACGAACGTTACAAAGACCCCCTGTTAGAGTTATTTATTTTAACATTAATGAGTGCTCCCTTGGGGCCTATATCAAATCAAATTGTTTATTGCTCCATACAATATACTTTATAATTTAGGTATATAAAAAAATGATATATGTATAGGGCAATGCAAGTAGATTCAGCGTGTGATGCACACATATTTTTTTATGTTATTTGATAGTGAGACGAGATTGTCATTTGCCCGATGGTAAGCATGACGCCGGCCCATAACAATTTCAGTGCCACTCAGGACTTTGAAACACAAAGTCCAGAGCGGCACTGCAGTACGCCCATTACCCTGAGACGTTAGGTACTAAGTCTCATAAGCCCAGTAATTTCACTGGATATTCTGCTCATCAAACCGGAACAAAGTAATACTCGCATATTACTGCTTGGCGGTTGACTTCGCGAGCAAAGCGGTGGTTGGTACCACCGCTTTGCTCGCGAAGTCAACCGCCTGGTTTGGTACCCAGACAGACACTCGCAGAAGAGTTAGTCCTACCACCTAGTGAACAAAGAATTTTGAATTTGAGTAACAAATGTGATAGATTTCAGAATGGGTCGACTAATGTACTCTGCGAATGTAGCCACGGCATTGATCAGCTGACATTGTTTTTATACATAACAGGTAAGCGATAGATTCAACCTCAATGAGAAGTCAAAGATGGATCAATTTTAATATATTATTATGATTACATAATAATAGGTAAATTAAAATAGGTTTAGGGCTGTTTGGAACAGATCGGTATGAGTGATAAGACCGCCCATTGTGACATTTACGTTTTAAGATTTTAGTTTTAAATATTCTTTGTAATGTGTTGTTTCAATAAAGAGTTTATCTAAGTATGTATCTAAATTTGTAGATAAACTGAATTCGTGATTTTTTTTATATAAACGTTAAATTAATATAATTTTATATGACATAAACATTTATATTCAAATACTATATTATGGAGTCTAATAAATCCAAATTTGCAAAATATCATTTTATTAGATTCCTTTCGATCACATAAACAGTGTGTAGGTCTTTTAAATACAAATAGTATCAAAACGACCTACACGCTGTTTATGTGTGTTATGTCACAACAATTCCTTCTATCCCACTACCTCCAATGACCCAAATGACTATCAAATTCTGGCTGCAGTTGGCCGAAATAGCTAATTAGTTTCACCCTTCGTCCTCCCCTTCTCCGTTCGTTTTTATGATAAAATAAAATACTTTTTACACTACAATCTGGGTTGTTTGGGCGTATCCTGCGGCCGGACGTGTGCGTGCTTGCGGCCGGCGGTAAAGTCTGTACGGTTTGCTAAGGTGGGAGTTTGTGGCTATACTTGCAGCTTAGATATATACCCCAACTCGTCATAATTTCCGTACAAACACTCGTGCGCCCGCGCCGTGTGCTTGATTATAGTGTTTTGACATGTTTTTCTTTAGATGTCTTGAACAAAATACGTAAATCTTGTGCATTTTATCTAGGATTTTAAAGAACCATAATTATCAAATATTGAGATTCCAGTTCAATAAAATCCTTAAAAAAACAACTTGTTTAACAAACACCTTGACTATCATGGCTGTTCACAAAATTCTCATAAATGTAAAAGTAAAGAAAATACCTCACTAGGGACCTTGAACATGTAATGGAGACTCTGAATAATGAAAATTTTTTCACCAACTTTTAAGGCATTTTCAAATACACGTGTTTTAGAATAGAACAAGTTTTAAGAAATCACCGCACTAATTATGTTTTCGAAAATTTATTTCTGATTTTTCAGAAAGCCAGCGAAGGAGAATCGATGAAGTCGTTTAAAAATATAATGATACAGCTATAGCACCGTCATTGGATATCAGAATAATATAGCACTATACTTAAAGTTGAAAATCTATTAAGGCATTATGGCATCTATATATAAGGCACAAGACAATTATACAAATATATACATCTCAAAAATTTCGCTTCCAACAGGATTCGAATCTGCGTCTTCTGGTTATCTAGACCAGACGCCTTAACCAACTTGGCTATGGGAATCCCGAAAGGGCGTCAATCTACTCGTGGAGGTCAACAATATGAGTTTTAAGAGTTTTTGAAATTCAGAATTTTTCATTGAATAGGCATTTAAAGCTTACGTCAAAATTCTACTACAGAACTTACGGGCAGCCCTAGATCAGCTGATTCACTTGAACTATGTTGAACTTTCTCAAATAATAATGTTGATAAGAAGAGACTTAAAAAAACCAGCAAATTGCCGCGCACTTCCGGTTTGAATATTATTATTTTTTTGGGAATTTTGAATGACGTTTTCCCAATGTCGGTAAGTTGTCACAACGTCACAACTTGTCGACAACCATGGTCCTTATCACCCCCTTCCAGGATAACATACCAATTCAAACTTACCTTGTAGAATTCAAATACCACATAGATTGTCCTTAGTTGCAACCCGACATACAAGTACTTTTCATAAAACTAGTCATTTAACATAAAACTCTTGCACTTACCAGAAGACGTCTAATTTTTCACATCTAACCAGCGAACGGTTTCCCAAACGGTCAGTAGATGATAAGGACCCCACCGCAGACCATTTGCGGCGCCAATCTGCGTAAGTGGCCGGAATTATCTGGTAAACGTTCACAATTACCTACAGACCGTAAGCCAAGCCGCAGAGCCTGCAATGATGTTATTTCAAAGCGGGGAATGAGAATGGCGATATATGTAATATTGTCACCGTGTTAGTAATAATGAAATGATCTAGGTACGTACTCACTTTGTTCGTAAAATCGGCGTCATAAAGTTAGGAATCGCCTGATGCAGACCGTAGACGCTTATGCGAGTATGCGTTTTGCTGTCAAAATAACCATGCGTTTGCATCAAGCGCTGATTACGAGATAATACACGCGCAACCGCGGCTTGATGCAAAACCATCAAAAAACCACGAAATAGACAAGAACGGCAATACGGCCAGATAGTGATGTCTCGAAGCCCTGCCTGGGCTCAAAGCAACGAGTGCTCCGCTTTATGCTACATACATCATTTACGCACCACAGCTTATTTACCGCGGCGTCTGCACTGAGCACGCAGTGGTTGTAAAACAATTTTTTTAATAGAGGTCGTAGAAGCATAGGTTGAAGCGGGTGCCGTGCTCGGACTAGATTTCCATCAAGCCCAACCACAATAGACGATATGCTTCAAGCGAGGATCGTGGTTTTTCCATGGTTTTCTCGTGGTCCGCGATTGATGATTATCCATCAATCATGAATTAGGTGTGAGGGCTGCCTAAGAGCAACGCGTTTCCATTCGAGAGATAAGTGACTGCTTAGGCGCTGTCAGTCTTTAGTGTAGATGGGCTTTAATATACCTAATGTCTCAGGGTAATGAGCGTTTGGGCTCGAATGATATGTCTTTACAAGTAACTACTCTGATCCCAGGGTCCTGACAACGGAGCCAAAAGGTAGCCATAATTTTTTTTTTCTTTTTTTGTTATGTCATTTGGTAACGAGACGACCTGGTCGTTTGCCTGATGGTAAGCATAACGCCGGCCCATAATAATTGCAGTGCCAGAACTTTGAAACACAAAGGCCTGCGCGGCACTGCAGTGCGCTCGTTTACCCTGAGACTTTAGGTATTAAGTCTCATAAGCCCAGTAATTTCACTGGATACTCTGCTCATCAAACCGGAACACAGTAATGCTTTCACACTACTGCTTGGCGGCAGACTTCACGAGCACGAGATTAAAGTACCAATAGAGTATTTTATAAAATCTTGTCTGGAAAAAGATATTTTTATTCTCGATAGATTAGCGTTTGACCACTAACTCTCACCCTATGTCGACCTCGACGATTACTGAGGATGTGGTCGAAAGTACTGAACCCAGAATAAAACGGGCTTTCAAGTGCAGTTTGATTGGGACTAAAACTCAGTTTTCCTGACCATTCGCATGCTGTCAAGGTAGATGGCACGTTGAGCATTAGAAAGCCCCTTACCACTTTACTATTGTTGCATTGGCTTGAAAATCTGGATACCAAGCGCGCTATTCTTAAAACCTTCCTACAATTAACCATGTAACAACTCTGGTCAGTTATATTGCAATGTGTGTATAGAATATTGCACGGTCACCAGTTTGGTTTCACGAAAGGCAGATCAACAGTCGATGCCGGAGCTAAACTGATGTCCCACATCTTTGAAGCTTGGGAGAGTTCACAGGATGCTATTGGAGTATTCTGTGACCTCTCCAAAGCATTTGATTGTGTGGACCACAGAACGCTTATTAAAAAAATGCATCATTACGGCGTGCGTGGGACAGCTCTTGATCTTGTAAATTCTTACTTGACGGGTAGACAGCAGAAGGTTGGCATCGATAGAGTAACATCTTGTGGTTCTTCAGTGAAGATAGGCGTGCCGCAGGGATCAATACTGGGCCCCTTTCTCTTTCTAGTATATATAAATGACTTACCCTTTATGACAGACCATATAGCATTGGACATAGTTTTGTTTGCTGATGATACTTCACTCATTTTTAAAACTGATAGGAAAGACAGTGAACTAAAGGAATTAAATGATAACCTTGACAAAATCTCAGAATGGTTTGCTGCTAATAATCTACTACTTAACGCTAGTAAAACTAAATGTATTAAATTTTCACTTCCCAACGTACCACACGTGGAATCTAAAGTGGAATTGGAAGGCAGCAAACTTGACCTGGTGAATAACACTGTATTCTTAGGATTAACTATTGACTCCAAAATGCAGTGGGGTCCTCACATCAATGCCCTATCGGGTCGTTTGAGTTCCGCTGCATTTGCAGTACGTAAAATTAGGCAGCTGACTGATGTGGCGACGGCAAGGTTGGTATATTTTGCATATTTTCATAGTTTGATGTCTTATGGCGTCCTACTTTGGGGATCTGCTGCCGATATAGATACCATTTTCATATTACAAAAGAGAGCAGTACGCGCCATCTATGACATGGGTCCACGCGAATCTCTAAGAGACTTTTTTAAAGAAATAGGTATTCTAACCCTGCCTTCGCTATACATTTTGGAAAATATAATGTATGTACGGAAGAATATTACTAAATTTAACTTAAAAAGTGATGTACATGAGTTAAATACTAGAAGTAAACATAAAATTGTTGTACCCGGGTTCAGATTAAGTAAAACTAACAAATCGTTCCTGGCAAATGGTGTCAGATTCTACAACAAAATTCCTAAAGTATTAACTGAATTACCACAAGGAAAGTTTAAACGTATAGTCAAGAGTGTATTAATTAAAAAAGCGTATTATAAAATTAAGGATTATGTAGATGACAAGGATGCATGGAGGCAAACAGCTCAGGAGCCTCCTGGCGACTACTAAACTTTAAATTGTTAGTTGTTAGCATTAGAATCATTGTAAAAAACTACTTTTTTTAAAAAGAATGCCGTGACGAGTTTCTTGCCCTTCTTCTTGCTCGGCCTATACCAATTTGGAACGGGCACGGTGGGTTTCTGGAAGATTCGTTGACTTTGAGCACGGATTGGGTCTGTTGGTGTCTTTGTCATTTATTATGTTCTGATAAAGACAGCATTAGTTTTAGTCTGTGATTCGGGTAGATGAATGTTGCAGAGGCCGGCTGTTAGAATCATTTTAACTTTCATAAGTGCTCCTTTGGGGCCTATTTGAATAAAGACTTTTGAATTTTGAATTTTGAATTTTGAATTTTGTGTGACGGTATACTCAGGACAAAATTTGGTTCAGCTAACCATATTAGGGCCAGGAATTAGGCAACGGTTTCGCCATTGTGGGATACGACAGGCAGGTTTTCATAATTGTTGCATCACAATGTTTCTATCCTTAAGATTATTTGAACCGATTTATAACTATTCCAAATGCTCGCACCTACATCAACCGAAAGGACTTCACGTCGTTAGCTCAAATCCAGCGATCGTTGAGCCAGATTGCTGGATTGAACCTTTGCGTGCAGCCACTATACCTACATACTGCCAACGGTGTAGGTACAGGCTACTGCGTCGTTATGGAAGTTATTTAACCTACCGATTTCTTTTCGTACTTGTCCGTCCAAAAGTTTTAGGGAAGAATTAATTTGGTTAATTTTTACCAGCAGGGATACAAACTACATAATAATAATTAGAGATATTCTAATAGAGACAAGACAAAAGTGCCTACAACTTAGCTCTGCAGGTGCTATGATTTCTGTCAGTAAGCGGCTATGTGGGTACCACTTTGCTCGTGTAGTCTGCCGCTAAACAGTAATGTGCAAGCATTACTGGTTACTGGAGAGCAAAGTAGTCAGTGAATGATATTATTGGGCTTGAGACTTATTACTCTTTATCGGGATTCGACGGGAGTAGGTACCTATTCCCGTTTACTTCTCATGAACTGTTGCAGGAGGCCAGGATGTACTGATGATTACACAGTTGTTGTTGTTGAATACGGTACTTGCTGTTGCAACAACGCAACGTGGCAACAGTGTCCAAATATCTGGAGCTCTTCAGTTAATAATAACAACAATAGGTGCCTATTAAATAGTTATCCCACAAATAATATATAAAATATTTGACGGCCATCAGTCTATCACTATTTTTTTTTTTTTTTTTTTTTATGTTATTTGGTAACGAGACGAGCTGGTCGTTTGCCTGATGGTAAGCATAACGCCGGCCCATAACAATTGCAGTGCCACCCAGAACTTTGAAACACAAAGGCCTGCACGGCACTGCAAATCGCTCGTTACCCTGAGACATTAGGTATTAAGTCTCATAAGCCCAGTAATTTCACTGGATACTCTGTTCATCAAACCGGAACACAGTAATGCTTGCACACTACTGCTTGGCGGACTTCACGAGCAAAGCGGTGGTAACAACCCAGACGGACACTCGCAGAAGAGTTAGTCCTCCCACTAACAACTATTCTCTAAATCTAAACTAACTACCGAGACGGGTCAGCAATGAACGTATGCTGCTGTGGCACAACCGGCTGTTGCGTACAAAACCTGTATTGCCATTGGCAGCGGCGCTAATGATGACAATTGATTTACTGGGAATAGACCTATTAGCCTACTAATACCAAAGAGTATGACTAATACCTTTAGAAATATCGATTCATCACGACTTAACCAGCTGTGGAGACTACTAGTATACGTATAACCAATGGAAGGTAAGGTATAGATTGTGCATTGCCGTATTGTCCCGCCCGTCACATGAATAGTTCCACCCTTCCCGTGGGTGTCGTAAGAGCCTGCGAAAGGAATGCCCAGGAAAATTGGCAGCAGATCAACAAGACGCCTACCAACAGTGGCTTTTGTGGCAAAACATAACCCACCCACCCACCCCCTACCTTATGGGACACGCGCCCTTTATGACCAGCAGTGAACGACTTCCGGTTGATGATGATGATGATGATACATTTGCACTTTCACCGTGATGTCTGCCATCAAGCAGTAATGTGTAAGTATTACTGTGTTCCGGTATCGAGTATCGAGTATCGGGTATCGAGTACACTGCAGTGCCGCGCAGGCCTTTTTGTTTCAAAGTTCTGAGAGGCACTGCAATTGTTATGGGCCAGCGTTATGCTTACCATCACGCAAACGACGAGGGGCCCAAGCACACTAAACCACAATGATCAAAATAGTAATGGTTTGTGATCATTATGACGATAAGTGACACTTTTGGTAACGCACTAGCCATAATGGTGTCCAGCCATCGCCATTACGCTTATTTGGCAGTTTGGTAAATCATTGTGATATCAATAGATATATAACATTATGATAGAAGCCTCAGTAACGTATCCACCGCTTTACTGAAGCGTCACTTTGACTCGAAAATTGTTTCTAATATAGCGACTTAAGAACCCGAAGTATAACTCGCCCAACTCCGTGATGGGCCTAGCGCCGAGCGGTAAATATTGTTCCTGTTTCACCACGAGCAAGACGGGGCGCGGAAAAGAGCAAGACAGCACGTCTAGTCAAAGATCAAGAAGTTGGTGAAGCGCAGATGCGAATTTGACAGACAGGCCATAGAGTAATAAATAACCTACGCCTATGACGATGACGACATTATTATAATTTGAAATAATGGTTACCTACTGAAATAATGGTTAGTCATAGGTAGGTATATTAATACTCTACTTATTGGATTCTACCTATCCGTTGTCCACCATGGAGATACAATGACACATTGCTTTTAATAAAATTTTAAAATTAGTAAGTATATGGATTTTTGAAAAAATCATGTTCATGTCCGTGACCTGGGAACTACAGTTGCTGGAAACAGGACTCGAAAGCTGAAGCCCCAGCTCAGTGCCGTGATCTTGAATAATTTGCCTTCGTTTATTAGATTTTGCCTATTAGATTTTTTTCATATATCAATTATCGAAGTATAGGAATTATAGGATAGGCTTCGGATTGCTTCTGACCGATTTTGACCTTCATTATGGACGTGTTAGATTAACAAATTGGCTGTAAGATCATTCAAAACTTTTCCGATGAGGGAAACTGAAAGATAAAGTCCAACTTGTCAATTTTTTTTTTTTTTTTTTTTTTAACCCCTCTTCCGGGTCTTTGGCTTCGCACGTCTTATGCATTCGCCAGTGTCAGGTTTGTCAATTATTATTACGCTATAAAGAAAATAAAATAAAACCTTTTTACAGAAATAACGTTGACTTTTTTGATCGTGAATATTTGTTGTTTTCTTCACCTGACTGACTTGACACTTATCACATCTATATCAATACTAGCTTCTGCCCGCGGTTTTCACCCGCGTTCCCACAGGAACCGTGCATTTTTTCGGGATAAAAAGTAGCCTATGTTACTCTCGTGTCCATAAACTATATCTATACCGAAAATCACGTCGATCCGTTGTTCTGTTACTGCGTGAAAGAAGGACAAACCAACAAACACACTTTCACATTTATAATATTACTAGGATATATAGTAGGATTACTAGGATAAAGAGATAAAATTTGTTTGTTTGTGAAAGAAATTCCACCTGGCTACCATTCCAGATGCACTCCGCAGTTTAGGTATAAAGCTACAAGTACGCGGCGCGCGGGCTCGTACTGTCGGGACGAATTCAGCGTGTTGCCGTGCGGCCGGGTCGCACGTTAGCAGTACCTACGTAATCACTCACGCGGAGCAAAAGCATATTGCTTCGCATTCAGCTGCGAGGATCCAAACCGCAAGTTTTTGCAGTTTTAGAATTTTTATCGACTTACAATGTTTTTATGTACAATGTACATATAAACAACACAATATTTGTGTAATATAAAAAAATAAACTATTTTATCATCAGTCTTATTTAATAAAGTTAAATTAATCACTTCAAATAAGCTATTCTTGCATAATTATACTTTAGGGGATAATGTGAAATGAAGACGCGGCGGTGGCCTAAGGCAGCCCTTACACCTAATTCATGATTGATAGATAAGCATCAATCGCGGATCACGAGAACACCATGAAAAAACCACGATCCCCGTTTGACGCATATCGTATCGTCTATTGTGGTTGTGGTTGGGGCTTGATGGAATGATCTATTCCGAGCACGGTACCCGCTTCTACCTATGCACCTAAGCTTCTACGACCTCTATTAAAAAAAAATGGTTTCACAACCACTGCTTGCTCAGTGCAGACGCCGCGGTAAATAAGCGGTAGTGCGCTTGATATGTATGTAGCGTAAAGCGGAGCAGTCGTTGCTTTCATCCCAGGCAGAGCTTCGAGACAGACGTTCTTGTTAGACGTTCGCTGTTAGAGTCATTTTAACTTTCATAAGTGCTCCTTTGGGGCCTATTTGAATAAAGACTTTTGAATTTTGAATATTGAAGTTCTTGTCTATTTAGTGGTTTTTTGATGGTTTTACATCCAGTCGCGCTTGCTCGTGTATTATCTCGTAATCTGCGCTGGATGCAAAAGCATGGTTATTTTGATACCAAAACGCATACTTGCATAAGTGTCAACGGTCTGCATTATAATAGCGCGGACTAGTCAGCTGCAGCACCCGTGCTGTGCTTGCGTTATGTTTGGTACGCTCAGCATAATAAACGGAATAATGAAATTTTGTTATCTAAATACGAGTAGAATAGATGTAGTAGTTTTATCCTGATTTCACATGAGTAAAGCCGCGGGGAAAAAGCTAGTATATAACGCATTAAAAATATTGAAGCTAAATTCATTCTAATCCAACCAATCCTACTTCCTTATAAATACGAAAGTGTGTTTGTCTGTTTTTTGGTTTGTCCTTCAGCAACGAAGCAACGTATTGATTTTTGGACGATTTTTGGCATATATATAGTTTATGGACCGGAGAGTAACTTAGGCTAATTTTTATCCCGGATAATGCACGGTTGCAGTGGGAACGCGGGTGAAATCCGCGGGCAGAAGCTAGTATTATAAATGCGAAAGTGTTTGTTGATTTCTTGGTTTGTCCTTCTTTCACATAGTAAAAGTGCAACGGATTTACGTGATTTTTGGCATAGAAATAGTTTATGGACCGGAGAGTAATATAGGCTACTTTTAATCCCGGAAAATGAACGGTGCCTGTGGGAACGCGGGTGAAACCGCGGGCAGAAGCTAGTTGATATTGTACAGCCTTTGATTATCTAGTTTATCACATAAAATAGCTATGCAAAAATAGCTATTTATCTGGGTCAGGATTCAAATTTGTTACTGCTCCCTGTAATGTCTCACACATTATACACTTATCAATCGTATATTATAGCGTACCCATACACGAGCACACTGTTTGTAATATCAAAATAACTGGTTTTTCACTAAATGCATATGAAAGCATATAGGGTACCTATATCAAATCAACCATTCTTTAAATTTTTGTCTGTCTGTCTTTCTGTCTGCCTGTCTGTTTGTTTGTTCCGGGTAATCTCCGAAACGGCTGGACCGATTTTGACGGGACTTTCACAGGCAGATAGCTGATGTTACAAGGAGTAACATAGGCTACTTTAATTTTAGAAAAAGAATTAGGGTTCCGCGCAAAAAAATAAAAACCATGAAATCCAAAATCTCCACGAGGGTGAAACCGCGGGGCAGCAGCTAGTCTATGGAATAAATCTGAAAGTGTATCCTTTCAGACAAAAAAATGAATTTTACAAATCAGTTTATAAATAGCGGAATATACATTAAAAAATACAACCGAATTGAGATCCTCTTTTGTTTTGAAGTTGGTTCAAAATAAAATAATTTATTTTTTCCATAACATCGCAGTGGAAACGAACCGTAGCGCACAGTCTCTCGTGAGCAGTTATCGCTTGCCTCATATTATTATTTGTGTTCTGTTTTAACCGAATTAAAAAAGGAGGAGGTTCACAATTCGTCTGTTTTTATATTAGGGTTTATATCATGGGTGGTTTAATAAATTTTATGAAAGAATACTCCTTAGAATGGAATTTAATCATCACGATATTTTTAGACAGTGTCTAAAGATAAACATCTAAAATGATTAGAAATGTCACAACAGAATTAAGTTAGACAACGGTTAGATACTACATAAATCAGGATTTGTGGTTGCTCATATTTAAACACGTGACTAAGGCATGTTTAGGAGTTAAACACTGTTTATCACAGGTTTAATGTAATAACAATATTCTTTTGTGGTAAGACCGTAGGTAGGTTTCTACTCTCCAACTAGTCATAGATACTTTCGCGTTGAATCATCCATTTTTCATACCTCCGAAGTCCGAGAAAGTACCTAAAGGTTGAAAATGTAACTTACTGATACGAATCAATAGGTTCCTAAATACCTACCAAATCAACTGTCAAATACGTCTCTATAACGTTATAAATATTACCTAATCTGTGTCTCAGTTACAGAATACGAGTTGATAACTTCATCAATAGATACACTCTACGAAATTCGAAAGAATAAACGAACATGCCGCGTACAATTTGAGTTGTGAATTATTGTGTTCGAAGCGTAGACAGAGAAATAGTCCGTCGACGGTTCGAAGACTGTCAGGGCTAGATCGGCAATTGTCGGGACTCGGGAGTTTCCGTAGCCTCACTGCGTCTCCCCGTTACCTCACCCCGCGTGTGACGAAGCGGTTGCAAAATGTCGACAATATTTTACATTTTTTTGATATCTTTTCGAAGTTCCTTTTTCATTTTGAATGTACATAATCTATTTCAATTATTATGTATTATTTTCAAAGTTGACTATATTACCGAGGGGTAAGGTGCAACAGTTTTTTGATTAAACGAGTTTATTATATGAAAATAATCAGTTCAAAACGAGTCGTTTTAGTGGTGGAAATATTGAAAATTCACTTCGCTCTAATTTGATTTTAGTTGTGTTTGAACCAAAACGAAAGCGTTTTGCCCCTAGATACTGCTTATCCGCTTATACATGCAAAATTTCATTTAAATCTGACCTGTAATTTTCAAATGAACAGGGAAGTTCGTTTGTATGGGACATTCGGTTTACGTACCTCTGTTAAGGACTATGTATCCAGGTCAAGAAATAAATTATAAAAAAAAATCAGTTGTTTAGCGCCCTTGACCCCCAGCTCGTCTCGTTATCAATTAGCCACCACGGTGCTCTCTAGTTTAGGAATCCCTAATTAAGCGTCAAGGTTTATGTATGTCTCAAGTTCCAGACTAAATTAAACAAAAAAAATATTAATTTATAATTTTTATTTTCAATTTGTATTTATATCAACCAGTAATAGGCCGGGTATTTTTACAAAATAATATTATTATGCTTAAATCCCTTTTTAATAGAAGATCTAAACAATTTCTTAAACTAATTTGGCAAATCCAAATTCTATAATTTTCACGTAAATAAAATTATTACATTACATAATATAATTAAAATATACATTTTTACAAAACCGTCGACGTTACGTAGGCAACTAATAAAACTACAAGACTATTTTTTTCTTGTTACAAAAATACTTAATTTCCATTAATTATTGCTAATAATTAGAATTAAGACAAAAATAGATTTACAGATATGCAAATTCTTTATTAAAGTAATAATTTCAGATTATCTATTTATTTACATATTAAGCTTTAAATAAAATTAAAATATATTACACATTTACATTAATAGTTACGTCTATACTTTACATACATTTGCACACAAAAATACAACAGCTACAATAATGTATAATAAATTAACAACTTTTGGAAAATTCACAAAAACTTTTTGTAAAAAAAAAAGTTGATTTTCTTGAGCGGCATCGCAAAAGTTGAAGCAAAGCGACTGATTGTATTTTCATTCAAATATTACAATTACTAGTCCTGTCCTTTACTAACGATTTGAATTTCAAATTGGGAAGAAAGGAAGGCACTATCATTACGTACAAACTGAGAAGTTTCACACCATCAGTATAAGTTCAGATCTTACGGAAAGACTTGGAATCAATAAAACTAAAATAAAGGTACGTCCAAATATTGCACGTTCAAAACGCTAGTGCCCGGTTTCAACAGATAATATACAAAATAATGGCAGTAACAGATTTTACGTCAGGTTTCGTTAGAGTAGGTCGCCCTCCACACGAAGCCAGACTTACAAAGACTTATCGAGAATTGAGCCGAAAAGCAGTACGCAAACTGAGCCGAAAACTTGTAGCCACTGGTTTTCGGCTCAAATCTCATGAATCGGTGGAGTTAACCCTACATATACTAGCAGAAATTCGGTGGGTCTCCTCTTATGTAGACTTTACGTATTTATGTACATTTTATCCCCACTCTATCTTCTAATTAAATTAAATGTTTGGCATTTATTTTGTGACTCTCCATATATAACTATTTTGTACCTAATTCCACTCATCTCTCAAGCCATTCTATGGCACTTCCGCATGTTTCGAGGCACCAATTTTTAAGGCACAATATTTTTTTGTACATACGTTTTAAGATTATGTGAGAACCGCAACATGCCAATTATAATTATACGAATAATTGTAAATAATTATAATTGACTAACGGGTGTAGTAACATTCAAATGACAACTGAATTAAATTATATCACATTCTAATTTTTCATAATAGTATGGACCAAGAAGAATCCAAAAGATTTATACACTTTCTTTTACGATATTCCGGTTCTCACAATAATCAAGCAACATATCAAATATATTATATAATTATATAATAATGTATACTATAAATGTAAGATTCTTTGTTATATTGAACTCTCCACATATGGCACTATATTTGCACATATAAGTCAGCCAAGAGTCCCAATGAATATATAACCAATACAATAATACGAATATTTATATAAGTGTTTTCTTTCAGTCTTCTAACCAGAAAATCTCATTAGGCAAATTGTAATCACAGTATAATGTTTGCAGCTTTTTTTTATGGTGCCATATTTGTGCCAAAGGCCATGCTAATCAGCGTTCTGTGTATTTAAAGATCAAAATTCAATGACAATTTTGAATAATCGCTAAAACTTTTCGTTGAAAAGTGTTGCGATTATTACAAACGATTTTGAACTTTAAATCAACGAAACGAGTTAAACCTGGACACCCAAAACCCTATCAACAACAAATTCATACCTCACCTCATCAGTCTTAATTTCACCATCCTTCGACTCAAGATCTTCGCTTTTCTCACTCTCAAAGTTGGCCTCAGGGTTGATGCAGGGGTTCTTGCACTCTACCACTATGCTAGCTGCAGTGGTCTGGCTGGTTTCTGTGCTCTGAGCTTCTCTGCGCAGTTCGTAGGATGTTTTCGAAGAGCGTCCGTCTGGTGTCCTCCGTTCTTCTAGGTCCTCTTCCCAGTCGTCTTCGGATAGAATTTCGACTTCGCCTTCTTCCGTTGGCAGGACCGGGATAGTTGCTTTGGTTCGCGTGAAGAATGCCATCTTTTCTCTGTAACAAAAGAGAAACCATTGATATGTTAGAACCGATTGAGTAAAGTCAATTTAAATTGTTGTTGAAAAAGAATTGGAATAATTCCATTATCATGATCCGCCCAGTCCTACTTTGGTTTAATAGATGGTAACTCTTCTCCGTCCGCCCTGGCGCGACCGTGGCAGGCGGTAGAAGCGTCTCGTCCCCTGTCACCCATTGGGGTACACACTACTCACTTGAAGGTGACCAGGTCCGCCTTCCGTCCGCCCTGGCGCGACCGTCACAGGCGTTAGAAGCGTTTCGTCCCCTGTCCCCCACTGGGGTACACACTACACACTTGAAGGTGACCCGGTCTAGCTTCCGTCCGCCCTGGTGCGACCGTCGCAGGCGGTAGAAGCATCTCGTCCTTTGTTGCCCACTGGGGTACACAGTACTCACTTGAAGGTGACCAAGTCCGGCTTCCGTCCGCCCTGGCGCGACCGTCTCAGGCGGTACAGGCGTCTCGTCCCCTGTCCCCCACTGGGGTACACACTACTCACTTGAAGGTGACCCGGTCTGGCTTCCGTCCGCCCTGGCGCGACCGTCGCAGGCGGTAGAAGCGTCTCGTCCCTTGTTGCCCACTGGGGTACACAGTACTCACTTGAAGGTGACCAACTCCGGCTTCCGTCCGCCCTGGCGCGACCGTCTCAGGCAGTAACGGCGTCTCGTCCCCTGTCACCCACAGGGGTACACACTACTCACTTGAAGGTGACCAGGTCCAGCTACCGTCCGCCCTGGCGCGACCGTCGCAGGCGGTAGAAGCGTCTCGTCCCTTGTCGCCCACTGGGGTACACAGTACTCACTTGAAGGTGACCAGGTCAGGTTTCCGTCCGCCCTGGCGCGACCGTCGCAGGCGATATATCTCGCGGCAGGTGCGGCTAAGCAGCTTGGCGGCGCGGTCGCGGCCGGCGTCCCCGGGGCCCGCAATCAGCCGCCGCAGCGTCTCGTCCTCGGCCACCCACTGGGCCACGGCCGGGTCGCCTCGAGCGCACGCTTCTTCTAACCTGGAAGGGTAAAGTAACTTGAGTTTCATATAAACTTTACTTGATTTACTGGGTGGTAGGAATAATAACTCTTCTGCAAATGTCCGTCTGGGTTACCACCTCTTTGCTCGTGAAGTCAGCCGCCAAGCAGTAATGTGCGAGCATTACTGTGTTTCGGTTTGGTTTGATGAGCAGAGTAGTCAGTAGAATTACTGGGCTTATGAGACTCAATACCTAATGTATCAGGGTAGCGGGAGCACTGCAGTGCCGCGCAGGAGTTTGTGTTTCAAAGTTCTGAGTGGCAAACTTTTTTTTAATACTAGTAGGATAGGATTAACTGATTTTTTCTGTCTACCTAAAAAAGGGAATTGTGTGTGTGTGTGGGTTTGTGTGTGGGTGTGTGTGTGGGTGTGTGTGTGGGGGTGTGTGTGGGGGTGTGTGTGGGTGTGTGTGTGTGAGTGTGTGTGTGGGGGTGTGTGTGGGTGTGTGTGTGTGTGTGTGTGTGTGGGAGTGTGTGTACCTGGGGGTGTGTGTGGGAGTGTGTGTGGGTGTGTGTGTTTGTTTGCGTGCGCGCGCGCGCGCGCGTGTTTGAGCGTGTGTTTGTGTGCGTGTTCGTGTGCGTGTGCGTATTCGTGTGCTTGTGTGTGAGTGCGTGTTTGTGCGTGTGTGTGTGTGTGTGTGTGTGTGTTTTTGTGCGCGTGTATTTTCGGTGTGTGTGCGTGCGTGTGTGGTCCGTACCGTGTCTTGAGCTGCGTGAGGTTGGCTATCTCCGTGTTGAGGTCCTCGAGGCGCGTGTGCTGCGCGCGCAGGTCCAGCGCCAGGTCCAGCGACGTGCGCGCCGCGCGCCCGCCGCCGCCGCCGCCGCGCCGCGCCGCCGGGGCCACGCGGCCCCATCTGTACGGGGAGACTGGTTACTTACATTCTTAACAGACTTCAATAAAAGAAGGTTATCCACACGTTTTAGCCCAATTTGTACGGGGCATTTTAGCGCTCGGTAGATACGCGCGTCTTTGACTCTCACTTTGACGTTTCTAGCGTTCGATTTCCAGTTTTTTCGATATAGACCTTTTGTTCGCATGAGAAAACATCCCCGTTATAATGCCTTACCTCAAAGACCGTCGTTCGCGCAAGCTCCTATCGAAGGGTATGCCGAGGGGTGGCGGGGGTCGTAACGCGCCGCGACGGGCGTACTGGGCCATCGAGGAATCGGATTCAGAACGGTTTAACCTGAAAGTAGATTGAAATTAGTTTGAAGTATGGTATTTTATAGTAGTTGTGTAATTGACGTCGCATAGGTCGTTTTTAAACTATTTGGGCGCCTGGGGTCTAGGGGAATAGGGGGGGGTATATAATTATTATATGACAGAGGACTTTAAAGAAGTAGGTAAGTAAAATTCTAGTTTTATTTTTATTTAAGATCAATTAATGAGAAATTAATAACATAATCAAACGGTGTGTCAAAGTGCTTTTACTGCATAAGTTTTGCAACTGGAAAAAAGATGTACTTAGAGTAAATTTGAATTTTGTTTTGGCTGGTCCTTACTCCTGACATTGTTAGAATATACTACACAATGAATCTTCCGTGTATTTAATCATAAATTAAAATATCAAAAATTCTAATATTATAAATTACTATTTTCCGGTGACCCTGGACTTATTTAATTTACCTGCAAATGTATTGCCCTTTGCCAATACTCTGAGGCTGAGGCGAGAACGTCTGGGACCTCTTGATGGGAGCAAGAGGCTCTTCGGGTGTAGAGTTTACTTGTTGGCTTTTCCTGCAAAGATACAGAGTTGAAATGAGTTTTAGTCAACTAACGGCAGTTCTTGATTCGCTAAATACGACTTTAACAGAAGGGATTACGGTTGCAAATACTAGGCAACGCATCAGCTACTCCTCAAATCAACTGACAGATGGTTTCTATATAATATACAAAATAAATAATTTGATTTTAGTTAAGGGTGTATAACGATAATTTATCACGTCCTAATATAAAGAAACTATTAGTCTAATGTTTAATTTGTATAGCTGGGTAATATATTGACGTCTATATGATGTCATGTACACGCCACTATCGCTATCAACAGCAAGTAAAAATGGCTAGTATAAAATCAGCATTACTACTAAAAAAAGGTAATACTTTTGGCACGTTCCTCGGGATCATTCCTGTTTCTCTCCTTGATCTGTAAGGGGGACAAACAGGTAAAAACAGTTCGATTTGTCCCCCTGTTACCGACGAGAGGACAAATCGAACTATTATTTCCTGTATGTCCCCCTGCTGATTACTCGCCCGTTGCATATGGGCTGAACCATTTTAGTAGGTTTATTTTAAGATAGGACTAGATAATACTATAGCCATATTCCATATCTTTTGGATTTATTAAAATTTTAATGCTGTTGCGTTTTATAAAAAAAAAATATTAGGGTGTGCTAGTTTTAAACAAAAATAATAGTACAAGTTAAATGTGCAAATACATATCGCGTTTTGATAAAACCAGCGCATTCACTCTAGCCGAGAATAACGAGAAAGGCCCAGAACGACATAGAAGGCACGAATTCAAAGAAAAACCGAATATAAATATTCTTGGTTCCTAACATCGAGATACTAACCCCGAGAGATGAAATACTGTACCTACTATCCGATCTCACAACAATGTATTGCTTTTGCTATAAGTAATTTCAGCACTCAGCGTATCAGCGCACGGGGAATTGGCGCGAGGCGACGGCTTAGCCAATCAGAGCGCATTATTTATAGACAAAAATGGTGGAATTTATTTCGTGCAAACGTTATTGCATCTCTTGAGATTAGTAGATATCTCGATGGTTCCTAAGGACTATTTACTGAGAATTCTCGGCGAGAGCATAAGCACCAATTCACTCTATCAAACAATATAACAACAAAAGTAATAAAGAAATCAATTAAAACTAGATACATTCACATTGTGCCGATACATGCTTTTCATGCAAAATAACACTTAATATAAAATAAAACAGTAACTCATCATGCACAGGTGATATTTGTCGATAATTGTAAAAGTATTGTGATAGTTTCAGTTACAAAACTCAAATTTTAATTTTCATAGTTCCGTCTCATGGCATCGACGGTGTCGTCCATGACACGGAATAGTGTCATACACAGTAGTGGAATAGCGTCATTATTACAGCGCTAAATAGTGCCATAGCCAGATACATGACTAGGTCACTACAGCCAATGTCACGTAAGTGGCTAGGTCACTGCAGCCAATGCCACATAAGTGGCTAGGTCACTATAGCCAATGCCACATAAGTGGCTAGGTCACTATAGCCAATGCCACATAATTGGCTAGGTCACTATAGCCAATGCCACATAAGTGGCTAGGTCACTATAGCCAATGCCACATAAGTGGCTAGGTCACTATAGCCAATGCCACATAACTGGCTAGGTGACTATAGCCAATGATAGATAACATTTACCAATCCTCATCCTCCACCACACATCGCGTCCCAAGCAAGTTTCTAGTAAAAACTACACTGATTACAATAATTTAATAAAAAAAAAAACAAATAATGATAAAAGACAAAAACGCCCTTTTTGCTCGTGAACAAGTTGCTTACAATAGTGCCAATACATTGACAACTTAAAACAGATAAATAAGATTATATAATGTGGGTAATTTACAGTTTTAATTTAAGAATTAATCGTTTTATTTTAAGAATTAAAACTATAAATTAGCCACATTATATAATCGTATTTAAAATGGACTTCCGCAAAGTAACGCCTGAACCACCAATTATCTTAAAACAGGTAAATTAACTAACAGCTATCAAGAAAAAAAGTAATAAAAAATAAACAGTAAAAATACACGAATTCGAAAATATCACCTTGAAAACACATCGGAAAAATCGTCATAAAAATCAAGTGCCAATTTCGAAACACACAACAGAAGCTTCCGGACACAATGTAAACATACCTATATACAATATATACAAAGACGGGATAACGACTATTTCTCTAAGGCCGTGTGGTCGTGAGGCCGGCCGTCTGCCTCAAGCCGCCGGAGACGCTTCATATATCTGGAGGGAGAAAGTTATGTAGTACCCGACACCGTGGTTACAAGCTGTTAGTGGTCAGTAACTTTTTGATACACTAATTATATAGTCAGTAACTATTTGTCGAAAATGACACGTCTGCAGTGTCATAAAATCTTCGCGTGGCAATGACACGGGAGACGTGTCTTTCTGTATAAAATAGCTCAACGCGGAGAAGAATCATATTAATTATCTATTACAAATATTTAATGACAGATTCTTCGATATATTATGCGGAATTGAATGCTCGACTCAAGCATCATATTAATTATCTATTATTTATGCGGAATTGAATGCTCGACTCAAGCATCATATTAATTATCTATTACAAATATTTAATGACAGATTCTTTGATATATTATTCGGAATTGAATGCTCGACTCAAGCATCATATTAATTATCTATTACAAATATTTAATGACAGATTCTTTGATATATTATTCGGAATTGAATGCTCGACTCAAGCATCATATTAATTATCTGTTACAAATCTTAAAGGACAGATTCTTCAATATACTACTATGCGGAATTGAATGCTCGACTCAAGCATTATATTAATTATCTATTACAAATATTTAATGACGGATTCTTCAATATACTACTATGCGGAATTGAATGCTCGACTCAAGCTTAATATTAATTATCTATTACAAATCTTTAATGACAGATTCTTCGATATATTATGCGGAATTGAATGCTCGACTCAAGCATCATATATTATATTATCTATTACAAATCTTTAATGACAGATTCTTCGATATATTATGCGGAATTGAATACTCGACTCAAGTCTGGATGTTAGAGATGATAATGAATTCTGATTGAGCGAGAATACCTGCACTATCTAGGCATCTCTTTCACATCTATTGCAAATAGCACATGGTTTTAACGCTGCCATGTGGTACAAACTGACACATACTAAATTTTTGTAGGTAGCATGATTAATTACATATTATAGGAATTTTGGTTTTATAACCTGGCTACTACCTTAAACCAAGCTATATACATATACTTCACTTCGTCGGTATATTAAGTACACCTTAAACCATCACCGCTAAGTCAACCACATATCATTAGGTACATAGTTATAACAAACTCGTATTAAGATTCCTACCTTCTATGCAATTGCCTAGCGCCTTCAGGGCAGAAGTTACACTCTGTGTTGGTTTCCTTTTCAGCTGTGGTTGGGTGGAGATACTCTTCTTCTTCTTCTAACGCTATGTCCACGGGAATGTAGTCTTCGAACGAATCCTCTTCCACTATCTGTGAAAAATAAATAAATAAAAAAAAAAAATTTATTTTTATTTTATCTAGTAGTAGTAGTTTAAGTAGTAACTAGTTAATAAAGGCATTTACCTGATTAAGTGGCTCTCGAGACTCTTCGTCTTCCGATGCAGAATTCTCGTTACAGTCCACATTACACTCTGCACTCATCATGCTCTCTGGACCTGAAAGTAGACACGAATTTATTAAAGTAAAACTTTATTGTATTCAGTTTCAAAGAAATGTCGGGAGAAATATGATTAATGTTTAGTTCACGCATTATGTCTAGACAAAAATGATGGAATTTATTTCATGCATACCAAACGTCACTGCACCTAGGTTTTAAACTGTCATGGTCATCAATACTACGAACAAATTTAGAATTAACAGGATATTTACCATTTATATTATTTGTATTGAGTGCAGTTCTCCCGTGATCCTGGCGCTTGCAACAGCGCCGAAATATCGGGAATTGGGGTGTTGACTGATTTTGGGAAAGTGTTTAAAACGATGCGAATGGGCCTAATATAACCGAAAATATTTAAAATTACTTTTTGAATACAGCTAATACTTTAATTTTCATGTATTTTAAATGTCATTTCAAGCTTCGCTCCAAAACGCCAATACTAGTCACGTGGTCGATGTGACGTCACGCGCTTAATACAATTCATGGCACAGATAACTATATTCACAGAAATCACTCTAAAATACTAGGCAGAAAGAGCAATATACTCATTCCGATTTTTAAAGAGTGGCAACAATTATATTTTATTTTACTTATAAGTCTATGGTACACTTCTACCTTTCTCTCTGCCAAAAAATGGTGATTGTGTTAGTTGCGGTAAAAGCATTTTAATAAAGAAATATAACGCTCAAACTGTCTGGTTCTTCTTCTATTATCCAAAAGGTTATGGGCCCAGTCCTCAACCTGGTGTAAAGAAGTTTGAGCGTAAAACTGCGGTCAAGCAGAGTAAACTGTGGTCAAGCAGTGTGGCGTGGTGTCGGCAAACAAAATGGACGCGGAAAATTTTTCCACCATGTCGAGCAACCAAGGAATGAGATTGGAAGGCACCGAAAACTGGAGCAGCTGGAAATTTCAGCTAAAAGTTATACTCAAGGCCATAAATGCCTTTGAGGTAGTAAATGGTTCCCGCCCATGTCCGCCGAAAACCGAAGAAAAGGAACAAGCCAAATACATCGAATGGCAGAAGTTAGATGCAAAAGCACAAGGGGTAATTGTTATCAGGTTAGCCCCAAAAGTGATGCTACAAGTGCAGAATTGCGAAACATCCAAAGAAATCTGGGATAAGTTATGTACCGTATATGAGCAAAAATCGGACGTTTCGTTACATATTCTCCAACAACGGTTTTTTGAAGTAAAACAATCCAGCAACGAAGACATAGCAACGTTTATCGCCAGAATAGATGGAATTGTATCGCAAATTCGACAAGCTGAAGGAGAAATTCCTGACAACATGATACTAACAAAAATAATTAGTTCATTGGGTGATTTTGTCTCTGCGTGGGACTCCGTCCCTACAAACAAGAGAACTCTGTCCGAATTGACAGCGAGATTACTGATAGAAGAACAAAGAAACAGATTATATGAGGAACAAAATGAAAATGTAAGTCAAACAGCGTTACGAGCTGATATGAAAAAAGAAGCAAGAAAATGTTTTAACTGTGGAAAAGTCGGACACTACAAAAAAGACTGCAAAATTAACAAAAATAGCTCTTTTTGCAAACATTGTAAGAAACGTGGGCATACAGAAGAACAGTGTTGGCTTAAAACAAAAGTCAATAAAAACTCTGACAACAAAAGTGAGAAGCAAAATGCGTTTGTAATGTCAGTGCCAATATATGCCCTAACGTCACAGTGTTCAGAAAATAACTGGTTTCTTGATAGTGGTGCATCTGAGCATATGTGTTCGACAAAAGACAAATTTGTCAGTTATGAGAGCTTTAGGCTGCCAAAAGAAGTTATCATTGGTGACGGAACAGTGATAAAAGCATTAGGATATGGCCAGATCAAGCTAAAAGCATTTGATGGTGAGTCCTGGATATGTACAACAATAAACAATGTTTTGTATGTACCTGATCTAAAAGTCAACTTATTTTCCATGAGTGCAGCTCTGGATAAAGGGTATGAGTTGAAATCAAATGCTGAAGAATGTCACTTCATGAAAAATGGGAGTATTCATGCGAAGGCAAAAAGACATGGTAAAATGTATGTCATGATGTTTCGATATGAAAAAGAAACTGCCTTGATGGCAAAAACCTACTCAAAACTGAGCACATGGCATGCTAAATTAGGCCATCAGAATATAGTGCAAGTGAAATCGTTTCTACCGAAACAAAATATTGATTATGAAAAGGGAGAAGAAGAAACCTGCGAAGCCTGCTTAAGAGGAAAACAACATGTTTTGCCTTTCCCAAAACAATCGGAAATTAGAGCCAAGGAACCCGGAGAATTAATGCACTTAGATGAAGTAAGAGAGACTACCGAGGTAAAAAATGGTGAAAGTAGTTTTGAAGAAGAAAATAATGAGAATAGTTGTGAAGTTGTCTTAAATGAAACTTTTCAAAGTACCAACAGTGAAGAGGTTGTGCATACAACAGAAACTGAAATGCCGGAAGTGAGGTCTAAAAGAGTAACTAGTAAATCAAAATGGTTGGATGATTATGAACTGGAGGAACAAGATGATACCACGAACAGTTTTCTCTCCTACAGTTCGGATGAACCATCAACTTATCTAGAAGCAATGAAAAGACCCGACAAGTGTATGTGGGAAGAAGCTATAAAACGAGAGCTACAGACCTTAAAAGAAAATAATACTTGGGAAGAAGTTTCAGAAATCCCGGAAGGTGAAAATATTGTAACCAGTAAGTGGGTATTTAAAATTAAAGCTGCAGAAGGGAAGTCTATATATAAAGCTCAGCTGGTAGCACGAGGGTTCGAACAGAAAAATTGTGATGATGAAACCTATGCACCGGTAGCCAAGCTGACCACATTTAGGTTGTTAATGGCTGTTGCTGCTCAGAAGATACAGCCAGTATATCAGATGGATGTAACAGGAGCTTTCCTGTATGGAGATTTAAATGAAACCGTATATATGAAGTTACCCGATGACAAGATTTGTAAACTTAAAAAGTCAATATATGGGCTTAAAAAGTCACCTAGATATTGGAACACTAAATTTAATGACTTCATGTTAAAAGAAGGCTTTGTAAGATCCAAAAATGATCCATGTTTATATTTTAAGAGAAATGGGAATGACTTTATGTACTTATTGCTATTTGTGGATGATCTGCTTTACTTTGGAAACGATAAAAGTCAAGTAAATACTTTCAAGAATGCTTTATGTAATAACTTTCAAATGAAGGACTTAGGCTTAGCAAGTAACTATCTGGGTATAAGTATTAAACAAGATTTAAAGAATTGTAAAACAGAAATTAATCAAAAGAAATATTTACAAAAATTGTTAGATAAGTATCAAATGTCTAATTGTAAAGCAGTAGCCACTCCTCTAGAACAAAATTTTAATTTTGAATTGTTACAAAGTGAAAAGTCAGAAAATTCTGATCTAGAAAAACAATGTAGAAGTTTAGTAGGAAGTTTATTGTATGCAACTTGTACCAGACCTGACATAGCTGTTGCTGTAGGGTTTCTTGGTAGATATGTTCATTGTGCTAGTAGTGCATTGTATAAGTGTCTAAAAAGAATATTGAGATATATACAGGGGTCAATTGATTTATCATTGGTATATATGTGTAATAGAAATGAAAATGTTATATTGCAGGGATACAGTGATGCTGATTGGGCTGGGGATATTCAAACTAGAAAATCGACATCTGGTCAAATTTTATATATATTTAATTGTCCAATTTCATGGGGATCAAAAAAGCAGTCCAGTGTATCATTGTCTTCTTGCGAGTCTGAATATGTAGCACTGAGTATGACTATAATGGAAGGGTGTTTTTTAAGAAAACTACTACTAGATTTTGGTTTTGATAATATTTTATTTAAAATCTTTGAAGACAATCAGAGTGTGATTAATATAGCTAAAAATAACGATAGTAACAAAACGCTGAAACATATAGACATAAAGTACCATTATATAATTGAGAATGTCACAAATGATTTTGTTAACATTGAGTTTATTAATTCTGATTGTAATGTTGCTGATTTATTCACAAAGCCGTTGGGTAAACAGTTGTTCCTCAAGTTTAGAAATTTAATCTTGCATTAGAATGCATTATGTGGTAATGCCTACTTATATTATAAGATAAAAAGTAGGTATATAATTAAGTTTGATTGTTAATTTTTATTGTTAGTAAAAATGTAACAGGGGTGTACTAAGGACATAAAATATAACCGTTGAGGGGGTGTTTTAAAGAGTGGCAACAATTATATTTTATTTTACTTATAAGTCTATGGTACACTTCTACCTTTCTCTCTGCCAAAAAATGGTGATTGTGTTAGTTGCGGTAAAAGCATTTTAATAAAGAAATATAACGCTCAAACTGTCTGGTTCTTCTTCTATTATCCAAAACCGATTGAGCGAGTGACGTCACGCGCGTTTTGTGTCACGTGACTTCGGAATGATGTGATTACTTTCTGATTATTAAATTAAAATGAAATTCCTTAAAAATAAACAAAAATATTGTGTTTTACAGGATTTCTGTCACAAAAACTACCGTTTCGCAGCAAAATTATATTTTTATTTGAATACAGTCAACATCCCAATTCAATACAAATAATATACATGGTAAATATCGCGTTAATTCTGCTTTTGTTCGTAGTCACTGCACCTCTTGAGGTTAGTATCTCGATGTCAAAGAATAACATTAACTCACCTCTGTTCCTAGTAAGCGTGGAAGTCTGAGATGATATAACGGTAGACTCATCGGAGCTCTCGTCCCGTCTCATACAACGGAAACTAAGCACGTTGTACCACTTCTGAGACACTGAGTCAGCGTCGAAGTCGGCTAGGCTCACTTGTGCACAGCCCTGTAAAGGAATGTAGACTTTAGTCGTGTGGAGCTAGAGGTTAATTTGGTTTAGTTGGAGCAGTTGGTTAGGGGTCAGATTTGAAATCGCTCTCGCCTTGTGTGTTGTTCACATGGCACTCGAGGCTTGAAGCCGAATACTCGATTTTGGCTAGTTTTCATCATCCACGTTTACCTTTAAACAATACTACAATAAGATTATATAAATTACTCACTTTATATAATCTTATTTAAAATGGATTTCCGCAAAGTAACGTCTGATTCCATCAAATACAATACTACAAAACTTTGAATGGGCTTCACAGTCCATTTATCTTATGCAGTATTTATAATAACAACAAGCTTCTGCCCGCGGTTTTAACCCGCGTTCCCACAGGAACCGTGCGTATACTCCGCTTTGGGTAGATAATTTCAGTAGTTCTAAAAGTCGTCAACAGGTCTCAAGTTGCCGCCTACAACAGCGCCACCAAGCGGGATAAATGGTGATAATGCTCCCCAATTTCAGTAGTACTAAAAATCGTCACCGGAGGACAGTTCTCCATCTTTTGTTAGTGGGAGGGCTAAATCTTCTGCGAGCGTCCGTCTGGGTTGTTACCACCGCTTTGCTCGTGAAGTCTGCCGCCAAGCAGTAGTGTGCAAGCATTACTGTGTTCCGGTTTGATGAGCAGAGTAGCGAGTGAAATTACTGGGCTTATGAGACTTAATACCTAATGTCTCAGGGTAACGAGCGCACTGCAGTGCCGCGCAGGCCTTTGTGTTTCATAGTTCTGGGTGGCACTGCAATTGTTATGGGCCGGCGTTATGCTTAGCATCAGACAAACGACCAGCTCGTCTCGTTACCAAATAACATTAAAAAAAAAATACAACAGCGCCACCAATATTATTATCCAATAGCAGAAAGAACACTTACCAAACATTCAGCGCCGCTAGCCAGGTTGACTTGCAGTGTGGCGGCGCGCAGTGCGCGCGCGCCGGCCACTGCGGCCCGCTGCGAGTGGCGCCACGCCACGCTGCCGCCGCGCCACGCCACGGCGCCACTGCCGAACGCCACGCCACAGCCGCCGCCCACCACCAGCGCGCCACGGACCGCACTGGAGAACATTCCGAGTTATAGAAAAAGAAACGAAAACGAAACAATAGTTATTTTCACCTCAAAAGTTCGGAAAAGTTAATCGTTCGAAATTTGCGCTCAAAAGTGAATTTTATACGCTAGCGTGGAAAAATCACTTTTGCACGCAGATCTCGAATGATTAACGAAATCTTTCCTCGCCGTAGTGAGGTGAAACATTTTGTGTTTCGTTCGGCAGCAAAATATTTTAAGTCTCGTACCTTTGAAAGAAAGAAATAAACAAATATACTTACACTTCGGTCCCAACATCGATGAATAAGGCGTGGAGGTTCCTCGCCCGCAAGATGCCGATCTCAAGCGCACTCTCTTCTGGACAGTACCGCAATTTGATCTCAATTTGGGCACTGTTCACTGCAAATAAAAAAAACAATATTAAAAATTATTAAATATTATATTGAAAAACGCGCCCACTGAAACATACCATATAACATGAATTTAAAATTCAAATTCATAATTATTCTTCCTTGGTACAGTCGGCTGCAATAATACGTCTACACTTTCAGATTTTCAAATGTGTAGCTAAAATAATTTAAAAAAAAGTTTAGTGTACTGAGCCACATTTTCATATTAATTGTGAAACGCAACTCAGTATAAAAGCAAAGCAAAATCATTTAGTCGAATACATTTTCAAATCTAAAAGTATATATACTCTGTTCCATAACCTTAAATATTTTATGTAAACAAAGAAATGTCACGAAAAGTCACTGTCAAAGTGACATACCCAACATTTTTCACTTACATTCCACAGTAGCCAGGAAATAAAGAAAGAAAAAGATATTTTTCCCTTGTGAAAAATATTTTTGTTTCTATTTCCCCCGGCATTGCTCTCGCGCGGCACAATTATAACAAGTGAAATAAAACCTTTTATTAAAACAAATATGACCGCTTTTTGACTGGCGACAGATTTTCTCTCGTCGACAAGGCCCTTGAGGTCGAGGGACCCGGCTGAGGCGAACAAATTTCCGAAACATCATTATAATTATTTTGAATCTATTTCTTTCGAAATCCGATCTGTAGTTCTGTACTGTGGAATAATTGAATCAATTTTACCTGCGTTGGTAGGATCGTTGCCAGCCTGCGCCGCTTCGAATACCCCCGAGTCT
Organism: Crocallis elinguaria; assembly: GCA_907269065.1. Taxonomy (NCBI): domain Eukaryota; kingdom Metazoa; phylum Arthropoda; class Insecta; order Lepidoptera; family Geometridae; genus Crocallis; species Crocallis elinguaria. The sequence continues at coordinate 3,944,606 of OU026076.1, forward strand.
CCCGCCACAGATTCATCACTCACTGCGGCGGAAACCGACCTAGTGTTGGTACCTGCAAATGAAAAGGAATTGTTTATCTAGTTGTTACTTCTAAGCAAATCACTTAAAAAAGAATAACTATTCTTTTTTATCTATTTTTTTAATAACTGCAAGCATAGTTATAGTTTGATATCATTATTTACAGCAATAAAGTTATCAAAATATGCAATAATATGTATAACACTTTCGGTTTTTCAAACGTATATAACTAAATATTTTTGCGAAAATAGGTTTCATTAAATATTAAAACGTAACTCGTACCTAAACCTATTTCTGCAAAATCATTTAATGCAGCTTGAAAATCTGAAAGTGTATACAGATTATTGCGGCCGACTGTACGCCGTCGAAATTCGAAGAGCTAAAATCAAAGCAAGCGTACTCAGGCTTAGACCGCATTTTAGCTAAGCATCAAACAAAACAAATCGTATATTATGATGAATGGCTTATTTTTAAAAATAACTAAGTATTTATCTTTTTGAGCTAAAAATAAAATATAATTTATTGATAACTTACCACTAGACGAGGGTGTTCTAGGCGAAAGCGGGGGCGGCGGAGTCTCAGAAATAGGAGATAACGGCTCGCACGGCCGACCGGGGCCTTGCAATTGGACCGGTACTGGAAAACACGAGGGGAAACGTCAGCTTGTATATTATATTATAGTACCTTTCTGAATAAACTCAGCCTGTATATATATACAGGCTGAGTTTAAATTGGTATGTTATCCCAAAAGGGGGTCAATCTACACCTGGGCCCCATTTAATAAAGCTGACAATCCGACAAGTCCGACATATGTCAATAAGTGACAATTCGACAGTTTTTCTGTTTAATAAAACTTACAGGCGACAAAATTGTCATGGTGGAAAATTGACAAATTTGTCACGACAATTTTCTTATTATCAGATTAAAGACTGTGGTTTTTTGACATATGTCGACGCGTTTTTAGATGACAAATATGTCAAGATTTCACCGGTCGATTTTTGACATATTTGTCACTTTTATTAAACAGCCTAAGCGCGACAATTCTACAATTATGTCATTTTTTGACATATATGTCGAATTGTCAGCTTTCAATCTGACAATCCGACAAGTCCGACATATGTCAATAAGTGACAATTCGACAGTTTTTCTGTTTAATAAAACTTACAGGCGACAAAATTGTCATGGTGGAAAATTGACAAATTTGTCACGACTATTTTCTTATTATCAGATTAAAGATTGTGGTTTTTTGACATATTTTATGTCGAGTTTTATTAAACGCGTTTTTAGATGACATATATGTCAAGATTTCACTCATCATAAATAGGGCCCTGGAGGTCAACAATATTTGTTTAACGAGTTTTTGAAATTCGGGATTTTACATTGAAGAAAAGGCATTTAAAGTTTGCATCAAAATTCTACTAAACCTTCACCTAATAAACCTGCGTTTTTTTTCTTCATTTCCTCAAAGCGTACCCTTTGCAAGAATCTCATTCGCTAACTACTGAAGTTCAACTGCACCGAGGAGGATCTCATACTCTACTACAGATTAAAGTTTACGACTCAGTTTAAAGTACAAGGTAAGTTTTTTTTTAAGTTGGTAATACTTACTCGTCGCAAGTCCAGTAACTTCATTCAGTCCGGTGGCGACACCTATTCTCATCTCGGCTAACTTCTCCTCTAGCTCCCTCTGTTGTCGCCTTTGTCTTTCCACCTAGAACGGGTAAAGTAGAGATGTATTTTTTATGTCTAATCATCTGATTCATATCTCATTTGGTTATGTCACAATCCAAGGTGTTTTTTGGGAAAGGTGTATCAAATGCGATTTGACAAATTTTTAATCTAAATACGGTAGCTAAGCTAGGTAGGCCAAGCTATGAAATAACTTATATTTATTGTAGAAACTGTACAAAAGATTTTTAGTTGTTAAGTCTTAGTCAACATCAACAGTTTGTCCAATTTGTGACGGACGTACAATTTTTTAACAGACATCAATTAATAATACAAAAACATAAAAATTATATAAAAAAAAAATATTTGTTAAAACAAATGGGTATAGTTAATACCTTTCAAATATATCGAAGAAAATGATACAATTTAAAATGCTTCGTAGGTAGCTTAAAGGTGAACCCTGAACCCCACACTAGGATCACCTGTGTCGTGGGGTTCAGTCTCTTCCCTATTAAGGCTTAGTACTTTGAAATGAATGAAAAAAAAATCAATAACGTATTTTTTATAATAATTACTGACAAACATGACATAAATAATACTTATAAATTATTATTACAAATTTATAAAATACTTCTCTTATGTTATAAAAGGATTTTGATTCTTAATTATGATTTATGAGTATAATAAATACACTTTATCATTCTAAGCCAACGTTGCTTCAAAAATTTATTTATTAATTGAGCAGTGATCCACTACAAAATTCTGCATCCAATACGAGCCAATAAAAAGTAGATCCTTAAAAATCACGAGGTTCCTTACTAAACTTTTTGACTATTAAAGTTAGCACCATATCTCCTTAACACCTTGACATTGTCGCAATCAATCACAATCAAGATAATCGAATCGGTCTTGCCATCGAAAAAAAAACCCATTTCTTTTTCCTCGTTCGCAACACCGATACATATCTGGTAACCTGACACTTGACACCTTATCGCGCGTATTTTTCACGAGTTCTTGCCCTCTGTCCAGCGCACGTCTGACAGGCGCGCTTTCGCTTTCCCGCGTAGAGGTCAAATGATAGATCGAGCGATAAATCTGATGGAATTAAACTCATATTGTGCTGTTTTTGTTTTGTTGCCAGCGAGGTTTTTTTTATGGTCTTGACAGACGATGTATGTTCGAGTTTCGACTGGTTGGGATCTTGTTGAGAATGTAATATGCATATTCAGATTGAGAGATTGTCTTATGAGCCGATTTGTCATTTGCCCATACATAATCTATCTAATGTATGACAACTTATATTAACAAAACAATTAAATACTAGTAAAGAAAGAGAAAGCAGAACTACTCCGAACTTTAAAACACAAAGTCTAAACAACGCTCCTCTGCAAAAAGCGTTTATCGCAATATCAAGATGGAGGTAGCGTTGTATTCTCTTTGGTACTACCCTCTTTCTCTTTTTCTTTGGTAGCAGACGTAGTATTATTATATTATGTTTTGTGGTAGCAGGACACTTTCCACTGCTCCACTATCTGGCACCAGGGCAGTATAATGTGTAATCTATATCAGGCACCCTCAAATTAAAATCTGTTATGAAGCCCCTATCGGTTTAGCCCAACGTTACATGAGGGACAGTACCGATTTTAGACTATAACTGTAGGTCATACTTTCGCGATTCGAGAACATTGTTTACTTGTAAGTCATTTGAAGAGAACATTGTTTGTTTACGATTAAATCCCGTTCTTAAAAGTAAATAATATACACAAATCATTATCAGCCTCTTACGCCACCCACTGCTGGGATACCGGCCTTCTCTCAGAGAGAGAGGTATGCCGTATGGGCCATATTCCACGACGCGGGCCCAGTGCGGCTTGGTGGATGTCACATGTCCTCGTATTTTGTTGTTCTTGAATATGCGGGTTTTCTCAAGATGTTTTCCTTCACCATTTTAGAGCGAGTGTGAATAATCCGCATATAACTTGATATAAGTCAATGGTGCGGGCCGAGTTGACATTCGAACTAATGTGCGTCGGATTGAAAGTCGCACAAGTTCCTGCTCGGCCACACTCGTCCTAAATGGTGGGCTTTTTATACACAAATAGTGATTGCAATTTCTAGACTTTGAAAGCGAATCTTTAGAAGCGGCGGTTCTGTGTGGGAAAGGTGGTTCTTCGTGGGAGAGGTGGTTCTTGTGGGAAAGGTGGTTCTTCGTGGGGGAAGCGGATCTGCGTGGGAAAGTCGGTTCAGCGTGGGGGACACGGTTCTGTATAGTAAGTATAGTTACCTGAGTGTAAGAAGGTGGTGGTGGAGGTGGACTAGCAGACGAGAGACTGCTTCTCGGCGATAAGGAAGGTTGAGATGGAGAACTGCTCGCACCAGGAGTCGCACTCTCAGCGTTGCAGCTGCTACCGTGTAGCAACCTGGAAGATTGAAGAGATGATGAAGATTTTGGATTTCCAACGAGAATTTTAATCAATTAGCTATAGAAAAGGCAAATTCATTTTATAAAGTGTTTAAAGGCATAATTTGGTACTATATATTCCACAAATGTTTTACACGAGCGTGCAGCGTGCTGGATCATCGTTCATTTTGTCATCCTACTAATATTATAAATGCGAAAGTGTGTTTGTTGGTTTGTTGATTTGTCCTTCTTTCACGCAGTAGCGGAGCAACGGATCGACGTGATTGTTGGCATAGATAAAGTTTATAGACTGGAGAGTAACATAGGCTACTTTTTATCCCATAAAAATGCACAGTTCGTATGGGAACGCGGGTGAAAACCGACGGCGAATTCTAGTCAAATAATACAGCAGTAAAAATCTCTCCGATATCAAAATCTTTCACTAACATTAGTATACAATCGTATGAAATAGCAAGCCTACTAGTCACTAGAACAATGTAACCTAGTGTCTACTAAAGAATTTTAAAAGAGAAGGTTCAATTACCTTTCAACTCGTCTATGGAGGTCCACCATATCAATAGGTTTATCTGCAGAGAAAGACGCCGCAATCTGCGGACCTCCGTATATATCAGTAAAACTGATCCCTGAACTCAAGGACCCTTTACTGCTGGCCGTCGAAAGCGACCCTAAGCTCGAACTACTTGATACCGACAAGGTACTCGCTGATAGGGTCTTAAGCTGGCCCTCAAGCGTAGTCATCGACGTTAACGCTTCCTTCAATTGTTGCAACAACAACTGCTTCTCTTCATGTAGCCTCAACCTATCCGCTATGCACTTGTTCGACATTTCAAACGCATTCTTCAAATCTTGCTCCAGCTTTTTACACTCAATTTGGATCTCGGACATTTCCTGCTTAGACCTCGTTCTTGGCGTTATACTCCTTAGTTCTCTTAACAGCTGTTCCTTTTCTTGGAATAGTAACAGTCTGTCCTTGTCAGACTCCGCTTGGCCCGGTTGTACCTTGTCCTCTAAATCAGCTAGTTGTTGCTGGATTTGCTGTATTCGTTTTCTAGCCTCGTCGTACTGTAAGCGTACCCTCGCCATTTCTGCTAGTCTGGTACCTATTGGTACTAGATCAGCGCATAGATCGGTTTGAGAAGCAGTGCTCAGCTTTTCTTGGGGTATGCTCAAGGTTGAGAGGTCAGGTGAAGCTTCGCCCAGTTGTAGCCTCGTGAGGTCGTCCTTGAGTTTTGCTAGGGATTGCATTAGGTCTGCTCGTTCTTTCTCTCCTGACGTTAGAGATTTCTGGATGTTCTTGAGCTCGGTCATGATCGCTTGAGCTTCGGTGATATTGTAGCAGCCTTGTTGAGCGCTTAATTTTTGTTCTACCCTGTAACGAGGAGAGTGGTCATTATATTCGTGTCTATGTATGAGTTAACATAGATACGTTTGCAAGTGGAACACGTGAGATAGTTTGGAACTTTTGATTGCCTTTAAAAGAATACGATGCGTTATTATTTAAAAAATTAGTGATGTCTTCACCGAACAAACAGTAAAGACGTTTGCTGCTAGTAAAAAAAGACCGCCTCTACCGCACTTATTGAATTGGCCAGGAATATTTGCCAGAGCTGGACAACCTTTTCATTAATACCGCCATCAGAAATAAACTATTTTTTCCCTACGTTACAGGGAGTTTGAGTGTACTCACTCAGCCAGCGTGTCCACACCTCGTCTAGCGCTGGCAACCTCTGCCCTCGCTTGCCTCAACTCCTTCCTGAGCTGCGCCACCCGTCCTCTCGCTTGCGTGACTTCCGACCGGAGGAGGTCAGGGTCATGCCGCGACGTGGTAGACGTTGTGGTCATAGAGGTGGTTGAGGAACACACTGTAGGATGATAGAAATATTGCAAGTCAAAAATAACAGCTAACGTTGCCGTATATTAAGTTTATTTAAAGATTAAAGAAGTTGGGAGATTAAAACCTTTTTTTGGGTATCTGCCTCTCCACAATAGATAGAATCGATTTCAACTCAATTCTTATTTTTACATTTATTTAACGATTTAAGAAGTTGGGATATTAAAGCTTTTTTTTGGGTGTCTGCCAGTGCAGCTATAGCTATCCACAATAGATAGAATCGATCTCAATTCAATTCTTATTTTATTCTGTGGCTGATATACTCAAGACCTTTAATGGACGTCAGAGGCTTTTCTTTTTTTTTTTACGTCCCGAGTCCCGAGTCTAATGGTAATTAAAGTCTACGGCGAGTACCATCGAGCTAGGCATGTATGTTGAATTAAAAGTATGTTGTTCCTATTAAGTACCTATTATAATTTGACCCATGTTGTGTCTAGAAAAGGAACTGGCTCTCAAATGCGGCTGCTAAAACACACCGATGGGTGCTCATTAAACATTCCCTCTTAAGTATTTTAATCAGGCCAGAAAACCATCAAGCGTAAAGGAATTTTCTGGTCCCTTCGAAAATAAAATGAAATAGCCAACTATAGACCAGCTCAATAATAAACGCAAAACAAGAGATAAAACGGGGTTTAAAATGGACGCAGAACGCAAATATTCATAGAAAACGTATTTTTATTGAAATACCGGTCTCCAAGACCCTGTGCCTGGTCCGCGCAAGTTCCATTGAATTTTATTTTGAAAAATATGCATAGTAATGGCGTCGAATAGAAACTGTGCTTATTTAAGGCGGACCTTAACATTTATTGCAGGAATTTATTTTATTTATAAATACATTTGTAGAATCGAACGGTCCGTAAGGGTCACGTCATCGGGCGGACTGCGATCGAATTGCTGCGTTTTTTTAAATATTCTGACACAAATAAATAATTTAAGAGTAAGTAAAATAAAATCTTATCAGGGGAGCGTTTGCTTGAATAATTGAGTTAGCCTAAAACTAGAAATTTCGTTCAAATAGACGTCATAGGCATACTCGAGAGAACTCGAGACTCAATGCTAAATTTAATTTAGTTGCGCGTCGAAATGATCAGCGGGAAAGGCTCGCGTGTGTAGCTATTGCCTTAGCTTTAAAAGTGCTAAGCTACGCTAAACGGCCGTCCCAACACTAGATATTATCTGTCTAATGTCGATAGATCGATAACTGGTGCGATCGAGATTGCTAAAGTAAACTGATATCTACCAGCACTATGCAATTTTATTGATACGAGTTTGAAATATATTTATAACGATACTCTTCTTGCATTTTGTTTAAGCATCTGTTAAGTGTCCAGGTATTGTATGTAATGTGTGTGTTGTATGTAGGTATTCATCAACTTCGATCACATAATAAAATATTATCATCATCGTAATACTAGTTACTAGTAATTACTGAGATACTAGTAATACTAGTAGATACTAGTGATTACTGAGTTTAATTAAATTGGTATGTTATCCCGAAAGAGGGTCAATCTACTCCTGGAGGTCAACAATATTTATTTTACGACTTCTTGAAATTCGGAATTTTTCATTAAAGAATTGGCATTTAAAATTGACGTCAAAATTCTACTAAATAATTTCCGGGCAGCCCTAGATCAGCAGATTCACTTGAACTATGTTTAACTTTGTTAAATGATGATATTGATTAGAAGAGACCTAAAAATCCCAGAAAATGCCGCGCATTGCACGTTTGAAGAAGAATATAGATTTTGTATGGAAATTTGGAATGATATATTTCCAAGGGAAGTCCTCACAACTTGTGGACAACCATCGTCCTGTTTAATATAATGTCAGGTGAGAAAGTAGTCAAACGCTAATCTATCGCGAATAAACGCTTAAATCAAAACATTTGACTCAAACAAAAACGTTTTGGTTAATAAGTACAATAACTGAGTTTTTTTAAAGTAATATCATTTTTAAGACAATCCCAACTAGTAAATGAAAAATTTTTTTATCTATTTTTAGATTAATTTCATTACGTTATTGAAACAAAACAAGTAATACAGTAGAATTTTCCTTTCATTCTTAAGAAAATGTAAGTAGCAATTATTTACAATAATCATTTTTTAACATAATAAATTATTTAGTGGTCAGTCAATTTATTTAAGTAGAATGAATTATTTAGCGATGAGTCGATATATTTCAGTGTAATGTTAAGTCAAAACTTTAAAGGTCTGATGTACTCACGGCTAGTTCTGGAGGCGGCGAGTGTGGAGAGAGCATTATTTAAATGCTTGTACTCATCCTGGGCTAAACAGTACCGCTGCTTCTTGACATCGTACATCTCCTTCTTTGCCTGGGGACAAACAGAGAATACAATTAGATCTGGCGAATAGTATTAACAATTTATAGTTTAATATTTAGGCCTAAAATGGCATATTAATGATGCAACAGTAAGTGTAGATTATTTACACGTATGTACACATATTTATCTATTGAAGCAGTTGAAGACATTCTATAATCGTCTCTGGCTACATTTTCTATCAGTAAAACTAAAATCCCACGTCTGTTTTTAAATGTATTTAATAGTTAGGCCAAAATCTTATATAAAAAAACTCTAAATTAATATATTGATAATTTTGTTATCAATAACGCATTCCGGAGGTTGAGACCTAGACGAAGAAGAAGGCAAAAAAATAGAGCCTTATCTATAATAATTCTACTAAAATTTGCATGCTATCAGCTAAGTGTAACTGAGTAGTAATAGTATATTCGATTATTATTTTATTCCAACGAATCAAATAATCGATCAAATCATAGTCGATGAACGTTATAAAAGACGTCTTCAAATACCCATAAATATAATAAAAATAACTCGATGTTATAAAGGACATGATCACACCATTTGACAATTGGCTATTATTTTCAATGATTTCAATCCTTCTACGTGTCAAAGTAGGTAACCATCAATTTGTTTTATAGTATCTAGAATGTAAACATCTTATTAATAAAAACTTTAACATTTAAAACTGTCTTAAAATGAGTTATTTTTGTTGCTTGAGTTATTTTAGTGAATATTTTGAGCTAGTTTGGTTATTTTTTACTTAGATAAGTACTTACAAGTAAAATTCAATACAAAAATGATATAAGATAAGATATTAGATTGCAAATTATTTTCGCAGTGCCAACAAATTTCACAAGGAAATAGAAAAATGTTCAGTTGCTTCAAGGCCCGAGAGAGTAAATAATAGGTCGGGGAAAAAGTTCCTTCGCATTTTTGAAGAAAATTCAAAACATTTTTTAATATAGTTTATTTACATTTAACTAAAGTATGTAGGTACCATTTTGTTCGATAACTTTTTGCCATCTTGTAGGTAGGGACATGATCCCATTGCTATATAAATTTTGGGACTTCTGATCAAAATACCGCGACAAGTGGTTTTGGCAGTCCTCTCGTGATGTTAACCTGACACTGCCTAAAGAATTCTGAAGAGACCGAAACAGGTGGAAATCTGAAGGTGCAAGGTCAGGACTATACGGCGGAGGCATTAACACCTCCCAGCCAAACTCTCTTAATTTTTTCTGAGTGGCTAAAGATGTGTGAGGTCTAGCGTTATCATGATGAAAAACCACACCCCTTCTGTTGATTAATTCCGGCCGCTTTCTCTCAACTTCTTGCTTTAATCTCATCAGTTGTTAGCAGTAGAGTTCAGAATCGATGGTCCTGCCTGGTGGTAACAGCTCATAATGAATAATGCCCTTCCAATCCCACCACACACACAGCATCACCTTGTTGCGAGTTAACCCGGGTTTCGCCACAGTCTGTGAAGCCTGACCGGTCTTTGACCACGACCTTTTTCGCACGTTCTTGTCGTACGTGATTCACTTTTCATCACCAGTTATCAGCTTCTTCAAAAATGGTTCGGTTTCATTATGTCGTAGTAAAGAATCACAAATGAGTACACGGTTCATTAACAATTCATTAGGTTTCTTTCAGTGAGCTCGTGAGGTACCCAAATATCGAGCTTTTTTGTGTACCCAGTTTTTTTCAAATGCGCCAAAACTGTTTTGTGGTCAATTCCCAGTTCTTCAGCTACGTCGTAACTACTGATATGCCGATCTTGTTCCACTTTTTCAAAAATGGCATCCATTTTATCCGTAATAGGGCGACCAGAGCGACGTGCATCTTTGAAATCAAAATTTCCGGATTGAAAACGCTTAAACCAAATTTGTGCTACTCTCAGAGACACTGCACTAGGTCCATAAACATCGCAAATTTTTTTCGCGGCTTGCGTTGCATTTTTACCTTTTTTGTAGTAAAATTTTAAAATGTATCGAATTTCTTCATTAGATTCACTCATTTTGACAGTACGAAAAACAAATGAAAATCACACATTTTCCTAATTTGAATTTGGAATTATGTTCTTTAAAATTTAAAATTTCATATGATACCAAAACCAGCCAGATACAAATACTATAGCCAAAGAGATTTTATTACAAGTTCATACATACTATAATGCGAAAAGACTTTTTCCCCAACCTAATATAATCTAGGCAAGCGTGCTTCATCATAGCTTCCCAATAGGTGAGCATTGAGACACTGGTCAAATCTAACCCAACTAAATCCTACTAATATTATAAATGCGAAAGTGTGATTGTTGGTTTTTTGATTTGTTGGTTTGTCCTGCTTTCACGCAGCAACGGAGCAACAGATCGACGTAATTTTTGGTATAGATATAGTTTATGGACCGGAGAGTAACATAGCCTACTTTTTATCCCGGAAAAATGTACGGTTCCTGTGGGAACTCGGTTGAAAACCGCGGGCAGAAGCTAGTATAAAATAAATGGAAAGCCTATAAACCGTAACTTATTTCACTCCGACGTGATTTTTATCGTCTAATAGTACGTGACCCACAGAGTCGTAAGTGTCCGTAGATGTTAAAAGTTCAAAAACCCTACATTATAACCGCACGCGAAACTCACGCATTAAAATTCTCCAGAAGCAGTAAAAAATCACATAAAACGAGGTGTTACATCTGCCAATCATCTCTCGACAGCTCTATCAATATTTGCCGTAATCATAAAATTGTGGAAACCTACACAAAATTGCTGCTCATAGGATCAGTATGAGGCAACCCTATGGTTACAACCATAGGGTTGCCTCATACTGATTTGTTTCAGCGAATGCTCAAGGTCTTTGCAGTATAGTTTTCCCACTTAAGGCGCTCCTTTAGGCATCATTCGTTTGTATTGAAATAAGGTTAAAAATGGTGATGCGTTTGCTTTTAGTTGAAGGTTATTTCGCAGTTTTCATTTAATTAAGAAAAAGAGATACCTTAAGTTTAAATATTTTTACATGTCTTTAGATGGCTAAATTTGCCTTTTTTTTGTTAAAAAAAATATGATAGTTGTCGCTCAAAATATTGAGCATTTCGAGACAAAACGAAATTTTTCGGGGATTTATTGCGATTTTTACAAGATTTTGGGCCATTTCTATATAATAATTTATAGATAAGTTTTCGCTAAAAACACTTGGCTATTTTTTGTTGTTTGTAATATCTATGAAAACGGAGATTTGTGGACTTTGTGGACCTTAAGGCGCCACCCCGAGCTAACAACCTTTCAAAATTCTGTCCATTTCGCGCAGACTGTCAGTTTGCATTGATGTAAAAGAAAAGGAAGACCGCTTGCGCCACTGAGATTCAGTAAAAATCCAAACAAAAGCATAATCATTTTAATATGACATGCCTAGCATTTTTTTTTGATGGAGTAAAGTTTGTAATAATATTTTTTACCACATCAAGATTATCGGTAATATAATATGTCATAACATATATTTTCCCATTGCGAGAAAGTCACCAAATTTTCTTAAAAAAACCTTTTAAGTGAAGCTATTTTGTTGCTATATACGCCTTAATGAATTTAATCTTTGTGCGTCAAATAAATGATTTTTATTTCTTCCTAATGATTACCTACTACTTAAGTATATAAGTATCAATTTCAGTCACGAATATCTTTTTTATAACCGTCATAATTTCCAATATCAATATCATCATCAGTCACAACTCACAACCCACACCTTCGACGTCCAAAATAACTTCATTCAACGGATTTTAATATGGTTACAAACTCATTTGTCTTTTCCAATAAAGCATGGTCAAGCACAAAATAGAGCCAAGTTTTTATGGTCAAAAACACTATCACAATAAATCAGCCAGGTCAACGTATATCACATACCAACATGAAATTCATCAAGTCGAAACCGAAATTAACGAGTCATTAGAGCCAAATTCCATAGAGTATTTTTTGCCGTAGCCATTAAATACGGTATATGTGTTGGTTGGGCAATGACTTTTTGCTTTGGAATTCGGATAAAAACCTGCCAACATACATCACTCGGTGCGGTCGTATCCTGTTGCCAGAAAATTACGTTTTAATATCGCATTGTTTTCATATTCGCATGAATTTTTCTCATAAAATATGTATAAAGATGACATTTACAGAGATGAGCCGCATAGAGCCCGTGAGTCTGCTAGCTTGCTGCAGCCGGCTCCAGGTGTGCGGTGGACACTGCGGGAACGTTCCATTGCGGCTCAGCACTTGCGTCGCGACGTAGCCTTGGCCTTCATAGTACGCCACCTCGGACACCGGCACTAAACGCACTTCCGCAGAACGAATCTGACGCACTGACAGTATGTTTTCATAGATCGCCTCGTCCTCCAGGTTCTGACCTTCGGGGCACAGGCGGTAACCGAACTCGCGGCTGATCTCGTCGAGATTAGCGTACTCGGGACGCTTGCGCAGTTCATCGAGGTTCTGGTACTGCGGCTCGTCCTTCACGCGGAGCCCGGCAGGACGAGCGGATGACGGATCTACGCGAACGCCATACTCGGGCTCTCGAACCATCTTGGCGAGCTGGCGACCACCGAGGCAGCCGCGGCACCAGGAATGCGCGCCGGCGGACGAGGCTCGCGCACGGAACGTAGGCTGCATCTCGGATTCGGGTGGCGGCGGTTGGGACCACATCGTGAGCGCCCGCCGCAATGGACACATCTTAACCCCCAAAAGGGCGCGCGTCGACTGGCGCGGGCGCGCGGAGCTCGGATGGCGCGCGGCGGAATGCGCCCGCGCCGCCGAAAGAATGCAATCTCGGGCGCATTTCGGAGGTCGATCTCTCCGCAGGGCCGGGGTCCGGGCGCTCCCGCCTCCCGGGCCGCGGCCATCTGTCGTAATAAGTTCGTCGAATCGAACCGCGCGCCCGCCGTGGTGTCGCCGGCCAGCATCGTAACGGACCGGCCATCCAGGGTCCTCATCAGCGAAATCATTCATCCGACTCTCGGCGAATATAAATCGCGTATCGTTCGACGGCATCGCGGCGACAATGTAACAATGAGTCTATTGTTGTTATTTTTGTTTAGAGTTAGGTTTCTGCCGGTAGGCGACGCCGCTGCTGTAAACAATCGTCGCACGGTGTAATCACGGTAATCGGAATGACGGAGCCGGGCGTCGGCGCGGCGGCGCGGAATGCAAAAAGCTGGCAATTTGACATGTGGCGGCGTTGACGCGGTCGCGCGCCTGTAGTAGTTAGCTCGCGATTTTCTCAAGATTTTCCACGTAATCAATTTACGCGGTTTAATGGAGGAATGCGGGCGAAACCGCCGGGGCGGGGGTGGCGGTGACATCTGGCGGCTACGACCCTGCAGGTAGACGCGCACATTTTTATTCCGGAATTCCTTTACACGCATTTGCAATCCTGCCCCGGCCGCTCTCGGCTCAACATGTCATCATTTAATGCTTTTGAAAAACTCCCCTACGTCAGTGAAGCCGACAAGGCAGAAATTGACGTTCAAGTTCGTTTCAATTAAGCATAATCCAGCCTAGACAATTCTCACGCAGTTCCAGCCTGTCGGTGGAATTCGCGGCATTATTATCTCTCTAACAGCGCGTAATTTTTTTATACCATTGGTCAACGAGACAATCTGGTCGTTTGCGCGATGGTGAGCTTAACGTCAACCCATAACAGCACCACTCATAACTTTGAAACACAAAGGCCTGCGCGGCACTGCATTTCACTCTTTAGGTATAGGTAAAGTCTCATAAGCTCAGTAATTTTACTGACTATACTTTGTTCATCAAACCGGAACACAGTAATGCTTGCACATTACTGCTTGGCGGTAGAATACACCAGCAAAACGTGGTACCACCCTGACGGACACTAACAGAAGAGTTAGTCCTATACCGCCTAGTAAGACATTCTTAGTAGGACATTTCGATGGCAATGCTTCCAGCGCGGACGTCGCCTGTTTGATTTCAATAGACGACTCGTGATGTTAAGTAAAACGTCTTGACTAAATGCTTACACTTGACATTAAAAGCGGCAATTCGGAGAACGCTGCGCCATAAACAGTGTTCAAAGCTAAAAAGTACCAAATAGGCCAATTTAATTCATAAAAGTGCGCGTTAACAAGTCGATGGCGCTCAGAACAGACAGGTAATTTGGCACGATGCCCACATTCCTCGGTGAGATATGTGCGACTAATAGCACCTAGGGTTTTTTGCTGTAGATACCGGTAAGAATTCAGGTAATTTAAACGAAAATAACACGAGCTTTGTGAGTTTTAACTGCGTTGGATGAACGTAATGTAGGTATGAAGCGATTTTCTGGCCTTATTTTGGGATGCGATCCGTCGAAACAGCTCTTATTAAGTATTAGGCTTGGAAGACAGTTATTTTTAAACTTGGGCTTAATAATTAGGTACGGAAATATTTCACTACGAAGCGGCACAAACCTGTGAGCTCTGGCTCACCATGTTCGCTTTACCAACTCAGCGGCCGGCGCAAGTACGGATCTATTCGGGTCGAAAAAATTCGATAATATTCGATAAAATTGACAGTTAAAATCGATAAAGTGGGATTTATTCGATAAAATTGACAGTTAAAACCGATAATATGGGTTTTATCGATTTTAACTGTCAATTTTATCGAATATTATCGACCGAAAAGATCCGTACTTGCGCCGCTGCTGTCACTTGAACCATCGACATGTGACTAGCCTATCGAGTATTGTCGACATTGTAATTTTTTTCCAAATCATTTAAAAGTTTAGCCAGCCTACTTTGTTTTCGTCAAGCATGTATCATAAGTAGTCATAAGTAGAGACAAGTCTATGTAACAAAAGCTACATAAATTGCTTTGTTTATAAATTGTTACTAAAAAAAATTGCTTTAAAAAAGCTACGAACCGACTTCAGTGACAAACTACTGAACCGATTTTGATGAAATTTCTATGGGACCAATCTGAAAGTATATCCTTTCGAATAAAAAAATAATTTTCCAAATCGGTTTATAAATGACCGAGATCTGAGGTAACAAACATAAAAAAAAAAATACCCGACGAATTGATAACCTCCTCCTTTTTTGGAAGTCGGTTAAAAAATACGACTGCCCAAGCCAGTGTCACTCGGGAGATGTAAGGATTCTAACGATACCCCATACATCCAAATCTGTTCAGGCATTTAAAAGTTATGATGGAACAAAGAAACGCACATACATACAAACATACATACATGAACCCTGAAAATATTACACTCCTTTTTTGTGCAATCGTGTAATACAGTAAAAACTGTTTTATGCTTAAAAAGGAAGATTATAGGAATTCCTAATAAATTTGTATGAGGAAGACCGTCACCTTACATTCAGAAATTATTAGATTTCTTTCATTTAGAGTCTAAAACTAACTTAGGATTTTGTCTAAAATTTAAACAATATCCTAAGTTACTAAGAAAATAGGCCATTTTTAATAAGCATCTACCCCGGTCGCCGTTTTCAGACGTCTATACCTACTCTTTATAGAAATTATAAATTATGATTACAAGTACACAAGGCTCTGCGTAGAGTACGTGCAACTCAACGAAATACCCGCATTTTTTCAACTCGAGAGGCAATTCAACATCCCATGCGGTAAAAATCAGGATAAGACTTTCACTAGAATTGTTTATAATAATTATTTTCTTATTGTTGGAATCTGTTTGCCTTCGGGGGTTCGGAGCATCTGCCTCCCTTGGACCGGTTGCGTTTCCACTCACTCTACAATCATCCATCTCTCTCTCACTCATGCAAGTTCTTAAAGTCGTCTCTTTCACTCGCGCAGCCCACGAAACTTAATTTTACGTCTTTTTTCTTCTCGTTGCCTCTCCGCAGTAAACGAACACAACCGAGTGATTCTCTCCCTCTTTAAAAATCCGTAGTTAGTTTGTTTAAAATTTATGTCCTAATAAATTACGTAACACTAGTGCTACTTTTACGACTCTCTTAAATATTTTTGTGACAGGGACTTAATTTTTTTTTAACTGTCGAATTTGACAAATTTTTAATACCATTTGGATTGATTCCAGCTGAAGTGTGTTTTAAAAAATTCTCTATTGTTTATTTTAACCCAACCACCAGGCAGAGGAAATTACCTCTTTTTTTATTATCCTCTGTTTATGGCCTTCCGAGGACAAATCAAGTATTACCTACAATAATTAATTTAAATAAGTTCAAATTCATAATGCTTTATTCAAATAGGCCCCAAAGCAGCACTTATGAAAGTTAAAATAAATGACTCTAACAGCGGGCCTCTGCAACATTCGTCTAATCGAATCACAAATTAAAAGTCTAAACTGTCTAATATGATGATAGACTATTTTTTTCTAAAGTCAATGTACAAAACCGATCAATAATCTATAACCACCGTCTAATATTTTGATGAATAGTAAAATATAACAACATCTTTGCTTGATCCATGTCCGTCGCAAATTATTTCCAACCGATTATTTTTACCGCGGATTTGCACGTGTGGATTCTTAGCCTACAAATAACACTCAGGAATAATGTCGCTTCCTCTTAGTGAAAGAATTTTAGGAATCGGACGAGGCGATAATAAACGAACATACAACAAACTTGACCTCTTTACAATATTAGGAAACGAGCGGATCAATTACCTGATGGTAGGCACAAAACCAGCCCATAACAATTCTAGTGCCACTCAGAACTTGAAACAAATGCCTGCCGCGACACTGTAGTGCGTTCGTCACTCTAAACCACTAGGTACTGATTAAATCTCCAATGCCCAGTAATTTCCTTGACCTTAGCATAGATTTGTTATTTTTTTTTTCTTTTCATCCAGTTATTTCGCTCTGCACCACATAGAACGATGGTTTAAACTTTAATGTTTAAAACAAAAGCATTGCTGGCACGCTAGATATCGCCGTTCGTATCCGAAATTCAACCTGCCCCGACCGTCGGTTGTTTTGTTTTTTATTGCTCGGACCGAGGGCCGGAGGCTTGGATGCGATTAAAATTCCTGAGATGCCTCACGCCTGCGTCCCTTCGGTGCTTCGATGGACATAGACCTGGCAATAAAGGCTACAATTTTAAGAATAGATATTGCTTTGAATATAGCGAAACCGTAAGCGTTTTTTTTTATGTTATTTGGTAACGAGACGTTTGCCTGATGGTAAGCATAACGCCGGCCCATAACAATTGCAGTGCCACCCAGACCTTGAAAAACAAAGGCCTGCGCGGTACTGCAGTGCGCTCGTTACCCTGAGACATTAGGTATTAAGTCTCATAAGCCCAGTAATTTCACTGGATACTCTGCTCATCAAACCGGAACACAGTAATGCTTGCACACTACTGCTTGGCGGCAGACTTCACGAGCAAAGCGGTGGTAACAACCCAGACAGACACTCGCAGAAGAGTTAGTCCTCCCACTAACAAGCGTAATCGACTACAGCGAAGACATCGCGATAAATGAAATTTCATCCCCCACTTTTCCACCATTAGGGGTGGTATTCTTTCATAAAAGGATCCTCCTTGCGGTATACCCTACTTATGAAAAAAAAATCATTGAAATCGGTCGAGGAATTGTCTGTAGTTCCCGCTAGTTTTCGTTTTGGAACAGCTTGGTCTCTTTGTTCCACAACGAAAACTAGCGATTCCTGGTTTTCATCTGGTTGGAGTGGAAGACGATTGTTATTAGCCAGTAAGGCCGCAGGTTAGCTATGGGTTTGATTCCTTCCTTCCGGTGTCTTGTGAAACTGATGAGTCCTAGAATGAGTGAGATACACGAATAAACATCATCAGGAACTACGGTCACGAGACTGCTGGTACTTCCTTCCAAGTATGCGGCTTCTCAGGAATGCGGTCCTTTTTAAGAACAGCTACAAGTTTTAGCATTAATATTCAATAATTATCCAATAGGTAATATAAAAATTTAATTTAAAAAAAAGAGTTGAAGAGAGTCGAAGTCCGGTATCTATACACAGAGCGCTAAACCCCCCATACAATTTTGACGGAACATCTGACGTCACTTGTTCAACGCGGGCCGTAAAGCTGTACTAAAAACATGCATTTTGTTGATCTGGCCGCGAAAAATTGCGTTTAAGTACATAGTTGTAATACATTTTTTTATTCATTGCAATGTAAAGAATCTGATGGTATGACTTAAATTACTATTGGATGATAAAAAAGTCGTTGAGTTCGGGACATTTTTAGATCTTTGTGGAAATTATATTATATTATGTTTTGTGAATTTCATTTTTATTGTGTTAAGGCGATGTTCTTAAACCTGTATAACGACAGTTTTTATGTATTTTGTGTTTCATGCGACATCCCTATTACTAATGTCAACAGTCATCTCGTTACGTCAGGCTGGTACGAAAAGTCTTTGTTTAGTAATGAATAATAATTAATGATGTAAATTGTTTACTAGCGTTTTGTTCAACATCATCCCTGTTAGTGGTAGGACTAACTCTTCTGCGAGTGTCCGTCTGGGCTGTTACCACCGCTTTGCTCGTGAAGTCTGCCGCCAAGCAGTAGTGTGCAAGCATTACTGTGTTCCGGTTTGATGAGCAGAGTATCCAGTGAAATTACTGGGCTTATGAGACTTAATACCTAATGTCTCAGGGTAACGAGCGCGCTGCAGTGCCGCGCAGGCCTTTGTGTTTCAAAGTTCTGGGTGGCACTGCAATAGTTATGGGCCGGCGTTATGCTTACCATCAGGCAAACGACGAGCTCGTCTCGCTACCAAATAACATAAAAAAAGACATAAACGTTTTTCTTCTATGTAAATCCAAAATAATCGTTGCCAGTTCTAACTCTTGCTGCACCTCGCTGATCACGCCACGGGCCGCTTCGAGAGCAATCCCCTTCAAGAAGCCAAGCCCACGGGCCGGCATTACCATATTACAAAAATGATTACCATTACAACATTATACAACGCACTGGTACATAACGTGACGTGACCACGTCAACAATGACGATATGAATTATGTGTATCTCAAGGTTGGAATTGGTTGCCAAGCGAACTAATGTTACTATGATCTATAAAAATAATAATAAAGTTTATTTCTCAAAAACAATTACAAGGTGCTCAAAATTTACAACGGGCCCCAAACTAGGCATAGCCTGTATCTTGGATGCCCAAGTTCCAGCGGTTTCCAAAAATGTTGCTGCGCTAGGTTGCACATATTTTGCATCTTGAAATATTTCCAAACATTAAGTGGCAGAGGATTATATTAAGTTAATTAATTAAATGAACATAGAAAAACAAAATTGAAATTATGATTTTTATTTTTTAATTTTGTTACATTACACTCTATGGACACGTGGTCCATACTCTTATAAGATTAGGTCATATATTAATAGAAATTAACGATATAAAGAAAAAAAAACATCAAGACGGGAACTATGGTCTTAAACTAAGTTAAAATAGGATAGGGATAATATAGGATAAGATAGGAATGTCAAAACGTCAAGATCTGATTTTTGTTGTGCTCCAATTTTAAGTAAAAAAACCGTGTCATTACCACTGCAAATTGTGTAAAAACATCTTCAAATCCTACATAAAACTTTAATAAGTGGATTATATAAATAAACAGAGTGAAACAGTGCCACAATTCCGTGTTTTTTTTGAGAAAAATATAGCCATAGACCAGAGTGAAGTGAGCAATACAAGGATTACAAGGTTACCAACTTAACAACGCTAACGCTAAAAAGCTGCGTTCACGCAATTACGTTCCGTTCCAATTACATATACTGATCTGTGGTTCTAATCGAGCGTAGCGTAATAGTTCGGATACGCGCTCATAATACCCGCTCTTTCCGATTGGAAGCGGCTTTGTGCCGGGGACCTTTCCGACTCAAGCTCGGAAAACGGAAGTGATAATATATCATTTCTATCAATAAAAAAAAAATTAAAATGCGGAACTGCGGAGCTTGCACGAAACATATTACCATCTCAGAAATTTTGAATTGCACGAAATGCAAAATATGCTTCCATTACAAATGTGTGAATATAAATAAAGTGTATTACAAAGCACACCTACAAGATTTGGAGCGAAGTTGGATATGCCCCGAGTGCTTAAATCTCACACGTCGCATCAGAAATGATGATACTCCGATAAGATCGCACTATAGACCTGCACATAACGAAACACAGGTGTCTGTGGATGAGCTGGTGCACAGCGATTGCTCCATATACGACGAGTCTCAAAGCACAAAATCACTAATGAAAGATAGCAGTGGAGCTGTAACCATCGAACAAATTAGCATACTTCTAGATCAGAAATTTAAACAAAACGAGGAACTAATTTTAAGTAAAATAGCTGAAATGAAGTCCCAGTTACAGGAAGAAATAAATAAGGCCATCGGGGTACTTGAACAAAAGTTCCAATTACACAAACAAGACACAAACGAAAAACAGCAAAAAATGGAATCCCAAATTGAAAAATTTGCTGAAAAAATACGGAATTTAGAAAATGAACATTCGAAACTTATACGCCAATTGTCTGATTTACATGAGAGTTCACAACGGGTCCAAACTGCCAATCCAGATCACCCTGACCACCCCATAAAGAACGGCTCGCACATCATGGTACCTGAAGAAAACTCCAAAAAATTCGTCATATATGGATTTAATGAGTACACAGAGAGTGAAAGCGACCTCCATGATAGAATACTGAGAGCATTTAGAGACATTTTAAACATAGATTTAACTGGCTATATAGAAGAGATTACTCGAATTGGAAATAGAGGATATAGACGACCCCTGGCTGTAGAACTGATCAGTAAGAGAATGACAAAATACATATTAAACAATAAACACTACTTCAGGCAGACAGGACTCACAATATCTGAGTTTTTAAACCAAGAGTTGCTTCAGTCGAGATACAAATTAAGAGGAATACTAATAACAGAACGCAAAAACGGGAAAAATGCTGTGATTCGCAATAATAAATTATACATAGATGGCAAAGAATATAATGATAATGACAATGAAGACAGTATAACACACAAAGTTGCGCACCACCAAGCCGACATTACAACTACAACTCCACCAGATATAAACAAGCCAACAAAACATACTACGCCAAGGACACCATTGGAAAGTAGACAACCCTTTCGAAGGACAAATAATACATTTCGCAACTGATTTTAATGTTATATTCCAAAACGCTCAAAGTTTAAAAAACAAAGTCTACGT
Organism: Crocallis elinguaria; assembly: GCA_907269065.1. Taxonomy (NCBI): domain Eukaryota; kingdom Metazoa; phylum Arthropoda; class Insecta; order Lepidoptera; family Geometridae; genus Crocallis; species Crocallis elinguaria. Next base: position 3,966,106 of record OU026076.1, read on the forward strand.
CATTGAAAGCTTACTAGACAAAAACGATTCCATACAAGCACTATGTTTATCAGAAACATGGATCACAGATGAACAAAAAAATGTTATAACTATACCCAATTACGAATTCGCAGCGGCTTATTACCGGAAAACACGACGAGGGGGTGGAGTAGCCATCCTGCTAAAACAAGGAATTGAATACAAAGAGCGACTTGATATTGAAGCCCTCTCCGTTGAATATGTTGTAGAATGCTGTGCTGTAGAAATATCGAAACTAAATACAATTATTGTAAATGTTTACCGTGCAGACCGTGAGATTGAAACATTTTTTACTTTCTTACCCAAACTGTTGACGAAATTAAAAGCTCTACAATCAAAAAAACGAATAATTATAGGCGGAGATTTCAATATAGATAAAAACAAAAATCCAAAAAATTATCAAAGTTTTACTGATATAATGACCGAATACGACTTACAACAAAAAATAACCGGCCCTACTAGAGAAACACATAAAACTGCGACATGTCTTGATCTAATTTTTACAAATATGCCCAAAGACTGAAATGTCCATGTTAAAGATTATGGTATATCTGATCATAAAGCAATACATTATAGCCATCAAAGTACTGATCTGAATAATAATAATAATAATAATACTATTACAAAAAGGCTTTTCACTATACAAAGTATAAACCTATTTAAAAATGCATTAGCTACAACAGAGTGGAAAAATATAATAAACTCAAATCTAAATGTAAATGAAAACTATAACAGATTTGATGATCATATCACGAAACTATTAAATCTATACATGCCGTATAAAATTATTAAAATAAAATCTAAGCATAAAAATAAATGGTTGACGAAAGGTTTAAAAATCTCATGCAAAAACAAAAGGATATTAAAAATTCTCTGTAACGAATCGAATAATAAAACCCTAAAACTTCATTATAAAAAATACAAAAAACATCTAAAAAAATGTGTAAAAGCATCAAAAAGAAATCATAATGCAAAAAAGCTTGAACAGTCAAAAAACAAGGTTAAAACTATGTGGAGTATAATTAAAGAAACAACAAATAAAAAGTCCTCAAAAAACATAAAAAATATTAACCTAAAATATAATAATAAAACCATAAATGCACCAAATTTGGTAGCCAGTGCTTTTAATGAGCATTTTGCATCAATTGGTAAGCAACATTCTACTAGCACTACCCATAGACGAAACAGTAGTGAACAAATGCCCTCACCTAACTCCATGTTCTTAACGCAAGTTACAGAACAGGAAGTAAATGTAATTGTAAAAAAGTTTGCAAACAAGTGGAGTTGCGGAATTGATGATGTGCCTCCTGCCCTAGTTAAAAAATGCATTAATGAATTAGAAACACCACTCACGAACCTAATTAATCTATCAATTGAAGAGGAGTGCTTTCCGGAAAGGCTAAAAACAGCCAAAATAAGACCTATTCTAAAAAAAGATGGGAATTCTGCCGACGTTAATAGCTATAGGCCTATTGCATTATTACCGGTGATTTCAAAGATATTTGAACGCATGATATCAAATAGAATTTACGGCTTCCTTGAAAAATATAAATTACTCAATGAAAATCAATATGGCTTTCGAAAAAACTCTTCTACCACTTTAGCCATTTATAAGTATTATCTTGAAATCTTGAAAAATATTAAAAATAAATATTACTCTGTAGGTCTACTTCTAGACATGAAAAAAGCTTATGATAGAGTTTCACACGACATCCTACTATCAAAATTATATGCAATAGGAATCAGAGGCAAACCACTAAACTGGCTACGATCCTACCTGTATAATAGAAAGCAACTTGTCGAAATAGATTTCTATAACCAAGAAACACATACAATGCAAACTATTAAATCCGACATAAAAGTCACAAACTGGTCAATCCCACAGGGCAGCGTACTGGGATGTATCTTATTTATTATATATATTAACGATTTACCAAATGTAACAAACTCACCCTGCATTTTATTTGCGGATGATGTATCACTATTATTCAGATGCACAACCGACACAAGTACCTTAGACCACATTAAAGATACCTTCTCAGATATAAACACATGGCTAGAATCACATAATCTCGAGCTTAACATCAAAAAGACAAAATTAATCCAGTTCCTACCTTACCAAAAAAACCTTTTAAATCTGAAACCCCTAACTAATCATCTTCAAATTGAAGAAGTTAAAGAATTCTCACTACTAGGTATAAAAATAGACACACACCTTAACTGGAAAAGCCATATCGCAAAAATCAAAACAAAGTTATCACAATTTATTTATGCACTTGCTGTAATTAAATCAAGTTCTGATTTAAAAACAACACTAGCTGCTTACTATGCATCCGCATATGCGTGGTTACGTTATGGTGTGGTGATCTGGGGAAACAGCACTGACGCTGAGCAATTGTTTATTATGCAGAAAAAGTGCATTCGCATAATAACAAACATTCGCCAACGGAACAGCTGTAGGCCACACTTCATTCACCACAAGATATTGACATTGCCATGCGTGTATCTACTGGAGGCAGCTATGCTAGTTAGAAAACATCCTGAACTGTACGAATTAAACAAAAAACCGCGCAGACAAAAAATAGTTTTACCTGACCCCAAATTAGAAATCATCAAAAAAGGCCCACACTATATGTCAATAAAAATCTACAACAAGCTCCCAAACATATTACAAAATGAACAAAAAGACCACATTTTCTACCGGAAACTAAAAATCTTACTAATACAAAAATGTTACTATACAATTAATGATTACTTAAATGATAAAAATATTTCAGTCTCATAAAATGCATAATTATTAACAAAATTATGTTTACTTTAGTTCTTTTTATTATTATTTTACATTTACCATAACTTGTGATCTCATACTAAGTATTAAGTAGGTAGTATAGATAGGTATAGAATAATATTATAATAATATTAATTTTTTTTTTTGTGTAGTGTTAGTTATCATAATTTAACATAGTTTTATTAATTAGGTAATATAAGTTTGCTACGCCCTAACAGGGTGCATAGATTTATACAAAAGTAGGTACCTACTCCATTGTATTAAATGTATGTATGCAAGAAATAAATAAATAAATAAATAAATAAATTACAAGACAACAGAAGGATTACAATTGGAGTTGACCAGACACCACAAGCGGCACCCGTTCACGAGTATGACCCATGTGCCAGCCATCGCTCTCCTCAACCATTACCGAGGGAAGAGGGCGACCCGCCACACGAAAATTATGAAATTAAAAACTATTTGTAATATATAATAAAATTGAAGTGTCTGTTTGTAATATCCAAATAACAGCTATTTACTAAATGCATATGAAAGTTTATACGGTACCTATAACATAACAACCATATTTTTTTAAATTTTGACTTTCTGTCTGTCTGTTTGTTCCGGGTGATCTCTGAAACGGCTGGACCGATTTTGACGGGACTTTCACTGGCAGATAGCTGATGTTATAAGGAGTAACTTAGGCTACTTTTATTTTAGAAAAAGAATTAGGGTTCCACGTAAAAATATAAAAACCATAAAATCAAATATCTCCGCGCGGGTGAAACCGCGGGCAGTAGCTAGTTTATTATAAAATACGGGTACAGTAACGTAGTATCCAAATTACAATGTTTCAACAGATATTGTCATAGTTTGCCAAAAACCATGCAAATGTTGAGCAAATTATTATAGTTTTAATATTTTTTTATTTTTTTTTATGTTATTAGGTAACGAGACGAGCTGGTCGTTTGCCTGATGGTAAGCATAACGCCGGCCCATAACGATTGCAGTGCCACCCAGAACTTTGAAACACAAAGGCCTGCGCGGCACTGCAGTGCGCTCGTTACCCTGAGACATTAGGTATTAAGTCTCATAAGCCCAGTAATTTCACTGGATACTCTGCTCATCAAACCGGAACACAGTAATGCTTTCACACTACTGCTTGGCGGCAGACTTCACGAGCAAAGCGGTGGTAACAACCCAGACGGACACTCGCAGAAGAGTTAGTCCTCCCACTAACAATATGTCACTTTCACAACGATACAACGTCATATAGTGTTTATCGTCACGTATGTACAGACAGTAACGTGGTGTGACGATGAATACGTCAATAATGACGCCTAAGTTTCTATCCAAAATATTACACTGTAAGTTGTCGCAGGTTGCTATTGCAATATTTGATTATTTATAATTAAATTGGAACAAAAACTTAAATCCTTAATATGGCGTGACGATGGATCGTCAACGTCAGCAGCTACGCGTAAACTAAATATATTTAGATTTAAAGACCTTCACAATAAGTATAAATAATATTTCGTAGAAAACGAGTCACAATTTGAGTAAATTACAAACTTAAATTATAAAAAAATTGCTTTAAAAAAGCGACGAACCGACCTCAGTGACAAACTACTCAACCTTGATGAAATTTCTATGGGACCAATCTGAAAGTATACCCTTTCAAATAAAAAAAGAATTTTCCAAATCGCTTTATAAATGACCGAGATCTGAGGTAATAAACATAAAAAAAACCCGACGAATTGATAACCTCCTCCTTTTTTATAAGTCGGTTAAAAAGATGCCGTAAACTTGCCTATGGTAATACATAAAGTCACTAATGATGATGCGTGTATCGTTGGGCTTCGCCATATTGCAACTATGTATCGAGAAGGTGTTGAATTACAAGTAATGTCTGACAGATGCGATTTTAGATGAGACCGAAGGATATTTAATACCTATGGTGGATTTATGAGAAAATAAAAGTAAATTTTGTTAGTAATTTTATTCTAAAATAAATCGAAAATGGACGCGTTTATGCAACAAGTCTTGTGCCTTCAGGCGTACCTTTATTCAGTTTTTATTTACAACTAGCTGAGCCTCGCGGCCTCGTCCACGTTGCCTAAGTTACTCCTTAGAACATCAGCTATCTACTAGTAAAAATCCCGTCAAAATCGGTCCAGCCGTTATGGAGTTTACTCGGAACAAACAGACAAACATACAAAAGTTTAAAAAGTTTGTATTTGTTACAGGTACCGTATATAATACTTTCATAATATGAATTTAGTAAAAAGCTATAATTTTGATATACAAACAGGCACTTCAATTTTATTTATTTGTATAGATTTTTATCCATATTCCATACGTATAGGTACTAAATATAAATATGAAACAAACAATTAACAATTTCTGTCTGTAACTGTAACCTCCTCTTCACAACTAAAGTATGCAGTTTAACTAAGGCAGAAATTGTAATGTAACTTAGAGCCCAAGGAAGGGTAGGTAATAGCTAGTTTTTAATATTTACCTAAATAGATAATAAGTGATAAGTATGATAAAAACTGTAATATTTAAGACAATCTTCTTATAATATTTCACGCATAGTTAAGAAAGAATTTCAAGCATCCATCCGTCACAAATCCCAATAATACAATAAAAAACAGCACAACGAATATTCATATCAATAAATTCGAAAGCAATCTAGCGTTTCAAGCGATTATCCTTCGGAAAGAAGAGGAAAGGCAAAAGAGAAAAAAAAACGTTAGTAAAAAACCAAAGAATATATGACAGAAGGGCGAAGCGAGGCGGGCGCACGAAACCCGCGGTTTGACGTGGTCGTTTTTTTGACGCTCATATTCTTATTATTGGGCCGGCCGAACCGCTCCCGGTGTTACGGGCGAGGAATGCGCCATGGAACGACGACGCACGCGCAGACTGGGCACTTTATTAATGTTAAAATTTGTTTCACCTGAAACTTTAGGTACTTTTTTTTGCTATGTTTAGCATATTACAGACATGTTAAAAGTTTCGCCGAGTATGTTAGTAAACTAAGAAATATCAGTACATATTTACAAACAAGTAATAAGAATTTTGTCAGAGCGTTTGATTGATGCGACGCGTAACCGAAATGCTGGTAACTATTTGGCTCAACGGATCAGCATTGCGGTTCAACGAGGCAATGCCGCCAGCATGCTGGGTACGCTTCCAACTGGTAATGGGCTAGAACATTTGGATTATCTATAGGCCTACTAGGGCTTGTAGATTATCCAACTGTTTGTGTAGCTAGCTAGGTTAGATGTAGTGTTTATCTATGTATTAGCTAGTTAATAAAGGCATTTAGCCCGTTAAAAAAAAAAGTAATAAGATATTCTATGTTTAATATTGTTAACAAATCAAAAGAAACACAGGCAAGGACGAGTGTTTTCTATGAGTTTGACCTCTTGAACTGTTTTCCCTCGGAGTGTGGTAAGGAGATATTTTTTTTAATATATTAATAGGCTTGCATTTGACCACTATCTCACCTGGTGGTAAGTGACGATGCGGTCGACGATGTAGCACGCTTACCTAGAAGATACCTATTCACTCTTGACTTTTAGAGACACAGATTATAACGATCAGGAAACACAGACTCGGGCAAAGAGAATATTTCGACTAGAAATATTTCAATAACTACAGTTATTGTGTTATCCTACTACAATCCTACTAATCCCACTAATATTATAAATGCGAAAGTGTTTTTGTTGGTTTGTTGATTTGTTGGTTTGTCCTTCTTTCACGCAGTAACGGAGCAACGGATCGACGTGATTTTTGGCATAGATATAGTTTATGGACCGGAAAGTAACATAGGCTACTTTTTATCCCGGAAAAACGCACGGCTCCTGTGGGAACGCGAGTGAAACCCGCGGGCGGAAGCTAGTATGGTTACAAAACTATAATATCTCATGATGTAGCTCTTAGCATATACATATGTAAGTATAAATATATGTATTACAAATTTCTGATTATTTCCTCGAGATCATCTCCACTCAGTTTTGTTTACTTGCAATAGTTGGTTCATCGTACCCTATTACAAAAATCATTCTACGCACTGCTATTATCAATTCCATAAATATTTTCATAGCAATCAACCTATCAGTTCGGAACGCTAATCTGACGACAAGTGGTCATTACTAGATAATTGTGAGTTCTAAACTTTCTGAAATGACATCCATCATTGCCCTTGCAAAGGTATTTGAGAAAAAAAAAAAGAAACAAACATGGCCGCCGCACCGGCGATAGTCAATTAAAAACCATTTAAACTGAGATCTTCTAATGTATTTTATAGTTCAGTTTACGTCCTTATAAAATAAGGTAGCGGTCATTTATCTCAGTTATTAAATAAAAGTCATAAAGAACAAACGCTCGTATACTCTGTGGATTAATTTTTGATGAAGCGTTTAGCGAACATTATACGCAATGAATTTTCACGCTGAGTTACTTTTCAATTAACATCAGCAACGTTATATGATAACTAGCTTCTGCCCGCGGTTTTCATCCGCGTACCCACAGGAACCGTGCATTTTTCCGGGATAAAAAGTAGCCTATGTTACTCTCCGGTCCCTAAACTGTATCTATGCCAAAAATCACGTCGATCCATTGTTCCGTTGCTGCGTGAAAGGACAAACCAACAAACACACATTCGCATTTATAATATTAGTAGGGATATATATTTTTTCCAATATCGAAGTACTTACATCGAATGTTTTTAATTTGAAAATTATAAACTGTGAGCGAGGTATACTTTCTTATAAATAAAATCACAGCACAGCAAGATATCCCCGAACACAATGGTCACAGAAATCTACCTACGACCTTCAAAACGTAAACATCTGTGGAATGTAGTAAAAAAATAAATAAACGAGCGCACACCCTCGTGAGAAATGATGAAAAAAGCAGAGGATTCTTTTGTCGAGGATGGGAATCGTGAGTTCCAAGAATTCGCGTGCCATACATACAACCAACCGTACAAACTGCGCACGGCTTTCGTGGAATAGAAAACTTGAGCGTAGTCGCATAACTCGACCCCTTCGTTACTACATAACATAGAAACAAAACAAAAAATATTTCTAACTAGCCGCTGCCCACGTTTTCACCCGCGCGGAGATATTGGATTTCATGGTTTTTATTTTTTGCGCGGCACCCTAATAATATTTGTAAAATAAAAGTAGCCTAAGTTATTCCTTGTAACATCAGCTATCTGCCAGTGAAAGTCCCGTCAAAATTGGCCCAGCCGTTTCTGAGATCACCCGGAACAAACAGACAGACAAAAATTTTAAAAATGGTTGTTTTGTTATAGGTACCTTATATACTTTCATATGCATTTGGTAAAACGCTGTTATTTTTATATTATAAACAGACACTTCAAATTGTATTTATTTGTGTAGATAATTAGAGTAATGGGTAGCAATCAACAGCGTCTAGGCTTTATTTTTTCCTTTTTTTTAGAGTGACTTTTATTTTCCCTATTACTAATATTAATTGAAAATATGTATATTTTCATTTCCCCCTTGGTATTGCCAGTACAAATAATTCTCCTTAAATGAGGTACGCTGTACTTGGTAATTTATTTTCAGAATAAGGAAAAGCTGACATACCCCGGAGGTTTTAACATTATAGGCTGTCCTCATAGCTCAAACATCGAAATATGATTTACAACCTTGTTACTGAGAAGATAATTTGGAGTCTGTACTAGAATATGGCAAAGCGATTTTCTTGTGTGGAACAGTACTAAGCCAATGACTTTCAGCATCTGATTCCCCGTTTGAGAGACGGCTGCCGATTGTCAGCCGACCTCTGCGCACGCCCCAGCTTCTAAACATCAGGGTTGAAATGGTTTTGCCTTAAGGTGGTTTATCTTTTCCTATCCTTCTATTCTACCTTTTTCTTCGACAATTTCAAATTCATGCAGCAAATACCACCACTCCTCAGTCTTGAAATACCTAGTACAAAATCAAATGTACCAAGAGCACCAGTAATCTAGCTAAATAATTTAGCTTTCCGTTCGCTTGAATACCAAACTGAATTATTGCAAGAATGTGGTATCCACTCCCATTCATTGCCAAAACGGTGTAAGAGGAAAACAACCACATTCACCATTCGGGTTATATTACACCTGCTTTGTACTAAACACCTAGACTTCGGATTGTATTAATTACTAGTTTTGTAATTAAACTAATTAGACATTACTGCAAGGACTATCTGTGATTACCAAATAGAAATCGGCTAAAATAAACCACCGAGATATTCAATCATCTGGATTTGATTTTACGATCTGGGGCCTTACCGGCCAACAATCTCGTGTTCGTTTTCGATTCCAAACCGATTAAAACCAGCGGTCACTAGTCTTCGTGCCGAAGGAGTTCTCTAGAGTTTTCGCTTCTTTTTGTTTTGTTAGAACTTGTATCCTTAATAACGTTCGGTCTAAAATGATAACTAACAAAAATTCTATACTACGAGTATTCCTTCCAGCCGAAGACCTAGCGACCGCTGGTCTTAATCGGGTTGGAGTCGAAAACGAACACGAGATTATTAGCCGGTAAGGCCTCATAGACTTCCACCCATCACATCGTTAGCTAGAACTATCAGCCTTCTGTTGTTAGCATTCAGATTTCTCACATATTACAAACGTATTTTCTTTCGCAAGCGTACTAACTGGGGAGGTCAGCGGTCAGCCCCGTGTAGGCTGTCTGGAAGGTTAAGCGTAAAACATTTCGAAACAGGAGCAAGAGTCCGATTCTATAGCTTTAACAGCCCACGCGCGCAACGCTGCCTTAAGGCTGAATGCTCACGCATACAAACATTTCAGGACGTAGCCAGGAAGAAATCTTTGGGTCCTTTCGTCATCAAATCAAGAAAAAGTAATTTTATCTCTTTGTTATATGCTATGCTATTTCAAGCTTAGCAACGAGGAAAGGACTCGAATGTTGCCAAAGGTTATGGTGAAACTTTAATTATAGAACCTACATTCACAATTCGCAGGAAATTGAAATGCAGACTTTTTCACAAAGATACACAGAAAGTCTTCCTCTGTCAGGGGCATGAACCCCACAGATCCCACTCTGTCCTCGGTCATGCAACTTCAGCTAAAGGCATGAGCATACATAATTGCGAGCCCGGCAAGGTCCAGTCGTAGGTCGTACGGAGCCCGCACGCGTCCCTTCGCAAAACAATCTCGGGTTACTTAAAGCATAGTTGAGCCAGTAAGGAATCTTGATATACGGCTGCTACGCAAGAATGTAAAAACTTTGCTGAATATACTGATGTACGCAACTTTAAATAAAATAGATAAAGACTAAAAGAAAAATTCTCCAGAACAAACCACAAAGCAACAACTAAGAAACTGAATATTGATCACATTAAAGCAGAAAGCTATCTTGTTGATGTATTTGACATCGCATATTGTGGACAACAAATCGACGTAATCGATTTCCAAATGAGTGCTAGTAGTGAAATCTAGTAAGAAAATAAGGACTTACATACATTCATTCATAATTATTATAGACCAAGCTGAATAGAACAAGGAAAAATATCATCGTATCAAAATTATTTAGTTATACATACAGAATGTTTAAGCTCATCCTCAGAATAAACATGACTAAATCAAGTTCACCCTCAATCCCTAAAAATCCATTCTGAGAATCTTCCCGACAGGGCTACCGAAATTTCTAAGAAAGATTCTGAAGCGTAGGCGTGGAAAAACGTCCAGACTTTAACGTCAGCCAGATCGAGTATTATTATATCAAGTAGTTTTAAGAAAATTTTAGGTTCTAGTCGGGTTTTTAGCGATACGTCATTCATTTTCAAAATATATTACTAATCCAGAACGGTTCATCAAGAAATTCAAGAATACAGAATTATTTTTAACTCAACCCGCGGAGATCCAAACATGTAAACGCAGTGAAGTGTAGTAAGAAAGTAAAGTGTCAAAGTTGATAAAATACAGGAAGCTCGAAACACGATAAAACCCCTTTCTAATAAAAATTATCAATGCTCATCGTGAGCTTTTCTTTGAAAAAGAAGGATAAACTCTTTGTGTGTGGAAAAAACAGTGGAGTGGGTTTACTTGGTTTAACATCAGCTATGGCAGGTTTACGACGTGAAACATTAGCCGGGCAGGCTGTAACAATGGGGCACGCGCGGAGGTCGCCGCGAGGGTCGAGGACGCGCCGCGCAGCCTTCCACGTCCTTCAGGCTCTTCAGCTCTCGTTGCTACGCCCAACGTTTTAAAATCGCAGTGTTTTGAAAAGGAGACGTTTTTGAGCACGTTCTGATATTGTGCGACATGAGTAATAAGAATAAAATTCCTCTCAGATTTTTATTCTTATTTCAATCATTTATTTTTCAAAAGAACCGATTCGATATTCAAGATTACTTTTTTTAAGGGCCAATCTTTCAATTGCAGCGTTAGTGGACTGATTGCTAGTGAACCGATAAATTTTAGTGATCCGTTATGTGCTTGTCATTTTTTTTCGGGTCTTTCAATACGAATTTAACGGACCGTTAGCTACCTAAGGTTTATTTCTTTAGAATGGCAACAATTTATTTACGTCTGCCTTCACCAAAAAGTTACTATAGCTCTGATGATTCAGAGAATTTACGAAAAGTTTTTTTCTTGGCATTATATTGTTGGAATCCTTTTCTTATTTGCAATAAATACATATAGCCATCCTGTAGTCAAGCGAGCGAGGCAGCCCGGAACATATCTGGTTAAACGTCGTTTTTATGACACTTCTACCTGTTGTTATTTGCATAGCGACCGCTTCTCCTTGGTTACTTGTTGTTTTTTTGAGTTTTTTCATTGGATTTAAAATATCGCTTTTTCTGTGGCGAACATACCACAGAAGCCAGGAAATAAAGAAAGAAGAATTTCGCTTTTACCGTGAGATTCAAAATGAGTGAAAAACTGAACGCAAAATTACCAAAACGAAAAGAAAAGGGCTGTAAATTTCCTCAATGAACAAAATAAGTTTCGTCCCATTTGCATTCTTCCCAATGATCAGTGCGATTCTGAACAATATATTATGGGGGCATGCGTTGCTGGTTGATATTTTGCAAGCGAGGCAAAACGCGCACTTGGCGCCAGTCACATCACTTCAGCTTCCACATATTATTTATAATGTTAGATTTTTATAAGTTTACAGTGTTTTGTATATAATTATATTTATACGTTTTTACAATTGTGTTTCTGTAAAACTTTTTTTCAAAATGAGGAGTGTTGATGTGGGGTCAGGCGTTGCAGGTTGATATTTAGCAAGCCAGGCAAAACGCGCTCTTGGCGCCAGTCGCACCACCACCCGCAACCGCGTGCCCGGCAGCCCTCGCTTTTATGTTTACGTGTGTCGTAATAAATGAGCATTAATTAATGTGACTTCGGGCTTATGATTTCCTATCTAGTAGAGTGAGCACATACCTATAGGGACACATACCACCTAGCACCTACAACTAAAATATTCTAATCAGTGATCATCCTATTCCTCAATTATTATCCATTTAACTTCTATAGAAACTGTTATAACCTTACTAGCTTCTGCCAGCGGTTTTCACCCGCGTTCCCACAGGAACCGAGTATTATCCGGGATAAAAAATAGCCTATGTTACTCTCCGGTCCATAAACTATATATAAGTATGCCAAAAATCACCTCGATCCGTTGCTTCGTTGCTGCATGAAAGAAGGACAAACAAACAAGCCAACAAACAGACAAACACACTAGGATAAGGTAGTTTGGCTTTGACATGACGAGTTAGCGAGAGAATAACAACCTTATCTGGCCATAAAACAGTCCGATAAAGTTATACCTCCGCTACGTGTTTTATTCCTCCGTTAACTCGTAACTGTCACTTGAAAGATTCAAATTTCTTCTATCAGAGCAATAAGTCTTAGTTGATTCTTTAACGGTAGACTAAGGACGTTATCTCACTCTTGAAAGATCCGCCCTAAATATGTTAATTTAATCAGATTTTAATCAAAGAAATCTACAAAGACTAGACATGAATGGAATTTTCTCATACTTCAAATTTAACATGAATTTGTAATATGAGAAAAAATATCATCATTACTGAGAGGTATGGCGCGCCTCAAAGTAGTTTTCGCTCCATTCAGCTTAAAATTTCCGCAACTGAATTGAATACCGACGATCATCTGAATCTGTGACAGGAAGCTTGAAGAACGACAATCAATCCACTCCTGGTATCATACCGAGCATATAAACGCAATTGTAACCCGAGTTAAGTCAAGCCCTTTCCCTGCATCAGCCACAAAAAAACGTCTCGGTAAAAATGTGACAAAGCCCGTCCGGCCGTCATCCTCTTATGATTGAACCAAGGAAAGTAGCATTCCATTCCTCGATATAACACGACGAACATATTTAATGAACTCAAGAATCTCGGAATACAGAACTCGTTTTATTTTTATGATCAGATTTAAGAACACAATGTGCCACGGCTCCCGAGTTACACCCCAAAGATTAGATAGTGGTAAATGATCCTTTGTGTAAACCAAGGGCCTCTATATTTTAAACTTTTTATAGTTTTATTATCTCCATTATAAATGCGTAAGTCCTGTGTAAATTATATTACGATTGTTAGGAGGATTCCTTTGATGTCGCTCGGTTAGTTTTATTGGAATTCCAAATAAGAGAGAACAAGAGTAAATAAAGCGAATTCTTTCGACAATTTTGTTTACGATCACGAGCGCTGGGGACTATAAAATATGCGGTCGTGCGGCTATCAATGCTTGCGGGTTATTAAAATGTACTACCTATTCTACAAAAATGTCAAATGAATCGTCCAATATGCCAGCGTGACCTTTTACGGGCGTACACATTTGACAGATGAGTGTTATTAGCTACGTAGCGGTCTGGTGCGTTCCGTAAAAATCCATTTCAAAAAATTCGAACGCCTTCGCTCTTCGTAATTATAATGGACCGTGAATGCATCAGGTCAAAAGAGTGTGGTAATGTCAATGGTTTAAAATAAGACGCGTGGAATGTTTATCATTCGGAATTCTTCGGTTTACGACCGTGGTGGGGGATTTTAGAGCAGCAATGTTAAATTGGGGTAGGGCCTTTTAGTATGCGTGTGTAAAATGTTTCCTGCAATGCAAATATGCTGCAGGTACTGTTTAAGTAATGGAATATGGTAGATGGTAAAATGTAAACGATGAAAATATCGAATCGAATATGCAAATCTGGTCGTACAACAGGCCATAATAATCCTAGAATATCTGAGCACTCATCTAATACAGCGTTTGCAGCTACCGTGCGGCGGGCGAGCGCTACAGATAATATATTGAGTCTAGATTCAGGCTTGATTATGATATATCTGAGTCTAACATTATGGGGCCTGGTTCTATGCAAGCAGTAAATCTGAAAGGATGCGTAGGCTATTATTAAATCAACTTCATGCTCTGCAGCAGGAGAACATTTCGGTCTGTTAGCAAATTACAAAAGTTGATCATTATAGATGGTGTTCGAAACCAATCAAAGTAGAGACTGCCACGCAAATTGCCAGCAGATGATAATAAGTAAACAGTATTTGTAACTTGTAAGACATCTAAAAAAGGAAACAACAATTGACATGAAAGTAGATACAGTGACAATGCCGGTAAATTATACAATACATCATCAGACGTAGATAACCCATAGAAAGCTAAAAGCAACATTTCAATACATACATAACAAATGGTCGTACTGACTTCCAGAAGCGATACGTTTAGATAGATAATATGCAAAGAGGCTCTTCCATTTTTCATCGTGCCTGTACTGCACTGGTGGAATTGATTAAATCCATTAACATACCACGAAGATATAAATCGTCTGGCTCAACACATTTGTCATAAGAATCCAACGACATGTACATATTTTAATCTCAGAGCATAATTTCTTTCCGATGTAAGCAAAATTTAAATATTTGATTATAATCTATGCCGTAGAAATAATCCGATTTCTTTTCGGTACCATTATTTTTGATTATCTCGCGTTCTACATCAAGGGCGGATTCGGAAATATTTCTAATTAACGGCATTGAGATGCCATGCGATATATTTGTGTTTATTATTCCCAATCGACGAAGAATTCAACGTGGCATCTTTCATATTTAAATTTCATTTGCTTCCTTTTGAAGCGATCATTAATACACGTGCATTCACACTCATACATTTGGAATGTGTAGAATGGGGATCACAGCCGCACAAAGAAATAAAAAGCTTCATGTACACCGTACGGACGATGACAGCGAGAGACCGAAGCGTTCATACCTCTCTTATTTTAATATTAGAGTATGCTCTTCAAAGGGTTGTTACGTAAGATTTACTTACATTTAGCACTTCAGTTTAAACATTACTTTTACTTTTGTTCCCTTTGTGATCTCTAACAGCGTTGTTGACATTATCAGCTCTTTAAACATTTTTGAAAGTGGATCATACAGTTTTAGATTGCATCGCGTAGGTGTTAGTCATTTTAAAAAGCGTCACGATCTTTGTTTAAATAACGAAATCTTTATCGTGTAAAAGACTTAACGGTCATAACATTAAGAAGTAATATATCGTTTCATAAGTTGTTGGCATTTTGAAAGTACCATTCCATTCCGTCACGAATATCGAGTTCATTCCGGTAGCGTTTTTAAAATTCAATTCTTAATCGTGAATGAACATTTTTGGATTGAATATCGCTTTAATGGCTTACAAGAGATATGTGATCGATGCAACTGAGATAAATGAAATACGATTAACGGATGGTTCTTTATTTACGATCCGATGCTGATTTCCAACGAACAACGAACATGCGAGAGAATTTGTGGACGTGCAATGTGCATAAAGTTTCTAAGGAACTCGAATACTGTTTAATTAAATTATGAAATCCCAGTAACTTATATAAAAATTCCGACGATATAAGCATCATGAGAACGCGTTTTAAATCCGATTGTCATGAAACGTTGTGTAAATCTATAAAAATGTGGATAGAGCCTCGGGTCAGTGAGGTCATGCGGCTTATACTGCATTCCAACAATTCTTCATAGCGCTACAATTACTGTAGAATTATCATTATCCACAGAGGAAAATTTCCGAGTAAATTGAACGTAGAAACTTTGAGCCATTATGTTTGTAACGGCGGACATAAAATCAATATTCGAGTTACCATAGGAACCTAATACTGTGTCCAAATTGGCAGAGGTGCAGTAGCTGTTGCTTGGAGGTCGTTAAACGTTTGAAGCATTCCATTTCCATGTTGAGTTTAAAGGAGTGTTTTTAAATAATTTGAATAATTATTACGTTCGCGAACGGACGGACGCGGACGACGCTACTGTATCGAAATTACAGGTTTTGCAATGTCATGACTAATTGTAGGGCGAGTGGCGAACGAAATTGTTGCAATAATTATACCCCTGTTGTGAGCATCTGGAGAGATGCTAATGATAATAATGGACTCGACACTTGATGGACCGCTTCGGTTTGTTACAAATCGAACATACTTACAAACTTTTTTCAATAATGAATTCCAAAAGGCAGTAAGGAATGCAGCTCTCTTATTGTTCTTAACGTTTTACCAACAAATTGGTCTTCTAGGTCAGTGTGCATCTCTGGCTATATTTACACCGTTAAATTTATAACTACATTCGTACTATGATTATTCCACGTTATATTTTTTTTAAATAATAATAACCCGATTTTTAAGTATAATCCTTTTGTAGTGAAATAAGGTTAAAAATGGCGATGCGTTTGCTTATAATCGTTCTGTTGTAGTTTCAATTTAATTAAGAAAAAGAAAAAGAAGAAGAAAAAGATGATTAAATTTCCATTATTTAGTTAACAAAACACATTGAAAGTTAAATGCTTGTAAAAAATAAGATAGTTGTCGCACTCTCGTAGCACTCTGATACAAAAAAGGCTTTTTTGCAATATTTTTTTCAAGTTTCTGGACGATTTTTGTAAAATATTTTTGAACAAGTATTTTCTTAAAAAACAACTATTATACTATATTTTTTTTGCTCGTAATGTATATAGAAACAGATATGTGTGCGACGAAGAACTGGATGTTTTGCTTTAGACAGCGCCAAACAACTAACAACCACCCTATGGAGAGAGCCGTGGGAAACTATTTCGCCTAACCATCGGTTAAAAATGTACTTATTTACATTTTTCGTGGGCATGCAACGTCAACTTACCCACTAAGGCAGGTGTACTTAATATGCTTTAAATTTTGACGTAGAAGACCTGAATCCTGGGATTCAGGTTTGGGTCCTGGCATTCGCCTTCTTAAGCTATCGCTGCTGAAGCCAAATCATAAGAAGGCTGATGATCACAATGCAGCACAACAAACGGTTCGCACCTCCTTTCAAATTCAAAAATGCTTTATTCAAATAGGCCCCAAAGGAGCACTTAAGAAAGTTAAAATAAATCGCTCAAACAGCGGGCCTCTGCAACATTCGTCTACCCTAATCACATACTAAAACTGCCTGTTTTGTTTCCCAGCCCTTATTGCATTTTGTAACAACTCCATAGGAAGCGAATACCGATTGACTTCATACTTCAGTAGTAGATATGAATTGTCTTTAATAGCAACGGGACAGGAACCTATGTAGCACTAATTGGTTCCAGCAAGCGTGCCCATGGGATATCGTAAAGATGACCATCACATTAAGTACCATGTCGTAAAATGGGCTTACGACTCGAACAGACTAACATTCTGAACCTTATCTGTGTGGAGTGATCTTTATTTCTCGGCGAATGGAACAGTAAATAAAATGCTTAGATGAATCTGCTAATGCTCGCCAATATTTTATTGCATTCCGATGAATATTCAGTGAAATTAGATGAGAGTTTTTAATTAAGAGAGCGCTATTTTAACTGGTTGTAAAAACGATTCAGGGCATTTGTTACTCTCATTTCATACCAGGTGCTAGGACCATGCGAGTGCCCGTCTGGGTGGGTACCACTGCTTTGCTCTTGAAGTCTGCCGCCAAGCAATAATGTGCAAGCATTACTGTGTTCCGGTTTGATGAGCAAAGTCGTGAAATTACTGGGCTTGCCTAATGTCTCAGTATAACGATCGCGGTGACGCGCAGGCCTTTGTGTTTCAAAGTTCTGAGCGGCACTGGAATGATGGGTCAACGTTATGCTTACCATCAGGGAAACGACCAGCTCGTCTCGCTATCCAATAGTATAAAAAAATGTTTTATCCGTCTTTGGTATAACATTTTACGCCAAACAATCGATGCATTGGAAACGTTGGTGTTGCTATTCACATAAAGATATAACAATAACTAATAACCATGATAAAAGAAAACCACACGGAGAAAGCAGTTGGCAAAATGCTAGTTCCAAAGACCATTCAAGACAACACAAGTTAGTGAAGTAATACCAAGTTAGTGCCAATAATATCGTAGAAAATATTTTTTTACAGATAAATGTTGTATCTGATTCTACAACTTTTAATTTGAATTTTATGGTATGAAACGGAACGTCAACATAGATTAGAAAAGCGACTACGGCTGCGTAAAATGACACGGCTTGTGACATCCTTGTAAACTTAGCTAGTTAGTGGGAGGACTAACTCTTCTGCGAGTGTCCGTCTGGGTTGTTACCACCGCTTTGCTCGTGAAGTCTGCCGCCAAGCAGTAGTGTGCAAGCATTGTTATTCTTTGACAATTTTGAACTGAATCGAAAGAGAGAAAACATTGTGTAACTATTCAACCGTTATACAGAGTTTATTAGTAAGGCTGTTACGTTCGAAGTTCGAACCCAACCTACCACCAAAGTTTATTTCAACAGGCTGGTAGCTAAATGGAGCCATGTTTGATTGATACGTAAACTTAATTAGCTATTTAGCTGTTAGCTTCTATAGCTTCGGTGTATTAGTGCTTTCAATCCAAGGACCGTTTTCTCTAGACAGTCACACCCCTTTTAGACAGTGAAATTTGTTGCGTGACACTACATTCATCAAATGGCATGAAAGTATTTAGTTTTATTAAATTAATGCATGCATCACGAAGTCAGTCGTTTACACGTGAGATAGAATGGTGACATTAGTGTCGTGAATCTAGTTTCACGACACTCCTTTCGCAGTGAGTAGTTATTGAACTCAGACATTTTATTTATTTAAATTTTACGGACTCAGTTTTATCAAGTATCGTGAAACGTGACGTTTGCAATTTTACTATAACGTATGTGAAAACGTTGGTTTCGACAGATCTTGAATTGATAAATATTACATTCGATTGCGTGGGTAAGATTCGTAATGTAATATTGATTAGTTTTGATGTTATCGAGTGGGATGGTGAGACAAATCGCTCTCATCATTAAATACACTCATTACGAAAACCAGACAGTATATTCATCAAAATCAGTAACGTGTCATGCCTAAGAACTCTCTAACACAAGACACCAAACCCAATTTAATAAAAACTTCATCACGACAATCTTTTTAATGATGTCCAAAAAGAGGCATCTTCAAATATCATCCATTATAAGTCAATTGATATATTTTGTATATATCTCCGGCTATATGCACTGTTTTTTTAAGTCACGATAGATCTAAAACAGTACCTATCAAACACCACATAAAAACTACCTAAAGCAGCTTAAGGAATGTAATAATAAACGTCCCGAACGTAATGCACTTTCTTATTCTTTATTTGCTTTAATGGCTAAAGCATCCCGTTACAACCAAATGGAACACCAAATTGACCTTTACCCTCGGCATTTAAAAAACTATTCCAAAAATGCAGATAACAATTTAAACTTATGCTTTTATAGCCAGGTATGACTAACTAGCCTTTTTAAAAACAATGATGCACAGAATGTTTATCAAGTAATGTCATCGGCTCATCACACTTTTTGTTTACAGTCTGGATGTTGTCTTGACGTTGACAAAAAATAAATTGTGGCTAGACCAGGCTATTCTATCGGTAATAAATTTCAAACTGGATTGACGACATGGTTTTTATGTGGTATTTCGTCTGACGTAAAGCGTGGAAAGATTTGTAGATCGAAATTTGCAACGTACCTAATTAGAACACGTTAAGGATATCGACAACAGTTTAGTGAACAGCCATTATCGTGACTTAGCGTATTCTCAGCAGACGATGAAAATAGAAATCATTGCAATGACAACGGACATAACTGTATGTTTTTAAATTTCGTTTCATTTTCATTTCAAAAACAGAACCCACGAAACTGAACAGCAAACAAACTTTTTATCCCTCTTTGAAAATTTTATCCCTCCTCGCAAAACTCCCAACCTATATGACAGAAGTACATATATCTGAGTATCGTTACCGCAAACACATGACTATAGCATACATACAGTATGTTGATATCTCGGCGAGCCGTGGCAGTCGAACTTTTTGCTTATGCACTTTTTGCTCACGGCGTAACCTGGTGGCGGGATCATAACTATAACTATTATTTATGGACGGTTTGTTTCGTTTCAAATTTAGTGTAATGATGAGTGCGGGACGGTGGAACCGCACTTTGGTTTAATAGGATGGAGACAGGACTGGATTTTGATTTAGGAGACGGCTTAAGAATTTTAGTCAGTACAAAAATTGAGATTGTAGGATAGCATACGAATTACTATAATTACGACTTTATTGAAATAGAAAACAATTTTATACCCAATGGTAGGTAGAGAATAATGCAAGGTTGCGGTCAAATTTCTTACATATGGGACCTGCTTAAGGTGTTCTAAGAGACCCTTGTGATTCCCTTTTGTTTTTTTTATGTTATTTGGTAACGAGACGAGCTGGTCGTTTGCCTGATGGTAAGCATAACGCCGGCCCATAACAATTGCAGTGCCACCCAGAACTTTGAAACACAAAGGCCTGCGCGGCACTGCAGTGCGCTCGTTACCCTGAGACATTAGGTATTAAGTCTCATAAGCCCAGTAATTTCACTGGATACTCTGCTCATCACACCGGAACACAGTAATGCTTGCACACTACTGCTTGACGGCAGACTTTACGAACAAAGCGGTGGTAACAACCCAGACGAACGCTCGCAGAAGAGTTAGTCCTCCCACTAACAAAATTGTTTAAGGAATATTTGAATACCCTTAGTAATCCTAGTCATTAACTTCTTTAATTTGCATCCTGACCTAACAATCTTTGAATAGGAAATGTGGATAGATTCAAATGTAGTCATGACATCGGTTGAATCTATCACAACCAATCTCAATCAATCTCCATCGCAAATGTCAACCAATCTACCAATACAGAAACTGTTACAGGTTTGTACAGTTGGCAACATGGTTGAGGATCACTTTCGGAATATCCGGTTGCAATGGAGAACAGACAGATAGTTCATAGAAACCTTTAGTGACGAACATTGTCTAGCCTCTGCATTCGGACTGCTCTTAATTACAGCTTTATGTTCGATAGGTTATTTAACATATTATGATCAGTACATATTTCATATGGTCGAAACTGGTTCACGCTAAATTAAGAATAGAGACCGAGTGGAGCTATCGGAACACACAGGTAGATGCTGGCCACAGCCAGGCTAGCACCAGTGCTAGCCTGGCCGTGGCCAGCATCTACCGCACCGCCGCATCTACCGCACCGCCGCATCTACCGCACCGCCGCATCTACCGCACCGCCGCATCTACCGCACCGCCGCATCTACCGCACCGCCGCATCTACCGCACCGCCGCATCTACCGCACCGCCGCATCGCCGCATCTACCGCTTGTAGCGCATTGCCTGGCCAATGCGCTACAACACCATGCTAAAAGTTTAACCTGGCTAACTTCATTGTAGGATTTCATATTAAGTCCAGTGTTTCAGAGCATACTTTTACGCTCCTCAGTCCATCCCTGAGTTTACTGTCTATTGTCAGCAAAACAATTACATTGTAAACCCGTTCCCCGTAAGTATCAGTTTTACAGTCGAGCCATACTCTTCAGACATTAGATTTTACAACTGTGTTTACTGCTTTTTGTGACCTGACTCACAGCACAGAAGAAATGGACAATTACACTAAAACCTAAAGATTGTATGTAGAGATCCAATATAACGTCCAAGAGTCACATGCGTAGATGTTTCACTAGACCTGACCAGGATCCAATACATCATTGACAGCTTAGACAAAGGTTCATACGAGTTAGAATCGAGTCTTAGGTTTATTTTTTTAAAAAGGCCAAATTTAACATCGTAAAATTGTTCAACGTTGCTCAAGTGCTGTCAGTAAAATGTATTTAATTTGAACTAAGCCTAAGCATAGTTCATCTACTCTCCCAATAAAGACTTTAACTTAGTGCGAAATGTATAGGATAAAATTGGAAAAAGAAGTCACGAAAATCTCGCGAGTCTTACTTGAATAAAATTTTAAATAATATTTTTAGTGTATTTTAAACTACAAGAATTCGATAATTTCTTATGAAGTTAATAACTGACATTGGAATGCGTCTGGTTATAAGAGAAATTGCTGTTGACATTTGTCTTAATGACCGTAATCTCAGCCTACCAAGAAAAACAACAGAATAAAAACGTGTTGAATCGCGAGTGGAATTAAGACCTGACCCTTCCCTTAGTTATAAATCTGAAAATCATGTCCGTCTCTTAGTCTTCTCGTCCCCGCTATATGAATGCTACTTGATTGAAATGTCGAGGTTAATCAAGATAATATTTTGATATGAATTTGTACGCGAACAGACTTTTTCGTGTCCCTATTCATGTGACTACTTTAAAATTACGATGTCTCTCTGATTGCCTGCTTGTTCTTGAATCACGTTTAAAATCATGTGTTAATCACGTTTAAATATGATCTATCACAAAACCATACAAATCTGACATAACAAGTCAATGTAACAAAAGTTTACCTATAAAAACAGGACTGACCTAGCCAGTGTCACTCGGTATGATGTAAAGATTCTAAGGATAACCCATACGTTCTAATATGATCAGGGATTTAAAAGTTATGGTGGAATAAAGAAACTTGTGTAAAAACCTAACAGAACAAAAATTCCTATACCAAAAGTTAACCACATCTCACGAATTGGAATAAAAACAAAACAACTAAGTATACAGTATTAGAAAAAATGAAATTTGGAAGCCGCTCCTCCTCACTTGTAGTCCAGCCCCCTACAAAACTGGGCGTAGTCTTTATCGTAACTTTTCGCTATAAATAGTAGCTCCATCTTCCATAGAGCGGTACGAGAACAAGGAAACTTTCATTGCGACAGGGTTCTTAAATATACTAGCCAGTTTCATTGCCTCGAGGCACCAGGTCGACCTTGGTTCCTGGAACATCCCGGGTCAGTTATAATAGCCACCGATGGTAACCGTCAATTACGTATCATCACAATAAAAATAATACAAATTATAGGTGCCGCGTTTTCGGACATCCTCTGGTGGGGCACGGGGACCTTCGACGATGCAGGATCATTAATTTTGTACAGAATCATTTTCTCGTAACTTGGTTTTGTGGAACAAATTTGACCGATTCAGTTACCAAAATGATTACCATAAAAATAATCTTTCCAGCTACAAACAGCCTTAAAACTTGTAACTTGATTGTACAGAAGTGGCATTAGAGTCTAAAATCACTTAATCCTACTTCCTATTATCATACTAATATTACAAACGCGAAAGTTTGTGAGGATGGATAGACGAATGTTTGTTACTCTTTCATGCAAAAACTGCATGCTTAAATAGTAAGTTTTTGCAATCTACCAATGTCCGTTGCCTCAAGGTGCCATTCCATAGCAGCCTGAGGGATTTGTAGAAAGGATCTGGCATCTTACTTCCGTTACCTTGGCACCATCGCGTTATTATTTTCTCGACATTTCATTGTTTTACTCAACAATTGACTATCTGTGTAACTCAAGGAAGGAGTATACCGTATACGTAACCGGCGGCAGTGCAAAAGATTCGATGAAAAGTGTTGGATGAACTGAAGTTATGAAGTCTTACCTCTTTTAAAAATGGGACTTGATAATGGAATTACTTGTATTGTCTTTTTTGTAGTAATTGCGACTCAAGCGGAGTGAAACGTGCCTTTTCCGCCGTAGCCGTCTGAACTTTGCTCCAAAGCGATCCATTGTCCAATTCAGTTGCGTGCGCTGTTCAAAACAATACGGCCATCCACTTATCTGCTATCTCAGTTATCAAAGCAGTGGAAGACAGTACTGGAGCTAGCGGCTAGCCCAATAAACTATGCGTATGTGAGACGAACTGGCAAGCATTTGGGTATTTGTTTTTATTTCTAATAGGCTATCCATAAGCAAATTTAATTGGAGAATGCATCTGCCGAAACATATTAAAATGTTCTTGTAGACAAGGTTCACAAAGTTTTGGCAGTTAGAAATGCGAGTCTTACAAAAGCTTTACTACCATTATAAGATTTCAATACGATTGTTTTCATCAATAGAAAGCTTGTTTTAAGACACGAATTCTTCTCCTTCAGGTAAGGCTAGGAGACTTCACCACTATTCACCACTGAGCTCGACGCGTATGGCTTTTGTCTCAAACTGAGATGTAAATCTTGCAGAAGTATTGATTTCGGTAAATAATGCTGTAAAGTGAATAACCACTAACTGATACTTGCTATTCCTATTAATCTGATCACCCAAAAACATTACCCATATTGTGTGCATCGCATTCTAGGAAACTCAGAGTTTCCTAGTAAATTGTATACCATTGACCGTTTAAAACGCACCAGCTTATGTACCGTATATAGCACGTATTGTACAGAAAAACGCTTCTAGCTTATGTACTGCACGTTCTGCACTATCAGTAACCATCGCATTCCAGCGTTATCTGTTCTTATCTCGAGCCCACTGAACGAGCGCTTAATGTTCTTTTTACTACATTAATTATAGATAGCATGGCCTTTTTTATCACATTTTAATTACTTGCCTTTCGGATGGAAAATTATATGATTTATTCTTTAAGTGATTCAGTTATACGTGTCAGTTGTCAAACAAAGTAACGTAAATGTTACAATTACAATTCTTGTAACAAGTTTAAAAAATTTAACAATTCTGCTATGAGCACAAAACATGTTGCTACAACTATAAAATGATGGTAGAGCATTTTCTAGATCTCACCAGCTTCCAATTGAAAATATGTCACTAATCAAGCATCTATAGATGTTTCGGCAACCAAACTTCCAATTAGGTTTGGCCGTTTACTATTACTTATTCACCTATCAGTAAAATTGTAAAGAATCATATATTATGTAGTTCATTCAAAATGGCTTTCAATCTCTCGATTTATACATACGGACTTAAAACGATTTGTAATTCTCTCAAATCCTTTGCTAAATTGCATCACTTGTCATCGCTCCCCTTTCCGTTCCCTCTCAGCTCTGCATCGCCAACTAAGTGCAAATTATGTTTTGCATTGCATTTATTCAAATGTCTCTCTGTTACAAACACTAATACATATTTAATTGTGCACACCCCGGAGAGATTTATATGCGTAACAACTGGTTGTCGTGTGCAATATTCAAATGCTATTATTATACATACAACCATTTAATCACACCAGCACGTCTAGATCCTCAATACCCTTTCAGGTTTCCAATCTGTATCCATATCTCTAATTCCTTTACGGATTCCCCAATTCTATTTTCTAGCTCCTCAATTCCTGTCCTTTATCTCTCTGCGTGGGTATCAATTATACTCTTACTTCTCCAGCTTAATAAACTTTAAATGTTCACTAAAATGAAGTTTCTATTTGAGAACTGAATAAGAATCGCGGTCCGTGGAAAATTTTGATAAATCAAAAAGTCTCTGCAATATTCAACAATAAGAGCAAACACTAAGAACAAGGATTCCACTTGGAGGAAATCAGTGACGATCGATGACTTTTTATTATACTTTACCTATACTTCATTTCAAACGGCAGCGGCACTTGAGAACCTCATTCTAGGTTTTATAATGTTTATCAACTTCGAGCGTATCGTCAAATCGTCACTAGTCATTCAGGTGAAAAATGCTAACCTATAATTGTGGTATCAAATATCTCAACAGTTTAGGCTCTCTCGCTGACCTAGAATTCTACACTCTCGATTGTTTTCGACCAGAGCGCATTCACTTTAAATTCTACACTTTTGCCTCTAATAGTTACTTCAGGAATTCGAAATTCAAGCAGACCGTATGAAGGGTCAGATATCCTTTTTTGTTTTCGGTATTTAAAACGGAAATTCTCTAAGGGCCTTGATATTTGCAATTTTAATACCCAAATTGAGGTTGGTATGTGTCCGAGACATTTTTAAACAAGGTGATAAATATTTGAGTGTGAAGGAGAAAAGTTCATGTACTCGCAAAGGTTTATTACCTGAGCTTTTGCAAAATCATATTTTAAGAAAACTTATTCCAAAAGCAAATAAGCACTACCAGATCAAAATAAGAATGAATACATGAGTAAAATACAGTCATTAAATATGGGAATAAAGAAATATTAAAAGGCCATAAATGAGGCAATTTTTTTTCTAAATTTGGATAAAACTTTCTTATGTTGATAATAAAGGATTATTAATAAACTATGTTAAATATTGATGGAGATGATCTCTATGTTAGATCTTAATATATCTTATTAATAAACTATGTTAAATTGTGGTTCAGATTTATGTTTTGTCTTTGTTGTTCTTTGATCATTTTAGACTAAATCGAAAGAGACAAACCATTTAACTATTAAGCCGTTTAACACTGTTTATTAGTAAGACCCAGACTACTAAAAATCAAACAGCAAGTTAGATAATGCTTAGAAGTAAAATAAAACTTCCCAACGTCATCTAAGGAATGCAAATCCGTCTTAACCCAGAAGAATTCAAGTCAATCCCAGATAACCTTCCGGTCCCGTTTGACGTCAATTGATTGATAACCCATAATGCAAGTAAACAAAAAGAGACATTGAATTGATCAATCACCGTCATCGCTGACCTGAGACCTTGATCAACGTCATTGACCTAAGGACCTGATGATGCGCACTGATTGAAATTCCTTGTACAGATAACCTTGAACAAAGCGAGCATTCATTCTTTCGTCGTAGCTTTTTTTAGCTCTCGACGGGTTAGTATTTGACCAGTACCTGCTCTTAAGTTACGATGTGATCGAAGGTTAAACCTAGAAGAGGGCTGGCTTTCGAGTGCAACTGCCGGAACAGACCCTTTGCTGCATTGCGACAGTTTTTTTATACAGAAGTCATATTATGTCTGGAAGAAGCTGCAAATGGTGGTTGTATATTTTAGAATTGGAACGGGCACTTATCTGTTATTTATTTTAACTTTCACAAGTGCTCTCCTGGAGCCCATGTGAATAGAGTATTTGAATTTGAATATGGCTACGACTTTTTAGGTTATGACTTTGCAAAGCGCATAAAAAGAGAGTTGTTGAAAGCATGTGTCTCTGTCCAGAGAACTCGTAACTTTACTTGAGGGTAAATTTACAGCTTTATCTACAAGCTGCTTCTTAATTGTGTTTAAAATAAACTGGAAATGATTAATATTTTCAATTTCGATTAACTTATGCTTCACGTGTTGTGAATTGCGGATGCTGCGGAAGACAGGTTAGGTGTACGCTTAAGCAGGAGATGGATGTTGATGGTCGTCTTAGATATACCCTAATTGAATG
This sequence comes from Crocallis elinguaria, assembly GCA_907269065.1. NCBI lineage: Eukaryota > Metazoa > Arthropoda > Insecta > Lepidoptera > Geometridae > Crocallis > Crocallis elinguaria. The sequence goes on from OU026076.1 coordinate 3,993,495, forward strand.
CGGCAGGAAACATTGAATGATAAGCCAGTCAGATTTGACGCGTTGGCAACGCCGTCTTCATTGATTTAACACGCGAAGTCAACATTAGTGAAGGCACGTTTTCAAGGAACTGTACATTTGGGACGGTTTGGCATTGTAGTTCAGGGCAACTGGAGTTGTTTTATTAATCGAAATATGCTGGCGTTTGGCTCTCCTGACGAGCAGGTCGAGCATCTGACTACTGAGTCAAAGGGAACATAGTAAAGATGGAACAGGTTTTTAAATGCCGAAGCACACCGATAGGTGCTTGGTGACCGATAGGTCGTGCAACTAGAGTGTGGTAGCTAACAACACGAGACGAGCTCTAGAAGAAGCTCTATCATCATGCTATGGTTGTAATGCGATGTTTTCCTTCACATAAAACTCAAGCTGGTTGTACATAGAAAACCATCGGCAGCGGACGTTACCACTGAGGCTTGAGATGTCGTCGCTCCATGCTGCTCAATGTAGTTGTGTTACAAATTTAGTCTAACAGCCAATAGTTCTATACGACAGTAGTGGATGGAGTGAGGACATCATAAGGAGTGGGGACCGACCTTCTCGACTGATCAGCAGAAAAACAGTCACGGCATATAATATCCGTATTTACTGGTCGATCAGTTAGGTGTCCTAACTAGGTTTCCAACCGATTAGCCTACGAGGAATGATTTGTCCTCATGGCCAAACTGCTTGTCAATAATCTATTGACACACCCTGTAAAGTACTGTCATTGATACGAACAATAACATGACAAATACTAGCATATTATTCACCTATCACACATAAAAAAGCAGTGTCTTATTTAGGTATGTATAATTGTATCTACACATAAAAAAGCAGTGTCTTATTTAGGTATGTATATATACTTATGTAATTGTTTGGTACTGAGAACAGAACCGGTGCGTTCGATTGACTCACGGGTAAAGAACGCAATTTCCGATCGAATATGTTATCACGCAATGCACGGCAACACGAGTGGCAACATATTATTTCACCAGTGTTTTATTGCAACCTAGGCAGCTTATACCAATACAATCATATAAGTTTAAGCTGCCTCAAAAGTGGGAACGAGTGAAAATGCTGAAAAAGCTGTCATTATGTGCGATATTATCGAAATGGTGATAGGACGGACCGGATGGTCTCATTAACTTTAGCACTTCACTAACAAAGAAATAGAGAACTTGAATCAAGTTAGAAATAAAACCGCATTTTAAAGGTGTAATAAATACTGTCTTGCACCGATTATCGAATCCTAAAGCTATTAACCGCCGCGGACGGTTCCGTAGCTAAGTTGGTAGTAACCCTGCCTGCGAAGAGAGGGGTCCCGGGTTCGATTCCCGGCCGGGGCAGATTTTGTGTAAGCATACAGTTTGTTCTCTGGTCTTGGTCTTGGATGATGTTTGTGATGTGTATCTGTGTGTGTCCATGCCACCTTCGACACAGGGAGTCCTAGTGCGGGGGTATGAGTGTAAGCGTTTAATTATTTATCATCCCCATGGCTTATTTCGATCATAACTTTCTTCTTATGTATTTTTTTAAAACCCCTCCATGTTTTCATAAGTAGTGGACACGCCAAAGCTAGCATAGAATCAGCTCTAAAAATTGCAGTGACCGGTACTTATCGGTGACAACCCTTGTTTGGCGATATGTTTAAAACTTAAAGTTGGTGAGCACTTGGACATGCCCTACCAAGTTCAATCTTCATCGCTGAAGCTCGGTACATGCGTCCAATTCTTCACTATCGCAGATCTATAAAACTAGTAAATTACAATACAGCAAGAGTTTCATGGACGTTTAAACATGATTTATTGCTAATGTATTTATTTTATTGTATTTTGCGATACGATACTGTTACATCGTTTTAACTGTAAATTAGAAAATACAGGATGAAAACGATTTCTGCTTGATTTTAATTACTTATCAACAAATATTTGATGAAGTGCCAGGACTATCCAGATATTAATTCATATATATTCAAGGATATACCTAAGTGAAATTACTGGGCATATGGGATTTAACATCTGCGGCGCGAGTACGGAAGTCGGTTCGATAAATTTGTCGAACCGAAAAACTCGACAAATTTATCGAATGTTGCGAGTAACGAAGTCTGATCGTAAAGTATTGTAGTAGCTCTATATTCTCTTTGGATTCGACCTAGCTTTTCGATAACTTTTGTCGATTGTTTCGAGGCTCGATAAATCCCACCTTATCGATTTGAACTGTAAATTTTATCGAATATTATCGAATTTTATCGACCCGAATAGATCCGTACTTGCGCTGCAGATTTCTCAGGGTAACGAACGCAATGCAGTGCCGTGCATGTCTTTTATTGATTAATTTTCCTTTTTTTGTTACAAAAAATATGGTAGTTGTCGCTCGAAATGTTTCGGGATCTTTGCGATTCTTTTTACAAGATTGTTGGTTATTTCTATCTAATATTTTATAGATAAAACTTTTCTATAAACATTTGGCTACACTACTGTATGTTTTTCTTGCTTGTAATATCTATGAAAACGGAGATTTGTGCGAAGAAAAACCGGACTTTTTCTAGAGTTTAGCTTTAGCCGTCTCTTAACTATGATAGCTGTTAAACGCAAACCTATCTAGAGTAAAAAAACGTCGAAAGACGTGACGTAAAGAGATTGTATAGTACTTGACCATAAGTTACGTATTTAACAGAATTTGCGCTGGCATTGCTAAATAAATATTTATTTTAGATGGAATTTTTGGAATAGGTACTTTTAGCGACATTGTTTCGTGAGAATTGCGCAGCTGTTTAAAGTATTACATATGTTAAGTATTGTTTAACATAATAATATTATAATAAATACTATATTTAACTTATTGAAGTACTTATGTATTTTTAGCACGTGCAAAAAATTTCAGATAATTCTTGGTAGATATTCTTGTTAGCCATATTTGAATGCGACTCGAGTGGAGTTAGCTGCAGAGTGATTCTGTGAATAAGATATTCAATACCCTTACCAGCACTTAGACCTTTGTATTTTTCGAAAATGTTCCTCGTAACTAAGAAAATCTTCAGAGGAGTGTTTATTGCATGTTACATAGAGTACTCTTCACTTTACCATCATCCATATAAACTTGGTCTCTAAAGGTGAGCCTTGATCTACTTCGTTCGGTCTCTGCTTTCAGACAACATTAAAAAAACCGTCATTATTTCGTCATTCATTCTCACCGTACGCAGAAAGTTTTACAGGCTCCTCTACTACCTACATTTATTTCCATCGAATACCACAGCATTAGATTGAGCCAAGAATGTCCATATATTACTCAAACGATCCAGCATGTCGTGTCATAAATCCTCGTTCACCAATTTCCTGATGTCGCTTCGTCGTCGGTTAATCTCTGTGTACCCGAATGATTCACCATACAGTCAAATTGTATGGAAACAGTTTATTACCACGTCGTAATGTATAGTTTAACATCAGCTTGAGTGTTGGAAGAAAACTAGAGGATATTTATTGCGGTAAGGTGCTAAAGAGGTGTAGTAGACTGTGCAGCCTTAACTGTGAACTACGAAATATCATGATGTTGGTATGCGTTGCTTTTCCGGTCTTACGGTTGGAGTAAACACAATATTGAGTAAACATTGTGTTATGACGGGCGTTGTTGGTTATTTTCAGGTTGAGATAGATTTTAAAAGTGCGTAAGTACTCCATATCATAGTTGTAAATATCGATGTAAGAATCACTTCAGATGAATACTAGTACTAGAACTTGGCAGTTACAAAAGAAATCCGTCGATTTTAGCTTGTTATTTGTAAGAAACAGGTCTAAGCAAGTAAATACACTCTCTCACACAAACACATACAAAAGCACGCGCGAATCCTAAAATAAATAGGAGGTAGGTGTACCAACTTAAATATGTCTAAATTTAATTTTAAATATAAATATTACTATAGTGTCGTAAACGGCACTTAATATGACTTATGCATAAATGAAATCCTACTGATCCTACTATCCTACTAATGTTATAAATGCGAAAGTGTGTTTGTTGGTTTGTCCTTCTTTCACGCAGCAACGGAACGACGGATCGACGTGATTTTTGGCATAGATATAGTTTAGGGACCGCAGAGTAACATAGGCTACTTTTTATTACGGAAAAATACACTTTTCCTGTGGGAACGCGGGTGAAAACCGCGGGCAGAAGCTAGTAAAATTATATATGGTAAACATATGAATTTAAAAATAGATGAAATCTTTGAATTGAAGTAATTACTATCGACTTATACAAATAACAAACAAGAAATGCTAACGTATTTGAGGATAGCATTACAAATAGGCCAGGTCATATTAAATGAAAAAACCGAAAACCCGGCAAAAAAAACCGAGGCACCATTTTCGGCCTCATTGCAACATATTAATTTAGCACAAATCTCGACGAAACCTGAGCTTCAACACCGTATTACATAAAACTTCGGAATGTTATGTTCTCGGTATTTCTCCTTAATGTGACTCACTCGGCTTGTTATTAAGCTTGTTTTGTCAGTTTGCTATTTACCTGCCTGTTGCGTTATTCATTCACAGATTTCCTACCTTGTTTTTGTTTACCTGAGAAAGACAATAGAGGAAGTATCTAACGCCGCAGACGAGATAACAGTTATTACCAATGCTTTAGGTGTTAATGATCCGGTTATCAGCTTGACGATTGTTGAGACTTGTTTTTCAATGATTGCAGAACAATAGTTTGCTGATTCTGTAGATACAAAGGTGTTAGAATGTGTACATAATATCAGGTATATTATATATTTTTTATATTTACACTATTTATATATACACGCAGAAATGGTCTATAATTTTGGTTTAATCGAGATGGTACAGTTCGTTACATTAAATAATAATATTATAAGCTACTTCGGTGAAATCTTAATAGAAACTAAGAATTACTTAAATAAAAGAGACATACTTATATGATAGTGAATAAAGCTATGATATTGAATATGAATAAATGAATATGAAGCTGAGGGAAGCTACGACCACTTTTAATCAAATGTCGTAAGTCGGTTTAATAACGTTTCAGTAGAAGACACGGACAGAATAAAATTGTTTTTTCGGTCTTAAACTAGATATTCGGCTATAAATATGTGTATTCCCATCCTTATTCCTCTATAACAACTTTATCTTTGGCTTATACTCTTATCTGCATGAATTCACGTTCCCTCTGCCAACTTTACTATTTTATACAGCCTTATCATTATTATTCCACATTGTATCATGACTACATTCTATACTTTCTTATTCAGCAATGCTGTTGGCTTTTATGCGAAAATTATCATCAAATTGGCAATTGAAAGGTTATCAATGTCCTGCAACTATCTTATACAATGTATCAATTCAATGGATGGCCACATCGGGTCCTGCATTCAACACATCGCTTGCATAAACAAAGTTATTTGTATCCAATATGGTAGACACTTAGTATGCTGGTAGTGTATAAAAATTCGCAGGGTTATCTTAAGGATAGGGCTGACAGGAATATCATAGTTTTAACACTCGTTTTAACACTCACCACTCTACAACTTCATGACAAGAATTGGTCTGTTGCAAGTAATAAAATAAATTATCCGAGCAACTCCGTGAAAAAAAAGAATCGCACATGGTCGGAACTCTGAAAACAGTGGTTACCTATTTATATTCTGCCTAACACTTTTAATCTTAGTGAAAAAAGAGATAGCGCTACAGAACTAAATTAAAACCCAAATGACGTTGTCTTCTTCTTTTGAATATATTGTTTTACAAAGAGAAAGAACACCTTAAAACCTAACAATTCAAATAACGTACAAAACATTTTCGCAAAAACAGGAATTAATTTCGAACTAATAACACTAATAGGAAAAAGTATCGATCCTGGCAACCCTACAGCTAACACTATAGCACAGAAGCCCCTCGACACTATGGTTGCCTACGTGCAAGTATGTGCTCACAATTAAATCTTCCATTTGCGATTCCACAAGCAATAAATTATGGTATAATCGCCCTTATCGCTTTGTCATAAAGACCTTTATGTTCTGTTAATGAGTGTAAGATAATATTGCTAAGTAGTGTAGACGTACTTGGTTTAAGCGTCCTCATATGGACGTGCCTTGTCAGTTTGCGTAAGGCAGCTGTGGCTAGGAGGATTAAAGAGTTTGGTACCTAACTAGTTTAGGTTACAGGGTAATCAAAACAGAAACGTAATCAAACATCAGTGATGATATTTTAAATGACCAATACGCAAGAGTTTGTCCCTGATGACGTGCCGATAGTGAAGATGTATTTGAAGGTCGTAATAAGCTAACGAATAAGCTAAGAATGCGACATAAGCACCCCGCGGGGTAATTACGTCAATATGGTTTCTTTTCAAAATATTTGCTTGACACGAGTTTTTTGCTACAGAAATATAATGGTTAGAAATACAGACAATTTCTTTGTCTAATGGATTAATCAAAACTAACCATAACTCTGCAAATGACAATTTTTAGGGTGTGTGCAATTTTGATTTCAATTTCTCGGACGGAATTGTCCCGCTTGACCTTTGGATATCTAAATCTGCAATGACGATCGCAAACCACTATTCATCTTTAATTGTATATTTAGAACCGGTATCTAGTCATTTAAATTTTACGAGATATCCTGAGGCTCGTTAAAATAAGGAATTTCGAATTTGAATTCATTTCATGGTATTACGAAGTAAAAACATATTGAATACAAAGATCACCAAGAACCCGTACTATCCGTAGTTGAGTCATTTGATCCGAGAACTATTCTATCCACATTTTTATACCCAATCTTCTAACCCCAGTTATTTTCGGTCAATTTTAAAACCATAAAGCTGTTTGTAAGTATATGTTACTAATTCTTCGCAGAAACACAATTTCTAGTGGCTCTTCTCGGAAACCACTCGTGTCGAGGCATCACGGAATGCGGTTTAGAGCAAAAAATAGACCAAAAATGTAGGCTAATAATATGTTCTAGGATCCGAGGCTATTTAAAAAGCAAATCACGCCACTGTGCGATCACACATCGCCTCACTGTAAAGCAACATAATCATCGAGACCTGACTTATCTGGCTTGATAATCCTTGATTTTGTTGTAAATATTTGACAGTTAATTTGTTTGGAGCTTTTAGGTATATTGCGTCTGTATGTGTGATGATCGAACGGTAATTTTGAAAAGGAAAAGAACGTGATTAGGGTTAAAGCTATGAATTGAGATCATGATTTCATAATAATCATATTGAAATCAGTGAAATTACTGGGCTTATGAAACTTAATTCCTAATGTCTCAGGGTAGCGGGCGCACTGCAGTACCGCGCAGAACTTTGTGTTTCAAAGTTCTGAGTGGCACTGCAATTGTTATGGGCCGGCGTTATGCTTACCATCAGGCAAACGACAAGATCGTCTAGCTACCAAAAAAGTTTAAAAAAAATTTCACTAGGTATTGATTTTTAATATTGATGCTTGAAAGTAGGTTGGAATAGTTCCACCTTTTCATCCACAAAAAAATGAAGCAATATTTGTATTTATCAAGACACCAATAATTGTCCGCGATAATTAAAACTTTAAAGAGAATTAAGGATACTTTTAAAATTTAACTAAACAGTTTAATAATAGATACCTATTTCTTAATACGTTTTCCTTGATCTATCCTCTACGCCTTTAGGCCAACACGCAGCTCCCTAATAAGTAGTAGAATTGAGAGGGTTTCGCGGAAGGGCCCAAGGGTTATACCAGGTTCCAAGAAGCCCGATCAGGGATCACGAATCGTTCCTTATTATTAAACTACAGCTGGCATCGTGATTCCGTCCGCATTGTTAATAATCTCACCACGTTTTCGAAGTGCTAATGGCATTGGTTTAGTGAGGTCGCCTGTAGTTTTGTAGATATATCGTTCGAATCTTAAAAGCTTGACTTTCTATTAGAGATAAACGTGACATTGTGATGCGATAGCATGGAATTCTTGAGGAGTCTCAGTGCTCGCCTGCTTAGCTGTAACCCTAAAATCAGTCACTAAGCACGTACGCACTTGGGTTCAATTCTTAGAGCCACCATAAACGAGCACTCCAATGGTCCAATTTCGAGCACACAGGCGGTCCCTCCATTCCGGGCGCGCTGTCGCTCCATTTTTCGGTCTGCGCCTCGAGTACTGCCAACTGAGCGCGAAATGGATTGTTGTACCGAGCACACTCGATAAGTTGGAACGTGGAGAACGTTTGGGTATTCAATATTCCTATCACTCAACGTAATCCATCTGGGAGTCCCCAAACACGGGCGGTTTTTGGAACGTCGTTGGTGTTGAATGTTGAGGAGTCTGTTAGTGTTCTACCACTGCCGGCCTCATCAGACCAGACAAAAGTACAACCAGTATTATGGTGCTGTGTAGCGAAACATACGATATAATTTATACTAGGTACATAGGCAACAGCTGTTCTCCTACATAATATGATGGTAAAAATATACAAATTAAGTTATAATATAAATTAGGTTATATAATTTCATCTTCAATGATAGATGAGCTATATTGGTGAAACTTTTTATGAAATTTAAAAAAATGACTTATTACTCATTTTGAAGTAGGTACTTGACAATGCAAACTTGTTTGGAACTCATCTTGTACAACAAAAAGTAGCCGACAATAAGGAACATGGGAACAAATACTACCCCCGTGGCATTTCCTGGTTCTAACATCTTCAAATACCACAAGCTATTTACTCGCCAGGTAAAGACTTGCTTTTGCACGATATGATTTTTTGGATATATTTTCCGGAATCAAATATGTATATACCTATACCTATAACATATTGAATGCGTTCCCTCGCCATAAGACTGTGGTTATGTAATGAGTTAGTCCAAAGGAATGCGGCTATCGCAAGGGGAAATAGGGTCATTTAATATATACCAAGGTCCAAGGTTTATTTTTAGTATCCAATAATACGCATCTTCGGTCCTTTGGTTCCTTACTAAAGTATGGTATTTAGTTAACGCTTATTTTGATATGTTTAGTAAGTTTATTGATAACTATATTTATTGATAGACAAAACGCTTTTATTTTTGGGTTTATCTTGTAACAATTTTTTGTTTTCCTCTCATTTCTACTACGTACTTCTATGAAATATATTTTATAGTGTTAACCGACACTAGCGGATGTTCACATAAATTCGTTCGGTTCGAATCCTGTTGGAAGCGAAATTTTTGTGATGTATATATTTATACGTACTTCTATTTTACTAAACGGGTTTTTTTTGTTTGTAATCGGTTGTTATTGTAATTTTAACCAGCAAATTATTGCGTGGTGACTGTGAGGATAGAATTTCAACTCATATTCTTATTTTAAACTGATTAGTGTTGTCTTAATTTTCCGATTTTATCCGAACTTTTACTCGGTTCTCGCCTAATACCGCACATATATATTTTAAGCAAAGTAAGATTTACATAAGATTAATTTCACTTAACACAGTTAGTTATTCTCGAAAACTGAATCGAGTACTCATTTTTACATGTATTATTTATCTAGTTGCAACCTGCGGGATCAAACCGCAATTTATCGTGTTTCTTCGTCATAATGCATTTGTCGCAGATGAAAAGAATCCATCCAAACTTCCATCTGTTTTAATACCAAATTTCAGCCAACTCCATAGTAAACGTGATTCAGTCACAAAAAAACCGTTATCACATAACATTCAAAATGTAAAAGACATTATTAAAACAAGTAGGTTAAACACCTGGATTAAGCTACTCCTCGGTGAAATCGGTCATTAATCCTATAATCTTATCTAAATCCTAACACGAACAAAACAATTTCCTAACATAAAAATACTATACGAACAATGCGTATATATATATCTATTGTTATCTAAACAATGCCGCGTTAAAAATAGTTCGCGGCATAGACAGTAGTCAGATAATATCGCCCATCCCACTTCAGATAGCATTGAGCCCAAAGCTCATTGAAACTTAGACAGAAATACCGAGACACTTCTGTTAACAATGTCGACTCGATTAAAAATCGATAATGGTAACTTCTTAGATACAATAACTTTTTAGATTCTCGATAAAAACCATAGAAAGTGTTTTTTTTAAAATGATACACGTTGCACTATAAACTTTCGATTAATCGTAAGAAAAAACCGGAGTTTCGAGAAAAGCTGATAAAAATCGGATATCCGGTGACGGCGCGCCGATGTTACGGATAGAAAGGTGTTCACATCCCGTAAATGCCGCACTAGTTGTGTAACGTGATGCATTAATATTTAAAGACCTGTTAATTTTTACGATGTCATTTAAATTAAAAAGCTACGTCAAAATCGTAGTGTTTGTGTTGTTCCTAAGCTATTGGATTTAATGCTCACTAAAATTTGTGTATGTGTTTCGTTATGAAAGATAAAAAAAATACAAAAATAAACAAAATTAACACGTGTAAAATTAACAGATAACAACACGTCCATGTGGCGTAAATTGTTCATTTAATGTTAATGATGGTGAAAGGTTTAATAATAAACTCAATGTATCTATAACTGCCTAGGTAATTGTTTTTTACAATTTTCAATTATAACAAATTAAGAGAAAAGTAGTCCAGTAACAGCAGTACAAAATTACTAACCTCGAGAGCCTCCTGGGCAGTGTGGAGGTAATCCCTCAGCATCGCCTCCTGAATGCTCAGCCATTCTAGCCTCGGATCTTCGAGCTGCGTCACCTCTGCAAAAGGGAGAAAAAACAAATGTCGAGTAACATTTTCTAATAGTTCTGAAATGTGCCACAATTCGAATCAGATTTATTATAATCCTAATTATTTTTCTAAAATACAAGTACTCCTTATAACATCAGCTATCTGCTAGTGAAAGTTCCGTCAATGTCGGTTTAGCCCTTTCGGAGATTACCCGGAAAAACAGAAATTTTAAAAATTCTGTTTTTGTTGTAATAGGTACCGAATATACTTTCATATGCATTTAGTAAAAAGCTGTTTTTTAATATTACGAACAGACATTTCAATTTTATTTATTTTTATGTATGTATGTATAGATATGTAGATTTATTCACTTAATGTGCTGAACTACATGTCTTTCCTTGTAAAATCAGAAGATACTTCATTATACCTAATAAGTCGAAATAGTATATAAAAGAACATAACTTATTTTTAAATTATTTACGAGTAAAAAACGCAATCTCGAATATTTTGTACCCGAAATTAATTTAATAACCAGGCGACATAACGAGATTTTGATCGAAAACATCCAATCAAAGCCGGTAAGTGAATGATCACTTGTTTTTGTGATGACGAACATCTACAGCGGAAAAACGACGTAACTTACCTCCCATAAACGTAACTTAAATCATTTTTGTATTAGCCCAATTTATTAGTCATCGTAAAAACACGCGAGACATCCATATCGGTTATCTGGCGATTATGAAGAATAATCGACGTTATTATACGATAATGTTGGAATCCGATAAAAAATATTTACGGATAATTTTTCACTGCACTACGGCACTTTATCAGTATCAAAAATATTAGCCTGCGTAATTAGTAAGTAAGTATTAATTGCATTTACACTTCATCAACTAAAACCAAAGCTTCATCTACTTCGCTATTCAGTTCTTTATAAATAAGTAAATTGAAACATTTTACAAAATAATCTCTCCACGAAGCTGCTCACAATTGAACCACGTTTGCCGGTTCAAATACGCAAAATGGATTCACTGAATTCGCTTCGAGTTCCCCACCGTCTAATCTGTAGCAAGTAGGCAATCAGGCAATCACTCCGGCCTTGCGTACACCAGAATTGAGAATGATAATTGAAAGATGGCCGTGCCACGCGCTCGCCGAGTGATAGTATGCAATGCAATGATTGGATCACGAGCGATCCTGTCGCTATGCCGTCTATGGTTCTTCAATTGGAAATCCAGCTCACTGTAGAACATAGGACGTATCCTATGAGTAGGAGCCATCATATGCACTAATGTATTAGAGGAGCTATGTGAAACAAAAGTCTTGTTCCATCCATTTTTTATGTTTAACCTAAAGTCCGCCGCAGCGCTAATACCATAATTATGTCGTCTAACCAAACAAATAAAACATGTAGCGCTAGTTTGCGTCTAAGGTGTAGTTTTCTCGCGATCAAAAGGTCGAAAGCGCCTCTAATTTCACGGCGCTTACGCGTTTTGTTCTAGGAAGGATTGGGATAGTTGCGGACCGCAGTGTGGCGCAAAATATGCCTTTGCACTCTATTATCTCTGTGGTAGGAGCAATTGTTTTAATATACCTATATGCGTTCATGTGAAATAACTCTTCGGGAAACTCACGATGGCCAATACTGGGCCGTCTAGGTAAGTATAGGAAAACTAGGAGCCATGTTTTCAAAAGAACGAGTATGTTATTGTTGAAGAGGGTGCTATGACCATAATATGCAAGAAATGTAGGGAAACCATAAAAGAGGAAATACATCATCAGACAACACCAGAGCTTTGATGTCACAAGTGCCTTTGGCTGAAGCCCGTAAAATGAGGACTACCAATTACAAGTTTTAATGGACTCCTCGAGGCAAATCAAATAAGCATTTTCAACAGTTTCAGTTGTAGGCCACAATAATTTATATCATAACCTCATTGACAGAAAAAAAACACACGGACTAGATAAGTACGAGTAGTTGCTGTAAAAAGAGTTGAATGAAGAACAACATTTAAAACAAGTTACAAATCCTAACGCGTCAGACAGAGGGAATTCCCAAGTAATAATTGACAAAATGTACGCAAAATTACCAGCTTTTGTTGACAATCCGGTTTTGGAAACATAATTTATTTAGTTCATGATTGCAATAAACAGGAAATTTTATGTCAAAAATAATTAAAGTGAATTTCAATAATCTTCATTATTATTTTTGTGTAATTGGTTTTCCGTGACAAAATGATGCCACTACTATTGCCAATAATGCCATGGCCTTTCCAATCATCATTGCGTGTGTAAGGCAGCAAACAATGTAGCCATTTTATCAAATAGGCACCCTTCAGTAGCTTCTTAATCAGGTTTCAGACTTAGAGATGAACTCAACTCTAGTGGCGGACCACATACTCATACAGCCTAGTTTGCCGAATTCCTAGAGACCATGGTCAGACCTAGATTGGTCCATTCATCCAAGCCCTAAATCTCCACGACAAAGCAATCAATGCAAGAAGTCCTTTTTGATAATTCTCGATAATTATGAAAGCTTTCTTTATATCAAAGCGTCCTAACAACAATATAGTAAACAGAAACTTAAGTCACGTACAAAATAAATATTCATCGGGCGGCCTCAAGAACTAATAAACAATATCAAAGAGGAATCAGGGTTACCATAGTGGAACTCTATAAAACTTGGGACATCGTGACTTCGCCCCCTTTGATGGGAATCCTGACCACACGCGTGGGGCGTGATTGTAATTCAACTGCTAATGCCACTTGGAATTCAATAAGTACCATCGATCAGATTGTAGGATCGAATTAGGGAACCACAAATGTGAACCTTTTTTACCAGATGGGAAAGACTCGGTAGATATATTTACAGGTGCATCAGCTGGGAAATTAATGAATAAGCTTGGAAATGCAACAGTTGTTAAATTAGGAAAGCCGTATCTGGTTTGAGATTTTTATTTTCGATAGACTAACGCTTCACAACTGTCTCGTCTGATCTTTAGGAGGGGTTATCATAACATAAAGTTTAAATATATTTACATGTCTTTTTTTTGCTTTCTATCTATATATGATATTTGTCGATCAAATTGAGCATTACGGAACAAAATACATTTTTCGGGGTCTGCGTTTTTTTTACAAGATACTGGGCAATTTCTATATTATATTTTATTGATAAGTATAATTTTCTATACACCCTTGGTTTTACTACTACCTATATACTTTTTTGCTTGTAATATGTATGTAAACGTAGATTTGTGCGATGAAAAACAGGACTTTTTAAGACTTTTTGCTTTAAGGCACGCGCAAATACACTACCGCCCTGGTAAAACTGATTTCATAATAATGTGACGTTTCTCTATTTATCTAAATTACCCATCGAAAGATCGATTGATGGGTTGGGCCCGTTAGTCATTCTCAAAACGGTAATCTATGCGATAGGGTCGCACTGTCATAATCAAAGGACATGAAAAAAGCAACATGATAACAAGGCATGAATAATTCGCTAGACAATATTATACGTAAAGCAACTTTGATTAAAGAGCAGTTCTTGTAAAGGTATAATGTTTAAATTTATTTATCGTATTAAACAGCTCTATTTGGAGAACTTAGATAAGGTTTTTTAAGTTTACCTAAATAGTTGTATTTCTAGTAAAAACGCATATTTACACAAAAAAAATACCCAGGTACTTTTTAATTGGTGAACGGATAATAGCTTAATACCTAACTTACTTAATACCTAATGTCTCAGGGTAACGAGCGCACTGCAGTGCCGCGCAGGCCTTTGTGTTTCAAAGTTCTGGGTGGCACTGCAATTGTTATGGGCCGGCGTTATGCTTACCATCAGGCAAACGACCAGCTCGTCTCGTTACCAAATAACATTAAAAAAAAAAAATAAAAAAAAATGGCCTATTGAAAAGGAGTCATATGCTCAGTACCTCAATAAAGAAAGCCAATAAGGAGCGAAAGATGATCAGTTAGACCGCTATAGAAGCAAGATTGCTCTTTTATCATAGTCGACTTACTAATTCTGTGCTCAAATTAGGTTGGAGTGACATTCCTGCAGGGCTAACATGCGCGCCACGACAAAATGTTGTCTACTGTTTTGTCTCGCACTTTCTCTCGCGAACATGAGACAAATGCACGACATAAGCATCGAGAAAATTTTGTCACGGTGCGCATGTTAGCCCTACTGGAGTTGCGTTACTGGTAATATTGTTCTAAATGTCTTTTTATATAATGGGTGGGCTGAAAGCGTATAAGTATTAGAGGAGCACATGTGAAAAGTCTTGGTACTAAACATTGTTTTAGCATCTTTTTACAAATGTTTGTTGACTAATTCTGTACTTGTATATGTACAATTATGTACTAATATTATCACGCTAAGTAAATAAAACTAGGGTAGACTTTTTTATTTTATTTTATTTGGTAACGAGACGAGCTGCTCGTTTGCCTGATCGTAAACATAACGCCGGCCCATAACAATTGCAGTGCTACCCAGAACTTTGAAACACACAGGCCTGCGCGGCACTGCAGTGCGCTCGTTACCCTGAGACATTAGATATTAAGTCTCATAAGCCCAGTAATTTCACTGGATACTCTGCTCATCAAACCGGAACACAGTAATGCTTGCACACTACTGCTTGGCGGCTGACTTCACGAGCAAGAAAGCTCTGCTCTGCTCTGCTGAGTCAGAAAGCTCTTTCACATAGTCAATATTCAACAAGTGTTATTAAAAAACTTAAAAAAAAAGTTCTTAAACTCTATTTCTATTACTTTTGTAGCTACAAGTTCTCTGTTCTGTGCTGTAATTGAACATTTAGATCAACCTGTAGAAGATAAAAAGCTAAGACGCACTTTATAACTACTAAGGAAATTAACTTCCAGCTACACACGCAAGGCAAATCATTAAGTCTTCGCTATTCGATCCTATCGGTTTTGACTAATATCAGCTGCGAGAATTTTAAATTGAACCTCTCTGAATGACTTACAACGCCTATTTCATAATCACACTATCAATAAAACTTTTCAATTTAGTTCCTACAAACGTAGGTAATGCAGTGAGCACCGTTCACTATTAATAGTGTGGGAACGCATGCGAAAAAATCCGGAATTGGAAAAAACCGGAATATCACTAACAAGTTCACATATTTGTCACGAGATGGCAGTGTTTTCAATTAATCCAAAAAGGACGCGAATTTTAATTGGTAATTAAGAATTGGTGACATTGTAGTTTATTAGAGATCTGACTAAATCGTAGCTAGTACAAATCCGAAGTCAAATCAGAAAATGGTACGCCATAAACTATTCCTAAGTAA
This sequence comes from Crocallis elinguaria, assembly GCA_907269065.1. Classification (NCBI taxonomy): domain Eukaryota; kingdom Metazoa; phylum Arthropoda; class Insecta; order Lepidoptera; family Geometridae; genus Crocallis; species Crocallis elinguaria. The sequence goes on from OU026076.1 coordinate 4,009,492, forward strand.
ATCTTGTACTACTTGGTAGGATATTTATCAATTTAAATGCAACATGTAGGGTTGAATTAAGCTTTTATTTACGCTGTTGTCGCGTTGAGCGGTATTCCCATAACTTGGAGGTTTACATGCATTTGCGCAGGCCCACGTCACATTTGCTATTCGATCCACTACGGCAGGGTTGCTATTGGCAACATATATGGCAACTACCTTATGTTATCGCAAAATTATGGCTCGAATTTACATCTTTACCGAACAAAAGACGCTTTACGGAAACGCTGGTACCTCTAACCCTTTTAAGGCACAGTTTTATTACCAGAGAACCTTTATTCATAGAGCTGGTAACAACAAAATCCATCTTTTATGAAAAATGCAGTGTTATTAAAACCAGTTTCATAGAAACCCATTCGCACATCTTTTATTTCGCATCATCAAGCCCGATGGAAATTGAAAACTACTACCTAAAGAACTCAAACAAGTCGTTCTCGTAAATTACTATATACTAAATTACAGTACAAAGTAGTGGGCATATGTTCCTGTCGTCAATATAATATGCAAATGACAAAGCACACGTTTATGGCCCGGCCCATACCGTTTTACGCGTAGCTCCCGTGGGGATAATATTATCATTACTTAGTAAATTATTGCTACATCTATTAATCAACTTTAAGTGGTGAATTTGTTTTCATTCTTTAATCTAAAGATTTAGAGCCTCATAATTGAAGGCGATTAAACGAAACTAGAAATTTAGCAAAAATGCTTCAAGTATAGTTAGTCTAGAAAATGCACGTATACAGCAGGGTTTTTTCTTTAATATGTGGAGTCATGCTGCCAGCTCGTAAGCTCGAAAAACATATCCACAGTCGTGCCCGTAAATCGTCAAGAATTTACACGGAAAAAACATAAAAACTAACAAGCCGCCTGTATCGTCAACGATCGCCGATTCTCTTATCCTGTGGGTGGTCCCACATTAAAATCGAAAAAAAGACAAGAAAATGGCGGAAAAGCACTAGGCGCGCTTATAAATAATGCATCGGAATGCTTGTGCGTGTCATGTCGTGCGAAAATGAACGCCCCTGCGTCTGCGCAGCGCACCGTTACCGGATTCAGGATAGCGTATTTTAAACCACCTACTGGTGGCGTGCGAGTTGCTAATTGCGATGTTAATTGCACTTGCACTGTTGATATTAAACTTGATGTCGCATCTCTTAACTCTCGTTAGCTATGCTAACAAAGATTGTAATTGCGACACTCGTTTGTATTACTCTTGTTGCGGGACGGAATCGTCCGCGTCACGCTCACGCATGAATTATTTCGAAAACGATATTTTGTTCAAGCTTAGCTTACTATTTTTAGATTTTTGTAGTGAAGCCGATTCGGTCAACATCACTAGTTTTTTCATGATTTTGGCATTGAGTAGAGATACAATTCCTTTACTTAACTTTAGTGACAAAACAACAAAAATCAGGCGCACCAAGCTCGAAATTAACAAGTCGTCTTAGAACAAGTTGCAAGTTACACAATCTTGTCATACTACCTTTCTGAGTGCGATCGTTAATAACAACCATTGCCATCTTTTTACCCTTCGCTATCCCATACAGTACAATATTACCTACAGAAGTATTTTACCTTACCTGGATTATGTTTGCAACAATGTTGTACCTTGCAGTTGAATATTTTGCTTTTTTTGAAACAAATGTAGAGCCGACGTCTACAGAAATAATTACGATGGTTATCTCTGAAATGTTCATGGTGGTAGTCATATAATTTTCGTGAGAACTAATTTGGAGTTCGTATATGGAATAATTTGTGGTCAAGATTGGTTTTAGAATAAATTGGTTTTAAATTAGATGGAACCGATACAAACAACGCATGAATCTTTATCTTTAAGATCACTCCATGACATCTCTAATGGCTTAAAAGACACTAATTGAAGTTCCCAATCCACGGCATCTACATTTTCGTATCACACGTAATTTAATTCATAACAATATCTATGCAAAGCAGCATGTCTATCTTCTAATGTTATAACACAGTAGCCACGAAGCAATATCTATGCATCGACTAATCAATTCTCTACGAGACACGAAGATGCATTTGCGTAAATAAACCATACATATACATTCCATTCATAACACGACTTATTTTAGAATAATCACAGGATTCCACACGGTACTGGTGTTGAGAATCTCACGAGAATATGTCTCGTATTTTTACAGGACAGTGGACTCTTCATTAAATATAATTATGATAAGAGCAATAATAACAAAGCAATAATTTAACGTTAACGAGGTGATATCTACGATTATGTTGAATTGACGCACTTCATACATATTTTGTGAAGTTTTAATTGAAACTGACAATAAAACACGGCTCTTAAATAATTCGTAAAAATCCGGACGCAAGTCGCATCACTATTCCTTGTCTTGTAAGTGAGTAACGACATCTACACTATTCTACACCCGTATGATACAATCCGCATCTCGATTTCGAATATCGGATTCAAGATGGTGCCCATTTCTATAGGCTAGACATGAATCAAACTGATCCATAATTCATACAGAATAACTAAAGCAGTGTACCTACTTCGTAAACCCCCCGCGTCGGGCATTTTTCACTCACCACGTTGAATAAGAATACATCGGAACATAAATAAGAGTTAGGCTCTCGGGGCACAAACAATTCTTTGTGCTAAAATGAAATATGTATTTCAAGTAGGGAATGGCCAATTTGCTACCGCTAGATTAAATGAATAAGTCAAAACGCGTTGCGAAACCTACAAGTTACCGGACAACTTTGATGTATGTAAGAAGCTATTCATCCTAAAGGAAAGGTCGTTTAAGTTCTTGTAATTTTAGAATTTAGCTATTCAGTAAATGTATGCCGTGAATTACGAGACTCCGCAGGCCGTTTGTCATAGCGCTTTTGCAACAAATTACTTGGTAGTATTTAACTTCCGAAGAATGTACAAGTTCTCATGAAGTATGACCTGAAGCACTTGTACTTGTATCTATTCTGTGCTTGAAGATTCATGTGATTATAATAAGTCAAATTCAAATTGCTTTATTCAAATAGGCCCCAAAGGTGCACTTATGAAAGTTAAAATAAATGACTCTAACAGCGGGCCTCTGCAACATTCGTCTACCCGAATCACAGACTAAAACTGATGCTGTCTTTATCAGAACATAATAAATGACAAAGACACCAACAGACCCAATCCGTGCTCAAAGTCAACGAACCTTCCAGAAACCCACCGTGCCCGTTCCAAATTGGTATTGTCAAAGAGTAGTACATCACTTTTGGGCACACGTCAATAATTTTATGTATACAAATAAATAAAATTAAATTGTCTGTTTGTAATGTCAAAATAATAGTTTTTTTTTACCAAATACATATGAATGCGGTATGGTAAAAAAAAACGGTAAAAAACCACAGTATATAATGTACCTAAAACAAAAAACGATTTTTAAAATGTTTGTGAGTTTGTCTGTCTATTTGTTCCGGCTAATGTCCGAAACGGCTGGACCGATTTTGACGGGACTTTGACTGGCAAATAGCTGATGTTATAAGGAGTAACTTAAGCTACGTGGGCAAAGCCGCGGGGCACAGCTAGGATTTAAGTACAAACATAAAAGGGAACGTCGAAATAGATTCACGGCATGAAGATTTCTTACTTGTACTCAATGCGTCTATAATCTATTAATCTATTGTATCCTAAGGGGAAAAAAATTCTTTCACATAAATCATTTGGGTAATTCTACTTACTACCTAGATTAATGAATAAAAATCAATGTGATATATTGATGATGGAATGATTCAAGAACATGTTTCACACATTCAAATGTTAATAACTATAATAGAGGGTATTTGAATTTTATGCAATTCTTCTGGTACATTTTTCTCTCCTAGCTCCGAGCATCTTTAGGAGACAAAAAAAATTGTATTGAAGATGGCTCAGCCTACTCCAACACAGTATGATACTACGTATCATAGATTCTCCAAGTTTAAGACATCGCTACACCAATCATACCTACAAAAACAGTTTCTTTTAAAAGAAAAATTTTGTACTCGGGAATAGAAAACACTGGAGTAGGTATAAACAAATTTCATCCGGCATTCCATTGACGGCTCCGAAGCTAAGTTGGTAGTAACCCTGCCTGCAAAGCGAGGGGTCCCGGGTTCGATTCCCGGCCGGGGCAGATTTTGTGTAAGCATAAAGTTTGTTCTCGGGTCTTGGATGTTTGTGATGTGTATCTGTGTGTGTCCATGCCACCTGCGATACAAGGAATCCTAGTAACGGGGGTGTAAGTGTAAGCGTTTTTTTTTCGTAGTTCGTTAAATTGAAATGGTACTTACGATTGACATGGTTGATGTAATATCTCCCAATCTGAGGATCGTACGCCTCCTCCCAACCGAGCGGCAACTCATTGCCAATGCAGTCCGCGAACGTCTGAGGTTTAGTATATCTGAAACAACGAAAAAATAGAATAAAGTCTATGCATTAATTAATATAGGTACTATACTTCGAGATTTGAGACATGATTCGTTCCATTCAAAGTTGGGTCGCACAATATTGATAAGTGCAAGCTAAACATCAGGCGAATAGGTACAGGTTTTTTGTCAGTTATCTAAGAAATTATAGATCATCAAGACATTTCACTTTTCATCAGTTGATATAACGATCTGGTATGATCACCAACCTAAAGACAAATAGAAATGTATTTGAAAACGACTCAATTCTTATAAAAACCGAGTAGGCAATCAAACTAAATCAGCCTCAGGGGAGTCTCAAAAGCCTGAGTCAAAACGGTAGTTTCCAAGGAACAACAAGCGAAACAAAAAAGCTATTCCCATACATCTTTAGGCATATTCCCACGAAGGCACAGGGAGCCTATTAACTCCCTATAACTATCATTAAGGCAAAATAAAAATAGCCATGGACCCGGTGATTATTTCAAAGTTTTCGACCGGATAATTTTTACTAGTTATTTCATAATGAAGACCGTATTCCATAATTTAGATACTCTCAATTTGGTCTTCACTTTGTTTGTAAACATGCAACTTGATTTTTTGGGAGTCCTAATTAGGAGTTGTATAGGAACATATTATTTATTTATTTATTTACCATGCATGGGAAACAAACAGCTTATATCTAAGGAATATAGTATTATGACTGATAGTTACAAAAAAGCCTTAAATAGTTTCCACTTATAGAATGACAGTGTTTACAATAATAAGAAAAATAAAATGAAAAAAAAAAAGAACTAACACAATTATATCTAGCTAGTGCATTCTAACAATTTTTGAATTTAAAAAAAAAATATGTTTGTATTAGCCCACATCAATCCTTCTTATATTACTTATGTGATCTCTTATATTATGTGATCTTCGAATATTACTTATTATTACCATACACATTTCTTAACTTCCGTTACCATTGATTTCGATATTCGATTACCTGTTTTCACTTTGGTCAGATTCCGCTTTCGTCACAACAAATATTAGGCTGTTATTTTTCTGACGAATGTGACACCAATATCAAAAATTCACGGTAAAGTTTAAAACGCCTACCAAAAATATATTAAGTATACCATCAATAAGCTGCTGAAGTTTCGGTTGTTCGCTCTCACTAATCCTCATCGAGGAATGCCTTAAAACTGGTTTTTACAAACACCTGTTCGGCCATAAAGGTAATGGTGTCTAAAACGGAATATCGTTGAAATATGCGACAGCTTCGTGATTCGCGAGGACTAGTAAGGTACGAAACGTATCAAATACGTCACAGTGTGGTCTTTGGAATAATTAATGAGTTTACTAGTTTTGAGGTCACTAACAAATGCACAACATAAACTACTGGTAAGCAAATGAAGAAGTGACATGAAAGAAATATCTGTCATCATAAGGTTTAGTTTCATTAGATTTTTTAGCTACTTCAGTGAAGAGAAAAAGAAATAAAAAAAATATTGTTATCTCTATGCACATGTTTGTTATAATATACAAGCTTAAGCCTGCGGCTTCGCCTATGTCGTATATATCTTTATAAATTGTAGCCTATGTGTTATACTGATATATAAGCTATATTACTGTAAAGTTTCATCAAAATCCGTATATAAAACATCCATCTATACATCCACCCATCCACACAAGCTTCCACATAATATTAGTAGGATGTAGGAACTGTAACATCAATTAGTAAGTCTCTGATTTGCAGATTTCGTTTTTCGACACTTCACGAATTCGTTTTTCAATATCTAAGTAGATATTTAGTACACCTACCTACTAATACCCTTATAGTGATGAAAGCAGCATCATGTGATTTGCAGATCATAATAAAACGTCTTCCACAATTTCTGTTAATACAATGTAGGTAAAATGCTTTTAAAATTACTATCGGACAGCCGTCGCCGAACAAAAATGCAGGTGCAATTTCCTCCCGTCTAGGCAGATAATACAGGTTGTGGCATGAGAATAATTAATGATGGCCGATGGTGCCCGGGAGCTGGGCAGGGCGTGGTGCACTGGCGCCAACCGCGACCTGCTCCCAATCGATACGGGTTCCAGCATGATTCACGAGCCAAGTAGGTACCGCTCACAAAAAGCGGACCAGCACGCATTTCCGATAGTGACGAAACTGCCTCGTCTCAGACGCATCCCACTTAACGGTTTTCGTGACTTTTAATATGGCATTTATACGGTAGTCGGTTAAATAAGATTCCTCGGTTAATTGGCCACGTTATGTCCAGTTTGGCGTACGTGCAACTTTTGGAATCGACGTTTTCGATGTTTGCGTGTCTCTCGTTTACCGTTCGCCGGTTGTTTTACAGTAAGCAATGAGGTGATGTCGGTTTAATGATCATGCGGTTGTCCAAATTCCGATATAGTCGCGGAAAGCGAGCTAAAACTTTCCGAACTACAAAGACCTAGTTTCTAGAGCTATCAATTTCTTATGTAAATTAACATTACGCAATCGATCAAACAAGAATAGTATATAAATAATAGTCGGACAGGTAAAGATTTTATTATTCAAAACTAACATTTGAAGAGCGGATTAAACTCCTTCAATGGAAATTCGTTACTCCTTCCGCACGGCTACCGAATACGGCGTCCATTTCAAAACACGATCACTCTTATCGAGGTGAGGGGATAGAGGGCGCGTGCGTGTGCGCATCCAATGCATCGCTGCTTGAGCGAGACGCGAATACTTTGTCTACAGGAGCGAAAGGGACAGTGGCAGATACAAAGTTGCTGCGTCTTGGAATGGAAGCTGCGGAATGGAACGGCAGAAACCAGTCCTGTCAGCGGGACGTCAAGACAAGCCGAGTTCTTGGAAACGGTGACCCGTGTCACGGAATCCCTAGCTGCACACATAGGCAGGCTTTCACACACACACACACACACACACGCACATACACGCAAAACGCATCTTTTACTCTCATCAAACATTGACGTGACAGAATGTTTATTGCTGTCATAATAAGGGAACTTTACGGAACTGCTTTTTAAGTGTGGCTAGATTTTGTTATTTAAAAGACGCTAAGTTTAAATTAAAATTATGCTTCCTAAAATAAAAATCTCTATTAGAATACAGAAATTAATCATAACTCCACTCTTATTATAAGTTGATTATATTTATAAGGTGGTTTCGGGACAGTGATTAAGTACCTACTTAGTTAATTTGTGGTAAGATGACAAAATGATATGTACGCTACTATTTGTGGAAAAGTTTCCTCGTAAATTATTTTCCATATCATGATAGCATTGAAAGGTCGCATTCCGAAGATATGGCAAGGAAAAACTTTATCGATGATAACAATACTTACTGATAATGCTGTTGTAGCTATTATTATTAATAGAAATTTAATGCTAAGAGTCAATACGGTAGATAAGATAGTTGCTACATCATTGTTAGGAAAATACACCACGCTGCAGTAGGTAGGCCGGTACTTAATGTACCTACTTAAACTATAATATTACATCAAATCTTACCCAAAGCAAAGGTTAGATAATATAGTAACTAGATTATCAAGTCCCGAAGGCGATGCATGATTTTTTCGAAATTAATAACTTGCTCCAGCGTTTTTCATCAACGCCATCTATCGGTGTTCGTTGGAACTTGAAAGGCGTCCAGCTGTGTTTACAAGCTCGATCACTGTGCATCGATCAATTTTAAAAAAATACACTTTTGTTAGTTGCAACTTTGCGGCTGAGCTTTTATTAGTCTTTTTATAATTTACTAATCATAGTAATATTTTCAATTTCAAAGTTACTATTTGTGTACGATGCCAGTTTACTATTAAACCGCTAAACTGATTCGAGTTGAAAAGGAAGGACATAATATAAGATTGAGTAAAAAATTAAGTTTTGGATAAACTAAACATTTACGTAAAATTGAAGCAGGGATAGAAGGTCCACAAAAGGTGAAAGCTCAGCAAGTATATTCTACAAGTCACCACAACGTCATCCCATGAATCCGTATAAAACTCCCTCTTGATTGAACCCCCAGGATGCTTTTGGCGGAAATAAAATATTGTTCAAATGCAGTGCTCACTTCTCAGTAGGTAATCAGTTGATCTGGAAAAATGGGGTTTTTTACCATCGATATGATTTAATCCGGTTAATTTGTATGCGTTTTATATTGTGCGATAGGCTAGTGCATCTCACTTTCATTGAAAAATGGCACGGCAGAAGGCCAATGTACCGTCAGTCGCCATCCGCAAATAGCAACGCGAAGGTAGCTGCCCGCTTTGGGCTATTTCGCTGCATGCTTCTGCAGATTTCACGCCACAACGCATGCTGACACTTTGATCTACAAATAGTACCTGCTTATAAGTTGTAACCTTGAACAAGTTCCACCGCTATACTGAAACTACACATACAGCAAAATAACAAAGAGTTGTTAAGATGAGACATTTTAGTTGGAAGCGATTTCACATACTGGCGTAAGCTAAATCGAATCAGTTGCCAAATTGTTCAAGAATTTGAAAAGTCCAACGAACAAATCCTGGATTACGACAAACTTGGAGCACGTCTGGTCGGAGGCGGTGCCACGCTGTCTCACACATATCGACCGACCGACAGACGAACACGCACACCTACTAATGTTCTATAAATACCACCAGGGAAATATTTTAATCCGGATGGCCCGTTTAATGCACATTCCATAGGCTTCGGAACAATCTCAGTTTTTTTTAATACTTATTTACTCCAAGTGAGTGCGTTATTATTTAGATTTTCAAGCTAAGATATGATGCTAACTGAAAGTGTAATAATGCTAGGTGAACAACATGTTCCATACAAAGTACCTCCCTAATGAGTGAATTCTTTAGTTGTGATGTCATTTATATCGGTTATTTGTAGGTGCCTTGTCTTGTCTTGTCTTGAACATAGCGCACTCATGGACAGGAAGATTACGTTTGGATGTCCAAAAAAGGCCCGCTGTTAGGGGTCAACGTGATTTCCTCTCGCATTCCGAACGACTGACACATTGGTTGCTTCAGCGCAGTTATAATCAAATTAAATACAACTTGCAATGGGTTCGACGAAGCATGCCGACCGGATGATCCAATACATGAATACAAAATTTCGTATCAGAAATCAGAACTGTTCCACGCAGTAAAGTAACCACTTGTTATAAACATTCCATACGAGTTGCGTCATGACCAATCACCCAATTTATCCCAAAATTGCCACGGCAATCGGTCGAAAGTGGTAATTATATGATGGGTTATGGCAAACGTACAAGCTAATGTGTGGCTATGACGTCACGATATTCGATCATTGACAAACCACATTCCAGCGCCAAGTGTGAACTGTGTTGTTGAGACGCTGGTCACGTCATTACACCAAGGTCTCATGCTCGTCTCACACTCGTCGAGTGCTCGGAGCTGAATATTTAAGCTCCAACGATAAACACCATTATAAAACTCAAAATTTCTCAGCCTGTATTGGTAAGCAGATCTCGAAAATTACAAGTAACGCAATTAAACTGTCCAGTTTCAAAATCGAATGAAAGACCTCACAATAAAATATCGTCGAAATAAACGAGCAACTTTCGAAGCGATTGATCCGACTTTTACAATTGAATGTTGCATGCTGTCTGTAGAAGTGATGGACAGACGGACAGCGGGTTGCATAAACACAGAATATATAGGGTTTCCGTTTGAATCACGTCGCATACCAGGCGCCTTCGTCACGCCTGCGCTCGCTGCCGGCGCGTGCGACACAATATCATGAGTGCACGACTCCGCTCACAAACATTCGATACTACGATACCTAGTCTTAATACTGTCTATACATAATGACGAATTGTCCGCTGCCATAATATCGGCGCGGCTCAGGAATTTCTAATTGATATTGCATTGTAGTCACTCCCATTCTGTTCGTAACTCGTTCGAGTAATAACTACTTACAATCTGATGAAGGAGATTAAGCCCCATAAATCTGCGCATTCAGATCAGTTGTCGTTATAAATCAGTCCAGGGCGTACTCTAATACGTCTAGAACAAAACTTTATTATCATCATAAATTCATTGTTATATTTGTTTTGTTTCTTCAACGATGCATGCTAATTAATTAGGAATTTAAGCGAACGTAATAAAAACTACCCATTCATCGGTACGACTGACCGGTTCTCGGATTTACATACAAATTGAAGGTATCTACTAGAATTGCTCGAAGAAAATGTACAAAAATGTTAATGATATCTTTGGCATTCAAAGCTTCTCATTATGCAGATATGTCAGTTACTGAAACTGTTTCTGGAAAAGCAATCACCGCTTGTGGAATACCGCCCTCGGAGTATGGCAGAAATGCTGCTAATGGTTTGTAACGACGTTTCGCGCGAGTATACAACTACACAAATGATACTTTCCCAGCCGGTAGAAAGTCAAACATTAGGAAAGGCACCAATGCGGTTCCATTCACATGGTGTTGTTATTGGAGCGGTGTGAGGACCGGAAAGGAAGGTTAAACATTGGCCAAACAAGTGGGTATCGATGCGGCGGAATGCATCGCGAATGAATGGGAGGCGCCGGCCTTCTGTGAATGTTTGTCGAGGAACAGAATTCCTCGCTCCATTGTTTCATGGACAGTTGGAGCGCTGGAAAAGGCTGTGGGATTTGAAAAGATGCAATTTGTACCTAAAAGTAGCTTTAATTATAACATTCAAATAAGGATTAACTGTTATAAACTACAAAGAGTACTCCTTGGTCCGGTACCTACGGGTTTAAAACAATTAAGAAGAAGATAAAAATTTGCTGAGAAACTATGAAATAGTTGACAACAGAACACGATGACAAGAACGGTCAGAATATAGGTACCTACTTTAGTAACCGTACCTACTAAAAAGTGTAAAAAAGAAACCAGCATTGAAGGCATTGCGGCGAATGTAGTTTGTTAATGTGTTAACAGCACATTTGTCAATTTGGTAACAGCTAAATTTGACATAGCAAAATTAATAACGAACCAAATACCTACTTGAAAACAAGTGTCAGCAAGCATTCTAATTGAGTAACGGCCGCAATAAACGCAAACTACTTCGCACTAGCACTAAAACCATAATTCAAGCAGGATAACACGGCCAAGGAGGCATGGTACATACTATTGGAATGAGAAATTATTTATTACGAACTATGCTGTCGCATATTTTCGCCCACGCCCAAACCGCAGGTCGTCAACAATTTATTCAGAATCAAGGATTTGTACTCGTTCGCCTCTTAGAAGCCTCTGTACCTAAATTTTATTAACTATTCTCGGAATACATTTCGTCGAGTTAAACACATGTGCAAAGTTTATCCACTGAATTTTAATTTTGTTCACGAATTCCAATGTTTAATTTGTTTCATTTGAATATCTGACTAAAGTGCATTTAAGTACGGTTTATTATGTAGTCTCAGACTGTTATCTCTTTTTTTAAAACTGAAGGCACCTACTAATCCATTGTAATATTATAAATCTCAAAGAAATACAATGTCTATCTGTCTGTTATATGTTCATGGCGAGACTACTTAACCTTTTGCCAGAAAACAAATTTCTGCTTTTGCATTTAAATTTTGTACAGAGTAACCTTAAAGCCTAAAGAATGATACAGTGAAACAACTCCACAGTTTCCACAAACTCATTTCAACCAGTAGAAGTTGCTCAAATACCAATTCAATCCAGCATAACAAAATCACTTACTTAGCAGTATGAAATCACACCACCCACCCAAAGTATTTGTCATGTGAACATCACAAACATTTTGGGGTGGGTAATAGTGTGCTCATTAAATGCGTTGCGGTAATTACTTTCCCATTATAACTTAGTGAAGTATCAGCTCCGTTACATCATTCGATTGGAATCGCATGTTTTCCTAGCGAAGCTAAAGCGTCACCAACGTTAATACTTTTATAGAGGAAACGTCCAAATAGGTAACATTCTTTAGACGTCTTGGCATCCTCCAATGGTTAATCAAACAGCCTTATGCAAATCAGGCACTTACTTATACAATTTTATGACCGAAGACTGCCGAAGATTTATCAACACTCCCTACAAGGGGGGACAAACGCTTACAAATTCCATCTAACCTTTCCGCTGCTCGTTGTCGACTGTCTACACATTATATTTTGTAAGTTTATCATTACTTATGCCAACTCACATGAAATTATGGAGCAGTTTTACATTACGCGTTAAGCCACTTTCAGAGATGAAATAGTGCAACTAAATAGAGCACCGCATATTAAATTCTAAAACCTAGAATAGATCCTCATAACAATGAAAACATTTTACAGGCAGTGGGCAAACAACTGCTTTATGACGGCATATAGATAAGAGAGGAATGCCAATTTTGATTAGAAACGAGAACAGTATGCTTTTATCGCATACTTACATAGATAAGTTTAAACATGCGTGATTTTAAACACTTTTTCATTATTGTGACGATAGCGTAATTGATTTCGTTTGGCATTCGAAACGATCATCAAAATCTATTTGTTACGTATTTTTCTTGTAAACGGAAGATAACTGATACAATATTCCACTGAATTTTAGCAATTTCCAAGGGTTGAGCAACGTCTCGAAACCGATTTCTAAATGACCATTGCGTCTACTGAAATATTTTTAATGACCCATCGGCTTATTAGTAGTGGAATCAAAATAAACCTATAGATTGTGGCCGCGAGTGTCGACGGCGGCGGCGGTGCCGACGCGCGTCTGGGTGTATAAAATCACCAAGGACATATTTATCTGAGAGGAATGCGTAAAATAAACAATGTTGTAGGTACGCTATTTCACGTCTGCTGGTACTGTTCGCAGCCACGCGCCGCGCCCTGCAGTACACATTTCAACAAAACGTCTCGGGAAATATTCCTTACAAACGTGCAAAATATGTCCCCTATTCCCAGACTACAACATAATTTCGTATACCTAGATGTCGATATCTATACGCTGAATAGTGCAGAGAGTAAAATCACACAAGTCATTTAGCACCCACTCGATTAGAGTCAAGAAACGCAGTAAAATGCCCAGCCCCTTTAGCGTTACGCTTGAAGGAGCACGGACTTGTGTTGTGCGTGGGAAGAACACACTTGGGTTACACAATCTTGTGAAGATAGCTTCGTTATAGACAAATACATTGCAATGAAAATGTGCGAGAAAATCGAGAAACTGAATATTAATAATGACTGTTCATCAGAGGTTACGGCAGAGGTTGTATCCAAAGCTAAAGGCAGCAGTTAATCTTTATTCCACAGTTATTGCAGTATTGAGCACACCAACATTTATTATTAAATTAGCCATCTACGACACGCATTTGCCGGCCGCAGACATGCAGATCGCATTCAGACATTCCATTGCAAGCATCCTTGCGTTCTCACATCTAATTTGCCAGCACTTAGTTTTGCACATTATCCGTAGGTAGGTACTTGACGGAGGTTTCATTCGCAACACGGAATTATTATGCGTTAACGACCAACGGAACGCAACACTCTGGTATGCGAGAACAATGTACCGACCGACGCAGTGAAACTGCATTCAAGCGATACAATTAAAGTAATAAACACCGCCAAGGTATGAGTTCTCATTCGCCTGTTAATCGATGCTGTCATTGTCTTCCAAGCTTCCTTCATTGTCGACGATACAATGAATAGTTTTTTCTTCGATTTAGCTACAATGCATAGCTGTCGAGCGCTTCGACATTTCTTGCTTTAAGGTTTTTTAGCTAGTATCATAGGCGTGGTTTTCTTGTCATTCTGCGAAAACCGCACAATGATCATTGGTATGAACTTGAACACATCGTAAAAGCAGTGCTTGCTGTACTAGTCCATTGTGTTGTGATCCTTCGATATCTAAATGGCCGGTTTCATCTATTTGTGCGTAAAATTGGTCTACTAACTCGACTTGATGATGAATGATATCCTCAAGGTAGGTACGTAAATAATTGCATTCTTCCAGAGCCTTACGCGGTAACGTGAGGAAACATTTTTCATAGTGGTGTTTAGGTTACTCGTATAAGGTTAATAGCGTCGTATACGCTCGAGACGTGTCCGGGTTATTTTTAGCATTAATAAATTGGCTTAGTTGCTCGTTTTATTGTTTGAGCGTTTTGCACAAGTGGATGTCCACGATAGACATCCGCGGTGCCACCAAGCACGACAAATTCTGGGTCAATTTTGGCTCAGTTGCTTTTTACTGCTCCTTTATCATTCATAATAATTAATGCCCACTTGTAGTATTGTTGTGTCACAATGTGGCCGTTTCGTTAAATATATAGGTTTCTAATATATCACCATAACTTTTAGTGGTCTTATATTATCCATGATCACGCTGACGCGTGGAAATACGTTGGCTGGGTAATTAGGTATGTGATAAGTTTTAGATGGAAAAGGGAGGGGCAGGCCTATGTTTAGTAGTGGACGTCTTCCGGCTGATGATGATGATGATGAAGATTTAGATTTAAAAAACATAGCATACGTTTAGATGACCTAATATCGTTTGCAACATCTCGAATATCATGTAATGTCGACCTCGAGGAATGCAGTTTGCCAAAAGGTTCAATAAAAATACCACTTTATGTTTCCTGTGTCAGCGGTGAATTTTATTGTGGTGTCAATGTACCGGTACCTGGCTCTCATGAGCCTTCTTTACTCGAATCAATTTAATCTACATTCACATTTAGGTAATAATATTTGCTTAACACAGCCGGCTTTCTTGTGGAACTACAATCACTGTTTGGGAGTCTGACATTATTATTATACAAATTGCAGTTGAATTATTCATTTCAATGCTCATTTCTATAATTACTTTGATGATCTTACACGCATATTCTATTATAAATGATGCTGGTTTGGTTGCAATTAATTCGCTTGTTTTGTTACACATTGTTTTGGTTAGCAGTATTTTCATGCATTACATCTTAAAATTCTGATGTATGTAACTATAAATTGTCTTCTAGGAGGTCTCAATGCTAATTGTTACGCTGTTTAACATCACCAAGGTGATAATTGGCCATTTTAAACGTAACTGCAGGTGTTAACTTTTGTTAAGGTCAAGTTTTTAAGACAATGCAGGTGCCTTTTCAACTATGGTAAATAGAAACGGCTAGAGGCATGATCGGTATTTAATAGGGATGTGTTGCTCAGCACCTGCAGATCGGTAAGGGGGATGTGGGGAGCGGCGGCGCGGCAGTGGGAGGGGAGGTGCGCCGCTTTAGAAAGGCGCGACCATCGCCGCAGGCCTGGGCCGCATTCTACGGCCTGTCATTCACACCGCGCAACTTGCCTATGCATTGCATTCCATCTCCCACCGCGTTCTCTACTCATTGCCAGTTGCCACCATACATACACGCAGTGCGCACCTTGCAAAACCGCTGAGTGCAGACCAAACTACCCAGACAGCATGCCACATTAGTCTATAACGCATAAACGCTCGAATTATTTTTATGCCAATTCAGTAACTAACATTACTGTGAACCAGTTTCGTGGCCTCATTAATCGCGATCGGTCTCCACAGCTCACCAAATACGTAGATACGAAAACAAGACCACAATGCGCATTCCGATGGATAAACAAATGATAACCATAATAATAATTCGTGTTTAGCTCATTTGTTGTCACTAAATTGTGGAATGTCGTGTGAAATCGAGGTTGTCGGACATTCTTACCGCTAGAGAGCAGCAGCGTCGCAACCAGCGAATAGTTTGTTTTTCAAGATTTATTCTATTTTAGACTGACGTTTATCACTTGTTACTGTTTCATGTGAAACAATCCTATGTTCTTTCTTTATACAACCACCCATAATGTACAAATTCAATTAAAATCTGTATGAAATTGTATTGGAATGTAAAGTTTTGACATGGGGCTCTTACGGGTTAACACTTCTCTTTGGAAAACTTACCTGTCTCGCGGGTCGATCCACGTCGTTTTCCTACTGTTGTGATCGATGAAATACAATTTTCCGTCAAAGTCCCTCGCATAATCCCATCCGTCGGGCAAGGGTATCTCACCGTTTCGTCTCCTTGGCATATTTCACTGATTAAATCCATTCAAACGAATAACGAAGCACACTCGCGAACTAGCTACACGGCCATGTTGAATACCTCATTACGAGGTGTGACGTCACGCGGGATCGGCCAATGGCGGCGAAGGGCCCCCACGATGGAATGCGGCGCGTACGCGAGCGCGAACACTCGGGGCAGTTCCGTACGACACTAGCGATAGCAACGATACATGCGACCGCACCACGCGACTCCGCGCCGCTGACTGAACCGCGCCGAGTCGCCGCCACGTTATCACCGCTCATGATAATATTCACAACCAGCACCTACTGTCTAAATGCATTCCTCGACCATCTAATGTTTACATTACATGGTCTACTAGTGACTGATGCTATGTACGGTTCGGAGTTCGGACAACGCGAAACGAACTGGCAATGTAAGCAAATGTACGTACGAACATACTCATTCAATCTATTTACGATTCCGCTGTATAAATACGTATAGACGGGCGTGTATACGTATACAGCGCATTCCACAGCGTATGCAAGTACCTACCTAAAAGCGTACATACAAATTACACATCCAGATACCTACAACTACATGGAGTTAGTTTATCTGACTCTATAATGTTGCTGTATCAGAGCATACTGCTCAGAATATGATGACATTGTAGATCTACATGATATGACCTACAAAAATACGCAATCGAGATGTTCTATAGAACTTAGTATGTCGTTCAAACTTGCTGAAAGAAGTAAGCTAGGCTATAGAACGTTTGTATAATAAAGATAGGCAGATATATTTAAGGTAAGTAACCATTGTACGGGCCAACTCGTATAATTTTTCTCCATACTATGTAGAACCATATTATTCCTAAGTTAGTATCAAAAAAGCTGTCAATGTATAATTTACGGCCGGTTAGAAACAGTGGTATAATCTGTGCAGAAGTCTAGCAACAGGCCCTAACGTGGCCTATATAGTGGTCCTTCGAGTAACAGAGGGTCTGTTGCTCGAAGGACCACTATGTACAATTATTTTCAACTATTTTCATCGAAACAAGAAGATTAAAAGACTGGAAAAACAGTTGACAACTGGATAAAATGTAACCTATCTAGCAACAGTTTTGTTTCCCAAAAGGGAAAAGATAGCAAGCAAACTTCGAAAACAAACGTATTCTCATCGAGCCTTTATGGGTTATCGTTAAATACATTTTTACTAATGATTAACAAGCAAAGGAGCAGTGTGACAAAATGAAAATTGCTTTAAAAAAGCGACGAATCGACTTCAGTGACAAACTACTGAACCGATTTTGATGAAATTTCTATGGGAAGTATACCCTTTCAAATAAAAAAAGAATTTTCCAAATCGGTTTATAAATGACGGAGATCTGAGGTAACAAACATAAAAAAAAAATACCCGACGAATTGATAACCTCCTCCTTTTTTGGAAGTCGGTTAAAAATTTAGCAATATCGTAGAAAAGTTACGATTTTACTATTTATAGCGATCATTTATGGAACGGAATATGTTTAAAGACATTTAATCTCAAAACAGACATTACATGTCAATTACTTGAGAACAATTCCAAACATAAATAAAATTATCACAACATCGTCGTGTCTAGTGGACTGTGCCTACCCACCCAGCGTATTCATTTGCTTATGAGACTGTGATCTACTTAGCATTATTTATGTCAAAGTCTCAGTCCTAATCTCGTGAAGAGGCTAGGTTTCGGTTCTATTCTGATGATTTTGGAGTCTTTGGACCCAATGACCTAACATATACCAAGCACAAACCATACTTATTTTTGTGTTCAGCTGCCTTATCAGCTAACAATCTCGTGTTCGTTTTCAATACCAGACCGATTAAAACCAGCGGTCACTATAGTCTTCGTGTGGAAGGAATAGTCTAGAATTCGTTACAAAACGCAAAGAAGCTAAAACTATTGACAACTCCTTCCACACGAAGACTAGTGACCGCTGGTTTTAATCGGTCTGGTATTGAAAACGAACACGAGATTGTTAGCTGATAAGGCAGCTGGTCCTCCTTTTCCATTGGCCACTCTGGGCAAGTGCTAAAGCCCCGCGATTTATAGGGCCACGTAGTTCCATCGGCCATCAATACAAACAATAATTGCAATATCACAAAATCTCGTAGTGTCAGGTTTGCCTGTTGAAGATGAATTGATGTTAAAAATCTCATTATTTTGTTTTACTTAGATTAGATTACTATCACACCACGTATCAAGTTGAAAGAGATGATGAATACAGGACTAAATTGATGAAATTAATTTGACAGATTCGAAGGAATCGAAGGAAGAATGTATGGCGTAAAAGTAATGTTATGTTATTAGTTAATTAACTGACTGTTACTTAATTTTTGCTAGTTAGTACTTAGTAGTATACAAAAATGGCTTAGGTTTGCATAAATAAGGAGGTACCTACTAAATTAACTTCTTTTTTTAATTTTTAACCACAACGTAACAAGGAAACGTAACACTTTACGGGATTTATTTACATAACATTTGTTGTTTAATGATGTCCTAGATTGGCATAGGTTTGGAAGGGAGACGCGGAACTAAAAAAACAGCCGTTCTTTGGAAAATCTTTGAACTTTTGATAGGTATACCTAAAACGCATCTCTTAGGATAATAATAGGTAATTGCAATTAATTTTGCATTGTTCTCATTGTAATGTCCAATGAGAACAATGCAAAATCGCGAAACTGCGTCTCGTACAAATTTTGCTGAATTGAGGGTTCCGTAGAGTTTTATAGGTAATGAACCGTTAAAATTGACAGTTAAAATCGATAAAGTGGGTTTTATCGATTTTAACTGTCAATTTTATCGAATTTTATTTATCGAAAAGATCCGTACTCGCGCCGCAGTACATAATATATGTAGCGTATAGAATTTAGAATTTATAACGATACGCTACGGATGTACCACAGATAACTTTAGACGAATGTGCGAATTTATAGAAAGAAGTTATCTGGCTGAATACCTGAAACAAGATAAAAATGGTAAAAGATGTCAATAATGTCAATGCCAATGTCACGCTCATTTGACAGCCATGAAATTATGACATGAATGACAAACTGACAAGTGACAAGCTGACAACACGTCTCCCAAAATTCTGCGTTGTAACTTTTATTTTTCGCTAAATATTACCATATTTTCTTATTTATTTTCCTGTAACTAAGCTTCTCAGGCTGAAGGCCAACATTTCTACGATGCCTTCTAGTGAAAGTGAAGATTTTGAGAGTGCAGATGAGGGTCACAGTAATGTAGACAAAAAAGAGAGAAAGAAACGATTGTCTTCCTCAAATTATAGCGACAGTGCTTTAGATTCTGATCAGGGCTTTAACAAGACTCCTACAAAAGTCATCAGTGCTGAAAAAATAGTAGCAAAGGTAATATTTTTCTCCAAATGTTTGCTTTAAGCCACTTGAATATTTGAATTGTGTTGGAGACTTTTCGGTAATAACTAAACTAAATTTATTGCTCTTGTAAATTATTAAACAATCTTATCAGTTTAAACAGCTTTCGCTGATAAAAATATCATTTTCCGTATTTAGAACATTTTTTTTAAAATATTTAACGTACAATAAATTAATACAGTAAATATTGTAAGTACTAGGTGGTAGGAATAACTTTTCTGCGAGGGTCCGTCTGGGTTGGTGGTTGGTACAAGCGCTTTGCTTGTGAAGTCTGCCGCCAAGCAGTAATATGCTATCATTACTGTGTTACAATGTGATGAGCAGAGTAGCCAGTGAAATTACTGTGCTATGAGTCTGAATACCTAATGTCTCAGGGTAACAACATCACTGCAGTGCCGCACAGGCCTTTGTGTTTCAAAGTTCTGATTGGCACTGCAATTGTTGTTTTGGGCCGGTGTTATGCTTACCATCAAGCAAACAACCAGCTTGTCTCATTATCAAATCATATTAAAAAAGTACATATTTATTCAATCTCATTCTTTAGTGCTTTATTTTTTTTACAGAAAGATTCAGATGGTTGGGACGATTTTGAAATAGACGAAAATGAATCAATAGACACAACAGAGTTAACTAACGAGAAAGCACCACAAGTCATAGCACCAGCAAAACCAAGCAGTAAGGAAGAGAAAGATGGAAATAATACTGAGTCTGGATCTCAAGATACCGGCTGGGATGATTTTGAGGACTGGGGTGGTGATGGATTCGGCAGTACTGAAAAGGTATTAATAGTATAATTAGTTCTGTTTAACACTGCAATTGCTATTGGCAGACATTATGTGAGGAGTAGGCGAACAAAACGTTACTTTTCCACTTTTATTTTTTTACAGAAACTAAAAAAGTATTTTGAAGGAGTAGTTGTGTTTTAAAGTCGATTTTCTACCATAAAAAAAGCTTTTTGTCGAGATTTTAACGAATGAAACGATGTGTCTCAGGGTTGCCAACACGAATCAATAAAAAAAATAAAAACGTTAAAAAATGGAAAAGTGACGTTTTGTTCGCCTACTCCTCATGTTTACCATCAGGTAAAAGACAGTTTATTTAGCTCTGGGTGGCATTTTTATTGCTTTGCTACACACTCAAATTAAAAAAATAAAGGGCAAAGGAACAACAAAAGTCTCGTTCTCAAAAAAAATTGAACATTATTCCAATGAATATGTAATGGTTTTATATTCAAATTTTGCAAATTCTTAACTTCTAGCATATTTTTGATTACTATTTACACTCGCTAAGTATGCTATCATGTGTTTTCTAGGAACCAACACCCACACAAACTACGCAAAAACTTCAGCAATCAGATCCAGAGCCTAGTATAAAAGAAGTCACAGATAGATTGGCAGCAGCATCCACAGGCAGTAGTGGTTGGGTATGGGGTTGGAGCGTAGACTCATTGCTGAGTACTGCCAGTGCTGGTATCACAAATATCACCAGTCAAGTCTCCCAGGTTTGTCCTGAAATTTTATTCGTTGTAAGTAAAGGCTCGCTTTTGAAACAATATTGATAGACAACATTGAACTCTGTTGCGGATTTTATGAGTTTTAATATGGCTGTAAGTTTGAGCTTTTACTTAAAGTAACAGTGTGACTCGCAAAACAGCTGCTCCATTTGTCGCCATGTTGAGTTATAGCCGTGTAGTGTGTGAAGAAGTTTGTTGCAAATTTTTTTTATTAATGTTATTTGGTAACGAGACGAGCTGGTCGTTTGCCTGATGGTAAGCATAACGCCGGCCCATAACAATTGCAGTGCCACCCAGAACTTTGAAACACAAAGGCCTGCGCGGCACTGCAGATCGCTCGTTACCCTAAGACATTAGTTATTAAGTCTCATAAGCCCAGTAATTTCACTGGATACTCTGCTCATCAAAGCGGAACACAGTAATGCTTGCACACTACTGCTTGGTGGCAGACTTCACGAGCAAAGCGGTGGTAACAACCCAGACGGACATTCGCAGAAGAGTTAGTCCTCCCACTAACAATATTTTGATGCACATCTGCCCTACGCACCCGCTAGCATCTTGCATTGCTGTGGGTGCTATGTTCATACTTCATACTACTTTGATATTCAAAACAAAAGCACAAAACGTACATAATACTGTACTTTGTGCAATTTTGAACTCAAGCCCACATTTAGAAAGCTCAAAACGATTTGCATAAACTATATTTTCTACTTACATCATCATTTTAGCTTATCAGATAACAAGCAAAAATTAATGTTCAGGGAATCTCAACCGTTCTCGAGTCTGGAATCGGTGCTCCAAATCCAGAAGAATTAGCAAGACAATCAAAAAACGATCGAGAGCCTACCAAAGTTGTAGAGCCTAAAGTCGGCACACCTGTAGATGCTAGCGTTGAAAATAAACAACAAACTCCAAGCAGTGAAGAGTTGAAAGGAAGTAGCGGTGATGCAGCATTCCAGTTTGGAACTTTACTGTCTGGAGTCACCAAGTTTGTTGAGACTACTGGTAAGAAAGACAGAAAATATACCATAATAATCATAGTTCATAAGCAGTACGATTGCAATCTATAAACTTTACTATGTGTAAGCCTTTTCTTTGTTCCTTTGGGCATAAATTCAATTTTCAATTACTTCTTTGTTAGTGGGAGGACTAACTCTTCTGCGAGTGTCCGTCTGGGTTGTTACCACCGCTTTGCTCGTGAAGTCTGCCGCCAAGCAGTAGTGTGCAAGCATTACTGTGTTCCGGTTTGATGAGCAGAGTATCCTGTGAAATTACTGGGCTTATGAGACTTAATACCTAATGTCTCAGGGTAACGAGCGCACTGCAGTGCCGCGCAGGCCTTTGTGTTTCAAAGTTCTGGGTGGCACTGCAATTGTTATGGGCCAGCGTTATGCTTACCATCAGGCAAACGACCAGCTCGTCTCGTTACCAAATAAAATAAAAATAAAAAAAATATTGGATCAGCTCTAGGTTGCCAATTCTCTGAAGCTGTCTAATGTGAAGCTAGGAATACTTGACCAATAAAATTGCTCGTGGCAATTGTTTTTGAAGCAAAAACTAAATAGACTGTATGTTTTGTCATTTTTTAAAATATAAATATGCTGACTAAACTATAATATCTACAAAAGTAGTCCTAAACCTGTGGTAATTATATTTCTTAGAAACATTTACTATGTAAACTGTTTATGTGCAATAGATAAATGAACTAGGTGTAAAAAAATAGCTCATTATGAAATGTTGCTGGTGCAGCTGTTGCCGTAATTTTGTATTGAATGATCTTTAAAAATTGTATTAAATCTATTTCCAGGGACAAAAGTAATAGCTGGTGGCTTAGACACCCTGGAGACTATTGGCAAGAAGACCATGGAGGTTTTGCAGGATGGTGATCCAGGTCTCGCAAAGAAGAGAGCCATGCTTGGCTTGGATTCAGGAGACAAGCCCATATTGTCACAGGTATATTTTATTTCAACAGACATTCACATGCACACACTTATTGCAGAACAACACATATCTTAATATATATAACTACGCGTCACGTTGTTTGTCCGCGATGGACTCCTAAACTACTTAACCGATTTTAATCAAATTTGTACACCGTGTGCAGTTTGATCTAACTTAAAAGATAGGATAGCTTACATCTCAATTTGTAGCCGCAATATTATTTTATTGCAAATTCTATTAGGGTTCCGCGCGAAAAAATAAAAACCATGAAATCCAAAATCTCCATGCAGGTGAAACCGCAGGGCAGCAGCTAGTAGTATATACATATATCATATTTTGTAAATGAACTAATGAAACATTACAAGTTTAATATTATGGACATAAAATGAAACAACCAAATAAAACATGCATATTTTGTTTCTTATTGTACAAGGAAAAAAACTGGTTCCCACTCAAATGGCCAGTTGGAAAACAGTTGGTCCTACCACCTAGTACATATTGAAACTAGTTGATGTAACAAACTTACTTACTGTGCTTAAAAAAACATTAGCCAGTGTCACTAAAGATGATCTAAGGATTCTAACGATACCCCATCCAAATCTGCGGCGCGAGTACGGATCTTTTCGATAAATAAAATTCGATAAAATTGACAGTTAAAATCGATAAAGTGGGTTTTATTCGATAAAATTGACAGTTAAGATCGATAAAGTGGGTTTTATCGATTTTAACTGTCAATTTTATCGAATTTCATTTATCTAAAAGATCCGTACTCGCGCCGCTGTTCAGGCATTTAAAAGTTATGGTGGAATAAAGAAACTCACATGCAGACATGATACAATTCTGTTGTGGTATTTCTCATCTTTTTTTATGTTTATCTTTAGACGCTGTCTAGCTAAACAGGCGACTAAAATGGTTTTTATGTGGTCACACTATATGTCTCTGGTTTACACTTTCGCAGGTGCTGAGGGAAGCAAAAGCGAAAGCTGATGAGGAAGATAAAGTTAAGGATGAACGGAGAGAAGCTAAAGAGGTGCACTATGAGACATTGTTTGATGATTTTGAAGGTAAACCATCTTAAATTGTATTTTATGAATTTTGAATTAACTAGGAATGAAAGCTTTGGAAATCGACATTTTTGCATTTGACAGATTTGTTTTTATTTGCTTACATTGATTTTGTGTAAAGCCAAAGCTAAAGGTGAAAATACACGGTTCAACCAAATTGAATCACTTTGGTTGAATGGAGCAGAAATGAAAGGAATGCTGTTGTTGCAATGACATTGAATGATTCACTTATAAGTTTACATGGATCAATTTGGTTGCTTCATCCAAATTGAAAGACAAAAGTGAACCGTGTATTTTCACCTTTAGCAAATAAATATCAATAATTTCCGTATTTTTTATATTAGTAGAGATCCTACTCTGACAGCCCTAGATCATCTGATTCACTTGAACTATGTTGAACTTTGTTAAATGATGATTTTGATTAGAATATACTTATAAACAATGCTAGAAAATGCCGCGGACTTCACGTTTGAAGTGTTTTTTTTGTATGGAAATTTAAAATTACTTATTTCCAAGGGAGGACACCTTGTGGACAACCATGGTCCTAATCATCCCCTACATACAAATTTAAACTCAACCTGTATAATATTAGATATAACTAGCTGCTGCCCGCGGTTTCACCGGATTTGGATTTTATTGTTTTTCTTTATTTGCGTGGAACCCTAATTCTTTTCCTAAAATAAAAGTAGTCTAAGTTACTCCTTATAACATCGGCTATCTGCCAGTAAAAGTCCCGTCAAAATCGGTCCAGCCGTTTCGGAGATTACCCGAAACAGACAGACAGACAATAATTTAAAAAATGGTTGATTCGTTGTAGGTACCGTATATACTTTCATATGCATTTAGTAAAAAGCTGTTATTTTGATATTACAAACAGACACTTCAATTTTATTTATTTGTATAGATAAAAATACTGATTGTACTATTATTTTAGGTCTAGTCCACTTGGAAGCCCTGGAAATGCTGTCCAGACAGGTCAGCATGCGAATAGAAGAGCGCATCAGAACAGCGGCACCTGAAAAGAAACAGGATATCAAGGAAACTCTGCAACAAGTTGCTGGTAAGATACGTTCTTTGTATGTCAAGATTACAAAACTTAATTTAGCAAAGTATTTATTTATTTATTTATTAGATAGTTGCATCAACAATGTGAACACCAATAGACTTCAAATAATGATCTTAGCTTAAAAAACACACAATGCCAAGTGTCACCTCAATTACAGATGCAAACCGTAAATGCAATGTAGACAACAGCTTATACCTACTTTATAAATTATGAATGAATAAACTACGAAGTTGTATTTAGTATGTAGGTACATAAAGTTAAAATTAAATTATGTAAGAGAAAAAAAATAATTAAATGTAACAAAATGATAAGCATAGACAAAGGGAAACATTGTTTAAACAATACATATTTGGTTAAGATAATGTCAATTTTTTTTTTTTTTTTTTCCGTGAGGGGAATGCATTTACGCACACCCCCGCCAGGGTGCAAGGGCGGGGTAGTGTGGGACTCAGACCGGCTTCCGCCACCGGCCAATACCCACTAAACCTGAACTCACGATTTTCAGCTTCGGCTGCAGCTGATGACGGGGACGCGGGCCCGTTTTCACAATCACCACGTCCCGTCTGCCGTTGTCCCTTCGGACTCTATTGGCCTTGAACCGAAATAAGCTATTTGAAAAAATATCAATTTCATGATCACTCCCATCTCTACCCTGATCCGTATTCAATGAAAATACTGGGCTTTACTTCAGGGCAAAGAGTGCAATGCAGTGCTATGCAGGTCTTTGTGTTACAAAGTTCTAGGTGACACTGCAATTTTTTTTTTTTTTTTAAATTGGGATTTTGCATGAAACACTTAATAAATAATTTATGTCGTTGTACAGTTTTGTTGTTTCACAGAAAATATATAATTTCGACAAAGATAAGTTGCATCTAAAAGTTTCCAAAATTCAACAATAAAAAAAAAATTTGAATTTTGGAATTTAAATGATACCAAAATAGAAAAAAGTAAGAGTATCTACTAAATTCTAAAACTTGCTTCTAATTTTTCGCAGAATTATGTGAAATGCCCGAGGAAGATGATGATGATGATGAGGAGTTATCACAAGGAACCGACCGAGCTGAAGCCTTCCACGAGAGACTGCTGACATCAACGCAAGACCTGGGCCTTAAATTGCAGTTCCAGCCTCTAGTAAAGTTTGTATTTACAATTCATTTTTAATACTGGGCAACGAGATGAGGAATTTTTTTAATACTATTGGATGACAAGATGAGTTGGTTGGTTGTCTGTTTGTAAGCATAACACCCTGCAGTGCCACTTAGAACTTTGTAGTCTGCGCAGCACTGCAATGCGCTCGTTACCATGAGACATTAGGTATTAAGTCTCATAAGTCCAGTAATTTCACTGAAATTTAATAGATTGAATCGAAATTGTATGAGTTACTAAAATAAGTTTCAAACTAAAACAAAGCAAAAACTACCAATGTTAGATTGATACATTAAATTTTGCTTCATACAAAAAATTACTATTCTTAATATAACATGAACGGTCCACCAAAAAAAAGAAACACACCCTAACCCTGTGTTAAACGCTGTTTAATTCCTAAACATGCCTTAGTCGCGTGTTTAAATATGAGCAACCACAAATCGTGATTTAAGTAGTGTCTAACCGTTATCTAAGTCCGTTCCGTTGTGACATTTCTAATCATTTTAGACACTGTCTAGTTAAACAGGCGTCTAAAAGTGTATTTTTGTGGTAACACAGTTAAATTTTAAAATAAGTATGCATTCTCATTTTCAGACAGTACACAGATACCCTCGACTGGCTCGCTACGACGACGGAGCTAACAGATAAGGCAGTTTACAAACGATGCGTCAGTGCGTTAGCTCAAACTACGGCGTTGTCTGTGCAAGCTTATCACAAGGCGGGGGAACTGCTACTAACTAAACCGAGGCGATCCACCGCTGATGAAGCCGACGCCCTAACACAGTAAGAAATGTTCATCTAAACATAACATAACATAAACGCTTACACACTCATACCCCCGCACTAGGATTCCCTGTGTCGCAGGTGGCATGGACATACACAGATACACATCACAAACATCCAAGACCCGAGAACAAACTTTATGCTTACACAAAATCTGCCCCGGCCGGGAATCGAACCCGGGACCCCTCGCCTTGCAGGCAGGGTTACTACCAACTTAGCTACGGAGCCGTCAAACAAACCGCCAACAAATAAATAAAATTGAAGTGTCTGTTTGTAATATCACAATAACAGCTTTTTACCAAATGCATATGAAAGTATATAAGGTAACGATAACAAAACAACCATTTTTAAAATTTTAGTCTGTCTGGTCCGGGTAATCTCCGAAACGGCTGGACCGACTTCACTGGCAGATAGCTGGTGTTACAAAGAGTAACTTAGGCTACTGTTATTTATGAATAGTTGTTATAATATGAAATAGTTATTTTAGAAAACAAAGAAGGGTTCCGCGCAAAATAAATTAAAACAATGAAACCCAATATCTCCGCGCGGGTGAAACCGCGGGGAGCAGCTAGTTTATTATATTTTAATCAAAGCAAAATTCACTTCTAAAAAAGGAGGTTCTAAATTCGGTGGGTATTTTTATATGTTTCTTTTCTCAGATCTCCGTCATTTAGAAACCGATGTGGGCTTTTTTCATTCTGTTTGGTAACGAGACGAGCTGGTCGTTTGCCTGATGGTAAGCATAACGCCGGCCCATAACAATTGCAGTGCCACTCAGAACTTTGAACCACAAAGGCCTGTGCGGCACTGCACTACTCTCGTTATCCCGAGACTTACCACAAAAAAAATTAAACACGTGTTAAAGCTGTGTTAATTACTGTTTAACGCCTAAACATATCTTAGCAACCACAAATCCTGATTTAAGTAGTGTCCAACCATTGTCTAACACAATTCTGTTGTGACATTTCTAATCATTTTTGACGTTTACCTTTAGACGCTGTCTAGCTAATCAGGCGACTGAAAAGGTTTTTTTTGTTGTAACACTATAAGTATTGAACATAAGGTATAAAATTGAACATAATTTTTTTCTTTCAGAATGACCGTTGTCCTTACAAAACATATCAGCGAGCTAGCCACTTTGTTCACCGAGAAATTCGACATCGTACCGTCTGAAAATAAGGAACAAATAAATAATTACATAACTAATATATTTTTAGAGGTAAGTCAATTATTTAAAATTAAAAATGCTTTATACATATAGGCCCCAACGGAGTACTTATGAAGGTTTTTTTTTATATTATTTGGTAACGAGACGAGCTGGTCGTTTGCCTGATAGTAAGCATAACGCCGGCCCATAACAATTGCAGTGCCACTCAGAACTTTGAAACACAAAGGCCTGCGCGGCACTGCAGTGCGCTCGTTACCCTGAGACATTAGGTATTAAGTCTCATAAGCCCAGTAATTTCACTGGATACTCGGCTCATCAAACCGGAACACAGTAATGCTTGCACACTACTGCTTGGCGGCAGACTTCACAAGCAGACTAAAATAAATGACTCTAACAGCGGGCCTCTGTAACGTTTTTCTACCCGAATCACAGACTAAAACTAATGCTGTCTTTATCAGAACTTAATTTTATCTAAACAGCCCTTAAGATTACGAAAAAAAATTATGGGGTCTTTCTACTGGGGTCGTCTTGATGGTAAGCGCAACACCAGCCCATAACATTTGCAATGTCATTAAGAACGTTGATACACAAAGGCCTGCGCGGCACTGCAGTGCACTCGCTCCCCTGAGACACTAGGTATTGTTTATGCTATTTGATAACGAGACGAGCTGGTCGTTTGCCTGATGGTAAACATAACGCAGGCCCATGATAATTGCAGTGCCACTCAGAACTTTGTAACACAAAGGCCTGTGCGGCACTGCAGTGCGCTCGTTACGCTGAGACATTAGGTATTAAGTCTCATAATCCCAGTATTTTTACAGACTACTTTGCTCATCAAACCAGAACACAGTAATGCTTGCACATAACTGCTTGGCGGCAGACTAGGTTTTTCAAAAGGAATTTAGACCTTTTTTATTTTATTTATTACTAGTTGCTGCCCTGCGGTTTTACCCGCCTGGAGATTTTGAATTTCATGGTTTTTATTTTTTTGCGCGGAACCCTAATAGAATTTGCAATAAAATAATATTGCGGCTATAAATTGAGATGTAAGCTATCCTATCTTTTAAGTTAGATCAAACTGCACACGGTGTGCAAATTTGATTAAAATCGGTTAAGTAGTTCAGGAGTCCATCGCGGACAAACAACGTGACGCGTAATTTATATATATTAAGATTAGTAATTTATATTATTATGATATAATTTATTAGTATTCTTTTACACGGGGAAAAATTATGTTTTATTCATATAGATTTTATAATTTTTCAGGCTGGCAACAGTTCTACGTACATACAAAACGCATTCCAATTGGCACTGCCCATACTGCAAATCGGCGCTGTGTGAATTTATACTAAAATATATTATAAAATATTTAATTATTATACATATGTGATAATTTACGTATATTAATGAAAATCACCGATCAAACAGCCAAAAGAGGTGTAATACGGGGCTTTTTATTTTATTAAAAAAATATCAATCTAGGATTCTTATTACTAATACTTATATATAGGTAATATGAATCAAGGATATGATATCCTTATAAACAGTAGCTTTCGGTGAAAGAAATTAAGAAATGATACAATCTTAGCTGTGAGGCATTTTTAGGGACGTCGGCCACCGATTTGTAAGTCGATGGTTCAACCCTACAAAGCGCTTGAGCCTAAAAAGTAGTAAGCATAAAAAACTTACCGTGTTACCACAAAAAAACACTTTTAGACGCTTGTTTAACTAAGACAGTGTCTAAAGAATCTAAAATGATTAGAAATGTCGCAACAGAATGGAGTTAGACAGCGGTTAGACATTACTTAAATCAAGGTTCGTGGTTGCTTATGTTATAAGCTCATGATATAAGCTCGCGACTAAGGCATGTTTAGGGGTTAGACGCTGTTTAATACGTGTTTAGCGTGTGTTTAACTTTTCTTGTGCTAAGACTGTTAACATGCCTTAGTCGCGTGCTTAAATATGAGCAAACACAAATCTGAATTTAAGTAGTGTCTAATCGTTGTCTAGCTCCATTCTGTTGTGACATTTCTAATAATTTTAGACGTTTATATTTAGACACTGTCTAGCTAAACAGGTGCCTAAAAGACGTTTTTGTGGTAACACAGTTTATGTCTGGTTTTCTATACTTGTCCAATAACGTAAACAAACTCGGCGGATGCCAATCAATGACAGCGTTCGAATTCGAATTTATATCTGTGTCATTGGTTGGTGAGCCGCCAATTTTGCTTACAGTATTGGACAACTAAGAAAAAAAACACCATATGTAATTGATTATTATGTTGTGATTTGTGATGAACTACATATGAATACGATATGCTATATCTGTTTTTATTGAAATTACTTAAATCTTCACACAAATATATACTACATCACAAAAAAAACCGCCCATTAGTGTCGGTAACACTATAAAATATGTATCACAAATTTTACTGAAATCTTGATACTAAACTTGTTGCTACATATAAATGAATTTTCCCCACATTTCGCCTCCATTGTGCTATTTTGTCTATGATACGTTTACGTCAATAGTATAAAATTACATACATACGTGTATATTATTATGTTAATAGTTTCAATTCATTTAAATAATGTATTTGTAAAATTTATTAGATAGTTGATGTTACAAATATTCTACTTTGTTCATGTTGTGTACAGGGTCGGATTATCCATTACGCAAAGTAGGCAATTGCTTGGGGGCCCAGCACCGAATAGAGGCCCCGCACCCCGGGAAAAAAATTGGAAATGTTTCTTCGAGTGAAAATTAAATTTGAAGATTTGTGGGTAACAGACCCTCAATGACAATATTATTTAACATAAACATAAACGCTTACACACTCATACCCCCGCACTAGGATTCCCTGTGTCGCAGGTGGCATGGACATACACAGATACACATCACAAACATCCAAGACCCGAGAACAAACTTTATGCTTACACAAAATCTGCCTCGGCCGGGAATCGAACCCGGGACCCCTCGCCTTGCAGGCAGGGTTACTACCAACTTAGCTACGGAGCCGTCACAGCCGTTATTTATATTGCGTTGTTTTCTTATATTATATCGTCATATTTGAGAACGCATTTCAAATTATCATAGAATAATATTATTATGGCTAGAAAAGGGGGCCCGAGACGTGCATTGCCTAGGGGCCCCGACATGGTTAATCCGGCCCTGGTTGTGTAGGCGCCTAAGATCTTATGAATATTGTAAAATGTATGTTATAAATCTGAATTTTGTAACATTTTTTCGAAGTCATAACTTCATAATAATATAATTATTACTACTACTACATATTACTTATAATATCATCAAGCCAGCAGCGCAAGTACGGATCTTTTCGATCGATAAAATTGATAGGTCAAATCGATAAATTGGGTTTAATCGAATTTTTATACATTTTATCGAGCCTTGATACAATCGACAAAAGTTATCGAATAACTGGGTCGAATCCAAAGAGAATATAGAGCTGCTACAATACTTTACGATCAGACTTCGGTACTCGCAACGTTCGATTTTATCAGTTTTATCGATTCGACACATTTATCGACTTCCGTACTTGCGCCGCAAGTCCCTTTCGGGGTAGGCAGAACGGAACCATCACAGAGTTCACTATACTTTGTTTACTTCATTCATGTATTTTGGCTTGATCAATGAATAATAATCCTTATGGCTTGATATTAATCTAATAATGGTCGAATGTAATGTTATTGAAATAAAACGGCACTCTTTGTGACAATAAACTTTTTGTATAATAAGTTGTATTGATTTTCCTTCTATAAATTTTATACTATACACTATATTTAGATTGGGACAAAATGGTATTATAAGTAGTCACTTGCAAACTGCAAGCGATTACTTATTGCGAGGGGTCTAAAAGTAAACTTAAATCTACCTACACAGCATATTATATACACTCAGTGGTTTTTTGGTAATTTATTGATTTTTATAGTAAAAATGTAATTTTCACTCATAACATTTATTCTTCCAGACAACCACCCCAAAATGCCTACATTTTGTAATTTTGTTCAGATATCCGATGTGGCAACCCTAATTCGAAGTCTCTGACCCTTGCAGTGTTACCACAAAAAAAAACATTTTTAGTCGCCTGTTTAGCTAGACAGCGTCTACAGATAAACGTCAAAAATGATTAGAAATGTCACAACAGAATTGTGTTAGACAACGGTTAGACACTACTTAAATCAGGATTTGTAGTTGCTCATATTTAATCGCACGACTAAGGCATGTTTAGGCGTTAAACAGTGTTTAACACAGGTTTAACGTGTGTTTAATTTTTTTGTGGTAAGACCCTATATATTATTCTAAAAACTTACTACCGGTTACACAAAGTACAAAACTTAAAAAACCACTTACTCGCTTGTTCCATATTTGGCAACATTCGCCAAGTTACATCCTGAATGGTAATCAGCGACTCAATGCCCATACAAATAAGGAAGAAAGGAACTGCGTCCATCAAAAAAATTGTCAACAATGAAACCACCTTCCTTGGTTTATAATTAGTTGCTTTTGTTAGGTGTTTTCGAATATCGTAATGTCACAGAATAGATAATAGTACAAATGTAATGTTAAAGTGATTAATGAAAATAATAATAATATAGTTTATTTCTCAAAAACAATTACAAGGTGCTCAAAATTTACAACGGGCCCCAAACTAGGCATAGCCTGTATCTTGGATGCCCAAGTTCCAGCGGTTTCCAAAAATGTTTAGATTCTTGGGAGTCAGGCCTTATTAGACTTACTACTTAAATTATATCCAACGAAGCCAAAGGACGGAGAAGCGGGGTAGATAAATCGATAAACGCTTTATTGTAATACAAAACTAAAAATGTTAAGTCGTACGTGTAATATTATATTATAAGTGCTGCAATGAGCGTAGCTTTGCAAGGTAGTTACGGGAGAATATGGACACCCTAACGGTAGTCAAAGACACGCGATCCAGTTGTCTATGCCTCCCGCGCAGCTCGCACCCGGGTCAAGCCCTAGCTACATATATAGTAATCTGTGGTCAAGCCTGCGGCAGACGTGGTGACTCTGCTTTGTAATAATTAAGGATATTTTGATGATACAGGTTGACATTAGAGGTAAAAAAAATCATTATTTTTCTATTTATTCCTGTCATATATCGCCAGTATAGTCACCTCCTAAAAATTGATACCGTTTACGTATGTATACACCTTGTATAGGTAAAGTCGAAGAAATTGGGCAATATTTATGGCATTTATGAATATTCTTCAGTATAATGTCACAATGGAGTTAGACGAAAGGTGTTAGATGAATACGTGAGCAGACGACGTGTCACGTGAATACTAATCGATATTGACGATTTTGAAAGGGTGCCCTTTCATAACTCCAATGGTAAAGGTGTGTTCACATCTGCGAATAATCCCTTTTCATCAAGTTGCCTCGTGGCGATAGCCTATAAATCTTACTTTGTTTTGGGCTCAACATTTGGGATGTATTTTAGAATAGGTACCTACCTTATGTCGCAACGAAAAACACGGAACCTCAATTATTAATTCTTATGAAGGGTAAATCAATAACGCTAAAAAGAATACATTCATCGCAAAATAAACATAAACGGATAATAGGTAATTAAAATACAGTCAGGTTAAATAAACCATACTGATCTATGTAACATAAATAATCCCTTTGTTTATTTATTTTTTTATTGTGTTTGATAACGAGACGAGCTGGTTTGCCTGATGGTAAGCATAACGCCGGCCCAATTGCAGTGCCACTCAGATCTTTGAAACACATAGGCCTGCGCGGCACTGCAATAGGCTCGTTACCCTGAGACACTAGGTATTAAGTCTCATAAGCCCAGTAATTTCACTGGCTACTCATCAAACCGGAACACAGTATAATGCTTACACATTATTGCTTGGCGGCAGATTTCACGAGCAATGCTGTGGTACCACAGATCTCTTGGTGGTACCAACCCAGACGGACACTCGCAGAGTCTTAGCACAACTCTGCTTAGTTTAGTAGTACTAGATGATGCTGTGTAAAATGTCCCAAATATTTATTTATTTAGACTATATTCTAGGCTCGAAGAAAATCACATAGATTTTCTTCGACCGCATCGTCACTAAGATCAGATGACATAGAAAGACTTATAAAGTCCTATTAAAAAAACATCACTAGTATCGACAGGTGGACACAATTTACTCGTTCATCGATCTACAATTGCACATAGACGTAAACACAATGAACCAGAACCAGTTTTAGAGGAAACGCATCCTGGCGCACGCTTGTCAGTTTGACATGGGACAAAAAGCTATGTCCACTGTCCAGTCCAGTTGAATGGACGAGCTACTACGAGCTAAATTGCCGTTAATCCTATCTTCTCAATTGAACTAGCTAATTACACTTGTTGCTAGCACAATATAATAAAAAGTCCACAGTAAATTAAATACATAGATCATAGATTTCTACTCTTGATACACCCTGAGTTTGAATTGGTATGCTATCCCGAAAGGGGTCAATGTACTCCTGGAGGTCAACGACATTTGTTTTACGAGTTTTTGAAATTCGGAATTTTTCATTGAAGAATAGGCATTTAAAGTTTACGTCAAAATTCTACTGCGGAACTTCCGGGCAGCCCTAGATCAGCTGATTCACTTGAAATATGTTGAACTTTGGATGATGTTGATTAGAAGAGACTTAGAATTAATTCCAGAAAATGCCGCGATCTTAACGTTTTCTTGAAGCGAATATTTTTATGGAAATTTTGAATGACTTATTCAGTAGAGAGATTCTCACAACTTGTCGACAACCATGGTCCTGATCACCCCCTTTCGGGGTAATATACCAATTCAAACACACCCTGTGCTACACTACAAAATGCAACCAAAACGGCACAGTGGTAGGTAGGTACCTACTGAGGACACCGGCAGAACCGTAGGCTAATAATTAGCATCCTACAATTAACTAGAGTTTTCCGTGAAGTTTTTTCTAGTACGTGCCTGGCTAGTTACCAACTTCAAGCAGAAACATTCTCGCCAAGCACGTAAAGATGTATCAAAATATTGTCACCAAGCACGCTGTCACTAACGCAGTTCGATCGTGTCGTCTTGTCTCCATTAGCAAATGATAACTTAGCTCGAGAGTACCTAAATAACTGCCTTCCTTAGTTAAATCTGAACTTCCTTTCGTAATCCATCCTTCCGTACGAGTCCTATTATAACACTATTACTTTCCCTGTGCCTACAATGACCTTGTGAATTTTACGGTCATAGAACTCGATAGCCGGGAGTCGTAAACGGCAATAGCAGCAAAAAAATCTGATTTTAAAGTGCGAGACGACACGGGGGCGTGAGACAATACTACAGCACTTCCGAGACGGCGCGCGGCGGCTCACAGGTAGGGTACAGGCAGACGGAAAAGTTGTTAAGCGAAATATACAAAATGTTAGCTAAAATCGTTTACCTTTATTTGAAATGGCGCTGGCGGCGACAACTTTACAGATTTACCTGTACCTACATATAGTACAGGCGTACGGAAAAGTGATTATGACTATATATGTACTAGCTGCTGCCCCGCGGTTGCACCCGCGTAGAGATTTTGGATTTCATGGTTTTTATTTTCTTGCGCAGAACCCTAATAGAATTGAGATGTAAGCTATCCTATCTTTTAAGTTAGATCAAACTGCACACGGTGTGCAAATTTGATTAAAATCGGTTAAGTAGTTTAGAAGTCCATCGCGGACAAACAACGTGACGCGTAATTTATATATATTAAGATAAAGTGTAAAAAATGAGTGAAGAAAATCAGTTTCGAACCACAACATTATGCCTCACTCTGAAACAACATCATGGAATAAAAAAGAGTAGGTACCTACCTACTAAATGATTTTGCTCAGTGACTGTACCGGAAGCCGACGCGGTGAATGTACCTTTGTATCCGTTTCCGGCGTTTTACCACCCTCTTCAACGAGACGAATTCAAATCAATTTTGCACTTCGGTTCAAATGTTGCAAATACAATATGCTTTATGGCTTAGTTACCAAGAAATTCTTAGGTAAAATATAAAATGTATCACATAACAAGCTACAAAAGTGCCCAGCTACAATGAGCTTGCAGGGGTTCTGGTGAAAGAGAACATCGTGACGATTTACACTACCATAGCATTTAAAAATGTAATATAACAGCCAAAAGCGTTTTAGGTCCCATCACCGAACGACCATGGCGCTTATGGTTGACATGGATTCCTATCTATACAAATAAATAAAATTAAGGTGTCTGTTTGTAATATCAAAATAACTATTTTACTAAATGCATATGAAAATATACACGATACCTGTAACAAAACAACCATTTTTAAAACGTTTGTCTGTCGGTCTGTCTGTCTGTCTGTTTGTTCCGGGTAATCTCCAAAACGGCTGGACTGATTTTAGCGGGACTTTCACTGGCAGATAGCTGATGTTACAAGGAGTAACTTAGACTACTTTAATTTTTGAAAAATAATTAGGGTTTCGCGCAAAAAACTAAAACCCATGAAATCCAATATCTACACGCGGCTGAAACCGCGGGCAGCAGCTAGTCTGTACTAAGCGTTTTGTTTAAATCTGCATAATGCGGACAGTGGACCTCATTGCCGGCATCTGTTTTTCCTGACACTACAATCTGGAAGTCTGAGACGAGTGAACAGGATCTGCATATTCAAACAAAATTTAAGTACGAACAAAATCAGAATTAACGGGATATTTACCATGTATATTATTTGTATTGAAATCCTACTAATATTATAATCCTACTAATCCTACTTCCTACTAATCCTACTAATATTATAAATGCGAAAGTGTGTTTGTTGGTTTGTTGGTTTGTCCTTCTTTCACGCAGTAACGGAGCAACGGATCGACGTGATTTTTGGCATAGAAATCGTTTATGGACCGGAGAGTAACATAGGCAATTTTTTAACCCGGAAAATGCACGGTTCCTGTGGGAACGCGGGTGAAAACCGCCGGCAGAAGCTAGTATAAGTATACGTACCTACAAAATGCACCAATATTTTCGCGTGTGTGATGGGGTACACGAAACAGCCCTTTCGTCCAATATCAATTTTATTTAACGTTCACCTGCATAACAATACTAATTTATTTCGGAAATCATTATGCAACGCAAATATGATATATTAATTGAAAAACCAATAAGTTCGGTCGCTACCGTGAAATTGGCTTAAAAAAGGGGTCCCCAAAGCTAATAAGCGGCTTGTGTGCTTTATGATTTAATATTGCACGTATAGGTACGTTATTAGTAATAATTATAGGTTAACGATTTTGTATCCGGTATGAGGTTTTTTGTTGTTCTTTGTGGCACGCGACGAGGCAGTGACGGGTCATTTTAATTTGAGGACAGGATAAGAAACAACTTTCGATATTGATTTTGCAGGCAACCACAGCTACCATAGATTCAGAACACATATTGTATGTTTGTAAAAAAATATGGTATCTATTATATTTCCATTGTCTCCAGGCACTCCAGTAAAAATTGAGGGTGTTGTGTTTTAGAAAAGGGATGTTGACTCCATTTTCTTCTTCAATTCATCTTCTCATGAGAATCAAATGTCTATATCGAAAAAACTGGAAATCGAACGCTACAAACGTCAAAAATGAGAATCGAAGTCGGGAGCTAAACGCCGTATACAAGCATGCTGCATGCATTGCCAACGCCGCATGCTGAACAAGTGACGTTGCATGTTCTGTGCGGGCCGTATAGAGTTTACTAAAAGCATGCCTTTTGTTGATTTTGGCAGTGTAGTTGTCATACATTTTTTTATAGTGGACTTAATCGCGATAAAATTAAACAATTCGCTTTGACGAATCCAATAGATTGCACTTGCTGTCGAGGTTTTGATGGAGTCAAAAAGTGTTTTTTTAGTTTATTTAAACTACATAATTAATTATTTTAGGGGTTTATTTTTTTTGGTATGACGTAGAGATAGTATTTTTCCAATAACCCTGTACCTATATTTATTTTATTCTAACACCGTGTACCTACTACACTGTACAATATGGGGTGGTAACTGGTAGGTAACATAATGACACGTGGCCAATGACGGATTTTGAAATTGTTGTCATTACGAAAATTGTTTTACGATCATTTCATTTTGATTGGAAACAGCTGTCGCTTATTGTGGACGACAAATGATATGTGGTAGATTTGGAACATTATATTAATTTGCCCACTAGGTATGCAATATAATGCTATTGCTTGGTTGCATCATGCATAGACAAGATCCAAGTTGACTAGTATAAATACAAACACAGTAATGATTGCACACGACAGTTTTGCAGAATATACGGATCTTAAAATGTAACACCAAAACAAACTGACCAGTAAGCACTGACCGTTTTGCTAGATGCTTCCCCAAATGTTTGCATTCAAATAAGCTGATGTGTTGAGTTCTAATAAAATCAGTAAATTGGGAAAAATGTCATCGCCTTCTTAACTCGTACGTTAAACATCAAACTGTCAACAATACAAACACAGACATCACATTACATGTTTTAAAGGACTTTGCTGTTTTTGGGCTGATCTTTACAGGGTGGGAGAGCGCAGAGGGCGCTCAGTCCTAAAAGCCAGAGAGTTAGTTCCCTGCTGTACAAATACGACCGGCGGCAGCGCAAGTACGGATCTTTTCGATCTATAAAATTCGATAAAATTGACAGTTCAAATCGATAAAGTGGGTTTATCGATTTATTATAAATTAAACGTACTACATGAAAAATAAATATGGTACCAATAACAAAACAACCATTATAAAATTTTTTGTCTATCTGTCGGTCTGTTTGTTCTGGGTAGGTAATACATAACGGGACCTTCACTGATTCACTCAGATAGCTGATATTACAAGGAGTATCTTGGGCTACGTGGGCGAAGCCGCGGGGCACAGCTAGTAATTTATAAAATAAGAGTGGAAAATCAGAATATTCGACATCATTTGTTTTTTATGAATGCAAAACTATGGACTTTATGACTATTCAAGAATAAGACAAAAGTAGGAATGCTTTTAACTAGTGTTCAAATGAAAAGCCAGGAGATATGCACAGCATAAATGTCATGGGTTCAACAACTGTCATTCAATAAGTATTCCCGTGAAGCAAGGAATTATCCCCGGGCAACCACGGAGATTGTTTTCATTTAGCACCCATTGTTCTGGAGGCCAAGTGTTGTAAAACTTATTAAATCTCTTTGAATCATAGGCCGTGAGTTCGTAACACAGGTAGTAGTTACGCTGATCTCAGAAGTTGAAAAACCTTCTTTCAATGGAGAGCGCTGACCCGCTGACTGAAGCAAGTTTTTTTGAAAAAATATTTTTTTGGTCTATCATCGCAAGTACGGATCTTTTCGATCGATAAAATTCGATAAAAATGGCAGTTTAAATCGATAAAGAGGGTTTTGTCGATTTATATAATTTATAGAGCATCGGTACAATCGACAAAAGTTATCGAATAGCTAGGTTGAATCCAAAGAGAATAATATAGAGCTACTACAACACTTTACAATCAGACTTTGGTACTCGCAACATTCGACAAATTTATCAGTTTTTTCGATTCGACAAATTTATCGAACCGACTTCCGTACTTGCGCCGCTGCTTTTATAAACGTACTCCATTTGTACTGTAATCTGGTGGAGGTATTCCGGCTCCATCATGCGTCAGCTCCATCAGGGGTCAGGACCTGGTCATCATCTAGGATCAGAGTAGGTACTTGTAAACAAAGACAAATCAAACGAGCCCAAACTCGATGGGGTTACTTCGTTTCATTACAGAGTTCCTATGGCTGCCTTCCGGCTCCATCATCATACCAGTTCTGTGACATCTTTATATTGCATTGTCATCCGATTTATAATATGTATGTAAAATTTCAAATACCGGGAAGTGGGTAAAATTTAGCTTGCAAGGTTTGACCTAAACAAACATACGTATTTACCATATTTTATATATGTATAAACATTGCCAGTTAAATAAAAGATTGTAAAAAGTTTGTAATATGTAATTATAGAAAAGTGAGTTAATTTATTGAAGGAAAGAAAAAAAAGGTTATTACACCTTTTTGGTTATGTTGAAGGTTATGTTGAAAAAGAATGCAGTAGACATTCAGTTTTTATTTATATGCCAGTAAAATAAAAGAACACAATTTTTGGATAGGCATTATTTTCTTTATTCTTTAAAATTACTGACTTTAAAATTAAATCTAACAAGCAAATTGTCCATGACTTCATGGTCATGATATCGAACTAAACTTTTTATCAAGAATAAAAATAAAACAGGTATAAAACCCCAATTGAATTCAAATGAAGCATCTAAATAGGTACCTACCTACTACTAAAGGTAACTAAGATTGACAAAAATTAACATTGAAATATTATAACAAAACTGATTCACCTAAAGTACCTAAACTGACCACTTATCACCACAAACAGATAAGACGTCACGTCTAAAAATAATTTCGCGCCAACACAAACGGAAAAATAGCGCGAATAGTAAATTGTTCTCCTTCGCGGAACATGTGCATCCCCTTTCTTAAGGTCCTGAGACACCTGTATCCCTATACACAAACTACAAAAAGCGGCCTTGGTTCCATTATTTCATTGTTAAGAAGTTTGCGCGCCAAGTGTCTATCAAATCGGCGCACGAGGGCCTACCCGAGCGCGGGAAAACTCAGGCGTCAGTCACGATCGGAAAGAGACCGTGCGCGCACGTAACCGCGCATTTTTAACTTTATAGACTTTGAGGTTAGAATTGGCGCGTCGATCCTGCCAGGTGCTATCTCCCCTCCTGTTCTAACTCACAGTAAAAATATATCTCTCTCGCGTTACCTAGCGCAACAGCTGTTTTCTCTCGGGAGATTAGTCAGATGTTTCTCGTGAACCATTCGGAGCTCACCTGACGCGTTAGTTGGACATGGCCGCCGGTGGACGCACGCCGAAACAGAGGAGGTTCGAGATGTCCGCAGGGATGGCGACTTTGAGGAACGTTTCTAATACTCCCAGAAGACGACGAGGAAGTTGCAAATGTTTATTTGGCGCTCCAGATAGAGAAGAAACCAGAAGATTAATGGCTGAGCAGTATGCTAGAGAAAGGAAGCGTTTTATCAGAAGATTTAACTTCGACGTCGAAACAGAGTGTTCATATAAAGCTGCCAAATTAGATTCACCAGTGAAGTTCTTTGATGAAGATAAAGAGAATTCAAGCAGTCCTGTGAGGTCAGCTGTAGACGCTTTGGCGTGTGTGAGCAACACAGACTTCAGGATGCTGGGATCACCTTCGAGGAGGAGTAACAGCAGTAATGCTAGTTCCCCCCGCACGCCGCGTACGCCCCGCACTCCTCGAGCCGCGCGAACCCCTCGCACCCCTCGCACCCCCGCGTCCAGGAGACAGCTGCAAATGACAGGTTAGGTTTTTTCAATTTGTCTATCTACTCATAATTTATCCAATCTGTGTCATGTATTTTTACCTTTCTCTTACGGTTGTACTCACTACTAACCATAACATACAATGTCATTGGAGACATGCCAAAATAATTTTAGTCTTTTTTCAAATGGATTCTAAAGAACAGAAACTCTAATTGTTACTAATTTAAAAATCATCCTTTCCGGCGATTTCATCGAAGCCATCTGCAACGTTTACATATTTTTTGTAACCCAAAGGTGCATTTATAAGTCCGCATATATCTCAAAATTCGGTTGCTATGCTACCATTTACAGAAATGACAAGAGAAACCCTTTACCTGGCCGTCACTCCCCACGCATCGCCACCTCCACTTAGTATTCCTGCACCGTCTTGCATAATGCCTTCACGAGTATATTGATCCAGAGAACCCAGAATTGTATTTTAATCCTTTAATTTCACGGGGTCACGCACATCGTCAGTCTTGTACTCTTCCTTTTAAGACTTAATTAATTCTTGGAAAATTTCGTTGAAAGACTTTGATTTAACATCACGTTTAATAGGTACATAAACAAAATGTATAAGTACCTAAGTATTTTTACTGTCAGACACATAACATTATTGCATTATTATTTATTTGACTGATCTAATAAAAACGAAATGTAGGTAATATTAACAAATGTTTATTAAATACCTTAGTTTTGTTTTAATTTGAATGACATTAAAATAAATAGTGAAACTCATGAATATATAATTATATTGTAATAAATGCATAATCTTGCACAACAAATTACAACGGAAGTAATGGGACGATGCCCAGAAATGGGACGAGTTGAATGAAAAATTAATCCTGTAAATCATACAGTTATTCACTTCAGAACTTCAAATCAAGGCTTCCCAAACCCTGAAGTGTGCCTATTTAAAAGTTTATCCAATCCTCTACACTTTGAGACTCCCTTTTTTATTTACACAAGCGCATCATTCTTGATAACTGGACCACGCTTATCTAAAAACAAATTGTTCAAATATTAATTATGTAAATATTAGATACCTATTCTTATCATTGTCCTTCGATACCCTTAGGCTTCTGAGCTACGTGATCAAACCTTGTTGCAAGAATATTTGTAAGATATTATATCTTACCAAAGAAATCCCACTGTTTGCCCGTGTCTAAATTGTTATCTTCCCATTCTTTACCTCTATATTTATTTTTTAAAAATATATCATCTTGTATACGCGACCAAGTATACGCGATTATGAATTAACAATAGTTTTAAAAATTCTACTGTCATCCTACATTAAGTTTAAACACGAAATTTACTTTTAAATATAATTACGATATAAACTATCCTTATTATCAGCATCCCCATCATTTCTAATTTATACGTATTCTATTGCATCACGTTTAAATATAAACTATAAATCTTTTGTAACTTAGAGTTCTTCGACCTTTTCATCTCGAAAAAAGCTTCCTATCTGATCTGAGATTCAAGTCATGGTGCTTCTATCCTATGCTTTCATGGCTTTGGGGGTCATCGTCCGTTTACGTCATCTATGGTCCACCACCATTACATTTTTTGTTTCACTTTACCAAAGATCCATCAAACAAAACTACACGTGCTGCTCTTTTATTATCTCCGTCTTTAAACTCAACCTTATTGTTAGAAGCTTTAGTAACATCAGATGTTTTCTCAACTACGTTATTAACTTTGCCTTCACTAATAACAAAGTGAGAACAAAAACATAGGTGTGTATTTAAAGATGGTATATGAATCATTGGCTACCATAATTAAGTTCCTGTCGATCGAATCGAGACAGCAAATTACAGATCGGGATAAGCTGCTACAATGTATAGGACTTTTTATAGTTTCAAGTTGGTAGCAATGGGATCCACATTTATCGTAGGGGTAATGACCTCTATGTTAATTAACTGTTTCGTATGATTAGAAATACATACACATTACACACGCATGCATAATTTAACGCTCCTTCCGCTTTGGTTTTTTTTTTGTTTCGAAGAATATGTAATTCTTTCCAAGCGTGAGTGACACACGCTTGGAAATATATATTAGTGCCTCAGTTTTAGATCACTGGAGCATATTATGGATTAAATAAGTGCATATAATAAAGAAGATTGGCTTGACGCCTCAAGTTCTATCAGAAACGAGGACTTCAGCTCAAACAATATCAATATGTGTACTAGCATTTGACAACTGACAAATTATGGCAAATGGCGAATACATCAAACCTCGACTTTTGACTGGCTCGTATTTGAGTTGCCGAAACCTGAGACACACCTATATTTTGTTGACTAATTTTCAATTTAAGGATTAGCAAGCCTGGCGTAGTGTAATTGCTCTACTTCAGTGCCAAAATATACCTATACAAAAAGCCGAATAACAGTATTCGCTCAAACATTTCGGATCAAAGACCTCAGTAAAATTTAATGAGGCATAAAATATAATTGCACTTGGCACGGCTGCATATACTAATGTGATCTTACAGGAGATAATTTAAAAAGACAATAATTTCCGAACGCACCGTTTTGTTGGGTGCTTTGCCTCGTCGATAAATCAGTCTGTGTTAATTGTTTCTTTTTACTTAGGATGCAAAGAACATAAACATGGTATTGGAATTCGAAGACAAGATAAAACAATACGATAAGAAAATATCGTGATCCGAATGTAGGTATTAGATACAACCCGCGTTGTAGTTTGTAGGTTGATGGATTTAGCTTCTGAAGCGCGTAAGGAAATCGTATGTAATTAAAAATAGTGTAACTATTCATTACGTAC
Source organism: Crocallis elinguaria (assembly GCA_907269065.1). Taxonomy (NCBI): domain Eukaryota; kingdom Metazoa; phylum Arthropoda; class Insecta; order Lepidoptera; family Geometridae; genus Crocallis; species Crocallis elinguaria. The sequence continues at coordinate 4,054,273 of OU026076.1, forward strand.
CAGGGTGTTGTGTAATCATAGTCGTCATAGTTCCTGTACTCTAGACTGAGGGAGTCCTAGTCAGGACACAGAATACTTAGTACGATTAAAAGTTAGTAATTAGAGGTCACGGTCATTGTATCTGATCGTTGAGAGTTATTATCGGCTGGGAGACATTCTAGATATAGGTACTAGTTCTACAGAAAGCAACGTGTGTAAAAATACACTGTGCTACTTTTAATGCCAGAAAGTAAACGCACCAGTAACTTTATACAGGATGTATATGTGAAGGGGCTCAATATTCGAACACAATATCGTATTCAGTTCTTAAAAAATCTAGGAAGTAATTATAAATCAATATCAATAAAAAACATCTTCTAAAATCTCATTAGACTTTGCAAGGTAGTTATCAACAGAATATGGACACCCTAACGGTAGTCCGTCAATGACATTGCCTCCCGCGCAGCTCGCGCCCGCGTCAAGCCTGCAGTGGACGTGTGACTCTGCTTTGTAATAATTAAGGATATTTTGATGATACGAGAGGTTATTTATTTTTTCTTTCTATTGATTTGTGCCGTATACCACCTATCCTAAAGGAGTCTCTACCTTCAGGTTTTTGTTACATATTTTGGCTACTGGTATAACGCGACTGTGTAGTTGAGGCTAATTACGCTATTGATTGACCTCGTATATAAATTATGACATATTTTAAGACTGGGGAGTGTGAGTTAGAATTATTATAGTTTTAATTAAAACTTGTCTCAGTGTGTGTTAATAACGTTCCGTATATAGTTAGAGAGAATGGACATTTCAAATGACAGTAAGGGCAGCTTTGCCTTTATAGCTAGGGCATAATTTTCTGATTAGAAATCATCTCGACTGCCCCGATCTACTCAACCGTTTTAATTTTAAAGTTCCCCGGAGATGCCCTCGCAAAAGTGTGAAAACTACCTATACTATATACTAAATGTATATTTATAGTATAGTAAGTACTACTTACTAATGATGTAATAGATAAAATAGACGAATCAATATTTTCAATACTCCAAAATCACTAGAGGCTCCTATGAGTCTGACAAACACCAATGACCTAAATATGTCTTTGATAAGGAAAGATTGAAAGCTCTTCCAAACACCAGTGCAGAATATATCAGAACCAATATTGACGTTCGATAAAATTATAGGTTAAATTCCTTGCATGAGCTGATCAAATAAACATTCAGGTATTTGCTAGGGAGTGGCAACCACTTGACCTTATTTTCCTTGCTGATTATGTGGGTGTGGTCGTTTTGTGGACTATGCTTGAAAAAGTCATGCTTAATTTAATAAGCTGGGATTTAGAGAACTTATCAGTAGCTACTAATTGCAAACTCTTATGTAATTTTGATTTTTATTTATCTGTCACAAGTCAGTGATCGATTTCCAGACTACTTCTGCATGCTTAACCGTTCTAAAATTTGGCACAGACTTTTTGGTTCTTCAAACAGTTGTTATGGGCCGGCGTTATTCTTACCATCTGGCAAATGACCAGCTCGTCTCGTTAGCAAATAGTATAAAAACAATATAATATAGTATCAAAAAGCTCGTTTAAATTGTCAATGAGAAGTTCTTTTTCACCGATTTTAAAAAAAGGAGTACGTTCTAAATTCATCTGTTTTTTACGCATGATTGAGTTTGTTGTCCAACTCGGATCAACCACACCGATCTCCAACTACTAACCTATAAGTAGAGTGTCAAATTCTTAAATATTATAAGCATTTTGGAAGACCGAGCCAAAATTACATAATTCTTCTTACTATTAAATATTTTTTTATGGTGTTTGAAATAAATTTATTAATTTAACTATCTCCAAAAAAAATGATGCATATGCATAAATATCTAACTTTTACCCAAAGTCCGAACACAAACACTAAAGTAAATGATGAATTTGTACATACATGTAATTTCAAAATTTCCCTCATGCAATATTTTCATAACCCTTTGAAAGATTAATAGATAACATAACCCTTTGAAAATCTACTAATTAACTAATATCGATGAAGCTTTAAATGGCAGGCTTCAAAATTCCTATTCCCACGTTCAAATTTAAGTCATGTTGTTCTGGCTTTTCGCCAATATGTTGGCAAATTCTCCCTTAATATTACCTGACACTTGGCCGCAGGGCTGATGTAATATCAGCTATTACCCGACCGCATACACCTGTTCCGACTTGTTTACATGACTCATGCGCAGAAAAAATTACACATACCTTCGACCCATTAGATCATCTTTTAAGATGTGTCGTTAGAGGTCCCTAATTTTGTGACTATATTTGGCTGTGGGTGACTATACTGACTGTATATGCGCTACCTCTTTGTCTACCAGTTTAAATTTGAATAAATTTTCTTCTCCTTTTCAAGAATTTTTTGGTTTATTGCCACAATTGTTTGCTCTATCGCAGACATTTGTACTCTGACATGTTAACTTATTAAATGAAAAATGGTAATTGCTCTTGAGTATTTCTTTTCTCTGCCTTGGGATGAAAATTTTCGACCACAATCTAGCGTTTTTAACGGTAATATCGGAGCACCTTCGCTAGGCTACTCTGATGACGTTACCGTCTGCCTTTTTATCCTACATTTCTCAGCAAAAGGAAGCCAAGTGTTAGGTGAGCGGGCGGATAGACAAAAACATCTATTTTAACATTACAGGCTGTGGGAGAAATACACGATTATGACAATAGAACAATACGAGGAAGTCTGCGGTGCAATAGAGTAGGTGTAGATACCAAACCACATTTTGATGGTTGCGTGTGTCGGGCTGATGCAAGTTGGTTAGAAACACCAATGTATGAAACCATTTGCATTTAGCTTTTGGTAATAAACTTTACTTACCTTTTAAGTTTTTCACGTACTCTTTTACGTACTTTTTAACGTGTTCCGTTCTTTCTTCTAATACTATATTTGCTAGTCCACAACGACATCTACCTTTGGTACCAAAATACAAGCCCGAAAAATCCGTTAATATTCAAAAAATCCTTAGCAACAATACTGTACGTAATAAGAATAATCTCATATACAATTCCACGATCTCTCATCCGGAAACGAACCCGGGAACCGTGACGGCAGAGCCCTCCGTAGTCAGTCACCGTGCCTTCGACTTGCCATGCCCTATGGGAACAGAGCTATGGGATTTTTTACTGATAGCATTGGAGTTGGATAAAATGGTAAAACAAAGGAAGCCGAGGAGTGAGTTGTACTGCAATTTGTTACTTGTTTTATTGTTATACAATAAAAAATGTTTTATTTTGTAAAAGAGTTTTTGATATTGTATTGATTGGCCTCACCTACAACCAAAATGCCAAAACACCTAATTGAATATATAAAAATAAATAAAATTGAAGTGTCTGTTTGTAATATCAAAATAACAGCTTTTTACTAAATGCATATGACAGTATATACGGTACAAATAACAAAACAACCATTTTTAAAATTTTTGTCTGTCTGTCTGTTTTTCCGGGTAATCTCCGAAACGGCTGCACCGATTCCTACGGGACTTTCACTGGCAGATAGCTGGTGTTACAAGGAGTAACTTAACCTACTTTAACTTTAGAAAAAGAATTGGGGCTCCATGCTAAAAATAAAAAGCATGAAATCCAAAATCTCCGCGCGGGTGAAACCGCGAGCAGCAGCTATACTAAATAAAAATGCAATATGTATACTTAGTAACCATTACGATCATAAGTCAAGATATAATCCCATTCAAATCTGAACCACTACAATCATGAATCTACTTTAAATTATGTTGCCCGCATCGTGAATGATTTGAATTTAAAACTCTTATTCCTCATGTGCATCTATACTAAGTAGATAGTTATAATGCTCGATGGTATGGAATTCATTGACCTCTGCATTATATATAAACACACCTCAGTATAGTGGCTTTTGGAAGCTAATAATTATAAACGCCAACTAATAATGAGATTTTGACACACTTTTTGTTACTTTTGATTGGTTAGCGTTTGGTAATGCATTCCATAACCGGACAACCACGATGGAGGAGTTCTTGCGAAAGTAAGAAGAATATTGAGGAGTAGTGAGAAGAAGGTTGCATGAAGATTTAAAATTAAACTCATGGGTGAATTAAACAGATTTGTTTTTTGAAGTACTAGCTTACCTTTTCTTAAATAACGATTTGATCAAAGATGATAAATAAGTAAACTAAACCTTCTAAATAGGAATTGACTCTGAAACACACCGTACCCGCTGGTGGAAGTTAGCACTGGCTATACCATACTAAGGTAGCCGCACCCGCTGGTGGAAGTTAGCACTGGCTATACCATACTAAGGTAGCCGTACCCGCTGGTGGAAGTTAGCACTGGCTATACCATACTAAGGTAGCCGTACCCGCTGGTGGAAGTTAGCACTGGCTATACCATACTAAGGTAGCCGTACCCGCTGGTGGAAGTTAGCACTGGCTATACCATACTAAGGTAGCCGTACCCGCTGGTGGAAGTTAGCACTGGCTATACCATACTAAGGTAGCATCACGAGTCACGTCGTTTCCCCTTACTAAAAGCTCAAGCGGCATACGCATCTTCACCGGCTCCATCAACTCACTCAGCACCTCACTGAGACGACTCAACTGTATTATAGCTAACTAACTTGGCTACGTCGCCAATTTGGAATTTCAATTGAAATTGGACACGTAGCTGGCGATGTTGCGCCATGACTACCCAGTGAAGTAGGGCCCTAAATTTTGAAGTCTCGGTCTACATATCAGCGGAAGAACTCACTAACACTCAAGTCTCCCACAACGAGCCACACTGAGGCCTCATCACTTCAAAGGCATGTGTTAGTCCAAATCAGGGATCATGTCACGTTGACAACAAAGAGGCGTCAGAGTCGCATGCCTCAGTGCACATAGCGTATTGTTATTCAAAGTATCTGGATTGCTTTACAAAATTGTTCTAAACAAGCGTGCAACCAAAAACTGACCAGCTGTTTTCTTGTTAAATCTTTAAGTAGTTAAAAATTGTGACAAAAGCCTTCTAACAATTCGTTTACTAAGAATATAATATAACACCTGAAAGTACACAACACTATTAGCACTCCTGAAAGGGTCAACGACCGCTCATGCCCTGATAACGTGGCTTCCTTGTTCGAAGCCTTATCGGATAATAGGCACACGCCAACGAAAGACCATGTGTAGAATGCAGTGTAAATACCGTACTTAGAACAGGTACACGAAGAAGGATAGTTTCTTGCGGAACACTAACGTCAAGTATTACAAGAATCATACGTTTTTCCGAAATAAAAAGGATGTTACTCTCCAGTCTATAAACAATATCTATGCAAAAAATTAAAGCAAAGATAATAAGTACAAACCAATAATAACACACCAACAAAACCAATCACAGACAGAACGCGCGGATTATGTTCTGTAATGAAGCTATGTTATTTTAATTGATGGAATCAGGTATTACTTTAATGCTAATTCTTTCCTGAAGTTAATTTTATTTATTGTGCGCAAAAGTTATGTGACTTTTTATAGACTTTTAGTGACCAATTATTTTTCCGAAATCCTTGATAAAGTGGTTGTGGATTACTTAAACCTAGGTATATATTCGGCGGCATTCCGTATTATCTGTTTGTTTGTTTATTTACCGTGCACGATTATTTAACTGAGCTCGGATTGGAAAAGCAAAGTAGTCAGTGGGTACTGAGCGTATAGCATTCGATTTTGTCACTCGAGTATTTAGGTGTATCATTTAACATTAAATCAGCCAAACTGCTCATTCATATCATCACTAGGTGGTAGGATTAACTCTTCTGCGAGTTAGTTTGGGTTGGTACCACCCCGCTTTGCTTGTGAAGTCTTCCGCTAAGCAGTAATGTGCAAGCATTACTGTGTTCCGGTTTGATGAGTAGCCAGTGAAATTACTGGGCTTATGAGGTTTACCTATGTCTCATAGTAACGAGCGCACTGCAATGCCATGCATGCCTATGTGTTTCAAAGTTCTGAGTAGCACTGCAATCGTTATGGGCTGGCGTAATGCTTACCATCAGGCAAACGACCTGCTCGCCTGGTTATCAAATAGTATAAAAAAACAACCTAAATCCATCAAATTAATGCATGCAACTCAACGTACCTAAATCCATTAAAGTATAATATACGAGCCACTCAACTGCCCTAATTTGGTCTAGTCATTTCAGCCTCACATGCACGCATTAATTATCTACGCAGATTTATTCTAAGCCACCATATATAGCGTACAGGGAACACGTGTATTTGTACAGGTTTGCTGTAATTATAGATCGACGACCTGACAACCGAGGCTATTCTGGGAGCGTCAGTAGCTAACTAGCTATATAATAGCTAGTCGCTTCTCCGTTGCCGTGAAATCTTTGCCACATCCGGACGACGCGGACGTCGCGCGGTAATAATGTATGATACATAAATTTACGTGCATGGGGGAGGGCTTTTCAAATTGGATAGCAGTAGTTTTTTTTACTCCAGCGTTTGATCGTTGATGTGATAAGCCAAACTTGGAATGGGGCTGAATCTCATACAGGAATGCCGGAATACACCGATAGTACTTGGTAGCTAGGAGAGGCGAGCAGTAGCAAATTCCTTACGACCATGCTATGGTTGCATCTAGACTTTTCCTTCACCGATGACTGTTCATTGAATTCGGACCCTCGACCTAAGGATCGGCGGGCGACCTCGCTACTATTGGCCCATCATCGCTTCGAACTAAACTTCGCTTAATTTTTACTGAAAGCCTCACTATCACAAATCATCAACAAAGCAGGCAAAGATAAGCAAAAAGAAAACTCCCTGAAGGTCTAAAGTCGGATATTCTATTAAAACTTTAAAGCTTACTAATAGCCTTGTAAACTTCCACAGAGCGGATATCATCTCTCAATCATGAAATGCCCGGAACAAATTTTATAAGCGAAACGAAAGAGGAATGTACTATGAAGGGAGAATTAAGTTTCTACTTAATTATTGGCCTATATGATCTCGATATCAATTGTTTCTAATTTTTTTTAATGTTCTGGTATGGGCATGTTATGCGGCAGGATTGAACGCATATTACTAAGGAAGTGATGAATATGAATGTTGAGGAATGGAAGGGTAGGGAAGACAAAAATAAAATATGGATGGATTGTGTAAAGGCGGATGGAAGTGCATGAAACGTTGACTGAAAGGAGAGTGGAATAAAAAGACTTCCTGTGCCGACCATAAATGGAATGGGATAGTTAATGACAAGCAGATGATGAGTTGTCCACATTAATTTCATTTTCCATGATATTTTTTTTTATTTAAATTTTCGGTTTCAATTTTGCGCCTACATGGAATAAGTATTATTTGTTAAAGTACAGTTACAGTCATGAAATTAAAATAGCAGATGCTATGCGGTTGAACACGTAGTCTTGAATATGTGTTCATCATCATCATCATCAGCTGGAGTAGGCCTCCTTTGAAGCACCTACAAAAGCATCCGCTTCTATCCGATTAACCAAGCAACAAATAAATTAAGATTAAGATTAATTCCGATTAAGTAAGCCAAAACGAGGCTAATTTTTGGTATCTCACGGCAAACAATCCCCTCAAAAATTACAAAGAATTGAGTCCCCTCAATTACTTGAATACTGTAACCTCATTCAGAAACGAAAGTCGAGAAATCGCACACGAATGAATCATTTTCGAAGAACGCAGTGTTCTTACGTCCAAATGACACAGATTAAACAAGAGTTTGTGTGCCACAGATTATAGTGCAGTTTGTTCGCTTTTGTTTACCAACATACGAGTTTATTCCTCATGCATATATTGTGTGGGATTCCCGTTAACCACGAGCAAAGTTTCCTAATAACAGTATGGACTATGGTAACTATGGAATTGTTCTGTTGCGTAAATGTAATAAACAATTTAGAGACTGCCTGGAAGAGATCGCTTTTTTACGATAACACCTCGCGTTGTACTTTGTCGAGTAAGGCATACGTTAGTAAGCGATTTATAATTAGTACCTAGGCCTATATAAGTGAGTATTTACTAAAAAAGTTCTTTTTTAATTTGCTAATGTATCTATCACATGTATGCAAGCTAAGCTAAAGTTGACTTACTGCACGTTCAACTAATATAACAAAGGTGAACAACCGAGATCAAACTATAAGATCGCAAAAAACGACAGGACCGCTCGGATCTAACATTTGGTATTCGAAACATAGAAGATTAAGCTTTAGCATTTGTGTTTGTTTGACAGTGAGGCCGCACCTACATCTAGAAATTCGTAATAATTACACTTTAAATGTGTCATACGAAAATCGTGTGGAAACCCGCATGTTCAAGTACCACAAAATTCGAGGACATGTGACATCCACCAAGCCGCACTGGGCCCGCGTGGAATAAGAATTGAAGTACCTACTTTTAGGGCTTCGGCTGAAAGATTCAATTTTTGTAGAAAATATGGATTTGGAAAAAAACTAATATTTTATTGAAAGGATAGTTTTTTCATAAATAAATAATAAACTTCCCGCATAATTACATATTTCATACATATATCATCATCAGCTGGAAGACGTCCACTGCCAACTTACGACTACGAACTTAGGCCTCCCCCAATTGCGTTGCCGGAAAACACCAATTGTTTGTCGACAGATCTGCAACTAACTAGGTAGTCATACCTAGTTAGTCTCAAATTGCAAATCTGCGGCTAGCTCTAGACAATACCCTGCCTCCGTGCAAATGTTAACCAATCGTTTCCATCATTGTTTATTTATTTATTTATTTTATTCTATTTGGGGGGCTTACAGCTACCATTGTAATCAGTCCATACATAAATGCGAAGGCGTGGCACGCAGTGGTTGTGAAACTTGTCTGGAGTATATTTAGTGCTCGGATTATATTTCCATCAAGCAGCATATTAGAATCATTAGACGGTAAGCGGTGATCGTGGGTTTTCCATCGATGGCGCGTTGGTCCATGATTGATGTTTATCCAATCAATCAATCATGCTGGAGCATGTAACGGGCGCCTAAGCATTGTCATTCAACGTAGCGTACTTGGAACCACTTTAGAAACGATGGCTGATAGTAGCGGTTTCACAGATTAGCATTCTGAATAGAATTAAAAAAATGAACAAGTTCAATGCTTTTTGTCGTTTCATTTCCTTCGTTTTTAGACATGTTATTATCAGCAAGAAGATGCGTGTGAATAATTCCATTCTCATGATTCGTTTCATTGATCAATAAATGAAATCGATAAAATAAATCTATGATCAATCAGCATCTCCATCTGTGACGAATGCGTTCTATACAAATGCTTGAAGAGACTGTCATAGGGGTACACCTAGTACCTATATATTTGTACGTTAGTGAATAACCTATTGATAATAGAAATGGTTGGGGTTCAAGACTTGTGAAGCAAGCTAAATAATCCTAGAAAATATGTTTTTTTTATGTTAATAGGTAACGAGACGAGCTGGTCGTTTGCCTGATGGTAAGCATAACGCCGGCCCATAACGATTGCAGTGCCACCCAGAACTTTGAAACACAAATGCCTGCGCGGCACTGCAGTGCGCTCGTTACCCTGAGACATTAGGTATTAAGTCTCATAAGCCCAGTAATTTCACTGGATACTCTGCTCATCAAACCGGAACACAGTAATGCTGGCACACTACTGCTTGGCGGCAGACTTCACGAGGACGAAAATGTCAAAATAAGAAGCCAATTTTGATAGTTTTTGTTTAGTCTCGTTGATTTTTTAGTCTCGTCGTCGTATCTATCTGTATGAGCATGCGGATTTTAAGTATCTTAGGTTTAACATTTTAAGACCTTTGACCATAGACACAGAATAGATAATAGTACAACCACAGATGAGATGGGTACCTGCCTAGTATATTGTGGTCAACACGGTAACCTATTGCCAATAAACAAATAATGTTAGTCATGCAATAATGCCCGTTGAATACCTACATTATTACAAGAAAGAAAGTTTTGGAAACTGAAACTTTAAAAAGTTATAATTCCATTTTCGGTGATTACCTAGTGATGAAACAAAATTATTGTCAGAATCCCTATTCCCCATCATCGTCCCAATGCATAATAGTTCTTAGAACGAATGCAACAATAATCGTAAAATATTTGCAATGTACGACAAGCTTTTGAATTTTATTCGAGGAATCAATTGCGCGTAAGGCTGCGGCTACACGGCGCATATCGGCGTATCGTTACGCCATACCTACTCTAAATTGAGAAATTGATACGCTCGAGGTACAGATAATGATTTCTTAGTGGGAGGATTAGAGAGATTTTGTTAGTGGGAGGACTAACTCTTCTGCGAGTATCCGTCTGGGTTGTTACCACCGCTTTGCTCGTGAAGTCTGCCGCCAAGCAGTAGTGTGCAAGCATTACTGTGTTCCGGTTTGATGAGCAGAGTAGCCAGTGAAATTACTGGGCTTATGAGACTTAATACCTAATGTCTCAGGGTAACGAGCGCACTGCAGTGCCGCGCAGGCCTTTGTGTTTCAAAGTTCTGGGTGGCGCTGCAATCGTTATGGGCCGGCGTTATGCTTACCATCAGGCAAACGACCAGCTCGTCTCGTTACCTAATAACAAAAAAAAAAGATATATTTAATCGGTAATAGGCATTTATTTCATTATTATCGTATTTGCGGTATTTCCTTAAAGTGTTTTTGTGTGTTTTATTATTTATTATGTTTTGTCAAGAGATGTGGAGGACAAAATTACTTTTACTGGTAGTAGAATGAACTTGTATAATTTTTTATTTAATACAAGACATATTTTATTTACTTGGCTAGAACATTTGGATTATCTATAGGCCACTTGGGCTTGCAGATTATCCAACTGTTTTTGTAGTTAGCTAGGTTAGATGTAGTGTTTATTTATGTATTAGCTAGTTAATAAGTACTAATAATGTAATTTTTTTAATCTGTACAACTTGTATAAATTCAATTAAAATCATGTAAGTATTTAGATACAGTATTAGGGTATCAATTTACGTATATAAGTGTATGAACAGTGTACTTATTACTAAATTTACTAGTTACTTAAATATTACTAGTAAGTGTTTTCGTAACAAGCGAAGGTTTCCGAACATTAGGGATCCGCCATCAGCTATATCACTGTAAGGTAGCCCGTACATCTAATGCATGATTGACGGATAAGCATCAATCACGGATCACGCGAAAACCATGGAAAAACCACGATCACCGCTTGACGCATATTGTACCGTCTATGGAGCTTGGTAGAAATCTACAGACCGAGCGCTAACCATACCACGGCTAGAGGTAGTGAGGCACGAATCGCAGCTGCTTCTACCATCTGTACTCAAAAAACAGTTTCACAACCACTGCGTGTTCAGTGCAGAAGACGCGGTAAATACGCGGTTGTGCGCAAGTGATGTATGTAGCGTAACAGCATAGATAATAGTACGTGGCGTAAAGCGGAGCAGACATCACTTTGAGCCCAGGCAAGGAGTGAAAGAGACAGCACTATCTGGCTGTATTGTTCTTGTCTATTTCGTGGTTTTTTTAAGGTTTTATATACATATGTATTTTCTCGTAATCCGCGCTTGTTTCAAAATCATCGTTATTTTGACAGCAAAACGCATACTTGCATAATTGTCTATGGCCGGCCTAACGCGCAGGCGTCGCGTCGTCGGCAAACGGTCGTTGTTCCTCACTGTTCCTTTGCTTGCAGTTCCAACTCCATAAATCTACAGGTAATTAGAAACAGGCCAGAACGCTCCATCAATAGTTTGTTTATTTTCCAACAAGAAATTCCCAGTGGTAAACACGTGAGAGAATTTCATATAGAAAACTCAAATAACAAAAACTCACAACTCGTTTAAAACACAATCTGTTTCTAAACCTCTATCAATATCTGAGTTCCCATCAAAACAGTTTAATTAAATAAGTGTAAAAACAACAAAAGATCTAACTCCACTCGAGATGCGACTCGCGAAAGGACCGGTTTGGGCCGGTGTCTGACACGAGAAAAAATAAATAAAAAAACTAACGCGGACGTATTTATTGAGCTGGGTCCGCTGTAGCTGCTACCTGGGTTACGCGCAAGGAGCAACTTTGTAGGCTGTCAGGGGGCTTACACACTGAACGAGAAGACATTCATAGACGCAGAAAACAAAATTTATTACTTTGTTTAATTAAGTACAGCAATGGGACAATTATAAATTAAAAGTCAATGGAATATTTTTATTTTATTTGGTAACGAGACGAGCTGGTCGTTTGCCTGATTGTAAGCATAACGCCGGCCCATAACAATTGCAGTCTCACCCAGAACTTTGAAACACAAAGGCCTGCGCTCGTTACCCTGAGACATTAGGTATTAAGTCTCATAAGCCCAGTAATTTCACTGGCTACTCTGCTCATCGAACTGGAACACTGTAACGCTTGCACACTACTGTTTGGCGGCAGACTTGTGCAAAGCGGTGGTAACAACCCAGACGGACACTCGCAGTAGAGTTAGTCCTCCCACTAACTATGTATTGGAATTGGCCTTTTTTAATACAACAATCTTTTTTTAAAAATCGTCATCCATTACTCTCGATTCGTATATCTAAATAAACTCAATTGACTTTGAAACCTTAAATGATACGACTACCGCCCACGCTTTGACATCGCCTACGGATTAATTCAATGTGTAAACACCTTTATCCTCATAAGTTTTTATGTATTCGTTCAACAATGGCACGATGTGGTTTACCACTGTTTTTCGTTTATAGCGTTCTCTGGATTTGCATAAAAGAAATGATTTAAACGTAGCACGAGTTACATGGCTCGGCTAAGAGCCATAAAGTATGTTTTATATTATGTATTTTCGGGGAAGACATTTTTGAGACTGCAGTAACAAGTAGTAATAACAACACAACGTATTTGTAAAAAGTTTTTGTTTTATTCACGTCAACATATTTAACACTTTTACCAAATAAACTAAAATAACTAAATAAAATACACACTAATTTATTTACAATCTTAATCTAATAATCCGCTACCAGTAGGCAACGTTCCCAAAATGCTGGCAGCATTGCCACGTTGAATGGCAATGCTTAATCTTTGACCTAAGTAGCGGCCAGCATTTTGGTCACGTGTGGCTTCGATCAGACGCCCTGAAACTTCTTTAAAAATTCGATGAGCTCCAGGTCCCCACGGTCCAAGTGTCTCAACCCCATCAAAAGGCTCAACTATGTAACTGCTATCAAGACTACTATATTTGCGCCTTTTGAGGTTCTCAGCGGATTCAGCTGCCACACCAGCCTTATTTTGAGTACCGGGAAAATGAAAAATGATAATAATTAGAAACAATCTTCTCAAATGTTATGCTTTCATACCAATGATTTCTTATAACAATGGTTATGTTACGATATGAATTCAGATAAATAAAACATTTTTAGTGATCAAATAATATTTCATCAAAAGTTCAAACAAACTTCGGTAACACCGACAAAGTATAAAGTTCCGACAAATATAAGAGCCTATCGAATTTCCTTTACACTCGTGAGAAGTAACAGGACTGCGTTTCTTTAACTCAAGTGTATTTACTGAAGCAATCACATTATATTCAATTACTTGAACATAAATAGAAACTTGATATGATAATGGCAATGCGTTTATGTAGTTTTATAGTGTACTGATAAATGTTTATAGTAAGTTTTGCTTAGAGCTTACCATCAAGCAGGTAATCGTCTTTAACACACTGAATTTCAGGATCACCTTTTTAATATCTAAGGATCTTAATAACTTACAATACTAAATACAAGATTTGAAATTACCTACAATCATTGTAGGTAAAATTATGTTTGGTACAGAACTACAGAATAGTACTTATAAATGTTCATAAATCATTTTAGAAATTTAGATTCCTGTAAGTTTGCAAGCTTACATTTATAATATACTAGCTTCTGCTCGCGATTTTCACCCGCGTTCCCACAGGAACCGTGCATTTTTCCGGGATAAAAAGTAGCCTATGTTACTCACCGGTCCATAAACTATACCTATGCCAAAAATCACGTCGACCCGTTGCTCCGTTTCTGCGCGAAAGAAGGACAAACCAACAAGTACACTTTCACATTTATAATATTAGTAGGATTCAAAATATTGCGTGATGTACAGGTAGTTCATAAAATCAGGAAACTTTAAAATAGTAAAAACTGCATTGTAAAACACAATCATCTTTATAAACTTCTTTGTGAATCCTATTGTCATATCTCAACACTTGTATGTCTATGTTTTCTACTTCGCAATCTCAACTCTGCTTTCAATTTCATGGCGAATTGTAGATAATTTTTAATAACTTGATGGAGCTTGCTTATTTTTGTAAGATTTTTTATTATTTCATAATGTTATCGCTAGTTTAATAACCTAACTTAATTGCTTCAACAATATAATACTTTATAGTAAAGCACGGCACAGGTCTACGAAACAATATTATCACATTCTCTTTATGGCGAAGCCGCCTTGCAGTTTTGTTTTTATCTTTGAAAATCTAGACTTTATTTTATTTATGACTAGCTGCTGCCCGTGGTTTCATCCGCGTAGATATATTTGATTACATGGTTTTTATTTTTTTAGGAACCCTAATTCTTTTTCTAAAATATAAGTCGCTTAAGCTACTCCCTGTAACATCAGTTATCTACCAGTGAAAGTCGCGTCAATATCGGCCCAGCCGTTTCGGAGATTTCCCGGAACAAACCGACAGACAGACAGACAAAATTTTTAAAAATGGTTGTTTTGTTATAGGTACCTTATATATTTTAATATGCATTTGGTAAAAAGCTGTTATTTTCATATTACAAATAGACACTTCAATTTTATTTAGTTGTATGGATGTAATTTCCTTATTTTATTCGTTTTTTAACCGACTTCCAAAAAAGGAGGAGGTTATCAATTCGTGGGTATTTTTTTTTGTTACCTCAGATCTCGGTCATTTATAAACCGATTTCGAAAATATTTTTTTTATTTGAAAGGATATACTTTCAGATTGGTCCCATAGAAATTTCATCAAAATCGGTTCAGTAGTTTGTCACTGAAGTCGGTTCGTAGCTTTTTTAAAGCAATTTTTTTACATATAGCTTTTAATTAATTCTAAAGTCACATTATTTTTTCAAGAGTAAATAATTTATTTCCTTTATCTCTCAGGAATTTAATTTCATGAAATATATTGTAAATAGTATGTTCGTCTACTAGAAATAAAAGGTTGAAAAAGTTATCAAGTTATCATAAAAATAGTGTATTTTATACACATTAAGATACTTTTTATCTATGCGCAAACAATACTTACTCACTAATGAGGTTAGTAAATTATACAAGGATTGTGTTTCAACTTTGAAGACGCACAGTTACTTTAGTCGAGTTTCTAAACTGCTGCGCAAGTACGGAAGTCGGTTCGATAAATTTGTCGAACCGAAAAACTCGATAAATTTATCGAATGTTGCGAGTACCGAACTCTGATCGTAAAGTATTGTAGTAGCTCTAAGTATATTCTCTTTGGATTCGACCTAGCTATTCGATAACTTTTGTCGAAAGTATCAAGGTTCGATAAATTATACAAAAAGTCGATAAAACCCACTTTATCGATTTGAACTGTCAATTTTATCGATTAAAAAGATCTGTACTTGCGCCGCTGATTAAAATATAAAACTGGTTTTTGTAAATACGTCTTAACATAATATGACATTTACAGGCTTTTATTACTTAAATAATCAACAATATTAACGTGTTTTTTTTCTTATTTTCAGATTATTGGACTTTGAGAAAACATGCGGATGCTGCTACGAGCGACAAAGAAAACTAGCTTATCAAAATAACCTTAAACATAGAATTCGTTTATTTTTAGATTGCTCTCGAATGTATAGAAATGTGTTTATAAATTATTAAAATGTTATTTAACCTTGGGTGCCCCGTGTTCTTGTAAGACTAAACTTTTCTTTGGCATTAAAAATTCTCGTGTATTAGAGGCTAAAATGATTTTGATCGTGTTTTTATTTAGGTCATCTTAATGGGTTCCATAGGAATCTGTATTTTTAAGATTCTTCATAAATCAATTCAAATATTACAGTAATTATAAATGTAGTATGAAACGCATATTTGAGATACCTATATCAAGTTAATACTTACCTTAAATAACACATATTAAAATAATGTACTAATTAAAAAAACAACATTTTATCGCAAACCAATTAATGTTTGTAAATTGGAAAGAGCGTCGAAGAAGAAGCATTTTTAAAATTGTAATTGCGTATCTAAAAAACGATATAATCGTGTGTTAGCACTTTTTATGTGACATTTATATTACAAATTTTACTAAATTTAACAGTTAATATTTTACCAATCCAGGAATCAACACTAATAGTTATTATTTTTTAAATACAAGTGCTTATTATCTAACGATTAATAATTAAAATCAATTAATAATGTTCATGTAGAATCTAGTCTATGATCTCTGCAATAACGTTTAAAATGCTTGCTCGATCGAGTGGAGTTTGCTTCCTAATAATCTGTCCCTTAGATTTTAAGTGTTTTATTAATAATAATAGTAAATATAAAGTACAATATGAGATATAAGGGGCTGCAAAACAGCAAAACAATTTACACGCAAATCTAGTAAACTCTTTAAATTTACTATGCGTATAATACGTAAAAAGTTTCAAAACGCTCGTGGAGACAGACCTTTATATTCAAAAATATTAGTTTTAGATAATGAAGTTTGTTTAGAATTTAGACTATAGTTTTTGTTTTTTTAATTGTAAATATGAATAAAAGAATGTTGCTTCAATAACAAATATTTTTAGAGCCATGTACTTTGGACTACTTTGGATGCAATTTGATATTTCAACAGCAAAATTAATATTGTTACCTGGTAACAGTGGTACTTGGCAACGAGCAAAACTCAGACAGCGGTCAAGAGCTTATGTACCCAGTTATGCCCCTGGGGCCTGTTTCATACAAAACATTAGCCTCATATTATGTATGAAAAAAAAGAATGATAATATTAGACTAATATTTTTTATGAAACAGGCCCCTGGTATTTCAACCATACTTAGTAAAATTCTAGATTAAATTATTTGCTCCTCATAATTTTTTTTTTAAATAAAACTCAACCTTGCTTATTTTGCTGCAAAACACCCTTTTAGAAAAACACTTTTTACAATTAAAATGTTGATTACCTATTAAAAACAACCGAATATTAGGATTTGTAATAAAAAAATCTATTAAAATAAGATGAATGCTAATTTATGACGATACGCTTTGTAAAAAGATTTTTATTTAAATTAATAAATATTATTTTAGAAACTCTTATACCTTTGTTTAATTATTTGGTCCAACATAAGAAAGATACAACGTTTGGTGCTACTTGCAACATTTAAGAAGTTTTTTAAGTATATGTATGTGAGACAGATGCTTTATTTAATGTCAAATTAATATTCTCAATAACTTCACTGACTCCTTTTCATTTAAAATACTACACTGCTTATTAGCGATGGAATGTAGGTAGACAAGACATGTAATGGTAAACAAATCACTAAATTAATAATTTCTAATAATTTTAGACGACTTTACACACTGTCTAGCTAAATAAGCGTCCAAAAGTTGTTTTTGAGGTAATACGGTACTACGTGTTTGAATTAAACGATTTGACCGTCTCAGGGGCCCTTTAAATGTTTGGGTTATGTCCGAGGAAGGACAAAATATGCTACTTACTACCTAATAAATAACCATAGACCATAGTACCTACTGTAAAAAAGGGAAAATAAGTAACAGTTACTTGTGTCATAAAGTTGCGAGCACACATAGTTTTTTTTTTTTTTTTACCCATGGTCTCAATAGGGATGTTGACTCCATTTTTTTATGATGCTAATCAATTCGTTTTCTCAAGAAAATCAAATGTCTATATCGAAAAAACTGGTAATCAAATGCTAACAACGTCAAAAATGAGAGCCAAAGTCAGGAGTATCTAGTGAGCGCTAAAACGCCTCATCCTATCACATATTCAACGCGGCCCGTAAAGTTGTACTAAAACACACATTTTGTTGATTTTGGCGGTGAAAAACTGCGTTTAAGCACATAGTTGACATACGTTTGTTGTTCATTAAATAGTAAAGAATCTGATAGTATAGTTTCAATTACTATTGGATGATAAAAAAATCGTTGAATTCTGGAAACTTTTAGATCCAGTATCTTTGTGAAAATTATATATTTTTTTGTGAATTTCATTTTTATTGTGTTAATGTGATGTTCTTAAACCTGTATAACCACAGTATTTATGTGTATTGTGTTTCATGCAACTACCCAATTTAACACATGGTCTTAATTATGGTTAAACCTGACCGTGCTGTCTTTTGTTTTTTCTTGCAAAGTTGCATTTCGGATCGCCACCCGCTCCACGTTTCTGTACATTTATTACTTTGGTGACAGATCCACCCCACAATTAAAAAGAAATAAAATTATGCGGACCAATTTAAATGGTTTAGGACCCATGACATGTCCCTTACAGATTCAACCCAGAATAAATTACTTCCTGAAGCCATTATGGGCTCTAAGCATTTGGCCGTCTCCCACGCTGCCCTGGGCCAAAATTATATGTAAGCTAAACGTATTTGGGTGTCTTATGAATTCCAGATTTCTACTTTCATTTATTCCAAAGAAAGAGTGATTCATTCTTTTTTCCGAATTATTGAATGTAAGTATTTTACATAACAATGTAACTGCAACGCCATCAAGAATAGGATTATTCCTAATTTATACTTTAACCGAGATTTGTACCTACTAATTTTGTACCTAACTAATTTTGCACTAAACAATCTAATCAAATATAGAAATCTATTACAAATCCTAAACAATTTAATTTTACACTATCTCACCTTTGTTGAAAACGTACGCAAGATACGCAAGCAATAAAAAGATACGCAATTACGCAAGTCACATCTATATACAAAAAAAACATTTCTATCATTGCATATACCTGCTGCTGCTCCTATAAAAATTAGACGCCAACCCTGACTTCACTAACTTCTGGAAACAAAAAAAATCATCAATCCACGGATCCCAAGAACCCTAAAAAGTGAGTAAAAAAGCACACAAGGAAGGGGTGAATCACCAAATCTCCTGAGTGCACGCCGGGTGAGTCACGCTTCCAGCTATAGAGCCGAGGAATGCCTGGTATGTGAACTTTTTGATGTGAAGTTATTAGAAGAGATTGCTTCAAGTAAACAGTCTTTTTCACTTAGTTTTTTTTTTACATACTCTAGGTAGTGTTTGACGAAGATCTCATTGGCTATCATTCACGATCGTTCCAAATCCATGGCTCCGCGCGTCGCGGATTGAGTGGAAAGATGTTTCAGTTTTGACCACACAGGTCGTCACTCCATTCCAGGCGCGCCATCGTTCCATTTTTCGATCATTCTGCCTCTCGAATACTGCCAACTGAGCGTAAAATGGTTCGTTGTATCGGCCACACGATGAGTTGGAACGTTGGATTTGGAACGTTTGGATATCCAATATTCCTATCAATCACTTACATCTGAGATTGCTCACACACGCGCGGTTTTCGGAACGTTGACGTGAACGGCTGTGGATTGGAACGCTAGTGTATGGTATGGGGTGATGTTTACCTCTCTCTTAAGAGTCTCAAGCGTGGCTGCTGGAGTACACCGATAGGTGCTTGACAGATTTTCAACTCCAATATGGTAGCTTACCAGGCCAGCACATGAACACTCTAACACCAGGCACGGGACATTTGGGTCTGAATATGAGCGAGTTTGGCTGGGTGGGTGGATGGACTTGTGCATCTTTTAGTCCGAAGCATCAGAGTTTGAGCAAAAAGACAATGGTATATGCGCAGTTTTAACACACTCGCACATCTAAAAACTATGAAGGAAAACAGAGAAAACTCGCACGTCTTGAACATGCGTGAATAATACAAGTAGAATTGTTTTAAACGCGAGCACCGAGTGTAGTGAAATTACCGTGATATGTATGAAAATTCAACTCTCATGTTTTCACTTTTAGGTGTTCTTTTATAAAATTTAGATGGGAGCACCTCAAGAATTTCTAACTTTACTTGTAACGCCTGCTTATTTTCTTAAAGCATGTGTCAGAGCGTCTTCACGCAGTAAGAAACGAAAATAAAGCCGCGTTTCTATTATGCAAGTAGACTGCATGCAGGCAGTTGCATGCAACTTGAGTAGTGGAAACGTAAACCTGCATGCAAGTTGCAGGTTCTATACAAGCTGATTTTAATTTGCACCAAATGCAAATGTGACGTCAAACTTGCATGCAAGACTTGCATAATGGAAACTGTTGGAGATGAGTTAGAGTAGGCGTTAGCATATAATGGAAGAAGAGTGTCGTTAGACGACTCCGGCCTCTTTTAAGTTGGTAGTATAATAGTAACTTCAAAACATAACACAGGTGATTTTAATTCACTCGGAATGATCTGAGTAGGAAGCGACTGTTTCTGATCGATTAAAGTTTATACTTATCTCGGAATCGCATACTAACAGAGAAATATTGTCGGGAGGTCGTGGATGTTTGTGTTGTGTATCTTTGTGTGCCTATACCACCTGCAACACAGGGAATCATAGCGCAGGGGTATGAGTGTAAGCGATTGTTGTCAACAATCATATCTAAAGATATGCGGCGCGAGTACGGATCTTTTCGATAAATAAAATTCGATAAAATTGACAGTTAAAATCGATAAAGTGGATTTTATTCGATAAAATTTACAGTTAAAATCGATAAAGTGGGTTTTATCGATTTTAACTGTCAATTTTATAAAGTGGATTTTATCGATTTTAACTGTCAATTTTATCGTATTTTATTTATCGATAAGAGCCGTACTTGCGCCACTATTGTAGTTATGACTAGAGGTCGGAATAGGTAGAATTTTTATGTAGAGACGTACAATCGGGAACAACGACCTAAACAAAAACCGAAGCACGCTAACTTATAGAGAGTAAAAAAGACGATAATTGCGACCAAGACCAAGTAAATGATCTAAGACTGGTAGCTTTTCCCCATTCACCGCCAGAAAAATACGAAATCATAAACCACAGCGCCTGATAAGTTAACGCAAGCATCTTGTAGAACGTCTTCATGCTGTAACATTATGCGCTAAGAAGGGCATCGATGCGGTTAGTTTGAACACAGGTGCTTCTTGTTACTATTAAAAGTATTAAGGTTATTAATTTACTAGCTTCTGCCCGCGGTCTCACCCGCGTTTCCACAGGAACCGTTGCATTTTCCGAGATAAAAAGTAGCCTATATTACAGCTGTCCGGTCGCCGGCCGCGCAGACCTTTGTTTCAAAGTTCAGAGTAGCACTGCATTTGTCATGAGCCGACGTTATGCTTACCATCAGGCAAACGACCTGCTCGTCTCGTTATC
This sequence comes from Crocallis elinguaria, assembly GCA_907269065.1. NCBI lineage: Eukaryota > Metazoa > Arthropoda > Insecta > Lepidoptera > Geometridae > Crocallis > Crocallis elinguaria. Next base: position 4,075,657 of record OU026076.1, read on the forward strand.
GATTAATATACAAAAAAATATTCTAATTTTTAAATTAAAGAAAAAAAAAGAAAAATAAAGAAAAAAGGTCATCAAAAACGAGATTAGTAGGTATCATATTTTTGAATGGAGGTTCGTTATGCGTATGTTTAAATTTGGGAGTGACAAGACCACCTATTGTCATGCAAAATAATAAGATATTCTGCTTTTTAGTGTGTAATAAAGAGTCATTGTGTACATTCTTGACACGTGTAAAACCCGTGCCAAAAATCTAGCTAAACCCGCTTCGACCTATTATTCTAAAAATTAACAATGATTGTCAAAATAGCGCACATTTGGGCTACATTTACATCTGAAACATTATTAAATACCCCCATATATCTTTTTAAAAGTCAACAAGGAGCCTAATTGCACTTTTGAATTTGGAACTGGGGTTCGAAGTTTAAATTTTGAATGTGGAACGCGTAGATGACTGATGCGTGTGCGCAAGAGAGCGGGTTCTGATTGGGCATTGTTTGAGAGGCAGCTTGCATTGTGCATCTGGGTGGATGCATTCATAGCATCTCTTGGGTGAACACAATGAAGGTGTATTATGTATAATAATAGCTTATTAATGAGAGTTTTAGATAAGTGTATACTGTATTTTAATAGTAGATGTAGCCGGAACTGAGTGTCTGTCTGGGTGGGTACCACCGTTTTGCTCGTGTAGTCTGCCACCAAGCAGTTATGTGCAAGCATCACTGTGTTCCGGTTTGATGAGCAAAGTAGCCAGTGAAATTACTGGTAACTTTGTTGAGCAAAGCATTTAGTGACTAGTAAGAGTATAAGAAGTAATCAAGTACCCAACTGATGTCTCACGGGTATTCATTAGATGTTTATTAATTGTATGTTTTGTTAGTGGAAGGACTAACTCTTTTGCGAGTGTCCGTCTGGGTTAGTACCACCGCTTTGCACGTGAAGTCTGCCGCCAAGCAGTTATGTGCAAGCATCACTGTGTTCCGGTTTGATGAGCAAAGTAGCCAGTGAAATTACTGGTAACTTTGTTGAGCAAAGCATTCAGTGACTAGTAAGAGTATAAGAAGTAATCAAGTACCCAACTGATGTCTCACGGGTATTCATTAGATGTTTATTAATTGTATGTTTTGTTAGTGGAAGGACTAACTCTTTTGCGAGTGTCCGTCTGGGTTAGTACCACCGCTTTGCTCGTGAAGTCTGCCGCCAAGCAGTTATGTGCAAGCATCACTGTGTTCCGGTTTGATGAGCAAAGTAGCCAGTGAAATTACTGGGATTATGAGATTTAATACCTAATGTCTCAGGGTAACGAGCGCAATGCAGTGCCGCGCAGGCCTTTGTGTTTCAAAGTTCTGAGTGGCATTGCAATTGTTATGGGCCGGCGTTATGCTTACCATCAGGCAAACGACCAGCTCATCTCGTTACCAATAACATAAAAAAAAATGTTCTGTGCTCACGGTGTATTGCAGTGCCGTGCAGGATATTGGATAACGAGACGAGCGGGTCATTTTCCTGATGGTAAGTATAAAGCTGGCTCATAACTATTGCAGTGCCTCTCGGAACTTTGAAACTGCACTTCAAAACGATAGTGTACAGGACGTACTTCCTAGGTAAACGTAGAATATTAAAAACATACATTAGGTATAAACCCAGTACCAAATTAACTTGGTGTCACTACAGATGCTATGAGTAGACGTTTTGTTGATCACCACATGCAAACAACCAGTTCGTCTGGACGCCTTGTGGAATAAATAAAAACATCAGGCGATCATTCGATCACGTAAAAAATTGCATCGCAATCGGCTTATTTGTTTATCACTATAAAACATGTCACAAGAGGTACAACACATAAACAGACTCAATAAATCGAGGGCGAGTAAAAAACGATACCCTTCACTTTCCGAAAGTCAGTTTAAAATTTGCAGAGTTGTGTTGTTCATAGGGGTTGTTTCCTCTAAGTTCATCATAGAAAGCTCCTTCAAATTTGGTAAGAGCTGACGATTACCTACTTGAGCACGCAATGATGCCTATTAGAACAGATGGTGCCACTTGTAGGTCATGATCATGATGCATGACGTCAACTTCACAAGAGGGCACGAAGTTATATATACCTATATGTTACCGCTCGAGCTCTTCGATGTATGTACTGAATAAAATAGTCATAGATTAAGTTTTTACATATGCATTTAACTCATTTACTCAATTAAATTATTGAATTAAAATTTTCACTAACCATAGGAGACGTTTAAATCGGATGTCTAAATATTTAGGAGTTGCCTAGGGCAAAAAAATGTTTCACCAATCTTTAGGAGTGTTCTAACGGTTTATATTTAGGACTTAGCTTACATTAGGAGTTACTTAGTAAGGCATCGCTTAATTCGTCGTTGGTGAAACGGGCATTAGTGTACCTGACATCTTCGAAAACATCGTCGCTTAAAATCAGGTGAAATAATGATCAAATAAGTATTTCCAGTATATAAATATGAGTTAGATGTATTCAATTAAATTTATGCTGAGGGTTAAAGTAGGCAAATTATCATACGACCAGCTCGTGCTGTACCGGAAATGGTCCCATCCGTCTTATTTGCCACCGCCACGAATATATTTTCCGCATCAGATATGCAAGGGATGAAATGCTCGGCGCATGCGCATTGTGCGTGTCATTTCGTGGTTTGCTAATTTGACACTTCGACACTTATATAGTCCATATCGAATAGTTTTTTTTACTGTAACCATAGAGAAATATATATTATGTATACCAATGTATACTATATATTTGTCTATGCTCTAACTATGCTATCGGCCAGTAATTAGTGAATTTACTTTCAGATAAAATCTGATTTATAAACTGTGTTGTCGTCTTGTGTCTATGTTGTCTATTATTATAAAGTAGAGTAGTTGAAAAAGAAAATTTATTCTGACATCGATAAAAAAACAACAAAACACCCTAAAGCCCTATTACACATTACACGGTACCAAAATCAACCCTGTAATTGGCACCAGGGATCAACCCCATAATAGCGGCTATCAGTCTCGATCTAAGACAATGTGGCTCGTCAGACCCCCAAGACGGGGGCTGCCCCCACAACACTATGCCGCAATGCACCACCAGGTGTATAACCTTATTGGTGGTTACGCATCTGGCGAATGTGCTAGAAATATTCAGAGCGGTACATTGCAAAGCTTAGTCCTGTTTAGGATTTAAACGCCTTTAATTGCAAAGTTAAAATGTTTTAAAGTGTTAGCCCACGTGGCGAAATCTCTCCCCAATTGATTGCTACTGAAGAGTATTAAATAACTATTAACTAACTACTCGTATTAACTTATTAGTTTATAGTTGGTTATTTAGAAGGTAATCGCTGCAAAGCTATAGTGAAATTTATGAGATTTTTGATTGTATAATTAACTTGAACGACTGTTTATTTTTATTTTGATCTAGGTGCTGCCCCCGGTTTCACCCGAGGTCCATGTATTTTCGGGGAGAAATGCCTGTGTGACTCTCGTGCTTATAAAGTATCTCTAAGCTAAAACACAGCAACAGACCAATGGATCAACATCCGTTGCTCGGATCAACATCCGTTGCTCGTTGCTGCGTGAAAGACAAACTAACAAACACACTTTCGCATTATATCTACATTTGTGTCTTAAGTTGTGAAAAATATTTTAATTAGCAAAAAAGGGTGCGAGCCTTGGTGCTTGCCGAGTAAAATTAAATTAAAATACAAAGCACTCAAGACCCGAGAACAAACTTACGCGCACCACACAAAGGTTTCCCCGCCGGGGATCGAAACCGGAACTCTTACGTTCCAGGCAAAAGTCACTTACTACTTTTTCATACGTCCCGCTCTATAAATATTTCTAGCTCTACATTAAAGGGTCTTCATCATGGTCAAGACATTGTAAAGCTAAAGGGCCCTTAAATTGGCTTTTTTCCAATTAATGTCCACCTGGACGTGACTTACCCTTCAAGGTGCTTACGGAATAGGGTTGGAGTGTATCGTTAATGGTTATTTATAGTGGTACTTTTTACTACGAAGAAATCGGATTAAAAATGTTTCTTCGATTTCTTTGCAGCGATTAATTAATGAGTATGCAGTTTGAAGATCGTTAAAGAGAGAGCGACCACATCGTCGCTTGAGGTCTGGTAAGATAGTTGTCAAATGTTGGACTCTGGACATCATCTAAGATTAGAGTACTTGTAAAGACAAATCAAACGGCAAAAATATTCTCATCCATAGATATGGTTATGGTGTACCTATAGTAGGGACGGTCCCTAGGAAGTCCAACCCATATTGACCAGTGATCACTCGATACCCAAATTACCCACAACATAAATAAAAGCATGTCGCATCATCTAAATGTAAATTAGCCGACCCATCTGCCACGCCACCTGGCGGCCGAATTAATTATTAAAATAAGGCACGCGCCACGCGACCGCAGCGACAACTCCGGTGGGACCTCTTATTACGTCGTTTATGTCCTGTAATTGTTGATGGACATATTTTAATACTTCCATCAACAATTATAGATAATTGTAGTTATAGGCCATTTACTAATGCTGACCTGGGTAGCTACCGCCCTGAAGTTAAAAATGCCAATATATCTTGACACCTTGACACGTAACATTCCAGCCCGGCCCTAGGATCGCCTTCCTAGGTCCTATCCTATATACCTAGGCAACAGGAGCGAGGCTAGACCATTAAAAATAATAATGAATAGAAAGATGAAGAGTAGTAGAAAGATGGAGAGAACACAGAGACACAAGTAAAGATAGTCTCATACTAAAAAAACAAGAGTCCTGCAGGAACGTGCATGATGAAAAACAAAGATTGCATATCTTTGTTTTTAAAAGTTCTGATTTTGGGGCTGAAATTATAATAATATATAATACTAGCTTCTGCGCGTGGTTTCATCCACATTCCGTCAGGGTCCGTTCATTTTTCCGGGATAAAAAGTAGTCTATATAACTCTCCGATCCATAAACTATATCTACTTATACCAAAAATCACGTCGATCCGTTGCTCCGTTGCTGCGTGAAAGAAGGACAACCCAACAAACGTACCAACACACTTTCGCATTTATTATATAAGTAAGGAAAAGTATGGATGTATTATAAAAAAAATAGTAATAATATTGAAATATAGACTCACTCACTGGCTGTGCTCACCACAAGAAAAACATCTATATATAGAAGCATAAAAAAAAATTGTGTCTATCCTGCGAGCGATGCAACACGCAGGATAAGCTTGAGATCTCAGCTCTAAAAGTACCTTTTACTAAAAATAGATCAGATGTATTTAAGGTAACAGCTGAACCCTTTTACCCACAGGTCTTCTTTGACTGGTCCTTCCTAAAACAACGGTTTTTCTAATTAGCATGACATAGCAGCACGCGCCGATGCTCTCTGATACACCGCGATAACATCTCGGGGGTTTTATGGTCATTTTCTACCCCTTAATTGTTATTTTAGTGAATTACTGTGTAATTATTATGGTACTGAAGAATTTAAGGGTGTCGACGTAGTTTTTAGTATTTTCTTTGTTACTGTATTTGTGTAGCTTTCGTTAAGATACGTAAATGTTTCAAACGTGTTGTCTTATAGGTAATCTAAATAACAGCAGTACAAAATAAAAGAATATAAATCTTTATCAAGAAGAAACTTATGACAAGATAGGTGTTAAGCGAGTTCTCAAGAGTCGGCAAGTCATTGGCAACGCCCCCAGTGTTACAAATGTCCACAGGCGGCGGTGACCGCTTAACATCAGGCGGGCCGTCAGCTTGTCTCCAACAAAATTACATAAAAGAAAACTTTTTACTACACGACTGCACAAAAAAGGCGGGTAATGTTTTTTTAAGGTCCATGTACGTATGTGAGTTTCTTTATTCCACCATAACTTTTATACGCCTGACCAGATTTGGATGTATGGGGTATCGTAGGAATCCTTACATCATCCCGAGTGACACGGCAGTCGTGTTTTTTTGTGTAACTTTTGTTACTTCGACTTTTTCAAAGATTAAGATTGCTCATCTACCCATTTCATCAGATACATTCCTCCTCACAATGAAAGAGTAATCAAAGTTGCCAGTGCACTTACATAGGCATTCAAATGTGGTAATACAAAGCGCCAACACAATAGTTGTTTACGCTCCAAGAGGCGGGAAATTGCGGTGTTAATGTAAAAGGTGCTGTCTGAGCAATCAACACATCGACAGTTATTTTGTGGCGGCTAGATGGCGCCACTTGAATGCCGGGAAAACGCGTAATTTTTACTCAAAACCTAAAACCGAAATGCAGTGTCCACTTATCTTTATCTGGATTAGATAAGGGTACTATGGCCGTGTGGGACCACGGCAAACAATAGTACCTACTATATCATAACAATAGTAATTTAGTATCTAGAACTAGCTTCGACCCGCAGCTTCGCCCGGGTGGTCTATACATACCTTTATAAATTGTAGCCTATGTGTTATTCTGATGTACAAACTACTAGCTTCTGCCCGCGGTTTTCACCCGCCTTCCCACGGGAACCATGGATTTTCCGGGATAAGAAGTAGCCTATGTTACGCTCCGGTCTATAAACTATATCTTGCTAAAAATCACGTCAATCCGTTGCTCCGTTACTGCGTGAAAGAAGGACAAACCAACAAACACACTTTGACATTGATAATATTAGTAGGATTAGTAGGAAGAAGGATAGTAGGATTAGTAGAATATTACTGTAAAGCTTCATCAAAATCTGTGTACTTAGTATATTTTGCGTGAAAGAGTAACAAACATCCATAGGTACATTCATTCCTCACAAACTTTCGCGTTTATAATAATAGATATTCAGGTAATGGGCAGCGGCGTTATCATCTATCAACATCATAACCTATTGCAATCAACAAGACGGCTGTCAAACGGTGTATTATTGCAAAATCTCCCTTCATGGGGAAGGCCGACGTTCAGCAGCGGACATCGGCTGATGATGATGAGCATAGTAGTCAGTGAAATTAATGGGCTTATGAAACAATACCTAATGTCTCAGGATATAACAAATTAGGCTGCAGTACCGCGCAGGTCTTTGTGTTTCAGGATTCTTAGGGGCACCTTAGACGCTCAAGCGAACGTACGTTTGCTTGAGCGTCTAAGGTGCCCCTTAGTGGCACTGTCTGTTATGGGCCGGCGTTGTGTTTACCATCAGGCAAACGACTATAGTAGTCATAGTAGTCAAACGCTAAAATATCGTGATCAAAAAAACTAGAACTGCGAGTTCTAATATTGTCTTGCCGCCATGATTGAATACGATGCTCTGTAGGATTCGAAGCCTACAATCAAGGTTGGGCGGGTGATCTGCTTATCAAAGCTATCATCGCTTCAAACCTTCATGTATTGTTACACCTCGAGGTTAGGTTTGATCTAATTTATCTAATAAATCGACCCCATTGTATGCAGATGCGCCTGCGCAGTATAATTCAGCTGTTATCTCTGTGTTGCCAGTGTATCTACACAGTTTTACATAATAGTAAAGTTTTAAAGGATGTGATGATAAAAGCTAGTGAATTGCTGGACTTCTTTTAATTTATTTTTTAATTCTAAGGTTGACCACATAAAGATGTCTAATTATACAACTAGAAAAACAAAAAAAATACACATAAAAACACATTAAATTAAATCAAATCAATTAAAACTACCTATTCTATAATTCTAATCTACTTGAAGATACTACGAATATAATTAAAAAACAAAAAATTAAACAAACGTTTTTTTTTTTAATTTAAATGGGGTTGACTTGGACGTATACTCTATCCAATGACAAAAAAGAATAATCAAAATCGGACTACTCCGTAAATAGTTTAAGTTCTGCAAATGACTGTGATCTACCAAACACCAAACTTCCCAATTATTATTTTTTTTACGATTTGGCGTTTCTCTTCTTATCGTTCACCGGCGGTTCCATTGAGAGTTTTTTCCTGTATTTTTACTAATTTTTGTCTTTCTATATACTATACTAGCTGTCCTCAGCGGCTTCGCCCACGTAGTCAAAGTTACTCCTTATAACATTAGCTACCTGTCAGTGAAAGTTCCGTCAAAATCGGTTCGTTTCTGAGATTAGCCGAACGGGCTTATGTGACCTCAGCGTAACAAACGCTGCCAAACTAACAGGTGCAGTGCCACACTGGCCATTCTGAGTGGCACTGCAATTCACAATCTAGACAACATCATCGCTGGTCAAATACTATCAAGGTAAAAAAGTTTTCCTTTACACAAAAAAATAGCTAAATTCATTTCGACAATTGAGATATTAAAATAGAGATAACGGAGCCACATTAACAATTAACAGTAATTCCGTTATCAGCGGCGTGTCATTGGAATAGAACAAGGGGTGTGTAACGGCAGATGCACCCTTATGTCACACCCGATAGGATCTGGCACGCGCCGCACTGCCAACAGAACATTCACTATTATATCTGTATAGAGAATTTTTTACCAACCATTTTGACCCAAAGTTCACCTATGAACTAGGTTTTACCTATGTACCCAAGTTCATATAGCTTAAACTTCGGATTATTTGAAAGAGAATTTTGATATCTGCTGTGAAAGCAAGCTCTTGAAATGCCGATCACATGAAAGTCATTCATTTCACATTTGGTGAACTTCGGCGTAAGAGTTTCCGTAGTGTAGTTGTTTAAGCTACATCTCTGCCATTAAACTCAAGCCCAAGTACGCACTAGAGTTATGTTGCAACTTGCAATGCTCATAATCACTAGCACCTTAAGTAAGGCATGGCCCTTGAGCAGCTTCTTAACCGTAACGCGAACAGTGAGATTGCCACGAACGTGACGAAATGTTTCATACCACATCTGCCGCAGCACCCGGAACCTTTAATAACGCAGTACGGCTCTAATGATACCAGATTCTAACATATTATTCGTTAAGTGAATTGTTGTTCTTAACCGCAGAACAACTTTACAGGTGCAGGTTTTTTTATGTGGTAACGACACGTGCTGGTCGTTTGCCTGATAGTAAGCATAACGCCGGCCCATAACAATTGCAGTGCCACCCAGAACTTCGAAACACAAAGGCCTGCGTGACACTGCAGTGCGCTCATTACCCTGGAGGTCAACAACATTTGTTTTACGAGTTTTTGAAATTCAGAATTTTTCATTGAAGAATTGGCATTTAAAGTTCACGTCAAAGTTCTACTATACAGAATTTCCGGGCAGCCCTAAATCAGCTGATCCACTTGAACTATGTTGAATTTTGTGGATTAGAAGAGACTTTTAATTCCATAAAATGCCACGCACTTCACGTTTGAAGGTGTTTTTTTTTGTATGGATGCTTGGAATGATTTATTTTCAAGGGAGGTTCACATTTTGTGGACAACCATGGTCCTTATCACCCTCTTCCAGGATAACATACCAATTCAAACTTACCCTGTATAATACAATTGTTATTCTTAATAAGATCATAGGTCACCCACCTCCAACTGAACTTTTGTGGTGACACGCCCACATACAAATACACAGACACGTCAACATAGAATAAGAACTGTATCAGAAGTGCAGCTCCAGAAGGCCGATATATGCTTAGTAGCAGACGATCGTTGGAAAACTTCACTCAGAGAATATGGATACACGATAGTCAACTAACTTAACTTAATTCGTTTAACAATTAACTTAACTTCGAATTGCCACCCAATGCGGCTTCATATTTTCTCTCACTTCAATCAATTTGCGATTTGTATTATTTTTTAACCCACCGTAGCATTCATCTGTGTATGAAAAAACTGTCGATTGTAACCCAACTCGCTAAAGTTCAAAATGCGCTGGCATTTCCAACTGCACTCTTTACTCAAGTGTGCGTACATAGGGCCATCGAAATGTTATTTTTATTAGAAAATAAAAGTGCGCACGCATCTGTCGATGAGTATAGATGATGGAGCTTCAAAAACGATTAACTTTAGGGTCACGAACAATCGAAAACACATGGCTATGCAGTGTAACTATTAAAAAAGCAATTAAAGCACATTGTTTTAGAGATTATCTATAAAGAATGGGTTTATGCCATGGTTATTTTTCAATCAATTTGAGAAAGCGAGTGAGGAAATAGTTTAATTCTTGTTTTTGGGACGGTGAAAGCTTTCGCGAGAGTTGATGGCGGTAAGTAACCTTTGGTTGAAGGTAGAAGTAATCGATGAAAATGTGGATAGCCCTATGTGTCTAGGGATCATTTGTATTCTCTTTGCTAGGAATCTAGGACCAACCTTTTTACTGTTTTTTCTATCCAATTTTAATTATTCGAAATTAGTTGCCAGTGAAAACATTTTTGTAAATATTACTCGGAAACCCACTTGCTCGGAAAATAATATAATCCTGTGGAAATCGCTACGCGGGTGAAACCGCGGGCAGAAGCTAGTACATAAAAAAGTGAAAGTATATTTGTTGGTTTATCCTTTTTTCACGCGCGCAACGACGGAGTAGTGTCGTTACGTAACTTTTTATAGACACAGTTTATGGGCCGAAAGCGACATACTTTTTCCTGGAAAAATGCACGTTGCCTGCGGAAATTTCCACGCGGGTGAAACCTATGCAGTAGCTAGTCGTGACTGAAGATGTCTCTGTGTCATTTTTAGCACAATACACTTTTTATCAAGCACTTTTACCCCCATAAATAATGCCCTAAAAGAATACACCCGTATGCAGTTCGTCTAGAGGGCGCCACTAGTGGTTATACCAGTTAAGTACGTAGTAGTTGCACAGATTTTTATTAATTACATACTTCAATAGTTAAAAAAGACGACGCGGGTATGGGGGCATTTGATATAACAATAATAACGATATGGTGACGAATTATCTTTGGAGATAGAAGTTAATGTGGATTTGATTAAGTTAATTACTTTATGCAGGCTTTTTTGACAGCCCCGTGTAATTTGAATAGCGCTAGGTCTATTCACACAAAGAGACATTTGTTAATTTTTAATAGTTTAATTTTGTGCAGTATCTCACCAGCAGCGCTAAGATGTGCACCGTGAGCACCAAAGTAAATAATATGGTCACGACTAACTTCCCACACAGAAGTGTTCCAAATCTATACAAATAAATAAAATTGAAGTGTCTGTTTGTAATATCATAATAACAGCTTTTTACCAAATGAATATGAAAGTATACACGGGACATATATAATACCTAAATATACAACCATTTTTAAATTTTTTGTCTGTCTGTCTGTTTGTTCCGGGTAATCTTCAAAACGGCTGGGCTGATTTTCACGGGAGTTTCACTGGCAGATAGCTGATGTTACAAGGAGTAACTTTAGCTATTATTATTTTAGAAAATAGAATTAGTGTTCCGCGTAAAAAAATAAAAACCATGAAATCCAATATCTACGCGCGGGTGAAACCGCGGGCAGCAGCTAGTACAAAATAAAATAGCTATAATATCTCTTCATTTGACATAACGAGAAGAGTTCTTTGCTTTTTTTTTTTGCTTCTTTGGTGCTTAGCACCCATAGACGTAAAGAGATGTTATATACCTACTATCTCGACAAGACAAAAGGCGCGCATCTTAGCCCTACTGGGAGTCTAGATAACATGACCTTCTGCAATAGCAGGAAGTTACCAGATTTATTTATAATTTATTTCTTGACCTGGATACATAGTCCTTAAGTCGCAATATTAGAAACAATTTTCGAGTCGAAGTGACGCTTCAGTAAAGCGGTGGATACTTTACTGAAGCTTCTATGGAGTTTTGGATAGAATACGAAAATACACGTTTTTCGCCTTTGTACTATTTGCCTTTCACTCATGCACGTTTACGAACAGTTAATGGTCAATAATCCACCATTATTACACATTAACATTCGAAGAAACATAGGTTTTAGTAAATAACACAAAATCAACAACAGCACATTTTCGCATTCCCGCCAAAACTCAAAGTTACCAGAAAGTTACAATTGTTACCATGTAATCTTAGCTAATTCTCATTTCCATAACCTACATTTTTAACTTCTCTGCTGACGTTTACGATTGCAGAAAGTCGTATTGTCTAAATGTCTAACTAAAAGTAGTGACAAGTTGTTAAATCCTAGAAATTTTTTTTCTACGGCTACTACATTTTTTTTTATTGTCCCGGTTTCAAGAGAAATCAAAAATAGTAATAATACTTACACGATTCTACTCGTCAACAGATGGCGTTATCGGTCCCCATAATATTATAAAAGCGATGACATTTCCGAAATTCCATTGCAGATTATTTTACTACTCGGTTTTTTTGATGATAAAATGTAAGACTTTGCCATCTTTATTGAATAGCAAAACACTATAAAAATACAGAAGAATTTAGAACCTCCTCCTTTTATGAAGTGGGTTTAAAATAGGCAGCATTCTTATTGCTCAACAATAAAAAAAATATAGATAGATTTTAGTGCAATAGACCATACGAGTAACACTTATAAAACAAAATCTAATAGGAAAGAATATTCACACTGAGTGCTGTAGACTATGTTCAATATTCATATACCTTGATCTTATAATCAGGGTTCCCTTTCTCAAATGAGGGATTACGCGAGAACTTTGGCGATACCGCCTTATTACAACACCCAGAAACATAATAAATAAAAGACCAATAAGACTCGAGTCTAATTGGTGTCTTCTAACACTTAGCGGATCCACATCCACGTAATTTTGATAACTCTATATATGATTTTTACTATCCGTAAGAAAGTTACAATATTAATATTTTTTTTATGTTATTTGGTAAAGAGACGAGCTGGTCGTTTGCCTGATGGTAAGCATAACGCCGGCCCATAACATTTGCAGTGCCACCCAGAACTTTGAACTTTGAAACACAAAGGCCTGCGCGGCACTACAGTGCGCTCGTTACCCTGAGACATTAGGTATTAAGTCTCATAACCCCAGTAATTTCACTGGATACTCTGCTCATCAAACCGGAACACAGTAATGCTTGCACACTACTGCTTGGCGGCAGACTTCACGAGCATGTGAAAGTGTGTCTGTACATTTATTGGTTTGTTGGTCAGTTGGATTGTCCTTCTTTCACGCAAGAACGGAGCAACGGATCAACAAGATATATTGCATAAGAGATAGTTTAAAAGATGCTGAGTAACATAGGACAGTTTTTATCCCGGACAAATGCATGGCTCCTGTAATAATCTCTACGCGGGTGGAACCACGGGCAGCAGCTAGTATTCAACTCGTCATTACAACAGTTTTTACCATCATTGCCAGGTGCATCATATCTTAATGTTGATGCATTCACTGTTATACAAATAGATAGGTTAATGTCTTGAACTTTTAAAACTTTCTAACTGACGCTTCAATCAAATGCGGGCGACTGAGTTATCAACAGAATACGTTCAGTTATCACGAACGAAAATTAACCTGGCGTTGGCTTAGAGCAGCGATCAAACCGGTGCAGTAGCGGGTGCGGTTACGCTCAGGTGAAATATAATTCGAAGTCCTAACGATAAATTTGTCGAATCGAAAAAACTGATAAATTTATCGAATGTTGCGAGTACCGAAGTCTGATCGTAAAGTATTGTAGTAGCTTTATAATATTTTCTTTGGATTCCACCTAGCTATTCGATCAGTTTTGTCGATCGTATCATGGCTCGATAAATTATATAAAAAAATCGATAAATCCTGCTTTATCGATTAGAATTGTCAATTTATCGATCGTAAAGATTACTTGCGCCGCTGTTTCTGTAGCACCGCGCCCGTGTCCGCAGCAGTCTATCGTAACTTCACACAATACAAGCCTCACTTTCTTCCCTGATAACGGACTGCTGTCCTAATTAAATTCGATACATGAGGGCTAATGAAAAAAGCATAAAGTTTTATTTTTATTGCACATTTCACTTTCGTTTACGAGTACCCCTGATTGAACGCGGTTGGAATCGTTTTGGGATATGTTTATTTTAGTTAGCATCCGTTGAAGGAAACCGTTTACTAAAAGGTCGCGCATCGGATCTGGGCCGGTGTGAAGTTAGCGACAGATGGCTTCTATGTTAGTACTATTTCAATTTTATAATTCACTGGCATTATCACCAGCTGACAATAAAAGCAGTGTCATCCAGAACTTAAAACCTCTTTTAATAAGACGGCGCGGCGAGACACTTAGGTGTACTCGTAATTCGCAACCCTGAGATTTAGATCTCAAGTAGTAGGAGTAATTTCACTGGCTACTCTGCTCATCAAACCGGAACATAGTAATACTTGCACAGTACTGCTTGGGGGCAGATTTCACGAGCAAAGCGGTGGTAACAACCTAGACGGACACTCGCAGAAGAGTTAGTACCACTAACAAACTGTTATTTTGAGATTACAAACAGACACTTCAATTTTATTTATTAGTATAGAAAGAATGTATAGAACAGGTTAACATAATAGTTAATAACTATTGGATAACGAGACGAGACGATATATCTAGATATTGTATCCTTAAAAAAATGCACATGGCAACCAGAGGTGCATCCTTCGCCAGATGGCAGTAACCTGACTCCATGGCATCAGGCCGGGTTTTTGTGTCAGTTTTTGTTCAAAACCGATAAGCATGCACCGTTTTGGTTTCGCAATGATTTATGTAACCGAGGAATGACACGGTCCGACCCATTTCGAGGTCCATTTTTTATTGTGTGTGTAGTTATTATGCAAACAATAACTGTGGTTAATGAAACTTAATATATACTAGTAACTAGCTTCTGCCTGCAGTTTTCACCCGCGTTCCCACAGGAACCATGCATTTTTCCGGGATAAAAAGTAGCCTATGTTACTCTCTGGTCCATAAACTATATCAATGCCAAAAATCACGTCAGTCCGTTGCTCCGTTACTGCGTGAAAGAAGGACATTACAAATCAACAAACCACCAAGCACACTTTCGCATTTATAATATTAGTAGGGATTGGTAGGGATTCCACGAGATAAAGAATGTCTAATGGCCAAAGTTTCTATCTATACCTATACTGAATCTAACCAAACGTAACGCACGACGCTGGACAATGAAACCTAGGTTACTTTGTTATAAAATAAAAAACTTTCTTGAGCTCGCAACAATGGATTAGATTCCATCAAATACCAGCAGTTTACTATTTATTTTTAGTTAAGTTAAGAGCGTTTACGCTCTACGCCTTAAAAAATTACACACCGAATTGAGAACCTCCTTTTTTGGAACACGGTTAAATATAGTCACAAAAGCTTGCCTATTACGAGCACTTATAAAGAAATAACACTCACTGATGAATCACAAAAATTTGAAAACAATACAAGACCTACGAAGCTGAATTTACCAAATCACATGTAACAAGTTACATAAAAAAAACTCAACTGCCTAGCCACTGTCACGCGGGATGATGTAAGGATTCTAACGATACCCCATACATCCAAAACTGTTAAGGCATTTACAACTGCTGTCGTGTAAAAATATAATTACTTACATAGGTACCAAAGTACGTTCATCAGGTTCAGCCAAGACATTACCGACAGATAAAGACTTGAGGCAACGAAACCACCAACCAACAAATTAATTCTAAAGCACAAACACGAGATGAAAGCAGCGCATCCCAATCCCAACCGCTCAAAATTACCCCTAGCTGTGTCAAATCGATTCCAGACGAACAGCGCGTTTCTCCTCACATCTCGGCTGGACCTTTTACTACACGTTACAATTAGATTCGTTATCTCAAACGTGAGAACGTGTTAGGAAGTCAAGATCAAAAATTACTTAAGTACAACCAAGTGGTAGGGCTAACTTTTCCGCGAGTGTCCATTACCAGGCGGGTAGGTACCAGCACTTTGCTCGTATAGTCAGCCGCCAAGCAGGAATGTGTTCCGGTTTGATGAGCAAAGCAGTCAGTGAAATTACTGGGCTTACGAGAATAATACCTAATTTGGCAGAGTAAAGAGCGCACTGCAAGGCCGCGCGAGCCTTTGTGTATCAAAGTTCTGAGTGGCACTGGAATTGTTTTAGGCTGGCGTTATGCTAATCATTAGGCAGACGACCAGCTCGTCTCGTTATCCAATAATATAAGAATACAAGACTTAGGTACATGTACCGTGGTCCCACGAAACCTAGACACGCAAAATAAGGCTTACACTTTTTTACGTGCACACACGCCTATCTTTATTCGTCCGTTGAAGAATCGAATCCGAACATTTATATGTACTTATCTTTTTATACTCGATACTAGCTGTTGCCAGCGGTTTTACCCGCGCGGAGATAAAAACCATACAATCCAATATATTTATTTATAAATATTCGGGTCGATAAAATTCGATAATATTCGATAAAATTGACAGTTCAAATCGATAAGGTGGGATTTATCGAGCCTCGAAACAATCGACATAAGTTATCGAAAAGCTAGGTCGAATAGATCCGTACTTGCGCCGCTGTATCGGATCGTATCGTATCATCCTAAATAAAACCCCTACATCGAATTCATCGTTCCACAATGAACAGGGTGTTGATGAAGTGTAGGGTAAATGGTATAATAGACGGACGAGCGCGTCGGATGCTCCTTGATAGATGAAGATAGATTACGTGTATTGTGTTATCTTAATTTAATGAGAGAAAGGGATATATGTAGACTTTTTATTGAACAGCGTCATAGTTTTTTGTAGTTTGCTAGATTGTAAGTTGTTTGGTAGGTTTGCTTTTGACCACTCCAACCTGATCTAAAGACGTGACTATTTAGTCGAAAGTAATAACCCCACAGTGGTAGCCTCTTCACGGACTGCTGAACGAAAGAGATGCAAGATGGGATATAGCTTAGAGTCAAAAAATAAAAATTAAATAGGATAACAATAGAACTGTACAATGTATCCTATATACAAATCTATACCTATAGATGAATAAAATTGAAGTGTCTGTTTGTAATATCAAAATAACAACTTCTTACCAAATGCATACAACAAAACAATCATTTTTAAAAATTTTGTCTGTCTGTCTGTCTGTTTGTTCCAGGTAATCTCCGAAACGGCTGGGCCAATTTTGACGGGACTTTCACTGGCAAATAGCTGATGTTACAAGGAGTAACTTAGGCTACTTTTATTTTAGAAGAGGATTAGGGTTCCGCGCAAAAAAATAAAAGCCATGAAATCCAATATCTCCACGCGGGTGAAACCACGGGCAGCAGCTAGTAAATAAGATTAAAGTGTCTGTTTGTGATGTCAATATTACAGCTTTTTACTAGATAGATGTATAGCTACGACTGTAGACCTTTTTCTTTTTATTTCCGCTTGGCAGGCGTCTTCGTGATTGCAGTATTTTGATGTTGACCAAGGAAAAAGCTGCAGCCCATTCCCTGGATATTCCTTTAGCCAGCTCTTACGACTCTCACGTGAAGAGATAAGTATACTATTCTTCACACAAGGTACACCTCTAGACACTGTTTCGGACCCTAGGCTCTACCGCCACCTACCTACTTAACTGCGAGGCTCAACTATAATTATGTAGTTCAGCTGTTTGGACTTTTTCCCCGTAGTCGCAACTAGTTGTGTCGATAAGAAAAAAATATCTCAAAGGCTCACTTCGGGCCCTAAGCTCTACTGCGAGGCTTTGTTAGTTGAACACACACATACAAGATCATCCTAATCTATAATTTAATTTAACACGACAGCTGTCTTCATCGAATCCATACAAAATCGACACTGTCCGCGGATCCGCTTCCTAAGTATCGGGTTCGATTACGTTGCGCAGGTGCCAGTCATTCGACACTTGACGGATACACGACCATCCAATTGTAACTTAACAAGTGTTTAGGGCGGATATGCAAGTTAACCCAACTACATTGTTTGAAAGATACAATTTATTTCCCTACTATAGCTATTGGTATTTGTCCTATTACAGCCTTTAAAGTTTTAACACAATCGGTTCAGTAGTTTAGCAGTGAAGAAGTTTTTTATTCTACCTATTGAATATATTTTCATAAGTATAATGTCAAATTTTGACTCACTTGAATCACAAAGGTCCGCGCGGCACTACTTCCGCTCGATACCCTGAGACATCAGTAACAAGTCTCATGAGCCAAGTAATTTCACTGACTTGGCTCATCGTACCGGAACAGAGTAATGTTTGCACATTACTGCTTGGCGGCAGACTACACGGGCAAAGCGGTGGTAGGTACTCACGACTGATACTTAATCCCTAAACATCAAATCCTGATTCAAGCTATCCTGAACACTAGAACACATTCCCGAACGCCTAATAACTGCAGTTCTAAACCACGTGAACTCTTATATCACCTATAGACGGACACTCGCAGAATGCCTAGTCCTGCCACCTGGTTACTACTTATGGAGTGAATAGGGCCAATTTTCTAGAATCTTATCTCTGTGAAACAATAGTTGAAAAGGATGCGGACCATTGACCCAGCTGTATCTATGTTAATGGCCTGCTCTATTTATGTGCGACCTCGGGAGTCCGAGAATGGGGTCCGGGACGACTGAGGAGCACTCATTGTGACACAAATGTGTCGCTTATGGCCTTTGTCTGGGCCCTGTTTACTAAACATTTGATGTACTGCACCAGCTGTGGTCAGATGTCATCTCGTGGAGAGAGGTCAAGGATTCCGTTGACAAAAGTGCTGCAACGACGAAAAATTTATTGCGGGTAGGTTTGTGTATAATAGGTAGGTTTGCGTTAGTGGGAGGACTAACTCTTCTGCGAGTGTCCGTCTGGGTTGTTACCACCGCTTTGCTCGTGAAGTATGCCGCCAAGCAGTAATGTGCAAGCATTACTGTGTTCCGGTTTGATGAGCAGAGTATCCAGTGAAATTACTGGGCTTATGAGACTTAATACCTAATGTCTCAGGGTAACGAGCGCATTGTAGTGCCGCGCAGGCCTTTGTGTTTCAAAGTTCTGTGTAGCACTGCAATTGTTATGGGCCGGCTTTATGCTTACTATCAGGCAAACGACCAGCTCGTCTCGTTACCTAATAACATAAAAAAAAAAAAAACTATCTCGCCTGATCCGATCGAAAATGCTGAATATGCTGAACCTAGATTTGGACTGGCTCTCAAGTGCAGCACCCGGAACACACTGAAAGGAGCTTCTAAACAGATTTCCAACTTGAGGTTGGTAGCTAGGTAGATAAGCACTAGAAAACGTCCTACCAACAAGCTATCGTTTTCCTTACCTTTTCCTTTTCCTTACCGTTTAAGATGTTTTCCTTCAACAAGGAAAACATCGTGAACAACATGAGCTTGAGCTTATTGTAGGGTTCGAACCATTGACCTACAGATCAGAGGCAGACGTCTCTAGTACAGAGCCATTATTTCGTCAAAAATATGTTATCATTTATCTTAAAAAGGAATATCTAAAGGTAACCAGACTGAAAAGTTCTATGCAACTTTGAATTGAATTGAAATCATTTATTTGCAAGAACTGTTGATAATTTCATTTTCTTTTTACTCATTTCAGCAGAAATTATTAATTTGCAACAATTTTACATAATATCATTTAATTACACTCATTTTACAAATTAATTGCAGATGTAGTACATACATCCGCACGTTCGCCCATACAATACACACTGCATGGGCGAGCAAATAAATTACTTGCATTCATACTTATTGACATGAAATTGAAATGAAATGTCATTACAAAATTAAGGTTATCCTTAATAGCTTAACTTCGCAATGACTTTTCAATATTAACTTACTGACTTAATTACAGGACTCAGAAAAAACTAACGTATCCAGTGATATAAAAAGGACCTTCCCATGGGATCCCGCACGCTATGCGATCCAATCCCGGCGTTACGGCCGCTGAGCACAAGGATCTGGACTGCACATATATCTGTGTGATGAATGCCAATGTTTTACAGAAAGTACAAGTAGTAAATCTCTCGAGAGTGACGAAGTGTGGGAGTTTCTGAGTGATAATGTTTGCGTGTTCTGAATGTTCACATTTCGCAATGGTGTCTTAACTTTTGCTTTTTTAGACGTGCGTACCTCAGGTACGAATTGTATTATAAGGCTATAAGATTCAGAGACGAATCTGAGCATGGACTAATGCTTCTATAAAATATTTTTTTTTGTGTCACTGTGCTAGACGATCTGTTCGTTTGCCTGATGGTAAGGATAACGCCGACCCATAACCAATGCAGTGTCACTCAGAACTTTGATACACAAAGGCCCGCGCGGCATTGCAGGGTGCAAAATTCTCAGTCTTTAAAAACTCTAGACAACTGCTTCCACACGAAGTCTAGTGACTGCTGGTTTTAATCGGTTTAGTATCGAAAACGAACACGCGATTTTTAGCCGGTAAGGCAGCTGGGTGGTACTGCAGTGCGCTCGTTACCTTGAAACAAGTAGGCAATCTGACTACATTGCAAATTCCAGACTCATATTAATGTTAATGACTTATCGTACCTACGTCGTGCACCAACGACGTCCTACATTGCAATAGAATACATTCTTGCTTATCATCTCGCGATATTCGATCGCTTCATATCTGAACACTGTTCAAGAAAAAGAATGCCAACTTAGCTGTCGAAAGTAAGAAAAACGCATTGTCTCCCGCACACCCCTCAAAAGCTACACTGAAACTGCAGACGTATCTCGATCGGGCATGACAGATCTATCAATATTTTCGGTGGCACCCCACCTCGAACTCTCATTCCCAGGTCCATACAGTGTCGGAAGTGTTACAATTGTACGAGTTTCGTTAATATCCACTTCCACAGGATGCAAGGGTGCATGTTTTATGGGCTCACCAGGATGACGTCACGGATGACGTGCTAGCAGACGGGTTCTGGGGTTCTTGGCCTTATTTTAAACTTTGTTTAGCCCTATTTTACATTGTGAAACTCTTTGTCCATCATAATTTGAGGAAATATTGGAAAGGCTGTTTTTTCGATTTAGTATGAAACGAATTAAGACTTTTTGACCATATTCTGATGTATAGGCCATGCCACCTTGTTCATATAAGTTTTTATTTTAATTTTTAGATAAATACTGAATTTCGACGCACAAGTTAGGCTGTAAATATTTGATGCAATAAAGTATCTTCTTAGCGCTTCACTGATTTGACTCCCTCAAATTAGGTATGCTAATTGAGCCACGCGCGTGATTGCGTCCCCGGTTGCGTCCCGCAAGTCTTTCATCATGCAGTTGGCAGGACACCACAGGAGAGAAGATGGGACATAGTCTGAACCTTGTGACAAGAATCGAGAAGTGCAGAACATTTTCCTGCTGCTAAGCGTCATGCTTGAGAACTGCGAATAAGAAAGTCCCGTATTTCACAGTGCTCGTCACGAATCCCTTTGAGAAACATTCACGGTGAGCTTCTGGGTACTCAAACTCATATCAACAATAGTCGAATGAAACAGATAAGCTGATCAAAAGAAATACGTTTAACCCTAACCTCGATTAAGTTATTTGACATGGCACTGCCCCGGAAGAGTTCCAAAGCCTCACGGAATAATTAGCAAAATCAAGTCATCACCACTCCTGTCATTACAAAATTACACACATTTCCATTCGAAAACACATATCTACGCGTAATGAAGTAATCTAATCGATTCCTGGTCTGCGATACCCGTGCCCTCGTCACACGCCGGTGGCTTTAACCGTCTCTGTACTGGGACTCGAGTAAACTTGGATAGTCCTTGAAACAGCAATGTTCAGTTTTTAAGTTGAAGTTAATTTGTGACGAGAGCGGTCTGTTTTATAACTTGGCATTAGATAGCTGGCTAGTGAAGCTGCTTAATTTATTTGTTATGAAAACTAAACTGATGAGGCTATAACTGCTATTTTGTTTTTAATTTGACTTTTAGAAACATAATTTTATACTTAAAGTATTAAAACACCAAGGTGTTGTTTGCGTGACTAGGTTAATAGCTTTCAATTTAACAGTATGAATATATTTTAAGTACATATGTGTTGAACATATTATCAAACTAATTTTACCTGTTCCATTTAATTTCAATGACTAGGTAATAAGTACAACAAAATACTGATTGTCGCCAATTTTTTCGATAAGATACTTCCTATTGGATTGTCTACCAATAGTATAAAGATCTGGCGAGCTGATTATTTGCCGGATGGTAAGCATGATGCTGTCTATCTATCTATAAATGCAAATTTCTCCATTATAAAGTTATTTACCACCTTCAACCACATCGTCTATGATCTGTGTACCTATTGCTCATTTGACATTTAAACTCAAACATCAGTTCTTATCCAGTAGTTGGGTACTCTAGGTGTTGTAAGTAAGGTTATATCGCACTTATGAATGCGGGCGTTTCCAAACCGTGAGTTATGTCTTAACGGTAATGTCCACTCGTCACTTTCTACAGTTAACGGTAAACGAGCTATTAAAATAATTGGTAAATCAAAGTTACTATGTCGAGGGCGATGATTCGTTCTGATCACCTGAAAACATCAATTTTTTTCTAATTTTGGGCCATAGTGCTCGACTTACTACCTACTAGGTATGATAGTTCATCGCTTTATAAATATATCCTTTATAAAAAAATCCTTGTAGTACCTGATTAAACAGGATCCAACTTTTTGGGCAGGATATAGGTCCTAATCATTGGATTATTTGACGTAGGTATGACGTATCATTGTCCGGAGGTTCGTGATGTCATAGGTGTGGGTTCCGACTGAAAATCAGTAGTTAAGGTCCTTGGACCTTAATTGCATGCTGAGTCGGGACCCTTATCATGGCATCACGTAACATTGGTTTTTTTTTACTTATCTACTTGTCTGTTCTTTAAATTTTTTATTTGTGTAAAACTGTAATGTTGTGTGATATCCTGAAATAAATATATGTTCTTTCTTTCTTTTTTTCTAATCAATAAGTAGAATAGGATTCCATTATACTGTACATGGATATGTGATCTTTAGAGGTCATTTATTTTGCTGTCGGGTAATAAAACAACGTTACGTGAATTTTATAATTTATTTAATATAAATATACTAGTTTATAAATAATTTAATTTAAATTTTAAACCAACTGTACCTACAGACTAATAGGCGAAACGAAAATATACAAAAGAGGTACATACTAAATATAATTTAATTTTAATAAAATAAGTACAAATATTTCTATATCACTAAAAACCTTTATGCATCCTATCAGGACTTTGGGATGTAGCTGTTTGATAAATTATGTTAAAAATTAATGAAAAATAAGGGCATGGCCACACTAGAAACACTAATTTTGTAACTGCTTTCTCTACTACGTTTCGCTTTTTCGCGAACAGATTTCAATCTGCGATTTATAATCTGTACCCCTAATACGAGTTTTGATAGTTTGTTTTCGTTTTCTTTCCAAGTTACACAGACCTAGATTTCCTAGTCTGTGACTATCAGCACCCCTAGCGGAGACTTGGATGAACTATAACCGATTAACCACAGACTATTGAATTTACTTTAAACCTACTTCTTATGTTTTCATTGTGTGTGCTGAATAAATGTTTTTCTGTTCTATTCTATTAGTTAGATGACGTGTGTATATGGAATTTGTAGTAAACTTAGGTACAAGTACGACTAGTGGTGCCAAACCCTAAACGTTAATCATGTTAGTGTAGGTAAAAACTTATAAAGTGCTAATTTCAATAAATTATAGATATGTTTCTTATTCATTTCGTTCCAGGATGCAGCAGAGTCCTGGGGACCGATTTTTGAATTTCACGAGGGACGAAATCACCGGTGACAAAATTCTCAGCGATGACTTTGAAATCACCAATTTGCAAAATCGTATTTTTTAATGTCATATCCTGTATATCAAACATGCATCTATTGATCATAGATACACTTATGATTGTGTTCTATGCAATTTAATTTTTTAAGTTGGCAATTGTTTTTAAGTCAAAGCTTTCACTAAATACTCATACCTATGACATCGTTTACGAGTGGTTACCCACAACCCCACGATTTCTACCATCACCCAATGTAGAAGTTGGTTTGTTACATTATATTTAGTTCATTACAATCACTCAGTTTTATTACATTTATAAAAAATTTAAGTATAAATGACATTGAAAAGCCATCCTTTGCCGGGAAATTAGGAACCATTGTTTTTAATTGTTTCAAAGCTCTCAAGAGTCAAAGTTTAGTTTGATAATATAGTGGCATATTCATTCTCAAAATGTTTACGAATTGTTATGTGAACATAAAGTAAGTAAATAAATGTGGAACATTACAATTATGTATAGATTTAGAGTAAATTTATAAAACAGACTTAGAGAATCTTACCAAAATAGGCGGCAATTTATCATTACTTAAAAAAATATTGCCTGAAACCGGCTGCATACACAAACCGTGCTGAGCTAAAATAAGCTTTACGCTCATAATTAAAAAAAAAATGACTGTCTACATAATTCATTCATAGATTTCCACAAATCAATACAAATAAGAAATAAGTACTTACAATGTACAAATAGTTGGTATTAAAAATTATGACAACAACTTTATTTTAATATTTATTTTACTACGTTCATAGTGTTTTATTTAAATCGAAACGAGTCATCTAAGTTCTTAATCTCACTAAAATTAGGGGTACAAACTAATACCTAATCGGTGATCACATTCGTCCATTTTCGAAAACATTTCTTTACTAAACTACAAGACATTTTTTTTACTAAACAACAAGGAAATCAAACTAAATTTGAAGAGATCTAATAGTCAGTATTTTTGGAGGGAATGGAAATTCTGCATAGAGATCCAAAAATACGTTAATTAAATTTAGAAAATTAGAAAATTAAAAGAATTCTTTAAATTGTAGAGAAAGAAAATGAACTTTTTGATAGAGTTCAAAACAGCATAAGTTTTTCAACTTTCAGTCATAACTCATAACCAAGGTCGGATCAGAAAATTAATTACTTATTCGTAAACATAGAAACCAGGATTCGAATAGATACCTAGAAGTACTTCTTTTTGTAGAGACAGAAGTTCAAAAGTGCAGAATTGTCGTACAGATTTCGTAGTAGAGTTTAGGAGGTGCAAAACATATAACATTTTTATTATTTTTTAGTAACTTCATGGTTATCTAGTAGTGTACTAAATCAATAAGACATATTTATTTTTCTTGCGCTGAGATTTTAAGAAACAAAGTTAATCAAAATATATCAAATTATAAAGTAGATACCTAACAGTGAAACTAATGCAGTCATACAAAGTGATGTATCAGTGGATTTTTAATTTTATGCATACCTGGGGTGCAATTTTTTAATGTCACCGAGTGACTTAATATCAGCGATATGACCGATAGTCACCGATTTACAAAGTCGTATTTTTGAATCTCAGCGGGTGACTAAAATTGTCATATCTATGATTTCGTTTACGAGTGGGGGTACCCATTCGTAAACAATATCATAGATATGAGTAGGTATTTAGTGCCAATTTTAGCTTAAAACAATTTCCAACTTAAAAAATAAAATTGAATGGAACACAATCATAAGTTTGTCTATGATTAAAGCTGAGAAATAGTTGCATGTTGGTAATCAGAGTATGACTTTCAAAAATACGACTTTTGCAAATTAGTGATTTCAAAGTTATCGCTGAGAATTTTGTCACCGCTGATATCGAAATCACTCGTGACATTCAAAAATCGGTCCCCTGAGAGACGAGACAAATTTTTATGCTACATTATCATTAATTATTATAAACGTTATTTTATCCGGTCACAAATAAACAGTGCCAATTAGAGCATTGTCATTGAAACACAATGTCTATGGCTGTAATCTTCTCTCTGAATCGCTCTCTTCACCTTTGTATACACAAATATGAATTGCAAACAAAATAATTATAATTAACAATAAGTAAAGTCATACAATTAAAATTGCCAAAAGTAATTCCAAATAAATAGTGCCAAAGAATCAGCCAAAAATAATATCAATTATATTTACATCTAAAACCATTCCTTAAATACTAAATTAAATTAAATATCAAAAGACTAATTTTTGCAACCTAATGTGGCACATTTTATAAGCGTATAAATTATATAAAGAATAGTATGAAAAGGCTAGTTTCACATGTGCTGAGTATAAATCTCAACCATAGAATCAAATAAATTAATATTAATTTAATATATGTAGGTAGGTACTTAATCCGATTTAGATTAAGCTTTTAAAAAAAAAATATCTGGACAAAATGAGTCAAAAATAATTTTACATACCTATTTGAAATTTACAAAATGGTTATAAAATACAAATTGATATAACGTAACGTACATAACGTAGGTCATAATTATATAAAAAAAATTGTTTGTTTTTAGTCACATGTGAAAGAAACCGTGGCAAAAAAAAACTTTTGATTTTACCATCAGTTTAAAGGTGAAATCGACCGATACTGATTTTGCTCGGTCTAAGGGGCAGCTTAGAGTATCACGAAATCCGCGCTTGACGCAAAAAGCGTTGTTATTCTGACAAGCAAACGTACGTTTGCTTGAGCGTCTGAGCTGCCGAGCTGCCCCTTAGCTCATATTTATTGTTGTTCATACACCACAGTTGAGCAACGTTGAACAATTTTATGGTGCTTTCCCCGTGATGCAATGTAGACTATGACTATTATAAAACGTTCGCCAGCTGATGATGTGATCGAAAGACATATCGTCATAGAATAGAATATGTACTATAGTCGTCATGACGCACGACAAATTGTTATCGTGCGTGCTGAATATATTTTATTGAAACGCCTATGAAACAAGATATGTTTTCTACCAGTCTATTATATCAATTTTTAAACTAAACTTTGTGAAGTTGAAAATGTTGCTCAACTCTAGTATATATCACCAACGTCCAACAGTAAGCTACGCCTGAGCGAAGTCTAAGTTCGCTCTAAATATAGATCGCCTTTAGACTCCATCAATTTCAACGAAAACCTAATAGTAACAGCAAAAGCAATAGGACATTGCACGGAACCTAATCAAAACTAATCTTGCGTTTCGCTGTCTTCTCATTCAAGATACTATCCTCTCGCTTCCTCTTCCTGATCTCAGGCGGTGCTTCCGCCGTGACAACCTTAGGCGTCATTTGATTCTCTTTCTCTATTGGTATAAACTTGTCCTCAAACACTGTTTCAGGCGTTGGAACTTTTGTATCAACTTTCATGCCGATCCACGTGTCGTCATCTTTTTTGTACCACCACTCGTAGTTTCCTTCTACAGGTACTTCGCGTACAGGGTCAAAGCTCCACTTCTTGATCATGTTGTCGCAGTCCATCCTATATGATTCCCGGAGGACGTTCGCGAAGTTGTCGATGGCTGCTTGGTCTTTGGCGTCGTCTTCGAAGAGTCGCCTCCTTACGCGTGAGTTGGTTGGCAGCTTCCTCATTTTGCCTCTTTGGTCTGGTGGGGTTGTCTGTGGAAAAAGAGAAGATAGTTTAATTTTTTTAAATTTGAATATGTAAAAGAACCCTTTAAGAAGATAAGTAAAGTATAACATGACACTTGCTAAATACGCAAATCACGTGGAGCCAAAAACAAATTAAAAAAAAGGTAAGTTAAATCAGGATTTGTAGTAACACAAGAGTCTATTTGTAGAGACAAATGGGTAGTTTTTGGTCATAATTAGAATTTAAAAATGTTGAACGTTACCTAAATCATGAGTGTGCGCCTACACAAAACGCATACCTTTAAAAGGGTATATATCAAAATAGCTTCATTAGTTTAGTTCAGAGTTCCCAAATAACCAAATAAAATAACCCCTTACGATAATGCACATACATAGACCCACCCCCACTAAATTAGGATTCCTTGTATCTAGGAATTAAGAAACCCTAGGTACAGAGTGTCACCGTATCTGGATATTGTTGGACCACGGTCTCAACATTGAACATCGAATTGAATTGAACATGGAACACATATAATGCGATATTTTTTATGCCTGCGGCGCGAGTATAGAAGTCGGTTCGATAAATTTGTCGAACCGAAAAACTCGACAAATTTATCGAATGTTGCGAGTACCGAAGTCTGATCGTAAAGTACTATAGTAGCTCTATATTCTCTTTGGATTCGACCTAGCTTTTCGATAACTTTTGTCGATTGTTTTGAGGCTCGATAAATCCCACCTTATCGATTTGAACTGTCAATTTTATCGAATATTATCGACCCGAATAGATCCGTACTTGCGCCGCTGATACGTTAGCGTTTGATCGCTATCTCGATCGGTCGATAAAGGCGAGCACGCTAGACTAGTTCTAGGACTGGCTCTCAAGTACAGTTGCTCAAACACACACATAGATGACGACTATTTACAACTTGATGGTAGCTAACCAGCACTAGAAAATGCTTTCCTTGAGTGAAAGCTCAAGCCCATTTCAGGACTCCCCCATAGACCTACAGCTGCCTTACCGGCTAACAATCTCGTGTTCATTTTCAACTCGAACCCGATTAAGACCAGCGGTCACTAGGTCTTCGGCTGGAAGGAATGTCTAGAATTTTCGCTGGTTATCATTTTAGAAAGAACGTTGTTATGGAAACAAATTCTTACAAAACGAAAAGAAGCGACAACTCTAGACAACTCCTTCCACACGAAGGCTAGTGACCGCTGGTTTTAATCGGTTTGCAATTGAAAACGAACACGAGATTGTTAGCCGGTAAGGCAGCGGATCAGTAGCCAACGGTACCACCACAGAGTTATCACTGCTTTCAAAAATATTTAGTTCCGACCACGGCAGCTATCGAAGAATGACGTAACCAGAAAACATACCAAGTCACCACAATGGTTTCCCAACACATCGGATGTTTACCAAACACGCCGTCCTCACTTCAAGTTAAGTTTATAAACTGGCTGGTCGATGCGCGTAATGACCGACACCGACAACGGACATTACCAGGTAATGTAAACATCCAGCGGTAAATGGCCGAAGATGAGTGAATAACATTGCGGGTGCGAGATACCCCGTGGATGAGTTGATAGATCCTTAAGCACCTCGAGAGAGATGTTCCCCTGGCGCAGTTGAAAGAAAGTAGGAGGATAAGATCGCTTCTCGTTTAACCAAAATAAGGTGCTTCAAACTATCAGAAAATCACCTTTTGGTTAAATAAAATAAAAAAAAAATATTTCGGATCTTTTTTTTATTTGGTAACGAGACGAGCTGGTCGTTTGCCTGATGGTAAGCATAAAGCCGGCCCAAAACAATTGCAGTGCCACCCAGAACTTTGAAACACAAAGGCCTGCGTGGCAATGCAGTGCGCTCGTTACCCTGAGACATTAGGTATTAAGTCTCGTAAGCTCAGTAATTCCACTGGCTACTCCGCTCATCAAACCGGAACACAGTAATGCTTGCACACTACTGCTTGGCGGCAGACTTCACGAGCAAAGCGGTGGTAACAACCCAGACGGACGTACACTCGCAGAAGAGGTAGTCCTACCACTAACAATAATTTTCTTAAAACTGTTTTAGTAACAGTATATACGGTTTCTAACATAATAGCAGTATATATATAATTTTCACTGGTTATTATTTTAGAACGAAAGTTATTAAGGAAACAAGTTCCTACAAAACGAATAGAAGCGAAAACTCTTGACAACTCTTTCCACACGAAGACTAGTGACCGCTGTTTTAATCGGTTTGGTATTGAAAACGAACACGAGATTATTAGCCGGTAAGACTGCAGATCAGTCAGCCTGCGAAGCGAATAAGGCTAAATCATAAATGTTCAACCACAATAGCCGTTCACATTTCTCAACACCCTCTTTAACATCACTTAGCATTACTTCACATCAAGATTAACACAAAGAAACAAAGCGCGCAGAGAATTGCATACTAGTACACAAATCACTAGCACCTACTGTCTAATTGGGGCACCGTTAGGCCGCTGTTCTGTTGTCCGTTATTTAGACTTGCAAATTGGATGGTCACCTACCACTGGTTTACGTAATTGCGCGTGTTGCACTTCCGTATTGTAGGTGTGCTATATGTTTCAGGCGAGTTTGCACCCAAACGTGAGATGGACTCAAAAACAGAAAACTACACAATATGGGCGTTACGTTTTGATACGCGCCTTAACCATGCAGCTAACATTTATATAGTAAAAAAAACGACTAATTCTTTACACCGCATTCCTTCAGTATGAATTTGACTCGATTTGGACGTGACTTTGACTCGACTTTGGTGATTACGCTGACAACATTATTACTTGCAAAACTTGAACCTAAAACAAACAAACAAACAAAAAAACTTATAAAACTATTTTTTTCTTCGCATTCAGCCAATGTGAATAAATAATAACTCCGAGTCCGGCAGCAGGGTCATCGGCTATAAACCAGCCAGATTTATGCCTTCCATACCCCTTGGAACTTAGTTGAGACTTTTCTATTTCACGCATGATTTTTTGGGAGTTATAAAGATTTTTAGGCAGTGCATACACCTAAAGCATGAATGATGGACAAGCATGAATCACAGGCCACGCGAAAACCATGGAAAAACAATGATCACCGCTTGACGCTTATCGTCCCGTCTATGGGAGCATGGTAGACATTGAGTCCGAGCGCTAATCATACTACGGTTAGTGAGGTAGTGAACGAGACGAACCGCAGCCACTTCTACGATATCTACTCCACTGCGTCTTCAGTGCAGAAGCCGCGGTAAATACGCGATGGTGCGCAAGTGATGTATGTAGAGTAAAGCGGAGCAATCGTCACTTTGAGCCCAGACAGGGAATTAAAGAGACACCACACTCTCGCTGTATTTTTCTTGTGTATTTCATGGATTTTTTATTGTTTTACATCAAGCCGTGCTTGCGCGTGTATTATCTCCTTAATCGACGCTTGTTGCAAAATCATGGTTATTTTGACAGCAAACCGCAAACATGCATAAGCGTGTATGGCCGGCCTTATAGTAACAAGTTCGGAGACCATTTGTCTGTGTTACTGAGTCTAAGATCTAAAAACAAACAAGTAGGTCGAATGTCGATGCTACTGATGACACTAAAATACATCTTAGGTCACTCAATTAGTGCTTGCGTCTATTTTTACAAATGACCAATGCACTTTTAGGTCATCGTGTCTGCGACAAGTGTAAAAACAGACTTTACGGTCTGGCCTTAATAAGAGACATTTTACTGGAATGAAAATCGAATACAGTTCTTAATGTAGAATACTTCAGAAACGGACGATGTCTAACAAGCTGTGTAAAAACTATTCTAATAAAGACTGTTCTGATAAAGACAGCATTAGTTTTAGTCTGTGATTCGGGTAGATGAATGTTGCAGAGGCCGGCTGTTAGAGTCATTTTAACTTTCATAAGTGCTCCTTTGGGGCCTATTTCAATAAAGACATTTGAATTTGAATTTATGTGTTTGTGTCAAGGTAAAATGTGTTTAAAAAGGCTGTGTTTTTAAGGCTTTTACTGAATTGGATTGTCAAAATTTTAAATTTTTGGTTTAATAAAATCCTAGATATAATCACGAGATACCTATATGTTCAATAAACCCAAAGAAAAAAATTAATACAACACTTTAATCACGTACGAGCGTTTGTATGGAAAGTATGGCGAGTTGAGGCCTCTTAACGTGTACTATCGATCACATCTCCACTTGCCATCGGATCAGCGGCGCAAGTACGGAAGTCGGATCGATAAATTTATCGAACCGAAAAACTCGATAAATTTATCGAATATTGCGAGTACCGAAGTCTGATCGTAAAGTATAGTAGTAGCTCCATATTCTCTATGGATTCGACCTAGCTATTCGATAAATTTTGTCGAAAGTATCGCGGTTCGATAAATTATAAGTATAAAAAGTCGATAAAACACACTTTATCGATTTGAACTGTCAATTTTATCGAATTTTATCGATCAAAAAGATCCATACTTGCGCCGCAGATAGTGGTAAGATCTTTGATAAAAACAAAATACGTCCAACAACCACATAATTATACATCCTGACCCTTAAGATTTCTTACTACTAGGGAGGCAGGAACTGCGAAGTCCATAAACAACACATTTACATACTCGTTAAAGGACTTTTATTATTCCATCAGTCCATTGTATCATGGTCTACGTGATTAGATGCCTATCATCAGCTATTAGGCACTTTGTTCCAAAAACTCATCCTTTTTAAAATACGGTAAGTAATTATACACTTACAAATTAGATAAAAGCTTCATTAAAATATCATTAACTAACACGTCGTGAACAAAATCATTTCGTTTTGTAGCCCAAACTTTAGGGAGTTTTGATTTATTATACGTTTTTGTTCCGAAATTTGAGTCTATTTTAACGAAAAATTAAAGACGCTGAATTCTGTATTGTGTAAATTTGGTTGGGATTCAGTAATAGTTTTGTGAATCGCGACGTCAAAAACCAAATTTGCAGATTCAATGTTAAGTTTTAATCAAGACGTTGTTTCTTGTCGCGATGTCTTAATGGTCATACTTTTTCAAATTACCTCTTTAAAGTCTAGCTTTGTTGATCCAAGATGACAAATGCTTGCAACATTATATAGACTGGTTATTAAATCTATCAAAAAACAAATCGATACGAGCTAGATTCTGCCGAATGCAGCGACAGTTACGGGGATAATCCCCGTAAAACCCTTTACCCCGTAAACCTTTGCACACCTGCAGAGAAATTTTTTATTACTCTATACTAACTAATAATATTAAATTAAAACGCGCAGTTTGTCGTTTTTGTAATTTGTTTTCTTTTTTATGCTAATGGATAACGAGACGAGCTGGTCGTTTGCCTGATGGTAAGCTTAACTCCGGCCGATAACAAAGTTGTTTGTTGTTGTTTCAATGCTTTAATTAACAACGTCTCAAAACATCGTTAAAATCTATCTCAGTAAAATAGTTAAGTTAGATTGATTACGGTTTAAAGAATAATTATCATAAGAATCAAGTTACTTCAGACGGACGTCATATTTATTTTGCCATTTGAATAATCTATACAAATAAATAAAATTGAAGTGTCTGTTTGTAATATCAAAATAACAGCTTTTTACTTAATGCATATGAAAGTATAAACGGTACCTATAATAAAATAGCCATTTTTAAAATTTTTGACTGTCTGTTTATCTGTCTGTTTGTTCCGGGTAATCTTCGAAACGGCTGGGCCGATTTTGACGGGACTTTCACTGGCAGATAGCTGGTGTTATAAGGAGTAACTTAGGCTATTATTTTAGCAAAAGAATTAGGGGTTCCGTGCAAAAAAATAAAAACCATGAAATCTAATATATCCGCGCGGGTGAAACCGCGGGCAGCAGCTAGTTATAGAATAAACCATGAAAATCTTTGGCATTCCCTTTATTATCCAATTAATAAGTATAACAATAATACTGGAACGCTTCGTTTCGCAGAAAGACAGTTCGTACCTTCGTAATATAA
The DNA here is from genome assembly GCA_907269065.1 of Crocallis elinguaria. Classification (NCBI taxonomy): domain Eukaryota; kingdom Metazoa; phylum Arthropoda; class Insecta; order Lepidoptera; family Geometridae; genus Crocallis; species Crocallis elinguaria. The sequence continues at coordinate 4,108,926 of OU026076.1, forward strand.
TTACAATAGATATCATCGTCTGCAGTAAAAATACTTTAAAATCTCCAGAATAAGGGCGCTGCGTATACGCATGTATATTTATGAAGGTACAGATTGGGTGATAGTTGATATGCGAGGGCCAAGGTACACAAAGATGTGTATCCGAGTGTGAATCTTTACGCACAGACAAACAGAACCTAAATTTTTATGTAGCTACCACTGGAAAGGATTTAATTAGTTTGCGTGCAGTTTTTTTTAAACAAATTTAATTGCCGTGGAGAGTACTAAAAGGGGAATGGAAAAGTTTACTTCACATTTTGCGCTATAGGTTTCTCGATCACTTCAAGTTTAACCAGAGCTTTTGCCCGCGGTTTCGGACGCGTGGTATCGGGATAAAATGTAGCATATAATAACACTCAGGTGTATTAGCTTTAGTAGGTTTCAGAGTTTAGCGGTAACAAACAAACCAAAACCTTACAAACTTTACTGCTTTATAATATTAGTATTGAAGTACCTATAGATATTTATGCAAAAATCGTTGTGTTCCTGCGTGAAAGAAGGACAATCCAACATAACGACAAACACACTTCCGCATTTATAATAGTATCTACGGATCATGTTAGTGGGAGGACTAACTCTTCTGCGAGTGTCCGTCTGGGTTGTTACCACCGCTTTGCTCGTGAAGTCAGCCGCCAAGCAGTAGTGTGCAAGTATTACTGTGTTCCGGTTTGATGAGCAGAGTAGCCAGTGAAATTACTGTGCTTATGAGACTTAATACCTAATGTCTCAGGGTAGCAGGCGCACTGCATTGCTTTTGTGTTTCAAAGTTCTGGGTGGCACTGCAATTGTTAAGGGCCGGCTTTATGCTTACCATCAGGCAAACGATGAGCTCGTCTCGTTACCAAATAAAAAATATGCACAACTTCGGTTCTGTCTCTCAACTCTCACAATAGCTCCATCTTCTAACGAACATGTGGCGACTGGCGACATTCTATCGTCAACAAAGAGTCGAGAGCTCTCAAGTGGACACTCATCATTCCTCTATAAGAACCTGTCAACACTGTACGAGTAGATTACGTGTCCATGCAACTAAATCTCACGTTTTTTTAACTACATATTTTGAAGCGGTGTTGGGTCTGCAGTGGTTACATCTCTCGTCGGTTTGAAACCTACATAAAAGAGTGGACGGTAAAGAATATAAGTAGGCGCAATAGGATCTGCAGATCGACGATAGGTTTTGCTTCCACCTTCATCATGCGTGTGGCTAAAGAGTAGAACTCTACGCCGGCATTTGTTTTTCCCGAACACTACTTTAAGGGAGTCTTCAAGACTCGACTGAACAAGTATCTTCTGGGCAAGCGTACTACATCGTCGACCGCATCACCATGTGAGATGGCGGTCAAGCGAAAGCTCTATATAACAATAAAAAAAGGTATCGAAAATAATAAAAAAAAAACAATAATAAAAATAATCAAAACTGAACAACAAATATTTAAATTCAGTCTTTTTTTAAGCTATTTGGTATCGAGACGAGCTGGTCGTTTGCCTGATGGTAAGCATAACGCCGGCCCATAACAATTGCAGTGCCACTCAGAACTTTGAAACACGAAGGCCTGCGCGGCACTGCAGTGCGCTCGTTACCCTGAGACATTAGGTATTAAGTCTCATAAGCCCAGTAATTTCACTGGCTACTCTGCTCATCAAACCGGAACACAGTAATACTTGCACATTACTGCTTGACGGCAGATTTCACGAGCAATGCGGTGGTAACAACCCAGACAGACACTCGCAGAAGAGTTAGTCCTACCACTAACAAGTTCAAACTATGTTTGGAAATTTGGACGCCGCGCCGATCACGTGAACTTAGTTTATTTCACATTTGGTGAACTGTGTACTTAGTCGCACTGACGCACAACAAGTCGTTATCGTATGTGAGGCGTATGTTACTATGCAAAGGTCGTCACAGTCCGTAGGCCTCGAAGGGAGATCGTCAGACGGCGAGATAATAAAACCATTACGCACTTAGACAACCATCATATCAGCACGTAAAGTACTTTTACTCTTGAAACCGGGATTTACAGCTTCAGTTATGGAGCAGATTTGAAGATACAGCGGCCTTGTTTCATAATTTTTATGTCATCTACATTGTTAATGAAGGCAAAGGACGTCAGGTAACGATGTAGAAAGGTCATTAGAAACAAACGACGTGTCGTTTTATACACGTGGGTCTGTTTCAAAAAAGTTACGTCGACTGCCCTAAATGTAATTTGGGATGATGTAGTTTAAATTCAAATTTATTTGCAAATAAAGTAAGATTATAAAATTAGATGTTAGATTAGAAAAGAATCACTTATTTTGCCTTTTCAGACGTGCCAAAATTTACAAGTCAATGTAGGATTCTTAATACGATACCTCACACATCCAACTCCGTTTAGGCAAAAGTGATGGTCAAATAAAGAAACTCAAATACATACATGAACCTTAAAACATTACACTCCTTTTTTGCGCAGTCGTGTAAAAAAAACGTCAGAGTCAGTAATATCATTCAGTCAGTAATATCATGATGGTACCTACAAATGGTAATGAATTCGGGCACCGATCACTTTAGGCACTTTCAGTATTTTATAGCGCAATCTATTTTCTACGGTCGCCGATGACAATGGCGATCATCAATAAACCATTGTTGATTTTCGTATGCTCTTCAGCAAAGTGATTTTGCGACGACACCATTATCATTTTTTAACTAATTGGAGCCCTATCGATGGTTCAAATCTTTCATTGAGCTTATTGAGTAGTAAAGGATAACAACGTGATGCAAACGTAGCTTGGTGGTAGAGTGTGTTTAAAGTGTGTTTAATTTTTTATTGGTAAAAAATTAAATACACGCTAAATACGTGTAAACCTTTTAGTCACGTCACGTCACGTTAGTTTTAGTCACGTGTTTAAATGTTATGAACCACAAATCTTGATTTAAGTAGTATCTAACCGTTGTCTAACTCCATTCTGTTTCGACATTACTAATCATTTTAAGGGTCTTACGACAAAAAAAACTAAACACACGTTAAACCTGTGTTAATCACTGTTTAACACCTAAACATGCCTTAGTCGCGTGATTAAATATGAGCAACCACAAATCCTGATTTAAGTAGTGTCTAACCGTTGTCTAACACAATTCCGTTGTGACATTCATAATCATTTTTGACGTTTATCTTTAGACGCTGTCTAGCTAAACAGACGACTAAAAATGGTTTTATTGTGGTAACACTATTCATGTATATCTTTAGACAATGTCTAGCTAAACAGGCACCTAAAAAATATTTTGTGGTAAAAGGGATTATATCTCTTCATTTAAAAAAAAAAAATGCTGAATGGCTATACAAAGCAATTTAGGCTACTTTCCCTCTTCACCAGATGTGTACAACGGTATGAAAGAATTTTAAATGTTGTTTTTGTTGTTACAACTGTAAACGGCAGGTAGCGTTATTTCAGTTGTCACCATCTGGTCTTTTCCCGTCAAGTTATGAGACCTAGGTCTGCTCGTGTCCCGTAGCGAAGTCAGACATTATACCTAGTACAGGTTTCAGGTCTCTATACTACCTGTGTAACGCGAATTGTAACTGGATATGATCCTATTGTTTTTGTTTACTCGCTATATCGGTAAGTGTGAAGTATGCGACGGTAACCATGGAATTTTCCGGGATTAATTTTTTACCGGTGGTAGGACTTTAGGGCTAACTCTTCTGCGAGTGTTCGTATGGGTTTTGGTCGTAGGTATATAGTCTACCGCCGAGCAGTAATGTGCAAGCATTACTATATGTTCCAGTTTGAAGAGCATCAAGCGCAAAGCCAAGTAATTTCACTGACTACTTTGGTCACTAAAACGGACTAAAACGCTTGCACATTACTGCTTGGTGGCAGACTGCACGGGCAAAGAATTCCTTTATTGCTGCTGCCTTATCAGCTAACAATCTCGTGTTCGTTTTCAATACCAGACCGATTAAAACCAGCGGTCACTAGTCTTCGTGTGGAAGGAATAGTCTAGAATTTTCGCTGGTTATTAAAGAAATAAGCTCTTACAAAACGAAAAGAAGCGAAAACTATTGACAACTCCTTCCACACGAAGACTAGTGTCCGCTGGTTTTAATCGGTCTGGTATTTAAAACGAACACGAGATTGCGATTAAAGATTGTTAGCTGATAAGGCAACAGGTCTTGATAGTAATGTACTTATCATATTACCACATGATTATTATAAAAGCTCTAAACATTTTTGACTACTCATAAAATATAAATTCAAACTTTATTCTTCCATCAACCACTTAGTTAAATAGGCCATAACTATTGGTTAATTTTACGGCCTATAAAGCAACATGTCTTCTCCTTGTTAATAATTAATTGTAGTTCAACTTTAATTATTATTATAGACGTTAAATCACTAAAAATTATGGGGTCTTAAACACACCCACCTATATTTTACATTTTTAATAGGTTAGTTTCTGACCTTAAATTAAAGTATGTGAGGGTTAACAATTTTAGTACGGAATGTAGTGCTTATGGCGACAGATTTTTATCTTTAGGATGGTAGCTAGACGAGCACTTGAAAATGGCCTATCACCAAGTTATATCAACGATGTTTTACTTCGCAGAAATCACAAGTTCATTATAGGATTCGAATCCTCTCAATCTAGGGATCGGCGAGTCACCTCACTACCTCTGATCTATCTATCATAGCTTTAATTTATATGATAAAATAATAAGTCATCATATATCACAAAATATTAGTCATAATAATTGTAAATACAGGATTTCAATTGACCCCGTTTCCTGAAACTGAAAACTGTAAACAGGATCTCGATTGATTTCCTGAAAGCGTTAGTTTACAAACTGTCAACCGGAGGTGAGCGGGAAGCGGCGTTCTATATTTAAACCAGTGGGGTGCGCTGCGCAGGAGTTGCCCTTAGTAGGGTGGCCAGGTATTTTCGGAATGTTTTAGTTTTTAAGATAAGGAGGAGAATGATGGGGTAGTCACACAAATAAGGGCGGCAGTGATCTATTAATAAATATTTTATTATAATAGATATTTCGAAAGCATTACTTGTATATACTGGCTACATCCTAAGGCTCTAAAATATAGCTATATGCCGAAGCTTATTTGTCCCAGAGTAAGATATAATATATCTCCAAATTAAATTTCACGTAAATTGGTGCATTACTTTCGGTTTGATTCAATTCGCATTTACACACACACACACACACACTTACACAAACAGGTTTAAAAAGAAGTATGATTTAAAAAAACCGCCAGAGAACTGCCAGTGTCACTCGAGATGATGTAACGATACACCATACATCCAAATCTGTATGCATTTAAAAGTTGTTGTGGAATAATGAAACCCACGTACATACATGAACCCTGAAAACATTACACTCCTTTTTTGGGCAGTCGTGTAAAATTTAGAATAAAAAAAACAATCTAAAGCCCATAAAATTAATACCAATAGTATTTTTGAAGTCCAAATAGAAGACACATCATCACTAACCATCGGGTGATGCAAGACAAAATAAATGTTGATAAGAATAAGACATGTCAAACTTATGGCAACACCAGCATATTAATCATACTGCGTAACTGCGCACGCGCCTCATACCGCGAGAGGATGCAAAATGGCCGCCACTTCCGACCGCGAAAGCTGACAAGTGCATCTGACAATTGATACTTGACAGCTGGCTGACACTTTTGGGGAGGTTTATTTGTTGTTTTTTTATTATTTATATTGCAAGTGGCCTCTTCCGTTTATGTCATTTACTAAATGCTTCGTCGGAGCACTTATAAGTGTGCTAAACTCTCTTTTCTATTTGAGACATTTCTAAATACTCTGGAGTGGTTTTGGGAACGTAGTTTAAGTACAAAACTGGTACTACTAATTTAAAAATCTTCGGGTCTTACCACAAAAAATTAACAATACTCTAAATACGTGTTAAACAACGTCTAACCCTTAAACATGCCTTAGTCGCGTCTTTAAATAACAACCACAAATTGTGATTTAAATAGTGTCTAACCGTTGCCTAACTCCATTCTGTTGTGACATTTCTAATGATTTTAGATGTTTATCTTTAGAGACTGACTAGCAAAACAAGCGCATAAAAGTAATTTTTGCCGAATATATATCTATTTATTTCAGGCTATCTAAACACAGGGTGAAAACTTAGGTTTAAAAGTTACGTTTGCTCACTAAATTTCACCTGATCTTAAGTGATGATGATATGTAAGAATATGTGATTAACACGCTACATCGAGAATAGAGGATTTCATCTCAAAAGCGGCTCTCGGAACTCGGAACACATCGTTAAGTGATTGATGATAGATCATCAACGCTTTTCTATTTTCATCTTCTCACTACAGCATCCAATTCGATCCCTCCACAAGCGCGGCTTTGGTCTTGAACTTGAATTTTAAATTAGTTCCAATCATCGTCAAGGGCAAGGGCTCCATAAACGTTTATGGCTGACCACTGCAACCATGGCTCAGTAGAAAACAGAGCCATAGTTTTATACATTACATTACATTATGAAGTCCTGAATACATACGGTAAGATAGTCAAAAGTATTTGTACCTAAAAAGAAAAAGAAATCGCTTGAAGTGTCTGTTTGTAATATCAAAATAACAGCTTTTTACTAAATGCATATGAAAGTATATACGGAAACTATAACAAAATAACCATTTTTGTCTGTTTGTTCCGGGTAATCTCCAAAACGGCTGAACCGATTTTGACGGGACTTTCACTGGCAGATTGCTGATGTTACAAGAAGTAACATAGGCTACTTTTATTTTAGAAAAAGAATTAGGGTTCCGCGCAAAAAAATAAAAACCATAAAATCGAATATCCCCGCGCGGGTGAAACCGCGGGCAGCAGCTAGTGGAAAAAAAAACTTTAGCATGTAAATATAACTGACGTAAACGTAATAGGCAATAGTTTGCTTATTAAAAACTTAAAAATGGAGATTTGTAACAAAAATAAATAAGACTTTTAACTTTGAACTATTTTGTATTAATAAGTAAGAAGTTTTGTTAGTGGTATCCGTCTGTGTTGTTACCACCGCTTTGCTCGTGAAGTCTGCCGCCAAGCAGTAATGTGCAAGCATTAACTGTGTTCCGGTTTGATGAGCAGAATAGCCATTGAAATTACTGGGCTTATGAGACTTAATACCTAATGGCTCAGGGTAGCGAGCGCACTGCATTGCCGCGCAGGCCTTTGTCTTTCAAAGTTCTGAGTGGCACTGCAATTGTTATCAAATATCATAAAAAAACATAATTTTTTAATAGAATGCTGCAGGGCATCCATAATTAGCATCCTGGTGTCAATACCCTCTTTTGCAATGCTGATTTGTGGATAAAAATAAATCTAATGAAAATTGGCGTGAGACTGAACCGATGCCAGATTCGACACAACATTCATTAAAGTGACTCAAGCTAAAGATTAAAAGTTACTATTACAATTAAATAATTAAAATGTCCTCTGTTACCTGTTTAGGTATATGTGCATATCTTGCTATATCTTGGTATATCTTGCTTATGCATATAAAGTTTCGTTTAAATTGTTTCACTCATTTCGGAGATATGGACTTAAAAGATTTTATGTTGTTCATTTTTTACTAAACTTTTACCGGACTAAACACCTTTATATAGTAGCTACTACATAAACTAATTACACACTAACTACAACTAACTAACTATACTACTAACTACAACTAACTATCTACACTACTAACTAACTACATCTACAAGACTACAAGATCTACAAGACTACATCTACAAGAAGGGTAAACAGAGTCTTTAAAGGTCGGCGACGTATCCGTAATACCCCGAGTGTTGCAGATATCCATAGGCGACGGTAACTGCTTACCATCAGGCGGGCCGTCTGCTTGTTTGCCACCTAAGGCATAAAAAATCTAACCTAGCTACAAAAACAGTTGGACAATCTACAAACCAATTTTTTTTTTTTTTTTATGTTATTAGGTAACGAGACGAGCTGGTCGTTTGACTGATGGTAAGCATAACGCCTGCCCATAGCGATTGCAGTGCCACCCAGAACTTTGAAACACAAAGGCCTGCGCGGCACTGCAGTGCGCTCGTTACCCTGAGACATTAGGTATTAAGTCTCATAAGCCCAGTAATTTCACTGGATACTCTACTCATCAAACCGGAACACAGTAATGCTTGCACACTACTGCTTGGCGGCAGACTTCACGAGCAAAGCGGTGGTAACAACCCAGACGGACACTCGCAGAAGAGTTAGTCCTCCCACTAACAAAACCAATGTAGGCCTACAGATAATAAATAGTTGGTAATTGACTCTCAGATAAAAATTCAAAAGCTTAGGTACTGCTTCCACAGGCGCGCAGTGATAGTAATATGATATAATGGTTAATGGTAATCATGACAGACGAAGCAGTCCGACTGGATGGATAACGGAACTGCATCGTATCAGGCGAAGGGTATTTGGATTATGTAAGCTTGTTATTGGGAAAGCTTTGTGGGTCATTGATTCGAGTGTTTCTCCTGCTTGTATTTGACTGGCCTTTGTTGTACGTGTTATTTTAGTACGGTTGGTACACCTGATGTGATCATTATTAGGCACAATGGAACTGGACCGCTGTTTTGATATAATTTACTAGATTTACTAACTACAATTTTCTCTCTTTCCATCCCTGGTTGACTGGAAGAGGTCGCGTTTAGCGATAAGTCCGCCCATTGTACTTTAATTTTTAGATCTGTTACTGTGGTTATTCTCTTAAGACTGGTGTACAATAAAGAATTTTGATTTGATTTGATTTTGATTTGATTTGAATTGTCGAAGGGAACGGGCACTTCTAATTTGTCTTGACAAGTCTGTGGTCGGAAATGGTGAATATGTTAACCCTAGATTGGTTCCCAAGCCTCGAGGGTGGTAACCTACATATATAGTAATCTGTGGTGGTAACTAGCCAGATGAGCAATAGAAAATACCCCCATGCAAAACACACACATGGTTTCCATGGTCTTATAGTGCAGGTGAAGCTGGTTACAGAATTGTATGAATAACTTTTTACAAAATAACATTTTGACAGATGTCTTGTTGTATTATTAGGACAGTAACACAGCGTAATTTTAGGACAGAAACACGCCTCAGCGGGGGATGGCGGAAATAGCATTTCAGCGCACGCCACGCTGCACTCTGCTGGGTGCAAAGTCGTAAAAATGCACCATGATTGATCTACGGCTGCACTGGTTTTAAATAACTTAAGAAAAAGTAGGTGTGGAACCCGCAGAGAATCCCTAATTAGAAAAAAAGCCGTCTTCTTTGGATGCAGGCACGCTACCAACATAGGTAAGTATGAATCGCTGAGAACTTGTTCAAAATGATTTGTCTTTGTACCTAATCTTTGTGTACATTTGCATAAACCTATTTATATGCAATAAAGTATTTTATAGTTAAGCTATAAGGGCCTTACCACAAAAAAATTAAACACACGTTAAACCTGTGTTAATCACTGTTTGACGTCTAAATATACCTTAGTCGCGCGATTAAAAATGAGCAACCACAACGAGTGTCTAACCATTGTCTAACACAATTCTGTTGTAACATTTCTAATCATTTTTGACGTTTATCTTTAGACGCTGTCTAGCTCAACAGGCGACTACAAATGTTTTTTTTGTAGTAACACTATAACTGTTCAATAAAATAAGTTCAATCACAGTGCCTTCTAGAACAGAAACACCAAGGCTTACGTGGCACTGCAATGTACTCGCTACCCTGAGACATCAGATATTATCCTCATTTGCCCAGAAATCTGAAAGCCGATTTAAGTGGTTAAAATATCGATTTAGTCACACCACTAGACCGATCACCAGTTCTTTGCCCAGCCAATTAATTCCAATGAGATTCCCATCACCAATAAAATAACGGCAAAGGGTCAAAGCACATGTGGGCGTCTGACGTAGCAAAAAGACTAAAATTTCTCAACAGAACAAAAAGCCTCCGTTAAATTGTTAACTGATAAATTGGTGTCCAATTTACGGTCATTACTTAATCGGCTGGTAACGCGGAGCTGAGAATTAGTGGGAGACTACCCGCATGTCTGTCCGTCTGCCCCTTACATCCCTCTCGAAACGAATTGTCTGTAATCTGTTGTTAATTTACATAATATTAAGGGGCTATTTTGTCGTCTTTTTCTGTTGTTGAGAAAAGAGCTGGTGAAATATTCCTATACCTACACTCGAGTCTCCTAAGTTGATATTAGAACTCTAATCTATCATCATCATCATCATCATCATCATCATCATCATAACAGAGATATAATTCTAACCTATACTAGGTTACCACAAAAAACCATTTTTAGTCGCCTGTTTAGCTAGACATCGTCTAAAGATAAACGTCAAAAATTATTAGAAATGTCACAACAGAATTGTGTTAGACAACACTACTTAAATCAGGATTTGTGGTTGCTCATATTTAATCGCGCGACTAACGCATGTTTGGCGTTATTGTGATTAACACAGGTTTAACGTGTGTTTAATTTTTTTGTGGTTAGACCCCTAGGGTTATTGTATATCGATCTCTTTCTAACTAGAAATATTCCTAACAAAAGATTTAGGTTAGGTTTCTTTGGTTCTTGGAAGCATTAGAACAATTTAGAGTAAAGGGAAAAAGGAAGTTTGATGAACACAGGTACATGCTTCAAGATGGATCACAAAAATCGCGTTTATACGCGATGCGGTCCTTAGAATACACTTCGTAGAGAACATCCCGCGCATAAAATGGACATGTAATATGAAATCTGTGAAAATTTTTGATTTGTTTACTTACTCTATCTGTTATTTGACATTGAATTTTAGTTTCACTGGACATTTACTTTTTGGGTTTTTTATTTTTGGTATTAATAATTGTGTTATTGTATCTTTAATAATTATTTGTATGTAATTGGTTACTCAACCTTTCTTATTATAATAATAAATAAATAAGTAAAACCTTTAAATAAGTAATACTTTATACTACCAAGTAAATGGCGAAAGACTCAGGCGAAGATTAACTTTAAATTGTTAGTTTTTTCTATACAATGATGGTAAGCATAACGGCAGTCCATAACAATTGCAGTGCCTACGCGGTACTGCAGTCCGCTGGTTGCCCTAAGACAGTGATCTGAAGAGCGTGCTACTTTTCTACGCAACTTACTTTATAAAGAGAACTTGAAATTATTATACATCACCTGTGAGTGAGGACTTTGTTTTGTAAAAATTTATTACTCTATCTACCAGATAGGGTCTTACCACAAAAAAAAAACTAAACACACGTTAAACCTGTGTTAATCACTATTTAACGCCTAAACATGCCTTAGTCGCGCTTTAAATATGAGCACCCACAAATCCTGAGTTAAGTAGTGTCTAACCATTGTCTAAGACAATTCTGTTGTGACATTTCTAATCATTTTTGACGTTTCTATTTAGACGCTGTCTAGCTAAACAGGCGACTAAAATGATTTTTTTGTGGTAACACTAATAATGTTTAAACTAACTACAAGATAAATTATAGTTATGTAAGCTACTTTTATAAGACGATTCCTTGTAATTTTAAGTGTTTGTTTGGCTCTTCTATGACGCAGTAGTTAATGGAAAAGCGTACGATATAATTGTTTAACAAGATACTATGTTTTGTTTACTAAGAAATATCTGAGTAAGCAACGTGTAGATTTGATTTAAATCTTTGTCGGCCTTTCGGTTTCTTTATCTTAAAAGTTATCTTAAATCTTTGTAGGCTCTAACGAATAATCTCATGGAACATGGCCAGTTATGCAAGAGATAACCTATATTTCAAAATGTTCCTTTAACATTTCACAGATTTCTTTTGAGATAGTAACGTGAAATTGCTGGGCATATAAACTTGGGTCTTAAGGGCACATTAGACGCTCAAGCAAACGTACGTTTGCTTGTCAGAATAACAACGCTTTTGCGTCAAGCGCGCATTTCGAGTATCACGAAATCCGCGCACTTCGAGTATCACGAAATTAGCACAAAAAAGGCATCACACCTCCTGAATCATGTGTTGAACTCTCGCTTAGGGTCAAACATGCCTTAGATAGATAGATAGATAGATAAACTCTTTATTTGCACACTACAATGAAATACAAAAAAAATAAAATAAAAAGAAACATATTTTAACTGTCTAGTAGTACAAAGGGCGGTCTTATCGCTTAAAGCGATTTCTTCCAGACAACCAAATGGAGAGAGGGATAGAATGAATGTTGAAGGAAGGTAGTGCACCGCAAAAATTACATTAAATACATTAAATAGAAAGCTACTATAAACCTACATACTATAATTATTACATAAATCTACACAGAATTAGTACTTAAACTTACAAACATGAACATAATATATATATAAAGTTATATATATACATTATACATATCTATTTATATATACTTAAATGTAAAATAAGAATATAATTATAAATAAATACATTTTATCAATATAGGAATAATAACACAATAGAAATGACATAGCTCTAGCTGGACTGAGAGAAGTAAAATTTATTTATTTGGTCTTTAAAAATATGAAGGGATTCTGATCGACGTATATGGATAGGTAACTTATTCCAAAGGTGGACAGCTTGCACAGTGAAAGATGAGTTATAGAAAGATGTAGAATGAGAAGGCGTTTTAAGGAGTAAGTTTTCACTTGATCTCAGTGGACAGGAGTGGCCTGAGTGAAGAAACTCAAAGCGCTCCTTAAGATAGTGAGGAGAAGAAGGATTAAATAAGATATTATACAGAAGGGATAGAATGTGAGTATTTCGACGAAAACGTATGGGAAGCCACTTGAGCTTATGGCGAAAATAGGAGACGTGGTCATATTTGCGTAACCCAAATATGAACCTAATACTGAAGTTTTGGAGACGCTCAAGTTTGTTCAGCTGCTCCTGTGTTAGGTCTGGGTAGCTGACGTCGGCATAGTCAAGGATAGGAAGCAGAAGAGATTGTGCAAGTGCAACCTTGGTAGCAGTCGGAAGGAAGTTCCGGAGACGTTTTAAGGAACCAGCTGAAGCAAACATCTTGCGACTAACAGCTTCCAACTGGGGACCCCAAGACAAAGACTGATCAATAATAACACCCAGATTTTTGACCTGTTTACTATAGGGTATCTTAACACCGTCAAATAGTATAGGAGGCAGGTTAGCCCAATCTAACTTTGACAGCATCCGGGAGCTACCAACAACAATCACTTGGGTTTTAAGTGGGTTGACACTTAAACCGAAGGCCTTACTCCATTCAACTATGCGTCTCAGGTCACAATTTGTGGTTTCTACACACTCGGACAGTTTTTCAACGAGAGCTTGGGAATAAATTTGCAGATCATCAGCGTAAAGGTGGTAAGAAGAAGAAAGTTTATTAGAGATAGAATTTATGAAAGTGGCGAAAAGAAGCGGAGATAGTACGCCTCCTTGTGGAACGCCAGCTGTAGTGTTACACCATGAAGAAAACGAGTCTTCAAGGCGAACTCTCTGCCGACGCCCAAACAAGTAGCTATAGAAAAAGTCAATCGCGACTGGAGACACGTTAATAGAGCGCAGTAATTCTAAGAGGATGTCAAAATCAACGGTATTAAATGCGTTACTGAAATCAAGGAGTGTTAGCACGGTTAACTCACCCTTATCCATACCAGAACGAATGTCATCTGTAACCTTGACAAGGGCAGTAACCGTGCTATGAGCAGGACGGAAACCAGATTGAAACGGATTGAGGAGGCCATTTCTTGTGAGGAATGAGCTTAACTGGTTGTGGACAAGGCGTTCAAGAACTTTGGATAGAAAAGGGAGAATGGATATTGGACGATACTCAGAAAAGGATTTAGGATTCATTTTTTTTGGAAGCGGAATTAGTTGAGCGTCCTTCCATAATGTTGGAAATACACCATTAATTGTACAATAATTAAAGATGTGGCACAAAACGGGAAGAATAATGTCAAGGATAGGGACAATCATATTTCGACTAATACCGTCAATACCAACTGCATTAGACACGATAGATAATACGCTCTTCTTAACGTCTCCAGACGAAAAATAATTTAAACAGAAAGGAGAAAAGGCCGGAGTTGGTAAAGTAGAAAGAAGCCTGATAGTGTTAGATTTAACAGATGAATCGATGTTGGATGAAGATGAAAAATGAAGATTAAGTGAGTCTATATTAAGATTGTGAGGAATAAAATTTTGACGAGTTTTACCGACTCCTAAAGACCTCAGAAACTTCCAAACTTTAGCCGGATCATCATTGTCAACGGATTCGTGAATATGTCGCCGTTGAGCGTCTCTACAAACTCTATTGCAATTATTGCGACAGCGAAAGTATTTTAATTTATTAGTGTCGTTAGGACGGATCTTATATCTAGTTTTTGCAAACGCTTTTTTGTCCATCAACGTCTTTATGTCTGGCGTCAACCAAGGAGCAGGTAAATGTTTGACTTTTATCGGCCTTACTCGCTTGTTTAAATATAAACAACCATAAACCTTGATTAAAAGAGTGTCTAACCGGCGCGCGTCGTCTAACTCAATTCTGTTGTGACATTTCTAATAATTTTAGACGTTTATCTTTAGACACTGTTTAGCAAAAAGGCTTTAAATGTTGCGTTTGGAGAACGTCTCAAGGTAACAAGTGCAGTGCCGCACTAGTTTTCGTCTTTCAAAGTTCTGGATGGCACTGCCATTGTTATGGCAGAAATTGTAAATTGCATTATTGTTATTTTGTTTGATTTAAGGTGTTCAATAAAGAATTATATAAATAATCATTAATCAATCAATAATTATTAATTTTATTATATTCATTTTTAGATTAGAATATATATAAATAACGTTATCCTTTAGATTCCCATCATAAATAATCTATAAAACTAAAAAAAGAAGATGTCAAATGAATCGACTTTATAAATAAACTAACCCCATCTTCTCATGCCGCCCCCTGGCGGGTGCACGCGGAAACTGCGGCTGAAACATAAGGCGCGCCTGTGTCTCGTGTGAAACCACAAAAAACAATATGTATCCTTCGAGTACGAGTGTAATTGGATCTTTATGAAGGAAGGATGCTGATCAGGACTTAATGAAGTGAAAGGTCGTGGTGAAGTTCAGAAAGGGGTTGATTGTGTTTATTTATTTTGATTCATAAACAGTTGGGGAAAAATTGAGATGAAATTTCAAATATCGCGATATTACAGTCGAAGTCGCTTCCCGCTTTTTAAAAGTCACTTACACTTACAGTACTTGACTAGACAGTATTACACTTGATAGTACTTGACAGTTTGATTTCACCTCTATCTCGGCAACGAACGATGTGGTCCTATAAGGCGGCCCGTACACCTAAAGCATGATTGAGAAGCATCAATCACGGACCATGCGAAAACCATGGAAATACCACGATCGCCTCTTGACGCATATCGTGGCACTTCATTTGGTACGCACAGTCACAGGCATTAGGGGCACCTTAGACGCTCAAGCAAACGTATACGTTTGCTTGAGCGACTAAGGTGCCCCTTACGCACAGATACATTGTATTTGGAGGCGTTACGCTTACAATCAAACAAACGACCAGCCCGTCTCGTTAAAATAAATAAAATCGTCAGAATAAATAAAACCTAATAATAGGTAACTTATCTTTAAATTTATATAAATACACACATTCGAGCGAAAACATTTTTCAAAATCCTTCGTAACTTTAGAAATTTCAAATATGCATGTGGGCGTCACAAAAAAACCTTTTTCCCAAGGATTGTAATTGAGAGTCAGAGACCATAACAGACATGTTTCATTTGTAATTTATAAAAAGCTGGCAAAGCGTAGGCTCGGCAAAAACTGAGATTTCCCATAGCAGAAGCTCGACCATACATAGGTATCTCAGTAATTGTATGGCCACCGATGTGCGCAGGAGCATGCGTTTTTATACCAAGTCGTTTGTAGTTTGTTGTCACTGGATGTGACGTTTGGTGTCAATCATGAGAGGTTCGTTGAGGCTACTTATTAAACGACTTCAAAAAAGGCGAGTTTACACTGTGACTTCCTAACATGGCTGATTAAATATTTCTGAGAAATATCTGCGGCCGTTTGAAAGAGAAAACAAACGCAAGCATGCTGATGAGTAACTGAGATGGAAGCTGTAGCTATAAGAGCCCACATACACGAGCACTTCAATCCACAACATACCAATCCAACGTTCCAACCGCCACCGCCCGTGTGTGTGGAATCTAAGATTACGTGGAGTGATGGAAATATTAGAAATCCAAACGTTACAAATCCAAAGTTCCAACTCATCGTTAGTGGCCGATACGACGATTCATTTCGCGCTCTATTGGCGGTACTCGAGACGCAGAATGACCGAAAAATGAAGCGATGGCGTGCCCGGAATGGACTGACCGTTTATGTGCTAGATAATTTCGTGGCGACCCAGCAGCGAAAGTACGGATCTTTTCGATCGATAAAATTCGATAAAATTGACAGTTCAAATCAATAAAGTGGGTTTTATCGATTTTTTAAATAATTTATCGAGCCTCGATACAATCGACAAAAGATAGACCTAGCTATTCGATAGAATAACTAGGTCGAATCCAAAGAGAATGTAGAGCTACTACAATACTTTACGATCAAACTTCGGTACTCGCAACATTCGATAAATTTATCAGTTTTCTCGATTCGATATTTTTATCGAACCGACTTCCGTACTTGCGCCGCTGATCCGCTATATTTATCAGTAACATCCTATACAAAACAAAATCGCTTGTCTCTCCAATCTTGTCCACCCATCAATTACTTACGGAAGTGAAACGCGGGCGCGGTGCGGTTGCCCCTTCACCACAGATGAGTCCATACGTTCTATGAACTTCTATGCTCCTCGGACCACAGAATAATAATGTGTTTCTACCGCCGTATGACGCAGAATAGACCTTAATGTACTATAAGTAATACAAAAGCTCCTTTTTAACGCTTACATACTACTTATTACTTCTGTGAACTTCATACTCTTTGACTAGTTTGTGCGTTACTTGTTTATTTCTTTTTTTTTTTTTACCTACCTACAATCTACATACTACTTTTTTATTTGTGATAAAATTCGCCTGCATG
The DNA here is from genome assembly GCA_907269065.1 of Crocallis elinguaria. NCBI lineage: Eukaryota > Metazoa > Arthropoda > Insecta > Lepidoptera > Geometridae > Crocallis > Crocallis elinguaria. Next base: position 4,126,042 of record OU026076.1, read on the forward strand.
CTCAAAGGCAAACATTTATCTTAGTTAATAAGTTAATTCTCTTATAAGTGAACTATGTATGTTCTTTAGAGAAATAAAGAATTTTAAACCAGATACCTCTACACTAAAATTCCCTGCGTCGCAGGTGACATGTGCAAGAAAATTCCTATCACCTTCAACATCATCACCTTACTACATCAAACAAGATTACATCAACAAGTCATTATATTTAGCCATAAGGTAATTAATGACAATTACCTTATGGCTAATGCTAACCTATCAATATAACTATTACGTACTTAATAAGACAAAATCTGGCATGTGCCCGAAACGTTCTATGGACTTCTATGCTCCTCGGACCACAGAATAATAATGTGTTTCTACCGCCGTATGACGCAGAATAGACCTCACTGTACTATAATACAAAAGCTCCTTTTTAACGCTTACATACTACTTATACCTCTACACTAAAATTTCCTGCAGGTGACATGTGCAAGAAAATTCCTATTCACCTTCAACATCATCACCTTACTACATCAAACAAGATTACATCAACAAGTCATTATATTTAGCCATAAGGTAATTAATGACAATTACCTTATGGCTAATGCTAACCTATCAATATTACTATTACGTACTTATAAGACGAAATCTGGCCTGTGCCCGAACGTGCACTTTATTTCAAAATATCATTTTTTTTACCAGTGATTCGATCCTACTAAGAATAAAAAAATAAGTATTGTTTTTTACAAATACATTCCCAGTTGAAATTACATCTCAGTTATTCTCGAAAATTCTAAAATTTCTTCTCAAAATGCAGACGTGCTCATTCTGATAAAGCACAAGATTGTTCCAATCGTCAGGTAATGCGACTCGGAAGGTGTCATCGTCACCTCAAATTGCGTATTACATTACACACTGCGCACGCGCCGCCATCCAGACACCATAACGATAAGTAGGGCCGACATACATCCTATATTTTGAAGCAAATATAATATTTGGATTTATGTAATAGAAACAAAATACAAAGAGAATGTCTTGATTAACATTACAAGAGACAAGAGAGAGACAAAAGAAATACAATATAATATTTTGAAGCAATTATAAATTTGATTTATGGAATAGAATCAAAATAAGAAAACAATTTCTTGATTAACATTACAAGAGACAAGAGAGAGCTAAAACCGAAAGTTGTCGGGCTCCGTAGACATACCTATAATTACCACCTTCATTGTAGTTATCTGACATGCATAAAATGCAAATAAATATATCCTACTCTATTCCTAACGAACAATTCCGAGCTCCCTGAAAAAGCTAGAAAACTACTGCTAAGTTGAAAGGTAATTTGGGATAGACTGAGAGTAGGGAACACCGCGTCTTTTACATCCTTAGGTATCCATAATTATTCCGTGTCAACACATTCACAATTTTTTCGTTAGACGCTCACGTTTGGAAGTACTTTTATATGGATACCCTTTTATTTAACCGTCATTGAAAACAATTGAGTAAATGTACTTAAAGTACTAAAACCAGTACATACTTAAAGCTGTAAATCGTGGTCCACCTGAGTCGCCCGACCTAAAGAATTTAAGGACTGAGAGACAGCGACTACAGCGACAGCCCTAAAACGGGTCATTAACTGACGCTGTTGAAAACCATTGTGTCACTACGTTATAAGGAATATAGGTTACGGTATACAGAGCACATTAAAGTGAGATATAGAGCATTCTGGAGTGTATGGGACAGGAACGCGTGCAAGATGCATTATCATGGATTGTAAGGTAATTTCCGCTCGGGAGCGAGCGATTGCATCAATCTTGTGGACGATGAAGGATCGATTCGCAATTTGCTTGGAATTTGTTTGGCATTTTCAGTTGTGATTGGAATTCTGTCTTGTTTTGTTTTCAGACGAGTAGCGTGGAAGTAGTGGCATTGTTTTTATAAAGCCATTTTGTCAAGTTTTTTCATACTATTGAATAACGAGACGAGCGGGTCTTTTGCCTGGTGGTTAGTACAACGCCGGCCCATAACAATTTTTTTTTCAAAGGGCTTTTAGCCTTTGTTAACTAACTAATACGGAAATAAACACTATATCTTACCTAGCTACAAAACAGTTGGATAATCTACAAGCCAATATAGGGGCCTCCCCCGGCTAGTCGATCGGTAGCACGTTATACCAGTAAGGAAACAGAAAAAAAACATGTCGCTCGGACCCGCATCGGTCGGCCTGACGTATATAAATGAAAATTTGAAAATGTATGGGTGGCGCGCGACGGGATAGATAATCCAAATGTTTTAGCTCACTACCAGTTAGAAGCGTGCCCAGCATGCTGGCGGCAAATTGATATTATTTTCTGTTTCGACGGTGAAAACTTCAAATTTATTATTTACTAGCTGTGCTCCGCGTCTTCACTCACATAGCCTAAGTTACTCCTTATAACAGCAGCTATCTGCCAGTGAAAGTCCCGTCAAAAGCTGTTATTTTGATATTACAAATAGACTATTTGTATTGCCACTCAGGACTTTGAAACACCAAGGCCTGCGAGGAACAGCATATGCGCTCGTTACCCTGAGACACAAACCGGAACACAGTAAGTGCTTGCACATTTCTGCTTGGTGGCAGCCTACACGAGCAAAGCGATGGTACCCTGAAACCTCCCACACGGTTAATCAAAGAAAAGTTAGTCACATACCATCTGGTAAAAGTAATTTGTAGATTAGTATGCAAGTCGTGTTTAGCTGGTTGTGTAGACTTCTGCCCATTTTATAACATTTATAGTTGGCTGTAAGATTCGCTTGCACATTTGCCATCACAAAGCAGGCTCTTTGCGGTCTTCGGTAACTAGATTATATTCGATACACTTCTATTCGAGTTACGATCAGACCGATGTGGTTATGATCGAATTGAAATCGATCGGATGCTGTGGTTTGAAGGTTCTCTCTCGGTTCTATTATTATTTATGGAAAAGGGTTGATCCTTTTTGATACGTTTTTTGTTTAAATTATTTTTTATACTATTCGGTAACGAGACAAACGGGCCATTTGCCTGATGGTAAGCATAACGCCAGCTCGTAACAATTGCAGTGCCGCTCAGAACGTTGAAACACAAAGGCCTGCGCGGCAGTACTTACTTATTTCAAACCAAAAAATTCCTTACTTTTATTAAAATATTGGTAATTACAAACAACGATTTAAAATTTAACAATAAAACATCTTTACATCCGTTTAAAACCAGCGGTCGCTAGTCTTCGTGTGGAAGGAGTTGTCAATAGTTTTCGCTTCTTTTCGTTTTGTAAGAGCTTATTTCTTTAATAACCAGCGAAAATTCTAGACTATTCCTTCCACACGAAGACTAGTTACCGCTGGTTTTAATCGGTCTGGTATTCAAAACGAACACGAGATTGTTAGCTGATAAGGCAGCAGTACGTACCTATCTACACCCTTTCATATAGGTATCTGATAATCTGACTCCTGACTCTCCGAAGATGCGAAACGAAATTACTTCCGACTGTAATATTAAAATTCTGGGCCGTTTCAACAGACAGGATATTAAATAAGAATAAAACTGTTTTTCGATACAAATCCTACCCGAATCTGACCTGTGCTGCCCCACCCAAGTTCCAGTTCACAGCACAAGACCCGATACATGGTAGCAACCGATCGGTTCCGCTGCGGTCGACCGGCGCTGAACAATCGATGCCAGGATGTCCAGCCGATGCCTCGGAGACAATAGGTCATTCATGTCTTATAATGGGAGATACTGGTCATTATATTTCCTTCTGGAAGTTAACAATTTGATTGAGGTCAGCAGGGTGATTTTAATTCGCTTGGAATGATTCCGTGTAGGAAGTGTCTGTTTCTAATCATTTATATTATCTCGGAAACGCATTCCGACAGAGAAATACTGTCGGGATTATATCCGCGTTTATGCAGCTGAATTCTGTTTTTATTATAAGTTATTAAGTAAATATTAACATATTAATTATTATTATCACGTATTTATTTGTCTTGATTATTGTTTCTTTCCTTTTTTCCTATCTTATTATGTAAAAAATGTTTTTGTTCTCTTAGTTGTTAGTTGCTCAAGCTGGGTGTGTCTAGTTTCGAAATAAATAATTTCTTTCTTTCTAAATGCGATTTCGATATATAAACGGTTAAAATACTCGCTTCCGTCACGGATATCATTCCGAGTAAATTAAAATAACCCTGCAGGTGATGCTGCCGAGTTGCGGGAATGTTGTGGCAATGGTTTGTTAAATAGGTATTTAGTTTGTTTTAGTTAGTTGTTATTGTTTTTAAATGTTAATTTAAATCAATCAATATTAATTCACCTTTTGGCGTGAGACAAACAATATTTTAAAGTTATAGTAGTGATTTATATTTTAAGTAATAATTAATTTAATAAAATGGATCTACATAAAGGTAAAACTTATCTAAAACCGTATACCGCAAATCTGTTTCATATGTAATTAGCTAATTAGCATTAAACCCGTTCAAATTCTACTTTAGTCTCATTTGACATACCTACCTGTAAAATAAAATATATTATTTTTAGAACATATTACATGATATTTTTTTATAACTAAAAAGTAAAGTAAAAAGTTATTTATTGACATAAATAAATATTACAACAAGTAATGAATCCATTGGCTCCCGAACTAGTAGCAACTGTGTTTCAGGAGCCGTGGCTTCTCCCATTATGTGACACTACGATAATTTTACAATAGAATATGTGTTAAGTAACAACTTATTACAAAAACATCTATCTATTTAAAATAGTTAAAAGTAAAGATTGACGTATAAAAATTGAGGTCCTTCAAGATTTTCTACAAATTAAGTACTGCATGGTGGTTTCCTGTAGATGGCGCTTAGGCAAACTTAAACGGAAAGTCTCGCTTAACACGGCCAAGTAATTATATTTCCCAGTAGCCCCCAGACTATCGCCAATAATGTTATGACACCGCGGCGTGCGTTTATATAAACATTGAGTTTGAATTACAGATTCCGATAGTAATGTCGAATGTGTCAAATGCTTTAGACCGCATTTTATGGGCGTAATGATACCTACTTGCGACTCTTATAGATAATCATTTTGGTGTCATCGGTAGTTACATGCCTGTTTTATTGATATGAATTGACAGGTAAGAATTACAATGCTATTGTGGCAAGTTGTGTGTGTGTAGGTTTAGGAATGACAATGACTGTAAATATTAATGAGTATATTAAACAGGCCTGATGTCTCTGATGTGATCAATACTTGTAACCAAAATGCTAGTACCTTTTTGGCTCAACGGATCAGCATTGCGGTTCAACGAGGCAATGCCGCCAGCATGCTGGGTACGCTTCCAACTGGTAGTGGGCTAGAACATTTGGATTATCTATAGGCCTGCTTGGGCTTGTAGATCATCCAACTGTTTTTTGTAGCTAGCTAGGTTAGATGTAGTGTTTATTTATGTATTAGCTAGTTAATAAAGGCATTCTTGATAGATGAGCATTGACCAATATTTCGCCTGATCTTAGAAGACGAGCTGATCGAAGGTGGCAAATTAGATAAACCTAAATTAAGACTATTTATATGAAGCAGGAACACAAGAGCTGCTTGTTGGCAGATTTTCAACGTGAGCTTGTTAACACTATGGCTTGGACATAACCAATGCGCATATTAAAATAGATTAGATTATTAGAGTTGATTTCACCGAGCCATTACCGCTTTAAAAACTGTTCCATATTACTGCTACCCGCGGTTTCACCCGCGTGGAGTATTGGATTTCATGGTTTTTTTTGCGCGGTACCCTAATTCTTATTCTAAAATTAAAGTAGCCTACGCTACTTCTTGTAACATCAGCTATCTGCCAGTGAAAGACCCGTCAAAATCGGTCCAGCCGTTTCGGAGATTACCCGGAACAAGCAGACAGACAGACAAAAATTTAAAAAATGGTTGTACCGTATATACTTTCATATGCATTTAGTAAAAAGCTGTTATTACAAATTACAAACAGACACTTCACTTTTATTTATTTGTATAGATTCAACAGCAGAAATTACTAGAGCTTGGCGTTGAACTAAACTGCTTCATTTCTAGGGTTAAAAGCCTTGAACTTGTTGGACATCGAGTATCACTACGCCGCGCCGCGCTATCTGGTCACTGCGCACACGCATATAGTTGTATACAGGGTGTCTGCTTTATGTAGGTACTAGCATTCACTTGTGGCTTTGCTCGCATGGTATATATACTTATAAATTGTAGTCTATGTGTTTTTTAATGTATAAGCTATATTATTGTGAAGTTTTAGTTATTAGGAGGAGTAACTCATCTGCGAGTGTCCGTCTGGGTTGTTACCACTGCTTGGCTCGTGAAGTCTGCCGCCAAGCAGTAGTGTGCAAGCATTACTGTGTTCCGGTTTGATGAGCAGAGTATCCAGTGAAATTACTGGGCTTATGAGACTTAATACCTAATGTCTCAGGGTAACGAGCGCACTGCAGTGCCGCGCAGGCCTTTGTGTTGCAAAGTTCTGGGTGGAACTGCAATTGTTATGGGTGGGCGTTATGCTTACCATCAGGCAAACGACCAGCTCGTCTCGTTACTAAAGAATATTAAAAACAAAGTTTCATCTAAATCAGTTCAGTAGCTTTTGCGTGAAAGAGTGACAAACATCCATCCATCCTCACAAACTCTCGCGTTTATAATATTAGTATTAGTAAGTAGGATAGGATTTATAGGCCATTGTATTCTTTGTTGATTCATGTTGTACCTGGTACCTAGTAATACAAAAGATTTCATAGCGATTTGTTTGCTAATTAATCAACTAGGTAAGACGACGCCCTAAAAAGGTTTATGTAGGTAATTTTGATTGGTGTGCGACTATGCGTTCTATTAATTGTTGGCTTGCCTGATAAAAGGTTGGTTGAAGATGACAATACGCTTAGCCTAACAGCCTAACACACGATACCGACTTGTCGTACGTCACGACGAATTTTATTCGTTTTTTACTTCCTCTATAGGTACCTACGATAGTCTATACTGACATATTGAGCAGGAATCAAAGGGTCAAATGTGTATGTAACTTTTTACTTAGTTTAGGTAATGCTACTTTTTAACTGATTTAAAAAAAGTAAGGGGTTCACAATTCATCTGTATTTCGTTACTCAATTCCTCCGTCAAATGCCAACTGATTATTTCTTTAATGATTAGCGTATCCTACCCTAAAATTCACAAAATTTATTAAAGAACACACGCTAAGAATGTAAAAACGGAATGAAGTTTCATATACCGCGATTAATTCACCGAAGCCCATACCCGCTTTTTTAAACGCAATTTTTTGTATTTTTTACATTCTATGTCAGAGCACATATTTTTTTTTACTATTCATTAAGCGACGAAGTTGTCATTTGCCTGATGGTAAAAAAATTAAATAATTTAAAAATAAAAATAAAATAAATAAAATATAACCATAATTAATTAAATATTAATTGGTTATGGTTAAATTCGCAGCACCCTGTATAACTGCAGCGCGACCGTCGCGTCGCGGTGGTCACACTACGCGGTCCGTAATGACACGATGCGATACGCCGCTGGTCAGAGACCTTTGTTGCTAATTGTGCAAATAGTTTAGCTAATTTGACGGCCAGTCACGGCTGCTGTGCTTTTTTTTATTTTTAGAATTAATTGGAAGTAATCTAGGTATTTGTGGTCGGCTGGCTAGCGCCCTCGAGCTGAGGAAGTGTTGCCGAGCGCTTTGCGGCGTGTTCCGGTTGCACTTGAGAGCTGTGATCGCCACTTGTGACCATATCGTCACTTTAAAAAAGGCCTTTTATACCACGCGATATTAAGACTGTCTTACAGTCTGCTTATACAGGTTCGCTGTTACACCATGCTGAATACCGCTGTAACGCCTAGATTAGGAGGCTGTAACTCTGTAAGACCGTCTTATTCAGACAGCTATCGAAAAAAATGTATAGTCTAGGAAAACCGCGCGGTCTTTGGAAATAATATTTAGGTCATAGGTACCTATTTAGACTTGAAAGTTTGGATTAATTTAACAAAGCAAGCTTGTAGTAGATTAGAAAATTTCAATTCGAATTTACATGGTCTCCATGCAGAAGAGCGATTATTAGTTAAAAACGTTAAATGACTCTAGCTGCCGGTTACGATCAATGGAATCTCAAATTGTGCACTGAGTAAGACATTGGTTCATTGGCAGCCCCATTAGATTTACAATCTGTCAGTACCTACTTGAAATCGAAAAATTATTTTTTTAGAAACATTAAAAGGGGTAAAATGTTATAAATGTTATTTGTTACATGACTTGTTACCTGACGCTAACTTATCAGACGAACGACTTCGTGCCTTTTCACACGTACCGGTTGCCGGGTAGCCGGCGCCGGTTACCCGGTGGTGAAGTGTATGGGCATGGTACATAGCTTTCACATGTAAAAGCTATGTACCATGTGAAAGCTATGTACCATGCGACAGCTATGTACCATGCCCATACACTTCACCACCGGGTAACCGGCGCCGGCTACCCGGCAACCGGTACGTGTGAAAAGGCACTTCCCCGTCTCGTCGTCTGGCTGTAAAAAAGATACCTATAAAAATATGAATGGATGTGTAATCAGGAAACCGTCATTGTTGCAGGATACATGCTGCAGAGGCGCTGATCAGCCGTGACGAACACGTCCGGTTTGGGGAGCGGGAGGGAGGGGATGAGAACGTTTAGGCTACCTTGACTGTCTACTCACTATATCTGTCGTTTGCCTGATGGTAAGCATAATGCTAGCCCACAACAATTGCAATGCCACTCAGAACTTTCTCAAAGCGTGCACTGCATTGCGCTCGTTACCCTGAGACATTAGATATTATTATCTATATTGTCCTAAATATTATAAATGCGAAAGTGTGTATGCTGTAACTTAATGTTGCTTACGTGCTCTTACTTGCTAGCAGTTCGCTTGAACACAACACATTTCTAACAAGAAACATTAGCTTTAATCCTACTAATATTATAAATGCGAAAGTGTGTTTGTTGATTTGTCCTTCTTTCACGCAGTAACGGAGCAACGGATCGACGTGATTTTTGGCATAGATATAGTTTATGGACCGGAGAGTGCTTAAGTGAGCGTTATACTCAGGTCAAATCTATAAACGTTTAAATTATTTATTTTCATAGAACCAATAAATTCATTTTCTGATAAAGTGATTGATTGGTCACGCCCTTTTGTTTTCTCCAGGCGAGGAATTTATCCCTAAAGACCGCATCATCGATTTAGATTTTATGATCATAAAAGCGTTAGGATATACTATAATAAATTTAAGTAACAAAGTAATTAATAAATAATTAACTTCTATTTTTAAAGATGACACACAAACTGATAATGCAATGAAGGATTTTACTAGAACACAATGGCACATTTGATTTATTGATTTAAATAAGACTAAAAATATATATAAAAAGTAAAGTGACATTATGTTGTATTGTATTCTCTTTTGCTTCAACGAATTACGAAACAACGGTTAATTCTACAGGTAACAGCCTAACAGTTAATGGCCTTTAGTAGGCCTACAATGACCTTTAGATGGCCCAGCTGTTTTTAGATTATAGTTAGGTAAATTTAGGTACTTCTTTTGTTTATGTACAGTCATGGTAAGAATAGCTTCGTCAGTTTTCAAATTCTTTCCTTTATCACGTTAGAACACTTAGTACATTTTGATTTTACGGCAGTTAGCAGGAACATAGTTGTGAGAATTGGAAATACGTTGTTAAAAATTTCCATACAAAAAATAAATTCACTTCAAACGTGGAGTGGTCGGCATTTTCTGGAATTGTTTATAAGTCTCTTCTAATCAACGTCATCATTGAACAAAGTTCAACATCAAGTAAATCAGCTGATCTAGGGCTGCCCGGAAGCTCTGTAGTAGAATTTTGTCGTAAGCTTTAAATGCCTTTTCTTCAATGAAAAATTTCTGAATTTCTAAAACTCGTAAAACAAATGTCGTTGACCTCCAGGAGGTCATTGACCCCCTTTCGGGATAACATATGTCAGGATATATATCCTGAGTTTAAATTCGTATTTAAATGCATATACCTCCCTGTACAGCATCTAGCTATATAGCTAGATGCTGTACAGGGAGCTATATGCATTTAAAAAGCAGGTTAGTTTATAATTAATCTAAAACAAAAGCTTTTCAAAACAATAGATGACAATAACAGTATTGTCGTTCGCATCCTGTCGGGTATTGTTTTACACAAGCCACCCGTGGTTCCCGCATTTCGTATTTAGTTTACTTTTACTACCAAAAATGACACTTGTTTTAATAGAAAATAGTAATGGGAAGCTAAAGGGTTTAAATTGTTGTATTCAGTGGGTGGATTCAAATTCCGAAGGAAGTCAGTGAAATTACTGGGCTTAAGAGATTTAATACATACCTAATGTCTCAGGGCAACGAGCGCACTGCAGTGCCACGCCGGCCTGGGTTTCATTCTTCTGAGTGGCACTGCAACGACCCGCTCGTATTGTTACCCAATAATATATAAAAAGAAGAATCATCTTGCCCTTTTACGACTCTTCATCTACATAGTACACTAACACAAACTCTAGAGTCAATTCAAATTATTTCGTTAGACGCCAGTAAGTACAATAAGTGTACTTAGTTGTTACTTGAATGACTTCTCCAAGACTATCAAAAATATATTAATTACGTATTTAGAAGTAACTTTGTGACCTACCATTAAAAAACGAGTGTTTGAGTGTCCGTCTGGGTTGTTACCACCGCTTTGCTCGTGAAGTCTGCCGCCGAGCAGTAGTGTGCAAGCATTACTGTGTTCCGGTTTGATGAGCAGAGTATCCAGTGAAATTACTGGGCTTATGAGACTTAATACCTAATGTCTCAGGGTAACGAGCGCACTGCAGTGCCGCGCAGGCCTTTGTTTTTCAAAGTTCTGGGTGGCACTGAAAATGTTTTGGGCCTGCGTTATGCTTACCATCAGGCAAATGACCAGCACGTCTCGTTACCAAATAATACAAAAAAAAACTCATCGTGTCAAATCCTTCTTCACCAATGTTGATAATTCGTGCATCTTTATCTTTATATGCACCGATTGTCATTGCCAATGTCAACAAATAGTTAACAATGCAACCAAATGACGTAGAAAAAATGATAATATTTTTATCATGTAAGAACACATGGATCGTGATATTGGCGTAGATTGTAGATACTGAAACACTAACTTATGAAATGCCTTAAGACCCTACTACGCGCCAATGGCCTTGCTCGAATGGGTGGAGTCAATCCCACTTCACCCGCGCGGTCCACACTTCGTCTTTCAAGAACATCGCAAAACCTAACGTCATAGAATACGCGGATGAACGAACGCGCGTGCGAGTAGCGCGCACGGCATCTTCTTTGCCTATAATTCTTTGAATTCATTTAGTGGAAAGTTCTTAATTGAAAGTGGAGTTTGATCATCATTATCCATACTATCCATACTTCCATACTAAATATATCCTATATCCTACTCTATTATAAATGCGAAAGTTTGTTTGTTGGTTTGTTAATTTGTTGGTTTGTCCTTCTTTCACGCAGTAACGGAGCGACGGATCGACGTGATTTTTGGCATAGTAATAGTTTATGGACCGGAGAGTAACATAGGGTTCTTTGTATCCGGAAAATGCATGTTTCCTGTGGGAACGCGGGTGAAAACCGCGGGCAGAAGCTAGTTATATTATTAATGCGAAAGTGTGTTTGTTGATTTGTTGGTTTGTCCTTCTTTCACGCAGTAACGAATCAACGGATCGACGTGGTTTTTGGCATAGATATAGTTTATGGACCGGAGAATAACATAAGCTACTTTTTGTCCCGGAACAATGCACGGTTCCTATGAGAACGTGGGTGAAAACCGCGGGCAGAAGCTAGTTCGTAAATAAACGGGACGGACGCACATGAGATCATACAACGTTGAGATTTATCTCAAAACATCGCTGTGGACTATAATAAAAGTACAGACAGCCAATTTGCTCCGTAACGTTGAAATTTGTTACACCTTTTGACCCAAAAACGAACGTGTACGTAAATAAATGATTTTCGGGTTATTTTTTATTTTTTACTTTTGTAGTCATGTTTTTTATATTGATGTCATTTACGAGGTATCGAGTCATCTGCGAGTGTCCGTCTGGGTTTCCGTTTTGTTCATGAAGTCTGCCGGCAAACAGTAATGTGCAAGCATTATTGTGTTCCGGTTTGTTGAGCAAAGTAGCCAGCGAAATTACTAAGATATGAGACTTAGTTATGAGCACACTGCGGTGCCGCGCAGGCTTTTGTGTTTCAAAGTTCTGAATGGCACTGCAATTTTTATGGGCCGGCATTATGACTCCTATCAGGCAAATGTCCAGCTCGTCTCGTTAACCAATACAATAGAAATAGACAAGTGTGGGTTGGACTCGCGCGCCGAGGATTCCGAAAAGACTTGTAAGCATGTAAATAGTTCGTTCAAGACTGGAATCGTTAGGTCCTTTTACAGCTACATTCAACAAAATAATTAACCCTAAAAAATTGTACACAATGCACTCATTGATAATGTGCGTGTGTGTGAGTGAGTGCGTGCGTGCGTGCATGCGTGCTTGCTTGCTTGCGTGCGTGCTTGCTTGTGTGCGTGCTTGCTTGTGTGCGTGCTTGCTTGCGTACGTGCGTGCGTGCGTGCTTGCTTGCGTACGTGCGTGCGTTTGCGCGTGTGCACGTGTGCGCGTGTGCGAGCGTGTGCGTGAGCATGTGTGTGCATGCGTGCGTGCGTGCGCTTGCGCGAGCGTGTGCATGCGCGTGCGCGTGTGTGTGTTATACATAATTAGTTTTCGGATTTTTCGCTTTACTTGTGGTATAAGACAATACTTCTTGCCAAATTTAATGATTCTAGTCTCTTGGTCTATTGCTCTAGGTCTCCGTGAACCACCCTATAGGTCTTGAATGGATTTTAAATCGTTATCATTTTCGATATCAGCACCCCGAGAAACCTAGAAAATGGCACCCATATTATCGATTTCCTAAAAAAATTTCCGCCATCTTGGATTTAAAAATGGTTGTCATTTCCGTAATCAGCACCCCTAGAAATCTCGAAAATGACACCCATACCATTTAATTGAAAAAAAAAACGTGTCCGCCATCTTGGATTTTAAAATCGTTGTCATTTTCATTATCAGTACCCTGAGAAACCTCGAAAAAGACACCCATATCCTTTTACTAAAAAAAATTGTCCGCCATCTTGGATTTTAAAATAGTAGTCATTTTCAAAATCAGCACCCTGAGAAACCTCCAACACGACACCCATATCATTTTACAAAAGAATTGTCCACCATCTTGGATTATAAAAGAATTTTTCATTTTTGTACACAGTACCCCGAGAAATCTCGAAACTTACACCCATAGCATTTTATTGAAAAAAAAATATTGTCCGCTATGTAGGATTTTAAATCGTTGTCATTTTCGATATCAGCACCCCGAGAAACCTAGAAAATGGCACCCATATTATCGATTTCCTAAAAAAATGTCATCTTGAATTTAAAAATGGTTGTCATTTCTGTAATCAGCACCCCGAGAAATCTCGAAAATGATACCCATACCATTTTATTGAAAAATAAAAATGTCCGATATCTTGGATTTTAAAATTGTTATCATTTTCGATATCATTTTTACTGTAGATGGCCCTGATCGTTTGGTGGTCGTTTGCCTGATGATAAAGATAACGCCGGCCCATAACAATTGCAGTGCCAATAAATACTTTGAAACAAAAAGATGCAGTACCGCATTGTGCTCGTTAACCTGAGTAATTTTACTTTTCAATTTCATTTCCAGTCTTTCTTAAACAGTTCTAAACCTCCCGATATTCCTGTAGCTGCCGCTAATAATTTGTTTACCAATACATATATTTTCCACTCGTAAAAATGATGTAAGTACGTAAACAAGAAATTGTAATCAAAAATGTAACCCATTCAATATGTATACGAGGAGCGTCCACGCGCAAATCACGGAATGAATCACATTTCACCGCTCTAGACGCTACTCTTTGAGCAAGCTTCAAACCCACACGAAAACAAATACTTGTATTGTATATCATTCACGCACACAAATATGTAACGTCGGCGGACAGCGTTTGCAGAGCAACGAGCGACACAACCTCCCCGTCTGAATGCCAGTGCATGACTGCCGCGCGCGCCCGCGCAGAGCACCTCTGAGACTTGTACATTTGGAATTCAGTTTTTTGATCATTTCTTTGCGAAATATTGCTCTATGCACAAATGAAACGGCCAGTTTATAGAAAATTTTCTTCCTTATTTTTTGGTGTAAAATTAATCCCAAACGTCTAAGTCATTTAGAAGTTTTAGGGAAAATAGTTTTAAAACAGCATGCTGTTAAATATTTTTTCAAGCCATAAGTAATGGTAACACAAAAAAATCAATCAGTGAAATTAATGCCCTTGAATTGATCATTCAGGTAGTATTTTTTTCAAGTCGTTAAACCAAGCCGTGTGGGAGTTTTAGGAGGAGAAAGTAGTCGTTTTGGCGATCCTAGCCCCTTAAGATAAGAACAGTTTCCCCACTTTGAACTACTTATCTAGAAAGTGTTGCTTATTTAGTCTGTTATTCATTTTGCTGGAAATGTAATTACCGTGAAAAGAAATAAAATTGTATTACAAGTGTGTAATCTTATAGCCTCACAGGTCAAATTTCACTTCACTAATTTATTAATTTATTATTTTATTTAAAAAGTCTGTCTCATATATCTTACCAGCGGTGCAAGTACTGATCTTTTTGATCGATAATATTCGATAAAATTGACAGTTCAAATCGATAAAGTGGGTTTATCGACTTTTTATATAAATTATCGAATCTCGATACTATCGACAAAAGTTATCGAATAGCTATAATCCAAAGAGCATATAGAGCTACTAAAATACTTTACGATCAGACTTCGGTACTCGCAACATTCGATAAATTTATCGGGTTTTTCGATTCAACAAATTTATCGAACCGACTTTCGTACTTGCGCTGCAGTTCGTCTGTGAATGGATAAATCATACATGAGACCGTTGAAACTCAATCGCCAACTTACTCGCGCAATATATAACTATAAACAAAATCCGAACCCCTCGGTTCAGTAACCCCACGCCAAAGGAAAATCAATACAAACGCACGCGCCGACCTACCGACTAGAGAACAGCGATCAATATTGTCTTTCGTTCACCCCTCTTTGCCACATCTGTTCTAATCCTCCAAACAACCGTATTTACCTTCCCTTTCACTATCGCTGCTTTACTGTTCACACGTTAAATTGTCATCTTTGATCAAACAGCAATGTACGCAAAATGATTTCGGGAGTACGCCAGGGTAGCATACTCGGCCCCTTTCTATTAATAAAGCGAGGGTGTCGAAAATGAAAGGGAGGATGGTTTGTTTTCTCCCGGTGAATACCAAAGCACAAATTTTGGACACGATTCACAATTTCCGCTGCATTTTTGAATTATGCAGTTACGTGATTTGTTTAATAGAAATATTCTTTTGTTTGTTTTTATATATTTTCTAGTGTGATTTAAAATTCCCACCGTTAAACGTGTCATTTGCATTTCATGATTTTTTATTTTCATTTAGAGATGAAGTAAAGGAGAAGCGGATACAATTTGCATATAATGAATGGTCATTAATTGTAACACCTTAAAATAAGTATATTTATTACAAAATACTTATTCATAAATATACCTACTGAATTGAACCACAAAAACTCCCGGCTTATTAATAAAAACAAAACGTCTTTCATTAAATCAAAAGTTTAAATTACGTATGTCACTGTTACCAGATAGTACTTAGAGCGGAGCACAAATAAATAAAGAAACAAAAGCGAACCAAATAAAGCCATTAAAATTAAAGTAACGGGATCCTGAACTATTAAATTTAAACCAACAGTAGTTACGGAAGCAATCCGAATGCCAGTGAAAGTGAATTCATCTCTCCTGGCCTGCTATCGAGGTTACGCTCCAAATCCTTCGCTGTTACATGGAGCTGCGGAAAGATAATCCTATCGCCCCTTTTCTTTTGTTGGCTTCCGTTTCAATTTTATTTGAATATTTTTTTACTGTTCAGTTTTGGATGTAAAATTATCATTTTGTTTCAATCAATTAATAAATTCACCATAATTTGCTAATTTTTTGATAGGTACAGTTTTCATAGTAGTCGATAACAGGTTATATGTTTAGTTAAAAAGGTAAATAAAAAAGTTAAGAGATACATATCTATGTCCATTTTATTATGTAAATTCTCCTAGTACAGGTAAAAAGCCTGACGGAATGACGTTCGTTCCTTTGAAATTGGGGCGGCTCCTAGTGTGGGACGCTATAACTTGTGTTGTCACTTTGGCACCGTCTCACATTTCTGAGTTACAAGTTAGGGCTAGCACCGTGGCTTCTTCGGCTGAGCGACTCAAGCGGCGCAAATATGCTAACCTCGGGAACGGTTACATATTTGAGCCGTTTGGTGTTGAAACATTGGGTACGTGGGGCCGGGAGGTCATATTTTAAAAATTTTGTCAGAGCGTTTGATTGAGTGGATCAACAAGGCAATTCCGCCAGCATGCTGAGAACGCTTCCAACTGGTAGTGGGGCTAGAACATTTGGATTATCTATAGGCCTGCTTTGGCTTGTAGATTATCCAACTATTTTTGTAGCTAGATTAGATGTAGTGTTTATTTATGTATTAACTAATTAATAAAGCATCTATCCCGATGAAAAAAAAATCTCCTAATATATTTCGTAAAATCATAATTGCAAATATTTAAATTAATATTCGAACTCTGTCGGATCCTATCTATTTTCTACATGTATTTAAAAATATTACTGTAAAACACATCTAAATATTAGGGTAGCAACACCCGATTAGAGATTTATCGACGGTTATGTGCGTGAATATATCAAGCTAATTCTATAAACACAAAAGACAAGCAAATTACTCAACGTCTTACAAAGTCGATAACTAACCGCGTTGAAATACGAGCTAACTAGGTCCTTATAAGCACTCGAGTCAAAAGTCAACTACGTGGACCCCTTTGTCGCAATAACCGACGATAAAGTCGAAGTCAAATATAGAGAATAATTAAGATACAAGTTAGAACGACAAGATACCAAAGTGTTGCAAGTTAAAGCAGATACTAAGATAAACATAAGCATTTGTTACATACAAACAAGTTACTGTTTCATGCTAATAGATTCAGCACTGTGTTACTGAATGTTTACGTTCGGGACTGTATGTTTGTTAAATAAGCTTCTGTGAAAAGTAATTTCATTGTTTTAATAAAAGAGAAAAAAAACAATTTATTTTTCTATCGACTCTTAAAATTGAACTCGAAGTTAAGGTCGAAGGTAGCATTCTCCTCGATCAATATCATAATCTACTTCGATCTCCAAGACGCCTGTCAAGCGTAGTGTATTATGGCAAACCATCCCCTTTATGGGGGAAACCGATGTTCAGCAGTGGACATTTTCCGGCTGCTGATGATGACGATGATGATTGAAAAGAAAACCACAAGTTACTTAAAATCAGACTACTATCTCCAATAAGTGTTGATAGGATGTCCAAAAAAAAATGTCTCCGTCAAAAAAGAGCAAAGTTCGCTAACCTATTATATCAGCCTCCTGCCCGAAAAGATTTGTACAAAAGGAATGTTTATAATATGTGTATATCAATCTATAATAATTTACCTAATGATATTAAGATCTTGGACGGTAACAAATTTAAAAAATCATTGACTGAATGGCTTCTTACAAATTGTTTTTATAGTCTTAAGGAATATATGGAATTTTGTAACTAGAATTTTTTATAAAACATTTGCACGTCTGCTTGCAGACCAAATACATTGTACCAACAATTAATTTTAAGATCCTAATTTTCATGTATTTTGGCAAATAAATTATTTGATTTGATTTGATTGATGAAGGAAAATGTCATTAAAATCAGACTACCATTTCAAATGAGTGTTGATAGGATGAAGGAAAATTACCATGATGAATGAGGATTAGTGAACAAGAAAAATACAGAGTAACGATTGGAGCAAGCTGCTCAAGCTCTCAACTACAGCTAGCTGAATGCACAATAGGTGCTTTACGATCTACAAAACTATAAAGCATTACAGAAAATGAAGAGGAAATTTAATCTTCACAGAGGTTAGAGGTCAGACGAACCCGTCGGCATCAAACGGTTTAACAAATAACTAAATAACTAATTACTAATAAACCATTCAATGCCGGTTCCCAATAAATAAACAAGTATTTCGTCACCCGTTAATTCTTATCCAATCAGAGTCAATAAATATGTCAAACAAACACTTAGGATTTGAGAGTGTGACGAAAGTGTCTGTGGACTGTGCCTCTAGTTAACATACCGAGAAATGACAACAGTAAGACAAATAGACTGCATGGCACTACGTTAACAATAGTCTTAAAAAACCCTTTCTTAGTAATGCAACCTGTTCATATAACAAAACAATCAGGCTATCAAGTTGGTTAATTTCAATGCCTTACTTTTCTTATCTCGAGGACTTTAGATTATGATAAAAATCAATGAAACTGTATCAGCTATCTTTCTTTGTTCAACCTTCTACAATCCTTGAAACTTTCTTCAAAGATAACGGATAAAAATAGGTAAGAGATTGTTTTAAATACTTTATAATTGTCTAATAATTAATTAGAATAAAAATTACCACGTGCAAAATACATAACCGTGGCACGCGAAACACGCCAATCGGTAAACTCTGGTAAACTGCTGAACATACCCTCCTCCGTAAGGGAGATATTGCTATTTTTAATTATCAGCTCCCACTGCTGGGCTACCGGCCTTCTTTCAGAAAGAGAGGTATGGGCAATAATCCACCACGCGTGCCCAGTGCGGTGCGGCTTAATGGATGTCACATGTTCTCGAATGTGGTGTTTATTAAACATGCGGTCCTCACCATGTTTTCCTTCACCGTTTTAGAGCAAATGTGAATAATCCGCACATAACTTGATATAAGTCATTGGTGCGGGCCGAGTCGAGATTCGAACTATAGTGCGTCGGATTGAAAGACGCACAAGTTCCTGCTCGGCCACACTCGCTCTATATTGCCATAATACACCATGATAGGCAGGCATCACACACGCAGATTTTAATGCATACCTACCAAGGGGGATGCTGCTGTAAATCCGTATGTACCCTTAGCTAGCTCGATTTCACAGCATCCACAGGAAGAGATGGGGGGTACTATTTTGATGCCGCGCGCTGGGACAACACAGCAAACGCGTGTCCATATAAGAAGCTTAAATTGGACACAGACACTTTTTATTGTAACTGTACCCAAACAGGCCAGCAGGGGGATAAGAGGGTATTATATAGTTACCTACTGTTATGATAATACAAATGATATTATGCAGTCAAAACTGTGGTGGGCGATAACGGAATGCTGTCTAGGGCATTAGCATTGGAATCTATCGAGCGATGCAGAGCTATTTGTCAAACTCTTCAGAGACTTTAGAGAACAATTTACATCACTTTACCATAATTTACGGTGGAGTTATTTACTAGCGACACTGATACCAGAAACCAGGCCGTTCATATCCATACATACATATACTACATACAGATAAATAAAATTGAAGTGCCTGTTTGTAATATCATAATAACTGCTTTTTACTAAATGCATATGAAAGTATATAAGGAACCTACAACAAAACAACCATTTTTAAAAAAATTGTCTGTTTGTCTGTCTGTCTGTCTGTGTGTTTGTTCCGGGTAATCTCCGAAACGGCTGGACCGATTTTGACGGGACTTTCACTGGCAGATAGCTGATGTTACAAGGAGTAACATAGGCTACTTTAATTTTAGAAAAATAATTAGGGTTCCGCGCAAAAAAATAAAAACCATGTAACCCAAAATCTCCACGCGGGTGAAACCGCGGGGCAGCAGCTAGTCATTTACTAAAAAGAAATACCTCCAAAGCTGTTAACCTTTCAAAAGTTCAAGTAAACAAGCTTACACTGAACACGTGCTACAACTTAGAACAAAGCTCGGAAAGCTCCTCCAAGGTATACAGCGGAGGTGAAAGCACGATAACAGGTCAGGATTAGAGTCAAGATGACAAGGAGTGTCAACAGACTTGTATCCGGACTGACATAACAAGAAGATAATGAGCCCCGATTCTACTGCTAACAAAGTTAATTAATGTTACCGGCACTAAATATCTCTTTTTAATTACGAATATGAAAGATTATATAATTTTGGACCTGCTGCATTTATGACACTGAAAATAATCTGGAGTTCACTTGTTTTGTGAAGTTTTGATTTTGTACAGATTTAATATAATTATCTTCCACCCTTGTCTCATGATTTAAATCAGAAACAGACTCAATGTTACGAAAATTCAATTAAGAACACCTCCTTATCTTTCATCATTTTGTCTCCAACTGAAAAAATCAGTAAATTCATGAATGTTAAATTCACAAGCAAATTAATTATCTGGCAGATCTATAACATATTCCATCCTTTTCTAATGAGATGACAGTTAAGTTTCTGAGCAACAGAGTCGGAGCCAAATGTCTTCCATAAATCAAGGTAAGCTCAAAGTAACATGTTTGAAGAGAGTTTCGATGGGAACTGTCTGAAATAATCTGTCTTCTCTAAACGAGACGAGATAATTCATTGTGGACAGAGTTGATGCTGTATTCCGGCAGCTGTACCTGAGAGTCAGTCCACCTGCTAGCTACCACCCTTAAAGTGAATATCTGTCGCCGAGCAGTTATTGGTGTGTTCCACCTTTGAAAATATCTTCATTCAATTGTTGACCGTTCTCTCCATTCCCTGCTAAAAACCGTCCGGGTAGTAAGTATTAGGTACCTATTTCGAATGTATTCAATCAAACATGCCTGTTTTAATGTACCTGCTCTAACGTTATCCTTGAAAACTAAGTAGCTGCATAATGAGGTCAGCGACTAATATCGATTCTGTGCTACGCAATAATAGAATGCAACGACTACAAAAAAATTACTCGTGACATCCACCAAGCCGCATTGGGTCCGAGTAGTCCGAGTAGTCGATTGCCTATACTCTCAGAATTTCCAAAAAGGGATTGTAAGGAGGCGGCCGGCAGTAAAAAGAAGGCAAATTCTAAAAGTAGTAAATTTGAAAAGCGTACTGCGCCGACCCAATGCAACAAAGAATAACTCTACGCTAGACATGTAAATTAGGACAAGGGCAGGAAGGACGAGCCACTACGATAAAAAAAAAACTGTAATTTTTTGCTGGATGCTGTCAGCAAAGAGAATATAATGCTATCTGTCAGTCAGCAATAGTCTTACAGCACATAGACAAAAAACAAATGCCTGCAACTTTTTTTCTCCCTGTGGAGCTTTGGTGTGCGCATTTTATAAAGTAAAACCTTTTTCATTTTGAGATTTTTGGGTAAACATTATGTTATCATACAACGTAAAACTAAACAAAAAAAAGAGTTTGTTATTTCGTGTGTTTAATTTATTATTTTTTCCATAACATACACAGTGCATACACACATGTATGTCTTCAATAATAAACCAGTTCAAATTTAGTCAACATCTGTTCATGAACTCCAAAGATGCAACAGCAATGTGATTAATTTATTGTAAAATTATAAGGAAGAGATTGTTTATGATTAACTTAAAAAAAAGTAAAAACGTCAATAAGTGACGACTGTAAACACAGATTACTATATATGTACTGTAAATAAGCATATCAGCATACAAAAATTATCTAGAGGTCGTTATATAGTATGAGTTTAAAAAAAGTTACGAACCATAGTGCCCAAAAAATCCAAATCACCACCCGAAAACGAAAGTCGATCCTCACAAAACACAACAAAATCACAAAAAACACTTGTAAATCCTAAAAACACTGTTTTTCTATCAAACTGTCAAAATATACTGTCAGTACGTGACATGTCAGAGGGATGAAAAAAATCGATCAAATTCAAAAGCGGTGTTTATCTTCCATCCCCTTGCTATAAGGGAGGTTTGGTAGGGAAAAGAGAGATAGCGAATAGGGATTGAATTCGGTGGGGTAAATTGAATTCGCGCATGCGTATTAGGGTAGACTGTGAAATATAATACGTGTACACATCCGCTTCTATGTTGCCAAAGCAATTCATTTGTTAGCATTAAAAACCGCTCTATGGAGTTCCGCCTCTTACCGGGATTATATTCTCTTTGCGTGTACATAGTAGAAGTTTTCATCATTTATTTTTGCTGGTAAAATTAAAAACCTATTATATATACTTTAATAGGATGCTGCGCTTAAGAACTAAATCCCACTCAACGTACTCAATTTAACTTTTTGAGCAGGAAATAAATAAAAAAAACATACTCCAGACTACTGCAGAACAAATCACTGGTCCTGCAATGTGATTTTAATTCAGTCGGAATGTTATCCGTGTTGGAAGCGACTATCTTGATCGTTTATATATTGAAATCGCAATCCGTCCGAGAAATTTCCCGTGTAGATTCGACCACTCAGCTGTATAAATCCTACTAATCCTACTTAATATTATAAATGCGAAAGTGTGTTTATTGGTTTTTCCTTCTTTCACGCAGTAACGACGAAACGGATCGACGTGATTTTTGGCATAGATATAGATTATGGACCGGAGAGTACCATAGGCTACTTTTTATCCCGGAAAAATGCACAGTTCCTGTGGGAACGCGGGTGAAAGCCGCGGGCGGAAGCTAGTACGGATATAATCCCGTCAATATTTCTCTGTCGCGATGCGATTCCGAGATATAGGTACACGATCAGGAACAGTCGCTTCCTACACGGAATCATTCCGAGTGAATTATAATCATCCTGCTGATTCTACAAAGCGGAATGTATCGTCATAATTATTAATAAGTATATTTTAGTAACAATGCACTAAGTAAGCTTTACACATATATAGAGCAGTTGGTTCAACAATGGGCAAGGACGCTGCTCTATAAACAGATTTGTTAGGCGGCGTGCACACTCAACGCTCGGTAATTTTTTTTTTAATTTTTTGTAGTAACTTTTCATCGTTATTTTACTTGATCTTTAGTGGCGATGTGTTTAAAGCCGAATAAACCTTGACTAAACCTGGAATTAGAAGTTGTGACTCGTCAACTCCATTTGTAATCATTCTGTCGACTTGTAATTTAGTTCTAACGTTTATTTTTGTTTAGTTTTAAGACCATAGTTATCTATGTTTTTCGTCATAATGTTTTCATTGACTGAAAGTTCAAATTCATTGTAGGATCCAAACCTGCATGAAATACGAATCGGCAGCTTTGTCTATTGCAAACTACGCAGTCGCTTCAAGTTTGGCAAACGTCGTCTATTAGCCAGATTGATCAACTTATCTAAAACTAGCTGCTGCCTGCGATTTCACACGCAAGATTTCAACATGAACCGTGAATTTTTCCGGGATAAAAATTTGGCTATGAATCTCCGGCTTGTTTGTCTTTATACTAACAAATATCTCGGACTCTTGCTCCGTTACTGCATGAAAGAAGGACAAACGATCAAACACACTAACGCATTTTTAATGTGAAGATAGGGATGCAGGGATAGAACAAAAAAAGTACTATAATTATTGTCGGGTATTGGCGCCTATATAAGCGACTGACTTGGATTGCATCACCGATAATCACGCGAGATCAAAATTCATTAAGCAAGTATTAAATACAATATTCTCGTATATAGTCATAAATTTATTGATATTAATTATTATTACAAGTAATTAACTTCAAAGTAACTACTATATTAGTAAAATAATTAGCAATCATTACTATTTCTTCGCTTCTTTTTGAACCTGATTAATTTTACGGGTATTATATTTGTACTAGCTTCTGTCCGCGGTTTTCACCCGCGTTCCCACAGGAACCGTGAATTTTTTCCGGGATAAAAAATAGCTTATGTTACTCTCCGGTCCATAAACTATATCTATGCCAAAAATCACGTCAATCCGTTGCTCAGTTATTGCGTAAAAGAAGGACAAACATACAAATCAACAAACCAACAAACACACTTTCGCATTTATAATATTATTAGTAGGAAGTAGGATTAGTAGGAAGTAGGATTATTATATACCTAGGTATAATTTAATTTTACCATCATGTAACTAGCTTAACTATAATGTTTTGCTCGACGGCCGCACACTTGCAGCGACCTTCAGCGCTGCGATAAGGCACACGGGCTTACGTCTTGCATAAACAACACTGAAACATCACGTATGCTGGAGTCGGAATAATGTGGAAATAGACGCTTCGATATTTGAAATTAGCTAATGATTAATAACAATAGGCGAGGAGTTTTAGCGAAAATGTGCTGTTGTTGATTTTGTGTTATTTACTAAAGCCTATGTTTTATCCAGTGTTAATGTGTGTGGTTTATTAACCATGAAGTGTTCGTAAACGTGCATGAGTGAAAGGCAAATAGTACAAAGACGAAAAACGTGTATTTTCGTATACCTACTATGCAAAACTCCATAGGAGCGTTCAGTAAAGTATCCACCGCTTTACTGAAGCGTCACTTCGACTCGACCACGCCTAGACTAAACTACTTAAAACGTGACTTTGACGACTTTCATGCACCAAAACTAGAGATTTATTATATATTATTATTTATATAACTTGACACTGGCTAAATACGCAAATCACGTGGAGCCAAAAAAAATAACTATAGGTAGGCAAAGTTTTATTCAATTCGGAAATCTATTTTTTTAACAAGCATGCTTTTGACAATTACCAGACGCCACAGATAAAACAAGAACAGTTATATAGGCCGCCTCCACTAGTAATTAAATAAATACAATTTCAACTAGTACACAGACTTTGATAATTTCATACTGGATATAGGTATGAAATTAAATATCTGATATCTCAGGTAAGGAGCGCACTGGAGTGCCGCGCAGCGTGTTCTTGATTACTCTCCATAATAATTAATTTTGTTAGTGGGAGGACTAACTCTTCTGCGAGTGTCCGTCTGGGTTGTTACCACCTCTTTGCTCGTGAAGTCTGCCGCCAAGCAGTAGTGTGCAAGCATTACTGTGTTCCGGTTTGATGGGCAGAGTATCCAGTGAAATTACTGGGCTTATGAGACTTAATACCTAATGTCTCAGGGTAACGAGCGCACTGCAGTGCCGCGCAGGCCTTTGTGTTTCAAAGTTCTGGGTGGCACTGCAATTGTTATGGGCCGGCGTTATGTTTACCATTAGGCAAACGACCAACTAGTCTCGTTACCAAATACCATAAAAAAAATAGGCATGTAGGCTTACCATCAGACAAACTGCTCGCCCTTAAATAATAGAAAAACTAGCCACAGTAAATAACTTTAAACATATATCTATAAATGCACTATAGTATAATGTAATGACGTTAAAGGCCTATAGGTCCCCGAAATACTCAACCCTGAAAATATTTAGATTATTTTAGATAACAGAGCTGCTATATCAGTTCTCTCGGCCAACAACGAAAAGGAAAGTATTCTACTTCATAATAGAAGATACAAAGTCTCTCAAACGACATTTTGTGAAACTGCTTACCTCACCGTGAGACGTTACATTCCCTGCTTCCGACCTAGACGACATTTCTCCGCACACTTTTATTTTCGATTTATACACAAAAAATAATTCGTCCAAAGACACAAAAAACAAGGGTAATAGCGTAGACTGACCAAAAGAAACAGACGGAGCGCTTGGAACCCGGATGAAGGCATACGTAATAGTAAGCCAGTTTATAATTATGATGACCTTTTCGCACACTTTTAAAAGCATTAGACTAACTTTCCAATTGTTAACCATGTAAAAACTGTAATGTTGTGTGTTGTCCTGATATGAATTTATTTTCTTTCTTTAATTAACACAGGCCCATGTCAGTGATAGCACACCTTAGTTAATAGAAGATTAAACTTAGCTGTTACTGTCGATAGGTCATTCCGACTATTTCTAAAAGTCGCACAAGTTCCCGCTCGGCCACACTCGCTCTCACATATGTGGTTACTTCTATAATATACTGGTAACCCACTTGACAACCAGCCTTAATCCCAAAGTGCTGAATCAATGATACGTATGCTTTTCAAATAAAAAACAAAAAAAATGGAAAGAGGATATAACATAAATATGATACAACGTCAACGCATTTTTCATGCAAGTCTCTGCGTAAGATATAGTAGCGGAACGGCATACATTGGTGACTTCAATATCGGGTTCTGAAGCTCCGTCTATTACTTTTAAATTAGTCTATGGGTAATAATGGATTTCTGAACGAAATCGAGAGTGTTTCGTCTCACGATTCGAGATTAGGTTTGGAGGGCTAAGAATTTTGTAGTCCACTTAAAAACAACTTAAATACAAATGAGGTTCATTTTGACAAGAGTTTTATCGATGACGTTTTTGTGTTTGAAATTTTGTGGAGCACGAATTAGTTTGGCTTTTATCAATTTGTTGACGTTTTAAGTAGGTGGCTGGTGATGAATACCTTTCTTTATATTACAAAGTAACGAGAGAAGCAGTTCGTTTGCCTGATGGTAAGCATAACGCGTGCCCATAAAGCCATACCAAATTGCAGTGCCAACCAGAGTTTTGAAACACAAAAGTGACAAAAGCCTGCGGGGTACGCTCATTATTACCATGAGACATCTATACAAATAAAGAAATTTCATGTGTCCGTTTGTAATATCACAATAACAGCTTTTTACTAAATGCATATGAAAGTATATACGGTAGCTATATAACAAAACAACCATTTGGCTCCGGGTAATCTCCGGTTGGACCGATTTCGACGGGACTTTCACTGGCAGATAGCTGATGTTACAAGGATTAACTTAGGCTACGTGGACGAAGCCACGGGGCCCAGCTAGTCAGGTATATATTAAGTCTCATAAGCTCAGTAATTCCTTCTCAACCGCCTCATTAATCAGCTTAATCTCATTTAAAGATCAGAGACAAGTACATTCAATATACATCGTTACATATGTACACATTGCATCTATTATAACCCATACTTATCCATACTTACTTATATAATAAATGCGAAAGTGTGTTTGTTCGTTTGTCCTTCTTTCACGCAGCAACGGAGCAACAGATCGACGTGATTTTTGGCATAGATACAGTTTATGGACCGGAGAGTAACATAAGCTACTTTTTATTCCTGAAAAATGCACGGTTCCTGTGGGAACTAGGGTGAAAACGTGAGCAGAAGCTAATAAAACGTAAAAAAGTTTGAATCTATTAAACCGTCCATTGAACCCGAATTGAAACTATAACCACAGGTTAAAGCACAGTCACTCCTACAATAAACTACAAACCATAGACTAGTCAGCAGTATGTTTAAACATAGCCATAGTTAAAGTATTAGTTAGTACTAGAAAAGCATCAGGGATTTGGAGAAAACTCGTTTTGATATCATCACGGTTCAACTAGCAAGGTTGTTGAACTATCTCCACCACATGTCCCAGTTTCCTGCATTTCTTTTTGTTGTTTTATAATATAAATCGTTTCTTTTTACACGGCTAGCTACCGATCCCGTATACAACCATATGTTAAATTAGAAAATCCAGGGCGTCTGTCTGTACTTAAATTCGAAAATCTTTATTTACATGGTCCCTGAGTTAAAATAAGTGACTCTAATAAGTGTCGTTTCCAAATTGGTATAGACCGATCAAGAAAAAGAGCAATAAGCTTGTCGGCATTCTTCCCCGGACGAGAAATGAACTTGGAGCCCCTCGCTTTGTAGCCAGGGTACCACCAACTAAAGCTCACGGTTCCAAATCCATCGGTCCACGCGTCGTGGATTGAGTGGAGCGATTGGTCCAATTTCGAGCCCACAGACGGGCACTCCATTCCGGGCGCGCCATCGCTACATTTTTCCGTCATTCTACGTCTCGAGTACTGCCAACTGAGTGCGATAGGTTCGTTGTTTCGGCCACTAACGATGAGTTGGATTTGGAACGTTTGGATTTCTAATATTTCTATCACTCCACGTAATCCATCTGAGATTCCCCACACACGGGCATTTTTTGGAACGTTGGATTGAAATGTTGTGGATTGGAGTACCCGTGTATGTGAGCTCTTAACTCCACGTAGCCAGCATATCTCGACACAGTATACCAGCGCTGGATCATGGAAAGCTGGTGGCGGTAACAGCTAGTTCCCGCAACTCACTGCAGTTTCTCCGAATGTAACTGCAGAGTTTTTTGCAAGGCTGTTTGTGTTTATCTACTGGTGCTATCTTACTGTTACGTCAAACTGGTTTGTGAATGAGAATTTGATAGACGACAGTAAAATAGCTGTCACGTTCAAGTTAAAAAAAAAACGAAATATATCATTATACAAATATAATATATGATCAAACGAACTTCACAAGCGAAGTTCGATCAAAGCGTGCGAATTTACCTGTGTGAAAGAAGGACTACCTGGTATAAATATCTATTAATATATAGATATATCTGAAGAATGGAGCTATTCATATAATTTAAAAAAAAATAATAACACGAGTGCTCTAGCCTTAAAAAGTCTAAAAATATTTAAGTGAAAGTAATTGCGTGTAATTTGTTTGTTTGTAATAATATAGTAAGTATACATCTAAGATATCCTTCATTATTTTGAATGGTGAATGATAAGATACCATCATGTTATAAATAACACTGCTCAGATAGAAACACAGCGTATTTCTTTAATCACAATGTTGAGAGTAAACAAGTATAAGTAGTTTGCTTCCCTGCTGGCCTAGGAGTTACGAGTGCAACACTAGTCCCGGGTTTTAAGAATAGGGCTGCGGTATCCCCCGCCTGTCGTAAAGGCGACTAAAAGGGGGGCTGGTGGGGGGTTGAAGCTGGGGCTCTGACCACCCATCTAAGCAATCCCTGGAAGGTCGGAGCTCGGTGTCGGTGGTTTTTGTGTTTCAAAGTTCTGGGTGGCACTGCAATAGTTATGGGCCGGCGTTATGCTTACCATCAGGCAAACGACCAGCTCGTCTCGTTACCAAACAGCACAAAAAAATTACAAAAAAATATCTCAAATAGGAAAATTGGAATGGAGATAAACTAATGTCAGTAGCTATTATAATAGCACAAGATAAGTACCAAACTATTAATTTTAATTATCTTCTTCTGTATATTCTAGGATTTACGATTAAACACGATTGTGCTATAAAATAAAAAAAAATAAAAATAAAATAAGAGCTAAGAATTATAATTGAATTTCGTACCTAAATGCAACTATGTACTAGGATTGTTTTATTATTATACGTACTACCATTATTAGTATTTAATTGTTTGTACGTTTGTTGGTTTGTCCTTCTTTCACGCAGCAACGAAGCAACGGATTGACGTGATTTTTGGCATAGATAATAGTTTATAGACTGGAGAGACATAGGCTACTTTTTATCCCGGAAAAATGCACGGTTTCTCGGAACCAAAAACCGTACAAACAATTAAATACTAATAATGGTAGTACGTATAATAATAAAACAATCCTAGTACGTAGTTGCATTTAGGTACGAAATTCAATTATAATTCTTAGCTCTTATTAATAGTTTGGTACTTATCTTGTGCTATTATAATAACTACTGACATTAGTTTATCTCCATTAAAATTTTCCTATTTGAGTTATTTTTTTTAATTTTTTGTTGTTCGTTTGGTTTGGTCGGTCGGTTTGTTCAGTTGGTCGGAACGTGGGTGAAACCGCGGGTAGAAGCTACTATTAAAATATGACACCCATCGAAAGTAAAAATAACAGAATCATGTTAAAACATGATCACACTTCATGTATGTTAATTTGACTCACGGCAAATCGTTCTCGTAACTTCTAGAAAGATTTTCTAGATGTTACGAAACTTCAAACACTAAACTTATTTTTTCCACACGTGACCAAAATGCTGGCCTCTACAGACTTAGGTCAAAGATTAAGCATTGCCATTCAACGTGGCAATGCTGCCAGTATTTTGAGAACGTTGCTTACTGGTAGCGGATTATTAGATTCAGATTGTAAATAGATTGGTGTGTATATTATATAGTTATTTTAGTTTATTTTGTTTAAGTATAAGATTTCTATTTAAATAAAATTTTCTCTCAAAACGGCTCCGTAGCTAAGTTGGTAGTAACCCTGCCTGTAAAGCGAGGGGTCCCGGGTTCGATTCCAGGCGGGGGCAGATTTTGTGTAAGCATAAAATTTGTTCTCGGGTCTTGGATGTTTGTGATGTGTATCTGTGTGTGTTCATGCCACCTGCGACACAGAGAATACTAGTGCGGGGGTATGAGTGTGTAAGCGTTTTTTATTATTTTTGGTTAGTAGAAGATATTTGCTTTCTGCGAACAAATTTTGTCACGCAACGAAAATCAAACCTCAATAACCTACTTCCCAGCAGACAATCACTGTTTACACCGCTACAATCCGTACTATAACAAATGCGATAGTGTACGTTTGTACGTTTGTTGGTTTGTCCTTTTTTCTCGCAGCAACAGAGCAATGGATCAACGTGATTGTTGGCATAGATAAAGTTTATGGACCGGAGGTGTAACATATGCTACTTTTTACCCAGGAAGAATGTGCGGTTCCTGTGGGAACGCGGTCGAAATCGCGGGAAAAAGCTAGTAGTTTATAACAATAAGAAATAACTATGCCCAAGTTGACCGACGCGTGCCGATACGCAAATGATCGATTTAAAAAAATGGCTGACGAGTAATGTAGTTGACGACCGAGTTTTTATTGATTAATCATGTAGAACAAAACAATGAAAAACATATAGGTGAGTGGAATATCAAACACTTTCATACAATAAGGTTATTGAATTATAAAAATAAATATTACAATATATTTGATTGAGAAGAATCGATGAAGATTTTGGAACAATTATGACAAGCCAGTCCTTTTTATGTACGCGGCGTACATAAAACGGACTTTATAGCGTAGATATTTGCAGACCAATTACTGTACGGAATCAATCATGACAACATTTAATGGAATACAACAATAATCAATACCACTCACCATTTCCTTCGTTCTAATTTTCACTCGGCTCCAACAAGAAGTTTGCAATCAATTTTTGAAACTCCTTTGTTTGATAAAAAACGAAATTATGAATCTCGAACTCGCGTTAGTGAAGGACAGCGTATCAGTGCACCGTGCCTCTCCCTACGCCCATGGAGCGCGCGCTGCGTTCGCGCCGACACTGACAGATGCGCGCGCAACGCAGCAGCTGATTTTGTGAACTCTAGTCGATAGAACAATGCAGTTTTATCTTTCACTTGATGCATTTACAGTTCAGTTTACTTTGAGAGTTGTATAAACAATTTGAAGGAATCGTTTTTCAGGAATTACGTCGACAGTTTCAGGAGGATACACAAATTTCATTTGCCAATAAATGCAATTCAAAGTCAATGCATTCCTTTGTGGTTGGTTCAGGTTAGAGTACAACTGTTTTGATATGATGCAATGATTCTGGCTTAGGTAATTGTACCCTAGATTTAGAATAATTTTTGACTAAGTGTATTTTTAGGGTAACGATTTCTTTATGATCTGAAAACAAGGAAGTATCGAGGTTTTAAGATTTAATGTCGTTTGTCTATGTTTACGAAAATATAAATAGATAATAATTACTGTGATTACCTATGTATGATACATCTTTGATTATAATAACTGACCAACGGTTATTTGTCATTGATGTTATAAATTCGCAATTAATATAAGTAATCAAAGTTGCCTTTGTTTTTATGTCTTTGTCCTTTCCTTGTCAAGTAAATATAAATTATTAAAATAAAATCCTTGGTTTATTTTCACAAACAGGTCAACTCTAAGATATTTTTGCAAAGAGTAGAGTAATATATCTTGTATTTTATTTCAATTGGCTATGTACCTATTTAAATTTTTTTTATTTTAGTTTATTTCAATTTTAGAATATTCATAGTAGGTAGGTATGTAATAATTAAATAATTGAGATTTGAATTGAGCACTATATGTTTATGCTCTATGATTGTGAAACTTATCGTATCTGTCATGCCTTGCAGGAACAGATAAGAATTGCATTGTAATAAATATAGATAATACAATGCATTTGTTATCGTTCCCTTCTGTCTGTACATGCTAAGCTAGCTACGTAAGTAAGATTGTGAGAATAGCTGTTGGGTTGGGTAATTAGGAAATCGATTAACAATCGATTGAATTTACTTATTTAATCACACAATCGCATACCTAGAATGCAGAGAAATGAATTATTAATACTGAATAGACCATAGATATAGGATGTATAGCGTAATTTTATGTCTGTGGAATAGACATATCTAATATTTAATTTTCACCATTAAAAAATATTACGCACATAGACACACGTAGCCTAACTTGCTGCTTACAAACAGACAGATAGACAAAAATTTAATATTTTTTTTTTGTTATTGTGGCCGTATATACTTTAATATGCATTTAGTAAAAAGCTGTTTTGATATTACAAACAGACACTTCAATTTTATCTATTTGTATAGATATAGATGTATAGATAAGACATGTGTTTTGAATCCTAGGAATGTATAAAGTCATCGAACTTGAATACTAGGTATTCCCGCGTCAAGAAGCCTATTCATTGTTCGTCACAGCCGACTAACTAAGAACAGATCGTATCGTATGATATCTAGGAGCTCTGACCACATGAATTCGATACTCTATACACATGTAGGGCATAACGACTTCAGCTACTTTATTATCTGTGTACTATTCATATTTCATTTGTTTTATTTATACTGGATGGCTAAATGCCTTTATTAACTAGCTAATACATAAATAAACACTACATCTAACCTAGCTACAAAAACAGTTGGATAATCTACAAGCCCAAGCAGGCCTATAGATAATCCAAATGTTCTAGCCCCACTACCAGTTGGAAGCGTACCCATCATGCTGGCGGCATTGCCTCGTTGAACTGAATTATACTTGAAGTGATGATGTGGTCTTATATACCTTAAATACCACTGGCCCTGAAGTGCAGGTATTTATGTCACAAAGTTCTGAGTGGCATTGTAATTGTTATGCTTCTGGGCTGGCGTGATGCTTACCCTCAGACAGACGACCCGCTAGTCGATCCAATAGTATTTTTTTTAATGTTTTTGGTAACGGGACGAGCTGTTCGTTTGCCTGATGGTAAGCATAACGCCAGCCCATAACAATTGCAGAGCCACTCAGAACTTTGAAACACAAAGGCCTGCGCGGCACTGCAGTGCGCTCCTTACCCTGAGGCATTAGGTCTCATAAGCCCAGTAATTTCACTGGATACTCTGCTCATCAAACCGAAACACAGTAATGCTTGCACACTGCTGCTTGGCGGCAGACTTCACGAGCAAAGCGGTGGTAACAACCCAGACGGACACTCGCAGAAGAGTTAATCCTCCCACTAACAATAACAGAATACAACAAAGGCTTTCACTTCTCTTACAACTTACACCTTAACAAGTTCCTGTATACCAAGCGAGCATAAAACAGGCCTATATAAGTGCTCCAATTCTCAATCCTACAAAAGCGTCCGTCACGCTGGATGCGCGACAACAATGCGGGATGGGGGACTTGGTCCTGATTACTCAGTGAGTGTATGATAGGCTGTGGTGTGCAATCATGGACCCTGATTGTCGCACTGATGGCTACTTTGCAAACTTTCTTATTACCTTCCTTTAGGGACAGTGAACTTGGTTCAGAATACTCTAGGCAACATGAGCACATGTATGCAGATGATATTTCGATGTCATTCAGTCGGAACACGTTCACGGCTGAACAACGATTACCCCATGAAGAGGGAATTTTGCTATAATACACCATGCTTGGATGGTTCTTGGTTGATCACAGTAGATCATGATGTTGATAGAGGATACTGCTGCCCATATCCTGGACACAGCCTGGTTTAGCCAGTTCTTACGTCACCCACGGGAACAGATGGGGTGGTAGATACAATTCTTGTCCAGGTCCTCACTGCCATTCTTAGCCAGGCTATTGCCATTCTTGGGACCACGCCGCCAATTTCGAAGCACTAGTTTAATAAATTTTGGGGTTTCAAGACAAGAATGAACGGTTCTAACTGATGTGTGTACCTATCTTCCGGGTAAGCATGGTATACCACCGACCGCATCGTCGCAAGACAAATGAAGAACAAGTGATCCTGTAAGGGTGGTAAGGAATCCTAAACATGGCTGTATCACTTTTTTCACTCTCAATTATCTCACCTGAGTGACGATTAGATAATCTATAAATCATCAGTCTAATAACATTCCCACTGCTGAGACACCAGTCTTCTCTCAGAGAGAGAGTATGGGTCATAATCCATCGCTCGGATACAGTGTGGCTTGGTGGATGTCACAAGTCCTCGAATTTTGTGGGTCTTGAACATGCTGGTACTTTTACGATGTTTTCCTTCACCGTTTTAGAGCTAGTGTGATAAATCCACACATAACTTGATATAAGTCATTGGTGTCATTATATAAAATATATTAATACATAGTAATAATAAAGATAATACGCTAAGCCTTGCCTCACTGACTGTCTTGACTGTCACCCTCAGAAAACTTGTCATGTTTAGTTTCAAACTGAAAGTGAAATTCTAATTATTCCACAGTAAGAGTAGGTACTGTATTGAAATGCATTGTGTAGCATGATAACAGTGCATTGACCCTGCAAAGGTTAGGTCGCAGTACAGTATAAGTCATAGTTGGTACACTGATAACGCGCACTCATTGTTTTTAATGTAATCGCCAGTCACTTGATGAATTTCCTTATAAATGTAATGATATTGTATAAGAAAGGGATTACAAACCGTCTTGGTTAAATTCACTAGGTCATGATAGATACCAACGGCCTCGGAGATAAATGCAGACAATTTTTTAACTAGCCAAAAATTTAAAAATAGGTCGTTGTTTTTTTATGTTTATTAAGTCACCCGAAAGTTAAATAACTTGAACTGGCAACGTGGTCAAAATCGCGTTGCCTCGCTGTATAGGAAGACTGATCCTTCGAAGTTTGACCATAATAAAAGCTTAATATAATAATTTGTAAAAGCACAGGAGCGTGAGCAAACTGCTTGCTTTTAATATGTCTATATGATGAAGGCGATTGTACAAACCCCCTGGCCGCGTGATTACGGTCTTACCAAAAAAAATTTCAAAAACCCTAAACATGTGTTAAATAGCGTCTACCTTTGAAACATGCCTTAGTCACGGTTTTAAATATAAGCAACAACAAACCTTGATTTCAAAACTGTTTACCCGTAATCTAACTCAATTCTGTTGTGTTGAGAAATGTCTCAACTACGGTTAGACACTTTTTAAATCAAGGTTTGTGGTTGCTTATAAAGCTAAATCTCTAAAATTATTAGAAATGTCTAATCATTTTAGAGGTTTACTTTTAGATACTGTCTAGTCTAGATCTTGATTTAAGAAAGCGTTGTCTAACACACTTCTGCTGTGAAAAGTCTAATCATTTTACTTGTTATTTGATTCACTTTTAGACACCGTCTAGCTAAACAAGCGTCTAAACGTTGTTTATTGTGCTAGGTAAGAGAGATTTCTTTTTATAAGTTATCTCAGTTTTCACCGCAATCTCTCGTGATTGTAAGCAACTATGCGGTCAACGAGGTAGCACGTTTTCCTAGAAGTTACCTGTTCACTCTCGTTATAAAGGCTCCCATATTATAGTTCTGGGGCAAAACAGACGCAGCGCTGGCAAAAAATTCTTTACTTTTTTTTGTATTATTTGGTAACGAGACGAGCTCGTCGTTTGCCTGATGGTAAGCATAACGCCGGCCCATAACAATTGCACTGCCACCAAGAACTTTGGATCACAATGGCCTGCGCGGCACTGCAGTGCGCTCGTTACCCTGAGACATTAGGTATGAAGTCTCATAATTTCACTGGCTACTCCGCTCATCAAACCGGAACACAGTAATGCTTGCACACTACTGCTTGGCGGCAGACTTCACGAGCAAAGCGGTGGTAACAACCCAGACGGACACTCGCAGAAGAGTTAGTCCTCCCACTAACGAAATTCTACTCCTTGGCAGAGCGCATTATAAAAATCGAAGCAAAGCGCTTAGTACGAATACACGAAGGATATCAACTATGAATGAATGACGGTTTGCTGAGCGTCTGGTTGTTCGAAGATAGGACGGAGTTGAGTAATTATTAGTTCGGACCGTGCAAAGTGCCCTTCGTACACGAAAGCGTGCATCACGAAAATAAATAAAATTATACATCAAAAAATTTCGCTTCCAACAGGAATCGAAAGGAAGGTGGAAAGCGAGGTCTGCTAGATGGAGCTTCAAGAATTTCGCAATCAACATCGATTGCTCCCATAGCCTAGGTGGTTAAGGCGTCTGGTCTAAATAACTAGCAGACGCAGGTTCGAATCCTGTTAGAAGCGAAATTTTTGTGATGTATATATTTGTGTGAACATCCGCTAGTGTCGGTAAATACCATAAAGTAAAATTATGACTACGACACGTGGGCGTCACTGCAAAGCGCTGAAATATACTGCTAACAATTTTATAAAAAAAAAAAACTAAAAAAGAATGACTCGCCCAGTCAAAAGTTATATCCAAATGAACCAAAAATCGCTAAGTCCACAACTTCTCAATGGAACGCATCTCCCGATCGATCCCATCCTATCAAGTATTTATTCCCCCTCGGACCACCATGGGGCATAATGGTGACCATCAAAATGTACTCCGCGTTGTCATAATTGGGTTGTTGACTGTATTCAAATAAAAATATAATTTTGCCGCGAAACGGTAGTTTTTGTGACAGAAATCCTATTAAACACAATATTTTTGTTTATTTTTAAGGAATTTAATTTAAATTAAATAATCAAAATGTAATCACATCAATCCGAAGTCACGTGACCTAAAACGCCCGTGACGTCACTGTTTCAATCGGAATGAGGATATATATTTTTTTGTTTTGTTTTTGGCTCCACGTGATTTGCGCATTTAACTAGTTTCAAGTTTGTTTCGTCTTTGTACTATTTGCCTTTCACTCATGCAAGTTTACGAACACTTAATGATTAATTATCCACTATTATTACACATTAACACTCGATAAAGCAAAGGTTTTAGTAAATAACACAAAATCAACAACAGCACATTTTCGCATTCCCGCCAAAACTCCAATGAGTATATAGCTCGTTGCGCTTAACTGCTCAGTATTTTAGAGTTATTTCTGTGATTATTTATCTGAGCTGTGAATTCCGCGCCTATTTTTCGAAATTTATTTCGACTCTTGAATATTTTCCCATGATGGAAAGTGGCTTCATAAAGGCAAATAATTCCAATTTGCCGAGAATTGATTGTTTAACGGTGGCCAATTTCTTCTCGACAAACGATAATTTCTGCTCTGCTGAATTTAGAAATGTGAAGACCTCCGTG
Organism: Crocallis elinguaria; assembly: GCA_907269065.1. Taxonomy (NCBI): domain Eukaryota; kingdom Metazoa; phylum Arthropoda; class Insecta; order Lepidoptera; family Geometridae; genus Crocallis; species Crocallis elinguaria. Next base: position 4,163,442 of record OU026076.1, read on the forward strand.
TAAGTACCTACTTATTATACCAAAAATCTTTATTTCTATAACCAACAATGAATATATAATAGTAATCATAGATTCTAAGATCCAAAGTGTATTAATTAACCAAAGCATATATATAAATCAATAAGCTCAAAAAACTTATAACTTATATTTTAATACATAACAATACATACACAGAAAGCATCGAATCAACTTGTCACTAAACGTAGCACAGACTAGGTAGTAGTGGTTACATTCTCTTTGCTTGTCACTTTACAGTGTTATAGAAAATTACTCTGTGGTAATTGAACTCGTGACGTCACTGGCGTTTTGGAGCAAAATTTAAAACGGCATTTAAAATACATGATAATTAAAATATTAGTTGTTTTATAAAGTAAATTTAAATATTTTGGGTTATATTAGGCCCATACGCATCGTTTTAAACACTTTCCCAAAATCAGTCAACATCCCTATTGAATCGACACTTGAGTCTGTTACCATTGCCAGATACAACACGGTTTGTGTTGAGAAAGGTTCGGGTTGAAATTGTATGTTCTGTGCGGGTAATTAAGTTTTTATAAAGGCAATTTGGTAGACGTTAAAACGCATGAATAATATTGTTTTATTGCTAAATAAATCTCATACAATTAAACGACTGTGATTTACGTTTCTTTAAATTTTTTTAGCATTTGGCTTCTCGGTAAAAACTAACGATTTTAATGAAAATCAGCATGGACGGCAGACAGGACGTTTTTGAGTTTTAGGATCTGTTGGGCAATTTTTGGCCTTTTGGAAAATTGAGGAAAGTTTGTGAGGAAAGCAGGCTCATCTGCAGCGCAAGTACGGATCTTTTCGATCGATAAAATTGACAGTTCAAATCCATAAAGTGGGTTTTATCGCTTTTTATATAATTTATCGAGCCCCAATACAATCGACAAAACTTATCGAATAGCTAGGTCGAATCCAACGAGAATATAGAGTTACTACAATACATTACGATCAGACTTCGGTACTCGCCACATTCCATAAATTTATGAGTTTTTTCGATTCGACAAATTTATCGAACCGACTTCCGTACTTGCGTCGCTGCTCAGGACTTCTCCGGTAGACCGTAGCGTATTTGGCCAGATTTACGACTTATGGTAAACATAGTTTACGCGCTTCAGACACGAAAAAGACTTATCATGCCTTATGACACTAGAAAGCAGTAAATAGCCTTTTCTATACATTTCCTTTCAAACTGGTGTACCTAATGCGTAGAGGGATTAAGTCGCGTTATAACTTCATAGTGTGAGAAAGACTTTATGTTAGATCTACTGCGATATTTTTATTACTTTCGATGAACTTATCTTTTTTTTTAAACATTTGACTGCGGATAAATATAAGAAATTTTATCAAAACAAATTCAAATTCAACTCGGCTGGTCTACTCATGAATCGGTCTCCAAGGTACTCGGCTAGCACGGCATCACCACTTGACAGCTTTTATTCTAGAATTGACCTAGAATAAGTGCCTAAGCCACATTGTCACTTTCTTCAGGTAATCTGTAACATAATAATACTTACTAAAAAATAGTCCGTATAAAACCCTTTCATTACACATGAACCGTTTTTTTTACCATGTAACATTTTGTAATGGTTCGGCCACACAAAGTCCTGCAATCAACATTCTTTTCCGTGTCCTTTACATCACCTAATGGCTTTTCGTCACAATACCATTACGGGCATTAGGAAGGGCTTGTCACGGAACTCTAAAAATATAATGGGAGGATTGTAGGGCATCGCCCGAGGGAACGCATGGACACTGTTGCTTTATTTGTGGCAGGGAGGTTTGAGACAGGGTTGCCCGTTCTCTGCTGGGGTTTTGTTTAATTCATAGCTATTCGAGATACTCTTTTTATCACTATGGAATACTATGATTTACAATAATTCAATTTATATCTTGCCATAAGTAAAATAATGGTAGATTAAGCACCAAGGGGGTAAAGCCACTGCTTTACCCCCTTGGTGCTTAATCTAATATTATCATAGTATTATCATGCGCTAATTATCATTTTCTCCCCTTAAAATATCGACGGGATCTATCTGACGTTCTTTTGTTAAAGAAAATTCTTGCTCCCTCCATTGACTGCCCTGATCTCCTCAGTAAATTTAATTTATACGCGCCCACCAGATCGTACCGTAAAAGTCCTTTATTATTTGTTCCCTCTGTAGCGACTAATTACCGTCAGAATAGTTTTATCCTCCGTTCTTGTCAATTATTTAATCATCTATGTAATGATATGAACAAGGATCTCGATCTGTTTCATACTAGTTTACCAGTTCTTAGAAGGCAACTCAGTCGTAATTTCTTCAGAGAATTTACTCTGAGTGATGATCAGTATTTGTAGATGATATTATTCATAGTTACTTTAGATTTAATGTACCACTTTAAGTTATCCAGTTTGTTTCTATCAGTGGAGACTTGTAAATGACTTTTGATTTTTACTATGTGTCTACTTCAATATGTTATTAGTCGATAGTCTTCCTAATATGAATAAATAAATAAATAAATAAATAAATAGTCACGGGCGCATCTTGAATTCTGAGCGCAAATAAGGATTCTATAGAGTTAGGACGCGAGCGTAACGAGCGAGTTTAGTTTCAACCCCAAAAGCGATACGAGAGATTTAAAATGTGGATTCTGAGTGCAGCTTTATCCTCGAGGTGAATATATGAATGATACTCTATTACACCATCTGCGAGACAATAAAAAGCAAGACACACATTAAACTTAAAACAAAAGGGGAGTCATGTAGGTACTGTATTCCTTCTGAGTTATATAATATAATATATTTGCATTTTGTGTCTTGATTATGAATCGACATCATGTTGTATCAACACAATTAGCAAAGAGGCAGAAGTCCTTATTCGAAAAGCCTTTCATGTCGCACAAATGGAACAATCTGGTAAGTAGTAGGTCCATGAAAACCAGACAGAAATAGAGCTCGGTTTAATAAGCTCTAGGAAAACAAAAGATTGTAAAAGATATTTAGAAAAGAAAAGAGAAGGGCGAAACCTCTGCTAGGGGATTTGTAGGATCAATTATTAGTACCTATCGTAGCGATGCTTACAGTTTCAATAAAGCTATCTTGTTTGGTGCATTTATCGCATTAGTCCAAGGAATAGTCCTTTTAACAACAGCTAACTTCTCAAAAGCATTTAAGGCTGACGAGCATAAACAAAAAATGGAAGACAATATATTCTCTTCTGAATTTTTTACATCCTGTCTTTATTTTTTGACATATATACGTAGAATTATGCATTGAATAGAGTTTAATAAGTCCAACACGTACAAAAACATGTCAAATAGTACCCTGGCAACACAGCCCAGGAAGAGGAGCCCTTCCTTCGTAACATCTGACGCAATAGATCTAACAAACGTGTTTGGGTAAATCGTGAGAGTATCCCATCCTAAACATTTCACTTCACAGATAACGCAGATGGATGCGAGATGATTGGTGATTGATGAACTGGGAGGTCAATGAGGTCAAGGACATAAGGAAGTGGGCTTGTAGCGTGAAAAAAAATATTGAGGAAATATAAAGTGACGGCAGGTCTGAGAAGCGTCAAATTTTTGACAACTATTGGCTTAGTGAATGGATAAATTTACCAAATCCTTTCTTAGTGTCACTTACGTTAACTTATGAGTTAATACCTATAGTTAGGCCTAGCGAATAATTTGTCAAATCAAATTCGAAACGTGAGTGATTTTTGTATCAAAAATACAAGAGTTCTACAACATTTTGATATCATTTTATGGATCACTAGCTGCTGCCCGCGGATTCAACCGCGTGGAGATATTGGATTCATGGGTTTTATTTTTATGCGCGGAACCCTAATTCTTTTTCTAAAATTAAAGTAGCCTAAGTTACTCCTAGTAACATCAGCTATCTGCCAGTAAAATTCCCGCCAAAAGCGGTCCAGCAGTTTCGGCGATTACCCGGAACAAACAGGCATTTGGTAAAAAGCTGTTATTTTGATATTACAAACAGCCACTTCAATTATATTTATTTGTATAGATATACATACTAATTGTTCTTGAGATTCCTGTAGTTGATCTCTTCGGTGGATCCGATCGGAATAGACCCTATAGCCTTAGCACAAACGATTTCCGTAATCAGCCACACTACATTGCAGGCAAATTCACGTTTTAGTCATGCGGCGTTACCGTGCCATTAGACGGTAATGCATGCATGACTGATGGTTACGCATCAATCACGGACCACTCGCAAACCATGGAAAAACAACTATCATCGCCGCTTCTACGACATCTACTCAAAAAACTATAAGTTTCACAACCACTGCGTGCTCAGTGCAGAAGACGCGGTAAATACGCGGTGGTGCGTAGTGTCATTACTCATCAGATATTTTGTTAGTGGGAGGACTAACACTTCTGCGAGTGTCCGTCTGGGTTGTTAGTTGTTACCACGCACCGCTTTGCTCGTGAAGTCTGCCGCCAAGCAATAGTGTGCAAGCATTACTGTGTTCCGGTTTGATGAGCAGAGTATCCAGTGAAATTACTGGGCTAATGAGACTTAATACCTAATGTCTCAGGGTAACGAGCGCACTGCAGTGCCGCGCAGGCCTTTGTGTTTCAAAGTTCTGGGTGGCACTGCAAATGTTATGGGCCAGCGTTATGCTTTCCATCAGGCAAACGAACAGCTCGTCTCGTCACCAAAAAAAATTAAAATAAAAAAGTTAGATCTACAATTTTTATCAACAGCTGCCTCAGAAAGGCACTGGGTATATACCTGAACATAAATAGACAAAATTACCAAAACATACCTCGATTTAACCCCAATTTTGGACGTTACCATAATTGACCACCAAATTTCCGGTAGCTGCAGCTGCGTCAAAACAATGCCATCATTTGCCTCTCCATTCACCTATATCAAATCAATGCATCCCTTCAAGAAGCTCATTCAACTTTCAAATCTAATGAGGTCATATTGTTTTATCAGGGCGCTGACCCCGTCACACGTGGACAAACACGTGTGTGTTGACGTCACGCGTCTTTGTCCGAAATCATTGTCCGATTACTCCTTTCTTAGGTTTAGATGCTTTGAATTTTGTGAGGAGGGAACCTTAGGACGGGACAGTGAAAGCGTTGGAGTCGCTTATGTATTTTTTATTAAAGCAAACAAAAGCCGGTCTGCGTTGGCGCTTAGCAAATGACAATAATTTACCACACCACAAAGACTAGAGTAGTTAAACTGTAAATAAATATAAACATCTCAAAAAATCGTTGCTTTTAGAATTGAACCCGTGTCTTCTGTTCACCGGATAGACGCTTTGCCTACAAAGCTACTGAACCATATCAGTAATTAGATGTTACCAATGTGTTACTGTGAGTCTATTATTAAGGGGCAGAATTCGGCGCGCCGCTATCTCGCTCGCGCATCTCAACATTTTTGAAGATAAACAATCACTTAATATAATTATGAAAAATCGCATTCGGTGAAATTGCTGGCAATAACATTACAAAGGTTATACAAAATTTTCATTTTGATCCATTCAAGTTTTCAAATCTAAAAATGGGATTTTATGTCTTGCCCATTTTCATGTATGAAATCTTGATCGGATCAAAATGATACTTTTGCCGTACCTTTGCAATGTCATTGCCAGCAATTTCACCGAATGCGATTTTTCATAATTATATTAAGTTATTATTTATCTTTAAAAATGTTAAGATGCGCGAGCGAGATAGCGGCGCGCCGGGTTCTGCACCTTAAGCATAAGCGCCATTTGAGCTACAGTATGTACTTTTTTAATTGAAGGTAAAACCATAAAACAAATTTAGCTACAGATTTTTTTATCAAATACACTTTCTATTTTAATACATCTGTAAATTTTAATTTTATATCAAAATTTAAAAATTTGGTTGTGTTCAATAATTCAAATATTTACATAATTTCTATTTCTATACCTACCTAAGATGACTAAGTGGTAGTCAAGAATGCTTATTTCACATCACTTTGACAGAAAAACATAGAAACAAGACAAAAGTAGATCGTAGAAATTAAACTACTAACAGTTTTTTATAGTTTTTTCTTTTAGTATAATTTAACATTAAGTATTTATTTAGGAACTTTCCCTTATTAGTATGGCAGTAGAATTCAAGTTTAACGTAACTACAAAAAATGCAAGAAAAGTTATAAAAAAACTTGAAAAAATATTTCCTAAAAGTCCTCTCAAATCCTGTCGACACCTTTTTTGTCCTGTCCAAGTTTAACCCCAAAAGTTGCACTTGTTAACAGCCCCTCGTTCAGTCAGCTGTGACAGAGGTACATTCTTTTCAAGATTTCTATAGAAAAAATACTGGTGTAGTCCCTTTGAGAGTACCCGGATTAGATTTACGTGGAGGTATAAGAAAGAGTAGGTAAGAGAGGAAAATAATTGGCGACGTATTCGAGATAGTACCATGGTCATTGCCGAGCTTCTTTCCGATCGGTCTATTTAGAACGGGCACTTAAAGTTATTTTAACTTTCATGAGTGATCTCTTGGGACCCTATTGAATTTTAATTTGAATCGCATAACTGCACTGGTGCTTTACTAAAAGCTTCTTGTAGCGATGCGGAAAATCGTCACCAGACCACTGTTCTACCACCTGCAGTCGGTTTCTTCACTTCTTACGATTCGCTTGCCTAAAGATAACAAGGCAAATTTTTACATATACCACTGTCCTGCCTGTCTGTCTGTCACTGTCCTAGACGAAATAATTTGGTGAAATGAGGATACTATAATTTCCACTTTGTTCACCCAGGTGATATCACCCGTGTGCACTGTGCACGTAATGGAATAAAACTCCCGTGCAGAAATACCTGACGTATAATTAGCTTAACACACAAGTAATTGAGCTACTTTTATTGCTAATTAACATGAGATGACTAAGTGTAGGTACATACAATAAAGTATTATATATTGAATTGTATCAATAAAATTGTTAATTGTATTTTGAAACTTATTTTTATAATTAGTTTGCCTTTTATATGTCCTTATTAAAATTAATTATATTTACAAAGTGCAACAACAAAGTACTTGTATATCAGAATGCGTGTTTTTTTTTATCAATTAGGCACGAGTGTTAATCACACTCGTTACTCATTCAATCAATAGATTGAATGAGTGTTTATTCATTATAATATATTCTTCAAAATAAATACGCTTACCCACTCATACCCCTGAACTAGGATTGCCTGTGTCGCAGCTGGCATGGACACACAGATATATACAACGCAAACATCCAAGACCCAAATTGTATGCTCAACACATAAAATCTATCCCGGCTGGAAATAAAACCCAGAGCCTTTGCGGGCAGGGTTACTACCAACTTAGACAATATAAACCCTCATAGAAATAAAAAATTTTGATTTTTAAAAGTTCGAAAATACCTAGGTACTTTCAAAATTGATACCAGTAGCTTCTAAGTATGCATTAGAGACAACAATAGGCTGTCAACTGCATTCACTTGGTATTTGTCCCATACGATAATTTTCATATAATTTGACAGCTCCTTGACGTTACCATATTATCGCATCACAAAATTATGCACTGTTACAGTTCCACTTGGAATATATGATGCAGCATGTATGATATGATATGATAATAATATGTATACTTGTATAGGTAAGATAGTCGATAAGGTTGCTTGCTTGGATTTAAAATTTACTAGGTGACTAGGAAATTTACTAAATTAACTCTTCTGCGAATCCGTCTGGGTTGGTACCACCGATTTGCTCGTGAAGTCTGCCGCCAAGCAGTAAGGTGCAAGTATAACTGTGTTCCAGTTTGATGAGAAGAGAAGCCAGTGGAATTACTGGGCTTATTGTCTCAGGATAACGAGCGGACAATATACATGTCGCGCAGGCGATTACGTTTCAAAGTTCTGAGTGGCACTGCAATTTTTATGGGCCGGCGTTATGTACGACACACATGTACGTGTTGTATGTACACAAACGACCAGCTCGTCTCGATAACAAATAGTATAAAAAATTACAATTCTTTTTCGTAGATGCACCAAGAGAGCGCTAATGAAAGAGGTACCCGTTCCACTTTTATCGTTCGAGAAGCTCAGTCACGCAATGAGCTATAGAGACGGCTATTCCAGGTTTTCTTGCATGATAAAAACTGGAACCAGAAGCTCCATAGGAGAACTAAAGTCACCGACATGTCTCTTGAAATTAGCAAGTTGAAACGGCTGTAGGCCACATTGTTCACAGATCCGACAAACGATGGGGAAGTCTTGACTCTCAATTGGAGACAACACTCTGGAAAACGTAGCGTAGGCCGGCCCCCTACTAGTTGGACGGATGCGACATTGTCAAATCCTTGAGGAGCCGTTGGATACAAGAGGCATGCAGGTAGCTGTTCAAAGTGACGTTCTATTGGGGAGTCCTATGTTCAACAGTAGACATCTTCCGGTTGATGATGATCACTTTTTAGCTCTAGACTGAATTAGGCATCGCATGGGCAAGCTTACACCGAATCAGAAGAATCGTGACATTTCGGCGTGACATAGTGCAGAGTCTAATAAAATGCGTCACAAAACAAAAATCTTGTCACGTCAACGTGACATAGGGTGATCAATTCCGTTGTCTTGAACTATGGACATTGAACTATGGAACTCAAGGCCCAATACCTGTGAAACCCAATTTGAAATAGATTTGTTACGCTGTGTAGCTTTATATCAATCGAGGTGTTACAGGTGTTGGCAGGTGCCATCAAGTCTTATTCAATAGACCGGTCTTGTGCCATCGTCATCGACTATTCCATCATAGCTGCATCCTTAAATCAACAACCTTGCTATATCACCAAACCTTCATCTGATGTGGAACTGGGAACATGTAATGTGGATTCTAACGATACCCACATCAAGAAAAAATAAACGTTTTTATAGCAAATGGGCTTGAACTGGACCGCTATCTCACCCGATGTTAAGCGATGATGCGGTCTACGTTGTAGCACGCTTGCCCAGAAGATACTTGTTCACTCGTCTCTCGAATACTCCCAGACTGTAGTGTTCAGAAAAAACAGATACCGACAATGAGTTCCACTCTTTTCTCTTGTCTTTTGGGGATTGGAGTGCTCTTGTACCTACTCTTATGCTCTTAAACCATCATCATCATCAGCCGGAAGACGTCCACTGCTGAACATAGGCCTCCCCCATAGAATGCCATCTTGGATCGGCTACTCGCTTCTTGCATCCAACGGTTCCCCGCGGTTTTGAAGCATACGAATAAGAAATAATTCAACGAAACATCAAACCCATAAAGTCCGTTAAAATCACGAAGCATTGCAAACGGTCATCCCGACCTTCCTCCATTCAGTAACCATCGGCAGTTTTCCTCAGACCTTCGCGTGGCCGGTCGAAGGAAGCGCTCATTGAAGCCACGGCAGGATGTGGTCGGACAGAACGGAGAACCCAATAGCAAGCCGGGAATTGGTTCTTGCGTTCCAACCCGTGCTGGCAGAATGGGTAGGGCGAAAAAACGGTGCAGTGACCTTTCGCCTGACGCAGCTGCTCACAGGCCATGGTTGCTTCGGCCGATATTTATACAAGGTCGTCAAGCGTGAGCCTACAGCTATTTGCCACCATTGTGAGACGGAAGAGGAAGACTCAGCGTTCCACACCCGTGCCGTGTGCCCAGCTTGGGCGGAGCCGCGTGCGGATCTTATGTCGGTCGTTGGCAGCGACCTCTCGCTATCGTCGCTCATCAGCGAGATGGTCAGCTGCCAAGCGGCATGGGACGCTGTAGTCTCTTTTGCGGAGACCGTAATCCAGGAGAAAGAGAGGGCGGAAAGGGACAGAGAAGCTAGCGATCTCTCACTCCCAATGCGCCGTAGGAGGCCGGGCCGCAGACGGCTGGCTTACGCCCACCATTTGCCACCCTAACGGAGGCTCTCGGGCAATGGGTCGGGGGGCCTATTGCCCGAATAAAGAAGCCCCGAGACGTATTGCGTTCTATAATAACGCAATTAACGTAGTTTAATGGGGGATACAAACCCCCGTGGAGAAATGTCCAAACTGGACAGCTGCTGAGGGTGCTGCGGTGTGCGCTGGCGATCCCGTGGCCCTTCCTGCAACTGCAGCCGCGAAGAACACGTCCCCGGTCGTTTTAGTGGGTATACCACCGAATATACAGAGTCATGTTTATGGTGACGCTGTATATCCGGTGGGACTCCCACATACCCACCGTGTTCCCCCCGGGGCCGGTGGGATCCATAAAGGATTTTTTCCGGGCAAAAAAAAAAAAAAAAAAAAAAAAAAAAAAAGGATACGAGGCAGGGCGTGTTGTAGGTGGGGTCCTAATGGGTCACATCCTCCCGCAATCACTGCAGGAGTTTGTGACGCGTGAACTGATTTGTTGGGGTGGGATCCACACGGCGTGATTCTTGACATATAAAAATACATGAAACAAATGACGATCTGAAGATTCAAATTCAAATCTCTTTATTTACATGGTCCCCAGGAAAGCACTCGTGAAAGGTAGAATAAATGACTCTGTCTTATCTCTGAATCTTAGCCAGTGCCCATTCCAATTCCTATATACCTAATATAGGTAGACTAAAAACATGTGCTAAAGGCAAGGGTTTTGCTGTCAAAATAACCATGATTTTGCAACAAGTTCACTAGAGGAACATGTTAGTGGGAGGACTAACTCTTCTGCGAGTGTCCATCTGGGTTAGTACCATCGCTTTGCTCGTGAAGTCTGCCGCCTAGCAGTAACATTACTACTTGGCGGCCGACTTCACGCACTGCACATTGACTGCACTTGCACATGCAAGCATTAGGTACTGTGTTCCGGTTTGATGCGAAAAGTAGCCAGTGAAATTACTGGGCTTATGAGACTTAATACCTAATGTCTCAGGGTAACGAGCGCACTGCATTGCCGCGCAGGCCTTTGTGTTTCAAAGTTCTGAGTGGCACTGCAATTGTTATGGGCCGGCGTTATGCTTACCATCAGGCAAACTACCAGCTCGTCTCGTTATCCAATAATATAAAGAAAAATGTAATTTCCGCCCGTGTGCGGCCACAATGCGCACGCCGACGCACGCACAAGATTGGCACCTGTCCACGCCACGGTCAGCGAGCAAGATGCAACTACAAGGACAATCCAATGCTATTACTCTCGTTTGTGAAGAGCACTGCAGTATTTTTAATGCTTTTTTTGTCGGTGAATCGGTTATGAATGGTAAATAGCTCGAAGCGTTGATGCCACAGGGGTAGTGACTTCGGCTTCGGATCTTATAGGTAAACTAGCTGCCCGCAGTTTCACCGGCGCGGCGTGGAGATATTGGATTTCATGGGTTTTATTTTTTTGCCCAGAACCCTAATTCTTTTTCTAAAATTAATGTAGCCTAAGTTACTCCTTGTAACATCAGCTATCTGCCAGTGAAAGTCCCGTCAAAATCGATCCAGCCGTTTTGGAGATGATTACCCGGAACAAACAAACAGACAGACATACAAAAAATTTAAAAATTGGCGTTTTGTTATTAGGTCTCGTATATACTTTCATATGCATTTAGTAAAAAGCTGTAATTTTGATATTACAAACAGACACTTCAATTTTATTTATTTGTATAGATGTTTCGAAACCTACAATGATCTTGATCTTGCGCTGAAGGAAAACATCCCGAATTTTACAGCTGGCGGCCGATAGGAATGTCCTCAATAAAATCTAGGTTCCATGACTTGCTTGCAATGGTTTCGCCTGGGCGATCCTTCCATTTTATAACAAGTGGAAGATGAAGGGAAGGGCTGTAGTGTTTTTTCATTCCCCATGGTTAGTCCTTCAACCCTTTCCGGTCAAATTGATCTGGCCGTGAACGCATGAATGATCCTTGTGGACTGTCGCGAACAAAAGTTTTTAAATTCATTTTACCAGGAGATAGGACTAGCTCTTCAGTGTCCGTCTGGGTGCAGGGTATCGCCGCTTTAAGCATTACTGTGTTCCGGTTTGCTGAGCAAAGTAGTCAGTGAAATTACTGGGCTTGTGAGGCTTAATACCTTGCGTCATGTGTAATGAGCGCAACGCATTGCCGCGCCGCGCCGCCTTTGTGTTTCAATGTTCTGAGTGGCACTGCAATTGTAATGGGCTAGCGTTAGGGTTACCATCAGGCAATCAGCCACTCGTCTTGTTATCAAACTATTTAAATCAATCGATTTTTTTAATATATTTTAATTACTTATAACTTTTTATTTTTGTATATATTTTTTTATACTATTTGCTAACGAGACGAGCCGGTCGTTTGCCTGATGGTAAGCATAACGCCGGCCCATAATAATTGCAGTGCCACTCAGAACATTGAAACACAAAGGCCTGCGCAGTACTGCAACGCGCTCGTTACCCTATCACTTTAGGTATTAAGTCTCATAAACCCAGTAATTTCACTGGCTACTCTGTTCATCAAACCGGATCACAGTAATGCTCGCACAGCTTGGCGGTTGACTTCACGAGCAAAGTGGGGGGGTACCAACCAAGACGGCGGAAACTCGCAGAAGAATTTGTAACGCCTCAAATGTATGCCAAGCCGAAGCCAAAGCCAAAGCCAAGCCAAGCCAGCCCAGCAGAGCCAATCTACAGCCTCTCCGCACGCTGGGCCAATCGACGGCCTCACCCTACAAACTCGCCAATCCTGTCACCTGCCGTTGACGTCTCTCGCCGTTGATTGGACGTGACGTCACAACCGCTATGAGAAGATATCGCTCCTAATTATGGTGGGGGAAAGCCTTTATATGCGCCGGGAGCTCATTTTGTGGATGAATTCGCATACCTCACCGAAGCCAAGTCGAAACTCTGCTCAAATTTTGCAGTAAATAAAGTGTGATTTTTGTAAATCGACTGTTTCACTTCCCTTCTGTTTTATTCAGAAGTGGGATGAAGCGTAATCGTCCGGAAGATACGGGCCAAGGAGTCCGGCCACCTGGAGGGAGTTCCTCAGATCACGAACAAGGTCAAAATTCCAGTGATGAAGACGAAGATTTTTCTCCGCCCCCTGCCAGAAAATTACTCAAATACCTACTGGAAAATAAAGTCGACAGGGCGATACGCGACCTCGATCAAGAAACTTCAGCGTTCGGCCGCGGTAATTATAACCATCGTGCTGCGTCTCTAATCCCAGAATTCGACCCGGATGGTGAAGATAGTACAGTATCAGCGTGGCTCAAGAAAATTGACCAACTCGGGGATATACATGGGTGGAATGACCAAACTAAAGCATTCCATCTTCAAGATAAACTGCGAGGTCAAGCACGTAAGTGGTTTAACAGACTTGAAGAATATAATTATAATTGGGACGAGTGGAAAAACATGTTGCTACGCGCTTTTCCAAAGCACCGTGATTATAGCGCACTATTGGACGAAATGATGCATAGAAAGAAGTTGCCTAACGAAACGATGACAAAGTACTATCAGGATAAAGTTGCTATGTGCTTCCGTTGCAAATTATCAGACAACGCCAGTATCTCGTGTATTATTAGAGGTCTACCTACATATTTACAACCAAATGCACGTGCATTCCAATGTAAGCGACCTGATGAGCTGTACGAGTCCTTTCTCTGTACTCTGGATGACTATCGAAACCCAGTGCAAGAAGTACGCACATCAATTAAAGACATGAAACAATCACATATATCTGAAAAGAAAATTAACACAGACACCGATCCCTGTCCACGCTGTAAAAAGACGGGGCACATTCTACGGAATTGTACGCTACCCGATCAACGAATTTGTTTTAAGTGTGGTGGACAAGGCCACATCGCCACTCGATGTCATAGCACCAGCACACATCACAAAGCTACAGTCGACGTAAACAACCACATAAAGGATATCAAACTACTGCAAAACTATAACAATACATACAAAAAAGTCGCAAAGATCAACGGAGTTTTTGTGAAAGCGTACATAGACACGGGAAGCCAAGTAAACGTCATGAGCACCCAGATTTCTAGGATTTTATCTCTTGGAATTATACCTACAAACACTATATTGAAAGGATTTTCTGGTGGAATGATAACTAGTCGGGGAGAAGTGACATTCGATCTCGAAATTGATGATATTAAAATTCCGTGTAACGCACACCTGACAAATATAAACATGGAAGATATGGGCTTACTGATTGGCCAGCCCGTCATTAATGCGAATAACATATCATTAATTGTCACTAATGGCACTGCTAAGCTGAAGCAAGATTCAAATTTCACAACTGAAATTGACGTAGCCGAAGATCCTCAGAAATTCAAAATTGTCACAACAAGTCAAGAGATTCTTCCGCCTGGGGCCTCTGTAATTAAAGTGAATGTCCTGGGAAACCGCAAGGACAACAACGTCTGTACTAATCCACGTCATTTTGAACTTCAGGGCGTATCCTACTCCCTGCCAGCGACCTTACTTCGGGGCAGCGAAGGATACATAAAGGTTGTAAACACCGGTGACAAGGACGTCGTCTGGGAAGCCGGCGTGGTTCTAACACGAGCAGCGAGTTGTGAGGAGCCAATTGTAACAAGCCAGGTCAGTAGCCAAGCCATGCCATTATTACCTAACTTGCCTGATTTGCAAAAATTGCCTGAACTAAGTACCGTGCCTAATTCGTCTACGACTATCTTAACTTTGAACCAAAGTTCTACTTCTATAGGTGGTGTTCCGCTAACTGACATAAACATAGGTAATTTAGATGAGAATGAGCGCAGTGAGTTAATTAATATACTGTGGCAATATAAAGACAGTTTTGCAAGTAGCACAAAAGAGTTGGGTTGTACAAACTTAGTTCATATGAAGATTAAGCTTACTACCGATCAGCCTATACATCGACAGCCTTATAGGTTATCCCATTCTGAGCAACAAATAGTTAAGTCCAAAGTTGAGGAGTTATTAGATGCAGGTATAATTAAAGAGTCAGAGTCCGATTATGCATCACCAGTGATATTAGTAAAGAAAAAGAACGGAGATAGTCGATTATGCGTAGATTATCGTGCGCTTAATGCGATAACTGTAAAAGATCGATACCCATTGCCAAATATTGAGGACCATGTTTCTAAGTTGGCCGGTAAAAAATATTTTACTTGTCTTGACATGGCCCAAGGTTACCATCAATTGTTATTACTACCAGAAGACACGCATAAGAGTGCTTTCATTTGTCAACATGGACAATATGAGTATATTAGAGTTCCTTTTGGATTAGCTAACTCACCATCTGTTTTTATGCGTCTAATTAATAAAATAGTGAACTCAATCCAAAATTCACAATGTGACAGTGACGTCTCTTCAAAATGTGAAGTTCTGGCATTTCTTGATGACATCCTTCTACCCTCAGTAGATATTAATTCGGGATTAAAAATGTTGGAAACAGTGTTGCAAAAATTCCAGTCTGAAAATCTTAAACTAAATATGCTAAAGTGCTCGTTTTTGCAAGAGCAAGTGACGTATTTAGGTCATGAAATTTCCCAAAATGGCGTACAACCGTCAGAATCGAAATTGACTGCTGTGTCTCGGTTTCCCATACCTAAAAATATACACGAGGTCCGTCAATTTATAGGCCTCTGTAGTTATTTTCGTAAATTTATACATAAATTCGCACAAATAGCTCGCCCTCTAACCGATTTAACAAAAAAAAATGTGCCTTGGGTTTGGAATAGTGAACAGGCAGCTAGTTTTGAAAAACTAAAGAAACGTTTGTGTTCTAAACCAGTGTTAGCGTTGTACGATCCTGCTTCGAAAACGGAAATACACACAGATGCATGCAAGGTAGGTATAGCGGGCATATTATTACAACAACAATCCGATGGAAGCTTGCGACCCGTTATGTACTTTAGCCGCGTAACTTCTAGGCAGGAAAGTATGTACCACAGTTACGAGCTTGAAACACTAGCGGTTGTAGAATCACTGCGTAAATTTCGAGTCTATATCGTAGGTAAACATGTGAAAATTGTCACAGACTGTACAGCCGTGCGTGCGACTCTTACAAAACGCGATATGATACCACGGATTGCAAGATGGTGGCTGTTAATTCAGGACTACGACATAAGTGTTGAATATAGACCAGGAGAGCGCATGAGGCATGTCGATGCGCTGAGTAGGAACCCAGTCGATGCTGTAAACATAAATCGCTTAGAAATTACGGATTGGTTTTACACAGTTCAGTCACAAGATGATAAATTGAAAAACATTATTGATCTTCTAAAAAATGGCTCCGCTGACCTTGACATAACGAACAACTATGTACTGATAGATAATAGATTATACCGAAAAACTCTCGGCGGAAATCGTCTTGTTGTACCGGGGCCAGCTAGGTGGAAAATAGTTCAGATGCATCATGATGAAATAGGGCACGTAGGTTTAAAGCGTAGTATGGAGTTAATTAAAAATGACTTTTGGTTTCCCAAAATGTCACGGTTCATTCGAAAGTATGTAACAGCTTGTTTACATTGTGCATACGGAAAAGGTGAACATGGAAAAAAGGAGGGCAAATTACATCCGATCCCCAAACCGACTGAACCCTTCAGAATGATTCACGTTGATCATTTAGGCCCCTTTTGTAGAACAAAGAAAGGTTATGCGTATATGTTGGTTATAACAGATGGATTTTCTAAATTTGTTATTGCCGAGCCAACTCGGACCGTTAACTCAGTAGAAACTATCAGAGTCTTGAAAAGAACTTTCAGCTTATTTGGATATCCTGATAGAGTAGTTACTGACCATGGGAAGGCATTTACTAGTAGGAATTTCAAAAAATTTTGTACAGATAAACAGTTCAAACATACTTTGACTGCCATTGCATGTCCACGAGCAAATGGCCAAGTGGAACGCACGAATCGAACCATTCTCAATTGATAGCTTGTTAATTTATTGTGTTAACATAACATACTGCCTCTTCATTTTATATGAGTATATTTATTATAATATTACATACTTGGTAAACAAACATAATAAATAATTATATAAGTTAATTTTAGGGTCGGGTATGGCAACACTCGTGTCCCGCGTTGGTCTTGAATTGTCTGTGGGTGCGCTCCACTTTTCTGTCGGCAACAAGTGTGGATGGTGTGTCTCTGTACTAAAAGTAAAAAGCGACTAATATTTGAAAAGGAGAAATATATGCTGTCAACAAAATGGAGTGAAACGTTATTTTCCACGCCGAAGAAGATCTTTTCCTTTCAGTCAGAAGCGGGATGAACGAAAACGGTAGTTTGGACAAATTACCATGGAGGTCGGTGATCTTAACTGATTTATCTTCTTCCTTGTTTTGAAGACATTCTTCGTGGTCTTGTGACATTTTTTTGATTCGTTCGACTCTTGTGTGATCCTTTTATGGTGAAAAGTGAGCAAGACTTTTATTTTTTTTAACTACCCACTAAGAAAGAAAAACTGCTTAACAACTTTTTTTTTATGATATTCCTTAAAGTGATTCTTGGATGTTTTCAGTGTAGTAATATTGCACTAAACTGACCTGCATTATCGTCAATATGATTGTTTGGTGAAAATAGAGACAACGGGATGTGTTAAGGCGATGTATTGAGTTAAGACGATTTACCGAGTTAAGGGTAGGTAGGTACTTTTGTTTACTGTCGTAATTGGTGACATTTTAAACTATTACTATATAACGTATTCTGCTGTATATATATGCAATTTTTTTATATATTTCTAATTTGAGTTTGTTTCGATATTATTGATTGTTTCTGGGTATAAGTCAAGTTAGTCAAACATGGGGTCAAACCGATCTTCACGAAAGCGACAACGAAGTAGACTACGTTATAGATCTAGTAGGAACAAATCTAGCGTCAGTAGGACGTCGAGTTCTGCAAGTAGCCTATCTAGTGTAGGACGAAGTAGGCGGTCTAGACATTCATTGAAACGCAGACGCAGCTCTTATCGTTCTCGTAGTACTCGTAAAACTTCTCATAAAGTGCGCAAGCGTTACGAGTCACCTTCACGCCGTCGTAACAGAGGTAGGTCTGGTTCGATGAGTAGAGTTCGTGGTCGCTCCATGGAGCGAAAACGATCTTCAGAGCATCAGAGTAGGCACCGACAATCAATGACACCACCGCTTTCAACAATGCCTCGACCAGTACAGCAGGTAGCTAACGACAAACAGATTTTAGGTCAATGTACTTCATCTAGTGCGGAAACGCCCTGGGTACCAGGACCCAATGCGTTCCTTAATGCTGTACCAGAGTTTGACCCATGTGATAGTACTCAAAGTATTGATACTTGGATTCACAAAGTAACAGAGTGTAGTCACATCTATGGTTGGAACGACAAACAAATTTGTTTCTTTGCATTGCCCAAATTGAGTGGTTTGGCAAAACGATGGTACCAAGGACTGCCCTCTTTAATGTTTACTTGGGAACAATGGACAGAAAAATTAAAGATCGCGTTTCCATCCAATGAAAATTACGGAGACCTTTTGATAAAAATGCTTAAAATTAAGTGAATCTGGTCTTGTTTTAGGGAGGGGATGTATGATAGCGAGAGCGTTACCGTTTAAAGAGGTGTCAAATAATTTAATGCGGACAATTGAAACTTTTAAACCAGATTTACCGTTAGATTTAATCAAAGTAGGGACCGAAATGAACGATTCGGAAACTAATCAGTTACAGTCTCTGCTTAATTCGTATAGGGATTGTTTTGCTTTTAATTTATCAGAGTTAGGTCATACTAATTCAGCGGAAATGGAAATTCAACTGAGTGATAAAACGCCCGTGGTTTACAATCCCTACAGAACATCGCGAACCGAGCGTGACCAGCTTACGCTTATTATAGAAGATTTACTAGAGAATGGTATTATACGAGAAAGTTCGTCATCGTATGCTAGTCCAGTGATATTAGTTAACAAGGATGTCATTGATATTCTTCGAATAGATGAGCTCGACTTGTCGTCAAAGAAATATATTGTGATAGGTACGAAATAGAAGATACTCCTATGACAAAAAAAGAGGGAAAACCCGTTTATAGAGGCGTGTACGCTGTAGATAAAATATTTCCTTGGGTGAATTATAGTAATGACCTTATAGACGATGATGATTCAGACTAAAATCAGGACAAGATATGTATATATACATATACAATAATAATTGAAGTAGGTACCTAATAGTGAAGATAAATAATGTGCGTGACAAAGTATAAGTAGTTATCAAACATTTATAAGGGCTGATGGTTTGATGTGCTCACCAATTATAGTGATTAGTATGTGATCTATATAGCATAAAACAAAAATTACATAAAAATGTCCTCAATGTTTATTCAAATGACTAGGTTACTTGATTAATAATATTTAATTGGTTAACTAAGATGATAATAATGATTATAGAAGTTAAAGTGAACAGTAGTAAAGTGTACGCTGTTAGAGATAAGTTAAAGTGATTCGTTGGATTACAACGATGTTTTATATTAGAGATAAGCTAAAGTGATTCGTTGGATTACAACGATGTTTTATATTAGAGATAAGCTAAAGTGATTCGTTGGATTACAACGATGTTCTATATTAGAGATAAGCTAAAGTGATTCGTTGGATTACAACGATGTTTTATATTAGAGATAAGCTAAAGTGATTCGTTGGATTACAACGATGTTCTATATTAGAGATAAGCTAAAGTGATTCGTTGGATTACAACGATGTTCTATATTAGAGATAAGCTAAAGTGATTCGTTGGATTACAACGATGTTCTATATTAGAGATAAGCTAAAGTGATTCGTTGGATTGCAACGATGTTCAATAATATTACATATAAGCTAAAGTGATTCGTTCGATTGCAACGATGTTCAATATTACATACAAACTAAAGTGATTTGTTCGATTGCAATGATGTTCAATACTAGATATAAGCTAAAGTGATTCGTTGAAGTGCAACCATGTTTTATATTAAAGAAAATTTTAAGTGATTCGTTGGATTGCAATGATATTCTATGTTAGAGATAAGTTAAAGTGATTGGTTGTATTACTACGATGTTCCGTCTAAAGATAAGATCGTGATCTGTTGAATTACGACGGAGTTTATATTAAAATCAGTTAAAGTAAGCCAAATATATTCATGGCATTTAGTTTAACCCAAAGCTTAGATTGTTTATAACGAGTCTGATTTGTAATTAGGTAATAATGTTGATTGCATAAGTATTCTATGTTGTATGATTAACAACAAAATGTTAACTTTCTTTTTAATTTATACTTATATTAATATCAAGCCAACCAACTGTTATTAGCAAGGTGATAAATATATTGTTCCGCGAGGACGCGACTGTTGTCAGAATTGGCCGAGTGATAGCTTGTTAATTTATTGTGTTAACATAACATACTGCCTCTTCATTTTATATGAGTATATTTATTATAATATTACATACTTGGTAAACAAACATAATAAATAATTATATAAGTTAATTTTAGGGTCGGGTATGGCAACACTCGTGTCCCGCGTTGGTCTTGAATTGTCTGTGGGTGCGCTCCACTTTTCTGTCGGCAACAAGTGTGGATGGTGTGTCTCTGTACTAAAAGTAAAAAGCGACTAATATTTGAAAAGGAGAAATATATGCTGTCAACAAAATGGAGTGAAACGTTATTTTCCACGCCGAAGAAGATCTTTTCCTTTCACAATGCTTTACGCGCATCAGACCCGAGCGAAGCTGCTAATAACTGGTCCAATTGTCTTCCCGATGTTATTTGGGGAATAAACAATACTTCAAATGACACAACCGGTATCAAGCCATATGATATAATGTTTTCTCGTAGTGGTAGGTCAGTATGCGATGTATCGATGCCAGGAAAAAATGTTGAGTCTATCCAAACTAAACGTGCTAAAGCTAGTAAACGGATTGAAAAAGCTAGTGTAAGAATGAAACGCCATTTTGATAAACGTCGTAAAAATTGTCATATCTATCGAAAGGGTGATTTAGTTCTTTGGAGACAGGCCCCTACGAGTAGTGCTGCTAAAGTCAACACAAAATTAGATGACATATATTCTGGTCCCTACATTGTGATAGGAGTCGTTGGCAATGATAGATACAGGATCAGAAGTATAAAGGGTTTGAGGGGCTATAAAAGCTTTACGGGATTAGTTGCTGCCGATTCCTTACGGCCATATTGCAGTGTTACTCCTGTATCTGACAGTGCCAGCAGCTCTGATGAGCAGCTAGAAACGGAAGATTTGATAGATTTACTTGAAAGCTAATTGTTGTCTTTTGTTTCCATTGCGGGAGCAATTGTTACAGGATGGCCGACTGTAACGCCTCAAATGTATGCCAAGCCGAAGCCAAAGCCAAAGCCAAGCCAAGCCAGCCCAGCAGAGCCAATCTACAGCCTCTCCGCACGCTGGGCCAATCGACGGCCTCATCCTACAAACTCGCCAATCCTGTCACCTGCCGTTGACGTCTCTCGCCGTTGATTGGACGTGACGTCACAACCGCTATGAGAAGATATCGCTCCTAATTATGGTGGGGGAAAGCCTTTATATGCGCCGGGAGCTCATTTTGTGGATGAATTCGCATACCTCACCGAAGCCAAGTCGAAACTCTGCTCAAATTTTGCAGTAAATAAAGTGTGATTTTTGTAAATAGACTGTTTCACTTCCCTTCTGTTTTAATTAGTCCTACCACCTAGTGAAAAAATGATAAAATCAAAATTGTAATACCTAAAGCGCAGAAGCTTTAAACCGTTGTTATCATGTTTCCAACAAGCTCATTTTATAACTGTTTACTAACCGTTTACTAAACAATTGGTTCATTTTACAAATGCTTTATGTAAAATAGACAAAGTTTATCAAAATGTTATGTTGTTGAACCCGTGACCCAATTAATACGGAAACGAATTTATTAACATTCAATTTAATTACTCTATCTATTTGTATGTCGGTATTACATTACATGATAACAAAACAGCTATTTAGATATATTATTTATCTATTATGGTTTCACAATAGATACTAGGAGCTTTATGTAATTATTATCATTCTCTGATTCATTCGTTATATGAAATTCAAATTCAAAAACTTATTTACTTCTGTGGAACTGTAGCCTAATAGACCTTATTTGGTTTTTGTCAGTGAAATATGATTTGGGGAGGCAGTAACAAAATAGTACATTACCAAAAATGGAAACGTAGGTTTTATAAAAGCCCATAGTAGGTAATAATAATAATAATCGCTTACAGTCATACCCTCGCACTAGGATTCCCTGTGTCGCAGGTGGCATGGACACACACAGATACACAATACCAACATCCAAGACCCGAGAACAAACTTTATGCTTACACAAAATCTGCCCCCGCCGGGAATCGAACCCGGCACCCCTCGTTATGCAGGCAGGGTTACTACCAGCTTAGCTACGGAGCCGCCAATATATACGAGTATATAGAGCAAGTATATTATAAGTATTGAAATGCATATTATTAATTTTTTTGCCATAATATGATTGCTTATTCGCTACAACATATTGATGGCGAGGAATATATTAGAGCGGCTCCCCGCCACGGCCGGCTTACGTAGTAGCTAAGGACCTCCCTTTTTGTAATGAATATAATTGTACATTCTAAACAGGTCTAGCAATATTTTAATTTGAAAATTTTGTACGATGAATGTAACAATATTTTCTCCAAATAAAAAATTTCAATTTTAAACATTTCTAACCCGTTTTCTCTGCGACTGTACAGCACGAAGTCACGAGGTAATTTTACGGTAGATCCTGACCACTAATGCAACCCCGAAAGAATCTGACAGGGGCAGGATCAGGACGAATCGATTCCCTTACACCCTAATTGCAGTTTGATACCTACCTACGTGTCCAAACAAAACATAAACATAAACATAAACATAAACGCTTACACATTCATATCCCCGCACTAGGATTCCCTGTGTCGCAGGTGGCATGGACATACACAGATACACATCACAAACATCCAAGACCCGAGAACAAACTTTATGCTTACACAAAATCTGCCCCGGCCGGGAATCGAACCCAGGACACCTCGCCTTGCCGGCAGGGTTACTACCAACTTAGCTACGGAGCCGTCAAAATGTGTCGTTTAAAAAATTACAAATAAACTAGCTATGCCCCATCTTAATATTTTTATACTATTTGGTAACGAGGTGAGCGTAGGTAATTTGCCTGATGGTAATCACCGTAAGCTTAAGGTCATTAAGAAATGCAGTGCAGTTTGCTCGTTACCTATGGGCTGGTCATTATGTGTGTCGAGAACTGCCAAGTGAGCGCGAAATGGTCGTTGTAAAGGCCACAGACAATGAGTTGGAACGTTGGAATCGGAACGTTTGGATATCCAGTATTCTATCCAATATCCAATCACTCCACGTAATCCATGTGAGATTCCCAATACACGGGTGGTTTTTGGAACGTTGCTGGCGTAGAATGCCGAATGTTGTGGATTGGAGCGCTCTTGTATAGGGGCTCTTAGAATTTGCTTGCTCTTATTTTCTATGTGCTCACAGATAAAAGAGGCTTTCATTTTTTTTTACAGATAAGTAATATAATTATATCTCTTGATGCAACCATATTAAACCGACAAAAATAGCATGTCTGCGAAGATTGCAATTCAGAGATGGTTTATTAGTTTCCAGTTTAAATGAAAACCACATGTTACAAAAAAAGCTTAAAATCGGAAATGCAACAAATCTGGCCAGGTGGTTGGAGCCAGGGGTGTGCCACGAAATGTGTTTCACATCAATCAATCGACTAGGGTGGATATGATTCGGGCATATTTTGTCCATAAGCTTGTGCTTAATTGCAGTCAAAGATATGTGCAAACCTATGATTTATGATACTGGCACAGAATACATAATAGTACAAATGAGGAGTAGGCGAACAAAACGTCACTTTTCCATTTTTTAACGTTTATATTTTTTTGATTGATTCGTGTTGGCAATCCTGAGACACATCGTTTCATGCGTTAAAATCTCGACAAAAAGCTTTTGTTATTGTAGAAAATCGACTTCAAAACACAACTACTCCTTCAAAATACTTTTTTAGTTTCTGTAAAAAAATTCAAAGTGGAAAAGTAACGTTTTGTTCGCCTACTCCTCAAATAATACTGCAGGGTTAGTTTAATTCACTCGGAATGAAATCCGTGTCGGAAGCGAGTGTCAAGACCGTTTATATTTCCAAATCGCATCCCGTCAGAGAAATTTCCCGCTTAGATTCGATAACTCAGCTACGTAAACACGGATATAATTCTGACAATATTTCGCTGCCGGGATGCGATTGCGAGATATAAACGATCGTAAAAAGTCGCTTCCTACACGGAATCATTCCGAGAGAATTAAAATCACCCTGCTGGTCCGGATACAGCTCCGCAAACCTACATCTAAGTCCCTTGTCCACCAGTTTTATACCATGCAATATATATATATATATATATATATATATATATATCGGAGCAATGACGTCACAGGCGAGCTTCATGGACGGTGTAAAATGACAACAATCAAAACATGTTAACTTTGGTTTACTAATAAGCGTTTAGAACCATAAATTACTCATTGGATTGTTAATAATTTCACTTAAACTTTGATTAACTAATTAATGTTTGCTAACCATAAATTATTCATTGAATTGTTAAAACTAGACAAATGATTGTTAAACTGAACAAATTCACTGTAAACACAATTTTTTAAAAGATTGCCGACAAGTTTCTTGCCCGTTCTTCTTGTACGGCCTCTTACTTGGAATGGGCGCCTAGAGTCATTTATTTTAACTATCATGAGTGCTCTCCTGGGCCCCATGTTAATAAAAAGTAATGAATTTCAATTGAAGATTAAAATCTAAAGTAGAATGACAAGATCTAACAAGTTTTATAAAGATTCTTTGTCACAATCTGTTTTGCTATAAATACGAGCGACCGACTGTTGGAAAGAGCAGTATTGCGCCTACCGTCGGACCGTTCAGATCTCCCATATAACCTTGCCGAAATAAATGGTTGAGATAAATCGAGCTTCTACGAGTTTTCTTTCTACGAGGGGTGAGCGGTCACCATGATGCTGAAGATGTTGACGTCACCGGTGGTGACGTCACCGTTTTTAAAAAGACCCCTGGACTCGCCGCCCCGTCATCAGAAGTGGGATTGGAACGGAACAACCTAGCTTTCCAGTCCTAGCCTTCTCACCCGCTTGTCACCTGAAGGACCAGCACAAATGGGCAATGCAGCCGAGCCCAGACGCAGCAGAGGTCCCCACATCACTACCAGCTCCTGAAGATTATGCTGACACACCACCGTATTGGCGAGAGATGACCCATCACTACCAACTCCTGAAGATTATGCTGACACACCAGCCGCGTCCGTGGTATCTACACGAACGGGCCAACACGTGCAACCAAACCAAGAAAAAGGCGATGGACACATGACATCAGAATACAGGTGAATCGTAACTTTTTCTACCATATTTTAACTTTAGACTTGCATGCGCATAAACGCAACTTACAACTTACAAATAATCCAAGAGATTACTTCTAACTTCACGAGATTTCTTAGTTTCTTGAGTTTTATTTTTAAAAGTTTTTCACGAGATACCCACAAATACCAAAAATCTACGAGTTATCTGTGTGCTACCCACTATTTATCACGAGTTACCCGCGAGGTACCCACCTACAATTTTCTAAGAAAAGTCTCTTCTTTTAATTGATTTTGATTATTGTGTTTGAAATTATTGCTCATGGGTCTTGTGAATTTGTGAAAGTGAGTTGTAGGTGACAACGAGCATTCTAATTTAATTTAAACTTATTTTGACCAACTAAATAAAAAGGGCGCCAAATCATTTCAAGTATGGCAGTCTCTTTAATCGACATCACAATTCTTAATTCGGGTTAAGCTTTGTGTGGTGAGCGTGAAGTTTGATTTGTTTGGATTAAGTTGAACTTCGATGTTTGTGTTGGGAAACTATTACCGTTTTTCATGTGAATCTGTGTGTATGCTAGTTAATTCTAAAACGCGTTTGCCACTAGCGTTTGCGTTCATAATATTACTTCTATTCCGGTATACGTAAATGCGCGATGTGGTAGTTATCAAAATTCATTGACGATACTGAGCTTTCATTGAACTAAATTCTTGGCGTTAGCAACAGCGCGATGTGTTCATTTAGTACTGTGTGAGTCGGGAATTGATAAGTAAACTTCCTACGCCTACTAATCATTTTTATTATGGTTTCATGTGACTGCTGCATCTATCATCTGATGCCTAAGCAACAGCGCAAGGAGTGCGGTAAAAGGCTGGCGCTTTACATGTGATGGTGACACATGGCTTCTTCGGTCATCAAGAAAGTGGGCTCATCCACTAGTCATCAGCAAGTGAACTTGTGCTCCAGAACTGCGCGAGGAATTTTACAGATAAGTGATATTCGGTTAATGATTCGGGATCCGAATTGTTAAACCTGATAATTTTGAATCGTCTTTAAGACTGTACAAATCATTTTATTCCTTATATCCCCTCCATTTTTGTCATTTTCAGAGCCTCTGTGGACCACGGTCATTTAAAGGCCTAGACCACAGCATCGTCCTTTCCAATTTCCTTTAGAGCCCCTGTGGACCACGGCGCAGAAGATCGCCCAGACCACAGCATCGATTACTTGTGAGCTATTTATAATTACTATCGTAACAACGTGCTTGTTGTTCGTTATTGTTTTATTATTTCAGAGCCTCTGTGGACCACGGTCATAATTTAAAGGCCTAGACCACAGCATCGTCCTTTCCAATTTCCTTTAGAGCCCCTGTGGACCACGGCGTACAAGACCGCCCAGACCACAGCATCAATTACCTGTGAGCTATTTATAATTACTATAACGTGTTTGTTGTTCGTTTTTCTTTTATTACTTTTTTCAGAGCCTCTGCGGACCACGGTCATAACAATAAGGCCCAGACCGCAGCATCAACCTGTATCCCATTTCCTTTAGAGCCTCTGTGGACCACGGCGTACAAGACCGCCCAGACCACAGCATCAATTCCTAGATTTCAGAGCCTCTGTGGACCACGGCCATTTAAAGGCCTAGACCACAGCATCGTCCTTTCCCATTTCCCTTAGAGCCTCTGTGGACCACGGCGTACAAGACCGCCCAGACCACAGCAACATCCCTGTCTACGAGAATTTAAAAATAATGCAATGATGCGTGGAGCATTTGCATTGAACCTATAATAAATCTATTCATGCAATGATGCGTGGAGCATTTGCATTGAACCAATAATAAATCAAAGCCATAATGCGTGGAGCATTGGCAAACTACTGCTACTCACATTCCCTTGTACAGCAAATTTATTTAAGTTTAACTGTGAATGTTTGCATGTGAACTGTTGTTTACAGAATATTATTAAGAAAGTACCTACTAAAAGTTGGCTGATAATTTTGTTACGTGAATATTGTTTCACTCTAACATAAAATTAAATCTTCGCAATTTGAAAAATAAGCAATGCAGCTTAATTTATGCAGTGATGAGAAACAAAGTTAACAGCTAGTGTACCGGTGTACGGGTACCTACCTCAAAACCAAATTTCTAGTTTTAAGAAACACCGTGCCTGGTGCAGGGCGCGCACCACCTGTCAGAATGGCCGAGTCGGCGCGAAGCGGGCTACGTCTACGGTGTTGAGCAGGGCAATAGGAAACATAACATGTTTACCTACTTTGATTAACTAAATGTTTACCTACCTACTTTGGTTAGCTAAATAGTTTGCTCATTAGATTGTCGAAACTAGATAACTTCACTGTAAAGATAATTGATCAAAGAAAAGAAAACAAAAAGAAAAGAAAAAAGAAAAGAAAAAGAACAAAAAAAAAAAAAAAAAATTTTCTTTTCTCTTAAGAATGCAAACTATTACTCTTGCAAACTTAACTGCAAGCAACGGTGGTTGCTTACAGATACCAAACTCAGAAGGAAACGTCTCATTGTTTCAGAACATAACTGGACTGGTGCAGAGCACGCACCATCTATCAGAATGGCCGTATCGGAGCAATGACGTCACAGGCGAGCTTCATGGACGGTGTAAAATGACAACAATCAAAACATGTTAACTTTGGTTTACTAATAAGCGTTTAGAACCATAAATTACTCATTGGATTGTTAATAATTTCACTTAAACTTTGATTAACTAATTAATGTTTGCTAACCATAAATTATTCATTGAATTGTTAAAACTAGACAAATGATTGTTAAACTGAACAAATTCACTGTAAACACAATTTTTTAAAAGATTGCCGACAAGTTTCTTGCCCGTTCTTCTTGTACGGCCTCTTACTTGGAATGGGCGCCTAGAGTCATTTATTTTAACTATCATGAGTGCTCTCCTGGGCCCCATGTTAATAAAAAGTAATGAATTTCAATTGAAGATTAAAATCTAAAGTAGAATGACAAGATCTAACAAGTTTTATAAAGATTCTTTGTCACAATCTGTTTTGCTATAAATACGAGCGACCGACTGTTGGAAAGAGCAGTATTGCGCCTACCGTCGGACCGTTCAGATCTCCCATATAACCTTGCCGAAATAAATGGTTGAGATAAATCGAGCTTCTACGAGTTTTCTTTCTACGAGGGGTGAGCGGTCACCATGATGCTGAAGATGTTGACGTCACCGGTGGTGACGTCACCGTTTTTAAAAAGACCCCTGGACTCGCCGCCCCGTCATATATATATATATATATATATATATATGTATATATTCATATATACCGATATTTTCGTAGAAGTCGGTTGCCGCTTTTTTAAAAGTAATTTTTAATGTAAATCATGGTCACCTTATGTTCGGCACATAGGTACGTGAAATCCGGGGCGAGAGTTAACGTACACCATATTACCACAACTATTAGTTTTCCTAAAAAAAAGGTGAGCAGCCTCCCAGAATAAAAAAAACACATGACAGCGTGAAAACTCGTGAAATCGGTTACCGTTTTTTTAGTCATTTTTAATGTAAACCATGGTCACCTTGTCCTTATGTTCGGCATATAGGCACGTGAAATCCGGGGTGAGAAATAACAGTAACGATATTACAGTTTTCCTAAAAAAAACCGGTGAGCATTCCTTACAGAGTAAAAAAACCACATGACCGCGTGAAGACTCCTGAAATCGGTTGCCGGTTTTTTAATAATTTTTAATGTATCATGGTCACCTTATGTTCGGCACATAGACACGTGAAATCCGGGGTGAGAGTAAACATAAACCATATTACCACAACTCATACAGTTTTCTTAAAAAAAAACCGGTGCACCGGAGCATCCTTCCGTAAAAAAAACCACATGACAGCATGAAGACTCGTATCGAGAAATAATATAGCTTTTACTGTGTACAAATGGCGAAAGATTACCTAATCAATCATAATAATTATATTGGCAAGTTGCCACATTCATATTACTTTGAAGATTATTTTTTTCTTTCCACGCTTCATCCCAACATTAAAGAATCAAAACCTAAACCCAAGAAAATATTTCAATTTTCTAAACAACTATGCTGCTGTTATATGTTCGCTCCAAACATAAATAAGTTTTTTTTATGTTATTTGGTAACGAGACGACCTGGTCGTTTGCCTGATGGTAAGCAAAACGCCGGCCCATAACAATTGCAGTGCCGCCCAGAACTTTGAAACATAAAGGCCTGCGCGGCACTGCAGATCGCTCGTTACCCTGAGACATTAGGTATTAAGTCTCATAAGCCCAGTAATTTCACTGGATACTCTGCTCATCAAACCGGAACACAGTAATGCTTTCACACTACTGCTTGGCGGCAGACTTCACGAGCAAAGCGGTGGTAACAACCCAGACGGACACTCGTAGAAGAGTTAGTCCTCCCACTAACAATCAATATTCCAATCAAATCAAAAAATCAAAAAGTCATCAATATCTTCATTTGCACTTCATTCTCATTTCTAAAACGCTATAAATAAGTAAGTATGGACCTAATACATACAAAGTACAAAAAGTATGAATGACCTTTAACATTCCTCACTACTTACATTTTATATCTATATAACAAAGGTAACCATGCAGTTACCATCATACGTACTATCAGATAAGTAAGTTAATATAGTATACGCGTTATTTCAAAATTCAGTTTATTCACTTAGTTTATAATTCTAATTTATTATGTTGAGCCTGTGCCCTGTGTATAATATTATTCTTTCTTCTTCCAGGCCCAAGGTAAAGGACTCCCAGTCCTAAAAAGAAAGTACGATTTTAAATATCACTCTATTCGCTAGAGTTACTCATGCTTTTACGACACCAACGGCATTTTTCACTTTTGCAGCTGCAAAAATCATTAGCGTCTTCCACCTGAAGCGAACGCTCCCATTTTTTCTTCTTTTTTTCAATCATAGAACAACATCGGTAACGCAACATCTGCACCGAACGGAAACTTTTTTGTGCGCCACCGCAAGCACTAGTTGCGGATTTCCGCTAGAAATAGGTCAACAGGTCACTAACTGTAAAATTTCCGATCTTGTAAATCCATTTCTTTTAGGGTAGACTGAAGTAAAGCATCAGTTTTTTTTCAACAATTTGAATAAACAGTTACTTATGCTATTGCTTATCTTTATCAATCTAAGTACATTTTTTAACCGATAATTCTTCACTCAATTAAATTTAAGTAAGTGCTTACATAAAATTAAGTTGAATATTCATATCGATGTTCGCTGTGTGTTCTTTATTATGCAAAAGGCATGTGCAATGTTTATCTTTATAGGTAGACAAGACTTTATTGAAAAGCAATAAATAAGTAGGTAGAATATAACCAATACCCAAATAAGTATCATAAAACATTCATCCAGGTGAAGCTGTTAAAATTATCAAGATTTAAAATACCTGCTAAATTGTATTTTAAGTAAGTACTTACTCACCTACTTGGAAATAAATAATATAAAAAGAAAATCATGAAAACTTTTCTCATTCACGGCATTCAGTGGCCATAGTAAAAAGCAATCCAATTCACAGCACGCAAATAACAAGTAGAAAACCAACGGAACTAAATAAACTAATTTCTCGCTTAGTAAAAGGAAGCGCTCGGCGCGAAACACGAATTTTCCATAACAAAAACTCACGCGCACCGGAAAGTGCCTCGTTTGTTTCCCGCCATCCGGCGCCTCGACCAACCGAAAATTGGCGCCGAAATTCCAATCGGCCAATGAGACAACTGGCCGCCATTTTCCACCAATGAGCCCCGAGCCCGCGCTCTCGCCACCGCGTCATTGTCATATCTCGGAATTTAGTACGACACCAGTGAAGTGAATGAATACCGTCCGCAACCCTTTGAATTTTCCACTGGATTACAAAATATTGTAGCACAGGTGAGTTTTGTATAGAATTATGATAATTTAATCCGTATTTTTCTCGATCTAATCCTCTACGCCACTTTATCGGGCTCGATTTTACGAATATTTCGCAATTATTTTATCATTATCTTATTGTGAACGAGCAAATTACCAATACCCAAATTCGAATACTTGGACAGTAATATTTGATTGCTTGATTAAGTATATTTTTTAATATTAATAAGTTCTTAACTTGTCAATAATATGTGTTAGAATGATTCCTACAAATTCTACACGAAATCTCGTCAATCGAGTTGGACCAAAATGGCGGCGATGCTCCGAGCTATTAATACATTCTGCCTCCCTTTTACACAGTATCCTTTGTACCAATGTCAGAAAGGGATAGACAGAGTTCTATCACGAGTTACGTAGTTATGCTGCACACGTAACCGTAACACGTCTTCATTTTCGTAAACAAGTTAGATCAAAGTGTTGCTATGTAATGATTTTCCACAACTACCCATAGGTTAGGAAGAATTATTAAAAATATTTTTTATATTCATAATAATTATTTACATTGTTAATAAACGATAGAAACAATTTACTAGTATATTAAATAGGTTAAGTGATAGTTTTGTGTGTGATAAATAAAAAGAAGTTTGAGTAAATTTGGTTGTTTGAAGTAAAGTCTGCAATTACTATTAAAAATCTTGTACTGACTTTCTAAATGAATTACAAAAAAAATATATTTAATTTAAAAAAATACTTGAGTAGGCTGGTAACTGGTGGCAAATTATTGATATTTTATATTTAATTATTATTTTTAATGGTTATATAATGTTAAAAAACAAAGTAGGTCAAACTTAAAATTATTGGCCTATTAACTTACTATAATATTTTTCCGTGCATAAGCATAAACATAAACAATATGTTATGTTATGTATAAACATAAGTGTCGTAAAATTATTTTAATTTTTGATAGTAAGAGTATATTGCCACAATCAAAACTTAGCGGTGGCGATTTGAGGAACTAAACAGGCCGGAAGGTTGCGGAACATAATGTTGGCAGATCAAATAATTTCGCAAATAATTTGCACATAACTGAAGCTATATCTGCCGAAACATGAAATGATTTTTTAATTCTATTTGATAATGAGATGAGCTGTTCGTTTGCCTGATGGTAAGCGTAACGCCGGCCCATAACAATTGCAGTGTCACTCAGAACTGAAATGTAAAGGCCTGCGTGGCACTGCAGTGCGCTCGTTTCCCTGAGACAGGTATTGAGTCTCATAAGCCCAGTAATTTCACTGGCTACTTTGCTCATGCCCAAGCAGGAACGGGCAAGCATTACTGTTCCGGTTTGATGAGAAAAGAAGCCAGTGAAATTAATGGGCTAGGAAAACTATGGCTTTTCCTAGGTACCTATTATATTATATCAATTACGCTTTTTCTCAATTTTGTGTTAAATTACAAAACTAGCAACACAGAACTTTTGCTCAGTAGCGCCAGCCAACTTATACTTGCTGGACTATAAATATTTTTATGATGTATTTGTCAATGATAAATTGCGATTCTATAATGTTACAATACATGTCAAAAATATAATTAAATAAGAATAAAATTTCACTATGGATTATGGAGCTTGAAGAGCACAGCACTAGAAGAGAGGATGCCTTCCAATTTCGTTCAGTCATAAAATAAAATTAATTTAGTTTTAACAGGCTCCAAAAAAGGAGGTTATCAATTTGATATTAATGGAACTGCAATATATGCACAAACGATAATCTATTAGAGCATCCAAACAATTATACAAAATCTTATAGGTGTATATACATACATACACCTTGTCCACGCATTTCTCCGAATCAAGTATGTAGGTACCTAGTCGGATTGTGAAGTGACCTATTTTTTATTTATTATTACCTAGTACCTATTAGTATTTTGTTTTACTTAAAAGTAATACAAATGAGTACCAAGCCAAGTTACCAATACATTCCAGAAATATAATCTAAGTAAAAATCAATTATTTCTAAAGCCTAGTCAGCATTATTTCAGATAAATGATAGAATACATAGTGTGAGAATACATAACTTTAAAATTAAATAAATAAACGAATTGCTCTAAAATTGAGTATTTTTGAAATAATAAAAAATCAATTTAGTCTAAAAAAATAATACTGAGGGCGACACTAGTGACTGGGACTTAATTTAATCTAGCTTCAGTCAAAATGCCTAAAGCCAACTGCCGACAAATTAAATTAAAACTGTATAATTTTTCTTAAGTGTTTCAATCGAATAGTAGAATTCTGGGAAATAATACAATAAACTAGGGAGCATAATCATAAACTAGCCGCACCGTGCACCGGTTCTCCGAACTACGAATATACACGTAGCGCCATCTTGTGTCAAGGGGCGATACGCGCGTCGCTTGCGCCGCGTCGCTTTGCTCAACTCGACCGCGCCACGATGACGCCGGTCGCCGCCGCCGCGCCGCAGTCGCCGAAGGAATTTCGGCCGTGCGGACGTCACGTGTCGCTCGCGTACTCTCGCGTCACTACGACTTGTTTACACGCACTAAACTAACAACTCGTAGTCTTATTGGTGCGTGATGAACAAAACACTTCCCCGATCATTAAGCCTATCTACCGTGGAATAACAAACGAACTTGTCGCTAGGTGCACACGGATGCTGTCGTGAAGTGAACTGTGCTGGACTGTCGACATGTCTACTTTGAGTGTGAGAGCCCCGGGCTTGCAGGCCACCACCGTGCTGGACACTAGGGCGTTGCGAGTGCGCGGTGTTACAACTCTAGACGGCGTCAGGAGAAACCTTTTCGGTTGTACTGACAGAGAAGAAAACAGACGATTTGTCGAAAGAGAATTGACGAGACAACTAGAACTGGACAGCCAGAGATG
The DNA here is from genome assembly GCA_907269065.1 of Crocallis elinguaria. Lineage (NCBI taxonomy): Eukaryota > Metazoa > Arthropoda > Insecta > Lepidoptera > Geometridae > Crocallis > Crocallis elinguaria. The sequence continues at coordinate 4,197,580 of OU026076.1, forward strand.
GGGCTTCGATTTCGCCAATGAGAAACCCTTGCCTGGAGCTCAGAGGTTCGCGTGGCAGCTGGTCCCGGCCTCAGCGGTCCCTGTTGCGTTGAGGAGATCGCCCATCACCATCACGACGCCCAAACCTGCCGCCACTCCCACGCCAGAGGCTAAAGTATCAAGTCCTGAGAGCAGTAAATCGCAGAAGAGAATAACAGGTATGTCATATAATTACAAACTAATATCGCTAACTATGCTACAAATTCCTTTATTTACTAAGTAAAACTGATAAGTAATAACTATTTGACAACAAACTATTTACCCATTACTCGCAAAAACACAAAGACAAAGAATCTTTAGTTAGGCCTGTATTAATTGAGTGAGCGACTGAGCGTCATTAGATACCTAATAATTGTATTGTCCATGATGTGCAACAACCTTAATTGAACCTTGTTGAAGCTCGGGCGTTGATTCTATTGTAAATAATTGCATTATTAAGAAAGTGGTATTCATAACGATAACGTAAGTAAAGTTGCTAAATGTTATCCTTAGGCATTTCATGGACGCAATAATACATAACTTCGTGACTTTGTTAATGATGCAGTTTTATTTATTTTTACTAGTAGAAATACATAGTCAAAACATGTATATATATTTACAGTGCATTGTGCAGTGTTGCCTTGTTTCATTTGAAAGTCACGAAACTTCAATGTCATGTAATGATGTCAACATTGACTGACATGTCATGTTGCAGGCAGTAATGCGAATTCGGCCGTTTAGCTAAACGTCCAGAGATCAATGAATCTACTCCTCATTCATTCAACAATCATAGACCTGGAATCTGGACCCTTCATTATAATTCCTGGTGTCTAGGAAATCGGATACTACGAGGACCTTGATCCCACAACATTCAGGCAAAAATTAATCTCAGATTATTTTTTTTAAACCAGCGAATTTTTTTTTATATTATTTATGTAAAACCAAACAAAAACGAAGTCATCTTTTGGCAGGACTTATTACTACGCGTTATTCAAACTGTCTTAAGCACTTATTACACTACGTGATATTTTACTATGACCGAATAACTATATAAATTTATAATATTAAATTTATATATTAAATAAATTTTGTATTTTGTATTTTAAATAAAATATAGCAGGCTAACTCTTATTACACTACGCAATTTAAATAACTGTCTGAAATTGTGTAGTATATAATGAATAACGCGTGGTGTAATAAGTCCATAGTGAACTACTTTTTGTGGTGCTTATATTGTACATATACATATATTATAATAAGCTTGTATGTTTTTGTCAGAGTGCATATTTCGGGTAGGAGTCATTTTGTAATCGTTACCTAACAAGATAGGAACTTTTATCGATATATATAGTACGACACTCCATCAGCAATATCAGTGTACACAAAAATAAGTTAATATTATAGTCACTTGCGTAGTGAACTATAAATATAAACTCCAAGCAATTAATCACATTAAAGAAATCGTTACAAGTCAACTGCAAGTTAATTACACGAGTAAATAGCGTTATCACACGTTATCAGCGTAATGAAATGCAATTGGCCGCGCTTGGTTGAGAGATGTTTTTCGAACAGTAACAAAACAATTTTTACGACTCAGCCACAGCGCAAGCGATAACAAAACGCAGCGAGGTCACTTTGATCTGATCTGACTCTGACTGACACCTCTATTTTTAAGCACGATGCACTCGCTTCAATGTGCCCCAACGCTGTTTTTGTACTAAAATCACGAATGTTTTTATGAAAATATTGTAATAGGTAATATTGTTTCTGAAATCCTTCACGCCTTATGTACGTAAAAAAATTAAAACAATTTTTGTGTAATATTGCGAAGACATTTTTTTTTATGTTATTTGGTAACGAGACGAGCTGGTCGTTTGCCTGATGGTAAGCATAACGCCGGCCCATAACAATTGCAGTGCCACCCAGAACTTTGAAACACAAAGGCCTGCGCCGCACTGCAGTGCGTTCGTTACCCTGAGACATTAGATATTAAGTCTCATAACCCCAGTAATTTCACTGGATACTCTGCTCATCAAACTGGAACACATTAATGCTTGCACACTACTGCTTGGCGGCAGCAAAGCAGCAAAGTACGTAAAAAATTAAATGTATTTTATGTTTTTTAAATAATAACTTCAAAATTCAATACACATTCAACCAGCCCCTAATATTAGGGCTCTTATTAATAAACAATGTTAAACGATAGTTTAGTTAACTAATATCTGGGTGACCGAACTTCGCTCGGTGTTTTTAAACAATGTTTGTGTAATATTGCGAAGACAATTACAAGAATTACGACTATATAGGTAAACTTAAAAATCAATACTTTATCTAAATACAAAATTTCATCCAAATATTTCCCGGATAGCCGAACTAAATGTAAATATTTATATGTACAGGAATAAGATAATTATGTTTCGTCTTAGTTGTTCTTTGACAATTTTAAACTGAATCGAAAGAGACAAAACATAGCTTAGCTATTCAACCGTTTAACACTAATATTTATTAATAAGAGCCAATATTAATAAACATAAAAAGTATATGGATAAAAGAACTATACGACAACTTTCTATACTTACAGTCCGGTGACGCTGTAGAGGTCGCAAGACCAACAGCACGGTCCTTCAAAAAAAAAAAAAAACTTTCTATACTAATTGTCCAATAATATAGTCGTATAAACATGTTGGCGTCACATGAATCTTTAATTCTGACTAAGCGTTACATTTTATTTACGTATGTTATTAAAACTAAGTAAAATTAGTATGAAATATTGTTAATTAACACATGCGACCTAGAAATACTACACATTTATATTAGTTTATATAAATTTACTTAATTAAATAGATTCATGGTTAACTTCAATTATATTCTAAACTTTTGTAACTTATCAGTCTCGTTGTAAGGTACCTTTTTCGTTACAGGATTTTGATAATAATTTGAAATATTTATTTTAGTTAACAGTATAACAAAATTCAAAGAACCTTGTGGCATTCGATTCAATTAATTTTACTGAAACATAGCGCGAGGCAAAATTAATTTAATTCAATTAATTTATTTCATTTGTAACATAACAGTATATAATACCAAAGCATTACAAATCCTACTTAATATTATAATTGCGACAGTGCGTTTGTAGGTTTGTCCTTCTTTCACGCAGCAACGAAGCAACGGATCGACGTGATTTTTGGCATAGATATAGTTTATGGACCGGAGAGTAACATAGGCTACTTTTTATCCCGGAAAAATGCACGGTTCCTGTTCGAACGCGGGTGAAAACCGCGGGCAGAAGCTATTATGTCATAAAAATATTATTCAGTCGTATTGAATTACATTAATTTTGAATTGATTTTTTTGGCATTACTATTCAAATTCAAATTCAAATTCAAAAGTCTTTATTCAAATAGGCCCCAAAGGAGCACTTATGAAAGTTAAAATGACTCTAACAGCCGGCCTCTGCAACATTCATCTACCCGAATCACAGACTAAAACTAATGCTGTCTTTATCAGAACATAATAAATGACAAAGACACCAACAGACCCAATCCGTGCTCAAAGTCAACGAATCTTCCAGAAACCCACCGTGCCCGTTCCAAATTGGTATAGGCCGAGCAAGAAGAAGGGCAAGAAACTCGTCACGGCATTCTTTTTAAAAAAAAGTAGTTTTTTACAATGATTCTAATGCTAACAACTAACAATTTAAAGTTTAGTAGTCGCCAGGAGGCTCCTGAGCTGTTTGCCTCCATGCATCCTTGTCATCTACATAATCCTTAATTTTATAATACGCTTTTTTAATTAATACACTCTTGACTATACGTTTAAACTTTCCTTGTGGTAATTCAGTTAATACTTTAGGAATTTTGTTGTAGAATCTGACACCATTTGCCAGGAACGATTTGTTAGTTTTACTTAATCTGAACCCGGGTACAACAATTTTATGTTTACTTCTAGTATTTAACTCATGTACATCACTTTTTAAGTTAAATTTAGTAATATTCTTCCGTACATACATTATATTTTCCAAAATGTATAGCGAAGGCAGGGTTAGAATACCTATTTCTTTAAAAAAGTCTCTTAGAGATTCGCGTGGACCCATGTCATAGATGGCGCGATTAGGATGGAGGTATTAAAAAAGAACAGCTTTCTTTTTTGTCAATGTTACTGTCGTGGACTCTACAGTAATCATCTGAATACGCGTGCCCTAACCGTTGACTAATAGTACCCCCTTCTTGAGGTATCATAATATTAAGTGTAACTTGTGTAACTAAATATGCATATCGTATGTGCAATACGATATGGAACGGATAATGATGCCACCTGGCAATAATGGTTATTACAAAAATTATAGTCATGTCTACGTCGTGGTTGTATCAGGGAACTTAATTTTAATCTGCAATATTTATTTTATACGATTTCTTATCTTATGGTACGTATAGATGAAAAATGCAAGTTATAGGTACCGACTCTATAAAGTGGCCCATAGCTCTCTGAGAGAAGGCCGGTATCAGTGGGAGTGTAAAAGGCTGATAATAATAATAATAAACGTACATACATGAAACTTTCTTGAATAATTATGTAATATGAACTTAATCATGCTTTAAAAAAAAACAAATAATAAACTGCATACGACTTGTACCCTTATAATTGAGCTACAAAAGAATCCTGCATCCTCCAAATGTTATGGCCCAATTGCAAATATTTTTTATCCATCGAGGTGTCAGAAACTTCATAAAGGGGCAAATGAAGTTGCTTATTAAAGTGTTAAGGCCTCATAATTAAAAATTAAGATTTCAACAGACTGGTGTTAGTTGATAATAAACGATCTTTTTTGCACTGGGTTATATTATTGAAGGGGACATTGTATCGAAGTGTTTAGCTGCTTATTATATTGTTTTTTAAGTTTTAAATAAAACACTTTATGTGATGCTAATTAAGCGGTTTATTTTTCGGTGTAAAGAGATTCATTACGTGCGGTAACATTAATATTATGAAGGACTAGCTTCTGCCCGCGGTTTCCACCCGCGTTGCCACAGGAACCGTCAAACCGATCTGTCAAATTTAAATCAACTTGTCAACATTATAAAAACTTTATTGACCGCTGTCAATGTCAATTTTATGTCACACTAACTTCTGCCCGCGGTTTTCACCCGCGTTCCCACAGGAACCGTGCATTTATCCAGGATAAAAAGTAGCCTATGTTACTCTCCGGTCCATTAACTATATCTATGCCAAAAATCATGTCGATCCGTTGCTTCGTTACTGCGTGAAAGAAGGACAAACCAACAAACACACTTTCGTATTTATAATATTAGGATGGATAACTAAGAAGCTGGGTGGGCAGTTGAAATTAGGACTAAATTATAAAAAGTTTGACCTAGATTCGGTTTGTTTTGATATATCGCTCCACTCCGGGATCTACTACGACCAGCCTCCCACATTTGTCCCATTTTAGATTGCACATGTGTGTGGCAAAACTGGTAAACATTAAGTTAGGTATACAATATACCTACTTGGTATGCGAGCGTGCGTACGTTTCAATGGCAAATGTTTTTACTATTATTTACTACGTGCAGAGCAGACTGTTCCAAATTACGACTTAGAAAATGATACAACACACCCAATGTAGAGTTATCTATACAAATAAATAGAATTGAAGTCTGTTTGTAATATCAAAATAACAGCTTTGTACCAAATGCATTTCAATGTATATACGGAAACTATAACAAAACAACCATTTTTTAAATTTCTGTCTGTTTGTTCCGGGCAATCCCGAAACGGCTGGGCTGATTTTGACGGGGCAGATAGCTGATGTTACAAGGAGTAACTTAGGCTACTTTTATTTTAGAAAAAGAAGTAGGGTTCCGCGCAAAAAAACAAAAACCATGAAATCCAATATCTCCGCGCGGGTGAAACCGCGGGCAGCAGCTAGTGTTGTAATAACAGTGATCAACCAGTTGAATTACAAAGTGCGCTATAGGTACCTATTAAGTGACCTACTTCCACGAAAACATTCTCAATTACGTACCTACCTATCGTGGATCACGGACTTCGTTAGTAAATTACTGAGACGCAGGACGCTGGCTACCGAATCAACACGAATAAATAGGAGATAGTCGTTTATCCTTCTCGCACCCACGTATTCAGATAACCGATGACGAGACGCACTCGTCGACGCGTCACCCAGTGTACGCATACGCGGCGCACGCTCGCGCCGTTTGCAAAATGGCTGCTTTTATATTCGACCGTAACATAAGCATCTTTGTTTTACATCCTAATTGAGATCGCGCGACATAAAATGAAAACAGATGGGATCCAAAACTGTTGTTTTTTAGCGATTGGTAACGCGTTAAATAATTTTCAAAAGCAAACGATGAAGACGTAACGACAGGTTTATCTCGGCACTATCAGTTTGTTTATCTAGAACGATTGTTTGTTTTGTTTTTTATGTGAGTTATCATTTGACGTTTTGTGTACAGAACAGACTACAAACATTTGGTTTAAACCTGTTACAACTTACATGCTTTTCTTTTTTGATGTTACACACAAAACATGTAAAACAAATTAGCAATTAACTATTAACAATTAACCAAATTAGCAAACAAACGACTAGCTCGTCTCGTTACCAGTAACATAAAAAAAAAATTCTATTCATTACTGAGAGCTCTAAAAATAAATTGAATTTGCTTTGTCATTCACTTTTGTTTTTTTTTAACGGGCTAAATGCCTTTAATGACTATCTAATACATAAACTCAATTATAGTCTTAAAACTTGTAATGTCTGAATACTAATTTATATATATAATGCAATAGAATTATTCTAGAATTAGATATTAAATATAATAAATTTAAAGTAATTTGACTCATGTAATTAGATTTAAGACGTTGAAAATTTAATACTAAGATATAACTTAAAATTGTTAACTGCTAGCACTGACTTGCAAATGCCCTAACAGGGTGCATGTATCACTAACATAGCACATACTATATACATAAGATCCAATGCTATAAATACATGTATGCCATAAATGAATAAATAAATAAACAAATAAACACTACATCTAACCTAGCTAGCTACAAAAACAGTTGGATAATCTGCAGATATATCTTTTGAAGTTGCATGTCTTGAGATCGGCTTCCCGCGTTTACTATTTACCAACTGAACCACCAAAAACCCTCAAAAACTCATATCACTATTCGGCAGATGTACAATCTCAGCGTTCTCTATGAGTATTTGAGCAATCAAGGGTCACGATTTCATTGTCTGAAACTGACCAACCGTGCTGGCTTCGCAGGGGTCCGGAACCCGGTCACCCAATTCCTAACTTCCCTTCTGATTTCAATAACTGCACGTAATTACACCTTTACTAGTGTCGTTGAACTCCTTCAGTGTTTTCGGTTATGGGAACTTTAGTGGACTCCACCGCGGGGTTTCTATAATTGTACGTTTTCGGCATTAGAAATTGTTGCAGTTGCATTTCAAATGTCCGTTAGAATTGCATTTCATTATCTGGACTTATTGAAAACTGCGTTTCCGGAAGATATTTTGATGCAGGTATTTTATCAACTCACTTTTCAGTAAGAACAATTTTCGTTGATTTTTTTTAAATTAGGATTAAATAATAAGCTAAGGACTAGATTGCTTCTACAAATATTGTATATACAATAAACCGGGCCTCATGTCACCCCTGCAAATGGCACAGAGACTGCATTGTGCACTGATTGTCGTAATTTCGAAGCGAGCGCGGCGCGTGCGCTACAAGCGCCCTTTGTGCACCCTCGCGGACACTGACTTCGTAACGGTTATATCGATTTTTTAACTGACACCTTCCCTGGTTTGTGTTGTAGATAGAATTGGGATGTTCACTGATTTTGGGAAAGTGTTTAAAACGATGCAAATGGGCCTAATATAACCCAAAATATTTGAAATTACTTTTTAAATACGGCTAATACTTTTTCATGTATTTTAAATGCCATTTCAAGTTTCGCTCCAAAACGGCAATACTGGTCACGTGGTCGATGTGACGTCACGATTCCTGGCACAGATAACTATACATATTCACAGAAATCACTCTAAAATACTAGGCAGAAAGAGCAATATCGTCAAGAGCAAGTGACGTCACGCGCGTTTTATGTCACGTGATTTCGGAGTGATGTGATTACATTTTGATTATTAAATTAAAATTATATTCCTTAAAAATAAACAAAAATATTGTGTTTTATAGGATTTCTGTCACAAAAACTACCGTTTCACGGCAAGATTATATTTTTATTTAAATACAGTCAACATCCCAATTGTCGACCTCGTGTATTAACACCTATTTTTTTATTGTGACCTTTTTTTATGTCCGTGCTGTTGGTCTATCGTCCTTTACAACGTCACCGAACGGGATTTACAGTGACCTACAAACTATAATATTCCACACATACAATAAAAATTATTTGTGTGATGTTTCTGACGTCAGAGCCAATTGATGAGGTGTGAACAAAAGCGAAAGCATAGCTTGATAAGAATCTATCCTACTCAAGCACAAGTGTCAAAGTTTCACCAATCACACTTGCGAATTCAAAAATGGAACCCATGCGGGCGTTAAAAAAAGTTGTCAACACACGTGTTTTAAATTTGAAAATCGAGCAGATAGGGGATCGTAACGGTTGCAGGGATCGCATCTGCTACCACGCAGTATCGCACCCCACAGATAGGGGGTGAAATGCAATCCACCCCACTAAATATATTCTGCATCGAATGACCGGGGGATTGTAAACTCATCTGTTCTGTATCATTTAGGAATAATATTTCATGTTTGTATGCTGTCTGTGTACTGAGCAGCATTGTTAAAACCATTGTTTTTGTATATCCAATTAACATCTGTCAGGCGTGTTTACGGTTATTTATTTAAACCCCAGTCGGTATAATAAAATTGACGTAACTATAACTTAGTTTTGAAAAAATCATTGTCGAACTCTAGATATAGACAACACACAAACGATCAAGTACATTTTCTCTACAAAAGCAGTCTTTCGGATAGCAACAAAACAGCCAGTATCTACATACTCTAATTATAAAGAACAGTGCACTTGCACTTGACCATAATGGCAGCGAGTCGCCCCCACCCATTTCTTGCACTTGTTAATGCAGAAATGTAATTGTCTGAATCAACGACTCAACACTGATGTTCTTATAGGGCTGTCACATACATTTGTAAATATCCTAAATATAGAAAGACTGTTTTAGCTTGGCTCCCTCATACAGTAAAATGCTGTAATAGTTTCAGATAGAACCAATTAAGGTCTAGTAGGTAGTAACTAGACCTAAAAATTTAGGCGAGTGGAAAGGAAAATAAGATATAGACCGTTTAAATTTTATTGTAGGTTGTTGCAGCAGCCCTAATCGCGGGTAGTACGTTAGGGTTCTCACGGTTGCGCGTGCGCAGCCCACGTGTAGTAACCCTAAGGAAACGCCGTGTAAGATATGGTCCAATGCCCATAACGTTCACATGATAAAAACGGTCTTTCCAGGGGTTTGTACAAAAACCACTAGCCATAAAGCAACCCTTAAGTTCACCTGCGTATATAGCCTAGTTAAAGGCTTACTTTATAAAAAGGCTAAATAACGAAGTAAATTAAAACAAGTTTTTACAGGATTTACTTTTTAAATACATATTTGAACTCTAAAATCTAAACTACAGATCTAGTCTAAATAATACGTTTCTTGATAAATAAATCATAATACAAACAGACACTTCAATTTTATTTATTTGTAAGTAGACATAATTAACTCAAAAACTTCCCGTGTTACCGCAAAAAACTACTTTTAGACGACTGTAAAGCTAGACAGTGTCTAAAGATAAGCATCTAAAATGATTGACAACGTTTAGCCACTACTTAATCCAAAATTTGTGGTTGTTAATATTTAAACACACGACTGCGTCTTTGTTTAAGAGTTAGACGCAGTTTAACAAGTGTTTAGAGTGTTTAATATTATAGTATAATATTATAGTTTAATATGATTAGGTACATACAATTTTTATTTTTTTTATTTTTATGTGACTTTAAATGGAATGATTTAGAGAGCTATGTTGTATTTGGACGGACAATGTCAAATTATTATTATTATTATTTACTTTTTCAATCATGCAATGTTTATTAGTGTAATTGGTTAATCTGTACTAAATAAATAAATAAATTATTATAGTATAATATGGTACAAGGTTACAGTTTTTAGATTTGTTTCCTTTTGCATGTGATTTTTCTAACAAATCAAATTAATGCAGTGCTAATGAGGTAATTTATTGATCCATAAATAAATTTAATTTTGTCTGTTTTCCGCAATCTGACATTGTATCAACGTTTCCTGTAAGTATATTATTACTTTATATAGTATATTCTATATTATTTTACAGGGTACCTTTTGTTTTTTTATCAAAATTGACTTAACTATTTGTATTAATATAATATATAAACGACTTACCCTTTATGGCAGATCATCGGCGCAAGTACGGATCTATTCGGGTCGATAAAATTCGATAATATTCGATAAAATTGACAGTTCAAATCGATAAGGTGGGATTTATCGAGCCTCGAAACAATCGACAAAAGTTATCGAAAAGCTAGGTCGAATCCAAAGAGAATATAGAGCTACTACAATCCTTTACGATCAGACTTCGGTACTCGCAACATTCGATAAATTTGTCGAGTTTTTCGGTTCGACAAATTTATCGAACCGCCTTCCGTACTCGCGCCGCATATAGCATAAATACACACTCTAAACACGTGTTAAAAATTAAGGGTCTTACCACAAAAAAATTAAATACACGTTAAACCTGTGTTAATCACTGTTTAACGCCTAAACTTGCCTTAGTCGCGCGATTAAATATGAGCAACCACAAATCCTGATTTAAGTAGTGTCTAACCGTTGTCTAATACAATTCTGTTGTGACAATTCTAATCATTTTTGACGTTTATCTTTAGATACTTTATGATAACACAATACTTTAACTTATTAATTAACTACAATACTTTACGATCAGACTTCGGTACTCGCAACATTCGATTAATTTATCGAGTTTTTCGATTCGACAAATTTATCGAACCGACTTCCGTACTTGCGCCGCTGAAGTCTGATCGTAAAGTATTGTAGTAGCTTTATATTCTCTTTGGATTCGATAACTTTTGTCGGTTGTATCGAGCCTCGATAAATTATATAAAAAATCGATAAAACCCAGTTTATCGAAATGAACTGTCAATTTTATCGATCGAAAAGATCCGTACTTGCGCGGCTGAGCTTAAGAGACGATGTGGTCTAATGATACCCTAGACTAGAACTAGCTCTCAAGTGCAACTGCCAGAAACACACAAGCACCTATCGAATATTTAAAAAATAGACCATAGACAATCCGAAATCACAAAAGATCTACCAAAGAGTACAGCTAACCGAGCACATAGCTGTACACTTTCTAATTGCCGGCCTACATTAGGTAACAGTTACACATCTAAGCCACGAATGGGGATGTTGACTGCCAATTTATCACGATAGGTGGCGCATCGTCGCCATGGCCATTGAAAACTGTCAGTTTCATACATTTTATAACCTATAACTCAGTAAATCTTAATTTTATTTAATTTTATGCCACTGTGTGCAGTACCAGGATGTTTGAACCCCGGTGTACATTTATTTCCCAAGGATCCAATAATAAAAAAGAAGCTATACGTCGCAAAAACTTTGTACTATACAGCATACAAGGTTATGCCGGAGTCATTTCCATGAATCTGATTATGTAGAAGAATCAGCTTATACAGGTGAATTATTATGTGTTTATTTCGGTCATCAAGTGTCACAGATCGTCTTATCTTAATCTCTGTGGTTATTTTTAATAAGTAGCTTGTAAGAGTTTGTTTGAAACTTTTTATTGTTTTTCAGGAGATCCTCAAATATGCAGATATCTCAAAAAGAGACTGTACCAAGCGTATTCCCTTGGTGCACTTGAGTTTCAACAACACCTACATCAAGAAGCCTTCGGTATTTAGAAAGAAGCAAGAAGCTATTCATTTTTATACGGGCCTAGAAATCTATGATAAATTCATGCTGGTGATAGACACATGTGTAATAACTTAAATTACAAGGGAAGTCAAATTATTAATGTTTGTGTTGGTGATCAACTACAAAAATACCCATAACAAAGCCGGTGAATCCTGTAGCACAGCAAGTGACATTTAGCAGCTACAAACACAAAAATACTGTGAAGGCAATGATTGGGCTATGACTGGTGGTCTTACATCTTGTCTCAGAATGTTATGGAGATTCAGTCAGTGATAGACAGATTATAGGAAGATCCAAACTGGAAAATCTTTGTGCCAGTGGTGATTCTATCATGGCAGACAGAGGCTTTAATGTACAGAACTTTTATGTTTCAAAAGACATTAGTATAAATATTACGATGTTTTTGAAAGGAAAGACAAATACCAAGTGTTAGAATAATACTGGACCGGAAATTAGTGAGCAAACATGTTCATATAGAACATATTATTGGTCTAGTTAAGACATAGGTACAAGATTTTAAAAAATTAACTAAGTCCATATTATGTCCCCCTAGCATCTAGGATTTTATTTGGTTGTGCTATGGTTTGTAATTTTAGAGAGAATATAGTGAAATAAAAGTTTTTGTTACTTTTTATTGTTTTATTATACAGTATAATTATTCTTTCTTATTCTTATTCAAGTCGGGGCGATAAGGCCTGCACTGATGTTGAGGTTTATTGTGCATTTCCCACTGCCATTATTTACCCAAGCCATCCCAACTCCTTTACATAACGGAGCGCGGCTTTGGGTTGCTGGCACAGCTGTTCCAGTAAAGTTGTAGGTGGTGAACATTTTCTGGAGTCCAATCTTGGTCAAGCCTCTCTCCGTGATTCGCTGCGTTGCAAGAACAATCTGAAACAAGAGCCATCATGTTAAAATAAGATCCGGATAGGGGTATTAAACATGATTTCATATACCTTTAACATTGTATAGATAGAAACTACCTGTCAATTGTATAGAAACTACTTACATTGCATTTGTTGCTTGATAATCTTCGGCAATATTGTGGAACTATTGACGTCTTGGTAAAGTTGTACAGCGGAAACGTCGACTGCTCGGCTTTCAGACGCTGTTAGGGCTTTGATGGCCGAAACTAATATTTCAGTCTTAAGCTTCTAACCTAAAAATAAAAAACCACATATTATTATAAATAATGGTCTGTGATTTTTCGTAAATTTTCCTAGCATGAATCAAGTAAGTGTTAACGTGTTACATTAAAGAAAAGCTGTAAATTGTGTAACTTAACACTGTTAAAAATATTTTATTATAAAAACGTCTACCTCTCAATAAGATCTGCTTTCCTTCCAGTTATCTTTCCTCCTAGTTTTTTCAGTACATCTTTCAATTCTTTAAGCTTCCAGGTACCATACACGTTATCCATTATGATGATTCGACCGGTTTGAACACAAAAATATATAAAAAATCTACATGTAAACAAAGCGAAAATGATTTGACAGTGGCCATCGCGCCGCTGGCGCCATCTGCTCTGAGCTTTGCGCGTGGATCCCCATTGTGAAGCCAAGACAGTTTTTGTACCCATTCAAGACTATTTACTACATTGTTACACCTAAGCAGTAAGCAGTTTAAAAAAGGTTAATGGTGTAGCTTTTTTTATATGTACACAATAAGGCGCCCAGACAGTCATTTAGGCTGATTCAGAGACGAATTTATATATATGTCAATTTTGACATAAATTTACATCAACAAACAGTTTTGACATATGGAAGCAAAAGTTCTCGCTTAGCAATGATTTTTAACCGACTTCCAAAAAAGGATGGTTGGATGGATACCAAAAAAGGAAAAAGGAAGTTCACAAATCAGTGTGTATTTTTTTTATGTGTGTTTGCTCAGATCTCCGTCCTTTAAACCGATTTCGTAAATTATTTTTTTATTTGAAAGGATATACTTTCAGATTAGTCCAATGGAACTTTCATCAAAATCGATTCAGTAGTTTGTCACTTATGTCCGTTTTCATCAACCCTAGAAGGCGCCTAAATCCGATGCCTAAATGTTGCGTTGCCTAGGGCAAAGAAACGTTGCAAACTGATTACCTATACTTAGGACTGCTTATATTAGTAGTTTATTTAGGCGTAGCCTTATTCGTCGTTGGTGAAAACGGGCATTAGACTCTTCATAGTAATATTCAAACTTAAAATTTATTTATATTTTTACACGACTGCACAAAAAAGAGTAATGTTTTTAGGGTTCATGTATGTATGTGAGTTTCTTTATTCAAACTTTTAAATACCTGAACAAATTTCGATGTGTGGGGTATCGTTCGAATCCTTACATCTCCCGAGAGACACTAAGATATAAGACCAAGCACTACATAACATGGGCTTGCTTCTGACTCTTTTTTTTTTTTCCTTTTGACTCTCGATATGTAATTTTAAATATATTCGTTAAAGATTGCAATGATTAGACTCCCGTCTTTTCCCAGTTCCCAACTGCCTTCTTCACAGTCACTGACCCACGCCCTTATACCTCCTTTAGCACCCTCTCAACAATTACTTGAGTCACTGTCATAAAAACAGCTGATAAATCTGTTCCGGTAGGCGGCCATGTATACAAGGGTTTTTATGTGGGAACCTAGGCGGACCATAAAGAGTAAGTATCATTTCATTCCCTTGCCAGCGAAAGTGATGTTCTACTTTTGCTTTCGATGGCATCTTTGTTATCTTTTTAATTAGTTTATAATGTGTGCTCCGAATCGTTCAAGCTTTTTGTTTACACAAAATTAGACTTGAAAGAGTTTAAACGTCCACTTTCTTCTCGCGCTTAAGATATCATTTATAAGGGCCAAGGGCGGCGTCATAATTCCCGTCGGTCTAGGTACAGAAAATCCCAGGATCACTTACTGTGTATCAATAGACGATTTATTTACTTTTCCAGACACTGTTCATACCAAATTCAAAGTACATACATTTAACTACTTCACATACAAAGTAATAAAGTTCTTAAACACCCCTGTTCAATATAAGTACAGTAACTTGTTTGACGGGGTGCTCTAATAGTGCTCTTGAGCTAAACTTACTCGGTCATTAACATGCCCACTTAATATTAAACAGACATGCTCTGTACACAAGTACAGAATGCCTTTCCCATAGACCCCACATAACCACTTTTGTACATAGTACACTACCTACCTATACCTACCTTAAGATGTATTTAAGTTGTGTTGACTTGAATCGTGAGCAGTTAATTTATCACCCTCCTCGGATGTTCTGTTTTAACATAAACCTATTATGGCAAAGTTCTCTCCCTTATCCTTCCAACGCAACGTTTGCAGACTCTAGACTAGTGTAACCTTCATCCAATCTCGGATACATTCATCTAAATTATGGGGTTGGCCGAGCTTCGCTTGTTTTCCCTAGTTTCGAAATCCCAATTCATCTCCAAGATGAGACGGTTGCAGTCTACTTTTAGACCTCTTTAAAAAGTTAGTTGTGGATGGCTGAATTACTCCTAACTTTCTATGTTTATAACTACATGCCAGACCATTTCGTCATAGAATTGAGAAAATAAGAATCTCAAAGACAATCAGACATACTCGTAAAAGACGTTTGACTTGGATAACAAAGCAACAAGCGCTAAGAATCATAAGATTTAAAAAAAAAGGTTTAGGTCTATCAGTACAAGGGACAGTTCAAACGTAACCTATAAAAAATGTAAAGTAATAGGTACTTACCTGACTTTTAAATAAGCATCACGCATGCCAAATCTTCCTGAGAATATTTCACAAATCATCAGGTGCGTTTGGGAAACAACGCTAAAACCAATCGGTTATTACCTATTAGAAGGGGTGTTCCAATCGATACCATTTCAATAAGCCCGGGGTAGATAATTCTAGCTATCACTCTCGTTAAACTGTTCCCAGGAACACGTGCGTGATGTTATGGGAAATCGATAGCACTCGTTATGGATCAGAGAATGGGACCCAAATATTGTTTACCTGATGAGATATAATGGGTCACCGTTAACTATTGACCGTTGATCGACTACTAAAGGGACTTTTACTTGCAAAACATTTTGTTTTGTTACTGTTCTTTTGTTTTAAAAACCAAATAATTTCTGGTCATCTTTTTAAAACCTGTAAAGCAGTCTAGAATTTTTATTTTCGTCACTGCCACGCCTGTTGAAGTAATTGCAGTGCCATCCCGATTTTAGTGAGAAAGACATGCGCGGCACTTCACCGCGCTTGTCACCTAAATACATTTTTATACTTGTACGCGCCTTCGTTTGGCATCTATCTAGTCTCCTACGTCCAGTTGGACGAACAACTTTAGAAAGAAGGGCTTTCAAACTAAAATTCTGCATTGGTTGCAAACCGCTGGTTCGGCAGAATATGAGAGCGGTCATAAAAGTGGTGTGGAGGTATGCTAATCTAAAAGAACATTTACAATATCTAATTTAGTGCAACTTGCAGCTGAAGCTGATCCCACCCCGTGCCATCTGTTAAACGAACGTTAATTGATAGTACCGATCAACAATCAACGTATCGGCCCCCCAGTTTCAAAGCGGCGATCCCGCGACCATCAACAAGGGGAGCTTTTTCCCATTTCGCACCGGATCAATAAATAATTACGAGCTTTTAACCTCGTGTGAATATGACCTTAGCGTGTACTGGCCTTTTAGTGTGAACGCGCACGTCCATAGACCATAACAAACTTATTCCGCAAAAAGTTACGCTAACAAAGCAGGCTGCATACGAGGTAAACAGTTTTGACAGGCTCGATTTCTAAGTGCCCTGAACTGGGGCACTCCAATCAGAGTCACTTTCGCGATGGAAAAAAATAATAATTTCACACCACTCATCTCGATTTCACTTTATTCCAACAAAGCGGACTCAATCGAATTTCATTATTTTCAATTTGGTGCCGCGCTTCATTATTGTTTTAAATGGAACGCGTCAATTTCAATTTAGGAACGCGTCGGATTTGGTTTTTTCGTCCGACAGCTGTCCGCAAAGAATAATGCGCCGAGATTAAAACTAAATGTGGTATTCGAAAAAAGAATAAGATTTGAAAGGTTATTGTTTCAAGCGTTGGTAATTTGAATAAAAACCGTAATGTTCCGCATAGTGCGCAATATACCAACAGCTGTAGGGTTGCCAGTAGTTGTGTTAACGGCTACCACCTAACAGCTATTATTACTTATAGTTTCAAAGACAAGTAGGTATGTGTATATGTGGTTAAAGGCACTTGTCCACACATCGCTTTACTTAAGCACGGAAGTGACACATACTGAGCTGTCCGTGGGAATGACTTCGTAATTACACTTGTCGCAAGGACGCCCGGGTGTGAATTCCCTTTCGTCTTATGACAAACCCTCTCCCATGACAATACAATTTTCCTTTATTTTTGGGCACATAATCATTTAGTCCTAATGACCTTTGATGTTTCTTGTCTACTTCTAAGACAAAAGAAAATCTTCGACACATCATTTTTATAATAAGAGTATTTATAATACTTTGTAATAGAATTGGCGTGTTGCGATAAGAGTCCCAACCTTGGTACTGAGCGATAACATTAATAGGTCAACTTGACCTCATTACATTACGATCAGCACAATCGAAGTACTTAGGAAAATTGCTATGCAATGTTTCTGAAGAATAATTTTATTAATGAACTTTTATAATGCTCGGTAAATCTTAAGATTATGTTTCTTCAAACGTTACTATAAAAACCTCCAGATCCTTTTAATTCTGAACCGTTCTGCGTTTTTGGAAAATATATCATTATGTAAATTTAAACTGTCCAATACAAATAAACTCTGGGCGTGGTATTGATGTGTTACTACTTTATTTACATTTCGGCACTACAAAATATCAGGGTGAGAGTGATGAGATAAATCAAGGGACATCAGCACATTACTTATTCTGGGATTTGAATCACCAAAGGACAATTGAAGCTCTTGAAAAGTGGTCGGATTAGACGTGTCGATTCGTCGTCGTACATTTTAATGCATTTTATACTGTCCGAATTAATATTCTAAGGGCTTGATCGAGTAAGTAAATATTCTTTTGTGGTACTAAACTCAATTCGTTATCAGCTTGATCGATTGTTACACTTTGCAGTTGGAATGTTGCATTTAACTCCACTGATCCTAATATTAGTTTTCCGTCTATAATGGAACTGCTTATTGCTACAGTCTAGACCAGAACATTGGTTAGAACTACTAAACTTGAAACCAATTAAGACACCTGGTCTATCGTCACCGAGATTTCTTGTCTTCCTATCAGAAGGACCGCACCTGTTTATTAGTGTCAGCGAAACGTTACTTACCAATCTTTAGTTATCAGTATCTTATAATCCTACCAACTGCATAGCTCATCAGTAGTCTAGTAGGCATCCAACTCCAAGTTTGTTTGTCTACTCATCGCTCAACGCAATTGAAATTCGAGAAATCTGAACACATGTTTGGTTTCGAGATATACTGTTGAGCCAGCAAACACTCTGCTGTCAATTTCTCGACTGTTGGCTGTAGCGCAACTAATTATGAGCAAACAATAGTGAGGCTTCAGTGCGTCGACAAGCCCTCTGATTTCAAAACGTTTGCATGTGTCTATTAGTTTTAGAGCGAGTAAAGCCCGTCTACTGGCAATGATTAAGCTTCAATTTCTCTGACCAGCTGAATTTATTGTGGTTGCTCTCTACCAATTCCAACAATTTTACATAAGTAGATCCTTCAAATTCCTGACCGTGCTTAAGAAATGTCTGTTAACAAAGACTCGTAGTATTATCATCAGCTATCACATCTCCAAGTCCCATTTTTATAACAAAAAATAATTACACTTTAAATGTATTTTAGTAATGACAAT
Source organism: Crocallis elinguaria (assembly GCA_907269065.1). Classification (NCBI taxonomy): domain Eukaryota; kingdom Metazoa; phylum Arthropoda; class Insecta; order Lepidoptera; family Geometridae; genus Crocallis; species Crocallis elinguaria. Next base: position 4,216,491 of record OU026076.1, read on the forward strand.
AGTTTTGGGGTCACATTGGCCCCTATTGTTGACACCATCGGTAAAGAACACGTGTGAACTTTAACTCTAAATTCGATACAATCCGCTCCTTGAGTCCAACACTTCATTCTTTGTGACAGTTCAACTGTCACAAATGTCCCGTGAAACTACATCCATCAAGAGGATCCTACCCTCAAGTTGATGGATGGCATTCGATGAATAGAGTTATGGTAATACTTGATTGAAATGGTAATTCGTCATAATTATTGAGACGAAGAGTACGGCTGAATAAATGGAACTGTGCATTTCAAGTTCCACACCTTGTATTATTGTACGTTGATGATTTCATTTCGAATGTAGATAGTACATTGTAAATCGTCAATGGATTTTTCACCTATATTCAGAATGATAATGATGATTATTCAATCCTGTTTTGCTATTTTGGTAATGTTCTTTTATGATCACCATCAGCTGGAAGACGTCCACTGCTGAACATAAACCTCCCCTGTAGAACGCCACTTGGATCGGCTACTCGTCTCTCGCATCCAACGGCTACCCGCAGTTTTAACCGGGTCGTCGATCTACCTAGTTATTTTGTAGTCGATTTATTTTAAGGCAAATATTAACAAATATTCTAGGCTAAATCAACAACAAGACGTGCCGAAGTAATGTAATAACGACAAATTCGCACTCAATAACATTGTTTGAATTTTTCCTGAATAATGTTTTCTACATAACAACTGGTTTGTTTATTATGGTAATAACAATTTCGATTTCCGCTCACACAACAACAACAGTTCTATGTTGATAAAACGCATAAACATTCAAGTGACGAATCGCTTTGGAATCTTAATGCTTTATGTAAAGAGACCGCCTGTTGAAATAGTCGCCTACGAACGACTAAAGCCAACAAACCCTTTGACCCGTCCATCTGGCCCTGACACCTCTCCTTTGATTGATAGCGACATACATAAAAATTCCAAACGAGTAACCTTAAAGAAGAGCACGCATTCAAAATCTCCCACACAAGAAAAAAACCAAGCCCTTTTACTACAGTTATTTCTAAAGAAGCCACTACAATAAAAATATTGTATTGTCGAGTAAGAAATTCATATTTCAAACTATTCTTGTAGATAAGAATTAGTGATATAGAGTTACAATTTGAATTTCAGATTTGTTTGTATTTTGATGCGTGAATAGAACAGAATAATGTAGCTAATTGTGTGTGAACGGAATGGTCAATAGCCGATATGAATATTTATGATAATTAGGTAGGTTAATTAAATGCAGTACTTATTTGAAAATATGATTGACGGCAAGATTGGATTGCTTGACCGTTAACTCTGAAATAAGATCAACCTGGGAGGCAAAGTAGAGACAATCCGATTTGTGTAAACTGTGAACCCATTAGTCTGCACAATACAGCTTGATATCTTTAGTTGCACACCAAAAAATAGTACTTCATTGTACTTATAAAACATCATGTTTAATAACAACATATCATGTTTAATAACTACAATAAGTTATGAAATCTTAGTCTCTGTACTCCACCTGTATTCTGCATTTCTTTTCATATCAGTCATATCTATTGAAAAGACATCATAAACAGACCAATATACTTCCTTCATTTCTTTATATTAAATATCTTCCTTTTCTACTATAATATTATAAATGTGAAAGTTTGTGTGAATGTTTGTTACCACGTCTCTCCGTAACAACTTAACCGATATTGATGAACTTTGGAATGTAGATATCTGGAATAACACATAGGCTATAAGATATATAACACGCGGGCAGAATCTGTTAAATAATATTAAGACATATTTAGATTTGTCTCACAAACTACAAGATGGTAATAAACGAGGATTCACATATTAAGATTATGCGGAAACTTGTCGCACCAATATTTAGACATTCTGCTGTAAGATACTCGAAAATATTCCTTAGACAATCGTTTTTAACGCTTAACATCAACCCGTCATTCATTTCCCAACTGCTGCTGTCAACTGCAACACTAAAAATCAATGCCAGCAACATTCCTTTATTAATCTGCAAGCACTTGGACTAGATTCACAGCGTCCAAGCAAGTAACGGTGCCTTCAAGGCACTGAGGCCGTAAAGGGTTAGCCTTAACGGTAGTGTAGTGTAGCATTGACCATGTCGATTATTGTTTGAACCTTGACGACGATTACTGTTTCATTTGCTTCGTTTCACGGCGAATCGCTCCCGTGACAATGGTTGACATTGACGATTGATGGATGAAAAGAAAGAAAGAAAGAAAAAAGAAGTCGCCCCCACCCATTTCTTGCACTTGTTAATGCAGAAATGTAATTGTCTGAATCAACGACTCAACACTGATGTTCTTATAGGGCTGTCACATACATTTGTAAATATCCTAAATATAGAAAGACTGTTTTAGCTTGGCTCCCTCATACAGTAAAATGCTGTAATAGTTTCAGATAGAACCAATTAAGGTCTAGTAGGTAGTAACTAGACCTAAAAATTTAGGCGAGTGGAAAGGAAAATAAGATATAGACCGTTTAAATTTTATTGTAGGTTGTTGCAGCAGCCCTAATCGCGGGTAGTACGTTAGGGTTCTCACGGTTGCGCGTGCGCAGCCCACGTGTAGTAACCCTAAGGAAACGCCGTGTAAGATATGGTCCAATGCCCATAACGTTCACATGATAAAAACGGTCTTTCCAGGGGTTTGTACAAAAACCACTAGCCATAAAGCAACCCTTAAGTTCACCTGCGTATATAGCCTAGTTAAAGGCTTACTTTATAAAAAGGCTAAATAACGAAGTAAATTAAAACAAGTTTTTACAGGATTTACTTTTTAAATACATATTTGAACTCTAAAATCTAAACTACAGATCTAGTCTAAATAATACGTTTCTTGATAAATAAATCATAATACAAACAGACACTTCAATTTTATTTATTTGTAAGTAGACATAATTAACTCAAAAACTTCCCGTGTTACCGCAAAAAACTACTTTTAGACGACTGTAAAGCTAGACAGTGTCTAAAGATAAGCATCTAAAATGATTGACAACGTTTAGCCACTACTTAATCCAAAATTTGTGGTTGTTAATATTTAAACACACGACTGCGTCTTTGTTTAAGAGTTAGACGCAGTTTAACAAGTGTTTAGAGTGTTTAATATTATAGTATAATATTATAGTTTAATATGATTAGGTACATACAATTTTTATTTTTTTTATTTTTATGTGACTTTAAATGGAATGATTTAGAGAGCTATGTTGTATTTGGACGGACAATGTCAAATTATTATTATTATTATTTACTTTTTCAATCATGCAATGTTTATTAGTGTAATTGGTTAATCTGTACTAAATAAATAAATAAATTATTATAGTATAATATGGTACAAGGTTACAGTTTTTAGATTTGTTTCCTTTTGCATGTGATTTTTCTAACAAATCAAATTAATGCAGTGCTAATGAGGTAATTTATTGATCCATAAATAAATTTAATTTTGTCTGTTTTCCGCAATCTGACATTGTATCAACGTTTCCTGTAAGTATATTATTACTTTATATAGTATATTCTATATTATTTTACAGGGTACCTTTTGTTTTTTTATCAAAATTGACTTAACTATTTGTATTAATATAATATATAAACGACTTACCCTTTATGGCAGATCATCGGCGCAAGTACGGATCTATTCGGGTCGATAAAATTCGATAATATTCGATAAAATTGACAGTTCAAATCGATAAGGTGGGATTTATCGAGCCTCGAAACAATCGACAAAAGTTATCGAAAAGCTAGGTCGAATCCAAAGAGAATATAGAGCTACTACAATCCTTTACGATCAGACTTCGGTACTCGCAACATTCGATAAATTTGTCGAGTTTTTCGGTTCGACAAATTTATCGAACCGCCTTCCGTACTCGCGCCGCATATAGCATAAATACACACTCTAAACACGTGTTAAAAATTAAGGGTCTTACCACAAAAAAATTAAATACACGTTAAACCTGTGTTAATCACTGTTTAACGCCTAAACTTGCCTTAGTCGCGCGATTAAATATGAGCAACCACAAATCCTGATTTAAGTAGTGTCTAACCGTTGTCTAATACAATTCTGTTGTGACAATTCTAATCATTTTTGACGTTTATCTTTAGATACTTTATGATAACACAATACTTTAACTTATTAATTAACTACAATACTTTACGATCAGACTTCGGTACTCGCAACATTCGATTAATTTATCGAGTTTTTCGATTCGACAAATTTATCGAACCGACTTCCGTACTTGCGCCGCTGAAGTCTGATCGTAAAGTATTGTAGTAGCTTTATATTCTCTTTGGATTCGATAACTTTTGTCGGTTGTATCGAGCCTCGATAAATTATATAAAAAATCGATAAAACCCAGTTTATCGAAATGAACTGTCAATTTTATCGATCGAAAAGATCCGTACTTGCGCGGCTGAGCTTAAGAGACGATGTGGTCTAATGATACCCTAGACTAGAACTAGCTCTCAAGTGCAACTGCCAGAAACACACAAGCACCTATCGAATATTTAAAAAATAGACCATAGACAATCCGAAATCACAAAAGATCTACCAAAGAGTACAGCTAACCGAGCACATAGCTGTACACTTTCTAATTGCCGGCCTACATTAGGTAACAGTTACACATCTAAGCCACGAATTGTGAAGCCAAGACAGTTTTTGTACCCATTCAAGACTATTTACTACATTGTTACACCTAAGCAGTAAGCAGTTTAAAAAAGGTTAATGGTGTAGCTTTTTTTATATGTACACAATAAGGCGCCCAGACAGTCATTTAGGCTGATTCAGAGACGAATTTATATATATGTCAATTTTGACATAAATTTACATCAACAAACAGTTTTGACATATGGAAGCAAAAGTTCTCGCTTAGCAATGATTTTTAACCGACTTCCAAAAAAGGATGGTTGGATGGATACCAAAAAAGGAAAAAGGAAGTTCACAAATCAGTGTGTATTTTTTTTATGTGTGTTTGCTCAGATCTCCGTCCTTTAAACCGATTTCGTAAATTATTTTGTTTATTTGAAAGGATATACTTTCAGATTAGTCCCATGGAACTTTCATCAAAATCGGTTCAGTAGTTTGTCACTTATGTCCGTTGACAATGACGCTTATGTCCGTTTTAACCAACACTTAAAGACGCCTAAATCGGATGCCTAAAAATTTAGGAGTTGTCTAGGGCAAAAAAACGTTGCAAACTGATTATACTTAGGACTGCTTATATTAGTAGTTTACTTAGGCGTAGCCTTATTCGTCGTTGGTGAAAACTGGCATTAGACTCTTCATAGTAATATTCAAACTTCAAATTTATTAATATTTTTACACGACTGCACAAAAAAGAGTAATGTTTTTAGGGTTCATGTATGTATGTGAGTTTCTTTATTCCAACTTTTAAATACCTGAACAGATTTGGATGTGTGGGGTATCGTTCGAATGCTTACATCTCCCGAGAGACACTAAGATATAAGATCAAGCACTACATAACATGGGCTTGCTTCTGACTCTTTTTTTTTTTTTTTTTTTCCTTTTGACTCTCGATATGTAATTTTAAATATATTCGTTAAAGATTGCAATGATTAGACTCCCGTCTTTTCCCAGTTCCCAACTGCCTTTACAGTCACTGACCCACGCCCTTATGCCTCCTTTAGCACCCTCTCAACAATTACTTGAGTCACTGTCATAAAAACAGCTGATAAATCTGTTCCGGTAGGCGGCCATGTATACAAGGGTTTTTATGTGGGAACCTAGGCGGACCATAAAGAGTAAGTATCATTTCATTCCCTTGCCAGCGAAAGTGATGTTCCACTTTTGCTTTCGATGGCATCTTTGTTATCTTTTTAATTAGTTTATAATGTGTGCTCCGAATCGTTCAAGCTTAATGTTTACACAAAATTACACTTGAAAGAGTTTAAACGTCCACTTTCTTCTCGCGCTTAAGATATCATTTATAAGGCTAAGGGCGGCGTCATAATTCCCGTCGGTCTAGGTACAGAAAATCCCAGGATCACTTACTGTGTATCAATAGACGATTTATTTACTTTTCCAGACACTGTTCATACCAAATTCAAAGTACATACATCTAACTACTCTACATACAAAGTAATAAAGTTCTTAAACACCCCTGTTCAATATAAGTACAGTAACTTGTTTGACGGGGTGCTCTAATAGTGCTCTTGAGCTAAACTTACTCGGTCATTAACATGCCCACTTAAGAGCCTACTAGTCCATGGAGCGAACTCATCGGTGGGCGCGGCTAAAATGCATGCTATTTCATCTAACATTCGTGGGACAAGGTACGACTCTGCAGCGATGAGTAGTATGAGGCTAATGCTCGCACATACACAATTACACACTCTCGTAAAGTCCTGACGAAAACCGAAAAGTCGAAAACCGGCGCGCAAAAATGTACGAATTGGCTTCCGGTGCTTGGGGTTTTACGACACAACTACTGAATGTATTCAGTCAGACCAAAGTTATTTGAAATGTCAATAAACTAAAGCTTGTTAGTATGTACCTTATTTTTGAGTTTTCGTAATCCTTTTGTAATTTATTTACGTCCAAACTTGCGTTGAAATACGTGCTAAAATACAGATGTTTGAAGGCTCATTACTTTTAAGCGACTTATTTTTTTTCTGTATAATTAGCAGGCTGACCTAGATAACGAAGAGATAAATCGATATTATTCTTAATTTTGAACGTAAAACGTCAAGTACTGGAGTAATCACCCAAGTACGGTTGTATGGAGAAATGAACGACTAGTTCGTCCTTAATATTAAACAGACATGCTCTGTACACAAGTACAGACTGCCTTTCCCATAGACCCCACATAACCACTTTTGTACATAGTACTAGTAACTACGTCTTGTATCTTATGTCTTTAAGTTGTGTTGACTTGAATCGTGAGCATTTAATTTATCACTGTCTTCGGATGTTTTTTTTACATAAACCTATTATGGCAAAGTTCTCTCCCTTATCCTTCCAACGCAACGTTTGCGGTCTCTAGACTAGTATAGCCTTTATCCAGTCTCGGATACATTCATCTAAATTATGGGGTTGGCCGAGCTTCGCTTGTTTTCCCTAGTTTCGAAATCCCAATTCATTTCCAAGATGAGACGGTTGCAGTCTACTTTTAGACCTCTTTAAAAAGAGAGTTGTGGATGGCTGAATTACTCCTAACTTTCTATGTTTATAACCACATGCCAGACTCTTTCGTCATAGAATTGAGAAAATAAGAATCTCAAAGACAATCAGACATAAAAGACTTATGACTGTTATGTCTTGGATAGCAAAGCAACAGGCGAGAAGAATCATAAGATTTATAAAACAAGGTTTAGGTCTATCCATACAAGGGACAGTTCAAACGTAACCTATAGAAAATGAAAGTAATAGGTACTTACTTCACTTCTAATAGCATCATGCATGCTTCCTGAGAATATTTCACAAACCATCAGGTGCGTTTGGGAAACAACACTAAAATCGGTTATTACCTATTAGAAGGGGTGTGCCAATCGATACCATTTCAATAAGCCCGGGGTAGATAATTCTAGCTATCATTCTCGTTAAACTGTTCCCAGGAACACGTGCGTGATGTTATGGGAAATCGATAGCACTCGTTATGGATCAGAGAATGGGACCCAAATATTGTTTACCTGATGAGATATAATGGGTCACCGTTAACTATTGACCGTTGGCCGACAGCTAAAGGAATATTTACTTGCAAATATTTTGGCACTGTTCTTTTGTTTTAAAAGCCAAATATTTTCGGGTCATCTTTTTAAAACCTGTAAAGCAGTCTAGAATTTTTATTTTCGTCACTGCCACGCCTGTTGAAGTAATTGCAGTGCCATCCCGATTTTAGTGAGAAAGACATGCGCGGCACTACACCGCGCTTGTCACCTAAAAACATTTTTATACACTGTGTACGCCTACGTTTGGCAACTATCTAGTGTCCTACGTCCAGTTGGACGAACAACTTTAGAAAGAAGGGTTTTCAACCTAAAATTCTGCATTGGTTGCAAACCGCTGGTTCGGTAGAATATGTGAGCGGTCATAAAAGTGGTGTGGAGGTATGCTAATCTAAAAGAACATTTACTATATCTAATTTAGTGCAACTTGCAGCTGAAGCTGATCCCACCCCGTGCCATCTGTTAAACGAACGTTAATTGATAGTACCGATCAACAATCAACGTATCGGCCCCCCAGTTTTAAAGCGGTGATCCCGCGACCATCAACAAGGGGAGCTTTTTCCCATTTCGCACCGGATCAATAAATAATTACGAGCTTTTAACCTCGTGTGAATGTGACCTTAGCGTGTACTGGCATTTTAGTGTGAACGCGCACGTCCATAGACCATAACAAACTTATTCCGCAAAAAGTTACGCTAACAAAGCAGGCTGCATACGAGGTAAACAGTTTTGACAGGCTCGATTTCTAAGTGCCCTGAACTGGGGCACTCCAATCAGAGTCACTTTCGCGATGGAAAAAAATAATAATTTCACACCACTCATCTCGATTTCACTTTATTCCAACAAAGCGGACTCAATCGAATTTCATTATTTTCAATTTGGTGCCGCGCTTCATTATTGTTTTAAATGGAACGCGTCAATTTCAATTTAGGAACGCGTCGGATTTGGTTTTTTCGTCCGACAGCTGTCCGCAAAGAATAATGCCCCGAGATTAAAACTAAATATGGTATTCGAAAAAAGAATAAGATTTGAAAGGTTATTGTTTCAAGCGTTGGGAATTTGAATAAAAACCGTAATGTTCCGCATAGTGCGCAATATACCAACAGCTGTAGGGTTGCCAGTAGTTGTGTTAACGGCTACCACCTAACAGCTATTATTACTTATAGTTTCAAAGACAAGTATGTGTATATGTGGTTAAAGGCACTTGTCCACACATCGCTTTACTTAAGCACGGAAGTGACACATACTGAGCTGTCCGTGGGAATGACTTCGTAATTACACTTGTCGCAAGGACGCCCGGGTGTGAATTCCCTTTCGTCTTATGACAAACCCTCTCCCATGACCGATCCTTATAATTTTCCTTTATTTTTGGGCACATAATCATTTAGTCCTAATGACCTTTGATGTTTCTTGTCTACTTCTAAGACAAAAGAAAATCCTCAACACATCATTTTATAATAAGAGTTTTTTTATAATACTTTGTAATAGAATTGGCGTGTTGCGATAAGAGTACCAACCTTGGTACTGAGCGATAACATTAATAGGTCAACTTGACCTCATTACATTACGATCAGCACAATCGAAGTACTTAGGAAAATTGCTATGCAATGTTTCTGAAGAATAATTTTATTAATGAACTTTTATAATGGTAGGTAAATCTTAAGATTATATTTCTTCAAACGTTACTATAAAAACCTCCAGATCCTTTTAATTCTGAACCGTTTTGCGTTTTTGGAAAATATATCATTATGTAAATTTAAACTGTCCAATACAAATAAACTCTGGGCGTGGTATTGATGTATTACTACATTATTTACATTCCGGCATTATAAAATATCAGGGTGAGAGTGATGAGATAAATCAAGGGACATCAGCACATTACTTATTCTGGGATTTGAATCACCAAAGGACAATTGAAGCTCTTGAAAAGTGGTCGGATTAGACGTTTCGATTCGTCGTCGTACATTCTAATGCATTTTATATTGTCCGAATTAATATTCTAAGGCCTTGATCGCGTAAGTAAATATTCTTTTGTGGTACTAAACTCAATTCGTTATCAGCTTGATCGATTGTTACACTTTGCAGTTGGAATGTTGCATTTAACTCAACTATTCCGTCTATAATGGAACTGCTTATTGCTACAGTCTAGACCAGAACATTGGTTAGAACTTCTAAACTTGAAACCAATTAAGACACCTGGTCTATCGTCACCGAGATTTCTTGTCTTCCTATCAGAAGGACCGCACCTGTTTATTAGTGTCAGCGAAACGTTACTTGCCAATCTTTAGTTATTAGTATCTTATAATCCTACCAACCGCATAGCTCATCAGTAGTCTAGTAGGCATCCAACTCCAAGTTTGTTTGTCTACTCATCGCTCAACGCAATTGAAATTCGAGAAATCTGAACACATGTTTGGTTTCGAGATATACTGTTGAGCCAGCAAACACTCTGCTGTCAATTTCTCGACTGTTGGCTGTAGCGCAACTAATTATGAGCAAACAGTAGTGAGGCTTCAGTGCGTCGACAAGCCCTCTGATTTCAAAACGTTTGCATGTGTCTATTAGTTTTAGATCGAGTAAAGCCCGTCTACTGGCATTGATTAAGCTTCAATTTCTCTGACCAACTGAATTTATTGTCGTTGCTCTCTACCAATTCCAATACCTTTACATAAGTAGGTCCTTCAAATTCCTGACCGTGCTTAAAAAATGTCTGTTAACAAAGACTCGTAAGTCGTAGTATTACCATCAGCTAACACATCTCCAACTCCCATTTTTATAACAAAAAATAATTACACTTTAAGTGTATTTTAGTAATGACAATAGTTTTGGGGTCACATTGGCCCCTATTGTTGACACCATCGGTAAAGAACACGTGTGAACTTTAACTCTACATTCGATACAATCCGCTCCTTGAGTCCAACACTTCATTCTTTGTGACAGTTCAACTGTCACAAATGTCCCGTGAAACTACATCCATCAAGAGGATCCTACCCTCAAGTTGATGGATGGCATTCGATGAATAGAGTTATGGTAATACTTGATTGAAATGGTAATTCGTCATAATTATTGAGACGAAGAGTACGGCTGAATAAATGGAACTGTGTGTGCATTTCAAGTTCCACACCTTGTATTATTGTACGTTGATGATTTTATTTCGAATGTAGATAGTACATTGTAAATCGTCAATGGATTGTTCACCTATATTCAGAATGATAATGATGATTATTCAATCCTGTTTTGCTATTTTGGTAATGTTCTTTTATGATCACCATCAATCAGCTGGAAAACGTCCACTGTTGAACATAAGCCTCCCACGTAGAACGCCACTTGGATCGGCTACTCGTCTCTCGCATCCAACGGCTACCCGCAGTTTTAACCAGGTCGCCGATCTACCTAGTTATTTTATAGTCGATTTACTTTAAGGCAACAAATATTGTAGGCTATATCAACAAGACGTGCCGAAGTAATGTAATAACGATAAATTCCAACTGGTTTGTTTATTATGTTAATAACAATTTCGATTTCCGCTCACACAACAACAACAGTTCTATGTTGATAAAACGCATAAACATTCAAGTGACGAATCGCTTTGGAATCTTAATGCTTTATGTAAAGAGACCGCCTGTTGAAATAGTCGCCTACGAACGACTAAAGCCAACAAACCCTTTGACCCGTCCATCTGGCCCTGACACCTCTCCTTTGATTGATAGCGACATACATAAAAATTCCAAACGAGTAACCTTAAAGAAGAGCACGCATTCAAAATCTCCCACACAAGAAAAAAACCAAGCCCTTTTACTACAGTTATTTCTAAAGAAGCCACTACAATAAAAATATTGTATTGTCGAGTAAGAAATTCATATTTCAAACTATTCTTGTAGATAAGAATTAGTGATATAGAGTTACAATTTGAATTTCAGATTTGTTTGTATTTTGATGCGTGAATAGAACAGAATAATGTAGCTAATTGTGTGTGAACGGAATGGTCAATAGCCGATATGAATATTTATGATAATTAGGTAGGTGAATTAAATGCAGTACTTATTTGAAAATATGATTGACGGCAAGATTGGATTGCTTGACCGTTAACTCTGAAATAAGATCAACCTGGGAGACAAATCAAGTAGAGACAATCCGATTTGTGTGAACCCATTGATATGCACTATACAGCTTGATAAAGGTAACAAGCGATGCTTAATAAGTACAATAAGTTATGAAATCTTAGTCTCTGTAATACTCTGCATGTACACTACCTAACTGCATTTCTTTTCATATTAGTCATATCTATTGAAAAGACATCATAAACAGCCCAAAATGCTCCCTTCATTTTTTATATTAAATGGTTTTTGTACTATTATTTATCCTAGCTTCCTTCCTACTATATAATATTATAAATGTGAAAGTTTGTATGAATGTTTGTTACTACGTATCTCCGTAACTACTAAACTGAAATTGATGAACTTTGGAATGTAGATAGTTTAGGTTCTGGAATAACACATTGGCTATAAAGATATATAACAAGCGGATGAAGCCGCAGGCAGAATCTATTAAAGAATAGTAATACATATTTAGTTTTGTTTTACAATCTACAAGATGGTAAAAAACGAGGATTCACATATTAAGATTATGCGGAAACGTGTCGCACCAATATTTAGACATTCTGATTCTGATGTATGATACTCGAAAATATTCCTTAGAAAATCGTTTTTAACGCTCAACATCAATCTGTTATTCACTTCACAACTGCTGCTGTCAATTGCAACACTGAAAATCAATGCCAGCAACATTCCTTTATTAATCTGCAAGCACTTGGACTAGATTCACAGCGTCCAAGCAAGTAACGGTGCCTTCAAGGCACTGAGGCCGTAAAGGGTTAGCCTTAACGGTAGTGTAGTGTAGCATTGACCATGTCGATTATTGTTTGAACCTTGACGACGATTACTGTTTCATTTGCTTCGTTTCACGGCGAATCGCTCCCGTGACAATGGTTGACAATGACGATTGATGGATGCTACTCTTATTGCGTGTAAATTTCGTTTTTTGTCGATCAAACTGCGTTTTTGGCTTTGTTGAGTTGCTTAATACAAATCGCGTTTTGAGGGCCGGTATGAAAGATTTTTTTTACTTAAAACTTGTTCTGATTTTAAAATAAATTATCTAATTCATTACACATCTTATTAATTACAATGTGTTTTGGTAAAAAAAACATCCGCAAGACTTTCCGCATCCCCCGGTATCTGCAAGCGGCGCCTGCGCATCAGGGTCGTCGACCCGACGCTTGTGCTATTGATCGCACCATAACAACACACACACATATGAATTACGTGACGTGTCACCCGTGTTGTGACTACTGGTCTTACGCAAACTTTTGTAATCAAGAAACCGGTGGGACTCCTAGAACTTGTGGAAAGAGGTTTTCCAATTACTTCGCGCTAAGATGTGAATTAGGCTCGCTCGCGAAGGCAGTGTCGTTCTATCGATCCAACAAGGCATGATTGCTGCAAAATGTTCAAAACCATCTCAAACTAAGCGTATGTGTGATAATTCCCCATCTGTTCAATCCTACTTCCTACTAATATCACAGAATAGATAATAGTACAATTCTTAGCTTAATATTATAAATGCAAAAGTTTGTGTGTGCGTATGTTTGTACCATGTATTTCCGTAACCGATGGAATTTGTAATGTAGGGTTCTGGAATAACACATTGGCTATAAACATATATATACCGCGGGCGAAGCCGCGGGTAGAAGCTAGTATACAATATATTTGAAAGGTATACTGAAAATATTAAACAAAATTAACCATTTTACAAATCCTCAAAGCAGACCATTTCTCTCTGAAACCGAAGTTAATTTCACTTTTAAACTTTTACAAGGGACATTATTGAACAAAGGTAGCTAACTCATTCACATAACAAATGATGATGTCAAATAGGTAGGTACCTAACTACGTACTGTCGAAAGCCAGCGGTCTTTAAGTAACGGTACTCCTATAGCGCTTTCGCGAAGCCTCATTTCGAATTCAAATAATGCTGCGCGTACGCACTATGTCAACAAACAAACTTTGTTGTTGTATATTCGGGTTATTTTCGTGTTTAGGCATCTTTTTAGATATAATCTTTAAACTTCTAGAAACATTTGGTGTGCATTGTTTCTTGCTGCCGGTTCGGGAACGTCTGTGATGCCAATGAAAATTTGGTTGTATTTTACTAAAACAAAGATACCTGCTGGAATTACTTCATTATTATGATTATTATCATTACTTTCATGAGACTGTCCTTATCCTCTTCTAATTTAATTCATTAATTTCAATGAAATGTCAATTACAGCGTTTAAAATTCTTTATTTTCAGCACTAATAAAAATGGTGGCTTAGCTTTTTCTTCTGTTCAATTATATTATTATGTACACTATGACAATTACTATTACTCTCAGTACAAACTTTAAATTTCAGTTTTAACTCCATCTAAAGTTGTTATACCAAAAAGCCCGTTAGAAACGAAATGCGTGCGGACCGGAAACTTTGGCAAAACTGCAATTTAGCTCGCTAGTACCCTCAAAGCCGTAGGCGGGAGGTGGTTGAACTCTAGAACCAATGTTTTTAACAATTTGCACTGGTGAATTGTAAAATTGAATATATTACCTTTCTAATTAGATATTACAAGGTGAGTACTGTTATCGGATACGCTGTAATTGCCTGAATTTAGAACGTTAGAGAATTTTAACGAGACGTTGTGAAATATTGCTGAAGCTGAAACGATGTAATTCAAATAATTTCTTTCGGTAGTCTTCGCATTTAAACAGTTAGCTGTTAACAATTGTTGGTTTTTAAGTAAACGAATCGATCCATTATTGACTTTTTTTGTTGAAATTACTCCACATTACGTACTTTAATTGAGGAGTGTTTATTTATGTATTAGCTAGTTAAAAAGGCAAGTAGCCCGTTAAAAAAAATTGAACGAGTGACTAAATTATTTGAATGAATGAATCCAAAACTGCATTTCAGACTAAGATTACGTACGATACGACTTAGACAATTATAATTTGAAGCACAAAATAATCCAGTCATTTACGCGGTGTGTGCAAGATAATTTTATACTCTCAGCCAAATGTACAATACGATATTTCGAACAGACACACCTACGTAAACACTGAATGTCCACGTGTTATTTGCTTACCGAGCTTTTTTTGCTACAATGACGGTGTTGATAGCGGAATATATGCTTGTACCGTTGATCAAAATTACATAACAGAAATAATTTTGGTTTTGCCAAATGTTGGTGAAGTTGGTGTTTACTTCATATTTTAGACGTAACATCTCTAAGAATAAGGATCTTTTCAACGATAACGATATCGCTACTGATAAGAGAAATAATATTCTAACAGCCTTCAAAATAACAGGAGTATGTTGTAACTGCCACCCTCAGAAACATTACCTTTGTTATGGGAACTATTTCGCTAAAATACAAAGTTCCGTAGAGATAATTGGTTCGTCAAATATAACAGTTTTTTCGAGCTAAACTTTAAAGGGAAGTACTTTAAAGGATAACATAAAACCGCAGTTACCTAACACCAAAACAATAGAATAGTTTACAAACAAACTTGAGTTCACCGCACTCATAACAAGCGCGAATGATAGAGACAGAAGTAACGACGGTAAGCGCACGTCAAAAGTCGATTAAGGTTATTCAACTTATTTTTGTAAAATCGCTCAGAAAATTGCCAGAGTGCAATTTTCTAAGACAATTGTACGACAATCACATAGAGATGAGTCGTAATGGGTGCTTGAGCATAGGTAGTTCATAAACTGCGTTGGTCCCATACTACACGTAAATTGTCTTTTCTATATTATGAAGATTGAAAGCAGATTGGAAGTCTCAAATCATACAGCGATTACGCAACTTGCAGCATTTTCAGTAAATTGCATTCGACACTCCTTAGGGCACGCTAGTGGGCCCTCCCTATATTTTATACACCCGCCACTGTAAATCATTACATTATTTAAAGACTGTCTATTATAATGGCGCGCGTTGAAAAACATCCTTCGACGACCCGTCTTTTAGTACCTGCAATGATGGATGAGGACTAGCCAGTAAAAACCTCCAAAGAGCTACGGATTGTGTTTTGCTTAATCTATATAGTCCTTATACTGCACTTAACTAACTTTTTGTCGTAATAAACCACTCGTGCACAATTGTAAAAACTTCAGTATAAAATATAATAACGTCCTTAGCTTAGCGCTAGCACAATATGCGTTGAAAGCCTCTTTGTTTTTTTACAATCTTCCCATGGGAATCGCTAACGTCAATCAAAGTCTTGGCTTCTGCGTAGTAATTTGTTTCAGCGTTGCCACATAGAACAGGAGCTATTTCATCATCATACCTCAATAATTGTGCGGTAACTATATAGATTATTATGCAGTTGATACCGGTTTCTGCTTCTCGTCTATTGCGTCCCGGCACGCACCTAGTCACTAGTTCATTACCTTGATCCATTCCATCACTTTAGACACACATCATTCTAACAGTTCTATCTTTCCTTTGTAATCCCAGCCCAAAAAGAAACTTGTTTAAAAGAACTGAAAAATTGAAATGTGGATTGTGATTTAAATTATTCTTATTATGTATATTTCCATTTCTTGCTACTTCAGTCAACGATATGGCCTAACAAAGATCAAAGTCTATAGCTACGCTATACCACTTCTTACGCAGACCTTTGGGAATTAGAAGTTTATGAAATCTTGATTGCGAGTTGCGACCGTGCATCGCCACAAACGAGCTATTATCTTAATAAGCGGTCATTTTGTCCTAGGCGGATAATTGTCCTGGAATATTCCCTGCCATTCCTTCTAAAACCACAGAATAAAAAACATAATGGCTGTTAGAATCTTCACTATCATTTTCTTTGTGTTTTTCGAGTCGAAATAATATTTTGTTTTTTTTTTACTTTCAGGTAAGCTACAAACAAATCAACAAATGATGATATTGATATTCAAAATCGGGTAAGTATGTAGTTAATAAGTTTAATATCCTTAGAGAGATCATCATTGACACCAATGCAACATAAAAGTTATAGCGTTCGAATATCTTTGTCATAAAATTGAAACATTATATATACCGATTGCCGCCTAATGCCCCGAAGTGAATCTAATTCAATATTTAATATCCATAGTCCCTTTATAGCTGTAATTTGAATGAGCTTCAAATCTTGGACTACATTCTCTCATAATCGTAAAATCCCAGCAGTAATTTGATCAAATTTAAATAAATATCCAGCAATAAAACAATAAGCATAGCTATCATCATAATTTATGCTGTCCCATGCATTTCTCTCATGATATAATATTTCGGGTTTATTTTATGTTAGAAGCGTAAAAAAGTTAAATATTTTAGTGCAGTCATCATCATCACGTTAATTTCCAACACAAACTTCTTTTGTTATGCGCTTATTTTCCTTTGGCTTGGGTTCTTCACATATTCAAAAATGGATCATTTAGAGCTTGTCCGTTATTTGTTCATCGACGTCTTTCTTAGACTGAATAGCTACTAAGCATCTCTCAGTTTGCACAACCAATTCAATATGTAACACGCTTAATATCCACATTATGGTTCCCACTTTTTTCTCATGGATACTCTAAATTAGTGTGTTTTGTTTCCTTCGGCTGTACAAATACGGGAGTGTGTGAAAGCAAAGATTGCGTAGGTATAAAAGCTTGGGTCAAGTACCTCATTCCGATTTGTCAAGTCAATTATCTCAATGCTTATGCAGCAGGTCCAACGCTAGTTCATAAAAGCATGGAGATTACAAGGCAGATTCACTTATCATTTAAGTGGTGTATTTTAGTCCAGACCGTTCAGATAAGTAGTTCAAGGGGTATCTGCTTCCCAGACAAGTGGGTTACTATTACTATGAAGGGCCTTCAAAATTGTTTTTTGTCCCACTAACCGCATTCTGGAACAAATGGATTTAGATAAGAGTGTTTTGCTTTCTCGACGCTATTATTTTAATGTCCCAAGGAAAATTATTAGAGATGTTCAAAAGCGGTTTGGGCTCTAGAGAATCTTGAACTTCTCTATTTTTGAGATTATGCACGCACGTGTTCCGTCACGCTATATGTCCGTTGGGACTAAAATACCTGGGCCTTCCTCAACATCTGAATTTTTATGGGAAAATAGCTCAATAATTATAATATTATCGTTGGCTTCATTCGGTCCTCGCTGCATTCTTTTAGTATCTAGCTTTGTTGTAATCATTTTTCATTGCCTATAATTTATTTAACCAGTAGTTCGGTCGCTTCACTTGGTCAACTTTGTCATCTTTCTCAGAATTATTGCAATAAGGGTCTCTAGGTGTCTTATTAGACCAACGATCACGCCTTGTTGTCTTGTACTTGTTCCTAGAAGCCCTACAAAACTCTTATTAACGTTTAATAAAGTGTCAAGTTCTCTTTCCACTTCACAGACAGAAAAGTGCAGTATGTCTCGTTGTCTCGCTCGTTTACTATTCGAGAGCGCTCGTAAAACGATTTTGGGAACTGACAAAAAATTGTTTTGGTTTTTTCAACACGGGAACGAGGCGCGCTATAAAAACTCCTCAAACCTTCTTTTTGGAGATATCGTACGACGTCATAAATAAACTACTACACCGCTCGTGTTTTTTTTTTGTTAGAAGTGAAATTTGAATTTTGTTGATGCGATCCAACGGTCAATAGCTGTATGCCTCGTAGGTTTAGGATAAAGCGCGATATTGCTCTGCGCGTATTGTTATTGCGTGTTATTTTTTTATTATCTGCAGCAAGTGGGTCACATCTAATCTAATACGTTTCGCAAACCGGCTTTACAATTCGTTGTTGGCCGCTCTATTTTACGGATGGAGATTCGTATTGATTCCATCATGAAAAGTGATCTTTTAATTGGTCAGAAATCGTGTTGCGTCGATCTGAGGGAAGCTGCATGGCCACTAGATGCAATCTCGTCGGAGATGTGCGGTCAATGACCGAGCGAGTGAGACGACAATATGTGTGCGACCGTGACAAATGATGTTCGCGTACGCACAGAAAAGGAATGAAAATTATTGTTTGACTGTTTATTATCCTTTTTTCTCTTGTAGATGTGTCAGTGCGTGTGTGCGTCTAATATTGAGTTTGTTATTGTTTAGTTTAGCCTTTCGTTACATGCTCTCGGAATATCAAAGAGGGAATTTATTTTTTCTAAGATTTGTTACGTCTCATACGTGTTTGTATGTATCCAAAACACTAAAGCGATTCTCATACAAAAGGCCTCTAACGAAATTTTATGTTGCCGCCATCGCTCTTGAGTCTTTTCAATGGCACAATGCACTCAGAACTCAAATCCTCCTAAAAAGGATTAGGCATAATAGTGAGGACCGAAACAGTTCTTACGCTTATACGACTTCACATCGTCTCGACACGTCTCAACGATACATTCAAAGTTCCAACGATATGTCATACTGGCTATAAATTAACTCTGACATGAAAAATGCAAATAAATAAGCTGATATAATCCGTCACCTGTCACTGCCAAACGTCACTTTCCCGCCGAATGCGATCTGCAAGCTTGATTCCCATGCGATACTTTCGAGAGCAAGACTAGTTACTCTCGCTTCAGTAATTTCTAATAATTATGCATCAACGGGACCTGCGAAGTGCAATCCACGAGCTCACGCAACGGACAATGTGCATTCAACCATTCAAATTCAAATTTAGACGAAAAAACAGCTCACAATCGCATAAAATGCACTGTTTATTGCTCAAAATACACAAATAATGCCGGTCTCATCGCCATTGAGGGTCAAACTGTTGCCATTGTTATATAAGTTGTCCAGTTTCAATGGGAATAGGTTACGAAGGGACAAAGGTGGTGACATGTCTAAGGAGAGAGAATAGGGTGTTCTAGCCCGATGGTAAGTAAGGTTATGGTAATGAGATTTAATTGAGTTTATAATGGTCAGGATGATAGATGGCCAACGGACGCCCGAGGGCAGCAGTGTCACTGAAGCGCGAAAATTAACGTGACTCGGCAGATTAATAAACTCAACTAAGCATCTTCTATGATGGAAGAAAACATTAGAACAGTTTCTAACACATTTCTTAAACACCGACAATGACCCACTGTCCCACATTATCACAAAGCAAATGAACACAAAAAGCTATGACTGTTTTTAAAAACAACGTATCTGTATCGGTCTCCTCAAAGTCTGGCTCCGTGCGGTAGGTCTGAACATGTAAATACAGGAACTTGGTAAACATTACGCACGTGCTCCTCTATTTAACGGATCGCCGACAAAGGATACACTGTCTTATGGGAAACACTCAAATATCTCTAACGGTTTTGTTTTCCTTTTTTGGAGCATTCTCTAACTAAAAAACAAATAAAGACTACCAAAGTAGTAGCAGATTAGAGGTCAATGTAGCAGATAATTATTTAATAGCATTACAAAGTAATATCATCAAGAATATCGCGTAGACAAACTGTCTGCCGTCGTCATCTATTTGCTGTAAAATTATCGCAATGATAAAGTATGACAAGTTGTGCAATTGATTTTGCGCAACGTTTTCCATGAGCAGTCGCAGCGTGAAATTGGGCCAAGGGTCAAAGACCCGGCCTTTGTTAAAACCCCTTTATAATATTACAATAGAGTAAGAGAAGACATCGAAGATTGCGCAGTAAACGGTATTGAAATTAAGTTTCAATAAAATCTATGGACAATCATAAACTCCAATTTGTGCAAATTTGTCATACAGACAATATATCTTTGATAATGTTATACAAGTGGTGTTTAAACACACAATGGTATCCGTATCAAATAAAAAATATTGACTCAGTTGCACTAGTCAATATTATTTTTAACGATATCGCGAAACCGACATCACTTTATCGCAATACCAACTTTATTTCCTACTAAGAAGACATGCTTATTGCTTATAAACAAATCTCTTACGAAAAGTATACACCATATTTTATATTTGTTATCAGTTTTGCTTTTGGTCGGTAACGGTAGATATTTGTGGAACAGAATGGCATTGTGCGCGCTGCCATGCTGTCTGCTAGAATATACAAACAACTAAACAAAATACGTATTTGTGCCCATTAACGTGAGTGTACATCGATGACGTTATATTAGCAAGTCGAACGTACTTATACGCATGCGAACATTTATGCTAATTTTGTTTGTGTGCTAAAGAGAAATCTTAGAATTATGGGGAATAATAACACATTTGCGTTCATTTTCTTGCGCGTTTCATACTGGAATCCACAACATACTTATCATAAAGTAATCCCTACTTTCGGAACAACGTCTTCAGCTCATCAATATTATAATATTATCTCTTTTAGAAGTGTAAGTAGTAGAACTATTTCACTTTCTTTCCTATGGTGACCTTACAAAGGTAATATGTTTACTATCAGCTCCCATAAGAAACTGTGCCAAATTCACTCTACCAGAGCGTGACGGCTATCAGGACAATCAGGAAAATTCACAAATTGAATTAAACATTTTCATTATCACAAGTGTAAATCAGTTCCCATACTAACATTCGGGTTCATTATTTTGCTTATTCTAATTAAGGTGTGCGACCCTCCCCCTGTTTCATAGGGCTCGATTATAAAGGATTTTTGGAGATTTAATTTGTGTGAACCTCTATGCAGGTTACGCTACGTTGGTTTCTGATTTGAGTCTTTGTTTATTTTACTGTCCAACGTTTGATTTCTCTCGATTATTTCTAATAGCTTTTGTCGCCGTTAACTCTTATTAATAACAGTAGAATTCGTATTAGAATTATTTGCTTATTTCTTGAAATGTTAAGAAACAATTTAAATAAAACTGTGTCAGCTAACAGCCATAGCATGATTAATACGTATAGCGATACCGTAACTATCGTGTTAACGATAACTATGTTGCCAACCTTGGTTACATAGCAATGCAATAAACCATGGCTTACTTTTAATTGTTGCTAACCTATAACTATATTGTTAACTAGCTGACGCCGTGGCTTCGCACGCGTGGATTTTGATGTATCGCACCCAGTTTAACCCCCTTAGTGATTGATTTTCGAAATTAGACTTATCATTGTAGCATGATTCTGATCTTTATAGCGAACTTGT
This sequence comes from Crocallis elinguaria, assembly GCA_907269065.1. NCBI lineage: Eukaryota > Metazoa > Arthropoda > Insecta > Lepidoptera > Geometridae > Crocallis > Crocallis elinguaria. The sequence continues at coordinate 4,238,327 of OU026076.1, forward strand.
TATTCCAGAACCTAAACTATCTATATTCCAAATATCATTAATATCAACTGATTTTGAGTAGTTACGGAGATACGTGGTAACAAACATTCACACACACACACACAAACTTTCGTATTTATCATATTAGTAGGAAGTAGGATACTTTTTAGCAAGCTGAATATTTTCAATGCGAAAAGTCTTACCATTATTAATTTATTTACCCTCATCTAGTCACAATCAATATGTATATCTGTGACAGTAACTCAGCTCACGTGAAATATAGCTATTCGTTACGGTTACACTTAATTCAGAACAATGTTTGAAACAATTCCGAATTCTTTCTTTGTTTCAACACAAAGGTACAAAACGTTACGAAAGTTTAAAGTCTTATGTAAATTAAGAACAAAACAATTAGAGATCCCTTAATTATAGTGTAACCTGTTGTCGACAATCGAGGCGTGATGAATTCTTTAACTCTATAGTTCTCTATACAATGTTTTGATTGTTACAAGCGTTGCGTGCTATGCCCTTTCTATAACTTTAATGTATGCAAAAGTATTCTAAAAAGCCTGTTTAGATCTGCATGCGATCTCCAGTGTGGGAACCTCGGCCCTTTGTCTTTATTTGTAACTTTTTGATGTGAATACATTAAAAAGAAGTTAATGGTTGGTGACGTCATTATTTTTGATGTGGCTGTCGAAGTCTTAACAATGGAAAGAAGTTAAGAACGGTATCCTCTGATGCTGCTGTTGGTTTACGATTATTATTCATTCTGTATTCACGTAATCAAGCAAATGGTTTTTCTATCATAATTATATTTATCTAATAATCTTGGGATATTTGGAAAAGCTAGAGAAACTGTTGTTTTGTTTCAGTTAGAAAATTAAAATTTTAACTACATCTGAGATTATAATCTTGTTTCAGAGCAGTAAATGCGGATCGAATGCTCTTAAATTTGCATAATACGTGCAGTGGGTTACACATAAAACAAGTTTGATCGGTTTTCAGGTGAACTTTCTCACGTTTTGCAAGAATATTTTTTACTTAACCTTATTAAAATTCAATTTTTAAAAGAGCCGTCCTTCTACCTATTGTAACTATTTTTTAAATCGCACTCACAAAACTATTGATCATATTTAAGATTTATTTAAAAAGTTTGAATCAATACAGCAAATGTCAGGGAATTATTATCTTTGTGATTCGCGCTGAGAAAAGAGACCAATACCAAACTAATAATAAATACATGCGCTCAGTATCATACATCTTTAATAGTCAATGTCTTCCAGCTGGTTTGAGGCTACGCTGCTGAAAGATTTTGCTTCAGCGACTTTTATGACTGAAACACATACACACAACCGAACAGACATCGCTCAACTATGTTTTGAGTTTCAAGTATGTCAATCCTAATTAGCATAGCTAGTAAACACTCATTGAAATTCGCTGCGTTTTGTGTGTCACGCATCCGTTATCCATTGCTGGTTCTGTACACGTCCTGTACATTGCATATATTTGCAACTAGCTGCTGCCCGCGGTTTCACCCGCGCGGAGATTGGATTTCATGGTTTTTATTTTTTGCGCAGAACCCTAATTCTTTTTCTAAAATAAAAGTAGCCTAAGTTACTCCTTGTAACATGAGCTAACTGCCAGTGAAAGTCCCGTCAAAATCGGACCAGCCGTTTTAGAGATTACCCGGAACAAACAGACAGACAGACAAAAATGTTAAAAATTGTTGTTTTGTTATAGGTACCGTATATACTTTCATATGTATTTTGTAAAAAGCTGTTATTTTGATATTACAAACAGACACTTCCTTTTTATTTATTTGTATAGATGTATTGCGATATATACCTAACAGTAACCTTAGAGTCTAACAGCATTCCTTTCACATGTTCTGAAAACTAGCAACAAAAAATCTCAAGTGCTTTTTTGCCAAATCAGCGAGACACCTTACGTTGGGACATTAAATTTGCTCTATAAAAACTGACTAAGTAGCTTCTTCTAAACGTTGAGATAAAATCGCTTTAAAACGCAGATGCTGTTAAAATGTCAGTGGGTCGCACCTTAACGTGATCACGATCACAGTTTCACATGAACACGCATTTCATGCTATGTTATTTGTACCATAGCATGTGGCCTTACTAAAACTTTAGCACCGTTGCCATAACGGTCATAACCAAACTTGCACAAAGAAATTATACATATACCCACGTAAAAGAATAATTAATTTTAAAACTCGTAAAAGTAACCCGTCGCTGAACCAACTGACGCAAACCTGCGTTTCCTTTCCCAAGGCATCTTGACCCATATTCATATCGAAACGTAATTACAGTGTTTCATCCGCCATTGCTTGACCAATTGCATTTACGACGACCCCGGTCACTCTTCTAACAATTTTATTGCTCCACCTCACTACCCTTTTGTGTTTAACTTTCACACGTTTTAAAATGTAGGATTTGTCCATCAAAACGGTCGGTCAGCTCGTAAACGCTCGTTAGTGAAATAAGTTTAACGTCCCCGTATAATAATGTCGTAAAAATAATATTTATACCTTAAAATCTGTTCGTGGTCGAATAAAGGCACTGAAGTCGCTTCATCGATACGACTTATTATTTACGGTTGCTCTTCGCCGTGGAACGCATCACTAATCGGTGGTTTAAAAAGGGCTAATTAGAATATCGTGACGCTCTACATCTTGTATTTGATTAGATTAATGTGTGTTTTTTCTTCGTGGCCAGGGAAATAGATTAATCCGCCCTCCTGGGTGGTCCGCCAATGCACGTTCCAAGCACACGATTATATCAACTCACATTAATGTTTTTTGTAACCGCTCGGGTGCAACGTGACCGAACGCCTAATAGAAACATAAAACGCATCCTTAAAAATCGATCCTCAAAAAACTTCATCCTGTCGTGTCTCCGCTGCAAAGGTACCGCTCACTCAAGATAACCGTATCTTTAACACTTAGCATTTTAAAAGCCCTCGAGTCAGTTGGCAAATGGCATTCGCCAACTTTCTAGTTAGAAACTCTAGTACTCAAGGAAACTAGTAATTTGAGTGGGTAATGCGAGACCGCAGTCCGCAACCCAATAAGTCGAGCGAGAGCTGACATTAGCGCCCTGCCAGATGGGGCAAGGCAGCTGCCGGAATTCTAACCCACTACACCGATTAAAGTGCCCAAATTGTCTCATCCGCCAAATGGTGCACTTTAGAACTGCCTACATTGTTAACTTTATGCATACAATATTCGTTACAGAGTCGAAAATAGAGGCCACAAAGAGAAACGCACCGACCATAATTCTTTTGTTTATTATCTCGGTCGCAATGACCGTACCGTGTCCAAATTCAATGTCCAAACTTGGAATGGAAACGAATGTTAATTTTCATTAATTTACCTAACAATGGCTCGCTATTACAGTTAGCAGAAACATCTAAATAGTCCATTTAAAAAACGAGATTGTACCGGAGCGTCCCCAAACATGCACGATTTAACACCAAACGCGAATTCGTTATACACGTAAGATTATCTTGAGAAAAAAATCTGTTAACCTGTTGTGCATGTTATTAGCATAGCACCGGCCATTGTGTATTATATTCCTCATATTCATGGGTAAACACACACCGCTCTTTGTGTCTATTGTTGGAGTAATACTTAGCAGCGTCTACCCTCGCGGTAATCCCATCCTTTCTCTCCATTGTCTGACACCCTGTGAGAGGAATTTCGGAGATGCCGCGTTATAAATTCGGTCCAGAGGCAGAGGTCAGACTTCTTAGAGCGACCTTAGGTCACATCTCACAATACGACAAACCTTGTTTACTATTGTACGACCGATGTTTAACCGATTCTCTTTAGAAGAAGTCGTTCGAGCAGGATCTCGTCCACAAAGAAGACATCTCAGAACAATATGTTTGGACAATGGTTTTTTGTTCTTTCATGATATTTAGCTACCGTTCCGGCCGTTAAATCTTTATTGCTGGTATTATCGATCTCATTGTGTCCCCAATTTATAACGTTTCGGCTCCTATTTCTATTTAATTTGAATAACGTTCATGGGAACCTGCCTTTTACGTTTTATCTTTGGGTTCGTGCATCATTTAATTTTAAAGGATTGTTGGTACATTTATTGCGAAATCGGTAGCTGGCTGTGCAGTCGAGAGCGACAATGTGATTTATGTTTATGGAAGGCATAAAATACGAAGATGCGGTTGCTGCATTGATTGCTTTGCATTCGAGCGCAAAAATAAACTGCGTTGTATTTGTTTATACTTCACATTGCTTGCAATAATGATTTCGACATCGAGTTAAAAAACACAAAATACATCAGTTTTTAAAAGCCTCTACATACGATCCTCGCGTGCTTACGCAGCGTATTCCAGTAGCTCGTCTAAATGACTATCCATTGAGATAGTTCAAGAGGCCGATAATGTCAGCGCTTTGATCGCCAGCTTCTTTGAACTCGCCGCCCAGCAGGGTGCACCACATCATCCAGTCATTAGGGTTCATTATTAAGAACACCTACACGGTAGCCCGCGATCGATATATATTGAGAAGGAAACGGTGTAAAAACTTGGCCATTCCACGTTAAGATAAACGGAACAAGTTTGTGTTGTGTAAGGTCGTGGCTTTTGATTTCTGTGCTAATCGAACTATACAAATTATTATCATCTCGGATCTCATTATATATTCGAATAGAAAAAACTAAATCTTTGTAGCCAGTAAGGATATCCGTTATCCTCATTATATCTTCCTTCGTTATATATATATATTGAAGGAAGATATATCAGGAAGATATATATTATATCTTCCTATATAATATATATATATATATATCTCTTCCTGATATATCTTCCTTCGTTATATATATAACGAAGGAAGATATAATAACTGCAATGTTTTCTATACTTCTAAACAAGTAAACGTTTTACTCACGCAATACGCAATCTGAACAAATTCCAATAATGATAGACCAACAAACCATCAATATACATATTGAAACTTGAAACCGCATGCAATAATAGCAGAAAGTATAAAGTGGATAAAAATAAGTATGTAGTCATACAAAACACAACGTTCAGGCGTAATTGTTCCAAGCCCTTAGGAACGAGCCGCAATTTACTCTTCAGAAATGTGTTACCTAACGATACCTTCACTTAGATCAGATTGTAAGCATTATTGTACAAAGGTTAACGCCCTTGCTCCCTGTCTATATCCTAAATACATAACTAAAGGACTGATTGTGGAGTTTTACTAAATTAAAGTCAGTGTTGACTCGTGAACATGACGCTTGCAACAGTGCCGAAATATCGAGTACTCAAAACAATATACATGGTAAATATCCCGTTACTAAAGTTAATTCTTGTGTTAGTGACCATGAAAGTTTAAAAACTTGGATTCAATATTGTTACTTTTGAAATTATTTCTTTCTTGAAACAGTGGATGTCCCGACTTATTCTAATTAAAATACTTAAAATATCAGATCCTCAAGGAATTCGTACCGTAATGTTACCCTCTAAAACAACACTTCCCAAGTTACCTATATACTCCAGCCAGATGAATCAAGTGGTGAAATCGCATGAATAATTCCACAAAGACGTCGAACTTTCAACGCAAGAGCTTCCCTCCATTCCGATTTAATCTCGAGACATCTGCGAAATTATTGCCACGCAAAACAAGATAAATGTTCTTTCGAACTGACACGCTTATGCAAGATATAACGGTGAAAGTTGGGAGAGTCCATACACATACAGCTTAAAACTACACCGAGAAAAGTAAGATAAAATACCGAGAAAATGCAGGATAAGGAGAGCTAGGGATATATAATATACTAGCTTCTGCCCGCGGTTTTCACCCGCGTTCCCACAAGAACACCGTGCATTTTTCCGGAATAATAAGTAGCCTATGTTACTCTCCGGTCCCTAAACTATATCTATGCCAAAACTCACGTTGATCCGTTGTTCCGTTGCTGCGTGAAAGAAGGACAAACCAATAAACCAACAAACACACTTTCGCATTTATAATATTAATAGGATTAAAGTTTATGTTTCTTGTTAGAAATGTGTTGTGTTCAAGCGAACTGCCAGCAAGTAAGAGCACGTAAGCAACATTAAGTTACAGCACGGTAGGCCCGCACGCAACAATGACTTCCATTTCGCTCACTTTCACAATCGTCTACACGCCCACAGCCAGTTTCTAATGCTTAACTACCTTGCATTGCTAATAACTTGTCATTTTGTATTGGAAAACACGCAATTCATCAAGAAACTGGATTCTAGGATTTGCTCTTACGATCATTTTCATTCGCACCCGCTACTTTTACTTATATTTAAGCGTTTAAAAACTTGTTATGGTTTAAAGCCGCATTAGGTCTCTTATCACTGCATTTAACAGAGTTTGACATTGTGATCTGATTATTGCTAGCACTATGTATATCAACCCATCGATCGTTAATGATATCACAATGTTATCGGTCAAATCGTCAATCACTTGAATTGTTCCTAAAATATCGATACTGCATTTGACATTGACTCTCCGCTTGTCTCTAGAAATTTCATTATCTTTTCTGCCTTGGTTACTTGGTTGGAACTGTATGACTATATTACTCTATAGTGCTTCATTACCATCAATTATATTAATCCTTTTCTTTTTTCGATTCGGTCAATTGCTAGATGTCTACTCCTTTCCTTTTTAATTCGAAGCGTTATTCAACTTTAAGTATTTAATATTTATGGCAACATCATAACTGATAGTAACTTCTGACTTCAGCCACACTTTCAAATCAGAGCATTGATTTCCAACTGTATCACATTTAGTATTGATTTTCAACTGTATCGCTAACTCATTTAAAACAAATGCTAATAAAAACAAAAAATAAATAGGGGTCCTAATTCTATAGTCAAACTGCAGACTACGACATCCTGTTTGAAAGATTATCTAGATAAAAGAGATAATTGCAGTGCCTGTGGATCGGTCTAGACATGACGGGTCCTACCATATAATTTATGTTGCTAGGCGGAAAGGCTGCATATAAAAAATACTAGTATCTTCCCGTGTAATCTTATAAAATTATATTTCAGTACTATTATATTTTTATTATCAAATCGTATTTTCCATCTAGAAATACAAAACCAAATACTTACTCAAATATAAAAACATAGGTATAATTTTTTTTTATAAATGATTAATTTCATTTTAAATTTATGTAATTAAATAACGATTTCAAGTGCCGTCATTAACGTTTGCAAGTGGGGTAATGAATTAACCTGAATGTGCGTGCATGAGTCAATGCAAAATGACTCAACAGCTCCTTCCGGTTGTGATACACTATTGTTTGACTGCGAAATTGAAATACTGAGTAATCATTATACTACACTAAGGGTTTTTCTAGAACTGATTTCGTAAATTTATCCTTACAACATATAAAGGAACAGTTAATTGTATAAGAAAAGATTGATGAGCTTCTCGAGCTATAAGACGCTTGTCGTACGTGTTCAATACAATAAAAATAAAATAGAAGCTGTGGAACTAGTGACACAAAGTGGAGGGCCAATAAACGGTATCAGATAAATACTTTTTAACAAAATGTTAAGAGCTCAATACGACGCTACCTGGTCGCCGGTTATTTGTTTAGGCTGCCACGTCTCAAAACCAGTAGCCGAGAGAGTATACATATAAATATATGCGAGCGGGATTAGTTTTTGTTACTTTTTTTATCGAACACCGTCCAGTTGCACTAGAACCACGAACTCCTTCTCTAGGGCTGTCCGAGTTGGACGAGCCAAGTGAACCACCTCTGTCCGCTGCCGTGCCAGCGCGCAGTTTTGACATCGTCTCGCCTTTCACTCGGCCTAGACATTTGGGAACTGGTTCGTAATCAACAATGCTGCCATTCGCGTCGTTCACGCCGCTAACAATGCGTTTCCTGTGACGCAGCTGTGAAAAATTACACATAAGATTAGTTAAATCGACAGCCCTATAAATAGCGGCGATCTATTATTACTAACCGATTAAACTCGTTCTTGAGTATAATAAAATTGTGTAGCTATACAATAACCACACTCTTATAAAACTTGATTTCTTACCATCGAAAGGGACTTAGATCGACAAGGAGGCAGCCCTGTACCGTAAATGAATAAAATAAAAAGGCCTGGACGTGCGCTAGTGCAGGCGGTGCAACCTGTTTGGTCGGGGGACGTGGCCGACGCCCACGCCTGACAAATCTGCGTTTGTGACTGTAGCTACGTGCACCACACACCAATTACTAAAGGCTAAGCAGCAATAACCGACGACGACGGTGACGATGCAGACGCGCCGGTTCAAGTTTGGACTTGATTCAACATGTCCGACATCGTGGCAGAAACGTCATCGAAACGCGCCCAAAAATCATCCGAGAACTTGTAAGATAACAAATGAAATGGCTTTAAAAAAGCGACGAACCGACTTCAGTGACCGGTTTTGATGAAATTTCTATGGGACCAATCTAAAAGAAATCTGAATCTGACCTTTTTCATTCAAGAACTTTCCAAATTGGATTATAAATGACGGAGATAACAAACATAAAAGAAATTACTTACACCGAATTGAGAACCTTCTCCTTTTTTGGATGTCAGTTAATAAAGAACAGTAAAGGTTTACGACGCGTTGCTGTCGCATGCGTAGGGCCAGTCTATCGACCTTCGTGATGAGCTGTTCAATCTTTAGACTCTAACACAAAAGTATCCTTACCCGAAACTCGTGTCCCTGTAATTACGAGGAACAATGGGAGGTCCCGGGCTCCATTTGGGCCAGTGCATTGACTGTAATGAGTGCCACGTTTTCCCCGGTCCTGAATCGTGACCCGCGGCCCTGACTCATTCCCACGAACACGGCAACAGCATTTGGACAACATTTGTGTGTAGCCGCAAGGATAAAACTTTTAACCACGTGAACAACTTACACAAAAGCCATAGCAATTTTCGTTTCACCGCAGATATAATTTCACGAGATTATGATAATGACATCTGTAGTTCCACTTAGTACTTACCTACTGATGAAAGGAAAACGGTTGCATTTTGGTACAGAACCGACAACAATAAGCCACCTGCGGCAGGCGGTTTCTCGGTAACTGACTAGCCAGAAGGCGTGGCTTTCATCAAATTCAGGTTTAAAATGTTCACAATTGGGATGTTGCATGTAACACAAGTTACATAATTACTATCAGTTTTAAGAAGATCACATTAACACAATAAAAATTAAAATCACGAAAATATATAATTTCTACAATCCATTTACATTTCTGCATCTAAAAGTTTCCCAAATTTTAAATGGTGTCATCAGATTATTTACATTTTACATGTACTTTTTCACGGACAAATTGACAAAATGCAGGTTTTTAGTACAGTTTTACGGCACGCGTACAACAAGTGACGTCAGATGTTCTGTCCAATTTGTATGGGGCGTTTTAGCGCTCAGTACATACACCTGAATTTGACTCTCATTTTTGACGTTTCTAGCTTTCGATTTTCAGTTTTTTCGATTTAGACATTTTATTCTCAATAGAAAACGAAATGATTGAAATCGTATAAAAAATGGAGTCAACATACCTATTAACAACTTATCAATAAATAAATGTAATAGATTAACTAACTTATGAAGCCATACAACATACGCACACAATTACATCGCAACGCAGCACACTGATTGCAGTTATCTTGTACCATGTTATAATAGTTTTCTTAGTCATGCTTTGCATATATGGATGATTTCGTATTTCTAAACCGAAAACAAGACAACACAGGACACTATACCAATTTTACACTTACTCAATTATCAATTCAAGAAACGCGTCATGGTTTCCCGGCAGTCCTGTCGCTAGGATCAAAGCTTCAATCTCGTCGCTTCCACTCGCGTCGCGTGACACAAAAAGTTAGTTTGTGCCATCGCAAGCAGGATCCTATTTTTTCTAGCTTTCCAATTTCATCCTTTTTTAACCCAACGCTATAAAGATTCCGATGGTGTTGCGGAGACGGATGCATGATCAGACACGGCCTTCGCACGCACGTGTTCTGCATTTTACTGAGATGCACTGTTGCTAGCTGCTCGCCAGACAAAACAATTGAATAAGATTTATACACATAACGTGATATGTTGCTTTATTAAGTCTGATATGTCATACGACTGAAGCAACTAGACTAATTACTGAGATTCTAACCATTAATTCTGTGGGATTTTGTCATTCAAAGCGTTTAATACTTCCGGTCTTCTGTTGTATTAATTGGTTGCATCAGTAACATCAATTATAAGAGCTTATGTAGCGTCTACAACATCAGTTACAACAACTCTTACTTATGATGCTGATTGCGCTCCCATTCTGGTGTTATTTCTGTATGTCTTTCTCGGTACATGTTTATGTACAGAGGTGGCTGCGCGGGTCGATATTTAGGTCGCCCGAAATAACTGCTCCCGCTGCCGATTGTGCTCGAACTGTTACGTGGATGACATTAGTGGTATGAGCAGATTGCTGATTGTACAGTTAAAGCAAAAGTACCTAATTTTAAAAATCACGCGACGGACTTGCGTTTAGTATTCAGAATTGAAAAGAACTATATATGTAGCTTGAAGCTATAACCTGGAAGCCCAGGCAATCATTTCCATTATCATAGTCAACGAGAAGTGAATAGTAACAATGTAATAACAATTATGTGTACCGAAGTAACGTGAACTATTTGAACAGAACGTATCTTTACCACATTATCAATTCAAGGTCCCCTTCCTGCACAAACGGAATTACTACGCAAACTTAGCGTAGTATAACATTATCAAATTCTACTACATTCGCCTAAATGCGATAAAATATAGATAATAATAGTAATAATGTGTGTGTGAGTTGTTTGCGCGGCCGGACTGGCCGTGCTCGGCGCACGCGCATCCTCCAAGGCCATTTTGTTTACGAGTACACCCGCATGTTTACGTATGTCCGATACTACCCGGCCAGCTTCGATAGCCAACCGCTACGGTACAAGCAAACAACGCGGAAGCGCTTCGCAAATCGATCACGTGTTACTAGCATGAAAATGGCGGGAACGCTTCATTGAACGTTTCGGCGGGAAACGTGGTTACGCAATCCTGTGAAAGTATTTTCCTCCACTGACCACGCTTTTAGCATTGTTGTATTTATAGCATGGTATTTATAATATCTCGTTTATCATCTCTGTGGTTCTTTTTAGTGGCATGGCCCAATCGGCCACGTTGTCGTTTACCTACATCTCATGAAAATTCAGTGGTTTAAGGTCAAGAGACAATGCCTGAATCCAGGATACATTACCCTGACTCCCGTACCTGTATGAATATGTTTAGAGTTATGTTGTTTGTGTTGATACCCGCCCACGTGATTTGGTTACATACAATTTGGCGGGAACTGAGTGAGTCCACCAGTCGACCTTGGCTCTCGTGACGTCATTGACATAGTTCCCGACTGCACAAACCGCCCGTTTAGTTTTTGCGATTCAGACTATGTATTATATTCTTTGAGCGTTATATTCTTGAGTTGCTGGTACAATTGTATCATATCATTTGTGCTTGATTTTAAAGCTAATGATATCGTTTCCATCTTTTGATCCCAATAGTATTTTAGACTCTGAGAAAACTTGAATGAGTTTTCATTCATGTTTACCACAATCATTCTAATTTGGAGCTCAAATTACTTCATTGCTATAAACAAAATTTTAACGTGTTTTATCTCATATATATATATATAGGTTTACTGGTCAGTGATTACGTGTAATGATCATGAAAACCTAGGAGATTACTCTAATTATATCCTTTGCTGCACTGCAAATTAACTCGTTTATACTTGTGTAGTTGCGTGTAGTATCTTCATTTCGAACAGTCTCAAATATATTAGCAACATATTTGTATATATATGAGAACAACAATTGAGTAGCCTCGACCAGTTGACACCCAAACCGTCTTAACCTTGAGCGCTTCGCGTGTTACCATGTCGGTTTTTTGCGATGCCATTTCGTTGATTTGGTAATCATCGGAGAGCTATCGTGTTTCGATCCACTGTCTTTGCTTCTGTTTCTTTGTTCTCTCTATTTTGCCTTAATTGTGTTGAAGATTGGATTTGCTATAAGTGATACGTATTTAATTTCCATTTTACAGCCACTAAAGGATTGGTCGTCTTATCAGTGCGTATGTACACTACTTTGTAGTATTATCTCTCGATAACCGTTGATTTTGATTATGTTATAATCGTTATATCATTCACAACACACCCATCTTACAAAATCAATAGTCAAAAATAAACTTCTAAGAACTGCTCCATTTTACTACATTCAAAGCACCCTGCTCTAGTAACTCGCAGCCGAAAATCATTACAATGCAGATTAAACAGTAGTAAAAAGAGTCGTAAAATGTTTATAGTTATTAAGGCAATATTTTTCAAAATTAGAAATGGTCACAAAGGACGTCGCCGCCGTCGGGGATTAGAAAAAAGGATTCCGGTACATTAAGTGCACTAGAACTGCTTTTTTACTGCTCTTTCCTCGTGGATAGAGTCGTAAAGATGTCAACTGCAGCGAAGTACGGGCTGGCATCCGGGTGTCTTAACGAACCTTTCAGATTTTGAAGTCGTAAACTTTTTACCCGTTCCCAACCACGCCTTGTGTACATTTTATGGATAATTTCGTATGTCACCGCATAACACCTTGTCGTCATAAACACATGTTGAGTGATGTAACTTTCTTTCTTTTCAGATTTCCTGAAGCCCCGCAAGCGGTTATCCAACAGTGCGAAGAAGTCTCCTGCCCACAAGCACGGACACGGTGCGCACATCCGCCCGCCCAAGGTGGCGCGTCTCGCCCAGACCCACTTCAAGCGGACCAGCTAGGCCGCCCAGCCAATCCTATACAGAATTGAACACATTGGACCAAAAAATCTCCCCCGGGCAGCTACAATAGTAAACTCTCTCTTGGAAATTTCAGAACGATCATGTTAGCTTTCACTGCTTGTAACATTACGAAATGTTCAATTTTGCGACGGGCGCTGCGCGCTGTGGGCAATCGTGCAAATTTTTATTTTCTTAATTTATTATTTGTCGCCGAACAATAACTAAAATAATGTTAAGGAAATTGTAAAATAGTTTGGAGACATTATGAATAGCGTTTATTATAATTTAATATATTATTGTAATGTTAAGGCAGTGTCACACAAAGCATCACAATCTTGCTCAACGCTTCACCATTTTAGCAGTTAACAGTTCCAAATTGACTTTCAACATCCCCGACTCCGGTAATATTTATATAGTGACAATTATTGTTTAAGTTTATTATGATCTCTTTCAAGTAAAGTTAATTAAGTTATATTATGTTTAAGGTAGTTTTAAGATTTCATGACTCGTAAGATTTGTCACTTGTAGATGTAATTGTGTAAGGTCCGGTCTGGCCGTGAAGGAAGGCAGAGAAGGTCACAATTTTTAAATGTCTTGCATTTGCTAGAATCCTTTGATAGAAATATGATTTCTTCCATATTGGGTTCGAGCATTTCTGACACATTTAATTGTTCGTAAAATGCATTTTTTGCACGTTCGATACGTCAAAGCCGGAGCTAGATGTTCAAATATGACAAATACCAGCAGTTATACAGCGGCCTGGTATTTCCAAATTTGTACACACAATAGTTACGAAATGTCTCGTAGAATGTCAACGAAAGTTTACTATTATACGAAATGTGGTTAACTTACGCCGCGCCGGCCGCGCGAGGAATGTGCAAAGGATATCTTACTCATAAAAGATAAATCCGTACAATGTAAAGCAAACAACATAAATTTAGTGTAAGTTAAATACAAATACTCAATTAAAGACAATTTTGTTACCACTCTGTAACAGAATTAGAATATAATAAAATTTTGCCAAAATAATTTTAATGAATATTAAGGTAGTACAATCTTAAAGTTGATATTTGAGTATTTGTGTTTTGAACAATGTTACTCCCTAAACACATCTCTTAGTATTTTTGTTTTGTTGTTGTATTTTAATGGATTATAGAACTTTATGATTATATTGACCTTTGTTTTTTTTTACTATTGAAAGAATTCTTGAGCCGTCTAAGTCTTGTTCTGGATTGATATAATTTCCAATCGCGATCTTTTATATAAAAGTACAAATTTTCTCATTGGTTTTAGGACGAAAGGTCGCGGTTTTTTACAAAACTTAAAAGACAAGCCATTAACAATTATATCATCATCATCACCATCATACATCATCTTTTCATTAGCTTCGTTACTTTTTCAGTGAAATTACGTTGTGTATTCTAATTTTATTGCATCAGTAGCTATAGAGTTTTTATGGAAACTTTCTAACCAAAGGTATGCAATTGGCAGAACCGACGACGCTTGCGTAAAAATGAAATTAAAAAATGAACTTTTAAAATAATGACTAGAGACGAAAATAGTACGTATTTACAATTTTGTAAACATTTTATGACTACAGAAAGTAGATGTACTTTACGATTGTTTAAACATTGATTATGACTTTTGAATTTTATGAATTGTGTTTCGAAATGTTTTCTCTCAGACACACCTACATTTCTGCTTATAGGTAATAATCACACTACCTAGAAATTGAGTTTTATAGAGCTACATTCTTTCGATCACAATGCAGTAATAATTTACTTAATTAGTGTCTTATTAATTAGATGTGCAAAATGCGCGCGCGCAAATTTTGAACACCTTTTTACAAGATACTAGAAATACTACGTTGGAACACAATGTTACTAATAAGTAATTTGGTTTTTAGAAATGTATTTGGTCTGCGAGAAAGCATTGTAAATATTTAATTAAATTTGTTGTTCGAGATGTCTATTCAGATGTTGTTATGTGCCAAAAAGTGTCAGATACATGACGGGCTCTGAATCCATTCATTCGCCATCAAGAAGTGTGCTTCGACGGTAGTTTACACAACTACGCGCACTTCCATTTAATATTAATTATTTCTTTTAACACCTGTGATGTATTAAATATGATCTCAGAACATAATTATATGCAATTATCATATTTAATATTTTGTTTAAAAATAGCGTTAGTAGCCGAGTCCTTTGAAGTACCTAGCTGCAGTCAATACCGTATCCCTGGCGAGCGACCTATTTGAGACGAGAATTTAATACATCAGATTATTTTATTTTGTTAGTTAAATTTAGATTAAACGACATGTTTCTCTTTGCGTCTGAGAAGGTTCGAGAATAATGTAACATTTGATCTCCGCGGCACTGTAGATAATGCGCACAACGTGTATTTATTGTAGCGGAACTTTTTGTAAAATTGTGGAATGCGTTTAGAGTTTTGATAGGGATACAAAAAACGAAAATTAATATATTTTTATGTTTATTATATGTAATAAATATTGTGTCAATAAGCTGCAGAGGCGAAAATCTGTACCAAAACCAGTTAGAACTATGTTCATGTGGCATGCAATAATAGTACTTCGTACTAAGCTTAAGTTACTGTTTACAGACCTATGTATGATTACATTATGTATTTGTATACCTAAGTTGTATATATTTGCCAGACATTCATTATTTTCAATAGCTATAACTCAAATATGTAATATGTATAAAATTTAAGTAAAAAAGCTTATTTCAGTCTATGTTTTGTCGTTTTATTCCTGATTCCTATATGACATTCAATTTTAGGCAAATTACCATAGGTCACAGACAACACAACAGGCCAGTCTGTGCAACACGCAGAGGTTTTGAAAATGAGTTTATGTACCTACTTAAATTTTGAGAAACAGCCATAAAATACCTAATAGTACCTACATTATGATACAAGTGTGCTTAGTTGGTCATTGTGTGTAGTGACTAACATACCACACGTGTATCATACGATTATACGACTTTTTCATCACACTTGCGAGGAAATAAACAGACTTTTACTGTTATTAAATTTTACGGAAAATTGCGCGCCTCGCCAGCTATGCGTGCGCAAAGCGAAGGCGCGAACACAATCGACAAACAGCCAACTCTAAAAATTTAACAAACCAAATATTTTCGTACTTATAACATTACTTGTGAATAATTTAATAAAATAAAATGTTTATTTATCATAAAGGAGGAAAAATTTCAAAAGATTCAAATAATCTTTACATTTTTTATCCGCATAAAACTCTTTGTTACTAATGATAAACAAAATCTTTCCTCGCTGTAGTGAGGTGGAAAAATGTAGTTATTTTGCGGTTCCTTTAAAATCTTCGCTACGCTTACGTAGATTTTCTTCGACGAATCAATATCCGTCGAAGCGAATAAGGAGCCAGGATATAAAAAAAATAATCCTTTTTCAATCAAGTTTACGGCACGCATGTGCTTTTTAAAAAATTTTTGGTTATATTATCCATAAACAAATTTAATATATTCAATAAACATCCAGGCTTTCAGGGTTAGTATTTTTAACTATACGTACTTATAAAAAAGGCTAACATAAGCCTTTCTCCCACTGAAGAGTGAGTAGGGACTTGGACTCTCGTTTCAGTAGTTTCACCTCTATATATTGCGTATATTTTTTTAAGAGCCGAATTTTTGGGCGTTTAATATATTCTAGTGAGAATGTGCGAACTTTCTGAATGAAAACGCAAGCGAGGGCCGAGAGCGGTTGCTGATAAGGACGAGGCCAAACAACATTGCGGTGTGGCAACGTAGGTACCTACCGTAAAAATCTACGTCGCAAAAGGCATCGTTAAAATTTCCGATGCTGTGTCGCAACTCGCACGCACCGATCACCGATGCCGATGGTCAGTTTTCTTGCATGATGTATGCGATGAAACCTTTGCGTTGCATCAGCGAATCTGCGATACGTCGTCGTACTGCAGTGTTGTACCGTGCTTAGAATATATAATAATAGTACTAGTTATACATCGCCATAACTGGTTAATGATGGGTTTTTTCTCGTGGTCCTTGACAGCTCCATAGCTAAGTTGGTGGTTTACTTGGTAAGAGTAACTCTTCTGCGAGTGTCCGTCTGCGTTGGTACCGCCGACCGCTTTGCTCGTGAACTCTGCCGGCAAGCAGTAATGTGCAAGCATTACTGAACAGTAATGCCGGTAGTAACCGGTTCCGGTTTGATGAGCCGTGAGTGAAATTACTAGGCTTATGAAACTCATGTCTCAGGGTAACTAGCGCACTTCGGTGCCGCGCGCAGGCTTTTGTTTCAAAGTTCTTAGTGGCACTGCATTGTTATTGATCGGCGTTATGCTTACCACCAGGCTATCGACTAGCTCGTCTCGTTATCAAATAATATAAAAATGAGTAACCCTGCAAAGCGAAAAGTCCCTGATTCAAACTTTTTGTTCTCGGGTCTTGGATGTTGATGTGTATCTGTGTGTGTCGATAAAATGAAACAATTAAATGGATGCTCGTATGAAAATGTTTATTGATATCACAATCAAGTCTACACAACTACCCATTAAATACCCATTCGAACCACGTCTTAGAGCCGACCTCACTTTATACAGTTGATCCGTGTTCTAAGTAAACTTATAACATAGGAATCTACTAAAGCCAACAGTTCACTCCACTGAAGTTCAAATACAAACTTACGCTGAAATCGAATTGGATTGAAAGCCTTTAATAGGTAAATACGATTTTCTTATTAATTCTTACTATAAGTAGTATCTACATCAAATTCAGCGAAATAATCAAACATTACTATGTAGAAAGGGTCTAGGATATTGTGACCAGATAAATAACTAAACATTTTCATGATGACCAGACTGATAGACAAATGCAGGACTGCGCAAATCCTAATTCCGGGTGTTTATAAACATCGGTGACAAAAAAGCACTAATGGTCAGTGGCCCTAGACATCAACGATACCGGAGAGTCGGGACTCCGGAGGCATTGCCTGTGCGTGTCCGTTCTCCAGGCTCGGAAGAGAATTTGTAACGACTACAGCCCGCATCTTCATTTATTGGTCTAAAATAAAATACCTAGGTACTTATGACTTAGATCACGGATAAACAGACATAATAACGGCCAGCTTATAATATGAATGATACATAGAAATACAATAATTAGTACATCAAGCGCCATGGTACGGCTGAGGTCGATTTTACAGTCTAATAATACGTTTGACCAATTATACATTGACTAATCAGGATTAAATGCAAATGTGTCTGGCGTGCCAAAAAACATTCATTATCTAACACTAATTGTACCATGACATTCTACGTGTCCACAATTGTTAGTAAGAGGAAAAAATATTAGAAACTAAAAGTAGAAGTATTATTTTCGATTACAGCCTATTTGTATCGATTACATTACAATTACTATTTTTGTATTTGTGGCTACTAAATTAACCTAGACATATTGGACAGTTTTCAAAAGTTACATTCTTTAAAATTAACGTAGATACAATAGGTAAATATTAAGAAAGTTACAATTTCAACTTTGAGTTTAAAAACGAACAGTTAGGTGCATAAAACGCAATGAAAGTGTTGCAAAGAAGTTATTGTCTCAAAATACATTTTGGATTAATTGTGGCAATATCAAAGAAATTCAATTATTTTTTTCGAACATTTATAACAGCAAGCCCGGTTGCGACCACCGTCCCGAGATATTTAATAAATAGTTACAATATCTATTCAATTATTTATATACATATTACAGTAGAATATTACACTTAGGCACATCAATTTTTATAAAATTACTTTTTATTCAAAAAACGTGATCCTGTCACCGCTAGACTACCACGAATTAACTCCAAAGTGATTAAACAATTCAAACGTGATTAGGTCGTATCGTCTATCGATATAAAGTAAACAAGTACATATGATATTAAAAGAAATTACGCAAAATTACCATAGATATTACAACTTTAAGAGTTTACGAACTACAACATTCATTGAAATATTTTTATTAAAAAAAATTTGCGACTTCTTTCACTTATATAAGATTAGGTATATAAGGAAAGAGCTTAAAGCCATCAGACTATCGGGGATTTTTGATAAATTTTGTACTTTTATTTCCCCCCACCGTTCACCGCCTCTAACCATAGCGTTAACATTACAATTTACCTAAGTATTTTCGTGTTGGATAACCGTTTTAACTTTACGTTCTAAGTTGGTCGTACATCTACGTTACAGAAATTCTATTCTAGCACAAAATAGGTGTACGTAGTTATAATTTTAACAGGCGCTCGACGCGCTACATCAAAAACATTGAGAGGACGCTAATAGAACATTTAATTCAGAATTTAGTGATAATTAGAGAATATTTAACTTGATAACTTGACGAAAATCACATCGAAAGAATAACAAGTACGGTTACTAGAAAAATGCGCCTAGACGAAATTACCTCACTAAGGCAAAGGAGATTTAGGATCAATGGGACCGACAGATTATAACTCCATTGATTAAATGTCTTGCATTCGATCAAAATAAGTATAATATTGAGAAATTTTGAAATTGTACCAATTGTCAGTAGAAAGATACAGTAAGAAACGTTAAGAATTATGATCAACCGTTTTATTGAACGCCTGCGCACATCCCGTGATTTCGGTAAGTCAGAAGTAACTGGGTGATAGAAATAGCACACAGCGTTTATGTTGTTAAAATTAGTATGAATAGATTCATAGTTATGAATCGAAACATAAATATCTTGATTTGTTTCAACTAGAGATCTGTGGTTTCAACGCACGCGCAACTGTATTTGACGCCTGAAAAACTAAAGTAGCAAAGATGTAACGGCGCTACCGAGCGTGCGCGTCAACGAATCCCAAATCTCTATTGCCCTGCGGTATTATGTTCCTAATAAACACACAGACACTCAACTACATAAACCTATGCGTAAACTACATCCATAGCTCGTATAAATCTTTGATAAAGTTTCTAATTTAAAAAAGCCACCGGCTACCGCTATAATTATATCCCTGATATCATGTTGAGAACGGTTCGAATCCTTGTCCGAGAACTTTCTAGCAATTATTAAAGGATCCGAACCGCAGTCCGCCTTAAAACCTATAGCCCTAATCACCCTATAAGCTCTAGATAAATATAAAATATTTTAGACATCTATATTATATAGTAATAAATCAGTTTTGGTGTCGAAGTATGCGTTATAATAATTAGAAAGAAATTATTTTATAACAGTCCGGTTTACCTGCTCCACTGTGCGGAAAATGGACGGCAAAATATTTGGTTACAACGGTGCGTACAAACTGTGCCAGAAATATGGCACGCCGTGGGAACTGTTAGGGGCAGCGTAGACGCTTATGCAAACGTACGTTTGCTTGTCAGAATAACAACGCGTCAAGCGCGGATTTCGTGATACTCGAAATGCGTTATTGACGCAAAAGCGTTGTTATTCTGACAAGCAAACGCACGTTTGCATAAGCATCTACGGTCAGCATTAGTTTTGCGTTGTCTCATAGTCATAAGCATATTATTAGTATATACTATACTAATGTCGCGTAATACGCTGTAGGGCCCGTAGGTAGGTATATTACACTTTATACATGTTGGCTGTCAGAATGTGTGATTCTACTACACGTAGTGCCATATCTCTTGCCAGACACTATACTTAGATCGTATTCAAATTTATTCTAATACTTAGGTCGAGATGCATGGAGCGAACTTAAAACTGCTCAGCTTCAGCTCTCAAGTACGTACGCAGCTTGATGCAACATATAAGATTACTCAAGTGTTTTATTGTAACAAGAGTACCTAATTCAGACGTTCAAATTGTGGTGTAGCGACATCAAACTTGAGCTAAGTCTCAGCAGAGTCAAAGTTGCTCTACAGATCTCGCTCTTAGAATGGGAAACTATATCACCTATATAACCTATTTACTTCACTTAGTCGTAAACATCGATGTGATTATAAAATATCAACGTGATTATATTCCGTAGAAAAAACGTTACAGGTAGGTACTTTTAACTCCAAGTACAAATAGTAAGGGTAGTAGATAAAAAAGCGAACAGCGCAACCGGACTGCGCAATAATCTAACTCGACAGTAACTACTGACAAAAATCACATTTATATTAATAGACGGTGTAAAAATAATGTTTTTAAACATTGCCCTATGAGTAAAGTCATTATTTCATTGTACTTCAATCTATTTGAAAAGCTTAATAGTAATTATCACACATATTTTTATCTAGAACGTCGAATATACAAAAGTTACAACTACAGAATACGCCTTAGATCAGCAGCTAATATTAATACTAATTAACGACAAACGTGTGACATCAGACTTGTTTATGAGAGTAAGTTTTTTGCAATTTATCTTGTTCCCACTCCACCGTTTATACAACATTGCCGCGCGATCTGCGCAGGCGCATGCCCTCGGAATTTCCGATTCGAAATTCAAGCGCTCGAATTAATTTTCGTCGATAACAACAATTTTCATATAAGAAAACTCTAAGTGCGTCACGTTTAAATTTAGTTAACGATTTGTCAAAAATTTTTATTACTCGTAAAGTGCATTCTAATAATTCGAAATACAATTTTATATGAAAAGCTGCGTAAGGGAGAGGTGCTTACAATGAGAAAACGGTTTATCAGTCAATATAGTAACAATAAATTATTTATATATTATTCGGTTACTTTAGACAAGGCACAGAAAAAAAAACGGACAAAGCTGACATCTGTATGAGTGCCTACCAACCTACCAAAAAAAAAACAAAAAGACAATCCATTAGATTACCACTCTATTTATAAAATTTGATAGAACTGCTATTATTACTATTATTCGGGCGAAATATACATTTTTTTTTCTAGTCTACCCAGATATGCCTACTTGGGTGTTTTAAAAATGAACCTGTTTATTGATTCCACCCTATATACTGGCCCTATAACACGTAAATAGTAAATGCGTTATTACAATACCTCTAGATGACATACGCAGGCTACATCTACATTACTGCATATATAAACTATCGATACTAATAAGGGGCAAACCAAAGTCTACCAACATGCAAATAATAATAATGATTATTGTCTGACACTGGGTTATTGTCAAGACAGCAGCTTTAGGCGTGTCCCGCCACGGTTTACTATTAAGATATTGCCTGCCGACGCATCCATTTCGTCAGTATAGCTACCTCTAATATAGTCCATTGCTGGTATTCTAGGTAGCCTAAATTCAAGCTTCACTGACAGTAGCATCGTACGCCGTACACGCAGAGAAATCACTAGTCGAGTAATTGCAATGCGAACAAGACAGGCCCACAGATAAAAAAAAACGAGTAGGGATCTGGCACAGGTGCAAAATAAAAGTAAAATAAAAAGGGATATTTGGATGTTTATTTACAATTCGCTCTCTAATAATAAACTATATGATTATTATTGAAAACTTAAGCAACAACAGTGCTCATTCCCTGATTACCCACAAATTATCGATTTAAAACATGTTAATAGTTCCGGCTCGACCGCGCAAGCCGCTACACGCTAAATTAAAACATAAAAATACCCAATAATGTAAAGTTAGATACCGGCGTAGTACCGGTTGGTACTTACAGTTAGAAAGAAAATCAAATCAAAGACAATGAGCGTTTCACCAACACAATAAAAACAAAACTTCAGGTAAATAATCACAGTGGGATTGAAAGCCGCGACACGCGCGATAGGAAACTGCGGCGTGAACCAAAGCAACATTAGTACACCATCTATAGTTTTACATAACATTACTTATGAGGAGTATTTGTACATATCGGTCGTTAAGAAAAACGCAGTGTGCGCAGTGTGGTGAAACCGAACACAAAATTACACCTAAATATACATACACGGGGCATCAGTTCGTTCAGTTGTATCGCAAAATCCAATAGTTTTATACATTAAAATTTTTTATTGCAACAACCCAAAATTTACATCAGTGTTTTTTTTCATCAACGCACCAATAAATTAATATTGAGTAAAATCACAGAATCACGATGGACAGTAAATTTTTAAAATACACAGATCGAATACTATGCGTGCCCCACATACAAATACTACGTAATATTAAAGGCAATTTCAACTCGCTACTCGATACCGGTAAGCAGTTTTACAAACTAAGAGAAAGGAAGGAAAATAATAAAACATTAATTATTAATCATAGAAAATACGTTAACATTCCATCAATTAATACGCTTAAATTATACCCCAAAACTCCGTAAAATCCTTAAAACAATAAAATCACTACGTAAACTAATTTGGAGGCAAACGAATGCGGTGCTAACATAGTAGATTATAATAATTGGATATAAGTAATATAATATGTGCACATTACGAACAGAGATCAATGACTAAAGCCTCGGTCGAGGTTGCAATCTCGCTCTTTGCTACTCACAGCGATTTGCAATGAAAAGAGGGCCTTTGTCTATGGTAATGTAAATACATTTTGGATTCTTAAATCTTCAACTATCGCTTAACATTCATTTAATCCAGTTTTGTTTTGATTTCATTCGTAACACAATCGATTTTTAACAATCAGGGGCCCGGTTTTTTAATTTCACGAGTGATTTCTTAATCACGGGTGAAAAAATTCTCACCGATGACTTTGAAATCACTAATTCGCAAAAGTCGTATATTTGAAAGTCATGCCCTGTCTACCAACATACAACTATTTTTCAGCTTTGATCATAGATAAACTTATGACTGCGTTCTATTCTATTTTATTTACCAAATATAAACTGACGAAATAAAATAGTAATACTGTTGTCTAATACCCGTGGTACAGGTGTCCTAGTTTGGGGCTAGACAATCTGCGTAATATGTCCGTACATTTATTTATTTTTATTTTAACAGTTTCTTTTCAAATTTAACTAACAAACATGAAATGTATGTGTCAAAAGTTGGAATTTGTTCATATGTCAAAATTGACACTTAATACTGAACCTATGATATCGTTTACGAGTGGGGGTACCCATTCGAAAACGATATCATAGGTATGATAATTTTAGTCACTGGCTGAGATTCAAATATACGACTTTTTGTAAATCAGTGACTATCGGTTATATCACTGATATAATCACTCCGTGACATTCAAAAATAGCACCCCAGAAGTCTAATAATTTCTATAAACAATTGATTTACTTTGAATCGTATTTGGAAAAAGGCCCATCTTTTCATTTCAAAATGTCTATTATTTATTCGAGCATTATATTGAGTAGGAAAACTTCTAGAATATTATTTTCAACATAATATCTACTTACTAATTAAATGATTAAAAGTATTGAAGCACTAAACACGCAGAGTAATTAGCAAATGCATTTGAAGTTCATAATTTACATTATGGTTACCCACAGATAGTAAAAGAATAATATTTTAAAACAGTACAAAAATCTTCTGCGACAGTTTGCTAAAATAAAAAAGTTATCGTATTCTATACAATGCTCGTTGTAAAATAAAATAAAAAGTTAAAATACCATAGGCTACCATAATAACATAAGCGTCTACAACCATAATAAAAAAATTAAAAATAAGATTATTGTCAGGCAGCAAAGCTATGTACTAAAACATTTATAATAATAATAAAAAATTATCATTAGATAGTCACGTCTCATCGATAAAAAATATTTATTTATTCCCAAGTAAAAGAATGTTATCTATGATATATTTAGTTTCGAGAAAACTGCGATTAGTTGTGATTATCTATAAATTAAACACTTAAATGCTAATTAAAAATACTAACGATAGCAAATGATATAAAATTGATTAAAAAGTGTTATAGTGGGCGCCATAAGCCGGCGACCGTGCGGGAAACTTCCTACTTCCTAGTATTGTTTAAATTACTTTGACAATGTTACCAAGCAGAATAACCAACCGCTATTATATATCCTGTTGTCCCAAAAATCGTCGTAATCATTACTGTACTCCTTTTTTATTAATATTATTTTATTTCTTGACCTGGGTACATAATGTATTTCTAGTGCGTAAGGATTACCAGTTTGATCTCTGCAAGAGCTCTGATAATAATTTACACAATATAATACTTATGGTATTTAATTAGATTTATTTTTGCCGCTGAGAATTAAACTCTAAACAAAAACTACAAATCTGTTTAGGTATTTCACTAATACACAATTTAATATTCAATTTATTAAATGAAAATAATATTTTTTTTAACAAGTAACATTATTTTTAACGATTTTTGTTTGGCAGTAACGCTTTCGCGAAACCTTTATGATCTTTTAGGTACTTCGTATTCTGCTTGATATCATGACATATCTCGCCTCATGTTCCACATTGACTACGAAGGTTGTACGATACGACTTATTTAATACTTTATGTACAGAGTTGTCACCGACTTATGTGACACCGCTCTTAGATACACAACGTCACAGCAAAAACAATATACACTTAGGCTTGTTCCTCATTGAGTGCAAATTACCAAATAAGAAAGGATATGTCCCTTTTCAATTTAGAAAATCACCAAAAAGAGGAGCTTTATAGTGAAACTTAAAATACAATACTTAGAAAGAAATATGTAAATAGAAAACCGAGTTATTTCGATTAGCGTGTTTTGTAATAAGTCTAATGCAAATTTATCTACCAATGTATGTACAACGTAGCATATTGATTTCTATTACTACATCTATTGGAGCGTAGAGACACGATATTACGCCCAATTATAGATGGAAATTGAATTGAAAACAAATCATCATTGTCATTACAGAATTAAAAAAAAGTAATTCGTGCTGGATTCAAAGCATAACGACTAATTTAACTCGGCGGAATTTTATTGGATATTTATATGCTATGACATCTTTGCAAATATTGTACCAAATAGACTGATCAATATTTTCATTTCATTAATTACTGCTTTCATAAATTCACTGCAAACATACAAAATTGTGATAAATCTTTTCTATTTATATATTACACATCTTTCTAGATATTGCATTAGTGAAACATAAAAGCGCGCTAGGCAAAGGTAGATAGGGCCTGCCGTATGGGTTATAAAGTGATATATTCGAGGCAAAACTAACATAATCCCCAAGTCAGCAAATTATAATTAGCATTTTTGAGTGTCACTAAACACCTACCAAAATAAAACTTAATCGATTGCAGTCGTAAAATAATTGCATCTAAATTTTTAGATTTTTTTAAAATACACGTTCAATTAATGAAAAATTAGTTTAAAGTTTTTTTTTTGTTCTATCTAAAGTGAATATAACATGCATTACACCCTTATACAACTATTAGTGTGTACTAAATGTTTTATAAAATCTTAGTATTTTTTTTATGTATTTCGTTAAAATAGTCGAAACTACGTCTATATAATTAGACCATCACCGCGTCCTACACACGTATTTAATCTAAATATTACAATAATATAAAAACTCCGATTAATATATTTTTTAAGTTATTTAAACACAGCATAAATGTTTGTTTGTTTTTATGATCAGACGCGGGTACGTCCACCCAACTACACTAAATGATATGGAAAAACATATACAATCTCAAAGTACCTAAAGCAAACCGTTATACGCACGAGTTCAAACCAATACATTATAATTGACAACGCACGTAATAACTAAACGCACCGACATATATATCACGCACGTAATAACTAAACGCACCGACATATATATCACGCACGTAATAACTAAACGCACCGGCGCCATGCGAGCATTTATATCATACGAGTTGATAAATATCAAACGTCAATATGTCCACTATGGACAAAAAATTGTTTTTTTATACTAACATATAGTAAAATAAAAACTAATCATTCTGGAATTTTAAAATTTCACATAAGTCGACTTATTTGCTGTGAAAACCGCGAGTGAAAACCTCGGTTTGTTTCAAAATACATTAAGTCCATAAAGGCATTCGTAACAGAAACCAATATGTCCCAACCGTCCAATCAAATCAATCCGTTTGGCTATGATGGCGGGAATTAGTGTTTGCATTAATGGCTAACTCGGCGTAGCTCTGTGATTTAAATTAATTTTATTTAGTTTACATTAGTGAAAATGGACTCAAATGTTAAAAATATTGACCCTGATAAAGGCAGCAAAAGAAGTAATATAAAGACGCAGCAAAAGAAAGCAGAGAAAAAGCGAAAATTATAAGTCAAATTGTTATTACTTTAGCTAAAGTTAAAATAGTCGCAGGGCTGCCACCAGCCCACCACAATGGCATTTTGATATCCTCACTAAGTAAACTACTATAAATTTTGAATACATAACTTTCTTTATTGTATGATTTACAAGCTTTGATTTAATTTGTATGTTACATACGTATGTATGTAAACATTTTTTTGTTTGTTTAGGACAAATCTTGCAAGGTAAATTTGACCCACTTCTCGGTGTTTGATTGAGCTGAAATTTTACATATATTTGTGAATCGGACAACAATGCAATATAATGATGGCACAGAGCTGGTTTGATGATAGAGCTGGAAGGCAGTCATAGGAACTATGTAATGAAACAGACATAACCCCATCGAGTTTGGGCTGGTTTGATTTGTCTTTATAAGACTCTGATCCCAGATGAGATCCAGGGACCTGATGATGGAGCAGGAAGGTGGTCACAGGAACTCTGTAACGAAATGACGTAACTCCATCGAGTTTAGGCTTGTTTGATTTGTCTTTATAAGTACTCTGATCCTAGATGATATCCAGGGTCCTGATAATGGAGCCGGAAGTTGGCCACAAGATTACAGTACCATTACATATTTTATAAAAGCTTGTCCGGTAGACGAGCGTTACAGAGGGCCGCTGTTAGAGTAATTTATTTGAACCTTCATAAGTGCTCCCTTGGGGCCTTTATAATAAAGCATTTTAAATTTGAATTTATCTTTGAGATTTTAGCCATTTAAATAATTAAACTTATGACAAAATAGTTTTTATTTTATTATTTAATACCTAACTGTAGTAGTTTAAATCCCCAGTATGTCTTCGGTGGCAACCCTTAGCCGTGGCGCCATTATTTCGTCACAGTGTTTTTAATCAAATTCTGTTATGTCCAGTCATGACTTTTTTTCAAAAACAAATATGTCCATTGATTTAGTTCAAAATCCAATATGTCCAACCAGTTTTGAGGATTTTGAGGATGTTTGAACGTAATTCGTTATATTTCTACGTATTCGGGGATAAACATTGTCAAAATAAGCTAAATTAAACGATAAAATCTCCGAAACAATGTCGTTTGCATCTGCAAACAAATATGTTGGTCTATCTTCTTTTCACTTATCAAGGACATATTGACGTTTGATATTTATCAACTCATACGTTTAGTACACGACGCCTCCCATTTCCAAACATATAAACATCATTTATTGTAACCAACTACTAATAAATTCCACATTG
This sequence comes from Crocallis elinguaria, assembly GCA_907269065.1. Classification (NCBI taxonomy): domain Eukaryota; kingdom Metazoa; phylum Arthropoda; class Insecta; order Lepidoptera; family Geometridae; genus Crocallis; species Crocallis elinguaria. The sequence continues at coordinate 4,266,562 of OU026076.1, forward strand.
TAAACATTTGGTACGAACACTAGTTTTCTACGATAAATTATTAGTAAATGCAAACCTACTATTCGCTATTGCAGCAAAAAAAAATACGCGAAATTTACAATCCACATTAAAAACATCTACATAGACACGAAATTAACATAAAACTAACTTAAATATCCTATCAGTATACGAAGATACGACAGCGAATAAAAATAAATTACTGAAATCTAAATCGATTAAAAATATTACTCATTATTTAAGTAAACAGCGATTCGTAAAACCGTACATAGAGTACGAAGCGTTTCAATACACCGCCGTGAGAACATCACAATATGTTAAACATACAATAGAATCGATTTAAACTATTCATTATATAGACGGTAATGAATCGATTATAGTAAAGGAACATCATTTATAACGCGCGGTACACACTAGTCATAGTTTTTATTAAAAATTGCAGTGTGCGATAGTGTCGATCGAATTTACCGTGTTCCTATATATGAAACCACTCTAGCGCGCTTGCCGACGAAAACTAGGAAATAAAGTTATAATAGTGTGATTAAATCGATCCTTTTCATCGATAAGCGACGCAGAGTGCGTACGTAATATTACTGAGACCGTTCGTCTAACATCTCTCCACAAGGCAGACAAATACACACCAATAAATATATTCTATGTCTACCGTTACATTTTCCTAAGCCCCGCTTAGACACTCCGTTACATTTAAAAATAACATACGAAAGTGTTAGAAAGTTTAGAAAATGATCAGAGATATAGATTTTCGATTAACATTAAATATATGTCTAAGATAGAGATGATTCCAGAAATTATAGTCCGAATCTCTAAACACTATTAATTGTAACACCAACTCTTCATTGCCAACCATAATTTCTTCTCTTCTGCGTACCCACTCAAACTGATTTTCGAATTCAATTTGATCCTAGTGCTTTCTTGACTGACCTATCTCCATCTAATCGCGAGAGTTCTATTCTTGGATGGAGTTGCTGAAGCATTCCACAGTTTCATCTGTCTCTCTCTTTCGCTATTCGCTTAGACCTATTCACCAGTCAGTAGATAAAACAAACTTTTATGGTTTCTAATTTCAAGTATGATACTGCTCTAGTCTTTATAATTTCTAAAGCCGCTTCCAATAAATTTACTATCAATATATTGATTGTTTTGATAGCAACCGGCATCCAACTTGATCACACTCACTGATATTGCTTACATCTACGGATCCAATCTCATTGCGAAGTATATTGCTACATTTAGCAGTCACTAAACAAGCTATGCAAACATCGAGCACAAATCACACCCCTTTTTCTTTCTTTTTTTTGCGAGTCTCTCAAATTAAGTTTTAGGAACTTTGTGGTTGCAGATTATAAGAAGACCTTGACATTTCAACCTCTGCAACAACTAAGTGTTACATAGTTCGGTCTCGCTCGATGCAAAGCCTGTTTTCTCCTCCCAATAGTGTGTTCAGACATGACCGCAGCATCTTCGTTTTATAACGTTTGTTGCTTTTCAAAGTGGCCAACAAATTGAAACATTACCAAATCCAATAGCGGATTTCTTTAACCGCTGCGGGTACTTCACAATCTCTCAATAGTTGCTTATCCTGCATCACAGATGGAGGCACTGCCGATAGATGGCGTTAACGCTGCAGTTTTCCACTTGAATCGCGACTGGCGATTCTCCCGATAGCGGAGTCCAATAGCGAATCGATTTTCAGTTCCCAGCGGGCACGGCGGAGAGTGGCGACTCTGGTGACTGTGGTTACTCCGTGTACCAGAGATGCTGCTGCGGATGCTGCGGCACGAGATATGTTGGAGAGTATGGCTGCAGGTAGCCAGGCAGGCGGGCTCCAGACGCGTGGTGGGCGGGCGGGGGCGCCGCCACTCCGCCGGCGCTGGAAATAAGGATGCTGCTTTTAATATTTTTGATTGGTGCATCGCTGTGTAAAGGCGAGGGAAGCGTTAGTTCTGCCGCAGGTTGTGATGATTTATTTTAATGCAAGAAATGTACAAAAGGAGAACTTAACGATAAAGGATTTTTTACAGTCATTCGCTTTTTTTTCCTATATATTACGAAAGTAGAAACGTGAAATCACTATCAATTTCACGTGTAAACTACTGATGTCATGATGCTTGAAGAAAATTGCTTTAAAAAGCTACGAAACGACTACAGCGACAAACTACTGAACCGATTTTGATGAATATTCTACGGGACCAAACATAAAGTACATCGATACAAACAAAAAAAGTATTTTCCAAAATGATGGAGGTCACATACAAAAAAAAAATACAACCGAATTGAGAACCTCCTTCTTTTTTTAAGTCGGTTAAAAACTATATAGAATTTTGATTTATTATGGAAGCATGAGCTGTTCACGCTTAGAGTCATCTTTGAATCTCAGTTCTGATGTCTCAGGGTAACGAGCGCAGTGCAGTGCCGCGCAAGCCTTTGTTTTCTAAATTCGGAATGACACTGCCATTGTTATGGGCCGGCGTTATGCTTACCATCAGGGAAACGACCCACTCGTCTCGTTATCCAATAGATTTAAGAAATCTCTTGTAGAAAGTTCCTTCGTTTTCTACACCCTTCTGACACCTTTTGTGTCGAAATGTCACAATCCTAAAGTAAGAGATACTCACGTGTGATAATGGTAGGTGGGCACGTACAAAGGAGGCGGGAGATATCCGGGGGACACGCCCCCGGCTGGAGATAAGACTCCGCCGCTACTCGTCCTGAAACACGAAAAACCTTGTGTTAATTTAAGATTCTTTAATTTACATAGCATGGCGTCTTATCACATCTGTGGCGCAAGTACGGAACTTTGCGATCCATATCGATCGATAAATTGACAGTTCGATAAGACGAAACTAGAAATAGGTAGAACGTTGCTGATTTTTATCGAAAACGAAACATAACCTTTTTCCCGAGAACGAAAACCAATCTTCGAAACTAGTTTTGCGACGACGACATGTTTTACTTGTACTCTGTCATCGATTGCGTTTCCTACACAATGACGTTCAATTTTCATTCCATCGACCGAATAACTAATTTCGCGAAGTGAGTTTCGTGTGGAAACCGTGGCGAACGACGACAATACTATTTATACATTATGTTAAAACAGTCTTCGTTCCATGAACCAGTCTTCGAATTGTGAGATACGAATATTCACTTGATATTGAAGAAAGTAGATTCGGCTTAGTTTCATTTACAACAAAATCACGAATTGCCTATCTCTAATTTAAATTTTTAACGATTCGGAACTGTCAATTTTATTTATCGAAATTATCGATTGCACAGTTTTCGATAAATTTTTTCGTTCTGTCAACCCTTTTGTTTACATAAAATATCTAAGATTTTGGAACAGGGTATAATTCCGATCCCTTTGACAAGTGTGTACTGACTTGTAGTGCGGGTGGTGCGCCGGGTGGTGGTGCCACGCGTGCTTGTGCGCCTGCGGCGGCGCGGCGGCCACGGACACGGCCACGGCGCCCACGGCGTGCGTGGCCACGCCCGACACGGCGCCCACGGCGTGCCCGCCCACGGGGCCCACGGGGCCTACGGCGTGCGAGCTCACGCCGCTGCTGGGCGGCAGGTACTCGCGACAACCGCCGCTCTGCAACAAGTAATTAACCAATAAACAGCTCGTCTCGTTACCAAATAACATTAGAAAAACATTAGAAACATCTGTGGACTTATAGCACATGAGTAAACAAAGAGAAAGCTTTTTTTTTAATGTTATTTGGTAACGAGACGAGCTGGTCGTTTGCCTGATGGTAAGCATAACGCCGGCCCTTAACAATTGCAGTGCCACCCAGAACTTTGAAACACAAAGACCTGCGCGGCACTGCAGTGCGCTCGTTACCCCTGAGACATTAGGTATTAAGTCTCATAAGCCCAGTAATTTCACTGGATACTCTGCTCATCAAACCGGAACACAGTAATGCTTGCACACTGCTGCTTGGCGGCAGACTTCACGAGCAAAGCGGTGGTACCAACCCTGACGGACACTCGCAGAAGAGTTAGTCCTACCACCTAGTAAAGGTAAAGTAGCCTAGTAAGTACTCTCAACACAATATTATTAATTTAACTCACACTATCCCTCTTATTGTGTTGCGGTACGTATTGATTACACTGGTAGTCGTTCGTTTGTCGTACTGTAGGTCCGCTCTGGAACAGAAATAAAATTAGTTAAATTCCCTCTCTTATAGTGTACGGTGAACCATTTACAATCTTAATTATGAATATTTATTCTTATTTTTGACTAGCTGCTGCCCCGCGGTTTCACCTGCGTCGAGATTTTGGATTACATAGATTTTATTTTTTTGCGCGGAACCCTAATAATTTTTCTAAAATTAAAGTAGCCTATGTTACTCCTTGTAACATCAGCTATCTGCCAGTGAAAGTCCCGTCAAAATCGGTCCAGCCGTTTCGGAGATTACCCGGAACAAACAGACAGACAGACAGACAAAACTTTTAAAAATGGTTGTTTTGCTATAGGTACCGTATATACTTTCATATGTATTTAGTAAATAGCTGTTATTTTGATAATACAAACAGACACTTCAATTTTATTTATCTGTATGGATAAACTAAACATATGATTGAATGAAACTAACACAACAATTTCGATGACACACTTAGCTAAAAACAGAGACTGGTTTTCATTTGAACGCAATTTCGCCTGATGGTAAGCGGTGATGCGGTCGAAGGTGTAGCACGCTTGCCTAGAAGGTACCTGTGCTTGCTTTTTTTGTAGTCGGTTAAAATGTGTAATGTCCCTCACCGGCTGCATATGGTGGTGGTGCTGCTCCTTGGCCTGCGCCTCCTGCTGCGCTAGCGCTAAGAGGCGCTTCTTCTGGCTCTGTGGCGTGGCCTGCGCGGCGGCAGGCCGCGGCGGCGCCTGCGCAACCGCCTGCTGGGGAGGCTGCTGCGGAACCTGCTGCTGAAAAAAAAGATACGTTTCAAATAACTGCCCCCGATTTTAATATCAGTAAAAAAAAATCTTCCCTTTGGTAACGATACGAGCCGGTCGTTTGCCTGATGGTAAGCATAACGCCGGCCCATAACAATTGCAGTACCACTCTTTGGAACACAAAGGCGTGCGCGGCACTGCAGCGTGCTCGTTGCCCTGAGACATTTGGTCTCATAAGCCCAGTAATTTCACTGGCTACTTTGCTCATCAAACCGGAACACAGTAATGGCTGTATTAATGCTTGGCGGCAGACTTCACGAGCAAAGCGGTGGTACCAACCCAGACGGACAAGAGTAATGAGTAATAATAATAACTAGAGTAGTAAGATAAATGAAAATTCCCTATGATGATCTCTTTGTCATCTAAAATGCGGGGGAGATTATCCAGTTTGGAAGTCGAAAGTCACCGGTTGAAGCGGGAGTGGGGCTTCAATCCTAAGCCGCAAAGTTTTAACTTGATTTGAGTACTAAAAGTAAATTCAATTTATAAATTTCATCAAGATCTAGATTCTATACTAAATTAGGTAATCATCAAGATAGACAAAATAATAGGTATTCTGAAATATCACTCATATACGTAAGATAGGATTAATTATTAACGTAACAACACTCGCAGAAGAGTTAGTCCTCCCACTAACAAAGTTAGTTAGTTAGTTCCATACCGTGTGGTGGTGGTGGCAAGGCTGGTGCGGCTCGTGCTTCACGTGCCGTTCGTCTCGTGGCGAGCGCGCGCTGCATATAACTCCGCCGGTGGCGGTGGCGGACGACACGGTGGCGGGCGCCGGCTGCTGCTGTTGCTGCTGTTGTTGCTGCTGCTGCTGCTGTTGTTGTTGCTGTTGTTGTTGTTGTTGTTGGTGGTGGTGTGGGTGCGGGGCCTGGTGGTGGGGGCCGTTATGCATCGTGGTCACCACGGCTGCGCACTCTCCACTGCCGCCTGGGAAATTACAAATGGTGACGGTTACGCAATGATCTAGAATGTACGCATGAAATTATTAAGAGGTTGGATTAAAAGCAGAAAGTTTAGGTTCTGCGTTCACGATACCGACTGTGATACGATGATGTGTCGAAAGAAGAAATATGTTATGCTGTAACCACAGACCAGTAAACCTAGACGCCGCATAATCCTAGTTCTGCATGAGAACACAATCGTCAAATGTTGACGGGGGACGAGAGAAGACGGCGTGTTGTGATTGGTTCGGCTGGGCGGCGTTAAGCAGTGATAACGCTTAACTTTGACGAGTAGGGGCGCCCGGCTAAGCGGAGTCTATAGGTTTAACCCCTCGAATGTCGGCCGGAACCACGTCGGTCCGGCGGCAAAAAAAAAACAGTTAGCCCTTATTCAGTTGTGATAAGGTTCAAAATAGCTTGAACTAATAAAATAATAAAATTGCTAACTATATTGAACCTTTATGACGCTTTAATGGTCTGCGGTTGTAACACACACGAGTGTTATAATACTACAACAGTGAAGAGTGTTGTAGTCGAACGTATAATGCTGCGGTGGTGGTCGGGGTCCGAATTGGAGTCGGAGATGGTGATGACTGACACGGCGGGTGAAGGCGTGTCGCGGATGGTGAGTATATAATTATATATAGTGATGAGTGTTGTAGCCGTACCTCTGTTGCTGTGGTGATGGTTGGCGCGGCGCGGCGGCTCGCCGTCCGAGTCAGAGTCAGAGATGGTGATGACTGACGCGGCGGGTGAAGGCGTGTCGCGGATGGTGAGTATATAATTATATATAGTGATGAGTGTTGTAGTCGTACCTCTGTTGCTGTGGTGATGGTTTGCGCGGCGCGGCGGCTCGCCGTCCGAGTCAGAGTCAGAGATGGTGATGACTGACACGGCGGGTGATGGCGTGTCGCGGATGGTGATGGTCGGCGCCGCGCACGCAGCGCCCTCCCACGTGCCACCGGTCACCACCCGGCTGGTACTGAAAACACAGGACTTGCTACTGAAAACTGTCACTAACGGAGTAGGCAAAGCGATGCCTGCTAAATGGAGTCACGGGTTGTAAGCCGAAAGTCATTTACAATTTCGGGGCTAACATCGACCGCTTCCACTGCTTGCACGGTTAAAGCATCCGGTCTAGACCAGAAGACGCGGTTTCGAATCCCATTGGCAGCGAAATTTTTGAGATTTATATTTACTTGAACATCATTCTAATGTGGGGTAACACTTTAAAATACAACATGCAGGTTATTAGTAACGACGTGTAAACATCTATGTATCTCTACGTACTAACTCATAAGATTTTTAAGACAACATATCAGTAACCTTTGGTGACTTCAGAATTCAGATATCAGGAGGCCTTAGAGTAGTATTACTTCAACCTTACATTGAAAATTCGTACTACAATTTCCAATGTAAGGTTAGATTAGGTTAGAGTTCTCTGTGTCTAGGGAATCAACAAATAATCGAAATCTATAATTAGACAGCAGTTTGATTTTGGTTTGCTCACTTGTGAAAACTATTACTACTACTATCATAACGCCCTCTCGAAATATGGAGGACACCACATATCCATCCCCTTGAACACTTCTTTTGCCTCTTCAAAATCGATTAATAACCAAAAAAATAAACCGTATGTGGATGTATTTGAAAGCTAACGTCGAGGTAAATAAAGAGTTACCAAACGAATGAAAGAAAATTAAAAACCCAATAAAACATACTCAAAGACACTGAAGTGAACACATAAACAGACTGGTCGACAACAAATTTTGGTCCAACCACCACATGCTTTAGTGTTCTCTGACCATAATGGCATTTGTTAGAGTTCGGTTTAAAACAATTCTTGTCAGACTATAGCTGCTTCTGTATCAATAATGTGTGGAACAACAGGCAGCGAGTTTTTCTCCCCGCTAGTATGGTCTTTAATCTGTGTTTATATACTTGTCCAATAATGAAATGACAAACTCGGCGAATGCCAATCAACGATATCAACAGTGATCGGATCACAAACCAATGACATGATTCGAATTCGAATTTCTGTCAATGTCATTCGTTTGTGGCCCGCCGAGTTTGTTTACATTATTGGACAACTAAGAAAATCTCTACCATAGTACTATTGTACTCACGTGTTGTGATCGTGGTGGTGATTCCTATGGCGGGATGGCGGAGTGCCCTCCTTCACACGTTTCTTGACGGGCGACAGCTGCGTCGGCTCTTTCTTACCGCTGTTGCTGACCATACTGGAAATTTCGGCGTAAAGATTAGTGTGAGATCCTTTTGTTACCATTTAGACAATTACTATTTTTTTTTCTAAGCACAAATACGGCCACCAACGCGCCTGATGGCAAGCGAAGATGTGGCTAAAGATGGAGCATGTGGGTCTAGAAGAACCTATATACTCTAGCCAGTTTGTCCTTTCACGCAGCAACGGAGCAACCGATCGACGTGATTTTTGACATAGATGTTAATTACATGCATGTTAATTAGATTTGATCAGTGTAATTATTTTTTATCCCGGAAAAATGCACGGTTCCTGTGGGAACGCGGGTGAAAACCGCGGGCAGAGGCTAGTCATATAATATGACTAGCTGCTGCTCCGCGGTTTCACCCGCGTGGAGATTTTGGATTACATGGTTTTTATTTTTTTGCGCGGAACCCTAATTATTTTTCTAAAATTAAAGTAGCCTATGTTACTCCTTGTAACATCAGCTATCTGCCAGTGAAAGTCCCGTCAAAATCGGACCAGCCGTTTCGGAGATTACCCGGAACAAACAGACAGACAAAAAATTTAAAAATGGTTGTTTTGTTATAGGTATCGTATATACTTTCATATGCATTTAGTAAAAAGCTGTTACTTTGATATTAAAAACAGACACTTCAATTTTATTTATCTGTATGGATAGCCGAAATATATTACATAATTATCTACATTAAAAAAAAATCTACTTTTGGTATTTAGGCACCTGTATTGATGTGTTTGGTGATGCGGTTGATAATGCGGCACCGCAGTCGCCTGTTGCTTCGTCGATCTATGGACAACACTGGTATTGTAATCGCTTGTACGTGATTAAAACTACACATCGGAAGGTGATCCCACGTCTCTCAAACGTTCAATCGACTGGTACAGTCGAGGTCACAGATATGTTTACATTTGAGAGTTACAAAAACATGTTTACGATTACATAAGTTGGCATACAATGTGATAAATACTCGTTGATAAAGCACATGACAGTTTCATCTTTTCACTCAATACATGGATCATTCTTGTATGGGGAAAGTTGCATGCAAAAGCTACACCATAAAAAAAAAAAACACTGAAATGTTTTAAGACGAAACAAATGGCGTAAAACAAATGACGCGTCAATGACATCACGCACAAAATGAACACTTTATCATAAAATTTTGTGGTACTGTTTTCAGTGAATGTCATTATTCAAAATAAGAACTGTAAAGATTTCTTTGTAGCAAAAGGTGTAAATATATAAATGTGAACTTATATAAACTTTGAAGTGACCTTTTTAACATATGCATATTTATGGCAGATTGAAAGAAAATATTATCCTGCAACGTGTGATAAAAACTAATATTTGTCACAATGTATGATAATTATTCTATGAGAGAAAAGTCAAGCAAACTTTGGACATTGAGTGAAATGATGAAACTGTCACGTGCATTATCAACAAGTATTTATCACATTGTACAAATTATGTACACATTTTATGTACACACGTTGTACATATTATTGTATATATGTATATTGGTATGTAAACATATTTTTGTAACTCCTATATATATTTTAATAACAGTCGAGGTCACAGATATGTTTACAAATGTAATCATCATGTATCAAATATATATTTCTAACATTTGTATTTTAATAAAAAATAATAATAAATAAAGATATACACTCCGAAATGGAATTTAACAAAAATTTAGAGGTACATAAAATAAATACTAGAAATGGATATAACATATACTTACCATTCCCTAGGACAAACTATGGCAAGAGAACTATTATGTACGAAGGAGCACAGCTATACAATAAATTACCGAAAACTATAAAAGAAACAAAATCACAAAGCAAATTTAAAAAACTACTTAAAGACCACATTCTAAGTGACCTTTCATTACTTCTTTGAACTTCATAGTTTGATTTCGTTTGTGCGTAACTTGTTTTTTTTTTTGTTTTTTTTTTACCTACCTACAATCTACATACTACTTTTTTATTTGTGATAAAATTCGCCTGCATGCTCAAAGGCAAACATTTATCTTAGTTAATAAGTTAATTCTCTTATAAGTGAACTATGTATGTTCTTTAGAGAAATAAAGAATCTTAAACCAGAATCATATCTGTGACCTCGAACAGATATGTTTACAAATGTAATGATATCTGCGCCCTCGACTGTACATCTAACAGTGTAGTAGCGCGTCACCTCTTGTGCGTGTGGTGGTGGTGCGGGTGGTGGTGGTAGTCCCACTGGTCGGGCTCGGGCAGCGGCGCGGGCTCCACGATGAGCGGCGCGCGCCACTCGCCCACCGCGCCCACTTCGCCCACGTGCTGGTGCGCCGCCGCCGCCGCGGCCGCCGCCGCCGCCAGCTGCTGCACCTGCGGACCACACGGACCTTTTATACTGCATCCAACCATTTATTTCACTTTTGACATATACTCCTGTTCCAAAATCTTAGATAATTTATGTAAACAAAGAAATGTCACGAAAAGTCACAGTCAAAGTGACATGCCGGTTGCCCAAAACATTTTTGACTTGTGTAAAATATTTTTGTTTCTATTTCCCCCGGCTTTGCTCTCGCGCAGCAAGATTATAACGTAACAAGAAACAAACAACAAGAACCAACAGCAACATACACAGTCGAGTTCGGAGATTGGAACAGATCAATAGACAGAAAAAGAAAATGGCGGCGATTGCACAAAATGTTTCAAATCTCTGCTGTGTTACCAGTCTAAGAAAAATAACTGCACGAAAAAAACTTCCTTGTATTATTGTTTTGTTTAAAATGATAATCTTACAAAAACGATCCATTCAAATTTTTTCAATAATTGAAGGTTATCATGAGATAATTATGGATTGTACAGTTTTCTATCAATTTTTTCGTTCTGTCAACCCTTTGTTTGTGCTCGATTTCGGTTAAACCCCTGTCAGTGATTGACCGCGCTGCAAGCCAGTAGTTACTGAACACAGTACAGAAGACACAAAGGATAATCCTATCTTCTGTGGTCGTGGATATTACTACGTTGACGCACCTGGTAAGGCGGGCACAGGATGGATGACACGAACTGGTGAGGGAATGGCTCCGCGGCGCGGGTCGCGTACTGCCGAGCCCCTCCCACCGCCACCCGCCCGCCCTGGTACAGCTGGTACTGGAACAGTGACACATTACATCGTAGAATACATCTATACTGTTATAAATGCGGAAGTGGGTTTGTTGTTTTGTCTTTCTTTCACGCAGCAACGGAACTATGAATCGACGAGATTTTTGGCTTACATATACATCAAACTTTCAGATTTGAACTATTATGCTTTTGTATCAGAGCGAAATTTGTCATATTTAACTCCTATTATTATCATTATTGGCTATATTTCGAAACTTTTTATGTAAAATGCGTTTAATCCATACAGATAAATAAAATTGAAGTGTCTGTTTGTAATATCAAAATAACAGCTTTTTACTAAATGCATATGAAAGTTTATACGGTACCTATAACAAAACAACCATTTTTAAAATTTTTGTCTGTCTGTCTGTCTGTTTGCTCTGGGTAATCTCCGAAACGGCTGGACCGATTTTGACAGGACTTTCACTGACAGATAGCTGACATAGGCTACTTTAATTTTAGAACAATAATTAGGGTACCGCGCAAAAAAATAAAAACCATGTAATCCAAAATCTCCACGCGGTTGAAACCGCGGGGCAGCAGCTAGTAAATAAATAAAATTAATCATAATGGGCCGATAGAGGGTGTTGGAAAGTTTTTAAGGAGAACGATTGTTTATGTCAGGGTAATGCAACTTTGCAAATATAAGCAAATAAAAATATCTAGATCATCTTTTATATATTTTTTTAAATATAACCCTGGCTTTAATGACATATTTGAAAATATAATTTTGACAAGTATCTTTCTAGATCGATTGTATACTTAGAACGTACACGTAGAATCATTTAAGTTTCATGAGCGCTCTCCTAAGGCCCTGTGAATAGACAATTAGAGTAGAGCGCCTAGTCGTCAGTACATACCAGGTTGTCGTAGGGCGCGGCGCGCAGGCGCTGCTGGTTGATGGTAAGCGCAAGATGGTGGGCGGCGGGCGCCGCCGCACTCACCACGCTGCCAACTCCGTAGTCGGCGCCGCCCACACCGCCGCCCGACCGACGGCACACCTGAAGTGGAACATACTAATATTATAACAAAGGTAGAGGTGGTTTTTTGCTTCAACCTTCATTCCTTCATTCATGTTAGTGGGAGTGTCCGTCTGGGTTGTTACCACCGCTTGGCTCGTGAAGTCTGCCGCCAAGCAGTAATGTGCAAGCATTACTGTGTTCCGGTTTGATGAGCAAAGAAGCCAGTGAAATTACTGGGCTTATGAGACTTAGTACCTAATGTTTCAATGTAACGAGCGCACTGCAGTGCCGCGCAGGCCTTTGTGTTTCAAAGTTCCGAGTGACACTGCAATTGTTATGGGCCGGCGTTATGCTTACCATCAGGCAAACGACCGGCTCGTCTCGTTACCAATAACATAAAAAACCCTTCATTAACGGTCACGGTGGGTTTCTGGAAGGTTCGTTGACTTTGAACACGGATTGGGTCTGTTGGTGTCTTTGTCATTTGTTATGTTCTGATAAAGACATCATTAGTTTAGTCTGTGATTTGGGTAGACGAGCGATTTTTAATGATGATTTTAATGGAGTTCATGCTTTAAAGAAATCTTAAGAAAACCTTATAATAGAAAAAGAATAACGCATTTCAAATTTCAACACGACTGCACAAAAACGTTCACTGCTGAACATAGACCTCCATATAACGCCACTTGGAGCGTCTATTCGTCTCTTGCATCCAAATGAAAATGGAATATATTTTAGACAATTGGGATGTTGACTGATTTTGGGAAAGTATTTAAAACGATGCGAATGGGCCTAATATAACCCAAAATATTTAAAATTACTTTTTGAATACAGCTAATACTTTAATTTTCATGTATTTTAAATGCCATTTCAAGTTTCGTTCCAAAACGCCAATACTGGTCACGCGGTCGATGTGACGTCACGATTCGTGGCACAGATAACTATATTCACAGAAATCACTCTAAAATACTAGGCAGAAAGAGCAATATACTCATTTCGATTGAGAAAGTGAAGTCACGCGCGTTTTATGTCACGTGACTTCGGAGTGATGTGATTACATTTTGATTATTAAATTAAAATTAAATTCCTTAAAAATAAACAAAAATATTGTGTTTTATATGATTTCTGTCACAAAAACTACCGTTTCGCGGCAAAATTATTTTTTATTTTAATATGTACAGTCAACATCCCAATTAAATTTTGCGTTTCATACCTCCATCATTTGCACAGAAGCTTTAACGTTGTTGCAATGTGCGTAGTCGACCAAGTGCGCGAGCGTCACAAACGCGTGGTTCAAAGCTTCGCCGGGAGTTATTCTCCTCTCCTGGTCCATTGTGAGCATCCTCTTGAGTAGATCGATGAACTCTCTTCTATCTGCTTTCTCGGCCAACAGCTGGCCGCCTTCAAGATCTGTTGGTACGTTTACCTGTAACAGATACAAATATCTATGAAAACAACTGCTAAGAAATTAGAAAAAAATTATGACACTACTTAATATAGCATTACTTGATATTGTTAGTGGGAGGACTAACTCTTCTGCGAGTGTCCGTCTGGGTTGTTTCCACCGCTTTGCTCGTGAAGTCTGCCGCCAAGCAGTAGTGTGCAAGCATTACTCTGTTCCGGTTTGATGAGCAGAGTATCCAGTGAAATTACTGGACTCATGACACTTAATACCTAATGTCTCAGGGTAACGAACGCACTGCAGTGCCGCGCAGGCCTTTGTGTTTCAAAGTTCTGGGTGGCACTGCAATTGTTATGGGCCGGCGTTATGCTTACCATCAGGCAAACGACCAGGTCGTCTCGTTACCAAATAACATTAAAAAAAAGTTCAATATCTTTGTCCCAGATTTCTTAGCACATTTTGCACAGTATTTTGCGTAGTTTCACTAAATGGAGGAACTTGTATGTTATGCGCGACTCACTTGTCCGATGTCGTCGAGGCAGTTGAAGATGTATTTCCGAGCCTCCTTGCTCTTGATGCCGGTCTCGAGCTCGTGCTCCTCGGGCGTCTTGAGGCGCCAGAACGGGTACGTGCTGTCCACGTCGCGGTAGAAGAACTTCGCTGTCTTACTCGCGCTGGAAACCACAAATAACTAATAAGGTTACGTTTCAATGATGGACGATGGTGTTATAACTAGCTGGGTAACAATTTGATACAATTGATAGAAGATTGTGTTCACTGCTTACAGTGATGATAATACCTAATTATTGTACTTAACTTTCAATATTTATAATTTGTTACCTACAATCACTTTTGTATTAGTATAGTTTCTGCTAATCTAATATTAATCATGTTGTATACACATATTTAGGAATATGGTCTGGTTCGTAAATGTAAACTCTATCTAACTATAATATTATTGACTGTATTCTGTTTTGTGTATGAATAAATAAATAGATAGATAAACCTCAGGGAAAGAAGAAAGAATGTATCACAACTGGGTCCTTAAACGCAGTTTTTCACAACCAAATCAACAAAATCCATGTTTTATAGTACAGCTTTACGGCCCGCGTTGAACACGTGACGTCAGACGTTCGGTCCAATTTTTTGGGGCGTTTTAGCGGTCGGTACATACGCTCGACTTTGACTCTCATTTTTGACGTTTTAAGCTTTCGATTTCCAATTTATTCGAAATAGCCATTTGGTTCTCACGACAAAACGAATTGAATGAAGATCATAAAAATAATGGACTCAACATCCCGATTGCAATGCACACAGAACATTGCCAAAAGCATTTAACACCAATCAAATTGTTTGCATTGTTGCTGTTATTTTAGATTTACATTTCGGTTCGGTTTCGGTATGTATGTGTGTATGTACAATTATCCAATCCATCCTAAGGTTGTCTGTAAGAGACTGCTTATAGCAATAAGACCACCGTTTGTTTTACCGTAATTTGTTCTTTTTCTTTTGTAATTTTACGTGTCGTTTGGTATGCAATAAAGAGTTTTTGTATTGTATTGTATGTACAATTGTACATACCTGTTGAGCATGTGCTCCGTGGGCAGCCCCTGCGTCTGCGAGATGTACCGGATCTGGTCGTACTCGGAGGAGCCGGGGTACAGCGGCCAGCCCAGGAACAGCTCCGCCACCACGCAGCCCAGCGACCACATGTCGATGGCCTCGCAGAAAGCCAGCCCGAGGATTATTTCGGG
The DNA here is from genome assembly GCA_907269065.1 of Crocallis elinguaria. NCBI lineage: Eukaryota > Metazoa > Arthropoda > Insecta > Lepidoptera > Geometridae > Crocallis > Crocallis elinguaria. The sequence goes on from OU026076.1 coordinate 4,281,982, forward strand.
CGCTCTGAGGAGTTACACCGTACATTAATGCTTTATTGCACAAAATAAGTAAAAGGAGAACATAATTCTTAGGGTCGATCTTTCAACTGCAGCGTTAACAAACTGACTGCTAATGCATCGATAAATTTACATGATCCGTTATCTTCTTGGCGATTTTTCGGGTGTTTCTTTTCGAAATATGGACCATTAGCTAATTAAGTTCATTTCTTTAGAATGGCAATAATTTATTTATGTCTGTCTTCACCACAGGCTTAGTATGGCTTTCATGATTCAGGGAATTATCTTAGAGAACATTTCTTTTTGACGAATAAACGACGTTCGACTTAAGTATAGCTAAAACATAGAAATCTATTCATGCCTGTAGTATCTGCTCTGTAGGTAGGTATTACACACAGCTTTGCTGACATGTGAGGCGCTCCCGAAGTCAATGACCTTTACGCGGTAGGGTTGCCGCGCTGGCTCCACCAGCATTATGTTCTCCGGCTTCAGATCGGCGTGGATCAGGCCAAGTTGCTGGAAGTTAGGAAACAGATTGTATGAGTGACGATAGCTCCATTTTTACTAAACAAACCAGGGGCCTTACCGGCTAACCGACTGCAAACCGATTAAAACTAGCGGTCACTAGTCTTCGGCTGGAAGGAATTGTCTAGAATTTTCGCTAGTTTTCGTTTTGTACCAACTTGTTTCCTTATATAGATTCTTCTAGTATAGTAATTACAGCAAAATCTTATTGAAAAAAATCAGTCGAAAAGTGTTTTGGGAACGAAAATAGCGCAAATAATTATGTTAAACATTCAGAAAGGTTTTTTATAGAGCCTTCACTGTACCACTCCAAAAGTTCTGATACCACAAATACTTTACTTTTTATTTATATCAATCGCTAGTAAATATTCTAAAATTCAAACTAACTCTGTTTGCAAATAAAAAAAAAACGTTAGTATTATTTTGTTCGTCATTTACAAAGTCCATTTTAAGTTGAGACTTATTTCTCATACGTGTCAATAGCGGAAAGAGCTCTTTGTACGCTGGATTCTAGCTCCTTTAAAACATGGTATTGGTAAAATTGGTCCTTCGAGCAGTGTAACAGTGGTAACTGACCTTGAGCTTCAACAGAGCAGTGAGCACCTGCTGCAGTATCGGCCGGATGTACTTGAGCGGCAGCGGCGAGAACTTGTTCTGTTTTAAGAAGTCATACAAGTTCTGCTCGAGCATTTCAAACACGAGGCACGTGTGCGAGCGGTGCTGGAAGCACTCGTACGCCCGCACGAAGTTGAACTCGTCCGCCGACTCTTGAGACAAGCGGGAGAGGATGGACACCTGGAACAGGAGATTTTATAATGCAGAGATTGGGTACTGATAGTCTCGCAATCTGACGGTCGAATTAATAGGGATGTTGCATGAAACATCAAAATACCTAATTACTGTCGTTATACAGGTTTAAGAACATCACATTAACACGATAAAAACTAAATTCACAAAAATATATAATTTTCACAGAGATACTGCATCTAAAAGTTTCCCGAATTCAACGATTTTTTTTATCATCCATTAGTAATTTAAATGATACCATCAGATTCTTTACATTTCAATCAATAAAAAATGTATGACAACTATCTACTTAAACGCAGTTTTTGACGGCCAAATCAACAAAATGGACAGCTTTACGGCCCGCGTAGAACAAGTGACGTCAGATGTTCTGTCCAATTTCTATGGGGCGATTCAGCGCTAAGTAGATACACCCCACTTTGACCCTCATTTTTGTCGTTTCTAGCGTTCCAGTTTTTTCGATATAGACATTTGATTCTCATGAGAAAACGAATTGATAGACATCATAAAAAAATGGAGTCAACATCGCTATTTATAGTTATGGTAATCTCTACCCAAAAAACTAATGATAGAAGAATACAGCCAGTCAGAATGAGTTATTGTCTTCCAGTTTGATGACCCAAGTAATCGGTAAAATTACTGGGCTGAGACTTATTTTCTGTTGTCTCAGGGTAACGAGCGAAAATGTAATAAAGTGTAACTGACTGTACACCTATTTGACAGTTTTATATTTTCGGACATTCATAAACAAAAGACATTTAGAAAATCAGTCATTTTGAAATTTATTCCAAACGAGATCAGTACAATATAAAAATTGGTTCTAACAGACTGGATGGACTGCAATGGCGCGCAGGTATTTGTGTTCAGTTCTGCATGGCACTATAATTGTAAGGAGCAGGTGTTATGCTTACCAATGCTTACCTTCTTGTACCTTGTTGTATGAAAGCCAGTGAAAAATGTGGTACCGTAATATAACTATTTCTTCAAATTGTATTTTTATAACAAGTCGTTTTTACTGCGAGCTAATATCTGAGAGCGGACTGATCAACGTTTACCTATAAGTGGGCCGTAGAAGGTACCAGGCGAGTTATTCTCGGCGTTTCCTATATCACATTTCACTCCGATATGATGCATCTTACTGGTGCACAGCCGTTCTAAAGTCTTCGAATCGTTGCAAATGATTCGCACGTGTGTCTTAGGCATGTGTTCCTGACCTGACGTCACTATACAAGTGTAGAGGCAGGCCTACCGACGTCATAGGATATTTTTACATATAGCTTATATTAAAACTTCAGTATCGGTTATCGAAATAAACAGAACCAAACCTATTTCATATGTGGAAGATGAGCGCGCTTTAAGTGGCTACTCTATATAAGATCATCAAAGGAGTTTTATATTTAAATAATAAACTTGCGTTGAGGCAAAGTCGGCACACCAACCTGGCATTCCGGCGTGTAAACACAAACAACCAGGCGGGCAACTGGATAACTGCCAAACTTGTTATAATGGACGGAGCAAAATAAAGCTCTTCTTGGATATCGCCATGAAAAATAAATAGGTGGAGAAAGTATCAAGACACGCCTCCAGCGAATCAATGGCACTCGTTCTATATGCAAAAGCACTTTGGCTAAAGTTTTCCTTTATTTATTTTGGCTGCCGAGGAAAACAACATTCACGGTTGGATGAGTCCGATATTCAGCGGAGACGGCGAAGGGACGGAAGGTCTTTTAATGTAGTTCTTGGCACACGACTCGAGCATTTTCAGTTTGCGGCGTTGACATTTTTGACACGCGAAATAGTGTTGTGCAACGCAGCAAGAAACCCAAGACTAACAACGGATCCGGCGAGCGTAACGAATTCAAATAGCAGACAGTTATTTTATCTTTCACAAATTCGCTATACAGCTAACTTTTTATGACATTATAAGTGACGAGACGATCAGGTCGTTTGCCTGACGTTTTGCGTCACGCCTGCCCAAAACTATTGCAATGCTAGTCTAGAGTTTTGAGTGATAAAGTTAAAGGATTACAGATATACGATACAAGGATTTCTTTCTTACTATAAGTTCAGCACAACACTGAACGGTGTAACTAAAATTACTATACTCTTTTTCAAATAGCAAGTCACCTGGGACAGGTACATAGAACGTAAAATACTACGTAAACATTTCCTGTGACGTCACACCAATAGCCGAATATATTTTCTATTTAGCAGTGAAAACATTAAGCAAACTTACAAGAAAAACTACTAAAATAAATGGCAAAAGACATAAGATTTTGGAAGTTTCCCAGGTGACTTGCTATTTGAAAACGACTATAATGATGATTAAGCATAATTATAGCATTATTTTTGCAATTGTTTTGCAATCTTTTTATTAAGTTACATTTAAATTATTATGAGTTCTGGGCGGGATTGCACCGTGCTCACTGATATTGAGCGCTGCTCAAATATAAGCCAAACTTTTTGACCAGTGTTAATGTATCTAAGAGTTCTTTGCTGTAATAATTGTACAGCAGAAGTGTACAAGGGTGCCTATGCAATCTATGCATACTTAGACCGGTCATAAAATACGGTGCGACTAATAAGAGGTATACAATTATACATACCTCAATCTGTCCCTGGCGAGCATAGCTGGGGTGGTTCTTGAGGATTTTGATGGCGACTATCTCGTTGGTGCCCTTCTTCCAGCACTTGACCACCTGACCGAAGGTGCCCCTCCCGAGGAACTCCAACACCTCGTACCTGGAAAAACAATGACAACATATTATAACTTTGGTTCATCATCGCCAATATATCAAGCACTGGTGGTGACTACAAACTCATAATAGACCCCCGCCAACTCTGTTAGGGATTGATAAATAATTCACAATCAAAGGTTTTGTCGACGGTAAGTTGATAGCTGGAGCTCACATCATTTGCCCGTCATTAGTGCTGGCCTGGAAAGATTTTCCCCTCAATTTAAAAATGTATCGCCAAGACTATGAGTACCATGGCCGAGCCTAACATCATTGGTGAAACTAAAGCGCAGAGACTTCGCTGGCTTGGACACCTGCAGAGGATGGGGTAGGACCGGAATGTCAAGAAAGCGTATCTTGGAGCCCCTAGTGGCCGCCGGCCAGTTGGTAGACCAAGGTACCGCTGGAATAACGTCGTGGAGGCGGACCTGCGCGAACTCCAAGCTGATGATTGGCGAGAGTTGGCGCGGGATCGCAACCAGTGGCATTCTCTGGAGTCGGAGGCCAAGATCCTTTTTGGGTCGCAGCGCCACCGGAGTCAGTGTGTGTGTGTGTGTGTGATGAGTACCAGCGGCAGCACTTGAGAGCCAATCTCCATTATAGGCGTGTCACCACTCAAAGCGTTCGACCACATCGTCACATATGATCCAGTGAATTAATCAACATACGAGACTAAATTAAAAGACATTTTGAATAAATATCAAAAGAGTCAAGATCTCACCTATTGGACGAGGAGTAGAGCACCTCATGCTGGACCAGCTGGTAGTCGCCATCAGCGCCGCAGCCGGAGCCTGTTCATCATCACGCGTAGAGCATCATCACGAGTCGGAGATCATCACGAGTCGTACATCATCAAGCGTCAGGGACGGTCGCGGTGCATGGGGATATAAACGGACGGATACGTTAGCTACATCGTCATGGGCCATAATCACCGCGCAGCTAGTTAGTGGTAAAGATTCACCAATGTATACGACAATTTTCTATACTTGTCCAATATTAATGTAAACACACTCGACGGCTAATGACAGCAATAGTGATGCGATCGCTATGAAATAGAATCGCAAGTATAGAAAATTGACGATACGTAGTGTATGGTAAAATCAAAAGGGGTAATTTAATTGGTAATTAAATTGATTTTTTTTATAAAAACCATGGTCTTTATGACAATCTTGTTTATGATCATTTCACCAAATTCTTCAACATAAACGAATTAACTTTTAACCAAAACTGTCACACGATGATACATCATCTCTTGTTCAATTCTCAAATTAAGACTGCAACGTTCCCGACCCCGTGAGAAAACCCTCAGTAATGCAGGCGAGTAAGTTAACGCCTACCCACGACGGCAATAACATAATAATATAAAGGACAATCGATATTAAACACCGTGGACGACCTGACCTATATTATGCTGAGTGTGAGTTTCGTAATTAAACGTGACGACCGCGTTTGTCGAGTAAACGACATAATAAAAGCATGCGTGATAGATAGTTCATAAACGCGGCTCTAGGGGCGCTGTACCTATACAACTAAATAAAATTGAAGTGTCTGTTTGTAATATCAAAATAACAGCTTTTTACTATATGCATATGAAAGTATATACGGTACCGATAGCAAAACAACCATTTTTCAAATTTTTGTCTATCTAACTGTTTGTTCCGGGTAATCTCCGAAACGGCTGGGCCGATTTTGACTTTCACTGGCAGATAGCTGATGTTACAAGGAATAACTTAGGCTACTTTAATTTTAGAAAAATAATTAGAGTTCCACGCAACAAAATAAAACCCATGTAATACAATATCTCCACGCGGGTGAAATCGCGGGCAGCAGCTAGTTTTTCATATAGTCCGCGTAAAGGCGGTCACTGTAGAACGTGTAAACTTATTACAAAACTCACACTAGGCCCTCTGGGGTCACCTTTAAAAGAAAGCTTGGTCTGTCGTCTGATTAGTAGAAAATACCCTCATGAGTTTCTTAATTTTGCTGACGTAAGTACTTGATTTTAGTACGAGTGAAGCACAGTACAAGTTCTTAGTTACTCTGGGAAACATTATCAAGTAGGTAAAGGTCATGCCATGACAGTTATTGGCAAATATACCCGCATGCACGCTCATATATATATTTAATATCAAGAAATGTTACAATAAGCAGTGCATAAAAGAATTTAAGTGTGCATGAAAGTTCAAACAAACTACAGGTTGGGGTCGCAAAAAGCAGTCAGCATTCTCATAACAATTCAATCGTTCCGTCTCTTTCGGAGTTATTTCAATATCAACGTAAGCGAAAGGGACAGAATGATCAACGAGAATGGCGCCCCAGATGTGTATTGTTACCTCCTGTCAATTTGATTGAAATTTTACACATACCGCATCCAATGTTTAGCACCTTGTGAAGATTTCAAATAAAGTTTGATAAGATATTAAAGATTATTATTAGTGTATAGTCCGTTAAGATCGTCGACGATACGCATTATGACATCCATTACTGAGTTTATATTGAACTTTTACCAAATTGTAACAAATACGTTCTGACTAGGACGTAGTAGTAGTAGAGGGAGCTAATTGTAAAGGCTTCTATGTTGAATAGAATACTTGCCATGGAAAGAGCACGATAGCATAGTAGACACTAGACACGATAAGCTTGCGTAAAGAAATCGCGCGTGTGGCAGGAAACTGTACGCGAAATTATCAGTTGTAATTCCGCTTACCGCAGGCGTATCGCCAACGAATTAGTCGATGAACAAATAGTAGTAGACTTGTAGAGTGAATGATAGCCCGCTATTTCATTCGATAAAAGAAAATGAGTAATTTACAACTCAAGGAAATAAAGATCCAATAAAGATAATTCAGTTTTCGAAGAAACTGATAATATATTTCGTAGTCACAATTTCCTTCAAAACTATTGTAGGAATATTTTAACAATGTACTTTTTTATCTTTCAAATTTTTCTGTTTACTTTTACGTAGACTGTAAAGAAACACGCACAAACGGCATTAAGTTTTTTCAGCTTGCTTTATCTATTCCCTCTAAGTCAATAGGATTTACGCCCTTTTTCAAAATGAAATTCAATTTTGTGCGAATCTAATAAAGCTAAATTTCTGTTGTGCTATGTATGTGTGTGTGTCACAGATCATGAGAGCAAAAGTGCCGCCTAACTGCCCCTCTCAATAATCTAAACCAAACAACCACAAACAAAGAAGTTTTCGCTATCTTTTCATGGAGCTTCTGATGTGTCGCTTTAGTACTCTCAAGGCTGAGATTTATAGTTTAGACTTTGCTCAGGCACAGCGCATGTTTGGGTGTCTATAAGCGATTCAAACGTTCACCAAAATTCACCATAATCAATACAAATGTTCAACTGCGGAGTATTATATTATTATAATACATGGCATCATTAAACATGCGCTAAGTCAGACCAAAGTCAAATTACAATACGCGCAACGGATCTAGACCAACGTCAGTCACTCAGCAGCACATTCGCATTTGCTTTCTCTTTTTAACGTTCGGAAAGTTCCGATCAGCGGAAGATAAGGGATAGCTGAAAGAAGACGATTTTATTAGCCGGTAAGGCAGCCGGTCTAGATTCGCCGCGCGTGCTGTACTGTTTATATATTAGATATCACCCTGCGTCTGCGGCGTGTGTAATGTAAAAAAGGAGGTAACAATTGGTTGACATTACGTTTGTGGTTACCTTGCGGCTGGGGCGGGTGGTTGGCACCGCCCGCCGCCAGCTGCTTGCTGTGCGCCGTCGTCGTAGCGGCCTGCGGTGCCGTCTTGTGGACTTGGCTCCGGCGCTGATCGCTGCTATCTCCGACACTGTGGACAACGACACGAAATAAGAGCGCAATCATCAAACCAAACTTCATTCTTTGTCGTACGTGGATGCGCGGCCAGTCCTGGAGGCCTACCACCATCTCTTAGAGCAGATTACTGTAACCTTCACACAGATATATACATCTCAAAAGTTTCGCTTCCAACAGGATTTGAACCTGCGTCTTCTGGTTATCTAGACCAGACGCCTAAACCAACTAGGCTATGGGAGCAATCGATGTTGACTGCTATAATATTATCATGGCAAGTTGATATAATGTATTTCTTTCCGGCTTTATATTTATACTGTAACCTTACATTAAAAATTGTAGTACGAATTTTGAAAGTAAAGTTATTTTTTATATTTAATCTATTTTGCTCGGGCAGCTCTAGGGCTCGCACTGTTTGTTTGGTAATTAAATTATTGTATATAGAAATAATCTAGGTCTAGAATCTAGATGGGTCGAATCCAAAGAGAATATAGAGCTACTACAATACTTTACGATCAGACTTCGGTACTCGCAACAATCGATAAATTTATCAGTTTTTTCGATTCGACAAATTTATCGTTTGGACTTCCGTATTTGCGCCGCTGTTCTGTTACGAAGATGTAAAATAATGTTAGCAACTAAATTAGATTACATTTTGTAACAGGCAAATGTTGGCAAGATAAGATATCCCTTGAATGGCAAGGGTTATCACGTCGACCCAATGTTGCAGATGTTGGCAATTTGTAACAACGTTTGACCCTTATCAGTTAGGGTCCTCGGGGTGGTTACTCGGGCTACAACTGTAATCATTGTCGGTTCAGTAGTGTGCATGATAAGGGAAAACCTTTTATTAATTGTTTATCTCGTGCGGTTTCATTTTTCAAAACTGTTTTTTCTGTATAGCCCATCAAACTTATTGCAGAAAGCTTTCGCATTAACGCCCTTATTCACAAAAGCTCAATAAGATAATCTATGCTTTAAACTGCTCTGTCAACCTCTCGTTGACGGAAGCTGTTCCGCGTGGAACGAGACAAAACACTTTCTAGTAAATATTGTTACGGAACTTTTATGAATAAGGGCTATTATATTTAGTTGGTACATTAAATTGCAACTTGCATTTGCAATCATCGAATCAAAATTACTAAATGCTATTCTGGGACTGGGGTAAGTTGTGAAAGTGTACCAGCACTTTCACACTTCCTTTCTATTCTAACGAAGTGAACAAAGAATAATCTAATAATAGAAAAAGAATATACGCTCAAAAAAGGGCCTCATTTCGACTGCGGCCGGAATTCGTTTTGCCTGCTCATTCCCGAGCGCTTCGAAGCCACCAATTCCATTTTGTTATCGCCTAAAATGCTACCGTTTACCATTAGTGAAACTATTAACATGCTTTGTATTGCTCCTTGCTTGCTACAAGTAGTTATCTAATGAATGAAAATTCTAGGATATAGATAAACAATTGATGCTAAGTTTCTTTGTCTTTTCGAACTGGGTAATAAGAGAACAATGCGATACAATTAGTAAAGTAAAAAGGTTTTATTGAACACAGGTTAACAATAAAGTAGAAGATATACAATAGAATGAAACGGTTATAAAATGGGCTGGGCTGTGATCATGTCAATGAAATAACGCTAGTTTTACATAAACTGCGAATCAAAATCTTAAACTGAATTAAAAACTCCAAATATAGGGAATTACTATAAGGCTAATCGCTAGTTTGCCCATCGGCCCATTGCATTACGTAATTCTTGCAGTAAAAGAGATATTGGAGGTTATATTTGCTACATGACTAAGGGCCGATTTTTCAATAGTCAGATAGCGTCCTGTTAGATAAGTCCCTGAATCATCTAAGTCTGTGGTGAAGACGGACGTAAATACATTTTATGGCATTCTACAAAAATAAACCTTAGTTAGCTAACGGTCCATTAGTTTTGAAATGAAAGACTCGAAAAAAACACACTGAAACCACGAAAATTAATCGATTGTATTGCAATCAGTTCGTTAAAGTGCAATTGAAAAATCGGCCCTGAGTATATTATCTTCTGAATGAATTTATATGAACTCCTAGTAGCTTGTTCTCAAAATACATATCCCCACTTACATTTCACCCAAATCGAATGCATCGTAATCATCCTCTACGCACTCGTACTTAAGCCTAGGTATGGACAGATCCATTGTCACATTATCACTGTCTAAAACACGTTAAACATAACTTCACTCATATCAACGATCACAAAAAACACGTAAGCTAACATTTACAGGCATAAAAATTTACTAAACGCAACAGAACATTTAGAAATATTAACTTCGAATAACAAATTTAAATAAAACATTCGATAACCAACGCCGAAATGCGTACGCGCATTAGCAGTGCGTTAGCAAGGGTGCAGTGACGCTTTGAAACTAACGCGGGGGTTGGGCAGTGGGCTTAGGGGATGCCAGGTAGCGGGAAGGGCCCGCACCCCGATTTCTCAGTACTGCCACGGAATATTTTTTTGTATAATACGGCGCAACGGTGAATGGTAACCTGCGCGGCGGAACAGTTTTGTTTGCGAGTGAAAATCTGCGATTGTTATTTGCTTGTTTTTAATAAGAAGCTATTGTAGTAGGCTCTGGAATTTGTTGAGTTTACTGTGTGAGAGCGTCGCGAGAGGAGCACTATATGATTGAAAAAAAAATTGTATGGTAAAAAAGGCAAACTCGTATTGAAACGTACAAATTAATATACCGAAATATTAAAACTAAATCGACTTAGTTATTAGTGGTACTTTCAAAATTGCACTAACCTCGTAGAATTTTATGCATCACCACAATCTTTACTATGATAAATAAATAATAAAATAATTATTTTTAGTCAGGATTTAAGTAGTGTCTAACCGTTGTCTAATACAATTCTGTTGTGACATTTCTTAACATTTTTGACTAGCTAAAAAGGCGTCTAAAAGTGTTTCTGTGCTAACACGGTTAATTTTTATTAAATCCGTATGCATTTCCAGTTTTGTGAACATTAATAAAAATAAAAAACTAATAATAAATAATGTTATTTAAAATATGTATGATGTGTGCTTAGATAGACTTTTTGATGTGTTTGTTCTTAGTATGTTGCCCAGTAAATTAGTGCACATTTAAATAATTGTTCTCATTCTCAAGTAAGTGAATAGTTTTGAGGAAATAAATATCTTGAACCAGAAATGATTAATAAGTCAATGTAAAACGAGCAAATATGTAAAGAATGTTGCTTTCTTAACCGCAACAGACAATGTATTGCGAAACGAGAGATTGTTTCGCTATTTCCTAGCAATCATCGTTGCAGTTCTAATGAGGTATTTATATTACATCTTCTTCAGATTTAATGTAAAGCAAAGACAGCTAAATCGGTTGATAGACTAAGTTGCATCGTCTATGCATATATAAATAACGGCATCAGTCAGAGGCCAACAAAGCAAGCCTTATAAATTCAAACTAGGTACGGAAACTGTGTAGGGAACTAAGAAGTTCAAAGGATCCTCGATTAGGTTTTCATCACACCAATAATAGGCTCACTAATCACACAACTATGATCGTAGGCGCTAAACTAAAATTGGTCTATACATGACATATATACCTTTATTTTTGAACTTCTTATAACATACTAGCTGTTGCCCGCGGTTTTCACCCGCGTTCCCACAGGAACCGTGCATTTTTCCGGGATAAAAAGTAGCCTTTCCTTTCCGGTCCATAAACTATATCTATGCCAAAAATCACGTCGATCCGTTGCTCCGTTACTGCGTGATACACCAACAAACAAACAAATCAACAAACACACTTTCGCATTTATAATATTAGTATGGAAGTATGGATTTAACGTCTTTCTTTCTTTAGTATTCTTTTTATTGAATGAAAGTACTGTATGATTCCATTAGTCCCGCGTTACTGCTACTCCAAAAAATGACAACGTACCTAAAAAATTAAGGTTCTTCGCAGAAATAAAATTAAATACGTATGTAATAGTGGGAAATGTTTGTTAGTGGGAGGACTAACTCTACTGCGAGTGTCCGTCTGTGTTGTTACCACCGCTTTGTTCGTGAAGTCTGTCGCCAAGCAGTAGTGTGCAAGCATTACTGTGTTCCGATTTGATGAGCAGAGTAGACAGTGAAATTACTGGGCTTATGAGACTTAATACCTAATGTCTCAGGGTAACGAGCGCACTGCAGTGCCGCGCAGGCCTTTGTGTTTCAAAGTTCTGGGTGGCACTGCAAATGTTATGGGCCGGCGTTATGCTTACCATCAGGCAAACGACCAGCTCGTCTTGTTACCAAATAACATAAAAAAAAAAAAAAATAGTGTTGTTACTTACGTGACGTCGCGACAACAGGGTCTGGTGCAAAGCACAGGCGGAGCGGGAGGCGGCGCGGGCGGTGGTGACCGCTCCGCATCGCACGCGCGACTCGGCACGGCGGGCGCGGCGCAGCAGCCCGGCCCGACGCCTGACCAACACCTTTTCTGAAAACAATCAATATCATGATTATTACAACTCATTTTTAGGAGAAATATGAAATAAAATTGGTCATTGCAAAGTCAAAAGCATGTCAATTCCACACATTAAAATTAATTGTCCTCCATGATGATTTTGGTGTCAATTCTATCATTTCATACATAAACTAATTTTAGTTTCGCTCTCTCTCTTTCCAATGCATAACATGAGAAAGAGATGGAATATATTTTAGACCTGTCAAATTAATCCACTTGCTTGAGTGTAGTGTAAATTTAATGGCAATGAATTCAGTGGCATCTAATTTATCAAGATCGAAAGATATTTGACAGCTCTAAAACAAAATTTAGATCTGTCAGACATCTTCCGCCTCTTTCTCATGTTATGCATTGGAAAGAGAGAGAGCGAAACTAAAATTAGTTTAGTTATGAAATGATAGAATTGACACCACTATCGCTTAAGCTAGTGGTTTAACTCAAATTTTAGAGTAAAAATAGGGTAGGGCGCATTGGTGTCGAGTAGTAACCCGTAAGCGAAAATTTAATTAGCATATTTACAAAGAACACAAACGTCCTAATTATCTTACGAATAAAGTTAACGAGTGAAATAGCTAACAACGTGTTGTTTTTTTTAAGACATAAAACACTGTTTCTGTACCATTGTATTTCACTATTTTGTAAAAACCTGTTACGTACGTCAGCACGTTTTTAGTAACCTAGACGCGTTTAGTAATGAATTATTGGGAACTACATATGTCCTCTTCCATGGCCTCTATGCTACATCTCTGTCAAATTTAAACTTAATCGTTTAGTAGCTCTACTCTAAAAAGGTAACAGACAGACATTGCTACTGAGATTTATAATGTTACTAGCTTATGCCCGCGGTTTTCACCCGCGTTCCCACAAGAACTGTGCATTTTTCCGTAATAAAAAGTAGTCTATGTTACTCTCCGATCCCTAAACTATATCTATGCCAAAAATCACGTTGATCCGTTGTTCCGTTGCTGCGTGAAAGAAGGACAAACCAACTAATCAACAAACAAACTTTCGCAACTTTTTTTTTTGTTATTTGTTTACGAGACGAGCTGGTCGTTTGCCTGATGATAAGCATAACGCCGGCCCATAACAATTGCAGTGCCACCCAGAACTTTGAAACACAAAGGCCTGCGCGGCACTGCAGTGTGCTCGTTACCGTGAGACTAAGCCCAGTAATTTCACTGGCTACTCTGCTCATCAAACCGGAACACAGTAAAGCTTGCACACTACTGCTTGGTGGCAGACTTCACGAGCAAAGCGGTGGTAACAACCCAGACAGACACTCGCAGAAGAGTTAGTCCTCCCACTATGTAATTTATAATATTAGTAGGATGTTTAGTTTATTTGATTACAAATAAAAAAAAACAGTTTTATATGGTTACATGTATATCTGATCTATGTAGGTTCTATCGCTAATCTAGATAACCTCAGAGCAGCTTTCCGACTATACTTAGAACACACTTTGTTAGCATAAAAACCTGCTATTTCATATGACATCTATGCAGTCTAGTCAGTCTAGTATAATGGCGGCACGGGGTCCGGTTCTAAAACTAGTCTCAAGTAGACCCTACCAGAGCTAGAAAAGCAAGTGCTATCTAATAAAAAAAACTATAACATCTGTTAGAACTTGCTTGCGCTGGATGCATAAATCTAACATAATGAACACATTCTAAGAACAGAAAATAAAAATCTGAGGTGGGATGTTATTTGTTATATATCAGTTGATATCCTTGAAAATATGACGCGAAATAGCAACTGGGACAGACAGAATCGTTAATTTGATTGGTGGAAAAATTGCAGTTTAGAGCTGACTTACATGTACTAGTCCAGAGGATCTTGCTAGTTTCGCGATATAAGATACTCGTAGCATTGAAGCTGGTTTAATATCTCAAGATGTTAAAATAAGATAAAATGCAGTTATACAAGCTACGGATAACAAAACAAGTCGTCTTCCAACTTCTACATGTACCAATTTTATTATATGTTCTGTGCTTGGCCTAAACCAAATTTTTGAAACCATATATTTTCAGCAGCAGAATATTTCAAAATAGACATCAAAGTTGCATCAAAGCACGGTTAATCTTATACAAATACAGCGTTTTAAAATACATAATGCCTAATTAGATTACTACTATTGTGGCTGTATAATTAACGTCTCAATCAAGTAATATATACCACTCGCTGCTGCCCGCGGTTTCATCCGCGCGGAGATATTGTATTTCATGGTTTTCATTTTTTGCGCGGAAAACCCTAATTCTTTTTCTAAAATAAAAGTAGCCTAAGTTACTCCTTGTAACATCAGCTATCTGTCATTAAAAGTCCCGTCGAAATCGGCCCAGCCGTTTAACAGATAAAATTTTTAAAAAACATTGTTTTGTTACCTATAGGTACCGTACATACTTTTATATGCATTTGGTAAAAAGCTGTTATTTTGATATTACAAACAGACATTTCAATTTAATTTAGTTGTATAGATTATTTAAATACAAGTCTCATTTCAACAGTTTTCATGTACTTACTACTACTTACATATGGTAATGATTAGCTGGTCATTATTTAAGTGCAAATAAGATCGGCCGTATTTATCTTCTATTAAAAAGGCAATGAATATTGTTGTATTCTTTATTATCTACTTATACTATTAATAATTATAGAAGCGTAACAGTTGAGTGCTTCAAGGCACGCCATCCATTAAGTATCTATAATTGTGTTCTAGAATATAAAACCTGATAGACTAATGGAATTACGAAACCTACTTCGTAGGTAATAGGAACAGGGCCATTTAGGATATTGATATATTAAACGAAACGACAAACGCATACGTATGGTAATGCAGGTATGGGGTAATTTGAAAATGTATAAAGTATGTGTATATGTACAACTTACCAACTGACAATCTTAAATACTAATATTATAAATGCGAAAGTGTGTTTGTTGGTTTGTCCTTCTTTCACGCAGGAACGGAGCAACGGATCGACGTGATTTTTGGCATAGATATAGTTTATGGACCGGTGAGTAACATAGGCTACTTTTTATCCCGGAAAAATGCACGGTTCCTGTGGGAACGCGGGTGAAAACCGCGGGTAGAAGCTAGTGAATTATATGGCTGAATTATAAGCAGCAAATTAGGTGCAGTAAACTGACAGTACCAAATATAAAATAGTCATGAACTAATGATAAACATAACAAAACTAATTGTGCGAACGTAAAAAGAATGAATCACTCAATTGTTCTTATAGCTCTTTCGAAATGTAGATTATTTCCATAAGTTTAGGGACTGAAAAGATAAAAAAAATAGTACTATATAGCAACAAAAACGAAACGCGCGGGTCGTTTGCCTGATGGTAAGTAAGCATACGCCAGACATACAAAAACCCTATCTCCATGCAAAAATTACGCTACCCATTGCTGCGTAAAAGAATGACAAACCAACAACACACTTTCGCATTTACGATATTAATAGGGATAATAAGTGACTGGAAGTGTGAGATTCACCGACACCTAGCAGAGGACGTAATGGCACTGCTCGGAGCGACAAATGCAAATAACAACAATTTGCACCCATCAGTACAGGCGAGCTGATATCGCGTCGGAGCTTCAGCGGAAAAAGGGCGGTATGCAACAGCTTTTAGGTCTACTTTTGTGTAAGTTCATTTACAATCTACAAATTAATATCTAGGTAGACCATGTCTTTAGATAAACAACGAGGGCTTGCGATCACTTTACCAAGTACCAACTTTCTGATTTTCTATGTAGGGAAATTTAACGCATCTGCCAAATATGTTTTTGTTAGTGGTAGGAATAACTCTTCTGCGAGTGTCCGTCTGGGTTGTTACCACCGCTTTGCTCACGAAGTCTGCAGCCAAGCATTACTGTGTTCCGGTTTGATGAGCAGAGTAGCCAGTGAAATTACTGGGCTAATGAGACTTAATACCTAATGTCTCAGGGTAACGAGCGCACTGCAGTGCCGCGCAGGCATTTGTGTTTCAAAGTTCTGAGTGGCACTGCAATTGTTATGGGCCGGCGTTATGCTTACCATCAAGGAAACGACCAGCTCTTCTCGTTACCAAATAGCATAAAAAAATTTAGTTTGAGTGTTAAAAATAACAGCTACGCTTTGGATGAATCGTCAAGTAACTTTTAAGCTTATGAATGAGGGCAATCGATCGAAATCGCTATGCTATATCAAACCCATAGTCGATGCGACTTACCAACTGGGTCAAACTGCGGTCCGTTGTCGACCAGGAAAAGGAGTAAGTGGTTAATTGAGCTGCATGCTCGAGAGGAAGAGGCAATCAACGGTCACGAGCGATCGCGGTCGATTGGTGGTAAACTGTCGTCGCCAAATTGTGGTCACTACTTACTATGATGAAGTAGCGAATTTAGATTTGGCATCATTCATAAACATGAAGACAACAATTTTAAACAACTTCGCAAAATGTAGCCTGTATTTTTCTTTTTGCGGCTATGTTCCTCTATTTATCCTCAACCGATTTAAGTGATCATGAAGTCTGCCGCCAAGGAGTAATGTACAAGCATTACTGTGTTCCGGTTTGATAAGCAAGGAGTCAGTGAAATTACTGGGCTGAGCCTTAGTATCTAATATCTCAGGGTAACAAGCTCACGTCAGTCGTCGACGATCGTCTCATTATCAAATAGTATAAAAAAGTTTGGAATCTTTACACCGTCCCGAGTGACACTGGCTAGGGCAATCGAGTTCTTTTATTTTTTTTTATTTTTTTTATCCCAAGGCTCACATTCGACCGCTGATGGTTAGCGTCGACGAAAAAGTATCTGTTCACTCCTACTAATAAGTAAAGTGTGTAGTACATATAATTATAACAGTAAACAAGTCAGACAACAAAAAAAAAAAAACTATAAGGGCAGTTTCTACAAAAATATGTATTCAACTATATGTAAACGAAAGTTAACGTAAACAAAGAGCCGTATCATAACAAACGTACCTATGTGTTTACGTTATCGTTATCACAACGTACGTCAGCACTATAACAACGTGATTTACGATTGTATTATTGGACGGTTTGTTATGAATGCATTTATTAACTAGCTGTTTCATAAATACTAGTGTTCAAATACATTTAAAAAGAATGCCGAGGCGAGTTTCATGGCCTTCTTCTTGCTCGGCCTATACCAAATTGAAACGGGCACGGTGGGTTTCTGCTTTCTGCAAGGTTCGTTGAATTTGAGCACGGATTGGGTCTGTTGACGTCTTTGTCATTTATTATGTTCTGATAAAGACAGCATTAGTTTTAGTCTGCGATTCGGATAGACGAGCGTTGCAGAGACCCACTGTTTCCGTCACGCGGGTGAAACCACGGACAGCAGTTAGTATATAGTTACTTTCAGCGTTACAGCTCCCGTGGTGCAGTTCCATAAGGCGATGGACTTATATGTGCTAACTGACTTTATATATCATTAACAATGTCTCACATAAGGTAAATACGCTATTTATATACTAAAAAGTTTTTACCTATAAATAGATATTATTCTTGTGTAAAAAAAACGTGTAAAATCATCACGCCAGTCTTAATGAAGTGAGCCTAATATTAGAAACCAAACTAATTAGCCTTAATTAGAAACACACGAAAAGTATAATTGGATCTCGTGAGAATAATTTAGAACATTTTGCTATTGTAATGCTTGCGCGCAAAAAATTGTAAATTCTTTGATCTAGAAACATATTCTTTTCTCACTCGCATATTAGTCTATCAATAATATGCTAGGATAGGATTCTGCTACGATGGAAAAGCCGTAAAGCCAGTTGGAAGCGATGTCGTAACAGTTTACATTACCTACAGTGTCTTTGCATGGTAGTTCATTTTCTAGTATTCGCCTGGCTATCTACCGCCTTCAAGTTAAAACTGTCACCAAGCACTTATTGGAGTATTTCGACAGCTGTACCTGCGGGCGGCGTAGGTCGGTCTAGACTAGTTTAACACGTCCACAATCTTCGATCAAATCATGACATAAAATCAGGTGAGAGTGATTAAACGCTAATTGAAGAAATTATAGGTAAAAATGCTATTTAACGGAAGTTAAAAAAAAATGGATACCTATGCAAATATGCTCTACTTTAACCCTTTGCAAGGAATGTATCGTATTTCTGATCACCCTGTATATTATACTATTAACATTCGATGCCTACTGTTTTACCCTTATTAAAAAAACGCCTCTCAAACTTCCAGTAACTAAAGTAATAAGTATCTGGTTTATAAATTGAAATAATTTGAATTTGAAAGTTCATAAATCTTATAGTACTCAAGCTCTAACTGGAAATCACTTTTATGAATTCTAGGAACGCACACACGAGCAGACAGACAAACACACCGCTGGTAAATGTTAATAAGATGAACTCTGATGAAACCCATCGCCGATTTTAGTACAAGTTAACGACCGACCTATGCAAATGGGACCCGGTTAAAATATTTCGTTGTAACGTGGGGCGTAAACAAAAATACTTAGTATGTTAGTAATTTGTGTGTACGTATGTAGAGTTATGATCGTGTTACAGGTCAGTGATTTTTTTTTATTTGGTTACGAGACCAGCTGTTCGTTTGCCTGATGGTAAGCATAACGCCGGCCCATAACAATTGCAGTGTCACCCAGAACTTTGAAACACAAAGGCCTGCGCGGCACTGCAGTGCGCTCGTTACCCTGAGACATTAGGTATTAAGTCTCATAAGCCCAGTAATTTCACTGGCTACTCTGCTCATCAAACCGGAACACAGTAATGCTTGCACACTACTGCTTGGTGGCAGACTTCACTCACAAAGCGGTGGTAACAACCGAGACGGACACTCGCAGAAGAGTTAGTCCTCCCACTAACTTTATACGACAACCATAGGGAAATGTGGTTCACATAACATTTTCAGTAAGCAACATACGCATCCAGAGTTGGGATTTAAAACTGGTGCTGAGAGTAGACAGAAAATATCAGGTCAATAAAAAAACATCCTACGTTCTACATAAGAATAATTATGTCGACCTTATAAAAGATAAAGCGAACAGACTCGACTTCGAAGCAATTTATACAAGTGCCCTAAATTAGAGCCCAGATTTATACCCATAAATTGTAGCACCCGAGACATAAACAAGTCTAGTTTCTTTAACAGTTCTCAGTATTGTTATGTCACATCTAGGTATTCGTGGTAACGACTGCCTAAGCTGGCCTGGGCAGACGTCGTCACGCCAGCTTCAGTGTCCCAGTCTGAATTTGGAGGCAAACAAAATTATTTCTCACGGTGGCGCGTCTCTCAAATTTCCGTCCAAGTATTCTGAACAATGACGTATTTTGACTGAAGTCTATAATTATATTATATGTTGACGCAACTGAATCCACAAACATGGGAGTTACTTCTGCTTCAAACGATAATGGTAGAGGTGGCGTATTAAAATCGCTTCACAGACAATCAAGTGCAGATTATATGCAGAAGAAAATACTTTGCCTGATTTAACTTGCATGAGATGAGCCGTCGATAACACGGTAAAGAAGATTATCTCGATAAGACGGAACCTTTTGGGATAAATATTTCATCACTACAACAGTTGATTTAAAGTAGTGACTTTCCTATATTCTAGTAAACAAACGAACATATAACTCTGGAATTTAGCTGAGGCGAAAATTGCCAACATAACCATCCGTAATAGACAATTTGCTAAGAATAGCGTCAAGGTACTCGTCAAAATCGAAGCTGGCTGTATTATCTGAAACGACAGGAATCGATGCAAAGGTATTATATATAAGCTAGCGAAGCACGCGAGCGAAACACCTGTCGACGCACATAGACACGATAATATTCTTGAAACATTGTGTGACGCATGGTAGAAAACCTTTAATTTCACCCTATTATCTTTCATCAGAGGCCTTGGGCTTGGAAATGTTGACGTCTTTATTTCTTTATGCTAAGTTGTAACGATTTAAAGCATAGCAGTTTCGTTAAAGAAATATAATTATGAATAAACATAAAGGTGCTAACTGCTAACAAAGCAAATTGCTACCATCAAACTACATGCGTGTACATGCAAATCTGTGTTTCACTTTTTGAAGTACGAAGAGAAACACATGCAACAAGAATACATACATAAGTGTCCTGAAAATATTGAACGCACAGTGAATGCACTGATGCAAGACAATGACTTTCAGTTTTATTGTAGCGTCTTGGAATCTGAACGCAGCATTGAACAGCTAACGACCAGCTAGTATTGACGCATACAAGAAGACATCTAGCAAACAACAAAAACTAATAGCTCTACAAAGCTATTAACATGAAAAACCATTTTGAAGTGAAGTGATGCTACATGCAAATGTAACTATTTAGCTACGGGTCAACAAACCAGAAGAATGCTAATAACAAAGCACACACTAAAAAAACGAACAGCAAAACTCTACGTGCAACTAAATATAATCAATAAAACAACGATAGAGCTAGAGAAGTATTAAAATTCTTAGGACTACACTAAAAACAAACGACACACGAAACTATAAATACAAATGCACACACGTTAAAGAGATGAGTTACAGTTAAGAAAAGCAAATTTCCTGTAAATTAACAACGTTCTGCTTAGGTTATTTAAGATTAAACACTTCTAATAATATTACTACTACTTTATAAAGCGGTCCAAGCAAAAGACCTTGAGGAACAACAATGCGATTTTTCTTGAGACTGTAACAAATGTATTAATACAAAAAGCAGTTTCTACGCAAAAAACACTTTATCTAGAGCAGATTAAACTACATGCAAGCAAATGGCAATGCGTTCTAGTTATTCACATCTAACACAGCTAGCTACACTCCATACGGAAGATTATGTTAGAAGATTTGTATCGTCATGCAATTTGCATGCAATACATTCTCAAACGTGATGAACAGTTGGGTGCGATTCGCGTCATTGTGCTCCATATGCTATAAACTAGAATACTTTAGTGAGCGGTAATAAAGACTATTTATAATTAGCAAAAGTACTGTTTGTTCTTAAGAGGCTGCTACATGACATACTTTCTATACAAACGCTCGTACGTGATTATAGTGTCTTAATAAATTTTTCTTTAGATGTTTTGAGCAAATAGGTATCATGTGCTATATCTAGGATTCTGTGGGAGCAAAAATGTAAAATTTTGAGATTCCAACTCAGTACAAGCCTTCAAAAATCAGCTTTTTTGGACAAATTTTACCTTGACTTTGGCCGTTCACAGTGTTCTCATAAATGTAAAATTCAACAAAACACTTCCACATAATCCTTGGACATGTAATGGTGATTCTAAATAACAAACATATTTTTCACAAACTTGTAAGGCATTTTCAAAAACACGTATTTCCTGGAACACGTTTTACGAAAGTACCACGCACTAATTGTCTTCGGAAATTTTCTTTGGAAATTTATTTCCATATTTTCAGAATGCCAACTGAAGGCTCTGGCGTTGTCTTTATTTTTCCGTAATGCCTGTTTTTCTTCGATGAACAAAAAAGCCTTTATACCATTTTTGCGTTCTAGGATTTTTGCGTTAGGCGAGTCATGAAGCGGCGCCTTAAGAGCTATACGAGTATCTATCTATTCTAAGTTGCAACAGTCAATTTCTCCACGATTAATTAATAGTCATAACTCACAACGTATTTTTTATCGCGCCATGGTGCTTTACAAATATTACGTGAGATACATCCTGTGACCGTAGTCACGAGTCGCCTACTAAGTCAGACGCATTTATGAATAGAGCAACATAATTGCTTAGATACACCCTAGACCAGGTTTAAGGTTTTCGAAATACAAACGTTGAATAAATACTGCTGAACATCAATGGAACTGCCTTAGATATTTCCGAACTGGATCTGGACACATCAAACTGTTGTATCACACAAAAATCTAAACTGAAAGTAATGAAAGACAATGTATGGTTGAAAAACAAATAGATTTCAATGACACGTACACTTTGGGCATTGTTTAGGCTTAAGAGTATCGCAATATCGCTAAATAATCATTAAAAATTTCAATTGCAATCAGGTTTTTTGTATGAATTAAAAAAATGATTAATGGAAATCGGTTATTTATTAAGATTATCTCGACAATGTGATGGATACGTACAAAGATTAGGAGATAAATGTTTTTAATATTTGTAAACCTTTAACATATTACGATAAAATCTGTACGTTGGAATTTTTAGTTCGATTAATTAGGAGATATAAACTATCGGTTAACATCTGTTTGAGATAATTATTTCTGATATAGATAGATATGTCTACCGCGTCAATAACAAAAGATGTAACATTTACTGAAACATTAAAAATCATGTAGCCAAGGATACAAAACTTGATATTCCGGCAGACGATGGCCAAAACATACCTTTTCAGAAAACCTATAGATTCTCTAGGAGTAAAAATTATCCCATTCGCCACTGTTTCGGTCCATTCCCAGCACACGGTCGGATGCAAACCGTGTCAAGGATCGGCAGCCATCTCGGCCCGGGGCAGACTAGTGTTTAGAAAGACTCGACTTTAAAGGAGTCTACGTGACCCCGTACCCACAAAGAACTTGTCGACCCCGCCGTAGGGAAGTCAACAATGTTTTCCTTTCACGAGGGTTTATTTTTCCGTAGTCTGAACGTTAAACTGAGTAGCACAAGAAGTATAATACAAAAATTTACATTCAGCGATGTAGATAGCAAAAATGTGTAAACGTTAAATGTTGCAGAAGTATCCTAATCGATGCCGTATTTTTGGGTTGGACGAAGAAATATAGCACCAAATATGATATGGAACAAATGATCATTAAAAATATTTTAGATAAAACCTGTCTTCAAAAGATGATAAAATGAATCAATCTATAAAAATACCAATCATGTAATCGTAACAAAACCTTCTAAAGTACATTCACACCTAAACATTACGCAAGTAGGAGGGTAAGTGGCAAATAATGAATCAGAATTACAGTCGTTGCTAAGCTAGCACATCGTCACCTTATCCATCGGTAGGCCAGAAGGCCTCGGAGAAAAGACGCGATGAAAACGTCTGACAAAAATGAAATAGACAAGACGGTACGAAATCTGGGTCATTTTTGGTGGCTAATCTCGAAGCTCAGCAAACCGATGTAGAAGTTTTCGTTGAACAACTATCTCGCCCAATCTTAAATAACGATGTGGTCGAAGTTGGTAAACACACAAAGCCAAAAATTGGAATAGAATTTCATTCTTTTTGTGTTGATTGGTCCAGTCAAGTTTTACTCGGACATACTGATGATAAACTATTACAGTACATCACACACATTAATCTCTTGAAAGAAACTTGTTGAAGTCGTCAAACAAAATCGGTTTGTAAGCTAGATTTATACTACTAATCTTATACAGTTAAATGAATAATTGTTTATATAGACCGTTTCCATTCCACGATCCACGAGGACGGATGTGAGCAAATTGCGGTGACGACAAATGCTTGCGCAGATAACGCCGTGGCAAATACTTGACGGAAACAAAGACCTCGAGCTAGCAATAACTGTGACTTTTGCAATAAAGCAGTTAGGAAGGAAAGTCGATTTTATTACTTTTCAGTTATCGATCAAAGTTGGTATTAAAGATTGCAATGCCCTGAGAGTGCTAAGTATTATTCCTCGCGATAATAAGGTGCAATTGACGAAATGTATAGTGCTGTAATTAAGAGACTTGGAACTACAACTTTATTTTATAATTTACCCAAACCTGATTGAAGAAGTGTTTCAATAAACGACGATCGTAAAGGGCAAATTCTTAAGGAATTCTGATTTTGTCTCATAATCAGTAGGTATACAATTGTGTATGTTGCCACGTTCTCTCGGCAACCTGTCAGCACTCGGGATAGCAGAGTGTCCACTCCAGATACCTCCTCTTGCCTGAGAGGTATTTGTGTAGAAATGTGCCCTCGAGACATTGTAATGAGCATTCTTTGTCTGATAGTTACGTTCGCGTCAGTTACTGGATGTCTGTTTCATATCGTGAATACAATAAACATAACAAACAATATTAAGGTCGTGACGACCTTAAAACAAGATAATTATGTTTTTTTGATCTCTGGTCGTTATTACAAAAATATTTTAATAACCCACCTGTGAATATCTACATTTAGGATTTAATAAAACAATCTGAATGTTAATGCCTTTTAAAATAAAACATTTAATAAAGCACGCACAATATGTAAACTGTTTTTAGTTTAACCTTGGTTAAGTATGTACTCGACGTTTATTTTTTCATCGCATACATAACCATGTCAATGTTGAATTGCATCATTGATTATATTATTATACTGGATTCAATCCGTGAACTTTTGTTAAAATTAATCCTATGATACATAATCACAAATCTTACCACCAATACATTAATAATTTTCAATGATGCTTCACGATATCTTAACGACCTCAGATTTGGCGTTCTCGAGGATCATTGAACGCTGCAGAGTGATTTCTGACTTCCTTAGTAACACCAATTCACATGTATGCATTTCACTTCCTATATTAATTTCTATTTCTGGTGTTACAAATCCTCGTAGGTCGTTAGTCTTAGTCATACTGAACAGTGGTTAAGGCACCGGCACCGCTCCAAAAACGGACGTGTAAATTTATATTATATTTGAATTTGGAATCATTTCATTGGTATTATCTGTGGGCTGCAACTGACTCACTGTTGTATTTATACTCTTTCTGAAGATATCGAAATGAGTTAAGCGCAGCGTTGCAGGCGAATTTTATTAAACAAAAAAAGAATACTACAATATTACTAAAACGATTCAATGTACATATAATTTACAATTACATCATTTATCATAATCATCGTTACCGATAACCTTTAAGTATTTCCAAAAATTTGGGTTCAGTATATCAGTAGCTCCAACATACATTAATATTTGACACTGCAATATCCTTAACAGTTTAAAATAATCCTTTACACTTGCCATCGTAGCCAGGCGAGCACAATAAAATAAAAAATATTCTACCACTATGTGAATTTTCTAAATTAAGTCGTACTATCAACAGAATCAACGCTGTTTGTACCATTCCCCTTTCCTTTTCCCAGTCCCAATGAAAAACATAAGTTTATCTTCACATACATTTGTTATGAAAGCAAAAAGTCCTGAGCTCATGCTCCGTGGCTCCTATGAATCACCGAGGAAACCCCGTGGCGTGACGTCATCGCCGACCGTTCCAACTTCCAGCACAGTAACGAGCTTTTACGACCACGACGTTATGTAACGAAATGGTTACATTTACAATAAGTAATAGTGCTACTAGAACGATCAGTGTTAGTGTAACTATATGTTGTTGAAACGGTCAGAGCTCGCGGTTACCCGTCTTTGTTCCATTTATTGCTGCGAGGTTAGCTTTTATGACAGCATAACGGTGCATGGTTTAAAACCTGCGGCGCGAGTACGGAAGTCGGTTCGATAAATTTGTCGAACCGAAAAACTCGACAAATTTATCGAATGTTGCGAGTACCGAAGTCTGATCGTAAAGTATTACTTATGAGTACCGAGTACTTATGCAAAGAAATTTCTTACCTTACGAGAGTTACTTTGTATTTTTTAAGTGTCTATGTTTCAATACTTTCGATTCGACAGACAATCGATTCTAAGATGATTTATGCGAAGTTACCGAAATCGACTTAACAATGACACACAATATGAGTGATCATTCTTTTTTATAATCATTAATCTTATACTTGAATATTGTTACTACGAAGCAAGAGTTGTGAAATATAGTTACGCAACATTGACAAGGTTAAAAATAAAATGTATGGAACCTGTACGTGTACACCGCTGATATTTTTTAGTATCTTTAATATAATATATAGCAAGGCAAGTGTCGGTGACAAAGACGAAGTGAGAAAAACAAAGATTTAGATTAAATCGAACGTTATCTGTTACGACACAATGTTTGGGACCAATTTTACCACACCAGCGGCGCAAGTAAGGAAGTCGGTTCGATAAATTTGTCGAGTCGATAAAACTGATAAATTTATCGAATGTTGCGAGTACCGAAGTCTGATCGTAAAGTATTGTAGTAGCTCTATATTCTCTTTGGATTCGACCTAGCTATTCGATAGCTTTTATCGATTGTATTAAGGCTCGATAAATTATATAAAACATCGATAAACCCATTTTATTGATTTGAACTGTCAATTTTATCGATCGAAAAGATTTATTAACATATGTGACAGACGCAGTTTAAAATATATTTTTTTTTTATCAGATTTGTCTTCAGATAAGTTTTGGCAATATAATAGGTCGGGGAAAAAGTTCCTTCGCATTTTTTAAGAAAATTCAAAACATTTTTTAATATAGTTTATTTACATTTAACTAAAGTATGTAGGTACCATTTTGTTCGATAACTTTTTGCCATCTTGTAGGTAGGGACATGATCCCATTGCTATATAAATTTTGGGACTTCTGATCAAAATACCGCGACAAGTGGTTTTGGCAGTCCTCTCGTGATGTTAACCTGACACTGCCTAAAGAATTCTGAAGAGACCGAAACAGGTGGAAATCTGAAGGTGCAAGGTCAGGACTATACGGCGGATGCATTAACACCTCCCAGCCAAACTCTCTTAATTTTTTCTGAGCGGCTAAAGATGTGTGAGGTCTAGCGTTATCATGAAAAACCATGAAAAAAAAAACCACACCCCTTCTGTTGATTAATTCCGGCCGCTTTCTCTCAACTTCTTGCTTTAATCTCATCAGTTGTTCGCAGTAGAGTTCAGAATCGATGGTCCTGCCTGGTGGTAACAGCTCATAATGAATAATGGCCTTCCAATCCCACCACACACACAGCATCACCTTGTTGCGAGTTAACCCGGGTTTCGCCACAGTCTGTGAAGCCTGACCGGTCTTTGACCACGACCTTTTTCGCACGTTCTTGTCGTACGTGATTCACTTTTCATCACCAGTTATCAGCTTCTTCAAAAATGGTTCGGTTTCATTACGTTGTAGTAAAGAATCACAAATGAGTACACGGTTCATTAGGTTTCTTTCAGTGAGCTCGTGAGGTACCCAAATATCGAGCTTTTTTGTGTACCCAGTTTTTTTCAAATGCGCCAAAACTGTTTTGTGGTCAATTACCAGTTCTTCAGCTACGTCGTAACTACTGATATGCCGATCTTGTTCCACTTTTTCAAAAATGGCATCCATTTTATCCGTAATAGGGCGACCAGAGCGACGTGCATCTTTGAAATCTAAATTTCCGGATTGAAAACGCTTAAACCAAATTTGTGCTACTGTCACAGACACTGCACTAGGTCCATAAACATCGCAAATTTTTTTCGCGGCTTGCGTTGCATTTTTACCTTTTTTGTAGTAAAATTTTAAAATGTATCGAATTTCTTCATTAGATTCACTCATTTTGACAGTACGAAAAACAAATGAAAATCACACATTTTCCTAATTTGAATTTGGAATTATGTTCTTTAAAATTTAAACTTTCATATGATACCAAAACCAGCCAGATACAAATAGTATAGCCAAAGAGATTTTATTACAAGTTCATACATACTACAATGCGAAAAGACTTTTTCCCCAACCTAATAAATTTATTTCAACCTTCAGCTTCCGTGTTATTGGATGTTTCATACATCTACAGACAATTCTGTATAAAATTATAAATGTATGCATAATAATATATCGAGTATGAAATCATTCACACGAATCACACGCTAGACATTTCCGTAGTGCGTCGGTCTAGCGCAGAATTCCTATGATCGCTAATGCGGGGGTGACAAGCTTGAGCGACACGATGACTCTCTATTCATAGGCTACATAAGAGTTAATTGAATTTCAGACAGAGCTTGAATTTCAGTCGTCACGTGCATAATGAAACTAACCTATTGAGCATTTTGTAAGTGATAGCTAGCTCATTACGGTTCACATTTTGAATCCAATCAACTTGTATCGTATGCAATCAGCGAGTGGGGGAGTTTGCGTAGGTTTACAGGATGCTCCCGCGTGAAAATAACCTATTGAAATTTATGTTACACTTTGGGCTTATATGTTTATCTCAAATCTTTACTAATTTACAGCTATTAATGCCACAATAAGGAAGATAAGACTTTGAGAGCATGTGGGCGATCTTTTAGGACATCTTTGTTGCTTCTGCGGCGCAACTACGGAATCCAAACGATAAATTTGTCTAATTGAGAAAACTGATAAATTTATCGAATGTTGCAAGTACCGAAGTCTGATCGTAAAGTATTGTAGTAGCTTATTCCCTTTGGATACGATCTAGCTATTCGATAACTTTTGTCGGTTGTATCAACGCTCTATAAATTATATAAAAAAATCGATAAAACCCACTTCATCGATTTGAACTGTCAACTTTATCGACCGAAAAGATCCTTACTTGCGCTACTGCGGCGCGAGTACGGATCTTTTCGATAAATAAATTCGATAAAATTGACAGTTAACATCGATAAAACCCACTTTATCGATTTTAACTGTCAATTTTATCGAATAAAACCCACTTTATCGATTTTAACTGTCAATTTTATCGAATTTTATTTATCGAAAAGATCCGTACTCGCGCCGCTGTTTCCGCAATATATTTTCAAGTTCGCTATCAGTACATGCCTACATCGATAGTTCCATTTTGAAATGAAATTGAAAATACATCATGCATGTTCCACCAGCACCTTAGAATCCTGTAACGTCTCTACCTTGGACACGTACTTACTCTGGCCTGCGTGTTGACCGACCTAGTACCGCTCGTTACGTCAGTTTTATGGGTCGACACGAGAGCTCGTATTAATTCAGGTGAGGTACTCGAATCTCCAAATACAGATGTCTATGTTACTTTATTTGTCCGCCCTTGTCACCGTTACGGGTTTGTACCTATTTCTTAGTAAGACTCCGTCGCCGACTCGTCTCTAAGGGAGGATAAGTAGATTCAGCCGCCAATTATTTAGAGATTGCTTTTATTGGGCCTTCTTTGTGATCGAAATATAGGCTAAGATTTTCGGGAGACTTAATTTATTTTCAGACCGAGAGGTTTTTTGTTGGAAGGCGAACTTCTTGTTATGGATACGACCTTGTGGTGTAGGTTCTGACTGCTGCTATTGCCTATCAGTTTTCTTTTTAACTCCTGAGACATATACAATTATACATATACATTATACACTATTGTAATTTAGAAGCTTGTTTGTTCTCATAGCTCCAGAACGAGTGGACCGACTTCAATAGGGCTTTTCTTTTGGGACTGGGCACGATCGAAATAATTATTGGTAACTGCAGGATATTAGATCTTTACAGAAAGTCTTCCCAAAAAGAAGTTTGAATTTACACAACATTAGTAATATTGTTTTCGGTTACTTATTTGTATTTCAATGTTGACTGGCAGACACCCCATTCAAATACTCGGCACATTTAAAGCGAAAGGGCCTGAATCAGATTTTTTTATGTTATTTGGTAACGAGACGAGCTTGTCATTTGCCTGATGGTAAGCATAACATCGGCACATAAAATTGCAGTGCCACCCAGAACTTTGAAACACAAAGGCCTGCGCGGCACTGCAGTGCGCTCTTTACCCTGAGACATTAGGTATTAAGTCTCATAAGCCCAGTAATTTCACTGGATACTCTGCACATCAAACCGGAACACAGTAATGCTTGCACACTAATGCTTGGCGGTAGGCTTCACGAGCAAAGCGGTGGTCGCAACCCAGACGGACACTCGCAGAAGAGTTAGTCCTCCCACTAACATAAGTAATCAGTGAACATGAGTGACGCACATTCTCTGCGTTCAATGTAACTCGATTGGCGGGCAATCTCGTCTCGACGCTGACGCTGTACGTAATTACCGCGCCACTGCCAGGTGGGCGCTAAAAATGGTTCTCCACTCATCTTACGGTGAAATGACGTCGCGGTACGGAGATGGCTTCACGATTCAATTCCCGTCTGCTTTAAAGGAATGAGGGAACTGGTTTGAGAGTAGCGAAAAAAAATTACTTTTTCAGGCTAAATTAAATGTAAATCTGCAGCGCAAGTACGGATTTTTTCGATCGATAAAATTGACAGATCAAATCGATGATGTGGGCTTTATCGACTTTTTATATAATTTATCGAGCCTCGATAGAATCGACAAAAGTTATCGAATAGCTAGGTCGAATCCAAAGAGAATATAGAGCTACTACAATACTTTACGATCAGACTTAGGCACTCGCAAAATTTGATAAATTTATCAGTTTTATCGATTCGACTAGTTTATCGAACCGATTTCCGAGCTTGCGCCGCTGACGCGACCCGTATTTTGATAAATTAGGTTGCGGTAACGTTTCAAATCGTGAAAATGTTATTTTGTTATACATTTTATGCGTGCTTACCACTTTAGATCACATTGTTACCTGAGATCGGGTGAGATATTGGTCAAAGTCAAACTTGTTGCAATAAAAAAAACCTAAACCTAATCTCTAAGTAATCGAGAAAATACGTACATAATGACAAAATTTCAAAATCAGAATTCAAATTGAAATCAAAATCAGAAATTCATAGTTACAAAACAGCTGTCTGATTGTAAATAACAATTCACAACTTGCAAATTACATTTCCCTACCCCCTATAAAGATAAAGATAAATTTATTTGTCAAAAACATGTGAGGTTACACACATATCCGTAGATCTTCTTTTTATAATAATGTTGTCAACATGTTTTGCCTAGTAGGCGTACAAAATGCAAGAGAATGGCAAATACATGTCAAAAAAAAATTTACAAATAAAAATACTTGTCAAATATTTATTATAATTGACTATATTTCACAATCGATACCAAACTAAATCCAATATAAATTATACAGCCCAAGTATATTCTAAGTCCAACACATAGATATGGCATTAAAGTTCGCAATACGCACAGGAATCATCTCCGTATGTAATGCTATAGCATTACATACGGAGATGATGAAAATACTCTCTACTCTTTACTAGAGCCATGAAATCCACAAAAAAAAACATTCATTATAATATTTATCCTAAGAGAGATCTAACCGGAGTTCACTAACTGCGTGGGAATCATTATTCAAACGTGTTTCTGTTGCTATGCTGCTCAAACGCGAAACATCGACTATTCGGTAGTGTATACAAATAAATAAAATTGAAGTGTCTGTTTTTAATATCAAAATAACAGCTTTTTACTAAATGCATATGAAAGTATATACGGGACCAATAACAAAACAACCAATTTAAAAAAAAAAATCTTTGCCTGTCTGTCTATCTGTTTGTTCCGGGTAATCTCCGAAACGACTGGACCGATTTTGACGGGACTTTCACTGGCAGATAACTGATGTTACAAGGAGTAACATAGGCTATTTTAATTATAGAAAAATAATTAGAGTTCCGCGCAAAATAATAAAAACCATGTAATTCAAAATCTCCACGCGGGTGAAACCGCGGGCAGCAGCTAGTTCTGTAATAAGCGCAGATGCGTACATTCAAACAAGGTAACAATACCAAAGTATTGCAGTGAATTGCATCAAGAACATGAGTCAACGACGCGCTAGACGTCGCGTTTCAACTTTAGTAGGTACCAGATAATATGTGGGCCGTTACGAAAGCGAGGCTTGGCGCCTGCCAAACTTTGATACGCGTTGCCAACATTGTTGGACGGAGACGCACGTCTACCGCAGTAACACTTTCACAACACGCATTACTGATCATTGCCTCTTTATTATACCAGAAGGTCGGTGTGGGGTTTATGATCGATTGATGGAAAGTTGGGAAAAGTATGTACTTACGCGCCTTTTCCGAGAGTCTAATGACGACTCGAAAGTTATCTGTCACTTTAGAAGCATTCGAATGATTGAGATGATTTGGCAGTTGGTAAATGCATTGTTGATACATAGTTGCATTGCATTTATTTGTTGTAACAATACTGCTTATTTATTTCATACAGTTGCTAACTGCACTTACAGAAAAATCCAAAGCGTGCAGCCAGCCAGGTAGGTATAACAGTACATTACAATAAATAAATAAACGCTTACACACTCATACCCCCGCACTAGGATTCCCTGTGTCGCAGGTGGCATGGACACATACAGATACACATCACAAGCATCCAAGACCCGAGAACAAACTTTATGCTTACACAAAATCTGCCCCGGCCGGGAATCGAACCCGGGACCCCTCGCTTTGCAGGCAGAGTTCCTACCAACTTAGCTACGGAGCCGTCATTAGCCGTCAATAGAAAATGTATCAAGTGCTACTTATGAAACTAACACATACGGTAACAAAGTCATGAAATTTTGTATAGTACTGTGTATGTAACTATGTATGTATATTGCCAGTGAAATTACTGGGCTTATGAGACTTAATACCTAATGTCTCAGGGTAACGAGCGCCCTGCAGTGCCGCGCAGGCCTTTGTATTTCAAAGTTCTGAGTGGCACTGCAATTGTTATGGGCCGGCGTTATGCTTAGCATCAGGCAAGCGACCAGCTCGTCTCGTTACCAAATAGAATTTAAAAAAAATTAGTTTGGCATCAATAATGTAAGCGTAAGACAGTTATTGGTCAATTCGCAGTTATATAAATTTAATTTTTAACACAGCTCGTGTAGTCTAGGAAATATTAAAAGCGCATGTTCAAGTGTCATATCCGCGTTCGAGCTCCGAGCTCCTCCATCTCAATCAGTTCCCGTCACGTACGTACCGGTCACGAGTCCACGACGGCACCACAGATAGCTAACAGTTCCGACCAACTCCGATCACGGTATTCGTACACTTGAATGAACGAACCGCGACGATGGTTAAATGGGTAACGGTATGAGTTACCAAGGTTGGACGTGTTCACGTGTAGCGATCTGGTGAGATCGTGCAAAGCGAACTGTTGCCGACATGAGCGTACATCATGTTTCTCACCACACGGTCATATCATGTGCATACCGCATCGATGAATGATGCAAAATGTAGGCAGAAAGGCAACGTGTTCAGAATTTATTTTGGAACTAGCTGCTGCCGCGGTTTCACCCGCGCGAAGATGTTGGATTTCACGGTTTTTATTTTTTGCGCGGAACCCTAATACGTTTTCTAAAATAAAAGTAGCCTTAGTTACTCCTTATAACATCAGATATCTGCCAGTGAAAGTCCCGTCAAAATCGGCCCAGCCGTTTCAATGGTTGTTTTGTTATAGGTACGATATATACTTTCATATGCATTTGGTAAAAACCTTTTATTTTGATATTACAAACAGACACTTCAATTTTATTTATTTGTAAAGACAATGAGACTGAACCAATAAGTCCTGGCATTTTATTAAAGTTGTTGATAAGTCCACTTTATTTCGATCGTTTTTAGTCAGATGTGTCACAGCAGACATTGCGGTTTGAATACTAAAAGGACAAAAATACTGGATAAAAAAGATTGGATGACGCACACAGAGGAGGTAAACAAGAGGTTTTATCGTTCGGCAGGGACGCCGGCCGGTATCGCCGATCGTCCCGGCCGCCTCGTTTCTGGCCCGCTGGAGAAACGTTCCGTCTGCCCTCTAATTTTAAGGGCATGAGCACCGAAAGTCACGCACAACTCAGGGAACTTTAATACAGAAATGTTTCTGACGGCCGTCCCGAATTCCAAGTATTGTTTTTGAGGTAGCATTCGAGTACTGCTTCCATTAAATGTCGAAAAATATTCCCACATTCACAACATTTCCGGCTCAGACGTTCGATAAACTAACATGGTTACAGAATTTTACCACAATTATATCCGCTTATTTTTTTTATTTATTTTTTATTTAATTATTATACTCTGCAAGCTCCAGGGCTCGCACCCTTTTTTTGCTGTATAAGTTATTTTTACATTATAATTTCTTAATATATTATTACTTAACAAAAGTATACCTACTCTGAAGGCCTAACTAAAGTGTCACATATTATACATACATATTATTAAATTAACATACTATTATTATTATTACATTATACATACTACATACTATTATTACATTTATATAAATATTACTAGTGTAAATTATATCCGCTTGGAAATAGGCAAAATTATGTCCAAATTAAATGGAAAAATATATAATTCGCTCGATGCAGTTCCATTTACGAACTGAATGCCACTATACCTATTCCCGTTTCTCACATAAAGATTAGTTCAACAAACTACAAGCACATGTCCTCAATGTAGAAAACTTCCCAACGGCAATTTTAATTAAAAGAAACAGTGTTGTCTGATAAATCTTCAAGTCTATAACAATAGGATCTCAACCCACTAGGAGCTCGATGGTAGATAGAGGCACGAGTTGTATACTGACTATCGGCTAATCTGTGGCCATCGAGGTCGCGCCAACCAACGGCAATGGGCGGACGGTAATGGCCGCCTTTCCCACAGATGAAAAAACTTGTTAGCACTTACTGCTCGAGTGAAGTCGACCGTAGCTAGGGAACTTATTGGGAAATTGACTTGATTAAATCTGTTCAGTTAGAAATGTCTGCTAGGATAGTTCAAAACTGTACATAATCTTTCTAAACCTTTGAAACCCTACAGCACACGCAACTGCTCATATATTGAACGAAGATTTGTTAGTGGTAGGACTAACTCTTCTGCGAGTGTCCGTCTGGGTTGTTACCACCGCTTTGCTCGTGAAGTCTACCGCCAAGCAGTAATGTGCAAGCATTACTGTGTTCCGGTTTGATGAGCAGAGTAGCCAGTGAAATTACTGGGCTTATGAGACTTAATACCTAATGTCTCAGGGTAACGAGCGCACTGCAGTGTCGCGCAGGCCTTTGTGATTCAAAGTTCTAGGTGGCACTGCAATTGTTATGGGCGGCGTATGCTTACCATCAGGCAAACGATCAACCCGTCTCGTTACCAAATAGCATAAAAAAAAGATTTGCAGAGGCTTAGTCTACAGATTAGCTATTTTATAGCTGATAAATATACAGCTTCAATTGGTCTAGTAGCTACAAAATTTCCAATATATTAATGAATGTTCAGTGAGTTGAGCATCGGATATCAATCATAATATTGCACCATAATCACGTGCTGCACAACATTCTACCTGTTCCGTAATCCCGAACCGTTGCCAAAAGATAACCCATCCACCATGGCCCAACCTTTGGTTCACCATCGCGTTGATTGATACTTCGTTAGATACAATTCATTTACGGTTTAAGCTAGGGACCATGATAAACGGACAACTGGATAATGGTCGTTGCTGACGTTATCAAGGTTTACTTCACGTTTACTCGCAAGGCCAGTTGTGCAAATAAATGTTGTCGTTCGTATTGATCTGTTTGATATTCACGCGCCAAAGATTTTACAAAAACATTCTATGTATATATTTTGTAGAGAGCTCTAACATAGCTGTGTCGATAATGCATATTCGATTGAACTAGTGATATTGAGAAGTCAAAGACATTATATACAGGTATTATATAGTGGGAGGACTAACTCTTCTGCGAGTGTCCGTCTGGGTTGTTACCACCGCTTTGCTCGTGAAGTCTGCCGCCAAGCAGTAGTGTGCAAGCGTTACTGTGTTCCGGTTTGATGAGCAGAGTATCCAGTGAAATTACTGGGCTTATGAGACTTAATACCTAATGTCTCAGGGTAACGAGCGCACTGCAGTGCCGCGCAGGCCTTTGTGTTTCAAAGTTCTGGGTGGCACTGCAAATGTTATGTGCCGGCGTTATGCTTACCATCAGGCAAAAGACCAGCTCGTTTCGTTGCCAAATAAAATAAAAATAAAAATTGAGTATACAAGGCTTTCTGCAGGGAAAGTCTCATTTATGTGCGTTTCAATTTTTACCATGTCAACCATTTTAGTATGTTATCTAGCTATCTTTAAGCCATCGTCACTATTATCGCCCTATCATCAAAATTAACCATAGGCTGAAAAACAGCACATAATCGCCCGTGTGTGCATATAATTCATAGTCAGGCAGACACACCAGTAATTAGAGGTACGGCGCGGCATCGAAGCTAGATTGCTTGCCAATTGAGTTATGTCAGCACACGTGGAAGGGAAATGTGGGGGATGCGCTTCGTTCCGGCAAGCAGGTAATAGCTATTGAAAGCTGTGGTTTCAGAGTTATATAAGTTCCACAACAGCCGTGCTCAGTTACTAGGAGACTGTATTGAAAGTCAAATGTGACATGAGTGTTTTTTGTACTGTAAACAAGTCTACGTTTGACTAATTCACCTGCTGGAAAGCGAAGATGTGTCCCAAGCCTTGATCAAGTTTTAAAAGACTTGGTTTCATTTTATTATTATTGTAGCCTGAAGGTGTGTGTATTGGACACTTAGATTATGTCTCAGGAAACGAGGTAGACGGCATACTTGATCTATTTCTCAGTAATCCGTATTGCGTACTATATTATATATCGCGACACAGTATTGCTTTGTATAAATTACAAAATGCACTTACTCATGGTTCTACGACTAGATAAAGTTGACTGTATTGAATTAAGGCCGATTGGCTTAATGCCCAGTTTCTGGCGAAAGTTGTAGAATGATCTAATTATAAGTCATCACATTGATCTTTCAGGTAGGTATCGTATAAGTCAACAAAAAGAATATGTATCAACTAAATATGTAGAATATTTATTGTTTCCTTTCGCTTTTGGCACCAGTATTGACACTCAATGATGAATCTACCAGTCAACCTAATGGCACCATTTAGAAAGTTGATAGCCCACTCGTAAGCTTAAAAATGTCATAAAGGAAATTTAATTTGTCTTTCGTGTTAAGGACTTATAAAGCAAACAGGTTCCAATTTGTGTCCCACAGAGACTATGTGAAATTACTTGACAATAAATTAGTATGTAAATCAAAAGCCAGTAATGAAATCGGTCGCAATTGTGAACAGTGTGGTAGTATTGAAGATGTTCAACACTTGCTTCTAGAATGTGTCAAAGGTGCCAGAGAAAGAAAGGAACTAATGGACAAGTTTAATCTAGTTCGCACAGATATTGGTTCATTTACAAATATTTTGGCATCACCAGATAGTGAGGCAGCAAAATTTTTATATAAAATGTTTAAATTAAATTAAGGTTAGTATTTAAGTTTAGGGTATGATGGGGCTGGCATACCAATATGGGAAAAGCCCCTAAATAAAAGTAGATTAAAAAAAAAGAATAAAAAAAAAAGAAATCGGTCGCAAAATATCTTGATTTTGCTATACCATCCAGTTCTTCCTTTCTCTTATCTATAATTCAAATCCAGGCGTACTTAGGACGACCCAAGTTGTCCCTATATGTAAGTTCTCCATTATTCGCATGAGCGAGGTTGTAGAGGCCTTTTTGTTATACCTTAAGCCGCTTAACGTGACGTTCTGGTACAGAAGCCTCTAGTTGGAAAATTCTTTCCATGGCAATTGCAGAATTCTTTACCAGATATTTCTCTTCCATATCTCAAAAGCTTACGATTATCTAAAGTTTTAGCACCAAAGAAAAAGATTGAGAAGGCGAGTGTACAGCCAAGATTAGTCTTTGCTTTCAGCTAGATCTTTCAATACCAGTCATTAAACGTTGATTTCATTAATATGGTTGTTTTCAATATATTCCCGAATTCACATATCACGTGTTTACTGTTCCCATCAATTACTAGTGCCATGAAAATGACCACTCTGGTAACGTTGCTAGTTACGACCTACATACATATTAATTAAGATTAATTAATAGCGGTAAAGACCAGCCAGTTAATGAATATCTACATGCCAACAAGAGTAGGTATTATATAACACTGTGAGAGCCATAGGACGGAGACCAATTCAGCTTAGATGTCGTGTGAAATACATAGGGAAAATAAAATATTTACAATATACAAATATGGTTTTTTTTTCCGGGGTAATTAGCAGAGGGAACTCCACTCTATCTGCGTGTACTTCGCTCTTTCTTCATTAACATTCATCAATCTTTTTATGCTTCAACCTTTTCTGCTTCTTTGCATTTCCTCTGCTTCGATTATATCTTTGGCATCTTTGTGAATGATTAATCTTCAACTGTCTGATTTAAATCCTCTACAAAACCATTAACAAGAAAAAAGAATATTAAGCAGACGAAATTAAAATGCAGGAGCTTTGTGAATGTACATGGCTAAAGCCAAAGAAATAAACTCGAATATTCGAAAACCAATAAAAAAGCAGACGATAAAGATTTCAGTAATAATGATAATAGATCAGATAAAACAGTGAACGGTAGCAACGTTCATATCTGGCTATCAATGGGAACGGGCAAACATGTTTATTTGTGTCGGCCGAAAACGACGACATAATGAACGGCTGTGAGCAACTACTACTAGCAGTCAGTAGTGAAGAAGACTCGCTTATATAGAAAGCCAGGGATATTAGGATCCTGCTGTCTGATCTTGATTAACATGTATGTAAGTTCAATGAAGTACCTTCATTGTCTTGACGACGCAATGTAAACCAGACACAGTCACTGAACGCTAGTCGTATCAAATGCTCTCAAAATAACACAACTACACACCAAGAAGTGTGAAATCAGATCGCTAGATGGTAGTTTTCAGTGTGACTGGAAATATGATACACTGCTGTAGATTAGTCATTGCAACGCAACAAAGGCATAGATGGACTTATCAAGTTACTGTCCGCGCTGCCACAGATGAAGCAACAGTCGCTATATTTGCTACGTAATAATTAGCCGAACCAATGAAGAGACAGAAGTGCGATTAGTACCTTCAATACACAAAAACATAGCATGAAAGCAGGAAGACATCAAAAACCTTGTCAATACCATAGCAGAACCATCACAACCAAGATCTTATGGGCATAAGTCCGTAGGGTTGGGTCAATAATGAATAAGTATTCTATCGGGTATTTAAGTTACGGGCATGTCCAAGCTTCAGCTAAAAGATTCAGCCAGGAGCAAGAATTTCCTTTGTTAATAGGAAACGGTCTTTACCATTCTCGAGTTGATGGTTACAACTTACAACGTGTTCAGGAACAAAGACAGCCACAAAAACGAAACAATTTCCTAGTTGTTCGCGTGATAAATTAAACAAACGCTTTTAATTCCCGACTCTCACCAAAATACTTCCTATACTGCTAGGTAATTCAGAATTTACATCATTTCCTTCACCTAAATGGATAGATTCTCTTTTTGACCATCTTTATTCTGTGTACACATTTAATTATAATTTCTAGCTAGCTTTTATATGCAATTATGTGTCGTGAACACTGGTCCAAATTTCATGTTAAAATCACCGAGCAACATCAATAAATAATTTTTCCCTCAAGACTTCCTCTTTGTAATCGTTTGTAAGATCTAGTTCTCCAGTCATGGTTTAAGGCTTTTTTATGATTTTAAGACATCCTTTCTATGATTGGCTGTTTTGGATACTATACCGGAACCGAAGTTTTTAAGATCTTTTCATTACTTTTTTTACGATTTTAAAACTTTTTGCTTCAAGACCGCAAGGCTTAAGAATTAACTAAACCCACTCTAGCGTTTTCATGTTACTATCCAATTTAAATTTAAGCTCAGAAAGATCATCAATCTTGCATGATAAATGATATCTGCTTCGGGCACAATTCGCTCAGAACTTGGGATGCAAGATGAAAGTGGTCCAAACAAACAGAATTAGCTCTTTCGCTACGTGTGGGCACAAACGGCATGTTACTGCTGGCACCGTAAACCAATACACATTATAACACACAATACATTATATACATAATTTGGCCAAAGGCTTAGTGCTTTTTTTTTTCTAATTCTAGTGTTTACCAACTATCTTTTTTCTTTCAAGACTTGGAAGAAGATAATGCTTTCTAGGATTAAGTAATTCCACATATAGGTTTAAGTTTTCTACTCGATTAAAGTATATTTAGTTGTTCATTGTTTATTTCTTTCCACGGGACACGTGAGGATAGGCAAAGAAAATAGGAAAGATAACTGTCGGAGTCCTTACCAAAGATTATAAAGCAATATTACTTGCTAGAGTGACCGCTTATATCGATAACAGATAATTTTTTAACGAAACCGAAAAACGTTTATAAATGAGTACGTATACGTTAAATGCTATAAATATAAAGCTGATTGATGAAACAGTTTGGTCATAATTAGCTTTGATATAGCGATGCTGTGCTGACGGTACCAAAGAGTTATAGTATTACTGAGAAGACACGACAAGTTTGAAGTCTAAGATAACAGGCAGTGATGATTTATTGACTGATGATTTGACGACGGCAACGTTATTAGAGCCAAGTGGAAATTAACAGCCGTATGACACGATAAAGATCGTGCCCAATTTATATTTTTTTAGTGGAATTTCCATATCTAGAAAAGTCTTACTTGTCAATTAGGTATTCTAGCTAATTGAGCTGATTGAATAGCGAATTTAGGTAAGAGAACTTGTTTTTTTTTAATTATTATATTGTCAGTGACGTATCAATAAATCGACATAATGTTTTGAATAGAGATAGTTTTATAGGGCGAAGAATGACCTAGACTCATTTAACCCAAAAAATGCATGGTTACTGTGGGAATGCTTACTTATAGTATTCAAAGATACACAGCTCATAACTTTGCCCGACTAAGATTTTTATAGAAAAAACGCCAGAATGATTAAAAAGCAATGAAATTATACAAGAACAATTATTATAAAACAAAATGTTTCAGTTCCAATGCGTAACTTGAACGTCGAAACGGAAACTCCTGTTCAAGGTAAATTCGATCTAAAAATAATACAAGGAAAGGGCAATGAGGACTAAGGTAAGGACAAAAGTAAAAGAAAAGCTACGGAAGCCAATAAAATAACAAAGTTCGCAGGATATTGCTGCGAACTTCAAAATAAAATTGCGTAATAAACATTTCTTCAAGCGAAACGGCAAGGAATAAGTTTGAATAAAAGCTACAGGAAAAAATAGAAGTTCCTTAATTTTATTAACTGCTTTATGACATTTACCAGGACAACCTCTTTAGGACAAACTCTTCTGCAAATGTCCGTCTGGGTGATGGGTACTAGAGCTTTGCTAGTGTGGTCTGCCGCCGAGCAGTAAATTATCAGATGAGATAGTAGTGTTATCGCTTATACCGAGGGAGTTCTTGTGGGAATATTTACGCGGGTAAAACCGAGTGGCGCAGCTAGGATATAAATATTTCATTTATTTGCATGTCTGGTCTCTACTAAATACGAATGTTTAATGGAATAATATGTTAATAATATATTGATACTTTTGAACTTTAAACGTTTAAACGTTTAAAGGTTTAAACCTAAATATTTATTGGTTTACTACGATATAATTCTACAACGCGAGCTCATTTCGTATTCAAAGCCGAATTCAAATTACTATTATAACAAGGTATTATTCGCAATATTATGATTATTTTAGCGCTTTATATATATCTATACTAATATCCACAATTCGTAAGTTTATCATTTTAACAATTTACATAGTCAACAATAAATAGTTATAAAATGCCTAAATATTTTATTCAAATGACGCATAAATACATAATTACATTTATTATATTATAAAGCAGGACTGTATTAAGAACTGTTAAATAAATAACGGCCAAAGATCATAAACACAGTAGCACCTGTTACAAGGATACCCTGTATCTAAGGAATCCAAACCGGCAGAGGACTACAACCTCACAAGTCTCACAACCTCTAATTTAAGAATTACAACTATCACCAGGTCCATATCGGAGTGTTCCGAGGGCAGCACTTGAGAGCCCGTCTTTATCTAGGCACAGAATAGATAAGATAAAGATAATCTAGGTTTACGATATCCGCAAACATCCACCACAGCGTCGCTAAGGTGGTTCGATTTTCATACTACCATGTATTTTTTTTTCTTACAATTTACTTTTTTTCTATGTATTTATCCATTGTTAGGCGAAGAGAGTATAATTTTACACTTAACTGATTATTGTTGGCATTTTATTGGTAAAAGCTAGTATTTATAAACACACCATAGAATAAATCAGATCTAGATTCTCTGGCAAAGTGCTTTTT
This sequence comes from Crocallis elinguaria, assembly GCA_907269065.1. Classification (NCBI taxonomy): domain Eukaryota; kingdom Metazoa; phylum Arthropoda; class Insecta; order Lepidoptera; family Geometridae; genus Crocallis; species Crocallis elinguaria. Next base: position 4,324,273 of record OU026076.1, read on the forward strand.
TGTAGACGATGGAATAAAATTAAGTTTTATATTCAAATCATTGTAGTAATCAGCAATCAATAGGCATAACATATGAATTTTAATGAAACTATACAAAGCATGTTTACCCGCGTTGAGAAAACTAGAATAGATAATTATCAGTTTGCTAATATGTATTTTGCTAATATTATGTTTCTGTAAGAATATCTAATGCATACTTCACCCAGATACGAAACCATAATTAGTTTCAAATCTAGGTAAATGACTAAAAACGATAAACGAAACGATTGTGGAAAGCTGCCTTTTACTAAAATGGTAGAAAAAATTCAACTTTTGTGTTTCATCGTTTTGCACTCAAGGGGGTAAGAAGCTTTACTTACCATCGCTGACAATGGAGAGGGGCGTTTAAAAATGACTAAATTTCTACTTACGCATACTTGAACGGCCCAAATGTTGCTGATATAACTAAAAATTTTGAGCGTAATTTAAATCAAACCCAGTCAAAACTTTAAGGAGAAAATGAAAAAAATACTAAAGAGTTTGCAGTTCAATTTAAACGCGGCCACTGCTGTATATCTAGTAGTAGAAATAACCCACGCTCTTTAAAACGGGACCGGCAAAGCCCACATAAACAGGCCCCTATGCATTTAAAGTGATTTTATCTTTGAAGGGTAATAGAGGGCATCGCTATCACGTCTGCTTTAAGATACGAGGGTAGAGAGAAGTTTTACGTAGTAGTTGCTTACAGAAGTTATATTTGGTGTAAAACTTTTTAGCCTTATTGGAAAGATAAATTTGTAAAATTCTTAATGTAGGCAGATTTGAGTTGCCAGCGGGATTCGAATTCGTTTTCTAGTTGTATCAAGATCATCATCTCAAGTATTTTGTTAAACGCAAAATACTTCAGCTGATGACAGTATTTCGGCTTATCAACCAGAGTCCAGAACATTGGAACACAGAGGTCAACGCGGCATTGTCGTGCGCTCGTTACCCTGGTCTTGTGAGACTGGTTTCCAGGCCACAGCCCATCGAAACACAGTAAGTAATGCATGCATACTATTGTTTGGAAGCAGACTAAATATTACCATCTGGTAAGGTTTACAGTTATTTCAGCTACCTCAACCTACACCAGAATATTAGGTGCATGATATGGTTTTAGACGGTACACCGCCCATAACAGGTTTAACGAGCTGCAAGCAAGATGGTATCTATCCGGCTGTAACCAGGAATGAACGAACGATGGCACCGACTAACAGCTTCCTACGTCAAACGACTAATTTCGTAACGGCTTTGAAGTTGTCTCAGATATATGAAGCCGTGCTCACTTCCGACACTTTGTTACCTTAAGCCGTTGTGATAGAGGCTATATTGCAGCAACTTTAGATTCAATATAAAAAGATTGAAGGCAGTGAACTGGAGCAAATTCGAAGCGTTTCGCTTCCACGTCTATCAAACTTACGGCAAAAAAATAAAAACGCCTCGAGTTACTCGTTCGCTGCAGTCTTCGTGAAGTTTAGAAAGAATCGACTAGTTTTCTTTTCAACGCAACGTACAAATTGGTCAGCGAGGTGGATATTGGCCCATCATTTCTGTTCAGGAAAAGACGCTAAGTCTCAACAATAGTGAAGCAAAAATGATGCCCATACCATCACCGCTTTCTATCAATTCAAATGTCTTTTTTTATGCTATTTGGTAACGAGACGAGCTGGTCGTTTGCCTGATGGTAAGCATAACGCCGGCCCATAACAATTGCAGTGCCACCCAGAACTTTGCAACATAAAGGCCTGCGCGGCACTGCATTGCGCTCGTTACCCTGAGACATTAGGTATTAAGTCTCATAAGCCCAGTAACTTCACTGGCTACTCTGCTCATCAAACCGGAACACAGTAATGCTTGCACACTACTGCTTGGCGGCAGACTTCACGATTAGTTGAGATAGCGTTGCCATCTCGCTTACGCCTCAATACCATTCGATTGATTCGGTACAGCTGACATTTCAATTCAAAACGAAAACGTGGGTTACTGACCGGTAGAGCGCCTTTACTTGCACGTTAACACTGTACAATTATATTTCCAAAATAACACTAAAATAATTCGAACTAAGCAGCGCGCTATTTCGAACTGACCAGAGGGGCATTCGCTTTTTTACTGAACGATTTCTTTTGTAATGCTCGCTTCCTAACTGTTACGTTACAAACAAACGCATAACCATAATACAGTAAAATGTTTGAGCCAGTAAGTATTTTCTGCATCTGCTTTGGAATTTACATCCGTGTTTATATCTATCGGGAAATATCGTATGCATAGAAATAGTTCATGTTGAAATAGATTTGATTATATTATTTGTGTGGATAAACTTAGTTGGCTACATCCGAAACCTATAAGTATTACGTCGGTCTTATGAAATATCAACGAAACGTTAAAGATATTAACCATCAAATTAACGATATAAAATCAAATCTCAATGGTAAAGCAATTTCCATAATGTATGACCTACATCCACGACGATGAAAATACAATTTATAATTCAGTACAAAACATCTTCAAGACGTATTAAAGTCAATAGAGTTGAAGATATTACGTACATACCTCCTGAAATTTAAACCCATTACGAAACGGTTATAAAGCGAGCTGTCCAAATTAGTGAAATGGGCATTACATTAAAACCGGTCCAAAATTGAAACCCAACTCAGTGGGAGCGGAGTCAAATTGGTCCTTTCTGCTGATAAATCAATCATCTTGCCCGAAGCGTTTCGGTTTGTTTTAGATCCACTTCGGATTAATTTAGAACCGGGGGAGATAACAAAAGAGTAATTATAAAATCACAGTACAGCGTGAGAGCAGTAGCACAATTACAAATGAAAATACACTTCAGAGTCCATACCAGTGAAATCGCGAGCCAAATTCTGTGTTCAGTTGATCACAGAAAAGACAGTTTACAAAATTGAATATCAGTAGGTTGAATATGTTAACATTGTGAACGAGAATAGTGGCGCCACCTTTCTCTAAAGCGTGCAGTTACCTCGCTCTCAAAGTTTGTGTGCGTGGGCCAGATTGGACTATTTGTTTGGAGTCTGAGTTACTGCTCTTACATTACCTCAAAACGTCAATTTGTTATTGGGTTTATAGTAATTTATCAGTTCGCTTCTGTTCTCCGCCGGCTTCGAGTGTTTCAATTCCAAGTTTATTAGGACTCGTTTATCGGAACGATCGATCATTAAATCGGTATTAGGTTTATGTTAGCCGTTATTTTTAGTGCTTTCTCTTTTAGGAAACCTGACCGACTTCATGCTATACAGATTTTTATTTTATGAATACTAGGCAATTTTATAAAAGGAAAAGAAATTTGTAGCGCGTTTGTCGCGTTTACCATATCAACATTCAAAATATACCATTCCCACCTTTAAAAAATTTTCGATCAATACCTATTTTATGTGTGAATTATTAGAACAAAAGTTGAAGGACAATAATGTAAAATGAAAGTACATTATACACGTAAACGTTTAATATTAACTTTAATGAAACTAATGGAGAGGTTTATTTTGGTATGGACCTTGGTTTTTTATTCAGAGTCCAATTAACCAGAGTATTATACTCTATGTTTAACACCGCTTCTAACGCCACCCGTCTCACTTTGGTTAATTATTATAGCAATTTAGTTGTGAATTGCTTGTCAACATAAACTGATGCTCAAAAGAATGTGAAGAAGATATCATTACTATCATACGGCGTCAAGCTCGTCAGTCGTGATAACCTAATCATAACATTCTCAACTTGTATGACGTAATGTTTTTCAATAATTAGAGAACAAAACAAGTGTTAATTTCGAAGTATTGGTCGAAGGAATCCTTAGAGACGCGGGGCTTAAATTACGCAAAATTAACATAGAAGTTAGAACTAAACTTGTTCGCTTTGAAATAGAATTCGGCTTGGAATCGGTTGAAATCAGTTGAATACGTAACTAGAAACAATCGTAGGCGTAGAAGCCTTTGAAAAACAAAGCGTTCATTTGAAAGAGAAATTGAAATATTAATTGCTGAGAATTACGTATTGGAAATTTCTAGTGGAACTTAAACTTTACCAGCAATTTAAGAGCGAGAGAAAATGAATAGGGCGTTCTAGGATTCTTTATAAATTATTTACGACGTAAAATTGTTGACGTCTAAACAAAATACCTAAAGGTAACAAGTCCAAGACGGGCTGCAGACTGCAAACTACAACCACAAATAGCAAGCGACACTACTGGCTTCTACGAATTGCTGACTGATTCTTTATCAGACGTTTTGCTTTAGTCTTTACCTTTTAAAGGTAAATTTGATACAAAATAAACAAGCGTGCCCAAATATCATCCAAGAACGTTTACATCTTGTTAGTGTGAGGACTAACTTTTCTGCGAGTGTCCGTCTGGGTTGTTACCACCGCTTTGCTCGTGAAGTCTGCCGCCAAACAGTACTATGCGAGCATTACTGTGTTCCGGTTTGATGAGCAGAGTATCCAGTGAAATTACTGGGCTTATGAGACTTAATACCTAATGTCTCAGGGTAACGAGCGCACTGCAGTGCCGCGCAGGCCTTTGTGTTTCAAAGTTCTGTGTGGCACTGCAATTGTTTTGGGTCGGCGTTATGCTTACCATCAGGCAAACGACCAGCTCGTCTCGATACCAAATAAAATAAAAAAAAAAACAACATCAATTCAAAACAACAAAACCATAATCACACGAAACAATTCGAAAAGTGATAGAAACACTAGAAGAACTCTAAAGCGAGTCTCAACGCAAACAATGGGGACATAGAAACAATGGCAGTAGTATACCAACAAAGCGCCCAGCTACGAGTATGATTCTCCTCGACTAAAAAGGAAACGCGGCTATAATTGAAGCACCAATAATAATACAAGTGAACCAACGTACGCTAGTTGTGACTGCAATAATATTATTTTGTTTCCTTAGGTTCTTGCTCAAACTAGGTTACTTAGGTTTTTGAGGGCGTGTTTTCCGCGATCACGCTCGCTGCACAGTAACATTTGCCTTTATGTGTCAAGTAAAATAATGTCATATAAGAAACTAAAAACATTCCTAGTAATGCTAACATCGATAGATTGTGATTGTGAAGACGTTTCACGATGTTTGGTTGATTTAATTGTCATTTTTAAATTACAATGACCAACGTCTGATGAAATGTAACAAACACTTTACATCAAATTTTCTGATCAAGACCTTCAATCTATACTACAACAAGAGATTCTACGATATAAGTTTTTAAACTTTCATGGTCACTGACACAAGAATTAACTTTAGTAACGGGATATTTACCATGTATTTTATTTGTTATGTTTCCTCGTGAACATGGCGCTTGCAACAGTGCCGAAATATCGAGTGCTCAAAACAAATAAAATAGATGGTAAATATCACGTTACTAAAGTTAATTCTAGCTTCTACGATGTTCACTTATCTCTAGACGTGCTGTGTATAAACTAAATCGTAGGTATATATCGAAGAAGATAAACTCTTAAACTGTTAAGTGCGTATAAAATTAGTAAAGTAATTTATTAAGTGGAGAGAGGTTATACAAGACACGGAATGCGATAGCTTTTTTGAGTAGTGCATTAATTTCCTGTCACTTAAGAAAATGTACAGTGTACACATATATTATTTTAACATCAATGATAATCATAGCACACACACACACACACACACGAGAAGTAAACATATGTGTAGTTGCCGAATTACATACATGTGATGTGAAGCCATAGTGTGGGCGTTAGCACGTATAACAAGTAGTGATCCAACCAGCAAGCGTACTGAGGTTAGCATACCGTGACGTAATATCAAAAATTTACCTCTCATAAAATTCCCAGTTTTCGTTTCAATAAACACGTTGATAGGTCTTCATTACCTGCAACAGAGAAATTAATTATGTTAAACACGGAGTAAAATTAATTGAATCGCACTGGGAATCGTTCGGACCTTTTCGTGATAATAATCTTGAGGAAAGTTTTGAACGAAATGGGCCAACTTACAAGTATTTAGTAGCTATGGATAACAAGCTTCAAAATTATTAAAATCCCTAAGGCGTATTTAAGAATTATATATGACGGGGCGGCGAGTCCAGGGGTCTTTTTAAAAACGGTGACGTCACCACCGGTGACGTCAACATCTTCAGCGTCATGGTGACCGCTCACCCCTCGTAGCAAGAAAACACGAAGTAGCTCCATTTTATCTCAACCATTTATTTCGGCAAGGTTATATGGGAGATCTGAACGGTCCGACGGTAGGCGCAACACTGGCCTTTCCAACAGTCGGTCGCTCGTATTTATAGCAAAACAGATTGTGACAAAGAATCTTTATAAAACTTGTTAGATCTTGTCATTCTACTTTAGATTTTAATCTTCAATTGAAATTCATTACTTTTTATTAACATGGGGCCCAGGAGAGCACTCATGATAGTTAAAATAAATGACTCTAGGCGCCCATTCCAAGTAATAGGCCGTACAAGAAGAATGGGCAAGAAACTTGTCGGCAATCTTTTAAAAATTTGTGTTTACAGTGAATTTGTTCAGTTTTACAATCATTTGTCTAGTTTTAACAATTCAATGAGTAATTAATGGTTCACAAACATTAATTAGTTAATCAAAGTTTAAGTGAAATTATTAACAATCCAATGAGTAATTTATGGTTCTAAACGTTAATTAGTAAACCAAAGTTAACATGTTTTGATTGTTGTCATTTTACACCGTCCATGAAGCTCGCCTGTGACGTCGTTGCTCCGATACGGCCATTCTGATAGATGGTGCGTGCTCTGCACCAGTCCAGTTATGTTCTGAAACAATGAGACGTTTTCCTCTGAGTTTGGTATCTGTAAGCAACCACCGTTGCTTGCAGTTAAGTTTGCAAGGGTAATAGTTTGCATTCTTAAGAGAAAAGAAAAAAATTTTTTTTTTTTTTTGTTCTTTTTCTTTTCTTTTTCTTTTTCTTTTTGCTTTCTTTTCTTTGATCAATTATCTTTACAGTGAAGTTATCTAGTTTCGACAATCTAATTAGCAAACTATTTAGCTAACCAAAGTAGGTAAACATTTAGTTAATCAAAGTAGGTAAACATGTTATGTTTCCTATTGCCCTGCTCAACACTGTAGACGTAGCCCGCTTCGCGCCGACTCGGCCATTCTGACAGGTGGTGCGCGCTCTGCACCAGGCACGGTGTTTCTGAAAACTAGAAATTTGGTTTTGAGGTAGGTACCCGTACACCGGTACACTAGCTGTTAACTTTGTTTCTCATCACTGCATAAATTAAGCTACATTGCTTATTTTCCATATTGTCAAGATTTAACTTTATGTTAGAGTGAAACCATATTCATGTAACAAAATTATCAGCCAACTTTTAGTACCTTCTTAATAATATTCTGTAAACATAACTAGTTCACATGCAAACATTCGTAGTTAAACGTAAATAAATTTGATGCTCAAGGGAATGTGAGCAGAGTGTGTATTTGTTTTTGCCAATGCTCCACGCATCATGGCATGAATAGATTTATTATAGGTTCAATGCAAATGCTCCACGCATCATTGCATGAATAGATTTATTATAGGTTCAATGCAAATGCTCCACGCATCATTGCATGATTTTTAAATTCTCGTAGACATGGAGACTGGGAGACAGGGATGTTGCTGTGGTCTGGGCGGTCTTGTACGCCGTGGTCCACAGAGGCTCTAAAGGAAATGGGATACAGGTCGATGCTGCGGTCTGGGCCTTATTATTATGACCGTGGTCCGCAGAGGCTCTGAAAATGACGGGAATGGAGGGTACACAAGGAATAAAATAATTTAAAATGACGAATATAGAGGGTACACAAGGAATGAAATAATTTGTACAGTGTTACAGACGATTCAAAACTATTACGTTTTATAATTCGGATCCCGAATTGTTAACCGAATATCACTTATCCGTAACAGTCCCCGCGCTGTTGCTAACGCTGCGAATCTAGTTCAATGAAAGCTCAGTATCGTCAATGAATTTTGATAACTACCACATCGCGTATTTACGCGTACCGGAATAGAAAGAACTTAATGAACGCTAGTGCCACTAAGTTTTCAAACTAGCATACAAACAGGCACTTCGCCTTGAATAAATTGCACAAGATTCACAAAAATACCTCAAAGACAAATAATCAGCGATAATAATAATTAAGAATTGTGATGTCGATTAAAGACACTGCCATACTTGAAAAGATTTGGAGGCCTTTTTATTAAGTTGGGTTAGAATTACTAGGTATGGATTTTCGTAGATATCTCGTGGAAATCGCGTGACAATCTCATCGGATATCTCCGGATATCTCGTCGGATATCTCGTCGGACATCTCACGGATCACTCGCGGTCATCTCTTGGACTAACTCGCGGCTACCTCTTTGGATTAACTCACGGCTATCTCTTTGGATTAACTCGCGGCTACCTCTTGGATTAACTCACGGCTGTCTCTTGGATTGACTCACGGATCACTCGTGGATTGCCCGGGATAACTCGCGGATACCTCGGGATAACTCGCGGACGGCACACGGATAACTCGTAGATTTTTGGTATTTGTGGGTATCTCGTGAAAAACTTTTAAAAATAAAACTCAAGACACTAAGAAATCTCGTGAAATTAAAAGTAATCTCTTGGATTATTTGTAAGTTGTAAGTTGCGTTTATGCGCATGCAAGTCTAATTAAAATATGGTAGAAAAAGTTACGATTCACCTGTATTCTGATGTCATGTGTCCATCGCCTTTTTCTTGGTTTGGTTGCACGTGTTGGCCCGTTCGTGTAGATACCACGGACGCGGCTGGTGTGTCAGCATAATCTTCAGGAGCTGGTAGTGATGGGTCATCTCTCGCCAATACGGTGGTGTGTCAGCATAATCTTCAGGAGCTGGTAGTGATGGGTCATCTCACGCCAATACGGTGGTGTGTCAGCATAATCTTCAGGAGCTGGTGTCTGATGTGGGGACCTCTGCTGCGACTGGGCTCGGCTGCATTGCCCATTTGTGCTGGTCCTTCAGGTGACAAGCGGGTGAGAAGGCTAGGATTGGAAAGCTAGGTTGTTCCGTTCCAATCCCACTTCTGATGACGGGGCGGCGAGTCCAGGGGTCTTTTTAAAAACGGTGACGTCACCACCGGTGACGTCAACATCTTCAGCGTCATGGTGACCGCTCACCCCTCGTAGCAAGAAAACACGAAGTAGCTCCATTTTATCTCAACCATTTATTTCGGCAAGGTTATATGGGAGATCTGAACGGTCCGACGGTAGGCGCAACACTGGCCTTTCCAACAGTCGGTCGCTCGTATTTATAGCAAAACAGATTGTGACAAAGAATCTTTATAAAACTTGTTAGATCTTGTCATTCTACTTTAGATTTTAATCTTCAATTGAAATTCATTACTTTTTATTAACATGGGGCCCAGGAGAGCACTCATGATAGTTAAAATAAATGACTCTAGGCGCCCATTCCAAGTAATAGGCCGTACAAGAAGAATGGGCAAGAAACTTGTCGGCAATCTTTTAAAAATTTGTGTTTACAGTGAATTTGTTCAGTTTTACAATCATTTGTCTAGTTTTAACAATTCAATGAGTAATTAATGGTTCACAAACATTAATTAGTTAATCAAAGTTTAAGTGAAATTATTAACAATCCAATGAGTAATTTATGGTTCTAAACGTTAATTAGTAAACCAAAGTTAACATGTTTTGATTGTTGTCATTTTACACCGTCCATGAAGCTCGCCTGTGACGTCGTTGCTCCGATATATACTATTATACGAAAACGTTAAAACACCGAAAGAATAAAATACAGCAAGGAGTAGCGTAGGTGCTACTGAAGAAATTAGTTTAAGTTAAGTTACTTTTTTAATGATTTTTTTTTATGTTATTTGGTAACGAGACGAGCTGGTCGTTGGCCTGATGGTAAACATAACGCCGGCCCATAACAATTGCAGTGGCACCCAGAACTTTGAAACACAAAGGCCTGCGCGGCACTGCAGTGCGCACGTTACCCTGAGACATTAGTTATTAAGTCTCATAATACCACAAATTTCACTGGATACTCTGCTCATCAAACCAGAACACTGTATAAGTACACAGTACTGCTTGGCGGCAGACTTCACGAGCAAAGCGGTGGTAACACGGACACTCGCAGAAGAGTTAGTCCTCCCACTATCAAATCCACTATCTAGCGAGCTCGCAGTCAAACATAAGCCTATAATGACACGCCGCAAGAAAAATGATGCCTATTGCCTGTTATGAAATGCTTTACCAATTTCGACGCAGCAAATTATAAGATGCGGGCAATAATTTTCCATTAAGCTAATACTAACAAAGTGATTAAAGTTAAACTGCACTATCTAACGAGACGACTTAAGTGTATTACCGGGTACTATAATAATCGCGTTAGCTAAGCATGGATCGGTTTTATATAATTAGTTGGAACACTCCTGTAGAATGAACCTTCCTTGGTAGTAATAAAGTCGAATATTAAACTGAAGTAGCCTTGCAAGTTGTGCAAGGATAAGGTGCGCCAAATGTGAAATAAACATTGTTCACGTGATAGTCAGTTCAATTCCCAATTCTGACAGTCAATTCCAAATTAAACAAGCTAATCTTAAAATAGGACTGGTACTCGAATGCCGGAACGTGGCGAACACACCAACATGTATTTTGGGATACATTTTCTATTACCCGGCAGTAATATCTAGCCAGGATCTATACATAGAAAAAAACCTACGAAAAAAAACCTAGTGGTACATAACACGGTGGTATCCGTAAGACATTTTCTAGATTTGGCAATGAAGAGTTCCCCTCTAAAGTTGAAAATAAGTCTCTAAAGATATGTTGCACGTTCGAGAGACGTAAGGCGACATATGACGCTCTTAACGCTTGCCTAAGTCACTAAGACCGAGTGCCGTACGCGTTCAGTCCATTCATAATTAATTATCCAGGCACTATACAAATTGGAAATGGGTATTTTATCCGTTACAACTTCGGAATGTAGAGCGTTGTCCACTGAAACCGTACTCGGCTCGCTCTCGTTCAGCAACATGATATTGCGGAGCTGGGCTCATGCCATGCGCATACAAACTGGCCCGACGGGTCGCTCTTGTGAACACATTGTTACGGTTATTCATAAGTTGTTTAGTTGCATGACATCATACTTGATCATACCTTATGCAACTCGCGGAACTCTATCTACTCATAACTGAATTCAGCAGTTCGGCACTAGTTTGGTTGGGTCAAAGAACAGTCAGATATATAAGACCACGTAATCGCCGCGGCCGAGATCAGCCCGGACCTTGTCTGCATCATTTTTCTAAATAAATTTGGGAGTATCTGGATCACCAGCTTCAGCTTGGTATTTTCAAGCTATATAATCTAATTTGCAACTTTGTCTTTTCTAGAAACATTTATTTCCAGAAGCAAAATTGTTTGGTTTCACAATTATATGAGGTCAAGGTATGCTTGGTTGATGTAGACATACATTCCACTGTCCGCATTATTATGTCTGTTTTGGAAGTATTCATTCCAGCAACGCATCAAGTACTTGGCACGAAGTATCGTGCCTCAAGCTATTTACATTTCCGAGTATAAAATAATTTTAGCGTTCTGTAAACAATGAGAGCCGTAGAGTTTACGACTTAATTTCGTGGGCCGTTTCTATTTGTACTTTGATCGACCTTAGAGCACACAAACACGAGCACTCCAATCCACAACATTGCAATCCAACGTTGATAACCCCACCCGGCTTTGGGGAATCTCAGATGGATTTAATGTGGAGTGATAGAAATATTAGAAATCCAAACGTTCCAAATCAAATGTTCCAAGTCATCGGTAGTGGCCGATACGACAATCTATTTCGCGCTCAATTGCCAGTACTCGAGACGCAGAATGACCAAAATATGGAGCGACGATGGCGTGCTCGGAATGGAGTGCCCGTCTATGTGCTCGAAATTGGACCATCGTTCCACTCAATCCACGACGCGCGGGGCGATGGTTTTGGAACGCTCGTGTGTTTGTGGCTATTAGAAGTTGTTGAAGGCTCCACGCATCAAAATAATGTTTTTGAAGCTCCAGACCAGACCTTCCCTAAACTTAGCTGGATCTCTATATCTCATACAGAGATCGGTATAAGATAAGATCAGTATAAGATTCGGCTTTGTTTCGTTTTAGAAAGTATCAAGAACTACCTATCTCTAATTTAAATTTTTAACCATTTCGAACTGTCAATTTTATTTATCCAAATGATCTGTACTTGCACTGCTGATCTAATACTTGGCGACCAATTTTCATCTTTCAATTTTACGGAAACCAGGGGCTTCTTATTCTTACTCATTCAAATAAGACGTCAATTCACTTCTGTAGTTACTCTTCGTTACCTAACAAAATTCTATTGAAAGGCCCTTACTGCCTTGACCTTTTATCTTTTTGCAACATAAGTCGACTAGAAAGCTGGTACTTGTCTATTATGGGTCCAATGAAGTTCGATTTGATCGATATGCGTTTGTTGTTCGCGCTCGGCCCTACAATTTAACGTACACCATATGATAAGTTCAAGGCTGGTGTAATGACGGGCATGTTTTGTGGTGTATAGCTGGTAGGCTGAACTGGAATCGTGAGTCATTTTCCATAGAAAATGGTCAAAATTTTTAGAAGTCTTGTTAAGGTAGGTAGTAAGCCGGGTCAGTAGATATTTCGTTTCGTTGTTTTGCCGCTGATTCAAGTAATGAAATTCAGACGAAGCGATGATGGATGATGGTCTATAAGTGTAGCCGCACTTTGGGCCAACGAACGAAAGAATGGCGAGACAAGTTTCTTGCCCTTCTTCTTTCTCGGCATATACCAATTTGGAACGGGCACGGTGGGTTTCTGGAGGGTTCGTTGACTTTAAGCATGGATTGGGTCTGTGTTGGTGTCATTGTCATTTATTATGTTCTGATAAAGACAGCATTAGTTGTAGTCTGTGATTCGGGTAGACGAACGTTACAGAGGCCCGTTGTTAGAGTCATTTATTTTAACTTTCATAAGTGCTCCTTTGGGACCTATTTGAATAAAGCATTTTGAATTTGAAATTTGAATTTGTAACTATTACCTAATCTGTGCTACTACTGAGTGGTGGTACGGCTTCATATATTTTTGGTTTTCAAGATTAATATATTCGTTGTTTTGTTAGTTTATCACACAGGTCGCGTGTTGTTACTCAGTACGTGGCCGTTCCCGCATTTGGCACTCCTCGAGTCCTTGGACTCCTTGGCTCAGGCGTTGTGCCAGTGAAATCACAAATGGAACAAATGTTTTTGTCTCAAATTGTACTAGTCACGAAATTCGTCATTATTGTTTGCTTAAGGGGCAGAATTCAGCGCGCCGCTATCTCGCTCGCGCATCTCAACATTTTTGAAGATAAACAATCACTTACTATATTTATGAAAAATCGCATTCGGTGAAATTGCTGACAATAACATTACAAAGGTTATACAAAATTTTCATTTTGATCCATTCAAGTTTTCAAACCTAAAAATGGGATTTTATGTTTTGCCCATTTTCATGTATGAAATCTTGATCGGATCAAAATGATACTTTTGCCGTACCTTTGCAATGTCATTGCCAGCAATTTCACCGAATGCGATTTTTCATAATTATATTAAGTGAATATTTATCTGCAAAAATGTTAACATGCGCGAGCGAGATAGCGGCGCGCCGGGTTCTGCACCTTAATATATAATTATTCAGGACAAAAATGTATACCTACATGGAATTATTTAATAAACAGCATTGAGAATTATCTACCAACCTTTCAGATAATTAAATATCCAATCCAGTAATATTTTGAAAAAACTGTACTTATGCCTCTTAATACCTTTTACCTCTCAGCTACTGTTACATATACTATAAAGTGACGAACGGAAAAGGGTGCTAAAAGAGCACTCCTACAATTGGCAAGATTGGCATTTAAAAGAGATTCGCTAACGGACGTCGGACACAATTGGCACTGAGAGGTCTTGATAAGACAATTGGACCAGAAGATGGTATAACAATAAAGTTAACGAAACAAATATGAACTTGAACACAGGCGGAGAGGTTAAATTTGAATGGAACAATTATACAAAGACAACAACAAAACCGTCCAACGTGCACACAAAACTTGAATCTGACTAGGATTCTCTGTATTTAGGGAATCTGGATTTTTAACCTTTTTTCCTCGATGCTGGTAACCATGCTATACATAGAATGGAATGGCAAATACTAAGGCTTTTATAAATAAGCAGCGTTAATCGGTGATTCAGCGTCTTTGTTGTTCCTTGACAATTTTAACCTGAATCAAAAGAGACAAAACATAGTTTAACTATTCAACACTGTTTTTTAATAAGAGCCTAAGTGCCGTTGCCGAAAAACACCGATAGGCGTTTGCAGATAGATTTTTAGCTTTAGAGTTATACCACTATGAATATGATAACCAGAATAATCTCTTATGAGAAACAATCTTTACAAATAAAGAAAATTGAAGTGTTTGTTTGTAATATCAAAATAACAGCTTTTTACTAAATGCATTTGAAAGTATATACGGAACCTACAGAAAAAACACAATTTTTAAAATTTTTGTCTCTCTGTCTGTCTGTTAGTTCCGGGTAATCCCCGAAACGGCTGGGCCGATTTTGACGAGACTTTCACTGGCAGATAGCTGAGGTTATAAGGAGTAACTTAGGCTACTTTTATGTCGGAAAAAGAATTAGGGTACCGCGCAAAAAAAAACCCATGTAATCCAATAACCCTGCGCGGGTGAAACCGCGGGCAGCAGCTAGTAATTAATAAAGGAATAATGATGCCGTCATAATACACACATATTTATTTTACAATGCCACTGTTATAAATTCGTGTTAACAAAATATCTAAAATAGAGTAGGAAACCAAATAACAGACTCGAACCGAGCTCTAGAACGCAGAAGTGAATGTCAATCGCATATTCGTGTATCAAATAGCATGTTGAATATTTTCCTTTGCTATTTCCATACACAAATCTTTATAGCTTTGCAAGAAATACGGTGTGGTACAAAAATAGCTACTAATACGTGAAACGTCCACCAAACCTTAACCGAAATACATACAAAGCACGATCCGCCTTTATTAGGCAAAGCCGTATCACTTACTGCAACTTTATCGTCAGTCAGTGACTCAATAACGAGTATCGCGAGTACACGGACAATGTGACATTATTTTTAAAGCTCTGTCTCGTCATTGAAACTTCAATCAGCAGTCTGGCATTGTGCCGCCCAGCGCCATCGGTTTTTTTAATGTTATTTGGTAACGAGACGAGCTGGTCGTTTGCCTGATGGTAAACATAACGCCGGCCCATAACAAATGCAATGCCACCCAGAATTTTGAAACACAAAGGCCTGCGCGGCACTGCAATGCGCTCGTTACCCTTAGACATTAGGTATTAAGTCTCATAAGCCCAGTAATTTCACTGGCTACTCTGCTCATCAAACCGGAACACAGTAATGCTTGCACACTACTGCTTCACGAGCAAAGCGGTGGTAACAACCCAGACGGACACTCGCAGAAGAGTTAGTCCTCCCACTAACAAACGGTTTACGGAGTTTATGGAGAGCTCACTTGCTTAAAAAGAAGGCAGGTCATAAGATATTCTTAAGGCGATGCTGCAACCTCCAACATACGGTTCCTTTGTTGTCAATATCAAGAAACAAGCAATTTCTGAGAAGTGTTGTGAGTTCAATGCGTCTGTAATTGCGCATCAGTACAAGCTGGTAGGCAGTGTGGTATATGACAATCGGATATTGTCAGCTGCGGTTATATCACTAGGTCACTGATAGACGAGGATGTGGTTTGATATCAACTCTCTTGTATCAATTTGTTTCGCTAAATTCAATGCGAAATTGGGATGTTGACTGTATTCAAATAAAAATATACGTTCGCCGCGAAACGGTTGTTTTGTGACAGAAACACAATATTTTTGTTTATTTTTAAGGAATTTAATTTTAATTTAATAATCAAAATGTAATCACATCACTCCGAAGTCACGTGACATAAAACGAGCGTGACATCACTCGCTCAATCGGAATGAGTATATTGCTCTTTCTGCCTAGTATTTTAAAGTGATTTCTGTGAATATAGTTATCTGTGCCATGAATTGTATTAAGTGCGTGACGTCACATCGACCACGTGACCAGTACTGGCGTTTTGGAGCGAAACTTGAAATGGCATTTAAAATACATGAAAATTAAAGTATTAGCTGTATTCAAAAAGTAATTTTAAATATTTCGGGTTATGTTAGGCCCATTCGCATCGTTTTAAACCCTTTCCCAAAATCAGTCAACATCCCAATTCAATTCTTTAAATCACAATTAAGTAACTATATTTTGAATCCTTGTTATTTATGTCCTTCGAAACTCGACAGACAACCTTCAAAAGTTTCGCATAAGGCAATTTAAAACAGACGTGGTATGTTTCGAAAATCGACGCGTCTTGTTCCCCCTCCCTTTTTCACGCATATAGGTATGCCTGCTGCCAGGAGACAGCACCAATGGAGCCAGACCCTTCAAGCTTGCTCGTGCTTAGTGACGCTGTATGGGTTAGGAAGTAGGCTCGGCAGATCGAGTTATAGTGGTGCAGACAGATCAACCTCGGTGCAACCGGTTTGACATCAGTCCAGTCGAGCAAGACTGCGATAAATGTGTCATAATAACAGATACGCACCGGGATATAAATGGAAACTGTTTACTTAGTGTACTTTTACTCAGTTTTTTTTTGTTTTGTTTGGTAACTAGACGAGCTGGTCGTTTGCCTGATGGTAAGCATAGCGCCGGCCCATAACAACTGCAGTGCCACCCAGAACTTTGAAACACAAAGGCCTGCGCGGCACTGCAGTGCGCTCGTTACCCTGAGACATTAGGTATTAAGTCTCATAAGCCCAGTAATTTCACTGGATACTCTGCTGATCAAACCGGAACACAGTAATGCTTGCACACTACTGCTTGGCGGCAGACTTCACGAGCAAAGCGGTGGTAACAACCCAGACGGACACTCTCAAAAGAGTTAGTCCTCCCACTAACAGTATCAGTGCATGACCATGCGCAAGAGCTTGTGCATTAATTACTAATTTTGGCTCAAGAATCTGTCTACCGAACTGCTAAAGCCACTAATTAACAAACCTAGCATTTTTACTGTTTAACCTGACAATTTCAAAGCGGAAAGCTGTTAGCTAAAACATCAAAAAACGAGTAAAACCAAAGTGTTAATAAAACTAATCCGTTTTTCATGTACGCTTATATCCGGCGTTGATTTAAATTACAGAAGAGAGTTTTTGCAGCATTCTAAACTGGAAAGTCTCGTACAGTTGACACAAGTAATTAAGCACACGTCAAAATGTAACAGTAACATAACGGCTCGCAGACATGTGTTTTAGTTAATAACTATGGAAAAATCTGCAAAATAATTGAGCTGTGGATGTGTAAATGTTTTTTTTAAAACCGATTCAGATTGTTATCGCGCTACGATTGTTTGAGAAAGCAAAGCGAAACTGCTCTATAAATAGAGAATAGTCGAAGTTTGATTCATGTTGACATAACACATGTTCTACGATCATCATTTCATCCATACTGATATTATAAATGCGAAAGTGTGTTTGTTGGTTTGTCCTTCTTTCACGCAGCAACGGAACAACGGATCGACGTGATTTTTGGCATAGATATAGTTTAGGGACCGGAGAGTAACATAGGCTACTTTTTATCCCGGAAAAATGCACGGTTCCTGTGGGAACGCGGGTGAAAACAGCGGAGTAGCCATACACAATAAAAAAAAAATTGACAGAACAGATGACACCCCCGCTTATTATTTGTCAAAAATGACGTGACGATGACGCCATGATTTTATAATGTTGCTGCTTTATGTATATTTTTAGGAGCGCAGTGTTGCTGTTAATTAATTTTGCATTTCTATTACGCTTTTTTTTAAACTAATATCTTACTAATCCTACTAATATCTTACTATTTGTTTGTTGGTTTGTCCTTTTTTCACGCAGCAACGGAGCACCAGATCGAATTAATTTTTGGCATATACATAGTTTATGAACCGGAAAGTAACATAGGCTACTTTTTATCCCGGAAAAAACAAGTTATAAACCAGTTACCAAATCGATAAGACGGCCTCAAGTTTCAGATGCAATAACAAACCCATGATTTCTTCTGTATTTCGAGCCCAGAGCTGAACGATAGCCAGTAGCGCTTGATGGGTATACTAACGAACTAGACACGTGTTTCAATTTGTTAAAGATGGCCTCCCTAATGGCAACAGCCACGCATTGTCTTTGCAGAATGAATTCGTGGAATCGAGTTCATGCAGCCATTTCTATGGAACGCTTGATGCGTGAGCGGCCATTGTTATCATTCCCATTTCTTGTGTTGTTAATAGCGAATGCATCTAGTGATGTATAAAATAACCTCACTGATTATCAGCGACATACCTGACATACATTCTGCGGCACTGCACTAAAATCTAAATTATTATATTCGTTGTGTTAAATCCGTACTAAATGCGAAAGTGTGTTTGTATGTTTGTTGGTTTGTCCTTCTTTTACGCAGCAACGGATCGACGTGATTTTTGGCAAGTAATCATCATAAAACTGTGATTTGCCGTTAAGAGTAACCTGATTTTGGTGACTTTTAACACAATTTTACTGATATATTTTTTCCATGTATCCCGACACAAAGCTTTCTCAGTTTGTCTCTGGATCGCATAACATAATTTGCGCCAAGAATTCGCGACTGCATCGCTCTCCAAGAAGTATTTCTGGTTCCGCACTGATATATTACGAAATACAGTAGTATTTTAGTTGCATATATATGCAGCCCCTAATAATACAACTTGGTAGACGTAAACAGCCTATGCAGGGAGTACTGGAAGTACATCGTAATACAACTTTATGCAATGGCTTCACTGTGTTATTTCTGACATCATTTATTTTTGGTGTTATTTGGTAACGGGACGAGCTGGTCGTTTGCCTGATGGTAAACATAACGCCGGCCTATATCAATTGCAGTGCCGCTCAGAACTCCGAAACACAAAGGCCTGCGCGGCACTGCAGTGCGCTCGTTACTCTGAGACATTAGGTATTAAGTCTCATAAGCCCAGTAATTCCACTGGCTACTCTGCTCATCAAACCGGAACACAGTAATGCTTGCACACTACTGCTTGGCGGCAGACTTCACGAGCAAAGCGGTGGTAACAACCCAGACGGACACTCGCAGAAGAGTTAGTCCTACCACTAACAAACAACAACATGAAGTTTTTCTTTGCAAAGAACTTTAAACTGTTGTGACGCGGGTATTTTTAACTTTTAACACATCAAGTATAATAGGACTGTTAATCACAGGTATGAGGAAGCCTACAGAAACTGTTACTGCTTTATGAGCATGTAGCTTAAAGTTCAGATCTAAATAGCAAACTCAAGACTGCTTGCTCACATTTGTTATCTGTACAGGGAAGTTAAGCAATACTCCGAAATATAACGTACTAGCTTCTGCCCGCGGTTTTCACCCGCGTTCCCACAGGAACCGTGTATTTTTCCGGAATAAAAAGTAGCCTATGTTACTCTCCGGTCCATACACTATATCTATGCCAAAAATCACGTTGATCCGTTGCTCCGTTACTGCGTGAAAGAAGGACAAACCAACAAACACTTTCGCATTTATAATATTAAGTATGGATATGGATAATAGGTAGTTTATTCTAAACTCGCAGAACTGGTGTACAAATGGCACACGTGCACTGTCATTGTCTTCCTTTATGGTTTTTATGCATCAAGTCCCACGTAGAGAAGTATAGAGTGGAGCTCAACACGTTGTTCAGCTATTATTAGATGCGGACTATTCTCGGCGGCCTCCAACATAGATGTGGCTTCGGCTATTTTAGTTTAGGCCAGCTCGCGTGATCGCGCCGACTGGGAACTTGCGTCGGCGAGTCTCTTTACTCGTTCCGGGAAAGTATGCAAGAAGATATGAATAATGAATTTGTAGGACACTCAACATCACAATTAAACTAACCAATAGACAGTAAGAAGTTGATAATGGTGTCAATTCTATCATTACATACCTAAACTAATTTTAGTTTCGCTCTCTCTCTCTTTCCAATGCATAAAATGAGAAAGAGACGGAAGATGTCTGACAGATCTAAATTTTCTTTTAGAGCTGTCAAATATCTTTCGATCTTGATAAATTAGATGCCACTGAATTCATTGCCTTTAAATTTACACTAGACACAAGCAAGTGGATTAATTTGACCGGTCTAAAATATATTCCATCTCTTTCTCATGTTATGCATTGGAAAGAGAGAGAGAGCGAAACTAAAATTAGTTTAGGTATGAAATGATAGAATTGACACCAATGCCGTGATAAATACTAAAGATTTCATTTGTTTTATTGACAACATCCCAGCAGGTTTTCTTAGTGGTAGGACTAACTCTTCAGCTAATGTCCATCTGGGTTGTTACCACCGCTTTGCTCGTGAAATCTGCCGGCAAGCAGTAATGTGCAAGCATTACTGTGTTCCAGTTTGGTGAGCAGAGATAGCCATTGAAATTACTGGGCTTATGAGACTTAATACCTAATGTCTCAGGGTAACGAGCGCACTGCGGTGCCGTGCAGGCCTTTGTGTTTCAAAGTTCTGGGTGGCACTGCAATCGTTATGGGCCGGCGTTATGTTTACCATCAGGCAAACGACCAGATCGTCTCGTTACAAAAAAAAGGTACTAAACGTTCTTTGTGTTGTTTCAGGAGCCCTAGCACAAACCGTTTGCAAAACTGTTATTCGTACTGGGTTGTTGGTACAGTAGGTATGGTAATTACGCGACGCGATTGCAAAGGGAAGTCTTATACGAACCCTTGAATGTAAATCGAGAAACGGTAAAAGGTAACATACCTGATGCATATAACACAAATTCAAAATGAGGCTTTTTTTTCAAAATCTAAATGTGTTCATTACTTAAAACAAACGAGAGTTTAAAATATAAAATTAAAGTAAATCTTAAGTAATAAAGTAGGATTATCAATAAAAATTCTGTACTTATCACATTTTTTTACTGTTAAACTACTTAAAAAAGCGAGTTTACGTTAGCTCAAGGAAAGACATCCAAGTGTAATAGATAAATGAAATGTATAAAATAAAAAAAAAATGCTTAAATTACAAAGAACACTGGTTTTAATTTTCATACTTTTAAAAATTCTAAAGCTTTTATTACTAAAGCTGTTATGTACAATAAGCGACGTTCAAAGCCCAATTTATAATATAATCTTCAAAGTCTAAAAACAGCCGAAAATAGATTAAAAGACATTTTCTTTTTATTCCGAGCAGGTAGCCTAGGACTAGAATTTTATTATTCATGAGCACTCGTCTCAGGCGGCCTCCGACGTCGTTGCGTATTTATATTACTTCTTCTTTCACAATGCGGAATGCCCTTCGAGCGTGATGGAACACCTGATTATAATAACACATAAAAGCGTCCTAAAAATGGCTACCTTATATATAAATATGAGTATTCCCGTGAACATGATGCTTGCAACAGCGTCGAAATATCGGGAGCTCACCAGCTTATAATAATCACGGTAAATATCCCGTTACAATGTATAAAGTAGTGAATAACCGTGAAAGTCTAAAACAGAGTTTACCTTATATAAAATTGATACATCACATCTCCTTCACGCACACGCATTGCGGCAGAAACCTCTTCAATTCGCTGAAAAAAAACGGGTCAGACTGAACACCGCGCTGTCTAAAACGAACAATAAAAAACGCGAATGTTTTACATTGCTTTAAAAAAAGGCGGTGTTGGAATCAATTAGACTGGTGCGTAGTATGCTGTGGCCGGGGTGAGTCGGGAGTCACGGCCAAGGTCGACCGAGTCCCCCCCGCTCCGGCTACCCCTACCCCGCCGGGAGCCGACTCCGTCGATACCTCGCCTCTCACAAATACTCTCAATGAACACTCGAACGGTCCCGGCATCGGCAGCTAGCTTCGAGAGTACCTATACACGTGCCTCGCTAATATCCAGGCAACCTCCAATCACACTCACTGTACTAAATTGGGTCGCATTTGCGAAATAAACAACTTGGAGACGGTACAGCAATCGATTGAGATGTTTTGGAGACCGACTTGGAAATAACTTTGGAAGGACGGAGAGTAATCTTGTTGTTTAACTCGATTCTCAGAGGGATTTGATTGTAGGGCAGATATAGAAAAATTAATAAAGAGATAAGGGGTTTTTTTAGCATTCAGATATAAATTCATTGGACCGATAAGATAATACGTAAAATAAATACCTCACAGAAAATTAAAAACAAGCTAATCTCGATACTGAACAACAAATATAAGCAATGCAAACTATTTTTCATCATGATTACTATCAATCAGTTCCTCCTTGCAGGGATTAAAGGCAATGAGTCTGCCAATCCAATTCCAATCGTCTTGAACGTCTATGTCCCTGAATTTTCCACTCCGCTCACACGTAAATGGAAAATACCAGGCAACCCCATTCAATAAAGAAGAATAGCGGCCAATAAACGTTGAATAACCCATATAGCACTTATATCGTAGGATAATGCTATCAGCAAACATATTACTTATTCAGGCGTATCAGCCCAGAGATAAGCAGATAAAACTGTTTGTTGGCACTGCGAATACTGCACCTAGCTAACAGAATAATTTAAAAAGTACACCAGTTCCTGAGAACCGAGTCAAAGGCTGGGCACGTAGGGTTGTCAGATGTTATCCAAACAGTGGACACACCATCCTTTTCTACGAATGTTCTTCCTAGGTCACCTAAAGAATTATCCTTTTTCGAATAATGCGCGCCACCCCATTGCCGCAGGGTGCGATGGAATCAATTTAGATAGTTACAAAAAATCTGTAAGAAATTACCTTTTATCCTTTCCTCTCAATAAATCACCGAGTACACAAAAAAGAATAAGCTGATCTCTCCTTTCTTCTATCTGTTCGTCTGGCTAGACTGGTCGTAAATGATAGGAATTATGAATTATGCGAAGGCGCAGGCCCTGCAGAGAATTCGAAGCAGCGCCGACATCGAACACTGTATGTGTAAAACTGTAACACAGTTCGATGACAAAATGGCAATCTTTAAAACGCTAATTCGTGCGCGTGAGGCGATAATTACATACCTTACCAAAATTGATCGTGGTCGTGCTATTTATCCAGAGCCAAATTTGGTAGAACACAATCATCCAATCACTTGACAAAATGAATGCTCAGTTGTTTCAATAAAAATGTTAAGACACTATAATGCCCATTTTCACCAACCCTAGGAGATACCTAAATCGGGTGCCTAAATATTTAGGAGTTATCTAGGACAAACAATCGTTTTACCAACCTTTAGGAGTGTTCTAGCGACTATGATGAAGTATTGTTATTTACTAGGCAGGGTGTCCGTCTGGGTTGGTACCACCGCTTTGCTCGAGAAGTCTGCCGCTAAGCAATAATGTACAAGCATTACGGTGTTCCGGTTTGATGAGCAGAGTAGCCAGGGAAAGTACTAGGCTTATGAGACTTAATACCTAATGTCGCAGGGTAACGAGCGCATTGCAGTGCCCCGCAGACCTTTGTGTTTCAAAGTTCTGAATGGCACCGCAATTGTTATGGGCCGGCGTTATGCTTACCATCAGGCCAAAGACCGGCTCGTGTCGCTACCAAATAGAAAAAAAAATCTTATACGCCTAAAACGAGTACAGTGAATAATATAAGAAGCACTACTGCATTCATGATAGTTCAAAAAGGACAATAATTAGCAATTCACACCCTAAACACTACTATCATTGCGGAATACTAAATGAGCACTACGGTGCAATGCTGACGTCAGCAAGGCATTCTAAATTATTAACAGACTAGTACGAAGCATGAATCATACCTAGACACGGTTCAAGGTTTTCAACACAATAATAAACAAATGTTATTTCCCACATCAAGTTGATTTTCATTACTAGGGAATAACGAAATGATGAAACTGTTTTTGGAAATTGACTACCGCGAGCGCTACACAAAAGTTTCTTAGAATCATTTTGGCTTTTTTGCGAGTTAATCGTGTGAAATGTTCGAACAGTATGAGTATCCAATTTTAAGTTGCCAATGCCCTCCAATTTAAGTAAGCGTAGTCTACCTACATTATAAACGGAAGCACGAAATGTTGCCCAATGCTACATCTGAACGAGGCCGCACAATCAGGTTTCACCTTTGCCTCAATGCCTGCTCTACCGAGCTCGACTTTAAACGTAAAACGGTTTCAATTTTCGTAAATTGCAAAATTATTTTTCTATTTTGCGACAGTTACGAAACGAGAGAATCAGTAGATTTGCTTTTAAAGCAATGTATTTATATTGCATAGTGGTAGGGCATGTTATAACTAGTGGTAGAATTTGTCGCGAAGCACCTATCGCTGTGTTGCAAGAGTTGTACCTAAGCGTGCTATTAGATGGCAATCCATGATTGATGTTTATGCATCAATCACGGACCAAGCTCAAACCATGGAAAACCCACGATGATCGTCGCTTCTACGATCTCTACTCAAGCAAATAGTTTCACAGTAGAGAGCAAGTGATGTATGTATTATAGCGGAGCAGTCGTCGCTTTGATTCCAGGCAGGCCTTAGAGGGAGCGAAGGAGACAGATTATCTGGCTGTATTTATCTTGTCTATTTGATGGTTTTACTTCAAGCCAAGCGTGAGTGTGTTATTACCTCATAATCCGCGCTTGTTGCAAAACCATGCTTATTTTACGGCAAAACGCAAACATGCATTAGCGTCTAATGCCAGCCTTAGGTTGAGCATATTCACCATCGCGACCATATCCTCGTTAAAGATCAGACAAGATAACGATCAAAAGCTTACCATCGAACATAAAATAAAATCTACCAATTTCCAGACAGTAATGTCTTCAATTTGGATCCAACTCAGTGCAAACACTACTTACTTGGTCAAGATCTTACACACAAAACATCGAGCAGTCTGACGCAGGACATGTAATATAATATCTTCCCTGAGAGATGAGCACAGGTGCGCTACATCGTATATTACGAGTATGACGCATGTAAATGCTGTGATTTATCACCAAGCTCATGTCTCCGATATTGTATCGAATGGAAATGTTCCAGCGTGATATATGGTGCCGGTACATTACTGGTTAGGAGTGGATACCATGACATGTACGTTGTACGATTTACATTACTGGTTAGGAGTGGATGCCATGACATATACGTTGTACGATTTCGGAAGATATACTTCAATAGGTTTCGTAACTATTTATATTGATTGTTTTTGTTTAAAGAATGTGACATTGTAATGTTTTTTATCAGAACACAGAACTGTTTGACGCAATGATAGTGACTATAGAGGGGTAGTGGTATAAGTGACGTTGAACGCAGTATTTATAGTTAGAATGAAGATGGAATACCTACTGCTTATACATATACGGTCATACCACAAAAAATAAAACACACCCTAAACCTGTGTTAAACAGCGTTTAACACCTAAACATGCCTTAGTCACGTGTTTAAATATGAGCAACCACAAATCGTGCTATAAGTAGTGTCTAACCGTTGTCTAAATCCATTCTATTGTGACTTTTCTAATTAACCTTTATCTTTAGACATTGTCTAGCTAAACTGTAGAACTTTCAGTTTCTACAGTAAGTTCTTTTTTTTTTAATGTATATATCGGAGCAACGACGTCACAGGCGAGCTTCATGGACGGTGTAAAATGACAACAATCAAAACATGTTAACTTTGGTTTACTAATTAACGTTTAGAACCATAAATTACTCATTGGATTGTTAATAATTTAACTTAAACTTTGATTAACTAATTAATGTTTGTGAACCATTAATTACTCATTGAATTGTTAAAACTAGACAAATGATTGTAAAACTGAACAAATTCACTGTAAACACAATTTTTTAAAAGATTGCCGACAAGTTTCTTGCCCATTCTTCTTGTACGGCCTATTACTTGGAATGGGCGCCTAGAGTCATTTATTTTAACTATCATGAGTGCTCTCCTGGGCCCCATGTTAATAAAAAGTAATGAATTTCAATTGAAGATTAAAATCTAAAGTAGAATGACAAGATCTAACAAGTTTTATAAAGATTCTTTGTCACAATCTGTTTTGCTATAAATACGAGCGACCGACTGTTGAGAAAAGCAGTATTGCGCCTACCGTCGGACCGTTCAGATCTCCCATATAACTTTGCCGCAATAAATGGTTGAGATAAATGGAGCTACTTCGTGTTTTCTTTCTACGAGGGGTGAGCGGTCACCATGATGCTGAAGATGTTGACGTCACCGGTGGTGACGTCACCGTTTTTAAAAAGACCCCTGGACTCGCCGCCCCGTCATCAGAAGTGGGATTGGAACGGAACAACCTAGCTTTCCAATCCTAGCCTTCTCACCCGCTTGACACCTGAAGGACCAGCACAAATGGGCAATGCAGCCGAGCCCAGTCGCAGCAGAGGTCCCCACATCAGACACCAGCTTCTGAAGTTTATGCTGACACACCACCGTATTGGCGAGAGATGACCCATCACTACCAGCTCCTGAAGATTATGCTGACACACCACCGTATTGGCGAGAGATGACCCATCACTACCAGCTCCTGAAGATTATGCTGACACACCACCGTATTGGCGAGAGATGACCCATCACTACCAGCTCCTGAAGATTATGCTGACACACTAGCCGCGGCCGTGGTATCTACACGAACGGGCCAACACGTGCAACCAAAAACCAAGAAAAAGGCGATGGACACATGACATCAGAATACAGGTGAATCGTAACTTTTTCTACCATATTTTAACTTTAGACTTGGCATGCGCATAAACGCAACTTACAACTTACAAATAATCCAAGAGATTACTTCTAATTTCACGAGATTTCTTAGTTTCTTGAGTTTTATTTTTAAAAGTTTTTCACGAGATACCCACAAATACCAAAAATCTACGAGTTATCCGTGTGCCGTCCGCGAGTTATCCCGAGGTATCCGCGAGTTATCCCGGGCAATCCACGAGTGATCCGTGAGTCAATCCAAGAGACAGCCGTGAGTTAATCCAAGAGGTAGCCGCGAGTTAATCCAAAGAGATAGCCGTGAGTTAATCCAAAGAGGTAGCCGCGAGTTAGTCCAAGAGATGGCCGCGAGTGATCCGTGAGATGTCCGACGAGATATCCGACGAGATATCCGGAGATATCCGATGAGATTGTCACGCGATTTCCACGAGATATCTACGAAAATCCATACCTAGTAATTCTAACCCAACTTAATAAAAAGGCCTCCAAATCTTTTCAAGTATGGCAGTGTCTTTAATCGACATCACAATTCTTAATTATTATTATCGCTGATTATTTGTCTTTGAGGTATTTTTGTGAATCTTGTGCAATTTATTCAAGGCGAAGTGCCTGTTTCTATGCTAGTTTGAAAACTTAGTGGCACTAGCGTTCATAATGTTGTTTGTATTCCGATACGCGTAAATGCGCGATGTGGTAGTTACCAAAATTCATTGACGATACTGAGCTTTCATTGAACTAGATTCGCGGCGTTAGCAACAGCGCGAAGAATGTTACAGATAATTGATATTCGGTTAACAATTCGGGATCCGAATTATAAAACGTAATAATTTTGAATCGTCGGTAAGACTGTACAAATTATTTTATTCCTTGTGTACCCTCTATTTTCGTCATTTTAAATTATTTTATTCCTTGTGTACCCTCCATTCCCGTCATTTTCAGAGCCTCTGCGGACCACGGTCATAACAATAAGGCCCAGACCGCAGCATCGACCTGTATCCCATTTCCTTTAGAGCCTCTGTGGACCACGGCGTACAAGACCGCCCAGACCACAGCAACATCCCTGTCTCCCAGTCTCCATGTCTACGAGAATTTAAAAATCATGCAATGATGCGTGGAGCATTTGCATTGAACCTATAATAAATCTATTCATGCAATGATGCGTGGAGCATTTGCATTGAACCTATAATAAATCTATTCATGCCATGATGCGTGGAGCATTGGCAAAAACAAATACACACTCTGCTCACATTCCCTTGAGCATCAAATTTATTTACGTTTAACTACGAATGTTTGCATGTGAACTGTTATGTTTACAGAATATTATTAAGAAGGTACTAAAAGTTGGCTGATAATTTTGTTACATGAATATGGTTTCACTCTAACATAAAGTTAAATCTTGACAATATGGAAAATAAGCAATGTAGCTTAATTTATGCAGTGATGAGAAACAAAGTTAACAGCTAGTGTACCGGTGTACGGGTACCTACCTCAAAACCAAATTTCTAGTTTTCAGAAACACCGTGCCTGGTGCAGAGCGCGCACCACCTGTCAGAATGGCCGAGTCGGCGCGAAGCGGGCTACGTCTACAGTGTTGAGCAGGGCAATAGGAAACATAACATGTTTACCTACTTTGATTAACTAAATGTTTACCTACTTTGGTTAGCTAAATAGTTTGCTCATTAGATTGTCGAAACTAGATAACTTCACTGTAAAGATAATTGATCAAAGAAAAGAAAGCAAAAAGAAAGAGAAAAGGAAAAGAAAAGAAAAGACAAAAAAAAAAAAAAAAAAAAATTTTCGTTTCTCTTTAAAATGCAAACTATTACTCTTGCAAACTTAACTGCTAGCAACGGTGGTTGCTTACAGATACCAAACTCAGAAGGAAACGTCTCATTGTTTCAGAACATAACTGGACTGGTGCAGAGCACGCACCATCTATCAGAATGGCCGTATCGGAGCAACGACGTCACAGGCGAGCTTCATGGACGGTGTAAAATGACAACAATCAAAACATGTTAACTTTGGTTTACTAATTAACGTTTAGAACCATAAATTACTCATTGGATTGTTAATAATTTAACTTAAACTTTGATTAACTAATTAATGTTTGTGAACCATTAATTACTCATTGAATTGTTAAAACTAGACAAATGATTGTAAAACTGAACAAATTCACTGTAAACACAATTTTTTAAAAGATTGCCGACAAGTTTCTTGCCCATTCTTCTTGTACGGCCTATTACTTGGAATGGGCGCCTAGAGTCATTTATTTTAACTATCATGAGTGCTCTCCTGGGCCCCATGTTAATAAAAAGTAATGAATTTCAATTGAAGATTAAAATCTAAAGTAGAATGACAAGATCTAACAAGTTTTATAAAGATTCTTTGTCACAATCTGTTTTGCTATAAATACGAGCGACCGACTGTTGAGAAAAGCAGTATTGCGCCTACCGTCGGACCGTTCAGATCTCCCATATAACTTTGCCGCAATAAATGGTTGAGATAAATGGAGCTACTTCGTGTTTTCTTTCTACGAGGGGTGAGCGGTCACCATGATGCTGAAGATGTTGACGTCACCGGTGGTGACGTCACCGTTTTTAAAAAGACCCCTGGACTCGCCGCCCCGTCATATACGAGTTGCAAACCAGCAAACGGTCTACCTCATGGTAAGCGGTCACTGTTGCCTATATGGACATTTGCAACACTGGGGGTATTACCAACGCGTTACCGACCCTCGAGAACTCGTTTGCCATCCTACTTGAAGGACTGCATTTTGTAGCACTGCGAAAAAACTTGTGGAGGGCGCTCGTTCCACATTTTGCAAGTAAGCGGGAGAAATGATCGCATAAATCGAGTGGTATGAGACTTCCAGGTCTCGATTATGTGTGAATGAGCTTTGTTCCGAGTCACTAACAGCCAAACAAACACAATAAACCAAAAAATTTCAAAAAATATCAACATCTAGAAACGTCACATAAATCGTAAATACAATAACCCACACGCCCAAATCGCCGTTTTAGCTCCTCTCCGCCCTTCCCAACGATATCCGTCCCCGCAATCCGGCTTCTAATATTTACCCTGGAGGAGTAGCATAGCTCTACCCTTTCATCACGGCTGTAACCGTAAACAAACAGCGATTACTAAGAAACGATAGAGTCCTACTGCTTCCCCGTTACGATCATCCGAAATGTCTTCATAGTTCGAACATCCGTATAGGATCTTTATAACTTCAGGCAACAATATCGAGCGAGGCAGTACGCTAACTCCAAATAAGCAGTTAGATTTAATTTACGATCGGTGTTTTATCGGTTGCATTTCGGTGAGTGTGCACGGAGTATGCCGTGACGAGTTTCTTGCCCTTCTTCTTGCTCGGCCTATACCAATTTGGAACCGGCACGGTGGGTTTCTGAAAGGTTCGTTGACTTTGAGCATGGATTGGGTCTGTTGGTGTCTTTGTCATTTATTATGTTCTGATAAAGACAGCATTAGTTTTAGTCTGTGATTCGGGTAGACGAATGTTGCAGAGGCCATTTATTTTAACTTTCATAAGTGCTCCTTTGGGGCCTATTTGAATAAAGCATTTTGAATTTGAATTTTGAATGTTGCATAACTTAATTCCTCCTTTCCCCTTCCATCATCAGTTGACCAGACAAACAGCAAGACGACATCGATACCTTGTTGATATTCCTCCTTCGACGAAGAGTTTTGCTTAGCTACATTCATTTGGCGTACCGCTAAAGAGTGGAATGCCTTGCCTGAGTCTGTGTTCCCTGATCGCTATAACCTGGGTGCCTTCAAGTCTCGTGTGAATAGGTATCTTCTAGGTAAGCGTGCTCCATCTTCGACCGCATCGTCGCTTACCATAATGTGAGATAGTGGTCAAACGCAAGCCTATTGTATATAAAAAAAGCACTCCGATGTGTTTGGAATTAATAGAGGAATAGTTTCTTACTTTGTTGGATGTACGCTAAACGCGAGTCTATACTCTGATTATTATCTACTTCGATCGATAGGAATTATAACGTATAATGCCTTTCAGTAACGATCACAAAAGAACTGTATTCGTAGTATTGATACCATAAGAGTTTAAAAACCTATTATGGAACTAAACAACTGTTACAAGTTACAGGAATAAAAGCAAATCACTTTTTTTTATTAACTACTCATGTTTTTCTACGTCTCTGGATAAAATCATCTAACAAAATATAAAAACAGTGATATTAAAATTGAATGGCAAAAGTTTTTCTTAAGAATGGAAGTGAAAATACCCATTCTATACGCTATACATAACTATCGCAGTAACTTGCCTTCAAAATGCCTTATACTTCGGTAGAGGTGTAGCGGGCTCCCCCGCAGGCTTCCATTGAGCGGTTCCCGGGCTGAGACGTCTATTTTTAGGGGCCTAGGGTGGTTCCAGCCCCTGCCTGACGTCACCGCCTCACCCCTCCGTCCTATCGCGTCCTACGCACGGTCGGGAGCGAAAGCGATTTTCACCGAGAGCCCCGCCGAAACATGTTGTTAGGGAGATTTCTCGCTCATTGTCATTGAAACGGAAAATTTTGTATCTCACCGCCGAAACGGGTTGGGCTCGAGCGAAATTTGTTTTTCTCAAATGTTAGAATCTATTAGTTTCGCGTTGAAAATATTTTCGCTGCAATAGTACACGTTGTGTGTACGTACAAGTGAAATAGAAAATCTACTTTCATTTAACGTAGGTTTATTGGAATGTAATCTCAGAAGTCAGAGGAGAAAATCGTAGGAAACTCATTAAAACCAAACGTGGGCGTGTACCGAGCCGAGGAACGGTATCAAAATACGTGTACCGTCTGGGCAGTGGTCTGTTTCTAAATAATAGACTATGAGACAGTTTGATAACTACGCGGGCGTGTAGACTATAGCTGTTTCTAGTCTTTTGTATTTATTTTGAACCTGGGTTTTGTACCACCGCTTTGCTCGTCAAGTCAGCCGCTACGCAATAATGTGCAAGCATTACTGTGTTCCGGTTTGATGAGCAGAGTAGCCAGTGAAATTACTGGGCTTATGAGACTTAATACCTAATGTCTCAGGGTAACGAGCGCATTGCAGTACCGCGCAGGCCTTTGTGTTTCAAAGTTCTGGGTGGCACTGCAATTGTTATGGGCCGACGTTATTATTACCATCAGGCAAACGACCAGCTAATACATCGTTATATATGTAACTGATGTGAGTTAGACAACGATTAGACACTGGTTAAATTAATTTGTGGGTGTTTTTATGCATGCTACTAAGGCGTGTTTAAGAGTTAGATGAGAATTTCACCTGTTTAACACATGTTTAGGGCGTTTTTAATTTTGTTTGTGGTAAGACTGATTAAGTCTGTATTCACAGGGCGTAGACATTTTACTAAGATATTTCGAAAAGTCATTACTTCCTTAGAGGCCTAAAATAAAGTCAGTGTGACAAGCAACTTTCCAAAAGGAAAAAAAGAACGGCAAGCTGACCTTGTACATTTTTAGTACGCACATACGGTAAATGTAATAATTACGGAACAATATTAATAACCCTACACTACTTTATATTTACATATTTTTACAGAAAAATATGACAGTACAGAAATGGAACAGTATACGAACTGCAGACAGTTAGGTACTATAAATTCGAATCACGCATGATTTTGGACGGGTCACACATAAATAACTACAGCGAGACCGATACAGTTAGGCGATAGTTTAAACTAGGCATTTGCTTTCACCAACACTAATTTAGCTAGATATTATAGATACAAAAAAATACGCGATACGCGACGATACAAAAACAGTCATAATGCAATATCTAGTGCCCGACCGAAACAGCGGCGCAAGTACGGAAGTCGGTTCGATAAATTTGTCGAACCGAAAAACTCGACAAATTTATCGAATGTTGCGAGTACCGAAGTCTGACCGTAAAGTATTGTAGTAGCTCTATATTCTCTTTGGATTCGACCAAGTTTTTCGATAACTTTTGTCGATTGTTTCGAGTCTCGATAAAACCCAATTTTTCGATTTGAACTGTCAATTTTATCGAATTCTATCGACCGAAAAGATCCGTACTTGAGCCGCAGGTTTTTCAGCCGAAACCGAAACATAGCTACAGACTCTCTCGGACTGAGACTCAGACAGGGCGAGCACGTATTAGCCGCGAAGTTGGCCGAACAACCACGATAATTCGCGAACACTCGAGTTCGGGCGCGGCCGAAAGTTTCGGCCATTATTTGGCCGAAACTGGCCGAAACCGAAACCGAACTTTCGGTCGATCACTAGCAATATCTCAAATTATTATCAATTGAAATTAATGCCAAAGCTACTACACTTCACATAGGTCATATAATTCACATAGGTTCACTGCATCACAAGTGTTTGTAGATATAAACATTAATATAATTACTTGCTGACGTGACAGCATGACCTGCATGTCATGCTGCCACTAACAATAACAGCTCAGGTAAGAACGGACCAAAGAATCACGGTAGTGAACCGGCTGCCTTATCAGCTAACAATCTCGTGTTCGTTTTCAATACCAGACCGATTAAAACCAGCGGTCACTAGTCTTCGTGTGGAAGGAATAGTCTAGAATTTTCGCTGGTTATTAAAGAAATAAGCTCTTACAAAACGAAAAGAAGCGAAAACTATTGACAACTCCTTCCACACGAAGACTAGTGACCGCTGGTTTTAGTCGCTCTGGTATTGAAAACGAATCTCTATGGGTCTTACCACAAAAAAATTAAACGCTCGTTAAACCTGTGTTAAACACTGTTTAACGCCAAAATATGCTTTAGTTGCGCAATTAAATATGAGCAACCACAAATCCTGATTTAAGTAGTGTCTAACCATTGTCTAACACAATTCTGTTGTGACATTTCTAATAATTTTTGACGGTTTCTGTCTAGCTAAACAGGCGACTAAAATTGGTTTTTTGCGGTAACACTATTAGTCTCTGTGGTGGTAGTCACTAACCTGGATCTATTATTTGCACCATTATATTTTATAGATGACCATATTTACCTGGAAAAATAATAAATAAAAATTAATTTATGACACCAAATCAACAAGCACTAAACTAGATCAAGTGTTGAATTATGAGTCGCATTTTTGGAAGGTAGCTATTATGGAAACGAGGTCAAGACATTTGTTAGCGGATTTATTGCTTTACTGTTATTACTGACAACCTTAGGAAGTTAGGAATAGATCTCTCCGTATAAATATCCCTACAAAATACCAGTACAAATATCACTACCCCTTATTTCATCAAATCAGGATTTTTTAAATTTTTAATATAGTATATAATATAGAGTGGTTGAATCACGATGTGTTCCCAAACCACAAGCAATCATCGTTATAAAAACCTAATTGAGACAAGTGGAGCCACAAAGTCCCTTATTTCTATGAAAGGCTTTTATGGTGCAGAACCCGGCGCGCCGCTATCTCGCTCGCGCATCTTAACATTTTTGAAGATAAATAATCACTTAATATAATAATGAAAAATCGCATTCGGTGAAATTGCTGGCAATGACATTGCAAAGGTACGGCAAAAGTATCATTTTGATCCGATCAAGATTTCATACATGAAAATGGGCAAAACATAAAATCCCATTTTTAGGTTTGAAAACTAGAATGGATCAAAATGAAAATTTTGTATAACCTTTGTAATGTTATTGTCAGCAATTTCACCGAATGCGATTTTTCATAATTATAGTAAGTGATTGTTTATCTTCAAAAATGTTGAGATGCGCGAGCGAGATAGCGGCGCGCTGAATTCTGCCCCTTAACGGTGTAAGTAACCCCTACATTGTAGGCGGCGTTGGTACTTTAGAACAGATGACACTTTGTGTAGTAAGTAATAAACATACACTTTATAAATCATAATTTAATACCATGGTTGTCTTGTAAAGCACTGATTCACATGACATAGGAGTTAGGCGGCTGTAGAACGAGACAAAATACGGTCTCGCCCACACGCCATCCGCTCCTAAACTTGTATATCCATTAAGGATACATTAACAACTACATGTCTATCTACAATATAAGCAGTAGCCTAACTTCGTTAAAAATCTCCAACCGCAGCCCTAGTCTCGTCGTCGACTTTCTGATTCCTTTCGCCTTCCCCAAGAACATGGGAGACAGAAGGGAAAAGTACTTAGCATAGCAACTTCTTAAGTTTTCTTAATTATTACACATTTAGCTAAACTAAACGTTTAACCTTTAGCAGTCTACCCATCACTACGAACGTTTATGTAAAAAATACGCTACAACAATGGCGAGATAGCGTCCATATGCAAGTCGTTAAAAAAAACAAGAAGCTGTAAAAAGAAAGTGAATTTTAGGTCCGACTTCACCAACAATTTTGATCCAAAGTTCAACTAAGAACTAGGTTTAACTCGTGAACAGAGGTTCACAAAGCTCCAAATTCGGATTATTGTAAGAAGCATTTTGACATCTCCTATCTGGATTGCGAATTGAACTGACAATCACGATCATCGTTCATCTCACATCTGCCGAACTCCGACCTGAGTAGTTTAAATTAACCGTTCATACGCTATAAGTCTGAAGTAGTGTTACTGTTCCATACGTTTATAATGAACACGATACTTTCTATTTAGGGATCTCCATTCGCAATTCCCGTTTGTCCGTGGGAACTCCTAATACCAACGGGATATAAGTCAAATATCCAGACGGTTTTTTTATAACCAGAAATATATCTAACTTAACCTAACTCCTTCAATATTCTTGTAAAATAACCACCGACCGTACACAGTATTTCGAAGCGGATAATTCAATTACATGTTCATAGGCAATTGAATAAAAGCCCCGGAGTGGAAAAGGGTAAACCGTTGTCCATTGTCTATGATAGAATACATTAAACCGGGTAAGTTCAATAAACAACCAAGCAACGAGTCGAAGGACTAAAGCTAAATTGATCGCGCGCCGTATCAGTAATAGGATAGGTCATGAAAAAAAAATGTACTGTAGAAATTGTTGGTTAGGTACAACACCAGCAAAGGACTTGTACCAATTTTATATGGAGCTTGGTACTTTATTACCAGAAAAAATGAAACTAGCCTCAAATTTTTTTTCTAGATATGTTCCTGAAATAAAGAAACTAGCAGAACAATAAAAAAATTTGAGGCATGTGTTTAGTAGAAATGCAAAATTAATTAACAGCAACACTGCGTTCTTAAAAATATCCAAAAAGCAGAAACATTAAAAGTACGGCGTCATCGTCACGTCATTTTTAACAGTTTTGACATATTGTCATCTGTTCTGTCAATTTTTTTTATTGTCTATGCTGTTTACACATTCATCAAAAAAATAAGCTGAAAAAAGCGTTCCGTTTCGAGACATTGCGTTCCGTTTCACGTTACGTACTAAAAAGAAACTTTATGTATTTTCAGGAAATCGCAGGCCTATAAAATTATGATTTCATTTCAGAATATCTAGATTTTGAGACCTCCTTCCAAAAAACCTACTGATAGCCTGGTTTAATTTTAGTACCAAAACGGAACAACTCTTTTATGAACTTTCTTTTTTAGTCTTACGTTAGCATTTGATCACAATAATCTCACCAGTAGGAACAACGAATATGAATAAGGAACCAGTTATAGTATTCGAAACGTGATCGATTTTTTTATCAAAACTATATCAATTCTATAACATTTCGATTTTATTTTATGTATCATCCGACAGAGATATTAATATAATCATCAAGATGAAAGTCATATCTCTAATGAACAGTATGTTGACCGTTGTTGCTGGGGATTATTGCTGTGACATTATGCGGCAATTCTTGGTTCGTCATAAGCCCGCGTGCATGGTGTCACAGTAATATATGTCCTATTATTTTTAATTGTATTATTTTGTTTATTTTTCTCGTGTTACTAACATAGTTTCTAAGTTATATTGTCACTAATAATACCAATATGGACTCAATTGTCTGGGATAAAAAATGTTATTATTAATGAGTATTTTGGATTCAAAGTTCGCTTACGCAATGGTTTGTGCTAGAGCTATTACTGATCTGCGTGACTAAAAAGGGCACTTTACCCGAATCATAATATGATCATATTATGATCCATTTCATAAATCGTCAAGTGGTTACCTAAAGGGAATTCGTAATGTGACTCCGTGCCGAATGAATTCAATAATTGATCTATTCGACAGTTTTCTATGACAATTCGTAAAATGGTTCACAAAATAGGAATTGATTAAGCGTTAAATATAGGAGAATCTTATGAAGTTACTCATTCATCTAATTACGATTTATGATATGGGTCATAATATGATTCGGGAAAAGTGGCGCCTTTAGCCCCGCTGATCCTAAGCGACAATACGCTCGAAGACGGTAAATACAAACCTAGAACTAAAACTGCCTCTCAAGAGCGGGTACCCGAAGATACCGTGGTCGACAATCTAAATCTTTAATTTGCAATTACCAATACCAGTGGCTTAGAATGGGATCACCCGTTTCAAGATGCATGAACGGATAATTTAATAGTTTCCAACACACTGTCCATTATCCAATATCACGTACTGGTCAAGATCCAACCATACCCCTTCAAGAAGTCATGCAAGTAATGAACCATGACGAAGTTACCAGCAACTACTATTACTTACTATCGTTTCTCTTGTATTAGCACGTGACCATAACCAGTGGCAAACACCAGCTCATAAATACGAAGGCAGTAGTTGAAACAACTCATTTGTGAGTTTCAGAGCCTTGGCGTCGGGCGACGACCTCCGAGCGTAACGTCAGCACCTTCGACATCACAAACGTGAGTCGCAGCTAGGCGAGTTGTTATAGAGTCAAGTTTAATCGAGACACGAATCTCCAGGTGCCCTGCCTTGACGAACAAAATCGATTTCATAAGTTTTAGTTTAAGCTTGGATTCGATTGACAAAGTTCGAAATTGAAATTGTTGGTTGTCATCATTGTCCTAATGAACGTGAAATGGCAGCAACCAAGTCTGATCAATGGTCATTGGCTGCCATTCGCAGAGTTAACAGTTGCATTCATAATACAGCGGAAATATGAATTAGACGCGGATGTGGAAGCAACAGAAGACAGCGTACCGTGAGACCATTAAGCAGCTAAATATTAGGAGTACTTTTTGAGATGTTATATTCTAATAAATGAAATTGGGATGTTGACTGATTTTGGGAAAGTGTTTAAAACGATGCGAATGGGCCTAATATAACCCAAAATATTTAAAATTACTTTTTGAATACAGCTAATACTTCAATTTTCATGTATTTTAAATGCCATTTCAAGTTTCGCTCCAAAACGCCAATACTGGTCACGTGGTCGATGTGACGTCACGATTCCTGGCACAGATAACTATATTCACAGAAAGCACTCTAAAATACTGGGCAGAAAGAGCAATATATTCATTCCGATTGAGAAAGTGACGTCAGGCGCGTTTTATGTCACGTGACTTCGGAGTGATGTGATTACATTTTGATTATTAAATTAAAATTATATTCCTTAAAAAATAAACAAAGATATTGTGTTTTATAGGATTTCTGTCACAAAAACTACCGTTTCGCGGCAAAAATATATTTTTATTTTAATACAGTCAACATCCCAATTAAGGCTAAGGTCTATCACGTTGATTGAATTAATTTAAATTTTTGACAGAACTCAATGTTGCTCGTGTGGTTTTTTAACTAGCCTTGTATCCATATGAGTTCATAACAACTGCTTTGCATAGCCAACAGCAGTTAGCAACTATCTAATATGCATTCGAGTTTAATGACAGTTCGAGTAAACATGTGGGCGTTGGTATATTCATCCAATGCATAGTAATGTGGTTTCGATGGATATTCAAATGGAACGCCGGCCTCGCTGGATTTGGGAGTACTACTTTCAAAAGGATTTTCAGATTTAACGCTGCCGAATGGATTATTGCACTGAATAATCGAGTATTAAAATATTATATGCATCCTAGGTTTAGCGCATATTTTTTTATGTTATTTGGTAACGAGACGAGCTGGTCGTTTGCCTGATGGTAAGCATAACGCCAGCCCATAACAATTGCAGTGCCACTCAGAACTTTGAAACACAAAAGCCTGCGCTGCACTGCAGTGCGCTCGTTACCCTGAGACATTAGGTATTAAGTATCATAAGCCCAGTAATTTCACTGGATATTCTGCTCATCAAACCGGAACACAGTAATGCTTGCACACTACTGCTTGGCGGCAGACTTCACGAGCAAAGCGGTGGTAACAACCCAGACGGACACTCGCAGAAGAGTTTGTCCTACCACTAACGATAAACTATTTACTACCTTGGGCCACATGGTTACTTAAAATCAGTTGGTCGAACTATCACGAGTAAAAAAGGAGTGCACTTTCCATTGCTCTATCATAAATATTAAGGCCCTGTGAATAAGTCGATCTTTAGGAATAATCTTTTTGTAAAGAAATAAGGTTGAAAATGGCGGTGCTTTTGCTTTTAGTTGAACGTTATTTTGAAGTTTTAATTTAATTAAGAGAAAGAGATATAAATACGTTTAAAAATTTTTACAGAATTATAGACGCTTAGAAAATATTATATATACGTATTTTTTAATAACTCTTTGAGCACTTTTTTTTTTTACTTGTAATATGTATAGAAATAAGCTATGCTTGTTATATGTATGGAAGAACCTATGCTAGGCCGTTAGCCATACAATGCCGACAAAGACTTTTTATTTGCCGAGAACTTCGACGACACGCACGACAAAACCGATTACCATCAAGTCACTTTTGCGTGCAAACTTCTTGCATATTATTATCAAGCATGGAGATTTCCACGACGCGCAGATCAGACCGCAGCTTCGCTTTCAACTTTCTGTCTATCGGTGAATCATAGAGAAATAAATAACAAGTTTCGAAATCTAGATTTGACCGTACGCTCAATCAAGCCGAAAGATCTTATCTCTATAAACTATAAATATACTGCAATGATATATTCATAAGATATGGTAACTGGTTACATACAAGTCGCAATCTAAACCAGTACATATCGATCGATACTATGTATCGGTCCCATATACGTCAGTGTAGGAAACATCGATCACTGGCTCTTACTCACGAAACTGACAAACAATAATATACCTAAAAGCATAGCAATCAAAGGCTACAGTTATATGAAAGTGTACGAATTAATCGATGAACTTGTTAGGATTTTTTAGATCAATTGCGGGCAGAGAAAGTAGACGAACAGTTTCAGGCACGAGAGCCGATGGTTGTGTAATTCAAGATTACTGAATAAAGTGTAAAGCAAATTATAGACAAAAAATAATGCTTGTAACACGAAGAATAAATTACAAGATTGTACGAGTATTTAATTAAATATACAAAAGGGCCACTCAAATTTAATTAGAGTCACTTAACTTTAATGAGCGCTCTACTGAGCTCCATAAAACATTGAATTTGAATTCACCAAAGTGTTACGTTTCGTTACGCAGTTCGTAATTTGAAAACGCCATCGTTGCGCTCCTTACAAATTCTTAAAAACAAAAAAAAGAAAGATAATTTAATTTCTGACAAACATTTCGACAGTGATTACTTCATGAACTAGAAAGAAGGGGCACGATTTATTTTGCGATCGTACTTCGTTTGGTGCTGCAATTTCGGATGACGAGAATTGTAAAAAGATTAGAAACCTATAAACAGGGTCAATTAATTAGGCAGAAATAATATAGTGTTACCACAAAAAAGAACATTTCAGTCGCCTGTTTAGCTAGACAGCATCTAACGTCATAAATGATTAGAAAATGTCACAACAGAATTGTGTTAGACAACGGTTAGACACTACTTAAAACAGGATATGTGGTTGCTCATATTTAATCGTGCGACTAAGGCACGTTCAGGCGTTAAACAGTGTTTAACGCAGGTTTGACGTGTGTTTAATTTTTTGTGGTGAGACCCATAAAATTTCGAAATTTAGATCTAACCACGAGGTATGTGGGGAACTCACATTATGTTTTATTGTGTAGTGTAAATAAATAAATATTTCTATACCTGTGATTTCAAGGCGGGAAACACTCCGGGCAGTCAGTAATGGCGACTAACGACTGCCAGAGTTCAACAGGTCGTCTCTTCATTACGGATCGCAGGACCGGCACTCAGTTTTTAATAGACACTGGCAGTGATATTTGTGTGTACCCTGTTTCCGCGCTTCGCAAGCGCCGTAATAAAACTGCATATCAGCTCAGTGCCGCCAATAATTCTGTTATCGACACATACGGTTGCCTTGAACTTAATTTAAATTTAGGGTTACGCCGCGACTTTCCGTGGCGCTTTGTTGTTGCTGACGTCACGAAAGCTATAATCGGTGTAGATTTTCTTTCATTTTACCAACTCGTCGTTGACGTCAGCAACCAAAAACTAATCGATAGCTTAACCAGTGTCAGTACTGTAGCCTCTATATATAAAAATGTATGTCTTGTCTCTAGTGTTAAAGTATCGACTGGTGGTAATAGTAGGTATCACAATATTTTGTCCGAATATCCGGAAATAACACGCCCCGCTGGTACTCCGGGTATCGTCAAACACCACACTACACACCACATACGTACTACACCAGGTCCTCCTGTCTCCTGCGCACCTCGACGGCTGGCTCCGGACAAACTCAAAATTGCTAAACAAGAGTTTGAAGCTATGTTAGCTAACGGGACAGCCCGTCCGTCTGACAGTCCGTGGGCCTCTCCCCTCCATCTCGTGTCCAAAAAGGACAATGGATGGCGACCGTGTGGCGATTATAGGCAACTTAACGCGCGGACTATACCGGACAAATATCCAATTCGTCACATACACGATTTTTCAAACTGTCTGTCTGGCTGTACAGTATACTCAGTGATTGATTTAGTTAAGGCCTACAATCAATTACCGGTCTTTGAGGACGACATACCGAAGACTGCCATCACCACACCCTTCGGATTGTATGAATTTCCTTTTATGACGTTTGGGTTACGTAATGCTGGTCAAACTTTTCAGAGATTCGTCGATGAAATGACCCGTGGACTCGATTTCTGCTTCCCGTATCTGGACGATATTTTGATTTATTCCAGGTCCAGCCTGGAGCACGAAGACCACTTGCGCCAACTTTTCACCCGTATGAAAAACTACGGCGTACTTATAAACACCGCCAAGTGTGTCTTCGGCGCTTCTGAGGTCACATTTCTTGGCTACCGGATCTCTGAAAAGGGCACGACACCTCTGGACAGCAAGGTGCAGGCGATCGCTGACTTTCCAGTTCCTAAAACTGTCAGGGAACTCAGGCGATTTTTGGGCATGATCAATTTTTATAGGCGATTTTTGCCCAATTCTGCCCAAATTCAAGCCCCACTGAACGCCTTGCTGACCGGATCTGTCAAAGGTTCGCACCCCGTCGACATAAAGGGAAATTCGTTACAAGCTTTCGAAGATTGTAAAAAGAGCCTTTGCAACGCAGCTCTTCTGGCTCATCCCGACACGCAAGCTAAGTTGGGTCTGGTCACCGATGCGTCTGATACGGCGTTAGGTGGCGTCCTACAGCAGCGTAAGGATGGAGATTGGCAGCCTCTAGCATTTTTCTCTCGTAAGTTGAGCCCATCACAAACGAAATACTCTCCGTATGATCGCGAGCTCCTTGCAATCTACGAGAGTATTAAATACTTCCGCCATATGCTAGA
The DNA here is from genome assembly GCA_907269065.1 of Crocallis elinguaria. Classification (NCBI taxonomy): domain Eukaryota; kingdom Metazoa; phylum Arthropoda; class Insecta; order Lepidoptera; family Geometridae; genus Crocallis; species Crocallis elinguaria. The sequence goes on from OU026076.1 coordinate 4,366,782, forward strand.
GGCCACTCACTTCACTGTCTATACTGACCACAAGCCAATCTGTTACGCTTTCCATGAGCGGAAAAGTAACTGCTCGCCGCGTCAGTATAGGCACCTCGACTTCATCTCGCAGTTCACAACCGATATACAACATATATCTGGTGTCAACAATGTCGTCGCTGACGCACTGTCTCGCGTTGATGAACTGCAGGTGCCAGTCGACTTCGAAGTGATGGCCAATCTCCAAACCACCGACCCAGAGCTTGCTGAACACCTCCAAGGCGACACATCCCTTCGCCTAATAAAGACGAGTGTACCCGGGAGTCGTACTGAATTGTACTGCGACGTCAGTACACCGTCTCCCAGGCCTTTCGTTCCCAAACAGTTGCGTCAGCAGGTTTTCAATAGCCTCCACTCACTCAGCCACCCCGGCGCCAACGCTACAGCCAAGCTCGTTGCACAACGCTTTGTTTGGCCACTGATGCGAAAAAACTGCCGTGAATGGTCTAAGGCATGTTTGACCTGCCAGCGCACGAAGGTAAACCGGCACGTCGCGTCACCTTTAGGTACGCATGATTTACCTTCGGCGCGATTCAAACATGTCCACATAGACCTGATCGGACCATTACCGCCAGCTGGTGATTTTCGATACTGCCTTACAGCCGTCGATCGCTTCACGCGATGGCCGGAAGTTGTACCGCTTACCGACATCACCGCCGAATCAGTGGCCAAAGCGTTCATCTCCTGTTGGGTGTCTCGCTATGGTTGTCCAACCGAAATCGTAACCGACCGCGGTGGACAGTTTCAGTATTTCATCTCTCGGGTTTAGTACCTCGATAGTATATGACATTTTTTTCGTGGTAGGAAAACTGCTACTAGTAAGTGCCGCTAGGATCCGTCAGCTTCGAGTTCGATTTTCGGAGTAAGACCCCGGGATCTTACTCCGAAAATCGAACGGTTGACGTAACTACTCGCATTACGATCCAGACTAACATGCGCACCACGACAAAATTTTGTCTACTGTTTTGTCTCGCTCTTTTTCGTGCGAATACGAGATAAATGCACGATATGAGCATCGACAAAATTTTGCCGCGGCGCGCATGCTAGCACGGTTCGTCAGATGCTTGATTAAAATCGTCTTCCGTTCAAGATCACTCGACCGAAGTTTGTAACTTCAGGTATTGTTGATGTTACAAAGATCAAATCTCTAACACGAAATTGAATTTATCAGCGCTGTATCGTCTAGGAGCGACGAATGCCTAGTATGTGCTAGCTTGTATGGAGCCAAACTACTGTCTTCCATTTTACTGCAACAGACAACGCCGCGCCAACAAGCGCCTAGCATAACCTTGCGTTAGATTTAGAACTGTACACAAGAAGAATAACAATATTTTGTGATTGAAAACGTGAATAGAAAAGCTAATAATGTTTACGGTCACGTGATGTCTATTTGTCTAGAATTTTTTTTTCAGCTATCCCTACTTTAATCCTACTATAATACTACTATAAAAGGTGGAATTTCTTAATCACATCCGGAGGGAAAGTACTCTAAATACGTTCAACTAAAATAAGTTTAGATTTCATGGTTTTCCTTGCATTTACCATGTTTGTTAGAGAGATTTGATCCTTATGATTGACCCTATCGACTGATGCCATCAAAATACAGGATGTTATTCTTTCGTATTTTAGCCGATTCGATTCCGCAGTGCAGCAAGCGAGTTTTCGAAAATCTTTGAAAGCAGATTTGTTTCTTTTTAAAAGTAAAGGAATGTTTCTTTTGACTAAAATTTGCTACATCCAGTAGTTAGAGAACTTTCCCTCAGGGTGCCGTTAAAAAATTCCAGCCTGTAATCCTACTAATATTATAAATGCGAAAGTGTGTTTGTCCTTTCAAGCAACAACGGTGCAACGGATCGAAGTGATTTCTGGCATAGATATAGTTTATGGACCGGAGAGTAACATAGGCTACTTTTTATCCTGGAAAAATGCTCGCCTCCCATGGGAACGCAGATGAAACCGCGGGCAGGAGCTAGTATTATAAATGCGAAATTGTATTTTTGGTTTATCCTTCTTTCAAACAGGAACGGAGCAACAGATCGACGATCGCATAAACTTGTTTTGATCACAACAAGATTATCGGTAGTAAGATGAATAATGACATATATTTTTTCCAGTACCAGAAGCTTATCTGATTTTGATAAATAAACCTTTTAAGTGAAGCTATTTAGCTGCTGTATGTATACATACGCCTTAAGAAATGTCTAACTCAAATTCTATCTAGATTTCTAATCATTTTAGCTAGACACCGTCTAACTAAGCATGCGTTTAAAAGTTGTTTTTGTTGTAACACGGTTAGTAACTAATATTTTAGTTAAAATAGTATCTTTTTTTAACATTTCATTACAGCTATATAATCTTCACGAACCACCATAAAAGTCCATAAGTTATGTGTGACTGCTGTGGGTGTAACGGTGGGCGTAGCTAATAAAAACATACATTTTAATTATTCAACGATTCTTAAGAATTAAAAATAGTTAGAACAACATTAGAAATCTGAGTAGACTATCTGGTTATTTGTGCAACACTCAAATCTTTGAACAAAGAAACTTGAGGGCGAACTCAATCGGGAGTAATGAACTGAAAACGATAACGGCGTATTTTTTTAAGCTAAACTAGCTTGAATTTGCAGTAGAATTACATTAATTTAGAATTGAGTATCTGATGCTATCGTACAAAAACGGTTCAAAGTTAAATTGAGATTCTTACTTTGAAACTAAACTTTCAAAGTCGTTCTAAGGTAAGTAGCATATTTGCGTTAGAGTTTTAAAGATTTCATACCTAAAAGGTAAAATGGTAAGACTTCACAATAAGCATCTTTGTTAGTGGTAGGACTAACTCTTCTGCGAGTGTCCGTCTGGGTTGTTACCACCGCTTTGCTCGTGAAGTCTGCCGCCAAGCAGTACTGTGTTCCGGTTTGATGAGCAGAGTAGCCAGTGAAATTACTGGGCTTACGAGACTTATAATACCTAATGTCTCATGGTGACGAGCGCAAAGCAGTGCCGCGCAGGCCTTTGTGTTTCAAAATTCTGGGTGGCACTGCAATAGTTATGGGCCGGCGTTATGCTTACCATCGGGCAAGCGACCAGCTCGTCTGGTTACCAAATAGAATAAAAAGAAAATCAATATACTAATCTAATAAATTCTATATAGAATATCTCGACGGTCTACATCTAGTTAATAAATATTATTATTAGCTGCTGAGCACAAAATAAAATCAAACTAGTTTGTAAAAAAAAACAGTTAATCCTGGCAACACGCACAAGTGTGCCACAGTCAATTCGCAAAAATTTAATTGCACAACTTTGAAAACTGTAAAGTCAAACGAAAGTTTTTAATAGGCGGTCATTAAAATAAAAGCCAAAATTATGTATCTTAAAACACAAAGCATTAAGATATTATCCTCAGAAAATAATAGTAAATCTCAAACAAAAATGCCTGCATCCACAAAACTGTCATAGCGACAGTGGGCGTTGGACGGCCAAGTAATTCGGTGAAATTGAAAATACTGCTTTCTCTACCATACTCTACACAAACGGGCATAGTTATATTGTTATAGACATTACGGTCCACATTTACACAATAGATAACACAACGCAGTATACTCGAAGCATACAAATGAACGGAGAACGGTCCTCTACACATGTGACTGTCGACATACTTCGAACACAATACGATACTTGAGTGTATACTTAACACACGCTCGCGACAATGTACGTATGTATAGTCTTGTCAACGGGGAAGAACACATAACAGCCTTTGAATGTGTAGTCGATGACTGATTTGCCATGGAACGTAACGGGAAAATTCTTTTTAACACCCTCTCTCGTAAAACTGATATAATTCCACCGGTTTTAAATATGTAAAGCGGGTCATAAAAAAAGCGTGTGTTATCAAAGCAAATAGTTAAGTTATAGTCCATACAAATTCCATAACAGTATTATTTGCCATTTCAAATATGGAACTGATCGCCGCCGCACCACTCCAGCTAGTGAGCAGCGCGCTGTTGCTATTCAAGCGCGCTGGTAAAATGGCGGGAAAGCAACAGTGTGCATTCACAGATTGAGTTTATTTAAAATGGTTTTTTTTCCTGTTTACTCGCAAGTGTGTTAAAAAACGTCGTACGATATACCTGCGTATTGGTTATAACATCTTTACGCACTAATATCGTAATGTACTATTAAGGGGCTAGGATTGCCAAAACGACTACTTTCTCCTCCTAAAACTCCCACACGGCTTGGTTTAACGACTTGAAAAAAATACTACCTGAATGATCAATTCAAGGGCATTAATTTCACTGATTGATTTTTTTGTGTTACCATTACTTATGGCTTGAAAAAATATTTAACAGCATGCTGTTTTAAAACTATTTTCCCTAAAACTTCTAAATGACTTAGACGTTTGGGATTAATTTTACACCAAAAAATAAGGAAGAAAATTTTCTATAAACTGGCCGTTTCATTTGTGCATAGAGCAATATTTCGCAAAGAAATGATCAAAAAACTGAATTCCAAATGTACAAGTCTCAGAGGTGCTCTGCGCGGGCGCGCGCGGCAGTCATGCACTGGCATTCAGACGGGGAGGTTGTGTCGCTCGTTGCTCTGCAAACGCTGTCCGCCGACGTTACATATTTGTGTGCGTGAATGATATACAATACAAGTATTTGTTTTCGTGTGGGTTTGAAGCTTGCTCAAAGAGTAGCGTCTAGAGCGGTGAAATGTGATTCATTCCGTGATTTGCGCGTGGACGCTCCTCGTATACATATTGAATGGGTTACATTTTTGATTACAATTTCTTGTTTACGTACTTACATCATTTTTACGAGTGGAAAATATATGTATTGGTAAACAAATTATTAGCGGCAGCTACAGGAATATCGGGAGGTTTAGAACTGTTTAAGAAAGACTGGAAATGAAATTGAAAAGTAAAATTACTCAGGTTAACGAGCACAATGCGGTACTGCATCTTTTTGTTTCAAAGTATTTATTGGCACTGCAATTGTTATGGGCCGGCGTTATCTTTATCATCAGGCAAACGACCACCAAACGATCAGGGCCATCTACAGTAAAAATGATATCGAAAATGATAACAATTTTAAAATCCAAGATATCGGACATTTTTATTTTTCAATAAAATGGTATGGGTATCATTTTCGAGATTTCTCGGGGTGCTGATTACAGAAATGACAACCATTTTTAAATTCAAGATGACATTTTTTTAGGAAATCGATAATATGGGTGCCATTTTCTAGGTTTCTCGGGGTGCTGATATCGAAAATGACAACGATTTAAAATCCTACATAGCGGACAATATTTTTTTTTCAATAAAATGCTATGGGTGTAAGTTTCGAGATTTCTCGGGGTACTGTGTACAAAAATGAAAAATTCTTTTATAATCCAAGATGGTGGACAATTCTTTTGTAAAATGATATGGGTGTCGTGTTGGAGGTTTCTCAGGGTGCTGATTTTGAAAATGACTACTATTTTAAAATCCAAGATGGCGGACAAATTTTTTTAGTAAAAGGATATGGGTGTCTTTTTCGAGGTTTCTCAGGTTACTGATAATGAAAATGACAACGATTTTAAAATCCAAGATGGCGGACACGTTTTTTTTTTCAATTAAATGGTATGGGTGTCATTTTCGAGATTTCTAGGGGTGCTGATTACGGAAATGACAACCATTTTTAAATCCAAGATGGCGGAATTTTTTTTAGGAAATCGATAATATGGGTGCCATTTTCTAGGTTTCTCGGGGTGCTGATATCGAAAATGATAACGATTTAAAATCCATTCAAGACCTATAGGGTGGTTCACGGAGACCTAGAGCAATAGACCAAGAGACTAGAATCATTAAATTTGGCAAGAAGTATTGTCTTATACCACAAGTAAAGCGAAAAATCCGAAAACTAATTATGTATAACACACACACGCGCACGCGCATGCACACGCTCGCGCAAGCGCACGCACGCACGCATGCACACACATGCTCACGCACACGCTCGCATACGCGCACACGTGCACACGCGCAAACGCACGCACGTACGCAAGCAAGCACGCACGCACGCACGTACGCAAGCAAGCACGCACACAAGCAAGCACGCACACAAGCAAGCACGCACACAAGCAAGCACGCACGCAAGCAAGCACGCATGCACGCACGCACGCATTCACACACACGCATATTATCAATGAGTGTATTGTGTACAATTTTTTAGGGTTAATTATTTTGTTGAATGTAGCTGTAAAAGGACCTAACGATTCCAGTCTTGAACGAACTATTTACATGCTTACAAGTCTTTTCGGAATCCTCGGCTTGCGAGTCCAACCCACACTTGTCTATTTTTTCTATTGTATTGGTTAACGAGACGAGCTGGACGTTTGCCTGATAGGAGTCATAATGCCGGCCCATAAAAATTGCAGTGCCATTCAGAACTTTGAAACACAAAAGCCTGCGCGGCACCGCAGTGTGCTCATAACTAAGTCTCATATCTTAGTAATTTCGCTGGCTACTTTGCTCAACAAACCGGAACACAATAATGCTTGCACATTACTGTTTGCCGGCAGACTTCATGAACAAAACGGAAACCCAGACGGACACTCGCAGATGACTCGATACCTCGTAAATGACATCAATATAAAAAACATGACTACAAAAGTAAAAAATATAAAATAACCCGAAAATCATTTATTTACGTACACGTTCGTTTTTGGGTCAAAAGGTGTAACAAATTTCAACGTTACGGAGCAAATTGGCTGTCTGTACTTTTATTATAGTCCACAGCGATGTTTTGAGATAAATCTCAACGTTGTATGATCTCATGTGCGTCCGTCCCGTTTATTTACGAACTAGCTTCTACCCGCGGTTTTCACCCACGTTCCCATAGGAACCGTGCATTGTTCCGGGACAAAAAGTAGCTTATGTTATTCTCCGGGCCATAAACTATATCTATGCCAAAAACCACGTCGATCCGTTGATTCGTTACTGCGTGAAAGAAGGACAAACCAACAAATCAACAAACACACTTTCGCATTAAAAATATAACTAGCTTCTGCCCGCGGTTTTCACCCGCGTTCCCACAGGAAACATGCATTTTCCGGATACAAAGAACCCTATGTTACTCTCCGGTCCATAAACTATTACTATGCCAAAAATCACGTCGATCCGTCGCTCCGTTACTGCGTGAAAGAAGGACAAACCAACAAATTAACAAACCAACAAACAAACTTTCGCATTTATAATAGAGTAGGATATAGGATATATTTAGTATGGAAGTATGGATAGTATGGATAATGATGATCAAACTTCACTTTCAATGAAGAACTTTCCACTAAATGAATTCAAAGAATTATAGGCAAAGAAGATGCCGTGCGCGCTACTCGCACGCGCGCTCGTGCATCCGCGTATTCTATGACGTTAGGTTTTGCGATGTTCTTGAAAGACGAAGTGTGGACCGCGCGGGTGAAGTGGGATTGACTCCACCCATTCGAGCAAGGCCATTGGCGCGTGGTAGGGTCTTAAGAGCCTACGAGCCCAACCCTCCAACTCATCGGTGGGCGCGGCTAAAATGCATGCTATTTCGTCTAACATTCGTGGGACAAGGTAAGGCTCTGCAGCTATGAGTAGTACGAAGCTAATGCTCGCGCATACACAGTTACACACTCTCGTAAAGTCGCGACCTGCCGCTTCTACGCACACATGCGTGATCTTATGAATGGCGATTCTTCATTCAAAGAAATTTCGTGAATATTCGTGTGATGGCGCTCGCTTTTGTTACTTGTACTATTATCTATTCTGAGCTCTCGTTTGGTCATCGCGCCGCGCGCGCCATTTTTCATTGTTTGCTTCTTTGAGTATAAATTGTAAATTGTTTGGTTTGCCTACAGTCCGCTGCAAACATAGTAATAAGCTATATTATCTACTGTAAGTAAATAAAGTTTCATCAAAATCCACTCAGTAGATTTTGCGTGACAAACATCTATCCATATATCCATCCATCCATCCTCACAAACTTTCGCATTTATAATATTAGTAGGATAGGAAGTAGGAAGAGTAGGACAGGATTTATGTATATATATGTATGTATGTGTATAGATTCCAATGAAATTTGGTGTGAAAATAGCTAGAAGCGCGAGAAAACACACAGGGTACTTTTCAACAACATCATCACTTTTCATAATTGTCGATCTATAGAACGGAAGAAATTTGGTTTCGAGATAGCTTGAAGCCTGTGAAAGAACACAGGATACTTTTCATCATTGTCAATCATTTGAACGGATTTTATAGAAATTTGGTGTGGAAATAGTTTGAAGTCTGAGAAAGAAAGCAGTGTAATTTTCAACCTCATCATCACATAATAAAATAATCGTGCATTTGGACAGCGTGGAAATCTGCAGAAGTTATTTTCGGAAACAAATTTATCTAAGTATGCAAATAAATAAAGTGTCTGTTTGTATTATCAAAATAACAGCTTTTTACTAAATGCATATGAAAGTATATACGGTACATAAAACAAAACCATTTTTAAAAATTTAGTCTCTTTGTTCCGTGTAATCTCCGAAATGGCTGAACCTATTTTGACAGGACTTTCACTGGCAGATAGCTGACGTTACAAGGAGTAACTTAGGCTACGTGAGCGAAACCGCGGGGTATAGTAACTGTACTGTACAGGGGTAGTAATATCTAATAGTTCTTCATGTTTTATTCTCAACAATCAAACTTGTACACTATAGACAATAACAAGTTTGTATATTATAGGTAACAGACAGTACCCTACCTATGTGTTCGACGATAACTTCCGAATGAAAACTGCCAGCGCGGGAGTAGTTACCTACGTCAGGCGGTATATTTGTAAGGTAGGTAACTACCTACCTACCTACCTAAGTACCTACATAACTTAATAATTTTAGGTGATTCCTACGAGTATTATAACAGTCCTCCAAGTCATTATAATATATAATGCGCGGGTCAGCGACCCCACACACATTGGTACCTACATCTCATCACTCATTTCTACACAAAAAATGTCTCACCCATACTCCTGCCAGGATGACCTTTCGTTTAGATAAGTAAGTATTTAATTACACGACTGCACAAAAAAGGAGTGTAATGAGTAATGAGTGTGATGAGTAATGTAATGAGTGTGATTGTATATACATACATACAAACATACGTGAACCCTAAAAACATAACACAAAAAACTGCACAAAAGTTTTGGTGGAATAAAGAAACTCACGTACATACGTGATTCGGTGAGATTTCGATGTATGTGGTATCGCTAGAATCCTTACATAATCCCGAGCGACACTAGCTAGGACTGTCGTGGTTTTTTTCATGATCGATGTAACTTTTGTTACATGGACTTGTTTACATAAAGGTACTTTTCAACATTTATAGTTCTAGTAAGTACGTTATATAGCCTACTTGGCTTCCGGCCGTGGCTTCGCCCGCCTGGCTTAGGTACAAATACAATATCTTTATAAATTATAGTCTGTGTTATTCTGATGTATAACCTCTATATTACGTACTGTAGTTTCATCAAAATCCGTTCAGTAATTTTTGCGTGAAAGAGTAATGAACATCCATCCAAACATCCTCAAAAATTTTCGAGTTTATAATATTAGTAGGATAGAAACGTACTCAGTAGCTGGTATATATTTATTATCACGTACACTGTATTATGTAACCGACCATATTTTTTATACTATTGAATAACGAGACGAGCTGGTCATTTTCTTGATGGTATAACACATATAATTATATTACTCTGATAGAATAACGCCCGCCCATAACGATTGCAGTACCTACTCAAACTTCTAAGCACAAAGGCCGGCCCCACTAGGTGGACCGATGACCTTGTCAAAAGCGCGGGAAACCATTGGATGCGCGAGGCGAGTAGCAGCTAGCCGGTCCAAGTGACGTCCTATGGGAGACCTCAGACACATGTATGCAAACGTACGTTTGCTTGTCAGAATATCCATGCTTTTTCATCAAGAGCGAATTACGAGATACTACACGTGTAAGCGCGGCTCGTGGTTTTTTGATGGTTTTGCATACGCAAAACCACGAAATATACAAGAACGGCAATATTGTCTCGAAGACCTGCCTTGGCTCAAAGCGACGACTGCTCCGCTTTACGCTACATACATCACTTGCACACCACCTCTTATTTACCGTGGCGTCTGCACTGAGCACGCAGTGGTTGTGTAACAATTGTTTTGAATGGAGGTCGTACAAGCGGGTGCCGTGCGAAGCAACCGTCGCCGACTAGAGTTCCATCCAGCCAAAACTACAACGACACCAGACGATACGATATGCGTCAAGCGGGGATCGTGGTTTTTCCATGGTTTTTGGTTTTCCATGGGCCGCAAGCGTTGTTATTTCGTCAAGCAAACGTACGTTTGCACACGTGTGCCTGGGGTCTGCCTATGGGAGAGGCCTATGTTCAGCAGTGGATGTCTTCTGGCTGATGATGATGATGATTATGACAAAACAGAGAGTAGTTTCATGCTTTTACACAGACGAGCTGGCGCAATAATTCAAACAAATCAACATTGACGGCTTCGTATTTTTTGCACGTACGTAATGAATGAGCCGTGATTTTTCACCATTCGTGAGCGCGCACATGAATAGATACTATGCTGAATTCTTTGAATACGGATATATAATTCTAGAAGAAAATGTGCCACTGAAAAAATAAATCCAGAAATAATAACGATTCGTCGGTGTGTGGATGAGCCGTTTAGTTCTACCACCTGGTAAAAAATCCGGTAAGAGGTAGGCGAGGGTTGTTGAGGGTTGTAAAATATGGGTCCCGAACAACGAAACATGGCCGCCATACAAAAAGTAGAAGCGAATATCTCGTAAACGGTAGCAGTTAGGTGTTTGAACCAACGTTGTAGAGGACCGCGAAACTTTCCAAAAAGTAAAAAAATAATTAAAAAGGCGATAAAAAATTTCGACCAATAAAAAATTCCCGCGTCGCCGCTTTATTTTCATTTCCCGATATCTCTGAAGATATTCATTCAAATCGAACGAGGTCAACGGCTATATTGGTCACGATGAAACATTCTCGATGATAAACGCATTTATTTAGATAAGGATGAATATCGTGTAGGTGGAAACACGGCTGCAAACGAAGCACCATTTTTTGCTAAATTTCAAAATCATAAAAACGCGAATTGCGAGCCAACCCGAAAAGATAGACATACTTATGCTATCTCGGACTTTTTTATAGATCTCTTCAACGGAAATATTTCTTCCATACGTTGTTTTCGTATAGCTCTAACTATAATTATGGTCAGCTCACGTCTCAGAAACTGATGACAACAGAAATGATGGGGAGAATTTTTGACAAATATCATCACAACAGCCAGCGCGCCGCAGTACTAACTGTTACCTAATCGGGGCGCCGCCGCATAGAATTATAATCAAAGCAAAGGTTAGGTAGCCGGGCCACCGCCGCCGGCGCGCGGCGTTGCATGCCGGGTTACCGGCGTTACCGCCCGCCGGCGCGCGGCGTTGCATGCCAGGCGCGCGCCGGCGCGCGGCGTTGCCGGACTACCGCCGGCCGCGCGCCGAACCGGAGTCCGGGCGGTGCAGTGGCGCAAGTGTGGAAGTCGGTTCGATAAATTTGTCGAATCGTAACAACTGATAAATTTATCGAATGTTGCGAGTACCGAAGTATTATCGTAAAGTATTGTAGTAGCTTTATATTTCGTTTGGATTCGACCTAGCTATTCGATAACTTTTGTCGATTGTATCGAGGCTCGATAAATTATATAAAAAGTTGATTAAACCCAATTTATCGATTTGAATTGACAATTTTATCGATCGACAAGATCCGTACTTGCGCTGCGGGCCGGAGGTACCTATGTACCTATTATAATAGACCGTATACCTACACCCATCCAGACGAATTCTCGCAGAATATCTTCTAAGAAGAATATCTCAGTCGGTCATGCTTTTTATTTTACATTTTTGAAAAAGTTGACTGACTATGGCTGGTATTTTAGTATACGAGACATAGGTAGTGTACATACCTACATGCCACTGTACTGACCAATAAATGAGTAGTAAATATAGGTGATAAGGTATAACTATAATAAGTAGAATTCAGCGGGCCCAAGTACTAATCTTACCTATTCTGTGGCGCCGCGCAGCCGGGCGCCGCCGTCGTCGCCGGAGGATTTCAAGTAAAGCGGAGGTAAAATAGGTACCTAGGTACTCATCCAAATGGACTCTCACAGAAAATGTTCTAGAAAGATCGGTGGGTAGCCTAAAGCCTTACCTACTTATGCTTTGCTTACCTATGCTTTCACCTTTGTGTTTTACTGATTGCTTAGTACGTATTTTATCATACTCACCTACTTCTTATACCTAGCTATAGAAGACATAGGTTCATACCTACTGTAATTCAATTGCCAGAGCGACCGATAAATGAGTAATTAAATATAATAAAGGTACCTACCTAAACTCTTTTTTGAAACACCAAGTTAGATATTATAGGCATTTCTTCCATACATAATTTTCATACCTATAGCTATAAATATATGGCCAGCGCAAGCATCGGAAACTATACAACGGGACGATTTTTTCTGAATTATTATAGATTACCCCGAACAAACACAAAACATGAGCGCCAGACGGCTTTTAAAGCTAATTAAAAATTCTAGATTATAGCCTATCACATTCTCGGATGATCTCTCTTCCATTTCGTGAAAATGCTATGAAAATCATGCAGTAGTTTCCGAGAAAACAAACACAAAAACAAACACGAATTCAGCGCGCCGTAGTACTAACTGTTACCTATTCTGTTCTATCACGTGACGCAGCTAGTAAATTCAAATAATTTGCTGTATTGAATTTTAGTAGATACCTACTCGTATCGACCTACCTACAGAGTTATATTATTCATTTCATTCATTTTTATTATTCATCACCATCATCATCACAGGAAGGGCCGTGTGGCCGTGCGGGTAACACGGATAAGATCACCCTATCTCTTCAGAAAAAAAATTTGTTATATCAAAATAACAGCTTTTTACCAAATGCATATGAGAGTATATATATACGGTACCTATTATAACAAAACAACCATTTTTTAAATTTTTGTCTGTCTGTTTGTTCTGGGTAATCTCCGAAACGGTTGGGCCGATTTTGACGGGACTTTCACTGGCAGATATCTGATGTTATAAGGAGTAACTTAGGCTACTTTTATTTTAGAAAAATAATTGGGGTTCCGTGCAAAAAAATAAAAACCAAGAAAATCCAATATATCCACGCGGGTGAAACCGCGGGCAGCAGCTAGTTTATGAACTTTTATGAATATATAAAGCTTTTTTATATAACGTGTACAATAAAGTTATCTATCTACTCACGGCGAAATAACCGTAGTTTTTTTACGGCAAAAAAACGTATATGTATATAAAATAAGTGGTCTAAAGGGCTATTAGACGCAATGAATTGACGCAAAGCATAATCACGGACCACGCGCAAACCATGGAAAAACCAAAATGGTGATCTTGACGCATAACGTACTGCCTAAGGTGGTGCCTGGTAGAAATCTAGTCCGAACGCTAAGGCAGTCCTCACACCTAATTCATGATTGATGGATAAGCATCAATCGCGAACCACGAGAAAACATGGAAAAACCACGATCTCCGCTTGACGCATATCGTATCGTCTATTGAGGTTGTGGCTGGGGCTTGCCGCTTGATGGAAATCTAGTCCGAGTACAACACCCGCTTCTACCTACTATTATTATTGTTATTATTGTCAGCCTCTTACGTTCCCACTGCTGGGATACCGGCCTTCTCAAATAGAAAGAGAAATAAATGTATTTTCTTTCTTTCTTTCTTTCTTTCTAGAGAGATGGGCCATAATCCACCACGCGGGCCCAGTTCGGCTTGGTGGATGTCGCATGTCCTCGAATTTTGTGGTTCTTGAACATGCCGGTTTCCTCACGATGTTTTCCTCACCGTTTTAGAGCGAGTGTCAATAATCCGCACATAACTTGATATAAGTTATTGGTGCGGGACGAGTAGAGATTAGAACTATGGTGCGTCGGATTGAAAGTCGCACAAGTTACCGCTCTCGATTCACTCTCGCTTCTACGAAAGATAAAAATTATTTCACAACCACTGCGTACTCAGTACAGACGCTGCGGTAAATAAGCGGTGGTACGCAAGTGATGTATGTAGCGTAAAGCGGAGCAGTCGTCGCTTTGAAACCAGACCGTCTGGCCGTAGTGCCGGTCTCGTCCGTTTAGTGGATTTTAGAGGTTTTTTTAGATGTTTTTTTCTTCAAACTGCGATGCGCGTGTAAATACTTACCTCGTATATGTGTAATTGTTGCAAAACCATGGTTATTTTGGTTTTTTATTTATATTTCAACATAAGCCGTGTAACCACAAAAACTAACTTTTAGACGCCTGTTTAACTCGACAGTGCCTAAAGATAAACCTCTAAACTGATTAGAAAAGTCACAACAGAGTGGAGTTAGACAATAGTTAGACACTACTTAAATCTCGATTTGTGGTTCATATTTAAACACGCGACTACGGCATGTTTAGGAGTTAAACTCTGTTTAACACACCGTAAACAAGTATTAAACAGCGTTTAACTCTTAAACATGCCTTAGTCGCGTGTTTAAATAAGTAATTAACCACAAACCTTGATTTAAGAAGTGTCTAACCATTATCTACCTCAATTCTGCGGCGCGAGTACGGAAGTCGGTTCGACAAATTTATCGAATGTTGCGAGTACCGAAGTCTGATCATAAAGTATTGTAGTAGCTGTATATTCTCTTTGGATTCGACCTAGCTTTTCGATAACTTTTGTCGATTGTTTCGAGGCTCGATAAATCCCACTTTATCGATTTGAACTGTCAATTTTATCGAATTTTATCGACCGAAAGGATCCGTACTTGCGCCGCTGATGTGACATTTCTAATCATTTTAGAAGATAACGGTGACCTTATCATAGAATAAATACTCATCGTACAAGCCGTTATGATTATTTCTAATCATTTTGCTCGTGAAAGTTGTATAGCGTTGTTTAACTTTTAGACACTGTCTAGCTAGACAAAACCACCAAAAACTATTTTTAGACGCCTGTTTAGCTAAACAGCGTCTAAAAATAGTTTTTGTGGTAACGCGGTTTTAGTTCAAGTAGGTACGTATGTACTTACTAGGTAGGTTATAGACTTGTGCTATTATCTATTCTGTGGTTATAAGTAGGTACGTACCTACTCAGTTATCAGTAAGTACATAAGTACCTACGTAAGTACTTACAACATAACACCGTATATCGGTCTTAGTCTTACTAAAAACACACCCTAAACATGTGTTAAACAGCGTCTAACTCCCAATCATGGCTTACTCACGTGTTTAAATATGAGCAACCACAATCATTTTATATCATAACTAGCTGCTGCCCGCGGTTTCACCCGCGCGGACTTTTTGGGTTCATGGGTTTTTTTGCGCGGAACCCTAGTTGTTTTTACAAAATAAAGTAGGAGTACCTTATAACATCAGCTATCTGCCAGTGAAAGTCCCGTCAAAATCGGTCCAGTCGTTTCGGATATTACCCGGAACAAACAAACAGACAGACAGACAAAAATATTAAAAATTGTGTTTTTGTTGGTAGGTACCGTGTATACTTTCAAATGCATTTAGTAAAAAAAGCTATATTTTTGATATTACAAACAGACACTTCAATTTTATTTGTATAGATCATTTTATAGACGTTTTTATTTAGACACTGTCTAGCTAAACATGAGTCTAAAAGTTGGTTTTGTGCTAACACAATATGTAATAATAACAAATCGAATAATAATAGGTAGGTTTCTACGTAAATAGATAAGTATCTATTTACTTAAATTCTATTAATAGATTTCTATTTATTAGTATTTGAAAAAGATATAGGTAGGTAATATTATTACAAAAATACGATTTAGCCATTGTTGTACTGAAGTCAAAAATAAACACAGAACACTTCTCTAACGCAGCAAAGTCCAAATTCACAAGCATAGGTAAACATCCAATTTAGGCAAAGAAATCTGAATCCAATATAGCGGGCGGTGGCATTATCATAGAACACAATTATGATAATACGCATATCGTAAATCGTTTTACGTCTTCGGTCGATCACCTTGACCTTTGCTTGTTCGTAATGCCGCCTACAAATTATATAGGATGCCGCCGCACGCACCGGCCGGTCGACCGCGTCTGGCGCGAGACAGTACTTTGTCACAAACATCGCGGTGTTTCGTGACTTTGAAATGGCACAGCAGCACACAGCGGGCACTGTAGTGTGCGTGAGACACTTCCCTCCTCTCCCCGCCAGGGTGGTAAAATTTCCGTGAGACGCGTGATGGTTCGACTCGAAAATCGGCGCGCAAAAATGTACGAATTGGCTTCTGGTACTTGGGGTGTTACGGCAAAACTACTAAATGTATTTAGTCAAACCAAAGTTATTTGAAATGTCGACAAACTAAAGCTTGTTACTATGTTCTTTATTTTTGAGTTTTCTTAGTTCTTTTGTAATTTATTTACGTCCAAACTTGCGTTAAAATATGTGCTAAAATACAGATGTTTGAAGGCTCATTACTTTTAAGCCACTTATTTTTTTTCTGTATAATTAGCAGATCAACCTAGATAATGAAGAGATAAATCGATATTATTCTTAATTTTGGACTTAAAACGTCAAGTAGTGGAGTAATAACCCAAATACGATTGTATGGAGAAATGAACGACTCGTTTTGCCTTAAGTTACGACTCGCGGTTCTTTTGTTTACACTCGATAGGTCAGCATTGCTTCTAGAAATATCAAGCAATGAAATAGCTTTATGATAGCCTAGAGTGGTTATGACGTGATAACCTAGGCCTAGCGATCGAGCGAACGGGAACTTGTGCGACTTTCAATACAACGCACCCTAGTTCGAATCTCGATTTGGCCCGCACCAATGACTTATCAAGTTATGTGTGGATTATTCACACTCGCTCTAAAACAGTGAAACAAACATCATGAGGAAACCCGCATGTTCAAGAACTACAAAATTCGACGATATGTGATATCCACCAAGCCGCACTGGGCCCGCGTGGTGGATTATACCCCCATACCTCTATCTCTGAGAGAAGGCCGGTGTCCCAGCAGTGGGAGCGTTAGAAGCTGATAGTGAACCTAGACCTATATACAATATAGACTTACGATTAAAAACCGGCCACAGGGTGGACCGACGTCCTGTTCAAAACCGCGAGGAACCGTTACATATGCAAGAGGCGAGTAGCCGATCCAAGTGGCGTTCTACGGGGGAGGCCTATGTTCACCTCTGGACGTCTTCCGGCTGATGATGATGATGATTAAAAACTATACTCCAAATTTATCCAATCTATTGACTTTGACTTGTCAAAGTTTGGCCGCTCGCTACAAAACTAAACATCTATGTTTTCATGGTGTTTAATTTTTATTGGTACGAGTAGTAGATTGTTTGGTATTGCGTACGTATTACACACGTTGCTTCAAGGCTCATTTCTGTACAGAGCAGAAACTGAGCCAGAAAATGCATTTTTTATTAATATGTGACAAAAGGTAGGCAGTTACAGTCTTTTGAAGTCAAACATGCAAGTGATGCAAGACTGTCTTCAAAATTTCATTGACAATCAGAACTACGAATCAAAAATTGCTGCGCTTACAGTACACAGCAGCCTTGCTTTACTAACCCACAGTTTATATTATACTCGTAGGTAGGTATTGCATTCCGCCAAGTTCTGCTACCTGAAATTACTAGTTAGTAGTTACAGTTAACCGATTAGGCTGAATAATAAACCAGTGTTCACTGTACTGCATAATTGTGCATTTACAACGGGATCATACGAGGATGTTTACACCGGCTCCAGAGTATTATCGCATACAGCGTCACAACATCCTGGTTTGCAACCGTCGAACACACGCGGCCTGCCGCCTGTTTAGTTCTCGCACGGTAGCCACGGAGAATTATTGCGTAAATATGTCGGATACATGTACGAACTGATATCGGTGTTCAAGCTCTAAATAGAATCGAGATGACCAATAACTACTAAAGTTAGATGCTTGCGAATTTCAACTGTTTACCTTGTTCGTAGGTAGTACCTACAAAGAAGCTGTGAGATGCTTGCGATATTAAGGACGAACTAGTCGTTTTTTTCTCCATACAACCGTACTTGGGTGATTACTCCACTACTTGACGTTTTAAGTCCAAAACTAAGAATAATATCGATTTATCTCTTCGTTATCTAGGTCAGCCTGCTAATTATACAGAAAAAAAAATAAGTGGCTTAAAAGTAATGAGCCTTCAAACATCTGTATTTTAGCACGTATTTTAACGCAAGTTTGGACGTAAATAAATTACAAATGGATTACGAAAACTCGAAAATAAGGTACATACTAACAAGCTTTAGTTTATTGACATTTCAAATAACTTTGGTCTGACTAAATACATTCAGTAGTTTTGTCGTAAAACCCCAAGCACCAGAATACAATTCGTACATTTTTGCGCGCCGGTTTTGGACTTTTCGGTTTTCGTCGCGACTTTACGAGAGTGTGTAATTGTGTATGTGCGAGCATTAGCCTCATACTATTCATCGCTGCAGAGTCTTACCTTGTCCCACGAATGTTAGATGAAATAGCATGCATTTTAGCCGCGCCCACCGATGAGTTCGCTCCATGGACTAGTAGGCTCTTAATGCCCTAAGATAGTGGTTCTTGTACGCATTGTACAAAAATCCTTAGTACGTGAGATTACTTGAAGGGGTCTGCACTGTGTACTAGGCAGTTCAATCCCACCTTTACGTGCTTGACTACAGATTTTAATCTTGAGGAACGTACTAGCTACGTTCCTCAAGATTAAGGTGAGCTAAGGTCAGGCTAAAAAATTTCTGACCCCGATATTTTCCTTCACGGAGCCTATTATCTATTCTGTGACCGAGCTCAAGCTTATAGTAATATTCGAACCATATTTCCATCGACCTACAGGTCGGTGGCCGATGTCACTACCATTGAGACATCATCGCTTCCATGATTGGCGGTGTGGGCCCACCTAAGGGAATATCCAAGGAATGGGCAGCAGCATTCTCGTCTGTTATTATCATAATCCAAGACCTGCCAAGCGTGGTGCATTATAGCACAATCTCTTTCATAATGTTCAGCATTGGACGTAATCAATAAACATGACTGAGATGTACCCACTACATAATGTCTGATCGATTTGTCTCCAGACGGTCTTCAATAAATCGCCTCAGGTCTCAAAGTTCGTTTTATTTTGCTCACAGAATTGATTAACATTAAATACCCAGACACATAAATATACGAAATCAAGCACTGATCGATACGAATTGAAATCATTTATCTTTTCCCATCTCGCATTCATCGTCGCTTTATGATAACTATTATTATCTTTTTTGTTTGATAAAACGTTACATTTGGAAATATAACAAATCAGACTGTGGAAAAATGTATTGTATAAATTGTTTTGGAATCGAGGGCTCTAAAGCGGGCCGTACACGTAATGCATGATTACTGGATAAGCACCAATCATGGACCACGCGAGAAACCACGAGCACCACTTCACGCATATCGTACCGTCTAAGGTGGAGCTTAGTAGGCATCTAGTCCTAGCCCTAACCGTACCACGGTTAGAGGTAGTGAAAGAGACGCACTACAACCACTTCGACGACCTCTACTCAAAAGAATAGTTTCATAACCACTGCGGACTGGGTGTTCAGTGCAGGAGGCCTACCAGCGTCAAACAACAAACGATTCATAAGCAGAGCAGTTCAAAAGCAGCTCTTAAAATGAAACACATTTTTTTCGTACTATTGTCTGTTTAAAGCAGCGCTGACTTTAAACTAACTCTCAGCCGAATGAATGAACTAAAACATCCTCACGACGACTTGTATACGTCTGAGCGAAAGGGATAAATGTATCGCGTGCGTAATGTTAACTCGCTCACACGGTGTGTTTGATTTCTTCGTTCAAAAACTTATTACGCTGCTATTGGACCTATAAATTAGCGTTTTCGATGGTTTTATTGAAACTAATTTACTCTCAAATATATTATGAAAATATTACGCTTGATTGATATTTTCACTATGGAAACAACGATCGTTGTCTAATTATGACAAAACAGTAACATTATAATTATATAAACTGCTGGTAAAAAGTTTGCAATGCAAAGTTGAAACATTTAAAAAGGTTTTAGAACGCATAGAATAGAATCGATTTCACAATAAGAATGTATACCGGTATTACATTCTCTTTGGAATGTAGCGTCGATTATGCATGTAAAAGAAGGCTTGTGAAAAATCTTAGGAGGTTGTGTGAATTACCCTGACTAGCTGCTGCCCTACGGTTTTATCCGCGTGGAGATATACAATTTCATGTTTTTTTTTGCGTGGAATCCTAATTTTTTTTAAGCCGGAAATTGTTTTTTTTTTCATAGTACCGTACTTACATAGTTTAGTAAAAAGCTGTTATTTTGACATTACAAACAAACATTTCAATTTTATTTATCTGTATAGATAGTAATATGCCTAAGTAAATAGATGTGAAAGCACTGCACAAAACAATATAATAATAATCGAATGAAAATTAAATATCGAATACAATTGCGCGCGCAAACCTTTGCATGCGAAAAACTCCAAAATACTTTAACTTTCGATTAGGACTCTCCAAAACACAATAAACGTAGTATCCCTTAGTAGTTTGTGCAATAAACTCTAAACTAAACGTAGTGATTATATACTCTTTGCTCTAAACGGTTCACAAAAAGTATGTCTGCGAGTAACTTTTTATGAACCGCAAACTTTGACTGCTAACTGTCGAACTAGAAGTTGAGAAGCTGTAAATTAACAGACGATAGTACGAAAATGATCACAAAATGAATGAACGAATTCCTTAGCAGACTACAAGCAGCTCTGCTTTTGACACAACGGAATATAAAACGTTATGTCATAAAACGGAGAGACCATAGTACGAATTTATAAAACGTTTCATTTCAAGTCTTAAACTGAGCTGCATTTAGAGACGCTGGTAAGCCTGCAGAAGCCGCGGTAAATACGCGGTAGTGCGCAAATTATCTACATAGCGTAAAGCGGACCAATCGCCACATTGAACCCAAGAAGGGAGCGAAAGAGACAGCACTATCTGGCTGTATTGCTGTTCTTGTTAGTTTCGTGGATTTTTAATGGCTTTACTTCAAGCCGTTCTTGCGCGTCTATTACTTCGTAATCCATGCTTATTACAAGAACATTATGCATGTTTGGGTTTTGACAGCAAAACGCAAACATGCATAAGCGTGTATGGCCGGCTTTAGACTATCCTAGCATACCCCAAAGAGGTCATGGTGTCATGATAGCACTAGTAGGTAACTAGGTAGCGATTTATTACGCTTGTTCTTAATCTTAGTCTAGGTTAAATTTTTATCATCAAGTTTTCATCAATAAATCGATTAATGACGAGATAATGCAGTATTATCTAATCGGAATATTCGCTATCACCGAAATATTTCTTTCTGATACGTATTAATTATCATGTTTTTATTAGTACTGAGCTTTTGTTTACTTTTGTTTAAGTTTCTTTGATATTTTCGTAGTTACATAACCTTTTACATACTTACAGGATGCACAACTTAACAAAGGCCTGCGCGGCGCTGCAGTGCGCTAGTTTCCCTGAGGCATTAGGTATTGTATTACGTTCTTAAAAAATATAGGAATTAATTATAAATCCATATCAATAAAAATTTCTAAAATGGTATTAGACTGCATGGTAATTACGAGAGAATATGGACACCCTAACTGTAGTCGCTCAATGACACGCGATCCAGCTGTCTATGCCTCCCACGCGGCGCAGCTCGCACCAGGGTCAAGCCTGCGGCAGACGTGGTGACTCTGCTTTGTAATAATTAAGGATATTTTGATGACATCAGATATAAAAAAAATCTATTGGTCGTATATCACCTGTGTATTCACCTCCTTAAAAATTGATATAATACTTTTAATCCGGTGCACGCATTGTATATTATATTCTCTACTTAGCTGTTAAAATATTTTTGAACCATAGGTATGACTGCGACATATTATATACGTATGTAGTGACTAATAACTATTCTATGTCGAAGTAAGCGGCCGCAATGGATTGAAAAGTAACAGGACGCGAAGTCATATAATCCAGGTGCTGGTAGGTCTGGTCTTATTCGCAACCAATCAACATACTTCGGAGACACATTGACATCTATGGACACGTAGATATGCTAGTATTATACGACCAATCAGACTTAAGCTATTTTATTACTAAAGTGCATTAAGCGAATTCATGATTCTCATTTGAGGGGGCAGCGCAAATGGGTACAAAAGGCAAAAGCCATATCGGTAACAACCGTGAAAGTTTAACGCTTGTGACCCGGAGATACAATATCCCACTGTGAACCGCGCTGTGAAAGTTTGTGACACTGACTAATAGCCATGAAATAATGCGAGCACTATTTCGTGCATTTTTTGGCACAGTGCATGTAAACTTTTTCTATTCTCTACGTTGATGCTGAATTAAATGTGGGTTTATTTTCAAGTTTTGTTCATTTGAGCGGTAAACATGGAAATAAAACAAGTTTTCGAACATGCTCGGGGCGAGTTGAGATTACCAGGCGGTCATGATCGACAAGGAGGTATCAAATTTGGCAGTGTCGCTGTCAGTGTGGCAACAGCGCGCTGGGTTACGTAACCTGCGGGACGCGGGGTGTGCGCGGCAGGTTGTTGACCTGTATGGTCCGGCGGTGCCAATTCGCCCATCGCATCACATCACGAAATCTCCATTGCACAAACGTGATGCAACTCTAAAATTGCGAACAAAAAGCGGTCGTTCATGCTGGGTGTGCAAATATTCCACTGCATGAACGCGAGAAGTTTTGCCTTCACACCGAATAACGCGAACGAGAAGTCATCAAAATAATAACGCTTGAAGTTTGTTCTAAATTCTGTGGCTTGAATATATTACTTACAAGTTGCAAGCAAAAAATAAGAAAGTCGCGAGAAACTAACAAGAAAGATCAACAAAAGAAAGTCGTCGATTTATGGATACCTCCAGAGGTATCATTGATAAAAAGTATCGCTATTTTTCTTGAATCTTTACCGATCTATACACTCGGCAGATCTAATTAGGAGCACAAAAATCGTGACACAAGGATAATAAAATAAAAGTTCCATGTTGTGCGTCGCTCAGCATTCTCGGGAGCGACCGCACTTCACCGTTTTCCTATTTATGAAATCTGAGGCGCGTCACCTACCTACTTCTTCTGTGCAATCATGCGTAAAAAGTTATTTTGACAGATTGACACTTTGTCTCGTTCAAAAACCAGGTATTATATCGCTGAAATTGCTGATCTACAGGCAAACACAACGTACTAAAGTCAACACATTCTGTTACTGCGCAATTTTCTTTCATCTCAAATCAAGTACCTACATAGCTCTATCAAAGAAAACTGCTACGAATTTTCACTCTTATATTATATGCAACGGATACCAATTATAAAACAAAACTCCGACATTTATAAACAAACTAACTTGACAACCAACAACATTTGGCTGATGTACCAAAAAGGAGAATTGATGTGTCCACTAGTGGCCCGAATCTCATTACTGTTAAAAAGTCTTCATGTCGAAGACGGCTCGGCAACCATCATCGTGATGCCAAATTTGGCACAAGCACGAGTTGGCAACGCCGCGGCCGCCCCCGGGCCGGTTGCTCGCTCGCGAGTGCACGTAGCCACTTCGCTCCACGTAAACAAACACTATTGCGTCACACCCCGCTACACACGAAATTACACCTAAACAATCGCGACACACAGTCGAAATTGGATTAAGCGAAGTCGCGTTGATTAAATTGTTTTTCACGAGGATTTTGATACAAAAATATTTTGATACTAGACTTGACTATTACGCCGGAGCAGTTATTTCGGAAAGGTTTTCAACAAGGCTGCTTCGTTTTGCACGATCAGTTGGTGGCACGTTTAGTTCCACTCGATCACTGACCCCATGTGCAAACTACACAGACATGATTTATTAGTAGAAAAAGGGTACGCTATGCAAGAATATTTTGTAATCAGGATCGCGAACGGTTTGCAATTTCAAGAGCGTATGTTTGAGCGAGTATGTATTTCTGTAGGGATCTGAACAAGGTTGTGTTTGACATTTCAGCGTGTCACAAACAAGCCTCTTGGCTCCCCGTGACCCGTCCCGTGGGCACGTTCCCGTCCCGGTCACGTTATGCCATCACGTCACGAGGCCCGAGGCCGCTATCCACGTGTCGGCTGCCGCAGACGTTTGTGCAAACAATTTATTATTTTACACCTACAATTTGGGAATGTTTTTCGTTGAATTTCACAGTAAATAGCCAAGGCGGCTGTTTGCGAAGATATTCCGAGGCCAGCAGCACTGAGGAGGTGGTTTTATCTATGCACGTGAAAAATAAAATTACTTCTTACACCTTGGTAGTTGGGTTATTTTTTAAACAAATAATTTGAATGTTTTTTTCTGTTATTGAAGCATCGACTGTTTCGATTTATATTTACTATGCATGTTATAATTGAATTTCTAATATCACGTTTGCAATACCTAAAGCAATCTTTTCAATGGCTGGCGAGAACGTGACGCCAATGACCTAAACAATCAGCTTGTGCAACAAATTGAAAACACCAATTTACACACATTTTTTGCTTGATTTGATACTTTGCCTAGATTGATTAAAAGGAAACATGAATTGCGTTCAAATTGTTCTACTTGATAATCGGTGTAGTACAGTTTTAGACAATAGAATGAATACAAGCCAAACTCTGCTACTAGGTTTAGATACCACCGTGCATTTAGAAGATTGTTCAAATTCTCCTTTCTTACTTTACTAGGAATTCCCAAATACGAAGGCATCAGAATTTTCTTGTTCTATGTTCGAGAACGAACCAGCTATGCCTAGGTAAACGTGCTCTATCTTCAGCGATATCATCTTTCAAGTCTTCAAATTAACTTGTAGAAGCGAAGTAGTGATATAAAAACTGTTATAGTGACTTTTTAAAAAGAATATCTATACAAATAAATAAAATTGAAGTGTCTGTTTGTAATATCAAAATAACAGCTTTTTCACTAAATGCGTATGAAAGTATAACACGACACCTATAACATAAACACAATTTTTAAAATGTTTGTCTGTCTGTCTGTTTGTTCCGGGTAATCTCCGAAACGGCTGGACCGATTTTGACGGGACTGTCGCTGGCAGATAGCTGATGTTATAAGGAGTAACTTAGAATACTTTTATTTTAGAAAAGTAATTAGGGTTCCGCGCAAAAAAATTAAACCCATGAAATCCAATATTTCCACGCGAGTGAAACCGCGGGCAGTAGCTAGTTTGACCATAAAATAGTACTGTTTTCTAATAATTTTTCAATTTTAAAAGATGTTTATCTTTCTAATAGTTTTATTTAACATCACTATTTGAAAAATCAATACTGAACCAGTGCCTACGGAATTTTGATAAATCAATACTGAAAACAAGGCCTACGGAATCGGCAGCCAAAGCCGAAACTCAAGCCGTACCCGTAAACCGATATCCGGAAGTTAAAACACACAATAAAGGACTGCAGTCCGATTTCGGTTCAGCCGTGAAGCAGGCAGCGGGCGCAAGGCGATACTTTCAAAACTGCCCCAGATGTTGGTTAACGGTAAAGAGACCATCTCGCGACAGATGCTGTTGCATATTGTCTGGCTTGCGAATATCGAGGCGGAAAAATGCACTTTAACAAGCTTTGGGTGTATTGAAATGTACAAAGCATTTATATTGTTGGGGAAACCGTATGACGTTTAGGCCTGTTTTGAAGGGTTTTTTTATGTGGGTAGTCCGAAAAGGTCTGCTCTTTTATGGGCAGTTGAATTTGTGGCCGAAGTACCCGAAAGTTTGTAATCTTGGGTTAAACACACGTTGTTACTTGTAAGTTATCGGATTAAGTATCAGCTTTCTCTCTACCAGAGTTTCCCTTTTGGTAGGACATACGAATGGTGCCATATTGAACATTCATCTTTTTACCTTCGCTCATTATTTATCAATGGTTTCGAATTACGCATCTTAACCCTCTCGTTCCATCATCGAACGAGTAACGACCAGACTAATTTTATTTTATTTTATTTTCTTCGGAAAACTAACAGCTAGGTGCTTAAAAATATTAAATTAAGTAACTAATTAGGGCTAATTAAAAGTTTTCACATATAGTATACTAAATGAAAATTATCATATCGTCGTATACACGACTGACGGAAGATGTCAGAACAATGGCGAAGCTTCATTGTTATGACGTCAGTGATGGATGCACTGAGCGTTTCCATACTGGTTAAAGTTACGCATACCACAAAAGACGAACTTCATGTCGTTTTCCAACTGTCATAGCTTGGGCATTATCAATTCGCAACTGAATAGAATCTTCAGCTAACCGTTTTAAAATCGTCGACTGCATTGTCACTGAGCAACACGGAAATAAAAATTACTAAATCGATACTATCTTGCTTGTATTGTAAGGCTGCACCACATCAACTCATATCTTCATTAAACAAATAATTTTTCATTACGTACTATTCCATCCAATCATTCCCCAAGTTGAATGCTCCGCTCCTGTCCTGGGAAATCATTGTTTCTGAATGAGACGTTTTTTCCAAGGCAGCTAGCTAATCGAATTTCCTTTTGAAAATGTGTTTGCTGTGAAAATATTTATAGAAACCGAATTGAATCCAATTCCAATTGAAGCACTGAAGGTATAAAAATTAAGGAAATTCCGCGTTCCGCAACCGCACGCGTTTATAAAATGCGACGTGATTACATATTCACCAGAACATATCGTACGGTATCATCGAGGAACTAAACCCTAGAGATGCAGTGACGTTTGGTATGCACGAAATAAATTCCACCATTTTTGCCTAGACATAATGCGCTCTGGGGCCCGATCGCGTTAATTTGAAATGACAGCGTACGGTTATGAGTTAGTTGTGGTTTGATTCCAACTGTAGTTTAGTGTCGGTTCACCTGTGTAGAATTTTTTTCACCGTTCATTTGACAGCGTTAACTGTCAGTTGTTGTCGAGAAACGTCTCAACTTTTGGTAAAACTATTAGCGCGATACGAAACGGTCAAAAAGCTGTAAAGTGGTTGTAGTTTAGTAGCGGTTTGGTTGATAATTTTTAACGCGATTGCCCTCCAGGGCCCTATTTAATAAAGCTGACAATTCGACATATATGCCAAAAAATGACATAATTGTAGAATTGTCGCGCTTAGGCTGTTTAATAAAAGTGACAAATATGTCAAAAATCGACTGGTGAAATCTTGATATATTTGTCATCTAAAAACGCGTTTAATAAAAATCGACATTATATGTCAAAAAACCAAGTCTTTAATCTGACAATAAGAAAATTGTCGTGACAAATTTGACAATTTTCCACCATGACAATTTTGTCGCCTGTAAGTTTTATTAAACAGAAAAACTGTCGAATTTTCAGTTATTGACATATGTCGGACTTGTCGGATTGTCAGCTTTATTAAATAGGGCCCTGATTGGCTAAGCCACCGCCTCGTGTCGATTTCCCATGCGCTGATACGCTGAGCGCTGATATGTTTTATAGCACAATCAATACATTGTTGTGAGCTCGGATGGTACAGTATTTCTTCTCTCGGGGTTACTATATCGATGTATGGTAATACACTTATAATGTTATACAAAGGTATGATAATAACTGGTACCCTTTAAATAGCGTGATGCAAAAATAAAATACAAGTCCTCAAAGTTGACACAGACAGACTTTTGTTATCTTTCCTTGTATCAATGATTCGTTATCTGTTCTTTGACACGAGCTCCAGGCGTGTCTTTGAAATTTAACCCGATATTATACACTGCAAAACTCAATAGAGAGAATTTTTCAGTGCTAATTCTATTATAGTTGAGAAAACAATTTTCTTTTAGCTACATTAACTGTAAAAATAGGTTGAATCAACCTCTTTGGTTTTTTAAGTGTTAGAGTAGACTTTTGTCGATTCTGTATTCTTTTTAGCATACGACAGTTTCATAATAATATTATTTAAATATACTCAATGTCAATTCATTGTGTGACTAGTTGACGACGTTTTATATCTTTAAATAAATCGAATAAAACGTAGTTTCTTGGGCGCCATATTGTCGATAAACGGGTTATTTATCAATATTTGCAGAGGTTACAAAGTTGAGATATATTTTAAAACTTGTATTTATAAATGGACATACCGCGGTTCCGCCCGGTTCAAGTTTTTTAATACAAGCTTTTCATCTAACTTCAATTGTTGGTATCGTACACGTTACTTTATGTTTTACTAGCTTCTGCCCGCGGTTTTCACCCGAGTTCCCACAGGTACCGTGCAATTTTCCGAGATAAAAAGTAGCCTAGATGTTACTGTCCGGTTCATAAACTATATCTATGTCAAAAATCACGTCGATCCGTTGCTCCGTTACTGCGTGAAAGAAGGACAAACCAATAAACACACTTTCGCATTTACTTATAATATTAGTAGGATTAATTTTGGGCTGTGAATTACGGCCGCGGACGTTATTTCCACCCAATTATATAGATTTTTAGAACTTCCCCGCCTACAATACCGAAAATGGGTCGCCAAAAACGCTGTAACACGAGTTCCTTTCTTTCTGAGAATCTGAAAACGAATTACCTATCTCAAGATTCTCATATCTTAGCAACCGTTCAAAAGTACAAAACCAACATTAACACACGTCCCAATTATCAAGTTCGTAGATCTCACAGCTGCGCAGATTCGATCATGAGAGTGGTATTTAACATTATGTAAAACATCACACATAATATATATAAAACTAGCTGCTGCCCCGCGGTTTCACCCGCGTGGAGATTTTGGATTACATGGTTTTTATTTTTTTGCGCGGAACCCTAATTATTTTTCTAAAATTAAAGTAGCCTATGTTACTCCTTGTAACATCAGCTATCTGCCAGTGAAAGTCCCGTGTAAAACGGTCCAGCCGTTTCGGAGATTACCCGGAACAAACAGACAGACAGACAGACAGACAAAAAATTTAAAAATGGTTGTTTTGTTATATGTACCGTATATAATTTCATATGCATTTAGTAAAAAGCTGTTATTTTGATATTACAAACAGACACTTCAATTTTATTTATCTGTATGGAGTATGGATATCTAGGTAAATAAAATATTAAGTGTTGTTGAAACGATACAAGTAACCTTTCCTTAGTTTCTAACACTCGTTCTAAATTACGCGTTATTTCCCGCGTTTAATATAAATACGTGTTATTTCCCTCAAGAAGTTGAAATCAACGTAGAAGCTAAAGAAAGTGGTAATTATTTGCTTTCCCGTCACAGTGCCTGTTATGCATTTATTGTTCACATATTTTCACCGATAAACAAAGGAATCGAACGTGAAACGACTGTTTGTGTGTACACAGAAAGTTATTCGAAACTGTTCTTATTCATGATCATCGCTGGGAGACGCCCGCTTCTGAATATTAGACATAGTGGAAACAGAAAAGTATGTTATCTTCATACATTACAGACAGCGGCTTGTGTGCGCGCCAAATTTTTTTTTTAACAACCTTACTTGTGGTCTATCGACGTTTGTAATGTGTATCGTAGGAGACAGCAGGTGCGCAGCCTTTAAAAAAATGGTGTATGGCGACTAGCTCAATGGCACCGCGTGGGAGAGATCGACCCACGTCGAGTACAAACGTCGGCTGGCGCCGTCGCCGTGTTAAAGGGGTCGGGAGAGAATAGCCACGACGTCCGAGTGCGCTTATCTAAAGCTAGTTCCCGTGGGACCGAGAAGGGCGCTCGCGGGAGTTGTAGTGACTCTAGTTGCCTCGATCCAAAACCTACACCATCGAGAATGACAAGAAACTTGACGGCGGAGTTGTGTGCGCGCCAGTAGCTCAGTACGCAATCTTAGCATTCACTTCGCAGCCTTCCCAGTCCTTGTAGTGCGTGCGCAGCTTGCGTACTGGCGCACACACAATACACTTACAAGCCTCGGTATCGACCGCTCCATAAAGATAACGTACTTTTCTGTTTCTTCTATGATATAGACACAGGCCGCCCATAGAACAACCAACAAATTGAAAGGTTTCTTGCCACTTGTATCCAACGGCTTCTCCGATTCGGACTAGATGGGCTGTTCCCATTACTGAATTTATATATTGAAGCGATAAGGGCTTAGTAGTAATGACGTCAGCCACCGATAGGTCGGTGGTTCGAATCCTACAATGAGCTCAAGCTTTCGGTGAACGAAAATACTGTCGTCTGCGTGTTCCGATAGCTGCTGCACTTGAGAGCCAGTCCCAATCTCATCATCATCATCAGCCTATTACGCTCTTACTGCTGGGACACCGGCCGGCTCTCAGAGATATGGGACATAATCCACCACACGGGCCAAGAGCGGCTTGGTGGATGTCACATGTCCTCGAATTTTGTGGTTCTTGAACATGCGGGTTTCATCAAGATGTTTTCCTTTACAGTTTTAGAACGAGTGTGGAAAGTCCAAATCTGGTTTTACCGTAATGCCAACATCGACAACATAGTTGCTTGCGAGATAGTGTTCAATCGTCAAAGGCTAACCTAACCTAATAAAATGCTTCTAAAAACATTGATAAGGCGTGGATGAACACTTGCATATTTTTCCAAAAATAACAAAATCGTGTTTAATTTGATCGCGTCTTTATTATGATGGTAGGAAACGAACAACTGGCGACCACCATAAACAAACGGAAATGAAAATCTTCCGCAGTAAATTCCTGTTATTTATAGAACATAAAGTCAAGTCTACAAAACCAATTATATCAATATTATTCAGGGTTGGAAAAAATCACGATTAAAAAACTTATAAAGCGTGGTTTTTTAATTAAATCCTAATTAATCATGACTTTTTGGTTTTGTCATATAGCTTTATTACTAAAAATTTGGGTATAACGGAACGCACCCCAAATACCTTGAGTCAACTATTTGGGGCGATAACCTAGCTTCAGTTGAAGTTTTTTTTACCTTGAACATTGTTTACACTAAATTACGCAACCGACTGGGCAACGAAATAAAAGTATAAATAAAAAGAGATTTGATTTATTTGATTTAGATTTTTGAATTAGGATTTAAATAAAAACGATTTTGTCGTGCCAACCCTGATATTATTCCTTGTTGTTATCGTAATTTTGCCAGTATAGCATAACAATTATTGCTATGGGGCTATTCCACGGTAATCGATACCAGATGAGATAAAAATAAATGTTATGTTATAAGCACTTTAACATTAATTACTAATAGTAAATATGTTTAATTTTCACCTAATGATGTAAAAAAAAAACAAAATTCTAGCATTCACTCAATCAAATTTCATTTGAAGTTTCATCTTGCCAAGGAATTTCCATGGTAGAAAAAACACATGTGTGTTGGAAACACTGATTTGCGTTTTCTATGGGTTATTCCGCGATATTTTGACTGTCAACAGAGTGCTCAAGATATCAGCTTGTGGTGGAACAATTTTTGGTGTTTCTCAGATAATTACATAATATTTTACTAATAATTTTAGCAAGGCAAGTTTGCATGTCACGCCCGTCACAAAATACATAGAAAAGTTCTCATCAAAGAGTCCAAATCACTTGCACGTTGTAATAAAGCTTACGAAAGTAAGGATATGTCGCAAAGGAATGTATGTGAATAACTTTTATAAATTTTTATGTTACTGATTGGTGATGCTGAGCAAATTACTTTGGTCACGCCCGTCACAAATCACGCCCATCACAGTATTTTTACCTTTTTTTTATTTATATATTATTTGGTAACAAGAAGAGCTGGTCGTTTGCCTGATAGTAAGCCTAACGCCGGTCCATAACAATTGCAGTGCCACTCAGAACTTTGAAACACAAAGGCCAGCGCGGCACTGCAGTGCGCTTGTTACCCTGAGACATTAGGCATTAGGTCTCATAAGCCCAGTAATTTCACTGGCTACTCTGGTCATCAAACCGGAACAGAGTAATGCTTGCACATTACTGCTTGGCGGCAGACTTCACGAGCAAAGCGGTGGTAACAACCCAGACGGACACCCGCAGAAGAGTTAGTCCTAACATTAACAAAACCGGCTAATAAACGGAGTTTTTTAAACTTTCGCTTATAAATTTAGAATTTGGGTTAATGCTTTTATGACTTTAGGTGATAAAATTGTTTGTTTACTTATTAAAAATTGAACTCGTCACGCCCGTCACAAAGTCTTGTCACGCCCGTCACAACTTATTTCAGGTCACGAAAACTGCAATGTCAAATATTCACATACGACATATCACTGTAAATCTAGAAGGCATATTATTCTAAAAGGCGGACTAATTGAATTTAAAAAACAATTGTGTAATTAGCAGAAATATTGTGTCTTGTCGAAGAGGTCGATAATCTTGTTCGAGTACGCGTCACGCCCGTCACAGCGACTAAAATCGTCGTAACTTGTTTTGTGAGCCGAATAAGAAAAAAAATGTTGTAAATTTAGTAAAAACCATCGATGTCTTATCTATTACAATAGTATTTAAGCAATTTCGTATAATAGTTAAAGAATAAATGCACAAAATAGAAGTTGAAATGTCACGCCCGTCACCGTGGAATGACCCTATGTTTAAAACCACAGCTGTCTTAAGCAATAAACGTTTCTTATTTGAATTTATCCTTTATAAAAGCTGTTCTTATAATGGAAGCAGGCAACCCTAACCTTCGGACGGAATGCATCAACTTAATTAGATTTAGATTGATATTAACTCCATTAAATTTTAATATAAATGCCAGTTTAACATATGTACATATATTTTAAATATCTATATAAATAAATAAAATTGAAGTGTCTGTTTGTAATATCAAAATAACAGCTTTTTACTAAATGCATATGAAAGTATATAATATACGGTACCTATAACAAAACAACCATTTTTATATTTTTTGTCTGTCTGTCTGTTTGTTCCGGGTAATCTCCGTAACGGCTGGACCGATTTTGACGGGACTTTTACTGGTAGATAGCTGATGTTACAAGGAGTAACTTAAGGCTTACTTTTATTTTAGTAAACGAATTAGGGTTCGTTGTTTTGTTATAGGTACCGTATATGCTTTCATATATGCATTTAGTAAAAAGCTGTTATTTTGATATTACAAACAGCCACTTCAATTTTATTTATTTGTATAGATTACTGCTGTCACGATAGCTCACCTTGTAGCCGCTGTGGTCTGTCAGCGCGTGCTGTTGAGCTTGCTGCTGCGAGTGCGTGGGACTCACAATGCGGCGTTTCTTGGCCGGTTGTCGCACCGGCGAATCAGCCGGGTGGTAGTCTGGCTGGAGGCTCTGTGGCTGACTGCTGCGATATTGCGCCGACGGCTCCGTGTACATGACATGCATTCCCTGTAGGCAAAGAGGACTCAGTTTTAGTCACGGAAAAGGATTGACCTGCCGTGCCAGCATGCGCACCGTGACAAAATTTTGTCTATGCTTAGATCGTGCATCTATCTCATATTCGCAAGAGAACGAGCGAGACAAAACAGTAGAGAAAATTTTGCCGCTGGACTCGCTTGCTCCCAATGTTAACTTTTCTTAGAGAGACTGAGAGCGTTGACAGTCGCTAAGTTCCGCATCACAGTACACCTACGCAGTTTTGAATTTGATAACGAGCAAGTCTTACTCCTAAACTACCAAGCTTTATAAAAATTACGACTAAAAATTCGAATTTTCAACGGTTTTTAATTCGTACTAGAGATGAAACATGATGGATTTGAGGTCACACATAGTATGGTGCGGCAAATTCGGATGGCTCTGACTCGGAGTAGACGCTCAGTACTCGCAACTGATGAAGCTCGACGTAAAGTTAGCTAAAGGTGGTTTCCTTCTCTATCTCAGTCACTCATCAGCATGCTCGTGTCCGCTTTCTCTTTCGAACGCTCAGAGAGACTGTGATCCGTTCAACCTAGATCTGCTCCACATAGGTGCTGTATTGACTTTAATATTCCTTGAACAAGCTGGTGCCCTCACGATTTTTCCCTTCAGTGTTTTCTTCTTCTTTGTCGTTTTCTTCATTACTGAAGGTCGTGCCTGCTCTGGAAGGCCTTGGTCGAGGAGCTGACTAGCTGCTTCCACACCACTCTGTCTTCGGCTTGTCTGAGAGCAGCAGTAACAGGGAGTCCCGTAATCTCCTTCACTATATCAGACCAGCGGTTAGGCGATCTGCCTCGAGGTCTTTTTCCGTCTACTTTGCCCACAACAACCAGTTTATCGAGGTTATCAGACTGTCTTCGAGCTATGTGACCAAAGTAGCTTAGTATGCGTTGATAGCAGATTGTGGAAAGCCTAGTGTCAATCTTTAGCTGGTCGAGAATAGATTTGTTGGTCCTTTTTGCTGTCCATGGTATACGCAACATTCTCCTCCAGCACCACATTTCAAACGCGTCGATCTTTCTCCTGTCCACCGCACGGATCGTCCAAGACTCGGATGCGTACAAGAATATCGAGAAGACTAAAGTTCGCACCAGTCTCGATTTGGTGACATTGGAAACCTTTCTATACTGCCAGATTCTTGTAAGCTTGGTCATTGCAGCTTTGGCCATCTGAGTTCGTCGTCGAATCTCCTTGTCGCATCCTCCCTGGTCACTGATCATGGATCCCAAATAAATAAACTCATTGACGAATTCCAACTGTGACATTTCTCCGGTCCGCAAGAGATGGCCAGCTCTGTCTACGCACATGACTTTGGTCTTCGCCTTATTGATTGAGAGCCCAACCAATTCACTCTCGTCCTCCACCCTCTTGAACAGTCGGGCCAATTCAGTGTTTTAAGCGATGGTAAATTCGCTTTGATCTGTTGTCCCAGATAAGCATGTTGCCATTTTTATGATCAAAGAAATAGTATAATAATTGTATTTATTATAACACAACAAAGAATGTAAATTGCCTTATCATGCATGTATTAAATTATTACACAAGATTAGATTGAGAAGAAAATACAGAGGGTAACACGGTTACACTTTAATATAAAGCGATAGAACCATGTTACCGCTCACATAAACCAGCATGAGGATAGAGTATAGACACCCAAAAGACATTTGCAACAGAATTATGCCGTTACTAATAATGCAATTTCTGAGCCAGTGTCTGCGGTTACGATAGGCCGACAAAAAAAACCATTCACCGTGGGCCACCTGCCTTATTGAATGGCTAATTACTGAAGCAAAAAGTGTCTCGATCATAATTTGGCTCCACATCCGCGATGGAGTTGTTTCAACGCCGCCAAACGAAGGAATTCTTTATAATATCCGAAGGCACCGCGGCCAAAACCAAATTACCCATCCGCGCTGTCCATTTTTAATATTTCGTCTTTTACGACGAGGTAATTCCGCAGAAAGCGTCGTAAAAATCGAGTTTTCATTCGCTAAGAGCACCCATTACCGTGAACCATGTCTACGTTCCGTGAATTTGACGCGTAAAAAGGGCCACGAAACCTGTGCTGCCGAGCCAAGACTGCGACGCTTCATTAGTAAAATTGGAGAGTAATTACCGTAGGCTTAGTCGACGGCCTTAATAACATAGTGTAGCCACTTCGAATCCATTTACTTGATTGTTCTCAGTTGGATATAGTTAGCAAAGGACAAGCGAAATACGAGCAGCGCAAAACAATCTAGGCTTACATTGAAACCTGATTCGCCTTGAGCAGTCGAGGCAGTGTAGCCGCCCCAGCCGAACGTGAAATCCGCTTATTACAATAAAAACTAAGACGAACGCTTGCAAGGTTTCGCTAAAATATCAGCATGCAATAGGCCGTGACAGGCACAGGTTTGCCTGGGAAACGTACGAAATTTTTCGGTTATCCGAAATAGTGAAGACCGAAGGTCGCGTCTATTTGAATTCAGAAACATTACAAAGAAATACTGAGGTGATAGGAGACGATGCCAAAAAGTCCAGTGCTCGTTTAATCATTTCTTATTGTTGGCTTGTTTACGATTATGCTACGAGTTATTGATAATTGGCTAATGTTGTAGTGTAGCTGTGTAAGAGTTATATAAAATGCGTCATTGTAGTTCAAATATTTTTATGTTATCGTCTGTTTTACGTCGTTTCTAGCGAAATCGCTCGCTTTACTCGATGAAGTACGTACATCTTGGGCATTGTGCACGCATGTTATGCGCATATTTCACTAGGAGCTTCACACATTTACATTGCTTCTAGACCTTTCGGCTTGTTGCCTTCGAATGGAAATTTGTAACTTACAATGCCGATCTGAAATTGTAAGTTATGGAGCAATTAGTTTTGTATATATTACTAATTAAGTTCAGCACATTAAAAACAGATTTCAAAAGGCATGGAAACCAAGTTCTTTGACATTATTTTAATTATTATCTAATTTTGCATGCTTATTAAAAGCTAAATGTGACGAGACTTATTCTAAATATTTTTAAGACCTAAAATTGTACCACATTTACTGCAATAAATGAATTTGAATTTTGAAAATTTTTTTTGAAAATTTATGATAAACTTCAGGGTACCAAGATCTTTCAACCTCTTTTAATTTGGTTATCAATTACATCGATATTTTTTATTGAAGTCATATTAGAGCTTTATGAAATATATTTTATAGTGTTAACCGACACTAGCGGATGTTCACACAAATATATACCTCACAAAAATTTCGCTTCCAACAGGATTCGAACCTGCGTCTTCTGGCTTGCCGGGCCAGACGCCTTAACCACTAGGCTATGGGAGCAATCGATGTTGACTCGAATCCTTTTGGAAGCGAAATTTTTGTGATGTATATACCATATTAGAGCTGTTACATATTACACTACGATCTTTAAACTAGCCTCGCCCCGCGGCTCCAGTTGCAGTTCTTACAAGGTTCTTATGATTTAAGAACCATTTCATACGGGGATCCGAAACAAAGCTTAAAATCCATTAAAAAGGTAAAGCTATTTCTATCTTGGCGTGATCCAAGTAGGTAGGTACAAAGAAACAAACAAATATCTTCAAATATTACTCGAGTTGTAAATTTGGAAGATCATAAAACAAAACGAACAAGGCAGGTAGGTACCTAAATTTATACCTTTAAGCACTCAATACATTAATTCATGAAAAAACGCGTAAACAAGTAAAAAACTGATACGTCGCTTTAAAAATCACGAGCCACACGTTTACCAGTTCTCCAATTCCGTGGGATTTGAATCGCAAACAAATCACCAGTTAAATATTTAAGTTACCCGCATCACGCAAACAAGGGATAAAAATAAGTAACCAATGGCAATTGTAATGTTTTCTGGAAATACCAACGACCGAGTGGACATGCAATCTCGATTCAAATGTTTCTAACACAAATATATGGTAGCTTCGCTGTGTGCTGGTAACATTGTAAGTTTCACTACACTAACGTGCTGTTGTGTAATAATATGTGGAGCTTAGAAAGTTTCGTTATAGATATGGTCAATGGTCATAGAATACTAAAATGGGCTTCGACTTGTAGTTAGTAGTGTTAGTGTGCGAGAACTTTGTCTGAATCTCTGATTGACACTGCAGTTAGTATGGGTTCAAGTAGAGCTAAGCATGCGAGTGTAACTTAGGCTACTTTTTATCCCGGAAAAATGCACGGCTGGTGTAGGAATCGGTTAAACTTTCCTTTGTTGACCATCGATTTTGGGGGGGAGGGAGGGGTGAGGGGGGAGGGGGGGGGAGGAGGGATACCCCCTGTACCATCCCCACCCCGCGGAGCCCCATGGTTATGGAGATATCCATGGTTAAAGTTTTGAGGTTAGACTACATTTTTCCATAAATATCTATCGATTTATGGGGCGGGGAGAGGAGGGAGGGGGTAGGGAGAGGAGAACTACCCCCCCCTGTACCATCCCCAACCCGCGGAGCCCCATGGTTATAAAGATACCCATGATTAAAGTTTTGAGGTTAGAATACAGTTTGACTCCGCCCTAGCTTCGGCGCTGCGTGAAGAGCAGCCCTTCCGCCCTTGCGTGACGAAGCACGGTCACTCGTGCTCGGCTCCGCAGCTTCGGCTTTGGTCGCGTTCGGCGACCAGCCTCCGCCGCTCCACCTCGCACGGTTCCCGTGCTTCGTCACGGCGGGCGAGGGCTGCTCTTCCTTGCGCGCCTCCGCGTTTTTATATACACTCTAGGGGTAGGGCAGACAAGACCACGTGGAAAGTGGGGTGCTCTGATTCGGTTTTGAATACAGTTTGACTCCGCCCTAGCTTCGGCGCTGCGTGAAGAGCAGCCCTCGCCCGCCGTGACGAAGCACGGGAACCGTGCGAGGTGGAGCGGCGGAGGCTGGTCGCCGAAGGCGACCAAAGCCGAAGCTGCGGAGCCGAGCACGAGTGACGCGCGCCTCCGCGTTTTTATATACACTCTAGGGGTAGGGCAGACAAGACCACGTGGAAAGTGGGGTGCTCTGATTCGGTTTTGGGTATTTTTCGGATATTCATAATGACGTTAAAATAAAAAAAAAAATGACGTCGCTTCACGTTCCATTCCGCAGTATAAACATAAATTCGTTATTTTTTGTGTAATGTAATTGTGTAATAAAGCACGGTTATTGTGCACATTAATTACACACCAAATTTAATAAATGAAAATAAAATTATATTTTAGAAAATATAAGAAATAAAATTTAATAAAATACACCTCTAGCATCAACGGAACGTAAATGTCAACTTTGACGTCTACCATGACAGTTTATCCATAAAAATCTTGCAAATGGCGTGTTATTTTCCAATTTATATCGAAACTTTAAAAAATTATATCTCGTAAACCGTGAATCTCCGCACCTTGAGATATTTGTAAAAAGCTTTCTATTTAAGAGTACTAACTACTATAAAAACGTGAGTTTCCAAATCGATGGTCAACAAAGGAAAGTTTAGCCTAGGAATCTCCACCGGGAGTAACCGTGGGCAGAAGCTAGTATTTTATAAATCTGAAAGTGTGTTTGGTTAGTTTATTCTTCTTTCAGGCAGCAAAGGAGCTATAGATGGACGTGATTTTAAACATTGAATAGATTATTAGCCTATCTATGTCACTCTTCAGCTATTAACAATCCGGGTATACGCACGGTTCCTGTGGAACCTCCACGCAGGTGAAACCGCGGACGAAACAATTACCTTTCACGATTAAAGAAAAACAGTAACAAGTTCCGTTTTTGCTGGACACGACGCGATGAAAAATACCAATTTATCCTCAACTTTAGTATTCTATCGCATTGAAAATTGGATCTTATAGACAACAGGACGTTAACATGTAAACGGCTGCTAGTTTCACGAGCTGAACGGAACTGGTGGTTAATTAAGCTTGTGACTTTGAAACTTGATATCTACAGTTAACTTTGATATATCGAGGGAAAACGGTAATTAATCGAGGGCAAAATGTTAGCAACGGCAGCGTTTGTCGAGAGTGCATTGCGCAGTAATTATTTTGCGCATTAACTATACCGAGTGCAGTGTTTTTAAACATAATTACACGAGTATGTATACGAGTTGTCTGGTAAATAACGGATAATACTGCAGGTAGCAGGAGCAGGCACGACATCAGAAAAAATAATAATAGACAACATAGCAAATAGAATAACATAAACAGGGGCTGTAAATAATGAATTAAACAGCTGGCGCAGCATTGGAAAGAGGGGGGCGAAAAAAAAAGATACTAAAAATGCCAACTTTAAAAAATTATTTTGATTTTTTAAAATGTTAATCATATTTTTTTCTTAGATGGTCTGGCGTACCATGACCCCCTTCTTAAAGTGCCTTCGAAGTTATCCATTATCCCACCTAATAGGTGTCTGGTGTATAACGCATAGATAAACAAATGAAAGTGCGGCGCAGGCCTTTGTGTTTCAAAGTTCTGAGTGGCACTGCAATTGTTATGGGCCGGCTTTAGGCTTACCATAGGCAAACGACTGGCTCGTCTAGTTATCCAATAGTATAAAAAAGTACTTCCAAAGAATCCCGTCTGTGCCTGTGTCATGTTCTAAGAAATTTATATAGGAAAGATCTGAGATCGTTTCATTCAAGCCTTTGCGTGATAGGTAAAATTATGTTGCGAAAAGAGTGGAGCCGCAGCGCCACAGCCTTTCACGAAGGGTCAAAATTAACATACTAACTACTCCTTTGCGAAAGACTAAACTTTAAGAGCCTACGAGCCCAACCCTCCAACTCATCGGTGGGCGCGGCTAAAATGCATGCTATTTCGTCTAACATTCGTGGGACAAGGTAAGGCTCTGCAGCTATGAGTAGTACGAAGCTAATGCTCGCGCATACACAGCTACACACTCTCGTAAAGTCGCGACCTGCCGCTTCTACGCACACATGCGTGATCTTATGAATGGCGATTCTTCATTCAAAGAAATTTCGTGAATATTCGTGTGATGGCGCTCGCTTTTGTTACTTGTACTATTATCTATTCTGAGCTCTCGTTTGGTCATCGCGCCGCGCGCGCCATTTTTCATTGTTTGCTTCTTTGAGTATAAATTGTAAATTGTTTGGTTTGCCTACAGTCCGCTGCAAACATAGTAATAAGCTATATTATCTACTGTAAGTAAATAAAGTTTCATCAAAATCCACTCAGTAGATTTTGCGTGACAAACATCTATCCATATATCCATCCATCCATCCTCACAAACTTTCGCATTTATAATATTAGTAGGATAGGAAGTAGGAAGAGTAGGACAGGATTTATGTATATATATGTATGTATGTGTATAGATTCCAATGAAATTTGGTGTGAAAATAGCTAGAAGCGCGAGAAAACACACAGGGTACTTTTCAACAACATCATCACTTTTCATAATTGTCGATCTATAGAACGGAAGAAATTTGGGTTCGAGATAGCTTGAAGCCTGTGAAAGAACACAGGAT
The DNA here is from genome assembly GCA_907269065.1 of Crocallis elinguaria. Lineage (NCBI taxonomy): Eukaryota > Metazoa > Arthropoda > Insecta > Lepidoptera > Geometridae > Crocallis > Crocallis elinguaria. The sequence continues at coordinate 4,407,783 of OU026076.1, forward strand.
ACTTTTCATCATTGTCAATCATTTGAACGGATTTTATAGAAATTTGGTGTGGAAATAGTTTGAAGTCTGAGAAAGAAAGCAGTGTAATTTTCAACCTCATCATCACATAATAAAATAATCGTGCATTTGGACAGCGTAGAAATCTGCAGAAGTTATTTTCGGAAACAAATTTATCTAAGTATGCAAATAAATAAAATTGAAGTGTCTGTTTGTATTATCAAAATAACAGCTTTTTACTAAATGCATATGAAAGTATATACGGTACATAAAACAAAACCATTTTTAAAAATTTAGTCTCTTTGTTCCGTGTAATCTCCGAAATGGCTGAACCTATTTTGACAGGACTTTCACTGGCAGATAGCTGACGTTACAAGGAGTAACTTAGGCTACGTGAGCGAAACCGCGGGGTATAGTAACTGTACTGTACAGGGGTAGTAATATCTAATAGTTCTTCATGTTTTATTCTCAACAATCAAACTTGTACACTATAGACAATAACAAGTTTGTATATTATAGGTAACAGACAGTACCCTACCTATGTGTTCGACGATAACTTCCGAATGAAAACTGCCAGCGCGGGAGTAGTTACCTACGTCAGGCGGTATATTTGTAAGGTAGGTAACTACCTACCTACCTACCTAAGTACCTACATAACTTAATAATTTTAGGTGATTCCTACGAGTATTATAACAGTCCTCCAAGTCATTATAATATATAATGCGCGGGTCAGCGACCCCACACACATTGGTACCTACATCTCATCACTCATTTCTACACAAAAAATGTCTCACCCATACTCCTGCCAGGATGACCTTTCGTTTAGATAAGTAGGTATTTAATTACACGACTACACAAAAAAGGAGTGTAATGAGTGTGATGAGTAATGTAATGAGTGTGATTGTATATACATACATACAAACATACGTGAACCCTAAAAACATAACACAAAAAACTGCACAAAAGTTTTGGTGGAATAAAGAAACTCACGTACATACGTGATTCGGTGAGATTTCGATGTATGGGGTATCGCTAGAATCCTTACATAATCCCGAGCGACACTAGCTAGGACTGTCGTGGTTTTTTTCATGATCGATGTAACTTTTGTTACATGGACTTGTTTACATAAAGGTACTTTTCAACATTTATAGTTCTAGTAAGTACGTTATATAGCCTACTTGGCTTCCGGCCGTGGCTTCGCCCGCCTGGCTTAGGTACAAATACAATATCTTTATAAATTATAGTCTGTGTTATTCTGATGTATAACCTCTATATTACGTACTGTAGTTTCATCAAAATCCGTTCAGTAATTTTTGCGTGAAAGAGTAATGAACATCCATCCAAACATCCTCAAAAATTTTCGAGTTTATAACATTAGTAGGATAGAAACGTACTCAGTAGCTGGTATATATTTATTATCACGTACACTGTATTATGTAACCGACCATATTTTTTATACTATTGAATAACGAGACGAGCTGGTCATTTTCTTGATGGTATAACACATATAATTATATTACTCTGATAGAATAACGCCCGCCCATAACGATTGCAGTACCTACTCAAACTTCTAAGCACAAAGGCCGGCCCCACTAGGTGGACCGATGACCTTGTCAAAAGCGCGGGAAACCGTTGGATGCGCGAGGCGAGTAGCAGCTAGCCGGTCCAAGTGACGTCCTATGGGAGACCTCAGACACATGTATGCAAACGTACGTTTGCTTGTCAGAATATCCATGCTTTTTCATCAAGAGCGAATTACGAGATACTACACGTGTAAGCGCGGCTCGTGGTTTTTTGATGGTTTTGCATACGCAAAACCACGAAATATACAAGAACGGCAATATTGTCTCGAAGACCTGCCTTGGCTCAAAGCGACGACTGCTCCGCTTTACGCTACATACATCACTTGCACACCACCTCTTATTTACCGTGGCGTCTGCACTGAGCACGCAGTGGTTGTGTAACAATTGTTTTGAATGGAGGTCGTACAAGCGGGTGCCGTGGGAAGCAACCGTCGCCGACTAGAGTTCCATCCAGCCAAAACTACAACGACACCAGACGATACGATATGCGTCAAGCGGGGATCGTGGTTTTTCCATGGGCCGCAAGCGTTGTTATTTCGTCAAGCAAACGTACGTTTGCACACGTGTGCCTGGGGTCTGCCTATGGGAGAGGCCTATGTTCAGCAGTGGATGTCTTCTGGCTGATGATGATGATGATGATTATGACAAAACAGAGAGTAGTTTCATGCTTTTACACAGACGAGCTGGCGCAATAATTCAAACAAATCAACATTGACGGCTTCGTATTTTTTGCACGTACGTAATGAGCCGTGATTTTTCACCATTCGTGAGCGCGCACATGAATAGATACTATGCTGAATTCTTTGAATACGGATATATAATTCTAGAAGAAAATGTGCCACTGAAAAAATAAATCCAGAAATAATAACGATTCGTCGGTGTGTGGATGAGCCGTTTAGTTCTACCACCTGGTAAAAAATCCGGTAAGAGGTAGGCGAGGGTTGTTGAGGGTTGTAGGTACCTAACATCAAAAAATATGGGTCCCGAACAACGAAACATGGCCGCCATACAAAAAGTAGAAGCGAATATCTCGTAAACGGTAGCAGTTAGGTGGGGGGTGTTTGAACCAACGTTGTAGAGGACCGCGAAACTTTCCAAAAAGTAAAAAAATAATTAAAAAGGCGATAAAAAATTTCGACCAATAAAAAATTCCCGCGTCGCCGCTTTATTTTCATTTCCCGATATCTCTGAAGATATTCATTCAAATCGAACGAGGTCAACGGCTATATTGGTCACGATGAAACATTCTCGATGATAAACGCATTTATTTAGATAAGGATGAATATCGTGTAGGTGGAAACACGGCTGCAAACGAAGCACCATTTTTTGCTAAATTTCAAAATCATAAAAACGCGAATTGCGAGCCAACCCGAAAAGATAGACATACTTATGCTATCTCGGACTTTTTTATAGATCTCTTCAACGGAAATATTTCTTCCATACATTGTTTTCGTATAGCTCTAACTATAATTATGGTCAGCTAACGTCTCAGAAACTGATGACAACAGAAATGATGGGGAGAATTTTTGACAAATATCATCACAACAGCCAGCGCGCCGCAGTACTAACTGTTACCTAATCGGGGCGCCGCCGCATAGAATTATAATCAAAGCAAAGGTTAGGTAGCCGGGCCACCGCCGCCGGCGCGCGGCGTTGCATGGCCGGGGTTACCGCCGGCGCGCGGCGTTGCATGCCAGGCGCGCGCCGGCGCGCGGCGTTGCCGGACTACCGCCGGCCGCGCGCCGAACCGGAGTCCGTCTGATCATAAAGTATTGTAGTAGCTGTATATTCTCTTTGGATTCGACCTAGCTATTCGATAACTTTTGTCGATTGTATCGAGGCTCGATAAATTATATAAAAAGTTGATTAAACCCAATTTATCGATTTGAATTGACAATTTTATCGATCGACAAGATCCGTACTTGCGCTGCGGGCCGGAGGTACCTATGTACCTATTATAATAGACCGTATACCTACACCCATCCAGACGAATTCTCGCAGAATATCTTCTAAGAAGAATATCTCAGTCGGTCATGCTTTTTATTTTACATTTTTGAAAAAGTTGACTGACTATGGCTGGTATTTTAGTATACGAGACATAGGTATTGTACATACCTACATGCCACTGTACTGACCAATAAATGAGTAGTAAATATAGGTGATAAGGTATAACTATAATAAGTAGAATTCAGCGGGCCCAAGTACTAACTCTTACCTATTCTGTGGCGCCGCGCAGCCGGGCGCCGCCGTCGTCGCCGGAGGATTTCAAGTAAAGCGGAGGTAAAATAGGTACCTAGGTACTCATCCAAATGGACTCTCACAGAAAATGTTCTAGAAAGATCGGTGGGTAGCCTAAAGCCTTACCTACTTATGCTTTGCTTACCTATGCTTTCGCCTTTGTGTTTTACTGATTGCTTACGTATTTTATCATACTCACCTACTTCTTATACCTAGCTATAGAAGACATAGGTTCATACCTACTGTAATTCAATTGCCAGAGCGACCGATAAATGAGTACCTAATTAAATATAATAAAGGTACCTACCTAAACTCTTTTTTGAAACACCAAGTTAGATATTATAGGCATTTCTTCCATACATAATTTTCATACCTATAGCTATAAATATATGGCCAGCGCAAGCATCGGAAACTATACAACGGGACGATTTTTTCTGAATTATTATAGATTACCCCGAACAAACACAAAACATGAGCGCCAGACGGCTTTTAAAGCTAATTAAAAATTCTAGATTATAGCCTATCACATTCTCGGATGATCTCTCTTCCATTTCGTGAAAATGCTATGAAAATCATGCAGTAGTTTCCGAGAAGACAAACACAAAAACAAAGACGAATTCAGCGCGCCGTAGTACTAACTGTTACCTATTCTGTTCTATCACGTGACGCAGCTAGTAAATTCAAATAATTTGCTGTATTGAATTTTAGTAGATACCTACTCGTATCGACCTACCTACAGAGTTATATTATTCATTTCATTCATTTTTATTATTCATCACCATCATCATCACAGGAAGGGCCGTGTGGCCGTGCGGGTAACACGGATAAGATCACCCTATCTCTTCAGAAAAAAAATTTGTTATATCAAAATAACAGCTTTTTACCAAATGCATATGAGAGTATATATATACGGTACCTATTATAACAAAACAACCATTTTTAAAATTTTTGTCTGTCTGTTTGTTCTGGGTAATCTCCGAAACGGTTGGGCCGATTTTGACGGGACTTTCACTGGCAGATATCTGATGTTATAAGGAGTAACTTAGGCTACTTTTATTTTAGAAAAATAATTGGGGTTCCGTGCAAAAAAATAAAAACCAAGAAAATCCAATATATCCACGCGGGTGAAACCGCGGGCAGCAGCTAGTTTATGAACTTTTATGAATATATAAAGCTTTTTTATATAACGTGTACAATAAAGTTATCTATCTACTCACGGCGAAATAACCGTAGTTTTTTTACGGCAAAAAAACGTACCTATATGTATATAAAATAAGTGGTCTAAAGGGCTATTAGACGCAATGAATTGACGCAAAGCATAATCACGGACCACGCGCAAACCAAGGAAAATTACCTACTATTATTATTGTTATTATTGTCAGCCTCTTACGTTCCCACTGCTGGGATACCGGCCTTCTCTCAGAGAAAGAGAAATAAATGTATTTTCTTTCTTTCTTTCTTTCTTTCTAGAGAGATGGGCCATAATCCACCACGCGGGCCCAGTTCGGCTTGGTGGATGTCGCATGTCCTCGAATTTTGTGGTTCTTGAACATGCCGGTTTCCTCACGATATATCGAATGTTGCGAGTACCGAAGTCTGATCATAAAGTATTGTAGTAGCTGTATATTCTCTTTGGATTCGACCTAGCTTTTCGATAACTTTTGACGATTGTTTCGAGGCTCGATAAATCCCACTTTATCGATTTGAACTGTCAATTTTATCGAATTTTATCGACCGAAAGGATCCGTACTTGCGCCGCTGATGTGACATTTCTAATCATTTTAGAAGATAACGGTGACCTTATCATAGAATAAATACTCATCGTACAAGCCGTTATGATTATTTCTAATCATTTTGCTCGTGAAAGTTGTGTAGCGTTGTTTAACTTTTAGACACTGTCTAGCTAGACAAAACCACCAAAAACTATTTTTAGACGCCTGTTTAGCTAAACAGCGTCTAAAAATAGTTTTTGTGGTAACGCGGGTTTAGTTCAAGTAGGTACGTATGTACTTACTAGGTAGGTTATAGACTTGTGCTATTATCTATTCTGTGGTTATAAGGAGGTACGTACCTACTCAGTTATCAGTAAGTACATAAGTACCTACCTAAGTACTTACAACATAACACCGTATATCGGTCTTAGTCTTACTAAAAACACACCCTAAACATGTGTTAAACAGCGTCTAACTCCCAATCATGGCTTACTCACGTGTTTAAATATGAGCAACCACAATCATTTTATATCATAACTAGCTGCTGCCCGCGGTTTCACCCGCGCGGACTTTTTGGGTTCATGGGTTTTTTTTGCGCGGAACCCTAGTTGTTTTTCCAAAATAAAGTAGGAGTACCTTATAACATCAGCTATCTGCCAGTGAAAGTCCCGTCAAAATCGGTCCAGTCGTTTCGGATATTACCCGGAACAAACAAACAGACAGACAGACAAAAATATTAAAAATTGTGTTTTTGTTGGTAGGTACCGTGTATACTTTCAAATGCATTTAGTAAAAAAAGCTATATTTTTGATATTACAAACAGACACTTCAATTTTATTTATTTGTATAGATCATTTTATAGACGTTTTTATTTAGACACTGTCTAGCTAAACATGAGTCTAAAAGTTGGTTTTGTGCTAACACAATATGTAATAATAACAAATCGAATAATAATAGGTAGGTTTCTACGTAAATAGATAAGTATCTATTTACTTAAATTCTATTAATAGATTTCTATTTATTAGTATTTGAAAAAGATATAGGTAGGTAATATTATTACAAAAATACGATTTAGCCATTGTTGTACTGAAGTCAAAAATAAACACAGAACACTTCTCTAACGCAGCAAAGTCCAAATTCACAAGCATAGGTAAACATCCAATTTAGGCAAAGAAATCTGAATCCAATATAGCGGGCGGTGGCATTATCATAGAACACAATTATGATAATACGCATATCGTTTTACGTCTTCGGTCGATCACCTTGACCTTTGCTTGTTCGTAATGCCGCCCACAAATTATATAGGATGCCGCCGCACGCACCGGCCGGTCGACCGCGTCTGGTGCGAGACAGTACTTTGTCACAAACATCGCGGTGTTTCGTGACTTTGAAATGGCACAGCAGCACACAGCGGGCACTGTAGTGTGCGTGAGACACTTCCCTCCTCTCCCCGCCAGGGTGGTAAAATTTCCGTGAGACGCGCGATGGTTCGACTCGAAAATCGGCGCGCAAAAATGTACGAATTGGCTTCTGGTACTTGGGGTGTTACGGCAAAACTACTAAATGTATTTAGTCAAACCAAAGTTATTTGAAATGTCGACAAACTAAAGCTTGTTACTATGTTCTTTATTTTTGAGTTTTCTTAGTTCTTTTGTAATTTATTTACGTCCAAACTTGCGTTAAAATATGTGCTAAAATACAGATGTTTGAAGGCTCATTACTTTTAAGCCACTTATTTTTTTTCTGTATAATTAGCAGATCAACCTAGATAATGAAGAGATAAATCGATATTATTCTTAATTTTGGACTTAAAACGTCAAGTAGTGGAGTAATAACCCAAATACGGTTGTATGGAGAAATGAACGACTCGTTTTCCCTTAATTACTATAACTTACTTGTAAAGAAAAGATAATGGCGTAGAAAGGCTTGTCTGAACTTTAGGTTCAAGTTGAGATGTGTTTTAAACCATAAATAGACGAATAGATTAAATTAATTAGGAAGAGAAAAGCAAATCATTACATTCTGTAGTCAATTAAAGCCTCTAAAGCTTTCTCTAAACTACGGTAATATAATTTCCCCTGATGGTGTTTTCGTATCCGACCCAATCATACGAAAAAGGTCGTTATGCGATCCAAGACTATATATATAGAGTATTATAACCAAGTATTACTTAAGCACAAAGAAAAAGCAACTGTGAAATTGCGATAAAATTGTAGAACAAGTACCATTATCGCTTGACGCTTCAGACCGGGCTAGCACTGAGACTAACTTTGTCTTGCAGACGTTCAATAAATGTATTGTAATAAATCGTCGAAAACAGCGGAAGTGAAAACCGCGGTCTATATCCTATAATCCTATTGTGGTCCGAGAACAATACACAGGCTGCCGTTGCCCAAACCTAGTATTATCGACTACCACATACTTTCTAACAGAATGAAGGTGAACGACCAATTTAATTATTGTCGTTTTTGAAATGGTTTAAATTTCGTGAGCTTTACACTGATTAACAACGTAAGATTGAGCCGTTGTTTAGTTTGTAAATGAAAAGCTGTGCTTACAGTCATGCAATTGTATGTGTGTTCAGAGATATTGAAAACGAGTCACTAAATTCTAAAGGCTAACAAACGACAGAATAGGGATGTAGACTCCATTTTTTTTATGATGTCAATTAAATCGTTTACTTGCGAGAATCAAATGAGTACTTATATCAGAAAACTGAAAATCGAATGCTAGAAACGTCAAAAATGCGAGTCAAAGTCGGGCGTATCTACTGAGCACTAAAACGCCCCATACAAATTGGACGGAACATCTTACGTCACTTGTTCAAGCCGTAAAGCCGTGCTAAAACATGCATTTTGTTGATATGGCTGTAAAAAACTGCGTTAGATACATTATCATAGTTGACATACATTTTTTTAAATCATTGAAATCATATCATGTAGTGAATCAGGTGGTATCATTTACTAGGTGATATTTAGGTTAATCAATTATTATAAATAATTATTTTGGGTTAATCAATGGGTGATAAAAAAATCGTTGAATTTGGGTTACTTTTACATGCATTATCTTTGTGGAAAAAAATATATATATTACTAGTGATTTTCATTTTTTCTGTGTTAATGTGATGTTACCTTATGTTATGTTAAACCAATACATAACGACAGTAATAATTATGTGTTTCAGACAACATCCCTATTAAGAGTCTCAGACGTGTTATTTTAACTTAAGAATAATAAAGCACACGAAAACATGACTACACCGCATTTTCATCCAAAACCTAATACTCGTATATACAAAATAATAAACATCTTTAATATACCTGCGACAGAGAAAAATAAATACTTATTTCGGTAATCACCGTATAAATCAGCGGCTTTATGAGAAAAACGTGACATAGCGGAGTGATGCGGCCGACATGAAGAATAATACCATACCATTATCAGCATTGAATATACAATTGTTTGGATCGGTGCTTTCTCGGGTTGAGCAATGCTTTGAGAACTTTGGACACTTGAAAAGGCATGATTGCTGTACCGGCTAAATGTAGCTTTACGTCAATGGTAGGATATCAATCATTGTGCCGCTCTGGTAAAAGATTTGTGCATTTGCGAGGCTGTTGTCAAATGTCAGAGAAGTAGACGGTAATCATGAGCGATCTGGTTGCTGTGTGTTGATATTTTGAATTGCATTGGTTCGTATTGCGTTATAATTGTAACTATAAATCAATATAAATGGATACAATATGAAATCGCTTCCAATCAACTCTCCTTCAGCTAGTTTTCAACTTTAGGCGAGTTAAAAACAAATTACTTGAAATTTTTAGTTATACCAGTTATACGTACGTATGTAAAAAAAAACTCAATTTGTCATTATATTTGTACATACTTAGACTTAAAGCATACTATAGGTATTTGAACACGTAATTTTAGAATAACTAGAGCCAAGGTTTTTTTAAGTCTAATTCATATATTGTGTTCATGTATCGGTTACCGTCATGTTCGCCCGACCACACGAGCTAGCAAAAACAAAAAACATTTTTTTTAAACTCGTTTTAGGCACGTCTGTCAACTGTAGATAAAAATAGGTCTCATGGTTTGCTGACTAGACGTCACAATGTAGATTAGAAGAACTTTGAAAGTTTGTCCATTTCTTCAGTTAAGTTTTAGTGCAGGATCACATTAGCCCACCGGACGCGGCCACTAATGCTTCAACAAGTTACGGACAACATTTTTCATACATTTTATTTAGCATCAGCGCACACTGGGCGTTAGAGTGGCACCATCTGATCCACAAGCTGAGGCAGAGGCCACGTTTGTGGCTCGCTTCCCGCGCTCATTCGACCACAAACACCAGCTTCTGTCCGCCTGCACAAAATAGATAGAGAACAGAAAGGGTTCCTCACCTGGGCGCTTCAGGACGGCCCATAGACCAGTAAACCACGAGACGCCACTTAACCGTACACCCGCGCTCACCAAGCTTATGCATTACCACGTCTTTAGGCTTACTGGAGACCTACCACCAACTCTTAGAGCAGTATTATTTTATCCTTACTTTAACCGACTTTCGACTATTTCTTCGAGTAACACTAATTGTAATACTGTGACTAAACTAAGTAGGTACAGTGTACAGTGTACACCCATAAAAATGACATGACGATCGCTAAGAGTAGACATACTTTTTTCGGGTCATTTTTACAATAAGATAAAGTCTACATATTATAAAATAATACCTACGTATATAATTTGCAAAGCAAAAATTGGCCCCGTGTTCCCGTGTAATTCTTCCATCGAGGGGTCTAATTCTCGATGAATTGTTTAGACACGAGGTCTGTGCTGAAAGACCGACTGCATAGGTACCACCGGGGCCTGAACATCGAAAAGTCCTTCGGATTTACAAGACTTCAAAAAAGCGATAAACTTTCAGGATTTCATCAGAAAGTTACCTCATAACGAAATCAATATAAAGCCCTCTCGGTTTTTTAAAGTTTAGGCGCAGCGCTCTCCCCGTCATTTCTAATAAAACAGATTTTCTTTAAAACGTATGAGAACTTTTTACGAAGATAAATTCAATATTCTTTATTTAATTTAAAAGGTAAATGGATTTAATGTATAACTTGGTATAGGGCATCAATTAGCGCCAAATGTTTTAAGTGTCAGGGTAAAACATTTCCTAGTGAAGGCCTAATTAGCTAGCACTACTTTCAAGTAGAAAATCTGCCGCCAAGCACTTATTGCTGACCGGCAGCGGAACTTAAGATCCAGTCCTATTCTACGTTCACCATGTTCACCACCTCCAACCGAAAAGCTTCCACAGATCAAGTGAGATGGTCGAATCGTGCTTCACCGTCGACCGCATCGTCGCTTACCAGCAGGTGAGATAGTGGTCAAACGTAAGCCTATTAAGAATAAATAAAAATAATAAAAAAAAAACATCATGGTCGGTCAGTGGTCGAACTGAGAACTATAGAAAAAAAGCAGGCGATGAAAATTAAATTCTATATTCTGAAATTGACATTGAGAATAGAAATCAAGTCGAGTCCGTCCACTATCTAGCGAGGGCACGCGTGAGCGCGGCAACACAATGAATTGCCGTTTGCCGTTATGCGTTTCGGTTTTCGTGCAGCCGACAATAGATAGGTAGCTAACGGTGCGGGCGACATATCACGAGTTCACGACTGGCGAATGGCAAACGTCGACTGAGAAAAATAGCCCCGGCCAAATGGCGAAACTCAGTAAACAACTGCCATTGAAGAGTTCTTTACAGTCTCAAAGTATTATGCAGACAGATATTTCTTATCTTGATTAGTTGATAACCTACATATATAAGATTCTACTCTAGTAAGGTGTCAAGTCAGTCAAATGAACTTCTTGCATTTCAATCAATTTTGTTGTGTAAAGGAAATAATAATTATGCTCCTATTGAACTTGACTGTCGGGTCTACATTATGTCTACACCTTCGATAAGTATTAGTGGAACCCTAGACATCACAAAGAGACCTGTTTTAGAAGGTGAACATGAGTTGGTGGGGCGATGAAATGATAAAATTTAATAGTTTTGATGAAAGTAGTTTGTTTATTGAATCGGATTGGGAGTGCACCCTATTTGTCTTATTATGTTACTAGCTCTGCCCCGCGGCTTCGTGCATGAAGCCTTTAAGTTACTTCTTATAATGTCAGCGATCTGCCTGTGAAAGTCCCGTCTAAATTGGTCTAACCAATTCAGAGATTAGCCGATTAGCCGGAACAATCAGACAGACAGATAAAAATTTTTAACTGTTTTTTTGTTATAGATACCGTGTACATATGTTCATATGCAGTTAGTAAAAGACTGTTATTTTGACATTACAAACAGACATTTATTTATTTGTATAGATTAATTAGCTAGGTCTGTGTTTTCACCCGCATGGACCAAGACCCTCAGACACCAAGCAATTTCTGGAAAAAAGTAGGTTGTATCACTCTCGGGACATATCTCTATGCAAGAAAAACCAGTCAGTCCGTTGCTCTATTTTAGTTAGCAGTTATTAGTAAGGATTATCAGTGAATCGAAAAGAACTTTTTTTTATTAAGAATGATATTAAGTCTAGTTTCCGATTGGCTAAAAGTAAAGACTACACAATGTTGGCAAATTATTTGAGGTCACATTGAGTTAAATAACTGCTGATGTGAACCATACAATTATCTTTCCCATTGTTAGCAATGTCAGTGCTATAATAAATTCAGTGATAAAAGATAAAATGAAGCAAACTTGTCAACCCAGAAGGGCCTCTTACAAAATAAATTGTTAGGTATTGGTTATAATAATAGGTAGCTCACAGTTTCCATATTATAATAAAAATTGCTTTTGAAAAAGCAGGAATCAATTTTTTTCGAATACATTGCGTTATATGAAATTTCATCCTCTGATTGTTTTTACTAATTAACCTATTCTTGCATAAATTTACTCATGAAAAAAAATAATTCTTTTAAAAGGTTTGCAATAATTTTTTTTTTTTTTGTTATTTGGTAACGAGACGAGCTCGTCATTTGCCTGATGGTAAGCATAACGCCGGGCCATAACAATGGCATTGCCACCCAGAACTTTGAAACACAAAGGCCTGCACGGCACTGCAGTGCGCTCGTTACCCTGAGACATTAGGTATTAAGTCTCATAAGCCCAGTAATTTCACTGGATACTCTGCTCATTAAACCGGAACACAGTAATGCTTGCACACTACTGCTTGGCGGCAGACTTCACGAGCAAAGCGGTGGTAACAACCCAGATGGACACTCGCAGAAGAGCTAGTCCTCCCACTAACAATAATTGGTGGAGAAATTGAGTAATATCACCACAAAAAAAATACAGACAAATAATTGAGAACCCCCTTTTTCTGTATCTTATATGATTATTTCATGGTGTTCTTTTAATTTGAGATACTATGTTGTTGAGAAGGAATTGATCGGGTTGTTATTTTATTTACCTTTTATGTATTTAAAAAATTTAAAATGCAGAAAGTTTTTTTTATCATTTAGCGGGTTCGGGGCCTGGTTTAGGCTAGCAACTTTTTGATTTCAGTATTACTTGTTTACTTAAAAAAAAGTAACTGTAATAACTGTCCCCTGACATATTTTGCAGTTTTATTATCTTTATGGTGTTAAGGAGTTATCTATAAATTATGACCCGTGTAAAAAATAACAAATTATATTAAATCATTTAAAGTAATTATCATGAAATATTTTTTTTATAATGATTAAATGATATCTTAACAATTTCATTAATTACAAGTTCAAAGAACAAAGTGGAGTGATTTAATAAAATTATCAGCAATGGAAAATTTCAGCAATAAAACTTATTATTATAGGAAACGTTTCAACATTCTTTTCAATTCTCGTTAATAAACTCAATAATATCAAAATTCTGATCCCTAACTAAGGATCTCTGTATTGAGGAGCTGCAATGAGAGTGTTCATAACACTTGGACATGACAAATACAGCTATGTGGTTATTCATATTTAAACATGTGACTAAGGCTTGTTTAACCCTAAGCAAGAGTTTAACACATGTTAATTTTTTTTGTGGTAAGACCAGAAATGGACGGCTCCGTAGCTAAGTTGTTAGTAACCCTGCCTGCAAAGCGAGGGGGCCCGGGTTCGATTCCCGACCGAGGCAGATTTTGTGTAAGCACAAAGTTTGTTCTCGGGTCTTGGATGTTTGTGATGTGTATCTGTGTGTGTCCATGCCACCTGCGACACAGGGAATCCTAGTGCGGGGGTATGAGTGTAAGCGTTTATTTATTTATTTATGTTTTGAGCAATAGGTATGTACAGGTATTATTTCATTTTATTTCATCCCATATGATGGTTGAGTATAAAATCAAATGGAACTCATTCAAGAAGCATGTGACCTCACGCACACATCCATAGTGTACTCCCACATACACACAAATATTTACAAAATAATAAACAACATGCAAAAATATTCAATAATAACAAAAAAGACCTCATATCTCAACCACTGAGCAACAAAGCAATCAACTGGTGATGTAAAATAAGATTCCAATAGGAGAATCTAAATTGGAATCTTCTAAAAATAAGCGGTGTCATATGTTTACCTTTGAACGACTTACTAAAACGCACGAGAGGGAAATGAATACCAGGTTAAAATTATACTAGCGCGACTTACCGAACGCCTGCAGGCGTGCACCAACTTTAGAACCACTTAGAATGGAAAATAAAAAGGTTATTACAATAGAAACGTACACGTAGGCCCACTCGTTTCGTACCGCTAGCGAAAGCAATCAACCGAACATAGGCGGGAATCAGTAATTTTCCACTTGCTATTTCGAACATTAGAACTTTTTATTAGTAGTAGAATACATAGCTTACCTTTCGAAGTCAATTTTCTGCCCGTATGACTCCACTACCATGCTGAAGAAGCACACGAAAGCGGACAAAGGGTCCTTCAAAACACAGCCATTTTGAAACCGTTCTAAGAAAATGTTACGTGTACTATCGTACAGTGTTTTACAGACCGAATGAAAGAAAACACGGTTAACCGTTCGCACTCATTTTGTTTTTTTAGCACAGTAAAAACTAACACTAAACATTTCACACACTTTTATGTACGATTTCACTTCATACTTTCGTTCGCACACACCCGTTCACATCGCACAAAGTCCCTGACGGACGGATCACGGAAGCGACGAACTCACACGAATTGAGCAACGAATCGTGCTGCTTCCAAAAAGTAACTGACGGTGCTGCCAGATATTAAAATGAAATTCTACCATTGCTAATACTAATATAGATTCTAACATCCACTGATTTATGTTTAAAGCAATATAGATTATTTATAAAATCTTTTGAATTTGGCCTAAGCCCAATCCACTCGAGGATAAGCGTACGAGTGTAATTTTATCTTTGAAAAATATAACCTAGGTATCAGCCCTAGATTTCTTAATAGGCCGTATAGGCCGCGTCCTAGGGGCGGCAGCGTAAAATGGGGGCGCTTGATTGCAGAGCTATCACTATCACTATCTGCTATCACTTATAGTTTTTGAGCTGTCGCCAATAAACTAAACCATTGTTGTCTGGTCCACCGCTCGACCAACACCCCCAAAAATTAATTTCAGGCTACAAGTGGAAGGTGGGAACTTGGGGAAGGGGTGGCGCAAATAAACTGGCCTATACATATGAAAGGTATAAATCTGGCACAGCTAGGTAGGTCAATTTCAAATTATATTAATACAAATTAATTTAAACGAACAAAACTTTAGCAAAACAAAATGCCAAATGCCATGAGTGCACAGTGCTTGAAATGGGCCGGAATACCATTACATCTCACTAAAATGATATAACGTTTCGTAAAAGTTTTCCTCATGTCGTTCCTGTATGTCGTACATTTTACTTAATTTTACCTTTTTTTTTCTCTCTACGGACTTCAGGCCCTGCTCAGCCCCTGTGCCTCATCCACTGAGCCCTCTGCTAACCTGCATCAGTGGAGCACGCGGAGAGGCCCACTTCGCCGGGTGGTCTCCTATCTGTCAACAACCTCTCGAAAGAGCGGCCGGCACTCCGAGAGGTTGTCGGCAGATACCCAGGGTGCACCATGTGGAGGTTACCCGGCAGAGCACCCCACATAACACATAGGGCATAAAGATTCGTTTGATAAAAATATTTTGTAACATTAAAAAAATATTATATTCGCTTTCCTGCGATTATGCGGAAAAAAGTCGCTTCCATGCTCCAACGTGCACGAGGCAGTAGTAACGGTATCCTGAGGATGATTGTTGCACGAGTGGATTGTCCAATACAAATTAAATGGATGGACATTCTAATGGGCAGATAGTTGAATTAAAATGAATTAAGTAAAATAGATCTTTTGACATTATATGAATTCGTATCTACTAATTTATTTATTTTTATTTGATTTATTTTGACAATGTATATCTTAATTTTTAATATTTGTTTTAATTGCGTGCACTGTATTATGGATTTTATCTGAAATAAATTATTATTATTAAATGAGTCATGTTTTCATATTTGATTATCTTGAAGTCGTAAAATATTATCACCTAAAATCTATAAATTAATATTAATTATTATATTAAATTTGTTAATCCAAAGTTCTAAAAAAAAGATAAACAGCTGGTTACTCTAAATATTTACAATTTAGTAGAAAGTTTCACAACATGGTAACTTTTTTGTGAAAGCTTACCATAAACACTCCTAGGCCATCTTTTTTTTAATCAAAATATTTGCTAGAGTTGATGAACTTAGATATATTTTAACAACAAAATACGCTCATTAAGAAATCTTAACGAAACGTTAAAATGATGTGGTAGACCGTAACTTAAAAATTTACCGCCATGCTATTTAATTTACTAAGCTATAAAAGAGCCCTAGCTAACTCTCTACTTTAGTCTATGGTTGTGCGCGCGTTATTCAATTTTGTTGCTTAGCAACGTTCGTTGTAATACTAATTTCAAAAGCACAAATGACAAAACCAGAGTAAGCCAAGCATTACGTAGTTACGTACGTCGTACAGTAGTTAGTAATATTTGACCGATTTAGATTGCAGTCTTATGCCTAATGGCATTAAATAAAATAATATATCGTCGAAATGCACGTGTTTAAATCAAGCGTACCATTGTGAAAATCTCCATTCTCAACCAACTTTGTATTTTTTCTTCAAGTACAATGTTGTTTTGGAGTAATATTTGAAAATACTGCTTTAAAACAGTGAAATGTTAAAATTAAACGGGATGTTGGGTATTAAAATTATTTATATTTTATTCTTTGCATTAATATTTAGTTTCATTAATGCCGATGATTATGAAAATGACGATAGACGTAAGTTCATTATATAAATTTTAAATTGTCTGTTCACAAAAGCACTTGTGATTGTGCCCGCACGAATTACACTTTACCTCTATTTTTTTTAATAGCACTTCACCGAATTCACATATTCACATAATTAGCCAAGGATAGGTAGATATTTAAATATTATTAGTGTTTATTGTTTACATTGTTTTGACACTTTAATTTTTTAGTTACTAGTTACCTAGGTTTTAATTTTAGGCAAAGCCGTATTATGGCATAGTTTTTGTAGTTTACTTAATGTAGATACATAACTACGAGCTACCATTATTTTAATCACAAGAGCACCGAGTTAGAACTGTCTACTACTTTTTTTTTATTCTTCTTTCGTGGTGCGATGGTGTCTACTACTTGTCTTATAATACCAATATAATACTTGCACTTTCTGTCATTGTATTTTTTTTTTATTTTCTTCAAATTCAGTCGGTACCAACGTACTACTACGCCACAAAGTACATCTTTGGCTCCTCTCCATTTTACTCATAGTTAAAGCTCACTATTACGATTCTACCAAAATAAAATCATAGTTCTAATATATTTGAAACATCAAGTACATCCTAGTGCGTCCAGTGGCGTATTTTAGGATTCAGCGCCCTGGGCTTGCAGGCCCCGCCGCTCTTTTTTTGACAATTTTAACACTGTTCATTAATAAGATCCTTAGTTAGGTCATAGGTGGTCTTTTTTAAATTTCTTCTGCTTGCACCGCCCCTAGCAGCCTGCCGCCCCGGGCCATGGCCCTTCTGGCCCTAGGGTAAATACGCCCCTGAGTGCGTCCCAACTCCCAACCAGTGTCCAGTACACCAATCGTGTCACAGCAGTCACACTATATGACTCGAATTCGTAATTTTGATTTTTGCACTTTGTATTCGTTTTGTTTGACTGGTGTTACCTACTTTGCACCTACTCAGCACTGCATCCTCTTCTAAGACGTTGTAAATTGAGATAAGTCGATAACCAATTAACAAACTATATCTTCGACCACATCGTCACTTACTATCAGATTTAGTGGTCAAGCGCAAGCCCTATAATTTTTACTCAAAAAATCATGTAGATACCACGTATGTATCTACTTAGTTATAGCTAAAGTCACAGAAGTTCCCGTTCGGCCACACTCGCTTAAAATTCTCCAATACCTACTAAGTAACCAAACTCAGCAGTAGCTGGTAACAAATAAAATACATGGTAAATATCCCGGTACTAAAGTTAACTCTTGTGTTAGTGACCATGAAAGTTATAAAACTTATATTCAGCAGTAGCTGGTTTCATCAAACACATCTATAGGTGGGTTTGTAGAATTTGGGAACACACATCCTGCCAACAACCAGATTTCGCTGATATTGTATAAAACTCACAAAAAGGCATATAATAGCGGTGTAAAGGCGGTGGTTTTACGCGGACATGCGTGCGCGCAGCTTTTGTTCAAAACGGATGTGGAAGTAGGTCCTCAAAGGACACAATGACACAAGTCACTTTTAACGTGACCCTTTTTACGGTGCATTAAAGTTCAAAACTCCACTCTTACCGATTATAGTAGTTAATGTGAAGCAGCCAAGCGTGAAGAGATGACCCTTGCTTTGATTGATTATGATAATTGGCCTCGTCTTTGTTATACCTACCATTTTTTATATACTACTAGCTACCTGCCCGCAGTTTTTCCCGCGTTCCCACAGGAACCGTGCATTTTTCCGGGATAAAAAGTTGCTGTTACTCTCTGGTCCATAAACTATATCTCTGCAAAAAATCACGTCGATCCGTTACTCCGTTACTGCGTGAAAGAAGGACAAACTAACAAACACACTTTCGCATTTATAATATTAAGTAGGATTAGTAGGATAATATTAGTAGGATTTCATAACGAGACGATTTTGTCGTTTGCCTGATGGTAAGCATAACGTCCGGCCCATACCAACTGCAGTGCCATTCAGAACTTTAAAACACCAAATCCTGCGCGGCACTGCAGTTCGCTCGTTCCCTTGAGACATTAGGTATTGAGTCGCATAATCCCAGTAATTTCACTGGTTACCTACTTATACAGTTATGAAACTGAGTTGAAAGAAATATTTATGAAATACTTTTGCAGGCACTTTCCCAGGAGCCCAATTCTCGCGCAAATGACATCATGTCGGATTTGAGATATGTCGAAAAAAAATGGCGTATGTCGATTCAAACCTAATTTTCGTATTCTCGTAATGTCACGATAGAGATATGTCTACCGCCAGCGTTCGACATGCAACGAGTGGTCCGGAGCAATAGACTTTTGATGTCGTATAGAGAACTCGAAATGTTTGTTTGTCTGTGGACTGTGATTTTGCTATGTAAATTGCAGATTTCTTTTGTATAGTCATTATTCTTTGTTAATTAATAATTACTACCTCCACCCAATGAGAGATTCGGAATCTCCAGCGTTTGTTCGTGTCTTCGGGACACTTGAGTGGTTGTTAAGTGATTTTTAACAGTGTTACACAATTTACAGCTTTTTTTAATGTAATATGTTAAAACTTCATCAAAGCCCTACAGCGTCTGAAAGCCGAGCAGTCGACGTTCTCGCTGTAGAACTTTACCAAGATGTCAATAGTTCCATCATATTAGCCGACGATTACCAAGCAACAAATTCAATGTTACTTTGACAGGTACTTTGTGTACAATGTTAAGGTAAATGAAATTATGTTTCATACCCCTTATCCGGATCTTATTTTAACATGATGGCTCCAAATCACGGAGAGAGGCTTGACCAAGATTGTACTCCAGAAAATTTTCACCACCTACAACTTTACTGGAACAGCTGCACCAGCAACCCAAAGCCGTGCTCCGTTATGTAAAGGAGTTGGGATGGCTTGGGTAAATGCACAATACACCCCAAAGAAGAGGACGGATTGCAAACCAGAAGAGGGCGGATTGCAAACATGCAAGAACCGTTTTCCCAGCCCTAAACAGGAACATCACAAACAACCTACTAAAGTTACAACGGCAGGATCTTCGACTTTTAGTAGGGCTCATCACAGGCCACTGCGACTTAAACTATCATCTACATAAGATCGGAGTGACAGACAGTCCTCTATGTCGGGGCTGCTTGCTGGAAAATGAGACTGTGGAACACGTGATGTGGCATTGCGAGGCCACAGAAGAAATAAGAATAACTACCGGAATGCGTGAGCAGCTGACGCAACAACAGCAGACGACTAACGTTCAGACATATAGTACAACAACAACATCAACGTTACTGGAGCAGCTTTGCCAGCGCCCCAAGGCCGCACTCCGTTCCATAAAGGATTTGGGCTGGCTAGGGTAAACGCTGGCAGGGGGAAATGCACAATACACCCCAAGCGGGACGTCAGTGCAGGCCTTATCACCCCCACCTAGAATAAGAATAAGAGTACACCGCAAGCGGGACGTCAGTGCAGGCCTTATCGCCCCCACTTGAATAAGAATAAGAAAGAATAATTATACTGTATAATAAAACAATAAAAAGTAATAAAAACTTTTATTTCACTATATTCTCTCTAAAATTACAAACTATAGCACAAACAAATAAAATCCTAGATGCTAGGGGGACATGATATGGGCTTAATTCGTTTTTTAAAATCTTGTATGTCTTAGCTAGACCAATAATATGTTCTACATGAACATGTTTGCTCGCTAATTTCCGATCCAGTATTATTGTAACACCTGATATTTGTGTCTTTCCTTTCAAAAGCATCGTAGTATTTATAGTAATGTCTTTTGGAACAAAAATGTCCTGTACATTAAAGCCTCTGTCTGTCATGATAGAATCACCACTGGCACAAAGATTTTGCAGTTTGGATCTTTCTATAATCTGTCTATCACTGACTGAACCTCCATAACATTCTGAGACAAGATGTAAGACCACCAGGCGCAGCCCCAATCATTGCCTTCACAGTATTTTTGTGTTTGTAGCTGCTAAATGTTACATGCTGTGCTACAGGATTCCCAGGCTTCATTATGGGTATTTCTGTTGTGTCCACAATAATTCTTGCTCTTGGAAAACTTCTTATATAGTATTGAACCGATTCTTTATTTGGCCAAATACAAATTAAATTCCAAATTTTATACATCAAATGTATCCATGTTGTAAAAATGTTAGCGATGCTAGTTTGGGAAACACCAAATAAAATCTGTCTACTCAAAATCTGGTAAATATCTGCTTAGCTTGATCAGCGTTATTAACAGTTGATCACCAACACAAACATTAATAATTTTACTTCCCTTGTAATTTAAATTATTACACATGTGTCTAACACCAGCATGAATTTATCATAGTTTTCTAGCCCAGTATAAAAATGAATAGCTTCTTGCTTCTTTCTAAATACCGAAGGCTTCTTGATGTAGGTGTTGTTGAAACTCAAGTGCACCAAGCCAAGGGAATACGCTTGGTACAGTCCCTTTTTGAGATAGCTGCATAAAAATGAATAGCTTCTTGCTTCTTTCTAAATACCGAAGGCTTCTTGATGTAGGTGTTGTCGAAACTCAAGTGCACCAAGGGAATACGCTTGGTACAGTCCCTTTTTGAGATATCTGCATATTTGAGGATTTCCTGAAAAACAGTAAAAAGTATCAAACAAACTCTTACAAGCTACTTATTAAAAATAACCACAGAGATTAGGATAAGACGATCTGTGACACTTGACCAAAATAAACACATAATATTTCACCTGTATAAGCTGATTCTCCCACATAATCAGATTCATGGAAATGACTCCGACCCATGTCGGTCGATTTTGTTGTGGAGTTCATGAAAAGTACTCTGTAAATACCACTAAAACCAAACAAAATAAGATGAAAGATCTCAATCTCATGCTAGAGCTGAAAGAAATCGTATGTATTCGTTACCGAGTAACGAGTACATCGCCAGATTCGAAGTAATAAATCACTACTTACATATTCAATTCTTTACTCGTATTTTTCGTATGATGTCAATTTGATTCGTTATCCGTACGAATACAATGCATGATGCGTGAACTGAAAGGGTTTGTCCAGAGATAGAATTAATGCGAGTGAGAAATAAGCATCGTGGCTTCGTATTGTTTATATTTTTTCCTACTTCAAAACATGGAGCAGAAGGGTTTTCAATTCGCCTTTTTCGTGGTGATGTTACTCTTTATCTCCGCCATTTGTCAACCGATTTTTATTATTATTTTTTTCATGAGTAAGGTTCCATAAATTTTATGTAGGAATACCATCTCTAGGGGTGAAAAAATGGGTGATAATATTCCATATTTCACGACATTTTCGCAAGTCGGTTCCCGCTTTTTCCAAAAACAAATTTTTATATAATAAAATGAACCAGGGATTTCTTTCCTTAAAATGCTTCTGGGCCCGACTATGAGTGCCATCGGAGCGATGTTGAGGTTTTGTGAATCATATGCAACCTCACATGGTCTGGCATACAATGTTAAGAAAAGTGTATACATGGTTTTTAGGGCCGCCGGTAAGTGTCTTGAGAATGCACCTCCAATTACACTTGCTGGGAGAACTCTAATAAGAGTAAACAAGTTTAAATACTTAGGCCATTTTCTGACCGACGACCTTAGGGATAATGTAGACATTGACAGGGAACGTAGGGCGCTTGCTATTCGAGGTAATATGTTGGCCCGTAGATTCGCCCGTTGTACAGAGCAAGTAAAAATCACGCTTTTTAAAGCTTACTGCCAGAACATGTATACGGGTGGTCTATGGGTGGACTTCACCAAGAAATCGTTGGATGCTCTACGTGTCCAATATAACAATGTTTTCAGAATGTTGTTGGGGCTACCTCGCTTCTGTAGTGCTTCAGAGATGTTTGTGCAGACGCAGACTGATGGCTTTCATGCCATCATTCGCAAAAAAACGGCATCTCTGATGAGAAGAGTTCGAGATAGTCATAACACCATTCTGAACACAGTGATGGAGAGGCTGACTTCTCCTTTGTGGAAGCACTGGGTGGAGGTGGTGATCAAGTGAGAGGTATGTCCTCTCATTTGGTCGTATCTTTGCGCAGTGTTTTCTTCCTAGTTAATTTAATGTTTTTCTTTAAGTTGAGTCGTTCTACATGTAATTTACTAACAATTAAATTAATGTAATTTTCATTTTACTAACACTATGGATCTATGGTATCTGAAATAAAATTTTTGAATTTGAATTTGAAAAATACCTACTGTATTTTCAAATTTTTGATTTCATTATTTTACTAAGGATTTTTTATGGTGTTACTTTGTGCCAATAATGTCATTCACTATATCTAAATGTATAACAAGACGAGAATTGTTTATACATTATACAATCTGAATGATAAATATATATAACAAGAAGAGAGTACTTAATACGAACGAAATCATACCAAGGAATACAATGATACCAATTACCAACCAACAGGACTCGATGCGATGTTTAATGCTAGTACTCGATTGTATCAAAAGTAATCGAAAAGTAACAAGACGAAAGTAACGAGTACTAATGATTTCAATAAAGAATACATACGAGTACTCGATTTCTCGTTACTTTTACAGCTCTATCTCATGCATAGATTAAAAAGATTTTAATTTGATATTGCAGAAAACATTTCTTTCCACGCGAAAGTACAAAATTTGAAAATAAATTCTCGATTTTAAAACTGTTTACTTTGTATAAATTTATTCAATTACATATCAAATGTACGTTGTATGCATTATTACATAATCTTCATATATTTAAACATTTGAAATGAATACTTGAGTCATTTCTCGATTTCATGTGAATGCAGTCGATAAAACGGAACGTATTTAAAAATGTCTAGGAAGAAATCTATGACAAAAATCTCTAACCGCATCGAGAATGCAGTTTTTTGAATGCGTGGACATTTTAGTGAGATTTTTCGTAGAGACATATGATTAGAGATAATCTCAAATCCGACATAATGTCCCTAAATACG
This sequence comes from Crocallis elinguaria, assembly GCA_907269065.1. Classification (NCBI taxonomy): domain Eukaryota; kingdom Metazoa; phylum Arthropoda; class Insecta; order Lepidoptera; family Geometridae; genus Crocallis; species Crocallis elinguaria. The sequence continues at coordinate 4,431,574 of OU026076.1, forward strand.
AGAATTGGGCTCCAGGTCTTTTTGGAATTCTCCATTTAGTTACGTCTAGGCATAGTAATTCTTGGCCACAGAATAGATAACGGACGTGGCTGAAAATGCGGCGTAGTGTATACTCACAGAATATAAAAAAAACCTTAGTGTACATTTAGAGAAATGCTAGAAAGTAGTTAGGTAAGTAATAAAACATAAAAAGAGTAAATTGTAGCTCAAGTCGTAGTGATGTTCGACTTGTTGCTATAGAAGCGAAACCTCTATATAGGTATTAGGTAGTAAGCACTAAGCAGAAATTTATTCTTTCAACAAACTAAGAATTTATCAATTAAAAACAAAATTAAACAAAACCTTATAAATAAAAAACAGCATTAAGGTCGCCTTCTGCAGGTAGGGTGCCCAAAACGCTGGCGAAATTACCTCGCTGAATAGCTAAACTAATACGTTGACCGAGGTAAGCGCCAGCTCGTTGGTCACCTGTCACTTCTACTAAGCGTCGGGACAACTCCTTAAAAAACAGCCTCGCGTCTGGTCCCCAGGGGCCCATTGTCTCGACCCCAAAAGGAAAAAATATGTATCAATCACCAATATTATTCTAAGCAGAATAATATTTGAATGAATTCTTCCGTGACCAAAACGATAAAGCCTGTACCACGCAGTGCACCCCAAGGCCCAAAGCGTTCTGCCGATATCACAATCCTCGATGTTCCTCATATTTTTGCATAGCATCAAATGATATTAGACAAAAACAAAATTTAAGGCAAGACTTATTTGAAAAATTACTTGAATTTGTGCCGCCGGTCGCCGCACCGAACTAGTTTTACCCTTTGAGTCCTTTCTATCTCTTTGGTTTCACCATATTGAGCACAGATCATTGGGTCATGACGAGCATTATAAAAGACATTCCCTTTCCCCGCCCTAATAAAAATATCTAACGTTTTAATAATCTACGTTTCTGCGACAGAGTTCTTCAACGTCGTTGTTTATGAACTGAACTGTAGGTATTTATAATGTTCCGTAATATTGAGGAAATGCGTTTTGTATCGTAAAACCCGGCGCATGGTACCGGCCGGTAACGGTATAGCTATCCTTGCTTGTGGTGCAAGTGATAAGCGAAAACTACATAAGGATTAGCAAAAAAACATATACTTGTCGTAGACAGCCATATTTAAATTATGTATTGTTTAAAGTGTATTGTTTATGTGTTGTTTTGTTAGTGGGAGGACTAACTCTTCTGCGAGTGTCCGTCTGGGTTGTTACCGCCGCTTTGATCGTGAAGTCTGCCGCCAAGCAGTAATGTGCAAGCATTACTGTGTTCCGGTTTGATGAGCAGAGTATCCAGTGAAATTACTGGGCTTATGAGACTTAATACCTAATGTCTCAGGGTAACGAGCGCACTGTAGTGCCGCGCAGGCCTTTGTGTTTCAAAGTTCTGGGTGGCACTGCAATTGTTATGGGCCGGCGTTATGCTTACCATCAGGCAAACGACCAGCTCGTCTCGTTACCAAACATAATAAAAAAAAAAGAAACTCCAATATTTCCACCCCCTGGCTCCATCATCAGGAGCTCGACACCAAATGCAATCTATTGGACTCGCCAAAAGGAATCACATGAGCCCAAACTCGAAGGGTTTATTTGTAGCCATTGTCAGCCAATAGTTTTGTGGATAGTGGTTAGGAGGTGGATAGTGATCCACCTCCTAGCTCCATCATCAGATCAGCTCCATGATACTAAATTATAGTTTCGTCGTCTAAACTTTGTATTTATACATCCAAAGTTTCATTTCGATACGACAATTAGAAGGTTGAAATTGACTTCTAAAATGTTATTACATTGTTTGTTAGTTAGTTAGCTAAAACAGAAGCCATTAAAAGCGTGTTAATGTGTTAGTTAAAAATTAAAACTAAATTAATTAATCAAGATAATAAATAAAGTTATTTCCACTTCAACTTCAAAGTAAGTAGGTAATATTCAACTTCAACTTAAGTCATTTCCGATTGTTTTCCCCGCCCATATCTCCTGAATCGCGCCACAGCACGTTGTCTGAATAAACTGAAAGTTTACAGGGAGGGCTAACAAACCGAGCTCCTTTTATTCTGGAGATCACGCGATGTTACTCAACCCAGGAACGTGAGGTCACATCCCCTGTTTTGTAAAATGAAGGAAGGATTTTAAAAATAATTTTTAAGTACCTAAGTTTATTTTTTATCATATAATATTTTATTTTACGACGCTTATACACAACGCGATAAGACACAATAAGAGGTACGTGGCCAAAATAGGCAAATATAAAAAATCAGAATCTGTGTGATATTTTTGCAACGTATTTGTAAATAAAATAATCCCTGTCCCATTGTTCATATAGGCGATTTTGGTTTTTTAGTTGTTTTAAAAATAGCTAGTTACATAGTAAGATAGGTAGATATAGGAGATAACCATTTCATATAAAATTAAAACAAAAGCTACGATATATTGGTCAACCAATTGGAATATATAAATTCTGTATGTTTATTATCTTTTTGAATTTTAGTTGTTTTATTTTAAGTTATAATAATTAAAAAAGCGTACAAAAAACTGTGGTTAAGAATGGTAAAATGTACTTAATTAAGACCGAGTGTCAATCATATTTTGTAAAAGTTTATTTAAACCGTAGTTCGGTCCTCACGATACAGGCTTGCCTAGTGTGACGATCACAGATATATCGTTCATAATGTTTATTATTATTTACAGCGTTAGGCTCAACATTAAATGTTTCTTCCTGGTTTATCTTCTGTCAACTGTATCATTGTGCTTAATGCTGGAATAAAACACTTTTGAATTTTTTTGAATTTTGAACCCCACATTATTGTCTTAGCAATGAAATTCGTCATCCACAAAAAATCTTGTTCATTTTACTTGTCGTGAAAAATCCCGGAGAAAAAAGAACCCGGAGACAGTGGAAATTCGGTTATGTAATGAGTGCTTTTACTTTACAAAATACATTCACATGAAAATCGTCTAAAACAAAGAGAAAGCTTCGTTATTTAACTAGTCAGAGAAAATCAGGGGATTCAAATTTTTCCTATTCTGTGGCAAACTTTCACTTACTAAGATATAGGAGAATATTTACTAAAATCTACTAACCTTCCTCCAGTATACATGCTGGTATCTCCCGACCAGCACCAGAGGACGCCACGTCTCGAAGACTTCTTCTGGACTGGTTCTGGAGACGGGCCACCTCCTCCAGAAGCCGCGGTCCCAGTGCCAGCACTCCCGACTAAGCCCGTCATCAGGACTACCACAGTACTTGCCACGGTGTACCTGGACTCGTACCCGCCACAGGTTAATGTTAAGTATTCTAGGTGTTAAGGGACTTAAGGGATGTAAAACAATACGTTAGAACAAAACGCTAGAGGATTTAATCCTAGGTCTCCGGTCTGCACTACTCTGGCCCCTGATCTCAGTATCAGGTGGCACCACAATACACACGTAGGAGATACACACACCTATATTGCAATTTTGAGGCCAAACCTAATGACCAATATTCTTCCAGGTTCCCACCTAATCTAACTAACCCCCACAATCTAAAAACTCCCACCACTCGCAAACTCTCTTCTTACACTCCCAGGTTCCCACTTAATTTAACTTACCCCCACAATCTAAAAACCCCCACCACCCACAAACTCTCTTCTTACACTCCCAGGTTCCCACTTAATCTAACTTACCCCCACAATCTAAAAACCCCCACCACCCACAAACTCTCTTCTTACACTCCCAGGTTCCCACTTAATCTAACTTACCCCCACAATCTAAAAACCCCCACCACCCACAAACTCTCTTCTTACACTCCCAGGTTCCCACTTAATCTAACTTACCCCCACAATCTAAAAACCCCCACCACCCACAAACTCTCTTCTTACACTCCCAGGTTCCCACTTAATCTAACTTACCCCCATAATCTAAAAACCCACACCACCGTCAAACTCTCTTTTTACACTCCCAGGTTCCCACTTAATCTAACTAACCCCCACCTAACTAAATGCGGAGAAGGGAAGGAGTATACCTTAGCACCGACCCTTCTCCAATGCATACAATCCAAGTAACAAAACATAAAAAAATAATGACCAATATTTGCATAGATGCAGCTATCTATGTCAACGTAAATATAGGAGTGGCAATATTCGTAATAGTTTATTCCAGTTTTTAGGATTACCCCAAAGTTCACAAAGTTACCCATTTATCCACAGGCGGTGACAGACAGAACAACAGGCGAATGCATTCTTAATTGCGGAGAGCCTGTTTCACCAGAAAGTCTGGAGCCCGAGATACCTGAAGACCGACGGTATTGGCTCCTTACTGTCATCCAAGGGTCTACACCTGATCTGCTCCAGTTGAAACTAGCTAGGCTGTATCAGAAGGCATTTCTGAGGTGAGATTGTTCGCAAAAAATAAGTAATAGAGTAGGTACCTACCCATACATACTTGCCTACGGTACTTCTTGCTATTTTTTTCCGATTGCATTAAGGATCGGTCCTCCCTGACATAGCTTTGGTATGCTTAGCGACATCTATCTGTCTGACATAGCTTAGATATACCGTCCATATGGAGACCATTTATCCCCCTCTCAAAAACTAACACTTTACGCATTATTGCATTAATTGCAAAAAGCGTAACGTTAGCTATTGTAAAAGAGGTATCCCTAAATCGCAATCATCAAGATACTATAGCAGTTGATAAACAGAACTAAGCCAATAATAATAACGCGATTATATGCGGGAGTAAACTATTATTAACAATAGGAGACTGTCCGGTGTAGTGCCACCGAACACCTTAGTTGGCAGTATTCGGGTGACGCGTTTACTTAGTAAAGGCCGGTCTAAGGAAAGGCTTTCAGTGCACATTTGGATAGCGTGTCGCCCGGGTGCATTCAGCTAACATCAACATTTTCACAAAACATTAAGAACATTTTTATAGAACAATACATTAGTAATAATCCAAAAAGTATTTTAACATCAACATCACCGCAAACCTCGCTGAGTACCCGACAGAGACCTTAGAACTTAGAAGCCATGTTTCCAAGATATATTTTTTTATTTTCAGACAACAAGAGAAGCATCTCGGCATCATCAAGTCACTAGACGCACCCACTGCACGGAAAAAGCACGACGTTCACTCATTCGTAGTTAATAACGATAACAGCTTTAGTCCTAGTAGCATAATAAGTCCAAGTATCAACACCCCTTACAAATATCTTGAAATACAAAGCTCTATGGGAAGCCCCATGGTTGCAGAAACAAAGATAGAAAACGATATGCTATCAACAGTGTTTCATAATAATTCGAGTGATGAGAAATCGCAGGATATTATTGAATTTTTCTCTATAGAGAATCTCAATGACACAGCGATAAAATCTAAAATGTTGATCACTAAAGTTATAGAAGCGCAGTCGTGGGTACTAGCAAATCCTACTGTTACATTGAGAAAAAGGGAAATTAGAGATGAGAAGATTAAGAAAATCGAAGAGTTAAAAGAAGATCTAATTGATATTCCTCTTGAAAGTGAAGGTAATGAGACTCTACTGTTCAAGAGGGAAATTTTAAAAGCTGAGCAGCAACCGCCAGTCCAAGTTCACATTCAAAATATAACCGAGGTAAGGATAAATTTCTTCAATTAAAATACAAACATTACATAATGTGAAATCGACGACAAATCCTTTGAACTTTCCCGATGTTACATACTTTCATATGCATTTGGTAAAAAGCTGTTATTTTGACAACAAACTTCAATTTTATTTATTTGAAAATAGATAGATTTAAAAAACCAAGTGTCTATAAGGAACGTGATGAACTCTAAAAAATTGCTTTAAAAAAGCGACGAACCGACTTCAGTGACAAACTACTAAACCGATTTTGATGAAATTTCTATGGGACCATTCTGAAAGTATACGCTTTCAAATAAAAAAAAGAATTTTCCAAATCGGTTTATAAATGACCGAGATCTGAGGAAACACATATAAAAAAATTACCAGACGAATTGATAACCTCCTCCTTTTTTGGAAGTAGCTTAAAAAATGGTCGCTTCCAGTCAGCAGAAACGGGCAGCGTCCAAATAGTATATGTAGTGCTGGTGGGTGGGCGAGCGGTGCCAGCCGCCGTCGCTGCCAGAGATATGAGACTCGTGAGAGACGCTGAAGTGGCGAAAGAGCTGGGAGCCGTGGTCACCACTAAGGCTGAACGTGAGTATGATAATACAGTTGCAGCTCTCTAAAGTCGGAGAAGTGGTATAACTTTTGTTAGTGGGAGGACTAACTCTTCTGCGAGTGTCCGTCTGGGTTGTTACCACCTTTTTGTGAGTGAAGTCTGCCGCCAAGCAGTAGTGTGCAAGCATTACTGTGTTCCGGTTTGATGAGCAGAGTATCCAGTGAAATTACTGGGCTTATGAGACTTAATACCTAATGTCTCAGGGTAACGAGCGCACTGCAGTGCCGCGCAGGCCTTTGTGTTTCAAAGTTCTGGGTGGCACTGCAAATGTTATGGGCCGGCGTTATGCTTACCATCAGGCAAACGACGAGCTCGTCTCGTTACCAAATGACATAAAAAAAACGCTGAGGTAGATGTTTTTTGGACTAACTACAAAACGTAATTATTATTGAGCGTTGAGCAACAAATTTTTCGACGCTGTTGCAACCATCATGTTCACGGGAATACTCAAGCAGCGTCGAAATATCGGGTGTTCATCGCTCAATAATAATCACGGTAAATATCCTGTTACAATGTATGAATTTAAATGAATGAAAATAGTTCCTAATTGTGGTCATTAAAATTCATCAGCACAGCAGTAAACGCCTTATTCAAAAGTAAATAACAAGCCAGGAGTTACCGAGTCTAATAACAACCCTTCCCATAATCCCAGCAGCGTACCTAAAGGCGGCGGAGGGGTTGGAAGGCGAGGGGATGGAGACAGGTGGAGTGCACGGCACCGAGCTTTGGGCACTGGCTGTTGGAGCCACTGCTGCTATTCTGTTGCTGCTGGTTTTAATAGCCCTGCTGTGTTTTGCGCATAGGTGCGTACCATCAGTTCTACTTTTACCATAAGGGCACGTACGGATTATTCACAAGCGCTCTAAAACGGTGAAGGAAAACATCGTGAGGAAACCCACATGTTCAAGAACCACGAAATTCGAGGACATGTGACATCCATCAAACCGCACTGGGCCCGCGTGGTGGATGATGGCCCATACCTCTCTCTCTGAGAGAAGGCCGGTATCACAGCAGTGGGAGCATAAGAGGCTGATAATGATGAATAATGACGTGGTCCAGAGGGTTCCCGGTCTGCAAAGCCTTTGGCCTTCAACTGAGGCAAACTTTGTGTTGTGAGCATAAAGCTTGCTCTCGAGACTTGGATATATGTTGTGCATCTACTATGATTGTTTGTGACCATACCTTTGTAATTCCTAATGCAGGAGTATATAAGTGTGTTGATAAATGTTTGTTTTTATTTGTTTTATATTTTACAACAACCTTTTACACTTAAGTGTTGTCTACTTTTTAAAGTGGTATATTTTTCAGGAAAAAGACTCTAAAATCAGCGGAGTCATTGAGAGCATACCGAAATGAGCTCATGCGAGAAGTCGAAAGAAATCAACTGAAGCAGGTCCACGAAGAAAAAGATGGAAGGGTTCGGAAAAAATTTTGATTGTAACTTTGGATCATTCGTTAGGCTAAGTATTATTTCTTTGGAATTCCCGGTTTCAAAACCTTCTGTGCATTTTTCTCTTGATGGTAGAACCAACTCTTCTGCGAGGGTCTGTCTGTGTTGGTACGACCATTTTGCTCGTGAAGTCTGCCGCCAAGCAGTAATGTGCAAGCATTTCTGTGTTCCGATTTGATGAGCAACGTAGGCAGTGAAATTACTGGATTTATGAGACTTAACACCTGATGTCTCAGGGTAACAAGCGCACTGCAAAGCCGCGCAGGCTTTTCTGTTTCAAAGTTCTGAATGGCGCTGCAATTGTTATGTGCTGGCGTTATGCTTACCATCAGGCAAACGACGTCTCGTTCTCAAATAGTATATATAAAGCTCTGCTCCAACTTTCAAGTTTTCTGTGAATTCTATTTCAGTTTGAGCAAGACTACCCAATTCCCAATCTAACCAGTTTTATTCATGTTTCTTTCAGCTCATCAGCGTTGTTTCTCCAAGCAGAACTCGACCAAGCAGTACTTTGTTACCAATCTATAGAGCAGCCAGTGCATCTAGGTAGGAAATGTTTATTTGATCCTATTCCATCATAGAGATTACGTCCAATAACACCACTTTTTCGGTCTTTAAGTACCTATATAGTCTTCGTACCTATCCTTGCATAGTATATTCATCGTTTATTTTATATCGTCCTTATCACTTCTTCAGTACAACTGCAATAGACATGAACTACCTTCGTTAAATAATTAGAAAACATGTTAATTATCATTATTACACACACATAAGACCAGCCCCAGAGCAGGTTGTTTTACCAGTCTCTCAGAGTCTCCACCGAAAACGCTGGCCCAATATTTAGGAGTAGCCGATGTCAAATTCTTATGAAATTGTTTATTTGTCCATGTCAGTGTCGATTTTCTTCAACTACTTTTACCAATCGTTGTGCCACTATTGTAATACCTATATGAAACTTTGGGAACGAGGGGTATGGGGTTAGGAAAACTATAAGTTACCAATAACTCGGGCAGCTCTGCCTCCTATAGCCCCCTATTTCACATTTTCCAGTACTTCCACAACATCGTCGGGTGTGTCCGAAGTAGCATCAGCTTTACGTCGCCGTCCAAAGAAACCTCACGCTTTGAGAATGCCACAGAAGAAAAGAGGTAAGTTAACTGAAGTCCTACTAGATCACACGTTGACCAGATACTTTTATCTCGTTATTAGGGCTTACAATAGCTTTAATTCTGACACTTTAGGTCTCTTGTTCTTTGAATTCTAGTGGGAACAACTGACAGCCTCTTGGAAGCAGCCGGTCTGGATAGCTCTGACAGTGGCCAACCTTCAGCACCACCTACGCCCACTTCATACCTATCGATGCCTTCTGTCACCTCCTTTCCCAGGTCGGTAAAGACGCTAAAGATTTATAAGGTGTATCTGGGATAGATAAGCTGGGATAGATTAGACGAAAAAGTCAGTCTCAGATTTTGAAATAATCCAAACTGAAAACAGCTCAATAATTATCTATGGACACACTGAGTCCTGTCAAGGCGGAAAGTAAATGTTCATTAACAAATTTGCTTAGGAACATTTAGGTATAATCATAGATCCCTTCGAATTTGCTTAGTACTTGGGCTTAAGAAATGGTTCCCATTTCTGTCAAAGTTTTTGATTCAACAGCAGGTTTCGTGTTTACCTTCTTTTTTTATGCTATTTGGTAACGAGACGAGTTGGTCGTTTGCCTGATGGTAAGCATAACGCCCATAACAATTGCAGTGCCACTCAGAACTTTGAAACACAAAAGCCCAGTAATTTCACTGGCTACTCTGCTCATCAAACCGGAACACAGTAATGCTTGCACACTACTGCTTGGCGGCAGACTTCACGCACAAAGCAGTGGTAACAACCCAGACGGACACTCGCAGAGGAGTTAGTCCTACCACTAACAAAACTAAGCTTAGTACTCAGGAGAACCATTTCTGTCAAAGTCTTTGAATCAACAGCAGGTTTCGTGTTTACCTTCCTGATGATACATCCTGTCATCAGCTAACTATGGCGTCTTATTCTTATTTCAGAGGCAATATAGTGGAACCGCTATCTAGGATCCTTGAGCCGGTCTCAGTTAGGCACCTTGACATTGATTCTCCCGTCTCCACACCTAAGAAGAGCAAAAACCAAGAGAAGAATAAGGATGTTATACCGCGTAGACAGATGGCTTCCCAGCTAGTGCGACTTGGGAGCATAGACAAGGATCCTGGAGTTATAGGTCCTTTGGTTTGGGATCTACATTGTCAGAGAATTAAAGATGGTGAGCTTTGTTATATTATGGTAGGTACTAGCTGCTGGCCGCGGTTTCACCCGCGCGGAGGCATTGGGTTTTTATTTTTTGTGCGAAACCCTAATTCTTTTTCTAAAATAAAAGTAGCCTAAGTTATTCCTTATTTCATCAGCTATCGGCCAGTAAAAGTCCCGTCATAATTGATTCAGCCGTTTCGGAGATTACCCGGAACAAACGGACAGACAACAGACAAACATTTTAAAAATTGTGTATTTGTTATTGGTACCGTATATACTTTCATATGAATTTAGTGAAAAGCTGTTATTTTGATATTACAAACAGACACTTCAATTTTATTTATTTGGGATTGATATATTGGGATAATTTCTGTCGTTATACAGAAGTCGTTAGAAGATCACATTAACACAATAAAAATGAAATTCACTTCACTTTTTCTACTTACAGCATCAAAACCCCCAAGTCCAGCGAAGTCCGCCGCGTCCATTCGCAAGGATACCGGACCGTCCCGCATGCGGCAGAGGTTCAATGAGTTAATGGACGATGCCTTCACACTTTTCGGCAGTGCAGGTTCGAGTCCCGAATCGAATACTACCTATACAGTGGATGGTAGTAAGGAGAGTAAGGACTCCAAGGAAGAGAAAGGGAAACCAGGCAAGAAATATAGGACTTAAGAAATTTGTAATGCTAATTCTAAAAAGATAAAATTATTGGGCTGAATCATCTCAAACAGATACGGAAGGAACATATAAATGGGATGAATAAGCAGATGCTTTTTTTTATGTTGCTTGATAGCGAGACGAGCTGGTCTTTTGTTGGTTTGCCTGATGGTAAGCATAACGCCGGCCCATAACAATTGCAGTGCCACTCAGAACTTTGAAACACAAAGACCTGTGCGGCACTGCAGTGCGCCCCTTTCATTATCAGGATCTTAAGCTCCCACTGCTGGGATACCGGCCTTCCCTCAGAGAGAGGTATGGGCCATGATCCACCACACGGGCCCAGTGCGGCTTGGTGGATGTCGTGTCCTCGAATGTTGTGGTTCTTGAACATGCCGGTTTCCTCACGATGTTTTCCTTCACCGTTTTAGAGCGAGTGTGAATAATCCGCACATAACTTGATATAAGTAATTGGTACGGCCGAGTCGAGATTCGAACTATGGTGCGTCGGATTGAAAGTCGCACAAGTTCCCGCTTGGACACACTCGCTCAATTTATTTGTATAGTTGTCCTGTATTAAGAAGAAATTGGAGTTATTGACGATGGTTTTTCAGAAGACACTGCTGGCAGTCAATTGACTCAAGCACGCAACGACAACGTCCGTTTACCAGGATCTCCATACACCGCACTGGACACAGTTCGGGGAAGGTCTGCCGGTCCAGGGCCTGGGTATGGATCTTAATTATCAGCTAAATACCAACGACAGATTTTTACGGCTTGTTTTTTATTCGCTATACTAGCTGCTGCCCACGCGGTTTTATTTTTTTGCGCGGAACCCTAATTCTTTTTCTAAAATAAAAGTAGCTTAAGTTACTTATTGTAACATCAGCTATCCGCCAGTGAAAGTCCCTTCAAAATCGGTCCAGCCGTGTCGGAGATTACCCGGAACAAACAGATAGAAAGACAAAAATTTTAAAAATTGTGTTTTTATAGGTGCCGTATATACTTTCATATGCGTTTGGAAAAAAAGCTGTTATTTTGATATTACAAACAGACACTTCAATTTAATTTATTTGTATAGATAGTAGGTACGGATTGATTGATTGAGTTCTCGCTATAAATGCTTTTTAGCAGAGGTCCCAGCACTTCCTCGGCGCCTGAAGGCTCCCGACCTCGTACTTCTTTCACCCGCCCCGTTGGGGAGCGCAGGGCCCCGCCGCCGGCCCGAGCGTGGGGCCCCACGCCGCCACAAGTAAGGACCAACATCACTATTTAACCTTAACATCTCGTATATTAATTCTTAGTTCCAACACAGTTATTATTATTACTAATTTTTTGCTAAAAATGTGGAAAATAAATGAACCGCCAAAACTATAGAGATGTTAGAGCTGTCACCTATATTTTTTTAGCTCTAACAAAATAAATGAACCGCCAAAACTATAGAGATGTTAGAGCTGTCACCTATATTTTTTTAGCTCTAACAAAATAAATGAACCGCCAAAACTATAGAGATGTTAGAGCTGTCACCTATATTTTTTTAGCTCTAACAAAACAAATGAACCGCCAAAACTATAGAGATGTTAGAGCTAAACACCTATATTTTTTTAGCTCTAACAAAACAAATGAACCGCCAAAACTATAGAGATGTTAGAGCTAAACACCTATATTTTTTTAGTTCTAACAAAATAAATGAACCGCCAAAACTATAGAGATGTTAGAGCTACCTATATTTCTTTAGCTCTAACATCTCTATATTTTTGGTGGTTAATATGTTTTCTAATCATGATTAGAAAAAAAATAATGTAGCTTTATTACAACAATTACAATTATTAAAAGCTTGTTGCTTATAGGAATAGGAGATATGTAACTTTTTGTGTTTTCTATTTTTAATAATTTGTTGCTACTCTTTCTGTTTATTTTAATTGTTTTTTCTTACTATGTAATTTCTAACACAAATTATTATGTTATCGAATGAAATACTGCAATGATCCTTTATTAACGCTTTTGCCATCGCATGTCTTCATTTACTTCAACTGCACCAAAGCACTATGTCAAATACATCCATTCACTTTTGTGTTGTTCCTTCGCACTACATAAGTTTCTCAGGTGTCTGGACTATTACTCACATTCGCTTATTTTTCTTTCCTCTTCAAGTAATCCACCAGCTAAACTAGCGTCACTATTCCACACAGCAATGGGACAACAAGACGATGATCATTTGACAGTCCATAGGTGATCAAGCCAGGCCTACCGTGAACATGGCCTTAGTGACTGCCGAGGGTCGGTTACCTGCTGAAGACCCGGCTATCCCTCTGATATCGGCTATCAAGAGCGAGATTCAACGGATGAGAGAGCACGCTCATAAACCTGATACTTAGGCTAAAGATATTTAGAGACCAGTCCATCGATATACTAAACCTGAGAGATGAAATACTGTAATATACGATCTCACAACAATGCATTGACTTTACTATAACCAATATGCTGATATGTCCGATCTCAAAACAATGTGTTGATTTTGCTATAACTAATATCAGCGAATCAGCGCACAGGTGTTTGTGCGTTTTTGTTAGTGGTAGGACTAACTCTTCTGCGAGTGTCCGTCTGGGTTGTTACCACCGCTTTGCTCGTGAAGTCTGCCGCCAAGCAGTAGTGTGCAAGCATTACTGTGTTCCGGTTTGATGAGCAAAGTAGCCAGTGAAATTACTGGGCTTATGAGACTCAATACCTAATGTCTCAGGGTAACGAGCGCACTGCAGTACCGCGCAGGCCGTTGTGTTTCAAAGTTCTGAGTGGCACTGCAATTGTTATGGGCCTGCGTTATGCTTACCATCAGGCAAACGACCAGCTCCTCTCGGTACCAATAACATTAAAAAAAAAAGGTAATCGGCGCGAGGCGGTGGCTTAGCCAATCAGAGCGCGTTATGTCTAGGCAAAAATGGAGGAATTTATTTCGTGCAAACCAAACGTCACTGCACTTCTTGATTTAAGGCTGAGATTCAGAGACGAATCTAAGCGTGGACTCACGCTTCCATACGTCAAAATTCTATACAGTTTTGACATTTATGGAAGCCAGTCTACGCTTAGAATCGTCTCTGAATCTTAGCCTTAGTATCTCGATGGAACAGTCTGAGCGTGGGCTTTTGTTTCGAGTGATGTTCTTCCTCGTAGCCAAATCAATTTGCAACATAGTTAGGCCACGAGGAAACACTCTTATATGTGCCCAATTATAATGTTATAAATAAATGGTTTATAAATGACAATGGTTTCGTCGCAAAATGATCACTTTCATGAAGAGCATACGAAAATTAACAATGGTTTATTGATGACCATAGAACGATTGTGCTAATACCGATTGCCATTTTGTTTATTAGAATTGGGGCCCTGCTTGGTTATTTTAATTAATTCGGAATGATTCCATGTAGGATGCAACTTACTTGATCGTTTATACCTTTTTTTTTATGTTATTTGTTAACGAGACGAGCTCGTCGTTTGCCTGATGGTAAGCATAACGCCGGCCCATAACAATTGCAGTGCCACCCAGAACTTTGAAACACAAAGGCCTGCGCGGCACTGCAGTGCGCTCGTTACCCTGAGACATTAGGTATTAAGTCTCATAAGCCCAGTAATTCCACTGGATACTCTGCTCATCAAACCGGAACACAGTAATGCTTGCACACTACTGCTTGGCGGCAGACTTCACGAGCAAAGCGGTGGTAACAACCCAGACGGACACTCGCAGAAGAGTTAGTCCTCCCACTAACAAAATGCCATTTTGTTTATGAGAATTGGGGCTCTGCGGGGTTATTTTAATTAACTCGGAATGATATCCGTGTCGGAAGCGACAGTCTTGATCGTTTATATCTCGGAAACGCGTCCCGACGGAGAAATATTGTCGGAATTATATCCGTGTTTATGCAGCTGAGTTGTCGGATCTAAACGGGGAATTTTTCTGACACGATGCGTTTCTGAGATATAAACGATCAAGAAAGTTTCTTCCGACACAGATCTGTCGTTAACCATAAGTAGGTATAAATGAAAAGTAGTGTCATTTTGTAGAACAAACTCAATCAAGTGCAATTATTGTGGTTAGATAGATAAAATATACACACTTTGTTGTACTTATGTTTGAAATAAGTTTACTTGGCTGTTTTAAAATGTTCTTTATCTAAATTAATTATTTTTTGGAATCACTGTAGTTTTTAATTGATAAGTATTAATATTGTATTGTATATTGTGTATGATTTAGGTGTCGATTCGGTCACCTCATACCTACTTAAAACCTAATTTTAGTTTCAATCTCTTTTTCTAAATGAGGACATGAGAAAGAGATGGAATGTATTTTAAACCTGTCATATTAATCCACTTGCTTGTGTTTAGTGTAACGGCAATGCATTTAGTGGCGTCTAATTTATCAAGGACGGAAAGATGTTTGACAGCTCTAAAAATAAATTTAGATCTGTCAAACATCTTCCATCTCTTTCTCATGTTATCTATTGGAAAGAGAGAGAGCGAAACTAGAATTAGGTTTAGGTATGAAACGACAGAGTCGACACCTTAACCATTTTCATTTGCATTATTTATATGAAGAAAGGAATCAAGGCTAATAATAATTATAAATCCTCATCAAATGCGATGCCAATTATTCGTAGAAATTAGAATACCTAACTAATCTACCTATTTGATATTATTTAAAAAAACTGTGTTCATGAATCTTTGAATAAACTTTTTATGTACCGCAAACAGTTTTTTATTCAAATAAAACCAGAAATTTAAATATGTACACAATTTTTATTTTGCACTTCCAATATAAAAAAGATTTCCAATTTCGATCTACCTTTATTTAATCATTTATTTACATATTTTTTAAGTTTTTTTTTATACTATTTGATAAAGATACGATAAGATCGTTTGCCTGATGGTAAGCATAACGCCGGCCCATAACAATTGCAGTGCCACTCAGAACTTTGAAACACAAAGGCCTGAGCGGCACTGCAGTGCTCTCTTACCATGAGACAATAGGTATAGTCTCAAACGCCCAGTAATTTCACTGGCTACTCTGCTCATCAAACCTGAACACAGTAACGCTCGCACATTACTGCTTGGCGGCAGACTTCACGAGCAAATCGGTGGCAACAGTCCAGACGGACACTCGCAGTAGAGTTAGTCCTACCACCTAATTTAATATAATACATATTACCTAACTTACAGAAAATATAGATAAAACATCTCATTTCGAATATATCGACAATGCATAGGCAAGTACAGTGAAGGCGTAGACATAGAATTACACCACACACAGACATGGACATAACAGGAGGTCTAGACACAGTTTCTACAATCCTTAATAATAACAGAAAAATTAAACATGCATATAAATAATGATTCGATAAGTTACCGTGTGACCAGTGGCGCAAGTACGGAACTTTACGATCCATATCGATCGATAAATTGTCAGTTCGATAAGTTAAAATTAGGAATAGGTTGCTCGTTGCCGATTTTTGTCGTACACGAACCAAAACCTTTTTCCCGAGAACGAAAACTAATCTCCGAAACTAGTTTTGCGACGACGACAAGTTTTACTTGTAATCTGTTATCTCTTAAATAATCTTAAAAAATATTGTACTACGAAATTCGGTGATAAAAAAAATTAAATTAGTAGCATTGCACACAATTGCCCTTATTCTACAATCTTACAAACGTAACTAAGTTTAGTAACAATGGAGTCGATTCTGGCATTTCACACTTAAACCTAATATAAAGTTGCCTCTGTTTTTCCCACAAAAAACATGAGAAAAGGATGGCAGATGTTTGACAGACCTAAATTTAGATTTAGAGCGCTGTCAAATATCTTCTATCTTTGACAAGATGCAACTACAGCGCCACAAACTTATCTGGCCCGGTGGTCACAGGTGGAACTAATGACGCCATTTTGATTTGAAATGTCAAATCAATCATCCTGTCATTCATCGTAGTTTCCGTCGTCGTTGGTTGTTTGCTTCGTGTTCATTTTTGGAATGCGATAACAGCGACGCTGTCACCGGGTCAGATAAGTTTGTAGGACTATATGCTTTGACTATATGTTAATTCATGTCCGTTAATAAGATACAAACAAGTAGTCTATTTGGACAGGTCTCAAATATATTCCGTCCCTTTCTCATGTTCTCATTTAAAAAGAGATTGGTTTAAAAACTTAAAATTAAGTTTAGATATGAGATGCTAGAATCGACACCGCTGTTGCTGGAATTAGTTAAGTTTGTGAGGAATTGGGGCCATTAACTATGAATAAAATAAAATTATGTATTGAATGACAAAAGTAAATACTGATTAACTATTTGACTTTTAAATACAAAATATATTATTATAATTATCCATTATTATCTAGTACATAACAATTAAATGTTTTGAAACAGTAACACAAAAATATAATTAATTAAGTATAAAATAACTCGGACAACAAATATCAAAGCAGCCTCTCCGAAATCGATCAAATTACATTTAACAAATGGGAATGGCCGCCCGCTGGTGGTTACAACTTGTTAAACCTATCCTCAATGTTACTTGCCTAACATTGAGGATACACACTCATTCGTGCTTGATGGAAATCCATCATGCAACAACGGACGCGCCAACGATGGAGCGAATCAGACAGCACTATCTAGCGCTATTGCTGTTCTTGTTGGGTCGTCAATCACAGATTCATCTGCAGCGTATCAAGCATACAATTACCGATTCATCTAGATTCATCAAGCATGGAGCGGTCGTGTAATGTCGCTAACATTTCATCATGCATTTTTCATTCACCATATGCTTGATGCATGATGAATTTCTATCATTCATGGATGAGCGTGTAATGCTTTATAAGGCCGTGAATGTGGCCAAACTGACAGCAAAAGTTACAGTTTGAGATAAGGTCTTTTCGTAATAAATGTACGCCAATCTTTTTGCCCGACTGAATAAACGCTTACACACTCAAATCCCTGCTAGTAGGATTCCCTCGCAGTCTCAGGTGCCATGGACACTCATAGATTCCCCACACAAACATCCAAGACCCGAAAACAAACTTCTTTATGCTCAACACACAAAATCTGACCCGGCTGGGAATAGAACCCGGGGTCCCTTGCTTGCTTGTTGTGAAATTTAACACAAACCTTTGTGAAGCCTGAGGGCCTTACCACAAAAAATGAAACACACGTTAGACCTATGTTAATCACTGTTTAACGCCTAAACATGTCTTAGTCGCGCGATTAAATATGAGCAAACACAAATCCTGATTTAAGTTAGTGTCTAACCATTGTCTAACACAATTCTGTTGTGACATTTCTAATCATTTTTGACGTTTATCTTTAGACACTGTTTAGCTAAACAGGCGACTAAATTTTTTTTTGTGGTTCAATTATTGATAGATTCCATCGTCTAAGTATTCCGTACAAATATCACATCACAAAGTCTTATTATTTCTTGTTTCTGCCCCTATGAGCTCCATTTTCAGCTGCTATGTTGACTGCATTGCTTGGTGTGGCGCGAGTCGCCTCCACTGATTCGATTTATCAGAAGACTCTTCATCCTAAAAAGAAATATTAATTCGTAATTGCGCATTGTTTTTTTATCTTATTTGGTAACGAGACGAGCTGGTCGTTTGCCTGATGGTAAGCATAATGCCGGCCCATAACAATTGCAGTGCCACTCAGAACTTTGAAACACAAAGGCCTGCGCGGCACTGCAGTGCGCTCGTTACCCTGAGACATTAGGTAAAGTAATTTCACTGGCTACTCTGCTCATCAAACCGGAACACAATAATGCTCGCACATTACTGCTTGGCGGCTGACTTCACGAGCAAAGCTCGTCGAGTACTGTAGTGGAGAGACATATTTTACTTAATTTAACACTTTTCTTGCAGTTTTACTCTGACCCCACTCTCCCCCACGTGAGATTTAGTGAGATTCGGCTTGACCCCGCCCCCCTAAACACCTCACGTAATTAATGGATGACCCCTAATGTGAATCAAGCCCGCAGCAAACCTTGCCTCCGATTTAGTAGTAGACACATCCTTAAGTAATATTTGCTTCTGTATCAGAAGCAGTGTTACAAAAGCAAATAGGTATATTTTATGTATTATATTTCAAAGATAAGTTTTTAATAATAAAATTACCTGAATGATTGTGATGGAAACGGTTTCAGGTTTGATTTCTTCCATTAGTTTCGTATCGTCCAACTGCGGTTCTTCTTTTTCCTTTTTGTTTCTGAAATTATAATTATAATATATTATGTAAACTTCATGTTTAGTGTTTTATTTTCATATATTTTAATATTCAATCCCATTGTATAAGATAATATAAACAGTTAAAGCCTTTTTTTTTTTTTTTTTTTTTTTCGTGGGGAAATCCTCTTGGATACCTCTCTGCGGTGGGGGTTCCACAGAGAGGTTATGCCAGATTCTTACTGGCTAAAACCCCACGTTTTCCTGCCATACGCCAATTGTCGGAATTGCGGGAACGGTTCGGAATCTTCCGCGGTCCCGACGGCGCTTGTCCGATGGACTCAAACCCCAAAACATTTGCGCAAGCGTCATCTCGAGGCCCGACACTGAAAGGAAACACCCCCGTGGTTACCTCCCGGGCCTCACAAGTCCAAGGAGGAGTAAAACTCCTCCCCGTCCTCATCCCGCCTGCACATCGGCATCACGGCCTATGTACAATGCGGGGTAAACAGTTAAACCCTACCAGTTCAAAAAGTGAAAGAACTGTGCAATGCCACCATAGAAACAGCTTTGGAACATTTATAAGTAGTTAGTAATTTCATTTTTCTTATACAAGATCTTAGCTTCGGATTACGAGACGAGATGGTCGTTTGCCTGATGGTAAGCAAAACGCCAGCCAGTAACAATTACAGTGCCACTCAGAACTTTGAAACACAAAGGCCTGCGGGGCACTGAATTGCGCTCGTTAGTCTGAGACATTAGATATCTTAGAAGCCCAGTAATTTCACTGACTACTTTGCTCATCAAATTGCACATTAATTCTAGGCGGCAGACTACATGAACAAAGCGGTATCCACCCAGAAAGACACTCGCTGAACAATTACTCCTACCACTTAATATAATATTGTAATTTATAATGGGCATCCTTATCCTGGGAGATATATCTGGGTTAGTGAGAGGACTAACTCTTCTGCGAGTGTCCGTCTGGGTTGTTACCACCGCTTTGCTCGTGAAGTCTGCCGCCAAGCAGTAGTGTGCAAGCATTACTGTGTTCCGGTTTGATGAGCAGAGTATCCAGTGAAATTACTGGGCTTATGAGACTTAATACCTAATGTCTCAGGGTAACGAGCGCACTGCAGTGCCGCGCAGGCCTTTGTGTTGCAAAGTTCTGGGTGGCACTGCAATTGTTACGGGCCGGCGTTATGCTTACCATCAGGCAAATGACCAGCTCGTCTCGTCACCAAATAACATAAAAAAATAAAAAAAAATACTGGAAACCATGAGCACGGCTTTTATGTCGACATAAAAATCACTTAGTTTAACACAGAAGTATGCTTTTGTGTTACACTAGGCACTTGCATACAATTTCTTTTGTTCTTGATAATAATTATACTAGTCTACTTTGTTTAAAATTAGGACACATACAAACTAATTATGAAGAAAAATAGAAATTATCTCACTTTCTGCTGCCAGAATGGAATCTGCCGCCTTCGCCTCGTATTCTGTTCATTGCGTGCCTGTGCCTAGACTCGTGAAGGTATTTCTGAAAACGGAAAAAATATACTGAAATTTTGAAACTGTAGATTTACTTTCTCGATAGAACCCGTCTGGGGTATACAATGATGACACCTCATAATGGGGTTTTGGAGCCCTGGTTTTTGACTTGATTAAAAAAAAACTGGAAATCAAACGCTAGTAACGTCAAAAATGAGAGTCAGAGTCGGGCGTAACTACTGAGCGCTAAAACGTTTTATAAAAATTTCATGATATGTAACATCACGTAATTGTGAAGAAACTGAACCTCACGACACCGGTCGTCCTAGTGTGACTACTAAACTACTACAATTTTTCAATTTTATTTATTTGTATAGATTATTATTAATATTAAGTACACACCGGCCGTTCCTTCGGTATCTTGCCTTGTTCGTGCAACTTGGCCCGAGCGGCCCTTCTCTTCAGTATCCTCTTGTACTGGCGAGCGTTCACATATAAAAGCGGCTCTTCGTCCGAGCCGGCGCCCGACGTGGAGGCACCCTCGGATGCGGCGGTGGCGCCCACTGTGGACGCATTGTTGCCATTCACCATCTGAGTAAAAAAAATAGTTTTATTAAGAGGTCCCAACCCGCCATACTTTCTATACAAACGCTCGTGCGTAATTATAGTATTGTATCATTTTTTTCTTTGGGTATTTTGAACAAATAGATATCTATTTTACTATTAAAATTTTCGTGAGTAAGTGGTCGTTGCGATCTCGCCGCGTGCACTCCCTGAAGAAGAGCGTCGGACACGCTCGAAACCTAGGTCGACAATATCGACAAATGACGTGAGTTATAGCCGGTTGTTTAACAATTTATAAATAGATATCTTGTACATTATATCTAGGATTTTATGGAACCAAACATTTAAAATTTTATTTTTTTAATTATTCATAAAAACCACAGCTCTTAAAATAATCTTAACATTACTTATATACGTTACCAATAATGGTTTTACATTTTTTTTTTTGACAATCCACTTGGTAAAAGCCTTAGAAAAAGGCCTTTTAAACAAATTTGACCTTGATTTTGGCCGTTCACATTATTCTCATAAATGTAAAAGTATACAAAACACTTCCATAGGATCATTGGACATGTAATGGAGATTCTAAATAATAAACATTTTTTTCCCAAACTTGTAAGGCATTTTCAAAAATACGCATTTTCTGGAACAAGTTTTAGGAAATTACCACACACTAATTGTCTTCGGAAATTTTCTTTGGAAATTTATTTCAAAATTTTCACAATACCTACCGAAGGCCATGGCTTTGTCTGTCTTTTTCCGTAGTGCCTGTTTTTCTTCGATGAACCAACAAGCCTTTAGGCCTTTTTAGGCGGGCCGGGAAGGGGCACCTTAAGACAAAAACGGATCCATTCGCACATAGAATAACATGCGCACCACTAGGTGGTAGGACTAACTCTTCTGCGAGTGTCCGTCTGGGTTGTTACCACCGCTTTGCTCGTGAAGTCTGCCGCCAAGCAGTAATGTGCAACCATTACTGTGTTCCGGTTTGATGAGCAGAGAAGCCAGTGAAATTACTGAGCTTATGAGACTTAATACCAAATGTCTCAGGGTAGCGAGCGCACTGCAGTGCCGCGCAGGCCTATGTGTTTCAAAGTTCTGGGTGGCACTGCAATTGTTATAGGCGAGCCATCAGGCAAACGACCAGCTCGTCTCGTTATCAAATAACAAAAAAAAGAACTTCGTTTATTTCACATTTGGTGAACTGCAGTGCGACTTTGTTATTGAAATACTGACCATAACAATGTTCGGCTGGTTGACGATTTGTTGTTGCTGCACCGCGTTGCCGACACCCGCCACTTGCACCAAGTTACCGTTCAGGTTTATAACTGAAAACAATAATTACTAGTTGGTAGCTAGACACGCGTGTAATATGAAATGCTCTGCCACTAAGCACGCTTGCACTTTACAAGCTGGTGCCGGACTATTTTTTTTCATATAATTTATGGGCCACCGATATGCTTACCATCAGGCAAACGACCAACTCGTAGTTAAAAAACAAGGTTAATGCTCTTTTGAAATATTTATATTTGTTCTGTGCAGTACCCCCATCATTCTGTCCTCTTTGCACACACTGTCGGTTTGCGTTGGTGTAAAAGAGAAGGAAGACCGCGCGGGCCACTAAAATTGAGTAAAAATCCAAAAAAGGCGTAATTACTTCAAAATTAGATGCCTAATCGAAAATGTAAAACAACCAAGTTTTTTATTATTGTACATATAATACGTAAGTCTATATACATTTATAAATAACAGGGATATTGCATTGCTAACATATTTTTCGAAGTAACTTTGACATTTTTTTTTATTCTTGTATAATTATTTGGTAAAAACTAGTTTTGATTATAAAGAAGATTATCGATTATTGTTATGATGAATAATGACATATCATATTTTTTCCAGTGCCAGAAGCTCATCTGATTTTGCTAAAAAATCTTTTAAGTGAAGCTATTTAGCTGCTAGAGTCTGTCTAATGAAAGTTGATACTGGATTTATTAGCAAACTTTTTACAGGGCAATACTTAAGTGTTCCAACGTTCAGTAATTTTCCTTTGATATTAGGGTATTTTTAGTAGTTAAAGTATATGAAAAGTATAATGAAACGCAACTATTCTACCTGATTAAACCATTACCATTTTGTTTTATCAATTAGGCATAGCGTTTTTGAGATTGTGCACGATATGTAATTTATTAGTATTAATAAACAGTAAGAGAAAAAAAACCGTTTGTTATATACATACTACTAAATGCTAGTAAATATACACAAAATTTAAAACTCTATTATACTTAAAATTTTTCGAGGAAATAAGCAAAAAATATATAAATTCAGGGGATTTACCCAAAAAACGGGGAGAATAAAAATCAGTCAATGGGATCACTAATATTTAATGTTTACAAGATGGCGGCATATCTTTGTTTTGTTGTAGTTGAGTTGAGATATATTTGTTGGATTTTCGAGTGCTACAATGAACAAAACTATTAAGAGTGGAGTACGAGAGTTATTATTTAGAATGATATCTAAATTAAAAGAGAAGCAGCAGAAAAAGGATTCTGAATTCCAACAGAAACAGGATTATTTACGTGTCGTCGTAGATTTCTTAGGTTAGTTGATACAAATATTTTGATACTTTGATTCTGAATTTGTCTCAACTCTCATTTCCTATTGTTTTATTTGGTTCCACGTTCGTTTTAAATGACATGATATAGCAAAACGTACCTATTGTTCACAGTATTGTGTGATTACGTATTGGTTGCATTTTAATTCAAATGTGTGTTCCTTTTCAGAAAATCTCGAAGATGTAGCAGGAGTTAGTGAAATATTGCAAACAATTAAAAGGCAAACTGATTTAGAAGAAAAAAATAAAATAAAAACTCAGGAGCAGTACCTGGAAGAAATATCTTCTTAAAGAGATAGAATTACGGAAAATAATTTGCAGAGTTTTATAATTAATGTGGGAAACGACAGTGACTGACAAATCTCTAGAAGTAGAATTTTTATATTCTGAGTTTGATTATAGTGAATAAATTATAACTTTATTAAGTAACCTGGTTTTCTTTGTACAGATTGCTATTCAAAACACTTTTTGTAAACAATTAGGTATATACTTTTTACCCAACTGTACAAGGAAAGTAATGTTTGTATGTATGTTCCTGTTACCTATTGCAGACTAATTGGATAGGCCGATTTTTTCGCGTGACGTCTGGTTTGTCTTAATCTCTGGAGGATGTAACAATTTCCTACTAAACCTTCCTTTCTTCCTTCCTACATATCCTTCTAATAAACATGACAGTTTGTGAGGATGGATGGATGGGCGTTTGTTACTCTTTCTCGCAGACACTAGTCCCTGCTAGTATCTTATAGTACCACTCTTGCACTCCTTGTATTTTTACATCAAGAAATTTAAAAATATAAAGTATCAAATTAGGTTGTTCTAAGTATTCTTCTAATAATGGGGTTGCCCTATTGATATTTTTTAAATTTGCCGCGCTTTTTCAATCTCTACTTTCATTAGACAGACTCTATTAACCTGCCTTAACTTTATGCTAAACTAGCTGTGCCACGCGGCTTCGCCCACATAGCCTAAGTTACTCCTTGTGACATCAGCTATCTGCCAGTGAAAGTCCCGTCAAAATCGGTCCAGCACCCTGAACAATAACAAACTAAATTTTAAAAAATGGTTGTTTTGTTATAGGTCCCGTAGGTATGTACTTTCATATGCATTTAGTAAAAAGCTGTTATTTGGATATTACAAACAGACACTTCAATTTTATTTATTTGTATGTAGGTATAGATTACCTTTAACTATTGCAATCGGTGCATGCCGTTTTAATTAGAGTAAATAAACAAATCTCACCGGCAGGCTGGTGAATAATCTGGTGCTGATCCATAGTAGGCTGCGTGTTCGCAGTGGGCTGGTACAGGAAGGTCTGTCCATCTGGAGTCTGCACCAACTGCATCGGGATATTGTTGCTTGTTCCTATGAAAATACAATCCTCTTTAATCTATATAACAATAATATTTATTAATTATTTGTTAGTGGGAGGACTAACTCTTCTGCGAGTGTCCGTCTGGGTTGTTACCACCGCTTTGCTCGTGAAGTCTGCCGCCAAAGCAGTAGTGTGCAAGCATTACTGTGCTCCGGTTTGATGAGCAGAGTAGCCAGTGAAATTACTGGGCTTATGAGACTTAATACCTAATGTCTCAAGGTAACGAGCGCACTGCAGTGCCGCGCAGGCCTTTGTGTTTCAAAGTTCTGGGTGGCACTGCAATTGTTATGGGCCGGCGTTATGCTTACCATCAGGCAAACGACCAGCTCGTCTCGTTACCAAATAACATAAAAAAAATATTCAGACAACATATTTGGTCCATGTGTTAGTAACAAAAATAAAACTGACAGTAAGTAACTGTTAGTTATCAGAAGTACGGCACAGGTGGTAACATTTACATTTATAATAAATGAATGAATGACATAATTAAGGTGCCTCTTCCCGGCCCGCGTAAGTAGAACGCAAAAATGGCCTAAAGGCTTGTTGGTTCGTCGAAGAAAAACAGGCATTACGGAAAAAGACACGCCAGAGCCTTCGGTTGGCATTCTGAAAACTTTTGAAATAAGTTTCCAAAGAAAATTTCCGAAGATAATTAGTGTGTGGTAATTTTTTAAAAATTGTTCCAGGAAATATGTGTGTTTGAAAATGCCTTACAAGTCTGTGAAAAAAATGTTTGATATTTAGAATTTCCATTCGATATTTGTTTTACAAAGCTGTGCGAGCCTATGGGCAGGCGTTATGCTTACCATCAGGCAAATGACAAGATTGTTTCGTTACCATATAGTTTAAAAAACACTAGTACATACATAAATGCTTGCTTTAAAAAAGTTAATAATAGGTACTTATCCTACTAGGTTTCATTATTAAATCTTTCTCTGCATTTTAACTGCATGCATACCTTGTAGACCAGAAATTGGAAGCACTTGCAGTTGTTGGATTTGCTGGCCGCCAGGTGTCGCCACCTGTAGAATAATTTATGTCATTAACTTGTTTAATATCTTGTCTAACAGAAAAATCAAAAATAATTAATAAAATAAATTATATGAAGGCATTAATTACTACCTGGATTTGTGACGTCCCAATCTGTTAGCATGTAAAAGTAGAAGCAGAGTTTGAAAACTTATTTTTACTCTGAAGTGGCTAAAAATTATCTGGTTATGCCAGGACAAATCTATACATCTATACAAATAAATAAAATTGAAGTGTCTGTTTGTAATATCAAAATAACAGCTTATTACTAAATGCATATGAATGAATGAAATATGAAAGTATATACAGTACCTATAGAAAACACAAAATGTTTAAAATTTTTGTCTGTCTGTTTGATCCGCGTACGGCAGGACCGATTTTGACGGAACTTTCACTGGCAGATAGCTGATGTTTCAAGGAGTAACTTGGGCTACGCGGGCGAAGCCGCGGGGCACGAATAATGTTAGATCCAATATCAGAGTGAATAATTTGAAAAGCAAATGGTTAATCAAGAAATCCTAAGACCCTGAGCAGTCTTAAACCTGCTTGACACTTAAAAGGGCCCTATAACTTTAGGATACTGGGGCCCCACTGATTATGCTATGACAGAGTACTATTTTATTAACAGCATCCAAAAAGATTAAGAACTAGAGTCTAGGAGGCCCCATAAATTGCGGGGCCCACGGCACTTGCCCAGAGTTGTTAATGAAAAAGAGAGGTCAGCTAATTAAGACCCATCCATTACTCACTAATCTGATATTAAAAATTCAATCACCAATAGAAAAGTACATTATCCTTGAGCGACAGATTATGTTTAAATTAAAACCTGGAATAACACAATCCTTATTCCATGCATGAAAAGCCCCGGGGCAAGAGCTACTATAGTTTTTAGAACTTGATAAGATAAATCTACCTGCAGAGTTGGTGCATTGGATGGTATAGTGTGAACCACAATTTGTTGTCCATTAGGCCCCTGAAGCATGTGCGGAGTGTTGCCCATCTGCAGGACTTGCAGCTGCTGTCCATTGATAGTCATGACCTGCGTCCCATCCGACGTCTGTAGCTGTGCATGCTCCATGATGCATTACTGGAGACATTGAGAAATATGACTTGGTTATACAGTGGTCTCGATTCTGTGATATCTAAACCTAATTTTAGTTTCAATCTCTTTCTAAATGAGAAGATGAGAAAGAGATGGAATGTATTTTAGAACTGTCAAGTTAATCAATTTGTTTGTCTAGTGTAAATTTGAATTTTTTTTAGTTTGCGAAGCTGCACAACGAAACCTGCGTTAGTTTGTTATAAGATAAAAAACTTTCTTGAGCTCAATTAGTATTATTTAGTCAGTTAATAATGACAATGATAATATAGCAGCAAATAAGGTCGAAATTCCTCCACTTTTTTAACTATGCAAAATACTTGTGCAAAATTTACTAAAAACTTGGACAAAGATGCATGGTTAGAATAGAGATATTAGTTGAGTGGAATGGGCTGTTGTCTAAGAACTTTGATCAAATAAGGGACACAGAACTTGACAAGTGGAATATTGGCCTAACTAAATTGTGTAAGTGCCTGGTACCCTGGTGTTCAATACTTGTTTAATAATGTATTAGACTCGGCAGATGTCAACCAATTACAGCAATAGTTACAGCAATAGCTAACCAATGACATGATTCAAATTTGAATTTTTTATCATGAGCTGTCAAGTTTGTTTACATATATTGTAATGTACATATCTAATAAGTTCCATGTACCTAAATTAGTGTAATATCAATGGTTTAAATAATACCTATAAAATACTAGCGTCTACCCGTACTAAATAAATGCAAAAAAATTATGTCGATCTGGACAGTTGCTGCACGAAACAAGGACAAACTAGCATTTATATTCATAATTTTAGTATGGAAATGGATAATAAGTTCCAACTTCTAAGAAAATATTTTTTCTATTATTTTTATTCAGAGTTTTCTATATTTTCTGTAATGGGTAAAGAACTCACATATACAGGGTGAGTTTGAATGAATATGTAATCCCGGAAGGGGGTGATTAGAACCATGGTTGATAACAAGTTGTGAGGTATAACAAGGGAGGTTCCTTGGAAACAAGTCATTAAAAATTTCATACACAATAACTAACCCAACTTCAAACGTGAATTGCGCGGCATTTTCTGGATTTTTCTTATGTCTGTTCTAATCAACATAATTAACAAAGATCAACATACTTCAAGTGAATCAGCTGATCTAAGGCTGCCCGGAAATTCTTTAGAATATTGACATAAATTTTTAAATGCACTTTCATCAATGAAAAATTTCGAATTTCAAAAACTCGTAAAACAAATGTTGTTGACCTCCAGGAGTTGATTGGCTCTCTTTCGGAATAATATACCAATTCAAACTCAGACTGTATAAAGTTAATTCTACTGAAAAAGTTTAGAATAAGAATTAGTATAGGGAACAACACAGATTTAAACGTCTGACCTAAAATTGAATACACAGAAGTCAGTTTTAGGGACTGCTTGGTGGGGGACGTGGGTCGAAGGGACCACGTGGCTGTAAGGCAGCCATAATTGGTACATTGTATGTACCTAATTATTATGGAAAATTAACCATAAATGTAGAAACCGGTCTGGGCCTGAGGGTGGGGACTGGACTGGGCCAAATCTTGTTGCTGAAATGATGTTTAGTGTTAGGTATTTACTCAGAGATCCAAAGGAAAAGACTAAAGATAAGACATACAAATATCATTCGATAGCTGTGGCTGTGTGCATTTTATTACGGAAATATTTTGAGATGCCCATATCAATGAACTTGGTAAGACGCCAAATTTCAGGCGTGATAATATTTTACTTATTTTATAGTAACACTAACTACTTTTAGAAGGAGTCGAAACTTACAAAAGTTCGAGAAAAATAATCAACACGTCACAAGTTCGAGGCCGTGTGGCAGGCAACGTAACCAAAATGGCTGCTTTTTAAGTAATATCCTCAGACATTTTGCATTGAAATCAAATGAAATACTCGACAACTTCATTGAATTTTTGGGAAAATATCAGTACGCCCATCTCCAAGGAATATTCCGCGAAAATAAATAGTTCACTTACATTGGGTCCTCACTGGAATTTCGATGATTGGTTGACAAAAGATAGACCAATGGTCGAAGTCAATGATCGCAACAACGCAGTAGATTGGTTCGGCGCATTACCACTCCCAAAGAAGCTAGGCTCGACGACTATCCAATCATTCACGTAATTAATGCGTTGTCTATGGTTCCAATTATCCAATCTCGAGGGATGGGAGGGATTATTTAAAATTCTACCAATGAATTTCACTCTATCTATAATCATCAAAAGAAAGTTCTAAGCTGGGAAAAGCCAAATTAAATAAAATTTACTAACATTTTAAATTAAATAGTCACATAGTTTCGAATTTTTATATCGTAAAATAAAACCATTACAATTTCTACTAATCAAAAGTGTAATTTTTATATCAGCAACATTTACTAACCATGGACGAAAAACCTGAGGTTTGTCTATGGCAAAAAGTCAAACGAGCGTAGCTAATATCTCTAGCATGTGAATATTTTAGATTCTTTTACTCACAAGTGGTTTTCAAGTTTTTTGTCCTTTGTCCATGCTAAATTTGTCTAAAAAAAAAAACAACACACTAGTTCTTTATGGTTGCCATTTTGTTTTGCAAAAACGACGCTATCGATCGATCGTGTTTCATCAAAATTTGAATTGTGAATGAGAGTCGTTGTTAATTTGCAGAACTTGAGAATAAATCTGCGAATGCTGGCTTAAATAAGGCAGTCGTAAGATGAATTCCCTAATGTCTGACGATTTGACCCGAGAAAACTTAGCTTTGGAGACTGCAAAGTGTCTAAGTAGGTTATAATTTAAAAAAGGAATTTTCTCATTGCTCTCTTGTTTTCTGTGTCAGTAGTCTAATAAATCTGTTTGTTTTCAGAGGAAATATTTACAAACACGCAGAAGGTTAACGCGTTGCAGCAGGAGATACTAGAAATTAATCTGTCCATCACTGCATACGTAGAGGAAAGCCGCAAAAACTTGGAAGGATTGCGTTTGGATCAAGCTGACGAAGCTAAGGGCTCTCACGAGGTGGTCCAATTACTGTCTGAGAAATGTAAGCTGTGACTCTTCTCTAAATAAAAATTCCAGTGAGATTCTATCAAGTACCCAATTTTATAAGAAAACTAATTTCAGAGATGCCAAGATGTCTTCGCTCACTGCTACTAACAAAAACAGAATGACAAGAACAACCTCAGAAGACAGTAACAAAATAAAATTCACTGAACGTCAACAAGCCCGTTCATTCATCACCTGGTACAAACACATGATAGACCATGACCGCAGTAATCTTGGCTTGTATTTGTCTGATGACGCAGTGCTAGAATGGTTTGGACGTACTGTTAAAAATAGGAAGAAAGTGACTGCATTTCTCAAGTTTGATATGCAATGCTCTCGACATGATTTCACCACCGTTGAAAGTATTGAGAAGGTTGAACTGAGAGGTGACAGATTACAAAGGTTTGTTTCTCTGTTTTGAAATAAATAAATACATGCTCTACATTGCTTAGCTTGGTTTTCATTTACTAACCTGTCCATGCCTTATTATTAAGTAATCATTTCCATCAAACACTAACACAAAATTTGTAAATAAAATTCATTTTAAAATATTGGTACTCATCATGTGTATATTGCAAGACTCAAAGAAAAATCTATAATTTCAGAAAAGATGACTCTGTCTTAGCTAGTCCTCTTAATTCACCGGAATTAATAAGAAGTGAAAGACCTGGCAAAAGAAAACAAATTCTGTCCTGCAATAGCCCTGAATGGGCTGATGGATGCAAGCCACTAGAGGACAAAACGAATAGTAAGCGGAGCAAAAATGACAGCATACAAAATGAAGTATGCCCAGAAACTCAGTGTAATGGTCGAAAAAGGTTATTATCTGATGATGATTCTGAAATCAACAGCAAAGGTGATGGACTATTAGGGAGGAGATCCAAACGTAAATGTGTACAGGATTCAACAGTTACTCCTCCAAACAAAGAACTAGGACAAGGAGACTGCTTGCCATCAACGAGTGAAACTGATTCTGATCGCTCACATGACACACTGAATGCTCAGTTACCCAAATTGGCTGTTGAATGCAATGGCTATATAAAGTTTACAAGATCTAGGAACAGCCGTAGTGCAGACACAATGAAATGGGAAAGAAAGTGTAAAGTGCAAATCAGCTATTCAGAAGATCCTCTAAATGTTGGAGAGTACATTATATGGATGCTTAGATATACTGATGAGACGAAATGTCGAAGGAACTTGCTTGCTGCTTTTGAGGAAGTGGCAGAAGAAGAAGAATCAAAGAAAATTTAAAGCTTCAAACTTAATGTTACAGAAGTATAGAGCATTGCTATATTATATAAAACTAGTAATCACCCGTGACCCTCCTTGGGCTTTAAATTACATATTTTATCTGCCAAATTTAAACTTGATTAGCTCAGTATATTAATTGTTAATTTGTAACAGACTATTATTTGTTCTAAATTTATTATTTTAGCCCCACTAACAGGATATTTATGTAAATATATAGATTTAAAAAAAATTGTTCCATAAGAGTTTGGGATCTACATTGATAGATATTGTTACTTTTAATTTTATGACATTTATTCATTAATTTACTATGGTCGAAGTTAGCCAAATGTTAAATGAATGATATTCACATAACCCACCATATTGGGCAGTACAAGAGCTAGTTTTGACAGCAGATTTCAAAATTCTCTTTCAAATTCGAAGTGAAAGCTATATGAACATCAGTTAAACCTAGTTCATAATTGAACTTCGCATACAGGCGACATTCTTCATAATAGTAATGTAAACGCAATTCAAGCTGCACTGCTCTTGTTCTACTGTAACATTCTGTGGCTTAAAGCTATTAAGTTTGACCTTTCGTTTCACTATTCTATAACCTAATTGCAATTATTTTGATAACCATGTGATACGATGATATTGTATTTTTTCTATGTTAAAGAATTTATTTTTATGTACATTTATGATTATAATGTTTATATTGTGACCAAACTGTACCTCGGAGTATTATGAATTACAACTTGTGAACCATTTGATATGAACTTGCTGTTGCACCTTTTACTAGCATAGTCACAATTATATTTATGGTTCTATTGCATGCATTGTACTTGTTAGTTTATTACCTTGGTAGTGTTAAAAATAGTATGTATTATGTAAACAAATTTTTAATCTTGTATGTCTCAGACATACAAGATTCTAATCTTGCATGTCTTAGACATACCTGGTGACAACATGTAATTCTGAATATTGTTAGATATAGTATCAAGCAATTAGTAACGATGTAGGCTGGAGGCATTTTTTAAACCTGATGAGTAAATCCAGTGTGAAAGACTGTGTGTTACTACAATTATTGTCTATATTTAGTATCTTGTGTAAGTACTTTTCCTTTTATATTTTAAATAATTATTATAAATAATATAGTAAATAGACTCCATAGTCATGCCCCTGCACTTGGATTCCTTGTGTTTCAGGTGGCATTATATATAATACATCCAGATACTTGTATATCCCCAACCCCATACATCTTGCAAGTTCATGCTTTCTGTTTGCCTATTGTTATTTTCTATAGGAATGTTTGGCATGCCTTTTTCTTGACCTAATTACTGAAATGGGGTAGGCAAAACTAAGTAAGTAGCTGGTATACTCAACTTCGATCTCTGTTTCAGATTCCACTTATTAACCACCGATTTGTTATTTTTACTTTAGGAATTAGTTTGTTATAGCAATTTTAATCTTAGCTGTAGCCTTAGATTATATTCCACTAGATTTTGTTTAAAGTTGATTTGCAAAAGAGGTAGATAATGTTTATAGCACAACACACTTCAAGGTTCTATACAAAATATGTTTTGTAGGTATGTTCATTTGTTTTAGGAAAGTTCTAAAAGACCTATGGTCAATTCCTTTGTTGTGCAAACTATGTTTAAAATACAGCTTTAGATGATTTAGTTAGGCATATTACATATAGGATTTAATATACTAATGCTAGAGGCATTTATCCCAGTTTGTAGTTTTCCAAGATAAAGTTATTCTTAGATGGTTTAGTATATATAGTAGTTTAGTTTGATGTAATGTTGTGTACTTGTGTAGTCAAATGAAAAAGTTCTGTCATTTTCAAACATGTACTTGGGTAGCTCACTATCTAAAAGGCCATTGATTTTTTAACACACATAAGTATAAGTGTCTTGATTTAATTGCATATTTGAAAAGAACTTTCAGAAATTGCATGTAATGTACTTTCAATGTATTTGGTGTATCCCACAGTGTTATAGTATTATATGTTCTATGGTTATAGCGTAATGGCCCAATGGATCAAGTTTTCAGACTTACCTATGCTTGTTGCTTACCTATGTTTTATGTTTGCCATTGAAAAAAATTGATTGCAAATTAGATTTTCGAGGGTTGGTAGAGATGTTAATTATGTACTTTTAAGTTGTTGAAACTCATTACTTTAGAAGTAATACTATGGAAGATTTTTTTGTGTTAATAATTATGCTAGAGATGTATAAGATGAATAAAGTTGTTTTAAAATTAAGCATTGGTGGTTAGTAATTTTACTTATTTTTCCCATGTAGATATAATATAAACCCCATAAAATATTTAGATGTTAAATGATCTGAGAAATAAATGTAAGTGACCAGTACAAAGTCGAGGGTAGGTACTAAAAATAACAATTCTAAAGTACAAAATCAATGTAATGTCCACATCATAATACAACATAATATCAATCAAATTAACTCAACAATATGTAAAAAGTACACCTTAATGTATCCTGACAGGTCTTGAAAATCCTAAGATATAAGACATGTGACCTCTGGAGCCGCTTTGTATGTAGTGAACCATTGCATACTTTCAAGAAATAAGGCCCTTTTGGTTTACATTTCTCAAATTACATAATTATATCAACAACATATATATATATATATAAAGATACAATCTCGATGTTATTTACTAAACTGATTTTTTAAGTAATTAAAATCACAAAGACATGGTACTAAATTTAATGTACTATCTATTCACTTGTTGCTTAACATCAACATTATATAAAATAGATGAGTATATTAGAATAAAAAGATCAAATTCTATATGTAATCATAACATTTAAATATTATTACTTATACGGATGGGAAAAACAATAGGCACAGACTATGGTGTTGATTCTGTCAATCATATGTACACCTAATTTTAGTTTCAATCTCTCATTCTAAATGAAAAATGGATGGAATATGTTTTTGACCTATCAAATGAATCAACCTGCTTGGCTGTATCTAGTGTAAATTTAACATCAATGAATTTAGTGGCGTCTAATTTATCAAGGATGGAAGATATTTGATAGCTCTAAAACTAAATTTAGATCTGTCAAACATCTTCCATCTATTTTTCTTGTTACATATTGGAAAGGGACAGAATGAAACTAAAATTAGGTTTAGGTATGAAACAACAGAATCAACACCAGTATTGTAATGTTACCTTCCCAACTAGTATCTAATACAAGATTAATATCGAAACAGAATATCTCGATAGAGTTATTGGTATCCTAATTCTGTTTGTTGATAGTCTTGATCAATGTTATGCACACCACTGCCAATTGTGGCTACACCCATATCTGCCAGAGAATTTGCACAGTAAAGTGCCCATACCATGAATTAATCTTTCCCTAATCATACAGCTACAACCTGAAGTCAGAAAACGATTTAACAATTTAATACATTGAGCAAATTAATAATATTCAAGACACTATCAGATCTAAACACAAATTTCTGTGGCACCCTTATGGCAAAAATATCTCTTAAATATTACACCATCCCATTTACACAACATTATTTTCCCATAATACAATGACATTATGATAACAATCACATTACAATTTTTTGTTGAGACATAGCTCACATAGATTTGCCTGGCAACTTTGTCTGTTAGTTTTGTCACCAAGAAAATTTAAGTTTGATGTCGAGTGTTTTTTTTGTCAAATTGTTGACCTGTCTATTATATAGATCTCACACACTTAGGTTTTGAGGTGTCCTCAAACTTACTTACTTATGTCTTGAGGTGACCTCAAGACCTAAGTATGTGAGATCTATAGACAGGTCTTATTCTTATTCTAGGTGGGGGCGATAAGGCCTGCACTGACATCCCGCTTGGAGTGTGTTGTGCATTTCCCCCTGCCAGCGTTCCCAGACAGGTCAACAATTTGACAAAAAAAACTCAACATTATGCTTAAATTTCCTGGTAACAAAACAGTAAAAAAAACTAAACAAAACTTCAGCTCTATTGATATAGACTAAAATGTTTACAAAGATAACACAATGTATGTCTAATTTCAATAACACAGTCATGCTGTTGTATGTAATATATAATTAGCCTAATTAAATTGAAAGCATTTTAACACAAACATAAAATTCATTCATAAATTGCAAATTAAAGTTGTGCTCATTTTATAGCTGGTAGACCACCTGAACTAAGGAATGAAGAGAAATATTATTAATATGGGTGTTGATTCTTTTGTGCCATTTTATAATCCGTAACAATAAAAAAAAAGAATAATGTTACACTTAGCGAATTCATATTCTGGCAACAAAATTTAGAGGCATGAATAGGAATTTATCCATTGCATTGTAACTTAAAATTTGGTTTTAAATTATAGAAATGCACAATAGAATCCACACCATAATTTGTGTAAAAACACTAACCAGTGCATATCTGAGGAGTAGGCGAACAAAACGTTACTTTTCCACTTTTAATTTTTTTACAGAAACTTAAAAAGTATTTGGAAGGAGTAGTTGTGTTTTGAAGGAGTAGTTGTGTTTTAAAGTCGATTTTCTACGATAAAAAAAGCTTTTTGTCGAGATTTTAACGCATGAAACGATGTGTCTGAGGGTTGCCAACACGAATCAATCAAAAAAATAAAAACGTTAAAAAATGGAAAAGTGACGTTTTGTTCGCCTACTCCTCATCTTATAATAAGATTGTGATTTTTCGTAATATTATCATCCTAATATTTACTACTTGTTTGTCATTGTTATCTGTACTGTTGAGTACTGTACTGATTTTGAATATGAATGACTTATTCTATCTTAATCTACTGAGTTTGAATATTTGTGTACACAATCCGCTGGATTACAATTGTTACACCACCCCATGATTAATTTTGATTAACATTTAATATATTGTTAAGATAAAACCAAAAGTTGGCACTAACTGTAAAAAATGCAAGGGGAAGCCATAGTCCTAGAGGTTTACTAAATTGAGGCATATGTAGAAGAAAATCTCAGAACTACATTCACATTAGTTATTTCATAGTTTCTTGTGATTATTACTCATTGATTTAAAT
This sequence comes from Crocallis elinguaria, assembly GCA_907269065.1. Lineage (NCBI taxonomy): Eukaryota > Metazoa > Arthropoda > Insecta > Lepidoptera > Geometridae > Crocallis > Crocallis elinguaria. The sequence goes on from OU026076.1 coordinate 4,467,896, forward strand.
AACTTACTTTTATTGCATATACTTTAAATTATTTTAATATTGATGTTTCAAACCCTTAAAGTCTGTGGTCACATGACCACAAACACTGGAGAAGTAAAAGCAATAAAAATTTGTTTGATTCAATAATACTAGCGGTACCGCAGGCACTACTGTAATTTGAAGTTAATTAAAGAGGTTGTACACATTTATACAATATAAATGACAGTAATAGATATACAATTACTCGTTAATATTGTCATTAGTTTTTGAGACTTTCTTATCAAGAGGTGGTGAAATTTGAGTAGACAAATGTCTTAAAATTGTATGCATTAAAATGCATGTATTATTTTGAGTCTAACAATACTTGGTAATTATCACTATCACAACACAAAGAGGTTTATTTAGAAAACCTGTTGTGCACAGCTCATCTACAGCTGTGGATCAAAGTCTCCTCCATCATTGATTGCATTCAGATCTTCTATTTCTTCTTTCGCATCATTATCAAGGATTGGTTCATTAATAGGATTATTTGCTTTTAGAGCTGAGCTAAGCTTAGGTGGCTGGGCTGCCGGGGTTACTTTTGGAGGTGATGATGGTACAGGAACACTCTTTGTTGTTAAAGCAGACTTTAATTTCTCTACTTCCTTCTCTAGCTCTTCAATTTTCTGCTTTCTATCTGCTAGCTGAGCAGTCATAGTATCTTTCTCTAAACGTAACGTCTCCAACATTGCACTCTTGCTTACTTGTAAATTCTTCAGTGACTGAAGCTCGGTCTTGCATAAGTCAACGTCAACGCGCGTGTGGTTCACCTGGATCTCGGATTTCATCAGCCTGCTCACATAATCCGTTAAATTGCTTTGTAACTGAACTTTTCGCTGCTCCAACTCATTGGCCTTGCTCACGTAATTGTCGCGTTGTTCTAGTAATGTTAGGGACTCCTCCATGCAGGTTGCTGATTGCCGCGTACACTCGTGCATTTGTGTAACCATGGATTGTAACTTGGCTCGTAATTCAGTCTCCAAACTCCAGCTATTGAAGAGTGAAAGCATTAACAATATGGTCACGGCGAACACAGCATACATAGGCCATCGACGCATGTTTTCTATGCCCATATTCACGAGCAGCTCTCAAATGGGTGAATATTTCGATAGAATCGAGAGTTTTTGATACAGTTATTTAATTAAATTTTTATTATCTTTTGTCACGATTGTAGAATTACAGGGCTGCGTTCACTGCCTACACAGTACACAACGGATGCAACTGATCCTCTGAAGTTCTGAACTACGCTACGTAAGGTAAACAATGATAATCGGTGGTAGAATTAAACTAGGTTTTGTCTTTGTTGTTCCTGGACAATTTTAAAATTAATCGAAAGAGACAAGACACAGTTTAACTATTCAACCGTTTAACGCTGTTGATTAATAAGAGCGTCGTTAGAGCGTACGGTTGTACCCGGTGTGTAGGCAGTGAACGCAGCCCTGGCTTGAGCTGCTCGCTATGTAAATTAAATGACACTGACAACTACAAGTTGACAAAAACAGAAAAGAAAACAAAGCCATCAAGAATTCAAAGACAAATTGAAAACAAATAATATAGCGTAGTGCCAACCCACTTTTCTTTTATCATTAGTGCCAACCAAGGAATTAATTATTTCCTCTGTGCTATTAAAACTGGAACGTTCACTCGACAAAGGCAGGATACTCCGCGCCGCTTTCTCACTCGTGCAATTCAACATTTTTGAAGATAACCAGATTTTCATGTAATTATGAAAAATCGCATTCAGTGAATTTGCTGGCAATTAATTACATTACAAAGGTACGGCAAAAGCATCATTTTGATCCGATCAGGTTTTCATACATGAAGATAGCAAAACATAAAATCCCATTTTTAGGTTTAAAAAATAAAGTGGAACGAAATGAAAACCTTTCAAAGACGAAGACTGATTATGATGATGATGAAAAGAAATATATGTGTTAATCCGATCTATCTTCATGCCAAATTTGTTCCAAATCCGTTTAGCCGTTTCAGCGTGAAGGAGTAACTAGCACATACAGACAAACTTTCGTATTTATAGTACTAGTTTCCGCCGTTTCTGAACAATTTGTAGTCTATATGTTATTCTGATGTATAAGCTCTTTTAATAAAAGTAAAGTAGGTAAAGGAATAGTAGTAGTAAAATTCAGACTGTGGAAAAAAAGAACTAGGAAAATTTTGAATTCGGAAAAATAAGAATTTTACTATTAAAATTTTCGTGAGTATCACACATTATAAATTGTTAAACAACCGGCTATAACTCACGTCATTTGTCGATATTGTCGACCTAGGTTTCGAGCGTGTCCGACGCTCTTCCTCAGGGAGTGGTCGTTGCGATCTCGCCGCGTGCACTCCCTGAGGAAGAGCGTCGGACACGCTCGAAACCTAGGTCGACAATATCGACAAATGACGTGAGTTATAGCCGGTTGTTTAACAATTTATAAAAATAAGAATTTACAAAAATAATAATGTGGACAAAACGAATTCGGGAAAAACGCTGACACAGGTCACACATAGCACGTCACAGAAGTGGCTAAGCCGCGAATAGTAGAAAATATTTCCTTATTGTGGCAATTTAAGAATCACGTGACTAAGTTCTATGTACCATAGACAGCTATCCTTCATCGACTTCTTTGGTTTATAGCCACGAGGTTTTTAGAAAATAATTCAATTTTTAGTGAAATAATAGGAAGCTAACTCACTTTATTGGAACAAAATGCCACCCAGTAATCCTTTGCCACCGAAAGAGAATGCACTTTTCAAAAGAATATTGGTAAGTACGATTGTAAACACAATTTGATTTTAGGTCACTTGTCATTCTCGGTGAATAACTTGAATATATGAAAGAATGCTCCCCGTGCCGACAATATTTTATGACTGTTGTGTTGTTTAGAGTCTACCTCTGAACATAATCTACATTTTAAGTGTATTTTGTATTATTTAGAACGTTAAATATCGCTCAAGTACTTTGATGGGTTTTTGCCCTAGGTTTGCTGAATCTAATAATAAATAGAGGTTAAATTCAGACTGATAAGTACTTCGTTATCTTCCAGCGTTGCTACGAACATAAACAATACAAAAATGGGCTGAAATTTGCGAAGCAGATTCTTTCCAACCCAAAATTTGCAGAGCATGGAGGTGAGTTTTTTTCAAACAGACTTCATAGTATCAATAAACACAATACATATTTTATAACTGTAGTCAATGGTTTTATGCCTAAGATCCTTAGAAAGCTTATTATTTTAAAAACAATCTCTATTTTGAAGGCATAATTATGCTTTATTCCTTATGCAAAACCATCTAATATCCTGAATTTATCTTGTAGGATTTGGTACAGGATCCAGATAGACTTTTTTACAGGAACTACTAGAGTATTGCATTGAAACAAAATGATGAGACAATATGAGTTATAATAAATTTAATTAAATGCCCCTGTGTTTTATTCACTTACATTCTTTTAATATTTCTTTTAGTATTCAACACTCTAAAGGCTTAAAGTAGCAAATACTATATGCATTTATTGAAGAAAATCATATTAACATCATGTTACAATTATATCCATAATAAATAAAATACATATTTGATTCCAGAAACTCTGGCAATGAAAGGATTGACCTTAAACTGTCTGGGACGCAAAGATGAAGCATATGAGTATGTGCGCCGTGGACTCCGCAATGACCTCAAGTCTCCTGTTTGTTGGCATGTGTACGGTCTCCTACAACGCTCCGACAAAAAGTATGATGAAGCAATCAAATGTTACCGTAATGCACTCAAGTGGGAGAAGGAGAATATACAGATTCTTCGAGACTTATCATTGCTTCAAATTCAGATGAGAGATTTGGAAGGCTATAAAGTAAGTATTTTAAGTGTTGTCCAAAAATCAACAACTTGTATGACTACAAGGAGTATGGTCACAACAAGGACTATAATAACCATAGTCTAACAGCATGACAACATCCAGACGTGAAACATATATTTTCACTTTTTATTTAAAAATATAATTGTGTAATTTACAGGATACCCGATACCAATTGTTCATGTTGAGACCAACACAAAGAGCATCATGGATTGGTTTCGCCATGAGCTACCACCTTCTCGGTGACTATGAAATGGCGAATAGTATCCTTGACGCGTTCCGTACGAACCAGATGAAGGGGCCGTACGATTATGAACATTCAGAGCTCCTCCTTTACCAGAACATGGTGTTAGCGGAGTCAGGCCAGTATGAGAGGGCGTTGCATCATCTACTTAAGTTCCAAAGTCAGATACTTGATAAACTATCAATTAAAGAGACCTCTGGTGAATATTATCTGAAGTTGAAGAGGTAAGTTCTATTCCAAAGTGGTATATTTTGGCTAAGGCTGCGATTCAGAGACGAATCTAAGCGTGGACTCACGCTTCCATACGTCAAAATTCTATACAGTTTTGACATATGGAAGCCAAAGTCTACGCTTAGAATCGTTTCTGAATCTTAGCCTTAGAAATAGAGAAGAATAAGAAATGTACTGACTAGGAAAAAAATTAATGATTGAAACAATGACATCAATGATTCGATGAAGAAATGAAAGGAACAGTGATTTTGATTTTGCATAAAATTTATAATATCAAAAATGGTGAAATGTAAGAGTGAAATATGTTAAATGTGCTTGATAAATTAGTTCTAGTGTGTTCAGCCGCGTATTTGGCAGGTAGCATCCTCTGCCAAATTTTCACTTACAATTTACGAATAATCACCAGCAAAGATACTTGGCTGGTGAGCCCTGACTAATTGATAGCTAGACAATTATATGTAACCTTATTAGTGTTCTATCCACTAAATTTGGACACCGTTAAGCTTATAATAATTATTATTCACTTTATTTCATATTATTTTTTAGATATAGATTTTTATACTCATATAGAAAACCTAAACCTAGACTGCTGCCGGCGTCGGAGCAGACCCCAATCTACCGGCGTAGCAGACCCCAATCTACCGGCGTAGCAGACCCCAATCCACCGGCGTAGCAGACCCCAATCTACCGGCGTATTTTGCTTGTTGTATCCAGTCACCAGTGTATTATATTAATTTTTATTTTTGTTAATATTTCAGGTTCAGAGAAGCAGAGAGAGTATATGAAGACCTGTTAAAGAGAAACCCTGAAAATGTGATGTATTATGAAAAATTAATAGAAGCAAAACAGGTTACTGATCCTGATGAGAAAGTGGCCTTCTATGACATATACAAGTAAGTATGGGATACAAGGTAAACATAGTGCAGCATTGTCAATACTTTGTGGCTGGTTTTTTATGCTATTTGGTAACGAGACGAGCTGGTCGTTTGCCTGATGGTAAGCATACTGCCAGCCCATAACAATTGCAGTGCCACTCAGAACTTTGTTACACAAAGGCCTGCACGGCACTGCAGTGCGCTTGTTACCCTGAGACATTAGGTATTAAGTCAGTAATTTCACTGGCTACTCTGCTCATCAAACCGGAACACATTAATGTTTGCACATTACAGCTTGGCGGTAGACTTCACAAGCAAACCGGTGGTAACAACCCAGACGGACATTCGCAAAAGAGTTAGTCGTACTACTAACAATTTAGACAATGGACAGTGGATTGTGTTTTAGACAATGGACTTATTGAAGGATGGTATTCAGAAACAGACAGTGTGGTGTCTTTTCAAAGGATGCTAGGTCATCAGTTATTCAGTTATTATTTCCATAACGGCTGGTATCAAATAAAATAGGTTGTCGCGCAGAACATGATATCTCAAGTGACAGCCTAAATAAAAGCTTATTTTTAAAACGACATAATTATTTAAAAATTTAAACAGATGTAAAAATAACAACTAACTTCTTTGAATGGCTTCTCAGGGTTGTCGCAATTTTGCCAATGTCTCGTGGATCAGGGAATAAACGAAGGAGGTTGATCGGTGAAAGAGAGAATTTTTTTATCTTTAATACATTTTTTCTGTGTGTGTGGACCGATCTTGGTAATTTTTACTTTTCTATATGTCTTACCCGTGTTTTCAGGAAAGAATATCCCAAAGCGATCGCGCCGCGTCGGCTTCAGTTGACGGTTGCGCAGGCGCAGCCAGTATTCCAGCGGCTAGTGGACGACTACCTCAGGCACGGGCTGCATAAAGGCATCCCACCGCTATTTGTGGACTTGAGGTACGAAGAGATTTTGACAAAAAGAATGGTGTAGCGATGAAAGTTTTGTTTGGTGGTGTTCCACTCATGAAATACATACATTTCCGCGTTTTATCGGCCCATTTTGCGTTATTCTCTGTGTGTTAGTCTTACATCGAAGATCTTTGTCTAATGCATTAGATCAAATAATCTTTTTTTTCAATGTGCTTTGCGAAAGAGAAACAAATAAACACACTCGCATATTTATAATGCTATATATAGGGATAAAGGGTAATCTGTAAAATATTAATGTTTAAGTGTTGATTTGTTGGTTTGTCGTTCTTTCACGTAGTAACGGAGCAATGGATCGACGTGATTTTTTAGCATATGTAGTTTATGCACCGGAGAGTAACATAGGCTACTTTTTATCCCGGAAAAATGCACGGTTCCTGTGGAAACGCGGGTGAAACCAGGGGCAGAAGCTATAGTATATTATTATAATTGTGTTCTGGGCTAATAGTCAAATCAAATAGCCATAACAAAACAAATACTAGCCATCGGCGCGCGCAGAACAAACCGTGACCACAGCGGCGCGGTCACGGCGCGCAGCCGGTAGTTATAGCCGGTTATCGCTATGACCGGTCGTGTCGTATATGATGCCTTGCAAATCTTACCAACACGGATATTCTTAAGCATCGCTTCTTCAATATGGAAAAAATACGGTCTTGTTAGTGGTTGAAAACGTGACTTAGACGACATAAAGCTGCTACTTGTGAAAATGGGGTGAAGGTGAGAATGAATGCGTCTCTTTGGCGGCGCATCTATGCTGAGCTGTGTCCTTTTTGTAGTCGTTTTACTAGTTATTACTTTTATTAAATACTAGCCGTGCCCTGCGGCTTCGCACACGTAGCCTAAGTTACTCCTTGTAACAGCTATCTGCCAGTGAAAGTTTCGTTAAAATCGGTCCAGCCGTTTCGGAGATTTATACCCGGAACGAAAAGACAGACACAAAAATTTATAAAATGGTTGTTATGTTATAGGTACCGTATATACTTTCATATGCATTTAGTAAAAAGCTGTTATTTTGATATTAAAAACAGACATTGATTAAATTTTATTTATTTGTATAGATGAGGCTGAACTGTTTTTTATATGAAGCTCGTGAAGTCTGCCGCCAAGCAGTAGTGTGCAAGCATTACTGTGTTCCGGTTTGATGAGCAGGGTATCCAGTGAAATTACTGGGCTTATGAGACTTAATACCTAATGTCTCAGGGTAACGAGCGCACTGCAGTGCCGCGCAGGCCTTTGTGTTTCAAAGTTCTGGGTGGCACTGCAATTGTTATGGGCCGGCGTTATGCTTACCATCAGGCAAACGACCAGCTCGTCTCGTGACCTAATAACATAAAAAAAATAAGAATAAAAAAAAAAATCTTCGCTGTGATTTCAGTGAATTTTGAGAGTAAAAAAAAGAAAATCTTGTTCCATTTGTCATATATTTTCAAATGTATCTTTTTCAGGACACTATATGCGGACCAAAGCAAAGCGGACACGATAGAGAAGCTTATTCTACAATATGTAGATAACTTAACGAAGACATGTACATACTCTGCGGAGCCCAGTGAAGTGAAGCAGCCAGCCAGCGCTCTACTATGGGCTTATTACTTCGCTGCACAGCACTTTGACTTCAAAACTGAGACGGAGAAAGCCCTGTATTATATTGATGCTGCGATAGAGCACACACCGACGTTGATTGAACTGTTTATTGTTAAAGGACGGATATATAAGGTATGTTTATGTTGTTTCTTTTCTATTTTAAAGTGTGTGTTTAGTTTTAGGACCTTGCTAGGGGTTGAATTGGGAAACTGTAATGCCCATCCAAAGTGAAAGTAAATAAATAAATAAATTTCCCGATTAGATCTGACAACTCAGCTGCATAATAACGGGTATAATCCCGACAATACTCGTATGTCTCTGTCGGGATGCGTTTCCGAGATATAAACCATCAAGAAAGCCGCTTCCGACACGGATATAATTCCGAGCAGTGGCGTATTTTAGGATTCAGCGCCCTGGGCCTGCAGGCCCCGCCGCCCTGCCATCGCGCTGGTCGGTATATACGATAGCCCGCGTCTTGTTGTCTATCAAACTTACACCCACGAGCCCCCACGATCACCTTACGGGATTTACTCTTATTACGAAACAGTGTGAAACGGGGGCTTAGTTAAAAATAGTTTTTTCTTTGTTGTTCTTTGCCAATTTGAAACTGAATCTAAAGAAACAAAGTACAGTTTAACTAAGTATTCAACTGTTTAACACTGTTTAATAATAGAGCCTTAGTCAAGTGGGCTTTTGTAAATTTCTTCTGCACTGCCCCTCGCAGCCTGCCGCCCCGGGCCATGGCCCTTTTGGCCCTGTGGTAAATACGCCCCTGATTCCGAGTGAATTAAAATACCCCTGCTGGTCTTGTATACATGTCTAATAATGTATAGTGTATACAAACACGGCGGATGTCAACCAATTACTGTAACGGTGATGAGAAATAGAATCATGTCATTGGTTTACGATCGGTGTTAACCAATGACATGATTCAAATTTGAATTTCAATCTATGTTATTGGTGAGGTGAGCCTGGCTGGATATAGGTATAGGCCGGTCAAGTAAGGCAAGAAAATCGTTGGCATTCTTTTGAAAACTGTTTTCGAATTGTTTGTTCCAGCACGCTGGCGATCCCATATCGGCATACCAATGGCTGGAAGAAGCACAAGCGATGGACACAGCAGACCGTTACGTCAACAGCAAATGTGCGCGGTACATGTTACGAGCTGGACATGTGAAACGAGCAGAGGAAATGTGCGCCAAGTTCACTAGAGAAGGTTAGCTGATTTGTTTTGTATGTGGCCACATTCGTTCGTTGTTAGTGGGAGGACTAACTCTTCTGCGAGTGTCCGTCTGGGTTGTTACCACCGCTTTGTGAGTGAAGTCTGCCGCCAAGCAGTAGTGTGCAAGCATTACTGTGTTCCGGTTTGATGAGCAGAGTATCCAGCGAAATTACTGGGCTTATGAGACTTAATACCTAATGTCTCAGGGTAACGAGCGCACTGCAGTGCCGCGCAGGCCTTTGTGTTTCAAAGTTCTGAGTGGCATTGCAATTGTTATGGGCCGGCGTTATGCTTACCATCAGGCAAACAACCAGTTCGTCTCGTTACCAAATAACATTAAAAAAAACCACAATCTCACTTGGTGTGGAGCTACGATGTGACCGAAGTGCTGCTAAGGAGTGGAATTCGTTGCCAACGTCTGTGTTTCCCGATAAATATGACCTGGGAGTCTTCTAAACGAGAGTTAACAGATACTTTCTAGGCAAGCGTGCTACACCTTCGACCGCATCGTCGCTTACCATCAGATATTGCGGTCAAACGTGTGCCTATTGAATATGAAGAAAAAATAACTAATCAACCAATTACGGGTAACGCAGTGCCGTACCTCTAGTGGTCCGATGGAAGGCAGTCTCAGCCTCTAAAGCAGAAAAAATTGCGCGTGATGGATTAGACGGTCCAATACAGACTACGTCGTCAGTAAACACTTCTTTTCAATTCTCAGGTGTCCCAGCCACAGAAAACCTGAACGAAATGCAGTGCATGTGGTTCCAAACAGAAGCGGCGGCGGCGTACCAACGCGCGCACCAGTGGGGCGAAGCCCTAAAAAAAGCACACGAAGTCGATAGGGTTAGTATTTGTTGTGAATTTGGGTAGTGATAAAAGTTGCAACTGGTAACAGTGTCCCGTTCGATGGGAAAAAATCCAATCTAGTCACATGACTCGAATGAAATGACTTGTTGGGAACCCATCCTTTGAAATTCGTTCAAAACCACAGCTTGTATAAGCCAAGACTAGGCGACATCACCTAGTCTATTCATCATCAGCCTCATTACGCTCCCACTGCTGGGATACCGGCCTTCTTTCAGAGAGAGAGAGAGAGAGAGAGAGAGAGAGAGTATGTGCCATAATCCACCACGCGGGCCCATTGCTGCTTGGTGTATGTCACATGTCCTCGAATTTAGTAGTTCTTGAACATGCTGGTTTTGCACGATGTGTTCCTTCACCCTTTTAGAGCGAGTATGATAAATCCGTACATAACTTGATATAAGTCATTGGTGCGGGACGAGCCGAGATTCGAACAATGGTGTATTGGATTGACAATCACATCTCGCTCGGCCAAACTCAATCTCTAGTTTATTATAGTTTGATATTCAACTAATAATAGTGACTAAGTAATAGAAGAACCAACTAATAATATTCAACTAATAATAGTGACTAAGTAATAGAAGAATAAGTGAGTAACAGAGCTTCGAAACTTTCCAGCACTTCGCGGAAATAATGGAGGACCAGTTTGACTTCCACTCGTACTGCATGCGCAAAATGACGCTGCGGTCGTACGTCGGTCTACTGAGACTAGAAGACGTGCTGCGCTCGCATCCGTTCTACTTCCGCTGCGCCGCCGCCGCTATACAAGTGTACCTGCGGCTTTACTCGCACCCGCTTCAGGATATACCGCAAACGCAGGAGCCCGACACAGGTATGTGGTAGCTACGTATGCCGTGTTGGCTTAGACGACTCCGATGCTGCTTGGAACCGGTTTGTAAATACCGGTTTTATAACGGTATTTAACGGTTTTGTAGATTATTTCGCTCGGATCGCGAGCGTTAAAAAATCATTATTGAAAACGTTAATAAACCGGTTTATTGCGCGACACCCTACCGTTGGCCAAGAGGGTGGGTCGAGGTGTTGTAGTGGGGGAGGGATTTCCACAGCCCATGCAGTTCGCTCACGCGCCACCAGCTCGGCCGCGCACCATCACAAAGTGACGTCACCGGCGAAAACCGTTATAAACCGTTATTTAAAAAGAAACTATTTTAAATATAGTGCTCGCTTAATATCGTCAGGAAAAGAAAAGTTCACATGTACTTAGGGCGTTACCGGTTTGAAATTTGAACCGGCTGACAAGCTTTGCCGTAGCTAAGTTCTAGCCTGAGTGCAGAGCGATGGGCCCCGGGTTCGATTCCCGGCCGGGGCAGATATTGTGCGGTGAGCATAAAGTTGATTGTCAGACCTTGGATGATAGTGTTGTGTATCAGTGTTGTTTGTCCATGCCACCTGCGACATATGGAATCCTAGTATAGTGGTATGAGTGTTTTAGTTTATGTGTTTGTGTGTGTGACCTATAATCAGTTAAGCAAAATTTGAGATGGTTATACACCTATAGGTGTAAGGAGTCTATTGTCTTGCATGCACTTGCAATAGTGACGCTGCTGCCCGGCCGGTCACTGGCAGTCTGTCACATTTACAGAGTTAAGCAAAACTAGAGATGGTTCTATCGGTGTAAGGAGTGCACTCATTTGATTCTCATGAGAAAACGAATTGATGTACATCATAAAAAAATGGAGTCAAATACCCTATTATACAACTTTATCTGCCCTCACTTTGACACTCGCAGAAAAACGTTAAGCAGCATTTAAAAGCCATAATCTGAAGAATAAGAATGGACGCGTTGCGAGAAAAAGTTGCTAGGTAAGGGTGTTTATACGGCTTTCTTAACCTCGACATATACGATTCCCTGAATAGTTCCCATACACGATATCAGACTAAACAGATTCCCAATTTATATTGAATGATATAAGGAAATACGCGATCGTGGTATTATAGTCAAATAAGTCATCTTTTACCGATATAGTGCATCTTTTATGGTACAAATATAGAAATACTAGCTACTGCCCGCGGTTTTCACCCGCCACGAACCGTGCATTTTTCCGGATTAAAAACAAGCCTATGTTAATGTTACTCTCTGGTTCATAAACTATATCTATGCCAAAAATCACGACGATCCGTTGCTCCGTTACTGCGTGAAAGAAGGACAAACTAACAAACACACATTCGCATTTATAATATTAGTAGGAAGTAGGATTAGTAGGATATTGTAGCGCCTGTATGGCCGGTCAGAGCAACCCCCGAAAGCTTTTACTTGCTGTGAAATTAACAAATATTTCTGCTGAAGTTTTCCTTGAAAGTTTTTTTTTTAATCTACTTTTATTTAGGGGCTTTTCCCACATTGGTATGCCAGCCCCATCATACCCTAAACTTAAATACTCCTTAAAGTTGAATTTATGTTTATTAAAAAAAAAGGTGTAACAATCTTCGCATTTTCAACTAACATGCGTATGCGCAGTGCTTTGAAACGAGTAGCGCAGTTTGGTAGGTCAGCTATGCGGAGTGTGTCCATACATACGGAACAAACCGCGGCACTGTAAAACGATGATCGAATGCTCCACGTTTATCTTACCTGAGGTATATACCGATGGACCGTACGGACCATACGCATAGCTGTGAAATCAGCCTAAGCAATCGTTGCTTAAATTTTGTTGTATCAAATAACTTGCATAATTCTGCATAATAAGGTCGTAAAAGCAGAAAATGACGACAAATGATGCAGGACCTCGAAAGGTCTAGTCGATAAAGCGGCTGACACGGTGAGTCAGTCAGTTTCAAGTTTTACTCGCGCTAACTTTTACATTCCAAAATTTAATAACTCGTAATAATACAATTTTGCTGGTAGTGTGCCTTTTAAATTTTGAAGGTCAATTTTATCTCGTTTTTTGTAGCGAATAGCTTGTAGACATGAACACGAATAAACTGAACTCTCAGCGCTCTCATAAATAATAATCAGTTTAAAAAAACTAGGCTCTTGCCAGCCATTTCAGCTTTCTATTCTACTAGTATCAAGGTTGAGTCGTGATTGATAAATCTATTTCTGCTGGAAACTTGATTTGATTCGATTTCTACAATACACGTTCATTATTTTCATTAGTTATTGTAAGATTAGGTCATGCTGTGTGATATTTACATGAACATATGTTACTGATATTGGCAATTTTACCATGATAGTTAAATCATAGTGTCTAACTGGTAAATTGTTGCTTAACTGTTTTGTTGGTCAGGGTTGAATGAACCCTTGCTTATTTGTCTAAAACTGTTACTTGACACTGGATCTAAATAACTTGGTTTAGGTTTATGAAAGTAGTTACCTACATTAAAAATGCGAGAGTAATAAACAATTTCAATTATGTTTCTTTTTATTTAAAAATTCTTTGTTTTACAAAATACAATACAAAATCACAATGATTTGTTTAAATAACAATTTACAATAACAATTGTCGCCTTCGTTATATTTCTATCTCTATAACAACAAAGCTCCAATTTCCACACACTTCTTATATCACATCATTCCATACAGTTCGTTGAGAATACTGACATAAATAAATTACCTATCATTATGCATACACCACAGTCTCTTAACAATAATTTAATAAATAACTCGTATCAAAAGTATTTAGCGTCCGTTTTGTCTCACAACAATATATCGCTTACGAAAACTATTAGAGTCGCGTTTTAAATATTATGGCAATGCGGGTGGTCCCGCTAGTCTTTCGTACTTACACTACTTAGGACACTTTAACATCACATTTGCGCTTTATTTACACTTCACCGCTCGTCGCGGTTTATAGTTCAGACTAGAGCTTTGGTTTCACCGTCCGTAGCCGGGCGCCCGGTACCGTTCCCGGGCAGCCTGCGCCGCCGCTTGCGGCGTCAGGAAGTACACGTGCGCACCTTCCCCTGGCAGTCTATACGACACGAATGAGCCGGGTCGGCCCTCTCCCGCCGTGTTCACGGGCCCTATCCACTCCGCGTCGGGGTTCACTGGCGGCAATGGCCTCTTGTAATTCACAGCCGTGTCATCTTCCAAAGAAGGCGGGTTGTGACCGTTGAGATCGTATTGCTCGCCCGTGTATTGAGGTCGCTGCATCTGCGTCGGTACTCGGTACTGCTGCAGCGTGCGATACGCCGGGTTTGGTATAGGAATGAACTCGCTGTCCGGATTCACCGGCGGCCGCGGCAGCCGATCGTTAACTATCGTGTCGTCCGTTAGGGAATGCGGCTTCTGCTGAACTAATTGTGCGTTAGCGTTTGCGTTCGCATAACCTTGCGGGATGGGTTCGCTGTCCGGGTTGACCGGCGGCCGTGGGTGTCTCTGATTCACTAGCGTATCTCTGTCCAATGACGGGGGATTGGTCTGTGATTCTACAATCTCGTAGGCGTACTGTAGATTGATGTTATTGTTTATGGGCGTCCTGACAGTGTCCAGGGGAGCCGTTACAGCGATACCGTGCACGTCTTGCGTACTGTCTTCTAGCTTCTTTCCGAATATATCGAATGAGTTCTTTGTGATGTCGTCGAAATAACTCTCGTCCTGCTTCGTGTAGTATCCGTGGCTAATCGGGTTGGGGGTCGTGGGTTGGTGTGAATGATGCACCACAGACGCGGGCTTGTCGTTCTGAATCTGAATGCGATTCCTGTTACTATTTCTGATATCTTTTTCAGCTGCGTCTTCGTAGTCCTCCTCCCTCGGCTTTGAATTAGGGTAGTATCTGCTTGAGGTCGGGGTCTCTGTAGTCACTTGCACGTTCTCGATTAGGTATTGCTGGTGGTAACCAGGTGATACAGATGGCGTGATTGCATTGAACTCGTTCTCTACATTAAAAGGTTTACTGTAGCTGACCATAGGTCGGAACGGTTCAGGGTCGAGTTTAGGAGCCCGGAATGGATTCTGTTCTGGCCTCTGTTTCGATTGGTAGGCGAACTGATAAACAGGCCTTGCAGTGATGGCTTTAGGCTTGTGTGTGTGCGGCCTGTGCGAGTGTGACTTTGGTCTATTCGTCGTGAAGAAGTCGATGGTCTGTTGAATATCAGCTATTTGCTGATAGAAAGCATTAGGCCTCTGTTTTGGTTGCTGAACATACACTGGTTGTGGCCTTTGCGGTTTCTGTATACTGAAGTATTCTTGTGTCAACGTTCTGGTGCCTTGTTTCTGAGGGAACAGGAACAGAGCATCGGTTTGGTCTATGGCTCCGTACGACACGTCTACATTAGGTGCGAAGCCGGACTGAGAGTTTACATTTTGTTGCTGGTATACCGGTTGGCTGGGCACAGTTTTATAGTAGTTCCTTCCGTCGAAGTATGTGGAAGGTGAGGGTGACGTTTTAGGTTGTTCATCGAAGTAGTAGAAAGACGCCAATCCGTCTTCGTTGGGTCTAATTCCGTTGTATACAGGCTGAAGTTTCGTTGTGGGTATATCGTTTTGAGTGTTAGAATAATAAGCTCTCAATGGCACAGGAGAGGAGGTTACATCATTGGCTGTGTTCTGCGTTTTTTGTGGTACATTGTACACTATGTACGGTTTCTCCGATGTAGTTGGTCTTTTGTTATCGTAAACATCAGGATAATCGTATATGACGGACACGGAAAGTGGCTTTGAAGTGAGTTTTGTTCTCGATTTGTAAACAGGTTTCTCGGTTTTGGGACGCGTAGTGATCTCGTCTGGTAAGTTGTGGACTCGTACAGGATGCCTCGAGGGTATGCGTTGAGGCTTTCTCGATTTCGGGGCAGTCACAATCTCCATTGGAGGTTGGGTCGTTATGTACGTAGTCGTCGGCACGTCTGTGGTTCTGATCGACTCTGTTGTCGTAGGTCGCGTCTTGTATTTGTTTCGGTACACAGTGTGCGTCGTTGTTGGTCTAGTAGTTGTTTTCGGCCTGACGTAAGTCTGTACAGTTGGTCTCAATGTAGTTCTGACCGCCTCAGTTGTCGTTTTTTCCTCTAATGGCGCGAAGAAATCTGGCGGTGGAGGTAAGATAATGCCCGGCACGAGAGGTCCTGCTGGCACCTTATTCTTGTAATCAGTGCGGTAGGAAAAATTGTAAGGCGGCGGATAGTAAATCGAAGGGTCGTCTTCGTCGTACAGGTCGGTCTGGTTGCTCGGTGGTGGTAGGAACGCGGCGCCCGGAGGGAAGCCTTCTGGAAAAGAGCCGTTCATGGATGGGAGGAATGGGAATGCTCCTTCGCTCGCATTCCCGGGAAGGAATGGGAACGGAGGACCTGGCTGCGGCGCTCCCCCGGCAGTAGAGTTTCCTGGATCACCACCCGGGGAGTAGGACGCTCCCGGCGTGAAGGGGAATGGCGGAGGAGGTAGAGGACCTTCGCCCTCTCCCGAAAAGTAGGGAGGGAAAAAGGCCGCAGGGACACTGCCGTTTGGCGTGAGGAAGACGAGCGGTCCGTCGTCGGAGAGTCGTACCGGAAAGGGCGGTGGCACTTTAGGCTTCGACGGTAACTTTACTTGCCTGTTGGGCGCCTCGTAGGCGTCGATCGGCGGCCACGGCCGGTTCTCGCTCTCTTTCGTGCGTTCCGGGAATGAGCCTCCTTTCAACACCAACAGGTGGTCTTCAGCGAGCCAGATCTCATCTTTCTTTAATCCACCGAGACTCTGCAGATTATCTTTCGTTCCCGTTTCCGAGTTCGGCTCGTAGCTCACGATTCCCGGACGCTTAGGCGATTTTGCGAATATTTCGTTCTGGATCAGGCCGTATTTCCCTTCCGCCACTTGGTCCGACAGTGTCTTTTTGTCCTCGTCGACCTCCTTAGGTTTAACTGTCTCCTTGCCCTCCCCGGCGCTGGACATGAGCATGCCGTCGTCCCAGATGCCCTGGTTCCATCCCACGTTGCCGCCCGATTGGTCCGGCACATTTGTGCCTAGAAACTTGCCGCTCTCGCTCTTCAGGTCGAAGATCAGAGAGTTTTTCGGCGTCCCGTATTCTTTTTCGTTTTTAATCTTGAGGTGTCCACCGACAAGTCGCTTGATCGTGCGCTGCGACTCGGCGACGGCCGCGTCGGACGGCGCGCCAAGGCTGCGCTGGTCGCGCACGAACGAATCGGGCGGCAGCACGTATGTAGGCACCAGGACACTCGCGCGCGCGGACCATGCCCACGCCAGCGCCAGCACTAGCGCCAACGCCGCCCCTCTCACCATCTGAAAGTGTAGAAAACAACATCGTTAGTTACACCGCCAACAGTTATCGCACTTACTTAATCGCTACGCAACAGCCATGAACTTATCTAAGTGGGGTGTTCTTTGTCAAAGAAACGCGTCGTTTCGGCGTTCATGAGCGGGCGAAGTGAAAGGACCGCGGCGATAAAAACGTTATCCAGTGGTGTGGGCACCGGCACGGCACTGACGCGACGCGCGCCACCACCCGCCTTTTATCAAGTGTGGCGGAGACCACCTCCGATTTGCACGGCATTGAGAATCAACCGTTTAATTGGAAATTGAATGGCGGATTAACGCCTGCGAGACAGGAAGGCCGCGGAGCCTAAATAACTACGAAAAATGGAACTGTCACGCTTAATTTAACACTACGCTGTTATTGTTTTGAGTAGATCTACGCGAGTCATTGTAGCTAAGTGGGTCGTTGCAACCTCCGCAGAGAAATGTGCGGCGCTCATTAGCCGAGCTCGATCGCTGCTATATAGAAATCCGCGAGTTTTGAAACAATGATCGGGTAATTTTTACAATATCATTCGGCACGAGCTTGCAACGTAATCCCCGGTATGGAGTCACGAAACTCGGTTTATCATTATCGCGGTTCCTTAGCGTGCATAATGATATTTCTCCACAATGATGAAGACGTTCGCGAGCTTTATTCACACACCCCGTGTGGGTGGAAATGTTAAGTGGGATTTTGTAAGCCAGTTGCGAAATGGGGGCTTAATTAAAGTCTATACTCCGAATCGCTAGAAGGCGAACTATATCAGTTGGAATAATGGTAGTCCTAGTTAGCTGGTGCAATATAAAGTACAGGCGGTGTTGTCCGGTGGGCGCGCCTGCGGGCACGTGAAAGGCACGGTCACAGCCCGATTTCGCCTCTGATAAAGCACTAGCAACAATAATTGTGCCAAAGTATGCGCTAGAAGTGTATTAGATTAAGAGCGCAGCGGGCGGAAACTGCCGCTTGGCCGCCGCTCCATCGACAATTTAATTGGTCTCGATTGTACTCAATACTACCTGCCTCGATAGGTCACCGTGGCCTTTTTCATCGTATTATTTTGGGACTCGGTTCACGTGCGGCCGAATTATGTACAACGTTGCACTTTTCGAAAGATCTTGATTTCGTTTTGTGAATGGAAATTAAACTTGGTCATTAAACGAGAGATTTATAATATAGGAGGCCTTGATTGTTAAGAACGTTTAGCGACGTCGCGGAGTCTGTTTAGCAACTGTTGCGGAACAACAGTCGGTTTTCTCCTGCCTGTTATAATATATTAATAAATTGTACTAATCGGTAAAGGTACTAAGCGTTGCAACAGCACAAGCTGTTGCTAAGAACAGTATAAGAACAGGTGAGTTGCTAAAGTTCATTGCGAATATCACATTGGCATTTGGTGCGCTCATCTCGGCATCTCGGTCGCATCCTTTCATTCTCCGGCATCTAGGTAGTTAGCCTTCGCAAAAATGTGTCGCGATTGTTCCGAGCGCGAAAACCCACGTTATCGCGGCATGAGCGTATTGTTGTAATTATTTGACATGAGCGATGGAGACCAAAGACAAGCGACGCGGCCTTGTCACAGCAAGGTGCCCGTTTTTTTTTGCGGTCAGCAACAAAACGTGAAACGATTAACCAAGCGGCTTGGGAGTGTCGCGGCCCTCGATTTCGACAATGCTGCACAACCTTGCACCAATAAATGGACCAGCGTAAGAGACAAATCGTTCCCGTTGTTGGTTCTCGATTCAAATGAGCTCGTCAAAAAAGCTTTCTTTGCTAGTTTCACCGTCACAGCGTTGGGAAATTCTCTCGGGTGATGCATTGTCGCCTATTTGTATTCTGCACGAGGTTTGCAGGCAACTTTCCACCGGCCTTTGTTGTCTGCGACCGCTGACGTTGGGATACGATGATTGCCGCGTTTCACTGTTTGCCCGGCATTATTCTTATGTGACGTGGTACAACAAAATTGACAAACGTACTTCCAAGATGTAACTCTTATCAAACTTTTGTTTGTATGACTACACACATTAGCTGCTTCACTAATGCCTGTGCGTGCTAACAATATGCACTAAAGTCCTACAACCCACAATTTACATAATAACATAGATAACTCACTAACAGATTAAGGTCTTTGCGTTTGTCACTAAAGTACTTGAACAATTTAGCACCTTTGCGCAGTAAACATTCTCAAAACTCTTACTGTAATCTAATAGCTTTCTTATTACGACAAGGTTTAGACACATGCGGTCTACTCGCTAGCACTATAATTGCATGCATTGATCTCCTTGAGTTTACGGAACGACGGAAAACTTAACTAGCGTTTATTTATTACTACTTTGCGACACAACTGTTTGTTGACCACTCCTTAATGTCCGGCATGCATGCCTCACTAATTGCGCAATGGTTAATGTTTTCTATCGTCGTTCGATAGTGTCGAATTGTCGATACATGTGGGCCAGTGGTGTCGAAACCGATGTTGTGCGACATTGGAACCCGGAGCGGATCGAATTGGGCTATTATTATGTGTCCTTAAGCTCAACAACGTGTTAGAAGTACAAGAAATTATACATGTAAATGTCTCGATGTTGACGAAACCTTATATTCGATATATCGACGATTTAATGATAGACAAACTTCGATCTCAGAATTTTATCGATTGCGATGAACATGATAAAAATACGTTCTTTCTCAATATTGCAGAAACATCAACAAATAAATGATATGCAAAACACGAATGACACAGTTGAATTAACAACCTTGGTAGTTTTAAGTCGATTAATTATAATCTCGTTTCTTAAACGTAGCTTAAGTACGAGGTACGCTTGCCGAAACAGCTGCTAAGAACAATTAATCAGAAGTTTAAAAGCTTGCAGTTTAGTCCGATGTAATGATAATGGAGAGTGCGCGAGCGCATCATTACTTTAATAGAACATAATTAGGGCTGTCACGGAAAGGATTGTATAGAAACTTTGCAAAATATGATCGTTGAATGGAGCTGTAATAGAAAAGATAATGGAAGTCGATTTATGTAATTGTTTTTTTTTATGTGTCGGGTTATTATGATCTTTTTCAATTTTTTGAGCCTATAAAGTGTAACTGCCGTATTTGATAGTGGTTCGATTTTTAAACGAGTTTATATCTGTAACATTATATGTGGCAACCCTAATAAATGCCAAAACATGGCGTGTGCCGCCTGATTGATCTATATCATTATCTTCTAAGCCACGATCGCCTCATGTCGGCTAAATTACTAATCTTTTGTTTGTGTCCAATATTAATGAGCTATGATTCAATTTAATGCGCACTCCTCTTTCGTAATTCAAGGTATCGGCGATATAATGGTTAGCCATCAGATTCAAATTCAGTAAAAAATATGTGTTTATTAAAAACATTTATGTTTTTCATCAGGTCTGCCTTCCAAAATTGGTTTATAAAAAATGCTATGAGCATCTGCTCATATATAACATCTGTTCTCAATGAAAACCACCATAATAAGGCATTATTTATAACGCTAGTTTTAGACAAAGGAATTTGTCGTGTCTATTCGAACCGTTTTTACCTTAACGCCTTAAATGTCAGACGGTTTGCATTGGCATTCCTGATCCCAAGAAATGCTAATTGTGTCACGGCTCTAGTGCAATTAATGTCGTACAAGTCATTCGCGGTCAAGGTAGTACCATCCTACAACTACAACCTACCACTAAAACACAATGTACAGAACTGTGGCAGTAAGAGCTTTACGTACGTTCAATTTTTCAAATCTACAGCGCTAAGTTTTATCTTGCGGAGTTAATTGTGTGAAAATTACAGATATAGTCATCATATGTATTGACTTAGTTTTGATTGTAATTACACGACTGCCCAAAAAAGAAGTGTAAGGTTTTGTATGTACATAAACCCTACATACAAATGTGAGTTTCATTCCACAATAACTTTTAAATGCCTGAACAGTTTTGAATGTATGGGGTATCGTCAGAATCCTTACATCATCCTGAGTGACACTGGCTAGGGCAGTCGTATTTTTTTTTTAATTTTGCTTTTTTTTCTAACGTATAAATTTTGCTTATCTTTACACGGTCTTTAAATTATCCTGTTTGGTAGTTTAGATATGTTTGACGCTTTATCGATTGCTTTTACATCTTAGTTAACGTATTCACAATAACAATACTATGTTTATGCCAATCTTGTTAAGTTTGTATTTGATATGCATTTGCATAAGCTTCTGTTGTGTTGAAAATACCACATCGTATTTTTTTTTATTGTTTTTATGTTATTTGGTAACGAGACGAGTTGGTCGTTTGCCTGATGGTAAGCATAACGCCGGCCCATAACAATTGCAGTGCCACCCAGAACTTTGAAACACAAAGGCCTGCGCGGCACTGCAGTGCGCTCGTTACCCTGAGACAAATTAGGTATTAAGTCTCATAAGCCCAGTAATTTCACTGGATACTCTGCTCATCAAACCGGAACACAGTAATGCTTGCACACTACTGTTTGGCGGCTGACTTCACGAGCAAAGCGGTGGTAACAACCCACACGGACACTCGCAGAAGAGTTAGTCCTCTCACTAACGATTTCTAACTGCGATTGTCAATTATTTGCAGAATGTGCGTCATTATCCTTACTGATACCACGTTGTATGTATAACCAGTTTGGAGGCGCCCATCATCCTAGCTAAGCGTGTTGTTATGTCATCGCACCTAGACTTAAAGAAGTTCTAGCACAATCCACTATCAAAGTCAAATTGTTTATTTATTCTATTTTAATGCATTAAACACCACACTTATACCTAGTAATGTTGATTAGGTTTCTACGTGTTTTTATATACAAAAGTTTTGAATTAATTAGTAAAAAAAGAGGCCTAAGTATGGTAGAAGATGCAGTGTCTTTGTGTGTGTGTTTTAATGTTTAGTTGAACATTAACCACAACTTGATCGATTTTAAGATAGCGCAATCTGCATTATTGCTGGTTTTAGGTTGAAGTTTCATGAAATTCCACCCAGTTTTTTCTACCTTGTTATGACCATAACGAAATATCAACTATTTTTGACGTCAAATGCGACCTTGCATTTATAATGTGGGAATTCTTTTGAAAATTCCACCTCGCTCGTTAGTTCTAATTTAGATTATCTCGAATTTGGAAATTTTGCTACTGTAATGTTTGCTTTGCTAATATACCGGGTATTTAGAATTGAATGCGCCTGCGCAATGTCCTGTGATATGCCCTATTGCGCTGAAATTGTCATCTCGTACAGAATATTTACTTTCGTGAGATCTATTTTGACGTTGACATATATTTATTTAGTGCATCTGTATTGCATCTCGGCTGAGTTCCAACTGTCATTTAAATTCGAAGTTAGATTTAACATTCCGATTTCTTCGGTCGATAAGTTTAAACCACCTAAATGTGTATCGAAAACAAGTTCCCTTTGTTATTGGAATTTGAAGGTCGTAAAAAATTGATCTACTTGTCGACTTCGTGACCGTCACCGATCGTAGGCTGCGCATGCGCCGTCTGGCGCACATTCTAAAGAAATACTCCTTCGAAATATCTCCCCAACCGTTTCCACTGGTCTGTCATAGGCTATTGTTACCAGTTTTATGATTAATACCCATTACCTTTAAAACCACTCAAGGTGAACCATACACTACAATATTCGAGTAATAAATACCTTTATTATTACGAGTGTAACATACCTACCTACGGTTTTATTATATGTCAGCTGGTATTGAATTGTACAAGTATTTACGAATATCTTTTTTACGGTCTTAAAAACATCAAGATGGTCTTGTTCATCGATAAATAACATGTTTTATGCATACAATGCGATAATCCCACCCTTGAGTTTAAGATTTAACCTTCACAGAAGGTTCGCTTCCGCGTATATATCTACTATCGGCGAATCCACTCGTACGATTTGGGCATTGGGCAGTCTCGTTGAGATTAAGACAACTATTATATTTGGTGGCAACTCTCAGGTCCGTAGCAAGAGAACAGTTTTTGGGGCACGAACTCCCTTTACTTTGAATTGCGGTAGTAATGTATGTTGGTAGCGGACAGAACCTAACATATAGAAAGTTTGTTTTTATAATAAAGGAAATTTGCTAAACTGTGCACAAAGAGGATGCAAAATATGTTTCTAGTCTGTCTAAATTTAATTGTGGATTTAATCCTAAGTACGCCTCCAGTCTCCTTAAGCGAAGCTATTTCAAACAGTCCTTGAGATGGAGGAAGCGAAAAACTAGATCCATATAAGACGATACGACATTTAAATTGTAACAATCTGAATAATCATCTTCTATAAATGCAGATGAGGCTTCGAAATTATCAAGACGTGATACGCCTTTGTAATGAGCGAGCGCTTTCCGAAACTTTCTTGTTTTCCGTTTCGTAATGTGGTCCTACAATGTTTTATTTGTACGTAATGTGTCTTGTTATGTCGTCTTCGCATGTCTGTGAGATTACGGCATCTACTGTCATCTTTCGTGCTTTCAACTGCTTTCCTCATTGTATATCCGAATTCTCATACTAATGATGTATATAATAATGTAGGTACGTGCGCTTTGTTAACTTTTGTTATTCGGCTTATCATTTTTGTTTTAAGCAATAGTACTCTTATTAGCGAAGCAATTGAACGAGTAGTTAAAGATAGTAAGGGTATGTAACTGGCTGGAAAAGAGCGTACAGTTAATATAATAGCATCTGCATGAAAACTACTTTCACAAATCTCTTTATTTGTTGTATTATATGGTTTATCTTTGTAACCTTTCATATATCTTGTTACAGGTAAGAATTTATCAGACACTGGAATCTGGGTGAGTAGTGCTGCATGCGGAACGTAGTCGATAACACAGAGGGCGGTAGCATCGCGTTAACGATCGCGATGTGGTAAACGTGAATTAACCGATTTTGGATAGATAATCGTATCTATTAGTTCTGTATTGTTTAATATGAGCGTCTCTTGTGAAACGGCTGCGTTACAAAATTCTTCCGCCGTTTTGCCGTTACCTTTTGGTGTTTTTCGGAGCGTGGCGGATAATAGGCAACCTTAGATTGCGCCCAAGTCCTTCGCCGCGAGTCGTGCGAGGAAAAGCCTGCATATTTTAATAGGCACTTTTGTAATGTTTCGAGCAATTGCGCCAGCGATCGCTTTTGCTATCGTCGAGATTATCGGTGGAAGCAATTACGTTCAAGGTGCTGTTATTTCTTGTTACGTGAACGGGGTGGCTGTCATGACGAATGTTGTTCGTCGCGGCGATTAGGCTCGCTTTGCTGGCGATGCGCAGGCGCACCTAATTTGCTGAGAGCGCGTCTATTGTTCATCTTAACACACTCGCGACAATCGCTTGTATAAAACAAACCACTTCGCTCAACTCTTCATTATACTACATCTTTAGTACTCGAAAACTAGCTTTATTTCTAATGCTCTTTTTTTCACCGCCATCTAATGTTTTCATCGAGCCGGATACGCTTTTTTGTTGACGTACCCGGCGCGCGCATGACGTAACCGTGTGTTTATATTATCATTATATGTAAATCGGTTATGATTTACTCGGAAAATCTTCGGACAATTCACACCGCAAACACCGTAGACGTGTTAAACGTTAGATAATTAAAAGAGTGATTTGGAGCGAGGCCGGTGCCGCTCGTAATAGAGATGTTTAAGACGACGCTGAATTTATAATTTGAGCTTTTCCACACGATGATTCACGGAAGGTCAAGGCGAGTTCAGATGCGAGTATCGAAAAGACGCGACATTCTTCGATCTCTAAAGGTGAGCTGGAAGCTGAATTCAACACTGCATTCTGATTCATAAGTCGAGAGTATCGACTGGCTAACAGTTGTAACTAATTATAATGATACTATTAAATTTATTGATTCTACTGAAGATTCAATGACCCGTGTCTATAACAAGAATGCAGCTCGTTCCGATATACTTGTTATTATTAATGAAGCCATTATTAATGAGAAATAATAACTGATGATTAAACCTAATAGATCCTTTCATTAAGTGAAAATAGTTTTAATATGCAATGAGGATAATTATAAAATTAGAATGCATTGCATAACAGGATACACATTTGCAAGGTTTAACACGATATTTTCATATAAATTGTTCAAATTTGAATTAATATTTTAATGTGTTTCCATTTATATTACAGAGTGAAACATAACCGGTAAATTTTAGAATAATTCTATCGATAGCGGTAAATACTTTCACGATTCAAATGCTGGTTGTAGCGAGTTTGTGAAATCAACACACTTTGGTAACCGAGAAAGTGAACTAGTTAAGAGATTGTCCAAGACTAGGGCGCCCTTCGCATAAATTCCATTTAATGCGGACAATATTAGTTTTTATGATATCAAAATAATTATGTAGGCTTATATATATTCAGTTATAATGGATTTATGAGGCATAAAGCTGTGAATTATTTTGACAGTTTTTTTTTAGACACATTTCAATCAGCGCTATTCGATATCTGAAGTATTTCTGAGCCCCGGTTTTAGTTTTAAAATTGAATTTATTTCCACAGTTGTCGCGTTTTTATTTTCAATAAATTTTATTATAATCTTTTTTAATACATGCAATAAATTTTTAAATTTATTTAAGTATCAATTTTAATTCATATATCATTAATACTAGTAAGTTTTATAAAAATATTTAGTGTATCGTAAATCTAATATATTTATGTCTCCCTTATGTTGTATGCCCTCGAAAAATATTTCGCTCTAAATTGGATTATAAAAAAAAGTTATTTTCAATAACAAATAATATTTCCTATTTCAGAGCTTCAACACGGTTGTTTTGTAGGCGCACGAGATTCTAATCTTAATGTTGCTATACTGATATCATTTTAAATTGTTCCGTATTCTCAAGAAATAACATTATTTACCATGTCCGCATTCGTAATTGAACATTTTGGAGTAGAATTCGCACGGTACTCACGATCCGGACGGAATGTTTTTCACAGATAATTCAGAATCGCATGTGCCGAATGACTATACGTTTTTTTTTATTATTAAATGTTTTTGTTATGTATCTGTTATGTCATACGCGTTATATGCAAGTAACGTCCGACTTTCGTGCCCCCCCGTGCTACTTTCATTCAATCACCTCTTGAATTTAGAGAACGTGATTAGAACCAGTCCATATGATATAACTATAACTAACAATTTGTACGAATATTTTATCATAGAAGCATGCTCAATATTAACAACGCTTTGGAGTATTATGCGAATTAAAATCCACTAGTTTTTGCTTTAAACATAAATAGAGTTGTAATCATGACACAAGTGACTCTTCAACTGGTAATCCACTGAGGTTCTTAATTCAAGAGCAATTAGGCGGCAATCGGCCAGTACGTGATATAACAAATAATTACTGGCCGCTTTTAGTCAATGGAATTTGTAATAGTCACGTAATCGAATCGACAAAGCGTATCGATTTATAATTTGCACACGTTCGTATGTAGGTCCGGTTGAGATTCCGTTATCAGCGCATCGCTAAATGTTCTAGTATTTTCTCAAATAAATTTGAATTATTTAAATGTGGCCTCGGTAATCCTTGAATTTTTAAATTCTACTCTATTGATAGTTCTAATCATTTGAATAATATTAGCTTCTCTGGTATGACTAATCTTGGGTACTAACTTCGCTGTGAGGTAATTCAACTAAGCATTGTTTCTTTTGCATCGGCAGGCGTGCCTATTATGATGTTTAGTGGAAAACGTTAGTGCAATTTTAGTAAATATCACTTGTTGTTCTCTGTTGCAAATTCGATAAATAAATCGGCGGTTCACTCGATAACGGTTTCTGGTTTGCGATCGCTTTTTAGCTTTCATTCACCGAGTAACGATAACGAGTACTCACGGTTTTCGAATATAATTTTACGATTTGATCCTGGCGTGGGTCGCCGACAGTGGGTGTCCGCAATTGAAATATTATTAGCAGCCATTACTATAAAACGGCAACCGGCTTTTATATTGGTACCAACTAAATATGATCACTGCATAATACGGTCACATTCACAGCGCAATTTCGAGTCTGCAAAGTAACAATTACATTCGTAGAGCCACGCGTATTACAAAAACAAACCGTCTGAAACACACACTTTTGTTTGCATTTTCTCACAGGTGTTTCTTTACCTAACGTCATTGAGTTTTATGTCGAAGGCTGGGCTCTGTGAAACTTCGACTTAAATATTGTGTCGCGATACCGAGTGCATTGTTACTGCTGGACTTATTGTGGAGCCGGCGTCGACTAGCCCGTGAGATCTAGGTCGGGGACTGTCCTTATACCTAGCTACTGGTAAACAAATCACAAGCTTACATTTACTGATAAAGGCTGAGGCTGCGGTTCACGTTCTGTATGTCCACTCTTCAGACGCACATGTCAGTGCTAAAGTCACTTCACTAATGTTCACTGGTGTTCAGTCACTGGCACATACTGGGGGTAGTAGAGTGTCGCGGCTGTCGCTCGGCGGTGGAATGTGGAGTGTGTGGTCCCGAGGGTCACCGCGCCGGTCAGTGGTGGGGTACGTGTGTTCCGCGGGTCGTGCGGCGCATGAGTGCTCGCGGTGGAAGGGATCGCCGGTGTAAATACGCCGCCGTAGCGCGTGCTCAGGCCTACGCACACAGCCTCACTGCTCCACCAACACAGCCGCATCGTCTCTCGTAGATACACGAGAGGTGACACACGGTGCGATGAGCTCGGGGGTCCATCTAATGACGGCTTTTGAGATGAAATTGATGGGAGAATCGTAATTCCCCGTGTACATAGATGTTAAACTATCGGTTGGATTACGGGCACACACATGAATTATTCATGTGTGACGTAAGGGGCTTTGTTGGTTGTGGTCGCATCTGATGTCAAATACCAAGCTGTTCTCACTGATTATGGAACATGAATATAACAAGTAGACCATTCTCTTATCAATATTTGCTAAGACAACAACTGCGTTATAAAAAGTTGATCGAAACAGTGTTTAGATCGTAAAATGTTTATTACAAAGCTAAATTGGGAGATGAATCGAGCATTCATTCGTATTTGCTATAACAATTTTCACCCACTAGTTTGGAGAATAAATGTTATCACATCTCTGACGACAATTACTATTTCTGAGTCAAACCCAGGAATCTATAGACTTCCGTGACAGGTGCATCGGTGTCACATATGGTTGGCTCAGATACAACTGGAAACTTTCTGTATATCTATTGGATTTGATTATTGTCATTTCCATGAGAATTTCTATCGATAGAGATGACAAAATAGGAGTTGAACCATAATAATAACGTGAGAAGCATAACGGATTTGAATCACCATAAAAAGGAAGGAGACTTAAGACTGATTCCATGATGTTGTATCGTCATTTATAGCCTATCCTATCCATTCAATGCCACTCAGAACGATACCCACTATATGTCTACTTCTCATCCGGAAGATGCTGCCAGCTACTCTTGGGAGGTCGTCTCCCTATTTGGCCTTATTATATCTGAGTCAGTCAACTAACGCATTCCATCGAAGATGAATCCTTATAAGCATTATCACCTTAGCTAGAAAGCATTGGATTACTCATTGGGATTTCTGTTTACCGTCTAGCTAAACCCTTGCGGTTAACCTCCGCGCAGACAAAGATACAGAGATACTCGTAAATATTTCGATTTCTCTTGCGCATACGCCAAAGCCGAGGAAAGTTACAGACAATCGATTTTCGTGCGTGTAACGAGTTTTAAGTCCGTGAAATATGGTAATCTGCGTTGTAATCGCTTCCGAGATTTTGTGCTCGCATCCGGTCAAAGGTGGCTTGTAAAAATTTGGTTGCACTTCGGAAGCAGGGTCTAGCTGTGTCTGAGCACTGACCCACTTTCTGACATGCTATCTCCACGGATAGAACATTACGATTCTACATTATTAATTTATTAGAATATATTAATAATGTAGAATCTATTCAAA
The DNA here is from genome assembly GCA_907269065.1 of Crocallis elinguaria. Lineage (NCBI taxonomy): Eukaryota > Metazoa > Arthropoda > Insecta > Lepidoptera > Geometridae > Crocallis > Crocallis elinguaria. The sequence continues at coordinate 4,496,897 of OU026076.1, forward strand.
CACTATCATATATATGTATCTCTTGACGCCAACTGCTGGTTGACATCAGGTACAGCACTTCCAACTAGTGTTTAAGTGTTGTAGAATAAAACTACTCCTAACTAGTCTTGACTTCTGACCCAGTTATATTGACTTGAGCGTCAACAGTTCTATTCCAGATACCAACTGGACAGATTAAAATCAAAACGCATATCCAACAGTTTAAAATCAAAACATTAGTTTTGAAATCGTACGACTTCATAAGCCAGTCATTGACTTTGACCGTATATCAGCAGTTCTATTCGAGATGCCAACTGGACAAGCGTCAGTGGCATCGTTTACAACCGAGATGGTGTACGTTGGTTGCGCAAGTTTCCGAGTCATCGACACCGGGGCGTCCTCGGAAGGTCGCGGTCCGGACCCCGGCGACGCAATATTTACGTCCACAGTACGTGAGCTCATACATCGTGATAGGGCGGGCAAAATGAAGACATGTAAAGGATTCTGACTAAAACGAACTCTACCGAAAGGATTTAAGTCGTGTGATGTGTGCGATAAGACACAAATTGTACTAGCTACCAATCAGGAGACAAAGCGGCGCAGGCGCAGGCTTTTTTCAAAGTTCTGTGTTAGTTTTTCTATAACTTTCTTTTCCCCAAGCTTCTCATTACTTTACATAGAAATTAAACACTGGATAAAAGAGTCGAGTTAGACTTGTCGTATCAATCTTTATAAGTTAGTTACGCGTAGCCTACGTTGCGCTTAACGCAATAACATGTGAGACGAAACTTTAGTGCCGGCTGCTGTGTAAACGCAGTGTCTATGTTAGTGTGTGTAAGCGGATCTCGCTACTTGTAAGTTATACCACTGTCGTATACAACAGCGACGTATTACCATAACACCTTTGTGCCAGCCGGCCGGCCGGCTTATCGGCCGCATCGATTTGTTTACGCCGCGGTCCCGGATCTAGGTTTTTAAGGTTGTTTTTTAGTGGGGAAATACGGTGGTTGGAATTCTTAAGACTTGCTTTTTTTTGGCTGAACGATCCCACATTCCTGACCCCTAAGCAAGTCTCTAGCGGTCCCGCCCCGCTATGCGGTACAAATGTATTTCAATACATGTTTTCGATTTCGAAATGCTTTACGATCAAGGATAACCTTTGACTGAAAAGGATAATAATATTTATTTTTTAATGTTAGAGGAAATAACAAACATCATTAATCAGAGTTTATTTTTAATATAGGTTTTCCTAAAAAGTACCTGCTCCATTATTGGTATTTCACTTAGTTCAAAACGGTTGGCTGTTGACACAAAATTGTAGCGCACTCGCGTTCTAACTTCTAATACAAAATGCAAAAATCACATTATCTCATGACGTTGATACACTCGCACTTGCACTTTTTTCCTTTTATATCACAATTTAAGAACAATTATCAGTTCTTATATTACTTTTCTCAATTACGTCTACTGCTGATTAAATTATTTCAGTATCGAAATTTTATATTCTGCTTCTATACTTCTGTTTTTCTGATGCTTCTTGCTAGTCTAGATTACAACAGTCTCTTGTTTCGTCTGTGACAGTTCTTCATCTTTGTTTCCTTCACCCGCTCATTGTTCTATTTTAGTTTAAAAATCGGCTATTTCATCTTCATTTTTTCTTGCTCTTGATGTATCCACATGTCGAGGAAATGGCCGCGTTTTAACTTTTGGAAATTACATACTCTTCCTTCTTTCTTTTCTTTTACTCCTCGTGGAATTCGCACATCCTTTTCGATGGCGCCTGGCCCGATTCGAGTTCCTCGTTTGTTATTTTCATTTAATTGTATTTTTCTCGGAATCGTGTTTAGGTGGTGTCGCGCTGGCGCGTCCGTGCCACATTCCGCGACACACCGGCGCTTGCCGCTTGATTTGACCGTTTGACCACTTCATAACTTTGGCGGCCCTACCATTTGTTGCATCCATATTTTTTGGCTATACGCGAGTAACGGTGTAGAAATTACCTGTAGTGTTTTGGTGGCATATCTTCTCATACCCTTAAAAATTCTTGGGTATACAAATTGATACGTAATTGTCTTTTCAAAATCAGCTCTCACACTTACACCGTGAATACGAGCCAAACTCAGTCGGTATTGTTATTTGGGCATATTTTTATTTTGACTAGTTGCAGTTGTAAATCTAGTGATTACACTAGATTTTGACGGTTGAGTCTAGATGCTTTCAATGCGGTTCAGTAAAAAACAGCGTCCATTGATGAATTTTTATTTTCATTCATCGCGTAAGTTAGTCACCCTCGGTCTCGTGAGATCCCAATTCATAATGCCACCAGCGTCCCTGAAATCGCGAGATGAACATCCTGTAAGAAGAAAGATGAAGATCCTGTAATAGAATCAATGTCACGTCTTCGAGCTAAGTCGTAATTCGACTTGTGTTACGCATAGCCGATGTCGTTGACATTTCCCAGCTGTTATTTCTCCAAGAAGCAGAGGGTTCAGATTAAATTGCAGTTTGACAAATAAAGTTCAACATTGTCTGTCCAAGATTTGATGATCTCACGGGATTGAGCGTGAGCATTTTTTCTTTTAATTTTGCGTAAAAGTGCTCTTTATATTAAAAATTTATTAGTACAGCTTTTAGTGTTTAAATGTTGTTTTGCTTCAAATATACATAATACAGAGACTGAGAAGTATTTGTCACGGTTGAGATATTCACGGCGGCAAGGATAATAGATGAAATAATGCGGTTAGCATTTATTCTCGTATTTTTCCATATAATTACAACTTTTTGTTGTTTTAGTAACGGGATATTTACCATGTACTTTATTTCTTTTGAGCACTCTTTTGTTACGGTAATGTAAAAGGGTACGTACCTACACAAAAGTAAACTAAGAAGTACTTTTCGTTGATTTTAGAAGCGGAAATTTACAGACAAAATTATTCTACGCACTGCAATTGAGCATTATCGAACACTATTATAAATCAACAATATTCGATATTTTAAGAAAATGTAACGTTTAAGGGGACTTATGTCTCAGTAGCAGATAATAATAGCTGAGGACAGTCCAAATGCTGTTTATAGATTTCACCATAAGTGCGGTTATTATAAATAAATAACCGCTTACACTCATACCCCCGCACTAGGATTCCCTGTGTCGCAGGTGGCATGGACACAGAGATACACATCACAAACATCCAAGACCCGAGAACAAACTTAATGCTTACACAAAATCTGCCCCGGCCGGGAATCGAGCCCGGGACCCCTCACTTTGCAGGCAGGGTTACTACCAACTTAGCTACGGAGCCGTGATTTACGAGTGTACATTACTTCTACAGTTAGTTCTAGTGCGAGATCCAATAGTAGGATTTGCAAGTCCGGCGAGGCGCCGCCGGCTGGACTTTGCACGATAAAATTCGTCGCGAACCGCTTAAATTATGTAATCGAATATTCATGACGCCTCTTCGGTAGGTGCACTGTTTTTTTTTTTAGTAAGCAACACTAGCTTTTGCTCTCTGCTTGGCTTCCTTACTTTGTTACTGCTTGCATTTTTATTAACAAGAACTTTGGTATTTTTGTTTATAAGTTTTTTTATCAGTAGAAATTTATTAGTGAACAATTTATTTTGGATGTTTCAGTTTACGATTTGTCTTTCGATGTTCTTTTCCAACGTTTTGTTTTGAAGTGTTTCTGTCCAACGTTTAATTTATTTAAATATAACGATCTTTAAATAGATGTGTGGATTATGTACCTATATTAAGATAAATGGAATGTTATTCTCGTCGAAGCGAAGGTTCTTGGTATAATTTTGTTATTACGTGAATCGTAACAATTTCGTAACGTATTCGATCTTTTATCGAATCGAGCGCTTGCGGTGGTTTAATTGGTATTAGGATCGATTACAAGTATATAATAGGTTCTAGCGGTTGTTGTATTTAAGCGATAGGTATTACATACTCTAGTTATGTAAGCTTATATTTTTTCCGTTATTTAATCTCAAGTTCTACATGTTTACAACTTGTATTATTGTGTTACTATTTTGTATTTGAAAGAAGAAAATCGAATCGGCAAAAATACATAAAAACTCTAAAGTGTGGGGAATGAAGAAAGGAAAAAGATACTGGTGTTCTCCCTCTTCTATGCCTCCTCCTGTCTTGGCGTAATGATGCCTATGTTATCTTGTTTCAAAAATATTTTCATAATTGTTCAGTTATTGTGAGGAATATTACACATAAACTAAAGCTGAACAAAGTCTAATTACTATGTTCACGGATTTTATCCTTGGACTTAACGTGGTTTCTTCCTCGCTTAACGTCTTCATTGACATACAATTTCAAATGTCAGTAAACAAAAAAAAAGATTAAAATAATTTAGTCAAAAACCACTTTTAATTATGCACTAATTAATAATTAGTTTGCGACTCAAATATCTTGTTATTGTTTATCGAAACTAATCCAGACTGTACATTAGCATCGCAGATTATATAATTATTTAATCTAAAGTGTATTAATTCCGTGACGCGCCTAGGACGAGGATGACCCATTAATTCTTTATGAATACATTATTTTTTGCGAACGTATAAATATTTATACGTTATTTGACATTGAGGCGTGTAAAATATTTCGCATTCCGAGATTTTGACGCAAATTAAGTGTCCTGATTCGCGAAAACTGGGTGCAAAGTTCGTATGTTTAATCATTTATTAGTAAATACCTAATATTAAGAAAAATGATCATTATGAACTCGTCTTGTGACGAATTGTAATTGCAATGGTTATTATGACCCGTGATGCTGCACCATCGTGAACTATATTTTATCTGAATGCTAATAATTATTGGCACGTTTATGAAGTGGAAAATTAACTTCTATCGTCTTTTTGGAGTCCATCATTAGATGTTCACCTAATTTAAATGTGAACTTATGACCCTTTAATATTATACTATATATTTTATATAATTCGAAACAATTCATAAATGTATAGCGGATAGCGGATAATATACGGCATTTTATTGAAAACATTAAAACACTTTCTAACTCATACCTCTTCTATAAACTAGGATACTGTGGCGCAGCCCGCAGGTGTATGACTTATACAAATACGCAACACAAACGTCCAAGCACTGAGATTTTTTTTTACGTTTTCCACACAAGTCTTTTTTTTATTGTTTACTATTTATTTCTCTACAAAGAATTTACAAAGCACGGACAGAACTATGTACAAACAAAGGACTAATTACTATGAGGATTTTGTACACAACAGGAAAATGATGTAGGTATGCGTGTAACAAAATTGTACTATGCTTAGGTCGCAATTGACCAAATGTGAAATAAACGACGGTCATGTGATCGCGTTCAAATTAAAACCTAGTTAAAAAGAAGTTAGTTAAACCTGAAGTTGAAATATTTGCTGTTCACCGCGCAAATACGATAAAATCGGCGGTTCACGAACCACTCAGAGCTAGCTTTGATAGCTGATGTCAAAATGCTGGATTGATCCGAAGCTTCCCTCACGCGGTTCATGAGTTAAACTCAGTTCATGGTTGAACTTGAAAGAAAGAAAATACATTTATTTCAGGACATCACACAACATTACAGTTTTACACATACATAACATATGGTAAATAAGGGACAGACAAGTACATAAATAAAAAACCCAATGTTGCGTGATGCCATGATAAGGGTTCCTACACTTCGGTTTTAAATGCTTAGTGAACTCCACCTGAAGTCTGAACCTTAGTAATCTAAACATTGTGCTGGCATAGTTTTTGTAACCAAAATATAATAAAACAAAACGAGAAGAATTCTTAATTAAAACATACCGTCAAACAATAAATTATGAACTGGCATTGTATCGAATTCAACCGAGATGATTAGTTTTAATTCAATTGTTGGTTATGTTCTCAGGAGGTGTTGCAATGTGAGGCCTCGCTCTCATTAGGCACAGCTTTTAGCACATCTTCGACTTGCTAACCATCTATGCAAGTTGGTTATGCAAGTGTACATTACCACTGTTTAAAAACCTTATCAAGTCCGATGAGAGACACTAGGTCCGTGGTAGTGAGGTGGCGTCGTAGGTCAAGAGTTCGTATACAGTCGGCCGAGCTTCTGGAACGCACAAATTTGGAACACTTCTGCGCGGGGAGTTACTCGTGAAGACATATTTACTCGTGAAGACATTGGTGTCAATTCTATAATTTCATAACTAAACTAATTTTAGTTTCGCTCTCTCTCTTTCCAATGCATAACATGAGAAAGAGACGGAAGATGTCTGACAGATCTAAATTTTGTTTTAGAGCTGTCAAATATCTTTCGAACTTGATAAATTAGATGCCACTGAATTCATTGCCATTAAATTTACACTACACTCAAGCAAGTGGATTAATTTGACAGGTCTAAAATATATTCCATCTCTTTCTCATGTTATGCATTGGAAAGAGGGAGAGCGAAACTAAAATTAGTTTAGGTATGAAATGATAGAATTGACACCATTATCTCACGGTGCGCATCTAGGCTATACAGGAGGCCTACTTACCACCGTCTCTTAGAGTAGTATTACTTTAACCTTACATTAAAAATTGTAGTACCAATTTTCAATGTAAAGTTAAAGTAACACTGTACTAAGAGATGGTGGTAGGCCTCCTGCAGGTGAAGTAGCCGTCAAACGCAAGCCTATAATGAATAAAAAACAAAAAAACTAGTGTCCGGTTACGGCCCAAGTTGGGGTTCGCTTCATATTACTTGTACTAAGTATTACTTACCTGTGGTACTGCGTGGTTCACCTGATGCTGTGCCCTTGAGGTGCTCTTGAGATAGGGCTGAGCGCCATGTTAGCTCTCCGGTCTCCCACCGTTTTAGGAGATGTTGGGTCGCAAGACCAGCACGACACGGTCCTGCAAAAAGTTTTCGCTTTTAGCGATACTGGCAGTTTTCTATTATTTTTAGAAATCTCTGTTGAATGATTGGGTGCTCGAATAAAAGCATTACAACCTTACCCTTAGGGTTATATTTACGCGAATTATTACAACAATATACGTGATTTTTTCGGACTCAGTAAAATATCTACCGTTTTGCAATAGTACCCGATACGCTTCGTTGTACATTTGCCAATATAATAGCCTAAATATTTTTATTATTTCGCTTCGTTTATTCACAGCTTGTTAATTTATAAAAATGTTTAAGGTCTTAATATTTAGGGTGCCATTCTAATTTCTACATTAGACAATTTGCAACCATTTAGTCGTAGAACATGTATGTTTACACGAGCTCTCCAGTCCACAACATTCCAATCTAACGTCCCAAAAACCGCCCGTGTGTGAGGAATCTCAGATGGATTACGTGGATTGATAGAAATATTAGAAATCGAAACGTTCTAAATCCAACGTTCCAACTCAGTTATGGCCGTTAGGGGCACCATAGACGCTCAAGCAAACGTACGTTTGCTTCTCAGAATAACAACGCTTTTGCGTCAAGCGCGGATTTCGTGATACTCGAAATGCGTTACGTTTGCTTGAGCGTCTAGGCTGCCCCTTACGACGATCTATTTCGCGCTCTGTTGGTACTTGGTAGTACTAGAGACGTAGAATGACCGAAAAATGGAGCGATGCGTCCGGAATGGAGTGCTCGTCTGTGGGATCGAAATTGGACCATCGTATCACTCAATCCATGCACGACGCGCGGAGCGTTGGATTTGGAAGGCTCGTGTATGGTAAACTTTACATACATTTTCATGTGTTCGCGAAACACACACTGTGCGCACGTCGTGCACTCGTGCATTTGTCCATATATTTTACTTTTACTACTGTACAACGCTTTAGAAGTTAAATGTTCTCAATTCGTTTATCAAGCACTATCAGATCAGAATGCCGCTTGTCTAGTTTTCGATAGATATAACTAGAATTTGGAATATAATTTGTTTTAAAAAAAACATCGATTACGGACTCTATCTGCCTCACATACTTTACACGTTTTGTAATTTATTACCTTTGTTTTTTATTACCCGTCAATTAGAAACCAATTTGGGTTTTAGTTAAGTGACGCTTGTCATCAGACTCAAAAATGCGGACCTAGCTCGGGGGTCATAAATAGTTTTTGTAATAAATAAAATGTAATAAAAAAATAGCTTTTTGAGCAGATGTTAGTGTTACGTAACGTGCCAGATTAGCAAGTGATATTTATAGACTCGGTATTTGATATACCTAATTTGAGTATATTAAATGTGAGTCTATAAATTTTGTCGTATAAAATGTTAAAGTGTTTTTAGCGTATTTGTTTAATATTACGAAATGAGGTTATTCGCCATCGAACTAAAGTTACCGACATAGCTCAGCGGATTAGTAAGCTGAAGTGGCAGTGGGCTGGTCACATCTGTCGTAGAACCGATGGTAGATGGGGTAGACGGGTTCTTGAGTGGAGACCGCGAATTGGCAAGCGTGGCGTGGGGCGTCCTGCGACTAGGTGGAGCGACGATATACGCAGGGTTGCTGGCAGCGACTGGAGAAGAAGAGCCGAGGATCGGGCTCAATGGCGCGCCTTGGGAGAGGCCTATGTCCAGCAGTGGACTGATGTAGGCTGATTATGATGATGTTTAATATTATAGTTGTAATGATTTTTACAATGACTTGTATGGTTGTTATTAAATCAATTGAAAGCCAATGCAACAAGACCTACAAATCAATAATTTTACACATGAATTCCTTAATAACGTAAGTGATCATTATAGTGTTTTTAAAAATTCATGCCCTAATGTCAGTGTTTTTCAAACTGTGGATCGCGACCCCCAAGGGGGTCGTGTTCGCAAGCCAGGTAAAAATAAAAAAGCAAGTATAGGTTCTACACTACAAAAACAATACAGAAGTTTCTAAATTATTCGGTCAGTCTCAATAGAAGAAAAAGCGTCGAAAACCGTCGAAAAAGTCTTTGAAATCAGATCATTTGCGTTATGCTATGTCGATACTCAGTATTACAAACCCGGGGGAATCGCCAGAATTTTGTATTACGGACCTGGGGACGTCGCTGGAATTATTTTACTTATAAAAGGGGGTCGCGTATTCAATGTTTGAAAAACACTGATGAAGACAAAGATGGGATATAAATCCCATCTTTCACATGGCTCGGTATCAAACTGTTATATGTTATGTATGTGTTAAAAAAAAATACAGTGTCGTTGCCTAATAATTTAAAGAGATCAGACCGGAATAAAAACTAAACATATAATAAAACTTAACTACAAGGGATCTCTTCAAGTGGATCAGACCGGAGTAGACCAAAATCTGAATCGAGAACGTTTTGTCTAATTAGACGGGTTCTCTGCAAAGCCATTGGCTCCGATTTCGAGTCCCGTCGTCTTGGAATGTCTATTCCTTCCTTTTACTATGCTTGAATCCTTTATGGACGTGTGTGTGTTTTTTATGTAAATTTAGATTACGATTGTTACATGATTTATGTAGCTAAAAAATATTAAGAACAGGTCTGTGTACCCCAGCGGTGGGAACGTATCAACGTAGTAGACTAATTATGATGATGATGCCACTTTCCTCTGCTACACAACTTGATTTACTAAGCGGATGTTCTAATCTCCAATTTCACGATTTCCGTTTGATTCAATCAATCAATACCAATATTTATGGCATCCCTGGGAAAGGCTGCGACCTGTGATTGCAATACATCAAAAAATAATTGTAAGATTTCCTTTTGTCAAGTCATAATATTATAAGTTGTCGGTAAAATCCGAGAATTACAAGCAGTTTTTTTCGTAAAATAGTTGTGTTTTTAAACGTAGCTTATAAATAGACGACCTAGGTATTATAATTTATTATTAAACAAGCTGTTGTTGTATGTATACTTCTATGTAGGTACATATATTTATAACCATAAACGCTCATAAACTCCTATGAGTTTGTGAGCGTATCAAAACCGTAAGAAGCCGTTCGTATAAAACTGAGACATGGGGTATGAATAGTCATACCCCATAAAAATTAGGGATGGTCGTTTTAGGAGTCTTGAAAATAGATCTGACAACTTCGAGACAATATTGAACAGCTCGTCTCAATATCAAACAGTATTAAAAAAACTCGATGACCTCAAGACCTTCCGCTGAGCCATTTATCTACATTTTAAGATCCTTTATAACGCAGTAAATAAAATCAAAATCTAGATGTACCCTTACAAAAGGTAGTAGTGTAGGTCCGGCAGCGACACAATACCTAATCATTGTTTAGTCTTGGTATCATTACTGATCAGCCCTAAAGATCCCCTTTGTGTAGCCAAAGGGTGATTAAATGTGTGCGCACTTTTTACACTTGCATGCTGCATTGTTCACGTATATGCAAATTGTGCAAGAAATCTGCATTTCTTGCTTATTAAAGATCAACTGCCTTTTGTAATGGAATAATATACATGATTGTTGCTAATTGGATGTAACGAAGTCATTCTCGTGACATCGCGCATCGTTTAACTTAATTACGCAAACCCACTGGGCGTGAACCTTTGGACATTGGACGTTTTTTTAATAGGGATGTTGACTCCATTTTTTTTATGATGTCAATCATTTCGTTTTCTCATGAGAATTAAATTCCTATATCGAAAATACTCGAAAACGAACGCTAGAAACGTGAAAAATGAGAGTCAAAGTCAGGCGTATCTACTGAGCGCTAAAACGCCCCATACAAATTGAACAGAACATGTGACGTCACTTATTCTACACGGGCCGTAAAGCTGTACTAAAAACACGTATTTTGTTGATTTGGCCGTGAAAAACTGCGTCTAAGTACATAGTTGTCATACATTTTTTAATTCATGAAACTGTAAAGAATCTAACGGTATCATTTAAATTAGTAATGGATGATAAAAAAAAATGTTGAATTTGGGAAACTTTTAGATGCAAAAGCTTTGTGGAAATTATATATTTTTTTAATATCATTTTTATTATTTTAATGTCATCTTCTCAAAACTGTGTAACGACAGAAATTATGTAGGTATTTTGTGTTTCATGCAACATCCTAATTGCGGGGTTGAGCTACTGTGCTTCATGCACAAATTCTTGCTATTGCTGGCAAATCTTACTATTCGGCAAGAGTACGTCTGGTGCCACTGATATATCTATTTGCTTACACACTCAATGCAACACGAGATACAAATCCATCCAGTAGGGCTAACATGCGCACAGTGACAAAATTTTCTCGATGCTTATGTCGTGTATTTGTTTCATGTTCGCGAGAGAAAGAGCGAGACAAAACAGTCGACAGAATTTTGTCGTGGCGCGCATGATAGCCCTGCAGGAGGTTATCCATAAACCTGTCAGTGTAATCAATTGTATGGCGCAGTATGATTCAATAAGCAGCTATAAATGAGTAACAAATGCAGTCAGATCCCACCGTCGGAGTTCTCACCTTTCTTGGCGCTTGCCCTTGCGAATTATTCATAACGGCTCATAAAAGACCAAGGTCGTCGCACTGGCGAGATTGCGGATTTGGCCCGCACCGCACTGGCCGAAAACTATAACAAATAAAATGCAAACGAGCGGGATGTACGCGGATCCCGGCGGGCCGTGCGACGCGCCGGACGCCCGTCTTGGCGCCTTTTTTCGTTCTTTTTCTTTTTACGACTCCGAATTTATGGCGGACGATATAAGCTGCCAGTATTACGCGAGCCGAACGCATTTTATTCTTTTAATATTCGGAGGCTGTGTCTGAGTCCAGGAATGCGGTTCTCGAACGTTCTGCAGGAATTTAGTGTTTTGATCTTTTTCGAGGGTGGTCCAGAGTCCTTGGCCTCTGCTCCTTGGGGGTCGTCCATTAATTACGTTAGGTGTTTAGGGGGGGAGGGGGTCAAGCCGAATCTCACCAAATCTCACGTGTCTGCTGAGACACGTGAGATTTGGTGAGATTCGGTATTCAGATATTTGCTGAAATATCACGTAATTTTTTTTCAGTGTGAAACTGCAAGATAAGTGTTTAATTAAGAAAATATGTTTCTCCACTAAAATCTTCTACGAACGCTGCGGCATGCGGCAATGAATCGCAGATTAACGTATTTGCACTAAAAACACGTATTTTGAGAAATCTCACGTGAGATTAGGGGGGAGGGGGTCGAGTCAAATCTCACGACATCTCACCAAGGGGGGAGAGGGATCCAAAAATTGCCAAAATCACCTCATGTAATTAAGGGACGCCCCCGTGACATGGACAGCTTCGGTTACATGTCAAAAGAGTTTATGTGATACATAGGCGTACGTGATCTTCCTCTTGCCTCCACGAAGCTAAAAGTAAAGCCTCGCTCGCAACCGTTTTACCAAGAGTCCAAGGAAGCGCTCAACTAAAATAGCTCCAAGCAGGAAAAGGGCACAAAACCGGCACGGTGAATGGCCATCTGACTACGATCAAATCTAAAATAGATGCCATCTCGATACAGGTATTATGCAACGGATGCAATACCTGTCGGAGTTCCCGCGGACGTAACCACCATAGAAAGTGGTATGAAACGTGGTAGAAGGGAAAGGGCTGATATCACAAGCCCTGCATCCGCTGCCGCTGGTTAATTGGCAAACTTGTGTCGGCAGGTGCGTTTACCTCGACTGGCGGCCGCGTAACCTTCACGGTACACGATTTTGTTAGATATAAATCGTACACAGCGTGGTACTGTATATAGTCACGTGGGCTGGAGATTGCTATGAGGAAAAATCGGGAGAGAAAACACGTATTATGTGGTCAAAGTGCGCGGGCGCCTCCTACTCTTGAATAATATAGGTAGGTAATACCGCTTTGTGTTTTTACTCACAAGCTAAGAAATTTCTTAGTTCCGAAGCGTTTGATGAGCAAAGTAGCCAGTGAAGTTACTGGGCTTATTAGACTCAATACCTAATGTCTCAGGGTATCGAGCGCATTGCAGTGCTGTGCAGGCCTTTGTGTTTCAAAGTTCTGAGTGGCACTGCAATTGTTATGGGCCGGCGTTATGCTTACCATCAGGCAAACGACCAGCTCGTCTCGTTACCAATTAGCATTAAAAAAAAGAGACGTGAAAAAAGTGTTAAGACTTATCTACCAGTGACTTTTCTGCGTGGTTGAAGTATTAGATAATTAATCATTAGTTATAAATTAGTTGTAAACAGGGCGAAACACAAACATTGTCAATATTCCGTTAAGAAAACTAGAGTCCCGTTAAACGAGGAACATTTTCGAGAACTCGTGTGCAAATAAATACTTGGCTAATATTTATTCAGGTGGCGCACTTAACTGCGCAGAAATCATTACATATTGTTATGTTCTTAGTAATAAAGCCTTTACTTTTGAATATTATAGTCTTACTAGTTTCTGCCCGCGGTTTTCACCCGCGATCCCATAGGAACCATGTATCTTTCCGAGATAAAAAGTAACCTATGTTACTCTCCGGTCCATAAACTATATCTATGCCAAAAATCATGTCGATCCGTTGCTCCGTTACTGCGTGAATGAAGGACAAATCAACAAACCAACAAACACACTTTCGCATTTCTAATATTAGTAGGGATTATTATTAAGGTCTTGGAAGTTATGACGGTGTATTTGTTCAGATTTTTCTGTTTAAAATCTGTAGCCAGGCGCGTATCGATGTTTTCCAGCACTTGAAAGCCAGTGCTAATGGCAAGATTAAACGACAAAATCTTATCCTACTAATATTATAAAAGCGAAAGTTGATATGTAGATAGTTTATGTTCTGGAATAACAGATATACATAGGGAGGCAGACACATAGGCTAAAAGAAAACTACGACATGGGCGAAGCCAAGGCAAAACATTATTAGTACTGCTATTGAAAAATTGGTTGAACTCTATTTGTCTCAGACTTATTAGGCGTTGATGGATATAATGAGGCATTGTCAGTTTTAAACACATTACAAAATATTAGGTTGGTTGTAATTGACATATTGCTTACGCGGTATTAAGATGGTTTAAAACAACAAACACATTATTCAGCAGGCCGACTAAAAGCAGATTTCACAACGAAAACAAAATCGAAATTACTCAGAAATTAACATCCAATCGATACAAACAAAGATCATCATATACGTAACTCTTTTACCGGTCACGGTCTTGACCGTACAATATGAAATAAGGCTGGTACGACCTCGCGACCTTCCTCACACTTTACGGTCACGTGAGGTCTCATATAACTGTCCGAAACGTCGTCATCCTGGCACTGATTCACACAGAACCACGTGTCATCAACGAACAGGGTTGAGGAATGACATCAGCAGCAGCAAAGAATTACCGTCATTAAACAAAGCAGCGCCGCAATTACGGATCTTTTTGATCGATAAAATTGACAGTTCAAATCGATAAAGTGGGTTTTATCGACTTTTCATATAATTTATCGAACCTCGATACTATCTACAAAAGTTATCGAATAGCTAGGTCGAATCCAAAGAGAACATAGAGCTACTACAATACTTTACGATCAGCCTTCGGTACTCGCAAAGTTCGATAAATTTATCGGGTTTTTCGATTCGATAAATTTATCGAACCGACTTCCGTACTTGCGCCGCAGTGCCGATATTTAAAAGCCTGCAGTAGCAGTTACTCGCGCTTAAAATATATGCAATAAACTTGGCTTGAAAGTAGACGTGGCCGCGTGGAAGTAGTTTGAGAGAGGAAATGATGCTATTTGTGGACACGATTTGGGTCACTGTACCATCGATTAAGTTTCACTAATCTTGACCAATCCTCGTGTTATCGGGAAGCTGCCGCCGACATCGATTAACAATGTAGAATTTCGACCATAAATGTTATCAGCCTAATATTTATTACGTACGTCAATTATACCGGCGACACAGCGGTGCCGTCATTATGCTAAGAAGCCGGTCAGGCACAAACCACGCGGTCATCTCCGCATTCCGCGCGGACGCTGCGCATGCGGCGGAATTCCCGCCCAAAACCCGCAAACAACAAAACCAGTTGCCGCGACCTTCGAGAGAGATGACACTGTCGCCAGGCGAGATATAAACACAACCTGATACAATATCAATGTATTGACGACCTTATGTGTTAGCATTTAAAGTGGATGAAACATTTTTGGATGTTGGCGCCAATGGATATAAAAAACTGAACCACGAATGAGCACTGTTACCATTTTGGGTAAAAAGACATTATGATACGTGATTAATGTAGTTCAACTATAAACAAGTCGTTAATAAATGTATTATATATTTTAATATTTCTTAACATGGTCCGCCGGCTCGACTATTATATTAACATAAATACAAAATAGTTTAATCGAGTTATTTTTGTGAAGGTGCCTGCCTTTATATGCTAATAAAAATAGTTAAATTTTTTGATATATGCGCTCGGGGCAAAGGCCAGTTATATTGTTTTATATGAAAAAAATACCAATTTTTCTCTAACTAGTTATATGTTTTTCTTGGTGTAGGTTTTTGGATTCGGCAAAAAATGGACTGGTTGGTGTCGAGAGGTTCGAATACTTCGAATAAACAAACTCCTACGCAGCTATTGAAGTGCAGAAATCGATTAAAGAACAACGGACGAAATAACTATGGCATTTTAAAATTGGAGCTTTCGTTTGTTTTTTATGTAAATTAATCAATATACATTTAATTGGTCAAATTAACATACAGAGCAAAAATATAGTTTTTATATAAACGTTTACGACCTGCGGTTTTTTTTTTGATCATCCAAAAAGAAGTAGGTATAGTAGTATTTATATATAACTAGTTGTGACGTGAAAGAAAGACAAACGAACAAACTTAGAAACACTCTTTAGCATTTACTATAGTGCGGATTATGAGGTTTGATAAACACAAGATTTGCCTTGATTGCTTACGCATAACAAATCTTGATTTCCACGATTTAGTGTTATTATCTTAAAAGTGGGATAAAGACAATACTGTCAGTTTGTCATACATACTATTTCATTACTTCGTGAAATCTTAGACTACTAGAAAAACTCGAACGCCGAAAGGTATTTCATTTCTCTTTCTATTTTTGTTTAAATATTGAGCATATCGAAGCAAAGTACTTCTTTCAGGGCCTTTTTTCCAATTTTTTTTAAGATTCTGGGTAATTTCTAGAAAATGTTTGTTGGTAAGTTGTATGGAAACGGATGTTTGTGTGACGAAAAAAAGGACGTTTTGCTCCAGAGAGAAATTGTACAAACTTTTAAACGCTCGTCTCTATTTATATGCAAACCATGGTATCTTGGATAGATGCAATCTTAAGTAGGTGGTACCTATCAAACGACAAGAGGAAAATCTTAGTTGTGGTTTTTGTGGTACAATACAGGTTTAGCTTAGTACAAAAATAAAGTAATCATCGCTAATCCTCTAATTCGTGATTGCTTTTTGTGATTTATTGCAATAAAACGCAAAAAAGTTGAAAATGTCTTCAAATTTGTCTTTGAGGTATTTAACTATTATAAATAAATAAATTATTGCGTATTTTATACTAATTCTAAACAATTAAACTTATATCCGTCAAGCAAATAACTTGTTTGCATTTCAACTTTTATTTTCATACGAAAACGCAAATAATAGACAATATTAAGGCCATCAAGCTATGTGCGGATTTATCACACTCGCTCTAAAACGGTGAAGGAAAACTTCGTTAGGAAACCAGCTTGTTCAAGAACCACAAAATTCGAGGATATGTGACGTCCACCAAGCTGCACTGGGACTGTAAATTATGGCCCATTCTCTGAGAGAAGGCTGGTATCCCAGAATCCAGGCCGGTATCCAAAAAGTACTTTACTTGTGTAGCGGTGCCACGAGATGGGGCCACGGCTGTCCGGAGAGACACATACAATATAAATTGTAAGAATTTTGTTGATACCATTACTCGACTCCATAGCTAATAGTAGAGCGTCCAACCCGGAGTTCCGGAAGACGCGAGATCGAATCCCGTTGCCACCAAAATTTATATTTACAAAAACAAGTCGTGATTTATTATATTTCTATTTGTTATCGATATCCGTACAACATATTAGTAATTCGTGTAATCCGCTATGATTTACATGAGTCGAGAGTTTTCTCATGCGACGGGAACGCCAGACAATGGGCACATCCACGACACTGACAATGGTAGCCGACCACTTTCCACTTTCCCGAGACTTCCCACATGTATGAAAAGCTGTTGTCAATTACAGCGAAACATAACTCTATTTTAAGACAAGGTGGATATATAGGTAAACAGTTCAGGCTTAAAGAAAATTGAATAATCCATTATTATACGCAACAACGAGCCTTCTCGCTGTACCTTGCTTATTCAAATTCAAATTCAAATGCATTTATTTCAGGTCTTTAGCACCCATAGTTACAGAAAATATCAAATAATAATAAATAAATAATCAAATAATTAATTAATCAAATCAAATAGTCATTATATCTTATAATCGATATAGATCGATCTATATCCGACGGCGTTTGTACATATTTTGAGTATTAAAATTCTATAAAATAAGTGTATTTTCTAATGTTTGTTTAGAGAGCTTGTTTATGCTATTTGGTAAGTCGGTAACGAGCTGGTCGTTTGTCTGATAGTAATCATAACGCCGGCCCATAACAATTGCAGTGCCACTCAGAACCACAAACCTTAAAACACTAAGGACTGCGCGGCACTGCAGTATCAAATAGTACCTATTTAAAAAAAATTGAGAGGACAAAATATCTCCGCGCGGGTGAAACCGCGGTCAGCAGTTAGTTCTAAAATAAGCTCGGCATGGTGGTAGAGTATTTATAATCCTATTTTGGCTAGACACCGCTTTCAAGTTAAAAAATCTGTCGCTAAGGACCAACGGCCGGTCGGGCTTGAATGCCATTTGCCATTTTAGATGAAGCGAATTTACGACTAATGTTTTTTTATGCAAGCATTTTTTTTTTTAGGAAACAGTACAACTCGCATATAACTGCTGCAATGTTTTCCAAAACATTAACTGCTAGACAGACGGGCGTTGCTTTTTATAACTCATTCGACTCGTTATGAAATAATAACACAAGCTTGCCACATATCTATCTACATTGTATGCAACTCTTATCACACTAGCAAAAATGTGGGAACTATTCGCAGAATTCGCTACAATTACTTATGGCTAATAAATAAGAGCAATATTGTAGTGACAGGTTAAAAAAGAAAAAAGGTCATTTTTTTAAATGCCACTTTATAAATTTCTTACTCCTCCCACGCAGAAATATCTGTAGACAATAAAAATTCTAGAACGGAGATTTATCCAAGTTATTAAGAATTCTAGATTCTAGGATGTAACTTTGAAACAGGTATTTTAGTTTACAGCCAATTAAATCTTAGACGACCGTTAAAACTATGTAGTTTAGCAATGCATTGATTTAAATAGAATGCGCCTAAAATATACAGTTTGCTTTTAAAGATACACTTATTTATATGACCAAGGATTATATTAATTGATTTCCAGTATTTTATCAGATAAATACGATCTAATACGTTGCTAATGATTGACTGTACGAATTCTTATTTTACCATATTTTTTCAATTAACGCGTCTTAATAATCAATTATATTCTGGCAGCCGGACCCCAACCGAATCGAAGGCGGAAACCTTTTTACTTATCATTATATAATTATACTCTTGGTAAAAAATTGCATTGACAGTCCACGTAGTATACGGTAGTATATTTTTTATGCTATTTGGTAACGAGACGAGCTGATCGCTTGCCTGATGGTAATCATAACGCCGGTCCGTAACGATTGCAGTCCCACCCAGAACATTGAAACACAAAGGCCAGCGCGCACTGCAGTGCGCTCGTTACCCTGAGACGTTAGGTATTAAGTCTCATAAGCCCAGAAATTTCACTGGCTACTCCGCTCATCAAACCGGAACACAGCAATGTATGCACATTACTGCTTGGCGGCAGACTTCACGAGCAAAGCGGTGGTACCAACCCAGATGGACACTCGCAGAAGTGTTAGTCCTCCCATTAACAACCTTGTTAACTGGGGTTGCAGCTTTTCGTGATGTTTACAGCTAATTGGCTAGTAAGGTATGTCAACATTATCCAGACGGACACTCGGAGAACAGTTAGTCCTACCACTAACACAAATATAATATACATACCAATACACCTAACTTCTGTACCGCTTAAAAATTGCAAACAATGAATCGCAATAGGTAGTAGTTTTGAGTTGTAATCCCATGAACGTATGCAAACAGAACATACATAAAGACAGAAAGAATAATATACCTATACGAATTATTGAATTTCCTGATAAGCCTATAAGGTATGTTAGTCTCAACCTGTCTGCAATATTACACTTTGTTTCGTCACATGATCATATAAAAGCCGCTGCGTATTTTTCTCCGGTTTGTGGTGTGCTAATACACTAACCCAGTATGGTTGTGCTTTCTTGTAATACCAGTGATTGCGCAATCAGTGTTGTCCGATGCGCGATTGGTATCTAACTGGAGCGTGTCGGCGACATCTCTTTGATGATACTTTACTCATTTGTCAGTAACGGGTTGGTCTTTATTCTCATCAACAAGATATTAGGTACTCTGGATTATCACGCGTTCTTGTGCTAGTATTTCGGTTGGAACTTAATCGGTTCAATAGGTTTGAACCGCGGCAATGTGGTTTTGTGAAACCCAAATTCTTTAAAACTTATTAATCATAAGCACGAACTGATCTATAAGTTTGTTTAAAAACAATCATCCTTTTCCACTCTTGTTAAGTTAGCGTTCGATCATTTATTATGCGAAGCGTTTATTATGCTTGGTGACAATCTTTCGTCTAGAAAGTAGCTCGCCACCCAAGGACTGCAAAATTTCCTTTCGGCATAAACACAAAGCTAAAAATGATTTTTTATAAAATTGTATAGGATTTAAACGTGCTACTGCAGATATACGATAAAATAAAGAGATAGCTGAAAACAAAAAACTAAAATTACAACTTTTAGTTGATTTGAGTTGTGATCCTCATCAAGTATTCATTGATGTAATTTTTATAATCATCAAACCAACCAGTGTTTTTTTTCTAAATCTCATTAAAAGCAATTTGAGAGATGTAAACAGCAATTATTTAGCAGAATCATTATGTCAGTACCATATCGGTGTGATACAAGCAAAACAACACTTTAGTTTGTACTCGTGATTATATTTTTTTTGCTCCTAAGGCTGGGTAAATCCATATGCGGTCGTATTGTATTGCACTTACATACTTTTTTGACTTGTTTTTATATTATTAGTTACTCCGGATGAGGAACGTGTCAATTTATATCTTTGACCAAGTTTAATTTGGTGGATTGTATACTGTGTCGCGGTCTGTAAAGCTAATTTGTTTGGTTGAAAGATCAAGAGTAGTTTCAACTTTGAAAAATAAAATGCAAAGAAATCTGATAAGAAGTAGGTTTGATACAATACTTGGGTCCAAAAACAAGTCAAAATGTTAATACGTTTGTGATACCTACCGCAAAAATATGTTTCATTTATTAAATATATGTCAAGAATAGAAAAGATATTAAACTAATGTTTAATATCTTTTCTATTTAGTTTCGTTATCCTTATTAAATAAATATCGCTGAAGGATCAGACACGTAGATAGATTTTTTGTATATGGGTACTGTGAGACACCGTGGTCCTCCCCCTAGATAAAAGAAATCCTATAGAGTTCAGAATCGATTTTTTATTTAAACTTGGATAATGAGTCGAATTGGTTATATATTTACTATATAATATCATTGTTTTAGTAAGCAATCGACGGTTCTTGCCATTCAAGTTTTGTTTTATCTTAAAATGATAAGATTCGATATGTCTTCAAATGCAGTAATGTTTGAGTCAGATTTTTATAGCACCACTGGGTATTTCTATGCCATTTACCACCAGGGCCCTATTTAATAAAGCTGACAATCCGACAAGTCCGACATATGTCAAAAAGTGACAATTCGACAATTTTTCTGTTTAATAAAACTTACAGGCGACAAAATTGTCATGGTGGAAAATTGACAAATATGTCGGATAATCCGACAATTTTCTTATTGTCAGATTAAATTTGACTGTGGTTTTTTGACATATGTCGAGTTTTATTAAACGCGTTTTTAGATGACAAATATATCAAGATTTCACCGGTCGGTTTTGGACATATTTGTCACTTTTATTAAACAGCCTAAGCGTGACAATTCTACAATTATGTCATTTTTTGACATATATGTCGAATTGTCAGCTTTATTAAATAGGGCCCTGGTCCTATTACCCATTTGATTGGTTGAAATTAAGTAATAAATCTTAAAGGTCACAGCTATTGTATTTATAGTGGATAGAACTGGAACTTCTGGAGCGCGGAAATATACCACGAAATGGACACTTTGCTTAGGGCTCTTAGGGCTGTCATAGACAACACATTAGCTGATTCACGGCAAATATTTCAACAAGAACACGTGCTAAGAACTACTTGTCTTTTTTGCACAAAACATTTTATAATAAACTGTTTTTTGCACTATTGGATAACGAGGCGAGAGGGTCATTTGTTTGATGGTAAATGTTAAGCTGGCCAATAACAAAAGGTTATAAGAAAAAAAGATACTAAAGCGTTATTGCTGTTTTCACATGCGTAGAAGTGTTTGTGTCTTGGGACAATACAGTTAAAGAGTAACAAGAATAACAAGTTAGTAATAACAAGTTATAAAGACTCAGACTTTTGTATTGTTACGAGCTATAGGGTAACGTTTGATAGAAAGAAGCCGTTAAACAAGCAGTTACTTTATTGAACTCAAAAGGAATCACTTCCAACACTATTCACTATAAAAATCACTAGTATTTCACTTTGTCCCAAATATCACAATCACTAGTATTTCACTGATTCACAGATATCACAATCACTACTAGTCGCTTTGAACTCACTCCGATGTTTATCGCTTGGTATCTCAATCGAAACTGTCCCTGGCCGCGTCCCGATCCGCTTATATATGCGCCGCAAATTGTGCTACCAAGTTCCCGAATGATCTAGTTCAAGGTCAACTATGGACGTCTCTCTTTTACGCATACATCCGTCCCTTGTACACACATCGAGGACTTTCCAGATGGTAGTAGACTATGTCCATCTCGTTCTATCATGCGTGTAGCTATCTCTCTCTTGCATTATTCTGGAACATTCGGTTAGGTAATAGGTACAATTGTTCTTCTCTTTTGCGCATATAGCCATCCTGCTCACACTTTCTTCTGGAAGTTTTGAGAGACATGATCGAGGCTAATCGTCTCTCTCTTTCACACGATAGGCTGTCCCTCTCACACACCTTCGAGAATGTTCCGCGGACCGGAGGGGTGTAACTTGGCCTGAAACGGCCTGAAAATGGGTTTTCAGGAAATGGTGCCATGTGATTGCTTGTGTCCTGAAACGGACTGAAAACATGTTTCAGTCTGCTGAAAACGGCGTTAAGTAGGAGTCATTTTTGATTAACTGATATGTGTTAGGCCTTCCTCTGAAACGACCCGAAAACATGTTTCAGCCTGCTGAAAACGCCTGTATGTGACGGAAAATTAAAAAAATGTTTCTGTGAGTTCTCCTTTAACCCGTCTTCGTAACAGTATTATTGTTTCTTTTGTTGAAACTGTTTTACAAATTATAGTGTGAATTACGGTAAAGTAAATTAATTATGCAAAATCGTTTTCATAATAAGTTATTTTATGTGACCTCATTTGTACAGCAGTATAGTATCTTGTACATATTCTCGAAGTCGAGTAATCTCATCTTAACAAAACAATCTTAATAAAGAAGGAGCTACTCATTTTCAAAAACCTATCGGTGTTAACCCTTGTCTGTGTATATGATTAAATTAAAAGTACATTAGACAAATCGCTCGAGGCCTCTAATTGTCACCTATATGTATATAGTTCACTGTCTGTGCGTGTGTGAATATGATATAATCGACTAATATAATAATAATAGTGTGACAGCCGAGGTCAATGCCACATACCTATTGTATGACTAGATCGTCGATCGAACAATAACATTCTATCGATATAAAATGGCTAAAGAAGGAATGTATGAAGATGAGAACTTTGACATTTATTGCTTAGACGATATTGTAAAGTGTTCTTATGTCAAAATAATAGAGGCAAAAGCAATAAATATTGCAATTTACGCTCTGATCTTTATCTTTGTGAACTCTTACATAATTTTATATATTATTATGCAAAAAAGTGAAGGTCACATTTTTGACATTCGATACATATCATTTTCTTTCTACCCAAGCAGTTTATTTCAATGACATCATAACTTCATAAGCATATTGAGATATTTTTGTTATTTTATTACAAATAACATGCAAGTTGAGCTAAATAACGTTTCCATTATTCTCGTAACAGTCAAAAACAAATACGGAAGTACAAGAAAGCGTTGTGAGAGAAAACCGCCTTGACCTGACCATACTTGATGCGGTTTGAGGTCTTCCTTCCGCCTAACGGGCGCCAGGCCATGTCATTATCAATTCGCCGCATGTTGTTTATTAGCGTCGCTTTCTATGCAAGTTGCCGTATATTCCGGTAATAGTGAAAGAGCTTGAATCGATGACCATACATACTTGGGATTTAGGTTAACTCTAAGGAGCAGGGGAACAGTCTTTTGAAATTGCATGGGTAAGTTCTTACGGACGACGCTTCGTGTCTCTCATGTCTAATCGCGTTTCAATGTTAGACCGAGATTCAACTTCTGGAAGGGATAAGCCAGTTCCAATAAGAATAAAGTGAGTATTGTATGAGTGTTTCCTGGACTGGTATGTTCTCCACGTCTCAGGATGATGCAGTACCACATTGACTATTTCAATTGTTATTTGATGAGAAGATGCCTCATACACCATTGTAGCTTTCCACCATGCTGGCTATTCTCCAATTTTTGCAAAAACGTAACTCGAGTAAAAAGTACATCGTGGTATAAGCGAAAGTAGATAGGTAAAGCTTTCTAACCGATTTGCTCGATGTAAAAGTAACCAAAAAACAGCTTCTAATGTTAGGCGCAAGACAAAGGTCATGGCATTAATAATCATCTTCCTTCCTTGCGCTTTCTTATAGGGTGTGGCCAGTAGAAGTATCGAGTAACCGCTATAACTATTACTTCAAATTTGCATGAGTATATATGTACGTCTTTTTGTTTTATGATTGTGTTCGGTATTTGACTGAATTTGTGGTCTACATAGTATATCAGAGTAATTTTGCTTAGGACATTCGAAACGAACTAGTTTGCGTCGGTTATCTTGATATTTAAAAATGGTGTGATGCTGAAGCCTCAAAAACATCTTGCCATATTAGGGCGTGTGCTAATTATGATCAGTTCAATACGTAAAGTCAAACTTTAGAGCTGAATTTAACAACAATCCGCGTCCTCTCCTCGATCTGGCTAGGTCCGCAATCCGTTGTTGATTAACGTGTTCGTAACGCCCGCAGCCGGGTCAATTGATGCTGCGGTCAACAGAGCGTGTCGCGAATGTGGCACACGGATGCCCTGGCCACTGAATGCTCTTGAACTTGACCTGCTGCTGTTTTCGATTTTTGCGCTGCGTCCATGACTTGAAAAACGAAATGATATTTGGAAGGTGTTTGATTGGATCTTGCGAAGTGTCAAGTGTGCCTCATGGATGCGTTGGGTTTCTGTGAAATTATAAATAGGAACGGCTCAGTTGAGTTTTTGGAATCCATTCAAGAAAAAATGGAAAACGATTCGATATCCGAAAGATAGAGTTAAGCTTTCTTTGTGGATATTAAGAATAAACCTTCGGT
Organism: Crocallis elinguaria; assembly: GCA_907269065.1. Taxonomy (NCBI): domain Eukaryota; kingdom Metazoa; phylum Arthropoda; class Insecta; order Lepidoptera; family Geometridae; genus Crocallis; species Crocallis elinguaria. Next base: position 4,521,582 of record OU026076.1, read on the forward strand.
TCGTGAACTTGACCGTTTCGCCAAGATGATTCGATTCGATTATTGTTCGCTGTTCCATATTACGTAAACACAATTTATATTATAATTTATGTAGAAGTGTAGAGGGAACTAAACCTACTGATACTTACGTCGATATGATTGTGTACTTGCTTTGATAGGCTTGGTTTTTACGGTGTTATATAAGTAGTGTGATATTATCCGAAAAATGCCGAGATGAATTGGATGTTGCGTGAACTTTGTACATATAGCATCATATTCTTGAACTTGAACTCCTGTTATTCTGTCATATGGATCTCGTATTCGATGTCGGACAGTCATAAATTCTTGGAAGAGTATATTGTTTCAGATATTCAGAAAACAGGAATAAACATCTACATCACCGATTTCTGACGTCGTTTATGATGAATTTCATTCAGAATAGTAAATTTTCTTACGAATATGACACATTGAATTTAATTTAGAACCAATACATCCGTTTTGTAGTATCTTGCCAAAACCGCTATAGCGATGTGACGAATTCTGTTTACCTTCTTACGAAATGCTTCTTGAAATTAATGACTTTTATTATTAGAAATCAATGGTATTAAGGGTTCTTCCATTCATGCTTTTGAATCATCATTCCATTTTTATCGAGTTATTACTTTTTAACAACTTTATGTAACTAGTGAGTATGTTTGAACCAAATCTTGTATCTCGTTTTTTATACACTTCTAGCATTAGCGTCTTGCAGCATCAGGATGCTGCACCAGTTTAACCATTCCAAAGGGAAGCTCGTCTATGTTTTACAGTAGATATGTCGTGTTTGGCTGGTTATAATTACATATTTACACAATAACAAAGTCATTGCGCTAATAATACGTCGTAATCAGATTCATCGTCTCTTTGTTTATATCGCTCCTTTGTAGTTTCAAAACTACAACACGATGATGGCTTAGATGGTTATCAGATCAACCGCAAATCCGTAGGTCGATACTACGAATTCTGCAATGAACAGCTTTTGGTGATAGAAGACATTATGATGCAACCGCGGTGGAATCTATCCACCCTCTAGTTGAAAGTTGTTCGGTGTTTTCTGGCACCGTACTTGATTGCTAATTCTTTTCTAGGCTTAGCGTGATCACCAGCTTTAACAACATCGTCCCCTAACACCAAATTTTAATATTTTTTTTATGTTATTTGGTAATGCGACGAGCCGGTCGTTTGCCTGATGGTAAGCATAACGCCGGCCCATAACAATTGCAGTGCCACCCAAAACTTTGAAACACAGGCCTGCGCGGCAGTGCAGTGCGCTCGTTACCCTGAGACATTAGGTATTAAAGTCTCATAAGCCCAGTAATTTCACTGGATACTATGCTCATCAAACCGGAACACAGCAATGCTTGCACACTACTGCTTGGCGGCAGACGTCACGAGCAAAGCAGTGTTAACAACCCCGACGGACACTCGCAGAAGATCTACCACAAACGAACATATCGTGATTTAAAAACAAAACTAACTAAGATTATTACTTTCAAGTTTACCTAGCTGTTTCACGCCGACGCATTGCAAAATTACCCATTTACCAAGACGTATTAGATGCGGTAGAGTGCCCCCAGCTCCGTGAACTTGACCGCACGGTCGGATGCGCCCGCGCAGACGCCGCCGGTCAGCCTTCTCTAAACATGGGCCGCGAATCCGCTATGATTTTGAAATGGCATCGTCTGGTCACTGCCGAGCTTAATGGTCTTGATCTTTACTCATCTGCCTTACACAAGTTTCATAACATCAACGTAACTGTATTCGATTATGTTTTGGAATGTTCTCGTACGCGATTAGCAAAACATTCAAGACACGTGTTGTCCGTATCTCGTTTAATTGCTGTGTTTTGTTCAAATTTTTTGCAATTAATGGCGCCACGGATTTTAACGTGTTCCTTACCGGAATATTGTTGTGGTGAGAGCAATAAACCTTTTACATATTTGAAAAATTTGAAGATCCAGCTCGATGTTAAAATTTAATTGGTGCTATTTTTCAACACATTTGTAATGACTTAATCGTATTTTTATTATGGTGAAGTATTTTTTAATTTAATTATTCGTAAACCTGTAAAGCGCAAAGCGTTTTATAAATGGCGCGTCATTAACAACTTTAATCGGGGAAATCGACGGCATGTATGCGCAAGCGCAGCTCATTCGATATATAATCCGCTGCGCAAAAGTGGCGTGTGACAAGCAGTCTCTCCTGTCGACGCTGACTTCTGACAAATTGATGTAAGCAAAGGAAATGAGATTCGACAATACATAAATAATGACAGGAAATAAATTCTGTACGAAAGGACTCGGAGTTTTATTGTGTCTGTAAAAGATAATGTTGCATCTTTTAGGTTATTGTTATTTTATGTTTTATTGACCGCTATTCGAGCTATTTCTAAAACGGTAACTAAAGTCAGATAAAACAGGTCTTTGATAAAAACATTCGAGTGCTTTATAATTTTTTTTGTCAAGAAACTTCAACCGCTCTCTGTTCAACATCTATATTTAAGCAGCCTTAATTGAGCATTTTATTATATTATTACGATCTCCATGTCATGAATTTTGTGAACCGCCCCATATAAGGCCCTAGGGGCTTGAGAGCATGCCTTGTCGTGGGCGGCGGCAATTCCCATTAAATATAGTACCTTACCGACAATGTCTTGCTTGCATCACGCCGCTTTGCTCTGTATCTAACGAAGGTCACCAGTGACCGCCTTATAAGGATAGCGGAGAATGATGCAAAACACGAGAAACGGGCCTGAAACGCGGTAAGACTTGCGAGAGTTATGACCCTACGTGTGGAAGAGTCGACGACAGTCGTTGACCCACTAAGACTAAAGGCGCTGGCCAAATATCCCAGACGTGACATACCTACGTTAGTGTGCAGCTAAATTTACAGTATTGCACTGGCCCTCTGAATTGTATTACCAGTTTACCACCATGCGAAGACTAAAGATTAGTATGGACGGAGCGCATACAACTCGCTTTTGAAGCCATAAATAAGAGGTACGCCAGCTGGTAAGCATGCCTTCGGTACTCTCTCGTTAAAGGTATGTCGAAACCGTTGTTGTCAGCTTAGCGGTCAGTCAGATAGAAATAAGAATTTTAGCTCAATCATTGGTTCGTTCGAAGTTCGTTCATCCGTCATCATGGCACTTGCAGTTGCAATTGCGCATAAATATCGGAAAATAAAAAAGGCATGGTTTAATTTGTACGAGTGTAGCACATTTACACTGTTGGACATACAATAAAAGGCCTTGTAAGTGTATTATTTATTATTTATTTATTTATTTAGATAGTACGCAGAAATATCGGAAAATAAAAAAGGCATGGTTTAATTTGTATGAGTGTAGCACATTTACACTGTTGGACATAGAATAAAAGCCCTTGTAAGTGTATTATTTATTTATTTATTTAGATAGTAAGCTTACAGTTTACACCAAAACACGAACTATCTTAGATTAAAACTTAAATATAATTTTAAGCTAGTCACAATGGCATGCATATTATCAGCTAACAAATCAACCTGTTGGATCTTATGCGTATTAGTATAGTTTATAAACCGGCTGGCTGTTATATGTGCCTTCACTAGCGGATTCAAAGCGCATCGTCTATATTTTTTATTCTATGGCTGCACGTTGGCTCCGAACGGGCTTGATCTGATCGATTCAACAACTATTCGATTTCTTAATTCGCTACGTTCAAGGTTTCGGCCGATTTACGTGATTTTACTAATCGTTTGTTCGTGATTTTTACTGTAACTGTCTTGTTAATTAATTTTACTAATAGCGGCCCCAACAGTTGATAACTTAATAAAAAAGTTAACCTTACGGGTCAAGTATTTTTTTTAATTCATGGATTGAATAAGTATTTTAAGTATTTCTTTGTTCACACAATTGTGTACACGATTGATTTTAAACTTGCCTACACCAGTTACACCAGTTTTAACTTGCAAGTTAAATTACAGCTTGTTTTATTTCATATCATCATAAGCTTGTACAAAATTCTTTATTCTTAGACCCAAAATAAAATATAAACGAAAGCGCTATTGCAATGGGTGGTCTTATAACCTGGGATCCTGGACTAAAAAGGAATTGTGGCAGGCAGGCGTTATCCTTACCATCAGGCTTATCTCGTGACCAAAAAGAAAAAAAAATTGTAAAAAAAAGCAAATATAATAATTTAAAAAGACATAAAAATATTTAAACTTTATGGTTTCTTTGCCATAATTAAATAAAAACTACGAAATAACCTTCAACTAAAATTAAACACAAATCTCAGATATCCCATCTATATACGCACCAGTTACCGTACCCGAGAGCCCTAGGTATACTATACTAAATGTCGAAGTAATAAATCGACCAGGGCGGGGTACATTACGAAATATACAGCATATCAACGGTAAGTAGCCTTTGCACAAACGAATAACCGATTTTCGCTCCACATTGGACGAAATTGTACGAAAACGCCTGCACTTGTGGAATCTTTATGATCTATTAGAACCTGGGTGGTAACTCGACCATAGACAAAATGTTGTTTTTCATTTGCCGCCCTTCTATGTAAAATCTGTTGTGCCTATAACCTCGTTGGAACTGGCTTGATGCCTTTAGCTGTAACGGAGTACCTAAGCAATTTCTGGCATCGTGCCGTATGATAAACTCTACCCGATTTTCGGTTACTTGTTATTCAGCAAACACATTGCCTAACATATCGAAAGCCTTGCAAAATTTGCTCACTCATTCGGTACCGTTGTTTTGGTGAATTCAGAATTCGTGACAATTGGCGCCAGCCTCATTCGTCTTTACAATTACTGATATTCCTACTTTCTCGGAGATGTTTACTTTACAAACCCATAAATATCATTGACTTGACACAGTTGCCCTGTATTTATACGCTATCTGTTTCTTGGTATCAGTGACAGTATTTTGTAATTAATTTCAAGAATAATATTCGTTCAAAGAAATTAGTAAAGCGAAAACATTCGATGTCGGTATATATTTGGGTAACACAGTTTGGAAGAAGTTGTCCGCATTAGGAATTGTGATTTTAAGAAGATTTTATTTTAAATCCAATGATTTAAATTTTCGGTCGGCGTAGTTTGTAACGACTGTTTATTTGGGAGAAGGTGATTGCAAACATGTTTGGTCTACTTTGAATAGGCTTACGTTTATCCACGATCTGACCTGGGGACGACGATGTGCTCGACGGTGTAGTTCCCTTAGAAGATACCTGTTCACTATCGTGTCGTTTTTATTAAGCATCTTCACGGCAATACTTGAAATATGTAGGTGTGGTACTGCGAACTGCTTCTACAGTAAGATTTTACCGGTCAATTCTATTAGGCCTTAGAAGGAAATTTGTTAGTGGGAGGACTAACTCTTCTGCGAGTGTCCGTCTGGGTTGTTACCACCGCTTTGCTCGTGAAGTCTGCCGCCAAGCAGTAGTGTGCAAGCATTACTGTGTTCCGGTTTGATGAGCAGAGTATCCAGTGAAATTACTGGGCTTATGAGACTTAATACCTAATGTCTCAGGGTAACGAGCGCACTGCAGTGCCGCGCAGGCCTTTGTGTTTCAAAGTTCTGAGTGGCACTGCTATCGTTATGGGCCGGCGTTATGCTTAACATCAGGCAAACGACCAGCCCGTCTCGTTACCTAATAACATAAAAAAAAATAAAAAAATAATTCATTTGCCTACATGTTTAAAATTACCTCAGCGATATAGTTTCAGTACTTGCTAAGTTTTATCCGAGACTTGAACCATGAATCATAGGTTACGCTGTGGGTAGCCGACAAGCCACAAGGTTATGAAAGCTTGGCCTTTGTCTATAATACTGTAGTGACATTACGAATGCTTGTAATTCTTGCGCACCGTACTGACTTTATTATTCTATTATCATAATATCAAACTCGATGATTAATTACTTCTTCTCGGAAAGGAAACGATCAGGAAAATCTTCCAATGACATCTTGTATCAAAAAAATAAACCATTCACAATGAAAACAACTTCTTGCATTTTGATATATAACATTGACCTTACGAACTGCGTTTATTGCTTCTTAATTATTCCATCTAATAAATCATGAAACTACGCCTTCGTGTATTTTATAAATCCGATTAAATTCCACTGCCAGAGTGTTTACTTTGTCAAGTCTTCGCATCTGTCTCAGGTTTTAATCTAACATCTTAAGTCTCAAGGCGTTAGAATGTGAACTGTCTCAATAGATCAGCCCCAAACTGGGACAGTTAATTCCGGGAAGCAGTCAAGTTCCGTCACCGCCCCACCACCTTCCTTGGCGATATCAGACTTATAAGATTTATCTCTGTCTGGTATACTTTACAGAGATTTACTACTGGTCTGACTGACACTCGCTCGCTTAATTATTCTATGAAGTAGTAAGGGTTCAAGTTCCTTAGTCAATGAAAAAAAGTCAAGTCTTTGTCCAGTTCAAAGTTTTGGTCGTAAGTTTTGTGAATCGATTAGTAAGCTCGCTTTCTTCAATTAATAAGTACTGCGTGACGAAACTTAAGATTATGTTTGATTAGAGTACCTACTGATAGTATGAAACGAAACTTCGGTAAATTAGGGTAGCCTGCACCGACGTTTCATCAACCCAAGTTGTCTCAAATCCTCTAATTTAGTGACGCACAGGTTTGGGTCGTTGAACTCGCTGGAACAGCTGTTCTAGTGACTTTGTAATTGATGACGAAGATGTGCGGTCGAGGTTCGGAGCATATGATTTTCCTTTGTGCAGTTGAGTAGATGTTCTTATTCCTGCTAAAACTTTATACATTCTATTTGTAGCCTGAGGGTGTGGCCACTTAAAACTATATCTCGTATGCCACAACACGACTTCGGCATTGTTCTAGTTGATCAATGCAATGTCCGAAACTGAACTCTGTTCACGATTAACATTTGCCCGTGTTATTGTTTAGTTTATTTATATCTCCGTTTTTTTATATACTCATGAATATTCTACGTACATTTAGTTTCGCGTACATTTTATGCAAACTATCCGACTAATTTCGTTAATTGACTTATACATTAGAATAAATTAAAAGCATTATTTTAAAAGAGAAAAAATACTACTTAGTTATTTTAGTGCCTACTTTTAAAACATCGGGTATGCAGTGAAGTAGTATCATTGCTAGTAAAAACACGAATCCAACCAACTTTTACCAACAGCATCTAGATTCAGAAATGTATACAAGTAAAAGCGAACCGTCAGGTATATAGTGTCAAGACTAATGGAACCAGCTACTTATGGTCACAGTCAAGGCTCCGGCTTGTAATCTTGAAAGTGACACTCACATACCTTAAGGGGCAGTGTAGACGCTTATGTAAACGTACGTTTGCTTGTCAGGATAACAACGCTTTTGCGTCAAGCGCGGATTTCGTGATACTCGAAATGCGCGCTTGACGTAAAAGCGTTGTTATTCTGACAAGCAAACGTACGTTTGCATAAGCGTGTACGGTCTGCATAAGAGGAAAGGATCAGATTTGGTATAATATAAAATTACTTATAACCGTACAATGAGATGTTCCAATTTTTTGGACAATAGGTAGTCAATAGATCATAACGACATTAAACTATCAATTATTTAATTAGGTACTAAAATTTCCTGATATTTCCTGATAAATAAAACCTGGGAGTATTCAGGTCAAGAGTGATAGATATTTACTGAGCAAATGTTCTGCACCTTCGATTGCATCGTCACTTCCCATCAGGCACAGAATAACTAATAGTTCATTATCAGATGAGATCGTAGTCAAACACTAGTTCAGTCTGGAATAAAAAATGCGTGACATCAGATAAAAACAATGAACTCAAATTATGAAAATCAATTATTCATGATACATTTAGATGCAAAACAATTTGATTGATAATTATTTTTGACCTATAGTTTTCTAAAACATGCATTTCAATGCCTTTGATATCACCAGTTAACTATTTTTAGCTGGTATACTTATATACTTACTTGGTATACTTACTCATTCGATTGACGCTATGGATTTTTTATCGTTGTTAATGCTCCTTTAAATTAAATATGTTGGAAGCAGTGATGGCTCAGTGGTGAGGTGGCTCACCGATGCTTGTTTGTATCAAGGATCTTTTAGGGACCTGTTTAGCTAGACAGGGTCTAAAGATAAACGTCTAAAATGATTAGAAATATCACAACAGAACGGAGTTAGACAACGATTAGACACTACTTAAATCAAGATTTGTGGTTGCTCATACACGCGTTTAACATAGGAGCTAAACGCTATTTATTTGTTAGTGGTAGGACTAACTCTTCTGCGAGTGTCCGTCTGGGTTGTTACCACCGCTTTGCTCGTGAAGTCTGCCGCCAAGCAGTAGTGTGCAAGCACTACTGTGTTCCGGTTTGATGAGCAGCGTATCCAGCGAAATTAATGGGCTTATGAGACTTAATACCTAATGTCTCAGGGTAACGAGCGCACCGCAGTGCTGCGCAGGCTTTTGTGTTTCAAAGTTCTAGGTGGCACTGCAATTGTTATGGGCCGGCGTTATGCTTACCATAAGGCAAACGACCAGCTCGTCTCGTTACCAAATAACATAAAAAAAAATAACATATTTGGAGCGTGTTTAACTTTTTTGTGGTAAGACCGAAATAAGCTTGAGCTTTCGATTAAGAAAAACATCGTGGTGTAAGGGTGCAACCTATCCTCGCGCACTTTTTTGATGTTACGGAATAAAGAACTATATCTGTATTGCGTTTAAGAGCCTACTATTCCATGGAGCGAACTCATCAGTGGGCGCGGCTAAAATGCATGCTATTTCATCTAACATTCGTGGGACAAGGTAAGACTCTGCAGCGATGAGTAGTATGAGGCTAATGCTCGCACATACACAATTACACACTCTCGTAAAGTCGCGACGAAAACCGAAAAGTCGAAAACCGGCGCGCAAAAATGTACGAATTGGCTTCTGGTGCTTGGGGTTTTACGACAAAACTACTGAATGTATTTAGTCAGACCAAAGTTATTTGAAATGTCAATAAACTAAAGCTTGTTAGTATGTACATTATTTTGGAGTTTTCGTAATCCTTTTGTAATTTATTTACGTCCAAACTTGCGTTAAAATACGTGCTAAAATACAGATGTTTGAAGGCTCATTACTTTTAAGCCACTGTTTTTTTTTCTGTATAATTAGCAGGCTGACCTAGATAACGAAGAGATAAATCGATATTATTCTTAATTTTGGACTTAAAACGTCAAGTAGTGGAGTAATCACCCAAGTACGGTTGTATGGAGAAATGAACGACTAGTTCGTCCTTAAGTAAACAATCTCACTCAGGTATCAAGCGTTCTCTTGTCCATTTCGAGAGCGCGTTGCTGCTGGTATGAACCTCCTAGTGCGGTCATTTCTAGGTGACCGAAGTGTTAAAAAAAGCAAACGTGTGATCTCATAAATCTTTTGCTCGTTAGCAGTTGCTGATTGTAACGACCGTCGGGAAGTTAATAGCTTTTTTGTAGCCGGTTTAGATTACATATTTTTGTTGTTTTTAGTTGTTACGTTTAAAGTTTTCTCGTTGAGCTGCTTTTCGATTTAATTTATGGTATTGTCTTGAGACTGTACTCTGTAGATACACTTATTAATTTAACAAATTTAATGATTTTTGTTTCGTATATTTATTCTCGTATATAATATTTTATTTTTTGAACGACACGCGACGCGGCGCTATGTTTCGTTCGACTTACCATTTTGGCAGTGAGAGTTACCATTTCATATGAAAAAAGGCTTAAAATCTATGTAAGCAGGTCGCCAACAGTTTATTTCATATTTTATTTTTAAGACCGTTTGTTTAACGGACTTTTTTACAGTACAGACTGCTATAATATCTTTTAATTGAAGTTTATGTCAAAGGCAGAGAAATGAAGGAGGTCTAAAGTTAAGTGGAAAATCACAGAACTGATCGTAGGCGCATACTCATTAACTTTATTTGCTATATCCACATTAATTATCACAATTGAAGCCATCTGTCCACACAGTATCTACTAATATAGAAAATACTTAATCATACTACGAAGAAGAATAATTAAATGACGTTAGTCATTTGTTTTGGAATAGTAAAATGTTCATCGGCACGCCTTTGCTTTATCTTTGAATATTTGTTTACTAATAGCTCTCTTGATTGATATGCTTACGCCGTTTACTCAAATCTGGGTGATTTTATGTTTGTCTATGCATTTTCGATAACATATCCGTGTTTGTGATCCGTTATAACCTGACTAACTAACGTTATTCTAGACTATTTCAATGAAACGGGACTTTGGTGCCAAAAATAATGTCTATTTTTTCTCGGCGCCGACGACGTTCACATCAAGTTGATTCAGTCGTGTTGATGAACAGACTCATAATCAACTCAAAATGTTAAAAATGTGATTCAGTGTAAATTTCAACAATATGTTGAAATAACGAATGCTTAAAGTTTCTCATAACTCTATGAGTTTCTCATTATTAGCTTCACCATTTTATGTAATATATTTTATAGTGTTAACCGACACTAGCGGATGTTCACACAAATATATACGTCACAAAAATTTCGCTTCCAACAGGATTCGAACCTGCGTCTTCTGGCCACGTTTCACCATTTTGCCTTCAAAGATGAATAAAAAGCGTCCTATCTAACCCGCTCGAGTCACGATACAGTTATAAAAAATATCTGTAAGCTTAGCTGTCACGAAAGTTTGCCTTGTATCATTTCCTTAAAAAGCCATTTGTTATCACTAATTAAAACAATTAACATTGAGAGGCAAATAACTACCTGGCGGCGCCTTGCAGTTAGATTTCTAACATGATCACGCTCTTATCTGCAGGGAAACGCCTTTCTCAACATAAACATTTGCAGGTTCCTTTCTAATTGCCTTTAATTGGTTCACTCCTAGACTATGCTCCAGATAAGTGTTAGATCGATGGGTTCGTTTTCACTAACCGTAAGCGAACATTTGCCGTTAACGCTTTATTGAAGATGTGCACGGTAAGTCGCTTCGATGATTCATACTGGTTGGAAAAGCCAATAACGTGCACTGAGGTCCCGCTTTGGGTGTTTGGGCTGTCCCTCTTCGCCTAATTAATATCAATCGTTAATGGTTTTACCAGTGTCTCTTATTATGGTTTTTTTAATGTTTTGCTTATCAGCATAATCGTAGTTTAAGTTGATTCTAAAGTTGCCGTTCAAAGTAAATTTACTCGACTTTGCGTCAAGATTTGAAAGGCGGCATCAATCATGTGATACGAACGGTTAATTTAAAGATCACAATATGAGACGCATTGAATATAGATCTTTGATTATTTTACTGTTAGTCACTTTGGGTTTGAGTAACGAAATGTAACTGTTGGTAAAGGTGGGCAAATTAGTTCCATGGCGTGTAACATCATGTTCGGAGCAAATGTTCGTAGAGCGCGCTGAGGGAATACGCGGCTTTAGATACGTGAAATTGTATTGCGAATATATAGAACGGAAATTACATGATGATTTGGTTATACTGAGAATGCAACAATTATTATTGTAGCCAATTGAATGTATACATGTTTATTGAATGATGTAATTGTGTTAAATGTATCTACGTAATATTCCTATTGACTTGAAGGTTTTCACAGATAAGACTCATTTGTATCTAGAATATTTTATATGCTTTACCTTTTTTGTTGTTCAATTATCTTTACAAATAGGTAGTCTTTATCAGCCCTGTATATAAACTTCTCCTGGTGTTTCGCCAAACATTTCTCGCGGTTTTTCTCACGTACAAAATGTAAGAAGTTATTCCACATTTTGTATAAATTATATTTGCTCTAATGACTGGTACGTTTGTTTCCAATCATTACGCAGTTATTACTAATAAGTAGTCTTCATTATATAGAATCTTCATGCATCTAGTGTTTGTCCTAAAGCAGGTTCCATGGCGTTTGAGGATTTTTTTATTTTTATCGCGTATATTTAAAACTAGCTTTCGGTTTTACCCGTGTGGTGATTCCCACAGGAACCGCGCATTTTCCGGCATAAAAAGTAGCCTACGTTACTCTCCGGTCCATAAACTATATTGGCAAAAATCACGTCGATCCGTCGCTCCGTTGCTGCGTGAAAGATGGACAAAACAACAAATGTACAAACACACTAGTAGGATTAACCTGATTCCGACATACATATTGTGACGATGATACGCAAGAAGCCCACCGGGTGGACAGTCCTTACCATCGTTAACGTGTCTTCGATTAAAAAAAACCGGTCCCTATACAATGGCGGGTCGTCATCACTTGAGGTAGGTCTCTAAATAAATACCTACTGCAGGATGTAAGACGTCAATTGTACGATGTTCAATAATGATGTGCTATTTAATATATTTATTGTTGTAAATCTAATATTTATATATTTTATTTCTATAAATAGCGCATCCGTGGCTAAGTTGATAGTAATCTTGCCTGGAAAGCAAGTGGTTTCGGGTTCGATTCCCAAACTGTGCGATAAAGGGAATCCTAGGTTTTTAATGGAATGACGTTTAAGCGGTTGTTTATTGGATTAAATACTAATATAATTTTAACATATAATTGCTTATAGTATTTGATAACGAGACGAGTTGGTCTTTTGCCTGATGGTAAGTAAGCATAGCGCCGGCCCAAAACAATTGCAGTGCCATTTAGGACTTTGAAAGGCCTTTGCGGCACTGCAGTGCGCTCGTTACCCTTTCACTGACTACTCTGCTCATCAAACCAGAAAACAATAATGCTTGCGTATTACTGCTTGGCGGCATACTTCATTCACGAGCAAAGCGGTGCTACCATCAACCCAGACGGACACTCACAGAAAAGTTAGTCCGACTTCTTAGTGTTAGCATAGCTATGTTACCTATGTGAGTTAACGTTTTGAAGGAGAGAAACCGAAGCAACTCAATGTGTGACACTTACGTTAGCAAACTGCATGAACTTTAATTTTAGTCCCATATTTACAGCTGTGCAGGCTGATTTGGATAGATTTTTTGGAGCAGGATCATATTTTGATACCACGGAAAAACTGTTGAAAGATGTGGAAGGGAATGTATACCTAATTTTTATAGTACCTATGTATAGCTAAATTTTATCCCAGGGGCCTGTTTCATAAAAAATATTAGTCTAATATTATGAGCTTTCTTTTTTTTTTTTCATATATAATATGAGGCTAATAGGTACTCATAATATTAGACTAATATTTTTTATGAAACAGGCTCCAGGTTCAAAGTAAAGTGGAAATATTTGCTGTTATTTGAGTGGAACTTATCTTAGTTACTATTTGTCGTCTTTGACTACTGAAATAAATCTTCTTTTATTTAATTATCATTATTTGCAAATACATGGCTATTAGAATAACACGCTACCAGTCCACCGTGATTACCCGAGAACTAGACAATTAAATTCCTTACTTATATCCTTAACAGTCAATCAATAAAATTCTTCCACTAACGTTACGCATCATGCGACATCTCCTAAGTCCTAATTGACGTAATTAATGACGTGTTATGTTCAATAATCGTCACAGCGATTCCGCTTTTTACTTGGACCGGTTATATAAACCCATGATATAACATTGACACAATGCTATGTTCCCATTGACACCAATTAAGGAATAGGAGTTACAGGTGCGTGCAACTTTTTGCTTCGTTTTTTTTAATGTCGCTTAAGTATTCTTCAGTGTAAACATTTGTTTTTTTTACGATTCGTATTTGTTTTTTATTCTTGTATGTACTTTGCTAAGTGTTTTTTCATTATCAAGTGTTGTTATTATTCTTACTTTTTTTTGTTAGTGGGAGGACTAACTCTTCTGCGAGTGTCCGTCTGGGTTGTTACCACCGCTTTGCTCGTGAAGTCTGCCGCCAAGCAGTAGTGTGCAAGCATTACTGTGTTCCGGTTTGATGAGCAGAGTAGTCAGTGAAGTGGGCTTATGAAAATTAATACCTAATGTCTCAGGGATAACGAGCGCACTGCAGTGCCGCGCAGGCCTTTGTCTTTCAAAGTTCTGGGTGGCGCTGCAATTATTATGGGCCGGCGTTATGCTTACCATAACGACCAGCTCGTCTCGTTACCAAAGAGCATAAAAAAAAATTGCTTTTCAAATATTTGCTACCTTAGATATTGTATCTATGAGTTCTTTACGCAGCTTATATTGGTACTTCAATAAAGTTTTAGTTCTTTCCTCCAGTCGTCCTCCATAAGGTTCATTAAACACCGTTTATGTTATAAAATTTGAATGTGCTCACATAAGAGTTAAACCGGAAATATCTGATAATTCCCTTCAATGACAGCAATTAAAAAGATCCAAGTTTAAGATAGGCATTTTCTAATAATGCGTTGATTACACCTAACGAGTACAGTGGCGAGTCAGTGTCCTCGGCCGAGTGCTCGGTTGGTATAAACACTTTAACGAGAGCTCGGCCGAGTGCTCGGCCGAGCACTTGGCCGATCTAATAAATCCCACAATTCGTTAATAATATCTGGTAACAGCCGGTTGAAAACTCGTTTAAATTCCTTTTTTTTGCGATTCATTGCAGACGAAGCGTGATCAAAACTGAACTGACTCGCCACTATAGTAAATACGTGTGAACATCCACTCGGTTCGGCGACTCTCTCGGCCGAGAGCTCATTTACTGACTCGCCTCTGTACTCGTTAGGTGTAATCAACGCATAACTGTGGGACTGATGTGCGAGTGTTTCTATTTGGGAGTCTATGCGTTGCTGCTAAGGCATAATCTACGCTAAGTTGTTCACATAATTTGTGTTTGTTTCTCGTAATTGCCTGAGACCAAGTCTGGTGCGACTTTCACGACGTTTATTACCGTGCGAAGAAAGTTTTTTCTCTCGCTTTGCTTTGGTGATTTGTCACTTTTACCTGTATTAATTGTATGCTGAATACGAAAGCAGGTTTTTATGCCAAAGTCTCAAGTTTATGCGATTGCAGTTTGAAATTGTATTTTTATTTAATTAACTTGTTTTATTGTCGGACAAGGTTGAACTTGCAACTGAACTTGACCTTGTCACTTGTGTTCTTGAAATTGTCGTCGATTCATGAAAAAAATAAACATTTACGTAGAAGCTGTATGTTTATGTATTAACGTCGTGTATTACCTAAACTACAATAAAATAAGATTTCTGTCCCCTAGGACTGGAAATGGCTGATACACTTCCTCTCCCAGTACAAAAAGTCTAATAAAGCCTTTTTTATGTTATTTGGCAACGAGACGAGCTGGTCGTTTGCCTGATGGTAAGCATAACGGCCCATAACAATTGCAGTGCCACTCAGAACTTTGAAACACAAAGGCCTGCACGGCACTGCAGTGCGCTCGTTACCCTGAGACATTAGGTATTAAGTCTCATAAGCCCAGTAATTTCAATGGCTCCTCTGCTCATCAAACCGGAACACAGTAATGCTTGCACAAAACTGCTTGGCTGCAGACTTCGCAAGCAAAGCGGTGGTAACAACTCAGACGGACACTAGCAGAAGAGTTAGTCCTCCCACTAATATGCTATGCTCGAAAGGGTGTTAGACAACCACACTTTTTTCATAATTTTCTTGAAGTGCTTCTACATACTTATCTCAATATCTAAGATCTCTTAGTAAAACAATTCGCTTAAAATATTAATTGGATGTTGCAGCACCTTTTTTAAAACAGCTGATACAATTTACTAAACAATAGCTATACTCACATTGCGTCCATACATGTTTTAGCTAATGAGTTCTTCGTGTCGCCACACGGTTCGACCATGTTTTGGATGTAACGGGCACATCGCGTGTTATTATGACGTGTTGTTTTAATTGATCGTTGCGTAAGCGTCAATGTAATAGCTTCAGTAATAGCGGTAACTCGTGCGTTTGACTTTGTGAAGTTCACTAGATTTTTATTAGGTACCTATTCGATTGGTATAACAATCGATATACGCGCTACTGACAAAAAAATTGCTTGATTTCATAGATATTAATCTATGAAAAAGGGAGATTTGTGCGACGAAAAACAGGGCCCCGATCGCGCTAATTTGAAATGACAGCGTACAGTTATGGTTTGGTTGTGGTTTGATACCAACTGTTGTTTAGTTTCGGTTCAGGCGTGTGGAATTCGATATTGCCGTTCATTTGACAGCGTTAACTGTCAGTTGTTGTCGAGAAACGTCTCAACTTTTGGTAAAACTATTAGCGCGATACGAAACGGTCAAAAAGCTGTGATGCGGTCGTGGTTTAGTAGCAGTTTAGTTGATAATTTTTAACGCGATTGCCCTCAAGGCCCTTTTCGGACGTTTTGCTTTAGCCGCGCCTTTAAAAAGACTAAGGGCCGATTTTTTAATAGCACTTTAACGAACTGATTGCTATCCAATCAATTAATTTTCGTGTTTTTAGTGTGTTTATCGGGTCTTTCATTTCAAAATTAATGGACCGTTAGCTAAGGTTTATTTCTTCAGGATGCCATAAAATTTATTTACGTCTGTGTTCAGCACAGACTTACATTATTCAGGGAATTATTATATTAAATTATCTAACAGGACGCTATCTGACTATTGAAAAATCGGCCCTAAATATATTATTTTTAGATATCCTGCCTCCGCGAGAAAATCCGTCGGGCTTTTATTACTCTTTCTGTTATTTGTGTTAGGTCTGTGTGTTTTTAAATTTTTTTCCTATCATATTGCGCTGTTGTGTCCAGTGTTGTTTGGATAAATGATTTCTATTTTGTTCATTCTTGATAAATATACAACCTTTTTAGCAGTTGCAGTTAGGATTATCGAGATTACTTTTACTTTTAATAATTGAATCTTGTTCAATTAGTAAGTTTTAAATTAGTTATTTCAGATGTTTTTTTACTTTGAGCACGTCCACATCTAGTTTATACAAAAAGTAATTACTGTAAATGCAAACTGTGATTGAGTATGTTAATTGCGTGATGTTTTAATCTCTACGTACAATTAAAACGAACAATAGACTTTATGCAACGCATTTCAACAACTGGTTTTATATACTTTTTTTTGTATTGATGAGACCAATGGCTGCTAGTCCATTAAACAATTCGGTTCGCATTATAAATTCTCAATTTTTTTTTTGTAATAGAAAAAAAAGTAATTTTAATCATCTTATTTTATGTAAAAATATTTAAACTTTTTGGTGTCTCTACGAAATAACCTTCAACTAAAGCATCGCCATTTTCAACCTTATTTCAATACAAAAGAGTTATACCTAAAGGATCGCCTTAACTTGTGTTCCTTCCTTCTCGTATAGGAAGGTGGCCAGCCCTGGTGGCAGAATTTTGAAGGCGCTTTACGGAGGCTGACATGTCTATAACGACTTTTGAATAGGATGATCAATCAAGGGTGATCTGAAAGGGTTTTACAAATTTAGCCACGATCTGACGGTACACTCCGAACGTATGGCGACGGAGTATTTATTGATTATGATGTTCCGCTTGTAACTAAACGTTTTTTGTAACTAGTTATGATATTTCTTGCAGGAAGAGCGAAGGAATAAAAATTAGTACTTCCGAGAACACATGTACATTACGAATGAATCCACCACTCCACTACATTCTTAATATATAAGTTTTTAAACTTACATGGTCACTAACACAAGAATTAACTTTAAATAATATTCAAGCGAAATATTCCAAAATATTTGCTCTAGTTCCACTCAAAAGCCAGTCGTTATAAAAACCATAAAAATTTAAATAATTAAAAATTAGACATCGTATGAATCTCTGCTCAGCGACAAGACAACGGCAGAGCTGATACAATTACAATATTCCTCATTAAATCAGGCCCACTTTAGAATAACAATGAAGGATTTAACTTAATTAATTCATAAACGCTTCTACTTTATTGTAATTTCATCACGATCGGGCACTGAATAGCGATAGTTTGAGAGCTTTATTTTTATTAACATATAAATGTGTCAATAATGTATACATTCGTTGCCGGCTGACAACTGTTGCTTTAGGGCATTAACGAACGACTTTTTAAATTGCTCGAATCGAAAATTATTGTTTTTCGATTCGTGTCGAAATATTTATTGGACAACCTCTTAAGGTTGTTAAAACGTTTTGTGAAATGACAAAGAAACCTAATAAGTTATCGGAAGCGAATAAATCGATAAAAACATAAATTAAGTAGTTGCTGATAGTTCGGCTGGTTCAAATGTAGTTTAGACTAGCTGTCCGAGGTTTCACCCGCGTGGAGATATTGGATTTCAAGAGTTTTATTTATTTTGCGAGGAACCCTAACTATTTTTCTAAAATAAATGTAGCCTAAGTTACTCCTTATAAAATCAGCTGTACCAATGAAAACCGTCAAAATCGATCCATCCAATTCCGAGATTAGCCGAAAAAAACAGACACAGATAAATATATAAAAAATGGTTAAGTACTGTACATAATTTCATATGCCTTTAGTAAAAAAACTGTTATGATAACGTTCACCAATTTTATTTGTCTGTACAGATAAATAAAAAAAAAATTGTTACATAATATAATCATTCAAAACGGCGTAAGTACCAAGATTTATTGATAATTTAATAGTCTGGCTATCTGGATAATTATATCGTCATCTTTTTAAATATTAGTTGATAACGAGAAACTTTTAACTAATATTCAAGGCACTTTTCTTGTGTATTGCGGCATTATCGCTATTGGAACAATTTCACCATCAAAAGTTCATAAATATCCTCAGGCCCTCAGGTTTATCCTGCGATTGCTGCTGTATCTATATACTTAGATATTTATATTACGGACTTTTGTCTTGGAAACTTTACTTTAAATTGATTGAGAAAAAGTCGCCCACCAGACTCGTCCATTACAATGTCAGACGGGGTCGTGACTGGTACGCGCGCCACTTGTCTCTCCCGCCCATTGCACTCTGTTAGTATCGCATTCCATTCGATAGTTATCTCGAGTCGGTGTGCGGGATAATCGAGCCGTTTGGTAAAATCGATTTGTTTATTAACAACCGTAAAGAAGTACGGACAGCATATACGTTACAACACCTCTTGAATAGGAATTCGAGAGATATTTGCTTTTGAGCAATCCATTCAGCGTTTATACGTTTGGTTAGCAATTGTTATTATGCTAGCACCTGATATCAGAAATTCACTGAGAATTGATAGGTCTTTGGTCGAGTGGATAGAACAAGAATGAAATCTGAACAATCTTGAACATATTATAAGATTTCATTTGTTTTTTTTCCGCGTCTATCTTTGCTTATTCGTTCTTTCTGGTGAACAATAAATTTAAAGAAAGAAACCAATGTCAGGTGAGATCTCTAACTTTCCCGACCGATCGTTCAAAATGTACAATTCATTTTTTATTGATTTTGGCACAATTTTGTTGTAAATTCATTTTTTTCTATCGATATGTGTGATGAGTAATCGATGACCCCAATTTTGACAAATATTTAAAATATTTTTAAAGTATTATGTCTGTTAATGCAACCTAGCGGGATGTTCATATACCTAAATATATATATTTAAAAATTTCGCTACTAGCGGGATTTGAACCCGCGTCTTCCTCTTTATCTAGACCAGACGCTTTAACCAACTACACTTTTGGATTGAAATAAACAATTTTATTTCATTTACATTGTCTCACCGCCTAAGCAGCTGTAAGATCACAAATTCCTCGGCTATTTATATACTCACATTCATATCCTTTAAATGTGGGCTAATCGCATCACAATCAATTACCCAGATAGATTATTCAGATAGAAACACTTATACCTGTATCCGCAATAAGGTGCCATAAGCATCTATTACAGTACTTTATCCGTCTATTATTGCAATTACAAACACAACGTGTCGGTATGTAGGCGTGATAATCTACCAGGTAGTGGTAACTAAATATATACCACAACATATAGTTCACATGTGCAAGCCGGATGTACTCTCTATACCCGGCAGTTAAACTTGCCAAGAGATTTTCCGCGATTGAATATTCAAAGGTGGAGTTTTTCTTCCGAGGTATACGCTTTTCAATGATAAACAGACTCTTTAAGTGAGATACAGGGCTCAGTGTGGTCATCAATGCAGGCGTATGTTAAGCAGGTTTTGAAGGCTGTTGAAGACTAAGACAATCCATGTCTAGTAACTTTTTAAACGCTTTTATTAGGTTCAACTAACTAACAATGTAATACAATCTTAGAAGTCAATTTTAACCTACTTCTAATTGTCTTCTAATTAAGGAATTAAACCTACACCTACTTACACCTACCTATAGAATGGGTACTGGCTCTCAAAATCAGTTGTTGGAACACACAGAAAGATAATTGACAGTAAATTCTCATCCAGAGTTATCACTTCATTTGAGGGGTAGCTAACTAGACGATCGCTAGGAAATGCTCTACAATGCTATGTTTGCAATGATCGCTAAGAAATGCTCTACGATGCTATGTTTGCAACGATCGTTAAGAAATGCTCTACAATGCTATGTTTGCAACGATCGCTAGGAAATGGTCTACAATGCTATGTTTGCAATGATCGCTAGGAAATGCTATACGAGGCTATATTTGCAACGATCGTTAAAAAAATGCTCTACAATGCTGTGTTTACAACGATCGCTAGGAAATGGTCTACAATGCTATGTTTGCAATGATCGCTAGGAAATGCTCAACGATACTATGTTTGCAACGATCGTTAAGTAATGCTCTACAATGCTATGTTTGCAACGATCGCTAGGAAATCCCTAGGTTATCTCTGCATCACGAAAACGGAAAACTCCTTTACCCAAAGTTCTTAACTAGTTATAGAGTTCGGACTACCGACATAGATAACTCTTTTTTATTATATTAATCCGTAAGTAAAAAAAAGGTTTCGCAAGATATATCCTAGAGGCGAAGGCCATATACTTAATACGCACATTATGAGTAGTAGTTACCTTGGACGTAGAAAGTTTTTTTTGACGAATTTAAGGTCATTCATTTGTTCTTTGTAGTTTTAAGCACTGAAAGATTTAAATAAGAATATGCACAAGGTAATCAGATAGGTGCGTACACTAAAGCTAATAATAATTATGTACGCTACGTTCATGCCAGCCAGAGAGCTCGTCATTTGCCTCATGGTAAGCATAACGTTGTATTAAAAAATGAATTAAATAATTTTCATGTAAAACCCCCGACTAAAAAGGAAAGTAACGAAAAATAAGTTAAACCCAAGAAAATCCGTCGGCGGCTGCAAATGCCACCTGTGTACAGAAAAGCTATTGAGAGAGATGCAGCAATCGCGGGCAAAAGCTAGTATAAATATAGTTTTAAATGTATATATTGTCTATGCTTTTTATGTAAGTACATAGTGTACATACAGATGTATATTCTTTATTTTTTCTTTCTATTTAATTGTCCAAACCGATTCTACGCCGCACCTACCATGTTTCATTCACGACCTGGAGGACCGGTAGATAATGATATTTATACCATTAAGTCATTTCATGTAAAATGCAGGACTAATAAATAAATAAATATTAACTTTATGTTACCTAGTCAGTTCGACTGGATTAAATTAAGTATATTACAGTGTTTAATGGATATAAGTAGCTTATCTACCGGTTCGATTATACATTCTCATCGCTCGATATCCTGTTCAATAAATGATCTGCTTTAAATTATGAATCGGATCACTTAACACTAGGATCAATATTATTCAAGATGTAATGTTTGGAATTCTAATCGTATAACGTGTCTTGCAGTTTGCTAACTGGTTGAGCGTGTATTGCATTCGAAGATTATTTTCATTATGACGACATTTTGTATCGAATCTCATTTACCTAAATGCAATTTGGAAATATTTCCGAAATAATTTTTCTATCGACGATTCTGTGATATTTCCGAATTAAATATTTTCCTGTTAATTCAGAAATATTTCGGAAATGTTTTCGTTTTCAACATTGATCGTTGGATAATTGCTTTGACAAGTAATAAGAAATGCTTCTCGTTCTTGGTATAGTGTGTTTCCGGCTTCAATCACCAACAGGAGACATATTTATCAAAAGTGAAATATAATAGGGTGTTACAGTTTATCATTTAAAATCCTTAAACACCTTAGATCACATGATTTATCATCGTATTACATCATCACAGCTGAAATATATTTTTTGATTGGGTTGAAGTAATCATTATTACATACATAAAAAATATTATGTATGTATGTATATCATCATAGTTATGCCTTCGGAGTATTCTTTTTGTTAATTTAATGATGTGATGTGAAAATTGCAAGAAATAGTTTGATTAGCAAAAAAAGGGTGCGAGCCCTGGAGCTTGCAGTGTAAATGTAAACAAATAAAAAAAAAAAGGTAATCATTATTTAGTCTGTTCCACACGCTTAGGGAATTTCAAATGCAGCTGAGGCTGGTCACTGCAATAATTCCAATAATAATAAAAAATGTGTATTCGAATAATTTTAATTGACAAAATAAGATAATTAGCCACTACATAAAAACCGTTGTATACCTAACTTAGCTACAAAAATATTGGATTAGCTATACAAGCCATTGTAGGCCTATTGCCAGGACTACTTTAGGGATAATATGCCAATTCAAACTCAGGCTGCATGTTCCGAATGTTTTTATAATATTTATACATGTTTTTTTTTTCTAAATATAATTATTTAACATATACAGAATAAAAATTAATAACTAAAACAGAACTCTTAAGTTCCTATCAATAAACAACTAAGAATATAATTAACAAAAATTGCTTTAAAAAAGCTACGAACCGACTTCAGTGACAAACTACTGAACTGATTTTGATGAAATTTCTATGGGACCAATCTGAAAGTATATCCTTTCAAATAAAAAAAGATTTTTCCAAATCGGTTTATAAATGACCGAGATCTGAGGATACAAACATAAAAAAAAAAAATACCCGACGAATTGATAACCTCCTCCTTTTTTGGAAGTCGGTTAAAAATTGTTTGAACTATCAGACAACAAAATAGTCTAAATATAGTTCAAACGATCTTCGTTTTCTTCCTTTCTTTTCATTGATTGTGTTTTTTCTAATGTTTTTACGGTTCATTCCTGAACAGATTTGATGCTTGGGGTATCGTTAGAATCCTTACAATATCCCGAGTGACACTGACTAGAGCAATCATGTTTTTTATTACATCGACCTGTTACTTTGACTTTTTCATGACTAAATATTTTTCAAAGATTTTTAACAAACTTACCCTATTACGATGTTTCGATTATATTATAACTCGATAACTATTATTTTAAACCAACTCGTTATTAGAACGTCTTTTATGAGATAAAGACGATAATCCAACTGTTTGATTGCCAATTAAAGTTTATATCTAAGCGGTTCCTGAATTTTGATTGACTATGGTGATTTTAATTATATACAAATGCGGCTGTACTCTTCGAGACAAGGTTGAGCGTTTAATTTATTGTTAATTCGTAATTGTATCTTGGAACTGATTGCTGATATATTATGTGACTTGTATTGTTGTTAATGCTTGAAATGATAATAATGTATTATTCAAATAGGTACGTATTCTATGCAAGCGGGGTGTAATCTGAACTTTCCGCTCTTTTATATATATGTGTTGTTTTATTTATGTTCACTGATTTCTCCATCAATTTTATTGTGAGTCGATATCGAAATTTTTTATTTGAAAGTGAATTCTCTCGAGGTGTTCATACGTCGCGCGGCGGCACCACATCAGCGTTACAGGTAAAAGTGCAGGTAAAGATAATAATTAATTCTAAAACTAGTGGTTGAGATTACACGATGTTACCACCGCTTTGCTCGTGAAGTCTGCCGCCAAGCAGTAATGTGCAAGCATTACTGTGTTCCGGTTTGATAAGCAGAGTATCCAGTGAAATTACTGGGCTTATGAGACTTAATAGCTAATGTCTCAGGGTAACGAGCGCACTGCAGTGCCGCGCAGGCCTTTGTGTTTCAAAGTTCTGGGTGGCACTGCTATTGTTATGGGCCGGCGTTATGCTTACCATCAGGCAAACGACCAACTCGTCTCGTTACCAAATAACATTAAAAAAAAAACCTTAAAATGTCAAAATGGCTTTAATTTGAACTATGTTTAAAATAACTCGTTTTACGCAGTTCATGGTTGTTTTTATTGAAATAGTAATAATGCAAGACTTTATAAGGCAGTCATATTAGATTATTGAGAAACTTACATATTAAAATGATTACAATTTAATTTGAGTTGAGTAAACTTTGTTAATTAAGCAATTAGTACTGTCCGTTAAGCGTGAAATGTGCTCAGTCCCGTGGTCCAGGTAGGTTACCTTCTGTAGAGGGTAAGAGTGGCGGGTTCGATTCTGCAACTGGAAAAATATTATGCACTAAAAACACACTTGAATGAATCTTCGAGGTGTCTTGCGTTAACAGATTTCTTTTAATAATATAAAAGTACTTTGTCTTTTGTTGCACTTTGTATTACGTCTACTTTTATTAATAGTCGACGCAAAAAGTTTCTGAACATATCTAAACTTTTTATCTAGCTTACACGTATTTCGCAAAACATTTGTGTATGAACATATGTCGGCAGTTCGGACATGTTCAGCAACTTTTGTCGCTAACACTCATTACCAAGTTCATATCAAGATAATGTTTAGGAAATCCCCCCGTTTACAAAACATCATTATCACAAGTACATGCACGCATTAGCGCCTAACACCTTCAGAGGTTCATCGACTCTAACCAGATTGTCGCCAGGTAAATACGTCTGATGAATATGTATGCCACGACCAAACCCGCACGATGGCCGTCAAATACCCATCTAAACATGATAGGTTCGACTAAACCTTACACGAGCACGAGGAGTCACGAGCAAAGCCATGTTAAGCCATTCTATACATAGTGTAGCCAAAAACCAAGATCATGCGACCTAGACACGAAACTAGAACTGACAACATACAAAACAGCTAGTCGAAAACAAAAGGATTTCGTTCCTAGGCCATAACGTTTTGAGTACACCTACAGCTCTTTCCTAATTTACGATTGCAAACGAAAACGGTTCCCAAAAAACTACAGCAAAAAATATAGACAACATCGTAAAACTTGTTCAAGTCGTACGCAAAAACACTACACATATATCCTTGTGATAGAGTGTTTGTCTCGTAATTATGTCCTATTCTATAGCTGCACCTAAATTCATAGACGTATAAAATCAATATTACAATTCTGATGTACATAGTCAGTGTCATTTGTTTAATAATAATGTTGGTCCTGATGACCATCAGTGAGTAAACGCATGAATATTGCATAACGAATTGACAAATTAGTGTAACTCGTGCACGAAGTGGGCGGGACAGAACATCTCTAAATAAGGATGCATGCATTATGCTGTGATTCATTGACTTCTTGACGCAGCCCTTATCCCTTGACCGTAAGACGTTGATTAGTTACGTCTTTGCTGTCACTGTCAGTTTATTCTTTTTCTTAGCGAAACGAGGCAAGACAGTTTGGTCATTTGAGAATTGTTGGTTTCCACAGGATGTGAAAACAATCTCTTGTGAAAATTATTAGAAACAATAGGAACCTAGTCAAAGTCAGTAATTATTTCATCATGAACAGTGACAGTCAACAACTGTTGTGTCATAATAAGTTGGCGGTTACATAGTGCAAATCGAAATTCCGGTATGTGTAAAATACAAAGACATTTTACTCAATTGCTGTGTATTTCCCCAGCTTTTAAAAATCTGTAAAGCAAAACATTGTTAATCGTACTTATGCAAATGAACGTTTACATCGTTGGAAATACCATTTTCAATTTCATACAATAACATGTCCTTGTCAATGTTAGATTTATTCTTTCCCACAGAGTTCTGTCATATCATTAACATTGCCTTTTTACTAGGAATGTGCGGGGTTTGCGGAAATGGCCCTCCTGAACTACGTTAATCTCTCAAATGTTAAAAGGGTCACCTTATTTTAATTGGCTGCTTTAACCACTGTTATGTGTTGAGGAGAATTAAAACCGTCATTATTATGACGGTTTTAATTGACGATGACGATTGACCTCCTTCAAATTATTCTGTCCTAAACCTACGGATTTCGTTAAGGGTTCTATAGGAGCTAGTTACTATTCAACGTGCTTCACGTTAGTTCCATCTGGTTGGAGCACGAGGACCTGTTATGCCCTCGTGAGTCGACAAATCTAATGTACCACTCTTCACACACGTGCTGCCTTGTCGTTTCCGCGAACTTCTCATTACGTTTCCCAGACATTTCAATATTGATGCGGTGCGCTTGCGATTCCGGGTTGCGACAGTTTAATCATATCCCATTGATACTTTGCTATTCAATAATGAACTTAGATTTATTGAAACGTTGATCAGAATCAAATGCTTAAACACGTCCTTGAGAACATAGATTATAATGTTCTTAATGATTCTAATAAATATGCCACTCTATTTATGGCCAATGCTAACGTCGCATATCCTGTCGGAATACCGTTTGTTCATCGTTAGCAGAACTCGTCAAATGAAACATTAAAAAACTCCTTATTGGGTATTTTAAGATTGATATCATTAACACTTCTGCTAATAGATTAAAATGTAAATTTACATGGTGGTGATAATGTATAGCAATTGTTTTTTTTATTTCTACTACTTGTTTCAATTCTTGGAATTGTGCCATCAATCTCGATTTTCTAAGATATATTTTTTGTTTCCTTCTCGACTGAATAAATAACTATTTATATATGTATTTATACATCCGGGACAAGTGAATAAAATTCCTTTCATGCATTGTAGTGTCCGGGTCGCTGGCCCTTTTGTGTTTAAATCTTGTCTGTTTCTGAATTATATTCTTTGTTTTCTTACAATTGAGGATCTAAAATTAGTCATGAGTGGTCAACGCAGCGTATTTTTTGCATAGTTATTAAATAATGACTCAGGTGTATACTAGCTACTTCAATATTAAATTTGTCTGTCACTCTTTGCTTGTCATCATTTTGGTATGCTGTGACGTTGATTGGACAATGCTTTTGAGCTTTACGTTGATGTCATTCTTGTGTACATTGATCTGGCACGGTATAATAACTATTTTTACTCGTGCCGTCATAAACTTTGGCGTAACAGTTAGGTACTAAAGCATGAAGCTTGAACACACCTCTTGCTTTCAGTTTTATGCAATATGTCAATGGTCATAAAAGCGAACCACGTTGTTTTGTTAACCGCATAAATTATAGATATTATTGAAAATAAACTTCGTACTAACAAAGTAATATAGACAGAACAAATACAATTTTGTCCCACATTTCAACGCTTGAATAGACGCTCCGCCCATCTGTTTTCTTATCAGATGAAGCTCCTACTTCCAGAATGGTGTCACTGTTCAATAGCAGTAAGGGCAATCGAAAAAAGTACTTAATCTAATTGATCTATACACAAAAAATAGCTACATTCACAGCGGAATACAAACATTTGCTATCGACGAGATTGGGCGAGCAGCAACATCAGCTAAACTCCTTATACTCCTTAAACTTTATTACAAAGTCCATGTACCACCTACTGTTTATATAGCCCTCTTGATCAATGTTCCTGATAAATGTTGTCTCCACCGTTTAAGCGCAAAGGTTAACGTATCCTCGATCCTACGTCACGCCTACGCCGCTGGTGATCTATTCACATGATGAGGTCGTGATGATGCGTACCGCGTGGGCGCCCACGCTTAGCGCCGCTGCGTCAACGGAGCCCACCTGTCACACATACAGTACTGTATGCCTCATTCTGCACTCCTTTGTATGAGCTTGAGTCCTATTTAATCACGAGCTCAGACTTTTTAAACTGTGGTTTTGTAAGAGTGGAAAATAGTCTTTGTCATTCGGCTATGCGTAGTTTCGAAAGCGGGAGTTCTAGTTGCAGGGCGTGGTATTACTTCCCGGGTAGTTAGCATCCTCGTCGTGGAGCGTGCCATTTAGAACAGGTACTTGATTGTGCCGCAGTTCCACATTAAAGCCCTGAGCCAGAGTCTTTCACCAGGTAAAGCGGTTTATATTTTGTTTGGAAATAAAGATCAAGGACATTATCTTTGTATTCGCTTGCAGCTCTTTATTTATCAACCCCGCATTTACAGATCTCAGTCGCAAGTTTGAATCATCTCAAAAATTCTATTCTATTTTAAACGTGCTGCAAATGTAATTATGTACCATGTTGGTTACTACACTAAGGCTTATTGCTCATTCCTTCGTCGCGTTCTCAGACGCACGGGAATCGAGTGGGTTTTTCTCCGTGGTGTTTATACTAAAACCGACGTTTTTATCGTCCACGATGATCGAATGCAAAGCACCGCGGATGTGACCAGGTGCCAATGGTCGTGTTTGCAGCGAAAATGACGTACGCACGCGTGTGCCTACCTCTGTCGGTACAGGTTTTTTGGTACGTTATTTGGTTAACAATTGTGTGGGTAATTTTAGACGCACAGTCATGTGTTTGGTATGTTAGTGCAAATTGCATTTCTTTAGTTAGTAAGATATATAGTTGGATAAGAATAGCGTTTTTCAAGAAAAATAATTGTTTAGGGTGTTACATTTATGCCTGTCTTCACTAACGACGAATAAGGCGATGCCTGACTAGGTAACTCCTAATGTAAGCAAATTCCTAAATATAAACCGTTAAATATTTAAGCATCCCAGTGAGTCGTCTCCTATGGTTGGTGAATCCCGTATTCATCATTGTTGTCTTGTTTTTATTTATAACGACTTCTGTTCTCTCTGACGTCTCTTCTATTTTCTTATGCATACAATGCAATTATGATCGTATGCACGATCTATGAATTTATCTCAATGCGAGTTATTAACAAGAAAACGCAGTATATAATTTGTAGGGGCGTTGGTTTTACCCAAGTGCAGTTAATTGATGTAAGTTTTAGTAATAGCCCTTTGACCTTCATCACACTACACCGAGATTAATGATCTATCAATTAGTATATTTATAGTCTGTGTGATACAGATCACAATAAAAATATTAGTTACTTACAAGAGTTTGCTTGAAATATTTAAAAATTGAATAGGTATGGATATTTTACTCTTGTGTCATCTAGTATCAACAATCAACATGCAACAATCATTTTCAACAATTTTCCACTCACTAAAGAGTATAGGTTTAATTAAGTATATCTTTTATACCTCATCCATTCGTTTATTATTATTATTTTTTCTTTTTCCATTCTTTTCCAAAAGTTCGTATAACTGTTCTGAAGTTCGACTTAGTTTTTAACACAAAATGCAAGTGAGTTGAGGTGGGGAGGCGATTTCGCTAGCGCTGTGCTTAAAATAACCGATCGTGCTAACTTTACTCGAGACGTTATTAGTTATTAATCTACAATTCAATTTAAATTAGAACACGAAGGCAAAACGTTACTGTCTCCACGAATGGAGCTTGCAAACAACGTATTTATCACTGCGCGAGAGCATGTCTTTAGAAGTGTGCCGACGGCGGCACAGACAAGGCACGGCCACTTTATGGTACAATTCACGTAGCCCTGGGCGGTATTCCGGTATTGGCCAATCAGAACCTGCTTAGGTGAAACTACTGTATCTGTATCTATGGTGACAAAACTCCCTATGCTGGCGAAACGATGGAGTAGCCCTGATAATAGTTCTATTTTCTCTGAAAGAATGAATCGTTTTTAAGTAAAAATCGACTCGTCTGCTAAGCAGTGCAGTTAGCTTGAGCTTTCAAAAGGAAATAATCGGGATACAACCAAATGGTAAGGCATTCTAGCATGTTTTCCAGGTTGGCTATACCATGCTCAAGTTTAAACAAGTTGGACATAAGAGCTTCTTATACTCCAGTTTAAGCGTTCACCTCCGAAGAAAAATAACAATCGAATTGTGCTTTGAAAAGTATTCGCAACATCAGATGCTCAATGATCCATCCATCATCTATCAGATCTCCATGCTAGATGCTCTCGCTAGCTAAGGCACCGTCGTAGATGCAGCTAACTCCGATTTTTTAATACCAAAATATTTGCATTTTGAAATTGTCATCAATTTGATTGATCATAACTACGAGTATTCTTCCAACAGAACCTATTTCATCTAAACACATGTTTAGTTAAGTATTGGCAAAGAATGAATTAATTTTGTTTTTTTTTGTAGTGGTCAATAACCTTCGTTCGTACTTCCAAGTAACTTCTAAAAGTAGACCATTGAGTATTATGAGAATCGAATGGTATAATTGTCAGTTTCGCAATAATTATTATATAACCAAACAGTCCCTTAACAATGCGCCTTGAGACCGCATACTCGTTTGTTACATATTCTCATAGTTATGCTCGTGTAATTCTGGTGGTAATATAACTGGGCTAAATATAAATAGTAAACAGAGACAATAATAAAATTCCGTTGTTGCTCCACCTCAAACCAATGACATGCTAGTTGTAGAAGCTATAGGCTTTTGTTAGTGGTAGGACTAACTCCTCTGCGTGTGTCCGTCTGGGTTGTTACCACCGCTTAGTGAGTGGAGTCTGCCACCAAGCAGTAATGTGCAAGCATTATACTGTGTTCCGGTTTGATGAGCAGAGTAGAGAGAAATTATTGGGCTTATGATGAGACTTAGCACCTTATGTCTCAGGGTAACGAGCGCACTGCAATGCCGCGCAGGCCTTTGTGTTTCAAAGTTCTGAGTGGCACTGCACTTGTTATGGGCCGCTATTATGCTTACCACCAGGCAAACGACCAGCTCGTCTCGCTACTAAAAACATTAATAAAAACTCGTTTAAGAAGAAATTATCGTCGTTGGGATAATAACCGCTTTCAATTGATACTAACGGCGATTAATTCAGTTCCACTGGCCTTCCAAGGAACGAATGCTCTTATAGTCTCAACTAGCCATGCCAAGATATGCACAGCCAATGCCAACAGGAAAATCTTTCTGACGTGTGCTTAGTGGATAATGATAGTTTTAAGGCTCTGTGATAAGCCGATGTTTACTTATAATCCTTCTGTTGTGAAATAAACACACACAAAACACACACCTTTTCTCCACTGCATGAATTTCCACCATTTAGCTTTCCTTTTAATGTTTAAATTTTCAACTTGACAACGTTTTGTTAATTCATCATGGCCGGCGGAGGGCACTGGTATGCCATAACACAGGTCTTCCTAGTATGGGGTACCAATGTTTTCCAGGAAGGAATAAAAATTATGTTCTTGATTGATGACTGTCATGATTGTATATATGTTGAAGATGATGTTTGCTAAAGCGCAATAAATACTAATTATTATTATTATTAAATAAGGTTGAAACTGGCGATGCGTTTGCTTTAAATAGTAGATACGTTACTTCGTGGTTTTTATTTGGAATTTATTTTTTGTAGAAAAAATATTTTTTCAGACAAGCTTTTATAAAATACGTAATTGGTACTACAATCTTGGGGCCACCTTCCGGCTACAACATCAGGACCCTTGACATCATCTAGGATCATAGGACTTGTAAAGGCTAGGTACTCTACTGCAATGCTCTAGGCTTTGCAGCCTACCCTCAACCTATCATCATTGCTAATGAGCTTCGTGGCACGTCCCTTTTGATTGGTCTCCAGCCCCTAAAGCTGGATATATGGCTTACATACTTTATGACATAAGATCAGAAGAGATATTATGCACATATGCTAACGTATCGAAAGCAAGAAAAAAAGCTATGAGATTGACCACGGGTCTAGCTATAACCTTCTTCCGTCACATTTCACTATGCGCATAAGCAAATTTACAACTCAATAAAATTCTTAGAAGGAGCGAAAGGATGAACCAGATTTGAACAGCCGTCTCGACACTTGCCAGTGATAGTTGCTCCACACAATGGCTGCAGGAACAACAACCACTTGTATAACCGTCGTTTGACCACGTCCACGCAACAACCAGTTCAACGGGCATTTCTATAGTCTTAATTGATTGCTTTGGCACGTTCTTGAAATGAAGAAAGAGATGCACGAGCACATTAATTTTGTTAGAAGTTTTTTTTTTATGTTATTTGGTAACGAGACGAGCTGATCGTTTGCCTGATGGTAAGCATAACGCCGGCCCATAGCAATTGCAGTGCCACTCAGAACTTTGAAACACAAAGACCTGCGCGGCAATGCAGTGCGCTCGTTACCCTGAGACATTAGGTATTAAGTCTCATAAGCCCAGTAATTTCACTGGCTACTGTGCTCATCAAACTGGAACACAGTAATGCTTGCACATTACTTCTTGGCGGCAGACTTCACGAGCAAAGCGGTGGTACCAACCCAGACGGACACTCGCAGAAGTGTTAGTCCTCCCAATAACAACCTTGTTAACTGGGGCTGCAACTTTTCGTGATGTTTACAGCTAATTGGCTAGTAAGGTATGTCAACATTTAAAAGGGTACTCAAATTCTAAGAGAAACGAGTCCCTATAACACAGGGAAACTTAGTATGAGGACAAGCGTATATTTAAGGCGCTTCTTTAGGCGTCATTCTTTTGTATTGGAATAAGATTTAAAGTAGCGATGCGTTTGCTTTTAGTTGAAGGTTATTTCGTAGTTTTAATTTAATTAAGAAACAGTGACACCATAAAGGTTAAATATTATTTACATATTAGACGATAAAATTTGCTTTTTTTGGTTAAAAAAATATATGATAAGTAGTGGTTTTTCTGCGTTTTTTGTGTTTTTTTTACAAGAGTGCGCCATTTCTGTTTAATATTTTATAGATAAGTCTTTTCTATAAACACTTGGCTATACTACAGTATTTTTGTTAGTTTGTAATATCTATAAAAACGGAGATTTGTGCTACGAAAAACTTGACTTTGTCGGACCTTTTTCTTATGATTAAGTATAACGAAAATACTAGCCTTCCAATCTCTTTTTACACGACTGCACAAAAAAGAGCGTTATGTGTTTAGGGTTCATGTATCTATGTGAGTTTCTTTGTTCCACCATCACTTATGAATGTATGAACAGCGGCGCAAGTACGGATCTATTCGGGTCGATAATATTCGATAAAATTGACAGTTCAAATCGATAAGGTGGGATTTGTCGAGCCTCGAAACAATCGACAAAAGTTATCGAAAAGCTAGGTCGAATCCAAAGAGAATATAGAGCTACTACAATACTTTACGATCAGACTTCGGTACTCGCAACATTCGATAAATTTGTCGAGGTTTTCGGTTCGACAAATTTATCGAACCGACTTCCGTACTCGCGCCGCAGATTTGGACATATGAGGTATAATCCTTACATAATCCCTAGTGACACTGGTTAGGGCAGTCATGTTTTTTTTTATGTAACTTTTGTTACAACTACTTGTTATAGAATTCACCGCACGATCTAAGACATTTATTTTTAAATCAGTTCAACGCTCTCATTAAGCTACTGATTTACTTCAACTGCCGTTATTTTGTCTAGCCATGTTTACAGAGTAACATGTTGATTTTTTGAACGTACTGAACCAATGGGTTCAGTAAAAAGGTCAACTTAACAATGGTCAAGTTTGATATCCTTTTTAGGATTGAGAAACATAAAGATATAATAATAATATCGAACGGTGATAATAATAATTGTATATGTGCTTTAAATTTCATTGTTTTCGTGAATAATGAGAATCTATTAGGCAATTGATGGATTCCTAAGTTTCACCTGCTTTTTTTTTATTATTTACTTATTATACTCTGCAAGCTCCAGGGCTCGCACATTTTTTTTGCTATATAAGTTATAAGTTTCACCTGCTTAAGAGTCAACAAGTATTTCTCTTTTCTAAGTAATTCCATACGCAACACAAAAAGCTCAAACACTTCTAATTCCAACGGTTATCTGCAATACAATCGGCATATCACGAATTCCACAGCCTCGCACAGCGTCTGTTCCAACCACCGTTTATACGATTCTATACATTTCAGTATCAGTAGAGAATATTCATACAAAATACTCTTATTTAAGGGCCGCTGTCGATAATAAGCAAGACTATACAAAGTTCTTGGTTTCTGTTTCGTTGAACCTCTAAAATATTGCGAATACGTAATCCTACTTCCTACTAATATTATAAATGCGAAAGTGTGATTGTACGTTTTTTGATTTGTTGGTTTGTCCTTCTTTCACGCAGAAACGAGCAACGGATCGACGTGATTTTTGGCATATACATAGTTTATGGACCGGAGAGTAACATAGGCTACTTTTTATCCCGGAAAAATGGACGGTTCCTGTGGGAACGCGGGTGAAAACCGCGGGCAGAAGCTAGTATTAATTAAAAAGTAACAACTGTTAATAAATATAGAACGCACTTAAACGGGCTTAATAGGTCCCAAAGTGTAACAGGTTAATTGGTCAATTTAAGCTGCTCTGCTGTCATAAATGACGGGTTATTTTTAAGTTTACAATACCACATTACGAAATAAATGGATAACTCGTAACGGATTAAGTACGGTCATCTTTGAACTTCGCGTTGAGCCAAAAGCCAATACACATGTTTACTTCGCGGCCCGTTCTCTGCTGTCCCCTATGACACTTCCCCGCGGCTGATTCTTATCGCAGGCGCATCGTGCGCTACTTTCTATACTTTGCGATTACGAATTGTTTTTCACAACAGAAATATTACATATTTTATGCATTTAGCAAAGGCGTCTTGTTATAGTCTAGTAAAACATACGATTTACAATGCGGCCTGTAAGCCGGAAAGAAATACATCATATCAAGAATTTCGCAGTCAACATCGATTGACCCATAGCCTAGTTGGTTAAGGCGTCTGGCCCGGATTGCCAGAAGACGCAGGTTCGAATCCTGTTGAAAGCGAATTTTTTGTGGTGTATATTTTTTGTCATTTTCAATGCGTCGTTATCGGCGATTTTGTATAAAGATCCCATACTGGTTTATAAGTTTAAACCACCCGATGCATTAATGATACAGTCGAGATTAATAGCACTCGCTGCGCGGGCGCAAGCGCCGGGCATTGTGAAAGCAGACCACCTGCTCGCCTGCCTAAAACAATGACATTGCGGGGAGTGTGCTTGTGGTTTCAATAATTGTAAACAATTGAATATTATTGTGAATAGCTTGTTCGTAAGGTCACTTAACGGATTCGGCGTATCAGAAGATATATTTTTAAAAGCTTTTGTTTATACTGTTTCACTTGAGAGGCAATCCCTATTATTTATAAGCGATTAAGTTCCTCAATTTAGAGCCGATTTTTCAATAGTCAGATAGCGTCCTGTTAGATAATTCCCTAAATAATCTAAGTCTGTGGTGAAGACAGACGTAAATAAATTGTAAGGCATTCTGAAAAAATAAACCTTAGTTAGCTAACGGTCCATTAAATTTGAAATGAAAGACCCGAAAAACACACTAAAACAGTTCGCTAAAGCGCAATTGAAAAATCGGCCCTTAGTCGAGAAAATAAATAAGTTGTCTGTTTTGGTCTTCAAATCTTCACGGGAAAAAGTTATTAAGAGTGGGTTCGTGAGTACAAAGCCGCTCTCTGCTTCAGTGGAATGGATCTCATTTTTACCGAATGAAAAAGATTTAGAGACATTTTAGAGAAGCAAGAGCAAGCGGTTTTGTCCTCAATGCGGATATTTTCATGCCTCCTCAACAAATATTAGCGCATCAAATAGCCGAGGTTTGTGAATGACAATGGAACAAAACTGTTAGCCTTGTACGAGATTGGAATTACTAATAATGATCTAACGGAGTTCCTCAAAAGGCTTTCGATATTTTGGGCTATAAATAACTTCCGGATAATGTCTCAGTGGTAGATTAAGTTTAAACAAATTCTATACGAGGCCGTGCGGTTCGTGTGCCAAAAATAGTACCTAGCAATCCATCTCTTCCCGTAGGTGGCGTAAAAGCCGGCTAAGAGAATATCCAGGAATATATGGCAGCAGCATTCTCCTCTTTATACATTGTAACGGGATATTTACCATGATTATTATAAGCTGGTGAGCTCTCGATATTTCGACGCTGTTGCAAGCATCATGTTCACGGGAATACTGGCGAAACTGCGGGTGGATTGTAGACAATATTATGAGCAGACAAATCTGTCTACCCGCTTTCTTTGTCTTTGACGCGTACTACTAGAACTCACTCGAAAGTCACGACAAAACACGCTCACGATATCACTGCGTTTTTGAGAGTCCCTAAATGGCTGTGATTTACTTTTTAGATCACCGGATTCCACGCACTGGACAATTTAAAGCCGTTTTCCCGATTGAAGTTTTTGTATTTTGATATTTCTATTGCTTCCTTAACCATTCTCGGTATATAATGGCGCTCAGTAGACAGAATACGTGCTTTATGGAACTCGATCCAGTGATTAGGACCCGAGTCTAGCAGATGTTCTGCTATAGCAGACTTGTTAATGTCATTATTCTTCGCTGCTTTAATGTGCTCTTTGATGCGACATGACACAGTTATAATAATAATCATGGTAAATATCCCGTTACAATGTATAAAGTAGTGAATAACCGTGAAAGTCTAAAACAGTGTTTAGCATTCTCCTCGTTCAACATCGTAATCTACTGCGACCACCAAGACGCCTGTCAAGCGTGCTGTACTATGGAAAATCCTCTCTTCATGGGGGATGTTGATGAGTAAATGTATTCCGGGTGATAATTGTGGAATATCCATCGCGTAGACAGAATTAATATTTAATTGGAGACATAGGTACGTTTGCTAAAAATCCATACAGATAAATAAAATTGAAGTGTCTGTTTGTAACATCAAAATAACAGCTTTTTACCAAATGCATATGAAAGTATATACGGAACCTAAAACAAAACGACCATTTTTAAAATTTTTGTCTGTTTGTCTGTCTGTCTGTTTGTTCCGGGTAATCTCCGAAACGGCTGAACCGATTTTGACGGGACTTTCACTGGCAGATAGCTGATGTTACAAGGAGTAACATAGGCTACTTTAATTTTAGAAAAAGAATTAGGGTTCCGCGCAAAAAAATAAAAACCATGAAATCCAAAATATCCACGCGGGTGAAACCGCGGGGGAGCAGCTAGTGTGAAATTGTATTCTATCGCCTAGACTAGACGTGTAGAGTCGGTGACCTGATAATATTCTGCTATAAGCCCACATTGCAGGCGGCGGCGATAAATCGCTTATTTATGAATGTAATGCTCCCTATCTCCGGTTATTTCACAATCGGTTTAGATAGGTATTGTGTTCACTAACGGTCGATTAAATAATCGAAAATAATAATAATAATAATATCTATGAGCGATATACGTATCGTATCGGCCAATGCTGTGCATTATACTCGTATCTAAAGCTGCTTGTGGGATTTCCATTGATTGGGACCTCAATGGGGCAAATGGGAATACATATATAATCTCCTTTCTTGAAATTGTGACAGAATATTTTCTTCTTTTTTGTTTTTCTTGCTGAGTATTGCCTCTACCCGAACTGCTACTTTTTATAGATATCCATCACCATTCTTTTTTTTAATGTTATTTAGTAACGAGACGAGCTGGTCGTTTGCCTGATGGTAAGCATAACGCCGGCCCATATCAATTGCAGTGCCACCTAGAACTTTGAAACACAAAGGCCTGCGCGGCACTGCAGTGCGCTCGTTACCCTGAGACATTAGGTATTAAGTCTCATAAGCCCAGTAATTTCACCATTCATCTGAGTTAAGCGTAGAAGAACAACTTTATTTGAACAAAGTTTAACCCTTAATATTTCATAAGGTGCTGAGGATTCTGGCTATAGTATCAAAACATGTTACCTTTACGTACCATTTCTTCGTGCAAAATTGCAAGGTTTGGAAGTAGGTAAGAACTACACTAAGGACCGATTTTTCAATAGCACTTTAACAAACTGATTGCTATCAAATCAATTAATTATCGTGTTTTTAGTGTGTTTTTCGGGTCTCATTTCAAAATTAATGGACAGTTAGCTAACTAAGGTTTATTTCTTTAGAATGCCATAAAATTTATTTACGTTTCGCTTCACCACAGACTTAGATAATTCAGGGAATTATCTAACAGGACGCTATCTGACTATTGAAAAATCGGCCCTAAGTATAAGAATTTATAAGGGCTGTCAGTTAAAAAAACTGTAATTTAGTTTATGCTTATTCCAATATCTTTAACGTTTTGTTGGAAACCAAGCTTTAGATAGTATAACCTGACGACCGAGCAAATGGTATACTATATCCTTACAGATTCCATACTGGATACCTACGGTACTTTTGCGGCAGTATAACAAAAAGCAGTTTCGCTACTGGTTTGTTTAGTACATAGTTTTCTACTATAAATGGTTCGGTCAGCGGTTTAATAGTCGGATCGATATCGATCACTTTTTACCGTTATTTAACTGACTAATGATCGAATCGATTATAATCGATATCTTAAAATGCATCCAAGCCCTTACTCCAATTATAATATAATAATTTTTTGTTAGTGGGAGGACTAACTCTTCTGCGAGTGTCCGTCTGGGTTGTTACCACCGCTTTGCTCGTGAAGTCTGCCGCCCAGCAGTAGTGTGCAAGCATAACTGTGTTCCGGTTTGATGAGCAGAGTATCCAGTGAAATTACTGGGCTTATGAGACTTATACCTACCTAATGTCTCAGGGTATCGAGCGCACCGCAGTGCCGCGCAGGCCTTTGTGTTTCAAAGTTTTGGGTGGCACTGCAATCGTTATGGGCCGGCGTTATGCTTACCATCAGGCAAACGACCAGCTCGTCTCGTTACCTAATAACATAAAAAAATAAAAAAAATTATAAGAATACCATAAAGGGTTTGATGGTTTTAATCGTACATTTTTTTTGCTAACATTTAAACGCTTTTTTCTTAGTAAAGATTGGGGATGCGGTTATGATATATTGTAATGAATTGTTGATTATTATTAAAATTCTCATTATCTATTTTCTTTCCTTAATCTTGCAATATTGTCGTCATGTGCAATGCCTAAGCGATCTGTGGTTATGGCTACAAAGTGAGGAACCTTCTTATAAAACGCGCCGTGTCAAGTACTGCTGATCTGTATGTATCTGTATCTGTATCAGGATCGGCATTTTCCTACTATGAAAGACAAAATGTCAAGAGCGAATACCGAATTGAACGTTGGATCCGAAACACTTTCATAGTAGGAAAACTGCGATCCGTCAACCGAAGCTTCGACGTTCGATTTACGGAGTAAGGCCCCTGGTTCTGACCCTTGATTCCAACGGTCTACCGAGAGCCTCTTGATATTTTGATCGAAACTCATATACCTACTATTATTATTACTAGTCTATTATATCCAACTGCTGGGCATAGGCCTCTCTTCTCTCCATCCATTTATTATAGTTATATAGGATATTTGTATGTCAAGTAACGCATCGCAAAAAACATATTTAGCGGTCATTGTATTCAAATACGCGGTGTCGTGCGGCCCACTTCTGATATTGTTTTGATTACAATGAGAAATCACTAGCAGTATTGTATTGCAAATAATTATTATCTTAAACTTGTCTCTATTATTCATAATTACGTCAA
The DNA here is from genome assembly GCA_907269065.1 of Crocallis elinguaria. Taxonomy (NCBI): domain Eukaryota; kingdom Metazoa; phylum Arthropoda; class Insecta; order Lepidoptera; family Geometridae; genus Crocallis; species Crocallis elinguaria. The sequence goes on from OU026076.1 coordinate 4,561,006, forward strand.
TCAAGTTACTAATGTTGTTTTCATTTAAAGTGGGAGCGTAAATATTAAATTCTATTTTTTTTATGCTATTTGGTAACGAGACGAGCTGGTCGTTTGCCTGACGGTAAGCATAACGCCGGCCCATAACAATTGCTGTACCATCCAGAACTTTGAAGCACAAATGCCTGTTCGGCACTGCAATGCACTCGTTACCTACCTCAGAAGCCTAGTATGTAATTTCACTGGGTACTCTGCTCATCAAACCGAAACACAGTAATTCTTACATATTACATTATTGGCGACAGACTACAGGAGCAAAGTGGTGGTGACTTGGGTTACCAGTGGTTCCCAGTCGGATACTCGCAGAAGAGTCAGGTGATAGGAATCACCTAATCATTCTGTACTGAAAAATACTAACCACTTTGTTGTTTACAAATCTTCCGAATAGTAAATGAATAGCGTTTATAAGGAAGCCAACAGTTTAATCAAAACCCTGGTAACCTAGAAAACCTGTTAATAACACTAATTAAAAACAATTTATTCATTAGATCGCGACAAAATGCAGTTAATAGCTCTCTTAAAATTTGATCGAAATGAACAACAAATCGCGAACTGGATCGACCGGCTGCGCAGGCGAGCTTGTCTTTTACTGAGTCAGGGTTAACTGAGGTTTCGAAATACGCAGGGCCTCGTTAGGGCTACCGGGCGATGTGTTAAACTAAGCTGTACGACTTTCGGTTTGCGCTTCCGCTTGTTGACGTCTCTTTCTGCCGTGGAAAATATGAAGTGTAAGTACCAAGCATCACGCTGGGTGAAGTCGCTCGTTGATATTGGTCAGTGGTTCAACTTTTTATATGAATATCGAAATGACTATAATATATACTTACCTAAAGTACTATTTATGTCGTCCAATTGGGATGCTGATGATGATTCTTGGAAAGATGAGAAACGGTGATCTGCAGTGGGATTTGATTGCATCACTTCCTCTTTGTTACGCTCTTTGATCTTTGGATCTATAGATTACATGCATGTGAGTCATAGTGGCGTCTTGTGTCACAGTGATGGAAAATATCGATGGTCAAATCTTATGACTGTACTAATGTCTAATACCTATTAGAAAACTCACATATCTTCTGCTATCATGTTATACTATCGCGTCGTCATAACAGCATCAACTAGAATAAGATGCACTAGCTATGCCCCGCGGCTTCGCTCATGTAGCCTAAGCTATTCCTTGTAACATCAGCTATCTGCCAGTGAAAGTCCCGTCAAAATCGGTCCAGCCCTTTCGAAGATTACCTGGACCAAACAGACAAAAATTCAAAAAATTGTGGTGTTGCTATAGGGGACCGTATTTACTTTCATATGCATTTAGTAGAAAGCTGTTATTTTGATATTACAAACAGACACTTCAATTTTATTTATTTGTATAGATGATGAAAGATAGAGATGAAATAAATAAATGACAAGTTAATAAATTCCTTTCGTTATAATATTATCCTTTAGTTACCAACAATCCGGACCAGAGCTTCGCTGATTTCTTCATCGTGTGAACTAAGGATTGAAAATATTGGAATGTATTCCCAGCGTCTATATTTCCTGAAAATACATCTTGAATTTCCACCTATTTGAATTAGGCACATCATAGGCGGGCATACTCCACCTAATCACAACCTAATGCTGAACATCACGCTGTCAGCTAAAATGAAATCCGCGTTGCGCAGGCGCAGTCTAGCATAAAGAACCAATGTCGATTATGGTTATGACGATTTTTTTTATCAAAATTGGGCCATTGTGTATCGGCCAGAGGCATTCAATGTCCGAAAGCAACACATTAAATTCAGGTATACTATGTTTGTTCCCACGAATAAAACCAACTTAATAATTAAACCAACTTATTACCATCGTTGTAATTTCGTTGCTGTTATGCGTAAATTGTTCGCGTTGCCTATTATTTTACGTCTCAAGCTCGCGTTATTAGTGCTATTTTAAGCTTTATCTTGATTGTTTGTTGATTGCGTTTAACAATCCCGTACTCAGAGAAGAGAGGATACTTTAAAGAAGAGAAATCCTTCTCTTTGTGGTATAAAGTTGTTACTGCCGAGAGTTTTGTCCTATAGCTACGGGATTGCTGATAGCGCTGAACCTATATTCGAATTTAGTTCAGTTGACACTGTTTCCCAAATCCTGAAAAAAGAGGGTAATAGAGTTTAAGCTAGTTAGCAAGATATTTTTTCAGCTTACGATAATCTAACTAGAAGAAGTAAGAAACAGTTAATATTGGTTACAAGCATGAATATATTTTCTTTATCAACATAGCCTCATCATTGGCCAATTGGAGATGATCGGACGAAAATCAACACTCAAGTCCAACTTAAGACTGCAGCCGGCAGCCATTGTTAAACCGGAGCTTAGTGCAATTTTGTATTTTAATTATAGCGTGGTGACCTTTCCGACCCTCGTAGCAGAACCAGGGCCGTGGAGTCATTAGTTTTGCGAAACCCACCCGAATTGGAGTAGCAATTTGTGTGTACGACGTGTCCCACAACAACTAGCATTGTGCTCGCCATTTGTTTTGATGTTAGATTAGAATCATATAGGACATTTATTTCTTACCATGGTAAGATTCTAATGGCAGACGATGTAGCTGAGGAAGGGCTTGATTTTGATTTTTGCATGTGAGTTTGGATATGATCCTTGAACACTGTTCACTAACTGCGTTATATCGATGACGTTGCAATTCACGTTCCTCGAAACCAATATAATGAAAGAAAGAAAGAAAGAAAATACATTTATTTCAGGACATCACACAACATTACAGTTTTACATATATAAAAATAAAAATTTTAAAGAACAGACAAATATATAACTAAAAAAACCCAATGTTGCGTGATGCCATGATAAGGGTCCCGACTCAGCAAGCAATTAAGGTCCAAGGACCTTAATAACTGATTTTCAGTCGGAACCCACACCTATGACATCACGATTCACGAACCTCCGGACAGTGAAACGACATAGTACGTCAAATAATCCAGTGATTAAAGAAAAGTAGAGGATATGAACATAAGGTACGTATTGCGCGCCAAAACAGAAACAAAAATGGCGTTAAATATCGAGCCACAGCTCTTCACACAGCACTTCACACACAGCACTAATGAATCTATCCTTATTGAAAACTGTGTGTTCCACAAAAAACAGCATAAATTGTTGGTTACCTAGAATACAGCCAGGTGGGAAAACGCCTAGTTGAAAAACAGCTCATGGTCACATTATTTAAGGCACAGTCACAATCCTGACGTAACTGTATCTCGTTTGAGCGGATTTATTGTGAACGTTGCATAGCGCACGTGCGCGGTGATGCGCGTGACAAACAACGCTTAATTGGACGAACGGTATAGAAAACCAAATTGGAACTAATATTGTGTCAGCCATCAGGTAGGGCGCTTGAGTTGTTTACATCGGTGGGCCTAGTTATTTCGGCTTAGTCATGTTGACTAATAGGCATATGCTAGCGTTAGTATAGTGGTTTTGGGGCACTTGACTCATGTGCTGAGATAAATCCTTTTTGGCGCCGTACAATTTACAAATGAATGAATGTTTTGTTGCAATATGAGTTTAATCTTTGAGCGTCAAATAAATGATTTTTCTTTCTTTCTTTCAATTATTTCTCGTCTTCCCTGTGTCGAATTCGCTGCTTTTTTGCTATGCCATCGGTCTACCATCCGGCAAGTGGTCTTAAATGGCGTGCTTTCGACCATCTCTTGTGCACTATTCTAGTAGAACCCCTTGTCCTTGTGACTGTTTTAAATTAATTGGATTGAATTTCTCCGCCTTGCAAAATGTATCCTCTTCTCATTCCCATTTAACTGAGTCCAAATACAAGATTTCTATCACATGTACTTGGCATTTGCATCTGTAACGTTTTTAACATCACGTAGCCAATTTAACATAATACGTTTTTGTGGAAAAGTATATTTTTCCAGATAAGCTTTTATAATTGTACTGTAATCTTCTAGCCACCTTTCGGCATCATCATCAGGACCCTGTACATCATCTAGGATCAGGATATTTGTAAAAACAAATGAAACGAGCCCAAACTCGATGGGATTACGTCATTTCGTTACAGAGTTCCTGTGGCTACCTTCCGGCTCCATCATCAGGAGTCCGGACATCTAGGATCAGAGTACTTGTAAAGACAAATCAAACGAGCCCAAACTCGATGGAGTTACGTCGTTTCATTACAGAGTTCCTGTGGCTACCTTCCGGCTCCATCATCAGGAACCCGGACATCTAGGATCTCAGTACTAGTAAAGACAAATGAAACGAGCCCAAACTCGATGGGATTACGTCGTTTCGTTACAGAGTTCCTGTGGCTACCTTCCGGCTCCATCATCAGAAACCTGGACGTCATCTAGGATCAGAGTACTAGTATAGACGAATCAAACGAGCCCAAACTTGATGGGATTACATCGGTTCGTTATAGAGTTCCTGTGGCTACCTTCCGGCTCCATCATCAGATTAGCTCTGTGACATCATTATGTTGCGTTGTCACCCGATTTACATATATTGTATGTAAAATTTCGGCTCAATCGAGCACCGGGAAGTGGGTCAAATTTAGCTTGCAAGATTTCACCTAAAACCTCATACATATTACATACAAACAATGCAAGTTAAATAAAAGCTTGTAAAAATGGATAATTTCCAAGCAGTAGTTGTGGTTTCAGGCCAAGCTTCTGCACCAAACAAGTCGAACAGCTTTGCTATGCAAATATTGAGAGCGCTAAAGTGTTAAGTGTCAGATGGCAAGTCACAGGTATTCGTTGCGGTATGACATCCGGCACACCCTGCATTCTGCAGACTGGTCCAGGGGCCTTACCGGCTAACAATCTCGTGTTCGTTTTCGACTCTAACCCGATTAAGACCAGCGGTCGTTAGGTCGTCAGCTGGAAGGAATTGTCTTGAATTTTCGCTGGTTTTAATTTTAGAACGAATGTTATTAAGGAAACAAGTTACAAAACGAAAACTAGCGGAGACACTAGACAATTCCTTTCAGCCGAAGACTAGTGACCGCTGGTTTTAATCGGTTTGGAATCGAAAACGAACATAAGATTGTTAGCCGGTAAGGACCCTGTTCAGAATCCGGCCACGAGGACAACTCAGTTTCATCATCAATTGATAAATATAATCAATTGATATGGAATAGATATTGTATGTACGGAATTCCATATAATTTCAAATAGATAAATGATGGTAATAATCAAATTGTAAATTCCTTACTCACATAGGCTCCAGAGATGTGCTCATGAAAATTAAATGACTAGGTGCCCCTGAAGTATGCAATCGATCGAAAAAATGGGCTTGAAACGCATCGATGTTTTGTTTTCCAAACTGTTTCTTTACTATGTTTCTAAATAACAATGGATAGACAAAGTTTCTATTATAAATTGTTAAAAAACCGGCTATAACCACGTCATTTGTCGATATTGTCGCCCTAGGTTTCGAGCGTGTCCGACGCTCTTCCTCAGGGAGTGCACGCGGCGAGATTGCAACGTTGCGATCTCGATAACCTAGGTCGACAATATCGACAAATGGCGTGAGTTATAGCCGGTTTTTTAACAATTTATAATGTGTGATACTCACGAAAATTTTAATAGTAAAAGAGTTTCTATTCACCATCTAATATAAAGGTTTAAAGATTTCGAGTAAGTTCATTCAAAAACATTTAAGATCAAATGAGAATTAAATAACAATTAGAACCTACTTCAAATTCGATAACTATTATCAGGCATCTACAAGTAGTCTGTTAATCTAACCGTAAACATATTCCAAGCTTAGCCATCACGATTTCTTTTTAGTAAGGCCAATATAATTTCTTTACAATGAATTTACTGTTGGTTAGAGTACAAAAACCGTTATAAGATATCCTCCCACTACTAAAGGTGGGACACAATGGTTTGACACCGATTACTTGAGGTAAGAGAAATAGCCGATGGCCGAAAGAATGAAATGGATAACCTGCGTCTTACCGATATTAGTCCCATTTCGGCCTTCAGCGCTAATGGCTTATTTAGTGAGTTAGCGGAATTGTCACAGCTCAAAAACGATGGAGGAAAACAACAAAGTCGAGGACAGGAAATCCTGCTCAGGGTCAATGTGATGAGTTATGACCTCTGGGGGAAAGTGTTTATTCTATGTAATGGGATCGTGTTTATAGCTAATTACAGTCATTTGTTTGGTACTTAAAACGCGGTTTACATTACATGTTTACAAATTTAAAATCCTTTGTTCGTATGTCTGTGGGGATCGTACTTCCAGTAGGCTAAAATCAATATTAACGTTTTTAGTTGCAAGTAACAGGTACGTACGCTGGACGTAATTTAACTCAAGATTTAAATTGTAATCTTATTATTTATTTATTTATTTATTCATAAAAAAAAAAAAAAAAAAAATTATTCAAAATCAAAAAATCAAAATGTTTTTTTATTTCTGTAACCAAAAATGTATATACATACAAACAAGGTGGGGACCTTCTTTTAAGTATGAAAATACTTGTGCCAGAGGGCCCCGCTCTTCCATATCCATTACAGAATATTATAATTTATAAGTAGGTTAAACAGTCTATTACAGTATATAAAACAAACAAAAAAAAAAAAGTGTGTAAGTGTGAGTGTGTGTGGGTGTGTGGGTGTGGGTGTGTGTTTGTGGGTGTTTGTGGGTGTGTGTGAATGTGGGTGTGTGTGGTTGTGTGAATGTTTATGTGCGTGTGTAGTAACTATCCAGTACCTTAGTTTAGAATTAAGTTTTTATGTTTTTTATTTAAGTATTTATATTTATAATTGTAGATATTATTATGTGTAATGTAATTAAGAAATCAATTTGAAATATTAGTATTAGATAAGTTTTATTTATCTTTTTATTATCCGACATGAAGAACACCAGTCTTCATTTCCTTGTTTTGGTCTTCAAACGTTGTCAGTCTCGCCTTGACCTTTCCAGGATTCTATTTCTAAATAAACAATAATATAAAATTATACTTCCGTTTCGTCAACATTAGACGGACCAATTCAGCATGTCAAATACTGACGAAAACAATATCATAAGATTTTATGGATTTGTTGTTTTTACATCCGTAAAGTTCTTTCATGAGTTTTGTTTTCATATCTTAAAGTACATTATACAATATTATTATACACTAGAGCGAGTGTGGCCGAGCGGGTACTTGTGCGACTTTCAATCCGACGCACCATAGTTCGAATCTCGACTCGGCCCGCACCAATGACTTATATCAAGTTATGTGCGGATTCACACTCGCTCTAAAACGGTGAAAGAAAACATTGTGAGGTAACCGGCATGTTCAAGAACCACAAAATTCGAGGACATGTGACATCCACCAAGCCGCACTGGGCGCGCGTGATGGATTATGACCCATACCTCTCTCTGAGAGAAGGCCGGTATCCCAGCAGTGGGAGCGTAAGAGACTGATAATGATTATACACTCCTATTAGATAGGCATACCTTTGCCAAGTATTTCGTCCCGCACCGAGAACAACCAAACGCTGACATCCAAATAATTACGCCAACGCTATTCATATTGACATTGAAACTGTTTTACAAACTCGGCTAGTTTTCGCAGTCTGGCTCATTAACTGGTTCATGCAGAGCATGTGCCGCGGTGGCGCAAGCTGGTTGCAAGTTGCGACACCGTCTCAATAATGCGCTATGGTCAGTGCCCAGTGACCCTAATGGTACCGCCCATTGTGTCGAGCACGGGACATGTTGCTTGGAACTTGGAACTGGCTTTCATTTTGTTTACTTCATAATGTTTGTTGTTAGGGCTTTGATTCGCGTAACAATAGCGGATAGTTTTCATGCGTGGATATCTTAGAATATACATAACATAGAACGCTAAGTGAAGTACCTAACTCGCAACAGAACTAAAGGTTATTTAGTAGGTACTAAGACTGATTTAGCACTGAGATCTGTAGATCGAAATCAAACTCAGCTTTTACATCTTGTTTTATGTTTTTCTTTTCTACTTGGCAAGTAAAACTACTGTAGTAGATAGGCAGTATTCAACTAAAGCTCAGCTAAAGAACAGACTAAAGATTTCGATCCTTAGATTCCTTAGAGCCAATTTGCTGCAGAGACAGTGACCTGAAATACATGATTCGAAGAACTGTCAATCATTGGAGAATAATGAGTCTCCAGAGAAAGAAGGGCATTAATTTTTATCCTAGTTAACTGTTTATCTTGCCATTTTCTCTTTATGTTCTATTTACTTTGTTGTGAGAGTGCTGAATAAATGTTTTTTCTTTTTCTTTCGAATTTAAAAAATAGCTGTATTGACGTCCTATTTGCTCCCATTCCTAACTTGTCATATAAATGTCGAGTGTTTGCATTTTCTTTCTTTCTTCACCTTCTTTTTACAAGCTTTTATTTAACTTGCAATGTTTGTATGTATGTTTGTATAGGTCAAATCTTGCAAGCTAAATTTGATCCACTTCCCTGTGTTCGATTGAGACGAAATTTTCCATACTGTAAATTAGATGACAGTGCAGTATAATGATGTCTATTGATGGAGCCGGAAGGTGGCCATAGGAACTCTTTAACGAAACGACATAACCCCTTCGAGTTTGGGCTCATTTGATTGATATATTTTTGAACAAAGAATTGTTCTCTCTAAAATCTTGAACCACGACCGTAAAGCCACAAGCACCCCTCATACCCAATAATTACGTACAAATCGGAGGGCGTTGACGTCGGCCCAGGTCACGTAATAACTCGTAATCACACGGCCGACAGGTAATCGTGAATTAACATTCATAATGACTGTCACGCAGTCTTGGACAACACAAACATACGTCAAATTGATTTTGACCGCAATGTTTACAGATTGAAATATAGGGTATTATTTGATATTAAATGGTATCTTCATTTAATATCGATCAATGGCATTTTTTAGCAGTTGCTAAAAATCAGTTGAGTAACCGATCGACGTTGATTTTTTAACCGACTTCCAAAAAAGGAGGAGGTTCTCAATTCGGTGGGAATTTTTTTATATCATATTTTGTTACCCGGATCTTCGTCATTTATAAACCGATTTGGAATTTTTTTTGAAAGGTATGGATTGATTTGTCCCAGAAGGATTGGATCGGTCCCATAGAAATTTCATCAAAATCGGTTCAGTAGTTTGTCACTGAAGGCGGTTCGTCGCTTTTTGAAAACAATTTTTTTTTTATAGTACTTATGGAGCGGTCAGTAACAGACCACTTTTACCTATCATGAACAAAATGCACGGTTTCTGTGAATATCCACGCTCGTGAAATTTCGCAGCTATAATACCGAGTTTCAGTTATATGAAATATCATTGCAAGGGGCAGTTATATCGTGGTTTGTTAGCAAAATGATGCCGCAAGGCACTTGTCACAAACGTAACCAGATTAGCTCTGAGATCCCGGAGTAGAAGATTTATTAGAGCGTGTGTCGGTATAAAGCGATCGTGGCCGGACCTCGTGCTCAGTCCCGCTAATGTAATCCGACGTGACATATGAGTGCACTGAGATGTAACATAACATGACAATAGTATAACCGCAGTAAAATATATAATATTAGAATAGGTATTGCGGTCTCCTTGTGCTCCAATGTACTGAATATATATAAAACTAGTTTTTAGGAGTCTATCCATAGGTCAATGTTTCGACTGTGAGCTTTAGCTTTCAATGATGGAAAACGTGTGATGCAAACATATGGTGGTAGGGCATTTTCTAGTGCTCTCGTGGCTAGCTACCATACTTAAATTTTAATACCTGTCACCGTGCTTCTATCGGTGTTACGGCAGCTGTTTGACTTGAGTGCTAGACTTATGCTATGGGTCCTAGCTTGTTCATCTTTGACCATACCGTCACAAGGACAGGGGACACAAAAAGCGAAATTAAAACCAACCAAAAACGAGTAGTTTTAGATGTTATAGGTTAAAGTCTACGTGTCCACGTTGTGTTGTAACTGTAAGGGTAGAGACCTGATGATTTTGTAGTATTCACGCAATCAGTCCTACATGAGACAACGCGGTACATGTGTTCGTGCAAACAGGGAAAGACTAGTCTAAATCTTTACTGATTCACAAATTGTATGCAAACCAATGTTATACATCCAAATTAATAACATACAATACGGAAATGCAAATATCAAATTAAATTACAGTATCAAAATAAAAATGTCAAGTTAAATTAATAAAATCAATGTCAAATATCATTATAATTATTAAGATATATAGAGCACGGATTTTAGTATTCGACCAATTTTGATATCAAATTATGACAACGAAACTTGTTATTTGAATTCTTACCACCTATAACCGCGTTATTATTTCGACTTTATTGAAAGTTCGACTAAAGTAGGGAAAGCTAGATTATAGCGTATGACATTGCGAGATGGTAGATCAAATGAAAATTTTAGTTGGAAAATTATTGTCACAAGAATTTATTACATTAAAACAATTTTATTATATTAAAACATGGAATGTATTTCAGGTAATAAACGAATTGTCCGAAAAAAACAATTAATATTACGTCTAAATAAAGTAGGCTGCGTGGTGGTAGCGACATTTCTGGTGCTCGCCTCTCTAGCTCCAGTTGAAAATTTATCTCTAACCACATGTCGATCATGTCATCTGATAGCTTCACTTATGAGTAAAGTTCTTGTCTAGATATTGCATGCGTCACCACCTTTGATATGTGATCAAAGACAGTTGTTTCCCCCACACTTAGTCTTTGGTGAGGCTGTGCTAATAGGATAACCTAAGGTGAAAAATAAATGTCTTAATAAATACTTACTGCGTTACTAAAGTGTAACTTTTCTTTGTTCTCAGAAAACCTAGCGCCATCAGAACTGAAGAAACTTAGGAATAAACAAAGGAAAGCGAAGCGTAAAGCGGAGCAGGAGAGCGCTTTGCAAGCACAAGTACAGGTAAGGGGAAGTCTGTTGATTACGTGACGGGTTCTGTATTAGTTTTCCCTTCCCTTTAGAATGGACGATATGCCTCGTCTTCTTCGCGTCCCCTTTTGAAATCTTTAATTTGAATCGTCTTCCAATTAAGATTACCTATACTCCTCCGGATCCTTTCCTATTCCCGTTCTTATTTTGTACTCACGTAATCGATGGACGTCCCCTAAGGTTTTTTTTATTATTATTTTGTTTTCTTTTTATGTAATTCCTTTTGACCACTGCATAAAAGGCCATTCAAAATATGACAGTTTGCGAGATGTCATATCGCTGTGAAAATCGTAAGAAAATCCTCTATACCAGACAGATAGGAACAATGCAAACTGTCATGTTTTGAATGTTGAGTCATTTGATAAGTTATGGTGCAGGATAACACGGCAGAACAACTTGTATGAACTAGTTTTAGTGCAGGTGGTTGGAGCCCTTCATTCATGGAGGCAGATAGCCAACTCTTATGACGGAATATTTTAGGCTGTGCGAAGATCCGGAGAATATTAGTCTATGACCACGGCAATAATCTATCCTGACCGATTTATACGCCATTAAACATAGATGCACCTTCTAGGTAACAAAGCATTGAATCCAGCTGTCAAAACCGCGCTGAAATTGTTTCATTCGTTTTGGAGATGACGCAAGCGTCGCACATACAGACAAAGGCTAGGAGTTACATGTCTACAAGTTAGGAGTAAAATACGAAATTAAGTGATGAATCGACTTATGTAAGACTTAATAGGAACGACTGTTCATCTAAATCCATGACGTCTACACACGTTAGTGCTAGGAACAGTACTCGAGTGTCGGAATACTTGCAGTTGCAATCGCTTTCATTTCAGAGTTGAAGTCTTCAACTATCAGTCGAAGTAAAAGCGATTACAACTGAGAAAGCATTCCGCAATCGGCGACTGGCTCAGGTTACTTGAAAATGACCTTTATTTCAAACGTGTTTGGTGTGTGTATTCCAGGTTAAGAGAGAGCAGCATCACAAGGCGCGAGCACAGCAAGAGCAAGGGGACCCTGAAGCGCCTCAACTTGATGAGCTCATACCCGACAAATTAGCTAGAGTAAGTAAAAAAGTGGTTACTTATACGCGCAGTTGATCTTGGTTGTCTTGAAAAGCTAGTCCTCTGTCGCAGTTAATCATCAGCCACGCTGGCGTTCGCTTTCTCTTTCCAACGCTCAGGGAGTATATGTACCAGTTGGCTAAGATCTGTCGCAGGTCCTGGCCCCCTGTTATAAACTATTAATTATGCTAGCCTAGCTGTCAGCTTAAAGTTGAAATTACTGTCGTCCAGTTTGATGAGTCAGAGAAATTATGACTTATGAGGCTTATGAGACTTAATATCAAATGTTTGCGGGTAACAAGCGCACTGCAGTGCCGCGTAGACCTTTGTTTTTCAAAGATTGACTGGCACTGCAATTGTTATGGGCCGTCGTTATGCTTAGCATCTGGCAAACGACCAGCTCTTCTCGTTATCAAATAGTATAAAAAAAGAGTGAAACTGGGTAGGCCATGTCTGTCGCATGCCTAACGAGTTCTGACCAAAAAATATCACAGAGTTCGTTCCGCAAAACGTCAGTAGACGGCGCGATATGTCTAGGAAGATGGTGGGATGAACTGTATGTCTTCCTAAAAGACTGGTCTTCATAACTATGATAAACATTGAACGGCAAGAGGGAAGGGAGAAGCTTTTGCTCTGCTATAGGACAAGCAAGGTTTAATAATAATAGTTCCTATCCAAGCGGAAACAGATATATCAGTATAATGATAATTATAACGATGCAGTCCATAATTGCATTCATTATGTTCCTTGTTCGACATTTAATAAATAAATAACTAGTATAGGTACTAGTATCACAATACTTCCTTCACTTCCTGTTTGTTAAAGGAAGTATTAGCTGAAGTATTAGGTATTTATAGAAGGTTATTTTTAACTGTCACAAAGCTAAAAATAACAATAGGTACTCTGTAGTCGGAAAGGTAGATTCCGTTTTTATAGATACCTTATGTACTTTATTGATTCATTTTAACACATGGAAATATGACTTTATGAAATATATTTTATAGTGTTAATCGACACTAGCGGATGTTCACATAAATATATACATCACATTTCAAAGCGGGTCTGCTAGATGGCGCTACGGCTTATAAGCCGAAAAGAAATACATCATATCAAGAATTTCGTAGCCAACATTGATTGCTCCCATAGCCTAGTGTAAGGCGTTTGGCCCGGCAAGCCAGAAGATGCAGGTTCGAATCCTGTTGGAAGCGAAATTTTTGTGATGTATATATTTATGTGAACATGGAAATATGGTAAAAACGGTTCAAAACTCAGGTAATTTATACTAATATGCGCTTGTTGAAACTTCTAGACAACTATTGCATTTTGAATCTTTTCAGCCAACTACAGAAAAGAAGACCCCTTGAAATACCCCTTATTTGTAATTATTTAAAATATAAATGTTATTCGATATTACTCACTAATCCTTACTATCCGTATACTAAATGCGAAAGTGTGTTTGTCGATTTGTCCTTTTTCACATAGTTACGGAGCAACGTATTAACGCGATTTTTGGCATAGATATAGTTTATCGACCGAATGGTAACGTAGGCTACTTTTTATCCCGGAAAATGCATGGTTCCTGTGGGAAAGTAGGTGAAAACCGCGGGCAGAAGCTAGTCTTACTCCTTGTAACATCAGCTATCTGCCAGTGAAAGTCCCGTCAAAATCGGCCAAGCCGTTTCGGAGATTACCGGGAACAAACAGACAGACAGACGGACAGACATACAAAAATTTTATAAATGGGTTGTTTTGTTGTAGGTACCGTATATACTTTCATATGCATTTGGTAAAAAGCTGTTATTTTGATACTACAAAACAGACACTTCAATTTTATTTATTTGTATAGATCAATTCCTCCGCTCTAACAGAAATCTACTCTAAAGATAGTATCTGTCAGCTAAAGCCAACGATCACTGTCCCATTCGATATGCTGAGAGACAAGGCAATTAAACGCACCGCTCAAGGCAATTGTCACTGAACAAAACATGTTTAAAATTATTTGTTATGTCATTGAATAGTCACGACATTACGCCGGCACGATTATGGTCTAGACTAGTGTTTTTCTTTTTAAAATAGGCGAATTTGTAGAGGCTTATGCTAGTCCATCACACTCGCACAAATACGTGAACCCGCTAGTGTGTGACGACAGTCGGAACTCTGAAGGGAGTCCCGAAGTTTTAGGATTAGAGTTGCCATATTCGAAAGAAAAAAAAAACATTTGTACAATGTATGTACTGTGTACCTACGAAGAAAGAATCGATGTAGTGCTCCATTCCGGCGAGTGTGTTATGGAGTTACGCAGTTAATATTCCCATCTGTGCATCGGCAGATGATTAGAAAGCAAAACGAAGCGTCAAGTTTGAAGCTTGAAGACGTTGCTGCGTGACAGAAGGACAAACCAACACAAACTAACAAACCTACAAATACATTTTGGATGATGTAATTTTTTTTATACTCTTTGATAACGGGACGAGTTGGTTGTTTGTGTGATGGTAAGCATAACGCCGCCCATAACAATTGCAGTGCCACTTAGAACTTTGAAACACAAAGGCCTGCCCGGCACTGCAGTGCGCTCGTTATCGTAACACATTAGGTATTAAGTCTCATAAGCCCAGTAACTTCACTGACTACTCTGCTCATCAATGCAGTAATATTTGGACATTACTGCTCGGCGGCCAGACGTCACGAGCAAAGCGGTGGTACCAACCCAGACGGACACTCGCAGAGTCAATCCTAATACCCAGTAACCGTTTTTAGTAAGTAATATTTTTAGTGTAATTATTTGATACTATTATTTAATACTTTATGTCTCATTTCAGGCAGATGATCCCTTAGAACAAGCATTGAAGTTTCTACAACCCCTGCGGACGCTCGCGGCGGATAGAATAGACACACATTTAATGGCCTTCGAAATTTACTATAGAAAAGGTAACATTATTCCATATTAACTGTAAACTTATACACTGTGATTTGAAAAACGATACATTCCTTGCAATTGGAAAGAAGAGCATACAAGTGTTATTTTACGAAAAAAACATGTTTTATGTAAGTAAACAAAAAAAGATATTTCAAAAAAATAGAGTTCGTTATTGTTAAAAATAGCCATCTTCGAAGTTGATGAATAAAGATTGAACTCGGGCGGCGAGTTAGATAAGAGTTGTTCTGTGCATGATGTACTATTGCATTGTGTCTTTTTGAATTAGTCTTGAAAACAGACATCAGCGGCGCAAGTACGGATCTATTCGGGTCGATAATATTCGATAAAATTGACAATTCCAATCGATGAAATGGGATTTATCGAGCCTCGAAACAATCGACAAAAGTTATCGAAAAACTAGGTCGAATCCAAAGAGAATATAGAGCTACTACAATACTTTACGTTCAGACTTCGGTACTCGCAACAATCGATAAATTTATCGAGTTTTTCGGTTCGACAAATTTATCGAACCGACTTCCGTACTCGCGCCGCAGTACTCAGTAGCGAGTTGAAGGTGACCACCGATCGATTCGAATTCACTTTTGTTCCAAAACTTTGTGATGCGACCATAGCAGATGATCATTTTATATTAATTTCAATCTAATGTTGCGTATAAGTTAGTTTTCGACCACCAATATATCGAGAGTAAAATAAAATATTTACGTGTTCCAGAGAGACCGCTCCTGATGCTGCAGAGTTTGAAGCGCGCGTGGCGATTGGACAGCAACCATCACCACCTGCACGACTGCCTGCTGCGATGCCAGCGGTGGTTGAGCAATAATATGGCCTCGCTACATCCGCACGTAACGGCTGTCATCGAAGCTGAAATGGAGCCCGTGAGTCACTACTATTCTACGCACAGTTTACAGGTCATCACCAGAACCATAGCTGATCTGCCAGCGGCGATTGAGCGCCAATCTCGACCTTATTGACTGAAGAAACAGCTGCTGTATCTCATATACAGCCTGAGTTCGAACCGGTATTGTTATCCCGAAAGGGTCAATCTACTCCTGAAGGTCAACAACCAATTGTTATGGGCCGGCGTTATGCTTACCATCAGGCAAACGACCAGCTCGTCTCGTTACCAAATAACATAAAAAAAAACAACCTTTGTTTCACGAGTTTTTGAAATTCGGAATTTTTCAATGAAATGTAATTTAAAGTTAACTTCAAAATTCAACTACAGAATTTCCGGGCAGCCCTAGATCAGCTGATTCACTTGAACTATGTTAAATGATGATTTTGATCGAAACAATTCTAGAAAATGCCGCGCACTTCATGTTTGAAGTGAATTTATTTTTTTGGTGTGGATATGTGAAATGACTTTTTACCACGGAAAGTTCTCGCGACCTTGGTCCTAATCACCCCTTGCGGGATAACACACCGATTCAAAGTCACCCTGTATAGTCACAGCTGCCGGATCATCAGTTTGATAGGTTCAATCAGCATTAGAACAACTACCATCGCTGCAAGAAATCAAGCCTGGACGACCTGGAGACTGATTTGTTGGTCTTCCAACACGATACATTTTCCTTCCATCACAAGCACGTCTGCCCGGTCCGTTTCCAGCATTGACATAGCGTATTCCACGGCTCAGCCAATGTTGGAAGGGGACCGGGCGGTCAGTGTCGCCGTCGAGTTGGAGATGGAGTCTGGGGCTTCTGTTCTACTAAGTGTTGAGTAACATCCGTCGCACGGCTGCCTGTTCCTCTTCCACTTTTGTCACAGCGTCATCCACGGCTCAGCCAATTTTGGAAGCGGACCAGGCGGTCGAGGGTTTCGTCGGGCTTGAGATGAAGATGGAACTCGTTACGGGTGAGTTGCACAAGTACTGTTTTCGATATGTTGTCCATTTTAAAGAAGAGGGAGCGTTTAGTCTAACGGATTCGTTCTCAAGTTTCTATCATTTATCATCAATTAGAGTAATTTTACCACCATCGATCTAAAGATCAGCGGGCGATCCCATTATGTGCCACGGAGCGATCCCATTATGTGCCACGGAACGATCATCGCGTTTAGATTAAATTTTTTGTATTTCAACATTCAAAATCTGATCAGTGGCTCCGTTAACTTTCACTCGAGACTCGAGAGCACAAGATAACTCCGTTTAATCGTCAGTCGGGAACACAAATTAACTCTCTCTTCGCGTCAGTCGAGAGTCCGAATTAACACTCTCTTCGCGTCAGTCGAGAGTCTGAATTATCTATCTCTATGCGTCATTCTAGAGTTCTAATGAACTCTCTTCGCGTTAGTCGAGAGTCCTAATAAACTGTCTCTTCGCATCAGTCGAGAGTCCGAACTCTCCCTCTTCGCGTCGGTCGAGAGTCCAAATTAACTCTCTCTTCGCCCCATTCTAGAGTCTGAATTAACTCTCTCTTCGCGTCGGTCGAGAGTCCACATTAACTGCCTCTTCGCGTCATTATAGAATCTGAATCAACTCTCTCTTCGCGTTTGTCGAGAACCCACATTAACTCTGTCTGCGCTATTCTAGAGTCCGATTTAACTCTCTGTTCGCATTAACCCTCTCTTCACGTCATTCTAGAGTCCAATTTAACTCTCTCTTCGCGTCACTCTAGAGACATTAACCCTATCTTCGCGCCATTCTGCAGTCCGATTTAACTCTCTGTTCGCGTCAGTCGAGACTCCGCATTAACAGTATCGTTTTGTGTGTTAGATGGTGCAGGGTCGCGCGGAGCTGCAAATTGCAGAACAGTTCATGTCGGCGGCGCCGCGCTCGCAGGCCGCGGCGCTGTGGGGCGCGCGCGCACTAGCGCGGCTGTTGCCCGCGCGTACGCCTTCCGCGCTGAAGAGCGCAACGAGCTTAGTGCACGCGGACCTCACTATACAGGTAACTCTACACAAGGTTACACAGGGATATACTATACAATTGGGATGTTGCATGAAACAAAAAAAACATAATTCACAAAACATGTATAATTTCCACAAAGATACTGCATCTAAAAGTTTCCCAAATGAAAAATTTTGTTATACCTAGATATATAGATTATACAAAACCTTTCTTCGTTGTAGTGAGGTGAAAAATTGTGTGTTCCGTTCTTCGTAAAGAATCGTTTAGTTTTTTTGTTTAAATATTTAGGTGTAGTAAAGAATTCGAATTCAAGTTTCTATAGCATTATATAAAATTGCAGGGATGCGTGGAAGTGCTAGAAAGCTTGAAAGAGGGTGATTTCGGTGCGTGCGAGAAGGAGATAGAAGAATACGTGGCGGCGTGCAACGCTCGGTTCCCGTACGCGATCGCTTTCAAGCCTCCCGCGCCGCCCACCGACGTGCCCACCGAGCCAGATAACCAGGTGACGTGAACCAACTCTTCTTCTTTCTTTATTTCCTGGCTTCTGTGGAATGTTAGGTGAACCAACTCATTATACAGACTGAGTAGCAATGGGAAGGCACAGGCAAAGCTAATCTCAGATGGCGCCTACATCGCTGGTGCTTGTCATTGATGTTTACTTTGAGGGTTAATTAATTAAACTATAACCATTAAATATGCTGGCGTTTTAAAAATCATTACATTTGAAATGGTCACTATATAACTTAGAAGAAAAATTGGTTTTGAATAATTGTTGATGAGCAATGCTTTGAGCCACAATATCCGTTTTTCTCGTCAGAAGGGAAACATGTGGACCTTAATTTTAAACTGCACTTTACAGAGGCATACTTTATTGCAAAGACCGGTTTTTGTTTACTTACTAAAATTTTATAATGAAATTTCATAGTGAAGCAACTCCAGCGATAATGCGCCACCTAGCGAGATAAGTAAGCAGTGTGGCTTTTGGTATGTTATTCCGGAAGGGGTCAGTCTACTCCTGGAGGTTAACAATATTTCTTTTACGACTTTTTAAAATTCGGATTTTTTTTAAGAATTGGCATTTATAGTTTATCTCAAAATCCTTCTACACAATTTCCGGGCAGCCCTGGATCAGCTGATTCACTTGAACTATGTTACATGATGATTTTGATTAGAAGAGACTTAGACACAGTTCCAGAAAATTCCAATTCCAAATGCGATTTTTCATAATAATTATATTAAAATATGATTGTTTATCTTAAAAAATGTTGAGATGCGCGAACGAGATAGCGGCGCGCCGAATCCTGCCCCTTAAAGCCTTCCACTAAATAGACCTAACACCTTGGTTCCATCCGACAAAACTTAAAATAAAACTAATTCCCACATTTTTTGCTACAGGTGATAGAAGACTCGATCCCACTGCAGCCCAAAGAAGTAGCTGTCAACAACTGAATGAGTCCGCCCGTTCCTTTAGAAGATCGCTGCGTGGTTGTGAATGGCTTTTAGAGCAGGGATGAGGCGCGATTGCACTACACAAGGGTTAGGGCAGACAATAGTTTTACGTCCTTACTAATAAACACTGTATAAACGATTGAATAGTTACACAGGGTCTTACCACAAAAAAATTAAACACAAAACCTGTGTTAAACAGTGTTTAACTCCCATGCCTTAGTTGCGCGTTTAAATAAGAGCAACCACAAATCCTGATTTAAGTAGTGTCTAACCGTTGTGTAATTCTGTTGTGACATTTCTAATCATTTTAGACGTTTATCTTTAGACACTGTCTAGTTAAACAGGCATCTAAAAGTGTTTTTTTGTGGTAACATGGTATATGTTTTGTCTCTGTCGATTCAGTATAAAATTGTCAAAGAGCAACAAAGACAAAACAACTGCGATACACTGTTTATTAGTAAGAGCCTTAGTTTATACACGGTTAATGTACTACGGCCTTACTTATAAACGTCTCTTAGACAATTGATTTGTTAAAATACGTTTTGTCTTGTTTTCACGCGAGTAAATGTCACGCGCGAAAACAAGACAAAATATATTTTAATTTTTTTTAAGTATGGCAGTTATTGTTTTATTCTTATATGAATTTCACATCAGAGAGAGTGAGACAGAACATATTTCAGGTACACACAGGTTTATCACTTTTTTCGTAAATGTTCTTTATTTAGAGTATCTTTAATGTATTTTGTAATTCATAAGTTCTGTCTTTGCATAGTGTGAACGGCCAAAGTCAAGGTAAAATTTGTTTAAAAAGGCTGTTTTTTAAGGCTTTTACTGAATTGGATTGACAAAAATTTTAAATTTATAGGTAGAAAAAATTGATACAACATTGTAATTTCGTACGAGCGTTTGTATAGAAAGTATGGCGGGTTGGGACCTAACTAATCTAACTTCACAGCTGTCTAGATACATTGCGCGTGGTGTTCTATACATTTATTATGGCTGTTGGGTAACTTTTGAACTGGTATCATTTTCTGAATGTCGGTTGTCGAAATTAGTTGCTGTCATGCACACATAACTGATAACTCAAAACCAGTCTATTTGCGCCACAAAGGACATGGCTAAATAGAAGTATGGGCGATTGCTCTAACAATGAATAAACATTGTACCTAGTAATATGTAATGCTGAATAGCTAAATACTTCGTAAGAGCAGTCACTGCTGTGTTACCACAAAAAACCACTTTTAGATGCCTGTCTAGCTAGGTAGTGTCTAAAGATAAACGTCTAAAATGATTAGAAATGTCACAATAGAATTGAGTAAACACGCGGCTAAGGCATGTTTAGGAGTTAAACTGTTTAACACGGGTTTAAAGTGTGTTTAATTTTTTTGTGGTAAGACCGTTAGATTTTATTCTGATGTAACGATCAACACGATTTTGAAGATATATTTTTAGTTAACTACAATCGAATTAGACTGCTTCGATTTTCGGTTTAAATTAAATGGTGTTCCAAGTCTCAATGGCTGTAGGTTCAAATCTGGATTTTATAATGTGATTTCTTTAAAAAAAAAATTCAATTCTTAATAAAATTATTTTTGATTTCAATGCTATTATGTCTATAAAAAAATCTCTTACCTGAAATCGAACATAGGAACTGGAAATACTGTACTACATTTTCAAACACAGTGACGGTACTTTTATATTTTTTAGGAAATTAATTCTGATTTGAAAGTAAGGTTTTGAGTGAGTTTGCTAAAAGAAAAATTAACAAACATAATAAAAAAATTAAAAAAACACGACCGCCCTAGCCAGTGTCAATCGGGATGACGTAAAGATACATCCAAATCTGCGGCGCAAGTACGAAAGTCGTTTCGATAAATTTGTCGAACCGAAAAACTCGATAAATTTATCGTATGTTGCGAGTACCGAAGTCTGATCGTAAAGTATTGTAGTAGCTCTATATTCTCTTTGGATTCGACCTAACTATTCGATAACTTTTGTCGATAGTATCGATAAATTATATAAACAGTCGATAAAACCCACTTTATCGATTTGAACTGTCAATTTTATCGATCAAATAGATCCGTACTTGCGCCGCTGTTCAGGCATTTAAAAGTTATGGTGGAATAAAGAAACTCATTTCGATAACTTTTGTCGATAGTATCGAGGTTCGATAAATTATATAAACAGTCGATAAAACCCACTTTATCGATTGGAACTGTAAATTTTATCGATCAAAATATCCGTACTTGCGCCGCTGTTCAGGCATTTAAAAGTTATGGTGGAATAAAGAAACTCACATAAATACGACCCTGAAAGCATTACACACCTTTTATGGGCAGTCGTGTAAAAAGGAATTTTATGTAATGTATGTACTAATAGCTGATTTCGTATTGGTGTAAATCATATCAGATTGTGTCACAAAGGCAGGAATATTGCTAAGATACGCCTCGAATTTTTCATTTCGTTTCATTCTATCACAGTCACTAACAAGAGAATTAACTTTAGTGGCCAGCAATGAAGAATTACAATTGGAGGCTTACCACCATCTCTTAAGGTGCAGAACCCGGCGCGCCGCTATCTCGCTCGCGCATCTTAACATTTTTGAAGATAAATAATCACTTAATATAATTATGAAAAATCGCATTCGGTGAAATTGTTGACAATGACATTGCAAAGGTACGGCAAAAGTATCATTTTGATCCGATCAAGATTTCATACATGAAAATGGGCAAAACATAAAATCCCATTTTTAGGTTTGAAAACTTGAATGGATCAAAATGAAAATTTTGTATAACCTTTGTCATGTTATTGTCAGCAATTTCACCGAATGCGATTTTTCATAATTATAGTAAGTGATTGTTTATCTTCAAAAATGTTGAGATGCGCGAGCGAGATAGTGGCGCGCCGAATTCTGCCCCTTAAGAGCGGTTTAAGATGGTGGCAGACCTCCAGGTCATTACAACACGCTTTTGGGAATCGGGCTTTGTTGTACCAAATTGTTTTGTTCTTTTATTTATCTGCTTCATTTCCTACAGAGAACGCAAAACGCTACCATGTGATACCCTTTGCTAAGTGCTCTTTCTAATCCCTAAACAAATATGAACGAATAGCAATAATAAAACTGTATTAATATTCTGTGATGGCAACTGTTACGGCAATTAATACAATAGACTTTTGGCGGGAATGCGAAAATGTGCTGTTGTTGATTTTGTGTTATTTACTAAAACCTATGTTTTATCGTGTGTTAATGTGTAATAATGGTGGATTATTAACCATTAAGTGTTCGTAAATGTGCATGAGTGAAATGCAAATAGTACAAAGACGAAAAACGTGTATTTTCGTATTCTATCCAAAACTCCATAGAAGCTTCAGTAAAGTATTCACCGCTTTACTGAAGCGTCACTTCGACTCGAAAATTGTTTCTAATATTGCGCCTTGAGGACTATGTATCCAGGTCAAGAAATAAATTAAAAATAAAAATTATTACAATAACTCGATTAGATAATGATGTTTTCATAAAAGTTATGATTAGCATTAGTTATATGCAATATGTTTAGTTTTTCGTAAACACCATGTGTGGCCTGAAGTGTTCAACAGATGTAAAATAGTACGTTAGAATTATGATAACTCATTCTAAAATATGATAAAAAAATTGTCTGTACCACAGCATCCGGGGTACTTTTTTTTTTGTAAATAAGTATGTTTAAGTTTCTACTGTAAAGTATCATTAGAATTCTCAAAGTGTTTGTTGACATACATCGCTGACTACTTCGTTCATTAGGATATTAATTGTAAAACTTTTAATTAACAGTGTCTTTTTAATACTTTGGTTTAGTTATGTTCAGTTTTGTGTAGATATGTGTAAAGTTTGGACAATAAATTGTATAATTGAATACTCCGTATTTGTAACACAGAGCTGTTTTCACTGAACTAATTAGATGTTTTTATGAACTCGAACAAAGAGCAAGTTATATTGATATAGATCCTTAATGTTGCTCGCTTCTTATGAACAAGAAATATCTGTACCTGTTGTGTCTAAAGGACTAAAAATCCTCAAAATAATTTTGTGTGTACATTCAAATAAAACGTTCAATATTTTAAAATTCTTTTTATTTCATTATGATGTCATCTTACAAAATTAATTCATAAAAAAATACATGATTGTAATATATTTTATTGACATTAATATCGGTTCCAAATTCAATTCAAAGTTAAAAGTTTCCTCAGTGAACATAGGCTCTGCTCAGTTTACACAAATGATTGTTGATGTTTGAGTTATTGTAAACAGCTGTTATTTCATCATACTGAGTTGTATGTCGGAGTATTGTACCCTCTTGTCTTGTACATAAAGTAATAAAATTTTATTTTACAAATTTATTTGTTTTATTACTTCTTTTTCTGTTTTATTTCAGTCCTGTTTCATTTATGTACCTTATTACTATGTCGATATAAAAGTTAATAGATCAAATTTTATAATATCACACGATTTCTTATTGATAAGTTAACACTTATGTCACTGTTAAGAAATAATAAATCTTAAATATTATAAAAATAAACCTATATATTTTGGTGATTTATTTGCTGGGGCTGGTCATCTTGTCCCAGTCGACAGCAGCAAAGTCAATTTCTATTTTAGTATGCCTTGGTTTAAATTGCCTGAAATATAACAAAATAACATTAAATACAACAAAGCCAAAGAATAGTCTGAATTATCATATATGTACCTATTTTGTCTATGGGTATTATTAATTATTCTTGTTAAGAAGGGTACGTATGACTCGCCCAACTCAGTGATGGGCCTAGCGCCGAGCGGTAAATATTGTTCCTGTTTCACTTGTAACTGGCAATTGTCGGAACTCGGGAGTTTCCGTAGCCTCACTGCGTCTCCCCGTTACCTCACCCCGCGTGTGACGAAGCGGTTGCAAAATGTCGACAATATTTTACATTTTTTTTGATAACTTTTCGAAGTTCCTTTTTCATTTTGAATGGACATAATCTATTTCAATGATTATGTATTATTTTCAAAGTTGACTATATTACCGAGGGGTAAGGTGCAAAAGTTTTTTGATTGAACGAGTTTATTATATGAAAATAATCAGTTCAAAACGAGTTGTTTTAGTGATGGAAATATTGAAAATTCACTTCGCTCTAATTTGATTTTAGTGGTGTTTGAACCAAACGAACACATTTTGCCCCTAGATACTGCTTATCCGCTTATACATGCAAAATTTCATTTAAATCTGACCTGTAATTTTCAAATGAACAGGGAAGTTCGTTTGTATGGGACATTCGGCTTACGTACCTCTGTTAAGCAAAAGGCATGTTATATTATTTTGTTGGTAACAAAACAATCTTGACGCACTATTTCTTTATATATTGTATATAAAGAATATTGTATATAAAATAACAAAAACACAATTTTGAAAATTATATCTGTTCTGGCTGATCTCCAAGACGTTGGGACCGATTTTGATGGGGCTTTGGCTGGCAGATAGATGATGTTATATGGAGTAACTTCTACTTTTTAATATGCGGGGCACAGTTTATTAAAATAAAAAAAATCTACTAACCAGTATTTAACCCCAGCCGCATCTAACATCCTCTTTGATGCAATATAAATAGGTTTGTGTGCTCCTTTATCGGACAAGTACACTACTTCCCTGATACCAGACTGGATGATCATTTTCGCACACTCATTGCAAGGGAATAGTCCAACGTAGATGGTGCAGTCTCTAACATCTGCAGAGTTTTTGTTGAGTATTGCATTCATTTCTGCATGACATACTGTAATATCACAGAAAACATTGTTTTAAAACTACTAGCAACTATAATCATGCCATGTTGTTGGAGCAGTCAGTGAACAGAAACGCCACTTTTGCCTCTAGAATAAAATTTTGAAATATCAAAATTATGAAAACAAACATCAATTAAAGAAAGAGAGAAGACTGGAAAGTTATACTATGAAATACATTGAAAAAAAAAAAACATGAGCATTGGTAGTCATTCTCTTGGAAACATAAGGGCTGTCATGATGTACTCAGAACTAGCTAGCTAACAGAGTACGTACATCAACCTAACTGGGCTGTTTAACCCATTCAATGCGGCAAATGCAGATTGGCAATTTTTCTTTCACATTCAGATGTGGCTCACCCATTGATATAATAGTTACACAAATGAGCAGGCAATATTAAAGTAAACCATTGCACTTAACAGTTATTAGAATTTATTCAATTTTTAAAAAAATATGTATTTTTTCATATTCAGGTGCCGATGAGGAATTGGCTAAATAAAGTGTGGCTGGGTAATAACAGGGATTCTTAATGCCTCTACATTGTTAATAGATTTAAGGTTAAAGGCTTCTATATATTGAGTGTGTCTTTCTAGTTAATTGACTTAGCTAATTGAGTCCACTGATTCAAGCAATATTAGTAACACAATCTGAATCAGCGGCGCAAGTACGGTTTTTTTCGATAAAATTGACAGTTAAAATCGATAAAGTGGGTTTTATTCGATAAAATTGACAGTTAAAATCGATAAAATCCAGTTTATCGATTTTAACTGTCAAATTTATCGAAAAGATCCGTACTTGCGCCGCTGGTGGTCTGCCTATAATTTTATAATTTTACAAAGCCAGTAGGACTATGTTGCTTACCATAGAGAAATTTGCTATCCAATTGCGATGGTGTATTCTTTCCCCATGGAAACTCATCATCACTACAACCTGTAGGCATGCCATTGTACCTGACAAGTAAGAAAAACATAATAAACAAGAAATAAAAAATATTAGAAACAAATATGGTGGATGTCAATGATTGGCATAAATAATGAATAATTAATGATCATAACAATGTCAGACAACTAATGACATGATTCATTATGGGATGTCTATCTATGTCATTGGTTGGTGATCCACCATATTTACATAGTTAAAAAATACAGTCTTCATGTAAGTACACATACCTATTGCTAAAAAACTAAACAGTTGTTAAGTTGATAATAGCAGCACATCTGCATCAGGTTAAAGTTCCTCCATTTACTCAAACTACGCAAAATACTGTGCATAATATACTAAAAAATCTTGGACAAAGATCTTTGATGAGTGGTGGTTGTCCGAGTTTCAGCAGCTTCGCTCACACAGGTTATTATACTATTATTAGGCCCCGGGTTCGGTCCCCAGTCAAGGCAAAAGTGTGCATTGAGCATAAAGTTTGTTCTCGGGTCTTGAATATTTGTGTATCTATACATATATGCGACCTAGGGAATAGTGCAGGGGTATAAGTGTGCAAGTGTTTAAAAAATAATCTGTAGCTCACCCCACTCCAACAATTCTTTTTTCCTTATTCACAATGCAAGCACCCACTTGGTAACTGGGGTCCTTACTTCGTTTTGCCGCTAGAAATGCAGTTGCCATGAAGTACTCTTGCCAATCAAGGTAGTCCTCCCGTTTCTTCTGAGGAGTATCACTAAAGATAATATTTTCATCAATATAATAAGTATTCACCTACCTACACAATTAATTACCATTTTCGTTCTTAAGAACTGGTTACTTTATAATCTTATGACTTGATTACCTGGTGAAAATAAAGTTGGATGGACCCAGTAAATAAATTTTTAGGGAAATAAATTACATATTATTGAAAATCTAATAACATAAATTAGGTTACCAGTTAGCCAATAGTATATTATAAATCTGTATTGTTCTTAATACTTAGGGCTAAAACGAAAACCACTCAAAGCTATGATATTTACCTTGGTATTGACAAATTTGCTAACATTTGAGGTAAATCCATTGTGAGAAAATTTTATTTGTGTCTCTAACTCATAGCCCGAAATTCAATATTAACATTTCATAATAAAATTCACATTATCTTGATACATAAAATAATAAACAGGCATCAGCAGAAATTGGAATCACAGACTACTAAGAGAACAAGATTGGAATCTCTTTGACAATTGACACAAGTACACAGCACAGATTACTATATATGTAGCCACAGACTTTAATTAAAGTCTGTGTATGTAGCAAAGTATCCTTTAGTAGTTTGTGCCTAGCTACATATATAGTAATCTGTGGTTTGTGCTACGAAGGGATACTACCACAGACATACTACGTATCACAGCCCACAGGTATATTACTCTCATAATTTGTGTTACTCTCTAATAGCCAAATAGAATATAACCACTACGTTTACTAATAGCCCTAAAGTCTCTAATCCATGCCACAGGTCACAGGACATTTGCAGTATATAGAAAAGTACTCTGTGATTATTACTCCATACAAAAGTACTCTGTGGAGATTGGTTGGAGAATATTTTAAAACGCTAAAGTCCGCGCCACGACTGAAGTCCTGCGGTGGATTTTCCGTGAGGTGGCGGGAAATTTGAGAAAAATATGTTCTTTGATAATATTTACCCGTTCAGGATAAAAATTTTGAGAATATTTTGTAATTTGCGTCAATAACAAACAGTTAGGCTACTTTTAATGTAATAGTTTGCCTTGAAATTAAACCAAATTTAAACATTGGTACCTATAACGTTTTTTACATTTAATATGATACTGATACCGATGTCGCGCCTATCGGACTTCAGTGGTGGCGCAAACTCTACTCACGTAGTATACTACTTAGTCTATGCTCTACTCATTCACGCTACTGGCTAAAGATTTTTTACCTGTAGATCAGAAAGGTCAGTAGACGGGCCGGTTCAGTGCGTTTCGTTCTTACAATGTGTGCTGCCATCACAACGTTGGTTTCCTTATTGTTTGGGTAATTTCAGGAATGTGGGCGGATTTCAGGAAAGTTATTTATTAATTACGTAAAGGATTTCCATGATTTCAAAATTGTAAATTTCTACTCACAGTTTGTTATAATAATGTATTAGAAATTAGTTAATACGAAAATAGTAATTTTTATCCGGTAGGCAGTGAAATTACTGGGCTTCCAATGTCTCAGGGTAAAGAGCGCAATGCAGTGCCGCGCAGGCCTTTATGTTTCAAAGTTCTGAGTGGCACTACAATGGGCCAGCGTTATGCTTACGATCAGGCAAACGACCAGCTCGTCTCGTTATCGAACAGACTAAAAAAATTTAGATGACAAAACTATCATTATTTGACTCGCATAAATAATATTTTTATTATTTAATTTTGATAAAGTTTAAAATGCACAATAATTCTGACAAATACCTATTATTTTATGATTTTTTAAATACAAATTTCGTTTTTTACCTATTAACACGACAATTTAATGACATTTATGCAATTTATTGATGATTCTGAAGCATATATGATATGATTAGATAATTATATAATAAGTGAAGTCCGGAACTTTAGGCATCTAACGCTACCTCAGCCCCCGCGCATTATCTGTGCGCGTGAATAAACTAAATAATAGTGTTTTTATTTTTTAGCGCTAGAGACACGAGTCAATTAATTATATTTTATGTATTTACAGGTTTATGTATTTACTTACTCATTAGATATAATATTTAAAATTAATTTACTAACACGATATTTATATTTTGAGACTATTTAGATTATAAGGCGCGAGGGGAGAGGGTGACCCGGACTAGCAAAATTTGACAAAGCGCCCGGTGGGCTACTGGCGCGATGAAAAGCGGGGCGCGACCGCGCTTATGAGATAGAAATAAACTCTAAAATTGATTAAAAATAAACAACTGAGTTTAAAAAAATAGTTTATGTAACAATGTCTAGCATATACGAAGACTTTTTAATGCATGCCATGTTTGTAGTGATTAGTATGATACTTTTAGTATAAAACGAGAAAAATAAATAAATTTGATCATATTTCAAAAAATTTTTCGATCGAGCCAAGTTTTGCCTTTTGTGTATTGAAATGTAACAACATTTAAATGAAGAATGTATCTATAGCATAAAAAAAAACCAGCTAAGTAAAATCACGTTTTTAATGTTTAAAACTGTTTTGAAAAAGGGTAAAAATGGGCTAACGTGCCGTTAATAATATATTATATGAAGTAGGTGATTTATTCGTTGGGGCGACTCTTCTTATAATCAACATTAAAGTTAATTAAAATTGATTCCTTGGGTTTATGTTGCCTGAAATATAAACAAAATAAAATCAGATTAGGTAGTCTATGTTAAGCAGTGGAAGTTTTCCGGGCTCCGGCTAGTGTTGCCAACTTTTATTAGAAGAAATAGAGTATATCTGATTTCAAAGGAGGTAAATAAAGAGTACGGACTTCCAAAGAAGAGTATCATTTATTTTATATTTGTAAAAAGGTATTTTAACTTTTTGCAGTATGATAATGGGTTTGCATAATATTACATGACTGGCACTAGTATAGTAAACATTGTGTAAAAAAGAGTATTTCATCATACTCTATTAGTGTTATAGATTATAGAGTACGCCTACATGATATAGAGTACAATACTCTATTTTAGAGTACGGTTGGCAACCCTAGCTCCGGCTGATGATGGTGATGATTACAAATATGACAAATAATTACTATAGAATAATAATATCATCATAATCAGTCTGTGTCAGTCAACTACACCTCTCCTAAAGGACTTAAGGACTTTTTACACTACGCGTAATTCAGTCTGTCTTGCAAAGAATGCCTTGCAGTCTTTGCAAGACAGACTGCAGTACGCTCGTTACCCTGAGACATTGGGTATTAAGTCTCTTAAGCCCAGTAATTTCACTGGGTACTCTGCTCATCAAACCGGAACACAGTAATGCTTGCACACTACTGCTTGGCGGCAGACTTCACGAGCAAAGCGGTGGTAACAACCCAGACGAACACTCGCAGAAGAGTTAGTCCTCCCACTAACAAGTAATGCATGATTGATGGATAAGCATCAATCACGGACCACGCCTAAACAATTGAAAAACCACGATCCCCGTTTGATGCATATCGTAACGTCTAAGGTGGTGCTTGGTAGAAATATAGTCCGAGCGTTAACCGTACCACTATTGAAGGTAGTGAAAGAGACGTAAAGAAGCCGCTTCTACGATCTCTACTAAAAAAATAGTTTCACAACCACTGCGTGTTCAGTGCTGAAGCCGCGGTAAGTAGGTACGCGGAGGTACGCAAGTGATGTATGTAGCGCAAAGCGGAGCATTCGTCGCTTATTATATAGCCTAGACAGGGAGTGAAAGAGACAAGACTATCTGGCTTCTTCTGCTGTTCTTGTCTGTTTTGTGGATTTTTAATGGTTTTATTTCAAGCTGCGCTTGCGCGTGTGATACCTCGTAATCCGAGCTTGTTGCAAAATCATGGTTATTTTGACCGCAAAACGCAAACATGCATAAGCGTATAAGGCTGGCTTTAGTAAGACAGTCCGAATATCGCGTGATGTATTGATTGGCTTATTCAGACTGCCTAACTAAGATTGTCTTACAGTGTACTTTTTTGCTATGATCGAATAACAGGCTAACTCTTATTAGTACACTATACAATTTAACGGACAGTCTTATTAAGATAGTCTGAATATCACGTACTTAGTGTAATATATTATAAGACCGAGCCCGATCTCAACAAGGTTATGTCACAGAATAGATAATAGTACAGGTATCTTTATCTACTTTCAAAATGGTCTAATAACAGTTTATTTATACTATTCTTTGTATATAATGGTAAAAATAATTAAGGTAACAAAATGTGATTTAATATTCTAAAAGTAATTTGATTTAATATGACTCTGATTGGACTTAAATTTGATTTTATTTTAAACCTGATTTTGGCTTAAATTTTATTGCAAGTATTATAATATACTATAAAAATTATTGTTGATTGAATATGTATGAAATGATATGATAATATTATGTGATAATATACAGGGTGAATTTGAATTGGTATGTTATCCCGGAAGGGGGTAATAGGTTGTTGACAAGTTGTGAGAACCTCCCATTGTAAAACGTCATTCAACATTTCAAAAAAAAAAACAAACGTGAAGTGCGTGTCATTTTCTGCATATTTTCGTGATTTTTTCTGAGTCTCTTCCTACATATATAGTAATCTGTGGTCTCTTCTGATCTGACTGCCCGGAAGTTCTATACTAGAATTTTGATACAAACTTTAAATGCCCTTTCCTCGATGAAAAATTCCGAATTTCAACAACTCGTAAAACATATGATGTTGTTCTCCAGGTGTAGGTAGATTGCCCCCTTTCAGCAGGATAGCATACCAATTTAAACTCAGGTTGTATATGACATGAGCGTACATTGTATAGATTTCTACAAACCAGTATTTAACTCCAGCCGCATCAAACATGATCTTCGATGCAATATACTGGGTTTTATAAGCTTTGTCATCAGACAAGAACATCACTTTGTTGATACCGGACTGGATGATCATCTTGGCACACTCATTGCAAGGAAATAGTCCAACGTAGATGGTGCAGTCTTTTAAGTCTGCAGAGTATTTGTTGAGAATTGCATTCATTTCTGCGTGGCACACTGTAGGTAATAGAAAATACTATTTTATAACGAGTACAATGACTGTACTACCTTTGCAGTAGTAAAAGAAAAAAGGGAGAAAAGCAGAAAATAGCGAACATCACTTTTGTTGCTTCATCTCTAGACTAAAATATAATTAAGTATAAATAAAACTAGCTTCTGCCCGCGGTTTTCATCCGCGTTCCCACAGGAACCTTGCATTTTTCGAGATAAAAAGTAGACTATGGTACTTTCTGGTCCATAAACTATATCTGTGCCAAAAATCACGTCGATCCGTTGCTCCGTTGCGTGAAAGAAGGACAAACCAACAAACATACAAACACACTTTCGCATTTATAATATTAGTAGGAAGTAGGATTACAATATAGAAATATATTATATGGAAAGAGAATATAGAGCTACTACAATACTTTACGATCAGAGTTCGGTACTCGCAACATTCGATAAATTTATCAATTTTATCGATTCGACAAATTTATCGAACCAACTTCCGTACTTGCAACGCAGCAGGGCTAAAATGCGCACCGTACAATAATGTCTTCACGAGTAACTTCTCGCGCAGAAGTGTTCCAAATCCACTCCCAAACCTAATTTTAGTTTCGCTCTCTCTTTCCAATAACTAAGATGAGAAAGTGATGGTAGATGTTTGACAGGCCCGAATTTAGTTTTATAGCTGTCATCCATCGTCCATCCTTGACAAATTAGGCGTCACTAAATTCATGGCCGTTAAATTTACAATAGATACAAGCAAGTGAATTAACCTGACAGGTTTAAAATATATTCCATCCCTTTCTCATATTATCATTTAGAAAGTGAGAGAGTGGAGCTAAAATTAGGTTTAGGTATGAAACGCCAGAATCGACACCTACTCTTCTTTTAACATAACTAGAAGAGTTCTTTGCACTGCATGTCATTGTTAGCACCAATAGACATAGTAGAGATAGGTATATATCTCTATCTCGACTAGACCAAAGGTGTGCATCTTATCCCTACTGCGGCGCAAGTACCTACGGAAATCGGTTCGATAAATTTGTCGAACCGAAAAACTCGATACATTTATCGAATGTTGCGAGTACCGAAGTCTGATCGTAAAGTATTGTAGTAGCTCTATATTCTCTTTGGATTCGACCTAGCTTTTCGATAACTTTTGTCGATTGTTTCGAGGCTCGATAAAACCCATTTTATCGATTTGAACTATCAATTTTATCGAATATTATCGAATTTTATCGACCGAAAAGATACGTACTTGCGCCGCTGGTAGATAATGACTTACCATATAAATGCTTGTCATCTAATTCTGAAGCTGTATTCTTTCCCCATGAAAACTTGTCATCACTACACCTGTTAGGCATACCATTATACCTGTAAAATAAAAGTGTCATTTTAAGGAGCAATAGCTAAAACTCATCAGTTGTATTGTCAATCATTAGCGTATAATTTTCAAAGATAATCTAGTACAATGTACCGATATAGTGTGATGCGCTTTATCGTTATCAGTTTTTCTATGACCTCTATTTGCTATTGTGACTTCATGACGTATTAGTATAGATAATACCTGAAAATTTCAATTATGATTTTCAAAATATTGGCAGAGCGTTTGATTGATGCGACGCGTAACCAAAATGCTGGTACCTATTTGGCTCAACGGATGGTCATCCGCTGATTGCGGTTCAACGAGGCAATGCCGCCAGCATGCTGGGTACGCTTCCAACTGGTAGTGGGCTAGAACATTTGGATTAACTATAGGCCTACTTGGGCTTGCAGATTATCCAACTGTTTTTGTAGCTAAGTAGGTTACATGTAGTGTTTATTTATGTATTAGCTAGTTAGTAAGTATTAGTAATGTACTTTTTTAATCTATACAAATAAATGTTATATTTAAATAAAATAAATAATGATTAGTAAATATATAATGTACCAGATTCAGCCACATTGTGAATCGAAAACGGACAAGTGGTTGAGGTGACTGGTCCTAACGGAAGACCAGCGCTGGTTGTTGACAACCGTTATTTATTTCGATAATCCAACAGCGTTAATTACAATTTATTTATATTTTAACAACAAAGACAACAATAAGGCCAAGAAAGGATTAGACAACTAGAATACATGTACATTTACGAACTGTGAAAATCGAACTAGCATAAATAAAGGGGAGTGCTCATAAAACGCGTGTTGCAGCTGTTCACATTTGCTAGCATTAAGCATGCTGTATGCTAGTTTTAAGCATGCTTTTTATGAGCTGAGTGTTAGTACTTAGTACCTTTTTTAATTCTGTAACTTACCCCAATCCAACGATTCTCTTATCCTTATTCACAATGCAAGCTCCCACTTGACGAACGGGATCCTTGCTACGTTTTGCAGCCAGACACGCAGTCGCCATGAAGTAGTCGTCCCAACCAATGTAACCCTCCCGTTTCTTCTGAAGAGCTTCACTAAAAACAATTGTTCTATCAATGCAATATGCGTATTATATGTACAATTGTACACAATTAGCACAGACCCACAGACCAGTAAACCTAGACGTCGCATAATCCAAGTTTTGCACTAGAACCGTAGAGCTGTGATTTTCATAAATGTCATATATAATCCCAAATTAATAAGCGTAAAAAATGGCTTTAAAAAAGCGACGAACCGACTTCAGTGACGAACTACTGAACCGATTTTGATGAAATTTCTATGGGATCAATCTGAAAGTATATCCTTTCAAATAAAAATAGAATTTTCCAAATCGGTTTATACATGACAGAGATGTGAGGTAACAAACATAAAAAAATAAATATTGATAACCTTCTCCTTTTTTGGAAGTCGGTTAAAAATATTAATTTTGAATCGACAGCATTATATCCTTGTATATAATTCTTTTAATTTTGCCAATCAACCTGCATGCATTATGCATTTCTTTATCAATCTTTTGTATCTTATTGCAATCATTTCCGATAAACTGTGATGCGCTTTATCGTTATCAGTTTTTCTATGACCTCTATTTGCTATTGTAACTTCATGACGTATATGTATAGATAATACCAGAAAAATTCAATAATGATTAGTAAATATACAATGTTCTATAAATATGTGTTCACCACAGGACCAAGCTAACGCACACACACTTGTACCTAGGTACTTGTTAATATTATAGTTATTTAAACTAATAGCTACTCCGTTCAAAAGAAAATTATTAATTCATAATAATAATTCATAATTTATTTTGCATAAATTTACATTGGTGGCCAGATAAAATAGTCAAGTAAGTACGTACATTATACCCAGTTCGGGTGTCGCAAATAGTCTTAATGTAACTCCATACTAGCACTAATAATAACACATTAATAACTATTATTAATATTAATTAGTTTATTTATTTATTCCATTTTATATAATGTTAATCCTTCTTTGGCTGTAAGTTAAGCATGCAATAAGATATTCTAAGTTTTATTAAGAGCTGTGGATTAAGTAAATAAATAAATAAAATAAAAATATCAAGGTCCGCGTCCGCGCCTATCGGTCTTCAGTGGTGGCGCGGATTCTAGCCGACGCACTCGTAGAATCGAAAAATATTTATCCAGTACTAACACACAGTGAACAAAAAGGAACGTAGATTTACTATGATTATATTATAATAACTTGGGATTAGAATAAAATGTAGTCTATAGCACTCAGAGATAATGTAGCTTCCTCCTAGAGCATTTTTAGAATCGGACCAGCGGAGATTAGCGGCAACAAATACCTAAATAAAAAAAAGTTACAAACTTTAATCCTTTATGATGTTAGTATAAAACTAGGTATATATAATATACCTGAAGAGCCTTTAAGGGTGGAGTTCACCAACCATGTTGAACCAAAGTTCAACTATGAACTAGGTTAGGTCATGAACCGAGGTTCACTTCGAATTATTTGAAAGAAAATTTCGACATCTGCGGTCAAATGTAGCTCTTGAACCTAGTTCGTAGTAATTGAATTTGGTTCAAAATGGTTGGTGAACTAGGCCCTTATGAGGTGGAAAAAAATTATGTGCTAGGACTAACTCTTATGCGAGTGTCCGTCTGGGTTGGTACCACCGCTTTGCTCGTGAAGTCTGCCGCCAAGCAGTAATATGCAAGCATTACTGTGTTCCGGTTTGATGAGCAAAGTAACCGGTGTAATTACTGGGCTAATGAGACTTATTACCCAATATTTCAGGGTATCGAGACTGCAGTGCCACGCAGGCCTTTGTGTTTCAAAGTTCCGAGTGACTCTGCTATTATTATGGGCCAGCGTTATGCTTACCATCAGACAAACGGCCAGCTCGTCGTTATCTTATAGTATAAAAAACTTATAGCTAAAAACGATCTCCATTACAAACTAAGAGCTATTAGTACTACCTACATAAATAAAGAAGAATTCCAGAAGTTAAAATCAATATTTCTTAAATCCTACTTAATATTATTAAATAGAAAGTGTGTTTGTTGGTTTGTCCTTCTTTCGCGCAGTAACGGAGCAACGGATCGACGTGATTTTTGGCATATATATAGTTTATGGATCGGAGAGTAACATAGGTTACTTTTATCCCGGAAAAAATACACGGTTTCTGTGGGAACGCGGGTGAAAACCACGGGCAGAAGAATCTCCTCAATATTATTTACTAGCTCTGCCCCGCGGCTTCGCCCACGTAGCCTAAGTTACTCCTTGTAACATCAGCTATCTGCCAATGAAAGTCCCGTCCAAATCGGTTCAGCCGGGTTAAACTTTCCTTTGTTGACCATCGATTTTGGGGGGGGAGGGGGGGTGAGGGGGTAGGGGGGGAGGAGGGATACCCCCCTGTACCATCCCCACCCCGCGGAGCCCCATGGTTATGGAGATATCCATGGTTAAAGTTTTGAGGTTAGACTACATTTTTCCATAAATATCTATCGATTTATGGGGCGGGGAGAGGAGGGAGGGGGTAGGGAGAGGAGAACTACCCCCCCCCTGTACCATCCCCAACCCGCGGAGCCCCATGGTTATAAAGATACCCATGATTAAAGTTTTGAGGTTAGAATACAGTTTGACTCCGCCCTAGCTTCGGCGCTGCGTGAAGAGCAGCCCTTCCGCCCTTGCGTGACGAAGCACGGTCACTCGTGCTCGGCTCCGCAGCTTCGGCTTTGGTCGCCTTCGGCGACCAGCCTCCGCCGCTCCACCTCGCACGGTTCCCGTGCTTCGTCACGGCGGGCGAGGGCTGCTCTTCCTTGCGCGCCTCCGCGTTTTTATATACACTCTAGGGGTAGGGCAGACAAGACCACGTGGAAAGTGGGGTGCTCTGATTCGGTTTTGAATACAGTTTGACTCCGCCCTAGCTTCGGCGCTGCGTGAAGAGCAGCCCTTCCGCCCTTGCGTGACGAAGCACGGTCACTCGTGCTCGGCTCCGCAGCTTCGGCTTTGGTCGCCTTCGGCGACCAGCCTCCGCCGCTCCACCTCGCACGGTTCCCGTGCTTCGTCACGGCGGGCGAGGGCTGCTCTTCCTTGCGCGCCTCCGCGTTTTTATATACACTCTAGGGGTAGGGCAGACAAGACCACGTGGAAAGTGGGGTGCTCTGATTCGGTTTTGGGTATTTTTCGGATATTCATGTAGTGAGAATAAAACACAACAACAAACGATGACTGACACTGACAACTAACAGAAACAGATAAAAAGACGCTACAAAACAAAATGGCGTCGCTTCACGTTCCATTCCGCAGTATAAACATAAATTCGTTATTTTTTGTGTAAAAAAAGTCAATGTAATTGTGTAATAAAGCAAGGTTATTGTGCACATTAATTACACACCAAATTTAATAAATGAAAATAAAATTATATTTTAGAAAATATAAGAAATAAAATTTAATAAAATACACCTCTAGCATCAACGGAACGTAAATGTCAACTTTGACGTCTACCATGACAGTTTATCCATAAAAATCTTGCAAATGGCGTGTTATTTTCCAATTTATATCGAAACTTTAAAAAATTATATCTCGTAAACCGTGAATCTCCGCACCTTGAGATATTTGTAAAAAGCTTTCTATTTAAGAGTACTAACTACTATAAAAACGTGAGTTTCCAAATCGATGGTCAACAAAGGAAAGTTTAGCCATACTTCCATATACATTTAGTTAAAAGCTGTTATTTCGATATTATAAACAGACACTTCAGTTTTATTTATTTGTATAGATAATAAAAAAAATAAAAATAAATATGATAGTTACTTACGGTACATTTGAAGATGATGGTCTTTTTCCACTTAGATCAGGGCGCCCCTTGTCCGGTTGGTTATCACAATTGGTATCCATGTTGATGATTTTTCAACCAACAATAATCTTTAAGTCCAATAGACAGATTACAACACGTGTTGAAGACACAATGTCCAACAACGCAACTGCAGCCAAGAAGCAGTGATTCAAATGCATTTAGCATCCTATCTACGCGCAGCGCCCCCTAGGGGTAGGGAAGAAAAACAATGCATACACATTACCTAATCGTAAATGCGTCAAACATTGGCCACCTTATGACATGCGTTTCTGACACTTGCCCATTTTGACAAGACTGCCAAAAAGGGAGTGTAAAATTGTGGCTAACATTCCACAGAAGCCAGGAAATAAGGAAAGAAAGAAGAAAAGGGAGTGTAATATTTTCAGGGTTCATTTCTGTGACTTACTTCTTTATATTTTTTAATGCCTGAAAAGATTTGGATGGATCGTATCGGCTCAAATTTAAGGCTTGTAACTTAGTGAAAGTAACTGTAACTTAGTAAATGTAACTTAATGAGCTATTTGGATTCATCAAAAGTAAATAAACACTGTTTTTACATGGTGTATTCCCGTGAACATGAATTAAAATATTTGTTTTGAGTATTATAATATATTATAATAAGTAGATATTAGTATTTATGTTTCTGTAATCATTTTACTTATTAGTATTGTTAGTAAACTCCTCGTCGTCTTCGATTTTAATACATCCTTTCCATCCAAAGGTTGCCTGGAAGACTAAAATAATATTTATAGTTGTATACAACTATAAATATGAATATACAACTATAAATATTTTTTTAGTCAATATGTCTATATTAGTTATGTTAATGTTAGTTAATATGTTAATTCATACTATAGACTATCCAAAACTAATGACGTAATGGCTAGTGATTGAACTGCAAATTACGTTCGTGTTTATTATTGCACATTGTATGTGTTAGCTGTTGTTTTAACACGATGACCTCTTTAATGTTATACATAATGGGAGGTCGATTAATTTTAGTAGCGTTTGTTTTCCATTTTTAGGCTATGGCATTATTATTTATCCATTATAATTAATAATATTATGTATTCTATGTAGATTTTTGGTTTATACAAATTTAACTGTTAGAAAGCCAATGTCTGAGTGTTTTATGGGCAAATTTTAAAATTTTTGTTACAAAATGGTATGTTTGTCGTAACAAAAAATTCAAATTCAAATTCAAAAGTGTTTTATTCCAGCATTAAGCACAATAATACAGTTGACAGAAGATAAACCAGGGCCCTATTTAATAAAGCTGACAATCCGACAAGTCCGACATATGTCAATAAGTGACAATTCGACAGTTTTTCTGTTTAATAAAACTTACAGGCGACAAAATTGTCATGGTGGAAAATTGACAAATTTGTCACGACAATTTTCTTATTGTCAGATTAAAGACTGTGGTTTGTTGACATATGTCGAGTTTTATTAAACGCGTTTTTAGATGACAAATATGTCAAGATTTCACCGGTCGGTTTTTGACATATTTGTCACTTTTATTAAACAGCCTAAGCGCGACAATTCTACAATTATGTCATTTTTTGACATATATGTCGAATTGTCAGCTTTATTAAATAAGGCCCAGGAAGAAACATTTAATGTTGAACCTAACGCTGTAAATAATAATAAACATTATGAACGATATATCTGTGATCCTCAATCAAAAAGAAGCAAAAGTTGAAAAATTAGAGCTAAAAAGAATTTTTTTAATTTACATTTACATTATTTTAAATATAAATACCATATTAAAAATTGATTAAAAGAAAATGTTAATTATATTTATATTTTTTTAATTGTTTATTTA
Organism: Crocallis elinguaria; assembly: GCA_907269065.1. Lineage (NCBI taxonomy): Eukaryota > Metazoa > Arthropoda > Insecta > Lepidoptera > Geometridae > Crocallis > Crocallis elinguaria. The sequence continues at coordinate 4,600,781 of OU026076.1, forward strand.
ATAATAATATCTTCTCATCTCATTCCTTTTTGTACCTTATAATTTTGTTTGCAAAAGCTTATTTTCCTTTCTATACAGTGATTAATTAGCACAAGAGCAAAACCTATTTACGAAAAACACTCAAATCTTTATACGAAGAAAATATTTTTGATAATGTCAAAACCGGACCTACAACATATTTCACAAAATTAAACATGAGCACAAGATCAAAAAATAAAGCGCAAACAGCTAGCGCACGACTTCCACCACCACCCGCCTCGTCATCTCCGAGCTCTTCGTCGGGGGATGAGTATGCCACTCCCCCCGACACCAGCGCGTCGAGCGACGAAGGCGGGTCGTCGTCGGCGGGCCGCCACCACCTGAGCGACGTGGGTGACCACCGGTGCCGGCACGCTTGGGGTCAGCGGGACATTCTGTACCGCTCGTGGCCCCCGCTACGAGTGGTATTATATGGTGTGCCGCATGCGATGGACTTCTAATGTGAACAAAAATTGCATGCGCGTCTATTATCGGGCTACAGAAGGGGGAAGCAACATAAGTGCGTACCGTGATCGGATGCTGCCTCTGTTTCAGACTCTCGAGCCATCCGTCGCCGTATCTGCGCAAATACTTGCGGATCAGGTGCGGGCTATCCAACGGCTCAAGCTGTTGGACGAGTCTGTGCTTGATCGGCTGCGCTTGGAGGTGCTTCCTATTCGCAGTTCGCACGACATCTGCCTCGACGTGGGAAATAATATAGTCAATCCCTACTAATAAGTATAAGTTGAATGTATGTGTGCAATAAATAAATAAATAATAATAAATAATAATATTATAAATGCCAAAGTGTGTTGGATTTGTTGGCTTGTCCTTCTTTCACGCAGTAACGGAGCAATGGATCGACGTGATTTTTGGCATAGATGTAGTTTATGGACCGGAGAGTAACATAGGCTACTTTTTATGCCGGAAAAATGCACGGTTCCAGTGGGAACGTGCGTGAAAACCGCGGGCAGAAGCTAGTCTAAATATAATTAGGGTGATTAAAAATAGCCCCATGGATAAAAAAGTCTTAAAACTGTTTTTTTTTAAATTGACACATATGTCATGGAGTTTCAATAAAGAGTAATCTATCTCTCTGTTTACTTGTAAGGAATTTGAATGAAAAGTTGAAAACCAACGATGCTGAAACAATAATAGACAGAAAGAAAGAGAAACAAAAAGCTTTTTATTCTTGTCTGCATATTACAGCTTAGAAAAACAGTTGTATATTTGGACATAAATTCGAACACTTGTACAAACACAATATTTGGTAGATATATATGAGAACCGCTGCCATGTGCAGAGGTGCAGAAAACAATCGGAGTTCCGCATGTGCAACATGAACAATTTAGTTCACAGCGCTGATTTTCATCTGCCACCAATAAGTGACGCACGGACAAAAACCAATACAAAAATAAAATAAAAACATAAGTACATACTAAGAAATAAATATAATTAAAAAAAAATGAAAATAATAGTAATAACATTACTATTATTTTCTATATAAAAATTATACCTAAAGTAGCGCCTTAACACGCTCTACCAAATCGGGTATATGTGAGAAGCAGTAATCAATACTGCTTTGGCATTGACAGACGGTAGGTACATGGAAATAAGTTTGCAAATATTATTTAAAAGATTGTTTTTTATTGTAGAGAAATAGGACAAAGTTTTATTTAATTATCGTTTTAGTACATAATGATAATAAAATAAATAAAAAGTGTGAGTGATATGGGATTGATACATAGATTGGTTTTAAACAGGTGAGTTTAGTGGTTTTGTGATGATTACATAGATCTTACAAATATTTAAGTATATACTCTTTTATACTATTAGATAACGAGACAAACTGGCCATTTGCCTGATGGTAAGCATAACGCTAGCCCATCTTTCGCTGAATGAGAAAGGTTAATCAGTAGGTATGAAGGACCTTGAAGGTCTTTTTTAATTTCGAAAGGACCACCTTTAACACACAATCTCTGTGTTGTCTATGTTTGGAGACCTTGACCAATAGTTAAATTAGCTTCTGCTCGCGGCTTCGAATAATAATTCGGCGTAGAATAATAAATTTTAGTTCGATAATATACCTAGTATTTATTTTATTTTATTTTCTTCGGAAAACTAACATCTAGGTACTTAAAAACATTAAATTACGTAACTAATTAACTTAGGGCTAATAAATTATCCTATTTAATTATTACGGAAGACCAACGGTTTTAAAATATGAAAATATATTAACACTAGCCGTATTACCACAAAAAAACATTTTAGTCGCCTGTTTAGCTAGACAGTGTCTAAAGATATTGTGATAAGTGATTAGAAATGTCACATCAGAATTGTATACAAACAACGGTTAGACACTTCTTAGATCAGGATTTATGGTTGCTCATTATATTGAAACACGCGAAGGCATATTTAGGAGTTAAACATTGTTAAATACAGGTTTAAAGTGTGTTTATTATTTTTGTGGTAAGACCGTATGTTTCTGCCCGCGGTTTCCAGGGGGACAATAGGTATTGTGTAGGATAAAAAGTAGTCTATGTTACTTACTAGATTAGGATAAATGTAGCCAGGGAACAACTTGAAGGTGGATTGTCCATGAGGTGGCGGGAAATTTGAAAAAAATATGTTCTTTTATCATTTTTACCCAGTCAGGATAAAAAGTTTGAGAATATTTTGTAATTTGCGTAAATAACAAACAGTTAGGCTACTTTTAGTTTGGCTTTGAAATTAAACTAAATTTAAATAGTGGTACTTATTTAAAACGTGGGACTGTTAGTGGGAGGACTAACTCTTCTGCGAGTGTCCGTCTGGGTTGTTACCACCGCTTTGCGAGTGAAGTCTGCCGCCAAGCAGTAGTGTGCAAGCATTACTGAGTTCCGGTTTGATGAGCAGAGTATCCAGTGAAATTACTGGGCTTATGAGACTTAATACCTAATGTCTCAAGGTAACGAGCGCACTGCATCGCCGCGCAGGCCTTTGTGTTTCAAAGTTCTGGGTGGCACTGCAATTGTTATGGGCCGGCGTTATGCGGACCATCAGGCAAACGACCAGCTCGTCTCGTTACCAAATAACATAAAAAAAAAGTTCTTACATTTATGGTAAGTACCGATATTTAAATTTAGTTTAGTTTAAAAGCCAAACTAAGACATAAAAAGTATGTAGTCTAATTGTTTGTTATTTACGCAAATTGTAATTTAATATAAATTAAATATTCAAATATTCTCAAATTTTTATATGTACTGATCGGGTAAAAATTATAAAAGATTTTTTTTTTCAAATTTCCCGCCACCTCACGGACAATCCACCATTATACCAGTAAAATATTTTTTGTAAGCAGACCAGTGGTTCTAGATATTAGCGATGGAAAACTGTACTTCTCTATAAGAGTATAGTAGGTAGTATTAGTAGGTGCCTATAGATGTCGCACTTGGCCTTCAGTATACTAACCTAGTTTTCTCTTCGAGGCTAAACAAGAATTCAAGAAATGCTAATAATGAAGTGATGTAATAAATAAAATTTATATAACTTGAATCTTTCTCAAACGTTAAGTAACATAAACTATTAGTATCCACCCACGGCTTTGCCCGCGTTATATTTGATTTGTATTTTCAACAGACTTCGAAAAAGTAGGTTCTCAATTAGTATTTTAATTACCTATTCCCTTTTTCATGATACCGTCTAATGTGGTGCTTGGTGGAAATATAGTCTGAGCGCTAACAGTGGTATTCAAGGGAGTGAAAGAGATGCAAGGAAGCCGCTGCAACGACCTCGACTAAAAAATAGTTTCACAACCACTGCGAGTTCAGTGCAGAAGCTGCGGTTGACATGCGTTGGTGCGCAAGTGATGTAAATAGAGTAAAGCGGAGCAGTCGTCGGCGGAGTGAAAGAGACAGCACTATCTGGCCCTATTGCTGTTCAAGTTTCGCAGTGGATAACTTCCGGGTGATACTGATATTTATAGAATTTATAGAGAAAGTTTCCTGTGAAGGGTGTATCCCAAGGGTGGTATTTAATAAATATTAATAAAGAATTCACCCCTAAGGGTGTAAAATGTTAAACGAGGGATACAATTTCATAAATCGCGATATTTTTGCCGAAGACAGTTCTCGCTTTTATAAAAGCAATTTTTATTGAACTGCCATTTTATATGTATTGTTTATTTTCACTCAGAGATTTTTGCACTTACTAAATTTAATCTTATTAAATATTTAATTATTTACAATATTAAATTTAATTTATTAAACTTTTTAAATTCTGACGTCTCTATAGTGTACATTTTAGCAATATTCGTGCAGTTGTTACGGCCTAAAAAACACAGTCATGAATATACAGACAGAATAGATAATTAATTTAAATATATTAGTAGAGAAGTACGAATGATAACACGTTTAGTATAATTAAGTAAACGCCGAATAATAATGAGCAGATAACATGATCACTTCTTTACTTGAACTAAATTTGAACACACCTATCTTTGTTTCAGTGCGTATTGTTTTAAATAAAAATAAAAGAGACGTATAAAATAAAATAATACATGAATGTTGTGAAGAAGAGAATCGTTCAGTACAAGTGAAGTTGAACTCAAGATGAACCTACTAAATGTGGCGATCGACAAGTTCTTCAAAGTCCTGGCCGCTTCCAGATCGTCGTTCCTCGTGAGAAGCCTCTTGAGTGCTCTGGCGTTTTCCAGCGCTATAATACCTGCTGGATGGCCAGATAGCTACATTTTGAAAGGTAAATGGGTTTTAAACTGTTTTGCTGACTGTCCTACCGTGTGATTGCGTGATGATATCAAATTGTCAAGTTCTTATATGGCTATATAGCTACTAGCCTCTCCAATCGATGTTTTGCCAGGGTGCGACCAACTTAGGATTAACTCTTCTGCTAGTGTCCGTCTGGGCCTGTTTCATAAAAAATATTAGTCTAATATTATCAGTCTTTTTCTTTTGTTTTTCATATATAATATGACATAAATACTCATAATATTAGACTAATATTTTTTATGAAACAGGCCCCTGGGTGGGTTATAGGTACCGTATATACTTTCATATGCATTTAGTAAAAAGCTGTTATTTTGATATTACAAACAGACACTTCAATTTTATTTATTGGTTTATGTGTATGTATGGATAGGTAGATAATTATACCTATTATTTAAGAAATTATATTGGAGATAGATAACTCTTTTTTGCACTCCCACATAATACAAACGTTAAACGTAATGAAAACAAAATGTCAATTTTCTATACATAGCTGTAAGTTTTCCTTTGATAATAAAATAAAATAAAAATAAAATAACGTAAAATAAGGCCTATTATCGCTAGATAGTAATCGGGATACTGTTCCAATCAATGTATATAGTGAATTCAGTTATTTCGGGTAATTCTGAAAAGTGGGTTACTCCGATATTATCTATGTCTACCAAACGAGGCAACATACCTTTTATTGGTCAGGCATCTCATACCTGGGAAGCAGATTAAGATGGCCTTTAGGTAAATGTTGCCAGATCAGTAAATATCAGCTTATATGATCTCTCCCAGACAACCTTTTGTATTGTACTTCATACTTTAGATGGTGACCATTTCGATTTCATCGTGGTGGGGTCAGGGTCTGCCGGCGCGATAGTTGCGGCACGGCTGGCTGAGGTGCCATCATTCCGGGTCCTGCTTCTTGAAGCTGGTGGCGACCCACCTCCCACTAGTGTGGTAAGTAGGTATCGATGGCTCTGTAATCTAGGGTACTTTACATATTCGCTTCTATTCAAAGGTTCCCTTCTTCTTCTTCTTCTTATCTCTTTAAGAGAAGGCCGGTATCCCAGTAGCGGGAGCGTAAAACTGATGATTCTAACGTTTAATGCTATCATCATCATGGCCACGCCGCATATTGTAAGGGGCACATTAGACGCTAATGCACGAGTGATCGATCACTGGCCACGCGCTAACCATGGAGATACCATGATAGAGAGCGCTTCTACAACCTCTACTCAAAAATTTTTTTATCACAACCACTGCGTGTTCAGTTCAGAAGCATTGATAAATACGCGGTAATGGTGATGGTGATGTATGTAGCGGAGCAGTCCTCGAATCTCTACCATTGCTGTTTCTATCACTCACTCTGTAAGCCTTTAGCTCTATAAATCTTGTCTTGCAGACAAGATCTTGTGTTGACTGCTGAAGCTCTTGCAGACCTTTTGCGCAGGTTGTGGACGCGTTAGTGCTGGCCGCGTTCTGTGGACCAATGAGTGGCTGCACTTATACTGCCCTCGAAAGTCCAAGAGCGGTAACTTTGAAAAGGGCTCGAAATGTCGGAAATCATAATAAAGTAACCGCTTTAATTTAATTTGTATTTTTTATTTCGTCCGGTCTTTGTGTGTGCTATAAATTTGAGGCAAGATAACCAATCTGTATATAATTAGGAATTACTAACATATTTCTAATCTTATTAAATATAATTTAAAGTGTTTGCCGACACTAGCGAATGTTTACGTAAATATATTTGTTGACAGCAATATTTTTAAGATGTAAGTACATCTCAAAAGTTCATTATACCAAGCTTTATCGTCGTTCGGTTATGGGAGCGATCGATGTAACATACATACATAAACGCTTACACACTCATACCCCCGCACTAGGATTCCCTGTGTCGCAGGTGGCATGGACATTGGACATACACAGATACACATCACAAACATCCAAGACCCGAGAACAAACTTTATGCTTACACAAAATCTGCCCCGGCCGGGAATCGAACCCGGGACCCCTCGCCTTGCAAGCAGGGTTACTACCAACTTAGCTACGGAGCCGTCGATGTTGATCGATATTTCTAATTGTAACTTTTCTTTCGTAAGATTAGACTAATTAATTCGATAATAATAATCGGTTTTTATTTTACAGATTCCAAGTTTATTCACAACCCTTGGCGGAACAGAATATGACTGGAATTATAAAGCGCAGTTAGATAAAGGACTAGGAAATGCTCGTGATGAGAAAAAACTAAATTACCAACGAGGGAAAGTCTTAGGAGGGAGTTCTTCGGTCAACTACCTGGTCTACTCAAGAGGTGTGCCCCAGGATTATGATTACTGGAATTTGACAGCCCCAGGCTGGGCGTGGAGTGACGTTCTTCACTACTTCAGAAAGCTGGAAGGCATGACGGATCTTTCGGTTTTCACACCAGAAAGCGCTTATCTCCATTCAACCAAAGGACCTGTGTTAGTATCGCGACCTGTCGATAATCCCATTGCAGCTGAAGTGAACAAAATAATGTTAAGTTCATATGAAGAGATCGGAATCCCATCAGTTTTAGAGAGTAACGGTCTTGATATCTACGGAGGATCAAGACCACATTACACGTTCGCTAACGGAAGAAGATCCAGCGTAGCTGAAGCTTACTTAAGGGATACTAAACAGAATAAACCTAATTTATTAGTAGCAAAGTATTGTAGGGTCACAAAACTATTGATCGAACCAGATACGCTTCAAGCATTTGGTGTCGAAGTACTATTAAATAATGATAAGAAAATTAACGTGTACGCTAAGATAGAAGTTGTTGTGTCCGCGGGGTCTATAGATACTCCAAAACTCTTGATGCTTTCTGGAATAGGTCCGCATGAAGAACTACATAAAGTTGCAATTCGCGCGATTGTTGACCTCCCTGTTGGAAGAAATATGCAGGATCATGCTTCTGTCCCAATGGCTTTCGCTGGTAAAAAAGGTTTGAAATCCGTTTTGAGCAATTTGTTGGCACCGACAATGTTAGATGCTTTCCCCGTACCTTTCCAAAGCACCTACTTTAAATTAAATAACATACCTACAGAACCCTTAGACAACAGACCTCTGTTTCAAACCTTCAATGTCTACATAGGCGCAGCAGCTTCACTTTTAATAAAATTTGGTTGTAAAGGCTACGGGTACGTGACCAATTTATGTTCATCAATAGCACTAGCTAACCTTTATAGAGAATTGGATCTAACTTCCATGATCTTGCTGCATCCTAAATCTCGAGGACACGTGACTTTAAGAAGCAACAACCCTTTGGATGAGCCTTACATAGAAATGGGATTCCTCAGAGAGAAACAAGATTTGGAAACTCTAAGAGAAGGTGTAAAATTTATGAGACGTTTGGAGAATACTACATACTTCAGACAAAACGATGGCTACTTAGTGCACCTGGATATAGCCGAGTGTGATGGGATATATTACGGATCTGATCAATATTGGGAGTGTTATATAAAAAGCACATTAGGTTCCATGTTACATGCTGCGGGGACTTGCGGTATGGGGGCAGATAAAGTGGTAGACGAGCGTTTAAGGGTTCATGGCATTAAGGGCCTGAGAATCGCAGACGCGTCTATAATGCCGACCATTCCAAGTGGAAACACCAACGCTCCAAGTATGATGATAGGGGAGAAGGCTGCAGACATGATCAAAGAAGATTATGGTATTATACGAATTATATAACGGTAGTCTTGAATGTGATGCGGTGAACTGATAGCATCAGGCTACGCGTTATTCTACGTACTTAAAACAACATATTTTTAATGAATGCAGTCAAGGTTGTGTGTTCGACAGCAAACTATAAAATCATTAATCCCCATTATTATGACAGTGTTGTAGTGACAATAAAAGCAATCAAACATTCGATCGTGACGTTAATCGACAAAATTGGAAAAAAAACTTTATTACATAGTTAAAAAATGTCTAAATTGAAACAAATTAAAAGTAATAAGGTTTCATGTTTAAATATGAATAATGTCAATAATAGGTTCAGGATACTAGTCAATTTGCTAGTCTATTATTAAGTAAAAAAATGATATTATTGACTTTTTCATGAAATATTTCATTTATTTATTTATTCATAAAAACCACAGCTCTTAAAAATCTTAACATTACTTATATACGTTACCTAAAGCCAATAATGGTTTTACATTTTTTAAGTTACTGCAAATAAAATTAAAAGATGTATGACCGACTATCAATTATGAAGTATATATCTAAGTATTACAATAAATTGTGCATATGTAGGTGTGCTTGTGAATAATGGGGTTAATGTATAAGGATTAATGTATATTAGAGCTTTCTTGACTGCAAAAGCCTCTTAAGAGACAAGGAACCAGGAAAAACACTAAGGTGTGTTTGGCTTTTGTCGAAGGGACAAAAGCTATACTGTACCTATATATTTGTGGAATAAAGAGTATAGAGATCATTTTTGGTAGCAATTGAGTAAATTTTCGTTTAAAAATATGCAAAAGCAGATCCTTGAATAAGTTTACCAATTTGTCATAAACCATGATGCCACTTACATTAGGTATTATTCTTGCCTGTATTGAGGCAGGTATAAGAGTTTGATATAATTATTTCATAGCACTTTCTATCTAGGGAATGTAGGTCAAAATACGTAGGAATGGAATTACCCAGTTTCTTGTGTGATAGGTACTTGATGTTATCTATTAAGATAACGTCAGGCTTTAAATTACTTATGAAAGTAACACGAGGTCAATAGATATTATTTTGTTGGAAGAGATGAGGACGATACTAAATACAATATTCACGTTACTACGAAAAGAAAAACTAATAGCTCTAGATGCGTACTAGCCGTCTCACGAACCGAAAGTTTGCATCCCTATTTAATTTTTTATTCTTCGAACAAGTCTATTATATGAGATTGTTATCTCAAAACTAGAACTTGCAATAAACGAATTTAATCCGAGTGAAAGATAATGATGCCGATTCCGGTGCATCAAACCTAATCCTATATTTAGTTTCACACTCTCTCTCTTTAAATAAGAACATGAGAAAGGATTCAATTCCGCTTTCTTATATTTACTGTAAGTAACCAAATTTAACGGTCATGAATTTAGTGGCGTCTAAGCTCTAGCTTGCACCAACACCACACCATCTAGAAGTGCTGCAAACGCCCCGTGAACGTGCAAACTGCATCCATTTTTATTTATTTATTTATTTCATTCTACGCAGAATGATCGAAAAAGGGAGCGGTGCAGATAGGTGCTGGACACAAGCAGATTGAGCTTTGTTGAAACTGGCTCTGCCGTAGATGTTTCAATATATTTTTCGCTCACAAATTCAAGCGTCATGAATATAAATAAATAAACATAAAGGCAGTATTGTAATTAGAGAGGGTTTGTGAAGGGTTCATTATCATTACCGATGCGTCTGGGGGTAAGTATCGAGCATTACCATTACAAAGGAACACCCCCTTTCTCCGAAGTTATGGAAATCAGTAGCAGGCTTGAATTGTTACGTGATACTTTTGTTAAGGCGGTGCCGTCCATGGGGCGTAGCGTTTGGCGAGGCCGTTGAGTTTTTAACTGACTCCAAATAAAGAGATTTTGTTTTGGTTTTCGTTTTGTGTGGCTATGTTACCTGCTAGATTTCTCCGTACTACGTACTTATTATTAAGATCGAAATGAATAAATTGACTTAGATTTCATAGTTCCAGCCATAAACATATCTATATCAGTTCCAAGTCAAATTGACGTAGGTACTGTTAGGTCCGGAAATGAGACAACTCGGTTTGAATAATCGATACACGTATATTTTCACTCGTAGTTCAATGAGGACTGCCGGACTGCTGTCCTTCCCCGCGTCTTCCCCTTGCGTAGCGTTGGGACAACTACGGTGTAGCACTGACTTCATGACGTCATAGCGTAGCACCCAGCACCATACCATGCTCTACCTTTATTCTTACAGTACATAAACCACGCGTGCTAAGACGTATTTAGTATCTACATATTAGAATAGTAATTATGCAGAATTCTCCGTTACGCTCGTGTGGCAATACTAATACGCGACCTAATATTCTAGTTAGTTTTTATTGATAACTTTACATCGCCGTTTGGGTTATACAAGACAGAAAATGAAATATTAATGTGATCCTGACGACCGACCCAAAAGAATGCAAAATTGATGATACTCATGAAATCGAAAAATAGGACGATGAATGGCTCGATTTGGTTAAGGCGTATACTGCAGCTAATTAGCTTCACTTAAATGACGAATGACGTGGATTACCACGTCATTCGTCATTATGGTAGGTAGACAATTTCGATCTAAAAGAATTAAAAGGATTAACTCAAGTGGCGCTTTGTGCTTCGTACATATAGGTCAAAGTATTAATAAGAAGGGTAGGTAACGAATCAGATCTGGCTGTTCAAAAGTCATTAGAGCTGACCTCTCGACAAGCGACGCAGCGAGTCCGAGGCAAAGTCGTGAGCTCGTAAACAGCTCGTTTACATCACAAAGGCTCGTCGAGAGCAGTTACGACATGATTATCTGCCTCCCGCAGTGCTACCAGGGTGCTATAACTCACGGTGAACTCGAACTCTATCCCATCAAGTGTTTGATTTGGACTAGGAGCGCAGATGGTTTCTTTTGTTCTACTAGATAACGAGCACGTCTCTTGCCTGCCCATAACGATTGCAGTAACTTAAACTTAAGTTTGAAACACAAAAGTCGCTTAGGTTTCCTCGAAATTCAGACATTTCAGGGAACGGCAATGTTCCGGTACAGTACCGTCTTTCTTACATTCTCTATGAAATATATTTTATAGTGTTAACCGACACTAGCGGATGTTCACACAAATATATACATCACAAAAATTTCGCTTCCAACAGGATTCGAACCTGCGTCTTCAGCCAAACCGGGCCAGACGCCTTAACCAACTAGGCTATGGGAGCAATCGATGTTGAATGCGAAATTCTTGACATGCTTCTCTATGAAGATAGGATATAGGAGTTTTGGTGGGAACGCGAAAATGTGCTGTTGTATAGTTTATAATATTTATCAAAACCTGTGTTAATGTGCAATTATAATGGTGAATTGTTTATGAACGTGCACAAGTGGAAGGCAAATAGTACAAAGACGATATGTGTGTAATTTCGTATTTTCTCCAAAACTCCATAATCCATATAGAAGAAGCCTTCTGTAAAGTATCCACCGCTTTACTGAAGCGTGGCTTTGACTCGACCGTGACTAAACTAAACTTTGACGTGACTTTGATGACTGTTATACAATAAAACAGTAACAGTAATATCCCCAATTTTATTACAATTTCACTGATGGGATAAAATTAAGAGATAAGATGATCAACAGGCATATTCTCTTCTCAGAGAGAAGACTCATATAGACAGATGACTTAAAAATAGACAAGTATGATTTCGAGTTTGATACTCGAAATTATACTTGTGAGTGAGAAATTGTAGTAGTCCCCAGAAGACACGGGTAATGACGCGTTCGAGTTTATGTTGAACAGGGTCTAATGTGTTGTAATACAGTGCAGGATTAACAAGAGAAGACTGTACTTCTCGTTCTAATACATCCTTCCTTCTCGTAACGGCACGTGAACAGCCAGGGTGTTAGAATTTGTTAGAAAGAAAAAAGACAAAACATTTATGCTGAACATTTAACACGTCACGGTGGCTGCGAAATGTAGGAGAATTCCAAGACGTCAAGGCCCTTGGTCAGATGACATCGTAAAGACAGTGCCCCCACTGCAATGGATTACTCTCGTGCATGTTCGAAAAAAAAAGCGTGCGAAAGTGGAGATCTACAGCCTGAGTTTGAATCAGTATGTTATCGCAACAGGGGGTCAATGAACTGCTGGAGGTCAACAACATTTGTTTTACAAGTTTTTGCCTAGGTGTATAGCACCCACAATCCACTGCTTTTATCTTGTAGGCTGCCGCCAAGAAGTAATGTGTAAGCATTACTGTGTTCCGGTTTGATGAGCAAATTAGTCAGTGAAATTACCATAGAGATATAGAAATTACTATAGGCTTTTGAGACTTAATACCTAAAGTGTCAGGGTAACGAGCCCAATTTAGTGCCGCGCAGGCCTTTTTGTAGGTAATTCAATGTTCAGAGTGGCACTGCAATTGTTATGGGCCAGCGTTATGCTTACGATCAAGCGAACGACCCGCTCATCTCATTACCCAATAGTATAAAAAAATATAGAATACATTTTTCTGTGTCTGAGTTTTGTGGGTGTGATCCCACATCACTCGTGTTAACGCTTCAAAATATTTACTTACCTATCAAAATAATAATAGCGTGCAGCGTACTAAATTCTAATGATTTATGAAACGACCAGGCGCTTCCAAAAAGACAAGCAATATTATCTTAGTATCCGTTTCAAACGTACGTGTTATAATTTTGATGTCGTCATTTAGGATCAGGTGAAATATTCGCTAAAAGCCAACCAATCGAGAAATAAAAGAAAACAAATGATATATCAAGAGCAGCAACATTATCACACTATCTTCTTCTTTTTCTGATCTAAGTCCTTATTTTATTAAAATAATTTGTTACTGCTCACTACCTTTTATAAAACCACACATACACGTTTCTAAACATCCTACGGTTGCCTGGAAGAGATCACTGCTTAGTGATAAGGCCGCCGATTGTACTGATTTGTAAGAGCTTTTTTAATTTGTTCCTTATCGTGCAATACAGTGTTATTTATCTATCTTTCTAATTGATAGTCTTTAGATATCTAATCAAATCAAAATACTTTATTGTTAGCTCTTGTTACTAACTCGAAATTAACCAGAGTTACAGATCGTAAATACAAGGGGTGGAGTTATTCCTAAAAACTATATTTTCCAGCCAACCTATGGACGGAAAGAGAATTATAAAGAAGTATTTTCGCGTATCTCGGAAAAGGCTCTAACGATTTGGATGCAAAATTTGCATGTGCATGGACCTCGTAGTCACTGATTGTCTATGGGATCCTAGTTAGAAGTCAATAAGCTACGCGCGTCTACGCGGTTGATGGGGTTACATGCAGCAATCGTAGCAATTGTCGTAGACACGTAGCAAGCTTTTGTACTCGTAGCTCTCTCCTACGAAAGCTCAATCGCTACTACGGCTCATTCGAAACCACCACATATGCACCATTACTACATAGGTGGTAGGACCACAACTTTCGTCTTAAGATCTGTCGGCAATTAGTAGTGTGCATGCATTATTGGTATGACGAACAAAGTATTACAGTTGGTCAAGTTACTGGGCATATGATACTTTATACCTGGTGTCTCAGGGACCTGTGTGTTTTGACATTTTGGGTGTCACTACAATTGTTAAGAGCAGGCTTTAGTCTTACCATCAGGAAAATAACCTGCTCGTACCGATGGTATATAGAATAAAACAAATTGCAACTCTCTGTTTTGAGGCGTATTCGAGTGTTTTGTTTTGTACATATTTTTAAATAGTTATCTGTATGTATAGATACAATAATTTAAAAAAAATAAAAAGAGCATTAAAATGGTCTATTTGCGGTTAAAATCAGTTTGATAAAAATCTTCATCTGAAAAATACATACCAAAGCCATTAAAGAATAAAAGAATCATTATCTTATTTAGGATTTAGTAAATGCGAGAGATAATGGCGAAAATAGCGGATTTATACGTTAAATTGAATAATTCTCGGCGGACGAGGCTTAAGAAAATGAGATTTGGGATAAACAAGAAACCATTATGGAGAAGTATGGGCTTTTGCGAAAAAATTAGGTAATTTTAGGTACGTCAATGTAAAATGATAATATCTCTCCATTAAGCATTCAATTCAATTCATTTATTCAGTTAAAATAAATATATATTTTGGTTGGTAAAAGCAGGTTTAAAATTAAATTAGTACACCACAGTAAAAGAAACCAATAAGTACATCCAACCAATATTTTGTCAAATGCATATTATGGTTTCAAAGTTCACTTACGATTGCACAAATGGTTTGTGCTAGGACTATATTGATCTTGAAGTTCATGATGCTTGTCATACTGTGTAGGTTATTTTAAGTCCTTCAGCTAACAGCTGACCTGTATAAATCTCCTTTATCTTACCCACCAATATAATATCCCAACCCTTTAATAAGTACCCAAAATGTACCACTTGGCATTATAAATAATTCTCTAAAGCTCCATTCTAACTCCTCAACACATTTACGTGGCTCAAATAGTGATGTGAAACGAACGAATGTGGTGCAAGGCTGCAACGTGCAAGTCTGGAAACGAATGCGATTCGGGAGCTCGATCGCGCGAGTTAGTGCTAGTGAGGAATATAAATTATACCGGGCACGTGCGTGACTGCGCAAGGTGGAATGTAACAAAATCTTTAAAGTGACGGCTGGTTACACAAAATTGGTAACACGCTATAAAAAAACAATAAATTAAAAAATGAACACACAAAATAACAAGTTACGTCGGTTTTCGCTAAATTTGAAATGAATGACGTTCACGTGATCGTCAGTTAAATAATTCCCAATTTAAACAGAAGGTGTCAAAATGCTCTTTCAAACAATCCGAATTTGAAGCTATATGAATCGCGGTTTATGAGTTAAACGTAGTCCATAGATAAATTTCTGATCAAAATGGTTGGTGAACTCATACCTTAGAGATTTAAATATAATAAATAATCCACACGTGAAAATACCACTAGAATGAGAGCAGAAGTGTCACTCAGTACTTGTTACGCTGAAGGGTCACGTGAACCCACGTCACCCGCGCTATAGAAACATCACTGACTACAACTAGACTTCCTCAAAACTATTCTATTCAATTTTAAGAATTTCACATGTGTGATAATAAAATAATAATAAAAAAAGTTGCCCCTGTTCACCTGGGTGATGTAATTCCAAGGCGAACAAAAGACACAATTTATGTCGAATCAATTCACTTAATAGGTGATATGACTTAGGTGCAATGATTCCTTGGTGAAATGAAGACAATGTAATTTCCACAACATGGTGGAATAAAGCTTTGTAACGATTTCAATCGAGACTCGCGAGTCTTATTATTTTGCTCTGTCTATCTTTGTGATAATACGTCCCTTTAGGATGGAAACAATCAGACGGCCCGCCTGATGGTAAGCAGCTACCGTCGCCTATGGATATCTGCAACACTTGGGGTATTAGTATTACTGATACGTTTTCGACCTTCAGTGACTCTGTCCACCCTTCTTTTGAATAGCCACATGTTGTAGCTTGTCGGAAAGACCGCAGATGGGAGCTCATTTCAAAACTTGCATGTCCTCGGCAGAAAAGATCGTGGGAATCGCACAGTATGAGATTTCCACGACTCACTAAGGTGTGGATGAGCTTTCAAGCGTTGGCGGCTAGTACGGTGATGAAACCGTGACGCCGGCGTCAGGTGAACTATGAACTAATATTGTTATTTTTATGGGTTACTTTTTGGTGAATTTTGTACAAATATTTTAATTTCAGATAAATATCGATACCGAACGTTTCTGGATACCTACTATTTCCATTGAGACAGAAGCATGTTGTGTTATAGCAGATTACAAACATCTTAGCTATTAAGCGCAAAGTCAAGATCGTGCCGTTACCTCTCGAATGGGGATTACCTCTCTCATTGCGCGATAATCCCTCAATATATCAGCATGTGAATAGATACATAACACTTTATTGAGCTGTAAAGGAAATTATAACGGTTTTTTACAAATTAGAACAATCGGCGTCTTCCCTGAAAAACTTAATGTCTGTCCATAAAACAATTTGACTGTAAAATGCTGGTAACTATTTGGCTCAACGGATCAGCATTGCGGTTCAACGAGGCAATGCCGCCAGCATGCTGGGTACGCTTCCATCTGGTAGAGGACTAGAACATTTGGATTATCTATAGGCCTACTAGGGCTTGTAGATTATCCAACTGTTTTTGTAGCTAGCTAGGTTAGATGTAGTGTTTATTTATGTATTAGCAAGTTAATAAAGGCATTTAGCCCGTTAAAAAAATTGACTGTTATCCATAACGATGGAGTCCATGCCCACAACTTTGAAAGACAAACGACCAGCACAGATCAGCGGACGGTCGAGCACGGCAATTTAATTTTGCCAACGTATAATCGTACGTATTTAAAGGTATTAGATATGGAGAAAGCTTAGGCTGATATTCAGAGACGAGTCTAAGCGTGGACTTTGTCTTCCTTATGTCAAAAAGTAGTGCTTACGCTCTAATTTGTATTCAGAGACATTTGGAACACTACTTAAACTTAGCGTATGCTAAGCAAAGCCTGAGTAGGCAATATCGACTACTTGAGCCGCTCTCAAAACAGAAGTGGCGCCACCAAATGATAACGGTAGAAACCATAATAACCAAACATTGAAATGTCAAACTTCAAAACTAACATGTTTCATTTATTATAATATCAAAATAGATTTATAGCATTAATATTGTTGTTTCACTCACTCCAGTGACATTTTGTATATCGCTATCTTTGTTGTATTGCTATTCATACATAAATGATAAAACCGGTAAACGTTCCGGTGAAAAAATTAAAAACTTAACAGCCATAGATAACGAGAGTGTGATCTTAGCTTAGACCGTGCACGAACTTTGTTTCTGAATACGAATTGGATTGAGCGGCTTAGCCGATGCTTGGCTAAGACAGTTCTTAGATCGTTTTAAGCTGTCGTCTCTGAATATCAGCCTTAGAAACCGACCACGGAGCATCCGGAGCAAATATGGAAAAATGGGTCCAGCATCTACGAGTAGGTATATAGGTACCACTAGTTAAACAATCAAACTACGAACTTGTCAAATAGTTGGTAAGTATTTATGCGAAGCTGTAACCAAACAAAGTTAGCACCATTTTTACTGCAGGACATATTTGCTATTTTATTTTATTGGTCATTCAATATATTGCTGAAAACAATAAAATATTCTAATAAAACGAGTCGCACACCTGGATGTTTTTGTCCCCGGACTCGTCGCGTGTCGCCAATCGTTTATAGAGATGGGAGAAATGTTCGACAGCAACATATCTATCAGAATGTACTCTTATATCAGCAGAGGAAATTTTTTACTAGCCAAGTGACGTAATTCTGTTAAAATTTGTTTGTTGATAGGTAGGTATAGGACGTATTGTTAGTTGTGTTTAACAAAATCTAATTTGGAACGAAGAGAAAATACAATAATGAAAGTTTATTTAGCCATAGCTTGCGTTTAATACACAGTAGTTAGCTATGCATTGAAAAAGTAATGTAACAAAGTGCCATAGCGTAAAAAAAATAACAACAATAACATAAATATATTAACTACCAGCTTAACACAAAATAACACTTTATCCTAAAAAAATAAAGCCCGGTCAAATGCTTGTGTTAGGGGCACGTTAGACGCTCAAGCAAACGTACGTTTGCTTGTCAGAATAACAACGCTTTAGCGTCAAGCGCGCATTTCGAGTATCACGAAATCCGCGCTTGACGCAAAAGCGTTGTTATTCTGGCAAGTAAACGTACGTTTGCTTGGGTACCCCTTAGAGCCATTTTAGATATTTATTACCCATTTCGCCATCTATCAAAAGTCAATATTCATTACAAATTAGATGTTTAGGAAATGAACTAGAGGGCGTTGTACGGACTTAAAACACGCAAGTGGTATTACACAAATCATTAGGCTTGACAAAATATTTACTCGCAATTTTGAAGGTAGTTGATTGAATCGAGCAGTAACAGTTCGGGTTGTGGTTAATATCGTGGGTACCCTCAATTGAGATTTACATCGTGTCATGTTATTTGTTGGATATTTTTAGTTGCATTATTTGTTGCTTGCGACTGTTGCGGTCTCATGTTACGAGTCGTTGAAGCCTGCAGCGCAAGTACGGATCTTTTCGATCGATAAAATTGACAAATCGAAGAAGTGGGTTTTATCGACTTTTTACATAATTAGTCGAGCCTCGATACAATCGATAAAAGTTATCGAATAGCTAGGTTGAATCCAAAGAGAATATAAAGCTACTAAAATGCTTAACGATCAGACTTCGGTACTCGCAACTTTCAATAAATTCATCAGTTTTATCGTATTGACAAATTTATCGAACCGACTTCCGTACTTGCGCCGCTGTTCATCGATACTTTTTATCGATACTCCTAACTCAAGCTATGTCACTAGCCCTACATGTAAAGGGCAAGTTACCGGGGTAGGGCATAAAAAGCACCCGGCACCCTGTCACCTCATACGTTCAGTAACTACGGACGCTTGTCGAACGTTATTGGGTAGCGTCGTACCGTAGTTTAGGACGGCGGGTGTACCGAGTTTGTTAAAGAGTTTTATTATAGGGTGTCAAGGTGGACTGGTTTGTTAAGTTAGGATTTTATTATAAGTTTTTTAGTACTATTTAAAAAGTCGAGTTCATGATTGCATGACAGTCAATAATTAAAAATTTTACAGGTCAATTTTTCGGTACACTCCTGACGAGTGTATTTACCTACGTCTTAATAAGCAAGTTACTATATAAATACTACAGTCAATTAAATCTACCTAATCGAAGTAGAATTATTTATATAAAGTTATTTTTATGTATGACGTATGTATGTCACCATAGTTATTCGGAGTATTCTATTTGTTAATTTAATGATGTGATGTGAAAATTGCAGGAAATAATTGGATTAGCAAAAAAAGGGTGCGAGACCTGGAGCTTGCAGAGTATAAAAAAATATCTACCTAATCTAAAAAAGACAGGTCACATATATACAGATATTATAGGCATTTTAAATCCAAACATCAGAAAAAATGCCCAGGTGGTTCAATGGCTGCATATCCAACAAGCTGATGACAAATGCCTCGCTAGTCCAGATGACGAACACAAAACGACACAATATACTTACAAAGAAATCTCACTCTGAGTAAACAGTAACTTCAAAAATTATCGCCACAAGATGTACCTACTCGATATTTTATTCGTAGGTATGTTTCCATAGTTTTTCACCTAGTCTCATTAAAGTCCATCGAACAGTAAATCGATAACTACATAATTATAGTCTAATACGATCTTAGTTACTTCCCTACACATCTACGAGCGATACTTACATCTATCCTCCAATCTATCAGCCGCTAAGTGTATTGTTTCGAACGATCATTTGTCTGGCCTTGCGTCCAATTTGGCCGTAATACCGCCTGATCTCGATGATTTACCTGCCGAAGTTCAACATGCGTTAAAGACTGTTAGGGGCACCTTAGACGCTCAAGCAAACGTACGTTTGCTTGTCAGAATAACAACGCTTTTGCGTCAAGCGCGCATTTCGAGTATTACGAAATTCGCGCTTGACGCACAAGCGTTGTATTCTGACAAACGAACGTACGTTTGCTTGAGCGTCTAAGGTGCCCCTAAATAGGTATAACGTCTCCAGTGAAACGTTTCCTACGATTGAAGGAGCGCGGGCGGAGAATTACTTTTATTTATAGTTCGTTATTAAAGTAAGGTTCGTTATTAAAGTTTCAAGTTTTTTTTAACCTAAAATCTGTTATTTTCTCTGCAAATGTATGTAAAAATTGTCTACATGCAGTATGTTCAATACGCAAAATGTTTAAAACGTAAAATGTTTATGTCTATTGATTTGCTTCAGCAGAAAGGTCAACACGCAGAATGTTTAATTAATCAATTAGTAAACCAACACAAATTAATATATTAATGTATTGACGCATAATTGAGTATCTACATATTTCAAATTAATTGAAATTATTTTTGTCATAAAACGATTACCGTTGTCGATCGGTGATGTTAAAATAAATAGTGATTTCTTAATTGAATAAACAATTCAAAATGTAATAATCGCAAAAACCCAGGAATATCTTTAACTATGAAAGTAACGAAAGATACGTTAAACCCAAGAAAATCCTCCAGGGCCCCGATCGCGTTAATTTGAAATGACAGCGTACGGTTATGAGTTAGTTGTGGTTTGATTCCAACTGTAGTTTAGTGTCGGTTCACCTGTGTAGAATTTTGTTCACCGTTCATTTGACAGCGTTAACTGTCAGTTGTTGTCGAAAAACGTCTCAACTTTTGGTAAAACTATTAGCGCGATACGAAACGGCCAAAAAGCTGTAAAGCGGTTGTAGTTTAGTAGCGGTTTGGTTGATAATTTTTAACGCGATTGCCCTCCAGGGCTGCAGTTGCCTGCCCTGAAATTAACTGATATTTTGCAGTTTTATTAGTTGTGACTAATTAAAATTACGTTAGGCAGGTACGTAATTAATGTAGTCTATTTTAGATTGCTGATAATGAGTTTATGCCATAAGATATATATAAGAACATCACCGATGAATCACAAACCCTATGGAGCAAACCGTATCTAAATCGGTCAAACCGTTCTGGAGATAAATGTGAACATTCATGTGTACACACTAACAAACAAACAACTTCTCACCTTAAACGCACATACCACAATCCATATCACACACGCTCTGGGGTGAGCCAGAGATCTATCCTCGGACCTCTTCTATTTAATCTCATGATTAATGATCTTCCTGCTGTCATAAAGCACGCTAAGTGTCTTCTGTATGCAGATGACTTGAAATTGATTATGGAAATTAGGTCTGAGGACGATTGTCTGAGGCTCCAGAGTGATGTTGATGCGGTTAATGAGTGGGGAATCAGAAACCGAATGGAGTTCAATCTGTCAAAGTGTTCTGCCATGACTTTTAGCCGTGTGTGGAATCCTATAGAATTCATTTATAAGCTGGATAAAAGCGCTATTGACAAAAAAAATAATATAAGGGACCTAGGTGTTACTTTTGACCGAAGACTAACTTTTCATGATCATATTACCACAGTAGCTAAGGAGTCTTTCCGACGCCTGGGTTTTGTTCTAAGAAACTCGCGAGACTTTAACAGCCTACATGTTTTGAAGCTCATCTTCAGCGCTCTAGTGCGGAGTAAGCTTGAGGCGAGCTCTTGTATTTGGCACCCGCATGAGAGTAAATATACGTTGATGCTGGAAAAAGTACAGAAAGCTTTTCTGCGCTCTTTATACAAGCGAACGTATGGCTTCTACCCATACATGTACCCCACAAACTTTATTATGGGCTGTCTTGGCTACAACTCCTTGGAAGTTAGAAGGGCAAAAGAGCAAATGACAACTATGTGCAAAATACTTCGAGGGAAGATAGATTCCCCTGATGTTCACAGTGAGTTGTCTTGTCTTTATGCCCCTAACAACTACTTTCGCAGCAGGAGTCACAAACTTTTTGCGGTACAATCGTCTCGGACTGTCGCTCGCGCTCGTTCGCCTATTCCCCGATCTCTAGTAGCAATCAATGCCCTCCTGGATGCAAGGCCGGATTGCGACATATTTGCGGACGAATGGAAAGTGCTAATGTATCACTTTCTGACTTTTTGTGAAAATAATGTTTAATTTTATTGTTGTTTCGTTTGTTTAATTTAGTTGATGTGTAGTGTTTAGCCTTATTGAACTTTTATTATTATTATTATTTAATATTATTGACATGTAATTGATACCTTTAATTTGTATTAGTACCTACCTAACTTATCTGTTGTGACTTGTGACATGCATGTTAATTAAATTCGATTAGTGTAATTGGCCTTGGCCGTGCTAATTGATTAAATAAATAAATAAATAAATACCTTATCCGTTCCGTCGTGGGTGATAAATAAATCTTAGAATGACTTTTCTAATATCAACTTAACCTGTGATACTACTTAGGTCAAAGATTAAGCATTGCCATTCAACGTGGCAATGCTGCCAGCATTTTGGGAACTTTGCCTAATGGTAGCGGATTATTAGATTAAGATTGTAAATAAATTAGTGTGTATTTTATTTAGTTATAATTTTAGTTTATGTTGTTTACTTTTTCTGTTATTGTTCTTGATTAAACCTGTGATAAAGTGTCATCGGAAATTTAAATATCATAGCGAGTTCAATTATTGTAAATTCGTGTTCAAAATCCTGAACAAAATCGGGGGGATTTTTTTTAACATAACGACACCTGCTCGAATATTCTTGGCTAAAATTGCAGCAAATATAAAAAGAAAGATAACCTCGGAAAAACAACTGTTTTCCCAGAGTGTCCTTATCTCTGGACAATTGTTCCTTGTAACATTATCTAGGAGACCGGAAAGGTAATAAGGAGGCGCAAACAAAAGTATAGCTTGTAGGGCGAGTGAATAATGTACGACTACGGAGAAGTTGACGTTAGGGTGTGGTCGTAAGGGATGAGCGGGCGATAAACCCATGTATTGTACCAACTCTAAGTATCAATTTAAAATTGTCAAAGAACAACAAAGACAAAACATTGTGTAACTATACCACTGCTATACAGCGACTATTAGCAAGACTGTAAGTGTATACAGTCATTATAAAGTACAAAGTACATTATATTATCAGCCTCTTACGCTCCCACTGCTAGGATACAGGCCTTCACTCAGAGAGAGAGGTATGAGCTATAATCCACCACGCGGGCCCAGTGCGGCTTGGTGGTTGTCACATGTTCTCGAATTTTGTGGTTCTTGAACATGCCGGTTTCCTCACGATTTTTTTCTACACCGTTTTAGAGCGAGTGTGAATAATCCGCACATAACTTGATATCAGTCATTGGTGCAGGCCAAATCGAGATTCGAACTATGGTGCGTCGGATTGAAAGTCGCACACGTGCCCGCTCGGCCACAGTCGCTCTCAAAGTGTATACAAGTTTACATACTAAATGTACCTAGCTAAAGCGATGCAATCCCGCTACCCGCGTCGCTTATCACTCACCCCACGACCGGGGAATTCAATCAGTTTCCCGGCAAGGTGATCCCCGCATCTAAGGGCGCGTACATAAATAAAGCGGTGGCGCTCCGCTTTCGCCCTCATTCCGTCTCGCAAGTTATTGCTTCCTTTTGCAGAACGGACAGTGCTTGATGGTCTACCACTGATGGAGGCGATTGATTTGTTTGTAGCTTTTCGAGTAGGTACCTTAAGCGTGACCGTGTTTTGGATGTCTTTTTGCACAAAAAATTTTTTTGTGCGGAATCGAAACAAGAAGTTTTCTTATAGAATTGAAAGCGATTTGTATACCTTTTTGTACTATTGGGTAACGAGACGACTGAGTCGTTCACCTCATGTAAATAATAACATTTGCCTTTAACAATTGCAATACCTACTACACAGGACTTGGAAACAACGGCTTCCGCGGCACTACAGTGCGATCGTTACCGTATTACAGTATTAGGACTCAAAGGCCAGCTATTTTACTGACTACATTTCTAGTAAAACCGCGACACAGCATTACACTCCTTTTTTGGGCAGTCGTGCAAAAAGACTCTGTGCCTACCATTTACATATTATAATAACCAATATTATAGTACCTATATCTTTTTACTAGGCGCTTGCTTCTAAATGTACTTGGGTTTTACCACAATATGGCTTGTTCTCACTTTCTCACTTTCTGTACTATATTAGTAGGAAGTAGAGCTGTAAAAGTAACGAGAAATCGAGTACTCGTATGTATTCGGTATTGAAATCATCAGTACTCGTTACTTTCGTATCGTTACTTTTCTCGTTACTTTTGATACAATCGACTATCGAACTTACGATTACCTGACTTCGTAAAATGACTAATATATAAATGTAGGTACATACGTATTGTCTAACGTATGAACTATTCTCGTCTTGCTTAGATATAGTTAATGACATTATTGGCACAAAGTAACACCATAAAAAATCCTTAGTAAAATAAGGAAATAAAAAAATTTGAAAATCAGTCGAATCGGTCGATAAATGGCGGAGATAAAGAGTAACATCTCCACAAAAAAAATACAGGTGAATTGAGGACCCTTTTGCTCCATATTTTGAAGTTGGATAAAAATATGAACAATACGAAGCCACGATGCTATTTCTCACTCGCATTCATTCGATCGCTGGACAAACCGTTTCAGTTCACGCATCGTGCGTTGTATTCGTACGGATAACGAATCAAGCTGACATGATACGAAACATACCGAAGTAACGAATTGAATTTGTAAGTAACGATTCAGTACTTCGAATTTGGCGATGTACTCGTTACTCAGTAACGAATACATACGGTTTCTTACAGCTCTAGTAGGAAGTAGGATATACCACTAGGGCCAAGCCGGGGAAGGTAGTTATATATTTATATCCAACAGTTTTCACGGACAGTACGATTTGTAATAGTGTATTTGAGAGGTTTCAGCTTAAAGTATCGCGAAGCCTGTAGAACGTGGAGCGAAAATTGGCAGCAAAAGTGTGAGATTTCAGAGCAGCATTCAGATTGACAGATTTGAGGCGACTTTTTAAACCGTTCTCAACTTTAAAGGCCCTGGCTCCTGACTTACTTGCTGTATAGTTATGTTGGAAATGTGCTTGGCGTCGATTAATATTATCTGGAATTCATGTTTTTTTACCGGTAGTGCTGCCGCACATATAGTTTGCTAGAAAAATAAGCCAACTGGATTTGGTTACACATTGCATAAAGCTATGTGGTCACTTTTTTGAGTTATAGTTTGACGAAAGTTTGGTTATGTATAAGTAAACATTTTTTTCAGTGCATGAGACCACTGGACTCTGCCACGGCAAAGTAGCCTTTAGGTACGTGTAAAAAAACTAACATACTAACATTGGCTTGACATCAAGATTACAACAAATCAGCAACAAAGTACTTCTTTGTGGTCTTTGTACTATCTGGTTTGTCAATTGATCACTTACCAACCAGTAAGATCAACAAGTGCTCAAACCTATCTTCTTTGTGTGTCTTCGATTCGACTTATTTATCTTCTTCTATACATCGGTACAAATAATTAAAATTGAAGTGTCTGATTAAAAAAAACAACCATTTTTTTAACTTTTTGTCTGTCTTTTCGTTCCGGCTAATCTCCGAAACGGCTGGACCGATTTTGACGGGACTTTCACCGGCAGATAGATGATGTTACAAGGAGCTACTTGCGCGCGGCGTCACCATTTGCGTCTCTTAGGTTTTCCAGGTAGGACACGAAGGACAAGAAAGAAGATGGGACCTCGTCTGATTCTCTTGTCCACAGAAGTGGACCGCTGTACCAAAATCCAATTAATCAATTTAAATAAAAATAATACAATTTCGTCATCCTGAATCCGTCCTATGCCGGAAATTGTTGGATTCGCGTGGAGGCCACGGGAATCCGCTTATCAACTTGTCCATGTTGAGCCGATGTTAAAATAGTTGAAGTTGAATTGCTGTGGGTTTTGAAATGAACCTACACATTATACTTTTCAGTTCTTTTTTCTATAGTTATGTGTGGAGGGAGTTTGTAGAAAGCTTATTTGGGAGGTTCACTTTACTGTAAGAATTTTGAGACAGTTAAATAGGCATGGACATTAATTTATTGCCGGCTACGCGTGGTATATGTGTTTATAGCCTATGTGTTACTCCAGGAATTAAACTATCTACATTCCAAGTTTCATTAAAATCGGTTCAGTAGTTACGGAGATACGTGGTAACAAACATTCACACACACAAACTTTTGCATTTATAATATTAGTAGGCTAGTAGGAAGTAGGATAGGATATATCAGATTAGCACTAACTAACTAACAATTATTAATCCTTACTATATCCATATTCTCCATATTTATATATACGTATAATAAATGAGAAAGTGTGTTTGTGCGTTTGTTGGTTTGTCCTAATTCTCGCAGTTATGGAGCAACGGATCGAGGTCATTTTTTTATGTTATTTGGTAACGAGACGAGCTGGCCATTTGCCTGATGGTAAGGATAACGCCGGCCCATAAAAATTGCAGTGCCACCCAGAACTTTGAAACACAAAGGCCTGCGCGGCACTGCAGTCTCAGCTATTACACTACAGTCTCATAAGCCCAGTAATTTCACTGGATACTCTGCTCATCAAACCGGAACACAGTAATGCTTGCACACTACTGCTTGGCGGAAGACTTCACGAGCAAAGCGGTGGTAACAACCCAGACGGACACTCGCAGAACAGTTAGTCCTCCCACCCGATTCAAAATATAAACAGTCGAACATAGAACCTCATCATTTTTGGAGTCGGCTAAAGGTTACTCGTATTTCGAATTCGATGCGTCAAATTACTCGTTTTTGGCCTACGGACAGAATCTTACATTCGCCACGGCTTGTAGACCTCACCATATATGTCATGATATAAATTATTGAAAAGTCTCGCAGTAAAAGTGGGGTGAGGAGGTGAGGTCATGGGGTGCGAAGGGTGGAGTCTGGCGACATATTGCCAGAATATGAGAAGTTGTGAATAAACTGCTTGTAACTGCTTCTCCGGAGGGCGCGAACGAAGTTTCGGACTGTCTGTGATGTTGTAGAGTTACTTTGCTGATGTTGGGGAACTGTGTACTTTGTGTACCAATGTGAAAGTACTGGGCTTATAGTACGTAATGTCTCACGGTAAAGAGAACATTGCAGTACCGCGCATGCCTTTGTGTTTCAAAGTTCTGTGTGACACTGCAATTGTTATGGGCGTAAGGTAAGCTTACCATCAGGCAAACGACGTGCTTGTCTCGTTACCAAATAGTACAGAAAAAGTCTAGTTTTTGTGTAAATAGGTACGTCTTGATAGACGTATTTTATCATAATATAGGTCCTATGTCCCACGATAAATATATTTAATAATAGGTATTATAAAGTCTTCCGAGGAAAATAATTATAAGTAAAACAAGTATAATTAAAACAATTACAAACACGACGATGGGGAAGATGTAAGGATTCTAAGGATACCCCATACATCCAATCTGTCAGGTATTTAAAAGTTATGGTGGAATTAAAAAACTCACATACATACATGAATCCGGAAAACATCACACCCCTTTTTTGGACAATCGTGTAACAAGCAGAGATCATTAGAAAAAAACCCGTCTGCGTAATTAAAATTGAAGAGATAGAAAAATTTTATATGTCATATCCACAAATAAAAAAAAGATACTCATTAGTTCCTTTTTTTTCAACATATGATTTATCATTACCAAAAATGTTTCTTCGATAGTCGGGTAAAAAGAACGCAAAAATGGAATTCGCAGCGTCCTCTTTTTGAAAGTCGAAACTACCCTTCGTGCAGATAAGTATAATTGCCTCCCGGGAATTTATCTCGGCTTGGCACGGTAATGAGGGCTTTGTCTGTCCCAACCACCCTTGTACGGATTGACATGTATACGTCGGATTGAGATTTTGTTTTGGTCTATTGAATTTAATGTTTCGAAGTGTTTTATTTTTGAACTAGCTGCTGCCCGCGGTTTCACCCGCGTGGGGTATTGGATTTCATGGCTTTTATTTTTTTGCGCGGAACCCTAATTCTTTTTCTTAAATAAAAGTAGCCTAAGTTACTCCTTGTAACATCAGCTAGCTGACACTGAAACTCCCGTCTAAATAGGTCCAGCCGTTTCGGAGATTACCCGGAACAAACAGTCAAACATTTTAAAAATGGTTGTTTTGTTATAGGTATAGACTTTTAGGTTTTGTATAGACACTTCAGTTTTATTTATTTGTATGTATAGATGAATCTAGTACTTAGTACAACGGGCGGTTTATCGCTTGAATTTTGTGAAGGACGGTATACACCGCTTAAATTACATAATATGTACGTACTCAAAATCAACTTTACATGAACATCGTTTATTTTCAAATTGATACTCATACTAATATCCGGCCACCCTACTTCAACCTAAAGCTAGTCATATCATGGTCACAGTGACCGGAGCGGCCCGGACAAAGCCTTCCTCGACTCAGCCGGTTCCCGGATTATCCGCTAGAGATTTATTGTGTTGTCCGGTTGGCGCAGTCAGCAGGACCGCCCCACTTCTGAAGATTATGTACGTACGAGATAATGTCTGTAATCCTTTTTCAATTGATGTGGGTATTTTTGTCGGATTTAGAATGATTTTGATTTTGGTAACTGTGATAAAAACAAACGTTCTTTCCACAAAAACATTAAACACTTCCTAAACCTCTGTTAAACAGCTTTTAACTGCTAAACATGCTTAGTTGCGTATTTAAATATGAGCAACCAAAAATACTGATTTAACTGATTTAAATAATGTCTAATCGTTGTCAAACTCATTGCTATATTGTGACATTTCTAATCATTTTTTGCGTTTATCTTTAGACACAGTCTAGCTAAACAGGTGTCTAAAAGTGTTTTTTTGTTGTGGTTCTGGAATAACAAATTGGCTATAAATATATATACCAGGGGGGTCGATGCCGTGGGCAGAAGTTAGTTTGTCAATAAAAAATCCTATTAATATTTTGGGCCATAATCTACCATGCGGGCTCAGTGCGGCTTGGTGGATGTCGCACGTCCTCGAATTTTGTGGTTCTTAAACTTGCGGGTTTCCTCACGATGTTTTCTTTCACCATTTTCTCATACTCTTTCTCACTGAGAGAAGGCCGGTATCCTATCAGTGGGAGCGTAACAGGCTGATGATGATGATCATTAATATTTTAGTAGAGATACAATAATTAAAACAATTTCCATCTACGTTAATCTAAACGTGAAATACGAATGATGACGTATGAAATATGAATTGCAGTTCTTCCTGTGCGATGGCAGCGCGTGCCGGATGTGGCACGCAGTGCCACACCGCGTCCGGCGCCACTGTCGCCATTCGTCACTTCCGGTGGCGGCGATCGACGGCCGAGCTTTATTTTGATGGGAAGTGAAGCATGATAAATGGGGAGGGGTGGTCATACCAGAATCTGTGAACCGTATGAACTTTTTAGAAGAATTGTGAATAATATGTTGTTTACAAATCAATTTATTACACTTTTTAGGGTACAGTACCATGGAAAAAAGGAACCTTTACCCTCGCTGAGTCCGATTCTTGGCACTTGGCCGGTTTTTTGTTTGTGCTACCTTCGACAGTTTAGCGTTTGACCACCCTATCTCTACTGACCAACGCACTTTGCCAATGACAACGACTGGAGAACTCATATACAGTTGCTGAAACACGCCAATGGTGTTTGGCGGCAGATTTTTATCTTGTAGGTCATAGTTAGAGCGCGTTCTAGAAAATGCTCTTCTTCGCACCAAAAGCTCAAGTTGAATCTGAAAGTTTGATTTGAATCTTAAACCTACGAATCAGTCGGACTTACCTTCTCTCGTAGACTTATCGTTAACACGCGTGACTTTGACTCGAAAGTGATCAGACTTAGGATTCCGTTACTCAAAAGGAAAAAAAAATCTTTTTAGAGGACTAGCTTATGCCCGCGGTTTCCACCCGCGTTCCCTCAGGAACCGTGCATTTGTCCGGAATTAAAAGTAGCCTATGTTACTCTCCGGTCCATAAACTATATCTATGCCAAAAATCACGTCTATCCGTTGCTCTGTTACTGCGTGAAAGAAGGACAAACCAACAAACACACTTTCGCATTTATAATATTAGTAGGGATAGTATGGACCCTTTTTCTCAGGAACGCGTGGAGGTATCAAGTTGAAATTAATATCAAATACTCAGGTGTGCAATCCCTTGAAGCTGTGAAAAAATGAAGCTTTTAAGTCAACGCAATCTAAAGATACGGCCGTTTATGCCGCATCTTTTGACGCTCGCAAGGGAATCAAAACCCATGGGTGGCTTTCCATTGAGCTAGATTCATGAAATTTGGCAAGAAACAATGTCTTAGACCATAAGTAAAGGAAAAAATCTGTAAACCATAAATTCGGAGCTATATTACAAAAAAAAATTATTAAAAATTGATCATTTTGGTGAATGTGGCTGTAGAATTACTTAACGATTCCCGCCATGGACGAAATATTTACAAACTCACAAGTTTGTTCGGAATCCTAGGTGCGTGAGTGTGACTCTCACTTGGCCGGTTTTTATTGTATATAGTATTTGACGCCACATGAGACTTTGGCTCCACCTTCACTATTTTAATAGAGCAGCGGCGCAAGTACGGATCTTTTCGATCGATAAAATTGACAGTTCAAATCTATAAAGTGGGAATTTATCGACATTTTTTTAAAAATTATCGAACTTCGATACAGTCGACAAAAGTTATCGAATAGCTACGTTGAATCCAAAGAGAATATATAGAGCTACTACAACACTTTACGATCAGACTTCGGTACTCGCAACTTTCGATAAAATTATAATTTTTTTCGATTCGACAAATTTATCGAACCGATTTCCGTACTTGCGCCGCAGCTACAAATAATCTTGAACTTTGAAACTTGCTGCTGGTGGTTGAGCCAAAATAATAATAACAATAATAATAAAACTTATGTAGTAAAATAGAGATTTTTGAGAAGTTTTTTCGTCTTTACGAAACCTATCATGAATACACAATTCCTGTATTTTTTGTGCCGCATTATAACACAAAACCTTCAAAGATAATTTCCGTGTCCTTTGTGTTTCACAATCGAATTTATATTTTCTTCACTTTTGTCGCCCTCTGTCTGTCGTCACAAAAGGACGTTATTATTATTCTTTATTTCTTTTATGTTGTAGGTTTTAGTACCTCAGTATAGGGTGTCCCTTTTGATGAATTTAATAAAACGAATAATAATTATTCTTAATTCATATGAATATAACATATCAACTGAAATCAAATCAAATAATTTATTTGCCAAAATACATGAAAATTAGGATCTTAATATTAATTGTTGGTACAATGTATTTGGTCTGCAAGCAGACATGCAAATGTTTTATAAATAATTCTAGTTACAAAATTCTATATATTCCTTAAGACTATAAAAACAATTTGTAAGAAGCCATTCAGTCAATGATTTTTTAAATTTGTTACCGTCCAAGATCTTAATGTCATTAGGTAAATTATTATAGATTGATATACACATAGGTATTATAAACATTTCTTTTGTACAAATCTTTT
This sequence comes from Crocallis elinguaria, assembly GCA_907269065.1. Lineage (NCBI taxonomy): Eukaryota > Metazoa > Arthropoda > Insecta > Lepidoptera > Geometridae > Crocallis > Crocallis elinguaria. The sequence continues at coordinate 4,632,402 of OU026076.1, forward strand.
CGGGCAGGAGGCTGATATAATAGGTTAGCGAACTTTGCTCTTTTTTGCATTAGATTGCATAGCATGCATTAGATTGTATAGTTATGTCCATTTTCACCACATAGGAGATGCCTAAATCGGTTGACTAAATATTTACGAATGATCTAGGGCAAAAAATCGTGTCAACAACCATTAGGAGTGTTCTAACGACTATAATGAAGTATCTAAGCACTTTCCTTACAATTACGTTACGAGTTACTTAGTAAGGCGTCGGCTTATTGTTAGTGAAAACTAACTTATGTTATGCCCATAAGAGTTATAAATAGCTCATCATAGTGCAGTCTCATGGATAATATCCGCCGTTCTTTCTCTTGCCTGCCCTTGTCCCATTTTACATGCGGTCAGCAGACTACGTTTTTAAAAAAATCATATCGCTTTTTATTTTGGCAATTTTTTATAGCCGAGCAGGGACACCAATCCTCCTTGGGATTTATGGAAGTATGGCCAGATTCCCCCACGAGGGCCCAGTGCCGCAGCCTGGTGGATGTCACATGTCCTCGAATTTTTGTGAGTCTTCAACAAGCGGGTTTTCTCAAGATGTTTTCCTTTGCCATTTTAGAGTGTGGTAAATTCACACATATCTTGATTTAAGTCATTGGCCGAGCTGGGAATCCAACTCTGGTCCTTCAGATTGAAAGTCGCGCAAGTTCCCGCTCGGCCACACCGCTAATACACTCGCTCCTCCCCACTACTACTACGTCACAGAACATAACTACGTATAACTACTTGTAATATTATTTTTTCTGTGGTATATAACATGGTAAATGACGTCATCGAAATCCCACAAAAAATGGTGGCGTTTAAACAGCTAAAATTTATGCGATGTTTGATGAGATGATGTTAAAAATTAATTTGTACATTTCCAAAACTATTTCAATTTGTTAATATGTTATATCGACGTAAACAGCGAATTAAAATATATTTTGGGCTGGCGTTAGGCTTACTTACCATCAGTTAATTGGCCGGCTCGTCTCGTTATTGTTAGTGGTAGGACTAACTCTTCTGCGAGTGTCCGTCTGGGTTGTTACCACGGTACCACCGCGGCGTGAAGTCTGCCGCCAAGCAGTAGTGTGCAAGCATTACTGTGTTCCGGTTTGATGAGCAGAGTAGCCAGTGAAATTACTGGGCTTTTGTGTTTCAAAGTTCTGAGTGGCACTGCAATTGTTATGGGCGTTATGCTTACCATCAGGCAAACGACCAGCTCGTCTCGTTACCAAATAACATAATTTTTTTTTCCAAAATTATAAAAAAAATGGATACCCTACTTAACAATAGTCCTTTTACGCAGACGGTGGTGAATAAAACGGTCCAAGTTTTGTTGTTATGCCGCTTAGGAATAATTGCGGTCGATTTCGTTTGTAATGTTTTGCGTTTTATCCACGGCAGATACTTTCAGTGCTGGCCGTTTGGAGGTAACCAGCAAGGGATGTGGTTAGGATGAACATGTTGTACATGAACATTTTTGGACATTGGTTGTACGTTCTTGTCTGTTAAAGTTGGTGCGGTAATTAAAAAAAAACGTGTATTTGTGCAGTTTTGCTATTTGTATTTAATTGATATAGGTACGGGAAATAGTTTGGTTTTCAGCCCACGTTCAACTTTTTCTAGAAAATTCTCTTAGGAGCTGCTTTGCATAACTTAACACATCACGTCTACGTGCATACAATGTAGGTACCTACCTACACGCAAGCGGTGTGCGATGTCTCATTCAGTTCCATACATTACAATGCAGTGTTCCATACATATGCACGTGCACCTCTACGTATAAGGAGCAGCTTAGACGCTCAAGCAAACGTACATTTGCTTGAGCGTCTAAGCTGCCCCTAAGCATGCGGTGTGCTCAAGCTCAAATTCGGTATAGGTACACGAAGGAGGAAAATGACAGATTTCATCCCGCCTGTCGGCTGTCACACAATAGTATGTCGCATTAACGTATAAGAGTCGAACTACATTTGCATTACAGTTTTCCGCACTAGTGATGTCGAACTACATTTGCATTACAGTTTTCCGCACTAGTGATGTCGAGCTTCAGCGTGACTCACAGCGTGCACAAGCGAATTATGGTGAGTCGCAGTACAGATTCGTCGCACGAGCATTATTCGCACATCCATTTGTCAAGCTCACATAGTACCTACCTACACTCCACAAAAAGCAATGTTCCCGAGAGAAAAACACACAAAAATGATCTGGTAATTTTTCCACTCTCATTCCTTATAAGATAGGCAAAAAAAAAAACATTGGCACGTTAGGGATAGGCCAAGTCCCATTCTGTCCATCATGTTGTCTGTACTAGATCGGAGGGAGCCGAGGTGAGTCACCCCAGTCCCAGTACCGCTCATGTCGTATACTCTGTTCCAATGACCTTGTCCCGAGCAGTTGCGGAGCGTGCGCCAACCGGCCCGCGCGCCCCCTCTCCGCACCAAACAACATCACAAACGATCCCACTTGCATTCCGGTTCAATCACAATCCGTTACTACATCGAATACTACACCAATATAATAGGAAATCATTTTCTAAATCGCGTGTTCCGCTTTTATGCATCGAAAATCTTTATCTCAATTTATCTACGGAATCAGTGCGCATGTGCCAACTTACGCGGATAAATAGAAATGGCTACCGCTATGAAAGTGAAAGCGGTTGTGTTTTGTGTTTCACGTTTGGTTGGATTATAACGGCGGGAGAGGAAGCAACAACAGGTGTGTACCGTTGAATTAAGAGTTATATTCGCTTGGCGGCTGTCTGTGTAGATTTTTCAATGTTTGGTTATATTCCGTGAGGTATGTAAATATAATTATTATATTGTTTTTCGTATACTGCACGTCCAGTCTTATTCCCATTTTTTGTTACTTAATTAGATCGTTCTTAACCAACGTTTCTTGCTTTTGTATTGTACTCGTATACAATGTGGTAAGATTGCTTAGTAGGTACTAGTGTTGTCAATTTTTTCTGAAAGCTGATGTAACTAATAATTGCGCGTCTTTACTCTTTAGTTATGTCTCGTCGCTTCCGTTCAGGAAGACATACAGATAAGCAACAAAGTTTTCACTATGTGTATTAATGCAAAAATTATTGTACTAATTGTACGTACCTACACAACATATCATTGTAATTGACACTGAACATACCTGCCTATACATTTTTCAGATTATCATGAGGTAAGTAGGGAGATTTATCAAAAAACTTAAGTTAGTAGATAGGTTGGTATGTACTAAACTTAAGTTTGCCTTCAGATTTGTATTAAGTCTTCAGGAAAAAACCTTTGATAAAAATATTTACTTACAAAATTGTCAAATATTATGCCATATTTTAAATTGCTAACTTCTGAGTGTCTAACTTCGTCCTAAATGACAGTGAGTCGGCATCGGCGTGTCTACCAAAAATATTAAGTAGGTACCTACCTAATATGTCATGATTCTATTAAAAGATTGTTGATTCCTTTCAAAAGTCCTTCCTTATCTGCTTTAAAAATAGGACTCACAAAATAGATACCTACCTAATACCTATTTATGTATTCGTTGCCGTTAAATTTACACTAGACACAAACAAGTCGATCTAAAATATATTCCATTTCTTTTTCATGCTCTCTCAAATGCCTGCGCGCGGCACTGCAGAGCGCTGGTTACCATCAAACATTAGGTAAATCTTATAAGTCTGATAATTCTCTGAAAAGTCGTCATTCGTTTTTGCTTTTGTTTCATCTTTCATAGGGGCACCTTAGACGCTCAAGCAAACGTACGCTTGACGTTTGCTTGAGCGTCTAAGGTGCCCCTATTTTCTGACGAATGTCTGTTTATTCAGAAGCCATGATTCAAACAATCAATTTGTAACTGTTGACACTTTTTTGTCGTTCAAGATAAATATGTACGCATTTCTTTGATATTGTGAGCACACACATTAAGGGGCACCTTAGACGCTCAAGCAAACGTCAAGCGTACGTTTGCTTGAGCGTCTAAGGTGCCCCTAACGACACAAAACGGACGTGACATCCCATTACGATTAATGTGTGTGCTCACAATATCAAAGAAATGCGTACATATTTATCTTGAACGACAAAAAAGTGTCAACAGTTACAAATTGATTGTTTGAATCATGGCTTCTGAATAAACAGACATTCGTCAGAAAATAATTATTTCAAAACCTGACTAAGAATCGATTTTCGCTGTTGTAAATATTTAAAATTAGGTTGCCAATGGTATCTGGGTTACCGTAGATCAAAGGTAGATTATCACAATACATACGTAGAATTGTCAATCAACAAAACAAATGAAAATTTATGTTATTCTATGAATCCTATTATTTTATGATTGTATTATATATTATTATGGATCCATAATCATATACCCAAATTATTCAGGATGCGTCAGAGTTATAACTGATTTTTTTTATACCGACACCTTGTTTAAATTCCGAGAAAACCATTGTTTAAGCTGTGAAGGAAAGGTATTTAAAAACTCTTTGCATATGTTTGTATGATTTCACCCGCACAATCGACTGGTTATGAAAACAAAACATCAACACCGACAGATTTAAAATAGCTTAGGTAGCCTTGAACTAAAATGTCTTACTTATACAAAACGAGCTTCTGCCCGCGGCTTCCTACGCATACAATCAGGACAAAAAGTAGCCTATAACCTATCAGTGAAATAATTTTTAGATTCGGAGCAGTAATTCCAGCAATTAGCGGTGACAAAAAAAACATTAGAATATAAGATGTAAAATGTTGAGAAAACTAATGCAACGCATTTGTTCTTAATGATCATAGCCAAATTAAAAGAAACATTCAAATAAAGGTTTCATTCGTTGTTAGTGGGAGGACTAACTCTTCTGCGAGTGTCCGTCTGGGTTGTTACCACCGCTTTGCTCGTGAAGTCTGCCGCCATGCAGTAATGTACAAGCATTACTTAACTGTGTTCCGGTTTGATAAGCAGAGTAGCCAGTGAAATTACTGGGCTTAAGAGACTTAATACCTAATGTCTCAGGGTAACGAGCGCACTGCAGCGCAGGCCTTTGTGTTTCAAAGTTCTGGGTGGCACTGCAATTGTTATAGGCGTTATGCTTACCATCAGGCAAACGACCAGCTCGTCTCGTAATCAAAGAGCAAAAAAATTTCAAAAATATTACTCTCCTTTCATTCGGCAGCGGGTAAAAAAGCGACAACTACGGCGCGTCTGTTTTCTGATACTTTCAGTGTACATGTACAATATCCGTTGTATAAACATTTGTAAGTAGTTATACTCGCATTATAGTGGTGGATGGTGTGATCGTATGTTTAGTGCGTGTCTGGGAGCGGTCACCAGCGCTTGGTTAATTGTCGCGGTCCTGTTTTTCATCCATTTGTCCATTATCTATGGCTGTCAGCTGTAATTACCAGTACATTTGTCTTTGCATTCTTTAGAAATTGATACGTTTAATCAATGGTTTAGGTTTAGGACGTTTAACGCAGTGTTTTGTTTTATAGTGTTTTCTTTTAGTTCTGAGAAAGTTTTACAAAGAGTGGAAGTGAAGAATTTGATTCATTTGTTTTTTTTTCTGGCAATGGGTATGATTTTTTGTTATTTCGTCACGTTTTTTTCAGCGCACCAATGACATATCAAGTTATGTGCGGATTTATCACACTCCCTCCCCCGCATGTTTAAGAATCACAAAATTCGACGACTTGTGACATCCACCAAGCCGCACTGGGCCCGCGTGGTGGATCATGGTCCATGCCTCTCTCTCTGAGAGATGACCGGAGTGTAAAAGGCTGATAACGAAATGTATTATTGTTTTTACTGTGTTTTTGTCATTAGTTTTCATATGGTGCGTTTGTTGTTATATTTCATTCTGTTATTATAATTATAGATTTAATATGGCATTTGTTATTTGTTACTCGTATAAGCTGTTGCCAACAGATGGGAATGAAATAAATTATTTCCTTCCTTCTATAGTTTAACCGTGAAGGGGTAACGGATAAACATACGTTACATTGACCCCGATTCTGTTGGCCACATATTCAATTTTAGTAACGCAAATTAAAAACATGAGGGTGATGTAACACTTATTAGGGCTAAATGAACCCACTTGCTAGTAATCAATTGATCTGAATTCAACGACCATGAATGAAGTAGCAGCGTCTATTTAGCCTTTAGAGAAGAAAGGATGGAAAGATTTGGACAGGTTTAAAATAACTTCCATCTTTCGAACATGCTAAGGCGCTACCGTAGACGGATTTCTATGTTGATTTGCGTTTAAAAGCACTAGGAACCCTAATTGAGTTCGTCACTCTCCTATCTTCCCTTAACTTATTACCCTTACACTACCCGGCTAGCTTTGGTTTCCCAGCACCTGCACTTGTGAGCTCCATTCTAGGTTTGTCATGCTCATCACATTCAACCACCTCGTCCCTTGAGAGCAGGTGATCTTGACAAAGTCACTTCGTATAATAATTTCATCCAGGTACTAACCCCGAGAGCTGCAATACTGTACTACCCGATCCCACAACAATGTCGTGACGGGGAATCGGCGCGAGGCGGTGGCTTAGCCAATCAGAGCGCATTATATCTAGGCAAAAATGGTGGAATTTATTTCGTGCATACTAAGCGTCACTGCAACTCTAGAGGTTAGTTCCTCGATGAGTAATTTTAACGATACATAGTAGGAAAGCTAAAAATGTATGGAATTCATATTACAAATCGATAAGTCAGATGGCACGATATGAGGATAATTAAATATAGGGTCAATTTAATTCCATACTTTCGTGAATAAAAAATGTATGGATGTAACCATCGAAGTAATATGTACTGACGTACTAGAGGAGATGTGAAACAAAAGCCTTGTTCCATTTTTTATGTTTAAGCTAAAGTCCGCTGCAGCGCTAATACCATAATTATGTCGTCTAACCAAACAAATAAAACATGTAGCGCTAGATTGCGTCTAAGGTGTAGTTTTCTCGTGATCAAAAGGTCGAAAGCGCCGCTAATTCCACGGCGCTTACGCGTTTTGTTGAAGGAAGGACTGGGATAGTTGCGGTCCATGAACCGCAGTGTTAAAGTAAATTAATAAAATTATAGGTACAATATAGCTATACAATGTATGGCGTGTATGAAAGAATTATCAGAACAAACATGATAGCAGCAGACGGCCAGTGACGTCACACTGTTTGGGTATTTCACAAGAGAAAAATTTAAATAGTAATTGTAACCGATAAGGAAAATTTATGTACATAATTATGTATGCGTCTACAGTTTTACAAAATGTGGCCTTACTGTGTAAGTTGGTATAATTAACCACGAAATAATGGTAAATTTTTCCACTAGAACAAAAAATAACAAGCTATTGAAATTTACTAGTATTATATTGGCAAAATTTACTATATGGACAAAAATATATATTATTCAATGTAGTTATTTGCTAAAGGATGAGAGTCGTTAGTGTGATGGTAAGCGCCATGCTTGCCTTATTTTTCCTGTTATGGGATTCGAACCCGTAACCCGGCTTCTACAACAAGGGCACTTGGTAGGATTTTTTATAAATAAAATTACTACGAGCACTTCTTTAAGCTTTGATTATTAAAACACAACCAAATTCTTAAAGCAAAACAATAAAAAGTACTGATAAAAGCGTCACTATAAAGATAGCGACTCATATCAAACGTAAATAAAAACTTAATCGCATGTAAATATTTACTAATACAGTCCGAAAGGTATTAAAAATTAAGATTACACCAAACATGCGAGCTAGGAACAAGATTTATTACCTACATTTTAAAATGCCTATTTGGAAACCGAGCCCAATTTGATAACGTCCAAGCGGAACGAAATACACACAGTAGTGTTGTGGTAATAGTATAACACGTGCTAATAAAATTTACACGAAAGAAAGAAATCATATATTTAGATATCATAGATATCAAGATATCAAGATATCATATATTTATAAGAATTCATATATCATTGTTATACTTACGGAAACGTGGCTTGTGGATAGTGTGTTGAGTTCGGAACTGTTTGACGACCGCTACATTGTGTGGCGGCGGGACAGAGATCTGGCACTGACCGGTCAGACGAAGGGGGGTGGTGTGCTTATAGCTATACGTAGGGATATTGCTACTAGCGCCCGGCCAGAGTATCATTCCTCTGCAGAGGACCTATGGCTCACAATTACATTAAATCAATGGGATAATAGAATTCTTAAACTTAATTTTTGTGTTATCTATTTATGTAAACAGAGTCTTGGGTATACGTTTTCGCAACAATTAGATAATTTTTTGATTAAACTTAATGATTGCTTTTTAAATAATCCGAACGATAAATACCTAATAGTCGGTGACTTTAACTTAAGTTCTATCATATGGACACCTAGCGCTGACTTGTCAGCTATGTTACCGTCAAGTTTCTGTAGTAATGATGAGCAAAATTTTATTGATGATCTTAATTTATATAACTTACGCCAGTTCAATGGGGTCGTAAATAACCACGGGAGGATTCTCGACTTGGTTTTATCAAATGACGACACACTTGTCTCGGTCTGTGATGACCCTTTAGTACCTATTGATCCGCATCACAAAGCTCTGTTAATAACGGCGCAGTATCTTGATATCCCGTGCTTAAAGCCTCAGTCATATATTAGGTACTTATATAAAAAAGGTGACTATGAATCTATTAATCATAAAATCTCTGAAACTGATTGGAATGGTGAGTTTTGCAAGCGTAGTTTGGAGGATGCAGTTGGCTTTTTTTACACGTCAATTGATAATATAAAAAATAAATTCATACCGACTAGAAATGTTAGACAGGTGACTTATCCTGATTGGTATTCACCAGCACTAAAAAAGGCGCTTAAGGAAAAGTATAAATATCTCACAAAATATAAGCTATATGAGAATAAAACTAATCAACAAAGCTATATCTTACTTCGTGAGAGGACTAAATTATTAGAAAAATGTTGCTATACAAACTACATATCTACTGTTGAAAACTCAATCGGAAGGAACCCTAAACATTTCTGGTCATTTATTAAATCACGATCTAAATCAAATACCATTCCTAACACACTCAAATATCTTGATTCAGTTGCATCTACCGGTGAAGACATTTGTAACTTATTTTCAAATTTTTTTCAGTCTACTTTTCTTTCTCCGTATAATACTGCGTCACTACAGGATACTAATGATAACCTGCTAATTGCTTCTCAAATATCAAATATATCACAGCTAGATATAATTACCTGTAATATTTCTAAGCTTCTTCTAAAACTTGATCCTTCCAAGTCAGCAGGACCGGATCATATTAGTCCTCATTTTCTGATTAGTAGCGCTAAAACTATCGCAGTTCCTATTGCACTTCTTTTCCAGAAATCTCTGTCTGAATGCGTGTTTCCCCGGATTTGGAAGTCAGCTTTTATTACACCAGTACATAAAAAAGGGCCTAAAACTGATGTGGCTAACTATAGACCGATTTCTAAGCTCTGTATAATAGCCAAGGTTTTTGAAAGAGTGGTCTACGATCAGGTTTATGCAGCCCTAAAGAGCTCCTTCCATAGCTCGCAGCATGGTTTCCTTCGGGGCCGCTCTACTGTCTCTAACCTGATCCTGTTGAATGACTTTATCACCGAAGCCATGGATGCTGGTGCTCAGGTAGACGTAGTATATACCGACTACAGTAAGGCATTTGACAGAATTGACCACGCGACTCTTTTGACGAAGCTGGACTGTATAGGTATTAGAGGAGACTTGCTCCGGTGGTTTTCTTCGTACATAGACAGAAGGACTCAGGCTGTAGTAGTCAGCAACTACATTTCTGGTTGGGTAACCATCCCTAGTGGGGTACCACAGGGATCGTTACTTGGACCCCTATTATTTACAATTTTTATCAATGATATATCCACTTGTTTTAAACACTCTAAATTACTATGCTTTGCTGACGACATGAAGATTTTTTCCTCGATTAAATCAATCGAAGACGTGCACAATCTTCAAGCTGACTTGAGCCGTCTGGATCATTATTGCCAGATTAATAAGTTGGACCTAAATCCAACTAAGTGTGCTGTAGTTACATATTCTCGTAAAAAGACAACCATTCCTTCAGTCTATACCTTGAAAAACCAAGTTCTGACAAATAACACCGATATTCGGGATCTTGGAGTTGTTCACGACTCCAAATTACTATTTGATAAACATATAGATAGTATCGTGTCCAAGGCGTCTAAAACCCTAGGTTTTGTAATGAGGAGCTGTGCTCCTTTTGAAAATGCTAAAACTTTCAAAATTTTATATTGCACATTTGTTCGTAGTATCCTGGAATATGCCTCTCAAATATGGAATCCTAGGTATGATAAGTACGTTGTTCGAATTGAGCGGATCCAAAAGAAATTTATCAAATATTTATGTTACCGCCTAAAAATTCCCTATCAATCTAATAACTATTTAAATCTTTGTAAAAAGTTTCACCTACTTCCCCTTTCAAAAAGACGAGAAATTGCTGATATCACATACCTCCTTAAGATTGCATCGAACCAAATTGACTGTCCTGACCTTTTATGTAAGCTTAAATTAAATACCCCTTTCAAACCATTGCGATCTGTTCCCCTAATTAATGTACCCTTAGTAAATACCAATTATAGACAAAATTCATATATTCGGAGAGCGAGTAAAAATTTTAATACAATTAATAAGCACTTAGATATCGACCTATTCTGTACCAGTATTGCATCTGCTAGACAGCTGTTGAGCAGAGACTTTTTTGACTAATTATCTTTTTATTTTGTTAAGTTTTGAGCGTTGAGATGTACCCTAAATGTGTGTTCATAGGATATGTTCATATTATTTTTTACATTGTTTTTAAATCAAATCAAAATCAAATCAAATCAAATCATTTATTGCACCTTACCATATTCTTTACAATTTACATAAAAATATATATACATATGTATATGTATGTGTAGGGCAATGGGAGTAGATTCAGCGTGTGCTGCGTACACATTTTCATGTGCACGCAGCGCTGATTTTCAATCTACCCCTTTGCTCGGTCTCTGTTCTTTGCCGAGAAAAAAGAGTGCCAGCGGGTCACAGATATGGCAATTAAAAATAAAAAGAAAACAAACAACAACTAAAGAATAAAAAAACAAAGAACTCCTAAAAAGCATAGGTGTAGACTTTTTACAAAAAGATTACAAAAAAATTTAGAAAAAAAAAAATCGATACGTTGATGACTTAAATGTTTGTGAGAGTGTGCTGTGTGTATATGCATGTGTGTGTATGTTTTAACCGTGAGGATCTTTAATTGGCTCAATGTTTTGTATTCTTTTTCTTATAAAATGTGTTTATAGCTGTTGATCTTCCTAATAAGTAAATAAATAAATAAATAAATAAATAAATATATGTTCTGAACTGTGGTTTTATATTTACAGGTACAATTCGAGCCATCGACTCTTGGAAATCGCCCAAATGCTCTCTGAAACCGAACTATTCCGAAAGTGCCCGAATATGAGGTGGGAGAGATGCGCCGCTGCCTTGCACAGACCACCTGCTTCCGCCAGCCTTTGAAGCAAATGCTCACAGTTCGATTCTTCTTTCTAGTCACTTGCACAAGTTTCGCTATATCTCTCATCTGGATTCAGCTGGTTTCTGTACCTGAACAGCCACCTGTCACTGAAAATCTGATCCAGGAAGCTCTCGAAAATGTCGCTAAAGACGCCCGCTACTCAGAAGTCTATCGAAAGACAAGCAGACTCCCTAAAGAGCTCAAGTACATCCTACTCTGGACGAGGAATGACTATGCTCCGTTCTACTTTTTTGAAAATGGCCAGCGAGCATTTATCAAGAAAAACTGTTCGGTGATAAATTGCTATGTCACCAGCGATAGGAAGATGTTTAATGGTGACATAACTAAATTTGATGCAATCGCCTTCAATGGACGTAACATGAAGGATGTTGACCTTCCGAAACATCGTTCACCACACCAAAAGTATATTTTCTTCGACATGGAGTCTGCTGATAACTACCCCTTTTGCAGCAAAGCTTACGACGGGTTTTTCAACTGGACGTCAACTTACAGACTGGACTCTGATATTCCGTTTACTTACATTCTCATCAGGGATAACAAAGGGGCTATCATTGGGCCCAAGGCTAACATGCAATGGCCTGACTTTCCCGAAGTAGACGAAGGCTTGGCTGAGAAACTGTCGAATAAAACTAAAGCTGCCGCATGGTTTGTTTCTCATTGTGCGACCAGAAGTAATAGGAAGAAGTTGGTTACAAATTTGCAGAAGGCATTAGCGCTTTACGGGTACAGCGTAGATGTATACGGCGCTTGCGGGCCGTTGAAATGTCCTATAGGTAAGAAGAACGATTGTGGATCGCTGCTGGAAAGAGACTATTTCTTCTATATGTCGCTGGAGAATTCTTTCGCTGAAGATTACGTGACAGAGAAGCTGCTGACGGCGCTGCAGCATAACGTGGTACCGGTCATTTACGGTGGTGCGAACTATTCTAGGTGAGTTCAGAATTATGTTTGGGTTTTAAGCACGCACCATCTAGCGCAAATGTTTATATTATGCAGGGACCAAATGCACGTGTGCTGTGTTCTTTGGTATTTTATCGAAACCGGTTCTGTAGTTTGGTTGGTTTGATTAGGTGATTGTAATTTTGTTTCTGTGCTTGAGACTTAATTTTTTAATATAGAAATCTGAACAATTGGATTAAATTGAATCCTGGATGTTATTTAGCTCTCATTCATCAGAAGATTAGCCCTAATATCAGAAGATGCGGCTTCAAATCCCGTTGGCAGCGTAATATTTGAAATGTTTATTACGTCAATATTTGAAATGTTTTACATAAATATTGCGTAAGTGTTGGCTATCGAAATACGAGAACCATGTTGCTATTACACCCAGACATGAAACAAAAGAAATTTGTACTTTTTATCTAGCCGCACAAATATATCTCTTGTTGCTGGAATCGAATCCCTTAGGGGCATATTAGACGCTTATGCATTATTGATTGTTATGCATCAACCACGACCACGCGCAAACCATGGTAAAACCACGATCTCCGCCACTTCAGCTAGCTCTACTCAAAATAATAGTTTCTCAACCACTGCGTGTTCAGTGCATTAGCCGCGGAAAATACGCAGTGGTTCGCAAGTGGTGTATGTAGCGGAGTAGTCGTCGCTTTGAAACCTGGTAGGGCTTTGAGAAAGTGAAAAACACAATGCTATCTGGCCGTATTGCTGTTCTTGTCTGTTCTTTGGTTTTACTTCGAGCCGCGCGTGAGCTTGTGCCGTGTACCTCGTAATCCGCGCTTGTTGCAAATCCATGGTTATTTTGATAGCAGAACGCAAACATGCATTAGCGTCAAATGCCGCCTTTACGCGAGTTACGCGCCACCTGCTGTAACTACCTATTTCTTTATCACGCACGAACTGTTTTTACAGTTGTTAACATTCTGTTCAATTTTCGATAATTTTAACAACACATTTAATAATAATTTAATAATAAATTAGTTTCGTAGCACGCTACAAGCAACCGCATGCTCAATTGATCAGTTGTAAAGATTGTGTTTATTTGCCTTAACTAATTTTTAATTAGCGTGACAGCTTGATGGGAATATTTACTTAGGACTTACCTTATTTAGGACATTAGGACTTTTTACTCATTGAAGGTTAACTTTTGAGCACTTGCTCATCTGTTCCGATGATATAAATAATTTTTGCATTTCAATTAGCATCCATTTCGAAAAGTAAGAACCTAGTCCTCACTTATTTTCTGTGCTGCTAAAGCTGTTTGTGTGTTTTGGGCCTCTGTACAATTTTTTACGCTGTGGAGTTTGCGCTGTTTCCAATTTCATACTGCATATTATACAGGATGAGTTGGAATTATTTTGATGTCCCGCAATGTGGTGATTAGGCCCAGTTGACCACCAAGTTTTGAGAACACACACGACCTCCCTTGAATACGTCATTCCAAATTTACACACAATAAAATAAATTCACTTGAAAAGGGAAGTGCGCGGCATTTTCTGGAATTGTTTCTAAGGCTAAGATTCAGAGACGATTCTAAGCGTAGACTTTGGCTTCCGTATGTCAAAACTGTATAGAATTCTGACATATGGAAGCGTGAGTCCACGCTTTTTTTGCTGTATAAGTTGTTTTTACATTATAATTTCTTAATATATTATTACTTAACAAAAGTATACCTACTCTGAAGGCCGAACTAAAGTGTACATACATATTATTAAATTAACATACTATTATTATTATTACATTACACATACTACATACTATTATTACATTTATATAAATATTACTAGTGTAAGTTATTGCTAGTTTATCAAGAGTAGTTAATGAAGTGCACAATCGGAGTGGACGAGATCCCACTAGCAGCACCCGTTCACGAGTGTGACGCATGTGCCAGCCATCGCTCTCCTCAACCATTTTCGAGGGAAGAGGGCGACCCGCCACACGACGCCGCTGCAGCAGGGTCATTCCAGTGGCCATGGCCACTCCGGTTGTTCACTTAATTCATTTTTCCTATGTCAACTCTCCGTCTCCGCCCCTCCGTTCGAACTCTACGATGGCCTCCGCCACCACATTGTTCCCATCTCTGATGGCCATTTTGAGGTTGTAGTCCACGATCCTTTTGGTGGAAGCTGCCTTCACCCTCATCACGAAGCGGCCTATCGCATCGTCGCTAGTGTCGGTGTAGTATGTACAGCTACTCCGATGACGCGACAATGCCACCACCGCATGTGGGACGCTGTCGTGCAGCTTCAGCTTTTGATTTTTTGTTTGCACGACGATTACCGTCTCGTACGTCAGTCCCTGAGCTTCGTGAATGGTCAAGATTCGCGACCCTGTGCCTCCCCCGTATCCCTTGGTGATCAGAGATTCTTTCTCTTCCTGCGTGTGTACTAGGAAGAGAGTGTTAGGGAGGGTAACGGGTATTTGCGCACCTGTAAACCGCTTCAGCTTCAGAGAGTGAGTGAGAGAGAGTGAGTCCACGCTTAGATTCGTCTCTGAATCTCAGCCTACGTCTCCTCTAATCAACAAGTTCAACATACTTCAAGTGAATCAACTGATCTACGGCATTTAATAATTTTGATTTCTTCAATGAAAAATTCCGAATTACAAAAACTCGTAAAATAAATGTTGACGTTCAGGAGTAGATTGACCGCCTTGCGGGATAACATACCAATTAAAACTCATGCTGTATATGGCAAATACGTTAAAAATAAAATGGAATCTGGCTTTTAACAGTGGCTGCGTAACACTATGAAGAGGTGATAATTGGCGACAGATTTTTACCTCGAGGTCATTTCATTGCTCAAAGAAGCTAGCTAAGCCACGTTTTCGCTTAGTGCTTTGTAGTTTGTATACTTCTGAGCGATGAGCGAGCACGTTCGTTAACGCCGTAAAGGAGTAGCTTGTTCGAGATAATATTGCATGTTCAGTAAAGGTTTCTTTCTTCAAAACGGCGATATTGGAGGACGAGCAGTTGCTCTGAACGTTTTTTCACCGTTGGATGTGGTCAGTGAGCTTCCGATTTTTTTTTAAAGTTATGGCAAGTGAAAGGAAGTTAACGTCCATGACATTTTCAATATTTGACAGTAAACTACCCAGAACGAGCGTTTGTTTCTTCGTTATTTCATTTTAGTCGACGTTTGCAGATTAGACCTATTAGACGTGACTTGTCGAAACCCAACGTCGTCGAGGTCGTTCGGGAACAGACTCGGGCAAGGAATTTCAATCATTAATGGTGCACGTTAAAAATGTTAAGCAAAACGCGTCTTGTGTGAAGGAGGAATATCTATCAACCATGTATTCCGAAGGCATTTCACCGTTTGTCTGGTTGTCTAATGATGTACTCGTAAGGTGGAGTTAAAGTGTTTTCCGTTTTGTGCGAGCGTTGACTGAACATTCAGTTCAGTCAAAATTGTTTGCTCTTTTCTATAAAACTTGGCTATAAGTACTACTTTTTTGCTTGTAATATCTATGAAAACGGAGATTTGTGAGACGAAAAACAGGATTTTTTCGAACGTTTTGCTTTAGCCGCGCCTTAAAATGTACGCCGCGCTCGATAGTGAAAACGTAGCTTAACGTTCATAAAGAATGGAAACCGGATGAAACATTTGTAACACTGGAAGTTACTCGTTGTTTTTATTTTTACGCAATTGTAGTACTTACTATCATACTAGGTAATAGGATGTTGACCTAAGGCATTTCGAGCACGATAATAACTTTTCGGGCATGTTTCACGATAGCTTCTGTTAGTGGGAGGACTAACTCTTCTGCGAGTGTCCGTCTGGGTTGTTACCACCGCTTTGCTCGTGAAGTCTGCCGCCAAGCAGTAGTGTGCAAGCATTACTGTGTTCCGGTTTGATGAGCAAAGTATCCAGTGAAATTACTGGGCTTATGAGACTTAACACCTAATGTCTCAGGGTAACGAGCGCATTGCAGTGCCGCGCAGGCCTTTGTGATTCAAAGTTCTGAGTGGCACTGCAATCGTTATGGGCCGGCGTTATGCTTACCATCAGGCAAACGACCAGCTCGTCTCGTTACCAAATAACATAAAAAAAAAAAAGCTTGAAATTTTGTTAACTATATATTTTGTTCTTTTTTTTAAAATAGGTATATTAACGTCTGTTTCAAGTTTCGAAATTTTGAACACTGTCTCATCTGACATTAAGATATGGTTGAAAGTGATGAACAATTTAACACGTTATCTAAAAGAACTAGCTCTCAAGTGAAGCTTCTGAAACACACCATTATCTTGGCGAGTGTTTCAACTTGAGGATGGTAGCTAGCCAGGCCAGTACTAGAATATAGAATAGAATAGAAAAACATTTATTCAGCACTTACATACAATGTAAATAGCTTGTAGATTATCCAACTGTTTTTGTAGCTAGCTAGGTTAGATGTAGTGTTTATTTATGTATTAGCTAGTTAATAAAGGCATTTAGCCCGTAAAAAAAAAATGTAAATATAGAAAAACATACATGAGAAGAATATACACATACAATTTAAGACATTACCTACAAATACAAACAAAAAACAAAGAAGTGCTGAAAAGGCCGTGGCTCAGCAATAAGCTGATTGTCAAAAGACTTTCAGCGCTGATTTTCAGCCAAGGCCTAAAAAATAGGAGGCAATATGCTCTACGACCATGCTATGGTAGCATTACGATACCTATCTTCAACGAAAGCTCAAGCTACCTAAGGAAGTTGAACTACGGATTGTCGGTGAAAATTACCGCTGAGACATACATACAAATCTGGCCATTGCATCATCATAATCATCATCTGGGAAACGTCCGCTGATCATCAGCCTCCCATGAATGGTAGATTTTGCCATAATACAGCACAGTTACATTATACTAGCTGTTGCCCGCGGTTTCACCCGCGCGGAGATAATGGATTTCATGGTTTTTATTTTTTTGCGCGGAACCCTAATTCTTTTTTACAAAATAAAAGTAGCCTAAGTTACTCCTTGTAACATCAGCTATGTGCCAGTGAAAGCCCCGTCGAAATCGGCCCAGCCGTTTCGGAGATTACCCCGAACAAACAGACAGACAGACACACAAAAATTTTAAAAATGGTTGGTTTGCTATAGGTATATACTTACAGCATTTTTACCGCATTTGGTAGAAAGCTGTTATTTTGATATGACAAACAGACACTTCAATTTTATATATTTGTAAGATAGATATTGGGATCGAAGGATATGTACTCAAATCGTCGTGACGCAAGACATATCGTTATCGTGTCGGAAGTGCAAAAACAGGACGTAGGTATGGTGTTGATAACACTACACCAGGTTCATTTACATACTTGCTACAGTACATTGTGTACCAATGTCCCTATATAACTCGTATTATGATTAATGTTGGACGGAATAACAGGGCCCCGATCGCGCTAATTTGAAATGACAGCGTACAGTTATGGTTTGGTTGTGGTTTGATACCATCTGTTGTTTAGTTTCGGTTCAGGCGTGTGGACTTCGATATTGCCGTTCATTTGACAGCGTTAACTGTCAGTTGTTGTCGAGAAACGTCTCAACTTTTGGTAAAACTATTAGCGCGATACGAAACGGTCAAAAAGCTGTGGTGCGGTTGTGGTTTAGTAGCGGTTTGGTTGATAATTTTTAACGCCTTTTAACGCATAAAACGGTTAATAATAAGTAAGTAGACCGTAT
The DNA here is from genome assembly GCA_907269065.1 of Crocallis elinguaria. Lineage (NCBI taxonomy): Eukaryota > Metazoa > Arthropoda > Insecta > Lepidoptera > Geometridae > Crocallis > Crocallis elinguaria. The sequence continues at coordinate 4,650,606 of OU026076.1, forward strand.
AAGAAATTAAGGCATTTGTAGAGCAGTGGGACCATTACAACTATAAATTATGAATAGTATTATTCGTTATCAGCCTCTTACGCTCCCACTGCTGGGATACCAGCCTTCTCTCAGAAAGAGATAGTATAGACCATAATCCACCACGCGGGCCCAATGCGGCTTGGTGGAAGTCACATGTCCTCGAATTTTGTGGTTCTTGAACATGCGAGTTTCCTCATGATATTTTCCTTTACCGTTTTTAGAGTGAGTGTGAGTAATCTACACATAACTTGATATAAGTCGTTAGTGCGGGCCGAGTCGAGATTCGAACTATGGTGCGTCGGATTGAAAGCCGCACAAGTTCCCGCTCGGCCACCCTCGCTCTTAGTATTATTATAATGGATGAATTGTATTATAGTACGATAGTAGTAGGTATAAAAATGATAAGGTATTTGTAGTATAGGATATTATGTACATATATACCTATATATACAGGGTGAGTTTGAATTGGTATGTTATCCCGGAAGGGAGTGATTAGGACCATGGTTGTCGACAAGATGTGAGAACCTCCCTTGGAATAACGTCAAAAAAAAAGAGTTTAAACGTGAACTGCGCGGCATTTTCTGAATTTTTTTCTAAGATTCCTCTAATATACATCATTTATATTTTATAAAATTTTAGTAAATGAACAATAAATCGTCTTTTCAACAAAGTATGCCTTTGTAAAGTGCTATTCAATGTAAACTTAAGGTACACACGTTTCTCTTCTAACGAGAAAAACGTAAATTGTGGATCAAAGCATTGGTCATCAAAAAATATTGGAAACCAATTATTTGTCTCGGTTATGTAGTGACCATTTCAAATCTAATGATTTCTAAGACGTGAGCATGTTTACTGGTTATAGTTTAATTCATTATCCCTCAAAATAACCATCAATGACAAGCACCAGCGGAGGTGGCGCCATCTGAGATTAGCTTTGCCTGTGCCTCCCCATTGAAACTCAGCTTGTATACCTATCTATAATGTAATGTAGGTATCTGTTATTAAATAGGTATAGGTACATCTTATTACGTCTATTAGTGCTGCCGTACATTGGGCCATCTAACACCGCCACTAACGCGACCACAACCTGCGGACAACATTTTTCATAGGGGTGCTCGGGCGTTTAGGCCGTCAAAAAGCGCCCGATGCCCCTTCTGTTTTCTCTATTTTATGGCTACCAGTCGCTGGGTGGAAGCCGCAACCAGCCATTTGTCGTCGCGTCTAGTGGCTGCGTCTAGAGGTCGCGTCTATTGGCCGAGCTCGGTGGCTCAATGTGCGGATACTCTTAGCATCACTGACTCACTCTACATTAATTCTCTTTCCATCCAAAAGTTGACTTGATGAGGTCGCTATTAGCGATAAGTCCGCCTATTGTACAGATCTGTGGTTATTTTCACAAGACTTGTGTACAATATTTTATTTTTAACTGACATCTGCTCGTTGCTTTCCCCGCGTGGAGTTTTCTCAGGAACTGTGCATTTTTCCGGGATAAGAAGTAGTCTATATTACTCTCCGGTCTATGCAAAACATTACGTTATACTCCGGTACTGCGTGAAAAAAGGATAAACCAACAACCATACTTGACGCATTAATAATAGTACGGATTTAATGGTAAATTTTTGCTTACAGATTTCTCCCGCCTGGTTCGTACCTCGACGCCAACAAATTTAACGTCTACGAATTAGCAGCCATCATGGATCGTCTGATGCATACTCCTAATGTCTACAAACAGTACTTCAAATGGAAGAGCCAGTTAACCTACAGTGATCCCAAGGTAGAAAATGTCTGCGCGGTCTGTGCTGCCCTGAACAATAGGGAGTTGGTGGAGAAAACTACTGTTTACGAGGAGTTCAGAAAGTGGTGGAACCCTTATTATAAGAAAAGGTGTTGATCTTGTCATATTCAGCCTGTAGGTTAGTGTCTATGGAAGTAGGTTTAATGCGCAAGACCATGTTAATGCTCTGTGGTCGTAGCTCAGACCACGTGGACATCGGGAACTTTTTCTTGCTGTACTTTTTACGGGGACATTTGGCCAAAGACGTTTAAAAAAATCCTGTCACTTGTCATTAAGGTGAACTATAAGAGGCAGAAAAAAGCGCCTATCTTCCACCGAGGACTGATCAGGTGAGCCACGAATGTGGAGTGTGTTTTATTTGTTCCGTTTCACAGGATATATCTTCTGCCAACTACTTTTCCTTCATTTGACCAGAATGTTATAGCCTTTTTTATGTCTGAGTGAGATTTTCATCTCCCTTATGATTTTCAGTTGTGCAGTTAAACGTTTCACTTGAAACTAAATTTAATCTAGACCGACTGCTTGGCATCCTAGAATGCCGAATGAATCCAGTGCCTAAGTATTCGTATAGTAAACCATGTTTTTTAAACATAAGCTGAAGGCAAATTGGCACAGAAAATGTTTTTATTCGTTTTTAGGCTTTTGATACTCTGTGTGCCTATGGTCTTTTGCGTGGCCTAAATGGTCCTCTGAATCACACAGTCCTTTTTGGTGTAGGGAGCCTGAAATGAAATCTATGATTTGCAATCGCTTGCAATAATAAGTAGGCATTTCATAATTTTTAAATTGTTGTCTTTGGGGATATGTGTTATATGGTTGTACTGAAAGTGGATAGACAATGGGACAAGTTGATGGTACATTATTTTAGAGCTTTGTAATATATTTTAGTAACAGATGGTGTCGATTCTGTCGTTTCATGCCTAAATCTAATTTTAGTTTCATTCTCTCTTTCCAAAACACAACGTAAGAAAGAGATGGAAGATGCTTTACAGACCTAAATTTTGTTTTGGAGCTTTCAGACATCTTGCATCCTTAATTAGACGCCACTTAATACATTGCCGTTAAACTTACACTAGACACTAGCAAGTGGATTAATTTTACAGGTCTAAAATATATTCCAGATCTTTCGCATTTAGAATGAGAGATTTAAACTAAAATTAGGTTTAAGTATGACATGACAGAATCGTCATCATCATGTCTTTCCAATCTACAATAAGTTTTAGGGCTCTCAATTATTCACTGACTGACTGATTCTATTCCAATGACGAATAAAGACGCCACCAAATTCATATTAACAAGCAAGTAAACTTGACAGATCTAAAATATATTCCATCTCTTTCGCGTGTTCTAAATTGGAGAGAGACCTACTTAATTATTAAATTAGTTTCGGTGTTTACGACAACAAAATTGATGTAGTTGTTGTTTACATCTATATGAAACTCAGTACTATGATATCGTTTTAAAATTTTTGTAATGTGTACTTTATTATTGTAAGGAACTGTACAGTAGCGTGGAGATTTTAATGAAGATTTTTTTTTCTTCTTTCGTGGCCATTTATGAAGATTATGAACGATCTTCTAGAGTTTAGTTCAATACGTCAATGGTTTGATGTTGTTTGTGTCAAATAGGTGATAACTTAAATGAGCTGAAATACTAACATTGAATTTTATGATTATCTCTGATATCCTAACAATAAATGAATAATTGATGTCATTAAGAGTCTCATTGTTAACTTTGATATTTATAAATCTTATTTAAGTTTGATGTATATAGTTATGATTGTGTATACCTATGTTATCTGTAAAAAGAGGTTCTACTCTTTTTTAAAAAGAGTACAACCTCTTTTCAATAATAACATATTATTGTTTTGGTTTCGGCCAGCAACATCTTATTTTTTTTTGTACTGACAAATAATATTGTTACTTATTGTACTCGTAGAAGCTTTAACTCTACATTACATTATTAATACTTACCATTTTTTAACTTTTTTGTTTTTAGTTTTCGTATAAGCTATCAAACAAAACAATAAAAAAAAATGGAAAACTGATGGGTAAAAATTTTCTGAGCCAAATTTAGCAAAGCTTTATGTGACTACTGTATTACCACCTATTCGTCAATTGTTGTTAAAATGCTTTAATTGTACTTAATATAATTTAAAGTTACGTACTTAATTATTAACTTAATTATAATCATTCGATTATTATGATGTGTTATGGTACTTTTAATGCTTCTTGTAATTTTGTTTGGTACTAACAAGATAATTTATCTCTATTTTGGTTTAATGTGCTTTTAGTGCTAACAAAGTTGGAATAAAAATATAAATAGGTTATGTGTTTACGACAATTTTCTATACTTGTCCAATAATAAAAACAAACTCACCGAATGCTCACCGATGACAGCAACAGTGATTCGATCGCTAATTAATGACATAATTAGAATTTGTATATTTAAATTTCGTAGATGTCAGTTGCTATTTAAATGAGTAAAAAAATATATTATTGTAATTTGACCTCTTGTGCCTTTGAAATATGGTTTTTATTAAAAGATTATTTAGACTAAGGCCTGTATTATTAAATCGGAATTACCTTTCAGAGCTATTTTGAATGCACTATAACATATACCTTTTACCTGGTACTTGTAAGGGGTATAGTAAAAATGAGATCTCAGGGCAACTCCTGAGTATCATAACATTCAATATTGTCTTACGACTTTTCTCAGAAATCTAATACGTTTTAAACGTAGTAAAAAGTTTGCCTGGGCCCCGATCGCGCTAATTTGAAATGACAGCGTACAGTTATAGTTTATTTGTGGTTTGAGGCCAACTGTGTTTTAGTTTCGGTTCAGGCGTTGTTGCCTCTTTTTAACTTTTTTAAAACATTTCATTTGACAGCTTTAACTGTCAGTTGTTGTCGAGAAACATCTCAACTTTTGGTAAAACTATTAGCGCGATACGAAACGGTCAAAAAGCTGTGAGGCGGTTGTGGTTTAGGTGCGGTTTGGTTGATAATTTTTAACGCGATTGTCCTCCTGGTTACTTTCCCGTGCGTTTTCCATCGCACACGTTTTGAGACCGCATCAGCGCACTGCGTTACTATATCCTATTGTTTTTCTAAGATCGCCTTAAGTTTGCGCAGAGTTTTCTAGTATTTAGATAGATCGACTTAAATTTATTACCTTTGGGAGAGAACAAAAAATACTAAATCATCGTCGATCAAAAGTTGTTGAGAATTTAACATTTTTTCAATAACCCTGTAGTATAACTTTTTTTTAATACTCGATTAGCTGTTAATTTTTTGACAGCAGCCGGCGAGTGCGTGCACAGGTCTGAACGCGCTACCAAAATGACCGAACAAAAAAAACAACGTGATGTTTGACGGAATTAATAGATCTCTTGCGAGTCTTTGGGACGTATATCGTCAAGGTACAAGTATTTCAATTTGAATGGCTCAGAATTGGCCAGCGTTTCATCCACTTCTATTTCAATCTTTTTTCCGTCTAAAGAACCAAAATGCTAAAGAAACGCCAACTTTTTGAAGAAAGTGTCGGAGACATTGGTGTGGTTTCGGTCCGCGACGTCCACAAGCTTAAATCACACTGAAGTAACTGCAAACTATGTCGCTGATATGCAGACCGTAGACGCTTATGCAAACGTTCGTTTGCTTGTCAAAACAACAACGCTTTTACATCAAGCGTCGATTACGAGATACCCGAAATCCGCGCTTGATGCAGAAGCGTTGTTATTTTGATTGTCTTTGGTAGTTTAGATAAAAAGGGAGGAAAAATGAACGAAAAACACGAATGAAAGTCGAACTTACCGCCAACATTAAAAAAATAATTTTCTTCAAGTCATGAGGTCATGCCTCAGCCGCATCTTGAGTCGAGAAGTGTCGAAATAGCGACTAAAAATATCGATTATGAGAATGTTTGGAGAACGTCCTTAAGGGGCAGCTTAGACGTTCAAGCAAACGTACGTTTGCATCCCCTAAGGAAGGCTTAAGTTAGGTCCACGGAACATTTTATATTACGATTAATAATATGAGTGTTAGAGTCATATAAGCGGTCACATCCGGTGTAGATAATAGCATTTCTATAATAATTCAATTGTGCAGAGATAACAACTATACCTACTGCATATTAAATTTAATCAGGTCGAAGGTTAAATTAATTAAAAAACAACACACACACTAGGCGAGTGCCCGTTGGTATTGATAATGGCGGATATCAATCGCGCCCGTCAGAAGCTCACACGGTCCGGTTATAAAAGAGAGGCTGGAGAAGAGCTGGGATCGTTTTGTAGCTCACAAGCTCGAAAAGGTTGCTAACGTGGAAAAGGAGTCGCGTGCCGCGCGCACCGATAGTTTCGAAAGCAGAAACTCGATACATAAAAAAAGTTTTGCTCTTTCGCTCGGCGCTAATGTTATTTTGTGTCTCGTACATTTAAACCCTCGCTACGCTCAAGATTCTTAGAATCTACTTACATTAGAATCTTAGAATCCTTCGCTTCCTCGGGTTTCAATACAAGTAGGTACTCTCGTCATATAACAAGTTTACAGCCTTGTATACTACTTGTAATAACTTGTAATTAACTACTTGTAATAACTACTGTCTGAAGGAAATTTGATGCGGTTGATGTAGGATCTCTGTTTTGTGCTTAAACACAGCTCCTATTTTCAGGAATCGGTTTCTATTACCATCACCAATGCTTTACTGTCAAAAAGATAAAATGTTACGAGTATAAATAAAATTAATGAACTAGATGACTAAAATGTTAACAATAAGCATGAGGAATGGTATAAATCTGTGTCAGTGTTTTTTTTCTGAATAAGTACCTAATTTTCCAAATTTTTTTTTTCCATATTCTTATTAAACTGCTTCTTGTGAATTTGCTTTCTGTAAGGTAGATTTTGTCAGAGGAATATTGTCTACGCTAGAAACTGTGTGTTCTGTACGAATATTGATTTGTATGTAGAAATATATTATAATGTTCTAAAATATACGCACAATAGACAAAATTCAAATCTTCCATTAGATAATATAATAAAATCGTCAAGTAGATTCATTTCCTTCCATTTTGCGAACAGTACCATGAAATAAGTAATTTTATAAGCCATTTTGGTACACCCTATATCATCAGTACCAGGCTCTACCTCTCTGCGCCTGAAGAAAGTCTGATATGAATTTAACACATAAACAGGGTTTATTTTTGAGACCGGACTGTAAGAATAGTAGTAGCAGAAAAACGTTCATAAGAGACCATCACTTTTGGAGGTATTTTCACCTAAAAAAACAGGGTCGATTAGCATCAAAAAAGTATTTATGTAAATTACATGATTTCTTATTGATTTTACAAAATATACGAATGCAGGTTAAAATATCTTTAAAAGTTAATTACAGTCTCTCTGAAATTAATTAATTTTACGTAAAATAGAGTTAAACATAATAGTGGTCATTTTGAATAATTCTGTTTTTAATTTTTACACCCTTACTGCTTGGTCTCGAAAAATACACCTTTTGTATATTTTCTTGTGCTTCTGTTATACCGCTAACTGCGAATAAGCGATACAAAAGAAAAGCCTTTAATTTGCATTTGTCACTTATGCGTCTCTTTTTTAGCTTAGTTTTCCATCACCTGGTTACCTACTCCACTCTATTCGCTTCCAGGCTTCCTCTAAGTAGGTACAGAATAGATAGCCTAAGGCCATCTTCTATACATCACCAGGCATTATTGTTAAATATGCTTACGAGTATTATATGTAATTCAACCTAATAATATGATATATTTTTATTATCACATAAACTTGACTCATGTATAGAAACTCCTTATTTAAACAATAAAAATGTTATAAGAATTCATAAAGGAAGATAAAAGAGCTTGTGAATTGAAGTAGCATTGTATGAATTTGTATCGAAGGTACTTATATTTCAAATGACAGTGTAAAACACGGCTTCTTTGAAAGGAGTGTTTTTTTTGCCCATTCAGCATTCATCCGTTTAGAAATCATCCATATTGTAAAACCTAATTATTTACCTAATATTGTGTGGCGTCACACGTCATACCGGTCCGTGTGTGGACCGGCCTGATCGTTTGACGTACACGTCAAGTTTCAATTTTATCATTGAACGCCACCACAACTGCGAACGCGACCAATGAGTGCAACAAGCAATATATCGCTCTCTCTCTCGCTCTGGCTTCTCGCCGCTCGATGATCGCTCGCGCAGTGGATTTTTATATTGTTATATTTATAAGTTCTCGCATTATCGTTATAATATTTTATAAGCACGTCGTGTGTTCATTTCAACTCCTTGGAACTACGGTTCCTCCAAAATTGATTAATATAGGAAAGGTGAAATACGAAGCGGAAGCAGAATTCAATTCTGTAAATTATGGTAACTATTCCAATAATATCGGTTTTACCTATCAAAGTAATGTTAGAGGTCATTTTTGTCAACCAACCTTAAAAATAAACTATGTGTACCTACCTATTACGAGAAAAAAGTATAACATATAGATATTACGTAAGTAAATATAAAGTAACTATTAAGAAGCCTTATAAGTGTTGTTGTTATTAATAAATGTGTAAATGTGAATAATAATAAAAATATGGGTGGTTACTTTAAGCTTTTATTTATTTAACATTGCATCTAATTAACCACCCTGTTAACCCTAACCAAGGGCACGCTAAACCACGATGGTCAAAATAGTAGGTATAATGGTTTGAGATCATTGTGACGACAACTGACACTTTTGGTAACGCACTAGCTACGATGGTGTCCGGCCATCGCAATTACGTTAATTTGGCAGTTTGGTAAATCATTATGATATCAATTTCCCTCCCCCAATAGGTAACAACATAGTTGATAGACATGACATTACTGGCTTTTGGCACTATTGCCAGTTGTGATGGATGATGGTGGATGATGATGGACCTTATCATCACCGGTGGTGAAGCCACCGGTGATGATAAGGTTCATCATAATTAGCTATGTTATTAGTTCATAAAGTTAAAGCTATTTTGAACCTTATCACCACTGAATAAGGACTAACTGTTTTTTTTGCCGCCGGGCCTACGTGGTTCCGGGCGACATTTCAAGAGAGGGCTATAACTTCTGCGAGTGTTCGTCTGGGTGTGTACCTACCACCGCTTTGCTCGTGTATTTTGCCGTCAAGCGGTAATGTGAGAACGTTACTTTGTATCGGTTTGATTAACAAAGTACCTAAGTGAAATTACTGAGCTATAGTAACAAGCGAAACTGAAGTGCCACGCAGTTCTTTGTGTTTCGAACCATCAGACAAACGACCAGTAGGGCTAACATGCGCACCGTGACCAAATTTTCTCGATGCTTATGTCGTGCATTTGTCTCATGTTCGCGAGAGAAAGAGCGAGACAAAACAGTCGACAGAATTTTGTCGTGGCGCGCATGTTAGCCCTGCAGGACCCCGGCTAGCAAAATCGTGTTCGTTTTCGAGTCCAACCCGATTAAGATCAGCGGTCGCTAGGTCTTCGGCTGAAAGGATTTGTCTAGAATTTTTATTTTAGAACGAACGTTATGAACGAAAGAAGTTGTTACAAAACGAACACTAGCGGAAACTCTAGACGATTCCTTCTAGCCGAAGACTAGTGTCCGTCGGTTTTAATCGGTTTGGAATTTAAAACGAAGACGATAGCCGTTAGCCGGTAAGGCAGCGGGGCGTATCATTATCAAATAGTATAAAAAACTCATTGAACTGCCATACAAGTAGTCTACAAATAACATTAAAAGTAAAACAAAAGGCACTCTGCGGTGCGAGCGGCGCTAACGAAAAAAGTTGCCAAGTCCCAAGTTAATTAGAAAACTTTGGTACGTTTTCTTAGCGGTCGCCACATCCATACAAAAATGTACCAAGTTTAGTAGTTACGAGGCTGTGCGTGCGGGGAATGCTTATTTCCACGGTACGAAAGAGTCACGACTTTGTAATAAGTGCTTAATGTTACCGTTTACACCCTCTCCATCTTCCAGATCAGCTGATAGTGGATAAAACTTTTGAGCAGCTTCTGTTCGGAGGTTGTCAAATGTTACGCTATTGGTCAGTATTCGGTTAAGACTTTTTTATATACTACTAGCTTCTGCCCGCAGCTTCACCCGCTTTCCCACAGAACCCGTGCATTTTTCCGGGATGGAAAGTAGCTTATGTTACTCTCCGGTCCATAACCTATATCTATGCCAAAAATCACGTCGATCCGCTGCTCCGTTGCCGCGCCAAAGGAGGACAAACCAACAAACGTATAATATAGACACACTTACGCATTTAATAGATTTATAGACATTGACAATGGCACAGAACAGATAATAGTACAAGACAAGGGTAACAAGAAAAAACATCAAGACGGCAATTATTTGTGGTCATTAAATAAGTAAAGGCTAGAATAGAACTAACTGACAACTAGGACCGGAGGGTTACAACCGGAGTTGACCAGACACCACAAGTGGCATCCGTTCAGTGGCGTTCACGAGTATGAGTATGTATGTTCAAGCTCAATTGTCAAACCCCAAGTGGCGTCATCACACAATTGTATCTAATGGAACTAGATGGCGCCACTAGAAAAGTTAACACGCGCAAGCGAGTTGTTAAAAGCGAGTGTTTACACCAACCGTTATTTACGACAATAAAACCAGCCCAGAATGCGTTTACAAGGTGTTTTCTTAACTTAGCCTTTACGTAATTTGTAATATGAACAATGTATCAGTATGAGTACGAGTATAAGTTGTTAGTGGGAGAACTAACTGATAACTCTTCTGCGAGAGTGCGCCGGGGTTGTTACCACCGCTTTGCTCTTGAAGTCTGCCACCAAGCAGTAGTGTGCAAGCATTACTGTGTTCCGGTTTGATGAGCAGAGTATTCAGTGAAATTACTGGGCTTATGAGACTTAATACCTAATATCTCAGGGTAACGAGTGCAATGCAGTGCCGCGCAGGCCTTTGTGTTTCAAAGTTCTGGGTGGCACTGCAATTGTTATGGGCCGGCGTTATGCTTACCATCAGGCAAACGACCAGCTTGTCTTGTTACCAAATAAAATTAAAAAAAAAATTACCCATATCCTTTGTTCTTCCCGACCATTACTGACGGAAGAGAGCAACACAAAACTCGACGCAATATTAAGATCAGTTTTTTGACGACACTAATAGAACGTTTTTTCTAAATTCTGTGAGTACAACATAGCGCAACATAAAGTTGTCTACACATCACTGGCGTTTTAGATAAAAATCTCCCGGATGTGAGGAGAGAGTGCCTATCGCTCGGTGATGTCATTACTGAGGCCCCAGGGTACGCCACCGATAGGCACTGAGCTACGAAAGGGTGGAAGTGGAGAGCGCTATGAAACAAATAGAAAAGTGCAAGAAAACTACCAGGACTCTAGATTTTGGGAAGTGAAGAACAGTTTTAGGTTAAGGTTGGAATTATGGAATTTATGTCAATGTGAAGGAGGTAAGAAGTTTGAATTATACACTCATGTATCAGTTTAGCCGAGACGAGTTTCTAGCCCTTCTTCTTGCTCGGCCTATACCAGATTAGAACGGGCACGGTGGGTTTCTGGAAGGTTCGTTGACTTTGGGCACGGATTGGATCTATTGATGTCTTTGTCATTTATTATGTTCTGATAAAGACAGAATTAGTTTTAGCCTGTGATTCGGGTAGACGAGCGTTACAGAGACTCGTTGTTAGAGTCGTTTATTTTAACCTTCATAAGTGCTCTCTTGGGGCCTATATGAATAAAGCATTTTGAATTTGATAACGATATACTTTTGCTTGAAATAAAGCGTTGCAATGTCTTATCTCTTTATTGCGTTGGGTTTGGATTCCATACAACATTAAGTACATATCGTGGCGTGGACGTTACTGTATAATTATCTTGTTTTCAACAGACTACAAGCCTTTATTTACTTGCTACTACATAAACACTACACCATCAGTGCCGCGCAGGCCTTTGTGTGTCAAAGTTCTGAGTGGCACTACAGTTGCTATGAGCTTGCGTTGTGCTTGCCATAAGGTAATCCGATCTGCGCTTTACCCAATAGTATTATTATATGTTCGATGCCAATAGCATAAAAAATCCTGGGACCTCCACGATTCGCACCGCGGCGACACCGCGGTACCTACTCAATACAAAGAGGCTGTAAGTAGATTTGCCGCTCCGCAAACCGCTTCCCCGACCGCTTCATTCAATTACTACATATTCACATTCTATAACGGTACTAGTTTATTGTGCTAAAAATTTTTAGACATATTTTTATCTGACCACGTCTCTATTGGCGTGTTCTGGAAACGCTAGAAAGGCGTCTCCTATTCTACGATTAATAGTATATATTATATAATTATCACCTTCAAGTATAAAAACTAAGAATTTATCAATTAAAAACCTTATAAATAAAAAACAGTATTAAGGTCGCCTTCTGCAGGTAGGGTGCCCAACAAGCTGGCGACATTACCTCGCTGAATAGCTAAACTAATACGTTGACCGAGGTAAGCGCCAGCTCGTTGGTCACCTGTCACTTCTACTTCTTCAAGTATATAATAGGTATCTTGTTCTTGCTGTTAAGGCTCAATTTACACCGCTGCAGAATTAGTTGGAATATAATTTCGTGCACAAACTTAATGTACAATATTGTTTAACGTACAAACTTAGCTGTACTAAATATCTCGGAATAGCATCTCGACATAGAAATATTGTCGGGAATATATCCGTGTTTACAATGAATGCAACTGAGTCGAATCTATAAACGGGAAATTTCTCTGACTGATTTGTCTCTCGGGATGCGATTTTGAAATACAAACGATCAAGACAGTAGCTTCTGAGACGGATATCATTTCGAGTAAATTAAAATAACCCTCCTGCACAGAATAAAATTTAAGAAAAAAAACATTAAAATCGTTTTTTGATGTTACTTTCAATTCATCATGAGCCTGAAGACGTCCACGGCTGAACACCACTTGCATTCCCTACAGAACACCACTTGGATTGGCTTTTTGCATCCAACGGCTCCCCTCAGTATTGACCAGGTCGTCGGTCCACCTAGTTAGCCCAGCGTTTTCCAGTTCGTGGTCGTGTAGTGGGACTTTTTTTCTATTAGCAGAGTACTAGACCAGTCTTTAGGGAGTAAAAGAGACTGTAAGCAGGATCTTAATTAAAGTCTTGTTTTATCATAGACAAAAATATTTGTCTACGGTATCACCAACGTTTCTTTCTATGAATACCAGCACAGAGTAGTACAAGAAATATACGAGTATTTCTTTAAGCTCCCAAGAAGTTACGAAACTCTGATTAAGCTCAACCCAATCGAACCTCCAGATTGTACAAAATGCCGGCTCCCAATGAGGCGTGAAGATTTTTACGACCTCACTAATTGACCGCCAACACCGGCAGCTATAAAAGTTATTAATTGGTTTCCCGCCGTACCCGGCCACAGTCAAGGTGAGAAACAGTAGACAATGTCCTTTACTATTACGTGGTTTATTATTTCTTATAGATGATGATGATAATGATGTCTTCCTTGCTGATTTTGCTAAAATGATAACTCTTTTTTTTTTCTTCTAATTTATTTTTACCTAACAAAGGTATGCCATCCCCATCGTACCCTAAGCAATGATTCCACTTACAAAATTAATTTAATTCACAGTTATATTTAATTATGCAAAAAATGATAACTTTTTGTAATGCGATAGGTACTGGAGGGCAATCGCGTTAAAAATTATCAACCAAACCGCTACTAAACTACAACCGCACCACAGCTTTTTGACCGTTTCGTATCGCGCTAATAGTTTTACCAAAAGTTGAGACGTTTCTCGACAACAACTGACAGTTAACGCTGTCAAATGAACGGCAATATCGAATTCCACACGCCTGAACCGAAACTAAACAACAGATGGTATCAAACCACAACCAAACCATAACTGTACGCTGTCATTTCAAATTAGCGCGATCGGGGCCCTGTCTACGAGATTACAAAACTTAAGTAAAACAGTATCTTAAATTAAGGTGCGGAAATGTATGATTTTTTTTGGATGGAGAGCACTCAAACAAACCAGCACGGAAAAACAAAAACTAGGGACTGACTCTCAGGTTCAGATACCTTCTGTTCAGGTCTATTCAGGTTCAGCCGGAACATACCGATATTAGGTACCTATATTTGGTGACAAATTTTCAAATTCTATCCGGCGCGGCGCGTATATGACTCAGAATAGTACCTATATCTACCTATAGTTCAGTCAGTAGTTTTCCTTCTGGTTATATCTGTAGACTGTGTCGGGACCGGAAGCTGTAAATACTGGCCGCTACTACTTCCGGCTGATCGACACGCATCGGCCGCCTTTTTTGCCGGAACAGGGTTCGATAAATGTAGGCTTGTGTCGGTTTGGGTTAGAAAGGGTGGTGGAAAATGGAAAATCGAAACCTATTTTTACTAGGTACGGAAAAAACATAAATCTTAATAGAGAATTAATATCGATTGCTTCATAATTCATGCATGAACATCGTTGCGAAAATATACTTTGCTTTTGTTGCAGTCACTAATAATAATTAATTAGCTCAATTACACATTCTTCTGATCTAGAGGATTTGATTGTGATGGACCAAGGCAGTTACTTACGGCACAGTGATCGCGAGATGCTAGGACACTTAATGGCCCTACTGACTACTCAGCAGTGGTTACTGAATAATGGTTGAAGAAGAAGACTCGATTTCATCGTACTATGGAGATGAATGGGGGGGGGGGGGGTATTTTTACAGTGTGTCATGATCGTGTATAATATTAAGTAACGTGGCCTACTCACCACAAACTCACCCGTTGGTAAACGAGGCATAACACGCTCACGCGCGATTTGAAGCAAAACCATCAAAAATCTATGAAACAGACAAGAACCGAGATAGTGTTGTCTCTTTGAATCCTTCGAAGCACTGCCTGGGCTGAAAGCGATGACTGCTCTGCTACATACATTACTTGCACCACTGCGTATTTACCGCGGCTTCTACACTGAACCCGAAGTGGTTGTTAAACTATTTTTTTTAATAGATGTCGTAGAAGCGGCGGTGATCGTGGTTTTTCCAAAGTTTGCGTGCTCGTGGTTCAAATTCAAATTCAAAAGTCTTTATTCAAAGGAGCACTTATGAAAGTTAAAATGACTCTAACAGCCGGCCTCTGCAACATTCATCTACCCGAATCACAGACTAAAACTAATGCTGTCTTTATCAGAACATAATAAATGACAAAGACACCAACAGACCCAATCCGTGCTCAAAGTCAACGAACCTTCCAGAAACCCACCGTGCCCGTTCCCAATTGGTATAGGCCGAGCAAGAAGAAGGGCAAGAAACTCGTCACGGCATTCTTTTTAAAAAAAAAGTAGTTTGTTGTAAAAGTAAAAAGTAGGTTGATGTAAAACCATCAATCACGCACGTACCGTCTAATGGCAGCTTGTATAAGTGACGATGCTGATATCAAATTTAAAAACCCTACAGAATTCACAGTTCCACATAAGAGAACTCCAACAGATTAAATTAAAAACACACATCCTCGATTTAAATTGAATGCCTGTTAAATAAGCTCGGCTAATGGGTTCGTTTCCATTCAGACAGGAGGGGGGAGACAAAAATCTCATTTCCTGGACTGAAGTGAAGACACGCTGATAAGGAACGCACGCTTCCCTTGTTCGCATTAGTCTGGTGGAGCCGTGTGTTTTGGTTTCTGTTTGAGTGTTGCCTGAAGTTGTTTTGAAGTGGATTAGTACGAAAATAAAATAAACGGGCAGAATGCCTTTGTTAACCAGCTTGAAATAATAATTAATTATATGTACCTAGTTTAAATAAAATAAGAAAACCCACTTCCACCTCTTGTCTCCATCATCAGTACCTCGACGGTGAGTGCAATCTATTGTAATCGTCAAAACGAATCATATGAGCTCAAACTCGAAGGGTTTTCTTTTAGCCACTAAAGAATTCCACTATCCATCCTGGCTCCATCATCAGATCAGCTCCATGATACGAAATTATAGTTTTATCATCGGAACTACATATACATACAAAATTTCATTTCGATATGACAATTAGAAGTACGTTAAAATTGACTTCTAAGATTTTATTACATTACTAGGTTTTACCCGCGTGGAGATATTGGATTTGATGGTTTTTATTTTTTTGCGCGGAACCCTAATTATTTTTCTAAAATAAAAGTAGCGAAGTTACTCCTTATAACATCAGGTGTCTACCAGTGAAAGTCCCGTCAAAATCGGTCCAGCCGTTTCGGAGATTACCCGGAACAAACAGAAGACAGAAAGACAAAATTTTAAAAAAATGTGGTTTTGTTATAGGTTCCGTATATACTTTCATATGCATTTATTAAAAAGCTATTATTTTGATATTACAAACAGACACTTCAATTTTATTTATTTGTATTTGTATAGATTAATTACAAGTGGACCTAAAAATAATGAATCCTGCTCAGAATCCTCTCTAGTCTTATTCTAACTTATTTCTTTGTACAAAAGACAAACTATACTAAACTTACCGTAACACGTGCTCCATACGATCCTTCTCAAGGATCACGTAACGTTGTTTAGTCCGAGTATTTGGTTCGTTTAGCAGAACCAACAGATGTTCATACCTACTTGCCTTTAGACCGCCTGCATACTTGCCCACTTGTTACAGCAACAGCTTAGTTGCTAGTGACTGCTACATACAGTGGTCAAGAATTCAAGTTAAACACGAACAGTGGACACAACTCTTCGACAAACATGTGGTGTGTTTGTCGAATTTATCTTTATTCTAGGCACACGACAGTGTGTCAGCCAATCTGCTTATTCTACACATACTTTAATGGTAAATTATCAATAACAAAAATATATGTTTCAGAATAACAGAGAAAATGTTTAGATTATCCTAGACATTGTGTAATTTTTTTATTACCAATCCACTTATTTCTGCTCAAAAAACTTTATGGTGGGTCCGTTTCTGCAAGACCTACATAATTTAAAGATACCTAAATCCATAGCAAGTCGGTATACCTACCACAAAAGCGCCAAATTAGATTCCCACAAATCATTTATTTATGACACAAAATGACACAAAAATTACACACTTATTTATGTTGAATCCTTAACTTCCCGAACTAACGTATACACTGTGTTTCAGGAGTTTCAGCCTGCGTGAGCAATGTTTACCATGTCCAGCTACTGTCGGTCACCTTTATTGTCTACCACTAGCCGCTGTGAATGGCTATACTGGTGACTAATTGCAGCTAATAGTAGCCACGTGTACGGTCGGCCTTAGCTTTCTACTTGGTTGCCATCATTAGCGAACGGGGAAATGTTTTCCTTTTCCATAACAATACGGAGTTAGATTTTTTATTATAGACTATCTAATGGCAAATTGCCTTAGTTACTACGTATCATCCATGTTTGCCGGTATTGGCAGGTCTAAAATTATTGGCTTTATCCAGGCCACTACAAGTTAGTCTTTATGGTTAGTATAGTGTTTTATGCTTGTAGCATTGCCATGTTGAATTGCAAATTGCAATGCTAATTCGTTGAGCTTTCATGAGCAAATAAAATTAGCAGGCTCATGAGACTGAATTACCTTGTGTCTCAGGGTAACGAGCGCAAAGTAGTGCCGCGCAGGGCTTTGTGTTCAGATTGGCACTGCATTTGTTATGGCCTAGGGGCTAGCGATATGCATGAGGCATACGATCCACTCGTCGCATTAATCAATTGTATAAAAAAATTGCAGTGCTTTTTAGTCGATAATAATATAATATCCGATCCCAGTAACAACAATAAAATATCTACACATTTTGTATAACAAATGACATTCACGTATTTTATATTTATAAAATCAGGAACCACGAGGATCATGAGCCCACAAACACTGAAAAAACTTGCTTTCTCGGTGCACAGATATTCCTAGCGCAGGAATCGAATCCGCGAACCTTACGCAGTTAAATCCAGTGCGTTACAAATGTCTTGTTGGTTAGCAATTTTAACAGTTAGTAAGTTGAACATGAGAAAGAATTACAAAAGGGCAAGCGAAGGCCCCAAATCAAGTGTGATGTAGGGCTCCACGTCGCCTGCTTGACTCCGGTGGGACAAGTGGCCAGTAATGGATATCTATTAGCCGCAGGCACAGGCTGTTTCTTTCTAGGGCTGGCTCTACGGTTAAGATTATTAACGTATTTTGACAAAATTTTATTTCTTGCCTCCTTAATGTGGGGCAAATCTTGCAAGCTAAAAGAATTGGAACAAATTTGTATGGAGCTTGGTGACCCAGAAAAAATTAACTAGCCTCAATTTTTTTCTACTCGTAGATATGTGCCTGAAATAAAGAACCTAGTAAAACAATAAAAAAAATTTTGAGACCTGCGTTTTTTTTAAACTAGTATAAAATGCGTAGTAGAAATGCAAAATTAATTAACAGCCACACTGCGTTCCTAAAAATATCCAAAAAGCAGCAACATTATAAAAGTATGGCGTCGAGTTTTGGCGGGAATGCGAAAATGTGCTGTTGTTGATTTTGTGTTATTTACTAAAACCTGTGTTTTATCGAGTGTTAATGTGTAATAATGGTGGATTATTAACCATTAAGTGTTCGTAAACGTGCATGAGTGAAAGGCAAATAGTACAAAGACGAAAAACGTGTATTTTCGTATTCTATTCAAAACTCCATAGAAGCTTCAGTAAAGTATCCACCGCTTTACTGAAGCATTACTTCGACTTGACCGCGCCTAGACTAAACTTTAACGTGACTTTGACGACTTTCAAGCACAAAAACTAGAGATTTATTATATATTATTATTGATATAACTCGACACTGGCTAAATACGCTAACCAAGTGGAGCCAAAAAAAAAAAAAGGATGGCGTCATCTTCACGTCATTTTTGACAGTTCCGTTTCGAGAAATTGCGTTCCGCTTCACGTTACATACTAAAAAACTTTATGTATTTTCAGGAAATCGCAGGTCTACAATATTGTAATTTCATTTCAGAATATCTAGATTTTATGAGCTCATTCCAAAAAAATTTTAGTACCAAAACGGAACAAGTCTTTTGAGCCACGGTGTCGATTGTGCCGAAATTTTGCATACATATGTAGATGGATGACAATGCTATATAATGATGTCACAGAGCTGGTCTGATGATGCAGCAGGAAGGCGGCCATAGGAACTATGTAACGAAACGACGTAACCATTACTGTGTTCCGATTTAATGAGCAAAGTATTCAGTGAAATTACTGGGCTTATAAGACTTAATACGTAATGTCTCAGGGCAACGAGTGCAATGCAGTGCAGTCTAGGCACTATATTTTTCAAAGTTCTGAGTGGCGCTGCTATTGCTTGTTATAGGCCATTGTTATAGGCCAGGGTTTACCATCTCGCAAACTATCTGCTCATCTTGTTATCCAACAGTATATAAAAAAAATATTACCTGTCATTTTTGCCACCCCTACTTTCAAGCTGCCATCCATTACAGAGATCCCGGCACTCCGCCACGCAGCCACTCGCGGAGATCAAAGAAAGCTAAAAGCAGGTAAATGAGTTCGCAAGGAAATCTTTTATCGTGCCACTTTACAGGTAATACTGTTGGTGGCTGGAGCGTGATAGAAAATAAATGCTCTTGGGGGCTTTTTGTGGGTTGCAAACATGTCAGTGAAATTACTGGGCTTATGAGACTTAATACCTAATGTCTCAGTGTAAAGAGCGCACATGCAGTGCCGCGCCTTTGTGTAAAGTTCTAGGCAGCACTGCAATTGTTATGGGCTGGCGTTATGCTTACCATCAGGCAAACGATACGCTCGTGTCGCTAGCCAAAGGGATAAAAACAAATCAAGCCACTACAAAAAAGGTGGAGGTTCTCATTAACACAAATCTATAATAAAAAAAGATAAAAAACCGACATCGGAAAAGGAGGTTTTAGAACCTCCGAAAATTTACACAAAAAATGCGGAGGAATTTAAATTTGTCCGTATTTTTTTGTGTAAATTTTTTACACAAGGAGTAGGTACCTTTACGAATAATTTGGCGCATGTGGGCCTTAGAATATTAGATTCGTGGTCAAACAATTACCTGTCGAGAAACAAAAACAACACAATAAAACAAAAGTAAATTATTAGCAATACTCAAAAAGCCCAATAAAACCTGCCAACGGAAAACTTCGGCGAACCTAATCAGCAAATTGTGCGACCACCGATTTGAAAACAGTAGAACGCTTTTAGCCAAATGTGTTTCAGATATCGGAGACGTTATCAGGCAGCGCTTGGAGTAATTGATGGTTTTCGAACAGAATTTAACAATTTTTCAGTATTTTTAAGTTCATTATTTTTATGCTATTTGGTAACGAGACGAGCTGGTCATTTGCTGATGGTAAGCATAACGCCGGCCCATAACAATTGTAGTGCCACTCAGTACTTTGAAACACACATGCCTGCGCGGCACTGCAGTGCGCTCGTCACCCTGATACATTAGGTATTAAGTCTAATAAGCCCAGTAATGTCACTGGCTCTCTGCTCATCAAACCAAAACTCAGTAATGTTTGCACGTTACTGCTTGGCGGCAGACTTCACGAGCAAAGCGGTGGTAACAACCCAGACGGACACTCGCAGAAGAGTTAGTCCTACCCACAGATCTTTGTCCTTCCACTAACAATTAACTTGCTGTTGAGCCTCTGCTCATATGCTCTATAGTAAAACGGAATTTTATATATAAAATCTTCTTTTGTCTCTTGTAGGCATTGGTTGGTGTCAGAATTTTAATCCACTACGAAGGCTTCAGGCATTCGGTACTTAATAGCTATATTAGGCTATCCACATTAATTTTAACCAATTTAAGATAAAATTTTTGAGAATATTTAGTAATTTGCGTAAATAACAAACAGTTAGGCTTTTTTTTCTTTTTTCGTGGCCAGACACGGTTTGTGTATTTTGCCAATTTCAAGTTTAATACTTTGGCTTTGAAACTAAACCAAATTTAAATATTGGTACCATAGATGCAAAAACGGTCACAGGTAGGTAAATATAATAAGTTGTCAAACACGTTGGCAAAAGTTTTTTTATGAATCGTCAGAACCTCTACCGCTGCAATTAGTCCTTTACAAAATGAGTCCAATGTTTGAACGTTTCTTCATGTGAAAGAAATCGATTTGTGGCATCGATTTGTGTCATCGTTTCGCCTGATAAGTGGTTACCACCGTTCCTATCGGCAAGTGTCGTCGATCTGCCGTCGCTGTACTAATAAAACTGAATGGGGACATTTCGGACCCTCGCCTGACGACCGCTTTTATCTTTGGACGTCCGTCCGTTGCTTTTTACGGGTTAAATATCTTGGAGTATCGAAAGAAAGAATCGATCGATTATGAGACATCAACATTTTTGGTACCTTATTTATAACTTCGTTCGTACAGGGATAATTTTTTTTAAAAAGTACACTCGTCTTTACGCTCTTCTGTCGGAAATCGAGATACATGAAATCTCAAATTGTGAATCTCGGAATCTTCTTTTTTGAAGCCGGTTACAAACCAATTTGTTTCTAAATCCATCGGTCTGTAAATTCCAAAGACTGAATAACATACAAAAAAAATTTGGAATAATAAATCTGGTATTTTATATGATACGGGGGATAAAAAAAAACCAAATCAAAGCAATTTCGAATTAATAGAAGATATGATATGATAGAATATATAGTAAGATATGATAGAAGAGCGAGTGTGGCCGAGCGGGAACTTGTGCGACTTTCAATCCGACGCACCATAGTTCGAATCTCGACTCTGCCCGCACCAATGACTTATATCAAATTATGTGCGGATTATTCACACTCGCTCTAAAACTGTGAAGGAAAACATCGTGAGGAAACCGGCATTTTCAAGAACCACACAATTCGAGGACATGTGACATCCACCAAGTCGCACTCGGCCCGCGTGGTGGATTATGGCCCATACCTCTCTCTCTCTGAGAGAAGGCCAGTATCCCAGCGGTGGGAGCGTACTTATGAGGCTGATAATGAACGAGAAGAGCTGGTCATTTGCCTGATGTGAAGCAGAAGCAATGCCACTAAGAACTTTGAAACACAAATGACTGCATTGCGCTCGTTACCCTGAGACATTAGGTATATTACGAGTAAATCTCAGAAGCCCAGTGATTTCACTGACTAGTTTGCTCTTCAAACCGGAACACAGTAACGCTTGCATATTACTGATTGGTAGTAGACTACTCGAGCAAAGTGGTGGTACCCACCAAGACGGACACTCGCAGAAGAGTTAGTCCTACCACCTGGTAAAACATGGTGTTACTTGCTATACAATCATAATTTACAAGTCAACATTCGCAAGGTTGTCAAGTGACTACAAAAATCAACACCAAAACAAAAAGGAGCAATAACAACCCTTTCAATTTCGCGGCGGGGGTGAGGAAGTTACGAACGTCCTCCGGTCGGGTTACGGAGGGTTACGTACAAATCGTCTCCGTAACCCTTTGTCAGTGTTTATAGGGACAGCGGCGGCCATTCGACACCGTGCCAACCCTAGAGATGGAATGGTTGTGATTGAAAAGATAGCTAGGTTTGGGGATCAGAAATTTGATACTGAATGGTTTTAGTAACATTAGAAAAGTTGATTTTGTGCACTCACAGGCATTTGCGAGAAAGCCTTGTACAGAGTGCCCAAGTACAAAGTCCAATCTTCTCTCTTACTAGTCTATTTATTTGTTCGAAAAATAAAAGTATTTTATTTCTTCACTGTCTAAATAAGTACTATGTACTTATGTATATGCATTAGTAGGTGTACTGTGTATGCATTAGTGGATCGCATGTTGTTGCGATGACCTCTTGTGATTTCATCCTGAGTTGATCCTAATTCAAATTCAAATTCAAATTCAAAAGTCTTTATTCAAATAGGCCCCAAAGGAGCACTTATGAAAGTTAAAATGACTCTAACAGCCGGCCTCTGCAACATTCATCTACCCGAATCACAGACTAAAACTAATGCTGTCTTTATCAGAACATAATAAATGACAAAGACACCAACAGACCCAATCCGTGCTCAAAGTCAACGAACCTTCCAGAAACCCACCGTGCCCGTTCCAAATTGGTATAGGCCGAGCAAGAAGAAGGGCAAGAAACTCGTCACGGCATTCTTTTTAAAAAAAAAAAGTAGTTTATTACAATGATTCTAATGCTAACAACTAACAATTTAAAGTTTAGTAGTCGCCAGGAGGCTCCTGAGCTGTTTGCCTCCATGCATCCTTGTCATCTACATAATCCTTAATTTTATAATACGCTTTTTTAATTAATACACTCTTGACTATACGTTTAAACTTTCCTTGTGGTAATTCAGTTAATACTTTAGGAATTTTGTTGTAGAATCTGACACCATTTGCCAGGAACGATTTGTTAGTTTTACTTAATCTGAACCCGGGTACAACAATTTTATGTTTACTTCTAGTATTTAACTCATGTACATCACTTTTTAAGTTAAATTTAGTAATATTCTTCCGTACATACATTATATTTTCCAAAATGTATAGCGAAGGCAGGGTTAGAATACCTATTTCTTTAAAAAAGTCTCTTAGAGATTCGCGTGGACCCATGTCATAGATGGCGCGTACTGCTCTCTTTTGTAATATGAAGATGGTATCTATATCGGCAGCAGATCCCCAAAGTAGGACGCCATAAGACATCAAACTATGAAAATATGCAAAATATACCAACCTTGCCGTCGCCACATCAGTCAGCTGCCTAATTTTACGTACTGCAAATGCAGCGGAACTCAAACGACCCGATAGGGCATTGATGTGAGGACCCCACTGCATTTTGGAGTCAATAGTTAATCCTAAGAATACAGTGTTATTCACCAGGTCAAGTTTAATATGCGTAATGTCCCGGTTGATCCAACTCGGTTGATTTATGAGTGACCCAAGGTACCGGAAGTCGGATCAGACTGGTTAGGGCATTCCAGCAAGAGTTACTAACAAATGACCGCCGAAGTAGCAAAACAGGCACTCGGTTTTGGTTCCGCTGACTTTCAGGTCAACAATCTCCTTTGCCGCCATTTCTCCAATATGTTATGGACCTCAATTAAGGCCGTCCCCCATACATCCAAATCTATTCAGGCATTTAAAAGTTATGGTGGAATAAAAAAACTCACACAAATACATGAACCCTGAAAACATTACACTCCTTTTTTGGACAGTCGCGTAAAAATCATCCAGCACAAAAATTCTCCATCTCTAATGACGACTTTGAGCAATAATATATTTGTGTTATAATGGATTTTCCATTCCGAAACTACGATGCAAAATGCAAACACAAAAGCTTCTTACATAACACCAATATTTTTTCCCCAGGGATTCAACACATAAACCAACAGAACGACATAATATTTGGTTGATAAATTTTTCATCAGCTAACACAATAACACGGAAGCTGGGCCAGCTTAACGGGTCGTAGGCTCGCAATTTACAGATTGAATTTTTACGACATCTCCCAACACTCGGATAAAGTGATAAACAAATGTTGGAACTGAAGTGAAGTGAGATGTAAAGTATGAATTTATTAGTGGGAGAAAGAGTGCGAGCGTACGAGTATAAAGGAAAACATATTTGGGAGAAAAACAATTAAATGTAAGACAGTTTTCAGAGAGAAAATAGAACAAGTGCGTGCAAGAACTCATCGGTATTCCTTTTTACGCGATTGCCCAAAAAAGAGTAATGTGTTCAGGGTTCATGTGTTGACGGCTCCGTAGCTATGTTGGTAGTAACCCTGCCTGCAAAGCGAGGGGTCCCGGGTTCGATTCCCGGCCGGGGCAGATTTTGTGTAAGCATAAAGTTTGTTCTCGGGTCTTGGATGTTTGTGATGTGTATCTGTGTATGTCCATGCCACCTGCGACACAGGGAATCCTAGTGCGGGGGTATGAGTGTGTAAGCGTTTGTTTTTTTGTTTTTTTTTTTTTTTTGTATATATGTGAGTTTCTTTATTCCATAATAACTTTTAAATGCCTGAACAGATTTGAATGTATGGGGTATCGTTAAAATCCTCACATCATACCGAGTGACACGGGCTAAGGCATTTCAAATATGTACCTATATCTTTTAAAATGTACCCTATAATAAAATTCAATAACTTATTTTATTTCACTGTTTGCATCTTTCTCTGCTGCACCATATTGGTCCTTAATGTTGAAATATATTATCTATTTTTTTACTCCCGTAGGCCTCCGTCGAGTACCAGGGCCCTCCCTGGTACTCCACGGAGGCCTACGACAGGAGGGATAGGAGAGAAGACAGGACACCGTCTGGTTCTGGCACATCTGTTCTCCACAAATTTGCAATGAGTGTGGGCAGTGGAACTCATCGATATAGCCCCATTAAGCCATATTATACCTACAGCGTCCGACGTTCCTCAAAGCCGAAATTACTAAAGAAGAGTTTCTCTGATGCGAGTGGCGAGAAGCCGTAAGCGATTATCCTATGTAAGAACTCTCCGTGCGATTCTCTCCGCGGTTGTTTACATAATTATAAAAACTCGCATCATTGAAACGAGTTTAGGCGTGCGATAATTGTTTTCAAGAGGCGACAGTAGCACCATTTGTTTACATTAGGTGATAGATAATTGCGTAGGAAGAAACTGCTTCTATTTTTTTTATTCTGTATAGGCTTACGTTTGACCACTATCTCATCTGCTGGTAAGTGACGATGCGGTCGACGATGAAGCACGCTTGCCTAGAAGATACCTATTCACTCGCGCCTTGAAGCAGCCCAAGTTATAGTTATCGGGAAACACCGACTCTGGCAGAGAATTCCACTCTTTAGCGGTACGCATAATAAATGATGAAGCAAAACGTTTCGTGCGTAAAGGTTGAATATCCACCATGTATCGATGGCGCTTGGCCGAAAGTCTGGTTGTCCGATGATGATGTAAGAAACATAAACAACATGCGTATCGCGAATGAGCTAGACAGACTACTAGTATATTCAAGCCGTCAGTCAGTCGCACAAGCGTTGTTTAAGTACAAGTTAATTCCATCTCCACTTCTCTCAGAAATGAATGCAGGGTAATTCAACAATTCCGTATTTTTCTGCGCGATTCTGAATGGAACTGCGAATGTCTGCGCCACGCGTAATGTGACCACACGTTAAGTATACTTGGACCCCAATTTTTTTGTTACTTTTGTTACTTCTGCTGTTGCATGAGAGACATTGATTTGGTATAAAATTGTATTTATTTATTATAATATCATTATCATTGATCTAAAAATCGTCATCGAGTGTTCTAGTTTTACTTGGGGCAAGTAGCTAATGAAAAGCACGATAAAATATCATACTAGCTTCCATTGCTTGCAACAAGATTTTTTCTTCGCCGAATGATTATTATGCTGAACTTATACCTCCACCATAGAACACCACTTGGATCGGCTACTCGCCTATTGCATCCAAAGTTTCCCCACGGGTTTGACCACGCGTCATTGGTCCACCTAATGGGCGCCAGCCTACACCACGTCTTTCGGTTAGTGGTCGCCACTAAGAACCTTTCTTTCCTATTGGTGGTCGGTTCTGCGAAAGATCTGGCCTGCACAATGCTATTTAGACTAATGTTGAGAGCCACGTCGGCGGTGACTTTCGTTCTCCACATTCTGGATTTTATCACTTTGGGAAACCCCGAAAATAGCTCTCTCCATAGCTGTTTGTGCAACTTTGAGCTTACTAATGAAGACAAGAGCAAGAGACCAAACTAATTTTAGAATATTAACCTATAACCTGCAGATTGATCGGTGACCTCACTGTGTCAATAAGTCAATGATCCTTCATTGCTTCAATTTGTATTCGTTACTGTTTTGGATTCTCGGAAATAATTGAGATAAAAAAACATGAACTGTGTAAGTATTGGGCAGTTTAAAAATCGATAGCTAAAGACGTTTTAATAATTATTCGCATAGCTAGAAAATATACTGATTAAAAAACCTGTCAAATACCGCAAAGTTGTACAACTTAGAGATTACAGCTCAGTGGATTATACCTATCGGTGTATTCTGGTAGCCACACTTGAGGTTTAAGGCTTAGCGAACCACTTCCGATAATCACTTAAGATCATCTGAGATAACGGTGAGTCGCTGAGACCGAAACTGAAAGCATCTTGTGCACTAAACCTTATGGAAGTTCCATGTTTTGTCCATGGTTCGCATCCGCCATATATATGTTTACACTATTAGACAAGTTAAAAAACACGCACCTCTGTTCATTTCACATCTAGTTATAATCAGCAAAATAAGAAATATGTTTTATTACCAAATATGTAAATATTTTGTATAACTTAAAAAGAAATTATTTGTTTTTTGTTTTCTGTACATATGGTCACCCTTAAGCCCTAGCCAATTTAATAATGCCGGCTTGTAAGCCATTTTACACCCATGCCGGCGGCGTATAGAGATTTTTCTCCTAATAACATTATGTTAAAGCCAGGGCAGTCGGGAAAGACGTTTGAATACGCTGAATGTGTATTTTATTACGTTTTTAGGGGAGAATTGTTACGTTTTTCGATGTTATGTTATTTTTTGGAAATACTTTTATAAGCGATGAGACGGACAGTAGTGCTAAGATGCGCCGCCTTTTGTCTTGTTGGGATAGAGATATCTCTTTATGTCTACTGGTGCTAGCATGCAGCGCAAAGAACTCTACTCGTTGTGTCAGAGCGTTTGATTGATGCGACGCGTAATCAAAAAGCTGGTACTAATTTGGCTCAACGAATCAGCATTGCGGTTCAACGAGGCAATGCCGCCAGCATACTGGGTGCTTCCAACTGGTAGTGGGCTAGAACATTTGGATTATCTATAGGCCTACTTTGGCTTGTAGATTATCCAACCGTTTTTGTAGCTAGGTTAGATGTAGTGACTATTTATATATTAGGTAGTTAAAATATGTTTTATAATATATTTAAATAGGTGGGCATTATTTTATTAGGATCCAAGAATTTTCTTATAAATATTTGAGAAGATCTGATGATATACTTCAAAGGATGCAAGACAAAAAGAAAAAAGAAGAAGGAATAAAGCATTATGAAAAAAGACCTGTGATAAAGATGTGTAACTACAAGGTATAAGTTTTTATTATGTGTGCCTAAATTATATAAAAATTAACCTTGACACAAAATTATTTTTATGCCTACTACTTTTTTACTAAAATATTCGTGAGAGCTGTTTTAGTGAAATTAGTTTCATTTCTACGGTAGTGGCTTTTACACGTAGGCCACGGAGCTCCAAGTTTTAATAATTTCCCATGAGTTTACAAGCGAGCAATTCCTGATTTTTTTAATCGAAAAGAAATGCAGGTAGTCTTTATTATAACACAAGCTTTAATTTATTTTCACTATAGTTAGATTGGTTGTATTTAGTGCTACTTGCCGTATTTTGTAAGTAATGGACGGCTCCGTAGCTAAGTTGGTAGTAACCCTGCCTGCAAAGCGAGGGGTCCCGGGTTCGATTCCCGGCCGGGGCAGATTTCGTGTAAACATAAAATTTGTTCTCGGGTCTTGGATGTTTGTGATGTGTATCTGTGTGTGTCCATGCCACCTGCGACACAGGGAATCCTAGTGCGGGGGTATGAGTGTAAGCGTTTAATAAAAAAATAAAAAAAATTTGAATCATTTCGGTGACTATAGGCTGATATTTCGAGCGCAACCCTTTGTGTTTCAAAAATCTGAATGGAACTGCAATTGTTATGGGCTGGTTATGCTTACCATCAAAGGACCCGATCGTCTCGTTATCCAATAGTATCAAAAAAAGATTTCAATTTTATGTTTCATTTACCTAACGATAATATTAAGCTGCCAAATTCAAACGTAACAAACAGGAAAACTATTCCCTCAAAACCGAGCGATGTTCGACATTTTAATATCACAGCTTTGGCTAGATGTTAAATATAGAGCATAGATTATCGAGCAATACCGCGGTGGCGTCGCCTCGCTGTAGATTAAACAAATATTACCGAAGAGGGCGGCAGCCTACAAAGATATAGAGCTGGCATTTATTGTAGAGTGCACTAAATGTTTGTAGATTCGTAGAGCGTCTACGAAAATATTTCATTAGTTCACGTAGAACACGGCTGGTACTGGCGCGGCGATGGGCGCGGTGGTCTTCGCGAGTTCGTGTTCGCATTGACTGGTTGATCTCAAAGCCCCATACACGAGCACTCCACTCCAAAACATTCCATTGAAACGTTCCAAAAATCATCCGTGTGTGGAGAATCTTATATTAGTTAGTGGGAGGACTAACTTTTCTGCGAGTGTCCGTCTGGGTTGTTACCACCGCTTTGCTCGTGAAGTCTGCCGCAAGCAGTAGTGTGCAAGCATTACTGTGTTCCGGTTTGATGAGCAGAGTAGCCAGTGAAATTACTGGGCTTATGAGACTTAATACCTAATGTCTCAGGGTAACGAGCGCACTGCAGTGCCACGCAGGCCTTTTTGTTTCAAAGTTCTGGGTGGCACTGCAATTGTTATGGGCCGGCGTTATGCTTAACCGGCTCGTATCGTTATAAACAGCATAAAAAAATAATTACAAAATACTAACGCGTCTTGCAACATTTCACCATCAAGAAATGCAACTAAATTATTTGTATACTCTCTACAGGTTTCTTCGCTCTGGGAGCCAACTGCTTTCGGCGTATTACCCAGCAATATCAATACTGGAAGTCGAAACTGAGAAATGAGCGTCTAAACCCCCACAGCCCACCCCACCTCTTTGCCACCCCGTTGCAATATTATTGTAAAGTTAGTGGCAATAGACAGCCATCGGATGGTGGATATCAGAGTCGGTGGTCAATTGGTTGGTGGTGCAATTGGAGATTTCAGAATGCACTGGATTTTAATTAGATGTAGTTGCATTTTAATTAGATTTTTTACGATTGTATATTGATATAATAATTATATTCCTTTTTTATATGTGACTAGATGCTGCCTGTGGTTTTTAATTAATCAAGAATAAATTAAAAACCGCAACTGAAATTAATTAATGAGACGAGCTGGTCGTTTGACTGATGGTAAGCATAACGCCGGCCCATAGCAATTGCAGTGCCACCCAACTTTGAAACACAAAGGCCTGCGCGGCACTGCAGTGCGCTCGTTATCCTGAGACATTAGGCATTAAGTCTCATAAGCCCAGTAATTTCACTGGCTACTTTGCTCATCAAACCGGAACACAGTAATGCTTGCACAGTATACTGCTTGGCGGCAGACTTCACGAGCATAGGTGAATAAACTTATACAACAAAATGTGGAATATTTATGCAACAATTTCAGGCCTAATTATCGTGTCCCTAATTAAATCCAGAGTCATTAGTACGTGTTCAATTTTCAATTACTATTGCTATTCTAAATCCGATGCCACAATGATTTTAACAAAGGTTTTGAAGTAGGGTAAAACCGGGATAGATGCCGCAGTGGGATAGACGCCTCGTGTTCAAAAAACCTAATTTCCCAAACTCGCAACTAAGAATAAGAAGCGCAGGCGTCCCACACATTTGTCCCCGCAGGTTGTCTTGCGGAGCGAAAGTGTGTAGCTTGTGCGTGTGATTATCTCCGCAGCAAACGCCGCGTAAGCTTAAAATTTTCAAAAGTAAGTATTTGCCGTGATATAACTTTATAAGTAGCAATAAATTCTGTTATATTTTTTATTATTTCAATACACTGGTTCATTAAGTGTACACCTAGGTGTAAATAATAGCTCTTTTGGTTTTAGTTTATTTAAGAAATAAAAGGGCAACTATCCCTTTCAAAAAGGATAGTTGCCCTGATTTTTTGAGGTATAGGTGCCCTTAGAGGCATCTATCCCCTCATACACATACATATACACATGACATTCTTAATGTTTTTTTATGTTGTGTCCGGTGACACAACATAAATATTTAGGAAAATATATGAAAGAAAAGAAGATTTCTGAAAGGATGATAAAACAAATAAAAACTAAGTTAGACAAGAGAAACAAGACTCAAACTACCAAACAAAAAGGAGAACTTAAAAAAAACAAATAAAGGAATCAAAGACAATAATGATAAAAATATGAAATTAAAAATATATTATTTTAGTGAAGAAGACGATAATGAATGGACTGATCTTTATGATAAAGAAAATGATAATTATTTAAAAGTAAATAAGGGTCGAATCTCACGAAAAAGACAAATTATGTACAGTTCAAACAGCGAAGATGACGAAAAGCCATCTAAAAACGACTATAAAAGTAAAGGAAAGACAACTAAAGATTTAACTGTAAAGCAAACTAAAAGAGATGAACGAGAAGACGCTTTGAAAACTATAAAAATCAAAATCCATTGAAAATTTTAAAATTTAATATTTTTGTTAGACAAATTCTTAAGTTTATTATGGTTATGCGTGTCATAATCGAATTATCTTTTAAAGATTACTATTAAAAAATTTTTAAAACAATGGATTTTTCTTATTTTATTCGATTAGGCATCTATCCTATAATACAGGCATCTATCCTTCTTAGCATTTTCATGGTGGGGCATCTATCCTCAAAAATAGGCATCTATCCTCAAGAGACATGGTCTGCAATAAGTTAATTTCTAAAAAATCTGTAATTGTTAGGTCAACAAAAACAAGTGATAAAGTAATATAAAAGATTAAACTAGCTATATTCATAGAGATTATTCATGATCAATTAATATTTTTGAAATTAGGAGCGTATTTCAAAAAGTGCGGCATCTATCCCGGTTTTACCCTATACATTTTAGTTATTTTATTTTACTATTCCATTGTTTGGTTGATTGTTTGAGCGAGAGTGGCCGAGCGGAACACCATAGTTCGAATATCGACTCGGCCCGCACCGGCAAGTTTATTGTTTTTTTTTCTTTATTTTTTTTTATTTTATATGGCTTTTTTCTTTTCCTTTTTTTATTTTTTGTTTTTTTTTTATCAGAGACATTTCGGCGAGTGTGCTTTGGAAGTACAGCACTTAATTCCCCCTTTGAGCATAAGTGTGCGTACCGCTAAGGAATGGAATTCTTTGCCTGAGTCTGCGTTCCCCGTTTGCTACAACCTGGGCAAAACTTCAAAGCGCGAGTGAATAGGTATCTTCTAGGCAAGCGCGCTTCATCGTCGACCGCATCATCACTTACCAGCAGGTGAGATAATGGTCAAACGTAAGCTTATTCAGAATAAAAAAATAAAAAATACATACAGTTAAACATAATATAACCACCTCCTTTTATGAAGTCAGCCTAAAACGGTCATCTAATGTTACTAAAAACACTAGCAACGCTGGCCGAGACATTTCACACCACTTACAAAATTCTCGCATGCCTTTAAGAGTACCTTAACATCTAAACGACGTTAGATAACTTAATTCACTTTCGGTACTTTCCTTTCGACCCTTCGCCACGTGAGTTGGGGCACAAATGTGTTGCTTACAAACTTGGAGAAAGGTGTCGATGTCGATAGCCTAATCTAGTTTCCTATTGTTGACTCCTTTCCAATGTTAAGGATCTCTTTGTAGACGTGAGTTAACTTTTTAGAAGGTATTGTAAGTAACTGGTAGCTTTGAGGATTGTGAATGTTTACCGGTGACGCAGCTAGCGTTTGTTTCTGGGTTCAGTTAAGACAGTTTTGGTATATTTTTGACTAGCTGTGCCCCGCGGCTTCGCCCGCTCATCAGCTATCTGCCGGTGAAAGTGTCAAAATCGGTCCAGCCGTTTCGGAGATTACCCGGTACAAACAGACAGACAAAATTTTTAAAATTGGTTGTGTAATAAATTATAAAAGATAATCATATTAATTTAATGAAATAATTGTAAGTTACACTAATTACAATTATTACAATAATTGTTATTATTACTAGAATAATAATTGTAAGTTACACTTACTTTACACATACAATTATTATTTGTAGAACTAAAAGGCCATGAAAAATTCTTGTATAAAATAAGAAATAAAATGCTCTTTTATCGGCCCACTCACGAAATTGCATTTACTACTTATAATAAAATACATTTATCTTAGAAATAAAAACACGAGTAGGGGTGCAACGATATAACAATATCTACTGATATCGATAAAATTGTACGGTATTTAACAAAATAAAATTTTATCGATAAGTAATCGACTGGATGATTTTCAAATAATTTTATTATAATCCTAAGAACTCCATTAACTTCGTTAAAGACGGTCAGGCTTAACATTAAAATTATGGTTTATTACTTTAAACAGTTCCTTGATAAATTTAAAAACGAAACCAATAAATAATCTTAAGATAGCTAATATTTTTTTTCTTTCGTAATTTTAATATTGTATCGCTATCCACTTTATGTATAGTGGTCAAACTTAGGACGGACGGACATACTAAAAGCCAGGCCAAATATAAAATTATGATATAAATACTACTAAAACACACCCATAGATTCGACTATAGATTTTCATGTTCAGGTTGTAACTGACCCGGCGAGAACTAAAAAAGCTCTACTACCATAGCATGTCCAAAATATGAGTAAAAATTGTGGTTTGATTAATTGATTCGCAAATTTTTTCTCTAACTGACAATTTGGTTTGTCCAAGACTGATTGTTATTTTCGATCCCATATTATATATTTGGGATCGCTACGTTAGCTTAGTTGATTAAAGTGCTTGGTCTACATAACCTAGAAAGCGTGGGGTCGAATCCCGTCGGCAGCGAAATTTTTGAGATGTATATATTTACATGGACATATCTCTAGTATGGATTATTATAACTATATTAACTTTACAATGATTTTCGAGTTTTGAACAGTTTCTGTAGAAATAATTTTCCTAAAACAAATATGAATAACTTATAATAACGAAATATTAATAATTATATCGATATATTTACGGACTTTCGAGTAACTTTCATCTCTAGCCTTGAGAAACCTGCCCCGAGGCGGTTTGTCTCAGCAAATATTTGATTACTACCCTTGTTTGGTCTGCCCACATTAGATCTACGTCTAAATTATATAAGCTAATAGATTGTTGTCTGGTTTTATCTTGGATGGAACAGTGAACGATCGTGAAGGATTTTAAAAAACGTTCTTGTTGACAATTATTCTCCATAATTAAAATCTGTTGTGATCGTAAAATCGAGATTGCAAAAAGGATTAAAAATACACAAATATACGCGATAAAACCCTCAGAAGTTATAAATTGTATTTATATTATAATACCTAAATTATTTAAAAAGAAATCCGTACTATTATAAATGTGTAAGTGTGTTTGTACGTTTGTTGGTTTGTCTTTCTTTCACGCAGCAACGGAGCAATGGAACGACGTGATTTTTGGCATAGATATAGTTTATGGACCGGAGAGGCTACTTTTTATCCCGGAAGAATTGCACGGTTCCTGTGGAAACGTGGGTGAAACCACGGGGAGAAACTAGTAGATAATAATTAGGTTGATATAATTTTAAAACAGAAACTAAATAAAATATCTTTATTAGACTAAAGACGATATAGTATTTTTTTATAAATAAACTATTCCAACAAAACTCTAAGATCTCTGAAACTGAGCATTGGCAAACACATAATTCCCTCAATTCAGGGTTACCACCTATCTGTCTGCTTTCACAAAATGGCGGTCTTAAATGGGCGTGTTTGTCAATTCCTACACGGATATTGTAAAACGTAACGGCGATCGTCTTTAGTTTAAGTGGAGATAGCCTTTGTTAGATTAAATGCTTTTTAGTTTTAGCGACTTGTCATTTAAAGAAAATCCAAAGTCTATTAACGTATTTAAGCGCAATGCAGTGCCGCGCTGGTCTTTGTGTTTCAAAGTTTGTAGTGGCACTGCAATTGTTATAGGCTGGGGTTATGCTTACCATCAGGGAAACGACACGCTTGTTTCGTAAAAAGTCAAAAGAAAAGGTTATCACAAGGTATGAATACATCATTTGTTCTCACGCCCAAATGTAATGTAAACCAAATTGACAGCTATAATTGTTCTTCTATTAGTTCCCGCTTCTCGTGACCTAATTGTTTTTTTTTTCTTCTGGACAACCCTATATATCCGCGGTAGCTCGAGCCAATATCTTAAAAGTGCAGTTCTTGAGACTGCGATATACCGTTACAAACGGCCTTTGTGGGGGGGGTTTGAAGGGGATTTTGGGCTTAGTTTGCAATGTTATATTATGCTTACTTATAGTGTATATATAGTTTTGGAGATATCTTCTATTCTATCTTATACGTTTCTGTACTTCGAAACGGCTCAGTGTTTCGATACACTCTTAAATAACTCTTATATAACTCAAAAACTAATCTATCCCATCCTAACCCAACTTAACAAGACGGTAGGACTAACTCTTCTGCGAGTGTCCGTCTGTGTGGTTACCACCGCTTTGATCGTGTAGTCTTCCACCAAGCAGTAACGTGCAAGCATTACTGTATGTTCCGGTTTGATGTGCAAAGTAGTCAGTGAAATTACTGGGCTTATGAGACTTAATACCTAATATCTCAGGGTAACGAGCGCACAACCACGCAAGGCTTTGTGTTTCAAAGTTCTGAGTGGCACTGCAATTCTTAGGGCTGGCACAACGTTATGCTTACCATAAGGCAAACGAACCGCTCGTCTATACAAATCTATACAAATAAATAAAATTGAAGTGTCTGTTTGTAATATCAAAATAACAGCTTTTTACCAAATGAATATGAAGGTATACCTATACCGTTTTTAAAATATTTGTCTGTCTGTCTGTTTATTCCGGGTAATCTCCGGCTGGGCCGATTTTGACTGGACTTTCACTGGCAGATAACTGATGTTATAAGAGGTAACTTAGGCAACTTTTATTTTAGATAAAGAATTAGGATTCCGCGCTAAAAAATAAAAACCACAAAACCCAATATCTCCGCGCGGGTGAAACCGCGGGCAGCAGCTAGTCTTTTTAATTACGATTACTTTAATTCTACAAGAGGCGTTTCTTCAATTGAAACATATTCAAAGCTTTAGAGGTCACGTGCCGTGCACATAATGCTGGTGTAATACAATACGTAGGAGTACTAAACTGCTATAAGTATTGCAACTCGGACGGGCGTTTGGGAGTCGCGGTGAGCATACTGATGCAAGTACCGGGGGTTCGAAGACCCTGGGGCGTTGGAGAAGGCAAATTATACACACTAACCGCGGGCCATATGACAGCTTCACACGCGTAGAACCGTGCGTTTTTTCCGGAATTCCGGAGGTGGGGTGGGGGGGGGGGGGGGGCGAGGGGGGTGTTATAGGTGACGTTGGGAATATCTCGTATATACCTACGCTAAATATGGATCAACTAGCTAATACAAAAAATAATGTAACGTAACCAAAATGCTGGTAACTATTTGGCTCAACGGATCTGCATTGCGGTTCAACGAGGCAATGCCGCCAGCATGCTGGGTACGCTTCCAACTGGTAGTGGGCTGGAACATTTGGATTATCTATAGGCCTACTAGGGCTTGTAGATTATCCAACTGTTTTTGTAGCTAGCTAGGTTAGATGTAGTGTTTATTTATGTATTAGCTAGTTAATAAAGGCATTTAGCCAGTAAAAAAAAAAAAAGCTAATACATAAATAAATACTACATCTAACCTAGCTAGCTACAAAAACAGTTGGATAATCTACAAGCCCTAGTAGGCCTATAGACAATCCAAATGTTCTAGCCCACTACCAGTTCCTATGGATCAACTGGTTGTATCATGTACCGGAATCCTACTTCCTACTAATATTATAAATGCGGAAGTGTGTTTGTTGATTTGTCCTTCTTTCACGCAGTAACGGAGCAACGGATCGACGTGATTTTTGGCATAGATATAGTTTGTGGACCGGAGAGTAACATAGGCTCCTTTTTATCCCGGAAAAATGCACGTTTCCTGCGAGAACGCGGGTGAAAACCGCGGGCAGAAGCTAGTATACCATTGCATAAAGTGATTGGTGACAGTCGTAGATAGCTATCCAGGCGACTGCGGCTTGGTATTCGATCTTTATAACGTGGAGCCAAATGATCGAATAGAAAGATATCTTTGTAGTAGTGTATTGAGTAGGTATAATATCTAAATACCACATCTAAGTATTTAACTCTCCCCACGCTCCGTACTAACTCGGCTACTTTATTTCGTGCGAGGTGAGGCTCGTTGAAAGTGAGATAGTTCACTCCGCCCTGTCACAGTAAATCGGCGAAAGTAGGTTTAGTCCCTAAATACATGTTTTCAGTTTTTGTTTATATGCATTACATGCCTGGCAAAAATATGTATACAGCCGAACCGTCTTTGTATGATCAACTAATATCAAGTTATTTTTTTTTTTACAGATTCAGTGTGTTAGTGGGACGACTAACTCTTCTGCGAGTGTCCGTCTGGGTTAGTACCACCGCTTTGCTCCTGAAGTCCGCCGCCAAGCAGTAATGTGCAAGCATTACTGTGTTCCGGTTTGATGAGCAAAGTAGCTAGTGAAATTACTGGGCTTATGAGACTTCATACCTAATGTCTCAGGGTAACGAGCGCACTGCAGTGCCGCGCAGGCCTTTGTGTTTTAAAGTTCTGAGTGGCACTGCAATTGTTATGGGCCGGCGTTATGATTACGATCAGGCAAACGACCAGCCCGTCTCGTTACCAATAACATAAAAAAAAAGATATGTATTTAGCAGCAAGTGCCCAAGGATCAATCAATGGTCGACGCTTGGAGGCATGTGTAGGTATTTCTTCTCCGTCAGATATCGTTCAGATAGACGAAACTAAACAGCAGCAAATGAAGTGGTGTCATGTCAAATAGCGCGGTTGATGTCCGAAAACATCAACCGTCCGTGAACACCAAATCATACAAATAACAGGGTCCGAGTTAACCTTCTGTTCCCTTGTACAATCAATGACTTTACCGACTTCACTCGCCTACTTGGCATCCACGGCACGTCCGCGTGGACTTTTTAACCGAACTTTTGTATAGTTTCTCCAGTGATTATGTAGCAGCCAATAAAGTTTTATGACTGTGCTGGTATAGAAGGTAAGTGACATAGTTTTTATGCCGAATAGGCTACCGTTAGACAACTATCTCACTTTATGAAATATATTTTATAGTGTTTACCGACACTAGCGGAATGAAAACATCATCTCAAGAATTTCGCAGTCAACATCGATTTCTCCCATAGCCTAGTTGGTTAAGGCGTCTGGTCTAGATAACCAGAAGTCGCAGGTTCGAATCCTACTGGAAGCGCAATTTTTGTGATGTATATATTTGCGTGAATTATCTCACTTGATGTTACGTGAATATGTGATCGAAAGATCACTATAACCCTAGAAGCTCTGGCTTCATGCTACTGCTGGAACACCTGTGGTTCGGTAACGGATAGATTGCTATTGAAGGCAGTGTTCGTTCAATAGAGAAATATGAAAGTATCTTTCTCCGTCTTAATTTTGGAACCATATAATCTTTCTTTACTGTGAGTTCAAGCTATGGTAACTTCTTCATCGACCATTGAACTATCATTGTTCGTTTTTACGATAGTTTGATAGTTATAAAAAGTCTA
The DNA here is from genome assembly GCA_907269065.1 of Crocallis elinguaria. Classification (NCBI taxonomy): domain Eukaryota; kingdom Metazoa; phylum Arthropoda; class Insecta; order Lepidoptera; family Geometridae; genus Crocallis; species Crocallis elinguaria. The sequence continues at coordinate 4,688,920 of OU026076.1, forward strand.
TTGTTTGTAATGTATGTGTAGAGTGAAAATCTTGGTTTTATAGCGACCATTGGTTTTGTTTTAAAGTTTCAGCAACTTTTATGTAGTGTAAGAATAAAGGTAGTACATGTGGTGCTACGCTATGACGTCAGCAAGTCAGTGCTACGCCGTAGTCGTCCCAGCGCTACGCAAGGGGAAGACGCGGGGAAGGACAGCAGACCTCATTGAACTACGATTGAAAATACACGTTTGTGGATTATTCAAACCGACTTGTCTCATTTCTGGATCTAATAGTAGGTACACAGAGATATTATGGTTGGTACTGGTATGGATAAGTTATTTACATAGCACACTAATCCTTGTTTTTTATTACGGACATTTTAGCGTCTCACCACTATTTTTTATCATGTGATCGAACTTGTTAAAATCGCTTAATGTCATAATAGGACTGGCTTTTAAGTTCAGATTCCGGAAATATGTGTAACAGATTTGAAATAAAATCGAAATAATATATGCAGTAAGGAAAAAATTCCATATTCTTGCTAAAGTGCGTCGTACATACTTCAATGTACGATTTGAACCCTGCACACGATCGGTGGGGATCTCTAAACCATTATATAAACACTTAGAAAAAATCTATTACCTATCATTACTACATGTATCTATTACTACATGTGAAAATTGGCGAATCACGGAACATTTGGTCATTCGTTCCGATAAGTTTCATTGTATCTTATTAAAACTTTAATCTCTTTCATCAAAACACCATTCAGATTTATTTAATGCTCTCAAGTACATACCATCCCAGTCGCAATCTCTAAGATTGGATATTTATGAGTCCCAGTGTGTATACACTTCATAAATAAATCTATACGGAACCGGACCGCCTTATTGCCAATACACTCTGCGCTGGAAACACAGTAGATGAATCACGGCAGTAGTCAAGCTTCTGCGATTTTTTCGGAAGGAACATTTTGAATTATGGAACTGAAGCTGTGCTTTATGCGGAGGTAAAAAACCAAATAATTACTTACAATTATTATTCATACTTATTGAGACCACCCGCAGATCTAGCCAGCTAAAGATATTCATATTAAAGTTAGATGTTTATTTTTGTACTAGCCCTCAAATATTCTAGCTGTAGACGGCTCCGTAGCTAAGTTGGTAGTAACCCTGCCTGCAGAGCGAGGGGTCCCGGGTTCGATTCCCGGCCGGAGCAGATTTTTTGTGTAAGCATAAAGTTTGTTCTCGGGTCTTGGACGTTTGTGATGTGTATCTGTGTGCGTGCATGCCACCTGCGACACAGGGAATCTTAGTGTGGGGGTATGAGTGTAAGCGTTTATTTATTATTATTAGGGTTTAAGGATAATTGTTACAAATAAATACTTTTTCATTTCATTTCAAATACAAAATGTATGCTTCATACATCCCTAATTTAGACTGCATCATAACTTAGTTATGAGCAAAGATGCGGATAAATGCGAATCTATTAAGATGTGATTCCTTATAAATTCGATTAAGTACTTATAACAGAATCTGTACCGTTTTTACTATTAAGTCTGGTGTACAATAAAGTATTTTGTATGGTATAGTAGAATTGTATGTAGCGATACAGCACTGTACACATTATTTTTTGGCATCACTGTCCTCCATATTTATATTCAAAATTTGATGCTATTATCGCAATTTGAAGTTTGTGTACTGTTTTCTACAAGCAACTGCAATGAAAATCCCCAGTTCTTAGACAATAAAGTAAGTGAGCATTCGGTGAGAAATAAATAATTTATTGGGACGTTACCCGGGGTTGTAAACCTGTGTACGATTATTACAAGTGCTGTGCATGTAGGTAATGGCAATTAACTGTAATGTAAGCAATATCTGATCTAAGATAGAATCTAAGATCTCTCTGAAGTGATAGCTGCTACGTCCACGTGTGTGTTCATCCCAGTGCTAGTTTTTTTTAACTATGGGATAACGAAGCTCGTGAAGTCTGCCGCCAAGCAGTAGAGTGCAAGCATTACTGTGTTCCGGTTTGATGAGCAGAGTATCCAGTGAAATTACTGGGCTTATGAGACTTAATACCTAATGTCTCGGGGTAACGAGCGCACTGCAGTGCCGCGCAGGCCTTTGTGTTTCAAAGTTCTGGGTGGCACTGCAATTGTTATGGGCCGGCGTTATGCTTACCATCAGGCAAACGACGAGCTCGTCTCGTTACCAAATAACATAAAAACAAAAAAAAAACCAGACTAGTATGTGGTTCGACTGTTTGTAAACATAACACCAGCTCATAACAATTGCAGTGCTATTCAGAACTTTAAAAAACCACAAAGGCCAGCGCGGCACTGCATTGCACTTGTTACCACCCTAAGATAGCTATGCTTACGACAAAAAACAACAATTTGACGACTTTTTAGCTAGACAGTATCTAAAGATAATCGTCTAAAATGATTATAATTGTCACAACAGAATAGAGTTAGACAACGGTTAGGCACTACTGAAATCAAGATTTGTGGTTGTTGAACTTTACCACAAAAACACTTTTAGACGCCTTTTTAACTAGACAGTGTGTAGACACTGTGTACCTAAACATGCCTTAATCGTGTGTTTAAATATGAGCAACCACAGATCTTGAGATTTAAATATAAACGTTGTCTAACTCTATTATGTTGTGACTTTTCTAATCATTTTAGTCGTTTTTCTTTAGACACCGTCTAGCTAAACAGGTGTCTAAAGTTTGTTTTTATGGTAACACGGTAAGTTATCAGTGAAAGCTTAAGTAAAGCTTTAACGCCAGTTACATTAGTCCAAGTGCGTAAAGCAAGAAAAATACAAAAAGGGCAAGAAATATGAAATTCTTAGTAGACGCTCGTCCCCATATAGTAATAAAAGGCAGTGGATATTAAGATTCAGGGAGTACCTCGCCTGAGGGCCTGATCTATTGGCTCCCTCCTCATATAAGGCGCTGACTTATGTGCCTGCAAATAATCGAGGGTCGAGGACGTACTTGGTTATACGAAGATCTGGAGAACTAGTTTTTTGCCTGAGGCGGTTTCTTAACACACTTTTATTAGCTTCTCTTGTAACCATGTAATGGAATCTTGGAAGTCAATTTTAACCTACTTCTAATTGTCTTATTATGTAGTTTTGATGACAATACAATAATTTGGTATCATCAACTGATTTGATTATGGAGCAAGGAGGTGGATATTGGAACTCTTCAGTGACTTTTTTATGTTATTTGGTAACGAGACGAGCTGGTCGTTTGCCTGATGGTAAGCATAACGCCGGCCCATAACAATTGCAGTGCCACCCAAAACTATGAAACACAAAGGCCTGCGCGGCACTGCAGTGCACTCGTTAACCTGAGACTTTAGGTATTAAGTCTCATAAGCCCAGTAGTTTCACTAGCTACTCTGCTTATGAAACCGGAACACAGTAATGCTTGCACATGCACACTACTGCTTGACGGCAGACTTCACGAGCAAAGCGGTGGTAACAACCCAGACGGACACTCGCAAAAGAGTTAGTTTGTCCTACAAACACTACAATGTAAACCCTTCAACTTTGGACTCATTCGTTTTGACGAGTCCAATTTTGCATTTGGAGTCTAGATTCTGATGATGGAGCCAGGAGGTGGAATTGAGTTGTTTAGTTTCATAAAACTAAATATTTTACTGCACTTTAACCAGATATATATTTCAGAAACCTACCCGGTTTCTGTGGAGATGCAGATATAAAGTTTGCTTCGAAGTGAGCAGTCAATATTTGCGGATCGCTCGTGCCCCGGGGTCAACTTTAACCTCTGCTTTAGTGGCAAACGGTGACCCACTGACTTGTGCAGTCCTACATTGTATCGTAATCGATATTTGTATGTGGAATTTCAGAAAATTTTCATCAAATTCACGTTATTTTAGGCATAAGGTGATTGCTCTGTTTTGAAAAGGATAGTCCATAATGAGCAGTTGTTCGTCAGGATGAGAGCATTAGGTTTATATATATATTATTACTAGCTTCTGCCCGCAGCTTCACCCGCGTTCCCACAGGAACCGTGCATTTTTCCGGGATAAAAAGTAGACTATACTCTCCGGTCCATAAACTATATCTATACCAAAAATCACGTCGATCCGTGGTTCCGTTGCTGCGTGTAAGAAGGACAAAACAAAACATCAAACCAATAAACCAACAAATCTAGCTACACTATATATATATATACGACTCACAGACATTCTTAATAGTGGTTTATTAATTTGACGCTGAGCTTAAAACATAAACATTATCAAATTAAAAACTAAAACCTACAGAATTTACTGTTAAATAAACACATACTTAACCAAGCTAAACCAATGCCCCGCTTCTAACCAACCGTAAGCCTGAAAAATCAGGACAGTTCCACAGCCACAGTTGCGAAGTGCTCCACAAACATGGCCGGACATGCGGACAAACAGACGGCTTGTAATGGAGGCCTAGGCGATACGCATCACAGTATTGGATACCGTAAATTTTTTTATTTCAATTTTCCAATCCTGTATTGTAAAGTTTTGTTTCCTTTTATAGAGTTAAGGTGTGAGAGTATTGGACAGTAGGTACCACAGATTATTATAGTCTTTGGTAGGTACTTTATGAAATATATTTTATAGTGTTAACCGACACTAGCGGATGTTCACACAAATATTTACATCAGCGGCACAAGTACGGATCTATTCGGGTCGATAAAATTCGATAAAATTGACAGTTAAAATCGATAAAGTGGGTTTTATTCGATAAAATTGACAGTAAAAATCGATAAAGTGGGTTTTATCGATTTTAACTGTCAATTTTATCGAATATTATCGACCGAAAAGATCCGTACTTGCGCCGCAGTAGGTACTTGTATTAGATACACGCAGAAATGTTTTTTTTAAATTATATTGAATAACGAGACGAGCGAGCCGTTTGTTGCATGCTTTGCATAACCCACCCCATAAATTATAATTTAAAATTGTTTGTAATCTGAGAACAATGTTGTGGGCTGCATTACCATTAAGTTAAATTGTATATCTCTATTTTATTCTACATTTGTAATGTATACTGTTTATTGTTCCTAATAAATAAAAAAAAAAAATAACAATTGGGATGTTGCATGTAACACAAAATACATAATTGGGATGTTGACTGATTTTGGGAAAGTGTGCGAATGGGCCTAATATAACCCAAAATATTTAAAATTACTTTTTGAATACAGCTAATACTTTAATTTTCATGTATTTTATATGCCATTTCAAGTTTCGCTCCAAAACGCCAATACTGGTCACGTGGTCGATGTGACGTCACGCGCTTAATACAATCCATGGCACAGATAACAAATTCACAGAAAACACTCTAAAATACTAGGCAGAAAGAGCAATATGCTCATTCCGATTAAGCGAGTGACGTCACGCGCTTTTTATGTCACGTGACTTCGGAGTGATGTGATTACATTTAAATTATTAAGTTATAATGAAATTCCTTAAATACAAACAAAAATATTGTGTTTTTTAGTATTTCTGTCACAAAAACCACCGTTTCGCGGTAAAATTATATTTTTATTTGAATACAGTCAACATCCCAATTGGTTTTAAAGATTCCCAGATTATATTTGGTATTTTTAAGTTACACAAGATTCCTTCACACTTTACTACGCCACTAGCTTTACAATTTTAGTTGTACGTCACCTCTCATCAATAAAATAGCAGTAAACCGGATATCGCCGTCCGATCGTAAAGTCGTTGGCCGACGCGCCCTGCGCCGAACGACTCTTATAATGTGCGAAATAAAAACGCTGCTCGCATACAATCGCCTTTATATTTTTATGAACGAGCTAAACTGTTACGAGGCGGGCGCGCCGGATTAGTTTCGGGGATATGTCTGCAATCACTGGAGTGTCGGCTTTATGAAGTTTAGCAAATACTAGCTGCTGCCCGCGGTTTCACCCACGCGGAGATATTCGATGTCATGGTTTTTATTTTTCGGCGCGGAACCTTAATTCTTTTTCTAAAATTAAAGTAGCCTAAGTTACGCATTGTGCCATCAGCTATCTGCCAGTGAAAGTCCCGTCAAAATCAGCCTAGCGGTTTTGGAGATTACCCAGAACAAACAGACAGAGTTAAACAAACATTTTAAAATGGTTGTTTTGTTACAGGTACCGTATATACTTTCATATGCATTTAGTAAAAAGCTGTTATTTTGATATTACAAACAGACACTTCAATTTTATTTATTTGTATAGATGTATAGATTGAAGGGTGAGTATGCAATAGTTATAGTTGTGAAACTTGTTAAGACCCTGTAATAAGTCGATCTTTAGGTTATCCGTTGTATTGAAATAAGTTTGAAAACTGCTATCTATGCCTTTGCATTTAGTTATTATTTCGTAGTATTTATTTATTTAAGAAAAAAGAATAAGGAGTGAAATAGACATCACTATCTGGCCGTATTGCCTTTCTTGTCTGTTTCATGGTTTTACTTCAAGCCACGCTTGAGAGTTTAGTACCTCGTAATCACAGATTAATAGTCTTTGCTCGTAATCCTCGTTTTGACAGTAAAACGCAAACATGCATTAGCGTCTAATGCGCCCACCTTCAACCACACCATTACTTAAGATGAGGTGAGATAGTGCTCGAATGCTTGCCTATGAAGACAAACAATATTTGTTCAACTTGTTTAATCAACAAAACTAAACAAGACTTACTGTCCAATCACAATAGAAAGGTAGTAGAGCTGATTACCTTTCAAAGCAACTTGATAAACACACATATTGGCTTATAAGAAACTGAAATGGCGCACTCGAGACTCTAAGTGTCACCCCTACCTTTGGCTTCAGTTAACAATAACAAATAAATTAAAAAGCTTCCTACTTCATCTCTAGCCTGACTGATTAGGAAACTCCTAGTACTAAACTTGCTTACAACTTGAGCATAAACTTATTAATATGATATATCTATGGCAAGTTAAAACAGCATCGTGAGAATCATAGCGGCGAGACTGAACTCTCTCTCTCTTTGTGAGGCATTTCAGGAGGGTGATATAACGACTAAGGTAAAAAGATATGTAAGTACTTATGTACTCTTTCTTTAGATCCTCCTCCTCTTGGTATGCCAATTCTTAAAGGAAGGTATTTTATCTCTAACTAATACGCGAATGTATGTTTAGGGTATATCTAATTTTTAGTGTTTTGTTACCGCTTGTGGCTCGGAGAGTGATATTATATACCTAGGCTTTTTTATCGGAAAAATGCACGATTTCTAGGGGAATCTCGACGCGGGTAAAGCGCGGTAATTGTGAAGTCTACAATCATGCTTTCTTGTCCTAATATAATTTGTCGCTACACTCTTTGTTACTAATCACTGGCTACACTAGTTTAAAAGTAAAGGTTCCTCGGACCACATCTAAAACAGTTTTTTTTTTGACAAATGGTGAGAACCTAGTGAGTTCCACAGTTACATGCAGATGCATCCCAGTCGGTTTGCATTCCGTCCGCATTCCACATTCAATTCCCGGCCAATGGCGGCTCGTAAAGAGAACACGTGGCTTCACTTTATTGGCTGCGCTTGTTTGACAAACCGAATTAGTTTCGTACGGTGACTTGCGCTTGAGTTCGTGGTTGTCTAATTACCTATATCAAAATTAAATACTGTGGCGCAATGATCAAAAAGGTCTCTTAACTTAGTGATAATTGGGAAGGCAGATGAGGACTTACAGAGACTCAATATCTGCTTAAACCACGTGAAAAATGTACAATTAATTTGCATTTTACTTTGATTTATAAAACTTTTCTTCATCAATGACGATTCTGTAGCTGAGTTGGTAGTAACCCTACCTGCAAAGCGAGTGGTTTAGGGTTCGATTCCCATCCGGGGCAGATTTTGTGCAGCATACAATTTGTCCTCGGTTCTTGGAAGCTTGTCTTGTGTATCTGCATGTGTCTATCCCACCTGCAACACAGGGAATCCCCGTAGATATGAGTGTGTAAGTGTTTATGTTTATATAAAATAAAAAATCAGTAAATTAACAAGGTATTTTTTTAGAAAAACTATGTAGTAGGTAGCCATTTCAAATTAATTGTATTTTTTTTAAAACATATTTCAAAAGAGTACGTACATACGGTATTCACATATTATGTAACTGGTGTTATATTATACTTCAGATATAAACGAAGGATTTCACTCTGCATGAGACGTGCACATCAACTGACAGCCGGAGCACGACTACCATAAAACTATTTACGACCGTGTCTACCAACGCCATCTATGAGCGGAGATTGGCAACTCTACACTAAATCTGCCGCGAGCTATGCCCTGGAATTCTATAAACTGCACATTTTACGCCGCAGCTTACGGAAACTTAAAATTAAACGACCTTGGTCGTTTGTAAAACGTTTATTGACTGTGGGCCGAATCTGTTCCATTGAATGAAGTCGGTTCGGCAGCTGTAACAGTAACCCAATCTAAATTAGATTACCTATTTTGTTAGCCTGACGTCTTTATCAACTAAAGGTCAGTAGCAGAGCACAGATTACAAGACAGAGTATCTGCAACAAGAAATTGTTTCTGTGCGCAAAAATAAAATTTAATTTTGTTTCGCTTGTCATTTTTCTTCCTCTTTGCGTTTATAGGTTGTGATGGGTCTTAGTAATCAACTAAACATTGTTTTCTACATATATATTTGTTACAATTTGGACATTATCGTTAATATGCCTTGCTATGACGATTCCATCACCATACCATACTGCAGCATAACACTGTACCCTAGATAAATTGGTTACGTTCGTCTCTCAAGCCTGCATGACGAAGCTCCGATTGCTTAATTCATTCGAAAGTAGCATTCACAAAAAATACCTTTGAATAAACCGCCGTAGATGTCGTATTGTGACGAACAACAGACCCAACAGTTCGTGACGTAAAACGAAAATGCCTTTACGCTACCAACCGTGGACGAAACATCATGGCGATAGGCATAACACACACGACAACTACAACAGTAGCGCTATCAAATTCAGGCTATCCATTGGCCTATTCACTGCAAAAAATCTTTCTTCAAATATCCTTCCTTTGAAAATGTAAAAGCAATACTCATTAATAACCTCACTTCTTTCAAGCTCACGCACTTTGACACGAAATAAACTGGCAATCAGAGGAGTGCGGTGTCGGCGGGAATCCTCATAAATCCGGCGTCGACTTTGCGCCAGCCTTATTCAATCTCCGGGGAATGGTGTCTCAGATGCGGAGAGCTGCTGGATGGGACATGCTATTCTTGTGGTTGCCTGGATGAAGGGAAATTGCAAAGAAGTCACTACACTAAGGCTAAGGAGAATCTAAGCGTGGACTCATGGAAGTCATATGTCAATATTCTACATAAATTCAATAAAAAATTGTATCCAATTTTGACATATGGAGGCAAAAGTCCACGCTTTGAATCTTCTCTGAATCTTACCCTACGCATGGATTATTTTTTCCATATTTCAGAATTCTATTATTTTGTATATAAGAAGGACACGCTAAGGGTCTTACTAATAAACACACGGTGATATAGTTACACAATATTTTGTCTTTGTTGTTCTTTGACAATTTTAAACTGAATCGAAACAGACAAAACATTGTGGAACTGCTCAACCGTTATTCAGTATTTATTAGTAAGGCTGTTAGATGTACATGTCTGCGTTTTCCATTCTTCAGACATCCTTGTCTACTTTACTGCAAGGAGCCGTGTTTCGCGTGACTCCTATATAAAAGTCCACTTTATAAAGGCTGACCGCAAGCGCTTACACTTGTATGTTTGTCTTCGCGATTCAGGTTTCTATTAAAGAAATATTGAATTCGGAGTGGAGAAAAGTTTTAGTGAATTGATTTTCAAAAGCTAACTTGGGCATTCTTTTGCCCATTTAGAAGCTCAACCTCTTGAGACATAAACTCTCTCTTTTTTATTTTATGTTATTTGGTAACGAGACGAGCTGGTCGTTTGCCTGATGTTAAGCATAACGCCGGCCCATTACAATTGCAGTGCCACCCAGAACTTTGAAACACAAAGGCCTGCGCGGCACAGCAGTGCGCTCGTTACCCTGAAACATTACGTATTAAGTCTCATAAGCCCAGTAATTTCACTGGATACTCTGCTCATCAAACCGGAACACAGTAATGCTTGCACACTACTGCTAGGTGGCAAACTTCACGAGCAAAGCGGTGGTAACAACCCAGACGGACACTCGCAGAAGAGTTAGTCCTCCCGCTAACAGAATCGTCTCTCTGCATCAGCGGCAATCTTACCACCTCTATATCCAGTATTTTCTGAGCATAGGTTCATATGGTTTGAGTTTTAGGACTCCCTCGTAACTGACCGTCTGTTGCCGGACGTTTTATTACCTACCGTCGTAAAATAAAAGTCGTGTGGAACATATTGTAGCCACCTCCACCTTTTAAACTAATGTGACTCAGAACCTGTAACTTTGATTGTAGCAAAAATATATTTGTTATTTTTAACCGACTTCCAAAAAAGGAGGACGTTATCAATTCGTCGGGTATTTTTTTTTTTATGTTTGTTACCTCAGATCTCGTTCATTTATAAACCGATTTGGAAAATTCTTTTTTTATTTGAAAGAGTATACTTTCAGATTGGTCCCATAAAATTTTTATCAAAATCGGTTCAGTAGTTTGTCACTGAAGTCGGTTCTTCGCTTTTTTAAAGCAATTTTTGTTGTCGCCAGTTCCAGCGGAGTTGGAAAGTGAAGTTGTGCAGAGAATAAAGCCATGTGTATTGAGTTTTTTTTTTACTAGCTAATTCAGTCAGTCGTAACAATTGCAGTGGCACCTAGAATCTCAAACAAGATCTACGCACCAATGCAGATACGTGAGGCGTCAGATATAAAGTATGCCGCCAATGTCAATATCATTATCAGCCTCTTACGCTCCCACTGCTGGGATACCGGCCTTCTCTCAGAGAGAGAGGTATGTATAATCCACCACGCGGGCCCAGTGTGGCTTGGTGAATGTCACATGTCCTTGAATTTTTTGGTTCTTGTACATGCCGTTTTCCTCACGATGTTTTCCTTCACCGTTTTAGAGCGAGTGTGAATAATCCGCACTTGACTTGATATATGTCATTGGTGCGGGCCGAGTCGAGATTCGAACTATGGTGCGTCGGATTGAAAGTCGCAGTGCCCGATCGGCCACACTCGCTCTAGCATGCTATATTTGACCCAAACTTGTACCATTATCTAGCTATATTATATTCCATGCCCTAACATGGCACCATCCTAAATGGGTGCATAATGTTTATTCTTAAGTACTTCAAAGTATTATAGGTTGAATGTATGTACCTATGCAATAAAAATAAATTATTTATTTATTCATAAAGTTACTAAACTTAAATCAAAGCTTGCAACAATTGTCATACGAAACGAAATAAAAGATACTAAGACCTATTTATCGTTATATATTATAGCCTAGAGTCTAGACTAAAACATATCACAATTGCATCACGGATCGTGATCACAATGTTATTCTTCAACGAAGGCTAAAGCGTCTAATCGTCCCATTGAAGAGACAGTATAAAAAATGCCCTAAAACCAAATATTCTTTTAGGGTTGCGAAAAATATCGCACAATCCTACTTTACGTCGGTTCTACCATGAAATCACCCGAAAAATGTCGGTATCTCGCTCAAGTAGATCGTTGAGAGACGATAAAAAATCGACGACGATGAAATGACGGCACATCCCTTCTATAGACTGGGAGATTAGATAGCTAGAGTATGTCGTGGAAAATCTGTCTTTCTTACGATGTAAAAACTGCATTCAAAGTACAGTAGGTTTAGTTAGGCACTTGCTTTGTCACTGGGATGCCCGCGGTTTCACCCGCGCGGAGATATTGGATTTCATGGTTTTTGTTTTTTAGCGCGGAACCCTAATTCATTTCTAAAATAAAAGTAGCCTAAGTTACTCCTTCTCCTATTTTTGAACTAGTGTAATAAAATCCGCATATAATTTGATATCTACCTACAATACAACGTTTCATTATCACAATCAACAGATAGTCAAGTTTACTTTTTAATATTGTAGCTTTTTAATTGTGGAAGCTCCTTTAAATATTTTAGGATAGTTCCGAATCATTTCATTTCAAGAGAAAACTATTTGTCACACGAAGTCGAAGACTAGATTCTTTCTGTTACAACTGTAGGTACATATACATTGCATTTCAATGTCGGTCAGCTTGTCGGTCCGTGTTTATGACGTTGTAAAATGTAGGATGCTTTTACTAAACCAGTTTTACGGTATTGCCTGTAGGTTGGAAATAATGTAGATAAAAAGAAATCCGTAAGTTTATCGAATCAAAGGTTTACCGTTGTTCTGTGGACTGACTTGTTTCCGAGATTTTTTGTTAGAGATGAAAGGGAAGCAATTATTTACACGTTATTATAATTGTAATGATTTTTCGGATGCTCACGCACCGTACCGCAGGCGTATCAAATACGAAGTTTACGGCCGGGCCGGAACAATAAAATACCCAATAAAATTCTTAAACATGAAGTATCTATACAAATAAATAAAATTGAAGTGTCTGTTTGTAATATCAAAATAACAGCCTTTTACCAAATGCATATGACATTATATATGGTACTTATAACAAAAACACAAGTTTTAAAATTTATGTCTGTCTGTCTGTCTGTTTGTTCCGGGTAATCTCCGAAACGGCTGGACCGATTTAGACGTGGCTTTCGCTGGCAGATATCTGATGTTACAAGGAGTAACATAGGCTATTTTTATTTTTGAAAAAGAATTAGGGTACCGCGCAAAGAAATAAAAACCATGAAATCCAATAACTCCGCGCGGGTGAAACCACGGGGCAGCAGCTAGTTGTAAATAAATTTATTGCAAACAAAGTGTAGAAAATATGAAGTATCAAAACTATCCAATCCACTTCATCGTCAGCATTTTTTCGCTAGGCGTTTCGGCCCCGCCCAGCGCTGGGAGTGCTGATGAAGCTCTAGATTATTGCTACACGGAAGTAATTACGCTGTCCTTTGGTGACCACGTTACAGTCTTGTATAATCTCACAGCTCTCTATATCGTTATTTGCGATTCTAGGAAAACTGAAAAAGGTTTTGTACTTTTACTTTTTTTTCATACAACTAATAGACAAGATAATCGAACCCGGAGCTTCTCGCAAGTGAGATCGTCTTTCACGCTTCTTCGTGAGTCTGGGTTGGCTCAAGTTACGCTAAGAGTATGTTATTGCGAGTGTCCGTCCGGGTTGGTACCACCGCTTTGCTCGTGAAGTCTGCCGCTAAGCAGTAATGTGCAAGCATTACTGTGTTCCGGTTTGATGAGCAAAGTAGTCAGTGAAATGACTGGGCTTATGAGACCTAATGTCTCAGAGTAACGAGCGCACTGCGCAGGCCTTTGTGTTTAATAGTTCTGGGTGGCACTGCAATTGTTATGGGCCGGCGTTATGCGTACCTTCAGACACGACCAGCTCGTGTCGTTATCAAATAGTATATTTTTTTAACTAATAACACTTTTCTATCTGTGTGTATGAAGTCAAGCATTATCTACGCGAGGTCACTGCTTAATTTCATAACAACCGTACCCTAACGAAGGTGGACTTGTTTCAAAAGCATCAAACTTGGCCATCTCCAGGCTCCCACAATATACGTCAAACTTTAAAAGCCTCCATACATGTTGTTCCACGAACTTTATTGAGAAATGGCTCCTAGAATTGATTCTGACATCCTCCTTGCGTACTTTAAAACACGCTAAAATGTCTCAACATCACCTCCCACCCAAATTGAACCTTCGTGGTTAACAGCAGAGTAGATTTTCCTTTGTAATTATCCGTGTGGTGTTTATAAAGAAAAGCGTTTCTTCTCCATATTTATTAGTTGCTCTTTTTGTGTGTAATGGATTTTTAAGTGAATCAACAACAACAAAAAGCAAGTAGACGTTGCTGCTTTACATTTGGATCAAGTTAAATGAAGTGTAGAAAATGTGTCGATGATTTCTTTACGCAGAATATTAAGTACTAGCTGCAGCCCGCGGTTTCACCTGCGCGGAGATATTGGATTTCATGGTTTTTATTTTTTTGCGCGGAACCCTAATTCTTTTTCTAAAATTAAAGTAGCCTAAGTTACTCCTTATAACATCAGCTATCTGACAGTGAAAGTCCCGTCAAAATCGGCCCAGCCGTTTCGGAGATTACCCGGAACAAACAAACAGACAAACAGACAGACATAAATTTTAAAAATGGTTGTTTTGTTATAGGTGCCGTATATACTTTCATATGCATTTGGTAAAAAGCTGTTATTATGATATTACAAACAGACTATTCAATTTTATTTATTTGTACAGATACATTTCATTTTAAAAATGGGTTATCTTTTTCCCACTATCTCATCTGATCTTGAGTGATGATTGGTTTGTGGCGGTGAACATGATATGACTATAACAAGTATACTTAGTTGTTTTAAAAAAGCGAGAACCAACAAACAATGACAAACTACTGAACCGATTTTGATCAAAATGATCAATCTGAAAGTATCCTTTCAAATAAAGAAAAAAATATACAAATCGGTTTATTAATCATATAAGTACTAGCTTCTGCCCGCAGTTTCACCCGCGTTCCCACATGAACCGGGATAAAAAGTAGCCTATGTTACTCTCCGGTCTATATCTATGCCAAAAACCACGACGACCCGTTGCCTTTTTTTTTATGTTATTTGGTAACGAGACGAGCTGGTCGTTTGCCTGATGGTAAGCATAACGACGGCCCATAACAATTGCAGTGGCACCCAGAACTTTGAAACACAAAGGCCTGCGCGGCACTGCAGTTCGCTCGTTACCCTGAGACATTAGGTATTAAGTCTCATAAGCCCAGTAATTTCACTGGATACTCTGCTCATCAAACCGGAACACAGTAATGTTTGCACACTACTGCTTGGCGGCAGACTTCACTCACAAAGCGGTGGTAACAACCCAGACGGACACTCGCAGAAGAGTTAGTCCTACCACTAACAAAACGCTGCGTGAAAGAAGGACAAACCAACAAACATACAAACACACTTTCGCATTTATCGAGAAAGAACTAAAAAGCAAGTTTCTAGCAAGCAAAAATAAGCACAGACTTCCTCACTGCACTGCTTTCAATGATTTGTAGGTAATCGTTAATGAAAACCGAAAGGGAAGCGTTGTTTTTTTTTACTCTGGGCGGGCGGCAGCGCTGGGCGGGCGGCAATATATTTATGAAATGGTTGCGGGAATAATTTATACGAAGACAGTTTCGATGCCTTTCGATTCCAATGTGCACGGATATTTTGGAACGGAGTTGGTGGTCTTGATATTTATTTACAACAGATTTTATCGTAAACATGGCCTTGTAAATTTTTTACAAAACTAAAAAATCAAAAGCCATTAAACACGGAAGTGGGATAGCAAAATCTTTTTTTTTAAATAAATATTTTAGCAACGCAAAATTATTATGGTGATTCAGTGCTTTAAAATATACAAGTTGTATTTTATTTGTTCTTTTTATATTAGTTGGAAGTTTAACATTAAAATTTTCAAAACGTAAATCACGTTTTAATCCATGTGTTAAACTAGTTAAGTGAGTTGAAATTGAAATTATAAATAACTAGCTTCTGCCCGTGGTTTTCACCCGCGTTCCCACAGGAACCGTCAAACCGATCTGTCAAATTAAATCAACTTGTCAACTTTATAAAACTTTTTTGACAGCTGACAATGTCAATTTTATGTCACACTAACTTCTGCCCACGGTTTTCATCCGATTTTCCCACAGGAACCGTGCCTTTTTCCAGGTTAAAAAATAACCTATGTTACTCTCCGGTCCATAAACTATATCTATGCCA
The DNA here is from genome assembly GCA_907269065.1 of Crocallis elinguaria. NCBI lineage: Eukaryota > Metazoa > Arthropoda > Insecta > Lepidoptera > Geometridae > Crocallis > Crocallis elinguaria. The sequence continues at coordinate 4,704,765 of OU026076.1, forward strand.
AAAATCACGTCGATCCGTTGCTTCGTAACTGCGTGAAAAAAGGACCAACCAACAAACCAACAAACAAACTTTCGCATTTATAATATTAGTATGGATTACTACTAAATAAGAAAATAAAAAGGTTTAGGAACTTCCGAATAGCACTGCCCCACTTTTTTTGGGTTAAATTAAATACAGTGCAAGTATCAAGATGGCTAGCGCGCGCTACCAGCTGCAAAGTACGCGTACCATGGGCGGACGGAACGAGAAGATGAAAAATCACAGATGACTTTTTTTATTGCGCGAGTCACCACTCCCGGGAACAGACGGTGTAATTACCCGGAAAAGTGTATACTACTGGGGTAAATAATAAGTGGGAAAAGCCCTTCTTACACATTTATCATGTTACTTATGTAATAGGGGAAGAGCTTTTGTGTTACCATAAAAAACAACTGTCAGACTGTTTAGCTAGATTGTGTAAAAGATGGACACGACTTTCACGAGTAAAATGATGAGAAATTTCCCAACAGAAGTGCGTTAGACAACGGTTAGACACTTCTTAATACTTCTAGGATTTGCTGTCTTGGTGGGTACCATTGCTTTGCTGCCAAGCAGTAATGTGCAAGTTAGGTTCCGGTTTGATGAACAAAGTAGTCAGTGAAATGACTGGGCTTATGAGACTAATGCCTCAGAGCATCAGGGGTATTTTACCACTACATATTGCGATACTATCTTACGCAGCTTCTAATTTCCTTCAAAGCATATTTAAGTTGGGAAATAACTGTTATTAGGCAAACTTCTAGATACAAAGTTCCACATAAAAAAATAAATGAAAATAAAAAGATGAAAAAATTAAGAAAGATGAGAATATCGCGATGTATGAATTTTTATTCCTCAATTGTTCACATTTAGTATTCTGTTATAAAATTATGTGGGACCGAGCATACGGTATCAAATAAAAATATAAATTTCAAAATCGGCCAACAATTGACCGAAAATCGGGGATCATACAATAAAAAAAATACCTACAGTTGAACATAGAACCTCCTCCAAATTAGTATCTTTTAAAATACTATATTTTTAAACTACAGACCTTGCCTAAAATCAGAAGAAAAAACAATAAAAAATACTGGCCAAAAATAAAACGGAAAAAAACTCCTTCAAAGTAGGAAGACAGCATACAGCCGCACTCACAAGTGCCTATATATTTTCATTTCGAGTGTTCTTCAACAGTGGCGCCGCCTGTGTGTGACTGCCCGAGTTATTGCACTTAGGACGAGTGGCGATCTGCCGTGGCCACTCGTGGTGGTTAGAAAAAAAAAGTTAAGCGTCTGTGAGTGGTCTGCCTGTGATATGAGAAATTGTTTTGAATGTGGAACATTTTTCAATTGAATAGAAAATCTGATGGCTTAATGCATTCTTTACCATGAAAATCACTCCTATATTTTGGCTATGCCAAAAGGGGGAAGTCCATTTCACCCTATCTTTTGTGAATATCTTTCAAATCTTCGAGTTTTTTTTTCTCATTTGGCCGTTTATTTCTCTCATCATATTATTTCATTCGATTCGGTGGCTCCACACATTTTTAATGTGTCACATGACGTCGTTACACGATTGCTTCATCAGTATGCATTTATTTTTCATTATACTTTTTTTAGGAATAGGTTTTATCCGATATCTCATAGAATAGAACTATCTCACAAGTGCAACTGGTAAAACACCTGCTTAGCGACAGGTTATAAACTTGTGGTTATCACCAGACGAGCGCTAAAAATGCCAACCACCACGCTAATGTAAAATACCATTACAATATTTTCAAATGCGATATCAGAATTCACTTAACGACTTTCAAAGACATCATTTTTCATCCCGTTCCTTTACAGACGAAAGAAAACTGTTACTAAAAAGAAAAAATAATGGCAACCTCGAAAAACTGTTGCTAAATAAAAGAAAAAAAGAAACATTTATAAATGGAAGGAGTCTTTATAAATGAAAAGGAAGGAAGGGTGGGGACTGTCACTGCATTAACTCAGCGGGGACAATGTACAGGCGTCGTCAATATCAATTTATGGGCACTGGACGGTGACGCGTCTTTCCGTAGTTCCGTAGTACAGTCGTTTAGAAATGTGAATTACGTAAGAAAGCTTGATTTGTAGAGCTTGATACGTTGTCATATTACCTGCGGAGGTTTATCTGAAAATCAAAGTCGAAAGTTTCGTGCACTAAAGCTAGTAAAAAATATTAAAGAAAAAAATTCTTAGTGTTACATTAATAGTTTGCGATGTAAAACTTTGCTCGTTTTATTTTACTTTACTTTTTTAGGCACGGTCGTGGCCAATGGGCAAAGAGTTTAAACATGACGGCTTGATTTTTTCTAGTTTATCTCACTTGCTGATAAAAGACAATGTTGTCAACTATGAATCTTAGTAGATACCTAAAATGAAGACACCCTAATTTCTACTTTCTTCACCCACATGATATCACCAGGTGCACGCAGTGAAAATTAAATAAACCATTCGTTCAAGCCCTGAATTAGCCCAGGTTACAGCAAATGCGAAACACAAACATGCAAGAAGTTTCTTAGCGCATAATAAATGTTGACAAATTTTCACGAAATCTCTACATTTATAATGACAACATTCAGAAAAATAAAATTAACTTTTTAATCTCAAAACGGCACAGGACGTAATAAAAACATTATATCACAAAGCTTCCACTGGCCTTTTGCTTATTAAGTTTAATTTTTAATATTCGCGCTCAGCCCGCGTAAAATTGCACTCCGCAACGAATTACGTGTAGAAAAAACACGCTACTTACGAGAATAATTCATATTTCCCGGGTTTTAGATGTGGGATGAACGCGTGGAATGTGAAAAGTGGATGTGTAATATGAGGCTTGATGAAGGTATATTTTTTTTTAATAATAGCTACCGCCCTCTTTATGTATATAAATAACGTTTAAGTAAATCCAAATGCATCGCTATTTTCAACCTTATTTCAATACAAAAGGATTTTGTCTATAGCTTATTACAAGGCTTTAAAGTCAGTCTAAACACACCCTAAACATGTGATAAACCGATGAAATCCATATCTAAATTTTAAGCATGACTTAGTCGGGTGTCTAAATATTTAAGCAACCACAAATTCTAACTCAAAAGCGTCTAACTCAATTATGTTGAGCCACTTCTAATCATTTTAGACGTTTATCTATTAAACACTGTTTAGATCTTGATTGAAGTGTCTAAGTGTGTGTTGCGGTGTTTAACATTTAGACACTGTCTAGCTAAACATGGGTCTAAACGTTGATTTTGTGGTAAGAGGACAAATTTATATCTCACTTACAAGCTAACAAACAAAGACGAATATATAAGTATCTATATATACCTATATCTATATACTACGGGAATAATCCTCCGTTTGGACCCTTCCAGTACGAAACCGTGAAAACAGACTGAAAAAATAATCCAACCGCGTTTAAAATCGATATCTCATATTTATTATTTACCCAAAGTTCCCCATCCTGAGTCCAAAGCTTGGACTCTTTCATTTCCTGTATCGGTCTGGGCGCGGCGCATTATCGACACAGATAAATATTTTGCGGAGCCACTCCATAAATAACCTATAATGGATTCGTATTCCGAGGGTGTGGGCGAGATTTGGAAGATTGGGAACTTTTGGATGGTTACTGATTTTTAGGAATAAAACTTGGGCAGAATAAAAAGTAGCCTATGTTACTCTACCGTCCATAAACTATATCTATGCCAAAAATCACGTCGATCCGTTGCTCCGTTACTGCGTGAAAGAACGACAAACCAACAAATCAACAAACCAATAAACACACTTTCGCATTTATAATATTAGTAGGATTACTTACGTTTTATTGTGGACTAGTTTATAGCCAACCACACGGATAAAAGATCCGGTTTCAATCGTGATTGACAAACAAAATGCTTCAATCACAGTGCTTAAACTAATATTTCCTTCAACCATTGATCTCATAGTTCTTGACAGTTCTCATCCAACGGATGCCTAGTCGAAGTCAGCTACGAATGGTTTTACTTTCGGCTATTCATACCGAAGGACGGATTTTGTTATTAAAATAACCTACTAGAACATGGATAAATGATATTTAAGATGATTATTAAATACTAGGTTCAAGCTTCGAAAATTTAAGCACAGGAGATTAAACCAAATTTTAAATAAAGCTAATTTACTGAAATGTTACCCAAATCCGTTACCGAACTGAATTTTAATTTTGCAGTGATATAAATAAGGGTGACGTGGACATGGTTAACAATAGTACCATTAGTGGGAGGATTAACTCTTCTGCGAGTGTCCATCTGGGTTGTTACCACCGCTTTGCTCGTGAAGTCTGCCGCCAAGCAGTAGTGTGCAAGCATTACTGTGTTCCGGTTTGATGAGCAGAGTATCCAGTGAAATTACTGGGCTTATGAGACTTAATACCTAATGTCTCAGGGTAACGAGCGCACTGCAGTGCCGCCCAGGCCTTTGTGATTCAAAGTTCTGGGTGGCACTGCAATTGTTATGGGCCGGCGTTATGCTTACCATCAGGCAAACGACCAGCTCGTCTCGTTACTAAATAAATAAATAACATAAAAAAAAACCCCATCTCTTCCCATGGGTGCCGTAAGAGTATGCTAAGGTTAATATCTAGGGAATGGACAGCAGCATTCTGCTAGGTAACATCATGATCTATTGCGATCTGCACCAAGCGTGATCGTGCCAAGCGTGGTTTATTACAGCCTGGGAGAGAGGCCTATGTTCAGCAGTGGATGTATTCCGGCTAGTAATGAGAAAAAAAATACTCACTAGATACCATCCTTGAGAAAAAAGCTTGTCATAAAACAAAAGACAACTCTTACTTACGCGGCACGTTTACAGACGAACTTTATAACCTTACTAGCTTCTGCCCGCAGTTTTCACCCGCGTTCCCACAGGAACCATACATTTTTCTGGGTTAAAAAGTAGCCTATGTTACTCTCCGGTCCATAAACTATATCTATGCCAAAAATCACGTCAATCCGTTGCTCCGTTACTGCGTGAAAGAAGGACAAACCAACAAACACACTTTCTCATTTATAATATTATAAGTAGGATAGTTATAAACGGAGTATATATAAGAACTCTACTCACAGTATATAAAGTATATCTAAAAGTTTATGTAGTTAGTGTCCCAAAGACCTCGAGGCGTGAAGTTACTGCGATTCAATCGAACTCCAGTTCTCTACTCAGTGCGAAGTGCATCGTAGAGCGCTAGAGTTCTTGAGCCCAGGGGACTCCATGCTTGCACGACGGAATTTAATCATTCAAACGTGTTCACTGTGTTTTGGATTTAATTGTACACGATGCTAAGGAGACGAATGTTTTAATACATCTATACAAATAAATAAAATTGAAGTGTCTGTTTGTAATATCAAAATAACAGCTTTCTACCAAATGCATATGAAAGTATACACGGTACCTATAACAAAACAACCATTTTTTAAAATTTCATCTTTCTGTCTGTCTGCCTGTCTGTTCCGGGTAATCTCTGAAACGGCTGGGCCGATTTTAATGGGACTTTCACTAGCAGACAGCTGATGTTACAAGGAGTAAGCGGTGGTACCTACCCAGACGGACACTCGTAGAAGAATCAATCCTACCATCTACCACCACTTTGCTCGTGTAGTCTGCCACCAAGCAGGACTGTGCAAGCATTAAGTTACTGTGTTCCGATTTGATGAGCAGCCAGTGAAACTACTGAGCATAAGAGACTCAATACTCAATGACTCAGAGTAACGAGTGCACATTTGTGTTTCATAGTTCTGAGTGGCGCTGCAATTGTTATGGGCCGGCGTTATGCTTACCATCAGGCAAACGATCGGCTCGTTTCGTTATTAAATAGTATACAAAATTTCAAGATGCGCGAGCGAGATAGCGGCGCGCCGTATTCTGCCCCTAAATCCATACAGATAAATAAAATTGAAGTGTCTGTTTGTAATATCAACATAACAGCTTTTTATTAATTCATATGAAAGTATAATATAGTAGTTGAATTATATACGGCCCCTATAAAAAAAAAAAACATTTTTAAAATTTTTGTCTGTTTGTTCCGGGTAATCTCCAAAACGACTGGACCGATTTAGACGGGACTTTCACTGGCAGATAGCTGATGTTACAAGGAGTAACATAGGCTACTTTAATTTTAGAAAAATAATTAGGGTTCCGCGCAAAAAAATAAAAACCATGTAATCCAATATCTCCACGTGGGTGAAACCGCGGGGCAGAGCAGCTAGTCTATCAATAAAACTCATCACAATACATACATGCTAGGGGCCACTACAATATGCTGAAAACTATACCAGACCTAACATAATACCGAGTGATTACATTTCAGCTGTCCACTTTAGCACGAAGCGAATCGGCTAAACAAACCTTTCCAAAGACAAGTACAGTCCAATAGTGTGGAAATGTAAAAAAGAGCTTTAAAAAATGAACTCCGCAATCCCCTTGTGAATCCGCTGGCGACGGAATGAAAATTGGATTTGGCTCTGATTGGATTTTTATTTACTTAAGACAAGAAAAATTCTTGCCCTGGCTTGAAGGCGACGCTTATAAATGATTTAGAGCGAAGGGTGACTGATTAATGAAAGAATTCTGTAGTGTCCCGTGCATGCAGTTGTTTTCTTTATACTATTGGCTAACGAGGCGAGCTGGTCGTTTGCCTGATGGTAAACGCCATAGCTTGAAAACACAAAAGCCTACTGTAGTGCGCTCGTTACCCTAGTCAGTGACATTACTGGGCTTATGAGACTTAATACCAACGAACGCAATGCAGTGCCGCGCAGGCTTTTGTGTCAAAGTTCTGAGTAGCACTGCAATTGTAACGGACCAGCATTATGCTTACCATCAGGCAAACGACCAGCTCGTATCGATACCCTATAAAATGAAATTAAAACATGAGATATAAAAACACACTAATGCTTACCTACACATTACTGCTTGGCGGCAGACTATACGAGCAAAGCGGTGGTGTCCACCCAGACGGCCACCACAGAAGAGTTAGTCCAACCACCTAGTAAGAAAAGGTTACCTAAAACGGAGTTTCCTCACACTACTATCCCAAAACATACTACCTAAATTCGGTCGGTGCAAGTGTTGAGGTCCCGAGGGCTCTTCGGTGCACGCCGGGCGGAGTTCAGTTGCGTCATGGCTTCCCCTCTATAGATATTATATACCGCCTGACACTAACTTTATCGAATAATATCATATGAATTTTGTGTTGTTGACTATAACCATGGCCACCCATGATGGCTTAAAATACAAAATTAATAATCGCTGAAATCGGTTCCCACTTTTTAAAAGTCACTTGTTGTTTGATTTTTATTCCTATGTTTTTCAGGCTAAGTCTGCCGATCTGTTTTTCGACTTCCCTATACCCAATTATGCTGAAATGCACATGATTTGTGCTCTGGAGATGGTATGTACAAGTTATTACACAGAGAAAGTTGTTTATTACAAATATACGATAAATTATTTTACTGTTTGACGATCGCCTTCAATATCCACGTGGTAGGACTAAATCCTCTGTGAATGTTCGTCTGGGTGGTGCCACCGCTTTGCTCGTGTAGCATGCCGCCTAGGCCCATTACTGTGTTCCGGTTTGTTAAGCAAATTAGTTAGTGAAATTACGGTAACGAACGCAATGCATGTGCCGCGCAGGTCTCTGAGTTTCAATGTTCCAAGTGGCACTGCCGGCGTTATACTTACCATCACACAAACGACCCGCTCTTCTCATTATCCAATAGTACTAGTAAAATTTTCTTTCCCGCACACACACACGCACCCACACACACACACACCCACACACACACACACACCCACACCCACACACACACACACACACACACACACACACTCACTCACACACACACACACACACACACACACAACACAACACACTCCTAGACACCCATTGTTAGTTTTAATTTCTACTTATTAATTTTGACTAATAAGCCTGTTAAACACAATAGTTAATTATCTACCTACTTGTGTAATCCTGTTGGCCATGTTTTAACACTATTTGTGTTTATTATTTTTATGGTAAAACGCTGCTGGATAGCCTTAATAAACAAAAAAAAAAAACAAATATTGTAGCTACAACGTCTAACTAGCTATGCTATGCATGCAATATTTTGGTTTTAATAAAGCGCCGACTCCCAAAAACCGAACCGCAAGTAAGTAATGTAACTCGAGGCGATGTTAAAAACCCCTAAATAAACCCGCGTCGGGCGCTGTATCAATATCAACAGATTAGCCTTGCTTCGGCGTCCGACCGAAACAATTCGGTAAGAGAGCGGAATGGCTAGAGATGAGCTAAGCAGTGTTTTGGCCGAATTGGTGGTAGTGTACATCCTACTTAATATCAAAAATGTGAAAGTTTGTGTGGACGTTTGTTAACAAACAACAAAAAAAAATATGATAAAATTTGGAATGTAGATAGTTTAGGATCTTGAATAACATAATATAAAGATGGCGCACGTGGGCAAAACCACGGGCGGAAGCTTCAATAAACAAATTTTCAAATTTCATTATTCGTATGGGTCCTAAGAAAGTTAAATGAGTCTCTAGTAGGCAATCTATCTAGATTCTTCTAGAAGTACTAGAAATTAGTCGACATTGGGCACTATTTTTACCAAAAATATTTTTAAAGTTTCTAATGCTAACATTTATGTTTAAAATTTGAGGCAGTATTAGAGTAGGTGTCGCCAGGAAGCTCCTGAGCTAACTAATGAACCAAAGGTAGCTTAGTTAAGATCATTATAAGAGACAGGCCGTTCATAGTGAGACATTCGTTTTTTTTATGGAATTGAATGCATCAATTATGATTTACTGGCTTAACTATGTTTTTTTACACTGTTTTTTACATTTACAATAAAAACTAAAATTAAACCACAAACAAAATAAATCACATTAAAACTCAGTACTTATAGTAATCAAAATAATAAATTAAAGTAAAAAAAATAAGATGCTTATTTTAGGAGGTTGTATGAAAAATATCAAATATAAGGTGCTTAATGTCACAGCTTCTGTTCACCGCACAAAACCTGTCTCAGCCGGGAATCGAAACCTGACCCGTCGCTTTGCAGGCAGAGCTCAGAGCTACTACTAACTTATCCAAGGAGTCGTCAATAAATTAATTGTAGTAAATACCGTGTGACAAAAGTGGCCGACGACGCCGGACAACACAAAACATCCGGATACTTTATCAACTCTAGTAAAAACACGCGGAAAGTCGTGGAAATTGTTCAAAAGCCGAGTTCGGAAGGGGAACCATGAATACATTCGGCAAGCGGCGTGAATATAGAATGAATGAATAAAAATGAAAGGCGCTGGCAGTGCTGTTAATCATCAGGAGTTTGAATTTCATTTTTACGCTTCGTTCAAATTACAGTTTGTATGTTTTAGGAGTTACGTGAGGATGTAGAAAGAAAACGAAGAAGTAAAGAACGTGACGTTGGATTTAACTTGATAGAAGTCATTGGTGCGGACCGCGTCGAGATTCGAACTATGGTGCGTCGGATTGAAAGTCGCACAAGTTCCCGCTCGGCCGCACTCGCTCACACTTTTTATGATTAATCCGTCCTTAATAATTATCCTTCTGTCGTCTTGTAATTTCGTCATCATCATCATCAGCCGGAAGACGTCCACTGCTGAACATAGGCCTCCCCCATAGAACGCCATCTTGGATCGGCTACTCGCCTCTTGCATCCAACGTAATTTAGTAATTTAGTTCTTGTAATTTAGTTTTTTTTTATTTGATTTTCAAACTTAAAGCAATGATCTTTCATAATCGAACATCATAATAACGTAGTAACGTGATACTTGAAGGAAAATAATGCAAAACCGAAGCGAAAGCGATACATCATACTAGAGTCGAGATTTTCGTCATCTTTCAATAGCAATCTCAGAGAGGGTCCGATCCATCATATTTGATCCACAATACACAGTTCTCGCATTAATGCAAGCAAAAGTAATATTTTTATTCCCTCTGGCGAAGATCCCATAAGAATTTCATTATGCGATAGGTATTTGAGACATTTATTTTTCTTTATGAAATATATTTTAGGATGTTCACACAAGTATATATACATCACAAACATTTCGCTTCCAACAGCATTCGGACCTGCGTCTTCTGGCTATCCGGGCCAGACGCCTTAACCAACTAGGCTATTGGAGCAATCGATGTTGACTGCGAAATTCTTGATATGATGTATTTCTTTCCGGCTCACAAGCCGTAGCTCCATCTAGCAGACCCGCTTTGTAGCGATTGCCTACTCCATTGTGATACGTTACAGTACCCAATCAAATGGCGAGAGATTAATTTTTATTTATTTATCATTTTTGCATTATTTGATGAATTATTTATTTTTTGCGCTTTTGTGTTTGGAAGTATCGTAAAGCAAGTTATCATTATCAGGGTGAGTACCTACGTTATTTTATCGGTACTAATATTATAAAGAGTAAAGTTTTTGTTGATATTTATATTAACGCCATCTCTAGGATAAAAAGTCGCGCGCAGAAGCTGGTTATTATACTTTTTTTTTGACCTGGATACAGAGTCCTTCAGTCTCAATATTAGAAACAAGTACTGTATTTGTGTAAATAAGTAATACCAATATACAAAGAAGCTGCAATTTTGCCCGCTGAATGGAAGAGAAAAATTATCTCACGGCGGGCAAATTAAATAGAACCAAGAAAAATACGAGTTCCGACTGTGTTTGAATTACAACTTTTCTTTCTCGCCGTTTTGATGAGGAATACATTTTTTCACTGGATATTTTATGAAAAAAATCTTCGTAGTTTGAATAGAAGCGCGCGAACTTGCTTCGAAGTTATAATGCAGGTGACGAAAGTTGCAAGAAACTTCTCGGATCGGATTACTTCGCTGTTCCTTTTATTATAGTACTACTCTATGCTTCGCTGTAAATATTATGAAAAAAATGGTGGGTATTTTGTAAATTTTTCTTTTTTACACGACTGGCCCAAAAAAGCAAGTAATGTTTTCAGAACTCATGTAGGTACATAGGTACAGTATGAATGTGGGTTTCTTTATCCCACCACAACTTTTAAATGCCTGAACAAATTTAGATGAATGGGGTATCTTTAGAATCCTTACATCATCCCTAGTGAGAAGTGACACTGGCTAGGGCAGTCGTATTTTTTTTTAGTTATTGCTGTTTTTCCCGAATACTACAATCTGGAAGTCACACTGAGATCATTTACTAATTCATACATTGTATTCCCGTGAACATGATGCTTGCAACAGCATCGAAATATCGGGTGCTTATCACTCAATAATAATCACGGTAAATATCCCGTTACAATGTATGAACTAATCTGGGAGTCTTCAAGACACGAGTGAACAGGTGCTTCTGAGCATGCGCGCTACACCGTCGACCGCATCGTCAGATAACACCGAACGAGATATGGCGGTAAAACGCAACCCATTTATTATAAAAAAATAAAACAAAAATTAGTTAACTGAACAATTCAGTTCTAATTTCTGAAAACATTTGACAGCAAGTGGCTCTGTAATCCACCTAAAGCTACCTATACAAATACATCAGGCAAAGCGATACCGGCTTGCATTTCCATAATATCCGTTGTGTGGAAGCCAGGAAATGGAAATATCGTATCAGTATAACGTTCCCATGTATGTTCAACTTTCTATAAGTACCTTAACAATTTAGCACCTAATCACTGCAAGTTTTATATCAATACTAGCTGCTGCCCGCGGTTTCACACACGCGGTGATATTGCATTTCATGGTTTTTATTTTTTTGCGCGTTACACTAATTATTTTTCTAAAATAATAGTAGCCGAAGTTACTCCTTGTAACATCAACTATCTGCCAGTGAAAGTCCGGTCAAAATCGGCCCAGCCGTTTCGGAGTTTACCCGGAACAAACAAACAGACAGACAGACAAACATTTTAGAAATGGTTGTTTTGTTATAGGTACCGTATATACTTTCATATGTATTTGGTAAAAAGCTGTTATTTTGATATTAAAAACAGACACTTCAATTTTATTTGTATAGATAAAGATATAGATGAAAGATTAACAAAGAGGTTAATACATGTGGAACTATACAGCCTGGTTTGGAATTGGTAAGTAATCCCGGAAGAGGTCAATCTACTCCTGGAGGTCAACAACATTTGTTTTACGAGTTTTTTAAATTCGGAATTTTTCATTGAAGAATAGTCATTTAAAGTTTACGTCAAAATTCTAATCCTGAGCTTCCGGGCAGGCCTAGATCAGCTGATTCACTAACAATGTTGAACTTTGTTAAATGATAATATTGATTGGAAGAGCCTAAGAAAAAAAATACAGAAAATGCCGCACACTTCATTTTTGTATTACATTTCAATGAATAAAAAATGTATGACAACTATGGTTTTTCACGGCCATAATCAATAAAACGCAATGTTTTTTGTACCTATACTGCCGCCGTTGAAAATGTGACGTCACGCAATCAGCCCAATTTATACATTTTAGCACTCAGTCGCCCGACTTTGACTCTTTTTTTTCTTCTTTCTTGGCCTGGACTTTGACTCTTATTTTTGACATTCCTAGCGTTCGATTTTCCTTTTTTTGCTATGGATATTTGATTCTCATGAGAAAACAAATTGACGGAAATCATAAAAAAATGGAGCCAACATCCCTGTTATTAAAAAGCTGACATTAACCCTACCCTATACATGCTACCTAGTACGTATGTACCTACCTAGCACGCGCGCTCAGCAACTATTTTCAATGCTGCATGCTTTTGTTTAAGAGCACATGCACACTCGTTGCCTCAAGCACAATGCTGTATGGTAAAAAGTCTGCTTATGACATTTAAAACGACTTCAGAATGCATAATGTAATTGTATTTATACTATTTTTCTTGTATTTTCTGACTTGCTTTTTATAAACCAGCTTTTACATATTGTAAAGTTTATACGTCCTTCTCGTTCGAATCTTGTTTGAATCAAATTTTATTAACACATTACAGTTATGTTTAATGGTGAGCAGCAGGGTTATTTAATTCACTCGGAATGATTCCGTGTCAGAAGCGACTGTTTTGATCGTTTATATTTCGGAATGACATCCCGTCAGAGATAGATAGATAGATAGATAAACGCTTTATTGTACACACCAAAGAAAAATAAACAAGGAACATAAATATTTTACACTAAGTGCTACAATGGGCGGCCTTATCGCTAAAAGCGATCTCTTCCAGGCAACCTTTGGATGGAAAGGATTTATTAAAATCGAAGACGACGAGGAGTGTACTAACAATACTGCCATACTACTAGAGATATTACCCGTTTAGATTTGACAACGTGAATATTTCTCTGTCGCGATGCGATTCCGAGATATAAACGATAAGAGACAGTCGCTTCCTACACGGAATCATTCCGAGAGAATTAAAATCACCCTGCAGATCTGATAATGATTTTGGTGGAAGGTCTTATTCTTCTATGCTCGTTGGGTTGGGTACAACAGCCTTGCTCGTGTAACCTGTCACCAATAAGTAATGTATAAGCATTACTGTGGTCCAGTTTAAGGCGTATATAGCAGCTAAATAGATTCACTTAAAGGTTTTTAGAAAAATCGGATGAGCCTCTAACACTGGCAAAAATGTATTGTTCATCACATTACTAATAGTCTCAAGTCTACAAGTCATTGGCTTGGGGTAGCGCCTTAAGACGCCACTGCGCTGTGATTGCATTACGCTGTCTTCCTTTACTACAAGCTCATTTTAGTATTCAAACCCCACCTACTGATCGGTGGGTCACGTCACTATCATTGAGCCATCTTCGGTTCACACAGGGGGTCCCAAAATTCAACGTTACCCTTAATCGATCCAAGTTAAGGCAAGAGTATCCATCTCTGCTGTACCCCCTAAATTTATAGACTACACGCGGGCCATTTTTAACCAATCCCGCTGGCTTGTTACCCGGTGAAATATACCCGAAGTGCCGGGATGAAGTGGTTTTTTAAATGGAATGTTTACATAGCCGTTCAGTTAATTGGACATATCTAATTTATGTAGAAAGCTCTAGAAAGATGAGCCTAAGTCGACGGGCACTTTGATTGAAGTATAATGATTAGTACATATTATATCCTTTTTTTGTGAATGGCATTGCATACTCTTTGTTTTTTATTTTCCTGGGCTATGTATGGCCACTATGATCACCAGCTAGGTTCAATATTGTCATCCTTTTTGTAAGCTGTGAAGTCTAATGGAAAATTCTAAGGTCGCAGTTCCCCAAATGTGAAAAAACCTAGTTCATGGGATCGGCGCTCAAATTCCCAAAACTAGTTCAAATTAAAGTTTAATCTAATACGTGGTGTAAAAACACCACGTTTCATGAGTTAGACCTAGTTCATAGTTGAGCTTCGGTTCAAAATGATTGGTGAACTCCAACCTTAGAAGAGCTATGAAAAATTTAGGTTGGTTGCTAGCCAGTGAGTGCTCCGCCATATACTATGGTTGCATCATGGTGTTTTCCTTCTGTCTTCTTTCTTTCCAGAACTCAATACCACTGCCATCACCGCTTTTAAAAAAGTTGTTAAGTTCAAAACATATTGTAAGGTTAAAAGCTCGTAAATGAGTGCCAAATCAGATTGTAGGGCCCATTGCACACTAAGCTAAGATGATTAAGCCCCCACTTAGCCGACGCGGCAGGCATTACGTCGGGCAGTGATGGGCTCTAATGTACACGGTCACTAATGCAGTTAGCCCCAACAACGTTGTTTAGTCTATTAACGAGTTACTTAGAGCCCTTTGGTGGGAAATTAAAATGGGATGTAGCATGCGAGAAAGCAAGAATGCGAGTATAGATTCTTCATTTCTTTATGCATCGAGCGGAAAGGCAATTGAACCTATTATTGGAACAACAACACTTAGCACTTAGAGTGATTTAACTTTCATGAGCGCTCTTATTCACATGGGCTCCACCCATGTGAATAAAGATATTTGAAATTGAAGAAAACCAACAAAATAAATTCGTAAATTAATTTGGATTTTCTGAGATTAATTGCAACCCAAACACAGCTCCAGTAGTAATTGCAATCCACATTAACGCTAAATATGAGGGAGCTATTAAATCGGCAGCCTGATTGGTTTTAATACTGAGAACAGAATCCGAATAATTGATGCGTGCAGTAATCCGGCGAGCTGAATAGCTCGCGAGTACTGGCGCAGTCAGAAGGATTACGCATGAACCTTTTTGAATTAAAACGTTTAAGCATAAACGTTTGCACATTCATATCCCTTTATGATTCTCTGTATTGCAGGTGGGGTGAACACACAGATACACAGCACAAGCATCCAAGATCTGAGACCAAACTTTAAGTTTAAAGTAACATTTACTCAAGTATATTTTAAAGTGCTTACTGTGTATAATATATTTATTACATTCCAGTGCTAGTAAACACTTTAAAATATATTTAATACAAACTTTACTGGCATCGTGTTTGCGATCATGTATCAAATAGAATGGATGATTAAAATAATCACTCTTCCTATTTTTTTTGCGATATATTTTGTATTTAAAGAAAATACTTTTGAATTACTTTTGATCGCGCCATTACCATTTATAATATATATTAAACCCGCCTGTCGAAACGTGCTGTGTCTCGTAGAGATAGCACGGTCGTCTACGGTGTAGTAATTAATTTTGTTCACGACTGTACTGTCCAATGTGGCTCAGCAGAGACATTTCAAATGTATGACCACTATACTGGTTTAGTGCCATAAATAAACTTTTATGTACAGAGATACATTAGATCTGTTGTATTGGTAAAACGCAAAATTTACCTCGGTAGACCCTCGGATAGTAAAATAAACAAAAAATTAACACACATCAACAGTTTTTTAAATTCTTTTAAACTCTATCTTGTGGTGAGTAGCTTTCATATACCTATATTGAAATCGAAATAAAACAGCAGTTTATTTCAACACTTCGTTAACATACACGGGTTAAACTGCTGTCATTTGTTTAAAACTTTGCCGCCAACGTTGTTACTTCTTAACTTAAAATATGTCACATATACTCTATGCACTTAATGCAACACATTAACAAAGTTTTGTGCAGCAATGCCACAAAAGGCCGTGAAGTAAGGTAAGGTAAGGCACGTGAGACAATGAAGGGGGAAACGCAATCTAAACTTTGCCGGGAGCGTATGGAACTCATATTTTGTAACTAGCTGTGCCCCCGGTTTGGCTCACGTAGCCTAAGTTACTCCTTATAACATCAGCTATATACCAGTGAAAGTCTTGTCAAAATTGGTCTAGCCGTTTCGGAGATTACTCGGAACAAATAGACAGCCCCACAGACAAATTTTAAAAATTGTGTTTTTGTTATCGTATACCGTACCGTATTGTTACCGTTATATACTTTCATATGCATTTAGTAATGATGTTACAAACAGACACTTTAATTTTATTTAAATGTATAGATAAACACTGTTTTAAACTTTCACGGTTATTCACTAATTTATGTATAGATATGCAATAACGTTGATATTTGTGCAGCTTTGCACGCATGAAAACACACAGGGAAAACTTAGTTCGTACTATCAGTATAATAAATGTGAAAGTGTGTTAGTACGTTTGTTAGTTTGTCCTTCTTCCACGCAGCAACGGAGCAATTGATCGACGTAATTTTTGGCATCACCTTAGTTTATGGACTGCAGAATAACATAGGCTACTTTTTATCCCGGAAAAATGCTCGGTTCCAGTGGAAACTTGGGCGAACCTGCGGCCAGAAACTATAAGTCGTACCTATATAAAGAACTCGTTTATTACTGTTTCTCTATGTTCAATACACACACATTCGTGAAATGGAATCTCTGCGAATCTTTTTTCTAAGTAATTAGAAGTAATTTTCCTTTTACCTCCCGTAGCCAGCCTCCGTCCTTGGGGAATGTAGGCGGTCATTAACGCTGCTTTAATGATGTAACTGTAGATGAGATGCACCAGCTTGCTCCTGATCATGAGAATAGATACCTATGTAATTATATGATGCGTAGGAATAAAATAATGGTAGGTCAAAGAAGCATTGCCATTCAACGTGGCAATGCGGCCAGCATTTTGGGAACGTTGCCTACTGGTAGCGGATTATTAGATTAAGATTGTAAATAAATTAGTGTGTATTTTATTTAGTTATTTTAGTTTATGTTGTTTACTTTTTCTGTTATTATAATAAAAACATATTGAAAATAATGGTAGTCAAAACAAATAAAATACATGGTAAAGGCTCCAACACTTTCCAAAATTGAAATCAATTTTGTTAGGAAAACTAGCTTTAATTATGTTAGTAGTAAGTGTAAATAATAAAATATTAAATTTCTTACAAACTTTTTTGATGCACGGTAACGAGGTAACTGGGCGACGACTGTGTGATCATCATCAGCCAGAAAATATTAATATCGGCTTCTCCCATGAAGAAGGTATCCAGAAAAAATACTGGGCTTATGAGCCTTAATACCTAATGTCTCAGGGTAACGAGCGCACTGCAGTGCCACGCAGGCCTTTGTGTTTCAAAGTTCTGGGTGGCACTCCAATTGTTATGGGCCGGCGTTATGCTTACCATCAGGCAAACGACCAGCTCGTCTCGTTACCATATAACATAAAAAAAATAGTAATAATATAATTCCTTCGACAAGTATATTGGTAAGAAAGGACAACCAAGTTAACATAATAATATTTTCAACAAGTCTTGAAATAATTTTGACGCGTCATAAAACAAAATTCATAAACAAATTAAATACCCACAACAAACAATTACTCTAAATTCTCACTGGCTTTATACAAAATATCTTCAAAGCAGTACCAATTAGTAACTGAACCGCCTAGCATCGGATTCCGTGAAACAACGGGGTACAAATAAACGAAAAACGTCTAAGTATAGCGGTTTAGGGTTCCGTCTGACTGTAATTGCTGTGCCTTGGGCTGTATCGGCAACGGCATAGAGTATGGATCTTGAAAACAGAGGGTAAAACATTTTGAATCTCATTGAAGTACCTAATTTTTATATTATTTTCTTATGGGCTGGTAGTGCAAACGACCTCGTTAAGCAATAGTATAATAAATATACCCATTTAATGAGATTGCGTTTGACCGCAATGTTATACCTGATGTGCTCGAACGGTATGCTTACCCTGCAGAAGATACGTGGTCGAATCTTGAAATAACCTATACAAATAAATTAAGTTGAAGTCTGTTTGTAATATCAAAATAACAGCTTTTTACTGAATGCATATGAAAGTATATACGGTACATATAACAAAACAACCATTTTAAAAATTTTTGTTGTTTGTTTTTTTGTTAATGTTTTACCAAATTTGTTTAATTTTTTAAGTAAAAAATGAATGTTGTGAAATACTCCCCTTTATTATCTGCATTTTTTACTCTTTGGTAAAATTCAATTGAGGTAGTATTGAACAGAACACCTCCCTAACAATATCAATGTAAAGGAAAAAAACAACTCTTTAAAAATAAATGGAAAAGAATTCACGGTGCAGAGTGATTTTCTTTATATAAATTTTAAAATGGCGTGATTTAATTTACAACAAAATAAGATAAAGCATTAAAGTTTGTATGAAGACATGAGAATTATAGACTGCCAGATTCGTAGGGAATAAGCATGAAACGAGAGAGGGGAGCTATGTATAAAGTTCGTGGGGGTATGTACGCTTATACGATTTTCATTTTTAGGTCAGTTTCCCAGCAGCATTTTTATGTCAGTTTGACTGCAGTGGGGCTTCAGACATCATTGTGACATTTTCTTGTCAACTTCGTAAGGTGATTGGAGTTTTATACATGTCAATAATTTGAAAATATATCGATATTAAATTAAAACTTATAGGTATACTTAAAACTGAACAATGGCTTTTTGTAACCCATTTAATATAAAAAAAATTAATTGAAGAATATTTGTTTACTTTATTAGTCGTTATGAACTTAACTATGTCGATAAGTTTTCTATAGCTATAATCTTAAATTTTCGTCATAATTGAAACTTTCACTCGAAATACATTCTGCTATGTATTTCATGAAATTCAATATTTATGCACCTTATAGTTTTAAATGTTAAGACAGACGCCGCCGCCCGCCCGCCCAGTAGTCAACTAGACAACTCGGGCGGACGAGACCGGAAGTGACGTTACGGTGCACTCCCGCCGCGCCGGAAGTGGCTAAAAGCCTCCGAGTGCATTTGTCTAACAGTTTCGTGGGGGGAAAATCGATTTGTGTACGTGAACGGAGTTTCGATACAGGATAATAAATTGTGGTATGATTTTAGATGATGTCTTGCTTGAATTTCATTTCATTCAAATTGCTTTATCCACATGAGCTCAGAAGAGCATTCATGAAATTTAAAATAAATGGCTCGAAGTTCCCGTTTAATTAGGTTCAGACCGATCGAGAAGAAGGGCAAGAAACTCGTCTGCATTCGTTTCAAAAAGTTTTTACGCAGTTTGCTTTTGTTTTTTACAAAGATGGCGCGCTCGGAATGCAGCGACCGTCTGTGTGCTCGATAAGGGATGTCCGTTTTTACACTTGCTCTAGAGTCAGAATATATAAACTTAGCCATGGAGCTTTCAACCTCTTACCTTTCACTATTGAACATGTTAGCAAAGGATAAATTTAAATTGGTTTTATTTAACCAAAGATTCAGTTGGATGAAAAACGCTTCCCTACTCCCCAATGTTGTGTCAACTAAAAACTGCATTGTATCCGGTATTAACCCAACGCAATCCAACCAAATCCAGCCGCAGTCACGGTCTAATAACTTAGTTGGAAATATTAAAAATCAATATATTCGTGCGGGCGACAGGCGTCACTCGCGCCTCGCTGGCCACTGCCGAAAACAGCGTGTTTTTATTCGAAAATAAACTGACACAACGCTGGACTTTATACCCACTGGATCCGATATCTATGACACCGAAATATGCGTCCTTGGAAACGATCGTTTGAGTAGCACAGGTTAAACATAATTTTGTATACTATCGGATAACGAGACGAGCTAGTCGTAAGCATAACGCCAGCCTATATAACAGTAGGGATGTTGAATCTATTTTTTTTTATGTCAATCAATTCGTTTTCTGATGAGAGTCAAATGTCTATATCGCACAAACTGGAAATCGAACGCTGTAAACGTCAAAAATACGAGTCAAAGTTGGGCGTATCCACTGAGCGCTAAAACGCCCCGTACAAATTGTACAGAACATCTGACGTCACTTGTTCTACGCGGGCCGTAAAGCTGTACTAAAAACAGGCATTTTGTTTATTTGGCCGTGAAAAACTGCATTTAAGTACATATTTATGTACATGCGTAAATATACATATACAATAATCTTAGGATTGTGTATTTTTTTAAACCATAATACGAGTAAATAACCATAAAGTATAAAAGTCGGAATTCGAAAAAAAAAAACGCTGATACCAGTCGAGCAGCATTTAAGATGAAATTTTTACATTACACATTCGTTTAAAGTGCCTATATTTTATTTTGTATAATTTATCTACTCAGGTTTTAGTTTAAGTGAGATCTGGTGATACAAAGAGCTCGGGGAATCATGCGGATTTGTCTGAGTCGTATCGGACCTAGTTGGCAAATCACTGCAATATAAAAACACCAATTGTTAATCTGAGCTGCGTTTAATAGATAAAAGTGAAGTTTTTTCGGAATGCTACAGGGATTTTACTGTTCGTACTCTGCGTAAGTACCGCTATAAAAAGTCGACAGTAAAACGCGGGAAAAACGGTGAATATATGCAATGAACGTAGGGGTTTATTCGGATATTTTTTTCAATAAAATATGCGCTTTTGGGATACATAATTAGTTGGTTATGAGAGCGACCGGTAAAATAGCCACGAACCGGAAGACGTAGTGTAGGCTGATCATTCACTCGTTGGACTGAAGACCAGCCAGGCTAGCATGCGCACCACGACAAAATTTTGTCTACTGTTTTGTCTCGCTCTTTCTCGTGCGAATATGATATAAATGCACGATATAAGCATCGACAAAATTTTGTCACGGCGCGCATGCTAGCACGGCTGGTCAGCTGCAAGACGGCGAGTAGCTGAACCAAGTGGGAGGCCTATGTTCAGCAGTGGACGACTTTCGGCTGATGATGAGGACTTACGAATGTAAAATATGCGGTAAATACCGTTAAGTTGTTTAATTTGAAACAAACTTCTTAGTACCATTAATTGGTATGCATGACCTATCGCAACCACGGATTTCACCTCGGTGTGTCCGTACGGCGCGGCATACCTAAGTCATAAGTGGGTATGTATGTATGGTGCAGGGGTTTCTATTTCAGCATTTCACACAGCAGAAGACAAGATAATTAACTGGTAACTGATTCTCTGTTCGCGTGCAGTGCTAAATATAAACTTGGTGAACAGGTTAACGCGCATTTGAATCTTGCATCGCAGAAAAATATTTCAACAAATGATTTTAAGCAAATAATTATTTGTATAATTATGTAAACAAAAATTGAGATGTTTTTAAAATGGACTAAAAAAGTCGAAAATAATTTCTTTCAAATCAAATCAAATCAAACAATTTTTTCCTGACAATCGGCCTACACTATGAAACCCTTTTTCCGGAAAAACTCCACACGTTCTCTGACTGATTACGATGATGAATTGATTTTGAAATGAATGAATTTCTTTAAACTTCTGACAGATTGTCGTTCACCGCAAATAGGCTTGCGATTGACCGCAGTCTCACATGGTGTTAAGCGACGATGCGGTCGAAGCTATAGCACGCATACCTAGAAGAAACCTGTTTACTCTTGAATTAATTAAATTCCAAACTATCAGATCAAATTCTCTTCACGCCGTTCTGTCACAAAGCTCAATGCATTTCAAACCAATCTTGAATACCAGAACACAATACCTAAATTAAATTTGAAACTGAAATACGAACCGACTAAGTACTATTCCCAAAGGAGTTGGTCTTGAATACCTAATTTAATTATGCGTCTCAAACTTGTCTCTATTGTAACTGTTACTTTGCAAACAGTGACTGAGGTTCGCTCAACTGATACAAAAACGTAATTGTGGTAGAACTAAAAGTTTATAATTATTTTGTGAACAAAAAAATAACAATACATTATATCCGTATATTCCCTATAACAGAGATATATCCCTATATTCCCTATGGTGCGTTCCTTCTTGTTCGCACACATAATCTATACAAATAAATACAATTGAAGTGCCTGTTTGTAATGTCAAAATAACAGCTTTTTACCAAATTCACATGAAAGTATAATTATACGGTACCTACAACAAAAAACAATTTTTAAAAATTTGTCTGTCTGTCTGTTTGTTCCGGGTAATCTCTGAAACGGCTGGGCCAATTTTGACGGTACTTTCACTGGCAGATAGCTAATGTTATAAGGAGTAACTTAAGCTACTTTTAATTTAAAAAAAGAATTAGGGTTCCGCGCAAAAATTAGAAACAATGAATTCCAATAACTCCGCGCGGATGAAACCGCGGGCAGCAGCTAGTTATATATAAGCCGCGTTTAATACCGCTTTATGAAAATAAAATACTTTTCCATTTTTACTACCATTGCAAAAATAATTATAGTTCGACCCAGCCACACAACACAAGCGCGTTATTATGTTCAATGCCGTTACAAGCCTTTTTTGGGCCCGGAGCAAGCTTCTATAATTACGCCCTAATGTTCTAATCTAACCCAGGTCTGATCATTTCTGCGCCCTACCAGGGTTTGCGCTCGGTGTCAGGTCACCGCTGTCACAGCCTTATTTACGGGCTCTGATTATGTTGTATAAAGTTTAAGTACTGCTGGTTTATTTTATAGTGCCGGGAATGCCTATACCTGTCTCTGTTGTTCCTGCAAATAATATAATTACTTTAGTTTGGATCGTTGACGTGGATGATAGTTGGAAACTTGTCCCTAATAATTGAATTCGAACGGAGATCATGTCAAACTTCGAATGTCACCATATTATTTTATAAATAAAATAAATTACGTCATAGGTAACCCTAGCTCTGATCCCTTATTTTAAAAATCTTGAAAAATAACACGCACGAGATTTCTTCTCGTACTATAATAACACTAGTTTCTGCCAGCGGTGTCACCTGCGTTTCCCACAGGAACCGTGTATGTTTCCGCGAATGATCCTTCATCATCATATTCATGATTAACAATGCTATGCAAGCAATGCTAATCAACATCGTTAACTAATAACATAATGTAAAACAACCACTCTACAATAGAGTTCGATTTTTAACGTTACTATTCTCCAATTACCTACCAATTACCTAGCCATTACTTCCTTTACAAACTTGCTTCATTACAATACAAAACCTATTATCAATATAAAACACTCTTTATTGCATACATGAAACTTCATACAATGTATGATTAAAATAGGAATAATTAACAAATTATAATTATTTATTATTCGTGTCAAACAAATAATTCTTTTATTAATCAAAACTGGATTCAGCAACGGAAAGATTAAAGCATTAACTATTTACTTCTTTCCCAAGCACTACACAGTAATTCATCATACAGAGAAAACTGGAATCCTACCCGCTGTTTATACATTAAAAAGGTACAAAATGAGAAAGTGTGCCTGTCAGTGGGATGCCGTGACTTTCATAGGGGTATCTTTTATAAATTCTAGAGGCGGGCGAGACGAATGTCGGCCACTTGTCGGCCAGTGGTGGTCGTTTGTCATCTCTGAATTTTTTATGCTCTGTGAACGTGGGTGTTATTATTTTTGTAGGAAAGTGAAGCCACTTTGGTTAATATGATTGCAGGGAGTTGTAGTGGTTGTCTTAAAAATCCAGAGGCCTTTACAGACTTATGTGGTGAAGTCTGTAAACCAGCACTTTGTCTTATCTCAAGTTCAATATCTTTTGCATAGAGTTTATTAAACTAGACAAGATGAGATGGTGTTTTTGCGACTAGCTCAAGGACACTACTATATGGGATGAACCACGTAATACTAACTTAGCCTTGGGGTTACGCACCGTACATGAGGGAAAGAGCGGTCTCGAGTGTCCCCAATCTGTTCACTTGCAACGGAGTGGGATCTGGTGAGGCCGTGGAGGACATCAGCATGGTACGATTACGGTGATGTCGCGAAAAATGTCCGCGTCCTTCTCTGTCCAGGGGCTATAGAGAGGGTTGTATGCCGTAGGTGGGCCTAGAGTGTTCCACCTGCCAAACTTGTCCAGAAATGTGAGTATTTAAAGGCTTCCAACCCCGGAAGAGAGACAGAGAGACCGGTGGACTGCCATCTCCATGCCAAACACACTCCGAGGAATGAGACACAGGAAATGAAGATTTAAAAGGATACACCTGGCTTCAAGGAAGGTCTTCTTCTGGTCTTCGAGACTGAATTTGATGACTCCTACAAAATAAAATAAACGTTTGCGCAGATGTTTTGAATAAAACTCACGTCTTAGATCACGTATACATTAGATTTACGCTTTTCATGTAGTCCTCCAACTTGCTTCCAAGAATCTTTTCAATCAGTCGGATTGACTCCGTTTCAAACGGTCCCCGCAACTTATTCTAGCATGCGTCGGATCCGGTCCGTTAAAGTTCCGGATGTGTATCCAATTTGTATCCGTATCCGGAGTCCGAACTCCGGAACTTCCGGTTAGAACTTCTGTCACATGTCTCGCGAGTTTCGGCGATTTCTATTGAACTGAGTTCGTGCAAGGTTACGTTATAGAACAAATAGATGAGCTATCACAAAGCGTTTTGCTTCGACTTTGAGTAGGAATGGAACTTATCACAGACTTTGAGTAGGAATGGAACTTTACTCCGTCATTGAGTTTCTTGCCCCTCTTGATGGTGTAGGCTTTGGAACGAGGCAACTAGAGGCACTACAACTT
Source organism: Crocallis elinguaria (assembly GCA_907269065.1). Classification (NCBI taxonomy): domain Eukaryota; kingdom Metazoa; phylum Arthropoda; class Insecta; order Lepidoptera; family Geometridae; genus Crocallis; species Crocallis elinguaria. The sequence continues at coordinate 4,729,694 of OU026076.1, forward strand.
CTGCGAGCACCCACCTTGGGCCCAAAAGAAGAAGCTTCAGCTAAATTAGGACCCACTTCAAATGGACGCATTCATGCACCAGGGCTATCCTCTCCAGGAAGTAAACCGGCGACGGCCCAAGCCGAGGTACGTGTTGTAGTCGGGCATTTATAGTGTTTCCTAGGCTAGCTACCACGTCAAGTTTAAAATCTGGCACCTAGCACCTATCGGTGTGTTCCAGCAGTTGCACTTAAGAGCCAGTTGTACTTTAGGTTTAGGGTTTCCACCTGCATCTTGACCAGATCGTCGCTTAAGATCTCTCCGTCCACTTGGCTCCCTTAACATGGATCCCGTGGGGTATTCAATTGAATTAGCGTTTGACTGCTTTCTCAATTATCCAACACTAAGTAAGAATGGAATCTTTCAGATGTAACTTAAAAATACATTATAATCTTTTGCCTCATCTAGGAGTTTCAAGTTTAGTAGATCTACGTTCACCTATGTCTCAGTTGCAAGCAGCTACCGATGGATTTGACTGTCAAACTTCGTGAACATGCACTGGGTTCCTTATAGGTACCTACATCAATATAAATGTGTTGGTTTGATTACTGCAGCTTTCGAATAGGGTGTCAACTCTCGTGGTGTAGTTCGATCGGTGGCCTAGGATGTCAGTGGTCATTGGTGGTATTTTATGGTACCCATTTAGCTACCACACTCAAATTGAAAATCCATCACTAAAACTATCGGTGTGTTGCGACAGCTGCACTCCTGAGCCAGTTCTAATCTAGGTTATTATATCCAGCACTAGCTCTTCTGCGAGTGTCCATCTGGATGGTTGCTAGCTACTGCATTGATAGTGTAATCTGCCACCAAGCAGTAATGTGCAATTGTGCAAGAGTTACTGTGTGCAGTGCAGCGCAGGCTTTGTGTCTCAAAGTTCTAGGTGGCACTGCAATTGTATGGGTGGTGTTAAGCTTGCCATGAGGCAAATTAACTAATAGTATAAAAAACATTTTCAACCACATCGTCGCTTAAGATCAAGCTAAATAGTGATCAGATACTAACTAACCTCGATTATAAAAAAAGCTCCTATTCTGGATAATCCATTTTATTTTCGGAAAACATTTCATAATAATGTGAGCAAGCGAATTATGGTTTACATCAAATTAAATAATATTATGAAACGTATTACATAAAAACTTATAGAATAACGTCAGTATAATGAGCTAAACGATTACGTATGACAGACATGGCATCATTATTCAAAACACAACCACTTTCTCCTGACCCGTACCCTTCCACACAAACCCTATTTTCAAAGAAAAAATCGGTTCAGTTAAAGATGTAGTGGGTCTGGATAGAGTGGATCGTCTGGTACGAATTGTGCTGTATAACATCTTGGAGGAAAATTAGGTATTTTTGCATGTTAAATGTTAACGAGAGGGATATATTAAGAGGGTTGTGGTATAAAAGGATGCTTGCACTCATGGTTTTATTATTGTCAACGACGGCTTGTAAGTACACGTCTATATTTAGACAATGTTAAGACGTGTGTGGCTCAATTTTTTGGGGAAAAATATATTTTCCCAGACCAGCGTTTATGAAATACTTAATTGGTTCTGTAATCTCGTGGCCACCTTCCGGCTCCATCATCAGGACCCTGGACATTGCGCTTATAAAAGCGCAAGTACTTAATTGTCACATATTTGGGTGTTATGAAATATATTTTATAGTGTTAACCGACACTAGCGGATGTTCACACAATATACATCACAAAAATTTCGCTTCCAACAGGATTCGAACCTGCGTCTTCTGGCTTGCCGGGCCAGACGCTTTAACTACGGGCTAGACTTATTTGGGTGTTGCATGCGCGCTCTCTACTTATTCGTTCTTTATTCTATATCATATTTGTTAGTGGTAGGACTAACTCTTCTGCGAGTGTCCGTCTGGGTTGTTACCACCGCTTTGTGAGTGAAGTCTGCCGCTAAGCAGTAATGTACAAGCATTACATGTGTTCCGGTTGGATGAGCAGAGTAGCCACTGAGATTACTGGGCTTATGAGACTTAATACCTAATGTCTCAGGGTAACGAGCGCACTGCAGTGCCGTGCAGGACTTTGTGTTTCAAAGTTCTGGGTGGCACTGCAATTGGGTTGTTGACTGTATTCAAATAAAAATATAATTTTGCCGCGAAACGGTAGTTTTTGTGACAGAAATCCTATTAAACACAATATTTTTCTTTATTTTTAAGGAATTTAATTTAAATTAAATAATCAAAATGTAATCACATCAATCCGAAGTCACGTGAGCTAAAACGCCCGTGACGTCACTGTTTCAATCGGAATGGGTATATATATTTTTTTTGTTTTGTTTTTGGCTCCACGTGATTTGCGCATTTAACTAGTGTCAAGTTATATAAGTAATAATATATAATAAATCTCTAGTTTTGGTGCATGAAAGTCGTCAAAGTCACGTTAAAGTTTAGTCTAGGCGCGGTCGAGTCGAATTGACGCTTCAGTAAATTGGTGGATAGTTTACTGAAGCTTCTATGGAGTTTTGGATAGAATACGAAAATACACGTTTTTCGTCTTTGTACTATTTGCCTTTCACTCATGCAAGTTTACGAACACTTAATGGTTAATAATCCACTATTATTACACATTAACACTCTATAAAACAAAGGTTTTAGTAAATAACACAAAATCAACAACAGCACATTTTCGCATTCCCGCCAAAACTCCAATGAGTATATAGCTCGTTGCGCTTAACTGCTTAGTATTTTAGAGTGATTTCTGTGATTATTTATCTGTGCTGTGAATTCCGCGCCTATTTTTCTAAATTTATTTCGACTCTTGAATATTCTCCCATGATGGAAAGTGGCTTCATAAAGGCAAATAATTCCAATTTGCCGAGAATTGATTGTTTTACGGTGGCCAATTTCTTCTCGACAAACGATAATTTCTGCTCTGCTGAATTTAGAAATGTGTAGACCTCCGTGTCAGTACCTACTTATTATACCAAAAATCATTATTTTTATAACCAACAATGAATATATAACAGTAATCGTAGATTCTAAGATCCAAAGTGTATTAACTAACCAAAACATATATATAAATCAATAAGCTCAAAAAACTTAGAACTCATATTTTAATACATAACAATACATACACAGAAGGCATCGAATGAACTTGTCACTAAACGTAGCACAGACTAGGTAGTAGTGGTTATATTCTCTTTGCTTGTCACTTTAAAGTGTTATAGAAAATTACTCTGTGGTAATTGAACACGTGACGTCACTGCCGTTTTGGAGCAAAATTTAAAACGGCATTTTAAATACATGATAATTAAAATATTAGTTGTTTTAAAAAGTAAATTTAAATATTTTGGGTTATATTAGGCCCATACGCATCGTTTTAAACACTTTCCTAAAATCAGTCAACATCCCAATTGTTATGGGCCGACGTTATGCTTACCATCAGGCAAACGACCAGCTCGTCTCGTTACCAAATAGCATAAAAAATCTTTTTTATTCAAATTCCCATGTGAATATTTTTTTTAGTAATTTCCGCCCATTATTTCATTCATTTGACCAAAAAGCAACCACTGCGTCAATTTCGCGATTTTATTTTAAGTCTTCACTGTTCTGATTAAGTTAAATCTAAATTCAGCGTACGATCACGGCATCCAAATTAAAGCACTAAACGAATCAGGGAAGCCAAACAGAGGTACACGAAATTCGTCTCAAAAGCGAATTATGCTAACACTTACATTATTCGCGTTTTCGACGGTGTATTATGCACTATGTATTTTCGCCGACTTTGTTTATGTCGATGGTTTACTCGGTGTTTTCAGCTATTGACCTGGACTTAGTAACTAGGTTTATTGTGAACTTGGAACTTTGCTCAAGTTTTGGTCACGTACATTTTAAATTTAGCTTTGGCACGGTTGCTTCATTTTGACTATGTCAAGTAATTAAACAATTTAATAAGTAAGTAATTAAGTATGTCTTAACAATTTTTTTTAATAAGAGCTGTGGGTTTTTATATAAATAAATATGTTAAATTGTAAAAAAAAGGCTTAGCTTTCTTAAATATATTTATGTGAACATCCCGCTAGTGTTCGTTAACACTTTAAAATATATTTATTATAATTAATAAAGTTCGAATAAAGCGACATCTCTCGCCATATGATTGATACTGTAACGTATCACAATGGAGTAGGCGCTCGCTGCAAAGCAAGGTCCGCTAGATGGAGCTACGGCTTGTAAGCCGAAAGAAGTCATCATCTCAAGAATTTCGGAGTCAACATCGATCGCTCCCATAGCCTAGTTGGTTAGTCTGGTCTGGATAACCAGAAGACGCAGGTTCGAATCGTGTTGGCAGCGAAATTTTTTGAGCCGTAAATTTACGTGAAGGCTTAGCTTTTAGCCTGATGCCCTCAATTGTAAGGGTTTTATTGAAATCCCATGTTTAGTGCGGGATTTTACTTAAACTTCACGTGAGATTCTTTGGGAATCACAAAACTTATTTCTCTCACGTCAACTCACAGAATATTTTGGCTTTAGAGGAAAATGTTTTGTCACTGTACAGACCCATTTTCATTGTAGCTTTTTGTTATATTGATTTTGAACAGAGCTGTAACGGAATAAATAGCTGCCTCGGCACGTCCGCTCGGTTCGCACGCCACTCACGAACTGATTTGAATTTAGAATTTTGTTCGCTTGGGTGACGATGGCGACGTTGGAGATGTTTACGTTTTTTTTTTATGAAAGTATATGCAATTTGAGACATTCTCCGAATTATTCAAATTTTTACTATTGTAGCTAAGTTAGATGTAATGAGCAGTTATAGTGTTTAAGTAGGTATTTAATCGTTAAAAATACTATATGGATGTTTCATGAAACACAAAATACATAACTATTGGCGTTATACAGGTTTGAGAACATCACATCAACACAATATAAATGAAATTTACAAAAAATATATAATTTCCCCAAAGATAACGCAACTAAAATTTCCCAAAATCAACTATTTTTTTTATCACTCAGTAGCAATTTAAATGTTACCATCAGATTCCATACATTTCAATGCATAAAAAAATATATGACAACTATGTACTTAAACGGAGTGTTTACGGCCAAAAAGACAAAATGCATTGCATGTTTTTAGTAAGTATGGCTTTTACGGTCCGCGTAGAACAAGTGACGTCAGATGTTCTGCCCAATTTGTATAGGATAAAAAAATGGAGTCAACATCCCTATTGAAAAGCCTGTTGTCATCATCAGCAGGAAGACGTCCAATGCTAAACATAGGATTCCTCCACAGAACGCCACTTACTCGACAGATCCCCTCGGTTTGACCAAGTCGTCAGTCCAGTCTCATTGCAAAAATTTCAAAATATCATACGTCGTATCTTAAAAAGCAAGGGTCGAAAGCTTTTGTTCTTGATAAAGATTTTCGCAAGCTTTTAGGAATAAAATAATATCAAAGCAACCTAGTTTTTTGTAACAAACAATTCTTTACAGAGATAAACAAAGAAAAACCTCTAATCTTACCCATCTGTTTACATACTAACCCTGGGCCGATTTACTTCAGGAATGTTAATGTACCGCACTGACTTTACCGAATTAAAGCAACTGAATCAACTAGGTCATAAAATGCGAAATCCTTGCTGTTGAAATTTGATTCTAATTTAAACGTATTAAGGTATGGTTTAATTTGAAAAAAGCTAGCATAATCGTCTAACAAAGTCAATTGTAGCAATACAGTGAAAGACAGTAACGAAACTTCAAGTAAAAATTACAATCAATGTTTTTTTACACTGTTTGATAATGAGACGAGCCAGTCATTGCCTGATGGTAAGCATAACTCCGGTCCATAACAAATGCAGTGCCACTCAGAACTTTGAAACACAAAAGCCTGCGCGGCGCTGCAGTGCGCTCGTTACCCTAAGACATTGGGTATGTAGTCCCATACGCCCATTAATTTCACTGGCTACTTTGCTTATTAAACTGGAACATAGTAATGCTTGCACATTATTGCTTGGAGGCAGACTTCACAAGCAAAGCGGTGGTACTAACACAGACGGACACTCGCCGAAGAGTTAGTGCAACGATCTAGTAAACTGTTACTAAAACTTGTACTATCGGTTTAGTCTAAGTTGAAGATAGGTTGTGGTATCACATAAAGATGATTATCAATGCCGATAACGCGTACCTGAAACAATATAACAGTTAAAAATAAAAATTGCAGTTAATTACGTCGTCAACGTGTAAATATGTCAAGTTGCATCGAAAGGGAATTGTTTGGAGTGATATCTAGAGCAAAATGGAGGAAAAATACTCTACTACTTTACGATATTCTTCCACATTATACTCTAATCTAAAACCGTGGAAGTTTTACTACTGCTTATAGCGTTGTTAATGGACTTGTTTCCGGTTTTTATTTCACGGTTGCCATTTGACTTGTGGCGATTTTGAGATTAAGTTAACTCCTGCGAAGTGTTTGCTATTCAAATGTTGGTCGGTGCTGCATCGGAAATAAGAGCTAACCTTTTTAGCGGTGCCTCTCTACGTAATTTTGTGACTTGAAAAGAAGGATGTAAATAGCATTTTATATGGATGATGTAAATGTAAACATAGTATTTTGCCTTAATTTTTCTAGGTTGTTATCTTTCTCTCTTTCTCTCTCTCTCTCTCTCTGTCTACCCGTGACAAAATACGTTTTAAAATGTTCGAAATATACAAGATACAAACAGATATGCCGAGATGAATTTGTTGTCCTTCTTCTTGCTCGGCTATTACCATTTTGAACGACCACTTTGAACGGGTACGGTGGGTTTCTGGAAGGTCGTTGACTTTGAGCACGGATTGGGTCTGTTGATGTCTTTGTCATTTACTTATTATGTTCTAATAAAGACAGCATTAGTTAAAATTAATGACCTTATGAGACTTAATAGTTACTTAACCTGAAGTCTGAGAATAACGAGCGCAATACAGTGCGTTGCCTCTCGTTATTTATTAGCATAAAAAACCTAAACGTGCTTAATGGCTAATTTTCCTTAAAAGCCGTTTATATTTCAGAAAAACTTAATAAGATTATATAATGTGGGTAATTTATAGTTTTAATTCCGCGATAAAGTTATATTTATCGCGGAATTAAAACTATAAATTACCCACATTATATAATCTTATTTAAAATGGACTTCCGCAAAGTAACGCCTGATTCCATCAAATATATTGAAAAACTTAATATTATATAGTTATTCACAAAAACATAAGGGTTTTCACAAACATATACATCACAAAAATTTCGCTTCCAACAGGATTCGAACCTGCGTCTTCTGGCAAACCGGGCCAGACGCCTTAACCAACAAGGCTATGGGAGCAATCGATGTTGACTGCGAAATTCTTGATATGATGTATTTCTTTCCGGCTTTCAAGCCGGCTCGGATTGCCAGAAGACGCAGGCTCGAATCCTGTTGGAAGCGAAATTTTTGTGATGTATATATTTGTGTGAACATCCGCTAGTATAGGTTAACACTAAAAAATATATTTCATAAGGGTTTTCATTTGTGTTGATATATCAAACTTTCAACATATCTGTACAGGGATTGGCTCCATTCTTACACAAGAAGGAAGAAAGGAAGGAACGAAGTAACAAACACAAGTCATAAATCACTAAAACAAACCCTGACTCACACTAAACTTAGTAAAAATATGACAAAATCACGACTGCGACGCGACGCAATGTTTTAAAACTTAATCCTCAATTCGCTGCGCTCTTTCGTAGTTTTTATCAAGTTACATTGAAACTGTGAAACAAACTAGCCGGGAATTTTTCCAAGTTTCCGGGGACACGGGCGTCCCGCGGGTGGGACGCTTTCACCTTAACAAGGAGTCGGCTCCAATTCAATTAGCCGAGAAAGTTCGACCGAGACGGTTGAATTACTGCGACTTGTTTTGAGAAAGTGTAATTAGGTACAACGATTTGCTACAAAATGTATTTAAACGCTGATAATATGTATATATAGCTATAGTTTTCTCCTTCTTGGCTTGTCTTTGAATCGACTGTTTTAAATTATGTTGTTGATGAGACAGATTAGCTTCGCTAAGTGGGTCGCCAGAATGATCGCGTCTCGTTTGAGTTTCTTAGGACTTGTAGCAAATTTGTATGGAGCTTGTTACTTTATGCCCAGAAATAATAAACTAGCCCCAAATTTTTTTTCTAGATATATGCCTGAAGTAAAGAACCTAGCAGAACAATAAAATAATTTTAAGGCCTGCGTTTTTTTAAACTAGTTAAAAAAAAGCGTGGTAGAAATTCAAAATTAATTAACAGCAACACTGCGTTCCTAAAACAATCCAAAAAACAGCAATTGGCGTCATCGTCGCTTCATTTTTGACAGTTTTGACAAATAATAAGCTGTGTTGTCATCTGTTCTGTCAAATTGTCTATGCTCCTTATCACATTCAGCCAAAAAGAAGCGGGAAAAACCGTTCCGTATTGAGAAATTGCGTTTCGTTACGTACTAAAAATAAACTTTATGTATTTTCAGGAAATCGCAGGTCTATAAAACTGTGATTTCATTTCAGAATATCTAGATTTTGAGAGCTCATTCCAAAAAACCAACAGATAGCCTGGTACAATTTTAGTATCAAAACTCTTTTGCTTTAGTATTTACGAATCTCTCTGAGAGAAGACCTGTGTCCCAGGCAGTTGGGCGTAATTGCCTGATGTACCTACTAGTTTATCTTCTACTTTAGCACCAAACTCGATTTCGTAACAAGTAGGTAATACCTATACTATTAAACAAGTAGGTACATTTAACAGTTTTTACCAGTAACCAGACTATGATAAAAACACAACCAAAATAATAGTATTTCGTGTACCTACAGTTGAAATTAATCCTAATCGCACAAAACGACATTTTTTCATGACACAGTTATCAACGGAAATCGTCCCACGCCAATTAATTTATTGTATTTGCCATAATTACTTAGATGACCTATAAAATATGTTGTGGTGTAGTAGTGGGTATGCTAGTAGTAGTGAATGTATGTATAAGTAGATATCTAGCTGAGCCATTTGACTGTAGTTGATTAGCTGTTTTAATAGTCTAAGGTCCACTTGCACCAAAAGCTAGATCAACTAATCCGGATTAAGATCAACATCGCCGGACTAATAAAGAACCTACCTTTAAAAAAGGCTCCAATGACTAAAGACAAAATGGTAATTTATTCCAGTGCTAGCAACTAACTCGAGATAAATAAGATAACTCGGGATGGCGCCCATAACATTAGCTATCTGCCAGTGAAAGTCACGTCAAAATCGGCCCATCAGCAGTTTCGGAGATTCGCCAGAACAAACATCAAGACAGACATGCAGACAAATTTTTTAAAACAAAACGTCGTATGATACGCGTGTGCTATGTTAGTTAGTACATAATGTGCTATGTTATACAGTAATGATCAATGTTTACGCCAATCGTAATATAATTAATATTATGAGTAATAATTACAAACGGCAAGTGGCGAAATGTTATCCTTCATCTCTTTCCCACTTTCTTATAGTCCGCTCCCCTTCCTTGTCTAACGGTGCGAAATATTCAACTTAGCACACTTGTATCATAAAGTACTATTATTGCATACCAATACATGAAACATACAATGAAAGAAGGAATAATTAATAATAATAATTTTTAAGGAGTTGACCCGACGCATAGTGAAGTGACAGGTGACCAACGAGCTGGCGCTTACCTCGGTCAACGTACCTATTAGTCTAGCTATTCAGCGAGGTAATGTAGCCAGCTTTTTGGGAACCCTACCTGTAGAAGGCGACCGCCATTTTATATCTATAAGGTTTTGTTTAATTTTGTGATATGTGAGGTTAGAATAGATAGTTTTAATTAATTTAATTTTAGGTGTTTATTGTAATATTTAGATAATTACGTATAAGTAGTCTATGTTTAATAATAGTTTTTATTTATAAAAAAAATTATATTAATAATAGATCAGTTGAGATACTGACCAGAAACTACCCAATCAAGTGTAAAACAAATTGAATTTCTACTTAAAAATACTATGTAACGTACATTAATTCCAAATTACTACACACTCACACACACATTCACCTCTCGTTTATTTGCAACCGTATCAAAGGTCGTCTACAGACTATTCCGTTTTTCCCCTCGGGAACGTCGGTTTCCCAGCGATTAGAGCTTCGAGCCCATTTGATGTATTCATCCCTTTGAAGCAGTAGGAAGCTGCGAATGGAGATAAAAGTACTGGTTTAATGTTTCCGTCGAATTTTAGAGTAGAAATTTTATGTTCGATTTTAGTAAGATTTGTATTCTGCTATTGTTTGTTGGGTGGTTTTACAGTCTTGAGTTGCCATCAAATTCCTTGTAACTCTTCGAGTAATGGTGTTTTTGCAGTTTAAAGGGAATGAACGTTGTACAAAGATTTATTGAGAGATCGCTTGAACTATTTGTAGTCCTACAATTATCCACTAAATTTTCCGACTTTCAGCTTCCAGCTTTCTATGGTAGACGCGTGTAAAGCCCCTTTAGCGGCTAAATATTTCAAGGTTTATAATCTTACAAAAGTAAAAATAAAGCAATTTGACTAAGACTTGACTTGAACTCTTTAAACATCTAACTAAAGTTATTATTAAATAATTTAGTTCCAATTTAGTCATTTTAGAACGAAATTCATCCAATGTTTGTTGCCATTACTTTAAAGTAATAAGTAATAAAAATATAAGTGGGCATTAGCCAGTATAAAACCTCATTCCTAAAATGCCACTACGCTAACAATACAAACGGTCCCACGTTGGGCGCCAAAAATGTCTTTGTAACACAAATTGGCGCCAATACCATCTCACCTTAGAATTGACAGCGCTGCCTTGCGTCTACCAGCGGAATTGTGCATCGGGTGACATTTCGTGACCAAACTTCGGGATGAGCAGACGTGTCACGTTTTCACCTAACGAAATATACAGAGAATTCGTACGAGTTCTCGAATTCAACAAGCGTTTTACGTAATGCTGTTTTGTATGCTATTGCGAGAAACGTCTTTAGTTAGAGGGGAAAGGTTTGAATTGATTACTTTTTCAGGGAAATAGAAAAGAGTATTGATTGATATTATTCACGAGGAACGTCTATGGAAAGAGATTGGAAGGATTATGTAGATGACAAGGATGCATGGAGGCAAACAGCTCAGGAGCCTCCTGGCGACTACTAAACTTTAAATTGTTAGTTGTTAGCATTAGAATCATTGTAAAAAACTACTTTTTTTAAAAAGAATGCCGTGACGAGTTTCTTGCCCTTCTTCTTGCTCGGCCTATACCAATTTGGAACGGGCACGGTGGGTTTCTGGAAGGTTCGTTGACTTTGAGCACGGATTGGGTCTGTTGGTGTCTTTGTCATTTATTATGTTCTGATAAAGACAGCATTAGTTTTAGTCTGTGATTCGGGTAGATGAATGTTGCAGAGGCCGGCTGTTAGAGTCATTTTAACTTTCATAAGTGCTCCTTTGGGGCCTATTTGAATAAAGACTTTTGAATTTGAATTTGAATTTGAGAGGTGTGATTGTTTATTTTTGAAGTGATAATTGATTTAGTGGTATTGAGAGCTCGAAGACCAATTCATGGATCGTGCGCTAGAATTCTACTAAGAACTCTCGGTGAAGCAAAACATCGTGTATAATCGTGATGCAATCAAAACATGGCATAAATATTTTAGTGCTGACTTGGTTAGTTAAAAATCTTAGATTGCAGTCACACTTGATTTCAGCCAGTTCCCGTAGTGTGAACGTAAAATGACCAAGATGTGAAGTGTGAAGTGTTCCAACGTTAAACTGTCAAGTGCAAAATGAGTCATTTTTTTTTTAATTCTTCATTTAATTTAGGGACTTTTACCATACAATGGCATGCCAGTCCCATCGTAGCCTTTACTACTACTACTTACTTACTTACTTTAAAAAATGAGTCATTGGTGGAAAGTCTGTAAAGTGACACCCGTACCTGAAATGGCTTCTTCATCAGATGTTACAACTTGTATGCATATTGCTGTACTTTTTTTTTTATTTTATTTTTTATGTTATTTGGTAACGAGACGAGCTGGTCGTTTGCCTGATGGTAAGCATAACGCCGGCCCATAACAATTGCAGTGCCACCCAGAACTTTGAAACACAAAGACCTGCACGGCACTGCAGTGCGCTCGTTACCCTGAGACATTAGGTATTAAGTCATAAGCCCAGTAATTTCACTGGATACTCTGCTCATCAAACCGGAACACAGTAATGCTTGCACACTACTGCTTGGCGGCAGACTTCACGAGCAAAGCGGTGGTAACAACCCAGTCGGACACTCGCAGAAGAGTTAGTCCTCCCACTAACAAACCAAACTTATCCAACTTATATGCATATTGCTGTACTTGCTGTATTCAGCAAAATTTTTGATCTGTCTTCAATACTATCTTACTAGACTGAGCCTTGTTTTGACATCTCGCACCATGGTTTCGTGTCGCTCGCTCCACTACCGCGAACCGAAGCATTTTTGTTGATTCTGTCGCGACACATATGGATGCAGGACGCCAAGTTGATGCTGTGTTTCTTGACTTTCGGTGGACATTCGATGTCGTGGACAATGACGTCTTGTTGGTGAAGTTTTCTACGTTGGGTGCTTAGCCTGAATTTTTGAGATTTTTCGCTGATTATATGAAAAATCGCAGGCAGTATGTACAGGTGCAAATGTATAAGTCTGATGAAGTCTACACCAGGTCAGGAGTAACTCAGGGTAGCATCCTGGGACTTACTCTTTTCTTAGTTGTGTCCAGTGTTCTCAGCAGCAACATATATAGTAATCTGTGCTCAGCACGACGCTGATCGCAAGATAGTATCTGCTCAAGCTGGCTGTCAACGTCACTGTCAACAGTTCAATTTAAATCTTCCAATAAAAGAAGGTAAGATTTGAAACGGTATTGTCCAACAATCGAAGCTAAAGAGAAATAGAGAAACTACAAAGCACTACCAACAAAACAAACTTAACTTAAAAAGCCAAGAGATTACGTCATTTTCAAGTCTTCTAAAGTGGAGCAAAAACTTCAATCTACTTTGAGAATATACATCAGCTCGGCCAGTCCCAAGGAACATCAAACTTCAAAGAAAGCCTGTATAACGAAATACTAGAAGCTATATACGAATACGTACTATTGTTTTATGTATACTTGATTGTATATAACTAATGTATTACGGCTAAAGTGGCAAAAATCTCGATTCTTATTCTTAAGATTTGACAGGCACGCATGCGTGAGACTTAAGCCCCGCCTTTGTTAGAGAGAGATGGCTGGTTAAATCTGGCTTAGGTCTTGAAGTAGGTTTTGGAGTAAGATTGATTTCAGATAAAATTGATGGTAATCAAAATAAAAGGTTTGCTTTTTGTGTATTGCCCTGTGCATCGCATCTTCTCTTAAACTATTGAAGTCTATGTCATATGTTTAAGAAATAAGTTACACTTTTTTACACTATTGGATAACAAGACGAGCGGGTCGTTTGCCTGATGGTAAGCATAACCAGCCCATAACAATTGTAGTGTCATCCAAAACTTTGAAACACAAAGGCCTACGTAGCATTGTAGTGGGCTCGTTACCCTTAGATTTCAGGTCTAATATGTTCAGTAATTTCACTGACTACTTTGCTCATCAAACCAGCACATAATAATGCTTGCACATTACTGCTTGGCGGAAGACTACACCAGAAAAGCGGTGGTACACACCCAGACGGACACTCCCATGTAGAGTTAGTCCTACCACCTAGTAAACTATTGTTTTTGACGAGTTATTTGACATTAAAAACAAATAATTAGCAAAAAACAATCACGTTCATAGTTTCGGTCAATTACTTATCTGCATTCTAAGGAATTAGGTGCTTTTCGTAGGACCTAAACTTCTGAGATCTTATAGATGCTTTGCTCTCAAAAGCAGTACTGTGAAAGCGTTGTTGTGTTCTAATTTGAGAGCCAAAGTAATCATTGAAAATGTAATGTGTATGCGGCTTATACCTCAGAGTGAAACGCGCGGTGCAGTGCTGCGCAGGACTTCGTTTTTCGATTCTCTAGGTGGCACTGCAATAGTGGCAGGTTACGTTTATCACCAGGCTATATAAGACTTATTTATATCATTAAAAATTCTACAGGTATAACAACACGCCTTGGAACAAATGCTGGCCCTTTTTATCTGGGTACGAAAAACTCTGTTTGCACGAAAAATTGTAGGAAACAAATAAGCAGAATTTGCATCCCTTACGAGCTCCAAAATATACTCCGTTAGTCGAACCTACATGAACTTACTATCAATTTGTCAGAGTTAAACAAATTACCGCTAAGGGAAGGAATTTTTTGCCTGAGTCTGCGTTCCCCGTTCGCTACAACCTGAGCTGCTTCAAGGCGCGAGTGAATAGGTATCTTCTAGGCAAGCGTGCTTCATCACCGACCGCATCGTCACTTACCACCAGGTGAAATAGTGGCCCAACGTAAGCCAATTTAGAATAAAAAATTTACTAAAAATAGTTTTAGTTTTTAGAGAATAATATACTTATTATATTTTAATATTTTTGTAATTATTTTTTGTCTCATAAAACTACTTTTATAAAATCTTTTGACGCCATTGAGGTTCAAACCTTACTACTGCACACATGTTTCCAACTATGTCTCATACTTTGCTATAACAATTCATTATCACCCTCTTACGCTCCCACTGCTGGGATACCGGCCTTCTCTCAGAGAGAGAGGTATGGGCCATAATCCACCACGCGGGCCTAGTGTGTCTTGGTGGATGTCACATGTCGTCGAATTTTGTGGTTCTTGAACATGCTGGTTTCCTCATGATGTTTTCCTTCACCGTTTTAGTACGAGTGTGAATAACAATAACAATTATATAACAATTATTATAATATAATTTACGAACGCACCTATTGAACTACTTTTGGTTTTAGTAGTTTTACGTGTGTCTCGCATTTTAATAACGTTATAACTACCTAATTCTAAATTTAAATCAACATAATGTAAGGTAAAAGTTTTGCTGAAAGCAAAACTTTTACCTTACATAACCAACTTACATAACCCATCATTCAAAACATGATTTTCGCAGCTTTTGGAAGTCAACCAACAAACTTAATAGCAAGCCGGGCTTACCTGTGAGTGTTAATGGTGTCAGCGAGCTAGCGGGCATAGCGGACGTGTTTAGGGACCATTTTACAGTAAAGTCACCTTTGGGACCGTCACAGCCTGTGTGCAGTGCTGGTTGTAATGGTCAGGAGGTCAAGGCCCGGTTTACGGCAAAAGAGGTCAGACAATGTATAAAATCTATGTCACGGGGTAAGTCTCCTGGCCATGACAACCTAAGTATTGAGCACCTTAAACATGCAGGTTGTCATCTGCCTGGGGTGTTGGGAATGTTTTTCTCCTTGTGTTTGGGACACTCCTACCTACCTGCGCCGATGATGAAGACTGTGGTGGTGCCGATCGTTAAAAGCAAGACCGGCGATATTAGTGACAAAAATAATTATAGACCAATCTCACTTGCCACTGTTATCTCGAAGGTGCTTGACAGTTTGCTTAACACTCAGCTGGATAAATATGTACATAGTCATGACAACCAATTTGGTTTTAAGTCAGGTCTGTCGACTGAAACAGCTGTGTTGTGTTTAAAGCAAACTGTCAAGTACTACACCGATAGAAACACGCCCGTTTTTGCTTGCTTCCTCGACCTATCGAAGGCGTTTGACTTGGTTTGTTATGATACACTATGGCAAAAACTACACCAGACATCAATGCCAGAGGAACTAATACGCATTTTTAAATATTGGTACCAGAACCAGGTCAATGTCGTTCGGTGGTCGGGAGCCTACTCGGTTCCTTACGGGTTGGAGTGCGGGGTGAGGCAGGGGGGGCTGACCTCTCCCAAACTTTTCAACCTATATATAAATGCGCTGATAGAGGAGCTCAGCGGCACACATGTCGGCTGCCATATTGGCGGAATTTGTCTTAATAACATTAGCTATGCGGACGACATGGTGTTGCTGAGTGCTTCTGTTTGCGGTTTGTCGAAGCTGCTTGGCATTTGTGAGAAATATGCTGACAGCCACGGGTTGTTGTACAATGTCAGAAAAAGTGAATGTATGGTCTTTCAGGCTCGAGGTAGATGTCTAGGTGATATACCAAAAATTAGACTCAACGGATGTCCTTTAAATAAAGTTGAAAAATTTAAGTACCTTGGACATGTCGTAACCTCGGACCTGAAGGACGATGCGGACATAGAACGGGAGCGTAGGGCGTTGTCTGTTAGAGCTAACATGATAGCCCGCAGATTTGCTCGTTGTTCGAGAGACGTCAAAATCACCCTATTTAGGGCATTTTGCACGTCTTTCTACACGAGTTGTCTGTGGGTGAGTTACACGCAAAAACAGTACAACGCTCTACGCATCCAGTACAACAATGCGTTCAGGGTGCTCTTGCGGCTGCCCCGCTTCTGCAGCGCATCGGGAATGTTCGCTGACGCGCGTGTAGATTGTTTTTACACAACAATGCGCAAGCGGTGCACATCCCTGGTGCGCAGAGTGAGGGCCAGCCGCAATAGTATCCTGATGTCATTTGCTGAACGTTTTGACTGTCAGTATGTGTACCATTGTAACATGGTGCACCTACTGACTAAAGTCAAAATTATGTTTTAGGTAGGTACTAACTATAATTTTATCTATTTTGTATCATATTTATCTTAATTTATTATTATTTCCTATTGACATACTTTATTTTATTGGTTTTATTATTTATTTATTATTTGCTTTATATGTGATCCAAGTTGGTCTAAATAAATGAATTTGAATTTGAATTTGAATTTGAAAGTTCTTGGACCTTATGTAACAATTATAACAAAAACAGTTCTCTTACACCGCACCCAAAAAAAAAGTCAATAAAACTACTTTCATAAAACACTCACCACTAACTTTTGTAAGTTAAAACTTGAACAAGAGAGCAAGAGAAAACAGAAAAAGAATACAAGACTTAGCTAAAGCAACGTTACATATATCATGCATTTATTCGATTTTTTATACTATTTGACAACAACGAGCTGGTTGTTTGCCTAGTAAGCATAACGCCGGCCCATAACAACTGCAGTGCCACTCAGAACTTTGAAATAAAGACCTGCGTGGCACTGCAGTGCGCTCGTTACCATGTGACGTTATAGGTCATAAGCCCAGTAATTTCACTATAGCTACTTGCTCATCAAACCGGAACACAGTAATGCTTGCACATTACTGCTTGCTCACTTGTTTACTTACAACAACAAATGTTTAACCTGAAACTATCTTCTAAACAAGTTTACTCCATAATCCCTACCTACAAGTATACAAAGCTCGGCAAGCACAAAATTAATTACCTCTATCGCATAAACACGTTGCTTACCAAACGAACTGCACCACAGAATCTCCTCAAAGTTCATTAATTTTCATCTCATATATGAAAGCCTCAAAGCCCCAGGCTTTCCTGTAAAATGATAGACTCGCAGTATCTTCTGCGTTTTTCCTTTCTCGTCAAACTTCAATTCATTACATGTTGAAAGTAAGCAAATTTCGTGTTTTTAATTAAAGATATTCAGACCGCCCTGAAGCCTTGACTCAGTGAGACGTGGTTGGCTTATTTTTTTTCGGCACACTCATTCCCGCCTCTGCGACCCTCCCAAACAAACAGCCGTCTACTTTGAAAACATTTTCTGTTGATTTATAAAATCAGTTCTATGCGTTTGCAATAAATATGAAAACGTGAGAGCGTCGGAGAGGATCTACGTCCTTTTGTCACTGGCAAGGAGACTTTCAGTTCATTTCATGAAAGCGGAGACAGACATCGAGGAATAGATTCAGTTGACCGCGAGCTTTTCGCGCGGGTGGTCGAGTGCAGGGGTGCTTTTCGTCGCTGATTTAAATCTCGAAAAAGTTTTCGTAATCTTAACATCGTTATTGCGATTTTGTGTATGTGAGTTCTTTTAGTGCTGCAGCGGTGATGAAGCAGTGAAGCTGTTAAAAAAGGTAGGTTTAGTGGTTTAATATTAGGTTTGTGCCCAGAATTCGTTAGGAAAGCTAGACTGAGAATTCTCTAAGGTAAACTGCTCTCCTGCATTTGAGGCAAGCGAAGATGCTTCTTATTGTGCAGCTACGAGAAATTGAACTCTGTATTTTACATTTTCGAGGCATTATTTACATTCTTGAATCTATTCAAATACCTTATGATTAAATAATTTAAAAGTTTATGTTGGATTTTAAAACATGTAAGTAGTATAGTATTTATTCAACAAACTTCCAAAATTCAAATAATTTAAACATGGTTTTAGAGTGTTTTTAAAAGTTTAACTTAGTGCTATTTTCGATCGATAGCGAATAAGTGCATTTTAGCCAGCTTTTAAATTAGTAAGCAGCAATTTTTAAGATAGTATTTCAAGGTTTTGTTCATTAGATAAGCTGATGTTATTTCAAAGTCATAAAAAAAACTTAACTTTATACCTACGCAACTTTTAGTACCTACATTAAAATTTCTACGAAGCTTAGAAATCCGATACATTTTAAAAACAAATCACTCGGAAACCAGGTACACCAAAACATCATATTTTCGAATAAAAAGAAGCCACTCTCGTTCGCACGAACACGGAAACTAGGTAAAAACTGAATATTTCCACTTCGCTGAAAAGTTCAGGCAGTCGCGGCGAGTCTTTAGCTCTGAAAACTCTGAAACTTCGTCGTTTCAGGCGCATCGTAATACTTTCATTGCTGTTTATTTACGGTGAAGTTTTTTTATTTGAAAGCCGACTAAGTACGAAAGGTAGTGAGAATTTTAAAGAAAATACATTTTAATTTGTCTAATTAATTATTGTTGAAACAGCTATTTTCAAATTCTCTAACTCATAGCAAGGTAATAGAGAGTCGGCAAGTCACAAAACTCGGCAGTACAAACTAAGTTTAATCCGTTAACATAAATAAAAACTCAAAATACGTTATTGGTATGGGCCCCAGGAGAGCGCTCATGATAGTTTAACTTTAAGTGCCCGTTCTATTATATTCAGGCTTTCATTACAGAATTCGCCAAACATACATCTTAATTTTAGTTTTTGGTAGTGAACTACATAACAGTCCTACTCCTTTTTTTCCTACTAATATTAATAAAAGCGAAAGTTTGTGAGTATACATGGATGTTTGTTACGCCTCCACGCAAAAACTACTGAACAGATTTTGATGAAACTTTACAGTAATATAACATATAGATCTGAATAGAACATAAGCTACAATTTATAAACATACATTAGACGCACACATACATTTTGTTAGTGGGAGGACTAACTCTTCTGCGAGTGTCCGTCTGGGTTGTCACCACCGCTTTGCGAGTGAAGTCTGCCGCCAAGCAGTAATGTGCAAGCATTACTGTGTTCCGGTTTGATGAGCTAAGTAGCCTTAGTAGTAGGTCGCATTTATACTAGCTTCAGCCCGCGGCTTCCGCCCACGTCTTTTTTTATGTTATTAGGTAACGAGACGAGCTGGTCGTTTGCCTGATGGTAAGCATAATGCCGACCCATAACGATTGCCACCCAGAACTTTGAAACACAAAGGCCTGCGCGGCACTGCAGTGCGCTCGTTACCCTGAGACATTAGGTATTAAGTCTCATAAGCCCAGTAATTTCACTCTGCTCATCAAACCGGAACACAGTAATGCTTGCACACTACTGCTTGGCGGCAGACTTCACGAGCAAAGCGGTGGTAACAACCCAGACGGACACTCGCAGAAGAGTTAGTCCTCCCACTAACTTTTGTATATGTATATAGATTATTAATTTGTATATGAATATATTTATTTGTATATGTATATAGATTCAAATACTTGACCCAGAGATTGGCAGGTGACCTCTACCAGTCATTACTACAAACGTAGCGTGATGTGTGCGTTTCTTTGTTCATCGGTTATGATATGTAATTGGCTATAATTACATATCGATTACATTATTACGCGCAATCTAACTTTGTTTAGAAATTAATGTTCACCAACTGTATTGTCAGTGCCACGAAATATATTGAAAGTATTAGGAGCAGAAAGAAAAAAAACATTGCTTTGGATTACCAAATGTATTCTCTAGAAATTCAATATATTTATAACGCCAAAAACAATATATTCGTAATTATTATTGTAGAAGATAGACTAAGCTAACAAAGTTTTAATTGCATTGTGATTCAGAATGGTCATGTGAAACTGGTATTTCATGTGATTCAGCATGGTCAATGGTCATGTCAAACCGGTATTTCACCTACACAAAAAGTCAAGTATCCCACATTATATTTAAAAGTACCCACGAAGCAAAAATAGACCAACCATAGTTCAACGACGTTTAGAACAAAAAATTACAGTCGAATTTTACTTTACTTCTTATTATAAGGAAATGTATAAGAATAGCTGATGTTATAGTAAGTACTAACATAAGTTATTACGTGGGCAAAGCCGCTGGGCACAGCTAGTACATACGATCGCGATGATTCGATACTATCTATACAAATAAATAAAATTGAAGTGTCTGTTTGTAATATCAAAATAACAGCTTTTTACCAAATGCATATGAAAGTATATACGGTACCTATAACAAAACAACCATTTTTAAAATTTTTGTCTGTCTGTTTGTTTTATTACATTACTAGCTTTTGACCATGGCTTCGCCTGCTTTTATATTTATCTTTATATCCCATGTGTTATTGCACGACTTAAACAATCTATATTCCAAATTTTATCAAAATCGGTTCAGTTTTTACGGAGATACGTGGTAACAAACATTCCATTTATAATATTATTAGTGGGAGTAGGAAGTAAGATAGGATAGGATTATCGGTTTGCTTCCTGCTGGAGGCAAACCACTCATTATCACAATAATAACTACCCACTATGCTTATATTAGGTACATTTATGTTGTATTGTAAGAGTATAAATGAATAACAAACGCTTTAAGTAAAGTAAAATATAAATTATCTTTATTTTTTTATACTGTTGAAGAACGAGGTGAGCAGATCGTTTGTCCGATGGTAAGCATAACATCAGACAGTGGTGTCAATTCTATCATTTCATACCTAAACTAATTTTAGTTTCGCTCTATCTCTTTCCAATGCATAACATGAGAAAGAGATGGAATAAATTTTAGACCTGTCAAATTAATCCACTTGCTTGTGTCTAGTGTAAATTTAATGGCAATGAATTCAGTGGCATCTAATTTATCAAGATCGAAAGATATTTGACAGCTCTAAAACAAAATTTAGATCTATCAGACATCTTCCGTCTCTTTCTCATGTTATGCATTGGAACGAGAGAGAGCGAAACTAAAATTAGTTTAGGCATGTAATGATAGAATTGACACCAATAACAATCGCAGTACCACTCAGAATTCTTAAACACAAAGCCCTGTGAGTGTGCGGATCTGATTGCTGTTATCGAAAAAAGTTTTACGTTTTATTTATACAGCATTCTATTTTCAACTTGAAAAGTATTATACACTAATAAATTTAAGCCCAAAATCGCAGATATTCGTTTGTATGTACATGGCTATGTATAACTGAGCCTCGAAAAATAAACCTTCCCGGGTTGCTACTGGCACATTCGCGACATTTTCAGCAAAGGATGTCACTACATCTGGATCTGGAACAAAAAAAACATTTTTAACAACAAGTGTGCATCTGGGTTGGTAAGTACCACCACGTTGTCCGTGACGTCTGCCATCACACAAAGGTCTGCGCGGGACTGCAGTGCGCTCGTTACCCTGAGACATTAGGTACAAGCCCAGTCATTCCACTGACTACTCTGCTCATCAAACTGGAACACAGTAATGCTTGCACATTACTGCTTGGCGGCAGACTATACAAGCAAAGCAGCGGTACCCACCCAGACAGATACTCCCAAAAGAGCTAGTCTGACCACCTGAGATGTTCTCGCTTTGCTTTAACTTACCTTTGTAGTTAGAATTTGACTAAAGTTAAATTTTTTTGTTTGTTGGTTTGTTACCGCTATTCTAAAACCGCTGCACGCTGGTGTTATTCTAAAAATTCTGTAACTAATACGAAGCTACATTATCCCTGAGTGCTATAGGCTACATTTTATACTACCACGCGTGAGAAGTCGCGGGCAGACGCTAGTTATAAATAAATATCTTTTACCTGTACTATTAACTGCTCCAGGTCCAACGAAAAATGGTGGAACGCCATCTTGCACATCAATGTGAGCGTCGGCTAAGTCCAACCGTAGATCAGGAACCTTCGGTATAACTGCAGTAAAAGTTACGTCCCCTGCAATGGAGATAGAGAAGTTAGAAAGAAAGAAAGAAAGAAAGAAAAATCATTTATTTGACGCACAAAGATTAAAGTAATATTGGAACAAAACATTCATTCATTTATAAATTGTACGGCGCCAAAAGGGATTTATCTCAGC
This sequence comes from Crocallis elinguaria, assembly GCA_907269065.1. Lineage (NCBI taxonomy): Eukaryota > Metazoa > Arthropoda > Insecta > Lepidoptera > Geometridae > Crocallis > Crocallis elinguaria. The sequence goes on from OU026076.1 coordinate 4,752,168, forward strand.
ACATGAGTCAAGTGCCCAAAAACACTTGACGCTGGTATTCTGATAAACCCCCGCAGGTGATGTTACAAGGTGCAGATAATTAATACAGATAGAGCATAAAACATTGAAAAACATACAATAAAGAAGAAGTTGTTCGACAATCCTTGTAATGTAGTTGATCCATACCCCATACTAATATTTTAAATGCGAAAGTGTGTTTGTTGGTTTGTTGATTTGTTGGTTTTTTGGTTTGTCCTACTATCACGCAGTAACGAAGCAACGGATCGACATGATTTTTGGCATAGATATAGTTTATGGACCGGAGAGTAACATAGGCTACTTTTTATCCTGGAAAAATGCACAGTTCCTGTGGGAACGCGGGTGAAGACCGCGGGCAGAAGTTAGTGTGACATAAATTGACATTGACAGCTGTCAATAATTTGACAGCTGACAATAAAGTTTTATAATGTTGACAAGTTGATTTAATTTGGCAGATCGGTTTGAGGGTTCCTGTGGGAACGCGGGTGAAAACCGCGGGCAGAAGCTAGTAGGTATATAATTGATATCATTTTGTAACGGGTTTGAGTTGCTGATTCGATTACTTAAATGGAGTAAACGGAACATTTCAGTTTCAGTGTCCATCTTTCGCTACAGCTATACATTATTTGTGAGAATTTGTGGTACTTTTAGCGATATTTTTATTTTAGCGATAAGGCCGAAGCACTTATTGTAACATTTTCTGGTTTTTTTCTAGGTTTTGTTTGTGGTTAAGAACCGGAATGTACTTACCACAGATTATTTATAGTCTTTGGTACTTACGAAAGTTGACAGTTGCGTAATCAGCCAAGACTATAGACTCTTTGGCTGTACGTCGGTATCTTAAATAGGCTCTAGGACTCGTCAGGTTCAAGTTTTGAACGTCAATTGCGAACACTAAGTTCCCCGTTTTTTTGTTAACACTGAAAGTAAAGACTCAAATTTTAATCATCACCAATTCAACATACCACCAAGTTCCGAACCACGGACAGGGGCGTATTTACCCTAGGGCCAAAAGGGCCATGGCCCGGGGCGGCAGGCTGCTAGGGGCGGTCCAAGCATAAGAAATTTAAAAAAGACTACCTGAGAAACTGTGTTTTGTCACTTACGATTCAGTTTAAAATTGACAAAAAAAGGGGCGGTGGGGCCTGCAGGCCCAGGGCGCTGAATCCTTAAATACGCCACTGACCACGGAGCCAAATAAAGTTTAAAAACTAGCTACTACATAAACACTACTTACTTCAAATGTTAGCTACAAAAACAATTAAGTAGATAATCACTACCACTATTCGATACACTATCAATTGAAGTGATTATGTAGCGCACTTCGTCTTCGAAATTAGAAACATTAGTTTTTATATACAATGTAGTTACGCCAATGTGGTTATCTAGCACAGAATTTATAGTCTTTGTCATCTAGACACCACCACGCTGCATAGTGAACTTCCTAATGTTTCTAATTTCTTCAGACGAAGTGTTCACATCATTATGATAGAAGTTCACTTATGTACGTTCGTTTAATCAATAAATATATTTCTTTCCTTTTTTTATCACCTTCAATCACATCTTCGTGGATCAGGTGACGTGATGATCAACCTCTTACCAATCCAAAATTAAAGTGAGTAGGTACTTACTACAGATCCCTAACCTTCGCACTGCTCAGCCCTCTAACTTGTAGGTTAGGAAGCAACACTGTTAAGTTAGCTACAGTAAAGAACACAGTACTCAAGTCCAAATATAAAGGGTCTGGGATTGGTCCATGAGCAGGTTTACAGTTTCCGTTAGCTGCAAAGTATTTCCTGATGCATTGCCAGTCTTCGAGGGTGCAAGGACGCATGAGGTTGTCAGGTTCATCGTTAGCTGTAAGTAAGCTTTGTTATTTCTTTTGTAAAAGCTAGAAGCGGAAAAAGATTGTGTGGTTTTTCCCGGACAAGGGGACAAACAAGCTAAAAATAATGGATATAAATTTGACCCTATAGAATTTCTTGGTGCTCTTTTTTTATCAGGCGTATATTTGCGAAGCATCACGGCTACAGTCAGAAAGGTGCTTCAATTTCTTGTATTGTGCCAGAATCAGATTTGAAACTAACGTGGAAAAATATCTCTGATTAAAGTAGTACCTATGCTACGATAAATTAACTCGGAATGGTATTTTTATTACTTAAGTACTACCTAATTTCTCATAAAATATATTCATAAACCACATCGTGTGTTATCAATTTATCAGTGTCGACTTTTTCCTATAATAGTCTAGTTTTTGACTGTCTGTGTGTCAGAGATAAATGTGTCAATAGATTTCTTCCACTTCCCGACATCTAATCTCGCTGCAATTTCAGACAGATCTTAGGTTGAAGACGTAAGTATACAAATTGACAGATTTTTTTTAACGGATATTATATTTTCTCTCCAAATCCGAGCATTGTAATAGTACGTAATCCCATCTGATGATACAATGGTAGGTGGTGACGCGATAAGATAATATGTACTCGTGTAGGCAAGTTGTCGATGCACGGTATATAGACCTGCATTATTGCATGCGCTACGAAAAGTACTATAATAGAGCAAAAGAAAAATAGTAAGAATCTAATACTTAATAGCAATACTTAGTTATAGAAAGGTTCTCTTAAGGGGCAGAATCCGGCGCGCCGCTATCTCGCTCGCGCATCTTAGCATTTTTGAAGATAAATAATCACTTAATATAATTATGAAAAATCGCACTCGGTGAAATTGGTGGCATTAACATTACAAAGGTACGGAAAAAGTATCATTATGATCCGATCAAGTTTTCATACATGAAAATGGGCAAAACATAAAATCCCATTTTTAGGTTTGAAAACCTGAATGGAACAAAATGAAATTTTTGTGTAACCTTTGTAATGTCATTGTCAGCAATTTCACCGAATGCGATTTTTCATAATTATATTAAGTGATTGTTTATCTTCAAAAATGTTGAGATGTGCGAGGGAGATAGCGGCGCGCCGGATTCTGCCCCTTAAGAAAAGTATATTTGGTATACCTGTAGGCCCTGTGTAACCAAATATTTTGTCCAGTTTTTCGTTCATATCTTCGTCGTTGGGTATTTTTTGTCTTCTGCTATAGTTGTTGCCATAACGATTGTCCACTGTAATCAAGTGGTTTTTTTTAGTTTAAGCTTCGCAGGGCTTGTACATTTAGCCAGTGTCAAGTAATATGATAGGACATGAATACCGGTTTTTAAACTTAAACATTTCGAACAAAGACACAATTAAGGGGATATTTACTATTTGTGTATGATTATGAGTTTTCGATATTTCGGCACTATATATACATTATAATATCCCGTTAATTGTAACATTCGAAAAGGATAAATACATTGAGGGCTAGCTATTTTTATAATCAAAATATGAAAGAAGGGCGCTCGAGTTTGGGTATCGAACATGTAATCGAGGGTATCCAATATGTCGCGCATTTACGTTAATTATCTTGCGATCTTCTTTCGCAATACCCGATTGTTATTATTATTTATTATTATTTTTTTTTTAATTTTCCAGCAGTGACTCCATGACTGTTATTTTAAGAGTAGAAAATAGATGGTAGGTATGTAAAAACACATTTTATAAATATCTAATATCACCTTAGAGTTTGAAATGATCTACTTATATCTTATAGTATTTCCAAACATGCGTTATTAATATTTCTCTCATAAATTATTTCTGTGTTATGTACCACAAAAAACCATTTTTAGACGCCGTATTTAGCTAGACAGTGGTGTCAATTCTATCATTTCATACCTAAACTAATTTTAGTTTCGCTCTCTCTCTTTCCAATGCATTATGTAATCATAATAACAAGCTTATTAAAATAAAAATAATAATTAAAAAGTACTTACAACTGTCAATATATTTACCATATTCTTCATCAATTTTTTTAAAGTCCTCATCGTCACTTGCTTCAAAATGTTCTTGTCCTCGATTTTTTCCGTACTCACTACCATAATAATCTTTGGAGTCTGAGTACGACTTGGAATCCTTATAATCGTCATAATGATTTTCATATTTGCTCAACTTAGATTCATAACTCGCTGGATAGTTAAGATCGTATTTGGAGCAATAACCATAGTTGCACAACACAAGTAGTATGAACAGCTTCATTTTGGATAATGTCTATGTAGTTGATAATATACAGTTGAAGGATGCATGCATGCGTGCACTAAATTGAACGTTTTTAGGACTTGTATCTAGGTGATGCTGATTATCTTTTAACATGAGATTAATTAAGTAATTTATAATAATAATTCAGCAATAATTGAGTAATAAAGGTTTCTCTCCGATGCACCTGATATACTCCGTCCAACCATTTATTTAACTTTTGACTGCTCGATTTAGTGATGTCCTAATGCGTTACCGATTCGATTTCTTACAACATTCGACATTATTTATGAAAAAGTTTTAATTAATTTAACCATCACGCAAGAATCCGTCGATTCATTATCTAATAGATCTATACATAGAAATAAGTAAAATTTAAGTGTCTGTTTGTAATGTCAAAATAAAAAATGCAATATACTGATGTCATAGAGCTGGTCCGATGATGGAGCCGGAAGACAGTCATAGAAACTATGTAACAAAACGACGTAAGCCCATAGAACTTGCTAATAATGGATAATGGAGCCCGGAAGAGGCCACAAGATTACAGTACCAATTACGTATTTTAGAAAAACTTATCTGGAAAAATATATTTTTCCATAAAAACTTATTTACAAACTAGCTGCTGCCCCGCGGTTTCACCCGCGTGGAGATTTTGGATTACATGGTTTTAATTTTTTTGCGCGTAACCCTAATTCTTTTTCTAAAATTAAAGTAGCCTTTGTTACTCCTTGTAACATCAGCTATCTGCCAGTGAAAGTCCCGTCAAAATCGGTCAAGCCGTTTCGGAGATTACCCGGAACAAACAGACAGACAGACAGACGAAAAATTTAAAAATGTTTGTTTTGTTATTGGTACCGTATATACTTTCATATGCATTTAGTAAAAAGCTGTTATTTTGATATTACAAACAGACATTTCAATTTTATTTATCTGTATGGATAAATCTTTGAATTTCAAATCCCATTAATGAAAACAAAATTTATATTTCACAACGCCTTCTAATTTCACCTTAACAAGTATCATACACTTATCAATTTCAGTCCAAAATCACAGATATTCGACTGTATGTAAATAGCTGCGTAAAGCTGAGCCTCGAAGAATAAACCTTCCTGGATTGCATTCGGCAGATTTGTGATAAATTCGGAATAGCCTGTCACTACATCAGGATCTGGAACAATATATCATAATAACCAAAAAATATTTTAAATATCTAACGATAAATTGACTTCTTAACTGGCATAGGTATCAATAATGCTTCACTACCAGAGTTCTTAATCAAATTTTTAATGGGATAACCCCATAATGAATTAATATTATACAATAATCAAAATGCTTTAAATAAGCGATGACGCGACTTCAGTGACAAACTACTGAACCGATTTTGATGAAATTTCTATGAGACCAATCTGAAAGCCTTTCAAACAAAGCAAAAAATTTCCAAATCGGTATATAAATGACGGAGAACTGAAGTAACATAAAAAATAATACACACTAAATTGAGAACCTTTTTTGGGTCGATTAAAAACACTCTCGGATCAAAAATATCTCCTATATATAATATTTTTGTTACATTTGTTAGTGGGAGGACTAACTCTTCTGCGAGTGTCCGTCTGGGTTGTTACCACAGCTTTGCTCGTGAAGTCTGCCTCCAAGCAGTAGTGTGCAAGCATTACTGTGTTCCGGTTTGATGAGCAGAGTATCCAGTGAAATTACTGGGCTTATGAGACTTAATACCTAATGACTCAGGGTAACGAGCGCACTGCAGTGCCGCGCAGGCCTTTGTGTTTCAAAGTTCTGGGTGGCACTGCAATTTTTATGGGCCGGCGTTATGCTTACCATCAGGCAAACGACCAGCTCGTCTCATTTTAAAAAAACATAAACAAAATATGTATAGCATATAGTACTTGCGCTCGCCTTACTGGAAACCCTAAAATTAAAGTTTGTAAGATTCTTATGTGCTTTTAAATTGCGATTTTAATCATTAACCATTTTACCTGTGCTATTAGCTGCTCCAGGGCCAACGAAAAATGGTGGAGCACTCTCTTTCACGTCAACATGAGCGTCGGCTAAGTCCAATCGTAGATCAGGAACTTTTGGAATAACCACAGGGAATGTGACGTTCGCTGCAACAAAGACAGGGATTTTTTTAAAAGATTAATTTTGTAAGGGACCAGCAAATCTAGTCTAGCAGTAGCGTAGTGTAAAACAAAAAGAATTATCATAGAATTTGCAGTTCCACTCAGAAGTTAGAGTGATAAAAATGATTTTATGATGCAATGTAGTGCTGGACATGAGTTCGACACTACGCTGCATTTGTCATCATTGAACATCAGTTCTCCTATTTCGTACGACTAGTAATTTCACTGACTGCTGTAATGGACTATCTCACATTATTAAATCTTAGTACTGATCTCTCGTCGTTTCAAATATTAGTGTTTGTTGACAGAGCTAAAATTAAAACTACAAGCCTCTAAATTCAGGAGCTTAGTTTGTACCATGATCGATGTAATACTCAATACTACTTTGTACCCTATTTTTGATATTATATCAGTTAGTCGTTCAGCCAGTTAGTTAATCCATTTGTAAATGATTACGTATTGTACAAATTACTAAATCTTATCATCGAAATTAGAACGAATTAAGAATTTGTACAAACCAAGAAATTTTACCAACTGCGAGTATTGACAGATAATGACAGATTGTACAAAATGTTAAATCTTATCATCAAAATTATAACGAATTAAGTATTTGTACAAACCAAGAAATTGTACCACCTGCGAGTAATTATTGACAGATAATAACAGATTGTACAAAATGCTAAATCTTATAATCAAAATTATTACGAATTAAGTATTTGTACAAACCAAGAAATTGTACCAACTGCGAGTAATTATTGACAGATAATGACAGATTGTACAAAATGCTAAATCTTATCATCAAAATTATAACGAATTAAGTATTTATACAAACCAAGAAGTTGTACCAACTGCGAGTAATTATTGACTGATAATAACAGATTGTACAAAATGCTAAATCTTATAATCAAAATTATTACGAATTAAGTATTTGTACAAACCAAGAAATTGTACCAACTGCGAGTAATTATTGACAGACAATGACAGATTGTACAAAATGCTAAATCTTATCAGCTAAATTATAACGAATTAAGTATTTATACAAACCAAGAAATTGTACCAACTGTTCATAATTCGTTCATACAAATCAACAATGGAACATAATAATATTACATTACTTTTACCTACCTCTCGCCCGTCGCGTGCCAGCCATACATTTTCAAATTTTCATTTATATACGTCAGGCCGACCGATGCGGGTCCGAGCGACATGTTTTTTTTCTGTTTCCTTACTAGTATCACGTGGTACCGATCGACAATTCATGGGTTAATTGGGGTTAAAAATGGAAGACTTACGAAAATTGATAGTTGCATAATCTGCCAGGACGATAGACTCCTTGGCCGTGCGTTGGTACTTAAAGTAGCCTCTAGGAACCGTCTGGTTAAAGTTTTGAACGTCAATTGCAAACACCAGGTTCCCTGTTTTTTTGTTAACGCTGAAAATAAAGAAGAAAATTCTGAAAAATCACCGCAAAATAACACTTCAATCTGTCTTTCTAAACGAGAACATGAGAAAGAGATTGAATTTATTTTATTTTAGATTTATTTCAATTTATCAAGCATGGTAGGTATTTGACAGCTTTAAAACTATATTTGTATGTATAAAAAATCTTCCATTTCTTTCTCATATTATGTATTGGAAAGAAGGAGAACGAAAAAAATAAGTTTATGAAGAATATGAAAGGATAGAATCGACACCGCTCGTCAAAATTAAATGCTATATTATGTTATAAAGAAAATGAAATAAAAATTCGTGAAAATGTAGCTATTATTCCTCAGGCATATGAAATAAAGAAAATTAAAGTAAATACTTACTAAAAATCCCTAATCTTCGCACTGCTTAGTCCTCTTATTTGTAAGTTAGGAAACGCCGTTGTTATGTTAGCAACAGTAAAGAACACTGTATTCAAGTCCAAATATAAAGGGTCTGGAATTGGACCATAAGCAGGTTTACACTCTCCATTAGCTGCAAAGTATTTCCTAACGCATTGCCAGTCGTCGAGGGCGCAGGGACGCATGAGGTTTTCAGGTTCATCGTTAGCTGTAAGTAATTATTATTTACGAGCTTCACCCAAGTTACCACAGGAACCGTGCATTTTTACTCTCCAGTCTATAAACTATACACATGCCAAAAATCATGTCGATCCGTTGCTCCGCAACTGCGTGAAGGAAGGACAAACCAACAAACAAACAAAATCTTTTGTAAAAGCAATAAACCGTGAGGAGATAAAAGTACCCTGGAATTGGACCTATAAGTTAAAAGTAATATCATATATATACTTGTCTAAATGTAAATATTGAATTTATCTAAGTTTAACATTTTAACCGTCTTAGATCACATGCCGGGGTACCTAGCAGTCACGCGAGAAAACAATCGAGTGTTAAAAAATATGCTGTAGCAGACAATTTAAAAACATGTACATTTGTCATACCTGTAGGCCCTGTAAATCCAAAAATTTCGTCCAGTCTTTCATTCACGTCTTCATCGTTGGATCTTTTTTGTCTTCTGCGATAGTTGTTGTCATAATGATTATCAGTTTCTGTAATGAAGTTTTTTTTAGTTCGGCGTGAATTGTGCATGTTCATATTTCAGTATCACAGAAAAATAAATTTGATATTTCGAAAACGAGTTAGAAAAGTGCTGGGCCCTATTTAATAAAGCTGACAATCCGACAAGTCCGACATATGTCAATAAGTGACAATTCGACAGTTTTTCTGTTTAATAAAACTTACAGGCGACAAAATTGTCATGGTGGAAAATTGACAAATTTGTCACGACAATTTTCTTATTGTCAGATTAAAGACTGTGGTCAGCTTTATTAAATAGGGCCCTGGTTAACGCCGGGCTCCAAAGCCTAGACCTAGAGCATCGACGCAAGGTTGCCAGCCTCAGACGTATGTGTAAGCTATCTAGTAGTAATAAAGAAGTAGTTGACTTCAACGAAGTAGTCGACCTGACGTGTAGCCAATATCAAAGTAATAATGCTGTAAGATCGACAAATGTGATATGAAAATAGTTGCTTATTAAGAAAATTATATAAGAAAATACTTACTGTAGTAACCAATATATTTATCATATATTTCATCAATTTTTTTAAATTCCTCCTCTTCACTCCCTTCTAAATGCTCCAGTCCTCGATTTATTCCATACCCTCCATACTTTCTGGAGTCAGAATATAATTTGGAATTCCTATAATCATCATAATGATTTTCATATTTCCTCAACTTAGATTCGTAACTCACTGGATAAATAAGATCATATTTGGAGCAATAACTATAATTAAACAACACAAGTAGCATGAACAGCTTCATTTTGGATAATGTGTAGTTGATACCTACATAAGGTATGCAAATAGCAGTGATGCATGAATTAATAATAAACTATTAAACCTTTTTAAACTTGTATCTAGGTTAAGTTGATTATTTTTAACAGGGGATTAATTGAGTAATTTGTATCTATAAACAATTCATCTATTGTAGTGTTATAGGTTTTTTATTTTCAAGTTCGATTACGATACCTGCTGTATGCGAAAGTTTGATTGGGTTTGATGGCTCGTTGGCTAATTCGGTAGTAACCCTGCCTGCAAAACGAAGGACCCCGAGTTCAATCCCTGGCCTGAGAAATAATGTCGCAGAGAGAACTGCCCCCTGGCATTAATTGCCTTTCTGTTTTGTGCAACTACAGAGTTGGAGCCACTGGTGTGGCCTCTGCATTACCCAACCACTGTTGGCACGTCTAGTGACTGCGTCTAGTGGACACTTTCGGTGGTCCAATATGCGGCAGCACCACTATATTCACGTGGTTCATATTCTACAAAGTACTCTAAGAAGTCGTCGGTTAATAAGTGTGAGCATATTGCGTGATATCTGCAAGAACATTGTTTACTAGTTTGACGTGCAGAAACAGCTTTAACTACGATTTAAATTATCGGCACTGATTTACATTGTAGGTTAAAATTTACCTAATTGTTTCATTTATCTAACCTAAATCACGAGCTACAATTTCAACCTTTTAATAGCATTACGTTCAAATAAAACTGCATACCAAATCCGACGCCGTTGGTTTTTCGATTACTCGCCATTTATAGTTTATGCAAGAGGTTAATTTTTAGCGATGTGATCATCCATGATACAGTGGTCTATGGTAGTTTTTTAACCATCGTCTATTTCTTCCTTCAGGAAGGATTTACAATCCTTCACCCTACGAATACACGTTGGCTAAGATAAAAACCACCATATTGCTACGGTCTTTTGTTTTGCGTTCGACTGTGCATCCAATGTTATTTTCGTAACAACTGAAGTTTAACAGATCACGTGATGTGTGGCCTCCATCATTGGCCATTTTCAAATATACCGCCACTATTTATTGGTCCATGTAATATGACGAGGGCGCTCATCATAGGCTACCTCTCAAACAGACGGTTCTCTGGATTGGGTGAAAATGAAATAATAGTATCGGTGCGCGGGCGGCAACAATTACTAATATTGACGTTATCAATAGTAGACCAGCAGTAGAAACGTACTAGTCTAATGATTATGATGAAGTCTGATTTTAAGGTTAGGGGCAAAGTTCAAAGTTATTCCTCACTGATCATAACGTAAACTATCTTATTGTTCCTACACATTGTTGACACGTAGTTCAGCGCTTATTGTATAGCTACAGATAGAGGTGTGTTGCGTTAAAATTAATTTGCGAAGTATTGTTGAGGAGGTGAAGGCCAGATGGTGGGGTAAGGAGGAGCGAATGCTTTAAATAGTTTTCCAGGAAGCCGCCTTAAAATTGATTGTCAGACTATAGTTTTAATAATAAAAACAATACTATAGCATTGTTTAAAAGGTATTGATGCCTGGACAAAATTAAAAAAAAAATTCTTTCGTGTTTACCTGAAAACCAAAATAAACATATACGAGTAATGTACTACATGTAATACATTACATAAACAGGAATTTCGATATATTTTGTGTTATATATCAATTATTTTATTTAATAGTTCATTAATAGTTCTATACACTAATCAATTTTAATCCAAAATCACAGATATTTTTCTGTATGTAGGCAGCAGTTAAAAGTTGAGACTGGAAGAGGAATCCCTCTCGCGATGCAAGCGATATACCCACGAGGAATTGTGCAAAGGCTGACTGTACATCTGGATCTAAAACAATTATAAATATTAAATTATCAATAATTATAGTCTATAATGGCTGACGAAGCTGTTACAAATGATCCGAATAATTCCAAATCACAAATAACAAACTACTCAAAATAATAACTTCGTATTCAGCCATCTCCTCTTCATAGCATTCTTATAATCATCCGTTTTTATTATAAGTCCTTATTCGCATATCTTCCAGTCTGTCCAGTGTTCATCCGTCCGTCTGTTTTAAAATAGTAAAAATTTTCAAAATAAAATTCAAAATGCTTTATTAAAATAGGCCCCTAAGGAAAGTAAAAAAAATGACTCTCAGCGGGCCTCTGCAACATTCGTCTACCCGAATCACAGACTAAAACTAATGCTGTCTTTATCAGAACATAATACATGACAAAGACACCAACAGACCCAATCCGTGCTCAAAGTCAACGAACCTTCCAGAAACCCACCGTGCCCGTTCCAAATTGGTATAGGCCGAGCAAGCAGAAGGGCAACTCGTCACGGCATCTGTTTTATGAACTATTTTATACTTACTCACTATTTACTCGTACCTATCTAGGGATTCTTTTGGACCATACTCTTTTGTTGTAGAGTATAATAAAAAAGTTGTTTAGAAATCAGATGGTAATTTCATACAACATGTTGTGGAGGGAAAATGATGGAATCCTGTCAAAATATATGTTACCTGGACTCATGGCTGCTCCGGGACCAACGACTATTATTGGAACTGGATCTTGAGCATCAATATGTATGTCTGCTAAGTCCAAACGAAGGTCTGGAACCTTCGGTATTACTGCAGTTAAAGTGACGGATCCTGCAATAGAAGAAAAAGTTATGACTATATAATCAGTTTTTTTTTTTTTTATGTCATAGGTGGCAAACAGGCTTACGGCCCGCCTGATGGTAAGCAGCTACCGTCGCCTATGGATGTCTGCAACACTCGGGGTATTACGGATACGTTGCCGACCTTTAAAGCCTCTGTTCACCCTTCTTTTGAAGAGCCCCATGTTGTAGTAGAGCGAGTGTGGCCGAGCGGGAACTTGTGTGACTTTCAATCCGACGCACCATACTTCGAATCTCGACTCGGCCCGCACCAATGACTTATAAGTTATATGCGGATTATTCACACTCGCTCTAAAAAGGTGAAGGAAAACATCGAGAGGAAACCGGCATGTTCAAGAACCACAAAATTCGAGGAAATGTGTCATTCACCAAGCCGCACTGGGCCCGCGTGGCGGATTATGGCTCATACCTCTCTCTGAGAGAAGGCCGGTATCCCAGCAGTGGGAGCGTAAGAGGCTGATAATGAATCAGTTGTAGTACCTACTTCTTAAACTTAATTTTAATAAAAATGTAACCAACGTGAATAAATTGCACAAAAAGAAATATGTAAAGTAATATAATATACTGACGGAAGGTAGCAGTGCCGAAATCAGCAAGGATAATAGACTCCTTGGCAGTGCGGCGGTACCTGAAGTAAACTCTAGGAGAAGTTTGGTTCAAATCTTGAACCGCAATCGCAAACACCAGGTTACCGGTCTTTTTATTAACGCTGAAGTAAAAGCAAAAAGTATATTGTGATCAGTTCATAGATTTCCTTATTTTGTTTTGTTAATAGTACGATAAGTACAGCATTTCAATTGATTTGATTAGTTCACCTTAAAAACCTCTGCTGAAGTTTGTATTGGTTTAAACATTCCCGTAAGCTGTTAAATGTAGGTAAATTCAAATAATATTTTATACTTGGGTTCGATTAAGTCAATCTAAATTATTGTGGTGTTAGTGGTACCTAGGACTAACTCTTCTGCGAGTTTCCGTCTGGGTTGTTACCACCGCTTTGCTCGTGAAGTCAGCCGGCAAGCAGTAATGTGCCAACATTTCGGTTTTATGAGTAGAGTAGCCAGTGAAATTACTGGGCTTATGAGACTATGCCTAATGTCTCAGGGTAACGAGCGCACTGCAATAGGCCGGCGTTATGCTTACCTGTTTAACTGTTATAGGCCGGCGTTATGCTTACCATCAGGCAAACGACCAGCTCGTCTCGTTACCAAATAGCATAAAAATAATAATAATATATTTTTAACAGCGAATATTGTATTTATCACTACATTGATTCTTATACAAGGTTAAATCCAGAGATTTTTGTGTCGACATAGCGTTATCAAATTCTTACATTTAGTATGGTCAGATTCATACTAATGTATTGTGCTATGCCAGGGCACCTTGTACCGTGCCCACGCCTTCCATAAATGATTAAGTATAAATGTATTTTATAATTAAAAAAATCTAAATTATTAAAGTAGATCGTTATATCATCATCTTGGTATCCTTATTACTGTGTGGGTTCAGTACAATATATTTCTTTTCCATGTTCAAGTTTTGGATTTGATTGTATAACGACGTCAATTCCTTTTGTTGTAATAATGATATACTTACTACAATATTTCTTATTAAGTAAGATATAAAAATAATTAAATACTTACTAAAACTCACTTATTTTTGCACTACTAAGTCCAGTGAATGTCGCATCAGTGGCGGCTATGGTTAAGTTAATGAAGCTAAAGACGAGAGTGTACAAATCGACGCGTAAAGGGTCAGGAATCGGTCCATAAGCAGGCTTGCATTTCCCGTTAGCGGCGAAGTATTTTCTGATGCACTGATAGTCGTCAAGAGCACAGGGACGTATGAGGTTTTCAGGTTCGTCATTAGCTTTAAAACAGGTTGTAAAACAAAGTGTTAATTATTTTTGTGGCTGCGGATGATATCACCGTTTTGACTATTATACATTACTAGCTTCTGCCCGCGGTTTTCACCCGCGTTCCCACAGGAACCGTGCATTTTTCCGGGATAAAAAGTAGCCTATGTTACTCTCCGGTCCTTAAACTATATCTATGCCAAAAATCACGGCGATCCGTTGCTCCGTTGCTGCGTGAAAGAAGGACAAACCAACAAACAAACTTTCGCATTTATAATTTTAGTAGGGATTTTATTCTACCAGGTTATCCGCCTGAGGGTAAGCATAATTCCTGCTCAACCCATAACTTGGGAATTAAAAGCCCTGTGAAGTACACTTGTTCCTCTGATACATCAGATATTAAGTTTCATAATTCATAAGCCTATTAATATCACTGACGACTGCGGGCTGCCCACCACCAACAGGATGATTTTAATTCACTCGGAATGATATCCGTCTCGGAAGCGACTGTCTTGATCGTTTATATTTCGGAATTGCATCCCGTCAGATAAATTTCCTGTTTAGATTCGACACCTCAGCTGCATAAATACGGATATAACCCCGACAATATATCTCTGTCGAGATGCGGATGTCGGGATGCGGATTCCGACACGGATATTATTCCGAGTGAATTAAAATAGCCCTGAAGAACACAGTAACGGATACATGTACACTACTACTTGGTGTAGATTAAAGAGTTAGTCAAATTACATGATTAGACTTGGAAACTACTTATCAGCATTTTGGCTAAGCGTTACAATGATGCCTCAAATTTAAGTAATCTAACACAGTTACTATCATAGTAATATTGGTAGTTACCTGTGGGTCCAGTGTAACCGAATATTTTGTCCAGTTCTTCGTCAGTGTACTTTCTTTGTCTTTCACGGTAGTCTTTGCTTGCATAACTATTATCATTTTCTGCAATAAAGTTATTGTACTTAATTATTTTGTTAATTATCTAAATAAAAATGTATTATATATAATATATATATACTCTAATAACATAAGCATATTATCCTTCTAGACGTTAGACATCGTATAGTTATTACTGGAATTAAATACTTTCAAATGAACTTACTTAGGATACCAATGTTTTCAGAATTCTCGTCATATTTTACCATGTCTTCGCCAGAGATCTCTAACTTATCTTCATATCCTTGATTTTTTCCATAGTCACTTGAAAGTAGTTCCTTGGATTCGCTACTAACTGGATATATTTCATCACTTCCGGAGCAAAAACAAATGTTAACCAACACAAGTAATATGAAGAGCTTCATTTTAACTTTATGTAAGGTTGTTTAATTCTGATTGTTTTATAATGTGTATGCATGCGTGTGATAAATATACATTACGTTTGGCTTACATGTCTCAAGGAGAAGATAATTAAATTTTGAAGAAAAAAAATGACCGATATACGTTAATTCTTCCTAATATTTCATAAATCTGATTGAATATATTATTCAAAATTCTGGTGTAGTTATATTTAATGTGTCGTAATTATGAACGTTTAATTAAAACAGATAATATATTTTTAACAGCGAATGTATTTATTACTACCTACATTGATTCTTATACAAGTTTATAAATCCAGTGATTTTTGTGTCGGGGTCGCACATAGCGTTATTGAATTCTTACATTTAGTATGGTCAGATTCATACTAATGTATTGTGCTATGCCAGGGCACCTTGTGCCGTGCCCACGCTTACTATAAATGATTAAGTATAAATGTATTTTATAATTAATCATTACATGATCATCATTCGATACTATTCTGTCTGTATTTTTTTATGTTATTTGGTAACGAGACGAGCTGGTCGTTTGCCTGATGGTAAGCATAACGCCGGCCCATAACATTTGCAGTGCCACCCAGAACTTTGATACACAAAGGTCTGCGCGGCACTGCAGTGCGCTCGTTACCCTGAGACATTAATAAGGTATTAAGTCTCCTAAGCCCAGTAATTTCACTGGAAAATTTGCTCCAATAGGATTCAATTTCGTACTTAAGTAGATAATCACAATGTTTTATAGGTCTTAAAAGATAATTATATTATTTATACACTGATCAATTTGAGCCCAAAATCACAAATGTTCTTTTGAATGTAAACAGCGGTGAATAGTGGCGCCTGAAAGAAGAAGCCTTCTCGTGCTGCAAACGGTAACAAAACGGGGAACTGAGCGAAGGCTGTGATCACATCAGGGTCTGAAAAGAAATAGTGTGACGGTCGCATTTATTTCACGACTGAAAACAAATTTACATGTTGTGTTGGCTTGGCCTGGATGGATTTAAATATATTGAAATGCTAACTATAATATTTTGTTTATGTAAGATTTTAATCACAATTTTTTTCATTATTAGAAGCTTTTATTTAACTTGTGTGTTTGTTTGTTTAGGTCAAATCATGAATTATTAGAACAGGACCAGAAATTAGCGGTAACAAACAAACAAAAAAAAACGTACAAGCTTTACTGCTTTATAGTATTAATATAGATATTATAATCTTATATCCTACTTCCCACTATTCTACTTGCTACTAATATTATAAATGCGGAAGTGTGTTTTTCTGTTGGTTTGTTATTTGTCCTTCTTTCACGCAGTAACGGAGCAACGGATCGACGTGATTTTTGGCACAGATATAATTTATGGACCGGATAGTAACATAGGCTACTTTTTATCCCGGAAAAATGCACTGAAAATCCGCGGGAAAACGGCAGGAAGTTAAATCTAATTACCTACCTGTACTATTAAAAGCTCCGGGGCCGAAAGCGAAGGCTGGTGTACCATCTTGAGAGTCAACGTGAATGTCGGCGAGATCCAGACGTAGATCAGGAATTTTTGGAATAACCGCAGTGAAAGTTACAGAACCTGTTAAAAAAATTAAACTTTGAAAATAATTAAGAAATATTTTAACATTTCGATTTCTTCAGGTCAGACTGGTATTTTAGATCATCCTGGGGTTACAGCCGTATCTAATGGAGATGCTTTTATATACTGTTTGAGAACGAGACGAGCTGGTCGTTTTCCTGATGGAAAGCAAAGCGCCATAATAATTGCAGTGCCACTCAGAACTTTGAAACACAAAGGCCTGCGCGGCACTGCAGTGCGCTCGTTACCCTGAGACATTAGGTATTAAGTCTCATAAGCCCAGTAATTTCACTGGCTACTCGGCTCATCAAACCGGAACACAGTAATGCCTGCACTTTACTGCTTGGCGGCAGACTTCACTCACGGCGCGGTGGTAACAACCCAGACAGACACTCGCAGAACAGTTAGTTCTACCGCTAACAAATTATAGTATTGTTTATCATGGGTATGAAATCTGTTACACCAATTTTTATTTTCCCATAATCTTCCTCACCGATCTAGTTAACTACTTGTCGCAAATAAGGAATTCATACTTACGAAAACTAAAACTGGCTATATCAGCCAAAACTATAGATTCTCTTGCAGTGCGTTGATACCTTACGTACGTTCGTGGTGTCACTTGGCTTAGATTTTGGACGTCTATCGCAAAAACCAAATTGCCAGATTTTTTGTTAACACTGTAACATATAATTTTACTTACTTTCGTAAGAACAATTAGTCGACACTCATTTAACGAAATACAAATTACTTACTAAAAAGTATTCATCTTTGCATTGCTAAGTCCTCTCAAGTCATAATTAGGAAATGTGACAGTAACGTTAACTATAGGGAAAGTGACAGTATTTATGTCTAATTTGAGAGGGTCAGGTATGGGACCAAATGCTGGTGTACATTGGCTATTGGCTGCGAAGTATTTGCGGATGCACTGCCAGTCGTCGAGAGCACACGGACGGATTATATTTTCTGGTTCATCATTAGCTGTAAATATATATAAAAAAAAAAATAAAAAAATGGGATGTATAAATCTGTACAAATAAATAAAATTGAAGTGTCTGTTTGTAATATCAAAATAACAGCTTTTTACCAAAGGCATATGTAAGTATATACTGTACCTATAACAAAACAACCATTTTTAAAATTTTTGCCTGTCTGTTCCGGGTAATCTCCGAAACGGATGAGCTGATATTAACGGGACTTTCACTGGCTGATAGCTGATATTACAAGGAGTAAAAAGGAAAAAGAATTAGGGTTCCGCGCAAAAAAATAAAAACCATGAAATCCAATATCTCCGCGCGGGTGAAACCGCGGGCAGCAGTTAGTATCATATAATATTTAAAGCATGTTCTAAAAAAATCATTACATATACGGAAATAATTTCGAATTTTTAGGATTTCCAACATTATTCGTTGTTGTGACTTTCCATATGGCCAAAATATTATTCGATAGGTATACAAAATAATTAGAGGCAGTAACTTACTGAATTAAAAAACCTTGTTATACTTGGTATTGGATAACGAGACGAGCGGGTCGTTTGTCTGATGGTAAGGATTACGCCAGTCCATAACAATCCACCCGGAACTTTGAAACTCAAAGGCCTGCGCGACACTACAATGCGCTCGTTACCCTGAGACATTAAATCTCATATGCCCAGTAATTTCACTGACTACATCGCTCATCAACCCGGAAGACAGCAATGCTCGTAAAACAAAGAATTTATTCCACAATGACATAACATTTGTTTTCATACCTGTTGGTCCGGTGAATCCAAATATTTTGTCTAGTATTTGTTTCTCGGTTTCATCATAATATGTCCCATCTCTTTGTTTCTCTTCGAATCTTTGCCTTCTATTTCCTTTGTTATCTGTAATTGTTTTTTAATTTACCATTAAACATTTATTTGCATACTAAATTTTTATTTCAATTGAAGCACAATATTTCATTTATTGTCGTACCTTTTTCATAATTGTATCCATATTCGTAATTTACACGTTTCATTACCAGGTCTTCATAATTTTCCTGGTTTTGGTGATCTTGTAATTTTTCGAAAACGTTTTCGTTCTTTTGATTTTGTTTGAGGTCTGATACAGTATCAATGTTTTCCAGTTTAGAAATACCATAGTTCTCATCTTTGCCACTCCAAGTTTCGTCATTTATCAAACCATAATAGTCATTAGTTCGTATGATATCACTTTTAACAAAACTCGAACAGAAATATACAATTAGTATCAACAACTGCATTCTGTATGATATAACAGAAACAAAGATAAAACAGAGCAACGCAAATTATTAATAACAGTTTATTTCATACATGCGTGTAGCGAATCGGACAAATTAACTAAGGCCATGACTTCGTTTGTAAAGTTTATTTTTTCGGTTCTGAACTATTTGGAGTCCCCAAATTGTTCAGAACCGAAACAATAAAAAATAAAACACTATTGTTTAGCCTTGATGCATTATCATTGTCAATATATTGTTAACATTGGAGGGTTAGCAGTGAGAAGGGAATAGGCTACGGCAGTGGATCCGTGTACTTCTTTTGTTGCTAATATAGCCAAATTTACAGCGTCACTGAAAGGTTTGGGGAGAGCGCAGATGGCAGTCAGCCCAAAAAAATAGTGTCTGGTGGTTACCTCAAGAGCACCGCGTGGTGTGTTGAACCACGCAGTACGTACCTTGATTTGGGCTGTCACCGGGATACAGTGATCGGGAGAGAAATAGCTGCGATGGCGCATGAAAGCGACCGTTTGAATGTGGGCCCTAATCTACGTAGACCTTCTCGTGGGCCCAAGGTGAGCGCTCGCGGAAGTTGTAGTGAATATATATGCCGCGTTCCAAAATCTATACACCATCAAGAAGAATGGCAAGAAACTCGACAGTGGAATGAAGCTCAGTCTCTAATAACTAAACATATCTAGTCAGGAATTGAAATACAATAAATGTATCACATTTTTTAATACAATAAATTTATCTGCCTTTTTTATACCATTTTTTTTACCACGATAATGGTTTATCGTACCTGATTTTAGCCGACGATGTGGTGGAAGTTTTTTCTCTTTGTACCTACTTAATTTTCGCAAAAACAAAGAAAAATTTATAAATAATTAAAAAAAAGTTGCCTATGTTACTCTCTGGTCCGTAAATTAAATTTATGCCAAAAATCACGTCGATCCGTTAGTCCGTTGCAGCGTGAAAGAACGACAAACCAACAAACATACAAACACACATTCACATTTATTATAGTACTGATCATATGCCAAGCGAATACTGCTAAAACCAAAATTTTCTGTGACTACATCAGAAGACTCTAAGAAGATATAAATCGGACTGGAAATGAAAACGACACGTCGATAAAAATATTCATTTATTCATTTTAGGAGGTGTTCCTCAAACCTCACAATCATTAAACGCTGATGAGCTTCAGTCCGAAATCACAAATATTCGACTGAATATAAATAGCTGTAAAAAGTGGAATTTGAAAAGCTAATCCTTCTCTTATGGAAATCGGAAGAAGCAGATTTAACTGGGCGAAGGCAGTTACGACGTCGGGATCTAAAAAAAGGATACATTATCATTATCAAAATATATCCATAACTAGCTTTGCCCGAGGTTTTCACCCGCGTTCCCACAGGAACCGTGCATTTTTCTGGGATAAAAAGTAGCCTATGTTACTCTCCGGCCCTTAAACTATATTTGCCAAAAATCACGTCGATCCGCTGCTCCGTTACTGCGTGAAAGAAAGACAAACCAACAAATCAACAAACCAACAAACACACTTTCGCATTTATAATATTATAAGTAGGAAGTACTCACACATCACTCAGATTAAGTAAGCCATTCAGATTGAATAAAAATCTAAAAAAAGCGTAATTACTTCAAAATTAGACAACTAATCGAAAATGTACCACAACTTAGTTTTGTGTTTATATAATACGTATGTATTGTTCATTTTATCAATACGTATTCATAAATAACAGAGATATTTTATTGCAAACTTATTTTTAGAGGTCAGTTTTTTGATCAAGTAAATATCTTCAAAATGTGCTTTGATCATATCAAGATTATCGGTAATATGATGAATAATGTCACATATTTTCCCAGTGTTTTTAGCTTTTAACCATAGCCATTTACTTACCTACCTGATATATCCGTCTTAAGTAAGCAGAGAATAGTGTCGATTCGGGCGTCACAAATAAGAACATTATTTAGAAAGAGAGAGTGAAATAAAAATTAGGTTTAGGCCAGAAATCGTCACCATTATGACTGTTAAAATACCAGCGGCGCAAGTACGGAAGCCCAAACGATAAATTTGTCGAATCGAAAAAACTGATAAATTTATCGAATGTTGCGACTAACGAAGTCTGATCGTAAAGTATTGTAGTAGCTTTATATTCTCTTTGGATTCGACCTAGCTATTCGATAACTTTTGTCGGTAGTATCAAGCCTCGATCAATTATATAAAAAATCGATAAAACCCACTTTATCGATTTGAGCTGTCAATTTTATCGATCGACAAGGTCCGTACTTGCACTGCTGTTTGGTAAAATACCTGTGCTGTTGTAAGCTCCCGGGCCGATGAAATATCTTGGTGTTCCATCTTGAGCATCGACATGAATATCAGCTAAATCTAAACGTAGATTTGGAACTTTCGGTATTATTGCAGTAAACGTCAGAGCACCTGCAAATTCAGCAAATTAACGCATAGTTTATAATTAGCTACTGACCCGCAGTTTCACCCGCGTGGTAATTTTGGATTACATAGTTTTTATTTTTTTGCGCGGAAACCTAATTCTTTTTCTTAAATTCATGTAGTCTAAGTTACTCCTTGTAAAATCAGCTATCTGCCAGTGAAAATGCCGTCAAAATCGGTCCAGCCGTTTCGGAGATTACCCGGAACAAACAGACAGACAGACAAAATTTTTAAAAATGGTTGTTTTGTTATAGGTACCGTATATACTTTCATATGCATTTAGTAAAAAGCTGTTATTTTGATGTTACAAACAGACACTTCAATTTTATTTATTTGTATAGATAAAATCAATGCAATGAAATACACTAAATTATACAAAAACTAATAGGTATTCTCGTATAATCGTCTATTCTCGCACGAGTTGCTGTTTGTAATGATTATAATTGTTGCTGAAGCGCATACTGAAATGCCTTATAAAGGGGCGACTAAAGCAAAATGTCCGAAAGAGTTCTGTTTTTCGTCGCACAAATCTCCGTTTTCATAGACATTAGAAGCAAGATAAAAATACAGTAGTGTAGCCAAGTGTTTATAGAAAAGACTTATCGTTAAAATATAATACAGAAATGGCCGAGAATCTTGTAAAAAAAATCGCAAAAAAGACCCCAAAAAATTTATTTTACTTCGAAATGCTCAATATTTTAAGCGACAATATTACTATCGCATTTTTTGAAACTAAAAAAAAGGAAATTTAATCATCTGAAGACATAAATCTAAAAACGTTAAAAACTTCATGATGTCTCTTTTGCTTAATTAAATAAAAACTACGAAATGACATTTAACTAATAGCAAACGCATCGCCATCTTTAACATTATTTCAATACAAAAGAATGATGCCTAAAGGAGCGCCTTAAGAGGAAAAAAAAACAGTTGTTTAAGAACCGACCCTACTTGGATTCCCGACCATTGGAACCTTAATCTGTCGGTCTACCTATTGAAACGTTTATCGTAGAATTTCACAATGAAATAAATAATATACTTACATTATTATGGGTTACATTTTTGGACGTAATCTACATCTATAATTATTATAATAGCATTGGAATAGTCTTGGTTGGACTGTATGTTTGTAATAATGTATATTATGTTGGTTTTCTTCTTAATATTTAAATAAATTATTATTACCTGATGGGCTACCGATTTAATCCCGGTATTCCCGTGAACATGATGCTTGCAATAGCGTAGAATTATCGGAAGCTCATCAGCTAATAATAATTACTGTAAATACCCAGTTATAATGGACAAAGTAGTGAATAACGAGTTTAAAATATTGTTAGGGGCAGTGTAGACGCTTATGCAAACGTACGTTTGCTTGTCAGAATAACAACGCTTTTATGTCAAGCGCGCATTTCGACTATCACGAAATCCGTAAAACGTCCGCTTGACGTAAAAGCGTTGTTATTCCGACAAGCAAGCGTCTACGGTCTGCATTAGTCAATATTGCTTACGATATTCAATAGTTGAAAAATCTGCCAAGACGATGGACTCTTTTGCAGTTCGCCGATACCTGAAGTAAGCTCTAGGTATGGTTTGATTAAAGTTGGTTACGTCAATTGCGAACACTAGGTTGCCAGATTTTTTATTTACGCTAGAACAGAAATTGTACATAATTAAGTCTCAATGAAAAAGTATTCTTGTTACCTTGTTGACCCTGAAAAATAAAAGAAAGAAATCTGGAAAAAAAAGAAAAAAAGTCATTTTTTTAACGTTATTTGGTAACGAGACGAGCTGGTCATTTGCCTGATGGTAAGCATCATAAAAATTGCAGTGCCACCCAGAACTTTGAAACACAAAGGCCTGCGCGGCACTTCAGTGCGCTCGTTACCCTGAGACATTAGGTATTAAGTCTCATAAGCCCAGTAATTTCACTAGATACTCTGCTCATCAAACCGGAACACAGTAATGCTTGCACACTATTGCTTGGCGGCAGACTTCACGAGCAAAGTAGTGGTAACAACCCAGACGGACACTCGCAGAAGAGTTAGTCCTCCCACTAACAAAGTCTGGGAAAGACTAAAAAAATAAAAATAACAGGTGACATCAGCGAATAAATTTTATTGAAATTACAATTATAATGTGGTGCTTTAAAGAACCGCATTTCTTTGCATTGTTATTTCCAAATTTGCCGTCACATTGTAATTGAATATTGAAACAAATTACTGTGTCTAAATATAATATTGAACATAGATTTATATTTTTCAGAAATAAATGTTTCAAATAATAATGTAATTTATTTGTAAGATTTCAATATGACTGTCGTATGATGTTAGTGGTACGACTAACTCTTCTGCGAGTGTCCGTCTGGGTTGTTACCACCGCTTTGCTCGTGAAGTCTGCCGTCAAGCAGTAATGTGCAAGCATTACTGTGTTCCTGTTTGATGAGCAGAGTATCCAGTGAAATTACTGGGCTTATGAGACTTAATACCTAATGTCTCAGGGTATCTAGCGCACTGCAGTGCCGCGCATGCCTTTGTGTTTCAAAGTTCTGGGTGGCACTGCAATTGTTATGGGCCGGTGTTATGCTTAACATAAGGCAAACGACCGACGATAAAAAAAATAGAGTCCTGATAAAAAGCTGTGTGTATGTAAAATTTGAGATACTTACTAAAAATCTCTTATTCTTGCGCTACTGAGGCCTCTTACCATCAGGTTAGGCAATGCCATAGTTAGATTAACAACGGGGTAAAAAACTGTATTTATATCAATATACAAAGGGTCTGGTATAGGGCCGTATGTAGGCTTGCATTTACTGTTGTCAGCAAAATATTTTCTAACGCATTGCCAGTCGTCCAGAGCGCAAGGTCTGACGAGGTTCTCTGGCTCGTCGTTCGCTGTAAGAATAGAAAAAACTCAGTTTATCATTGATCACAAAAGTTGGTCACGGTTTTAGTTCTTAGACACTATAAAATCATTATAATTAAGCAAGAAGTATTATTATAACAAAGAGCAAGTGTGGCCGAGCGGGTACTTGTGCGACTTTCAATCCGACGCACCATAGTTCTACCATTTTTGACGCTGTATATGTTGCCAAAACGACAGTACGGTCCTAAAAAATCTCATCAAGTCAGCAAAGTTTTGGCGTGTAATTTAAAGTAAACTTGTGCAATAGTCACCTGTGGGTCCAGTGTAACCAAATAAGTAGTCACATCTCTCTCTTCTCTCATCGTCATAATAGTTTGATAAATTATATCCTTGGTTACGTCTATATCCATCTCTTTCTTCGTATCCTCCAACGCAATAATCTATAACATGCATTATCATGTAGGTGTGGTATATCATTATTATGTAGCATGAATGTATACTAGATATAACTTTAGTAATGACTTTGTAACTGTAATCAATTGTCCCATCAGTCACATACATAGATGCTAACCTCTAACTAGGCTCCAGCGGCTCTGCATCCAGGGAATCAGAAAATACAAGGATCACAACATCTAGACACAGAAGATTGGAATCTCACAGGAAAAACATTAGATCTAAATTAGCGAAGAAGCCAAAAATATTACAAAAATATTTCAGTTCTACTAAAAGTCTATAATACTTAATAGTTAAAATACCCGTTGAAAGTTTAACAACCTGCTAAAACTTGCAGCTAAGTTTGGTAGTAGACGTGTTCTAGCTGATAATGATTAAAATACAGTTTTATATTGGCATTGTATAATTATTTATATAAGAAGATATTCCACCATTAATTTGAACGATTTTTTTCTTGTTAGCTTGTAAATAAACTATTATACATACCTTTGCCGCCACGGTATCCAAGATATTCAATATAATCATCATTTTTATTGTCACTGTATCTTTCTTGTCCAACGTAATATGATTGATCTCTTTGTACATCTTCGTAACCTTGAAAATATAACTTACAATAATATCAACTCATATACATTGGCAATTTAACCCATATTATTTAAATTAGTCATAATAGCTCTTGAAACCCAAACATAGTTAAAGATAGAAAAATAGACATAGTCTAAATAAAAAAAACGTTTACTAACTCACCGACATTAGGAATATAATCGACGTCATATTTTCCATCGTGCTTTTTAGACTCGTCATCTTTTTTATCTTTATCATCATCTTTATTAGAATCAACTCTTTTTCCATCATTATATCTTTGGGATTCATCGCTATATGACTGACCTTGCCTCAGACCTCTTTGCCCGTATCCTTGCCAATTTAAACCAAACCCACCATAGTTGTCTCTTTCATATTTACCTTTAACCAAAAACGGGCCAGCAGGGTAAGTGGTTAAGCCTATAAATCCCCCATAATTACCCCCACCGGCTACACGTCTTTCTTCATTTTTATATACATTTGGTCCGTGATCTCCTGAACAATACGCTGAAGTAAAAAATCCGACCAGTGTTAACAATTTCATTATGGATCTTACAAAGAATGAATGTTTGTAATCTGGTCCAAGTCTTTTTATATCTAATAGGGCTATACGCGTGTTATGAATTATACATTGTTATAATCGAGCGTTTACTGTATTTAGGTGATATCAATTATCTGTAGATTCTACCTCTACATCATTATAGTAATTATATGAATATCTACTTTGCTATAGAACATACGAATATGCCGTTGTTATTTAGTAATTTCTCTAACTAAGTAAATTATCGGTCGTTAATTTTTTGCATCCAACTGACTATTACTTACTGCTTTATATTTACTATAATATCCGTCTGTTGTGTCAAATTAATATCGTAGGTACCTCAAATATCAATGTAAAAAAATGAACTTGACGTCATAATGAAATACAATTTTTATTATTTTAATTTAATTTAATTTAATTTAATTTATTAATATTTATGAACTAGACGATCTCATGAATTCTTTTTTAAATCATACGTACATCAACGGATCGCTTTGTTTATTCTGAATTATTATTTACAATCGACTTAATGAAATAAAAACGAAAAAATTAAAAGTTTATTAGATGGGCATTACAGAGATAAACTTTTCAATGTCATTAAATTCTCTTACCATTAAAATAATATTACTATTAATATGTATTAATTTAATTAACTTCTTTTATCATACACTAAGCCATTAAAATCATATTGATGAAACCTTACCAGGACTTTACGTATTGTTTATCTAACAAGCTAAAAACTAAAGCCTATTTATTTACTGCCACGAAACTTTCTTTCTGAAAAACAACTAGACTCGAACCTGCTGCCTTACCGGCTAACAATCTCGTGTTCGTTTTCAGTTCCAGCGGTCACCAGTCTTCGTGTGGCAGGAGTTGTCTAGAGTTTACACTTCTTTACGTTTTGTAAGCAGTTTCTAAAATGATAACCGGCGAAAATTCTAGACTATTCCTTATTGCTAGTAAACACAAGTTTAAAATCTGGCGCGATATCACCAATCAACCTGTTATTGTGCTTCGGTGGTCGCACGTGAGAGCCACTCCCAGTTTTATTCTAGAGGTTTAGCATGTTTGGCATTTCGACTACATGATTTAAAATCAGGCTGCCTTATCAGCTAACAATCTCGTGTTCGTTTTCAATACCAGACCGATTAAAACCAGCGGTCACTAGTCTTCGTGTGGAAGGAGTTGTCAATAGTTTTCCCTTCTTTTCATTTTGTAAGATCTTATTTCTTTAATAACCAGCGAAAATTCTAGACTATTCCTTCCACACGAAGACTAGTGACCGCTGGTTTTAATCGGTCTGGTATTGAAAACGAACACGAGATTGTTAGCTGATAAGGCAGCAGGTAAGAATTAAGATAGTAGTTAAACGAGACGTCTCAACATTCTGTAAGTTTTGTTTATTACTGAATGTAGCAGCGTTTGGCCACGATCACACCACTATGAATTGAAGGATTACCTTTGAGCTATTGAAACGCAATGGCTCAATGTTGGTGAAATCGATCCGTATGTAGAAGGTTCAAATCCTATCCTTCCTACTGATACTAATATTAAAAACGTGAAAGTTTGCGAGGATGGATGGACGGATGTTTGTTACTCTTTCACGCAAAAACTACTGAACTGATTTTGATGAAGCTTTACAGTAGTATAGCTTATACTTTAGAATAAAAGACTATAATTTATAAAGATACGACGTGGGCGAAGCAGTAGGTGGAAGATAGTCTTAAAATAAACTTAATCTTTTGGTTAGTGCATTTTTTGGTGCTCCAACAGCTGCTTGAGCCAGTCCTTTTCGAGTGAATAAAATGCAATGCACAAAAATAGCACAAACGTGTCAAAGTGAGGGTTCCAGGTGAATATTTCTGTTGATAATCGTGGGATTCATTTATATAAAGCTATAGGTAGTTTCTATTTATTTTTCTAATTTTATTTCTGTTCATACGTATCCGATTTATACATGAATTGAAAAGAACCTATATTATCATAGTTAACATTATTTCCAGAAATAAATGGCTTATCATTATCAATGGTTTCTTATATTATCCGTATCCTTTAGTTCCCAAAAAACGTAGATAGTTTTGATAGGAGTCGACTCCGAAGTCGCAAAGGTACTTCTGGATGTAGATGGATGTTAGGAGATAAGACTGGAACACGTACGCTTCTTGGACGACTGCTGGGATGTTAGCATTGAATATCATGAATGCTGAGACGACATCAAGGTCTGGAAAATATGCTTTGTATTAAAACAATCAGTTTAAAACAGTTATTTAATTTTTCTGGCGCACCATAGTTCGAGTATTGCTTCGGTCTGCACCAATGACATATTAAGTTATGTGCAGACTTATTACACTCGCTTTAAAATGGTGAAAGAAAACATAGTGATCAGCTAGCTGCCTTTGTACTTATCTATTTAGTTTAACATAATTATTTAAGTAGGTATATTGGTTTGTGTTTTCTGTAGTTTATGTAGTTATATATGTATCTTTAGTATAATTATTTGTATATATGTAGGTATATTATAATATATATACATATTTGTGTTAATTTAAATTCATATTGGTTTATAAGTATCTAATAACTGAGAGCCACCATCCCTTCCTACTTTTTATGTTTTTCTTTAGCCTTTGGGTTGTCTGGAAGAGATCGCTATGAGCGATAAGACCGCCCATTGTCACACTTAGTTTCTTAACATTTTAGTTTTAAATATTCCTGTACTGTGGTGTTTCAATAAAGAGTTTATCTATCTATCTATAGTGAGGAACCCGCATGTTCTAGAACTACAAAATTCGAGGACATGTGACATCCACCAACCCGCTCTCAGTGCAGAAACCGCGCCTTCTCCAGAATGGGTGCTATAATATACCAGGATTAGAAGGCACCTTGATGATTTCAGTAGATTTGATGTTAACCGAGGCGAGGACAGTTGCCAGTTCCTTGAATAATCCCGTACCTGCCTCTTGCGGCACTAACGGGAAGAGATGTCCCATTTGTATACCACGACTACATCAACTCTTTTCGAGTTTAGAAATGTTGTAACGAATCGTGAGTATGTTCGTATCTGGAGTTTATCGGTCATTACCTGTACTGTTGCCTACTCTAGGCCCTATAGAGTAAGTAGGCCGGCGGTCATGTATATCAGCATGAATTTGGGCTCTGCCCAGTTGAAGGTGGGGCGTTTTGGGGATTACCGCTGTGAATGTGGCAGAATCTGCAAAAATATTTCATCATCGTAATTGAAGAATTGAATGTTCACTCGGCTTTTCACTCCTGGCAGTCAGACCTTCTCTCATATTGATGTAACATTAGGCGAACGACCTACATTGATGCGTAAGTCACGCTTGGTTATAACAAATAGCAGTACCTAATGTTTTATATGGCTCTGCAACACACTTGTCACCCTAACGAATAAGTTCTTATGACTCGTAAGCACAGTAATTTAGTGAAATTCATAAGCTATCACCAGGTTAAAACCAGAACAGTTAAGTTACTGTAGAAAAGTCTATAAGTCACTATATACTTAGTGGTAGGACTAACTCTTCTAGGAGTGTCCGTCTGGGTTGGTACCACCGCTTTGCTCATGAAGTCTGCCGCCAAGCAGTAATGTGCAATCATTACTGTGTTCCGGTTTGATGAGCAGAGCAGCCAGTGAAATTACTGGGCTTATGAGACTTAATACCTAATGTCTCAATGTAACGAGCGCACTGCAGTGCTGCGCAGGCCTTTGTGTTTCAAAGTTCTGAGTGGCACTGAAATTGTTATGGGCCGGCGTTATGCTTACCATCAGGCAAAAGACCAGGTCGTCTCGTTACCAAATAGCATTAAAAAAAACTATACTTTGGTTGGCAGAAAATTAAATGTGCAGGGTTCTACGGGTTTCAACAGACTCTTTCAAAGAGGCCGCAACCATTACAAACTCAAGTTTCTCACCATAAAGGACTGTAGTATAATCTGCGAGAATGATTGGTTCCCTGGCTGTCCTTTGGTAGGTAAAATAACTCTTTGGTGAAGTTTGGTTAATTTTCTGCACGTTTATAGCTATCACCAGGTTGCCTGTTGCTTTGTTGAGACTGAAACATAATTATATCACAACTAGCTTCCATCCGCGGCTTTGCCCACGTTGTATAAGTACCTACTTATTGCTTTATGTAGCTTTTGTGTTATTCTGATGTATTTAAAGCTATATTACTGTAAAGTTTTATCAGAATCCGTTTAGTAGTTTTTGTGTGAAAGATTAACAAACATCTTCGTATTGAATTATCAGAACCAAGGAGGATTATAGGATTATCATTAATGGTCTATCTAGTCAGTGATCAGAATAATAAATTATGTTCTTAAAAATCAAAAGACGAAAGATGACGATGTTTTATACGTCATGTTATTAAAATTAATTAGATTATAATTTAAAAACTCACTAAAACTCAGTAATCTTCGCACTGCTGAGGCCTGTGATTAGAAGATCAGTATGCATTATGGTCAGATTGACTGCGGGTATGTAGAAATAGTCCACTGGAAGTTTCAGGGGGTCTGGCACAGGGCCGTACGAAGGCTGACACTTGGAGTTTGAAGCTAGAAACTGTCGTATACATTGCCAATCACTGAAAGTGCAGGGACGAGCGATATCCTCTTCGAAGTTGTCTTGATCTGGTAATTATCACAAATTAAATAAAAATGAAGGATGTTCTTAATTTGTTTGTATTTTTTGTGTACATATTACGCGATTTATCGGAAACGGCTTCAAATTCAAATTCAAAATGCTTTTTTCAAATAGGCCCCAAAGGAGCACTTATGAAAGTTCAAATAAATGACTCTAACAGCGGGCCTCTGCAATCGCTTAACCGATTTGAATGGAAGGTAGATCCCAAGGTGGTTCTATATATTTTTTCTCAAAATCAGATGATGCGCTCCGAAGCTAGATACGAGTAGACGATAGAAATCGGCACCAGCTTTTTTGAAATTTTGTATCTAGATAAGGTTTTGCTTTTATATACCTATACAGTATGTATATGTAAAGGGGCTCAATATTCAAACACGATGTCGTATTGGACTCTTAAAAAATATAGGAAGTAATTATAAATCCATGTCAATAAAAACCATCAACTACATCAACGCTCCAATATGACTAATATAAGCCAGATTATACCTACAATACCATCAAAAACACGGTCATAATTAGACTCCTCTTTTCCTCCATTATAGGTTCCACTTTTAACCGAAGCACCAAAACCGAACAAAAACACCAATATGAACAAAAACTGCATTATGTGGAACACGCATACAAACAAAGACAAATAGATGTATTTCACATACTTTTATAGGTTTATTGCTAGTTGCGTGATATTTAATTGAATACGGGTTGCAATGTACAACCATCGCTAATCACGATTGAAATATAAAATAATTGTTAAATTGAAATTGAAATCTTATTAGCACAGCGTAAGGTTGAAAATTAAATTGGTTTGGTTGTTTTATAATCATTGGTTGTGGTAATTAACACGTCATATAAACAATTAATTGTCTATGAGTTTGGTCTAATAACAGACTTGGTAGGACAGTAGGTTCTTTGTTTGAAGATCTTTTTTGTAGTGAATACGGAACTAAAAAATCTTAAGCGTTTTTTATACAATCTATGCAAATAAATAAAATTGAAGTGTCTGTTTGTAATACCAAAATAACAGCTTTTTACTAAATTCATATGAAAGTATATACGGTACCTATAACAAAACTACCATTTTTAAAATGTTTGTCGGTGTGTTTGTTCCGTGTAATCTCCGAAACGGCTGGGCCGTTGACGGGACTTTCTCTAACAGATAGCTAATATTACAAGGAGTAACTTAGGCTACTTTTATTTTAGAAACTGAATTAGGGTTCCGGGCAAAAAAGTAAAAACCATGAAATCCAATATCTCCACGCGGGTGAAACCGCGGGCAGCAGCTAGTCTGTAATAAAAAAAGTTTAGCAATACTTAATACGTAATACGTCAAATATCTATGTGTTAGATTGTTAGGAAAACTTTACTAACATTGTATAAACTATGCTAAAACTCGCCACAAATATTTGCAGATTGCGCCCACATTTGCCTCGTGTTGTTAGTTTGCGGTTAACCTTAGACATACTACGTTAACTAACGTAAACCGCGTGATTTAGAAACGTTAACGTATAAGTACCTATTGTAATCGTAGTAAGAAATAAAAAATAAAACGCCGTATAAAAAATAAGAAGAGATTTGCTGTCATAACAAAAACTTTTTCATTAGCTTAGGGCAAGGTCACAGCCCACAACACTGCAGTGCGATGCGCATCGCCCAAACGACTCCGCACCGCAATGCGATGCGTTGACTCAACGAAACATTTTTGACGTTTTTTTTATGTTATTTGGTAACTAGACGAGCTGGTCGTTTGCCTGATGGTAAACAAAACGCCGGCCCATAACAATTGCAGTGCCACTCAGAACTTTGAAACACAAAGGCTTGCGCGGCAGTGCAGTGCGCTCGTTACCCTGAGACATTAGGTATTAAGTCTCATAAGCCCAGTAATTTCACTGGCTACTCTGCTCATCAAACCAGAACACAGTAATGCTTGCACATTACTGCTTGGCGGCAGACTTCACGAGCAAAGCTGTGGTAACAACCCAGACGGACACTCGCAGAAGAGTTAGTCCTACCACTAACAAATGTAACGTATATGCTTAGAGGAAAAATAGGTGTATATGGCATCGTACGAATTTTCCACGATGCGTTGTGATTCGTCGTAGATTTTTACCGTGCGTCATCGTAACGCAGTGTTGTATCCTCGCCCTTACGCAAGATATTTTTAACAAGATTACCAACATAACCGTTTGATTTTTTTCCAAAGATATTAAAAATAATGTCACGCCATCTGCACCAAGACGGCGAAATCCGGCGAAGTTGCCTCTTCTAACCACTCCGAGTTCTGAGATTAGCATATTTTAAAAGTGATTCGCACCTGCTCGGATCGGGGAAGTTGCCGAGTTCAAGTTACCACGACTTTGAGGTAATCCTTCCTGAAGTTGGAGGTTGATTCGAGACTAACCGGGGTTGAGATTAATCTTTTAATGATAACTAATTATGAATTTGTTTTTCTAAACCTTATGATTACTTAGTGTTTTTAAATCCATTATCGTTGCTACCCACAAATTATGAGCTTAGTTAGCACTTACGTTTGAACGCGATCTTTCCTGATGTCAAGCGACGATGGCACGCTTGCCTAGAATGAACGTATTCACACTCCTTGAAAACTCCCAGTTTATAGCTATTGGGTTATGATCAAATCGACTCTTCTTATGCAGGAATTGGTTACTAGTTATCTAGCTACTGCTTGACTAGTAAAGGTTTTTTTCTTTTGGCAGGTATCTTTCGCTTACTAGTTTTAAGCATCAACCCAGGGTAGGTATGCTTCATGTTTTAGCACTTCAGCGCGTCTAGATTCACCTCCAAACCATGGGTGTGCTGTGCTTTGCCAGACAATGCATGGAAGTACGTAGGAAAAAAGAAATACTCCATCGCTACGCACGACGCAAAGAAATACGCACAAAAAATCATCAATCTTTTTTACCTTGAGCTGAAATCTGAGACCTTTAAATATCGAATGAGCAGTAAACAAACACTAATCAAGCATTCATCACTTAGCATTTATTTGCATTTTGTAGTTAATTATTCAAATCCTTCGGCAATGTTTTTGCTTACTTCTTGAATTACATCGGACAAAGAAACTGACGCAATAAAAATTGAGGCTATTTTGTTATTTTAGTAGCAAGTGGATTAAAGAGTTATTACGTCAATTCGCAAAGAATGCGAAGCGGCATATGGCAGGCGGGAGGGACAATAATAAAAAAAAGAAAAAAAAAACTTTCCTTTTTTTCTTTCATTATTTCTCCTAGAAACTTGATATAATGCCTAATGTCACAGGGCAACGAGCGCACTGCAGTGCCGCGCAGGCATTTGTGTTACCAGCTCGTCTCGTTACCAAATAGAATAAAAAAAGTCCTATTTCCTTTCCAGTTGAACAGCATACATTTGTAGGTAAACCGTAAAATATCTACCAAAAGTACTTCATGCTAGCCGTCTGCAAACTAGAACAGTATCACTTGCAAATTATTGTTTGGCGGCAGACAACACGAGCAAAACGTTGGTATCCATCCAGACGAACATTCGCAGAAGAGTTAGTTCTACCACCTTCTATTTCTGGCAAACAAAACACAAAATTCTCGAACAAAGTGGTGAAACATCGTGTTCAATTTACACTGAATCAATATTTAGCTGTAGCTTTTATAAACTCGCCCAAAAATTGGTTTGTCGTAAAAATCGATCAGCTGATCAGGCCAGTTTGTATAGAACATTGAAAAATTTGTAGCAAATAAAACTTATTTTGGGAAAGTTATTCATGTTCAACGTCGACCCGTGTGGGTCCAAATGAATATTGCAGACATAAATGCGTTACTATTCCATTATTCTTTATTATAATAACAGAAAAAATAAACAACATAAACTAAAATAACTAAATAAAATACACACTAATTTATTTACAATCTTAATCTAATAATCCGCTACCAGTAGGCAACGTTCCCAAAATGCTGGCAGCATTGCCACGTTGAATGGCAATGCTTAATCTTTGACCTAAGTAGAGGCCAGCATTTTGGTCACGTGTGGCTTCGACCAGACGCCTACCTTACTATTCCTACTTCCTATCCTATCCTACTTACCCTATCTAGCGTCTAGCTATCCTATCTAGTCAGGGACTTGATAATGGAGCTGACTGATGGCCAGAACAGTACCAATCTCGTTAACCAAAAGTATTAAAAAAATCGCTAACCGTGATAATCTTAATTCAAAATTATGAGATACTTCTCAATATTTTTCAAGTACTATCTCCACGGGTGTACGTGTGAAAGTTTGGCATATTGTTACGGAGTTGAATGGATGAGTCGTTATATTAAACAGTGGGGAGCCTCACTCAATTTCATGAAAAACTTTGGGGACGCCCCCTGACTGAGGCATGAAGATTTTGATACGGCATTTAAAATATAAAATTCAATAGTAAAATATGTCTCTAAAGCAATTTAAGTTTTTAGAAAGATTTGTTCCTTATGATTGTCCCTTTCGATCGGTATCGTAAAAATACAGGATGTTTATTTTCTACATTTGGCGGGTTCGATTCCCGGCTCTGGCAAGTGACTTTTAAAAAATCTTTGAATGCAGTTATTTTTATTTCTAAAAATAAAGAAATGTTTCCTTTGAGTAAAATTTGCTAACACAAATATTTAGGGTTCTTTCCCTCCGGGGGCATTCGTTTGGTCCAACCTGTATACTTTCATATGCATTTAGTAAAAAGCTGTTATTTTGATATTATAAACAGACACTTCAATTTTATTTATTTGTATAGATAAATTATATATATTTATACTACTACTATTTGTACTTATTTTAAATAATTAAATCGATCATCCAATATTCGTATAGCGATGGCGCTGGAAACTTTTTCACGAAGTCACGCCAAACAGCCTTTTTGTAAGTGTTCTTTTACAAAGTTACGGATTAAATCCCTCATTTTTTGACACTTCGCGGTTGCGTGTCGATAACTTTGGACAATACAAATATTTTCAGATGTGATTTGGGTAGTTGAAGTGTGTGAAAAGAGACAATTTCAACTTCCTTTCAACCCTTTTGATTCAAAAAATCACGAGTACAGAACTATTTAAAAAAACTATTTATTTGGTGGGAGAAAAACGTCTGACATGTGAATTAAATGTTATTTTAATGTTATTTAATGCTATTTTGATGCTATTAAATGCTATTTTGACGACTCCATGGCTAAGTTTGTAGTAAGCCGCTCCTGCAAGTCTGGGCTAGATCCCGGCCGGGGCAAATTTTGTGTGGTTAGCAAAAAAATCTTGGACGTTAATGTTGTGTATCTGTGAGTACCCATGTCACCTGCAGGGTGCGATACAGGTGATCATAGGACAAAGTATGAGTGTAACTGTTACTATTTAGTACTAGCTATGCCCCGTGGCCTCGCTTAATAAGTTACTACTTATAATATCAGCTATCTGCCAGTGAAAGTCCCGACCAAATCGGTCCAGCCGTTTCGGAGAATAGCCGGAACAGAGAGACAAAAATTTAATAAACGTTTTTTGTTATATGTACAGTATATACTTTCATATGCATTTAGTTAATGCTGTTATTTTGACACACAGATACACCAATTTTATTTATTTGTATGTAGTATGTACAGTTTTTTCTCCAGCTAACAATTTGTCTATACGACGGAGTGGGCAGTACTTTAGACATTTTATATAGTCATTAGGAATCATTTCTTCTAGTCGGCGGACCTCGCTACCACGGAGCTATCATTGCTATAATTTCTTTAGCAATTCAATTGAATCAATGCCGTTGCTATTTCAGGGGCAGTTAGGAACACGTTAAGAAAATCTAGCTAATATTTTTAAAACAGAACACAGTACAAATTCACGCAAGGTAAACACAACTAAAAAAAATATTAAAAATAATGCACCCCAATAAAACCTTATTATTCTCGGCCCTTCTTCGTAAGGTGTAAAAACATACTTAAATCGTGTTTAAAGCGACCGCCGGAAACCCGTTGCGGGGTCACCTCATATCCTTGATTAGCTAAAAGTAGGGTCAGCAGAAACAGCTACAGCTAAACTGCTCAAATATTTTTTTAATATCGTTCCATATTTTTATCTATTTTAAGCGAATTATAATCCAATAAAAACTATCAGAAGGGCACCTTAAGTCTAATAAGCCCAGTAATTTCACTGTCTATTCTGCTCATCAGACCGGAATACAGTAATGCTTGCACTTTACTGCTTGGCAGCAGACTTGGTGGTGGGAACCCAGACGGACACTCGCAGAAGAGTTAGCCCTACCACCTAGTATAATATAAATGGCAAAACTCAGCCACTTTTCATGCTAACTGTACTTTTTACTCGCAGGTAATTATATGTAATGTTCATCAAGTAACTGCTGACGGTACAAAATAACCCGAAATGTCTACATGTTGTTGTTTGTGGTCATTTTTACTAAAATTGAGAGATTTTATGGCTTAATTTTATGTTGGTCAATGAAACAACAAACACACAAACAGAAAAGAAAGTAGTGATCATTAAGAATTATTACTACTTAATAAACATCTATGTACTTAATATATATAATTAATTAATTGATAATTTTTTTATATTAATTATAATATTATTAATTATAATAATATATATTAGTATGATTATT
This sequence comes from Crocallis elinguaria, assembly GCA_907269065.1. Lineage (NCBI taxonomy): Eukaryota > Metazoa > Arthropoda > Insecta > Lepidoptera > Geometridae > Crocallis > Crocallis elinguaria. The sequence goes on from OU026076.1 coordinate 4,789,573, forward strand.
ACTACATACTTTCTTTATATATTTACGACAAGTTGCTGCCCGCGGTTTCACACGCGCGGAGATATAGGATTTCATGGGTTTTATTTTTTTGCGTGGAACCCTAATTCATTTTCTAAAATAAAACTAGAATAAATTATTCCTTATAACATCAGCTATCTGCCAGTGAAAGTCCCATCCAAATCAATTCAGCCGTTTTGGAGATAGACAGACAGAGAGACAAAACAAACCAATTGTGTTTTTGTTATAGGTACCGTATGCTACCGTATATACAATGGCGTATTTTAGGATTCAGCGCCCCGGGCCAGCAGGCACCACCGTGCACCGCCCTGCCGATGCCGTCGCGCTTGTCACTATATACGATAGCCCCGCGTCTTGGTGTCTATCAAACTTACACCCACGACCACCCACGACCACCTTACGAGATTTAGGCTCTTATTAAGAAACAATGTTAAACGGGGGTTCAGTTAAACATACTTTTTTCTTTGTTGCTCATTTTACCATTTAAACTAAATCGAAAGAAACAAAACAGAGTTTAACTAAGTATTCAATTGTTTATTAATAAGAGCCTTTTTAAAATTTCTTCTGCTTGCGCCGCCCCTCGCAGCCTGCCGCCCCGGGCCATGGCCCTTTTGGCCCTAGGGTAAATACGCCCCTCGGTATATACTTTCATATGCATTTAGTAAAAAGCTGTTATTTCGATATTGTAAACAGACACTTCAATTTCAATTATTTGTAAAGATACCTATTATACTAGATGTAAAAAACAATTTTAAAGTAATGTCTTAAGGCGACTTGCACCAAAAAAGTAGATGTAACAAAAGTTACTTAAGTATATAAAAAAACACAACTGCCCTAGTCAATATCACTCGAGATGATGTAAGGATTCTAACGATACCCCATACTCGACATCTGTTCAGGCATTTAAAAGTAATTTTGGTTAAATAAAATAAAGAGATTTGGTGCAAGTTGGCCTTAATTACTCGCATTTAACAGAATGTAGCTCTATTAAAAATGTATATATTATACTTTAAACACCACAAAATGGCTACCTAACAAACAGCGAACTCACCCTATCTCATTCACTCACTCGTTTGTACAGAACATAATTAGTATTAATTACTATTCAGCATAATTAATAGCTTTATGGCTGTTTCGAAACAAAAGGTTCGGCTTTCGCTGGCTCATTGCGAGACTATTAATTTTTATTTTACTCACTTCCTAAATAACGGTATTTTGAAAATTATCGGAGCTTCCAGAGAATTTGCGAGTAGTAAAATGCGTTTGTTTTGGCAATGCAAAGCGAGGGGTCCCGGGTTCGATTCCCGGCCGGGGCAGGTTTTGTGTAAGCATAAAGTTTGTTCTCGGGTCTTGGATGTTTGTGATGTGTATCCATGTGTGTGTCCATGCCACCTGCGACACAGGGAATCCTAGTGCGGGGTATGAGTGTGTAAGCGTTTATTTATTTAATTACTATAAAACTATCGAACATTATATTAGTTATAGTTACTGTATTTAGCATTACGCTGGATGTGTCTTCGACAGAGCAGATACAGTCCATGAACACTGTTTAAAACGTCTATGTGAAGCTTCAATTACACGGTAATGCATGATTGATGGATCAATCACGGACCAAGCGCAAACCATGGAAAACCACGGTCAAAGCCGTTTCTACGACAACTACTCAAAAAAATATTTTTTATCACTACTGCGTGTTCAGTTTAGAAGCCGCGGTAAATACATAGTGGTGCGCAAGTGGTGTACCTATATAATGGAGCAGTCATCGCTTTTGAGCCTAAGCAGGGCTTCGAAGGAGTGTATGAAACAGCACGGATTTTTTACGGTTTTACTGCCACGCACGAGCGTGCCTCGTAATCTGCGCTTCGCAAACCATGGTTATTTTGACAGCAAAACGCAAACATGCATTATACCGTCTAATGGCAGCTTAACAGGTGACTAAGGCCATGTATGTAAACGCATTACCATGTAGGACATTTTGAGTTCGCTTGGTTAATTAAGTATCCCTGTATCACCGTCGACATGAAAACCTATCACCTTGATTAGTGTATTTCGACAGCAGCATTTGAAAGCTAGTCGCAATTGACGCTAGAATAAGACTAAATACGCAAATACGCGTCAGATTTTTAACTTAAGTTTGATAGCGAGCCACATTTTCACTAAAGATCAGGTGAGATAATGGTCAAACGAGAACCTATCACATATAAAACTGCGTCATAAATTCACTACACCAAAACGATCATCATAATTATATCTATCGGACTATTGTTGTTTGTCACTGTTTGTTTACCCAAATAAAAGGAAAAAAGAACTTGTTAAAAGCTCTTATAAATATTTTTAATGATTAAAAATGGACAGATGTATCAAATGTCAGATTACAAACCTTATTTTCATTTATTTTACCATGATTTATATCCACTCAGCTTATTAAACTAACACCACGTTAATAATTACATTAACTAAACTAACGCATAATGCATTAACTGTATAATCTCGTATAACCTTATACTCTACAAGACGCTATCTCAGGTGTGGCTTGTACGCCGTCTCATCCCCTAAGCCTAGATAATTAAGGTATACAATATTAAGGGAATCCGTGTACAAGGCGTCTATTATTCAAAGGATATCCCGCCTTGAGAACGACGCGGGCGATGGCGAAATCTCGGCGATAAAGTACGCTGAATTATTGAATGCAGTCGTTGAAGTTCACTACAATATTGCAAGGCCTGTGGTGCAAGTACGAACTTTGCAATTCATAGCGATCGATAAATCGACCGTTCGATAAATTAAAATTAGAAATAGGTAGATCGTTGTTGATTTTTTTCGAAAACGAAGCAACCTTTTCCTGATTACGAAAACGAATATCTGAAACTAGTTTTGCGATGACGAAAAGTTTTACTTGCAATCGGTTGTCGATTGCATTTCCTACACAATGACGTTCAATTGTCATTGCAATGACCGAATAATTAATTTCGCGAAGTTATTTTCGTGTGCGAACCGTGGCGAACGACGATAAAACCATTTATACATTTGTGTTAAAATAGTCGTTCCATAAACGAGACATCGAATTGTTAGATGCGAATATTCACTTCATATTGAAGAAAGTAGATTCGACTTCGTTTCTTTTTCGGAAAAATCTAAACTACCTATATCTAATTAAATATTTAACCATTCGAACTGTCAGTTTTCTGTCAATTTTATTTATCGAAAAGATGCCTGCACTACTCAAATCATGCGATGTTTATTCGAAAGACTTTTGTGACCTAAGAACCACAGTGAGCGCGCACCGGAGAATAAAATCTCACGGAATAGTTTTCGTTTTGCCATAGTAAAATAAGTTTTGAGATCTTTTGACACGCTAACCTCACCATTCCATAAAAAACTAACAGTCATTTTTATTATTTCCATTATTCTATTCTTTAATGTAAGTACTTCATTTTGTAAATAAAAATCATGCAATTATAATTCCCTGAAAAATCCTATTGCAGTCTTCATAACAAAACTTGCGATTGCACTCGTAACGAATAAAAATATCAATCGAACCAGTAAGCGATACAATCTAGATTGCACCCCTAAATAATAAATACGATGGCCATCCCCCTGAGCACCAAACGAGGGTAATAACATCCCTACAGGTCAATTCCACTACGTTCTACGTTCAACGTAGTAAGTTCCGTAACTAACTCGACTGGTTACGTGCTGGTTACGTGAAATATTGAAAGCGAGGTCAGTTTTATATTCTACATTTTGGTAAAGGTAAAAGAAACTTGAAGCATGGAAATAGACGCTGCATACTGAAGCTAGGTTTAAGCTCTTGGCGTAGACAGATAGAAAATAATATTTTTATCTATTCCTGCATATTTTCACTTCATCAAAAACAATTTCGCCGGTTATATGTATACTCTTTACTTTATTATTCTTGAGTACATGTTTTATTTGGAGTTTTATATCTCCTGCTTTCAGATATTTTTTCAAGATGGTAGATATTTTGAGTTCTTTACTTCTTAGAATCCGCGTCGATGGACTGGAATCCTATGGCGTGTAACAGTTCGATGCCCGCGAGAGGGGCAAATATATTTGTGCATGGAAAAAAAAGTTCAAATATTTGTTCTCTTTGTAATTAATTATGTAGGACCATAATCCTCTTAGTTCATTAGGTACGGTCTTTCTACTTCTAGTTCCTACTACTTACTTACTTCATTTACTTTACTTTTCCTGTCATTAGAATAATTAAATCTAATTTTGAAACCCCTATTTCGCGTTATAATAATAGCTAGGTAAAATTTAACCATCACTTGTCAGCAAATAGCAAAACGCCTACAAACCTGCAACTGCTTAACTTGGCAACCGGCAACTCATGTCACCGCCCTTTGTCACGTCACAAAGCAAAAAATCCTTAGTTCAAACACATTTATACCAAAAGTTTAATACCATTAAGTTGCGACAGAGGGGGGAAGGGACGATAAACAAGCGACAATGCACGGGCGAATCCACTCAACTAAATTAACTCACTCGGTACCAACTTGTTACTGCGTTAGGAAGCCTGTTAGAACGTTCTGTAACAAAGAACGTACCTGTAACAGGACAAAGAAATATAGCTCTAAGAAACTACTATGGTTAATGGGTGGGTGTAATTTATACGAGGTTATAAATAAACGACAGTACGAGGGCAACTAGTCATGGGATTATTTAACCAACGAAAAAAAGGCGAGCTTCTCAAAACGACTGCTTTTTTTAATTCGACTTTTTGTTCCTATTTTGTGATTCTTTTATCATTTGATATGAAAAACAAACCATTAATAACGGTCAAAAAAGGGGGATGATTGTTTACCCTGAATTTCGACCCGTGAACCGATTTTTACGCGTGGAACCCTAATTCTTTTTCTAAAATAAAAGTAGCCTAAATGACTCCTTATAACATCAGCTATCTGCCAGTGAAAATCCCGTCAAACTCGGCCCAGCCGTTTCGGAGATTACCCGGAACAAACAGTCAGACAGAAAAACAAAATTTTTAAAAATTGTGTTTTTGTTATGAGTACCATATATACTTATGAAAGTGTATATGGTATATATGCATATGAATGCATTGAGTAAAAAGCTGTTATTTTGACATTACAAACAGACACTTCCATTTAATTTATTTGTAGGTATAGATGTATAGATATAGATTCTGCTGTCGACATAATTTCGCAGTAAAAAGTTTCGAACAAACTGATTTCGATTTAACGTAATGAACGATAATATTCAGAGAGGACTGCTGTGTGAAACCTGAGTGAGCACAACCAGTCTCGAATTTTTTTCTAGCTAACCCAATACGGTGTGACAGGGAGCCACATTTATTTGTATTTGGTATAGAGGAATCCGATACTCGACCCGGCGAACGAACGGCGAATGGTATTGGATCGCGAAACGGTGAAAATGCTTTGTATGTCGTTTTATGAGAGACGGCACGCGTGTACCTAAGTGTTTTTGTTAGGTGCCACCTATTTATTGGATCGACGCGTCTGGATGGTATTTATCTTATCCATATTAGTTGTATCCAGAGGGTTTAGTTACATGACGTTCGCTTTGAAGCGATTCTAATTAAACAATCGTTAATAACAGGCTCTTATTATAATAAACAATCTTAAACGGTGGCTTAGTTAAACTATGTCATGTCTTTGTTGTTATTTGACAGTTTTAAATTGAATCGAAAGAGACAAAAGCTCCGTTTCTGAATAAGAGCCAAAGTTTGTATGAAATTGAGATTTCAGTGACCGGATTTCGGAAGCCGTGGTGAGATAAGTCATCTGGATATTTTTTTTTCTTTTGTGCTATAGTTATCGATAATCTCTTCAAAGCGAATGCCGCTTGTCTAGGCCCTCGTATCTAAAGGGCAACTATCAGAGTCAAAAGTAAATTTATATTTTTATTTACTTAGAATCATAATCATGTGAGTTTGCATGTAGTCGTTTGTTATCAATGGAGCTGACCGGCTCGGTTGAGAACTGACCGAAAACTCGAGGAACCTCCTACTTTTTTGGAACTCGGTTAAAATACTGACACAAGCCAAATTTTATACGAGAAAGGTCCAACCACCACCGCTACCATTAACTACTTACTAGAAAGCATTAGGTGGTAGGACTAACTCTTCTGCGAGTGTCCGTCTGGGTTGATATCACCGCTTTGCTCGTGAAGTCTGCCGCGAAGCAGTAATGTGCTAGCATTACTGTGTTCCGATTTCATAAGCAAAGTAGACAGTGAAATTACTTAGCTTACCCTCGGTACATAGCACACAAAAACTTACCCAAAAAATACTTGCAGCGTCTATAACTGATCCAGAAATAACTTTTTCTACCGAGGCTAAAAACACATGGTTATTAGCTTGTCCAAACTCAGAATTCCCTAATACACCATCTTCTCAAAAGCTATGGGACCGGCCGCTTTGCGAGCTAGTACGGAAGCAATTGTTTAATACGTACTTGAGCTCTGCAGAGCGCGCCCGTCTGTTAGCCGTTGCCGAGTGGGAATCGGGCTTGTGGCTTCAGGCTCTTCCATCGCAAAACACTGGAACTCTTTTGGACTCCTCAGCTTTCCGCATCGCGGCATCCTTTCGCTTGGGCGCATCTTGCTGTGCTCCGCACCGCTGCCAGTGTGGTAGTGCTGTTGACCGGCTCGGTCACCACGGTTTATCTTGCCAACGAAGCGCTGGCAGAATTTCACGCCACGCCAGTCTTAACAACATAATCCGTCGGGCTTTTGCCAGCGCCAACTGCGCGGCCATTTTAGAACCGAATGGCCTCGTACGTGACGATGGTAAAAGGTCTGATGGAATGACTCTTATTCCGTGGAAGATGGGGCGACCTTTGGTATGGGACGCTACCTGTGTTGACACCCTTGCGCCGTCACATCTTCCAGGTACTCAAAATAAGGCTGGTGCGGCAGCTGAATCCGCTGAGAACCTCAAAAGGCGCAAATATAGTAGTCTCGATAGTAGTTACATATTTGAGCCTTTTGGGGTTGAGACACTTGGACCGTGGGGACCTGGAGCTCATCGAATTTTTAAAGACCTTTCAGGGCGTCTGGTCGAAGCCACACGTGACCAAAATGCTGGCCTCTACTTAGGTCAAAGATTAAGCATTGCCATTCAACGTGGCAATGCTGCCAGCATTTTGGGAACGTTGCCTACTGGTAGCGGATTATTAGATTAAGATTGTAAATAAATTAGTGTGTATTTTATTTAGTTATTTTAGTTTATGTTGTTTATTTTTTCTGTTATTATAATAAAGATCTACCTTAGCTTATGAGACTTAATACCTAATGTCTCAGGGTAAAGAGCGCAATAGGGGTGCTATGCCGGGGAACCTCCACGTGGTGCACCCTGGGTACCCGTCAGCAACATCTCCTGGTTGACCTTTCGGTCCCGGAGGGGTTGCTGACGGGTAGCTGATGCCCCGGCGAGGTGGGCCCCTCCGCGTATCCCTCTGATTGGGTCAGCAGAGGGCACAGCGGATGGGGCAGAGGGGTTGAGCGGGACCCGAAGGCCGCAGAGAGGGACGGGCGCGTCGTTGTCGGCTGTGCGACGCGCCACACCGGTGGTGAGAGAGAGGGGCGCGCTGTCTCCCAGCGTGGGACCAGGGTATTATGCCCTAGAATAATGTACACCCTGCTCCCGCTGGCAGCGCGCGACCGGACGGGACATTGGAGGAGGACAGCCCCTCTTATTGGGGGGGCTGGACGAGACCGGACGTAACACAGGAGGAGGACAGCCCCTCTTATTGGGGGGGCTGTACGAGGAGGGGCGCGCTGGCCACCAGCGTGGGACCAGGGGGCTACCTTTTTGGGTAGTGAGTCCCCCTGCTCCCGCTGGCAGCGTGCCAAAACTACCGGACGAGACACAGAAGGAGGAAGGCCCTCGCCCTGATTGGCCATAATCGGGGTGGGGGCAACATCGGATTGACTTGAGAGGGGGAGTCTTATACCCCCTCTCTTCTCGGACTGAGACGAGGTGGAGCGCGCGGCCGTGCTTTTGCGACCGCGCGCCACTGACGGTGCTCTCATGAGCACGGAGACGGGGGCGCGGTCTAACCCCTCCGTCTCCTCCGGGAGGGCCTGGGGCGTCGGATGTGGGGACATCAGGCGTCCCTCACCTTTTATAGGTAAGGGCCCTCCCGAGGCGGGGGCGGCGCGTCTAGCGTGGGCGCGCCGCCCGAGCTGAGCGGGGGAGCAGAGCTCCCCGCGAGGCGGGTCCGCCCAGAGGCGCGGACGACGGCTGACGGGGTTCCGCGTGTAGTGCGAAAGTGGCACCGCAACCCCGTCCAGAAGCTGAGCCGTAAACGCCCCGGGGGTTTTTGGTGGGTAGTCCGCTGCGCAGTGGGCAAGCGGGAAGCCCACACTCCCCCCGTGACCGCACCCAGGCACGGGGGGGCTGGCTCATAAACGAGTTTTCCCCCGGGCACCAAAAAAAAAAAAAAAAAAAAAGGGTAAAGAGCGCACTGCAGTGCGGCTCTGGCCTTTGTGTTTCAAAGTTATGTATGGCAATTGTTATAGGTCGGCGTTATACTTACATCACGCAAACCACCAGCTCGTCTCGATATCACATAGCATAAAAAAAGCTATTCAGTTACTTGCATTGCACCCCTCGTGCTGAATGTTGGTATGTTGTTGGCGCCGCAAAGACGCGACATCCCGTCTCATTCGACCCCTTTCCAAAGCTTATTATACACTCCTGGAGGAATAACATTCCTACAATAACAGCCTCCTATTAGCAAGGCTGTTATTGTTATGTTAAAATTGTATAGCGGTTGAATAGTTACACACTGTCTTGTCTCTTACTAAAGAACAACAAAGACAAAACATCGGTGTCGATTCTGTCATTTCATACCTAAACCTAATTTTAGTTTCCCTCTTTCTCTCTTTCCAATACCTAACACGAGAAAGAGATGGAAGATGTTTGACAGATTGATTTGACACTACTAAATTCATTGCCGTTAAATTGGCATTAGACACCAGCAAGTGGATTAATTTGACAGGTCTAAATATATTCTATCTCTTTCTCGTGTTCTCTTTAGAAAGAGAGATAGAAACTAAAATTTCGTTTAGGTATGAGATGACTGAATCAACAGCAATGTCTTCGAAATTAAATCTAAAAAAGTTATGTTCTCTAGTCTTAAAATAATTTAACATTAGAATATTTTGATTAAAGAGAAAATTTTTAGGTTGGTAAAACTATTAATTTTTCGCACGTAGAAGACAGTTTTGAATAGGTATTATAGGTAGCTGTAAAATTCATAGGTAGTGTATTAATTTCACAGTTTTCCTTAACAAAGAGTAACCCCATTGTGTGTGTACAAGCAATTCCTTTTAGGAAAATTTTCAGGTTATTTCCCTATCAACCCATTGTAATCTATGTTAATGAAGTAGCATGTAAAACCTATGACCTTAAGCCTAGAAAGAAAAAGAACTTTCCACGAAAACGATACGCTAACTTACTAAGTGCACGATTCACGTTTCCAATACGCGGACCGGACACTTCATCCGGTGCTATCAGCAACTGTAATTTCGAAGCAATTGTACGGTTCGTCGGAATTCGTCAATTTCACTAGTGATGCAGCTTCTAAGCCAATAAAAGTGTGAAAGAAGGGTGCTTCACAATGACCCCTGGGAAATGTCAATTCTATTTGTCTTATATACGATATATTTATTTATTTCAATTACTCAAAAATTAACAGTTAAAACCAAAACGCTTTTGAGGCAGAACACAGGTACATGACAAAAGGTATAATAAATCATATGAGGGGTAGGACTTTTGTTAATTGAATTTTCTTTTTTATTTGCATACTAGCTTCCGCTGACGGCTTCGTTCGCGCGGTTTTTATCTGTATAGTCTATATTTTATTCCAGAACGTTCCAAATTCATCAAAATCGGTTTACTAGTTACGGAATACAAAAAAAACATTCACACACAGAAACGTTTTTCTCATTTGTAATATTAGTAGGATACAATAGGATTTATTTTAGAGATAAACAAGAGCTAAATCAAGAACAAGATAAGTATATACTTTCTAGATATCTAGTAAGGTTGTTGAGATTGAGGTTGTGGGATGTTTTTTTTAAATAGAATTCAAAACCTCAACCGATTAAGCCTTCATCGCTTAATAAATAATACGTTTTTTGCCTAACTCTTGCCTACAACTCACCGCTAGCTCTCACCGTGTAAACCAGCCATAATTCAGACCCACATATTGTAAGCAACGAGCTTTGTCTACCAAGTGAACCGATGTTCACTTCCGATAGAGCCTTAACGACATTAACAACAAATTAAACTAATTTAAAACTTATCTCTTTAACGGTACGGTATAAATTTGAACGGTCGAAATTGCCAACGATAAGATTTATGACTTTCACAAATGTATTTTTCTTAGTACCTTTCGCGTAAAAAAGGTGTTTAATGATCCATTTGCCTTAGTAGTTTGTACAAAAGCAGTGCTAGTTTGTCACAATTGCGAGTCAGTATTTTGTTACTTTAGAATATTTTTTATACGAATGCCCACAAGAGGAGTGTAATGTTTTCAGGGTGTTTTCAGGGTTTTATCAGGGTGTTTTCAGGTTTAATGTATGTCAGTATAGATTGAGTAGACTCGTCTCTGTTGGACGAGAAATAAGAAAAAACATAACTAAACAGATACAGTTCGAAAACAAAGTAACAGCGGAACGGAACATCGATAACCGTGTCGCCAGACTGTCTGGCGTCAGATACTGCGTCTGTCTGGGAGGGTCGTCTATACCCGTACCCAGAGTTTCACAACCGGCGCCAGCTAAATGCTTGCCAATTGTATAACTAGACAAATATTTGGTGAGATTCGAATATTAATGATGGAATCGTTTTAAGATACATTTTCAGCGATTGGCAAGTTGATGTACGCATAATTTTGTTAAAATTTTCAAAATTTTCTATTACGTAAAATTATTTTTACTAGGTGGTAGGACTAACTCATCTTTGAGTGTCCGTCTGGGTTGGTACCACCGCTTTGCTCGTGAAGTCTGCCACCAAGCATTACTGTTCTTGTTTGATGAACAGAGTAGCTAGTGAAATTACAGGGCTTATGAGACTTATACCTAATGTCTCAGGGTAACGAGCGCACTCGTGCAGGCCTTTGTGTTTCAAAGTTCTGAGTGACACTGCAATTGTTATGGGCCAGCGTTATGCTTACCATCAGGCAAATGACCAGCTCGTTTCGTTACCAAATAACATAAAAAGGTGCTATTGGTTTTTATCTAAGCAAATAATTATACTTACTTGCATTATCGTCTGGCGTAGGTATTACTGCTCAAATCGCGGCTTTGCTCCGCACCAATCAAGTTAGGTTAGGTTAGGTTATGGATTTTACCACACTCGCTTTAAAATCTGTGAATGAAAACAAGAATGTTTCAATCAAAAAATATAACTTCAAGACATGTGATATCCACTAAGCCGCATTGGGCCCGCGTAGCGGATTATATCTTATACTTTAAAAATGGCCAAGGAGCGTAGGAGTCGGGCAAGTAAAAAAACCAAAACTTAAAGTAATATGTCTGTAAAGACTTTACTGCGTTGACACCACGTAAAATGGAACCGGGAAGCCGGAAGGAGGAGTAGGAGGTGACACATTAATTACTATTAGATCATGGCAAAGTTAAAATCAACCTCGTGGTGTAGGTAAAAGGTCGATGGACTTAACCACAGACAAGTATTGTACCTACGACAACGTTACTTCACGTTTGATGGGTCCGATTCACGCTCAAAACAGCTCGAATTGTAAACCTCTAATTTAAAGTAAATTCAACAAGTTGATGTAACAAAAGTGATTAAATTAAAACGCGGCTTTTTCTTCTAAGTGCTGGTTAAAAAGAAGTTTCAACAACAATACGTTAAAAATCAGATAACAGTCACATTCAGGTCAACAAAAACCATACGATTAGTTCCAATCCCAGACTGAAGTGGCAATCACTCCAACCCCCAATAAATCACTAGAAAACCACAGCTCTCTCTAGAAAATGAATACAAATGATAGCTCGGCTCGTTAAAGGGCTGTTCGCCGCCGGAAGTGGATGGTATCAGCGCGCGTTACACCGGAAGTGGGCGGGGCTAACGACTGGAGATTGCGCCTCGACACCCTTGAAGATGGTGTGAAGTACTGTGCTATTGTGGTGTGAATAATTTTAGAGGTTTCGAGGCAAGAGTTAAGTCATGGTTCGTTATTTACATTGGTATCTTACTATATAAATAAATGAAAAAGATCAACTATTTATTTCGGATCACACACCATAGGTTGGTTGGTGGCTATTTTCTTTTTTCAACTTTACTTTTTACTTACGTCTGTCCATGACTGAACTGTGAGATTCAATCACTTTCAGAACACCTTAAATAAATGTTACCGGTACTGGTAACTTAGCTAGAAAAGCGGTTGAATAAATAATAATCTACAGGACTTTGCAAGCCTATAATCCAAAATAAATAATCCAATATAATCCAAATGTTAATCAATTTCAATTGCTGAGCAATGGGTCAACAATTAATTAATTAATGAGTTGGCTAATTTATGAGGAATGCCTCATAAATAAGTGGGAACGGTGGAATCGTTTGAGAGCTATAATAAATTGCGCGAAAACTCCGTGTTCGCATGTTCGGACGCGATCAACGGCCACCCGCGTATTTGTCTTTGGTTAAAAGCTAGCTGGTGGCAAATTGCAGTGACTGGGCCACCATCATTAGTGTGTAAAATGCCACAAACTATACAGGGTGAGTTTGAATTGTAAGTTATCCTGGAAGTGGATGATTAGGACTATGGTTGTCCATAGGTTGTAAGAACATCCCTTGGAAATACGTCATTCCAAATTTCATACAATTAAATTCAACTTCAAACGTAAAGTGGGTGGCATTTTCTGGAATTATTTCTAAGTCTCTTCTAATTAACATCAACCTTTAACAAAGTTCAACATAGTTCAAGTGAATCAGCTGATCTAGGGCTGTCCGGAAGTTCTGTAGTAGAATTTAGGCGTAAACTTTAAATGCCATTTCTTCAATGAAAAATTCCACATTTTAAAAAGTCGTAATACAAATGTTGTTGACCTCCAGGAGTACATTGACCCCCTTTCGTGATAACATATTTAGAAAAACCTTTCCATGGTAGAGTAAAGTATTGCTATACCTATTGCTATATCGCTGAATAGTATAAAATACATGTAAAGATATAACAATAAATGCGATCTATATTGGCTAACTGACAGGGGCGTATTTACCCTAGGGCCAAAAGGGCCATGGCCCGGGGCGGCAGGCTGCGAGGGGCGGCGCAAGCAGAAGAATTTATAAAACCCTACCTAACTCAATAAACAGTGTTAAACGTTTGAATACTTAGTTAAAATGTGTTTTGTCTCTTTCGATTCAGTTTAAAATTGTCAAATAAAGACAAAACATAGTTTAACTAAACCACCTTATAATACTGTTTATTAATAACAGCCTAAATCAAGTAAGGTGGTCGTGGGTGTGCGGCAGGGCGGCGGGGCTTGCAGGCCCAGGGCGCTGAATCCTAAAATACGCCACTGCTAACTGAGCACTCCAACCAAATTGGCCTGAGGCCTGTTACAAGCCTAGGAACCGGTAGCACCTGGTTTCTATACATCTAATACAAGCTTCTGCAAGCGGCTTCACACGAGTGGAACCAGGATAAAATGTAGCATAGTACTCCGGGATAATGTAGCTTACTTTAGAAAAGAGTTTCAGAGATTAGCGTAACAAACAAATTTTTTTTTGCACCATGCTTTTTACCTAGGTCCCTTTACAGCGTCATCGAATGGTGAGAAAGAAAGAAAGAAAAGAAAGAAAGAAAAAAGTTTATTCGTAGCAAAAATAAATATTACATAATTACATTTCAATAGATAGGTACCATAAAGAAGTAAGAAAAACATATTTATAGGCATTATTAGGTACCCATAATTTGCTACGAAACGGTCCCAACTCAGCGTATGCCGGCCATTCGACCGGCGCTGGTCTTCCGTTGAGGCCGCTCCGGTGAAAAAGAGAGCAAATGGCATAACAAACGCCTTTTTATACGGTAAAGGCAAGACTAGTAAAATTCATAAATGCTATAAATTAGGTTTAAATTTAAGTCTACCGGGCGACTACCAAAATGACTACTTTGTTAGTGAGAGGACTAACTCTTCTGCGAGTGTCCGTCTGGGTTGTTACCACAGCTTTGCTCGTGAAGTCTGCCGCCAAGCAGTAGTGTGCAAGCATTACTGTGTTCCGGTTTGATGAGCAGAGTATCCAGTGAAATTACTGGGCTTATGAGACTTAATACCTAATGTCTCAGGGTAACGAGCGCACTGCAGTGCCGCGCAGATCTTTGTGTTTCAAAGTTCTGGGTGGCACTGCAATTGTTATGGGCCGGCGTTATGCTTACCATCAGGCAAACGACAAGGTCGTCTCGTTACCAAATAACATAAAAAAAAAGAAATGAGCTCTTGCAATGTTACCACAGTCTGAGTCCTCTATATAACACCCAAACATGACAAAACAGACGACTCCTCGCAAATAAAGTTTCGCAAATCTCATTCGCTCTCAAACAAAGCCTTGCGAAAGTAAATTACTAAATCTTATCTAAATAAATGTAGCCACAATCTGTAGTTCAATGATAATTAGCAAGATTCCCACTGCGCAATTTGGACCGCATTAGTGATACCCGAGACCTGATTGCGGTACAGCTTAGGAGATAAAGGGGTAATTTCCCTTGTACTGCGCAAGGGGTTTTTTTAGTCTTTTTTGAGATAAGGGGTCAGATTAAGAGCTTGTTTTGGGGGTAAAAGTTAATAAAATGGAAGATTTACAACGTGTTTGCTTAATGATTTGCTTGGGATGTGTTGTTCGATCCGTACTGAATGAATCAAATATTATGAATATTAGCAATTATACAAACGGGGCATTGACTGCTAAATTGTGGTAAACCTGCCTGCAAAGCGAGGGGCCCAGGGTTTGATTCCCGGCCGGGGTACATTTTATGTGGTGAACATAAAGTTATTTCTCGGGTCTTGGATGTTTGTGTCGCGTATAATTATATAGAACTAGCTTCTGCCCGCTGTTTTCACTCGTATTCCCACAGGAACCGTGCATTTTTCCGGGATAAAAAGTAGCCTATGTTATTCTTCGGTCCATAAATATATCTATGCTATAAATCACGTCAATCCGCTACTCTGTAACTGGATGAGAGAAGGATAAACAAACAAACACACTTTTACATTTATAATATTAGTATATTTAGTATTATATAGAATACAAACAGCCATGACCCGAGAACGTAAACAGAGTGTATCTATGCTACCTGCAATACAGGAAATCCTAATGCAGAACTAGGAATCAGAATCCTAGAGCTGTTAAGTGGATCCTAATCTAGCTACAGTTATATATTTTTCGCGGGCCCGATGAGGGCACTCTCAGAAGTTGTAGTGGCTAGTTACCTCGTTCGAAAGAATCCACCATCGAGTAGGAAGGGCAAGAAGATGAGTTAATATACAGAAACATCTAGCATAGTTTATTTTTGTATTTGTTTCAGAACCGTTGATCCCGATGCGGGATCAAGCGTGACGACCGTCGCCACGGCACGATGCACCAATGCTCGCTGTTGATACTGACGCTGTTATGTGTTACAGTCAAAGGTAAGTAACCAACTAACCAGTAACCACGTTTCTTACCGTATTAAATTCAAAGTAAATTATATTTACACATTTTATTGTTTACTAGCTTCTGCCCGCGGTTTCACCAGCGTTGCCACAGGAACCGTGCATTTTTCCGGGATCAAAATAACGTCGATCCATTACTCCGTTGTTGCGTGAAAGAAGGACAAACCAACAAACATACAAACACTCTTTCACATTTTATTATAGTACGGAACTACGGATAACACAGATGGGAAGCTATACAATATAACATGTAACCAGCGGAGCAAGTACGGATCTTTTCGATAAAATTGACAGTTAAAATCGATAAAACCCACTTTATCGATTTTAACTGTCAATTTTATCGAATTTTATTTATCGAAAAGATCCGTACTTGCGCCACAGTCTCGATTGACGAGAACTTGACATTCCAGTGAACACAAGAAAGTAGGTATACATGTATAAGAAATGCCCAAGATGTAATACAATTTCTGATGCTTTTTATCTTAGCATTTCGCTTGATTAACTTTTTATTTATTTACAGATATCTCCGGTAGTTGGGAAGAATGGTGGACGTACGATGGAATTTCAGGTAATGTACCTAATTTTACGTAAAGAGAAGAAAAATATTGTACAAAAAGAAACCAATTTATCTAGAATATTTTTCTTTACTGGTTTAATTAACGCAGATTGTCACTGTCACATTACAAATAATTATCATAAAATTGATGAATAATTAATAATTATCGGAAGAATAGTAATTCATCGCATAAAAGGTTTATTGGATGGATGAAGAACTACCCAATTATAGCACTACACAATAGAGTTGAATCGATTTTCTGCGTCAGCCTTTGTAAATATTTCAAATACCCCATGCCTTATTATACTAGGTTTCTAATAATAAATTCGATTCATATAGTATTTTAGAACGTAGCTAGTAGAAATTTATAAAATAAAATCTTATAGGACTAATTGTGTTTTCTGTATGTCAGTCAAAGACAGAATATACATATAATTAGAATATTATTTTTCTATTTCCTTTTTTTGGCGATATATCTTCCTATTTCTTTTTGTGGCGATATTTCTTCGTCAATTCTCATCCGATTTAAATGATTTTTTTTATGTTATTTGGTAACGAGACGAGCTGGTCGTTTGCCTGATGGTAAGCATAACGCCGGCCCATAACAATTGCAGTGCCACGCAGAACTTTGAAACACAAAGGCCTGCGCAGCACGGCAGTGCGCTCGTTATCCTGAGACATTAGGTATTAAGTCTAATAAGAACAGTAATTTCTCTCGCTCATCAAACTGGAACACAGTAATGCTGGCGCCAGACTTCACGAGCTCAAGGATGGTATTCATATATCTCAAGGATGGTCCTTTTATACATTTCTCTAAAGAATACGACTCTTATGGTGGAAAAATGTATCGCTCGTTACCCAGAGACGTTAGATATTAAGTCTCATAAGCCACTGGGCTTATATAACTGGAATTACTGAATTACTTTGCCCATCAAACTGAACACAGTAATGCTCACATCACTTAGCGGCAGACTACCGAGCAAAGCGGGCATGCTTTTCCATTTAGATAGGTCATTGTCATTTTTTCTCTCCATTTATTTTCATATCATATCAAAGCACTCGTCCCCACCTACTATCATAAAGTTATTAACCATTCTTGTCACCTGAAAACGATGAATACGACCAAACCCTTGCACCCAAAAAGCGAGGACGTACAACCCATATAATGACGAGTCGGTTTTATATAAACAGTAAGGATGCTTTGACTTTACGCAACATATTTTGAGACAAGAAGCTTACTAAAACCGTATTGTCCTGACGCTTATTATGATTGCTTCTGTTAGAGTGTACGAAATCACGGGGTGGTGCTGTGATGACCTATAAAATAGGTCATCATCATGGAAATGTTATGGGGTGGAGTATAATAGGAATTTTGAATTTTGAACTCTTGTGTGGCTGGAAATGTAACCAGCCACATAAGAGTACAAAATTTATTTAATAATGACGTACATATATAACGTTTTTATAACTCAAAATTCGTTATCCCTTGTTTCGCATTATATATACTGCGGAAAACTCTTTTAAATGTCCCTGAAAATCCGTTTTTCTTTTTTCGCCGTCTCGTTATTCAAAATGTATTGTTAGCTTTCTTAAAATATAACGTAATACTATAATATCACTGCCTCCTTTGTCACTTACAATAGCTGAATAAAATATGTTCCATCAAATCTAGTAAGGTCTATTAACCTTTTTAGGGTCCTTACTGTTTATACTGTAGAACGGGTAATGATCACAGATACGATCTTAATGATAGTGCGCGCTCACCCGTATCATTGTATGGGGCTCGCCCGACCCAAACTTGGTATTTTAACCCTACAAAGATTTCTTCCACGGTTGATTTAACTTGACTACCGATTTTGAGCTCTTGACCGAACCAAAATAGTATTACCACGCTTAGTCGTAAAAAATATATATATTTATTTAGAAAATTATCACTAGAAACGGGATATTTACCATACCATATATATTGCGAGTGTAGCCGAGCGGGATCTTGTGCGACTTTCAATCCGACGCACCATAGTTCGAATCTCGTCTCGGCCTGCGCCAATGACTTATATCAAGTTATGTGCGGATTTTCCACACTCACTCTAAAACGGTGAAGGAAAACATCGTGAGGAAACCGGCAAGTTAAAGCACCACAAAATGCGAGGACATGTGACATACACCAAGCCGCAATGGGCCCGCGTGGTGGAGCATGGCCCATATCTCTCTCTCTGAGAGAAGGCCGGTATCCCAGCAGTGGGAGCGTTAGAGTGAGATAATGTAAAAAAATGTATATTATTAATATCAGACCCTCAAATCAAATAAACATGGTAAATATCCCGTCAGCGGTGCTTGAACTCGTGTCTTTTAGCTTTTCATCATCATAATCATTATTTTTAGCCCATTACGTTTCCACTACTGGGACATTCTCAGAGTGAGAGTCATGAATGATGATAATCCGAAGCACCGAAAGAAAATTTTGCCATATATTAAAATTCATCCTCCATTTATAAAAAAATGTATGTGAGACGACCTCTAGACCATACTCTCTGGATAAGCAATTGGAACCATCTAGTAGAACCACTTTACAGGGAGACTCCTTCATTTATGGTAATTTCGATACCAATCAAATAACATGGGATGTTTAACTTTGGTGAACTATGGGACGATTAAACTAAATGGCGGGTTGAGCAGGGTGTCGACTGACAGTTACGTAGTTTTATCTTTTACACGATAGGTGAGCATTTGTTTATTTATTTATTTTTAAGGAAAACCAACAGCTGTATTACAATAACTTATAAAACTAACATAACATTAGAAAGCCAATTATAGGTTCTCACGAATAGTAACAGAGAAAAATACAAGGTGAAAACTAATTTATAACAGTGGTGTAGAAAATTGTAACAGTAGTCCGATAGTCACAAAATTATTAGCAGTTATTAAACGGGCGCTAATGTTGCGCCAAAAAGAAATCTCTGCTCAGTCGCATCCTTGCTGAGGAGGCGCTGGTATGAAAGAGGGCAAGATCAGTGTGCTTACTCAGCTTATTAAAGTTGTCGCTCGCTTGCCATAAGTATGAGTTTTGCCTGTAATTGATAATTGACCAGTATATCCGTCATCCGTGGTCGAAGATGGTAATAAGTTGAACTTAGATAAGAACTGACTCTCAAGTGCCGGGACACACAAATATTATTTGGCGATAGATTTTTAACTCGCGGGCTAGCAGGTGAGCAGTAGAAAATTCTCTACATGCAACACGATCCAGAGATATTAGATATTAAGACTTATAAGCCCAGTAATTTCACAGACTACTTTGCTCATTAAACCGGAATATGGAATATGGAATACGGAATATGGATAGGACTTATGTATTAGCTGCTGCCCGCGGTTTCACCTGCGCGGAGATATTGGATTTCATGGTTTTTATTTTTATGCGCGGAACCCTAATTCTTTTTCTAAAATAAAAGTAGTCTATGTTACTGCTTATAACAGCAGCTATCTGCCATTGAAAGTCCCGTCAAAAACGGTCCTGCCGTTTTGGAGATTACCCGGAACAAACACACAGATAAAAAGACTAAAATTTAAAAATGGTTGCGCTGATATTGTTACCGTATATACTTTCATATGTATTTAGTAAAAGCTGGTATTTTGATATTACAAACAGACACATCAATTTTATTTATTTGTATAAGTAGATTTGTTTATGTTCAAAAACATTACATTATACAGCCGAGTTCACGTTTTTTGAAAATAAATAAAACCCCTACTAACATGACTAAACTATGTTAGTGGTAGGACTAACTCTTCTGCGAGTGTCCGTCTGGGTTGTTACCACCGCTTTGCTCGTGAACTCTGCCGCCAAGCAGTAGTGTGCAAGCATTACTGTGTTCCGGTTTGATGAGCAGAGTATCCAGTGAAATTACTGGGCTTATGAGACTTAATACCTAATGTCTCAGGGTAACGAGCGCACTGCAGTGCCGCGCAGGCCTTTGTGTTTCAAAGTTCTGGGTGGCACTGCAATTTTTATGGGCCGGCGTTATGCTTACCATCAGGCAAACGACCAGTTCGTCTCGTTACCTAATAACATAAAAAAAAAATATAATATATTACAGTTTTAATTTTTATTTGTTTTGATTTTTTCCAATCGATTCAAAACTAACTTATTCTCGCATAGGTAAAACACCTTTCTTTCTCTATTCCTGGTGATTCGCAAATACGCATAATAATATCAAGCAATGACTGGTAATAATGTACCCGGGTAATGATATCCGCCGCGACGTCTATAATTCCACAGTATATCTATGTGACAGTAGTAAAGGTTACAACTTAAATATTTTTTTGTTTACAAACATAATTGTTTTATGTTTTAGGCTTGTAAGCCGAAAAGAAATACATCATATCAAGAATTTCGCAGTCAATAGTGATTGCTCCCATGGCCTAGTGGTTAAGGCGTCTGGCCCGGAAAGCCAGAAGACGCACGTTCGAATCCTGTTGAAAGCGAAATTTTTGTGATGTATATATTTATGTGAACATCCGCTAGTGTCGGTTAACACTATAAAATATATTTCATAATTGTTTTATATTAAATATACGTAGCACATGATGTAGTTCTCGCTTGAAATGTAATTAAATTTAATTATATCACTATTAATGATTATTGCTCTCTTTACTGCCTAGTACCATCAGAAAGGCAAAAAAAGTGTAATAGGTACTAAGATCTCCAAAATGCGCTTACTAGATGATTTTCCAGATCTTCAGGCTTTTTACTAAATGGATATGAAAGTATATACGGTACATACAACAAATCAACCATTTTTAAAATGTATGTCTGTCTGTTTGTCTGTTTGTTCCGAAACTGCTGGCCCAATTTTGACGGGGCTTTCACTGGCAGATAGCTGATGTTACAAGTAGTAACTAGGCTACTCTTGAATTGAATGAAAGAATTAGGCTTCCGCGCAAAAAAATAAAAACCATGAAATCCTATATCTCCGCGCGGGTAAAACCACGGGCAGCAGTTAGTTACATATAAAATCAAAAGCCAAAAGTTTAAAAGTCCTAGCTTTCTACAAAGTTGTTTCACTGCATGACACGGCCCCATGAGGTCACCCTACCACCACATTACGTGCGATTCAGTACACATGATGACCAAATTTTGCGGTGTCCCGAATTTCTATTCAATTCTATATGGAGGAACTGTGTGATACTGAATAGAGTTTTCCATTTCAGTGACGCTCAGACCCCCGTGGTTTTGGTTAGTCATCGTTTAAAATTAGGCGAGTAGTTAAAATCGATAAACGATCCGTCATTTACAAGTTAAAGTTTGAAGTATCCACATAACTGAGGCAGTAAAGAAAATATACTACAATTATTAAACTGAAAAATGCAACACTAAATAACACGAAGCAAATGAAAGGAAACATTCTGGAAAGATTAAAATAGCTAATATTTCTCGATAAAAAGGTTTTAACGTGAAATTAAAATGACAACTGATTTGTTTTTCAAAGGCTTCGGAGTATAACCTATCCAATGAAAAAAGAATTATCAAATTGGACTATTTATTCTGTAAAAAGATATGCGCGATCATACATAACATAAAAAAATATACAGGTCGAGATGACTCCGTTGCTTCGTCGATTGAAAAACGAGTCAAGCATCTTCGTTTAGATTACATGCAGCAATGTTCGCTGGGGTCCGAACTTAGATGGGTGACCGTTATGGTTTTCTCCGTGCTCCCACGCTGCGGAGGCTACTTGGTCCCCGACAGTGGAAAATCTAAGAAAACTATGGCTGCTTTCGGTCGCTTAAAAATTCTCATACCATGGAGATGCCTATACCAAGAAAGTGGAGTGTTAAAATATACCTTGTTACCACAAAAATCAAATTTTAAACGCCTGTTTAGCTAGAAAGTATATTAAGATTAACGTCTAAAATGATTACACATGTCACAACAGAGTTGAGTTGGACACATTAAATCAAGCTCCGTGGTTGTTCATATTTAAGCACGCATTTAAGGCATGTTTAATCCTAAGCGAGAGTTCTATACAAGTTTATGGTGTGTTTAATTTTTTTTTTTGTGGTGGGACCAATAATTTCACAACCAGAATGTACGTATTTAACTAACAAGCCGGACTTTTTCCTTTTATATACAGGGTGATTTTGAATTAGTATTTTCTCCTGGAAGGGACATGGTTGACCACAAGTAGTGAGAACCTCCCTTGGAAATTCGTTAGTCAAAATATCCATACAAAAAATAAATTCAATTTCAAACATGAGGTGCACGGCTTTTCCTGGAATTGTTTCTAAGTCTCTTCTAATCAACTTCATTATTTAAAAAAGTTCAACATAGTTCAAGTGAATCAGCTGATCAAAGGCTGCCTGAAAATTCTGTAGTAGAATTTCGATGTAAACTTTAAACGCCATTTCTTCAAAGAAAAATTCCGAATTTCAAAAACTCGTAAAACAAATGTTGTTGACCTCCAGAAGTACATTGACCCCCTTCCGGGATAACATACCAATTCAAACTGGTATGTTATACATACATACATAGTGGGCTAGAACATTTGGATTATCTATAGGCCTACTAGGGCTTGTAGATTATCCAACTGTTTTTGTAGCTAGCTAGGTTTGATGTAGTGTTTATTTATGTATTAGCTATTTAATAAAGGCATTTAGCCAGTAAAAAAAAAAATAATCAAACTCACCCTGTATATAAAAAGATTTCAATACACACATAAGCAACCTACTGTCAGCAAGTGTCCTTGTATGAAAATATTTCAAGTGGTGCGGGCTCGTTAGATGCTATCACTGTCATTAAGTTCACCGCTGGAATGTCATCGTTCTACGTCGTTTTGGTAGGAGCCATTGAACTAATGATGATGTGTGTTTAAATATAAAATGCTTACGGCCTTTATCTTTTTTACGGCCCATTATTAAATATAGGTAGCTGAATGGGGACTGGACTAGTCATGTCCTTGGAGTTCTATGAAAGGTACTGTTTTCCGGGAGATGTGGGAAATTATTTTAAAAATGAAATTCTTTACAAATAAATAAAATTGAAGTGCCTGTTTGTAATATCAATATAACAGCTTTTGACTAAATGCATATGAAAATAGACGGTACCTATAACAAAAAATCACCGTTTCATATTTTAGCCTGATTGGTCTGTCTGTTTGTTCCGGCTAATCTCCGTAACTACCTTTGACGGGACTTTTACTGGCAAAAGATAGCTGATGTTATAAGGAGTATAGTAGGCTATAAAGATATTTACCATGCGGGCGAAGCCACGGGATGAATTTAGTATATTTTAAAGTTTTAACCGACGCTAGAAGGATGTTCCCATTTTTGAGATGATTTAGAAAGTGTTATTGTGTATGTTATAATCATACTACTTTTTACATTCAGGTCCGGGCTTCTGGGGTCTCATCAACCCGCAATGGAGCATGTGCAACAAGGGGCGCCGACAGAGCCCAGTCAACGTGGAGCCAGACAAACTACTCTTCGACCCGTGGCTGAGGGATATACAATTTGATAAGCATAAGGTATGTGATGTTAGATCTGAGGACTTTCTCTTGACACTCGATTTCAATCGCATACAGTGATTTCTTGAACGCAACACTAGCGCACGATTGGAACCGGTTTCAGTGCATTTTTTGCCGCTTTGCTCGTGAAGTCTGCCGCCAAGTAGTAGTGTGCAAGCATTACTGTGTTCCGGTTTGATGAGCAGAGTATCCAGTGAAATTACTGGGCTTATGAGACTTAATACCTAATGTCTCATGGTAACGAGCGCACTGCAGTGCCGCGCAGGCCTTTGTGTTTCAAAGTTCTGAGTGGCACTGCAATTGTTATGGTCCGGCGTTATGCTTACCATCAGCCAAACGACCAGCTCGTCTCGTTACCAAATAACATAAAAAAAATTTTTTTTTGGAACTAAATGTAATTGTCACCATTTTGCTACTGTTGACGCGATTTTGACTTCAATATAAAATATATAATAATATAATATAAAATATATAATTGAATTTCAATATAAAATTGGGTTAGAATGGAATCAAAGAATTGAATTCAAGAGTAAGCCACCTGTTCTTTAAGGAAAACCGTCGAAGGTCCCTTCCACCATTAATTTCAGACTATTTTTTATGTCTAGTTGTTGATTGTTTAACGTTTTACCTTATTTAACTGAGGGTAAATAATGAAAATGTAATCGAAGGTCGTAAATACGCTAAACTTTGAATAGAATCTGGCTCTCAATAACAACTGCTGGAACAGACCGATAGGTGCTTGACGCGATACATTTTCGTCTTGACTATGGAAGCAAGCCAGGCGATTTTGTATTAATACTCGTTAAGTTAGGGTTTGACCACGGTGTATTGATTTTATCCGACGGTCGACTTAAGCTCTTGAGTGACTCGAGTTGTATCGAGCAGTCTTATCCCAAGCGCCGCACGGAGTGGTTGTGTGCGCGTGGTGTATTGTTGGTGGGCTGAATACTGTATGTATACAACCACTATATCTCGCCTGATTCTACGCGATAATGTGGTTGAAAATGGCGGATACGCTATACCTAAAAAAATAAAAACAATTTTTTTTTAATTTGCTCTTTTTAAATCTGCGCCTTGTTTTTCTTAGAGACTTATGAACAATCCTAACTACGAATAGGAATTACACTCGTCTGGCCCGAAAACTACTTAACTCAGTTACGTAATTCAACTGAATAAATTATTCAGCAGTCCCACTCGAGCGATGCGGCGCGATGCAATGCTAATCCTATGTTAAAACATGGTAAGCTAACTGCGATAGCTTGGAGATTGAGCGCATTTTATGGCGTTGCGTTACATGCAAGCAGTAAACATTCATGGGGCTTCGCACAAAAATAGGCTGCATTTGTAAACGAATTGTGCTGAAAGAGTAAGGTTTTTTTTATGTTATTTGATAAGGAGACGAGCTGGTCGTTTGCCTGATGGTAAGCATAACGCCGGCCCATAACAATTGCAGTGCCACACAGAACTTTGAAACACAAAGGCCTGCGCGGCACTGCAGTGCGCTCGTTACCCTGAGACATTAGGTATTAAGTCTCATAAGCCCAGTAATTTCCCTGGCTACTCTGCCCATCAAACCGGAACACAGTAATGCTTGCACACTACTGCTTGGCGGCAGACTTCACGAGCAAAGCGGTCCTCCCACTAACAAAAGTTTGAGCGTTGTAGCGCACAAACCGTTATTAAAACGTGGACCAGTAAAACTATTACTCAAGAATATCAAAGTACAATGTTATTAGTAAGATTGATCCATTCTTCACTCTTTGGCGATAGGTAGAATTGGTCAAAGATGTTAAAAAGTTGTTCAAACACACCAATAGATGCTTGATGGCTGATTTTAACCTCAAGAGTAGAGCTAGCTAGACATTTGAAATGCCCTACCACCGTGCTATGGTTGAATCACGGCAACAAACAAAAAACATAAAAACTTTCGCATTTACAATAAAAGTATTTTTTTTATTATTGTTCGTTTTATTCCATAAATCAAAATAGCTATAACCATAACAATTTATTAATCGTAATCTTCAGTTATAAAAAATCATTTTAGGCCAATGCTTAATTTAGCCTATATTCTACAAAGCTAATCTTCTAAATTCACTTATTTCAACGAAATTATAGTGCCTGTACAAAACAAGTTCAACATAACTTTGTATTGCATGAAATGATTAGTTTCATCTAGGGAATGCTTAGCCCTGCATTATTACTTAGAATGTCTGCCAGTAGAGTAGATTCAACCCTTGACCGGAATACAAACTTACGTGGGTGTAATGAGGAAAGAAATTCGGGGAGTGGGGCTACGCCTTCTAGAGAGCTGTCTGAAACATTTGCAATTAAGTTACCGTAGAGTTCATTTATTTAAACTAGTCGCGCGTCGCCTAAGTTACTCCTTATAATATCACCTAGGTATCTGCTAGTTAAAGTCCCGTCAAAATCGGTCCCGCCGTTTCGGAGATTAACCGGAATAGACAGACAGATAGACAAAAAATTAAAAATTAAACAGCAAATTGAACGTCGGAATGCAAAGCTCGAGTTTTGAAGGAGAGGGAGTAATAAATCCATGGTTTTTATTTGAAGTGATCCTATTTGGTAGTGGTTCGAACCCCAGTGTCTCTCGTCCTTTCTGCGGCCACGCAAAATATGCTCGCTTTACAAACATTTCGACTCGACCTCGCTGCCTCTAGATAATTTGGTTGAACTGAATTTCAGACTGCATAGAAAAGTATTCCTGTTAGTATTTCTATACTATCTACAATAGTACATTATGACACAAGTGTGTTAAGTTGGACATTACACACGAGGTGTCATTAGTCGAAGGCGAGTGCGATAGGTGAGCCGTGTGTTTAAAGACTAATATAGCGTACGCGTGTCATACGACGTTTTTCAATACACTTGCGAGGAAATAAACAGACTTGTATTATGTAATGTCATTTTTAAAGAAAGTGGAAAAATGGAAAGGAAAGTGCGTAAAAATGTTTCCTTATGTGTGTTTATAGACTTATTGGTTTGTTTTTTGCCAAGCAGCAAAGGAGCAACGGATCGACGTGATTTTTTGCATAGATATAGTTTATGGACCGGAGAGTAACATAGGCTATTTTCTATTACGGAAAAATGCATTGTTCCTTTAGGGATCGCCCCGTGGATGGGACCATCGGGCAGAAGTTAGTTCAATATAAATGGTAGCTAAATCTAGCCATTGTTTTAATTGGTACAACTTAACGTTTTCAAACACTAAAATTCAAATCCTTTAAACCAATACATTGTTAAACATAAGCTTTGCTCGTGAAATAAATTGAATTTGAATTGAATTTGATTTTAAGTCTGCCGCCAAGCATTACTGTGTTACGGTTTGATGAGCAAAGTAGTCAATGAAATTATCTACTACTAATTATAAGTCGTTTTCACCAACGACGATTTAGGCAATGCCTAACGAAGTTACTCCTAATGTAAGCAAAGTCCTAATTGCAAACCGTTATATAGACCCCTCCTAAAAGTTAGTGAAACGTTTTTTTGCCCTAGGCAACTCCTAAATATTTAGGCATCCGTTTTAGGCGTCTCCTAGGGTTGGTAAAAACGGGCGTTAATACCTAATGTCTCAGGGTAACGATCGCAATCCAGTGTCGCGCTGGCTTCTGTATTTCAAAGTTCTGAGTGGCACTGCAGGGCTTACCATCAGGCAAACGACCTGCTTGTCTCGCTATCCAATACTATAAAAAAGTAACAAGCTTATCCGATAGCTACTTCTGTTTTCGTATATACACGTAATGAATATTGGAAATGGTGTACGTAGAATTATTCATTTAGACTGAATTACATGCAGCAGTAACATATGTTAATTTATTCTGGCGATAGCGTATCGCGCGAGTATCGGGCGTTTTTGCAGAACGGTCTGGGACTGGACTTACGTGCTTCATAATGTTTACAGGGAAAAAGCATTGGGAAATTTTAACACAACGATTTTCTGATTATTTTTATAAGCTTTCATAAGCTAAGCTTAAGCTTTCATAAGCTTTTTGTAAGTCAATATACAAATGCGAAAGTAAATGCGAAAGTTTGTTTGTTGGTTTGTCCTTCTTTCATCTATACATACATACAGATAAATAAAATTGAAGTGTCTGTTTGTAATGTCAAAATAACAGCTTTTTGGATGCAGCAGTACTTATAAAGAAAAACATTTTTATAAATGTTTGTCTTTCTGACGGTTTGTTTGTTCCGGCTAATCTCGCACTCATACCCCAGCAATAGGCTTCTCTTGGCCGTAGGTGTCATAGACGACTATTCTCACGCTAGAGTTTGGAAGAAAAATAATAGCCTCTCTGTAACAGGGGCTAAATCAGGGGCTAAACGACTTAAAATAAAAAATAAAATAAAAATTAGCTTGCATATTAAGTGCATCAACTATTTTTTTTAATAACAAGTCAATGTAATAAAAGTTAAATAAGTAACACGACTGCCCTAGCCAGTGTCACTCGAGATGATGCAAGGATTCTAACTATACACCATACATCCAAATCTGTTCAGACATTTAAAAGTTATGGACTCTAAAAACAATACACTCGTTTTTTGTGTAGTCGTGTAAAAAGTGATTGAATGAAATCAAAAATAAGTTTCAGCAACAATGCGTTAAAAACCGTATAATTCAGGCCAACAAATACCATACGATTAGTTCCAATCCCAGATCGAAGTGGCAATCAGTCCAACCCCCAATAAATTACTAGAAAATCACAGCTCTCTCTAGAAAATGAATACAAACGATAGCGCATTCCTTTTCATGCACGCGTGTAAAAAACATAACTCTTTAATTACATAGAAAGGTACAAAGTAGAGTACATATTTTGTTAACACTACAAATTTTACCATAACAAAAGTGAAGAATAGAACACTCTCACACAACTACGCGTACATTATATATCAAGTAAAATTGGTGGTTTTCAGCGGGGGCCAGATCCTATCAATCAATGACCGCGCCTTGATTAAAGCTTGGCAACTTATGCGCTTTGAAGATGACATACTGCGGTTAGACACGCGACGCAGGTAGGACGTAGGTATAGGCTGTACTGGAAGTGGCTTGAAAGACTAAACTAAATAAATAAGATTGTATAAAGTGAGTAATTTATAGTTTCAATTCCGCGATAAAGAATGTCTAATGGCCTAAGTTCGATCTATACTGAATTTACTTACTGATGGCTTTGCCATATACTCATTTACTGATGGATTTGCCATATACTCATTTACTTACTGATGGCTTTGCCATATACTCTTACTGGTTAATACCAATTACTGATGGCTTTGCCATATATTAGTACACTTAAACTAAATACTTTTGGTATGATAAAATCACTTTAAAAACGGTGATGGTACAATGATAGTCGATGATGGAAAAACAATAAGCAGGACAACAACAGCTTTTGATGAAGGAAAAAGGTGATCCATACATAATGTGGTGGTAGAGCATGGAGGTCTTATTGCTGCAAGCAATTTCATACATCATATTGCCTACATAGACGTTTATACTCCGGAATAATGCTTATTTATTATATTGATAAAGATATTAATAGTATTGATAATTTTCTACAGTGATAAATCTGAAGTCGATCCATTGCTTACAAACTTTTGAATTTATAATTTAAAGCATAAATTTTACTTCCTGCCTCATCTAGACATCCTAAATCCCATCTAAAACGTAGATAAAGAGGGAGTGCTACGCCCGAGTTAGTTCTAGCGCTGGCGCTGTTAACGCGAGATAGCAATGAATATTTTGTTGGAATAGAACTCCGGAAGCGGACTCGTTAGCTCAAAAAGATATTATCAATCCGAATTCAAATTTCAAACGAACTCGTGTTAGTCTGCAAATATGTTTTATATAAACTTTCGAACAATTTAGTCATTGAAATTACTGGGTATATGAAGCTTAACATCTAATGTCTCAAGATAACGAGATCAATGCAGTACCGCGCAGGCCTTTGCGTTTCAAAGTTCTGAGTGGCATTGCAAGTATTATGGACTGGCGTTATTCTTATCATCAGGCAAACGACTCGCTCGTCTCCTTATCCGATAGTATACAAAAAATCATCTGATCACATTATATTATGGCCAAAAGGGGGGTCAAGCTCTTGTGCAAAAAACATACCGAAGGGTGCTTGGTGAACTTTAGGAAACAGAACACAAAATCCTATTGCAAGTATATGAATATAGTACCTACTTAAGCGTATAAAGGGCTATAAAAAATGTATAATCTTTCTTGTCACCAGGTCAGCGGAGTTCTCCAAAACACAGGCCAGTCTCTAGTCTTCCGAGTGGAGAAAGACTCCAAGCACCAAGTGAACATCAGCGGGGGTCCGCTTTCCTACAGATACCAGTTCGAGGAGATCTACTTCCACTATGGCATGGAGGACAATAGAGGCTCGGAACACCAGATTGATCATCACACCTTCCCAGGAGAGGTGAGCATAGTAGCAATACAGAGTAAATGTCCTAGTACTCATAAACATAGTAATATTTACTAGCAAAATATGATCATCACTACATATTACTAACTAGCTGCTGCCCCGCGGTTTCACCCGCGCGGAGATATTTGATTTCATGGTTTTTGTTTTTTTGCGCGGAACCTTAATTCTTTTTCCAAAATAAAAGTAGCTTATGTTACTCCTTGTAACATCAGCTATCTGCCAGTGAAAATCGGTCCAGCCGTTTCGGAGATTACCCGGAACAAACAGACAGACAGACAAAAATTTTAATAATGGTTGTTTTGTTATAGGTTCCGTATATACTTTCATATGCATTTGGTAAATAGCTGTTATTTAGGTGTTACAAACAGACACTTCAATTTTATTTATCTGTATGGATTGGTAGGGCTAAATCTTCTCGCAGAAGAGTGATTCTTTGCTCGTGAAGTCTGCCGCCAACCAGTAATGTGCAAC
Source organism: Crocallis elinguaria (assembly GCA_907269065.1). Taxonomy (NCBI): domain Eukaryota; kingdom Metazoa; phylum Arthropoda; class Insecta; order Lepidoptera; family Geometridae; genus Crocallis; species Crocallis elinguaria. Next base: position 4,820,271 of record OU026076.1, read on the forward strand.
AATTTTTGTGATCCGATCTGATGAGCAAAGTAGCCAGTGAAATTACTGTGCTTATGAGATTTAAAATATCTAATGTCTTGTAACGAGCTCACTGCAGTGCCGCGCAGGCCTTTATGTTTCAAAGTCCTGAATGGCACTGCAATTGTTATAAGTCGGCGTTATGCTTATCATCAGGCAAAAGATCAGATTGAAGTGTGGCAGTCAGAACTTTGAAACGCAAAGGCCTGAGCAGCACTCGTTACCTTGAGAAATTAGGTATTAAATCTCATAAGCTCAGTAATTTCACTGACTACTTTGCTCATCAAACCGGAACACAGTAAAAGCTTGCACATTACTGCTTGGCGGTAGACTACGCGAGCAAAGTATTAGCGCCCAGACAGATACTCGCAGAAGAGTTCTCCTACCACCTGGTATAAGAAGTTCTACACTCTCAAGATTTTAGATCAAACACCAGCTTATTCTGTATACATTTTCTCGTAGTATATTGATACGGCTTCGCAGCGTACTCTCTCCTCGTTACTTACGAAAGTTTCCATCAAGTTCTCGAAAGTTCGACGTTTATTACCCGCTGTTTTACAAATACACTCATTACCGTTCGTTAGGCGTTTATTATAAATTAACACCTCCAAGTTGTATCGAACCGTCATTATTGGTCTCTAAGGAGGTAACTTGGAGACTTGAAGTTACTTGCTTTGTTGAAGATTGGAAATCTTTAAGCTTCTGGTGAACGTAGTTTGTGAAATTTTTGTTTGTTTAATTTTAATTCAGCATGTTACTTATTGGTATTATTGAATGTTAGGTTAGGTAAGCATTTTTTCCTATATCGATTTTTAGACTTAACTGATCTGAAGTGACGATCTGATCGAACGTGGTAAGTTCGCTAGACCTAGTTTAGGAGCGGCTGCTGCAAGCCGATAGGTGCTGTAACCAACGTTATATACACATAACGTTCGTTCCATGTACTTAGCATGCAATGTTCGTATTACCTATATAATCGTGGGTGGCGTTTTCTGTTTTATTCAGATGTAAGGGAATTTTATATTTTGATCTTTATTTGGTCTTCATGAGGGTTTAAAATTAACTTTTGATTTACGGAGAGTTTAGTTCGTGAGAAGTTGTACGCTTATGTTGACGAGCAGCAGTATGTAGTTTCACAGGGAACCTTAACTACAACGAAATAAAGTCTATAATTAAATCCACTGTTCTAAATAGATTTGTTATACTTTACTGCCTGGTTTATTTTATTTTACTCGTCTAGTTTATTTTAGCGGAACTCAGTGTCGAAGTACTTTCTTGAGAGCGTTGACAAATGTCTTGGTTCTTAAAAAATTATTTAAACGCATAAATTAGTCTACGCGTAAATATATTACAGATATTGATTTTCAGGGTTGACAAGAGTTTAATATGATATAAGAACCTTATAGTCTTGTATGGGGAAACTAGAATGAATTAGGCATCATAGTAGACAATTACAAATTGAAAGCACAAAAGATAATAGTTATTCATATAGAGTTTGATTAATATTATTTACATTGAACATTGAGTCATTTGAATCATTCTGATAATGTAATTTTGAGTATCTAATATTATCAGCGATTCGAACCTAGACTTACGTAATACAATTTAATAAACTTTGAACTAATATCTAACGTTTAAATTGTAGTTATGGCCAAGTTGTGTGGTTTTGTTACAGCACAGGCCAATGTAATTTTATGTCTTATATAAACAAAGTTAAATTGCAGACATTATTTGTATATTCCACCAATTTTGAAATAAAGAAGTTTTGATTTTCGTACATAATTTAGAATTATAGAAGAAACGACTTCGTTCCAACCCTACCATGTGGTAAAACTCAGAGTCACAGTATAGTTACTGTGAGTATACAAGTTTTACACCATGATATACAAGGATTTATTTGTATGAGAATAACGTAATTTATATACGATCTAATTTATTAGGGACTCTAATGAATTAATAAGTAGTGCTGATATGGGATTGAGTTGAAAATGAATGAAATTATTCTGAAAAGTAGACTACAAAATCACTTAAATTTTAAAGCGATAAAAATCATTAAACGCGTTGTCGAATTACATTATAAATAATAATTTAGGTATTCACTTAAAATGTAAACTGTTTGCCTTTTGTTGCTACAAACCATGTTTGTTGCAAGTTCACGTACTGCATCCGGATAGGTTTACTTTGGACAATATTTTCAGTAAAAAATCTAACTCTGTGAGTGGACTGATTTTTTAGTTCGGTTTTGCCAAACAACATAAATTTAAAATAAATGGGTTTTGGATTTATGTGACATTTTATGCCATAAGTGGGAATACGTGACTACTCCAAGCATTTGAAGTGTGGGATACGAGAGACCTTTAATTTAACGGGATATGGGAGAGTTAGTTGTGTTTTAACCGCGAAAGCCGTCGGTCAGGTATCCGGGAAGAGAAATAACGCGAGATGACAGTGGTGGTCCGACTGCGAAACGCCGCCGCGGTCAGATATTCGGGAAATAACACTGGAATCCAGTGCGAGAAACGTCGGTCAATTATTCGGGAACAAACGCCTAATTCCTTGCGCGCGCGCAGACAAATTCAGACTTTGATCGTGGCTAATAAAATCGGTTCCCCGTGTCGTGACTTTTCCAGTGAAATCGTCGTATAATGAAATATCGTCGCGAGTGAATTAAAGAGTGCAGTGAATTGTGTATTGTGAGAGTGTATCATATAATATTAATGAGTATTTTATTAGAGTTTTCAGTTAGCGAATGCTACGAGCTCTGGACGTCATTTTAGACTACGTTGTATGTATTTCTTTAAGTTTATAAGTTAGCTAGGAGGTACTTTTTATCCTTTACAGACAGCAGCCGGGAGAAACTACGTTGTATTTGGGCTATTGCAAGGGGTAGGTTTTACAGAATATATACATTTAGGAAATGTTTAGGAGGAGTGAAAATTGAATATTTTTGTGTTGATGTATGAAGGAGATAAATTTCAACCATCACAAAAACGTAGTATTGTAGCTAGGATACTTTTTTTCTATGCCTAAAATATTATATTACCAAAATCTTATACTTATGATTGAATGTAACATACATACTTTTAGCAACAGAATAATTTACCATTGCCCAGTTGGATGTTTGCTAATACGGAGGATTTTGATTTCATGAAGGAGTTTTACTTTATATTCTGGAGCGTTTGAAGTGTTCCATTGTTCTTTGGAAACTTCTATTGTTAATAGTCACTATTATGGAAGCATGCAGTCACTTCGGATGAGTTCAAATACGCATACGGATTGTCACATCATCACGCATTACTTTATACTTGGATCTCTCATCACCCGATTCCTTGGAGTCTTGGGAACTTCATAAGTCTGCTTATTATGTTACATTCATTCATCTCAAAACTATTTATCATTTCAAATAATATTTAGAACAAAACCTTTTCTCAACACTCGTGCATACCTAGATAAATTCAAGCGGTCGATTTAAGATACCTGCCGGATCTACGTGACGAGCTCTTAAATACATTGCTATCACCACATGGACCAAATCTAGCTAGTTGGATTACGGAACACAGGGTCTGGTGTTGTAGCTGGTTTCTGATTAGCAGTCTCTAAGTTTGCAGCACTCAAATCCGCTCATGCGCTAGGTACACTCACTACAAGGACGATCAACATGATTCCTTCTAGATTATTATTAGAGTTAGTTCGAGTCACAAGGAATCTTGGTCATAAATTAGAATAGGGATAATAATAACCTAGATCAAATCGTCGGCTGTAATAAAAGCATGTATGAGATGTATGACTTTTAGGATAGGTGACGAAATGGAACAGATCGGAAAGAGATGAAGGTTTGTGAGTTTAGATTCATTTGAGGTGAGGTAGGTCTAAAACACGACGGATTCTGTCGGTTGGACGGGGTGAAGGCTGGTCAGGGAGCCCCGTAATCAATAAATCGCTTAGGGCTCCTATTTATCTAGACTTTAAAAGTCTAACTCCTTTTCTCAACTACCTATTTCTCTTAGATGTTGCTGTCGGAGGCTGTTGCTATCAAACGAGTGAATTCCTCATTCTACTTAAAATATATCTATAATATATTACTATTTTACATGTATTATATATGTAGTTTATAAATTTACACATATAATTAATCTATCATATATTAATTAAGAAGTGAAGTGTGGGGGAAAAGTGATTGGCCAAGAAGAAAGAAGAAGGATCCTAGGCGGTAGCTGATTCCTGGATTACAGCTAAGTTGCATGCTTTGATTTGCTGTATAAAATCTATTCTTTGTGCTTCATTACTATGACGAATCATGAATTTATTTACTGTGTGTGATTTATTCTGTTGTATCTACGTTTTCAGCTCTTTTCCTCGAGCATATTACTTCTAGTTAATTAATACAGCTATTGTCGAACGTGTAGTTCAATTGAACTTTATTTACCATGATTAATTAATTTCGTATGGAAATTCATTTTATAGATTTACGTGAATGATTTATTATTGTGTCCTTTTATTTCAGCAATTTATTCAATTACTTATCTACGATTTATTCTTTTATAATTATTTTGTGCTTGAATAATTACTACGGCTCTCTTGTTTTAACGGTTAATTAGATTTGTTTGCGGTTCTTGATTTGTACGTCTTATTCATAAAACACAACGTAAAATTTACACAACGTAATGGGTCCATATTTCGAAAATCTAGACGATCACACCAGGCCAAAATTACAAATAAATGACAACTAAAATCAACGGTCACAAAATTAGGTACGTTCAGGCTTTGTCATTTATTAAATAATAGTATTTTACATTTAATCGAGATAGGCAGGTTACAGTTGGTGCCGTGTGACCAGAATAATGCGTCAATAAAAATTTGAATCAATCTATTGATTCAAATTACGCGTTAAAAAGAACTTGAGTTACTACGGTAGTTAGCAGTTAGCAAAGTAACACATCGAATTTTTAGGTTATTTTAATTCAATTACCCTTAAATAATTTGAACTTCTTCTAATAGGCAACAAACAAAATATAGTAGGAATATCATTTTGCATTTTATTTTAAAAGAAACTTTATAAATAAATAAATAGGAAGATACTTCACTACACCACTCACTCGATGTGGCTAGAACGTATTCAAAAGAGATTTTTTTTTTTTTGTCACTTAGCATATTACTCGAAACTTACAAGGGCTCTAAACTACACTGACAGACTTAAATACTTCAAAATGCATTCCTTGGATAAACAAATAACTCTTATAGATTTTATTTTCCTTTTGAAATTATTAAGAAATCAACTAGATTGTTCTCAACTTATTAGCAGTTTCAATTTTAGAATTCCCAGACAAACCCCACGTAAGCACATAGTAACACTTTTTCCCCCTTTACGAAGAACAGTTCTCAGTTCTAACTCTTCTGTAGCCAGATTAATTAAGTGTTTTAATAATTATAGTAGCCTCATAGACAATCACTTTGTTTTTCTGAATAGTTATCGTAAACAGTTGTTGGATGCAATATCGAGTAGGTAGATAATTAGAAATCTTCTAATGTAAGTTAGTTTGGATTAATGATGTTTACCTGTAATTGATTGTGCAATTAATTTAAATACCTATTTTTGTAAACGTTTATTGTAAGCATTGTTGTAACAATTGTTGGTAAACTTTGTAAATAAATAAAAATAAAATAAAATAAGCGATTAAATACGTAGCAGATTAGATACAACTAAATACAATAGATAGATTAATACATTATGTAGTTAGATAAATAGATAGGTAGTTCAAATAAATTGGAGTGATAATTAATTGGAGTTAGATAAACATTATGTATCTCGATTGTTGCACATTATGTGTATTTAGTATTTAAAAGTGTCAACTTTCAATCGAAATCAGCAAAGATATTGTAAACATGCAAATACAGTTGTTTTATAAAAAATAAAAATTAGGTCAAATACGATTGTACGAAAAAAAAAGGGTCGCATGGCGCCGGCTATGCAATCTAAAAAAAAAAAAACACGCGACATGGTTCAGGTAAGGGAAGTGCAAGGGTCGAGATGCACACAAGTGGTTGAAGCAAGCATAAAAAAAAAAGGTACAAATGAGAACTATTTTTAACATAGAGGCGATGAATGTAACTGTTAAAGTTTTAAATATAGTGCAAATATTATGGGATCGTTAATTCAATATTATCTTAGCTGTATATGACTTAATACAGTATTGTATTCGTTAATAACTTTGCTATGGTAGGAATAGTGCGCGTGCACAGGTCACCAGATCGAAGCCTAGATCTAGATCCGTAATTACAGTTCACTAGAGAAGGCCGAAACTGTTTCACAAACGAGCCAGCTCATGTTGACTTCAATTCAATTCGTTTATTCATTTCATTTGTCCGTGACTATTTTTGAAAATTAAGTTCATTTAGATTTAGATGAATGTATGACGGAATGCTGGACTGCTGAAACGTTCAATTTCTAATTTGCTTTATGAGACTGAAAAATAATTTGAATAATGTAAATGTTGTACAATGACTGGTACAAAATAAATCTACCTATTAAACAGTGGTAAATTTGTAAGCCGTGTATTATCTATTGATAGATACAACAATGGAACCCTTCCAGTCCTAACAAAAAAAAATTACGCGCGGGCCTTCGTTTCGACTTACGTGATTTAGAAATTTCTTTCCATGCTACACAAATGTCATTTATCGTAAAACCTTACAACTAGTTAAGCAAATCAACTTAAACCTTAAGCAAAGGTAATAAGTATAGAATTGTGAAAATTAGGTGCTGACAATGTATGATGTATTATGACATGCCTAATATAACGCACTATGTTATAATGTGGTCAATGGGGAGGCACGGGCAAAGCTAGTCTCGGATGGCGCCAGCATCACTGGTGCTTTTCATTGATGTTTACTTTGAGGGTTAATGAATTAGACTATAAACAGTAAACATGCTCGTGACATAAACATCATTAGATTTGAAATGGTCATTAGATAACCTAGAAGAATAATTGGTTTCCAATCATTTTGATGACCAATGCTTTGATTCACAAGTTCTGTTTTTTTTTTCCTCGTCAGAAGGGAAACGTGTGTACCTTAAATTTACACTGAGTTGCATTTTACAGAGGCGTAGTTTATTGCAAGGACGATTTTTTATTTTTTACTATAATTTTGTAATGAAGTTTCATAGTGAAACAGCACCTGCAATAATGTGCCACCTAGCGGGATAAGTAAGCAGTGTGGCTTTCTAAATAAATAAAATAGTTAGCAAGTCTTGAGCAACGCCATCTGCATGACGCGGGCCGAACCCGCATGTGTCACCCATTCATAGACATTATCGACCCGAAGTCCCCGAACGCATAGCGAACCCATATCGGACCCGAAAGGTTCACTGAAACAGAGAGATGGCGCTTCACGCAAATACTTGAACTGCGAAGTAACGTCGCCGCCATTTTCTTTTGACTTATACGATTTCTCACTATCGACCCGAACCCATATTGAACCAGATTAAATTCAGTGAGCTTTTGTCGCTAAACAGAGAGATGGCGCCCTCGCAAATAGGTACTTAAACGACGTAGTGACATTGGCGCAATTACTTTTTTTTCTTTTACAATTTTACGCGGACTCAGACAATTTGTTGTACACGATTATTTATTTTTTACAATACATTAATAAAAATTCTATACTTATTGAGTCCTTGTGTAGCGCGAAACATGTTGGAATATAGATAGACCTACTCTTTGTTTGCACACTACAAAGTCAAATACAAACACAATACTTCTATTGTTAGTCTAGTAGTACAAAGGACGGTATTATCGCTTGAAGCGATTTTTTGTAGACAGTCAAATGGAGAGGAATAGTATGTTTATTGCAGAAAGATATTGCTATGCAAAAATTGCTTTAGCTGCTTTAAATAGAACACTATTAATTACGTATTATACATACTACATCATTGTAATAGTAGTTAATTTAATTTAGGCGTTTAAATCGTTGAAGAAAATAATAAAATATAGTTGGGAAATTCGTACTCATGTTTTGTAACAAAGAAAGGGCCATAATAAAAAAAACATGTTGTTGGCCACGTGAACTTTGATTTCAATTGATGTAAGAGGGGTTTTTTTTATGAAATACTTTTGTTTGAAAATTTCGTTAGATACGAAATTGGTGGTAGAACGAAGCGAATCGAAGGGTTCGATTCCTGGTTGTTTGAAGTTTGTAATTTGTAATTTGTTCTAGGGTTTTGTATGTTTGTCTTGCGTGTCACTTGTGACATAGGGAATTTTAGTGCAGTGGAGGAGTATGTCAGTGTTTAGTGTTTAACTTTTTAAATCGAAATGAAGTGTAATAAATAGGAATATTTTGTGCCTGAAAGTTTTGTGAACACATATAGCCACGAAGCATTTTATTGATCATAGATGTCAATTCCTATTTAAGGTATAGATCTGAAATTACGCTCAACCCGTATTGGCTACAAAAGGGGGCAATTGGCCAAATTACGGTCTCATAAAAAAAAAAAATTAATTAAGATATGTTACGTCGCGAGGCTTCTAAATGATTTTAAAATATAAGACGCCTTATCAAGTAGGAGGGATTTCTTATGCGAATACAGACATTGATTGAAACAAAAATTAAAATAATAGAATATAATCATGCTTTTAATTTGAAAAGATATCACGTAAATGAGAAAGAGAGTAGTGACTAGCATCGGACTCTATTTAAATAGTGAGTAATTTTTTTTTGGGGTTATCGTTTCACATTTGTTTGCCATCTTAAACTCTAAGGGGTGATGTGGAAACGACATTATCATGTTTTGATATACCTAATTAAAATAAATAAAAAAAAAGGCAAGGAGTGTGTGTTTATACCGATTTTCATTTTACAAATGATAACTTTCCTAAACTCTAAGGGGTGATGTGGAAGAGATATTATATGTTATTTATGAGCATAGAATCATTGTGATAGTTTAACATTTATTATTTTATTTTGTGTTTGAACTTAGTAACCTTGCTAAACTCCAAGGGGTGATATAGATATGATGTTAAACAATAATATGATACAAAAGAGACATAAAAAAAAAAAAAAAACACTGAATGACTTTAAATACTTTAGTAGTGAACTCATATTATGTGATTTTCTCCGGATTTTCCTTTTAGAAAATGAAAACCCGTCAAAACTCAAAGGGGTGATCTGTAACCAACGTTATATACACATAACGTTCGTTCCATGTACTTAGCATGCAATGTTCGTATTACCTATATAATCGTGGGTGGCGTTTTCTGTTTTATTCAGATGTAAGGGAATTTTATATTTTGATCTTTATTTGGTCTTCATGAGGGTTTAAAATTAACTTTTGATTTACGGAGAGTTTAGTTCGTGAGAAGTTGTACGCTTATGTTGACGAGCAGCAGTATGTAGTTTCACAGGGAACCTTAACTACAACGAAATAAAGTCTATAATTAAATCCACTGTTCTAAATAGATTTGTTATACTTTACTGCCTGGTTTATTTTATTTTACTCGTCTAGTTTATTTTAGCGGAACTCAGTGTCGAAGTACTTTCTTGAGAGCGTTGACAAATGTCTTGGTTCTTAAAAAATTATTTAAACGCATAAATTAGTCTACGCGTAAATATATTACAGATATTGATTTTCAGGGTTGACAAGAGTTTAATATGATATAAGAACCTTATAGTCTTGTATGGGGAAACTAGAATGAATTAGGCATCATAGTAGACAATTACAAATTGAAAGCACAAAAGATAATAGTTATTCATATAGAGTTTGATTAATATTATTTACATTGAACATTGAGTCATTTGAATCATTCTGATAATGTAATTTTGAGTATCTAATATTATCAGCGATTCGAACCTAGACTTACGTAATACAATTTAATAAACTTTGAACTAATATCTAACGTTTAAATTGTAGTTATGGCCAAGTTGTGTGGTTTTGTTACAGCACAGGCCAATGTAATTTTATGTCTTATATAAACAAAGTTAAATTGCAGACATTATTTGTATATTCCACCAATTTTGAAATAAAGAAGTTTTGATTTTCGTACATAATTTAGAATTATAGAAGAAACGACTTCGTTCCAACCCTACCATGTGGTAAAACTCAGAGTCACAGTATAGTTACTGTGAGTATACAAGTTTTACACCATGATATACAAGGATTTATTTGTATGAGAATAACGTAATTTATATACGATCTAATTTATTAGGGACTCTAATGAATTAATAAGTAGTGCTGATATGGGATTGAGTTGAAAATGAATGAAATTATTCTGAAAAGTAGACTACAAAATCACTTAAATTTTAAAGCGATAAAAATCATTAAACGCGTTGTCGAATTACATTATAAATAATAATTTAGGTATTCACTTAAAATGTAAACTGTTTGCCTTTTGTTGCTACAAACCATGTTTGTTGCAAGTTCACGTACTGCATCCGGATAGGTTTACTTTGGACAATATTTTCAGTAAAAAATCTAACTCTGTGAGTGGACTGATTTTTTAGTTCGGTTTTGCCAAACAACATAAATTTAAAATAAATGGGTTTTGGATTTATGTGACATTTTATGCCATAAGTGGGAATACGTGACTACTCCAAGCATTTGAAGTGTGGGATACGAGAGACCTTTAATTTAACGGGATATGGGAGAGTTAGTTGTGTTTTAACCGCGAAAGCCGTCGGTCAGGTATCCGGGAAGAGAAATAACGCGAGATGACAGTGGTGGTCCGACTGCGAAACGCCGCCGCGGTCAGATATTCGGGAAATAACACTGGAATCCAGTGCGAGAAACGTCGGTCAATTATTCGGGAACAAACGCCTAATTCCTTGCGCGCGCGCAGACAAATTCAGACTTTGATCGTGGCTAATAAAATCGGTTCCCCGTGTCGTGACTTTTCCAGTGAAATCGTCGTATAATGAAATATCGTCGCGAGTGAATTAAAGAGTGCAGTGAATTGTGTATTGTGAGAGTGTATCATATAATATTAATGAGTATTTTATTAGAGTTTTCAGTTAGCGAATGCTACGAGCTCTGGACGTCATTTTAGACTACGTTGTATGTATTTCTTTAAGTTTATAAGTTAGCTAGGAGGTACTTTTTATCCTTTACAGACAGCAGCCGGGAGAAACTACGTTGTATTTGGGCTATTGCAAGGGGTAGGTTTTACAGAATATATACATTTAGGAAATGTTTAGGAGGAGTGAAAATTGAATATTTTTGTGTTGATGTATGAAGGAGATAAATTTCAACCATCACAAAAACGTAGTATTGTAGCTAGGATACTTTTTTTCTATGCCTAAAATATTATATTACCAAAATCTTATACTTATGATTGAATGTAACATACATACTTTTAGCAACAGAATAATTTACCATTGCCCAGTTGGATGTTTGCTAATACGGAGGATTTTGATTTCATGAAGGAGTTTTACTTTATATTCTGGAGCGTTTGAAGTGTTCCATTGTTCTTTGGAAACTTCTATTGTTAATAGTCACTATTATGGAAGCATGCAGTCACTTCGGATGAGTTCAAATACGCATACGGATTGTCACATCATCACGCATTACTTTATACTTGGATCTCTCATCACCCGATTCCTTGGAGTCTTGGGAACTTCATAAGTCTGCTTATTATGTTACATTCATTCATCTCAAAACTATTTATCATTTCAAATAATATTTAGAACAAAACCTTTTCTCAACACTCGTGCATACCTAGATAAATTCAAGCGGTCGATTTAAGATACCTGCCGGATCTACGTGACGAGCTCTTAAATACATTGCTATCACCACATGGACCAAATCTAGCTAGTTGGATTACGGAACACAGGGTCTGGTGTTGTAGCTGGTTTCTGATTAGCAGTCTCTAAGTTTGCAGCACTCAAATCCGCTCATGCGCTAGGTACACTCACTACAAGGACGATCAACATGATTCCTTCTAGATTATTATTAGAGTTAGTTCGAGTCACAAGGAATCTTGGTCATAAATTAGAATAGGGATAATAATAACCTAGATCAAATCGTCGGCTGTAATAAAAGCATGTATGAGATGTATGACTTTTAGGATAGGTGACGAAATGGAACAGATCGGAAAGAGATGAAGGTTTGTGAGTTTAGATTCATTTGAGGTGAGGTAGGTCTAAAACACGACGGATTCTGTCGGTTGGACGGGGTGAAGGCTGGTCAGGGAGCCCCGTAATCAATAAATCGCTTAGGGCTCCTATTTATCTAGACTTTAAAAGTCTAACTCCTTTTCTCAACTACCTATTTCTCTTAGATGTTGCTGTCGGAGGCTGTTGCTATCAAACGAGTGAATTCCTCATTCTACTTAAAATATATCTATAATATATTACTATTTTACATGTATTATATATGTAGTTTATAAATTTACACATATAATTAATCTATCATATATTAATTAAGAAGTGAAGTGTGGGGGAAAAGTGATTGGCCAAGAAGAAAGAAGAAGGATCCTAGGCGGTAGCTGATTCCTGGATTACAGCTAAGTTGCATGCTTTGATTTGCTGTATAAAATCTATTCTTTGTGCTTCATTACTATGACGAATCATGAATTTATTTACTGTGTGTGATTTATTCTGTTGTATCTACGTTTTCAGCTCTTTTCCTCGAGCATATTACTTCTAGTTAATTAATACAGCTATTGTCGAACGTGTAGTTCAATTGAACTTTATTTACCATGATTAATTAATTTCGTATGGAAATTCATTTTATAGATTTACGTGAATGATTTATTATTGTGTCCTTTTATTTCAGCAATTTATTCAATTACTTATCTACGATTTATTCTTTTATAATTATTTTGTGCTTGAATAATTACTACGGCTCTCTTGTTTTAACGGTTAATTAGATTTGTTTGCGGTTCTTGATTTGTACGTCTTATTCATAAAACACAACGTAAAATTTACACAACGTAATGGGTCCATATTTCGAAAATCTAGACGATCACACCAGGCCAAAATTACAAATAAATGACAACTAAAATCAACGGTCACAAAATTAGGTACGTTCAGGCTTTGTCATTTATTAAATAATAGTATTTTACATTTAATCGAGATAGGCAGGTTACAGTGCTTGACATACCTTGATGGTAGCTATCCAGGCAAGGACTAGAAAATGATCTATCACCAATATCACCATGCTACAATTTCCCTTCATTGAAATCTCAAGCTCACTGACTTGAACTCTAGACTTACAGATCTGGAGGCCTACCACAATCTCTTAGAGCAGTATTACAATGTATTGTTTTAGAAGTATTACCTTACATTGAAAATTGTAGTACGAATTTTCAAAGTAAGTTTAAAGTGAGACTGCTCTAAGAGACGGTGGTAGGCCTCCTGGAGCTAATCTCACTACCACGCCATCATCATTGCTTCAAAAGCTTCTTTAAACGACGACGACTCCGTAGATAAGTTGGTAGTAGCCCTGTCTGCAAAGCGAGGGGTCCCGGGTTCGATTCTCGGCCGGGGCTGATTTTGTGTATTAAAGATTTCTCTTGGGTCTTAGATGTTTGTGTTGTGTGTCCATGCCACCTGCGACTCAAGGAATCTTAGGGTCCCCAGAAGTGTGTTAAATAACCATGATTTCCAATCAATTAAGTAAAGTAAAAGACTAGTTTTTATTCAAGTTACTCGCATCTAGTTGTCTTACAGTTTACCGCACTCTAGTCGGGGAGCGAGTCCTGCAATTCTAACTATGCGGTCCGTCTGACCACAATCGCGCTAACTATCCCTCGCTTCCGGCTTCAGCAGTTCAGTTCCGTCTTCGACTCCTAATTAACTTGCGTTTCAATTTGCATTTAATTAACTGACATTAGTAAGCATCATAGAAATGGATATTTAAAAAATCCGATTACTTTTCTTCATGACTCACTCTGAACTAATATTATAATATAAATGCGAAAGTGTGTTTGTACGTTTGTTGGTTTGTTCTCCTTTCACGCAGCAACAGAGCGACGGATCGAAATGATTTTTGGCGTAGATATAGTTTATGATTCGGAGAGAAACATAGGCTACTTTTTAGCCCGGAAAAATGCACGGTTCCTGTGGGAACGCAGATGGAACCGCGGGCAGAAGCTAGGGATTTATACGTGTTGAAACTGTCCTAGAAAAATTGTTTTTTAAAAAAGTGGGAGTTGAATTCTGCGAAGATATTGCAATGTTTGACATTTCAGCTCCCATTTTACTACCCTTATTTTTAGGAGTGGTATTCTTTCATAAAATATATTAAAGGACCACCCTTGAGATATGCCCTACTCATGAATAAAAGAATCATTAAAACCGGTCGACAGTTGGCTGAGAAATCTAGTAACATACGCACGAATTGAGAACCTCCTTATTTTCTGAAGTCGGTTAAAAAGGTAGAATAAATAGCTTTAAAATATTTGTTAAATATAACATTTAATGTACCGTATAAACGCAAAAAACAAAAATATGAATTTAATCCGTAAATGTAATCATTTTAAATATTCATAAAATAATCCAATAAAAAAAGTAATAACCCCCCAAAATATAATTACATAATTTACTATTACGCTTGTTTTAGAAATTTTTACAAATAAAACAGCACCAACTAAAAATTGTTTGTGCAAAACTACTTATCAAATTAGTGTATATACCTACTAAAACAAAGAATAACTCAAACTTTCACGCTATACATTTTCAACCTTGATAAATGTACAAAATGTCAAAGTCACCGACATTTGGACCGCTTTCAGCCTAATTAAAACTTGTCTTTGTCCATCCTATTCAATTAGTAGAAACAAAATCTATCGGCTATCGGGAACATTCTGTAATTCGGCCAATTAACAAAGTGGCATTAAATTGCGAATTTCGATACTTACTCATTAATCGGTGAAAATGGTTTAGCCCGAGAGCTGACGTTTATTCTGTCTGTGGGAACTTGCTATGTAAAATTTCTCATTAATAAAAACTTATTTGAGATTCGTTTTTATGCTGTAGTTTGTATTATTTTTTGATATCAGTGTCTTACACATAAAAATTATAATATTTGGTATATCAGATACCAAATCCTACCTTTCCATTTTTACCTTTATTTCTTATGTAAATCTGTAATAGTAAAACATCTAAATTTGAATTATTTCTTTTTGTAATAGGTTGTTACTTAACACATATTATATAGTAAAATTATCGTAGTGTCGCATAATGAGAGAAGCCACTGGCTCGTGAAACACAGTTGCTACTAGTTCGGGAGCCTATGGATTCATTATTTGTTGTAATATTTATTTATGTCAATAAATAACATTTTACTTTCTTTTTTAAATATTTATTTAAAATCTTACAAATAATTTTTTTTTTATTCTATCAATACCCTTTTATTTATTGCTGTGACTTTTCTATAAAAATTTAATTGCAATAAAAATTGGTTATACTTACGAAAATTTTGACCAATAAATTAGCTTTCTTAGATTCAACCTCTTCTAATTGAGACATTGTAACGGGATATTTACCGTGATTATTATTGAACGATGAGCACCCGATATTTCGACGCTGTTGCAAGCATCATGTTCACGGGAATACTCCCATGTTCCATGTTCACGGAAGTATTCCCGTGAACATGATGCTTGCAACAGCGTCGAAATATCGGGTGCTCATCGTTCAATAATAATCACGGTAAATATCCCGTTACAATGTCTCAATTAGTAAATAACCGTGAAAGTTTAAAACAGTGTTTATCAACCTCTTCTTAACCTGCATTCATCGTGAATTCGTTATGTCGTTTAGTTGTTCTAAAACAGACAATAGCTCCTCATCTATTTAGACGTCCTTTGAAGAACCAATCAGTTGATTGTCGACCTGCGTTGCGGCGGTGGAAGTACAACCGCAAAGGTAAAGTCTAAGTCGGACTGTAGCTTTTAAAATAATTAAACTGAATTTAAAGTGATACAGTCGATAAATTTTCAAGATGAGTGGCTTGCACACAAAGACAATGTTTACTAAGTCAGTTGAGTTACTAATAAGTACAATACTTTCTACTTGCTATTTATTTAGGGATAGAACATATATGACGTATATTAGGTACAATATAGATTAAAAAACTGCACTTTTTCTACAGTTGACAGTTTTTCTATAGTTGTTTGACGGCTCCGTAGCTAAGTTAGTAGTAACCCTGCCTGCAAAGCGAGGGGTCCCGGGTTCGATTCCCGGCCGGGGCAGATTTTGTGTAAACATAAAATTTGTTCTCGGGTCTTGGATGTTTGTGATGTGTATCTGTGTGTGTCAATGCCACCTGCGACACAGGGAATCCTAGTGCGGGGGTATGAGTGTAAGCGTTTATTATAATTATATATTATTATAGTTTATCGTTTGACCCTTATATCACCTATAAACCTATGGTCTTATTAAGAGGCAGAATCCGGCACGCCGCTATCTCGCTCGCACATCTTAGCATTTTTGAAGATAAATAATCACTTACAATAACTATGAAAAATTGCACTCGGTGAAATTGCTGGCATTAACGTTACAAAGGTATGGCAAAAGTATCATTTTGATCCGATCAAGTTTTCATACATGAAAATGGGCAAAACATAAAATCCCATTTTTAGGTTTGAAAACCTGAATGGAACAAAATGAAACTTTTGTGTAACCTTTGTAATGTCATTGTCAGCAATTTCACCGAATGCGATTTTTCATAATTATATTAAGTGATTATTTATCTTCAAAAATGCTAAGATGCGCGAGCGAGATAGCGGCGCGCCGGATTCTGCCCCTTAACTAACAGCGGTACAGTTACACAATGGTTTGTCTTTGTTGTTTTTTGACAATTTTAAATTAAAGTGAAAGAGACGAAACATTGTGTAACTACCGTTATACATTGTTTATTAGTAAGATCCCTAGAATAGAACTGGCAAGTATAGCTGCCAGTACTCGCGACAGCTTTTCAATTTGAGCTTGGTAACTAGCCAGGCATATAGCATGCTCTACCATCATGCGAAGAAACATATAATAATCTTCAAAATAATTCCGATCGGAAAACCCATACTTATGAGAAGGCAGGATGGTTCATGATGATACACCATGGTACATTTTAGTATACCTACACATAAAAGCAAAAAAAAAAGCAAAAAATAATAATTGTGTGCCCGTATTTAAAGCACGTACATGAGTGGCTTTCGTTGTGCCTTCGAAATCTTTTCATCCCTCTTTATTTTCATAAAATATATTTTACACAAATAAAATAAAAATGTTTTATTATTATAGATTCAACTGTACGGCTTCAACAAAGAGCTGTACCACAACATGTCTGAGGCCCAACATAAGTCTCAAGGAGTAGTCGGCATCTCACTTATGGTCCAAGTAAGTGGAGCACTTACGGCGTGGCTAAAGCAAAACGTCCGAAAAAATACAGTTTTCGTCGCACAAATCTCCGTTTGCATAGATATTACAAGTATAAAAATACTTTAGTATAGGTAAGTGTTTATAGAAAAGACTTATGAGCTGCTGCCTCATTTGTTGACACCAGCAAGGGTGAAGTGATTCCTCTCCGAAAAGGGTGAGAAACGTCTTGGCGGTGCAGACTTCCAAGATTGCGCTGACCATTTACCATCAGGTAAGTAATACTGACAACAAGGCTGGCCCTTGTGCCCTAATACGAGAAGGCAGAACCGGTCTTCTTAAGTCTTTGCGATTCTTATTCCAATGTTCCTCCAACTATAGATAAAGAGACGAGGTTGTCGTTTGCATAACAGTATGCATAACGCCGGCCCATTACAATTACAGTGTCACTCAGAACTTTCGAACATAAAGGCCAGCGCGGCACTGCATTGCGCTCGATAACCTGAGATATTAGGTATTAAGTCTCCTAAGCCCAGTAATTTCACTGACTACTTTGCTCATCAAACCGGAACACAGTAATGCTTGCACATTCCTTGCTTGGTCACTCAGCGAGACCCACCCAGATGGACACTCACAGAAGAGTTAGTTCTACCACCTGGATCCACTTTTAACTGAGAGTTTTGTTTACAGATTGGCGAACCGACCAATAAAGAGCTGAGGCTGATCACCAACGCGTTCAACAAAGTCATATTTAGAGGTTCGCAGTTCCGAAAAAACTCAAAAAAAATAGCTCTTATTTCTGTTCAATTAAATAAAATATAGTTCAACAATTCAATCTCTTAGGAGCCTCGAAATAGAATTTGTTACCTATATTAGCAAGATGGACTTCTCGCAGTAGAATTCTACCCCTTATTACTAAACCTTTGCACTGTTGTTGGTAATCTCTGGTAATGCTGTTAAAGTTACATGGCCAGCACGGTCAAAATGGAAACCATTAGTGTAATTTCTTCCATTATAATTGCACAAAAATCTTACTATGACATTTATACATTCAATTTGTACACTTCCATGGCCTTTCCATCCCTTATTGCTTGGGGCTTTTTAACAGGAGCTTTTTGACCTGTCTTCTTAAATAATATTTTTTCCGTTAGACAATACGCTTTTCACACTAAAAAATATTTGTGTTTTGCAGGTAGTTCCTTTCCTATCAAGCACCTACCGTTAAGTTCTTTGCTGCCCAGCACTCAGCAGTACCTAACCTACGAAGGCTCAACAACACATCCTGGATGCTGGGAGACGGCTGTTTGGATCATCTTTAACAAACCCATTTATATTTCTAAGCAAGAGGTGAATATTTGTCACGATTTATCCATGCTGCTTGCAATCAATGATGTCTAAAACAGGGATGTTGACTTCATTTTTTTATGATGTTATTCAATTCGTTTTCTCATGAGAATGAAATGGCTGTACCGCTGTATCGATAAAACTGGAAACCGAAAGCTAGAAACGTCAATAAATTAGAGCCAAAGTCGGGCGTATCTACTGAGGGCTAAAACGCCCCATACAAACAGAGCTAAACGCGCGACGTCACATTTTCAACACGGCCCGTAAAGTCGTACATGCATTTTGTTGATTCTGGTCGTGAAGAACTACGTTTAAGTACATAGTTGTCTTACATTATTTTATTCATCGAAAAGTAAAGAATTCAGATTCTTATTCAGATACTTATAGAATAATATAAGAAATCGTTGAATTCAGGAAATTTTTAGATGAAGTATCTAGTCTTTCTGGAAATTAAATATTTGTTTTTAACTTTATTTTGTGTTTGTGTGGTGTTCTTAAGCCTTTATAAAGACAATGCAACATCTCTATTGGTGGCTAAACATTAAGAGCTAACTGTTATGGCACTTTTATCAGATGTACGCTCTCCGACGGCTGATGCAAGGCTCCCAGCTGACTCCTAAAGCGCCTCTTGGCAACAACGCACGACCAGTCCAGCCGCTGCATCACCGCACCGTTAGGACTAACATCAATTTCAACAAGCAAGGCGTACAGGTATTATATATTATTATTATACACAAATATTGATCTTTCACCCTCATGATGTCCAACATATTTGGTAACAAAAGCTCTTTTACCAGTTAGCTTTTATTTATACTATTTGGTAACGAGACGAGCTGATCGTTTGCCTGATGGTAAGCATAACGCCGGCCCATAACAATTGCAGTGCCACCTAGAACTTTGAAACACAAAGGCTTACGCGGCACTGCAGTGCGCTTGCTACCCTGAGACATTAGGTATTAAGTCTCATAAGCCCAGTAATTTCACTGGATACTCTGCTCATCAAACTGGAACACAGTAATGCTTGCACATTACTGCTTGGCGGCAGACTTCACGATCAAAGCGGTGGTACCAACCCAGACGGACACTCGCAGAAGGGTTAGTCCTACCACTAACAGTTGGGGAAAAACAAATGATGGCGGTACGATGGGACCGCTACAAATGTCATTACAACTTACCATTTAGAGTATAATCCAAATGGAATCGTTTTGAGTACAGTTTTAAGCCTAAAATGAACAAAGCGTTCTGAGTTAGGTTGCCCAAAACGCTCTGAAATAAGCTGACCTTTTGAGCTGAATTTCAAAAGTTTCCTTAATTAGGCTTCAACTGGCTCTCAAAAATCTTTCTAAAATGAGTATCACAAATGCAGTAAGCTGAGTAGCTCAGACGATCTGCAGCACGATACACAAAGCGCTTTGAACTGATCTCGGTAAAGCGCTTTGGAATTAATTGTATAAAGCTCAACACTCTAAACTGAAAGTACGCTGCACAATTCGCCCTGAAACAAACTGCTCTACGAATTGCATTTGGATGTAGAAGAGAGTAAATTTTTGCAGTTTTTAAAGTTAAAACAAAGCTTTTTCACAGCGTGTTCTTACGCCCTTTATGAACTAAGTTACAGCTTTGTTCGTGACCTTTGACACCAGCTCCATAAACAATGAACAAAGATATAATACGAAAACTTTACAAATAACCATTTTGCAGTCGACGAGCGGCGCGCTATTCTCTCCTGAAGTGATTCAGCACCAAGCCACAATAAAGTATATACAGTACAGAGAAACTACCTTATTTTAGTCACCCATACTTAGTCAAGATTAAGAGAAAGTTCTAAGAATAATTCGGCACATGGAATACACTTTCTTTTTATGCGCCGCAAACTATTCATTTTAAATTTAGGTACCTATTTGTGAAGAAGTAAAGATAAACAATATTGATAGCAGTGGTACTAAATGTGACCATCATGCTATTGATCTGTTGTTTTGTATCTCTCACCGAGGTGGTTCGATTTTGGCATAATGTAAGCAGATTTATGCATATAACAAACATTGGCGGAGAGTAATCTTTCAGGAGTAATGCCACGTTGTACCTACAAGACGTTTTTTCTGACGGCCTCAAATAAAGATTGAAAGGGTCTCTAACACCATTTCCTAGTTGGCTGTTATTTGCAACACAGATAGACAAACCTATCAATGGCGTAGCTACATCCAAAATGTATATCAGAGACAACAATAAAGGTCGATTTTTAAACTTTCCTCGTCACGTGACTCATAATATCAACCAAATACTTTTACTGTAGATGAGGTCAAACAGCGAACTCTTAATAGAAGTATTTACCATACTGCAACTGAATATATTGCAGCACAAGTCTTATCTGCGTAATGAACGCGCAAACTAGGGGCAGTAAATAAGCACAATAATCACGAACTCAGTTACAACGTGTTTATTGCCGCGCTGCATGAGATCCTGATCTAGAGATTGTTAATTGTAATTAGAGTGAATCAAGCTTTTACAAGGTCTTTAACGATTAGTTTGCCCGTAGCTTCAGTGTTGCTGAGTGAAAGCGACCAATAAACCAACACACCAACAAACTAACATACACACAAAATCTTCCGCCTGGGTTTGCTCGTGCCGACAACCAGTAATTTGCAAGCGTTACTGTGTTCCGGTTTGATGAACAGAGTAGTCAGTGAAATTACTAGGCTTATGAGACTTAATACCTAATGTCTCAGGGTAACGAGCGCACTGCAGTGCGAACCTGCCTTTGTGTTTCAAAGTTCTGAGTGGCACTGCAATTGTTATGGGACGGCGTTACGCTTACAAGGCAAACGACCAGCTCGTCTCGTTGTCAAATAGTATAAAAAACACACCCATTTTTTCGCTTTACAGCACGGATAGATAAAAAAAGAAACTTCTCGTGTATAAATTTAGAATTGCTAAACGTATTTAAAATATGTTGCAGTTCCATAATATTTCAAGGGTACATACCCAGTAGTGGTTGTAATAAAGTTAGCTTTGAAACAATAGGCTTAACCAATGCAAGGCAAGGACAATAAATTCCCCAAAATCCTCCTAAGACGACCGTTTGGAATCGAGATAATAACTCACGGTTGTATCGGACTTACATTATCAAATGCAGCTTAAAATAGCTTCCCTCTGATCACGGTCCGTTAAAGTTAAATAAATGGGTATTAAGTATTTTTCAATCTGTACAGGATGATCCATCAAGATGGGTCAGTGTTATATAATTACTAGCTTCTGCCCGCGGTTTAAGCCGCGTTCCCACAGGATCAGTGCATTTTTCCGGGACAAAAAGTAGCTTATATAACTCTCTGGTCTGTATAGTATTTCTATGCCAAAAATCACGTCGATCCGTTACTCCGTTACTGCGTGAAAGAAGGACAAACCAACAAACACACTTTCGCATTTATAATATTAGTAAGATTATGGAAAAGTTTAAAACAACTATAGAAAATCCCAAAATAAGGACTAACTATAATTTAACACCATGTGCTCAATCAACGAAAAGCAGAGTAAAATCTAGTCTTATAAGTTTAGACGAGCAATTCTTATATAGGTATACATTTATTTCCCGGAAAAGGCTCTAACGATTAGGATGAAATTTTGTATTTACACTAAACACTACTTAAATCAAGATTTGTGGTTTGTCATATTTAATCACGGGACTATGGTACGTTTATGAGTTAAACGATGTATAACACAGGTTTTAGGTTTGGTTTTTTTTTTGGTAGCACTGTATAAGTTTATGATATTTTTTGTTACAGGGGTCGAGCAATTGTCCTGATATGTACCGCAACATGCATTACACAGGTAAAAAAAAAACAGATTTTTAATTGTATACAGTTTTATTTAAGAATCGTTTCAGTGCACTTTACGAATGGAGCATGAAGCATGGATTTAAAATTAGAAACTGTGCATAGAAAACATTTTTTTTTTCTTATTAATATTGGATAAAAAGTTTAGTTACTGTTGACGATCCAGAAAATTTACACCTAATATGTGTGATGTAATATTTCAACTCTTTACAATGTGCCATAGAAAACCGCGCTGTGTAACACTGTTGCATGATTTTCATTTATATATTGTACACTGCAGTGTATTCCAGTCTTTTAATAAACTGGCTGGAATGTTAGCGGGAGCTATTTTAATTAAATTGTGAATTATTTTCAGCACGTTATTCCCGAAAGTCGCGCTCGAAAAAAAGTGTTGCATGCAAACGAAATTCTGTTCCAAAGAAATGTCACAAAAATAGGTATAGTTGATGCATGTCGCACTCGCCGCTTCTGTAATTAGTGTCTATAATTGTTGTGATAGACGTACGAGCTTGAATCACAGCTACAAACTTACTTATGTTTATCATCATTTATGTTATGAGTTATTATGGTTATGTTTATCCTGATTTGTTTTATGGAATAATATTCTGGGGTAACTCAGTTTCCGACTCCAAAAGACATCCCCTTATTCACCGTCATTTATAAACTGATTTGGAAAATTATTTTTTTATTTGAAAGGATATTTCAGGTTGGTTCAATAGAAATGTCATCAAAATCGTTTCAGTAGTTTGTCATTTAAGTCAGTTCATCGCTTTTTTAAAGCAATTTTGGATATTATTTAAATGTATTTAGCTGTAATATTTGTACAGTAGTTAATGGAATTCATTTAAACTTACGTTTCAGCAACCCAATGGCCCCGGGAACACAGCATGCGGTACAGGAGCGCTGATGACTTGACCATACCAATCAATTAATTACAAACCAAAATTATTATTACACCAAAAACTTGGACAACCAAAACTAAAATTAAATTAAATTTGACTAAAATTAAATTTGACGTGGGGTTATTAAATTTGTGTCAAATATGTTTGTTTTAAACTAATGGATAACGAGATGGGCCGGTCGTTTGCCTGATGGTAAGCATAACGCCGGCCCATAACAATTGCAGTGCCACTCAGAACTTTGAGACACCAAAAGCCTGCGCGGCACTGCATTACGCTCCTTAGCCTGAGACATTAGGTATTAAATCTTATAAGCCGAGTCATTTCACTGGCTACTCTGCTCATCAAACCGGGACACAGTAATGTTTGCACATTACTGCTTGGTGGCAGACTTCATGAGCAAAGCGGTGGTAACAACCCAGACGGACACTCGCTGAAGAGTTAGCCCTACCACTAACAATTGAGACTGGTTGTGATCACTCTGGTCACCAGATCACCCTTTTGTGTTATGTTTCAAATGACGTTATAAATAATCTTTTGATAGGTATTTTTAAATAACCCCACTCTTTATTATTATTAGTAATGGACATGTAAATATACGATGTGTAACTATGCTTTAGTAATCTATACTTATATCTTGTTGCGAAAATGTGTATGTTTTCTATAAATAGTTTAGATAGAGTTGTTTAGGTCAATTAATGTTTGTAAGTGTAACTATTCTAGAATAATATTATATTGCTGATTGATTTAAATTACAAAACAAAGATACAAGTTCTTGAACTTTTTTTTTGTTAAGTTATAAAATAAGCCCAGCTTTTGTGTCCTAGAGGACAGTATGTATAGTATAATATATTTATTTATTATTATAATTATTGTGAACCATAAATAAATTTTACTCGTATACATTACCTACAAGTAAGATAAGATTAGATCTTCATAATTATAATAATAAACAAATATATTATATTATACATACCTACAGTTATTGCTATAATATATTCTTATTATATATGTCTTTCTCTTTGTTTTCAAACTTTTTGAACAGTATATTACATTTCAGAAACTTCTGTGTAAAATTGCATATTTTCTGTCTCTATATTTTTTTCTATTTCATGATTTTGTGTAGCTATTAAAAAGTCAATTTTCCTAGACAATATCTTTACAAATGCATATATTTAAGCTGTATACCAATCCTGTAACATATTGCTTTAAATGTGGCCACGAAATTGTAGAATTACAAAAATGTAGATTAGTATCTGTTACGTGGTATATTCAGTACGTTTAGAGATGTATAAATAAATATCTAATTAATAAAAGTATCATAAAACGTCCACACTGTTAAGTGTATCTACTACAAATTGTAATAATTAATATATTAAGCTTGAATAGCTATAATGTAGTTTGTAGAAAAAGTTAAGAGGAAATACAAAACAAATTATTAATAAAAATAGTTTTAAACATTATATAATAGTATGGACGTATATAAACAAAGTTAGATTAGGGATAAATTCGTAAGTTACAAAAATATTAATAAATAATATTGCAAAATAAACATGCTTTTAATAACGTTTACGACCCGCCCAAAAATTATTAAATTATACTGTCAATTTTGTAAAAAATTTACTCGTTTCTAGCAAATATTATGAATTTTCTAATCGACTTGATAATACCAAAATTTTATAAATTGTATAATAATAATTTTCTTAATTATTTATTATATTTGGTAACTAATTAGCATTTATTTCAGCGATCATAAAAACTATTAAATTAACCAACAAAATGTATAAATATGTATAAAGCATAATATTATATATTAGGTCTTAAATATATTACTTTTTGTAGATCAATAGGTAGAAGTAAAATAAGTGCAGTGTTATGTATATCAAAACTCCGGATGTATTGCTTTTCTTTTCAAAATAAAAAATAAACATAACAAATAAGTATCTGGCCACGAAAAAAAAAAAAAGAAAAAAGTGTACGTAGCTCGCTGATGTGTATATGTGTGTGTATTATGTAGAACAGAGTCTACATTGACACATAAATATTATAGAACTGCTTAAACCAAAAAGGTATTTATATAATCTATGTCATAGACTATGCCTGTGTTGAAATTGAGTTAGTAAATAAAATGATTATGATATTCAAGTCACTGTTTTTTTATTGTATACTAGCTTATGCATACGGCTTCTCACGCTCAGAACCCGGATAAAAAGTAGCTAACATCAATCAAGGATAAGGTAGTTTCCTATTGATGAAAGAATTTTTAGAATCTCTGGTACATTAGGGGTAACAACAATTTTTTTTAATGTTATTTGTTAACGAGACGAGCTGGTCGTTTGCCTGATGGTAAGCATAACGCCGGCCCATAACAATTGCAGTGCCACCCAGAACTTTGAAACACAAAGGCCTGCGCGGCACTGCAATGCGCTCGTTACCCTGAGACATTAGGTATTAAGTCTCATAAGCCCAGTAATTTCACTGTATACTCTGCTCATCATACCGGAACACAGTAATGCTTGCACACTACTGCTTGGCGGCAGACTTCACGAGCAAAGCGGTGGTAACAACCCAGACGGACACTCGCAGAAGAGTTATTCCTCCCACTAACAAAACACAATCAAACAAACAAGCAACAAACTACCTATTTTTAAAAGCAGAATAAATTGAATGAATAACTAGGTTATACTTGAATTAAGTAACCGCTTACCATCAGGCGGGCCGTTAGATTGTTAGCCACCAATCAAACGCAATTCTAGCTAGCTTAAAGAAAAAAGAAACAATATATTTATTATAGCTATGAATATCTACATAGATTTGAAATTGCTACCAAGGTTTTTACGAACGCTAGTAACTTTTAAACTTTCGCGATTCGAAAACATTGTTTTTTTTATGTTTTTTTTTAAGCACAAGACTTAAGTCCCTTGCTTAAAAATAAACAATGTTTACGAACGCTATCAGCGCCATCTCTGAACTGCTTTCTATAATGAATAAGTTCCGCCAGAGCCGCTGGGTTTTTATAAGATTATTTATTTAGTAATAGTCTATGACAACAATAGCATACTAACAAAAGGCGAACCTTTTGATGGTATACTAGCGGTGATGTAAGAAGGAGAATCTATACTGAAAGACTTTGCGCGTTCCAGTTCACGAATTTCAAACCCCACGCAAAGCTCTCTGTCTCTTTCAAAGAACTTTAGACTCTAAACTGTTACACTCATAAAATAACTAAATCGGCTAACCACATTTATTTAACATTATAACAGAGCAGTTTAGCATAGATTAGCAGAAACATAAAGGAAACGCAGCGATACAGCAGCGTATGCTGCGCCGGATGTGTCCGGGCGGCCATGTTGTCTGCGACCCCGCTTCCGCCGGAACTACGCTTGCTACGACGCTCCACACCGTACGTAGGCTACGAAGTGCACATGCATCATTTGGGACAAAAGAATGTTTGGTGGAAATTATGGTTTTTATTAAATATTAGCTTCTGCCCGCGGTTTCGCCCGCGTTGCCACATGAACCGTGCATTTTTCCGGGATAAAAAGTATCCATGGATCTATGGCCAAAATCACAAAAGCAAAGAAGGACAAACCAAAAAACATACAAACACACTTTCGCATTTATTATATTAGTATGTAAGTATGGATTATTTAGTCGCGAAAATATGTAATATGTGAAAAATTTATCTGAATTAGATCAATTTTTTGATAAGTATATAACTACATATACCTATATATACGTGATAGCGCAAACTGAGGATTGGCGGAAGAACTGCTCGACACAAGACAAGGAAAGCTTGTGGGATAAGACCTATAGAGAGATCAGAAATGTAGCCAGCCGGCAAGAACATATGCTCCTGAGGAATACTGAAGGTTTCCCTTACCAACCAACGTCTAGGTTGGTACCACCGCTTTGCTCGTAAAGTCCACCGCCAAGCAGTACGGTTTGATGAGCAAAGTAGCTTCTGAAATTACTGGGTTTATGACAATTTATACCTAATTTCTCAGGGTAACAAGCGCACTGTAGTGCCGCGCAGGCCTTTGTGTTTCAAAGTTCTGAGTGGCGCTGAAACTGTTATGGGCTGACGTTATGCTTACCATCAGGCAAACGACCAGCTCGTTTCATTATCGAATATCGATAGTATAAAAAAGATGTGTGTTCACGCATTCACAATAATCAGCTTGGATTTTGCTACCGTTTAATGTACGCTCAAATTACCTAGTATACCTACTACTGTTTTTCTTATTATTATTATTCTTATTCCTCTCCATCCAAAGGTTGTCTGGAAGAGATCGCTATTTAGCGATAAGACCGCCCATTGTACTTAATATACCTTATTTATTTATGTTCACTTTTGTATTATGTTGGTGTACAATAAAGAGTTATCTATCTATCTATCTATCTACTGTCTACTCAAAGCGCATTTATGCATTTATGTATATATAAACTCATCATAATGTGCAACATTCAATACTACAGCAACTGAAATAGTTATAGTATAAAACCGGCATCGAGAATGTTTTAAACTACTGCTACTAAAGCGACTGTTTTAAAAGGACATTACGCATTTTAAAACTAGTTAATGTCCACAGAGTTCCGTAGCCGGAAACTCAGCGGGCGGAAGTGGCCAGCCGCCATATTGTTTGCTAGCGAACTTCCGGTGCAAGCCTCCACTTGTCTTGTTGAGTTGCATGCACGAGGCACTTTACGTGTTCCTTTTAAATCGGTTTTTGATGTCGCCGCGCAGAATGATGAGGTTTCAAGATTTTCATGCTTACAAGTTTTACTATTTGCAACAATCGCATTTTTTAACAGGTAAAGCTGTTGCCCTTTTACCTCTATCTTACTTGAGGATACACACAAATAGCATTCATTTCAAAGTGATTCTAATACTGCAGTTTACAGAGTGAGTTTAAATTGGCATGTTATACCTGAAAGGGGTGATTAGTACCAAGGATGTCCAGTGTCCACAAGTTGTGAGAACCTGCCTTGGAAATGTTTTTTTTTATGTTATTAAGTAACGAGACGAGCTGGTCGTTTACCTGATGGTAAGCATAACGCCGGCCCATAACGATTGCAGTGCCACCCAGAACTTTGAAACACAAAGGCCTGCGCGGCACTGCAGTGCGCTCGTTACCCTGAGACATTAGGTATTAAGTCTCATAAGCCCAGTAATTTCACTGGATACTCTGCTCATCAAACCGGAACACAGTAATGCTTGCACACTACTGCTTGGCGGCAGACTTCACGAGCAAAGCGGTGGTAACAACCCAGACGGACACTCGCAGAAGAGTTAGTCCTCCCACTAACAAAATGTCATTCTGAAGTTCCATACATAAAAAAATTCACTTCAAACATGAAGTGCGCGGAATTTTCTGGAATTGTTTCTAAATCTCTTCTAATCAACATCATCATTTAACAAAGTTCAACATAGTTCAAGCAGTCAAGTGAATCAGCTGATTTAGGGCTGCCCGGAAGTTCTATATTAGAATTTTGACACAAACTTTAAATGCCAATGAATATATCCGAATTTCAAAAACTCGTAAAACAAATGTTGTTGACCTCCAGGAGTACATTGACCCCCTTCCGGGATAACATACCAATTCAAACTCAGGTTGTATAAGTTACCATGGTAACCATAATGACGCAAGACATGACAAAAGTGACACATTATAACTTGATGCTAGGTAGTTCTAGACCAGTACAAATTGACCTACCCACTATATTAATGTTACATCACTATGCAAAAAGTGTATTTAGTGTATAAATATTTTAGATGTCGAGCACTAAAGAGCCGCCTAAGTAATTTAATTGTGTCTTAGCGGCGCGCCGAAGTAGTAGCGTTCGCAAAAACACCTCTAAGTCTTCTTAAGTTCACAGTTTTTGCCTCCATTTTACTCGAGCACGTGTATGCGTTACGAACTAAGTACCTCGTATGATTTTCATGGATCGGAATATGTAGAGTTTTTAAGTATCTACTTATCGTATCTACGTATGGTGGAGATTTCCCTACCTGTCCAATAATGTACAGAAACTCGGTGGATCATCAATCAATGACATAGAAATTCGAATCATGTGGGTGGTTGGCGATCGTAGCACTGCTGACATCGCTGCTTGGCGTCCGCCAAGTTTATTTACATTATTGGACAAGTATACAAATACGGACCATATGTCATATGCCCCACATGACTATGCCTATCAAATCTGTAGGAATCACGAAATTTAAAATGTAAAAATGTACACGTATTCATTTTAGATAGGCAATTTCGTACACACAGTAGGTACTACGAAATCAAAAGTACAAAAGTTACCGCTGATCTAATTTTTTTATTAGAAAATACTGTGAACGTATATTTTTTTACGTTTGTATAAAGTACTTTTCATAAAAACTTTCAAGTTTAATCTCTGAAACGAATGAACCGATTTCAATTCTGAAACATTTCAGCAGGATACATTGATCTAACTACTAAAGATATTTAGTACCTACTTAGCAGAGAACACAAGCCACGGGGCGTAAATGCTGTTAAAATAAATACAGCAACTTTGTAAGTACCAAAATAATAAATCTGTAGAAGCTCCATAATAACTGTTTCACAATCGAATTTGCACGCTTTCACTTTGAAAGTGAACCAATAAATGAATTATTGTTTCGCTAACGGTACATCGCCGGTCGAGACACAACCAAGTTAGCGCCCATCGACGCCATAATGTACAGCGCACACCACTTATTGTTCAAACAAGTCACTTAACGGTCCCTGATCTACTAGGATAGATAGATCTAATACGATATTGTATAGGATATAAATATGTATGGTCTGGTTTTCTATACTTGTCCAATAATGTAAATACTCGGCGGATTCCAACCAATGATAGCAATAGTGATCCAATCCCTAACCAATGACATGATTCGAATTTTAATTTCTATCTATGTTATTGATTTGTGAGCCGTCGAGTTTTTTTATATTATTGGACAAATAAGAAAATCTCCATCATATATGTATCGACTACTAGGATCCGCTCTATCGATACATAGCTCTAAAAGTTAGTAAGTTGAAATGGCAATGGCCAGGCCACATCGCTCGCAGAAATAACAGATGAGGAACAAAGGTTCTCGAGTGGCGACCACGAACCGGAAGACGTAGTGTAGGACGACCCCCAACTAGGTGGACCGATGACCTTGTCAAAACCGCGGGGAACCGTTGGATGCAAGAGGCGAGTAGCCGATCCAAGTGGCGTTCTATTTAGCATGCCTATGTTCAGCAGTGGATCACCATGTGAAAGATGACGATGTACATTTGTGCAAAATTAAATGATTTCATCCATAATAGTTACTACATAGCAACAGCTCTTCAAATCTATCGCCCGATCATTGTGTTTCCACCGCGCCCGTTTAAACCGATCCGACACAATATAAAGCCATCTCTTTGACCGTCCGGTTGTCAGCACAAAAGTGCCGACTCAATCAAACTGAGATAGAGAGGAAGAAAAAGTGCGCGCAAACTGGATTGTCGCAGTTTCAATTCCATTTGGGCGGGCGCGGTTTGTCTGTGTTAAGGGGGAGGACTGTGGAATAAGCGGAGCGGGGTTAGATAGGCGATAATGGATCAGTGGTAGTAACGTCGTTTGCCGCAGGTCGAGTCCTGCAATGAGACTTTCGGTGGATTTCGGTGAAGGACAATATCGTGAAGCTATAATAGCTTAGTGGTAGTCGTCGTCTGGGTGATGATGATGATGAATGATGATGATGATGATGAATGTAATATAGTAACTAAGTTAGAAGGTAGTTAATTGCTTTCTGTTTTTTAATATGTATTTACATAATTTGCTCTTTTTACATTATTTGATAGCGAGACGATCTGGTCGTTTGCCTGATGATAAGCATAACGCCGGCCCATAACAATTGCAGTGCCACTCAGAACTTTGTAACACAAAGTCCTGCGCGGCACTGCAGTGCACCCGCTACCCTGAGACATTAGGTATTAAGTCTAATAAGTCCAGTAATTACACTGGCTACTCTGCTCATCAAACCGGAACACAGTGTTTTTTGCCATATACAGCTGATAACATTAGTTACTATGAATCTTTTGTTAAAACCTTTAAATATTAAAACTCACCAAAACCAGATTTAACATTACAAAACGCTATTTCTATAATACTGTCACACTAAACTGCGAATGCCATTAAAGAATACTTCCAGCAGTGTAGTAAAAAACTTCAATTCTAAAATTCAAAAAATTTAGCTTACCACCAAGGACATACCCTAACATGTGTTCTAAAGTGTAAAACAGGATAGTAAAGCCTATAGTATTCCGGCAACGTAGGCTCTATGTATACACATTGAAAGAAAAATAGTGCATATAAGGAATAAGGATATACCTATGCAAAGGTGCCAGTAGCAAGTCTCTAAAATGTACTGCAGGATATTTTCGGGAGAGTAAGCAACGATAATACTTATTCTCCGCTCTCGGTTCCAACATTTCGTCATTTTTTTTTTTTATGTTGTTAGGTAACGATACTAGCTGGTCGTTTGCCTGATGGTAAGCATAACGCCGGCCCATAACAATTGCAGTGCCACCCAGAACTTTGAAACACAAAGGCCTGCGCGGCACTGCAATGCGCTAGTTACCCTGAGACATTAGGTATTAAGTCTCATAAGCCCAGTAATTACACTGGATACTCTGCTCATCAAACCGGAACACAGTAATGTTTGCACACTACTGCTTGGCGGCAGACTTCACGAGCAAAGCGGTGGTAACAACCCAGACGGACACTCGCAGAAGAGTTAGTCCTCCCACTAACAAGTTTGATACATTTTACCAAGAGTTTTCGAATTTACCTATTATGCGGACGGATCATACCGCTTCCTGTACCACAAAGGCCACGCCCTAGCCATGTTAGAGTATTCTAAAGTGTAAATCACGGTAAACAACGAAGCCCACAGTTCCCGCGTCGCTTTACGTGATTTAGCTCGTCATTAGTGGTCTACGGTGTAGGCTACGTAGGCTTAACGTAGGCTCTGTAGGTAAGATGTACATTGGAGGTATTAACGCACATTTATATAGACCGTCTGTTTCTTTAGTGTGTGCGTTTTGGAATTTTTTTATCCTATTGGATAACGAGACGAGCGAGTCCTTTGCCATCAGCAAACGACCCGCTATATAACTTCGTTCGTACGTCATTGTCAGGTCTAAGCTGAAAATTAGCGCTGTGTTTTCCACAGTATAATGCTGAGCTTAGACCTTTTTAGACATCACTGTATAATGTATATTGCAGCAACCTGATTAATTAATATAATGTAGGCATAGGTAGTTCATTGTTTGTAGGTTTTGTTTCTTTGTTTATATTTTGTTCTCTTTTTGTTTACATTGTATTATTTGTGTATTTTGTTGTTCTGTGCAGTGTTGTCTGAATAACTGTTTTCGCTGTTTCTTTCTTTACCATCAGTCTAGCATAAAGCCAGCCCTTATAACAATTGCAGTAACACTCAGAACTTTGAAACACAAAAGCCAACGTGGCACTGCATTGCGCTCGTTAGGTACCATGACTCGTAAGCCAAGTAATTTCACTGACTTTGCTCATCAAACAAGAACACAATAATGCTTGCACATTACTGCTTGAAGGCAGACTACACGATCATAGCGGTAGTTACCCAGAAGGACACTCGCAGAAGAGTTAGTTCTGTATCACCTGGTAAATGGAATGGATGGAAAAGCCAGTCTCGACAACAATGTCGCTCCCCGATGTAGGTACCTACAGGAGCGTTGTTACGTAGACGAATTTATACATCTTCTATACGAATAAATAAAATTGAAGTGTCTGTTTGTAATATCAAAATAACAGCTTTTTACTAAATGCATATGAAAGTATATACGGTACCTATAACAAAAACACAATTTTTAATATTTTTGTCTGTCTGTCTGTCTGTTTGTTCCGGGTTATCTCCGAAAAGGCTGGACCACTAGACAGGGTCACTAGTCTTCGGCTGGAAGGAACCGTGTAGAGTTTTCGCTAGTTTTGTGTTTTGTAACAACTTGTTTCATTAACGTTCGTTCTAAAATGAAAACAAGCGAAAATTCTAGACACTTCCTTCCAGTCTATTATGGTAAATTAAATTATAATACTCAACGCACTCTGTATCCTCGTCACATTTATACGACAAAGTGAGTAGACGTTTCCCTCATTATTTTATGGCCAAATACTGTGTCAACCAATCTAACTAAACAACAATAAAAATAATTAGTATGAACAAATAGCAACAACACGAATAAACTTTCAAAATCATACTTCCTACTTCCTACTATCCTACTTCCTACAATCCTACTTCCTACAATCCTACTTCCTACTAATCCTACTATCCTATCCTACTATACAATATTATAAATGCGAAAGTGTGTTTGTTGATTTGTTGGTTTGTTAGTTTGTTAGTTTGTTGGTTTATCCTTCTTTCACGCATTAACGGAGCACCGGGTCGACGTGACTTTTGGAATAGGTATAGTTTAAGGACCGGAGAGTAACATAGGCTAATTTTTATCTCTGAAAAATGCACGGTTCCTTTGGGAACGCAGGTGAAAACCGCGGGCAGCAGCTAGTCATAAATATAACTTGCACGCGAACTTAAATATCTACTGACAATAAACTTGAGCAAAGTAAGCAAAGCGATCATTACGTTAAACCACCGTTAAGTTTATACAAACCCAGTATTAAGGCAACATTGGGTTTGAGCCGCGCTTATTTTCTGTTGTTACCCAAATTGTCGACACTTGAGTACAGATTAGCTTCGTTACCCTGCGGCGTATCCCGTACCTTAAATAGGGATGAGACGAGCATTTCCAAAAAGAGATGTCGATTAATTGAAATTTATTATTACTTTTTGCATTTTCTTTATCTCTTCACTTACTCTTCACTTACATTGAAGAATAAAATCGATTGTAATAAATGATGTATGACATAAAACTTTAGTATCTAGCTATTAAATAGGAGAAGCCACTGACTCCTGAAACACAGTGTATACTAGTTCGGGAGGAGTTCTGGATTCAGCATAACTATGTAAAATATTGTTATGTCAAAATAAATGATTTGTATTTGTATTTTTGTACGGGTTTTATTTGTATTTTATACCTATTCGAAGATAGACCTACTCAAAATGCCTTCTGTATTTTCTGATGTTTTGAAGATAGTACTGGATGAATTTTTGAAAAATCTTACAGCCACTTTGTAATCACTGTTTCTAGTCGTCACTTGTCTTTTATGTCTTAATTATTACGTTACGTGTTGTAACTAATGTACTCTGTGTGTGTTGGGATTATTTGTTATATTTTCGCCTTTTTATCGTATTTTTAAAAGTAATATCTTACTATCGACGACTTGTTTTCTTATCTTACTTGACAACTTTAGCTTGCTTACTTACATTCTCTTATTCATATTAGAAATATAAATTCACTAGTGAGCTTGACGGAAATTATTTAAAAATAAGCTTTTTGGCGAGAAGTAGCTATTTCTTATTAAAACAACAAAAAGCAGCTGCTTTAATTTAAAAATGATGATTAAATTAAAAATCTAGACTATAAGTTTTAATGCTTTTAATAGCACCATAATATTTAGGTCACGCCTTTTTATAGTTAAACCATTATTGCAATGGCATTAACCTTGTTACATTTTGTATCTAGCCCTATTGCGATCCATAAAAAAGACCTCCATACTACGCCTGTCTTAGAAAATTAGGTTACTATGTCGGCAAAGAAAGTTATCGATGTTCTTCATCTCCTCCCTAAGTTTCCAAGTGGTCGCGCGAGGTAGCTCGCGGAATAATGATTTCTTTGAGACCGACTGTTTGAAGAGTACACCATTACTGGCTCTCAGATACGTTTGTGCTGAACTTAATGGCAGATCACAATGCGACTCTAATTGTTTTCCTTACCTTTGTAGGTTGAGGTAGTATGTTTACGAATTTTAAGATCTTTTTCGATTTCACGGATTTTTCCTTTTTCTTTTTTTGTTAAACTTTTTTCCATTTTTTTCTTTTTCATGCCTTCAATACTACTTTGATATTCAGAAAGCTGAAAAGTTTTTGATTGCGTCTTTTTTAATGGGCGTGTTTGTAAAAAAATTTATCATGCAATGATATTAAATAGAACGTTAATTGTGATAGAATAGAATAGAAATCGTTTATTCAAGATAGAAAAGCAATAATCGATCAGGCATTTTCAAATTATTTCTTTTGCCATTATGATGGATTTCTGAACATCTCTACCTCGTGTGAATTTAAGTGAATACATATTAAAAAGAAAACTGTCATTATCCAGGCCTAATATAAAAATCAATAACCAAAATTAAAACATAAAACATATAGAAACAGCATAAAGAAACAATAAATCATCATAAGCAGCCCAAAGCAATTCCAGGCTCCATTGCGAGTAGAAACGACACATGCTACCATATTAACCGTTTTGGGGATATATTTTTTACCCATAAATTAAACAGTAGATACGAAAATCGGATACGGAAATGAGTTTTTCATATGGCAGTAGGTTAAACTGGTGACTTTATATTGCGAAATTAAACGCATAAATTATCAGCGGAACCCAGCCGCTAGCTCAATCCTCGAAACTTGTACTTTGATGGTAAAAAGGATTTAATTAAATATTTATTTGGTGGATTTAGATTGCATGACCACGTTGCGAATGCTGAAGTAAAGACGCTGAACGAAAGTTTGAGAACTTCACTGATGCTTCTTTTATAAACCTTAAATTGATCATCATCAGTATCATCGTATCCATCCACTGTTATGGATAATAAAAATACAAAAAATTGAAGTGTCTGTTTGTAATATCAAAATAACAGCTTTTTACTAAATGCATATGAAAGTATATACGGTACCTATAACAAAACAACTTTTTCAATTTCAATTTTTAAATTTTTTGTCTGTCTGTTTGTTCCGGGTAATCTCCGAAACAGCTGGACCGATTTTGACAGGACTTTCACTGGCAGATAGCTGATGTTACAAAGAGTAACTTAGGCTACTTTGATTTTAGAAAAAGAATTAGGGTTCCGCGCAAAAAATAAAAACCGTGTAATCCAAAATCTCCACGCGGGTGAAACCGCGGGGCAGCAGCTAGTACAGAATAAAAACTGTTAGCATACCTAAATACCATCACATAAAATTGTATGACACTAATAATTAAAAGGTATAAGACAACCGTTGGAGTATCATTTGTTTTTCCCCGGTGAGGTTCAGCTAGAAATAATAACTCTAACACCAACTTCACCGGCCGCCACGGCGACGTCACCAACTACGTATCCAAAAAAATTCATACTGAAATTCCAAATTGGCAACGTTGCCAAACCGTTGCCAAGTGAGATAGAAAATGAAATGAAATGAAATGAAATGAAATGAAATGAAATGAAATGAAATGAAAATGAAAAAATATTTATTTGTAACAATTAGCCTTAAACCTTAGTACAGCGCGACAAGCACTTACATAATAATTTTAACATTGTCAATTGTTACAAAACGGTCCAAACTCAGCATAATGCTGGTCTTAAACAACCAGCGCTGATCTTCCGTTAGGACCTTCTAGTGACGTCACGTCACGGATACAATAATAATAAATAATATTTGTTAGTGACCATAGTAATAGAAAAGTATTAAAAAAAGAAAAAAGCGTGCAAACACAATAAAATAAACAATACACATTACAATAATATAACTAAATAATCTATAGGTAACATTGACATTAAATGATATTTAAAAATGAAAAAAAAGTGTTAACAAAATAAAACATAATATCATTATATTAAATTAAAACCAATGCGAGCATGGAGATGAAAATAAGCTTCCCTGACTTGAAGACACAAGATTTGCTTAATTTTTTAAGTTTACGGTGAGTATTTTAATCGTTTTATTCTTATTTTTACTAGAAGGCACTGTCTGTCTATATAGCACTAGTGTCGTGTCTCTGCATTTCCTGGCCCCTTTGATGTTCATAAAGAAACTTTTTTAATTTTAATCTAAAACTGAAAATGTATTGCAGGTTCCTTATCGGTATAGATAGCTACCCTACATTTCAATATGAATTGTTTAGATACGTATCTAGACGACGCAATGGCGACCTTGTGAAGTAGGGCCCTATGATAGTAACAAAGTAGGTATTTTATGTTTACGCGATCATTTTCCTGTGGATGCCTCCAAAGCAGAGTAAACAGTCAACAAACATA
The DNA here is from genome assembly GCA_907269065.1 of Crocallis elinguaria. Lineage (NCBI taxonomy): Eukaryota > Metazoa > Arthropoda > Insecta > Lepidoptera > Geometridae > Crocallis > Crocallis elinguaria. The sequence continues at coordinate 4,857,877 of OU026076.1, forward strand.
GCATTCTTTTGAAGAAACGAAAAACATATCCCGCAGTTTTGTAAACTTTGGAGTAAACTTAAGCTGAAACCATTCAGTGATTCTTGAGCGACTGTGTTAAAAACAGCTATTAACAATGAAAATTATTAATCAAAGGACGAAAAAAATGTACGCTTGTCAAATCAAAAATATATTACTCATGAACAATTGCAAGAGAACTTTAGTAAAAATTGGCATCTATTTTATATTCCTTAGCATTGCTATACTTATTGCGTTGGTACCAAATATTGTGAATAGTAATGGTAATGAAGTACTGAGACATGCCAGATTCACAACTGATTTGAAATATATTTTGTTCTGGAAGCAGTCAAAGAAGAACAAAAAGAATTTCTTCAATAAGGACACGGAATATTTACCAGGGCAGACACAATTCATCCAGCAAAACTGTCCACATATCAACTGTTACGTTACTTATAACAAAAGTCTACTTGAAACAGAAGAAGATTTTGACGCGATAGTGTTCAACGTTCATGACATGAAAAAACTTAATACATACAATATATACTTGGGAAGAAGTCAGCGCCAGATTTTTATATTCAAATCTCTCGAGTCTTCCGAACACCATCCAGTTTGCAATCCTGTATACGATGACTTTTTCAACTGGACATGGACTTATAAATTAAATTCAGATATACCACATCCATTTATCAACGTTCACAATGCTAAAAATAATCTGATTGGTCCAAGTAACTCAGTAGACTGGGTAAAGGATATGCCACATTCAGATGAAAGTAAAATCAAAATTGCTGGTAAGAAAAAAGCAATTGCTTGGCTAGTGTCTAATTGTAAGCTGAAACATAAGCACCAAGACTTCGTTCAAGATTTGAGAGAAGAGCTAAAAGGCTACAACTATAGCATAGATACGTATGGACCGTGCAGCGAGAAAAAGTGCCCAAAAGGTGGCATTGTTAAATGTTTCCAAATTATTGAAAAAGATTATTTTTTTAATCTCGTGCTGGAAGATTCAATTGCAGAAGATTACGTGACCGAGAAGATGGTAAAGGGGATGACGTATTTATCTGTGCCGATAGTTAATGGTTTAGCTAACTATACCAAGTAAGTTTAATTTTATACCGCAAAAGTTAATACCTACGTAGAAAGTTTTGACTAAGAATGTTGAAACAAAAAATTAACGTTTAAAAAAACGTTTTGACCAAGGTTTATTGATTGTGATCTGAAAAAGACTTAAGATACACCTGTTTAGTCTTAATACCATGAATTTAACTCGCGAAAGTTTGATAAGATTTGAAACAGTAATAACTAATAAATAAATAAATAAATAAATAAATAAATAAACAGTCCTGTCGCCAAACACCTATATATATGTTAACGGAGTTGCACTTGAGAGCAAGTTCTAAACTAGGCTTAGCATGATTCGGCATCTTCAACCACATCGTCACTTAAGATCAGGTGAGATAGAGGTCGAATTCTAACCTTTTAAACATAAAACAACAGATTTAAAGATAAGGATGACATAACTAAAACATTAAATCAGATCAGATCATCAGATCCCCTCAAATAGTCAGCAAAAGCATTCAGATAAAAAAACACATACAAATAAACACGCGGACTTTTACGGTGTTACCACCAAAATCGCTTTATACCTGTTTAGCTAGACAGTGTCTAAAGATACAAGTCTAGAACGATTAGAAATGTCACAACAGAATAGATTTAGATAACAGTTAGACGCTACTTAAATCAAGATTTGTGGTTGTTTATATTTAAACACGTAACTAAGGCATGTTTAAGTGTTAAACGCTGTTTAACACAAGTTTAATGTTTTTGTGGTAAGACCGTAAAATTCTACTTTATTCAGTTAAGATCTACGTTCAATATTAAATCGCGTCTTCTTTTCAGGTTCCTGCCTCCTGGCTCCTACATCAATGCTCGTTTATTTAATCTTAAGAAACTGGGCGCAATTATAGACTATCTCATCAAAAACCCTGATAAATACTCGTATTTTTTCGACTGGAAGAACTACTACTACTACACGACAAGACCTAGGAATTACCTCTGCGATTTATGCACCAAGTTGAACGAAAATGAGATTAAAAAGAGTTATAGTGAACTGAGGCGCTGGTGGAACTCGGACTTTGAGGATACTTGCCAAAGAGTTCAGTTGTATAATTTATTCAGGGATACTCCTTAGTTTTCGTTAATTGGTTTTAGTAGTATAACCGGTGTGAATATTTGTAAATAAGCGAGTCATGCGAGAGTGTACAAGAATGAATGGGGCCGAGTGTACGCACACTCAAACCGACCATAAAGTTTGGTGATAGAAAGAAGAAAGAAAGAAAACATATTTATGCATGACCACTTAAACCTAGAACAACAAATAAATAAGAAAATAAAACAAAAGAAAAAAAATAAGTGTCACAAAATGGTCCCAGTTCAGCGTAATGCTGGTTTAAAGCCAGCGCTGATCTTCCGTTGGAACCATTTGGTGGCGTCACGGCACGACACATATCTGATCTATCATATAATACGGAGATCTGAGGTAAAAAGTAAGTTAGACTGCTTAAAACGATACAAATATATTTGACCCATTTTACCACCGACTCTATTTATTATTTATATTTATTTCTAGCAACTGGTGTTGAAATGAAATGAAATTATTTATTTGTCAGAATTTTGGGTACAATGTTTGCAAAGATGTCATTATCCATTATCCATCAAAAATCTGCCTGGTTAGGCGTACAAATATTCAAATGTACTAAGTGTATAAATGTTTGTTACTGTAAATGACATATTTATTACTCACCTACCGGACGGTTGGCATTAAAATTAAATTATGTGTAAAACTATAAATCATAGTTTTAAATAGTATTCATAGTGGTATTAGTATTCATAGTTTTAAAGGCTAAATCAGCCTCTCACGTACGCTCAATGACGTACAAATTACAATTCACACTCCAATAAATAAATGTCTTAAACCGTAGTATCCTTATTGTAATGTAGAGCATTTACAAAATATTCCTCTAAGTTTTATACAAAAAAGTCACACCTATTATTAAGTTCTCTCGGCAGCTCGCACACTTTTCCATCATTTTGCATTAAAAGGGCTGCCGATATCAGTCCTCAGGGAGGCATCTGTGATCGACGGCTCGGGACACGGATTTATTGAATACTTTTGCTTCTCTATTTCTTTATTCTTTGACGAGGCGATGGGTCATCCGTCTTTCTCGTTCGTTTGTTTAGGGATTTGGAGATATTAAATCGATTGGAAGTTAATGTGATTTTCGATCAGGAACTGTTTCTTTGTATAAAAGAGAATGCATGATGAAACAGAAATCTATACCTTCTATACATACAAATAAAGGTGGTAGTGGTTAGGACTAACTCTTCTGCGAGTGTCCGTCTGGGTTGCTACCACCGCTTTGTGAGTGAAGTCTGCTGCCAAGCAGTAGTGTGCAAGCATTACTGTATACCAGTCTGATGAGCAGAGTAGCCAGTGAAATTATTGGGCTTATGAGGCTCAATACCTAATGTCTCAGGGTAACGAGCGCACCGCAGTGCCGCGCAGGCCTTTGTGTTTCAATGTTCTGGGTGGTACTGCAATTGTTATGGGCCGGCATTATGCTTACCATCAGGCAAACGACCAGCTTGTCTAGATAAAAAATAACACAAAAAAAAAATTAAGTGTCTGTTTGTAATGCAAGATAACAGCTTTTAACTAAAAGTATATGCATATACATGATACTGCATGACCGCACACATTACCACATTTTCCATGTGGTCTAGACATTGCCATAAGTGATTAATCAGTGAAAGGTATATCCATCTTTAAAAAGTAATTAATAAAGATATCATGTAAAGTAGTATGCGTACGCCATCCATTACACACATTCAGCGCCAACTTCGCGTCACGTCGGTAATTCCGCGGCCGGGATTGGTCGCTGGGGACGCAATCAGTTATTTAACGGTGTCGACAGCTCCCGCAGGATAGCATCGGGCAAACCGCTTCGATATAGGCACATCTATACGTACTCTGATATTTACCCCCGTAGGTAGCCTATAATGCAAACTTCAGCCTGCCTCGACACAGTCGGTGGGTTTTGGTTGTATTTTTTTCTTTTTTGATTTGTTTGGTTTTGTTTTTGTTGTTATTTTTTTTAGTCTACGCAGGTTAACTGTTTTTTTATTTGGTAACGAGACGAGCATGTCGTTTGCCTGATGGTAAGCATAACGCCGGCCCATAACAATTGCAGTGTCACCCAGAACTTTGAAACACAAAGGCCTGCGCGGCACTGCAGTGCGCTCGTTACCCTGAGACATTAGGTATTAAGTCTCATAAGCCCAGTAATTTCACTGGTTACTCTGCTCATTCACGATCGAAGCCTTCACGAAGACCTAACCTAGACTTCACGAGCAAAGCGGTGGTAACAACCCAGACGGCCACTCGCAGAAGGGTTAGTCCTCCCACTAATAAACCTACCTCTGCTGCTTATGTAAGTTTTATGTTCTAAAGTTTATCCAATAGTATTAAAAAATGTATTATATATATGGATGACTCTTCTCGTACATATACGTGTAATTTGGCCCCGTTCCATAAAGATAACATACTTTAATGTTTCTACTATGACCAAACGCGGATTGCTGTAATTGTGCGCATCGAGCCGCTTGTCGAAGTGGGTGGTAACCGAACGCACCTGGGCCTGGGTGCAATGTTGCGGACTACTACTTGTTCTCGATCGCATATTGGGGTAGGTACTTCATATTCTACTAACTGCTGCCCGCGGTTTCATCCGCGTGGAGATATTGAATTGTATGGTTTTAATTTTATTGCGTGGATCCCTAATTTTTTTTCTAAAATAAAAGTAGCCTATTTTACTCCTTGTAACATCAGCTATCTGCCAGTGAAACTCCCGTAGAAATCTGTCTAGCCGTTTCAGAGATTACCCGGAACAAACAGACAGACAGACAAAAATGTTTAAAATGGTTGTTTTGTTACAGGTGCCGTATATACTTTCATATCCATTTGGTTAAAAGCTGTTATTTCGATATTACAAGCAGACACTTCAATTTTATTTATTTGTATAGATGTACCTATGCATTGCATTGAGCGGCATTTTAGTAGTAAGGGACATATAGGTACTGACCTTTAAGATAATGATAGATAGACAATAAATGTTTGGCAGATTAAACCAGCTTCTATATAATCTAAATAAAATAGGTATCATCGCCTTCGTACATATATACAACAGAACTCGTATATTCCTTTTCAACAATCACCCCATTATACAAACTGCTGTTATCAATTTTATCTGCATAATATTCGCCGCCGTAATATAATACGATTTTTTTCTTCAGTTACCATTGGCGCATAGAACCTGATCCAATCAGGTTCTATGCGCCAATGGTAACTGATTTTATATGCACTGAAATTATACGAAGTGAAATGATGTCGCCATGACGCGACGGCGCATGAACCTCTCAATTGACAGCTCGCAGGGCGGAAAAAACACACTTTTACGTTCCGAAACGCGTGGCAAAGTCTTGCGTTTAGCGTTTACTCTTAATCTAGGTTGACATGTACTATCTATCTCACTTAATCTTAAATGTAGTCGGAAGTAAATACGCCATGACATCTGGATCTGAAGAACAGCAGTTGGACTACGCCAATAACGTATTTTCATCATGAGGTGTTAGCTAGCCAGTAGTAATTAAGTAATGCCCTTCCACCTTACTATCATAGTTTTAAAATCCACAATTCCACAATTATACCGATGTTGCACAAAACACAAAATTCATAATTACTATCTTTATATAGGTTTAAAATCATCACATTAACACAATAAAATGAAATTTACAAAAAAATATAATTTCCAGAAAATATCTGCATCTAAATGTTTCCAGAATTCAATGGTTTTTTATCATCCAATAGTAATTTAAATGACACTAACAAATTCTATACATTTCAATTGATAAAAAAATTTAAGACAACTATGTACGCAGTTTTTCACGGCTAAAATCAACAAAACGTATGCTTTTAGTACCATACAGCTTTACGTCACTGAACATTTGACATCACTTGTTCAGTCCAAGTTTTATGGGGAGTTTTAACGCTCAGTAGTCACACCCGACTGTCACTCTAATTTTTGACGTATCTTGCGTTCGATTTCCAGTTGTTTCGATATAAAGATTTGATTCTCATGAGAAACCGATTTGATTGACATCATAAAAAAATTGAGTCAACAGGGAAAACTGTGGTACGTGGTCGTATGTTATGTTATCTCCACAAAAGCTCAATGAGATTGTAGAATTTGAACCCTCTTCCTTTTGATCAGCAAGCGATTTTAATACCTCTGCGCTATTATTGCTTTAAAGTGTCTTATCACCTTATTTTTTTGTGTAGTAAAAAGTCCATTAGGATAGAGAACCAATGGTAAGGCCATTTACACGATTGTCTATCTAATTAAACACATATTGCTTGTACGGCTGCAAGCCTACACCTGAGGACGAGTTATGGTAGGCTGTTTAGCAATCTAAATTGGCTGGTTCTGGGCTCAATTTGTTTAAATAAGTGCATTAAGTTTTACTTGACATAGTAAAATAAATGTGAGACAATCCAAAATACGTAGGCTCTTATTAATAAACTGTGTTAAATGGTGGTTTAGCTAAACTATGCTTTGTGTTTGTTGTTCTTTGACAATTTTAAACTGAATCGAAGGAAACAAAACATAGTTTAACTATTCAACCACTTAACACTGTTTATTAATAAAAGCCTTATGATGACCATTGTAAAAAAGCAACAGAATGTAATCTTTCACTGCTTTTAAATATGGATTCCTCAGGAACTCTTGTCCTGGCCCCATATTCTAATCATCTCTCGCTCGAGGGCCTCGCCTGGGCACTGAGCAGGCATAATTCAAATCGCGGGCCCAGTGGCGCCCTCTGCCTCCTTCACGCGCTACGAGTGTCATAGAACCTTCTCGAATATTCATCAGCCTGACTTGATTACATGGCTAGGTCTTGCAAACTAGGCGCAGCTTGTTATGTTGTATATTGGATGATTCCATTAGGGTAACGAGCGCACTGCAGTGCCGCACAGGCCTTTGTGTTTCAAATTTCTGGGTGGCACTGCAATTGTTATGGGTCGGCGTTGTGCTTACCATCAGGCAAACGACCAGCTCGTCTCGTTACCAAATAACATAAAATAAAAAAGTCAGTGATTTGCGCCTTACCATTTGTTTTTCGCGTCTAACACAACGACCAAAGAGCATAAATTAGAAACTGCGAACAAACTTCATGCTTTCTTATTCAGAAACATATTTTATTAAAACTTCAGACACACTTTCACTCAAACTTTCCATCTCATCACCCTCGAAAGGTCATTGACACCAGACTCTGATAAAATAGCACAGAGTAAGCAATCCTTGAAAAATTCATACATTTCAACGTTCAGTACCGTCGGCAAGTCAAGTGGAGTCCGCAAGTAGTTAGCATATCGTCGAGATCGTCGCCTGTTCGAATATTCAACAGCTCTTTGTCTCTGACCCTACTTCCACAATAGAACTGTAAGACAGTGATCAAGATTCATCTCCACATTACACCGAAATCCTACCAACTCCTACTTTCCTACTGTTCCTACTAATATTATAAATGCGAAAGTGTGTTTGTTGGTTGTAGCCAGTGTGACTCGGGATGATGTAATTATACTAACGATATCACGATACCACATCCAAATCTGTTCAGGCATTTAAAAGTTAAGGTGGAATAAAGAAAGTTACATACATACAAACATACATACATGAAACCTAAAAACATTACACTTGTAGGCGACCCTCTACACATTGCTTTTATAGTTTTTAATTCACATTTATAATTTATGTTTTTTATACAATATGTATAGATTGTCGATATCGGTATATCGACCTGTCCCATCGCGGCCTACCTGGCGTCAAACTAGAGGCGCGCGCAACTTTCATTGCGCACGCATCATGAAGCTGCGTGCGCAGATGTCGTTTAGACTTTAGACAGATTTTTCTTCTTGACGTGGACGCCGGGATTATATTCTCTTTGGTGGACGCTAGCCTCGAAGAAAATATTTTAAGTTATTTTTATATTCTTTGTAACCATCGCCTTGTTTCCCTCAAAAGATCCTTCCTTATGCACCTTCCAGATTTTATACAGATAATATTATATTGTGAAACTGCAAATAAATTTCACAACACATATCGGGTGAGTTTGATTAATTATCATCTTGTGGGGGTAAATACATCAACGCTACGCTGATTCAACCCCCACCATATCAACATCCTCTCACTAACCCATACACTCCTTTTTTGTGCAGTTGTTTAAAAACAGTATAGTAGTAGTATAAAAGTAGTTAGGCAAAGTACGAAGTTTTGTAACTGTCTCGCAGGTAATTTGCGCTACTCGGGACTCCAACTATGGTAATGAGTGACGTCAGACTGTTTGTGTTTCGTGACAATCGTTTGATTTTGAACTTTCCCTCGAAGGCAAAAACAAAATTCATGAGGCTACCTGGAAAACTCTTGAATTAGGGGAACTAATTGAATTTCGTTTTATTTGTCAAAAAAGATATTTATAATAAAAAGACGCAATGAACAGGTGTATCTTCTAATGGTTAGCACTTATCTGTAACAACTAGAGCCACCCAGACCAGAATAATAGACAATACTACTACGTGGTAGGACTAACTCTTCTCCGAGTGTCCGTCTGGATTGGTACCACCTCTTTGCTCGTGAAGTTTACCGCCAAGCTGTAATTTGCAAGCATTACTGTGTTCCGGTTTGATAAGCAAAGAAGCCAGTGAAATTACTGGGCTTATGAGACTTAATACCTAATGTCTCAGGGTAACGATCGCAGAGCAGTGCCACGCAGGCATTCGTGTATTGAAGTTCTGAATGGCGCTACAATTGTTATGGGCTAACGTTATGCTTACCATCAGATAAATGACCAGCTCGTCTCATCTAAAAGTATTAAAAAAATATGATTTAAAAATTCGATGTGTACTCATTTATATTCGATTAAGATATGTTGTTAAACTTCGAAGTTAAAGTAATAAGTGTTGTAAAAAGAGCAGTGATTCATTTAATTCCTGTTCAGAAAAAACGGGCAAAAAAAAAGGTCAGAAACAAGCTAATTCACTAAAAAATATAGTAAAGTTGAAAAACTGTGTCAATATATCAGTCATCGTTGAAACGTTTAGCATTTATGCTTAGGTAAACGATTTTTTGTATGAAACCGTTTATGTTAGCCAAATCAAAAGAATATTTCAGCAGTTTTTCAGACAAAGGCCTCAAATAATCAATGGATATTAATGTCAGCGTTTTCTTTTAAAAATATCGCCTAGTCGATGACAAAGCTTAACCTTTTTAAAGGGTAGAAGGGTTTCGAAGGGAATTTTATAAATTCGTGAATCGACAAACTTTAATACACTTAAAAAATGAAGAAGATAAAATTCTAGAAACCTTACCCACGCACTATATAATAATTAAAATGACTTCTATAAAAAACCTGCGTAATTGTAAAGCTTGGGTTGCCACATAAACAAAGTAACACAGTCATACCCCTGTTTACACAGGTGTCACAGGTGTCACATGTGTCACAGCCATACAACCTGTGACACATTCCCTGTGTCACAGGTTGTATGGACACACAATACACAACAAAAACATCCTAGACCTAGAAACAAACTACTCACTATACAACGTGTTTGTTTTAGGGATCGAAAGCTTGGCAGGGTTTGAAATTAATAATTAAATTAAACATCTATACTAATGTAACTCTCAAAATCTCTTTAATCACACTTTTGACTAACAAACAAAAGTAAATAACATAATTACCAAACCGTAACAAGTAATTTTACTGCACAATGCACATAGATGAACCTCTTTGAAACAGACCTGCGGCGCGAGTACGGATCTTTTCGATAAATAAAATTCGATAAAATTGACAGTTAAAATCGATAAAACCCCCTTTATCGATTTTAACTGTCAATTTTATCGAATAAAACCCACTTTATCGATTTTAACTGTCAATTTTATCGAATTTATCAAAAAGATCCGTACTCGCGCCGCTGTATTTTTATCTATACATACATACATACATGCAAATAAATAAAATTGAAGCGTCTGTTTGCAATATCAAAATAACAGCTTTTTACTAAATGCATATGAAAGTACATAAGGTACCTAACTCAACAACAATCTCTATAGCAAATCTCAACAACAATCTCTACACCTATAGCAAACTGTCTCCAAAACGGCTGGACCGATTTTGACGGGACTTTCACTGGCAGATAGCTGATGTTACAAGGAGTAACTAAGACTACGTGGGCGAAGCCGCGGGGCACAGCTAGTCTGGTATAAAATTTTGTGTTAAACACTATCAGCGTAGTTTATTAGTAACCCAAATTTATAAATTAACAAGGAACACTTCCTAACCTTGCGATAAGAGAGGCATTAGCATATCGTCATGGCATATAGTCCTTCTTTTCTTCATCGTTTTTTATGTACGACAATACCTCATCAAAAGATTCCGCACCTTTAGGAACACATTTTTCCCGCAAGTTACCATAATACCACCATTTCCTAAAAGACTCGTAGGAGCTATGTGTTTGAGTTCGTTCTCTATCGTTTAACAAAGAGCAGAGTTGACAGTAACCGTTCTCGATGTTTGCTTCATTGATGGTGTAGTAGTTCTTCCATGAGAAGTATTTGTTGTAACTAGTGGGGTTCCTGATAATGTACTCAAGTAAACCAGCAAGCCTTTCTGGAGTTTCGTAGCGAGCGTCGATGTAGGAGCCTGGCGGAAGGAACCTGAAATAAGAACGTTAACCTCTATTAGGTATTTATGGCAAGTTGAGCCGAGCCCTGACAAAGTAGTTCATGTTAGTAAGTACATCATAAAAATGAAATTCCCATAAAATATAATTTCCACAAAGATACTACATCAAATATCCCGAATATAACTTTTTTTTATCATCCTATAGTAATTTAAATGATACCAACAGAATATTTATATTTCAATGAATAAAAAAAATTTATGACAACTGCACATAGCGCATAAACGCGGTTTTTCACGGTCAAAATCAACATAATTATTTAATACAAACAACTGTATTTAATACAGTTTTACGGCCCGCGTTGAACAAGTGACGTCAGATGTTCTGTCAAATTTGTATGGGATGTTTTAGTGCTCAATAAATACGCACGACTCTGACTCTAAAAAATCTGTTATTTTAAAAGCCGTTATTTTGATATTACAAACTTTTGAACTAAATATAACTAACAGCTAATTATTCCACAATAAGCGTCATGACTCATGAGTTCTGAGCATCATGATGATAAGATAGATGATTGTTGTAATAATTATAATAATTATAAAAATTGTTGTAATAATTATAAAAATTACCGTCTGCACTAATACTCAGTGAGAACGCACCTTTACTTGTTGCCTGGCCGCTTGGCCGCTAAAGATCTTAAACCATAAAATGTAAATATATAAACAACAGCGTTGTGGCATAGAAAGTGATACTTACTTGCTGTAGTCGGCTCCCCCCACCACAACTGGAACTGCATTGTGTTGCAACCCTTTCAGAACTTCTTTTGTCACGTAATCATCAGTCATACTAAGTTCAAACGCTAGATAGAAAGAGTAATATTTGTCAATAACTTCCAAACATCCTTCTTTAGGACACGTTTTTTCCAAACATCCGTATATGTCAAGATTCATTGAATGTTCTTTCATATGCATTTGCAGGTGTTTAGCAAATACATTTGAATGCATTTTGTCGCATTTTTCGTTATGCCACATCATTGCCTTGGCTTTAGGCTTAGCTACAGAAGAATTTTGTGAACAAGCTAATTCATTAGGCCATTCTGCATCTACACTCGGTGCTACCAAATTGCCTTTCAAATCTTTTACTTCAATGAACGGAGTTGGTATATCGGAATAGAGTTTATATGTCCACGTCCAGTTGAAAAAGTTATCTGCCATGATATTACATACTGGATGTTCCATCGCTGGTATCATTGAATAAAACACATACTTTTGTTTCGGTGACCTATTCTTCGGTAGGTATTTCTTCCATTTCCTCAAAGTGTTAATACTAAACACTATTGCATCAAACTTTGTGACATCTCCAAGGAGAGATTTGTTCGTTGTTAAATAGCAGTTTAAATGCGCACAATCATTGTCTATGAAAATTTGTTGTCCAACCTTAGTCAAATTGTATTTGTAATCTGGTATCGTCCAGAGTAAAATATACTTCATTTTATTCTCAAATCCTTGCCTTACATTCTCTGGTACAGGATATTTCTTTACTGTATGTGGCGGTCTTTCATTACTTGTTACGGCAGTGTATACTACGTGGAAAGTATAGAAAGCCAGTACAACGTACATGACTAGACCACACATACTGAGCAGGAAGAATAATTTGGCAAAACTAGCTGTTCTTGAGACCAAAAACATTATAGGCGATGTTTCTTTACTAAATGTTGGAGGAACAATGAGAGCAGATGACAGATTCATCTTGATAAATAACAAAGAATGAGTCTGAGACATCTCATCGAGTAAACAAAACATTCTTTTCATTTCAAATAAACAAAACGTTTGCGTAAATGGTATTTTAAACAAGCTGCTTCCTAGAAAGGTAGAATCTGATTAGAAATTGTTGTTCGAATATTGTGAGGGACTACAAATATGTTTTGTAGAAATATTTAGCAACACAAACTTTGGAGTGTGGTTTTATATACGTAATTTAGGGCCTTACTAATAATGACTGTATATCAGTTGCATGGTTACACAACGTTTTGTTCCCTTTCGATTCAGTTTAAAATTGTCAAAGAACAACAAAGACAAAACATTGTGTAACTATATATATACGTTATACAGTCTTTATTAGTAAGGCCCTTAGATTACAAACAGTATTTACTAGTATGCTTATCGACTCAAATAGCCCTAGCGCTCGTCGATTCTGCAAGAGGATTCCATCTCTATCGCTAACATCAAGTGTTATATTAGCATACCGCTACCCCAAAAACAATAACAAAAAGAACGGCAACTTTAACAACTGACCACAAGCCAAAGCCATGCAAAAGCGTTAGTAAACCAATAAACACTCTAACATAGAACCTTTAAAATACAGTCGCACTCGTGCAATCACGTACGCTTTACTTCCACAACACATACGTAAAACGTTCGCCTCAAAGACGGCTCAAAGGGACGCGTCTGTCTGTCTATTCGCAGCCAAAAAGCTCTTGAGGAAATTTTTCTATCAGTCGATGTCTCCCTCTATTTGCTAAGACCTGTTTCGTTAGAGGCGCTTCGCGTTTCCATTGATTTATGATCGGTATGGACTACAAATTTTTCGTGCAGGCGAATAAGTGTGGTAGCGTGGTTCGGACTAGCCTATACAGCAAAAGTGACAGATGATACTATTTAAGTTAAGTAATCTCAACAAATATTACGTATAAGACCTACTCCTCTATTAGTATAAGGGCTAAATTTTATAGGTCCTGCAATGTAGCAATAGTTCTATCAGGCAATAACAGCGGCGCCATCGCGCCACTGAAAGGTCTATTACACCATGCGTTATCAAGACTGTCTTACTAAAATTGTCTTACAGTCTACTTAGACAAACTCGCTATTACACCGCGCTGAATACCGCACGTAACCTCAGTTCGCAAGGCGTACGTCGTCGTTTCGGCGAGATTCAGTGCGATGTAACAGCGAGCCTGTCTAATATAGACTGCAACTGACAGTCTTGATATCGCGTGGTATAATAGACCTTTAAACCATTAAATGCTGCTACCTCGGCTCCGTGGCTAAGTTGACAGTAACCCTTGCCTGCAAAAGAGGGGTTCGATTGTCAGCCGAGGCAGATTTTGTATGGTGAGCATAAACTTTGTTCTAATGTCTTGGATGTTATTTTGTGTATCTGTGTGCGTCCATGACACCTGTTATACAGGGAATCTTAGCGTTTACGTTTACCCCTATCGCCTGATGAGATACTCGTAGTTTTCTAATCTCGTTACATTAAAGGTAGAACAGCATTTCGATCATGTAAGGAAAAAGCATTTTACTATCCATATTACATTCAAACTTAGAGTGGTAAAGTTGACTATATTTTGTAATTGCTTTTTACTCCAGTCCCGTTCTGGACCTTCAAATTCCTCGGGTGAATTTAAAATCATGACGGAAGTCAACGGGCACTCACCACGCTCTTTGCATGTAGGACGTTGAGTCTTCGGCAAATATGGACATCGCGTATGAAGTCAAACAAAATTACGTATTCCATAAAAATATACCCCTTTCCGCACGTGACGCCGCCGACGCGGGCATGTCGCCATGACACATTCATAACTGTATTTACTATCTACATAAACATATGTACAAGTCTACTCACTTATAGAAATGTGATGCTTGTCAAAGTAAATGCAATGCAAGTAATTGTTTGATGCAAATTAAATATTACCAGCAAGTGGCTCCGCAGCTTACTCATTATTCCTAGATAACAATACCCTCTTCCACGACAAAAAGTAGAGGTCCGTACTCAAAATTGTAGGCCTGATGGTAAGCATAACGCCAGCCCTAACAGTTGCAGTGACACTCAGAACTTTGATACACAAAGCTCATTGATCTGAGACATTAGGTCTCATAAGCCCAGAAATTTCACTTACTGCTTTTTTCCTCAATCCGGAACACAATAATGATTGCACGTTACTGCTTGGTGGCAGTCTACAAATAAACATCCTATGTATGATCCGACATGTGCACGTGATAGGCTTTGCTGCGAATAAATAGTTTTTCTTTCTTTCTTTTAATTCCCCCATTCCCACCCACATTACTTATAGGTCGACTATACAAAGATGTGTCAACCTCTACATCTTCATTGACTTCGGATTAGCAGCCTGAAACTGGAATGCGGGCATACCGTCGAATATCGGAGATGCCAGCTGCGGTCACCGCGACAAATACCTGATGTAATGCCTCATCGATCCGTCTTTGTTGTTAAGGAATCATTTTGGGGTAAGAATGTCTATTGTTTACTAGACAGACCTTGTTGTGCCTTTGGGTTTTATCTCTTCAGTATACAATTATTGTTAATACTATTATAATACTGGCTGATGTTTTTGCATTGTAATTGATATGTCAAAGAATTTAATCTCGGTAGGTACCTAGTGCAAAAGTTTACTTGTGCTTGTGGTTTTATTTATTTTTTATTTTTGGAACGAGAAAAATATTTGTGCACTAAAAAGAACAGTATTTGTTTATAGGGGTCCTTTTCAGTCGAGATATTATTTGTGCAACTTTCTTTTTTCAAGATTTGAGCCATACATACTTTTTAATTGAACCGATTTCAAATAAGGAGGTTATCAATTCAACACGTATGTAATACGTAACATTTATGTATTACGTACAACAACATGTATGTAATATATTTGGAAATGCAATATAATATTAACGCAGGATAATTGATTGTAGCTATAATCAATTTCACCTACAAACCTATCAGTTTAGAAAACATTTATTTAAATTCTTCAAACATAAAAGATTTACTCACTCCTCACGCTTTCTAAATGAAAAAGAAATACCTAAAAAGGTGAAAAGAGAAACGCGTAATAACCATGCAGTCCAACTGAGCAGCGGAAAATTCGAAGTTGGAGAAATAAGGTAAAATCGAAGTTCTGGCGCAAGTTTAAAAAGTCTAATTTTCTTCATACGCGACTGGAGTACAGGTAGCAGTCGGAGGGGAAAGAATTGTATGGATATGACAGTTAACTATAATGCCTATTCGCACTAAAATACAAACAAACGAAGACGAAGAAGTATTCAAATAGTATTTGTAATGTTCTGGATCTTCAATAAAACCATTCGTTGGGGAAACTATTGATTGTACGTTTATTTCTTTAATCTTATTTCATGTGTTTACTTACCCAAAGCCTCAAATATGAACAACGTCCGCGGTCTCTGTTACTCAATACATTGCCGTCTGTACAATGGCTAATGCATCATTCCATATGTCAACGTTACAGCTAGTGACTCAGGTCGTTTAAACATCTGTACTTGAAGTTGCGTTCAGAAATACAGATACTACAGTATTTCCAAACCAAAGAGTTTGGTCGAACTATTTCGAACGCATATCAAGGTTCATAAACGAAACATGTAAAGTGCAACTTTTTTATTTTATCTTTATTTGAATGTTTGATCACTACCCCAGTGACGATCAAAGAGAATATAATTACGTGACGGTGACGTCGAAGTTTAGCGCTCACTTTTGTTTGTATGTTTTCTATTCTACAATAGATCTAGCTCTCAAGTTCACGTGGCGAATCACTCCGATAAGAGCTTGGTGACTGATTTTCAACCTTAGGTTGGTAGCTAGCAATGCGAGCACTAAAAGCTCGCTAACAGCGTGCTATGGTTACAAGATAATGCACTCCTTCATCGAAAGTTTGGCGTCATTGCATGATTCGAACCATCAAGCCACG
Organism: Crocallis elinguaria; assembly: GCA_907269065.1. NCBI lineage: Eukaryota > Metazoa > Arthropoda > Insecta > Lepidoptera > Geometridae > Crocallis > Crocallis elinguaria. The sequence goes on from OU026076.1 coordinate 4,874,379, forward strand.
GGATGGGCAACCGATCTCATTACTAAGCCATCCTCGTTTTAACCGTCCAAATAAACAGAAGGTCCATATTATGCCCGGCAGGTAGAGCGCGCAACATCAGACTATGCTATAATAAGGCAAAGTTGGCGATCCTGCTAGTAAGATTTCTCCCAATCATAACTTTTCAGTGAATAAGAAAATATTATGCGCGAATGCATCTAATATTTTATAAGGCGCGTCCGTCCGTGCAATTTGTTCCTTTTTCTAATCTTAGTTTCATGTTTCTTTGCAACATTTTGCATTGAGAAGAATTTTGATTTTTAGTTTTAGTTATGTAGCTTTGCGGACCATGGACTTATAGCTAAGAAAAAGTTTATGTTTTTGAATTGTGTCAAAAATTGTGAGCTTTTGGAGTGTCTGCTCTCGAAAATTAAGAATTACAGCAAGAGATCAAGATCGGTAGAATTATGTTATTTATTAGTAGTGACCAATATAAAGCGAATTGTTTCAAATCGTCAACTATCTTTGCCGTACGACTGCAGTATGCACGTAGAGCGAGTGTGGCCGAGCGGGAACTTGTTTGTGCGGGACTTTCAATCCGGTGCACCATGGCTTGAATCTCGGCTCGGCCCCGCACTAATGACTTACATCAAGTTATGCGCGGTTTTATCACACTCGCTGTAATACGGTGAAGAAAATTATCGTGAGAATGCCCGCGTGTTCAAGAACAACAAAATTTGAGGACATGCTATAATATACACCAAGCCGCACTGGGCTATAATGCGATATGTGTGCGTGTGTGTTTGTGTGTGCGTGTGTGTGTGTGTGTGTGTGTCTGTGTATTATTGTTCCTTTTAATTTTTCTATTACTTATGTTTGATTCACGCCTCTCTCTTGTAGAAAGAGCGACTGGTAGAAATTGCCTTAGCATTAAGTACTATCTAATTTCTAAAACAAAAAGTCGTCACAGAAAAGAATTAGTCTTATAATAGTAGACTAATTTTTAAAAACAACCCTCGCAATAATATTCGTTTCTAAAAATAGCATACAGCTGGGTAGGTGCCGAGCCATAACTCGTCGGAACATCTTCGCATCGCGGACCAATTAGTACAAGATGTTGCCAAGCAGCATCCGCGGGCACCAACCATGTAGAAGGGAACCAAGAAGTCATTTTTTTAGTAATAGCATTTTATAGTACTAACAATTATCGTGTAGTCTGCCGCCAAGTAGTACTGAGCAAGCATTGCTGTGTCCCGGCTTGATCGGCAAAGTAATCAGTGAAATTTCTGGGCTTATGAGTCTTGACTCCTAATGTCTCAGGATAACGAGGACATTGCAGTACCGCGCCGCGCAAGCCTTATTGTTTCAAAGTTTTAAATGGCACTGCATTTGTTATAGACTTGCGTTATTCCTACCATCAGGCGAACTGACCAGACGTCCGGTCTTAATAAAAAAACACAACGGTAGTCATTTTTTAATCGAGTCGGTAAATTATACGCTCAAGTGGAAAACCAAACATCTATGAGTAAATTCCAATAGCTGACTTAAAAGCCGCCCTAACTCCAGGTTTGGCGTAATCACCATCCTCGACCACTCCGTAACCGAGATATTAGTGAAAGGATAACGATTATAAAAAGGATACAAGAACCAAAGGATAGCACGTTACTGCATGACGCCATCCAACAAGTGAGCGTCGCGGCGAGACTAGTTTTTAACGAATGCCGTGAAAGCGTTAATTACTTTTACAGTAATTAATATGATTTAAAGATCTGTGAAAAATTAAAGCGCTTTTATTTGATTCTTTATTTTGGAAAAACAGAAAATACGTTTTTTTATGTACCGAGTTTTAAGAAAGTTTATTTGTAATTTAGCTGCACCTGCTTAGCTGGATGTTTTTGCACTGTTAAAGAAGATGAAATGTAACTTAAGTGTTATCCACACCAATTTTAATGTAAATTGGTCCAGTACTTTCGGCGTGATTAAGTTTTTTTTTTATGTTATTTGGTAACGAGACGAGCTGGTCGTTTGCCTGATGGTAAGTATTACGCCGGCCCATACCAATTGCAGTGCCACCCAGAACTTTAAAACACAAAGGCTTGTGCGGCACTGCAGTGCGCTCGTTACCCTGAGACATTAGGTATTAAGTCTCATAAGCCCAGTAATTTCACTGGATACTCTGCCCATCACACCGGAACACAGTAATGCTTGCACACTACTGCTTGGCGGCAGACTTCACGAACAAAGCGGTGGTAACAACCCAGACGGACACTCGCAGAAGAGTTAGTCCTCCCACTAACGAACATTCCTAAGTCCCGAGTTCAACCAACTTCTAAACAATCGTTTAATATTTAAACAATCAATTAACAAATCTTGCTGGGGCGAGTGTGACGAGCGACAGCAAGACATGCAAACTAATCTTGAAGTAGCACTGCTCTTTATTTAATTACTCAAAGAGAGCTCCAATCTATACCTTAATTAATCCTCACTGGTTGAAAGCAAGCTGACCGAATTGATTACACACAAACATTCTGTTTGTACAACGCAATAACATATAGGTGTGCTTAGACGTGCGCAGATCTTACAAACAGGGAGATGTGATTTTGTATTGGCAATCGATCAGAAAGAATTATTTACTTTTAATCTTTTTATATTACTGGATTATGCTCGCGATATCATCTGCGTTGAGATTCCAAAAAAAATTGTGCATTTTTTTAGGATTAATAGTTGCCTACGTGACGTGCCGGTTCATAAACTACATCTATGCAAAAAATCATCTCGATCCGTAGCTCCGTTGTTGCGTGAAAGAAGGACAAAGCAACAAACCAACCACACCTTCTACCACAATTTCACATTTATAATTAGTGCGCTTGGATTTGGACGACTTTTTTTAAGCTCAGGCAACGTGATAATCTGGGCGTTTGCCCGACGGTAAGCGTAATGCCTGCTCATAAAGTAAACAGTACCACCCAGAACACGTATTAAGATATCAATCACATCAACATCAGGTATGAAGTCTCATCTAGTAATTTTACGGACTACTTTTCGCACTATTGCTGCTGTCCGCGTTTCACCAGTGTGGATTGCCATAGGATCGTTCCTGTGGCATAGGAACCGTGCATTTTTCTGGGATAAACAAGCTTATCTATGTTGCTCCGCGGTTCATAAACTATTTCTATGCAAAAAATCACGCTGCTCCGTTGCTGCGTGAAATAAGGAAAAACGAACAAACACATTTTCGCATTATAATATTTAAAAACACACTTTCATATTTATTATATTAGTAAATATAAGTAGGAATAGGGAAGTAGGGATTAGTAACCGACATGTCTTCTTATTTTTTTAATCTGTGACCTAAACAGCGAGATTAGGCCGCAGCTATTGCCTTGATGCATAGCCCATTGTACAGCAATGAATTGGCGTCGTAGCAGCACCGTAGCGTCGTAGCGGTCGTAGAACAAAGGTGTCTTGGCGTAGCAGATTACGGAGGCGCCGGCTACGGCTACGCGCCTGAACGATTGTCTGCGTTCAGAACCGTTCAGAACATACGATGTGGTATTTTAGCAAGCAAGATGTATCTGTAGGTACTAGACTAGAGGACAAACTAGAAAAAATGTTCTATTTGTCCCCTGTTATCAATGTGGGGACAAATCGAGATAATTGTTTCTGATCTGTCCCCCTGGTGTTTTCTTAGGGGCAAATATGAATAAAAAGTATGATCTGGCCCCTGTTAACGATGAGGGGACAGATTTAACTAATTATTTCCGGTATGTCCCCCTGCTGTTTTCTTAGAACAGAAAGGAATTAAAATGTCGATCTGCCCCCTAACGATATTTTTATACTACTAGATAACGACTACTATGTAGACGAGCAGGTCGTGTGCCTGATGGTAAGAATATAATGCCTAACCAAACCAATTGCAGTGCCATCCAAAACTGTGCAACACAAAGGCCGGCGCACTGCAGTACGCTCGTTACTCTAAGATATCAGAAATTGTCTTATAATTATGCTCAGTAATTTCACTAACAGTAATTGATTCTGTATTTATCTATTTTGATCATTATTAAACAATACGCTCGGTACGATAGAATGTATCCCTCTGTGTTTCCACTATTTATGGGGAGTATCTTGGGGTAGCGTGCAATATGCATCTTCTATTGATAGCCACACTACTCAAAGGAGAGCTCCAATAACTTATAGGTGCCCGATTTGGGATATCTCCTCCGTTGGATGTCAGATAACATTATATGCCACTCCTTGGTAACTAGATAATTGGTTTGACGGTAAGTATAATGCCAGATCATAACTATTGCAGTGGCACTCAGAACTTCTGAAATATAAAGGCCTGACTTAGCACTGCAGTGAGCTCGTTACCCTGAGACATTTGGCATTAAGTCTCATAAGCTCGGTAATTTTGCTCATCAAACTGAAAGACTGGACTGGAATAATCAATAGGTCGAAAGCCAGTTCGAATGTGGTTATATTTTCGTGAGGCTTCATCCTCAAGGTCTTCGTAATTGATATGTGTCTCATGGGGGATGCGACGTATGAAAGAGAAGCGACTTTCTTGTCGATGTCATGCCTGCATATTACTTCTTGGCGGCAGACTACACAAAGCGGTGGTACCCATCCAGATGGACACTTATAGAAGAGTTAGCCCTGCTACCTGGCAAGAACTGCTATTATTCAGCCGACATTTTTAAGCGATTGTAGACTACATTAGGTAGGTAGATTATTATTGGTAGGTCACAGATCCGTATGTCAATGGTTCAAATCCTATAAATGGAGGAAAACTACGTGATGAACCACATATTTAACTAGCGAGATAGTAGCTATACTATCCTCAAATCGAAAATCTGTTCACCTATCATTGTGTTTCAACAGCCTCATTTGCGAGCCAGTACTAATCTAGATCTAGCGTATTCACCATTTTCGACCAAATCTTCGAAAAATCTTAAGATCGGGCGAAATAGTGATTTAACGAAAATAAAAAAATAGCTTGTAAAATTATCACTAAAAACGGGATATTTACCATGTATATTATTTGATTTGAGTTTCCGATATTTCGGCGCTGTTGCAAACGCCATGATCACGGGAGAACTGAAGTACTGCGGGTAGATGGTGATTATGGGCAGACGTAGCGATCTACCCTCTTTCTCACTCGTTTATTACGCGTGCCACTACTATTGTCCTCACTACTTGTTGCCTCATAGCTTGTAAAATGATGTATTTATATCATTTAAGTCGGTTCTCCGTTGAAATCAGTACCGTTGACAAATTATAAGTTTACCCATACTACGGGATACCCAAATAGGTTTCATGAATTAAACAATTTTCAACCAAAATCAAACCAACAGAAACCGATGTTGATTTGTCTCAGCGACTACTACAAAACTGAGATCCTTGTCAAGTTGAATAGAATTTGCATAGCCAACAACGGGTGTTACTCTTGTATTTTTATAAGCCCTTATCCACTCACAGTTAAATATAGGCCTTCTAGTTTACACCACTCTTTCCGGTCCTAGGGCCTTAATCCGAAAATCGAACGCCAAGGTGTTCCTTTTCTAAAAAGGTGATTTTGCATCATCGAGTAACTAATCCCAATAACTGCTTAGCATTCTGTTTTTTTTTTAAATTAATCTAGGTACATAAACCACCGAAAAAACTCGTGTAAAAAGTTTTCTCAACAGAGAGCAAACTTTTTACTAGTTCTATGGTAGCAAAATAAAATTTAAATCACTATACAAGTTTGTCTTTATTTTACAAAAATTATACAATATCCCGAATATTTTAAATTTTCATAGGAGACTCCCACGAACGAGATTTTTACATAAGTCTGGCTTTAAAGCTATCGTGACAAATCGAGAACTATAATTACACACCTTAAAATATGTTATCTAGTAAACTGGCACTTCGTCTTATTTCTTTCTTTATCAAATAGTTGATAAAAAAAGTTAAACATAAACATAAACATAAACGCTTACACACTCATACCCCCGCACTAGGATTCCCTGTGTCGCAGGTGGCATGGACATACACAGATACACATCACAAACATCCAAGACCCGAGAACAAACTTTATCCTTACACAAAATCTGCCCCGGCCGGGAATCGAACCCGGGACTCCTCGCCTTGCAGGCAGGGTTACTACCAACTTAGCTACGGAGCCGTCGATTGACTTACGGAGTTGATTGAAGGTTTTATTTAACACGCTAAACACACAATGAAAACAGTTTAAATCTGTAAGGGAATATTTTAAAAGGCAGCGCATACTTACTTTGACCAACATTTACGTACACCAGCTAGGCTAGCATGCGCACCACAACAAAAATGTGTCTACTGTTTTGTCTCGCTCTTTCTCGTGCGAATATGAGATAAATGCACGATATAAGCATCGACAAAATTTTGTCACGGCGCGCATGCTAGCACGGCAGGACGCAGTTTTTTTCATACAAATATTAATAATAATATATAATTCGAGCAGCATGGAGAGCACCATCGACATTTAACACGAAGCAAACACAAACTAAAGACAAAATTGCACCCCCTCAAAAAGTCTGATATGTCCGTCTACGTGGTGGGCACTGCAGTCTTCTATACAAATAAATTAAATTGAAGTGTCTGTTTGTAATATCAAAATAACAGCTTTTTACTAAATGCATATGAAAGTATATACGGTACCTACAACAAAACAACCACTTTTTAAATGTTTGTGTGTCTGCTGTATATACTTACAGTATATACATTGGAATGTGTTTTTTAATTCAGAGATACAGCGTCTGAAGTTCTTGCCAGATTCCCGTTCGTGAAAGCTATTAAATGTTTCCTTTTATTGTCCGTTATGAACACCGCTATCTCCTAAAAGTATGAGATAGTAAACGCTTGATAGTATTAAATACATTCCTAAATGACTTCACTCTTGTCTCTGGGAAGAGGAGGTCTAGCACTCCTCTCTGATAGTTCCTTTTTACAGGAACAACTGGGATGATGTCATCAGGTTCTTCTGTCGTAGTTGTAGTTACTCGCTGAGTCTGATTTTTTGTAATTTTAGAGTTCAGTTTAATATTATAATATTTCGGAGGAGGGATCAATGGGATACCTGTGGTGGTTAACTCTGTCTGAAACTCAATGTATTGTGAATCCATGTTGTTCAATACATAGCTTTCTTCAGGTGTAGTCGGTTCATCGCGTAGTTCTGACGTTGACGTTGTAGGGTTGTTACGTTTTGAGTAAATATCATTGAAGCTGAGTGCAGATGGATTGTAGAAACTGTAAGTGTATCGTTGTTGCTGTTCCTCCGATGTGTTTGATTCGGTTTCGGCCTGGAAGAAAGAAAAAGATATAGTTTACATATAATGCATATTTTATTGTCTTAACCAAGTTAAATATGGTTTGTAGGCAAGACAATTACTGAAGCCAACGTACTGATACACGACAGCATAGTAAACATCAATATTAGAGTTGCTGTTAATTGTCATCATGGTTTAATGTCATCAAAAACGTATTATAATATTCCGACTTTTCACTCACATCTTACAATAGTCCCTAACTCCCCTACTCATCACCTCCTCGCTACTCCCCAACTCATAGTTTACTATTACTTTAATTCAAAAAAGCCTTTAAATGTTAGCTATATTATTAAATTTAATACCCACCAAAGGATCGAGCACAAACCCAATTAAATCATTGTAATATTATTACATTTTGATAATTTCTCAATAGAATTTAAATAAAAAACACGAATTACTTACTAGGATCATGAAGACCGCACACACACTCCAACAATGACGCATGACTCGTGCTACCCGACCGTGGACCTGCACTGAGATACCATTGTCTTCAACGTCGAGCCCACACTGTGTGAACCACGCTAATTGTAATGAAAAGAACAATCATTATAAACATTTGTAATAATAGTTTCTACATTAATCAGTTGTCTGTGGCTTTGCTCGCATTTTTGTCTTTAGGCTGTGTGGATCATCAACAGCCAAAAAACCCTGAACATTGCCTTCCTCGATGAAGGGGGGATTTTGACGTAATGCGCTTGGCACGCGTCTTGGTGATCACAGATTTTGACTGTTATCTGAGTGCTGAGTAAGAGGAATGTTGCTGCCCGCTCGCTGGATATTTCCTAGCCGTCTAGCCCAAGATGTAGAATGCTTTCTTCTGACCTGTCTTTTTAGTAAACCCTGAAAATTGATGGGTATAATTTTAAGATCATAGTGCTGTCGATTCTGTCGCTGTCGCTAAACCTAATTTTAGTTAGGCACCCACGGGAATAGATGCAATGAGAAAGTACTATTCTGAGCCTAGACTATACGATCGTTTATATAGATGATGGTAGGACTAACCCTACCAAGTGGTAGGACCGAGTCTTCCGCAAGTGTCAACATGGGTGGATACTACCGCATAGTTCGTCTAATCTGTAGCCAAGAACAATAGTAGAAATAACTTATCGAGTGTACGTCTGGGTAGGTACCTCTGCATTTGTTCTGAAATACTGGAACACAGTACCCATTTTAATGAAGACAGTACATAAACGTAAACATAAATACATAAACGCTTACACACTCATACCCCCCGCACTAGGATTCCCTGTGTCGCAGGTGGCATGGACATACACAGATACACATCACAAACATCCAAGACCCGAGAACAAACTTTATGCTTACACAAAATCTGCCCCGGCCGGGAATCGAACCCGGGACCCCTCGCCTTGCAGGCAGGGTTACTACCAACTTAGCTACGGAGCCGTCAATGTAATTAGTGAGTAATACAAAATATCCAAAACATAGTTGAAAAGAACAATCATTATAACACTGTCGTTGCGTGGCGAAGTACTAGTAATTGTATTTATATTAAAATGAGCCTAAGAAAGGATTTCTAAGAGCGGAAAGGAAAATGAAGGGACAGGTCACGTGTGGAGCAGGGGTGGATCATTAGTTGTATAATTATACTATCACTATCTATAGTTACTTTAATGTACAGACATGCCACCACCTGATACGCTTTGTTAGTATAATGCACTACAAAATATACTCATTGTGCGCGAGTTAAAAGTAAATTATCGTTGTTTACATGAGGAGAGACCCATTGTTCTTTAAAATTGTTTCGATAAAAGACAAAATATTAGGTTGGGGAAAAAGTCTTTTCGCATTATAGTATGTATGAACTTGTAATAAAATCTCTTTGGCTATACTATTTGTATCTGGCTGGTTTTGGTATCATATGAAAGTGTAAATTTTAAAGAACATAATTCCAAATTCAAATTAGGAAAATGTGTGATTTTCATTTGTTTTTCGTACTGTCAAAATGAGTGAATCTAATGAAGAAATTCGATACATTTTAAAATTTTACTACAAAAAAGGTAAAAATGCAACGCAAGCCGCGAAAAAAATTTGCGATGTTTATGGACCTAGTGCAGTGTCTGTGACAGTAGCACAAATTTGGTTTAAGCGTTTTCAATCCGGAAATTTTGATTTCAAAGATGCACGTCGCTCTGGTCGCCCTATTACGGATAAAATGAATGCCATTTTTGAAAAAGTGGAACAAGATCGGCATATCAGTAGTTACGACGTAGCTGAAGAACTGGGAATTAACCACAAAACAGTTTTGGCGCATTTGAAAAAAACTGGGTACACAAAAAAGCTCGATATTTGGGTACCTCACGAGCTCACTGAAAGAAACCTAATGAACCGTGTACTCATTTGTGATTCTTTACTACAACGTAATGAAAGCGAACCATTTTTGAAGAAGCTGATAACTGGTGATGAAAAGTGAATCACGTACGACAAGAACGTGCGAAAAAGGTCGTGGTCAAAGACCGGTCAGGCTTCACAGACTGTGGCGAAACCCGGGTTAACTCGCAACAAGGTGATGCTGTGTGTGTGGTGGGATTGGAAGGCCATTATTCATTATGAGCTGTTACCACCAGGCAGGACCATCGATTCTGAACTCTACTGCGAACAACTGATGAGATTAAAGCAAGAAGTTGAGAGAAAGCGGCCGGAATTAATCAACAGAAGGGGTGTGGTTTTCATTTTCATGGTTTTTCATGATAACGCTAGACCTCACACATCTTTAGCCACTCAGAAAAAATTAAGAGAGTTTGGCTGGGAGGTGTTAATGCATCCGCCGTATAGTCCTGACCTTGCACCTTCAGATTTCCACCTGTTTCGGTCTCTTCAGAATTCTTTAGGCGGTGTCAGGTTAACATCACGAGAGGACTGCCAAAACCACTTGTCGCGGTATTTTGATCAGAAGTCCCAAAATTTATATAGCAATGGGATCATGTCCCTACCTACAAGATGGCAAAAAGTTATCGAACAAAATGGTACCTACATACTTTAGTTAAATGTAAATAAACTATATTAAAAAATGTTTTGAATTTTCTTAAAAAATGCGAAGGAACTTTTTCCCCGACCTATTATTTTCATCAACAAATCAAAAATACTTCTATATTGTAAGGGTCACATTGAGACGCTATGTAACGAGACGCGACGAGCAATTGCAAATTGAGCAAGAGCAATTGTCTAGCTTGTCACTAGTAAAAAAATGTTAAGGATGCAAATCACAGTCCAAACAAATTGATAGCGCTGAAAACAATTAATGTTTCAAAAACATACCTCTATTTTCAACTACGGACTATCTTCATACGGGCTTATTGATAGCGCCATTCTCGCTCAACTTTATTCAGAAATACTACACGAAAGGCACTTTTCGATAGCATATCTAACATCCAGCGCTTCCGAGAGTCGAGCTAAAATCGCATTTGGCAGCAAATAAAAGGAAGCGGGGTGAACGCGGTCCTGAACATGGTGATATGGAATGCTTGGCTCCATTGTACTAAATGTGTTAAGTACACTTTCGTTTATTTTTCTCTCACTTGCTCAGAAATCGCTTTATTATTTAAACAAAAGAAAGCAAAGTAGCCAGTGAAATTACTGGGCTTATGAGACTTAATACCTATAATGTCTCAGGGTAGCGATCACACTGCAGTGCCGCGCAGGCCTTTGTGTTTCAAAGTTCTGAGTGGCACTGCAATTGTTATGCTTACAAACAGGCAAACGACCAGCTCGTCTTGTTATCAAATTCCATAAAAAAAGGTTATAAATTGAGCCGCAAAAAAATCACATTTTACATTCTACAGTGGAAACAAACCGAGCCTAGCATGCCGTTAAGGATGCTTTTGATGCGGTGTTGGAGTTTATTTAATTTCCTTAAAGCATTACGAAGAAAAAGCTTGTTTTGAAGCCCGCACTACACTTGCCACGCGCCCTGTAAGGCACTCCAGACACGCGTAGCTTTGTCGCCTTTTCATGTTGTAAATTTGTGTTGACAAACATGACTGAGCTTGGTTGTCATTTGATGCTTTAGATCTATAAAAAGAAATAAAATTGATGTGTCTGTTTGTAATATAAAAATAACAGCTTTTTAGTAAATGCATATGAAAGTATATACGGCACCTATAGCAAACTGTCTCCAAAACGGCTAGACCGATTTTGACGGGACTTTCACTGGCAGATACCTGATGTTACAAGGTACTCCTTGTAACTAAGGCTACGTGAGCGAAGCACAGCTAGTTGTAAATAAATAATAAAAAAATATAAGGGATAAATGCCATGTAAACTAACCCTAGCAAATCCTATTCAATGCTTTCTTTCGAGTTACATTTTAGTGACAAATTGTATAAGAAATTCACACTTTTGTGGATGATACTCGAGTCTCCTTAGAGATTCGATTGCGAAACGAATTCTGTACGCTTCCTTGGGAGGTGTGTAAGTGAGTTTATTCTATTCAAAGGAAGACGTAACTCTTTTCTTTGCTCATTATGGGAAAATATTCAGCTTGAAGGCGACCGTATAGACAGATTTTATTTAAGTTTCTTTAAAAAAGCGTATTTTTTTGCTTTGCATTAATTTGTAGGGTGATAAAACAATCGTGACTATTTTAATAAGTACTTATTATACCGCTTTAAAGCGTATATTGGAGCTAAATAGCTTCACTTAAAAGGTTCATACACTCGCATAAGAATTAGTCCTACCACTTGGTAAAGTACTTGATTAGTAGGTACAGTAGGTACCTATATAGTAAGACTAGCTTCTGCCCGCGGTTTTCACCCACGTTCCCGCAGGGACCGTGCCTTTTTCCGGGATAAAAAGTAGCCTATGTTACACTCCTGTCCATAAACTATGTCTATGCCAAAAATCACGTCGAACCGTTGCTCCGTTACTGCGTGAAAGAAGGTCAAACCAACAGACCCACTTTCGCATTTATAATATTAGTATGGATAGCTAGCAAAAGACCGTGTGAACTAATAATCCGAATAAAATATTAAAAAAGGGTCGCGAAAATTTCATAAAAGAAATTCTTTGAAAACCGCCCTTAAAATTCTTTAAATCATTTCCCTTCGTCAAGAGTAATCAAATCGTGTACAATTGGCGAGTTTCAAGAGAATCACAGTACAATACAGTACCTTAGCTTTATGCAATATGCCAATATTTTTAGGCAGAAAGTAAACTGTTGACACTCATAAAACAAAATTAAAACACATACAATAAATGAAGGATACAATAGGACCGTGAGTGACGAACCATTCGTCTTGTGATCATTGTTTTATTTTTCTAGGCATACTGCGCGAATTCCTATGAAGACATAGACAAGAATGGCTCTGATCGCGGTTTAGCAAAGCCGACACGCTTCTTGATCCCTTGTGCGAGAGCTTGTTCAGATGAGGGCGTTTTACGACGAGTTCGAATATGAATTCAAATTTCGAGCAGCAAAACGCGTGATTACATATATACATTACAATAACTCATTAAAAGCATACCAATAAATGAAACCTCATCCAATGCACGATAAAAATTGAATAATTAAGAAATTACGGTAAAACAATCGGTGGTATAACTATCTCTTACAGACGCTGTATACTGAATTTATTGTAAGAATAAAGGTAGAGCATGGTGGGGTGCTGGGTGCTACGCTATGACGTCATGAAGTCAGCGCTACGCCGTAGTCGTCCCAGCGCTACGCAAGGGGAAGACGCGGGGAAGGACCGCAGTCCTCATTGAACTACAAGTGAAAATAAACGTGTGTCGGTTATTCAAACCGAGTTGTCTCATTTCTGGACCTAACAGTATGTATAAGCTTCTAATACAGTCACATTCGCGCGATGTGATCTACGCGCGACTCGACTCGCACGTTAAATGTCTCATCTGGCCAACCTCTTTGCCGATTGCCTACGCCTATAAGCTTTAGGCGTAGATAATACGTGGCTAGGCTAACGCAATTATAGATTCAAGATTCAAGATATTTATTTGCATAGAAGGTGTTTACAAAATAATTTAGCAGTATTTTGCCAGTACTTATAGTCATTTATTATTATTGCAGTTCATTTAGTCTTATAGGCTTGCAAATTTACATTATCATAAAATTTGTGGTAGGACTAACTCTTCTGCGAATATCCGTCTGGGTTATCACCACCGCTTTGCTCGTGCAGTCTTCCGTCAAGCAGTAATGTGCAAGCATTACTGTGTTCCGGTTTGATGAGCAGAGTATCCAGTGAAATTACTGGGCTTATGAGACTTAATACCTTATGTCTCAGGGTAACGCACTGCAGTGCCGCGCAGGCCTTAGGGGCACTTAGACGCTCAACCGTTATAACCGCATAATATCTGACACTGTTAGACAAGTAAGCCGTCTCAAAACTCTTTAATTCGACCGAAGTTTTGTTACAGTCCGCTTCCGCGCCATCGGCTTCACCCTATTAGTGTTAATTAAATCCCCAGATTTGTATTCAAAGGCCTTTGCGGTGAAACTTAGAAACGTTTTAATTTTCCCCGTATTGTAATACCATCTTAATTTTAATTAGAATTAATATTATACGAACAATTATAGAGGGTCCGTAAATGTGGCAGACCTTTGGTGAAATGGGAATCGGAAATAAATTTATGTCGATTCCGTCGTAATAATTATCAATGATTTTAATTAGCAAAGTCACAGTTTTACAGCAAAGTAGTCGGTGAAATTTCTGGGCTTATGACATTTAATGTCTCAGGGAAATGAGCGCAATGCAGTGCCGCGCAGGCCTTTGTGTTTCAAAGTTCTGAGTGGCACTGCAATTGTTATGGGCAGGCGTTATGCTTATACCATGAGGCAAATAACTTGCTCGTCTCTTTATCAAATAGTATAAAAAATCAGATATTTTGGACATAAATCATAATTCTTCTACCTGCCGATATTATGATCGTTTTTGGCTCTTTGATTTTTTCGAATAAAAAATTAATCCTTTTTAACCGTCTTCCAAAAAAGAAGAAGGTTGTCAATATGGTTACGTAATTTTTTATAATTTTTACGCAAGATTTAACTTAAACAAACAAACATATAGGTACATACAAACACTGCTAGTTAAAAAAAACTTGTAAGAAAAACTCAGTTGACGCTGGACAAAGCTCTGATGTGGAATCAAATGCTGTTAACAATATATTCTGTACCTACTCTTAGATTGATTTAAATGTATTTAGCTAAATATTCACCTAAAAATCTGAAACAAACAAATGAAACTCGCTACTTTTAAACAATTGAAGATAAGCTCAAACCAATAATGTCATTGAAAAAAAAAAACATTAGTCCTCAATATTTTAAGCGAATTTGGCACCCCAATTCCTTACTGCGTCATTCAGATGTCCCCCCGATATCTCGTGAATATAAAATTATCACCTCCCCCTTACTCAGCGGGTTTAGCTTCATTTTAATAAAAAAATCGACAGACAAAAAAAATTACATCAGACTCGCCAATGTCTGAACGCTGAGTCTGTGTTTTTTCAATCGCTGAGATCTCGCCCGTTTATTGAATTTATGTCCTGTGGAAGCAAAGATAAGGGAATCAAATAAATGTAAAGTCAGGCTTTTTTCTTTTGGTTGCGTGTACTAAGTAGGGTTTGGATATTTTAAAAAAAATTTTTTGATGTTATATAGTTTATTAGTCTCGACGGTTCGGGATACATAGCACGAGATATCTTTAAATGCTCATCTATAGTCATTAGTCAGATACCTTGTAGACGGTAGATGAATAGAGAAGAAAGATGCTCGACTGGCAACCACGAATCGGAAGACGAGCGGAAGCCAGCCCGCCACCAGGTGACCACCGTAATATTTATAACAAGACCAAAGACAAATATAGAGTTACCATAGACCAGCATATAAACATATAGACTTTATTGTATTATACTTTAAGGTCATCATTGAAACTAAAACACAAGTAGGCGTGCCTTTTATTTCAATTGTTCCCAAGTTCCGGGTGGCACTGCAATTGTTATGGGCCGGCGTTATGCTTACCATCAGGCAAACGACTAGCTCGTCTAGTTATCCAATAGTATAAAAAACATCGGCGGTCACTCTTGAAAGTCTTGAAATTCTTGGTTTAGAATGTTTAACATCGTCCCTATAAATCAGATGAAATAGTCAATGGCTATAATTATCCAGAGAAAAACACTTTAATAATGTCTATAATTTTTAATTTAAATGAAACTCCAAGAGCTCATACTATTTTCAAAATATTGTTAGAGCGTTTGATTGATGCGGCGCGTAACCAAAATGCTGGTACTTATTTGGCTCAACGGATCAGCATATGCGGTTCAATGAGGCAATGCCGCCATCATGCTGGGTACGCTTCCGACTGGTAGTGGGTTAGAACATTTGGATTATCTATAGGCCTACTTGGGCTTGTAGATTATCCAACTGTTTTTGTAGCTAGCTAGGTTAGATTTAGTGTTTATTTGTGTATTAGCTAGTTAATAAACGCATTTAGCAAAGACTTTATTTTAATGTAGCTAGTTTCAACTAAAGCCAAAAATTGACCTAGGACTTAGGTATCTCATCAAATTAACCGAAAACTAGCAGAAATCCTGACTTTCTCAAACTTTCGGCATTACTGTTTGGCGTCACTCCAAAAAATTAATTACAGCGAGCGCCGCTTCGCTGCTCTCAGCGCTGAAGCGCTGCTCAAGCGACGCGTCGCTTTAAGTGTAATTAGTGCAATCAGTCTGAATCACGTATTAGTGAAGTGCACGCTGTTGTGTCGAGTGTAGTAAGCCTCCTACTACGTGTGTAACATGATAATAGATAACGCCAGCGGTGCCACTCAGAACTTTGAAACACAAAATCCTGCTCGGCACTGCAGTGCGCTCGTTACACTGCCTCGTTAGCCCAGCAATTTCACTGACTAAAAATATTATCATTTATACAATACATAAAATTGAAGTGTCAGTTTGTAATATCAAAATACAAAAACAGCTTTTCATGAAATGCATATGAAAATATATACGGTAACTATAACAAAAACACAATTTTTTAAACTGTCTTTTGTTATTGTCTGTCTGTCTGTTTGTTCCGGGTAATCAGATAATATACGAAATAATACAGGTACGAAACGAATCACGAGAAAAAAAAATTACCTGTGTCGTCATCAAAATATCCCTAATTATTACAAAGCAGAGACACCACGCCTGCTGCAGGCTTGACGCGGGCGCGAGCTGCGCCGTAGGTATAGACAACTGACATGTGTCGTGTCATTGACCGACTACCGTTACGGTGTCCATATTCTCTCTTAATTACCTTGCAAAATCTAATGACATTTTAGTAGATGTTTTTTAATGATATGGATTTATATTTTTCAAGAACCCATTACGACATTGTATTCAAATAGCCTGTTTACATATAAGTACATCATGTATTGTACCTTAAGCTGTTCAAAATACTTATTCAATAGAATAAACTTTATGATTATTATTTTAGAAAAATGAGGTTCGAGCGAGTACCGGTAGTAGCGGATTTCCGACCAACACATTTCGTGTTCAAGTGGCTGTTATCAGCTTGTACTGAAGTGTGTCACAATTCCTGTATTTTGAGGAGAAAATGGTAAAATGAGTGTGAAAAATATATTAATTTAAGTAATGAATAAAATGTTTTAGATATGTTTCAGATATATACCTACTTCCTAGTCGTCGTGGTTTCAACCGCGTTCCCAAAGGAACCGTGCATTTTTGTGGCATAAAAAGTAGCCTATGGTACCTACTCTCCGATCCATAAACTATATCTATGCCAAAAATGACGTCGATCTGTTGCTCCGTTGCTGCGTGAAAGAAGGACAAACCAACAAACGTACAAACACCATTACTATAGTACGGATGACGTCAGTTATAGGCGGTTTGTTTTAAAATTTATAATGTGTGGTATTCAAGAAAATTTCAATAATAAAACTAGTAGAAAATACTAAAATAGTATTTTTTGAGAGTTGTGTAACTAGAAGTAGGTACCATCGCAGACATGGGAATGTTTAGCAGTTTGGACCTTAAAAAATGCCATGTAATAAAAATGAGAATCTTTATAAATGACATTGACATTGACATTATAAATGTTATTGATGGTGCCACGGTTGTCTGGAAGAGATCGCTTTAAGCGATAAGACCGCCGATTGTAACACTTATTGTTAATTGGTTTTAATTTTTAAGGTATCTGTATTGTGGTGTTTCAATAAAGAGTTAATCTATCTATCTAACGCACACAACGTGGTTAATTTAAGGTGACGGATAATCTGCTCAATCTTTTCCGTAATTGTACTTATTATACTAAACACAAATAAAAAGTTTAAACACAATTCTACATTCAAATCGGCATAAAACAGTTCTTAATACTCCGCAAAAGTATTTAAATATTCCTATAAAGGTTATTCCACAATGTTCACGATATAATTTGAAATCTCGCCTCGTTCCCGAGTCGGACGCGTGCAACCGTTAAATGAATGAACTTTTATAACTTAGGGTCCCTTCGAGTCGGCCTTAATACCGACTTTGAAGCTCCTGCTATGATGAACAGCACCTTTACTTTTAATGACTTTTTGCTAATGTTCAGGACCGCGCTTTCGGTAAAAAAAAGTTAGAAGCGGAGTTTTCGATATTTGAACTTGCGCTTTACGTGTTATATTAAACGCGAAGTTATCTAATAAACGATGTTGGGCTCTGTTTTTTAAAAAGAAAGTTATATTACACACAGTATAATATTTTCAAAATTTTTTCAAGCCGTGTCTTGAGTGAACCTTTGGTGACTAGTGCTGCCGCGGGTGCAGTGGAGGGAGCAACTACGTGACAATACGTGGCCACAGTTTACGCAGCGAATTGTTATAGCATTTCATTTTGAATTTAGAACGTTTCGAGTGCGACGCTTGCCAGCTACGCCTGTAATTTTTTTTTGTACTCTGTTCGAGATCTTGTCGTCGCACGTCTTGTGCATTTGCCTCAATGATTAAAGAAAAGTAGAGGATTAAAGAGGAGTAGGTTCTTTTGAAATTACCGCGCACTATTAGGCTAGGAGCCGTCGCTCGTCGCGGCCGCCATAGTCACTACGCCACCGCGCTAGGCCCGCACTCTGAACGAAGCTGAGAGTGCCTTGTTCATTCGACGCCTAACCAAACTTCTGGTACCTATCTGGCTCAACGAACCAACACTGCGATCCAACGAGGCAGTACGCAGCCAGTACGCGGGGTATCGCGGCCAACTCGTAGTGGGTTAGAACATTTGAATAATCCATGCTTCCATACTTTATATAATAAATACGAAAGTGTGTTTGTACCTTTGTTGGTTTGTCCTTCTTTCACGCAGCAACGGAGCAACGCATCGACGTAATTTTTGGCAAAGATATAGTTTATAGACCGGAGAGTAACATATGCTACTTTTTATCCCGGAAAATTTCACGGTTACTCTGGGAACTGGTGAAACTACTGGCAGAAGCTAATTATACATATAATATAGGCCTGTATATTATAATTATCTAACGGTTTTTATTGTTACCTTAGATGTAGTTACATGATTTATTTCTAGTAGGTAGCTAGTTATTAAAGACAATTAACTTGTTACAAAATTCAAACACTTTCGCTCTTATTAATGAACGAAAGTCTCCTTAAGTTCCTATCTGGGCTCAAAGTGACGACTGCTTCGCTTTACGCTACATACATCACTATTTTTTTGAGTAGAGATCGTAGAAGTGGTTGCGGTTCGTCTCTTTCACTACCTTTTACAGTGCTACAGTTAGCGCTCGGACTATAGACATTTCTACCAAGCTCCATCGATATGCGTCAACCGGTGATCGTGGTTTTTCCATTGTTTCCGCGTGCTCCGTGATTGATGCTTACCTATCCATCAATCATGCATTAGGTGTACGGGCCGCCTAACGCTACTTTATATTCCAAGCTAGACATCTATGAGAGCCGCCTCTAACGGGCGTCACTCGTCTATTTGTCGCCATTAGCATATTTGCCGTCACTGGTGACGGTCGCATCGACCGCGCTCGCCCTAACAAAGAGATTTTCATATTTAATTTTCTGTTTAGTATAATTGCCTACATATTTCCTCTCATAACCGGCAGTTTTCACAGAATTTGCATATGAAATATGAAACCACGATTCAAGTTATTTTTAGCTGGAACTGAGTTTCTGATAATTCCTGTAGGTTTTTGCAACGCTTCTGGCAAACAACGGGTGTTTGTGCATTTCTTACAAGAAAACCAAACATTATCAGCCTTGTATCTGTCTACAGTCTTTTTCATCTCAATCATGTCTAAGATGTTAAAGTTGGTGCTCATAAGTGCTTATGCCTTACTTTTATTGGTATATTTGAGAACGACATTAATATCTAGGAGCAGAGACTCCGTCGAACTGGAATACGTCTTCCGACAACCGGGATCTCTGAAGAAAATGCTCAAAGAATTAAAAAGATACGGAACCAATGAGGCATTAAGAAAGTTAACACTTAACTTCAGGAGACCAGAGAAACTACCGACAGATTTGAAGTACATACTGAAATGGACAGAAGCTTTATCACACTACAGTTCATCTATTTTTGCAAACGGACAATCCGTCTTCATAGGGAACAAGTGCAAATATTACAACTGTTATATGACCAATGATAAAAATCTACTTGTGGATATTAGATATTTTGATGCCATCTTATTTGACGTAGAGAACAATTGGGACAGCCATCCGTTAGTTAGAGCTCCACATCAATACTTTATCTTTACCGCTTCAGAATCGGCCAGCAACTATCCAATCTGCCATCCTGCTTCGGAATCTCACTACAACTTGACTTGGACATACAAACTAGATTCTGATATCAGATGGTCTTACGTCACTATTTTAGACAAAGCTGGTAACTTTGTCGGTCCTAAAGTTAACATGACATGGGTTGATATGAAACCTACTTCGGAAAATGTAAAACGAAGGTTAGTGCATAAGAAAAAAGCTGCGGCTTGGTTCGTTTCTAATTGTAAATCGAAAAGTAAAAGAGAGAAAATAGCGACACAACTTAGTAAGGCGTTGGCGAAATATAACCTCAAAATTGATATTTACGGTTGGTGTGGCCATTTGACATGTTCAAAAGATCGTATGGAGGATTGTTTGGATCTTTTGGAACAAGATTATTACTTTTATCTGGCGTTTGAAAGCTCTTTGAGTGAAGATTATGTAACGGAGAAGTTGCTATATCCACTTCAACATTTCACGGTGCCTATCGTGTACGGAGGTGCGAATTATTCAAGGTAAACAAAACCAATTTTCATTTAAAATTAAAATCAAGTAAGGTTATCGTTTACATTTTGGAATTTGATAGAAACATCTATAGATAAAAACCTTATTGATTCAAAACACAATACAGATAAGAAATATGCGTTATAATATGCGGTCTTGTCATCCATAGCGACCTCTTCAAGACAACCCAAAAACAAAGTAAAAACTAAAACATTATAAATATGAGATGGTGGATTTCAGTTATTGAGCATTAGGGCAGGTTTGATAATATACAAAGATAATACATAATTAGCCTGGTTTTAAGTGACCTCTAAAACGGAATAGTTTACTGGTGGTAGAACTGACTCTTTTGAGAGCATTCGTCTGGGTGGGTACCACCATTTCGCTCATGTATGTGGTTGGCCACCAAGCAGTAGTGTGTAAACATTGGTTGGTAAAAACTAATAACCCGTCCGTACCTAGGTACTATAGTAAATTCAATACTGCGTTTTGTAAGTTTGTTAGTCAGTTGGTTTGTCCTTTTTTCACGCAGCAATAGAGCAATGAATTGGCGTGATTTTTTGCATAGATATAATTTATGAACCGGAGAGTAACATAGGCTACTTACTCTTTATCCCGGAAATTCACAGTTCTGGGGGAATGCGGGTGAAGCCACGAAAGACAACTAATAATTTTTCTCAACATCCCATTTGGTTTCAGATTTCTACCACCAGGCTCCTACATAAACGCAGGAGAGTTGAACGCTACAGAAGTAGCATTCAAAATGAACGAGGCAATCAGAAATGCTGTTGTATATCGGGATTATTTCAGGTAACCCGAATTTTATTTTCTTATCTGACTACCATGGCTGTCCGTCTGTGGAACGCTTTGCCTGCCGAAACAGGAGGTAGAAGTGTGTTTTTTAGTTTCTTTAAAATACATGTAATTATTATATTTACAGGTGGCATAATCACTATGATTATAAGGACTCGCCAGTGGCAGCTGATGTCTGCGCACTCTGCAAGATGCTGAACGATCCAACGCTGGGTCACTCCGAGGTCAGGAATTTTAGGCAATGGTGGCACGCAGACTATGAAAAACTATGCTCAGATGAACTGAAGCGAATTAAATTATTGCTTAATGAAAAAGAGAGGAAATGATAAATAGTTCACTGGTTTTTTTTTGTACAATTGTGTATTGTTTTTTTTTCACCTCGCAGGGTTATCTATACTAACTGTCAACAACCTCTCGCGAGATTGGCAGTCCGAGGGGTCCGAGGGGTCCGAGAGGAGATACCTAGGATGCACCACGTGGAGCTAACCATTTCTTTTATCCAACAAAGTAACTAAATTAGCGTCCTTTACCTAATGGTAAACATAATACCTGCTCATAATAATTGCAGAGCAACCCAGCACTTAACAATTTTGAAAGCCCATATTATTTCCTCTGAGTATTGTTGTGTCGACGGGTTTTGATCCTTTTTTTATGTAAACGAGTGGCAAATAAGCAAACGGCCCGCCTGATGGTAAGCAGTCACCGCACGTATGGACATTTGCAACATGGAGGCGTTGCCAATGCGTTGCCGACCCTTGAGAACTCGTTTGACACCCATCTTGAAGGACTGCATTTTGTAGCACTGCGGAAAACCTGTCGAGGGAGCTCGTTCCACATTTTGCAAGTATGCGAGGGACAAAGGATTGCATAAATCGAGTGGTATGAGATATCCAGGACTCGATTATGTGTGGATGAGCTTTGTTCCGGTGGCGAGATGTTCGGTGATAGAACTGCGATGGTGGGACTCATCCCACCATCGCAGTTGATGAGATGAAAAAGCTCTTCCGAGCATTCCCCGTTGTATATTCGGTTGAATATCCTTAAAGCAAGCTTCAGTTCTCCAGCCTCAATCCTCTTACAGTCTGTAATGGAACTCATTATTCAAAGCCTCGAAATTTCGAGATAATTCCAATTAGAACGAAGTCGTTCCCGCCGTTTTTCCTAAAATATGATTAAAAGTTGTCGACGACAAGGGAATTTTAAGACTCTAACATTTTGATGACTGAAAGACTAAATTTTAGCAAAATTCAGTAACTTTTTAATTGAGTATTCCTGCATTTTGTTTATGTTACAATTCCAACTGGTCATCTATCTCTTTCTTATAGTAACAAAAAATACAACAGCACCAGCACCACGAACATTTTAACTATTTTTAAATTTTAGCCTATTGATTTGTCTACAGTCCGATAAAAAAACCGTTAAATTACAATAATTATTTTTATCATTGATTAGATACAGACACACTACATATACTTAAATCGTTGATTCAAGAATTTAACACTAAAATTCATCCGAAGCGACCGCGTCAATTTTTCTTTTAGCGCATCAAATCTTTCAGCTTATATAAATAAAGTCGCTCCAAGTCTATACCTGCGGTGTTCCGTACAATACATTGTCGAAACACACAATGCGATCGTATAATATTTTAATTCTAGTACTATTAGTACTAATAGAGCGAATAAGAGCTGAACCTTACCAGCTTACAGGCGATATTGAAGAAATTGGTAGGACGGCCATTTGTCCTTTCGTCAAGAAAATCAACCATGACCCCATAAGAACACCGCAGACTGTAATAGAGTACGTTTGCGACGAAGAGACGTCTTGTCCAGTCAAGAGGGAGACAAACCATTGCTGTGAAAGGCTATTCCATGGAGAGAATGGGGAGAGGACGCTTGTTAGCCGTTGCGTCAATCTGCACATGGATCTGGAAGCAACCTTGACGTATGATAACGATACTGAAGTAGATTACTACATGAAGGTAGGAATAGGCTGCTATTGTACAGTCATGGGCGCAATTTATGCTTTGGAAGACGATATATAAATTTAGAGAAATAACTGTTTTTGTTTTTTTGTTCCCTAATTTTTTGGTGATGGCACAGAATTATGTACCTACCTATTCAATATTCTGTGGTGTTGCTGGTGTAAAATATCTGCTATTATAGTCAGTCTAGAGTGTTTGCTATACCTGCAACAGCGGAATAAACGTGGCGTTTACATGGCGAAGGGGACGTAAACGATGTAAACGATTCTCTCTGCTTCCTACCCTTGTCTCATTTTACATAGGGTCGACGCACTACGTCTTTACAAATACTGTTTTTTAGGCTTTCGCAATTTTTAACAGCTGGTCGCCAGCGAAGGTTACGTTAATCCATACAGATAAATAAAATTGAAGTGTCTGTTTGTAATATCAAAATAACAGCTTTTTACTAAATGCATATGAAAGTATATACGATACCTACAACAAAACAACCATTTTTGTCTGTCTGTCTGTTCCGGGTAATCTCCGAAACGGCTGGACCGATTTTGACGGGACTTTCACTGGCAGATAGCTGATGTTACAAGAAGTAACATAGGCTACTTTAATTTTAGAAAATAAATTAGGTTTCCGCGCAAAAAAATAAAAACCATGTAACCCAAAATCTCCACGCGGGTGAAACCGCGGGGCAGCAGCTAGTAGTAAATAAAAATAATCATAAAAACACGACAGCAAAACCACAACTTGGTGGGACCCAGTGGAATTACTTAGTTCAAATTCGAATTCAAAATGCTTCATTCAAATAGGCCCCAAAGCAGCACTTATGAAAGTTAAAATAACTGACTTTAACAGCGGGCCTCTGCAACATTCGTCTACCCGAATCACATACTAAATACTAATGCTGTCTTTATCAGAACATAATAAATGACAAAGACACCAACAGACCCAATCCGTGCTCAGAGTCAACAAACCTTCCAGAAACCCACCGTGCCCGTTCCAAATTGGTATAGGCCGAGCAAGAAGAACGGCAAGAAACTCGTGACGGTTCGAAGGCGTACCTCCAACTAAGCGAATTCCGTAGTTGCCACTCAAAATGCCAATTCGGCATTGTGAGGTGGGGTTTTAGCCATGCTGGTAGCCCGGCAGGAGTCCTATGCCGTCCTAAGCTTAAGAAATCTACATAGGTATCGTAAGTTGCAATATGCAACTATTCCTGCTATGTCCACTTCGCTATTTATTTTATAAATGCAAACATGTGCTATCTCATAAACTATCTTTTGGAAAAGGTCACGTTGATCCTGTTCTATCCTCTATCCAGTGCTATGTTGCTGCATGAAAGAAGCAACGAAGCAATGGATGCAACTGGATCGACGTAATTTTTCCCAAGAGATAGTCAGTCTATGATGGAGCGGAGAGTGGCATAGACTACTTGTTTCCTCGCAACATGCACGGTTCCAGTAGGACAAGCAGCTTTGGGGCAACAGCTAGTTAATAGTATATAATAAGAAGAACGTGAAAAATAATTAAATTGTAAGACGTTTTATTATAAATTAGTAAGAGATACCTGTGATCAAGAATTATATTCAGCTTAGATATTCATTGAATTTCAGAGGAGTTTCATTCTGGAACGTTCGAAAAGGAAGGAAACTCCTAAGTGACAGTTGTATCAAAATAAAATAGATAAGATCTAACATTTATCAATACATATTATATAATGAAGAAAGGTTCTTGAGTGGCGGCCACGAACCGGAAGACGTAGTATAGGCCGGCCCTCACTAGGTGGAGGCGCTCTGCGGTGGAGGCCTATGTTCCGCAATGGTCTTCTTCCGGCTGATGATTATGATATAATGGTTATACATCCGCTACCGAATCTGGACAGCTGGCTTGATTGTAACGATCCAAATAAACATGATTTTCAGTTTCAATGGCATTGGGTATCAGTCTTCTGTTAAGGCTAATCATCTTCCAGGGCAGGCGTAGCTGCTATTATCTCGCATACGCAGCCCACGGATATAGGAATGCTAACCTGCTGAGGGTCATGTCTGAAAGACACCACCGTGCTGTCTATAAGTTCAATACATCGCCTTACGTAAGCGACACTGTCATAATAGAAATTATCTTTACAGCATGTCCCGCCAATGGCTGCTAGTGGGCACTGATTTTCTAATGAACATTTACGCATCTGGATTACTTCCGGGATTCGGAGAGGATCTGTGTCGTTGTGCACGTAAAACGGGCACAAAGTCTTGTCATTTTCTTCATCGAATATTATATCGGGTTTGTGATGTAAAGGAGGGAGTGCTGTTCCGAGATCTCTACCTCCTTTAACATAAGTAAACAAAAAAAATGTTAGAACTGTTAGGTATATAGTCGCCATCGTTTTCTGTGAAGTAAACAAACGATTTCCGCATTGTGCTTCGTTAAATCTTTTATTATAAACGCGCCATAACTATAAAAAATTGCAGTAATTTAATAAAATCTCATTGATGTGCTGCTATTGAATTTAATTGATTTGAAAAGTAATTTTATGGAAAGTATTCGATCATATTGTTTTTTTAACAACGTGTCTGTAAGAAAATGTCCCTTAGAAAATCCAAATGTCACTTTCTTCTATGAAGAAAAAGTAAAAGTGCATGTAGAAGTAAAAGTATAATTATAGTAGCTTCTGCCCGCAGTTTCATCATCATCATCTACTCATCAGTCATCATCGTCTAAGCCCGGATCCTGATCTATCTTTTTAAATTGTCCCCGGAAGCTAATCCAGTCCTTTATCTCCCCGTTGAACTTGTTAAATTTGATTTCGGGGAGTTTATGTCGTCGACTGTTTATTCTGGGCTTATTTTCATCGTTGTCTGGCTTGTTAACTAATAGGTCATATTAATTTCGTTTTTATAGTTAGATACCTATTAGTGTCTTCCGTTGTGAGAATTTCTTGTTCTAGTACAGAGAGTGTGACTTTACCATTTAATATGACGATTCGATATTGTTAAACTTACCGATAATTATTTTTTTATTTATTTGGTAACGAGACGAGCTGGTCGTTTGCCTGATGGTAAGCATAACGCCGGCCCATAACAATTGCAGTGCCACTCAGAACTCTGAGACACAAAGGCCTGCGCGGCACTGCAGTGCGCTCGTTACCCTGAGACATTAGGTATTAAGTCTCATAAGCCCAGTAATTTCACTGGCTACTCTGCTCATCAAACCGGAACACAGTAATGCTTGCACACTACTGCTTGGCGGCAGACTTCACGAGCAAAGCGGTGATAACAACCCATACGGACACTCGCAGAAGAGTTAGTCCTCCCACTAACAAATAAATTTTAATAAAAATTATTAATATTAACGATTTTTGTAATTTGGTAACGTTAACAAGCCCTGGTTTCATCATTACAAAATTTAAGAAGCACGCATCTCGAAATAACGTCTTAACTGGTGCTCAGCTCATGAACATAACGAGCAATGAGAGGCTGAGGTGAACTTGTGAAACTTCATCAAACTACCAAACTTAATTTAAAGTTTCGCATTTGAGTGTGCTTAAATTTAAATTTAAATAAGCAAGTCCAGCGCCATACATCATTAGTCGGTAAAGTTAGCGAAACACATACGTCTCTGAACATAGTTTGTTTAACTTTGAATAACATGAAAACGAATGCACGCGAATGAATTCGCTTACTACGATAGTCGTGTGGATACGTCTCTAGATTTAAAAACAAAGAATAAATTAAAAAAAAAAATATTTTTTTTTAAATTTAAAAAAATATTTTTAAAAACCCGACTTTCCTAGCCAATGTCACCCGGGATGATGTAAGGATTCTAACGATACCACTTACATTCAAATCTGTTCAGGCATTTATAACTTATGGTGGAATAAAGAGACTCACATACATACATATTACATACATACATACATACATGAACATTGAACCCCTAAAACATTACACTACTTTTTGGGCTGTTGCGTAAAAATAAACTTGTATTTATTGGGGTTGTATTTATTTCTTACTAGCTGCTGCCCGCGGTTTCACCCGCGCGGTGATATTGGATTTCATGGTTTTTATTTTTTTGCGTGGAACCCTAATCCTTTTTCTAAAATAAAAGTAGCCTAAGTTACTTCTTGTAACATGAGCTGTTTGCCAATGAAAATTCCATCAAGATCGGCCCAGCCGTTTTGGAGATTACCCGGAACAAACAGACAGACAGACAGGCAAAATTTTCTAAATTTTTTTTAATTTAATTTAATTTATATTTAATTTAGTTTAAAATAAAAGTTTTGTTATAGGTACCGTATATACTTTCATATGCATTTGGTAAAAAGCTGTTATTTTGATATTAAAAACAGACACTTCAATTTTATTTATTTGTATGTATAGATCAAGCGGTAATATTCGAGAATAATACAGTACATAACCTATAACAATATACTTATTTGTCTACTTGGTAGTTGTTGTATTGTAATGTCCACAATACTCTTTCGTCTGGCTCTCACCTCAGAGGCACGGATCCCCAATCATAACTTAAGCACATTTCCGTTGCAACTTGCTAAAATAAATAAACTTCGTCTTGAAACAACTTGCAAAGTTTATCTTAATATTTCGCAAAGTAATTTCACAGTTGCTGCATACTTGTGAAGAAAACTCGGGAACGGATTTCTTTAATATGAAATTAAGAGGTAAACTGAAACATATTTTTTTTCAACGGGTTAATAGCCTTTATTAATTAGCTAATCTGTACAGATAAATAAAATTGAAGTGTCTGTTTGTAATATCAAAATAATAGCTTTTTACTAAATTCATATGAAAGGATATACGGAACCAATAACAAAACAACCATTTTTTTAAATTTTCACTGTCTGTTTGCTCCGGGTAATCCCCGAAACGGCAGTGCTGATTTTGACGAGACTTTCATTGGCAGATAGCTGATGTTATAAGGAGTAACTTAGGCTACTTTTATTTTAGAAAAAGAATTAGGGTTCCGCGCAAAAAAATAAAAACCATGAGTTCCAATGAATCCGCGCGGGTGAAACGTTTTCGTCGCACAAATTTCTGTTTTCATAGATATTACAAGCAAAATAAAATCGGGGCCAATGTTTTATCTCTCTAACTTAACACTCCCAATAGTTAACTAGGCTTATCTTGGACCAGGCTTCACTGTGGACTGTGTTAGAGTAAACAAACAACTCGCAGAAACTATTACCAGCAAAACTAATTAACAAGTCGAACTCTCTTTCCTCGGAGATTTCGTTAGCGGAATAGTTATTCTTGAACTTTGCTCCCACGTTTACACACGCACTTTATCGTGTTCTATGAAATAAACTAGCTTCATTCCTACCAATAAAACCTGTTTTATATCAGTAAGATAGTTGCAAAGTAGTGACGATTCTATTTTCTTGCCCTCCAACTATCTACTTCTAAAATCTTACTTGATGTTAAGTTACGTTTCTTAATCAAAATTACGGTAGTATTAAACGCTTAAACTCTTACAACACACGCATACCCCCGCACTAGGCTTCCCTGTGTCGCAGGTGGCATGGACACACACAGATACACATCACAAACATCCAAGACCCGAGAACAAACTTTATGCTTACACAAAATCTGCCCCGGCCGGGAATCCAACCCGGGACCCCTCGCTTTGCAGGCAGGGTTACTACCAACTTAGCTACGGAGCCGTCAATCCATATTGAAAGAATCCATATTGTTATAAATGCGACAGCATCTTTGTTGGTTTGTCCTTCTTACCCGTAGCAACGGAGGATGAATACGTTGTTCGTCTGTCAAGACTATTTTTCTCAGGAATACGTGGAGTTATCGAGTTGAAATTAATATCAAAAACTCAGGTCTGCAATCCCTTGGAGAATGCTTCGTCAACATACCTATAACATGCAGTGAGCTACAAACTTAACGACATATTTATAACACCCGAGTGCGGTAATGTTAAATAAAAAACACGCATGTTTAATATCTTGGATTATGAGCCTAAAAGCGAGGTGACAAAACCCACTTTACGAGCAAGTGTGTTGAAAAAGTTATTTTAAAACACTTTTATAACTTTATTCAGCCAAAACTCGAGCATTCATGAAGATTTTAGATGATTCATCAGTTTCCTAATTTAAATAATAGATGGCGCTGGTAGTTTTTCGGGGCTGCAATTTAGGTTCAAACGTAACGGTTGGAAAACCCCGAGCAGCGCTGAAACAAGGAAAGGGCGGAACCACTGAACTGATGAGTCGGCGGGAGTCGCATCGACTTGTTATAAAACCGATACCGTTCGATTTAGGAGCAGCTAAGACGTAACATTTTTATTAGGTTTCAGAAGTAGCTAAAATTTTAATACTACATTTAATTCTGGCATTAATCGTATAGCAAACTCCTAAAATAAATACCTCATAATACCTAAATACATATAAAAAAAATTACGTCTGATTAAAAAAAAAATTGTTGGGACGTGTGACATAAAAGGTTTATTTTAATCATATTTCATAACAAGACGAGCTGTTCGTTTTCCTAATAACAGTCACTCATAAGTTTAAATCATAAAGGCCCCAGTTGCACTACAGTGCGCTCGTTACCCTAATCAAATTAAAAAATTAAAAATAAATTAAATCAAATAGTATAAAAAAGAAAGAAAAAAGCACGTCCTAAACATAAATGTTTAGATTTCACTTAGACTTAAACATGCCTTAGTCGAGTTTAGTCGCATGCCTTAGTGTTTCAATATAAAAAAAAACCACAAACCTTGACTTCAGGAGGATCTAATTGTCTAACCGTTGTCTAACTTAATTCTGTTGAGATACTGAAAAAATATCTTATTTATCTTTAGACAGTGAAAAATTAATGACAGAAAAATAGTTTTTTGTGGTAACACTGTTAGTCTGTGGTTTTTTTTAAATCATGTTCTGTGTCACGAATCCCATGGGTGCATTTAAATCTAGCCAGTACTAAACACCTGCAAAAACAATGTCAAATTTAATTAAAGTCTTACTTAACATTTTTTTCCACAACCACTATTGTATATTCTATGCCACAGGATAGCGAGATGTGCATGTCATTTGCCCGATAGTAAACATAAGAGGCGTTATATATAATTTTTAACCGACTTCCAAAAAAGGACGAGGTTATCAATTCAGTGCGTATTTTTTTTTTATGTTTGTTACCTCAGATATCCGTCATTTATACACCGATTAGGAAAATTCTTTTTTTATTTGAAAGGATATACTTTCAGATTGGTCCCATAGAAATTTCATCAAAATCGGTTCAGTAGTTTGTCACTGAAGTCGGTTCGTCGCTTTTTTAAAGCATTTTTTTGTTTTTATCTACATTGTTTAGATTATGGTAATATAAAATAGATGTCGTCTGCGTGTTTTAGTCTGAATACCAAATAAAATTTCCCAAAATATAACACACATTTTTGGTAAAATATTTCATTTTAATAACGGACATGCGGGATATTCGAACAAAATACCATTCCAATGTCCGGATTAAAATTGTAAGCCTTTTATACCGGTTCTAATAAATCTAAACATTGTATATAGATTCCACGCCCACGGTATAGTTGGTAGGTCGATAAAGACTTTACCTCTGGCCTACCAAGTGGTAGTTTTATTTTTATTTTATATGGTAACGAGACGAGCTGGTCGTTTGCCTGATTGTAAGCATAACGCCGGCCCATAACAATTGCAGTGCCACCCAGAACTTTGAAACACAAAGGCCTGCGCGGCACTGCAGTTCGCTCGTTACCGTGAGACATTAGGTATTAAGTCTCATAAGCCCAGTAATTACACTGGCTACTCTGCTCATCAAACCAAAACACAGTAAAGCTTGCACACTACTGCTAGGCGGCAGACTTCACGAGCAAAGCGGTGGTAACAACCCAGACGGACACTCGCAGAAGAGTTAGTCCTACCACTAACAAAATCTCTCTCTCTCTCTCTGTCTTGTGTCGTCACGTTCGCCAGAAGGCATTTTTAAATGTAATCACGGAAATGAAAGGGAGACGAATCGGTTTTGAATGACAAAGTTGAAACTATTAACTGGCGTCTCCGTGAACATAACTGATGCACTGCAGCTGCAATGCTACGGCAGCCCCAACATCGCCCTGAACGCATTGTTACACAACAAACAATAAATTGAAAGAAATACATCATATCAAGAATTTCGCAGTCAACATCGATTAATGCTCCCATAGCCTAGTTAAGGCGTCTGGTCTAGATAACCAGAAGACGCAGGTTCGAATCCTGTTGGAAGGGAAATTTTTGTGATGTATATATTTGTGTGAACAATAAATCGATTAGAGATTCATGATATAACAGAACAAAATATGTATTTAATTTCACATGGCGAATACAATGAATCCCCATTTTTTTAACTAGATATAATCAGATAAATACAAGCCCTGACCCAAAAGCGGTAGACAGTAATGGCGAAGTTAGTAACATTTTTTGTTTAGCTTCCACAAAGCGCATTCGGGCGTGTATCTATTCATCATTTAATTTGCA
This sequence comes from Crocallis elinguaria, assembly GCA_907269065.1. Lineage (NCBI taxonomy): Eukaryota > Metazoa > Arthropoda > Insecta > Lepidoptera > Geometridae > Crocallis > Crocallis elinguaria. Next base: position 4,906,215 of record OU026076.1, read on the forward strand.
TTTGTGCGCGGCCACAGCGCGCCAACTGTCACTGTTATAAAGAAAAACGTAGCATATGACATTTTATGAACGACCCATTCACTGTTTTCTAAAAAATGAGAGTGAATTTTTTTGTGCATTTTTTCCAAAATCTGTGAATGCAGAAATAATGTTTCCAAAGTTAGAGTCGACCTTCTAAGAACGTTTTCCTGTATAGCTACAACTATTAGGGTATATCTTATTGCCCCGTCCTAAAAATACACTCTGTATACAAAAGCTGAAAAAGAAAGAAGAGGTATATTATTTTAATCAAAGATCTAACAAACCTACTATCTTTGGTTGTATTTGTAAAATTGTTATTAAAACTGCCTATTGATTTCATACCTTTTTTAAATCCTACTGGATTAGGTAGGTTCATTCTATTAATATAACTAGTTCTATTAATATAATCGATTATGTTGTGGTGATATTGATTAGAAAATTAAAATCATCACGCGTGTGACACCCGAATGTAATCGAGGTGTAAGTAATACTTGATTAAAGTTCACAAGTTCTCTGTTAGTGGGAGGACTAACTCTTCTGCGAGTGTCCGTCTGGGTTGTTACCACCGCTTTGCTCGTGAAGTCTGCCGCCAAGCAGTAGTGCGCAAGCATTACTGTGTTCCGGTTTGATGAGCAGAGTATCCAGTGAAATTACTGGGCTTGTGAGACTTAATACCTAATGTCTCAGGGTAACGAGCGATCTGCAGTGCCGCGCAGGCCTTTGTGTTTCAAAGTTCTGGGTGGCACTGCAATTGTTATGGGCCGGCGTTATGCTTACCATCAGGCAAACGACCAGGTCGTCTCGTTACCATATAACATAAAAAAAAACCCTTTGTTTAAATGTCCATATTCTCTTGATTATGAAGTGGCTAGACTTATATGAATTTAGGCTTTGGTTTTTATTTAAAAAATTCAACTTTTAAATTAAACGTTTAGAATTTAAGCCGTAGGTATCTTTGCACTGTGCTAGGAACTTGAATATTTGGACAAATTTCAATTTGATGCCTTAAGGGAAAACGAGTCGTTCATTTCTCCATACAACCGTATTTGGGTTATTACTCCACTACTTGACGTTTTAAGTCCAAAATTAAGAATAATATCGATTTATCTCTTCATTATCTAGGTTGATCTGCTAATTATACAGAAAAAAAATAAGTGGCTTAAAAGTAATGAGCCTTCAAACATCTGTATTTTAGCACATATTTTAACGCAAGTTTGGACGTAAATAAATTACAAAAGAACTAAGAAAACTCAAAAATAAAGAACATAGTAACAAGCTTTAGTTTGTCGACATTTCAAATAACTTTGGTTTGACTAAATACATTTAGTAGTTTTGCCGTAACACCCCAAGTACCAGAAGCCAATTCGTACATTTTTGCGCGCCGATTTTCGAGTCGAACCATCGCGCGTCTCACGGAAATTTTACCACCCTGGCGGGGAGAGGAGGGAAGTGTCTCACGCACACTACAGTGCCCGCTGTGTGCTGCTGTGCCATTTCAAAGTCACGAAACACCGCGATGTTTGTGACAAAGTACTGTCTCGCACCAGACGCGGTCGACCGGCCGGTGCGTGCGGCGGCATCCTATATAATTTGTGGGCGGCATTACGAACAAGCAAAGGTCAAGGTGATCGACCGAAGACGTAAAACGATATGCGTATTATCATAATTGTGTTCTATGATAATGCCACCGCCCGCTATATTGGATTCAGATTTCTTTGCCTAAATTGGATGTTTACCTATGCTTGTGAATTTGGACTTTGCTGCGTTAGAGAAGTGTTCTGTGTTTATTTTTGACTTCAGTACAACAATGGCTAAATCGTATTTTTGTAATAATATTACCTACCTATATCTTTTTCAAATACTAATAAATAGAAATCTATTAATAGAATTTAAGTAAATAGATACTTATCTATTTACGTAGAAACCTACCTATTATTATTCGATTTGTTATTATTACATATTGTGTTAGCACAAAACCAACTTTTAGACTCATGTTTAGCTAGACAGTGTCTAAATAAAAACGTCTATAAAATGATCTATACAAATAAATAAAATTGAAGTGTCTGTTTGTAATATCAAAAATATAGCTTTTTTTACTAAATGCATTTGAAAGTATACACGATACCTACCAACAAAAACACAATTTTTAATATTTTTGTCTGTCTGTCTGTTTGTTTGTTCCGGGTAATATCCGAAACGACTGGACCGATTTTGACGGGACTTTCACTGGCAGATAGCTGATGTTATAAGGTACTCCTACTTTATTTTGGAAAAACAACTAGGGTTCCGCGCAAAAAAAACCCATGAACCCAAAAAGTCCGCGCGGGTGAAACCGCGGGCAGCAGCTAGTTATGATATAAAATGATTGTGGTTGCTCATATTTAAACACGTGAGTAAGCCATGATTGGGAGTTAGACGCTGTTTAACACATGTTTAGGGTGTGTTTTTAGTAAGACTAAGACCGATATACGGTGTTATGTTGTAAGTACTTAGGTAGGTACTTATGTACTTACTGATAACTGAGTAGGTACGTACCTACTTATAACCACAGAATAGATAATAGCACAAGTCTATAACCTACCTAGTAAGTACATACGTACCTACTTGAACTAAAACCGCGTTACCACAAAAACTATTTTTAGACGCTGTTTAGCTAAACAGGCGTCTAAAAATAGTTTTTGGTGGTTTTGTCTAGCCAGACAGTGTCTAAAAGTTAAACAACGCTACACAACTTTCACGAGCAAAACGTTTAGAAATAATCATAACGGCTTGTACGATGAGTATTTATTCTATGATAAGGTCACCGTTATCTTCTAAAATGATTAGAAATGTCACATCAGCGGCGCAAGTACGGATCCTTTCGGTCGATAAAATTCGATAAAATTGACAGTTCAAATCGATAAAGTGGGATTTATCGAGCCTCGAAACAATCGACAAAAGTTATCGAAAAGCTAGGTCGAATCCAAAGAGAATATACAGCTACTACAATACTTTATGATCAGACTTCGGTACTCGCAACATTCGATAAATTTGTCGAACCGACTTCCGTACTCGCGCCGCAGAATTGAGGTAGATAATGGTTAGACACTTCTTAAATCAAGGTTTGTGGTTAATTACTTATTTAAACATGCGACTAAGGCATGTTTAAGAGTTAAACGCTGTTTAATACTTGTTTACGGTGTGTTAAACAGAGTTTAACTCCTAAACATGCCGTAGTCGCGTGTTTAAATATGAACCACAAATCGAGATTTAAGTAGTGTCTAACCATTGTCTAACTCCACTCTGTTGTGACTTTTCTAATCAGTTTAGAGGTTTATCTTTAGGCACTGTCGAGTTAAACAGGCGTCTAAAAGTTAGTTTTTGTGGTTACACGGCTTATGTTGAAATATAAATAAAAAACCAAAATAACCATGGTTTTGCAACAATTACACATATACGAGGTAAGTATTTACACGCGCATCGCAGTTTGAAGAAAAAAACATCTAAAAAAACCTCTAAAATCCACTAAACGGACGAGACCGGCACTACGGCCAGACGGTCTGGTTTCAAAGCGACGACTGCTCCGCTTTACGCTACATACATCACTTGCGTACCACCGCTTATTTACCGCAGCGTCTGTACTGAGTACGCAGTGGTTGTGAAATAATTTTTATCTTTCGTAGAAGCGAGAGTGAATCGAGAGCGGTAACTTGTGCGACTTTCAATCCGACGCACCATAGTTCTTATCTCTACTCGTCCCGCACCAATAACTTATATCAAGTTATGTGCGGATTATTGACACTCGCTCTAAAACGGTGAGGAAAACATCGTGAGGAAACCGGCATGTTCAAGAACCACAAAATTCGAGGTCATGCGACATCCACCAAGCCGAACTGGGCCCGCGTGGTGGATTATGGCCCATCTCTCTAGAAAGAAAGAAAGAAAGAAAATACATTTATTTCTCTTTCTCTGAGAGAAGGCCGGTATCCCAGCAGTGGGAACGTAAGAGGCTGACAATAATAACAATAATAATAGTAGGTAGAAGCGGGTGTTGTACTCGGACTAGATTTCCATCAAGCGGCAAGCCCCAGCCACAACCTCAATAGACGATACGATATGCGTCAAGCGGAGATCGTGGTTTTTCCATGTTTTCTCGTGGTTCGCGATTGATGCTTATCCATCAATCATGAATTAGGTGTGAGGACTGCCTTAGCGTTCGGACTAGATTTCTACCAGGCACCACCTTAGGCAGTACGTTATGCGTCAAGATCACCATTTTGGTTTTTCCATGGTTTGCGCGTGGTCCGTGATTATGCTTTGCGTCAATTCATTGCGTCTAATATTATAGCCCTTTAGACCACTTATTTTATATACATATACGTTTTTTTGCCGTAAAAAAACTACGGTTATTTCGCCGTGAGTAGATAGATAACTTTATTGTACACGTTATATAAAAAAGCTTTATATATTCATAAAAGTTCATAAACTAGCTGCTGCCCGCGGTTTCACCCGCGTGGATATATTGGATTTTCTTGGTTTTTATTTTTTTGCACGGAACCCCAATTATTTTTCTAAAATAAAAGTAGCCTAAGTTACTCCTTATAACATCAGATATCTGCCAGTGAAAGTCCCGTCAAAATCGGCCCAACCGTTTCGGAGATTACCCAGAACAAACAGACAGACAAAAATTTAAAAAATGGTTGTTTTGTTATAATAGGTACCGTATATATATACTCTCATATGCATTTGGAAAAAGCTGTTATTTTGATATAACAAATTTTTTTTCTGAAGAGATAGGGTGATCTTATCCGTGTTACCCGCACGGCCACACGGCCCTTCCTGTGATGATGATGGTGATGAATAATAAAAATGAATGAAATGAATAATATAACTCTGTAGGTAGGTCGATACGAGTAGGTATCTACTAAAATTCAATACAGCAAATTATTTGAATTTACTAGCTGCGTCACGTGATAGAACAGAATAGGTAACAGTTAGTACTACGGCGCGCTGAATTCGTGTTTGTTTTTGTGTTTGTTTTCTCGGAAACTACTGCATGATTTTCATAGCATTTTCACGAAATGGAAGAGAGATCATCCGAGAATGTGATAGGCTATAATCTAGAATTTTTAATTAGCTTTAAAAGCCGTCTGGCGCTCATGTTTTGTGTTTGTTCGGGGTAATCTATAATAATTCAGAAAAAATCGTCCCGTTGTATAGTTTCCGATGCTTGCGCTGGCCATATATTTATAGCTATAGGTATGAAAATTATGTATGGAAGAAATGCCTATAATATCTAACTTGGTGTTCCAAAAAAGAGTTTAGGTAGGTACCTTTATTATATTTAATTACTCATTTATCGGTCGCTCTGGCAATTGAATTACAGTAGGTGAATGAACCTATGTCTTCTATAGCTAGGTATAAGAAGTAGGTGAGTATGATAAAATACGTAAGCAATCAGTAAAACACAAAGGTGAAAGCATAGGTAAGCAAAGCATAAGTAGGTAAGGCTTTAGGCTACCCACCGATCTTTCTAGAACATTTTCTGTGAGAGTCCATTTGGATGAGTACCTAGGTACCTATTTTACCTCCGCTTTACTTGAAATCCTCCGGCGACGACGGCGGCGCCCGGCTGCGCGGCGCCACAGAATAGGTAAGAGTTAGTGCTTGGGCCCGCTGAATTCTACTTATTATAGTTATACCTTATCACCTATATTTACTACTCATTTATTGGTCAGTACAGTGGCATGTAGGTATGTACACTACCTATGTCTCGTATACTAAAATACCAGCCATAGTCAGTCAACTTTTTCAAAAATGTAAAATAAAAAGCATGACCGACTGAGATACTCTTCTTAGAAGATATTCTGCGAGAATTCGTCTGGATGGGTGTAGGTATACGGTCTATTATAATAGGTACATAAGTACCTCCGGCCCGCAGCGCAAGTACGGATCTTGTCGATCGATAAAATTGTCAATTCAAATCGATAAATTGGGTTTAATCAACTTTTTATATAATTTATCGAGCCTCGATACAATCGACAAAAGTTATCGAATAGCTAGGTCGAATCCAAACGAAATATAAAGCTACTACAATACTTTACGATAATACTTCGGTACTCGCAACATTCGATAAATTTATCAGTTGTTACGATTCGACAAATTTATCGAACCGACTTCCACACTTGCGCCACTGCACCGCCCGGACTCCGGTTCGGCGCGCGGCCGGCGGTAGTCCGGCAACGCCGCGCGCCGGCGCGCGCCTGGCATGCAACGCCGCGCGCCGGCGGGCGGTAATGCCGGTAACCCGGCATGCAACGCCGCGCGCCGGCGGCGGTGGCCCGGCTACCTAACCTTTGCTTTGATTATAATTCTATGCGGCGGCTTGGACCGGCTAGCTGCTACTCGCCTCGCGCATCCAACGGTTTCCCGCGCTTTTGACAAGGTCATCGGTCCACCTAGTGGGGCCGGCCTTTGTGCTTAGAAGTTTGAGTAGGTACTGCAATCGTTATGGGCGGGCGTTATTCTATCAGAGTAATATAATTATATGTGTTATACCATCAAGAAAATGACCAGCTCGTCTCGTTATTCAATAGTATAAAAAATATGGTCGGTTACATAATACAGTGTACGTGATAATAAATATATACCAGCTACTGAGTACGTTTCTATCGTACTAATATTATAAACTCGAAAATTTTTGAGGATGTTTGGATGGATGTTCATTACTCTTTCACGCAAAAATTACTGAACGGATTTTGATGAAACTACAGTACGTAATATAGAGGTTATACATCAGAATAACACAGACTATAATTTATAAAGATATTGTATTTGTACCTAAGCCAGGCGGGCGAAGCCACGGCCGGAAGCCAAGTAGGCTATATAACGTACTTACTAGAACTATAAATGTTGAAAAGTACCTTTATGTAAACAAGTCCATGTAACAAAAGTTACATCGATCATGAAAAAAACCACGACAGTCCTAGCTAGTGTCGCTCGGGATTATGTAAGGATTCTAGCGATACCCCATACATCGAAATCTCACCGAATCACGTATGTACGTGAGTTTCTTTATTCCACCAAAACTTTTGTGCAGTTTTTTGTGTTATGTTTTTAGGGTTCACGTATGTTTGTATGTATGTATATACAATCACACTCATTACATTACTCATCACACTCATTACTCATTACACTCCTTTTTTGTGCAGTCGTGTAATAAAATACCTACTTATCTAAACGAAAGGTCATCCTGGCAGGAGTATGGGTGAGACATTTTTTGTGTAGAAATGAGTGATGAGATGTAGGTACCAATGTGTGTGGGGTCGCTGACCCGCGCATTATATATTATAATGACTTGGAGGACTGTTATAATACTCGTAGGAATCACCTAAAATTATTAAGTTATGTAGGTACTTAGGTAGGTAGGTAGTTACCTACCTTACAAATATACCGCCTGACGTAGGTAACTACTCCCGCGCTGGCAGTTTTCATTCGGAAGTTATCGTCGAACACATAGGTAGGGTACTGTCTGTTACCTATAATATACAAACTTGTTATTGTCTATAGTGTACAAGTTTGATTGTTGAGAATAAAACATGAAGAACTATTAGATATTACTACCCCTGTACAGTACAGTTACTATACCCCGCGGTTTCGCTCACGTAGCCTAAGTTACTCCTTGTAACGTCAGCTATCTGCCAGTGAAAGTCCTGTCAAAATAGGTTCAGCCATTTCGGAGATTACACGGAACAAAGAGACTAAATTTTTAAAAATGGTTTTGTTTTATGTACCGTATATACTTTCATATGCATTTAGTAAAAAGCTGTTATTTTGATAATACAAACAGACACTTCAATTTTATTTATTTGCATACTTAGATAAATTTGTTTCCGAAAATAACTTCTGCAGATTTCTACGCTGTCCAAATGCACGATTATTTTATTATGTGATGATGAGGTTGAAAATTACACTGCTTTCTTTCTCAGACTTCAAACTATTTCCACACCAAATTTCTATAAAATCCGTTCAAATGATTGACAATGATGAAAAGTATCCTGTGTTCTTTCACAGGCTTCAAGCTATCTCGAAACCAAATTTCTTCCGTTCTATAGATCGACAATTATGAAAAGTGATGATGTTGTTGAAAAGTACCCTGTGTGTTTTCTCGCGCTTCTAGCTATTTTCACACCAAATTTCATTGGAATCTATACACATACATACATATATATACATAAATCCTGTCCTACTCTTCCTACTTCCTATCCTACTAATATTATAAATGCGAAAGTTTGTGAGGATGGATGGATGGATATATGGATAGATGTTTGTCACGCAAAATCTACTGAGTGGATTTTGATGAAACTTTATTTACTTACAGTAGATAATATAGCTTATTACTATGTTTGCAGCGGACTGTAGGCAAACCAAACAATTTACAATTTATACTCAAAGAAGCAAACAATGAAAAATGGCGCGCGCGGCGCGATGACCAAACGAGAGCTCAGAATAGATAATAGTACAAGTAACAAAAGCGAGCGCCATCACACGAATATTCACGAAATTTCTTTGAATGAAGAATCGCCATTCATAAGATCACGCATGTGTGCGTAGAAGCGGCAGGTCGCGACTTTACGAGAGTGTGTAACTGTGTATGCGCGAGCATTAGCTTCGTACTACTCATAGCTGCAGAGCCTTACCTTGTCCCACGAATGTTAGACGAAATAGCATGCATTTTAGCCGCGCCCACCGATGAGTTGGAGGGTTCGGCTCGTAGGCTCTTAAGCCATGTTTGAAATAAAAAAGGACTTTGACAAACTGGCAGAAAGATGGGGCTACAAGGTGACCCTATATAGGGGAGGTATTATACTAGTCTGTGTATAGATTTTTTTAGCTTTATTACTGTTAATAAATAACACCCTTTGTTAATATTTTTATCAAAGGGATTCTTAAAATTACATCAAGACTTAATAAGTTTCATTATTTTATTAATCAAATTATTGGTTATTTATACAATTAATTTGATTACTGAAAAAAACATATCATGGGCTTAACTGGTTACCACATTCCTATTTACTTCAACCAGGAGTCGTGAATCCTGTGCTGTATACGTTTTTGTTTTAACGCAAATGGGTAAAATATTGGTTGGGAATCGATGGCTCCGTGCTAAATCCATGTGTTGAAATAATTATGTGTTCTAAGTTCTTATATCAACACAATGTTTGTTTCTTTTTTTGTTTTATTTTCTATAGCTTAGTATTTGAGCATTATCTCTGACGACGAAGGACGATATAGATGTACCGAGCGGTATATATCCTCTTTGGACCACGGGTGCACCGTGCACTATACCTAGATATGTACCACAGACCAAAAATTACGCTACTATGAAATATAACCAAAATTACAAGTAAAATATAAATAAGTACAATTACTATAAGACAAGCCTTTTCTAAATTGTTTTTGCTGTATCCTGGTTTGTGTGCCTTATTAAAATAAAATAAAATTACACTATATATGTCTGAGATATACATGGAGGTAGGAGTTTTTACAGCGTATTCAATGTGCAAGTAGGTTATTTATCGGTCAAAGTTGTGCAGCTTGAGTAGTGGAAATATAAACCTTGTTGACCTGCAACGAGGACTTTAGGACCGCGCTTTTGTGACCTTTACAGCGTTAACGAACGGCGGGAGAAGGCAAATGGTGCAGAGTCTTAAAAAAATGCTGTGTGGTGACAAGATCGTAAGCTGCAGGTTGCATACAAGCAGTTTTAAAGGCAACTTGCACCATGCATGATACAACAGAAACACAAATATGTTTGATGCAGTTCATGCAGTGATCTATACATTCTTTTGTCATTGGTTTGATGGCAGATTTTGACTTGAGGGGTGTAAAAGCGCAAGCACTACAACTAGAATGTACTGGTGTTACTGCTGTAGGAACGATAATTATTTAAATAGTTGTTGGTTAAATGTTTGGTTTAGTAGTGAGATATTTTCTATGATTTTTTTATGATTATATTGAGTTTCTGGTAATGGAAAACGCAATGGTTAAAGTTCACTTGTATACTAACGAAATAAGTAGGTAAGAAATACAACAATTTATTGATTGATTTAGATTCGTTGGTTAGGTGTATATGTTCGCTAAAAAGCGTTAACTAAAATAATTTCCATGTGAAAATCCAATTATTTACAGTACGTAATTACATCATTATTTTTACGCCGCGAAATAATTATCAATCCTTGAAACCAATTACATGTGACGCTTCGCAAAGACGCTATTTCTTATTTATTAATCTAGATTAATGATTAGGTAATCGTTCTAGAACGAAGATCGACTTTGTTTGTTCTAATCATGTCTCCAGTTATGTTGTGTGTATGGATAATGATGGTGAGTTATTTATTTAAATACATCATTCTAGTAGTGCACCTTTACGGTTAAATGACCACAGTGTAAAAATTTCAAAGTTAATCCTTTTTGTTTTATAGATAAACATTTTTCATTTCATTTTTTTGAATTCACCAAACTGGTCAAGATTTCCCGGCTAAAGAATTAGCCATGTGGTCAACATTATTATTACCCCATCTCTTCCCGTGGGTGAAAAAGGGCATTTTTCAAATTTTAATTCTACTGTCATCACCAAGATGCCTGTCAAACGTGCTGTAATGGTGCTTACATATCCCGCTAGGTGGCGCATTATCGCTGGCAAAATCTCGTCTTTAGAACAAAGTATGCGTCTGAAAAGTGCAATTCAGTGTAAAAATAAAAGGCACAAACGTTTCCCTTCTAACGAGAAAGAACGGAAACTGTGGATCAAGGCATTGCTCATCAAAAATTATTGGAAACCATTATTCTTTTAGGTTATATAGTGACCATTTCACTTTAATGATTTATCCATAATTTATGATTTGTTTTCAATCATTCATAATTATGATTTGTTTTTTAACAAGTAAACCCTTCGAAGCTCGTACTTGTAGCCACTGAAGAGTTCCACTATCCACCTCCTGGCTCCATCATCAGATCAGCTCCATGCAATGTTTCTTTTCGATTAAAGAATTTGAAGTAGGTTAAAATTTACTTCTAAGATTGTATTACATTGTTCGTCACAGGTAAAGCTAATAAAAGTGTGTTTAAAAGGAAAACAGACTTTACTTAGATATACTTAAGTATTAGTTTTTAACATTTTCATTCTAAAGGTTTTTTTTTTAATTTATTCATTATTCATAATCATATTATGAGAGATTATGAATGAATGAAGCTGAGAATGAAACTGTAGTAGACTTTAATAATAATTGCAGATCTGCGTCTATGTTTCTGGATCTAACCTAGAGCTAGTAAATGCTCCTACTGAAAACTTTACTCTGGAATATCGTATCCTCCCAGGAAAATTGGTTGACAAAAAACAAAACACGGCATGGATGGACAGAAGATAAGCACCTACATGACCTACATGATTTGGGTTGATTGGCTCTTCCAATCGCTATGAGCGATAAGTCCGCCCATTGTGACACTTAGTTATTAAGATTTTAGTTTTTAAGTTTTCTTTGGATTGTGGTGTTTCAATAAAGAGGTTATCTACATGAAATGATTTTAATATTCAAGAATTCTTATTAATAAACTTTTTTCAACCCTTCATTAACTAGTTACCTAATCCCTACTAATATTATAAATACGAAAGTGTGTTTGTTGTATTCGCAAACAGGATGGGTGAGACGACATTTTCTTGAATAAACTAGTATTTTGGCAAAAAGTAATGTGTTTTTAATTAAATTCAAATTCAAAAAGTTTTATTCACATGTGTCCCAAGGGAGCACTCGTCTGTTTGCAATATCAAAATAATAGCTTTTTACCAAATGCATAATTATGAAAGTATATACGGTACCTAGAACAAAACAACCATTTTTAAAATTTTTGTCTGTCTTTCTGTCTCTTTGTTCCGGGTAATCTCCGAAACGGCTGGACCGATGGACTATTATTTTAGACCTGTCAAATGAATCCAAGTGGATTAATACATGCCATAAATTTAGTGGGTCAAATTTGTCAAAAAAAGGAAGATATTTGACCTCTCTAAACCTAAACATAGACCTGTCAAACATTCCATCTCTTTCTCATTTTTGTATTGTAATGAGAGAGAAAACTAAAATACGTTTAAGTTTGTGACCAGAGAATCGACACCATTATCAGTAGGATTAAAACGTTAAAAAATCAATTTATCGCCAATTTTACATTTACACTTCAGAATATCACAAAATTATACCACGCGTGAATTTAATATTTAAACCAGAGATTTATTTATTATATAAAAGTCTACACTTATCGCTTTCTTTTCTACATCACTTTATTCACGAGTCAGAAGAGTCGGGTGTCATAATGTCTCGTGTAATTTTGTTGTTGGTGTTTATCACAGTAAGTATTAGTAGTTATCGCAAAACTTTGTGAGCCCTCTGAAGTAAGCGCGAATCTGCACAGGGCGCATGTTGTAGGGAAGCAACGCGAGGAACGCGGCGCGGCGCGGGGGCCGGGGAGGTCACTATACCGCTCGCGCTGTGGATTAATGTAAGTGTTACGCTGTGGGGAGAATATGTCGCGCCGCTATCTCGCTCGCGCATATCAAATTTTTTTGAAAATAAACATAATTATTGAAAAATTGTATTCGGTGAATTTGCTAGCAATAACAGTACAAAAGTTAAACAAAATACTTCATTTTGAGTCATTTAAGTTTTTAAACGTAAAAATGGGATTTCACGTCTTGGCCATTTTCATATACTTATGAAAATTTGATCGCATCAAAGTGATACTTTTGCCGTACCTTTATAATGTCCCAGCAACTTCACCGAATGCAATTAAAATAATTATATTAATTGATTGTTTATATTCAAAAATGTTGAGATGCGCGAGCGAGATAGCAGCATGCCATAGTCTGCCCCTCGAAAGTTAACCTATCAACTGTTGATAGGTACTGTTCGTGGGGTTCAGTACTCGGGCCTAAGTTCAGAGGGCTCAAAAAGATTTACAAAGATTTTAAGATACTTTTCTTTTTGTTAATTTTTCTATATTACATTGTTGTTTATACTACAGTTAGAGATCTGTATTCCATTTTTTTTAGATAGTACTTTACAACATAGCTAGCGTTCAATCAGAAGATGTTAAGTCTAAAACTATTACTGATGCGACGGATAACTCTAAAGGGGACGACGGAAATGACAATTTTGCTCCAACAGATTTATTTATGAAGCCCTTCAAATCAATGGCCAGTAAAGGTACTTGTCTATAGTTTCTAAGTTTTCTATATTAATTATGTTATACTATTAGGGCCGACCTTTCAATAATCAGATAACGTTCTGTTAGATTATTCCCTGAATCATCACAACCATAGGTACTAAGTATGTTGATATGGCAGAAGTAAATAAATTGTTGCCATTCTAAAGAAATAAACCTTAGTTAGCTAACGGTCCATTAATTTCGAAAAGAAAAACCCGATTCAAAAAACATAATTAAGGTAAGCAGATAATGGATCAGTTAAATTTATCGATTGAATATCAATCATTTTTTTTTAAGAGTGTGTAATTCTAATGTTGTGTGATGTCCTGAAATAAATTTATTTACTTTCTATCAATCAGGGGGCCAAGCACGCTAAACAACTGAAATTGCAATGTCAGTGGTGCCATTATCTATCACAACTGCAATTGTGCCAAAAGTCGGTAATGTCATATCTGTCAACTGTTGTTATTGCCGAAGGGAAAATGATATCATAATGATTTACCAAACTGCCAAATTAGAGTAATGGCGATGGCCGGACACCATTGTGGCTAGTACGTTACCAAAAGTGTCAGTTGTCGTCACAATGATCGCAAACCATTACTATTTTGACCATTGTGGTTTAGTGTGTTTGGGCCCCAGTTCGTTAACGCTGCAATTGAAAGATCGGCCCTTACTTTACTAATATTATAAGGAGGTATAGTTTGTTTGATTGTTACCGCTAATGTCTGGAAGCACTGGTCCGATTCTAAAAATCTTTTCAAGTAGCTAAATTACCCTGAAGGCTTTGGGAGGGTATTCTGGTAACATGCGAAGTTACGGTAAAAAGTTATGTAGTAGGTCCTAAACTAACACATAGCTGTGATGAGACAGAAGATCTTTTGTCTTATGATAATTGTCATTCTGCTTATCATAAAGCCGCTTTTCCATTGTGCAAGTGTTGCATGTAAGTTCGACGTAACATTTGCGTGCAAGTCAAAATCGACTTTTATGGAACCTTCAATTTACATGCTGGTTTACCTGTGAGGTTTATGTTTCCACTACTCAAGTTGCATGCAACTTGCACCTTGCTTTCAGGCTACTTGCAGAATGGAAATGCGGCTTAATTGAGCCAGCGAGCAAAGTCTTAGGCTGATATTCAGAGACGAGTCTAAGCGTGGACTTTGTCTTCCTTATGTCAAAAAGTAGTGCTTACGCTCTAATTTGTATTCAGAGACATTTGGAACACTACTTAAACTTAGCTTATGCTAAGCAAAGCCTGAGTAGTCAATATCGACTACTTGAGCCGCTCTCAAAACAGAAGTGGCGCCACCAAATGATAACGGTAGAAACCATAATAACCAAACATTGAAATGTCAAACTTCAAAACTAACATGTTTCATTTATTATAATATCAAAATAGATTTATAGCATTAATATTGTTGTTTCACTCACTCCAGTGACATTTTGTATATCGCTATCTTCGTTGTATTGCTATTCATACATAAATGATAAAACCGGTAAACGTTCCGGTGAAAAAATTAAAAACTTAACAGCCATAGATAACGAGAGTGTGATCTTAGCTTAGACCGTGCACGAACTTTGTTTCTGAATACGAATTCGATTGAGCGGCTTAGCCGATGCTTGGCTAAGACAGTTCTTAGATCGTTTTAAGCTGTCGTCTCTGAATATCAGCCTTAAACAACTGGCAAATTTTGCATTCATCTGTCCGAATGGAAGTCGGTATATGCGTAGGGAATTTTTCAACTAATGTTGAAGAAATTTGGGGGAATAGCATAGAGATATAAATAGCATAGCATGATATGAATAGCATAAAGAACTGTGGGGAATAGGTACTGGGGGCCTTACTCCGAAAATCGAACGTCGAAGCTTCGGCTGTTGGATCACAGTTTTCCTACTATGAAAGTGATTCGTATCCAACGAGCGATTCGATGTATGCTCTTGACATTTTGTCTTTCATAGTAGGAAAAAGCCGATACGTCAGCCGAAGCTTCCACGTTCGATTTTCGGAGTTGACATTTGTACAAAGTTTTTTTTTTTTGCAGTTGGCAATGCGTTCTCGAATATATTCAAAATATAAAGCTATCAAACAGTGTCTACCGAATTAAAAGGATCTACAATGCCAATGGATATATTTTGCTACACATCATAGAGTTATTATATCCCTATAAGACCTACTCTCTCTGTTTCCAAAAATCAAATTCAAAATGCTTTATTCACATGGAACCCAAGGGCTCACTCATAAAAGTTGAAATAAATTACTCTTAAGTGCCCGTTCCAAGTTGGTATCAACTTGGTTCCAAATTGTTAGCAACTAAAACAAACCTGTTTTTTGTGGAAAAATATATTTATCCAAACAAACCTTTTATAAAATACGCTTATGCAAGTATGCGTTTTGCTGTCAAAATAACCATGCTTTTGCATCAAGCGTGGCTGGATGCAACGGCCACGCTTTATGCAAAACCATCTAAAAACCACGAAATAGACAAGAACGGCAATACGGCCAGATAGTGCTGTCTCGAATACCTGCTTGGGCTCAAAGCGGCGACTGCTCCGCTTTACGCTATATACTTCACTTGCGCATCACCGCTTATTTACCGCGGCGTCTGCACTGAGCACGCAGTGATTGCGAAACATTTTTTTTAAATAGAGGTCGTAGAAGCATAGGTTGAAGCGGGTGCCATGCTTGGACTAGATTTCCATCAAACCACAACCACAATAGACGATATGATATGCGTTGAGCGGGGATCGTGGTTTTTCCATGGTTTTCTCGTGGTCTGCGATTGATGTATAACCATCAATCATGAATTAAGTGTTCTTGCCTATCCACCGACAGGTGCATGGCATCAGATTTTCAACTAGGGGCTATCCAGACAGCACTTGAACTGCCCTACCACACAATGCTATCGTAGCATTACGATGTATTACTTCACCGAAAGACCATTGTGGGGTTCAAACCACAGACCTACAGATCACTGACCCACGCCATTACCTCTGAGCCATCAACGCTTCAAAACCGTTTCTACTTTAGATACTAGCTGCTGCCCGCGGTTTCACCCGAGCGGAGATATTGGATTTGATGGTTTTTTTTTTGCGCGGAACCCTAATTCTTTTTCTAAAATAAAAGTAGCCTAAGTTATTCATTGTAACGTCAGCTATCTGCCAATGAAAGTCCCGTCAAAATCGGTTCAGCCATTTCGGAGATTACCCGGAACAAACAGACAGACAGACAGACAGAGAGACAAAATTTCAAAAATGGTTGTTTTGTTATAGGTACCGTATATACTTTCATATGCATTTAGTAAAAAGCTGTTATTTTGATATTACAAACAGACTTCAATTTTATTTATTTGTATAGATATCCCGGTACTGAGAACAGTGCATTGCTCACGCTATTAGAATGCAATTACAATAATTCAAACGACAATGCATGACCTATCTCTGCAAATCCATTAGGTAATGCTGGCGGCATAAACATGTCTGGCCGCCGGTGACGAATGGTTAACAAAGAGATTTATTGAAAAGTCGACTTTATTTACTTTTAACGACAAAATTCGATAATTACTTTGAACTTGCGTACATGATGCAGCATGGTAAGGGGCATTATGCTAGCAATGCTTATACTTACTAGAAAAGTCCTTCCACGCGAAACACCAAAAAAAATTCTTTTTTTTGTGTTATTTGGTAACGAGACGAGCTGGTCGTTTGCCTGATGGTAAGCATAACGCCGGCCTATAACAATTGCAGTGCCACCCAGAACTTTGAAACACAAAGGCCTGCGCGGCACTGCAGTGCGCTCGTTACACCCTGAGACATTAGGTAATAAGTCTCATAAGCCCGGTAATTTCACTGGCTACTCTGCTCATCAAACCGGAACACAGTAATGGTTGCACACTACTGCTTGGCGGCTGACTTCACGAGCAAAGCGGTGGTAACAACCCAGACAGACACTCGCAGCAGAGTGAGTCCTATACCTACCACTAACAATATCACTAGGTTAGTATATTTTTTATACTTTTTGATATAGATGCGAGCGGATCGTTTGCCTAATGGTAAAAACTTATTTTTGGCTGGCGTTATGTGCTAGCCAATTAACAATTGCAGTTGACCTGTAAAGTAGGTACTCTCGTTACCCTGAGGCGTTATAGGTACCTATTAATAACTCATGGTGCAATAATTCCACTACATCTGCTGCTTTGCTCATCAAACCGGAATAGAGTACCTAATACATTACTTTTAACACAATTTTAATTGCACATTACTGCTTGCCGGTAGTATTCTGGATCGGTTAATGTTTGGCCATTTCTTCTTGAGATGATAGGGTAGTCCTATCCATACATCAGTACCACAGGTCAATCTAGGTGAATAATAGAAAAGTCCTTCCACCAAACAAAAATACCGACAAAGTGAAACCTTCCCTTTTTAAAATGGTGACATAAAACTCATACAAAAACTATAGCATTGCAACTGTTTGCTTTCCAAAAAGCAAACTGTCGCACGCCAATAAGCTGTAACGTGAATAGATAGTGGCTGTCAAAGGAATGACAGTTTTGAGCGGCAGATACGAAGAAAAAATCGGAAAAAACCGGAAAATACTAGTTTTGATCGGTGCGGCCGACTGCGGCCAGCATTGTTTTTGTTGCGACTTTAAACGTGTTACCACAAAAAAAAACACTTTTAAAAGCCTGTTTAGTTAATCTTATGGTATCATTTATATTACTATTGGATGATAGAAGAAAATCGTTAAATTCGGGAAAATTTTAGATGCAGTACCTTGGTGGAATTATATTTTTTTTGTGAATTTAATTTTTATTGTGTTTTAGGATGTTCTTAAACCTGTATAATGACAGTAGTTACGTATTTTGTGTTTCATGCAACATCCCAATTACCCAATACTACCCAATTACCCACTCAGACTTGCGACGTTCTCCATGTTTTGTTAGTGTCCCCACCTACGTGAATTCTACAGGACCACCTATGTAAACTCCGAACTTTTAATACAATAAACCTATCGACTTTAAAACGCTAAATAAATACCTAATATAGTCAGGGGCGTATTTACCCTAGGGCCAAAGGGGCCATGGCCCGGGGCGGCAGGCTGCTAGGGGCGGTGCGAGCAGAAGAAATTTAAAAAAAACTATCTAACTAAGGCTCTTATTGATGAAAAGTGTTAAACTATGTTTTGTCTCTTTCGATTCAGTTTAATATTGTCAAAAAAAAGGGCGGCGGGGCCTGCAGGCCCAGGGCGCTGAATCCTAAAATACGCCACTGAATATAGTCTCAAAAGTAAACTATTGAATTCCCAAACGCTCCAGAAGTTCCGCCGCTAAGCCCTCCGCATAGAAGTTAGGAGCGGGCGTCGGATTCTCGGCGAAAGTTTCGGAATTTTTTAAACACTTTTATTTTTTAAATCGCAGTGGGAAATACTTAATGCGATAGGGATTTTGCGGCGGCTTTAACGTAGTTGCTTAAGGAGTCTATAACGGTTAAAGTTTTTAGAATATGGAATGATTGGTAGACGTGTTTTGAGCGATGACGAGTATGGTATTGAGGTCGCTTTCTAGTACCTCAGTTGGTTCCTTAATCTTCTGATCAGGATCGATTGGCATCTATAAAAGTTTTTGTGTATAGCGTTTAACTGTCCATATTCTTGCTAAACTGTACATTTTTAACTGACTTCCAAAAAATAACGATTTTCTCTATTCGGATTGTATTTTTTTTATTTGTAACCTCAGATCTCAGTCATTTCTAAACCGATTTGGAAAAATATTTTTTATTTGAAAAGATATATTTTCCGATTGATTCCATAGAACTTTCATCAAAATCGGTTCAGTAGTTTGTCACTGAAGTTTCCTGTAGCTACACCGATTGGTTATCGTTATTGGGTAGTAATTATACTCCAACAAAAAAATACAGCTTGTATATCTATAATTATACTGTCACACGCAGTTCGGCAAACGTCTATGTAGGGATCACTTGTGTGCCTAATATTTAGATTACCAAATAATACTGTCGCTACTTCGACTTGGCTGAAACTATGCTTACAACGTAATGTTAGTTATTTTAAATAATTATTCGTCCGTCTTTACATAACCAGAGCACTGAGTGCTTTTACACTAGCGAGTTTGCGCGATGAGTAAACGACGCTTTTAGGGATAACGCTTTCTCGCCTTTGACCACTACCTCGCCATAATCGATGTGGTCGAAGACGACGAATATGCTAGACTTAGAATAGGATTGACTCACAAGTGCAGCTTCTGAAGCAAACTTATAGGTGCTTAGCGACATATTTATACCTAAAAGCCGGCTCCACACTTTGGCCCCAACGTCGCGTCGGCCCCACACTCGTGGGTCTACCCAAACGCGTGGATCTAGAAAATAGCTAATATGCTATATGACACCTGGTCGGCCATTCTAGGTACCCCTGGAGTGAGGTTGGCGAGAACTTACCCGAACACTTGGAATTGGCAGGAGATGGCGCAAGACAGATCAAAGTTTTGGCCCTTATTATCGGAGCCCAAGGCTCATTTTGGGTCACTGAGCCCTCCCAGTTAGTTCTGTCAAATTGAAACAGAGCGTGCTAGCTCACCAGTGTGAAATGTTCGAGAGCAGGTTTTGTCATGGAAATGGAGACCGCGACCCGATGCAAATGACTGAATAATCTCCTTATTGAGATGCGGCGATGAAACTCCTGTTCTCGAGAACACGACAGTTGTCTACCATCGATCTGCCACGTCATTACACTTGTAGTAGACAGCTGTAGAGGGAATTATAATAAACAGAGAATCTAAATACAGTAGTAGTAGATGAGACGCCTGTATAGACATATCACGATGGTAATTGTAACTACTTGCTGGATGCTTGCAACTTTTTCGTAATTAAGATTTTGCACAATTATTATTATGTATTCCAAACTATGACGGCTAACAAATAGGGATGTTGTTTTTCACCTATTTAGCCATATTGTTTTTCATCTCGATAGGTTGGTATTTGATCTGGCATCTTGCCTGATCAGTGACGTTGTGGTCAAACTTGAGGATGTGTGCACACTACTGTTTTCCGGCAGAATACACTAGATGTGGTAGTTGGGTACCCTGCACCCAGACAGGCACTCGCATAAGAGTAGCCCTAAACCTGGTAAGACGATTTGATTTGATGTGCACTTGAAGTTATTGCTTTTAAAACCACAGCGCATTCCTAGTGGTCAACTGGTTATAAAACAAGATTAGAATATATCCTCTTTGGCAACTACTTCCGTAACAAGTTTTTTTTTGTTTTACAACCGATTGTGAAACCTAGTTGCCAGCACAGCGGAAAGGGAATGGATAAAGTCCGTGTGGTGCATACACACGTGAGCCTCAATGTCTACAAAGATATCATACTGTATAGTTTCTACTATGGTACAAATGTTGCCACTACCTATCGTTCCCTCGTCAGTCAAAGCTGTTAACGGCTCGTATATAGCGGCCAACGTTTGAGCACTGGTTCAACTAGCTCCATTAACGTAACCAAATCACGAGTTATGAAGTAGCCCGTCGGAACCCCAATAAGTATGCTATATTAACGTGCGCTCTCACTTTGTGCCCGTTCGGATTGTGCTGATAATTTGTTAAGAAAAATATTTTTTTACCGCAGGTGAGATAGCGGCCAAAAGCAGGCAGTATAAAAAAAATTAGGCTAAAAGTTACAAACATGTTGCGTGGATTTGTCTCTGGTTTCTGAATCTTAGCCTAAAAGCGCGTAGAATTTGATCATTCGTTCAATTTTTGATACTGGCTAAATGAGGAAAACAAAAAAACAAAAACAAAAGCGCGCGAAATTTTCTTAAAAATGGCGACAAAAAGGTTTTTTTATGTACCCGTTTCATTAAATGAATCTTACAAAAACATTTATATAGCCAATTCTGAACGAGGCCAATAGCAAAACTTTACTCATAAAATTAGGTATAACCTCAAGAAGATCACTCAAAGTTGTAAGAGGAAGTTATGTTTTACGAGGAAAAATTGCGAGGTGGCGGCAGCATACCTAATATCTGCGAGAACCTTTAAAATAAAATATGTAAGAAATATTCAGACTCGTGTCATATAAAAAAATTGCTAAAATATACTTAAGTATTACAATTAGATGATCAAATTATATAGGGGTGTGTATGTATTCAGCTTGCCAACAGGCGTGCAAATATTTATATCGGGCCTAAGTTAGAATTGAGTTTTAAAAATTTTAAAATTATTTACCGCTGTAAATTAAATTCCTTAAGTATTATCCCGCCTTTTATAAATGTCACTGTCAACACTTAGTTTCTTTTTAATAGCCGTTCTATTATTTCTGGCTTGTCACTACTGTCATTTGAATAACATAAGATATAATAATATATAGTATGTAGGTACGTACTGACTTTAGTTCTGCTGCAGATCTTCTTAAATCGATCCACCAGATTATATATCATGAACGGAATCCTCGAACATTGCACTCTCCGTGGCTCGTTGCTTTATTTTTACAAATGAGGACAACAGCGAACAATAACTGTATGGTTACATTATGCCAATTTATTCCTATTTCAAACCAACTCAATATGACAAAACTAAAACTACTCTAACAAAAATAAAATAAGTAATTCCAAAGTTCCAGTGCATCCCCCACACAGCGTAACGTAAATCAATTACGGACGCAATGTTAAATAGTTGCCAGTATTGCCAGCAACTATGTGAGAAAATTATATCGTGGCCATAGCTGTGTAGTTTCAAATAACGCAGATACCGGATATGATGATGACTAAGAGAGAATGGGTTTATGAATAAACAATAATAAAATTCACTTATGTATTTTCAAGTACGGACACAATGTTTACTTTTTTTTAATTTATTTCTTGACCTGGATAACACCAATGTTTAATAGTTGCCAGTATTACCAATAACTTTAAAAAAAATTTCGTGGCCATATCGTGTGTCTAGTTCACTGTGTCGCTCGTTATCTTCACTATTTTGAGATACTAATAATTATTATGCATAATAAGCCCGTAATGTTTTAGTAAAAAGTACTAAAATATACCTAATAAATATATCTATTGCCTTTGTCTGCGCCAACATTTTCCAGACTAAAAGACCTTCTACTCTCATTTGTGCCCGCGAATATTCTCTGAAATAACGTGGATACCAGCTCGAACGGGTGGCGCTGCGATATTGCATATTTGGGTGCTACATCGGAATTAAGGCGTTCCTACCAAATAACGAAGTTATGTCAATATTATAAGGTGCGTTTATTATACCAACATGATTACAAACAGATTTTGCTCTAGGCAAAAGCTAAGGCTAGGCACTGGTTTGATTATTAAATCACTTGACGAATGATGGAAGGTACCTACTCGAGTTGGAACTGTCTCTCAAGTGCGACTGGTTAAACACATCGCTAAGGATGTTTCATCACGATGTTTTCCTTCACCGTTTTAGAGCGAGTGTAAATAATCCGCACATTACTTGATATAAGTCATTGGTGCGGCCGAGTCGAGATTCGAACTATGGTGCGTCGGATTGAAAGTCGCACCAGTTCCCGCTAGGCCACACTCGCTCGTGCCTTCTAAATAAATCGGAACAATTCTTAATCACGCACTCCGCCATTAATCAGCAGTTAAACAGAGTGTGTAAAAGTCAATCAATAACATATCGAGAGAACAGCGACGTGTTTCGCTCCATCCATCAGAGGAAAGAGTACTAACTTGTCAGATTGGAGGGTGATCACTCAGCCCCTCCATTACACGAAGCTATCAGTCAATTTGGAGCCTGTTTACGTTTTTAGTAGCGACAAGAGTATATTAAAAAATGCTTATAGAAAAGCGGGATCCGACGTCAACGTATCTAGATATCGCGGTATATGAAATTTCATCTAAGTACTATTTCTCTGCCCTAGCGGTATTCTCTCAGAAAATTTGAGACCCTTGACAAACCTTACTCGTGAAACAAAGAATCATTTAAGTCGGTTGGCAATCGAAAAAAAAATACACAAAAAATCGAGAACCCCTTTTTGAAGTTTGTTAAATGATTCCAATCCTAAAATAATTTTGAGGCTTGTTTTTACAAGCGGGTAGCAGTACTTTTGTGCCCTTACTACATACTTTAATACAGCGCCATCTGTATTTACCTGGTAGTCTTTGATTCAAACTGTCCAAAATTCCGAACTACACAAACAGTTCCTTGCCAAACAAAACACACTATGGGGTATGGTCATACATCACGTGAGACAATGGACACAGGCGCGAACAGCCCAGATGAAGATGGATCGCGGCGGGACGCGTGGTCACCCTGTCCGCGAATACTCGATCCAGTGATAGATAGTACAATCTGTAATGTGATCAATTACTAGCGTTTTTGCTCTATGATTTTATTTATGTTTTCTTTACTCATGAGCTACTTTAGCTATTATCTCACATGCAGAGCTAAAAAGTGCACTGTGAGATATGTCACATACGTCACAAGATGCAAATGTCATTCATGTCGTGATTTTTTTTTAAAATTTATTTCATGACCTGGATACAAAGTCCTTCAGTCGCAAATCATGTCGTGAAGATAAACCCATATTGCCCTATGATTACTACTAGAATATTTTGATACAGCAACACCGATCAACATAGATCCGGATAGGCCACAAAGCAAGTTATTTAATTTCGCAGGGTAAGCTGGAATTACTTTAAATTATTTTTGAAGCACAAACATTTTGAACTGCAACGACAATAGCAGCACTATGCCTCTCTGCTTACCCCGCTGAATTTAACATATTTCAGATTATTGTTTAGGAAACGTATTACAATTTCTTGAAAGTGTGTAAAGCTAAAATTGATTTCACACCTCTCAATTTTAGGCATTGTATACATTTTCTAGGAATTATATACGATAATGGATTACACACACATTACCGTTAACATGTACTGCGTGTCATGGTCTCAATGCTCTTGCTAAATCACACATGCAGTAGTACCCATTGTAATGTTTTATTCATAGCCTCTACCTGTCATAGAGGATAACAAATCAGTCTTCGAGCATTGCAGTTCCACACAATGGCACTGCAATAAATAATGCTACCTGTCGTTACCCACAATACCATCTCGGTGACGCGACAACGCTATGAATAACTAGTGTTCCGGATTTGATTCCGGACCTATCCGGGAATATGCCGGATTACGCCATACCGTGTGAACGAGGCTTTACATTTTTAATCCAGTGATTTGTGACAATAGCGGATGTTGCTATTTTAGTTTTGGAATAAGTGATTGGTTTTAATAGGTTCTACGGTGATGAGGTGAAATCGTTGCAGAGAAAACATTGAAATTTGGAATAAGTGATGGATTTAAATAGATAATTCTAGGGCGATGAGAAGTCTTCCTCGAGATATAATGGCTATAAAAGCCAAAGACGAACACACGAAAGAATTTAACCGTGGAATCGATTGCAGTCGCCGTGGGCAAAATCGGCCGGGATCACATCACTTTTTTACACCAAGATATCAACTGGGAAAGCGTCCTACGCCTTTAACCATATCGTCACTTCACATCAGATGCGACTGTGTTCAAACGCGATACCAGTTCGATGTAAAAAAAGAAAATGTTGCAGCCTCAACTTCAACCTTATACCATGCAGCCTCACTCCATCACGTTTACCCTTTCAAATCTCCTAATATAAGTTAGCGCCTCTCTGGATTTCGGATTACGTCCGGCCAGTGTGACCACGGCTTTAACTCCCCACCATGCGGTCGTCCTAACTGGATTAGGAACTCGTGTTTGATATTAATTGAGTTTTAATTCAGTTTTTAAACTGCGATTGAGTCGATGTTTAGGGTTGTCATCTTTTTAAGAGATGCGTTATGTATTTGTTTTTCCGTATATTCAATTTTAGATATTATTCATGTAAACCCCAGAGGAGCGCTGATGAGAGTGAAATTATGCATGGCAAGGCCCTTTCGAAGAAGGCAACAAACAGTCCCTAATTCCCTAGTTAGGTACCTATAATTAATGTGAAAGTGAGCTTGATGGTTCTTGCAAATCTATACCTACAAATAAATAAAATTTAAGTGTCTGTTTGTAATATTAAAATAACAGCTTTTCACCAAATGCTTACGAAAGTATATACGGTACCTATAACAAAACAACCATTTTTTTAAAGTTTTGTATGTCTGTCTGTTTCTTCCGGGTAATATCCGAAACGGCTGGACCGAATTTGATGGGACTTTCATTGGTAGATACCTGATATTATAAGGAGTAACTAAGGGTACTTTTATTTTAGAAAAAGAATTAGGGTTCCGCGCAAAAAAATAAAAACCATAAAATGCAATATCTCCGCGCGGGTGAAACCGCGGGCAGCAGCTAGTTCAAACATAAAGAAGGAAAGCTAATTAATAAGTAGTTAAAAATATTAACACACATATCGACAGTAGGTAAACAAAAAATAAGCACATAAATTTAGTCCAAAATACCAACTATACAATCGTTACAGATAGCAATAAAGATTGTATGGCCTCTTTGTTTTTGGTCCTACTGAAATCATTTTTGCACCACCAACACACGCGCCCTTAGTACACCAAAAGACTGGTATAATAGCAAAACTTTTAATTACCATCGATCTACGCACACTACTACACGTACAAACCCCTATTACAAACAAAAGATACTTTCGGAAGGCACAAAAGAAAGTAAACAAGTAGTGCTTAAACCATAGACCAAAGTAGTAATAGAGGTCCTCAGGTAGTAGAACTAGATCACTGTATCCATCCATACAGATAAATAAAATTGAAGTGTCTGTTTGTAATATCAAAATAACAGCTTTTTACTAAATGCATATGAAAGTATATACGAAACCTATATCAAAACAACCATTTTTAAAAATTTTTGTCTGTCTGTCTGT
The DNA here is from genome assembly GCA_907269065.1 of Crocallis elinguaria. NCBI lineage: Eukaryota > Metazoa > Arthropoda > Insecta > Lepidoptera > Geometridae > Crocallis > Crocallis elinguaria. Next base: position 4,932,356 of record OU026076.1, read on the forward strand.
CTGTTTGTTTGTTCCGGGTAATCTCCGAAACGGCTGGACCGATTTTGACGGTATTTTCACTGGCAGATAGCTGATGTTAGAAGGAGTAACATAGGCTACTTTAATTTTATAAAAATTACGGTTCCGCGCAAAAAAATAAAAACCATGTAATCCAAAATCTCCACGCCGGTGAAACCGCGAGGCAGCAGCTAGTCACACATAAAATATTACTGTTAATAGCTACCTAAATCCAAAAAGGATTTAAAAAAGTCCAAAACACAGAAGCTGCAACGGATATGCGGCAGCTATATCTTCGGATTGCTTATGCGGTGTCTAATGGTTCCCTAGTCCATGAACAGAGCCAGTTTGGTGGTCAGTTAGCTAGTTAGTGAAAGCGTTCCGATGTAGGGGTCCGTGGCCCAACTCATACGAAGTTTGGGACTTGCTATTTATCTAATTTCGTTGGGAGAATGACTTTGGTGGTTTCCGGAGTGTTAGGAATATGCGTTGATTAGTCCTCCCTATAAAGCGCTTTAGTTGCTATACGTACTATAATATTTACTAGGGTTTGGACCTGAATTTCGTTGATTTACAATAGAGGTGCTTATTGTAAGTTATCTAAGGTGTGTTTTACTGTTATTACTTTGTATATTGGAACTAACTTTCCAAAATTGGTTTGTGTAGTATTAGATTAAGATATAGTTTAATGTGAATTAGGTTTAAGCGCTTCAACAAACGTAGCATCACGACGAATTGAGTTGCTTTTTTCCCTTCAATACCCCCCCCCCCTCAACTGAACCCCCCCCCCCCCTCCCCCCTTTAGAACAAATTACGTCAGATGTTATGTCCGATTTGCATGCAGCGTTTTAGCGCTCAGTATAGATATGCCAGATTTTGACTATCATTTTAAACGTTTCTAGCGCTTGATTTCCAGTTTTTTCATTCTAAATAGACCTTTTTTTAATAATAATAATAGTTTATTTGAACTAACAATAAACCTCGATACATCGAAGGAATGATCTGATCTACCTAATACAACGATATTGTATTGTTTAATGTATAAATAGGTTTCACTATCGAATATATAATTTGTTGTAATTTATTATAAGTAACCCTAAATTGAACTAATAGTGTCATTAGCAGCCGTACTAGGTCGTACCTGTGTTACAGCTGAAGACCTTTGATTCTCATTACAAAATAAATTGATTGACATCACAAAAAAAATTAAGTCCACCCCACATAACGCTTCTCTGTCTGTATCGGGATTTAAAAAGAGTAGGTACCTAGGTAATAAAAAACCCATTATTCTAAAATCAGTTGGAAAAAATCAATTCTGTTTATCTCGATACGATTTTTCTCCAAAACAACCAACACCACGAGACGAGTTGATCGATAGACTTAGCCCAGCTCCGGGGAGATTCGAAAAGTTCATTCATTTAGCGCCACCCCTCCCAACCCCTCGCTGACCGTACGGATTAAGCTTTTGAACAATAAAAAGGTTATTAGGAAAATTGAGGTATTTTCGGGGATAGAGCCAAAAGCATACTGAAATGTCGCTGGAGTGGAGAGCTATTATACCTACTACAATTAAATAAGTTGTTATTATGCTATGAAGTAACGACCCTGAGTCTAAGTTGGTGGTAACCCTATCTGCGATGCGAGGGCCCCGAACTCGATTCTCGGCCGGGGCAAATTTTGTGTGGTGAACATAAAGTTTGTTCTTGGAGCTTGAGTGTTTGTAGGTATTGTGTATCTATGTGTGTCCATGCCACCTACTGACACAGGGAATCCTAGTGCAAGGGTATGAATGAGAGTGTAAGTGTTTAGGTGGTACGCCTGCTCGTAGCAATTGCAATGCCACCCAGATCTTTGAAACACAAAAACATGCACAGCACTGCAGTACAACCGTTACACTATCTATTACTAATAACCAATAAAAGCGACGAACCGACTTCAGTGACAAACTACTGAACCGAATTTGATGAAATTTATATGGAACCAATCTGAAAGTAAGTATATTCTTTTAAATAAAAAAAGAATTTTCCAAATCGGTTCATAAATGACAGAGATCTGAGGTAACAAACATTAAAAAAAAATACCAACCGAATTGATAACCTCCTTTTTTGGAAGTCGGTTAAAAATACAAATAAATTTACTGTCAGAGAAAATTCATGTACATTACATAAGAATCAGTTAGGTAGAAGTAGTCGAAAAATCGGTCTGTGCAAATTTTGAAACAAACGGAATGCCGAGAAGTTTCTTGCACTTCTATTCTATCAGTTGTAGAATTTAAATGGACAACTAGAGTCATTGAACTTTCAGAAGCCAAGCCTCGGTACAATTGAATAATAAATTTTGAATTTGAATTAGCTACGACAAATTATTCCCAAAATTGATAGTCGCAATTTGCAACAACATACAACTTCGAGCTCTCCCCTAAAATACCTACATTTTTTCACACCAATGCACAAAAACACTTAACTCGACCATAAATACCCTTCCGAAGTGCTGCCATGATTATGTATCTTAAAAGCATGTCACCACGGAACTATTTGTCATATGCTAAGTGATTTCCCTCGTACCAGCGTTACATACGTCGGATTTGTTGAATCATTGCTATGGGGTATATGTAGCTGTGCGTGCGAACTGCGAACGTGAAAAATTGCGAAATGTCAGAGATGCTTGGTAGCGTCAAACTAATTGTACTGTCGGGGGTAGAGCGTTTGTTAAGGTTCAAATTATAAAATACTTATGGGCTCCTCGCGGCCAAGTGGCGTGATCGTCACCCTTTAGCTCCCATACATGTAGAGACCAAATTGAAAAGGCAAAACTGCGTCAATTCGGCCTTACCAGGGGCCCAAGCACACTAAACCACCATGGTCAAAATAGTAATGGTTTGAGAACATCTGACACTTTTGGTGACGCACTAGCCACAATGGTGTCCGGCCATCGCCATTACGCTAATTTGGCAGTTTGGTAAATCATTATGATAACAATTTCCCTTCGGCAATAACAACATAGTTGACAGATATGACATTACCGACTTTTGGCACAACTACATTTGTGATGGATAATGACATCACTGCCATTGCAATTTCAGTTGTTTAGTTCTTGGCCCCCAGATAGTTCGACATCTCAGACGATTTCAAGCCATATAGCGGATCTAATTGAATTTAGTTCATCTGGCTGTCTTCAGAGCGTCGGCCTTCAGGGCAAAATATCCACTACGATTTTATATCCGGTCAGGTGGAACTGAAGGTAAACTCGTGTAAATGGGCGATCAAGTATTAAGTCCCATAATCGCTGTCTACTTTGCTCAACAAACTAGAACACAGTAACGCACGCTACTGCCATATATGGGCTACTGCTTAGCGGTGGTACCCACTCAGATGGACCCTCACAAAAGCGTTACCTCCTCTACTGTCCGTCCCCTACTTTCCGTCTCTACTCACCAAGACAGCATACTCTTACGAATGAACAACATAAAGGGTATAAACTCCAAAATTTATGAGCACCCAAAAACACTTCTCATAGCAATATGGTGACAAAAAGCTAACATCTCATATCGGCGACGTAATGTATTCAAGGGCCCGTTCTAGTTGGTGTCCTGCCATATGTCATAGACAGTGGCCCTCGAGGGACCCCTGGAGTCGGGCAAAAACTGAATATTGCAGATATGTTCGCATTATTGTTGAGAGTGCCCGCTGTTTTGGACGATACGAGAACGTTTAAAACGACGAAGTTAATAAATACTTATTCTTATTCTAGGTGGGGGCGATAAGGCCTGCACTGACGTCCCGCTTGGGGTGTATTGTGCATTTCCCCCTGCCAGCGTTTACCCAAGTCAGCCCAACTCCTTTATGTAACGGAATGCGGCCTTGGGGCGCTGGCAAAGCTACTCCAGTAACGTTGATGTTGTTGTTGTACTATATGTATGAACGTTAGTCGTCTGCTGTTGTTGCGTCAGCTGCTCACGCGTTTCTGTAGCAATTATTATTTCTTCTTATTCTTTAATAAATACGCTCGTTGCTGCAAATTCTTTAACAAAGACGATGTAACAAAAGTTACATAAATAAAAACACGACTGCCCTATCCAGTGACAATCGGGATGATGTAAGGATTCTAACGATACCCCATACATGTGACTCTGTTTTTTTTATGCTATTTGGTAACGAGACGAGCTGGTCATTTGCCTGATGGTAACCATAACGCCGGCCCATAACATTTGCAGTGCCAACCAGCACTTTGAAACACAAAGGCCTGCGCGGCACTGGAGTACGCTCGTTACCCTGAGACATTAGGTATTAAGTCTCATAAGCCCAGTAATTTCACTGGATACTCTGCTCATCAAACCGTAACACAGTAATGCTTGCACACTACTGCTTGCCGGCAGACTTCACGAGCAAAGCGGTGGTAACTACCCAGACGGACACTCGCAGAAGAGTTAGTCCTCCCAGTTACATCATGTTCAGGCTACATGAACCCTAAAACCGTTACACTCCTTTTTTGTGCGCTAAGTCTAATAATCTCGTGAGACAATGCAGACGAGCCGCAATATCTTATGCATTATGTATAAAGGGAGGGCTAGTTTCAATAAAAGGATTTTTTGCATGTTCTCCCTTCAACGATATTGTAACAGCGTTCACGTCGCTTTTTGTACAAATCATATTTCGAATGTCATTCAAGCGACATAGAGAGAATAATTTACTCAAATAACGTTGAATTATAACGTGACTGAATAGAGTAGCTTTTCATGGTTTCGGTGTCGACTATTATGTATTCTGTGGTCTCGGGTCTACGACTTATGTCTCTAAACTTCAGGCGTGTGGTAACCACTGTGACAATGTAGTTGAAGGTGAACATCGCAAGCCTAAAATATGTAGAACTGACTATAAAGTGCTCAAGTGCTCCTGGAACTCTAGGTGTTCAAGACCGATTTTCCGCATAAGGGTGGTCGCTAGCCAGGCAAGTGCTAGGAAATGCCCTACAACTACGCGCCCTACCACGCTGCTATACAGATCTGGTGAGTGGTGACCTAGAGCACTGGGTCTATACATCGGCCATTCTTCATTTTTTATGCTCATAAATATTATGAGGAAAAAAGTTATGAAGATCGAATTTAGTGAATATTAAGGACAATCATTAAAAAAGGATTTAACTTAAAGGAATGTTTTAACATCAACCAAATGGTAGTGGGAACTTTGGGTGTACAAGTATTATAATAATTAATTATTCCTGACACAACAAAAGTTGTCGATGAAGTTCAAAATTCCTTACATTTTAAATCACATTACTGAAATCCAGCTTAATTCCTCTAACATAACAAGTAAATCAAACTCAATCAGCACGTACGTACCGGGACGTCATTATTAGGAGCGGGGTTCGGTGAAGCGAGCGCGATCTGGCATGCAAGCCGCGACCCAAAGAATCTCATTAGCGAGGCGAGACCCGCTGTTGTCTCACCTAGGGGTGGATTCTAGTGGTATATTTAAAATCAGTATTTTACTGAAACAAATTCGTGTTTTTGTTTAATTTCTTTAAAATAATAATTAAATCAAGCTCAATCAGCGCGTACGTCGGGACGTCATTATTAGGAGCGGGTTCGGTGAAGCGAGCGTGATTTGGCCCGCAAGCCGCGACCCTAAGAATCTCATTAGTGAGGCGAGATCAGCTGTTGTCTCACCTAGGAGTAATTCTAGGGGTATATTTAAAATCAGTATATTACTGAAACAAATCCAGTTTAATTTTTCAAATAGAGAGCAACCGAACATCTTAGATGACAGTAGATACGCACTTATGTAGTTAGGTAAGATGCATTCGGATGCATTCATCTAACATTTGAAGATACATTTAACTACAATATTTAAATCTGAAAAACATTTAAGAATAATAAATTATTTCATTCTTTTAAATTCATAGAGTTTTTTAACATAAATTTACCTTGAAGCTCGCTTCAAACACATGACGAACGGGTATTTTCAACGTTATTTTTTAGGTATATATTTTTTCAATAGTATCTCTATCGCTTCAAGAATACTACCACACAGTTCAGTACAGTGAAGACATCGCCTTTGCATTCGCGCCGGCTCGCTCATTGGAAAATCTCTGCCGCCTCCTGAATACTGAAACGAGGAACAACCAGCAATATGTGCGTATCACCGTATCTCCGTATTAAATCTTAGATAACACTAGTGCTCATACGGGACTCGGTTCGAATGCGATACGGCTGTTATTTGATTTTATCTCTAGTTGCTGCAATTTAGTTTTGCGGTCTTTAGATGCGGATGTGGTCACATGAAATTTTATTGCTTTGATAGTTGTTTGTTGCAGTTGCCTCGGAATAGGATTTTAGACCGCTGGAAATGGCTGGTGAAGAGCATTTTCTGTCTTGCTTGCACATATGCGTGGTATTCTGCTTTCGCAACATGCCGCATTAGATGAAGATGATGGTGATATGTCAGAGCACGCTGCAGCCGATTTCAGTTTGGCACCCTAAATATTATTTCTTCTTTCTTTTCTTTACATTTGTATACACTGTGTTATTATTGTGATTAATATAATCACTCCCACGTCACAAACGAGAAAACGGTTTTCTAAAAAGCCTTACCTTCCTACCATCCTTTCCTTCACATTTATAATGTCACAAATTCGCAACAAAAAACACGTTTCTAAAGCGGCCATCAAAACGATTTTCTGGTACAGCATTAATCGAGGCTGTTCAAAAAAACTCGGACAATTTTGTCCTGGCCTGTCCGGGTCTGTCCGGGTTTTGTCCGGAACCCATGTCAACCGGACAATGAGAGCGATGTGTTATCGCCATTTTAGAAAAACGTGAGGATCTCATTGTTACAAATCAAATGTAATTTTTTTGTCATGTATGTTATTCATCTTGTTGACTGGCTTGCGTGACGTGGATCTGAATGATATTCAGGGATTTCTTTTAGACTTGTTAGGTTTTTTTTAATGTTGATTGCTTATCATTTAGCTGAGGCCAAAAGAATAACTATAAAGTAACCTATATAACTACAATGGTATACTGGCATCGTTTGGTTCTGTCATTTGGGAAAATATTTTTCCCTTTGGCACAACTGGAAGTGCTAACGGGAATAGCAATTCCTCAAGGCACTGCTGGCATCGTTTGGTTGTGTCATTGGGAAAATATATTTCCCTTTGGCACAACTGGTAGTGCTAACGGGAATCGCAGTTCCCCGATGCACTACTGGTAGTGTCACACAGTTGTGCCACGGGTATGTTACGGAAGACGTGGTTAAACGTAAAATGAGGGTTGTCCCCCATTGTACAACCAAAACTATTGTTAGCCATTCGTAGACTGTTAGCCATGCCTATATGACCTAATATCTCACAAATGTGTCGTTTCTGATTCGCGTATTCAAGCGATTTATACACCTAAGAGGATAACTTCCCCGCTATCGACAAGGTGCTAGCTCTAGCGACAGACACGGAGACCATACTGATGACTACTTGGCCGCACGAGAACCGGCCTTCTCGTAACAACGATCAATGTAACATGATCAAAGCGCTGAGATTAGCCAAAATGAGTTTGGTTGGTATATTAATTTGTGCGCCAATAGACCGTGCACGAAAACTTTAACTTTTGCTGTAAAATTTCTGCAGTCATGTAAATATTCTGAGACACAGTAAAGCAAATACCTTATTATGCCTGTAGTTGAACCCAGTACGCAAACATGCAAGAAATACGATGAAGAATCCCATTCCTAGAAACACAAAGAGCGGTATCGTAAACAGAAAACAATTGGTATTCCTGCAGCAACATTAGGCAGTTAAAGAACAAAGTGTTGATAGTTCAAACAGTGTAGCTCTGCCTACTAAGACGAGACGTCTTTAAAATCTTCGTTTTGTGACAGTGTTGTCATCAATTTAAAGCAGTTTTCCCATGGCACGGTTACCCAAATTCTTGCGAGTACTATCTCACATCCTTACCCTAATCTTCGTAAGTTACATCCTCACCCATAAGCATCTAAACCCAATCATACAAAAGAAGGTGATCAGACTCCTTCCTGACATGAAACACTTATTGATCTGGAGTAGCCTGCCAGGTCTTTTAGGGATGGGCCAAAAACATTTTATAGACAAGAAGTGTTACTCATACAACTGTTACTTTACAATAAACAGAAGTTTATTCAGTGATCTTCGGTACTTCGATGGGATTATTTTCAATCTGCAAGAGGTCAGTGATGGGACCCAAGAGTTGCCGAGAGTCAGAAGCAAATATCAGAAGTACATTTTTGCTGCAAACGATTCCGCTGATAACTACCCAGTTTGTAACCCCGTTTACGATGAATTCTTCAACTGGAGTTGGACTTACAAGTAAGTATTTAGGTACTTCAGGAAATATTTTCATTGAATTACACTCACACATTTTTAGAAATAGGTGATGTTGCTTCAGACACAATATCAAGTGGTCGTTCGTGCTTCACGACGACTTGACTACAATTTAATACGTATGTCCTGTCCCATATTATCACTCAACGCGTCATCTCACCACCTTTGGTCCCATCATCGCGGAGTAAGATGTGACCACCTTCTCTAGCGAAAGTAAAAAACAAAATAGTATGTACACGGTAGCTCAAGTCGTGATGCACGGCAAGTCATTATCTTATGCAAAACGCCTAAGGCATATTGCGTGAAAACAGAAATTCCAATACCAAATGGGTTGAAATTGGGTTATGGTATCGACGAAACTCGTAAAGTTCTGGGCACACTCCACGAGCAATGGTTGTATATTTCATATAAGCAAAGACCTACTCTATAAGTATCTATACTAGCACTTACTAGCAGACCATACGGACTTATATACACGACCTGTTCCACCTAAGAAACAGGACAACAATAACGCTGATTCTCGGTCTTGGCTGGAAACCAGCGCACCAGTTTATTGCTAAGCCTTCTCAGCACCACATTTTATTTATTTCCTTTTTTCTTAAGTACCTTTATATTGTTAGGTAATTGTGAGTGCTGAATATATGTTTTTTCTATTCCAGAAGCCACTCCACAATCCCCTACCGGTTCATCACAATCTATAATGTAAATAATCAAGAGCTAGGAAACAACTTCCATTGGACTGACATGAAACCAATGGAACAGAAAATGAAACATGAGCTTGAATCAAAGCATATAGCAGCCGCGATATTCCTGGACAAATGCGAGAGCAGGAGCAAAAGAGAAGTCTTCCTGAAGAACCTTCAAAAACACCTGCTCAAGTATAATATGACGGTAGATGTTTATGGAAAATGCGGCACGATGGAATGTCGAAGAAAATCCATGAGGACTTGCTTCTGGAAACTGAAGAAATACTATTTCTTCTATCTGGCGTTTGAAGACTCTCTAGCTGATGATTACGTAACGAAGACTGTGTTGTATGCTTATCAAAATAATGTTGTACCCATTGTTTACGGAAAAGTTGCTTACAACAGGTAACATTTAAGTGATATGATTTTTTATCCAAGATTAGTTTAATTATATTATTTGAATAGGATTTTGGTAACCAAAAGAACAAAGGCTTTTTTTATATTTAATATGATAACGAGACGAGCTGCTCTTTTGACTGATATTAAGCATAATGCCGGCTCATAACCATTGCAGTGCCACTCAGAACTTTGAAACAGTGCGCTCGTTACCCTGAGACGTTAGGTAAGCCCAGCAATTTCACTGGCTACTTTGCCCATCAACGCGGAACACAGTAATGCTTGGAGGCAGACTTCACGAGCAAAGCGGTGATATCAACCCAGACGGACACACGCCGAAGACGAGTCCTAACACCTAAACCCAGACCAAAGTCCATTCCACCAGATCCAAAGTCTAATCGAATGCAATACTACTGGCCTTTGTAGTACAAAGTTGACCTGCAATTATTAGGCATTATTTTAGATATAATAAATTATTAGGCATTATTTTAGATTATTTACTAACAATTCAAACACGATGTATGTTATTACTGAATAAATACAATACAATACACAAGTATAATGTACATTAAAAAAAACCACGCCTGTCACACTGATCTGAAAGATTTTGAAAGCCGATCCAGATTAACATTTTTTTATACGTAGGTTAGGATAAGTTATTACTATTATATCTCGCCTGATTTACCGACGATGTGTTCGCTTTTTCCTCAGGTACCTACCCCCTGACTCCTTCCTGGACGGCCGTGCCCTTGGCGAAGAAAAGCTCGCATTGACCATGTACCAAATCGTTTTCGACCCAGTTAGATACCTTCAGTACTTCAAATGGAAAAACTACTACTTGGTCAAAGAATCACAGGTAAGCTTTTCTTCACGATATTGATTTGGAGACACGAAGACTTGACTACTGATAGGTATAAAATAGCGGGCTTGTAAGCCGGAAAGAAATACATCATATCAAGAATTTCGCAGTCAACATCGATTGCTCCCATAGCCTAGTTGGTTAAGGCGTCTGGCCCGGTTTGCCAGAAGACGCAGGTTCGAATCCTGTTGGAAGCGTAATTTTTGTGATGTATATATTTGTGTGAACATCTAGTGTCGGTTAACACTATAAAATATATTTCATAAGGTATAAAATAGGGATGTTGACTCCATTTTTTATGCTGCCAATCAATTCGTTTTCTCATGGGAATCACATATTTATATCGAAAAAACTGGAAACCGAACGGTAGAAACGTCAAAAATGAGAGTTAAAATCGGGCATATCTACTGAGCGCTAAAACGCCCCATACAAATTGGGCGGAACATGTGACGTCATATGTTATACACAAGCCATGAAGCTGTACTAAAACATGCATTTTGTTGATTTTGACAGTAAAAAAACTGCGTTTAAGGACATAGTTGTCATATTTTTATTATTAATTGAAAATTAAATAATCTGATTTTTTAAATTACCTACTATTATTGGATGTTAAAAAATTGTTGAATTCAGGAAACTTTTAGATTCAGTGTCTTTCAAAATTCTAACTACAAAATTAAAAAGTTTAAGGGTATTTTTCCATGGAGCCTGGCCAGCCTTCACTTTTCAAATACCTTTAAACTTTTTTTTTCTCTTTCGAGGATTTGCATTTGCTGGTAAAAGTTTTACTTTTTGTTATTTTCTCACAGGTCCTCGACGCATGTTCCCTGTGCACAGCCATGAACAATCCCAACTGGCTGACGCATCAAGTCACACACTTCAAGTTCAGGAAGTGGTGGAACGCAGACTACGAGCAGCGTTGCGAAGAACCGTTGTCTGATGTATTGGGAAAGGTGTTTATCTTTTAGCGTTGTAAATACAACTTTCATTATTAATTTGTATTATTATTTTACCTAGGTGTAGTTACATGTCGATAGACTCAAACGATGGCTCTCAAGATTGCAGAGGATGGGCAGCAGCATTTCCTCGGTCAATATCAAAATCTGCTGTGATCACCAAGCGTATTGAGTTATGGCAACCCCTCACGTTGTGGGTAAGGCGACGTTCCCTATAGACGATTTCCAAGCTGATGATGAAAAAATTATATCCAGTTCTACGTATAAGTTTATGCTTCATTCATATATAAACACAAGTATTACATTTTATTACTCTATGCAAAATCGTTACCAAACTCTCTCAACAGCTTATTCACCGTGCATTATATTGCAAATTTAATCTCCAGTACTTAATACTTTCTGAATTCAAATCGTTCTACAAAACACATTACCACAAGTGTACAACAAGTAAACACGCGGTAAAATGAGGATTTAAAGTTAAATTAACTGCGGGGCAAAGGCTTGGTGCACACTCGCTTTCGGCCTATCTTTTCGTCCACAATACCGCAGACTCCGAACAAAGGTTTTCAACCAGTGCATGTTACCAGTGATGACTTATCGCACTGGGGTACAGGTGTCGATTATATCGTTTTATACCTCAATCTAATTTTAGTTTCACTCTCTCTTTCCAACATATAACATGAGAAAGAGATGGAAGATGTTTTTTTTTCTGTTATTTGGTAACGAGGCGAGCTGGTCGTTTGCCTGATGGTAAGCATAACGCCAGCCCATAACAATTGCAGAGCCAACCAGAACTTTGAAACACAAAGGCCTGCGCGGCACTGCAGTGCGCTCGTTACCCTGAGACATTAGGTAGTAAGTCTCATAAGCCCAGTAATTTCACTGTCTACTCTGCTCATCAAACCGGAACACAGTAATGCTTGCACACTACTGCTTGGCGGCAGACTTCGTGAGCAAAGCGGTGGTAACAACACAGACGGACACTCGCAGAAGAGTTAGTCCTCCCACTAACGAAGTTTTACAGAACTAACTTAGAGCTGTCAAATATCCTCAACCCTTATTAAATTTTAGACGCCACTAAATTCATTACCGTTAAATTTACACTGGACATGAGCCAGTGGATTAATTAGACAGGTCTTAAATATATTTATTCCATCTCTTTCTCATTTAGAAAGCGAGATTAAAACTAAAATAACATTAGGTTTAGGTATGAGATGAAAGAATCGACACCAACAGTCTCTTACTGTTGGCTCCAATAGTAATCTAACGACCTCTAGACTCGGGGTTTGTTAGCGCGCTAAAATTCAGAATGAGGATACCCGCCAGATAAGAAGTCATGCTTGATATAGCTTTCAAAATTAGTATATTAGAAGTAAAATATCTATTAAAAAGTGGGAACTGACTTCACGTTTGTTGGTTTGTCCTTCTTTCCAAGCAGCAACGGATCGATTTGATATAGTTATAGATATAGATATATAATATTTAACGAACTAAGGCCCGCTTGCGCTAGCCCGAGTTCTTTCTTCTACCTCTCGAGTTAGTTGCTAACACGCATCGAGATGCCGCTCTTCCTAATCGATGCTAACACGGGAATAAATTACCATTTTGTCTTGCGTTTAAAGGATCTTTTAAAAAAAAATTAATCGACCAATGTTGGCGCAAGTGGGCCTTAGTATATTAAAAATGTTTCAGATGCGTTTCTTACGTTGCGAGCTAGTACCTTAAATTATTTAACTAGGTATATATACGTATACCTTGAACAATGAACAGTTAATTTTAATAGCGTTTCTTAAAATCCTGTGCCGGATATCTTTGTCGTGTGTATCGCCCCTAAAAGCCAACAACAGCCATCGAAAACCGCGTTTTATCATACGTTGTAATCTGTTGAAATAATTTAAACTTTAATCCTTGTTTGCTGAACGAAAACGGTTCGTTCGAGAACCGATTACGCGAAAATTTTGTTCAGGACAGAAAAACGAAAATAAAAAATGGTTATAAATAAGTGATGTAGGTAAACGCAAAAATCATTTACTTACAAAAAATGAAAACCGGTAAGGTCCTTTATTAAATCTTTGAAAACTTGAAAAACAGACAAACACAAACGCTTACACACTCTCAGTCTCTCATCCCTGCACTTGATTATTCATAAAAACATCCAAGACCCGAGGACAAACTTTGTTCACTACTGTGTACACAAGTATTTATATGGTTTATGTAAGTTTATCTATTAATATTTAGGTATTTTTAAATAATATAAATATATTTTAATTATTGGAAGCCACCGTCCATGTGTATCAATTGTTGTTCCTATCCATGCATGGTTGTCTGGAAGAGATCGCTCCGTCACTTGTAACACTTTTTGTTAAATAGTTTTATTTTAAAGGTTCTTGTATTGTGGTGTTTCTATAAAGAGTTTATCTATCTATCTACCTACACAAAATCTGCCCCGGCCAGCAATCGAATCCGAGGCCCCTCGCTTTTATTCTCAAAGAGTATTTATTACATTTTATATAATAACTATTTTTCTAAAGCACAAAGTTGCCTACAGACTGTAAGCCTCAAAGAGTAACTTACCGTACAATTTCTTAGCGTTTCACGGCGGGAGCTTTCATTAAAAATAAAGGGATTCCCGCAAACAGCTTAGTATTGGCAGCTTTACTTAAGCTGCAACTTGCTCTGACTTATAGACTTACTTCACTTACCGAGTCTATCGGCGGCTGCAGAAATGCGACTTACTTATTTATAACTTAGCTCTCTAAAGTTTCCTTGAGTCATCCGTATATCAAATGGTGGAAACATTCAACGCTACGTTCAGATAAAGAATTATGCGTGTTATTCTTTGTTATTTGGAGTTTCATACTTATTTATAACTTAGCTCTCTAAAATTTCCTTGAGTCATCGGTATATCAAATGATGGAAACATTCAATGCTACGCTCAGATAAAGAATTCTGTGTGTCATTCTTTGTTATTTGGGGTTTCATACTTATTTATAACTTAGCTCTCTAAAGTTTCCTTAACACATGTTTAAAATGTGTTTAATTTTTGTTTGGTAAGACCGTGTGTTCAAGGTTTTTGTCCATGCCACCAGCGATACGGGAATCCTAGTGCAGGGGTATTAGTGTGTACGTTACGACTGTATGTGTTTATGAGTGGAGGGTTTTAACCGACTTCTTAAAAGGAGAAGGTTAACAATTCAGCTGCTTTTTTATGCATTTAACTGTGTGCACTTTATGTTTTAAAGTTCTGAGTGGCCTGTGGCACATGCAATTATTATAGGCTGGCGTTATGTTTACCATTAACATTGCAAAAGACCTGCTCGTCTCGTTATCCTTAGTCTTTATTCAGTGGTGATAAGGTTCAACATAGCTTTAACTTTATGAGACATTATTATTAAAGCTATGTTGAACCTTATCATCACTGTGAATAAAGGCTAACTGATCCCCCCCTCGCCGGCCCCCGCGGTACCTGGCGACATTTGAAGGAATAATTTATAAACAAATAAAAATAGGTAGGTAGTGGGAGTGGGAGGATTAACTCTTCTGCGAGTGTCCGTCTGGGTTGTTACCACCGCTTTGCTCGTGAAGTCTGCCGCCAAGCAGTAGTGTGCAAGCATTACTGTGTTCCGGTTTGATGAGCAGAGTAGACAGTGAAAATTCTGGGCTTATGAGACTTAATACCTAATGTCCCAGGGTAACGAGCGCACTGCAGTGCCGCGCAGGCCTTTGTGTTTCAAAGTTCTGGGTGGCACTGCAATTGTTATGGGCCGGCGTTATGCTTACCATCGGGCAAACGACCAGCTCGACTCGTTACAATGATATAAAAAAATAAGGTGGGTATACTTATGTCTATTTCTGCATCATAACCTATGGCTATTAGAAATCACAACTCACATGAACTTCCCGTCGCTTCTAAGTCTCTCACAATCCAAAACATTAATTAAGATGCAAAACGGGTTCCTCCTCCCAGGCCGTACAGTAAAGTATAGTTTTTGTCGTCTCTGGGACCAATCTACATTTCTAATCTGTGCCAAAGTGCTAATAAATTCAAATTGGTTCATTTCATTATGGGCAAGACGTGTTGGTGATTATTGAAATTGGCTGGATTCATGATTAGGTAACTACAGTCGTTGCCGCTTGCGCCACCGCGTCTCTAGTCTATACAAATAAATAAAATTGAAGTGTCTGTTTGTAATATCAAAATAACAGCTTTTTACTAAACGCACATGAAGGTACTAAGAACAAAAACGCAATTTTTAAAATCTTTGTCTGTCTGTTTGTTCCGGGTAATCTCCGAAACGGCTGGACCGATTTTGACGGGACTTACACTGGCAAATAGCTGATGTTATAAGGAGTAACTTAGGCTACTTTTATTTTAGAAAAAGAATTAGGGTTTCGCGCAAAAAAAAAAAACCATAAAATCCAATATCTCCGCGCGGGTGAAACCGCGGGCAGCAGCTAGTTATTATATAAATTACTTATATAACAATTCAGTTGAAGTTCAGAAAACTGTATTATAAGGTAAACAGAGACTCCGTCACTACGCTATACTTAGGTAAATTAAAATTTCGCTTTGAGAAAAAGGCTCTATAAGTTTTCATCTTTTGAAGTCTTCTCGGCATGTAACTACCGCAAAGTTTTTAATAAGAAACATATTTACTCAGCTCACAGTTGATACTTATCTATATTTATACGTCTATCTTGATATTTCATTATGTAAGTCACGATAATCATCAGTATAAATGTGTACCTACCTACTTTTATGAAAATTAGTTAATAATGATGATGTAAGGGGGTTGGGACAAGAAGGGGAGCGAAAATATTAAAAAAAATTTTGATCGCCTTTGTAACACCGAATAAAAAAAATTGTGAATATTTTGTAAGTAATACGCGTAAATACCTGTCTTAGTTTGGCATTGAAACTAAACCAAAATTAAATATTGGTACTTTTACAACATGTGACCGTTTTTACTAGGTATTAAGTGTCATAAGCCCAGTAATTTCACTAGCTACTCTGCTCATCAAACCGGAACACATTAATGCTTGCACGCTACAGCTTGGCGGCAGACTTCACGAGCAAACCGGTGGTAACAACCCAGACGGACACTCGCAGAAGAGTTAGTCCTACCACTAACATAATCCATCTGAGATTCACCACATACGAGTGGTTTTTGGAACGTTAGATTGGAATTTTGTGGATTGGAGTGCTCGTGTATGTGGGCTCTAAGATTAAGCGAGATAAAGCCAAACGCTAAACTATGGAATACTCATGAAACTATCAACGGCCTGGCCTATCTATATCTACCACAGAATCATCATCGCTTCACGCCACAAAATCATGATACAACCATAGCTGGCTGCAGGACGTTAACCTAATACAACAACTTCTTAAATCAAATCCGTTCCTAGATAGAGCAAAGAGGGTACATTTTCTCGAGTTTCAAATTAAATAGCGGAGAAAAAGCAATCCCGTTCACCGGCGGCGTTTGCGTACGTAAATTAGTTGCTAGTTCTGTCTGTGGACAAGTTAAATTGCCTCTTGACTTTGGCAAACGTTTAATTTTTCTCGTCTCATGTCTTTACCTAAGTTTTTTTTTAACATAAACTAACAGTTCTTATACAACTGCAAAAAAAGGAGTTTAATATTTTTAGGGTTTACGTATGTATGTGAGTTTATTCCACCATAATATATTTTTACATATTTTTAAATATACCTTAACAAATTTGGACGTGTGGGGTATCGTTATAATCCTTACATCATCCCGTGTGACATTGGCTAGGGCAATCGTGTCTTTTATTTACGTAGGTAGCTTTTGTTACATCGTCTTGTTTAGTATAGGTGTCGATTCTGTTGTTTCATACCTAAACCTAATATTAGTTTCGCTCACTCTCTTTCCAATACGTAACATGAGAAAGAGATGGAAGATGTTTTACACAAATAAATTTAGTTTTAGAACTGTCAAATATCTTTCAGCGGCGTTATCAATGTAGTAATTTACCTACTGTGATCTCCAAGACGCCCGCCAAGCGTGGCGCACGTGACCTACCATGTTCAGCTGTGGACATCTTCCATTTAAAAATAATTATGAACGCTGTATACTCGTATTCATAAGCACATTGGGTCTAAATGGACTTTTCGGTTATCTACTAACTATTTAGACCTATGTATACTTTATAATATTATGGAAGACAGGTTCTCGAGTGGCGACCACGGACCGGAATACGTAGTGTAGGCCGGCCCCCCACAAGATGGACCTACGGTTCTGGTCAAAACCGCAGGGAACCATTGGATGCAGGAGACGGGTAGCCAATCCAAGTAGAGTTCTAAAAATACTGTACAACGTAAACTAAGAAATCTTGGACAAAGATATTGGACGAGTGGAAGTGGAATGGGCATCTGTCAAAGAAAGATCAAAGGGAATCAGAACTTGGACAGAAAAAACGCTAATAGCCAAGGACCCTTGAGGAGTGGAATGCCGGCCTAAGACGTATTACCTACTTGTATTTTATAAAATTATAACTGGCAACTTCTTTTTTTGACATTTGACATTTCTAAATTGACAAGTGTACCAAAACAGCTGTGAATTTTGTGTTAAAAATAAACTAAAAACTCCTAAATCCTATCCGTGGATTCTATAATCCATGCCAGTACACTAATTATCCTAATGAGTAATGCTGCAGTAAAAAAACTAAATTAAACACTACTCCTTTGTTAAAAAGTTAGGTTAAGTTGGCATGAGTCATGGTGATTGTGTATTGAGATGATACGAAGTTTTTGATGTTGTGCCTTCGGAAGTCTGCCTTATATGGGGTCAGAGGATAAAAGGAATTACCTGAGATTATAAAGGCCAGTTTGAGCGAGTTGCTGACACGATAAGACATAAATTAATTTAAGTACACCAAGCTAATTTAGTTTAAAAACTAAATTCGAATTCGCGATGAGTGAACGAGAAGATGCGTCAGGGTCTGACACCCGTGCCCCTAACAAAGAGAAAACTAATACGAGGACTCCCTCGGAGCCCATGCCTACTGGATCGAGGTTAGTAACAATTGCTTTCAATCAAATTAAAGCATTAGTAAACAAATAATATAAACGAAAGAGCCCAATTCCTCTGCCTTCAGAGCCTTCGCTCATATAGAGTATGGGCCATGATCCACCATGTTGGTCCAGTGAGGGTTTATTAAACATTTTTACAATGATTAGTATCTCCACAATGATTAGTTACATGTTTGGATTTACAAACATTGCAATACATTCATTTTCTTTGTTCTAATGTTACATATATTAATAAATAATTTTGATAATCCAGTGTTTTGTTTTTCTTATGATATAATTTATTTGTGTGTTACCACAAAAAATCAGTTTTAGATGCCTGTTTTGCTAGACAATGTCTAAAGATAAACATCTAAAATTATTAGAATGTTGAATTAGAACGTTTGTTGTGATATTTCCAATCATTTTTGACATTTATCTTTAGACACTATTTAGCTAAACAGGCAACTAAAAATGGTTTTTTTGTGGCAACACTGTAAGCCTTTTATGTAATGTGTGTATGGAACAAAACTATCGAAATTTCATTTTAAAGCTTGTTAGCCTCTAATGACTACTTAAACAACCTATATAATTATGCATCCATATAACTTAAATGGATCTGGAGTTTTTACTAAATTATTATTTCACTGAGTGGAAACTTAAAACATTCATAAAATTGTCATGAAAAAAAAATGCTATCCTAATTGGCAATCTATTGACACTGAATATCATGAAATATTTCAGTGTAAGCAGGAACAGCAATAGCTACTATGCCAGCGAACCAATCCAGTTCCGCATCAGAGGATCCACCATCACCGGAGCCTCTCCACCTAAGTTTGTCACGCTGGAAGACATCATGAAAGCAGCACATGGAATGCAGAATATGGCGTTGGCTCATGAGATCGCTGTAGATAAAGACTTTAAGTTGGAGCCTTTTGAACCGCCCGATAATAGGTAATAGAAAATTATAATTTTATTTTACTTTCTTTCATCCTTCCTACATCTTGGACATGTTACCAGAATTTTTAAATGGAACACTCGATGTGGCTTTAAAATGGTTATGACGATAACCAGGACCATTGGCTTAGCATGAGATCTGAAGTCATCACTCAGTTGTAAATACCACAATGGCAAGTGACGCATAAGAAATTTTTACGGACTGTACTCATAGTTAATACAAAACATACACATAATACTCCTTCTCACACACAATTTTGTATTTATATTTTGATATTTGTTTTTACCTACCTCAAGAAGGCAATTCATCTGTACTAGTACGATGAAGGAGTCCTGGGTTCCATAGTATGGGTCTTGAGCCTAGTGTGGGAACCAGGTGCTCCTCTACCCTCAAATTGTACTACTTTAAGCCTTTTACCAAATAAACATTTTTTCATTTTCATTTTCATAGTTCAATGATATTATACATCAAATGGCATCAGGACATATCCGAGTATGCAATTGCGTACTGCTCCGCTCACTCCCTTGTTCAGAAATATCTGAACAATATTCACACTGAACAAAAAGTTTAGCGTACATAATGCTAACTTTCTAACCAATCGATAAGGCAAGTGTTTAGTGCTCAGGGCCCATATGAATAGAGAACATTGAATTTTGAAAATCGTCTTTTCCAGTTACCAAAAACTTGTAAAGGAGACAATGCACAAGGCGTACTTTGACATACTGAGAGAACAGCTCGACTCTGATCCTCCCGAGTATAAACAGGCTCTTATACTGTTAGAAGATGTGAAGCAGGTAAGATAAGCACTGTTTTAGACTTTCACGGTTATTCACTACTTTATACATTGTAACGGGATATTTACCGTGATTATTATAAGCTGGTGAGCTCCCGATATTTCAACGCTGTTGCAATCATCACGCTCACCAGCTTAGAATAATCACGGTAAATATCCCGTAACAATGTATAAAGCAGTAAGGTAAGTTTAGAATATTTGTAGAGTATCTTTTAACTTTTTACCAGGTAGTGGGACCGTGTAGGACAGTGTCCGTCTAGCGTAGTCCTACCACCAAGCTTTACCATGTAGCAAATTAACATCTTTTAATCTCTTCAAGATATTTAACAGCTTCTAAAGATGACGGTAAATGTGGCTTTTCCGCAATGATTTTATATGAGCAAATAAAGAAAGTACATTCAGTAAATATGAAACGGAATTTTCAATGCCATACCTCCACAAAAAGAAATACCCTGAAAATAAACCTTTTTGGAAACTGGTTCTAGGTCCTTAAGTTATATTTTGTCAAACTGACAACTGGTTTAGTTTACATTTTTAAATGAATACAGTTTTTTTTAGCTCAAAACAGGAACTCATTATTATGATCTGATGGAGGCCAACACAGTCCTTTATGGCATCTAGTCATGCAAGACCAGAATAACCATGATCTGTCCTTATTATTATTTACAATAAACCAAGTACTAAGGCACATATTTCATACATGAATGTATGTTGTAATAGCCTTGCAGTAAAATCCATGCCATGTAATTTAACTAGTACTAAGCCATAGTTTGGCCATGTATTTGTTGTATATATGGTAACCCCTCCCACCAAGTGAGGAAGGACTATGTCCGTAGTGGACATATTCTGGCAAGGGTTGATGAACCCATAGTATCCATACATGCAGTTTTAAATTCAACAATATAGGTATTTATCAAAAATAAATATAGGTGGCGCAAATCTTTTTGACCCCTCGGAAGTAAGCGCTAGTCGCTGCGCAAAAAAGGAGTTGGGGCAGGCACTACATGCTCGCGCCTCAATTTACTACTTACTTTATTTGCGAAGTGTGCGAGCTACTTTCGTATACAACCATATGCCCAACAGCTAACCAATAAGCGGCGCGAGTACGGATCTTTTCGATTAATAAAATTTGATAAAATTGACAGTTAAAATCGATAAAGTGAGTTTTATTCGATAAAATTGACATTTAAAATCGATAAAGTGGCTTTTATTCGATAAAATTGACAGTTAAAATCGATAAAGTGGGTTTTATCGATTTTAACTGTCAATTTTATCGAATTTTATTTATCGTAAAGATCCGTACTCGCGCCGCAGCTGTACCATGCGGTACAACTGATTGGTTCCTTCGTACTTCGTACTTGTCCCTACTTTCAGAGAGCTCAAAAAGATTTGCGCAACGTAGTAGAGATGTTGCATGAAACACAAAATACATAATTAATATCGTCATACGGGTTTAAAAACATCACATAAACATAATAAAAATTTATTTCACCAAAAATACTCATATAATTTCCACATACGAGTAGATAATTCATCTAAAAGATTCCCGAATTCAACGATTTTTTTACTATCCAATAGTAATTTAAATGATACTAACATATTCCTTACGTTTCAATGAATAAAAAAATGTAAGACAACTATGTACTTAAACGCAGTTTTTCACGGCCAAAATCAACAAAATGCCTGCTTTAGTATGTACAACTTTACGGCCCGCGTTGAAAATGTGACGTCACGTTTTCTGTCCAATTTGTATGGGACGTTTCTAGAATTCGATTTCCAGTTTTTTCGATATAAACATTTGATTCTCATGTGAAAACGAATCGACATCGTAAAAAATGCAGGAAACATCCCTATTTATACCAGCAAGAGCCGATATTAACTGGGCACAACTCATTCACCACCAGGGACTGTTCTCCATCCTGTTGCCGCGTCACACGCGCATCCGGGAAATGATAGATGAGGTTCTCGACACAGAATTCATTAAGCAACAAGCCGAGAACAGCAGCCTGGACTTCCAGAAATATGCCAAGTTCGTGATCGATCTGATGGCAAAGATGGCGGCACCGGCCAGGGATGAAATGATACAGGACATTGCCAAGCTCACCGATACTGTGAGTATTTTATTTATCTCAGTGTCAATATATCCAGGGCGCAAGTACGGAACTCGGTTCGATAAATTTGTCGATTCGAAAAACCCGATAAATATATCGAATGTTGCGAGTACCGAACTCTGATCGTAAAGTATTGTAGTAGCTCTATATTCTCTTTGGATTCGACCTAGCTATTCGATAACTTTTGTCGATTGTATAGAGGTTCGATAAATTATATAAAAAGTCGATAAACCCCACTTTATCGATTTGAACTGTCAATTTATCGAATTTTATCAATCAAAAAGATCCGTACTTGCGCCGCTGGTCTTTACAGGAAATAGCTGTTTTTCGAAACTAGCTGGCATTATATATTATTACCCTGTACCAATAAAATAATGGTTGCAGATAGTTAATCAAAGTTTTGTCTCTTTCGATTCAGTTAAAAATTTTCAAAGTACAACAAAGACAAAATATAAGTTGTTTAACTATATCACCGTTATACACTGTTTATTAGTAAGAACCTTATTTAGAATTTTAAATCCAAATAAACTAGAACAGAATTATTCTTTATTAGATAACTGCATCACACAGTTTTTGCAAGGGGTCATTGCACTTGGGGAGGCACAGGCAAAGCTAATCTCAGATGGCGCCACCATCGCTGGTGCTTTTCATTGATGTTTACTTTGAGGGTTAATTAATTAAACTACAACCAGTAAACAGGCTCGCGTCTTAAAAATCCTTAGATTTGAAATGGTCACTATATAACCTAGAAGCATAAGTGGTTTCCAATATTTTTTGATGAGCAATGCTTTGATCCCCTATTTTCGTTTTTTCTCGTCAGAAGGGAAACGTGTGTACCTTAATTTTACACTGAATTGCACTTTACAGAGGCATACTTTATTGCAAAGACGATTTTGTGTTTACTTACTAACATTTTATAATGAAGTTTCATAGTGAAACAACACCAGCGATAATGCGCCACCTAGCGGGATAAGTAAGCAGTGTGGCTCCCCAACTGTTATTCTTTTTTCAATAGACGTTATTTTATTTGTTTTTTTTTTTTTCGATTCGTGCCAACTATTTACCTAGTTCCTTCAAATCTTTGGTCAAAGAGTTTTTCTATTGTAATTATTTAACCTTCGTAGGTGGAAGTGTTCCGATCGATTCTAGAAACGCTAGAAGTGCTAAAACTGGACCTAGCTAACACTCTGATAGCTATGATCCGGCCGCACGTCCAACAGGAGAGTGTTCACTACGAGCGGACGAAATTCGACGAGATGTTGAAAGTTTCTGAAGGTAATTTGAAGTTTTTTTAACGTTTATCAGGAGGAGGCCATGCAGAATCGGACCATCTTGAAGAATCGAAAATTCCGATTCCTGAATCGGAATCGGGTACTCGGTTTTTTCGATTCTTTTCGATTCCTTTTTGTTTTTTATACAATAATTTTATTTTAAGTTAAATAAATAAGAAACGCGTGTTTTAGTATTTTTTTTAGAAATTAGTGAATTGACTATGATACTTGAATTGATTGAGTTGACACATTTTTTGTTCAATCTCCCAATATTGAACAGGCAAATAAATCTAATACCATACAGGCACACACAAACACTTCAATTTTATTTATTTGTATAGACACAAGAATGCTAAAATTCAATTAGTTTTTATTTAATTTCCTTCTACTTTTATTTTTAAATACCTACTCTACTCAAATTTACTTCTAGTACTTTATTTACAGATGGTCTAAAACACACCCGGGAATGGTTGAAACGGCACATAGACAAGACGGGTCTAACTATACCGGTTACAGACGTGAACGTCATCAGAAACGTTACTGCGCAGACTATGGCGAAAGCTTACCTTGAGCTCTTAGAGTGGGACAGCTCTAAGAGTTATCCAGAGGTGAGATAAACACGTTCTTATACAATACTACCTTCTGCCCGCGGTATCGCCCGCAACTCCCACAGGATAAGGGCATTTTAAAAAAAAATGCCGGTATAAAAAGTAGCTTATGTTACTCTCCGGTCCATAAACTATATCTATTTAAAAAATCAGGTCGTTCCGTTACCGAGTGAAAGAAGGGCAGACCTACAACAACACTTTCACATTTCTGAGAAAACGAATTAATTGACATCATAAAAAAAATGGAGTAAAATAAAAAATAAAAAAATAATAGGGATGTTCCCTATTATTTTAAGTCATCTTCAAAAATGTTGAGATGCGCGAGCGAGATAGACGTAATATACCCTTTCACCTTAACACTTATATTTTACAGACGGTAACGTTAGACGCGCCCAGGTTTGAGGAACTGGGCATTCAGGTATACCGCCTGATTTGCGTAGCTTCACTGGTGCTAGCCAGCCCGACCTGCGGCGTGGACCCGAGTGATATCGCTAGTCACAAGCAGACACTCAAGCAAAGGATTACAGTCATACTCGACAACGCTTCTAATGATATGTAAGATTTGAACTTGTAAAATACTAGTAACCTGTTAGTGGTAGGACTAACTCTTCTGCGAGTGTCCGTCTGGGTTGGCGGCAGACTTCACTCACAAAGCGATGGTACGCTTTGCTCGTGAAGTCTGCCGCCAACCAGTAATGTGCAAGCATTACTGTGTTCCGGTTTGATGAGTAGAGTAGCCAGTGAAATTACTGGGCTTATGAGACTTAATACCTAACGTCTCAGGGTAACGAGCGCACTGCAGTGCCGCGCAGGCCTTTGTGTTTCAAAGTTCTGAGTGGCACTGCAATTGTTATGGGCCGGCGTTATGCTAACCATGCATGCATTATTGTTAGTGTATTTTATGATTTTGTCTTTGCAGACATCGCACCACATAGATCCTAGGTGGACTGATTCTACCATTGATCTAAATTTTTTTGCCACCATCTCATCGTACTAAATATACATATTTAAATTTTCAGTGAACTGAAATCAGTGCTGCCATCTATCGCGGAAGAAGTCATAATGGTGACAGATCAGCTGTTAGAAAATCTGAACCAGCCTCCATTGACTGCCGACACTAAAGAGCTGATAAGAACACAGATAATCTCACTCGGCGACCCGGACCATAGAGTTAGGGAGATAGTTCGTGAGTAATTTTTTTACAATACATCAAATAATATAAGGTCCGTGTTTTCAAACTTGTCTAATAATGTAGATAAATATTATTTGACCGGCTAACAATCTCGTGTTCGTTTTCGATTCCAAACCGATTAATACCAGCGGCCACTAGTCTTCGTGTGGAAGGAGTTGTCTAGAGTTTTCGCTGGTTATCATTTTAGAACGAACGTTATTAAGGAAACAAGTTCTTACAGATCGAAAAGAAGCGAAAACTCTAGACAACTCCTTCGACACGAAGACTAGTGACCGCTGGTTTTAATCGGTTTGGTATTGAAAACGAACACGAGATTGTTAGCCGGTAAGGCAAATTAATACTTGCATAATTCTGTTTGGTGGCATAGACAACACGAGTAAAATTGTGGTACTTACCCAAAGCCATACAGACGGATACTCGCAGAAGAGTCTTGTTAGTGGGAGGACTAACTCTTCTGCGAGTGTCCGTCTGGGTTGTTACCACCGCTTTGTGAGTGAAGTCTGCCGCCAAGCAGTCGTGTGCAAGCATTGAACTGTGTTCCGGTTTGATGAGCAGAGTATCCAGTGAAATTACTGGGCTTATGAGACTTAATACCTAATGTCTCAGGGTAACGAGCGCACTGCAGTGCCGCGCAGGCCTTTGTGTTTCAAAGTTCTGGGTGGCACTGCAATTGTTAAGGGTTGGCGTTATGCTTACCATCAGGCAAACGACCAGCTCGTCTCGTTGCCAAATAACATTAAAAAAAAAACAACTGGGAAAAATATTTGTATATTTGTTATGTTATCAACGCGACGTTAAAAGCTAACGTTTATATTAATCCTTTCAGGTACGCGAATTCTGGAATTTCTTAAGATAATTCTGGTTTGTGCCGGTGGCTCCCGTCAGATACCGGTCGGCCTCTCCGCCTTAGCCGAGGAGCTTACGTCCGTCTCGGGTTCGCTCCTTCGATACGTCATGCACAATAAGGCTGTATTCACTTCACATTACATGGATATAGTCGAAGAGGAGTTGAGTAGAAATTAAGATTGTCCTTTTGTAACATTTTGTAGTTTCGTAGTAGACGTTTTAGTTTTGGAAGGTCTGACTTTTATCATAGTGTAGCTGAAAGCTGCAGCTAAGGTTTCTTCAAGACAAGAGTGAACAGGTATCTTTAAGCAAGCGTGCTACACTTTTGACCGCATCGTCGCTTCTCATCAGTCAGGTAAGATTGCGGTCAAACGCAAGCCTATTTAGTTTGTTTTTTTATTCTATTTGATAATGAGACGACCCCACCGTTTGCTGAACGCCAGCCCATAAAAATTGCAGTGCCAATCATAATCTTGAAACAAAGGCCTGCGCGGCACTGCAGTGCGCTCGTTACCTTGAATGTCTCAGTCTCATAAGCCAGTAATTTCACTGCCAATAATACAACAAGTAATTTTCCATTCTTAATTTAGTGTTTAAAAAGGTGAAGACATTATTAAAGATCAAGTAACTTCCAACTTGTATATTAGTTAAACCTTCCAACCTAACATTTTGTCGTCTGCGTCGAAAATTCAAACTATTTCGAAACTTCCTTCACTGTAACTGAACTGCCTATTATATTCCAGATACTAATAAATAATTATTTAATATTTAGAATAACACTAACACAATTTGTTCTATATTTTATTATTTAGGTTATACTATTTTAGTGCTAGTACTAGGAAAGCGTCGCCAATAAACGCGGTCCATTTGAATTAATGGTAATTGAAACGATCCTGCGGTGCAAGTAAGGATCTTTTTGATCGATAAAATTCAATAAAATTGACAGTTCAAATCGATAAAGTCGGTTTTATCGACTTTTTATATAATTTATCGAACATCGATACAATCGACAAAAGTTATCGAATAGCTAGATCGAATCCAAAGAGAATATAGAGCTACTACAATACTTTACGCTCAGACTTCGATACTCGCAACATTCGATAAATTTATCGGGTATGTCGGTTCGACAAATTTATCGAACCGACTTCCGTACTTGCGCCGCTGTTGGTTGTTTTTTTCCAAGGATTTAATTGTCTTACACGTCCGCCTCCGCGCCTATAATGAAATAACTGAAGATCTTACACACTAATAAATGAAGTTTAGACATGGCTGTTTTGATGTCTTTGTTAAATTCTTGGCAACTATTATATCTCTCTATATTATCTAACGATTTTTTAAAGATCCATTGTGATCAAATTTCATATACTATTTAAAAATGAATCTTTAGTAGCACCTCTGTAGTATGTTTCACTTACTATATTCTTAGAAAAAAAGTAAAATAATGAACAATTTAAATTTTTGCGTAGGCATTTAAAGGGCGCTTCGGCGTTACAACCAATAGATAATCTGGTAAAAATACATACCTACTGCAAAGTTATTTGTGACTTGCTTCTATTTTAAAGCTAAGTACGGCCAATAAGATATTAAAAGTAGTTTTACTACAATAATGGCTGTGTTAAACAGTAATAGTAATATTGGAAAATATCTACTCGTGTATAGCTGTAAAGAATCTCTGTCCTTCCTACCCTTCTCCCATTTTACATGGGGTCGGCGCAGTACGTCTTTACAAACATTTGAAACTACGTAGATTTGTATAATTGATATGGTACTATAATAACTTTGAGTCTTTGACCTACATTTAAATGTGTAGTAAATTTTATTAAAATAACGCTTAAAATGCTTTCAGTACAATTGAGCTTTGTTTGAGTGAGATTGTTAGTAAATTTTATTAAAATAACGCTTAAAATGCTTCAGTACAATTGACCTTTGTTTGAGTGAGATTGTTGATTTATTTTTAGTTCTAATTTTTATGTTATCTGCTTAGATCAATGAGCTACTAATAATTTATTTTAGAATGCAATTCAGACGATCAGCCGATATATGACGGTCAAAATGCCTGGTTGCATAAAAAAGTATGTACGGTTATACAAGCTGAGTTTAAATTGGTATGTTATCCCGAATGGAAGTCAATGTACTCCTAGAGGTTAACAATATTTGTTTTACGAGTTTTTGAAATTCGGAATTGTTCATTGATGAAAAGTTATTTAAAGTTTACATCAAAAATCTGCTACAGAACTTCCGGGCAGCCCTAGATTAGCTGATTCACTTGAACTTTGTTAAGTGATAATGTTGATTAGAAGAGACTTCTTCACGTTTGAAGATGTTTCTTTTTTTTTTAAATTTTAATGACGTTTTTCCAAGGGAGGTGCTCACAACTTGTCGACAACCATGGTCCGAATCACCCCCTTCCAGGATAACATACCAATTCAAACTCAACCTGCTGCCTTATCAGCTAACAATCTCGTGTTCGTTTTCAATACCAGACCGGTTAAAACCAGCGGTCACTAGTCTTCGTGTGGAAGGAATAGTCTAGAATTTTCGCTGGTAATTAAAGAAATAAGCTCTTACAAAACGAAAAGAAGCTAAAACTATTGACAACTCCTTCCACACGAAGACTAGTGACCGCTGGTTTTAATCGGTCTGGTATTGAAAACGAACACGAGATTGTTAGCTGATAAGGCAGCTGAAAACATAATATCACAAATGTCGCTTATTTCACTTCCTAATTTATTTGCCAGCGGTATTGCTACGCTAGTTTTTTAAAACTCAAAGCACTGTAAGGGATTTCATATAGCAAGCTTACGGTGCGCGGTTTAATATAATACATATTAAGTAATATGTAATGCAGACCGTAGACGCTTATTGCAAACGTGCGTTTGCTTGTCAGAATAACATCGCTTTTGCGTCAAGCGCGCATTTCGAGTATCACTAAATCCGCGCTTGACGCAAAAGCGTTGTTATTCTGACAAGCAAACGCACGTTTGCATAAGCGTCTACGGTCTGCATTACTTGTGAGCGAGCTGTATGCTTGCTATATCCAGTAAATGTATCAGAGACACATTTATTAGTGTACCTAATGCCTAAATAAATACGAAAAAAATCTGTTTCATCACAAAATGTACTGTTAGGTACTATTTACATTTGTTTAAGACAATAAAATATTTACATGTTTATAATAATTTTATACATGTGACAGGAAAAATTGTTTGTTGCATTTTCCAATTAATATGTTATGTAAAAAAATCTTATATAGTGATTACGAAGATTTTTCGTTGTAAGATTAACTGCAGCACATTCATTTCCAATATTGTACTGCTAAAAGTTAAATATTAGAAAAAGCCAGGTTTTGGAAAGCGTTTACCCGTTTAGACTTTTGATCATGGGTTTTCTTAGAAATTCAGCGTAATTACAATTGTTTGTTTTAGTTTGTTGGTTTTTGACCATCTTGACAATGGTCAGGGGCCCTGGCTATCCTTATGACTTGTTGGGTCGTTCGTTGTGGTCCCACAACTTTACGCCACTAGTGGGGCCACGAGGAAATTTAGTTCCTCTTAGTCCACTCAGTTGTTTGCATGTAGTTATAGTGTCAAATAGTAGGGAACAAATAGTTTTAATTTCAAATTGTAATGTTTGTTTGTATTTTGTATGTAATCAAGTGAATGGTGCCCTAATAAATTTTTATTTACACAAATGAAGTTTTTAAATTACATTTCCACCAATTGCCCCTCTCAAAAATCCGACTACAAGGTGTCTTTAATTGTAGGAGCGACGGGCTAGCGTTTACACGTTTAATTTATTATTGTGGAGATTTTCTTAGTTGTCCAATAATGTAAACAAACTTGACAGCTCACTAACCAATGATAGTAGGTACTGACATCGTTTGGTGTCATTGAGAAAATATGTTTCCTTTTGGCACAACTGCGGCGCAAGTAGGTACGGATCTTTCCGATAAATAAAATTTGTTAAAATTGACTGTTAAAATCGATAAAGTGGGTTTTATCGATTTTAACTGTCAATTTTATCGTTATTTTTTTTAAATTGACAGTTAAAATCTATAAAGTGAGTTTTATCGATTTTAACTATCGATTTTTTCGATAAAAATTACAACTAAAATCGATAAAGTGGGTCGTCGATTTTAACTATCGATTTTTTCGATAAAAATGACAACTAAAATCGATAAAGTGGGTTTAACGTCGATTTTAACTGTCAATTTTATCGAAAAGATCCGTACTTGCGCCGCTTGTAGTGCACTCGATACGTCACCTCGTTGTGGTATAGATGCGCTTTTATTATGTGATTAATTTTGTATTTAGTAGATATGCTTGATGCTGCGAACAAACACATTTCTTTCTAGTGCTAACGGGAATCGCAGTTCCCCGAGGCACTACTGGTAGTGTCACGCAGTTGTGCCACGGGTAAGGTTCGATAGATGTCGCTACTTGTATAATCATGAAAATCTCCCAGTATCTTTGAGAAACAATCACTGCCCAGTATATGTACATATTAGTTTTTAGGGCTGGCAGTTAGCCACTAACTTGATCTTAAGTGATGTTGTGATTGTAGGTGGTAAACACGCTAAATATAGGTAGATTAGGAACATCGATGTACTAACCCCAAGATAATAATAATAATATAATATAATAATAATATTTATTTATTACTCTCAAACACATTACATTAAATATTTAGCTCAAACCACTAAACTAGGCGTTGAGGCCTGTGTTTTAGCAGCAAGTGCTTTCCCAAATAGGAGCATAATAACGTGCATACAATTTGTTTAAACTTAAAAAACATTAATAATTTCTAAATAGATGTACTTAATAATAAAGATTTATAAATTTTTGCATATCAAAATTCACGGAAACAATCAAACATGATACTGTATGAAATACTGTACTACCCGATTCCACAACAATGTCGTGATCTGTAATTAACAAATATCAGCGCACGGGGAATAGGCGCGAGGCGGTGGCTTAGCCGATCTGAGCGCATTATATCTAGGCAAAAATGGTGGAATTCATTTCGTCCAAAAATCTCTAGAGGTTAGTTCCTCGATGAATACATACGTACAAGCTCTCAAGAGCGGCTTTAGTAAAACTCATTTTATAATCGAGTTTTTGACTTGAGGTGCTTACACATGTTAGCACCAGAAAATGGAGAGTAAAAAACTCGCGATCTTGGAGAACTCAAGCTGTCCCATTGGTTTGAGTTGTATACGATATATTTAAATAAAGCAATTTGAATTTGAATTGTATCATCGCTTCACATTCTTTCGTGCTACATCGTCGCTTACCATCAGATGAGATTGCGGTCATACGTAAGTATGAAAAAAAAACATGGGCTACCGAACCCGGCCACAAGCCGCAGCCACTAGTATAGCCACAAAATAGAAAGAATAGAAGGGGCACTTAGGCCGTTCTTACGTGCCAAAGCGCCCCTTTTGTACTCTATTTAGTGCGGGAGAAGCCGGTGTTTGTGGTCTAATGTGCGCGGGAGGCGCTAATTTTCATTCCTAACAAATATTAAAAAATAATAAAAAAACAACAATCAGTACCAGCAACTTTTATTAAAATTCCACTCCACACTCGCAACAAAGACATTTCGACAACATACTTAGCAATTACACTATCATTATAACTATGTATAAATAAACACTAAAATTACACTAGCGTGATATTTTACACTAGCGTTACAATTAAATATCCTAGTCTGAACCGCTTCGACGAGACGAGGCACTTGAAGCAGAACCGCTCCGAGAACCCTGAAAATAATTATAATTATGTAGTTTAAAACAAAACTTAAAAACACTCTTTCACATCCTGGCTCCATTATCAGAACCTCGAAACCCAAGTGCAATGTATTGGGCTCGTCAAAACTAATCATACGAGACCAAACTCAAAGGGTCGTCCATTAATTACGTGAGGTGTTTAGGAGGGGAGGGGGTCAAGCCAAATCTCAAGTGGGGGGAGGGGAGTCTCAGCAAATATCACGTAATTTTTTTTTCAGTGTAAGACTGCAAGAATGCTGTTAAATTAAGTAAAATATGTTTCTCCGCTAAAATACTCGACGAACGCTGCGGCGTACGGCAATGATTCGCAGATTAACGTATTTGCACTATAACACGTAGTTTGAGAAATCTCATGTGAGATTGGGGGTCGAGCCAAATCTCACCAAGAGGGGGGGTTCAAAAATTGAATGAAAAAAAAATGAAGTCAACATCCCAATTGTACTTGTTTATAAATATTATTTACATTATTACCTGCTTAGAACCGCTAGCAGACCTACTCCTGGAGCCGCTACCAGACCGGGATCGGTGCGAAGACGCCCTCGATGACGCTTTGGAGCCCGAGCCTTTAGAGGAGGCCCGGGACGCTCGCGAGGAGGCACGGGACGAGCGCTTGCTCGCCCGAGAAGACGCTCGCGAGCTAGCTTTTGAACTTGCTTTGGAGCCCTATAACAGATAAAGAAAAAAATGCTTTTTAAAAAACCGGCAATCACTAGTCTTTGGCTGGCAGGAATTGTCTAGAGACCTCGATAGTTTTCGTTCTGAAATAAACTTAAGGGAACAAGTTTTCTGTGGAACAATCATTTATGAATGAACGGATGAATGATATCTATAAATGGGGAAACAAATTATCTTTGGAACCACCACACAAACTAAAATCCATATTCACCTTATCGCTCGCTTTAGAACTCGCTCTCGATCCCTTCTTGCTGCCTGACGAACTTGCTCGGGATCCCTTCCCGCTTCTGGAGCTCGCGCGGGAAGACGCCCGCGACGCGGACTTGGACCGAGACCGGGACTTGGACCGAGACTTGGACCGAGACTTGGACCGAGACTTGGACCGGGACTTGGACCGAGACCCGGACCGGACCGAGGCTGATCTCGACCTGGGAATTGTGAATATTACAATAAATAAAAAAAATATTTATTGATTTCATGTTTTATATTTTTAGGGTTCCGTACATCTGAATGAAAAAAGGGACCCCATGAGGGTTCCCTCGAACCCTTCAGTGGAGGGATCAGGATCACTCGTCCGTCCGTCCGTCATAGGATTAGCCCATTTTCTCCACTTACTACCGACTACTACTTACTGGACCAAGTTAAAAAGAGTTGTTCCGTTTTGGTACTAAAATAAATGTAAAATATAACCAGGCTATCAGTTGGTTTTTTGGAAAGAGCTCTCAAAATCTAGACATTATGAAATTTAAATTACAATTTTATAGGCTCGCAATTTCAAAATAATAATAAATAAATAACAAGTTGATGAATCAAAAGTTGCATAAATTTAAACCAACTTCATTATAACATTTAGGTCCATATCTTTTAAACTACTAAACCGATTTCGGTGAAACTTACACAGTTCCCTACGTTTACATGTAAGTCTATAAAAGAACGGTCACAATACGATTAATAGTTTCGGATAAATGCGTGGACAAACATACATACACTGTCATACACCTATAAAATTATGTGCATTTGGTAGATCTAATAGATATGTGAATGTATTGCAGTTCCAATAATATTACACACATACAAGTCGAATTGATAACCCCTTTTATTTGAAGTGGGCTACTAAAAGATAAACATAAAAATATGCTTATTTACCTTGCAGATCCAGACCTTGACCTGGACTTAGACCTAGACTTTCTGGACCCAGATCTAGACCTGGATTTCCTCGACCCGGACCTCGACCTCGACTTCCTCGATACGGAGGCCGACCGCGAGCGACTCCGCGACTTGGATTTCGAACGAGACCGAGACTTGGACCGGGACTTGGACCGAGACTTTGACCGGTCCGAACCGGCCGGAGATTTTGACCCGGATTTGGATCGGGAGCGAGATCTGGAACACAAAATTTTATTTGTTAACTAGATTCTGCCCGCGGTTTTCACCCGCGTTCCCACAGGAAATGTGACTTTTCCGGGATAAAAACTAGCCTATGTTACTCTCCGCTCCATAAACTATATTAAAAATCACGTCAATCCGTTGCTCCGTTACTGCGTGAAAGAAGGACAAACCAACAAACACACATTCGCATTTATAATTTTAGTAGGATTAATATATACAAAATATATTATATAAGTGGGATAGGATATGTTACATTTATCTTTTAGTAAAAAATCTAATTAGGACACTAATAGAAATCAAGGACCTAATGACCCTGTTCAAGTCACCAACATATATAACATAAAAGCCAAGTGATCCTAAGTTTTGAGACATTAAGCAAAACGCGTTTTTGCTTATTACATCCATTTTTATGTATAATGTTTTATTTTATCAGTATTGAAGTCCCTACTAAACAACAGTTATACAGTAAAGGATGTCAATAGAAATTAAAATAAATGTGTATTTTTTTTTTATGTTATTTGGTAACGAGACGAGCTGGTCGTTTGCCTGATGGTAAGCATAACGCCGCCCCATAACAATTGCAGTGCCACCCAGAACTTTGAAACACTAAGGCCTGCGCGGCACTGCAGTGCGCTCGTTACCCTGAGACATTAGGTATTAAGTCTCATAAGCCCAGTAATTTCACTGGATACTCTGCTCATCAAACCGGAACACAGTAATGCTTGCACACTACTGCTTGGCGGCAGACTTCACGAGCAAAGCGGTGGTAACAACCCAGACGGACACTCGCAGAAGAGTTAGTCCTCCCACTAACAAAGGGTTAGTCCTCCCACTAACACTGTGTCACTTGGATCAACTGATCCAATGCATCACAGTGCATCAAAGTAAAATTAAAATATTTTATGCACAGTTAGGCAATAATGTAACAAGATACAAAGCAATTACAATTATGAATGTATTTTTTTTAGTTTCTTAAAGCCCAAAATGCACATAACTCAATTTTGGCCAAAATGTTAGTTGGATTGGATCACACTTCTACGCTATCCATATTGTTGGTTCATGGTGCAGTTGATAGGTCGATGAAAAATCTTAACAAGCTTTTACTAACAAGCTTATAAGATTTGGAGTCATAATGCAACGGCCCGACGCCGACGGACAGTGCTTTTAGCGAACGATCCGCACCACTATGCCTAATTAGGCTCAAACAATATATAATAATTGGCAGTACCTTTCTTTCTCCCCGTTTTGTTCCTGTTTGTCTTCTTCTTGCTCATCGTCCTCCTCCTCTTCTTCCTCGTCTTCTTCCTGAAAATATAAATAATACGGAATCAGTACTCACAGGTTTAGTGTTGTGTTGATCACCTTCCAGCACATTGTCACAGGATGCAACATTAACATATACAGTAATACCCCGCTTTACGCGAGGGATACGTTCCGGAAAACATCGCGTTAATTGAAATTCGCGTATATCGAGGTTTATAGCATATGATTAAACATATTCAAAATTTAATACAAAAAAATACGAATCATTTTAATCAATCACTTTAATTCTAAGAACACTTTATGCAATAAATACTATTCATTATTTTTTACGGAAAAATGTATCTATTGTCTTTTGGGTAGCGTTTTTTTTACGTTCTTGTAAAATACGTTCACAATACCCAACACTGTTTTGAATTGTTTGACACACGGTCAAGACACGGTCATCATTATTGTCTTTAATCTGCAATCGGATTCCCGCGACCATAGAGAAGTTGATGATTACATTATAAAGCGGGGTGAAATTTTCGCGTTATAGTGACACCGCGCATAACGGGGTCGCGTAAAGCGGGGTATTACTGTACTATTACAATTGCAAAAAAACCCGCCAATCTGCTGCTCCGTTGCTGAGTCAAAGCTTACCTGTGCAGGTTCTAATTCTTTTTCCCTCAGTCGCAGCATCCTGTGCTCGAGGCCGCTCAAAGGTCTGTGCGTGACTACCAGTCTAGTGAGAGCCTGGGCGGCCACGCCGGCGCGGGCTCGGCGCTTGGACAGACGCACGCGTGTTTCCAACTCGTTGTAATAGACACAATGGTTGCGGATAACCTGAGAAGTAAAAACAGTGGGATCGTAAAATAATATATATGTGTGTGTCTGTGTGTGTGTCTTCTAACATTAATAATATAATCAATACTTATTTTCTATTCATAAAGTAACAGAGCGGTGTTATGCACTTTAAGAAGACAATTATAATTAGTTAGAATGTGAACTTACCAAGAAATAATTCTCTTCGTAACCCTTAGATGCCTTACTCTTGACATTCCAGTTGTATTCTCTAGCCATTTTGTACTCGTATGTGTCTCCGTCTAAGTACGGAACATTCTCCACAATATCTCGCCTACGTTTCTGTATAGTATCTTCTGTAGGTAAGCAGTAAGCAACAAACTGCTCTCCACTTTCATCCATCACACCTCTGTAACGTAAAATTTTATAGTTAAAATATAAAAGATTTACTTATCTGTCACTAAAATTAAAAAACAATATAACCCCATAGCTCAGTTAGCATATAAAGCGGAAAATGCTATTTAAATCCATCCATTAGTAGCAAGATATTATTTTTCCAGGTAGTTTTTATGTAAGGAAACATGTTGGGATCGCAGCATTTAATATATGTAAAAATGTTTAATAAGTATGAATACATTATGTTGGAAAGACAGTTTTTAAGTGGAAGTAAGGATTAAATTATCGTCAAAAAACCTTAAAAGAACCACAAATAAGTCAAAATAATTCTTACCGAATCATAGCCTGAGACATGGCTTCAATTTGCCCTGCAATATTCTTATCAGCAGGTGCTGGATCTGTGTCAAATATGACTTGAGCGCATGGGTATTTCCACATTTCAAAGTCTGGGAAGAAGGGCATGACTTCCACCGGAGTGACTCCCGGTTTACTATAGTGCTTCTCAATAGGCTTCTTGTTATCGTCAAACGTCTTTTCGATAGCCTTGATTTGGCTTTCACGGTCCATGTACAGTGTTTCTTCGCTGAATATCTTTTTGATATTGTAACCAACTTTTGCCTCAACCTAAAATTGTAGTATAAAGAACATTGTTTATGTTAGAGATTAGTTTTAAATTAATAGCATCTCAAACACAGGTTAGAATATACCACCATTTAACCCTAGAAATCTATTCTCCATAAAAAAATATGCAAGTGTGATCGAAATATTGCTCTATTTCCTAATTGAGCATTATGTAGATTTGTGTCTAAACTGAATCTGAATGATGTATAAATCATTGTGTAAAACATTATAGGCAGTATCTCAAATATCAATAATGTAAGTTAAAATGACTGATATTACTATAACACGCATAGTAAATTAGTGGTAAAAGAAAGTATAATTTGTTGATTATTTGAGAGGTTCATACATATAATTAATACAACTATTATATTATGTACAACAGCTTCGGTAGGTAAACATTTTTTATAGATTTAAAATTCATGCATCAATTTTACGCTCTTTCTGGGGTTAAGGTTGTAAAACTTTGTTTTCAGTCACAAAAAACCTTGTTGTAGAATCCAAACTCTCAAAATATCTACAAGCAAACCAGCTATTTATGAATCCTTACCAAACCAAGACGGTGTTTTACTCATTTCCATAGTTTGGGTAAGACAATTTCATAAGTGTATAAAAATCAGTGCCAAAACATAACAATTCACTTTAGAATCTAATTTAAAAACAAGTTAACCAAAACCTACAAACCTTCTCCATAGACTGAGGTTGGAACCTTGTTTGTTCAGTAGAAATGTACTCTGAGCGACGTAACCAGGACACATTCTTAGCATGATGACGCGAACGCTTGGAGTCTTGCGGAGTAAGCACATCATCTTCAAGCAATTTCTCGTCTGCTGGATCTAATATCGCATTTCCATCTCCTTGGTAAATATCCCGGTTTATCAGATCTATATGCACGCCCAAATCATGTTCTGTGAGCACTTCGTACCGATAATTCTTCTCCAGAGACGTTGGATTGTATTGAATGAAACGCGTCGATGGAAAAGGGTAAGTGATGAACTTCAAATCGAAAGGAATATCGGGGAGCGTGTTGCAGTATTTCACTCGAGTCACCAACTCGGACCTGCAAAAGTGAATAGCCAGTTGAGAGTTATTTCAGATTTTTATGCCAAAAAGTATGAAAAACTAACCCTCTTTCGCCAGTTCTTTGAGGACGTTTGTCTCTGTCGGTTTCGTTATTTTGTACCGTTGGAGGCATATTGAGGCTTTTGATTCACTACACTTTATTAAAACATTTCTTTAACAACGGATATGTGTACAGGTGAAATAAACCTTTTATGGATAGTAATTATACTCTTTGAAATAAACACTGGAAGTTGGAACACAAATTACACAAACAACGCAACGCAGTGATCACAGAATTCACAGACAGAAGACAGATGACAGATCACAGAATAGATAGAATTACTAGTTACTATTTTTTTATTTATTTCTTGACCTGAATTACTAGTTACTACCAAAAGCAGTGTTGCTATCGTAAAAATCTGAGTTGCCGGATGTCACAGTCTGGTTTGCCGAATTTCATTATTTATTTTATAAATGTCTATTCCTCATTTGTTTCTTCTCCTTAAAGATTTCTTATTGTTTTTATTAATTCAGATTCATTTTTACAAATTTTTATTTCTACCTACGCATTAGTCACAATTAAATTATTAATCACAATTAAACATGGAATTATTTCACTCACAACCGTAACTTATTTTGATCAGTTAAATTAGGAATGAGCGCTAGATCATAATATTGAAATCGTAGAAACAATTTCCTTTAGTCACTATTATCTATTTTGTGCTTTAGTAGGAAATAGTAGGAATACGTTGTCTCATTTGTAACCTTTTCATTCAATTTTAACCAAGGCGAAAGAGATGGCATGATATGGCGTAGAACTGTATGTCTATGTTTGT
Organism: Crocallis elinguaria; assembly: GCA_907269065.1. Lineage (NCBI taxonomy): Eukaryota > Metazoa > Arthropoda > Insecta > Lepidoptera > Geometridae > Crocallis > Crocallis elinguaria. The sequence goes on from OU026076.1 coordinate 4,971,209, forward strand.
AGTCGGGATTTCCCCGGCTGTATTCATAAAATTAGTAACTATGTCCGTTTGATTACGCTACGCCACAGCTGCCTTACAAGCTAACAATCTCGTGTTCGTTTTCGATTCCAAGCTGATTAAAACCAGCGGTCACTATAAAAAAAATAGTCTTCATGTGGAAGGAGTCGTCTAAAGTTGCTAGTTTTTTAGCTTAGTGAAAAAAAAACGTATTTTGTGAAGGACAACTTGAGTTAAATCCTACGTACGCGAGTGATGTATGTTCCTTTTGGTATAGTTATTTTACTTTTTGGATGTATGTAGTGTAAAGCGGAGCCGTCGTCGCTTTGAGCCCAGGTAGGGAGTGAAAGAAACAGCACTATCTGGCTGTATTGCTGTTCTTGTCTTGTTCATGTATTTTTTATGTTTTTACATCAAGCCGTGCTTGCGCGTGTTTTACCTCGTAATCCGCGCCTGTTGCAAAATCATGATTATTTTTATTTTGAAAGCAAAACACATACTTGCATATTAAGCTTGTAGGGTCGGGCGTCGTCGCGATCGGCCCAAAGATATTCCAATACATAGATAGAGTGGGCATTATTATCTATGGAAATATTGTGTTATGTTATTGTGAAATATCCATACGATTAATAACGTCACAAACGTCCCGCCCATCGGCAGATTTTTCAAGGCTGACATTTTGTTTTCAAGTCCAGAGCGAGTATTTGAAGTGTCATTGAATTCAATCGTGCGACTAAATTAACGTGTTATTGTATAAAAAATAGAGCTGTAAAAGTAACGAGAAATCGAGTACTCGTATGTATTCGTTACTGAAATCATCAGCACTCGTTACTTTCGTATCGTTACTTTTCTCGTTACTTTTAATACAATCGAGTACTAGCATGAAACATCGCATCGAGTCCTTTTGGTTGGTATCATTGTATTCATTGGTATGATTTCGTTCGTATTAAGTAATATCGTACAAAAAACTGTATTTTTAAGTACTCTCGTCTTATTATATATATTTATTATTTAGATTGTTGTATTAACTATTCTCGTCTTGTTATACATTTAGATATAGTGAATGACATTATTGGCACAAAGTAACACCTTAAAAAATCCTTAGTAAAATAGTGAAATCAAAAATATGAAAATAACAGTAGGTATTTTAAGGAATGCAATCCCTGGTTCGATGCTTATATCTCACTCGCATTAATTCTATCGCTGAACAAATCTTTTCAGTTCACGCATCATGCGTAGTATTTCTACGGAAAACGAATCAAACTGACATCATACGAAACATACGAGTAACGAATTGAATTTGGAAGTAACGATTCGTTACTTCGAATCCAGCGTTGTACTCGTTACTCAGTAACGAATACATACGATATCTTACAGCTCTAATAAAAAATAGTTCTATAGAATTATTAATGCAAGTGAGAAGTTGCATGCGATACAGGCTACCATGCCAATTGCCAAAGTGCTGTGTGAAGAGCTGTGGCTCGACATTTGACGCCATTTTTGTTTCTGTTTCGGCGCGCAATACGTACCTTTTGTGTATATCCTCTAATTTTCTTTAACCATTGCGTCGGCCTAATTTTGCCTCAAAAAGTTACTCTGTGGGCGTAATTGTACAATATATTAAAATAGTATTTGTAAGTATAACTAATGTGTAAATGTGTATAATGTATATAGTGTATGTTATAGTACTTGAAATAATCCGCAAACTGAAACGAAATAATTATCTCACTTTTCAGAGTCGACCTAATTTGTAAACTTCCGGAAATTGACAAGAGCCTCACTTCACGTCATTCGATAAAATTCAAATGAAACTTCATTTCAATTCTGAATTCACTTCACTCATTCATTTTGCATTCATTTGCCGTGTTCTATAATTCCATCGCCATCTTTCTTTTCTCAAATTTGTCGGCGCAAAGGTACGTTTTGAAATTGGATTTTTAGCGAAAATAAACGTTTTTGTGATAAAACATCTACTTTTTTGTTGGCCCAATTGCCTAACAAGTGGAATCCCAGATAGTAAGTTCGACTTCATTGTATTTAACACAAAGTAAATGTCGGCCATGTGGTCGGTCATAATGGGAGTTTTACTACTACGCATTATGTTTTACGCGTAAATTCGCAAAGTAAAATCTTTGGTGCTTTTATTGGAACTGTTATAGTTACATTAGTGTGTCGATATTGTGATAGTTATCGATGTGCGTTGTATTTTCGGAAGCCGGTATGTAACTCAACGTGGCGCGAATGTCGCCGCACTGACTCTTGATTTTTTTTTATTGTAGACAGTATAATGGGCACCGTAGAGCGCGCCGGCGATGATCACACTTCCGAGGTGGAGTCCGGAGAAGAAGAGGAAGTAGTGGGCGGCGGTGAACTTGCCCAGCATCTATTGAAAAGGTAAGAAAATATTATATTAGGTTATATATTAGGTCAAGTCTTGAACAAAATCACATGGCTAGCCTTTTGAGTACCTTAGATCAAATGTTTCCGAAAGAAATAATGTTCTTTCTAGTTCCAGGAAATACAGAGCTCATGTATTCTTAGTCGAAACATCCAACGTTCCTTACCTTCGCTCTATCATATCCAAGGAAATCTGTAGTTTGTTGCTTGTTAACTCATACATTTTAATCAAAATTAATGCCAGTCAATGAATTAAACATTCCGGCATTGCAATGTTCATGATCTAAACTTTCATGTGTCAATGGTTGTACATTCCAAATGGAATGTGAAAAATTGGTTGTTCCTATAATACAGCAGACTTCGTCTTAGTGCAAAAAAATTTGGACCAAACCGAGCTTGAAGCCTGGTGCATTGGCTCCGACAAGAAATACAATATGTAAGGAAAAGTGACTAAGTCCAGTAGGGCTTACTAATTTTTGTTACATTAGCAGTGGTAACCAACAGCCGCACACAGTAATTTCAAAGCACAAAATACTTATTTTCAGTGTGTTAAGTGGTTGCTCATTATTGAACAGTCCAATCTCAATAACCTAGCTAATCTATTTTACTTAAATGGCTACCAGACTTCATTATGAGAGCAAAACTATCTCATTTTAATTGACACTTAATTTTATTAACAAAGTTGACATTTTATTCATTATTATTTTTAGCTTTACTGAATAAATGCTAACATTAATGTGTAAAGTCTCTGATCACATGTGTATCATGTGCTCATTCCTTGATGATGAGTCACCTATTGTGACTGGAATGTGCTCCATAAGCAATGAAATCTTATTAAGTGGCAGAGTGACACATGCATAGTGTAATGTTAATTCATTAATGAGGAAGACTCATCTGCGGAATTTACTGCTTGAATCTGCCAGCGAGAATTTGTTCATATTTTTCTATATAAAATTAAACATTTTAGAAATTGACTTAATTTCAAAATTGAAATATGTTAATTTGTACATGTGAAATTGGGTTTGTTGGTTTCACGCAGCAACAGATCCATGTGATTTTTTTTCATAGATTATGGACCCAAGAGTAACATCTTGGATACTTTTTATCCTGGAAAATGCATGGTTCTGGTGGTGTTCTACGAGGGTGAAACTGTAGGCAGACGCCAGTAGCCTATATATTTTTTTTTTATGTTATTTGGTAACGAGACGAGCTTGTCGTTTGCCTGATGGGAAGCATAACGCCGGCCCATAACAATTGCAGTGCCACCCAGAACTTTGAAACACGAAGGCCTGCGCGGCACTGCAGTGCGCTCGTTATCCTGAGACATTAGGTATTAAGTCTCATAAGCCCAGTAATTTCACTGGATACTCTGCTCATCAAACCGGAACACAGTAATGCTTGCACATTACTGCTTGGCGGCAGACTTCACGAGCAAAGCGGTGGTAACAACCCAGACGGACACGCGCAGAAGAGTTAGTCCTCCCACTAACAAAATCTGTGGTAAATGGTTTGAGAAAAAATATATTGAACGCACAGAGGTCTGAATTGATTTAAACACAGCCTGTTTGGTTTGAAGACTGTGGTTTCTATGATGGGCTGTGTCAAGACAACTCTTTTTGGTGCTCTTAACTTACATATTATAATGTGAGCTGTGTAGTATAAATACATTTCTTTCTTTCAAATTGTTACTTGCTTGTACCTACTCAACTGAATAATTTGAATTTTTATATTTCAATATGCTGTTAAAGTTTAGAAGTTCTATTCTGCCCTTTATCTCACATTCTGAGATATCACTTTTTTATCCATAAATTAAAGGGAAATTTTATATTTAGTTCTACTCATTGAATATCTTTTTAACATTCAAAAGTTCAATTTTAATGGTTTTTTATCGTTACCAACTATTACCATATGTTATGTAAAACAAAAGTAACAAAAAAATTTAAACAAAAAAAATCCATTATCCATAGTCATAAACAAAATGAATGTCTTGAAAAAAAAACACATCAGACCACTTCACACAAACCACCCAGCTCTCTTTAAATATCTTTCAATCAGAGTTTTTGTCGATAACTAACCACAAAGTGCCAAGACAAGATTACAGGTTGTTGAACTAATGACTCACTACGCTTCATGCTCTACTTCACTGACTTAAATGTCTATAAAATTGCATATCTTAGACATGCTATCAGACATACTCAATTGGCTAAGCACATAAACTTAGCTCTTTAATCTTTTTAAGTGACTTCAAAAAGGAGGAGTTTCTCAGTTGGTCTGTATTTATTTACCAATGTTACTCGAATTTACCGCACAGTTGTCAACAATATTTTTTTTCGAGACTACATGATGTTACAAGGAGTAACTTAGGCTACTTTAATTTTGGAAAAAGAATTAGGGTTCCGCGCAACAAAATAAAACCTATGAAATCCAATATCTCCGCGCGGGTGAAACCGCGGGCAGCAGCTAGTTCTTACTATATTTGACCATATCGTCGCAATGGCAACATCGATTTTTTGCACAGTTGGACTTGATATTAATTGTACGTAAAGCTAAGCCAATGTTAATAAGCGATATATCGCCAGCTCATGCTTGTCATCATAAAACATTTTTAGTCGTTCACTAACAATACATATGCATAGATACGATTCGCGTACATAAGTGAGGCCGAAAATACTGAACTTTTTACCTACTAATAGGTATCAGATGATAAGTAAAAAATACATTTTGCTTAATATTTTAGGAAAACGGATCGGTTAGTCACTCGTAAAAAGTAGATATTAGTAACAGAGTTCTTACGCACAACTTTCTATTTTTACTTTTCTATGGTTGTTCAATCTAACTCATCTGATGCGAAGTGATATTTTTGAAGCTAATTAAAAGTTAAAACGCTAAACTTTGAAGAGAAACTGCCAGTCAAACTGGCTCACAAAGTCACAAGCGCCCTGCAGTCGGAACTCACCGATAGGCACTTGGTTCGTTCCTTGAGATTAGTATACTCTATCAGCATGCAAAGGTTGATTGACGTTGCGATGTTTTTCATTACCGAAAGTTCAAACCCAAAGTAGGACTTGAAACTTTGCCCTACGACTCAATTACGGTCTTATTACTGAGCCATAAACTTCAGAACAGCGGAAACGAAAATGGCTTTGTTATATTATAATCGACTGTTCTATGCTATCCTTCTACCCACATCCATTCTAAGGTCACACAGCGTACAGAGAACTTAGCAACACAAAATCCTTGAGACGAATGTCTCGGATCAATATTTACAAATAAAAGTTTATGATCCATTGGATGCTTCCTCGATAAAGTTAAAATATGGATGGTAGTCCCATCAGTGTTTAGTCTAGCTATTTGGAATGTTAGTCGTATAGAGTCGTCAGTCTTGCTGTGGCACGTAAATTATCTTCGGGAAAACGCGTAGGTATAAGATTCCACCCTTTATCAATTCTGAATTGATTCATGTAACTTCCTTCAAAATTTAACCGTGAAAGTTTAAAACAGGGATGTAACTTCAGCTATCTTTCTGGTTATATACAATATTGTTTTCTACAGACGTCTGATCTTGAAACGAATGCAGAAGTTATATACGGGGCTCAATGCACTGTTACTGACTTCAGAGTCTCAAACTGAGCTTGCGCGATCCTCACTTCGTAATGCATAGAACCGACGGCGTTGTGCTGTCAGTTACACTAAAATAAAATATTAAGTATTAGATAGTGTAAGTATATAAAATTGGCTTTCAATGTACATAAAATCATCTCTTACGATTTACAAGGTAATTGACGTAGGTAGAGGTTGTTTATTTCTTGCGAAACCGAGCTATTTTCGTAGAAGCAGGTCGCGTCTGCTACCTACATAGATATACCGATAGGTGGATATCAGATTGGATATTAACAGTTCGTGGAAATGGTGCTGCTTTGATGTCAATGTATTGATTACAGTCTTTAACTGACTTGACTTGACCTTGTCTTGAAATGACTGTTGTACGTATCTTTTCTAAAGACGTCGTTCTAAAACACGTTTTCTGGGAACTTCTAATGGCTTGGAATGATGGAACGATAGTTTTTGTTGTGGTTCTGGCCTGGTTAGCTATTACTTTTCTGTAGCAAAAATGACGTCAATTATGCTTTAACTTCTCACAGGTTACCATAGTAGGCTTAACAAACTTAACGTGAAACCGCCAGAGCTATCATTATCAGGCAAGTAAATCAGTAAGAGGCGATGATGAATCGTACTAAACTGGTGATATGACTATTCATCGAGTCTGTACCTATTCGGGTACCGCTTAGGCCATATATTTAGCGGTCAAGCAGTAGCGAGCGCTACGGCGCATTCACACGTACGTAATTTTTCACGATTCGTGATTTTTCCCATATGAATACGGCTATAGGAGAAATGCGCACCTTCCACACATTGACGAATCGTTATTATTTCTGAATCGTGATTTAATGCGATTTGTTTTCCAGTGGCACTACTTGTATAGCCGTATTCACACGCTCACGAATCGTGACAAATGAAGAATAAGTGTGAACGCCGTTACTGCATTTCATTTTGAAGAAATAATATAATCGGACGACTTAGGAACTGACGATTTAGACTTTCAGGGGGACGAGCGCAGTGCTAGACCTCAAGATATTGATATTCAATAATGTATACAAAGAGAAACAATTTGAAATAAGCACAAATCCGCTACAACACAAGTTTCCTCTTGTCCTCAGCGGATACACCCGGAACGAGATGCTCGCGGCGATTTCGAGCCGTCTCCACGCGGAAGCGCTGGCGTCGCTCCCGCCGAACGTGCGCCGGCGCATCCGCGCGTTGCGCACGCTGCAGAAGGAGTTTGTCGACATCGAGGCTAAGTTCTACAGCGAGGTGCACGCACTCGAGTGCAAGTACGAGAAACTTTACAAGCCGCTGTTTGAAAAGGTACATTGGAAATTAATGAATAGTTACTGCTTATGTTTTTAGGGTTCCGTACCTCAAAAGGAAAAAAGAATCCGTATAGGATCACTTTGTTGTCCATCTCACGTGTTTCTGCGAAGACCAAAAAACTGGTCTATTGTACCACACAAATAACACAGTGCAATCTATATACCTTTACTTAGTTAGATAACTATGTAATTGAAATAAATAGTTTGATGAAGATATCGGTAGGATAGGCTTTAAATAAGAAATTAACTACACAACCTACTTATTGCTAAGTATGTCTTCAACACTCGCGTGATGGCTACTCTGGCTGTCGCTGATTGCATTGCTAATTTATTTTCTTACTTCACATAGCGCGCCCACATTGTCAATGGCGCCTACGAGCCTAATGACGATGAATGCTTAAACCCATGGCGCGAAGAGAACGAGGAAGAGGAATTGTCGAAGGCTGTCGCGAACGCAGCTATCACCGAGGGCGAGGAAAAGAAGAAGGAAGAAGAAAATAAGTCTGCTGAGTGAGTTACTACTACCATGACTTCTATTGTGTTGTTGAAAGTTAGGGTTCGTTTTATTTAACAATTTTGTGGTCACAGATCTGACCTGTGATGATAAACACTACAGAGATCAGAGATGTGAGACTCATTTAGAGTTCTCTACACTAAAGCTAGTTTAGAAGTTTGTAAAAATATCTGTTATTTTTTAATATTTATATTACCTGATTTTGTTAGCTTGCAAACTAAATCTCCAATATTAATATAGGCTCCTGAAATGATGACATATCTATCACCAAGCACTGAAGAATTATGATTAACAAACATGCACTACCAACTGAAGCTGTCCACATTGCCATCAGACATCTATGGTTTTCGTCCTTTGGTTACAACTAAATATGGTTTCAGGCCCCCAATGGACCCCAATGTGAAGGGTATCCCCGATTTCTGGTACACGATCTTCCGGAATGTGTCCATGCTAGCTGAAATGATGCAGGAACACGATGAACCTATTCTCAAGACCTTGCAGGATATTAAAGGTAATTTATATAACAGACTGGTTACTTTAGGATTAAAATTGTTTGTAAGATTGGAGTCTACTTTATGAAAAAAGTCTTGTTAATGCTGCCAGAATCCTGGATACTGGTTGCGCTGCCAACTGGCAGTGGGCTAGAATATTTGGATTATCTTTAGGGCTTACAATGGCATGTAGATTATCTAACTGTTTTTGTAGATTAGTAAAGTGTAATGAATATTTATATGTATATTATAACTTATGAAAATGATGACAGATCTATCACCAAGCACTGAAGAATCATGATTGATCAAACATGCACTACCAACTGAGGCTTTACCACACACAAGTCATGCATTATTTTATCAGAACACAATACTAAAATAATTTCTTTCTTCACAGTGCAAATGCATGAAGATCCTATTGGTTTCACCCTGGAATTCCACTTCGCAGCAAATGATTACTTTACGAATACCATTCTTACTAAGGAGTACTCAATGAAATGCAAACCTGACGAAGAGAACCCCCTTGAGTTTGAGGGCCCTGAGATCTTCTCTTGCAAGGTAAACTCTATATTCATTCCGGCATTTTATAAGTTAGAATGACTTGTTTTTATTTACTTGGATCTTTCGTTTCCATACTACAAACATCAATGGCTCTTTTATTTTAATATTGTAAATGATTTTTTTTTTCATAAATTTATGTTTTATAATACTGGACATGATGACATATCTATCACCAAGCACTGAAGAATTATGATTAATCAAACATGCACTACCAACTGAAGTTCCACGCATATAACATTTCAAAGAGATTATTCTCATCAACTCGAGTAATCTAAAGCTTTAAATATTCCCAGGGCTGTGAAATCAACTGGAAAAAGGGCAAGAATGTGACCGTGAAGACGATAAAGAAGAAGCAGAAGCACAAGTCCCGTGGATCCGTACGCACTGTCACTAAATCTGTGCAGGCTGATTCATTCTTCAACTTCTTTTCCCCACCTGCCATGCCCGAGGACCCTAACTCCACCCTCGCCTCAGATATTCAGGTAAGACCGTACTTTGCAGGACAGGTTACTGGCATTGAAAATTGATTTAAAGTTACGCATGCGGAATGGATGATGTAACCTAGTCTGATTGTCCGCAGGCTCTGCTCACTGCAGACTTTGAGATTGGTCACTACATCCGCGAACGTGTGGTGTCTCGTGCTGTGCTTCTTTACACCGGAGAGGGGCTCGACGATGAAGACGAGGATGACTATGAGGAAGAGGTCAGTAATGCACCGGTTAGGGGGCATCCATTAATTACGTGAGGTGATTTTGGCAATTTTTAGACCCCTCCGCCTTGGTGAGATTTGACTCCCCCCGTAATCTCACGCGAGATTTGGCTCGACCCCCTCCCCCCTAATCTCACGTGAGATTGATCAAAATACGTGTTTTTACTGCAAAAACGTTAATCTGCGATTAATTGCCGCTACGCCGCAGCGTTCGTCGAGGATTTTAGTGAAGAAACATATTTTTCTTAATTTCATATTTTTCTTAATTTAACACACTTGCTGTATACACTAAAAAAAATTACGTGATATTTGCTGAGATGCTCCCCCCTTCTCCTCCACGTGACATTTGGTGAGATTCGCCTTGACCCCCTCCCCCTCCAAACACCTCACGTAATTAATGGACGACCCCTTATACCAACATCAGCTTATCACCAAACTTTATGGCCAGTCTGAATGTCTAATTAGTGGTATTATAACATACTAGGGGTTGACCGCGGCATCGCCCGCGTTGGGGTTAATAATAAATATGTTAGTTTAAAGACTTTCATATAAACTTACGATAACGTTTAGAGCCCCATAATTTGGCCCTGTCGCAATCCGTTCTCATCTAACGTCTCCTCTCCTATCTATAAACTAAAAATATAATATGACAAATATCAGTTTCATAAGTAGTTTTCGAGATTTTGTATTTACACAGTGAAAATAATATAAATGCGAAAGATAACTATTCGAAATTTATATTATATATTTTTTTTATGTTATTTGGTAACGAGACGAGCTGGTCGTTTGCCTGATGGTAAGCATAACGCCGGCCCATAACAATTGCAGTGCCACCCAGAACTATGAAACAGAAAGGCTTGCGCGGCACTGCAGTGCGCTCGTTACCCTGAGACATTAGGTATTAAGTCTCATAGGCCAAGTAATTTCACTGGATACTCTTCTCATCAAACCGGAACACAGTAATGGTTGCACACTACTGCTTGGCGGCAGACTTCACGAGCAAAGCGGTGGTAACAACCCAGACGGACACTCGCTTATGCGAGGACTAACTCTTATGAGTTAGTCCTCCCACTAACATATTGTATAGATTTCTAATATTGTGACTGAAGGACTCCTTTCCTGAGGAAGTATATTTTAAAAAGTTCTAGTCTTGGTCTATGCTCGCGCTCCGCCTCTTTCACTCTCTCGTACACCCCTGTAGGTTTTATTCCTGCACATGACAGAACTAGTATTCACATCAGCCAAAAAGTTTAGTTATACACATACTATTTATAGCTTTAAATGTTTAAAAGGTCAATTCTGCAGAGGCCACCATGGGTACTAGGCCATATACAAATAAAATCCGCGTGTATTTCATACTAAACTAGCTTCTGCTCGCGGTTTCACCCGCGTTCCCACAGGAACCGTGCGTTTTCCGGGATAAAAAGTAACCTATGTACGTAAACTATATCTATGCCAAAAATCACGTCGATCCGTTCTTCCGTTACTGCGTGAAAGGACAAACCAACAAACACACTTTCGCATTTATAATATTAGTTAGAAGTAGGATGATTAACTTTTTGGGATAAATCATGGAAGGAGTAAATGTAGATCCCAAAAACATTTTGTTTGTCTCTTTGTTCCAGTCTTTGTACATATAACATAACTGCTTACACAATAATAGTGCAAGGGGCACTAGGATTCCATGTCGCAAGGTGGCATCGACAAGTTTTTGTCCATACAAAGACTGGTACAAACATACAAGCACAATGTTTTTTGGGATCTACATTTCTCCTTCCATGATTTATTCCAAAAAGTTAATCCTGCTTCCTACTAATATTATAAATGCGAAAGTGTGTTTGTTGGTTTGTCCTTTCACGCAGTAATGGAGCAACGGATCGACGTGATTTTTGGCATAGATATAGTTTATGTACATAGGCTACTTTTTATCCCGGAAAAACGCACGGTTCCTGTGGGAACACAGGTGAAAACCGCTGACAGAAGCTAGTATTATATAATTATTGTTCCACGTTACTATTGAGAAAATTCTTGTACTTCTACCAACAGAGCGATGAAACTGATGAATCTTTTAACCGAGTAGTTGAATACACACAAGAAATGTTCGACTTGGATCCATCGGAATGGCCTCTTTCTACAGCTTTACTCGAAACCCAAGTTAACCGGCTGATTAATTTGGCTAAGCGAGAGGTGTAGTAGGTTTTAAATTCTTTATAATTTGGCCTCTGTGGACTTTTCCTCGCATGGGATAAGTAAAGTGCAGAGAAAAATGGTATTCTTTCCTTGAGGCATCCTCGCATGGTATATATATATATATAAAGTGCAGAGAAAAACGGTATTCTTTCCTTCCGGCATATTTCTTGCGTCAACCACTTCTTACGAAAATCGTACCTTTGTGCACTTTATATATCTTTAGAATTGTTTTACTTGGTTGTGGCTATGGACCATGGGGCTATAATAGCAGCGGTATCTTGCGAAAGAAAGATATTTAGGAGATGAAAGTTTTTACAAATAACAGGTTTAAGCATGCGCTTTTTGCGGCGCTGTGCCCCGCGGCTTCTATCTACTTGTACGCGGCTTAAAGCTATCTGCCAGTGAAACTCGTCAAAATCGGTTCAGCCTTTTCGGAGATTACCCGGAACAATCACACAGACGAAAATTTTAAAAATGAGCGTTTTGTTATATGTACCGTATATACTTTCATTGGCATTTAGTAAAAAGCTGTTGTTTTGAATATTACAAACAGACACTTCAATTTTATTTATTTGTATAGATTAAATCGAAAGCGCTATTTGCATACCTAGACAGTGAATTCTACAGCCATCTTATTTCCTTAGTCTTTACCCGCATGCTAGATAATGCTTGCTTATAGTTAATTGTTTAGTTGCCTTCCCAAGACAGACGAAGGTGCGGTATTCTAGAATTTTGTTTTTGTTTTGTTACACTCCACAAACGTTCCGGATACGGTATCTACGTCTGACGCGGAACACGCAACCAAACGCGGTATGTTATGGTTTCAGGAGGATTCGTACTCTGACGAAGACTCCGGCACGGAGGAAGTTTCTGATGCGGAGGATTGATGCACGACGAATAACCGGTCGCCCTTAGTGTTATAAAGCCTCCTAAGGCGGTCCCTTACGCGCCCCCAAGCTCAGTCCTATACCCTGTTCCAGAATCTTAGATATTTTTTTGTAAACAAAGAAATGTCACGAAAAGTCACTGTCAAAGTGACGTGCCAGTTGCCCAAAACATTTTTGGGAACACACTTGAGAATTATTGTGATAAATAATCACAGAGGCCATAAATCAAGAAGTCAAGTCACTTGTGAAACTCTTGTTTCTATTTCCCCCGGCCTTGCTCTCGCGCGGCACAATTATAACTTAACAAGAAACAAAAACAAAAACTTAAACAAAACCAGTACAACATAACAAGGTCTTTAACAACAACACATACGCAGCAAGACACACACTCGAGTTCGGAGATTGGAACAGATCAACAGACAGAAGTAGAAAATTGTTGCGATTGCGCAAAATGTTTCAAATCTCTGCTGTGTTACCAGTCTAAGAAAAATAACTGCACGAAAAAACGTTCTTTTATTTTGTTTAAAAAAACAATCTTGCAAAAACGATCCATACACGATTTTTCAATAATTCAAGTTTATCATGTTGTAATTTAAAATCAATTAATAATCATGGATTGCACTCTTATCAATTTTTTCGTTATGTCAACCCCTTTGTTTACATAAAATATCTAAGATTTTGGAACAGGGTATTAATAAATAGTTGATCTTGGCCCGCAGGACTACAGGTCACGCGAACGCAGCTTATTCTGTCGCGATCATATCCAGCTCATATCTCATTATTTTTTTCTATTGATTACCAAATAATTGTACTTTCGCCAAGCGAAACGTGATAAAGAATACTCTTGCGACGCGTTGAATTTAAATCGTTAGTATTTTGTACGCTAGATGTTGTAGTTGAACACTTCTCGTGTTTCACGCTCTTCTATGCATGGTTTATCTTTTGTTCAGATAAATATGTTTTAGAAATATGTTTTTGGAATTGTGCTCCCGATGAGCGTTTTGTTTTGAAAGCGGGAAGTGTATGGTGCCTTCGTATTGTATAAATAATGCATGTTAATTCGTTAGATGTCTGTTACGATGCCTATATTGCATTTCTAGATTAGTTATTCATATTCTCGTTTTTATTTATTATTCTATTTACAGTGTATTTTTTGTTTACGAATTTTACATGTTCGTTTGTGTACTTTGAAATTTCTTGTGATATTAATGTTCTCTAAGGCTATAATTTGTTTCCTACATTATAAAATTTAAGTATATGCTGTCATTCCAACGAAAGATAGATTCTTCTCTTGGTCGTCAATTATAAAACTAAACTGGCCATGGAAATGATTGTATCGAATCTCTTAGTGCCAAAACGCATTTCCGCATCACCACTAAAGCTGTGATCTTTCTGGTATCTATGTGTTATGGAAGTTGACAATAGCTAGGTCAGAGTATAGATGTATATTTTTTATTTATGTAACTTTCTATTGAAGTTAAACGATAGCAGCTCGTCAGGTAATAAAACGTAACTTAACGGTAATGGCTTAACTTTGGCATGATGTCTTTATGGTGACATTAAAATTGTACGCTTTTTATACGAGTGTTTTATTTGTTTTTATCCTTATTTGCATGCTAAAAGTTGTGAGAGTGCAGATGGTTGAAGAATTCACGATTCACGAGGTAACTAGAGTGTCGTACGTTTGTTCGTTTCATTTTGTGTTGGTGTGTTTTGACGGTTTGTTCGCGTTTGTCAGGAGGAGGAAGAGTGCTCGACTGAGGAGAGTGAGGATGAGGAGCCTGCGCCGCGGCGGCGAGGCAAGAAACCGAACAAGGCCGAACCGCCGGCGGCCGCGGAGAACCCAGCCGAATGCAAGCAGCAGTAACAGCATCCGTCGCCGAGTGACTTCATGACCCCACACCATCGAGATAATAACCCCAAGAGATGAAATTGTACTATCCGATCTCGCAACAATGTATTGATTTTGCTATAATATATATCAGCCTATCAGGGCACCTGGAATCGGTGCGAAGCTTAGCCAATCAGTGGTGCAATTACTGAACTTTGCGATCCATATCGATCGATAAATGGACAGTTCGATAAGATAAAATTAGAAATAGGACGTTGATGATTTATGTCGAAAACGAAGTATAACTATTTTCCCGAGAAAACTAATCTTCGAAATTAGTTTGCGATGACGACAAGTTTTGCTTGTTGTTATCGATTGTATTTCCTACACAATGACGTTCAATTTTGATTGCATTGACCGAATAGCTAATTTCACGAAGTGATTTTCGTGTGAAAACCGTGGCGAACGATGATTAAACCATTTATAAATTTGTTAAAATAGTCTTGTTCCATATACCGAATCGAATCGTGAGAGGCGAATATTCACTTGATACTGAAGAAAGTAAATTCGGCTTCGTTTCATTTTCGAAAGAATCAAGAACTGCCTATCTCTAATTTAAATTTTTATCGATTCGAACTCAATTTTACTTATCGTAAAGATCGGTACTTGCGCTGCAAATCGCATGTCTAGACAAAAATGGTGGAATTTATTTCGTGCAAACCAAATGTCACTGCACCTCTTGAGGTTAGTATCTCGATGCCCACACACGTGCTACACCCGTGGGCTTTTTTATACGCTCTAGAAACTTCGTCGCGTGGATAACATCAAATGTTAAGCTCTAGGGTATTTTGGTATCGTACGATTGCCGTGACTGAAGTGTAACCCCATATTGGTAACATGACTGATAGATCGTGTATGTTACTGGGCGCTTTCGTTTGTAGAACCTCGCAGTAAATTCGCAATTCGTCAATGAACCTTCACATTCCTCGATACGTTTTGTATTCATGAAATTAATGTAATGGAATGTTGTTCTTTTAAGATTTCCGCCTTTTGCCGTCTCGTTACTTTATCGTCCGTTTATTACTTGGGTGGTGCTCCAAGCTCTGAAATAGCTGCTAGGTTTGGAATGTGATGTTACGCTGCCTGTTTGAAAACAGCTATTTTTTTAAGTCTAAAAGACGGTATTATTATTTGTTATTTTAATTAGAGGTGTGCAACTCGTTTTTAGCAGATCGAGTTTGAGATTGAACAGCATGCGAATCGATTTCAAATAAAGTTGACGAATTCGTACTGGTATCGCTATCAACTCTATTTGTTACTCGATTTGTGAAATAAAAACTCAAATTGATTCAGTTATTGTGAATTGAAGCTTCAATAGTCAATGGTTCATAATATAAATTACATGTTACGAGAGAAAAAAATAATTAAAATTATTTTACAAATTGATGTGTAAACGAATACCTAAGCAATGTGAAATTAAAACAAAATTAAAATAATATTAAATTTCATAATTAATACTAATTAAGTACAGTTATAAAAACAATGTCAAGTTTCCAAATACAGAATGTCAAATTATACCAATTGAGTACAATAATTCTGTCATCATCATCATCATCACTGCCACGAATCTTCAAGCAATCTTCCCAGCATTGCGCGTATGGTAGGTACGAATATCGCTATACTTTTTGAAAGTGTCGGGTTGGTTCAAATGCCACCTGAAAGATGATCATAGCAGGTAATGTGAGAATTGTCAGTTCTTTGGAATAGGGTGTCGCGGCATCATGGAGCTCTCGCACTAAGACTGACAGAGCGCTTCTGCATTCGAAAGGCTCGTGGCCACTGCTGCGCGACCCCAGAGGCCTGTTTCATAAAAAATATTAGACTAATTTTTTTATGAAACAAGCCCTTGGTGCCTGAGCTCCGTACCATAGCACAGAGACTTTATATTTTTTACTTACAAAATTTGGATTGAATTTTATCTGACATTCAATGATATTATTCCCCTAAATATTATATAATATGATTATTTATTATTGTATTGTAGTTCGGAGTGCACTTTTGCGAAATAGCACGCGCGAATCACCTCTGCAGACACCACCCGAGCTACCCTACTCAGGGCGAATCATCCACTGCCCACCCTTCCACATAGCTTTTGTATGTGCCACACCCATGTCAGGCTTTCAAATAAGCTGATTTGTAAAACGATCGAAATTTTGAGTAATAAATAACAATGTGTCAATTTTATAACAAAGGTTTTTAAAATTGAAAAGCATACAGGTGATACTCACTAAATAGACCCAAAACCTAGCGAGCCGATTCGATACCTATTGCACGACTTGTGGTCGAATCGAATGCTCATCATGAGCCGGAACGCGTTTACACAGTCTCCCAATATTTTATACATTTTTTTTATTTGCTTTACATCCCAGAACATGAATAGAAAAACTCACAAACGGAACTGTGTTTCTATTCTATCTGACGTAACAGCGTTCCGGTCCATTTCGAGTACTCATGATAACCGGCTTACTAAATCGAGTTGATACATCACTAATTTTAACTTGTTTTACTCGCTTCAAGTCACATGTAAGGCCAATTATCAAACTGAAATATAGCTAAATATCTAAATAATCTTTAGGTGTAGAGTTCTATTAGGACATTTTCGTAAGCGTAGGTAATAATCATTATTGTTCTAATATATTATCATGCAGAACAAAAGGCTAAATATTGTGAAATACCTACCAGTGATTTTATATTATGACTAACACTGGATTTAGATATAAGCTGCATAACGTACACCAATCTGTAGGTTATTTGTACACACAACATTTTTAAAATAAATACTATGATGAATATATTTTTATTTTTTACTTTATTAAGGCCGCTATCACAATAGTTATCTATTGTGTGTATATAGCTCTATTATTAGCGCTACACACACCTTTAGTTTTAAATGTACAGATAAATCTTTAGTTGTGTAAGACAAACGAGTTGCAACTATACAGTTGCACTGAAATCTAGTCAAAATATTACTAGATAAAACTAACAAGTTTCAGAAAAAACGACTGTCCTAGCCAGTGTCACTTGATGATGTAAGGATTCTAAGCATACCCCATACATCGAACTCTGTTTAGGCATTAATTAAGTTATGGTGGAATAAAGAAACTCACAAGTGCATAATATAAACACATATGCACTCCTTATTTGTGCAGTCGTGTAAAAACTGTTACAGTCAGGTTAGCTGGTTGCCAGAGGCGTTTGTTTGTCAAAGTTTAAACAAGAATTGCTAATCCTCACAAATAATTGCTATCTGTAATACATTAGAATGTACGTACGAAGCTAAAGCTTGTATACGTTAAGGTAGCAATTTTAGGTACTACAAAGTAAGAAACTGCGTGGTTTTTGCTGTACAGGGAGGCGACCAGCCATCCTGAGGTCTGGCTGGTCAAACAAAATACGTCATCGGAGAAGTTTTACATCATATCGCTACTCCAAGACTAGCGCCGCTTCGTGATAAGAGTGAAGACGGTTTCTACTACTCGCATTACATCAAAATTGCCATCTGAGATGGAACTATGTGGTGGTGGAATTTGGAGACCATCGCGGAATTCGAAAGGAGGGAGGGGCGGCGACGGGGAGTGGGAGTTAACCAACTGATATAGGGAGTAGCCATGGCCCCTACACTGGTCTTCGGCGTCAGTTTTATTTAGCCCGACTCACTGGTAATAGCACAACTTTATTAGTGGGAGGACTAACTCTTCTGCGAGTGTCCGTCTGGGTTATTCCGCCGCTTTGCTCGTGAAGTCTGCCGCCAAGCAGTAGTGTGCAAGCATTATTGTGTTCCGGTTTGATGAGCAGAGCAGCCAGTGAAATTACTGGGCTTATGAGACTTAATACCTAATGTCTCGGTAACGAGCGCACTGCAGTGCTGCGCAGGCCTTTGTTTCAAAGTTCTGGGTGGCACTGCAATTGTTATGGGCCGGCGTTATGCTTACCATCAGGCAAACGACCAGCTCGTCTCGTTACCAAACAACACAATTAAAAAAAGTCCCTTTTGCTCTCTCTCTCTTTGTGTTTTGTGCTGGTGTCTAAGGTTTCTGGGGATAGGGAAAATCATTACCAATTTCAACACCGACTTGTAATAATCTGAGGAATTAAAACTCAACAATTTCGTAAGATAGATTTATTTCAACATTCAAAGATGTAAGTAACAATGTATTTTATCACGATTTGTCTTTTATTACAACGACGCGATCAGATCTGAGGGACTATAATTAAAACATGTCCATTTATTACTAGGGTCTACTTCATGGCCATCAGTAAAACAAAATTCAAAACGAATGTGTAAAATACAAATAAAATTATAGTAAGGACCGATTTTTCAATAGTCAGATAGCGTCCTGATAGATAATTCCCTGAATCATCTAAGTCTGTGGTGAAGACAGACGTAAATAAATTTTATGACATTCTAACGAACCTTAGTTAGCTAACGGTCCATTAATTATGAAATGAAAGACCCGAAAAACACTAAAAACGAAAATTAATTGATTAGATAGCAATCGGTTCGTTAAACTGCAATTGAAAAATCGGCCCTTATTCAATATAATATGATTTAACTAGGAAATAAGGTGAACACTTAAGCCAAAAGTAGACCAATATTGCTAAAAACCTTAAAACTTACTAGGTATCTCTTCACGACAAGTGTTGTATGGCTGTAGGTCACTATAGTCAAATAGTGTTTGTACTATAACATTAGTCAGCACTAACATTGTTAAGTACAAATAAATTATTGCATTATTACGACTTGGATATATTCCCAGAGCCGTCTGGGACTGCATTTAATTCGACGGGACAATTTTTACATACAACTGATTAATCTATTGGCACTAAGTACATCGTTAATATATTTAACAGTGAAAACTGTAAATCAATGTAAGTATAACAAACGCACTGTCCTGAGGTAAGTCCTGATTAAGTTGGATAATATTCCTTTGGCGAACTCAAGCTTTGTATAGATTGTAAAAAGCGACGTTCATTGATAAACTCAACGAATGTCTGCTAGCAAGATTGTCCGGCAGTTAAATAGCCAAACCCAATTCTGTTAGGATGGGGAGAACATTAAAATCCGTTTGACAGTGAGTTAAACCTAACTGGATAGTTAAACTTCGGATCAAAATGGTTGGTGAACTCCACCCTAAGAATGTAGGTAGAGGTCCAAGCCGATATAAGATATTAATTATATCGATATCTCTAAAAGTTGAGTTGACATTCAGTCGATATTAGCCATCGAGATACTAACCTCGAGAGATGAAATACTGTACTATCCGATCTCACAATGAATTGATCACAATTGATTTTGCTATAACAAATATTAGCGTATCAGAGCACGGGGAATCGACGCGGCGTAGGCTTAGCCAATCAGAGCGCATTGTCTATGCAAAAATGGTGGAATTTCATACCAAACGTCACCGCACTCCCTGAGGTTAGTATCTCGATGATAGGAGACAAGCGATCGTTACTGGCGCTAACGTTAAAACCCCCCTTACACAAGCACTCCACTCACCAAATTCAGCGGGAACGTTCCAAAAACCCCGGAATGGAGTGTGTATAATGTGTGCTCAAGATTGGAATATTGTTCCACTCAATCCAGCCGGGCTAACTTGCGCGCCACGACAAAATTTTGTCTACTGTTTGGTCTCGCTCTTTCTCTCGCGAACATGAGACAAATGCATGATATAATCATCGACAAAATTTTGTCACGGTGCGCATCTTAGCCCTACAGGACGCGTGGAGCGATGGAATTGAAGTGAACGTGAATGGTGTACTTTGGTCCTACGGCCTGCCGCAGAACTAATTACGGCAACGCAAGTTGAAGACATAGGTGCAATGTAAATGTATCTAAAAAACACGAGTAAGGCCGTTAGCATTATTTCGTCCATTACAGTTAATTCAAATTTAATAAATATGGGTCAGAACTAAACGCAATATCATTGAATACAATCACGTAATAAAGACGACAGCGAATAGTAAATTCATACAAAATTTGAGCCAAATATCGGTTCAGTCTGACCGTTTTAGCACCTTATTGTCTTAAAATTAATCTAAGTCTCATTTAATTATACTGTCTGTTACGAAAACTGGTTATATATAAACATTGCGTAAGTATAACAAAGTCTTTCCATGCTCAATAATTGTAAGTCATTTGTAAAAGTAAGTACTTACCGAAAAACCGTCTTTATCAGGTTTTGTTTGAAAGGTCGAAAATCTGTCTATATATTCACGTAAACATGTATTTTTCAAAAAACTAAAATTTCGCTGTCGGCGTGATTCGAACCCGCGTCTTCTGGTTAACTATACCCATCGAGATACTAACCCCGAGAGATGAAATACTGTACTATCCGATCTCACAACACTATTGATTTTGCTATAACTAATATCAGCGCTCAGCGTATCAGCGCACGGGGAATCGTCGCGAGGTGGTGGCTTAGCCAATCAGAGCGCATTATATCTAGGCAAAAATGGTGGAATTTATTTCGTGCAAACCACTGCAGCTCTTGAGATTAGTATCTCGATGTTTAAACCAGACGCCTAACTCCGTGGCTCCATCTAGCTTTGCAGCGATTGAACCATTGTGATACGTTACAGCATCAATCTAATGGCGAGATTTCGCTTTTTTTGTTGTCTTTACATCCCGCTAGTCGGTTAACACTTTAAAATATATTTAATTTAATATTTCTATAATGTTTTAAGTTTCAAATTGTTTGCGTAACAAACAATTCATAATATCGGCGAGCTAAAATTAACGGGAACAAATAATATCGCTCTCATAACTAAACAAACAAAAGGGAATGATGCGATATGGTAAACATTGGTTATGGTTTTAACGAAATGAAAAAAAAAATTACTAGCGACAAAGATTCTTAAATATGAGAAAATAGTTTTATAACGCAAGATTTTTAGATCTAAACACCGACGTGTTTTAGTTCGCCGGTCAGCCTTCGGCCGCTCTTGGCAGCGAATGCTTTACACGGCTTCGTATTGCAAAAAACTTGACATTCAAAAATAACTAATAACCTGCCATACAAAAGTATATAAGCACAGAACGAAAAAAAAAAAAAAAAATTCACACAACCTATTGGTATTGTCATAGTTGATTCTGCGTTACATCGGTGTTTATTCAATCTTTCACTTTCAGATACTGTATTAGACTACCTATGTATATGATAAAATAATAATATAAAAAGTACCTTATGTCAACTTTACAATTTCATATAATAAAAACAGGATTTATCAAGTAGGCTTACCTATTTCATACTTATTACATACATATTTTGATAAACTATTATCCTGTTTAGTAGTTGCTAATCAATTCATCATCATCATTATTTTGATGTTTCTAATGTTGGTGATAAATTAAAAACTTGCATCTGGCAAAATAAGTAAGTAGATAGTATCTACAGTGCAAATATCTTACATAAAACCACTGATCAGTAAACCTAGACGCCGCATAATCCAAGTTTTGCATGAGAACACAATCGTCAAATGTTGGCGGGGGACGAGGGAAGACGGCGTGTTGTGATTGGTTCGGCTGGACGGCGTTAAGCAGTGACAATGCTTAACCTTGACGAGCAGGGTAAGCCAGGCTAAACGGAGTCTATACGTTTAATGGTCTGTGCATAAAACAAAAAACAACCTTACTAATAAATTAACAAAGACTGGTTCCACTCATTTACAATGTTAAGTAAGGCCCATAATCTCTATTATTTTAAAACAGGTAATTTCAAACAAACACGAATAGGTGAAATTAAATATAAAATGTATATTTAGATACTTTACGATATAATTTTTATACTTCACATGTTTCACAAGGATTCGTACCCCTTTTTAAATTACGATTGATTAAATCAGGCTAGGCCTGTATTTACACAACGCTTTTAATTAAATGAGATGATAGTGATAATAATAAACAGATCGAATGTGGCTGCTAAAGTCAATACTTATGTACTAAACTTTCGTAACAATAATATATAAAATTATAAATAAATATATTACCAATTAATAAACAATATAATGCCTTTCGAAAACATGAGTTAATGTAGGATATAGGCCGCATTTAAATTTAACATTCCAATTTACACAAATAATATACAAAAATTATAAAAAGCACAACCTACAATTATAAATAAATTTCGTCACGTTACGGAGCAGCTGCCTTATCAGCTAACAATCTCGTGTTCGTTTTCAATACCAAACCGATTAGAACCAGCGGTCACTAGTCTTCGTGTGGAAGGAATAGTCTAGAATTTTCGATGGTTATTAAAGAAATAAGCTTTTACAAAACGAAAACAAGCGAAAATTATTGACAACTCCTTCCACACGAAGACTAGTGACCGCTGGTTTAAATCGGTCTGCTATTGAAAACGAACACGAGATTGTTAGTTGATAAGGCAGCAGGTATTTCGCTGCATTGACTAACTGAATATATTTATATAATAAAATTGGATATAATAACTATAATTCACGTTTACTATATTGTTTAAAAACTAGTTATTGCTTCTACTTAATAAATACACTCGGAAGGGCAGAAAAAAATCTATCAAAAACGGTCAAATAATTGACGTCTTATGAACGTGGTCAGGCAACAAGCTTTACAAAAACGGAGATTGTAAATATTTCTCCATGCTTTACTCCATGAGCTCTGAAGTTTTTTGAGAGGTTTCCATAAGCGATAGAATCAGAAATCAGAATTAAAGATAGGACTTTTTAAACTTTCGCGAATTGGATTCATTGTATTAAGACAAAAACGGGTCTTTTCGCGCACAAATAAACAACAGTCTCCTCGTGACCACGATCAATGCAACTTGATCGAAACGTCGAGGTTAGTCAAAATTATATTTTGATTTTATTTGTGCGCGAAAAGACCCGTTTTTGTCTTAAGGACGAACTAGTCGTTCATTTCTCCATACAACCGTACTTGGGTGATTACTCCACTACTTGACGTTTTAAGTCCAAAATTAAGAATAATATCGAGTTATCTCTTCGTTATCTAGGTCAGCCTGCTAATTATACAGAAAAAAAATAAGTGGCTTAAAAGTAATGAGCCTTCAAACATCTGTATTTTAGCACGTATTTTAACGCAAGTTTAAATAAATTACAAAAGGATTACGAAAACTCGAAAATAAGGTACATACTAACAAATTTAGTTTATTGACATTTCAAATAACCTTGGTCTGACTAAATACATTTAGTAGTTTGGTCGTAAAACCCCAAGCACCAGAAGCCAATTCGTACATTTTTGCGCGCGGGTTTTCGACTTTTCGGTTTTCGTCGCGACTTTACGAGAGTGTGTAATTGTGTATGTGCGAGCATTAGCCTCATACTACTCATCGCTGCAGAGTCTTAACTTGTTCCACGAATGTTAGATGAAATAGCATGCATTTTAGCCGCGCCCACCGATGAGTTCGCTCCATGGACTAGTAGGCTCTTAATACACAGAATCAAAGATAATTGAAAATGTATTTAGGCACGGGACGGGTTAAAATCAGTACGCTACATAGCACAAATGCAGGCGTATTCTAAACTCAATCCGACGTTTCCGTTCGGATCCACATTCGTCGTCTCTGTCATCCTGAATGTAGATGACATGAACGGAAACCTGTCGGATCGAGTTTAGAATACGCCTGCAGATAAACATCCGAAAAGAATTCAAAGAATACTTCTAGAGGAGCAGTCAAGACGAAGAACAAGAAGCATTTATAGAATTGTCTTCAGGAAGAGAACTGGATATTAAACGACTGGCTGAACAGCTTGTAGTGTTCTGTAGGAGAGCTTGTGGACTTTTTCCGGTAAAAACAATCATTGTTAAATTAAAAATGATTGGGTAATTTCTTCATAGTAATTATACCTACTAAAGCACAGTCATTGATAGATGACGCGTGTGTTCTTCGCGTGACAAAAGGGGGAGCGATGCTTTTCTTTCGACGCTGTTTTATCTCTTGTGACGTCACAGTAGGTAGAAAAAAGTGGTACGCTTGGTCTCTTGTGACGTCACAGTAGGTAGAAAAAAGTGGCACGCTTGGTTACCATACAGATTTAGGGAGAGACGTTATCAATTTGCGATCAGTGTCTGTGGTCTTACTCCGAAAAACGAACGTCGAAGCTTCGGCTGACGGATCGCAGATCGAACATCGTATCGGATGTTCGATCCGAAACACGTTCGTAGTAGGGAAACCGAGATTCGTCAGCCAATGCACCCTGTGATCATATATGCATGAAACCGAATGCCGTACACACCACGTTTTATGACATGAAATGCTACATGTACAGTTACCAATTGAGAGACGATGAAGATAGCTATGCTAAAATCCAACTGAACTAAAAGCCAGGTATAACATGTACATTGTACATGTAGTTTCGTGTTTTTTAACTTGTCTAATAATGTAAACTAACAGCGCGGATGCAAACCAATGAAATGATTCGTGACGGGATTTCCATGATCTGTCATTGGTTGATGATCTTCCGTATTTGTTTAAGAGACAATTTAAAAAAAATCAGTCCATAAAAAAGGTATTGCCATTTAATTAATTGACGATTGTTTCCTTTTAGAAATGTTAGATAGCCTTTTGGTCCATTTACAACAGACCAAAATGGTGTAACTATAATTTTATTCTACGCACATTTAAACCCTTTAGACCAGGGATGCACAGACCGCGGTCCGCGGGCCGCATGCGGCCCGCCGGTCGAATACTGGTGGCCCGCCGACAGCAAAAATAATACTCTCGTACATTCGAAAAATATTGAATTCTATTCCAGAATAAAACCAAAAAAAGTCCGATACTTCTGGCGGCCCGCCATCAGTTCATAATTTGCCCGAGTGGCCCCTAGTCTTAATAAGTCTGTGCATCCCTGCTTTAGACTGTTGGTTACGAGGTAGCGGAAGAGTTCTCTGGAAACAGGCAGTTTTTAAGCGTTTCGATTTGCGCCAATTTGGACCTGAACCGAGTGGGGAGTCTAGTAAGCGTCCTCGGAACTAAAGCTACAGTTCATGTTTTTTTAACTTGTCTAATAATGTAAACAAATATGGCGGATCACCAACCAATGACAATAAAATAAAAGCGGAAAATTCCGATAATTACTCATTTCTACTGAACGTGGCAATATTTATTCGTCTGGCAACATTTACCTTGCCGCCATTTTAATCTGCTTTTTTTTTGGCTCCACGTTATTTGCGTATTTAGCCAGTGTCAAGTCTATAATCTATAAAAGTCAAAATAAATCTATATAAGTCGTCAGTCACGTTAAAGTTTAGTCTAGGCGTGGTCGAGTCGAAGTGACGCTTCAGTAAAGCGATGGATACTTTACTGAACGCCTCTATGTAGTTTTGGATAGAATACGAAAGTACACGTTTTTCGTCTTTGTACTATTTGCCTTTCACTCATGCACGTTTACGAACACTTAATGGTTTAATAGTCCACCATTATTACACATTAACACTCGTTAGAACATAGGTTTTAGTAAATAACACAAAATCAACAACCGCACATTTTCGCATGCCAAACCTCTTTAATCTGCTTCCCAGGTAAATGTTGCCAGACATATAAATATTGCCGCGTTTAGTAGAAATGGCTAATTATCGGAATTTTCCGCTTTTCCGGACTGCCCGAATGTGCCTTAAATAGAAATCTTATCACGAATTATTGTTGGTATGGAATTAGGTTGGGATCCGTCATATTTGTTGACATTATTAGAGCAGTTACAAACACGAAACATAGTGACGTACACGCGCAATATGACAGCCATACGCAACAAGTGTCAAATCTAGTTCACAGGACGCTCGGTGATGGCGCTTCAAATCTGCACAAGAATTAGCTGTCATTTTGGTTGACGTAGCCTATCCAGTGTCCATAAATATAATTGACATCTGTGAATAAATTGAAAACGGCAGACCAAGCTTATAACCCCATGGTACCTTTCATGTAGCTCTTGAAGAAAAGCTATATATTGCGTGTTAGATTTTGGCAGCAAGTTCTGGGGTGAAGTGGGGCGGGCGTCACGCGGGCGTCTTTGATTTTTTGCCGAAAGGTAGGTGGATGCGACGCTTGCGGGGTTTGGGGAGCCCCTCGTCGTCCATAAGGGATGAATCTGTTGATTCTTCTTCGGGCGGCGTGTTGCTAGATGGTGTTGGGGTGTCTGAAACGGGAATTTTCAAATGTAAGCAGTATTTTAGATAAGTTGCCTGCGGTGGTTTGTTAGTGCAACCACACATTGGGTCACAAGATGCAGCCACTGGACGCGGCCACCGGTGGCTGGGTGCAACTAACTATAATAGAAATAAACTATAATATAATAGCCGGGGGAAATAGAAACAAAAACATATTTCACAAGTGAAAAATGTTACGGGCAACTGGAGTGTCACGTTGACAGTGACTTTTCGTGACATTTCTTTGTTTACATAAAATATCTAAGATTATAGAACAGGGTATAGATCGCCGGGAAATATAGTGTTACCACAAAAAAAAACATTTTTAGTCGTCTGTTTAGCTAGACAGCGTCTAAAGTTAAACGTCAACAATGATTAGAAATGTCACATCAGAATTGTGTTAGACTACGGTTAGACACTATTTAAATCAGGATTTGTGGTTGCTCATATGTAATCTCGCAACTAAGGCAGCGATTAACATTTTTTTTACATCATTATTTTTATCTAAGATGGAACAGAGTAGAGCTAAACATGCGTCTAAAAGTGTATGTTTGAGCCTCACCTTCGTGCAGAGGCCGCTGCCTCGTGAAGGGCGTGCGCGGCGGCGG
This sequence comes from Crocallis elinguaria, assembly GCA_907269065.1. Taxonomy (NCBI): domain Eukaryota; kingdom Metazoa; phylum Arthropoda; class Insecta; order Lepidoptera; family Geometridae; genus Crocallis; species Crocallis elinguaria. The sequence continues at coordinate 4,998,521 of OU026076.1, forward strand.
GCGCGGGTCGTCAGCCAGCGGCACCACGTCGGTGCTGCGCGAGCGCACGATCTGCCCGGACGCCAGCGGGCGGCGCGGCGGCGGCAACGGCGCGCCGCGCATCGACGCGCGCAGCGCCGGCTGCGACATCGAGTGCGGCGACCGGGTTAAGTCTTCGCCCGTCCAGTTTACACTGCGCAAATACACGATCGGTTTTTTTTATTTCATTTGGTAACAAGACGAGCTGGTCGTTTGCCTGATGGTAAACATAACGCCGGCCCATAACAATTGCAGTGCCACCCAGAACTAACACAAAGGCATGCGCGGCACTGCAGTGCGCTCGTTACCCTGAGACATTAGGTATTAAGTCTCACATAAGCCCAGTAATTTCACTGGATACTCTGCTTGGCGGCAGACTTCACGAGCAAAGCGGTGGTAACAACCCAGACGGACACTCGCAGAGGAGGTAGTCCTCCCACTAACAGTTTTGGCGGGAATGCGAAAATGTGCTGTTATTGATTTTGTGTTATTTACTAAAACCTATGTTTTATCGAGTGTTAATGTGTAATAATAGTGGATTATTAACCATTAAGTGTTCGTAAACGTGCATGAGTGAAAGGCAAATAGTAGAAAGATGAAAAACGTGTATTTTCGTATTATATCCAAAACTTTCCAAAGCCTTCAGTAAAGTATCCACCGCTTTACTGAAGCGTCACTTCTTCTTTCTTATTTCCTGGCTTCTGTGGAAGAAGCGTCACTTCGACTCGACCGCGCCTATACTAAACTTTAACGTGACTGACGACTTTCATACACCAAAACTAGAGATTTATTATAATTTGATACAAGCTAAATACGCAAATCGCGTGGAGCCTAAAACAAAACAAAAATACACAATAGGAATGCTGACTCCATTTTTTTATGATGTCAATCAATACGTTTTCAAATGATCAAATGTCAAAATGAGAACAACAATCACGACAAATTTACTCACTTATCTCCCCCGAGCACAAACTGCACTTGGTCTCTTCTAAAGTCTCCGACCGGGCTTCTCCGCACGTCGTTGTTTCCCTTCACCTTCAACTCTTCAGAGGAAGGTTTCCTCTCTTCCAGTCTACTAAGTCTGTCCTCTGTGCGACGCTCACGCGCCTCATGAGCTAAGCGCTCTTCTAGCTGTAATCTACGGAAACAAAGAATCAGTATTAGGTCTACCGTGCTTGTTTGTGGCCAAGCTGAGAACAAAATAAAAATACAATTTTAGAATTCTTACCTGGCTTCAGCGAGTCTTAAGTCCAGAGGGTAGTGAGGGGCGTCCGCTTCGCTTCCAGAAGAATCTTCGCGCCAGCCGAATGCGTCAGTTACTGCAATTTGACAACACTAATAAAACTACCCATCCCTATTTTAGTAACGTCACCTAGTTTTGATACATTTTAAAATCTTATCTTATCGAGATTACTTTTTCACTTACTAGTATACTACTAAATAATATATTTAACTACGAATATTAAATTACGTAATATACAATGTAGAAATTAAACTTTAGAAAATATATTTTAATTTCCCGTTTTTGTCTGATGAAACTTACGTGTATCTTAATTGTAAAAGCATGTATGAAATAATATGCACATGAAAAAAATAAATATGATAAAAAAGCCACTAAGCATAAAATATTCGTAACGAATCTTACCTGCGATATGCCAAATGTTGCCATAAAAACACTGATAAAGCAAAAAAAAGTATCTAGTCTATGGTGGAAAACAAGGCGCTAGTGGGAAAAGTGGCGGAAAAAATAAAACAAAATCACAATCGTAAAAAGCTTTCAAACGTGCATTATTACTATTCAATATTGTCTATGGTTTTATAGACCACTATCGCGTACCAGAAGCTACTATAAAAAGCCAATTTATATTTGGTAATATTTACCCTTTACGTATATACAAAAGCATTTGAAGCATGTTATGATTTCTGGCCTATTATTGCGCGAGAGGATAATATTAAAAAAGATTACGCACAATTATTTTTATTTATCATGCAATTGTTTAACCAGTACCCCTTTAATTCCTGTTATAAAATGATGTGGTATGACACTTCAACTTGTATTAATTAATTGTTCTTCCCTTAAAATACTTTAGCAATCTAACTTTATACAATATTGTACTAAGGATATTATATCCACAGATTTACTTATAGTAAAATAGTGCAAACAGAATGCATTTGAGAATTTTGAGACCATTTTAAAGGAAATAATTATCGATTTATTAAAACAGACCTTAAAGTCCTGGTTGTGTGTTTATGTGTACTCCTTGAAAATATCAAAACCATGTAATTCTTTATATAATTATGACAGGTTTGTGAATAAATTTAACAATGCGTTGTAAAGTGTAGTAAAAAAAATTCAACAGCAAGTCTACTTAAAACTTTTAGCTGACGACTCAGTAAATATAAAAAATACAGTGATGATAAACTAATCCAGTAAAATTATAAAAAGCTGTATTGATATCTGCCAAATGACGACAGCGTCACTTCACACGACATTAAAAGAAAAATAAGAGCAATCATTGTATACGATACTGTTTTCCTACATAGAATGATCGCATCTGATATTGTCTCGATTTTTTAGTGCATTTTTTTAGCAGCTGGCCGATTTTCTTTTTCTCTAAATTGAACTTTATGTAATAGTAAGTGACCGCATATGTATTCAACGCGTGCATAAAATAAATCAAGCACCGAACCATAATCTACCGATACCTACAAAAACCGTCGGATTAGAACACATGCAAGGATAAAAAGGGAAACCCACACCATAGTATTATTTACAGGAAACTTGATTGATGAGGTGTCCTTTCATTGGTCGACATTACACCGTCCAATATATCAATTTCTATTAACAATCATCAATTGCAAGGACTAAGTTAATAATAGAAATCAAAACAGCATTCACTGATTGCTGTCTCCCTCTTAATTTAGTAGTATGAGAGGGACAGAAACGAGCGAACGATCGTTACTTTGACGAGGTTATTAATGCGATGCAAATCGTTAATTAGATTCGAGAATAAGTCGTGTCGGATCGGTGTCGTGTCGGCCAGTAATGGAGCACCCTATATTATTTCATACATGCTTTCATTTATACAAATATGTGCCTGAAAGCTTCCTACCGATTGTGACATGTACATTTTTTATAATTATTTTATTGAAATCCAAAACTTAAAACACTATTACATTGACGAATGATGCTTACAAGTAAATAAATAAATAACAATGTAGCTGAACATCATGGTAAGTTAGATTCTATTGTTTCGATAAATCTAAATCAGGAACTTGAACTACCCATTATAAACGTTAAATTATATTAAAATATCTTGATGGGGTGTAATTTCAAGACCTCGAAACTATACTACATTTCAGATGTTGGAGATATGCCTCTTAAGCCCGTCTGCACTAAAGTTTTACAGTTCCTAAGTCGACACTTATCTCTCTAGGAGGTACTTAGGAATGCAAAACACGTTACTCCAATCTTAGGCGGTTCCTAACTTTATGACACCGAATACGGATTCTGCAAGTCCTAACGCTAAGCAGACGCTTAACAAGTGACAGAGTCAAGCAAAACTGTCATGTCAATAATTTAAAATTCGCTGATTTTGATTTTCAGTTTCAAAACTTAACTAAACCACAGAATAACACTTTCGTCCATTTTATTCCCTTACGAAACGTCAGTTGTACGAGTATTTGAACATAAACTGGTTGGTGCAGCGGAAGTTGGTGTTTCAATTAAGACTTAGTTTAAGCGTTGCTTATATAAGTTTATTCTTAGTTGACTTTAGTGCAGACGGGCAGTATTTATTTATAAATAAGAAACTAAAATAAAAATTACTAAATTAAATCTATGAAAAATTTGAAGTTAAGTACAGGATAATTGGTTTAATATTTTAGTTAAGAGAGAAACAGCTTTGAGCACTATTTTTTAAATTTCTTAATAATTAAATCGTTGTAATTAATAATTTTAACTAATATTATTAAGTATACGCTTTAAGCTTGTTAATCCAACACTTTATATAGGAATTATTATTATCACATATTATATTAGGATATATTAGGATTTTGTATTTATTAATACGAGAGAATTGTAATTACTTTTAAATGGTTCATAATTCTTAAACACTGTCATAAATATATTTTTTTAATATTGTAATAAAATTTAATAAAAATGTGGTCGGCTCCATGTGTGGGACGCTACTTGTGTCGACACTTTGGCGCAGTCTCAAATTTCTGAGACACAAATTGGGGCTGGCGCCGCGGCTTCTTCGGCTGAGAGACTTAAGCGGCGCAAATATAGTATGGGTACGGTTACATTATTTGAGCCGTTTGGTGTTGAAACATTGGGTCCGTGGGGGTCAGCATCTCAGCAATATTCAAAATTTTGTCAAGAGCGTTTGACTGATTTAGTTAGAACATTTGTTCCAGCCCACTATGTTCTATTCAAATGTTCTATAGGTGATCCATTTGGATTACCTATAGAATGGCTAGGTAATAAAATGACGACTTAAATGATTTAAAGATTTTCTTTTCTTACTTAGAAGAAAATATATAATTAGGGAAGCTGCATCTATATAGCTGTTTGTATATTATTTCTCTTCACCATACATTTATAGTAAAACTTCTCTAGGTTATATTTATTAGTTTCAGATCATAAATAAATCAAGGTGTTAATAAACACAAATTATAAAGGTTTTTTTTCTTATACAGGCTGGAAACGCAGTAGCAATGTCAGCGTCCTTAAACTATAGGTACAAGTAAAAAGAAATTGGAAACGTCCAATACAGTCATTTACATTTAATATTGTTTACACAATGACACGTTACAAATTCCCATCCTGTATAATCTACTTTATATATTTTTTGTACATTCAGTTTTTGTTTACAGTACAAAAATGTAGTCATCAAAATTCCAAAACAATTTTATTTCTAAATTTAAACTACATTCGATACTGAATTGTAAACTTTAAAAGGTAATTTAGGTAGTCTAACTGTAACCATGAACACTGTAAAGTGTTCGAAAGGTAGGGCATTAAAATAATGTAAAACATATGAAATAAAAAACCATTCAAAGTTGTTAATTCAATATAGAAATTGTATACATACAATACTTGTAACTTTTCTGAGCAAACTTGTCTTTCATTGTTAAGAATAAATAAAACAGTCCAAAAATCCAATAAAAAAAATTGTGAACCCAAACACGACATCGACGGCAAAGTGATTATATAAAGATCAGCAGGCGTATTCTAAACTCAATCCGACAGGATCCACTTTCTTCGTATCTGTCATCCTGAATGGAGATGACAGAGACGAAGAATGCAGATCCGAACGGAAACCTGTCGGATTGTGTTTAGAATACGCCTGCTGCAGCGGAAGTACGGATCTTTTCGGTCGATAAAATAGAAAGTTCAAATCGATAAAGTGATTTTTTATATAATTTATCGAGTTTCCATACAATCGACAAAAGTTATCGAATAGCTAGGTCGAACCCAAAGAGAATATAGAGCTACTACAATACTTTACGATCAGACTTCGGTACTCGCATCATTCGATAAATTTATCGAACCGACTTCCGTACTTGCGCCACTGATCAGACGTAAGCGGTATTCTCTTCTATTTTGTATCTGTGATTGAGCACAAAACTTTGTGCGGCGATATGAACGCTCGATATTTCCCTTTATCCACAGCGGTATAAAATAACGCTTAACTCTGAACAGCTGGCCCTCTAGACAAAACCTCCACACTTCTTTCTCTGTTCACGCTAACGGCACTATGGAGTGACATTAATCTTGTTAGATATCAAGTGACTTTTTTTTAAATTGGTGGATGGTAATTGGTCATATTGGGTGTTTGCTCTATGGTAATGGCATTAACGTGAGCGGAAAAAGAAGTGTGTGGGTTTTGTCTCGAGGTTTAGGCGTTTTTTTTGATATCTTTTTCTACTTTGTCTATGGTCCTATAGGATCCAAGCACGGAGCACTGGCTATTTTCCTTTGTACAATTTTTTCCACTGAATCCTCCGTGAAATGGTGGCGCAAAATATAGTGATATTTAGCAAGATTCTTGCCCAGCAATGGGTCAGTATAGAAATATATCTATATTTACAATATAATTGTAAGAGCAGCGATGCTGTGGTTTCGTTTTACACAAACGCAGTATCAATATCAACTATCGATTTAAAACAACTAAGTGATCTAATTGATTGTAAAACACAAATCCTACGAAAGACTACAAGTACATGCATTCATAAAAGGTTACATAAGGCTAAGATTCAGAAAAATGTAGAGCAAATCTAGAGTATAAACTCGTGCTTACTGGGAGGCACAGGCAAAACGAATCTAAGATGGCGCCACCATCGCTGGTGCTTGTCATTCTTGTTTAGTATGTTAGTTAGTATATTAATGAATTAAATTAACCAGTAAACTTGCTCGCGTCACAAAAACCATTAGATTTGAAACGGTCAGTACATAAAATAGAAAAAGAATTCGGTTTCCAATCACTTTTGATGCGCAATGCTTTGATTCACAGCTTCCGTTTTTTCTCGTTACAAGGGAAACGTGTGTACCTTTATTTTTACACTGAAATGCACTACAAAGGCATACTTTATTGCAGAGACGATCTTTTTGTGTACTTACTAAAATTATATAATGAAGATTGATAGTGATACAACTTCATCGATACTGCGCCATCTAGCGGGATAAATAAGCAGCGTGTTTCTTCATTTTATACAGTTTTGACATACAGCAGCAAAAGTCAACTCTTAGACTCATCTCTGAATCTTAGCAACGTTTATAAGCAAGATCGTAAATGTCTCAAACAGTAATTTTCCCAAATTCTAAGATACCCTTTTAAGTCGCCATGTAATAAATGAGATAGTGTGTTTCTAACCTACAAACTCACTTTCCACCATTGACCACCTGTCAGTCTGTTGGTGCCTTCTTTCACGGAACAACGGATCGACGTAATTTTTGGCATAGATATAGTTTAAAGAAGTTCATAATTTTGTAACTAGGTGGCGTTGCACGTCTCTGCATCGCGCAAGTACTTCACGCACGTCTCGTTTTTGACAGTTTATGAACAAGAGGCTACTTTTTATCCCGGAAAAATGCACGGTTCCTAAAGAAACGCGGGTGAAACCGCGGGTGGAGGCTAGTCCGTATATAAATGCATCTACTTGAGCCGGTGTGTTCATTCAACGTGTTCGTGGCACAGTGACGCGTCGTCCATTGTCTTACCTGAACCACAAAGTGACGCGTCGTCACCCATGCTCAAGTCGTCTTGAGAACTGCTCATGCGACCTTGAAATTAAAAAAAAAATATTTACTAGGTTGGCGTACAGTCAAGTACTTTTCTCAGATTTTTAGGGATATCAAACTATGTCTTATTGATTAATAAGTGTTCTTTCATAACTAAATTTAGAACAATTTAATTAAAATGTCGATATTAAAAAAAAGTTGGAGAACATTACGTTTTATTGGCCGTTCAAAGATACCCAATAGTGATGGTACTTTTGGGTATCTTTGAACTTAGATATTTTGGACAGCGAAAACTCTTTTTATCGGCAATTTACTGACTGGGGTAAGATTGAACTCATATTTTTAATGAAAAAGAACATAGAGATCTGTCAAATGAAATCAAGTTGTTAGTGGGAGGACTAACTCTTCTGCGAGTGTCCGTCTGGGTTGTTACCACCGCTTTGCTCATGAAGTCTGCCGCCAAGCAGTAGTGTGCAAGCATTACTGTGTTCCGGTTTGATGAGCAGGTATCCAGCGAAATTACTGGGCTTATGAGACTTAATACCTAATGTCTCAGGGTAACGAGCGCACTGCAGTGCCGCGGAGGCCTTTGTGTATCAAAGTTCTGGGTGGCACTGCAATTGTTATGGGCCGGCGTTATGCTCACCATCAGGCAAACGACCAGCTCGTCTCCTTACCAAATAAGATAAATAAAAAACTTGTCAACATTATAAAACTTCATTGACGCGGAGTCAACATCCCAATTGTATTTCTAGGCATGTGTGTGTTACCTCTGCCGGCCGGGCGTCCGTTTATGTTCCTGTAGAGCGCATTTTCGAGGTACTGCAAACCGTTGTTATTGATAATGTTGAAACCGCATAGTCGCTCGATCTGCTTCCACCTGTGCATTCGCTCCTGGAAAATATGCGATTTAATAAGTATATACAATATAAAATAATAGCAAAAAATGCTTTCGTTCCAACAAAATTTCGAGCTCATTTTGGGATTCGAAGCTTCAATCAAAAAAATGCCAGGCGACCTCAATAGCACTGAGCCATAATGTCGCTTTGATTATTTGTTTTAAATAATGGATAGTGGATACTCTAGTCCAGCCATACTCAAAGTGTATTCCGCGGAACCCTAGGGTTCCACGATAAAGCACTAGGGGTTCCGCAAGAATTTAGAAAAAAATTCATGGTACTTCTATTATGCTTATTAATAAAGAATACACTATTAATAACAAGTATTGTTATATTGTAGGGTTCCGTCAAGTATTTCGCTTTCCAAAAGGGTTCCGTCACCAAAAAAGATTGAGAACCACTGCTCTAGTCTCTACCTGTAATTCCTGAGTGACTTCATTGAGCGCAGTGCGAGCTTCGACAATGGACCGGTCAACGTCATCGATGGACTTCCCGTGAGTGGATACGAAAGCACCCACTAAGCTGGAACGCTTCTTGCGTAGTTTCTCGCACTGGAAATGTACAAAAACATTCTTATAGCCCAGTTCCAGAATCTAAGATATTTTTTTTTATAATTTATTTCTTGACCTGGATACATAGTCCTTAAGTCGCAATATTAGAAACAATTTTCGAGTCGAAGTGACGCTTCAGTAAAGCGGTGGATACTTTACTGAAGCTTCTATGGATTTTTGGATAGAATACGAAAATACACGTTTTTTCGCCTTTGTACTATTTGCCTTTCACTCATGCACGTTTACGAACACTTAATGGTTAATAATCCACCATTATTACACATTAACACTCGAAGAAACATAGGTTTTAGTAAATAACACAAAATCAACAACTGCACATTTTCGCATTCCCGCCAAAACTCCCCAGAATCTTAGATATTTTATGTAAACAAAGGGGTTGACAGAACGAAAAAATTGATTGAAAACTGTGCAATCCATAATTTGATGATAGACATTATTATTAATATTATTAAACGAGCGAGGACCAACCTCTTGCGGGAGGCGCCCCTGACGCGCGCACTTCGCATAGTTAATATAGGGTAAAACACCCAATTATCAGCACTTTAAGTGGTTGTCTCATTTCAAATTGGTTTTTTAAATTAAAAGCAACTTATACAGCTAAATTGTTGCGATTATTAAACATCTTGTTTATTAATCTTTATATTTGTATAACTTTTGAAACGATAATGTTAACAATACGAGAGAATATTAAGAGAGATTGAAAAGTGATCGTATCTCCATTTATTGGCATGCTTGTTGCCAGTTATTGGCACGAAATTACCCAATTATCAGCACCAAGATTGGAGCAAATAAAATTCTTCTACAAATAGAGTTGTAAGGCTTTTATTAAAATATAGGCCATTTAGAATTAGACCTAGGTATTCCAAGAAAATATATCCGTTACAAGTTACAGTTAAAACTCTTTTTATTTCTGTTTTTTTTAATAATTTACTTTTGTCTTACTAATCTTTGTCACTTTTTGCTTCTTTTCTTGTTTTTGTAATCGAATTATTGCGCGAAAAGAGAGCTCAAGTTTGAAATCGGGTTCAGGTGAATCCAATTCATCATCATCATCATGATGAATCGTTATCATCATCAGCTGGAAGACGTCCACTGCTGAACATAGGCCTCCCGCATAGAGCGCCGCTTGGATCGGCTACTCGCCTCTTGCATCCAACGGTACCCGCGGTTTTGACAAGGTCATCCGTCCACCTAGTGGGGGGCCGTCCTACACTACGTGTTCCGGTTCGTGCTCGCCACTCGAGAACCTTTCTTCCCCATCGGTTATCGGTTCTACGAGCGATGTAGCCTGCCCATTGCCATTTCAACCTGCTAACTTTGAGAGTTATGTCGGTGACTTTCGTTCCCCTGCGGATTTCCTCGTTTCTCATTCTATCACGCAGGGAAACCCCGAGCATAGCCCCATAGCTCGTTGTGCAACTTTGAGCTTGTTAATGAGCCAACAGTAAAAAAATCCAGTTATTGGCACAGAATTAAAACAACTATGAACACTATGCTGATAAATGGTAAATGTGGTTTCAGCTTGGTGCCATCATTTGGAGAACGATCATTTATTCAAAAAATACCCTACACAAAGCATTTATTAAAAAAATACCCTTATTCCATAATACCAACAAAGGTAACTATTGAAAAACAACCAAATTAGTTTACACACATTAAGGTGCCGCTTCATGACCTGCCCAACGCAAAAATCCTAGAACGCAAAAATGGCCTAAAGGCTTTTTTGTTCATCGAAGAAAAACAGGCATTACGGAAAAAGGAGAGACAACGCCAGAGGCTTCGGTTCGCATTCTGAAAATTTTGAAAATTTCCAAATAAAATTTCCGAAGACAATTAGTGCGTGGTAATTTCTTAAAACCTTTTCCAGGAAATACGTGTAAAAACACGCACACTTGTAAGGCATTATCATAAGCAAATGCCTTACAAGTTTGTAAAATAAATGTTTGTTATTTAGAATCTCCATTACATGTCCAAGGATTATATGGAAGTGTTTTGTTGAATTTTACATTTATGAGAACACTGAACGGCTAAAGTCAAGGTAAAATTTGTCCAAAAAAGCTGATTTTTGAAGGCTTGTGCTGAGTTGGAATCTCAAAATTTTACATTTTTGCTCCACGGAATCCTAGATATGGAGCACATGATACCTATTTGCTCAAAACTTCTAAAGAAACATTTTTTAGGACACTATAATCGCGTACGAGCGTTTATATGGAAAGTATGGCGAGCTGTAGCCTCTTAAACCCACATATCTACATGGGTGCTGATAAATTAGAAAATCTAAAGAAATTTTACCCAATTGTTGGCATCCTCTTTTTAGCAATTAGTTAACGGAAAGCTTTAAATGTTTTATTCTAAAAAGGGTCTTCATACTTATAAAACACTTAATAAATACAATTTCATTAAAATCATCTAATCACTACAAATATAATGTTAATTTTAAGCAGGTAAGACCTTACCGTCGTTCAATCAAAATGGCCGCAAAATTACAATAACTGCAGAACGACTTCTTTGAATCACTTTGTTGGCGCCATTTTTAGCCTTTTCGTATTAAAAACTTTGCTATTGTTAAAAAGATGAATTCTGCCGTATTTTTTTCCAATTGGCAATGTAAGAACCATACACAGTAATAAATGGTTTGCACTTTTTCGCCAAGGTGCCGTTATTTGGTGCAGTGCTGACGTTTGGGTGATTCACCCTAGTTGCAGTTGAAATAGATTTGTTCAGTTGTCATCTGAGAGAATCCATAACGGTAGCTTTAAGAATTTTATGTTATGGGAAATAAAATTATGGCGTACTTATGATGTACTAATATTATAAAACTAAGTTTAAAACAATTGCTGAGCTATTGCATTAGGTACTTCCTGTAATGATAGCTGTAAGTTAGAAATAAAAATAAATAAATAATTGATTTTAAATTATAAGATGATAAACTGAAATTATTGAAAAATTTTGAATTGATCGTTTTTGCAAGATTGCTATTTTATACAAAACTATAATAAAAGGTAGTTTTTTTCGTGCAGTTATTTTTCTTAGACTGGGAACACAGCAGAGATTTGAAACATTTTGGAGTTTTGGCGGGAATGCGAAAATGTGCTGTTGTTGATTTTGTGTTATTTACTAAAACCTATGTTTCTTCGAGTGTTAATGTGTAACAATGGTGGATTATTAACCATTAAGTGTTCGTAAACGTGCATGAGTGAATGGCAAATAGTACAAAGGCGAAAAACGTGTATTTTCGTATTCTATCCAAAACTCCATAGAAGCTTCAGTAAAGTATCCACCGCTTTACTGAAGCGTCACTTCGACTCGAAAATTGTTTCTAATATTGCGACTTAAGGACTATGTATCCAGGTCAATAAATAACTAAAAAAAAAATTGAAACATTTTGTGTGTGTGTGTGTACTGACCGCTTCCCTCGCTTGCTGCAGCTGCATATCCGCCTGCTGCTTCTTGCGTAGATACGAGCGGTTCTCCACCTCGTGCGTCAGCTGCAGCCACTGCTGCAGCCCCGGCGGCGGGGCCCAGCACCGGTCCTCCAGCTCACCTTCTGCTCGGCGGAGCTCTCCTCTGAGCATCTGAAAGTGACAAGTGAAATGTTTAGATGAAATTTCATAATTCACACATTATAACGGGATAATACTGTAGTATTCCCGTGAACATGATGCTTGCAACAGCGTCGAAATATCGGGTGCTCATCGTTCAATAATAATCACGGTAAATATCCCGTTATAATGTGTGAATTAGTTAATAACCGTGAAAGTCTAAAACAGAAATTTCATAAGCCCAGTAATTTCACTGGCTACTCTGCTCATCGAACCGGAGCACAGTAATGCTTTCACACTGCTGCTTGGCGGCAGACTTCACTCACATAGCGGTGGTAACAACCCAGACGGACACTCGCAGAAGAGTTAGTCCTCCCACTAACGAAATCAGTACAGGCATTTAAAAGTTGTGATTGAACAAAGAAACTCACTTACATACATGAAACCATTACTGACATTACACTCCTTTTGATGAGCAGTCGTTAAAAACTTAACTCATTTACCCGCGGAATAAATACAAATATAGCATATAAAACGGCACAGCTTCATAGTAATCCGAAACCGGTAAACTAACCAATTTTTGTTTCAGAGCATTCGAAAACTGCTGTACATAATAATTTTCCATTTATTTTTCACAGACCACTAAAGTTCGAAATTTCTCTTGAACTAAGTTTGACGCTTCTCGCATAGCTGATCGAAGTAAACTGGGCCTAAGTGTGCAGTATTAGGGTCTCAATGGATGCAGAGATAAGGAAAATAATATCTTTAAGGAAAACGTTAAGGTTTTAAACTCGGATTTGATTCATGCTTCGATTCAAGATAAAGGTCACGTGCTAAAACTATTACGGTCATAGCGATTAAGCCAATCGGTGCAGTGAATAGAGTGCGGGATCGGTTTTTGCAGTAAGATTTTTGTGAGGTTTGATTGGCCTAAGATAATAAGCAGAGGCGGACTAGAAAGTTGAAAAAAAACATCATAACCCTCGACTCGCACTCGATTAGCACTGAGTCGAGGTAGGCTGGAGTGTGCGTTATAGGAGTAAGTTAATCTTTATAGGTTAGTATTTAACCGCTTTCTCACGCGGTTTTAAGTGACTATGCTAGCTCTCAAGTCAGCCATCCTATAGTTTTTTTTATACTATCTGATAGCGGGACGAGCTGTTCGTTCGCCTGATGGTAAGCATAACGCCGGCCCATAACAATTGCAGCGCTGCGCTCAGAACTTTGAAACCCAGAGATGCGCAGAATTGCAGTGCGCTCGTTACCCTGAGACATTAGATATTAAGTCTCATAAGCACAGTAATTTCTCTGGCTACTCTGCTCATCAAACCGGAACACAGTAATATATGTAGTAATAAATGCTTGCACATTACTGCTTGGCGGCAGATTTCACGAGCAAAGGTGCTACCAACCCAGACAGATACTCATCGCAACATCACAACCACTGCCAGGATCGTATCAAAACAGGGCGCTTGTTTCTTACAAAGATATGCATAATGCATATGTCTCACCTCAACTTCTGCCTTCAATTGTGTGACCTCCAAATCAGATGACGCAGAATTTAAAAGGGGTGTGTCTCCCGCTTCACGCAACTTCTTCTCTAGATTTTTCTTCTCTGTTGTGACATTCTCCTGGAAAAACAAAACGTTTATTATTGTTTGTTTAGGTCACAGACCATTAAACCTATAGATTAAACCTCCACCTAGCAGGGTACCCAGGGCCGTATTTACCCTAGGGCCAAAAGGGCCATGGCCCGGGGCGGCAGGCTGCGAGGGGCGGCGCAAGCAGAAGAAATTTAAAAAAGCCTACCTAACTATAAGGCTCTTATTAAAGAACAACAAAGACAAAATATAGTTTAACTAAACCACCGTTTAACAATGTTTATTGATAAGAGCCTAAATCTCGTAAGGTGCTCTTGGGTGTATGTTTGATACACATCAAGTCGTGGCTTTCTTATATACTGACCGGCAGGGCGGCGGGGCCTGCAGGCCCAGGGCGCTGAATCCTAAAATACGCCACTGAGGGTACCCCTGCTTGTCTAGGTTAAGCATTATCACTGTGTAATGCCGCCCAGCCAAATAAATAACAACACACCGTCTTTCCCCTGCCAACATTTGACGATTGTGTTCTCATGCAAAACTTCGATTATGCGGCGTCTATGTTTACTGGTCTATGGTTTAGTTTAGGAGAAGGATATCTTCGCGAGAAGACCCACATTTCTAAGAATCGCAAAGTATTGAGCACATGTGACATCCAACAAGCCGCACTGGGGTCGTCTGAGACTGCTGGACCCACGCACGTGGTATTGTTTTTCGAAAGTGCTCAATATTCGCCACTCAACTCGGGCTTCGCCTTTATCACCTGTATGACTAATCGGCAAGTAACAGTTTTTATAATAAAATCGAAAAAAAAAACGAGCTTAAAAACTCACACATAGCAAACATTTCAATCTTATGAAATGCATTTTACTGGTACCTCACTCCACTAATACTAGAAAAACAATAATTTAATAATACACACATAACAAATTTAATAACCGTGTAAATTGACATTACCCGCGCGTCTACTCTTCACAAGACCATTACAAGAATGAGAACATTAGCTAATTCTCAAGTCTCTAAAATAATTTGTCGCCACTGCGCTGTACACACTTGTTCAAAAACAAACCACATTCCGTAGACCTCTCGCATCTTAATTTTACTAAAGCGTGGGAGATCAAGATGTAAGCGGAAATTATTTAGTTCCGAAAACCGCCGCTGACTAATAAAATTTGTCATGTAGTATCAAATTAAACAAAAACTTGTACCATAGCAGTTAAAGGCGTTTATGACAATTCATGAGAACACGAAATATAGCAGTGATGTAATATGTCTATCTACACACACACACATGCATCGTGAACGTGAGAATATACCATAACCGATTTTTATCGTTCTAATTGGGAATGAAAAACGAAAACCGTACTCCTTCTCTTCAACTTAGGAGCGCGGTCATTTCACTTTCTATAGCTGTTTCTACGTATTATTGGGAGGAATTCTCGACCTTCCCCAGTTATTACATGTAGCGCAGTATCCTTTGAACTTTGTCAAAACCACGAGGAGCAGTTGGATGCAAGAGGCGTTATAGCCGATCCAAGTAGCGTTCTATGGGAGAGGCGTATGTTCAACAGTGAACGTCTTTCGGCGATGATCCTTTGAACACGTCAGCAGAAGGCACATTCCAATTCCTTTCTCAAAACCAAGCTACACAACACACCAGATCGTATAACTCCTACCTGTTCCAATCTGGCTTTCTCCAGCTCCTTTTGCATGTCATCGAGGGCCACCTCCGCCTTCCTAAGCTGCTCCATATCACGCAGCATCCGTTGCACCTGGCTACGGCTGGCCCGCCCCGCTCGCAACGCCGCCCAGCCACCGACGACGGCGCCGAGCAGTAAAGATGCCAGGAGCCAGTCTTTCCATCTACTGCCTGGAACGGAGATTGAACTGAATAAAAATGGGGTGTTCAAAAAGTAGTTTACATTACTTACGCTCCCACTGCTGGGAAACCAGCCTTCCCTCAGAGAGAGTCATGGGCCATAATCCACCACCCGGGCCCAGTGCGGCTTGGTGGATGTCACATATCCTCGAATTTTGTGGTTCTTGAACATGCGGGTACCGTCACGATGTTTTCCTTCACCGATTTAGAGCGAGTGTGAATAATCCACACATAGCTTGATATACGTCATTGGTGCGGGCCGAGTCGAGATTCGAAGTCGGATTGAAAGTCGCACAAATTCC
Source organism: Crocallis elinguaria (assembly GCA_907269065.1). Taxonomy (NCBI): domain Eukaryota; kingdom Metazoa; phylum Arthropoda; class Insecta; order Lepidoptera; family Geometridae; genus Crocallis; species Crocallis elinguaria. Next base: position 5,014,577 of record OU026076.1, read on the forward strand.
CGCTCGGCCACACTCGCTCGTATAGGTACACAAAAAGTAGTTTAAATCTGTTCAATCATCACTGAAATCTATTGATATAATAGTTCGTCCTACAGTCCTCTTTCAGACTTCAAGCAATTTGGTGAAGGATCAGTTGATAGACTCTTAAACACCTACATGTAATCATAAGGCTTCTAACCCCTCCTACCATCCTAATTGATTTGACTGAACCATTGATATTTTGCTAGTGATTACCTCTGTTGCATGGATATAAAAGGGCGTAAATGAAAATACTTGCGATCCGATTGACAGCTTTATTATTTTATTGATACTAATGAACAATACAATTTCATCTCATTTACGATATGAATGGAGAAAAATGATAGGGGTTAGCTCGTACATTTATTACTTCTATTATTATAGTTTAAGTAGTTATAACTTATACTATAATATAGCTACTTTGAGATATGATTTCACATACCGATATACCACTGACTGTTCACATTTCAAATTTTCTATTTGGCGTAGTACAAAAGCAAAAGTTCGTAAATTAATAAATAAACTAAGCTTCATGAATTCATGATATATACATGGAAATCATGGAATCTTACCCCTAACTAGGATTCACTGTATTTATAGAATCGGATACTATGAAGAGTAAAGAATATGAAAGTGACAATTGTGACAAACTCGTCTTGTTACTTCGTAATATAAAAAAAATTCACCACGAGGTCTGTCAATACAACTACTTTACATTAACTTGTATTATTTTATATACCTACTCGTAATATTGAAGCCAGTTATGAAGTGCTCTATAAATTACTACCCATTGTTACATGGAATCAACACAATAGCTCTTGATCGGGGCGTTCCGGTTTGATAAACTACGTTTTACAACCAACAACCGATTGTGGTTAAATATGGGACTTCACTTTAAATTATTGGCCGTGGTCATTGAGTTAGGGGCAAGATATAGCAGGCTCTCCCAGCGCATACGGAGTGCCTTAGAAACAAAATGTATGGCACTCCAAGCTAAGTATAATAAGTCGCCTTACACTGATATCCTAAAACTGAAGGTGGGCCCTCAGTTTTTGGGCATCGAGGTGGCACGTGCGTGTTTCCCGCGCGCCCCTTTAGAAGGTGGATACGGCGATGGCGTACGTGGAGTACGTTGTCGCCGGAGGTGGGGTCCCACAACTGGGACCAGCGCGTCGCCGGGCCGCGGTTGGCTATTAACATGGGCCCGCAGCCCGAAATTATGGCGCAGAGGAGGAACACACGTCGGTTTTTTAGTTGGTAGGTCGGCCTCATTAGCCAGAGTCCAACATAACCACCACGCTGCCCTCGCGGCTAGTGGTATCCAGGAGGATTTATAGCGAAGTAAAAAAAGGAATCGTTGCTCTAGAGAAGAAAATCTACGAAAACTACAACCCCACAATACCCAGACGCGGAATACATGTGTTTTTTTTATGTGCCCATCCTACGAATATTATAAATGCGAAAGTTTGTGTTGAATATTTGTTACCACGTATCTCCGTAACAACTAAACAGATTTTGATGAAATTTGGAATGTAGATAGCTAAGGTTCTAGAATAACACATAGGCTACTTATAAAGATATATACCACGTAGGCAAAGCTGCGGGCAGAAGGTAGTATATCATAATTATGACCCGCTGCATGAATCGAACCCGCGACCTTCACAAGCTACAAGTCCATTGATCTATCAACTAAGTATAACTCGGATGATTTTATTATTCAATTTACGTAATAAAATATATACATATTAATGTTAAATGTATTACAAAGAGATACGTTTTAAGTAAACTGATGACAATGTGTCTTAGTTTTGAGTTTGTGTTATATTAATTTGTATTTGATTATGTTTACTTAGTAGACATTTAATTTGTTTCCTATACATTTACATACGCACCTTCACTTGAGAACTGATCGACCGATGTGGCTGTTTTTTTTTGTTGTGATGTTTCGTTCTTATCAGGACAAGTTAAGTAAAAAAGAAAATTTTTAGAATATCTACGGAAAAAGACGGAAAAACGGATTTTAAGAGGAGTTTCTGCTGAAAAAGAAGGGTCGCTAGTTTAAAATAAATCAGTCAAGAGTGCGAAAAATCGCGCTCCGTGGTTTATGTACCAACTTAACCTATAGAGAAAATCGCGTGAAAAGTTTACAATACCATGATGGAACGTTTTTTTTAATACAATACAACCTGCCAGTGTTACTATAATTATAATTTAGTCAAGATCTAACCAGATAACACTCTGAGGACAAAGCGATTGAAGCCAGTTTCGCCTTTTTTTAAATACATAATTTAATTGGGATGTTGCATGAAACACAAAATACATAATTGGTGTCTGTATACAGGTTTAAGAACATTACATTAATGCAATAAAAATGTAATTCACAAAAAATATATAATTTCCACAAAGTTTGATGCAGTATGCATCTAACAGTTTCCCGGGTTCAATAATATTTTTATCCTCCAATAGTAATATAAATGATACCATCAAATTCTTTACATTTCAATGAATAAAAAAATGTATGATAACTATGTACTTAGACACAGCGTTTTATGGCCAAATCAACAAAACGTATGTTTTTAGTACAGGTTTACGGCCCGCGATGAACAAGTGACGTCAGATGTTCTGTCCAATTTGTATGGAGCGTTTTAGCGCTCATTAGATACACCCGACTTGACTCTTATTTTTGACGTTTCTAGCGTTCGACTTCCAGTTTTTTTCGATATAGACAATTGATTCTCATGAGAAAACAAGTTGAATGCCATCATAAAAAAAAAATGGAATCAACATCCCAATTCTATTTTTATTACGTATATTGAGGATAAACTTGAATTTAAGTTGCATAACTGCTTCCTTAACCTAAAGTGTGTATTAATTGCTTGCAGAAGCAACAATTAAGACTGATAATAAGTAATAATATTGAAGGTCAGCTTTTAATACCGCAAAAAGTACTCGCTCACCGCAAGAACTAAGAAATAGCACTTCCTACCTTCATCAGTTATGTCCACATAACGCCCACAGTACAATATGTAAGCACAATAACTTGCTCCGAGGAGAATCCATATATCGAACACCATTTATAACATCGTTCGCAAACATTGCAACACAATTTTCATACAATATCCCGAAAAAATAGTAACATTTGTATGGCTTTGGTTTGTATGAACTTTTAGCTCGATTTGCATTAGACAAACGAACGTATGGAGTGTTTGAATGAAACTAAAAATCACACTCGTTTTAACCGTGATGTAAATGTAGTGACGCCACGCGATAAGCAGTTAACGGGATAATACGTGAGATTAAGTTGTTTTAAATCAAATCAAATAATTTATTTGCTTGAATACAGTACAATGTCATGGTCATATTTAAAATATAGGGTGTGTATTCAGCCTGCAAGCAGACGTGCAAATATTTAAGATTTAACATACAATTAAATGTTATAATCTAAAAATTCTTTAACACTATAAAAACAATTTTTTAATAACCAGTCGCTTAAAACTTTTATAAATCTGTAACATTCAATTAATTTTATGTCATTTACTATCCTTGCTTATGTTATAAATGCGAAAGTGTGTTTGTAAGTTCGTCGTAATTTCGCAAAGCAACGTAGCAAAGAATCATTGATTCTTTACTCCGTTCTTTTAGCTTCGATTTTTTGGATAGTTTACGTGACAGCAAAAAGCTGCCGTAGCAGTTACTTGACAACTAAATTGAGATGTGTACTAAATACCTGCGTAACCAAATAATGAAATACCATCTTAAATAAACAATTTTCGAATACTTACCTGGCTAATAACGGGTGTAGAAAAGTTACTAAAGAGACTAGGAATTAGGAAATATCCGCAAAACAAGCTGTGATAATGTTTTATTGCAAATATTTGATACTAGCTTCTACCTGCGGTTTCAGCAATATTCCCACAGGAACCGTGCATTTTCCGGTACAAAAAGTAGCCTATGTTACTCTCCGGTCCTTAAACTACATCTATGCCAAAAAACACGTCGATCCGTTGCTCCGTGAAAGAAGGACAAACTAACAAACGTACAAATACACTTTCGCATTTATTATAGGACGGAAGTACGGATTGTCAGCAATTTTTCCAAGAATGTCCGCCATCGACTTAATACTATGGTGACCACACTAACAGCGATTTAATAACACGTTACAAGTAGTAATAACCTGCTCCGTGACATTGCGTCTCGTACCCATCCTCAAAGAGCCACCGATGTATTGTAAAAAAAAAATGACAAATTGTTTTACACTTTACTGACTTCTGCTACTATGCAACAGTATTTATGGTCCAATACAAAGTTACCGCGAATTTTATGGGGTGCCTTTTTAAAAATAGATGATAATCGTGAATGTAGCGCATTAACTCTATTTACTATTGAGTGAGTATCTATATGTATGTTAGGTAAGTTTTATACGTAATCGATCGGTTAGCTTTTAACCACCTTTTAAACCTTCAGCCGACCATTCACGCTACGGTCTACCGGAGAGGTCTACCTAACCTGTGCAGATGTGCCTGCGTACGTAGATCGGACCATTTTCTGGGTTATACCTATATCGTCATTCACTAAAAAATAAGGCACTTTGCTAAAAAATTTTTTATGTATTGTTAGTGGGAGGACTGACTATTCTGCGAGTGTCCGTCTGGGTTGTTACCACCGCTTTGCTCGTGAAGTCTGCCGCCAAGCAGTAGTGTGCAAGCATTACTGTGTTCCGGTTTGATGAGCAGAGTATCCAGTGGAATTACTGGGCTTATGAGACTTAATACCTAACGTCTCAGGGTAACGAGCGCACTGCAGTGCCGCGCAGGCCTTTGTGTTTCAAAGTTCTGGGTGGCACTGCAATTGTTATGAGCCGGCGTTATGCTTACCATCAAGCAAACGACCAGCTCGTCTCGTTACCAAATAACATAAAAAAAAGACAAAATCTATATAAGATTCGCGAGGGATTCCCTCAGTGTTCTTGCCATGAAGTTCATAAAAACATTATATGTCAAAAAATTACAAGTGTCATGAAAAAACGTCACACGATTACTATGATGACAATGGATAAACTAATGCTATTTTAATGGACGGAGTAATGTTTTTGGAATTGGGTATAACGTTTTATGCCTGTTATTCATTTTATATGCTCAACGCTCTTTTGCACCAAGGCCATCATTTGGATTTGTTTCATTGCACTCAATCAGAGTTTCATAGCGCAGCTATGAAGTTTGCTGAAGTGACTTGTTAAATTGGGCTAATTATTAATTTTATTGTTTTTTATAACGTGTACCTACGTGTCTAGTTTTTAAGGACTTGGAGTGGGCGCATTGGGAAACTGTAATGCTCACTCTGAGGTTATGAATAATAAATAAATAAATAAAAATAAATAAAAAAAATATATTGCAAAGGTTTCTACATCAAAAACCCGTAAGTTTTTATAGAAAATCTTGTCGCGTCGCTTGCATCAGTTAGTATCTAAAGCAAGCGACGCGACAAGCAACCACTAGTTATTTATAAAGAAGAATGTCCACTGGTGGATCAAGGTCAGCAAGCTCCGATAACGAAAAATCCAATAAATCATTTTAAAAGTTCCTTATTAATTTATTGCACGATAAGTCAGTGTTTTTGACACTGGCTAAATACGCTGATCGCGTGAGCCAAAAACAAAACAAAAAAAAAAAGTCAGTGTTTTTTGCAAAACCGCGGGAAACCGTTGGATACAAGAGGCGAGTAGCCGATCAAAGTGGCGTTCTATCGGGGAGGCCTATGTTCAACAGTGGACGTCTTCCGGCTGATGATGATGATTTCAGTGTTTTTTGCATAAATGATTTCTTTTAAAATCGCTCAGTAAGAATACTATAGGTGTAAAGTGTTATTAGATACACGTAATGCGATGACAGCTATCAGTTTACGTAAATACGAGAATAATATATTTACTATCAAGACCGAGAAAGTAACAGTTTGGATCGGCGTTTCATAAACAACTAAGAACGGAATAATTAAAAAAAAATTGCGGAAAAATTTTTTTTTTCTTATTATAATATCAGCGGCGCAAGTACGGATCTATTCGGGTCGATAAAATTCGATAATATTCGATAAAATTGACAGTTCAAATCGATAAGGTGGGATTTATCGAGCCTCGAAACAATCGACAAAAGTTATCGAAAAGCTAGGTCGAATCCAAAGAGAATATAGAGCTACTACAATACTTTACGATCAGACTTCGGTACTCGCAACATTCGATAAATTTGTCGAGTTTTTCGGTTCGACAAATTTATCGAACCGACTTCCGTACTCGCGCCGCTGGTCATATTACAAGAGCCAAGCGGTGGTACCCACCCAGACGTACACTCGCAGAAGAGTTAGTCCTACCACCTGGTAAAAGTGAAGTAACTTTAGCTAGATTATGGAATATGGGTCATACTTCGTCATACTTCTGACTGATATGCATTTGTGCGCCCGAGCAGTTCTCTCCCGAATACAAAGAGCATTCCAGGGACGACGTCCAATAGGCCGGCCATACACTCTTATACATGTTTGCGTTTTGCTGTCAAAATAACCAACGATTTTGCAACAAGCGCGGATTACGAGATAATACACGCGCAAGCGCGCATGTAAAACCATCAAAAATCTACAAGAACAATACCAGATAGTTCTGTCTCTTTCATTCCCTGCCTGTGACGACTGCTCCGCTTTACGCTACACTGTATACATCACTTGCGCACCACAGCGTATTTACCGCGGCTACTGCATTGAACACGCAGTGGTTATGAAACATTTTTTGAGTAGAGATCGTAGAAGCGGCTGTGGTTCGTCTCTATCACTACCTCTATATAACCATGGTATGGTTAGCGCTCGAGCTAGATTTCTATCAAGCTCCATAGTCGGTACGATATTGCGTCAAGCGATGTTCGTGGTTTTTGCATAGTTTTCGCGTGGTTGATGCTTTCCATCAATAATATATTGTTGGTGTACGGGCTGCTATACAGCACACCGAGGTTCGTACTCCACAGTAAAATCACAATATAGGATAGGATAGGATCGTCGAATAAGAACTAAAATAGTAATTCTCAATTTCATCCTCATAAAGAGGAACTTGATGAAATAGAGCTGTCCAGCCATATATTTATTTTTCCCTGTATGATGTTTAAACACTCATACAAGTGAGCTAAGTAGTTCTTAAGTTTATTACAAAGAAATACAAACCGTTATAGGTACTTTAATGCGGACTAATATGTTATCTATTTTTAAATTGTAAGTATTTCAAACAGTAAATTTGAGCAACTATCTTCTCTCTTTCTCAGTCAAGCGGTATAATTATCTGAACAATATTTATATTTTTTCTTTTCATTTTGTTGTGGCTTAATATTTCTAGTCTACTAGAAATAGAGAAAACATGAATACGTTTTCTTTTAACAGCTGGTAACGCAACCTCCTCGATATAATTGACATGTATTTACATAGATGTCATTTAAGAATGGTATAACTGTATACCTACTAGAAATAATGTGGTTGATGTTTATTTGTGTTGGAGTCTAGACTATGTATTATTTAATATAGCTACTTATTATTTAGTCAGCATGTATGTCTATCATTATCAGCGTCTTAAGCTCTCGTCCCACTGCTGGGATACCGGCCTTCTACCGCTTCCCAGCAGAAAAAAAGGCGGAAGAAATCGATAAAAAAAGGTTAATATAACATTGTCATCTCTTGTCAATTTTTTTAAATGGCGTCATCCATTGGCTTATTCAGTCAAAAAGCTGAAAAATCCATTCCGTTTCTAGAAATTGCGTTCCGTTTTAAATATCAAAAAAATTAGGAACAAAAAAAAACTCAGAAAAAACGTATTTTCAGGAAAACGCAGGCCTATAAAATTCAGAATATCAAGTCTTTGAGAGCTCTTTCCACAAAACCAACTGATAGCCTGGTAAGTTTTTACATTTATTTCCGTACCAAAACAGAACAACTCTTTTTAACGTTTTTAATAAATTATTCTAAGCGGATGAATAGTGAATACGTATAAAAATAGAGACATTGTTAGCACAACGTCGGACAATAGTTTATAAAACGTTTATTTAGCTTTGACTACCTAAATGGTATTGCTGATTGGGCGAGCAGTGTTAATGACTTTGAACTTTATCACAATGCATCAAGGTCTAGGTTGACGAGAACGGATGAAATAACCTGACCTTCAATGTATTATTATTGTGAACAGTAGGTGCTGCAACATCTCATTTCATTCGTTCTATTCACACGATGTAATGGTTTCATATTAAAACTACAAAAGGTTGTTGCCTACTTTACTATTATGGTAGTACTTTAAATGGGATTTATGAGAAATTGAAACCACGATCGCTTTGATAACATCTGATTAGTATTCGGGACGGTTCTGGGCGTATACATTCTTGGGATGTGCACTAAATGAAGCTTTTTTTTGTGCTATTTGGTAACGAGACGAGCTGGTCGTTTGCCTGATGGTAAGCATAATGCCGGCCCGTAACAATTGCAGTGCCACTCAGAACTTTGAAACACAAAGGCCCGCGCGGCACTGCAGTGCGCTCGTTACCCTGAGACATTAGGTATTAATACTCATAAGCCCGGGTAATTTCACTGGCTACTCTGCTCATCAAACAGGAACACAGTAATGCTTGCACACTACTGCTTGGCGGTGGACTTCACGAGCAAAGCCAGACGGACGGACACTCGCAGAAGAGTTAGTCCTACCACCAACAAATTTGATTTGTATCTGACGCCAGAAGTCTAAAACGAAATGCTTACTTAGTAACACTATACTGTAGTGGGACGACATCTAGCGAATTAGCGAAACACTGCCTCTTTTTATAAGCGTTTCTACAACTTATATCAGAAGCTACCTTTTTTAATTTTTTTTCTCGAATAAGAACTTAATCGGAACTGTTCAAAGCAAATATACCTACGAGTTATGATTAAATGTTGCATGTCAGACCAATTTTACCAGGTGGTACGGCAAACTCTTCGACGAGACCCGACAAGTGCCACCAGCGGCGATTTTAACTGTTAATTTTATCCAATTTTATTTATCGAAAAGATTCGTACTCGCGCCGCTTATCTGACACCTAAACTTGGCGTAGAGCCTGTTCTATTTTTTAACCCAACCATTCTACGCTAGAAAACCTAACGTAGGTTTTAGGACAATAATAACCAAATTTGTATATTTTTTATGTATTAATCCTACTAATATTATAAATGCGAAAGTGTGTTTGTTGATTTGCTGGATTGTCCTTCTTTCACGCAGTAACGGAGCAACGGATCGACGTGATTTATAGCATAGATATAGTTTATGGACCGGAAAGTAACATAGGTTACTTTTTCACTATCACTATCTAGTGATTCTAAGGACCTATTATTATTTAGTTATTATTTTTCACACATCGTACCTTTAGGGGGACCAAACAGGACCACGTCCATGGCCTTGAGGGCCAGCTTCTGTTTGTGAATGGGGTCCTTTATGCCCAGGACGCTGCTCAGGTACTGCATGTTGTTCACAGCCAATCTGAAACAATGTTTGAATAAATATTAAAAATAATAATATAATATGAAAAATATTTGTGACACTGAACAAAAAAATATAAGGGTTTTCATAAATACTTTTCGATAAAGAGACAATCGACCCGTTTGCCTATAGCTAAGCATAACACCAACCCATAACAAGTGCAGTGCCACTCAGAACATTGAGACACAAAGGTCTGCACGGCACTGCAATGGGTCGGACTATATCAAACGGGACTCTATGAAACCTAACATAACATAACTTAACCTAACAACGCTGAGGAAAAAACACTTATAAAATTTTCAAAAAATACTGTAACACTATATAGTGGCCACAAACACTAGGTTAGGTTATGTTAGAACAGTAAAAATACAAAAAAAATACTGTAACACAATATAGTGGCCACAAACACTAAAGTTAGGTTATGTTAGAACAGTAAAAATACAAAAAAATACTGTAACACAATATAATGGCCCTGAACACTAGGTTAGGTTAGGTTAGATTAGAACAGTGAAAATACAAAAAAAAATACTGTAACACAATATAGTGGCCACAAACACTAGGCTAGGTTATTTTATAACAGTAAAAATACAAAAAAAATACTGTAACACAATATAGTGGCCCCGAACACTAGGTTAGAACAGTGAAAATACCAAAAAAAATACTGTAACACAATATAGTGGCCACAAACACTAGGTTAGGTTATGTTAGAACAGTAAAAATACAAAAAAAATAATGTAACACAATAAAGTGGCCCCGAACACTAGTTAGGTTAGGTTAGGTTATGTTATGTTATGTTATGTTACATAAAGTCCCGTTTGCTATAGTTTGACCCTGCAATGAGCTCGTTACCCTGAGACATCAGAGACACAATAATTTTGCTTACATCATACCAAGTGATACTGGCTCGGGCAGTCATGTTTTTGTATGTAAGTTTGGTTAGTTAACTATAGATACGACATCAAAACTACTGCTAATCATTTATAAAACATCTACAAAAAAAAATTGGGTAAATACTCTACAGGCCATGATTACGAGCGCGAGCGTAGCATAAAACAGACAGCAAAAAAACCAGACGCTCGGCTGATAATATGGTCGATTGTTTTGTCAGTGGGAGGACTAACTCTTCGGCGAGTGTCCGTCTGAGTTAGTACCACCGCTTTGCTCGTGAAGTCTACCGGCAAGCAGTAGTGTGCAAGCATTACTGTGTTCCGGTTTGATGAGCAGAGTAGCCAGTGAAATTACTGGGCTTATGAGACTTAATACCTAATGTCTCAGGGTAACGAGCGCACTGCAGTGCCGCGCAGGCCTTTGTGTTTCAAAGTTCTGAGTGGCACTGCAATTGTTATGGGCCGGCGTTATGCTTACCATCAGGCAAACGACCAGCTCGTCTCGTTACCAATAACATAAAAAAACACCTATCCAACTTCCTACTCCAAGTAATAACATAACGAAAATTTGTGTGTGCGAATGTTTGTTACCACGTATCTTCGTAACAACTAAATCGATTTTGATGAAATTTGGAATATAGATAGTTTAGATTCTAGAATAACACATAGGCTATAGATATAATTAATAATTATACAACGCGGTCGAAGCCGCAGTTAGAAGCTAGTCATCAATGAAATTAAAAATGAACCCATACTGTAAAATATACGCGATAAGATCCGTCAAGTTGTTTAATTGTATGAATAAGTAACTGTTAATAGTTTTAATGAATTTAGAGCCCACCTGGCACCTAGATATAGACTGGATTAAGAGTAATTTAAATGTATCATAGGTGAAATTAAAAAAGCGTTCAACTTCCGTTTAAAATTATATAGAATTCTTTATAGATAGTACACTACAGCGTCTTATAAGGAAACCACAATTAATTTAGTGGAATAATAACTAAAAGCGATTTCGTGGCAAGAACTTGTAGACCAACGTTTCCAATTGTAACCAGCGGCGTCAATTGGGATGTTGACTGATTTTGGGAAAGTGTTTAAAACGATGCGAACGGGCCTAATATAACCCAAAATATTTAAAATTACTTTTTAAATACAGCTAATACTTTAATTTTCATGTATTTTAAATGCCATTTCAAGTTTCGCTCCAAAACGACAATACTGGTCACGTGGTCGATGTGACGTCACGATTCGTGGCACAGATAACTATATTCACAGAAATCACTCTAAAATACTAGGCAGAAAGAGCAATATACTCATTCCGATTGAGAAAGTGAAGTCACGCGCGTTTTACGTGACGTGACTTCGGAGTGATGTGATTACATATTGATTATTAAATTAAAATTATATTCCTTAAAAATAAACAAAAATATTGTGTTTTATAGGATTTCTGTCACAAAAACTACCGTTTCGCGGCAAAATTATATTTTTATTTGAATTCAGTCAACATCCCAATTGTAACCAATGGAAATGTAGTCAATTGTAACCAGTGGCGTCATCTCGTATCGGAAACCAAAACTCACTTTGGGTCGCTTGCGCCAATCTAGTAAGAGTAATAACTGTGCTCTAAATTAGTCCTGATTTAGTCCTATAGGACATCTGCGAGTGTCTGTCCGGGTAGGTTCCACCGCTTACCTCGTGAAATCTGCCGCCAAGCAGTAATGTGCAAACATTACTGTGTGATTAGGCATCTAGTTTTAAAGTAATTACGCTTTTTTTGGATTACTCAATCTTAGTGGCCCGCGCTGTCTTTCTTCTCTTTTACACCAACGGACACCAACAGTGTGTGCAAAGAGGACAGAATGATGAATGTCATTGGCTCGGGTTAGAGCGTTAAATGATGATTAAACAATGAAGCAGTTACTAAAAAGAGTTGATGGGTTCACCACCAGCTGCCGGTCGTTACGAATGATTTGCATTACGTTTATGTACCTTCGTACGTTTGTTATACTTTGAAGATATTACTGTGCGATGTTATAATTTACCGTCGACAAATTTTAACGTCACGATGCAAAAATAGCGTCGGTAAATCTCACGTGCGAAAAGGGATGGTGGGGTCCCCACCAAATATCACAAGGGAGGATCAATTAAAAAAAAAACAGTACGTAATTAATGGATGCTGCCTATGACAAAATTTTACGCCGGCTGATTATTGGTCCGTGTCCTGTGCAATAGCTAATAGGGATGTTGACTCCATTTTTTTATCAATCAATTCGTTACGAGAATCAATTCTATATCGAAAAAACTGAAAATCGAACGCTAGAAACGTCAAAAATGAGAGTCAAAGTCGGGCGTATCTATTGAGCGCTAAAACGCCCCATACAAATTGGGCAGAACATCTGACGTCACTTGTTGTACGCGTGCAGTAAAGCTGTACTAAAAACATGTATTTTGTTGATTTGGCCGTGAAAATCTGTGTTTAAGTACATAGTCGTCATACATTTTTTTATTCATTGAAATGTAAAGAATCTGATCACATTTAAATTACTGGGATGATAAAAAAATCCTTGACTTCGGGAAACTTTTAGATCCATACCTAGCGGTATATCTTTGTGAAAATTATACATTTTTGTGTTCATGTGATGTTTTTAAACCCGTTTAACGAATTGAATTATGGTTATTGCGTTTCATGCAACATCCTGTATGTAAGATTTGTAAGTCCAGTGAGTGGTCAAAAGTGAGAAGCCGATAGGGCGTACTGCGTATACTCAAACCAGCCAGAAAGTTTGACGCGAATAATACCTTGGTAATGTAGCCCCGGTAACTTTGTGCTGCAGGAACATGGTCTTGTACTGAGGCAAGTCGACCGACTGGGAGAGCCATTCCACTGTCTGTTCGACGGTCCAATTGTGTACCTGAGAAATTGAGAACAAATTTTTTTAAAGTTAAATCTATTCATAGTTGAACTTCGGATCGAAATGGTTGGTGAAGTCGGACCTAAGAAACTTATTAATGCGTGTAGTAATTATTTATATCTGGTTTAAGATTATTTATTTCTCTAAAGAACATACATAGTTCACTTATAACAGAAGATAAATGTTTGCCTTTGAGCATGCAGGCGAATTTTATCACAAATAAAAAAGTAGTATGTAGATTGTAGGTAGGTAAAAAAAACAAAAAAATAAACAAGTTACGCACAAACTAGTCAAAGAGTATGAAGTTCACAGAAGTAATGAAAGGTCACTTAGAATGTGGTCTTTAAGTAGTTATATCAAGAGTAAAACTAAAAAGTTTAAAGAAATCGTAATAATATGAACCCGCGTCATAGGCATGTCTGTATTGTAGACAGTTCTAGGTAGACTGGTGCTGGCGTTCGTTTTTTGAAATACATGCTGACAACGCAATTAACAACAGATCTATGGTGGAAATTTTCTTAGTTGTCCAATAACGTATTAAACTTGATGGCTCACCAACCAATAGCATGGATAGAAATTCAAATTCGAATCATATCATTGGGTAGCAATCGGATCATTATTGCTGTCATTGGCTGGCATCCCCCGAGTTTGTTTACATTATTAGACAAGTATAGAAATACGGTTTATAAAGAATCCTATAAAGAAAGTTTGTATCCTTACCTCAGACCTTAACCAGGCCTCCCAAAGCTCTTTCACCGATATGTGCATATCGTCATTGTGATGGAACGCTCGCTGCCGCTTCTCGTATCCACTGTCATACTGCAACTCTTCACGGAGAAACTGGAACAAGATAGGTAGGAAAGTTTGTCATGATGAATGCATGGTGGAAATTGGTCTAAGCAATTGCCTCTTTCTTTGTCTTATAGGCAATAGTTTGAACAAAACTAATCTGAAATAGAAGCGTGATGCCGTGACCAATATGTGGTCGGCGATAAATTTGTACCAGGTTCCAAGTAGTACTAGTAAGTGACGAGTAGATATATTGTCTGATGGCGAGCTTCACACCTCACACCTAACTATAACAATTTTTTTTTAATGTTATTTGGTAACGAGACGAGCTGGTCGTTTGCCTGATGGTAAACATAACGCCGGCCCATAACAATTGCAGTGCCACCCAGAACTTTGAAACACAAAGGCCTGCGCGGCACTGCAGTGCGCTCGTTACCCTGAGACATTAGGTATTAAGTCTCATAAGCCCAGTAATTTCACTGGATACTCTGCTCATCAAACCGGTACACAGTAATGTTTGCACACTACTGCTTGGCGGCAGACTTCACGAGCAAAGCGGTGGTAACAACCCAGACGGACACTCGCAGAAGAGTTAGTCCTCCCACTAGCAAAATGTAGTGCCATCTGATACCTAATGTACCAGGTGGCAGGACTAACTCCACTGCGAGTGACCGTCGTGGGCATCGTGATACTAACCTCAAGAGGTGCAGTGATGTTTAGTTTGCACGAAATAAATTCCACCATTTTTGCCTAGACATAATGCGCTCTGATTGGCTAAGCCACCGCCTCGCGCCGATTCTCCATGCGCTGATACGCTGTGCGCTGATATAATTATAGCAAAATCAATACATTGTTGTGAGATCGGATAGTACAGTATTTCATCTCTCGGGGTATGTAGTATCTCGATGGTCGTGGATTTGATGAGCAAAGTAGTCTGTGAAATTTTGTTAGTGGGAGGACTAACTCTTCTGCGAGTGTCCGTCTGGGTTGTTACCACCGCTTTGCTCGTGAAGTCTGCCGCCAAGCAGTAATTTGCAAGCAATATTGTGTTCCGGTTTGATGAGCAGAGTATCCAGTGAAATTACTGGGCTTGTGAGACTTAATACCTAATGTCTCAGGGTAGCGAGCGCACTGTGGTGCCTCCGCAGGTCTTTCTGTTTCAATATTCTGGCACGCATTGCAATTGCTATGGGCTGGCGTTATGCTTACCATCAGGCAAATGAACCGCCCGTCTCGTTATTCTACAGTATTTAGAATTACATATTACTTTGATCTGTATCTGTTCGTTTCTAAATCGCCACGGCAACGGACTTAGCTCATGCTCAGTTTATTAAATACAATGTATACAATTCTTCCTATTTTTATGGCAAACAAACATGAAACAGTTAGCAAGATTAATATTTAAACGCTTGAAGACAGCGTGACGTGGTGTTTGACTGAGGAGACTGCGTGTAGGCAAGCTTAGACAGTGACTCGTGTAGGACGTATTCCATAGAACAATGACCTTAGTAAGCCACAAAATGGTACAGACTGTATGCGTAATATCACATCTTACTCTTCATCTTTCAGAGAGAAGGCTGTGTGGGACCAATGAAGTCAAGGGTGACAATGCGATATAACAAAACTTACATAAAAAAAAACACGACTGCCCTAGCCAGTGTCACTCGAAAGGATGTTAAAGATACCATACATACAAATTTGATTACATCAGATAGAAAAGTCAGGCACGAAATCTATACTAGATGCGGAATCGGATGTGGTTTATGAGATAAGTTATCACACAAACCACACACACAAACACTTCTACCAACAGCATATGGACGATGTCTGCAACGTTAGGAAATATTCCCACATTGGCACTGTTAGGCACTGTTCATACCTGATGTGGACCACACTTCACACCATTTTACCTTATCTGAGATACATAAACGAGGCACCTATTCTGGCACTTGGTGTGCGTATACCCTTATGCCACTCTTCAAGCTCTTCAGTGAACACAAGTATTGGAATTATAAGATAAAAGGTCAATGAAACTGTTTAAATAGATCATAAACATGAATAACAGCAGACAAATATTTGGAAACCAATGATTGATGTTTTCTCAAACCGAATCGTTTGATGTGACCGCGGTCATTACCCCGATAACGTACGGTAGCGATAGGTTTATTTTAATCACTGAAATCGCTTGGCGCCGTAACCCAATCACCCAGTGGAATGAAAATGCAAACGCATTACTTGTAATTGCGAAATTGTGTGACGATACAGCGGGGGTCAATAGAGAACTAAAGATTGGGCAGAGGATTGGAAGGAAGTGGCAGGGGTTCCCCACGACATTGCATAAGATGTTAGGTAAATTTGTAGTGGGAGGACTAACTCTTCTGCGAGTGTCCGTCTGGGTTGTTACCACCGCTTTGCTTGTGAAGTCTGCCGCCAAGCAGTAATGTGTAAGCATTACTGTGTTCCGGTTTGATGAGCAGAGTATCCAGTGAAATTACTGGGCTTATGAGACTTAATACCTAATGTCTCAGGGTAACGAGCGCACTGCAGTGCCGCGCAGGCCTTTGTGTTTCAAAGTTCTGGGTGGCACTGCAATTGCTATGGGCCGGCGTTATTCTTACCATCAGGCAAACGACCAGCTCGTCTCGTTACCAAATCACATAAAAAAAGAGCATGCTGAAAGATTTCCTATGCAAAAAAATATTGAGCAAAGTCAGTGCTGGAGAAGATCCCATGTCATTGTAAAGAATGTTGAACATGAGAAGCATGATAAAAAGGAGCTATTGTTTCGTAACTTCAGTGCCATGTTATACATTATATTTCGCCACTTCATTCTCGATATAAGAATATTCACGACGTAGTCCCTCTATCTTACAAGGTAGCTTCGCACGATTTTTAAAGTAGAATCGATTTATTTTTAATCGATTAAGTTTTTTGAACGACTGGCTACACTACGCCGTCGCCCGATTCCTCATTTCCTTTTTCGTGCGAGGTAGCGTGCACAAGTGTTTAAAAATATTTCTCAGTTCTTTTTTTTAAACCTACCTACACTTTGGAGAAAATTCTGGAAAAATGCCGAAGCGAAAGAATAAAACAGCTAAACGAAGCCGAAATACAGAAAACGTCAAACGTCGAAGACTGATAATTTATTCGGATTCATCAGATTCTGAAAATTCCCGTAAGTATTTGTTTTATTTTACACTCATGACCTGTAAGGGACATGAACTTTTTTAAGCCTGGGGGTTGGTCGAGAATCAACACGAAGGCATTAAAACCACGCGTAATGCGTATAGTTGGTCGAGAACCACTTTAACTATATCAAAACACCTGGAGGTTGGTCGAGAATCAACACGAAGGTATGAAATTATTGGTAATGTTCTGATGGTCGGTCGAGAATTGACCAAGAGATTTATCTATCTCCTACTTGTTAAAAGTCCTGGGGGTTGGTCGCGAATCAACACGATGGTACTAGAAATGCAATATTGATATTGTAATGCAAGTTTAATAAGGCCCCTTATTATATCTTTTATTTTTTCTCTAAACTTTTGGGAGAAATCTACCCCACTTAAAATTAATGTATCGTTATACTCAATGGGTACGTACTATAATCGTTTACGTTAATCTTATTCTTCAGATAACGGAGTACCCAAAGAAGTGCCTGAGGTTCCACTAGTAGAAGAGGTTCTATCAGTAGAAGAAGTTCCATCGGACATTCTTGCTTTGATTCCTGAGGAACTCCCTCAGGAACTGACACAAAGAGCTGACACGGCAGATACAGAGCCTGAATTATGTTCAGAGATCTTGCAAGCTCTTGGTGCGAAAACCAGCGAGGTACCCGAATATGGAGATAAAATCCACCAAAATTTAGCCGATTTATGGCTCCCCTTACTAAAAAAGGGTTTACCAAAAGAAGAAAAAGAAAAAGTTCTTAAAGAATACTTAATTCCTCAAAACTGTCCCTTACTGATGGCACCAAAACTGAATCCCGAGATATCCGCAGCAATAACGGAAGCTAGCCGTTTGAGAGATAAAAAGATGGGTTACGCCCAGCAACAGCTGGGAGCAGGGATATCTACAATTAATAGAGCTATAGACGTATTACTAAGTAAAAGCATAGACAAACTAAAAGTTATTAAAATCTTAAGTGATTCTTGTCGCATTTTAAATGACTTACACTATCGAAACACTCAAGCAAGGAAAAAACTGCTAACGCCGAGTCTAGACAAAAGTTTTTTACAAATACTAGACGATTCATGCAGAGATGAAACACTTTTTGGAAATAAACTATCCGAAAAGATTAAGGTTTCCAAGACCATTGAGAAGCAGGGACTTCAAATAAAAAAGCCGACCACCTCCCCTTTGGCAGCTCCATCAACATCGCGAGCCCCTCAAAACCGGGGAAACTGGGGAGCCCCTCCTCGTTACCCGCCCAGCAAGAACAACCAACCCCAACGAGGAGGGGCCAGGAAACCGCTGCAACTTCAGACGACGTCGCGCAAACCGCCTTATGCCGGCCCTGCTCCAGCGAAACAACCACCCAGCAAGCCTCAGACCCGTGTTTAAACACTACAACAGCACAGGTATTACCTCACGCTGGTCGCCTTAGTTTAACTGTTGGAAAAATATAACTAATAATCCAATCGTTTTGAAGTGGATTCGATGCGGTCTTAATATCCGTTTGATAAATCGGTAATAAAAAACGCGGTTCCTAATACTAAGTTGTCTCAAAAAGAAACATTTGAAACTTCTACAGCAACACGAACTTTAATAAGTTTAGGAGCAATAAACTTATGTACACCTATATTAGGGCAGTTTATTTCAAAAATATTTTTGGCACCAAAACCTAACGGAGATAAAAGATGTATTCTAAATCTTAAGCTCCTTAATAAATTTATTAAACCCGAGCATTTCAAAATGGAAGGCCACAGAACCGCTTCAATACTTATACCAAAAAATGGATTTTTAGCCACGGTTGATTTAAAAGAGGCTTGTTATTACTAAGAGATACACTAGACCGAAAGTATTTCCGTTTTCAATTTGTGGATAAAAAATTTCAGTTGAAAACATATGAATTCACAAATATAGGCCCTATGGGCTTTCCATAGCTCCCAGGGTGTTCAGTAAAATCATGAAAGAAGTAGTTACGTTCTTAAGAACTCGTGGCTATAAATCGGTTCAGTATCTTGATGATATTTTGTGCATTGGCGATACCTACACTGAGTGTTTACAAAATGTAACCGAAACTATAAATCTCTTGCAGTGTCTGGGTTTCATAGTAAATTATGAAAAAAGTTGCTTAGAACCTCAACAAGTTTGTAAATTTCTTGGCTTTATTTTTGACACTAAGAATTTGACTTTATCGTTACCTAAAGAAAAACACACAATAACAATTACGTATCATAAGTTTTTCTTTCGAAACAGATTGTACAGGACTTAGTATGGTGGTCTGAGAACATAAATTTAATTTAATTAGTTTAATTAGTGAACGTGTTAATTGTACAATTTTATTACGAGTAGACAACACTACCGCTGTCAGTTACATTAACAGGATGGGGGAGTCCAATATCCCTATTTGAATGACATGGCAAGACAAATCTGGCAGTGGTGCGAGAAGCGAAATATTTGGCTTTTTGCGTCCTTCATAAATACCAAAAATAACAAAGAAGCCGATGAAGAATCCGAAGGATTAACCCCGACATAGAATGGGAGCTGTCGGGGTCAGTTTATCAAAAATACTAAAATCTTTTGGTCGACCTGAAATAGATCTATTCTCTTCTCGTACCAACGCTAAATGCGAACGATATATGTCTTGGAAACAAGATCCTGATGCTATGGCTGTAGACATGCGTTTACTATTGATTGGAGTAAATATTACTTTTATGCCTTTCCTCCATTTTCATTAATACTCAAATGTATAAGAAAAATAATAGAGGATAAAGCAAACGGGTTACTAGTCTTTCCCTATTGGCCATCTCAGCCGTGGTTTCGCCTCCTGAAAAAAATTTAAATTCAGAAATAGTATTTTTTTAGCCAAATAAAAATCTATTACAATCTCCCTTCAGAACTCATCATCCGCTACACAAACAGCTTACCCTGGGAGTCGCGAGGCTCTACGGGCAGCATTCATTCAGCGAGGATCACCGACAGCAGCAGTAGACTTAATGCTTGCTTCACTTTCCAACAACACACTCCAACAATATAGCACATCTTTAAAATTGTGGTGGGACTATTGTTCAAGTAAAGATGTTGAACCATTTAAAACTTCAAATGAATTAGTTATGTCATTTCTTGCCGAGCAGTTTACTAAAGGAGCTAGCTACGGTACGTTAAATAACCATCGCTCGGCTTTATCACTATTATTGAATAGTAATATTGGAGATGATGACCGCATCAAGCGTATGCTAAAAGGTGCCTATAAATTAAAACCACCAGGACCGCGATATAGCGCAACATGGAACCCACAGCAAGTTCTTAACAAAATTGCAGAATGGGTTCCACATGATGAAATTACTATTGACAAGCTAACTAAAAAACTGGCAGTATTGTTAGCTCTTTGTACGGCTCACAGAGTACAAACACTATCTGTTATCAATATAGATAAAATTATTAAAGGCACAAATGGCATTCAAATTAATATCACTTCTATAATTAAAACTTCAGGACCGGGTCGAGAGCAACCCGTACTGGTTCTACCTTATTTTGCAGAAAATCCTAACATATGTCCTGCCACAACTTTAAATGAATATTTAGACAGAACAAAGGATATAAGAAACAACAATAAAAGTCTTTTTTTAACATGCAAGCGCCCTTATAAAAATGCGACGGCTCAGACAATTAGTAAATGGATAAAAAGTGTGTTGTCTGCCAGTGGAGTAAATACTACCGTATTTAAAGCCCATAGTACTAGACATGCATCAACATCCACTGCACATGCTGCCGGGCTCAGCATTGATGCCATACGTAAGGCAGCAGGCTGGTCTAATTCTTCGTGTACATTTGCCAAATTTTACAATCGGCCAATAAATGACGATAATGGATTTGCTAGATCCGTTTTCTTGCCTCAACCACTACAATGAATCAGTTTTTTTTTTCTTTTTTGGAAGACTTTTTGTTTGTTAAATAAAAATCTTGATTTGTTATTTACTACTGTTTTATTAATAACCAAAACTTTCTTCTCCAAACATCTACGTCGTGAATATTCTTATATCGAGAATGAAGTGGCGAAATATAATATACAATCAAACGAACTTACCAAGTGAAGTTCGATAGATATTATATGAGCCACTTCATTCGAAGATATAAGTACCCGCCCTCCCAAAACCCATAAGAAAGTTTTGATTTACTTACCTCTAAAGAAAATGAGGAATCGGGCGACGGCGTAGTGTAGCCAGTCGTTCAAAAAACTTAATCGATTAAAAATAAATCGATTCTACTTTAAAAATCGTGCGAAGCTACCTTGTAAGATAGAGGGACTACGTCGTGAATATTCTTATATCTTCGAATGAAGTGGCTCATATAATATCTATCGAACTTCACTTGGTAAGTTCGTTTGATTGTATAATGTGTTGGGCACTGAGTCTGATATGACTCTCGCTGAGGCCAAAGTTGTCGTGTTAGTCTGGCAACCTCATCGCTATCATCACTACAACAAAACTATCAAAAAAAACCGGGTCCTTCGTTCTCGTATCTCAGGCATTTGGCCAGTCCTGGTATTAGAATTTCGAAGCCGCTCCAAGGCTTCTAACATGGTAACGACTATTTTGACAGGCACGCTAAGCCGCCAAAGCACATGACTCAGTTGTAATTATCAAAGTACCATATATTGACTTCACCTATCTATTGACCCCAGTAAGTGACACAATTTTACTGATCCGTTAAGAGTCGGGCTAGGCTATGAAGTTGATCTAATTGCAATACTCACATCATCGCTCTCGCTGAGGTCGACGTTGCCGTTGGCATCGTCATCGAGCTGCCTGTGCAGCTGCGTGATCGCTTCCAACCCAGCGCGATCCTGCAGGCACGAAGCGTCATTGTGACACGCCTCCAGGAGAACTGGAAGAGAAAAGAGAAGCTGGTTGGAACACGGAGTAACAACAAGGAACCCTCGGTCGGACGACTACAACAAAGCCATAACCGCATCAATTACCGTCTATTCTGATAAATTCGATTTTAATATTTTGTTTAAATCTTACAAAAAACAAATTAATTGTTAAAACAGTTAAAAGTATACTAAAGAGTAATTAGTCTAGAAACTTTATTGGAATTTTACCTACTCCAAATGATGCTTCTAAATTGTAAACAAACCACAAATTAATAATGGTAAATGTAATTTTTAACTTGTCCGATATGGCTGTGACTGTATATTTATTACTTGTTTCGCAATAATATATAACAAATTACCAGTTTCATTCAAAATTTGGGATGCTACCACTTTCCGCTCATCAAGTGAGATGTTAGACAAACGCAAAAGTAAAAGCTATGTAACAAATATAGTACGCATTTTATTATAATGAGCCTGTACTGTCCCACTGCAGAGCAACCTTAGCATTTAAATAATTGATTTTTTTTTACTCAATACCGTTACAAAGCGTATTGGCCAACCGTTCGCAGATAAGCAATATTTTTATCAGTCGCTGTAGAGGTCATATTTGTTTATCTACCGCATATGAATGGCCTCTGCGTTGCACATGTTTGTTCGAATGTCACGAACTCTGTAGCTGGGCAGTTGGATACACGGAAGTGGATGTTATTGAAAGATCGAGGCGAGAGCCTTGTAAGGATTGTCAAGTTGCGATCACAGCAAGTGGTCTCAATCTCGATAAAAAATATCATCATTATTGGGCCCAATGCATGTTGGTGAACCAACATGCATTGGGCCCAATAATAATTGAACAAAACTATTTACCTATCTCTAAGAAAATCTATCTACTACGCAGTAACAACTAATATTACATATAACAGGGTCTTAACCGTACGTGGAAATATTCAATACTCTTTTCACTTCACCTGCTCGGGTTAGAGTTACGTAAGTAATCGTTACATTATATTGCCTCCCTAGATAAGAATAGAAAACCGGTACAAGCTAATGCAAAATAAAAAGTATAAAAGCTACTAATAATATCATAATCAGTCGGAAGGCGTCCACTGCTGAACTTAGGCCTCCCCCATAGAACGCCACTTGGATCGGCTACTCGCCTCTTGCACCCAACGATTTCCCACGGTATTGACTATCGTCGACCATCTTGTGGCGGGCCGGCCTACACTACGTCTTCCGGTTCGGGGTCGCCACTCGATAACCTTTCATTCCCATTGGTTGTCGATTCTGCTATGTCAGTGACTTTCTTTCTCCTGCAGATCTCCTCGTTCCGGATTTTATCACGCAGGGAAACCTAAGCATAGCCCTCTCTATAGCTCGTTGCGCAAATTTGAGCTTACTTAATGAGGCCAACAGCAAGAGACTACGTCTCAGTGCCAGAAGTCATCACTGGCAGCGCACTCTGGTTGAAAACCTTGGTTTTCAAGCTCTGCGGTATTGTGGACGAAAAGATAGGTCGAAGTCGATAGGTCGTCTGTCCAGCTGAGATCGGAAACAAACGATTTCCTCGCGGAAACAACCAATTGACATTGACCTCAAGACACAGAACAGGGCTATAAATTAAACCTACGCGCTCTTTTATTCCGTACGTTTGTAGTGACATTCGTTTGACGGCTCTGTGGCTAAATTGGTCTGCCTGCAAAGCGAGAGGCCCTGGGTTCGATTCCCAGCCAAATTTTGTGCGGTGAGCATAGTTTCTCGGTTCTTGTGAATGTTTGTATTGTATATCTGTGTGTGTCCATGCCACCTGCGACACGGAGAATCCTAGTACATACATGTACATACGCGTTAAACTAAGAACCCACCGGATTCAATCCGCGGCCTATAGGCAAACTTTTTGTAGTCAGCATAAAGGTTGTTCTCGGGTGTTGGTTATTTGGGTTGGGTATGTCTGTCCACGCGTTCATGTATGGTATGGTGCAGACTGCAGGGGTATGACTTATGAGGGTGCATGTTTGTGTGAATGACTACTATTATTGAAGGTTGAACCACTTATAAATTGTTAAATAACCGGCTATAACTAATCCTTTGTCTATATTTGTGTTATGTATGATACTCACGAAAATGTTTGTAGTTGAAACTTGCTTAAACAGGTGTAAATCCTTAGTCAATATGTCGAAAAAATTTACGTGAAAAAATTTGATTGGAGCTATTATTTATCTTTATGGTCTGTCGAAGCAAATTATGGAATCCATGATCTGCACGGCTGCACGGCTCGCACCAAAATATTGAAGGTTGGAAGTAACCTTTTTTTTAATATCGAGCAGTTGAAGAAAGAAAACTATTAGCATGCTAACAGTCTCTCACCGGCAACACTCAGACAGAGATCAAATACGCATTTGAGCTTCATAATTGTACAAATATTTGTTTTGTCGCGGTTAACGAACTTGACTACTATTACGCGCTACACACAAGTTAAATACATCAACAAGTCAACTACACCGATGTGGACTATCACTTAAGATTGAAAAGGTCAAGACAGTTTTCTTTAACTGCTGAATGAATGGTAAATAACATTTAATATCCGATCAGCGGCGCAAGTACGGATCTTTTTGATCGATAAAATTTACAGTTCTAATCGATAAAGTGGGTTTTATCGACTTCTTATATAATTTATCGAGCCAAGTTACAATCGACAAAACCTGCATCTAAACGGCAGCGTAGACGCTTATGCAAACGTACGATTGCTTGTCAGAATAACAACGCTTTTGCGTCAAGCGCGCATTTCGAGTATGACGAAATCCGCGCTTGACGCAAAAGCGTTGTTTTTTTCCAATATTCCACATAACTATAATACCATTTTGAAAATTATCACTAGAAACGGGATATTTACCGTGAATATTTAATGAATATTTTTTGGTTTGAGTTTCCGATATTTCGGCGCTGTTGCAAACGCAATGATCACGGGAGAACTGAAGTACTGCGGGTAGGCGTTTCTAGTGATAATTTTAAAAGTGTTGATGACCATGACAGTTTAAAAACCTATATTATACCATTTAGTTAGAAACGTATTAACACAACCTGTATGTAACATGAAAACATTTTATAGTTCTATTATCAGACTATATCTAGACAACATCATAGGTGTACATAACATTCGCTATACTAGAGGTACCTAGTTGATAGTAGACCTACTTGCACAAGTCATTGACGCCTGGCAAACATATTATATGGTAGGTATGTGGGCTCTTGGATGCTTAATCAGTATGTTCAAATGTTAGCGGCAATTTATTGGTGTGATGTATAATAGCCACAATAAAGGTGATTGATCGCTTGACGATTGTTCGAGCTTCGAGATTTTATGAACATAGCAATTCTATGATCTAGGTACATAACGGTCATTAACATTATTTTATTTCATATTAAACTTGTATACCTAAAAAACTAACACCCGCTATAGGAGGCCTGTCGTAGGCCGGTTGCCTACACGAATGGTTTGACTAAGTGAAAGAATTTACCTCTTCAAGCCGACTTCATCAGGATGTGAGGGCAACTAATAACTATGGACCGGAAATTCAAAAGACTGGACCAAATATTTTGTTAGTGCGAGGACTAACTCTTCTGCGAGTGTCCGTCTGGGTTGTTACCACCGCTTTGCTCGTGAAGTCTGCCGCCAAGCAGTAGTGTGCAAGCATTACTGTGTTCCGGTTTCATGAGCAGAGTAGCCAGTGAAATTACTGGGCTTATGAGACTTAATACCTAATGTCTCAGGGTAACGAGCGCACTGTGGTGCCGCGTAGGCCTTTGTGTTTCAAAGTTCTGGGTGGCACTGCAATTGTTATAGGCCGGCGTTATGCTTACCATCAGGCAAACGACCAGCTCGTCTCGTTACCTAATCACATAAAAAAAAAAGATGAGACTGATTCAAAGGACTGTCCATTCAAAAGATTCCAATGACCACGAGTCTCAGCAATGAGCGATTTTGTATATATTATAGGAAAACGGTAACAGCATGATTTTACCATCACGAATCACTATACAATTGTATTAGTAAACAACGTGCCCAGCAAAACGTTATCGTTGATGGATAATTAAAAGCGTCTACATACATACAATTTCATACAATTTGCTCTTCTATTGTATCGCGATGATAAAGTCGTGCCGTGCCGATTGACGGTAAATTATAACAGCACCCATTGTTCTATTGATAAGGTCAAACTGCGATACAATTCAGTTACACGAAACGCATCTTATGTTTGGGAAGTTATTCCGCACAATACACTTTGTAACTACAAATTTGCTGAAGGATTATTAGAACCGACAACCTGACAACCGCGGTGATGATGCGTGCTCGGAGTTGCATAGAAATTTAAACGTTATCATTAGTATGATAACGTTTAAATTTCTATGCAACTCCGAGCACTATTTTTGCTTTTAGACACTAGTCTAAAATCAAATATAGTACAACATACACGGTACATACAATACAAAAAAAGACAATCAACCGCAAATCAATCTGAAATTTTCAATCTAATTCAATCTATCCAAGCTTTCTATTCAATATTGCTTATAGAGTTCAGTAATATAAAAAAAATAGTTATTTTTTAATGTTATTTGGTAGCGAGACGAGCTGGTCGTTTGCCTGATGGTAAACATAACGCCGGCATATTATATAACAATTGCAGTGCCACTCAGAACTTTGAAACACAAAGGCCTGCGCGGCACTGCAGTGCGCTCGTTACCCTGAGAAATTAGGTATTAAGTCTCACAAGCCCAGTAATTTTACTGGATACTCTGCTCATCAAACCGGAACACAGTAATGCTTGCACATTTCTGCTTGGCGGAAGAAAGCGGTGGTAACAACCCAGACGGACACTCGCAGAAGAGTTAGTCCTACCACTAACAAAATTAAAGTACTAAAATTAATGAAATAAAACGTCTGCAAAGTTTACCTCAGATCATGCATAAGATTATTTATGCGAACGTCGTCATACAATATGACGTCAATAGCCGATCTTGATGAGACTACAATAGAAACCTGGAAAGTCCTAAGATGACAATGATTGCCAAAATAACACAAACAACATAGCGCGTATAATTAATATGCTATTAAGGATGGTACACACCACGAGCATTCGCCATGCGGATTTTCGTATGCGATCAACACGTTCGTTAGGTACACACCACGAGCATTCGCCATGCGGATTTTCGTATGCGATCAACACGTTCGTTATCTCACCAGGTTCACCATGCGAAATGTTTGATTTGCGAGCCAAACGTTCGCCGTGTTGCCACGCGAAATGTTTATCAGCGAGCTAAACATTCCCTACGCGAACAAAATGTGCGTTCGCATGTGGAATGCTCCCGGTGAGTCAAGATCCTTTGGAATCAAGATCGTGAGACAGCTGGCCTCTTCCAATTGGTCCAACATTAATATGCTTGGGTTGAATAACACGTGGCTTGCCAATGTACCCTCGCTGTTTACATTGTCAAGGAGAATTTTATTTACTATAAGCGATTATCCAAAACTCGACCAGATTATATTAATTTTCTATGTTATGTATGTTTTTAGTAGGTTCTACCAAGGACTAACCCTTCTGCGAGGATACCACCGCTTTGTTCGCATAAGTCTGTCAAAAGGCAGCCACTGTAATTCAGTAACGAAACGACGTAACTCCATCGAGTTTGGGCTCATTTGATTTGTCTTTACATGTACTCTGTTCCTAGTTGATGCCAAAGGTCCTCATGATGGAACCGGAAGGTGGCCACAAGACAGTATCAATTACGCATTTTATAAAAGATTATCTGGAATAATATATATTTTAGCAAAAAAAAAATTATACTATTGGGTAACTAGACGACCGGTTCGTTTGCCTGATAGTAAGCGCAACGCCAGCCTATAACAATTGCAGTGCCACTTAGAACTTTGAACCACAAAGGCCTGCGCAGCACTGCTGTGCGCAAGTTACCCTGAGACATCACAGGCCCGATAATTTTGCTTTACTTTTAATATGTTATTAGTATATCCATACTTATTTATTAAAATAAATGCGAAAGTGTGTTTGTACGTCTATTGGTTAGTCCTTTTTTCACGCAGCAATGGAGTAACGGATCGACGTGATTTTTGGCATAGATATAGTTTATGGCCCGAAGACTAACAATAGGCTACTTTTTATCGCAGAAAAATGCGCGGTTCCTGAGGGAACGCGGGTGAAACCGCAGGCAGAACCTAGTATGTACATATAACACTCGCATTAATAATTGTGCACTCGTGCACGTATGAATTGTATTGTACCTAACTGGGAGCGGTGGTACGCCTTTAGATCTGTTAACTCCCCTTTTATTAGGATCAATTGGTGTTGGTCAACTCAAACGGTTTGTAACTAGAGTATTCATTGAAACTCGTAAGGAATTTGTGTTTTGATGGCAACACTTTACATACAGTCAACAGAAGAGTTTTGGCGGGAATGCGAAAATGTGCTGTTGTTGACTTTGTGTTATTTACTAAAACCTATGTTTCTTCGAGTGTTAATGTGTAATAATAGTGGATTATTAACCATTAAGTGTTCGTAAACGTGCATGAGTGAAAGGCAAATAGTACAAAGGCGAAAAACGTGTATTTTCGTATTCTATCCAAAACTCCATAGAAGCTTCAGTAAAGTATCCACCGCTTTACTGAAGCGTCACCTCGACTCGAAAATTGTTTCTAATATTGCGACTTAGGGACTATGTACCCAGGTCAAGAAATAAATTTAAAAAAAAAAGTCAACGGAACGCATTGTTGAGGTTTTCATTGGACGATATTATTGGGCTCGTTTGATTAGTCTTCACGAGTACTCTGAGCATAGATGATGCCCAGGGTAATGATGATGGAGCCGAAAGAAGGCCACAGGGATCCTGTAACGAAACGACATAACTCCATCCAATTTGGGCTTGTTTGATTTGTTTTTAGAAGTACTCTGATCTTAGATGATGTCCAGCGGCGCGAGTAAGGAAGTCGGCTCGATAAATTTGTCGAACCGAAAAACTCGACATATTTATCGAATGTTGCGAGTACCGAAGTCTGATCGTAAAGTATTGTAGTAGCTCTATATTCTCTTTGGATTCGACCTAGCTTTTCGATAACTTTCGTCGATTGTTTCGAGGCTCGATAAATCCCACCTTATCGATTTGAACTGTCAATTATATCGAATATTATCGAATTTTATCGACCCGAATAGATCCGTACTTGCGCCGCTGGGTCGTGATAATGAAGCCGGAAGGGGCCCACAATATTACAATACCAAATACGTATTTCATAAAAGCTTGTCTGGAAAAACACAATTTCCCGCAGAAAACTTATTTGTCAGAGTGAGACAAAAACATTCAAGGAATGTTTTTTTGAACTTACAATGGTCGAAAGAAAAATTAAAAAAGCCGCCACTAAGAGGTGTAGTTGTTGACCCCTTATCGCAAAAATCCGAAAGGATATTATCTTAAATGATGTGTAAGTATACAACGAATACAACAAAAACACAACTATTTTCAAAACGGAAACTCCACTGACGAATATAAATGTGAACGACCCACGATCTGCAAATGACGACCAGAGAAAACATCAGTACAGAACAGACACGTATCTTAAAAAAAACGTGGGTAGGACAACAAAGCTAAACTAAAAATAAAACTGTAAGGAACCATAAGGATTCGTCACAAAAAACTGGGCTGGTACAACTAGAAACACATGCGTCGAAACGCACGATCCTTGAACGATGACTCAGATCGAGTAGCACACTAGAAACATACGGAGTTATTACTTATTATAATAACCCCGTATTATACAGACCAGATATGAACAACAATCGGACATTAGCTTGGTTAATAATAAACCATTCCGAAAGGACATAGGATATACTTTAGCGGCTCTACTAGGTGGTAGCACTAACTTTTGTGCGTTTGTCCGTATGCGTGGGTGGGTACACCTCTTCGCTCGTGTAGCCTGCCACCAAGAAATGTGCAAGTTTTACGGCTTGATGAGCAAATTGGGCTGGAAATGACTGGGCTTATGAGACTTAATCCCCCTAATATTATAAATGCGAAAGTGTGTTTGTTGATTTGTCCTTTTTTCACGCAGTAACGGATCGACGGGATTTTTGGCATAGATATAGTTTATGGACCGGAGAATAACATAGGCGACTTTTTATCCCGGAAAAATGCACGGTTCCTGTGGGAAAGCGGGTGAAAACCGCGGGCAAAAGCTGGTAATTGATATTTCGGGATAAGGAGCGCAATGCAGTGCCACGCCGGCCTTTGTTCTTCAAAGTTCTGAGTGGCACTGCAATTGTTATGGGCTGGCGTTATGCTTTCCAATACGCAAACGAACAACCGCTCGTCTCGTTATCAAAAAATATAAAAGTGTTATCACACTACTGTAGTGTTGAATGTTATTCAGAACGCTGTCATTGTTATCATCTATTTATTAAAATAAATACGAAACATGTGCTAGCGATATTATAGTAAGTATTTTATCCTTTTATAACAAAACCAACAATACATCCACAAATATGGCATCTACAATTTTCTCTCTCTGAGACTTTTTAGCAAGTTCCTTGAACTGAACGTCTTTAATTGCTATTGAACAAACATAAACAAGATTTAAGCGAAGCGCAAACAATACGCCGTATTGAGTTGGTGATATGGTGGTGCATACAAATTATGATCTTTTCCTTATCTTTTTAGTGGTAAGATCTGGGTCGAAGGATTTCCCCGAATTCTACAAGATGTTGTTTATCCTCGATAGGTAGCGTTTCGTCATTATCTCACCTTCTGATCGAAGATGATGAGCACGCAGTCTAGAATAGTCCTAGGTCTGAAGCGCAGCTGCCAAAAGATAACTTAAGGTGACAGGAGATTTTCACCTGAGGGTGCAATGGTGAAAGACAAGAACTTGAAAATGCTATATATACCTCCATGCTCTGCGGCCTTAGCGGCTAACAAAATCGTCTTCGATTTCAACTACAACTCGATTCAAACCAGCGATCGCTAGTCTTCCTTTGTTCCACAACAAATAAGTACTAGCGAATTTCTAGACAATTCGTGCTCAATTCGTGCATTCGCTGTACTCAAATGACTAGCAATTTAGTTAAATATTATGCTCATTTGAAATAGGAAAATGTTCAGCATGATGGCCTTCAGACTTACGGATCAAATCGATGCTTTTGACAGATTGGTTTCGCATGAGGACGCGAAAATAAAACCTCGATACGCGAAATTGTTGAAGTATATATGTATTGTATATATATGTGTACTATGTTTATAATTACATTAATTATTAACATAGGCTTCAAGAAGCCGTTCATGAAAGTTAAATCACTTTAAATGTCCGTTTCAACTGTTGAACCGTGTGAGAGAAGGGCCGAAAAACAAATTAACATTCCAAAATTTTTTTAATTTTTAATTTTATTTGGTACCTAACGATACGAGCTGGTCGTTTGCCTGATGGTAAGCATAACGCCGGCCCACAGTCAAGTCACATCAAACCGGAACACAGTAATGCTTGCACACTACTGCTTGGCGGCAGACTTCACGAGCAAAGCGGTGGTAACAACCCAGACGGACACTCGCAGAAGAGTTAGTCCTACCACTAACAAGCGGTGGTAACAACCCAGACGGATCGTAAGAATCAAACAAATTCAAAGACTGAAAATAAAACACGTGAGAGTTAATCAGAAGCCGGCAATCGGTACTAATTTAGCATTATAATTAATCAAGTGATCGGGCCGCCTCGTGCCAACTACCGTTTACGATTTAAAAAAAGTCGTACGCTCAAATTATAAAGAATTTTTGCGTACGCTTCCTAATGAAGTAACCGAGAATTCACCTATTGAACTGTGATGAACTTTGAACAGTGCTCATTTAAGACTGTAGAATCGTACTATGTCTAGCCCAGCGTGGTAAAGAGATGCCATTTTTTAAAAGATGTACCTATATATTTATTCTTCCCATCATTTAGCCCGGGATTCAACACCGGCAAAGTATCACACACAATGAATACTACGTATAGTATAAGAACAGGTGTGAATTATTGAATAACGATCTTGGGTCGTCCGGTCCAATTCGAAGGCGGAACATGATCGTATGATTTCAAGCGCGAACGATTTTCATTATTATTCATTATCAGCCTCTTACGCTCCCACTGCTGGGATAATGGCCTTCTCTCAGAGAGAGGGGTATGGGCCATAATCCACCACGCGGGCCCAGTGCGGCTTGGTGGATGACACATGACCTCGAATTTTGTGGTTTTAGAGCGAGTTTGAATAATCCGCACATAACCTGATATAAATCATTGGTGCGGGCCGAGTCGAGATTCGAACTAAGGTGCGTCGGATTGAAAGTCGCACAAGTTCCCGCTCGGCCACACTCGCTCTCAGTGAACGATTATGTGCCCAATATTGTGATCAGAAAGATTTTCAAACCTTGTAAACGCACCAAGGGCAGTTAAAAATGTACTAAAACAAGAGTTGTAAATCTCGAGCTATTTGATCATAGCAGCTGTTACAACAAAACAATACCTATTTAGACGTTGTTGCCAAGAAAAGGGATCACGGAAGAGGCGACGAAACAATATCAATTGGCAACAGGTGAGACTCCCGCGCCACCGATGGACTTGCGCTGGTGCGATGCGCTCCACGCCGCACGGGTGACACTGGTGTCAATTCTATTATTTCATACCTAAACTAATTTTAGTTTCGCTCTCTCTCTTTCCATTGCATAACAAGAGAAAGAGACGGAAGATGTCAGACAGATCTAAATTTTGTTTTAGAGATGTCAAATATCTTTCGATCTTGATAAATTAGATGCCACTGAATTCATTGCCATTAAATTTACACTACACACAAGCAAGTGGATTAATTTGACAGGTCTAAAATATATCCCATCTCTTTCTCATGTTATGCATTGGAAAGAGAGAGAGCAAAACTAAAATTAGTTTAGGTATGAAATGATAGAATTGACACCATTATCTAAAATAAAACTACCACATGATAAGTCTGTAGTCAACCATTGATATGCGGGTTCTGATGAGTCATTGCACTGTCTGCCGGCGCGGGGACCGGTCTGGTTATCACGTGAATAGACCGCGGCCGCAATCGCTAGCGCAGCTGGCTCGAATCTTTTGGCGGCGCAACTTGACTTCACGCGACTTCAGTTTCAATTTCGTGTCACGGATCGCGCCACTTTTTCTAAATAGCGTGTCTATTTTTCAATTTGTAGCGCTAATAAACGATCCGTATTATGGGTTATGATAATCTTCGATCATGGTCGCAGTGTTAGTGGCGCTTGGATTATTTTAAAATCTGGTCAATGGTATACCTGTATCGCGCAGTCATTGTTTCATGCAGTTATACAGGAAATTAATTATTGCATTCTATTTTACTCTGTGAATCTTTTGTCATTAATACGATAAAGCCTTCTGCTCAGTGGCCTTACTCCGAAAATCAAACGTCGAAGCTTCGGCTGACGGATCGCAATTTTCCTACTAAGAAAGTGTTTCGGATCCAACGTTCGATTCGATTTTTGCACTTGACATTTTGTCTTTCATAGTAGGAAAATGTCGATACGTCAGCCGAAGCGTCGATGTTCGATTTACGGAGTAAGGTCCCAGCTTCCAATCCCACAATGTCAGATCCTATCCTACTGGACCACAGACTTAATTACAAATCTGTGTACTGGACTACTTATATTATTTTAAATGCAAAAGTTTGTGTGTGTGAATGTTTGTTACCACGTATATACTAATTATAACTGACTTTGATTGGATTCGAAGGAATGTAGATAGTTTAGGTATTACACATAGGCTATAAAGATAATTATACTGTCACCGTTTTTAGAGCGAGTGTGATAAATCTGCACATAACTTGACATAAGTCATTGGTGGATTGAACCGAAATTCGAAACTATGGTGCGTCGGATTGAAAGTCGCATAAGTTTTGTTAGTGGGAGGACTAACTCTTCTGCGAGTGTCCGTCTGGGTTGTTACCACCGCTTTGCTCGTCAAGTCTGCCGCCAAGCAGTAGTGTGCAAGCATTACTGTGTTCCGGTTTGATGAGCAGAGTATCCAGTGAAATTACTGGGCTTATGAGACTTAATACCTAATGTCTCAGGGTAACGAGCGCACTGCAGTGCCGCGCAGGCCTTTATATTTCATAGTTCTGGGTGGCACTGCAATTGTTATGGGCTGGCGTTATGCTTACCATCAGGCAAACGACCAGCTCGTCTCGTTACCAAATAATATAAAAAAAAAAAAGTTCCCGATCGTCCACACTCGCTCTATATTATTATAGCAATATAAACCATCTTTTCATCTATTAAGGCTTTGCTTACATTAGGAGTTACTTAGTCTTAGCGTCGCCTTATTCCTCAATTAGTGAAAACGGTGAAAACTTAAGTTAAGAGTTAAGATGAGTTTTTCATGGTTAATGACTGAAGATATGTCCTGAACCTTGAACTAGATGAACCTTGAACATGCTTGACAAGAAGAGGATGTTCGAAAAGTTATTTATCCTGTTCAAATACAATCTATAATGAGAGGCAGGAAGGCAGCATGTTTTTTCCTGGTACCAAAATAAGCTCCAAATCGACTGAGGAAATATACATTTCTCCATCAAAATTTCTGAATTTACTATTAATAGATTATACATACCTACTTTAGTAGGTAGGTACAATAGGACAATAATATTTAGTTAACTAGTAATTCTTTTTAAAAAAGCTTTGCATTAAGTAACTATATATAAATATATGGTCTATAAACTATTTACTTTTACAAACAGAGAACACATAAAAAGCGCTGCCATGTTCCTAATACTTTAAATTGCCTAATGAAATAAAAGTTGAGGGCTGGTCTATTACAAGTTGTACTCTGCACAAGGCTTGACAACCGATTAACATTTCAAACCAGTACCACCCTATGTATGTGAACTTTTCTTTTTGGTTTTTTTCTATCTTTAACCTCTATTGACCAATTTTAAGCGAGCATTATTTGTGAAAAGGTTTCGTTTTATATACCAGTTTTTACCGGTTTTCGCTGGTGATGTCAGTATGTGATGTTATGCAGCCGGCCTATCGGGCGATGATCGGGTGTCGCGGGATAAACCGGTTTGTTTAGGTTTTCAATAGCACTATTTAAATGTTGGCTTTCCGAATGAAATAATTGATAAAACAGTTAAAACCCATTGTTAAATGGTTATTTATAAACCGGTTCCAAGCCTTGGCTCCACAGTTTCATAGTCTTGGTGTAATTAAGTAACAAAGAACACATCAAAATAATTATTAGTAGAATTGATAGCATATTCCTTGAAATGACTTGATTCAACAAATAGATATGAGAGGACATTCAAATCATTAATTATTTTGAATTCTTTTCTCATTTCTTAATATGAAAATAACTCATTTTTGCAAGGCCACTATTTGATAGCTTAAGCACAGTGATGTTTGTTTTTTGGTTCATGATGCAATATGAGTTCTTATCTAGTATCTAGCTTGATGCTTCAATTTTAATTGTATGTTAATTAGATGAGTAACGTTGGAAGTGGTAATCAATTACCATTTGATTGTTGGTTTCACTGCAAGGCCAATCATTCATTGTTCTTATTTTACTTAGATAACAATTTTGAATACAAGCCAAGAGATATTTTACATTCTGCAAGCTATTATTCTGAGGACTTTATTTCATTTCTCACGAGAGCACATGTATTACATTTACTCTTAAAAAGCAGGTAGATTGTGTGAAAGAACAAAATACAGAAATTTTTAGACAAAAAAAAATTTAACTATACATTCTACAATCAGTGGTATTATTAACTAAAGCAGACCACCACATGTGAAGAGAAATTGCATCTTGATAAATTCAGAGATGGTATCTTGGTGGCAAATGTTCATATTGAAAGTTTAGTAGGGTGAGTAAAGTAATCGGTAAACAACTCTTGAGTGCGGCAGTATGGGAGATAAGTAGCAAAAGCTGACTTATCATGCTAACTTTCAGTCCAAATATACAAGGCAAGGAGTGAATATAGATGCAATATGTATAAAGAGTGTATTTCTTCTTCTTCAGAATAAACTTCAACTTCTTTGAATGGCTTCTGCAGGGTTGCCGCAATTTCGCCAATGTCGTGTGGATAGATTGGGGGATAAAGCTTTTAAACGCTGTTTGACATTTTTCTGCCAGTGTCAAAGTGAGGCTAGTGTATAAAGAGAATAATTGCCCTTTTTCAAACATTGCTTTTTGAAATTGTAGTTTTTCAAGTTACTGTCAATTTGCTAATTGACAGCTGATTATAACACAGCATTTTATCATCCATTTATACCTACGCTGAAAAAATGCTTGCAATTTGTGAGTATTTACTTTGAAAATCACAAGCTGCTTTGCAAAACTTACTGTTTACTCTAGTTCTGTTTCAAATAATCACAAATCATTTATTCGTATTGTAATTTTCATACTGATACTCTATTGGTTTAATTTAAATGGTTAACATTTGATTAATTTAAATAGGTTACCTGATTTTAAGCAATTAAGTGGTTGTAGATGATGGACATGCCAAACTAAATTTTAATCTTTATCTCTACCAAAAACTAGAATGTTTTTTAATAATTTAGCTAGTAATTATCATTCTTAGGCACACTAGGACAAAGTTACAACAAGGATATCGAATTTCAACTAACAGATGTTAAGGCCAACAGGACGTCATGATAGTATACCATAAATAATTTTGTCTAAAGTAGTTAACTGTATGTCAGATGCAAAAGTAATAAATAATAATAATTGGCTATCAATACTGAGGGGCACCAGTGAAGGACGCAAACAGGTGTCATGATAAGTCTGACAAATGATCATGTTCAGGGTCAAACTACAACTTACTGTGTTCATTATAGCCTGTACTCCCCGGGTCACCCGCAAATGAGCCGGTTCTCACAACAGGTCCCCAGTGCTGTCTCCTTGCACCCTCTCTACTCTCTGTCCTCTCCACATCTTCCGCTTTACACAAATAAACACCTAGTACGCACCAATACAACACTACACCGATACGCATCGTGATCTTCAATGACACAGTTGCACTGACCGCACACAATAATACGTAACCACTGCCCGAATACCGCACACTATACTCATCCTAATACAATGAGCTACTGAACTGTCCGTTGTTTTTAAGGCCACATCACAAGTTCAATGAAAAAACATTAAAACTACGAATTTTTTATCACAGAAAGAACCAGCGAGGTCGAAAATTTTGACATAACAATTTTGACGTTGGCAATTTTGCATCATGGTAAACTTACTAAAATTGTCTGTGGTCTAGGGATGCTACTTACACGAGTATAAAAATCGACTAAAGGAACACGAAGCTGTCAATTTGTTGACGTTTATATCGCAATCAAATCTTTACGGAATGAAAATGAACGCACCCGATAACCTATTTACCAAAATATGTCAAATGACCTTGCCAGTTTGTAAACAATACCTTGGAGAACAGCTTTTGATCGAAATTATCTAATTTCCTTGTTATATTTTTGCCATATTGATAGTGTGTTTTGTTTATTGTGCGATAGAACATACTGTCTCAAGTAAAAATGAACATCGACTTCGAAACGATGGCTGTTTTGGAGGAGGAATCCCACAATGTAAGTTCATATTTCCTAATTTTCTTTGTTTATTACATTGTTTACTACATTTGTAGTTCTATTTATAAACACTAGACAAGTCTTCAACCAGCGATTTAAGTTTTTGTGCCTTGATACAAACTTGTAACTAAATTATTGACATTGTTTACTTGTGAAGCAAAAAAAACATGACATGGTCTCTTCTATGATTTACTAGCATTGAATTGCACAACAATATGAAGAATTTCATCATCTATGATTAATATTTATTATTTCTACTTCCATTGTGGTTCTTGGAATAATTTTTGTATTACATTTGCTGAGAAATCTTATGGTATTATCTAAATTTTCTAGAAATTTGATAAAAAATTATGTTATCAATGTTATCATCTTAGTATCTTACTATTAGTATTTTGTAACATTATGTATTCCTATCAGATATATGTATCTACTTAGTACACGGTTTTTACATAACACCTGTTAAGAATCATAGTGTAGGTAATCAGTAAACAGTGTGTATAATCAATAATGCCAGCCAATCCTTAAACAAAGAAAACATTTAAAAGTATTTATTTACATTATTTTCATAATTACCTAATTCTTGTTGAACTAAAAACAAATTCTGAACTATAGCCTTATATAACCATGTGTAGTTTAGTGTGGTTATTCCACTCATCAAGGCTCTTTGTCCAAGATACATTTGATCAAAGAGCTTGGGTGACTTCATTAAATTTTGCTCAAAGTTGTAAGAACTACAGTTTGATCAGTGATTATGACAATGACAATAGCAGCACATATGGTTGAAATTCCACCATTTTATTAAACTATGCAAAATACTGTGCAAAATTTCCTAAGAAAACTTGGACAAAAAAAAGAATCTTTTCTTTCCACAAAAAGCAATCAAGAGGTGCTTTTAATACCTACTATGGATAACATTTGCTCTAGAACTATGAGAATGACTTGAAGTATGTAGATATGTATCTAAATCTATTGGTCTGATGATATTGATTTTCTCTCTGATTTGTGTCAAAACAAAACCGAATTCTATTTTTATCACAAAGAACTTATCTGCCATCTAGTGGAATTATAATGATGATTCCAAGAATTCTCATCCAATTGGTGTAAGGTTAGTTTATCTCAGTTGACATAGATGGCTCTGAAATAAACACGCAAATAAGAATTGGCACTTCCGCTTCTTTTCTTTCAAAAGGATGGTAGCAACCATGTAGGGGATCATAAAGCAGATAAATGGGAGCGGGTTGATTATCCTCAATAACCACCAATTCATTTTATGAATGCGAAACTGTTTTTGTTGGTTTATCCTTCTTTCACATAACAGATATACACAATTATAGTTCTTGGACTGGAGTGACCATTGATTAGAGTGACCTACTTTTTCCTGAAAAAGATGTGTGGTCCCTGAAGGGACCTCCACGTGAATGAGACTCCAGTATACTCAGCTAGTAGTAACCAAATAAAAACTTTTATGTAACTGAACAATATCTACTTACTTCTCAGCCCTCACATCTGATTCATGATTCATTTAAGCATCAATTGCGGACCACGAGAATCCCATCGAAAAACCACGATCCCCGCTTGACGCATATCGTATCGTCGACAAACCAACAAACCAACAAACACACTTTCGCATTTATAATATTAGTATGGATTTTTGATGTGCCGTAATGGTCGCCGAATGTTCTAGATTTTCTTTACCCGAAGCCACAGCTTCCGCGCACGCGGGATACTCCCAGGTCATCATACCTGCACCTAGTCTATCTATCACGCTCCCTCTATCGATCGAATCTGCATCCAGGCATTGCGGCACTCTATTTATAGCCCTCGCTATAACAGTTGTGGACATTTGTCCACGGAATAAAGATTTTTTATACTTGTACTTTTTTTAAATAAGTCCGCTCTCGGCTTATCTGGGGCGATCAGGACAATTCCATCGCTGTCGTTACCTCGGCTGCGCTGGGTATTTCCGATCAGCGCAATCTGTCGCTGACCGTACTAGAACAAAGTAGGAGAAACGCTAGAAAGTAAAACTTTTCAATTTATTTTTCTTACAACAGAGGATCACGTTTTTATTTGTTTAAGTAATTTGCGGAATAATCGCAGTAGCCACAGTTTGCGGCATAAGTCGCTAAATATTTCAATCGTAAAATATATTTACTTACTCGTCTGGAAATATCCAAATATTTTGCGTATACTCATACCCCTGCAATATTCCCTATATCGCAGGTGGCATGGACAGCTGGAGATACACAACACAAAAATCCAAGAGCTGTGCACAAATTTTATACTTACCACACAAAGATGCATAGGCCGAGGATATAAACCGGGGCCCCCGCTTTGAGGTCAGGGTTACTACCAACATAGCCATGGATCTGTACATACCTCATCGTTATCCATTTATTATTGACTCTATCTAGTATCTCTCATACAACCTTGATAGCTGGATACCATATAGTATAATTATTGTATTATTGTAGTTACCACCTAGTGGTAGGACTAACTTTTTTGCTAGCGTCCTGGGTTGGTATACAGGACGCTGGACGATCACCAAGACAGTTGCTAAACGTGGTGTATTTCTCAAAATCCTTCCTACACGAGGAAAGATGCGTTCAGCAGTGGACGTTTTCCGATCACCAAGACAGCTGCTAAGCGTGGTGTATTTCTCAAAATCCTTCCTACATGGGGAAGGACGCGTTCAGCAGTGGACGTTTTCCGATCACCAAGACAGCTGCTAAGCGTGGTGTATTTCTCGAAATCCTTCCTACATGGGGAAGGATGCGTTCAGCAGTAGACGTTTTCCGATCACCATGACAGCTGCTAAGCGTGGTGTACTTCTCAAAATCCTTCCTACATGGGGAAGGATGCGTTCAGCAGTGGACGTTTTCCGATCACCATGACAGCTGCTAAGCGTGATGTACTTATCAAAATCCTTCCTACATGGGGAAGGATGCGTTCAGCAGTGGACGTTTTCTGGGTTAATGATGATGAATAATGATGATGAGTTTCGCTCCACCGTCGAGTTTATAGGTCTTTTATTCGAGGGTGTAGGATTTGAAACAAGGCTATATTATTATTAAAATTCCACAAAATTGTTTTGACCGCGCGCTGCTCAAAGTCCGCGTGATTTTGTAATTGTAAACAAAAATACAAATTTATAAAGGCACCACACCTTCAAGAACAAAGTTACGGAACACGGGTCTAAAGAACAAAAAGCTTCCCTCACATTTCTTAGCAAAAACTTGTCACGTTGCAGATCCATTGGTACAGAAAGTACAGTTAGCGATATAAATTGATAACCATTGTAGAGCTAGTCAATTTTCTTGAATTAATTATATAAGCATGAGAACGTTTACTTGTTAAAAGATTATAAAACAGCTTTCGCTGACGTTTTTTCACATATAAGTTTTAATTTCATATCATCTCATATTAATTTTATGGCCAAGTTTATTAAATCAAAAGGTCGTTCTTTTTTGTCGCTGATCGTTTCCGAACACGAGAAGGAAAAACTTAAAAACAACATCCTTACAAAGCTTCAGACATATATATCTCGCGTCATCAAATCTTGCTCTCAATTGACATAAATCAATCTCGCCAAATCCATGGCCAGTCTATCAAAGTCCTTCTCGCCAAACATGATGATAAAGTAGGGACGATATCGAGGATGAAGTAATGTATGAGTATGTACGGAACCCTAAGAGACCGAGTTTTCGCACTTGACGGAAACTTTTTAAACCAAAAAAAAGGTGATAAGAAAAACTGTTAGTAACAAAACTATAATGGAAAGTTTTTTTTATCGTTTAATTTAGCAGATAAGTAGGTACATGATTATTTTGGTTTAGGTACAGTAGGTATCCACTCCATACTAATTGGAGTTACGTCAAACTAAACGAAATGATTGAGACAAGCAGGGTTTGAAGGAAAACTTTATTTTTCATTGAAATACAAATTTCTATATATAGGAAGACCTTCAAACGCAAAGTTGCAAAAAATAATAACTCCCTACATTTATTCGAAAAACTCGAAGAAATCACGTTGTTTCGTCACGTTGCTTTTCAATGTGAAATAAAGGGTAGGAAAATAGCTACGTCCACGTAAGAAAACCGGCAAAGTGAAACTTTCCTATCGACCTATTTTTACCAATAGAATCATGTTTTTATTTGTTTTTCTTTTGCGAAATTATATACCCTTATTAATACAAGGTAACGATACGTGCAGATCGTTTGCCTGGTGTTAAGCATAAAAACCTGCGCGGCACTGCAGCTATAGAGTGCGCTCGTTGCCCTGAGATATCAGACTGATCCAAATATAATGCAGACCGTAGACGCTTATGCAAACGTGCGTTTGCTTGTCAGAATAACAACGCTTTTGCGTCAAGCGCGCATTTCGAGTATCACGAAATCCGCGCTTGACGCAAAAACGTTGTTATTCTGACAAGCAAACGTACGTTTGCATAAGCGTTTACACTGCCCCTAAATCAACTCGATCGACTCTGAAAGGTTATTTAATTGAACGAGT
The DNA here is from genome assembly GCA_907269065.1 of Crocallis elinguaria. NCBI lineage: Eukaryota > Metazoa > Arthropoda > Insecta > Lepidoptera > Geometridae > Crocallis > Crocallis elinguaria. Next base: position 5,056,898 of record OU026076.1, read on the forward strand.
ATTGGAATATGCGACTAGAGTAATCTCATATTAGATCCTTCTCATGTTTGAGGTCGATCGTAAGTCTCAAGTACCAAACTCGAATAAACAATGTACTTCATTTACCTTAATCTTTTTTTAATGACGCAAATTAAGGGGATGCTCCATTTATTTCAGGGGTTTTCCACCAAGATGCTGGGTCAACCACATACGTGATCAACTTGAAACTAACATGTATGTTTTATGAGACCTTTATCTCTCTATGATTGAAGACAAAAACACGATTGATACATTTTCATTCGATACATTTTCTTATCAAAAATTATGCTTTTTTCAGTGTAAAATACACTTTTTTACTCAACGGCTTAAATTTTATTTTCAAAATAATTACTCACACCAAGAAAATATATTTTACTATCTACTGAAGAAGACAAAATTTACCTAGAAAAATTATTAACCTGTTAATAAAATAAATTAGATTTGAGACTTACGTCATTTAGTTCTGAGTTAAAGTGTGTTCAAACAGTGCACACTAAATTCGACCTTATTACGCTGGCACCTCGCGTTATAATAGTTATCCGAAGCGAGCAGTCCTCAGTATAGCGCCGTGCGCCGATGCGGGTGGACCTGTGATTGTTTTTGTCACAAGCGAGCATGCAACTTTCGATATTACAATAGGGAACAAGGACAATAAGAAATTATATGTTCGCAAAAGAGAGAACCGTTTGGTAGATTGTGCAAGAAAAATGAGAGAAGCAAAGATGTAATTACTCGGAGTTATGGTCTGATTATTTTTCTTGGCATATACCTATTACCCAGTCATATTCCTGGCAATTTTTATCCGACTTCAAAAAAGGATGAGGTTCACAATTCGTCCGTTTTTCGTATTTGTTTTTTGATGATACTCGATTTCTGTCCTAAAAATTGTCAAACGATAGAGATTCTTTTACTCATGGTAAAATATTTACCCGACTTCAAAAAGGAGGAGATTGACAATTCGTCCTTTTTCCTATTTTTTTTATGTTACTCGATCTCTCTCGTAATAAAATAGTCAACCGATGGAGATTCTTTTTCTCATGAGTACAATTTTAACCGACTTCAAAAAAGGAGGAGGTTGTCAATTCGTCCTTTTTTCCTATTTTTATGATGTTACTCGATTTCTCCCCTGATAAAATTGTCAATCGATAGAGATTATTTTTCTCATGAGTACAATTTTTACCCGACTGCAAAAAAGGAGGAGGTTCTCAATTCATAGTTTTTACTATTTTTTTTATGTTACTCGATCTCTCTCGTAATAAAATAGTCAACCGATGGAGATTCTTTTTCTCATGAGTACAATTTTAACCGACTTCAAAAAAGGAGGAGGTTGTCAATTCGTCCTTTTTTCCTATTTTTATGATGTTACTCGATTTCTCCCCTGATAAAATTGTCAATCGATAGAGATTATTTTTCTCATGAGTACAATTTTTACCCGACTGCAAAAAAGGAGGAGGTTCTCAATTCATAGTTTTTCGTATTTTTTTGATGTTTCTCGATTTCTCTCCTAATAAAATAGTCAACTGATAGAGATTCTTTTTCTCATGAGTACAATTTTAACCGACTTTAAAAAAGGAGGAGGTTGTCAATTCGTCCTTTTTTCCTATTTTTTTGATGTTACTCGATTTCTCCCCTGATAAAATTGTCAATCGATAGAGATTATTTTTCTCATGAGTACAATTTTTACCCGACTGCAAAAAAGGAGGAGGTTCTCAATACATCGTTTTTCGTATTTTTTTGTTGTTACTCGATTTCTCTCCTAATAAAATTGTCAATCGATAGAGATTATTTTTCTCATGAGTACAATTTTTACCCGACTGCAAAAAGGAGGAGGTTCTCATTTCATAGTTTTTCGTATTTGTTTGATGTTTCTCGATTTCTCTCGTAATAAAATAGTCAACCGATAGAGATTATCCTCGCTGCTTCGTCCTCGAGATTACCAATAACTATTAATACACATGTAGTTATACCGTACGGTGACGCCAGTTTGCACTGATAGTTGAGAATATTACAATTATTATTATTTTTATTTGGGTACTTTATTTTCCTCCTTACTCCAACTAGATAAAACGTCATTCATAGTGCAGTGCTCCGCCAGTTAGTACATTTTTCAGCATTAGTGTCAGTTTTCCAGGTAAAAAATGGGTAAACGGAAACACTCGAAAGACGATAATTACGAGTACATTGCAAAAAAGTTAAAAAAAACTGGAAAGAAAACTTAAACGTAGCCGTAAGAAGCGGCATGTCTCCTCGTCTTCTACAAGTTCTGGACCTAATGTCGACGACACAATGTTGGCAGACAAAGAAGGTTAGTTCTCCATGATTTGATATAAAGAATGTCCCTTCAGACAGTTACATGATAAGTCAGTGATATGATTAGACGATCCTCGTAGGATTATCATTTCGCTGACAATACGGTAACAAGGTCAATCGAGGAAGGGTGGCCTACACTTTACTGGAATAAAATTAGTATTAGTAGGCAGTTACATGATAAGCCAGTGTTATTGTGTTATCACTTCACATCATTGGCAATACGGTAACAGAATTTAATTATGTATGTATACAGTTAGGTGATATAATCACGTTAACTAATAGCATACCAAATTATCGGCGCAATAGCCTAAGCTCGCACCGCGCATCCAGCGCGTAGGCGCTGCACCGTCCTGGCGGCGGCAATGTAGCTAGTTATTTTTTAACTTTAAAAATAGGTTATCTACCTATCTTTTTATCCAATTCTAAGAACAGATTGCTTGAGATCGGCTCCATATTTATCTATGGCTTTAGGTGTCATAGAAATAATTTTGTATACCTTTATGGCTCATAATTCGATATCTACCTACATATAATACACATTGCAGCGGTTATTTCGTATAACTCAAAATTTCAAACGACTCCACGGTCGAAATTGATCCAGATCTTGTGAATGAAGAACTGGAAATTTTCGGGTCTGCGCCTACAGTTATAAATACTGACCCCGTCCCTTCAACAAGTGCCGAGCCCACGCCGTCTATGAGCGCTTGTGTGCCGGCTGTGCCGGCCCCGTTTATCGAACCGGAGGAGGAATTGGCTGTAGAACCAGACGCTGAACATGGTATTTTCGAGTTACTAGGTGATGACCCGTCTATAACTACGTCGTATGGTAAAGAAATTAATCCCGATCTCGCAGTACGGCTTCAACACTTTGTGACGACAGGCCTATCAAAAGAACTTCGCAAAGACCTGCAGGGTAAATACTTACCGCCCAGCAACTGTACTCTTATTGATGCTCCGCTTCTCAACCCGGAGATTAAAACAGCTGTATCGGATATTGTACTTAAGAGGGCTTTACACCAAAAGTTTTGAAAGATGTAAATTTTAAATCTATTAAATGACCCAGACAATTACTACAGATATATGTATTTACCAACCACACTGCAACCCGATTTTGACTGGTTCTCTCGGGCTTTAGATAAACCTGTTAATAGCATTAAATATGATGAATACTCGTTGGAAATTTTCAGTGATGCTTCAACTACTGGGTGGGGCGCCGCGTGTGGTAGGGAAACTGCAAGCGGTGCTTGGACTGAGTTAGAACGTGCAAAACATATTAATTATTTAAAAATACGAGCAGCATTCCTTGCTCTTAAAGTCTTTGCCAAGGACTTATCTGATTGTCAAATTTTGCTTCGGATTGACAATACTACCGCCATTTCGTACATAAACCGTATGGGTGGCGTACAATTTCCACATCTTACGCAAGTTACACGAGACTTATGGCAGTGGTGTGAATTAAGGCGCATAATAGTTTTCGCTTCTTACATAAGTTCGGCAGAGAATTCGATTGCAGATGCAGAGTCTAGACGAATTCACCCAGATATTGAGTGGGAACTTGCTAGCTTTGCTTTTAATAAAATTGTCAATGAACTTGGAACACCTAAAATTGATATATTTGCTACTAGACTTAATAAAAGTGCAGCAAATACATCTCATGGAATAGGGATCCCGACGCGTTCGCTACAAATGCTTTTACTGTATCTTGGTCGCAATTTTTTTTATGCTTTCCCACCTTTCACGATGATACTTAAAAGTCTACGTAAAATTAAGAAAGAAAAAGCTGTTGGTATTGTTGTAGTTCCTTGGTGGCCTACGCAGCCGTGGTTCCCTTTATATAAGAAATTTCTAGTTTCAAAATTAATTTATTTTCACCCTAGTGTTAGTCTTATATTGTCTCATTCCAGCAATCGTCAAGTGCACCACCGGCTTACACTGGTTGCCGGAGTCTTATCAGGGCGTCCATTCTAAGGAGACAAATTCCTCAATCGTCTGTGCACGTAATAATAGCGTCTCTATCTGATAACTCAATCAGACAGTATGACACGTGCTTAAAAAAGTGGTTTGACTTTTGTAAAGTTAATAATTACGACATTCTTGATACGTCTATTTCTAATGTGATAGCCTTTCTTACGCAACTTTTTGATTCAGGAGCTCAATACGGTACACTGAATACTTGTAGATCAGCATTATCATTAATTCTTGGCCCTCAAATTGGCTCTGATGATAGCATCAAACGGTTCTTTAAAGGAGTATTTCGATTACGAACCCCCTTAGCAAAATATAATTTAACATGGGATACATCATTAGTACTGAATCATATGATTAACTGGTATCCCAACGAATCAATAAGTCTAAAAAATCTTTCTAAAAAATTAATAACCCTTTTTGCTCTGGTCACAGCACATCGAATGCAGACGTTCTCTAAAATTGATATTAATAATATTGAACGTTTCTCTGATCACATAATAATTAAAATGCCTGATCTCATTAAGACATCCCGTATTGGCTCATCACAACCTATTTTATCGTTACCTCTTTTTCGCGAGAAACCCGAAATATGTCCAGTCGAAACTTTGCAAGCATACCTTAATGCGACTGAGTCCTTACGAAAAAATCATAGTAGCCTCTTCGTGAGTCTAAAACGACCACACCATAAAGTAACCTCGCAAACTTTGAGTAGGTGGGTTAAAAAAACCCTTGATGAATGTGGTATAGATGTGTCAACTTTTACAGCACATTCTTAAAGACATGCAGTTACATCTAAGGCTAAAAAATTAGGTATTAATCTTGATTTGATCAGGAAGACCACTGGCTGGAGCGGTAGTTCCAATACATTTGGAAAATTCTATAATAAGACTATTGTGTCTGAAGGTGATATGTCTTTTGCAAGAACAATTATATCAGAAGTATTACAAGAACACTAGTTCAATATTATGATTTTGGCATATATATTTTAAGTTTCATCATTATTAATAATTACTATTAGCAGGTAGTCTCTACCAATAACATAATTATTTGGGGTAAATCTCAACAAATGTTATAATAATTGATCTATTGTGTCAATAAAACCAGATTTTTCACAAAGTAAACGGATCTTATATATTTCTCTCAAAATCTACATTTGTATTAATAGTTATTGGTAATATCGAGGACGAAACAGCGAGGATAATTAATGATTAAACGAACTTACCTGTAAGTGAAGTTCTATCGTAATTATCCGAGCTGTTTCGTCTGAAGAGATTACCAACCCTCCCAACCCTAATAACCCAGTGTCAAAAATCTCAAAACTCTGAACTAAATGACGTTTTAACTAGTTGGTGTAAGGACAAAAATAAAGCACCCACATAAAAAAAAAAATATTCTCAACTATCAGTGCAAACTGGCGTCACCGTACGGTGTAACTACATGTGTATTAATAGTTATTGGTAATCTCTTCGGACGAAACAGCTCGAATAATTACGATAGAACTTCACTTACAGGTAAGTTCGTTTAATCATTAATTCTTTTTCTCATGACTACAATTTTAACCGACTTCAAAAAAGGAGGAGGTTGTCAATTCGTCCTTTTTGATATTACAAACAGACACTTCAATTTTATTTATTTGTATAGAGTACCATCAGTAAGTGTGGGAAAATGGGGGATGTTTCATATATCACGATATTTTCGTCGAAGTGGGTTCCCGCTTTTCAATTTTTATTGATTTGATTTACCTAATTATTTTCTCCATCATTTAAAACGGCGGAATATATGCGTTAGCGTAAACCATCAAACATTGCATTATTATTGAAATTAAAAAATAATATATACTATAATAATAAAGTATTCAAGGGTAAGGAAACTCTATTATGACATCTACGTTCCAGCGCGCAACCGAGAACGGCTCACGCTATAACGGCTCGGGCCGCGGCGATCTAGCAGTGGTCTATCGCCGCGTAATATTAGCGGGGTGTGAGCTCCGGCGCGGCAGTGCTTGTTGCGCGTTGCGGGGTGTGGAGGCGGAGCAAACGTGGGAAAATTATATTGAGAGCCTCGTCTTAAGACTCGTCGCCCTGACACGTAACAAGGAAAGATTTAATGTTGGGACGTGAAGTCTTCGGACTTACCGCGGATAGGCCAGTTGGTAGACAGATAGAATGGTACTGTTTTTTAATATACTATTTGCTAACGGGGCGAGCGGGTCGTTTGCCTGATGGTAAACATAGCGCCGCGGCCTATAACAATTGCAGTGCCACTCCAAACTGCACTCGTTACCCTGAGATATTAATTAGGTATCGTAAGCCTAGTAATTTCACTGATATAATCTATCCGTGTTTTGCCGTCGTATTGTGTTTTACTTACACACTACGTTTCATTACCTGGTAGTAAAAAAACTATGAATACAACAATCCATGGCAACACATTCCCCTCTGTTTTGCCGACAGCGACCTTCGTTTCGAAGGCCAATGTCATGGCAATTTGGGGTGCTCCCCTACTGTCTGCTCCCTCACTCCCGCTCTTCACAACATAATAATACCCAATAAATTAATTTCGCTATTCAAAATGTCCGATGGTCATTTTGCATGTTTGTATTATTTAAATTTCTTTTATTCGTAAGATAGACTTGGAGAGATCGGTTTTAGCAATAAGTCCGCACAGTGTTTTAATTTAGAATCTGTTACTGGGGTAATTTCTGAAGGCCCAAGGGCCTTACTCCGAGCGTCGAAGCTTCAGCTGACGGATCGCAGTTTTGTGCGTGGTAATTTCCTAAAACGTGTTCCAGGAAATACGTGTTTTTGAAAATGCCTTACAAGTTTGTGAAAAAAATGTTTGTTATCTCCGTTGAATCTCCATTACATGTCCAAGGATTATATGGAAGTGTTTTGTAGAATTTTACATTTATGAGAACACTGTGAACGGCCGAAATCAAGGTAAAATTTGTCCAAAAAAGCTCATTTTTGAAGGCTTGTACTGAGTTGGAATCTCAAAATTTTACATTTTTGCTCCCACGGAATCCTAGATATAGAGCACATGATACCTATTAGCTCAAAACATCTAAAGAAAAATTTATTAGGACACTATAATCGTGTACGAGCGTTTGTATGGAAAGTATGGAGAGCTGTAGCCTCTTAACACAAAAAAATTAAACACACCCTATACTTGTGTTAAGGAGCGTTTAACACCTAAACATGCCTTCGCGCCTTAAATTTGAGCAACCACAAATCTTGATTTAAGTAGTGTCTAACCGTCGTCGAACTCCATTCTGTTGTGACATTTGTAATCATTTTAGACGTTTATTTTTAGACACTGTCTAGCTAAATAGGCGACTATAAATGTGTGCTAACACGGTTAGTGTTCATAATAACGTGTTATAACACTAGGTTTTACTATTACTTGGAACATTGTGAGCCGACGTACCTTGGCTTTCGACTTAGAGAGAGTTTAGTTTCGGGCACAAAACACCGACCGAGTTACCACGACAAATCACTACATAAAAGCTGATAAATAACATTTTAATTTTGAGCTTTATTGTATTGTCTTTACTAACCGACTGCGCGACGCAAAAGATGGTATTGTGTTTATCAGTCTATGTATGTATGTATGTTTGTTCCTAGGCGCTCTAGACTCTAGAGACCAAACCGAGTGAGCCGATTTTGATTTTTCTTACGTTAGTTGATTTGTCTTAGCCTTGCGAGTGTCACTAAAACATAACTGTGCCTAATCAACATTCAATATGGCGAGTTGGCGACACCAGACTGACTGACAGAAAAATGAATGTCGATGAACTATGTTAAGTGGGGTATCATTGAATAGTTATTTTAAAATCATCGAGATTTAAAATCATTGAGCTCTTATCATTTTTTTAACAGCAAAATTTTACAGCAGTTTTCAATATGAAATAATTTTTAAAGAGAAATTTGTAATATCTAGTCATACATTTATCACACATATACAATATACATTTATTATTTATTATAAATAAATAAAACTGAAGTGTCTGTTTGTAATATCAAAATAGCAGCTTTTTACTAAATGGATATGAAAGTATATACGGTACCCATAACAAAACAACCATTTTTAAAATTTTTGTCTGTCTAGCTGTGTGTTGGTTCTGGGTAATCTCCGAAACGGCTGGACCGATTTTGACGGAACTTTGACTGGCAGATAGCTGATGTTACAAGGAGTAACATAGGCTACGTGGGCGAAGCCGCGGGGCACAGCTAGTTGTCAGTAACAAAGATAAAGGAAAGCCCACTGCAGTCGAACGGAGCCTGACGAGTGCCGCAGCTCATAAAATATTCTCCTTAGCAGTCGTGAATCGACCCAGCGGCGCAAGTACGGAAGTCGGTTCGATAAATTTGTCGACTCGAAAAAACTGATTAATTTATCGAATGTTGCGAGTACCGAAGTCTTATCGTAAAGTATTGTAGTACCTCTATATTCTCTTTGGATTCGACCTAGCTATTCGATAACTTTAGTCGATTGTATGGAGGCTCTATAAATAAAAATCGATAAAACGCACTTTATCGATTTGTACTGTCATATTTATCGAATTTTATCGATCGAAAAGATCCGAACTTGCGCTGCAGGTCACTAAATAGTAAATCTTTAACGAGCCTATCGTTATAGCTCATCGAATGTTATAAACTTCCTTTGTCCGTTTCAATAACTTCAGTGCATGGCGCATGTCATAACCTGCACTCTTCGTCAGCTATCCATCACGGTCGCACTATCGATCTGATCTGCATCCGGGCACTGCGTCTGTTTATTTATAGACCATCCATGTTACCAAAAAAAAAACTTTTAGACGCCTGTTTAGGTAGACAGTGTCTATAAGTTAAACACCACAACACAACTTTCACAAGTGAAATGATATGAATAGAAAAGTCAGAACAAAAGCGAGTTAGACAACGGTTAGACGCTTCTTAAATCAAGATCTAGACAGTGTCTATAAGTTCTTTTTTGTGGTAAGATGGCTAACTTCCACACGACATTTTATGTCAACCCAGTAAACTTGCTTCAGTGACAGTAATGTACAGTAAAACCGAAAAGCCAAACTTATCCATCAATCATGAATTAGGTGTGAGGACTGCCTAAGTGTCTAAATTTTTAATCAGTTTACTTTTTAGACAAGTTCCAATAACACCGTCCACCTTTCAAGACATGGATAAAGGGATATTCCACATTCCAGTCTTCTGGTGAATATAAAGAAACTTGATAGAAACGTCGATGTCAGTCAAAATGATAATTGGTGCGCGAATAGACCTGGTTTTACCTGAGAACAATGAAGCCATCTAATGTTCTAGGTACCATACCTTGAAACCTTGAAAGACGAAAGGGGTGGCCCTTTCGTAGCAGCCTATGGGAACCGATCCGAGTGTCTTGAATAGGTTAATCACAACGCAACATACAACACTATCCTATGCAATAATCTAGGACATCGAACATTCTAGAATCGGTACCAAAGCAAACAAAGAGAACTGCCCCGTTTCGAACGCATAGAGCCACCTGAATCGGGTCGCATACATTTTCATCGAGGATGCTGAATTATACTTAAAGGCAATCGAATATTCTAGAAGTCTACGTTCGAAAGCTTGAACGAACAAAGAACTCTGCACTTATATCGAGCGCATAATCATCCCGCGACCAGGTCATATAAATTTCATATCGAGGATGCTCACGTGAACAGCCATCAATTGGTGTCTTCGATTGCCAGAAGGCTGGTTCCAAAGCTTCTGAGAACAATGAAAACGGCCCAGTATTGCCCCGCCTCAATACCGCCCCTCCCTTGCTACCGGGCAGCGGGAAGGTGGTTGCGTAATTTTAATGAAGGACGCAATCATATTGGCAGTTACCAATAGCATCGAATGTTCCATAAGCTTCCATACCGGCCTCCTCGTCCCTCATACTGCTAACATGCAATCCATCACTTTTCCTCTATCGATCTGATTTTGCAGTGGGCCCAGTGGGGGGATGCATTTTTTGGCCTATTTGTGCTATCTAGAACGTTGCGCATGTCAAATGCAACCTAGTGCTCCGGTAGCTCCGTCTAGGCTACCTGGTACCGGGCTCATTTCGCTCCAGCCTGCACTCTAGGTGAGTCGTGACTTATCCTAAGATCCTTAGTCGATTTTATCACTTCCTTACAACACAGTTTTGGAGTTTGTGTCTGTTCAGTTATCAATTCGGGTTTTTTTGTTTGTTGAGTGGCTTTTAAAAAATAATTATTAATATATGCAATTTCTCATAAAGTGTTTTTGGAAGTTTTAAAATTTTCTCGCGGGCTCTCTGACCTGTTGAATACGGTAGTAGCTGCTAGGCCGCCAAAGCTAGTTTTTAGGTGAATCGTGCTCGTGTTTTGTTATGTATTTTAAATAATTTTAATTATTACAAATTTGCCTAAGCCGTGTGTTTTGTTAATTAAAAGCATTTGCAGATTTTTTAAAATTAAAAATAATGAGTGATCCAATTCTAGTACTGTAAATTAGACAACCGTCAATATTGGCGCGTATTTCAAACGCCAAATGCTTGTTTGAACCTACACATTTACGATAATCATCACTTTACTAGATACCGCTCAACGCGTTAAAATTGTAAAGTTGTTCTACAGAAACAACAATTAAGTAAAAAAATTATCATAAAATTACTTCGAACGATTTAACGGCTGCAGAATGTCCAAAGGCCATTTAAATGACTTTTTTGTTAAATAACTAATTAATAAAAAAAATAACTAAGATAATATTACACTTTGTGTTTTTTTTAAAGGAAACCCAAATTGAATCACTCTTTATAAGTATGTAAACCAAAAGGTTTTTTAAGGGAAGTTATAATATTTCTTGGTAGAAACTTTGCTAGTTTTTTATGCGTATTAGAGAAGCACTTTTTGTACATGTAAAGGTATTTGATAGTTTCTTCTAGTTCGACTCGACTACCAAATTGCGCGTGGTGTCTAGCATTTCTAGAGACCTCTTTTGAGGTGGTATGAGTGATACGGAGTACGGGATCTTACCTGGGCTTTAGGGTTTTAACTTGTCGCGCCCGGCCTCGGAAAATTTTAGGTCATAGGAAGTGCGCTGCCAGTGCGAGGAGGTCGGTGTCCCGTGCTAACGGGGAGGGGGGATCAAGGGTGCGGTTTGTGCGCTTGTGCAATTGCAACATCCGGGCTGTGACCTGTACCCACCCCGCGTGCCTCGACATTATTACGTAACTTATATCATAAAGATGAGATGCACGGTGTTGGATGGTTGGTATTTTAACCAACCGTCCAAGCTCTTCAAAATGATTCGATCACATCCAGCGGCGGTATCATCAGAAATCAAAATTGACAGGAATGGTCGTGTCGTCCTTCGTTCGTCCCATAAGTGAATTTACATTGTGAGCTAGTGCAGTGAAACTGGCAAGACATTTTATGAAGAATGTGTTTCCACCATTGAGTTTGGCTGCCATACTAAACGTGATATTTTCTTTGTTCCGTAAGAAGGCTTGCGCAGGGTGGAGGGGAGGGGGAGGCAATGCGGCAATGGACATGCGCATTTGCGTTTGATGCCACACCCGGTAGTGGCGAGGTGGGAGGGAAGTGGGGTAACTGCGACATTGGACATGCGCACTTGAGCTCATCCTATTCATCACTTTGAGTTGTGACTTTCAGTAGTGAAGTGGTGTTTTCGGCAGGAGGGCAAGGTAAGAAACAAAGGAGTGGGATAGTAATAAAAGATTTCCATATTAACAAAAATATGCGCTGTGAATCTATTTTTAAAAGTGTTTAGTGTCTTTAACCTTTTTAACTAGCTTCTTGCCGCGGTTTACCCGCGTTCCCTCAGGAACCGTGCATTTTTCCTCGACAAAAATTAACCTATGTTACTGTCCGGTCCGTAAACTATATCTATGACAAAAATCACGTCGATCCGTGAAATAAGGACAAACCAACAAACGTACAAACACACCTTCGCATTTATGATATTAGTACGAAGTAGGACTAGCTGACCCGCGGCTTCGCATACGTAGCCTAAGTTACTCCTTGTAACATCAGCTATCTGCCAGTGAAAGTCCCGTCAAAAGCGGTCCAGCCGTTTCTGAGATTAGCTGAAACAGACAGAGAGACAGACAAAAATTTTAAAGATTGTTGTTTTGTTATAAGTACCGTATGTACTTTAATATGCATTTAGTTAAAACCTACTATTTTGATATTACACAGAGACACTTTAATTTTATTTATTTGTATAGATTAAATGCATGTATGCAGGTATGTGCAAAATACCTAGGTTGGAAAAAGTGTGCGTAGGAAAGTGTTAAACAATAAAAAAAATGAAAATATTATTTATTTTGATTGCATCTAAGTTTAATTAAAATTATATTATTTATTTATTTATTTATTCATTATTCATAACCTCAGAGTGAGCATTACAGTTTCCCAATGCGCCCACTCCAAGTCCTTAAAACTAGACACACATGATTATTTATTATGATGTTTTAGTGGTGATAACAAATTTATTTATTAAGTTGGTGTGTTGGTTTTATTGTGGCTTGTGTGTACATGCTTTTAACATTGTATGCGTGTAATATATAAAACAATTATGTTTTATAAGTCAGTATTGTTATATACATATATACAGGATGTATATGTAAACTGACACAAAATGTTAACAGAATGTCGTACTGGGTTCTTTAAAAATTTAGGAAGTATTTGTATCATAAGAAAGAAGTAAAAACATCTACTAAAATGTCATTAGAGTTTGCAGGGTAATTACAAGAAAATATGGACAGCCTAACATTATGCCAATGGCACGCGATCCAGCTGTCTATGCCTGCCACGCAGCGCGCGCCCGCGCGTCAAGCCTGCGGCAAACGTGGTGACTCTGTTGTGTTTGATGACATCAGAGGTAAAAAAAAATCCCCTTGATTCATGTTGTATATCACCTGTATAACCTCCTTAAAAGTTAATACATTTTATGTATACACGCTGTATGTAATAAAATATATTAATTGTTGAATATAAAAATGCGTTATTTTATTCCTCCTGATCCTGTTGTTACTAAATGACTGAAATCTTCCCACGTCTTTCATTGATATTTGTTGTTGGTCGGTTTTTCATATTTTGTAACAAATGTGCGCGCGCGCACAAACGCATAGCGATGCACACACTATGCTGCTCTCATTGCTCGTGCTCCTTTAGCCGACTAGCCGGTCCGCCCGTCGCTCGTGTCGTGTCTCTATTCAGTAAAGTACGGTCGTATTCTGGTTTTCTTAAAATAATCTTTTTATTGTATTAGGCTATTACTCATCCATAGATTTTGACTACTATTAAGTAGTAACAACCGTTTGTACCTAGTATTTGGCACTTTAGAAGTTTGAAACCTGTTTAAAACCACAGCTTGTATAAAGTTTTACTTTTTACTTTACCAGAACATTTGATATTCACCTTTACATATCTACTTTCATAAAAAATGTCCACTTATGTTAATGCCACTAATAAATACTTAGTCAGGATATGGTCACGAAGAAAAGTAAACTCCGATCAATTTTTGCATTTTCAAATTGGCATAGACAAAATGGATGCACGCGGCCATTTTCTCATTTACATTGTAAACGCTTACACTCATACCCCGCACTAGGATTCCCTGTGTTGCAGGTGGCATGGACACACCTAAATACATATCACAAACATCCAAGACCCGAGAACAAACTTTATGCTTACACAAAATCTGCCCCGGCCGGGAATCGAACCCGGGACCCCTCGCTTTGCAGGCAAGGTTACTACCAACTTAGCTACGGAGCCGTCATTGTCAATTCACACTATCTAAATTCAAATTTAAAACTTACATCTGACTTTTCTTTCGGGTTCCATTCTTTCGTCCGTCCCCACATTTTACGTCTTAAATGATTAAGCTTAAATAAAATATTATTACGCCAGTTATTTTGTCTAGTTTTAAAATTGTATTAATAAATAATAGAGTTTTCCTATCCCAAGTATATGTATAACCGTAAAATATTAATGTATCGTCTATTTTTTTTAATTTGATTTCGAATTTGAGACGGGTGTATCCTTTGCCTGATGGTAAGCTTAACGCCACTCCATAATTATAGTCAATAATTACAGTGCCACTCAGAACTTTTAAACACAAAGGCCTGCGTAGCACTGCATTGCGCTCGTTAACCTGAAACATTAGGTATTAAGTCTCATTATAAGTCAAGTAATTTCTCTGACTTTCTCAGAAGTGTAACAGAAAATTCTATATATTTCTATTACGTCCTTATTCGTCACGACCGTTCCAGACGAGGGCGTCCCTCCATCCGTTCGTTATCGATTTCGTCTGCCCAGTGTCTGAGGTAGTCACAAAGTGAAAGAATGTTAATGAAAATAATTATTATTCAATTACAATAAACTGATATTGTAAAAGCTTTAAAAAAAAGCGACGATTTTTTTTTAATTTAAAATCTTAGCACTATCTCCGAAATGTACTCATCCTATCCAATGAAAAATTATTCACACTCGCTCTAAAACGGTGAGAAACCGGCATGTTCAAGAACCACAAAATTCGAGGACATGTGACATCCACCAAGCCGCACTGGGCTCGCGTGGTTGATTATGGCCCATACCCTTAGAGGAAAAACTCTAAGCCCATACCTCTCTTTCTCTGAGAGAAGGCCGGTATCCCAGCAGTGGGAGCGTAAGAGGCTGATAATATATTATAATTCACCTAGGACCTAGGTGATGTGACCTGGGTTAAATTCACAGATTTTATTCTTAGGTGAAATGAAGACACTTTTCACAATGTTCACTTTGTTTTACTAGGTGATAGAACTCTTCTGTGAAAGTCACAGATATCGTACGTTACGAGAACCGTCAAATTTGAATTTTGTGAATGTTTTTGTCGCACTATTGAATAGCAAAGAACATAAACAGCGTTGAAGAATGTTATGCATGACCGCGAACTTGGTATCCAGTTAGATCTCAGTTATTTTATCAGCGCAGCCGTTATCCCAGTGCTTTATATCTTGTAATTTTTCTATTTGTCTATTTGTTGTTGGATTTCTTTTTATATTTTTGATGGGATAAAACTTACATTATTCCAGTGGTTGCTTAAGTCCCGCTCAAGATCGTGTTTTTCTTTTCCCTTTTTTTAATTGACGTACTTATCGTTTTTAGGCATAATAAATTAGACAACAGCGCGTATTTTTAATCCAACGTTCATTAATTACCAAAGGCTACAACTGCGCAGTTGTGTGCATGAGAAATCTACTACGCAGCTACTTCGCGTGTCAGTGATCCGAGGGACAAAATACCGAGAGTATATTTTTTGTCCGAGGTGAACAGACAGGACGCAAAGACAATCGAATAGATAAATAGGCAGATAAGCAAACAACCAAATAGACCATCTCACTGACAACAAGAACAAACCCTAAATTATTTAAAAAAAACAACCTAATAAACTAATAATTGAAAAGAAATTCTACCCTACCCCAGACCCACAGTTAAAACGAATTTAATGACACCTCATATGGCTAATACTGGTAGACAGAGCGTGCCAAAGATATAGGCATACATATACATTATACATGCGCTTGAAAACCATTAACCTCTTTTCATTCGGCAGGCGGGTAAAAAGACAATGAGAAAAACATTAGTCATTAGTTTGTCATTATTACAGCGCAAGCGCACGCTAATTTGTAACTAAGGGCCTTTGCACAAAAAATTAAACACACGTTAAACCTGTGTTAAACATTGTTTACCGCCTAAATATGGCTTAGTCGCGCGATTAAATATGTGCAACCACAAATCCTAATTGAAGTAGTGTCTAACACAATTCTGTTGTGACATTTCTAATAATTTTTGACGTTTATCTTTAGACGCAGAAATCATAGGGGAGTTCAATCGAGTACTGCTTCGTATTTTTCTTGACAGTATTTTTACCTAGTTTTAGGTATTGTTTTAGGCAAAATGAATGAAACATCGTCGCATATTCTGATCTGACTTTCAATCATGACCTAGGACTACATCTGCGCAGTTGTCTGCTACTACGCAGCTCCGTATGTCCGTGATCCTACTGATCCGTGACATCTAATGAGAGCCCGTCGCGCATATGAATAACTAGCGTGTGCCTGCGGCTTTGCACGCGTAGAATCATAATAAAATGTAGCCTATAGCACTCAGGGATAATGTAGCATCAATTACCAATTTGGAACGGGCACGGTGGGTTTCTGGAAGGTTCGTTGACTTTGAGCACGGATTGGGTCTGTTGGTGTCTTTGTCATTTATTATGTTCTGATAAAGACAGCATTAGTTTTAGTCTGTGATTCGGGTAGACGAATGTTGCAGAGGCCCGCTGTTAGAGTCATTTATTTTAACTTTAGGGCCTATTTGAATAAAGCATTTTGAATTTGAATTTTTAGAATCGGACCAGCCGTTCCAAAGATTAGCGGCTAGAAACAAACAAAAAACTCACAAACTTCTTTACCATATTAGTATAGTTATAGATTATTGAAAGAAAACACACGTTGCAGCTTTTAATCCTTCCTACTAATCTAAATGCGAAAGTGTGTTTGTTGATTTGTTGGTTTGTCCTTCTTTCACACAGTAACGGAGCAACGGATCGACGTGATTCTTCGCATAGATATATTTTAGGAACCGGAGAGTAACATAGGCTACTTTTTATCCCGGATAAATGCAGGGTTCCTGTGGGAACGCGGGTGAAAACCGCGGGCAGAAGTCGAGTATAAAGTTTGAGTATTTTTTGTATTGGCTGCGTCTGGTCCCGTTCAACGTTAACAAAATAGTTTAAATTAAGACTGAACATTTCTATTACTTACTCATTACTTAGGTACACGCTGTTTGTACAAATGCTAAAAATAAACGCATGACTCGTCCCCACATTGTCAGTGTGTAATGGTTCACTATGTAATGATGTACAGAATAGTTATCGCTACTTCGTCATTATTAACACGTGGGGCATACTAAAAATAACGTAAACATAATGGTTTTTTGGGTCAACGTTTGAATAGTGAGTAAGATGCGACCTTATTTGAGTGACGATTTGACCGGAGATGATTTTGATGGTCACCCTATTAGACCTGCGGCGCAAGTACGGATCTTTTCGATAAAATTGACAGTTAAAATCGATAAAACCCACTTTATCGATTTTAACTGTCAATTTTATCGAATAAAACCCACTTTATCGATTTTAACTGTCAATTTTATCGAATTTTATTTATCGAAAAGATCCGTACGCGCGCCGCTAGTATTAGAATCGGCTCTCAAGTGCAGCTGCCGTAAAAACCGGACAAGTGCGAGTTAAGGCGGTATCCTAGTCGGTTGTTAGTGGTAGGACTAATTACTCTTCTGCGAGTGTCCGTCTGCGTTGTTACCACCGCTTTGCTCGTGAAGTCTGCCGTCAAGCAGTAGTGTGCAAGCATTACTGTGTTCCAGTTTCATGAGGAAAGTAGCCAGTGAAATTACTGGGCTTATGGGACTCAATACCTGATGTCTCAGGGTAACGAGCGTACTGCAGTGCCGCGCAGGCCTTTGTGTTTCAAAGTTCTGAGTGTTACTGCAGTTGTTCTGGGCCAGCGTTATGCTTACCATCAGGCAAACGACCAGCTCGTCTCGTTACCAAATAGCATAAAAAAAATCCTGAGTCAATGACATTCACCATGCTGTCCCCTTTACACATACTGTCGGTTTGCATTGGTGTAAAAGAGAAGGGAGACCGCGCGGGCCACTAAAATTGAGTGAAAATCCTAAGAAGCGTAATTACTTCAAAATTAGATGCCTAATCGAAATAATACAGATGCATATGCAAGACATTTCGTGCAGTCAACAGAAGGAGAGAGAGCAGAAGTGATACTAAGACTAAGATTCAGAGAAGAGCCTAATGGAATGGAATGTTGCTTCCATAACATGTTAAAACAGAATTAGAATTTAAATTTTAGAATTTAAAATTTTAGATTTTTTTCAGAAATTAGAATATTGACAAATGTAAGCATCATGAGTCGACGCTTAGATTTGTTTCCGAATTTTAGCCCTAGTGCCTTACACATAGCTTTAATACTTGGCGAGATAAAAGAATTCACGCATCAGATTCAGTCAAGCCTTCTGAAACCGTCTGATTTTTCCTTGCCGCGGGTAAACGGCACATGTGACCGTTTAGCTCGTCAAGTATTAGGTTCTCTCGCTCTCTCTCTCACTCGCTCGCGTTCTCTCCCTCTCTCGCTCGCGCCCTCTCCCTCTCTCTCTGTCTCTTGATAAAAATCGATAAAATTGACAGTTAAAATCGATAAAGTGGATTTTATCGATTTTAACTGTCAATTTTATCGAATTTTTTTATCGAAAAGATCCGTACTTGCGCTGCAGTAATTTCTTTTATCTGCTTCTATTCGCTGTAAAACTAATAAGTTTTACAGCGTCAGTATTACTTTCGGTAACCGCTCGCGCTGTCACTGGCCGGCCTTCACGAGAATCGATACTAATGTTACTGCGTCCAATTCGTTTTACCAGAAATACACAAGTCAATGTTGGGCTTCATCGATTAATTTATTTAAACCACATCGAAATATATAAAAAGTACCTACATCGATTTTTTATGAAACAATTTTATTTAATAGCAACAAACACAAATGACACAATCACTAAAAAAAATAGTATATGTATTCTATATTATATAACATATAAATGTTATATTTACAACTAGCTGCTGCCCGCGGTTTCACCCGCGCGAAGATATTGGATTTCAAGGGTTTTAATTTTTTGGCACGGAACTCTAATTATTTTTCTAAAATAAAAGTAGCCTATGTTACTCCTAATAACATCAGCTACCTGCCAGTGAAAGTCCGGTCAACATCGGTCCAACCGTTTCGGAGATTACCCGGAACAAACAGACAGACTGACAGAAAGACAGACGAAAATTTAAAAAATGGTTATTTTGTTATAGGTACCATATATATACTTTCATATACATTTATTAAAAAGCTGTTATTTTTATATTACAAACAGACACTTCAATTTTATTTATTTGTATAGATATCAATTAACTAATAAGCAAACATTATTAAGCCAACAGTTATTTATTGAAACTATATACACAAAGTAAAGTAAAAAGTATACATTCGAATAAATAAAAGACAAACACATCCAAATAGTAAAAAACATTAGAACTACTTTTGAAATCTATACATGCAAATATAACCAAAAACAATTTTTAAAATTTTTGTCTGTCTGTCTGTTTGTTCCGGGTAATCTCCGAAACGGCTGGACCGATTTTGACGGGAATTTCACTGGCAGGTAGCTGATGTTATAGTAACTTAGGCTACGTGAGCGAAGCCGCGGGGCACAGCTAGTACGCGAGTTTCAAACACTTTCAGTATGATATTAGTT
Organism: Crocallis elinguaria; assembly: GCA_907269065.1. NCBI lineage: Eukaryota > Metazoa > Arthropoda > Insecta > Lepidoptera > Geometridae > Crocallis > Crocallis elinguaria. The sequence goes on from OU026076.1 coordinate 5,076,570, forward strand.
TGATTGTGAAAAAAATATCCCAAACATTCTATCATTATTATCCTATAAATTGATAAGGTCTGATTATACACTCTAAAGATAAGAACAAAAGACAAACATAAGTATTTTATATAAAAAGGAATTGTATATTACCGACGTTGTACCTCGAATAGGACTTGGCGAGAGATTTTTTAATTTAGAAATGCAAGCACTATAAAATGTTCTACTTTCTACCAGTCGTAAAAAACGGAGTTAATTTTCCAATGCGGTAGCTACCCCACCCTAAATCTAATTGAATAGCCTAAACACACAAACGATAATAAGGTTTCGCGTGAGTGCTTTGCATTCTAAAACACAGAGATTACGACTGTACTACGATACTAAGTACCTACATTAGTACACTGCATTCGTTGTTACTGAGTGCAGTCAAACGATAAGGTCACTTTGCCCAAGGTGGGGGAGTACACCAGCCGTTGCGAGTTGCGTTGCGACATACCTCGGAAACATACGCAGTCAGTTCGTACTTCGTGAGCCGTGCATATGCCATTGGCGATTTAAAAAGTTAATTTTTAAAAAAAGAAGTGCTCCCTCGCCGGCTCGCACTGCGCAACGCGAGTTTGGTTCATTCAGTTCAGCAGAATTCTGTTCAGACTCAGTGTGCGTCGAGACACTCTCCGAGGCGGACGCTTTCTTATCCACTCCTATTATCCATCGTAAGTGGAAAATGAGTTTCCAATCAAATTCATCTGAGAAAAGTACACAACAGTGACCTGTCGCGCAAGTGTTGTGAACGCAGCGCAATCGGCGGCCGAAGGTGATTTATTTTAGGTTATTAACTGACGGTTACTATTACTACGCATATAATATATATATGTATATATACACTAGCATCGCTCGCCGGGATTGTACGACGCAGTTTCGTTTTCGTATCGCCGGCGTATTGTTGCTAACTGAGAATTAAACTAACTGCGTATATGTTTGTTTTTACGCCGGGAATGACATTGTTCCTGATGATATGTAGCGTACTTTGTTAGCTATATTTACTGTGATATGCAGTTTATGTGTTAGGTCATGGTTGAACTTAATGCCAATGCCTTCATGTTCGTGGTACCTACATGAAGGTTTTAATTAATCCGCATTTTTTTGTTTGTTTTATTGCACGAGTGTTGTTGTATACACGTTTTTTTATCATCAAAATATGAGAGATAACGCGTTTTAGTTATTTTTATTGTTGATTATTAACTCGCCGGTTTATAAACAATTGGCTACATAATGATAATGATTGGGTCGTATTTTCAGGAGATATCAATTATTGACACATTTTTTTTTCTTCTGTCGTGGCCAGACACCGTTTGTGTATTTTGCCAATTTCAAGTTTAATACACATAATTATTATTTATGCGTAACATTAGAAATTGTTAGTTCAGCTGTGTGACGAAGAGGACTCTATTATTGTTATAGATAAGGAGTACCTAATCAGTAAGAGTACTTTATTGCACTTTTTAGAGCCGGTCTTCTATTTTCAAATAAATCGAGATAAAACACCTTATAATTTTCGTTTGTTACATGTAAATCATTGAATTATTTTACGTAAAACAAAAGAAACGGCAATATAAGGAACTTATTTAAACTACGTAGTTCAACACAACCAAGGCTCCTCGCGTAAAGTGATACAGTCAAACCTTCAAAATGAACACATGTAATTAAATTCGATATATTTTCTTCTGTAGAGTGAAAATCTCTCGTCAGTCGACTTTATCGAACCATTTTGCTTATTTGACAACCAATAATGTATTTTATACAATGTTGTTGTAAATAATAAATATTGATTAACAAAATGCATACAGATTATCTTTCACACAAGCTATCTGTACTTTCTACGATTGTGTCATACGCCCTTATATTACCATAATATATACATACATTTTTAACTATAATAATATTATTTATTATTAAACGATAAGTTTTATTTCATTTAAAGAATTAAATATCGTCGATTAAGTAGTGACAGGTATGGATTCCAAATTCAGAGTTTTCCACATAAATGTTCCAATTATTAAAATTAGGTATAACTTCGTAGTTTCCTGGGTTCTGAGAGCATCGGGATCTTGGGCGTCGTAATTTCTTCAAATGTTCAGTTCCGCGGTCATATTGCAAGGCCAAGCTTGCGTCCATGAAGCTTGGTGTGCTCAATGAATGGAAGTGGCACTTCGCGCCAGTCTTTTGCTTTACAAAGTGCAAGTCCGTCCTCACGTAGAGTACTGCCCCGATCTTTGGAACGGAGCATCCAAGTATCAACTTGACCCTCTTGATGCACCAGCGTAGAGCTGTTAGTTTTCTCGACTACCCTAGGCTCACCGAACACCTTGAGCCGCTCAGTACGCGTAGAGACATCGCGTCTCTTTGCATCTTCTATCGCATTTACAACGGGGAGTGTTCTGAAGAACTTTTTGACCTGACGCCGGCGTCACGGTTTCATCACCGTACTAGTCTTTGAAAGCTCTTTCACACCTAATTGACACGTAGAAATCTCATACTGTACGATTCTCGCGATCATTTCTGCCGAGGACATGCAAATTGTGGAATGAGCTCCCGCGGTCTTTCCGACAAGCTACAACATGGGCCTTTCAAAAGGAGGGGAACAGAGTCTTTAAAGGTCGTCAACGTATCAGTAGTACCCCAAGGTTGCAGATATCCATAGGCGACGGTAGCTTCTTACCATCGGCAAAATTTTAAGTTTTATTTTTAAATATTTTATAGAAATTCCTTGCTTAGTGAAAGAACTTCCAACTAGTGGATCCATCACAAAAACCTCGACAACAAGTGCTGAGATAAAATCTATAGAACCTATTGGACTCGTCAAAACGGGCCCAAACTAGAAGGGTTTACTTGTAGCCAATCCACCTCCGGCTCTATCGTCAAATCAGCTTCATGATACCAAATTATTGTATTGTCATCCAAACTACTTTTTTGTTAGTGTTAGTCTTTTGTTAGTGGGAGGACTAACTCTTCTGCGAGTGTCCGTCTGGGTTGTTACCACCGCTTTGCTCGTGAAGCCTACCGCCAAGCAGAAGTGTGCAAGCATTACTGTGTTCCGGTTTGATGAGCAGAGTATCCAGTGAAATTACTGGGCTTATGAGACTTAATACCTAATGTCTCAGGGTAACGAGCGCACTGCAGTGCCGCGCAGGCCTTTGTGTTTCAAAGTACTGGGTGGCACTGCAATTGTTATGGGCTGGCGTTATGCTTACCATCAGGCAAACGACCAGCTCGTCTCGTTACCAAATAACATTAAAAAAAAAAACTACATACACATACAAAGCTTTATTTCGATTCGACAATTAGAAGTAGGTTAAAATTGACTTCTCTTACATAGTCATGCAAGTGTCATTCGGGATGATGTTATAGATTCTAACGATACCCCATACGCCCCCATACGTTCCAGGTGGAATAAAGAAACTCACATATACACATACAAAGATATATAAGTAAGTGACAGTCTGTTCAAAATCATCATCCGTCTGCCCTTAAAAGTACTTATAGAAATTCCACTCAGTATATTTTCTTAATAGTGATCGTGCATAGTCACCAATAACCAGATGAAGAGATAAGCAATAAAACTATCATTTTGAAAAAAGAAAGAGACCATGTCATGGGTAAACGTTTTGCAAGGAACTATATTAATTTTCATATAAATTTTCTATAACATACAGAGCTTCAACTCTTAGAGATGACTGCTGCAAAGTACAACGATTGCCTTAACTTGGTAGTTTTGCAGCTGTGTATCATACTCCCCATACATTTTATAGGAGTCCCTCGGCGGTGGGGTGTACGGCTCGTTAGGAGCAGCGTCGGGAGAGGGGAGCGAGAGACGAGAGGGGGGTAAGCGCGGGCGCAGACCGGGCAGGAAGGCTCAGTTGGACAAGCAAGACATGAAAGCCAAATTAGGTTGGTACAGATTCTTTGGGAAATGTTGTTTGAACTAACAAGTGCACGGCCTGAACACCAAACTAATCTCAGCAACTATTCTCAGTGGTGCATGTTTTGGAAAATTATGGTTGATTGGTGACGGGATATAAAACACAGGGACTGGAAAGGTTCGTGCTAAATTTATGAGTTTCTGTTCTTTTAATTGGTTTCTGTCTACTTAATTAATGGGTATGTTTTATACTAGTTAGGATTCATACGTAGGTATGAATCCGTAATCCATGGATGTGTTTGCTGTTTCAGCAATGGGTTTGTGTTAAATTAATGGGGTTTGTGTTACAAAAGCGAGTATGTGTTACATTAATAGGGCTCGTGTTAAGTCATCTAGTTTGTTTAACATAAATGAGGTCTATGTTATATGTTACACGACGGGTTTGTTTTACATTAATTGGCTTTGTGTTACATCAACGGGTTTTGTATTATCTTAATAATGGGTTATTGTGTTACATCAACGGGTTTTGTGTTATATCAACAGGTTTTATATTATCTTAATAATGCGTTTTGTGTTATATCAACGGGTTTTATATTATCTTAATAATGGGTTTTTGTGTTACATCAAAACATTTGTTTTATATTAGTGAGATTTTACAAGTGTAATGATTTTTGAACATTGTGGTTGAAAATGTTAATTGAAATAATTATCTTCCGCAGTTGTTACAGTCATATAAATGGAAAAAAAAAACAATAATAATATCTGTATTAGTTTTCCTGGGACCGGACCATCAGAAAATTTAACTAGGTTGCTATTGACCTGCCTTTCGGAATATGGTTTACTAGTTTTATTTGCCGCGATAGGAAAATGAGCTTTTACTTTTCAGCAGTGGTAGCAACATAAGCTACTTTTATCCCGGAAAAATGCACGGTTCCTTAGAGAACGTGCAGAAGCTATATATGACACACAGTTACCTAATCCTACTAACTGTACTCACTGGATTCGCTCTATTTTGTTATTATTATCAGCGCTGAGACCGTACTAACCATAATATACGAGTAGCTGAAATAAATATGATTTAAGGTGATTGTTAACAATGATATGGTTTTTGAATTTTTTGAAAATCAAAATACTATATTATTTCTATTAATAATGCTAACTAACGTATCACTAATACCACTTATATAATTATATATTAGTATATTTATACACTATCCAATCTATCCAACCTTTAACCTTATAAGGTTATAGGTTGGATAGATTAACCTTATTAGGTTTAGGTTGGATAGATTTGGGGTGCTATGCCGGGAAACCTCCACGTGGTGCACCCTGGGTGCCTGTCATCAACCTCTCCTGGTTGACTTTTCGGTCCCGGAGAGGTTGCTGACAGGTAGCTAATAACCCGGCGAGGTGGGCCCCTCCGCGTGTCCCTCTGAAGGGGTCAGCAGAGGGCACAGTGGATGGGGCGTATGGGCTGAGCGGAGTCCGAAGGCCGCAGGGCCAGGACGAGCTTGCCGAGGGGGCCGCATTAGCACGCGTGGCCCTCCGGTGTGGCTACACCGGACGAGACAAGATGGGGGCGCGCTGTTCAGCGTGGGGCAAGGGTGGGTTTAGACCCTGCTCCCGCTGGCAGCGCGCGGAATCGGACGAGGAACAGGAGATGGACAGCCCCTCTTATTGGGGGGGGCTGGACGAGGAGGGGCGCGCTGGCTACCAGCGTGGGACCAGGGGAATACCTTTTTGGGTATGAGAGCCCCCCTGCTCCCGCTGGCAGCGCGCCAAATGAGACGTGACCAAGGAGGAGTGAACCCCACCCTGGCATACAGCGACGGCTGGGGGGGGGTTACATCGGAGGGAACATGGGAGGAGGAGTCCCCGGACCGGTGGTGGTTACCGGGACCCCTAGGTTCGGGGGCAAATCGCATTTACCGGACATAGACGAGGTGGAGCGCGCGGCCGTGTTTTTTTGCGACCGCGCGCCATTGTGATGGCCCCCGCCCTAAGCGGCGCTCCGTGCGGGCGCCGTGGCAGGCGGGGGACACGACGGTGCTCTATGAGCACGGAGACGGGGGCGCGGTTTAACCCCTCCGTTTCCTCCGGGAGGGCCTGGGGCGTCGGATGTGGGGGCATCAGGCGTCCCTCACCTTTTATAGGTAAGGGCCCTCCCGAGGCGGGGGCGTTGCGCTGCGTACGCGCACCGCCCGAGCCGAGCGGGGGAGCTAGGCTCCTCGCGAGGCGGGTCCGCCCCAGGGGGGCGGACGACGGCTGACGGGGTTCCGCGTGTAGTGCGAAAGTGGCACCGCAACCCCGTCCAGAAGCTGAGCCGTATAACGCCCCGGTGGTTTTTTGGTGGGTAGTGCGCTGCGCAGTGGGCGAGCGGGAAGCCCACACTCTCTCCGTGACCTCCCCCCGAGGCACGGAGGGGTAAGCTCATAAAGGAGTTTTTCCACCGGGAACAAAAAAAAAAAAAAAAAAAAGGTTGGATAGATTTATTAAAGAAAATATATTTTACTCTATTTCTTCTATTAACAATTCTTACTAACGTATCGCTCATACCGCTTATAAAGTGTAATTTAATTATAATAATTAGTAAGTTAAAAAGTGTAGAAGTTGGATAGAGTTATTAAAAGAAAATATATATACCTATGTAACTTGTAAGACTGAGTACAGAATTTTTGTTTTTTCTGGGTTCGTTTTAAACGAGCATAATATCAGCAGACGTCCACGAAAGTTGATATTAAATAATAAAATCTAAGGATCTTACTAATAAAAACTGACTCGAAAGAGACAAAACATTGAGTAACTATTCAATCGTTATACAGTGATTATTAGTAAGGCTCTTAATGTGCAGTACTACGGTTAAAGTTATGCGCTTTTTTCATGTATCCAAATTTGTACGAACATGTCACCAATGTTCGACGGTCGCGCACCTCGTCAATCAAACTTATACTAATGGGGAGACCACACTGCTTATTTATCCCGCTAGGTGGCTTATTATCGCTGGTGTTATTTCGCTGTCAAACTTCATTATAATATTTTTGTAAGTAAACAAAAAAATCGTTTGAACAATAAAGTATGCCCCTGTGAAGTGCATTTCATTAAAAAATAAAGGTACACACGTTTCCCTTCTAACGAGAAAAAACGGAAGTTGTGGATCAAAGCATTTCGCATCAAAAATGAAACCAAATGCATTTTATATGGAGACCATTTCAAATCTAATAATTTTTATGAAGCGAGCAAGTTTACTGGTTAGTTTAATTCATTAACCACCAAATTAAACATCAATGACAAGCAGCAGCGATGGTGGTGCCATCTGAGATTAGTTTTGCCTGTGCCACCCCATTATAATTACTATTCAATTAATCGCAGTACTGTACTGTGCGTGTGAATGATTGATAAAAAAAGAAACAATCGACGGCACTGGTTTTCATTCAGCATAGTCAATATCTTGATATAGTGAATTTTTTGTATATTTGTTTAATTGAAGAGGTCCTAGTTACCGTGGCCAATACGTTCACACAAGTAGCTCTCAAAAGGTCTACCTATCCAATTTTGGATAGCATGGTGCAAATAAGTTTTGAGTTTCTTTCTTAATCAATAGTTGTTTAAGATCCGAAATTATTTATCTATAACTATATGCTTGGCTGGCTGTTGACTAATTATAAACTAAGGGCATTACTAATAATGTCTGTATAACGGTTGTATAACACAGTGTTTTGTCTTTGTTGTTCTTTGATAATTTTAAACTGAATCGAAAGAGACAAAACATTGTGTAACTAAGTATGAAACCGTTATACAGTCTTTATTAGTAAAGCCCTAAAGACAAAAGAGAAGTGAAAACGAAAAACTAATCGGAATATGATAGGCTTAGCTTAATGGTGGATTTCGTAGTAGATTCTGTTTGTCAAAGTAATAATATCGTTAATTTATGTATAAATAAAACAGTCATCTTTTCGCACTTAAAACGGTAATTTCTGAGTAATGAAGCAAGATTTGGGAACATATGTCCTTGGGAACGTGTTTCCTTTACTATACAGTGATATGATGTTTCTTTTTTACTGTTTTCGCATATCTTTTCCGGTTTGGTCAAATCTAAACAAACTTAACAAAGGACTGTTTTTTATCTATTATAAAGGTCCTTGCTGATTAGATAAAAATAAGAAAGCTAAGCTTGCTGACTCTGTTACGATAAACTAAAAAAAAGAGAGGCGAGGTGTGAGTGATATAGTTTTACTACCTATATGAAGTTGAAATGTTACCTACCCGCAATTAATTTTGGCAGCCGCGGAAACACTTAGCTGGACAAAATCCACTGCGCGCACTGTGGATGTAACAGTTTAAGATGAGCGAGCGAAGCGGTTCAATGGTTTTCCTTTGCGTTTTTATTTCACATATACCTCATGCCTCGTTTTGCTTTCGTCCTGCGACTGTTCGACTGTATCTCCAAATAACTCGCGTTTCCGTCCGCTATCCGGTTGCATAAAGGGTTCTTTACCACATTTCAGAGCGCAGCCGGCAGTCGGCGCGCGAATGCCGCGCTCGGAAGAAGCTCCGATATCAATATCTTGAGGAGCTGGTCGCCGATCGAGAGCGTTCAGTGCTTGCACTGAGGAAGGAGCTGGATAAGGTAAGTTTTATTAACACCACCAATATTGTAAAGACAGCGCTTCGTGTAGTCTGCCACCAAGCAGTACTGTGCATAAATTAATGTGGTCCGGTTTGATGAGCGAAATTGTGAAATTACTGGGCATACGAGACTTAATACAAAGTATTAAGGGTACCGAGCGTTCTGCTGTACCGCGCTGTCCAATATTTTTCAAAGTTCAAGATATAGCACTGCAATTGTTTAAAGGCAGAATTCTTATCACTAGGCAAACCTTATTTAGAAGAAGAAAGTCAACATAATAACAAATGAGTGGGAAGGAGAAAACTCTCTCAAGACGTAGGTATTGTGGTCTTTGAAGCGATTATGGTGAAGTGATCAAGTCGCCCTCTGGATAGAAGTCTCATGATGAAGTTTGACCCAATTCGTAGGGTCAGACTTCCACCATGAGTTTTCGGTGATGGACAAACACGCGTAGCGCAACAATAGCTTGGTGGTAGAGCATTTTTAGTGCTCGCCTGCTTCATCCTCAAGGGAGCCTTCGGGCAGCAGTAGGTACTTAAGAGCCAGTACTTAAGATTCCAAGTTTAGCGAGTACTCCATCTTCGACCTCAAGAAGATCATTTAAGATCAGTTGAGGTTGACTGAGATTTATTTCTTATCTGTAGATACAATAATTGCGCCTCAAGCCACGAAACTGGGTGTTTAGACATCCGTATCATAATGTTTATTTCGTTCCACATGTGAGACAGGATTGTGTACATTAGAAAAAGGTAGCCTCATTGAATAATATCTATATTTAATTTTAATAATGTTTTTATATTGTTTCAGTATTACAAATGGAACTGCGAGCTAGACCAAGGCAGGATCCCGGAAGGCCTTGAGGCTGTGCTTCAAGAGATCGGCGTGGTGAAGCAGGAAGACGCCAAGCCGTTTTAGGTCTATACCCTCTTTTATATCCATCAACACTTTTTCCATCGTGTAGCAGTAACAACAGCAGATATGGAGCTCTTAACACAGTTTGTAGAATTGTTTGAAAATACGTCTTTACCGTTGGTGATGATCTCCACCGTCACAATACTTTTTGCAACAATGTTCTCCGTTCTTGTATCAGTACTATTGCTGCTGATAGAAATAGGCGCCGAACAAGGCGTGTTCCTACAAAAGCGCCGTTTCAAAAAGAAGAAACCAAACAAAACGCAACCTAATGACGACAACGAGGTCCAGCCTCAGGAAAACCAACGTAACGCTGAAAAAGCTCCCCAAAATCAGGATCCGAACAATGAATCAACAGTAAACAACGGGAACCAACTTACTATGGGTACTGAAAACGAACCGCACTCTGCAACACCTGAAGACCAATACCTTCCCCAACAGCAAACACCAAACGATAACATTGAAAGAATTCCTCGAGATTTGCAAGCTGATCTGAGTCGCATGCTGAAGGTACTGCTGCGTACTAACAAGCTTAACTTCATCGTGGTCTTATTTTTGGTGGTATGTGTTATCTTGCATCTGGTTATGATCATTGTTGATGGGTTTTCTAAGCATTGGGTTGAAGCGAACTTAACGGCTCTGAATCAAGCTAGCCTGCAGGCTGCAGAGATGGCACTGAAAGGCTGCGGTGGTGATGCCGCCGATGCGACCGTACGCCCCCCTGTCGAGGAGGGGGCCACACCGGCCCCCTTTAAGGCCCCATGAAATTTCGCCATTAGGTCTGCCGTTCTTATATTTTTGAGTACCATCGGATTTGTCATCACTCATTTACTACTTAAACGTTTGGAATTCTACAAAATTTGGATTATCGTAAAGGTTCTGATTCTTTTCACCGTTGTTGATCTTGCGATCGTGGTTTTATTTACGGGATACGATGCACAACCTTTATTTATATTTTAATACGGCATGACTTAATGGCTCGACATCGGATAACGAATTTTTACGCGTTGACAATGACTAAATACGTTATAATACTAAGGGCCGATCTTTCACTTGCAACTGATAGCTATTGAATCAATAAATTTTCGTCTCTCATTTTCGAGTCTTTCAATTCGAGATTAATGCACCGTTAGCTATCTAAGGTTTATTTAGGTTAGTCCATAAAATTTATTTACGTCTGTCCTCACCACAGACTTAGATGATTCAGGGAATTATCTAACAGGACGTAATCTGACTGTTGAAAGATCGGCCCTTAGTAACATACTTAACCGCGAGTCCCTTCGATAACAGAACAACTTTTTATCGAAAAATTATAGTAAATCAAGATCCTATTGCATGTCGCAATTATTAACCAAACGGAACAGCTAGTTAAGTTTAATACTATTTTAGGATTAAATTCTGTAGTTCTATGTAGGTAACTGAAGTTGTATGTGTCAAAGTTGTAACATAGTTTTATGTGTCTACTATATAATATAATAATAATAATAATAATAAATGTTTATTTTCTCAACACAAAAAGAAAAACAGAATATGGTGCAAAACACATAGTGAAACCTGTTTTGTGTGAGACTGGTGCCTGAGATAGGTATAAAAACCTGTAGTACAGGTCACCAGGACTCCACTCCGCGGGTTTAACAAGTGAAAAACCAAAGATTAAGCTTAGGCTCTCGAGAGCCAACTAATATTACAATAAATGAACTTAACATAGGCATCGGAGCATGATAAAAACATATATACATGCATACACATTGTGTATGCATGTATATATGTTTTTATCATGCATACATTACACATACATACACATTAAAATGCGTATACATTCACAAATTTATGGATAAAGTTAGCACATCATATAATATGTAAGATGTAAAAGTGTGTGTTCGTGTGTACATGTTAGAATAAATATGTGATGTGTGTGGGTACGTGAATTTGTGTGTGAGTGGAAGTGTATGCCTGTTATGCGTGCGAGATATCGAAGGAAGGTTTTAATAGATCGGTGATGAAATGTAGTATTTTGCATTCGAAATCATCCAAATATGTCTGCTAACCGGGATTGGTTGCATAATGTAATTATATTAGAGGTGATAGATAATTTTCAGTATTTTGATAGTCAAGGGTTTTTAGCCAAATAGTAACAGTTTTTTTACATTTATATTTTTGAAGAGGATAAATCGTTAGTGTTGCATTCAATTTGTTGTATATGTAAGGACCAAGGAAGCAGAAGAAGTTATGCGAGAGACTGGTGTGAAAGGATTGCGTGCAACAGTATAACCGCAAACTAGTTAAGACAGAGTCCGCGTCACTAAAGATTTTATACTTATTATCATGACGAGTCTTTTTACGTACTCCTTTCAGATTTTCACTAGTAACCATCCCACCTGGAAGCCCAAATTGAAATGCTACTTCAGTTCGCCCCGCAGGCGGAGACGAAATCAGCATTTCCGAACGCTAAACACGTACTAATTCCTCTCATACGGTGATATAGGTACTAGCGAAGGATTTCGAAGCTGGGCGCAAGTACGGATCTTTTCGATCGAATAGCTAGGTCGAATCTAAATATCTATACTTTACGTTCAGACTTCGGTACTCGCAAAATTCGATAAATTTATCAGTTTTATCGATTCGACAAATTTATCGAACCAACTTCCGTACTTGCGCCGCTGATTCGCGTTTAAAATATGCTAAAAACCTAATTATATTCGTTACTCTCGAAAACGTACTAGAGTAACGTTTGTATATACGCGACTGGGTACAAACCGGTGTGCTGGTCACGACTCTCGAGTAACCTAATATCTGTTGAGACTTCGCTGCAAGCGCTTCATTACAGGAATTTATATTTGTTTTGTTTTTTATTTCTGTATTATTACTAAGGCTAAGATTCAGAGATGAGTCTATAAGCGTGGACTTTTGCTTCCATATGTCAAAACTGTATAGAATTTGACATATGGAAGCACGAATCTCCGCTTAGATTGGTCTCTGAATCTGAGCCTAAGTGCGTGACAAAACCGCTTCCAATTTTTTTTGTGCGCGGACTCTTTTTAGTTTGTAAGGAGTTTACGATAGGTAATGTTAATTAAGTCGGTGATTGATCTGAGGTAATCCTTAAGGTAATTTAGGTGTTCAGCATCGATAACTGAAAATTTTCTTTATCAGGTGGTGAAAAAACCGATAAATCTGTTCACAGGCTAATAACCAATATCTCAGGGTAACGAGCGTACAGCAGTGCCGCCCAGGCCTATGTGTTTCAAAGTTCTGGGTGGCATTACAATTTTCATAGGCTGGCGTTATGATTACCATCAGACAAACGACCTACTCGTCTCGTTATCCAATAATGAAGAAAAAAAATTAGAAAATATTTTTTTTCATTATTTTCCGCTTTCGGATAAGTAAGTACATCGCTTTTTTCAAATAAACTTTTTCTTTGACATTGAAGACTATCTGACAAGTAAATGTCCAGTTAACGAAGCTGAAGCGTTATATTGTGTTTATTTAATGATAAGCTTAATATAGTGAATGTTAGGTTTTTTTCACGATTCCCATGCCATCATAAGAAAGTAGTAATGCTTATGCGTGTGCCTGTCTATATGTAGATGTCCGTGTGTGCACGCGTGCTTGTGTATGTGTGTGTGTGTGTGTGTGTGTGTGTGTGTGTGGGTGGGTGGGTGGGTGGGTGTGTGTATTTGTGTGTGTGGGTTGTGTGTGTGTGTGTAAATGAGCGCGTGGTTGTTACACATGTATGCACTGTGTGTATTGACATAATGTTTGTATGATATTGCGTGTGTTTCTAGAAGTGTGTAGTAACGATACGCCTTTTGTGTGCACGCGCAATTGTGTATATGAGTGTGGTTGTTTTTATGAGCGCATTTGAGCGTGTTGTACGCAAACATCCCCGTCTATAAATAAATTTAAGATACCTGTGTCTAATTATGTGTGATATGCCCAATGCCACTCTATTTTAGGACTGTGTTAGCTTAGGTCGCACGATATATACTTTTTAACGTAATTAATCGTCCATAGAAAATCATTATTATTATTAAAAAAATGTTTAGAAACGCGTGGGCCGTCATAGTGTTTGTAGGACAGTATTGAACGCGCGCATTCGCTACACGAAGTCTTGTTCGCGAGCCAAACATTCGCTACGCGAGCGTACCATTTTTGACAGCAAATCTCAATGGGGAGGCACAGGCAAAGCTAATCTCAGATGGCGCCACCTCCGCTGGTGCTTGTCATTGATGGTTACTTTGAGGGTTAATGAATTAAACTATAACCAGTAAACATGCTCGCGTCTTAGAAATCATCAGATTTGAAATGGTCACTACTTATCCTAGAAAAATAATTGGTTTCCAGTCATTTTTGGTGAGCAATGCTTTGATCCACAATTTCCGTTTTTTCTCGTCAGAAGAGAAACGTGTGTACCTTAATTTTACACTGAATTGCACTTTACAGAGGCATACTTTGTTGCAAAGACGATTTTTTGTTGATTTACTAAATATTATAAGTAATGAAGTTTCATAGTGAAACAGCACCAGCGATAATGCGCCACCTAGCGGGATAAATAAGCAGTGCGGCTCCCCATTTCTGTAGCATAGGTGCAAAAACAAAAAAAACATTGAATGCGTTTGATCAGAATCATAGAACATACACGTATTTCCAAGTTACAACATATTTTGACGTGCAAATATAAATTCCAAATTATCAATAGCTGATAATACCTCCGTATTTATGAAAGTTAAATTACTCTAGGTGATCGTTCTACTTAAAACAGAAATTTAAAACATGCTCGTAAAACCTTTAAAACGTGAACTTTTGCTATGCCGAAGAAATTAACACACTTTCCCCTATTGATGGGATTTTGCTCTATCCCCTCCCCAATCTCACGTGAGATTTTTCTAAATGCGTACAGTAAAATCTGTTTATTCGCGGGGGATACGTTCCATAAATATGCCGCGAATACAGAAACCGTGAATACGGAATGGTAATTTGTATCCTTTTGTTATTATGTATGTAATTATTAGATCCGCGAATAAAGAAATTTTTAGCCGCGAATTAGGAATTGGGTCGCAATTTTTTAATCCGCGAATAGTGAAAACGTGAATGAAGGAAGCGCGAATAAGGAGCTTTTACTGTATTTACAATTGCTGCACGCCGACGCAGCGTTCGTCGAGTCGCGCGTTTGCCCTGTGGTGGCTAAGCAATCAAGTGGCTACTGTGCTACTTTGCGTCGTTCGCATATTTACCCATATTTTATTGGAGAAACATATTTTACTTAATTTAACCCAGTTTTCTCGCTTCGCTTGGTTTGTACCCGGCAGAAGGCGAATAGGAGATATCGCTACTCGTGTAGGGATGCTCACACGTTTTTAATCAGTTATTGAAACCATGATTTCGGTTATTACTTCTTGTAAATAATTAATATTTTACATAAAAAAAACTTTCAGTCCTTGTACAAGTAACAATCTTTACAATAATCCTTTTTATTTTCGTTGCAAAAGTTCGAATTTAATAATGAAAATATTCAGCGTAATATATATTTTTCTAATCCTTATACTATACTTTTTTACTCTATACAATTAATTGGAGGAAGTTATTCCCTTTTTATAATATCAAAAATAAGTTTTGTACGCCTATTGATTAAAATCCTAAAATTTCCTATAAATGTGTAAAATATTGTTGTAAATAATCAATATAAATGTTATTCATAAGATTGACCTTAGTTTTACCACTTCCCGTTATCTTATGAATAAATTATTTTAATCTAGATTTAAAAAAGCTCTTGGAATGATTGAATGCTGTACATCCCGGTAAAATGTTCATATACATAGTTGGTGTACCGCTTTTCACCCCTTGTAATCACAATTAAAATGTGTATATACTCTGATAATTTAGCTATGAGCAACTACTACAAACTAAGTTTGAAAAAAAAATTAAACAAGAATAATTAATTAATGCCATATTTGAACTTACAGAAAAAAAATTTCTCTCTGCCAAATTCAGTTAAAAAATATTTTCTTTATGATAAAATCATGCATAGGAAATGTCAGCACCAGTAGTCACCAAGTCTTCGACATCTGTATGCTGTCGTGTTTGAACGTTTTCGAATAAGCATCTTATCGTACTTATAACAAATTTATTTTTAAATAACATATTTATTTTAATTTCAATTCAACAAACAAAGAACGTCGTTATATTAATTTTAATTCGTGGTGTTGAAACCAGGTTTTTGGATAATGTTGTGTATCCAAAGAGAATGCGAGTATATGAAATATAATTTGTAAGGACCCCAACCAATACAATAATTGACTAGAGAGTAATACTAGAAGACTTATAGTCTAATAAGTAATTTTTATTAATAATACACTTAAGTCAACCTGTTATTAATCCTTTCATAAAGTATTAGTCATAAAATTACCCTAGTTTTACCACTTCCCGTTATCTCATGAATGATCTTCTTTATCACATAAGGCATGACGAAAATGCTCAATTTTCAACTGCACCTAAATAACAAAAGTGCATTCAGAATAAAAAAAAAACAATGTAATTTATGAAATAGACATTTTTTTTCAATGATCCATTTGTGGCTTCATGTATAATCTGTATAAACGACGGTTTAAACAATATGATTTTTATATTCGGTCCTTAATTTAAAAAAAATTGTCGGCTTGAACTTTTAATAAATTTGATTATCATTATATTGAATTAATTTGTCTCACATTTAATATACTTTTTACCAATCAAAGATAATTGTCATTCTTAAATTAATCGGTGGTGGTGAAACCAGGGCATAGGATAATGTTGTGTATATAAAAAATCGAAAAAAATGTGTGGTATTAGAGAATAAGATTAGAGGACTGTGGTTCAATGATTAAATATGTAAAATTTTTAAATATATAAACTTAGTCACTGTGCAGGTTACATTTTTAAGACTGGGTGTGGTTTTAAAAAGAACAGCTGCCAATCTCGGCAACGCCACTGTATAATGTTTTAAGAATCTCAACTCGTTAGCTTTATAGCGAGAAAAATGGCGAAAAATGTACCCTGTAATATATAACCTTATTGGGAAATTAAATATTACTTATAAGATTACCCTAGTTTTACCTCTTCCCATTATTTCATGTAAATCTATTTTCAGTAAAAGTACTTTTATAATCACTTAAATGATGTACATTTTGGGAAAATGAAAAAAATAATCAGTAAAATATTTGATTTCTATGTCCCATTAGCGTCGCGGTTTTTTGTTATGTATATTGATTGGTCTGGCGTACTATCACTAATTTAACATGATGTTTCATACCAAAGTTTATTTTTATTCTTGAATTAATTGGAGGTGGTAAAATCAGGACTTAGGATAATGTTGTGTATATACAAAGGCATGATTATCTCAATCAAACAGGAAATTGTTAGGACCCCGAATAATAAAAAAGGGGGTTTAGGGAGTAAGTTTATAGATTATACATCAAACGTCAATTAAGTAAATATTTAAGTATTAATACTTTAAAATTTAGTCACTATAACTATAGTAGGAGCATTCGTCAGTCTAAGCGCGCGTGTGAAAAACTAAAAAAAAAAAAAAAAAACATTTTAAGGTTCCGTAGTATCTCAATGCAATGTAAAGTTTCATCACACAATATACGTTGGTTACAAGCTCGTTACATCATTATAGTCAAAGAATGAACTTAAAAATTTGAAAATGCGCATGCGCAGTTGATCCGTAACTAAAAATTGTGTAAACTGGTACAGAGTAGGATCAACTGACTGGTCCATCATATAACGGTTTCTTGTTTTACTACGGAACCATTTTTATGCTTAGGAATATGATAAGAAATAAATTCTAAATTAAATATTTTAATGTGTCGTACAAAATAAAACTCACTTAAGGTCATAATTCTTAAAGTACATAGAGACGCAAGGATAATAATAATTAATATATCTGTAAGTAATTATAATGATTAAGGGTAAATTTTCAAGTTATAATATGTATATATTATTGTTATATACATTTACCTTAATTAATTAGGTACCTATATGTATCTGTACTAAGAGGGCTTTAAATCTTTCTTTCTATTTTTTAATCCGTACACATACAATTAAAATACAAAATATACTATTTATCGAATTACCAATACTTGAAATAATTATTATCATACAATGCAATGGTGAGAGGAATAATTAATAAAAGTGGTGAAACGCTAAACCTGTCAAAAACTAAAAAAAATAATTATAAACCTTTTCTGTGACGTCTAACCTACTCATCAAAGATCAACGCGCGCTCACTATTTAGTATGCGTCCCACTATTGAGTATGCGTGCCCACTATTGAGTATGCTTGCTCACTATTGAGTATGCGTGCTCACTATTGAGTACGCGTGATCACTATTGAGTATGCTTGCTCGATTGTAAATGAATTTAAAATAATAATTAATTTAGTCTGATAAAATAAACTATCTCTTTTAAAAAAAGAGGTCGGTTCTTATCTGCTTTAAAAAACATACCAACAAACACACTTTCGCATTCATAACATATCTCTACATATAAAATGTATCTTTAAAGAAAAAAAAAACAATTACTGAATATATATTATAACCATAATTATATATGTATACCTACCTAAAAAAATAGTTTGTCATGAATGTCAAAGCATTTAGGCTTTTTTTATCCGTGGGGAGACGGAGAAAGAATATCTCCTCTGCTATCGGGGCATGCAATCGTAAGAGGCGATAAACCCGAATACCTTTTCTTTCTCTGCTTCTTCTAGTATAAAGACGTCCTGATTATAACTTGCGCATTTTTATCTTTTCATTATAGTCATCATAAAAGATCACATTTGTACCGCCCTTTCTACGGCTAAGCGCCATCTGCACTCACCCACCGTTCGGTGACGTTGTGAAGGTCGTTAGACAGCACGGTGCTTCAAAACCAAAAAAACTGTTTATTATTCAGTGACATAAGCCGAAACCACAGACATACAGTAGCAGACCAAACATTAGGCATTTAATAGCGGGGCAAGTACACACACATAAATATGTCGCTTAGACTGGGCCGCGTTAAGGATCCTTGTAGTTAACCGATATTGGATGAGTGCTTCCTTGGGTGGATTAGATTATTGGTTATCTCTGTGAAAATTTTATTTTCTCAAACAGAGCATAGTTTTGCTCTCTGATTTGACGTAAAACCAAAAGCACCTCTTTACCAAAAGTACTTGAGCTGTCAAATTTTGGCCCTTGCTAACAAATTCTACTCTCCGATTACTCTAGTTCAAGGCTAAAAGCATTAACAAATAGCGCCTAAGATAGATTATCGACGTAAAAAACTGGTTAGCATGAACAAAATATTTGAATAGTGAATTCAAATATTTTGTTATGAAATCACTATGAAATTCTAAACGCAAGATAGTGACCATTATGCTTACCGATGAAAGAGAATCCGATGGATAATTTGCTGTGGGAAGCATTTTCACGCCGGTATGTACTGCACTTCACCATTTTCACAGATTTTATTATCAAATTAACCAAAAAGAGCTATATTTTCAAATGAAAATAAATATCAACAATCTCACTGGACGTTGACGTAACGTGACGTGCACGCTGACTTGCAATATCAACGTCGCGGCATGCAACGCTTAGTCTGTTGTTTATGTGTTGCATTGCAACACATAAATGAACGAGATACCACTAATGACGTTTCAATGGGGGAGAAAAGGATAAAATGATCATGTCTATGCGTAAAGATACAACTATGATTAATGTTTGATCTGCTACTATATTACAAATCTGTGGCCGAAACCATTATTTAAAAAACCTGCGTAGAAAAAACGGAGAGAAAGAAAAATATTATCTTATGTCACATAATTAAAACTAATCTAATGACACCTCATATGCTAAAATCTATCAAACCGTTTAGTCTACGCGTGCCAAAGAAATATACATATACACTTCACACACGTTCGATTAACATAGCCCTCCTTCCCGACGGCAGTTGGGGTAAAAGTGCGCTTTTTTCAGTTTGATCAGAATTTTTGATGTCTTTTACATAAAATATAACTTCGGTCGTACATTATTATTTATTATTCTTTCGCTAAGCATTGCTGTCTGTTAGAATGATTGTGCGATAACAATACTTAACGGTTGGTCCTTCATCCGATTTAATAACAGTTGTTGAAAAGTGTGTCACTTAATTCGCTTAGAGCTGCATAAATCTAAACCCTTGTTGATGATTATGCAGTACAAACTTGTTGTCCTGTTGATATATAAAATATGTTTAAATATAACGGCAACATCACTATTAGTAATGTCGATCCATTAGGTGTAATTATTATAAGTATAAATTTATTATATAATTATATAATATGTACATAAAATGGTGTATTTTGATTTGAGGAATTTGCAGTATACTTTTAGAGTTTGTTAACTTATTAATAATATCTTTTTACAAAATTCACATTTTTCAGGATTTTATACAGGGTGAGTTTAAATTGGTATGTTATCCCGGAAGGAGGTGATCAGGACCATGGTTGTCGACAAGTTCTGAGAGCCTCCATTGGAAAAACTTTATTCATATCTTCAAAAAAAAGAAAAATAACTTTAAACCGGAAGTGCGTGGCATTTTCTGGTTTTTTTTAAGTCTCTTCTAATCAACATTATCATTTGACAAAGTTCAACATAGTTCAAGTAAATCAGCTGATCTAGGGCTGCCCGGAAGTTCTGTAGTAGAATTTTGACGTAAACATTAAATGCCTTGAAAAAATTTCTGAATTTTAAAAACTCTTAAAACAAATGTTATGAACTCCAGGAGTACATTGACCCCCTTTCGTACAAACAAGTGTGACCGTGTGTGTAAGAAACTATTTCGGTGTACACCTTATACAACGCATATATATACTACTTGTATATTTGAATTCCTCACATCAAAAACTAAAACATGTTTCAATTGATATTCCATAGTATTATCAATGTATATATATGATTTCCTATATCCATATCATAGCATAGGCCGAAATGGCATACTCGTCAACGGGTGTGATAATGGTAGTTTTAGGCCATTGAAAAATATGGCATTAAATAAATTTAGTAATAAATTGTATCATATTATGTATAAACTGGCTAAAAATAATGCTATAGTGAACGTTATAATTCAAACTGTACAATGAATATCAGATATTATGAATCGCATAACGCCATTTAAGGAGGGTTCAAATGAAATTACTGGCCTACCTAATGTGCTAATAGAAGATTAGACATTAGTATTGTCTCAGGGTAACTAGCGCACCGCAGTGCCATACCCACCTTTGTGTTTCAAATTCTTGGACAGGTGTTTTGCTTACCAACTGTCAAAAGTCTCCTTACCTTGTAGCACCAAAAACAAATCAACAGATGTCGCTAGTTACCATTAAAAACTAAATATTCTACCTGATTCTAAAATTTCTATTTAGCCTCTCATTGAATTAAAACTTACAAAAAAGCATTAATTTTAGTTATATCCTAAGATTTAAAAACTGTATCTTTTTTCGTTTAAAAGTGACCACACTGTACGTTCAGTCGTTTGTTTGTGCGAACAAGCGACTCGAAATTAAGTTAAATGTTCATAAAATAAAATAACTGAAAAATTAACATGTACCTACGTCTATATAAATGTAATTATTTTCAAATATAGATTTAAAAACTGTAAGTACATTCGCTCCTATATTCAAATGTATATATATAAACTACCTACGTTATTAATTGTAAGTTAGTAATAAAAATTGTACATTGATGGGAAACAGACGGTCACAAAATTTCAAAATAGTAATTAAATTGAAGTAGCTTTTGCCTAATTATGGAAAGCATAGGATTAAGTTATCGATAGGTAGTTTATAAATTTATTTGATGCTGTGATACCTAGTTAGGATACGGTATGATTTCTTGAAAAATTCGGTTGTTACCGTCTGCCGATCACTTTAACTAGCATCGGCGGAAGACTGTTCCGAGCTGATCTACTAAGTTATCACAGTCTTAGATCAAGTCATGTTTAAAATTTCAGTTAACATATACATTATACATATATGTATAATTGTATATATATATGCTATATATAATTACATTATATACAGGATGTGTACGTAAATGGTATACATTTTTCAGGAGGTGATAATAATGGTGATATACGACGCGAATCAATACAAAAAAAATTATAATGTTTTTACCTCTAGTATCATCAAAATATCCTTAATTATTACAAAGCAGAGTCACCTTATCAACCTACTTAGTCTTACTTCCTATGTTTATTAAGAAAGCAATACGACATTGTGGTCAATATTGAGTCAGTTTACGTATACGTCCTGTATATTATTATTCTAAATGACAAATAATACATGCAACGCACACAAAATAAAAAAATAAATTTAAAGCAAATGCAAATCGCTGCTATAATAATCTAAAATTACTTTTGTCAGTTATTTCTCAACTAGTTTTGCCTCGTTTTGAAAGGCTAAGTAATAACTGCAATAACTTAGTGACTGGAGAACTGTCTCAGGATAACTAGTTGGAGTGCCGCAAATTATATTGTCATTCAATGCACTGCAATTGTATAATTGAATCAGGCAAACGATCCTCAACTGATACTTAAACATGGTAAATAATAGAAACCATTTACAAAGAACATAGGAATGACATATATACTAAGGTATATATGTCAGTCAGTGAAATTACTGGGCTTGCCTTTTTTTTTTTTTTTTACTTCGCTAAGAATCCTCATGGATACCACCAGCCGCGAGGCAGCGTGGTGGTTATGTTGGACTCCGGCTAATGAGGCCGACCTACCAACTAAAAAACCGACGTGTGTTCCTCCTCTGCGCCATAATGCCGGGCTGCGGGCCCATGTTAATAGCCAACCGTGGCCCGGCGACGCGGTGGTCCTAGTTGTGGGACCCCTCCTCCGGCGACAACGTACTCCACGTACGCCATCGCGGTATCCACCTCCCAAAGGGGCGCGCGGGAACACGCGCGCGCCACCTCGAGGCCCAAAAGCTGAGGGTGGGCTCCCTCGTGTCCACCCTCTGGGCCTCAGGAGCCGAAGAAGGAGTAGAGACCCCTTCACTAATTTCGGCAACCTAAAGGTACTTTTTATAACTTAATTGTAGTCGTTATTGAGAGTGCTGTTGGCGGGCCGCAGAAAACATATCGGCGGGCCGCGGGTTGAAGACCCTTGTCTTATGAGATCTAATGTCTCCGGATAACGGGAGCACTACAGTGCCGCGCAGGCATTTTGAGTGGCACTACGATTGTTTTAGGCTGGCGTTATGTTTACCATCCGACAAACTACCCGCTCATCTCGTTATTCAGTAGTATAAAAAAACCGGGATTTTATGTACTTACAAATTCAGATCGGGCAGTAATCAAATAATGTATTATTTTAATAAATATATATATTTATATGTTTAATAATTATCTATTTAGGATATTATTATATACAGAGTGATTGGTTGAAAAGTGTACATACTCAAAGACGTGATAATTCGTGGTTTTGTTAACGTATAAAAATAAAAATATCAATAAACTACAAAGAAAACCGTAACGAAATGTATAAAATAAAAGGTTCGGAAAGTGTGGACACAACGCGGTAAAGCGGGGACGACATCCGTGCCAGCGGAGTCGGCCAATTATAGGGCAAGAACGTATGATCGGTTTTCCCGTACGGCGCTAGTAACCACACTTTTTGTTTTTATTGAATAATTAGGTCATTTATTAAGTACCTACTTTTTACATATTTAAATGAATCGAACACCGAGAACCCTCTATCAAAATGTACATTCTTTTACCACTCAGGCTGTATACCTACAAAACTACTTGTAAGTTGTATAAATTATATGAGTCCCAGCAATTGGAGCTTATTCGAATAGCTGTATATATTAATTATCGTTAATTCTGTCTCATTAAAATAGCAGCTAAATAATTGTAAGTTAGTATTACTGGGCGTATGAGAATTGTTACTGTCGTAGCGGTGCAGTGCTACTCAGGATTTTAAAGTTCATGGGGGCACTGCAACGTGACGATACCAATAGATGATTGCAATACTCGTCTCGTCTCTACTTAAGTATATTATAAGAAGGGTTAGTAATAAATCTGACAATATGCTAACAACATAATTATACAACATGTATTCAAATATCTTATCTACTAATAAAAAATTTAACTTAGGTAAATACTTTGTTCTCGTTCAATTGTCATCTGTCGTCAATCAGCCGTGGGAGGAAGGGTGGAGAAAGAATATCTGCTCCGTTATCGGGCAAGCGAATCGTATGGCGATGAACCCGACCATTGGTGGTAGGACTTACTCTTCAGCTAGAGTCCGTCTGGGAGGGCTATGGTGGACCACCTAGTCCCAGTGTCCCAGTTTTAAGATCAAAGTAGTCGGTGAAGTTACTGGTCCCACACGAAACGGGAACTGAAGTTTCGGGCAGTTGTCTGCGCGTTGCAGTGCCGCGGAGGACTTTGCAAAGTACTGCGTGGCACTGCAATTATTATGAATAGTCGTGACGCTACCATCACACGAACGACCAGCGCGGCTCGCTATTTAAAAACTATTTAAAACATTTTTAGCGTATTTTCTTTAACATTAATGACGCCGTAACCATCAACAACAAGAGTGATTCTAAAACATTTTTAGCGTATTTTCTTTAACATTAAAACATTTTAAGTGTATTTTCTTTAACATTAATGACGCCGTAACCATCAACAACAAGTTACAAGAGTGACTCTAAAACATTTTTATGCGTATTTTCTATAAGATTGCGACAAAGTTAAATCAATTTTTTTTTTAACAATTGATAACATTATCTGTCACCAAAGCTCTATCGGTGTTTCAACAGTTTTAAGCCCTCACGTCTCGTTCTATAACGTGTCAACACGTTTTCACTTATGATAAGCTGAGGTAAAGGTCACTATAAACCTTTTAGTCGTAAAAACAACGCCAAGTAACCTTGTAAATATGAGAGATTAACCCTAATTAGAATAAATCTATAATAACATACGCAACGATTTGAGTTTATAAATAAGTAGAAGTAGATTTTGTAGCAAAACAGTCCTATCGAGTCCAGTAGACTGACTTTCTATGTATTATACCAATATTGTATTAGTATGTATAGATATTAATTTATTATGTAATCTATGCTCCGTGTTTTTTTTACTTGTTTAATATTGTAAACAAATATGGCGGATGCCAACCATTGACATGGTTCGTGATTGAATTTCTATCTGTCATTGGTTGGTGATCCGCCATATTGGTTTACATTATTAGATAAGTTAAAAAGCAAGGGGTTTTTTATTTGTGTATTTATGTAACACTTGTAAAAAGTAATGCCAGAATTGAACTTATATGCAGGTAAATAAGACTAATATTAATATATTTATAGGTAAGCTGAGACCATAAAACTTTTAACTTAATGTTGAGTGAAGGTAAAACCTTGAATATTATGTTGAAATGTAATAAATTCCAAAGGTGCTCGCGCATTAGGAAAGCCACTTACGGCGGCCACTAAGGACCATCTATATTGATTTGTTCAATGAAAACAAACGGTAAACAGCTTGAAAAAACTGTCCGCCATAATCTGGCTTCTTAATTCGTTTATTCTTATGCTGGGTGCAGAGCTACAAACCAAACGAACGAGAGCGAGCGAAAGCTACAAGAGGAACAGTGCGGACGTCATGGAAAGCATGCGAATACAAAACCTGGTTTCGTCTTCGCTGTGCTCTTGTGGCTGTCGGTGCGTCAAAGAAAAATAATAATTGAACAACTTGCGGAATCTCCCGCTTTTGCCTTTGCTCGCTCTCGTCCATTTGATGTGTTATATGCCTGCATTAGTTGGTACTACAAAAGAGTGGCGCGGCATAGCTTGCTCTAAACAACAGCGGTGCCAACAAGATGGGCAGTGCAGTTTCCCGTGCAGTGCTGCTCTTGTGCCACCTAATGCAGCCGTACCTTGTGGAGAAGAACATGATATATCTGATGGGCGTATTCGTATAGTAAATCATCAGCATGCGTTTCGGGAATATAGAGTTAAGACAGAAATCCAAATATGATGTAATTAGATATAATTCAATATAGGTTTTATGTGTAATGTGTGTGTGTGTGTGTGTTTATATGACTGTATGTAAACTTAAGCCCTGTTCAGACCTAAGCGTTATTTGCTACCTCTGTGGGTAGAGGTCTCTTATATCGAACATTAATATCGCGCCGGCCGTATTTGGATGGAGTTTCGTGCCTAGTCGGTTTTATCTACGACAGGCGGTAAAGAGTAACGCTTCGGTGTGAACAGGCCTTAAGGCCGCCATCATCATCATAATCAGCCGCCTTTATCAGTCCCCACTGGACATAGGCAACATAGACGCCACTGTATACGGTAAAGCCTTATTGGGGCAGCATAGATGCGCAGGCGTATCGATTGACCGTGTTTTTTTATTAATATTTAAAATCATTTCCTTAATTTGTGTTATATATCTTTTTTCCATTGTCGGTGATGCGTACCGTAAAATGCGATGAACCTGACTTTTGGTGGTAAGACTTACTCATCTCAAGAGTCGGTCTGGGAGGGTTCAGGTGGACCACCATTATTATCTTCTCATGCGGGTAGCTTGCGAGTTCTGCTGTGCTATGAGACCCCCTAACTAAAAAGACCGTATAGTTATAGTATCACAATCGAGAGCTTCGAAGCTGTTTAAGGCCATAATAACACTCAAATACTAAAGTCAATTGAAGTCCTATATATTCTATACAAAAGCCAAATGGCACTAAGGGGCAAAGAACTTCCAAACAAGTCTATCAAAACCCTATGAACGCAATAATTTCTACAACAGCCAGACAAGATTACCGAAATCGCCAGACATCGTTTGTACAATACAATGGGCATAGCGAAATTACTGGGCTTATGAGACTGTCTCAGGGTAACGAGCGCGCTGCAGTGCCGCGCAGGCCTTTGTGTTTCTACTCTGAGTGGCACTGCAATTGTTATGGGTTTAAGCTCACCATCAGGCTAACGACCCGCTTGTCTCGTTATCAAAAAATATAAGTTCCATGCATGATCCAACAATGTCTGCCATTCTTCAGACACGATTACTGAATTTTATGTTCAGCGTGGTGCAGCACAATAACTAGTTACTATAATTATGACAACACAATACATAGGTACCTACTACTACTGCAAAATAATGTGCAGAATTCAATGTCCCATAGGACGACGTCTGCGCACCATTTTGCCGGCATAATATTTTCAATAGGTTTTCAATATAGGTAGGTAGTAATAATAATTATTAGCGTAATAATTCCCAACTTCAGTACAGGTCGAAATGTAATATGAATTTGAAAATAGTAATTGTAATTTAAAGCGTGTATATATAAATATGTTTTAAAATCTATCTTAGGTTATTTTCGTAGTTATAAAATATGTACATAATTTATTAACACATGAAATGGCCAACAAAGAATAAATAAGTAAAAGTAAGATATATCTTATATATGATAACTCTATTGTAAATTAATATATGAATATCCGATAAAATGTTATAATAAAGTTTGCAATATTACTTTTAAAAATTTTACTGCAGTTTTTGCAATTATAAAAAAAAAGTAACCGGGCCCAGTGACCCAAAATGGAGTCTCGTGGCGACTACTAAACTTTAAATTGTTAGTTTTTGGCATTAGAATCATTGTAACAAACTATTTTTTGAAAAAGAATGCCGTGACGAGTTTCTTTGCCCTTCTTCTTGCCCGGCCTATACCAATTTGCAACGGGAACGGTGGGTTTCTGGAAGGTTCGTTGACTTTGAGCACGGATTGGGTCTGTTGGTGTCTTTGTCATTTATTATGTTCTGATAAAGACAGCATTAGTTTTAGTCTGTGATTCGGGTAGACGAATGTTGCAGAGGCCCGCTGTTAGAGTCAATTCATTTTAACTTCCATAAGTGCTCCTTTGGGGCCTATTTGAATAAAGCGTTTTGAATTTGAATTTGGCCTCCGACAATAAGAGTCGCCACTTCGGTTTTGAAATTATAATTGCGATTTAATTATTTCCATTTTACCGGGTATTTAATTACTGTGCAACTAAATTTAAGCTTCTTTAATTAATTTTTAACACATTCAGGTAAAACTTATGCTTGTTTGCGTTTTATACTTCCTACGTTCAATTATTAATTTATTGTGTTTGTTTGTTTGCATGTCAATATAGTTTTAAATTTTAATGATTTTGTGTCTATATTTATAGGATGAATGATACCGTTTAAAGACTACATTTATTAATATACATATAAATATTACTGGTCATTTAGCTTTAGAACATGCAAACGCTTCCGTTTGGATCATCTATTATAGGTCTACACTCTTCGTTCTCTACTTATTGGCTTACCCAGGTCACTACCGGCATTGCAAGTTTATTCTTTGAGCTAGATAAGTGGCAGCTTTTTGACCCGTCGTTGCATCAACCATGCGCTCTGTGAGGTATATCACAAAATTGTATCTATGTGCCCATGCACACAATTTTAAACCAACTCCTTTGACCTAAGACATTGGGTCTACGAAGACAAAACCAAACGGCTTAAATATTGTATATTTTATGGTTCATCCTATAAATATTTATCTGTCGGGAGTCCGCCTTAGGTTCGATTTAGTTTAGTACGCTTCATGAAATTTTTATAATTATGTTATAACCTATCAATATGTTTTGTTATGTTACGTTACCTATCACAGGAGGGAGCATAGATATACCACTTTACTTGCCAGTAAGGGGTATAGCTGCACTTGCCTCTGAAAAATCGAATTGTATCATGTTTAATTTGTATAAATCAAAGATCCATACTAAAGAAATGTATCTACAATCATCCGGATGAACAAAACGTATTTTGAATATATTGAAATATACTAGCTTCTGGCCGTTATCACCCGCGTTCCCTCAGGATCAATTTTTCCGGGATAAAAAGTAGCCTAGATGTTACTCTCCGGTCCATTAACTATATATATGCCAAAAATCACGTCGATCCATTGCTCCGTTACTGCGTGAAAGAAGGACAAACCAACAAACACACTTTTGCATTTATAATATTTGTGGGACTAGTAGGATTGAAAACGTTTAGTTCCATTTTATATAATTTCTACTCTATCTGGCCAAACCTACATTCTATATACATTTTATTCAGGCAAACCATTCAATGTCATCGCAAGTACAATGCGTTCTTATATACATTTAACTTCAAAAGTTTAAAAAAATGGTCTTGTATTTGGTTGTATAAATTAAACAAAGCACAATTCGATTTATTTAATATACTTAATACAACCTAATGGTAATCCACCTCACGTCATAATATAATAATTAGATGATAAATATAATTAAGGATTTATTTTTAAAATTGACATTAAAATACACGTAGACGGGAACAATTTGTTAGAGAAGAACGTTCGAAAATAATTAATAAATTGTAAATTAAATAATAATTATATGCACGTAAATTAATGTCGTCCTAAATTATAATAACGATGATTCGACGAAAAAAGAGTTTATTACCTCCCTTTTAGGCTCATAATAACGCAAGATATTAATAAGATAAGATAAGGGCAGCCCGCGGAAAAAAACCTGCGCGCCAATTTCCATAAAAGTTCAACAAATATAACAATACAAGTCTGTTTTTCTCTCCACAATTGTGTTGAAAAACGTCGTAGGAAACGCGTGAGCATTGATCATTATGCAATGACCAACATAGCATACTTGAATCATAATGTACTATTATTAACTATTAAGGTGTAAATGGTAGTTTAAAAAAAACATAGTTTTAAGTTGTCCTTAAAAAACATGAAGAGAAGGGAACAAGGAAATGTGTATAATCTACTTACTACTAAGAATATGATAATGATTGTATAATTGGATTAACGCATATGGAGCTTAAATCAAATATGTTCAATAATATTGTACGTAGTTTGAATATACATGTAACATATCTAATTATAAGCGAGCTGGTCTATAAATATAATAATATGGACCTATGTTATTGATAGTGGAAATTAAGTAATTATACATGCTAGTAAATTAAGCTCTTCACTTGTTTCTTTGCCAAAAAGATGTAGCAGCGGGTTGTATTTAAAGAAATTGTTGCTTCGTGTTTTATTTGGCAAAGAACACTAAAGACGTTTCATTACGACGTTATGTTCTTACTTCTTAATTATGTATAAACTATCCAATTTTTTCATTTATGTCAGTACCCTTTCATTTAACCGACATTTCTCAAAATCTTTTTTTTATATGAGTATATTTATATTATTTTTTAATCGACCTACACATGTGGTGGTTTTAAATTCGATTTATGTTTTTGATTACGTTTTCATAGGTAGTGATTTGAAAATATCGTTGTTTCGTCAGCAACTAAATAGTTTTGATTGATTATTTGTTATTACATATAGAATTAATTTAAAAAAAAAAAAAATATTAATTATTTTATTTTAAATTTATACCTTATTGATTAATACTGTTATTATTTTCAAGACGATCTATTATTATATTGATTTGACTTTATTTGGCACTATGTATTTCACATTTTATTAAATACTTACGTAGTTTTAAGCTTGGTTTCACCATCAAATTACTAGGATTAAATTTTGTCTGCTAATAAATTAATCAGAATTCAATTGTAAATAGACTTCGCAGTACGTTGTGTAGTAACTGAAAATCTTGTAAAATTCTAATTTTTTACTATACTTACTTACTTTTTCGTTATACGGGCGGGACCTTAAAGTAAAACCAAATTAGATAAGTACCTAAAAATAAATAATAATAAGTCAGTGCTTCCCTACATACCTAACTCTATGTCCCTACGCGCCTTAGAATTACATACCTACTTAGTATTCTTAATGTGCAGAACCCGGCGCGCCGCTATCTCGCTCGCGCATCTTAACATTTTTGAAGATAAATAATCACTTAATATAATTATGAAAAATCGCTTTCGGTGAAATTGCTGGCAATGACATTGCAAAGGTACGGCAAAAGTATCATTTTGATCCGATCAAGATTTCATACATGAAAATGGGCAAAACATAAAATCCCATTTTTAGGTTTGAAAACTTGAATGGATCAAAATGAAAATTTTGTATAACCTTTGTAATGTTATTGTCAGCAATTTCACCGAATGCGATTTTTCATAATTATAGTAAGTGATTGTTTATCTTCAAAAATGTTGAGATGCGCGAGCGAGATAGCGGCGCCCTGAATTCTGCCCCTTAAATAATAATGAAATAATAGTACCTAATGTATCTTTGTAAAATTTAAATTTACGAGTAAAAATACATATTAGTTTAAACAGTAAACTATTGCCAAAACTGTGTGAAGGACGCCAGAAGGACGGATGTCTAAAAATACCATTTATTTCTAGGATTAAAAAATTTTGTATTAAACGTGAGCGTAAATTTTTAAATTTAAATTCTTACATGCAATGTTTGGACGAGTTTCATTGGGCCATTGTGTATATGGTTAAATTTTTTTATGTGTGGAGAGAAATAATTCCTCTTCGTTATCGGGAATATACACGTTTCCCTTGCCCAATAACAAAGACGACAAATGGTGACCCTACCGGCCAACAAAATCATGTTCGTTTTCGACTCTAACCCGAATAAGACCAGCGGTCGCTATGTCTTCGGTTGGAAGGAATTGTCTAGATTTTTCGCTGGTTTTCATTCTGGAACGAACGTTATAAAGGAAACAAGTTCTTACAAAACAAAAACTAGCGAAAACTCTAGATAACGCCTTCCAACCGAAGACTAGAGACCGCTGGTTTAATTCGGTTTGGAGTCGAAAACGAAGACAATCCAGTCTTAGCCGGTAAGCCAGCAGGACAGGCTTTGGTCATTCATTCTGCCTATCACTGAACATATAATAAGGCAGTAGTGCGCAAGCATTACTGTTTCTCGTTTGGAAGAGCAAAGCCCGTGAAATAACTGGATGCATGCACGCTTATGTCTTGGGTGAGAAGCGCGTTGCAATGCCGCGCAGGTCTATGAGTTTCACTAAGGCTTGGAGTGGCACTGCAACTGTCATGGCAGGATTTAAACTCGTCACAAGTATAAAATTATATGTTAGAAACAAGATTAACTATTTTATAAGATTATATAAAATTGTTTAATCCTCTTTAAGGAATGATAATAATTTAACTATAACTTATACAATAATTTTAATTAGATGTATTTTAATGATAATATATATACAATCTACATATTATATTATATTAAATTCTTGATGTGGCTTGGGCATATGCTAGATATAAGACGTCACTTTCATCTCCTGTACCTACATATATACCTTTATACACCTAACTATATACAATTTTATTATATACCTAAATGTTATATTTGTGAAAGTAATGTGTGTGTTAGAAGCACTTATTAATTAAATGTATATTTCTGTAAATAAATTGTTGTTTTATTTTAGTTTTAGGTACCTAACTTAATATTCGCTTAAATACAGTGAAATTACTGGGCTTATGAGACTTAATACCTAATGTCTCAGGGTAACGAGCGCACTGCAGTGCCGCGCAGGCCTTTGTGTTTCAAAGTTCTGGGTGGCACTGCAATTGTTATGGGCCGGCGTTATGCTTACCATCAGGCAAATGACCAGCCCGTCTCGTCACAAAAAAAAAATTGTAACCAACTAAAATGAGATAATAAGGTTTTTTTATTATTATTAGATAGATAAACTCTTTATTGAAACACCAAAGACCAAAGTAGAAAGCATCGACAAAATTGTGGCGCGGCGTGCATGTTAACTCTGCTAGTCAGCGCTATCTCTCGATTCGAAGTCACACTACCAAGACGAGCCTTGGTAGTGTGACTTCTGGCTGGTCGAGGTCTAAAATAATATTATCTCGGACTATGTCTCCGTTGCATCATTTGGTTGGTTTCTTTGTAGTTTATGTCGTGAAGCTAGATGGCGCTACAAGCAATTGAAAATAACTACGCCCTTCTCGAGAAAAATATAACTTAGCTTTTTTTGTTCACTTGCTAGTGGCCGAAATATGGTGAACACGCTAAAGGCCGGAGCACACCGGATCCGTACACGTATATACAGACGTGAAGTTCATAACCAGAGCTCGTGCAAGTGCTCGTGCATTTAGGTACCTACCACTGCGATGTAGTTAATGTATGGAAGTGTATGAAACATGGCACATATTAGGTATTATTATTATAAGATATTCAATTCTTCACTGAAAAACTACACTAATTGCTAATGTTTTTCCGTTGCAGGAATTGAATTCATACCCCTGTACATATATACTGTACCTACACATATCCATTGATCTCGGATCTATTGGCAGGTACACCGTACACTACCGGCGTTGTCAAATTGTAACTGAAAGCTTATCTACACTAGTGTAGTGTAGTACAACATAGGTGTGTAGACTGTATACCACCATGTGTACACGGTGTACTCTAAACCTATGTTGTACAAATGAACAGTGTACCGTGTGCAGAACTTATATACCTACCTGCCTTACAACAAATTTTCTATTACTTCTACTATCAAGAAGATACCTACCTATATCTAGTAAATTTCAAAAGTGTATTTTTCGTATGTAGTGGCTATTGTTAGGATTCCTTGAAATTTTATTCTCTAAAATTTTTGGCGTAGATAGGTTAATTTCAAATAACCGATACCAGAAAAATACTTCGTTATCAGTACTAGATGGAAGCGAGTTCAATCTCTTTGCGCTTTAGATTCAATCATCAAAGACTCGGCGAACAGCTTTGTACGTCTAGATGGCAATTTATCAACAAAGGAATGAAGTCCTTTTCTGTTTTGTGTAGTACGTATATGTATATTGAGGTTACACCCGTCTTCTATAAATAGGTTAGATCTGGGAAAACCACAGATTTGTAATAGTATAGTAAAAAACAATCAGCTTTTCCATACAAAAAGTAAATGATACAAAATAGGATGATAACAAATTATACCTATATTGTAGAATTACCGGGTGGTAGGCAAACTCTTCTGCGAGTGTCCGTCTGCGTGGGTACCAACTTCGCTCATGTATTCCGCCGCCAAGCCGTAATGTGCGAGCACTATGTTCCGGTTTGATGAGCAAAGTGCAGGTTATTGAAATTACTGCAGACTTTCACAGAATTCAAAAATGTACACTGACGAGATTATTGTCTAGAAGAAACAAGCCCATTACCACGTCACTTTTAATCCTTATAATGTTCTTGAACTTTGAGTGTTAACCATTACTCACGCATAAAAAACAAATATTTTCGTTAGGTAACAAACAGCTGTCCTCAAAGAGTTATTGTTGTATATTCTTTGAATTAGATATGCCTACTTTGAGCGTGTGTATTCCTATAATATAATATAAAATTATCAAGGCCAGCAATGTTGAATTTGTTTGCCTGTTGTTTCTCCTCAAAGTAAGGAACTGTTCTGAGAGTGTTATGAGACAAAGTTCTAAATTTAATATACCTAGAAGTAGAACCTAGTTGTAAAACTAGGGCGTCGTTATAATAGGGAGAACTGTAGCTTATGCCAGCCAGCTCTAAACCATTGCAGTGCCGTCTGGAACTTTTAATTGCAAAGCTATATACGGTTCCGTAGCTACATAAGTACATTTATTCATAACTAGCTGTGGCTAGCAGTTTCACCTGCGCCGAGATTCCTACAAAAGTAGCCTACGTCACTCTCCGCTCCATAATTATCTCTATGCAAAAAATAACCTCGGTATGTTGCTGTGCGAAAGAAAGACAAACCACCAAATCAAATACATATACATTTTATTAATAAAAAGGTTTATTACAGAGAAATCAAAGCCATTGGCCGAACTGTAACGGAGTTTTCTTTGTTTGAAAACTATTTTTTACAAGGCCTTAACAAGGTCTTAACAACTAGGCTAAGTTTATGCCATTATCATTATTTCCACACCAAAACTTTTACGAGAAAAATATAATATTTTATTGTATGAGTCCGTCCTATTCCGCACCTATTTATTAGAGAACTTTATCTAAGATACTAAGTAGAGGTACGGAGACGACCCGTCGATGGTTCTATTTTATAGATAGGTACCTACTTGATATACGGTTAGTATTTGACTATCTCGCCGGCGTATATAACAGCTAAATAGCTTCACTTAAAGGTTCTTTGGCAAAATCAGATGGGCTTTTGACACTGGAAAAAATATACTTATGTCATTATTCATTATAATCACTTATACTCGTAATCTTCATGTGATCAAAACAAGTTTTTAACAAATTTACTCAATTACAAAAAATGACAAAGTTAACTCTAACAATAAGTTTGCAATGAAATATCTCTGTTATCCTGCTATCGTACTTCCTACTAGTCCTACTATCCTGCTTCCTACTAATCCTATCCTATCCTACTAGTCCTACTATCCTACTTCCTACTAATATTATAAATGCGAAAGTGTGTTTGTTGGTTTGTTGATTTGTCCTCCTTTCAGGCAGTAACGGAGCAACGGATCGACGTGATTTTTGGCATACCTAGATATAGTTTATGGACCGGAGAGTAACATAGGCTACTTTTGTGGTAACAACCCAGACGGACACTCGCAGTAGAGTTAGTCCTACCACTAACGTGAACATAAACAAACCAAACAAATGCTTACACACTCATTCCTCAGCAGGAGATTTCCGTGTCGTAGCGTAGATGACATGGACACACACAACAACACAACATCCAAAACCCGAGAACAATATATTTTCTGCTCACCGCACAAAGTCTGCCGCGGCCATTACTTTGCAGCCTTTGGTTAATACGGAGCCAGTGATGAAGTAGTTCCCCAAAGTATGGAACCGTCAAAACAACACTAATAGAAATTATAGATAATTCTGTAATCAAGTCGCTGCGTGACATAAGACAAGTTGATATTCTTGTGCGAACATACCTAACGCATAGCGCTGTTCCTCTGCAATACAGCACAAATTAGGTATATAGGGTATAATACAGTTTGGTTTCCTGGACGAATAAGACTCTCATTTGTAATACAAGGCGAAATTAAAATAAGATTATTTTTTAATTCTGTATTTTTAATTGTAGCGTCCAAATAGTTTGTCTATCGATCCGTGATTATACAAAAAGAAAAGTATTTATTTGTAAGTACAAGATACGTTTTTCTTTTTTGTCTTTTACAAGATTTTCCTCTCGGTTTATTATAAAAATATATGTTTTATCTAGACGTGGTTTACTTTTCCTTGACCCATAATAACTATGCAAATCCCATGTGAGATGTGTTTTTTCACTCTGTTGACCACGATTTATACAACTTATGTGTGGTCAATACCGAAATCATCAAATGTCTTAGTTTGGCTTTGAAACTAAACCAAATTTAAATATTGGTGCTTTTTACAATATGTGACCGTACCAATATTTAAATTTGGATTAGTTTTAAAGCCAAACTAAGGCATTAAAAGTAACCTTATTGTTTGTTATTTACGCAATTTTTTTTTAACGCTTACACTCATACCCCGCAATAGGATTCCCTTTGGCGCAGGTGGCATGGACACACACAGATACACATCACAAACATCCAAGACCCGAGAACAAACCTTATGCTTACACAAAATCTGCCCCGGCCGGGAATCGATCCCAGGACCCCTCGCTTTGCAGGCAGGGTTACTACCAGCTTAGCTACGGAGCCGTCAATTCAAAATTACATAATATTCTCAAGAAAATATCTTATCTTTCTAATCACAAACCAGTATATTTTTTAAATTTCCCCCGATTCACGGACCATCTGCCTTAAGGTTACTTCCAATTTTCAAGTTCCCTAACTCATTCCAGAGTGTAACGGCAGGTCTTCATTAGCATAACTTGTACAAGTGAGACCGATTAGTTAAGCCTC
The DNA here is from genome assembly GCA_907269065.1 of Crocallis elinguaria. Lineage (NCBI taxonomy): Eukaryota > Metazoa > Arthropoda > Insecta > Lepidoptera > Geometridae > Crocallis > Crocallis elinguaria. Next base: position 5,112,849 of record OU026076.1, read on the forward strand.
AGGAAGGCTTTGACGGGAATCATAAATCATACCTAACTTTCCCAACAGGTTAGTAGGGCAGCGAATTGGCGAAAGCCAGTGCCCTACTTGCTGATACTTGAACTTGATTATGTTAGATAAGGAATTTAAACTAAAGTAGGTAGACTAGATTGTGCGTGCGCGGTGTTTCTGAAATTATAATTATAAAAATGGTTAAAAGGTTTTTTTACACAGACAAGGAGATGAGCAGCTCGTATGGCTAATGATAAGCTTAACTCTAGCTCCTAGCCACTCAGAACTTTGAAACACAAAGGCCTGCGCGGCACTGCATTGCGCTCATTAGCCTGAGACATTATAGGTACTAAGTTTCATAAGCCCATTAATTCCAGTGACTACTTTACTTAGAAAGTTCTAATGAACATTTGAAATGTACTTACATAAAATTCTATATTCCGCGACGCAACGGTGTGAATTGACCCTTACAATCCCCGCTCTTCATTACTATCTAGTTACCTTACTATTTGTTAGTATCTAGGTATCTAACTAAAAACTTACAAACGATTGCCTAACATTTAATTTGGCTTTGTTTTAGTTTCTTTGTTAGTGGGAGGACTAACTCTTCTGCGAGTGTCCGTCTGGGTTGTTACCACCGCTTTGCTCGTGAAGTCTGCCGCCAAGCAGTAGTGTGCAAGCATTACTGTGTTCCGGTTTGATGAGCAGAGTATCCAGTGAAATTACTGGGCTTATGAGACTTAATACCTAATGTCTCAGGGTATCGAGCATACTGCAGTGCCGCGCAGGCCTTTGTGTTTCAAAGTTCTGGGTGGCACTGCAATTGTAATGGGCCGGCGTTATGCTTACCATCAGGTAAACGACTAGCTCGTCTCGTTACCAAATAACATAAAAAAAAAAAAATTCACGACCACGGATTTCCGAAACCAAAACAGGGAAAGTTATTTGATAGCCGTGATGTATTACTAGGAATTTCCTTTGTGTACAAAAATATCGCCCCCAACTTTTATGTCGGTTTTCTTTGCTACGTACCTACTTTCAGTAAGTTACTCTAAGATATAGGGCTTAGTCGCACGGCATCGGTTCCGGTCTGGCGGCGCAAGTACGGATCTTTTTGATCGATAAAATTCGATAAAATTGACAGTTCAAATCGATAATGTGGGTTTTATCGACATTTTATATAATTTATCGAGCCTCGATTCAATCGACAAAAGTTATCGAATAGCTAGGTCGAATCCAAAGAGAGTGTAGAGCTACTACAATAGTACTTTACGATCAGACTTCGGTACTCGCAACATTCGATAAATTTATGGAGTTTTTCGATTCGACAAATTTATCGAACCGACTTCCGTACTTTCGCCACTGGTCCGGTTCCGCTGTCGTAATCCGCTCTATTATCTCTATTATCCGCACGTAGGTATTATTATAAATGCGAAAGTGCGTTTGTTGGTGTATAAGTTTGTCTATTTCTTTCACGCAGAGACGGAGCAACTGATCGACGTCATTTTATGCAAAATATCTTCTGACAGCTAGCCAGTAAATCTTAACATCATACTTGCAACAGTACCTAGCGCTCAGTTGTTATCAATATCAATATCAAATAGGCATGCCGAAAAAAAAAAATTTTTGGCATATTGATACATAGTATTTGGACAGGAGAGTTAGTAACATAGGCTACTTTATGTATGCTGAAAACCAGCTGCTGCTTAGACTTAGTCTACGCAGCAAAGAGCTGAGCCTACCCCTATTGCCGAAATAATACGTAATTAATCTTAACTGTGTTCAAAATTGTGTAAATGTAATATTTGGCAATAAATGTTTTTTATTCTTTTATTCTATTCTTATTCTTTATATCCCAGGAAAATACATAGTTCCTGTTGGAACCCCCACGTGGGTGAAAGCGCGGGCAGCAGCTGATAATAATAATTGTAATACATAAAAAGAACCAATACCAATAGACAATATCAAGAGATAATATAAGAAAACGCTCGCGCTCCTATGAACAGACTGGCACGTCAGTACAACACCATCTCCAAAACCAAAGATGCAATGTCAACATATAATTGCAGACAAAACCCAAGGCTTTAAGAAATCTCTGACATGATTTTTTTTAATTCCCTAATTAAATTTTGGCTTCTATTTTTCCTTATGTCAATTTATTTTTAATTTATTCTGTACTCGCTCTCCTTATTTTCCTAACTGAAAATTTCATGTACTCTTCATCTATAATTATAACGGCACTAGCTTCTGCCCGCGGTTTTCACCCACGTTCCCACAGGACTCGTGCATTTTTCCGGGATAAAAAGTAGCCCATGTTACTCTCTGGTCCATAAACTATATCTATGCCAAAAATCCTGTCGATCCGTTGCTCCGTTACTGCGTGAAAGAAAGACAAACCAACAAACACACTTTCGTATTTATAATATTAGTAGGGTTAGTAGGGATAAGTAGGGATTTGGATGTAAGTATTATTTTAAATACATGAATTACCTACTTACGCATGTACAATGTCTATAATTGTTAATTAAATAAATGAATGTCAATTTTTTTATCCCCCTATGCCAGATATGTGTTCTCGCCGCTCCACTGAGTGAAGCGGCTAAGACACTATTTACAATGGTGTATGATTTAATTAATGAGGTGTAGGTATTACATGTAAGATGTAACGGGGCTGACATAGTCGCAAAGCGACTCAAAGTCCCAAAAAAAGATTAGATTAAAAAAAAAAAAAACCCCCTATGCCAGAAGCATTTAACGTTTGCGATGATAAACGTATTTCGGCTTTGATGGTTCCGACAGTTTAATTGAAGCGTTTAAGAGTTCAAGAATAAGGTCATGCCCTTTTAGATTAAGGGCTATAAAAGATATTGCCCTCGCTTTTGTCATTATTTAATAGATATGACGTAAGTTGCCGGAGAAATAGTCCGGCCAATTTAGTACGGCAAGAATAACCTTGCTAACCTTTTTTTACGTGCGTCGCTAAAAATCCTCATGGATATCAAACGCCGCGGGCGTAGCGCAGTGTGGTTGTTTTTTTATGCTCTTTGGTAACGAGACGAGCTGGTCGTTTGCCTGATGGTAAGCATAACGCCGGCCCATAACAATTGCATTGCCACTCAGAACTTTGAAACACAAAGGCCTGCGCGGCACTGCAGTGCGCTCGTTACCCTGAGACATTAGGTATTAAGTCTCATAAGCCCAGTAATTTCACTGGATACTCTGCTCATCAAACCGGAACACAGTAATGCTTGCACACTACTGCTTGGTGGCAGACTTCACTCACAAAGCGGTGGTAGCAACCCAGACGGACACTCGCAGAAGAGTTAGTCCTACCACTAACAAAACTCCGGCTCGGAATGTTGGACTCCGCCTAATGAGACCGACCTACCAACTAAAAAACCAAAGTGTGTTCCACCTCTACGTCATAACGCTGGGCTGCGGGCCCTTGTGCGGGCTCTTGTCTCATTATTAGGACCTCACCTCCGGCGACAACATACTCCACATACGCCATCGCCGTATAGGTGTATCCACCTCCTAAAGAGGCGCGCAGGAACACACTCGCGCCACCTCGAGACCCGAAAACCTTGTTAGCCTGTTAAGACTATCTTCAATCAGTAAGCTCAAGTCATCTATTATAGCCAAGCACCTTTTTTATGTCTTTTTTAGGTTTGTTTGTGTTCGGTTAGGTTAGGTTTTCTTTGTTTAGGTTAACCTAACCTAACGCATTAAAAACTAAATTAATGAATTTTTTAATGTTGGCAACATATTTTTTTTTAATCTACAAATTGTTCTACTACTATGTTATGGTCCCATTATGACTTTTATTCATAAATAAAAAATTAATTAGTTAAATTATAAAATTGACCAAATGAGCCGGATAGCCTATACTATCCACTTTCCACTTTGGGTGTACATTGACCGGATGCTCGAATATACATTCGATTGACTTATCACCAAGTCGTTGACACTTTGAACCCGTCAAGGGGGCTGTTTAGAAGTAGGCGCATATTTATTTTTAAACGTTATCGGGTTGAGCCACCCTACGGATTACCATATCGATTTTGTTAGCTCAATTTTAATCTGGTAAAGGTTGTTATCGTTTGGACTGTTGCTATGGCGAGTTTGGCGAGGGTGTTTCAGAGTTATATTTGTGGAAAAATATATTTTCCGGACAAGATTTTATAAAATACGTAACATTATCTAGGATCAGAGTACTTCTAAAGACAAATCAAATGAGTCTAAGCTCACGGTTACGTCGTTTCATTACATAGAGTTCCTGTAACCACAGATCTGTTCCGACTCTATCATCAGACCAGCAGGGTGATTTTAATTTACTCGGAATAATATCCGTCTCGAAATCGATTTTCTTGATCGTTTATGTCTCGGAAACGCATCCTGTCAGATAAATTTCCTGTTTAGATATGAGAACTCAGCTGCGTAAACACGGATATAATCCCGACAATATTTCTATGTCGGGTGCCCGTCCGAGATATAAACGATCAAGAAAGACGCTTCCGACACGGATATCATTCCGAGTGAATTAAAATACCCCTGCAGCTCTGTTACGTCATTATATTGCATTGTCATCCGATTTACATAATATCAGGGAAATTACAGGGAATCCTAGTGTAGGGTTATGAGCGTGTAAGCGTTTGCATTTATTTGTTGATCGTGAGGAATTCTAAATATATAAGCCGGTGGACTTGCCTAGGTATCGACACGAAAAACGCTTTTAGGAAGATCAAAGTCCGTAAGTAATTATTAACAAGATATCTAAAACAAACTTACAAGTAGAAATGTCTACTCGTGCGTGGGTATAAGGTAACATATTTATAAAAGTTTCTCAGCTTTAATCCAGTTTACATAAGTTTCAGGTAAAATTAGGTACCTACGTTAAACTAAAACGCGAAATTCTCCGAAGAAAACTTTGTTTTTCTCCTCAGGATACTTTTACTTTGTCCAGTAAAAGATCATTATATAAATAATAATTATATTTAGTTTAAAGAAATTAAATAACCCGTCCACCTCCTGGCTCCATTATCACAGAACCTCGACACCATTATGTTAGTGGTGGACTAACTCTTCTGCGAGTGTCCGTCTGGGTTGTTACCACCACTTTGCCCGTGAAGTCTGCCGCCAAGCAGTAATGTGCAAGCATTACTGTGTTCCGGTTTGATGAGCAGAGTAGCCAGTGAAATTACTGGGCTTATGAGACTTAATACCTAATGTCTCAGGGTAACGAGCGCACTGCAGTGCCGAGCAGGCCTTTGTGTTTCAAAGTTCTGTGTAGCACTGCAATTTTTATGGGCCGGCGTTATGCTTACCATCAGGCAAGCGACCAGCTCGTCTCGTTACCAAATAACATAAAAAACCAAGTCTATTGAAAGTCTCGAAAGGATTCACTTGTAGCCACTGAAGGGTTCCACGATCCACCTCCTTGTGATTATAACTTACATAATTTGGTATCCATAATACTTTGCAGTAGGTAACATGCGTAGGTACCACCAATTTTATCTGCCGCTATATATAATGTACAAACATATTATTGTTCTATTTTATGAGCAAATGTAGTCAGTTTATTGAAATTACTTGGTCTTATGAAACTTAATAACTCAGGTAACGAGCACAATACACTGCCGCCCAGGCCTTTGTGTTTCAAAGTTCTGAGTGTGCTTACCATCACCCAAATGACACGCTCGTCTCGTTACCCAATGGTAAAAAAAATTAAATGCCAACTTATAAAATTTGTGTAGAAATTCTCTTTATCTAGTCTGCATGCTTTGTCCCAACTCCCAAGACGTAAAGAATTTTTCATTACTTAACCGTAACTTGTATTTAAATGTACGAAAGAATTGTTTCTCAAAGTGGATTTGATTCGATTACTTAATACATAAGTTAGTAACTTGGTAACTTAGGGCCGATCTTTCAATAGTCAGATAAGGTCCTGTTTGATAATTCCGTGAATCATCACAGCCATAGGTACTGTCGGTTTTGAAACAAATTTTTTTGAGTAGAGCTCGTGGATGCTGTGGTGATCATGGTTTTACATGGTTTGCGCGTGATCCGTGATTGATGCATAACCATCAATCATGCATAAGTGTTAACTATTTATATCACTCGACTAATGTATGCTGAAAACCAGCCGCTGCTTAAGCTTATAGTCTACGCAGCAAAGAGCTGTGCCCTATTGGCGATACAAATAGTTAATTAATTAACAGTTAAGATTAATCTTAACTGTTTGTTTTGAATACCGAGTTTACTTTCATATGCATTTAGTAAAAATGCTGTTATTTTGACGCTACAAACAGACACTTCAGTTTTACTTATTTGTATATAGACAGATGTATAGATATAATTTACACGTCTTGTTAACCTCTTCTTGAACAGACCTTACGGGTGAGAGACTTCAGAAATATTATTAGCAAATAAAACAAATTAGCGACATTATTAAAAAGTTTAATTAATTTCTAACAACGAAGCCTAAAAATAATAAAACGATGCCCAAGGTAGGTATTTACAATTCTGAGTTATATCAGTTGATACAGACATCTACAATAGCTCGCAATAATAAGCTTACATTCCACTTTACGTACCATACTTTTATGAACACAACAGAAGCACTAGAATGATGCAAATATTATTAAATACAGTTTTAAGTGTTTACCGACACTAGCGGATGTTCACGTAAATACATACATCCTGCGAAAAGGATTCGAACCTGCGCATTCTGGTTATCTAGATCAGACGCCTTAACCGACTAAGCAATGGGAGTCAACAGTGATGGCTCCCTTATATCTTACAAAGCATTTATCCATGTTCAGTAAAATCATAAATTAATAAATAAATTACACAGTAACAAAAAAAACAGAATGTATATTTATTATTGCAAGCGACTTTACACAAATACTTTCAAATACACTTACACGTTATTTTATCAACACAAAATCAACGTTTATCTAAATAGTACCTACTTACATCTAAAAGAAACCGTTACATAGGTAGTATTCATAGAATGTAAATCCATTATTGGCTATAAGTTTTAGATGTAAGTCCTAATAATTAATTGTATAAGAGCTGTGGATTTTGTTGAATAAATAAAATAAAATAAAATAAAAATAAAGTATTTGGTAGAGTATTTACACATAATCCACATTTTACATTCTAAATTTGATAACATGACTATTTCATATCAATCCTATTCAATAATATGTAATAATAGTTTATATTATGATAATTTATATAACTGCTGTTTTACAAGAAAAGTTATATGGTTATACATAAAAATACGTTTGTACTTTTGCATGATCTCTGACTTAGGTCGCACAAATCTTTATAAGCCCTCTGAAGTAAGCACAAGTGGCTGCGAAGTACAAGCAATGATTTAAATGAATGCACAAAAAAAGTTCTTTAAAAAAATGTCGAGAGTTAAGAAAAATGTTTTTAGGGTTCACGTATGTATGTATGTATGTATCTATCTGAATTTCTTTATTCCACAATAACTTGTAAATGCCGTTACTACGTATAGAGAGCTCAAAAAGATTTACGCAACCTGTACAAATAAATCAACTACGATTATCACTACAAAATATGTACATATTTATTAAATTAGAATTTATTTTATGTAACTGTATTAAAAAACCCTGAAGACCGAAGAAGTAGATGCCTAAATAACTACAATCTACAAAGCTTTTTATCTACAGAAAAAAACAACTATTGGACACCTCGCGGGGTGGTTTGAGGACCCTAGAACACGCAAAGCATTATCTGTGTTACCACAAAAAAACATCGCTATATTTAGCTAGACAGTGTCTAAAGATAAACGTCTAAAATGATTAGAAATGCCAAAACCGTATAGAGTTAGACTATGATTCAACAGGATCAGGATCATCAGATCAAATCAGGATTTGTAGTTGCTCATGTTTAATCGCGCGACTAAGGCTTGTTTTGGGCGTTAAACATTGTTTAACACAGGTTTAACGTGTGTTTAATTTTTTTGTGGTAAGACCCTATGCGTTTCAATAATTTCAGCCACCGGACCCCGTGACGGAATAGATATATCTATATTGTGCAAAACGAAAAATGCAAGTAATTTTTTCGTGTCTTGGTGTTGAGGGACTATGGTCGTCGTCTTAATTTCTCTAGGCCATAAGACAATGTTATGAAGATTTTTCTCGAACACAAAAACGAAAAAAGTACAATTACTTACAAATTTTATAAAAATGCACCATGCAATGCACATAATGAGCAATGGAATAAAATGATAGACTTAATTTATTTTAAGCGATTTAAATATGAAAAAAGAAATTATTTAATTTTATAAATAACTTGAATATAACGTATGTATGCTTACTTATATTTATTTATACTTTCAATATTACTACATAATTATATAACTTGTAAATTAACTTAGTAATTAAGCTACGTTAAATTAACGACTAGGTTATAAAATGAATTACCTACTTAGGATTACGTCATTATAAGTTCGAAATAAATTAAATTAAAAAATAAATTTAGATACTACTTATTCTTCTACACGTCTTCTTTTTTGGTTTATTGGTATGTCGAGATCTAGTTTCGATTAGTATCTATGTAAGACGAAGCGATGGTCGACTGAGGGTTTGAATCTTAAAATGAGTTTGATCTTCTCTTGATCCTTTTACAAATCCCAAGTGGAAAATCTATCGTCAAACGTCAACACGTGATCCAGATAGGTATACTTGCAAGTCAGTCGCCATTTTAGGGACTAGATATTTTAGCAAGCACCCTGTCCATTTCCTATATATTTTCCCCAAGAGATTTTTTTCACTTTCGACTACATTTTCAAATGCAAATATATCTTTTTTTATGTACTGATTTCATAACGAGACGAGACGAGTCGAGAATACAAATAACTCATGTTCTATAGTCTTTTTCTGCAAATGAAATGAAATCAATTTACTGTAGAAACTGTGTGATGTGGTATTAATTATGTCTTAACATAATTACGTGCCTTAACATCAATATGATTAACAATTATTTGAATTATGAACTAATTTTGATAAAACTTTGAACATTGTACACTTGTACAGTCCATGTTCCGGATCAAATCATATTTAGTGTTTGTGTTAACGATGCTACAAGTATGCAATGCTTTGTCTTTGTTGTTCCTTGACAATTTTAAACTGTATAGAAAGAGACGAAACATTGTGTAACTATTCAACCGGTATACAGGTAATAAACTAAAAACAAATTCAAGAAATAGAAAAATCTTTAACATCGCTTCCATCATCGCTTTTATCCTGACCGATGCATAAAGGCGATGGGTCCTTCACGAAATCGACTTTCATGAATGATTTCCTCGAATCTCGATTCCGGTCTCGATTCGATACGATGCTCGGTAGCGGTGTCACGTCCCTGCATATGGTGTGCTCGCATGTGACGCGGGAGTCCCGGCGCCGGACGATGCGCCGGCAAAGCAGGGTCTCTTGAAACGCGATGCGGTACCTGTCGAAGAATAATAATTGCTTTCAAAAACATTACACTCCTTTTTTGTGCAGTCGTGCAAAAATTGAGAACCGACTTCGGCGAAGATATCGTGATATTTGAAATTTCATCCCCATTTTTCTATACTTAAAGGGATATTTTTTCACAAATTTATTAAAGGACCACCCTTGATACACACAGTACTCATGAAAAAAACAATCATTAAAATTGGTTGAAAATTAGCAGAGAAATCAAGTAAAATATAAAAATACAAACTGATTCGAACCTCTTCCTTTTTTGAAGTCGGTTAGAATTGTAAAGATTATTTTTGGCTCCGTGGATAATTTGGTAGCAGCCCGCCTGCAAGCGGATATGATCCTCGGCCGAGGAAAACTGTGGGTGACCATAAAGTTTTTCCCGGGCTAACATCCAGTTTCACTGGCCGATACCCAGGAGTAACTTAAGAAGTAACTTAGGCTACGTAGATAAAGTCGAAGTAAGTTAGTTAAGTAAGAAAGTTTAGTAGCCGAATAAACAGTAGCAGCAGCTGAAGTAAGTCGAAGTAAGTTAAGTAGTTTTTTAATATTGTCTCTGTTTACATTTTTTTCAAAAGTTTTATTTATCTTTTCAGTTAAATATTATCGAGGCGTTATCTCTTCTGTTCAAACCAGCTCCTTTGCCCGACCCCAGACATGGAAATCCATAGGCTCTTATTAATAAACAGTGTTAATCCATGGTTTAGTTAAACTATGTTTTGTCTTTGTTGTTCTTTGACAATTTTTAACTGAATTTAGAGAGACAAAACATAGTTTAACTAAACCATGGATTAACACTGTTTATTAATAAGAGCCTTACGGCCTTATTACAAAAAACTCGTTAAACTCGACTTTGGTCGACAACCAATTTGTCTTCAACTATCTTTAGAGTCGACCTATAAACCAAACCTTATTACAAAAGATGAATAAAGCCAAGACAACTTAATACCAAACTGTGTAGCTATGGTAGAAATTATTTCCACAGATAATAAATGTCTTTATGCTACGGATACACGAAATGTAGAATTGACACAATGTACTAATTTTTATTTTGGAATATAAGTAGCTATTTTGTCACACAATACTATTTTCTAATATCGAAAAATATTGTAGGTAATTTTTAAATGACTTTAGATCATTGCGAGTAATTCAAAACATCCTAATTAGGTATTTACGTATATGAAAAAAATGTTAAGGAGATACTCCTTATATATTTATCCAACCAATACAATGGCACACTATGGCTAAGTAACCATAGCAACATGTTTTGTTGATTGTGTGTACTGTCAATTCTTGTAATATATTCTGTTTTTACTATGTATACTTTCGATATTATAAGTATTTCCTATATATTATGCTAAAAGCTATTATTCTACTCATCCACGCTTCCTAATACCTCACAACCCCTTCTTACTTTAATACAAAATATATGAATTTTTTTACGATTTGACAAGTAGAATACGTGGCCGCCATTAAAATAAATGCTTAAACCGTCGCTAAACTAGGTGCCCGGCAAGACTAACTTTGACACCATAGTCAACCAAGACCTAAGTGCTAATCTGCTTTTTGTAATAAGAAATTTGACAAAACTACGGTTTAAACTCCAGTTTAGCGTTAAAACTCGTTTTGTAATAAGGCCGTTAGGGTTTAAATCCGACCATCGAGCAGGCTAGGAGGGCACTGGCCCTCTTCTTCCAATCAAATTCTACGTTAGCAATTATCCAGATGTTCCCTGACAGTAACTCGGTAGTGTCCTACCATATTTTTGAAAAATAATTTCTTTGTCTCTTTCCATTATTGGCACTTTCTCCAGTAGATTAGGCAGTTCATTTTTATGAAATTCGTTATTTAGATAATAATTGAGAGACTTTCATATTAAACTATCTTAAAATATGTGCCCCAAAAGCTTTGCATCGACCTTCCAAACACCATGTATAATATGTACCTCTCTCAATTATGATCTAAATAACAAATTTCATTAAACAATCCTCAAGGAGTAAGTTTCAAAGGGTCCAATTTAGTATCGTGCGTTATTACATTAAAATAATCTGACAGACTGTATTTAAAATTCATAACATATACGTGGTTAGGTTAGCCGATAAACTATCCGTGGATTTCAAGGTTGGTTGGATCGATAGCTTTGATATTAGAGCATAGTTATATGCAGTGAAATTACTGGGCTTATGAGACTTAATACTTAATATCTCAGGGTAACGAGCGCACTGAAACTAAAACATAAATAATAATCAAACAAAGTATTTCAAAAATTCAGGTCCTGTATGTTCAGATACTGATTCAGGTTGCAGGAAAAACAGAAAAACATTTAAATTTTCGGTAAAAACGTGTCAAAAATCATGCAAAAAATAGCAAGATCTTTGATCTCTTCCGGAACACCATTATAAATGCGACCCATGGCCACTCAGCTTTTAGAGTACAATGCTGTCTGTAAGAAATTGTTTATTTTAGGCAGCTCATTGATCTTATTTTATTTGTAATCATTGTTTTATTCCTATATACTATATGGTCAATAAATAGTTTTGTATTTGTAACACTTCTCTGTAAATGCATCGCGTCATTCAATGATTTTTCAATCTTTGGAAGCCAGTCGACAAATAGCTTGGCTGTGTCCCCAATTTATCTGAGTTACTAATCCAAAGATTGCCTATAAGTTTCAGGGCCAGCCTGAATGGATTGAGCCAACAGATCGTAAATTTTATCAAAGCTTTTCATGTAGATAAAGCTCTAGAAATATGTAACACTAAAAACTTACACACTAACACACGTGAGTACACACTCTTAGCAAATTAAGGTAATAACCACTGTAGAGCTAATAAATACTACTATGTACTATAAATAATATAAAAATAAGGTTGCTAAAAATATACTAGTATTCGTTGCGTTGCAGATGTCATGGATACACACAAATACGTAACATCCAATACCTACTCAAGAACAAACTCTGAGCTGCCCACACAATGTATGACCTGGCCAGGGATGGAGCCCGTGGTTGACATGACACCAAGTAGTCTAAAGTACGTTTTGCACAGTAACGCAAGTTATTCACGTCTATGTTACCGGCAGGTGGCTTTCATTATAACTTTCTTGTTCTCGCCTTGCTAGCTACCTAGATTAAATTCTGTAGACTTGTCAGCCCTTGATTACATCGTCACTAAGATAAGCAAGGATAGAGTACCGAGTACAAAAAAAGGTTAAAAAAAGGCTGAAGTACTCTGCCCTCGAGTTTCTTGCCGTACTTCTCGATGGTGCAGGCTTTGGAACGAGACCAGAGTCACTACAACTTCCGCGAGCGCCCACCTCGGGCCTGCGAGAAGTATTAGATTTAGATTAGATAGTATTAGATTAGAAGAAGCTAGATTAGGGTCCACATAAAAAAGACACATTCATGCGCCGGGGCTCTTCTATCCCGACCGCCGTGTACCAGCGGACAGCCCAAGCCGAAATTCGTACCGCATGCACAAAACTGCGTGGTTCACCCCATGCGGTTCCATACTTCATACCTATAGTACTCACAGATTAGTATATATGTAGCTAGCTAATAGTACTACTCTATGCCTCATACCATTTTTTAGAGCAGAGCTCTATCTAATCTCTGCCACGGTTCGGTGACGCGGTAAAGGTCGTTAGATAAACAGCACGGTCCTTTAAAAAAAGGCTTCAGTACTTTTGGAAATTGGGCACCTTCCTTCCTCGTTACCCTCAGCTTTTTTAGTTGGGTCTTTCAGCTGGTTACGTCACTTGAAGCGTCCAGCAATTTTACTTTTTGTTGATGTCGTGTTCGTGGACTTCGTGCAGGGCTTTAACTATCAGACTTTGTGCTCTAGTCGAGCCAACATCCGCCCGCCGGGGTTGCTAGCTTATATTGACACGGTATAGCAAAAAGGTCGCAATTTTCTAGGGTCTCAAATAATAAAAATAAAAACCTACATGGTAAGATTTGGGGAGATTTTGGTGGCTCTATCTAACGACATTTATGCATAGGCAAGTTTTACCAAACAAAAAAACGTGTTACAATTTTATGACATCGGCGGGAGCCCCGTTACCTAGAGACAATATTTATTTAAATTTAAAAATGTTTTTTTAAAAATAAGCATGTACCCAAACCTTCAAAAAACAAAGGTCTGTTTTTTTTATGTTATTTGGTGACGAGACGAGCTGGTCGTTTGCCTGATGGTAAGCACAACGCCGGCCCATAACAATTGCAGTGCCACCCAGAACTTTGAAACACAAAGGCCTGCGCGGCACTGCAGTGCGCTCCTTACCCTGAGACATTAGGTATTAAGTCTCATAAGCCCAGTAATTTCACTGGATACTCTGCTCATCAAACCGGAACACAGTAATGCTTGCACACTACTGCTTGGCGGCAGACTTCGCTAGCAAAGCGGTGGTAACAACCCAGACGGACACTCGCAGAAGAGTTAGTTCTCCCACTAACTCTGTGCGGCACTGCCGATGCCGTGCGCTCATTACTCTGAAACATCAGATAATAAGTAGTATAATAGGTATGCCTATATTTAACTGGCGCCTGTATATGCTGATTAAACAACGTCCTAAACCCTCGTAGAGTTATTAACTTACGTTTAACGGGATCGCAGACCCGACCAAAAGCCGAAAAAAAAAGGCCTACCACATGTAAATATCACCACAAACGTGCTCAATGAAAGTATCATAATATATTATCACGATTGCGCAAATTGCCCAAGATATTACAATAAAGTTTGTTTGGGTCCCCGTATTTTTCGTGATATTATCACTATTCCACCTGACCCACGCAAAACGCCTAATATACAAACTACGTACTTACCACGCAGCCCGACTAAATTATATCTTATTTGTGTATGATTTAAGGTGCTACCCCCGACTAATGACAATATCATTCTGTCTTCTTTGCACACTGTCGGTTTGCGTTAGTGTAAAAGAACCGCGGCCACTAAGATTGAGTAATAATCCAAAAAAATCGTAATTACTTCAAAATTAGATGCCAAAACAAAAATATACCACAACCAAGTTTTTTAACTTTATGTAGGTATTTCGTAAGTCTTGTTAATTTGATCAATATACATTTCTAAATAACAGAGATATTTCATTGCAAACTTATTTTTAGAGGTAATTTTTTTTGATCGAGTAAATTTGGTAAGTTCTTGTTTCGATCACATTAAACTTATCAGTAATCTGATGACTAATGACATATATTTATTCCAGTGCCAGAATCCATTCCAGAAGCTCACTGATTTTGCTAAAAAGTGAAGCTATTTAGCTGCTATACACGCCTTAAGGACCATAATTGCCCATTCGGGATTTTGATTTATGCTGCTCCTATGTTAAAGCGTTCTGACACTTGTAAGCCTTGTTACACAGTGGATCATAACAAGATAACGCTTTGAGGTTGACATTGATCGATGAAGGCAACACCTATGGAGACGGTTCGCTGAAAACGTTTTGAAACAAAAATGTGATTAATTGAAAGACACTTTGTAGAAAATTTCTTTTGAAACGTTACGCCTAATCAAGTGCATGTTTGTTGGTTTGTCCTGCTTTCACGCTGCAAAGGAAGGAGCAACGGAATGGCGTGATTTTTTCCATTGAGATTATGGGAATGAATTACATTTATTTGTTACTAGTTGTGTCCCGCGGCTTCGCCCATGTAGCCTAATTACTCCTTATAACCCAGCTATCTGCCAGTGAGAGACCCGTTCAAATCGGTCCAGCCGTTTCAGAGATTAGCCATCACTTGTTTGTCTTTTTATAGTAATTGTTGTTTGTTTTCTTTTTTGTGACCCGCTGGCACTCCTCTTTCTCGGCAAAGAGCAGAGACCGAGCAAAGGGGTACATTGCAGCACATGCTGAATCTACTCCCTTTGCCCTATATACGTACTTATATATATATCATTTGTTAATGTAATTTGTGAAGTACGTTACTCTTCTTTCCTTCGGCAATCGGGTAAATGTTTACCGATATTTCGATAGATGTGTCAGGGATTTACGAATATTGTTTTACGAACATACTTATTCACTGAGACTGAAGTGTAAACAAAAATATAGAGTAAAGATAAATCAAATTTAAAACCGATCAGTGTGGGTACAGATAATATCCTTCAAATAAAAAATATTTTTTTACGTATATACCTAAATTGTGATTGAACGATGAGCTACCGCAAACTTGAAACAAATCCAGTCAAAACGGTGAGGATAAAATCCATATTTAGAAGTGGAACTAGGACTTATTTTGAAGGCAAAATTTCGTTACAGAATTACATAAATTGGCCCTGCTAAAAGTAAATTGCCACTTGCTTCCGCTACAATAAGTTCCGGCCTTAACCTATCAAAGGTCAAATACCTTACAACGGGACCTAACATTTTATTTCTTGGGCTTAAATCAGTTTAATTTCCTATCTTTCTAATTTAGTTATTAGGTCTAAAGATTTTATTGCTATGGCGAGACAAAAAGGAATAAAATATGTAATAAGATGAGGTTTATGGTCGACCTGGAAGATCGCAGTGGATCTGGGCTGGGCATATGTACAACGCCAGATGAACTACATGATTTAGTACTTTATACATTCACTAGCTTCTGCCCGCAGTTTCGATCGCGTTCCCACAAGAACCGTGCATTTTTCCGGGATAAAAAGTAGCCTATGTTACTCTCCGGTCATAAACTAACTGGCATGAAAATAAGTTGATTAAAAAAAATATTGATAGGTACATATTATTTATTTATTTACCATTCCCTTTTAAACACAGCAAAGCTCATACGTACGCGGATTCAAATAAATATGAATAGAAATATAAAAGTGATTCACGATCAGCAATTTATGGTATTTTCTCATTATTTGCCCCATTCGGCCTTCCTAACCTTGATTACGCCTACGTCACGAATTCTTTTTACCATTTCCTCCTTTGTAAACGGTAAAATTGCTTCTTATCTTACCTTCTTGAGTCTTAACAATGCCATCATTCCCAACGTATTGCAAAATTGAATTCTGTATATTGTCTTGTCAGAAATACCTACACTAGGTAAGATATTTAATTTATAATAATGTATGTTTCTCTGGAATGGCTGCGCTTATGAATTTAGTACATATAGTGACGCAGGGTAACGAGCGTATTGCGATGCCGCGCAGGCCTTTGTGTTTGAAGGTTCTCAGTGGCACTGCAATTGTTCTGGGCTGGTGTTATGCTTACCATCAGGAAAACGATCCGCTCATCTCGTTGCCCATTCGTATAAAACTAAAAAAAGTGGTTAAGGTTTATTGAGGTTAGAAAAATAAAAAAATTGACGAATTAGAGTGAATATCATAATATATTTCGGAATAATGATACATAACCCTTTTCGGTAATAAACGATGCTACCGAACTCCAACTGAATGAAAAAGGTTATTATCAGCCACCTCTTACTCTCCCACCACCGGTCTTCTGTCAGAGAGAGAGGTAAGGGCCATAATCCACCACGCGGGCCCAGTGTGGCATCGTGAGGAAACCGGCATGTTAAAGAACCACAAAATTCGAGGACATGTGACACATTTCACATGTCCTCGAATTTTGTGGTTCTTTGTGGTTCACGATGTTTTCCTTCACCGTTTTAGAGCGAGTGTGAATAATCCGCACATAACTTGATATAAGTCATTGGTGCGGGCCGAGTCGAGATTCGAACTATGGTGCGTCGGATTGAAAGTCGCACAAGTTCCCGCTCGGCCATACTCGCTCTAGTAGATGATCGTCGTAGTGATATTACACCCACCTAATGCAGACCGTAGACGCTTATGCAAACGTACGTTTGCTTGTCAGAATAACAACGCTTTTGCGTCAAGCGCGGATTTCGTGATACTCAAAATGCTCGCTTGACGTAAAAGCGTTGTTATTCTGACAAGCAAACGTACGTTTGCATAAGCGTCTACTCTGCCCCTAAAACTAGTCTAGCCAGTCAACACTTTGCCTGACGGTGGGTAAATTGTTCTAGATTTAGACACACTACTTTTCACAACTTCTACTTTTATTGATTACTATATCAGTGCCAAACTTCAACATCAATATTCAATTGTCGGTTATTGTTCGATCTTATTTAGTTTCTCAAACTTGACCTTCCAACACGTATTCAAAAAAACGTGGTTCATGTACAAGGAGAAACGACTCGTTGAATTTAATTAATATTCTGTCAAAACCAAATATCAAGAGAAACTATTATAATAGTGATTAATTTACTTGGAACTAAATTAGGCAGTTTGCTGTAAAGCCTACAGGTCTAAGTTCAATTAGGCGTTAGTTCTCTGTGATTGATACTTAAGTCTAGATCAAGGTCAACACTTGAAACATTTAGAATAGACATACCCAACATGTTCATACAAAAATTAAACAGTTTGTATCTATCTGTACCTGTATTAAACAGCTGCCTTACCGGCTAGAAATCTCGTGTTCATTTTCGATTCTAAACCATACAGACTATTCATTCCAGCCGAAGACCTAGCGATCGCTGGTTTTAATCGGGTTGGAGTCGAAATCGAACACGAGATAGTTAGCCGGTAAGGCCCCAGGTTTGTTTTGTAACTCAAAGCAAGTTTTCCTCTAAGTACTCCATATCTTCCTGTGTTAGCCGTAAGGGCCTAATTAATATCGGTCAACATCGAAAGCTCTAAGACACCTGTAAAACGTAGTGTATTGTATTGTATGTATGGTGCCACGCAGCACTTTGAATACAAAGGCCTGCGCGGCACTGCAGTGCGCTTGTCACCTTCAGACGTTAGGTATTAAGTCTCACAAGCTCAGTAACACTGACTACTTTGCCCATCAAACCACAATCTACTTGTTGTGAAATCAAACGTTGAATCTATAAATGATTTTTTTTTTACGGGCTAAATGCCTTTATTAACTAGCTAATACATAAATAAACACTACATCTAATCTAGCTAGCTACAAAGACAGTTGGATAATCTACAAGCCCTAGTAGGCCTATAGACAATCCAAATGTTCTAGCCCACTACCAGTAGGAAGCGTACCCAGCAAGTGAATTGGTTTTGATGATTTCTGTTTTAGTATTCATTTACTAAATGACACTGACTTTTGTCAACCCCGTTTTTCTGTTTAGTTTCTATGACACTTCGTGTTTCATAATATTTTAATTCATCAATTAGTTTTCATTTAGTAAATGAACCTAAACAGAAACTAAACAGAAAAACGGGGTTGACAAAGTCCCTAAAGGAAATACGAATCCTTGAATAAATCTCTCCTTCTGGGAATCACAGTGCGCAGTACAAAAGCATTTTGATTAAAATTTTACTTGTTTACTTTAGAAACTAATGAAATATTTCGAGTCTAACTTTTACTGCCAAAACAGTTGAGTGTGGAATATTTTGTGATATTAGTTTTTCGTCTACCCTAAAAGAGGTTAAAAGGGCAATATTATTCATGGATTATTTGAAAAGGATGTCGGGATTATTGTAAGCTGGCTGCGGGCTGCGGTTTCACGCGTATAGAGATTCCTTCAGCAACAGTCCCTTTTTCCTTGATGAAAGTAGCCTAATGTCACTCTCCGGCTCATAAAATGAGATAATAAATGTATTTATCATTGACCAACGTCAGTTTTGTTAGTGGGAGGACTAACTCTTCTGCGAGTGTCCGTCTGGGTTGTTACCACCGCTTTGCTCGTAAAGTCTGCCGCCAAGCAGTAGTGCGCAAGCATTACTGTGTTCCGGTTTGATGAGCAGAGTATCCAGTGAAATTACTGGGCTTATGAGACTTAATACCTAATGTCTCAGGGTAACGAGCGCACTGCAGTGCCGTGCAGGCCTTTGTGTTTCAAAGTTCTGGGTGGCACTGCAATTGTTATGGGCCAGCATTATGATTACCATCAGGCAAACGACCAGCTCGTCTCGTTACCAAATAACATAAAAAAATTAAAAGTCTGTTTCTCCGATGCTGACTGAAAACAAAACCAATAAACTCACTTTCGCTTTGACAAATAGAGATTATTATTCATTTATGAAGGCATAATTGGAAGAGGCTGGCAATTTACACAGTTTTTGTTTGATTCAAGGTAATCCAAACAGACCTTGCCAATTTCGTTAAAATGAAATTTGCCGCAGACGTTTGATTCTAAGTATAAAGTTGCTTTACTTTAACAAGATAGATCTAAAGTCTAGAATTCTGTATACTTTGAGAATACATATATGTACTAGCTTCTGCCCACGGTTTTCACCAGAGTTCCCACAGGAACAGTGCATTTTTCCGATATAAAAAGTAACCTATGTTACTCTCCGGTGCATAAAATATATCTATGCCAAAAATCACGTCGAACCGTTGCTCCGTTACTGCGTGAATGAAGGACAAATCAACAAGCACACTTTCGCATTTATAATATTAGTAGGGATTTAGTCTAAATAGCTTTCTACTCTATGTCCAAATAAAGATGCCAAAAATTGATCTTTTAGCTTCAGTAAAGGTAAAACGATTCCTTTGAGGTAATTACTTCAGAAATTTGATTGATGTAAATCCGCCGTTATTTCTCAGAAATCTTTATTAATGAAGACATTCAAAATATTTAGCTTTTTCTACGAACGAAATAAAAAGTACTTGGTTAATTAAGAGTTGAGTGAATTTAATTCACGTGGTTTGAGTGTTCTTTCGAAATAGTTACATGTTTTGTTTAACTTTAAATCGGTTCATGATTGACCGCGATTCCCTTGAGAAAACCCCTATTCTCTCTTGAAGTAAGTAGTATAGAAGCAATGTAGTCAGTGAAATTACTGAGCTATGGACTTAATACCTATAGTCTCAGGGTAATGAGCGCAATACCTCTGTATTTCGAAAATCTGGGGTGGGCTGGCGTTATATGCTTACCATCAGGCAAAAGACACGCCAGTTGTCCAGTCGTCGTTGTTATCCAGTAGTATAAAAAAAGCCTTGATATAACGTTAATTTGCTGGGTACTTGTCGACTGAGCTAGCAGGAACTAGGTATACTCAACTGTATACTGTGCAGTAGAGAGAGTTACTTCTAATTTTTATTAACTACTAGCTGCTGCCCGCGGTTTCACCCACACAGATATTGGATTTCATGGTTTTTATTTTTTTGCGCGGAACCCTAATTCTTTTTCTAAAATAAAAGTAGCCTATGTTACTCGTAGCGTACTGCGTAGACACGAGCTACGAAAAACGTCGAGCTACGAAAAATGTCGAGCTACGAAAAACGTTTAGCTACAAGCCTTTTACAAGAAATTTACCGTGTTACCACAAAACACTTTTAGATGCCTTTTTAGCTAGTCAGTGTGTATTTTTCATATAGACATTTCTAATCACTTATCTCTAAGTGATTAGAAATGTCACAACAAAATGGAGTTAGACAACGTTTAATTTGTTGTTGCTCTAATTTAAACACGCGACTAATGCATGTTTTTGGAGTTAAACAATATTTAACAAAGTTTTGGGGTGTGATTACTTTTTATGGTAAGACCGTTAATTTCTAGATTTCCGGCTTACCCCAAACCATCTACAAACTTTGTTAAAAAATGTTTAAAGTCTAAACACACACAAGTACATCACCATCACGTTTTGAGTTTAGACAAGGTTTGTACATGTTTTGTTTAAAATTAATTTCACAACTTGTTTCTGAACATAAATGAAGCGTCAGTAACACCAATTAAATATTAACAATGCTAAAATATGCCTAGATAAAATATAGAACAGGCTGTTGACAATATGATTAGATTTCTTTTGTAACTTAAGACGTAGTTTTATTATATTTTCTGTGACTTAAGGTATTTAATATTAATTAACGACATTTCCAAAGACAGACATACAAGTTTGGTCCTTAAAACTTTTAATTTGAAATCAATCAGAAGGCATTATTCTAGCGAAATTGTTTTTGTTTTCGAGCAATATTCCTGCTTGTAGAGCTAAAAGTTGGGGTTCTCAAGAAATAAAATATTAAGGAAGATTTTGTAAAGGTAAACGCCCGCAAGGATTGATCAAATAAAAACGTAATTCGAATTCAAATTAATTCATAGCGTATTGGGTGAAGCATAATTGTGTATTCGTTTTATTCTTAGAAAAGAAACAAAACGGATGAGATATATTTTAAAGCTATTCAACCTAAATGTGTGGAGGATTCACTAGTTTTCGTCTAGCCAGGTGCCATCTATCAGTAAATTACAGTGTCAGTGTGAACACATGACGTTATGTTTGCATATATGTGCGTTCTATTGCACAAGTAGCTTACATGCACGGTGCAAGTTGTTTTCAAAACTGCAAGGAACATGCAGCTTGCATTGCACGCATGTTTACATGTCCACTGCTCAAGCTGCATACAACTTGTACCATACATGCAAGCTACCTGTACAATTTTATAGCGGCCTAAATGGATCGCCATCAAAATTCTTGCCCTTTGCTTTGAAACGTAACTAGAGTCACTACAACTTTCGCGAACGTCCACCACGGGCCCGCGAGCATAAATTATAGCTAGATTAGGGCCCACTCCAAATGGATGCACTCATGCGCCGGGGCTATTCTCTCCCGACGCCCGTATCCCGGGGACGGAGGGCCCAAGCCGAGATGGACTGCGACGTTCAACTCACGCAGTGCCCTAGAGCTAGTCACCACGAACCCTAGGGCTAAGCGCCATCTGCTCTCTCCCACCTTACGATGACGCTGAACGTAGCTAGACCAACAGCACGGTTTTAAAAAAATCTAAATGGAACCGAGCTCACCTTCCACTCATAACGTTGTACAGAATCGGATTGACAGTAGCAGACACGTAGTACAGCGCTCCGGCAACGTTGAACAGATGCTCGTTGATGACGTGGAACTGCGGCAGCCGATAGCCGTATATAAAAAACAGCCGCTGCACGTGGAACGGCACCCAGCAGACGAAGAAGGCGATCACCACTGCCGCTGGTGGAAGGAAATAATAGAAACGTTAGTATGTTCCACGTCTGCATGTTGCGCTGAACCACAGATCATAGCAACAAGGAGATGTGGTAAGGCGTACGTAGCTGGTGCGAACGCATCAGGCCCAAAAAAGGCCAGATACATTTAATCGAATTCACTTTGCAGACGGCTTTACTGTCCCATTTCTTTGCCTGTAGACTATTAATAAGTTTATTTGTGTGGCTGTAAGTCTCTTAGTGTGCATAAAAAATTAGTAGGTGTGCCGTTCTTACAGATTTTGCATTAAATGGTTTAGCGGAATGGTGAAAAAATGTATGAAAAACGGAGACATATTTTGAACGCGAACGGGCATATCTCCCTTGTTTGTCTAATCTGAACGCGGGACAATTGTGAAGCTTTATATGCATCTTCGACCATAACGTTGCGTAAGTCTACCGAAACAAAAAAAATACTTTGGCTTGATTCCACACGCTTCCCAAAAATCCTGTCATCGACCCGAGAGCAGAGACGTATCGGAGAATAATAATATCTCTATTTCAAGCAACGCGATACGTCGAGGAATCCTCCACGGGCCATAAAACACCCTGGTCTATTTGCCTGAGACTTCTTTTACTAGGGTTTTATTTTCAATATTTTATTTCCTACTGATCCAGGTATCGTTAAGGTGACAGACGAAAAAGATTAGGGAGACGTTAAAAAGAGGCTGTAAGTGACTGTAATCCTCTAAATGAAAATGGTTAACCCATTTCAAGTTCGACTCCGTCGTTATTGTAAGGCGTCAATCAAAGAGACAGATTACATTTTTCTTGTATTTTTTGTGTTGTGTGGCACAAATTGTGGCAGAATGAGTTTTGAATCGACAGTGGAAATTAATCTCAATGATTAGTACGACAAATTTCTATACAAATAAATAAAATTGAAGTGTCTGTTTGTAATATCTAAATAACAGCTTTTTACTAAATGCATATGAAAGTATATACGGTACCTACAGCAAAACAACCATTTTTAAAATTTTTGTCTGTCTGTCTGTTTGTTTGTTCCGGGTAATCTCCGAAACGGCTGGGCCGATTTTGACGGGACTTTCACTGGCTGATAGCTGATGTTACAGGGAGTAACTTAGGCTACTTCAATTTTAGAAAAAGAATTAGGATTCCGCGCAGAAAAATAAAAAAACCATGAAATCCAAAATCTCCACGCGGATGAAACCGCGGGGCAGCAGCTAGTAGGTACTTGAATAAATATTAAAATATTTTTTGTGTTGACTAAATAGGTGCGTAATTTGTTAGGGTAACGAGCGCAATGCTGTGCCACATAGGCTCATATGTTTCTAAGTTCTGAGTGGCACTGCAATTGTTATGGGATGGCGTTACGCTTACCATCAGACAAACAAACCACTTGTATCGTTATCGAATAGTATAAAAAAATAATTGAACTTTACTGTTGTCTAAATCGCATGTACACTTCTAGACCTTTGATTATTAGTACTAATAATCAAAGTTCTAGACTTTAGTATTTAATGGATATTGTCTGAAAAGTATTGACAGGTTTGACTGCCGATGGAATGTTTTATTCCTGTGGGGTTTTACGATAGCTCATACATTACATTATTAGGTATTAGGTATCCTCCAATAAGATCCCTTTCAGAATATCCGCCTCAATGGGCAATTATGTTACAGGTTTCAGACGCTGGCGGAGAAGTTAAAGTCTGTGGATTTAAGATATCAATTTAGTATTTTATGTTTTCGTAAAGTAATTTCAATAAAGAAGCCAGAGGAGCGGACATTTTTTTACGATTGGCCCGTACTAAAATACGACGCAGCAATTAATTATCGAAGGCTTTGAATAAGGTTTTAAGTAGGGTTTTAACAACAAGAAAGGAAATAAAATGGAGCTTTTGCTCTTATTTTCCAGCGCTATGATCATTAGAGCTGGAAAGAAGTATTTTCCGGCATTGTGCTGATTTAGTAGAAAGGAATAAAAACCATGAAACGTGGAGCGTTTTTGTTTCCTTTTTGTGTCACTAGCAAGGAGTCACTTGTCTATAGTTACTTATATGTATTTTAGTGTGCAGTGTCCACACCTTACACAACTGTCACTTTAACACAACACACTATAGTGTTCACTTTTACTCTTCTTCATTTTTCTTCTGTTTACACTTTTCATTTCTTTTCTTCTTCAGATTTCGTTACGAACAATAATAATATTATTATTACCTAATTATTTAACTATTATTATCACGGCTTGGCGTCTTTTTATAACAGAAAATTTTAGAAATTATCTATTCACGTCATTATTTTTTAATAGACACTTCTTTCCGTGGTAGATATATAATATATAATAACAATAATAACAGCCAATAACTGACCGTCTCGAGCTTCTTGGCGTCACTTTGTCGTCGACTCTCAATTTCGGCTCCTTTATTTAGACTAAGGCTCAACTGGCCGCCAAAAAGCTGGGTATCCTAGCGAAGGTGAGGCAGTACTTCACACCAGAACAGTTGCTCAACTTATATCAAGCACAAGTTCGGTCGTGTATGGAGTATTGTTCTCATCTCTGGGATGGCTCGGCCAAGTACCAGCTTGAGGCATTGGAGTCTATTGAGAGGCGAGCAAAGAAGCTCATCCGCAATGACTCGCTTGTAAAAGCTAGGCTGCAGAGCCTTGAGCATAGGCGTAGAGTTGCTTGTTTGTCGGTCTTTTATCGGCTGCATTTCGGCGAGTGTGCATCGGAATTACACCAATTAATTCCTCCTTCTCCTTTCCATCATCTGACAACCAGACAAACGGCGAAGCGACATCGATACATAGTTGACATTCCTCCTTTACGCACGAAGCGTTATGCTTCTACGTTTATTTGGCGTACTGCTAAGGAGTGGAACTCTTTGCCCGAGTCTGTGTTTCCGGATCGTTATAATCTGGGTCTCTTCAAGTCACGAGTGAACAGGTATCTAGGTAAGCGTGATACATCGTCGACCGCATCGTCACTTACCACCAGGTGAGATAGTGGTCAAACGCAAGCCTATTAATATATATAAAAAAAAAAAATATTTCTCACTCAGCTTCGATTTTTTATGTTTACTCTATCCTTTTCTTTTCTTTCTAGAACCATCCAATGTACTCTAGAAAAACCTCTTACCTGTAAGACTGAACCTACAATTTTGTAGCCATACTGTGTAGGTATAGCACGTAGGAGAGGAAACTCGACATGACATAGTGAGAAGTTAACGCCACTATTTTATAATCTGTAGACTGTACTAATAATAAATGCCAAATAGTGTTTGTTGGTTTGTCCTTCTTTCAAAACAACGTAGCAACAGATAGATTTTTACATAGTTTCTGGACCAGAGAGTAACATTGATTCGAAACTAAAATTAGGTTTAGAAATGAAACAACAGAATCGACACCAGTGCCTGCTTAATAAAATCAATCAAGTCAGTAAACATAATTTCTCCCCCAAGGCCCGCCACTGAGCCCAATTCTAAGCTAATTGGTTTATTGCCTTCTTAAAATAAATCGATTAGAGTTTTTAAAGTAGGTTCTGTCAGCTACAGGAAAATATTGAATTATTTATGATTATTGATTACAATTTAATAGATTTAACTTGGTTGCGAGGTTCTATAATGATAGAGGCATGAGGTGGAAGTCTGTTTTTAATTTCTTTAATAATATGTAGGATATTATAATATGTTTGAAAGTCTGAGTGAAATAATGTAAAATTTCACTCGCATCCAGACCTAGTGTGAATTTAATTTGGACACCTTTCGAAAACCACTGATGGAAAAGAAGAAAATTGTGATATTACAATATTTTTACGATTACAAAGTAAAACTTTAACAATATAGTTTCAATAAATTATGTACCTACAACGGTTTCGGCGGACATAAAGATTTTCGAAGTTTCGGAGTCTGGTGGAGCAACGTAAAATAAAAGTGCACGATTTAGTTTCAAATAATAAGTAGAATGACTGGTACAAATTGTTCAAAGTTTTTACAAACGCTCAACGTCCTGATAGATTTACTTTCGCCATTATTTTAATTTGTGATCGGAATTAGCTGGAGTGCAGGCTTCATTTCATTTACCAGGTTTTTTTTATGCTATTACAAACACAACCCTTACGCACTATAGAAGGCATTGACCTTACTAATCATGAGTAATACCGTTAGGGTTGTCAATAATATCAATAAATAGAAATAGCCAGTTATATCTGACAGGTGCCCATTGGATATAATTTGTTTCAAAGGAAAAATACGGACGCTATTCCCCAGGTCGTAGATTTATGTCATGGCTCTGAACCATTGACCTGTGGAATACCGTTCCGTCGCTCTCGCAAATGAGAATCAGATCAGTAGATATCATCCTTGAAAAAGAGCATGTCTGATAAGAAAATCTAGCTATAAAGAAAAGCAGCTACATCTGCTGGCAAGTACCTTACATATATTTAATTTTTCGAAGAATGGGGGCAAAATATATTTATAATAATAATAAGTTATTAAAGTAGCAGCGGCTACTTCAGCAGAGCGGCTCAAGCGGCGCAACAATTCTATCCTCGGTAGTGCACGACGTCAATGATGGCTACAAAAACAACCTTTAAAAAAACTAGTATAAAAGTTCAAAAAGTCTTTTATTTCACAATTCGCGCCAACCCAACTAAAATTAGATGGCACCTCGTTAAGACTTGAAATATGCTTCGAAATATTATCCAATTATTTTTACAGTCTAGTCCAGTGTCGAAAATAAAAGCCTAAATCCCGAGGGAGTGTACTCATTTTGTTCTATTTAGTCTGACCCATCACAATCAATTTTGAGTCTAACTAATGGACAAGTAATCAACTGGACCCTCAAAGGTATTTGACAGGTCTACAACTATACAGGTCTTGTGTTTAGAAACTAACTGAACCATCTGTCTTTGTTGCCAAAGTGCACTCAGGGTTAACTAATTTGCCACTTTAGATAACTCATTGAGAGGCCGTCGTTATAATAAAAACAATTAATAATTCTACTTGAACGGCGCGCGGTAAGCATACTACCATATACTAGGTACTATTAGTTTACTACGAAATACAAGCAAAAATGTGCCTTAATCATATAACAACAAAGACTTTTTAGTACTTATCTGTACTGTTTTGTCACACGGTAGAACTAAAGTTTTTAAGTGATTAAGAAATTACCTGTAACATATTTTGGTATGTAGGTACCCATTTTACACATAACCCTTTACTGACCTAGCTATTTATGCTGCGAGCATGTATAGTAAAGTTCCACGCTTCTACGACAACTCGTAATTCAATTTTATGAAACTTCAGCAGGCCAGAGTAAATTTTATCAAGCTATTTGTCCAAGAAGGTTCTCAACCTTGTTATATCTCCTTGCGCCTGAATCAAAGAAAATTCTCAATAGCAATGAATAACTTGAATTTGTAAATATTTGAAGTTGTTTTTGTTGGATGAAACCTTTTATATTCAAAGCTGCACCCCACCCTATCCTAAGGGCGGTAGAGAATTTTTTGAAACATAGTCAATAATACTCTCGATCGAGTCATCTAAATCAAAACGGTCAATCCATTTAGGATACCACAGACAGATTACTAACCCCCTTATTCATAAACCTTCCGTAACTTACTTAATTATACTAGAAAGTGTTTTGTCTCGTTTTCACGCGTAACGCCTTCCGTCAACGAGAAGTTGACAGCATAGGTAGATTATCTTATTGAGCATTTATGAATAAGGGGGATAGATAGGTACAAACTTTAAAATAACACCCCTCTTTTTGCGTCGAGGTTTAAAAAACTACTTACTTCTCTTGTTCTGATCTACTTGTATAATATTTTTAGCTCCAGTACAATTTCAAAGTTACGAAAGCATTAATTACTAAGAATTCATGATAAGGAACATGTAACGAAAAGACAAACATAATATGGTTCTGAATACGTAACTAGACAATGAATATGTCTAAGTACTTAATTAGTGCGATGTCACTTTTCACTTCAGGGAGTAAATTATAAACCACACGCGAAGTCACTTTAGACTTTAGAGAGCGAACCTTTATAAATGACTGGCTTCTACCCGCGGTTTTAGCCGCGTTCCCACAGGAACCGTGCCTTTTCCCGAGATAACAAGTAGCCCATGCTACTCTCCGGTACATAAACTATGGCTATGCCAAAAATCACGTCGATCCGTTACTCCGTTGCTGCGTGAAAGAAGGACAAACCAACAAACGTTCAAATACATTTTCGCATTTATTAAATAAAGTAAGTATGGAATATGGATTCCTAGAATTTAACTAAGTATTCATTCTCGTGTTCTGTTCTGAATTAAGTCCTTAAGCATATTTACCGTGTTGCCATCAAAAAACATATTTTAGGTGCCTGATTAGCTAATAGGCAGTGTCTAAAGATAAACGTCTAATATTATTAGGAATGTCACAACAAAATGGAGTCAGACAACGGTTAGATACTACAAATCAAAATTTGTAGTTGTTCATATTTAAACACGTGTTATAGGCATGTTTATAGGTAAGACGCTGTTTAACACATGTTCAATGTGTTTAATTTTTTTGAGACGCCCTCGTTTTTTTATACCATTTGATAATGAGACGAGCTGGTCGTTTGCCTGATAGTAAGCATAACGCCGGCCCATAACAATTGTAGTGTTACTCAGAATTTAGAAACGTAAAGGCTTGCGTGGCACTGCAGTGCGCTCGTTATCAGCGACATCATGCGCCCAGTGTTTTCACTGGCTAGTTTGCTCATCAAACCGGAACACAGTAATCCTTGCATCTTACTGATTGGCGGCAGACTTCACGAGTAAAGCGGTGGTACCTACCAACGGAGACGGATACTCGCAGAAGAGTTAGTCCTACCACGTATAGTAAACAACCCACCACCTAATCCACCTAATCTAGAAGATATCAAAATGTTGTAAAATGAAAGTAGAAATGACGCAAAAAGATTTAGCTGTCTTCATGTTATCCAAGTATGATAGCAATATCTCTTGAAGTTTGTTTTCATATGACAGTTACTGTAATGGATTAGGATGGATTCTGATGGCTTTCCAGGGGACAACGACCGGGACTGATAACAGTGTAGTACAAGTTATAAACACTGTTGATGTAACCCTCTTGGGTTTTTATGCCATATGCCGTACGGCCAAATCGAATTACCAATTTTAATAGGAAATTAGATATAGGTACTATTATTTACGATAAGTTATGTAACATTAGTCCATATTCATTTATTTGAATTATTTGAATTATTTGAATTCAATTATACCTATGCTCGTGAAGTCTGCCGCCAAGCAGTAGTGTGCAAGCATTACTGTGTTCCGGTGTGATGAGCAGAGTATCCAGTGAAATTACTGGGCTTATGAGACTTAATACCTAATGTCTCAAGGTAACGAGCGCACTGCAGTGCCGCGCAGGCCTTTGTGTTTCAAAGTTCTGTGTGGCACTGCAGTTGTTATGGGCCGGCGTTATGCTTACCATCAGACAAACGACCAGTTCGTCTCGTTACCAAATAACATCAAAAAAAAAAAACTTACAAGTATAGCTGCAGAAGAAAATGACAGGTATTTAACAATAGATGTTCAACTGGAGGGCGGTAGCTAGTCAGGCGAAAGCATTTCTCCCTCTAGTCAAAAGTCATCGCTGACTAGATCCTCCTTGTTGGTCACGATCGAAACACCTGCTACTTGTAACTTTAAACAACTACCTAAGTCCTAAACAAACAAAACAATGTTTTCGAATCCTAAAAGTTATTGGAGTAAATTTATGCGTAATTTAAAATATATCCTCCGTATCTACAATAATAAATACGAAGTGTGTTTGTTGTTTTGTCTTTTTTTCGCACGCAGCAACGGAACGACGTGATTTTTTGTATAGATACAGTATGGACTGCATAGAAACATAGCCTACTTTTTACTCCGGAAAATCAACGAGATACTAACCCCGAGAGATGAAATACTGTACTATCCGATCTCACAACAATGTATTGATTTTGCTATAACTTACATCAGTGCTCAGCGTATCAGCGCACGGGGAATCGGTGCGAGGCGGTGGCTTAGCCAATCAGAGCGCATTATCTCTAGGCAAAAATGGAGGAATTTATTTTGTGCAAACCAAACGTCACTGCACCTCTTGAGGTTAGTAGCTCGATGCGGAAAATGCACGGTCCTGTGGGAACGCGGGTGAAACAGCGGGCAGAAGCTAGTTTCCTATAAAAATAACGAAAGAACATAAATTAAAGAAAAACGTGCGACAGAGACTCGAATGGAATGCTCCATTGAACAAATAGATAACAAACCGTTAGAGAATTGTACGTGACAGCTTCGGTATTCAAGTGAAATATGTTTTGTTTACAAATGTGTACATAACATATTTATAAAAATAATAAAAGATAAATATGGACAGAATAAGAGAAAAATATTTTTCGTGCCAAGATTTGCAGTACAATACAAAATACTTTATTGTATACCAGACTGAAAAATAGCAAGTCGGATTGAAAGTCGCACAAGTTCCCGCTAGGCCACACTCGTAATCTATATGCCAAAACAAAGAACTAATTAACAAATTACGCTAAAACAATCGGCGGTGTGCACCTTGTTGAATGAAACAATTGCCTACATTTAGAATTCATGACGATTCATGAATGTGCTTTTCATTTATGCATAAAATTATAATAAATCTGAATTTAGGTCCGTAGTGCCGGAATTTTCCCTGTGGAAGCGTATATATTATCTTACATTTAAAAATGTTCTAAGTGAAAGAAATAATTAAGAGAATCTGTCCCCAAGCATATCTGAACTGCGGGGATGAACTGGAGTAGCACAGCTAAACCGGCCACCTTTTTTATCTACACGCCGGTACCTTTATTATAATTAATTTGACCCAAAAATTAAAACACACCGCTACCAAGGTTTCATCTCGTATACATATACCAATGACCATACTAATAAAATATGCAGTAGTATATATAGTCCAGTTTGGCCCCGTAGTCCGACTGCTGTGTCCGACTGGTTAGACGACGTATATTTTTTCCTATTAGGGTAAACGCTGGTAATGTCGTCAATGTCCCAATACTCGTCAGATTGTAAAAAAAGACCAATTACTTATTTCAAACGAGAGCTTAATGAAAGATTTTTATAGCAATATATTTAAAATAATATACTTCATAATTAAAATAGCACCATTTAGTTATATCTATAATGGTTCCGGAGAAAAGAGCTATCAAAGTTAGCGATTTTGAAATTTGTGTTTTTTGGGAAGTTTAGTAACTGAAAGTGTAGTCCTGCGCACCACTTTTGTTTCCAAGTTTCACAGGACCAGGAGGCCGGTTTGGTAAGTGTGATATTTTAGTGAAACGCTCAAGTTAATTTTCGACATAACCTATAAAATTGTGCTATTTTTATTATTAGCTTCTTATTTATGCGTATGACAGGTATTCGTACTTAAAATACCCTATCTGACCCAATACCCGTCAGTATTTATATTATTTTGACGGTAACTGGGACATGATTAACAAAATGCGCGTAATATCGTCATAGAGTATATTTTGAACCTTATTGTGCAGTGATACGGTTTGCGGTTTTATTATAGGGGCGGTGGCGGTCAGACTTTTATTTGAGTAAATTAATTGAGGGTTCGAAAAACTATTCCTTTTATTTTATTTAAAGATAATTACCTCTATAATCAAGTATGGAATTACGGTTACCGATAAGACCGCCTCTATTTTTTATATAAAATTATAATTATAATAAGTACATACAATAAAAGTTTTCGGTTTTTCTTTTTTGTATATTTTGTAGGGGCATGCGTTGCAGGTTGATATTTTGCAAACGAGGCAAAACGCGCAATTTGGCGCTAGTCGTACCACCACCCTGCAACCACGTGCCCGTACGGCAGCTCTCATTCGCATGTTTTTGTATGGCGTAGTTAAAGCAATATATGATGTAACTTCGTATGACTTTCCCTGCCCAGTAGAGTGAGCACAAATATAGGACACTTAGATCGACCACTAAAATTTACATGGAATTCCCTTACCCATCATTAGTATTTTATTAAGTAAAGTAATATTTCAAGTAAAGTAATGAGTAATATCAAATTATTTTATAAAGTATTATATATATCAAATTACTTTATAGCTAATGATGAAAATTACTGTTTTCCATATTTATTTTTAGATTATTTAAGTAATACATATAATATTCAATATCATGGACGACTGCACCGAGAGACTCGGCATAAGCTTCTGCAATGCGGGAGCACGGAAACATGTTGCAATATCGCCAAGCTTATCCTCTCTGCTGAACGGAAGCATCACCCGAACGAGCATGAAACGTAAAACGTATAACACGTTACCTGTGACGGAAATAGCAGACCAGCAATATCGACTAATGCGGTCATGAAACGACGATCGCACTATTCGAATGGGGTGAGAAGACACCTTTTGCTCAGGTATCTCTCAAAACTCACTCTAACTCAAATCTCTCAAAACTCGGAGAGGCCGAACCAGGTACGGTCAATACACCCACAAAGTGAGAGTAGTCTCACTTTGTGGGTGTGTTGCCTCAGTTGTAGTGGTGACTATTCCGTCATTTTCTACGTCGAAGTTCCCAACCAGCACCATTTTTTTACCGCATCCTGGGACCTCATGTACCCAAGTGATTTTCGGTACCCAATTTTCCAAAGCGTCTTTGAAATGATATCAGCCATCTTCAGAATCATATCATCCAGCGTTATCTTCGTGCACCGGGCTGTAACTAAACACACAAGTCAACACACCAACACACCCACAACGTGAGAGTAGTCTCACTTTGTGGGTGTGTTGACCGTCTACACGCAATGACAGTCGAGTACGAAAAAGG
Source organism: Crocallis elinguaria (assembly GCA_907269065.1). NCBI lineage: Eukaryota > Metazoa > Arthropoda > Insecta > Lepidoptera > Geometridae > Crocallis > Crocallis elinguaria. The sequence goes on from OU026076.1 coordinate 5,146,085, forward strand.
CGAAGTCGCTGACCACATCGGCCGCATTAAAACGTCCATAAATCATGAGGTGGTCGTGTACGAGAACAGGAGGGAAGACCTAAGCTTCCTCAAAGTATCAAAACACGACACAGCTATGGCGATGAACTCGACTACTCAGAGTGACTCGGAACGCTTACAACAGAAAGTAGCAGTTGTGATAGCCTCAGAACAGCAAAGAGGCATTCCTAAAGAGAGGAACCGGAAAAGGAGATTCAGAGGTTTTATGAACGTCAGCAGTGTAGCAACACAGGGAACGAGATAAAGAGTTATCCAACTACTGGAAACACAGACAGACAGCCGCTTTGGTTCAGTTTTGAGGAATCCCCCTAGGTCCTAAACAGCCCTAAGACACCCTAACGAGGGCCAACAAGGAAGAGGTCAGTCCACCTAATGACAGATCAGCGTCGACGCCCTTAGACCACGCAATCAACGCTTTTGTCGAGTTTCAGGCTATCGTACGAGCAAGTAAGGTAGTTAATCATATTGCCTGCCGGAACATCATGAAGTCCTTCTAGCAGGACGACTACGCTTTAACGTCCATTGAAATGACACCATATTAGTTACAGCCCGGTGCACGAAGATAACGCTGGATGATATGATTCTGAAGATGGCTGATATCATTTCAAAGACGCTTTGGAAAATTGGGTACCGAAAATCACTTGGGTACATGAGGTCCCAGGATGCGGTAAAAAAATGGTGCTGGTTGGGAACTTCGACGTAGAAAATGACGGAATAGTCACCACTACAACTGAGGCAAATAAAGATCTAAGAGAGAAGCTCGCGCACTGCATTAGACACTATGTAAAAACCAAGGTGCGGAGTTGCGGACTATGGCCTCGATCTTAGTAAATGGATTTAAGCAGCCGAACAGATGCAACCTTCTAATGGTTGATGAGGCTGTTAAGAACCACTTTGGGGCATAGTCATGGCCACTCGACCGTCAGATGTTAATAAAGATGCCCTCGTCAAAGATCACAACCAATGGCTTTATATCGACAGGGAAAACCTGTTCGAGCTAAGGTACAATTGCTCAAGCCTGGTAGCAACCATCAGCCAGGAGTTATTGTGCGCACACCGGAATCTAATGGATGTTGCGTATCTTAGTGAGATATACTCCGGTATACTCTTCAAGACCTCAGGTGCACTCACTGAAGCTGAAAATGCATAAGGATGCCCAAATACCCATCACTCTGGAAGAAAAGGAATCCCTGACCAGCAAAGCAGATCAAATCTTGCAATCTAAATTTGACCCACTTCCCAATGTTCGATTGAGCCGAAAATTACATACATACACACAACAAACAAAGTTTGAGATCACTAGCAAAATGTGTTTTTTTTTTAATTTTACTTTTTTAATAGAATGCTTACGTAACATCTTTTTATAAAAAAGATACACTTGTTGAAATAAAAAAATTAAATTATTTTTTATTTAATATAATTAAATTTAAAAGTCCTAGTGCAATTTTGACTAATAAATAGTTGAAAGAAAAAGAGGATTAAACTAAATATTATCAACATTTATTATTAAATTATTTTTAATTAGTATAAGATAACTCCTCCCCTGAATCGAACACATGCGGCAATCCTTCTTGGTATGCTGAGAATTAAGTTATCCAGCATTGCTTGCGGTAACCTGTCCCATTCTTGAATAACGGCTTCCCTGATCTCTGGCACTGTCTGGGGAGGTGGTTGACGGTTCCAAACAGCTCGCTTGACAGCATCTCACGCGTGTTCTATATTGGGTTTAAGTCAGGCGAGCTGGCAGGCCAGTCTAACCTGGTAATGTCGTATTCACACAGAGCAGCGTGGATTCGTTGAGCTCGATGTGTGGGTGCATTGTCGTCAACCAATACGAATCAAGGGCCATGGAATCGCAATATTGCTTTGACTGAACTGCGGCGCAAGTACGGATCTTTTCGATAAATTAAATTCGATAAAATTGACAGTTAAAATCGATAAAGTGGGTTTTATTCGATAAAATTTACATTTAAAATCGATAAAGTGGGTTTTATCGATTTTAAACTGACAATTTTATCGAATTTTATTTATCGAAAAGATCCGTAGTACTTGCGCCGCTGATCGGACATATTGAAAATCCAGATAATGGGCAAGCAGAACTCTCCTCGGTCAATATCACTACTGCGATAAACCTTTAAAAATTGTTGAATTAGAGGTAGTCTTTTACATTAGCCTACCCAATATCGAATAATAACATATTATCCGACACCATTCACCACCGATGTGTAGACGTTCGTTTATTCTTACATATTACGATACCCGATAATATCGTATCGGACGATGTGAAATTGTTTTTACAGAAAATATCGATCACCTATATGATACCCGATATTGAAGGAAACCCCGATCTCCGTGATCACGTAATAAAATAACGTGACAGGACGATCCAGTTCCAATTCCAGGATATTTTTTTATTAAACACGTGATCTTATATCTCCGCTTATTAGGGATGGTGGTACTACTCGTATAATTGTCTGTGGCGATGGTTGTCTGAAGACGTTGTCAACTATACAGTTGTGACGTTTTAGTTAGAACGTTATTTCACTATTATTTTTTTTATGTTATTTGGTGACGAGACGAGCTGGTCGTTAGCCTAATGGTAAGCATAACGCCGGCCCATAACAATGGCAGTGCCACTCAGAACTTTGAAACACAAAGGCCTGCGCGGCACTGCAGTACGCTCGTCACCCTGAGACATTAGGTATTAAGTCTCATAAGCCCAGTAATTTCACTGGATACTCTGCTCATCAAACCGGAACACAGTAATGCTTGCACACTACTGCTTGGCGGCAGACTTCACGAGCAAAGCGGTGGTAACAACCCAGACGGACACTCGCAGAAGAGTTAGTCCTCCCACTAACAAAATTTCACTATATAATAGGTGTGTTAAATAGACCAGTTTTTTAGACTCGATATGTTATCATTTGACCTGCACCATCTCGTCTGATCTAAGGTGATAACGTGCTCCAGGATGGTGAGTACTTATATGCTAAACCTAGACACAATCGAACCATTTATTTAACTTTTGACAGATCGAATTAGTGATGTTCTTGCGTTACCGATTCGAATTCTTCCAAAATTCAACATTATTTATGAACAAGTTTAATTAAGACCCTACCACGCGCCAATGGCCTTGCTCGAATGGGTGGAGTCAATCCCACTTCACCCGCGCGGTCCACACTTCGTCTTTCAAGAACATCGCAAAACCTAACGTCATAGAATACGCGGATGCACGAACGCGCGTGCGAGTAGCGCGCACGGCATCTTCTTTGCCTATAATTCTTTGAATTCATTTAGTGGAAAGTTCTTCATTGAAAGTGAAGTTTGATCATCATTATCCATACTATCCATACTTCCATACTAAATATATCCTATATCCTACTCTATTATAAATGCGAAAGTTTGTTTGTTGGTTTGTTAATTTGTTGGTTTGTCCTTCTTTCACGCAGTAACGGAGCGACGGATCGACGTGATTTTTGGCATAGTAATAGTTTATGGACCGGAGAGTAACATAGGGTTCTTTGTATCCGGAAAATGCATGTTTCCTGTGGGAACGCGGGTGAAAACCGCGGGCAGAAGCTAGTTATATTATTAATGCGAAAGTGTGTTTGTTGATTTGTTGGTTTGTCCTTCTTTCACGCAGTAACGAATCAACGGATCGACGTGGTTTTTGGCATAGATATAGTTTATGGACCGGAGAATAACATAAGCTACTTTTTGTCCCGGAACAATGCACGGTTCCTATGGGAACGTCGGTGAAAACCGCGGGTAGAAGCTAGTTCGTAAATAAACGGGACGGACGCACATGAGATCATACAACGTTGAGATTTATCTCAAAACATCGCTGTGGACTATAATAAAAGTACAGACAGCCAATTTGCTCCGTAACGTTGAAATTTGTTACACCTTTTGACCCAAAAACGAACGTGTACGTAAATAAATGATTTTCGGGTTATTTTTTATTTTTTACTTTTGTAGTCATGTTTTTTATATTGATGTCATTTACGAGGTATCGAGTCATCTGCGAGTGTCCGTCTGGGTTTCCGTTTTGTTCATGAAGTCTGCCGGCAAACAGTAATGTGCAAGCATTATTGTGTTCCGGTTTGTTGAGCAAAGTAGCCAGCGAAATTACTAAGATATGAGACTTAGTTATGAGCACACTGCGGTGCCGCGCAGGCTTTTGTGTTTCAAAGTTCTGAATGGCACTGCAATTTTTATGGGCCGGCATTATGACTCCTATCAGGCAAACGTCCAGCTCGTCTCGTTAACCAATACAATAGAAAAAATAGACAAGTGTGGGTTGGACTCGCAAGCCGAGGATTCCGAAAAGACTTGTAAGCATGTAAATAGTTCGTTCAAGACTGGAATCGTTAGGTCCTTTTACAGCTACATTCAACAAAATAATTAACCCTAAAAAATTGTACACAATACACTCATTGATAATGTGCGTGTGTGTGAGTGCGTGCGTGCGTGCATGCGTGCTTGCTTGCGTGCGTGCTTGCTTGTGTGCGTGCTTGCTTGTGTGCGTGCTTGCTTGTGTGCGTGCTTGCTTGCGTACGTGCGTGCGTGCGTGCTTGCTTGCGTACGTGCGTGCGTTTGCGCGTGTGCACGTGTGCGCGTATGCGAGCGTGTGCGTGAGCATGTGTGTGCATGCGTGCGTGCGTGCGCTTGCGCGAGCGTGTGCATGCGCGTGCGCGTGTGTGTGTTATACATAATTAGTTTTCGGATTTTTCGCTTTACTTGTGGTATAAGACAATACTTCTTGCCAAATTTAATGATTCTAGTCTCTTGGTCTATTGCTCTAGGTCTCCGTGAACCACCCTATAGGTCTTGAATGGATTTTAAATCGTTATCATTTTCGATATCAGCACCCCGAGAAACCTAGAAAATGGCACCCATATTATCGATTTCCTAAAAAAAATTCCGCCATCTTGGATTTAAAAATGGTTGTCATTTCCGTAATCAGCACCCCTAGAAATCTCGAAAATGACACCCATACCATTTAATTGAAAAAAAAACGTGTCCGCCATCTTGGATTTTAAAATCGTTGTCATTTTCATTATCAGTACCCTGAGAAACCTCGAAAAAGACACCCATATCCTTTTACTAAAAAAATTTGTCCGCCATCTTGGATTTTAAAATAGTAGTCATTTTCAAAATCAGCACCCTGAGAAACCTCCAACACGACACCCATATCATTTTACAAAAGAATTGTCCACCATCTTGGATTATAAAAGAATTTTTCATTTTTGTACACAGTACCCCGAGAAATCTCGAAACTTACACCCATAGCATTTTATTGAAAAAAAAATATTGTCCGCTATGTAGGATTTTAAATCGTTGTCATTTTCGATATCAGCACCCCGAGAAACCTAGAAAATGGCACCCATATTATCGATTTCCTAAAAAAATGTCATCTTGAATTTAAAAATGGTTGTCATTTCTGTAATCAGCACCCCGAGAAATCTCGAAAATGATACCCATACCATTTTATTGAAAAATAAAAATGTCCGATATCTTGGATTTTAAAATTGTTATCATTTTCGATATCATTTTTACTGTAGATGGCCCTGATCGTTTGGTGGTCGTTTGCCTGATGATAAAGATAACGCCGGCCCATAACAATTGCAGTGCCAATAAATACTTTGAAACAAAAAGATGCAGTACCGCATTGTGCTCGTTAACCTGAGTAATTTTACTTTTCAATTTCATTTCCAGTCTTTCTTAAACAGTTCTAAACCTCCCGATATTCCTGTAGCTGCCGCTAATAATTTGTTTACCAATACATATATTTTCCACTCGTAAAAATGATGTAAGTACGTAAACAAGAAATTGTAATCAAAAATGTAACCCATTCAATATGTATACGAGGAGCGTCCACGCGCAAATCACGGAATGAATCACATTTCACCGCTCTAGACGCTACTCTTTGAGCAAGCTTCAAACCCACACGAAAACAAATACTTGTATTGTATATCATTCACGCACACAAATATGTAACGTCGGCGGACAGCGTTTGCAGAGCAACGAGCGACACAACCTCCCCGTCTGAATGCCAGTGCATGACTGCCGCGCGCGCCCGCGCAGAGCACCTCTGAGACTTGTACATTTGGAATTCAGTTTTTTGATCATTTCTTTGCGAAATATTGCTCTATGCACAAATGAAACGGCCAGTTTATAGAAAATTTTCTTCCTTATTTTTTGGTGTAAAATTAATCCCAAACGTCTAAGTCATTTAGAAGTTTTAGGGGAAATAGTTTTAAAACAGCATGCTGTTAAATATTTTTTCAAGCCATAAGTAATGGTAACACAAAAAAATCAATCAGTGAAATTAATGCCCTTGAATTGATCATTCAGGTAGTATTTTTTTCAAGTCGTTAAACCAAGCCGTGTGGGAGTTTTAGGAGGAGAAAGTAGTCGTTTTGGCGATCCTAGCCCCTTAAGTAATTTAACACAACTCTTACTAGCCAGGCAAGGACTAGAGAATACCCTTCACCCTACCTTAGTGGTACAAGCTATGATTGCATCACAAAAGCTCAAGCTCAAAGGAATAAATACTGGCGCTTTTTTAAGTGCATCGACCTATAAGCTAGGTACATCACGAGGTCAATGCACAACATCAACGCTGATTCGCACGGCTATCTCTCGGTTTTACTGCCGTGGGCGAAATATATCTTGTATAATTGGAACGTCACGTCCACGATTCGTGAACAAAACCGGTCACGTCAGCTTCATCCAGCGAGCGAGTGGTCCTTTGTAAGAAGTTTCCATTCTTTTTGGGAACGACCAATTTAAACTTGGACTTCGTTAAAAGTTATAAGCGCCAGTGTGTTATTCAATAGATAACTTCGGGTCAGATTCAACGAGAATCGTACCAATCAGCACATAAGGTTTCGAAGTAATAAAGGTTCATACTAGTGTGCAGTCGACGCATAATTTTCTGGGCAAAAATCTTCGACATACAGGTTTCGGTTTCATGTAAGTAACCCCATTTTGTTTGCGTGCCATTTCAGATGGCACGGCCATTGGTCCCGATCGAAACTAAAGGTCATGAAGCCATGTTCAAAACCTTCGGGTGGCTTGGGTGTCTGAATAGGGCTGGCCAGTGGCCAAAAGCGTGCTGCCACACATTGAGCCAACGAACACGGCCACTAGACACAGCCACTAGACGTGGCCACCAGTGGCTGGGTGCGGCCTCCAGACTCAGCAAATGGTAGCCACAAAATAAAGAGAATAAAGGGCGCTCGAACGCCTTAAGCACCCAAGCGCCCCTTCTGTTCTCTCTGTATTTTGTAAAGGCGCGGAGAAGTCGGCCTTTGTTGGTCGCATGAGAGGCAAGCTACAAACCACAAGCCACCGGTCTCATCTTGGCGCCGATGCCATCCAAAATGTTTGAAACATCTTGTCCGCAGCTTGTCGTCGCGTTAGTGGCCGCGTTCGGTGGCCCAATGTGCGGCTGCACTTAGGTTGCATAGCGTTTGACCACTATTTCGCGAATATTAAGCGACCATGTCCCGCGCAGGCTTTTATCATTCAAAGGTCTTGGTGGTACCCCAATTGTTATGAACAGGGTCAGGGCCTCAGGGGTGACACTTAACATTAGGCAAACGACTTGTCATTAGTGAACTATGATAAAGCCTAAGTCAACTCAAGGGAGATAGATATCTTATCTTACCTATCATTATCTTTACCTTTGTGAATTCTCCTGAGATTAAAACCCACATCGAGAACACAATAGTTGGTTTGTTCGTGCTCTGAAACGTTAAGAAAGACGTATTGATCTTTGAAATCAAAGGATTCTTTGGTTTAAAACGAATGTTTTGACTTGGTTCATTGTTTTTATATATCTACATAGATAATAATCCGTACTATTATAACAACGAAAGTAGTATATTTACTATTGTTAATCTGATAATATTTAAAGTAAGAAATTGTAATGTAACAAATAATATATGTAGCAAAAAAAGGGTGCAAACTTGCAGAGCATAATTAAACTATAAAAATATAAAAATAAACGGAAGTGTGTCTGTTGATTATTCTTAGTATGGACCATATCACACGTCCAACTACTAAAGTAATAGGCAACTAAATAAAAGTAAAGTACAATTGGGATGTTGACTCCATTTTTTTATGATGTCGATCAATTCGTTTTCTCATGAGAATCAAATGTCTGTCGAACATTGAAATCGAACGCTATAGAAACGTCAAAAATGAGAATCAAAGTCGAGCGGATATACTGAGCGCTAAAACGCCCCATACAAATTGGACAGAACATCTGACGTCACTTGTTCTACACGGGCCGTAACTCTGTACTAAAAACGTGCATTATGTTGATTTGGCCATGAAAAACTGCGTTTAAGTACATAGTTGTCATACATTTTTTATTCATTAAAATGTAAAGAATCTGATGGTATGATTTAAATTACTAATGGATGGTAAAAAAAATATGTTGAATTTGTGAAACTTTAGATGCAGTATCTTTGTGGAAATTATATATTTTTTTGTGCATTTCATTTTTAATGTGTTCATGTGATATTCTTAAAACAATATAACGACATAAATTATGTAATATAAGTTTTTAAACTTTCATGGTCACTAACACAAGAGTTAACTTTAGTAACGGGATATTTACCATGTATTTTATTTGTTTTGAGCACACGATATTCCTCGAGTTTCCTCGTGAACATGGCGCTTGCAACAGTGCCGAAATATCGAGTGCTCAAAACAAATAAAATACATGGTAAATATCCCGTTACTAAAATATAAATTATGTATTCTGTATTTCACGCAACATCCCAATTACATAAAATAACTACTCATTGAAATATTCAGGAAATTTTATTCCCGGAGATAGTCGCTCATTGGTTATTTAAAGCTCTACCTTTCCTCCTGGACCTTCGGGCTGTCAAATTAGGCAAAATAATCTAATTAGGTAGAGTACGAAATGGTAGAGTAGGTAATGGCGTAGAAAATGAAGTTGTCACTACAGGCACAGGGAAGTACCGTTATCTCCCGCGCCGAACGTTTTTGCTGAAAAGCGGAAATCTAATGTGTCTGAACACCCACTGGTTCCCGGCTTGATCGTAGAAACCTTGCCCTAGTGAACCGGGTTCGGAGATACGAATAGGAATAAAAATAATTTATTCAATTCAAACATACACTGTGTTACCAAAAAAACCCCCTTTTACAAGCCTGTTTAGCTAGACAGTGTCTAAAGATAACGCCTAAAATGATTAGAAATGTCAAAGTAAAATGGAGTTACACAACGTTTAGACGGTTAGACGCTACTTAAATCACGATTTGTGGTAGCTCATATTTAAACACGCGACTAAGGCATGATTTGGAGTTAAACACTGTTTAACGCAGGTTTAAAGTGTGCTTAATTTTTTTGTGGTAAGACCGCTATGTTATTAATAAACAGTCTTAAACGGTGGTTTAGTTAAACTGTATTTTGTCTTTGTTGTTCTTTGACTGTTCTGTACATTTTAAATGAATCGAAAGAGACTAAACATAGTCAATTCAACCGTTTAAGGCGATATCCCCAGTCAGTGACATTTACCATTCTGTCATCTTTACACATATACTGTCGGTTTGAAAAAAGATTGCCAGCAGCTGAACTTTTTTTATGTTATTTGGTAACGAGACGAGCTGGTCGTTTGCCTGATGGTAAGCATAACGCCGGCCCATAACAATTGCAGTGCCACCTAGAACTTTGAAACACAAAGGCCTGCACGGCACTGCAGTGCGCTCGTTACCCTGAGACATAAGTCTCATAAGCCCAGTAATTTCACTGGATACTCTGGTAATCAAACCGGAACACAGTAATGCTTGCACACTACTGCTTGGTGGCAGACTTCACGAGCAAAGCGGTGGTAACAACCCAGACGGACACTCGCAGAAGAGTTAGTCCTCCCACTAAAACTAACTTATATAAAAGCGAGTTAAAAGTTGATATCCAACCTGTGATTCAACTTTGCTTAGTATTCAGAATGGCTCACTGTGAGGCGCCGAATCGTGTGTCACTTGTCTTTAGTACCTACCTCATTTTCACGGACTCATCAGTTCGAGTCGTAACGCCTACAACGAAGTTGGAAAAGGAAGTAACTTTACCAACTTTGTCTTCTTTGAATAGGACTCAATAGATGTAGTGAAACGCATTAGGGCCCGTTTAAACTTGACTGGAATATTTAATTATTTGCTTAGACACGGTCGCATGAACACAAAAGAGAGGAACCAAGGTAAGAACGAGAGGTGGCGACAATAACGTATCAACCTAATGCGTTTGCCTAAAAGTTCTTCGGTCGGGAGTTGCGAAAGCTTTTAGACGTCAATTGTGTGGTTTTTTTTCGGATATATACAGGGTGTGCTTGAATTGGTATGTTAGCCCGGAAGGGGGTGATTAGGACCATGGTTGTGAGAATCTGTCTACCTTGGAAATACGTCATTCAAAATTTCAACACAAATAAACTTCCAACGTGAAATGCGTGGCATTTTCTCGATTTTATTTCAAGTCTCTTCTAATCAGCATCATCATTTAAGAAAGTTCAAGTGACTCAGCTGATCTAGGGCTACCCGGAAGTTCCGCAGTAGAATTTTGACGTAAACTTTAAATGTCTTTTCTTCAATGAAAAATTCCGAATTTCAAAGTCTCGTAAAACAAATGTTGTTGACATCCAGACTGACGACCTTTCGGAATAACATATCAATTGACATTGAATGCCTATTCTGCTCATCAAACCGAAACACAGTAATGCTTGCACATTACTGCTGGGCGGCAGACTTCAAGAGCAAAGCGGTGGTACCAACCCAGACAGAGACTAGCTGAAGAGTAAGGGGCAGCGTAGACGCTTATGCAAACGTACGTTTGCATAAACGTCTACGCTGCCCTTAGGGGCCCTTAGAATATAACGCTACGCTAGACTACCATCCCAGTCAACATGGAAAAGCGAAATAAATGGCATTTTTGCATTACACGGTTTCCATTGATAAAACTCGAATTCGTGCAGTCTATCGTGTAGTCTGATTGCCATCGATGGTACGCAGTTGAGTTTGACTGCGGATGACTGCGCCGCATATCTAAGATGCATATAATGGAGGTTTTTTTTATGTTATTGGTTACGAGACGAGCTGGTCGTTTGCCTGATGGTAAGCATAACGCTGGCCCATAACAATTGCAGTGCCACTCAGAACTTTGAAACACAAAGGCCTGCGCGGCACTGCAGTGCGCTCGTTACCCTGAGACATTAGGTATTAAGTCTCATAAGCCCAGTAATTTCACTGGCTACTTTGCTTGTTTAGCAACACAGTAATGCTCGCACATTACTGCTCGGCGGCAGACTTAACGAGCAAAGCGGTGGTACTAACCCAGACGGACACTCGCAGAAGAGTTAGTCCACCCACTAACAAAATCTCTAACAAGCGTGGGCCTTGGTTCCCAACGTGCCATAGCATATTAGCCTTTATAAGAATGTATCGTTAAACATATTAGGTTGAAATCCCAAAAATGTAGAAGCGACAAGCGAACCATTTCACTATAACAAAGCAAACATATCCAGTAGGGTGTCCCTTATATTTCAAGTTCGATTTTTTTTTACGCATACCCTCTAAAAAGTTTCGAAATAACCCAAAATAGGCTAGAAAAAAATATTAGCCCATTTAAAGAACGGTAACCCGTGCCGACTTGCGATTTTAACTTTTCATACAAATTGCGCCGGTACTGCACTGCGGCCTGTAACTGCGTGTTTCATTTGTTATTTTATACGTGATTTTTTAGATTATTAGTACGCTGTTTTTATTGCAAAGATGTCGGTTGAATTACGGAGTGATAACCAAAATATTTTACTTCTAAAGGTGGTAAATTTCCTTTTATAGGTTAGGCAGCCTAACCATGAAATAGGCCAATTTTGCAAAAATACCATCTATTCAACAAATTCGACAAGTTTTCGCAGTCTTATTTTACAATTTTTTTTATTATACCATTGAGTATCTTGACGAGCTGGTCGTTTGCCTGATAGTAAGCATAACGCCAGCACATAACAATTGCAATGCTACCTAGAACTTTTAAACACAAAGGCCTGCGCAAAAGTGCATAAGTCCATAGGCGCGCTTGTTGGTCGGTAACCGGAGATATTAGGTATAAGCCCAGTAATTATACTGTAATATTCGCGAAATCAAACTGACAGTCAGTGAAAGTGCTAATCTTGTGATTAGCGAGTGAATAATATTTTGGAAATTAATAAGAATTGCCATAAAGGCATTTGTAACTGAGTGAAGAAACTTGTTGATTTATATCATGTTAGGAGAGAACTGCAGAAAAATTGTTAAGTCAATTATAGTAACCGTAAAATTAATTTTGAAAGATACCTTGATAACTTATTTAATGTAGCACATGCTGATGCCTCTGGAGTAATAAAAATAGAGGAAGACAAAGTATTTATAAATGAACTTAGAGAGAGAAAGATAGGTCAACCGGGATTCTTAGCTGGTGTAGACAAAAAGTTGGCAGACAAAGAAAGAGGTAGACTAAGAGGAAAGAAAAGTAAGACAATGAGAGTTATTGTCTGTTGCATCGACTTCTACTTGGAACTAACTACGTACTACGTAACTTGGAACATCCACAACATTCAGACCAAAAACAGATTCTGAAGTCAGTTTGCTAGAGATTTCCTGTCCTGAAACAAGTTTGTAAAGAGGTAGAAAGAATTTGATAACACCTAAACTTGTCGCAGCTTTGAGATCGATGCCAGCTCGATCGATGGCAGATTGAATCCAGCTAACCAGAAGAGACTGTTTACATTCTCCATGCGGTCACAGACGCGCTCGGTCTGAGCAGCGATGATTTCCCTATTAACAAATCCTCGATTCAGCGCATTCGTACTCAGACAAGAAAATCCAGGGCAGAAGCAATAAAACTTGACTTTCAGAACAATTTACCTGATGTAGTCACAGTGCGGTGCGGATGCACTGACTGATTTTGTATCTGAGAAGAGCAAACAGTGCTCGACAGCAAATCAATGACAGTTTTCTTCAGGAAGACGTGTCTTCATGCGAAGATAATGTTGCTTTTCTGGGAGCTAAAAGACGAATAAATGTTTCTTTTCTGGGAGCTATAACAAGAATAACTCTTGAAGGTTGTAAATGACACTGCCGAAAGGGATGTCAAATTATTCTACCATTTTCATGGACTCATCACGTCATCACGTTTGAAGAAGAGCAAAAACAATTCCGGTTGCGCTGCGCCTAGAAATTTGTATCCGAAGCATACCTCCAAGAGAAGTTATTGTTGTTATTTTAATAAAAAAAAGTTATTTATTGTTGTTATTTAAATAAAGATAAGTCTCTCTAATTTCGTTTTGTCCTTTATTCACTTCATCTATTGCATTTTTAGTAATTTTGTAGGATCAACCAAATATTAGGGCAAAACATGATTTTTGATAAACTTTGCGGCTCGGTCGGCACGGGTTGCAATCATCGTAGAGAGATAAAATTTCACATTTAACTATGTTTTTACATTTATAAAAAATATAGAGGGTATGCGTTTCAAAATTCGAAAAAAATTTTTTTTTTGTCATATAAGGGACACCCTAATATCCAGTACCTACCGGAGGAGCACGCCCGTAAATATGTCACTTTAAACGGAAACCCTTTTCCATTTTCACACATGCAAGCCTCCTTGCTTGGCAGGAATCCTGTTTTAAATGGCCCCTTCTCCGAAACGATGTGTGGGTTCAGCCTAAAGACAGCTTCTTGTTATTAGTCTACTGGAATTTAATTCAGAGAGCGCGTCTTGCGGTATTTCTGAAACGGCGCATGTGTTGGCACTATAAAAGTTAGATACCTTGTCTAAACGGACAGCTAGTATGTTTGCGAACGTCCTGAATACATATCGTTGTGTAATAATCTGACGGTGCTCAAGGAATAAGCAAAATGGAGCCACAACGCAGCGAGACTCATGTGTCGAAGAATGTCCGACATAACGAGGTATGCGAATGGACTATGCCTATGTAAACGTGTGAGTATTGCTCTTTATTTAATTATTTAGCTAATGATTACTAAAATTAGTAAAAGTGTATGAATCTGATAATATGCTAATATATAGAAAGAATGTGGATTTTTAAACTTAATTTAAACTGCAAAAATGTGCTATTTTTAACCGACTTCCAAAAAGGAGAAGGTTATCAATTCGGTGGATATTTTTTTTTATGTTTGTTACCTGAGATCTCTGTCTAATATTTCTCTGTTCATATAAACCGATTTGGGAAATTCTTTTTTTATTTGAAAGGATATACTTTCAGATTGGTCCCATAAAAATTTCATCAAAATCGGTTCCGTAGTTTGTCACTGAAGTCGGTTTGTCGCTTTTTTAAAGCATTTTCTTCCATTTTGTATTATTTAGCAAAACCTGTAAAATGGTGGATTGTTAACCGATAAGTGTTCGTGAACGGACACGAGTGGAAAGTCAATAAAGTCCAAAGACGAAATACGTGTATTCTCGCCAATACTTCATAGAAGCATTGAAGAAAACGTTTACCGCTGTATTGGAGCGTGATTTTGACTCGACATTTACTAAATACTTTACTGCAGTAAAACTTGACCTTTAATAAAATTGACATTGGCTAAACAAGAAAATAGTGTGGAGCCAAACTCAAAACGGCAATACTTTGTATCGTGAGAGGGACAAATATAAAGCCCATTGTAGCCGAGAAAATATGCATTGCAAAAAGATCTTATATAATTCTACTTCCTACTCATATTATAAATGCGAAAGTGTGTTTATTGATTTGTCATTCTTTCACGCAGTTAACGGAGCAACGGATCGACGTGATTTTTGGCATAGATATAGTTATGGACCGGAGAGTAACATAGGCTACTTTTTATCCCGGAAAAATGCACGGTTCCTGTGGGAACGCGGGGGAAAACCGCGGACAGAAGCTAGTTTTTGTATATAATTTTGTAGAATAATATACAAGATAGGAATATTATTATTAAGAAATATAGATTCATTTCTACTACTCGCGTGTTACATGCTCAAAGTTCATATATGTCAATTCTTTCCAAGGGTATGTATTCATACCCTTGGTGAGATTGAATTGACATTTGAGCAGCAGACATATTGAACCAAAATATATTTTACACTTAGGTACCCTGTTTATCTTTGGTGGGATGAGGTTATCGCTAAGCACTGCTCGGTGTATTCTGGTAGCTGCACCTGAGATCCAGTTCGAATCTAGGATGCTTATTCACAATCTTCCATATATCGTCGCTAAAGATCAAGCAAAATAGCAATAAAAAACCTATCGAAAAAAAAACCTATTGAACGCTCAGTTATTTCATTGCCGCATTAGGCTTATCCGAAGAGGATATGGGTGAATGATGGCCGTGCAAGAATATCATATAACGATCAGTTTCTGAGCGCTATTATCGACTGTTACTTATTTAATAGCCTATTAGAAATTTTTGATCAAAAAGACATCCTTAGTAAAAATAAAGATATACACGCTTATAACCTACGTAATAGAGAAAAACTGTTTATACCTAAGACAAGACTGAAAAAGGTTCAAAAGCAGGGAATCTGCAATAAAATATCGTTATTTAACAAGTTACCATTAACATTAATACAATTGAACGCAAATAATTTTAAAAAAGTGCTAAAAAAATTCTTTGAAAACCATCCGTTTTATTCTATTAATGAATTTACAGACATGCGTCTCACTGAATCTTCATTCCTGTATGAATAAGAATTGATATTGTATGATTATGCTTATTTTGTTTTGTATGAGAAGTTATTACTTACTGGTTTTTTTGTTTAGTGGTTATTTTCTGTCTTGACATAATTTTAATTGAATTGTTTGGAACAATAGCTGAATTAGAATAATATAGTGATAGCTTTATAAATATACTAAACTATTTTGATGTAATGAATTGACTTGCCCAGTGTAACACACATTGTTATAAGGCCAATAAATAATTCTATTCTATTCTGTGCCAGCCCATGAGATTTTTCCGCTGCCCGTTCTTTCGGTGGACGATGTTTTGCCGGACACATCAACATCGCTACGTTAAAAAAGGGACCGTGTTATGCAAGATATAACGATAAAAAAGCAAAGGGCACAAATCTGGCACTACCATATTAAACCACAATATTGCTTGCGTCTTTATTCTGTCTCACACATGTATGTGTCTTTTAACACGTGAAAGATATAGCATATGTTAGTTTCTTTCTCGTTTCTTGTTTAGGGAATGGTACCTACCTACTATTCCTTTAGGATCTTGGACCCTGTTCTTGTCTAACAACTTCGCTTCAAGCTCTTTATTTCTAGCGCTACTTCTTTCGCTGAAAAACTAGAAAGCTTATCCCCACAAATGACCCCAGTACACAGCTCCAGCTGCACCGATTCCAGCGGTGATTCTATTCTAAAACGTTTCCCAACAAATCTGCAATCTGAGGTGGCTCACACTGACTTTTTTTTTAATGTTATTAGGTAACGAGACGAGCTGGTCGTTTGCCTGATGGTAAGCATAACGCCGGCCCATCACAATTGCAGTGCCACCCAGAACTTTGAAACACAAAGGCCTGCGCGGCACTGCAGTGCGCTCGTTACCCTGAGACATTAGGTATTAAGTCTCATAAGCCCAGTAATTTCACTGGATACTCTGCTCATCAAACCGGAACACAGTAATGCTTGCACACTACTGCTTGGCGTTAGACTTCACGAGCAAAGCGGTGGTAACAACCCAGACGGACACTCGCAGAAGAGTTAATCCTCCCACTAACACTATTCATAATAGGGGCATTGAAACATAAGTACCCCGATAGACCCCAGTGTAAGGTGAACTGGGGCTGCTAGCAGAAGGCCGGTTGCAAGACAACCGCTCAAGGGAAATACTTTATGGCAGGCTTCACTGGTAGGTATGAACGGACCATTCTGTAGCTTTTTGTTGTGCTTCCAGAAGCCCTTAAAGCCTTTTTTTATTATGGTGTGTAGCTAGAATGTCCATTTTAATTTGGTTTTCATCGTTTTGATACCACTTAAGCATGGACTTGAAGAACTTCTTACTCTCACAAACCTTGTTATATGTATCACCACTAAGAGATCTGTGATCACCACCTTCCGGCCTACTCTGCAACCCCCATATTTGAAAACACAGTCGCGCCTCTTGGTGTGTCTCTTTGACATAAACATATTTTTTTAAAGTTACTTCATTATTCTTAAGACTCACCTAGCATTCTTATTATCGCCTTCCTGGACTTAGATTGCCGTGTCTCGCCGTGGATATGGCCATTGAGCAGGCCCAGCTTAGTCTTCTCGCTTACTCTGGTCGACCTGCAACAAATCAAAATACATCAATAAGCATCACGATGTTTCCCTTCATCATCATCATCATCATCAGCCATATAATGCGTTCCCTCTGCTGGGAGGTTGACAGTATCGACCATAACCAATACCAGTGCAACTTGATGGATGTCACATGTCCAAATTTAGTGATTCTTGAAGACGCGAATTTCCCTACGATGTTTTCCATCGCCATTTTATATTACCCTTCACGGAAATCTTAACCTTAATTAGCAACGTATAACATTTGGTAAAATGGTAACATAACAATAAACATATTGTTTATTTACACAACCAAAGAAAATCCTCTCAACATAAGTATTAGAATGTTTTTGTATGGTTAATATGTACAACAACCTTTTACCCTAAAATTGTAAAATAAATTATGGTAAATCTAACCTTTAGAGTCTTTAGACAACCAAAAAGTTCTTAGAATTTCTATTTTTTTTACAAATAAAACGTTTTGTTAACCTTTAGGCCCTTAATATTTATGCCACGGGAAAGCAATTGAGAAAGCTGTCGCAGATGACGATCTGCGACAACTTTCAGCATGAAGAAGCATGACGATGCTACACGGGTTATGGTTTACCGCTATCTTTTATTCATTTATTAAATGGATCTGGCAATGATCACTGCTCTTGCAGCTCTTACTTATTAGTTACTGAAAAAAAAAAAAAGACAATTCAATCGCAATCGCCAGAAACCGATCGTGTAACAGCTCCCGTACACGAGCGTTCCAAATCCATCGTTCCGCGCTTAGTGGATTGAGCGATGGAACAATTTCGATCACACAGACGGTCACTCTGTTCTGGGCCATCGCTCCATCTTTCGATCATTCTGCATCTCGAGTGCTGCCAACTGAGCGCGAAACGGATCGTTGTATCGGGCACACCCGATGAGTTGGAACGTTGGATTTGAAACGTTTGGATATCCAATATTTCTATCACTCCACGTAATCCATCTGAGATTCCGCACCCTCGCACACGACATGCGATGATCGACACGCGGTCGATTTTCTCCCGCCTGTGAACCGCGAGCGGCCGCGGCGGGAAACCGCGCAGCGTAGATTGTCATAGAAGATTCATTGGAAATTGTGTCTGCTGCGGCTTACAAGCGGTTTCCCGTGGCGGGAGAACCGCTCGTCCAGTATGGGCCTAAAATCGCGAATAGCATAAATCCAACAGAAACACAAATTGAATCGGTAAATGGGTATAATAAGAATTTATTAATAACAGAAAAAGTAACCAACATAAACTATAATAACTAAATAAAATACACACTAATTTATTTACAATCTTAATCTAATAATCCGCTACAGTTAAAAGTTAAATTTGTGTTACTTTATATAATGTTAATCGGTAAATTAACATTATATAAAGTAACACAAATTTAACTTTTTTCTGCAGAAGCTCGCTTTTACTATACAGAAAGAAAATATTCTATCCACGCATCAGTCAATCGTCCCAAGTTTATGAACTCAAAGACCCTAGAGTTTCGAAGTCAATTATATTATATCCTAAGTCCTGAGGACCTCAAACAACAGAGAAGGGTTCTGCTGAAGTTTGTCAAAGGTTTGCAAATAATAAACAAATGTATGGTGGCATTACATATTCCTTTGGTGTTCAGATGCTTGTGTGATAGAAATATTCTCCGAATTGTTTCAAAAGCGTCCCTCTAAATTTAAGATTTCACAGTAAGAGGCTACAGCTCGCCATACTTTCCATACAAACGCTCGTACACGATTATAGTGTCCTAATAATTTTTTCAATGAGCTCTTTTTTAATACTTTCTATAAAGCTTCGTGTAACATTAGATAACCACATATATGCTATTAGTCCGGTTTTTTTAAGTCTGTGACAGATGTGGTCTGGGATTAAATTCAAACAAAAAGCCTTCGTGTCGGAGAGTCTCTTTCAAAATATATTAACATCGAACAAAAACCGTACAATAAGTTCTTTCGGCGATTCACCAACGATGACGACTTGTTTGCGTCAGCAAAACTTAAGATAAGTAAATTAATTTAATAATATCCCGTTTCTATTGTTCAGAAACTTAATTCATTTTGAACCGACTTCAAGAAAGAAGGAGTTCTCATTTCAGTTGTATTTTTTTTTCGTTTGTTACCTCATAACTTCGTAATTTACAAACAGATTTGGAAAATTCTTTAATTGAAAGGATATAGGTACTTTAAAATCCCATACAAATTTCATCAAAATCGGTTCAATAGTTTGTCGCAGAATGCGGTACCCATTTTATTAAATTCCCATCAAAAAATGAGAAAAGGACAGATAGATAAACTATTGAAACACCACAGTACAAAGAAAATTTTAAAACTAAGGATATCAAACTAAACCATTTGCTTGTGTGTGAACATAGCGGCTACGAATTTATTGGCGTCTATTTTCCACGTTGCGCAATGGAGAAAAAAGGAAGATATTGGACAGATTTAAAGCCAATTCCGAGCCAATATATCGCTTTGTTCGAAACGTACTTTCCTATATTATGACTCTAACAAGCCGTGATAGTATAAGCATGATTATAAGTAGACTAGGGTGGTAGGACTGACTCTTCTGCAAATGTCCGTCTGGGTTGGTATCACCGCTTTGCTCGCGAAGTCTATCGCCTAAGCAGTAAATTACTGTGTTCCGGTTTGATAAGCGAAGTAGTCAGTGAAATTACTGGGCTTATGAGACGTAATACTATTGTCCTATTGATTGCACTTGTGCCGAGGTTCTGATGATGGAGCCAGGAGGTGGAAGGTTATTTTTAGTTTCTTTAAACTACATATAATTATTTGTTTCGATAATTAATCATAGAAACGGAGCAGGTATATATGACTATGTTATTCTCCGGTCCATAAACTATATCTATGCCAAAAATCGATCATAACGTCGATCCGTTGCTCTGTTGTTGCGTGAAAGAAGGACAATTCAAACCAACAAACGTACAAAGACACTTTATTTATTAAGTAGCAAATTAGGATTAGTAGGATTAAGGTCAGGTAAATAAAGTATTCAAACAGTTACCTAGTTCTATATAAATAGGTAGATAGAATAGGTACGCGAGCCAGGAGTTGATGGATTTATTTTACATAGTAAACACATTTTTACGCAGTCTGATCATCCAGCTAATGCTTGTCGAAAGCCTTCGATGCGCCGACAAGGCGACATTGACAAATTACCAAAGAATTTTACTCACATGTTTACGACACATCGTTGTGCGCTGGTATAGCTTACAGACAGTGATAAAACTTGACCGCAAAGAATTTATATTTTCCACTAGCTGTGCCATGTGGCTTCGCCCCCGTAGCCTAATTTACTCGTTATGATATACGCTAATCAGCCAGGGAAAGTCCCGTTAAAATTGGTCCAGTCGTTTCGGAGATTAGCCGGAATCAACGGAGAGAAAAAATTAAAAAATAATGATTTTTTGTTTTATGTACCGTATATACTTGCATATGCGTTTAGTAAAAATCTGTTATTTCGATATTACAAACAGACACTACTTTTATTTTTATGATGGTTGGCTAGATGGTTATACATCTGTTACTTTTTTAGAGTTTAATACGTCAAAACTAAAAAGGACGGTCGTAACTATATATAATATTATACCTACGAAGCTGTAGAAAAAAACATGACCTTTGATAAATAAAATTTGACCTCCGTTCTTAACATAAAATCGGAAATGGATTGGAAATAGTGTGAGTTATGTAATGTTGTTTCAGAAGGTTCCATTGAGATAAGCTGAATCCAAAATGAGGAGAGCTATTTATAGTACATTTGTAATAAAAGAAACTACTAATTATAAGTTCTTCTTTATAAAGAAGTGGCCACTCTTTTGTTAAGTATATTAGTTTTAAAATTTGTCCAATTAATGGAGAATCTTGGAAAGCTACCTAGTTGCCAAGGTTTTTTAATAATTGTATGACTTACTCACGGACAAACCACTGACTGATTCAAATCTGAAATTGTTTTTTCCACTATATAATTTGATATTGTGGTTACCTATATCATAATTTTGTAAAACTGTGCCTATACTTTATACAGGATGTATGTGTAAACGGGCTCAATATTCGAACACAATGTCGTATTGGGTTCTTAAAAAATATACGAAGAAATTATAAATAAATATCAATGAAAAAACAACTACTAAGATGTCATTAGACTTTGCAAGGTAATTACCAGAGAATATGGACACCCTATCGGTAGACGGCCAATGATACGACACAGCCGACTGTCTATGCCTCCCACGAGCTCGCGCCTGGCGTTAATCCTGCGGCATACGTGGTGACTGCGCTTTGTAATAATTAAGGATAAATTTGATGATATTAAAGGTGATATTAAAAATTATTTCTTTCTGTTGATTCGGGTCGTTAGTTTTGAATTACTGATCAAACATAGATCAATTATGTGTATTAGGACTCAGCAGAGACGTACCTATTGCATTAGCTACGAGTAGTATTTGGCATGTTCAGACCTAAGCGTTATTAGCTACCGCTCGTGGTAGAAAGAACCGACTGGGCACGGAACTTCATACAAATTTGGGCGAAAAAACTTGCCTTATACGCACAGCGGTAGCTAATAACGCTATAAGCCTGACCAGGCCTTTATGCAGACACCCACGCCACTGTCAAGTGTTCCCACGCAGTCAGATTTAAGCAGGGGCGTATTTACCCTAGGGCCAAAAGGGCCATGGCCCGGGGCGGCAGGCTGCGAGGGGCGGCGCAAGCAGAAAAAATTTAAAAAAGCCTACCTCTAACTAAGGCTCTTATTAATAAACAGTGTTAAACGGTTGAATACTTAGATCAACTCTGTTTTGTCTCTTTCGATTCAGTTTAAAATTGTCAAAGAACAACAAAGACAAAACATAGTTTACCTAATTCACCGTTGAACACTGTTAATTAATAAGAGCCTAAATCTGGTAAGGTGCTTGTCGGGGCTCGAAGGTGTAAATTTTATACACATCAAGACGTTGGGCTAACGTATGTAAATGACCGGCGCGCGCGGCGGCAGCCGCGGCGACGCGCGACGAGGCGCGAGGGCGGCGGGGCCTGCAGGCCCAGGGCGCAGAATGCTAAAATACGCCACTGGATTTAAGCGCTTAAATAATTTAAGTTTGAAACACTAATAACAAAGCGCCCTTAAAACAAAATGAAATATTTAAGACAGAATAGAAATCTGCCAAGATTCCTATCGGGACATTACGGTACCTAATGTAAATGAGCTAAAAGGAAATGCCCATCGTCCTAGATGCCGCAGACGCCGAAAGAGCGCCGTTCGTAAAAAGTTTCATCATTGTCTCCTGCCGTTACAGTGTCCTGTTACCGCCTATTCTGTTTTATTGTAGACGAGAGTCGAGATAACACATCGCTTCCATTAAAACTTTGTTAGATTAATTTTGATATATTGACAAGACGAACGTGTCACTTTTGTCGGAAAGTGGCTGACAAGTATGGAATAACATGGTTTAATTTTACTGCCTGTATTATAACTTTACTTGCGTCGGAAACCATGACCCATTTCTGGAGACAGAGAATAATGGGCACTATCTCCCTGACGGAATAGCAAATTTGAAAAGTTTAGAAATGAAGGTAGGTTTTATGTTACTTTCGCAGATCTTCTTATTCAAAAGGTATCTACTGTAGTGATGGAAGATTAAAGGGAGTCCCCATCATTTATCATCAGCCTATTACGCTCCCACTGCTGGGATACCTGCCTTCTCTCAGAGGATGGGCCATAATCTACCACGCGGGCTCAATGCGGCTTGGTAGATGTCGCATTGTCCTCGAACTTTGTGGTTCATTGAACATGCGGGTTTCCTCAATATATTATGTTGTATCGTTATCGTATAATTTATTTTTAGCACAAAAGTATTACGCATAGTTATGTTGGATCCATAGCCTCCCGAACTAGTATAAACTGTGTTTCAGGAGTCAGTGGCATCTCTTATTATAGTTATTTTATATCATACATGACAGTCATCAATGACTAAATGAATATCGAATCTAAATTGGAGATAATGATAGGGTAGGAACTTGTCGTGCGTGACGAAGGCTTGATATAATTATATTACATTATTTTTATTTTTTTTAGAAACGAAAATTAGTTGTGTAGTTGTTATAGTGTGTGTGTAGTTGTTATAGTGTGTTATAGTGTGTGTATAGTTGTTATAGTAGATTTTGCTGCAGTCGTTACGTGCTTCCGCGGTGGCTTGGAATTTTTCATTCAAGAAAAGGCATTTAAAGTTTAAGTCAAAATTCTACTGCATAGTTTCCGGACCGCCATAGATCAGCTGATTCACTTGAACTATGCTGAACTTTCTTAATGATTATGTTGATTAGAAGAGGCTAAGAAACAATTCCAGAAGATGCCGCGGTCTTCACGTTTGCATTAAATTATTTTGTATGGTAATTTTGAATGACGTAACTCACAACTTCTCAACTATCTCACGACAAACATGGTCCTTCCGGGACAACATAGTAGAAAACATTTTCGAAAAAGAATACGTATTAAAACTAAATTACAGTGATTTTTTTTAAACAAAATATTACAATTTCCTTTTTTTAAATTACACATTTTAGTGTACGAAACGCCGTGAGACGTAAACGCTCAAAAGTTAATTTTGCTAAATCCTGCTGGCGTTAAAGCTACTAAAACCGGCTCAGTATACCAATAGGCATAAGCATAACAATATCAAGCGTCTAAATAACATAACATAAACATAAACATAAACGCTTACACACTCATACCCCCGCACTAGGATTCCCTGTGTCGCAGGTGGCATGGACATACACAGATACACATCACAAACATCCAAGACCCGAGAACAAACTTTATGCTTACACAAAATCTGCCCCGGCCGGGAATCGAACCCGGGACCCCTCGCCTTGCAGGCAGGGTTACTACCAACTTAGCTACGGAGCCGCCGAGAAATTAGGCTAGAAAGCTTTTATTTATATAATATGTACATACAATTTCCACGTCGTTTTTGCCATCTGTTTGTAAGTAACCTCCTCTATCAACACGAGATAAGGATAAGAAGCAGATTGTAGTTACGGACAAACTAATTTCAGTGATCAATCATGAATATTACTATCGTTTACTATCCCTGTTCATCTTACAATTTTGTATGATATTGTAAGATGAACAGGGATAGTAAACGAGGTTTTTTGTTACAGAATCAAAAATGAAAAAATAAGAGAAACTACAAAACGAAGCACCCGACGAGCTAGCTTTCTAGTCTTACCAAAAGCTAGAACCAACTACAGCAAAAAATACTAACATTTGAAGGAGCACAACTATATAATAAGATACCCTCAGTCCCTCACGCATAAAAAATGTAAACTCATTCAACGTATTTAAAAAACAACGTGCTAAACACCTAATAGCAGATCACAGTCTCATAAGGAAATGAATACGCTGTGTGGGTAGGTATAATCTACTGGACACGTCGATTTCTCAAGCAAGTGATATTGTCTTTTTTGAGAATAAATGTCTTTAAACCTAAACCTAAAAACAAATTAATGGTATGATATATCTGGCGTAGATTAACTAACAGCAGTGCAAGTAGGTACCGATCTTTTCGATTAATAATATTGACAGTTCGAATGGTTATAAATTTAAATTAGGAATAGACCTAGTTCTAGATTTATTCGAAAACGAAACGAAGTCGTATCTACTTTCTTCAATATGAAGTGAATATTCGCATCGCACAATTCCAAGATTGTTTTAGACTTTGCAAGGCAAAAACAATTTGGAATTTCAAGCACAATATTTTTACAAAGCTTTACCTAAATCTATGATCTATCGAACTTCCTACTTCTTCCTTATAGATATTGTATATTTTAGATATCAATAAAATACAGAAGTTATTGGGAAGAGGGCGATGTCCTCAGGGAGATAATACGAAGTTAGATACAAAGTTATATAATTACTTAATCGTAGATACATGAGTCTTGACCCGATCCTGACCTTTAGCAATAAGACACTTACATTTCTACATTGTTGCTAACCTCTATAAATAAAAAATGAAATAGGATAAATAATAATGAGATAGTATAGGATGTATATATTTGTGTGAACATCCGCTAGTGTCGGTTAACACTATAAAATATATTTCATAAGGATAAGAATTAGGCTGTCGCAATCGCAGAGTCACTAGCGACCGGTTTAGCTCGCGGGCCAGACCAAAAGCGCCTGGACAGATTAAAAAAACAAAATCTTCAAAAATCGTTAGTGGGAGGACTGCAGAGAGGAGCTTGGGCGTTCGAGCGCCGTGCATCAGCGGTAAGCGCGGCGCGCTGTCGTGATACCAGGGTGGACATCCGACACCACTCTCTCTGGCAGCGCACTAATAACGGACGTGAGACTATGGAGGGAGATGGCGGGCGGAGAACTGGTGGTGTTACCGGCCCTGCAATGAGGCCGGTAATTCCGTTTCTATTGGCATATTAGGATGTCACCAATAAACTTAACTGAATATTTATAAAAATGAAAAATCTATTAGATCTCGTCTACTTCACGAGAAATAACCTAATTTGAAACGTCAGTTCAGGTAGTAATGAAATTCAGCTTCCCTGAAACATAATTTATTGTTAATTTCAGAAAGTAAACTTTTTATACCACTGAGCTAGTGATAATGGCCACCGTTAATAAAATAAAAGCCTAAATCTAGGCCTTTCAGAAAAGGTACTTAAGTTAAATGCCGCGAAAGCCATTTTGATTAAAATGTTCTGATAGAAGCAATATCAAGTACGACACTATTCGTGGGACTTCTTATACAAGTGTTCCATTACACTGTTTTACAAGTGGTATTATTAATTTTTAGAAATGTCACAAATTTTTTTTACTGCTTTTTTACCTTTGACTGTATAACCAAAAAGTTTTTTTACCCACGAAGGAACGGAGAAGGCGTTATATGCGTTTAGGGTTAGAAGTTGTTTGTTTGTTTTGAGTTTTGTCGTTTGCAATAACAAGTTCTAGAAATATTGCAAGCACACAAGTAAAATTGCCAAAAGTAAAGTAAATTTTTAGAAATATCACGAATTTTTATAATGTTTAGTGTTGTTTTCAGTCTTGTCTTGTGCCAGAGCTACCTACTAGAAAATACTTTTTGAAGCATCGAAGGTGGAATAAGGGCTATTAGCTAAAAGCCAATCCCATATACTTCACGACTTCATATATAATTTTAAGATATTGTTATAACATCACGCAAGGTTGTCGAAAAACATGAAACAATGTTTCTCAACATCGGTTACATTTTTCTACACTTAGTACGTTCGAATCGACCTGCACCACGCACTATAAAAGTCAAATCTATCTAACAAGTAAAGGCCTATTACCAACCATTATTAACCAACAGTTATTTCTCTCAAGTAAGCTAGAGTTAAGTGTTTCATAAATTTCTAGAATGTGCACTCAGACACGACTCAGCTTAAATAGAAGGCCGAGTTCACACCAGTAAAGAAAGTAAAGTAGTAAGTATTAAATTTTCATGAAATTTTATAGCGTGGTACGAAAACAGGAACTTATTTTAAATGTAATTAGAAAAAATAACACTTTATTGCACGGTGATGTATACAATCAGCGGACTGATCAATAAGCAGCGATCTCTTCCAGGCAACCATTAGGCTGAATAGAGACTGATTCCTTTTAATTATTGTATAAATGTGAACTAGGTACATAATAATAGACTAACTTTTGAGGTTTAAGGGCGACTTGCACCAAAAAGTATTTAAAAATAAGGTAAGTATGTTTAGCTTAACATATTTATGGGGTTAAATATAATTGACGTAGATGTATTTAGCAATATCTTGCTCAAAGTAGTTTATGAAGGAGTTGAGTTAAACATGATTACTGCGTCGATAAAACAGTTAGCTAGCGATTTTAGACCGCAAATATAGATTTTCGATGAAAGGAGTATGCGTGAAACAGAACTGATTCTGTCTCTGACATTTGTCATTTCTGAGAGACGGATCAGCTGTAAAACAAATATGGCGCTAAACACGTTTAGCCCGCGATAAACGGCCAAGGAACCGGCTCAAGGAACAATTCTCTAAACACATTTATTTGCAAAAACCATATGGTGCCAGACATTCTCGAAAATTAAATATGACATTATGTTTCTATATCCAATTTGGTGCAATTCGGCCTAAATATTAATTCGCCTTTTATAAATAATAAAATATAACAAAACAAATTCACTTTAACATTTTCAAATTCAGCCCGAAACAGTCCAGCACATTCAACTATTATAGTACTATTCTGACTTTACTGCTTTGTATACAGCCTTCATCTAAGGTCATATTCATATTCAAATGACGTTAAGAAAAATAATAAAAGTCTTATTCGGACTCAAACCTATCGAACGTGATATGAACCATCAATAGCGAGAAATAAATATAGCTAGGTAATACCAACGATCGCGCCAAGGTCGGGTAAATGAAAATGTGACCTTAATGGCCCTCATTTGTTACAGTGGAAGACTGTAGCCTTCATTTGCGAAAAAACCTTGCCGCCTCTAGCGACCTCTTTGCTCTACTTTTTAGAAACAAATTACTTACCTTAAAATGTGACTATTTGTATCGTCTTTTTTTACGAAACCTAAAGGTGATAGGATCCATAAGTTAGATTCTGGTTTAATATTTTATTTCTCAAAAAGAAATTCTTTTCATTAATCAAAAACTATCAAAACTATGGTTATTTGACAGCAAAACGCAAATATGCATGAACGTGTAATCGGCGCTTAAGGAGCGGCTAAACCAAAACGTTTTCGGACGTTTGTTAGTTTTGTTTTTCGTCACCGTTTTCATAGATATTACAAGAAGAATAATAATACAGATTATCCAACTGTTTTTGTAGCTAGGTTAGATATAGTGTACTGGTACCACCACCTGGTACTTGAGTTACTCCCACCACCTGGTACTTGAGTTACTCCCACCACCTGGTACTTGAGTTACTCCCACCACCTGGTACTTGAGTTACTCCCACCACCTGGTACTTGAGTTACTCCCACCACCTGGTACTTGAGTTACTCCCACCACCTGGTACTTGAGTTACTCCCACAACCTGGCACTTTAAATAAATGCTCCTGATATGCTTATCCCCGTGTCCATTAACAGTAGGTGCTCATAAAATAAACGCTACTTCCAGGTTAGTAAAGAGGGTGCTCCTTTTAATTAACTTCCGTAAATTGTAACAATGTGCTAATAATTATAGTGTGGGCCCAATCTCATTACGCAGTCGGTGTAATAAAGGAATATCAAGCGCGAAGAACGACGCAAATACCCCTGCACTAGGATTCCCTATGTCGCAGGTAGCATGAAGACACGGATGCACAACATAAACATCCTTGACCCGAGAACTATATAAATGTGCTCACCCCACTAAGTTTATCCCAGCCAACGAAAATATCCTAACCAAGGATCAAATCACAAACTCATTATAAGTTTGCCTTACTTCTAGCCGACAAAAAATAAAAAGTATAAATCTCAATAGCATAGCGACACTAGTGTGCGACAGCGTCAGCATGATTTTGATGCGAGTGTGCGACAGGATACGAGAACAAGCTGACTTACTATAATAACTTCACTCATCACTGGCATGCTTCAATTTTCAAGAGGTCCGTCTAAATTACACTTACGAGTAAGTGTACGGCAACACTAACATAAATCCAGAACAATTCAATCAGCACACTAACCGGACAAAAAACATTCAAGACTTAGTACCCAACTACCAATCTAGTTCACCCCTGCCCATTAGCAAAGGGTCGTAAGTGCCTAATGAACGTGTACTGGGCACTTCTTGTGAACATTCTAGGACCTTATTGAGACTTATCTAGCTCCGTAAAGTTATATATTCTTAGGTAGATTGATACTAAATTATTGATCATTAATTAATTAAGTTCACTGATTAAACTCTAAGTACGTTGGCCCGATTATATTGCCCACTAGCTGTGCCCCGAGGCTTCGCCCACGTAGCCTAAGTTACTCTTTGTAACATCAGCTATCTGCCAGTGAAAGTACCGTCAAAGTCGGTCCAGCCGTTTCGGAGATTACCCGGAACAGCCTATCTATTCGATAACTTTTGTCGGTTGTATCAAGGCTCAATAAATTATTAAAAAATCGATAAAACCCACTTTAGCGATTTGTACTGTCAATTTTATCGATAGAAAAGATCCGTACTTGCGCTGCTGGTGTGGCACGGACACACCAGGTAAACAACACAAACACACAGACAACAAACTTTTACCCGAACACAAAACACCCCAGAAAAAAAATTTATGTGCACCGCACAAAGTTTTCTCCGGCCGGGGTTAAAAAAAAAAAGGAAAACCAACTCTGAAATTTGGTCAACTAGAAAATAGTAAGATTCAGCAATTTTAACCTTTTATATGACTCCACCAGCTTTTTTCGGCCGTATAAAAAGAATTGTTCTTTCAACTAACCTGATATGCAGTCCCATTCTCACATACAGACATAATATAAGAATGGAAGGGACGAAGAAGAAGAAAATACTGCTCAATTCTAGGAGTGGTGACGGTGCCATCAACGCGCAGAACGCGGACTCCTTCGAAACGTTCCCAGAATCTAGAACAAAGAAAAAAGTGTGTTTTTAGTCTTAAAAAGTACAGTACCTATTTGACCAGTGTCTCACCTGATTAAATTTTGGCACCGCAATTTAAGGTCTACTCAATCATTTATTGCAATCATATGTACATTATATGGAGATGTTATATTATTACTGAAGTTCACATATGACCCTGTTAGTGTATAGCAACACAAAGTAACAGAGCGAATTATTATTTATTTACACATGTATGGGTGAATAAATTGTGCGAGTGTGGCCGAGCGGGAACTTGTGTGACTTTCAATCCGACGCACCATAGTTGGAATCTCCACTCGGCCCGCACCAATGACTTATATCAAGCGGATTATTCATATTCGCTCTAAAAAGGTGAAGGAAAACATCGTGAAAACCGGCATGTTCAAGAACCACAAAAAAATTCAAGGACATGTGATATCCATCAAGCCGCAATTGGCCCGCGTGGTGGATTATGGCCCATACCTCTCTCTGAGAGATGGCCGGTATCCCAGCAGTGGGAGCGTAAGAGGCTGATAATGAGTGAATAAAAATAATCATGCAGAGATTCCTATAGCTGTCGTATACCTATAACATATGAAAACGAGTACCTAATTGTGGTTTTGGCTGATCCTTGTACTACAGATTATATAATAAGCACCCCTGCGAATCGTTGAGCTCTCAAAGTTAGGTACAAGCTCAAGGAAGTTCTTAGCAAGAAATAAGAACCTCGCCATTATTGAAATATGAATGCTTCGAAGTGCAAACAAAAGGGGAACCAATAAATATTCCCTTTGGAAGGTGTAATAAAACCTCTTCCTTATTATTACTTGTAAAACAATAAAATTAACTCTGTGCCATTTTATTCCTTCCAAGTTTTTCAGTATGTAGGGGAAAGACTAAGCCCCCCCTCCTTCTTTCGAGACGATAAGGCGGCGTTCCGGCCAAGACTGTGTCACAGTTTTACAGTCAATGGGGTCTTAGTTTAAAATCAACGAGCAATTTAAACAATCATGTTTTTTTTACCGTGACTTTGCGATGCCATGATGGTTGCTTGATGAAATGTGCCTTACTCCGATGAATTCTGAGTGTAAGCCATAATCCACCACGCGGGATGTCACATGTCCTCGAGTATTTTGTGTTTTTATATTGATTCTTGAACATTTGGCTTTCCTCGCGATGTTTTCCTTCGCCGTTTTTAGAGCGAGTGTGGCCTTGACTTTATTGGTGCAATTGCAAGCCGGGATTTGAACTCTGGAACGTCAGCTTGAAAGTTGCACAAGTTCTTGCTCGACTACACACGCTGTCCCAGAACGGTAAAGTAACGGTAAAGGTAGGTAATGTTAAAATCGAAGCCGTTATTTTGGCAGAGGGAATAGTAATTGGCAACGGATTCAACCATGGTACTATAATATAGTACTACAGTACATAGTACAAGTTATAGTACTGTAGTATTAGTATAGTAACTGATTCAACAAGCAACCACGAGTGAAAAGCTTATAATATATTACAATTGTTACATAATTATGGTATCAACACCTTGATTTGTTGCTTAGAAACAATAGAACCGTTTTCCTCCTGTTGCCTATTTTCGTCTACCATCCATTTTCTTACCCGAAAATATCCCCCGGGTGTATCCTAAGACTTTATAGGGATGAATGGATTACCCCAAAAGCCTTTTCACTAAAAGTATTGAAATCAAAGGGGTCAAAACGTTCGACACAATATTAGATCAATATTAGATTAGATTAGAATCTAGATAGGGAACGTCTTCCTATATGACTCGAAATGTGCTAAAAATATAATTTACTAGCTCATGCCGGTGGTTTCACCTGCGTGGAGATTCCCACAAGAAAAATGCATTTTTATTGAAGAAAATGCATTTAAAGTTTTAATATTTGAGCGACAACAAGCACATTTTTTGTGACTAAAAAAAGAGATATGTAAAAATATGAAAACTTAATGGCGTCTCCTTTTCTTAATTAAATTAAAACTAAAGCAAACGCAACGCCATTTTCAGCCTTATTTCACTACAAAAGGAATTTTACTTAATCGCAAAATTGTTTGTAAAAAATAGATCTGACATGTGTACACCTATCACCACATCGTCAGTTACAATCAATTGATTTTTTTTTTACCTCTGACTGGTAAAGCGTTTGACCACAATCTCACCTGATGTGAAGGGACGATGTGGTCGAAGATGTAGCACGCTTTCCTAGTAAATACCTATTCACTCTATTCTTAAACACACCCGGATATAATGGTCAACCGCTAAATGACAAGAAAAAAAAGATGACTTTCCTAGAAGATACATTTTTCACGAATTAAAAGAGACTTGAGACCGATCCCTGGAACACGATGCCAAAAGAAAAATGGTCCACCGTTTTTATTCCATTTTACCTACTTCGTCGTCGATTCAAGGCAAAGATTGTCTTTCGTCGAACACGACCTGTTTTATACCGTCAAGGTTTTAAAAATAGCTGGATGGAGCTTTATGTACCCCCATGGAGCGGTAACTTAGAATTGGGAAAATAGGTGATGTCGGACGGCCAGCGGCGGGGCGATCTGGGCCGATGATTACATAACTCATCAATTCTGTAGGTGCG
Source organism: Crocallis elinguaria (assembly GCA_907269065.1). Taxonomy (NCBI): domain Eukaryota; kingdom Metazoa; phylum Arthropoda; class Insecta; order Lepidoptera; family Geometridae; genus Crocallis; species Crocallis elinguaria. The sequence goes on from OU026076.1 coordinate 5,178,641, forward strand.
CACGGCTGAGGGAACAGCGGCGCAAGTACGGATCTTTTTGATCGATAAAATTGACAGTTTCAATCGATAAAGTAGGTTTTATCGACTTCTTATATAATTTATCGAACCTCGATACAATCGACTAAAGTTAGCGAATAGTTAGGTCGAATCCAAAGAGATAACTTTTGTCGAAAGTATCGAGGTTCGATAAATTATATATAAGTCGATAAAACCCACTTTATCGATTTGAACTGTCAATTTTATCGATTTTTATCGATCAAAAAGATCCGTACTTGCGCCGCTGCTACAATAAAATTTTAACTACTTAATTTTTTTCCGGATACGATAATATTTGACCACTATTTCACCTAATCTTAAGAGGACATCCTAAATGCATGAACTTTGAAGAATACAGTACCTAATACCCCGCTTTACGCGACCCCGTTATGCGCGGTTTCACTATAACGCGAAAATTTCACCCCGCTTTATAATGTAATCATCAACTTCTCTATGGTCGCAGGAATCCGATTGCAGAATATAGACAATAATGATGACCGTGTCTTGACCGTGTGTCAAACAATTAAAAACAGTGTTGGGTGTTGTGAACGTATTTTACAATAATTATTTAGTTTAATTTATTTAGTTTAATTATTTTTACAGTAATTATTTAGTATGCAATATATGTATTTTGTGGTATGCAATAAAGAATTTTGTATTGTATTGTATTGTTTACAAGAACGTAAAAAAACCGCTACCTAAAAGACAATAGATATATTTTTCCGTAAAAAAATAATTAATAGTATGTATTGCATAAAGTGTTCTTAGAATTAAAGTGATTGATTAAAATGATTCGTATTTTTTTGTATTAAATTTTGACTATTTTTAATCATAAACTTCGATATACGCAAATTTCAGTTAACGCGATATTTTCCGGGACGTATCCCTCGCGTATTACTGTAGTATAGGTATTTAATAAATCTATTGCTGTATACGATAGCATCACGGTGTCTTCCTCTACGGAAAGCTCAAGCTCTTGGTAGGATACGAACCATTAACCAGGAGACCGAAGTCGCAACCACTGAGCTACCATCGCTTCGTTATATAAATCGTCAAATACATTTTTTTATTTTTGTAGCATATCTCGGAGCACTCTCAATCAGGGTTTCCAAATACTACTATATCTTATAAAGCACCTACTAAACAATACGAAAGTTCCTAATTTAATCTTATATTTTGAGATTCTGAAAGCGAATTGGATATTTGCTTTTAATAAAGTAGTTCTGAAGAGGATTCTGGAGGGTGCGCTATATTAACGCTAGGGTTTTCGATCTCAAAGTTTTTTAGGTAATGTCCGTGTTTTTTCACTTGTCAAAACCTTGGTTTGTCCAGGAAAAAAACATAAAGCAGATAATGGATCAGTTAAATTTATCGATTCAATAGCAATCAGTTCGTTAACGTGATGCTGAACATCGATCTCCCCTGTGAAGGGGGATTTTGCTATTATACACCACGCTTGGCTCACGTCTTGGTGATCATAGTAGATTATGATATTGACCGAGGAGAATGCTGCTGCCCATTCCCTGGATATTCCCTTAGATGACTCTTACGACAACCACGGGAAGAGATGGAGTGATTGTTGGTACTATTATTAGTCGAACTATTCTACAAGGGCAATGTTCTGGTGGTTAGTATTTAATCTATTATTATCGTATATATATCTGTACAAATAAATAAAATTGAAGTGTCTGTTTGTAATATCATAATAACAGCTTTTTACTAAATGCATATGAAAGTATATACGGTACCTATAACAAAACAGCCATTTTTTAAATTTTAGTCTGTCTGTCTGTCTGTTTGTACCGGGTAATTTCCGACACGGCTAGACCGATTTTGGACTTTCACTGGCAGATAGCTGATGTTACAAGGAGTAACTTAGGCTACTTTTATTTTAGAAAAAGAATTAGGGTTCCGCGCAAAAAAATAAATCTCATGAAACTCAATAGCTCCGCGCGGTTGAAACCACGGGCAGCAGCTAGTTTCTTAATAAAACGGAACGTAATTTCATATGAAAGAGTCTAGGTTTAGTCTATAGATTTCTTCTAAGCAAGCGTGCTACATCCAAAGAGAATACAAATACTACGGAAGAATTAAATCGTCGACCGCATCTACCGGGATTATACTCTTTGACCGCATCATCAGGTGAGATCGCGGTCAAACGTAAGCCTATTACTAATTTAAAAAAGGTCTGGAATGAGCCTAAACCAATAAGCAGACTCCATGACAGTTCTGAAAAACTGCCTTTTGAGGTAAACTATTGGTCCGTCTAAAACGGAATGACAGCTAGTCCAATTATATTATTATTTACTTCAAAAATTGGACCGGGCTTAGAATTCGTGTTCGCATGCATATAAATAAAAATATGTAAATGGATTTTGGCACGTTACAAATATATCTCGAAGGCTCAAATATACAATATTTTACAGAATTTTAGTAAACAACGTAAACATAAAGAGTCAAGAGAAAACATGTTATCTTTGAAGTAACGTCGGAATCCAGTAAACACGATCGGATTGAAATTTCGTTTAGCCTGTATATATAAAGTTCGTGCCCAAAATAAATGCGCGTCGAATAATGTTGTAGTTTATTCTAGTCAGTAACAAATGTAAATGCGCGTGACAACTTTTGTTAGTGGCAGGACTAACTCTTCTGCGAGTGTCCGTCTGGGTTGTTACCACCGCTTTGCTCGTGAAGTCAACCGCTAAGCAGTAGTGTGCAAGCATTACTGTGTTCCGGTTTGATGAGCAGAGTAGCCAGTGAAATTACTGGAATTATGAGACTAAATACTAATGTCTCAGGGTTTCGAGCGCACTGCAGTGCCACGCAGGCCTTTGTGTTTCAATGTTCTGGGTGGCACTGCAATTGTTATGGGCCGGCGTTATGCTTACCATCAGGCAAACGACCAGCTCGTCTCGTTATTGCCCCTCCCTGTTTGACGACCCTTGTGGTGTCGATAGCACAAAATAGAGAGAGAGAGAGCTGAGGGGCTAGTGTGAGTTTTTCAATAAGTTAAGGCGTACTACAGTGAACGCGTATACGCCGATTTTGTATGAAAAGTCGTCAAGGTTAAGTATATCACTGCTTAACGCCGACCAACCGAATGAGTTTTATTTACACTGACCAATGATCGTTATTATTAGTAGTAAGGGTTTCTCACATATCGAGGGCGCCCACTCAACCAGGTTTCACTGTATAAAATTAAGTAAGAAAAAACTAAATTCGTGTGCAAAATTTTCTCAAATTGTATTCTGCGCAAATACGAACAAGAGAAGCGCATTTAAGTTTGGCGCGTAAAACACTAAGCTTACAGAATTTTGCTTGTTGTCGTAAATATAGACATGGTATTGAAATTCGGCACGTTTCTGAAATCTCGAAAACTCAACAAATAATATTGAAGTGTGGGATATGGAAGTGGGAAATCACAAATAACTTAAGGTAAGGGAGTCCGAACGCAGAGTACATGTTGTTATACCTAATTTGCTTTAAAAAAAAACTTAAAAAAACAGCGGGTACCGACTTCGACGAAAATATTGCAATATAGATGAAATTTCATCCCCATTTTCCCACCCGTAAAGGTGGTGTTGTTACATAAAATGTTCTATAAATGACCACCTTTGATACATACCCTACTCATGAAAAAAAGGATCACTGAAATCTGTTGTCAATTAACGGAGATATCGAGTATCATAGAAAAAGCAAAAAAAAACACGCGAAATCCTCCTTTTTTTGAAGTCGTTTAAAAACAAATACTTTTTAACAAACAGATAAACCGACGATACACATAATGTGCCAAATTTCAACAGAATCGGTTCACGGGTAAGAATTCAGTAAGTGAACAATCAATCATCCCCTTTTTTCCTACCCTTAGAAGTGGATAATAATCCACTTCTAAGGGTAGGAAAAAAAATTTAAACGTGGCCAGGCTCAAAGAACAGAAGGGGCAAATACATTACTAAGCTATGAGAAGTAGGTAGATACTTAAATGAAAATCTTATGTACACTTACGTTAAGTAGCGGCATTGACTAACTTTTGATCACGTAGTAACTAACTATTTCTTATCTATGTGAGTATGTTGATTACTTATACTTGCTTACACTCAAAAGGGATTTTGCTTATATTTGTATTTGACTTCTCGCGGAAAATTCTGAATTGGGCCGCCCCACATTATACTCGACACCCGACTCCGTCGTCGGTAAATAAGAAGGTTGAAAACTACCGTATTTATAAAGCTGAAGACTTAGACTAAGAGAAAAATAAAGACTGAGCGCTTGAAACCCACTAGTGAAGCCACAAAAGTAAGCCAGCATCCATCAAAATTACATTTTAATTTAATACTGGCTGACACAGTTTTCTTCAGAGTAAGGTTATTTTATATACAAAATAGGCTTACGTTTGACCCCTATCTCACCTGCGGCGCGAGTACGGATCTTTTCGATAACAAAAATTCGATAAAATTGACAGTTAAAATCGATAAAGTGGGTTTTATTCGATAAAATTGACAGTTAAAATCGATAAAGTGGGTTTTATCAATCAATTCAATTTTATCGAATTTTTTTATCGGAAAGATCCGTACTCGCGCCCTGTTGTAAATAACGATGCGGTCGACATTGAATCACCCTTATCTAGAAAATACATATATAATTATATACTCTCTAAAAAAATCATACAAATAAATAAAACTGAAGTGTCTGTTTGTAATGTCGAAATTACAACTTTTTACTAAATACATTATACGAAAGTATACTTATAACAAAACAAAATAAGTAAAATTTTTGTCTGTATGTGTGTGCCGGCTAATCTCCGAAACGGCTGAACCGATTTTGACGGGACTTTCACTGGCAGATAGCTGTTGTTATAAGGAGTAACCCAGACTACGTGAGCGAAGCCGCGGTGCCCAGCTTAGTTATTAGCTACCAAAAGTGGCCGAAAAGTAGGGCTATATTCTTATTCTAGGTGGGGGCGATAAGGCCTACACTGACGTCCCGCTTGGGGTGTATTGTGCATTTCCCCCTGCCAGCGTTTACCCTAGCCAGCCTGCTAGCTAGTAGGGCTATAAACGAGTGCTCTGTGAAACGCAAAATAGTCCTATTGACGCGTAGTAAAAAGTCGTCGTTTCAGATACACAAGCCCTAAGAGGTTCCAAGCGCCCCGTCGATATTGTTGCGTTAGTCTATGACTGTAGACAGGATCCGGGCTATCTAGTCTAGACTCCAAGGATATATATTAAACACCCAAATTGAAGTCCATTTTCTATACACGATAAAATAGAAACCAATTTAAGATTCCCTGTGCTACCTATATAGTTCACAATACATTATAGAGTTTTATAGTCAGAGAGCTATCCTCAAATACAGAGTAAAATTGTATGTCAGACTGAGTTTCAAATAGAAAGAAGAATCAGTTTCAAAGGAGAATCTGCAGAACACAACGATACTATGAGATAATACAACAGCTGTAGATGGTTTTTTTTTAATTTATGTTATTTGGTAACGAGGCGAGCTGGTCGTCTGCCTGATGGTAAGCATAACGCCAGCCCATAACAATTGCAGTGCCGCCCAGAACTTCGAAACACAAAGGCCTGCGCGGCACTGCAGTGCGCTCGTTACCCTGAGACATTAGGTATTAAGTCTCATAAGCCCAGTAATTTCACTGGATACTCTGCTCATCAAACCGGTACACAGTAATGCTTGCATACTACTGTTTAGCGGCAGACTTCACGACCAAAGCGGTGGTAACAACCCAGACGGACGCTCGGAGAAGAGTTAGTCTTCCCACATCAACATGAAGGATCCGACAACTACGGAGCAGACAGTTGTGATGAATACCCAGATCATACTTGAGAACTTCATAGGAGATGTTCATAAAAGCTCTGCACCCGAAAACTCTGATAAACTCGTGTAGTCTGCTGCCATTATGCATACCAGCAGGCAAACCTAATAAAAAACCCGGTGTGAGGATCATCAGCCAGCGGTCAGCTAAACTGTCGATAAATAAAATAAACCACCTTCATATGTATTCCAATTTCTCGGACGATAAACTTCGGAGATAAGGACGGAAAGGGTTATTCTCATCGAGTGGAGGTACGAAACGAAAACAACAGTGGTTTAAGTTAATGAACGAACTGAACCCTATATACCCGACTCGCCAACTGATAGACAGGCAATATCAGCTACTGCTAGCTGGCTCAGTCATTGGGAAATGCGAAAAACATATTTTCTTATTAATTTCTTAGGTTTTCGTTATTATTACATACTAGCTGCTGCCCGCGTGGGCCACTATGATTCAGTAAAATTCCAATAAAACGTAATAACTTCAAAATTAGAAACCTAATTAAAAATGTACTACAACCAAGTTTTTTTTTATACGTAAGTCTTGTTAATTTAAAAAACTATGTGATAAAATCTTAGAAGTCAATTTGAATGTACTTCTAATTGTCGTATCGAAATGAAACTTTGTATGTATACCTAATTGTATAATATGTAGTTCAGATAGCAAAACAATACTTTATAGTGGAGCTGACCTGATGATGGAGTCTTTGGATATTGGAACTCTTCAGTGGGCACAACTAAACCCTTCAAGATTGGACTCATATGATTCGTTTTGACGGGTTCGATAGAATGTACTTGGCGTTGAGTTTCTGATGATGGAGCCAGGATGCAGTGACCTAAATAGGGCGGTGCCAGCGGTGCCCAGGCACAGAGCGCACACCCTGAAAGGGCGCAGAAATTACCAGACCCGGTTTAGATTAGAACATTAGGGCGCAGTTGTAGAAGCTCGCACCGGGCTTATAAAAGGTTAGTCACGCCACTGCCAGGAGGTAGAAGTATGTTTTTAGTTTCTCTAAACTACATATAATTATTTGTAATAACGTTTCTGTTTTTTCTAGGAATTATTGTAATTATCTTTTTACTCTTGTGTTTTACAGAATGTAAAATAAAAACGTTCAGCTGATAAATATTCAACATGCAACACACCAAGATCCATGAAAAAGAAAATTGGCGGCGCCGTTGAATCAATGTAAAGCTCTTGTGACGTCACAGTATGTAGAAAAAAAGTGGCGCGTTTCCAATTTCCCAAAGAGAGATTTCCATAGGTACAGATTGAGGGACACGTCAAATATTTCGATCAATGTTCTCTCTATGTTTTGTGACGAAAATGTTGGAACTTCAAACAAATGCCGTTTGTCTTATTATGAAAATTGATAGTCCTGTCTTAAACGACCTACACAATTTTCATAATAAGACAAATGATAAGTACCTATTTGTTCGAAGTTTTCCTATTTATTTCTTAGCCGGAAAACAAACGGACAGACAAACCTTTTAAAAATTGTGTTTTTGTTATAAGTAAACACAACTCACAATTAAAAAAAAACACAATTTTTATTATATAGGTACTTATAACAACCGCATATACTTTCATCTGCATTTAGTAAAAAGCTATTATTTCGACATTACAAACAGACACTAAAATTTTATTTATTTATATGTATGTAATATATGTACATGTTGATTTTCTTTATTTCTTAATGGTAAGGAACAATCCTTATTGTTCCTTACAAACAACATAAGGATGTTGTAACCTGTGTCTACAATTTAATCTAAAATTACCTCTTCTTTCTTGTAGTAGGTAGTTCGTAAGTACTTACCTATTACATTTACAAATGTTCTAATAAAATGATCGATTCTATCGACAGACAACTAACAATATTTACTAATTGATCGGTATCAAAACTTAACAACCAATTAATCGATTTTAGTAAACAAGTGCGTTCTTCATTACGACGAATTAATTTTAATTTCATTTAATTTATTTTGCCGATTAATTTCAAGAAGGTAACCCGATATTGTAACAGGCACCGACTGAGCCCTCCAAACTTCAAGGAATATTGGAAATCCTGTTAATTACTTACTCGTAAGTACCTAAAATACTTTCCATAAATTAGTGGAGTCTATTATGAACCACAATATAAGCGGAATAAAAAATGTAAAGGAGAACTTTTTGTAACATCCATCATATAATATTTTAAATGCGAAAGTGTGTTTGTTGGTTTGTCCTTCTTTCACGCAGTAACGGAGCAACGGATCGACGTGATTTTTGGCATAGATATAGTTTATGGACCGGAGAGTAACTTAGGCTACTTTTCATCCCGGAAAACTGCACGGTTCCTGTGTGAACGCGGGTGAAAACCGCGGGCAGAAGCTAGTTTTTATATAAGTTCCAGCCCTAGATTTGTCAATAGGTCGTATATGCCGTAGCCTAGGTGCGGCAGATTGAAATAGAGGCGGCAGATATCAGCGGGCGCTATCACTTATATTGAGCTGTAGCCAATAAACTGCAGCATTATTGTCTGGTCCAAAGCTCGACCAACACCCAAAAATGAATTTCTGGCTACGAGTGAGTGGTGAAGGTGGGAATTGTGGTGAAGGTGGGACTTTGGGCGAAGGGGTTGCTCAAATAAAGTGGCCTATACCTACTTATGAAAAGTATATATCCGGCACTGATAAGTTCCCTTTATTTGGTTTTAGATATTGATATATAGGATAGGATTAGTTTAGTTAGTAAGATTTAGTTTTAGTTTTAGTCTGTGATTCGGGTATAGACAAATGTTGCAGAGGTCCGCTGTTAGAGTCATTTATTTTAACTTTCATAAGTGCTCCTTTGAGGCCTATTTGAATAAAGCATTTTGAATTTGAGTTTGAATTTGGAAAAGGATCCCCTTTTTGTCAGACTGCCAACACTTTATTCCAAAAATCACATAGGCCTGCTTGCAGGAATCCGAGTTAACTTATGTAACTCGAGTTAGTTGCTCACGAGAATAAATTACCATTTTGTCTTGCGTCAAAGTTCTTTTCTTAAATTTTATGCGCCGATGTTGATCTTATTCCGGATTAGTAAATCAAGCTTTTGGCGCAAGTGGACCCTAAAGTATCAAATTGAGTATGGTAAGCGTCTGTTTGTTTATTGTGTTTAACCGCTAAAAATCACATAGGCCCTGTAACTCGAGTTAGTTGCTCAGGAGAATAAATTACCATTTTGTCTTGCGTAAAGGTTCTTTGATACAAGATTACTGAGATACAAGTTTAAACTTAGTTCGGGAACGGAGGACTCCTGCTAGTCATGCGCGCCCTTAGTGTGTACTCTGAACTTTATTATGAACAAAAGGTAATGATAATTATAGACACAGCACTGTATTTCCTACATTAAGTTTAAGTGTACGTAACTTTTTTTTCTAAATTTGCTATTTTTTTTTTCTAAATTTTAATGCACCGATTTTGATCTTATTCTAGCTTTTGGCGCAAGTGGACCAAAAAGTATCAAATTGAGTGTGGTAAGCGTCTGTTTGTTTATTGTGTTTAACCGGTACCAATCGATCAGTTGCAATCTGTATGGGAAATTAGGAAATATTATTTATTGTATTTACAAAACCGAGAAGTTTCTCAACAAAAGTTGTAATTTTAGTGGTAGGTACTGAGCACGCAATGTCGATTGTTTTTGAGTAATAATAAATAATAATATTTTTTGGAGTAATAATAATTGCAGTTGAAAAACCAAAATATAGGTACCTACTAAAACTAGGTAATTACTCTTTTTTTATTACGCTAATTGGTATTTTTTCGTAATTGGGCTCTATTGGGCCAACGACTATGTATTTCTAAAATAAGGGGAACAAACTTGGAAAGCCCAATCAAAAAAAAATTACTGAAAAATTTAGCGATGGTTTCCTTGTTGTATACGGTGTATCTACCTACCATTTTATAATTTAACTCTATAGGTTTACACCATATTTAGCTCGGCAATTAGCAATTACTTTTTAAAAAGGAACCTCAACAAACGACAATTTAATAGAATCGTGGAAGGAGGCTGAAAGTGAATATAGAATAAATAGGATATTCCAGATCAATATTCTATATAGAAACGTATACAAAGAATGCGTAGACTTAAAATATATTTCTACTGCGAAGCCTATTTTTATGGAATAGGCACTTACCCAAAAATCTGAAAAAGTTTTGCCATTTCAGCGGTTTCTCCAAGCATTGTAGTAAATAAATTTGAATTTATTCATTACATTATGAATGTTACCATTTTGGCGTCCATAGTTGCGAATATTCTATGAAAAACGATTAGTGTGGATCCAAGCGACACACAATTGATTTACTATTGTGTCTGGAATCCCAGCACATGCAGCAGCCTTATCAGCTAAAAATCTCGTGTTCGTTTTCAATACCAGACCGATTAAAACCAGCGGTCACTAGTCTTCGTGTGGAAGGAGTTGTCAATAGTTTTCGCTGGTTATTAAAGAAATAAGCTCTTACAAAACGAAAAGAAGCGAAAACTATTGACTATTCCTTCCACACGAAGATTAGTGACCGCTGGTTTTAATCGGTCTGGTATTGAAAACGAACACGAGATTGTTAGCTGATAACGCAGCTGAGCGGTGTGGCAACATAGCCCTAAAATTGGGTCAAACCCGCTCTATACCTGTCTAGATAAAAAAATAAAAATCTAATATCTACTTAGTACTTAATTATAATGAATATTTAATAAGAAATCAATTAGGTACGTATTTTTAGCAAACAAAGTGGATTAATAATTTACGCACTTATTCATAAAAGCTCAATAAGATAATCTATGCTTTAAACTGCTCTGTCCACTACTCGTTGCTGTTACGCGTGAAAACGAGAAAAAACACTTTCTAGTGATTAAGTAAGTTACGGAACGTTTATGAATAACAGCTACAATAACTAGATAACAGCATTGATGTATAGATACTAGCTTCTGCTCGCGGTTTTCACGTGGTTTTCACACCACAGTCACCACACCACAAGAGCCGTGCATTTTTCCGGGATAAAAACTAGCCATGTTACTCTCCGGTCCATAAACTATATCTATGCCAAAACAAGTCGATCCGTTGCTTCGTTACTGCGTGAAAAAAGGACAAACCGACAAACGTACAAACACACTTTCGCATTTATAATATCAGTAAGATTATATTAGAAATCAATTAGAATGAATGCCATATTTAGAAAGCCTTTTATTATTTAGGGGTTTTTTTTTGCCTTCTTGACTGACGGATTCGCAAAAGGCAATTTCTAACTCCAACGAAAGAATGTAAATAATAATGTACAGAATGGCTCAAGCAAAGACCTACTGAAGCATAAAAAGACAAATAAATATTCGTCTCCTCAGCTTTTCATATAAGTTCAAGGATCCGACCATTCGACCCAAAAAAATCCACACAGTAAGTGTTTCTTCATCCGGAAGACACGAGACTGAAATGACTAAGGAAAAATCAGGCATACATTATTTTGCAGTTAAATAAGACTACGAAATATACAGCCTGAGTTTGAATTGGTATATTATTCCGAAAGGGGGTCAATATACTCCTGGAGGTCAACAACATTTGTTTTACGAATTTTTCGAAATTCGAAATTTTTCATTGAAGAAAAGGCATTTAAGGTTTACGTCAAAATTGTACTACAGAACTTCCGGGCAGCTCTAGATCAGCTGATTTCCTAAACTTTGTTAAATAATGATGTTGGTGAGACTTAACAACAATTCCAGAAAATACCGCACACTTCATTTGTATGTAAATTTTGAATGACTTATTTTCAAATCACCTAAATCACCCTGGATAACATACCAGTTCAAATTCACTCCGTATACTGCATTTTTTTAAATACAATTGGATAACGAGATGCACCGGAGCGGTTCGTTTGTGTTTGACATTATAACTCAGAACTTGGAAGCACAAAGACCTGAGCGGCACTGCGATGCGCTACATCACATCCTGGCGGTGGACTACACCAACAAAGCGATGATATGTGTATCATCGCTTTGTTGGTGTAGTCCACCAGTGTCCACCACCACTGATCCACCAGATACGAGATCTGGGGTTAGAATACAAGTTTCGTACCTATTCAACAGAGTTTATGAATAACCCCTTCAAAACGGGTTTCATGCCTCAAGACAGACATCTATAATTGTACGCCAAATGCCTTTGTAGAGATTCCATAGTAAATTAAGGAATCCTTTTAAGGTAGTCCAACCCATTGTCCTCGTTCCATAGCGTCATAATTTCTAGTAATGATCTTAAGAGCCTCCATACACGAGCGCTCTAATCCACAACATTCTACGCCAACGTTCCAAAAACCACTAGTGTGTGGGGAATCTCTGATGGATTAAGTGGAGTGAGAGGAATATTGAATATCTAAACGTTCCAAAACCAACGTTCCAACTCATCGTGTATGTCCGATACAACGATCCATTTCGCGATAAGTTGGCAGTACTCGAGACGCAGATGACCGAAAAATGGGTCAATGCCACGCGCGATGGTGCGCTGGGAAAGGGGTGACCGCCTGTGTGGCTCGAAAATGGATCATCGTTCCACTCAATCCAAGACGCGTGGATCAATGGATTTGGAACGCTAGTGTATGAGGGCTCTTATAAATCTTACCTCTTCTAGTATTATAATTCTTTTGAACATCCAACAGCTCTGCGGAAGGATCGATTACGGAAGCTCTTCACAAATGTCGTGTGACAGGAAAGAACACCTAAACTGTAGCATAAATACCTACCATTTTCTCATTTTTGTTGTCGATTAGGTCCACTATCTCACCTGAAGTGGCGATGTGGGCGAAGGAGATAAATAGCCGGTAGCTCTAGTGCCTACAGGTTTTGTAGAAGAAATATATGTTGATCAACTTTTGTTCTTGCGTGAAAGGTGCGATGGTAAAAACTTAAAAACACGACATTATTAGGACAAACCGTGGAGTTATCAGACCTTACAGGGAAAATTATATCTTTTTCTGAATTTTTAGCATTAGGCTCTGTGCAAAAGTAAAAACATAATTATATCTTTGTACTTAATCCAAAACTTCGTGGAGGCATTCTTATTAATTCATATTGTATTAAACCGATGGTTTAGTTAAACTATGTTTCTTTGTTGTCCATTGAGTTTTAAACTGAATGGAAAGAGATAAAATATGGTAAAATATGTACCGCTTGACATGCATGAGTCGGCCGTGAGACTAGACTCGGGCTTGACTTGACTCGAATTTGACAATTATTAACACTATCTCTACAGTTAAAAATGCGAGAGCGTATTCGTAAAGTAGTATGTCTGTAATACGTAAATAACCACATATATAAAACGAGACAAGGGCAGATATAAGATGCTTATTTGTCTACTTACAACAAGTTTTTGAACTTTGATAAAACCGCTCATATGAGCAGTTTCAATATCACTGAGTGCCACTGGGCGCAAGGACGCGGAAGCATTCACACAAATAAAGCTCAGGGGCTCATCCAATCGTTACATGGTGACGTGACAGTCGTAAATCGAGAATGTATGTCACACGTAGATCCCCTTCGCTTAAGGAAATCATATTTCATCAAACATATTTTCCATACATATACGTTATATAATATGTAGAATTTCATCATGTTAGGCGAAATACATGGACTATGAAGCTCCGTGTTTATATAAAGGCTTGCTCAGAGCAGACGCGAGGCAAAAATGACACTGATTTAATTGAGTTAGTGTGTACGAGGCAAGAAAATATAACAAGTGAAGAGCGTGTTGGGCTGGCTCTTTGCTGGGTTCTGTATGATCGTCACAGCGAGTGAGCGAGCTGTGCATTCAGATGGCTACAAATTGAACGGGATTAAAATCATGACATACTAATCCAACTTTTTGTTATTTTTCAATTCAGTTCCCTTTCTATTATGTGAATACAGCACAGATTTATCTATGTACCTACAATACAATACAATAACTCTTTATTGCACACTAAAGGGATATCTATTTGTAACATAAAAAAACTTAAAAATTGAGAGTACCTACAATGGGCGGTCTTGTTGCTGAATAGCGCTCTCTTCCAGGCAAATTACTTTAGACAGACTATATTACAAAGGATAAAATAATTGCAAGCCTCCACCGGCAAAGTAGGTACGGGTAAGTTCTTTTATTTCTGTTGTAAATACCTGTTGTACCTATATTTTATGCAAATAAATATCTTGTATAATGTAAAATATACACAATAAAAACCAACTCTAATCCTCAAATATTAAAATTGCGAAAACCTAAGAATTTACTAAAGCACACCGAGCAGAAGCGTCAGAAATATGATCGAGATTCCGTTTTAAAATGCTTTCAAAGAATCCCTACTGATAAGGCTGACGACGAAAAAATGATGCCATCAATTTTGCTTACGCCGTCTTTTATAGTTACATCTTTACACGAATAAAGTCTTTGGATTCATGGGAAAGATTGTATTATCAACGTACCTTTACCGCTTCCCGGCACATGTCACAGTGTTTATGACTTAGGTAAGCTATCAAAGCGTGTACCTGCAGACTGCTAAGGTATTAGGCACTATTGTAGAGCGGGCTTTTTATATTATTGGCTAACGAGACGAGCGTGCTTTTTTCATGATGGTAAACATAACGCCAGGCCATAACAATTGCAGTGCCACCCTGTTTTAAAACATAAAAGGCTGCACTGCAGTGCGCTCGAAGATAGTCTCACAAACCCTGACTTTAATTACTAACTTCACTGACTACTATGCTCATCAAACCGGAATACAGTAACGCTTGCACACTGCTGCTTTGCGGGAGACTACACGAGCAAAGCTTTGATACCCACCCAGACAGACATTAGCAGATGAGTTAGTTCCTACCACCTTCACTCCGTCAATTTCGGCGATGCACCCTTTTTGAATTGGTTTTTATGAACGTAAGGTGTAACCTAAATCTCGTAAGGTGGTCGTGGGGGCTCGTGGGTGTAAGTTTTGATACACATCAAGACGTGGTGCTATCGTATATACTGACCGGCGGCGCAGCGACGGCAGGGCGGCGCGCGGCGGGGCTTCCGGGCCAGGGCTGAATCCTAAAATACCTACGCCACTATTTTTAGGGGTGAATTTAAGTCTAAGTAATAGTAAGTGCCAGGAGTCTCGTGAGCTGTTTGCCTATATATGCATCTTTGTCATTTACGTAATATTTACCTAGCCTTACTTACCTTAATTTTATATGCAAAATGCTTTTTAATGAATACAATCTCTTTTCTTGTGCTAGGTAACTCAGATTTTTACTACCATCGTTGTGCTTTATTTATTTTATCTAAGGAACCCTAACTAAAAGTGAGGTTGCCGATGAAAAAAGAATGCCATCAATCTTGTTTACGCCGTACATATAGTTTATAGCTTTTTTCACGGATTCATAGCGAAGATTGTGCTATCAGCATACCCAAAGCATACCTATATAAAGTAAAACAGCTGTTTACCGTCACTCGTCATATGTCTGGACTTATCTGTCATCTTGGGGTATTCTAAATGCCATTGTACATGTACATGACAACGTTTATGACTCGGCAACGTGTTTACTAGGTACTGGATATTTTATGTGTGAGGTAGTTATCTTAGTTAAGTAGAGCCCGGTTTTATTGGGTGTAGTTGGTAGTGCTTGTGAAGTTAATTTTGTTTGGTAAGTAGTTAATTTTGTAGTGCCTATTCTAAGACACGTACACTCGTTTTGAGTCGCTTCGTGACTAAATTGGTAGTAATCCTGCCTGCCAAGCGTGAGGTCCCGGGTTCGATAACCAGGCCCAGCCATACATTGTGTAGTGAACCACAAGATTTTCTCGAGTTGGATTTCGGAGTTTGTGCTGTGTGCGTGTTTTAAACCCACCGGTGACACAGGGTGTCCTGGTTAAGGGTCAAGGGTCTATGTCAAGGTTCGTTGTCCATAGTAACTGTTATTCGTGATAAAAATTAAAACGCCTACCAATAGTTGAGGAACTACTTCCTAATCTCTTTTACCAACCCCCCTAGTCGCCATTTGTTATTAATCACGTTCGCGTGTCTTATTCACAATAGTAAAAAAATATATTTATTATTTATTCTACTGGTGTAGAATGTTCGCTAGATGTGTGTATTTCTGATATCCGGTAAATGATGGATAGCCAGCAAGTAATAACACGATGAGTTTTTTAGTCACCGCCAAAATGTGATGTTGTCGATTTGTATTATTTACCAAAACCTGTGATCCGTAGGTACTACAAATGCGAACGTGTCTTTCTTATAAAAAAAATTCTATGTATGTCTACCTATCGACTTTATCGGGCGATCGAATCGTGCTCTTGAATGACTCGAGTCGTATCGAGCAGTCTTATCCCGACCACTGCGCGAAGTGGTATGTGTGCTCGTGATATAGTGTCGCTGGGATTAAAACCGAGAATACCCCTTACCGTCATAGCGGAATCATTATTTCTCGCATAATCTGACTACAATACATCTATAAAAATAAATAAAATTGAAGTGTCTCTTTGTAATTTCAAAATAACAGCTTTCTACCAAATGCATATGAAAGTATATACGGTACCTATAACAAAACAACCATTTTTAATTTTTGTCTGGCTGTCTGTCAGTCTGTCTGTCTGTTTGTTCCGGGTAATCTCCGAAACGGCTGGGCCGATTTTGACGGGACTGATGTTACAAGGAGTAACTTACGCTACTTTTATTTTAGAAAAAGAATTAGGGTTCCGCGCAAAAAATAAAAACCATGAAATCCAATATCTCCGCGCGGGTGAAACCGCGGGCAGCAGCTAGTCTTCCTATAAACTTGATGGAGTATAGTGGAAAATTGTCAGTGAATATTAATAAAACAATCGTAAAAGTTAGCGATCACAATAAAGTTCTCTACACCACATCTTTACGACGGTAGGCACTCCGCGGATAATCTCGTAGAATGAAGACGGTAAGTGGAAAGGATCTACCTACATTATCTGGATTCTAGATGAAATATGAGGCGCGAAAGTACAAAGATCTACAGCACTCCATGATAACGACTTGTCGTTCGACCACCACGAATTCGGCTACAAATTTTTTATACATGCTACTAGCTCCTGCCTGCGGTTTTACCCGTGGACAGATTCCTACAGGTGCTACGTGAACGAAGGATGAACCGACAAACACACTTTCACATTTTTAGTGATACAGATTAGGCTTATGATTGACCACTATACACATCAGTTGGTAAGCGATGATGCGGTCGACGATGAAGCACGCTTGTCTAGAAGACATTTGTTTCTTTTATACTATTAGATAACGAGTCGAGTCTCGTTATCCGATGTGAATCGTTTGCTTGGTGTTAAGTTTAACAATTGCTCATAATAATTGCACTGCCACCCAGCAGGATAACAAAAATGCCTGCGCAGTACAGCTACTTATAGTGTGTTTACCCAAACCACATATGCAGACCGTAGACGCTTATGCAAACGTGCGTTTGCTTGTCAGAATAACAACGCTTTTGCGTCAAGCGCGCATTTCGAGTATCACGAAATCCGCGCTTGATGCAAAAGCGTTGTTATTCTGACAAGCAAACGCACGTTTGCATAAGCGTCTACACTACCCCATAGACCAGAAAACCCAGACATCATTTTCTCTCTCGTTTCTATTTATACCAAATGGCTACGCTCGACAAGTCGTTATCGTGCGTTAGGCGGTTAAAGCGCAAATGATCGTAATACCTGCGTACGTTTCGCACAATCGGTGAAAATTGTTTGAGTGTAACAATAAAGATAAAAATGTATTTTTCCCATTCGAGTATTCGAGCACAAATTGGTCTGAAAATTGGGCTGTACCGGGGCGATGTTATTGCCTGTGGTACGAGGTATAAAGGATATTACTATATGTATAAGTGAAGAAAGGTTGTATAAGATGTAAAAAGAGAGAGAGTTTCCTTACCTAACTCATTTAATTTTTTTTTTAAAACATAAGGAGGATCTTCATAGAATAAAATGTATACTTAGTAAAAAGGAAAAACACGCAAAACTTAAATCGGTCTTACCCACAGATTATTTATAGTCTTTGGTCTTACCACAAAAAATTAAAAATTGGATTCCATTTTCTTCCCGATATGATAGTGAATATACTTTACACGTTATACATATACCGGGTAAAAAAACAAAAACAAATATACAAAAAACCATGTCTGATGCCTGTTTAGCCAGTTTCTAAAGACAAACGTCTAAAATGATTAGAAATGTCACAACAGAATGCAGTTAGACAACGGTTAGACACTACTTAAATCAAGATTTGTGGCTGCTCATATTTAAACAAGCGATTAAGGCATGTTTAGAAGTTAAACGCTGTTTAACTCAGGTTTAAGGTGTGTTTAATGTTATTGTGGTAAGGCCTTAGTTTCCGTCGGTAGTGTTGTAAAGTCATCAAGAACTAAACAAACAACTTCCCTAAGTGTAAAGTACACTTAACACCGTCTACGTTGTTTTAACCAAACTCGTGAAAACACATGATAATAAACTCTACAGTACCTACTGTTACATTACAGTACGTAATCTCCAATCGTCTTGAGTTATGTGAGACCATGCATGTGGATATTAAATAGGCCGTAAGATCCCGACGTAAAAATCTCTTAGGAGCAGCTTAGACGCTCAAGCAAACGTACGTTTGCTTGTCAGAAAAACAACGCTTTTGCGTCAAGCGCGCATTTCGAGTACTTATCACGAAATCCGCGCTTGACGCAAAAGCGTTGTTATTCTGACAAGCAAATGTACGTTTGCATGGGTGTCTAAGCTGCCCCTTACAGCAGGTGATGCCGTAAAAGCCAGCAAAGGTAATCATTACTTCCTTTCCCCTATCTCTGAAAAACTCAGAAAACTGATTCTCATTTTATTACGGCTGATCCAAAATGAAATGAGATTCAGTTTTCTGCCGAGGACATACAAATTGTGGAACGAGCTCCCACTTGCGGTCTTTCCGACAAACTACAACATGGGGCTCTTCAAACGAAGGGTGATCAGAGTCTCTAAATGTCGGCAACGTATCAGTAATACCCAGAGTGTTGCAGATATCCATAGGCGACGGTAACTGCTTACCATCAGGCGGGACCTCTGCTTTTACGACAATTATGCCATAAAAAAACAGCGTAGGAACTATATTTCTCCAAACATATAGTACTGTTACAGGTTTTAGCATTTTATTACAGCCTGCCTGATTCTACGCACCTTGGGAGTGCTTTGTGTAGGTGGTTTGCCCGCCACCACGCGGGTGACTCATGTCCCAAGGTGCTTGGTGAGGTGTGCACTGGTTCTAAAGCTCGGATTTGGAAAAGAGTCCCAGCGCAGACCTATGCTTCTACATAGCTCTCTTATTTGACTTCTACGGCACCCACAGGATGACATGGAGAAGCCCTATTCTTGACCGAGTGCTCCCCTGTATTTATTGTGATTGTTATCACTGCTGGCAGTAATCTTTAAACTGTCGAATTTTTGAGTGAATGAGGTGTGGTCTACAGTTACTGGACTATTTATGTATGTACGTTAGGCTCATATTGGAACGCAATCTCGTCTGGCTTCAAGCGTGCTCTCGACGACGGTTTGGCTAGAAGGTACCGGTTCTCTCTCGTTTTAAAGACAAAAGTTTGAGAAACAGCAATGGTAAAAGGACTCCGGACTAAATTTTTCGGAAACATAAAACTTCGAAGATATTCGTTTGTTTTTTATCTTTTATACCAGAGTTCAGACCCGTCGATTTAAAAGAAATATTCATAAGAAAATATCGCACACGAATGAAGACGTGGGCCATATATAAATGTCCTACTAAAGTTATAATACGCTCTCCTGCGTCGCTTACGTGAATAAGTGGATAGTTCCGTGTTATAACTTACAAAGGTAAGGTATAACTTACAAAGTAATACCCAAAAAGGTAGGTATCTTATTTCCGCCTTCAATGGCGAGGCACACTCCGATATGACCCGCAGTGTGAATGACTTTAATACTCGACGCTGTAGTAAGCTCTTAGAGCGAGGGTCACTTAATTATAGTCAGGGTATCTACACAGTGACAGTGATTGCACGTCAACTTTGTTCACGATATACCTTCGTGGTATTAGAGTGCTTTTACTCATAGAATGAAGAGGAGAGTACAATTATAATCTATATACAATTATACATAGTTATAGCTAGCTGTTGAGTTCTCCAAAATACCCTAAGGCTCTCGGCACACGAAGCAACTTGGGTAAATATCAACTTTTATATGGCACAGTTACGGTTACGGTTAACAGTTTACGGTTACCGCAATTTTAAATAAACTTTAAAATTTTAAATGTGAAGTTGCTGGTTGCGGTTGCCGGTTGCGGAAACCAGCATTTTGACGCTAATGGCACAAATATTATATAAATTTGTCAGTTGCTAGTTGCGGCAACTTCTAATTGATTTTGTCTCTGATTGCAGAAACTCGCAACTAGACTTGCTTCGTGTGCGCTGTTGCTCAAAATTATATGAAAATCGTAAATACAGCTAGTTGTGAGTTGCCGATTGCCGCAACTGGAAAATAAAAGTTACCTACGTCACGACGTCATGTTTAGGCGCTCAGTACACGTACTGAGCGTCTAAACATGCATGCTATCGTGGACAAATTTGACGATAAAATTAGGAATAGATACTTACTTGGAGGATAATCTCTATACGTGATGTCCGTGTACACCGCGTAGGGAGAAGCACAGAGGACCGATATGATCCACAGTATGAGTATGATCCTCGAAGCTCTCGTCAGACCCGCCATCGCGTACAGGTGCAGGGGGTGGCATATAGCCAGGTATCGCTCGAGGGAGAACGCTGATATCGTCAGCACGGAGACGTAGGTCGCCCTGTAATTAGTATAGAGATTAGTGACACTCGATCGGTTGCATATTATTTTTTTATACTATAATGAGACGAGTGGGTCCTTTGCCACATCTTACCATAGTAAGATATAGTTCGCTCTTAAAAAAAACCTATGTGTAGCTAATAAATAGGTTTCTTTATGAAACTCGTGAAGTCTGCCGCCAAGCAGTAGTGTGCATCATTACTGTGTTCCGGTTTGATGAGCAGAGTGTCCAGTGAAATTACTGGGCTTATGAGACTTAATACCTAATGTCTCGGGGTAACGAGCGCACTGCAGTGCCGCGCAGGAATTTGTGTTTTAAAGTTCTTGGTGGCACTGCAATTGTTATGGGCCGGCGTTATGCTTACCATCAAGCAAACGACCGGCTCGTCTCGTTACCTAATAAAATAAAAAACTACCCCGACAATCCAATTACATTTCGTTTGTTGAGATCGTATATATATTTAATAAATAAGATAGCTCGGATGGCTCAGTTGGCTGCATTTTGCCGTCAATCATTCCACTATTCTATTTTCAGATATTTATAGCAGTCCAGATTTATGTTTATTGTTTTTGGGTGGAAGAGGATGTGAGAAACAATCCACTCAAAGTACAAAGCAAATATATGAGAATATTTATTGTCGGCTAGATTATATGAACGCACGTGAAGATGGTGTGGATCTAGAGTGGTGGACGTATCTCTATCTACATTGTACTTCTACACTACTTTAGACTAGCTTCTGCCTGCGGTTTTCACCCGCGTTCCCACAGGAACCGTCAAACCGATCTGTCAAATTAAACCAACTTGTCAACATTATAAAACTTGTGTCTGTAAAAGTGTCAATAAATTGACAGCTGTCAATGTCAATTTTATGTCACACTAACTTCTGCCCGTGGTTTTCACCCGTGTTCCTACAGGAACCGTGCATTTTCCGGGATAAAAAGTAGCCTATGTTACTCTCCGGTCCATAAACTATATCTATGCCAAAAATCACGTCAATCCGTTGCTCCGTTACTGCGTAAATGACGGACAAACCAACAAACCAACAAACACACTTTCGCATTTATAATATTAGTAGGGAAGTAGGCACTAGTAGGGAAGTAGGGATAATATATATTATAGTAGGGATATATTTTATTCCATGCACTTTACATCGCTAAATTTGCTAAAGGATTTGCGGACTGGCGCTGATATCTACGAGCAATTTTTGTGTATAAATAAATAAGTACCTACTTATATAAATTTATTTCGGCTATCTCGAAAAGGGCTCTAATGATGTGGATGAATTTTGTATTTATATAAGGTTTTGCTTTTGAAGTTTGCCCATACAGCATGATTTTGAATTAATATGTTATCTCGAAAGGAAGTCAATCTACTGCTGGAGGTCAACAACATTTGTTTTAGGAGTGTTAGGAGGACGTGGGTACGAAGTGAAAAAATGCTCTCAATGTCCAAAATAGGATTTTATACAACGAATTCAAACGATTCGTGCAGTGCGAATAGGCGAATAGTTTGAGGATTGCCCTAAAAGAGTAAGATAAATTTCTACCTTCAAAAAGGTTTGTATGCTTCAAAGACTACCGAAGTTCGAATGTATGAAGTTAGGAACGTTAGGATAAGTTAAAGGAAAAGGAACGTTAAACAAACTGAACTATACCCAAATCAGAACTAGAACGTGCGTTCTTGGACTTGTTTCTCGCTAATCTCTATTCTTAGAACTTATCTGAGCCCCTTTCATAGGTATTCTGCCTGATAAAATGGAATTAGATAGGTATTAGCTTGCTGTCGCGGTAAACCGCGAAGTTTGGTCAAGTCTATTCATACTTATTCTCAACTTTATTTCACTACAATAGGATTATACCTAAAGATAGGCTTATATTGCTCAGTTCTTGGGTATTGTGTTCATGCCATCTGTGACATAGGGGCACCTTAGACGCTCAAGCAAACGTACGTTTGCTTGTCAGAATAACAACGCTTATGCGTCAAGCGCGCATTTCGAGTATCACAAAATCCGCGCTTGACGCAAAAGCTTTGTTATTCTGACAAGCAAACGTACGTTTGCTTGAGTGTCTAAGGTGCCCCATAGAGACACACTCATAGGGACTCCCTAGGGGTGCCCTATAAGTTTGTAAGCGTTAGTTTGTTTTGTTTGCAATAAATAGCACAGTTGCAGTTGCTGTGAAGTCATAAATTATTTTCATATAATTGTTTTCAGAGCATTGATTAGGAAGTATATCTCGTTGTTTCTGAGTCATAAATATAAACTTCACCAAACTCAAGCAATCAGAAAAGTAACTGTATGGGAAAACTTTTCCTATTCTGAAGATTTTATCTCCCGTTTTCATTTACATACCTATTACCAACAAAATATCATTTCATCAAAATATCATTTCATTAAAATATCATTCGGTAGCAAGCAAATTTTCATATACCTAGTATAATATGAGTTTGAAATGATGACTTGTTTTTTTATACTATTTGATAACGGGACGAGCTGGTCGTTTGTCTGATGGTAAGCATAAGGCCGGTCTATAACAATTGCAGTGCCACTCAGAACTTTGTAATACAAAGGCCTGCGCGGCACTGAAGATGCGCTCACCTGAGACAATAGGTATTAAGTTTCATAAGCCCAGTGATTTCACTGACTACTTTGCTCTTCAAACCGGAACTCCTAATGAACTAACTTTAAAAATACAAAAACGAGACACGCTGTCTGTTTATATTTATAACTAGCTGTGCCCCGCGGCTTCGCCCACATAGCCGAAGTTACTCCTTGTAACATCAGATATTTGCCAGTGAAAGTACCGTCAAAATCAGTCCAGCCGTTTCGGAGATTACCCGGAACAAACAGACAGACAGACCGACAGACAGACAAAAAATTAAAAAATGTTTGTTTTTTATAGGTACCTGATATACTTTCGTATGCATTTGGTAAAAAACTGTTAAGTATTTTGATATTACAAACAGAAGACAATTCAATTTTAATTATTTGTATAGATAATTTATTTGAAGCCTGCCTACGGGATCCTACACTTTTTCTTGTTTTTGTAATAAATAGTGAGTTAATATTCAAATTAAGATGTAGAGCTTTCCTCAAATTGAGAATAAACTGTCCCAGATGTTAGGGCCCTCTCTGCTTAATGAAGGGTCCAATTTATTGGCTGCGGTTACTTGATTTCTACAAGGAGTTCGTTAAATTGATAATATATTAACCTGAAACGTAAGCTTCTTATTTCTTACTCTGTAATGAGAACAAAGACAGGCGTTGCCGCATTATTGTAGTAGAAGGTACAACGTAGAGAAAAAAGGCAGTCGTATGTAATCGAAATTTGTCTTGCTGTTCAGAAATTTCCTGAATGTTCTATTGTAATTTCTATCTCAGGTCTTATCAGTCTTATTACAAGCAAGATTCGGAATAAAAGTTCACAATTTCACAATCCCTACTTTCCCTACTTAATATTACAAATGCGAAAGTGTGTTTGTTGGTTTGTCCTTCTTTTACGCAGTAACGGAGCAACGGATCGACGTGATTTTTAGCATAGCTATAGTTTATGGACCGGAGAGTAACATAGGCTACTTTTTATCCCGGAAAAATGCACGGTTCCTGTGGGAACGCGGGTGAAAACCGCGGGCAGAAGCTAATCTAATAATAAGGCAAGATGCGTGTTTTACGCGATCCGTCTATCACAGTTTGAGTAGTTAGATAGTTATTATTTAGCGCTAAATATCTTTTTTATACATATAGGTTTTACTAGGTGGTAGGAACTTCTGTGAGCGTGCGTCTGACCATTTTGATCATGTAATCAGCCGCCAAGCAGTGATGTGCAAGCAATTATTGTGTTCCAGTTTAATGTACAAAGTAGTCAATGAAATTGCTGGGCGAGTCTTATTTACTAATACAACAGTCTTTTGTTTCCGAAACTATCTTTAGACCATTTTGTTGTCTGATAGTTCAAACGATTTTTAGTTATTTTCTTAGTTTTTTATTGATTGGAGTTTTTTTTTTTTTTTGGCTCCACGTGATTAGCGTATTTAGCCAGTGTCGAGTTATATGGATACTAATATATAATAAATCTCTAGTTTTCGTGCATGAAAGTCGTCAAAGTCACGTTAAAGTTTAGTCTAGGCGCGGTCAAGTCGAAGTAATGCTTCAGTAAAGCGGTGGATATTTTACTGAAACTTCTATGGAGTTTTGGATAGAATACGAAAATACACGTTTTTCGTCTTTGTACTATTTGCCTTTCACTCATGCACGTTTACGAACACTTAACGGTTAATAATCCACCATTATTACACATTAACACTCGATAAAACACAGGTTTAGGTAAATAACACAAAATCAACAACAGCACATTTTCGCATTCCCGCCAAAACTCTTGATTGGAGTTATAGTTCTGTTTTAATTTTTAATAAGATTCAGAGACGAATCTTAGCGGGGACTCGTGCTTCCATATGTCAAATTTCTATACAGTTTTGACATATGGAAGCAAAATTCCACGTTTAGACTTGTCTCTGAATCTTAGCCTTAATTTTAGCAATGATACTTAGAGTTAGTAAAAAGCAAAATTCCACGTTTAGACTTGTCTCTGAATCTTAGCCCTTAATTTTAGCAACGATACTTAGAGTTAGTAAAATTGTAAACAGAAGTTTCGAAGTTTACCTACTTAACTACTAAAAGGTTTATACTTACGCTTCTGATATCAGAGCCCTCAATTTGCAGAAAACGATCCCTAAGCTGTAGGGATACTGATGCCAATATACTGATAAGTCGTTGGGAAGACCTGCAACAATGAGATAAATCACATTAATGTATGCGAAACTATCAAAAAGCAATTAAATCCCACCTCTATCCCAAGGGATTAAGGTTCACAAAACATCTGATTAACAAATATACTGTTTGGAATGGTTACGCTTACATTGGTAGTATTATATACCGCAAGTTTTCCCAATTTCCTGTACCTGAAATAATCTCCCAATAAGCTTAGTAATCTAAGTTAATCCTTTAGTAACCAGTTTCCCAAAGTACCTAACTTTGAAAAGAAGTTACATCAAAGACTCGTCAAAGCGCTTAGGCATAATCATTTAAAAAGGTAAAGACAATTGAGTGTGCGATTGTGGCCGAGCGGGAACTTGTGCGACTTTCTATCCGACGCACCATAGTTCGAATCTCGACTCGGCCCGCACCAATGACTTATATCAAGTCATGTGCGGATTATTCACACTCGCTCTAAAACGGTGAAGGAAAACATCGTGAGGAAACCGGCATGTTCAAGAACCACAAAAATTCGAGGACATGTGTGTGATCCACCAACGCCCGGCACCGCGTGGCGGATTATGGCCCATACCTCTCTCTGAGAGAAGGCCGGTATCCCAGCTGAGGGAGCGTAAGAGGCTGATAATGAATGAGAATTTACTTTACACACACATAATCAAGAAGAACAATTGTGAATAATTCATACTATCCAACTATCCATGCATCTAATGTAGAAACATTATAAGAATGTAGACGTAAATCTACGTGTATAGCTCGTGCTGCAAGTTCAGGCATATAGGCCGTTTTGAACTTGCACGCAAGTGTGACCTCAACTTGCATGTGGAAGACTTGCGCAACGGAAACCCGGCAAACAAAATCATTCTTCTTTTCAAAGCAATATTCAAGCTACTGGTTACTTCTGTTCCAAAAACTTCCTAACTAAGAATAGTCAAATAACCTTGTTTTAAAAAGAGTATTTAAGTTAAAAATTATGCCTTAACAAGCACATCTCGTACATATTTCTCAAACATTTTTCGTTCAAAGTTTCACACATAGCAAGCAAAAATTTCCGGCTGAAAACTTGTCAAGAATAATAAAGTGCCTATATTTGCTTATATAATAATCTGAATCAGGATTTCAATATTTCAGATACACGTAGCACGTACCAACAATTTTATCAGATTTAGTTCTTGAGTTCTGTCGGCAAGTTGAATTTAATGGAGAACGAATTCACTAAAGAATTCTTCCAATACGACCGTCGCCGGACCCATATCAGAACAAAAAACTATCTCTGGGCACGCACAAGTGGCTTAGAATAAATACCCCAAGAAGAATAGTTTTAAAACTCTAAACTAGGAATTTATTTACTATAAGTAAGCTGACACTGCAAAATAAAAAAGTTTTGTAGATATTTTTATAAGTACTTACCTAAGTAAATCCCTACTATAATAATATTATAAATGCGAAAGTGCGTTTGTTGATTTATTGGTTTGTCCTTCTTTCACGCAGTAACGGAGCAATATATCGACATGATTTTTGGCATAGATATAGTTTATGAACCGGAGAGTAACATAGGCTACTTTTTATCCCGGAATAATGCACGGTTCCTGTGGGAACGCGGGTGAAAACCGCGGGCAGAAGTAATAGATAAATTCAATAAGGCGCAGATTATATCACTTACTTGTCCACGTGACGCAACGATTTCTAACTTGTTAGCGCGCAAAAACATATCTTATAGCCGCTAGACAAACCGAACAAATGCGTTATCATGTGATTAGAACTACCAAATATGTCGATGCCGTGGCTGAGTGGTCCGGCAACATACCCTTGCCTAGCAATTTCGATTAAGTATGGCCTCTCTTTAGCGCGCCAATTAGGTTTCTTACCCTATTTATTGTAAGACAGACGGATAAATTCCCTATTTCTAAATAATAAATATTCTGGCACAGATTACCTAATATTACCAACTGGATAAGCCACCTACGTAAATTCTTAACGGTATAATATAAGCAGAAACCTTCTTGGAGGGCTTGTTTAGTGTAGACATGAAATTGAAAGCCTTAATTTAATTGCAGGTTAAGCCAGGCTGTGTTTTGTATTTGTTCGAGAGTCCGTCTGGGATCATCCCATTTATATGCTACTTTGCTAATCAAGCAGTAGTGTGCAGGCATTACTTGTGTGGTGGCTTTAAAGCAACCCAAAACTTTATTAGTAGCACTGGATTTAGAGCGGATTCAACGTGACGGTTGATCTGTCTCCCTCTGGTCTAGAGACATTTTTACTAGATTGGTTTGGTATCTAACATGAAAAAATACTTTTGAAACACAAGTAGGTATATAAGATTTTAAATGATGTCTTTATGGGATAAGTATGATAACATAATTATCGATCATCGATTCATCTTTCTATACCTTGTTAGTGGGAGGACTAACTCTTCTGCGAGTGTCCGTCTGGGTTAGTACCACCGCTTTGCTCGTGAAGTCTGTCGCCAAGCAGTAATGTGCAAGCGTTACTGTGTTTCGGTTTGATGAGAAAAGTAGCCAGTGAAACTACTGGGCTTATGAGACTTAATACCTAATGTCTCAGGGTAATGAGCGCACTGCAGTGCCGCGCAGGCCTTTTTGTTTCAAAGTTCTGAGTGGCACTGCAATTGTTATGGGCCGGCGTTATGCTTAACATCAGGCAAACGAAAAGCTCGTCTCGTTACCAATAATATATATAAAAAAACCTATATTCACCTTCTAATTATTAGTAGGTGAATACAGGTTTTTTTTAGGTACTAGTATAGTATCTTATGGAAGCGGTGGTTTCTGTTACGTCCTCAACTCCTCATACATCTCATGTTGTCATTCAAAGTACTATGAGACGCTGTAATTGAAGACATCTTGACTAAGTTGGTTGTAACCCTGCCTGCAAACTGAGAAATTCCAGGTAGGCCGGGATTGCCCCGGCCTACCTGGAGTTTCTCCTATGTATGTGTTTTTCTATGTAGACGTAATGAATTGAAGCAGAGATCTGTGATTGAAGCATATTACTTTACGCAAGGAAATATTCATAATTAGGTAACCAGCGTAGACGTTGAATATAAATACGGCAAAAAATACTCCTATTTACTTTTACTTACTTACTTACTTTATAAAACGTGGGACCCTAACAAACCTGGGGACCGTGGGACACTAACTTCAGTTTCCCGTAGCAAATTCATGATCGTACATACTGAGACCCTAATAGGATATAGATATTGGAATGATAATACATAGGGGGCAAGGTCAGACGTATTGACATAGGGTGACAATGTCAGTAAATCATGAGTACCTTCATTATACGTACGGCTAAGGGGTGGAATTCTTTGCCAGCCTCTGTGTTTCCCATTAGCTATAATTTGGGAGTTTTCAAGTCGAGAGTGAATAGGTTTCTTCGTCGCTTAACATCAGGTGAGATTGTGGTCAAACGTAAGCCTACTTTGGTAAAAAAAAAAAAAAAAAAAAGTGGCATTTTGTTGTAATACCTATTGTATAGTGTATACAGAATCTGAATCCTTTGCCCTGTATACATAATATTACTATTATCTCAGTGTGTGCTCCGCCCTATGTTTCGGGAATCGGGGTTTGGTGATTCAGTCTGAATACCCGCTTTTGTTTAAGGTTACTTAACTTTTAGGCTAGCTTTATTCTAAATTCAAATTCAAAATAAGTAAGAAGGTTTCTTGTGATCTTTTTAGCATAAACAGCGATTGGTTTTGTTCATTTCATTAATTTCGATTTGTGAGGGGACAGAAAAAGAATTGCCATCCGTTAGAGACAAAGCTTTTGTAAAAAGCGATAAATCTAGTCGGTTCGCAGAATAGCAAATATATTTTTCTTTCTTTCAACTTTCATGACCAGTGTGACACCAGTAGCAAGCTGTGTGCAGCTTGAGTAGTGGGAATATAAATCTGCGCGCAAGCTGCAGGTTGCAAGCCGGCCGGCTTGCACGCAAGTGTGACGTCAAACTTGCATGCACGACTTGCACAGTGGAAACGAGGTATAACAATGGTAAGTAAAATCCACCATCGTTATATTTAAATCAATTCGAAAATATTTCGATTCACCCTCTTTGGCCTCATTGAAAGACCAATGATTAAGGAAGTAAGTACCAATCAAGATAGAGCGGAACCTTTGAGTTCCGGTCCCGGGGTCTATAAATCCTGTCCGAACTTTCATCCCGGATTATTGAGGTCCTAGTTTTACTGTCCATCATTCCCAAAGATTCCTAAAGCCCGTTATAGGTACATCGTTGGCTAAGTTGAAGCGATTGTGGCCCAGTGTTAGCGACGTCGGACCCTGATCTGTGTAAGTGGAAGTTTCGTCCCACAATGAGCTTGATATGTAGACTACTACTACAATATAATATAATAGTACTATAATATAATAGACTATTAGCCGCTATATATAATAGCGTGATGCCATGACAGCATGGTTATATATTTTTTCTGTTTTTAAACAACTTGAGAACGAGGCGAACCAGTCGTTTGCCTGGGGGCCAAGCACGCTAAACAACTGAAATTGCGATGGCGTGGTGCCGTTATCTATCACAGCTGCAATTTTTGCCTAAATCGGTAATGTCAACTATGTTGTTATTGCCGAAGGGAAACTGATATCATAATGATTCACCAAACTGCCAAATTAGCGTAATGGCGATGGCCGGACATCATTGTGGCTAGTGTCAGTTGTCGTCACAATGATCTCAAACCATTACTATTTTGACCATTGTGGTTTAGTGTGCTTGGGCCCCACCGCCCCAAATGGTAAGCATAACACCTACTGCCCTTAGAATTGCAGTCACTCAGAACAAAGGTCACAAACACAAAGGTCTGCGCGGCACTGCAGTGCGCTCGTTACCCTGAGACATTAGGTATTAAGTCTCATAAGCCCAGTAATTTCACTGGATACTCTGCTGGCTAATTTTAGGGCATTTTAGAGCGCTAGTCGGGCTATTTACCACCCTCGAGTTGAAAATATGCCACCAAACTAACGCTAGATTTAACGTATTCAGCATCTTCGTCGGCGAGATAGTAGTCAAACGCTAAAAAACCTAAGTAATAGAGCTCAAAAACACGTCATTTAAAATGAATCTTGTAAATGTTTGAGCCTATAATATTATCAAAACGAATTAAATTTCATAAATTAAGGTAATAATAAATTATGTGCTTCAAGCTGTCAAGCAGCCATAATTGATGTAATTAATAACATTTAGCAGATATTAAATACTTAACGTTACTGAAAAAAGAACTTTAGTACGGTTTTAAGATTGTAGGTAGGTAGCCAAATATTACTTGAAGGTTCCATTACTATACAGTGAAAAGAGCTTACGGTGAAACAAACATCGTGATCAGAGATTAAATCCTGGCATTTAGGGTTCTTGAAATTCCTATTTCTAGCTACGAAAATATCTTGATTTCAGATATTCAATACCAATAAACAGTCCTTCAGTCTGTTTTAATTAACTATAACAGCCAATATTGAAATTGGCAACGACAGAATTAGTACACTAAAGTTTGTCTCATTTTATTTACTTAAGAATATAGATGTGGTTTTGATTAAAACATCCAATTATGAAGTGTAGATATACCTACCTACTAACTTACGCTGTAGGTGTAGATATATATTTTAAAATGTTTATGTTTGGAGCGTTTGAAAGCCGAAGAGTAATAATATAATAATAATTATTATAATTAGTTAAATTATAGTGGCCAGGAGGCCTTTTTTTCCGTGAGGGGAGTGCTTTTACGCACACCCCCGCCTGAGGTGCAATGGCGGGGGTAGTGTGGGACTCAATCCGGCTTCCGCCACCGGCAATACCCACTAAGCCTAACTCACGAGTTGACTTCTCGCCGCCTTAAGACAGAGCTGCGGGGTGGCCAGGAGGCCTACCACAAACTCTTAAAGCAGTATTAGGTACTTTCAAAATTGCACTACCACCGTCTCTTAGAATGGAAGATGGAACTAGGAGATTGTGGTAGGCCTGCAGATTAAAACTGTCATTCCAGCAGCAGAGGGCCGCGGGTTCGATTCTCGGACGAACCAGATTTTGTATGGTGAACATATTACTTGTTAATTGGACAAAATTATTATTTCTAGTTAACTTGGGGACCGGAGTAGACGATTTAGCATTACCAATTACCGTTCAACGTGGCAACGCTGGTAGCATTTTGGGAATGTTGAAAAAACTATAATTTGGTATCATGGTGCTGACCTTATGATGGAGCCAGGAGGTGGATAGGGGAACTCTTCTGTGGCTACAAGTAAACCCATCGTGTTTGCGATCAAATGATTCGTTTTGACGAAGTCTAATAAATTAGACTTGGTGTCGAGATTCGACACCAAGTGTGAAGGGAGGGGGAAATGTGTTTTTTAGTTTATTTTAATTGCCATTACTTTCATATAATTATTGATAATGTGATTTCATTTTTTTAGTTTATGTTCATATACGTAGTTAAATATAAAAGCCAATAATAAAGACTACTACAGTAGAAACTTACCAAACAACAGTAGGAGCAAATCGCTAACCGCCAAACTGAATAGGTAGTAGTTTGTAGCGGTATGCAGTCCAGGGTGTCTTACGATCACTACGCAAACGCAAAAGTTTCCGATGACTCCAGTAAGGAATATCACGACTAGTACAACGCTTAATGGGACTATCTCATTTAGAGGCAGTCTACGGGATCCCATCAACCACCACAGCATCTCCTCTTCAGAACAATCGAAGTGGGAGACGTTGTTGCAGCGATTGAAGAAGTCATCGTAAGTTTCGTTGTTGCGCAGGAAAACTACCGACTCCATTTTTTTTTAAATCTCAATGTAGGTTTATGATTACTGCTACATTATTTAAACATCACGATACTTTAGGTTGTCAAAAGTTAAACAACTTTTTTCTTTTTTACTAGCCAGCTACGTAGATTGAAGTAAAAAAATTACACCGTCATTTTTTTAGTTGTACTGTTTTGTTATGCTATTCGAATTTTAAACATGTAAAATAAAGTAATTACATTCAGGAAAAAACACTTTTATTGTTCTTGTTTTCAGTACAAATTCGCGGCGCGAAAAGTCCGCGTCTGTTACCCTTTAGACGTCTACGTGGCGCGAGACCGGTCTCAAACAGATTCCCGCGTTAACTGAGAGGAGAGACTGGAAATGAAGTATCTTCACGACTGAATCCGCAGAAACTGAGACAGCGCAGCCGTTTTAGGCGCATAGAAAACGATAACGACATGTCGTCCTGATTCCCTTGTGGCCTTAAAATTAAGCTTTGGGATACTCACACTAGTATTTATCTCTGAAAAGCTATTAAATTGTAAAAATATTAATAAATACATTTATTTCAGGCAACAGTAGATCGTATTTTAAATAGTGGGCCTATAAAATAAACACCTTTATAAACTAGTGTCGCCCGTGGCGACGCTCTCAAAGACGTGAGAAAGTGTTACGGCCAACGCTTGGCGCTTTAGCGAAGCAAGGCGCGCCATGACCGGTTCCTTATTTACTCTACACACAATAACTTTTGTTTCAACGTAAAAACAGATTTGTTAGTGGTAGGACTAACTCTTCTGCGAGTGTCCGTCTGGGTTGTAACCACCGCTTTGCTCGTGAAGTCTGCCGCCAAGCAGTAATGTGCAAGCATTACTGTGTTCCGGTTTGATGAGCAGAGTATCCAGTGAAATTACTGGGCTTATGAGACTTAATACCTAGTCTCAGGGTAAAGAGCGCACTGCAGTGCCGCGCAGGCCTTTGTGTTTCAAAGTTCTGAGTGGCACAGCAATTGTTATGGGCCGGCGTTATGCTTACCATCAGGCAAACGACCAGCTCGTCTCGTTAGCAAATAACAGCTACGGCTATCTAAAGATAAATGTCTAAAATGATTAAAAATGTTATAACAGAATCGTGTTAGACAACGGTTAGTACACTACTTAAATCAAGGTTTGTGGTTGCTCATATTTTCATATTTACACGCGACTAAGGCATGTTTAGGTGTTAAACACAGGTTTAAAGTATGTTTAATTTTTTTGTGGTAAGACCGATATAAGTACCTATTTCATAATTCGCAATTGTAATTATTGACTAATTTGTAATTTACCATTATTAATTTCAACTTGTTTTTGCATTGACCGAATAACTAATTTCGCGAAGTGGTTTTCGTGTAAAAACCGTGGCGAATGAAGATAAAACCATTTATATATATCGGAGCAACGACGTCACAGGCGAGCTTCATGGACGGTGTAAAATGACAACAATCAAAACATGTTAACTTTGGTTTACTAATTAACGTTTAGAACCATAAATTACTCATTGGATTGTTAATAATTTAACTTAAACTTTGATTAACTAATTAATGTTTGTGAACCATCAATTACTCATTGAATTGTTAAAACTAGACAAATGATTGTAAAACTGAACAAATTCACTGTAAACACAATTTTTTAAAAGATTGCCGGCAAGTTTCTTGCCCGTTCTTCTTGTACGGCCTATTACTTGGAACTGGCGCCTAGAGTCATTTATTTTAACTATCACGAGTGCTCTCCTGGGCCCCATGTTAATAAAAAGTAATGAATTTCAATTGAAGGTTAAAATCTAAAGTAGAATGACAAGATCTAACAAGTTTTATAAAGATTCTTTGTCACAATCTGTTTTGCTATAAATACGAGCGACCGACTGTTGGAAAAAGCAGTGTTGCGCCTACCGTCGGACCGTTCAGATCTCCCATATAACCTTGCCGAAATAAATGGTTGAGATAAAATGGAGCTACTTCGTGTTTTCTTTCTACGAGGGGTGAGCGGTCACCATGATGCTGAAGATGTTGACGTCACCGGTGGTGACGTCACCGTTTTTAAAAAGACCCCTGGACTCGCCGCCCCGTCATCAGAAGTGGGATTGGAACGGAACAACCTAGCTTTCCAATCCTAGCCTTCTCACCCGCTTGTCACCTGAAGTACCAGCGCAGATGGAGTGGGATTGGAACGGAACAACTTCGCTTTCCAATCCTAGCCTTCTCACCCGCTTGTCACCTGAAGGACCAGCACAAATGGGCAATGCAGCCGAGCCCAGTCGCAGCAGAGGTCCCCACATCAGACACCAGCTCCTGAAGATTATGCTGACACACCACCGTATTGGCGAGAGATGACCCATCACTACCAGCTCCTGAAGATTATGCTGACACACCAGCCACGTCCGTGGTATCAACACGAACGGGCCAACACGTGCAACCAAACCAAGAAAAAGGCGATGGAGATATGACATCAGAATACAGGTGAATCGTAACTTTTTCTACCATATTTTAACTTTAGACTTGCATGCGCATAAACGCAACTTACAACTTACAAATAATCCAAGAGATTACTTCTAATTTCACGAGATTTCTTAGTTTCTTGAGTTTTATTTTTAAAAGTTTTTCACGAGATACCCACAAATACCAAAAATCTACGAGTTATCCGTGTGCTGTCCGCGAGTTATCCCGAGGTATCCGCGAGTTATCCCGGGCAATCCACGAGTGATCCGTGAGTCAATCCAAGTGATAGCCGTGAGTTAATCCAAGAGGTAGCCGCGAGTTAATCCAAAGAGATAGCCGTGAGTTAATCCAAAGAGGTGGCCGCGAGTTAGTCCAAGAGATGGCCGCGAGTGATCCGTGAGATGTCCGACGAGATATCCGACGAGATATCCGGAGATATCCGATGAGATTGTCACGCGATTTCCACGAGATATCTACGAAAATCCATACCTAGTAATTCTAACCCAACTTAATAAAAAGGCCTCCAAATCTTTTCAAGTATGGCAGTGTCTTTAATCGACATCACAATTCTTAATTATTATTATCGCTGATTATTTGTCTTTGAGGTATTTTTGTGAATCTTGTGCAATTTATTCAAGGCGAAGTGCCTGTTTGTATGCTAGTTTGAAAACTTAGTGGCACTAGCGTTCATTAAGTTCTTTCTATTCCGGTACGCGTAAATACGCGATGTGGTAGTTATCAAAATTCATTGACGATACTGAGCTTTCATTGAACTAGATTCGCAGCGTTAGCAACAGCGCGGGGACTGTTACGGATAAGTGATATTCGGTTAACAATTCGGGATCCGAATTATAAAACGTAATAGTTTTGAATCGTCTGTAACACTGTACAAATTATTTCATTCCTTGTGTACCCTCTATATTCGTCATTTTAAATTATTTTATTCCTTGTGTACCCTCCATTCCCGTCATTTTCAGAGCCTCTGCGGACCACGGTCATAACAATAAGGCCCAGACCGCAGCATCGACCTGTATCCCATTTCCTTTAGAGCCTCTGTGGACCACGGCGTACAAGACCGCCCAGACCACAGCAACATCCCTGTCTCCCAGTCTCCATGTCTTCGAGAATTTAAAATCGTGCAATGATGCGTGGAGCATTTGCATTGAACCTATAATAAAACTATTCATGCAATGATGCGTGGAGCATTTGCATTGAACCTATAATAAATCTATTCATGCCATGATGCGTGGAGCATTGGCAAAAACAAATACACACTCTGTTCACATTCCCTTGTGCAGCAAATTTATTTACGTTTGACTATGACTATGACTATGACTATGAATGTTTGCATGTGAACTGTTGTTTACAGAATATTATTAAGAAAGTACCTACTAAAAGTTGGCTGATAATTTTGTTACGTGAATATTGTTTCACTCTAACATAAAATTAAATCTTCGCAATTTGAAAAATAAGCAATGCAGCTTAATTTATGCAGTGATGAGAAACAAAGTTAACAGCTAGTGTACCGGTGTACGGGTACCTACCTCAAAACCAAATTTCTAGTTTTAAGAAACACCGTGCCTGGTGCAGGGCGCGCACCACCTGTCAGAATGGCCGAGTCGGCGCGAAGCGGGCTACGTCTACAGTGTTGAGCAGGGCAATAGGAAACATAACATGTTTACCTACTTTGATTAACTAAATGTTTACCTACTTTGGTTAGCTAAATAGTTTGCTCATTAGATTGTCGAAACTAGATAACTTCACTGTAAAGATAATTGATCAAAGAAAAGAAAGCAAAAAGAAAAGAAAAGGAAAAGAAAAAGAAAAAGAAAAGAAAAAGAACAAAAAAAAAAAAAAATTCTTTTCTCTTAAAGAATGCAAACTGTTACTCTTGCAAACTTAACTGCTAGCAACGGTGGTTGCTTACAGATACCAAACTCAGAAGGAAACGTCTCATTGTTTCAGAACATAACTGGACTGGTGCAGAGCACGCACCATCTATCAGAATGGCCGTATCGGAGCAACGACGTCACAGGCGAGCTTCATGGACGGTGTAAAATGACAACAATCAAAACATGTTAACTTTGGTTTACTAATTAACGTTTAGAACCATAAATTACTCATTGGATTGTTAATAATTTAACTTAAACTTTGATTAACTAATTAATGTTTGTGAACCATCAATTACTCATTGAATTGTTAAAACTAGACAAATGATTGTAAAACTGAACAAATTCACTGTAAACACAATTTTTTAAAAGATTGCCGGCAAGTTTCTTGCCCGTTCTTCTTGTACGGCCTATTACTTGGAACTGGCGCCTAGAGTCATTTATTTTAACTATCACGAGTGCTCTCCTGGGCCCCATGTTAATAAAAAGTAATGAATTTCAATTGAAGGTTAAAATCTAAAGTAGAATGACAAGATCTAACAAGTTTTATAAAGATTCTTTGTCACAATCTGTTTTGCTATAAATACGAGCGACCGACTGTTGGAAAAAGCAGTGTTGCGCCTACCGTCGGACCGTTCAGATCTCCCATATAACCTTGCCGAAATAAATGGTTGAGATAAAATGGAGCTACTTCGTGTTTTCTTTCTACGAGGGGTGAGCGGTCACCATGATGCTGAAGATGTTGACGTCACCGGTGGTGACGTCACCGTTTTTAAAAAGACCCCTGGACTCGCCGCCCCGTCATATATTTATATTAAAATAGTCTTCGTTCCATAAACCAGTCTTCGAATTGTGAGATCCGAATACTTATTCAATTCATATTGAAGAAAGTAGATTCGGCTTCGTTTCGTTTTCAAAAAAATCAAGAACTACCTATCTCTAATTTTATCGATTCAAGCTGTCCATTTTATTTATTGAAAAGATCGGTACTTGCACTGCTGATCTGGCAGCAATGCAGTCTGTTGCAACAAAAATAAACACCGGGTAATAAAACCCAGAGGTGCGTTTACGAGATGGATGCAAAATTATGATGGTTCCTGATGGTTCCCATGAACAGCGGCATAAGTTGTTATAAATCTAAATAGTTAATTCAATGACTATGACGTTTTCCTGTGCCACGCATTGACAGGTGGCGCCGCCTGGTGGATATTGAGCTGAACAAATGTCGCTGGGAGCCAATGAGAGAAAAGGATGTTGCCGCCACTGAAGTGGCGTCATCGTGAACATAATTTGATGCCTTGCGAGTCGCCATTTTAGGCTCAGGCAGTTCTTCTTTGAATTTAGAGTAAGCCAGATCGGCAAAGAAGTCTGTATGGTTTTTGGATTATATAAAGCTAAGTATTCTTCTAGTTAGGTAAAATTAATGTGCTAAATATCAAAAGTGTACCTATGTAATTATAATGTGTTATCGTGTATTGAATATAAATTAGAAAACAGTTCCGATGAGTTTCTTGCCCGTTCTTCTCAACCGGACTAAATCTTTGGAACGGGCACTTAGAATCAATTGCCTAATCAATTTGAAGTGAATTATTGGAAATACAACAATATTATGTGATTCAAGCTGTTTTATTTATTCTTGTAAGTAATGGTTGTAACAATTTTCAGAAGTGGGATGAGCTCATCCATTTCTGCCCGCACATGCAGCCCCATAATGTGAGAGCTGCCTGGGAGTTTTAACACATCTTGCTGTACTTCGAGCAAGTACGCACCATGGCATCCGCTGGAATCTGCGCTTCGGGATACCTGCCTGCATAGAGAAGCTGGAATAATCTGGTAGGATCTATTCATGTTATATCAAGTAATGGGTAAAGATGATTTTAAGTATATCTATGGTCACATTAGACTGAGTTTAATCCGGCAAATATAATTGGATGTGATACATGGTTGGAAAACTTTGAATAATAGTGTGAAAAGTAACGTATACAGGCAAGGTTGTTTAGGTTACAAATAGGCACAATACTTTACATGGCTATGAATTCACGTGGTTTAAATGGAAGCAGAAAATTTAAGGTTATTTTGGTACATGTTTGTCATGTTTGGTACATGCAAAGAATGTTTCTTTTTTTCTTTCTTTGCTGAGTTTTCTAAGTGTTGGCTCGTACTTAATGTTAATAAGTCGATGTAACAATAATGTAAGGATTCTGACGATACACCGTGCATCGATATTTGTTCCGGTAATTAAGTTCTGGTGTAATAAAGAAACTTGCATACAGACATTCATATATACACTCATTTTTATTTTGAGCAGTTGTGTAAAAAAATAATTGAATAACTTTTCCGTGATTTACATTGATTTGACTTTATTGTAAATGGATCGAAATGAAATTAAAATGTTTTACTACAAAATTGTATTTTACCACATCAGGCTCATTTTATACTTAAAGAAAACTTATGTAGATGTATCATTATGAGCTGCAGTATAGGTAATTAACTATTAAGCAAAAACTCTGTTGCAACCTACCCACTTCAATTATACAATTAAAATATAACAACTTTTCAGTACCTAGTTTACAATTCTTCGAATTGAGTTTAAAACAAAAAGAAATGAAGACCAAAGTTAGTCATACTGGCCAAATAAATTTACAATTACCTTCCAAAGTAGTGATAACTATGAAAAGTACTCTGTGGTGATAACTGTATGACGGCAGGGCGTCTCGCTGTACTTACGTACAGAGCTTGTTATTTTCTGTTAACAAATTTGTTAATAATTAAGTATTTTTAGTACTTGTTTCATTATTATTAGATTAGTTTTAAAAGAGATGTAGGGTAGGAAAAAGGCGTCCTATTCCTTCCTTTTCGTCAAGACGAGAAAGCACATAGCTAACCCTGGTGTCAGAATTTTAAATCATCCCAGGGCTTTCTGATTTCTAGCTCTCCATTATAACAACAACTACGGGAAAGCCAATAACAAAACGAAGTATTAGTAGAATGAAGTATTGTTGTTATTGCGTATATATTAAAGTTCATGTGAACCCTTTGACTTAGGACTGTGGTTGACTAAGTTTGGGTTGGTGTGTATTTTGTTTTCTATTTATGGGTTTCAACAGTACTCCCAATAAAGACTTAGACAAAGGTCAGTGTCAGTTGTCTCGTAAAGTTCAAAATAGTTACATATGCAGTTATTAATACACTGTAACATTGAACTAGTCTCAACACCAATTTCTCGAGCTTCACGAGTAGGATGAGAATTTTATTTAAACATTTAAAAACAAACGAAAGTAGAACTTGACACGAAAATCGTGGTGATGAGGACCGCCTGAGGGGCGATGGAGCAAATAAAGAGTCACCACGGAAATCGTGCCGATGAGGGCCGCCTGATGGGCGATGAAATAAACAAGGGCCACCATGGAAAACGTGGTGATGTGGGCCGCCTGATGGGCGATGAAATAAACAAGGGCCACCACGGAAATCGTGGTGATGTGGGCCGCCTGATGGGCGATGAAATAAACAAGGGCCATCACGGAAATCGTGGTGATGAATGAGGGCCGCCTGAGGGGCGATGAAATAAACAAAGAGTCATCACGGGAATCGTGGTGATGGAGGCCGCCTAATGGGCGATGAATAAACAAAGGTCACTACTGAAATTGTGGTAATGATGAATATGATATAGGAAATGAAATAAACTTAGGTCATTATGGAAATGACCGGATGTACATTTTGTTAATAAAAATCTTTTTAATTATGGTAACAGACCGTCTTACTGGACGATGAAATAAACAGCTTACATAATGTAACAATTTAGCCGTCTTACTGGACGATGAAATAAACAGCTTACATAATGTAACAATTTAGCCGTCTTACTGGACGATGAAATAAACAGCTTACATAATGCAACAATTTAGCCGTCTTACTGGACGATGAAATAAACAGCTTACATAATGCAACAATTTAGCCGTCTTACTGGACGATGAAATAAACAGCTTACATAATGCAACAATTTAGCCGTATTACTGGACGATGAAATAAACAGCTTACATAATGCAACAATTTAGCCGTCTTACTGGACGATAAAATAAACAGCTTACATAATGCAACAATTTAGCCGTCTTACTGGACGATGGAATAAACAGCTGACATAATGCAACAATTTATTTTAATTCATGATTAATATGGAAAAAACAACAGAAGATAAGTTACTAATGATTCTGTTTAAACAAACGCAGTATTAAATTTTTCATTAAAAGTTAGCAAGAAGGAAACTGTACATAGCTTTAGCATAGCGAGTCTCGAACAAGCTAAATAAGTGAGGTTGAATTGATACAGTTTGGCAATCATTTTAAAGCTGTTGCAGATTGTGTCAATTTTTATCAAAAGGATACATGAAATTTATAGTTGGGGTGTTCATGTTAGTGACACAAGAGTAAGACATGAAAGTTGAACATAGTCTGCGCCAGTGTTCCTTTAAGTAAATGTCGCTATACCGTTATTTATTTCAGTTGGGTGGTATGGTATGACCTTAAAATCAATATGAGACTTTTTATATTAAATTAAGTTGGATATGGGTAGCGAAATATTGGATAGTAAAACGGAAAAACGGATATTGGATAATGGTTTACATAATAATAGACTAAATTGTAAACAATAGCGAACAATAATAGTACTTAGTTGGTCTTTTCAATAGCTATACAAATAAATAAAATTGAAGTGTCTGTTTGTATCAAAATAACAGCTTTTTACTGAATTCATATGAAATTATATATGGTACCTATAACGAAACAACCATTATTTTAAAGTTTTGTCAGTCGTGTCTGGTCTGTCTGTTGTTCCGGGTAATCTCCGAAACATCTGGACCGGTTTTGGCGGGACTTTCCTAGGCAGATAGCTGATGTTACAAGGAGTAACTTAGGCTACGTGGGCAAAGCCGCGGCACAGCTAGTAGTATATAATATAATGTTTTGAGAAAGTATTTATATTAACCTTGATATTAAATTCTGGGTTCGAGCAAATAAATAAGAATAGCTTTCGGTTTGTTGGGATGACTAAGTTTGCCCTTAAACTTGTTTCTAAGTGCTTGTTTAGATTTCCTTTATGAAAATAGGGTAGACCTAAAAGGAACGATAACTTGAAGGGAAATGCTAAAGAGTGCTGAGGAAATAATAATTGGAAAAATAAAGTAAAGTAGTTCGACAGTCAGTATTCACATTTTTGTGTTCAAATATCAGATTCTATTAATCTTGGTATACCACCTAATAATGATTAAAATATATGGAATTTTATTTAATGGAATTTCATATAAAGTAAACTTAATGAAAAAACAAACAGTTGTTAATTGATAAATATGGAGAAGTCCTAAGGAAAATTAAAGATAAGATAAGATACATTTTAATTGTTTAAAACATGAGTATTATGCCAACTTAAAATTATGTACGTAGGTACACTGATGTTATATTCTTTAGAGGATCATCATATTATGCCTAATATGTAGGCGTACAAATTGATAGGTGGAGCTACTTATCTGTTGTTATTAATTTACAAAATCTGTATTAAAATTCAAACTAACAGATAATTTCAAATTAAATATAGAAAATGAAAATCAGTTCAATAATAAAAATAAACTTGCCATTTAAATTAGTTATTTGACATTTTTATTACAAAAATAAAAATGTCAAAAGAAGGAAAATATAATGTCCAAAACAAAGACTTCCAATTAAAAAGTTAAAACAAAATGTCAGTGTTATGTGATAAAAAGACTGCATATCAACTTTAATTATGTTACAGTATTGAGTTTGAAGAGATTTTATATATACACTTGTAGTAGCACGCATAATGTCGCCTTGTCTATGCACTAAGTTCAGAGAGAGAAAAAAAAATATGTAGGTAGACCGCACAATTTCATTATTTCGTGCGGTCGGCTGGTTCTTCATTCACGTTGCAGTGCTCCGCCGCGTCGCACTACAAAGTTGGTTTTTCTAAGTTTCTCCGTGTTAACAAGTTTTTTCGTCAAAATCAAGATGCCGAAGAGGAAACATAACGACGAGTGGGAATATTTGTAAGTAATTTGCACAGTTACCGATAACTATCGATTGCATATGAGGTTTCACGTTCCAACGATTCGAGTTCTTACTTAACCCATTTTTTTTACTCGAGTTCACGATGCAACGCCACGAGTTCATCTTACTCGCTGTATACCTATGCGTACTTAATACGCCATCCATATAGCAACCTGTTGAGGTTATCCTATAATAATAATATGAAACGACCCGAAAGGTAACATTCTAACTAATTAAGTAATTTGCAATTTGTTCGGTCCACGTTTGAGTTGTCACTTACTGATAATAATGCATACGAGGTTTAACGTTCCAACGATTCGAGTTGTTACTTAACCTACTTTTTACTCGAATTCATCTTACTCGCTGTATACCTATGCGTACCTAATACGCCATGCATATAGCAACCTGTTGAGGTTATTCTATAATAATAATATGAAACGACCCGAAAGGTAACATTTTAACTATTTAAGTTAAGTTCTAATGTTCACGTTTCAACGATTGGAGTTGTCACTTAACGATAATAATGCATACGAGGTTTAACGTTCCAACGATTCAAGTTGTTACTTAACCTACTTCTTACTCGAGTTCATTTTACTCGCTGTATAACTATGCGTACCTAATACGCCATTCATATAGCAACCTGTTGAGGTTATCTATAATAATAAAAAGATGAAACGACCCGAAAGGTAACATTTTAACTATTTAAGTAATTTGCAATTTCTTCGGTTCACGTTTGAGTTGTCACTTAAATACATACGATGTTTAACGTTCCAACGGTTCAAGTTGTTACTTAACCTATTTTTTACTCGAGTTCATCTTACTCGCTGTATACCTATGCGTACCTAATACGCCATGCATGTAGCAACCTGTTGAGGTTGTCCTATAATAATAATATGAAACGAACCGGAAGGTAACATTTTAACTATATAAGTTAAGTTCTAATGTTCACGTTTCAACAATTCGAGTTGCCACTTACCGATAATAATGTATAAGAGGTTTCACGTTCCAACGATTCGAGTTGTTACTTAACCTATTTTTTACTCGAGTTCACGATGCAACGCCACGAGTTCATCTTACTCGCTGTATACCTATGCGTACCTAATACGCCATGCATATAGCAACTTGTTGAGGTTATCCTATGATAATAATATGAAGGTATACGTATAATTACGTATATTAGACACAAATTTGCAATTTGCTGTTAATGTTAAAAACGAAAATCAAGAGCTACGCGAACCAAGACCGTCGACTAGCGCGTTACACGCGAGTTCCGATCGTTCGCTGGATATAGCCAAGCCGTGACAATACTGGAGGATGTATCTCCACCACCAGTGATTAAAGGTGCTTCCAGCAGTGAGGATGTTCCACGAACAGAACCAAGCTATGGCAAAAATAGCAGCGGTATTGCTTGTCTTGACGAGCCTATAAAAGACTCTTCTTAGTAAGGATAATAAAGATCCAACTGTTCTAAAGCTGCTGATTGATGCTGGGCGCATCATCTGTGACACACAACTCAGTGAGTCAATAACGAGGCGAAATTTCATATTGGCTGTACTAAAGAAGGACTTGAAAGATCAGATGCTGCTCACGATAATAGATAGTTTTCTTGTAGCCAAGAACTAGCCGAAACTTTAAAGACCGCAAAAGCGATCAATAAAACAGGTGTGGATCTCAAAGCTTCCACCTCTAACAAGACTACTGCTACAAAACCAAAGCATCAAGTCGTTAACAGAAATTGAAACGGGAAGGCTCCGGTTCAAAACCACAGACAGCAGCCATCGGCGCCCTCAAAGATGAAGGAGTCTGCACCTCAGAGGCAACAGCACTCGCCATCATCGAGGACATCGCGACTGAACTTCAGTCGCGGCCGCCGCTAGACAATACGGTAAATTACGCCGGTAGACTATCTGTTTTTTACAACCAATGGTCACAAATAACCGCAGATAAAATAATTTTATCGTGGATACGTGGTTATGAAATTCCGTTCACTGAAACTCCATATCAGCATTGTATACCTCAACCCCGAAATTATGCACACTCAGAAAAACTTGAATTTGATCAAGCTATACATAATTTAATTTCTATAGGTGCTATACCTCACTGTGAGCCCTGTGAAGATATCCAATATCTTTTTACCCAAACCGAACGGAAAAGCACGCT
Source organism: Crocallis elinguaria (assembly GCA_907269065.1). Classification (NCBI taxonomy): domain Eukaryota; kingdom Metazoa; phylum Arthropoda; class Insecta; order Lepidoptera; family Geometridae; genus Crocallis; species Crocallis elinguaria. Next base: position 5,223,454 of record OU026076.1, read on the forward strand.
TTATCCTAAATTTGAAAAAGCTAAACGAGTTCATTCAACATGTTCATTTGAATTAGAAGATTTTAGAATAATGATCAAACTAATCTCAAGATGTTGTCTCAAGTCAACTATTGATCTCAAAGACGCATATTATTAAGTGAAAGTTCATGATAACTCTAAAAAATATTCAAGATTTAGTTTGAACGGTAACTTGTATGAATTTAATGCCCTACCGTTTGGTGTCAATACGGCACCTTTTGTCTTCACAAAAATAATGAAAACGGTGGTCAGAATGCCACGCTGTGCTGATTATTTATCGGCAATATATCTTAACGATACCTGTCTAATATCACATAGCTATAGCGAATGTATGGATAACATTACAAAAATGAAAAGTACATACATGAATTTGCCTGTAAGTTTACAGTCAGATTTCGATTGGTGGATTAAATCTATCGAAAATCCAAAAAATCAAATTAAATTTGACGAATTCAGATGCTTCGACTATGGGGGGTTGGGGGATAGCCTGTGCGGGAAAAACGGCAAGCGGTAGCTGAAGTCGGGAAGAAAGAAAACTTCACATTCATAAGATTAAAAATTTGTCTAGAGGATTTATCCAATTGTCATATTATCTTGCGAATAGATAATACAACTGCGATTTTTTACATTAATCGTATGGGAGGAATCCAATTCCCCCATCTCACAAACTGACCAAAGATATACGACAATGGTGTGAAGCGCGAATTATATTTATAACAGCGCTATACATTCCATCTACAGAAAATACTATAGCAGATACTAAATCAAGGTGTATTCACCCGGATATTGAATGGGAACTATCTGATCTTGCCTTTCAGCAAATAATTAACAATTTCGGGCTACCAGAGATTGACATGATTGCTAGTTGAATAAATAAAAAATGTCCTGTATACATATCATGGCACAAAGACCCTGATGCTTGACGCTTTCTCTGTGAATTGGTCAAAATTGTATAAAAATACCATGAACCAGGAACCCGTAAAAACGGGTTCCCTTCCTTCTCAATAATTTTAAAAAAACATTGATGAAAATTATTAGCGACAAAGCTAAGTGCATACTGGTCGGGCCAACATGGCCAGCTGAACCTTGGTATCCCCTATTTAATCAGTTTTTTACAAACTAAACCACTGGTTTTTTCAAACTTCTGAGGACCTAATAATCTCTCATTCCAGTTTCTGCCAGATCCAGCGGCAGATTACCCTGGATGCCGGAGTATTGTGCGGGAGTCTCTAATAAGAAAACTCCCTCCCGGGTCTTTAGACACATTAATAGCGTCTCTGTCAGATAATTAAATTAAGTAATATGATACTTACACATTCCAGTTATTATTCATGTTTTAACAGAGTTATTTCAATCGGGAGCGCTATACGGCACTCTAAATGGGTTTAGATCTACACCTTCCTTAGTATTAGGAAGTCAGATAAGCACAGACGACTGTGTTTTAAGGGTATATTTAGGCTTCGCCCTCCCTTACCCAAGTATGAATCCACTGGGATACTACATTAGTAATTGAAACTCTAGCCACTTGGATTCCTAATTAATCTCATTCTTTAGAAAAAATCACTAAAGAAGCTAGTTACCCTGCTGGCGCTGGTAACAGTGCATAGAGTACAAACTATTTCAAAAATAGATATCCGAAATTTTCAAAATTAGCGGAATGATATTTCCATTAGGATCCCTGACTTAATAAAAACGTCAAGTGTAAACGCAACTCAGCCAACGCTGATGCTGCCAATTTTTCGAGACAGACCTGACATAGGTCCGGCTTAATTATTAACGGATTATCTAAAAGTAATGTAGCGGCATTACGTGATCATCACACCTCTATTTTTATTTCTATAAAAAACCATAAGTTTCTCCCCAAACACTTAGCAGATGGATAAAGAGTATACGTTGTGGGTCTGTGGAATAGATATCACACAGTACTCTGCACATAGTACTAGACACCTCAAAAGCTCATAAGCTCGGTGTGAATTTGGATGTTATCAGGAAGACTGCCGGTTGGTCCGGCGGCTCTACAATATTTGCCAAGTTTTATAACAGGCATATAACAGACAGCATATACAGAATCAAATCATTGTTTTGCTAGAAGTAAAATTGATTGATTTATGCTAAAATTTACTGTAGCTATTATGTTAATAGTTTATTTAAGAAACATTACCTTTTAATTGAGTGATTAAGTACATTTATTATGTCATTTATTGAAGAAATATTAAATATATTTACTTCTGTAATACTTTCAACTGAAATAGATATTTCACAACTTCTCTCAACATCTACAAGTGTATATATAAAATCTCTTCAAACTCAATACTGTAACATAATTTAATGATTAAACGAACTTACCTGTAAGTTAAGTTCTATCATAATTATGTGAAGTAGTGAGTTTGAAGAGATAGCATCCCGCCCACCCAGATTACCTATTTCATAGGTCCCGAATAGTGAAATATCTACTTGAACTGATAAGCTCTGAACTAAATGAAGAACCAGCCGACCGCACGAAATAATGAAATTGTGCGGTCTACCTACATATTTTTTTTTCTCTCTCTGAACTTAGTGCATAGACAAGGCGACATTATGCGTGCTACTACAAGTGTATATATAAAATCTCTTCAAACTCACTACTTCACATAATTATGATAGAACTTAACTTACAGGTAAGTTCGTTTAATCATTAAATCATTGCTGCATACAATAATAACTAGTCATTGTTAAAATGTATCCTTGAGAAAATCTTTTTATAAGTTGGTACCTGAATCTGTAGCTATAAGGAATTTTATTAAATATAATGGGTTCTACTATATTACGAATAAGTGCAGTCAAATTTATTTATTATTAGCATTATGTTCTGATAAAGACAGCATTAGTTTTAGTCTGTGATTCGGGTAGTCGAATGTTGAAGAGGCCCGCTTTTAGTCATTTATTTTAACTTTCATAAGTGCTCCTTTGGGGCCTATTTGAATAAAGCATTTTGAATTTGAATTACATTTAAATAAATGTAACCTGGTCATTCTTAAAATTATTTATGAAATGAAAGACAAACATTAGGTAAACTAAATAGGTTTCATTAAACATTATTAACAAGTTAACAATTACAAAGGGACGCAATTTTGGAGAATACATAATTAATATTGTTAGTTTAGTCCGTACCCAATAAATATTGGTTAATATTACTTTGAAGGAAATTTAATTTTGCTTACACTATTGGTTGCACTATGGTTGCACTATTGGTTGCACTATTGTTGCACTACTGTTGCACTATGGTTGCACTATGGTTGCACTTATTGGTTGTTTGCGTATTATGTGCTTATAATACTAATTATGTTTGATAAAAGGAGTGACTAGATGTCACATTGGATATTAAATGGTTGACAAAATGGAACATAAGTAATGAATGGGTGACATGTTACATTGATAATAAATGGGTGACTAGATGTCATAATGGGTATTAAATGGGTTACAAAAGGTCACAAATGAGTAAAAGTAACTTTGGATTAATTAGTTGATCAAGTAATATTTTTTTCAATTGCATTTCACAGATGTTGACATTTTAAAATCTTGGGCAAAACATTTTTAAATTGTGATGAACATTTTATTGAATTTAGTATTTTAATAGTTGTATAAAATGATGTAGTTTATGGATTTTGCTTTTTGATGAAGAAGTTAATAATTGGAATATGATTTTAGGTTATTAAATTATAGTTAGATAGCGTTATGGAACCTGTGATGCGCAGCAAACCGAGTCTAATAGAAAGAAATGCCATCATTTAGGTCTTGTGAAATATGTATTTCATGTGTCAAAGAATATAATACGTATTGCTATAGTAGGCAGATATTTATACGAAATAAAAGTAATAAAATATATTGTACTAATTTTTAAATATTTACTAACAATATAGTAATTTTATTGATGAGGATTTCAATTACATGTTTTCTTGAAAAAGGTTAAATATTTTTATGTACATATGGGGACTAGTTGAGTGTACTTTCAAGAGTTCGGTATTATTAACCGGTTCTGATGCCACACATACTTGTCACATTGGCTTGTAATTAAATAACAAGGTGTCACATTGGGTGACCGGTCATAATCTTGGCCTGTCATATTTTTGGTACATACATTTCTTTTAGGAGATGTTGATAATTAAAATGTACTGACATATCTGTTGCTGTTGACTAAGTAAAATGTTGCCTTAACTATATATAATGAATATATATATATATACACATAACTTTATCCTTTGCAGGGACGCAAAGCTTGTCAGGATGGACGAACTGTTATAAATCTAAATAGTTAATTCAATGACTATGACGTTTTCCTGTGCCACGCATTGACAGGTGGCGCCGCCTGGTGGATATTGAGCTGAACAAATGTCGCTGGGAGCCAATGAGAGAAAAGGATGTTGCCGCCACTGAAGTGGCGTCATCGTGAACATAATTTGATGCCTTGCGAGTCGCCATTTTAGGCTCAGGCAGTTCTTCTTTGAATTTAGAGTAAGCCAGATCGGCAAAGAAGTCTGTATGGTTTTTGGATTATATAAAGCTAAGTATTCTTCTAGTTAGGTAAAATTAATGTGCTAAATATCAAAAGTGTACCTATGTAATTATAATGTGTTATCGTGTATTGAATATAAATTAGAAAACAGTTCCGATGAGTTTCTTGTCCGTTCTTCTCAACCGGACTAAATCTTTGGAACGGGCACTTAGAATCAATTGCCTAATCAATTTGAAGTGAATTATTGGAAATACAACAATATTATGTGATTCAAGCTGTTTTATTTATTCTTGTAAGTAATGGTTGTAACAAAGTTTACGTCAAATCTAGCTGTCAAATTCCATTGAAGTTACGTCAAAAAGGTGTCGAAGTATGCTCTCCACTGACCACTCTTTTTTTTTATTTATGACAGTTACTAATCAATAATCGTAGTATATTTAGGTAAGTATTGGTATGGTCGAAGGTGTCGCACAGCGCACTTGTTCTCATTTCATAACTATTCTAAGCTTTGCAAAAGTAAAATGTTGAGAAACCAAACGAAAATTAGTTGAAATTATTACAACTGCTGACTTATCTGGACGGGCTCCTTGACGCACACCCCACATTGCCCCATCATTTTTTATATACCTGCCGCCGCGCCACACCGCGCGGCTCGGGTTTCACAAAACCAGCTGTTATTGTGCCTCAAGTTGTTATTGTAACACTAAGTGTTATGTTTTTTATGTTTAGTATGAATGCAGCTATATATTTAAGTGTTTTGTTTATTAATATTCAACTACGGTGTAGAATTAAGATACGCTGAACACAGAGATAGCGCGTTTTTGAGCACGACTTATTTAAACGATCATATCTCAAAAATTAAACCGATGACGTAGGGTTTTTTATTTTAAATTACAATGTTTCAGTTATATACATTAGGATAAAAAATAAAACCATACACCAGTCCATACAAAATAATTTATTTACAGCCCTTTAATTTTGCACAAATTCTGGTGGCGCGAGCCGTAATTCTAGATAAACTTTAAAAATTAAACTAAAATTAACTAAATTAAATTAATAAACTTAATTAAATTAACTTCTAAAATTAAAGTAATACAACATAACTAGATTAATATTCTCATAAAATAAACAAAAATCATAGCGATAGATAGCATTTACCATTACTGAGAAATCACTTTGGTTTTACAGACTTTTTTGTTCTACATACCATACAATACAAAAACAGCAATTCTGCCGTTCGTAAGGAAAAAGGGCACAACTAACATTTAAAAAAAAATGAGTTATATATATATATATATTTAGAATCAGGAGAAAAAGGTGCATCTGCTCAATTTTTTGTAGAATTTTATCTTTAAAGAATTCGGAGATACAGTACAGAATCAATAGCCTTCCGCACTATGGAGCAGAATATGGGGCTAAACTTTCCTTTGTGGACCGTCGATTTGGAAGTTCACGTTTTTATAGTAGTTAGTACTCTTAAATAGAAAGCTTTTTTACAAATTTTGAAGTTGCGGAGATTCACGGTTTACGAGATATAATTTTTTAAAGTTTCGATATAAATTGGAAAATAATACGCCATTTGCAAGTTTTTTATGGATAAATTGTCATGGTAGAAGTCAAAGTTGACATTTACGTTCCGATGATGCTAGAGGTGTATTTCATTAAATTTTATTTCTTATATTTTCTAAGATATAATTTTATTTTCAATTATTAAATTTGGTGTGTAATTAATGTGCACAATAACCGTGCTTTATTACACAATTACATTGATTTTTTTTTATACAAAAAAATAACGAATTTATGTTTATACTGCGGAATGGAACGTGAAGCGACGCCATTTTGTTTTGTATCGTCTTTTTATCTGTTTCTGTTAGTTGTCAGTGTCAGTCATCGTTTGTTGTTGTGTTTTATTCTCACTACATGAATATCCGAAAAATACCCAAAACCGAATCAGAGCACCCCACTTTCCACGTGGTCTTGTCTGCCCTACCCCTAGAGTGTATATAAAAAGGCGGAGGCGCGGAGGGAAGAGCAGCCCTCGCCCGCCGTGACGAAGCACGGGAACCGTGCGAGGTGGAGCGGCGGAGGCTGGTCGCCTTAGGCTGGTCGCCGAAGGCGACCAAAGCCGAAGCTGCGGAGCCGAGCACGAGTGACCGTGCTTCGGCACGCAAGGGCGGAAGGGCTGCTCTTCACGCAGCGCCGAAGCTAGGGCGGAGTCAAACTGTATTCTAACCTCAAAACTTTAATCATGGGTATCTTTATAACCATGGGGCTCCGCGGGGTGGGGATGGTACAGGGGGGGTAGCTCTCCTCCCCCTACCCCCTCCCTCCTCTCCCCGCCCCATAAATCGATGTATATTTATGGAAAAATGTAGTCTAACCTCAAAACTTTAACCATGGATATCTCCATAACCATGGGGCTCCGCAGGGTGGGGATGGTACAGGGGGGTATCCCTCCTCCCCCCTCTCCCCCAAAATCGACGGTCCACAAAGGAAAGTTTAACCGAATATGGCGAAAACTTTAATCCTTATTATCTCGGTTTGACGAAAATGATAGATGTGCCCTTTTCTCTTAAGACGGCAGAATTACTATGCAACATAGTAAGACGGCAGAATTACTGTGTAATCGCAATATGACGACACACAGGATATCGTGTCGCGCTCACGGTGATTCGGTACGCGTTAGCGCGATGATATCGATTACAGCGTGTCTCGGAAAGCACCTAAGGTATAGCATGTAGCCACATCCCAAAGTTTAATAAGCTATGTTCAACACTTGAATATAGCTTATTAAACTGTGGGATGTGGTAGGATTATATTAATTAGTACCTACCTATATACAGTCTATACTTGACTAAAAATTGAGCGATGAAAATTTAGGTAAATATTTCTGCCACGATGTGAGGCAGAGTGATAGTACTTAGGCACGTACTTCGGCCGCTGAGAGAATGCATTCCCAATAGTTAGTAAAAAGACAGCTGATGGGTCTTTGAAGTTGCTTTTAATAACTTTTATGTAAAGATACAAAATTCAATTAAAATTCATGTTATAAGACCACTCGTTGAATGTCGAGCGCTAGGAGTACATATCTCTAACGTGACATTCCGAGATACTACTAAAATTAGGTTTGAATCGACATTCAGCTCCAATGCCCTTACAGTCGCCCACTTTTCAAACAGCCCAATCAACTCCATGATACACTACAATTTTTTAGGAAATTTTGGAAAAGTTCTACTAGAAATTCACAATCCTGCACTAAACTCCCTATTGAAGCAAGGGTGTCACATCCAGAGAAGCTAACTACTGTTCAGTATAAATCATTGGTCTTATATCTAGATCCTTGCCTAGGAGGTGTTTGTGGAATGTCTTTGACCAGATTTCTGACATGTGAGGATTCAGATATCTGAGGATTTCCTGACCCATTAATTGAAAGCTTGGCATTCTGGAAAATTGTCCATGAAAACGGACCTGAGTGGTGGCTGAGGAGACTTTCAATTCAAATTGGATGCCCCAGATTTTCCCAAAAAAACATTGAGTCGTTTAAGAAATTATTAGAGAATCCGACTGTCTAAACATATCAGGAGGAGTCAATCCCCAAAAAATGATTAAGGAAGAGATCAAACAAAGTCTCATTTTCAATTCAGGGAATATAAAAATACGATCATGAAATCAGCTATCAGATATTTGAATTCAAATGAGGGAAGACTGTTGGATTACCTGAGATCAATTAAACCTTTATTCCCACGTCTCCTTAGCGAATATCTCTCTGGGACTTACATTGGAATCGTACAGTCTTATTGGATTGTTCCAAAATTCCAGTACCATCAGAACACTGTTCTCCAAGAGAATTGATAAAAAAATAACAGAAATGATTGTCAGAAGTGAGTCCAGGCAATAGAATCAATATGTAATGTGATGGACAGAAAGGCTGCAACAGACATTTGGCCTTACTCGTCAACAAAAGCAGACAAATTAAGGAAAGACTCCTGGGGAGAGGTTGTACATGAGGCCGCTGTTCCCCATCCCAGCGAACTAATAGGCAAGCCTATTAAACAGGGAGGGCAGTGCAATGGTTGCGACCAACACCCACCTGAGTCTTATTATGTTTTAATTCTAGTCCCGCAGGGCTTGAGTAAATATAAGAGTACAAGAGGACCTTACAAGGCATATCTGGGATCCAAAACATTAGAAACAACCAGTGTCCTCCGTCCGTGGGAACGGGAGGCAAAAGTTCCAATGATAAAAAGGGCAGCAAAGCTTAGAAGTGCAATAGGATTGTTCGTCGATAAGGAGTCCAACCTCGGTAGGGGTATAATACAAAATCTAGAGTCTCTCACAGGCGAGCAGTGGGACTCCAAAATAGAAGGCGCTAAGCGAACGGGGTCAGCGCTACACAGATTTTCATGTTCTAGAAAAAGCTCAGCAGGATACGCTGCTATCAGTCCATCAAAACTTACTTGGATGTGCTTAACAACAGACACCTTGTCTATATTAAATTCAATAAACCATGCATCAGAGTCTGCTCATCTACACTCAAGCAACAGTAGCTGAGCTAATGGATGGTTCTGAGAACCAGGGATATTATCACATTCACATTGGATGTGGAGAATGTCTGAGAGAAATAACAGATGTACAACTTGAAACTGAAAGAGAATTTGAACACAAAGATGTCTCTGAAGTAATAAATAAATGGAAACCAGCTGATGTTCAGTGGTCACAGATCTTACCCATACAAGAGGTCCCATTGGGAGCATGGTCCAACTTGTCTCCCATGGAACAGAGCTATCACGTCGGAAAAAGATGGTGACATGAAAAGCGTTGTTTTTATTCATCGTCCTCTTAAATTAAGAAATATACCCCAAAATACACACGAAACGGATAGCGAGAGGCAGCAAGGTATTGTAGTATATTCACGAGGGTAATGAGATTACCCTCACAGAATTATTAGTAATAAATGCCAGTGTACAACCAACTTGCGTGTGTTTCACTACATGGTGACAGCGGTGGGATCAGATAGTAAGCCAAGTTCGATTTGGGTGTCAGGTGTACGTACGTAAACGTAGACCAAGAAAGGTGACTGAAGAGCAGCAGGTAACAGTGTCTCAGCCACAGGCAGCATCTGAGAGCACAAAGTCATCAGTGGAGAACCAGCCAGAGGCCAAGGGGTGCGATGACGATGGGTATTTATATGAAAGTGTGTCGGATGCATCTACCTCATCTTCACCAGTTATACCGATAGTGAGGTCAAAGAAACGAACTGCAAGTATGAGTTATACCGATAGTGAGGTCAAAGAAACGAACTGCAAGTATGTTGACCAATTTGTTTTTTGGTTCCAATAAGGAACAGTAGAAGCAGTAGGAGAGACGAGCTGGTCGTTTTCCTGCCTAAAAATATTGTATAGTTATATGGCATATTAATGAAACTGTTTCTTATTTTATGTGCTAAACTAACTAATTAAATAAATATGTACCTAGATTTAAAATAATAACAGACTATATTACTTAAATAAACTACATATTACTACTAAACTACATAGTATATGATAATAATTTTATATAATAACTTTGTTTATATCTTTTCAAAAGGGAAAACATGTAGTATATTAACGAGGGTATTGAGACTACCCTCAAAGAATCATTAGTAATAAATGCCAGTGTTCAACCAACTTGCGTGTGTTTCACTACAGGTATAAGCCGTTTCATCCCCTATTTCGCATGAGGTTTTTTATGAATGTATACCTACAGAAGGACCTAAGTTATTGATCAGAGTAGTTTTGAAGTAAGGTTTCAAATGGATGTTTATGAGTACAAACATATAGCACCGACAAATCACAGGCTGTTAAAGAATTGTTGGACTAATGAGCTACATGATCAAATATGGGCAAAAACAGAGATCAAGTGCACTTTTGCCTTTAAAAGCAATTACGTTCCTTCAAATTTACAATGTAATGATATCAAATGTGAGGGCAAATGCACTCAGTGTGGAGCAAATATATTATTGAAAATATCACCAATAACTGGCAATTTCTTGAACGTTACTTGCGTAGTGACTCAATATAAAAAAGAATTTAATAATTTGAATAAACTTACTTCAACCAGAAAACAAAAACTTGGAGAAAAGTTAAAGCACAACAAAGCTTTAACCGTTAAAGGTTCGCTGGCACATGAACTTACGGATATAAAACATCCATATGAGCCTCCAACTTTACCCAGATTATATACATTAAGGAGAATTCGACATGAAACCAAAAGAGCCCTGCAATTCGATAAACACCAAATTATATAAATTTTTGCCATGTCTCATAATCCATCATTCGATACATTTATCCGAAAATTTAGTGTTGTTCCTTTCTTTTTATATTTTTGGACAGAAGAACAAAGCCGATACTATGATGAAGTTTTGAACGGTACATATAACATTTTATCGATCGATGCTATGGTTCGATTTTTCAAACGATTGCGCCCCCGACAGTTAATGAGAATTTGCGAAATAAAGATTCTAAACATATGTTCTTGTATGCTATAATGGCATACACTATAAGCACAAATGTGCCTTTATGTTACATGGCGTCACAATCCCATAAATTGAAACTATAGCCACTTGGTTGAATACATGGGCGGTACCCGAAATTCACCTAATTAAATAATTTGCGATGACTCCTCTGCATTGTTAGGGGCTATAAGCCGTACTTTTTTGAATAAATATACCAATGCCTATTTATTGCAGTGTTTTTCGCTTCTAGAAGGGCAGGATGATCGTGTTACGTGTACCAGAATTCAGAATGCTATATCCGATTAGATAAATCTCATTTTTTCAAAAACATTAATAAACAACGTTGTTTTGACAAAGCATCGGAAAAATGCAACTATTTTTATATTAATTGCATCATAAAAATTCACCAACTTCAGTCCTACGAGGAAGTAAAATATATCATCAAAGATATTATCACAGTATCATTACATGAATATGTTAACCCTGATTTAGACGGTCAACGGTGTGGTAAGTATATGCACGCTTTACAACGCTTAGCATCAGCGGCGCAAGTACGGATCTATTCGGGTCGATAAAATTCGATAAAATTGACAGTTCAAATCGATAAGGTGGGATTTATCGAGCCTCAAAACAATCGACAAAAGTTATCGAAAAGCTAGGTCGAATCCAAAGAGAATATAGAGCTACTACAATACTTTACGATCAGACTTCGGTACTCGCAACATTCGATAAATTTGTCGAGTTTTTCGGTTCGACAAATTTATCGAACCGACTTCCGTACTCGCGCCGCTGGTCAGTTAGATGTCGACATAGATGATTGTGACGTTAATGACACAGAAAGTGGTTCATCCATTTAGCCTGAAGAAAATTGTGAGGCACATACTGAAAATGCAATGTAAATAATAGAGTAGGTAATCGTACTGTAAACCCACTTATAAGATAGGTATTACGATAATATTATGGAAACAGAAAAATTATATTTACTCTTGTTTGACCCAAATCATGAAAAAAAAAATGAATACTACTTGCCCGCTACAAACGAGACATTAAAAAGGTATGTGGGGTAACGTTATTACAAGATATTTTGCTAAAAGTAACGAGGTTGCAAGCAGCTCCAATATAGAAAATCATTTCAATGATTTAAAAACAATTTATTTCAATACAAAAGATAAGCGAATACGATTGGATGAGTTTTTATTTCAACATTACTGCTACATTAAACCATACTCCATACAGATAAATAAAATTGAAGTGTCTGTTTGTAATATCAAAATAACAGCTTTTTACTAAATGCATATGAATGTATATACGGTACCTATAACATAACAACCATTTTTAAATTTTTTGTGTCTGTCTGTTTGTTCCGGGTAATCTCCGAAACGGCTGGACCGATTTTGACGGGACTTTCACTGGTAGATAGCTGATGTTACAAGGAATAACATAGGCTACTTTAATTTTAGAAAAATAATTAGGGTTCCGCGCAAAAATATAAAAACCATGTAATCCAAAATCTCCACGCGGGTGAAACTGCGGGGCAGCAGCTAGTGGCACAATAAAACTAAACAACTCGGATCATTTGATTAAAGCAGAAACTAACAAAAGATTTAATAGAAAAATAGATGAATTAAACATTTAAAAAAATCAGGAGTCTTCTTATCATAAAATCCCGAATCTACAAACTGAAAGAGGATATTAAATAATAGTAAAAATTGAAGACAAAAAAATCAGTGAAGATTTTGGATCAGAGTCCGTTTTCCAAGATGAACCCATGGAAATAGAAAACTGGCGAGGTCTCGCTAATCCTCGTACAATAACAAGGCCCACTGACTTGGCGAAGCCTCTATATATTTTGCAAAATGGCAATGTAGCTACAAAAATATAAACAAAATTTTGTCGTGGCTTTTAAAGACAAGATGACGTTCCGGCAACAAGAAAACTCTTGTGTAATGAAGAATAATGATGTTTTTACAAAGTTAATTATAAATCTTGCCAATACAAAAAAAAAATAACCAAAAAATGTATGACAAACGAGATTTATTACTTACTAAACTGTTTGGTGTTCAATTTAAAATTAATCACGATATAAATAAATGCCATGTATTAAATTGTGCATGTAATATCACAAAAATACTTGACGATATCTGTCTGTTATACTCCTCTGCTACTAGAGTCAAATGTTGCTCAAACAATGACTGTACTATCCTCGAAAACAATATTATATTATTAATAATATTTGCCATTGAATATAGTTATGCTTAAAGAGACAGGTATTGCATATTTGCAAAAGGCAGCAGAATCTGGAATGATAAACGAATTTTCCACTGTATGTAATTTTTGCGGAATAGGCACTAAAATATTCAAATATTATTTAAACGATTTAATAATCTTTGAATTGCATGAAATGCGTATAGTTCTCGATGACGTACATCTAAATATAGAAATAAGTAACAAATCGTTTAAGGTTAAATTAAGGTTAGTTAAATTCTGCGAAGTGGACGACGAGAGGATATTTAATGTTATAAAACAACAACAAACAAATAAAATTTAGCAATCTATGGTTTATGTGGTGTGTGTGTGTGTGTGTGTGTGAGTGAATTTTCCTATTTACTTATGGTACTCAGTGTAGCAGCCCTCGATGCACAAGTTCACCGCGCAGGTGCTACATCTCCAGACCGTCGTGCGACGCACTTTGGCTGCGTGGCACAGTTTACAGCGCTGCGGTCGCGCATTTTTTGCAGGCAAGTGCATCTGCGATGGTGCGGCTGGTGCCACTGGTTTTAATGGCCGAGGAAGTGCCCCAGATCTGCACATTTGCAGTAACTCCTTCGCCAACTGCAGCCGAAACTCCCGATTTCCAATGACTTGAGTGCGGTTGTGGTTGAACATAACAAAGGAATTGTGTATGGACACGTTGACAAGTCGGCGGAAAAGTTTTTTGTACCAGATGATATTTCTTACCCTCTCTATGGGGTAGGCATGCAGCATTTGATCTTTATGGTCTATGCCGCCCATAGAGAGGTTGTAGTCGAGTATTACTTGGGGTTTGTATTTGTAGTACCCATATTTTTCAATTCCGCCGACTTTTACTTGGTGGAATGTGGAGATCATTCCAACCACGTTTTTGTCCATCCACACAACCACACTCAAGTCCTTGGTCGAGCTGAAAGCCACCTCTCCCGCTTTCATGTTTTTTTTCGCCTTTTCTCTTAAACCTTCTGGAACAAACTCCCTGTTGAGTCGGAGAGTGCCCATCGAATCTGTTTTGTGCTTCACTTTGAGGATCCGAGACAAAAGTGGCGCGTTATAAAAATTGTCCATAACGAGCGTATGGCCTCTATTAGATAAAGGTCTCATCAAAGTGAGCACAATCTGAGAAGTACCACTCTCTGAGTCATCCCCTTCCTCATGCTCTTCAACCGGTTCCTGCACCCCCACCTGCGCAACATGAACGTGCCCCTTGCCCGAGTAAACCTCCATTCTCCACAAATAGCCGGTCCTCGACTCGCACAACTCATAACTTTTGATACCTACTTTCGCTTTTTTTGTAGCAATTTTTTGCGAAAATGAGAGTCGCCCCTTCCATAAAAGGAGTGACTCGTCAATTGCAACATTTTGCTCGAGTACATATAGGGAGCTAAATTTTTTATTTAGGTGCTGAATTATGGGCATAATTTTGTCGAGCCTGTTGGGATGCACGGGCAAGGAGGCGTTGTCTACAAAATGTAGACAACGTTTGATCTCCAAAAACCGGTTGTAGGGCATGATGGCCCTGAAATTCCCAATTCGGAGTTCATCTAATTTGGGATACCAATACTCCCGCTCCACATTGTTTATTACCAGCGACTGCAACATGATAATGGCGAAAAATTTTTTTATGTCGTCATCAGTGACGTCCTTCCACCGTTTCAGCCTGGAGTTGGGCTTCTCATTACGCCTTAATATTTCACCACCATATCGATTAGTCTCACGGACTATGTGGGCGATAATATCGGCATCCCAAATTTTCAGAAAGACTCCCAAGGGAGTTAACTCCGCGTTTTCAAAAGTTGGGCCAGTAGACGGAACAGTAAAAACTTCCCTGACTCCCTCAAAATTCTCCGGCTCGCTTCGCCAATCGAAAGTGAACAAGTCTTGATGGGGTCCGGGGCCTATGACGGTCCGAAGAGCTAAGTCGGCTTCAGCGTCAATACTTCTTAACGCCTCAGCTAGCGACGGGTCCGCTAAACTGTCACTGTCCACCGGATATTCGTCGACATTCCTTGGTTTCAAGGTAATATCGACAACAGATTCTTCATGTTCGACGTCGCTGCCTTCGCCAGGTTCTATGAATTCACGGTCGATATCCACGTCGACATCTAGGGTAAGTAGGTGAAGAAATTTTAATGAAATCATCTTATGGAAGCGACACATTCAATGCAAATAATAGTCTAACTTACCGAACTCGTGAGCGCTCCTTCCAGAGCCAGGCGCCTCTGTCGAAGTGGTAGAAGCTGAAAAATTCATAAATTTTAATGAAATTAGTCAAATGTCCAAAAAAATCTATAAAAAACTTTAATATGATACTAACAAGGTGTAAACTCCTGAAATTCTATCTCGGTCAATAAGGGGTTTTGAGGTAATACGGTACTCTGAATGATCCCCGTCGATCGCGGGAACTGGATTTTGCGCTTCCTGTCAATAAAAAATGGTAGAAACAATAAATTTTGTTTATATTTTTTAGAATCTACCTCATAAACGCATTCACCTGACGGTGAAACAGAATATCCTACCTCTTTCGAGGCGGGGTCGTTGCAGGAGGTACGGTCTCTGACTCCGCCGTTGAAGACCCCGGGATTATGAGGAGGGTAGGCCACGATCCCTCGGTCGCATCGGTGATATCTGGAATAAATAAAAAAAGAACAAATTATTGCGTAAGCCAGAGCATAAAACTGATTTTTGCTACAGGAACTGTTAGTCTTACCCATGACAGAGTCCGGAGCGGTCCTTGCAGGAGGAACGGTCTCTTGCGAACGGTCTTGCGACGGTCCATGCGAGCGTTGTAACTCCCACGGCTGAGGTACATGTGGGGGAGGGACAGTTGGTACCCCTGGTAAAAGTGGGCATGGGCCCCAGACCAGCGTGTCTTCTTCCCTGTCTTTTGCCTTTCCTTTTCTTTTTCTGTAAATAAATAAAGTAATGCTGACCGGATACCATGAACATGTTCGACACTAACAAGCTAGCGACAGTACGAGCAGGTAAAACTGAATTTATTTTTTAATTTACTTACTTTGGCTCTGGGGCATCAGGCATCCTGAAGTTGCCTACTTGCTTTTTTTGCCTAAGCTCCGCCAGGTGTTTTTTTTTAACCGGAGACAACTTGGCCAGATTTTTAGCGTCCAAAGCCTTCGCCACTTTGAGAGCTTTTAGTTGCTCCATCAAGGAA
Organism: Crocallis elinguaria; assembly: GCA_907269065.1. Classification (NCBI taxonomy): domain Eukaryota; kingdom Metazoa; phylum Arthropoda; class Insecta; order Lepidoptera; family Geometridae; genus Crocallis; species Crocallis elinguaria. Next base: position 5,239,879 of record OU026076.1, read on the forward strand.
TTTGGACTAAAAACAGAAATCGAATGAACGAATGAATGCTGCTTGAACAATTTAATATAATAAAGGGTAATTATGTTGATTTTACCGCGATTATTCTACAGACGGGCCTGGAGTACGATCCACAGCACCGCGTTTCCACTCGCAGAACTAAACATGAAAATGAAATTAATGAAACTCTGAAGTAACCAAAATAAATAATAAATAAAATAAAAAATTGGTTAGTAGCGTGCACAACGTGGCTTAGACACTCGACCACCTCCCCGAGCAGCTCCACGGCTTATGTTACCTCGTCCTCTTGGCATTTTTACAGCACTTGCTACATGCAATTCAAGTAAGCAATAAAAAAAACACGCAAAGCCCAAAAAAAAATTAAGCTTTTTTAAGTCCTAAAATACTTTATCTCCTTTTAACTCTGTGTCTATGCGTCGGACGCAAAAAACTTACTAGTTCGATTTTGATGGCCGCAATAAGAACTACACTCTCGGCCCAAAAAAAAATAATTAAAAAATAATCAAAAAAATTTTGTAGCTACGTATATAACACTAACAAAATAAAAAAAATACATTCATAAGCAGTTTTCATTGCCAAATGTTACATTTAAAAACGCGTACAAAAAAAAGTTTTTGGAGGAACCGTAGTTCCAGGAGTTGAAAGATGAACACATGACATTAACTTTGGATTTGCTTGTATTTGTCAATTACACTTACAAATATTACAATACAATATTTTAGTAATCCGTGCGCGAGCGACCATTGAGCGGCGAGAGCCAGAGCGAGAGAGTGAGTAAGTGAGCGATATATTGCTTGTCGCGCTCACTGGTCGCGTTCGCAGTTGTGGTGGCGTTCTATGATACATTTTAAACTTGACGTGTACGTCAAACTATTAGGCTGGTCCACCACGGACCGGTGTGCCGTGTGACGCCACATCACCCCCCCACGGAGAAAGAAAAGCTAACAAAACAAAATAAAATTATAAATCTAAAATATCCCTAAATTTGACTTTCCTTCCGGTCCTGGTAATAACGGGAGCAGGGGGTGAAATTGAATTAGGTATTGCAAGAGACGGGTGTGACGAAACGGGTGTGAGTGCAGATTCTGAAGAGGTTGAATCAGGTGCAGAGGCTGGTGCTGGCACGGGCGGCGTAGATGGTGCACTACTGCCTAATGATGAGCCAGGATCCAAATGTGCAGGCTTCACGCGGTCTATGCTGACTGTAGCCTCTCTGCCGTTTATATCCAATGTCAGCGTCTTGTCTCTTCTGTTGAGAATGCGATGGGGTCCAGTATACGGAGGTTGCAACGGTCGTCGTACAGTATCGTCTCGGAGCAGAACATGTGTTGCCGTCGCTAAATCTTTGTAGACAAAAGAGGACGGTTGGATGTGGCGTGAAGCGGGTACAGGACGTAAATGTTCCATGTGGCTTCTCAGTTCTGTGACGAAGTCTGCGATGTCATGTGGACTCTTGGGTTCTTCGGTTTGCATGATGAGTTCACCGGGTAAGCGAAGGGTCTCACCGTAGACGAGCTCAGCGGACGAGGTCTTCAAGTCCTCCTTGAGCGCCGTCCTCATACCGAGAAGAACAAGCGGTAGTGCCTTTGACCATGTGTCGGCATGGCACATCAATGCTGCCTTTAGCTGACGGTGCATCCGTTCTACCATTCCATTCGCGCAAGGATGGTAACTGGTGGTGCGAATCCGTTTTGTTGCGCACAAGTTCATCAGGCGCCGAAACAAAGCTGATTCAAATTGACGCCCCTGATCGGTCGTCACAATATTGGGTACCCCAAAACGGGATATCCAACCGGTTACAAACGTGTTTGCCACCTCTTCCGCCGTGATCGACGACATAGGCCACACCTCTGGCCACCGTGTATATCGGTCTATCGCAGTGAGGCAGTAATTGTATCCGTTCGAGTGCGGCAACGGACCTACGATGTCCACGTGGACGTGCTGAAATCTGCCAGAAGGGCTCTTAAAATTGCCAAGCGGCGATGAGATATGTCGGGTCACTTTGCTGCGTTGACAATGAGGACATTGGCGTGCCCATGTGCGACAATCTTTGTTTATTTGCGGCCATACGTAACGCTCAGTCACCAGGCGTACGGTTGCTCGTGCACCAGGGTGGCTGAGATTATGACAGCGGTCGAAAGCGGCTCGACGGAATGGCGGTGTCAAATATGGTCGTGGCCGACCAGTGGAGGTGTCACAAAGTACAGTGACATTAGTACCTGGAATGAGGATAGGTTCAAGTTTGAGGGAAGAATTGTCGCGGACTCTAGCTAACTCCTCATCTGTTGCTTGAGATTGAGCGAGCGCTGCGAAATCCTCCTCAAGAGAAATCGACTCAATCCTGGACATGGCGTCCGCCACTATATTGTCAGTGCCTTTAATGTAGACGATATCCGTGGTGAACTGGCTTATGAATGAAAGTTGGTTCAGTTGGGCAGGTGGCAACTTCTCTCGTCGCTGTGCGAAAGCGTAAATAAGCGGCTTGTGGTCAGTATATATTGTCACATGCTGAACTTCTAATATGTGCCTGAAGTGCTGCACGCTTTCGTACACCGCGAGAAGTTCTCTGTAGTAAGCTGGCCACTCTGACTGCTTGGCATTTAGCTTTTTGCTGAAGTAGGCCAACGGTTGCCAGTCATCTTCATCATTGACACGCTGCTGAAGACATGCGCCTACATGCGTCCCTGAGGCGTCTGTAAAAAGTCCGAGCGAGGCGTTGCAATCTGGGTGTGCTAAAATTGTAGCAGACATCAGACTTTTCTTGCATGCTTCAAAACACTCCTCTAACTCGGGCGTCCACAGGAAAGGTTTAGCGCCTTTATCTTGTATGGCAGCGACAGCATCGACCAAAGGTGCCTGGTACTTTGCGGCTTCAGGCAGAAAACGACGGTAATAATTGGCCATCCCGAGAAATCGGCGCATGCCTTGTACCGTTTTAGGTGGCGGGTAGTCCACCAGTGCTTGGATCCTATCTTCAGGAGGTCGCGTGCCTTCTGCACTAATGCGATACCCTAGGAAAGATACCTCCTCAGCACCGAAAACGCACTTTGCTGTGTTGATGACGACGCCATACTCGTGCAACCTCTGGAACAGAACTTCCAGGTGTGCGGCATGCTGCGCCTGATTGCTGGAATGCACGAGGATATCATCAATATACGCATAACAGAATTCCAGGCCACGCACTACTTCGTCAATGAATCGCTGAAATGTCTGCCCCGCATTGCGTAACCCGAAGGTCATGTACGGGAATTCATATAAGCCGAACGGCGTGATGATGGCGGTCTTGCAGATATCTCCTTGGTTTACGGGCAACTGCTGGTAAGCCTTGACCAGGTCTATCGTGCTGAACACAGTAGAGCCAGTCAAGTTTTGAGAGAAGTCACCAATGTGGCGAACGGGGTAGCGGTCAGGAATGGTGCGGGCGTTAAGTGCGCGGTAGTCTCCGCAAGGGCGCCACGTTGCATCCTTCTTAGGGGCGAGGTGTAGAGGAGATGACCAGGAACTGCTGGATGGTCGGGCGGTACCAGAACGAACCATTTCTTCAAACTCCTTCTGTGCGGCACGAAGCTTCAGAGGTGCAAGTCTTCGTGGTCGAGCTGTCACCGGGGGTCCGTCCGTAGTGTTTATATAGTGCACGGTTGTGTGTTTCAGTTCCCGCGGTGCACCAGGTGGTCGCGTGATGCTAGGGTACTTTGCCAGGATCGCGGTGTATGGTGAGTCGGGGAGAGATACTACCTTTACGCTTGGTTGATCTGCTGCGCATAGGACTGCGGAGGAAAACAGTCCAGTCTTCCCGTCACGCAGTTGACCTTGGGCGCAGTCAGGCAGCAGATGGTAGTGCGATAAAAAATCGGAGCCAATAATGCCGCTCTCCACATCTGCTATTATGAAACTCCACTTAAAGTCGCGCCTGAGCCCTAAATTGAGGTTGAGTTGTACTAAACCGTAAGTGTTGATTTTAGTGCCATTTGCAGCTACTAAGTCGTAGGGTTGAGGTAAGTGCGTTCGTCCCTTCACGTACCGTCGAGGTATACAGCACAAGTCTGAGCCGGTATCGACCAAAAATTTTCGGTTCAAATACCGGTCAGTTACAAAGAGACGGCGACTAGATGGAGAGCAATCGGTTGTCGCCTCTACCGACCGCTGCTCGAGTTTTCCTGGTTGCTATGCGAGGGACCAGACCAGTTGCAAGGTTGCGCACACTTGCGTGCTTTTGTTCCGAACCGGTCGTGGTAAAAACAGAGCTGTGGATTGCGCGAACGTGAGCGGCTGCGGTTCCGGCTGGAACTGCGAGTAGGCGCGCGTCTATGTTCGCTATTGTCACTAATATTGCTAGTGGTGAGTGAAGCTACAATGCGTGTCAGCTCATCTACCTTCTTATGAAGTTCCAGTATTTCCAAGTTTGCATGTGGTGGAGCTGGGTAAGATTGGGTCGAACATACCTCAAATGATGCTGGATGTCCATTGATTTCCACCAAGTTGTCAGCCAGCTCACCAAGTTCGGCTAGTGATTCCAGCCGTTGGGCTGTCAAAACAGTCTGCAAGTACCGGGGCAGTCTACTCATCCAGATGGTTTTCATAAGGTCATCTGGGAACATGGGACCAGCTAAAGATTTAAGATGCCGGAGAAAAGAGGATGGCCTCCGGTCACCAATCTGCTCTTTTTCCAGCAAGCGCCTAACCTTTTCTTCATGGGAATCTGAAAACCTTGCTATTATGGTATTCCGTAGTGTTGTGTAAGGTTGTACTTTTGGTGGCTGTAGAATAATGTCTTCCACTTCCCTTGTGCAGTTTGTGTCCAGGTGTGCAACAGCGTAGTTAAATTTTGTAAGTTCCTGGGTAATGCCATTGATGCAAAACTGTGCTTCCAGACTGGCAAACCACAAAGCTGGGCGGTCCTTACAAAAAGGTGGGGTGCGGATGGTCACCCTACTAACCATCATCTTGTCCTCGGCCGATGCAAAATATCCACCACTCGTGCCAGCCCTTGGGTTAGGTTGGCTGTCTTCAGCCACATGCGCAGAAGCTTGTGCAAAATTTTCCTTTTCACTGTCACTCATGTTTAGTATCACACAGTACCAGAAGGAAAATCAAATGCAAACAAACAAACTTTAAAGCAAAAGTGAGGAAGTTGAGTGTGTTCCAAAATTTGTTAGTTTTATGAAGCTTCCAGACACATTAATTTAAGCACAAACACAATTTACACAAGACAATAGAAAGTAAAAAACAAAAATTCAAAAATAATAAAAAGTACACATAAAAATTCAAAAATAATGTTTTAGTGCAGTGCGTCCCAGCATATGTTAATTAGTTGGCTAACATACACATTCAACAAAGCTATGGTACACAATTTGGCACAAAATAATTTGATGGGATCCGGCAACAATCAAAATTAAGTTTTCCCAAATAAATACAGTTGACCGAGCTGTACACACCCTTAAGCTAAAAGTATTTTGACACAATGCAGTAAATATAAAAATTAAGCTACAAAACACCAAAGAGACATTTGTAAAAATTAAAATGCACAAAATGTTCAAATATTAGTTGCGTTGCGATGCACCTTAAGTATTATGTTAAAACACCAAAACCCAAGATAAATGTTTGCTGTAGAAGGGCAAGAGGAATATAGTTTCCACACTTAGCACTTGTTTATGAGTCTAGCACTTGAAATCTTGACTGCAACAATAGCAATGGGATGCAGTTGCAAAATGAAAAATTCTGATCACCATGTTTTTAAGGTTATGAAAAAAAAGTTCGGTACCTCTTGGCGGGTTACTTTTACCCTTTGCGTTGCGTATTTACGTTGCGACGACGTATTGTGCGTGTCGTCAAGTGGATGCTCGTTTCGCGCGTCGTACGTGACCACGCCCCGTAGTTGCACACTCGAAAAGTTGTCGAAAATGGCGCGGCGTCACGTAGATTGTTCACTCAGCGAACACTTTTGCGTTGAAGGCGTCACCAAAGACTCTCGTTGTTGTATTTTGGCCAGTTGCTTCTTGATGCGCAGCGCCGTAAGTCGTACGGAAGCGTTTTTGTTCACGTCAGGACAAGTTAGTACCACGTAGATCACGTAGATGTTGCGTCATGCGTGTTCATATCACGTCGGGGTCACCACTTTGGAGGAACCGTAGTTCCAGGAGTTGAAAGATGAACACATGACATTAACTTTGGATTTGCTTGTATTTGTCAATTACACTTACAAATATTACAATACAATATTTTAGTAATCCGTGCGCGAGCGACCATTGAGCGGCGAGAGCCAGAGCGAGAGAGTGAGTAAGTGAGCGATATATTGCTTGTCGCGCTCACTGGTCGCGTTCGCAGTTGTGGTGGCGTTCTATGATACATTTTAAACTTGACGTGTACGTCAAACTATTAGGCTGGTCCACCACGGACCGGTGTGCCGTGTGACGCCACAAGTTGTTTCGAAACTCTGATCTCTCAGTGTCCCCCAGCCATATACTGCACCAACAACACTTCACATTTGAAATTTAAAATTCTTGAAACTTAGTTCACATATTTTGCTCATTTTTTACTATCCCGGCTGGTGATTACTTGATCTAACATATTAATCGCATTTAGTATGATACAATAGCCAAAAAATATCAAAAAATGAAGGTAAAATTATTCCATCAGGGAGCAAAGCAAACACCAAAATGTACCACCAAATTTATCGGGTTTAGAAAAGGCTAATTTTTGTGTCTCATGCTGAAACCTTTATTTCTATGTATTAGTAGATAACTTACCCTATAAATAACAAAACACAATGTAAATATACTCACCAAAAGTATTAAAATTATAAAAGTCTCAACTTCAACTCCTTTGTGTGTTTTGCCTTTGCGGGGTTGCCACAATTTTGCCAATGTCGCGTTAGGTAGAAAGCAGAACAAGCGGAGGAGATTGTAGAAATAATAATGTATTGAGCGGTATTTGAGTAAGATGTTTTGTTTCTGGGTCAATCTGAAATAAATAGGACAGTACAGGACATACACAGGACAACACAAATGAATATAGGTATACATATATTATAATAGATTATATAATATTACACACACAAATTGTTTAAAGTAAGGTGGTATCAAACGGTAATAATATAAATATAAGCTATAATTTTACTTTATTAATAATTATAAAATTACTCAAGGTGTTAAGGAAAGGAGTAAAGACTGGGAGAGAAGATAGTCAAAATTAAAAGGGCGAGGAATTTCAGAAGGAAGGGAGTTATACAAGGAGCAGTGCAGCTTCACACAGTTGAAAAAAATGTGTTCAAGACTGCCCTGATCTAATCCACATTCACAGAGAGTGGTCCTGAATCCGGATTTTAGCAAGGAAGACCGGTGTGCAAGAGTGACCAAGTCTCATGTGACAGATAACAGAATTTGTTCTATTACTAAGTTTTTTTAATTTGAAAAACCATGGTTTGGTGGGAATAAAATTTTGAAGTTGACTATAAAATCCATACAAGAAAGACTCATTTTGGTGACATTTGAACAGGGCTTCTTTAATTTTGAGACTAATAGGAAATTTTGTTTAAGATTTAAATTGGTTTGACAAGACAGCTTCGAGGCAACTTTTGGAGTCGGTAAAAATTACAGATTTACTGATGTTGTGAGAACAAATGCATAAAACTGCTTCTAAAATAGCTATAGCCTCGCCAGTAAAGACTGATGCTAAGGATGAACATTTATATTGGAGAATTATTTTATATTTAGGAATCCATACTGCAGCACCAACATCACTATCTTTTGTTAATTTAGAGGCATCAGTATAAATATTAATAGCCATTCATTACCTAACCTGTTTATTTTTTCATTAAACATTGAATTAGGTTCAATTGAATTTTTTTCTATACCAAAATCTAGGGCAATATTTGGGGTAAAAATGAGGGAATTATAACTTGTTGAAAATAAAGGATTGTACGAGAACTGAGCATTAGGGCACGGGAGTTGGGTGAATTTTATATAACTACATAAGATGCAGGGGAATATTTCGTCAGATCTAGTCCCTTGGGGTTATATATTCTTATGGAGGGTTTCTAACTTAGATAAGAGAGGGTGATGAGAATTTTGGACAAATGAATTTGTCAGACAAGAATTGTCTACGGAGGTCTAGAGGGGCCTCAACACATTCTATTTGCATGGTAGTACTCAGGGAGGACTTCATGGCGACGAGGATGATCCAGAGGCATTTGGATTGTATTTTATTTAACTTGTCTAGAGCTGCTTTATTAGCAGGGTCTAGCAGGAATTAACCATAGCACAGTGCGGTAAGAGACCCGATTTTTTACCATGCTCTTTTTATTGCAAAACCTGATAGTTTAAACTAAACAAAATGTAAAACTCCCAGGTATCAAAAGTATCTAGTTCCAGAAATATGTTTTTTTTTTAAATCGTCCCAATTTGATTTGGATATTCGCAAAAATAAATATATCACAAAGTACGTGAAATAAATAAAAAAGTTGTTCAAATGAAATGTTTAGAAAGTAGTAAAATCTAGGTTTTAGAGCAATCAGCAAAGTCCTATGATCGTTTGTTTCCGTGTTATTACAAATTTAAACATATTATTTTTTATTTTTTTTCTCGAAAAATCGCCCGTATTTGGAAAAGTTATTTACACAAGAAGATACCTCACTAACTTTTCTACCTCTCCAAATAATATCTCGCCATAATTCTATGGACTATCTAGGATAAAGTGTTTCAAAAATATGTGCTAGGGTTATCACGAATTTTGTATCAATTATCCAGACTTTTTAGGTCATGTTGATGATGTTTTTTTTAGGAGTACCAAGCAGTAGTAGCTACAAAAGATGATTAAAAACTTGGTCAATCATAAAATTTAAGTCATTTTCAGTAGTGAGAACTACTGTTTGCTCCCCCAATTCGTCGAACTTTTTATAGGATTGTGTTTCACTGAATACCTCTGAGGATGACGAACAAGTAGGTTGTTTAGTCACTTGTAGCCATTTATCGAAGTCTATATCACTGGAACTAGCAACCCTTACTACTTTCCTTTGAATTTTGCGTCGCTCGCGCTCTTCATATATAGTTAAAACATAATTATAATATGGTACTGCCATTAACACGCTTTCGGACACAGATCAGTATATATTAGAGCTGTAAGAAACCGTATGTATTCGTTACTGAGTAACGAGTACATCGCCAGATTCGAAGTACCGAATCGTTACTTACAAATTCAATTCGTTACTTCGGTATGTTTCGTATCATGTCAGCTTGATTCGTTATCCGTACGAATACAACGCACGATGCGTGAACTGAAACGGTTTGTCCAGCGATCGAATGAATGCGAGTGAGAAATAGCATCGTGGCTTCGTATTGTTCATATTTTTATCCAACTTCAAAATATGGAGCAGAAGGGTCCTCAATTCACCTGTATTTTTTTTTGTGGAGATGTTACTCTTTATCTCCACGGTCCACCATTTATCAACCGATTCGACTGATTTTCAAATTTTTTTATTTCATTATTTTACTAAGGATTTTTTATGGTGTTACTTTGTGCCAATAATATCATTAACTATATCTAAGCAAGACGAGAATAGTTCATACGTTAGACAATACGTATGTACCTACATTTATATATTAGTCATTTTACGAAGTCAGGTAATCGTAAGTTCGATACTCGATTGTATCAAAAGTAACGAGAAAAGTAACGATACGAAAGTAACGAGTACTGATGATTTCAATACCGAATACATACGAGTACTCGATTTCTCGTTACTTTTACAGCTCTAGTATATATGCTTTCCGAGATAGTCTTTGGCAGTAATAGTCACAGAACAGAAACACAAATTATATAGGTATCAGGGTATCACAGAACACTAGTTACCGTGTTACAGTTTAACTCAGGGGGGGCACACTTTGTGACAGTTCCATAGTCGAGCCCCGAGACACAGGAACTAACGCCATCTGTTAAAGGGCGTGGCACTATTTTGACGTTACTTCAAAATGTCAAAGTTAAAATGGTTACCATGGAAACCGATAACAAATAAAATAAAATATTTTCCGTTTCGAAAAATACTATTGTGATTTCTAGATATTTTTTGCGGTTTAAGTGATATAAATTAGTGGTTTAAGTAATTGTTGTGTTCTAGTAATGTATTTGTTACTTTTAAGTGCTTAGTTTTAGTGTTTTCAGTCTAATTATGCATTGTTTTTCTTGATGTTTTAAATATAAAGAGTTTCAATTATTATGTACGTGTTAGCTTTTGTTATTTCCTTTTTGCTGCTCTACATCTAAATATTACGTTTGGTACTGTATATTGTGTTCCTACTCCTAAACACAAACATGGGAAAGGCTGCTATTTTCCATATAAGTCACATATAAGTAGATACATTTACTTTCACAGGAACTAAGCAGGATCCATAGATTAGTGTGAATGTGTGTGTGAAATATAGAATGCACACATAGATAAACAAGTATGAGTGGGTGTATAAAACACATAACTCACACATAGATAGTAAAGTAAGAATGTGTGTGTAAAATACAGAACGCACACATATAATATAGTAAAGTAGTTTCACCGCCCTTTTGTAGGTGGCGCAGGAGGGCAATCGCGTTAAAAAATATCAACCAAACCGCTACTAAACCACGACCGCATCACAGCTTTTTGACCGTTTCGTATCGCGCTAATAGTTTTACCAAAAGTTGAGACGTTTCTCGACAACAACTGACAGTTAACGCTGTCAAATGAAAGGCAATATCGAATTCCACACGCCTGAACCGAAACTAAACAACAGTTGGTATCAAACCACAACCAAACCATAACTGTACGCTGTCATTTCAAATTAGCGCGATCGGGGCCCAGCTGGCCTAGCATGGCAAAGTAGCAATATGACGCGCGCGCTACGACAAGATTTCTCGCGGACGACGTTTTAGTCGATTATGCTAACATGGCAAACACGAGAGACTATTATCTCTTCGAAGACAATGGACGCCAAACCAGTGCTGCCATGTGATTAGCAACACCGGTTTAGTTCATTCAATTTGTCTTATTTACTATAGTTTTATTTAATTTGCTGTGTGAACGCGTTCATAACAATGACATTTTAGTGAAGTTGACAAGTAAATATCGGGAATATGACTTTTTTTGTTTGTTTTGTATTTGGCTCCACGCGATTTGCGTATTTAGCCAGTGTCAAGTTATAATAAATCTCTAGTTTTGGTAAATAAAAGTCGTTAAAGTTTAGTCTAGGCGCGGTCAAGTCGAAGTGATGCTTCAGTAAAGCGGTGGATACTTTACTGAAGCTTCTATGGAGTTTTGGATAGAATACGAAAATACACGTTTTTCATCTTTGTACTATTTTCCTTTCACTCATGCACGTTTACGAACACACATTAACACTCGATAAAACACAGGTTTTAGTAAATAACACAAAATCAACAACAGCACATTTTCGCATTCCCGCCAAAACTCCGGGAATGTGACTTATCTGGCTGTTGTGAATTTGAATTTTATTTACACACTATCATATAGAAAATAAAGAAAGAAGAAGTATTAGATTATTCCACATAAGAATTTACTTTAAAAATTGCTTGCATTTTGCCAGGCAGAAAAATGTGAGTAAAACGTAAAGTAAACACTACTAAGTAAATAATATCGTTAAACTATGTCCGAGATCCCAGTACATAAGTATAGAAAATGTAGTCTCGATGTCGTCCATAAAATTTTAATGTTTTCTTTTGTAAATAAAACCAAACAAATATCTAAATAAACAACTGTTACAGCTCATTGTGACATGCAAATATTAGAATAATTAACTATCCTTGAATTGAAAATATTACAAAAAACGAATGACACAATAATCGTAACACAATTCATATTTCATTTCCTATAGGTACTTATATAATTATAATATCAAATGTTATTATTTTTCTTATTAATTATACTAAAGTGTCAAAAAATAAAACCAATAATTTAAATAGAATTCTAGAAATTCAGTGGTCAAATGAATTACTTTAAAAATTCAGCTATAGTACATATTATGTATAGTAACATTTTTAATTTTTTATTCGTCCCTACCTACTTTCCTTTGAATTTTGCGTCGCTCGCGCTCTTCATTTATAGTTAAAACATAATTCTAATATGGTACTGCATGCCATTATCACGCTTTCGGACACAGATCAGTATGTATGCTTTCGGAGATAGTCGTTGGCAGTAATAGTCACACAACAGAAACACAAATTATATAGGTATCAGGGTATCACAGAACACTAGTTACCGTGTTACAGTTTTACTCGTCCTCAAAAAGTTCGACGACAAACTACTCGTCAAAAGTAGACAAATAATGAGAAAACTTGACGCGCCATGTTAGCGTTTGTCGACAAAAGAGACACAGATAATAGAACCGTTCGTGTTTGTCGTCATATGACAAAACGAAACGACAAACTCGCTAAGCCATGTTAGCGGTTGTCGAGAAGACTAGTTATCTCTTCTTTCCACGAGATAACGCCACGAGTAAATTTTGTCACGGTGCGCATGTTAGCCCTACTGATCGCGATACATCGTGGAATCGACGAGAGAGCGCACTCTATTCCTTTTATTATAGTACTACTCTATGGTTTAACTCGTCCTCAAAAAGTTCGACGATTAGACAAATAATGACAAAACTTGACGCGCCATGTTAGTGTTTGTCGACAAAAGAGACACAGATACTAGAACCGTTCGTGTTTGCCGTCATATGACAAAACGAAACGACAAACTCGCTAAACCATGTTAGCAGTGTTGCCAACTTTATTTTAACGAACCCACTAATTGTGGTGTTGTTACCCACCAGAAAACCACTAAATTTGGCGATCCCTCAAACCACCAGAAAACCACTAACATATTATGCCAGGCAGACATGCTTCAAAATATTATTTGGAAATAAAACATCAATTACCGGCTGTAATTTATGCTATAAAATTATAGTTTATTTTTGTTAACAAAAAATAAATCCTTATAGACATTAGTCACACATTAAAGACTATCATCTTCGGAAGAATAGGCTTCTTCTACAATTTTTTGAAGAATAAATTTCTTTATTCCCATATTTTTGTACAACCTACGATATTTGGTAATAATATGTAGTTATTGCAGCATCTTCCCTCGCGTTTTAAACTAGTACGGACTGTGAGAATTGAAGATAACAGATATAATTTCATTCGGTTTCTGATAAATAATCGCTAATGCATAGGAATTAGAAAATAATCACAAACACATGTTTTCAATTCAAACCAAACTTGACGCACGGCAGTATTCATACGAATAAAGTCCATAATCAAAATTATTCAAGAAATTGACAAACTGTTTTCGGGGAATCCCTCAAAACCACCACCTCAGTTCTGTGTTGCCTACACATCAAAAAATATACACTTGTACTGTAATGTAAACGTTCAAGTACTTTCCTATATTTAATTCGTGCTAGTGGTTAAAAGGTGTACCTTACCACTAACTGAAACAACCTAAACCACTAAAAAAATCCACTAGCCACTAAAACCAAAATTTGCCCACTAAAAGGTAAGCCTAAACCACCAGATCTAGTGGAAAATCCACTGAGTTGGCAACACTGCATGTTAGCGGTTGTCGAGAAGACTAGTTATCTCTTCTTTCCACGAGATAACGCCATGAGTAAATTTTGTCACGGTGCGCATGTTAGCCCTACAGATCGAATATTTGAAGTGTCACTGAATTCAATCGTGTGACTAAATTAAATAAAAAATTGTTCTGTAGGACTATTAATGCAAGTGATATGTTGCATGGGCTACCATGCCAAATTGCTGTGTGAAGAGTTGTGGTCAGTGGTTCGACATCAGACGCCATTTTTTTTCTGTTTAGCGCGCAATACCTAGCTTTAGTTCATATCCTTTACTTTTCTTTAAAATTATTGATTAATTCACTATCTGAATGTTGACGTTTCTTTGAAGGAACAAAGATAATGTCCTGATTTTATTGATCAGGTTGAGTTGACCAATCCGAATCCATTGTGGCCGCGTCGTCCGTAAGCCATGTACCGGCGTTGGCGGCGGCGGTGTATCGGGAGGTGGGTCTGGGGAAATGGGCTCCATTTCCCCGGCCCCGTTATTACAAAAAACACTTACCGTCACCAAACAGGGACTAATCTACAACACAGAAACAAAATTAAGCCAAAATGGGGGATATTTCCCTTAAAAATCTAAACAATTTAACTAGCACGCTTGTTCAGTTTCACACAAAGTTTACGAATTACGAATTAGAGCTGTAAGAAACCGTATGTATTCGTTACTGAGTAACGAGTACATCGCCAGATTCGAAGTACCGAATCGTTACTTGCAAATTCAATTCGTTACTTCGGTATGTTTCGTATCATGTCAGCTTGATTCGTTATCCGTACGAATACAACGCACGATGCGTGAACTGAAACGGTATGTCCAGCGATCGAATGAATGCGAGTGAGAAATAGCATCGTGGCTTCGTATTGTTCATATTTTTATCCAACTTCAAAATATGGAGCAGAAGGGTCCTCAATTCACCTGTATTTTTTTTTGTGGAGATGTTACTCTTTATCTCCGCCATTTATCGACCGATTCGACTGATTTTCAAATTTTTTTATTTCATTATTTTACTAAGGATTTTTTATGGTGTTACTTTGTGCCAATAATGTCATTAACTATATCTAAGCAAGACGAGAATAGTTCATACGTTAGACAATACGTATGTACCTACATTTATATATTAGTCATTTTACGAAGTCAGGTAATCGTAAGTTCGATACTCGATTGTATCAAAAGTAACGAGAAAAGTAACGATACGAAAGTAATAATAATAATAATAAATATTTATTCACCAAAAAACGAGTACTGATGATTTCAATACCGAATACATACGAGTACTCGATTTCTCGTTACTTTTACAGCTCTATTACGAATAGAGCTGTAACAAATAGTATGCATTCGTTATCGAGTAACGAGTACAACACCAGCGGCGCAAGTACGAATCTTTTCGGTCGATAAAATTGACAGTTAAAATCGATAAAACCCACTGTATCGATTATAACTGTCAATTTTATCGAATAAAATCCACTTTATCAATTTTAACTGTCAATTTTGTCGAATATTATCGACCCGAATAGATCCGTACTTGCGCCGCAGATTCGAAGTAACGATTCGTTATTTACAAATTCAATTCGTTACTCGTATGTTTCGTATGATGTCAGTTTGATTCTTTATCCGTACGAATACAACACATGATCTCAATTCACCTGTACTCGATGCGATGTTTCATGCTAGTACTCGAGTGTATCAAAAGTAACGAGAAAAGTAGTGATACGAAAGTAGCGATTGCTGGAGTTCAGTAACGAATACATACGAGTACTCGATTTCTCGTTACCTCTAATTACGAAGTTACGAACATTAAAAGTGGTTTTTTGGCGGGAATGCGAAAATGTGCTGTTGTTGATTTTGTGTTATTTACTAAAACCTGTGTTTTATCGAGTGTTAATGTGTAATAATGGTGGATTATTAACCATTAAGTGTTCGTAAACGTGCATGATTGAAAGGCAAATAGTACAAAGACGAAAAACGTGTATTTTCGTATTCTATCGAAAACTCCATAGAAGCTTTAATAAAGTATCCGCCGCTTTACTAAAGCATTACTTCGACTTGACCGCGCCTCGACTAAACTTTAACGTGACTTTGACGACTTTCATGTTTCATGGACCAAAACTAGAGACTTATTATATATTATTATTCATATAACTCGACACTGGCTAAATACGCTAATCACGTGGAGCCACAAACAAAACAAAAAAAAACATTAATAGTCACAATGACACTTGTAGCCGCGCACTCACGATTGGGATGTTGACTGATTTTGGGAAAGTGTTTAAAACGATGCGTATGGGCCTAATATAACCCAAAATATTTAAATTTACTTTTTAAAACAACTAATATTTTAATTTTCATGTATTTTAAATGCCGTTTTAAATTTTGCTCCAAAACGCCAATGACGTCACTTGTTCAATACCACAGAGTACTTTTCTATAACACTGTAAACTGACAAGCAAAGAGAATAGAACCACTACTACCTAGTCTGTGCTACGTTTAGTGACAAGTTGAATCGATATTTTCTGTGTATGTATTGTTATGTATTAAAATAAAGTTTTTTGAGCTTACTGATCTATATATATATGCTTTGGTTAATTAATACACAAAAAAAAAATACTTCTTCCGATTGAACAAGTGACGTCACGCGCGTTTTTTGTCGCGTGACTTCGGACCGATGTGATTACATTTTGATTATTGAATTAAAATTAAATTCCTTAAAAATAAACAAAAATATTGTGTTTTATAGGATTTCTGTCACAAAAACTGCCGTTTCGCGGCAAAATTATATTTTTATTTGAATACAGTCAACATCCCAATTGTCGATTTCACAACATCGACAACTTCCAACTATATTTTTCTTTTTTTTTTCATGGCACAGATTAACGGGCTTTGGCTTAATTTGGTAGATAATTTTACAGAGGAGCGAGATAGCTAATACAAATAGACCTTAAACAAAAAGAGACAACCAAGTTTCAACAGTGTTGCCAACTTTATTTTAACGAACCCACTAATTGTGGTGTTGTTACCCACCAGAAAACCACTAAATTTGGCGATCCCTCAAACCACCAGAAAACCACTAACATATTATGCCAGGCAGACATGCTTCAAAATATTATTTGGAAATAAAACATCAATTACCGGCTGTAATTTATGCTATAAAATTATAGTTTATTTTTGTTAACAAAAAATAAATCCTTATAGACATTAGTCACACATTAAAGACTATCATCTTCGGAAGAATAGGCTTCTTCTACAATTTTTTGAAGAATAAATTTCTTTATTCCCATATTTTTGTACAACCTACGATATTTGGTAATAATATGTAGTTATTGCAGCATCTTCCCTCGCGTTTTAAACTAGTACGGACTGTGAGAATTGAAGATAACAGATATAATTTCATTCGGTTTCTGATAAATAATCGCTAATGCATAGGAATTAGAAAATAATCACAAACACATGTTTTCAATTCAAACCAAACTTGACGCACGGCAGTATTCATACGAATAAAGTCCATAATCAAAATTATTCAAGAAATTGACAAACTGTTTTCGGGGAATCCCTCAAAACCACCACCTCAGTTCTGTGTTGCCTACACCTCAAAAAATATACACTTGTACTGTAATGTAAACGTTCAAGTACTTTCCTATATTTAATTCGTGCTAGTGGTTAAAAGGTGTACCTTACCACTAACTGAAACAACCTAAACCACTAAAAAAATCCACTAGCCACTAAAACCAAAATTTGCCCACTAAAAGGTAAGCCTAAACCACCAGATCTAGTGGAAAATCCACTGAGTTGGCAACACTGAGTTTCAATACAATAGAGGACTGGGGAGCAGAGGGCTCCATGTCAAGTGGTACTTGACACGGGCAATATGGAGTACAAAAATATCCATGTCATTGTCAAGTGGTAGTTGACAGGACAAGTCAGAACCGGTCGAAAGACTAAAACTCGAAACCAAACTAAACACCCACAGATTTATAATATTGTCTGTGTTAAAACCACAAAAAACAAATACAACAATGCATGTCTGGCAAAATTAGAGATTCTATTTCACAATAGCAGATGAAATCGCGACCTCAAGAGGTCGCTATTTATCCTAGTTGGGTGACATCTTATATTAATTTCGCCGTAGACGGACTATCTATAGACGACTGGTTTCCGTGCCGCATGTGAGATAGAACGATATTGGGTGGTGTTGCCACATCAAAACGTTTACCCTGGTTTTTAGCAATGCCAGATTTACTCCATAATTTATCTAGAGATCAGGGGTGCAATTTTTGAATGTCACCGAGTGACTAAATATCAGCGATATGACCGATAGTCACCGATTTACAAACAGTCGTATTTTTTAATCTCAGCGGGTGACTAAAATTATCATACCTATGATATCGTTTACGAATGGGTACCCCCACTCGTAAACGATATCATAGATACGAATATTTAGTGCCAATTTTGACTTGAACACAATTTCCAACTTAAAAAATAAAAATAAATAGAATACAATCATAAGTTTATCTGTGATCAAAGCTGAGAAATAGTTGCATGATTGGTATACAGGGTATGACTTTCAAAAATACGACTTTTGCAAATTAGTAATTTCAAAGTCATCGCTGAGAATTTTGTCATCGGTGATTTCGAAATCATTCGTGACATTCAAAACTAGGTCCCCTGTTCTGTAATTAACTAGCCTACACGTTACCCTATAGGAACTGGATTTTTTGCGATCTAAAGTTTGCTTTCGTGGTTATAGAACTTAATGCAAATATCATTCAAATCATTCAGCTACTTCAGGGGAATTGGTGACAACAATTATATTACAGCACTGCAATCAGACGGTTCATTATTAGTTCATTTCTGTATTGCATCTTTCATTCAAAGTCACATTTTCACACTTTTCTACTGGCTACTTTTTACCATAAGGTTGGCGGTTTCACCCGCGCGGAGATGTTGGATTTCATGGTTTTTATTTTTCTGCGCGGAACCCTAATTCTTTTTCTAAAATAAAAGTAGCCTAAGTTACTCCTTGCAACATCAGCTATCTGCCAGTGAAAGTCCCGTCAAAATCGGCCCAGCCGTTTCGATGATTAACCGGAACAAACGGACAGACAGACAAAAATTTTATAAATGGTTGTTTTGTTATAGGTACCGTATATATACTTTCATATGCATTTGGTAAAAAGCTGTTATTTTGATATTACAAACAGACACTTCAATTTTATTTATTTGTATAGTCTAATCAGTTCAATTTTATTTATTTGTGTAGTAGTATTTGTATAGTGTTTATATATTTATATGACATAAAAATACGTGGTCTGGGGAAAAATAATTTCGAATGCAGGCAACACAAAACTGAGATATTTTTTTGGTTGAAGGATTCTAACATTGATTGAATTCAACTTTATTGCATATTAATGAACAAAGTTCTATTCTTAATGTTGTTGTCTAGAGTGTTTATATTTTTAACAATCAATTTTGAAGCCTAAATATGATCCAAAAGTACTGTACTTACGAGTGAAAAGACAAATCGGGAAGTTTTTGTTCACTGTCACTTTTGCATCCTAACACACTGCACCGAACCATTTTCTCATAGTAAATTTGTTAGGGAAATTGTTATTCACAATTTGGAAGTAATAAAACGTGTTCACAGTCTGGTTTCAATTAATAAAAGCGTCAAAACTGCGGCGAACTCCAGAATATAGGGCGAACTGTCAATGTTTGTTTTGCACAATAGTGTGAATGACCTTGGAAAAACCGGCACGCGACATGAAACAAAAAGTCATATCGTTCTATCTCTTTTCTTTACATGAAGTATGCATAAGTGGTTCTCCTTCTTGTATGAATGAGATGCAAGCTATCTAGTCGTCTATTACCTTCTCTGTCTAGGAATTTCGCCTTTTTTTTTTTTTTTTTTTTTTTTTTTTTTTTTTTTGTTGCCCGGGGGAAAACTCGTTTATGAGCCAGCCCCCCCGTGCCTGGGTACGGTCACGGGGGGAGTGTGGGCTTCCCGCTCGCCCGCTGCGCAGCGGACTACCCACCAAAAACCCCCGGGGCGTTTACGGCTCAGCTTCTGGACGGGGTTGCGGTGCCACTTTCGCACTCCACGCGGAACCCCGTCAGCCGTCGTCCGCCCCCAGGGGCGGACCCGCCTCGCGGTGAGCTCTGCTCCCCCGCTCGGCTCGGACGGCGCGCCCACGCTAGACGCGCCGCCCCCGCCTCGGGAGGGCCCTTACCTATGAAAGGTGAGGGACGCCTGATGTCCCCACATCCGACGCCCCAGGCCCTCCCGGAGGAGGCGGGGAACGATGGGTACCTCGTCCCCGCCTCCGTGCTCTCCTGAGCGGAAGAGAGAGGGGGTCAATCTCCCTCTCCCGCTCATCGGTCTCCCTTTGCTCGACAATAGTCTCACAAAAGGAGACCATGGCGTCCCAGGCCTGCTCGCTGCCGACCATCTTTCGCAAGACGGCCTGCAACGAGAGGTCCGGGCCCACGACCGCGACTAGAGCTCGTCGCGGTCCATCGCCCCCCGGACATGCCTCCAGTGCGTGGCGCGAAGTATCCTCCGCGCAACCACACTGGTGACACACCGGGGTTGCCTCCCTTCTCGCCACGTTACACAGGTACCTCCCGAAACAACCATGTCCCGAGAGGACCTGTGTTAGGCGGAAGGTGAGGCTCCCGTGCCCTCGCAGGGCCCACCGTTCGAGTACGGGACGGATCGCCTCCAAAAACCGGACGGCGCCGTCCCCCCTCCGTGCAGGCCCCGCGAGGAGCCTCCCCCTCCAGGACGCCAGTGCCGCTGTTCTGGCGTCCCGCCTCCACCGCACCACCTCCTGCGGTGCGGGAGGCTGACCCCGCTCTCTCGCCTGCGCTCGCTGCCAAAAGACCGAGGACAGAACCTCGGCCTCTAGGTCCCATGGAAGGGACCCGGACAGCGCGCAGGCGACCTCGTGGGAGAGTGTCCGGTACCCGCGGCACACTCTCACCGCCATGACCCTCTGCGCCCCATGAAGGACGGCGATCTCTAGCCGGTGTAGAGACCCCGCCCAGATCGGGGCCGCGTAGAGGGCCATCGAGCGTACCACCGCCATATACAGGCGGCGGCAGCTCCCGTCTCCCCCCCCGAGGTTGGGGAGAAGCCGGCTCAGCGCGGCAGCTGTTCCCGAGAGCTTAGGAGCCAGCTGCCGCAGGTGGGCACCGAATTGCCATCGCCGGTCAAGAACGACGCCAAGATATCTCAGCGTCGACCCGACCGCGATGGTGACCCCGCCCACCACTATCGTTGAGCCTGCAGGTGGCGCTCGCCTCGGACCGTGGAAGTAGATGGCCTCTGACTTCCCGAGCGCCACCTCTAGGCCCAACCTCCTTATCCTGGCGACGACCGCAGCGACGCCGGCCGTGGCCAGGATGGACGCCTCCCTAAACGTCCCTCCTCGGGCGGTAACAAGCGTGTCGTCAGCGTAACAAAGGACGCCGACGCCATGCAGGTTAGCGCCCCGGAGTACCCAGTCATACCCGATGTTCCAAAGCAAGGGCCCCAAACAGGACCCCTGCGGAACACCGCGCACGACCGGGTACCTCCCCTCGCCAGCTGCCGTCGGGAAGACTACCTCTCGATTCGACAGGTAGTCTCCCACGAGGCGCTGCAGGTACTGGGGCACCCGGTGATACCCCAGCGCCCTCCTGATCGTGCCCCACGGGAGGGAGTGAAAAGCATTGGCGATGTCTAAAGACACCGCCAATACACCCCCGCCCGCGGAGCACGCCTCTTCGGAGAGGTCGCGGACGCGCGCAATAGCGTCGACAGTCGAGCGACCTCTCCGAAACCCGAATTGCACATCTGCCAGGTTCGGGCCGACCCTCTCCAATATTAATTTCGCCTAGCGGAGGTGTTATGCGGGGTGTTTATTTAACTTTTCCCCAGATAACATTTTATCAAGGATAACGCACATCAGTCGCCCATTTTTTTAACTTTTTTTTGAAGTTTTATTCTAAGACAGTTTAGACAGTTGACATTGACAGATTCAATTGTTTTGTAAATTGTAATGGACGCGCGCGCGTTGTAACTCTGTAAGTCTGTAAGCGATTTGCGTAGTGTTTCCAATTCATTGATTTCATTATTTTCACGTTCGCGTCTTGCAGTTCGATGTAGAACAAAGAACTCTCTCGATGCAAGTTTAGTTCGGTTATCTTGATTAGCTAAGATTTATTGAGATTCGTGGTCTCTGGGCTATTATGACGTCTCAAATAGGGGATGAAATTGGTGATCTATCTGCCATGTCTACGGATGCGGACTCCCAAAATGCAAACGAAGGTGAGTAAAATCATTGTAAGTCTTGATATTTTGAATCAAAATTGGCCTTAGGTCATATACTTTTAAGTAAACTTGCCGAAGTTTAAACAAGTAGACCCCTTGGTATCCTCTACAATTCCTATAAAGTACAGTGTCATTTTACATTTATTCAATTGATTATTTCGCGCTTTAGTTCGAATACACAAAGAAACTAAAGACTAAAGATATACTTGCGCTTATACATTAAAAAATCAATTCATCATGAGGCTCTTGCCCTCAACTCAATAGTTAGCAAGTCGTACTGACCCTTGTTGGTTGTTGCCATCTAGAGCTGAGTGCTAGGTAAATTTATTATTAATTGTACTGTGCCTTATGTTTTATAGTGTTTAAGAGTTGAATAGGCCGTCTGGTGTCAAATATGCTTTAATTTCAGCAGGTTCCAGTACCAGTGCTGATGATGGGTCATCAACCAGTGCAGTTACTCCGTCAAGTAACGAGCAGGCATCTCGGCAATCAAACTTGCAGCGCATTCAGCAGAGAAAGCAGCAAGTTTTCAACTGGCCACATAACAAGAAACTGCTCAAGCTGGCCATTTATTCTGGTTGCCAGGTATCATGGCTTAGTTATTACAGGTTGAATGATCGAAATAGGTGTAGATGATCTGCTTCCAAACTACAAGAAACTAGCTTCCGCCCACATCTTCATCCATGTAGTATTATTTTTACAAATTGTAGCCTATGTGTTATTCTGATGTATAAGCTATATTATTGTAAAATCTCATCAAAATCTGTTGAGTAGTTTTTGCGTGAAAGAGTAACAAACATCCATATATACATCCTCACAAACATTTGCATTTATATTATTAGTAGGATAACTAAAAATGGTCAAAAGAGTGGCCAAACTCGAATTTGCAAATAACTGCATTTTCAATTTTTTTTCTATATTATCTTAGTTTCAATATTCGAAAGAAAAATTGAAAATAATTTCCTTGGACCAAATTCAATGAACAACCCTCGGATAAAAAATTGAAAAGAATTGTAAATGTAGGTACAGCATTGGTTAATATTGATGTTATATGACCAACAAATGGCATAACAGATGATCCGTTGTTCATTATTTTCCAGTTATTAGTCCCTCTCTCTCTCTATCTAAGGAAGGATATCGGACATGATGAAAACCTAGATTGTCAAATTTGACACAATAGACACAAATATATACATCACAAAAATTTCGCTTCCAACAGGATTGGAACCTGCATCTTCTGGCTATCCGGGCCAGATGCTGGCCGTGGGCCGTGTGAACATCCGCTAGTGTCGGTTAACACTATAAAATATATATCATAAAGTTGACACAATAGAGTTTATATACGTTTGTTTTTAGTATTGAAATATGTTTTCAGACTCCAGACTGCAACTGCAATGGATGGAAGACCCCAGTACCAGTGCAGCCACCTAAAGGCACTTCGAGAGCTGATATGCAGCCACTGGCTAGCTTCACAGATCCATGCCGGAATTGCAACCACATCCTTGGTATCATGAAATCACTCTACAACTATTAGAATGAAAGAAAACTGTTCATTCACAGCAAAACAGAATTAAATTTTTTTACTGTCATCCCATATACATGGGTTGCATTATCTCACAGATATGTAATAATTATTGTATATACTGCCGTCGTAACAAAAAAGGGCACAACTAACATTTTTAAAAAAAATGAGTTATATACATATTTAGAATCAGGAAAAAAAGGCGCATCTGCTCAATTTTTTGTAGAATTTTATCTTTAAGGAATTCGGAGATACAGTACGCTCAAAAGGCACAAATGAAATTAATATTCATGTTTTATAGATTGAAAAGGCTCATTTATTTACCATTATATTGAAAAGGCACAAATACGTAGATGTGATTATTTACTTCATATAGATTTTTCTAAAAACTACTTTGAAAAGGCTCAAATGCCAGATGTGCCCTGTTTACTTAATCATTGATCAATTCATGTCTCGATTAATTGACATACAAAAGGCACAAATAACCAGTTGTGCCTTTTCTTTAAATTATTTACGATTAGAGGTGAGGAAAGGGGGGCAGGGTTTGAGTGAAACGCGTCAGTTGTGCCTGCGACATCGGAGCGACACGGCTCCCCATACTTTCCATACAAACGCTCGTACGCGATTATAGGGTCCTAATAAATTTTTCTTTAGATGTTTTGAGCAAATAGGTATCATGTGCTCTATATCTAGAATTCCGTGGAAGCAAAAATGTAAAATTTTGAGATTCCAACTCAGTACAAGCATTCAAAAATCACCTTTTTTGGACAAATTTTACCTTGACTTTGGCCGTTCACAGTGTTCTCATAATTAATGTAAAATTCATCAAAACACTTCCATATAATCCTTGGACATGTAATGGAGATTCTAAATAACAAAAAATTTTTTCACACACTTGTAAGGCATTTTCAAAAACACGTATTTCCGGGAACACGTTTTAGAAAATTACCACGCACTAAGTGTCTTCGGAAATTTTCTTTGGAAATTTATTCCAAAATTTCAGAATGCCAACCGAAGGCTCTGGCGTTGTCTTTCTTTTTCCGTAATGCCTGTTTTTTTTTCGATGAACAAAACAGCCTATAGGCCATTTTTGCGTTCTAGGATTTTTGCGTTAGGCGGGTCATGAAGCGGCACCTTAAGAGCCTACGAGCCCAACCCTCCAACTCATCGGTGGGCGCGGCTAAAATGCATGCTATTTCGTCTAACATTCGTGGGACAAGGTAAGGCTCTGCAGCTATGAGTAGTACGAAGCTAATGCTCGCGCATACACAGCTACACACTCTCGTAAAGTCGCGACCTGCCGCTTCTACGCACACATGCGTGATCTTATGAATGGCGATTCTTCATTCAAAGAAATTTCGTGAATATTCGTGTGATGGCGCTCGCTTTTGTTACTTGTACTATTATCTATTCTGAGCTCTCGTTTGGTCATCGCGCCGCGCGCGCCATTTTTCATTGTTTGCTTCTTTGAGTATAAATTGTAAATTGTTTGGTTTGCCTACAGTCCGCTGCAAACATAGTAATAAGCTATATTATCTACTGTAAGTAAATAAAGTTTCATCAAAATCCACTCAGTAGATTTTGCGTGACAAACATCTATCCATATATCCATCCATCCATCCTCACAAACTTTCGCATTTATAATATTAGTAGGATAGGAAGTAGGAAGAGTAGGACAGGATTTATGTATATATATGTATGTATGTGTATAGATTCCAATGAAATTTGGTGTGAAAATAGCTAGAAGCGCGAGAAAACACACAGGGTACTTTTCAACAACATCATCACTTTTCATAATTGTCGATCTATAGAACGGAAGAAATTTGGGTTCGAGATAGCTTGAAGCCTGTGAAAGAACACAGGATACTTTTCATCATTGTCAATCATTTGAACGGATTTTATAGAAATTTGGTGTGGAAATAGTTTGAAGTCTGAGAAAGAAAGCAGTGTAATTTTCAACCTCATCATCACATAATAAAATAATCGTGCATTTGGACAGCGTAGAAATCTGCAGAAGTTATTTTCGGAAACAAATTTATCTAAGTATGCAAATAAATAAAATTGAAGTGTCTGTTTGTATTATCAAAATAACAGCTTTTTACTAAATGCATATGAAAGTATATACGGTACATAAAACAAAACCATTTTTAAAAATTTAGTCTCTTTGTTCCGTGTAATCTCCGAAATGGCTGAACCTATTTTGACAGGACTTTCACTGGCAGATAGCTGACGTTACAAGGAGTAACTTAGGCTACGTGAGCGAAACCGCGGGGTATAGTAACTGTACTGTACAGGGGTAGTAATATCTAATAGTTCTTCATGTTTTATTCTCAACAATCAAACTTGTACACTATAGACAATAACAAGTTTGTATATTATAGGTAACAGACAGTACCCTACCTATGTGTTCGACGATAACTTCCGAATGAAAACTGCCAGCGCTGGAGTAGTTACCTACGTCAGGCGGTATATTTGTAAGGTAGGTAACTACCTACCTACCTACCTAAGTACCTACATAACTTAATAATTTTAGGTGATTCCTACGAGTATTATAACAGTCCTCCAAGTCATTATAATATATAATGCGCGGGTCAGCGACCCCACACACATTGGTACCTACATCTCATCACTCATTTCTACACAAAAAATGTCTCACCCATACTCCTGCCAGGATGACCTTTCGTTTAGATAAGTAGGTATTTAATTACACGACTACACAAAAAAGGAGTGTAATGAGTAATGAGTGTGATGAGTAATGTAATGAGTGTGATTGTATATACATACATACAAACATACGTGAACCCTAAAAACATAACACAAAAAACTGCACAAAAGTTTTGGTGGAATAAAGAAACTCACGTACATACGTGATTCGGTGAGATTTCGATGTATGGGGTATCGCTAGAATCCTTACATAATCCCGAGCGACACTAGCTAGGACTGTCGTGGTTTTTTTCATGATCGATGTAACTTTTGTTACATGGACTTGTTTACATAAAGGTACTTTTCAACATTTATAGTTCTAGTAAGTACGTTATATAGCCTACTTGGCTTCCGGCCGTGGCTTCGCCCGCCTGGCTTAGGTACAAATACAATATCTTTATAAATTATAGTCTGTGTTATTCTGATGTATAACCTCTATATTACGTACTGTAGTTTCATCAAAATCCGTTCAGTAATTTTTGCGTGAAAGAGTAATGAACATCCATCCAAACATCCTCAAAAATTTTCGAGTTTATAACATTAGTAGGATAGAAACGTACTCAGTAGCTGGTATATATTTATTATCACGTACACTGTATTATGTAACCGACCATATTTTTTATACTATTGAATAACGAGACGAGCTGGTCATTTTCTTGATGGTATAACACATATAATTATATTACTCTGATAGAATAACGCCCGCCCATAACGATTGCAGTACCTACTCAAACTTCTAAGCACAAAGGCCGGCCCCACTAGGTGGACCGATGACCTTGTCAAAAGCGCGGGAAACCGTTGGATGCGCGAGGCGAGTAGCAGCTAGCCGGTCCAAGTGACGTCCTATGGGAGACCTCAGACACATGTATGCAAACGTACGTTTGCTTGTCAGAATATCCATGCTTTTTCATCAAGCGCGAATTACGAGATACTACACGTGTAAGCGCGGCTCGTGGTTTTTTGATGGTTTTGCATACGCAAAACCACGAAATATACAAGAACGGCAATATTGTCTCGAAGACCTGCCTTGGCTCAAAGCGACGACTGCTCCGCTTTACGCTACATACATCACTTGCACACCACCTCTTATTTACCGTGGCGTCTGCACTGAGCACGCAGTGGTTGTGTAACAATTGTTTTGAATGGAGGTCGTACAAGCGGGTGCCGTGGGAAGCAACCGTCGCCGACTAGAGTTCCATCCAGCCAAAACTACAACGACACCAGACGATACGATATGCGTCAAGCGGGGATCGTGGTTTTTCCATGGGCCGCAAGCGTTGTTATTTCGTCAAGCAAACGTACGTTTGCACACGTGTGCCTGGGGTCTGCCTATGGGAGAGGCCTATGTTCAGCAGTGGATGTCTTCTGGCTGATGATGATGATGATGATTATGACAAAACAGAGAGTAGTTTCATGCTTTTACACAGACGAGCTGGCGCAATAATTCAAACAAATCAACATTGACGGCTTCGTATTTTTTGCACGTACGTAATGAGCCGTGATTTTTCACCATTCGTGAGCGCGCACATGAATAGATACTATGCTGAATTCTTTGAATACGGATATATAATTCTAGAAGAAAATGTGCCACTGAAAAAATAAATCCAGAAATAATAACGATTCGTCGGTGTGTGGATGAGCCGTTTAGTTCTACCACCTGGTAAAAAATCCGGTAAGAGGTAGGCGAGGGTTGTTGAGGGTTGTAGGTACCTAACATCAAAAAATATGGGTCCCGAACAACGAAACATGGCCGCCATACAAAAAGTAGAAGCGAATATCTCGTAAACGGTAGCAGTTAGGTGGGGGGTGTTTGAACCAACGTTGTAGAGGACCGCGAAACTTTCCAAAAAGTAAAAAAATAATTAAAAAGGCGATAAAAAATTTCGACCAATAAAAAATTCCCGCGTCGCCGCTTTATTTTCATTTCCCGATATCTCTGAAGATATTCATTCAAATCGAACGAGGTCAACGGCTATATTGGTCACGATGAAACATTCTCGATGATAAACGCATTTATTTAGATAAGGATGAATATCGTGTAGGTGGAAACACGGCTGCAAACGAAGCACCATTTTTTGCTAAATTTCAAAATCATAAAAACGCGAATTGCGAGCCAACCCGAAAAGATAGACATACTTATGCTATCTCGGACTTTTTTATAGATCTCTTCAACGGAAATATTTCTTCCATACATTGTTTTCGTATAGCTCTAACTATAATTATGGTCAGCTCACGTCTCAGAAACTGATGACAACAGAAATGATGGGGAGAATTTTTGACAAATATCATCACAACAGCCAGCGCGCCGCAGTACTAACTGTTACCTAATCGGGGCGCCGCCGCATAGAATTATAATCAAAGCAAAGGTTAGGTAGCCGGGCCACCGCCGCCGGCGCGCGGCGTTGCATGGCCGGGGTTACCGCCGGCGCGCGGCGTTGCATGCCAGGCGCGCGCCGGCGCGCGGCGTTGCCGGACTACCGCCGGCCGCGCGCCGAACCGGAGTCCGTCTGATCATAAAGTATTGTAGTAGCTGTATATTCTCTTTGGATTCGACCTAGCTATTCGATAACTTTTGTCGATTGTATCGAGGCTCGATAAATTATATAAAAAGTTGATTAAACCCAATTTATCGATTTGAATTGACAATTTTATCGATCGACAAGATCCGTACTTGCGCTGCGGGCCGGAGGTACCTATGTACCTATTATAATAGACCGTATACCTACACCCATCCAGACGAATTCTCGCAGAATATCTTCTAAGAAGAATATCTCAGTAGGTCATGCTTTTTATTTTACATTTTTGAAAAAGTTGACTGACTATGGCTGGTATTTTAGTATACGAGACATAGGTAGTGTACATACCTACATGCCACTGTACTGACCAATAAATGAGTAGTAAATATAGGTGATAAGGTATAACTATAATAAGTAGAATTCAGCGGGCCCAAGTACTAACTCTTACCTATTCTGTGGCGCCGCGCAGCCGGGCGCCGCCGTCGTCGCCGGAGGATTTCAAGTAAAGCGGAGGTAAAATAGGTACCTAGGTACTCATCCAAATGGACTCTCACAGAAAATGTTCTAGAAAGATCGGTGGGTAGCCTAAAGCCTTACCTACTTATGCTTTGCTTACCTATGCTTTCGCCTTTGTGTTTTACTGATTGCTTACGTATTTTATCATACTCACCTACTTCTTATACCTAGCTATAGAAGACATAGGTTCATACCTACTGTAATTCAATTGCCAGAGCGACCGATAAATGAGTACCTAATTAAATATAATAAAGGTACCTACCTAAACTCTTTTTTGAAACACCAAGTTAGATATTATAGGCATTTCTTCCATACATAATTTTCATACCTATAGCTATAAATATATGGCCAGCGCAAGCATCGGAAACTATACAACGGGACGATTTTTTCTGAATTATTATAGATTACCCCGAACAAACACAAAACATGAGCGCCAGACGGCTTTTAAAGCTAATTAAAAATTCTAGATTATAGCCTATCACATTCTCGGATGATCTCTCTTCCATTTCGTGAAAATGCTATGAAAATCATGCAGTAGTTTCCGAGAAGACAAACACAAAAACAAAGACGAATTCAGCGCGCCGTAGTACTAACTGTTACCTATTCTGTTCTATCACGTGACGCAGCTAGTAAATTCAAATAATTTGCTGTATTGAATTTTAGTAGATACCTACTCGTATCGACCTACCTACAGAGTTATATTATTCATTTCATTCATTTTTATTATTCATCACCATCATCATCACAGGAAGGGCCGTGTGGCCGTGCGGGTAACACGGATAAGATCACCCTATCTCTTCAGAAAAAAAATTTGTTATATCAAAATAACAGCTTTTTACCAAATGCATATGAGAGTATATATATACGGTACCTATTATAACAAAACAACCATTTTTAAAATTTTTGTCTGTCTGTTTGTTCTGGGTAATCTCCGAAACGGTTGGGCCGATTTTGACGGGACTTTCACTGGCAGATATCTGATGTTATAAGGAGTAACTTAGGCTACTTTTATTTTAGAAAAATAATTGGGGTTCCGTGCAAAAAAATAAAAACCAAGAAAATCCAATATATCCACGCGGGTGAAACCGCGGGCAGCAGCTAGTTTATGAACTTTTATGAATATATAAAGCTTTTTTATATAACGTGTACAATAAAGTTATCTATCTACTCACGGCGAAATAACCGTAGTTTTTTTACGGCAAAAAAACGTACCTATATGTATATAAAATAAGTGGTCTAAAGGGCTATTAGACGCAATGAATTGACGCAAAGCATAATCACGGACCACGCGCAAACCAAGGAAAATTACCTACTATTATTATTGTTATTATTGTCAGCCTCTTACGTTCCCACTGCTGGGATACCGGCCTTCTCTCAGAGAAAGAGAAATAAATGTATTTTCTTTCTTTCTTTCTTTCTAGAGAGATGGGCCATAATCCACCACGCGGGCCCAGTTCGGCTTGGTGGATGTCGCATGTCCTCGAATTTTGTGGTTCTTGAACATGCCGGTTTCCTCACGATGTTTTCCTCACCGTTTTAGAGCGAGTGTCAATAATCCGCACATAACTTGATATAAGTTATTGGTGCGGGACGAGTAGAGATTAGAACTATGGTGCGTCGGATTGAAAGTCGCACAAGTTACCGCTCTCGATTCACTCTCGCTTCTACGAAAGATAAAAATTATTTCACAACCACTGCGTACTCAGTACAGACGCTGCGGTAAATAAGCGGTGGTACGCAAGTGATGTATGTAGCGTAAAGCGGAGCAGTCGTCGCTTTGAAACCAGACCGTCTGGCCGTAGTGCCGGTCTCGTCCGTTTAGTGGATTTTAGAGGTTTTTTTAGATGTTTTTTTCTTCAAACTGCGATGCGCGTGTAAATACTTACCTCGTATATGTGTAATTGTTGCAAAACCATGGTTATTTTGGTTTTTTATTTATATTTCAACATAAGCCGTGTAACCACAAAAACTAACTTTTAGACGCCTGTTTAACTCGACAGTGCCTAAAGATAAACCTCTAAACTGATTAGAAAAGTCACAACAGAGTGGAGTTAGACAATGGTTAGACACTACTTAAATCTCGATTTGTGGTTCATATTTAAACACGCGACTACGGCATGTTTAGGAGTTAAACTCTGTTTAACACACCGTAAACAAGTATTAAACAGCGTTTAACTCTTAAACATGCCTTAGTCGCATGTTTAAATAAGTAATTAACCACAAACCTTGATTTAAGAAGTGTCTAACCATTATCTACCTCAATTCTGCGGCGCGAGTACGGAAGTCGGTTCGACAAATATATCGAATGTTGCGAGTACCGAAGTCTGATCATAAAGTATTGTAGTAGCTGTATATTCTCTTTGGATTCGACCTAGCTTTTCGATAACTTTTGACGATTGTTTCGAGGCTCGATAAATCCCACTTTATCGATTTGAACTGTCAATTTTATCGAATTTTATCGACCGAAAGGATCCGTACTTGCGCCGCTGATGTGACATTTCTAATCATTTTAGAAGATAACGGTGACCTTATCATAGAATAAATACTCATCGTACAAGCCGTTATGATTATTTCTAATCATTTTGCTCGTGAAAGTTGTGTAGCGTTGTTTAACTTTTAGACACTGTCTAGCTAGACAAAACCACCAAAAACTATTTTTAGACGCCTGTTTAGCTAAACAGCGTCTAAAAATAGTTTTTGTGGTAACGCGGGTTTAGTTCAAGTAGGTACGTATGTACTTACTAGGTAGGTTATAGACTTGTGCTATTATCTATTCTGTGGTTATAAGGAGGTACGTACCTACTCAGTTATCAGTAAGTACATAAGTACCTACCTAAGTACTTACAACATAACACCGTATATCGGTCTTAGTCTTACTAAAAACACACCCTAAACATGTGTTAAACAGCGTCTAACTCCCAATCATGGCTTACTCACGTGTTTAAATATGAGCAACCACAATCATTTTATATCATAACTAGCTGCTGCCCGCGGTTTCACCCGCGCGGACTTTTTGGGTTCATGGGTTTTTTTTGCGCGGAACCCTAGTTGTTTTTCCAAAATAAAGTAGGAGTACCTTATAACATCAGCTATCTGCCAGTGAAAGTCCCGTCAAAATCGGTCCAGTCGTTTCGGATATTACCCGGAACAAACAAACAGACAGACAGACAAAAATATTAAAAATTGTGTTTTTGTTGGTAGGTACCGTGTATACTTTCAAATGCATTTAGTAAAAAAAGCTATATTTTTGATATTACAAACAGACACTTCAATTTTATTTATTTGTATAGATCATTTTATAGACGTTTTTATTTAGACACTGTCTAGCTAAACATGAGTCTAAAAGTTGGTTTTGTGCTAACACAATATGTAATAATAACAAATCGAATAATAATAGGTAGGTTTCTACGTAAATAGATAAGTATCTATTTACTTAAATTCTATTAATAGATTTCTATTTATTAGTATTTGAAAAAGATATAGGTAGGTAATATTATTACAAAAATACGATTTAGCCATTGTTGTACTGAAGTCAAAAATAAACACAGAACACTTCTCTAACGCAGCAAAGTCCAAATTCACAAGCATAGGTAAACATCCAATTTAGGCAAAGAAATCTGAATCCAATATAGCGGGCGGTGGCATTATCATAGAACACAATTATGATAATACGCATATCGTTTTACGTCTTCGGTCGATCACCTTGACCTTTGCTTGTTCGTAATGCCGCCCACAAATTATATAGGATGCCGCCGCACGCACCGGCCGGTCGACCGCGTCTGGTGCGAGACAGTACTTTGTCACAAACATCGCGGTGTTTCGTGACTTTGAAATGGCACAGCAGCACACAGCGGGCACTGTAGTGTGCGTGAGACACTTCCCTCCTCTCCCCGCCAGGGTGGTAAAATTTCCGTGAGACGCGCGATGGTTCGACTCGAAAATCGGCGCGCAAAAATGTACGAATTGGCTTCTGGTACTTGGGGTGTTACGGCAAAACTACTAAATGTATTTAGTCAAACCAAAGTTATTTGAAATGTCGACAAACTAAAGCTTGTTACTATGTTCTTTATTTTTGAGTTTTCTTAGTTCTTTTGTAATTTATTTACGTCCAAACTTGCGTTAAAATATGTGCTAAAATACAGATGTTTGAAGGCTCATTACTTTTAAGCCACTTATTTTTTTTCTGTATAATTAGCAGATCAACCTAGATAATGAAGAGATAAATCGATATTATTCTTAATTTTGGACTTAAAACGTCAAGTAGTGGAGTAATAACCCAAATACGGTTGTATGGAGAAATGAACGACTCGTTTTCCCTTAAGAAGAAGAAGCGAGTGTATGACTTTGAAGACTTTTGCAAAGCTGTCTCTGATACTGGTCCAAATATCGTGGTATTTGTTAACGAAAATTGTAGGTAGATACTTAATTATCCCTAATAATTTATAAATAACTATTGAAGTTTAAGAACTTTGTTATTCTTGAAATTTTTGTTTCCTAAAAGAATATTTGTTAAGTTTTGTTTCATTTATTTGGATAAACTGACCAGAAATGGCATTTACAAACATTGCGTAAATATTTCCAAGTAGGTATGTTTTATAGTTTATTAAACTTTCTTAAAATATTTTTTTTTTTTCTGTAGAAAAGCTAGGTACTGACCTAAGTAAATTTACATTAAAAAGGCGCAATTAGACAAATGGGCCCTTTTTTTAGTGACTCACTGACCAATTTCCTTACAATATTAAAAAGAAAGGTCACATTTGGTTAACTATGCCTTTTCTTTGTAGTAAGTGGTATTTTTTTTATATTTTTTTTTTAAGTTGAAAGGAATAATTTGAATTTATTTAATAAATAATTATATTAGCAAACTTAAATGTAAAAAATATAATAGTACTAACCTTCACGCAAGTGTCATCAGTATTTTTTTTTCTTTAAATCAATAGGTTTCTGCACTATGGAGCAGAATATGGTGAAAACTTTAATCCTTATTATCTCGGTTTGACGAAAATGATAGATGTGCCCTTCTCTAGTACGACGGCAGTATATTCATATATAAACACTTTTGGCTCAATATATTGTAGCAAATGAGGTATCTTTGTTTTGAAAGGTTGAAATTGCTGATAGAAATAAATTTAGCTCAGTCGCCCATTGCTTCTCGAATTCATTAAATTGGGCTAGTCAACTGACTGGCTGAACTGTGAGAGGCTAAATTTACCAGTTGACTGATACAACCTTCTAGGACTGGTCAAAAGTTGCTCCAAAGGATTTAACCTCTATCCCACCTGATAAGGCAATGATGTATTCAGGGAATCTGGAATTACACATTAAGCTAAGGTAGCTCTATAATGCAGCTGCCCAAACACACAGCTGGACAACACAATATAAACTATTATTTATACTCTATTAGTTAGCATTTGAACACTATCTCATCAGACTTTAAGCGAAGTCGAAAATGGTGAATATGCTTAACCTAGATTAAGGACTAGAAAGCAGCTGCCGGAACACAGCAATAAGTGTTTAGTGACAGATGTTCTACTTGAGGGAGCTAGTTAGCCTAGAAAGTGACGAGTACTAGAAAATTGCCCACCACCGAGCAAAAAGTTGATTGTGTAATATAGTCCGAGCAATAAACCAGTTATTTTATTTTCAGAGAAGCATGTAACGCAGCTGCAAGGTCTCCCGGTAGCTGAAGTCAACCGCCTGCTTGGTACTGTGGTTGATGTAGAGAATATCTTCATGTCCATGCATCGGGAGGATGATCATGACACTAAGCGCGTTTATTACTACCTATTCAAAGTAAGTATCGGCCTAGCAATAGTAGACAAAAATTGTAAAAATTATTTAATATGTTTATAAGTAACATGTGTACATTTTTTTTTATTATTATTATTTTATGTTTTATACTCTGCAAGCTCCAGGGCTTGCACCCTTTTTTGCTAATTAAATTATTTCTCGCAATTTTCACATCACATCATTAAATTAACAAAAAGAATACTCCAAAGACATAACTGGTGACATACATACACACATAAATACTAACTTTATAAGAATACTTCTTTTTTTTTGTTGCACCATGTATACTTTCATATGCATTTAGTAAAAGCTGTTATTTACATTACAGACACTTCAATATTATTTATTTGTTTAGATTTGTTTTTTTTATGCTATTTGGTAACGAGACAAGCTGGTCGTTTGCCTGATGGTAAGCATAACGATGGCCCATAACAATTGCAGCACCACTCAGAACTTTGAGACACAGGCCTGCGCAGAACTGCAGTGCGCCCGCTACCCTGAGACATTAAGTATAAGTCTCATAAGCCCAGTAATTTCACTGGCTTCTCTGCTCATCAAACCGGAACAACAGTAATGCTTGCACATGCTTGGCGGCTGATTCCAAGAGCAAAGCGGTGGTAACAACCCAGACGGACACTCGGAGAAGAGATAATCCTACCACTAACAAGTAATAGATAATTCTACTGTTCAACCTCGTTCTCTCCAGATCCTGCGCAAGTGCATCCTGTCCCGCACGCATCCTCGCGTGGACGGCCCTTTAGGCCAGCCGCCCTTCGAGCGGCCTTCCATCGCCAAGGCCATCACTAACTTCGTACTATACAAGTTCAACACCCTGCCTCAACGCGAATGGCAGACAATGTACGACCTGGCCAAGATGTTCCTTCACTGCTTCAACCACTGGAACTTTGAAACGCCTAGTGTAAGGAAACTCGTAAGTAATACGCGTTTATACCCTGTTCCAGAATCTTCGATATTTTATGTAAACAAAGGGGTTGACAGAACGAAAAAATTTATAGAAAACTGTGCAATCCATAATTTGATGATAGACACTATTATTATTTGATTTTAGATTATAATAAGATAAACTTAAATTATTGAAAAATCTTGAATGAATCGTTTTTGCAAGATTGTTTATTTTAAACATAACTATAATAAAAGGAAGTTATTTTCGTGCAGTTATTTTTCTTAGACTGGGAACACAGCAGAGATTAGAAACATTTTGTGCAATCGCCGCCATTTTCGTTTTCTGTCTGTTGATCTGTTCCAATCTCTGAACTCAAGTGACATTTCTTTGTTTACAAAAATATGTAAGATTCTGGAACGGGGTATAGATCGCCGGGAAATATATAGTGTAACCACAAACAAAAAACATTTTTAGTCGCCTGTTTAGCTAGACAGCGTCTAAAGATAAACGTCAAAAATGACTAGAAATGTCACAACAGAATTGAGTTAGACAACGGTTAGACACTACTTAAATCACGATTGGTGGTTGCTCATATTTA
Source organism: Crocallis elinguaria (assembly GCA_907269065.1). Lineage (NCBI taxonomy): Eukaryota > Metazoa > Arthropoda > Insecta > Lepidoptera > Geometridae > Crocallis > Crocallis elinguaria. Next base: position 5,276,332 of record OU026076.1, read on the forward strand.
AACATCCGACTAAGGCGTCTAATCTTTAGACACTGTCTACCTAAACAGTCGTCTAAAAGTGTTTTTTGTGGTAAGAGTTTGAAGTTTGACAGTTCCTTAAATAGTTTTACCTACAAAAATCATATGGTACAAGACATTTTCGAAATTTATACTAAATTGTGTTTAAATGTCCATTAAGTACAATTAAGAGATTTGGTGCAAGTCAGCCTTAGTGATGTCTATTTTGTCATTGTAGACAAAAGGGAATGGAAGATATATTTTTTTTTTACTACTCGTATTACAATCTCGTATCTAGCTAATGAATATTGTGTTTATTTGTATAAGGTTAACTTCATTTTTATTACAGCAAGTCTCCAACCCCGAGGACCTCTCGGCCTACCAAATCAACTACACGAGGTGAGAATATGTTTTGTGTAAAATTATATCATGCAGGACCACAATTGCTTCTTTCAGTCGTTCGAGGAAATATTAATAATGGGTAACTTACCTTCTCAAAGGCTACCGCCAGGCTTTCCTTTTGACCAAGATAGATCAAGCAAGCAGTATTGCAAAATACCCCTTTCATGAGGAAGGCCGGTGTTCAGCAGTGTACGTTTTCCATATTTTTTTATGCTATTTGGTAACGAGACGAACTGGTCTTTTGCCTGGTAGTAAGCATAACGCTGGCCAATAACAATTGCAGTGCCACTCAGAACTTTGAAACACAAAGGCCTGCGCGGCACTGCAGTGCGCTAGTTACCCTGAGACGTTAGGTATTAAGTCTCATAAGCCCAGTAATTTCACTGGATACTCTGCTCATCAAACCGGAACACAGTATTGCTTGCACACTACTGCTTGGCGGCAGACTTCACGAGCAAAGCGGTGGTAACAACCGAGACGGACACTCGCAGAAGAGTTAGTCCTACCACTAACAAAAATGTCACACGTGTTCATTTCCAGATGGCTGGTGTATTGCCACGTGCCGGCGTTCTGCGACTCTCTGCCGCACTACGATACGTCGCTAGTGTTCGGGCGCACACTACTACGCGCCGTGTTCAAATCCGTGTGTCGCCAGCTTATGGACAAATGCCACTCTGAACGCGACCGCATGCCACCCGAGAAAAGGGTCTGTATATACAGAAGGGTTATTATAATTCAATCGGAATGATATCAGTGTCGGAAGCGAGTGTCTTGATCGTTTATATTTCGGAAAAGCTTCCCGACAGAGAAATATAGTCGGGATCATATCTGAGTTGTCGAATCTAAGCGGGAAATTTCTCTGACGGGATGCGATTCCGAAATATAAACAATCAAGACAGTCGCTTCCGAGACGAATATCATTCAGAGTGAATTAAAATCACCCTGCAGATGTATTTTCGCGTGTTCGTTGTTGCGTGTTTAGGCAGGTTCTATTTTTTCTAAGGTCCGTTTTTTATAGTTGTCCAATAAAGTAAAAACTGCGGGGTGCCAACCAATGACATCAATAGTGATCCGACCGTCAACCAATGAATGATTCGAATTCGCATTTCTGTGATTGGTTGGTGATCCGCCATATTTTTTTATATTATTAGACACTTCTAAAAACTCGAGGAAAGTGTAAACGTATAACATAAAATTTTGACATTATTGCGGATGACATAATTGAAGAGCGTTAGGTATCTACAGCTCTCCTGGCTAGCTGTCACATGAAAAAAATTACCTCTTTTTGTTATACTTCACCATTGATTTCAACAGGCATTTATAAAAAATTCCAGGTGCTAGTCCTGACCCACTTTCCCCGGTTCCTCGCCCTGCTCGAGGAAGAGATATTCAGCCCCACCTCCCCTATTTGGGATCCGGAGTACAAGCAAGTTCCGCCGACACACCTGCAAGCAATACTGGACAACAAAACCAGTGAGTGGACACGTAAATTAAGCAACTTGTAACGGTATATTTAAATTAACAACATAATATACACATACTTATACCCCAGCACTAGGATTCCCGCACGAAGGACTCTGTGTCGCAGGTGGTATGGATACAGACAGATATACAACACAAACATACAAGAACGAACAAGCTATAAAGCTAGGTATAAACCTAACTCAGCCCACAAACACGTTATTTTTTTTTCCGACTATAACCACGAAATTTGCATAGAGTGTCAAAATCGTGAAAACCTAAGAAAATACAGTGAATGAACACTTGCGACAATTTGCAGAACATGTCCAAACCGATCCGGCAGCGAAAGCAACCGAATTTCGCAACCAGTTGTCAAACAAGAAAACAATCATGCTGCACAACTATAGGTTAAAATAGCTTGTATGGCAACTAGCGTAGAAAGATTTTTTGTTATCTTACAACTCGTTGTGAAACTCGGTTGCCATCGTGGCGGCAGCAGTCCAAACTGCTTACAAAATATTCTAATAAATAACCAACTACAAGATACGTAGACGCAGGTCTCTTAACTATCCTAATATGTCCTACAACTCTCAAACACGAAACAAATACTTCCCCTTTACTTAAGACACACAACTATTAAAAAGTGGAAGTATTTTTAAACCAGCAAATTTTAGGCGCTCAACGCACGTAGCAACTTTGAGCTCCCGGTTGCGGCAACCGGCAACTAGCTGTTTTTACAATTTCCATATAATTTTGAGAAACTGCACAGACATAACATAGTTGCCAGTTTTGGTGATCGCAACAATTTCCGGTTGCTGCAATCGGTGACAAAATCAATTCCAATCGCTTTTTAATTCCTAGCACCTGACAAATTTGTACCAGTTGTGTAAAGCTACTGGTTTCCGCAACCATAAGGCGTAAAGCGACTTCATCCAGTAACAGTCCCCTGTAGCGGACCCTCTCTCTTGTTCTACGTATAGTTAACTGATGATCGTCGTTTATTTAAAATTGCTGCAATCGTAAATTGGGCCTTTTATTGCTGCAAATGACAACCGCTAATGAAAACTTGACAAAAGATGATAGTCGCCTAAAGTTGCTGCGTGTGCTGAGCGCCTTACGCGCTACAGAAGTTGTCAACCGACGTCTCAACTACACTGTGATCTTGTTGTAATAAATTGAAAGTTTGGGAATATTCAGCAGTTTTAACATTATCTGTATTTACTTGGTAACAACATTACTGGATTTATATCATTTTAAAGTTTTCTTTGCCCATTAATTTCATTTAGATTAATATGTTGCGTTGTTTTTAGTTCAACGGTTTTCGCACACGTATACTTAGTTAGTTTGTCTTTTACATAATGCAGAACGCCTTATGCTAAAAAGATGTTGCTTCAGGTGATATTATTTTATGAAGTTGATTGAAAAGGAGTTCTCTAAGGCTAAGATTCAGAGACGATTCTAAGCGTAGACTTTGGCTTCCATATGTCAAAACTGTATAGAATTTTGACGTACGGAAGCGTGAGTCCACGCTTAGATTCGTCTCTGAAACTCAGCCTAAGAGCCCACATAAACAAAATACGCGTCGAGTACGCTGCGATGCCGTAACGTCACGTGTGCGAAATCCTTTTTCCCAATTGCATGCATTGTTTCATTTCCATTATCACTTCATAGACATTCATTAAAATGTCATCAGATAGAATTTATTTACTATATACGTGTATTACCTCTGGAATAATCGCCCAAATATCTAACTCCACCTAATTTTTACAGTTTATTATTTCAAAATCAAATCGCGATGAGGTACAGTGTCGTTCAAAGTAATGTAATGATTTTAAGTTTTATTTTGGATGTAATTTTGGAATGAAATTAGTAAAACTACATTACAGCATTGTATTCTGATGAGAGTTCTTAATCAATTCTAACATATAAAAAAGTTAAATTAAATTGAAGAACATCGACAAATTACTGTTTGAATATGCCATATAACTGTTAACTTTTTGTTGCTAGTTTAGGTAGATAACCAACTCTCATAAAAAGTACGATTTTAAATGAAAACAGCACAAACACCAAGAGGACCGAGAAATAGTACAGTTTTTGTAAAAATATGACAAAACTAGTCAAACTTTAAATAAAAAAATATTTGGAACATTTTACACAACACCATCTAGTCCCGAACTAAGCAGAACATGTACTATGGGTACTAGACAGTATAATACTTTTATGTACCAAGAACCACCCAGACAAACACAAACACTTATGTAATTAACCATATATTAACAACATCTTCACAGGACAAAAGCCATATTTTGTGGTTTGTGGTTTAATTTATTTCTCAGAAGAATATACATTCACTTAAAGAGAAACACAATGGTGTCTATTCTATTATTTCATACCTAAACTAATTTTAGTTTCACTCTCTCTCTTTCCAATGTATAACATGAGAAAGAGACGGAAGATGTCTGACAGATCTAAATTTTGTTTTAGAGCTGTCAAATATCTTTCGATCTTGATAAATTAGATGCCACTGAATTCATTGCCATTAAATTTACACTAGACACAAGCAAGTGGATTAATTTGACAGGTCTAAAATATATTCCATCTCTTTCTCGTGTTATGCATTGGAAAGAGAGAGAGCGAAACTAAAATTAGTTTAGGTATGAAATGATAGAATTGACACCAATATTCAACTAAAATTAAATTAAATGGCGGTGAGCAGGGAGCAAAAATGAGTTGTTACTTAAATAATGAAGTAGCTGCATCACAATTATACATAATAATTTACATTACAATAATTACATCTTCACAGGACAAAAGGTATATTTTAAGGACCATGTATAATTAAACTAATATGAATTCGAAAATGCTCTCATCATCAGTCAATACACTCTTCTAAACCCTCAAAATCCTACACAAAATTCCATCCAAACTCATTGTAACACACTGTGGTTGGGCAGCGAGCGCCACGCGACGCGGGGAGTTCGAGCGCCTCACACCAAGCGGCGACAGCAAGGATGGGTTCACGACAGTCACTCTGTCATCAGGTGATTTTCACTCTATGGTCGCTTGGGATCGGGCGCTGTGCATCGGCATTTATCCCATTTGGTGATGGCATACGGCCACAATTTAAAAAGCCATGTTTGATTTATACAAATCTAATCAGGGGCGTGCATGTTCTGCCTATTTATAGGTCAAAGGCATAGGCTTAGCGAAGCACTAAAAACGGACTCGTATCGCATGAGTAAAAAAAAACAGAGACTAAGCTTTGTGCGTGTGTGCGTGAGCACTTGCGGCTTCATCGCGTAAACCGGTTTATACCGGCTCGGTCAGTAGCTTCCTGGGTTGCATGGGTGCGTGAGCACTTGCGGCGTCATCGCGTAAACCGGTTGATACCTTGGTCTTAGAAAATACTTTAAAAAATCCCAAAAATGCCGCGCACTTCACGTTTGAAGTGGAATAAATTTTTCTGTATGGAAATTTGGAATGACGTATTTCCAAGAGAGGTTCTCACAACTTGTGGACAACCATGGTCCTAATCACCTCCTTAAGAGGCTGCTACATGCCATACTTTCCATACAAACGCTCGTACGCGATTATAGTGTCCTAATAATTTTTTCTTTAGATGTTTTGAGCAAATAGGTATCATGTGCTCTATATCTAGGATTCCGTGGGAGCAAAAATGTAAAATTTTGAGATTCCAACTCAGTACAAGCCTTCAAAAATCAGCTTTTTTGGACAAATTTTACCTTGACTTTGGCCGTTCACAGTGTTCTCATAAATGTAAAATTCAACAAAACACTTCCATATAATCCTTGGACATGTAATGGAGATTCTAAATAACAAACATTTTTTTCACAAACTTGTAAGGCATTTTCGAAAACACGTATTTCCTGGAACACGTTTTAGGAAAGTACCACGCACTAATTGTCTTCGGAAATTTTCTTTGTAGATTTATTTCCAAATTTTCAGAATGCCAACTGAAGGCTCTAGCGTTGTCTTTCTTTTCCCGTAATGCCTGTTTTTCTTCGATGAACAAAAAAGCCTTTAGGCCATTTTTGCGTTCTAGGATTTTTGCGTTAGGCGGGTCATGAAGCGGCGCCTTAACATATCAATTCAAACTCAACCTGTATAGTTCTATTATACTATTGTTTTAGTATAATATCAGAAGCTCATCTGAAGAAGCTAAAGAGAGCTGTCTTATCGCTCGTTACGGAGATTTATCAATTATCAAGTAGAGTATCAATGCCAAGTTGTAACATAATTATGTCGATCATATTACTGCTAATTCTCGTCTATGGATGCCTTCATTCCGCTGAAAATCTTCCCTACTTATTACGTTTAATGTTTTTGAAATAAGCAAATATTTCAAGTTTAAACTATGGCTTCTTAAATCATGGTCAATTGCACCTTCAACACGTGAGGCACCATCCGTTTCACACTAACATTTTCGTCCTTAGACTGGTCCTGTTTATGCTTATTTTCGCTTCATTCATATATTTTTACGCATATGCATGTAAAATAATTTTTGTTTCGATGTTTATTCGGAATTATACCTTCTACGATTACTAACATGACTAAATATGCAAAACATTATATGAAACTATCAATTTTCAATTTGTATAATGCATATTCAGCACCATATGTATGTGATAGTTTAATTATATAATAAGCACTAAACAAAGCACCTTTTTCGCTTCGACAGCGTCTTAACTAGAATTTTACATCAAGGATGAATTGATAAAAAACGCTAGGATCAAAGAACTAAACCGTTTTACCACAAAAAATCATTTTTAGTCGCCTGTTTAGCTATACAGTGTCTAAAGATAAACGTCAAAAATTATTAGAAATGTGATATGTATATTGAGAGACGTAAAGAAAACCACTGCTTCTATGAAGGCTCGTTTATTACTGGCGTCGCTACCCGCGCGCCAGCTAATATAGTTGGTACATATAGGTAGGTATACAAATGTGCAGTTTGCATATATCTCATTTCTCCACATCTAAATTCTGGAACCTGGTGACAAACATTTATTATGTTAAACATTAAACTAGGTATTTATATATATAAAAGGCAACCTCAAGACATTACAATTGTTTTTTATAGTCTACTCTTTGCCTATAGCGCTTTTGGCGTGCGGATGTGAGAGACGGCGCTGGTGGTACACTAACGCTGGTTTCCGCGGCATCGTGTGCGTGCTCGGGCTCCCCGGTGACGGGCGGCGGGGGCGGTGATCCCCGCGCAAGCGCCAAATTATTCTCACCGGTCCCTCGCTCACATTCCTCAGCCTCACAATCACCCCATACTTCCGCATTATCATCATCATCTACTACACACTCAGCTATGGGTGGCTCTCGTGAATCATTAGTTCCTACTTCCACCGCCTGTTCAGCCACTCTTTGATTGTTATTACCTTGTTGGTCCAATGTGGATACCTCTTTAGTCAGAGCCGGTGATGGGAAGTGGACCTGATGAGACATTTCACAGCTGTTGGTCTTGTAACCCGTATATTTTAATAACTGATCGACGTGTCTAATACAACAATTATTTAAATCTTTAACAAAAATTTTATACATTTTGTTACCTATCTTGTCTTTAATACATCCTAATTTCCAAATTTCCTTCCGCGCGCTGTACCAACGAAACCACACAACTTCGCCTATCTCAAAGTGCCTTCTTCCTGGTACTACCGGTAAAACTGTGTATTGATTATTCGATGGTAGAATTAAATCAAGACGCGAACGAAGATTTCTTCCAAACATCAGTTTAGCCGGAGTTTCACCAGTGGTACAGTGCACGGTATTTCTATAATTAAATAAATACCCTAACAGCTGCTCATGCGTTTTACATAACGGTAAATTTTTGTCAAGGATACATTTTAACATTTTCTTGCAAGTCCTAACAGAATTTTCAGCCTGACCATTACTGGGTGGATGATAAATAGGTGACGTCATGTATTTAATTCCATTAGCAGCACAGAACGTTTTAAATTCAATTGAATTAATTTTGGGATCGTTGTCGGATACGAGCAGATTAGGAATCCCGAAGGTAGAAAAAATTCCCTTTAATTTTAAAATCAGTGCGCCCGTTGCAGTTCCGCCGCTCATGTGTAAGCATTCCAACCACTTGCTATATGCATCGATCACCACCAAGTACATCCTTTGCCCAACCGTCATGTAGTCGATGTGCAGGCGCTGCCAGGGCCGCGCGGGGGCAGGCCAGGGCGCGGGCGGGTCCCGCGGCGGCGCCGCGCGCACACTCACGCACGTTGTGCATGAACCGATCCACCTCTCGATGTCGCCGTCGATGCCCGGCCACCACATCCTACTTCGCGCATTACTTTTACTTTTAATTATACCCAAATGTGAATCGTGCAGTTCCCGTAACATTTTCTCCCTCAACGCCGAAGGTATCACTATCCTATGCCCTCTAAATAAGCAGCCGTTTTCATGTTGTAAATCCGACTTACATTGAAAATACGGTAATATTGATTTACAACTTACTTTACGCGGCCAGCCGCGTTGCATGTACCTAATGACGGTTTTTAACGTTGCATCATTTTCAGTTAACTGAATAATGTCGGTGATCGTAGTCGCTGGTGATGCCTCATCTAGAAACCTGAGTGCATAATCGGCATCGACATCACTATCAGAACTGTCCGTCGCTTTGTCGCATTCTAACGGGGCGCGCGAGAAAAAATCGGCTACTACGTTGTTTTCGCTGGATACATAATGTACTATATAATTATACGCGGATAGAATGACTGCATACCTCTGTAATCGCAGCGCTGTCGTCACCGGTATACCGGTCTTGCTATTGAAAATAGAAACCAAAGGCTTATGGTCTGTTTTTAAAATAAATGGTTCTTCACGTCCGTACAAATACTGGTGGAACCGTTTAACACCGAAAATTATAGCCGTCGCCTCTTTTTGAATTTGGCTGTAATTTCGTTCACTGATCGTGAGCGAACGAGATGCATACGCCAAGGGGCGCTCGGTACCGGCCTCGTCGAGCTGCGAGAGCACGGCGCCCAGGCCGGCGGGCCCCGCGTCCACCGCCAGCGCGAGCCGCGCTCCGGGCTCGAAGTGCGCCAGCACGCGCTCCGAGGCCAGCTCGCGCCGCACGGCCGCGACGCTGCGCCGCTGTCGCTCGCCCCACTCCCACGCCGCATTGTTACGTAATAGCTCGTGAAGAGGGCTTAGTACGGACGACGCGTTTGGAATGAAGTTCCTATAATAATTTAATACGCCCAAGAACCTTTTTACTTCGGTGACATTAGTGGGCTCTGGTGCGTTTAATATTGCTTGTACTTTATCTGGACACGTCCTTAACCCTGCCTTACTGATAACGTAACCTAAATATGTTACGCTTTCCTTAAAAAATTCGCATTTTTCTTTATTTAAGCGCAAACCAGCGTCACTCAACCTACGTAAAACTTCTTCTAGGTTTTTTAAATGGCTGCACTTATCAAAACCTGTAATACAGAGGTCGTCTAGCCAGATACTAACTCCGTCTATACCAGACAGAAGAGTCTCCATGGATTTCTGAAAAATTGCAGGGGCATTGGCCAGACCATATACTAATCTTGTATATTTGAACAGTCCCTTGTGAGTATTGATAGCCGTAAGCTCCTGAGACTGCTCCTCTAAAACAAATTGATTATAAGCATTTTTTAAATCAATTTTGCTGTATCGTTCCCCCCCTCCAATTTTAGAAAACACCTCTTCAATTCGAGGCAAGGGGTATTTTTCAATTATGAGGTCCTTATTCAAGGTAACGGAGAAATCACCTGCGATTTTAACTTGACCGTTATCTTTTGTTACTGGCACTATAGGAGTCGCGTATTGTGAGTAATTAATAGGAACTAGAATACCTAACCCTACTAATCTATTTAACTCTTGTTCGACCTTATCTCTTAGGGCAAAGGGTACAGTTCGTGGTTTAAAAAATTTCGGAACCGAGTTGTCTTTTAATTGTAACTGGACTTTAAATTTATTAAATGTACCTAACTCATCATGCCACAAATTCGAAAACTTTTCGAGTAATTCTTGTAATTCGGTTGTGTCACTGCTTATAGAATTAATACTAGTCGTTATAACCAAATTGAAGGCGGACATAAAATCCCTACCTAGTAAAGGCGGCCCTCCATTTTTAACAACAAACACTTTAATATATTTTTTTAATTCATTAAAAATTGCTTCCACATAAAAATAACCCAACGGAGAGATTTTATGTCCATTATACAAACACATCTTAACAAAACAACTTTGCAACTGGTAATTAGAAAATTTTGTTTTGTATAAATTGTCCGATATCACGCAGCTACTAGACCCTGAATCGAGTTCCATCGTGATATTTTGAGTTCCTAATTTAACATCTATTTTAATGGGCTTGTCAGTAACATACCTTAGATTAAAATTTTGACATTCCTCACAAGATGTGTCCTTTATCTGGTCCGTCGTGCTTTCCTTATCCGTATCGACATGGTAGACGCACGACTTCCTAGTAGAATCACACATCTTCTTTAAGTGTCCCTTTTCACCACACTTAAGACACTTGTAACCTTTGTAACGACACTTGTCACTTTGATGATTCTTCATCCCGCAAACCGAACAACGACTTGGGTACGCGGTACCAGCGCCACCGGAACGCCCGGCATTCCCACCACGGCCAGTTTGACCCTGGAACTTCGCCCGGTATACCGGTTCCTCCTTAATAAGAGATGCGTCACTGGTACTCATCAAGACCTTCGCTTGCTTAGCGCACGCCGCCTGCTCTGCCAATTCAATCGCCCGCATCAGTGTGAGTGTGTTCGGGTCCTGTTCAAACAGCTTATCGCGTTCTGGGCCTTGGCCCAGGCCGAGGACGAAACGATCCCTCAGATTCGTTTCTAAAGCGGTACCGAAGTCACAATAGCTTGCAAGACCTCTTAATCGTGCCGCCCAGTCGCCCAAAGATTCGCCTGGACTTCTGCTTGCTCCGTAGAAATTCGCCTTGTCCACAAATGAACACTGTTTTGGTTTGAAGTGGCTATCGAGTAATTCAACGAGCTTCGTATAGCTTAATGTTTCACACTTATCCGGGTACGCCAAATTACGTACTAAGCGGTACGTCTCATCAGTGAGGTGTGTAAGAAGAATTCCACTTTCGCACCCCGCACTCACACTATTGATTTTCAAAAACTGCGACAATCTGCTCTTGAATATTGACCATTCGCTTGATTTATGATCGAAAATTGGTAAATTTCCCAAATAAGACATTTTTTTTTTATTTATTACGTGAGTATGCTTCCAACGACGTTCGCCAATGATATGTATATTGAGAGACGTAAAGAAAACCACTGCTTCTATGAAGGCTCGTTTATTACTGGCGTCGCTACCCGCGCGCCAGCTAATATAGTTGGTACATATAGGTAGGTATACAAATGTGCAGTTTGCATATATCTCAAAATGTCACAGCATAATTGTGTTAGACAACGGATAGACACTACTTAAATCTGGTTGCTCATATTTAAATACGCGATTAAAGTATGTTTAGAAGTTTAAAGCAGGTTTAAATTGGTTATTTTTTTGTGGTAAGACCGGAAGTGTCCATTGAAATGGTTAATTTCGAGTTGAAATGATGCGGCATATGTATAGCTTATGAAACTTCAGTCATTCGCAACTTAGCCATAGGTCTTTTCTCTGTACACGCTGTCACTAAATCTAAGAGCTGCGGCGCAAGAACGGATCTATTCGGGTCGATAAAATTGACAGTTAAAATCGATAATTTGTGTTTTATTCGATAAAATTGACAGTTAAAATCGATAATTTGTGTTTTATTCGATAAAATTGACAGTTAAAATCGATAAAGTGGGTTTTATCGATTTTAACTGTCAATTTTATAGAATTTTATCGACCGAAAAGATTCGTACTAGCGCCGCTGGTCGGGAGCCAGGTGGTAAGACGAACTCGTCTGCAAGTACCACCTCTTTGCTCGTGTAGGACTACACGCCAATCAGTAATGTGTAAGCAAAACTGTGTTTCGGTGTGTTGAGCAAAGTAGTCAGTGAATGTCTCAGGGTAACAAAGTAAACTTCCATCAGCGCCATCTTTGGGGCCTTTTAGAAATAAACCAAAGTAATCGCTAACTTTAAGGGGTAAAATTCGGCGCGCAGCTATCTACCTATGTTACTCTCCAGTCCATTAACTGTATGTATGCTAAAATCACGTCGATCCGTTGCTTCGTTAGTGTGTGAAAGGACAAACCAACAAACACACATTCGCATTTATAATATTAGTTGGATATATATAAACATCAACATTCCTCATCATCCCTCAGGTACCATAAAGACTGAGTGTAGCGGCGTGAAGCGCGGCTCGGAGTCCCGCGCCAGTGCGGAGCCCCCGTCGGGGGCGAAGCGCCGCCGCGTCTTCGACGAAGACGGGGACGACGTCAGTGAACGCACAGTCGCCGAGATAGTAGCCACCATCAACGATCCCAACTACATGTGCGGACCGGATGTGAGTTAATGTCGCTGTTGTTTTTAACCGACTTCCAAAAAGGAGGAGGTTATCAATTCGTCGGGTATTTTTTTTTTTATGTTTGTTACCTCAGATCTCGGTCATTTATAAACCGATTTGGAAAATTCTTTTTTTATTTGAAAGGATATACTTTCAAATTGGTCCCATAGAAATTTCATCAAAATCGGTTCAGTAGTTTGTCACTGAAGTCGGTTCGTAGCTTTTTTAAAGCAATTTTTGTTCCTGCTGTTGTTGTTGTTGACTCGTTTAAGGGGCAGAATTCGGCGCGCCGCTATCTCGCTCGCGCATCTCAACATTTTTGAACGTAAACAATCACTTAATATAATTATGAAAAATCGCATTCGGTGAAGTCGCTGGCAATAACATTACAAAGGTACAACAAAAGTATCATTTTGATCCGATCAAGTTTTCATACATGAAAATGGGCAAAACATGTAATCACATAAGTCAGCAATTTCACCGAATGCTATTTTTCATAATTATGTTAAGTGATTGCTTGTCTTCAAAAATGTTAAGATGTGCGAGCGAGATAGCGGCGCGTTTTAACATTTATTCGCGTATTCTGCCCCTTAAGCGATGGAAGTTCATGATTTTCGTCACGAAACACGAATCGGATCGGAGCCTAAAAGAATACCAAACCGGAAGCACAAAACAGTACATGGAATATTTAAAACTAAAAACTTAACAAACTAAGTGTCACAATGGGCGGTCTTATCGCTCATAGCGATTTCTTCCAGACATCTCAAGTAATATAACCTTTTACTAAACCTACTTAACTACAATAATTCACATTATTTCAGGCACTTTTTCAAATGCAAGCACCCAGAGACGAAGCGGCCAAAGTGGAGGAGCAACGAAAGCTAATAGAATTCCATGTCATTGGCAACTCTTTAACCGAACCGGTAAACAAACAGACTATGCTGTGGCTTATAGGTAAGAGATGATTAGAAATGTCACTACTTAAATCAGGATTTATGGTCGCTCATTTTTTTTAATGTTATTTGGTAACGAGACGAGCTGGTCGTTTGCCTGATCGTAATCATAACGCCGGCCCATAACAATTGCAGTGCCACTCAGAACTTTAAAACACAAAGGCCTGCGCGGCACTGCAATGCGCTCGTTACCCTGAGACATTAGGTATTAAGCCTCATAAGCCCAGTAATTTCACTGGATACTCTGCTCATCAAACCGGAACACAGCAATGCTTGCACACTACTGCTTGGCGGCAGACTTCACGAGCAAAGCGGTGGTAACAACCCAGACGAACACTCGCAGATGAGTTAGTCCTCCCACTAATATTTCAACACGAGACTAATGCCTGTTTAGGAGTTAAACACTGTTTAACACAGGTTTAAAATGTGTTTAATTTTTAATTTTTTATGGTAAGATCGTTACAGACAATAATCTAAGAGTTACACAAAACACGTATTTTTAATGTATATTTTCAGGTCTACACAATGTATTCTCGCATCAGCTGCCTGAAATGACGAAGGAATACATATCTCAACTTGTTTTCGATTCGTAAGTATCAAAACTGAACAGGGGAGATGACACTTTTGAAAAAAATACTTTTGTTATTTTCTTTACTAATATTTAAAGCAGTAAAATTTGTGAGCTTTTTTTTGTTTGTTTGGTACCGCTAATTTATGGAACCGCTGGTCCGATTCTAAACAATCTTTCACTTTCAAATTCAAATTCAAAATGCTTTATTCAAATAGGCCCAAAGGAGCACTTATGAAAGTTAAAATAAATTACTCTAACAGCGCTTCGGGCCTCTGCAACATTCGTCTACCCGAATAGGAAGCTACATTATCCCTGAGTGCTATATGCTACATTTTATGTTGGTTCCAGGCGTGTGAAGCCGAGGGCAGACGCTAGTTTTTATATAGACGTATTCACTTGATTGTAGAACTTAATTATTATAGACTTGATTATTGATTATAGAAAAGTGAAGATGTATTAAAAAATAGTTTAAGCGACCGCACAAAAAAATTCAGTCTTTTATAGCTGTTATAAATTGTATTTATTTTAGTAATTATACTAGCTGCTGCCCGCGGTTTCACCCGCGCGGATATTGGATTTAATGGGTTTTATTTTTTGCGCGGAACCACAATTATTTTTCTAAAATAAAAGAAGCCTAAGTTACTCCTTGTAACATCAGCTATCTACCAGTGAAAGTCCCGTCAAAATCGGCCCAGCCGTTTCGGAGATTACCCTGAACGAACAGACAGACAGACAATAATTTTAATAATGGTTGTTTTGTTATAGGTACCGTCTAAACTTTCATAGGCATTTGGTAAAAAGCTGTTATTTTGATATTACAAACAGACACTTCAATTTTATTTATTTGTATAGATATAATACCCCCGAATTTTTTACCGTTATTTATTTTTATTCGACAATGCAATGGTGTTTCTTGTATTGGTATGCAATAAAGAGTTAGCGTATTCTTATTTCTTTCAGTAAACACAAAACGTTAGCGTTGATAAAAGAAGGGAGACCGATAGGCGGAATATGCTTCAGGACATTCCCTTCGCAGGTAAATAAAACAATTTAAATATAAGTTGTTTGAGCAAAAAGTACTTTTTTATCTGTGACGGTGTGTGAGGTAACAGGCAAAAACAATGGGGATCCGCATTGCTTATTTATCCCGCTAGGTGGCGCATTATCGCTGGTGTTTTTTCACTATGAAACTTAATTCTAAAATTTTGGTAAGTAAACAAAAAATCATCATTAAAGTGCAATTCAGTGTAAAATTAAGGTACATACGTTTCCCTTCTGACGAGATAAACGGTCACTGTGGATCAAAGTATTGCTCATAATACAAAAATTTGGAACCAATTATTCTTTTAGGTTATATAGTGACCATTTCAAATGTAATGATTTTTAAGACGCGAGCATGTATACTGGTTATAGTTTTACCAAACTAACGAAGTAAAACCATGTTCCAGGGTTTCAGTGAGGTGGTGTTTTGTGCGGTAACTTCTAACGAGCAAGTGAAAGGTTACGGGACACACTTGATGAACCATCTCAAAGACTACCACATCAGAAACAACATTCTGCATTTCCTTAGTTTTGCAGATGAATTCGCAATAGGTAAGACAATGATACGTATAATCACGCAACGGAAGGAAAGGTCAGTTATTTAGCTACAGGAAAATTTTTCCCGGATCAATCTTTGTTTTTTTTTATAATATTGAATAACAAGACTATCGTTGGGCCCGCATGGTGGATTATGGCCTCTTAGAATTCCCAAGGAGGGTTGGTGTCACGTAGGCAGCCTGCTGTAAAAGTTGCCAAAACCTAAAATTAAAGTCTCTAAAGAAGTACTGCGCCAGCCCAATGTAAAATAGGACAAGAGCAGGAAAAAGAAGGATAAGGGAGCGTCCATTAATTAGTAGAACAAGTGACGTCAGATGTTCTGTACAATATGTACGGGGCGTTTTAGCGCTCAGTAGATATGCCTGACTTCACTCTTAATTTTTGACGTTTCTGGCGTTCGATTTCCAGTTTTTTCGATATAGACATTTGATTCTCATAAGAAAATGAATTGATTGACATAAAGAATGGAGTCAACATCCCTATCGAACTGAACGTCGTTCATTTCGCACATTTTGCGAACTTTCACTTTAGTCTTATTCAAATTTGTATTTATATATTTAATTTTTTATGAATTAATTTGCTATAATTTGTGCCCTGATTTTGCCAGGTTATTTCAAAAAGCAGGGCTTCAGCAAAGACATAAAGCTACCCCGGGCGATGTACCAGGGATACATAAAAGACTACGAGGGCGCCACTCTCATGCACTGCGAACTGAACCCGCGGATAGTTTACACGCAGTTCACGAGCGTCGTTAGAAACCAGAAAGAGGTTCGCCATCAATATAATATAACACTGCTAACAGCTGACTAGGTGGTAGGACTAACTCTTCTGCGAGTGTCCATCTGGGTTGGTACCACCGCTTTGCTCGTGAAGTCTGCCGCCAAGCAGTAGTGTGCAAGCATTACTGTGTTCCGGTTTGATGAGCAGAGTAGCCAGTGAAATTACTGGGCTTATGAGGCTTAATACCTAATGTCTCAGGGTAACGTGCGCATTGCAGTGCCGCGCACGCCTTTGTGTTTCAAAGTTCTGAGTGGCACTGCAATTATTATGGGCTCGTGTTATGCTTACCATGCAAACGACCAGCTAAATACGTTAGCGGCAGCCTCAGGATTGAAAAAAAACCGAAATAGTTTTATAAAAATTTAATAAAAAAAGAGGAATATAAAAAATACTTAATTTCTAACTACAAGTACTATTCGAATCGAAGTATGATTATTGAATGCCTAACTTAATACAGAAATAATATGAGCCGTCGACGTAAATGCTGCATCGGCGAAACGGCGTTGTCACTAGGCGGTGGTGCAACTGCAGCGTCGGCAATCTTCATACGGCGGCTCGATGTAATTAGCTCGTCTCGTTACCAAATAATATAAAAAAAATAAACAAAACTGCTAATGCCTTACCCAAATATACATGGAAATATTATCTGCGCGCGGTTTCACACTAATTGTGGAGATTCTCTACGGAACCGTGCGTTTTTCAGCTAAAAAGTAGCATTAACAGTTTGACTTTACTTTGACAGTTTAACATTAGTCAATCTCCGACCCAAATACTATCTCTATGTAAAATATTACGTCGACCCGTTGCTGCGTGAAATGTCAGACCGACACACTTTCGAATTATAATATTATTATTTGCTTTTGCCCGCGGTTTTCCCTCGCGCGGAGGTATTAGATTTCATAGGTTTTTTATGTTTGCGCGGAACCCTAATGCGTTGGGGGTAGGAATTATTATCTTAATTACTTTAAACCATTTTTCAGATTGTTAAGAAGTTGATCGATATGCGGCAAAAGGAAGTTAGGAAAATACATCCAGGACTCACCTGCTTCAAGGAAGGCGTAAGTTTCACCATTTATTTGTAGATTAACCTAACTAACAGATTTCACCACGCTGGTACAATGCGGTTTGGTTCATTTTTCATGTCTTTGAATTTTATTTGATTAACTGATTATGGAACATGCTGGTTTCCTCGCGATGTTTATCTTCACCGTTTTAAAGTGGTAAAGTATACATTTTATAAGTATTTTTATACGTGTATTCTGCCTTTAATAAGCCCTTAATAACTGGATCTATGATCGTTCTTTATCCGGCAGGTCCGCAGCATCCCCGCCGAGTGCATCCCGGGGCTCCGCGAGGCGCCGCGCCGCGCGCCGCCGCGCCCCGACGCGGAGCCCGACGCAGACCCCGCGCTACTGCGCACAGTGCTGCACGCGGTCAGTACCACGTGTGTTCTATAACGCCCAGTATGTAGGTAACAAGAGATTTAGTAACAAAAAAGAGCGAAAAAAATTATCTATTTTGTCATTAGCATACAAAATAAATGATATATTTTCATTAGCATACATAATAAATGTGTCGTACAAGGGTCCAGGGAGGGCTTAATGCTAAATAGCATTTATACCAGTTATCCTGGACGGGTGGGAAAAATGGTGGCGGTGCAGAAAGGATAAAAATACAATTAAATATAAATTACTTCGAATATAGAACGTTGAAGCTTCGGCTGAAGGATCGCGATCTAAACGAGAAATTTCTATGACGGGATGCGATTCTGAAATATAAACGATCAGCGGCGCAAGTACGGAAGTGGGTTCGATAAATTTGTCGAATTGAAAAACCCGTTAAATTTATCGAATGTTGCGAGTACCGAAATGTGATCGTAAAGTATTGTAGTAGCTCTATATTCTCTTTGGATTCGACCTAGCTATTCGATAACTTTTGTCAATTGTATTGAGGTTCGATAAATTATATAAAAAGTCGATAAAACTCACTTTATCGATTTGAACTGTCAATTTTATCGATCAAAAAGATCCGTACTTGCGCCGCAGAAACAGTAGCTTCCTACATACTTCCTGTATATGCCGGGCGTAGCAAACGATGTTGTCTATTGTGATGATAATTTGCTCGGACCGACATGCCAAGCGGTGACCACTCGATCTTAGTCGAGATTCGTTTTTCCAATGGACTGTTTATTTGTGTATTAAATTTGGAAGGTAACTTTTTGCAGGTGAAGAACCACACGGCCGCCTGGCCCTTCCTCAAACCAGTCGACAAAACCGATGTACCTGACTATTACGACCACATCAAATATCCTATGGGTGAGTTAGACGCTGTTATTTGGAAATTATTAATGCTAAATTGAAATCTATATAGGGTTAGTGCTACCTTTTTTGCGAGTGTCCGTCTGGGTTGGTACCACCGCTTTTGCTCGTGAAGTCAGCTGCCAAGCAGTAATGTGCGAGCATTAATGTGTTCCGGTTTGATGAGTAGAGTAGCCAGTGAAATTACTGGGCTTATCAGACTTAATATCCTAATGTCTCAGGGTAGCGGGTGCGCTGCAGTGCCGCGCAGGCCTTTGTGGTTCAAAGTTCTGAGTGGCACTGCAATTATTATGGGCTGGCGTTATGCTTACCATCACGCAAAAAACGCTGTTTAACCCGTGTTTAGAGTGTGTTTAATTTTTTGCGGTAAAAAAGATATTGTTGATTTGCAGATCTCCGCACGATGGGCGAACGGCTTAAGTTCCGCTACTATGTGTCTAAACGACTGTTCATTGCGGACATGACGCGGATATTCACCAACTGCCGACTCTACAACTCACCCGACACAGATTACTACAGGTAAAGGGTCGTCCATTAAATAAGTGAGGTGTTTGGAGGGGGGGGGTTTAGCCGAATCTCACCTAATCTCACGTGGGGGTGAGGGGGGTCTCAGCAAATATCACGTAATTTTTTTCAGTGTAAAACTGAATAATGTCTTAAATTAAGTAAAATATGTTTCTCCACTAACATACCCGAAGAACGCTGCGGCGTACGGCAATAAATCGCAGATTAACGTATTTACACTAAAAAAACGTATTTTGAGAAATCTCATATGAGATTAGGGCGGAGGAGGTCGAGCCAAATCTCACGACATCTCACCAAGGGGAGAGAGGGTGTCCAAAAATTGCCAATATCACCGCTAATAGTGCTAGCGTGTTAGGGGTAACACGCTACCCCTAACACGCTAGCACTATTAGCGGTGATATTGGCAATTTTTGGACCCTCTCCCCCCTTGGTCGTTTCTGTCGTTCGATTTCCAGTTGCTTCGTTATAGACATTTGATTCTCATGAGAAAGCGAATTGATAGACATCATAAAAAAATGGAGTCAACATCCCTATTACGTATTTTATAAAAACATGACCGTAGGCTGCCTACAGAGCCGTTAAATAACAAAAACATATTTTTTTCAGGTGTGCCAACGCCCTCGAGAAATTCTTCCACGTCAAGATGAAAGAGGTGGGCCTGTGGGACAAATGATTGCAGTTTAACTTTGACGAGTACTTCGTCAAACATCTCGTCAACAGCGCGCAGGCAGCCGCCGCCGACGACGCATAAAGTGCTACTGAGAACAGACTCGTTTAGTGAATACAGAGAACGACAGTGAAAACAGAGTGAACATACAGTGATCAGTGCGTCAAATTTGTATCGAGTTAAGTTAGCTGCGCGACAGTGCTGCGACATTACGGAAGCAGGACGCAAAATGATTACCAAGAACGAGTGAGTGAGAGGGTTAATTATTGACTCGTGAGATTTGTGTTCTAAAATCGTGTTATGATCAACAACTAACGACGGAACTCGGAAAATACGAGGATTGCAGCCGCAACGGATATATACGCCGTCGTGAAGCAAAATGTACTAATGTGTTTCTTAGTTACTCATACATATTAAACTTTGGCGAGTATAAGGCCTGTGAATTTTGAATGTGTCTGTGAAAAGTGTAATCGTCGCATATGATGGACTCTTTGAGTGAAAAGAAGAGACTGCTTCTAGTAATTATGGTGTAACATCTAAAGAGTGAACTGTAACTTTGCTCAGTATTAGCTCATGTTTGGTGCAGGCCGGCAATTGAGCAAAATCTAAGTACGCTGAAGCAGTTTTGGTATCATTTTGGAGAGGCATCAATTTTTACTAGACAATCTTTGAATTATGTAAAGTAGGTATGCTTTGTAAATGTGCGTTTTGGTCTACACATATTAATTAAGCTACCCTATTGGTAACATATTATTAGCCTAATATGAATGTAAGTTTTAGTGTCGAAATGACAAATAGGCCCATTTTCCCAATATGGGGAGTGTAACGTGATTTTTGTGCTCCCGTTACAGATAACCAATTTCGAGCGATATTTAAGTATTTTTGCTTCAATTTATTCGAATTTTGAATTTGGCGCGTATTCCTGTCGTATTGATTGTCTAGGGATTGATTTAGTCGATTCACTTTTTGCTTTTTACGATTACTTATGAGTTGACGTTTTGACAGCTCACATTGACAAGTAGCTATTTTTTTACTTGATTAGAAATCTCTAAAGTAGCTTCACTCTATGGTACTTTGCGGACAACCTTTCTGGAGTCAAGATGTCTCTCGGATAATCTTAATTTATTTCTTAAATCCTGTGTGGATTTCCTTGATCCTATAATGGATTAAAGACCTTTATAACGGCTCTTGCCGTAGGTCAATTAATTTTCATCGAAATCGTAAGTATTTCCAAATTATTAATGACGCCATTGACGCGATCATGTGGTTACGATTTTTGAACATTTTTGTCTTGTTTCAGATATTAGAATTTCGTTAATTATGCATTGGAAAGTTTCATTTTGTTACATGGAACCTTATCTGTGGAAAAACGGTGCGTATTTATTTGTATTTACTGCCCAACTCGACATGTGTTTTTCTTTAAAATTTGAAGTTAACAATGGACTGTTTGTTTCAGCCTTTGGCGTTTTTTACCCAAGTTTTTTTTCACTACCTATAAATTTATCATAACCTTATATGGATATGACTGGAGCCTTCGTTCTAGTTCATTTTGGTTGAGCCTGGTTCGTGCACGATGTGGCGTCGATGGACATTTGTGAAGATTTCCTCTCGTTTGACAGCTAAGCTTAACAATTATTTTCTTTTCTTTTGTTAAAACTTAATTTAACGTTGATATAAAGCTACTTTATTACGAGTATGCGCCGACGTTCAATCTTGCGTTCAAATATTATTTCTTATTAGATTTAATAATTAGATTCAGTAGTGTATTAAAAACAAATATTTCTTATTAGATTCAAAATTTCAGTAAAAAGATAAATTAGGATTTAGATTAGTCAAATCAATGTTATACTCCTCCCAACGAGATCTAAATTACATACCATGACACTTTATTAGGTTGCTTATATCTCCCTATCCCGAGATTAAAAGTTTGTTGCTCTGCGGCTTAGACATCCGGAGGAATTATTATTTATTTTAACTGTGGTAAGTGGCCTCTGGCGCCCGAACATTATTTTTGTTATATTTTTCTCTCTATTTTGAGGTAAACAAACTGCAGTAATTATTTTCATTTCTTTTTATACAATTAAATCTTTTTTTTCTTATTTTTTTATATTACAATTGACGCGAGCGACAGGGACTTGAAGTTGGGAGTTATTTTGCAATATTGAACGTCTTCGTATTCTTCTTTTTTATATGAACAATATTGTTTATTTGTTCATAAACTTTTGTATCTTTTTTGTAACAATTTTGTTATATTTGTGCTTTTTAGGTACATTTACTTTTACAAAACTACTTTAAAACATGTTGAAACTGTTTGTTATATTGTGAAAATAAGGTTTGTTAATGTTTTAACCGTTATATAAGATAATATTATATTCACACTAAGGTGTAGGTCACACTTTTGTAAAACGTCACCGCATACTCAAAACCTAAAACCTAAAACAACTTTTAAACTAAATAATATAACTTGATTAAATACAAACTTTTTGTTAACTTTTAACTTTTGAAAGAATTTATTTCACTTAACTTTTTGCTATTAACTTTTGATTAAATATGAACTTGTTCATAACTTTTAACTTTTGAAAGGACTTATTTTACTTAACTTTTTGATAACTTTTTAAGCTTTTTGCTGAATTCTTTTATTGGACACTCTTTGTGTTTGAAACTTGTTCAAGATGGAGGACAAGGAAGTACAATTTCCCCCGTTACCTGAACCTAGGGAACGTCAAGTTTCTAGTGATATTTCTGCTCGTGTGGAACCTTGTGTTGCTTTTAACATGAGACCGGTTGCTGATAATTTGACTGAGATCCCTGATCAATTTTTGACTGGTGTGGGAGCTGCTCATTCTTCTGCATGTGTTCAACCGACTTCATTATCTTCATTTAACACTTTGAATGTTCTTGTGAATGAACAAATTAGGAAAAGTTTGCCTAATACAAATAAATTACCTGACTTGAAACGAAGTAAGATTGTGTTTGATGGTAAGTCTTGTGTTCGTGAATTTATTACTCAGATTGAAGAATACTTTTTGTTTAAAAACTTTGATGAGAATTTTTTGGTTGGTTCGTTCTCTGATTTACTTTCTGGTACTGCGGCGAAATGGTTTCGTAGTGTTCGGATTCGTATTGCCTCATGGCAAGCACTTAAGTTTGCACTTTTGAATCGTTTTGATAAACCTGAATATGACTATTTTTTGGAATATGAACTTCGTACTCGGAAACAGAAATCTACAGAATCTCTTCCAGATTTTATTACTGAAGTGATGGATATGGCTAGTCGTTTAGCTACACCTGTGTTAGACATGACAGTCATAAACATAATTAAGCACAACATGTTGTCAATTTACACACCATATATTTTTGGTAAACACATAGATACAATTGATCAATTTATTAATATTGGCAAGGAACTTGAAGTTTTTGTGAATAGAAAATCTTTAAAATCTGAAAAACAAACAGTACATTTTCATGCTGTTCAAACTGATAATTCTACTTGTTTAAAATGTAAGTCTATTGGACATACTTATAAAAATTGCCCTACAATTCAAGGCATAGTTTGTTTTAAATGCCATAAGGTTGGTGTTATCACAAAGGATTGTGATATTTGTAACGCTGACAAGAAAAATATTAGTCAGTCAAAAAACTAGTTAGCCATCGGGCCCAAGTTTTTGAAAAAACTTCTGGTGACTCGATGCTAAATAATTTTAATTACAAACCTGATGATGCCACTTGTAAAAAGGAATTCTCTGATTGGTTAGATTATTTAAAAACATTTTTTGGAGTTTATACATCTGCACCTATTTTATTTGTAAAAAATCATGATACTAGACCTTTCTTAAAGTTTTCAGTTGAAAATCTTTCTCTTTCTGGATTATTGGACAGTGGTTCAAATAGTTGCGTTTTAGGTTGTAATAGCCATTTGCAATTTTTACTGTTAGGTTATAAAATCAAACCTGTTTCTAGTTCTGCATATACTGCTGATGGTTCTTCACAGAAAATAATTGGTTCTATTGAATTGCCAGTAACTTGTGATAATTTAACTAAAATTATAAAGTTTTTGATAATACCTTCTTTTGATCTTCCAGTCATATTAGGATTTGACTTTTGGATAAAGTTTGATCTTGCTAAAGATTTATGGAAAAATATTACTTTTGTTCGCAATGAACAGCCACAAATTTGCGCTGTTACTTCAGCCATGGAACTTTCTCCTTCTGAGAAACAATCACTTAATGATACCATTGCTTTGTTTGAAGATATTTCTTATGAAAAGAAAGGCTTAGGTCTTACTAATTTAGTAGAACATAAAATTAATGTTACTAGTGAACCTTTTAAAAGTAGGTATTGGCCTTTAAGTCCTGCTAAACAAAAAGAACTTTTTGATGAAGTAGAAGTTTTATTGAAGGAGGGAATTATTCAACCTTCTAAATCTCCTTGGTGTTCACCAGTATTAGCTGTTGAAAAGAGAGACGGTGGTACTAGATTATGTTTGGATTCTAGACGTTTAAATTCAGTTACTGTCAAGGACTCTTATCCACTTCCATACCCTTCTAGGATATTAGATAACCTCCGTGGAGCTAATTATATATCTACTATTGATCTTTCTAAAGCTTTTTTGCAAATTAGTTTGGAAAAATCTTCTCGTGAGAAAACTGCTTTTGTAGTGCCTGGTAAAGGATTATATGAATTTGTACGAATGCCTTTTGGTCTTACAAATGCCCCTGCTGAGTTGCAACGACTTGTAGATAAACTCTTTGGTCCTGAATTTGATAATGTTGCCTTCTGCTATTTAGACGACTTGATTTTGGTAAATTCTGATCTAAAAACACATATAGAATATCTGCATAAAATACATAAGATTCTGAAAGATGCTGGTTTGACAGTGAATTTGAAAAAATGTGAATTTTGTAAAGATAGACTTCGCTATCTTGGTTATATTGTTGACAGTAATGGTTTACATACTGATCCTTCTAAATTAGAAACTATAGAAAATTTTCCTCGCCCTGAAACAATTAAACAACTTAGAAGTTTTCTTGGCTTATGCTCTTATTATCGTAGATTTGTCAGTAAATTTGCTGATATTGCTTCTCCTTTGACTAAATTAACTGCTGGTAGTAAAAATTCTAAGAAATCTCTTATTTGGAATGATGATGCTGAAATTGCATTTAATAATTTAAAACAAGTTTTATCTTCTGCACCTGTTTTACAATGTCCTAATTTTGAAAAACAATTCTTTTTACATTGTGATGCTAGTTCGGTAGGCATTGGTAGTGTTCTTACTCAAGAAGATGATAATGGTGATCAACATCCTGTTGCATTTTATTCTAGATCACTCAATAAATGCGAGCGAAATTATAGTACTACAGAACGTGAGTTGTTAGCAATTTTAGATTCTATTGAACATTTTAGACCTTACATTGAGGGAATGAAATTTACAGTTATTACTGATCATGCTAGCTTAAAATGGTTGTTGAAATTAAGTAATCCTAGTGGACGTTTAGCACGTTGGGCTGCTAGAATATCTCAATTTACTTTTGACATAGTTCATAAAAAAGGTTCTTTACATCAAGTACCGGACGCTTTGTCTAGACTTAGTATAGCTGCTATTGTTGTTTCCCCCGACACTATTGTATCTCCAGATGATGATATTGAAGATTCCTGGTACAGGAGAGTATTTGTCGATTGTCAGAAGTTTCCTTCTCGATTTAAAAACTTTAGAGTTGAAAATAATACATTATATAAATTTTGTAAAAATAAATTTGATCTTAACAGTCGTTTGAATTGGAAAATTGTAATACCTAAAGAACATATTTTAGATACTATTCGTTCTAACCATGATGATATTAATTCTGGTCATCTTGGTATTCATAAAACATTAAATAAATTAAAACAACATTACTTTTGGAAGAAAATGTTCCAAGATACTCATGATTATATAAATTCTTGTGAAATTTGTAAAGCTTACAAACATTCTACCGTTCCTGCTCTTGGTACAATGATTAACCCTAAAAAAGTTGATCGTCCCATGCTCATGCTTTCTATTGATATTATAGGAATTTTACCTAAAGCTTATTCTGGTCATAAATATATACTTTCTGTTGTTGATGTATTTTCTAAATACTGCTGGATATTTCCCATGATAAATGCTACTACTAAAGTAATTTGTAAACTTCTTGAAAGAGAGATATTTCTTAAGTTCGGTTGCTGTAAAATCTTAGTTTGTGATAATGGAACACAGTTCGTTTCTGGATCATTTGTAGACTTTCTAAAAGGTTATAATATAACTAAAATATTCTATAATACTTTGTATACTCCACAGAACAATCCTGTTGAGCGATATAATAAAACTGTTGAAACTTGCATATCATGTTTTGTAAAAGATGATCATAGAACTTGGTCTAAGTTTTTGCCCAATGTTCAATTAGCTTTGAATAGTAGTGTTAATCTTGCTACAGATTATACTCCTAATTTTCTGATGTTTGGTAGAGAACTTATTTTTGATGCTTCTTTACATCGCTTTAGTAACTCTTTTGATAATTTAAACCAACTTGAAATGGCAAGTAGGGATTCTTTTGCTACATCTTTAAATTCACTTAGTGAAACTTTTGTTAAAGTTCAAGCTAATCTCTTGAAAGCTTATAAGCGTAATGCGCGTTATTATAACACTGGCCGCAAAGTCATTTCTTTTGGTGTAGGTGATATTGTGTGGAGAAGAAGTTTTGTACAGTCTAGTGCTCCTATTTATTTTTCGGCAAAGTTTGCACCTAAGTTTATAAAATGTGAAATTATTAAGAAGGTTTCTCCTAATGTTTACATCTTGAAAGACTTAAATAAAGGTACTTCTGGTCGTTATCATATTAAAGATATTATTAAATATTAATTTAAATTTTTGGTTCTCATATTTTGTTTTTGAATTTGATGATTTGATGAAGGTAGACCTTTGGTAGGTGATGAATAAGATTTGATGTATGAAAGAGTTGGTCTATTTGAAAGATGATGTTTGTTCGGTAACTTCATATCATTTTACTCATTTCAATTTCATAATACTCTTAAGTAACTTGGTTCATTTTTTGATATCATTTTTTGACATTAATTTAATACTTCTTCAACCTACATGAATATGTTATCGACATCACTAGATCTTATGTATATTTTTGTATATTTTAGAGGATACTTCTCCTATATTTTTGTATATTTATCATTTTTTAGAGATCTTATTCTTTATTAATGCAATATTAATATAATAGATCTTACCTTTTAATGGCATGCTTTGTATATTTGTACATACTCTTGTTTTGAGTGGTAACTTTTTGATAAGTGAAACACTTTGTTATATTTGTGTCTCGGACATGACTTTTTTGAAGCTTCAAACCAACTGGATATTACTTACCCGGATTTGAAACTTGAGTTAATCTCAAAGCTTTAGTAGGCTACCCCTTCAGTAGACTACCTATTCTTTAGTACAATCTCGGATTTTCTATCCTTGATTTGTATTTTTTTTATGCTATTTGTGCACGGTAAGTCGGTGGAGTTGTGCCGGTCGCAGTAGTCATCTTTTTTATGGTGCTGCCTTTGCTGCATTCATAAACCTTTTTTATGCTATTTGCGCACGGTAAGTCGGTGGAGTTGTGCCGGTCGCAGTAGTCATACTTTTTTATGGTGTTGCTTTCGCTACATTCATAAACCTCTTTATGCTATTTGTGTGCGGTAGTTCGGTGGAGTTGTGCCGATCACAATAGTCATATTTTCCCCTGATGTTTTTCCCCATCAGTGGAATCTCTTTTTGAACATATTTGTGCCCGGAATATTGGTGGAGTTGAGCCGATCACAATATATTGTTTAATTTTCTTCTGTTTATGAGAAAATCTTTTTGAATACTCATTTTGTAGTATTTATACTTTGGAAACGGCGACGAGAGTCTAACCGTATATTATAATCTTTTAATTTTCTTTTGTACTTGTGGTAATAGAGTCGGCGATCCTAGAGTCTAACCGAGCTTTGATGATGAGATAGTCCACATTACTTTTAACTTGTTTTGTTTATATTAGAGTCGCTGAGTCGGTGATTATTTCGATCTAACCGTACTTTTATAGTGTCTCGTGCCTTGCACTTGTTTAATATTTTATGGAGATTTTTATTTTTGTTACTATTTGAATGATATTGGATTAAGAGCTGGTGGCTATGGTGCCCAACCACGCTTTAGTAATTGTAGAGTAGGTCGGTAGAGATAATAGAGTCAGTGGTGATAGAGCCTAACTGATCTTTAATTATAGAATTTTTGGGTAGAGATTTTTTGTAGAGCTGGTTTTTGTTATTGTTTTTTTTCTAAACTTTGTTTCAGGAGTTGAACAACTTTTATTTTTGTTTACAACTTTGTTTAGAGGAAGTTTCTCCTTTCGTTTTGTTTGTCGTTAGAGACATTGTTATTTTATATTTTCAAATATTCTTTGAAAAGTTCTTTGGTAGAGCTGTTGCTTTTGGCTTCGGTCATAAAAGAAAGTGTCTTTCTTTTATTTTTTTTGGGGAGGTATGTAATGTAACGTGATTTTTGTGCTCCCGTTACAGATAACCAATTTCGAGCGATATTTAAGTATTTTTGCTTCAATTTATTCGAATTTTGAATTTGGCGCGTATTCCTGTCGTATTGATTGTCTAGGGATTGATTTAGTCGATTCACTTTTTGCTTTTTACGATTACTTATGAGTTGACGTTTTGACAGCTCACATTGACAAGTAGCTATTTTTTTACTTGATTAGAAATCTCTAAAGTAGCTTCACTCTATGGTACTTTGCGGACAACCTTTCTGGAGTCAAGATGTCTCTCGGATAATCTTAATTTATTTCTTAAATCCTGTGTGGATTTCCTTGATCCTATAATGGATTAAAGACCTTTATAACGGCTCTTGCCGTAGGTCAATTAATTTTCATCGAAATCGTAAGTATTTCCAAATTATTAATGACGCCATTGACGCGATCATGTGGTTACGATTTTTGAACATTTTTGTCTTGTTTCAGATATTAGAATTTCGTTAATTATGCATTGGAAAGTTTCATTTTGTTACATGGAACCTTATCTGTGGAAAAACGGTGCGTATTTATTTGTATTTACTGCCCAACTCGACATGTGTTTTTCTTTAAAATTTGAAGTTAACAATGGACTGTTTGTTTCAGCCTTTGGCGTTTTTTACCCAAGTTTTTTTTCACTACCTATAAATTTATCATAACCTTATATGGATATGACTGGAGCCTTCGTTCTAGTTCATTTTGGTTGAGCCTGGTTCGTGCACGATGTGGCGTCGATGGACATTTGTGAAGATTTCCTCTCGTTTGACAGCTAAGCTTAACAATTATTTTCTTTTCTTTTGTTAAAACTTAATTTAACGTTGATATAAAGCTACTTTATTACGAGTATGCGCCGACGTTCAATCTTGCGTTCAAATATTATTTCTTATTAGATTTAATAATTAGATTCAGTAGTGTATTAAAAACAAATATTTCTTATTAGATTCAAAATTTCAGTAAAAAGATAAATTAGGATTTAGATTAGTCAAATCAATGTTATACTCCTCCCAACGAGATCTAAATTACATACCATGACACTTTATTAGGTTGCTTATATCTCCCTATCCCGAGATTAAAAGTTTGTTGCTCTGCGGCTTAGACATCCGGAGGAATTATTATTTATTTTAACTGTGGTAAGTGGCCTCTGGCGCCCGAACATTATTTTTGTTATATTTTTCTCTCTATTTTGAGGTAAACAAACTGCAGTAATTATTTTCATTTCTTTTTATACAACAAAAAAAATTATTGTTTACAGGAGATAGTGTAAATTTTACTCCTAAATATATCATTTATCATTAATAGGTCATAAAATCGTAACATGTATATTTGTTGTTAAGGCATTGTAATTATATCACTACACATATAAATTATTGTTTTTAATATTAGGTACCAATCTCTTTGTGGCTCTCAGCGCGACTGTACATTTTGTGACCAAATAATGGAAAATTATTGAAATGAAATTTGATCATCGATTTCAAAAGATTGCTTCGGCCAATGCTGAAATGTGATGCACAATTCATCTTTAAAATGTGCTGCTCCCCTGTAATGTTTTTCCTCTTCCTAGTACAATGTTTTAGTAAATTTTACACTCTTCGCGTTTAGGGATACAATAACCATCATGATATTTATATTTGATGGTTATTTATGTAATTAATTCTACGAAATAAAAACTCATCTGGTAAGATATTTTGTTTTTTTTTCTAAGTATAATGTAATTGGGAGATAATTAATTGATGAATGAGCAGTGGTTAGGACACTAAAATTATGTACCTAGACATAAAAAATGAGATGTGATATGCTAATATTTTCGCTCAAAAATCTTTTCCTTTTGGAATAATTTTGTGTATAAAATTTGGTGAAACTAATTTACTAAAAACATTTGGTATGTAGAAATAATTTGTAGAAAAAAAATTTAATATACTCAAGGTTCAAACTGCGCAGGTTTATTAATAGATAAACCTGATAGAGTTTGTGTACTATCTATAACTATACAAGCTGTGTATCTTATTCGAGAGGTATTATTATCTGGGTTTTAACAAGTGTCAACGCGTTTTGTTTTTATTAAGTATTTAAAGGAAAAGTCAATAAATTGTTTTATTATAATTCTTTGTACTTTTATTTACTAGATTTATTCATCTGAATATTTAGGGATCAATAAGCCACGAAAGCTTTTGTTAGTGGTAGGACTAACTCTTCTGCGAGTGTCCGTCTGGGTTGTTACCACCGCTTTGCTCGTGAAGTCCGCCGCCAAGCAGTAGTGTGCAAGCATTACTGTGTTCCGGTTTGATGAGCAGAGTATCCAGTGAAATTACTGGGCTTATGAGACTTAATACCTAATGTCTCAGGGTAACGAGCGCATTGCAGTGCCGCGCAGGCCTTTGTGTTTCATAGTTCTGGGTGGCACTGCAATTGTTATGGGCCGGCGTTATGCTTACCATCAGGCAAACGACCAGCTCGTCTCGTTACCTAATAACATAAAAAAAATCTCTTTTAATAAAAAAAATACCAGTCGTACGAACATTTGTTCGTGTTTATCGATGTCGTACCTTGTGAACAGTAAGTAATGTTCTGTGGTCGTAACGAGACGGTTATTACATCGTTGTAGTTTTTGCGAGTAGTCCCTCAAGTTTAGGTACTGTATGCAATACGTATACGGATCAAAACCTTATATAGCTTATGTCTAAAATAGGTTTTATTTATTTTTCATCATTATTCTATACTAGCTTCTGCCCGCGGTTTTCACCCACGTTCCCATAGGAACCGTGCATTTTTTCGAGATAAAAAGTAGCCTATGTTACTCTCCGGCCCCTAAACTATATCTATGCCAAAAATCACGTCGATCCATTGTTCCGTTGCTGCGTGATAGAAAGACAAACCAACAAACACATTTTCGAATTTATAATATTAGTAGGGATTATATGTTATTTTAATGATATATTACACACGACGTTTTGAAAATTGCGGTATTCGTGTAGATTTGTAGGCTAACTGTGACCACAAAAATTCAATGTGTAATATTCGCGAAACTCTTAAATTACTACCTTATGGTAATAAAACACAAATATCAATACTGTATTGGTTTTATTCACTTCATATCCACACAATAGTGACAGAAGAACACATTTTAGATGGGAATGTAAATAATTTTACATGATTTTCTTTAATTTTAATATTATATACCAGTCTGCTTGTATATTTAAAATCCAAATAGACTAAGTACCTTATTTATGTACTGCGTAAATAACTTAAATGCTCGCTTAAAAATATCTTAACGTAAGTAAATATAGGTATACTTTTATTCCATTAAGTTTGAAAAGAATCGCTTTTAAAAACAATTTTCGTAAAGCAACAACTATGATATAAACAACGCTTTCATATTTTTACTCAAATAAGAAATTTATTTAAAACTCAATTGAGTTTAAAAGCGATATGACTTCAGACTAGATTATTTAACTACTACTTTCGCAGTTATAAAATTACTATTTAGGTACTATCAAAGAAGTTCCACTCTACTGCACCATCGTTACCTTGCTGCCAGCAGAACTAACGAAATTACATTTCTAGTCTGACTCCGTCATAGAAAGAATTATTCATATTTGGTTGAGAAATGGCCCCTATCATCAAATAGATGGTTCAAAACATTTTAAAATTATAAATTGTTAAAAACCGGCTATAACTCACGTCATTTGTCGATATAGTCGACCTAGGTTTCGAGCGTGTCCGACGCTCTTCCTCAGTACCCCTAGTACGAGTTTTGATAGTTTTCGAATACTACATTTCGTATCGTTTGCTCCCATACATTTACGTGCAGCGCCCCTAGCGAAAACTTGGAGGAACTGAAATCGGTAGTATGAGCTATTTCGAATCGTAGTATTCGAAAACGAAAAAAGTTTTCGAGTAGTATTTTGCATTTGGGCAGTATGAGTTGCCACTTTGACACGGTGACGGTAGTAAACAAAGACGTTTTCGAAAACTTAAAAAGTTTTGTTACTCGTTGACTAAATTGTCGTGAGAGCGTGTAATCGTCTTGTGATTTTTGTGGAAACTATGATGAAAAGACGGAATTTTGCGATGCGGTTAGCTGCGGAAGCTGTAGAAGCTGACCGTCGTGATGAGGAGCGTCGGGAGCTAACACAGAGGCGGCGGTTATTGGTACCCAGCCGTATCTCCAACACTCACTTTGTGTAGCGGTATCGGCTCACAAAAAAAAGTTTTGCGTACCTCTGTGAGACTCAAATCTCAGGAGCTCTCAAAGAATCACACTGAAAACAAAGGTACTTCCTAAGATTTTTATTTTCTATTGCAAATGTATAGGTTAAATAAATATTTAAAAAATATCTAGAACCACTTTGTTTTAATGAGATTTATTATTTACATGTAATTAGTAAGTGCATTGATAAAACGCATTGCATAAAACAATAAATTTACAAGCACTCCAATAATTGTCCCAAATTATGTTAAAGAATAAAGAATTATAGAATGTATGTCCTAACATGGATAGTTATTATACTCTTTGGTCCTAACCTACGATAAATACAATGTCTGTGGATAAATACGATAAACATAACGTCAAACAGATAAAAATAGCAAAATATATTTGTCTCTTTACATTTCTCCAAGTGTAAGAGAGATAGAAATATACAGTATGAAGTTCGTTCATTCGAGATCGTCGATATTCGATATGGTGTAAACGTCGTTCGAAAATGTTAACTCATACTACCGATTACAATGAAAACTATTAGTTTAGTGAGCTCACGAAAACTATTATCGTTTTCGTAATTTTAAAACTCGTACTAGGGGTACAGGGAGTGCACGCGGCGAGATCGCAACGACCACTGGTCAGTGGTCGTTGCGATCGAAACCTAGGTCGACTATATCGACAAATGACGTGAGTTATAGCCGGTTTTTAACATTTTAAAATTCTTAGCGACCCCTGTTAAGAAATCGTCTAAAAGTCTAAAATAAAGGTGGTAAAAAAGGCGATACACGGAAAATACACAAAAATATTAAATATATATTGATGTGTTTTATCGTGTAAATTTTACATTATTCTAATTCGCAACGACTCGAATTTGTTCGTGGTTCGTGGATAGTAATTTATTCTTACGGTCACCAGTGAAGAAATAGTTCGAAAAGTAAAGAATCATGTAAAACATAAGCGATAAAAACCTGCTAAAAGTCGTTAAACCAAGCTTGTTGGTGTAAAAAAAGCGACCTATTTTATCGAAAATTCAAAAAAGTCGAGTTACTCCTTCGACGATCTATCAAACATTTAGCTGAACACACGTCATCAACGTCGAACCAAGTAACATAGCGTTTCAAACCGCGATAATTAAGTTCGCTAGTAGAACCGACTCAATGATTAGGAGAACAACATCGCATGTTAGGGGCAGCTTAGACGCTCAAGCAAACGTACGTTTACTTGTCAGAATATCAACGCTTTTGCGTCAAGCGCGGATTTTCTGATACTCGAAATGCGCGCTTGACGCAAAAGCGTTGTTATTCTGACAAGTAAACGCACGTTTGCTTGAGCGTCTAAGCTGCCCCTTATACAAATAAGTACACGTTTAAAGTACAAAATTACAATGGGTGTTAGTGGTTTATTATATGGACGGAACCCCCTATCCCACGTGTTAGTACCATAGGGCCACCAAACAGTCCGTGATTACTGTACACAAGACGAAGTATAAACATTAGGTCTAACTTATGAGATCATGGACCAATCAAAATATTTTAAGTACATTATAGCATTATGCATTTTGAAGATAACTGAAGAATGGTTATTTGACGAGCTAAAGGGAACGGGATATGATTTGTGAATATAAAACAGGGTCCTAAGCGCAATTATTGAAAACAGATTAGTTTTGATAAGAGATTTTTTTACACGAACATAATATAATACGGCTCCGTAGCTAAGTTGGTAGTAATCCTGCGTGCAAAGCGAGGGGTCCCAGGTTCGATTCCCGGCCGGGGCAGATTTTGTGTAAGCATGAAGTTTGTTCTCGGGTCTTGGATGTTTGTGATGTGTATCTGTATGTGTCCATGCCACCTGCGACACAGGGAATCCTAGTGCGGGGGGTATGAGTGTGTAAAAAAAAATAATATAAAATTGCCTTAGCGTAGAGCATAATAGCATTGTACTGTAAAATTCTTGTTTAATACAAAAACCCGTTCAATTATCTTCTATTTATCAAGAACTGTGAAGTGAAATGCTATTTACGGTAGGTAACGTTCTATTTGAATTAGCTCAAGTATCTAAATCAAGGTTTTGCAAAAACGTGACGTGGCAAGTCATTTGCTTGATGATAAATGCAACGCAATAGCATCCAGCTGCCTTATCAGCTAACAATCTCGTGTTCGTGTTCAATACCAGACCGATTAAAACCAGCGGTCACTAGTCTTCGTGTGGAAGGAGTTGTCAATAGTTTTCGCTTCTTTTCGTTTTGTAAGAGCTTATTTCTTTAATAACCAGCGAAAATTCTAGACTATTCCTTCCACACGAAGACTAGTGACCGCTGGTTTTAATCGGTCTGGTATTGAAAACGAACACGAGATTGTTAGCTGATAAGGCAGTAGAACTGTAATAATGGGGAGGCACAGGAAAGCTAATCTCAGATGGCGCCACCATCGCTGGTGCTTGTCATTGATGTTTACTTTGAGGGTTATTAGAATTAAACTATAATCAGTAATCATGCTCACGTCTTAAAAATCTTTAGATTTGAAATGGTCACTATATACCTAGAAGAATAATAGGTTTCCAATGGTTCCAAATGCTTCCAAAGAATTTTGATGAGCAATACTTTGATTCACAATTTCCGTTTCTTCTCGTCGGAAGGGAAACGTGTGGACCTGAATTTTACACTGAATTGCACTTTACAGAGGCATACTTTATTGCAGACGATTTTTAGTTTACTAACTAAAATTGTATAATGAAGTTTCATAATGAAACAACACCAGCGATGATGCGCCACCTAGCGGGATAATTCAGCAGTGTGGCTGCCCATTCTACTATTTGCCGCTCTGGATGCCACTGCAGTGGTCGTGCAGGCGTGACGTTTAACATCTGATAAACAACCTGCTCGTCTCGGAGTAATTTTATTGGCCTTAAAACTGTTGGCATTCGCAGTAGCTAGATCCAATTATGTTCCTTATAGAAAAAAATCTATTACCAAAAACAGCCAACCATCACGCAGTACCAGACCCCACATATATCGTTGACTAGGCGGAACGGCGATGATCCTGAACACTTACTTCGATACTAGTCCTTAGTCCTTACGAATAAAAAAATATCACTTGTCCACCAATCGAACGACACTATCACTGGAAGTTTAACATTTTGAGTATTTACTTATTTATGAACACATCACTGTCTCACTGCACTATGTACGTCCAAGTGGCCATGCTTGGCCAACACTAGAGCATGCTCTTCGAACATATATATCTATCCAGCTCGTCAAACATATATGTATCCAGCTCGTGGAACATTATGTGTACAATTTATCGTACATGTGTATCCAGCTCGTCGAACATATGTATCCAGCTCGTCGAACATTATGTGTACAATTTATCGCACATATGTATCCAGCTCGTCGAACATATGTATCCAGCTCGTCGAACATATGTATCCAGCTCGTCGAACATGTGACCAGTTTGTTGAACATATGTATGTATGCAGCACGTCGAACATATATGTATGCAGCTCGTCGAGCATAAATATGTAACCTATGCTCTTATAATGCTTGTTTTAGAAGCGTTTGGCACTAGGCGAGCGTTGCAAGCTCCCTTCACTCCTGGGTGCTCGTGGAACTGATTGAGATGTTGTCTTGATGGTTGTCGATTCTTTGCGTCCCCGAAGGCGATCCGGAATTAGACCTGAAAACATTTTATAATTAATATATATCAAGTAGAAATTTAGTTAGGTCAACAATCAATATTTTAATGTATAAAGATTTTTCTTATCGATGTTCCAAGCTTCTCAGCAGGGGTATGAAAACCCCTGGAATTTTAAAACTGCAGTGATTCAACCAAAACTAATAACGGCTGTGAGGCCTGGACACTGGCCCTTAAGGAGGGTCAACTCCTTAATTGTGATAGAGCTTAAGATCTTGGGTCTTGCGCATGCAGGTGATGGTTCGTGGAGGAACAACAAAGAAATAGAAGATCGAGACAAACATCAAACATCAAGAATGTAAATGAATATGAGTCTGAATCTGAGTGTAAAACTACCGATTTTCTTGAGTATGATAGAATGAAGGTAAGGAACGTTTTGTATTACTATCAAGAGCTGCTCGTGAAGTCTGCCGCTAAGCAGTAGTGTGCAAGCATTACTGTGTACCGGTTTGATGAGCAGAGTGTCCAGTGAAATTATTGGGCTTATGATACTTAATACCTAATGTCTCAGGGTAACGAGCGCATTGCAGTGCCGCGCAGGCCTTTGTGTTTCAAAGTTCTGGGTGGCACTGCAATTGTTATGGGCCGGCGTTATGCTTACCATCAGGCAAACGACCAGCTCGTCTCGTTACCAAATAACATAAAAAAGAAGGTAAGGAACGTTTTGTATTACTATCAAGATTATGTAAGTATAGGATAATAATGAGGTGCGTGTGCGCACCTGTCGGCGGGCGGCGCCGCGCGCAGCGACGGGACCAGCTCGTCGGGCGAGGAGGCGCGGCTGCTGCGCGCGCTGCCCGCCTCCGAGTACGAGTTATCACTCGTCAGCTGGGAACGACAACGGTTTCATTGAATCCTCTAACAAATGCAGCGAAAATACATTTCAACCTGATGTCTAGAAGGTATCATCAAATTATTTCAAGGACGATAAAAAATAAAAAAAATAACCTGTCAATCTCCAATATATTCCCGACATATTGCACGTTTAAAATCATTTTTTATAGTAATTATTATCTAAGAATTCAGCTTCTAAAGAAGTACTGGAAGTAGAAAGAAAAACGTTGATTTCTTTCATCTTCGAATTAAAACTTGTTATATTTGGTTTTGGTACACGTTTTATATCTATATAGCCTATTCCAAAATCTTAGATATTTTATGTAAACGAAGGGGTTGAGAGAACGAAAAAATTGATAGAAAACTGTGCAATCCACAATTTGATGATACATATTATGAATTGATTTTAGATTGTTATTTTAAACAAAACTGTAACAAAAAGGAAGTTTTTTTCGTGCAGTTATTTTTCTTAGACTGGGAACACAGCAGAGATTTGAAACATTTTGTGCAATCGCCGCCATTTTTTTTCTGTCTGTTTATCTGTTCCAATCTCCGAACTCGAGTTTGTATCTTGCTGCGTATGTGTTGATATTAAAGATCTTGTTATTTTGCAGTGGTTTTGTTTCAGTTTTTGTTGTTGGTTCTTGTTTCGTTATAATTGCGCCGCGCGAGAGCAAAGCCGGGGGAAATACAAACAAAAATATTTTTCACAAGTGAAAAATGTTTTGGGCAACTGGCATGTCACTTTGACAGTGACTTTGTGACATTTCTTTGTTTACAAAAAATATCTAAGATTATGGAGCAGGGTATGGGGCAATGCATTCCGCAAACGGTCAGCTTCAACACTGAAGAAATTGTGATAAAAAGATGATTTGTGTATAGGTGTTTTATGCATAGTAACGTACCAAAGTGAGTGGATGCCTGTTTCTCGCGGGACTGAGCGCGCGACTCCTGGCTTCTTCCACCTCCAGCTGCAGAATGCTCTCTTGGCTTCCGGTGAACTGGGAACAAAGAGACGCATTCATTTACCCAATACCATAAACAATAACCATAAATAAGCGAGCAAGTTTTGTTTGGTCTCTCTTAATACATTTTTGTTTTTGTTTGATCTATACAAATAAATAAAATTGAGGTGTCTATTTGTAATATCAAAATAAAAGTTTTTTACACGGTAAGTAAAATACGGAAAGTATGTAAATATAACAAAACAACCATTTTTTAAATTTTTGTCAGTCTGTCTGTCTGTTCCGGGTAATCTCCGAAACGGCTGGCTCGATTTTGACGGGTCTTTCACTGGCAAATAGTTGATGTTATAAGGAGTAACGTGGGCGAAGCCGCGGGGTACAGCTAGTTTATTATAAGAAACCACCACGAACGATGTTTTATAAACAGACGACTATAGTACAATTTTACGTAATAGTTTAGGCATATCGCCAACGAAGCCGTGACGAGTTTCTTGCCCTTCTTCTTGCTCGGCCTATACCAATTTGGAACGGGCACGGTGGGTTTCTGGAAGGTTCGTTGACCTTGAGCGCGGATTGGGTCTGTTGGTGTCTTTGTCATTTATTATGTTCTGATAAAAACAGCATTAGTTTTAGTCTGTGATTCGGGTAGATGAATGTTGCAGAGGCCTGCTGTTAGAGTCATTTTAACTTTCATAAGTGCTCCTTTGGGGCCTATTTGAATAAAGACTTTTGAATTTGAATTTGAAGTGGACAAGTTGTAAAGGCCGGTACTCACAACAAACCCGTAGTACTTGAGTATGTCCATCTTGCACATTGGACACGTGCGGTGTTCCAGCAACCACGGATCTATGCAGTTCTTGTGAAAATCGTGTCTGGAAGGGACAGAAAATAATATTAATAGTATTTTATTGAATTCAGTAGAGATAGATAAACAGCGGCGCGAGTACGGATCTTTTCGATAAATAAAATTCGATAAAATTGACAGTTAAAATCGATAAAACCCACTTTATCGATTTTAAATGTCAATTGTATTGAATAAAACCCACTTTATCGATTTTAACTGTCAATTTTATCGAATTTTATTTATCGAAAAGATCCGTACTCGAGCCGCAGGGCCGGATAAACCATGTCGTGGCCCCTCAGGCCCCCTTTTCTCACCATAATAATTTTGAAATGCGTTCTGAAATGTACTGAAATATGACGATATAATTATAAAAAACAACGTAATATTAATAATATTGTCATT
Source organism: Crocallis elinguaria (assembly GCA_907269065.1). Lineage (NCBI taxonomy): Eukaryota > Metazoa > Arthropoda > Insecta > Lepidoptera > Geometridae > Crocallis > Crocallis elinguaria. The sequence continues at coordinate 5,315,592 of OU026076.1, forward strand.
GAGGGTTTGTTACATAAAAATCTTTCAATTTAATTTTCACTCTAAGAAATATTATCAATTTTTTTTCCCGGGGTGCGGTGCCCCTAGACATTCGTCTATTTTATGAATTATATTTTATAGTGTTAATCGACACTAGCGGATGTTCACATAAATCTATCTAATCTATTTTGCCTTATGGATAATCCAGCCCTGTAGATAAATGTTATTATTTTAACTAAAAAGATCCTCATAATGTTACGTAAAAAACGCAAGAATCTTTTATTTAACGAAGTACTGACTACGCAATTAAAAGAAACAGCCAGTACTTTGAAAAAAAAATCGCAATTAAAAGAAACAGCCAGTACTTTGAAAAAAAAAATCAAGTCTTCCAAAAATGTGTTAGCGGTAATATGGTAAGGAAATACAAATTGCTTCATATGGCTAAGACTTTTGTTGCCAAAAGAGAGAACTAGTTATAATACATTACGTTCAACTAGTAGGAAGAGACTTCGTCTCACAAATCAGTAAGCAAACATACACAAATGCGTCACGTCACAACAAACTTACCTACAAGGAAGAGATCTGAGCGTCTCTGAGACTTTGTAAGGCTCTATGCAAATGGCGCAGCACTCGCCGTCCCCTTGCACTTCCTGAAAAACAATTATACAATTAAGTTATTAAGATAAGGGTAATTAAAAATGACTAATAAATATTCGACAAAAATTATAATCCTTTTCTTTTTTTATGTTATTGGTATCGAGACGAGCTGGTCGTTTGCCTGATGGTAAGCATAACGCCGGCCCATAACAATTGCAGTGCCACTCAGAACTTTGAAACACAAAGGCCTGCGCGGTACTGCAGTGCGCTCGTTACCCTGAGACATTAGGTATTATGTCTCATAAGCCCAGTAATTTCACTGGCTACTCTGCTCATCAAACCGGAACACATGCTTGCACACTACTGCTTGATGGCAGACTTCACGAGCAAAGCGGTGGTAACAACCCAGACGGACACTCGCAGAAGAGTTAGTCCTACCACTAATAAAGTGAATATGAAAATGTGAATATGAAGTGCAAAACAAGGAATAAAAGAATTGTTACCAGCAAAAAAGTACCAAAACGTAAAAAAATTAAGTACAAAAGGCGTGCTCGGAACTAAATTAAAAAAACAGCTTTATGTTTGTACAAAATTCAAATTTGTACTTACTCTATCATCAGTCTTTAAACTCTTAACAGGTATTTTTGAAAGCGCCTTCTTGGCAGCGCAGCATAAACGTTTCTGGAAAATAGAATAACAGAAGCTATTAGTTGGCCCGTTATCGGTACATCAAGAAGAGATATTATATTATAAACTAGTTGTAATAATAATAATAATAATAAAGTGAATAATAATAATCATTTTATTGATCCAAAAATGCATCTTAAGGTTACTTTAACAAAAATAATTAGTTGTGCCCTTCGCCAACGTAATAAAAGTAGTCTAAGCACGGCCAAATCAACAAAATGCATGGCTTTAGAACAGCTATACGGGGGTGTAGAACATGTGACGTCAGATGTTCTGCCAATTTACATCGGGCACTTTAGCGCGCCCGACTTTCGACTCTCATTTTTGACGTTTCTAGCGTTCGATTTCCAGTTTTTTTGATATCATTATTAGCCCGGCCTTCTCTCATAAGGAGAGAGCATGGGCCATAATCCACCACGCGGGCCCAGTGCGGCTTGGTGGATGTCACATGTCCTCGAATTTTGTGGTTCTTAAACATGCGGGTTTCCTCACGGTGTTTACCTTCACTGTTTTAGAGCGAGTGTGATAAATTGCGAGTGTGATTTCTCGACATTTGATTCTCATGAAAAAACAAATTGATTGATATCATAAAAAATGGAGTAAACATACGGGACAATATAACATTGCGAGGTGTGGCTGCACTGATGGAATTATATAACTTTTTCTTGATTAAAACTTTCGTAAGTATTACTCATATTACGGCTCCTTAGCTAAGTTGGTAGTAACCCTGCCTGCAAAGCGAGGGGTCCCGGGTTCGATTCCCGGCCGGGGCAGATTTTGTGTAAGCATAAAGTTTGTCTTGGATGTTTGTGATTTGTATCTGTGTGTGTCAATGCCACCTGCGACACAGGGAGCGGGGGTATGAGTGTAAGCGTTTATTTATTTATTTAGTTATTTATATGTATTTAGACGTGTAGGTACTGTTAGGGAGCCTATGTCTAGCTGCTAACTGGGGTTCTACAGTGGACTGTATTCTTAAAAGGCTTGATGGTTCGTAAATTGCAACATGATTTATTCTTTTTTTTTTTTTTTTTTTGAAGGACCGTGCTGTTGGTCTTGCGACCTCTACAGCGTCACCGGACTGTTGGAGAGCGCAGAAGGCGCTCAGCCCGAAAAAAGTGTGTTTGTGGCGACTAGCGCAAGGGCACCGCGTGGGATCGAACCACGTCGGTACGGACCTCGGCTTGGGCCGTCGCCGTGAGAAAGGGAGGATCGGGAGAGAATAGCCCCGGCCGCACGAGTGCAACCGTTTAAACTAGGCTCTAATCTAGCTAAAGCTACTTCTCGCGGGCCCGAGGTGGGCGCTCGCGGAATTTCGTGTATGTGTGTGAGGTGTGTATGACTCTAGTTGCCTCGTTCCAAAGCCTACACCATCGAGAAGAAGGGCAAGAAACTCGACGGCGGAGTGAAGCTCGGTCCCTACAACCTAAGCTATCTGACGAAGAATCGTCCTCGCCGGCGAGGACGATGACTTCTAATTTGGTACCCAATACCAATACCGAAGACTGAAGGTCCACCTGCACCAGCATATGAACTGGTGCTAGGGTTTGAGAGCACGGGCGAACCCAGCGCGGCCGATACAACGGCCGCGATGGAATCGTCCGGATCGCCCAAGATATGCCGAGGGCGGCGACGACGGAGCACATGATTTATTCAGAAATGGCCCTACCGATATACAAAAATTAGGTACCGCAACTAGCGGGTACCATACGACGCATAAATTTGCCAAGCGACCCACGACATGTCAGCTTGCTTTTCAACTCGCGGTAGGCAGGCTTGTTGTCCTCAACAGGTACGTAGACGAGCTTCGAAACTTGGCTGTACCATGTAAGTAAATCCGGTTAAATACATATAAATATAATTTAGTTACCGTTACTTACAGAGAGCCTGTCCTTGGCGTGGATGTATCTGAACCGCTGGATGTAGTAGAACACGAGCCACGCCAGCGATATTACCATCAGCACTATGAACGATATCGACACGAACAGGACCGACGTTCTGGAAGCAACAGAAAACTATATGGAATTTCAAAAACATTTCACTCATCTTTGTCTTCATCTTTCATTTCACGACAAATTTGGAATGACTTGTTAGTGGGAGGACTAACTCTTCTGCGAGTGTCCGTCTGGGTTAGTACCACCTGTTTGCTCGTGAAGTCTGCCGCCAAGCAGTAATGTTCAAGCATTACTGTGTTCCGGTTTGATGAGCAAAGTAGCCAGTGAAATTACTGGGCTTATGAGACTTAATACCTAATGTCTCAGGGTAACGAGCGCACTGCAGTGCCGCGCAGGCCTTTGTGTTTCAAAGTTCTGAGTGGCACTGCAGTTGTTATGGGCTGGCGTTATGCTTACCATCAGGCAAACGACCAGATCGTCTCGTTACCAATAACATTACATTAAAACACAGTACATTAAAAAAAAACGTATATTTGACAAGGAATGTTCTCACAACTTGTGGACGACCGCAGTCCTAACCAGTAATCACCCCCCCCCCTTACAGGATAACATATGTACCAATTCAAACTCACCCTGTATAGGTATTATTATAATTTAGGAGCAAAAACTGTACTAACAAGCTAATACATTTCTGAAGGCTTACCTGCGTATCCTAAGCGCAAACAAAACAAAAGAAAACCATAAATAAACTCTAAAGATTTTCAACTGGCATAATAACATAATAAAAAATAACTGGCATAACATAGCATAGTAAGTTATAGTTATAAATGTCACTCAATACTTGAGTCAAAATCAATCAAAAGATTAAATGGCAATCAATTTAACACAAAACTGTGCAAGTGGCTATTGCAAAATTAAGTGACAAAACATAAATACACATAACTATATTAATATTTGCCTGCTTGCAGGCTGAACACTGTGACATTTTTTTGGAATATCTGAAATAGGTGATATTATGTATTCTCGCAAATAAATGTATGGTTTGATTTGAGTGTCACTTCTACAAGCACTAAACGGTCACGTGGGCCTAGTCTGTCAGTACGTCCCCCGCCTCAAGGAAATATCAGACGTTTTCAAAAGGAGTGTCTTATGACAGAGGAGTATCGTAGCGCAACAGCACTTGGCCGGCCTGATATAGGCTCTCTGCACGTTGATTTTCGTGATGCTAACATATTGACGATAGATGCCAACTCCATTTGGCGGGTGTTCAAGTTCAGACTGCAGTGTACGCAGTCTGCACATCATAGTCGCGCTTTGACTGAAGTTAGTTGCTGCTTTACGATTGGTAAGCAGAACGAGAAATAAGATGACGCGATCGAGTCAACACCCTTACGCAGGGGACTGCGAAATGTGTTGAGTTGTTGACGCATGGCAAGGGAACGCGTATTATAATTTGGAAAGTTCTATACAATTCCTATGTATAATGTATATATATGCATAGCAAATTGCAATCTATACAAATAAATAAAATTGAAGTGTCTGTTTGTAATATCAAAATAACAGCTTTTTACTAACTGCATATGAAATTTTATACGGTACATACAACAAAACAACGATATATAAAAGTTTTGTCTGTTTGTCTGTTTGTTCCGGGTAATCTCCGAAACGGTTAGACCGATTTTGACGGGAATTTTACTGGCAGATAGCTGATGTTACAAGAATTAACTTAGGCTACATTTATTTTAGAAAAAGAATTAGGGTACCGCGCAAGAAAATAAAAACAATTAAATCCAATATCTCCGCACGGGTGAAACCGCGGGCAGCAAATAGTATTAAATATAGAATTATGCAAGGACGAACTAACAGTGACTACTCTGGTCCATAGTAACATAAAATCAAGTTGCGTAGACATCTTAGATCAACAATGGGATTCCTCAGGCTTAACAATGAAGTATTTTAGGTAATTGTCTTATCTTCAAGTAAAAGGGCGAGAAAGATCTAGGCGAAGGGCGAGGGCAGCAGTGACGTACATTATAAATGAAAAACATACATCTCAGTACATACAGGATTATGATCGTAAGTCCATTTTACAATCTTATTTGTCTAATTCTAGGACATATAGGTTTACTCATTACCGATAAAATGGTAATTTTCTAGGCCTTTTCCCAGTTTTTTTTGCCTTTTGGTTAGCCATAAGGGTTTTAAACTGTCATGGTTAGCAACAGTACGAACGCTGAAATATCCGAAACTCAAAACAAATAATATGCGCATGATAAATATTCCGTTTCTTTCTATATGAGAAGGGGGGATTTTGCTATAATATGCTTGGCAGGTTATAATATCTTGGAGATCGCAGTAGATTATGATATTGACAGAGGAGAATGTTTCTGCCCATTCTCGTAGCAAGCTCTTACGACAACCACGGGAGATGGGATAGTGCTAGTCTTAATCGGGACTATATCACATATGTTCTCGAATAGTGATATTGACTCCATTTTTTTTTATTTTGTCAGTCAATTCACTCTCATGAGAATCAAGTATATATATCGAAAAATAGATCGTTAAAAGTGTCAAAAATGAGAGTCAAAATCGGGCGTATCTACTAAGCGATAAAACGCCCCATACAAATCGGGCAAAACAAATGACGTCACATGTTCAGTGCGGGCCGTAAAGTGCATTTTGCACATACATTTTATTTTGCCCGTGAATAGAATCTCATAGTATCATATAAATTACTTTTGGATGATAAAAAAATCGTTCAATTCGAAAAAAATTTTGATGCAGTATGATTGTGAAAATTACATATTTTTGTAAATTTCATTTTTATTGAGTTAATGTGATTTTCGTAAACCTATATGACGACAGTAAATATGTATTTTGTGTTTTGTGCAACATCCCTACTGTGTGGTTCTTGAACATGATTGTGGGTTTCCCATGATCTTTTCCATCGCCGTTTTAGAACGAGTGTGGTAAATGTAATGAGACCAAAGAGATTCCAATATATAGATAGAGTGGGCATAATTATGTATGGAAATATTGTGTTCTAATATTGTGTCCATCCAATTAATGACATCACAAATGTCCCGTCCATCGGCAGATTTTTCAAGGGTGACATTTGTCAAGGGTGTTTTCCAGTCCAGAGCGAGTGTTTAAAGTGTCATTGAATTCAATTGTGCGACTAAATTAACGTGTTATTATATAAAAAATATTTCTATAGAACAATTAATGCAAGTGAGAAGTTGCATGTGATATAGGCTACCATGCCAAAGAACTGTGAAGAGCTGTGGCTCGGCATTTGACGCCATTTTTGTTTCTGTTTCGGCGCGCAATACGTATCTTTTGTTCATATCCTCTACTTTTCTTTAATCATTGAATGGGACTTACTTGTTGATATTGTTTGTGACGTGCGCAAACGTCCGTCCCTTGATGATGCCGACCATGACGCGAGTGCCGTTGTCTATGAGTCTGGTTATCTCCTCGCCCTTCCATTTGTACGTGAACACTGCACTTATGTTACCTGAAACAAATAAATAGAAGTTTAATCAAGAGGAGATTATAAACGCTTCTAAATATAATCTATATCCATATTCACACATCTATTGATAGTATTCATTACTCGTCACATAGATATGGTATATCTTAATGCTGTCAGTTACCTATTTTAAATCCATTTGGAATCGCCCTGAGATATATATAAAAGAGAAACAATTTGGTCCATAAACACAAGAAGTATCGTTACTAGGACAATTCGGTAGTGACCAGTTGTTCAGATTTATAAAAACAAAATTGCTTTAAAAAAGCGACGAACCGACTTCAGTGACAAACTAGTGAACCGATTTTGATGAAATTTCTATGGGACCAATCTGAAAGTATACCCTTTCAAATAAAAAAAGAATTTTTCAAATCGGTTTATAAATGACCGAGATCTGAGGTAACAAACATAAAAAAAAAAAATACCCGACGAATTGATAACCTCCTCCTTTTTTGGAAGTCGGTTAAAAATGTTATGCACTCATCCAAATATACGGACCTCTGCGCTGGCGTGGCTAGCTACCACTGTTAAGATGATAATCTATCGCAATTAGCGATAGGTAACTAAACTATCCATGTGTTTTTAATACGCCAAAAAATATAATTAAAAATACTAATCTAACTGACCACAGTAAAACCCTGTGCAAGTACCTATCTCAGTCTCACAAAATCAACCAATCTCATATCAGTATTTAAACACTCTAAAAGGAGAAGTTTATTATTCTACCCCGCTTATCTTTGTTTAGACTAGAATGTGGACCGATATTTTCATCTATACAAATAAATAAAATTGAAATGTCTGTTTATAATAACAGCTATTTACCAAATGTATATGAAAGTTTATACGGTACCTATAACAAAACAACCATTTATTAAATTTTTGTCTGTCTGTCTATTTGTTTCGGGTAATCTCCGAAACGGCTGGGCCGATTTTGACGGGACCTTCACTGGCAGATAGCTGATGTTACAAGGAGTAACTTAGGCTACTTTTTATTCTTAAAAAAGAATTCGGGTTCCGCGCAAAAAAATAAAAACCATGAAATCCAATATCTCCGCGCGGGTGAAACCGCGGGCAGCAGCTAGTAATAAATATTATAGGGCATTTCTATACTTCGACCGCTACAAGTAACGGTACAACGCGTACAGGTTTCGGAACGCGTTGCGGTCAAACTATAGGATGGTTTCATTTAAATAAAAAAAACAGATGAAAGTCATTTTTCCGTTGTTCTAAATTTTATTTCGAAAGATTAACAAAGACGTGGCGTTATCAGGACTACGAGTGTGGTGCTCTTATCACCACTACCGCTGAGATGCCGTTGTCACAATGATAAGGCACGCTAATTACCGTAATTCTGATATTATGTGTGCACAGTGATGTAATCTGTTTTTTCTTTTCCGGGTGTTGTATTTGAGTGCAAGTAAATATTCTACTTTGACCGTTTCGCGTACTGGTGTACCCAGTCGGTTATAAATGTTTGGTGCATGAGTATTAAATGTTATGTATCGTCAAAGTAGAACAAACGATAGATCTCTTGCTCTAATGCGATCAACCCTAGGGTTTCACTGCCAAGGTAACGCGACGTGACGACACGACACGTGACAATGTCAAGTGACAACCCTACACCGGGTACAAATAGAATCGAATCGAATTATAGGCTTTCGTATCCAATTGTGGCGATGAATGTCGATCGATTGAATTATAATAAAAAATTCAGGGTACGTTCATTGATTACGTAAGGTTGCAAAGGGTAATATGAATTATGATTGAAATGGCATATATGAATCCTAAAATACTGTCGATAAAACTTATCGACAACCATGGTCCTCATCACTCCCTTCCAGGATAACATACCAATTCAAACTCAGCCTGTATATTAATTTCGTAAATGCTGGGCGCGCTCCCTGCCCTCTTGCTATATCAAGTGCCAACAGCGCACCAAGCGATTTGCAAACATTTACTTTTATATTAGCAGTTTTTAATTGTTCTACAAATACCTATCGTAGTTCATTGTTCGTGGTTGTTTAACCGTGAGCGACGGCCATGTGTCAGAAGCTACCACAACTAATAAGGCGGGTAATAATTACGCAATCCATACACCGTGTAATTTATTTCCATAGTATACCGAAATGATCTCAGTTAGTGCTTTAGAATAATTCCAAAAAAATTTCTTTAAAAAAGCGACGAACCGACTTCAGTGACAAACTACTGAACCGATTTTGATGAAATTTCTATGGGACCAATCAGAAAGTATATCCTTTCAAATAAAAAAAGAATTTTCCAAATCGGTTTATAAATGACGGAGATCTGAGGTAACAAAATAAAAAAAAAATACCCGCCGAATTGATAACCTCCTCCTTTTTTGGAAGTCAGTTAAAAAACCAAAAAAAGAAAAGCTAAATAAAAGATAGCATTTAGCTAAAAAATATTTTAAAATTAAATCGCGACGCAGTATCTACGGCGCGAGAGCTCTCATGAAAGTTAAATTACTCTAGGTGCCCGTTCCGATTATACAACTGATCGAAATAAGAGCAAGAAACTAGTCGGCATTTTGTTAATATAATGATATAAAAGCCAAACTTTGTTTTTATTAATTTAAATTATAATCACAGTTTTAGTTGAATAAATCTTTATACCTACCGTAACTCTTTAATCACTGATACTAATAACTAAACGTACTATTTTCTGTATAATTTTCAAGCTTGCCTTGCTAAAACAAACTGTATTCTACAATAATATACCATATATTATTTGTTTTCATTATTTATTACGTTTACAAACAGATCCGAAGGCAGCCAAGTAAGGAAGTTTACTAAATACATCAATAATAATAAAACCTACAAGACTCGTATTAACTCTGTTACCCGTTAAATGTTGCGGGTCCCAGAGGGGCTGGCGCGGGGGAAATAGGTAGCCCTTCATTCTGCGTCATTAAGGTTCAATATAGGCAATTTTATTCGTTCATAAAGGTAGGTTAATAAGGTTAATCTATTTTGAACATTATCACCACTGAATAAGGTGTATGTGTTTTATTTTTTGCCGCCGGTACTACGTGGTACCGGGCGACATGTAGTAACATGTACCTACCTATATGCTGAGGGATATGAAAATCAATGCCATGCACTCGCTCGATAAGCATCGGTGACCACGGTATGCATGAGTAAAGTGGACATAAAATATGTACATACTATGTGATCTACGTGTCTATTGCATTAGGTATATATGAACGTCAGGTTTTGAAACCGAAGGCAGAGTCAAAAAAGAGGAACAAAATCTTGAAAATAATGTAAACAATTTAAATGATATTACCGAATGAATGCAACAAAATGTGTTCAATGTCGTAGTTAGATAAAAAACCGGCCTTTTCAAGGTGTAAATACACGCGCAAGCGCGGCTTGAAGTAAAACTATCAAAAATCCACGAAGCAGACAAGAACAACAATACAGTACATCGTGACACTCCCTTCCTGGGCCCCGATCGCGCTAATTTGAAATGACAGCGTACAGTTATGGTTTGGTTGTGGTTTGATGCCAACTGTTGTTTAGTTTCGGTTCAGGCGTGTGGAATTCGATATTGCCGTTCATTTGACAGCGTTAACTGTCAGTTGTTGTCGAGAAACGTCTCAACTTTTGGTAAAACTATTAGCGCGATACGAAACGGTCAAAAAGCTGTGATGCGGTCGTGGTTTAGTTGCGGTTTGGTTGATAATTTTTAACGCGATTGCCCTCCTGGGCCCAAAGTGACGACAGCTCCGCTTTACGCTAGGTACATACATCATACGTGCATATATACATGTATACATACATAGTATTTACAGCGGTTTCTGCACTGAACACGAAGTGGTTGTGAAACTATTTCTTTTAGTCGAGATCGTAGAAACGGCTGCGGTGCATCCACTACCTCTAATCGTGGCACGGTTAGCGCTCGGACTAGATTTCTACCAAGCTCCACCTTAGACGGTACGATAACGATATGCGTGATCGTGGTTTTCCATAGTTTTTGCGTGGTCCGTGATTGATGCTTATCAATCTATCGTGTATAAAAAAATTGCGTGTACGGGCCGCTTTAGACCTACACAGGTTGCGCTGGCACAACTGGTACTTCCCCGGTAGACCGTAGCGGGTATGGCCGGTATAAGTTAAGATAAGGTTTAGACCCTGATCGTCTACTATTTTTTTGTGATAATAGTCATAGTTATAGAATAATGTCTGTCTGTTATCTGTTAATTGGCTTCGTTTAAGGTCAGGCGAGATAGTGGTCAAACGCTAATCTACAAAGAATTTAAAAAAAATTGATGGCCGCCTATGATACGTCTAAGGGGCAGCGTAGACGCTTATGCAAACGTACGTTTGCTTATCAGAATAACAACGCTTTTGCGTCAAGCGCGCATTTCGAGTAGGTATCACGAAATCAGCGCTTGACGCAGAAGCGTTGTTATTCTGACAAGCAAACGTACGTTTGCATAAGCGTCTACGCTGCCCCTAGGCCCTAAGTAGGTGGCAGGAGCATGAGGCGACGGTAGATAGTTCATAGTACAATACTGTGGGTGTAGGGTGGTCCTTTGTTTGTTTTTGCTAGGACAATACACTCACTTCCTACGTTGTTTTAATTTGATGCCGGATATCTTAACGCTTATAGCTTACTTGCTGGTAACTCGTTCACATGACTCATTTGTGCCTACTTATCTAGAGTTTTGTTTCCTGTTCCGTAATTAACGCAATAAAAAGAAACAACTTACAAATTCAAGTAAAAACTCTTGTTATCTTTAGTTGGACCGTACAGTTATGTCAATAAAGAACTTTTTACTTTTACTTTTACATAAGTTAAATGAATAAGATTGGAATTTGGAACTAGGAAATGGAACATTCGACAAAATCAATACAGTAGATCCACTTCTAATACCAACAATTTGGAAAAGGCAGAGAGCGCACCGTCAGAGAAGATTAAAGGCGAGAACAACACTTGCAGTCCCTCGTCAAGTTTCTTGCTTTTTTCTCGATGGTGTGGTCTTTGGAACGACGCAGCTAGTCACTACAACTTCCGCGAGCTCCCACCTCCGGTCTGCGTGAATAGGGCCTACTTCAAACCGACGCATTTGTGCTCCGGGCTATTCTCTCCTGACACCAGCACACGGACTCAGGGGCGTATTTACCCTAGGTCCAAAAGGGCCATGGCCCGGGGCGCCAGGCTGCGAGGGCGGCGTAAGCAGAAGAAATTTAAAAAAAGCCTATTTTAAAGCTCTCATATTAATAAAAAGTGGAATACCTAGATCACTGTGTTTTGTCTTTGTCGATTCAGTTTAAAATTGTCAAAGAACAACAAAGACAAAACATAGTTTAACTAAACCACCGTTTAACACTGTTTATCATTAAGAGCCTAAATATCGTAAGGTGGTCGTAAGGACTCGTGGCTGTAAGTTTGATAAACATCAAGACGAGGGGCTATCGGCGGCGGGACCTGCAGGCCCATGGCGCTGAATTCTAAAATACGCCACTGCACACGGTAGCGTCACGCGATGGTCTAATCCCAGGTTCATACTGCGTGGCTCACACTATACGGTGCCCTTAAACTAGTCACCAGGAACTACAAACCATTTTTAGGGCTGAACGCCATCTTCGCTCTTCCACCGTTCGGTGAAGCTGTAAAGGTCGCTGGACCATGTTACAAAAAAGTAACACTTGGTAGCGGGCTAAAGCGAGCAAATATATTTCTTCAGCTCCTCTTATTTGAGCTTCAATGTTTACTGTAGTTATGCGAAGCATATCTCGGCGGCCAATATAATATTCAACTTGACAACGTATTTGTCCGGCGGAGGGCACTGGTATGCCATAACACAGGTCTTCCTAATATGGGTCTTCCTATAATGTTTTCCAGCAAGGAATAAAAAATATGTACTTTCTACTGTTTTGATTGTTTATGTTGAAGATAATGTATGTTATAAAAAAAAATTAATAAAAAAGAACTATAATAGAACCATCCAGTGTATGACCCATACAAAAACGTGATGGAGCACTTTCATACAATACAGAAGGAAAGGGCTAGATATTTTCAAAATCCCTGGCTCTCCTATAAATATTCGTGCATCTATGGTACGTACTCAGGTACACAGAGAGAGTACTGACCGGGCGGCCTTGCCGACGAGCTAACGCCAACGTCTCGCCCGCGACTGCATAACAAGAATAACTTTGTACTATTCAAAGAAGTGCCACATAATGTCAGTATACGATGTGAAATACAATGGCGACTCTTCGTAGTTCCCTAAAGAAGTTGCATGGAATTACAAAGGACAATATTATATTATTACTAGCTTCCGCCCGCGGTTTTCACCTGCATTCCCACAGGAACCATGCATTTTTCCGGGATAAAATGTAGCCTATGTTACTCTCCGGTCCATAAACTATATCTATGCCAAAAATCACGTCAATCCGTCGTTCCGTTACTGCGTGAAGGACAAACCAACAAATCAACAAACCAACAAACACTTTCGCATTTATAATATTAGTAGGATTTGGATACCGTTGCGAGAGGTGTATAAAGCTTGGTATTTTATTTTTATACAAGAATGCAGTGATAATATTATTTGTAAGGACACGAGTGAAGTAAAATAAGTAATATTTCTTTTATAATTACACTAAAAACGCAGAAACCTGATATCCACATTTGATTGAAGTGCATTTACAAATCTTGATCACCTTTATAAGGAGCATGCCTTTTCTAATACAGTAGACAAAAAAAGATGACGTCGTCCGGCTGCAGTCGGACACAGCAATATTGCGTGTCCCTGTAATCGAATCGACCGAAATAAAAAGTGCACGTCATCAGATAAGTCGGACAAAGTAGTCGGACTACGTAGCCAAAGGTTAAAGGTCACACAAAGGTTATATTTATTACCTACCGGCTGCTGACTGCGGTTTCACTCGCGCGGAGATATTAGATTTTATAGTTTTTATTTGTTTGCGCGGAACCCTAATTATTTTTCTAAACTTAAAGCAGCCTAAGTTACTCCTTATACCATCAGCTATCTGCCAGTGAAAGTCCCGTCAAAACCAGCCGTTTCGGAGATTACCCGGAACAAACAGACAGACAGACAACAAAAATTTTTAAAATGGTTGTTAGTTGTTATTTTGATATTACAAACAGACACTTCAATTTTACTTATTTGTATAGAAATAGGTACTACATTCCTAATTTTCTGGTATCATCACATCAAGAAAGGTTACAACGTCAATTTATAATTTCTTCATTAGCATTATCTGGTGTATCGTCAATGGGGTGATGCCAATCTTGTCAAGTTCAACGCTTCAAAAACCCAGGCGTGTCTTTTCTCCGCTAAGCGGAGTCCAATCCATTTGACTCCCACTTTCCAGGATGTATCCTTACCGATTACCGACCGTCTGGAGCTTTTAGGTGTTACTCTTACACCTAACCTCAACTTCGGCACCTACATTGAGTCCAGGGCAAAATTAGCTGCGAAAAAGCTTGGCATATTAGCGAAGGTGAGACAGTATTTCACACCGGGACAGCTCCTTAATCTTTATCAAGCTCAAGTCCGATCGTGTATGGAATACTGTTCTCACCTGTGGGATGGTTCAGCTAAGTACCAGCTCGAGGCCTTGGAAACTGTTGAAAGACGAGCCAAGAGAATTATCGGCAACGATTCGCTTGTTGACGCCAGGCTCCATAGTCTAGAGCATCGACGCAGGGTTGCCAGTCTATCCGTATTCTACAGGATACATTTTGGAGAGTGTGCTATGGCATTATACGATTTAATTCCACCATCCCCATTCCACCATCGGACGACAAGACGCACGGTGTTTCGTCACCCATTTATGGTTGACATACCATCTATCCGCACCAAGCGTTTTGCTTCCACGTTCATTATACGGACAGCGAAGGAATGGAACTCATTGCCGGCATCTATATTTCCTGAATACTACAATTTGGGAGTCTTCAAGTCAAGAGTGAACAGGTATCTTCTAGGCAAGCGTGATACATCGTCGACCGCATCGTCGCTTACCATCAGGTGAGATTGCGGTCAAACGCAAGCCTATCTTGTATAAAAAAAAAAAAAAATATTGGATTAGACTCAGTCTGAGCTACGGGTATTATATGCCAAAACCGTTTTATAATGCAAAGATTACGAAGTTTATCGGAATTCATAAAGATTCCTCGAGGTGAAGTCAATGTTGACCGTATACATGACGGCTGGAATTAAAAGATGTCTCTGTGTGTATAGAGTTAGAGTGTGTATCTGAAAGGTATTGGAATAGATCGAAATATTTGACTGACGGCTCCGTGATTAAGTTGGTAGTAATTATAGTAGAGTCGAGCGAGTGTGGCCGAGTGGGATCTTGTGCGACTTTCAATCCGACGCACCATAGTTCGAATCTCGAGTCGGCCCGCACCAATGACTTATTATATCAAGTTATGTACGGATTATTCACACGCCCTCTAAAACGGTGAAGGAAAACATCGCGAGGAAACCGGCATGTTCAAGAACCACAAAATTCGAGGACATGTGTCATCCACCAAGCCGCAGTGGGCCGTGGATTATCGACCATACCTCTCTCTCCGAGAGAAGGCCGGTATCAGCAGTGGGAGCGTAAGAGGCTGATAATGAACTATAGTGTAGCCTTCAATGCGAGGGCTCTGGGTTCACTGGGCAGACGAAGTCGCGGGCGGGAAGTATTATATGTATAAATCACTTTCAAGTTGAAGACTTGTCGCCAAACACCTAGGTGTATGTTCCGATACTCGCATTTGAGAGTCAGTTCTAGGGGTAGCTTACTCAACTGTAAACGAATCGTCAACAAAAAAAGAAGTTTTATTTGTATCAATAACTATTAAAATGTTCTAAATGTTACTTACTTATATCATAAGAGTAATAATGTCTGTTTGTATGTTACCTTGATAGATATACCAGAGATAGCTTTTTAGAGCTCAAGAATTGGGAAACAGGTAGTTTCAGGTGATTTCCATGTGCTTGATGTATAAAGCATTTTTTTAAATGTAACTATCAGAAACGCAGCCTCTTCATTAAATCATTGAAATTGAATGTACAGCTTTTCGTCCTGACTGTACATAATAATATGCTTTTCCCGATACGCGTTTACCTTGGTGCAATATTATTTATAACAATAATTACTATCGAGAAGTTCACTTTAATAAATAACAATAAATTGCAGATTGACTTGTTATTTTCCGTACTTACATGGATATATTTTTAGTTTGCGCAGGGTCAGAGTAACAAATTGATGTCACATTTTATAAAAGTAGCTTTGTCCAGTGACTTCGTATTAGACTGCGGCACCCACAGATCTCTTGCGGAACCAGTCACCTGCATAACAATTGCAGTGCCACTGAAAATGTTGACGCACAACAGCCTGCGCACCACTACAGTTCGTACTGTAGTGCTGCGCAGGCTGAGATGTCTGGCTCGTTACCCTGAGACATTAGGTATTAAGAGCCTACGAGCTCAACCCTCCAACTCATCGGTGGGCGCGGCTAAAATGCATGCTATTTCGTCTAACATTCGTGGGACAAGGTAAGGCTCTGCAGCTATGAGTAGTACGAAGCTAATGCTCGCGCATACACAGTTACACACTCTCGTAAAGTCGCGACCTGCCGCTTCTACGCACACATGCGTGATCTTATGAATGGCGATTCTTCATTCAAAGAAATTTCGTGAATATTCGTGTGATGGCGCTCGCTTTTGTTACTTGTACTATTATCTATTCTGAGCTCTCGTTTGGTCATCGCGCCGCGCGCGCCATTTTTCATTGTTTGCTTCTTTGAGTATAAATTGTAAATTGTTTGGTTTGCCTACAGTCCGCTGCAAACATAGTAATAAGCTATATTATCTACTGTAAGTAAATAAAGTTTCATCAAAATCCACTCAGTAGATTTTGCGTGACAAACATCTATCCATATATCCATCCATCCATCCTCACAAACTTTCGCATTTATAATATTAGTAGGATAGGAAGTAGGAAGAGTAGGACAGGATTTATGTATATATATGTATGTATGTGTATAGATTCCAATGAAATTTGGTGTGAAAATAGCTAGAAGCGCGAGAAAACACACAGGGTACTTTTCAACAACATCATCACTTTTCATAATTGTCGATCTATAGAACGGAAGAAATTTGGTTTCGAGATAGCTTGAAGCCTGTGAAAGAACACAGGATACTTTTCATCATTGTCAATCATTTGAACGGATTTTATAGAAATTTGGTGTGGAAATAGTTTGAAGTCTGAGAAAGAAAGCAGTGTAATTTTCAACCTCATCATCACATAATAAAATAATCGTGCATTTGGACAGCGTAGAAATCTGCAGAAGTTATTTTCGGAAACAAATTTATCTAAGTATGCAAATAAATAAAATTGAAGTGTCTGTTTGTATTATCAAAATAACAGCTTTTTACTAAATGCATATGAAAGTATATACGGTACATAAAACAAAACCATTTTTAAAAATTTAGTCTCTTTGTTCCGTGTAATCTCCGAAATGGCTGAACCTATTTTGACAGGACTTTCACTGGCAGATAGCTGACGTTACAAGGAGTAACTTAGGCTACGTGAGCGAAACCGCGGGGTATAGTAACTGTACTGTACAGGGGTAGTAATATCTAATAGTTCTTCATGTTTTATTCTCAACAATCAAACTTGTACACTATAGACAATAACAAGTTTGTATATTATAGGTAACAGACAGTACCCTACCTATGTGTTCGACGATAACTTCCGAATGAAAACTGCCAGCGCGGGAGTAGTTACCTACGTCAGGCGGTATATTTGTAAGGTAGGTAACTACCTACCTACCTACCTAAGTACCTACATAACTTAATAATTTTAGGTGATTCCTACGAGTATTATAACAGTCCTCCAAGTCATTATAATATATAATGCGCGGGTCAGCGACCCCACACACATTGGTACCTACATCTCATCACTCATTTCTACACAAAAAATGTCTCACCCATACTCCTGCCAGGATGACCTTTCGTTTAGATAAGTAGGTATTTAATTACACGACTGCACAAAAAAGGAGTGTAATGAGTAATGAGTGTGATGAGTAATGTAATGAGTGTGATTGTATATATATACATACAAACATACGTGAACCCTAAAAACATAACACAAAAAACTGCACAAAAGTTTTGGTGGAATAAAGAAACTCACGTACATACGTGATTCGGTGAGATTTCGATGTATGGGGTATCGCTAGAATCCTTACATAATCCCGAGCGACACTAGCTAGGACTGTCGTGGTTTTTTTCATGATCGATGTAACTTTTGTTACATGGACTTGTTTACATAAAGGTACTTTTCAACATTTATAGTTCTAGTAAGTACGTTATATAGCTTCGCCCGCCTGGCTTAGGTACAAATACAATATCTTTATAAATTATAGTCTGTGTTATTCTGATGTATAACCTCTATATTACGTACTGTAGTTTCATCAAAATCCGTTCAGTAATTTTTGCGTGAAAGAGTAATGAACATCCATCCAAACATCCTCAAAAATTTTCGAGTTTATAATATTAGTAGGATAGAAACGTACTCAGTAGCTGGTATATATTTATTATCACGTACACTGTATTATGTAACCGACCATATTTTTTATACTATTGAATAACGAGACGAGCTGGTCATTTTCTTGATGGTATAACACATATAATTATATTACTCTGATAGAATAACGCCCGCCCATAACGATTGCAGTACCTACTCAAACTTCTAAGCACAAAGGCCGGCCCCACTAGGTGGACCGATGACCTTGTCAAAAGCGCGGGAAACCGTTGGATGCGCGAGGCGAGTAGCAGCTAGCCGGTCCAAGTGACGTCCTATGGGAGACCTCAGACACATGTATGCAAACGTACGTTTGCTTGTCAGAATATCCATGCTTTTTCATCAAGCGCGAATTACGAGATACTACACGTGTAAGCGCGGCTCGTGGTTTTTTGATGGTTTTGCATACGCAAAACCACGAAATATACAAGAACGGCAATATTGTCTCGAAGACCTGCCTTGGCTCAAAGCGACGACTGCTCCGCTTTACGCTACATACATCACTTGCACACCACCTCTTATTTACCGTGGCGTCTGCACTGAGCACGCAGTGGTTGTGTAACAATTGTTTTGAATGGAGGTCGTACAAGCGGGTGCCGTGCGAAGCAACCGTCGCCGACTAGAGTTCCATCCAGCCAAAACTACAACGACACCAGACGATACGATATGCGTCAAGCGGGGATCGTGGTTTTTCCATGGTTTTTGGTTTTCCATGGGCCGCAAGCGTTGTTATTTCGTCAAGCAAACGTACGTTTGCACACGTGTGCCTGGGGTCTGCCTATGGGAGAGGCCTATGTTCAGCAGTGGATGTCTTCTGGCTGATGATGATGATGATTATGACAAAACAGAGAGTAGTTTCATGCTTTAGAGGACCGCGAAACTTTCCAAAAAGTAAAAAAATAATTAAAAAGGCGATAAAAAATTTCGACCAATAAAAAATTCCCGCGTCGCCGCTTTATTTTCATTTCCCGATATCGAAGATATTCATTCAAATCGAACGAAGTCAACGGCTATATTGGTCACGATGAAACATTCTCGATGATAAACGCATTTATTTAGATAAGGATGAATATCGTGTAGGTGGAAACACGGCTGCAAACGAAGCACCATTTTTTGCTAAATTTCAAAATCATAAAAACGCGAATTGCGAGCCAACCCGAAAAGATAGACATACTTATGCTATCTCGGACTTTTTTATAGATCTCTTCAACGGAAATATTTCTTCCATACATTGTTTTCGTATAGCTCTAACTATAATTATGGTCAGCTCACGTCTCAGAAACTGATGACAACAGAAATGATGGGGAGAATTTTTGACAAATATCATCACAACAGCCAGCGCGCCGCAGTACTAACTGTTACCTAATCGGAGCGCCGCCGCATAGAATTATAATCAAAGCAAAGGTTAGGTAGCCGGGCCACCGCCGCCGGCGCGCGGCGTTGCATGCCGGGTTACCGCCGCGGCGCGCGGCGTTGCATGCCAGGCGCGCGCCGGCGCGCGGCGTTGCCGGACTACCGCCGGCCGCGCGCCGAACCGGAGTCCGGGCGGTGCAGTGGCGCAAGTGTGGAAGTCGGTTCGATAAATTTGTCGAATCGTAACGACTGATAAATTTATCGAATGTTGCGAGTACCGAAGTATTATCGTAAAGTATTGTAGTAGCTTTATATTTCGTTTGGATTCGACCTAGCTATTCGATAACTTTTGTCGATTGTATCGAGGCTCGATAAATTATATAAAAAGTTGATTAAACCCAATTTATCGATTTGAATTGACAATTTTATCGATCGACAAGATCCGTACTTGCGCTGCGGGCCGGAGGTATCTATGTACCTATTATAATAGACCGTATACCTACACCCATCCAGACGAATTCTCGCAGAATATCTTCTAAGAAGAATATCTCAGTCGGTCATGCTTTTTATTTTACATTTTTGAAAAAGTTTACTGACTATGGCTGGTATTTTAGTATACGAGACATAGGTAGTGTACATACCTACATGCCACTGTACTGACCAATAAATGAGTAGTAAATATAGGTGATAAGGTATAACTATAATAAGTAGAATTCAGCGGGCCCAAGTACTAACTCTTACCTTCTGTGGCGCCGCGCAGCCGGGCGCCGCCGTCGTCGCCGGAGGATTTCAAGTAAAGCGGAGGTAAAATAGGTACCTAGGTACTCATCCAAATGGACTCTCACAGAAAATGTTCTAGAAAGATCGGTGGGTAGCCTAAAGCCTTACCTACTTATGCTTTGCTTACCTATGCTTTCACCTTTGTGTTTTACTGATTGCTTACGTATTTTATCATACTCACCTACTTCTTATACCTAGCTATAGAAGACATAGGTTCATACCTACTGTAATTCAATTGCCAGAGCGACCGATAAATGAGTAATTAAATATAATAAAGGTACCTACCTAAACTCTTTTTTGAAACACCAAGTTAGATATTATAGGCATTTCTTCCATACATAATTTTCATACCTATAGCTATAAATATATGGCCAGCGCAAGCATCGGAAACTATACAACGGGACGATTTTTTCTGAATTATTATAGATTACCCCGAACAAACACAAAACATGAGCGCCAGACGGCTTTTAAAGCTAATTAAAAATTCTAGATTATATCCTATCACATTCTCGGATGATCTCTCTTCCATTTCGTGAAAATGCTATGAAAATCATGCAGTAGTTTCCGAGAAAACAAACACAAAAACAAACACGAATTCAGCGCGCCGTAGTACTAACTGTTACCTATTCTGTTCTATCACGTGACGCAGCTAGTAAATTCAAATAATTTGCTGTATTGAATTTTAGTAGATACCTACTCGTATCGACCTACCTACAGAGTTATATTATTCATTTCATTCATTTTTATTATTCATCACCATCATCATCACAGGAAGGGCCGTGTGGCCGTGCGGGTAACACGGATAAGATCACCCTATCTCTTCAGAAAAAAAATTTGTTATATCAAAATAACAGCTTTTTACCAAATGCATATGAGAGTATATATATACGGTACCTATTATAACAAAACAACCATTTTTAAAATTTTTGTCTGTCTGTTTGTTCTGGGTAATCTCCGAAACGGTTGGGCCGATTTTGACGGGACTTTCACTGGCAGATATCTGATGTTATAAGGAGTAACTTAGGCTACTTTTATTTTAGAAAAATAATTGGGGTTCCGTGCAAAAAAATAAAAACCAAGAAAATCCAATATATCCACGCGGGTGAAACCGCGGGCAGCAGCTAGTTTATGAACTTTTATGAATATATAAAGCTTTTTTATATAACGTGTACAATAAAGTTATCTATCTACTCACGGCGAAATAACCGTAGTTTTTTTACGGCAAAAAAACGTACCTATATGTATATAAAATAAGTGGTCTAAAGAGCTATTAGACGCAATGAATTGACGCAAAGCATAATCACGGACCACGCGCAAACCAAGGAAAATTACCTACTATTATTATTAGTAGATGTTGTGTCGTATGAGGAGGTCAAGCGCCTGGCGGAGGATAGGAGAAGATGGAAAGTACTCCACCGACAAGAGCAAGGCTCTTAAATGTATAATAATATTATTGTTATTATTGTCAGCCTCTTACGTTCCCACTGCTGGGATACCGGCCTTCTCTCAGAGAAAGAGAAATAAATGTATTTTCTTTCTTTCTTTCTTTCTTTCTAGAGAGATGGGCCATAATCCACCACGCGGGCCCAGTTCGGCTTGGTGGATGTCGCATGTCCTCGAATTTTGTGGTTCTTGAACATGCCGGTTTCCTCACGATGTTTTCCTCACCGTTTTAGAGCGAGTGTCAATAATCCGCACATAACTTGATATAAGTTATTGGTGCGGGACGAGTAGAGATTAGAACTATGGTGCGTCGGATTGAAAGTCGCACAAGTTACCGCTCTCGATTCACTCTCGCTTCTACGAAAGATAAAAATTATTTCACAACCACTGCGTACTCAGTACAGACGCTGCGGTAAATAAGCGGTGGTACGCAAGTGATGTATGTAGCGTAAAGCGGAGCAGTCGTCGCTTTGAAACCAGACCGTCTGGCCGTAGTGCCGGTCTCGTCCGTTTAGTGGATTTTAGAGGTTTTTTTAGATGTTTTTTTCTTCAAACTGCGATGCGCGTGTAAATACTTACCTCGTATATGTGTAATTGTTGCAAAACCATGGTTATTTTGGCTTTTTATTTATATTTCAACATAAGCCGTGTAACCACAAAAACTAACTTTTAGACGCCTGTTTAACTCGACAGTGCCTAAAGATAAACCTCTAAACTGATTAGAAAAGTCACAACAGAGTGGAGTTAGACAATAGTTAGACACTACTTAAATCTCGATTTGTGGTTCATATTTAAACACGCGACTACGGCATGTTTAGGAGTTAAACTCTGTTTAACACACCGTAAACAAGTATTAAACAGCGTTTAACTCTTAAACATGCCTTAGTCGCGTGTTTAAATAAGTAATTAACCACAAACCTTGATTTAAGAAGTGTCTAACCATTATCTACCTCAATTCTGCGGCGCGAGTACGGAAGTCGGTTCGACAAATTTATCGAATGTTGCGAGTACCGAAGTCTGATCATAAAGTATTGTAGTAGCTGTATATTCTCTTTGGATTCGACCTAGCTTTTCGATAACTTTTGTCGATTGTTTCGAGGCTCGATAAATCCCACTTTATCGATTTGAACTGTCAATTTTATCGAATTTTATCGACCGAAAGGATCCGTACTTGCGCCGCTGATGTGACATTTCTAATCATTTTAGAAGATAACGGTGACCTTATCATAGAATAAATACTCATCGTACAAGCCGTTATGATTATTTCTAATCATTTTGCTCGTGAAAGTTGTGTAGCGTTGTTTAACTTTTAGACACTGTCTAGCTAGACAAAACCACCAAAAACTATTTTTAGACGCCTGTTTAGCTAAACAGCGTCTAAAAATAGTTTTTGGTAACGCGGTTTTAGTTCAAGTAGGTACGTATGTACTTACTAGGTAGGTTATAGACTTGTGCTATTATCTATTCTGTGGTTATAAGTAGGTACGTACCTACTCAGTTATCAGTAAGTACATAAGTACCTACCTAAGTACTTACAACATAACACCGTATATCGGTCTTAGTCTTACTAAAAACACACCCTAAACATGTGTTAAACAGCGTCTAACTCCCAATCATGGCTTACTCACGTGTTTAAATATGAGCAACCACAATCATTTTATATCATAACTAGCTGCTGCCCGCGGTTTCACCCGCACGGACTTTTTGGGTTCATGGGTTTTTTTTGCGCGGAACCCTAGTTGTTTTTCCAAAATAAAGTAGGAGTACCTTATAACATCAGCTATCTGCCAGTGAAAGTCCCGTCAAAACCGGTCCAGTCGTTTCGGATATTACCCGGAACAAACAAACAGACAGACAGACAAAAATATTAAAAATTGTGTTTTTGTTGGTAGGTACCGTGTATACTTTCAAATGCATTTAGTAAAAAAAGCTATATTTTTGATATTACAAACAGACACTTCAATTTTATTTATTTGTATAGATCATTTTATAGAAGTTTTTATTTAGACACTGTCTAGCTAAACATGACTCTAAAAGTTGGTTTTGTGCTAACACAATATGTAATAATAACAAATCGAATAATAATAGGTAGGTTTCTACGTGAAAAGATAAGTATCTATTTACTTAAATTCTATTAATAGATTTCTATTTATTAGTATTTGAAAAAGATATAGGTAGGTAATATTATTACAAAAATACGATTTAGCCATTGTTGTACTGAAGTCAAAAATAAACACAGAACACTTCTCTAACGCAGCAAAGTCCAAATTCACAAGCATAGGTAAACATCCAATTTAGGCAAAGAAATCTGAATCCAATATAGCGGGCGGTGGCATTATCATAGAACACAATTATGATAATACGCATATCGTTTTACGTCTTCGGTCGATCACCTTGACCTTTGCTTGTTCGTAATGCCGCCCACAAATTATATAGGATGCCGCCGCACGCACCGGCCGGTCGACCGCGTCTGGTGCGAGACAGTACTTTGTCACAAACATCGCGGTGTTTCGTGACTTTGAAATGGCACAGCAGCACACAGCGGGCACTGTAGTGTGCGTGAGACACTTCCCTCCTCTCCCCGCCAGGGTGGTAAAATTTCCGTGAGACGCGCGATGGTTCGACTCGAAAATCGGCGCGCAAAAATGTACGAATTGGCTTCTGGTACTTGGGGTGTTACGGCAAAACTACTAAATGTATTTAGTCAAACCAAAGTTATTTGAAATGTCGACAAACTAAAGCTTGTTACTATGTTCTTTATTTTTGAGTTTTCTTAGTTCTTTTGTAATTTATTTACGTCCAAACTTGCGTTAAAATATGTGCTAAAATACAGATGTTTGAAGGCTCATTACTTTTAAGCCACTTATTTTTTTTCTGTATAATTAGCAGATCAACCTAGATAATGAAGAGATAAATCGATATTATTCTTAATTTTGGACTTAAAACGTCAAGTAGTGGAGTAATAACCCAAATACGGTTGTATGGAGAAATGAACGACTCGTTTTCCCTTAAATCTCATAAGCCCAGTAACTTCACTGGCTACTCTGCTCATCAAACCGGAACACAGTATGCTTGCACATTTCTCAGCAGCAGACTTGACGAGCAAAGCGGAGGTACCAACCCAGGCAAACACTTGCAGAAGAGTTAGTCCTACCACCTAGTAAAGTTGATGACTTGATGACCGCATTACAGGAAGAATATTGAATGTTATTTTGATAGTAACATATTATGTAAATTAAAAGTAGTATAAATAACTCTTGCAGATTATTATCTTGTATCTATACTATAAAAACAAACATAATAAACGATGACACATAATTATCACATCATGTTATGATATAACACGGAATATACGGAAACTTCTCAGTTTCCATACATTAATATAATATCCAATATGCGTAAATACATTCATAATTGAGGTATATACAACGTTGAATACAGGATGAGTTTGAATTGGTATATGTTATCCCGGAAAGAAGTGATTAGGAACATGTCGATAAGTTGTGAGAACCTCCCTTGGAAAAACACCATTCAAAATTTCCAAAAGAAAAGAAATACAAACCGGAAGTGCGCGGCATTTTCTGTATTTTTTTTAATTCTCTTCTAATCAACATTATCATTTGACAAAGTACAACATAATGCGATACTTCAAGTGAATCAGCTGATCTAGGGCTGCCCGGAAGTTCTGTAGTAGAATTTTGACGTAAACTTAAATTAAACCGTGTTACCAGAAAAAATACCTTTAGACGTCAGTTTAGCTAAACAACGGAACTAGATTTAGACAACGGTTAGACGCTACTTAAATCAAGATTTGTGGTTTCTCATATTTACATGCTGTTTACAGCATAGAAAACAACGCCTGTGTTAAAACACATGTTTAGGCTGTGTTTAATTTTTTGTAGTGAGACCGTAAATGCATTTCCTTCAATGAAAAATTCTGAATGTCAAAAATTCGACTCTCTAGTCGTTTCTAGCAATTTTAATTCAAATACGAATTTAAATAAACAAAATGTCTCATAAATATATCGTTAAATATCGTGGATTTCTTATCTTAGCATATGATATTTCTTGGTCATTAGCACAGAAATTAATTTTGGTAACGGTATAGTATTTTATTTGTTTTGATCAATCGATATTTTAGCATCGTTTCGAAGCGCGAGCCGGATGGTTCATTGATATATAAAGATCCCGTTACTAAATTTAATATTTACGATTTCCGAAATTACGTATTTCATTTATGTATGACATAAAACCAGCTGTTTAATAAGAGAAGCCACTGACTCCTGAAACACAGAGTATACTAGTTCGGGAGGCTATGGATTCAACACAACTATGTGTATAACTTTTGTGTCTAAATAAATGATTTGTATTTGATTTTATTTACGTTTATGAAACTAAAATTTCAACCATTTGACTGCTTAGCTTATTTTAAAAACAATGGCACCGATTTTACTGCTCCCAAACTTTAGTAACACTATGTCTCTTTCTAATTAAAAACATAACAGAAGAATGGAACATATAATTTAGAACTGGCAAAATAATCTACTTGCTTGCAGCCAATGTAAATTTGACAGCTACAAATTTAGTGGAGCCTATTATCCTGTTAAAACAAAAAGAATGGAAGATATTGGTCAGCCTTAAAATTGAAAACAGACGATATTAAAATCAGTTTTAGAACAACAGAATCAGAGCCATTGCCTGTAATCTTGTGATAGTGATAGGACTAACTCTTCTGCGAGTGTCCGTCTGGTTTGTCAGTGTTACCACCGCTTTGCTCGTGAAGTCTGCCGCCTAACAGTAATGCTTGCAGCATTACTGTGTTCCGGTTTGATGAGCCGAGTAGCCAGTGAAATTACTGGGCTTATGAGACTTAATACCTAATGTCTCAGGGTAACGAGCGCACTGTAGTGCCGCGCAGGCCTTTGTGTTTCAGTTCTAGGTGGCACTGCAATTGTTATGGGCCGGCGATATGCTTACCATCACGGAAACGACCGGCTTGCCTCGTAACCAAATAACATAAATAAAAAAAAACATTTACGTTTCTAATTGAGGCGTCTCAGATGTTATAATAAATGATTTATTCGAGGCTTGCGTTATTTCCGTCACATGTTTATTGGTAGTAAAATGTATATTGGTACTCACGTCCATTATCAGTGGAAAGCTTCATTTTCTCAAGCAGTGTGGTGTCCCTGTCGTTGTAAATGAGGACTGCTGTCGCGTTGGCGCGCCATGCGTTCTGCACCTGCAATATTGTCGACAAGATCTTTGATTAAAAAAACTTCCAGAGAATAGCTATTACAGGAGTAGGAGTCCACGTTTAAAAATCGTCTCTGTATCTTAACCTTAGGGACGTAAGTTATCTGCCTCGATTAAGTTCACCGGCCGGGTGTGATGCGGCTAGCTTATTGTCTACCCGCTTTGATAGCTCGTGGTATGCCGTGTGATTGTTTACAGAGGTGACGTGTGAAGCGTTAATGGTTCTGTAGTAGTATGGTCAAATGCCGTTCCATAGGTGAAAGCACTGACTTTGATCCTTCTTCAGTGAAAGGCTTCTGATGAAGGAAGCGTGGTGATTAGTGATGCCTTAGAATGTTAGTGGTTCTGATTGGCTGCTTCATGCTGAATCTCTCACCTAGAATCGAACTATGTGTTCTGGCAGCTGGTCTTGTAAATAAGTGTCCCTTCTAGGATTACATATTTTAATCACATCGTTACTAACATCAGATGAGATGGTTGGTATCATCAGTGCTCAGAAACTGTGCAATTATTTATTATCCGTACTAATAATAAATGCGAAAGTGTGGCGGTCCGTCTTTCTTTCACGCAGCAACGGATCAACGTGATTTTCTGCATAGTGAGTTTGGCTGCAGAGTAACATAGGCTACTTTTTATTCCAGAAAATTCAGTGTTGCTGGCGGGTGAAACGGCGGGCAGTAAAAGCGTATAATATATAACGTCTGCCAAGCTGTTCCTAATATGTCAGCTAGGTTAAGCATTCAAACAGTGAGAGCACTAATAAATACATAATGGATCTTCAAAGGTCTCTTCGTATCACCTTAATTTAATGCCTTAAAAATCCGACCCAAGAGCTGACCATTTTTCCGTATGAAAGGAAGAAAGGACTGAGATGTATTATCTGAGATGCGTAAGTGTTATTCCAATCTCTGACCGCCAAGATAACCAATTGCTATGTGGACTTAACGCATAGATGGAGATTGCCCCCCAGGTGGGCCACCAGGTGGGCCACCAGGTGGAATGACAAGGAGGTCATATTGACGGGCCATAAAGAACACGCAGACTGGTTCCCTAATGTTAGCTTATTAGCTACAAGAAAACGATCGAATATTTATGAACTTGGGGAAATCTAGTAGGCAGTATACTTACTCATTAGTAATTTTATAAGGGAGCATAGAACTAATGATGGTCACTCTTCCGGACCGCCTGCAAAGGAATTATCAACAATATTATTGTTGTCGAGATGTTGTTGGGTTTAGCCGGTTTAGTGATTAATATACCCCTGTTGTAAACTAAAATGACGAAAATTCTGCATTGTTTGAAAATTTTTACAATCTTCAATCAACGTCATCAGGGTATTAACCTTAATCTTATCTTTCTCAAGATTATTCGCATTCATCCACCACGCGACCAATTGTTACTTAGTCTGTGATGCACTGTGCTCAACTTGAGGTTTCTGTGCTTCTCTAGCCATTAGCGGATCAGGCTACCTGTTTACTAAAGTTTAATGGTGCAAACTTAACCAATAGAATTGCACAAATACTTGCAGGGCTATCGCTAACAGAGGCTCGACTGAAATCGGACTCCAACAAAATCTCAACAACTAGAGTAACAACACTAGAACAGCTATGCCAGCGACCCCAGGCCGTTATGTCACGGATTTGGGATGACTTGGGTAATTACTGGCAGTGGGAACCGCACAAAATACCCCAAGCGGCACGTCATTGTAGGCCTTACCACCCCTATACGTATTGCGCAAAATGACAAATGGATATGTCAATTTTACTGGTCAAATTCTCCCAATTATTATCACGCTCCTGTGCAGAGTCTGAATGGAAATTTTCCAGAATATAGTCATAACCTATAATCTCTAAACAACCTGCCGCAACGACCACGTATAAATAATAACGAAAACACCAAGCTGTCTATTGTTTCGATATAAGCGCGCACTATCTATCAATAAATCGACATTATCAGCAAGATTAATGTACCCAATAATCCCTCTATCTACTGCGTCTATCATCTGTGGTATGATAAAGACAAATGAGCACTTGTGTTCAACATTGTCATTAACTTGTGCTCTACTGGATCTTGTGACCATCAGACTGGGTTTGTGTCCATGTCGCCAAAATACTGAGTGTAATTTGATGGCGAGTTTTGAATTTGAAGCAGTTTTATGTGAAGAAAAATCAGTTCTTGCACCCTTCACCGCGTATGGTACACATACATCAGCTACTCCGCATTGCTCTACTTATTGAAAACAGTCACAATACATTGTGGCCTGAATGCGATCGCACTAGACTCTAGGGTCCATGAAGCAAGTATTTTTTGCAGTAAGATATCTTCGATGGTGTTGCTTTGGTTCTGAAGTTACAGCTGTAGCTATCCACGTCTCTCAATGTTCAGATCAGTTCCAACCTTTGTCTATTATTTTGTTGATTTATTATCTTCCCACATTCAGATAGAAAAGATTAGCGACCGCGCTTAGCGACCTTGTTGGTTACAAACATGGTTGATAGTGGCCAACCCAAATCCGGCGAAACCTAACCAGTGAAAACTGTTACTGTACTGTACCATACCTTGATCTCAAAGTTGCAGCTCCCTCTCCTAATAACAGCCACCCAAGGCTCTAGCGGTAGCGGTTCACTGGGGTCGGCCACTGACAGTAAGGGCCACGTGCACCCCGTGTGGTCCCTGTCACCCCCTGGTCCTTTCGCCCGAACGTGAACTGCCACTCCTCTGGACGAGCCGATGTAGCCCTCGCCATATTTGCCAGACTGTGGAAGAAATTTTGAAATAAGGCACTATTTACTAAACAAAATTTAATTTTTATGGGGTAGCCGTCTCAAATCTGGGGAATTTAACAAGGATTTATTAATAAATTCCTAATCTCTAGGGCTCCCTCGGGCGGACGCCACTTTAGTTAGATAATCAGAAACTGTCAGAAGCATGGTTACAGATCAAATGGGCAGTAGAACACTAAAGGTACCTACTTGGTGAGTAAATCAACGTTGCGTTAAGGGGATGGTATCAGAAATTGGGTCTTATCAACCTCAGTATAAAAAACTACGGCACAAAATACTTTTTGTACACGACTTATTCAATAAATTCTACCAATTCTGACACGATGACTGATAAGTTTTATCTACCCACGTTGTTCATTTAATGACTCCGTTACTTAGCAAAAACATGTTAAAACGTAAAAATATTCTTAGGCAAACAAATTAAATTAATTTCACTTTTAGAGGGCCGGAGAGATTAGAAGAGTCAGTTGTGTTACAAACACAATCATAGAAAGCTGTAGATATACCTACAGAAACTCCTTTTAAACTTTACATGACACAGAGATGATATCAAATGCTTGTCACGAAATCTACAGCAGCTAGCAAAAATAGAGAAACATGACGGTCAGGTTTGAGGAATATGTGAAATACATACGACGAGCTTTTATTTGCTATTTAAGGTTCATGTGAGGTGCCTGCTACGATATGAAATCGAAGTTGGTAATACTTCAAGCCTGGCCGAGCAGAAATCACAAGTGAAAAATCGCAAGTGTAGCTGTTAGGCTCATAGGACACTGATAGATGTTTGCAACAATTCTCATTAAGGATTTTAGTCAGCGATCTTCAAAAATGCTCTAGCACCGTAGCTTTTTTTTTTTAATTTTATTTGGTAACGAGTCGAGCTGGTCGTTTGCCAGATGGTTAGCATAACGCCGGCCCAAAACAATTGCAGTGCCACCCAGAACTTTGAAACACAAAGGCCTGCGCGGCACTGCAGTGCGCTCGTTACCCTGAGACATTCGGTATTAAGACTCATAAGCCCAGTAATTTCACTGGATACTCTGCTCATCAAACCGGAACACAGTAATGCTTGCACACTACTGCTTGGCGGCGGACTTCACGAGCAAAGCGGTGGTAACAACCCAGACGGACACTCGCAGAAGAGTTAGTCCTCCCACTAACTACTAATATTGTACCACGATGTTTTCGAAAGCTCTACCTCAAGTTACGAACTCTCGACCTATGAATTGGTACAATAGCGATACAATAAATAGTTAGTAATGTGCAAGCATTATTGTATTCCGGTTTCACGTGCAGTCAGTGAAACTACTTATTACAGGTTTAGGAGTTATGAGACTTAATAACCAAAGGTCTGAGGGGAACAAGCCCGATGTAGTAGTACTTGTAGTAGTACTACGAAGGCCTGTTTCCAAGTACTGAATGGCGCTGCTATTGTTATAGGCTGTTAAGCTTCTTATCAAGAAAATGACCTGCTATTAAAAAGACTTGATAACTTTACCTATTCAAAATAAATATGGCACGAGCCATAGCCAACACGATTATTGCTAGAACATACTACAGTATATCTAATAGCATTGTGTAATAAGTAGTACTATTTAAATTCTTAATTTACCTACTAGACACCCAAATACCAAGACAAATAATTTATGCTGGAGGCAACGTATTCATACCTACATGTCATTCGCCTTCAAACTTACAAACGTAATTGACTAACGATGTGTAACCAATCGTTCTGTCACATATCATATTGTTCGTCATAAAGAAATTCACGGCTTGAAGCGAGTCATTTACATAAATAATAGCGTTGATGTAGACAGCGTACCCGTGGTCCATTGAATCGTTCTCCGTTGAGTCAGTCTGACGAAAATGTGACGAATTGGAATATGTTACGACAGGGACGGCCGAGTTACTCGGGGTTAAGTTTTATCTGAGATAATACTAATATAAGCCCAATCGTTTTAGTGACCCAATGACCCCGAATAGATATCGTTAATTGCTACAATCATTTATGACGTTTTAAAACTAAATGAAAACAAAATAATGCGATATAAACTCAATACTGAATCTACCTGTGACGAATACTGCAAATGGTTCATAAAGACAAGAATTTAAAGTAATGTAAAATAGAAGCGATAAAAGACCGCCCAAGCGTTTTTTTTATCGCTTTTTAAGTGGTAAATTCAGTGCTAAAAAGTAATCAATAAAAGTTTAGTCCCGCTGCAATATTATCAAACCAGCAGGGCTAGGATGTGCACCGCGACAAAACTTTGTCTCCTCTTTTTGTCGGGCGAAATATCTGATCCAAGTGGCGTTCTATGGGGTTGGGGGAGGCCTAGGCAGTGGACCTCTTCCGGCTGCTGATGATGATGACGGGTATGACGTGTTAGTTTTATCGTCTCGCTTCGTATCGGAACGCTACGGTTTTGAACTGGATTTAGTAGCGTGAGCTTGCGTGCAGTGTTGTAAAAGGTTTTACGTCACAGCGTACGGATCCACACTGCGCAGTACCGTTTGACGGAGCCTTCAAACCGGCATCAAATGATATATTCAAACACGTGAAGTACGACGACTCGATCTCCTTGCACTGTGTGAAGTGATGTGTTGTTGTTGTTGTGTGTGTCTTTACTAATAACCCGCCCAAGCTTCGCACGCTTGCATTTACTAATAATTGTTGCGTCAAATTTACTCCTTTTCATTTCGCGTTAACGTTTCCTGTGCCACTATCTGCAAGAGCTCCTCGCTCTAATTCGGTTAAGCCCGGACCATAGTATGACACGCCAAACCTAATTTATATCTCCCCAGATATACAACTCAAGTTTATAATAAATCATCTGTTAGTGGTAGGACTAATCCTACTGCGTGTGTTCGTCTGGGTTGTTACCACCGCTCGTGTTCCGGTTTGATGAGCAGAGTAGCCAATGAAATTACTGGGCTTATGAGAATTAATACCTAATGTCTCAGGGTAACGAGCGCACTGCAGTGCCGCGCAGGCCTATTTGTTTCAAAGTTCTGAGTGGCACTGCATTGGTTATGGGCTGGCGTTATCCTTTCCATCACGCAAACGACCCTCTCGTATCGATATCCAACTGTATGAAAAAAAAAAATAGAAGATACAAAGCAAATTATCGTATTTACAGGTGTCCCTATTAGTAGGAGGTTCGAGATGTCTCAAGGCATCGACAAACCTTGGCCAACTGATGTTTATTCAATGCGCGAATACAGTTGACGCACGATTGACATACAAAAATTAATATTTTTTACAAGCCACGCTATTGACGAGACACGACATCTCTGTGTATGGCTGGTGCAGTCAGCTCATGGGAGGAGCTAGTTCAATTTCCACACGACAATGTTTGAGGAGAATTTGCAAGTACTATACATGCTATATGAATGAAAATGTCATATCAGACAAACAAAAAAACCTATTTTCTTATCTTGGTTTGTGTTTCGAAGTTATGAGTGGCACTGCAAATATGGGCTGGCGTTATGCTTACCATCAGGCAAATGAGCGGCTCGTCTTGTTGTCAAATAGAAAAAAAGTCACTTACTTTTTAAATTTAGTGAAAACCGGGTGTCTAAACAACATGAATTTCTGCAATTGTTAACGATAGCAGAGAAGTAAAAATGTCTGGAATTGACATAAAATTCGTTAAGATGACATGGTAGTCCAGGTAACTTAACGAATCCTTATATACATATGTCAATCCCATACACTTTTAAATTCTCTTCACTTCTATACAAAACAGAAGTACTGTTCTGTGACTTCTCTCTCAGAAAGTAATTTTGTCTCTCTGTGGCGTAAGTACCGAAGTTTTCGATACATAAAATTAACAGTTTGAATGGTTAAAAATTTAAATTAGAATTACCTACTCAGGCCGTTCTTGATTTTTTCGAAAACGAACCGAAGCCGAATCTACTTTCTTCAATACGAAGTGAATATTCGCATCACACAATTCCAAGACTGGTTTATATAACGAACACTATTTTAACATATATTATATGGAATCTAAAAACGGTTTTTTCGTCGTTCGCATAAGTCTTCACACGTTCCTTCGCGAAATTGGTTATTCGGCCAATCTAATGAAAATTAACTACGTTAATTCGTTTCGAAAAAATCAACACTTACTTCTAATTTTAACTATTCGAACTGTTAATTTTATCTATAGCAAATTTCCGTACTTGCATGGCTGGTCTCTCGGTGCCTGAAATAAAGTAATAAACTTCAGCCACGGAATAATTTATCCAGAACAAGTTTCCTTTCCCATGATTTCGCACTATCACACGTTGCTGAGAGTATTACATAATAACCTGTTACAAAATCGGCACCACTAAATTAGATTTTGCATGTTAAAGAGATATTAGGCTCTAGGTTTAACCGGATTAAATTGGAAACTGTTTCCCGATTGCTGTAACCTAGGCTACTTCAAAACGCAGTGAATAGTGTCATTTAAGTATACGAGGTTCAACATCGACTGTATGTACCGTCGCTTCGCAACATGTGAGATAATATGAAGCCAACAACAATGTGTGACATCTTGTGGTTGACGTACTATATGAAGAAATGGAATCAAAATTCTATACAGTTCAGAATAAAGCAGTTAATCTTAAGGCGTATATAGGTAGCAGTTAAAAAGCTGCTATATACGGATATATATGTATATATGGATAGTGGAACTATTCAGTGGCTACAAGAAAACCCCTTCGAATTTGAGTCCAATAGTTTGCACTAAACCTTTGTCGAGGTTCTGACTTCTGACGATGGAGCCAGGAGGTGGAAAAGTTTTTTAAACTACATACAGCTATGTAATTATAATAATAATAAATAAACGCTTACACTCATACCCCCGCACTAGGATTCCCTGTGTCGCAGGTGGCATGTACACACACAGATACACAGCACAAACAGCCAAGACCCGAGAACAAACTTTATACTTACACAAAATCTGCCCCGGCCGGGAATCGAACCCGGGACCCCTCGCTTTGCAGGCAGGGTTACTACCAACTTAGCTACGGAGCCGTCAATTATTTCTTTCTGATATGGCTATCAATACGTAAATTATTGTCAGTAATATTGTGTGTGTGAGAAACTTTATTCTACCAACGTGCTAAAACTATAACCGACAAAACGGAGCAGGTAGTTACCACCTTCGATTGGGTATTGGGGTCTCGTCCGCCGCCGTGTACGCAATACAAATCAGATGTTAAATCATTACTTCCGCTTCCTTCTATGTGTAACTGGTACGCGTACGTTTGGAGCTAAATTTGGACATTATTCTGACAGTGTAGGATCAAAAGATAAAGTGTCGTTACCAGGTGGGACCACAGAATAGAGAATAGTAATAG
Organism: Crocallis elinguaria; assembly: GCA_907269065.1. Classification (NCBI taxonomy): domain Eukaryota; kingdom Metazoa; phylum Arthropoda; class Insecta; order Lepidoptera; family Geometridae; genus Crocallis; species Crocallis elinguaria. The sequence goes on from OU026076.1 coordinate 5,350,810, forward strand.
ATAGATGGTATGGAGGATAGGTGCTATGGAGAGGGCTATGCTCGGGGTTTCTCTGCGTGATAAAATCTGAAATGAGGAGATCCGCAGGAGAACAAAAGTCACCGACATAGCTCTCAAAGTTAGCAAGTTGAAATGGCAATGGGCAGGCCACATCGCTCGCAGAACCGATAACCGATGGGGAAGAAAGGTTCTCGAGTGGCGACCACGAACCGGAAGACGTAGTGTAGGACGACCCCCCACTAGGTGGACCGATGACCTTGCCAAACCGCGGGGAACCGTTGGACGCAAGAGGCGAGTAGCCGATCCAAGTGGCGTTCTATGGGGGAGGCCTATGTTCAGCAGTGGACGTCTTCCGACTGATGATGATGATGATGATGAATAGATAGATACAGTATAGTATAGAATAGATAATAGTACAAGTGTCGGACTAACTTCTGCGAGCGTCCGTCTGTGCGGGTAGTTAGTAATGTTAGATACAGTATAGTATAGAATAGATAATAGTACAAGTGTCGGACTAACTTCTGCGAGCGTCCGTCTGTGCGGGTAGTTAGTAATGTTAGATACAGTATAGTATAGAATAGATAATAGTACAAGTGTCGGACTAACTTCTGCGAGCGTCCGTCTGTGCGGGTAGTTAGTAATGTTACTGCTTTGCTCGGGCAAGCCTTTGTGTTTCAAATTCAAAGTTACCAAATTGTTTGGACAGGTGCTATGAGACGAGCAGGTACACTATCAGAGACACTGTAAATTGTAACAGAGAAATTGTAATATAATAAGAAATATCTTATTTATTGTTTAGAAAAACGATAACGTCGTGACGTATAATATTGTACAAACTCCTTAGTACATTTGCCGAGAACAGTATAAGACCGGCGACCTTATTAGTAAGCAGCGATCTCTACCAGGCAACCGTAGGATGAATAGGTACTCCTGACTTTTAACAATGGTGAAAATTTTCACTTTATATAACCAAGACTCATCAAAGAAAGAACGTTTTTACATGGCACGCGACATACATATTATAACTGCAAAGAACATTCTATTCTATAATAAAATATGCAAAGTCTGCGACATTAAGTACGAACGCACGACTAAAGCCAAACTACTGGTACAGCAATTCTTACTGACCCAGTCATATTATCGAGACTGAAAGCTTTATTTATTAGTGAGCTGACACCAACACATACATCCACTCATACATTCCTACACAGTACATTTACACTCATATTTCCACTTTCACACCCATTCACCCCATCCTGTGGCCCAGGTGTGTGGTCAAACGTGTGTGCGAACAAGTACCTACAAACTAAAGTAGAAAAAAGTCCGCTTTTTAGATGATAGCGCCGCGGCCTACGTGCCCAATTAAACTAATCAAATTAAATAAACAAGCCACACATGACACAACGCTATAAATCCACTAACAATTCCTGAAAGCGTACTAATTTTATACAATCGAATTACTGGAGCTTGGATCATGCGCTGAGTCATGTCACAAGCCGTGACCGCGCGGGACACCGGTACCTACACACTTTAACACAATCAGAGTACAACCACCCCTGTTACTCACCACACCGAACACATTCACACTATTATATCCTCTACACAAACTCAATAGGGATCACAATCGTGGATCGTGCAAGCTTTATATAAACTTGCGCGGCGCCTCGTATGTTTACATTAGAGAAAAACAATATAAATTAAATAGGTACGCAGCGATAATACATTCAACATAGTTCGCAATTCAATATGGTTTGATTGTGATAGTGTTGTTGCGGACTGTGCACGTGTGGTATCTATTAGACGTGTGGAAGCAACTAAAACAGATCGAAATGTTGCATAATTTATGATTAGTTTCTAATCGAGATTTGTCTGAACTATTTTGAAAGCACAAGATAAACCGCAAGTCGGAGGAGCTGTGCGCTATCCCTACTAATATTATAAATGCGAAAGTGTGTTTGTTGGTTTGTCCTTCTTTCACGCAGCAACGGAACAATGGATCGACGTGATGTTTGGCATAGATATAGTTTAGGGACCGCAGAGTAACATAGGCTACTTTTTATCCCGGAAAATGCACGGTTCCTGTGGGAACGCGGGTGAAAACCGAGAGCAGAAGCTAGTATAATATAATATTTTCTGTATTCTGTTTAATTTTGTCGACGTAAATATAGATAAAACTTCTCCAAATGGATGTTACTAAAGTTCCACGTAAATAGATATATACCAATTATAGATTATCTTATCCAGTGTCACCCGGGATGATGTAAAAGAAAGAAAGAAAGAAAATACATTTATTTCAGGACATCACACAACATTACAGTTTTACACATACAAAAAAAATAGAAATTTTAAAGAACAGACAAGATAATTATAAAAACCCAATGTTGCGTGATGTCATGATAAGGGTCCTGATGTATAGATTCTAACGATTCCCCATACCACACACACGTAGTGTTACGAAATTAGAGTGGACTGTATCTAATTCTACCTGGAGAAGACTTGTTTGATTTGCACCAAGGAATAGGAGTAAATAAGTGGGAACTCACCGGGGTCGTGGTCGGTCTTCCTGCTGACTTTTCTCCTATGATATGCTTCCAAGGGGCCCCTTTTTTCACACGTATGAGCACGATATCACTGGTCTTAGAGGTCTTATGTGTTTTTGGAAGCTGTTTACACGGTTCAGATATTTTTATGATTATTTTATCGTTTTGCACCGGCGGTTGAGTTTCGAAGATGGCGGAACATGAAGTATGTGTGTGGGGGGGGAAAGGGAGCGAGGAGTATAGAATTATTCAGTTCCACTATTGTCAAAGTCATAGGTCCATACGCGCGAAAATTTAAAAAATCAATATGCTTTAACATTATCTTCCCCCCCTGCTGACGAATTGATGAGACAGAAAAGTCTAAAAGTAAAATTTGTTCACAACAACCAATGCAGGTAGTTATTTTGTTTGCTAAATATGATACGATGATGATATAAAATGTTCTAAGTAAAATAATAATTGTTGAGATACAGACTAAGTACTACAAGCATATGAAATGGTATGAAAATGAGTTGCTAATCAGTCATGTTTGGTAATGGACACAACTTCACTAGCGGTCTTTTAAAGACACCTTGTGCTGTCCTGACTGAGGCAGAACGAGGAACACCATCACGCCCAGGATATAGTTCTATAATTCTACCAAAACGCCATCGTAGTGGATGAGTATTCTCGTCTTTGATAACAACCAGTTGGTTGATGTTTACAAGAGGTGAAGTATCAGTCCATTTCAATCGTTGCGATAAAGTGGTAAGATATTCTTTATGCCACCGAGACCAAAAATCTTGGTGCATCTTTTGCAAAAGCTGCCAACGCGTTAGTCTGTTCATGTTTGTAGTCGAATAATCTGGTGATGGCACTGTTGTAAGTGGTGCCAACGTTAGAAAGTGTCCTGGGCTTAATACTGATAGATCTGAAGGATCTGTGCTCATAGGGCAAATTGGCCTTGAGTTTAAAAGTGACTCCACTTGAGTCAATAATGTGTTTAGCTCCTCGTAGGTCAATATCTGAGTGCCGACAACGCGATACAAATTTGTTTTGACGGATTTTACACCTGCTTCCCAAAGGCCTCCAAAATGAGGAGCTCCTGGGGGGTTGAATTTGAATTCAATGCGCTCTGTTTCACATGCTGTGCGCATTAGGCCTTCTAATTGGGACTGTGCGCCTTTGAAGTTAGAGCCACAATCGCTATGAATAACGTTGCAACGACCACGCCTTGCTATAAACCTACGTAGAGCTGCTATAAATGCTTCTGTTGATAAATCGGAAGCAAGTTCCAAATGTAGAGCTTTTGTTGCAAAGCACACAAATAAACACAGATATGCTTTGATAGAACGTGAACCGCGATAGCGTTGAAAAGTTATGTTAAATGGTCCAGCGTAATCACAACCTACTGTCTGGAATGCTTTGATTTGAGTGATTCGGGAACGCGGTAAGTCTGCCATCGCCGGTTGAAAATGATGTGGTTTTACTCTAAAGCAACGATAACAATTTGATATAATTTGGCGAATGGCACGCTTAGGAGACAAAATCCAAAAATTTTGAAGCAGAAGATACTGCATTGTCTGTAATCCAGGATGAAAATTTTCATTGTGAGTACACTGAATGATAAGTTGAGTCAACCGATGCTTGCGGGGAAGCAAAGCTTGGTGTTTAGCTTCATAGTTGAGGTCAGACTGAGAGAGCCTACCCCCTACACGCAAAATGTGATTTTGGTCCAAAAATGGGTTAAGTTTTCGAAATGATTTTGGCAAGACACGATTTGAAAGCAAAAGATTGATTTCTTCACTAAATTGAGAATGTTGAGTATGTTTAACAAGAACCATAAGAGTTTGATGCAGCTCTTCTTCGGTTAAGTGCCCTGAGCACTTGTTCTTGCGCAGAGCTTTGATGAAACGAGTACAATATGTTAGAATGCGTTGAATTTTCCGTAACGAGGAAAATTTCTCCAGCAAATGATCGATTGGATGAACATCTACTGTGTTGGTTGTGATGTTCAATACACAGGCACGCTTTTCAGAGTTCAATTCGGAATCGGAATGATGCGTTATATCCAAATTGTGGGGCTCTTGAGGCCACCGTTCTTGATTCAAGGACAGCCACTGAGGGCCAACCCACCACTGGTCATGATTGATAAGCTCATCGGGTGTCAAACCACGACTTGCAGGATCCGCAGGGTTTTGTTTGCCTGGGACATGTCTCCAGACCGATTCTGGAAGCTTGCGCTGAATATTCGAAATGCGATTACCCACAAAGGCCTTGAAATTTGATGAGTTTGCCTTGATCCACGACAACACTATCATGGAGTCAGTCCATGTGTTAACACAGACTATGTTAAGAAATTTGCTATAAATGTCAATGATATGACGCATGAGGTCCGCGAGCAAGGAAGCTCCACACAACTCAAGCCTTGGTAGGGTTCTGCGCTTGGTAGGGGAAACGCGTGACCTTGCGCTTACAAGAACAACCTGATGCTGGTTTTGATTATTAGTGGATCGAAGATACACTGCAGCCGCAAATCCCGCCTCGCTCGCATCTGAAAATCCGTGAAGTTGGTAGGACACAGCGTCATCGTATGTTATGCGCCGTGGAATTTTGAGTTGAGACAGGTGAGGCAGCTGTTGGCTATACTTCGACCAAATTCGATGGATATCATCGGGCACAGGCTGGTCCCATGAAGAGCCCAGCAGCCACAAACGCTGAATGAGATGCTTAGCCAAAAATGTTAATGGTGTTAAAAGACCTATTGGGTCATAAATGCGAGCCAGCTCAGAGAGCATGGTTCGTTTGGTACACTCACGATTGATTTGGTTCACTTGATAATTGAAAATGTCCTCCTGTGAATCCCAGGCTAAACCCAGCACCTTCACAAAGAGACCATCACCATCAAAAGTTTGGTTGACATTTGACACTGCCTTGTGAGCCTCAGGTATGTTTTGCAGTACAGCCTCATGATTGCTGGACCACTTCCTGAGCTCAAACCCACCAGCGGCCATGATTTTGATCAGCTGATGCTGTAGACTAGTCGCCTCGTCTATATTTTGACAACCTGTGACGACGTCATCGACGTAGATATCCTGGAGTAACACCTGAGCTGCAGCTGGGAACGAGTCACCCTCGTCATGCGCCAGTTGATGCAAAACTCGAATTGCTAAAAATGGTGCCGAAGATACACCAAACGTCACACGATTAAGCCTATATTCTTGAATAGGTTCATCGGGGGAACATCTAAACAAAATCCGTTGGTAATCACGGTGTTCTTTTGCGACACTGATCTGGCGGTACATTTGACGCACGTCAGCAGTAAACACGATGGCATGGAGGCTGAAACGTAATAAAATGTTGGCAATATCAGCCTGAAGTTTAGCACCTGTCAAGAGAGTGTCATTCAATGATACTCCCTTTCTATCCTTCATTGAAGCATCGTAGACCACACGCAGGCTACGATCCGCTTTTGTTACAGCGTGATGTGCAAGATAAAAACCTGAGGAGGACTGACACTCATCAATAGGTACCTTCTCCATCTGTCCACTTGATAAATACTCCATGACATGTTGGTTGTATTGTTCATGAAATGCTGGCTTCGCCAGAAGACGCTTTTCCAGCTGCAAAAAACGCCGTAGCGCTATAGGGTATGCATCCTCAAATTCTGGTGATGAAGAATCACGAAAAGGTAAATTAACAATGTACCGTCCATTGATATCACGTTGATGTGTTTCCTGAAATATTTCCTCACAGTGTACATCTTCTACTGAGTGAGATTGCTTGTTATCTCCACAGGGTATATCATCCAACTCCCAAAACTTTTGAACGGTAACATCCAGGTCAGCATCCATTGATAAATGATTGATTGAAAGAGGAGTAGAGGATAACTGACTTGTCAGAGTTTTTCCCATGAGTATGAATCCGAAGATTGTATTGATAGCTGTTGCTGCATGAGGACCACCGTCAACTGTCCCTGGCAAAAGAATTTGTGGGAATATCTCTCCACCAATGAGGATATCCACAGGTCGAGAAGAATGATACTTATCATCTGCCAGTTTTAAATTTGATAAATGTTCAAAGTTGTGAACATTCACAGGATGGGTAGGCATGTCACCACAAATCCTGTCCAATGTCACCCCTTCAGTTGTGAATGAGGGCTCCGACTTCCCCACCGGTCTGATTTCCAAGAACACTTTGCTTGAAGAGCATGCAGGAAGTTCACCAATACCTGACATCGGGGTGTGAATTTTATGTTGAGTCAGGCCTAAACGACGAGCACAAGCTTTGGTAATGATGTGACTTTGGCTACCGGGGTCAAGCAGGATGCGCACCTTTTGGAAAGAGCCTCTACTGTCCTTCACTTCTACATTAGCAGTTGCAAGCAGAACAAAATGAGTACTTGAAGTTGAACTCGAAGCTACATTTGACAATGATGTGACTGGTGTAATCACATGTTCACCGTCAGTTTTTGACACTGAAGGTGGTTGAGAAGTTGACTGACGTTGTTGTTGTTGAGAATTAACAGGCCTATTGGAGTCTATCTTCTTTGGGAAATGCAAAAGACTATTATGACGCTGATTACAGACTTTGCATGTATGATTTGATACACAAGCTGCTGATAAATGATTTGAATGTAAACAATTCAGACACAATTTGTTTTGTTTCACTATCTCTGACCTCTCATGTGGAGATTTAGATAAAAACTTAGGACACATGTAAAGAGCATGGTTTTCTTTACAAACAACACATGATTGCAAGTGTGATTGAGCCAAAAGCATTGTTGGCTTTGATTGATTGATTGTTGAAGTAACACGCTTGTTATTTTGTTGAATAGATATTAATGAATTATTATTATTGTTAGTTGACAGTGATGAGCGTTCAAGAGCATTACATCTATCTATCAAAAATGTTTCTAACTCTTTGAAACTAGGAAAATCCTTGGTGGTGCTAGACAGCTCAAAAGCTTCTCGAGATGATTTGTCTAATTTTGTTAGCAAGGAGTGAAACAGAACAAAATCCCACTGTGATGTTGGCAGACCCAATGAACTGAGCATTGCTATGTTTTCACTGTATATGTTAAGCATGTTCCGCAGGCTTTGAGCCGAACCAGATTGCATTGCTTTTAAATTATTAATCTGTTCCCAACACATAAATGCTAAATACCTTTTGTTATTGTAACGATTCACTAATGCATTGTAAGCACTCAGATAATTGACCTCACAGACAGGGAAAGCACGAATAATGTTTAATGGTTCACCTGATAATGTTGTAATTAAATACTGAAATTTCTCTACATTTGTTAAATCTGTGCGGTGATGCACAAGAGAGTTATAAAGATCAATGTAGCCTGGAAAATCTTTAAACTGTCCCGCAAAGATGGGAAGCCGCATAGGTGGCAACTTAGTGTTTGATTTTGTATGTCCACCTACAGATGGTTCTATTTTAACTGGTAAGAACTTACGTTTTGCTTCTAACACCTCGAAATAAAGGTCGTCAGCCTGTTCCTGGAAGGTGGTTTGCGATTGTTGCACATCTATCTCCGACGTACCGGCTTTTTGTAATTCACAAATTAAGTTAATGTGGGCCTCATTGAAAGTTTCTAAAAGTTTGTCAACTCTTGTGCACCACGTTTCTAGTCGCGTTACAAGATGAGAGTCTGTTATGCACTTACGCGCGCAAGAGGCGGCGTCACGCAGGCGCTTTAGCGACATATTTCTCTTTGACTCATAATGAGCAATCATTGTTTCGCTCATTTTTAGTACACTAATGCACACACACTGTTTGTGTTTACAAAATTCAGCTAACTGATAAGACACTAACACTGATTTGACTGTCTGTCAACTTCAAATTGCCTGTCACTGCTATATCGAAAAGTCAATGACACTAAAAATGACGTATAATTTTGACGGACACTCGCAGGAGAGTAAACCTCCACCTGGTGGATGACGTAAAAACCAATGAATTATGAATTTAACGATGACGAAGTACCCACTTACAGTAGTAGATAATATAAGAATAAAAATGTATGAAAAATGTAGGTACTTTTAAAAATCGAACACAAAATTGTTATTATTTAGGTGCCGTATGTTACACCCAAACAATTATTTTGTAATAAGTGTTATATGTTACACTTAAAACCAACGATTGATAATGAAAATAATTTCACTCAAAATAAATGATAAAACAACAAATTGTTCACGAAATAAACTCATCCACGCCGAGACAATGAAAGTGGTAAATGATTTAAATGCCTGTTTTGGTTTGATGTGAAATTAATTATGTGTTACGAAATGATATGATATGTGATGATGTTCCTGTTATGCTAAAATATAATTAAAAACCGATGTAAACCACGAAAATACTATGAAAAATGTTACGTTAAACTGAAACTACTTTGAGATGACGATAGAATTTTGAACTTTTTATTTGTAATTGATTTTTGTGAACAAATATGGCTGACACAAAAAGTGCCGCGACAAAAAATTAGGAAACTGATACTTTTTTTTTTTCGAAATCCGATCGAGTAGGACCATGAAATGTTACGAAATTAGAGTGGACTGTATCTAATTCTACCTGGAGAAGACTTGTTTGATTTGCACCAAGGAATAGGAGTAAATAAGTGGGAACTCACCGGGGTCGTGGTCGGTCTTCCTGCTGACTTTTCTCCTATGATATGCTTCCAAGGGGCCCCTTTTTTCACACGTATGAGCACGATATCACTGGTCTTAGAGGTCTTATGTGTTTTTGGAAGCTGTTTACACGGTTCAGATATTTTTATGATTATTTTATCGTTTTGCACCGGCGGTTGAGTTTCGAAGATGGCGGAACATGAAGTATGTGTGTGGGGGGGGAAAGGGAGCGAGGAGTATAGAATTATTCAGTTCCACTATTGTCAAAGTCATAGGTCCATACGCGCGAAAATTTAAAAAAATCAATATGCTTTAACACGTAGTATTATTATATTATCTGTGCCAATACATCCAAATCTGTTCAGGCATTTTAAAGTTACGGCGGAATAAATAAACTCATATAGAAGCCTGAAAACATTATCTATCTTTTTTGGGCAGTCGTGGAACCGACTTCGATGAAATATGAAATTTCATCCCCCATTTTTCCAACTTTACTTTATTCTTTCTTTATTGGACGGCTCCGTAGCTATTGGTAGTAATAGTAACCCTGTCGGCAAAGCGAGGGGTCCCGGGTTCGATTCCCGGCCGGGGCAGATTTTATGTAAGCATAAAGTTTGTTCTCGGGTCTTGGATGTTTGTGATGTGTATCTGTGTGTGGCCATGCCACCTGCGACACAGGGAATCCTAGTGCGGGGGTATGAGTGTAAGCGTTTATTTATTTATATTCTTTCATAAAATTTCTATCAGGGCCACCATTGAGATAAACCCTACTCATGAAAAAAATAATCATTCAAATCGGTTGAAAATTGAGGGGATGTCAAGTAACATCGCAATAAAAAAAAATAAGAATTGAGAATCGCTTCCTATTTTTGAAGCCGGTTAAAACATAAACAACTCGTAAAAAGTTAGAGAAAATTAAACCATCAATGTGGGGTGTGTAGATTGTAATTTTAAATATTATGGGATATTTTTAATGCCAATTATAAAACCGCCAAATTAAAAAAAATACTGCTTTTAAGGGTGAATCAACTGATGTTTTAATTGTGGTTTGACTTTCAGTTCCGTTACTTTATTGGATTCAACAGCAAACATCCATTTCAATATTTCCAAACTTCTTATAATCTTGAAGATAATAGATTAGAATCACTTTATCATTGAATATCTTCTTTTCAGAAACCTTTTTATTTTTCAGTACCTATTACGTCAGAGAAGTCAAAGGACTTCGAAGTGACCAGATAACCTTAAGATAATGACGACCGTCATGATTTCGCAAGATTAAAAGGAAGATTTATCACGTTTACGAACTGATTAAAATAACTTCCCAGCAAGGGCAATGCCCTTTTTCTTTTAGAACAAGATCCCACTGTATAATTCCTTCAATATACTATTCTCTACTTCAAGCTGTAACGGAGCAATGTGAATTTTGCCTTCCCTTTTTTAGTCGACCGTGATATTAGTTTTACAGCTGAATAGGAAAGCGCAAAAGGCGCTCAAAAATGGTATTTGGCGACTGCTCCAGGGCCCATAGTTTGGGGCATGAACACATTCATGATACACCGTACGAAAGCCCAAAGGCTACGAACATCGGCTTGGGACGTCCCCGGAATAAGGCAGAAGAGAATACGCCTCCGGGCGCAGGAACGAATGCGTCTGGTTGAATTGGGCACTAGCTTCTAATCTAGCTAAAGCTGCATGGCATGTGGGCGTTTATGGAAGGTATAGTCACTAGTTCCATGGTCTACACCACCAAAATAAGGGCAAGGAACTCAACGGCCAGCGCGAGTGGACTGATAACCGGCTCTGAAACCTCTACAATAGCTAAAATACGTGTTGTGTCGTTTTCGCGCGTCCCTTTTACGACAGCGAGATAAAAATAAAACCCTTTTAGGGAGGGTAAAGAGGCGTTTTAATTTTTTATGAATAAGAGGGTTAAAGTCACTTAAAGTATATATATTTAGTAATCCCGTGCCTTTAAATCCACACATCAACAACAAATATACACACAATTTGTAAAGAAAAGCAAACTCAATTTGTAAACAAAGCGATACTCACAATTTCAATGACCTTGAAAATAGTACACTAATAATAATAGCAACAATTTTCTCAATAATTAGGTAATGTAGTCAGGTAACAACGTGAACAAAACAACAATAAACCGTGTGAGTATGTAGCAAGCTCAGTATTAATTATACCATTAAAAATATTTTCCCAGGATATTACTTTCATTAGACCATCATGATGCAATCATAGTACTCACACCACAAGGTGTCATGGCATTTTCATTAGTGCTCATGGTGGACTGGCTTGTGAAAATCAGTCCCCAGCAAAGACTATAAATCCGTAAATAATCTGTGGTCCCCAGGTACCGGTGTTCCGTCAACCGTGTTTGAAAGAAATCAACGCCATCTGTACAAATGCTCACTTTGAACAATTCGCCTTTTTTAACCGACTTCCAAAAAAGGAGGAGGTTATCAAGTCGGTGGGTATTTTTTTTTTATGTTTGTTTAGATTTCAGATCTCCGTCATTTATAAACCGATTTGGAAAATTCTTTTTTTATTTGAAAGGATATACTTTCAGATTGGTCCTATAGAAATTTCATCAAAATCGGTTCACTAGTTTGTCACTGAAGTCGGTTCGTCGCTTTTTAAAGCAATTTTTTTTGTAGTTTGCACAACTATCGGGGCCTCAATTCAACAGAACAAATGGTTTAAAAATGATGATGGTTTCGTCGCAAAATGATCACTTTAGGCGCTTTCTGTATTTTATAGTACAATCGTTTTTCTATGGTCGCCTATGATAATGGCGGTCATCAGATCGTATGCTCTTCATCATTTTGCGACGAAGCCATTGTCATTTTTACACCTTTTACTAAGCAAAATTGGGAACCGTTCGTTAAAGGTTTTCCATTATTAGGTTTAACGTATTACCAGATATGATCTTGACATAATGGTGAAATGTAAATTAATAATAATAATAATAATAAACGCTTACACTCATACCCCCGCACTAGGATTCCCTGTGTCGCAGGTGGCATGGACACACACAGATACACATCACAAACATCCAAGACCCGAGAACAAACTTTATGTTTACACAAAATCTGCCCCGGCCGGAATCGAACCCGGGACCCCTCGCTTTGCAGGCAGGGTTACTACCAACTTAGCTACGGAGAACAATGAAGAAACGATCGATTGGAAGCAAAGATAAAATTATTCGTTTTGTATCTGTATTACACACAGATACACGTTAATGTTTACAACATTGTGCAAATGTAGAATTTTGACACTTATTTCGCGAATAATACGTTATTTATGTTCGTATTTTTGCCATCCGCTATTTGTTTATCAAATCTGGTCTACGGGTTGTACTCAATTTTAATCTCAATACTTAAGATAACGAATTTACTTGCAATACCTACGAATTTTTGTCACTGTTTGCCATTGATAAGGGTCGCGCTAGTTTTGTGACATTTATTATTCAAATGTTTTCCTATCTACACCGGCCTTGATTGGGACAGCCGTTCAATTTGTCACAGTTTATTTTAAAACATTCCAGAAGAACTAAAGCCATAGATTAAACAGCAGTTGATCTTCCATAAGTAGAACAATATATAACGGCATAAGTGCAAGCGCGCTTACGGGGTCATCCAGGTGGTTAGAGTTATAAAACAAACATCGAATTAGAGCAATACAATTTAAAATTTACCAGTCTCTATTCACAGTGGTTTCACGTGCACTGAAAGTATTCCACGCAAAATTTAACTGCACTCAAAAATAAGGCTGCAGATCGCGAAAGCCGGTATTTTTAACAAGTAACCGCTAAACGCGCGGTTATTGAAAGGAATACCGTCGTCGTATTTGCTGTCTATACATACATAAATATAGTACTCATAGATTAATACTGGTGTCTATTCTGTAATTTCAAACCTAAACCTAATTTTAGTTTCAATCTCTCTTTCTAAATGCGAACATGAGAAAGAGATGAAATATGTTTTGGACCTGTCAAATTAAACCACTTGATTGTGTCCAGTGCAAATTTAATGGCAATGAATTTAGTGACACCTAATTTATCAAGGATGGAAGATATTTGACAGCTCTAAAACTAAATTTAGATATGTTAAATAACTTCCATCTCTTTCTCATGTTATGTATTGGAAAGAGAGAGAATGAAACTAAGATTAGGTTACGGTTTACGGTTTGACATTTATTTCTCTAAAAGAATAAAATTCACTTGTAAGAGAAATACAAAATAAACTTAAATTAACTTAAATAGTGAGTGCACGGTATGTGACGGTAGGCTTCTAAAAACATTGGCTTTACACAAAACACAAACAGATTCTATTACGTATCATGTTACGATAGCAATCAAAATGCTATCAGAACTTTAACTCTAATAGCATTTGTTTCGATCAAAACTGCGTGAAGTCCTTTAAAATGTGGAGTTTCAACTTCTTTTTAAATATCAGGAACGATTAGGTTCAGGTATGAAATGACAGAATCGGAAATTTGTGCTCGGACTCACCTCTGAAGTTTCAGTGTATTCCTCTCCATGCTCGTCTTGGTAGGTGATGTTAATGTTGGCGACAGTATACGTGTCGCTGACGAACCGCTCGTCCGAGGTCGGCCCGTACCGGACCGACTCCAGCTCGCTGCCAGGCGAGTGGCAGCCCACGAGGCACGCCACCCAGCCCAGCGTCGCCAGCCCCGACCACAACTCTTCCGCACGCATTCTCACACAAACATTCGATTCGCAGTCTCAAATAAACGAACACCACACTGCGAGCGCGCGAAATCACCACACGATTGGTTAGCAATGTTTTTAAACATTGGCATACGGACTGTATCAATACAACACCGTTTTAGCACGTCTCGGTAGAAGCGCGGGCGGTCGCCGTGTGACGCGCTATGAAAAATCGACACAACTTTATCAGCTGTGCTATCGGTTAACGAAAACACACGATTTAGTCGAGAGCGATAACGTTATCGTTGAACTATTAATTATTTACACAACACTAGCTTCCTTTAGGAACTCTTTGGTGTTACGCGGGCGGTTTCTTGAGCGCGTTTTCTATTGCTCTTTTTGTGTTGCCGTCAGGATACTTTAGAGGTTGTATCTGGCATGTCGTTCGTTATAATCTCGTGGTAGTCGACTGCCGCTCCATAACCGGCTAGGAACTTCACAGCGTCAGGTACCTGTAACAATAGAACCGCGTTAGAATTGTTAATTATTCTCTTGTCACGTACTTCGGCGTTAATTACAATAACATTTAAGAGCGAAGGTACAAATGTACCAAGCTGTGGCCAATATATCTAACAAATGTACCAATATATCTATAAGGTCCAGGGAGGCAATTGCAACTAAAAAAATATAGTTGAAAATTTCAATTGGTGTACCATCGTCTGTACTAATCAGAGAGTTATAAAAATCAATTCACCAAGTTACCTATATATCATTTAATACTATTAATAAGGCAATAAGGCATAAAAGCATTTAATTAAGCGTAAATTATAATTTCTTTCCAAAATTACCAAAATAGTTGCAATAGCCCCTTACCGAGGTAATTGCAACTAATAGTTGGAGACGTGATTTACATTAGCGTTTAAAGTTTAAAATAGGTGTAAGTTACATTAAAATGTACCTGTTTTCTTATAATAGTCCATAAACCAGCGTAGGATGGTTCAATTTATGGGAAACTTTTCTCAAAACTGTTGAGGGGCTAATGCAACTTTTTTTTAGATAAAAGGGATGGGAAATAAGTTTGTCGATATTTTTTTATTACTGGGCAAGCACTGTCTCCGCCTCTTCCTTTCGCAAATGTTGTGCGGAATCAGTTTAGCGATAAAATAATAAAAATCATGATCTCACTGCCTATACCTTTGTATGCAGCAAAGTTCGTGGAAAACCTTTTAATTGTAAGCTGCCGAATAACTTTTGATCAAATTTTTTGTGTCATTGGTGAAATATTATTAGACATCGAATTTTTTATCATTTAGATCAGCTGATTGAGCTTATTCGTATGCTATTAATTGTTTTACTACGAACGGCTTTATAAGATGGTCTTAAGTGTATTGCTCCACTTTTTTCTTTAACAGGTCCCTAACTAGCAGTATTAAGAAAGTTCAGGAACGACAAGTTTCTCCGAAGCTCAGAGAAAACAACCGTGGTTCCACATAATTATTTGCACTAGGCGGGAATCAAATCAGCCATCTATTTATTATAATAATAGGCCACCAGTCACCACTCACCATTATAATAATAATATGTAAATTTTCATATCTTACTAAATCATCGACACGAGGGCATCACTAGTGTTTATCAATTTCATACAAATTTGCTGGGGCAATTGCAGCTAGCCTAAAAAGTCACAATAACCCCTTAGCGAGATTTCGAGGGGTTAATGTATCTTTAGCTATATAACATAGTAAACACAGTTTTAAGTAAAACAAATAATAGAAAATGGCTAACCGTATACTAAATCTGCTTTTCATCAAAGACACTGCTCGAAAAACGAAGTATTTTCATTTTAATTTTTAATGGAATCTGATGCCGACTATTTCGCAAACATCAAAAAAGTGGCGGATAATTAAATCTCATTGTGGATAAAACAGATTAGACGATAACAGCTCCGTCTAAAGTATGTAAGAAGGAGTGTTAGTTCCTCTATCGTTTCATATATTTCACTATTCCCAGAAAAGATTTGGCGGGAAATTATTTCAATTAGTTGCATTTTCCCGGTAGTTGCAATAGCCTCGCTGCACCTTACAAATAAATAAAATTGAAGCGTCTGTTTGTAATATCAAAATAACAGTTTTTACCAAATGCATATGAAAGTATATACGGTACCTATAACAAAACAACCATTTTAAACATTTTTGTCTATCTGTATGTTCCGGGTAATCTCCGAAACGGCTGGGCTGATTTTGACGGGACTTTCACTGGCAAATAGCTGATGTTACGTTTATTTTACAAAAAATATTAGGGTTCCACGGAAAAAAATATAAACCATTAAATTCAATATCTCCGCGCGGGTGAAACCGCGGGCAGCAGCTAGTATTACATAAATACAGCGGTAGTGTATAATGCAGTTAGGTAGATATATTTTTGCTGGGGATCGTGAGTAAATGGTGTCTGCCTTGGTTTTTCAAAATCTATTATCGGTTACTTCCTTTCAGATGAAGGCATTCAAAACGTTGACCTTTAATAATAATCAGCATAATTATGATTTGCTTAACATATATTTTGTATTTATAAGATCTAGAAAGACTGATTGTAGACACCTGTGAAGTCTGCCGGCAAGCAGTAGTGTGCAAGCATTACTGTGTTCCGGTTTGATGAGCAGAGTAGCCAGTGAAATTACTGGTTTTTTTTTTTTTTTTTTTTTTTTTTTTTTTTTTTTTTTTTTTTTTTTTTTTTTTTTTTTTTTTTTTTTTGAAGGACCGTGCTGTTGGTCTTGCGACCTCTACAGCGTCACCGGACTGTTGGAGAGCGCAGAAGGCGCTCAGCCCGAAAAAAGTGTGTTTGTGGCGACTAGCGCAAGGGCACCGCGTGGGATCGAACCACGTCGGTACGGACCTCGGCTTGGGCCGTCGCCGTAAGAAAGGGAGGATCGGGAGAGAATAGCCCCGGCCGCACGAGTGCAACCGTTTAAACTAGGCTCTAATCTAGCTAAAGCTACTTCTCGCGGGCCCGAGGTGGGCGCTCGCGGAATTTCGTGTATGTGTGTGAGGTGTGTATGACTCTAGTTGCCTCGTTCCAAAGCCTACACCATCGAGAAGAAGGGCAAGAAACTCGACGGCGGAGTGAAGCTCGGTCCCTACAACCTAAGCTATCTGACGAAGAATCGTCCTCGCCGGCGAGGACGATGACTTCTAATTTGGTACCCAATACCAATACCGAAGACTGAAGGTCCACCTGCACCAGCATATGAACTGGTGCTAGGGTTTGAAAGCACGGGCGAACCCAGCGCGGCCGACACAACGGCCGCGATGGAATCGTCCGGATCGCCCAAGATATGCCGAGGGCGGCGACGACGGAGCGGGGGGACTGTCGGGACGTAGTTGGCCGCTTGGACCACAAGAGGGTTGGGGTGATGGGGAGCCTTGTCAAAGTGACGACGGCTGGCGTCCTTCATATACTGAAGGATAGACGGGAGTTCTAAGTCGCAGTGCAAGTCGGAATTGCGCTGATAAGGCTCAGCGCCGACTGCTTTGCGAATAAAGCGATTCTGAATCACTTGAAGTCTATGGATACGGTAGGATGCGGCATGAGCGAACGCGACAGAAGCGTACGTCATGACGGGTCTGATGCAAGTTTTGTAGAGTGTCAGCTTATTTCTAAGTGACATCTTACTCCGCTTGCAGATCAGAGAATGAAGGCGGCCTAGGATAAAGGCCGCCCTGTTGCGAACACGAGAGATATGTTTCCCGAAGTTGAGTCGATCGTCAAGGATGACACCTAGGTACTTTGTCGTGCGCTCCCAGGGAATGGGTTCGCCGAACAGGGAGAAGGGCTTAACGCCACGAAGTTTACGGCGTTTCTCAGAAAAGCACATTGCTGCGCTTTTCTCGGGATTCACCGTAATGCGCCACTTCCGAAACCATTCACCGAGAGCGGTGAGCGCCTTCTGGAGGTGGGCCTTCGCTATGCGGGGCTGCCAACCGGAGCAGTAGATAGCCGTATCGTCTGCAAACAGTGCGATATGCACGTCTGAGTCGGTAGGCTTGGGCATATCGCTGGTGTACAGCGAGAATAGAAGGGGTGAGAGCGCGGAGCCCTGGGGGACACCGGCTAAGAGGGGGCGAGGAGTGGAGCGGTCTCCCTGTACGCGGTAGCGAAAGCTTCGCTCCCGGAGGAAGTCTTGTAGGATGAGCACAAGACGGTCTGGCACTCCGAGTTGGTACAGTTTGAAGATCAAACCGTTGTGCCAGACTTTGTCGAAAGCTTTCGCTATGTCCAAAAAGACGGCAAGTGTCCTTTTGGCTACCCGGGGGGCGTTAAAGCCTGCGAGAATGTGCTCCGTGATGCGGTGCACCTGTTGGACGCACGAGTGTTTGGCCCGAAAGCCAAACTGCTCGTCTGGAAGGAGTTTATGTTCGTGGACCTGGGACCAGAGACGTCTCACAAGGAGCCGCTCGTAGACCTTCCCCAGAGTGCTGAGGAGGCTGATAGGACGGTAGCTAGAGGGCTCTGTAGCCTTCTTGCCGGGCTTGTGGATGCCGATGACGTCGGCGGACTTCCACGCGGTGGGGAAATGGCAATTGCTCATAGCAGCATTGAAGATGCTAACTAGGAGGTAAATCAGGGAGACCGAGAAGTGCTTGACTACCCTGTTACTGATACCATCAGCACCAGGGGCCTTGCGGATCTTGAGGTTCTTGAGGATCGACTCAACCTCTGAGACAGTGACAGGCTCCAGGGGAGGGTCGGCGGGCGGGAGGGAGGCGCGACGTTCAACTTCGCTGTCCACCGCATGTAGGTGGGCAGGGTCAACGTGATCGAGAGTGGGTGAGCACTGTGCTCCGAGACTATCAGCCAGGCATTCGGCTTTTTCCTCGTCATCGAACGCAGGGGGGAGGTTGACTCTAGTAAGAGGGGGCATTGAAGTGATCGTATCTGCTTTCAGGGCTCTCGCCAGCCGCCAGTATGCCTGGTGGGATGGCGTGAGTCCCGACAACAGATCGTCCCACTTCTGGTCGCGGAGGTCGCTAAAGCGCTGCTTAACAGCACGCTCTAAGTCGCGCAAAGCTCTCCTATTGTCGGGGGTAGGTGTCGAGTCGTAAGCCCTAGTGGCCGCGTTCTTTGCGGTCAGCAGCTGTCTCGCATCCACCGGCAGGACCCAGCGGTGGTCTTCCAACGCTGGGACCTGCCGGGAGGATTCACCTACGACGGTGTTGAGATGACTGCTGAGCGCATCGATCGCGAGGGAGATGTCGTCAACTGACTCGATGTTATCGGGGATTCTGTCCAAGTCCGGTGAACTGGTCGCTTTTAGGGCTTCCCCTAACTGCGCCCAGTTCACCATGGTCTTAGTCGGGGGAGCGGAAACTGTCGGGTCAGGGCCTAGTCGCATTAGGACGGGTCGATGGTCGGAGTCAAGTTCGTGTACCACTTCTAACGAACGTAACCGCAGAGTTACGCCCTTTAGGAGTGCTATGTCCAAGATTTCTGGTCGGTGGTCATCGTTCCAGGGGAATCTTGTCGGGGTCATGGGGGCTAGGACGTCAAAGTCCAAGGACTCGACTAGGCCATCAAGGATCCTACCATTGGGGTTGGTGGTGTTGCAATTCCACGTGACGTGTTTGCTGTTGAAGTCGCCTGCCAAAATGACAGCGTCTCCCAGCGAAAGGAGTGCCTCGATGTCACTCCTGAGTATGGGTTTGTCGGGGGGTTGGTAGCAAGACGCTATGGTGAGCGGTTGATGACCGGTCATCCCTAGGCGGCAACAAGAGGCTTCTAGATTGACCAGGGGAGGAGTGTCTATAGGGATGCAGTGAAGAGCCCTTCTGTGATAGATAAGGGTACCGCCCCCGCGGGCGGTAGTCCTATCATCACGAACCAGACAGTAATTTGCGATCCTAGGATCGCGCATACTCGGTTTCAAAAAGGTCTCCTGCACTAGCATCACATCGACCTGATGGGTCGTTAGAAAGATATGAACCTGATCACGTTGTTTGACGAGGCCGTTAGCATTGAAGAATGCTAACGCTACGGCGCCGGGTTTTTCACGTTTTGGTGTACTACCCATAGTGGTTGTAACCAGGACGTGCAAAGGAGTGGTGTCCGAGGACACGAAGGAGGTCACTGTGCTCAGCTATAGCACGGAAGCGGTCTTGGGGGAGGGAGGATAGACGAAGCTTGTTCGCAAGCGTGTCAACTTCGTCCATGTCGATGGCCATGGCAACGTCCAAGACCAACGAGAGGTTATCCACGGGGCCCGTGGACTCTAGGTCGGGCATGGGGTGACGGGGAGTGCGGGTGGGAGCCTGTGCACGGGGGGGTAGAGGGGCTCGGGGAGGAGCTGTCAACGGGGTGCGAGCGGGAGGGGCGGGCATGGGAGCAGGCCTAGGACGGACCAAGCTCGGGGGTTTGTTCCAGGCGTTAGATGGGGGGGAAGGCGCCTGGGACAGCGGTCTCGGCTGAGATTGCGAGGGAGGGGCAAGGGAAGGCGTAGGACCTGCGCCTTGCGAGCGGGCGGGTTGGGAGCGCGGGGGAAGCCGCCCGCCGCTGGGCCTTTTTGCGGCTCTGGGAGCCTTTGGACAGCCGCGATAATTCGCGGTGTGCCCTTGGGTGCCACAGAGCACGCAACTAGGCGGGTCGGGACTGTTCCGAGTGCGGGTGCAATCGGCGGTGCCGTGGTCCCCCAGGCACTTAACGCACCGAGGGCGGGCGAAACAGAAACGGGCCGCGTGGCCATAAAGCTGGCAGCGGTGGCATTGGCTCGGAGAGCCGTTACGGTGGGGAGTCTCGACGGTTACACCCGAGAGGTTAACCACCTGACGAAGATTGAAGATCGCCTTCCCCTCTGGGGTGCGATCGAGGACGACCAAGACTAGGTCGAAGGGAATGCGGGTTTTGCCGCTGTACAGGCGGTGGACTTCCCTGATGGGGTAGCCCTGAGCTTTGAGGTCATTTAAGATGACCTCAGCCTGGAGTTCCTTCGGGACGCCTCGAAGGACGACCCGAAGTACCTTCTCCTCCTCGAGGGCATAGGTGTGAATGAAATTACTGGGCTTATGAGACTTATAATATACCTAATGTCTCAGGGTAACGAGCGCAATGCAGTGCCGCGCAGGCCTTTGTGTTTTAAAGTTCTTGGTGGCACTGCAATTGTTATGGGCCGGGGTTATGATTACCATCAGGCAAACGACCAGCTCGTCTCGTTACCAAATAACATAAAAAAAATACCTGTAATTATCAAATAGAACTGTAATAGTAATCCATCGACGTTTATGAGAAATTAATCAAATTGAGCTAGATAACAGTAATCATATTTATATTGGGCTCAATAGATATTCATTTGACTATTCCAATTCCTCATCACACTGTATTTTACTTGAGAATAATGGGACTGATAAGAATACAGGTCATCGCTTTCAAAACCTTGGTATCGCAATCGCATCAACTTGAAACACTGCATTAGTATTTTTAACTAGCTGTGCCCCGCGGCTTCGCTCACGTAGTCTAAGTTACTCCTAATAACATGAGCTATCTGCCAGTGAAAGCCCCGTCAAAATTGGTCGAGCCGTTTCGGAGATAACCAGAAACAAACATATAGACTACTAAAGATGAGTTGGAACGCATCAAGCGTTTGGATTTCTAATATTTCTATCACTCACGTAATCCATCTGGGACTCCCCACACACGAGCGGTTTTTGGAACGTTGGATTAGAATGTCGTGGATTGGAACGCTTGAATATGGGGAATAAGAAATTGTAGTATAATATTTTTAAAATAGATTAATTCAAAGTTGTGAATGTACTTCCAGTCGAGCTTTATAAAAGTTGTTTTAAACAACAAAAACTAAAAGATTGTTGTTGACCTCAGTTTTTGATTCTGTTATTCCAAAATCAGATTATTTTAACACGTATCGTAATGTATAACATTTAATAATCTAAAAACACATAAAATTTGGACCAGGTTTTAAATTTAATCTTTTACCGCTATTTTTTTTAATCTTGTCGTAAGATTGTAAAATTCATTCGGTTTCATTAATAAACAGCCTAACTAGGACAGTCAAAGCCATACAATCAAAAAATCTAATATATGATGATATTTTCAAGATAACAATCATAATGAGAGAGTTATGTGATCCGTACTATAATAAATGCCAAACTGTGTTTGCACGTTTGTCCTTCTTTTACGCAGCAACGGAGCAACGGCTCGATGTGGTTTTTGGATATCCATCGTTTATGGACCGGATAGCTATTGAGAGTTACGGTTCTGTTATGATTAAAAAACTTCCGTATCTCGTTTCGATGTTACAAAATATACGTCACTAGGTATGATTGTTATTTGCGATGATTTAATTAAATAGGAAAGTAGTTAAGTAGGATATGTAAATGTAAGGCTTTAGATAAGAAGCATTACAAATTACTTTTATTGCAGGTTTCTTGGTGAACGTTTCTTAATTAGTTTTATTCTTAATTAGTTTTATATACATGTTACATTCTGTCTGCTGCGGTGGAGACTTCCACAGGAACCGTACGTTTCTCCGGGATTAAAATAAACCTATTGTTAAGTCCAGAAATGAGACAACTTGGCTTCAATAATAATTGACACACGTGTATTTTCAATGCCAATTCAATGAGGACTGCCGTCCTTCCCCGCGTCTTCCCCTTGTGTAGCGCTGGGAAGACTACGGCGTAGCACTGACGTCACGACGTAGCTGCCGACGCCATAGCGTAGCACCAGAGCACCATAACATGTTTTACCTCTATTCTTACACTATATAATTATGTTACTCTATTGTCTATAAACTTTACAAAAATCACGTCGATACGGTGATACAGCGATTTTTATCGACTCGATTTTTCTCATCTCGTTACCTATAAAATATAAAAGTAGCGTAAAAATACAACGAAATAATAAAGTGTATGCCTGTGGTGTTTGCACTTTTTGCTAAGTGTGGTGTTTTATAGCACAGTTCAGCAGTGGTCGTCTTCCGGTACTAGAGGCACCTCTAACATAACTTAAAACTTCATTAATATAGAAAGTGATAAGCCCAAAGCAACGATGACAACAAACACCGGCATTTGGTTCGTGAGGCCTTTCGGTGGAGCCGGCCCGGCCGTGACTGAGCACGCCGCTCAAGGCCGCGGTTGGGGGTGAACTATTTGAGGTGGGATATGGATGTCGCCCGTTATCGATAAAAAAATATATGATGCCTGAAAGCTGGTTATTATATAACAATCTGCTGTGCATCTGTGAATGAAATTATAACGTATATAATTCCGCAACACGTAACGTGCAAGAATTCAGTTTCATAAGCAAAGTAGTCAGTGACACTACTGGGCTTGTGAGACTTATAACCTAATGTCTCAGAGTAACGAGCGCAAAGCAGTGCCACGCAGGCCCTTGTGTAGTTTTGAGTGGCGCTGCAGTTGTTATGGGCTGGCGTTATGCTTACCATCAGGCAAACGACCCCCGTGTCGTTATGGACCATGATGGTCATGGTTCCGCGAAATTCAAAGGGACAAATTCTTGTTTTTTTTTAAGTGCACTATTGGTCCCATTGCGAGAATCACAGCCGCAACCCTAACGCGCTTCAGAAGTCCATCATCATATCCACTATACCACGGTCCATATAATAATATTTTTTTTTAATTTTTACGGTCTACTCATGACACCCTTTTGGCGTAGTAGGTAGGTCACAATCTGCAGCGTGTAAGATTAAAAAAACAAAAACTGGTTCAAAACACAAAACTATCGATATACGTAACAAAAAAACGGTCCGCACCAAAAGGGGTCAACACGGGAAATATCGCGTGCCGGTTACCGGCAGCCGCCATGACTCAAACTTCAAACGTAAACCCATTACACGAAGGCTGCGGTGAACTTGGACCCTAATGGTGCTTTTAGCATTGACAAACGTGGAAGTCACTAGTAGCTATTAGTACAAACTTTGGGCTATGGTAAATTGTAGAGCAGTTCTGAATGGTGAGAGTTTGGTGTTCCGGAAGGTTCATCGATCACGCTATATGCGTATCCGTGGCTTTGAGGCATCATACTATCAACCACTTCATCATTGATCATCAGTTGCTGCTGAATTAGAAATACGCGATACTGGTGGCAAAGTATAAAAGTCATTCAACTAAAAAGTTCCTCTTGCATTGCGTTTTCTTGTGGTACCTGTGCCAAATCAAAAGCACAGCCTTCGAACGGGTACAGAGCAATGTATGAATAGCTGGCACTGTGCCAGGATAACAGACGCGGGTCACATTGGGAATACAGTCTGATTCTAATATCAGACGAAGACAAATAGAACACAATATTGGCTGTGATATAGCCTTTAATTCACAATCGTTATTGTGCTTCCGTGACTTCAAGAGTGCTTTACTTAATTACCAACTCATGGATGACTGAACCGTCTGTCTTAGATTTATATGGTTTATAATGAACAGTCTACAATCTACAGAATTTTAAAAGTATATCTTTTTTATACTAAGGTGTACCGAGATGAGCAAGTCGTTTGAGTGATGGCAAAGCATTACGACTCTGCAGTGCGCTCGTTGCTTTGTCTCTTGAGACATCAGGTATTAAAGTGTCATATGACTAGTAACTTCACTGGCTTTGAAGCCTTGGTGCTGGTGTCAGCACCAGAATTCAGTAACGCATGCACAATAACTGCATGGCGCTACACGATTAAAGCGGCAGCAGGTACCCATCCAGACAGTCACCCGCAGAGTTGCAGAAGAGTAGTAGAACCACATCGCGAGATTCTGAAGCTGGCGCCTGGCAGTTACTCCCTAGATTGAAGAACAGAAGTATTGTGACTGTGCTCTGGGCTGGTACAACACGTGTACGTACTGAACTTGCGAGAGAATTAATGGTGTATTTGACATTGATCGGGGAACGGCACCTTGGCCATGGATCGAATGATACTGTCCGCTTATACAGCAATTTATTTTGTTTGGGTGTTTTGTTTCTTCCGGCTTTCTAAATCGATTCTAAACTAAGTAATGGCTTAGGGATGTCCGTCCCTTGCCGTGGAAGGATTCGATGATCTATGAAGCACCCTGTGCAGGTAATAACCTGCTGGAACTGAATGGAAGACCAGACCGAAAACCGGCATTACGCTGATTTACGACTACTTGGAACCGGTTCGTGGTAATGACATGGATATACATAACAACGAGTACCTCTACATCCGTAACTACTACGTACTTACCTGCGCCGTATTATTACTCGATTACAAATTTTATTCCTGTTGTCTTACACAGAGAAAACTCCGTTCAGAAACCATGTTTAAAATCCGGTAAATATAGGTTTTTTCCCGGTAAATATTTAAATTGAAGTGTTATTATAGGTTGCGAAGGAAGTATCGCGTGATCAGCTACCATTCTATGGTGAATTTTACGTGGTCTTGGACTCCTATTACGTCTGACATTGGAAGGGCACCACGGGCAAACTATGACCATGGGTCGAAAATCGATAGCCCACTGTTTTCAACCGTTGGCTTTACAAGCTTCCGTTGCTAGTAAAGCGCGGTACTACCTGGGAGCATTCGGCTCGCGAACGAATGTTTAGCTTGCGTAGCGTATATTTAGCTCGCGAATCGAAAATTCATGCGCGATAACGTTGCGAACTGCGAACGTTTTGCTCGTCGCGTCCGTGTCGAACCAGTTTGCAACATACATAATTAGTGTACATGGTACATAATATAAATGCGTTGAGTATTTATATTATTATCAGACAAGTATTATAATCATTGAGTATTTAATCCGTAGTATTATAAATGCTAAAGTGCAGTGTTTGTTGGTGTGTCCTTCTTTGGCGCAGCGACGGAGCAACGGATCGACGAGATTTTTTGCATGACTATTTTTTATCTCAAAGACTTTCCACGTGGATGAACCATACAGTTAAGTGTTTCTTATAAAGTCATCAGTGCGTGTGTGTGTGAATATTTGTTGCCACGTGCTTCCATAACAACTAAACTGCTTTTGATAAAGTTTGAATTGTCGATAGTTTAGGTTCTGGAATAACACACAGACTACAAAGATATATACCACGCGGGCAAAGCCGCAGGCTGAAGCTGATAGTTAGCACAGTTAATTCTCAGTCAATTTGCTCCACAACTAGAACCGCCAATGGCAAAGCAAATCATCAATTTTCCCATAGTTTCTATCACAAGTCGATCAGAACGAGGCTTCCTGAGGTGAGGGTAGTTTTTGCATCATCCAATCACTGCGAGAAATGGAGCGCGACGCTCTTAATTGACCGCTTTTTATTAGGATTCAAACCACAGTTCCGCATGAAAAAATTTTTATGAATTCTTCGCTGGAATGATGCTTTGACGCCTATGCAGCGTTGATTTGAATGTAAATTGTGTTTCGTGGTTTTTGTAAAGGTTTATGCGCATTATTGTTGTGTAATTGTTAGGCACGCTCGAAAAGAAAAAAATGTATCAGTAGTGGTTCTAGATTGAAACATGGTCACTGACCCAGTGACACATAAAACTGATGGAATAATACTGAAATTATTTTTTATTACATACAGTTTGACTTTAGTAGATTGTTACACAAGGGAATAGGGATACACAATACAATACAATACAAAATTCTTTATTGCATACCACAAAATACATATATTGCATACTAAATAATTAGACCTTAAATATGGTAATACAATGGGCGGTCTTATCGCTTAAAGCGATTTCTTCCAGACAACCTTTGGATGGATAGTATCGAACTAAAAAGGAGTAGACGGAGAAGCGATGTGTCATGAAGGGAAGGGAATAAGGATCTTTTACAGACGAGATATTTTGGCGCTTATTAAGTTGCTACTAACTATCTATTAATCATAATTTTGAAATTATAAATTGCAAAGAGTACATACAAGACATACATACAAATTGATGCAAATAAACGAAACAGGTAAAACTTTTTGTCTATAATTGTATGGTGGAAGCGGACATGCCTATAACACAGGTATACGCCTAGCTTAGGCATCTGAGGCTCAGTAACTAAGTATTATTTACATATTTTGTTTCTTAAAATATTTGTCTAAAATATTGCTGTTACTATGTATAATTTAAAGTGTGTCAATAAATGAATTTTGATTTGCTGACATGGTACGGACCAAACATGGTCTAAGGAAAGAAAAAAGTAAGTTCAATGTTATTTTGTGACGTTGGACTAGTTCGATTTATATTACTTTACCTCCCTAGGGAGGTAAAATGGTATTTTCAGCCCGCATTTTGAGTCAACAATGACCCACTTACCCAGCGATAGTGATGAAAAATCTATTTAGCGAACTTTAAGCACTGCTTTATCTTATGTGACGATATGGTTGAGAACTTAAGAAAAGTAAAATGTAATGTAACAAAATATTAAAAATATTTTTTACTTAAATTTTAATTTAACCCACTTTGAAAAAACTATTTACTCTACAACTACGTGACCAAATAATAGAGCTCTTAGACAGCTGTACAAATAAAAAAATAATTAACGTTTTAGTGCCAATTGGACGTCGGTAAACAGTTTGACCAACGCTATTCCTTTGGCAAGTTTGTTGTTAGTATACCTTCACTCTTTAGAACCTTGTCGTAATACACAATCCCAAACTTCTTTCGCACATCAACTTAATGCGAGAAGGTACGAAAAAGTTAATACATCTTTATTTAATTGGAAAGATTTGCTCACGAAGATTTGAACTCTACATCCAAGTGTAATAAGGGCGACAAGTGGGCTGGCAGCGATAACCTCGCGGTCGATGTGGGTGGTGTGTTTGCCAACGGTGCTGGGTCAGGGATCAGTACCCGGGTAGGTCATGGATGGCATTGTACGGTTTAGTAAGAAAACATTTATCGGTGGAACTGTTTACTTTGCGTACAAGTATGTTTACTCAAGTGCGGAAACTCGCTCTTACAGGCTTCCGTGCCTACTTACACACAGTAACATTGCAGTAATGTATTAGAAAGTACTTAGTAAATAGGATAACAAAAAGTTTAACTAACCAATCAAGAGCATCGTACGCGGTTTTGAATCGGG
The DNA here is from genome assembly GCA_907269065.1 of Crocallis elinguaria. Taxonomy (NCBI): domain Eukaryota; kingdom Metazoa; phylum Arthropoda; class Insecta; order Lepidoptera; family Geometridae; genus Crocallis; species Crocallis elinguaria. The sequence goes on from OU026076.1 coordinate 5,378,669, forward strand.
TCTACGTTCAGAGAGACCAAAACATTGCGATAGCTAAAGAAGCAAAACGCTTCGTGCGTGTGAGTGAAACATCCCTCTAGTATCGATGATGCTTAGCTATTTTAACAATGTTTGCAACGTTTTGCACGCGATTAGTTCCCAAGTATTATAGCAGACATTACTTCGAACGTGTTTTAAGGTTAAGTAAAAATATAATTAATGAAGTAAATATATAGCATTGAATGTTAAATACGCTATTAAATTCATAACAAAAACTAACTTCCGACGAGGATATCAGAAACAATCAAAGGGTTACGCAACTGCGATAAACGTAGTCATGGGAAGAATATTGTAATTAAATGCTAATTACGTAAACGCAACGACGCAAATAGATATTGATTTAACTGTAATTGGATTTAACAGGACTGACTGAAATGAAATGTCGTTTCAGTCCTTCGTGCTGAGGGCACGCTAATCCATCAGTGTATCAACCAACAACAACCGTGTTGTTGGTTGATTTTTTTTATCTATATCTATACACATAAATAAAATTGATGTGTCTGTTTGTAATATCAAAATAACAGCTTTTCACTAAATGCATATGAAAGTATATACGGCACAAATAACAAAACAACCATTTTTAAAAATTTTGTCTTTCTGTCTGTCTGTTTATTCCGAATAATCTCCGAAACGGCTGGGCCGATTTTGACGGGACTTTCACTGGCAGATAGCTGATGTTACAAGTAGTAACTTAGGCTACTTTTATTTTAGAAAAAAATTACGGTTCCGCGTAAAAAAATAAAAACCATGAAATCCAAAATCTCCACGCGGGTGAAACCGCGGGGCAGCAGCTAGTATATAATATTATATCTCACCGGGTGGTAAGCCATGACTTGGTTGACGATGAATCACGCTTCCCTATATAAGATATCTATTCACGCGCGCCTTGAAGCAGCCCAGGTTATACCGAATGGAGACTCGGGCAAGGAGTTCCACTCCTTAGCGGTATGCATAATAAACGTGGAAGCGAAACACTTCGTGTGTAAAGGTAGAATATCTACTCAACAAACTAGTTGAGAATCAATATGTATTTTGGTGAAACCAGTCTTTAAATAGATTTATTGCCCAAACAATAAACAAATCTGCATTCTACCTCTCTTAACTATATAAAATATTGTTACGAGCTATAGGGTAACGTTTGATAGAAAGAAGCCGTTAAACAAACAGTTACTTTATTGAATTCAAAAGGAATCACTTGCAACACTATTCACTACAAAAATCACTAGTATATCACTTTGTCACAGATATCACAATCACTAGTATTTCACTTAGTCACAGATATCACAATCACTACTAGTCGCTTTGAACTCACTCCGATGTATATCGCTTGGTATCTCAATTGAAACTGTCCCTGGCCGCGTCTCGATCCGCTTATATATGCGCCGCAAATTGTACTACCAAGTTCCCGAATGATCTAGTTCAAGGTCAAATATGGACATCTCTCTCTCACGCATACAACCGTCCCTTGTACACACATCGAGGACTTTCCAGATGGTAGTAGATTATGTCCATCTCGTTCTATCACGCGTGTAGCTATCTCTCTCAGATTATTCTGGAACATTCGGTTAGGTAATAGGTACAATTGTTCCTCTCTTTTGCGCATATAGCCATCCTGCTCACACTTTCTTCTGGAAGTTTTGAGAGACATGATCGAGGCTAATCGTCTCTCTCTTTCACACGATAGGCTGTCCCTCTCACACACCTTCGAGAATGTTCCGCGGACCGGAGGGGTGTAACTTGGCCTGAAACGGCCTGAAAATGGGTTTTCAGGAAATGGTGCCATGTGATTACTCGTGTCCTGAAACGGACTGAAAACATGTTTCAGTCTGCTGAAAACGGCGTTAACTAGGAGTAATTTTTGATTAACTGATATGTGTTAGGCCTTCCTCCGAAACGACCCGAAAACATGTTTCAGCCTGCTGAAAACGCCTGTAAGTGTCCGAAAATTTAAAAAAATGTTTCTGCGAGTTTCCCTTTAACCCGTCTCCGTAACACTGCCCCCTCCTTAGACATGCTCGTCCCGAGCATCATTAGATCCATTGTAACGTGCCAATCGATTCACATGCACAATCTTAGGCTGGTTCCTGGCACTACCCATCTTCTTTATGCGATATGTTACGTCATTGATCTTCGTAATCACTGTGTAAGGACCATCCCAATCAGCTTGAAGTTTGGGAGATTTTCCTTTACGTCTTACTGGATTATGAAGCCAGACTAGTGAACCTTCTTCAAAGTCTACATGGTGCATCTTCCTGTCATATCGAGTTTTCGTTCTTTCACTCATTCTATTTTCAGATGTTCTAACATGTTCGTGAATCTCTTGTAATTTTTCCCGTAATTCTGCGGCATATTCTGTTATACTCACTGGTGGATCTGGGGGCCGACCAGTGATGATATCTGCAGGCAAACGAAGCTGCCTACCGAACATGGCAAGAGCAGGTGTTACATTCGAGCTCTCGTGAACCGCAGATCGATATGACAATAGAAATAATGGGATATACTTGTCCCAGTCCTTTTGATGACTATCCACCAATTTAGCCAGGTGTCTTTCCAAAGTTTGATTAAACCGTTCGACCATTCCATCTGACTGTGGGTGGTAAGGCGTAGTCCTAGTTTTGTGAGTTCCCATTATTTGACACATTTCTTGAAATAGTTGGGATTCAAAATTTCGTCCTTGATCACTATGTATCTCTAGGGGCACCCCAACTCTACAGAATACCTCGTTCACTAGTACTTCGGCCACCGTAATTGCTTCCTGATTAGGAATGGCGAATACTTCAGGCCACTTTGTAAAATAGTCCATCACCACCATTATGTACTTATTTCCTTTTTCTGTTAATGGAAAAGGTCCAGCTATATCAACTGCAATTCTTTCCCACGGAGCTCCAACGTTATATTGCTTCATTCCAGCTCTGCTTCTGGTCTGTGGTCCTTTTACAGCTGCACAAGCTGTACATTTCCGGCACCAATCTTCTACATCCTCACGACAGTGTATCCAGTAAAATCTCTCTTTGATTTTCATTAGGGTTCTTTTTACCCCTAAATGTCCACCAGATGAACCATCGTGAAACATTTCCAATACATCACGGATCTTGGATCTTGGTACAACTAGCTGTAAATGGGATATGTCACCTCGCGCATTTTCCCATTTTCGACATAACACGTCATTGTGCAGAACTAAACTATCCCATTGAGCCCAATAACTCTTGGTTGTGGTGCTTGTGGAAGCGATTTCACTCCACCGTGGCTTAGAATCAGAAGATTTCATCCAATCCAAAATGGGCTTGATGTCGCTATCTTGTTGTTGTGCTTCTTGAATCGCTTTCCCACACCAATCTGGACTAATGGTGTCTGTCCTAAGTAGCCTCACGTGAGCGAGCTCTTTTCCCTCCTGCCTCGTGCAATATTTGCATTCGTCATGACAAGGCCTTCTGGATAAAGCGTCTGCGTTTCCATGGGATCTGCCCTTGCGATGTTCAATTGTAAAGTCGTACTCTTGCAGTTGTTCAATCCATCGAGCCACTTGTCCTTCCGGGTTCTTGAACTGAAGTAGCCACTTCAGTGCAGCGTGATCTGTTCTTAGACGGAACTTGCGTCCAAGCAGGTATTTGCTAAAGTGTTGTAGCGTCTTTACAACAGCCAGTAGTTCTCTTCGAGTGACACAGTAGTTACGTTCCGGTTTTGACAATGACTTACTGAAGTAGGCTATTACTTCCTCACGTTCGCCTTTAATTTGGGATAGTACTCCTCCAATGCCAGTTCCACTGGCATCTGTATCAACTATGAACTCGCACTCTTGGTCAGGGTAACCAAGTATCGGAGTTTCACATAGGCGGTTCTTAAGGTCTTTAAATGCAGCTTCACACTCTTCGTCCCATATGAACTGCCTTTTCTCTTCGGTAAGTCTGTGCAAAGGTTTCGCAATATCAGCGAAGTTTTTCACAAACCTTCGGTAATAGGAGCACAATCCTAAGAAGGCGCGTACTTGGCTTTTATCTTTAGGCACTGGCCAATCTTTAACAGCAGCAATCTTCTCCGGATCAGTTCGAACTCCATTTTCAGATATAAGGTGGCCTAAGTAATTAACTTCCTTCTTGAAGAACGAACACTTCTTTGAACTTAGTTTGAGGTTAGCCGTGCGTAATCTAGTAAGCACCCGTTGCAGATTCCGGATATGATCATTAAAATCCCTTCCAATAATGACCACGTCGTCCAAATATACTAGACAGGCTTCTCCAATTAGTCCTGACAGCACTCTTTCCATTAACCTTTCGAAAGTGGCAGGCGCATTACAAAGTCCAAATGGCATAACTTTAAACTGCCAAAGTCCTTTACCTGTGGAAAATGCCGTCTTCTCTTTGTGGCTAGGATCTATTTCCACCTGCCAGTAACCACTTTTTAAATCTAACGTGGTAAACCATTTTGCTCCACTTAGTGTATCCAAAGTATCGTCGATCCTTGGCAGTGGGTAGCTGTCCTTTTTTGTAACGTCGTTTAGACGGCGGTAGTCAACACAAAACCTCAGACTGCCATCCTTTTTCTTTACTAAAACAACAGGAGAGCACCAAGGGCTGGATGACGGTTCAATGACATTGTTTCTTTCCATTTCCGAGACCATTTTCTCTATTTCACCTTCGTACGCAACAGGAACTCTGCGTGGTCGCAGGCGTATCGGCGTTTCTGTACCAGTCTCAATTTTATGCTTAACTATGCCAGTCCTTCCTAGGTCTTCATCATTTGTGGCGAAGATGTTTGAAAATTGTCGTAACAATTTCTTTGCCTTTGACAACTCTTCTGTTGATAAGGTTTCTTTACATCCTTCGAGTACTGCTTGGGTTAAAATCCAAGGTTTGGAGTTGTCCACTTTCTCTACCACTTGCTCTTTGCTACTGTCTTGTGTCTGTGAGCTTCCTGAAACAACACTTCTGTGGAAATCGTAAACACTTCTGGGCAAACTACCTTTAAGAAAGACTTTCTCTACGCCACATATGAAGATGCCGCTTTCTAAATCAATTTTGCAGTTATGGTTCTTCATGAAGTCCAAACCGATGATGCAGTCATCTACTATATCTGCAATAACAACTTTATGCCGATAGGAACTTTCACCAACTTTGAACTCGACGACACCCTCTCCCCGGACGGTTATGTGCTGGCCAGTAGCTGTCAGGAGCTGAATATGGCCACGTGAGGGTGAATATCTCTCATCAAAATCCTTCAGAAGCTGGTACCTGATTACCGTGCGCGAAGCTCCAGTGTCCAAAGTTAACTCACATTTAGTCCCATTGACTTCCCCGTCAATGACTAAGGTATTCCCGTCTTGAGTCTGAGAGATCATGACTTTTGGGGCCTTCCTCACATTACCGGCCAGCACCCGCCCCGCGGTCCTGGCGTTTACTCGTTTCCCTGCCGCTGTTCTGCGGCAGCGCCCATTACAACATCTGTTGCTTCCGATACTCGGCGCCGAATCTCCACATTACTCTTTGAATCTCGCTTAGGGCATGAAAACCTCATATGCCCTATTTCACCACACGCGTAACATGTGGGTCCGCCTCTAGATTTTACTTTGTCTGTCACCGCTCGGACGCGGTAAGACCGAGGATCTCTGCGAACTGCTTCCACTTCCAACGCGTGGGCTAGAGCATCCTTTAGGATCTTGTGATGACCGAGGCTAACGGTTGTCTTGACTTCCCGATCTCTAATCCCATCTATAAATGCTTGCACTAACATGCTGTCAACCAGAGAGGGTGAGGATAAGTAAGCCTTTCTAACCAGTTTTTCAATTTCTAGGCACCATTGTTGCAGGCTCTCACTAGCTAGCTGCACTCTGTCCTTTAATTGCGCCCTGTAAACGTGTTCCAGGTGTGAGTCGCCATAACGAGACTCCAGGGCATTCTTCAGTTGTTCTAGAGTGACCTCTCCCGCCATGGTGTCCAATACAGTCAAGGCTTGATCCCGTAGCCCTAACATAAGGGCAGTTACTGCCTGTTCATCGGTCCAACCATTCGCCTTTGATACGGTCTCAAACTGGAGTTTATAAGCCCCCCAGGAGGACGTACCATCGAATGGAGGCGCTTTTAGTTTACCGCCTGGAGCACCAGATGTCACTACTCCATTCATTTTCAAAGATTTTACCTCCTTTTCTATTCCAAGCATTTGCTTGTCGTGCTTGGAAACTCTGTCATCAAGGTTCTCCACTTCCAATTTCAATTTTTCTACTTTTTCTTTGAATTGAACGCCTATCACCTCCAAGCGTTCCTCGACGCGGTGAGCTTGTTCCTCCAACAGACCACGTGTCTGTTCCTCTTGACGGCGAGCCTGCTCCTCTTGACGGCGAGCCTGCTCCTCTTGACGGCGAGCCTGTTCCTCCAACAGACCACGTGTCTGCTCCTCTTGACGGCGAGCCTGTTCCTCCAACAGACCACGTGTCTGCTCCTCTAGACGGCGAGCTTGTTCCTCTTGACGACGAGCTTGTTCCTCTTGACGGCGAGCTTGTTCCTCCATCATGCGTTGCAAAGTCAGCAATAGGTTGGAAGAATCTTGATTTTCACTCATGGTGCGGTTGGCATCAAAACTTTGACGACGAGCTGCGTCACGAGCTGCTTGTGCACGCGTCTGTATCCCTGGTGTTTCTCCTCCAGACTCCTCTTGATCGTCCCTCGGTGTTATAGGCATCTTTCTATCCCACTTCTGACACCAAAATGTTACGAGCTATAGGGTAACGTTTGATAGAAAGAAGCCGTTAAACAAACAGTTACTTTATTGAATTCAAAAGGAATCACTTGCAACACTATTCACTACAAAAATCACTAGTATATCACTTTGTCACAGATATCACAATCACTAGTATTTCACTTAGTCACAGATATCACAATCACTACTAGTCGCTTTGAACTCACTCCGATGTATATCGCTTGGTATCTCAATTGAAACTGTCCCTGGCCGCGTCTCGATCCGCTTATATATGCGCCGCAAATTGTACTACCAAGTTCCCGAATGATCTAGTTCAAGGTCAAATATGGACATCTCTCTCTCACGCATACAACCGTCCCTTGTACACACATCGAGGACTTTCCAGATGGTAGTAGATTATGTCCATCTCGTTCTATCACGCGTGTAGCTATCTCTCTCAGATTATTCTGGAACATTCGGTTAGGTAATAGGTACAATTGTTCCTCTCTTTTGCGCATATAGCCATCCTGCTCACACTTTCTTCTGGAAGTTTTGAGAGACATGATCGAGGCTAATCGTCTCTCTCTTTCACACGATAGGCTGTCCCTCTCACACACCTTCGAGAATGTTCCGCGGACCGGAGGGGTGTAACTTGGCCTGAAACGGCCTGAAAATGGGTTTTCAGGAAATGGTGCCATGTGATTACTCGTGTCCTGAAACGGACTGAAAACATGTTTCAGTCTGCTGAAAACGGCGTTAACTAGGAGTAATTTTTGATTAACTGATATGTGTTAGGCCTTCCTCCGAAACGACCCGAAAACATGTTTCAGCCTGCTGAAAACGCCTGTAAGTGTCCGAAAATTTAAAAAAATGTTTCTGCGAGTTTCCCTTTAACCCGTCTCCGTAACAATATTAAAAAAATGGGATTATTTTTTGATTGGAATAATAAAGATAATATTAAATTCGCTGGCATTACCGCAGTCTGTGATAATTTTAGATAAGTAGTTATTATCTTTTAACATTTTAATTGAATACAGAGGAAATACCATTTTTATGAATGCAGATATTAATGACCGTCCAATAAAAAATACTGTCAAATAAATCATAATAAATTTTAAATGTTAGATCTAATTTTAGCTTAGCCGTTACTGTTTTATTGCTTTTCGTACAAATTATCAAGTCCTAAATCAGCGAAATTAATGAACCGATTTATACGCATATTCAAAATTCAAAAAATCTTCAATAGCCCATAATTTTTAAAATGTTCATTTCAAAAAAAAAAATTTTTTACCTGGAAATTATCTAGGATCAGAATAGGTACATGTAAACCAAACGAGCCCAACCTCCATGGAGGTACGTCGTTTCGTTACAAAGTTTCTAAGGGACAGCTTAGACGCTCAAGGAAACGTCGAAATAACAACGCTTTTGCGTCAAGCGCGGATTTCGTGATACTCGAAATGCGCGCTTGACGCAAAAGCGTTGTTATTCTGACAAGCAAACGTACGTTTGCTTGAGCGTCTAGGCCGCCCCTATGGCCGGCTTCCGACTTTATCATCAGACATGCAGCGCAAGTACGGATCTTTGTCGATCGATAAAATTGGCAGTTCAAACCGATAAAGTGGGTGTTATCGATTTTTGATATAATTTATCGAGCCTTGATACTACCGACAAAAGTTATCGAATAGCTAAGTCGAATCCAAAGAAAATATAAAAGTACTACAATACGTTACGATCAGATAAATTTATCAATTTTTTCGATTCGACAAATTTATCGTTTGGACTCCCGTAATTGCGGTGCAGATTACGTATGTAAAGTTTCGGTTCAATCGAACGCCGTGAAGAGGGTTAAATTTAGCTTGCAAGATTTGACCGAAACAAACAAACAAACATACATACACACATACTTACATAAATACATCCATAACAACATTGTATGTTAAATAATAAATAGCTTGTAATAAATTGTCACAATTATTGTTATTACGAAACTGCTATTTACTTACAAAGAGAATAAATAAACTACCCATTACGTGTATAAGAAGTAAGCTGTTTTTGTTATAAATTCAGTTGTAAATAACTCAAATGGACGTAGGTACGTAATGTTTGTCTGGCTGAATAGAAAAGGAACGTATCCTTAGTCCCGTATTCATGAATATGTTACCTTCACCCATTACACTCTATTTCTTTCAAAGAATCATACTGGGAGTTCTTATATGGTATCTGACTTATTCTATAATCCATAATTGGGATATTGCATGAAACACCAAATACATAATTTCTGTTGTTATACAGTTTTAAGAAGATCACAAAATGAATTTCACAAAAAATATACAATTTCCACAAAGATACTGCATCTAATAGTTTCCCTAAATCAATTTTTTTATGCTCCTTTAGTAATTCAAATGATACCATCAGATTCTTTACATTTTAGTGAATAAAAAAATGTATGACTACTATGTACTTAAACGCAGTTTTCACGGGCAAATCAACAAAATGCATGTTTTTAGTACAGCTTTACGGCCCGCGTTGAACAAGTGACGTCAGATGTTCTGCCAGATTTGTATTGGGCGTTTTAGCGCTCAGTAGATACGCTCGACTTTGACTGTCATTTTAGACGTTTCTAGCGTTCGATTTCCAGTTTCTTCGATATAGACATTTGATTCTCATGAGAAAACGAATTGAATGACATCATAGAAAAAATGGAGTCATCATCCCAATTGCGGAAACAAATGAAGCACCACCGCAAATCGATCAAATCCCCACTCTAGTTCACCAAATCCGCAAAACGTTTGTCAAACTCCAAATTTTTGGTCCCAATTTTTACAAGGAGAATATCAGATTACTAATTAGGTGATGTAACTTCGGATTTTGTTTGGTTAGTGTACTAGCACGAAACGAAATCCATAACTTCGTACCTTAGAGATAATTATAGAGTAGATCAGGTCCTTTAAAAGTCCTTTTCCTTTACGGAAATGCTTACACTGCTAGATGGAATTTACCTTGTTACAATTGGGCCATTCCACGGTAATCGATACCAGATGAGATAAAAATAAATGTTATGTTACAAGTACTTTAACATTAATTACTAATAGTAAATATGTTTAATTTTCACCTAATGATGTAAAAAAAACAAAATTCTAGCATTCACTCAATCAAATTTTATTTGAAGTTTCATCTTGCCAAGGAATTTCCATGGTAGAAAAAACACATGTGTGTTGGAAACACTGATTTGCGTTTTCTATGGGTTATTCCGCGATATTTTGACTGTCAACAGAGTGCTCAAGATATCAGCTTGTGGTGGAACAATTTTTGGTGTTTCTCAGATAATTACATAATATTTTACTAATCATTTTAGCAAGGCAAGTTTGCATGTCACGCCCGTCACAAAATACATAGAAAAGTTCTCATCAAAGAGTCCAAATCACTTGCACATTGTAATAAAGCTTACGAAAGTAAGGATATGTCGCAAAGGAATGTATGCGAATAACTTTTTTTTGTAAGGTCGTGTATTATTGATATGATCAAAATACGAGAACTCACTGATTATTGGCCATTGCATGTAGTTGTTGCAGATAGAGGTAATTATAACACGTCCAAGGATGACCGTGTCGTAACGCATAACACCGTTTATCATGTAACTATAGTGGGTACTAGTGACATAATCAGATAGGTACTACCTAATGATGAATATAATAAATGCGAAAGTGTGTTTGTTGATTTGTTGGTTTGTCCTTCTTTCACGCAGTAACGTAGCAACGGATCGATGTGATTTTTAGCATAGATATAGTTTATGGACCGGAGAGTAACATAGGCTACTTTTTATCCCGAAAAAATGCACGTCTCCTGTGGGACCGCGGGTGAAAACCGCGGGCAGACGCTAGTCCTACTATAATATATATATCCTACCATCCTACTTCCTACTAATATTATAAATGCGAAAGTATGTTTGTTTGTCCTTCTTTCACGCAGTAACGGAGCAACGGACCGACGTGATTATTGGCAAAATTTGCTAAAAAAAACTTGGACAAAGATCTTGGACGAGTGGAATCGGTTTCTGTCAAAGAACTTCGACTGAATAAGGGACACAGAACTCGGACAAAAATCTTTGATGAGTAGAATATCGGCCTTACGTAGTTAACTTGCTACTTATAAACTCAAAGAAGAATGTTTACTCAGATGTACGACTCTTTCCGTGTCCCAAATAATTTATTATCACCCGTATTTCCATGCCTCATAACTACATGTTTAACTGACACTCAATTCGGCATTGTCTTAAAATAAAGCACGTATCTGCTTACTTACTTCCCGTTATCCCATTGTGTAAGCTGAAATGCAATATGCCATTTTGCTTTCATTGTATTATCTTGGGAAGAGTATTAACGTCGTGTAATAAGATACCATTAAACTATTAGATAAAAGTAGTATTAAATTTTTTTTTTTTATGTTATTTGGTAACGAGACTAGCTGGTCGTTTGCCTGATGGTAAGCATAACGCCGGCCCATAACGATTGCAGTGCCACCCAGAACTTTGAAACACAAAGGCCTGCGCGGCACTGCAATGCGCTCGTTACCCTGAGACATTAGGTATTAAGTCTCATAAGCCCAGTAATTTCACTGTCTACTCGGCTCATCAAACCGGAACACAGTAATGCTTGCACACTACTGCTTGGCGGCAGACTTCACGAGCATAGCGGTGGTAACAACCCAGACGGACACTCGCAGAAGAGTTAGTCCTCCCACTAACAAAATTTAAATTGCAGTCATTGCAGGTATATAATAGGTCGGGGAAAAAGTTTCTTCGTATTTTTTAAGAAAATTCAAAACATTTTTTAATATAGTTTATTTACATTTAACTAAAGTATGTAGGTACCATTTTGTTCGATAACTTTTTGCCATCTTGTAGGTAGGGATATGATCCCATTGCTATATAAATTTTGGGACTTCTGATCAAAATACCGCGACAAGTGGTTTTGGCAGTCCTCTCGTGATGTTAACCTGACACTGCCTAAAGAATTCTGAAGAGACCGAAACAAGTGGAAATCTGAAGGTGCAAGGTCAGGACTATACGGCGGATGCATTAACACCTCTCAGCCAAACTCTCTTAATTTTTTCTGAGTGGCTAAAGATGTGTGAGGTCTAGCGTTATCATGAAAAACCATGAAAATGAAAACCACACCCCTTCTGTTGATTAATTCCGGCCACTTTCTCTCAACTTCTTGCTTGAATCTCATCAGTTGTTCGCAGTAGAGTTCAGAATCGATGGTCCTGCCTGGTGGTAACAGCTCATAATGAATAATGGCCTTCCAATCCCACCACACACACAGCATCACCTTGTTACGAGTTAACCCGGGTTTCGCCACAGTCTGTGAAGCCTGACCGGTCTTTGACCACGACCTTTTTCGCACGTTCTTGTCGTACGTGATTCACTTTTCATCACCAGTTATCAGCTTCTTCAAAAATGGTTCGGTTTCATTACGTCGTAGTAAAGAATCACAAATGAGTACACGGTTCATTAGGTTTCTTTCAGTGAGCTCGTGAGGTACCCAAATATCGTGCTTTTTTGTGTACCCAGTTTTTTTCAAATGCGCCAAAACTGTTTTGTGGTCAATTCCCAGTTCTTCAGCTACGTCGTAACTACTGATATGCCGATCTTGTTCCACTTTTTCAAAAATGGCATCCATTTTATCCGTAATAGGGCGACCAGAGCGACGTGCATCTTTGAAATCAAAATTTCCGGATTGAAAACGCTTAAACCAAATTTGTGCTACTCTCACAGACACTGCACTAGGTCCATAAACATCGCAAATTTTTTTCGCGGCTTGCGTTGCATTTTTACCTTTTTTGTAGTAAAATTTTAAAATGTATCGAATTTCTTCATTAGATTCACTCATTTTGACAGTACGAAAAACAAATGAAAATCATACATTTACCTAATTTGAATTTGGAATTATGTTCTTTAAAATTTAAACTTTCATATGATACCAAAACCAGCCAGATACAAATAGTATAGCCAAAGAGATTTTATTACAAGTTCATACATACTATAATGCGAAAAGACTTTTTCCCCAACCTAATACAATATAACAAAAGTTGTAATATCGGGCCGTCCACTTGCACACGCTAGATCGCTTTTGGATTACAAGTACAAGTTTAAATGTAATGTAAAGGGCCTGCTTGTAGTTGACTTTCATTCAATCCCAGACGCGCAGTAATAGTCTGCTAACAAAGCATTTATTTCTCACTAGCTTCCGCCCGCGGTTTTCACCCGCGTTCCCACAGAATAACCGTGCATTTTTCCCGGATAAAAAGTAGCCTATGGTACTCTCCGGTCCATAAACTATATCTATGCCAAAGATCACGTCGATCCATTCCTCCGTTACTGCGTGAAACAAGGACAAATCCACAAACAAACAAAAACACTTTCGCATTTATAATATTAGTAGGATGTGTTCTACTCATTGATTAGGAAGTTATCTCGCTGGTTCTACGACTTTAATATGCATTCCTGTTTTATATTGAACGGTATAATGCATTGTAAATATAGAATTGTACCGTGAGGGAACTAAGTAAAACGTCAAATTCTCGCCATTGGGTTCTCGTCGCTCTATGCTTCATTCCTTTCTACTTCGGAGGAATGGGCAAGGCGTCAATAGAATGTCATTGACCCTGGAGATCGTCAGACAGCCTCCAATTCCCGACTGCTTCTCCTTATACATGCTACTATTACCTATGACTAGAATATCGATAAAACAGAAAAGACCATAATCTTTGATTTTCTGAACTTTAACTTTCTCTACAAATTCTCTCAATTCATACAATTTTATTTCAATTTTATTTTATTTCTTCTACAATTTCTCTTTCTATACAAATGGAATAAAACCAATCATTTTGCTTTCTAGAGCTTAAAATATTTTAAGAGTATTCTCGATAGAGTAAAGTTCAGTTGAGGGCAAAGGCCTTTTAGCATCTTCAATGTCGAGGCGTTGAAGGGTACTTGGGAGATACGAACAAAGACACATGCGTATGAAAATAGCGATTGTATGTAAATACAATTGTACATCTGCGGAATAACATAATACCTATATAAAAAAAAACAATTAAAGTTTCTTTATGACGATAGTATTTGTATTGGCGATTCGCATTTATGTTTTTTATTGCGGTTTTATGCGTAGGTATGTTTAAGCAGTTTGACCTGGGACCTTACTCTGAAAATCGAACAACGAAGTTTCGGCTGTCGGATAGCAGTTTTCCTACAACGAAAATGTAGAAAAACAAAATATCAAGTACGAACATCGAATCAAACACAAAACAAAACACAAACTAAAACACTTTCATGGTAAGAAAACTGCGGTCCGACAGCCAAAGCTTCGACGTTCGATTTTCGGAGTAAGGCCCCTGGTGTAAATAAACTTGTCTTTATTATTTGACTACCTACGGAAGGTTTTTGGTCTGAGTCTAGTGTATGTGTGTTTGAGTATATTTATATGAATATGTAATAATATTTCCATGATGCTACAAGTGTTAATGGTATTGTCTGAGCTGGGCAAGTGTAGGCGTAGGATATATAAACATTAGTATGAATGATAGTTACTAAAAAAGGGTCTATACTACAAAAAAAAGGAATCTAAACCAGGCTTGCGAGGAATCAAATGAAACATCCGCTAGTGTCGGTAAACACTTTAAAATATATTCAACTAATGAAAGATATTGAAGAAGGTATAAAATGTATTCGAACGTAATTTATTCAGTTTTTGTCTTTCAAAAACCTTATGTTAATTAAGATGTGAACTAAAAATTAAATTTACGTAGTATTCTTAAACAGTTCAACCATTTTAGGTATCTACTGTTTTACGAAAAAATAATGTTTAATTAACTTCAATAAAAAAAAACATTACATACAATTTTTTTTTATTTTATTTGGTAACGAGACGAGCTGATCGTTTGACTGATGGTAAGCATAACGCCGGCCCATAACAATTGCAGTGCCACCCAGAACTTTGGAACACAAAGGCCTGCGCGGCACTGCAGTGCGCTCGTTACCCTGAGACATTAGGTATTAAGTCTCATAAGCCCAGTAATTTCACTGGCTACTCTGCTCATCAAACCGGAACAAAGTAATGCTTGCACACTACTGCTTGGTGGCAGACTTCACTCACAAAGCGGTGGTAACAACCCAGACGGACACTCGGAGAAGAGTTAGTCCTCCTACTCACAATGTACATTAATCATATACTTATGACAATTTAATCACGGTTTAGCCAAAGATAATTGGTATGTATAAATTACGTATTGTGTTACAAATAACAATATATTTCTGGTACCATATGTAGTACATGTACGTACTAGCCTACGATTAACATTAATTAACACCGAATACACATTAATGTGAATTTTGGCTCTAACAAAACTATACGAGTCAATTAAGGTGGAAAAATAGGTATTTTAATTATGTAAAAAAAGAAGCTTTCAATAGATACGTATAGAAAGAATTCGAACGCAGAAAAATACCTTCCTATTAGATTGGTTAAATTCATCACAAAGACAATTTTGCCTGTAGCAATACATTCCTATTAGATTGGTTATATTCATCACAAAGACAATTTTTGAACACGACAAACACACATACATAACATATACATTCACCATACACACATACATGCCACTAACATACATGACACTCGCATACACGACACTCACATACACAACTCACAATAACATAACACACATACGCACACCTATATAACATGCCCATAATTAAATACAAAACTGTAATTCATTCATTTATTAATGTATGGCATAAAACTAGCTGGTTAATAAGAGAAGCCACTGACTCCTGAAACACAGTGCATACTAGTTCGGGAGGCTATGGATTCAACATCTCTATGTGTAAAAATTTTTGTGTCTCAATAAATGATTTGATTTGAATTTTGCCTGTAGCAATACCTTCCTATTAGATTGGTTATATTCATCACAAAGACAATTTTGCCTGTAGCAACAATAAAAGTCATTTATATTATATTTTTTATATTATAATGTAATGAATGCTGAAAAAAGATAGTAGGTATATTTAGGTTCAACTACTCTTCGAATAAATAAGTTACCGATATAATTAATTTATCTCTAAAGTGCTCAATTACTAGTTTTAATTAGCCTTGTGTGTAAAGTAATTCCGATGTGCATACCTAGCTGTAAGTTTCAGAGACTCAGGGTTACGAGCGCAATGCCAGTGGCCTATGTGAGTGGCACTGCAGTGTTAGAGCCAACATACACGAGCACTCCAATCCAACGTTCCATATATTACTTTGTCATTACTTTTATTAATCAGTATTTAACAATTTGAAATGTGAATAATATAATGAATAACAACTAAATATTTGCACAGCTAACGGTGAATATGGCGATCATATGATAATTTGTTAACCTACTAACCCATATTAAGCAAATAAATTAATTTGAATAAACCGCCCGTGTGTGGGGAATCTCAGATGGATTCTATGGAGTGATAGAAATATTTGTAATCCAAACGTTTCAAATCCAACGTTCCAACTCAACATTAGTGGTCGATATGACGAATTGACGATCCATTTCGGGCTCAGTTGGCAGTACTTGAGACGCAGAACGACTAATAAATGGCACGCCCGGTATGGAGTGCCCGTCTGTGGGCTCGAAATTGGACCATCGTTCCACTCAATCCACGACGCGCGGAGCGATGGATTTGGAACGCTCGTGTATGGTGAACTTAATGGCCTGGCGAACGACTCGCTTGTTTTTAATCCACAGCCCAGAGTAAAAAAAGTTTTGAAAAATAAAAATAAAAAGAAATATTGAAGTAAACTAGCACACAGTGTTTTGTTTGTTGCTCTTTGACAATTTGAAACAGAAAAGAAAGAGACGAAACATTGTGTACCTATACAACCGTTATACATAGTTTATTAGTAAGGCTCTTGTAGGCGTGTGGTTTCAGCGCAATCACTATTATTTATTATACAGTTCTATGTGTTTTCGCTTCGCAAGTGTATATACATCGTTAACGTTCAAGGACCTTCCTCCTTGCAATTACCGCTATGTGAACCATGGCTTGTTAGTTCTTGTTGTTATGTGGCAACCGTTTGTTATAGTGTTATAGCAGGAAGCGAGCATCGCGTTTGATTAATTGCTACATTATCTTTGCAAATAAATAAAAAATAATGTTAAGAAAAATTCTTACTAACCAACGTATGGAGTAGGTATCTCCATACAGACAAATAAAATTGAAGTGTCTGTTTGTAATATCAAAATAACAGCTTTTTACTAAATGCATATGAAAGTATATACGGTACCTATAACAAAACAACCATTTTTAAAATTTTTGTCTATCTGTCTGTCTGTTTGTTCCGGGTAACCTCCGAAACGGCTGGTCCGATTTTGACGGGACTTTCACTGGTAGATAGCTGATGTTACAAGGAGTAACATAGGCTACTTTAATTTTAGAAAAATAATTAGGGTTCCGCGCAAAAAAATAAAAACCATGTAATCCAAAATTTCCACGCGGGTGAAACCGCGGGGCAGCAGCTAGTCCGAAATAAATATTATTATTTATAGACAGAATAAATGGGTCGTTTGACGATTCAATAATCTTTAAGTATGGGTGCCGATTATTGCTAAACGAAAGGAATATCCTTAAAAATTGAGCACTTTATTTCAAGTCTATCTATTCGAATCATAATATGATCATATTGTGATCCATTTCATAAAACTTGAAATGGTCACTTAAAGGAAATTCGTAGATGAGTAACCTCTTGAGATTCTGCTTTATATGAAGCTTAATCAATTCCTATTTTGTGTACCATATTACGAATTGTCATAGAAAACTGTCAAATAGATCAATTACTGAAATGATTCGGCACGGAGTCACAATAAAATAAAATAAATAAATAAAAATTCTTTATTGCAGGCAATAAACCCATACACAATTACAAATAATGTTATGCAAAAATGCAAAAATGCAAAACACAGATCAAGTAGAAATAAAGAAAAGAATAATAATAATAATACAATACGATCATTAAATTAAATTTAGGACCTAAACTTCACATTTAGGTAATGTTGCGTCATTTTTTGTTCCCGCTCATGTGAACAGATATCCAATACTTAAATATTGGACTTCTAACATTGTCAGAGACAGCCGCTAGTATTTTATTACCAGAGCGGCGCAGCCGACCCCAAAAGGAAGCCACACGAGATCTTATTATCGCAAAGAAGTCAGGAACCCCCGCCTCAGCAAACATACTCGACGCACTGCAGTATCTCGGCAGCTTCATAAGAGCCCGGTATGCGTCATTATACTGGACTCTTATCGTGTTAATTGCTTTCCGAGTGAACGATATCCACAATTGGCACGTATACATGCACAGACAATACGCTTTGAAGAGAGTGGTCTTTACGTCCTTACTACATTTAGCAAATCTGCGTGCGAGCATGTTGCTCCTGACAGCGAGGGCCCTCCGCTCGCGCTCGATGTCAGCATCGTCCTGCAGCCGCTCTGTCAACAAATGACCTAAATATTTAAATTGCTTAACAACACTGATAGTTGTGCCATTCAAGTAAACTTTCGGAACCTTATCCGGACCCCGACCAGATTTAAACACCATTATATGGGACTTTAAAACGTTATACTTCAATCCATGTGCATTAGCATAATGCTCACAGATCGAGAGGAGTTTTCTCAATCCCTTGATCGAGGGGCTGAGGAGCACCATGTCATCCGCGTAGCTCAGGTTGTTTACACACACTTTGCCAAGATGACAGCCGACCATGGAGCTCCTCAGCTCCCCGATCAAGGCGTTCACGTACAGATTAAATAGGTCCGGAGAGGTTAGACCTCCTTGACGAACGCCACATTCTAGTCTGTAACTACTAGAAGTTGTGTCGCCCCATTTAACATTGTTAGTTTGGTTTCCATACCAGAATCTCAACAGATTTACCACCTGAGTCGGAACTTGAGACTTTAGCAGTTTAGACCAGAGAATATCATAATTAACTAGGTCAAAAGCGCGGCTCAGGTCTAAGAAGCATGCATATACAGAAGTATCTCGCGATGTATAATAGTCGACGGTACTTTTTAAGCTGACAATGGCGGCGTCTGTTGAGAGACCGGCACGGAATCCAAACTGCGCATCTTCAATCTTAATCTTTTTAAGCAATTCAGGATGTATAAGACGTTCTAATATTTTTCCAATGATCGTGCCTAACGATATAGGACGATAATTGGAGGAACAACTAAGATTTCCTGTTTTATTTTTAATTATAGGCACCACAGAAGCTCTCATAAGGGCCTCGGGTAGGTAGCTGTACCGAACACACAGGTTAAACAGAAGGCATAAGTGATAGTTAATCTTACCACTTGCCCAGAGTATGTGCTCGATGCTAAGTCCATCGTGACCGGGTGATTTGCCACGTTTCATATTTTTAATGACATCAGCAACATCCTTTTCTTTAAATTCAATACTGTCATTGTTCGGACATGGTTCAGTACCGAGCACACACTCCGCGGGCAGAGGATCGACCTTGAATCTCTGTGCGAACAGTTCCGCGACCGCCGATGGATCCTGCAGGCCATCTACTGAAACCGGCAAACATTGTTTATAATTTAACTTTTTTGTTGCATTCCAGAATTTTACAAAGTTTTTATTTTTTCTATGTAAAGCTAAAATGTTCATTTTAATGCTGTCTTCATTATTTTGACACCATTTTATTTTATTTTTAAAAGCGGAACGACTAGCACGCATTTCATTATATAGTACACCATTTGAGGGCCTGCCAGCAATCACCCAACATCTAAAAGCAAGTCGTGCAGTATCGTGGCTATCTCTAACGTGGTAATTCCATCCAATTACTTTTTTATAACGTGCCTTTTCACATGAGCGAGAACTTACAATAGCGGCCTGCTGCAGCACACCAACTATATGATTATAGTACTTATTTATATACATGTACTGTTCCTTAATATGTACACATTTGTCCACATCCTTACAATCACAGACATTCTGAACAGAAAACAAATCTAAATTGTCATAACAGAATTTTCCATATTTATTTATTTGGTCAGCATTTCTTTCACCCCATCTTACATTCATCACGGCGTCACGATTAAAAGAAATGGTTGCACCAAGAAATACTACTCCTGGAATATCACATTCGATTCGCAATGGGTAATGATCCGACCACATTACGTCATACATTACGCTTGCACCAACGACAGTCTCCCAAGCAGCTTTAGTCGTAAGGCAATGGTCCAACCATCTCCTGGTACCATGAGCTTCGCTCTGAAACGTATAAGTTTCCGAGTCAGCCCCTAATATATTAAGGTCAGCACATTCCCATAACATGTCATTGCAAAATTTTAACAATTCCTCACCAAAATGCGCTTTTGGGTGTGCATTAAAGTCCCCAACTACGTACGCTAGTTGAACGTCACACTCCTCAATAATCGCACTAACCTCCGCTAGACACTCGGTAAATTCCGTGAGATTTTCAGAGCTGTCCACAGGCAAGTAAACGTTCACTATTAGGAACGAACTACAACCCACCAACACTCGTATAGCTATAATCCTGTCATTTGTACAGGCCACTGGAGACACATTGGGGAACTTAGTCTTATTCCACATGATAGCGAGCCCACCATAGGGTCTCCCACGTAGAATACCGGCCGTCGTGTCCACAGAAGACTTTGCCACACATCCGAAAGAATTACTTATGTCATGCACAAAGTTCAAGTCTTGTGGCAGCAGCCACGTTTCCTGGAGCGCAACTATGTCTGAGGTCATGGTCAGGTCACGCACACTTTGCACAGATCTTTTAATCGACTTACAGTTAAAAGATGTTATTGATATTCTTGAAGCTGTACAATCCATAGTGATTTTATTGGGGTTTGTTTCCTCTCGCCGAGTACTCACGAAATAACCGAAATTTAATACCTAACGGCCAGAATTCATTACTCAAAAATATGTCTAATTTTCTTCTTGGCACTAAAATTTTATACGAACAAAATTCAGTCTCTTGTTTCTGTTTTAATAAATCTATCTTTAAGCACTCTTCGCCCTTTTCTTTTATGTAATCTCTCACATCATCTGCAGTTGTCGATTTCATTAATCGCGAAACGTAAACAGCTGATGTTAGTTCTGCCATTTGTAATTTACTCGAACCCTGCGCAGTGCCCGTTAAGTTATTTATTTTCTTCCGCCTTTTATGTTCAACCACTACGAAGCTATCATCTTTCTTATTATCGTGTTGCATACGGTGCTCTTTCGCTTGCATCGAGTTCGCACTTATAACCATATCACGATATAACGGCTCGTGCATAGAATGCAAGATGTCCGCCGACGGCCGGTGAACGGGTGACCTTGATCGTGAATGAATAGAATGCATATTATTTTCTGTCAATGCGTCGGAGCTCATCGCGTTTGATGGTTTAATCTTACTCCTGTCGCGCTCCCGAGTCATTGACGCAAATGAATGCGCAGGTATATTCGCAATTTGCTCCTGAGTTTCACTAATTACGCCGTCTTTAGCTATACAACGCGTCATTTCAATATTAGTTCGTGCATGTTGTTGCAATTCTTTCAGTATAACTTTTACCTCTTCCAACTCGCTTTTAAAGTTCTCGATCTCGGGTGTAGATGAAGCTCCCGTAATTGTCATTTTGTCGGCCTTAATGCAAGCCACATCCTTTCTTAATAACGCCATTTCTTTTAAGAACGACGTAACGTCAATGAAATCAAAAGATACCGGAGGCAATTTATTAAGATTTCTGGCCACAAAGGTTGGAAGGCTGTCAGGTTCAAATTCCTTGATCAGTTTAACTATATCCTGCACACTTTTTTGTTCGGCACCTTCCTTTCTTCTCATAACTTTTTTAGACGGCGCAAGTAACTTGTACGCAATACTTCGTGCACATTCGATTTCATCACTAGAATATGCACTTAGACAGATTTGCAGTATTGCTGTTTCTGGCAATACGTCCACTTTATTACTAATGAAGGCTAGTAACTCATTTATAACCACTTTGCAGTCTTTACACTGGTGTTCGTTAGTTGTACTCGTATTGTCGCGACTGAGCGCATCCCTTGAAGGCGACCGAACCATCGGCATCGTGCGGCGCACTCGGTTGTGACCATTTTAAATGGATCATATTATCATAACCTTGTCTTCTTTGGCAGAAACCGTGACGGCACTACGAATGTTGAAGTAGTTCTAACCAGACATGTTACCGCGTTCATTGTTCTTCTAAGAACAAATCATTCGATGTGGTCTCAGTTTTGTTTTATTTCAATTTCCTGAACATATCTGAAATGTATTTAAGCGAAGCTTCTTGATCTAATTCTTGATGTTGCCTCAAACAAACCACTGGCACAAAGACGTCACTATTATAGACTGCTCCTAGTACGCTATGCTTCCAACTATATTGTCGCCCAATTAGCTATTTGATTCAACGGGTTCTCTCGCCTTTTACCAGACCGTATATATCTTAAGTTCACCTCAGCTGGCGTTTTGTAAGCTATTAGCATTGCATCAAAGGTCTTATTGCGGTTCTTACCAAATTGTCAGGCCATCCGAGCAGTGGTTTTGTAAGTCTTCCATTCAGTAGCTTTTGCGGCTCTCATCAGACCTTAAGTCCATTCTAGAAGTGGTTTTGTAATGCTTTCATCCATTACCTTGCCTAGTTTTTCACCAGATCGTCAGGCCACCTTACACTCTCACCAAATCTTAGATCTCCACTTCAGAGACATTCTTCCCCAGGTTTATTGGTTCTACTAGAAATTTAGCCTTACTTTTTGTTTATCGTATCATATACGTCATATCGGTCTGCTCACTGCTGCATGTTTACTGTCAGGTTGTCAGTTAGGCTTCAAAGTAGTCAGATGTTGTGACATGATATGTGATATTGTTTCTTCGAACATTCTTGCATGAAATTCTTGGTAAATATGTAAAGGTCACAGTCTATAATGATAATCAGTCTGCACAGAAGTTATGTAAGAACACTATGTTTCATGGTAGAACCAAACACATAGATATAAGACACCACTTTATAAGGGAACATGTTTGTAATGGAACAATTAATGTTAAGTATTTATGTACTTCTGATATGGTAGCAGATTTACTTACAAAACCTTTGTCTAAGGATAAACATGATAAGTTTGTTTCTCAATTGTTATTAAGCAAATAAAAGGTCATTATGTAATGAAGTAATGTAAAGTTTTTTGTAACTGTTTGCTATGTAATGAGAATGAAACAATTTTTGTAACTTATTGTAATGTTTAGTACTATGTAATCATTTTGATTTAGCTATGTATGTACATGCAGTTGTATGACAGCTATATTAGTTTAAGGGCCAGTGTTGTGACATGAATGGCATCTTTATAAGTGCGTGAATGGTAAACACAATGTATCTGTCATGCAAACGTCAATAGATTTGTACGCTGTCTAGTTTTATCTATGGACCTCCGTACTCTGTGTGTGCTCTCTTTGCGGTGTCACGTAGTAATTCTTTTTGCATTTTGCTCTTATAATAAATCCCTGCGAATCTTGAAGCTGGTTTACTTGTGCCCCATATTTATCATCAGACGCCAAAATCAGATTGCGGAGAATTCCAAACATTGTGTACGAATTTGCGCAGGTAATGCTTGTTATTAATAACGAGATACCAAAACAAAATAAGATGAAAAATCGTCTTTTCTTCATCTTACATTGACGCTTGATGAAAATCTTATCGGATGACTCTGGGGTTAAACCTATCAGATTACGAGAAAACCCAACTCCATCTATCAATGCCAGATATCAATAACGTAGGACGAAACTGGCCTAGTTCGTGTTGGGTCTCGCAAAATATAGGGTTCTTGTAAAGGGAAAACTTTTAGAAGATAACAGAATTCTCACAAAAGATACCATAAGATGGCTGGTTACAAGACTCCGCTTTGAAAATGTTTAGAAATTACAGAGGGAACGTTCTTATCAATTTTGGCGGTCTAAACCTTATCAGATAACACTGGGAATTTACGTAGTTAGTTCTTATTTTTAAATTGTTTTATATTTCTGAATTATGGTTATTTAATAAAAAAAATATCCATTTATTGATATCGGAGAAACATTTTGCACAAAATTACAATCATCAAAGTAAAATCGTTTCCGTAATTATTTTCACATCGACTATCTTTTTTTTAACGCTTACAACTCATACCGCCCAATATCGAAATGGAACACTCATTCACACAAATAAGAAACAAAAAAATAATAATTACGATGTAACATATTAATAGTTGTCTAAAACTATTGTACTTCGCTGGTCTACAATTATAAAAGTAAACAAAAAACCCACCCACTTATTATGTAAACCTCTTTTATGAATTATTAAACATGAGTAATCACAGACCAATAAAACATCGTATCATAATCATAATCATAATCAATTTATTGGTAATACTTATTACAAGTCATACTTGAAAAATTAGTTTGAGTAATTTACAAAAAGCAAAATTACACTTAAATAGGTAAGCAATTGGATGTTAACATAGTCTAGGTAACCATGTCCATTCATTACAATAATTATAGTGATCTAAATCAATTTCAATAATTAACAAAAAATAACAAACAAAGGCGGAAACAAAAAAATAGTTTCAATATGTCATATAAATAATATTACATGAATAAAATGTCAAAATAATCGTAATGTCAATAATAGTAGGTAAATTAAACAGCCTCCAAAGTCATAGCTTCCGATCTAAAAATTCTTCAACGCTATAGAACGTCTGCTCGACAAGCCAGCGCTTGAGGCGCGACTTGAAGCAGCCCAGACTAGAGGCCGAAGTGATCTGCTCTGGAAGCCTGTTGTAGACTGTTGGGCCCATAACATGCGACGTCTTAGACGACTTAGTCAATCTTCGAGGTACGGACGAGAGCTTATCTTTATTCCGCGTGTTATACGAATGCACATTGCTGTGTGTTAAGTAAGAAACTTGGTTTAATCTTACATATACCGCAACTTGGAATATCACTAGTGCTGGCAGTGTGAGGATCCCAAGCTTCTTAAAATGTGAAAATGTGTGTTAAAATTTATACTAGGTAGTAGGACTACCTCTTCTGCGCCTCTGTCTGGATGGGTCGCTTTGCAGCTCGTGTCGTCTGCCACCAAGCAGTAATGTGCAAGTATTACTGAAGGCTCCGTAGCTAAGTTGGTAGTAACCCTGCCTGCAGAGCGAGGGGTCCTGGGTTCGATTCCCGGCCGGGGCAGATTTTGTCTAAGCATAAAGTTTGTTCTCGGGTCTTGGATGTTTGTGAATATCTATCTGTCTGTGTCCGTGCCACCTGCGACACAGGGAATCCTAGTGCGGGTGTTATGAAAAAAAAAAGAACTGGTTTGATGTCCAAAGTAAGGCCTTCGTGTTTCAAAGTTCTGAGTGGCACTGCCGATCTTAAGCTTACTCGTCCAATAGTCTATAAAACCTGTAACTTGTAACATTGTTCTGCAAAACAACCTCGATACGTGCCCGAGCTTGCCCTTGAAAAGAACAACCTATGTCTATAAACCAATGATGTAAAATGCGGAAGTTAAAACACGCAACTTGCAACCTTGACCCTGCTTTCATATTTACTTTCACTGCTTTCGCTTTGCGCTTTTAGTTTTTAATGACGATAGGTAATTATAGCGTATCGCTAAACTTTGCCTAGGAACTTACACTGAAGAGCGGCGACCGGAACACTCAGATTTTCATCTTGCATGTGGTAGCTAGTCAAACAATAACGGCGCAAATATTTGTAAACTCCATCGACCTACCACAGAGAATGTCAAGACTAGAAGAACTTTGTTAGTGGTAGGACTAACTCTTCTGCGAGTGTCCGTCTGGATTGTTACCACCGCTTTGCTCGTGAAGTCTGCCGCTAAGCAGTAGTGTGCAAGCATTACTGTGTTCCGGTTTGATGAGCAGAGTATCCAGTGAAATTACTGGGCTTATGAGACTTAATACCTAATGTCTCAGGGTAACGAGCGCACTGCAGTGCCGCGCAGGCCTTTGTGTTTCAAAGTTCTGGGTGGCACTGCAATTGTTATGGACCGGCGTTATGCTTACCATCAGGCAAACGAAAGGTCGTCTCGTTACCAAATAACGTTAAAAAAAAGTTATGACGATGTGACAGACTGGAGCATCTTGGATGGTCTTTGGTTCCATACTCCATGGTACGGATGTATAATGGAGTATGGAACCCCAAAACGGAACAACAGTTTTTCAACTCAAAGTCAATAACAGTTCGAAGTTAAATACAAAACCATTGGGAACGACAGCGGGTGACTGATCAGCCATTTATGTCAGTAAAGTCAGCGACACAAATTCATGATTATGGAAAAACCGTGAAAAGAATGTTAAATATAAATAATCTTTAACCAAAACTTGGTTTTCAGTTTTTGTTTGACATTGATTACAACTCATTATCCAAATATGACCATATAAGACCCGACTTGACCAACTACTAAACAATCGTTTAATATTTAAACCACCGTTTAAAATAAAAATTGTTACACGGTCGTTTTTAAAGCTTCTTTAAACGATTCCTGAAACGATTGTTTAGAATTATTGGAACGTCTTGTTGGTGAAGTCGGGCCTAAGTTCGAAAAGTCTAATGTTTAGTTATTTTTGTCACTGACTACTCATGAACAAGAGAGTGTAAATGTCACGTTCCCGGTACTCAACCCGGATATAGCAAGAAAAGCTATTGGATTGTTACATGACCCTCTGCGAGGTTGCAGTCTTTTATCTTCAATTCCTTTCAGATAATATTATTGAGGCGAGGTCGCATAAGGTCGACTATTGAGCCAGCGCTATACTTATTACTTACTCACAGTCTAGTGATAATCGTACGGGAAAGGTTATTTAAAGTTCTTGGTTGGAAACGTTCACCTTTTACCTCTATGTAAGTTATTAGACATCTTCGGCATACTCTAGTCAGATTGGGTTACACTTACCATATATTTTATGATAATTATACAAAGGCGGGGGCCTTACCGGCTAACAATCTTTTGTTTGTTTTCGACTCCAACCCGATTAAAACCAGCGGTCGCTAGGTCTTCGGCTGGAAGGAATAGTCTAGAATTTACGCTGGTTATCGTTTTAGAACGAACGTTATTAAGGAAACAAGTTCTTACAAAACGAAAAGAAGCGAACACTCTAGACAACTCCTTCCACACGAAGACTAGTGACCGCTGGTTTTAATCGGTTTGGAATCGAAAACGAACACGAGATTGTTAGCCGGTAAGGCAACAAACACGAGTTTGTTAGCTGGTAAGGTAGCGGGTCAGGGCCCAAGCTGACGGCTCTGTAGCTAAGTTGGTAGTCACCCTGCCTGCAAAGTGAGGGGTCCCGGGTTCGATTCCCGGCCGGGGCAGATTTTGTGTAAGCATAAAATTTGTTCTCGGGTCTTGGATGTTTGTGATGTGTATCTGTGTATGTCCATGCCACCTGCGACACAGGGAATCCTAGTGCGGGGGTATAAGAGTGTAAAAAAAAAGCTATCGGAGGAAATTCTTGACTATACCATAGTCCATAATACGAGTCGTGTCAGGAAGTACTGCCTGCTGTATCTGACCTCTTACCCAACCGTCTTTAGCGAGAACATCTTGAGACATTGATATAGACTATGATATTTCTATGTCAAATCCCAACTCTGCATAAGGCAGGTTTTAGACAACTTATGAAGTAAAATCTTTTGTAATTTTTCATTTTCTTCTTGGCGAGTGAGTGTAGCGCCGCCTCACGCAATGGCGGACTGCCAAGCACGTGTACACTTTTTGTATACCTTTGTTTCCGTAAGATTCGACTTTGCCATAAGTACTATTATCTATTCTGTGACTTTGCTTAGTTTTCTGGGATAAAATAATCTTTGTTTACAAACATTATCGGTTGCTTCGCCATTACGAGTGTTTATCAAATACGCTTTACCTAAGTACTGTTGTTCTGTGTAGCCTTGGCCTTTTATACTAGATTACTTAGTAACGAAACGGTCGTTTGCCTAATGGTAAGTATGACGTTTGCCTATTAACATTAGCAGTGCCATCTAGAACTATAAAATAAAAGGGTTTGAGCGCTCGTTACCCTAATGCAGCCCGTACACCTAATGCATGATTGATGGATAAACATCAATCACGGATCACAAGAGAACCAAGGAAAAGCCACGATCACCGCTTGACGTATTTCGTACCGACTATGGGGTTTGGTAGAAATCTAGTCCGAGCGCGCTAACCGTACCACGGTCAGAGGTAGTGAAAGAGACGAGCCATCCCGCTTCTACATTTCTACTCAAAAAAATAGTAGTAGTAAGTTTGTTAGTTTGTCCTTCTTTCACGCAGCAACGGACCAACGGATCGACGTAGCATATGCTACTTTTTATCCCTGAACAGACACAGTTCCTATGGGAACGCGAGTGAAACCGCGGGCAGAAGAAAATGCAATAGTGTGTTTGTATGTTTGTTGGTTTGTCCTTCTTTCACGCAGCAACGGAGCAAAGGATCGACGTGATTTTTGGCACAGGTACAGTTTATGGACCGGAGAGTAACATAGGCTACTTTTTATCTTGGAAAAATGCACGGTTCCTGTGGGAAAGTGTGTGAAAACACGGGCACAAGCTAGTTTAGTAATACTATCATTATTGATTTCTCAATGCTCACTGTTATAGAATGCAATTAGTACTATTATTATATCGATTACATAAGGATAAACGCATCTACTGGTGCATTCATGTATTTTACGTAACCCATTGCGTATACAACTGCACCGTAATCGCGTATTACTTCCTTTGTTAACAAAGGTTCTAACTTCAAAACTGTTATGGATCTGGTTCTACCGTTACACTAACATCATTGTGTTGAACTGCAATTGTACAATTGCATATTATATAACAGGGGCTTGAAAGTGCTTTTCGTGTCATCTAACCATCATCAACACACAATTTTCAGCCACAAAACGTCCACTGCTGTGAACATTTTCCTGCACATGAAAGGGAAATTTAGCCATAATCACAGAATAGATAATAGTACAAGTACAGCTCGCTTAGTAGGCGACTTGATGATCTAAGTAGAATAATGTTGACCAAGACCGATATTCCTTGACCGGCTCTTACTTCACCCACGAGGAGATAATCTGGGATATTGTACGATTCCTGGAACAGGAAAAAGCAAAACCTGGTTTTGAATCTCTTGGATCATGCAAATAAGTTCCATAAGATTAGATATAAATAATAACCACGTATTATGATGCCACAGAAGATACAAATATTGTTAACGCATTTAAAACTCATTTGTCAGTCTTGATTGACTGTTTTACCGATAACAAACGAAGTTTACGTCAGTATATCTTAAAGGCCGTACAAATATATAAATAGTATGACGCTAGTTTCTGCCCGCGGATTCACCCGCGTTCCCACAGTAATTGTGCGCATTTCCGGGAAAAAATGTAGCCTATGTTACTCTCCGGTCCATAAACTATATCTATGCCAAAAAAACACGTCATACCGTTGCTCCGTTGCTGCGTGAAATAAGGACAAACCAAGAAACGTAGAAACACATTTCCGCATTTATTATATATATACTAGCGGCTGCCCGCGGTTTTCACCCGCGTTCCCACTGGAACCGTGCATTTTTCCGGGATAAAGAGTAGCCTATGTTACTCTCCGGTCCATAAACTATATCTATGCCAAAAATCACGTCGATCCGTTGCTCCGTTACTGCGTGAAAGAAGGACAAACCAACAAATCAACAAACACACTTTCGCATTTATAATATTAGTAGGATGTAGTAGGATATTAGTAGTATATTTCATATTATTTAACATCAAGAATTATTATTTTGCACTACCTACAGAGCAAAAGAATTAATTAAAGATAAAGAGACGCGAAAAATCTAATTAAAGTTACGTGTATTTTCTTTTTGGCAGCAGATACGTAAACAACTCGTTTGATAATATGACCGAATATCGTCTCAAAAAAAAAAATAGGTCGACAATGGCATGTTTGACCACATGCGGTTAACGACATTTGGCTCGTTTTCAATTTGGTTCAGAATATCAAAACCGGTTTTCTGACTTGGCAAGACGTCTTGTCGAATTGAATGAATACAAACATAAAGTGCAGTAGTTGACGAATCGTTACTCTCCGGTTTATAAATTATATCAATGCCAAAAATCACATCGATCCGTAGCTCCGCTGCTGCGTGAAAGAAGGACAAATCAACAAACATACAAAGACACTTTCGCTTTTATTTTAGTACGGATTCGCTCAACTACAACTCAAAATGCCCCGAATCCTAAATGACATGTCTTAGAAAACACATGTTCAATCAATCGAGTTAAGAGGTTTCCAAGTCGTACAAAAACGAATATTGTATCCGGCCAGCGTAATCTGCAATGCACTTTGAGAATGTAGGGCAGATCGAATTCATCGATAGTAACCCCTATACAACAAACTATAAAGATTAAAATAAAAAATCAAAAGTGGAATAAGCCAAAGATCACAATGCAATTGAATCTAATCCTAATATCATATGAAATAAAGTTGGTAATTGAAAGGATGTGTAGAATAAAACCAAAATAAACCAACTCTGGTTGAAATAGTTACAATTGCATCATGGACTATACCATAACCAGTATGGCGATATAAATCCACATCGTTAATTCAAGGCTTTTGCTTTGAGAGCGTAATGGGTTTTGGATGGCGAGCATATTTCATGTGGTTTTTTTACTCTTAACAGCTGTTTATTTATAACATGTGTTCTACTTTGCTATTACCCAGTGTTATTACTTTAAGACATTATTTTTTTCTGAAACCATTTTACGAAAAACGCCTATTATGTAACTGTTGGATTTAGATACTCAATATCAGCGTTCCCTAATAGTGATTTCTCCTTAGACAAACTTATTACAGTATTAATGAATAAATCTGAACTAAAGACACTAATACATCGTCCATATTTTTCAGAATACAGATGAGAAAGTACTGCCTGGATTATCAAATCATGCGTCTCGTATAGGTACACATGACGGAATAGACGCCTTACTTATTACATATAATTAATAACGATTTTGTAAATGTTACAATTTCACGTGATTTACGTTATTGTACATAATTTAAGTGCAAGATCAATGTCAATAGAGAACATATTTTAATAACAAAATCAAACAGCCAGAATAACTAGAACCGAGACAGAGGGTTACAAAAGTACATGCTCGATAAAAGAACATCTGGAAACGATACGTGATATTTATACATATAATAACTTAGTACCCCGGAGATGGTAACACATTTAGAATACCCCATGCGAAGTTCGAATTGGCTACAGATTCAAAATACACAAAAGAGAAACAAACTGTTAAGAATAAGAACATGCGTGTGGTATTACGCATAAAACTGCCGACTTGAAAACACCGGCAGATAATATCGCTTGAGAGTAGCGAGTTGAGATAATAAAAAGAATAGCTCAGTTATGAAAGTAACACAATACTTCGAGAGAGTCAATGTGATGATTCACAAATACATCAACATGAATGAAATACTTAACAGTAACTCTGACCTCTCCAGAGCGAGCCTGACAGATTATGATACATTTCCTTTGTTGAAATATATTTAGTTCACGAAAGATAGCATTAAATAGAATTCCAAACAAAGAAAGTAGATATTGGTCACCTGATAGAGACAAGTAAACGAATTAAGTAGAGTCGTGATAAGCAATTTCCATTCATTAGCAAGTTTGAGTGCCTACTGTTTCCTCATAGGAGCAGTCGTTTTATTGTATTTATTACTTTGCGTATCTATGTTAGTGGGATTGTTTATCATATTGTAAGCTTTGTACCTGCTGATACCTACATTGTGTCTTGTGTCTATCCCAAATACTGTAAAGATAGAAGACAGATTTAGTTCAGTACTATAGTGCCAAATTACTTCACTAAGGGCCGATCTTTCACAGTCAGATAACGTCCTGTTAGATAATTCCCTGAATCATCTGTCTGTGGTGAAGACAGACGTAAATAAATTTTATTCCATTCTAAAGAAATAAACCTTAGTTAGCTAACGGTCCATTAATTTCATAATGAAAGACCCGGAAACACACTTAAAACACGAAAATTTATTGATTGAATAGCAATCAGTTCGTTAACGTTAACAAGTGGTCGAAAAATGGTTTGAAAATTTACATACGCATATTTGGACAACTTACTTACTTACTAACTTACTTACTATACGAACATTGCAAGTAAAAGCTTACAAAAAGACTATAATATGAAATAGAACACTACGATCATAAATAGTGAAAAATAGGCAGATTTCAATATTTCTTAAGAATCGGTAGATCATAACAACACGGTAGGGTCGAGTCTACTGGGCTATCTTATTAATTCGTCACCTCCAATAAGTTGATCGTCTAAAGCGATGCCAAATAGATTTGGCAGCGTCGATAGCCATTAGCGCCAGGCGCTAGTCTATTTGCAAATAGTGGAGTTTGATTAGATACCTACTCTTGTTACGGCGGTAGAATATTACCTATAAACTTAACTCCTCCTAAGGAAGACGGTTATTCCACACGAAACTATAACTGAAGTGGAAAGTTTGAAGGGTCTGTCTTAAGGTGCTGTCAGATACCAAAATTCGTTGCGGGCGGCCAGTCAATTAAACTCGTCTCGTAAAAACAGAAAACACTCGTAAAAAGTAAAATATTTACTATTCAATCACAATTACTCCGACAAAGTGGTTTGGAATTATATAGTATTTTAATTAATGTCAATAATTGTAATTGTCAATTTAGAGAAAAACTGCTTTTACAGGTGAACGAATGCAAACTATATATAGTCAATTATATTTTGAGTTTCAATAATGGCTGCAAGGTCTTAACAATGTCATATGCATATTTTTTATGGTTCTGGTAAGTCACGGCTTAGGAGATAAATTGTTTTAATAACCTTCTTTAACCAACTTCATGAAATCACAGCTCAGTCGAGATAAGCTGCACACAGTCTTGAGGTTCTGAGCATAAATCTGGCTCTACAACGTTATATATGGCGACTATTTTTGGCGTAGTCTCCCAGGATGCAATTGAGATAGTTTCTTTTCATAAGTACTTTAGTCCTTCGATTGCAAAATCCTTATTGACAAGTGATATCTTACACAAAGGTTACAAAGGACCGTCATCGCGAGGCCAGCTAGTTTCCGGTCTGCCTTATTAGTTTATTTATAGCGCGCAGGAAGTACCGTCAAAAGCGGTTTCTTAATCTTATGCCATGCGCGACTGAACCTTTTTCCTGTGGCCACACTTCCTCTGTTTGCGATGCCTGCAAATTGATTCATTTGTTGGTAACTGCAGTGTTGGTGGAATTGTTGCTACAATTCAATTTGCGTTTAATGAATAGTTCGATCGCTAAAAATTTACCAGTAAATTAACCAATCGCAGTCTTTGCTCTTTTCAAACAGTTTCGAAAGTTAATTCGTTCTTCTCTCTATCCCAAACTTTACAGTTCCTGCTTTAAGTGACTCTTGGCGCATTGGTATGTGCTAACGAGTTATATTGAAAGGTACGACTATTTTCATATTGTCTCAAACGTCAACTGTACCATCCTTGCTTCCAGCACCGCGTTGGTCTTTGATTTCAATCACAAACATATATTAAAGTTATTAAAGTTTTGTATTTCTAGTCGTACGAAGTTGAAATATGACTTTCTATTCTTAATAGTTCACGATTAAGAATAGAAAGACATATTTCCAACTTCACATTTGTAACATCAGTCGATAAAAGTTCAATATGAGCAAATAAAAGTATTCTACAAATAGAGTTGTAAGGCTTTTGTTAAAATATAGGCCACTTAGAATTAGACCTAGGTATTCCGATGAATTACACGGTCTTATTATAAATACATTTTTTAATAAGACCGAGAGGCGTGGTTGTCACGGGGTGAAGATTGTCTCCGAAATCATACACTCACCGCGGTCACAGTTGTTCCAGTCTAGTTTTTGACGTAAACGAACAACCAACATTGGAAGTTAAATAAAATCAGCCCATTTGCCATTGCCAACCCGTCAGCATTGAACCCGTTCGCCGTGCTTTAGGTCGAGGCGTCAAATCCTATAATTAGCTTGAACTTCAGTCACTGAACTGAAAAGATTTTTTTATATTAGAACTCATGTTCACGAGCAACTACCGCGCTGAACTGCCGTGTTCGTCACCCGAAAACTTAAACGTTTCTGGAAAGTTCATTAACTTTGAGCACAGACATTGAAAATTGACATAATAAATGACATTGTCATATATGTCAGTTTGGATTGTGGAATTTGTGGATTTCAAAGGTGCGGTTCAGGCTGTCCTGAACGGCGTCACATGACCATTACAAATCGCCATTAGAGCTCACCGGTCAAGGTGTTGATCGGCGCGCTGTAATGGCAAATGATAGACCTGTCATGTTTGACGAGTTATCATGTTTTACAAACCTGTATAGTTACGCTAACATCAGACCATAAAGATTTAACATCAGTGATTTTAGATGTAAAAGAGCTATAACTTACAGGTTGCTGCTTAGTGAATTTAAAATTATTTTTTACTGGCTTCTGCCCGCGGTTTCATACGCGTCCCCACAGACACCACGCATTTTTCCGGGATAAGCAGATGCATATGTTACTCTCCGGTCCATAAACTATATCATATCTATGCTAAAAACACGCCGATCCGTTGCTCCGTTGTGCGTGAAAGAACACACTTTCGGATTTATTACGGATTAAAAAGCATTAAATTCTCGCACATCAATAAAAAATTATCATGATCCAGAAAATATTCCTTGAAGATGACAATGGAAAATATAACAACACATATTTTGACAAATTTTTCATCCAATATTTATACCATAGAGTAGTACTATAATAAATTTATACAGTTCTCAAAACATTTTTTTTAAGTCTCATTTGCCGCAGACGTTTGCATACTACCAATTTTTTTTATAGTATTTGATAAAACGAGACGAGCAGATCGGTAAGAATAACGCCAGCATGTAATGCAGACCGTAGACGCTTATGCAAACGTGCGTTTGCTTGTCAGAATAATAACGATTTTGTATCAAGCGCGGATTTCGAGTACCTCG
Source organism: Crocallis elinguaria (assembly GCA_907269065.1). Taxonomy (NCBI): domain Eukaryota; kingdom Metazoa; phylum Arthropoda; class Insecta; order Lepidoptera; family Geometridae; genus Crocallis; species Crocallis elinguaria. The sequence continues at coordinate 5,413,504 of OU026076.1, forward strand.
TAATCGACGCTTGATGCAAAAGCGTTGTTATTTTGACCAGCAAACGCACGTTTGCATAAGCGTCTACGGTCTGCATAACAATTGCAGTGCCACTCAGAACTTTGAAACACAAAGGCTCGTTACGTAACGTAATTATATACGTACACAATAATTCCATACGACTTTGCCCATCAAACCGGAACCCAGTAATGCTTGCACAGTACTGCTTGGCGGCAGACTACTACCACTCCAAGAAAATGTAAGTGCTTTCAAAACGCGTATGAAATATTAATCAATAAATAATCGAACGTTCGAATGTTTTGGTGTTAAATCGAACAATTCTGTACAATACAATATTTCGGTCAAGTTAATTTTAGTGTGCGGTGTCATTGACCCCTCGACAACTGAGAATCGTTGACCTGCATGAGATAAAAGCTAAAAACTGAGCTCGAGCCAGTTCTTGCGACATTATCAAACGGCTGGCGGCGCTGGGCTCATCGACGAGACTATATTATCATAATAATATTTATACACTTACAGAATAACACGGACGGGTCGCTTGGATACTGATTGTCAGGCAGACTGTATTTAGGAAAGTGGTGTCGATTGTGTCGTTTCATATCTAATCCTAATTTTAGTTTCGCTCTCTCTCTTTCCAATACATAACATGAGAAAGAGATGGAAGATGTTTGACAGATCCAGACAGACCTGTCAAATATCATCCATCTTTGATAAAATTCATTCACTAAATTCATTGCCGTTAAAATTACATTAGACACAAGCCAGTGGATTAATTTGGCAGATCTAAAATATATTCCATCCCTTTCTCAGGTACTCATTTAGAAAGAGAGATTGAAACTAAAATTATGTTTAGGAATGAGATGACAAAGCGACACCAGCATATATGTATAATGTATATGTTTTGCGCACACTGGCTCTTATAACCAGAGTTAAATGTTCAACGTTGGTATACTTTATGTTATGTCTTTATTGTTCTTTGACAATTATAAACTGAATCGAAAGATACAAAACATCTAGTTTTAAGTATTCAGCCGTCTCAGATTAAAATCCTACCAACACTATATCGTCTAGTGACGCCTGATTAAGCCACTTTGACACTTGACAGTCTCTTTGATGAAGTTGATAAGTAGATGGACTTCACTTGTGTAACGCGTAAAGGTGCATGTTCGTTTCCAATGCAACTGGACAACTATTTGCGCACTCAAGAAAATGCAAGTATTTAATTCATATTAAGGGGTCCGGGTCGATCGGTTCTATGCATGTGATCATTGGTCATTATTTATTTTAATTCTTTTAAAATTCGGTAACAAAAATATCGCTCAATTTCTCAGCTTATTTTGTAGTTATGTACTCAAGATGCCATCTAGTAATCAACTGCATAAAAAAGCTATGTAGGCCCTATGTGCTATGGATAAGGTCCTAAGTTGGAAACGGTATCAGTGTGATTGTAATGTAAGTCCGTAGTTTTATTTATGCTGGCTTACTTTGTTGCCTTCACTACCATGATCTAAGCGCCACGCGCCGTCTAGATTATGTTTTAGTCTATGGTACATTGGTAATGTATTGGCTAACATCAAATTTTATTAGTTTGCTACGTGTCGAAGGAAACTATGAAAGGTAAACTGTCGTGGAAGTGGGACATCTTATCAACAACCTTGACAATATCTGTCCGCAATAATAGAATAGAAAAATATTCTGCATTCGCAATAAAACATTATGTGATAATGTCATTGACAAGTAGGTACATAACAAAAACTTATGTTCAGATGACAAATTCAAAACTGAGAATTTTCAATGAACCGAAGTTTAACTATTCATTTAGGTTTAACTCATGGTTAAATCTAATAGACCTAACTACTAATCTACGTTTTATAATAGGAAATTTTATAAAACTATGGTCTAAACACCAGTTTAGCGTTAAAACTAGTTTTTTAATAAGGCCGAATGTGTTCACCAAATGTGAAATGGACTGTGTTCACGTAATCCGAAGTTGAAGTTATAATATATGAACCTTAGTAGTCATAATATAGTTGAACTTCAGTTCAAAATGGTTACTGAACTCCGTCCTACCTAACTAGTATAGTTTATCTTCTGTTTAAACTCTGTCTAACTACTAGGTAGGACTAAATCTTCTGCGAGTGTCACTCTGTGTTGGCACCATCCATATAAAAGACAAAACTAATATTTAAAATACGTATTTATAATAATTTAATATACCAGTTAATATTTATACATTTCAATTATAAATAAGAATGGCAAAAAATAATAAACATTAATTAAGTACGTAAATGTAAAAGAATAAATAAATCGCGCTAGGCAATTACTTAGTAGATAGTAGACAATATTATAGATGAAATCTGATCTTTATCAGTAAGAACAAGTTTCACAAATGCTGTATTTAAAACTAAATAAATAAAAAACAATAATCAATCGAATCTTTTATGAAATCTATACAAATAAATAAAATTGAAGTGTCTGTTTGTAATATCCAAAATAACAGATCTTTACTAAATGCACATTGCACATGTAAGTATATACGGGTCCTATAACAAAACAACTATTTTTAAAATTTATCTGTGTGTTTGTTTCAGGTAATCTCCGAAACGGCTGGACCGATTTTGTCGGGACTTTCACTGGCAGATAGCTGATGTTACATGGAGTTAAAGGCTACGTGGGCGAAGTCGCGGGGCACAGCTAGTAATAAATCTTTTGTGCTCGAAAACATCGTGACTCGTTTTATTAGTTGTAAAAACTGAGGGTCGTGTACTATTACTTATTCTGTGGCGTAGTGTCGTGATAGATCTAATAATAACTGACATTTGGTTTCCAAACGTCGTCCACGGATCGTCAGGAAACCTCTTCCACTGAGACATCATTGATCGTAGTCTATTAGATCATTTCTAATTAGTAGTGCATTAAGAGATCAAGAGATTTATCTAGAAACTACAGGTGTTCCGGCAGCCTCACTTGAGATCAGTAAAACCTATGAATCCCTACTAATAATATAAATGTGAAAGTGTGTTTGTTGGTTTGTCCTTCTTTCACGCAGTAACGGAGCAACGGATCGACGTAATTTTTGGCATAGATATAGTTTAAGGACCGGACAATGACATAGGCTACTTTTTATCCCGGAAAATGCACGGTTCCTGTGGGAACGCGGGTGAAAACCGCGGGCAGAAGCTAGTTATGAATATTTGCTTTAGCCTTAATTTCGCAGGCATATCGCAAAAATGAAACAGCTATTTGTTTACCTTGACAACATATTAATGCAGTATGTAAATTGCACGCGCTGCGAGCGTGTCCGAATTCACTCAAATTGTTTTAAATTGGGGTGAAGAAAACTAGTTTGACAGCTAGAAACAGCAGGTTTTGTTACAAGTTGAATGTAATTCATTGCCCGTTTGCACATTGTGTGGGAAGTCGATTCATCCAAGAAAATGAGAATAGGTTAGAAGTTAATTATTTTTTATTAATCGCTAATTCTAGTAACGTAAGTCAAAGTTGCTATGATAAATTGCGTGCATTGAGGATAGGTATCTTTTTAGCGGATGCAGCTTCACTTGAAAAGCAGCCAAATTCCATGTCTACCGTGTTCTTTCACCGACTTGGACCATAGCGTCCCTTAAAAACAAATGCGCCATGCGATAGTGGTCAATTGGGATGTCGACTGATTTTGGGAAAGTGTTTAAAACGATGTGTTTAAAACCCAAAATATTTAAAATTACTTTTTGAATACTGCTAATACTTTAATTTTCATGTATTTTAAATGCCATTTCAAATTTCGCTCCAAAACGCCAATATTGGTCACGTGGTCGATGTGACGTCACGCGCTTAATAAAATTCATGGCACAGATAACTATATTCACAGAAATCACTCTAAAATACTAGGCAGAAAGAGCAATATACTCATTCCGATTGAGCGAGTGACGTCAAGCGCGTTTTATATCACGTGACTTCGGAGTGATGTGATTACATTTTGATTATTAAATTAAAATAAACAAAAATATTGTGTTTTATAGGATTTCTGTCACAAAAACTACCGTTTCGCGGCAAAATTATATTTTTATTTGAATACAGTCAACATCCCAATTACTAAAGCATAGTTTTACAATCCATGGATTGTGAAACTGTGGCTAAACTATCGAGGATAAAACAATGACTGCCTTGGCGACTACAGAATCAGAGAGAAAGACAGAATGATAGATATATATAATATCAATCAGTGCACGTTTGTCTAATCAAATCAGATCACGCGGAATCCGTAAAAATGTCCGCTGACACGACAGTGTTAGTATGTCCCAATGGTAATCCCATTAGTGTTTGACGACTGCGTATCGGCATGCTCCTCCGCATATATATTTTACTCTATGGCTGCGAAATGGGTAGTACGTGGATGTCTAATATACCTACAGCAATCCATGGTATAAGGGGGCGCTTATGAAAACGTACGTTTGCTTGTCAGAATACCAACGCTTTTGCGTCAAGCGCGCATTTCGAGTATCACGAAATCCGAACTTGACGCGTTGTTATTCTGACAAGAAAACGTACGTTTGCATAAGCGTCTACGCTGCCCCTAACACTCGGCGTGGTCCGTGGAAGTTGAGTGGTGGCGAGACACCACGTGTCCCGTGCAGATCTAATGTTTCAGGGTAACGAGCGCATTGCATTGCCGCGCAGGCCTGTGTTTTAAAGTTCTGAGTGGCACTGCAATTATTATGGGCCGGCGTTATGCTTACCATCAGGCAAACGACCAGCTCGTCTCATTACCAAACAGTATAAAAAATTTTGGTCAATAAACCTATCATACGAGTAGTTTACGATTCTCAAGGTGAACACTGAACACAGACTAATCTTGTTAATTGATCTTTGCTAATCATTTAGTACACATGACACAGTTAATCCTAATTATATATTGACTAACATATTGACTAACAAATTGACTAACTTTTTGAGTCTCGCGTTGTGAGTTACAGCCAAACCGGAGACGGTTCATATGTAATTCCAACCAAGGGTTAAAATAATAATAATTGTTGGTTTTACAGTCCATCGTTACGAGATCAAGAAAGTTTTTTATTTGATAACTAGCTGCTGCCCGCGGTTTCACCCGCGCGGAAATATTAGATTTCATGGGTTTTATTTTTTTGCGCGGAACCCTAATTCTTTTTCTAATATAAAAGTAGCCAAAGTTAGACCTTGTAACATCAGATATCTGCCAGTGAATGTCCCGTCAAAATCGGCCCACCCGTTTCGGAGATTACCCGGAACAAACAGACAGTCAAAAATTAAAAAAAATTGTGGTTTTGTTATAGGTACCGTATATACTTTCATAATTCATATGCATTTAGTAAAAAGCTGTAATCTTGATATTACAAACAGACACTTCAATTTTATTTATTTGTATAGACAAACTAACCCAGGTTTCGTTTTCCCGCGTCGCGCGTTACGTTTGGTTAAATTACAGATCAAACTTAGGCCATTAGACATTCTTTATCGCGGAATTTAAACTATGGTTTTCTTTAGGCAGAAGGCAGAAGTTGAGCAAGTAGGTACCTTTAGTTACAAGTTGACCTAGAGAAAATTATAAAGGTCAGTACCACCAACCAGTACAGGCCAGTATGGTAATTAATAGTCTTTCTGTACAAGATAACTTAACCGAGTTAAAAATAAATTCATGATTTTATCAGCAACATGACATTTTACTATTAACATGACATTATCTATAAATGTGAAGTATAATTCTATCGATTTTATAGAAAAAAAAACAAAATGGACAAAGGCGGTTCGCAACTATATTATGCTCGACATAAATAATTTAGTACCACGTACTTACATACACTTGGCATAATAGAACATGGCCTGATAATTAAACTCAGTAATCCAGATGTGTACAACCTTGGGCAACATTGAAAAATTTACATGACAAGGAAAATATACAGTGTGTAAAACAACTGACACTCGAGTTAAACCTAAATTTTGCGTTGTGTTACTTTGAAATTTAAATGGAATAGTTAAGTATGTAACTTCACAATATTTATAATACAAACATTTTATACATATTTTATAAATTGGCTTCAATGTAGCAACGCCTACATTTAGTATGGCTAAATTTATCACACTTTCGAGTCTTTTAATAATAATTGAATAAAAAGTGCTGTTTAAAGTTATTTCTGTCTATCTATTCATGTTAAGAATGCTAAATAAAAGTGTTTTATTTGGAGTTACGACCACTTTAGATGAAGATTCGCTGCATCTTATCAGAAATATTTTAAATTTTATTTCTTAAATATTATTTTTACAATAAATCTTACCATTGGATGGTTAAGGTAAGCACTGTAATAATATTTATTTCTATTTCTTTTAAACTATACCTAGTCTATAGCCGGTCTATAGTCTATACCAGTATGACATCTGGTTTGTAGAATCGTTTTGGTTTATAAAAAGTGACAAAATGCGACTTACTCTAGTTTACGTTTGAGGCACAGAACTGGTTTCCTTTGTTTGCGTCCAAGGCACTGCAAGAGACGATAAGAATTATAGATAAGTGATAAAACGATGGTGATTAGTATTCATTGCTGCATAGGAAATGTTAATAGGCGTTCCATTCAGGTTTTTATGACAATGGAGCCGTGTATAAGCAGTGCTCGGGAAGGCTCGTCAGTCTTAACTCTTTAGTGCTTTGTTTGGGCATGATTCACAGGTATGTATGCTGTAGCCAGATATAGAGATATATCGGTACCTCTCGAAAATAACAGTGTCGATCGATTTATACGATTTTGAAACTTTGGTTTGATAGATCATTTCATCCCTCTTTCTTGTACAATTTTAATTCTTAGAAAATGTTTTAGTATGAGACCCTCATTTTTTATTTTTCTTAGTGCAATTAAGTATGAAATTATGTAAGTGATAAATAATTATCAGAAGGGTTGCGCGTTGCGCATTTAAACCTATATAGTGACAATTCGAAGTAGGTATAATAAAGCTCTCGAGATTTGAATTTTTCAAAACGATGTCATTATTTAGCTACAAAATTTTCTTCCTTTTTAAATTACAGTGTGGAATGCTTCTATGCATCTATTTTCGTAATTCTTGTTAAATATTTTGTGTTGTTAGTAAACGCGTTGGTAGCAACTAGCAACACGAACACTCGGGTTTATTAAATTTATTTTTTAAATCCCAACTGGGAATGGTAAATCTCGCATTCTTGCAACACTGTATGCGCTTACGCATCATTCAACAAGATGGCCGCTGCACAAGATTCCAGTTGAAATCCGGGCCACTCACGAGAATAAGGCAAGCTGCGCTTGTTCCTACGTGACCTGGCACACGTTAAGCTTAGACATAACTGCAGTGACTAGCCATTCTCTTTTATCTAATGCAAACCCCTTCTGAGCAACACGTATATCGTATTACACTGGTAATAGCAAGATAATAGTTATTATCTCGGCCTCTGGCTCATCCAATTACTGCTAGCTATTTGCTTTTGTTGTCAGCAGGGACTTGGCACATATTTTCATCATTATTGTGATACAGCACAATTCCAAGTAATAAGGCAGTTGTCTGTTGACGTCGTAGGTGAATTCTAACGAAAATTATTTTTATTAGTCGTTTTTGCATGTTGATAGGGTATGTCATTGCTAGCCTGACGACCTACATCTGTCGGCAAGCACATATCGGTATAATCCGCCAGCTATTCTGGGATTAGTATTCACCATTTCCGACCGCATCGTCACTTGACATCAGATGTGGTCAAACGCTAACATATCCAGAGTACGTTGAACAACACATAGTTACGCCATCAGTGGGAAAAGAAGATACAGCTATACAGATATAACATATAGGTAGAGTTTAGTGATGTAGGTTTTGGCCTCAGCGAGGTGGAATACAAAGTAGTATACTATGTCTTGTGTATTATTTTATTTCTGTCATAAAATTAATCTTATGAGGTTAACTAAACGTCCATGTTTGCGGAACCAAACTGGCTGTATCCACGCTTCGATGTTCCAAATTAGCATGGACTCATTCTCCCACAAAGTAAAGATAATAACCGTTAGCTGGGTTTGTTTGTTCTGCTATCTATGTAAATAGGAGTGTTCAACAATAATTACTGGTAGTACAAAACATTCCACAAGCATAGAGACTAGAGGGATCTACCAACGACGATAGCTTTCCTACAGTAAGAAATTTTACAGAATAAAACTATGTGGCATAACAGACCTTTGGCTTTTAGTGACATCCAAAGATGGTTTACGCCTCTCTCAGACACAGACAGTTAGTAGACCTTATGCTTAAAGCTTTTACAGTAGTCTACTTTGATCAGCGAAAAAACTGTAGGAAGATGACAAGTTTACTTGTTAATTAATTAAGGAAAAGGTTTTCAAAGAAAGATCCCAAAATAAATTACACTCGAAAAAATGCCTTTCATTTGTTTCGCCGAAAATTCCTAACTATGTACAGCAGTCTTTATGAAAATAATTTTAAATGCTCTCTATGAGTTAACTGAACATAGCAATTTTCCCTCGGCCTTACGAAATTTAACAGCTGACTTAATTTCCGCATTCACAAGTACTTCAGTACCTATCGGCAATTCAATTAACTTTTTGCCTGTTCTACTCGATACCGAGTTCAATTACTTAGTAACTGCTGTCTAATCTGTGGCACTGTGCTGTAAATGACGATAATTGCGAGCTCTGGGAAGTCTTCCACCGGTCTCTTCGAGAAGTTTTGTTCCTTTGTTCCTAATGCAGTTGATTGGTGTTAACTGTTCTTTCACGTGAAGAAAATCGCTAATGGAAGGAAAATCTTTAGATTTGTGGATGTTGATATAGATGGACTATAAAAGCAGACGCGTAACTTAAGATTTCGAGTTGAGTCAAAACTCAGGTGAGAGATAAAGAGGGGAACTATTACAAAGACACGTTGACAATGCCCACCGAGAGACTGATGTGAATTATTATGATGGTTTCAATTTTCAATCTCAACTCGAAAGGGATTGCACTTTAAAAACAACAGTAGAAACGAAATCCTACTAATATTATAAATGCAAAAGTGTGTTTGTTGATTTGTTGGTTTGTCCTTCTTTCACGCAGTAACAGAGCAACGGATCGACGTGATTTTTGGCACAGATATAGTTTATGGACCGGAGAGTAACATAGGCTACTTTTTATCCCGGAAAAATGCATGGTACCTGTGGGAACGCGGGTGAAAATCGCGGGCAGAAGCTAGTTTTGTGTTAAACAAAATTTTAAATTATTACAAAATTATGATATCGATAGTATGATTTCATGGTAATCATTACCTACTAGAAAACCAATTTTTTGCAGCTTGTACATTCATATTATCTAATATCATAAAATATCATAATTAGATGTAGTACAATGTTTAATTAAAACTACATAATTATATATTATAGGATAGGTACAGGCGTACAATTATAAATAACACGTTTTTTTCGCGTTTTAAAACCGGAATACGTGTCTTTAAATATAGAAAACAGAACTAAACCAGTGTTACTAGGTTATGTGTAAACCTAGCTATTTACATTTTCTTTATTCGTTACAGATACCTACTTCCATAGTTGTAGCCAGACAAAACGTAAAACTGTCCTCAATTATCGTGATACAATACGTAAAAGTTTTATTTATCTTATCTCTAAGATAACTTTTCTTGAGCTAAAAATATTGCATGAAAGTTTAAACCTAAATTGAAACATGAGCCTGTGAATGTTATACATAAGGTATCTACTTCGTAGTTCACCTGGGCAGCCTGGGCTCATTACATCAAATGTTATTTAAACTAAGTCCTTGCTTTTAGATTTACCAAAAAAAGGTTACTCAACTCTGATTTCATGAAATGTGATCCCTGATTTAAAAATGTTAGAAATAAAATTTGTTTTGGTAGGTAGGAATAAAATTAATATTCATAGTTATTTTTAGTCACAGTTAAGAAAAGTACCTAATTAAAATAATAAAAAGTACTTAGGTACAAAAAGGTGTGTGAATAAAACAGGCATGGCCATTTAGGTTTTTTTAATAGAATTTTAATTGGTTTAATAAACAAATTGAAATAATTATAGAGAGGGTGTTTATGAGGTTGGAAACTAAAATTTGAGGATAATACATATTTTTAGCAAGCCTATTAGGTCTGTAGGTAATTGCTATAAATGTAGTTTTAGGTGGTAGGCTCTTATTAATAAACAGTGTTATTGAATTGTTAAACTATAGTTTGTAATAAAACTATCAAAGAACAACAAAGACAAAAAATAGTTTAGGTAACTAAACAATCATTTAACTGTTTATTAATAAGAGCCTTAATATTATACTTTTATACAGTCTACATTATTTTGTCCTTTGTTTTAATATTTACACTAACAAACCTTTTTGTTTATTAACTTTTTACATACCTATGTTTGTTAACCACCCCATTCTTGTTTTTATTATCATGAGAAACTTGTATGCCTCATACTATACAATTAAAATGTTTTATTTTAGGTACATTTTGTATATTAGATCTTTATTTGTATATTTTTATAGGTTGCAGATATGTTTGTTATAAGTAGTAGGTATGTCCTGTCCTACCTACTACCATTTTAATTTTTAAGCAAGCAATTTTTTTTTTCTTTTTTATTTTGTTCTATAATGTATTATGGTAATTCAAATTCAAATTCAAAAGTCTTTATTCAAATAGGCCCCAAAGGAGCACTTATGAAAGTTAAAATGACTCTAACAGCCGGCCTCTGCAACATTCATCTACCCGAATCACAGACTAAAACTAATGCTGTCTTTATCAGAACATAATAAATGACAAATGTATTGTGATTATTATTTCAAAGACAAGTTTGCTAGATGTGGTAATAGGTACTAGTTAGCAGTTTACTTGTACTATTATCTATTCTGCGGTTTGGTATCTTATATAGTAACTCCCAACAATATATACTAAAATAACAGAGGTGCCAATCTATTGAGAAGCTAGGTAGATATAGTTACAGATAGATATAGCTATAGAATTGTAATGCTTGAAGTTGCAAATGTACCTACCAGCTTATTCATTTGTCCAAGGATGTCTGCAAGACACACATTGCCATACAAAAAATACTAATAAGTAGGTATATTGTGTTCTGCCTACATAAAACATCAAACAATCATGGTCCTAGGTAGGTACCTACCTATCTACATAATGTAGGTATATTAAACTTATTATCAATTAATTTGAGGTTGGGACTTGTGTATAGCCTGTGGAGCATTTTGACTTTAATACGGTTTTCAAATTGTATTGCTAGCTTTTCCAGATTTGGACAGTAGAGAAAATTATCCAGTTATTTAGTGCTTATAGAAACTGAGTAAAATCAATGACAACGTATTATTAGGTAGTAGGTATACATCGAGTAAATGATCGAACAAGCAAGGTGTGTTGAGAATGAGAATATAATTTTAGAAGGCAAATTATTATTGAACTGAGTAATAGAACAAAAATAAATAGCGAGAAGTGGCGACGTAAACAAAGAAAATCATAGTTTTACTTATGGTAAAGAATAGATTTATTTATATTAATAGATTAGGTACTCTCATACCTACCTACAGATATGGTTATCACCGTGTATCGGCGAAGTACGTATCGGTATGATTAAATTGTGCAATGTAGTAGGAAAATAGCAACGTACTCACAATATGTAGCATACTATGCACGAACAGCTGTTGAAACCCTTGCTGTGGTTCTCAATTCCCCGCCCTAATCGGAATCAAAACACAACACATCTGTTTACTTAGTTTTTAATAAAACTGCCTCATAATCTTAGTTCGACATCATTTTATTGCCTCCACGCACAAACTGATAAAATAAACGCGAAATAACAGCATGAAGCGGGATTACAACACAACATTTATCGGCTGAACTGCGAACGCACAGTAGTCACAAAATTCAACGCGACACGTCTCGCTCGCTCGAGTTCAGAAAACTGATTGAAATTTGAATGACAATTGACAAAATAAATGACAATTTGACAAAACAAAACAGAATTTTTGAACGAATGAACACATAACGATTGATCGATTGAATGAACAAAATTGAAAAGGTGAACGACAGCAGCATAGACAATCGCAAGTGAGTGAAAAAGAGTGAGTAATCGATCGTTAGTGCTGCCAGACTAAGGATCTATATCCCAAAGTCTGGACATTATGTTAAAATAGTAGATTATTATTTGATTTTGTCCTAGCAGTATTTTATTATCTTATAAAATATTTATATATTCCTACAACATGTTAATATGCTACAAAGTTTCCAAAATCTTACATGCCATTAAGAATTTACAAAAATAAGAATGAGAAAAACAACAAAGTTGGAAAATTAAGTAGGTATTTGGAAAAATAAGAATTCACAAAAATAAGAATGTGGAAAAATACGAAATCTGAAAACTAAGAATTCGAATAAAACGCTGATATCTTAGAAACATAATATAGGTACATAATCCAAATATTTCGAGGGGCGGACTTTATTCCAGTCCCATTTACAGAATGTTGTTCAAATTTTTTTTCATCATGACTGTACAAGTGTATATACTAATATTTGGAAAATCCAGAATGTGGAAAAATAAGAATTTTTTTAAATGAGAATGTGGAAAATACAAGTTCGGAAATTTAAGAATTTGGAAAAATAAGGCTACAAAAATAAGAATGTGGAAAAAACGAATTCGAAAAATTAGAAATTTGGAAAAAAACGTTGACACCTTAAATACACAGACTAGTGTAGTATTGAATTACTTATTAAAATCACTAAACTTTAACTATGTTTCTATTATGAAAAGTAGTGGTTACATTTTCTTTGTGATTTGTGATTAAGCATAAGCAGCAACATTGGAGGTAAATTGTTTGCAGCTAGCAACTTTTTTCATCCGTCCATTTTAATTTCGCAAAGCAAACTCAAAAAAACGACGACGGAAAAGAAAAAGAGTAAAGACGTTTCTTTAAAATATAATAGTGTTCGTCGCTAGATAATGTGTGTGTTGTACGGTTTATATTGTTAAGATTTGATTTGCATTGTATAACAGGAGGAGGTGCGGAGAGGAAGAATTTAACGGTAAGTTTCATGACATTTGAGGTAGTTTTGTTTGTAAAGCGAGAAAGTGACCGTTGTCGCGATGCCGCAGTCGTTGCAGATGCGATCTAATTTCACATCTCGCACAACGGGGACGGCTATAAATGAAGCGGCCAGCAATTAACAATCAGTTCCGCAGTATCGTATAGGTAGTAGTGGGAGAACAAAATCAGATGAGGCATAATATTTCATATTATTCGAGGTTTTATCGTACTACAGCTGCACAACATGCACTAAATAGCTAAAAATACACGCCTACGCGTAAAGCAAGCTGGCATTGATACGTAAACTCTGTATGCGCATGTTTCGTGCATTTTTTAAATTTCATTATGATGACTCAAATGTTCTGACAAAAGGTCCTAACAATTAGCTCATTATCAATACCGTTTCCTCGATTTATATCAGCATACATGCAGGGTTCTGAATGCATTCAATCAATCACACAAATCCAATTTATTACAAGAGGTATGACCTTCTTGGAGTACATAGGTTTGTAAAGAAACTGCAGTGGTAAGAGGTCACAATTAAATCAACAGCATAATTCAGTTGCAATTTACATTCAGGGCTAACAAGAGTCCTTATAAAGGTATCATGTATGAAATCAGGCTATGTATGTTGAATGTACATATTGGTCTTTAACATAAAACATTTGTTAATGACATTATGTTGGCTAAATGAAAAGAAAAATGCAGCATAATTTGCTATTATTCATTATTTTATTTACTTTTCTTGAAGTAGATTAGTGTATGAAGTACATGGAAGTAGGTAGTGCTATTTTCTTAAACAAGAGAAAAAATAATTTCAGTTGTATATTTTAAAAATGCTACAATACATTGCTTCGAAATTTAGTACCACTACTAGCTTCTGCCTGTGGCTTCGCTCACATTCATCCCACGAACATCCATACATGCATCCACCCTCACAAACATTTGTATGTAATATTAGTAGGAATGTACTCTGTGTTATTCCGATGTATAAGCTATATTACTGTAACGTTTCGTCAATATCCATTCAGTAGTTTTTGTATAAAAATGTAACAAACACCCAACCACACAAGCTTTTGAGTTTGTAATATTAGCAGGATAGGATAAATCCTGTTTATATGAACCGGTGATGTATGTAATTGACAATACTACATTTTTAACTGATTTTCTCATACTGATCTTTGACTTCCCTATGATGATGGGCATAGTAGTTGATAGGCATAGTATTCAGTGAAATTACTAGCCAGAGGTTTAATACCTAGTGTCTTAGGGTAATAAGCACACTTGCAGTGTGGTGCAGGCCTTCATGTTTCAAAGTTTTGGTGGCAGTTGTAAATGAGCATACATCATGGTTACCATCAGGCCAACCAACATATCTAGTTACTTTATTGACTATAAAGAAACAAGACTTAGCAAGTTATAACATACAACCACATCATCAGCATCACTTAATATCACGAGTTGATGGTTAAGCTGGTACATGCTTATTATTAGTCTTAACTCGAAAAATTCCAAGGTGTCATATTCAATTAAACCGCACAAGCCAATAACCAATAATGTGTGGTCCATTTTTCCACATTTGTCTACCAATGTAAACAAACTCGTAAATACCACTTACATCAATAGTGATCCCATATCCAACCAATAAAATATTTTCTACTCAAGATCTGACAAATGTTATGAATAACATGTTTAGAAAAACGAAGTGAGATATAGATTAAAAGCGAAGCGATTAAAACTTTTTGGGCACCCTACCTGCAGAAGGCGACCTTAATGCTGTTTTTTATTTATAAAGTTTTGTTTAATTTTGGTTTTAATTGATAAATTCTTAGTTTTTTATTGAGATGTAAATAATCCTATGTATAGACGTATATTGTTGTATATTAAACTATATCTATCATGAAAAGTTAAATAAATAACTGAAAGTATTAAAAAAAAAAAAAAAAAAAAAGCGAAGTAGAAATATTTTCCATCATTCTCTTTCCAAGTAAAATAACTTCGTTAGACATTCTTGTTCTAAAGATTACTTATTTAAATATTGTACATTATGTTTGAACAGGGTTTTAGGTCACCATTAGATTGTGATCTCCGATGAAAGTATGGAATGGCAGTTTCATGTTTGAGCTTTACATGTAAAAAAAACTACTAAAATAACCACCACTTTTAAAGTCAACATACTGTTAAAGAATCTTATTTGATGTTTATAGTAAAAGTCTCAGTAAAATTTCTATCCATGGATGATGAAATACCCTCTGCATTTCATTAATATAGCATTTTTAACCGGCTTAGCTTGAAATAAGTTGGAGATTCTGTGTTAGTCTGTATATATTTTTTTTATTTATATTCACTAATTTCTCTGTCAATTAGTGTGGACCGATTTTGAAAATTCTTTTTGGTTTGAAAGGGTAAAACTCTCGGTGGTCCCATATAAGTTTTATGAACGAATACCACCTCTAAAGTTGGAAATATGGGGAATGAAATTCCATAGATAGTGATGTTTACATCAAAGTTCGTTCTCGCTTTTTTAAAAGCAATTTTACTTGTCTGGAATCAATCTCCTACATAAATTTATGTACATATTTATATCATTATTAATATTTATACATATGTACATATTTTATTAATTATCCATTTATTTCATTATGTACTACTCTCTTAATTAAATTTTAATGTTATATTTTTAGTAAAGGATTTGGAAATATAACCACAATGGAGGATGAGAATGAGTATAAAAAGTTGCCGACAGAAGACAAATGTGTACACAAGCTGTGGAAGGCTCGAGTGGCGGGGTACGAAGAAGCCATCAAGCTATTCAACCAGATTGACGATGAGAAATCACCAGAATGGAACAAATATCTGGGATTGATCAAGAAATTTGTGACAGACAGCAATGCTTTAGCACAGGAGAGAGGTTTGTTTTTATTTTTCTTGCTAATTTGGTTTAGATTTTTGCATGATCAAATCCCATACATACAGAATCAATTTTTTTCCTCTCCACATTTAGTATAAATTTAGTGAAAATTACCTTACCTGCTGCAGAATGTCCGGAGACGGCCATTTGACTGACATCATTTTTCATAAATTGAATAATACAATAATAATCGATTAATAAAAAATAACAAACATAATATTACATTTTTGTCTATGTTTTTAAAGTGTTTACACTTAGGAAACTCAAATTGGATCTCCTTTATAAACATCTCAATTTTTTTTCCCTTTTAGCAATGAACATTAAGGCTAAAATTCAGAGACGATTCTAAGCGTAGACTTTGGCTTCCATATGTCAAAACTGTATAGAATTTTGACGTATGGAAGCGTGAGTCCACGCTTAGATTCATCTCTGAATCTCAGCCTTAGTGCCTTTGATGTCGATTAAAAATCTACTACATACTTAACAATTACTGCTCTAATTGGTGATTAAAATTAATTTGAAAACTGCATAGTTTAGCAATGTGTAGCCAAGTCTTAAAGTCATTGAACGGGTAACCAAGATCCTTTGAGTACAGATTACAACAATCTTGATCAAAGATGAGTGGTATGTAATTATACTACAATCAATTGAGCTGTGTCTGGAGTTTGAATTATTGCTTCCTTGTCTGTGTGCACTCAATTTGTTGAATTATGTTTACTGAGTCACATCTTTATATTTCCTGGCATAATACTTCATGTGCAAATATATCAGCTATGAAACTTCTTGCCCGTCTGTATTTCCCGATTGATATAACCTGAGTGTCTTCAACTTGAGGGTACATTATATTATTTTGATATGCATTTTCCTTGTTTGCTCCTGCCTTCATTAAGTGGACTGCTAAGGAGTGGAATTCTTTACCAGCATTTGTATTTCCCAATCAATCAATCAATCAGTGCTTTATTTACTAAAAATGTTAATAGCTATAATTGGGAGTTTTCAAGACGCGATTGAATAGGTCTAGAGTTTAGGATGTGTTTAATTTTTTGTGGTAATACCGAATATCTTTATTCCAAGCCTTTGATATAGGAAACAACAATCGGATCTTACTCGTATAATTATTTTGGTCAAAGGGTCAACCATAATCGGCTATCTTTATTGAAATCTCCATAAAGCTTTTTAAATTCTTAAAGCTGAACTTTTGAAGCCCATTAGAGAAAGCCTAACATACAAAACGTAATCAGGCATTCAAGGATCTAAATTAAACATAACACGGTTAAACCTAATTCACAATTAGAAGGCGTCACGCGACGAAACATGAATTAATATGGATGTAGGTATATTTGATTTTTAAACTCTTAATACTTTAAGAATGAGTCGCATGACTATTTGGGGGTGTTAAATTGTTGATCCAATTGTCCGAGATAGTTGTGGATTGTATGGCCTCGCGTCACGTGCGACTGGTGTCCGCGCGTGTTTGTATGGCATTGTTATTCACGTGGTGTTTGAAAACATAGGATTATCTAAAGTATCGATACGTAAGCTTGTTAGATGGGATTCCGATTGCTATAATCATAATAATGAATGGTTGAAACTTCATGTACGTTTTAAATGTCTTGCCTACAAATGACGAGAAAATACCCCATTACACATAATTTTCGGTTTGCATCAGGTGAAGTAAAACGCAAACCAATTTAATTTACACAAGCTTTAACACCATGCATCGAGATACTAACCCCGAGAGATGAAATACTGTACTATCCGATCTCACAACAATGTATTGATTTTGCTACAATTAATATCAGCGCTCAGCGTATCAGCACGGGGAATCGGTGCTAGGTGGTGGCTTAGCCAATCAGAGCGCATTATGTCTAGGCAAAAATGGTGGAATTTATTTCGAGCAAACCAAACGTCACTGCACATCTTGAGGTTAGTATCTCGATGGCACCATGCATCTCAAGCGTCTAGGTTTCTTTTACAATTGTATTTTTATTGATTTACAGGTCTAGAAGCAGCGCTAGTATTCGTGGAGAACTGCGGCCATGCCGGCAAGACTACCGGCGAGGTGATGTCCGGCATTGTCGCTAAATGTATCGCCGCACCTAAGACCAAGACTAAGGATCTTGCGTTACAGGTAATAGGGAAGTTTCATGAAACACAAAATACACAATCACTGTGATTATACAGGTTTAAGAACATCACATTAACACAATAAAAATGACATTCTAAAAAATTATATATATTTCACAAAGATACTGCAACGAAAAGTTTCCCGAATTAACGTTATTTTTATTATTATCTTATAGTAATTTAAACGATACTAACCGATTCTTTACATTTCAATGAATAAAAATGGTATGACAACAAAATGCATGTTTTTAGTACAGCTTTACCCGCGCATGGTATGTGACGTCACATACCATGAGACATTTGTATCGAGCGTTTTAGCGCTAAAACGCTAATATCCTAATCTGAAAATCTGGATAATTTGTTTGCCCGAGCACTGAGGGTGGTTGTGTTATTTCCATGAAAATCCATCAGTCACTGACTGATAATCATATTCTGGCTGATAATAATATAGAAAGTAAATCAATGTTTGTAGCAATGTGCTTTGTACACTAATTATTATTTTATTCACCTGATACAATTCACAAATTAAAAATGTAATTTTTAATCACAGGCATATCGCTTATAGCTTGGCAGAGTAACTCTAAAAGCCTTTCAACTCAACCTAAAACATGTTATGATTTTCATTTCCCAGGTGACACTAATGTACGTAGAGATAGAAAAACATGAAACCGTTGAAGAGGAGCTGCTGAAGGGCATGGAACAAAAGAACCCTAAAGTGGTAGCGGCCTGCACAGCCGCTCTTCATCAGTCCCTGAAGCAGTTTGGCAACAAAGTTATAGCAATCAAACCAATGGTGAAGAAGATACCAGTGCTGCTAGCCGATAGAGACAAGTCTGTAAGGGACGAGATGAAAGCTCTAGTTGTGGAGATGCATAGGTTTGTTGATATTCTAGCGATATTGTGCTTCAAAACAGTCCATTATATGATTGTATCCCATCGTAAAGACTTCAGCCCTTTTTTCAACTGCACAAAAAAGCAGTGTATATGTGTTTAGGGTCCATGTAAGTATGTAAGTTTCTTTATTCCGCTGTAACTTGTAAATGCCTGAACAGATTTGGATGTATGGGGTATCGTTAGAATCCTTACATCATACCGAGTGATAGCTAGGGCAGTCGTGTTTTTTTATGTAACTTTTGTTACATAGACTTGTTGCTAAATGCATATGAAAATGTGAACACAATATTAAAAAAAAAATTCGATTTTTGAAAAGTTTACATATTTGTGCAGTGCTTTTTTGTGCAGTCTTGTAGAAAGTTATTAGTTTGATAGTCACAAACAGACCCTTCAATTTTATTTATTTGTCTATATAAATATAGTATTGATTGTATTGTCAATAATTACCCTTTTTCAGATGGATTGGTGTAGCGGTAGAGCCTCACATAGCGCCTCTGCAAGCGGTGTTGCAGCAAGAGCTGAGGGAAGCCTTCAGCGGCGCAGGCGCCGGCGCGAAACCAATCAGATATCTGCGATCGCAGCAGAATCGGATACGAGACGCGCCTGCCGCTTCTGCTGTTGACGGTAAATGCAATGTTTAGCGGGTTATGAAATAAATGCATGTCAAATATTGATATTTACACGCGTAATATGTTATTGTTACGATCAGACGCGTCTATCGTGATGAGTTTCCGAAATATAAGTGATCAAGACAGTCGCTTCCGACACGAAAATCGTTCCGGGTGAATTAAGATAGCCCTGCGGATCGCTTTTTCAATATAAAAACAAAACACTTGTTTAGGCCGGTCTGAACAAAAGGTTCGCCTAGCCGGCGTTTAAAAGAGTCTTATCAATGACTAAGTTAAAACCTGTTGCTAACTTCAGGCTGACCTAGATTAATTGCGCGTATTCTACTAAAAATATTGAATTATTCTAAACTCTCTTCCCAGGCGCAGAAGAAGATGAAGACGACGATGCTGGCGGCGGGGATTCCTGCGATGTGGATCCTTTCGAACTCCTAGACCCCGTGGAAATCATCTCCAAACTGCCTAAAGACTTCTATGACAAGCTCGATCAGAAAAAATGGCAGGAGAGAAAAGAGGCCTTAGATGTGTTAGAGAATCTGTTGAAGAATGCACCGAAGCTTGAACCAGGAGATTATGCTGATCTGGTTCGGGCTTTGAAGAAGGTAAAAGCGCCAAGTTTTAGGGAAAAGGATTTTTAAACCACTTAAACCTAACTTATCCAAGTTAGACCTGCCGCAGGATGTAATGGAATTGAAAATCTTTTTGAACAGGATTCTGATAGAAATAACTCAAGAACATCATCTATTCAACATCTGTTTGTTGTTGGTAACCAGCGGCTTGTATACCTATGTATATCAGCTAAAAGAATCCATTTGTCACAATTTGACCAATTCTTTTGGGCTAATACTGGTATATTATTTAAGTTATATGTGTATGAAGTACTTTAGTATGAATCAAGTTTTTTTTTTTATGTTATTAGGTAACGAGACGAGCTGGTCGTTTGCCTGATGGTAAGCATAACGCCAGCCCATAACAATTGCAGTGCCACCCAGAACTATGAAATATAAAGGCCTGCGCGGCACTGCAGTGCGCTCGTTACCCTGAGACATTAGGTATTATTTTTTTTTTTTAGTCTCATAAGCCCAGTAATTTCACTGGATACTCTGGTCATCAAACCGGAACACAGTAATGCTTGCACACTACTGCTTGGCGGCAGACTTGACGAGCAAAGCGGTGGTAACAACCCAGACGGACACTCGCAGAAGAGTTAGTCCTCCCACTAAAAAAAATTTTACTTTACTATGTACTTTAGTATGAATCAAGTGTAACATTTGTCCATCATTGCAGGTGATATCAAAAGACTCCAACGTAATGCTCGTAGCGCTGGGCGGTCGTCTGCTTGCTATGGTGGCCAGCGGTCTCCGCCACAAGTTCCAACCATACGCCACAGCGTGCGTCCAGGCTATACTGGAGAAGTTCAAGGAGAAGAAAACTAATGTAGTGGCTGCTTTGAGAGAGGCGATCGATGCTATTTATCCTTCGGTGAGTGGTTACTGGATACAAACAAATGCTTTTTTTATATTCGTATTTAATTCTCCCATCATCAGACGAAACAGCGACTTTCAATCCGACGCACCATAGTTCGAATCTCGACCGGGCCCGCACCAATGACTTATATCAAGTTATATGTGGATTATTCACACTCGCTCTCAAATTGTGAAGGAAAACATCGTGAGGAAACCTGCATGTTCAAGAACCACAAAATTCGAGGACATGTGCACTGGGCCCGCGTGGTGGATTATGGCCTATACCTATCTCTCTGAGAGAAGGCCGGTATCCCAGCTGTGGGAGCGCAAGAGGCTGATAATGATTATCAGATGACTGGGATGGATTTCGTTGTGCATGCATTTACAGTTGATATATATTCTATCTGCACCAAGTGTTTTGCTTCAACAATCTCCTGATGTAAAGTTACATTGTTAAAAGAGGATTATCTTTCTTACATCTTATGGCTGTTCATTACAGACAAATCTTGAAGCAATATCAGAAGACATGCTTGCAGCCTTCGATAACAAAAACCCTTCGATAAAGGCAGAGAGCTCACTCTTCCTCGCCCGAGCATTGTGCATTACGCAGCCAGCAGCTTTCAACAAGAAACTCATCAAGGCCTATGTGGGCGGCTTGCTCAAACTTTTGGAGAGCGCTGGTTGGTATTTTTAATCCTTTGTGTGAGTAAATAGGCAAAACACACACTCATACACCTGGACACCAAGATTCCCTGTGTCGCAGACCATGTCATCGACATACACAAGATAAACAACACATACATCCAGGACCCGAGAGCAAACTACGCTCACCATAGAGTTTGTGGCCAGGCCGGAGTTGAAATTGGTGTCCCTCACTTTTCAGGCAGGGTTACACTTTCTAAGGCAGTCCTTTCGCATAGTTTAACAACTGAATTTCATAAACGTAAACAGTATCATGCAATTCCCAAGGTTTTCGAAAAGATAAACAAACATATTGTTTCATTTCTAGATCCGAGTGTAAGAGATGCAGCGGCTGAAGCATTAGGCACAGCTACGAAATTAGTTGGTGAGAAGAACATTGCACCTCACATCGGCAAACTAGAACCTTTGAAGGAGCAGAAGATCAAGGAGTTTGCTGACAAGGTAATTTTCAGTACATTTGAAAAATGTGTTGCAATGTCCACTGGCAGATATATCGCTGTTAGTTGAACCATATTGAACCGTATCGATAAATAGGTTAGGATTAGATATGACCGGAGTTAATAGTGATGGAGAAGAGGCTTGTACTGTTTTTATTTGATTTGGTAACGAGACGAGCTGTTCGTTTGCCTGATGGTAAGCATAACGCCGGCCCATAACAATTCCAGTGCCACTCAGAACTTTGAAACACAAAGGCCTGCGTGGCACTGCAGTGCCCTTTTTACCCTGAGACATTAGGTATTAAGTCTCATAAGCCCAGTAATTTCACTGGCTACTCTACTCATCAAACCGGAACACAGTAATGCTTGCACAGTACTGCTTGGTGGCAGACTTCACGAGCAAAGCGGTGGTAACAACCCAGACGGACACTCACAGAAGAGTTAGTCCTACCACTAACTAATGATTGTAAGGGTCAAACAAATTGAACATTAACGAGGTACCACATGACCTGCACTGTACATTGTGAACATGAAGTAAGTTAAGGTTATGGTATCAGTTGGGGTGTCTGTGGTTTTTCATTATTTCAACGTCATGTTGTGTGTATTTTCAAAAATGTATCCATCTGTATACCTACAGAAAGAAGAAAGATTCAATGTATGAAATAGTATTCGTGATTCGTTATTTCTCCGCAGGCCGAAATTAAAGTGAAAATAGCTGCACCAAAGAAAGAAGCAAAGAAAGGCGCTCCGGTTTCCGGTAAAGGCGACTCTAAGCCCACCGCTGGGTCTTCGCAGCCTAAACCAGTTAAACGACCGGCTACAGGTGAGTTAGACTAGTATTAGTACTTTTTTATAGTATTGGAAAATGAGACGAGCCGGTCTTGATCGTTTATATTTCGGAAACGCATCCCGACAGAGAAATATAGTCGGGATTATATCCGTGTTTATGCAGCTGAGTTGTCGAATCTAAACAGGAAATTTCTCTGACGAGATGTAATCTATTATATACAACTAAATAAAATTGAAGTGTCTGTTTGTAATTTCAAATTAACAGCTTTTTAATAAATGCATATGAAAGTATATACTTATAATAATAACACAATTTTTAATATTTTTGTCTGTCTTTCTGTTTGCTCCGGGTAAACTCCTAAACGGCTGGACCGATTTTGACGGGATTTTTACTGGCAGATAGCTGATGTTATAAGGAGTAACTTAGACTAACTTTATTTTCGAAAAAGCATTTGGTTTCCGCGCTAAAGTATAAAACCAATGAAATCCAATATCTCCGCGCGGGTAAAACCGCGGGCAGCAGTTAGTGCCGCAATATAAACGATCAAGACAGTCGCTTCCGAGACGGATATCATTCCGAGTGAATTAAAATTAAGACCAAAAAAGACCAGCGCCAGTCGAATGGCCGGCATACACTGAGTTGGGACCGGTTCGTAGCAAATATAGGTTTATATGTAAGTATTTTTATTTGAATTTTTTTTTGTTGGTTTTTTCTTTTTGCTACGAATAAACATTTTTCTTTCTTTCTTTCTTAAAATCACCCTGCAGGTTGTCAATGAAACTAACCAATACTGTTATTTTATTACACAGGAAAGAAAACGTTGGGCGGCGTTAAAAAGGCAACCGCCTCACGAGGGCCAGCCAGCCCGCCGCGGGAACAAGAACTGTCGCAGGAAGAAGTCGATGCAAGAGGGGAGACGCTCTTCCCTCCTGATGTTGTAGGGGGTAGGTGGCATAATCTATACATATAAATAAAATTGAAGTGTCTGTTTGTAATATCAAAATAACAGCTTTTTACTAAATGCATATGAAAGTATATACGGTACCTATATCAAAACAACCATTTATAATTTTTTTTGTCGGTCTGTCTGACTGTTTGTTCCGGGTAATCTCCTAAACGGCTGGACCGATTTTCACGGGACTCTCACTGGTGGAAAGCTGATGTTACAAGGATTAACTTAGGCTACTTTAATTTTAGAAAAAGAATTAGGGTTCCGCGCAAAATTATAAAACCCATGAAATCAAATATCTCAACGCGGGTGAAACCGCGGGCAGCAGCTAGTCCGTACTATAATAAATGCGAAAGTTTGTTTGTGGGCCTGTTAGTTTGTCCTTCTTTCAGGCAGCAACGGAGCAACGGATTGACAAATTAGGTGCGAAAAAACGAGCGTTAGGTTACATGTAACAACCCATTGCGCGATCCGAGCGCCTATAAACTTGTATACCAACGAAAAATGCAATTCCTCAACAATTTTTTAGCGTAGTTGAAATTAAAACCAAGTTTACATCTGACAGAGTGGAATACGTTTACATAAAATATAAAAACGTAAGAGGGGACGCTGAGAGTTCTAATGCCCAATGTCCCCAATAATACACAACTAACTCTTAATCCCATTTTGTAGGACTCGGTGATGGCAACTGGAAGAATCGTCTCTCAGCAGTACAAAGTATCCACTCCACTATTCAAGGGCTCACAGTGAACGATGCTTCAGCACAGGTCTTATACCGTATTCTCAACAAGAAGCCGGGCTTGAAAGATACCAATGTGCAAGTGTTGAAGGCCAGGTTGGAGGCTTGCAAGTATGTTACGGAGAATTTCCCTATATCCACGTAAGTACCTATGAAGCATATTTTATTATATTCAGGCTTATTGTGATGCATGATTCTCAATCTACTATAGGTGGTAGGACTAACTCTTCTGCGAGTGTTCGTCTGCGTTGGTACCGACGCTTTGCTAGTGAAGTCAGCCGCCAAGCAGTAATGTGCAAGCATTACTGTGTTCCTGTTTGATGCGGCAGAGTAGCCAGTGAAATTACTGTGCTTATGACACTTAATACCTAATGTCTCAGGGTAGCGGGCCCAATGCAGAGCCGCGCAGGACTTTGTGTTTCAAATTTCTGACTGACACTGCAATTGTTATGGGCCAGGGTCATGCTTACCATCAGGCAAACAACCAGCTAGTCTCGCTATCAAATAAAAAAAAAGCGACGAACCGACTTCAATGACAAACTACTGAACCGATTTTGATGAAATTTCTATGGGACCAATCTGAAAGTATACCCTTTCAAATAAAAAAATAATTTTACAAATCAGTTTATAAATGACCGAGATCTGAGGTAACAAACATAAAAAGAAAAACAAAATACCCGACGATAACCTCCTCCTCTTTTGGAAGTCGGTTAATAAAAGAAAAATAATCCTCAAGTTGCAAAATCTGTCACTAAGTGCTCGTTGATAAGTTTCATCAGCTATACTTGATAGCCAGTTCTAATGTTGTAACCTAGGTTTTCATATACATATTTGTATAGCATAATATTCAAAATCTTTGACCACATCGTCGCATATCTATCTTTTTTCGCTTATGTCTAAGATCAGCAGCGCAAGTACGAATCTTTTCGATCGATAAAATTGACAGTTCAATTCGATAAATTGGGTTTTATTGATTTTTTTATAATTTATCGAGCCTTATACAATCGACAAAAGTTATCGAGTAGCTAGGTCGAATCCAAAGAGAATATAGAGCTGCTACAATACTTTACGATCAGACTTCGGTACTCGCAACATTCGACAAATTTATCGAACCGACCTCCGTACATGCGCCGCAGGCGAGGTAGTGGCAAATACTAACATATCAATTATAAAAATAAAACAGCACTAATGTTTTTTTTTTTGGCTCTACGCGATTAGCGTATTTAGCCAGTGTCGAGTTATATGAATAATAATATATAATAAATCTCTAGTTGTCGTGAATGAAAGTCGTCAAAGTCACGTTAAAGTTTAGTCTAGGCGTGGTCAAGTCGAAGTAATGCTTCAGTAAAGCGGTGGATACTTTACTGAAGCTTCTATGGAGTTTTGGATAGAATACGAAAATACACGTTTTTCGTCGTTGTACTATTTGCCTTTCACTCATGCACGTTAACGAACACTTAATGGTTAATAATCCACCATTATTACACATTAACACTCGATAAAACACAGGTTTTAGTAAATAACAGCACTAATGTTATACCGCATTATAAGAGAGGAACCAGGTCTATGGTCCATAGACCTGGTGTCTATGGCCCTTGTTTCTTGCTCGGTTTTCATATGCGGAATGGTGGTCCATATCGGTGGTTGCAAACAAAACTTTATCACGTCTTTCCTTACCTGCAATTTTCTACCCAACCAGGACAGCAGCGGACTTCGTTCTCCAAGATATAGTGACCAAGCTGGGTGAGTCATCCTGCGCTACAATATCAGCTGAGTGCCTCACATTCCTGTCGGAAGGCTGTGGGTTGGAACATGTGCTGAACGAGAGTCTGACCTTCGCAATGGATTCGCAGAAGAACCCGAAGGTGCAATCGGAGCTGTTCAACTGGATGGCCAATGCTATTAAGGAGTTTGGGTTCTCGTAAGTGGATTATTATAGTTCAAGCGCAAAAAGTTGATCAAACTTTTTCAGTCACATGGAACCCGATTGGTCAATAGTGCAATTTAAATGACTTCTCTGTTGGATGTTTAAAATGTCTTTAATTTTAGTAGTCACCAGGCGACTTCTGAGCTGTTTGCCTCCATGCATCTTTGTCATAATCCTTAACCTTATAATACGATTTTTAATTAATACATTCTCTATACATAGAAACTTTCCTTGTGGTAACTCAATTAAAGGTTTAGGAATTTTAAAGTAGAATCTGACACCATTAGCCAGGAATGATTTATTACTTTTACTTAGTTTATTTTTAAGCACGGGACTTAATCGCGATAAAAACACAGTAAGTCCCGTACTTAAAAATAAACAATGTTTTCGAGTCGCGAAAGTTTAAAAGTTACTACTTTTACTTAATCTGTATCCGGGTACTACAATTTTATGTTTAATTCTTGTAATTAATTTAAGTTAAACAATGCATAGAAATGTTTTCATTTTCTTAACTTCTGAGCTGCAAAAAGAACCTACCTCCTGATGTCCAAGCCCAAAGTTGACAACATCAATTTAATATCTTTCTTTTTTTTAGGATGAACATAAAGAGCATCGTCGCTCACTGCAAGAAGGCCCTATCTGCCACAAACCCGAACGTGCGAACTTCGACCGTCAACTTCCTCGGAATTCTCTCCCTGTATGTGGGTCCGTCGCTCATCAACCACTTTGATGGAGAGAAACCGGCCACCAGGCAACTCATTAGCTTAGAGCTGGATAAGCATGCCAATGACACGCCGCCTACGCCCACTAGACAACTGGGAACTGTTAGCAAGGTCAGTGATCCAAAGACCAGCAATGCAAGTACCGATCTTGTCGATAAGTAAAATTGACAGTTTGTATCGTTAAAAAATTTAATTAGAGATAGGAGTCTACTTTCTTCAATATGAAGTGAATATTCGCATCTCACAATTCGAAGACTGGTTTATGGAACGAAGAGTACGTTAACCAGCTCGTCTCGTTACCAAATACCATAAAAAAAGGCATAAATGCTTACATATAGATAAAGTGAAGACTGTATTCCAACCGTTTGAAAAGTGGGGGGAAGGGCGGGGGGGTTTGTTTATGTGTGTTATTTATATGTTTTACTCAATAATCGTGTTGTTTTTGACGTTTATCTTTAGACACCGTCTAGCTAAACGTTTGTGGTAACACGGTATATGTTTTACTCAATAATCGTGTTGTTTCCGCAGTCCGCAAGCAAGGCGTCGGTGGGTGATGAAATCGAAGAGGCTTACGAAGATGCCGTTGAGGACGAGCCGCCCGCCGCCGACGACAACCGACCGCGGACTGACCTCGCGCCACTCATCACCGACACGCTGGTCGGAGAGATCAACGACAAGAACTGGAAGGTACTATACATAGTCCAACCGTTTATTTTACTCTAGAACTGGAAGGACTTCGCCCAATCATGTCCAGCAGTAGACTGATATAGGCTGTATAAAATATGAAATATAAATATAAACTATATTTTCCAGGTCCGCAACGAAGGTCTAGACAAAGTGAAGGCCCTGATATCAAACTCGTCACCTATCAAGGCCAGTCTCGGCGAGTTACCAGCCGCACTCTCGGCGAGGCTACTCGACTCGAATTCGAAGCTGGCACAGAGCGCGTTACAGATATGCGAGCAACTTGCCACAGCTATGGGGACTAGGAGTAAACAGCATGTCAGGACATTCTTCCCTGCTTTCTTCCAAGGTGAGAATGGATAAATTTAAAAGAGTTGTTCCGTTTTGGTACTAAAATAAATGTAAAATTTAACCAGACTAAGTTTAGTTTTTTGGAAAGAGCTCTGAAAATCTAGATATTCTGAAATGAAATTACAATTTTATAGGCCTGCGATTTCCTGAAAATACATTTTTTTTTGGTAGGTAACGTGATACGGAACGCAATTTCTCGAAACGGAACGGTATTATCAGCTTCTTTTTGGCTGAATGTGATAATAACCAAAGACAATAAAAAAAAATTGACAGAACAGATGTCAACACAGCTTATTGGTCAAAACTGTCAAAAATGCATGTCATTTTAAAACACGCGCCATTGCGGCGCAAGTAGGGAAGTCCAAACGATAAATTTGTCGAATCGAATAAACTGATTTTATCGAAGGTTGCGAGTACCGAAGTCTGATCGTAAAGTATTGTAGTAGCTTTATATTCTCTTTGGATTCGACCTATCTATTCGATAACTTTTGTCGGTTGTATCAAGGCTTGATAAATTATAT
The DNA here is from genome assembly GCA_907269065.1 of Crocallis elinguaria. Classification (NCBI taxonomy): domain Eukaryota; kingdom Metazoa; phylum Arthropoda; class Insecta; order Lepidoptera; family Geometridae; genus Crocallis; species Crocallis elinguaria. The sequence continues at coordinate 5,442,420 of OU026076.1, forward strand.
AAAAAATCGATAATTCCCACCTTATCGATTTGAACTGCCAATTTTATCGATCGAAAAGATCCGTACTTGTGCTGCTGGTGAGATAGTGGTCAAAAGTAAGCCTATAGTATAATATAAATTAATATGTATAATATAATATCTATAGTATAAAATGTATAATATAAATTTAAAAAAAACTGACTAACCATGTTGGTCAAAAAATACAAAAACGTGATTTCAATTCGCGAATGAAAGAAAATAAATGTATTAATGTAGGAAGTAGAGCTTGTGTATCCGAACTTTTGCTGTACAAGTAACCTGTATCCGTACACAACTAGGTGTGAAAGAGATAGTACTACTCTATGGTATTTTTCACTATTCACACTACACGAACGACGAACTACGATGTACCATTTTATATTTTTCAAGATTATTAAAATCTAAGTTTGTTGCTGCAATCCTGGGTTTTCTTCCTGCCTCCACGCACACGAATCCTGCATTAATAATTCGTTTCTTCCCTTAGCTTTCGGTGATAGCAAGCAGTGGATCCGCGCTGCGGCTGTGTCTTGCGTGGAGACTTGGTGCCGTGAAGCAGGACCCTCCACCCCCTTCGAGGGGGAAATGGTGTTCGATGCTTTGAAGGCAGGCTCGCCAGTGCTCCGCGCCGTGTTACTGCAGTGGTTGGCAGACCACCTGCCTAATGGTATGTAGGAGTAATTTTTTATGCTATTTGTTAACGAGACGAGCTGGTCGTTGGCCTGATGGTAAGCATAACGCCGGCCCATAATAATTGCAGAGCCACTCAGAACTTTGAAACACAAAGGCCTGCGCGGCAATGCAGTGTGCTCGTTACCCTGAGACATTAGGTATAATTATGTCTTACTAGGTGGCAGGACTAACAGCTCTTCTGCAAGTGTCCGTCTTGGTTTTTGCTCGTGAAGTCTGCCGCCAAGCAAGTACTGTGCAAGCATTACTGTGTTCCGGTTTGATGAGCAGAGAAGCCAGTGAAGTATCTGGGCTTATAATGTCTCAGTGTAACGAGCGCACGGCAGTGCCGCGCAGGCATTTGTGTTTCAAAGCTCTGAGTGGCACTGCAATTTTTATGGGCTGGCATTATGCTTAATATCAGGTAAACGACCAGCCGTTACCAAATAGAATAAAAAAAAGGTTATAATACAGGTTTATACAGGTCCAAATTTTTTTAATGTAGTTAAGCATCAGTTTATCTGTAAAGTGTTTCTTTTTGTTCGCAGTGCCTATGAAGTCATTCCCCCGCGAAGAGCTATCAATATGCGTGGCCACACTTTACGCTTGTATAGAAGACCGCGCTGCCGAAGTTCGGAAGGCGGCGGCCGACTGCGTTTTCCCTTTCATGCTTCACTTGGGATACGAGCCGATGCACAAGCAACTTGACAAGCTGAAGGTAAGAAGAGGCGATTTTGTTATCCTTCTCTCAAAGCGCTCTCTTTTTTCTTTCTATTAATTTTTAAACTAGCAGCTGCCCGCGGTTGCACCCGCGCGGAGTTATTGGAATTCATAAGTTTTATTTTTTTGCGTGGAACCTTAATTCTTTTTCCAAAATAAAAGAAGCCTCAGTTACTCCTTATAACATCAGCTATCTGCCAGTGAAAGTCCCGTCAAAATCGGTCCAGCCGTTTCGGAGATTACCCTGAACAAACAGACAGACATAAATTTTAAAAATTGTGTTGTAGGTACCGTATATATTTCCATATGCATTTAGTAAAAAGCTGTTATTTTGATATTACAAAGAGACACTTCAATTTTATTTATTTGTATAGATATAGTTGGCCTCATATTTCTGACCTACTACAGCGCCGCGCCTATCGGACTTCATTAGTGGCGCGGGCTCTATCAAAGTTATTTTACGATGTTCTTAATTTTATGTTTTTTTTTTTTATTTCAGCCCGGCTCTAAATCGGTGGTGCAAGCGGCGTTAGACAAGGCACGTCCGAATTTGCCTATTCAACCACTTCCTTCTGGGAAAGGCAAGAAGGAAGAACCGCGAGGTGTCAAGTCTGCAGGGGCTCTGAAAAAGGAAGCTGAGAAAAAGGGTGGCGCCCCGGCTAAGGGCAAGGTACGAATATAAGAAAACAAAATATTAGGATGTCCATCTTTTTAATACAATTTATTTTTACTACTCGATAATATCGAGAAATTATGCAATTTGGACATATTTTTAACAAACTTAACAAAAGGATGATATTAATTCGACACGTAATGTGCAAGCATTACTGTGTCCCGGTTTGACGAGTAGAGTAGCCAGTGAAATTATGGGGCTTTTGAGACAACACCTAATGTCTCAGGGTAACGAGTGCACAGCAGTGCCGCGCAGGACTTGTGTTTCAAACTTCTGAGTGGCACTGCAATTGTTATGGGCTGGCGTTAAGCTTACCATCAGGCAAACGACCAGCTCGTCTCGCTATTAGACCGGCGTCTAAAAGTGTGTTTGCGGTAAAAAGGGATTTGTTTTAGGTTGTGAAACCGGCGTCAGCATCTAGTCGCGGCAAAAAGGACGACGAAGACTTTTCGCCGTTGTTACCCAACAACAACGCCAAGAATCAGCGCATCATCGACGATCAGAAACTTAAAGGTAAACTTTATATGCAGGTAAACAATGAAAGGCTTATTGACGGAGGGTGTTCAGTACCTCTCGTACAATCATATATTGATAGCACTCTACTTTGTTCTAATAACTAAAACACATCGTATAACTTGACACTGGCTAGATACGCTAATCGCGTGGAGCCAAAAATAAAAACAAAAAAAAACACATTGGTCACTGACCTCGCGGCGGGAAGGCTATCGTGCGCGTTGCGCTTACGCAGTTTCTGGTGTCACCACAGACCATTAAACATATACAAGACTAACTTTGGTATTATAGTTAACCGAGACCTAAGTGCTAATCTACATTTTGTAATAAGAAATTTCATAAAACTGGTCTAAACCTCAGTTTAGCGTAAAAACTCGGCCGATAGACTCCGCTTAGCCAGACACCCCCCAAGGCTAAGGTTATGTATTATCACTGCGTATCGCAAATTCGGTACACCAATGACAACACGCCGTCTTCCCTCGTCTGATGTATGAGTTTTAAACGGAACTATCACAACACGCCGTCTTCCCTCGTCCCCCGTCAACATTTGACGATTGTGTTCTCATGCAAAACTTGGATAACGCGGCGTCTAGGTTTACTGGTCTTGTGAGTGTCACAAACCTAAATCTATATATAATTTCGCTCTCTCATTCCAATAAAAAACAAGAGAAAGTGATGGAAGATGTTATAAGTATTCTTAAAAAAACATTCTGTTGAGTCCAATTAAAAAAAAAACAGTTTTTTACATATAGAATAATGGAATATATTACTTTTCATTATTTTCAGTACTGAAATGGAACTTCACTACACCTCGCGAGGAGTTCTTCGAACTTCTCAAAGAACAAATGTCGACGGCCGGCCTCAACAAGCAGCTGGTCGCTAACATGTTCCACAATGACTTCAGGTACACATGTTTGCGACAATATAACCTAAATGTTTGACGTACAATAGACGAAAATTCAATTTTAGAAAGAAAGAAAAAGTTTTACAAACATAAGGTACATTTTTGGACTTGTATCATACTGGTTGGTAAAAAATAAGCTATCCAGCTTGATTTTTCCGTATTGCATTCCATTTTAAGCAGAATATGCTTTATGTCTACCATTAGGCAAATGACCTACTTATCTCGTTAACTTTAAGTATAAAAAACACCGGACCGATGACAGCTCTATAAAAAAAGCTCTTGCAATCCAAAGATTATGAAAAAATATTTTCGAGTCATACAAGAAGCTTTTACGCTTACATTCATACTGTTATATAAAATATTCTCGTCTTACCAACATACCACCTCAAAGAGCTTTATTTAAAACTAGCTGTGCCCCGCGGCTTCGCCCACGTAGCCTGAGTTACTTCTTATAACATCAGCTATCTGCCAGTGAAAGTCCCTTCAAATTCGATCCAGCCGTTTCGGAGATTACCCGGAGCAAACAGACAGACATACAAAAATTAAAAAATAAATGTGTTTTTGTTATATAATAGGTACCGTATATAATTTCATATGCATTTAGTAAAAAGCTGTTTCGATATTACAAACAGACACTTCAATTTTCATTTATTTGTATAGACAAGGTATCAAAGCTAATCAGGAATGAATTTCCAAGATAGGTAGATGTGTCATAAGAGCTTGGCTCCTACAGGTTTAAGCTGTTTCTGTCAGTGTTAGAGTTTTATTAAGTAAAATATATTGTCGCTAACAGATATCACCTCAAAGCGATTGAAGCCCTGTCCGAAGACTTACACGAGAATGGATCCTCACTCATGGCTAACCTGGACCTGGTTCTCAAGTGGCTGACTCTACGGTTCTTCGACACGAACCCATCGGTCATACTGAAGGGTTTGGAGTACCTTTCGCTTGTGTTCCATTATCTGATTGAGGCTGATTATACCATGGCGGAGTATGAAGCTAATTGCTTCATACCATATTTAGTATTGAAGGTAAGGTGTTTTCTTATTCTTTACCTTGATAGCTTTGGTTCCTTTTAGTAACATGCTTTCAAGCGGAATGGAAGAAGGCTAAATTGTGCAAAACAAATTCAGTGCGACATAAAAACGCAGTGTCTTCTTTTAATTTAAACTGTCCCACTGCTACGCAAAGGTCGCACTCCATTTTCTTCCAGATATACATTTTATAGTTTATACTAGCTGCTGCCCGCGGTTTCACCCGCGCGGAGATATTGGATTTCATGGCTTTTATTTTTTTGCGTGGAACCCTAATTATTTTTCTAAAATATAAGTCGCCTAAGTTACTCCTTATAACATCAGCTATCTGCCAGTGAAAGTCCCGTCAAAATCGATCCAGCCGTTTCGGAGATTACCCGGAACAAACAGACACATAAATTTTAAAAATTGTGTTTTAGGTACCGTATATATTTTCATATGCATTTAGTAAAAAGCTGTTATTTTGATATTACAAACAGACACTTCAATTTTATTTATTTGTATAGATTGTGTTACCAAATATGAAAACAAGATTTACATGTTGCATTCCATTTATTTTGATTCCATTATTTTGAAATCCAACCAATGTAATGTGTTACAGGTAGGAGATCCCAAAGACACAGTGCGTAATGGAGTCAAGGCGTTATTCAAGCAGATCTGTGTAGTCTACTCTGTGACCAAGCTATTTGGGTACCTAATGGAGGGGTTGAAGTCTAAAAACGCGAGGCAAAGAGCAGGTAATTTAACCTTTAAAAGTTAGAGCCCACAATCATAAATAAGTTGTTACATATGTTTGGAAGTATAATTGAAACTAGTTAAAGTACTATAAAAAACGCGGGTCGTCCCAAGAAAGTGATGTGAGCGGGAATATTAATGAACTTTCATAAGCTCATTTTTCAAGTTTATTTCACTAACCGGCGCAAACCAGGATGTACCAACACATACAGATTGCTTAGAATGCATCGGGCACCTAATGCACCAACTAAGTACTACCTACACAATCTTTTCTACCTACAGAATGCTTAGAATGCATCGGGCACCTAATGCACCAACTAAGTACTACCTACACAATCTTTTCTACCTACAGAATGCTTAGAATGCATCGGGCACCTAATGCACCGACTAAGTACTACCTACACAATCTTTTCTACCTACAGAATGCTTAGAATGCATCGGGCACCTAATGCACCAACTAAGTACTACCTACACAATCTTTTCTACCTACAGAATGCTTAGAATGCATCGGGCACCTAATGTACCGACTAAGTACTACCTACACAATCTTTTCTACCTACAGAATGCTTAGAATGCATCGGGCACCTAATGCACCAACTTTAAGTACTACCTACACAATCTTTTCTACCCACAGAGTGCTTAGAATGCATCGGGCACTTACTAGAGACATACGGCTCAGTAGTAATGTCACCGAGTGGGACGAGTGCTCTCAAAGAACTGGCGCGGCATATTGGCGACCGCGACAATGCGGTCCGGTCTGCTGCTCTCAACTGTGTCTCCTGCGCTTACTTCTTGGAGGGAGAGAAGATTTACAAGATGATTGGTCAGGTGAGTGTCACTTATTACCTTCTGCTCCTAACAGGATCTGGGACCTTACTCTGAAAACCGAACGTTGAAGCTTCGGCTGACGGATAGCAGTTTTCCTACCACGAAAGTGTAGAAAGTCAAAATATCTAGTGCAAACATCGAATCAAACAAAACACACACTAAAACACTTTCATGGTAGGAAAACTGCGATCCGACAATCGAAGCTTCGACGTTCGATTTTCGGGTAATCAGCGCACTGCGGTGCCGCGCAGGTCTTCGTGTTTCAAAGTTTTGAGTGTAACTGTAATTGTTATGGGCCGGGGTTATGCTTACCATCAGGCAAACGACACGCTCATCTCGCATTATACAGTTTGATAAAAGTATAAAAAACGTCAGCTATCTCCCAGTGAAAGTCCCGTCAAAATCGGTCCAGCGGTTTCGGAGATTACCCGGAACAAACAAACAGACAGACAGATAGACAAACAAAAATTTTAATAACGGAGATATTTCAATTCAAACTTATTTCTCGAGGTAACTTTAACATTTTTTTTGAAAGTTTTCATTTGGTAAAAAATTTGCTTTAAAAAAAGCTACGAACCGTGACAAACTACTGAACCGATTTTGATGAAATTTCTATGGGACTAATCTGAAAGTATATACTTTCAAATTAAAAATATATTTTGCCAAATCGGTTTATATATGATGGAGATATGAGGTAACAAACATAAAAAAAAATACCCACCGAATTGATAACCTCCTCCTGTTTTGGAAGTCGGTTAAAAATGGTTGTTTTGTTTTAGTTACCGTATATACTTTCATATGCATTTAGTAAAAAGCTGTTTTTTGATATTACAAACAGACACTTCAATTTTATTTATCTGTATTATAGAAAAGAATATTTTGTTTATATTAATGTTACAGTGTTTTCATCGCTGGTACTTTGTTTCAGATATCAGACAAAGACCTATCACTACTGGAAGAGCGGATTAAGCGAGCGAGCAAGAGTAGGAGCGCTGAGGCTCGGCGCTCGATGGTAGTCCCACTGTCGGCCACCGGACGACCCATACAACCACCCCCTGAGGTAAGGGAACATGCAATAACTATACATTCATGTTACCCAAAGATACCCTTTGAATTTCCTTGTAACTTTGAATAAAACTGGTTTGAAGATTCTTTATTTTTTTTCTCAGAATACTTGTCATATGATTGTTGCGTGAAACGGAAAGACCAAATATTCTGAGTGTCAAATGTGACATAAAATTGACGTGAAAGAAGTGCAAACATTGTACGAATGTCTGCACGAATGTGAGTGACCGGGGTTAGGGTATGAGTTATAATATCTTTTGTTTTTTAGTTTTTACTATGAAGGGTTTTTAGAACACTTTTACTATAAAAAAAATGGCATGTCACTTTGACAGTGACTTTTCGTGACATTTCTTTGTTTACAAAAAATATCTAAGATTCTGGAACAGGGTATAAGCTTGACTTGTAACTGACTAACTATGGTTAGTCACTACAGTAATAAAATCTTGGGAGTCAATTTTTACCTACTTCTGATAGTCGTATCGAAACTAAACTTTGTATGTACCTATACGTAGTTTGGATGACGATACAATAATTTGGTATCATGGAGGTGATCTGGTGATGGAGCCAGGATGTGGAAGTGTGTTTTTTTAGCTTCTTTAAGCTATATTGTATTTATTTTAATAAGTGATGGTTTGTTATCTTTTTATTATGTGCCAGGAAATGGAGCCACGCCGCGTGATATCAGTCGACGCGCCGCCTGTGGAGTACGAGGAAGAGGAAGAAGAGGAACTGCCGCCGCCAGTCGTGCATCCGTCAGTATCGAGAGTGTAATAAATTTGATATCGATAGTAGCGCCCCCGAGCTCCGAGGTTTGAGCTTCTCGAAAGAAGTTATGAAAAACTTTTTAACAAAAAAATTAAACAGAACCAAATTGTTTTTTTTTTCAATTTTAAATGGGACCATCTTCAAAGTTCAGACCCTATTCAATGAAAAAAGAATCATCAAAATCATCAAAGACCTCAATAAAAAAAATCATCAAAATCGGTCATAAAAAAATATAAAAAATGTACAACGATATGAACTTGAAAACCTTCTCCCCGTTTTTACGTCATCGTCAGTTAAAAATAAAGAGCGAGTGTGGCTGAACGGAAACTTGTCCGACTTTCAATCCAACGCACTATAGTTCGAATCTCAGGATGATGATTTTTTTTGAGCAGATCATTTGCCTGATTGTTAGCATAACGCTGGCACATTTTCAGTGCCATCCAGAGTTTTAAAATGTAAAGACCTGCGCGGCACTGCGCGCTCGTTATTCTGAGACATAAGGTATTAAATCTCAGTGATTTCATTGGTTTTTTTTTATTTTTACAGGACAATACCGGAACCCAAAGTGATCTCCGGTCCGTTCGGGCTCGATCCGGATCTGATTGCCAAACTGGACGCGGCGGTACCGATACTCAAGCAGCCGAACTTACCGGAGTTGGATTTGAAATTCTTGGACGAACCGATTCCGGTGGGCACAGGCCGCCCGCACACTGCCATCTCTCACTCGCAACCTATTCGAACCGGGTTAGTGAAAGTGAAGAAACGAAACACATTTATTCCAAAAAATACTTTAATGCTATACAATATAGATATCACTCAGTGTTTTAAGCTGCGTGTCACACAAAACAACAGTCGCTCTAAAAATCGGTGAATGAAAGCATCTTGAGGAAACCCGCATGTTCATAAATCATAAAATTCGAAGAAATGTGACTTATACCAAGTCACATTGGGCCCGTCTGGTGGATTATGGCCTGTATTCATAGGATTCCCAAGGAGGATTGTGTCACGCCGGCCGACTTTAAAAAACATTGCCAAAGCTTAAGAACCCGAAGTATAACTCGCCCAACTCCGTGATGGGTCTAGCGCCGAGCGGTAAATATTGTTCCTGTTTCACCACGAGCAAGACGGGGCGCGGAAAAGAGCAAGACGGCACGTCTAGTCAAAGATCAAGAAGTTGGTGAAGCGCAGATGCGAATTTGACAGACAGGCCATAGAGTAATAAATAACCTACGCCTATGACGATGACGACATTATTATAATTTGAAATAATGGTTACCTACTGAAATAATGGATAGTCATATATTGTAGCTATATTAATACTCTACTTATTGGATTCTACCTATAACCATGGAGATACAATGACACATTGCTTTTAATAAAATTTTAAAATTAGTAAGTATATAGATTTTTGAAAAAATCATGTTCATGTCCGTGACCTGGGAACTACAGTTGCTGGAAACAGGACTCGAAAGCTGAAGCCCCAGCTCAGTGGCGTGATCTTGAATAATTTGCCTTCGTTCAGCAATCGACAAGAATATAAGTTGATGGTACTATACCTATAATTCATGCAACTACATTCGACAAAGTTGAATCATGACCCACCTATTCGATTTTTTTCATATATCAATTATCGAAGTATAGGAATTATAGGATAGGCTTCGGATTGCTTCTGACCGATTTTGACCTTCATTATGGACGTGTTAGATTAACAAATTGGCTGTAAGATCATTCAAAACTTTTCCGATGAGGGAAACTGAAAGATAAAGTCCAACTTGTCAATTATTATTACGCTATAAAGAAAATAAAATAAAACCTTTTTACAGAAATAACGTTGACTTTTTTGATCGTGAATATTTGTTGTTTTCTTCACCTGGCTGACTTGACACTTATCACATCTATATCAATACTAGCTTCTGCCCGCGGTTTTCACCCGCGTTCCCACAGGAACCGTGCATTTTTTCGGGATAAAAAGTAGCCTATGTTACTCTCCTGTCCATAAACTATATCTATACCGAAAATCACGTCGATCCGTTGTTCTGTTACTGCGTGAAAGAAGGACAAACCAACAAACACACTTTCGCATTTATAATATTACTAGGATATATAGTAGGATTACTAGGATAAAGAGATAAAATTTGTTTGTTTGTGAAAGAAATTCCACCTGGCTACCATTCCAGATGCACTCCGCAGTTTAGGTATAAAGCTACAAGTACGCGGCGAGCGGGCTCGTACTGTCGGGACGAATTCAGCGTGTTGCCGTGCGGCCGGGTCGCACGTTAGCAGTACCTACGTAATCACTCACGCGGAGCAAAAGCATATTGCTTCGCATTCAGCTGCGAGGATCCAAACCGCAAGTTTTTGCAGTTTTAGAATTTTTATCGACTTACAATGTTTTTATGTACAATGTACATATAAACAACACAATATTTGTGTAATATAAAAAAATAAACTATTTTATCATCAGTCTTATTTAATAAAGTTAAATTAATCACTTCAAATAAGCTATTCTTGCATAATTATACTTTAGGGGATAATGTGAAATGAAGACGCGGCGGTGGCCTAAGGCAGCCCTTACACCTAATTCATGATTGATAGATAAGCATCAATCGCGGATCACGAGAACACCATGAAAAAACCACGATTCCCGTTTGACGCATATCGTATCGTCTATTGTGGTTGTGGTTGGGGCTTGATGGAATGATCTATTCCGAGCACGGTACCCGCTTCTACCTATGCACCTAAGCTTCTACGACCTCTATTAAAAAAAAATGGTTTCACAACCACTGCTTGCTCAGTGCAGACGCCGCGGTAAATAAGCGGTAGTGCGCTTGATATGTATGTAGCGTAAAGCGGAGCAGTCGTTGCTTTCATCCCAGGCAGAGCTTCGAGACAGACGTTCTTGTTAGACGTTCGCTGTTAGAGTCATTTTAACTTTCATAAGTGCTCCTTTGGGGCCTATTTGAATAAAGACTTTTGAATTTTGAATTTTGAATATTGAAGTTCTTGTCTATTTAGTGGTTTTTTGATGGTTTTACATCCAGTCGCGCTTGCTCGTGTATTATCTCGTAATCTGCGCTGGATGCAAAAGCATGGTTATTTTGATACCAAAACGCATACTTGCATAAGTGTCAACGGTCTGCATTATGATAGCGCGGACTAGTCAGCTGCAGCACCCGTGCTGTGCTTGCGTTATGTTTGGTACGCTCAGCATAATAAACGGAATAATGAAATTTTGTTATCTAAATACGAGTAGAATAGATGTAGTAGTTTTATCCTGATTTCACATGAGTAAAGCCGCGGGGAAAAAGCTAGTATATAACGCATTAAAAATATTGAAGCTAAATTCATTCTAATCCAACCAATCCTACTTCCTTATAAATACGAAAGTGTGTTTGTCTGTTTTTTGGTTTGTCCTTCAGCAACGAAGCAACGTATTGATTTTTGGACGATTTTTGGCATATATATAGTTTATGGACCGGAGAGTAACTTAGGCTAATTTTTATCCCGGATAATGCACGGTTGCAGTGGGAACGCGGGTGAAATCCGCGGGCAGAAGCTAGTATTATAAATGCGAAAGTGTTTGTTGATTTCTTGGTTTGTCCTTCTTTCACATAGTAAAAGTGCAACGGATTTACGTGATTTTTGGCATAGAAATAGTTTATGGACCGGAGAGTAATATAGGCTACTTTTAATCCCGGAAAATGAACGGTGCCTGTGGGAACGCGGGTGAAACCGCGGGCAGAAGCTAGTTGATATTGTACAGCCTTTGATTATCTAGTTTATCACATAAAATAGCTATGCAAAAATAGCTATTTATCTGGGTCAGGATTCAAATTTGTTGCTGCTCCCTGTAATGTCTCACACATTATACACTTATCAATCGTATATTATAGCGTACCCATACACGAGCACACTGTTTGTAATATCAAAATAACTGGTTTTTCACTAAATGCATATGAAAGCATATAGGGTACCTATATCAAATCAACCATTCTTTAAATTTTTGTCTGTCTGTCTTTCTGTCTGCCTGTCTGTTTGTTTGTTCCGGGTAATCTCCGAAACGGCTGGACCGATTTTGACGGGACTTTCACAGGCAGATAGCACAAGGAGTAACATAGGCTACTTTAATTTTAGAAAAAGAATTAGGGTTCCGCGCAAAAAAATAAAAACCATGAAATCCAAAATCTCCACGAGGGTGAAACCGCGGGGCAGCAGCTAGTCTATGGAATAAATCTGAAAGTGTATCCTTTCAGACAAAAAAAATGAATTTTACAAATCAGTTTATAAATAGCGGAATATACATTAAAAAATACAACCGAATTGAGATCCTCTTTTGTTTTGAAGTTGGTTCAAAATAAAATAATTTATTTTTTCCATAACATCGCAGTGGAAACGAACCGTAGCGCACAGTCTCTCGTGAGCAGTTATCGCTTGCCTCATATTATTATTTGTGTTCTGTTTTAACCGAATTAAAAAAGGAGGAGGTTCACAATTCGTCTGTTTTTATATTAGGGTTTATATCATGGGTGGTTTAATAAATTTTATGAAAGAATACTCCTTAGAATGGAATTTAATCATCACGATATTTTTAGACAGTGTCTAAAGATAAACATCTAAAATGATTAGAAATGTCACAACAGAATTAAGTTAGACAACGGTTAGATACTACATAAATCAGGATTTGTGGTTGCTCATATTTAAACACGTGACTAAGGCATGTTTAGGAGTTAAACACTGTTTATCACAGGTTTAATGTAATAACAATATTTTTTTTTAAGGTAGGTTTCTACTCTCCAACTAGTCATAGATACTTTCGCGTTGAATCATCCATTTTTCATACCTCCGAAGTCCGAGAAAGTACCTAAAGGTTGAAAATGTAACTTACTGATACGAATCAATAGGTTCCTAAATACCTACCAAATCAACTGTCAAATACGTCTCTATAACGTTATAAATATTACCTAATCTGTGTCTCAGTTACAGAATACGAGTTGATAACTTCATCAATAGATACACTCTACGAAATTCGAAAGAATAAACGAACATGCCGCGTACAATTTGAGTTGTGAATTATTGTGTTCGAAGCGTAGACAGAGAAATAGTCCGTCGACGGTTCGAAGACTGTCAGGGCTAGATCGGCAATTGTCGGGACTCGGGAGTTTCCGTAGCCTCACTGCGTCTCCCCGTTACCTCACCCTGCGTGTGACGAAGCGGTTGCAAAATGTCGACAATATTTTACATTTTTTTGATAACTTTTCGAAGTTCCTTTTTCATTTTGAATGTACATAATCTATTTCAATTATTATGTATTATTTTCAAAGTTGACTATATTACCGAGGGGTAAGGTGCAACAGTTTTTTGATTAAACGAGTTTATTATATGAAAATAATCAGTTCAAAACGAGTCGTTTTAGTGGTGGAAATATTGAAAATTCACTTCGCTCTAATTTGATTTTAGTTGTGTTTGAACCAAAACGAAAGCGTTTTGCCCCTAGATACTGCTTATCCGCTTATACATGCAAAATTTCATTTAAATCTGACCTGTAATTTCCAAATGAACAGGGAAGTTCGTTTGTATGGGACATTCGGTTTACGTACCTCTGTTAAAGCAGTGAAGTAATCAAATCGCTTTTCAAACTAGAAAAAAAAGGAAGTAGCTACAATGAAACAGACACACAGATATACCCCTTCTTTTATTCGTTGAGAGTACAAAAGAAGTATTGCGCCTACCTCATGTAAAATAGGACAAGTGCAAGAAGATGGGAGATTCATCTAGGTGGTAGGACTAACTCTTCTGCAAGTGTCCGTCTGGGTTGGTACCACCGCTTTGCTCGTGAAGTCAGCCGCCAAGCCGTAGTGTGCGAGAATTACTGTGTCCCGGTTTGATGAGCACAGTGAAATTACTGGGCTTATGAGACTTAATACCTAACGTCTCAGGGTAGTGGGCGCAATGCAGTGCCGCGCAGGACTTTGTGTTTCAAATTTTGAGTGGCACTGTAATTTTTATGGGCAGGAGTTATACTTACCATCAGGAAAACGACCAGCACGTCTCGCTATCAAATAAAAAAAGAAAGATGAATATAAAACTTCGCAGGATGTGGGTCAAATTTAGCTTGCAAGATTTGTTCTAAACAAACAACGTACATACAAACATTGCAAGTTAAATAAAAGCTTGTAAAAATGATTATTGTTTTGTTTATAGTATGGTGGCCATGTCTCCGCCGCGGCACTCAACCCCGCACCCGCTCGCGACCCAGCCGCCGCCTGCCGCCGTCGACGACTCGCAGTTGGCGGATACCATTCACTCAGTGGCCAGCCCCGACTTGAGTGTGAGTATACTATCCGTATCTTGGAAGAATCGTACCACCCATCTCTCTTTACGTGGGTACTGTAAGAGCTGACTCATATAGGGCTAATTTAAACAAGGGACTTGTACCAAATTTGTATGGAGCTTGGTATTTTATTCCCAGAAAAAACTAACTAGCTTCAACTGTTTTGTTCAACTAAATAGGATTTACCGCAAATAAAAATCTGAAATGAAATGGTGCAAATTCTCTATTGTACCGTTAATCACAAATATTGAATGAGTTTGTTTGTTGCAGGCTGCTATCCGCGCTCTGTCGCTGATCTCGTGCGCGTTAGCGTCGGGTCGCGGCGCGGCACTGGCGGCGCACGAGCAGCGCCTCGTGAGCGCTATTGCAGCGCAAGTGCGGCGCCTGCGCACCGCACCGCACACGCCGGAGACACTGCCCGCTTACAAGTACTTGGCGGGCGCACTCACAACGGTCAGTGCGCTGAGGGCTGTCATAAGTGCTGCCGTACATTGGCCCATAGAAAACGCAGCCACTAACGGGACCACAATCTGCGGACAAGATTTTTTTCATACAGTTTAAATGGTATCGGCGCACACTGAGCGTTCGAGTGGCTGCATCTAGTGGCCGCTTTCTGTGGCCCAATGTGCAGCTACTCTAATTATATAACTAAAATGCTTTATAAAGTAGTCAGATAATTTCGATCCTTGATAAATTAGACGCCACTAAGCTCAAAGCTGTTAAATTTACACTAGCTACAAGCAAGTGGATTAATTTGCAAGCCCTAAAATATATTCCATCCCTTTTTTACCATTGCCAGCAAACTCACCGATTGCGATTATTCATTATTACATTAAGTGATTGTTTATCTTCAAAAATGTTGAGATGCGCGAGCGAGAATGCAGCGCGCGATATCCTGCCCTTAATTGGCAAAAGAGAAATTAGGTTTAAGTATGTAATGCCAGAAACGAGGCCAGTAAATAATCTACCATTCCCCAACAACATTTCACGTTGCAGTTCTACGACACGGCCGGTTGCGGTGCTCAAGTGGGGGAGCCGGCCCTCTGCGCTGTCCTCGGGGAGTTGCTCCGGGTATTGGGAGCTGGCAACAGTGCAGGCGGGGGGAGCGACGCGGAGAGACTTGTACGGGTCCTTAACAATGTGTGTGTGAGGGTGCTGGAGCGGTCGCCGAGGACGCCGCTATTATGGTTAGAGTCACTTTACTGAAGTACTTACACTATGTAGATGTACGACGCCAGCGGGTTAACGGCTGCGGGTAGTTGGTGAACTGCTGTGGGTAGTTCGTTAACTGCTGTGGGAAGTTGGTGAACTGCTGTGGGTAGTTCGTGAACTGCTGTGGGAAGTTGATGAACTGCTTAGGGTAAAGTCCTGTACAGGGGCTTTACCGGCTAACAATCTCGTGTTCGTTTTCGAATCCAACCCGATTAAGACCAGCGGTAACTAGGTCTTCGGCTGGAAGGAATAGTCTAGAATTGTCGCTGGTTATCATTCACGAACGTTCAGAGTAATGCAAAAACAGAGTAATGCTTGCACATAACTGCATGACGGCAGACTTCACGAGCTAAGCGGCGGTAGAAGAGTTAGTCCTACCACCAAATATTTTGTTTTATTACTGCGTTTAATAGAAGAACTATTTTAAAATTAGGTAATGTCCGGTGATAGGTTTCTTATATCAGACAAAACAAATGTATCTGCCATAGACAAAATTAATTTCTAAACGGCATAAATATAATAAAGAAATAAAGATATTACAATATTGTAATCATTACTTTTTCCACAGTGCTATTGTATCCCTTCTCCACGAGTCTATAGGTGTCTCCGACCCTGCCTACCCTCGATATCAAGATCTGCTCCTCAAATGCTTCTGGAAAACACTTAAGATGATATCATCCTGGGACGTAAACTCTATTGACTACGATGCGGTACTATACAAGATACATCTATTCTACAAGGCTTACCCTAATAGTTATTGGAAGAAGAATCCGGATATTAGCGATACTCCTTATAGGTAAGTTTCAGTACGCCGAAGCAAACCAGGCAGGACTAACTTTTAATTATCTTATTATAATGTAATTATAATTTTGAATGTATATGTGCATCATCAGATAAAGTTTATAAATGACGAACGAGAAAATAGTAATAATTTCTCAAATGTTAGGAAACAACTGAAAAACTAATTTTAAAATTGATCCACAAAAACATTTCTGTGCGTTCTCGATTTTGGAAGATGGCTGTTTATAATCAACTAAGATTTATAAGCGACCAACAATAAAGCAGTAATAATTTTTCAAATGGTAGGAAACAATCAAACAACTAATTTTAAAATTGATCCACGTAAACATTTCATATCACATTTCATTTTGGAAGATGTCAGTTTATCATCAGATAAGGTCTATAAACGACCAACGAGAAAGTAAAAATATTTTTCCAAATGTTATGAAACAACTGAGAAACTATTTTTAAAATCAATATATGTAAACATTTTCTATGTGTTCTACGTTTTGGAAGAAGTCTGTTTTCACCATGTTTGTTCGTTTTTCAGAACAGTGAAAACCCTGGTTCATACTCTAGTCAAGATGAAGGGATCGTCCATAACGAACCATCTCACGCAAATACCTGACGTCAACGAATCCGACTTATATCCATACCTCCTCAAAGTACTCAAGGTGATTATATTATAGATTGCTTACTTATATTTAACTAGCTGCCGGTTTTATCCGCGCGGAGATATTGGATTTCATGTGTTTTATTTTTTTGCGCGGCACCCTAATTCTTTTTCTAAAATAAAAGTAGCCTAAGTTATTCCTTATAACATTAGCTATCTGCCAGTGAAAGTCCCATCAAAATCGGTCCAGCCGTTTCGGAGATAACCCGGAACAAACACAAACAAAAATTTTAAAAATTGTGTTTTTGTTATAGGTACCGTATATACTTTCATACGCATTTAGTAAAAACTTGTTATTTTGATATTAGTTATAGCAAAGTCAATACATTGGTGTGAGATCGGATACTACAGTATTTCATCTCTCGGGGTTAGTATCTTGATGGTTGTTGCCCATTCTATGGAATTTTTAGTTGGCCTTTACGGTACCCATGATAAAAATAGCATGATCGTATGGTACTTCAGAACCACGCGACAGAAAAATGTGAGAAAATTTTGCAACTTTTTTATTTATTTATTAAAAGACCAGCAGCACAAATAATAGGTTTCGATAATCGTGTTTTTTTGTTGAACATTTCGAAAGAGACAAAATAAAATAAAAACATGTGTATGTTTTTTTTTGTTTTCAGCAATTGAAACTAGACGAAAAGAAAGAGAACACAGCGGATGTGTTAAACGGCGGATCGGTGCTAACCGCAGTGACTGGCAACACTACCCTGACAGCGGGCAGGCTGCCGCGGGCGGTACACGAGGAATTAGCACTAATACTCAAGCGGATCGGAACCAAAGAGCACAATAAAGATGCGCTGGAACAGTTGTACGATCTGAGGGTATGTTTAA
Organism: Crocallis elinguaria; assembly: GCA_907269065.1. Taxonomy (NCBI): domain Eukaryota; kingdom Metazoa; phylum Arthropoda; class Insecta; order Lepidoptera; family Geometridae; genus Crocallis; species Crocallis elinguaria. Next base: position 5,460,174 of record OU026076.1, read on the forward strand.
TTAGTGCAATGCAACTACCGATATTTTGGACGCAGTAACCGAGCAACGGATTAACGTGATTTTTGGCATAGATATAGTTCATGGACCGGACAGTAACATTGTCTACTTTTTATCCCGGATAAATGCACGGTTCCTGTGGGAATGTGGGTGGAAACCCGCGGCAGAAGCTAGTCTGGAAAATTTTGATTCATTATACACACTGTGTGTACACACATACATACACGCATACATGCAACACACACAAAAGCGCGCGCGCATGCGCCAACATACACACACGCACACTACTCACAAATTTTACACTATAATAACATATTACTAGAATTTTCCAACTTAATTATTTGCTATAATATACTTTCATTGATGAGCACTGTCTTCTGGGCCACAGCTCACGCATTTCAGGAGACAGGGTACCATCGACTTTTAAATATTTTTTTTGGTTGTGTATTAAATAAATTATTATTGTTCCCATTGTTTTGTCTTTCTTAGGAGCGCCATCCCGAGGTGGATATCTGGACTTTCATGCAAGGTTCCTCATTCTACTTCCGTAACTTTGTGGAGCGCGGCCTTCGAGAGGTCGCTGAGCAAAGGAAGTTGGCTTCCATGCCGATGTTCAAACACGACTACAAGACGGACAATATAGGTACAGTGCCACAACAGGGAGGTTGCCTATTTATTTTATGATGTCAATGATTTCGTTTTCTCATGGGAATCAAATGTCTATATCGAAATAACTGGAAATCGAACGCTAGAAACGTCAAACATGAGGGTCAAAGTGGGGCGTATCTACTGACCGCTAAAACGCCCCGTTCAAATTGGACAGAACATCTGACGTCACTTGTTCAACGTGGGCCGTAAAGTTGTACTAAAAACATGCATTGTGTTGATTCAGCCGTGAACTGTGTTTATGTACATAGTTGTTATACATTTTTTTATTCACTGAAATTTAAAAAAATCTCATGGTATCATTTAAGTTACTATTGGATGATAAAAATCTTTGAAAAAGGGGGACATTTTTTGATGCAGCTGCTTCTGAATCAGCTGCAGGCCTTTGGTGCAACTTTAGGCGCTTGCATTTCTCTTACGTCATTACAAAATTTAATTAATCAATTTTGTTCTTTTCAGACATCACCAACGAAAATGATGAGAAATCTCACGTCATCTTCTTGGAGCGGCTAAGAGCGTTACAGGTAACAAGAAGAATGTTCCTCATATCAAATTGTGAATTTTAATGGTTGTCGAATCGAAAACATGATTTCATAAAACAATCTCGATAGAAAAAAAATCGTAAAGTTACCTCCAACTCAGAACTTTGAAACAAAGGCCTGCGCGGCACTGCCGTGCGCTCTTTACCCTGAGACATTATGTATTAAATCTCATAAGCCCAGTAACTTCACTGGCTACTCTGCTCATCAAACCGGAACGCAGTAATGCTTGCACATTACCGCTTGGTGGCAGACTTCACGAGCAAAGCGGTGGTAACAACCCAGATAGACACTCGCAGAAGAGTTAGTCCTACCACTAACAAACGAGCTGACCTTATAATTGGTCCTTCATAATGTTATTGTATGTGTGAAATAATTTTCAGGCTAAAGCCGGTCTGAAGACAGAGTCCAGTCCATCGTCCCAGCCCAGAACCCCCGTGGGAGATAACAGAACCCTCACTGATTCTATAAACGAGAACACCCTACCGCGAACGCACAGCATCGATCCACAATTGGAGGTAAGAATAAAATCACACACCATCAATATTTTAAACTAAGTTACTCCTTATAACATCAGCTATCTGCCAGAGAAGGTCCCGTCAAAATCGGTCCAGCCGGTTAGGAGATTAGCCGTAACAAAGACAAAAATTTAAAAAAAATGTGTTTTTGCTATAGGTACCGTGTGTAATTTCATATGCAGTTAGTGTTATTTTGACACAACAAACATACACTTCATTTTAATGAGACACACGCTGCTGCCCACGGTTACACCCGCGCGGTGTTATTGGAATTCATGGTTTTTATTTTTTTGCGCGGAACCCTAATTATTTTTCTAAAATAAAAGTAGCCTAAGTTACTCCCTATAACATCATCTATCTGCCAGTGAGTCTCGTCAAAATCGACCCAGCCGTTTCGGAGATTCCCCGGAACAAACAGACAGACAGACAAAAAATTTAAAAATGGTTGTCTGGTTATAGGTACCGTATATACTTTCATATGCATTTGGTAAAAAGCTGTTATTTTGATATTACAAACAGAAATTTCCATTTTATTTATTTGTATAGATAACAGATCAATTTTTTTTTCTAAATTCATATATTATTTTTACAGCTTCACACCACACAGTCAATTTCACAAAAGAACGAAGCAGCTGTCGATGCGCTGCGCCTCAAACTGCAACAAATCAAGAGTTCCTCCAAGAGATAAGCTGCTCCACTCCCGCGCATCCCGGACTAGTTAGCTCTCTCACTCTCACTTCACTCGCGAATTTACACGAGCAAGTTTTTACCTTACCAATTTGTGATGTCTAATGGGGAGGCACAGGCAAGCTAACCTCAGATGGCGCCACCATCGCTGGTGCTTGTCATTGATGTTTACTTTGAGGATGAACTATAACCAGTAAACATGCTCGCGTCTAAATCATTAGATTTGAAATGGTCACTAGAAACTAACCTAGAAGAATAATTGGTTTCCAATAATTTTTGATGAGCAATACTTTGATCCACAATGACCGTTTTTTCTCGTCAGAAGGGAAACTTAATTTTACACTGAATTGCACTTTACAGAGGCATACTTTAATGCAAAGACGACTTTTGGTGTTACTTGTAAAAAATTTATAATGAAGTTTCATAGGGAAACAACACCAGCGATCATGCGCCACCTAGCGGGATAAGTAAGCAGTGTGGCTCCCCATTGTAAAGCTAGTGGTTATGTTTCCACATTGATGCAATTGTTGAATTGTTGTTTTTTCAATTCAATTGAAATTTAATTCAGTAACCTCAAATGTTAGCGATTGTATCAAGGATTAATGTGGCAGTGCTTTAACTATAATTTTTGATTATGAATATTGTATTGCACTTAAATAGACAGTCAATAATAAAGCACAATATATGATATTGCATAGTAATCTTTAAGAAACCCGTCAAAATTAGACAAACATCTCATCAAGCTCTATAACCAGTTCATTTCATTTAGTTCCTAGGGTTACATAGTATTAAAACTGATATTTTAAATGTTTATGGCCTACTTGACGTCCATTTCACTTGTGCGTCCTTTCTATGAGCAAGGTGACAATATGAAACAGTATCGCCTGACACAGGGTAAAATTGTGTATACTTGTGTCTTTGTGAAGGAATTTGGCTGAACGAAAAAGTGTCTTATCGAGTTAAGCGCTTTTTCCAATTGCATCTGGTTTTTGCAAAGATTTCGCCGCCTCTTCCCAGATTAATTCATATATTTCGATAAAAGTTAAAACTCTGAAGCATTTGTGTAAAGTTACGGGCTAGAACTACGCCTTCGTTTGTGTATGTGTGTCATTAAAGAATCCCCCCACCTAGGCAACATTTTTGTTAAAAAACCAGATGAACGGTTTTGGATGATTATAACAATAATTGAGTGTTGTACTGTAAATTATAGTACAGTCAACAACAAAAATTATTGAACGAACACTTATTTTGTCACATTCACAGTCAAATTTTCTATGATGAATGATATCACTGATATTGTCTTGTGGTGATCTTTTGTACATACTATGTTGTTGACTGTATTTCCATTCCTCGGTAGTTGGAAGTCTGAAGGTTAGGAAAAATTTGATTGTTGAAATGTAAACGAAGTTAGGAAACGTTATTCAAGTTTGTTTAGGATATGGCTTAACAAAATGAAAAAAAAAAAACGAAATTGTTCTGACCGGATCGAAGTAAGTAATCTCGAAAAATAATTAGCACGTTTGAAAAACACCTATTAGGGATCTTTGTGTATGTATGTTTTGTGCATCCTGCCCCATCTTTTAAAGCATTAGGCGTTATGAGTGGAATTATTGGCAACTTGTAGTAAAATTTTGTATCTTATACTTGAAAATAGCACTTGATGTAAACTGTATTTATATAAATATATATATAAAAATTGAATGGTGTTGAATGGCCACAACACACAAAGATGCATTATAGGTGGCCCACTTAGGCACTAGCAGATTTTACAAGAAATGTATTTCTTAAAAGTTCTTGTATAATTAACACAAGAAAAAAAAATCGTTAAATGTTTCGACTCAATAACACCTATGTTTATTTGTATTAAATTAAGGTTAATATTTGTGATAATAAAAGGAATGAAAATACTATACTATTATAAACTTAGCAAATTGTATACATTCACTGTTAACGGCGGTTTGTGAACCTTAAATAATCTAGGCAATAAAAACAATAATCGAATAGTAATATGAATGATAGAGCAGTAGTGAGAGCGCAATAGTATTGTATCTGAAAAATCAATGTTGTTTTCATAATAGTGAAAACTACAATTGATGTGTAATCATGACTAACCAAGTTATTTATTGTTTGTTAGTTATATAGTACGTTAGTATAATAAGAGATTCCACTGCGAATTTTTTTTCATTTTTGTGTAGTAAAACTGAAATGATAAAATTTTGGCACTTCTAAAACATATGCACATAGCACATTATTTCTTATCGCAGGTATCTATCAATAGATTTCAATTAATTATAATCAATGTTTTATTAATATATGCCATGTTTGAAGCAAAGAAGCTAATAGCTGCGCCTTATCCGGTGTACACAAGTGTTAAGAAATTTTGCAGTAGAATCTCGAGAGTATTATGCGATTTATGTTGTGTTTTCTATTGAGTGAGTTCTAAGACTGTTTTACGAGTTGTGCAATGCTTAATTTGCGTCTGCTTGGATTTGAACAATCGTAATATCGATTTTTATTACTTTATGAATAGCCCAATGTTAAGAGGTAGAATTTGAAAGGCGCAGCGTGAAATAGAAAGATAAGTGTTCAATGTAATGTGACTGTAAATAGATGGCGCTGGCGTATCGGCAGGCTATTTGAAATGGGTGTTTTTATCCTGTTGTGCAATCGTCTAGTTCCAAAACAGTTTATACGGAAAGTTTATTTTTAAACGGGGTGAATAGTTTTTTTAGTGGTTTTTACAGCCATTTTTCAGCTAACTACGGCAACTATCTATAGTAGATATATTATCACATTCGATAAATACCACATAAACTGTCAAATTATCTATTGAACAAGGATTTCCGTATTCTGGGGATGTCACCATAGATATCGATGGAAATCCGTCATATATGTATCTAGTGGTCTGGAGCTCGATATTGTAATATCTAATGAGTTATCGAGCGTGACGTAATCGCAAACGATGTTAGTTTATTAGTCGCTAGAGTAAATGTTCCTTGATTACGACAGAACACTTACCTTATTTTATTATATTTCTGTGTCTTTCAAGTTGTATTTTGTTGGGACAGACATTTGTTACTCATTAAAGTTTGCTATGTTAAGTTTTGAATGTGTTTGAAGTTATGATGAGCAGTCATCATCCAGTAGGTTTGTTAGAAAACTTAGTGAGCTGAGATGAGGCTTTCAGAAATTATTATCTAACCTTAATGTAAAACGTCATAAAAACCAAAATATTGTAATCATACATTCCCTTCAGTATTGGTCTATTTTATTTTTGACCCTTGAAATTCTGCTATTCCATTGATTTATTAAGATTTCGTAGTATTTAGTTTAATAATTTCACCCGTAACATTGACATTTTAAAAATTGTGTATTTTACTATACCTTACAATTTGCATGTTCGAAAATGGCGATATCCTATAAAAATTTGAAATGACCAAATAAAAGCGATTTACGAAAATCAATGGTTTATAAAGGACTACTTTATAATATAAGGTTAAATATCTGTTGTTATAATCTTGATTAGCCAAACTTCACTTTTTTTTTGTTATAATTATTACTTTCATGGACTCAGTTTATTTAGCTCGCATATTGAGTTTATTCTCAGTTAAATTGTAGTTTCATTATTATACATTAGGTTTAATATTATTCTCTCTAGTTGTGTAACTTTTGCTTTTTTATTTACATTGAATGACTTCATTTTTAACTATTGTGAGCATTTATTTATTTTAATGTAAAAACATTTAAATCATGATGTAATATTAATAAACCGTAAATAAATAAAATTCATACAAATATTTTGTATTCTTTACTGTTTACTATTGGTACTGGCGCGGATCTAAAAGCGTGAGCAAAAATGTGTAACGTAGTGGGGTAGTTGCGCATTGGTTTGACTTCCCGGTTTCTGAGGTTCATAGATAACTTATTGTTAGCTATTGAACAACAAAGTCTGTAGCTGTAGGATAAACATCGTTTCTGTCACTTTGAAGACAAAATTGATGGTTCGTAACAGCAAGCCAACAAGCAGTTCATAATTCCGCCGACAGATGGATCTTATCATAATGTCTGGTAAATCTCGTTTTTTCCTATTTTTAAAACAATATCTGCAGGATATAATTTAGTTATCCAGCACACAGCATACAAAAATCTGTGATCCAGCATAGTTTTGGGCAGCATAGTTATTATTTGAGGTATGCAAAACCATCAAAGAATCGCAAAATAGACAAGAACGGCAATACGGCCAAATAGTGCTGTCTCGAAGACCTGCCTGGGGCTCAGAGACGACTGCTATGCTTTACGGTACTTTCTCTATATATAATTTGTGGCTTTACACTACATACATCACTTGGGCACCACCGCTTATTTACCGCGGCGTCTGCACTGAGCAAGCAGTGGTTGTGAAACATTTTTTTTGAATAGAGCTCGTAAAGGAAAAGGTAGAAGCGGGTGCCGTGCTCGAACTAGATTTCCATCAAGCCACAAACACAATAGCCGATACGATATATGTGTCAAGCGGGAATCGTGGTTTTCCATGGTTTTCTCGTGTTCCGCGATTGATGCTTATCCGTCAATCATGAATTAGGTGTAAGGGCTGCCTTATGCCAAAATAGTTCTTACAAAAGGTTCCTAAGACGGTTTCCTAATTCCTTGTATCTCCTATGGTTTCGGATTTCTTCAAACTGTCTCGTTCTCGGTCTCGCATAGAGCTGGACTTTTTGACATGTGTAAGTTTATCAAGCTACTTATAATATTAATATATTTTTTTTATTTTAGCGCCATCTTTTGTCGAGTAGTTTGTTTTGATAGTGTTTAGGGCCTTATTGTAAATGATGTAAAAAATAGGTCGATTTTACAAAAGGGTTGAAAACTGGATTTGTTACCATAGTTTCATTGACAGTTTGAGATGTTGTCTATGGAATCATAGCCAATTTTGTGGCGGCGACCAATCAAATCTAAAATCTTCAATTGAAATGAAAGTTCGCCACATGTCCGCCATATCTACTACATCTTCTTTCTAGTGACATTAGAATTATTTTGTGTTCTGTTGTATGTAGATATCGTTTAATTTAATTACCTTTTAGTTAAAAAAAAAACGGTGAGTAATGTGCTCAAAAATCAATCTGCTCGGTGTTTGGTGGTTAATTTTTGATTGAAATTTGTTTGGTCGCGGCGTAACTTTCGTGGCTAGTGTCAAATGGAAAAATGGTATTTTTCTATATGTTGTAGCCTCTTCTACCAAGATTTCGGCAGTCTAAATTAGCGAGACGCATCGTCTTTTATATTTTGTATTGTGATTCAGTGTTATAGTGATATTTCTACATATTTTTGGCGTCGGCATAGCTATAGTGTGTTCACATAATTTGCAGACCCTGGACAGCGAAAACCACGATGGAGTCGCCGCGAAAATTTAACGATTGTTACTTTTACTATTACTCCACGTGCACCAAGGTGAGTAAAACTATGTAGCTGTGCACAGTGTACTATTTTTTTTATCAAAATTGATTTAGGGAGGTAATAAGGTAATAAATCTAATCTTTGTCCATGAAGCCCTTTTATTTTGAATGATTTTGCATTTCAATACGTGTTTAGCCAATGGATTTATTTTTAATAATTACAAAGACTTGTGTAATTTAATTTCCAATTAAATTAGTAGGATCGTTTGAATGCAGATTTATTACTTCAAATTCTAAAGAAGAAACAGTCAAGTATTACACCTGATGGTGACATTGTACCTATGCGAGGAATTTGAGAGGACTATAAATATTGGCATAATCTATCTTATCTATAATAATTATTGTGTAATGTTAGATTATGGCTTTATTTATTTCTATACAGCATTCTAAATGAGTTGCCCCTTGTTGCAAAATACTTAAAAACTTCATTCCACAATTATAAAATATTTTAATACTTGATTAAGTCTGTCTATTCTCTTTATAGCTATAGTGTGGGTTTATGTTGTTGACTTTTATAGAGCATTAAGCAAAAGTTTTGCGCTAAATCCTGCTTGTAAATAAGAAGCATGGTAATGTTTCAATGTGAGCTTAAATAGGACCAGTAGAGCTTAGTACTTCAATAAATAAATAGAATGATAGATTAATATTAAATACATAATTTTTAGCTATATACATTTTGTTAATATCTTCTTTCAAACCTTTATAACTTGATATGTACAGGTTGTGGCATTTAGTGAACAAACTTTATGTTTACCGCACAAAGTTTGTTCCGAACTGGAATCAAACCCCTGGGCCCCAGTGTTACTACCAAGCCACAGAGTCATCATTAACAAATATGTTTTCTTTTAGGGTGACAACTGCGTGTTTCGGCATGAGCCATCAGCACTGGGGTGCGAGACAATGTGCACGGCATGGCAGCAGGGCAAGTGCCTAGATAAGCGCTGCAAACTGCGCCATATGGAGCTCAGGGTGTGTATAATTTATATGTCCTACTGAGTTTCATGATTATTTTAACCTAAGGAATCTACACGATGCTATGCTGTGAGATACCAATAGATTCTCGTAGTATATGCCCTGTAGAACATGAAAAAAGTAGCACAGTTGATACAATTTAAGTGTGTTCTTATCCCATTCACAGTTCACACATTAAAAGATAATACATGCGGGAGAGAAATCGGCCTATTCTAAATTTATATTCTAATTTTAAATGCTATGCCAGAATCTCGCCCGTGAGTACAGTTTTTGCTTAAGATTGTTTGAATTTTAACAATCATGTTTCCTAGCAAAATGAATAATGTCAGCTATAAAATTTTGTAAGCAATAAATTGGATAATACGCTAACAAATGGTTCTGCCTGGTGATAAGCTGATTAGAATGAATGATAGGTTAAAAATTAATACTTTTGCATGACAATTAGTCATGCAAAAGTATTAAAGTTATGTAAATTGAAATTACGCTTGATTTGAATTTAATTTTTGTGTTACATCACCATCACTTGTACGTCGCAATTAAGTGTGAAATTGTAATAAAATTTCTTACAAATTTTTGTTCAGTTACTTCAGAAAAGCTGCATGATGATGAGACCGGATTGTATGCATTTACATATTTTGGTGTTTTTTAGGTGCATATTTTGCCTGACGTACTACCTTTGGACATGTTTTCTATAATCTTAAGTGTATATCTGTGATAATCACCTTTCATACAATCCTGCGAATAAATAGTTATATATTAAGTGACAGTTACAGTTTGGAGCTTATTTGTATGCTCCTAAGTATGTAGGTAGTTGAGTATATAGGTACTTAATTACATTTTCAAGAACAAAATTGATAATAGGCGAATTTGTTTAAATATAGTGTATTTGCTGTTTTTTGGATAAAAAATATTGTTTTGTAGTGTGTATTTAAATTTTGATATTGTATATTTTGATGCATTTTAGCGATTTTGTTGCATAGTTTGAGCATTTATGATGCATATTTGTTGCAATTGTTACAAAGCTCTGAGCAGTAGCGTAGCTGTTATGGGCTGGTGTCGTGCTTACCATCAGGCAAACGACTTGCTCATCTCATTATCCAATAGTATACAAAAATAAAATATAACTATATAAATTCATATTTCACCTTAATCAGTCCATTAGATTTGGGCTGTAACAGACAGGCACGACTTGACTCACCTGATCCTACAAGGATTCCGTTTTTCATTAAGACATAAGGATCCTAAAAAAACATAGTCTGGTTACATGGTTTTTAATACCATTGCATTTATGTTTTCAGAAAAACCGCAAGCAGATCCCGTGCTACTGGGAGAACCAGCCAGGCGGCTGCCGCAAGATCCACTGCCCCTTTATGCATAAGAATCCGGATGCTCGCACCGATGGCATCGCTCCTAGCCAGCCGGGTCCCGTACCTGTATGTATCTATAGTTGAACCTGTACGAACTTGTATTTGAATAACTGGCCTAGATCTATCTTGCTATTATTTTTTGCGATTTTCTGTTTTCAAAGAATATTTAAAAGCTAAAATTTTTATTTTAAATTTTATTTGGTAACGAGACGAGCTGGTCGTTTGCCTGATGGTAAGCATAACGCCGGCCCATAACAATTGCAGTGCCACCCAGAACTTTGAAACACAAAGGCCTGCGCGGCACTGCAGTGCGCTCGTTACCCTGAGACATTAGGTATGAAGTCTCATAAGCCCAGTAATTTCACTGGATACTCTGCTCATCAAACCGGAACGCAGTAATGCTTGCATACTACTGCTTGGCGGCAGACTTCACGAGCGCAAAGCGGTGGTAACAACCCAGACGGACACTCGCAGAAGAGTTAGTCCTCCCACTAACGCTGATAAGACCCCATTCATCAGCCCATAAAATCAACTCCATGCTAAACATATAGCACCTATTCGCGCTGTCGGCAGTGTTATTAGTAAGAAATAGTACTATTCGCAGGCCCAGGGAGCGGTGCCGGTCAACGAGCCGATAGTGTCCGCCGAGCCGCAGATGAACGCTGTGCCGCCGCCGGCTCCGGTGCCCGCCCCAGTGCCTTTGCTGTGGCAGCAGCAACGTCAAGGTAAATACGACAAGCCTAGTCTTGCTACTAGTCATAATCATCATCATCATCAGCCGGAAGACGTCACCGCTTGATATAGGTACTTCTCTACACCTTAGCCGGAGATTCTGAATTTAGAGACTAGTCTCTGAAGCAGAGACTCTGAATTCAGAGACTAATCTCTGAATCTTAGTCCTAGACCTTTTTACTGTTACTGTTACTGTTACTTTTTACTATTTTACCTATACATATTTTTTTTGTACCTAATAAATAAAGCGGATGTTGTTGCTGTGTGTTGTTCCAGAGCACATGCCGCCCGTGGTGCTGGACTCGTCCATGCTGGGCGTGCTGCCGGCATCCAGCGAGCTGCGCCGCATGCTGACCCCGCACGCGCACCCCCACCCCCACGAGCCCACCCCCAACCCCTACGCACCCCTGCCCGTCGACCCCCTCGTCGTCAACTTCGAGGAAGGTATGCGGCTCTACTGAAACTACATGTATTAAGCCCGGGTCGGACGATTTGAGAGGTCCGACGACCTCGAGAGGTCTAGAAGAGATTTGGAGAGGTCCAGACGTGATTTTGAGAGGTCTCAGTGGAGGGGTCCTGCTAGAGATTTTGGTAGGTTTGATAAGGATAAGCGGTATCAGTGAGGATTTTTGGGACTAAACTCGGAGGCTTATTTAATTAGTGGTGATTGTACTGTCTGCAATGTCTGTCACTGCTATAAAAAAGATTAAGATGTCTACTTCAAATTTAAAAACTTAGAAAGGTAATTTTGCACTATTGATTAACTCAGAAACAAAACATCTTATTCAAATGCCGCTCAGCACATTTATACTCTAACTACAATCTCTATGGTTTGTTCTGCGTTCTAAGTAATGCGACACTGCCAAAATTGTAACAAGCCTATAAAGGCCACATACAAAGTTGAAGATTACGTGAATAATCTTTCCGATGACTTGCAAGTGAAGAACCTGCATTGATTTTCGTTGTTCGTGACAGATTAGGCATTATTATCACACTGAATAAATAAGCTTAGGAGGATAGTCCGAGGGTAGTAACCACCAGTAGGTGGTTAAATATGGTATGGTGAAAGATGTGCGGCAGATGGTTATTATTTTGATGGTTAGGATTTAGTTTCGTATTTGGGTGGTAGGGGGGTAATATTAGGATAAGGCATAATTATTGAGGGTGATGAAAAAAGAAAGTAATATCTTTGGGCACTTCTAACGGAGTGAGCATTGAATGATAAGTGAAGGAAAAAGAAAAACGCAAACGGCCCTAAGTAAAGTAAATTTTGTTCCCAATTTTGATATAGAATAATTTGAAAAAGTGGAAAAAAAAAAAAACTACAACTTATTTTATTCTGTGGGGCTATTGGGAACAAATCAAAGGCCTATTTAACAACTGACATTGATCTTTGAATAATGACGGGACTTGGCAAGGTTATACTAAGAATGGAAATGTGATTACATTATGTAATTGCTTAATGCAAGGGAATTAGGTATTTCCCTCCTCCACCCAAAACACAATTTAGTTTGCTCGTATTGCGAAGGAAGTGTGCACACATCATTTCGTTAAAAATGTTGTGTATACTTTTGAGGTGTGGGTTTTAGATGTGTAGATGTGCCGCATATAGTGTGAAGACTTCTCAAATCGTATGACCGGGGCTTAATGGCCAAAGTTCCGTTATGACTTTTAAAAATCGTCTTTAATTTCGCTTCTCGTGACGTTTTATTTGCGAGTCGTAAAACGTTTCGTTTTTGCCTAACATTTTGGTGGAGCGTTCCTTAGTGATTATGTGTTGTTTTTATGATGTTTTTGGCGATTTTTAAAATCATTTCCATGGCCCGTAACAGTGAATTGATGAACTATAATTGAAATTTAATGATTAGTCGATGTGGTTAGTTTTTTGCACATTTAATCTATGAAGTATAACCGTTACATTAACACTACTGGTTTAGTATGTATCGCTGGGAGTGATATGTTTACCGGACCCGCAATGGTTGATCTGTAATTGGAAGAATAGAAGTGACTGATTTAGGTTGTTATAGCAGGTTGTGTAAACAGTATGGACTGAGTTTTCCATTTGACTTACGCAGAATCTCGCCATGTTAGCCGAGCTGTAACTAGAGATGTTGGAGTTGTAATTCGGTGTTTTATATTTTAAGGCGAGCGCTGTAGAAGTATTGTGTCGTTAGATTACAAGTGTTTGGGGACTTTTTAGTCATTATAGTGCGCGATCCTACTGCAAGAGATTGTTACCGATCCATCAACATGGGATGCAATTTTGACATTAGGGTGACAGTTCGTAGCAACATACCGCCTTGGTGATCAAGCAAAATTTTAACCGTGATTTGTATTTTATGTTGTAGTTTTATAACTTCTGAAATACAGTTGCAATAAATTAAAAAGAAACTAACGAAGTTAGAACCCAAGAGCTAACTTGCCCTCGCGGTTTGTGTCTTTTCATAGGCAGTACCAAAATGCCAATGCATGCCAATGTATTTTCTTTTTATTGACTTAGGTCTACTTTTTTAAACAAGAAGTTCAATGGTGAATTTAAAAAATGAATTTAGTGGAATAATGAAATTTTTTGAATAATTTTTATATTTAACGCTTACCAATCGAGGATCAAAAAATATTTGAGAATTTGATGTGGCATGATTTTCTTACGCTTGCAAAATGGATGTTTGATGCTACGAATGGTCATCATTTGTTTGCACCCAATGAAATATCGATCAGTGAACAAATCGTGCAGTACGTCCCGTACTATTAGAAAGTTTAAAAACCGCATCCCGTTTTCATGTCACTCCCTGTTTGTACAGTTAGTAAATGCAAGGCTTTACATGTTAACCGATAAACTTAAGTCTTGCATTAATCACATTATGTAGTAGAAACATTAAACTAGTAACAAAACGTGTGTAGAAATAAGGACTAATGTATCTTGGAAAATTCGCATATAAAATTGTGTTGTGTAACGCTTCTAAAATGTTGGGGGTAATGGAACGCGGTGACGAATTGTCGCGCGTTTTTTAGTGGCGACTTGCTCGCGTGGCTTGCTATATAGAGAACTATTAGGTTGTGGAGTAAAGAGTGAGCAATATCGATTAAGTCATGTTGCCATAGTGTGCACACTCTGATTATTCGATACGGGAAGGATCGCAACCAGTCGCGCGTCACTATCCTTTTGCAACGTACTAAAAACTTCTCGAACGTTTTTAAACGCTGTCTCAGCCGAAACGCGAAATGAGAAAACGATTTTGTTATGATTTTATACAGAATAATTTGTGCCAATATTTTGTAATTTTCAAACTGTTAGTTTAAAAAAAAATATATTTATTTTATTCTCATGTTATTGATTAAGAGTGTTTTTTTTTAATTCGGTACGTTAGCTAACTGGGAATGTAGGGTGTTTTATTGAGGCTGGTTGCCCCCTTAATAATATAGTTTCAAAGTTTTATATTAAAGAAAACTGTTTTTATGTTTTCCCAGTTGCGCAACGCTGCCTTGTTTATGTACTAAGATCAATATTTATTGTTTTTCTTTCTTCAATAGTCAATTTTATAGTATTCATAATTCGTAGCTCTGATAGGGTTGTTTTTTAATTATTTTTTTTGTTCCATATGAAATGTTCACATAGTAATTTAACATGATTGAAAATATGTGTAGACAATGTGTTTGTTTTTTGCCAGAAGAAACGGCAGTTTGGTTTAATAGATTCTTTTCTAATGTTGTGAAAGAACTGCCAATGCCTTCAGAAAAGGCGAGAGAAGAGTAGCATTATTTAAAGCAAGCTAATAATTAATTCTAGTATAATATTGTATGAAATATTCCCTAGTAGCTCTCTTCCTCTGGCACGGTATTAATAACTCGTGTGGACCGTGCTGGTATTTTTATACGTGCAATAATTTAGTAAATATTAACTTTCATATCTTAGCTAATTAGATTCATATATCTCGCTTTTCATTTACTATGTAACCGATGTAATAACATTAAATTTCTCGTCTCATGTATTTAAAAACGTTTCAAGTAAAAACTGACTGAGCTATTCAATCGATCTTTACTAGAAACGTGAAACATTTTTTCGAATAGATGTCGATATAATCTTTGTCTATTTTAGAAAGGTACATAATAAATAGGATTAAACATATAAAATAAAAATATATATACACGATTATTGTAACTCATTATTATAAGTGAAAAAAAAAGAAAAAAAAAACAGCTTTATGCCTTTAAATTGTTTGTATGTTAGTTGGTAGGACGTTTTAGGGGCTCAGGCAGGTTATAATTTATCCCATACTGCCGTAAGCCCCACACTTATAATCGCACTGTGTAAATTTAGATAGAGCTAATAAAAAAAAAATAGATGTAAACCAATAGGAATCATAGTGTCATATTGATAAATGTATCCAAAAAATTCAATATGATACTGGGTTTTCGAAAAAAAAAAAGTGCTTAAGGACATACATACTACTCATGTTTAGAAGGTAAAGGAATAAAAAAGAAAAAAAAAACAAGCATATTATGTAATTGCTTAGCGTTTTTTGGTAATTACGTATTAGATAAATGCTTCCGATTACCATACCGTTCTCAGTAACAAGAAAACAAACAAATTGTTTTGTCATCAAACGTTTTGGAATTATCATACTTTATTTGTATATTTTTGCACTGAAAGCAAAGTTCCTATATTTATTAACAAAAAAAAAAGAAACTACATTGCAAAAGTTTTAAACAGATCAGATGGTAACAAAAATGAAGAAGTAACAATTTGTCTATGGTCCATGGTACGCCTAGTCATTATTTATGTATAAAGTATTTATCAATAATTTAAAATATATGAAGATGAAAACAAACGAGTCGTTTGGGAAGGGGATAGAGAATGGAAAAGGGAAGATTTTTTTTATCTAATTAAAGTGCTCAGTTTTTTTACTCTTAAAGCTATTCTGTTTAATTTTGAGACTAGTAAAATGTAGGGTAGTCGCGCACTTGCATTGCGATGTGTAATAAAAACTGGGATCCCGGTTTCTTGCGTCTGTAACTGCTTGCTCAAGTTGCATTCTAATGCAAGTGCGGTGATACCTTTAGTTTCAATATTATTTAGCGTAAATGTACTGATTTACTAGGGGCAAATGTATTAGTACAAAGTCTGTTGCTTCTAACGAGGCGGCTGTTAAAAAGAAATGGTTTCGCTCTTCACCAATATTGTTTCATATATTTAGCGTTGTTTATACCCTATTCTTTTCTTCTAATGAACTATTTATTTACCTTTAGATTAATTGTTGGATGTTATTTCTGTTGGACAGTTCGATTTTCTGTCGTTTTTAAATATAGGTGTGTTGCGAGGTCGTCCTGCGATTTTTTTTGTCTATGGTACAGACCAGCTCTAGTTCGTTTTGTCGGTCGAAATCGTTGGACGGTAACGTAGCATGCCTTAACTTGAAGAAGTGAACTAATCACCGATTTATTGAATGGGGATTGAAGAATGAAATATAAATGTAAAGGAATTGCACCGAAGGGACATTTAGAGATTACGCTCTTGTCTATTAGAGAGTACCAACGCGCGGTTATTCTTTGGTACTTTTTAAACGCGGTGGCATGATCTTGCATTCGATCCGAATCGGTCGTTAGTTTACCGGTTTTTTATAAGGTTTGTAATAGCGTGCGGGCGTAGGGTGTAGTATAAGATAGATGGCAGCACTTTTGATACTTACGAATTAAAGTATTTCATGACACTAAAAATTAATTGACGTGAAAAACAGTGTTTACGCTGACGTGGGATTTTGTAGGTTTCGTAGGTATAATTTGAAAGCAGCACTGATAACAACTAGTATTATGAGTTATCTACCTTTCATCTGTATAGTACTGCCATTCTTGTTTGAAATAAAAAAAAGGTTGTTGTTATGTTAATCTTAATCTTATTTTACAATAAGAGTTTCAATATGTTATTATTAATAAAGCGTGTGTCTAAGAACTTTCGTTTAAGCTAATTAACACTCAAGCTGATATAGGAACTCGTGTTCGAACCGAACCTTTGGGCTTCGTTCAATCAAATTGTGTTTATTATACCAACGAGTAAATAAAAATGTTTTGTAATATGATTTTTGTAATTATTTTTGACCGCCCCCGAGTAGAGCGCTTTCAGATTGTAAGTCAACAAGAACACACCGCAGTAACCCGAGCTCGTCACTCGAGACGGCATCTCAAAATTAATTACGAAAATCATCAAGCGAATTTGTAATGACGAGGTCGACTAAGCGGTTACTTGGTGTGTTCTTGCAGAATCGGATAACGAAAGCGCTCCATCCTCGACGCCGACTAAAAACGCGTCGTCCGACGAAGCGCAGATAGTCGCGCGCAACAAGTCGCAGGAACTAGTGCAGCTGGAGAGAATCCAGGCAGAAGCGGCCGCCTTCTATAACTACGACTCGCTGCCGCCGCCCGAAGCGGCCAAAGACAGGAAAATGGTCAGAACCAACCTCTCAACCAAATACGACAGACTGTCTCTCGACGAGCTGGCAGGTAAAAAGAAAACGGAAGAAAGACGCGCCTCGCTAGATTTCAAAGTTTTATCGCTAGACGAAATTAGAGCTAAAAAGAAAACGGACGTTATACACAGCACACCTCCGATCACATTGAACCTTAATAGGAAAAGGAAATTGTCGACGCAAGAAAGCGTCACTACATCGGGAGAAAAGATTATCAAAGTCGTTAGGAGTAACTCTATAGTTTATAAACAGTTGGAGCGCAATGCTCCCGCTAGTTCTAGCCGGGCCAGGGTAGAACGCAAACTGAGTGAAAGTGAAAGCGTTAGGAAACGAACTATATCGGAAATTAGTGATGTATTTGAAGTACAAGAAGATGAGTTAATCGATAATTGTTTCGAATTCAAAAAGATTAAAATAGCAGAAATTGCACAAACTAAACCTAGACTAATAAGGACGAGTGAGAATAAGGATAGCTATGACAGGACGAATGAAGCAGACGAAAGTAGTAAGGCAGATAATGATTCTGACAACGAAGTACAAATTGTTAGTGTAGAAATATCAGATAATGCAGTAGATATCGATTTAGACGGGATATATGATAACGAAGTTATAGATGTAGATTCGAATAGAGTCGGCGTGCCTGTAGACATAGTCGATTTGAGCGATGACGCAGATGATTGCGACATCACTGCGTCCGATTTCGATTTAGATCTAGCTAAGAACGTGCCCGATGTCGTGGCTAGCTGCCATAGGAATTCGAAAAAGTTTAGCTCAGATACGAATCTTATGATTGATGTAGACGCCTTTATAGACGATGATTTATGAGCTGAACGGCAGAGTATAGGAGTAAATAATTATAGTAGTTTAGAGTATATTTATATGTTAGGAATAGTGTTAATGGTCCGTAGTGTGGCGGGATATTTGAAAAATTATACTTTTTTGCGATTTAGGATAAAATTTTTGAGAATATTTTGTAAGTCGCGAAAGGCTTTCAAACTAAACCAAATTGAAATATTAACCTTAAATGTAAAAACGGTCACATTGTTGTAAATACATAATCATCAATATTTAAATTTAGTTTAATTTCAAAGCCAAACCAAGGCATTAAAAGTGGCCTGATTGTTTGTTATTCACGCAAATGACAAAACTGTTTTTTTTTCATCCTAACCGGGTTAAAATCACAAACGTATATTTTTTAAAATTTCCCGCCACTTGACGGGTCGTCTCCCAAGGTTGAGCGGTAGCGACAAGTCTGAAGAAGCGGCGTGTTTTTAAACTAATTCGTCATTGAATACTCAAAGGAGTTAGGAAACTGAACAGACACCACTGTGTCTGTTCAAATTTTTTTTAAAGATTACTAGTCCTCGCCCATTTTTAAAGAGAATTTATGCGGCCTTGCTATTCTATGAGGGTCGATTCTTCAGGCGCTTGCTACTGTTATTTACTATGATACAACGTACAAAAGTTATTGTGAGATGTAAGCAATTTCGTGCTTTAAACTTCTATAAAATAACAGCCTAACTAACAAAAAGTTTATAGTCTTTGTTAGTACACTACTACGTTACTGTTACCAGTATAGTTACACAATGTGTTGTCTCTTTCGATTCAGTTTAAAATTATATAACAACAACAAAGACAAAATATTGTTTAATTATGCAACCGTTCTACATAATGCAGTAGATAGTTATATTTTTTAATTTTTAAAAGCTAGTTTCTCTACCTTATTGTTTAAGAACATAGAATTAAAACTCCAAAAATGCTTTGATCCAAAAGTGTATTTATATTAATGCTGTTATTAAAAGATTTCATCGACATCACACAGTTATTCACATTTTTTATTTAATTAAATACCTATACACGTTAAGACTACGGTAAATTCGAAATTATATTCTTAAATGTTTAGAATGCTCCTTAAAAATAGCAAATACAATTAATCTGCCCACGTTATCTGAAATTAGTTGACGAATATATATTTTTATGCTCATCACAATACAAAAAATACTTATACGTACATATTACTTAGTACGTAGGTTTACGTACATTTTATATTACATTGTTTTGACTATTGTGCAAACTATGATCATAAACTAGAAGCCCATCTCAAATAATTTGGCGGTTCTCATGTAGAATGCATTTAACAAAGATCCTAAATTTAATCATAATGAAAACGTATGAGTGTTATATATGTGATCGATAGGTAATTTACGTGCTAAAGTATGCTCTTAGGAATATTAGCGAAAAAAAAAACAATTTTATTGCGAACCCTCGACTCTGATTTGGCGAACCCCACTTTGAGTAACCCTGATCTAAACGATGTATTACATAAACAAAGTAGTTTTTAATACATAAATGAAATATATATTACATTAGGAATAGTATAAATGAGACCTCATTTTTTTAGTTTTTTTGCCTTGAATAATAGAAAAGTAAAAGCCATCGATTAGATCATTGGAATTGCTATTTGCTATTAGGTACATCAAAATAAATATTTATATTTATAAATAAGGACTAAATACTTATTCCCATTTTTTTGAAATAAGAATAAGGATTATTGAAAATAGGATTATTTTCAGTTACACAATTCAATTAAACATTTTTTGAAACATTCCAGAATAGTGAATAAGATTTTGCACTTACGCTACCCGCACATGTGCCACTCGTAACTGCCGCTATATAACGAAAGTGTCTTGACTTAAAGCCCCCATACACGAGCGCTCCAATCCACAACATTCCACGCCAACGTTCCAAAAACCGCCCGTGTGTGAGGAATCTCAGATGCATTACCTACGTGGATTGATAGAAATATTGGATATCCAAACATTCCAAATCCAACGTTCCAAATCAATCTGCGTGGCCGATACAATGATCCATTTAGCGCTCAGTTGGCACTTGAGGTGCAGAATAACCGAAAAATAGAGCGATGGCACGCCCAAAATGGAGTGACCGTGTACGAACTTGGACCATCGTTCCACTCAGTCCACGACGGGTGGAGCTATGGATTTGGAACGATCGTGTATGGTGGTCATTAGGCATATGTAAAGAATTATATATGGCGCTAGTAGTCTGTTATACGTGCTTAAAGTAAGTGCATTGTTTTATTAGTTTAATCTTGTTTCTTGTTTAGTAGAAATTTTCTGATTTTATTTAATGATCTGCTTTTGTATATCTTCCGTGATATCACCGAAGCGGTTCTAACGGAAGACCAGCGCCGGTCGATTGGCCGGCATACGCTGAGTTGGGACCGGTTCGTAGCATACTATGAGTACCTACTTATTTGTCTCTTTTCTCGATACGGCTCCTGATTGTGGGATAGAGATGCGCTTTTATTATGTTATTATTTTTGTATTATGTAGGTATACTTGATGCTGCGAATAAACACATTTCTTTCTTTCATTTTCTCTTTATTGTTATGTGAAAAATATTTAGAAGCTGAGCGATAATTTTTGGTAATTTTTGTGGGTACTTTATACAATTTTATGAAACCTAATCCAACGAACCCTAATATTAATAATCTCAGATCGAAAGCAACGTTACATTGGAGTGAAGCCGTTGCTGTGTTGGTTGATTGGAGATCGACTAACCAATGTGGTTGCATTCACAATCTATCCAAATGTTCTATCCAAGATTACTTATTGGGTTGATCACATTATTAAGATGTTTCATACGTCTAAAGTGTTAAATACAAGTCTTATTTGAAACTTATCGCCATTTAAACATATAATCTTATAATCTCACGTGTTATTTTTATCGAATACATTTACAAATTACAACAAATATACAATTAAACCTTATTTACCTTAGAAGTAACTTACATACAAAAAATATTTTTTAACACTTAACATTGAATTGAAATTTACATCTAAAGATACAACATTTGATGTGATCTTACATTGTATTTTTTGAGAATATAGAGCGAGCGACAGCTGTGGAAAAAATAATTAAGAGTAGCAAAACATCGCCATTGGGTGGGTTTAGTCGCGTAGGTTGCAGCCTAGCAGTAATGTGCAAGCATTACTGTGTTCCGGTTTGATGAGCAGAGTAGCCAGTGAAATTACTGGGCTTATGAGACTGAATACCCAATGTCTCAGAGTAACGAGCGCACTGCAATGCTGCGCCGCTGTGTGTTTCAATTATGACACTGCAATTGTTATAGAATGGCGTTATGCTTACCATCAGGCGTACGACCCGCTCGTCTCGGTACCCAAAAGTATAAACAAGATAGTTCAAATTCAAATTCAAAATGCTTTATTCATAAAGGCCCCAACGGAGCATTTATGAAGGTTAAAATAAATGAATCTAACAGCGGGCGGGTCTCTGTAACGTTCATCTACCTGAATCACAGACTAAAACTAATGCTGTCTTTATCAGAACATAACAAATGACAAAGACATCAACAACCCAATCCGTGCTCAAGGTCAACGAACCTTCCAGAAACCCACCGTGCCCGTTCCATTTTGGTATAGAAACTCGTCTAGTCTTTGTATGCAGCCATCGCTCGTTCAATTCAAGACACATCACTATTGTTTCATTGGAATATTCTACATTATATTTGAGCCTACATTTGTGCTCTGTTCAGCTTGGTGGCAACTAAAAGATATGTTAATTCTTTATACTATACATAGTCATAGTTGATCAGTTTTGTTCATAATTAATCCTAAGATCGTCGCGGGAGAATTCCGAATTGACATAAGACCTTGTGCCTACCCCGATGAGGGTTTGGCGTGATGATAGCAATAGTAACTAGAATGAGACCTTATTACAAAAGGGTCTGTAACGACCGTTAGGAATGTTTCTTTTGAGGTGTCTTATTAGAGTGGTCAAAAGGTAAGAGCGCTCTTAAGGCTAAGACTAAGATTCAGAGACCAATCTAAGCGTAGACTCATGCTTCCTTACGTCAAAATTATATACAGTTTTGACATATGGAAGCAAAATCTACGCTTAGCCTCGTCTCTGAATCTTAGCCTAAGATCCGTATAGACTTAAGTCTCATATTTGTTTAGCAATATTGAACAAATTTTAGGAGTAACGAGAAAACAATTATGGCCATTCTTTGTGGTAGTAGAAAATTTTTCTTCTTGCTGAAATTACATGGCTATATGTGATTAAGACATGTTAAAGAAAGTATTCCAAAACTGTCTCACTGATTCCACTGCATCCGCATATACCTACACTTAGCAAAAAGCTTTAATGATAGAACATAACCCACTCCTAAAATCAAAGCCAAATGTTCCAATGCTTATATCACGCATAGCTGTAGACTTCCGCCACAAGTAACTTGTGGTTCCTACCTTTTCCTGTAGTTGCTATCTGTTACAGTGGTTCTGATCGTTTCGATTTCAACTCTGTGTGATTTCTTCCTGAGATTCACATCTCTCCTCGTGACTGATTTCTTAATCGGCTCCCATCTCTTTGGTTCTTGTTTTATCCACTGGCTTCTATTACGGTGTATCTATGGCTTCAATTGCCACTAGCTTCTATCACGGTGTATGTATGGCTTCAATTTCTGTTTCATTCTTTCCTGTGGTTCTCATCTCAACCTTTAGCTTCAATTTGTTCCTGTGGCTCCCATATATTTCTTGTTTCATCCACTGGCTTCTATTACGGTGTATCTATGGCTTCAATTTCTTCCTGACGTTCACATATTTCCCCATGACTCATTTCTTAAGCGACTCCCATCTCTTTGGTTCTTGTTTAATCCACTGGCTTCTATTACGGTGTATCTATCTATGGTTTCAATTTCATTCTTTCCTGTGGGTCTCGTCTTCCTCTAGCTCCCATTTGTTCCTGTGCCTCCCATCTCTTTCTTGTTTCATCCACTGGCTTCTATTAAGGTGTATCTATCTATGGCTTCAATTTCTGGTTCATTTATTTCCTGTGGCTCTCGTCTCTTCCTCTAGCTCCCATTTGTTCCTGTGGCTCCCATCTCCCATCCTCGGTCTGGCACGGGTGTAGTGGTGTGCTAGTTCCACCAGGGTCACTGGAGACGCGACCAGTACTGCTGCGAGTCTTGCCCCGGTACGGCCAGCGGAACTGACACGCCGGCGCCTAGTAATCCGCCTAATTCTGCAAATATTAAGGTTTTCATAAGTAAAGCTGATACGGGACTTTCACTGGCAGATAGCTGATGTTACAAGGAGTAACTTAGGCTACGTGGGTGAAGCAGCGGGGCACAGCTAGTAAGAGCATATAAGGGCAAGAGTGTGTGAGTGATTTAACTGAATGTACCTGGTGGTGGCGAGGCGGCCTCGTGCTGGTAGGGGTGGTGGTTGACATAGGGGTGCGGCTGGCGGTAGCCCAGCTCGTAGCGAGGGTAGCCGAGGAACCCTCCCTTGCACAGCTCAGATTCGGGGGGCTCGCACACCCCGGCCTCGGGGACCATGCCGCCACCGTATCCCATTGGGGTGAGGGGGCTGGAAGTAGAAGAGAAATTGTATGACTATATTAATATTTTTTAAACCTGGAGCAAATGTTGAAGATGGTATGAAATCAATTGGGATGTTGCATGTCACACAAAGTACATAATTTCTGTTGTTATACAATTTTAGGACCATTTATATTTACACAACAAAAATTAAATTCACAATAAATATATATAATTTCCACAGATAAGTACATACTGCAATGTATATAAAAGTTTCCCGAATTCAATAATTTTTTTATCATCCAATGCTGCCCACTTTAAACAAGTGACGTTAGATATTCTGTCAAATTTGTATGGGGTTGGTATTTGTACTCCCCATGCAGAGGCTGTCTGGAAGAGATCGCTATTTAGCGATAAGACCGCCCATTGTACTTACTATACCTTATTTAGTTATTTTCACTTGAGTATTATGTTGGTGTACAATAAAGAGTTATCTATCTAATTACCTACTAGTTTAATGCCCGTTTTTACCAACCCCAGGAGACGCCTAAATCGGATGCCTAAAAATTTAGGAGAGAGCAAAAAAAATATTTTTCAGTTTTGATTAGGAGTTACTTAGTTAGGCGTCGCCTTATTCGTCGTTAGTGAAAACGGGCATAAGATATCTAAGTTACCTGTAAGTGTCCACGTTGAGCGGCGGCTGGTAGGGCTGGTGCGGCGCGTGCGGCTGCGGCGGCAGCGCGTGCGGCGCGTGCGCGGGCGCCGGCGCGTGCGCCGCGTAGCCGCACTCGGGGCTGCGCCGCTGGCTGCGGATCTTCTCCTCGCGCCGCCACTTCGCGCGCCGATTCGAGAACCACACCTTTACGTCGGGTCCGGTTAACACAAAGCGCGGGAGCTACGCGCCGCTACATACAACACTATACGAATATTGTGATATATGTGTAGGTGATTTGTCGACTGAAGAATGCGGTGATTTTCTGCGTAACGCTCAATTGGAGTGCTACGCGCCGCTACATACAACACTACGAATATTGTGATATATGTGTAGGTGATTTGTGGAGTGAAGAATGCGGTGATTTCCTGCGGGGTTACTCGTAACGCCTGAGTTGGGAGCTACGAGCCGCTACATACAACACTATACGAATATTGTGATATATGTGTAGGTGATTTGTGGATTGAAGAATGCGGTGATTTTCTGCGTAACGCTCGATTGGAGTGCTACGCGCCGCTACATACAACACTACGAATATGGTGATATATGTGTAGGTGATTTGTGGATTGAAGAATGCGGTGATTTTCTGCGTAACGCTCAATTGGAGTGCTACGCGCCGCTACATACAACACTACGAATATTGTGATATATGTGTAGGTGATTTGTGGAGTGAAAAATGCGGTGATTTCCTGCGGGGTTACTTGTAACGCCTGAGTTGGGAGCTACGCGCCGCTACATACAACACTATACGAATATTGTGATATATGTAGGTGATTAGTGGATTGAAGAATGCGGTGATTTCCTGCGGGGTTACTCGTAACAAAATCCGAAGAAATCTCCGAAACGACCGATTTTGACGGGACTTTCACTGGCAGATAGCTGATGTTATAAGGAGTAACTTAGGCTACGTGGGCGAAGCAAAGATATTTTAATATATTAATCATTGGGGCAAAGTCGCACAGCTAGCATTGAATAAAAAAAAAGAAAAAAAAGCCTGACTACTATGAGCGTGCGGTCCGTGTATGAAGAACATCTTAGTGGTAACTGAAAGTGGTGATGCTTAAATGTTAATGATGATGATGACAGTAAGCTCGCCCTATCTATCATCTATACATTCGCGGTTCGCAGCTTTCGCGGCGAGAATGTACAGTGGCCATTACATCATCACAATCAGCCCACTGCTGGACATACGCCTCTCCCGCGCCACTGAGCCCGATCTTCAGCTCTTCTTCTCCAGTCACTGTCAGCAACCCTGCATGTAACATAGCTCCACCTAGTCGCAGGATGTCCTACACTACGTTTGCCAATTGCCACTCTAGAACATTAATATCCCATAGGCCATCTGTTCTGCGACATTAAGCACTACAGAAATTAATTCCATTGCCATAAATACTGCTCCATAGGGCTATCAACAAAACCACTATGAAAGTTTATAACCTCACCTGTATTCTAGCCTCAGGTAGACCTATTTTGGCCGCAAGTCTTTCTCGAGCGAAGACGTCTGGATAATGGGTTCTCTCGAATTCTGAAAATTGAAAATAATAAAATTATTTCTTAAAGGAAATCTTGAATAGCTAGGTACCTACTAGGTATAACGTTGATGTTGTGAAAAGAGTGCAGCAAAACTGAATCCCAAGAACGAAGAAAAAACTTATTTTGTTGCGTAAAAACTGTACACTATAGAAACTAAAGAAAAGTGTCTACTTTTTAACCGACTCCCAAAAAAGGAGGAGAATTTATCTTATTTTTTTTTCCTAATGTTATTTGGTAACGAGACGAGCTGGTCGTTTGCCTGATGGTAAGAATAACGCCGGTCCATAACAATTGCAGTGCTACCCAGAACTTTGAAACACAAAGGCCTGCGCGGCACTGCAGTGCGTTCGTTAAGTACCCTGAAACATTAGGTATTAATTCTCATAAGCCCAGTAATTTCACTGGATACTCTGCTCATCAAACCGGAACACAGTAATGCTTGCACACTACTGCTTGGCGGCAGACTTCACTCACAAAGCGGTGGTAACAACCCAGACGGACACTCGCAGAAGAGTTAGTCCTCCCACTAACAAAATCTATCTCTATCTGTATTTTTTATGTTTGATACCTCCGTCATTGATAAACTGATTTCAAAAATTCTGTCTTTATTTAAAAGGTTATACTTTCAGATTGCTCCCATAGAAATTCCATCAAACTCGGTTCAGTTATTGAAGTTGGTTCCAGCTTTTTTAAAGCAATTTTACTTGTTTATTGTCTTGGTTTACGAGACGAGTGGGTTGTTTTCCTGATGGTAAGCAGATCAGGCTGACTCGCCTCATTACCACGTAGTATACTGGTCTCACCTCTCTCCAAGCTGTCGATCTGCTCATTGGTGAAGCTGGTGCGGTTGCGCTGCAGCTTCCTTTTCAGCCTGAGTCTGGCGGCGTCGTCGTCAGCGCCGCTGGAGCCAGCGTTGGAGTTGTCTCCAGAACCTGTCTCATCGGAATGCAGCCCTTCTAGACCTTCGAGAGGTTCCTCACCTGTGGAAAAAATATTCGGGCCTTATTGGAATGATGCGACTACTTGTGATCGTAGTGATCACAAGTAGTCGCATCATTCCATAAAAAGTTTCTAAAAGTAAAGTCTCTAAAAAGTCCATAAAAAAACTCTTTCAATAAAAAGTGAATAAGTAAACAATAGAAAACATTTTGTATTATTTCAAAACTCTTTAACCGAATTCAAAACCTCATATAAATCTCATTATAATATCAATACAATGTAGGTAGAGGTCAATGTCGAATGTCGAAGCTCAGTACGTAGAAAAACAGTAAAATATAAAATAGGTAAGTACGTCTAAATTAACTTTCTAACACTGGATATGTAAATCAATGATTTTTCCGTTTGCTCTGTTATGTATCTATTATAAGTACCCAATGATCTTTCGTACCAAATTTCAAGATTCTAAGTCATTGGGAAGCAAGTTATACCTATAGGTTCTGATCATGCGGATTTTTGTATGAAATAAAATTTTGCAAGGCCGTTTTAGAGCTAGAAGCTTGAACATGACGCTGTGGTCTCAGTAAGTAATACGACATTAATTTTAAAATAAAAGTGCAATAAAATAAATAAATAAAAATAAATAAAATAAACTGATAGCTACTTATGTACTATTATTGGATATTTTCGTTTCAATATTCCTTTAGTACAGGGCAGCGGATATAAATTACAAAATACAACAATAGGTATCAACTTGACGCCTGTAATTTCGCCACCATGGATTTTACAAATTGAAGATCAGATATCCTCCCCACCGAAACCAAACTTCCAAAATATCATTCTACCAATAACTCACGAAGTTTTAATCTGGACTTAATAATTGAATCCCTTCTAAGTCAGCGTAACGAAACGTGGGATAACGCGAGTTTGCCAGCCAAGTCCGCAGAGATTAAAATCGCGCCAACTCGAATAAATTTTGACTGTGACTTGAATTTTGGCGGGAGTTCGAATAAATTTCGGTGGGAGTTCGAGTTTTGGCGGGAATACGGATAATCGGTTATCGAGGCTTGTTTCGGTCTGTGGTTTGGTTTCATTGCTTTCTACTTTGTACTATCGCGATGACGAAAGGCTTGAACTCTTTGGATGGAAATTACTTATCTACATAATTTATTAAAGGCTTTTGTTGCTGCTGTATATCGCTAGCGTTTCAAATCAAATCATCATCATTAGCCGGAAGGCGTTCACTGCCGAATGTGGACCTTTTGAAAGTTTTGAATATTAATCAAATCACATTGAATTTATTTTTAAAAATACCTTCTGTTCGCGTTTTCACACCCGTTCCCACAGGAACCGTGCATTTTTTCCGGGATGAAAAGTAGCCTATGTAATTACTATCCGGTCCATATACTATATCTATGCAAAAAGGCGCAGTATAGGCTCCAAGAAATCGAATGATAATATAAAGACTAAGAAAAAAACCAAAACCGAAAAAAGAAACGATAAACGCAATCTAGGCTAGGTTCTAGGATAAGGTCTAAGGACTTTAATAACTGAACCCCAATTCTATTAAACAAATGGTGTAGAAATGACAATGGTTTTATCGCAAAATTATCACTTTGATGAAGAGCATACGAAAATTAACAATGGTTTTTTGCAGAACGCCACTGTCATAGGCGACCATAGAAAAGATATTGTGTTATAAAATACCGAAAGTGACCATTTTGTGACGAAGCCATTGTCCTTTTTAAACAATTGGTGGCCTGATTTTACCACTCGGTATCCATATAATCATGTTAGGCCAGTCATACACGCTTATGCATGTTTCTATTTAGCTGTCAAAATAACCATGATTTTGCAACAAGCGCGGATGACGAGCTAATACACGCGCAAGCGCGGCTTGATGTAATACAAACAACGAACAAATTTTTTGCTCACCACGCAGTTTGCCCCGACCGGAGTCGAATCCTCGCCTCTGGCTTCTTCACAGGCAGGTCTACTACCTACTTAGCCACGAAACCGATAAGAAAAACACGTAATTTAAAACAAACTCGCACCCAAAGCAACTTAACGAAACAACTTCACAGACGCCATAACTTACAAATCCGAAACAACTTTCGAACCAACAAACTTCAAGACATTGCCACCGCACTAACTATGCTACCAGTAAATTACATTCAAGTGTCAAAATATCGCAGTCGGCGTCTGAACGGGACCGTGCAGGGGGAGTGGGAGGGAGAGGGTGTAGGGGGCGAAAGGGGGGGTACCGTAACGGACGCGTTCATGCAGAAACTGACGATAACGCCCCGGCCTACCACGTAACCCTGCTTCGGTCCTGTGATAGCGATATAGTCAACTTAAAAATGTATGGCTAATAATGAGTTTGTTTTTATAAGGTTCAGCTTTTTATCGCACAGGTTTAAGTGAGGTTGGGTAAAGGTTTTTGTATCGGAAGTAATAATAATTACGTTAATTCACTAAACTATTCATTAAACGTTTACGGTCTAACCACAAAAAAATTAATCACACTTTAAGCATGTGTTAAACAGCGTTTAACTCCTAAACATGCCTTAGTCGCGTTTTTAAATATGAGCAATCACAAATCCTGATTTAAGTAGTGCCTAACCGTTATCTAATTCAATTCTGTTGTGACATTTCTAATAATTTTAGTCGTCTATCTTTAGACACTGTTTAGCTGAACAGGCTTCTAAAAGTGTTTTTGTGGTTTTTCATTTCACTAAATTCTTATGCAGACCGCGTTATGCTTTCCATTAGGCAAAAGACAAGGTTGTCTCGTTATAAACTGGTATAAAAAATTGTGGCAGGACTAATTCTTAAGCAAGTGTCTCTAGATGGGTATCACTAATTTGCTCGTCTAGTCTGCCGCGAAGCAGTATAGTGCAAGCATTATTGATGTGTTGCAGTTCGATGAACAAAGTAATCTGTGAAATTACTGGGCTTATGAGAATTAATACCTAATGTCTCAGGGTAACGAGAGCAATGCAGTGCCGCGCAGGCCTCTGTGTTACAAATTTCTGAGTGGTACTGCAATTACTAATCTTGTAGCACTCAATCTTATTGCCATTCCTAGTACTCAAACCTCATTTGGTATAGTGTTTTAATCCCTATAATAAACAAGATCGACTGGCATAAAAAAAAGCTTTACCTAGTGCAAACTGGCAATTTTCTTGCCGACTGTACATCCACATCTTTTCCAAAATCTGTGAATGCAGATCAAAATGTCTTCAAAAGTTGGAGTCTATCTTTTAAGAATGTTTTCTTGTAGCTATTACTGCCCGTCCAAAAAATACACCCTGTATGATATAGCTATGTAGTGCTAACCGGTCACACTATGTAACTTACTTACCTAAATATTATATTAATGCTATTGAGGTCTGTAGAGTGTAGAGTTGTAGACTAAACTAAAGAAAAAACATTTAAATACCGAATTGACTTTTTGGGATTGGTATGCTTTTATTTTTTGAGCAGGTAAGTATTTCCTGTGATGTTTGTTAAAGTCCTTTAGCGCGGTCGTTACCACGAAATAAGTAATTCTAAAGTCTCACGCTCAGTAAGTTCACTGACTTTGCCCACACTTGTCTGTAGGTTGGTTGAACAGTTTGGGTTTATTTCTTTCTTTCTTTATTAAGCTTTATTGTGAATAATGTCCCTTTTCGAAAAAAAAACGGTTACTTGTGCACTACGAATAAAAAGCATTAATCGTAGCAAGCGTAGCAAGCGTAACCAGCGTAGATTGTAGACGCCTCTACGTGCTACGAAAACCTGAAATATATCAAATACTTTTCACACAAACTTCCACAAACACTCAGGCACTCAGGCATTTCTGTCGGCTTCTTTACAATATAATTTTTTTTATGTACTACCTATTTTTAAATATTTAAAAGGTCCTCGGTAGCTCGAGGAGTTTTTATAGCGCACCGATAAGAGCTATAAAGAGTTTAGTTTATGCAAAATATGCTATAAAATATTTCAACACTTATACTGGGATCAGCATTTATGATGATTTTTTTACACGGATGCCCAGAAAAGGCGTGTAACGTTTTCAGGGTTCATGTATGTGTGTGAGACTCTTTATTCCACCATAATGTTTAGATGCCGGAAAAGTTTGGATGTATGCGGTATCGTTAATATCCTTACATCATCCCAAGTAACTAGGACAGTCGTGTTTTTTTAATTTCACTTGTTGAAGGACTGTGGTTTTGGTCAGACCATAGACAATGCGTCTAACCTTGTAATCTTTGCAGCGTCAACGAACGGTGGTAAAGCGTAGATGGCATAGAACTCCAAAAAAATGGCGTGTGGCGTAGTTGCCGAGAGCGGCGATCGCGGAGTATATCTTTGGAAGTTATTAAATTAGGTATTTATCCTAATAAATTGTAAAGATCGAAGGTCGAACTTGAACTCGAGCAAAACAAGACCGAGATGAATGAAAGAAAGAGACGATGCCTATTACATCCAACAGTGGGAAGAAAAAGATTAATGATAGTTAAAGCAAGATCTTAATGACGCAAACCATCCAGCGCTCTAGTTGGTGGCTCCTGCCAACCACAACAAATAATGACACCACAATAAGTAATTCCAAATTAACGCATTCCATCAACTTTCAAATCTTCCCGTTACGCTATTGCAATAGAGTTGAATTTGGCGTGGCTCGAGGTAAATAAAACGTTGTGTATCAGCCCATCTGTCGGCTGGCGCATTAATGTTCATGAAGGTGTAGATCCATATCAGATAATAGACGCGTCTGTGACTGTTTGCAATCACGGTGGAACTATATACTAACAGTAAGGGCACAGAGGGTCGCGGCAAAGTCTGACCACGATTTTTAATGATCGGTTTAGTAAAAAACTTTTCGACAGGTCAGTACTGTGGAGTTAAATAAGTATAATTTCGAGATTTTCGTGATTGTTGTCGAACCATTTTTACAGTTTTTATACATTTTATTCTACTAGGTAAACTATGTGTCATAACGAACACTGCTAAAAGGTCAAAACGTCGATAGGTAAATAAAATTATGTAAAAGTATAGTTCGCGTTATATAGATTTTATAAAAAATGTTAAAGTGATCAATTTTAATGTGTACATTTTGTTATTTGAATTAGATATATCACGGTGCAGTGGCTTAAAAATAAGATTTATTTCAAAGAATTTTTGAAATCGACTCAACATAAGAGATAAGATTTCTTATAAGTAGAATAAGGCCTTTGTAAAAGAGTGACAACCTAACCGAATAATCAAAAAAAATTTATGAGCTGCATTATTTCCAGCTTAGATGTTAATACTCGGTTATCTATTTGCCTAGTGCAACAGAAAAAAGCGACCAGCTATATTTATTTATTTATTTATTTATTTGAAACACCAACAGTACACATATTAAGTAATTTCTAGTTTTACATTTACTTATTTCTAATATACTTCTGATATGCATACCTTTAACAGGCGTTTACAGCATTCACCATTAAGAGTAGAAGACAATATAATATTTATATCTGAGTGGTAGCAACATATATCTATGTAGTTATTTAATATATAATAAGTAAAAATAACAATATAATATAATTTTTCTATCAATATATAAAAGTAACCTCCGCCGAGTTTGAGCATTTTTTTCGAAGTCAGATTCGGTCATTAGTCATCTAAAAGACTCATTTATTGATGATAGCCATGAATGACCCTTACTGTTTGTATAGTTCGCTGTCACTCAATGTCTGCTGGGACGCGCCCGGTGGAAATATCGCGAATTAATGGGACGAAACAGGAGGGCCTTTTTTGGAAACTACATCTGAAAGACATGACGTGGTGGATATCTCAATCTGTAAATTAGCATTTATTAATTAGAGTCTCTACTTAAACCAGTACACTAGTAATTATAATTTGTTCTATTTGATAGATGAAAAGAAATGATGAGAAAATATATGTTTTTGTTGCTAAATATATATATATGCTCTTCCACCGGTTATGTGAAGCTTCTACGCGTAAAGAAATAATATTTCGTCCCTCATAGTGGCCATATAGTTACGAAAAATACTTAAGATGCATAAACTGTTATAGATATGTGTTGGTGCAGTTGCAAAAGCTACTAATTCTCAAACGCTGAAGTTTCGTTTACTACCTAGGTAGACACCAAACTTTAAGTAATTTAAGTACTGTACCTACTAACAGGCACATAAGAAATAAACGCCACGGACCAATGATTTACATATTGTACGTATTTACTTACTCTTTATAGGTATAATTGGCACTGTGGTAAGTACCTACAGTTCTATAAAGCATTCTGCACATTTACTTCATTCTTGTGCTACTGCCTTCTGAAATCAGCAAACTGAATTAAACTGATATGACATTTCCGAATCAATTTTCTCCGAAACCACCAAAGTCCGAAACCGACATTCCCCTCTTTCCCGCCAAGAAAACGAAGATGGCGGCGTATAACCATAAACAAAACTGGTCTTATCGCGAAAACGTCAGTGTGACATGTATTCTCATTCGGCGCGATTCCCTCGTGCCTTCCCTGCAGCCACAGATTATGCTAGAGTACTAGGGGCAGAGTTTTTTCCATGCTGCTCAGACGTATTTTAGATAAAATCGTTAGTATTTTCTGGTTTCTGTTTATTTCGTAGCACTAACTATTGAAAAATAGAGAGAAATCTCTGAATCAAAATATTTTTGAAAAGTTCTTTCGCTTGAAGTTAAATGTTATGCCTGCCTATAGCAATTGTAGGCTACTCAGAGCTTTGAATGACAAATTACTTAGCGGCACTGCACTGCGGTTATCACCCTATGAAATCTCTTGTGAAATTTAAATAACTACTTTGGCCTTCAAACCAAAATACAACAGTAATACTAGCACCTGCCTCCGCTTTACTCAATCTGCCACCAGAAAGTTTCCGCCATCCGCTCTGACAGACTGTTGCAGAAGAATAGATCCTACCACCAGTTAGTAGTCGGACGCATCAAGCATTATTGTGACGTTTTATGGAAGTGGTCTGTTCAGCAGATGAAGAATATAATAAGCAAGTATCTAAGTACTTATGCCTAAATAAATAAATACCTTAATAACCATAATGTCTAAGTCGCTGGAGCAATCTTACAAGCAACAATCTAGGTAAATATATTCCAGACATTTCATAATGCCCTCCTCAATTTATCACCATTTAACATTTAAAAGGCGTGTCGTCGGTATGAATGAGTAAAAGACTAAAAGATAAATAATTGTGAGTAGAGTCACGCATCGGCCATTTTGTCGCAAAAGGCGGGAAAAGGCCTCAGCACGCTTGAGCGCACACAGGTGTGTAACCGATACCGAAGCACGTCTGATGCATACTGAATTATTTAAATATGGAATGGAATCGGAACCTCGTTTTGTAGGTGCTATCATTTTATGAAGTTGTTGGTCAAAAATGGCGGTATTAAAGCAATATATCTCCTAAGCTGTGCCCCCTAAACGTTTCATACGTATATACCTACGTGTGTATATTATACGTTCTCAAGACATATTTGCAGTCATTGTCGTACGTTTACTTCGATATATATGATTAAAAATCGCACCTCTAAAAGCAGGTTTTCTCCAAATAGATAATTATAATTTACCTACCTACATTGAAAATATACCATAAATTCAAATTCAAAGTTTCGTTTTTGTGACATAATTTCTTGATTTCTCAGCCGCGCCGCCGAGCGCGGCGCTGGCCGACTGCATCAGCGCAGCAGGGCAATTGCTTTAATTTCGGGATCTGACAGCATCTTAATTACGTATACCTAATCATCTTTAATTGTTATTATTAACTTTTTATATCATTAAAGTATTTACTAAAAATAATTCGTAAAAAATACTTTTTAGCTTAAAGTGTTAATTATTCTGAATTAGCTGTAGAAGCAAGAAGTATTTCTAAAGAAATAATTTGAATACGGAATAAGACTGATTGAGTTTTGAATTTGTGCTGAGTAGTGCCTACAGCTACACCTACACATTTTATATTATTCCACCAATTAAAAAAATGCAATTGGCATAACATTCAATTGTTTATAAAATTTTATCATACCTACTTTTATAAAGGGGTTCTTATTTTTTTAACTTAAGCATTAAACTTGGTCAATGCTGCAATCAGAATTTAAATAGATATTTAAAAATTACATTGTCCTCTTAATAGCGACGAAAGTGAAGAAAAACGTCCTAATAACTCGATGTGAATCAAGTTTAGGTACGAAGCTTTTTTTAATCATTTCCAAAGCATTTGATTAAAAATTAAAATTTCAAAACGGTATGAAGTGATTTCCTTTGTATTCAATGTAGTCCCTCTCACGTAAGATTTTTTCTACTTCAGACTAGGCGGTATGGTCTCACGACTTTAGCCTGTCAAATAGGGCGAACAAAAAAAAAACGATGTACTCTGTGGCAATGCCGCTTATTAGACCGTGACACTGGTTTAAGAAATTCCAATTCTATAAGCCACTACTTTTTTATTTAAAGAAAAACAAATCGTTAGCCTGTATGAATAACTTTGCAACATAATGACGATTCCAGCCCCTCGTCCCATAGGTATTTGTAATCTTTGGTTGCCAACAAAGGCTGTTTTACGTTTTGCACAAAGATGACTTAAACAACCTTCTACATTATTTAGCTACATAACCATAAATACGAAACAACAGCCGATTACAGTCTTTTTGTTCCACCAATACATCCGCAATACCCGCATAACATATTCCAATAATTATATGTTGTTTATGCGGCGAGGGAGGGGCATTGGGGCGTCACTAACGCGCGCGCGGAGCCCGCCCCCGCCAACCATCGACAATTTTGTTTTTCTTTTCCTTTTTTGAATATAGAACGGGGGAATTTGTCTTTTTGAATTTCGAAGGTGTCTCTGGGAGTAACGTACGTTGTGTTTTGGACTGATGAATGTTTTGTGTGGCAAACTGGTAACAGAGATATCCAAAATATATGAATTCTGCCTTTTTAACACCAGAACATTTTTAAGAGAAAAAAAAAGTAAGTTTAAGCTTCATATGCCTACTAAATTATTTAAACGTGGAATGGAATCGGAAAATACCGGCATCTCATAAGTGTTGTCACTGTTAATTAAAAAGAGGATTTTTAAGTACCTTTTCATCTTGTGTCCCAAGCCACCATAACTTTAAAATACGAAATTGTCAAGACTATTTTGCAGGCTTTTACGGAAATTAATTAATCAAATAACAAAAATAACTTCAAACATACCAATTAACTCAACTTTAAAAGCAGTTTTTTAAACTGATACTTATGATTTTAATTGAGTTAAAAATAATTGTATATTACTTTTGAACTGCCACATCGCAGGTTAAATTTTTATTGAATATCTTGCCCAAGTTTAAATTAACAATTAAAATTTGTTATTAAGGAAATCGTAGAACGAAGTTGTTCATTTCTGAATTAATAATTTTCGTAACATTTTCTTAAATAAATTGGAATTCAAGTCCTTAAAACATTTTATGCACTTTTGTGCAAGCGCTGTTTTGTTCGTCTAAAGCTTAACCTTTGATTGGTCTCTTCGATTCCTATCAACCAGCAAGTCGGCAACCAGTAAGTTGATAACGCAATGCTCACACATGACTCATGGTCCTACAATAGGATTGCGTGTCTCCTGTATCGCAGATAGCATGGACGCATACAGATACACTACACAAACATCAACGACCCGAGAAGAAGCTTTATGTTACCATTACTAATGATTACTACTTATGTTTACTTCAGACGGGGATTGAACCTGGCGGATCCCACTTTGCAGACAGATTTACTATCAACTTAACCACGGAGCCATCATCACCAAAAGTTAATCGTGTTACCACAAAAAATTACTTAGAGGCCTGTTTAGCTAGACAGCGTCTAAAAATAAACGTATTAAATGCTTATAAATGTCACAACAGAATGAAGTAATACTTAAATCACGTTGTGGTTGTTAATATTTAAACATGCGACTAAAGCATGTTTAGGAGTTAGATGCCGTTTAACACATGTTTAGGATGTGTTTAATTTTTTTGCGGTAAGACCGTAAATATCTGTACCTACTTAGCAAACGACAAAACCCTACTCTCGCTCATACCCTACCCTTCCGAACTCAGACAAACCTATATTTACCCAGCTAGATACACCTACAAAACCTTCAAACAACCACATGCGAATTAACAGCTATAATTACACATAAACACAGGAGGGTTGAAACCGCCCTTTAGCGAACATTTTCATGTTTTATAATCCTGTTTCATGCGTTATTGGCCCTCAACCCTTTGTGCAGTGCGCTCGCTTGAGCACGGTGAGACTGTCTGTAATTACAGCCTGCGAATGTGTAAAAGATAAAATTTAAAAAAAAATGAAATGAAATATATATGGTAAGAAAAAGTATATAGAAAATGACATATTTGGATATGATTAATAAAAGCTGCAATTCATTCTATTCATCCTAAAATGATAGGTAAATCCCAGGCTCACGTAAACTCATTTTTTTTCAATTGATTTTAGCAACATTTGCTGGTCTACAATGGGTCAGCAAAGAGAGACTTTAATCTCTTGCAGTTTTATCTGATGAATACAGCATCTAAGATGGATTAATTACAGTTTTTAGGAGTTCAGTTAATTCTTTACTTTGATATTGTAATATTAGTGAAAATAATTATTTTCATATTTATCAATAAATATTTAACAGTATTAGAAAAAAAGTGGTTCAATAAAATTCGACGTCTTACGCCACAGCATTTTTAAGTCTTCTCCCGCCACTGTCCACTATACAGCACAAATACAGTATCTAACTTTCATTCACGTTAATTCAACAGTACGTGTTTGATGTTTATTAAACTTTTAAAAGAAATGCGCTATCAACCTTTTTATAATAATAAACATCGTAACATTTAAAATAATAAAAAAAAACAGTCCAGCAATGTCCATCATTGTTGTGTAGGACTGCTTAAGAAAAGAGGTGAAAAGAGCCCTTTTACGTAGTTTTTGAAAATAATAAGGCAATTTATAAGCAAGTGGGAGAAGGTAACTTTTATTTTAAATGCCATAAACATTTCGTAACCTACGACAAGTAGGTAATTTATATTTTTATCGTACACGTTTTTGTGCCTTCAGTTTACTGAATTTCTCAATAACGTTGTTGGAATTTACTTCCTATGTACCTAACTTATTTCAAAATTTACAGGTTCGCTACTCATCTCCTTAGGATATTTTTTAACTAGTTACTTTTTAGAAAAACTTCTCCCACATGATACGTTTAAGACACAAATGGTCAAGAAAGGTTACATTATAAGTTATGTACAGGGAATCATTCACTGAAGCCCCGAGCCTCCATCCCAAAGGGGCACCAAAACCACGAGAAATCCTTTTTATTAAAATCCTAAACAAAGTAAAAAATATATTGGTAGGTAGGTCAAAACGTAGGTGTAAAATATAGTAGGCTCCAACTCCCAAACTGCCTCTTACTTACTGAACACTATTATTTTGGCTTTATTTGGGATGTCTTTAGAAATGATTTTGTTTATTTTAACTATCTACATTTCTTGAGATTAGGAGGCCCCGAAAGAACGGAGGCCCGGGGCGGGACGCCCTATCCACCCTCCCTTAATCCGCCAGTGTTACTACGAGTATTGTTATTTTATTGAACAGTAGGTATCTGTAAAATCATACTTATAAACCAGTTACCAAAAATGGATACAGTCAATAAAGGCGGAGCGACGCGACTTACAAAGATAGACAAAGGTCCATCGCACCCTAATCAGTCGTACGTACATCACAAAGGGTTGCCAGTAATGAACGCAGATTTAATTGCTATTTTGGCGGGGTGTGTCTATTCCCAGGGGTTGGGTCCTTTCATCCTTCCGGGACGGGTGGGCATACGTGCTTTAGGTATTTCAAGCGGAAAATCTGGTGATCTACCTACAGCATGCTAAGTTGGTTATAGTTGTCTACTTCGGATGGGGCACGCTTGCGGTGTGCGGGGGCGGGGAATGTACAAATGTAGTTTTCCACCTACACTTGCTGCACTCAAAACGCGTGAGCCCTGTGAAACTATTAGACTAAGATTTTTCAATTTCGGCCGAGGTAATTGTATACTTTTATGTACCCTATGCAGAGTACGGAGGGTTTAAATGCGCGGATCAACATATTAAAATTTCAATAATTTTTTTTTTTTTAAACTTTCGCGATTCGAAAACATTGTTTAATTTTAAGCACGGGACTTAATCGCGATAGAAACACAGGTTTATATTTACCTCGACGTTTCGATCAAGTTGCATTGATCGTGGTCACGAGAAGACTGGAGAATGCGGGTGTCAGCGTCAATAAATCAATGTAAACTTTATCTAACTATAATATTATTGACTGTATTCTGTTTTGTGTATGAATAAATAAATAAATAAATAAATAAATAAAATGTGAGTGTTGTCACCAACTACCCACATTTGGCGTTATAAAAGTTTAAGATTGTCACGACACACCACACTAACGGTATCCACTGGATTTTCCTTTTTTAACGAACCGCGATGCGAACATTTATCAATCACTGGATTCCATGACGCCGGCAATCTGAATCCATCTTCCCGGTTGAAATTGGTGCATTTCTTAATTTCAACCGCTTCACGTACAATCCTAGAGTAGTAATGTCGTTCAGTGGAGAGGATTTTCGGTGCATGGAGCTCAATCCAATGGTTAGGACCCGATTCAAGTAGGTGTTCAGCAATGGCAGACTTATTAACCTGATTGTTCTTCACAGCTGCAATATGTTCCTTGACTCTTTCAGCTATAGTCCGCTTAGTTTGGCCAATGTATGACTCGTGACCACGATCAATGCAACTTGATCGAAACGTCGAGGTAAATATAAACCTGTGTTTCTATCGCGATTAAGTCCCGTGCTTAAAAATAAACAATGTTTTCAATAAGTTATTATGAATCAATCCAATTCCATTCATTATTTGTTTCTATAAGAAAATCTTTCACTTTTGTAAACAGAATTCACAGAATATTTCAAATATTCATATTATCAAACATAGCTATTTAAACCATACCAGTTGTCAAAAAAAACAAAAGCGTCGAAATCGGTGGCTTCTGCATCAATTTTGAAGCTTTGATGAGACAAAAACTTAAAATTATCAACCTCGCTTTGAAGTAGAAGTTAAAAACGACGTATTTACCACAAAGTAGGGTTAAGAAAAGTGAAAGCTTTTATTCTTATTAGAATCTCGAAGGTACGATCCCTCGAAGGTACGGTCAAACCCTAAGGTGGGTACATACATTGATCTTCTGGCTGTATACAGACCTCATTATAATTCGATTACGAATAGAGAGCCTATATCTAATAATCCACACATACACATAAATGACCTATCAAAACAGTCTACCATCCACCTACATACATACACAAACACATAACACAAATTCCTATACACGTCCCGTGGTATGTCGGCATGTTCAAAGCGCGTCGGGCGCGGCAGAAACCCTTTGATCTGTCGTACTACGTTTAGATATAGTCTGTGCCTAAAGCCCTTCTATTTTGGCCCATCTTAGGGTTAAATATGTTTTAAACTGTGGTATAACTGTTGAAGGGGTGGCTTGTATGGATACAGAGGGGATGTTTAGGTATTTGCGATTTAATGGGTTGGAAATACAGATACGTTTTATAGAAACTGACTGAGATTATAGAGCTACATTTCACAACGGATTTTCTCTTCTATCTATCGGCTTTAAGAGGCCTGGTTGTTAAGTAAGGTATAAATATAATATCAGAATGTACATCTATTTCTACTTTTGTTGATTCGTTGGAAGAGTGATGGCTAGTTGGTAGTGAGTTCACCCACGGATCTGTTTGAAGCTTCGAATCCTACTTTGCCATCGCTCTTCCTTGTACAATGCAGAGAAACAAAAAATGAATTTTAAGTACCTTACTAATCGATACAACCTACGACCTTATTGCCAAGAGAAAACTACCAACTTTGGAAGAGGATTTATTCAAGTAAACTAGGCCTCTACTAATAACTAAAAGAGAGAAGAGAAACGCAAGAATGGAAAACTACGCTCGCTTTAAAAGTTTTCATAACAAATTCAATAAAGCGTAGAAGTGTTTGTTCCGTAAGTTCCAAGACAAATGGCTGTCCAGCCTCAATGTGACACTATTCCCCCAAAGGCGACAAACGTCTGTGACATTACTTACATGTCCTATAAATAAATATTCAACAGCTACGCTATACATCTCACTAATTTACTACTCCTGAACCCCATAATAACCATTTATCGTCGGACCCTAAGAATAAAATATCCTACGACATTTTTCTTCGCCTTATCTTAGAAGACCAGACAAGATTTCGTCTCTATCTCTCTGGTAGGAGAATATTTGGCGCTGTCCCGCTCGCACGGTGTTTTATCACAGTCCTTTCCCCCTCCTTTATTCAGTGCGTTTTATTTAGTTTTCACCCCTTAATGGATTTATTCCGCGTTGTGGTTCTTTGACCTTGTCTGGTGGAGGAGTCTGTTAAGTATAATGTATGGGCTTGACCTAAAATCTGTGTGCGTTTAGTTGTGGGTCAGTGTGGAAGATAAATAATAAGTTTGTACGCAAATGCGGCGTCTCGACTTTGGTCGAAGTTGTTGAAGTAGAAAGAAACGTCTTTGGAGCCGATGTGTTGACATGAGACCGTGAACTTCAAGGTTTATTTTGTGCTAAGATATATAGAAAAGAATTGGAGAAATATTTAGTGTGGAGTGTTTAGACAATTTAGGGACTTTAGTTACTTGTTATAAATAAGTTTTTTTTATCTTTTTTTCTAGTGTTTTAGTAAGTTATATTAAATGACGATGTACGAATATATTAATAATTTTTACCACTATCGACTAGATAGTGGTAAAAATCATAATTATATATTCGGTCTTACCACAACAAGCCAAGCAGTAGTGTGTAAGCATTACTGTGTTCCGGTTTGATGAGCAGAGTATCCAGTGAAATTACTGGGCTTATGAGACTTAATACCTAATGTCTCAGGGTAACGAGCGATCTGCAGTGCCGCGCAGGCCTTTGTGTTTCAAAGTTCTGGGTGGCACTGCAATTGTTATGGGCCGGCGTTATGCTTACCATCAGGCAAACGACCAGCTCGTCTCGTTACCATATTATAACATAAAAAAAAAAAAAAAAAAAAAAAAAAAAAAATTAAAAACACGCTAATCATGTGTTGAACTCTCGCGTAAGGTTAAACCTTGAATTAAGGCGTGTCTAATCATTGTCTCACTCAATTCTGGTAACATATCTATTTATTTTAGACGTTTATCTTTAGACACTGTCGAGCTAAACAGTTGTTTAAAAGTTGCTTTTTGTTACCATGGAAACCATCATCTGAATCATCTGTCAGAAGCCATAATGACACATATGTCATAGTTAAGGTCCGCAAATAAACCTTTATATGCACCCTGGGGTCATTATGACACGTCGATACGTCATAAATAAAGTCACCCTTACAAGGGGAAGTGAAAATAAAATTAGTTACACTGCTTCATCATGTGTAGGGCTCTTAAGCTGTTAACTGATACGACCCTTAAGTGGGTACAACGTGTTTTTATTTGATTTTGTAATGATATGTTAGTTAAGGGTTTTTTTAATTGTCCTATGCGTTTATAGGATAAGTAGACCAGCCATTCTTGATAAATTGACTAGAATAAGCAACGTTTAGACCTATTTGGATAGGTCTTTGCATGATGGTAGGACATTTTCAAGTGCTTATCTGGCTAGCTACGTATCCTCAGTTGAAAGTTATCCTTGTAATACCATATAGAAAACTATTGCTTAGACGAAAATAAAATAAAAGTACAGTTTTGAGATGTTTAAATTTACAAAAATATGTACACTTGACAAATCAAACGATTACTAATTACAAAATTCTATCAATAAATAATTCGTAATTAAATCCGATCCTAAACAGTAACAGCACAATGTGGGGTAAAAGTAACAGTATTGACTCAGCAAAGCAATTGTTTGTAGATGTCAGAGACTGAATGCCCTCGGGCCGCACTTTGCAACGTTCAATTACTGGCTGTGTTACCTTTGTGTAGCTAATAACTGTGCAAGAACGTTTTGGGGTTGAATTGCTTTTTTTTCTTTGAGGACTTTATCAATTGAATATTATTTTTATGAATATAATTTTAACATAGAAATGCGTGATGAATTTAGCTTGTTCGCCGGTGGTTTTGCAGATATGTATTTCAGCATAAAATATTTCTGTCTTTTTTTAAATGAAACGATATATTTTTAACATTTTTTTTTATTAGATGGTCGATTTGAATTTGACGATTACCCTTTCCTACAATGCAGTTGAGGGTTCTGAACAAGTTTATTTTTGATAAACTAGATTGGACTACCTACAGGACAGCGGGGTAGTTTACAAAAATAATTGGACCATCACCCCTAGTAAAGGCCTGTAGTCCAACTAGTTGGACAGACCAGTTGGACCACTGTCCCGACCCGGTTTTTTACATCTAGTGTTGTGCCTTTCAAATCACTGGATAAAACTTGTAACAAGGATTATTAAATGTATATGCCGTTTATTTTGTTAACTGTTTTTATTACTATTGTCCGAGATAAAGATTTATTACAAAGTAGTTGTTAAAGGCATGACTTGCTCTTGAAGTCTGCCGCCAAGCAGTAGTGTGCAAGCATTACTGTGTTCCGGTTTGATGAGCAGGGTATCCAGTGAAATTACTGATATGAGACTTAATACCTAATGTCTCAGGGTAACGAGCGCATTGCAGTGCCGCGCAGGCCTTTGTGTTTCAAAGTTCTGGGTGGCACTGCAATTGTTATGGGCCAGCATTATGCTTACCATCAGGCAAACGACCAGCTCGTCTCGTTACCAAATAACATAAAAAAAAGACTTGTCCGTTGGTCCAGAATAACTGAGCAAAGTTGGACGTACTACGATGCGGCACGCCTATTCGCCGGTAACGAAGCATGAATATTAAGCTATAGATACCTACACCTATCAATAGGTAACTTACTGCGCTGTATGCAAAGCCGTCGAAAAGCCGCAGATTAATAAAAACAAAAGCAGCGGCGAAATGGGCAGAAATCCCGAACAGCCGGTCACAGGCTCGCTACAAAACTTTTTTCACCATTTTGATAGTCGATTTGCGGCTCCCACCCTTCGGTAGGGGTAGGGGGTGCCTCCGTCAAAAACATTACTCTGCCCATCCGCGTGGAAGATTTAATTTTCATTTTTATCTGAAACATCCCCCTTTGTAGTGGTTATTCTGTATCCAATTAGGACGCTTTGAGGATTTTTCTGTTACTCCCACATAGCTGCAGTGCCGTTTGGAGGTATGGAATTTTTAATTTCGATCTTTTATGTCTAAGTATGTTTGTAATATCGCTATTTCGAAATAATATAAGGTTGGAAGAAGTGTTAATTATTTTAATTTTATTTCGAGATGAAACAAAAATTGTT
Organism: Crocallis elinguaria; assembly: GCA_907269065.1. Lineage (NCBI taxonomy): Eukaryota > Metazoa > Arthropoda > Insecta > Lepidoptera > Geometridae > Crocallis > Crocallis elinguaria. Next base: position 5,504,577 of record OU026076.1, read on the forward strand.
TTACGTTTTATATACTCTGAAAATTGAACGACGAGGCAAACGACCGGCTCGTCTCGATGTCATATAGCATAAAAAAAGAGTCGAATTTTGAATCAACACAGTCTACCTCATTTTACATTTGAGCCATCGTTGCTTCAAAACCACTTCAGCAAACGACACAGTCATAAAAAACAATGATTCCAGATAGCTAAAACATCGCCTCTACCTGTCATCAAACCATATCATCAAGCAATTACCACACGGGCCCGAGCAGAGAGCGTGAAAGTACGAGTTTGTAAGCTGATACCAGTCCGGCCGTGATCGACGCGTGATATGTTCCCCGAACATGCGATGCGACGGACCTGATGTGCGTCATATCGTGTAATATATCGGTTATTATGTGTATATACATATATGTTTTATATGTTTCCAGAATTATGTTTGAATTGTTTAATCTAGTCTAGCTATAACGTTTGTTATCTATACTCCGTCCAACCATTTGTTATACTTTAGACATTCTTTCTATCTGTAGTGCTACCAATATCTTTAGTTGCAAATAAACTTTTTTTTTTTTTATTATTATAGACAGCTCGAGCTAGTGATGTCCTAATGCGTTACCGATTCGATTTCTTACAATATTGGAACTATTTATGAAGAATGGTTAGTTAATTTAACAAATCATCACGCAAGAATCCGATGATTGTTATAATAATAAAATTGAAGTATTTTAGTTAGGTAGTTATTTTATTTCCATATAACTTTTTTCATCCTTATCTTGTTGAAAATCATATTATACATCCCTGTATATGATTTAATCCCTTTATACAACTGTACATTTAATAGCCATGTCTGGGATGCGATTCCGAAATATAAACGATCAGAAACAGTAGCTTCCTACACGGAATCATTCCGAGTGAATTAAAATCATCCTGATGACTTTGGCTGGAGAGGACTGCGTTTGGAGGTACTCATTACCCAATCTGGTCATCAGAGACACACTGGTCTCCCGTAGTAGTCACTGTGCATCAAGTCTTCTGCCCGTGTCCGTCTGTCTGTCTATCTGTCCATGTGACAAGACCAGGAATCAAAATCTATAGGGTACTTCCCGTTGACCTAGAATCATGAAAATTGACAAGAAGCAACAATATAGCGCAAGTAAAGGGAAAATCCGAAAACCGTAAAGCCGTAAACATCACAAAAAAAGCTATTAATTATTTTGGTGAATGTAACTGATTACCTAACGATTACCGGGAAGGACGAACTACATATTTACATTTCCAGATGACAATAATAATGCTTACCTAACAATGAAACCTGTAAGTAAATAAACACTTTTATGCGATAAAGCACAGATAATAGGTACAGCAAAGGTACAGCACTAACCTTTCTTCATCCCGCTCATATCAGCACCATTGCATCCAATAGCTTGCGGCCCCGGGCTCAAGCTATGCAGCTGGTAGGGCGGGGTCCTGGTGTCTATCTGCGCAGGCCACGGAGCCCTGGGCCACGCCGGGGGAGCTCCAGGGGTGCCCAGGAGTCGCAGCCGCTCGTAGACCGGGGTGGAACAGTCTGATGGTGACTGCTGGCTTGAGGATTTCTCTTTTTGAGCGGCTAGGTTGCGCAGAACGCGGTTGATAGATGACACCTGTGGAAGAATAAGCGAATTAGTTTGATATTTTATTTTTCTTTTATTTGCTCTAGGCTAGCGCTTTTTTTATTTGATTGGATAACGAGACGGGCAAGTCACGATGGTAAGCACAAACATTGCTGTGCCACTCAGAACTTTTAGCAGTGCTTCATCTGATTTTTGATCGAAGGTGGTAAACAACCAAACACACTATACCTATAAGATAGGACATAGGACTATGTAGAACTGAGAGTCAGTTCGCCAAAACCTAAAAAAGTAGGATGCCTGCGAAGACGTACTGCGCCGACCCCATGTAAAATGTGACAAGAGCAGAAAGGAGGTGTCAGCGTTTTGAAAATAAATCAAAACAGCATAAATGTTTAAGTTCCATAAGTAAACAGCTATAGTACCGTATTTTTACCTACCTAATCTTTAGTCGAAGTACCTACCTAATAGTAGAGAAGTGTTTTTTATAAGTTAAAATGTCTAATAAGTCTGGTCTTAAAAACAAAAAGAAATATTATTCTATTTCCTGATCTCATTTCTGAGATAGTCCGATGTTTCGACTAAGGGCGGCCGGTGACGACTCGAGATCAGACGACCGTGCAATTAATTGAATTTTAAAGATATTTTGTTTAAAAATCGTCGAAATGATCCGCTGGAACAGACGTTAACTGTTGTTTAATTTGGGTGCGTTTTTACACACATAGTGTACATTTTTTTTCAAAACCTTTTTTGTCTCAAAACTTTTTTTTGTCTTTGTAGATATGTCTTAGAGGTAGGTACTTATACAATCATAGTTTATAATATTTTTTGTTACCTCTAATGTAAGTCATCAAAGATCTGTATGTTCATTGCGAGTGCTAAAAACAATTTTTTTTTTCGACTCGAATTTTATAAATGCATAAAAAATAGGTCAACACTAGCCAGAGATGCATTAGAAATTACCCAAAGAGAATATAACGCTACGCTAGAAAAGACGGGACTCGATGTACTGTCAAACTGAAAAGTGCATCCAGAGTTCATAAATTCCCCTTCCAGTCCTACCAACATGTAAATATATGTCTCACAGTAAACGTTATGAATAAAGGTCGAATATTATGATATTCGACCTTTACTTATCTTTGGAGAATTTGGATAAATTGAGAAACTTGAAAATGTTGGAATGTCATTGATCTTTTTCTTAAGTGACAGCCAGTGCCCAGTCGACCAATTGCCTCTCATACTTTTTTAAAATTTATTTTAGGTAAGAAACAGTGGCACAATGCAATACTGACTCCATAGCACAGATGCTCATAGTAAGCAATAATGGTATCTAAAAAAATCCTAATATTTAATACACAGATTATTTATTAGGTTTCACTATAAGTAGGTGTGATTAAAAAGTACTTATATCTTCATTAACGGGAAAACGTCCACTGCTGGCCTGCTGGCCTCCCCTATAATGGGTTGATTTTACCATTATACCCTGGCTTGGTAGGCGTCTTGCTGATCGCAGTAGATTATGATGTTGTCCGAGGAGAAAGCTGCTGCCCATTCCCTGGATATTCCCTAAGTCAGTTCTTACGGCACCCACGGGAAGATATGGGGTGGTAGGTAGGTAGAGGTACTATTCTTAGCTGGGACCACACGCGGGACAAAGTACTTATATATCTAAAATAATTGAAAAAAACTTCAGGGAGTCGTCTGGACTCATGTAAAATTATCTCACACAGTTCACATTACCTAGGCACATACTCTTTATTATTAGCTAAAATATCATTATCACCGGTGCAAGTACGGATCTTTTCGGTCGATAAAATTGACAGTTCAAATCGATAAAGTGGGATTTATCGAGCCTCGAAACAATCGACAAAAGTTATCGAAAAGCTAGGTGAAATCCAAAGAGAATATAGAGCTACTACAATACTTTACAATCAGACTTCGGTACTCGCAACATTCGATAAATTTGTCGAGTTTTTCGGTTCGACAAATTTATCGAACCGACTTCCGTACTCGCGCCGCACAACGTCTAATTTTAATAAAGCGATAAGTACCGTCCTTTAGTTGATACGCAAAATAATGTTACGCTATTTTTAATTTTAATGATATTTTAAAGACCCCCAAAAAGGCAGAACGAAAACGACCCAGGCCACCCAGACCAAGGAAAACCGAAAACCCGGCACCAACTGTCACTGTCATGTGACAGCGCGCCAAACGGACATGGTACGTAACTTAGACGTAGGACAGGAAGGCCGTAAGACGATAGATGGTAACGCGATACGGAGCTGCGCGGTGGTCCCCGCACTGGCCTGACTGGCAGATGATGGAATGCCCGATCGACCGAGAAAACGCGGCACGTTCGAACAGCGAACATTACTTTTTTCCAAAAAAGTTTTTGTCTATGATTTTGATTTGGAAAAGATCACTGTGATAACATCGCGTCTCTATTCTTCTAAGTTATCTTACATGAAATTTGTCATTCAAAAGTATAAATAAAATATTATTGTAATGTTATGAAGGGTAACGAACCCAATGCAGTGCCGCGCAGGTCTTTGTGATTCAGTTCTGGGTGACATTGCAATTGTTATGAGTAGGCGTAATGCTTACCATCCATAGACATCTGAAGTAAGTTTTCCTTCATAAATCCGTGTTACCATTAGTCAAACGGTCTGTCGTATAAAGTATAATATTTTGGGTTTGGATGGAGGCGTCGAGGGATCGAGGCCGTTTGAAGGATGTGGGGGAGACATTTTTCCAGCAGTAGATAGGACACATTAGATTAAATAAAAAAAATAATTTAATCAATATCGCTCGGCTATTGGAAACAAAAACAAAAGAAAATTATAAAAGAATATAGATATTTTGTCAGAGGGGCTGTTGGTCGTGCGACAGCTGTTGCAAGTCGTAATCTTATGCATGCTAATGTATAAGATAGGCCTGAGTAGGTATAGTTGATATACTCTGTAATTCATTAGCTCGGATTTTTTTGCTTGTGGATTTAACCGGGCTCAAAATTTTATTTCCAATCTTAATAGTTTTCCAACAAGTCGTAAAATAAGCTCGTTATATCAATTCCCAAGTTTTTTCTCAATGGAAAATCAATCATAACAAGAGTTACAAAATATAAGTCAGTTTTCTACAGTCCAGTAGTCATAAAGTATTTCTTTAAAGAGTTGAAATTTTTCGTATAAATGAAATGGAAAATTTTAACAAGCAGTTTTTCAACGCTTCGTGTTGACAGCCAATGATTCGAGCCAATTAAATGTTTATTTATTTTATTTTTAATTGTCTATTACTACAAGGACTCAATTAGTTTAGATAAAAGGTGAGCAATTAAATCTGATGGAGCGTGAAGGTGAACAAAGAAATTATTGTTTATGCTGCTTAAAATATGTTTTTAACATAATCAAAACAATTTAAAAAAAAATCAAATTATCAAAAATAAATAAAATCTAAACCTTTCCAGTTCAAATTTTTAAGTACATATAGTGAGTTATGAAAAGGAATTATTTAGCCTTCAAAACTTGTCCAAACTGAATAAATTGCAAAATGTAATGATTAAGTACTTTTGAATATGTCTATTGCCAGGTGGTAGGACTAACTCTTCTGCGAGTGTCCGCTGAGTGAGTAGATTGTAGTCTGCTGCAGTAATACGCCAGTAAAACTGTGTTTCGGCTTGATGAGCTGTCAGTGAAATCATGGTGAAATCACTGGGCTAATGTGACTTGTAAAAAGTTTTTTTTTTTAATTTATGTTATTAGGTAACGAGACGAGCTGGTCGTTTGCCTGATGGTAAGCATAATGCCGGCCCATTACGATTGCAGTGCCACCCAGAACTTTGAAACACAAAGCCATGCGCGGCACTGCAGTGCGCTCGTTACCCTGAGACATTAGGTATTAAGTCTCATAAGCCCAGTAATTTCACTGGATACTCTGCTCATCAAACCGGAACACAGTAATGCTTGCACACTACTGCTTGGCGGCAGACTTCACGAGCTAAGCGGTGGTAACAACCCAGACGGACACTCGCAGAAGAGTTAGTCCTCCCACTAACAAAATAAAAAGTTAAAGTATAATACCTAATGTCTCAGGGTAACGAGCAGTATTTAGTGCCCCACAGGCCCGTGATTTTAAAGTTCTGAGTGGCACTGCAATTGTTATGGGCTGGCGTTATGTTTACCATCAAGGAAACAAGCTGCTCGTCTCTTTATCAATAAGTATAAAAAAAGTCGTGTGTTAAAAAAAGTTCACCAAAAGGTGTGGATATTATTACGAGTTATGTTATGAGACTTATGAGTTATGAGCAACCAAGCCCAAACACATGTAATATTTTTTATTCCATTAGAAAAGACTAAAATTATTATATCTACTATAAAAATAGAATATTTCACTATCTTCATATAAGATAAAGTCATCAATCATTATCAATACATTACTAGACACTATCACATTAGTATCGCACTTTATTTCGTAATCAATGTCATCATTTTTTTTAATCTATAACAAAATTACATTAGAACTGGCGCATATTTGAAAATACGACATGTTCATACGGATTTTACGGATATGCGGTAAGCAACCGACCCGCGCATAAAGTGTGGCCATGTGTGAAAACCGTCTGTGCCAACCGTATAAAAAAAAAACCGCTAAAGTACCGTCCTGTAAACGGTCCTTTAATTCGAATTACACACGCCGATTGACTTGTTTCGCTGATTGTACACCAATTATTAAATAACCCTTAAAATAAATATTTTAAGCGTTCATTTATTTATATGTTCTCTATAAAATATTTACAATACAAGAGACCTTTAAATTTACATATTTATACGAAACCAATTTTCTCTAAAAGAGTGCATTTAGACAATGTTTGAGTATAATGGGTGCATTTCACTCGACTAAAGTTTTATAAGGTTTTTAATGTGTACAACTGTACACGGTGGATTTGATTTGTCGTAATTCGATTTTTAAATACAGGTAGCTGGGGTTAGATTAAAAAATAGTCGAGTGAAGATTTCTTGTCAAAGGATTTCTTTGAAACATTTTTTTAAAAGATAGGTATTCTTTTCAAATGATCAGAAGAAGTTATACTTGTTGAGTACTACCTGATTTTGGTTTCATACGAAACAAAGTTGATGGAGCGTATTTTTCTTTTTTTGTAGTTTCTGAATTGGCCTGTATTAAGTTAAATTTAAACAATCTTTTGTGTGGAAAATTATGTTTTTCCAGAGAAACTTTTATAAAAACGTAATTGGTACTGTAATCCTGTGACCGCCTTCCGGCTCCGTCATCAGAACCCTGCACCTGTAATCTAAGATCAGAGTACTTGTATAGACAAATCGAAGCCAAAGCAGATTAGGTTACGTCGTTTCGTTCCTGTGGCCGCCTTCCGGCTCCATCATCACACCAGCTCTAAGACATTATTTTATTGCATTGTCATCCGATTTACATAATATGTAGGTATGTAAAATTTCGGTTCAATCGAACACCAGGAAGTGGGTCTTTAGCTTGCAAGATATGACCTAAACAAACTAGCATAGTAGGTACATTGCAAGTTTAATAAAACCTTGTAGATCAACTAGTTTATTTGCTCTGTACACTGCATGAAGGTCACATGCATGAAGGTCGGCTCGATAAAAAAAAAAGTTTTATTTCGGATAGGTACATTCCATGAGTTTGTAACAGTTTTTCTCAAAACTATGATATTATACAAAGAGAGCGGTGGAGCTTTACTTGTATTTTATAGGTAATATCTAGTTATACTTCGAGAGCTTCGAAAAGTCATGTTAGGTACTGTATCATGTATGATGTGGTATTTTGTAAGTTAAATAAATGACACAAATTTTCTATGTTATAAAGATTGATTTAGCCAATAATAACAAGATTAGACGATAGCAAGATAGTTTTTTTTCGGAGATTAAGTTATATTTTAAATGCATTTTACATTTTGGCATGTTGCGACGTTTTCCTTTATCGAAAACTCAAACTGATTGTGGGATTCAAACCCTCGAGCTGTAGGCGATCTCACTACAACGATTGAGCCATGATGGCCGTAGTTAAAAAATATTATAATGTGATTAAAGATCATCATAATTAAATTAATCATTATAATTTTACTCACATGCTGGTTATACAGCACATCGAAATAAAAACATCATAAAATACTTAAAACCATATTTAAAAAAAATAACGGTTATAATAACGCCACCAAATTCAAAACCAACAGAAATTGATATCGAATTGTCTCATCACGCGCGTCACCAACTCCATGGCATCACAAATCACTGCTGTTGCCTAAAACACAACGCGTTCCAAATACAAAATAAAATACATTAAAAACGTTCCGTTCCCGTCCCAGCACCAATCAAACGTACCCCGTAAAAGTATGAAAGGTGCCCCCTAAATACCGGGTGAGACGAAGCGCGAAAATTATCTTATATTTGCTCAGACGGCGTGAACTCAGGGCGCGAATACTTTTCAATAAGCTTAGAGAGCGTTTTTTTTTTTATTTTGCGAGAGCCATCTTGTAAAGCATGGGTCGTACGGAGTTACGGCAAATAGAGGGTCTTTATAAATCGATACGATTTCTCTGATTGCTCGGCGTTAAGTTTGTTGGTCGTAGAAATTATTTATTAGGTAATGAAAACAAGGTTCCTTAATTGCAACTAGCTATTAGTTAAGTCCTAGCCCTGTCTTTTCCAGTTGTGGGTCCCGTCAGAGCGAGAGAGATAAGGGAATGGGCAGCAGAATTCTTCTTGGTAGAGATCTTAATCTATTGCAAACGCCAAGTTGCCTGCCAAACGCGGTGTTGTAATTATGGGCTGCGAAATCCCCAATATGCCTATAATCAGCAGTGGACGTCTTCCGGCTCATGATGATGATTAGTTTAGCTTATTTGAAAGACACGTGGAGTTGGTGTTCATTAATACAAAAAAAAACATTGCAATAAATCTGTCATGTGCGAAAACTCCGTAGAAGTCTCGTAGAAGTAGTGTATTTCAACTAAGTAGTTCTGTAAGTATAGACTTTTTTCAGTTCTTTTTTTTGGTATTTTACAGGACCTTCCCATTGGTTGGCTAGTGACCTCTGCAACGTCACTGACCGGAACAAGTAGTACCAATTAACGGTTCAACTATGGGCAGCAGTAAAATTTAAAAAGTACCATGCTTTGATCAATTTTATTCAGTAATAAGTTGAGCTTGAAAGCGCGGAATTCCATGGAAATAAAGAATACGTTGTAACTCGACAATTAACATGTAATTGCAGATATAGTCATGCGTGATCAAAACTATTATGACAAAATACGTAAATCCAATTTTTTTTTTAATTTCCGTACTAACCTTAACCGTAAACATTTGCGAGGTCACGCAAGCGTCTTCACATTTCGACATTCTCAAATTCCCGTTTCCTTCACTAGCGATATTTAATACAAAAAAGCAGTGCATTACTCCCAGCATTGTCGGTCTTGTCGAGCCCCGGAGGCCTCGACAAAAGGCAACCTGCTGGCTCTATTGTGTGCCAAGTCGGCACTTTGCGAGTCAATATTTTTGGTGACTTTCGCTCTTTCCCCGCTCGCAAGCGCTTAAAGAAAGCGATGTAAGCGAACAAATGCGCACCTACTCCATAGTGTTGATTATTTTTTATTTTCTATTGTTTTTGCACTTTTTGTACGATCCAATCGAATTGAAGTGGATGTTTGTTTACAAGCTCAGCTTTGGTGCAGATTACAAAGGGTCGAGGGTCCTTTTGCTCTGAAAAATCAACGTATGTTAGAAGCTGATGAATATTGAAAAGCGCTTTCACATATGGTACCTAATAAATTAAAGCGCTTTTGAATCTTTGTTCAGAGCACAAACATAATTGAATTACAAGAATTGCAAATTCCCTAACAATAAATAAATCACTCACAACAAAAGCTAAGACAACAATTAAATTAAAACCACCGCACACCGCCCCTTCAAGACGCGTAACGCCTCCAATTTCAACAGAAAAAAAAAACGCCCATAGACAAGAAAGTCAAAACGGCGCTTAATTCGACCGATTCCCACGTTCGAAAATTTAATTTTAATTGTCGAACTATTGTTGGCAATCAAAGAAATGGGTCAATACAGTAAGGAGCTCATTTTCATTGTTTGATTGAGACGTATAGGCATTTGTCAATACATTTATGCTTTGAGAAGCGACGGGGGGTGGTCTGTTGGCACTCAATAATGCCTTGAATACACGCAGGCCAAGGTGTTCTTTGACTAAAGATTGGTGAATGGAGTCATTTGAGAGTGAAATGATATGCAGTGCAGTCATTAGGTGTTCTTACTGGGGTAGCCCGTAGTAACGAACAGATCCTTTATTGATCTGTACTTCATTTTCCACACACAGTTTCACAGCTAAACGGATTTAAGTTGAATAGTGTTTGTCATAACATGATTTAATTTTGGTATTAAAATATTTTTTACCTACTTTTTTATAACGGTTTTCTGTATATAGTTCTACATATTAGATCTTGAAATCGAAATTTAAAAAAAATTGCAGTTAGTTTACACTACGTGCTAGATGTAAAACACCGAATAAAAAACACAAGTTATTACGTGATGTAAAACATGTGATTTTAAAGTAAGTACACTAATAAAATATCCTTTTATAGTAGATAGTTATATTACTAGATAAAACTAGATAGATTACACATATATAACTAAATAGTTATGTGGGTATATAAAATTATTCTCTACAACTTTTTTTTTTATGGCTAAATGCCTTTATTAACTAGCTAATACATAAATAAACACTACATCTAACCTAGCTAGCTACAAAAACAGTTGGATAATCTACAAGCCCTAGTAGGCCTATAGATAATCCAAATGTTCTAGCCCACTACCAGTAGGAAGTGTACCCAGCATGCTGGCGGCATTGCCACGTTGAACCGCAACGCTCGTTCCTTGGAAATTGGGGCGGCCCCTAGTGTGGGACGCTACTTGTGTCGACACTTTGGCACCGTCTCATATTTCCGAGACACAAATTAGGGCTGGCGCCGCGGCTTCTTCGGCTGAGCGACTCAAGCGGCGCAAATATGCTAACCTCGGGAGCGGTTACATATTTGAGCCGTTTGGTGTTGAACCATTGGGTCCGTGGGGGCCGGGAGCTCATAATATTTTCAAAATTTTGTCAGAGCGTTTGATTTCTCTACAACTACATACACAGGTGGATCGTACACTTTTTTCAAGGATTTCAAAAATCTATTAAAAACCTTATAAAGGGAAAAACGCTTCCAGCACCAAAGTCTACTAAAACTAAAAAAACGTTTAAATTATTAGGTAAAATAACAAAATGCACCTAAAGGTTACAACCCGATAGAGCTGAATAGACGGTATCTAATGTAATGTAAACGTTTGAATAGTTAAAGAATGTTTTGTCTTTTTCTATTCAGTCAAAATTGTCAGAGAACAACAAAGACAAAACATAGCTTAACTAAACCACAGATTATCACAACGATTATTAATAAGAACCTTTGTAGATTAGTTATAAGTAGTATCTCTATATAGTTAGTTTGTGGGTTAGTTAGGCAATAGTAATTTATTCATATCACGCTATAAAACGTATTTAGAAATAAGATTTAGTGCCCAAAACTGTGGAACAAAACAATTTTCTGCTCAAACAGGTTTAGACAAGGTGCCACCTACATACGTACTTGTCTAAAAACAATGTTCATGTACTTCCTAGGTAACAGCACATTTTGTAAGTCAATCGGTCAAGCGCGAGCCGCTCGGGATGGCGTGTAAGCATTCACCAGACCATAACTAACACTAACGCCTGTAAATATGTCGAATACTGGGATTTCCCGTGTGTTTTTCGTGAGATTTACTCGCACTTTTTTAAGCTATGATGGTGGCATCTTAATGAAAGGAAGGTGATATACTAAGTTATATCACGCATTACATAATAGTACCTAATGTTACAAAGTGACCTCCCGGTGACTATTAAGTGCAGGATCTAACTACTCCATTTTTTTGACTGTTGTTTTTTTTATATAAAATTGGTTTACGTTTGACCGTTTTCTCACCTGATACTAAGTGACGATGCGATTAAAGATAAACCAATTTCTTTAGGTTAAGTTAGTAATTACAGCGCTTATGGGACTTAATATTAATGTCTCAGAGTATATAATGAGCGCACTATGCAGAGCTGCGGAAGCCTTTCAAAGTTGTGAGTGGCACTGCAATTGTTATGGACCGGCGTTAGCTTACCATCAGGCAAAAGACAGACTGGTTTCATAATCAAATATTATATAAAAAAAAAGTTAGTTCGATGACGAATAAATAGTTACTAGATTTTTGCATAAGTATACCTATGCAGCTATGATCACATTTTTTTAAATCTCAGGATTGATATTTGCAGCTAACCGTGCCTAAGTAGGATATCCCATTTTTCATTTTCCTCGCACGTTAGCGTCCCGGACATTTTCCGCTAGATCTATATAAAATCCCGGAATCCCGCCAGAACTCGGACACGACTGGGTGGCGTAAAATTGTTTATTGATTTATTCGCGATTTCCTGTATTTGGAGGGACTCTTCACGCGCGAATTGGAAGAAATAATGGAGCTGAAGAGTGCAGGTTGGATAATTTTTAAAGTCTATTTGATGGTCTTAAGACTTAATACCTAATGTCTCAAGGTAACGAGCGCACTGCAGTGCCAAGCAGGCCTTTGTGAATGAAAGTTCTGGGAGGCACTGCAATTGCTATGGGCCGGCTATGCTTACCATCAGGCAGCGACCAGCCCATCTCGTTACAAAATAATATTTAAAAAAAATGAAGTAATTGAGGAAAATCCTAGTAATTAAAGAATAATCCTAATCCTTTAATTTTCATCTTACGATGTCACGTGTCAGATATCAGGCGTGTAATGTCCAGGGTGTATAGACAGTAACTTTCTAAAATAGCTAACAATAAAAGCAAAGTACTTTTTTTCCCAACAATTTTCACAAGTTTAGTCAATGGGCATTAAGCATCTTCACTATTCTCACTATTATTTTATTTATTTAAACAGCTTTGTTCAACAGAAACCTTTTTAAATGGTGGTAAAATTTTAAATATAGTACAATAATGAACTAAAGCATATGTGGGGTCAATATAATTAAATACCTAAATCTTTGAGACCCAGCCAAATGGCAAAAAGTCAATTGTGTTTACTTGGCGAACCGGTCCAAATTCTACAGTAATGATTTTAATGACAATAAAAGTCAGTATTATTATTACTGGAATATAATAGTAGTGTATTATTAATATTGGCACGGGGATGAACGCTCGAATGAATCAGAATGACACACTTTTTCAACGGTTTTATTTTCGTTTTTGACGGGTTTCTTTTTTTTTTGTTTGACTTTCTATAGCACCTTTATAGGGATGTTCATTAGAAATATAACTGCTTTTTATTTTAAAAAACGTAACTGTGTAAACGCTGTGTACATGATCACGTCTTCAGTATCTTTTTCTTAGCTTAGCGTGACACCAGGGGCCTTACTTCATAAATCGAACGTCAAAGCTTCGGCTGACGGATCGGTATATTCCTACCACGAAAGACAAAATTTCAAGTGCAAAAATCGAATCGAACGTTGGAACCGAAACAGTTTCATAGTAGGAAAACTGTGATCCGTCAGCCGAAGCTTCGACGTTCGACTTTCAGACTAAGACCCCAGATTCTGCCACAAGATTTTGAAAAAAAAGTTTTTTACAATGCAATTTAGTTACTCTCCTATGAAAATATTATTATTCCATCACTACCCTATTGTCACCCGAAACCGCGATCCGACATCTATAATTACATACAACTGACACTGCAGACTGTAATCATCTGATTAAACACGGAATTACATGAAAAAGCGCATTAATATTCATCAGTACAAAGATCTCGATAGTGCTGTTAATACCCCTCGAACAACAAAAAGCTGACAAGTATCTCGTTTAATACACAAAGCGTAGCGTGGACGCCGCATAAAATTATAATAAATATTCAGAGACAGAGATGGAAATAATAACGCAACTAGAGCGAAAGAGACGGAGGATAGAAACGGTCATCCCTAGTTGCATCTCTATGCATAGGGCTGCCACGATCTCGGTTTGAGATATGTCCTTTATTTCCCTCGTGTACGTCAGTCTAACTTACGTATGACACTTTGCGGATATAACAATGCTTGGATAGTTCAAATAAGAGTTTTAAAAAATACTTTGCAAAAGGATGACTTTTCTCTATCTTTTTTAGAATAATCATAGAGACATAATTTATTCCAATCATAATTAAGTAAGTTTTTTTTTATGTTATTTGGTAACGAGGCGAGCTGGTCGTTTGCCTGATGGTAAGTATAACGCCGGCCCATAACAATTGCAGTGTCACCCAGAAGTTTGTAACACATATGCCTGCGCGGCACTGCAGTGCGCTCGTTACCCTGAGACATTAGGTATTAAGTCTCATAAGCCCAGTAATTTCACTGGATATTCTGCTCATCAAACCGGAACACAGTAATGCTTGCACATTACTGCTTGGCGGCAGACTTCACGAGCAAAGCGGTGGTAACAACCCAGACGGACACTCGCAGAAGAGTTAGTCCTCCCACTAACGCCATACTAATAGTAAAGCCAAGAAATAAACAAAATTTTGACAGCCCTAGTAATAAACCACATCCGTAAATCGTAAAGGTGACAACACACACTCGTCATTTGGACGTCGAACAGGGGCACTACATGTCGGACTATGTGTGGGGTGCTTTAACGGTAATTCGTAATAAGTCATAACTCATGTGTTAACTAAAGGAGGGTCTAATAATAATGGCTATCAATTCAGATTCGCGTCGAAACCCATTATTAAAGTATGGGTGATGATTTTGATGTTTGGGGAGACCGGAAGATGGTGACATCTGTGAAATTGCTATAAAACTGCTTAAAGGTTTTGAAATATACACATTTTACGGTTAGCCGTACTATTTAGTTATTGACACGGTAATTTAGGATTGAAAGGTCTAACGATTTGAAATGTTTTAGAAACGGTTTGCTACTACGAGTACGTCTGTCGTAAGCCAGTTACGTTATTTTCGTAGAAAAACTGAGTAAAAATTAAGGTAAAGTTTTTATGTACTATATTATAGCAGCGGGCGATGCTTTTTTGAAAGAAAAAAAAAATAAAGTTGAAAAGATCTTAATCGATATGTTAGTCATTTCAGAATCGATATTAGTGTTAGTAATGCACATCTTGTGTGATCCATATAAAACGCAGAGTTGGACCACAGACTTAACTTCTCAATCCGTATTTAATATAATAAATGCGAAAGTGTGTTTGTAGGTTTGTTGGTCTGTCCTTTTTTGTCACGCAGCAACGGCGCAATGGATCCTCGTGATTTTTTGCATAGATATAATTTATGGATCGGAGAGTAACGTAGGTTATAGTGTGAGTAACTTTTTATAGTGTGAATAACTTTTTATCCCGGGAAAATGCACTGTACCTGTGTGTATCGCCACGCCGGTGAAACCGCAGGCAGAAGCTAGGTACAGATAATAAATGAACACAATCGTACACTGTCTTAACTATTTAACAAAATCCAAACATGCATTTTGATATCTGAGTCTTCGAATGTACTCAAAAATCGCTTTTATGTAATCAGTTTTATCATTTACATTTACCTATCCATATCCATACAGATAAATAAAATTGAAGTGTCTGTTTGTAATATCAAAATAACAGCTTTTTACTAAATGCATATGAAAGTATAAACGGGACCTACACCAAAACAGCCATTTTTTAAATTTTTGTCTGTCTGTCTGTTTGTTCCGGGTAATCTCCGAAACGGCTGGGCTGATTTTGACCGGACTTTCACTGACAGATAGCTGATGTTACAAGGAGTAACATAGGCTACTTTTATTTTGGAAAAAGAATTAGGCTTCCACGCAAAAAAATAAAAACCATGAAATCCAAAATCTCCACGTGGGTGAAACCGCGGGGCAGCAGCTAGTTTCACATAAAGCTGAAAAGCCAGTGGCTCTCGTACAAATCATGAAAACCACATCATTGGCAAGCCAAAACGTAACAACAGAAATCTCGAGTTCTCATTGGCTAATGGATTGTGCTCCGCGCATTCCCCGCTAGGTGGCGAAAAGCGACCGCGGCTGCAATTGCCCGCCAGATATGTGGCAATCGCTAAATTGCCCAGCAGATATGTAACAACACACTAATCGTCAGTATTGCTGTTTGTGGCGAGCGAAATTAGATTATAGCGGATTTGATCGGGTATGTATCAAAAGTTTATGTATTGTGGGCTTTGTCTAGACAGAGTAGAACTCAAATTACCTATATTGCATTTATAGAGATAGGTAAATATTTATAACTCTTTTATGTTGCAAAAAAGGCAACAAAAAACACTAGTAGGTAACTGGGGAGGCCTTACATTTTTGTATACCTTTTATCTTAAAACAACTACAGTGTAACGATGGGGGAGTTTATCACTAAAAGTGATCATTTCTAGACAACCTTTGAATGACAAAGACTCAGAGAGAGTATATAGTATCTAGGATTTAAATACACAGCAACAGACTGGAGTGTAGAATGTATAATATTTATATAAACATAAAATATATATAAATTAATAACTAAATAAAGGAAATTATTGTATAACCAGGTGCACGACACCTGCCGATTCCACTTTTTTTTTCTCACCGTTTTTTTTTATAGTAGGGCTAATCAAGACTCTTGCTTAATAATTTAATTTAAAATATACTACTGTAAAATAAAAAGCTAATTTGAATGATTTATTGAAATCAAGACAATCTAAAAAACACAATATGGATGCCACTCAGAAAAATGAATTGAAAGTATATTGCCAGGCGGAGGCTGGCCAAAGATAAAAAATAAGTTATAAACAATGTTGCTATTGTGCAAGCTAAAAATAAAAAATTAAATACAGGAAATTTTTATGTTCGGTATTGAACAACTACCACTCCTTCGTACCTTTAAAATAGTGTCCCAAATATCAGCTTTATTATTTATTTTTTAAACAAGTGTCGTTTAGCCGAGATTCCGTTTAGTCACGGTGGGGTGGCTACCCCCGACGTATTCAAATATGCACATATGCTGCGCGTTTTACGGAGCTTTCATTTTAATCCGCATCACCGGGGTTTGCATGTGTTAATGGACAGTCGCTAGTCGTTTAATTATACCTTTTTATTGTAAACTAAGAAACTATAACTTCTGGCTTCCGCCTGTGGCTTTACCCGCGTGGTATATCTATACATCTATACAAATAAATAAAATTGAAGTGTCTGTTTGTAATATCAAAATAACAGCTTTTTACTAAACGCATATGAAAGTATATACGGTACCTAAAAAAAACAACAATTTCTTAAATTTTTGTCTGTCTGTTTGTTCCGGGTAATAACCGAAACGGCTGGACCGATTTTGACGGGACTTTCACTGGCAGATAGCTGATGTTATAAGGAGTAACTTAAGCTACTTTTATTTTAGAAGACGAGTTAGGGTTCCGCGCGAAATAATAAAACCATAAAAACCAATATCTCCGCGCGCGTGAACCGTGGGCTTCAGCTAGTTGTAAACTAATAAACTATAACCCTACTAGCTTCCGCCTGCGGCTTTGCCCGCGTGGTATATATCTATATAAATTGATTATCGTTAGGTTATCCCGCTAAAAACCTCCCTTTATAACTTTACTAAAACTTACAACCGCAGGTTAGCCGTTAGGGCAAGTTTCTATAATCCAAAATCCTTATTTACTTACTTAAATTAGATTATATACGAATATTCAAAGTAAAACGGAGTAGGGTACTCCACAAGGCATTCTTAGGGCGTTCACAGCCGAGCGCACATCAAACGAATCCCTACACAACAGTCATAATCAGATGTTTAGGCTTTCTTTGATAACCGACATTAGCGTCTTTAGAGGAATTTAATTTGTTTTCACTTATCTTGACGGGCAGACGTTTGTGCAAAGTTGTTGTTTCTAGCTGTTTGACCGTCTGCAATTCGACTGTTTTCAAGTTTAAATTATTGCTGGTCATTTGGACATTTGCTGCTTTGTTGGTTGCTGTTAAACTTATTATAGACTTTTCCAACTATCAGTTATGTTCTTTCTTTCTATAATATACCTATAACTAGCTTCTACACGCCGTTCACCCTTGTGGCGCTACCCATAGGAACAAAGTATTTTCCCGGGATAAAAAGTAGCCTATGTTACTCTCCGGTCCATAAACTACATCTATGCTAAATCACACTACAATGCTGCATGAAACAAGGACAAACCAACAAACCTACAAACGCACTTTCGCATATATTTTTTTTATTCTGTTTGATAGCGAAACGAGCCGGTCATTAGCCTGATGGTAAGTATATAATTTATTTCACATCATGTTTTTTTTGTATAACTAATTATTTACTTCGAATAATAAATGTCACATATAAAATTAAAAACATTTGTACGCCTAACCAGGCAGAATTTTGATGGATATTTATATGCTATGACATCTCTGCAAACATTGTACCCAAAATTCTGACAAATAAATAATTTCATTTCATTTCATTATAACGCCGGCCCATAATAATTGCAGTGTCACTCAGAACTATGAACTACTACTTTTGAACTATAGTACGGATTGTAAGCCCTGATTGACTGAATTAGTGACATATCCACGCGGGGGTCTAGAATCAAGCGGAAAATATTACATAATGTAGGCGTGCACTAAGAAAGGACTTCATTGATAAACAACTTTTGAGTTGTTTTTTTTATGTTATTTGGTAACGAGACGTGCTGGTCGTTTGCCTGATGGTAAGCATAACGCCGGCCCATAACAATTGGAGTGTCACTCAGAACTTTGAAACACAAAGGCCTGCGCGGCACTGTAGTGCGCTCGTTACCCTGAGACATTAGGTATTAAGTCTCATAAGCCCAGTAATTTTACTGGATACTCTGCTCATCAAACCGGAGCACAGTAATGCTTGCACACTTCTGCTTGGCGGTAGACTTCACGAGCAAAGCGGTGGTAACAACCCAGACGGACACTCGCAGAAGAGTTAGTCCTACCACTAACAATAAATAAAGTTAGTGTGCGAAATCTTATTCCGCTGAAATATTGGCTTCAACATCACCTGTTTTATAAGTACTGCACCTGCGCTATTCTGGTTTTCAGTAGCACAAATAGTTGATCACGTTATTATAGCTATACAGAATCGTTTAATTCGACCCCTCTCTCATACAAACTTGTATGTAATAGATACTATCTTATCTCATTAGCTGATGCTATCCCTGTTGAATATTCGGTGGGTCAAGGGAGATCGGTAGTGTGGGGAAAATACATACAAACGTACACACCCATACATTTATAGAAAACAGAATATCTTTTTTTTTTGTTTTGTTTTTGGCTCCACGCGATTTGCGTATTTAGCCAGTGTCAAGTTATATAAAATATATTAATATGTAATAAATCTCTAGTTTTGGTGTGTAAAAGTCGTCAAAGTCACGTTTAGTTTAGACTCGATCTTCAGTATCCTTGCACTGAGTGTCACTGGTATAGACGCACAGATACACAATATAAACATCCAAGACTCGAGAAAGAACTTTTTTCAGTCAAAAATCAGCAGTGGGTATAACAATAATAAAATAAGATACTTATTATATAATATTTAAAATGGACTTCCGCAAAATAACGCCTTATTCCATCAAATATAATAATTTTGTACTGCCAGTAAAACAATAATACTATATCTTTCAATTTTACTACTCAAGTATTGTAACTATGGTAGTTTAAACAAAAATAAGTTTTTTTAATAGCAAATTGACTTGCTTTGGACTACTATTTCAGCTGATGTTACGCAAAGATGCGGTCGAAGATGTAGCACGCTGACCCAGAAGATACAAGTTCACTCATCTCTTGAAGACTCCTAGATTGTAGCAATATTTTATTAGTGGGAGGACTAACTCTTCTGCGAGTGTCCGTCTGGGTTGTTACCACCGCTTTGCTCGTGAAGTCTGCCGCCAAGCAGTAGTGTGCGAGCATTACTGTGTTCCGGTTTGATGAGCAGAGTAGCCAGTGAAATTACTGGGCTTATGAGACTTAATACCTAATGTTTCAGGGTAACGAGCGCACTGCAGTGCTGCGCAGGCCTTTGTGTTTCAAAGTTCTGGGTGGCACTGCAATCGTTATGGGCCGGCGTTATGTTTACCATCAGGCAAACGACCAGCTCGTCTCGTTACCTAATAATATAAAAAAAAAATTAAGAAAAACAAGTCGGCAATGAATCCACTCCTTAGCTGTCCACATGATGAAGGTCGAAGCAAAACGCTTACCTACTATATATACGTGAAAAATAAGCGGATGGCGAATTGCCGTACGTCTGGTCGTCCGACAATGGAATGGGGAAAGGGGACTCAAATCATATGCAGTACCATTGCACACTCTTCAAAATGTATCCTGTAGAAGACAGAAAGACTAGTAACCTTTCATCGACGCTCGAAGCTCTGTATCATAGAGCACTGTGTCGAGTATATCATATAGAGCAATTCATGGCACATTTGTGGCAGTCTGAGAAATTGTCCTTCTGTTTTGTTATGTGCTGCGTACTGACGCGTGGTGTTTGGCTCGCCCACGTAAAGATTCAGACTTATGAGCTTATCCAGAGACGAGGCATTT
The DNA here is from genome assembly GCA_907269065.1 of Crocallis elinguaria. Classification (NCBI taxonomy): domain Eukaryota; kingdom Metazoa; phylum Arthropoda; class Insecta; order Lepidoptera; family Geometridae; genus Crocallis; species Crocallis elinguaria. The sequence goes on from OU026076.1 coordinate 5,524,835, forward strand.
TACGCGTGATTCAAGTCGCACGTTCGAATTCGAATTTTGAGCAGATTTTTACTATCTCTACCGCTGGTAGAGCCTATGGTAGAGAGACTGACTGGGCAGTAAACTTCATACCAATACGGATATTAACGCTTGATATTTCCTTCAGCGTTAATGGCTAGCGAATAACGCCTGAAGAGGCCTTCAACCTGTGTTCGCTACCGCTTGAAAGTGTTCTATTCAACTTGCCTGTCTTTGTCTAGATCTCAAGAGCAGACTCCCATGTGTTACGTCTCTTACACTAACTTAGCCTATACTTGTCATAGGTATCTCACTTTTATCAATTTATAGTTTCAATGTAAAAAACGCTATAAATTTTGTAATAAAACGCTCAATTTCCTATGCGCCACGTCAATATAATAATAACTGTAGTATAATACAAAAATTGCTTCCCGGCTTTGCCCGCACGTGTCTAGGCGGTACTTATCTCGCTCTGCTTCTCACCCTTATGGCCTCTCATTTTTTGTAAAGCTTTTTGGAGCTGTAATTTTTTCGCAATGTTTACTTTTAAAATGTTAAGGAAATATTTTGAATTGGTACGTTTAAGCGTTTTAGAATGGGTACCACACTTGGGTTTGAAGCAATGATTGGTCAGTAGTAGTGAAATTAAATGCCAATCCGTTTGTATAAAGTCCATTTGCCAATTAGACAGCTTATATGAATGATCCAACAATTTCATGAAAAAATAAAAAACTTGAATTCACTTATTTATTTCAGTTCAGAAACCTGTTTAATTATATTATTCTTATGCTTTCCTAAAGTTGTAATTTGTGAGCATTATTTTGACAAGTGACATTTCGATCTGTCAATTTACTCCGTCTTTTTAGCGTAGAGTCTCGCCTCTTGGGAGTCCAGTATTCTGGTTTTACAATGTTCACTGCTTTTTACCACATCGTTACTTTTAGTGCTTAAATACTACATTATTTGAGATTTACAAAAATATACCTCTATAGTTGGCTGTAAAGAAAAGAGTTCAACGCGCGTACAGTTATTATTGTTATTTTTTTAATGTTGAGGCGTATATAGCAGCCAAATAGTTTTACTAAAAAGGTTTTTTTAGCAAAATCAGATGAGTTTATGGCACTGAAAAAAACATATGTCATTGTTCAACATATTACTGATAATTTTGATGTAATCAAAACAAGTTTTTCCCAAAATAACTCGATCAAAAAAATTACAACGTTAACCTCTAAAAATAAGTTTGCAATCTCTCTGTTGTTTATAAATGTATATTGATAAAATTAACAAGACTTATGTATTATATAATGACAAAAAAAACTTTGGTTTTGTTGTGGTACATTTTCGATTAGACATCTAATTTTGAAATAATTACGGGTTTTTTTGGATTCTTACTCTTAGTGGCCCGCGTGGTCTTCCTTCTCCTTTACATCAATGCAAACCGACATTGTGTGCAAAGAGGACAGATTAATGAATGTCATTGGCTCAGGGTAGCGCCTTAAGATTCGGGCTGATACACTATTGATCATATTAGAAGCGGATTGACCATTCCAATTATATGTATCTTTTCGACAGTTCTCTATAGTATTCTACATTCTGTTGTTCTTTAGAGTGGCTTGTATGACACTTGATTACATAAAAAAATTAACAATGTTTTATTGATGACCACCATTTTTCATTTTGCGACGACACCAATTTCATTTTTAAATTATTCGTATCTCGTATCGTTTACCTTTTAGTACAAAACAAAAATGTAAATTCAATCACTTGCTAAAAATCATTAATACTAAAAAAAAAAGAATCTATAACGCATTCTTATCTGTCCATCCAGATCATCCGACATTATCCACAGATATACAAAATGAATAGATAATACTCCGCACCACGTGTCACGCAGCGGGGGGCGGTATATTGGATAAGCCTTGTAATTAACTCGTTGACTAATAAACTTGGGGTAACACGTGAATTGCAAACACTTTAAGCACGATGAACGACGGCTTACAAAGCAACATGTGAGACAAGTAAGAGAGGAAACTAAACTTACTAACTAATATATAAAGCTTATGTGGTCTGGTAGTATAGCTTATCTATGGTTTATGTAAGTTTATGTATTTAGTATAAGAAATTATGTATACTTACATAATAATTGAAAGCCACAGTCTATGTATATCCAGTGTTATTCCTCTCCATGCAAATATCATAAAAAATATTATGATGTTTGCATTTGCAAAAAAATTAACTACATATAGTTACGCTAGACTAGCGTACTACGCTACATATAGCTACGCTAGACTAGCGTAGCTACGCTACATATAGCTAAGTCTAGACTAGCGTAGCTATAATATGTAGTTAAGGCTGGCGTTTAACAGTTGAGTTTTTCAAAACGATGATGGCTTAATGGTGATTTTGAGACACGCCAAGTTTGCCTCGGCCGCTGATCGAACCAGGGGCCCCTCGCTTCGCAGACAGAGTTACTACCAACTTACCCACAGAGCTATCATATATTACTTAGGTATATAATAATTTATAAACGAAACAACGTCCTTAGCTTAATCTTTAAAATGTCATCATTAATTCAATATAGGTATTTAATACCGCCAGCATGCTGGGTACGCTTCCAACTTGTAGTGTGACATTTGGATTATCTATCTATTCCAGGGGCCTATTTCATAAAAAATATTAGTCTAATATTATGAGTATTAGTCTCATATTTTGTATGGAGAAAAGAAAAAAAAAGTTCATAATATTAGACTAATATTTTTTATGAAACAGGCCCCAGAGTTTAATTAGAATAACACAAAAAAAACTTTACACAAAAACCTCTTTATAATTTAATTTTTTTTTGTATTTTTTGACAGTTTGCTTTAACGGTTTTATACTCGTAGTAATTATTTCGTTGTTACTTATAACTGTTATCAGTTTGGCTGTTATGAATATATAATAAGTTAATAAGTTATGTAGATAAGTACACAACGTTAACACAAAACATAAAAACAAAGAAAAAAGCTGGAGCTACTCTTCAAGTGTCCCAAAGGCGTTTCTGTCAATGACACTAGCATTATCCCATCATGACGGACGGCACAATCGTCACAATTTTGTATATTTATTTACTCTTCCGATTACACTCTCAACAATATAAGCCTTAAATCCTTACAGTTGTGGTATTAATTTCCCTCCAACACTTCTTATTTTTTAAAACTCTTTCATAACTTCTGCCATTGCTGCAAAATGTGCCGAAAAAGAAAAAAAATAGATTCCATTTTTGTCTATCACTGACTATGACTTTTCCAAAATTTAAAGCTTGTACAAAATTGAATCTTGGCGCTTTGTGATTAGGTTTCTTTTTGTATATCGCAGAAGTGCTAGGGTAAATGTTACTATCATCGACCACATGCATGTCACGTGCCCGACACGCGCCATCTCCGATAATCTTCTTTGCCGTCCTCTTTTGTTACAATTTGTTGCCGCACCGATATATTTTCCGGACCCCACTAAGATCCAAATCTCAGATATGATCCGTAATGATATTTTAAATCAGTGTTCGGAACGAGATATTTATTAGGTTTGATATTAAGCTACTTAGTAATATAAGTTGGCTAAAAATAACATTCATAAATATCGTATTTTAAAGTCGTCAAGATATTTCGAAATTATTGGCAAAATTACTATTTAAAATCTAACTTTATACAAGTCCGCTTCTGTCATCCAGGACGGTGACATTTAAAATATTGCTAATGAAAATTATCACGCGCAAAACCATGTAAAAGTCAATAACATGATGAAAGAATAGTCCGCGTGACAGAGTGACAAGAAAATATCACGAGCACAATAAAATAAAGTTGTCATCCCCAGTTGAAGGGCCGGGGAGCGTGCTAAATGCATTAATTTGGACTGGATTTAGTGGCCCGGAAATGATTTGCTACGGGAACGCATGTTCCATGGAGATATGACCCTATGACAATTTGACCCTCTCACTACAGGTGACAATCAAATATGAACTTTAAAACATTAGTGGTGAGTCTCAATTTTCAACAAACTTATTACTATTTTTTTGCCCTAAATCAAATGAATAGTTAACAGGACTTATCGTTACTTATTTTAGTTAAGGATCGTTACAGTAAAGGCTTACCAATGAGCGGGGATTTTGTGATTCTTTAAAAAGTACTTATTATTTTACTAATATATATACTGATAAAGATCAAAGATAAAGATTGACACACTTGTCAATCTTTAGAGTACCTATATATATTAGTAGAAAGAAAAATCTAGCCACATAGTACCACTGTACTTGTTGCCTTTAAACTGTTGCCTTTAAAATAATAAAGCGACACCGTCAATTATAACCTACTCCTACTTAATTATAAAATTGATAAATTAAAAAAAATAAAAATTTTGTTGTACTATGTATTTTTATCTTCATTTTATTCACATCTACACATATACATCTGGGATAATTATTATATTCTAACTATAATTTATTAATTTTTTTAAATTGATAAGGTATATCTAATCTGTTTCAAGTTTTATGTTTCTAGCTTCATAATAAGTATTAAGTTGGCTTATGGATAGAAACATAAGAATAACCACGTTTTTATTATTATTACACCCAATATTGGTTAACAATAAACCTTAGAGGGAATACCACCAACGAACTGATTATTTCATCTATCTCTCGAGACTTAATAAAAGCAGACGCTCCCTGTCGATCCCGACGTTAATATATTCAATCTTAAGCACCCTCTTAAACAATATACGTAAACACAATATAACCCGATATACGATAAAACGAAGACATCCCTCATATCTACTGATACCTACCTCCGTGCTACCACCCTTAACGTTACCCTCTGATAACTTAAAGACTTTATCCCAAGCAAAGGAATTTTTACCGTAACAAAAGCGTTCATATTTTCTTTATTCAAGTCTTCGTGTCAAAATCGGTAGCATTTACCCCTCTTTAGACGATGAAAAACAGTCTTCCAACTCTTTCGCTCTCATTAAAAATATGTATCGCCATCTTTTTCTAGAGCTTTTGCGCCGTTTTGATTTTGTCTATGCCTTGTATTTTTATATTTTTTTTTCTGGAAAGTCGCCAGTGTCTTGAATGTCGTAATTAATTTATGTTAAGCAAGGAGTGTTAAGTAAAGGGTGTAAAGAATATTTAAGCGAAAGTCGTAAAGCGCAGGAGTAATTTTTCGTAGATTCGCGATGTTTTAGTATCTTCGCGGTACGTTAAGTTTTACACCGTTTTCATTGACATCGTTGTCTCGAAAGAGTTAGGTAAAAACGAGCGGTGCTTTCAGCTAAGTGCTTACCTACTCTACTTTGCAACTTAAAACGACTGGGTGTTTCAAAAAGTGAAACGTGAAAGCTGAGTGCTAAAATATTTGAACATATTAGGGCAGAAATTATTGGGAAAACATGTTGTTCTGGCGAAAATGTAAATCCATACTAATAATATTATAAATGCGAAAGTGTGTTTGTTGGTTTTTCCTTCTTTCTCTTTGTGTTTTATATTTATATGTTTTATGGTAGCCTTTGACGACTATCTCTTGCCTACGTTTCTTTTTCTATCTTCTATGAGCCACGATTAGTAAACTGTGCCAATCCGTCTACAGGGGCCAGTTTCATAAAAAATATTAGTCTAATATTATGATCTTTTTTTTTCTTTTTTCCATACAAAATATGAGACCAATACTCATAATATTAGACTAATATTTTTTATGAAATAGGCCCAGAGCCTTATAACAGTCTATATAGACAGAGTCACTTCCTACCATTGGTATCCATAGTAGAAAAGTTGAAATTGATAAAACGATTCGTTTAGTTACCATTTCACTTCATCATGAGCCTATTACGCTCCTACTGCTGGGATACCGGCCTTCTCTCAGAGAAAGAAAGTACCTATGGGCCATCATCCACCACGAGGACTCAGTGCGGCTTGTCCACATGTCCTGGAATTTTGTGGTTCTTGTACATGCGGGTTTCCTCACGATATTTTCTTTCACCATGATTGATGACTATGTTACTTGTTGAATCGTTATGTCAAGTAGTACCAAGTAACATTTGCCTATTATCGATAACGATTTTAGTTTTTTTTTAAAACGTTTGCGAAAATTCTTTCGTCTATGGCTCCTAGACTGTGGTGTTATAGTTGAATTTGGTAACAGAGTTAAAACAGGCTCGCAAGTGTATGCTGCAAGAAAATAAGCATTTGCTTGGTGACAAAAACTACATGATTTTCATCTATACTAATCCTACTTCCTACTCTTACTAATCCCACTAATATTATAAATGCGAAAGTGTGTTTGTTGGTTTTTCCTTCTTTCACGCAGTAACGGAGCAATGGACCGACGTGATTTTTGATATTTTAATCAAATTCCACGCTTGCGATGCCGCGGTCCGACACTAGTCATAGATGAATTCAACGTATGGAATTGCATATAATATTTTAATTCCTATATACGATACTATTATTATGAATTGCGAAAGTGCGTTTGTTCGTTTGTTCCTTTTTTACCCTGCAATAGAGCAAGGGATTGACGTGATTTTTTTTGCATAGAGATATTTTATGAGTGGGAGAGTAACACAGGTTACTTTTTCCCCGAAAAATTCACGGATCATTTGGGAATCTTAACGCGTGTAATACTGCGGGCAGTTAGTTAAGTATAAGATATTTTTACCAAATAATTTAGGTAGTAGGTACGAGTAAATGGCAACATTGATTCGTATTTTTAGGTCTGACAATTGCCCTTTTTTACTCTAATGGATAACGAGACGAGCTGTTCGTTTGCCTGATGGTAAGCATAACGCCCGCTCATAAAAATTGCAGTGCCACTCAGAACTTTGAAACACAAAGGTCTGCACGGCACTGCATCGTGCTCATTACCCTGAGACATTTCACTGTCTACTCTGCTCATCAAACTGAAACACAGTAATGCTTGCACATTACTGCTTGGTGGGAAAATATACGAGCCCAGACGAACACTCGCAGTAGAGTTAGTCCTAACACCTATAGCAAATTATTTTTATGACTGTTACGTACTTTAATTATAAGTGTAATGTAATAATTGCTTTTATAAAAATAATAAATAAATAATAAAAACAAATAAATAAATTAATACAAAATTAAAATGGACGATCGGAAAAATAATTGTTGGCTGTGTTGCCACCCTAAGTTTTCATTATATCCATAAAAAATCCACATCAACCTTTATATCCGAAGAAGAAATATCGACATCTAAAGGTTCTCCGGAGGGTTCTGTATTCAAAAAAGGGAAAAAATGATGAAAAAAAAAAGTTATAACGTCATATTGTTTTGCCGCGAAGTGGTAGGAGGCGAGGGGGGAAATGGGGGAGCCCTGTATAGTGCAGGGGACAGATAAGGCGTACCATCCTGTAAGTATAGATGGGGTACCATTGTGTTTTATGTCGCCCTTTCTTATTTTTCTTATATCTCGAAGGCGTTATCTCAATGTATGTGGTAGGTTTTGGCGAGTAAATGAGAATTATGTGTGAAGACCTTGTTTATAGTAGATTAAAATGTCTAATTAAAGTTAAGCGTATTACATAATATTATTATTGAACTTTAATATAGTTTAAATAAAATGTTTAAATAAAATAGAGACGTATGACATAATAATATTGTTATTAAACTTTAATATAGTTTAAATAAAATAGAGACGTATTACATAATATTATTATTCAACTTATGTGTAAGTTAAATAGAGTAATATTACATAATATATTATTATTAAACTTTAATATATTATAGTTCGAATTTTCTTAAGTTCCTAATCGACGTTTGGAAGTATTGACCAAAATTATTCTACAGAGATGGTATAAGTACCTACTACGTATTTGTTGCTGTGTTCTTCATTCGTGTAGCACCGGAGCAATCGCCTTAATTATTTGCATAGATACAGCCAAGATATAGCATTATTAAAATATCTAATTAAAAAAAGATAAGCAATTTTAATTATTATCTGTTTGTACACAAAACTTAATATTGCTCTAATTTAGTTAGAATGCATTTTTCGAAAATGTTATCTACTAAATATTTAGATCTATGTTTCTTGCTTACGCGTGTAAAGTTTCATTGAAATCTGTTTTGTTTTTTAATTTCAGAGATTAAGGGCTTGATGTTTGTTAGAAAAGTCGTAGGGTTTATACTCTACTAATCATATAAACGGTCTTAACGTATCAGACAAAGGAATAAGATTTTATAATAATGAATACCTAGGTATAATAGATGGTAGAGTTGATAAGCGTGAAGTGACTTATTTTATACATTTCCACATAAATAAATAGGCCAGGTTTCTTCAAAAGATTACCTTATATGTAGAAGTATTAAATGTGTATAGAAATGTGATCCAGTGTGTAGGAGTGTGTGCGACGATTAAGGCTCCATTGAAGTGCTCTATATTAAGAGCAATCTTGCTAAAAAAATAATAAAATCCACTCACACTAGGTATATTATCCGAAGTGCAAACGCCCTCGCTCAGGAGGCGATCTCTGATCTCCCAGGCGAAGATGGAAGGGCATTCCCGCTTGTACTGCGCAATCTTGCTGACGACCTCCGCGGTAGCGACCCGGGGCTTGGAGCCCCCGATCGCTCGCGGCCTAATGGAGCCAGTCTCGTAGTACCTGCGCAAAAGGCATAAAATACATTTTATAGTTAATATTATACTTTATTAATTATAGTTAATAGTTTATAGTTAACTAGTTGCTGCCCGCGGTTTCACCCGCGCGGAGATATTGGATTTCATGGTTTTTATTTTTTGCACGGAACCTTAATCTTTTTCTAAAATAAAAGTAGCCTAAGTTTCTCCTTATAACATCAGCTATCTGTCAGTGAAAGTCCCGTCAAATCGGCCCAGCCGTTTCGGAGATTACCCGGAACAAACAGACAGACAGACAGACAAACATTTTAAAAATGGTTGTTTTGTTATAGGTACCGTATATACTTTCATATTTCATATGCATTTAGTAAAAAGCTGTTATTTTGATATTACAAACAGACACTTCAATTTTATTTATTTGTATAGATTAGCTAATCTAACCAAACTTCCTAAAAAACCTCGAAAAGTCGACAGGTGGTCAGTGCAAGCGTCGAAATAATAAGTCCCGGGTTCGAACCAAACCTGACGCCCGCAACCTGACACTGACTGTCCGCCGACCCCCAGCCTGCTGATACCACATGATGGTGACAGTTTGCTTGCGAACATTGTTGGTATAGGTTTACACTCGGTTAAGGCTGAGGGAAATTACTCCGTTGAAAAAACTTTTAACGGGCAGAATATGGGGCGCCGCTTTCTTGCTCGCGCATCTCAACATTTTTGAAGATAAACATGAAATGCAATATCTCCACGCGGGTGAAACCGCGGGCAGCAGCTAGTTATTTAATATTAAAATCTATTGCTTTTTTCCTATAGATAAGGATCTATTCTCAGTGGTTCTTATTGTGACCCATCTATACAAATAAACAAAATTGAAGTGTCTGTTTGTTATGTCATAATCACAGCTATTTACTTAATACATATGAAAATATATATTATGGTACTTATAACAAAAACAAAAATTCTTTAAAAATGTATGGTATCATTATATCATGTTTACGTAATAAGACAAGATACAATAAAAAGAGATGTATTTACCGTAAAATTGCACACCCGCGTGGAAATTTCTCAAAAAGCATATTTTTAGAGTATGTGTGTGTGTATGTGGTTTAAACTAACGTATGCATAATTTAAACCATCGTCGCGACGCGTCTCAAAATATTAATGGTTTTAAGCAAACAAATTGCATAAAACCATTCGTCTTATGTGCAATTGCGCAACATCCTTATTAAAGTATAATATAAATTATTTCCAATATGTAACTTATAAATGACACAAAAACCACAATCAAAACAACTGACCGCAAATCTACGCAACGAAAAATCTATCACCAAAAAAACATATCATATTACTCGCTTGCGCTTGTCGCGTACACACAACCTTCGTGTCACCTTCTTCCTAGACCCCCAATCTATGATTAACCAGGTGTGTAGCGAAATTGAAAGGCGACGGAGCTCTGCTTACAGTGGTCTTATTTAACCCTGCGGTTTTACCTACGAAGTGTGGTAGGCAACTATGATCCTGTGGTCAGGACCAGTTAGATCGCGGATTGATTTCCAACTGCATTTTTGGGATGGCGCGGTGTAGTGTTGCCTGTCTATTAGAATTCGAGAGGGCCGTTTGCGGTTTTGAGGCATTTGTCTAGTTGTTTTTGATACGTGATAGTTTGCTACTTTCGCCGTAGCTGGGGTCGGTTAAAGTTAGGACTAGCCAATGTTTCTGGACAAAACTATTTTAATGATAAAATTTAACTTTGATCTTAAAAAGAATCTAACTAGACATTTTTGTTTAGTTAATAATGTCACGTGGTTGTTGTGTCATGGCCAAGGTTGAGTCTCTCGAGGTCTCTATGGTCTTCTGTTGTTGAAAAGTGAAGCAGGATGGAGAGAAACTGAACCGAAGAGCTGAACCGAACTTGGCAAAGATCTTGGTCACAGCTGTTGGAAAGCTGCCGGCTTAGCCTGACATCCTGGCTTAGTACGAAGATAGGTGTGGGAGCTTCAGTTGTCTATGCAGTAATTTGCAAGCACTATTGTGTTCCGGTTGAGCAGAGTAGTCAGTGAAATTACTGGGCTTCTGAGACTTAATACCTAATGTCTCAGGGTAACGAGCGCACTGCAGTGCCGCGCAGGCCTTTGTTTCAAAGATCTGAGTGGCACTGCAATTGTTATGGGCCGGCGTTATGCTTACCATCAAGCAAACGAACAGCTCGTCTCGTTACCAAATAGCATAAAAGAAAACCATCAGGGAACCGTCTCGTTAGCAAATAGTAAAAATAGCAATATTACTTATCTAAAAAAATTGCTTTAAAAAAGCGAAGAACCGACTTCAGTGACAAACTACTGAACCGATTTTGATGAAATTTCTATGGGACCAATCTGAAAGTATACCCTTTCAAATAAAAAAATAATTTTCCAAATCGGTTTGTAAATGACCGAGATCTGAGGTAACAAACATAAAAAAAAAAATACCTGACGAATTGATAACCTCCTCCTTTTTTTGAAGTCGGTTAAAAAAAATGAGGTTTCTAGAGTTAGCCGGTACTGACCTGCCGAGGATCTTGGACACGCAGCCGTTGGAGACCTGCAGGATGCGGCTGATGTCGCAGGGCCGCGCCCCCGAGTGCGCCAGCTCCACGATCTTCTGCCGCGTGGAGTCTGGAAGCGGTCTCCCTCCTACAAACACCCCGCCGAGCTGGTTAACACCGCTGTGACCTGCCGCACCATAACTAAGCTTACTCCAATTAATCGCGTACTCCCAAATTGTACAGAAGCAACACGTAGGATACTGTATCCTACAAATTCTTTATCTTTGGACTAAAGTTTAGAGCAAGCTTTCTTAAATATTGGGTTGCAGATCTGAATAAAAATACAACTAGGATGATAAGAACTAGAAACTGGCTAATTTTAATATAAATTGAAAAAGATGATGGTTGTGATCTATGTACTACCTAAGAGCTCGTGAATTTGGAAATGCAGGGCGTGTTTTATCACTCTAAACGCGAAGACAAATGTGTATATCAATATATGCCTGGTTTTTAATTTTGGCTTTGTCGACACTCTTCCAAAGTAAGATATAAATTAGTGAACTGCTCACAAGTCTCTATAGGGCATGGTATGATGCATGTCTTGATCATCATCATCATCAGCCGGAAAACTTCCTTTGCTGAACATCGGCCTCCCCCAAGAATTTGCCATAATACATCAAGCTTGGCAGGTGTCTTGGTGATTACACTAGATTATGATGTTGGCCTAAGGGGCAGCGTAGACGCTTATGCAAACGTACGTTTGCTTGTCAGAATAACAACGCTTTTGCGTCAAGCGCGCATTTTGAATATCACGAAATCCGCGCTTGACGCAAAAACGTTGTTATTCGCATAAGCGTCTACGCTGCCCCTAAAAGAATGCTGATCCATTCCCTGGATATTCTCTTAGCCGGCTCTTACGGCACCCACAGGAATAAATGGGCTATTATTCCTATATGGTTTCAGCCGTGTGGTTCCGGCTAAAACCTTACTCAGTATATAATCTACACTGACACGACAATTCTTTCACAACTCCTGCAAATCCGAATCCATACTACGAACTAGTTAAATGTCATTTTCGACTAGCCTAAGAATACATAGCAGAACAAAAATGGTGGTCACCATTACCTTTACCTTTGTGCGCCAAGTCGTCCATCCGGTCGAGGAGGTTGCCGTCGGGTGGCCAGGGGCTGATGGGGGCTAGCTGCTGCGCGGGCAGCATCGTGTACACCCCGTAGTCTTCTATATTGCCGCCCTGTATCAACAATTAAACGTTATAGGTGTACCAAGTTTTTTTTTGTATTATTGGTAACGAGACGAGCCGGTCGTTTGCCTGATGGTAAGCATAACGCCGGCCCATAACAATTGCAGTGCCACTCAGAACTTTGAAACACAAAGGCCTGCGCGGTACTGCAGTGCGCTCCTTACCCTGAGACATTAGGTATTAAGTCTCATAATCCCAGTAATTTCACTGGCTACTTTGCTCATCAAACCGGAACACAGTAATGCTTGCACATTACTGCTTGGCGGCAGACTTCACGAGCAAAGCGGTGGTACTAACCCAGACGGACACTCGCAGAAGAGTTAGTCCTCCCACTAACAAGATGATGAGATGATGGCTTAGTGGTATAGTAACGTCGGCCATCGATCTGTAGGTCAGTGGTTCGAATCCTAATACATTGAGCTTGAGGTTTCAGTGACAGAAAACATCATGATGTAACCATAGCATGCTGTTATGGCCCTCAATTCGAAAATCTGTTGCCAAGCACCATCGAGATAATAACCCTGAGAGATGAAATACTATCCGAACTTAAAACTGTACGACGTACGTGTGTGATTGTACATTTTTTTTAAAATCTTTGATCGCTGCTGAAACTATTTCCTACGAAAATGTATCGGTCACGTTTTTTTGCTGTTTATGACATTTCTAGTACTCAAACCCAAGGAACTTATACCCAAAGTTCCTTGCTCAAACCTTATTTTGTCCCTTACATTGTCTTTTGATCTCTTTATGAAACAGCATCCACTGACATCAAGAAAGTTTTTGTGTAAACTGCCCATTTTTTTGCTGGTTGTACACATTTTCCAAAATTTTGTGAATCCAGATCAAAATCAAAATCGAATCTTCAAAAGTTAAAATCGATTTTCTAAGAACGTTTTCCTGTATGGCTCCAACGCTTATTGGCACTGCGTGTGAATCTTTACTACCCCGTCTAAAAAAAACAGCCTGTATATATACCTACTATCAATTATTTTTTCCACTACTAAAACCTTTAATAATAATCAGTGTGTTCTGGTAGCTCCTTCTGAGAGCCAGTTGCAACATACTTGCTTTTGCTCACGGTTTCACCCGGTTTCCCACAGGAACCGTTCGCGTTCGCACAGCAAAATCGCAACTAAACATAAAATCTCGAAAAGTACATATGAAACTGAAATTTTACAGGTAAGGTAGCTTATAGGAGACGTCAGCTAAGAACGGATTTTGCGACAGGATCGAACTAAGGAGGTCCAATCGCTATCGCAAGTTTTAAAGTCTTTAATTATTACCCGTGCGAAGCCAGGACGGGTCGCTAGTACAAAATATAATTATAACAGTCGTTTAATTTTTTTTAATCTCGAATTAAATTTCACTGATGCGTTCATTCGGTAACTTGTTAACCGATTTCTTACTTTGTTTCAAAACATGTGCAAAGCCTGACGATGTCCAGTTACCATATCTTTAGTAAAGTTATTGTTATTTCGTATTTTGTGATAATTTCCATACCTGTGCGTCTCGTGAGTGGTGCAAATATAGGGGTTGATGTACCGGACCAGTTGCTTTCAGAGTTATACTCAGCATATAAGGAAGCTCTTCACGTCGGTTAGTAGATATTTCTATTAGGTAGTAGGACTAACTCTTCTGCTAGTGTCCGTATGTGTTGGTACCACCACACGGCATTGCTCGTGAAGTCTGCCACCAAGCAGCAATGTGCGCAAGCATTACTGTGTTCCGGTTTGATGAGCAAAGACGCCAGTGAAATTACTAGGCTTATGAGACGTAATACCTAATGTCTCAGGGTATATAACGAGCGCACAGAAGTGTCACGCACTGAAATTGCTATGGGCCAGCGTTATGCTTACCATCAGGCAAATAACCGGCTCGTCTCGTTATCAAATATTATAAAAAAATATACCAGCCGTGTCCTACTGCTGACTCTCTTTTTTATTTTTCTATCAAGCAAGGACTCGTCTCTTTATTCAATGCTTAGCTAGTATAAATAAAATCAGCTTGTGATTCCTAATCCTTGGACTATACGCCAAGAGCATGTCCATTCTCATGGGCTAGCTAAAGTGTCATCTTGCGCCTAGTCCCTGTTGTTATTGGAGTCCAGTCAGTGGTCGTTTTTACAGTGCCAGTCCGACATATGGCAGACGTCCGGCTTAGTCCCATTTTTGAATAGCAATTTTAGTAGACCTATATGACTTTAAAAATTCGTTTAGTAATGAAAATAACATGTAAGTAACAAAAATTAATACTAAGTATATGAACAAAATACCATAAGTGATATTATAAGAATCGATAGTCTAGAATCTAGAGTAACGATTGGAAGTGAATATTAATATCTGGAAAGTATGTTGGATATAGAAATAGAACAACTGTACTGATGTGAAAATAATGTAGTAGGAGAGGTACCAAAGGTGCCAGTAACAACTCATTGTTGACAATGGAGCATTATTTAAAAAGAAAATTCACCAAAATAACACGAACAGTAGTTAATATTTCGCGTCTTTTATATTTTTATACACACTAAATGTTACATATTAAACAGATCCTCTAAACGTTATATATGTACGTCCTTTTCCAATATTTCCAGATGAAGGCACTGTATCGTCCCGACGGGTATTCACAGACAACAAAAAATACCAAATACACGTAATGAAATTGAACGAAGTTAATGGTAACAAAAGACACAATCTTTTGGTAAAAGAAGACAACTCTACAAACCCTCTGATCTATATAGACAACCCTGTTGAAACTAAAATACCGAATGCATATTTAACGTTCGAGGAATTCAAGAAAGAATTAACATCAAGGGTTTTAAGACTAAGAGAAGATTTTAATTCAAATAATACTAAAGGTAGAACTGCCACTGGGAATGTCAAAGCGAAATCTATTTCGAACAATTTAAATAAAGAAGGAACCATGCTCAAATTATTTCTTAATGATTTGATCAAACAAAAGCCAAACTCCATGGTGAATAATAAAACAAAACAAAGGAACATTCCAGCTCACCAAAATATTCGTTCTAAAACTGTAGTGATGTCCAAACCTCCAGCTAATGCGAAACTAAAAGATGTTACTTCAGCTACAGAAAAGGTAATAAATAGCACAACTGAGTATTCGTCTCCAAAAGAAGTAACGACTGTCATGGAATCACAGCAAAATAAAGTAACAGAGAGTAATATAATTACAGAAAATTCACACATCACTGTGATAGAAATTTCAGTAGAATCACCAATAATATCTACTATAACTGAGAATCATGATGAACCTGAAGTCACGGAACTAAGTGAAACTGAAAAATATGAATCGACAGCTAAATATGATATTGATTCTACCTTTACCACAGAAGGCTTAACACCAGAAGCTACAACGGAGTCAGAATCTACCATAAAGCCTAAGAGGACTACACTATCGGTGAGGTTTTAGATAACAATAATAAAGTAGGGAGGAACATCAACAATGTAAAATAGAAGGTGGATAACTAATTTTACGAGCTGAGTAGCTGGTAGAGAAAAGGAACCGTTATTTTCCTTCCAAAAGCTCCTGTTCTCTTCAAACTGGCTACAAGTAAAATTTAAGGATTTTTTTTCTTACTTTTGTTAAGTTGATGATAAGTAAGAATTTTTTTCTGTACACATAATTTGAATTACCAAACAAAGGGTGCGAGCCTGGAGCTTGCAGAGCAAAATAGATTAAATAAAAAAAAAGGTTATAGGTACTACTGATTTTTACATTGAACAGGATATTTACCGTGACTATTAATGAGCGATGAGCACCCGATATTTCGACGATGATGCAAGCATCATATTCACCGGAATGATTACGGCAAATATCCAGTTATATTTAAGTCCAAGTATCAAAGTAGTTCACAAGGATCTGGAGCTGTTTGCCTTCATGCATCTTCGTCACTAATATAATCTACGATTTTTAATATTATAATAATTTCAAATATGCTAACCTCGGGAGCGGTTACATATTTGAGCCGTTTGGTGTTGAAACATTGGGTCCGTGGGGGCCGGGAGCTCATAATATTTTCAAAATTTTGTCAGAGCGTTTGCTTGATGCGACGCGTAACCAAAATGCTGGTAACTATTTAGCTCAACGGATCAGCATTGCGGTTCAACGAGGCATTGCCTCCAGCAATGCCGCCAGCATGCTGGGTACGCTTCCTACTGGTAGTGGGCTAGAACATTTAGATTATCTATAGGCCTACTAGGGCTTGTAGATTATCCAACTGTTTTTGTAGCTAGCTAGGTCAGATGTAGTGTTTATTGTATTAGCTAGTTAATATAGGCATTTAGCCCGTAAAAAAAAATAATTCTTAACTAGACATTTATACAGTTATTGTGGTTATTTATTTAGCCTGTTCTCAATTTCAGAGGCCACTCGTTTGGATGGAAGGATCCGATACGACGCGGACGTAACAAACATTGAAAATGTAGAGCGTTTATCACGGATTCACATTGCTACCGCAGTCTTCATTTTGACAAATTATGTTTTAATAATAAAGACAGTAGGAAATACCTAGTTTAATTTCTTTGTATATGTGATAATAACTTGTAATAAAGGTGATAGGCCTATCTCTTTTGACTTTCGAGTGTCTGCAAGTTATATGCATTACCAACATGGGATTTGATGAGCGAAGCATTCAGTGAAATTTTACCGTCCGGTGAAGTTATAAAGGTCGATAGACCAAAAAAGCCCAAAACACGGCCCTTAAAAAAATGAGCTTTTTTTTTTTATGCTTCTTGGTAACGAGACGAGCTTGTCGTTTGCCTGATGGTAAGCATAACGATTAAGCCGGCCCATAACAACTGCAGTACCACTCAGAACTTTGAAACAAAAAAGGCCTGCGCGGCACTGCAGTGAGCTCGTTATCCTGAGACATAAGGTATTAAGACTCATAAGCCCAGTAATTTCACTGACTATGCTCAATGAAACCGGAACACAGTAATACTTGCACATTACTGCTTGGCGGCAAACTTCACGAGCAAAGCGGTAATACCAACCCAGACGGACACTCCCAGAAGAGTTAGTCCTACCACCTAGTATGGGTTATTTATAAAACTGATGTGACGGTCTTGGAAGGTACATTATTTTGTATTCAGTTCTTGATACCCTATTTTGGACTACCCACTCAATAACGTACAAGCGTCCTAATATTGGCAAAAAATCATAACAACAGATTCGTATTTTCATTGAATAATTTAATTTAATTTATTTATAAAGCGTTAAACGTGAATGGACTTTAGGAACTGGGCGGCATCTGGACGTAGGTAGGTAGGTAGTAGTGGCTATGTGGTTTGTTAATTTTGATAATATAGCTCTGTGAAACAAAATTACTGTATATAAGGTTTAGATACGTTAATTCATGGGACTTTAATTGATGTATAAAATGATAATAATATAATAAATAGAAAAAAAATATTTACATTAAAATTTATGCTTGCTTCATACAGCGTTTTCTTTTTGTTTTCATTTATTTAATTTATCTTACATACCTTAACTTACTAATAACAAATAAAAATCCAAGTTATTGCCAGAGCAATAACTAGAACCGACTTCAACTGGCCGTCTGCAACATCACTTCAAAACTTTTTAAAACTTTTTCTATTTAGTTCACAGTTCGTACTGGCCGTATAAATCACTGAAGGAAAACTATTTTGTATTTCCCGCCAAAATCGAAACGTCAAACTGTCATACGCGCGAACATCGCGCCTCTACATCTGAATAAAGGCGCCACTTCACTGATTACAAAATACAATCTCACGTGGAACTCCGAAGCTCAGCTATACCTTTATAACTATGAAGGGCTGATGTCGAGACAGCTCTATTCCCCAGAAGCCGCCAGAGCGAGACGACGCTACCCCTGAGTGTCAACACCCATTGTAAGCTCCTTACTGCATTTAGGACTGCTCATTTGTGCGAGAGAGACACATAGCTTTTTATTGTGTGGCTTTAATTCACGCTCCGCCCATTCCTCATTTAACCCCCCCAGTGGTGGGGTAAACTTGGGCAGTTTTAAATTATCTATTATAATAAAATTATTTCGCAAAATAAGGGGTTGGTTATGGTAATGATGTGTTTAATTTATGTCGATATCTTTATCTTTGTGAGGCTCGACAGTTTTGACATTTTGTAGTTCCAAGTACTACACCTACTCTATCGCGATTAGCATAAACTTAATTATAATATATTCGAATAATACAGCATTATCTATCTTTATGTTGGAGACAATAACATATTGATACAAAAAAAAGCTATGACATTACAATAAGTATTATGATTACAACATGATTACATTAGTTAAATTTCATTATTTATTTCAAGTACGATCTATAAAAAATAGGAATTAGGATTTTCCCATTAAGGTGGTTTGATTTTCATACATGGAAAAATACGTTAGTATGTAACATTTAAGGATTTTAAGATGTGCATTCATATTATTTCGTAAAATTCTTTAAATAGCTACGCGGTCTCTTTTGCACACATGTCAAAAACACGGTATCTATACGTTAAAAGTCCCATCTCTTTCGCCCACACATGGTCAAGCTCCCACAGATTAAATAAACACTTTAGTTTAACCCCGTAAGGTTTATATTCATTTGCATTGATTGCCAGAGCTTTTGTCAACAGTTTGCGGTCGGGTTTCGATTTATCTCGCCTGCACAAATAACATTATCTTTGACCAATGGTACGTAACCGCCGGGCTTTTTCAGCCAATGGATGCGTTCAAATTCTTCGGTTTCGAGGGTTTCGGATTTAGATTTTTTCTTTTGTTCTAATTTTGGAATTGCATCAGTCTTTTTTTGTCACATTTACGTTATGCATGCGTTTTTTGGCATGAGACATACTGTTATTTTCTTTTATTGCATACTAGCTAAGGTACGGTAAAAATACACACGTAACCTGGATGTATACTTGTATTAGCATTATAACATTTTGTGTCATTGTAATCAGAAATAAGTATGTAATTAAAAAAATTCAGTCGTAGGAAGGGAGATGTTTATGAATTGGAGTTTTTCCATGTTTATACTTACTTAAGGGTAAGCTTGTAGAAAGAAAACATAGTTGCTGTAAGTAGTTTTTAATATTTTAAGTGCGTTCCTAATAGGTATAAACATTTGTTTAAATTGAATAATTAATAAAAACTGTAGATACCTAACTTAGGTACTTAAAGTACTTGTTTACTTTATAAATCGCTTCTGTAACGAGAACGCGGTGTGGGAGATTTTTCTATATTTTTTTTTAATTATTTAAGATAGGATTTGGCACACACGTAGGTAACGTTAGGGTGTAATCTCTTTAACGAAATATTTATTTATAATATGAGACTTAATACCGAACGTCTGAAGGTAACGAGCTGAATGCTGTCCCACGCAGGGTTTTGTATTTAGATGCCCTCGCTGGCACTGCAATTGTTACAGGCTGACGTTATACTTAACATCAGGCAAACGACAAGCTCGTCTCTCGTTACTTAAAAAAATTAAAAAAATTATGTCATTGGTTTAGTTTTTATTTTTTATTTTTTATCATTACACTATGGACACGTGGTCTAGTCTTATAAGTATGTCATTGGTTAAAACGCAACATGATTCGAAAGTTAAGACATTTCAACAGACTGCAAACAACCCGTCTCTAAATTTCCCATTCCCTCAAAAGATATTTTTTCAAGTCAATGACCACAAAAAGGCCGCTTATTCGCCGTCCACTTAACCACCGTCGAGTGGTAAAACAAGCCCTTACCGGCCGAAGTGATGTTTTGGTTAAGTCGAAGGCAGCGCTTACACGTCCTCTTTAATGTTCAATTTGGTGGACTAGATTGGTTGCTTCTTCGGGCTCGATTAGTGTGAAGATGGACTCATTTTCACTAGATTTTGTTTTATTTCTTAAGTTTCGCATTTAATTAAACAACTTTTAGATTTTATCGTTATTTGATTTAATACTGATCCCCGCCCCCGCTTGCATGGATGCAATTCAGTTCACTCTTACACAAACTCTTTAACTCAATGGTTTCCGTCTTAGAGATATAATAAGTGAAAAATTACAATGTCTTCATTTCACCTCGGAATCATTAGTGTCGATTCTGTCATTTCATACCTAAACGTAATTTTAGTTTCAATCTCACTTTCTAAATAAGAGCATGAGAAAGAGATGGAATATATTTTAGACCTATCAAATGTATCCACTTGCTTGTATTTAGTGTAAATATAACGGCAATGAATGTAGTGTCGTCTAATTTATCCAGGATGGAAGAAGACCTCTTAAAACTAGTTTAGATCGATCAAACATCTTCCATCTCTTTCTCATGTTATGTATTGGAAAGAGAGAGGGAAACTAAAATTAGGTTTAGGTATGAGACGACAGAATCGACAGCGTTATAACACCTGGTGAAAACTACCCTACCACCAAGCTATGGTCGCATGTTTTCATTCATCGATTCGAGCACATTGCCTACAATGAGCTCGCCACTCAGAATCCTAGCCACTCAAAGCGCACACAGAGTGATGGCCAATCGGCCATGTCACTCCATAGAGTCGTAATCGCTTCCTTTTTCCCACCTTATCTTTCGTAAAAGTCCTCATATACTCAATAAGAATCCCTGCCATTTCAGCTTAGAAGATCTTGTAGTTTTCGAGATTTCGGGTTTTTTAATATACTATTGGATAACGAGACCAGCCGGTCTTTTGCCTGATGATAAACTTAACGCCGGCCATAACAATTGCAGTGCCACTCAGAATTTTGCAACACAATTTCTGCGCAACACTGCAATGCACTCGTTACCCTGTGTTAAGTCTCAGAAGCCTTGTTTATGACAGTGTTGGCCTATGTAAGGTAGGAACGAATTTCTTGATTCTTACCACGACTCTAAGGCTGAGATTCAGAGACGAATCTAAGCGTGGACTCACGCTTCCATACATCAAAATTCTATACAGTTTTGACATATGGAAGCCAAAGTCTACGCTTAGAATCGTCTCTGAATCTTAGCCTTAGTCTGTCTCCACACTTTTTGACAGGAAGTCTCGTGCCCAGCGCAGTGTGTGCGCAATTGCACACCAATGGCGCGGTGGCGCTTCTAACATCCGCCAAGACACCACTCCTCAGTCCTGACTCAGCATTTATTGTGTATTTAGGTCATTACACGCACTAAATATTGATACAAGTCTTGCATGTTCATGGATTTTGGGCCCGATACCCGTTTCGCATTGAATAGGGTACTGCATGTGAGATGTGTAGCACGTAATGTGTCTGCGGCGCAAGTACCTACGGAATATTTTAATTATATCTACATACCATCCACTGATATTTTATGTTTATTTCTGGTTTTATAATGTAGCTGTGCCCCGTGGCTTCACCCACGTAGCCTAAGTTACTCCTTGCAACATCAGTTATCTGCCAGTGAAAGTCCCATCAAAATCGGCCCAGCCGTTTCGGAGATTACCCGGAACAAACAGAAAGACAAAAATTTTAAAAATTGTGTTTTTATTATAGGTACCGTACAAACTTTCATATGCATTTGTAAAAAGCTGTTATTTTGATATTACAAACAGACACTTCAATTTTATTTATTTGTATACATATAGATATAGATGTAGGTATTCCGACGTCTTGTCACTAACTTCCTAGTTCCTAAGTCTTCTCACTAAGTCCACACTTACCCGTGCACGTGATTGAATGATATTATACTCACTAAATCTGGTTAACAACAAAAGACAATCGCCCTAAAACAAAACGGTAATGACCATAGATATTAGAACATAGATATAGGTATCTCTGTGGTAATGACGGAATGTCGTTCCCACAGAGACCACAAAACTGTGGCCGTATACTACAACATAATCTGTGTCTAGGGTGACAGCCAGAGTACGGTGATCAGTGGCCACTTGGGCGTTATAATAGGCTTAGGGCCCTTTGTATTTGTTGTAATGATCGTGTGTGGACTGTGGACGGTCTCTTTCATGGTGGACTCCATTTGGACGGGGTAAGCCGTGGTAATTGCTCAACCGCTGTGCATTTTCGAAATATGCAACTAAATTCTTTCAATCCACACACTAACTCTCATAGGGTTGTGTCTATATCTATCTATGTACTTGCATTGTAGTTGTGGCATTGTAGCTTCCAAATGGCCCAGAATCTTGTAAAAAAATCGCAAAAAAGACCCAGAAGTGATGAATATCTTGAATGATAACTGTAATATTTTTTCTAACCAAAAGAAAGAAAATTTAATCATCTAAAGACATGTAAAAATATTTAAACTTTATGGCATCTTTTTTTCTAAATTAAATAAAAACTAAAAATAACCAAATGCATCGCCATTTTCAACCTTATTTCTTTACAAAAGGTTTATAATATATAAATATAGTATCTTTAGGATTTTTTCTATGCAGGAAATCTGTTAAGTATCACAAAGAACAGTTAGCCGCCTTTTTAGCTAGACAGTATCTAAAGATAAACGCCTAAAATGATTGGAAACGTCACAACAGAAGAGAGTTAGACAACGGTTAGATACTACTTAAAACAGGATTTGTGATTTCTCATTTTTTAAAAACACGACTAATACATGTTTTGGAGTTAAAAACTGTTTAACATAGGTTTAAAGTGTGTTTATTTTTTTTGTGGTAGGTAAGATCGTAAATGTTTTTGAAACAATATGGCGTTCAGAAATATGATTTTTTCCTGCCGCCACAAACAAAACAGCTTTTGCTTTGACAGGTTTCAAGTCAAGCCTGTTTGCACTAAAGTTATCCCAATCTAGCTGCTGCCCGCGGTTTCACCCGCGCGGAGATTTGGATTTCATGGTTTTTATTTTTTTTCGCGGAACCCTAATTCTTTTTCTAAGATAAAAGTTACTCCTTATAACATAAGCTATCTGCCAGTGAAAATCCCGTCAAAATCAGCCTAGCCGTTTTGGAGATTACCCGGAACAAACAGACAGACAGACAAAAAATTTGAAAATGGTTGTTTTGTTGTAGGTACCGTATATAGGTAGGTACTTTCATATACATTTAGTAAAAAGCTGTTCTTTTGATATTAAAAACAGACACTTCAATTTTATTTATTTGTATAGGTAGATATAGATTAGATCATTGATTTGCACTCTGACTGTTGTCAACGTCTAAGTTTTACTTCTGCTATCGGTTTTCTAGTGCTTCTTTTTTCGTATAAGAAGGTAAAATAATGCAGTAGACTTAACATTGATGTACAGATAAGTTACATAGTATGTATTGTGTTTAATGCATGTAGAAATATGCCCACGGCCTCTCGACGCAGTCACTGGGCATACTTCCGCTACAAGACTATGCAATTATTATGCAAATATTATGTGGCTGTGGATATAATAGGAGAATAGGGTTTTCATATTCGAGGAAAAAATATTTAATAACGAGACGGTCGTTTTGATTGCAGTGCCACTCAGAACAACAATTGCTGTGCCTTGAACTTTGTAACAGAAAGGCCTGCGTGGCACTGCAGTGCGCTCGTTACCCTCAGACATTAGGTATTAAGTCTCATAAGCTCAATAATTTTACTTTATTCTGCTCATCAAACTAAAACACAGCAATGCTTGCACATTACTGCTTGGCGGCAGACTTCATGAGCAAAGCGGTGGTACCCAGACGGACACTCGCTGAAGAGTTAGTCCTACTATAGGCGATTGAGAATTTTCACGTCCAATTTTAGTCACCCGCCGCGTGCTACCTCATGCCGCACGACCTCTACTCCTAACCTAAACCTGCTCTACTTTGGAACTTGCGATCTTATGCCCGAAATTAATAATATTTCTCCCAGTAGAGATTGAAATCAAACCCGGGTCGTCTACTACCATCGGCTCGATCTCCAATCCACGTGTTAATAACACAATTTTATTCGACGAAACGTCAAACTGCAGATATGGTTATTGACATGCTCCAACTGTCATTTACGAACAGAGGACAATCCAAAGTTGTGATCCCGACCTCCGAAAGATACGACGTATTTTTAGATGCCAATCTCGAACCGTGGAAACTTAGAAATTGGATTGTTTCTGACAGTTATACAGCCAAAAACGGATAAGGATCCCTTATTCATTTCGGGCGTTAGTCACCTGCGGCCTAGCCGAATTTCAATTTGGACAGTGCTTGCGGCTAAATAGTCACGCTGTATAAAAGTCCGCATAAGATAACAAAATTTTAAAAACACTCGTTACTACTACCACCATCTGTTTTCTTGTCGAGTAACTGATCAGTTAACGTGTCCATTAGCGATTGCGCCAGAAGAGTATCCAGTTCACTTTGAAATTACGTTCATTGATGCTAGGTGGCCCTGTAAACGTTTACACCCTCGAATTGTGAATACGCTGTTGGACAGCTGATAGTGATTTCACTGCCCTTAGAGAGATGGCGCTTTAAACAATAATGAGAAACTTTTTTTTTTCATCGCTCGATATTGAATTATCTTTTGTATTCTTATTTCTTATTTAGTTATTGGTAATGAATACTTGTGGTTGAAGATGTAACACGCTAGCTTAGGGTCTCGCTTCGTCCGTCGCACTCAATTTAAACACTGCCTGTTATAAGCTTTTGTGAAATTCAGATGCCGACAAAAATTCTACTGAACTATTAAACTGTATCAGTTATGGAAAACTAGTTGCTGCCTGTGGTTTAGCCCATGTAGACTATGTAGAGATTTTCTTAAGAACTGGGAGAAAAAGTAGCCTCATACTCAAAATGTTACCGGGATGTACCCGGTTCATCCGTACTATATAATAAATGCGAAAGTGTGTTTGTACGTTTGTCATAATTTGTCATACTTTCATGCAGCAACGGAGCAACAGATCGACGTGATTTTCGGCATAGATATGGACCGAAGAGTAACATATGCTACTTTTTATCCCGGAAAAATACACGGTTCCTGTGGGAAACTCAGGTGAAAGCGCAGGCAGAAGCTAGTCAAAAAAATCACGTCGATTCGTTTCTGCGCGAAAGAAGAACAAACCAACAAAAACACTTTCGCATTAGAATTACGGATAGTTTCTACATTTTGTTATGATTACTAAAATGTGTCTAGTAATGATTCAACCACTATGCTATGGTTGATCATGACGTCATCGTCACTGAATGCTCATGCTCAAGACAGGATTCAAACCATTGACCACAGATCGGCGACCGCAGTCACTACGATTCATAGATCGAATCGCGGCCGATAATTTAATTTTTAATTATATTACCTTTGTTACTTCATTTTACTAATTTAATTAAAAACTTAATCGCTTCCCATATGCAAATTCTCTTCTATACTAAGTAAAGGTTCTTTGATTTTCTGCCGCCGTGGGGGGTTAGCTTAATTAACTACATTCACTTCAATACCTACTTGTTTAACATACATACAATTTTCCTTTCTTGAAAGCAAGGGGAATTTTTGTTAGTGGGAGGACTAACTCTTTTGCGAGTGTCTGTCTGGGTTGTTACCACCGCTTTGCTCGTGAAGTCTGCCGCCAAGCAGTAGTGTGCAAGCATTACTGTGTTCCGGTTTGATGCGCAGAGTATCCAGTGAAATTACTGGGCTTATGAGACTTAATACCTAATGTCTCAGGGTAACGAGCGATATGCAGTGCCGCGCAGGCCTTTGTGTTTCAAAGTTCTGGGTGGCACTGCAATTGTTATGGGCCGGCGTTATGCTCACCATCAGGCAAACGACCAGCTCGTCTCGTTACCAAATAACATAAAAAAACAAAAAAAAATTAAAAACGACCAGAGTTTCGTTTACTTTCTTTCAACGACAAATGGGCAGAAAAATGGCTGGCTATGATTTATTTTTTACAAACTAGCTGCTGCCCGTGGTTTCACCCGCACGGAGATATTGGATTTTTGAGAGATTATCTAATCGTGCACTATAAAATGCGTTTAGCACGAATAGTTTTGAGTGGCTTTTTTTTCTAATTTGAAAGAACTAAAGTAATCTGAATATAGGCGAAATCGTGGAGCATGCTTCTAGAATTATCTAGGACGAAATAAAAAAATGAATCTCAGTATTATATCAAGAAGCTATGCAAAATAATACAAACACGCGAGGGGAAAGTCAAATGTCATAGTCAGGTTCAACGGACTTGATACTTGAGATTAGCATTTAAAATTCATCGAAAGCTAGCATCGTTTAGATGAATCTTTTAAGAATTCTAAAGTGGATTGCGACCAGTGGATATCTGTAATAATTTCAAATGCTTATAAAGATTTTTGAAACATATTTGCGCTTTTATAATTTGAAGCATCGTTCAATGTTTGTCACGTCTACTATGTATTGGGGGATTTCCAATATCGATTTTGCTTTCGTGACGATACTACAAATAAAAACTTGTGGTGACGAAAACTCAAATTTAAATAAAACAATAGGTAAGTATGTTTAATTTAAATGAGAGCGAGTTTGGCCGAGCGGGAACTTATGCGACTTTCAATCCGACGCACCATGATTCGAATCTCGACTCGGCCCCGCTCCAATGACATACCAAGTTATACGGATTTATCACTCTCGCTCTAAAACGGTAAAGGAAAACATCGTGATGAAACCACAAAATTCGAGGACATATGACATCCACCACGCCGCACTGGGCCCGCGTGTTGTCTGTCTCTTTTTCAGAAAATGCCGGTATCCCATGCAGTGGGAGCGTAATGCAGAGCGTAGACGCTTATGCAAACGTACGTTTGCTTGTCAGAATAACAACGCTTTTACATCAAGCGCGGATTTCGTGATACTCGAAATGCGTGCTTGACGTAAAAGCGTTGTTATTCTGACAAGCAAACGTACCTCGAAATGCGGGCTTGTCGTAAAAGCGTTGTTATTCTGACAAGCAAACGTACGTTTGCATAAGCGTCTGCAGAGCCCCTAAGAGGCTGATAATGAATTTAAATGATACCATACTGATTACATGCGAACCCGCGGGCAGAGGTTAGTACCTACTACGAAAATACCAAACCTCATAGTCCTTATACAAATTCACTCTAACATGATCACGTATCGCATCCGGCACTCAGTCTCAATTTACGAGCTTAGCGTGTCACTCCATTCAGGGCGCTCTAAATAATTCATCGACAAGGCTTAACAAACTACGACGACAGCACTGAAGAATAGTAAAACGGAATGACATTTATAAAATGTACTTTACATTTTCTTAATAATAAATAAATGCTAATAATAAACAAAATATTATTGGACGCATCCATACGCCGTGGTTTACAGACGCGACTTGTGAGTTCTCTTTATCTTTCGGACGCGTCCGGGCGCGGCCGCGGCTGCTCGCCGCGACATATCGGTCGTTTAGACGCTGTCTTAGAGGCAGCTTAGACGCTCAAGCAAACGGACGTTTGATTGTCAGAATAACAACGCTTTTGCGTCAAGCGCACATTTCGAGTATCACGAAATCCGCGCTTGACGCAAAAGCGTTTTTATTCTGACAAGCAAAAGTACGTTTGCATAAGCGTCTACGCTGCCCCTATTATCTCGTAATACGCGCTTGATGCAAAAGCATGGTTATTTTGACAGCAAAACACATACTTGCAATAAGCGTCTACGGTCTGCATACCATTTTCAGGAGTATTTCCATGAACATGGTACTTGCAACAGTGTCCAAATACGGTGAGCCAATCAATTAATAAAAACTATGGTAAATTAACGAGTTTATCAATTAAAAACAAAATTAAACAAAACCTTATAAATAAAAAACAGCATTAAGGTCGCCATTAACGAGTTATACTTAATGTATAAAGCAACTTGTCAGCCTCCACCCAGCCTTAAAAGAAAATTACATCGTGATATTTCTCTTTTCACTGATTGAAATTCTGGTCCCGTTAGTAACTTCAGAAGTCAGAAGAACATAACTCGATTAACTTCTTCGATAATATTAAATTAAAGAAACTCTATATTCATCATTACTATTTTACTAATGTTAAAAAGATTTTGACCGTAAATTCAAATTTTTAGCTATCCAGGTATTAAGATAGCTTTGGTTTAACGAAAAATCTTAAGATTTCTAGCCACTAAACATTGGTCATGCAAAAATACTAATCCAGACTTTATAGGGTCGTTATACTTTTGGAATTGTTGAAACAACGACTTGATCCTCTCGTTTCCAAAAAGATGACTTCACACACTTTACCTTTTCGTTACCTTTCGTTTGGTCTACTCTTTTGGTATTCAATTAAAAAATAGCATTTTTACAGAAGAAAAAAATATATGGCCACTGTTTATTTAAACTATGCTAGCATGCTGGCTGCTGCAAAAAGCTTAGAATAAACATCAATCGGAGAGTAAACTCGCTCTACTTTACTAAGGTTGTGTGAGAATCTGTTATTTCAAGAACCAGATCACATTTCAACACTTGAAGACAGTATCATATAGACACAAAGTCAGATAATCAGAAATACAGTATTTGATATTAGAGTGTAGAAATTGTGACAAGCCATTGAGTACACAAGCTCACTTAACAGAAATTGAAGTATGTGTGAGATTGAAGAGGTTTTGATATTGAAGCAATTATGGGCGACGGTGTGGAGTGTAGTGAGGCCTGCAGTGCAAGTACGGATCTTTTCAATCGATAAAATTCGATAAAATTGACAGTTCAAATCGATAAAGTGGGTTTTATCGATTTTTTATATAATTTATCGAGCCTCAATACAATCGACAAAAGTTATCGAATAGCTAGGTCGAATCCAAAGACAATATAGAGCTACTACAATACTTTACGATCAGACTTCGGCACTCGCAACATTCGATAACTTTATCAGTTTTTTCGATTCGATAAATTTATCGAACCGACTTCCGCACTTGCACAGCTGGTCTGATCGGTTAAGGTTACAAATTCTAAAAGTTAGTGAGCTTAAAATCTCTCGGTCAGCACTTATTGGTGTTTTCCAGTCCGATGAAATTGGTTGAGTTTACTAGTTACTTGTCGGCGAGTTTAAAAGCGAGGTTGTCGGCTAGATGATGACACACAATCAATCAGATGGAAAAAACATGAACATTTTTCTTAGTGTACAAGGAGATGTATCATCCAAAATAAGGCGTTTGTTTAATTATTCAGTTAGGTCCTCTGATTACGGTAATCCGATAATGGACATTGGACATAAGTGAGTGACAAGATATATAAATGTATACCTCTCAGTGTTACCTTCTGAAGTAAGTAAGGGGCAGCGTAGACGCTTATGCAAACGTACGTTTGCTCGTCAGAATAACAACGCTTTTGCGTCAAGCGCGGATTTAGTGGTACTCGAAATGCGCGCTTGACGCAAAAGCGTTGTTATTCTGACGAGCAAACGTATGTTTGCATAAGCGTCTACGCTGCCCCTAAGAGAGAATGTGGCCAAGGGGGGTCTTGTGCGACGTTCAAGACACAAGAGCTCAAATCCCGGCTCAGCCGATGACTGCAATTTCCCATAGGTGAAGGAAAACATCGTGACAAATCCCGTATGTTCAAGAATCACATAAAATCGCAAATATCACACGCAACCTGCCAGATAAACGGCTTTCACAAAAGGGTCCCTCAGGTATGTTGATTCCTGATTTATCGATGATAAAATTATGTTGTCGTTTTGGTCGTCAGCTCTTTGACGATCAGCAATGTAAATCTTTCGGCTGGTAATGATGATGAACATTTATCCTTTTAAAGATAATTCTAATCTAAGCTAATGAAAAATGCAGGAAGCAACAAAAAAAGGAAAATTTTATCACGTATTTGATTCGTGACGGGTATAGGGCTGTGCTATACATATATTTTTAACTCCCTAGGTACAGAGAACCCTGGTTTGCGGTCACATTTTTTTGTTGGTTTGATATTCAATACGTTTCTAGTTTCCTTTCAATAATATTTCGCCTCGACCCTCCAATTTGTTGGCCTGAATTCATAATAATGAAACTAATATAGGTAAACTCAATGATTTTAGAAGAAAAATAGGTAGGTTATACACGTACCGCAAGTGGCACGACAAAACTTTGCCATTGAAGTCGGCGCGTCATCGACGAAGGCGTTGAATTTTTGGTTTTGCGTTCTGCTACCACCGAAAATGCCATCGTATGTGACGAGATTCTGCACAAACTACACAAGCAAGGTTTCCAAAAGTCAAGGAATCACATTTCATCTTTCTTTCTTTCTTTCTAAGTTTTTTGTAGAAAAATATATTTTTCCAGATAAGCGTTTATAAAACATGAAATTGCTACTGTAATCTGGTGGCCACCTTCCGGCTCCATCATCAGGATCTTGGACTATCATCTAGGATCAGATTACATGTACAAACAAATCAAACAAGCCCAAACTCGATGAGGTTACGTCTTTTCGTTACAGAGTTCCTATCGCCACCTACGGGCTCCATCATCAGACCAGCTCTGTGACATCATTATATTGCATTGTCATCCGATTTACATATGTATTTAAAAATTTTGGCTCGATCGAACACCGGGAAGTGGGTCAAATTTAGCTTGCACGATTTGACCTAAACAAACGTACATACATACAAACATTGCAAGTTCGCGCGCCAGCCATACATTTTCAAATTTTCATTTATATACGTCAGGCCGACCGATGCGGGTCCGAGCGACATGTTTTTTTTCTGTTTACTTACTGGTATCACGTGGTACCGATCGACAATTCATAGGTTAAATAAAAGCTTTTTACAATCTGTTCCTTCAAAGCTATTATTAAAAACAATTTCATTAAAAGTGACACAACCAGGCCGCAAAATGTAACATATCCACGCAGATAGTTTGTGAATATGTAAATAAACACGCATCAAGTGTTCCTGTAAGCTGGGGCGGGGGCGGCGCACCCCGGGGGCGAGCTTAAATGAATTATCTTTAAACACAGCGGACGTGATTCCGCTGCCAAAGCTCGCGGCAGCGGTGCTCAAACTTTGATCCATCCATTTACGTTCTATGAACAATCAAAGTACAGAAAATATACAAGTTTGAGCCGCGTCTCCAAGCACCGCGTCTGAAAGCTCTCAAATCATCAACATGCAACATTTGCAAGCTACTTGCACAATGGATGTTTATAAGTGAAATTGTCTGAACCAAATAATGAACAGGACTCAATCTAGATTTATTATTTAATAATAAATCTATTTTTTCTGCAGTACTGTATGTAGTATTATTGGAACTGCAACATATTTACATACTAGCCTTCACTCGTGGCTTCGCCCGCGTGGTAGGATTATGGGCCTTAATAATAAAGACTGTATATTAACGGCTGAATATTTACAAAATGTTTTGTTCCTTTCGATTCATTTAAAATTGTCAAAAAAAAAAAACGAAGACAAAACATTGTGTAACTATATCACCGTTAAATACAGTCTTTATTAGGAAGGCTCTATGTGTTATTCCAGAACCTAAACTATTTACATCTCAGAAGGCTATCTATCTTTTGCATTTATAATATTTAAAATCTATTAGGACTTTCATATGTTTGTAAGTATGTTTGTCCACGCATTTCTCCGAAACTCTTATTCGGATTATGCCCATTATTTTTTGTTGCTTTACATTCACTTCAACTTAGGGAACAAATTTCATCAAAATCAGTTCAGTAGTTTTTAAGATATGGTTTAATTTATGTATGTTCACCGATTTCTCCGTCAATTGTAAACCGATTTTAAAATTTTTATTTTTGTTTGGAGTGGCTATTCTCTCGAGGTTGTCCCACATACACTTTATAGAAGAATACCACCCCTAAAGGAGGGAAAAATGGGGAAAATCTACAGCGCTATTTTTGTTAAAGTTATTTTTTTGTTTGATTGTTTCACTTAATTTTAAAAACTATTTCACCAATTAATAAGCTACATTATCTACGTTGTCTCTCATTATCTCAGGTTTTATATCCTTATACTATGTGCAAAGCCACGGGGAGAAGCTAGTTGTAAATAAAATGCAAGCTCGTAATGCCCTCACGGCTCTAGGGTTGACAACCGCTGCCGGTTTGCTCTCCCAGCTATATAAATAGGACATTCTGATCGCAGCCTTCATTGACGGCGCAGCTTGTGACGTGCTAAGGTGAGTTACAGCTTTACAGTGCAGTGTGAACGGTTTATTACAAAAATATAATTTTAAATACTTACCCAATTGCTCTTTAGAAAAAAAAAATATTTTATCTTCGAAGTGCAACTTTAAACTTTGACCATATTTAAATTGAATTATCATGGGGCTGCTCATTTCGATGATAATAATTAGTTTATTTAATTCGGACTACAAATACTGGAGATGTTAGATACCATAAGTAAAAACGCGGTCGAATTTAAATATTTTTTAAAAATCTGTTTAAGATATCAAAAATATATATTTTCTGAAAAATAAGAAATATTATTACTTCGCTATTTTTTAAAAGGCAGACGTTTTCTTCCATTTAATTATTAATAATTGCAATATCAGAAACGGCTTTAATTTTTTTGTTATATCTGAATTATTCTATAATTAAAAAGTGTTTGCTAAGCATTACTGTGTTCTGGTGTGATGAGCCAAGTAGTGACTGAAATTACTGAGCTTATGTCTCAAGGTACACGGACTACAGTGCCACGCAGGCCTTTGTGTTTCAAAATTCCGAGTGGCACTGCAATTGTAGTGAGCCGGTGTTATGCTTACCATCAGACAAACGACCTACTCGTCTTGTTTTCTATAAGCATGAAAAATATGAGATGTTAATGGAAATAACAAAACAAATCGTGAACAAAAACTTAATGTGCTCAATGTGTCAAAACGCAAATCTTTAAGCTGCCTGACGGCAAATAACATGGCTTCTAAACTATTGTCTTTATAATAACTACAGAGACCGATAGCTTAACGTCAACGCCCCCCCCCCCTCCAAAGAAGACGATAAAAAAAATTCACTCTTGCATACATATATTTTTTTATATAATAAATGCTAACGTGTGTTTCGACGTTTGTTCTTTCACGCAGCAACGGAGCAACGGATTGACGTGATTTTTGGCATAGATATAGTCTATGGACCGGAGAGTAACATAGGCTACTTTATATCCCAGAAAATGTATGGTTCCTCCCACAGGAACCGTGCATTTTCTCTTGAGAAAACCAATTGATTAACATTGTAAAAAACATTGAGTCAACATCGACCACGGGCAAAATTAATACCCGTGGAATTACCAGTAGGACTAAATAGTAGCACCACGGGCAATAAATGAACGAATCATATACAATCTCAAACTCAAAGGATTTACTTGTAGCCACTGAAGAGTTCCTCTAACCACCTCCTGGCTCAATCATCAGATAGCTCCATGATACCAAATTATTCTACCCATTTTCATCCAAATTTACATACCTACATACAAAGTTTCAATTTGATACGGCAATTAAAAGTAGGTTAAAATTGACAACCAAGATTCCATAACATAGTCATAAAGTGGAGCTAAAAAAAGTGTGTTAAAAAGGTATTTTTAGTGTTGAAGTGAAGATGCCACAGTGGTAGGACAGTAAAAGAAGAAAGTGACGTCATCCGCCGATCTTTTAGTCGATGGTTCGATTCCTTCAACTAGCTTTAGCTTTCGGTGTGCTCATTTAATAATGTTTTTTAAATTATAAAATTTACGACGCAAGAAAATCAGACTCAAATTGTTATAATTCTAAAGTGTAGGTAGATTTATATAATATAGGTATAGCTTCTCCAAAGTCGCAAAGTACATATTGGCATTATTGGCAAACTTTAATCCCTTGTTTCTGTGAGATCAGTATCAGAATACTTAATGTACTCGTAGAAAGTGATAACGGAACTTAAGTCAAATTTTAACTTAAACTTAAACTTACGCCTTCATATGCCATTTCCTTAAAGAGGTTTATTAGATAAGTTATTAAACAATTGTGACCCAAAGAGTTATTATTAGAATGAGATTGATTTTATCTTTATACAAGGTTTTATTTAACCTGCAATTTTACATTTTGTTGATTTGTTAATATTTTGTGAGCCTACTGGTGGCTACAACACTTGAACTTAAATTTTAAACATGATTGATAGAATTAGAATCATTGTAAAAACTATTTAAAAGAATTCCGATGAGTTTCTTGCCCTTCTTGATCGGTTTATACCAATTTGGACCAAGCTCTTAGAGTAATTTATTTTAACTTAGGTACATGTGTGCTCTCTTGGGGTCCTGTGAATAAAGAATTTTGAATTTGAATTTGTTTAGGTCAGATCTTGCAGGCTGCATTAAAACCAGGTCCTACTGACAAATTTTGTTGAAATGTTGGTCGGGTTGGTTGAGTAGGGCAATTCCCGAGACGTTATGATTAGTGGTTTGGTTTGAGACTTCATGATTAATCAAATATTTCGCTTTTAAATATATAGTTGATAATAAATCCTATTTTTGACACTGTAAAACTAACAAAAAACTTAACTTAACAGGAAAACTTCACGTTACCTAATTTGAAAAAAAAACGCTTCCCAGGTATAATTGGTAGTACATACGCAATCATTCAAATAACATGACAATGAATGACTGATTTGTCTGTGAAAATGTTGAAAATAAATGTTCTAGGTAGAGTCATGGTAACAATACCTTCGTCAGTTTCCAAATTCTTTTCTTTACTACGTAAGAACACTTAGTACCTTTTGATCATACGGCAGTTAGCAGTCTACTGTATAGAATACTATTATTTAATGCATTGATAACAAAGGTTAAAAAGCATTAACTTTTGACCAATGTCTAGTTTACGTCAACATAAAACCTTCATGGTAGAAATACTAAGACAATAATCAAACTATTTGTTTTATTTAACTGTCAAAGTCTGTCAGTAACACTTACATCTCACGTGATTTTAGCCATAGATATAGCTTATAGACCGGAGAGTAAGAGTGAGAGAGAGAGTTCCTGTAGGCATTACCACGCGCGTGAAGCCGTGGATCCAAGCTAGTTCTTATATAAAGTTTTTGAAGCGATAATTTTATTAGAAATTGAAATATTCTTTCAGTAATAGTTTGAAATCGATATCCACAGTTCCGGTGAACCCTTCTGAACGAAAACAAATCCCACAACTCAAACTTTGTCCAGTTTGTATTTGTTTTCTATTTTAGGATAAGATTGTGCTAACATTAATTGAAAATATAATTACTTCCCTCGCCTTTTATTCTCTGGATAATACAATCCTGTGGGATTTTCATTTAATATTCGTTTCGCAATTTGTGTTGGCTTTACATATTTCTAGTTTTGAGGTTACTGATAACAAATATTTAAACATCTATCATTTGACAAGTACCTACAAACACGAATCTTAAATTTCAAAGTTCTCAATGGCATTGCAATTTTATTGTAATAGATTGATGTGGCCTATCGTAGACCACAGACAAAAGTCATCGGCAGACGACCCCCGCGTCTTGTTTTTTTTTTTTTCTTCTTTCGTGGCCAGACACGGTTTGTGTATTTTGTCAATTTCAAGTTTAATCCGCGTCTTGTTACTTAGGCTAAGATTCAGAGACGATTCTAAGCGTAGACTTTGGCTTCCGTATGTCAAAATTGTATAGAATTTTGACGTATGGAAGCGTGAGTCCACGCTTAGATTCGTCTCTGAATCTCAGCCGAAGAATATAAACATCAACCTAAGTTACTAAGTACCATTAATCTCATGCTTATGTCGACGTAACTGTTCAATGTGGTGGAACTTATTTCATTGACACTTCTAGGCCGTCCATCCTTCTGAGATGCCTATCCCTGTTTCACGTCAAGCTGAAAATTACCATAATTTATTACATGTTTAAGGTACAAGTATTATTTAATACTTTAGGTATTGCCCTAGGAAACGTACGAGGAATGCTTAATGCTAAAGCATGTTTTATCAGTTATCCAATCATTGTACAAGAGTCGGCCCTATTTAATAAAGCTGACAATCCGACAAGTCCGACATATGTCAATAAGTGACAATTCGACAGTTTTTCTGTTTATTAAAATATACAGGCGACAAAATTGTCATGGTGGAAAATTGACAAATTTGTCACGACAATTTTCTTATTGACAGATTAAAGACTGTGGTTTTTTGACATATGTCGAGTTTTATTAAACGCGTTTTTAGATGACAAATATGTCAAGATTTCACCGGTCGATTTTTGACATATTTGTCACTTTTATTAAACAGCCTAAGCGCGACAATTCTACAATTATGTCATTTTTTGACATATATGTCGAATTGTCAGCTTTATTAAATAGGGCCCATAGGCGTGCATCAAATAAGTATGATTAAAAAACCAAACTGTGCGGAGTTCAGCAAATGTGAAATAAACGACATTTACATGATTTGTTGAACTCCCAAACCTAGTTCAAACTTAATCTGAGATTCTGATCTTATACGCTAAGAAACTATTTAGACTATTTAGATTTATTTTCGAAAAGGCAGCGCGTGCAGCGGGGCGTAGTTTTGAGCGTGCACTGGGCTACCTGAACGTAATAAACTTCTCTACTGGTGTTTAAGAACGAAGCGTTGTAGCAAGTGTGCACGCTGCTTAATGTATTTGAAATGTACTAAAACGTCTTTGATAAAGCGATTGAGGGTTTCGGCGTTTCTTTTCGGCTTGTGTCTCGTACCTGTGATGTGGACCAAGGAACTTATACAACTAAGTTCCTTGCAAATAACGGAAAATAAAATGAGTCATGTCAAAAACTAGTTTTTACTAAAAGAAAAAATAACTAATTACTCTGTGGTCATCGAAAGCCT
Organism: Crocallis elinguaria; assembly: GCA_907269065.1. NCBI lineage: Eukaryota > Metazoa > Arthropoda > Insecta > Lepidoptera > Geometridae > Crocallis > Crocallis elinguaria. The sequence continues at coordinate 5,561,895 of OU026076.1, forward strand.
TCTTTGGTGGATGACGGGCCTTACAAACTCTGAGTAGCGCTAAGACCCCACCGTAGCACTTGGCCTTAAATGGTGGCCTCTGTGATTGGTCAATACACTAGGACGCTCCGCTCTAGCGAAAACCAGTAGCGTGTACGCTGCACACGACAATGCACACTCAATAGTACGCTGGAACGCACGCTGCACGAACTGCCGTTCCGAATGTTGCCCTTAGGGTTAAGCACTCCTCCGAATGACGCCGCCTCGTTACCTATCTACTGTAACCTCTCCTAATAACTTTCGTTTGTTTCAGTCAAAATGCAGTCATCAGCCAGAATTGTCATTTCCTTAGTGTTGCTGTCTTCAGCGCTGGCGAGCTACCGTAAGTTTTACAAATAGATTTATTATTATACTCGTACTGAGTGACCCAATATTATAATCTGTGATCTTAGCATGCGATTACCTTCGCGAACATTTCAAAGTCGTACAACAATGCGTCAAATTCAAATTTCTTTATTCATTTGGGCCGCAGGAGAGTACTATGAAGGTTAAAATTAATGACTCTAAGGACAGAGTTCACGAACCATTTTGAAACAAGTTTCACTATTCAGTTAGGTCCAGCTTATGAACCGAGGTTCATATTAAACTTCGGTGTTCGGCGATGGACAGCAAATATTAATACTTCACTTTAACTTTGGTTTGGGAATTTGAACGTGATCACGTGAACCTCGTTAAAATTTTACATTTGGTGAACTGTGAGCTAAGTGCTAGTTCCAAATATACAATAGTTCGAAGAGAAGGGCAAGATACTTGTCGGCATTCATTTCATTATATAGCTGCTTCATACAAATATAAGCTTTATGTCGCATTAAGTTCATCAATTCTGCAATCATTTTTATACATCAGCCCCAAAAGATTTATTTTCTATTTTCTTCAACAGCCTTAAACCCCTTATTACGCTCACTACATAATATGTACTTTAAGAATAACTAAATAAATACACTTTCACCTCTTGGTTCCATCATCAGAACCTCGACCCAAGTGCAACCTATTGAACTTGTCAAAACGAATCATATGAGCCCAACCTCGAAGGTTTAGATCCACTATCTACCTCCTGGCTCCATCATCAGATCAGGGGACCGATTTTTGAATGTCACCGAGTGACTAAATATGCGATATGATCAGCGATATGACCGATAGTTACCGATTTACAAAGTCGTATTTTTGAATCTCAGCTGGTGACTAAAATTGTCATACCTATGATATCGTTTACGAGTGGGGGTACCCATTCGTAAACAATATCATAGATATGAGTAGGTATTTAGTTCCAAATTTTGACTTAAAACAATTTCCAACTTAAAAAATAAAATTGAATGGAACACAATCATAAGTTTGTCTATGATTAAAGCTGAGAAATAGTTGCATGTTGGTAAACAGGGAATGACTTTCAAAAATACGACTTTTGCAAATTAGTGATTTCAAAGTTATCGCTGAGAATTTTGTCACCGCTGATATTGAAATCACTCGTGACTTTCAAAAATCGGTCCCCAGCTCCATGATACCATTTTATAGTTTTATCATCCGAACTACATTTACACACAAAGTTTCATTTCGTTACGACAATTAGAAGTAGGTAGGTTAATATTGACTTTATTACGTTTAAGATTTTATTATGTACTAGTTGATTACTACTATTATTCTTTATTGGAAAGGATATACTTTCAGATTGGACATTTTATCAAAATCGTTGCAGTAGTTTGGTTTTTAAATCAAAATAACTGAAAAAAATTATGTCATCCAAGTAAACAAAATTGCATGTTTACTTTTTAGTGCATTTTTTCATAGCTGCTTTTTCGAAGTCTGTTTTTTTTATGTAACTTTAGTTACAACGACTGGTCTTCTACTAGTTAGCAAAATTATAGGTTTAGGTTTAAAGACATTTATTCTCAAAAAAGACATTACATATCACTTGCTTGAGAACAATTCCAAACATTAATAAAATTATCACAACATCGTCCCGTCCAGTAGATTATACCTACCCACCCAACGTATTCATTTCCTTATGAGACTGTGATCTGCTATTAGGTGTTGAGCAAGTTGTTTTTTAAATACGTTGAATGAGTTTACATTTTTTATGCGTGAGGGTATCTTATTATATAGTTGTGCTCCTTCAAATGTTAATATTTTTTTGCCGTAGTTGGTTCTAGCTTTTGGTAAGGCTAAAAAACTAGCCCGTCGGGTGCTTCGTTTTGTAGTTTCTCTTATTTTTGTAAAAGAAATATTACTGTGAATGCTTTTGTTTAGAGATTTACGGATAAAAATACATACGGTATAGATATATAATTGTTTGACATTCATTATCTTGGTCTCTTTATAAATTTTTGTAGTGGATGTTAGAAAAGGATAATTAAAAAGCATTTTTATTATTTTATTTTGTGCGACTTGTAGTTCAGCTAGTTTCGTTTTTGAGGCGGTACCCCAAATTTCGATTAGATTTAATAGATGCGGTTTGACTAATGCGTTATAGATGGTGTATCGAAGTTTGTGCGGAATGCATCTAACTATATTACGGAGTGAACCAAGAAGGGATGAAAGTTTGCTTTTTATGTGATCAATGTGAGAGTTCCAAGTCAGGGAGCAGTCCATTCTTAATCCTAGATATTTTTCATTGTTTTTTTGTTGTAAAGGTATATTATTAATAGTTAGTGGTTCGTGGGCTGGAATAATTTTGTTCTTTGCTTTGAACAGGATGTAGCAAGTTTTAGAAATGTTTATAGTTAAAAGATTGTACTGAAACCAAGAATTTAAAGTATTTAAGTCATTTTGAGCATTTTGTATAATATCATTTATAGATGAGCCAAAGTAGAACAAACAAGTGTCGTCTGCATAAAGAGTCAGATGACCACGGAGACCAATCTCGTGAATATTATTGATATAGACTAAGAAAAGAAGGGGGCCCAAGATCGATCCCTGAGGGACTCCACAAGTTATAGCTAAAGCATCACTTTTAAAGTTGTTATCCAGCCTGACTACTTGTGATCTGTTAGTTAAATAGGATTGAAACATTTTTAGGGCACTGCCTGAGATATTTATGGCTTCTAATTTGTTTAAGAGCAATTCGTGACTTACTGTGTCGAATGCTTTTTTTAAGTCTATAAAGATTCCAAGGACTATATTTTTACTGTCTATATTACGTTTTACTGTAGTTATTAGATCGGCTGTAGCTGTTAGAGTGTTGCTTTTTGGCCTAAAACCATATTGCCTATCAGAGATGAATTTAATTGAGTTAAGGTAATTTTCTAATCGGTTATGTAATATTTTTTCTAAAATTTTTGACAATACAGGCAACACAGAAATAGGTCGGTAATTACCGGGATCTACCATTGGTCCTGATTTATGAATAGGAGTAACTTTTGCTATTTTTAGCTCATCGGGAAATCGTCCGTCCTGTAAAAGACTGTTAAAACATTTACTTAGACTATTTGCTATTAGATGCTTGATACATTTTATTGATTTTGTGTTAATACCGTCTAAGCCAGTACTGCAGTTAGAGTCGAGTTTGTCGATTATAATTAAGATTTCTTTACTGGTACATGGACTAAATGTAGATAACCCAGGACACGACTGGTGTATTGATAGGTTTGGTAAATTATCCTACTAATATTATAAATGCGAAAGTGTGTTTGTTGGTTTGTTGATTTGTTGGTTTGTCCTTATTTCAGGCAGTAACGGAGCAACGGATCGACGTGATTTTTGGCATAGCTATAGTTTATGGACCGGAGAGTAACATAGGCTACTTTTTTCCCGGAAAAATGCATGGTTTCTATAGGAACGCGGGTGAAACCCGCGAGCAGAAGCTAGTTGATATATATATTGTATTCTATTAGACATAACTGATTTCGGAGTTCGGAAGAAGTCATTAGGATAATCAGGGTTTACCTACTTAGGTTAAGGTCGCTTCACAGGAACTTAATGTCCACATATGTGATATGTTTCTGGTAGTTTGTGGCGACCCTTACTATTCACGGGTCGTAGATCAAAGCAGTTATTTGCACGTTCTTTGTGACCACCCATCTAATATCCTTACTTCCCTACTTATAGTGTGTTAGTGGTAGGACTAACTCTTCTGCGAGTGTCGGTCTGGGTTGGTACCACCGCTTTGCTCGTGAAGTCTGCCGCCAAGCAGTAATGTGCCAGCATTACTGTGTTCCGGTTTGATGAAGCAGAGTAGCCAGTGATTTATTGATTTAAAGAGTACTATCCGTTGTGTAACTCAATGCTATTGCGACATTTGTAATAATTTTTAACCGACTTCCAAAAAAGGAGAAGGTTCTCAATTCGGTGGGTATTGGTGTTTTAATTATTATTATCTCAGATCTCCGTTATTAACAAACAGATTTGGATTTTTTTTATTTGAAAGGATGTACTTTCAGATTTGTCCCATAGAAATTTTATCAAAATCGGTTCAGTAGTTTGTCACTACAGTCGGTTCATCGCTTTTTTAAAGCTATTTTTAGACGTTTGTATTTAGACGCTGTCTACCTAACAGGCGTTTAAAGCTGTTTTTGCGGTAACAAGGGTGCAAACAACCTAAGAACATCAAATTCGATTAGTAGGCGAGTAATAAATAATTTCAATTTCTTCTTGAGTTCACCAACTTCAAAGTCAGCAATTTTCAATAAACTGAATCCATATGTGCTGCTTTGCCGAGTTATTGCTGTTGGCGTTTTGGTTTAATTTACAATATCGAATCGATATTATTAATGAAGTCCTAATTTGATTACGTAACCGTTTGATATACGTACGGATAAATCTTTATTGGCAATATCTGCAAATTGTTAATACAATTTAATGGATTAGTTTACAAGTGGCTTGCTTACCTATTTGATGTGTGAGAGTAACCGCCACTGTCATTTCAGTCCATTTTTATCACCCGCTATTTTTCCTTGTATTTACAGTACGTGACAAGGCTCAAATTAGGAGGGATTTTGACTGCATTTGTTTGTGATGTCAATCAATTCGTAGTTGCATGAGGATCAAATCCCTATATCGAAAAAAAACTGTAAATCGAACGATTGAAAATGTCAAAAATGAGAACCAAAGTTGGGCGTATCTACTGAGCGCTAGGATGCCCCATACTGGGTAGAACAAATGACGTCACATTTTCTGCACGGGCCACAAAGCTGTACTAAACATGCATTTCGTTGATTATGGCCGTGAAAAACTGTTTGAAATAAGAATAATAAGCTGTTTTTGTCTTGTGTTGAACTTTACTTGTTCTGCTGACAAGCCATAGGCTTTTTATGTATAGAAGACCATAGAGTATGACAGTTAGCGAGACGAGTAAGTATTAGAAAATGACACTATAGGTACTACAGGTTGATAATAGCATCTATCTAAGAATAGAAAGTAGGTTTACCTGACCTACGCTACCGTGTGACTCAAACTGAAAATAGCCGAAAGGTTCACCGAATCTTTGATTGTGATATACGTTCGGGCTCGGTTTTATTTTTATTTGGAGTGGAGTGCAGGCTATTTGTCAATCAATTTGTGGAGACCGTTCGGGTTCGTACTATGGGACGTCGGGAATAAGACTCGCCTGAACTCCTTGACGGCCAAGCTATGCTACGACTGCGGGCCGTCCACATTACGCGAAAAATTCACACTGTTAATACTAACTTAAGTATTTTTGACGGCTCCGTAGCTAAGTTGGTAGTAACACTGCCTGCAAAGCGAGGGGTCCCGGGTTCGATTCCCGGCCGGGGCAGATTTTGTGTAAGCATAAAGTTTGTTCTCGGGTCTTGGATGTTTGTGATGTGTATCTGTGTGTGTTCATGCCGCCTGCGACACAGGGAATCCTAGTGCGGGGGTATGAGTGTGTAAGCGTTTATTTATTTATTTATTAACTTTTTACATAGGTACATTTAATTTGAATTCCTGTGTAAGTTTGAGTTACAGGTACCTGTAACATTTATGAAATAAAAATAGAAACAACCTTGATGTTATCAAGTTAAACTGATTTGAAAAAGTTACATAAAAACACGACTGCCCTAGACAATGTATGATGTAAGGATTCTAACGATACCCCATACATTGAAATCTGTTCAGGCAATTAAAAGTTATGGTGGAATAAAGAAACTTACATACTTACAAACATACTTACATGAACTTATTTACGCTTGTTTAACGCGGCGTCTGCACTGAGCATGTGGTTGTAAAACAATTTTTTTTTAATAGAGATTGTAGATGCTTATTTATAATCGGGTGCCGTCCTCGGACTAGATTTCCATCAATCCCTAACCCCAACCACAATACGATATGCGTCAAGCGGGGATCGTGGGTTTTCCATGGTTTTCTCGTGGTCCGCGTTTGATGCTTATCCATCAATCATGAATTAGGTGAGGGCTGCCTAACACACCGTTAGGTGCTTGGGTGAGATTTTTAACCTGAGAGTGGCTACCAAGGTACCCACCCAGGCGAGCACCTACCACTATGCTCAGGTATATAAGCATCACGATAACTCGCGGTTTTTAACTTTCATAAGTGCTCCTTTGGGGCCTATTTGAAAAAAGACTTTTGAATTTGAATTTGATGTTTTGCTTCGCCGAATGTTCAAGCTCATTGGATTCGAACCCTCGACCGATTAGTGGCCAACTACAACAGAGCCATCATTGCTTCTAAAAATAAACTTAAAATTGAATCCTACCCATTGCTGTATGTTCTAGCAGACAGTAGCGCTAAACTGCGCAGGGATGGAGTGCTGAATCTCTACCCCTTCCCTAGGGTGGGTCGCGCATCCAGGAACACCTGGCAAGTGCCGCTCCGCGAGTTATTTTTAGGTAAGGGTTTTTTCAATGTATGTAGTTATTATATCTGTTTATTTGGTAATATTTATCGCATTATGCTTGTTCATTAATATTATTATTGACTGTCATTTGTTTAGTTATTTATGATTAATTTGTATTATTATTGATTTGTTTAGATTATGTATGTAGGTATATTATATATATTTATCTGTTATATTTATTTTATTTAGGTATGTTTATTAGATAATTATGTAACATAAAATTAATACATCACCATCGTTTACCGTTTTTTAATTCCTCTCCACCACAGATTGTTGGAATAAATCATTTTTAGCGATAAGACCGCCCATTGTACTTACTATACTAAGGGCCAATTTTTCAATTGCACTTTAACGAACTGATTGCTATCCAATCCATGCAGATCCAATACCAAATTATTGTATTGACTGTAGTATATTGTAAGAATAATGTGTTCGAGGGTAGGCTGAATAAATCAGTTGTGTCGTTGACTCGGTCTTTCATTTGTGCTGGCGCTCTTAAATATTCCTAATATTTAACTGGCGACGAGTAAAACCGCGATAAATAAGTAATTTTTGTGCTTAAAGTGTTAATGTTCAATAATGCCTATCGGAAAAATAGAACAGTTTGATCTTTCTAGTAAAAAATGGTCGGCATACATTCGACGCGTGGAACAGTTCATGACATTGAACGAAATTAAAGCCGAACTACAAGTTGCGACTTTAGTTACGTTAGTTGGAGAGGCCACATATGATTTAATGTGTGATTTGTGCGCACCAGAAAATCCTGAAGACAAAACATTTAAGGATTTAACGAAGATAGTCGGCGACCATCTCGAACCGAAACGTTCCGAAATTGCAGAACGGCATGTTTTTCGACTTAGACGGCAAAACGCAGACGACACTGATATAGGACTAGTGGGGTCCTTATCTAAGGCATCATCGAACACCTCTTCTTCATTTGAACGTCCATCAATAAGATTTTCGTTTCCGATGCAGTCACCGGAGTGACGCCACGATCTTAACGACTTTCGGACTGGCAACAGCTGATCTATGTGCCTTTTCCACTCGCTGCCATCCGAACACTCACCGTCCACCGAGTGGAAAAGGCACATAGATCAGCTGTTGCCAGTCCGAAAGTCGTTAAGATCGTGGCGTCACTCCGGTGACTGCATCGGAAACGAAAATCTTATTGATGGACGTTCAAATGAAGAAGAGGTGTTCGATGATGCCTTAGATAAGGACCCCACTAGTCCTATATCAGTGTCGTCTGCGTCCACGGAGGAACCTTCTGACTTTAGTTTCCGTCCAGATGAGGGAGATGAATCGACACCCACTCCAACTCCTAAGCCAATGGTAAGGCCTAAACGTACATGTGTCCTCAATAAACGCAAATAAATTGTACATGATTATGTTAGGAAGAATAATTTAGAAACTAGTTACCTAACTCTTACCATCGTAAAACCTTTTTTGTTGTTTTTTTTTTGTGCTCACATTTTTTTTATTCTAGTTTTTTTTTTCTCAAGTAGGTACTTATATAACTATGCATAATATACACTTATTGTGTTTCAATCAATATTATATACTTATGTACAGGCTACTGCCACCTACTTCTATACAAAAGTTGTCTTGACTATCTAGCCAACCGCGATTAATTACGTTACCTATTTATTTAGACAATTTATGAATAAATTGCACAAGAAGTATGTATAACAATTAACAAGTTTTCAATTTTATGGTCACTTAAGACATTGTCCTCACATAACATTGAGAAATTTACAGTAGTTTTAGGTGGTAGGTGCCTACTTATTAGTATTGTTTTTTTTTTTTTTGTTTTCCTTCATAGTTTTATAAACTTAATGTTAAGTTTTTTTTAAGGAGGGACGTGTAGTATATTGTAAGAATAATGTGTTCGAGGGTAGGCTGAATAAATCAGTTGTGTCGTTGACTCGGTCTTTCATTTGTGCTGGCGCTCTTAAATATTCCTAATATTTAACTTTGACATCCAAACTACATACACTAAAAAGTTTCATATCGATACGACAATTGGAAGTAGGTTAAAATTCACTTCCAAGATTAATAATAATTAATACATTGTTATTTAAAACAAATGAGTATTTTTTTATATATTTTATTTTATTTGGTAACGAGACGAGCTGGTCGTTTGCCTGATGGTAAGCATAACGCCGGCCCATAACAATTGCAGTGCCACCCAGAACTTTGAAACACAGAGGCCTGCGCGGCATTGTACATACGCCCAGTAATTTCACTGGATACTCTGCTCATCAAACCGGAACACAGTAATGCTTGCACACTACTGCTTGGCGGTAGACTTCACGAGCAAAGCGGTGGTAACAACCCAGACGGACACTCGCAGAAGAGTTAGTCCTCCCACTAAAAGTACCTTTCAAATACATCGATGAAAAAATCAGTATACAATTAAAAACTTCACAGGTTAGGTGCCATTACATAGCTAGTTGTTGTACAAGTGAAGCTAATAAAAGTAGGTTAAAAATGTTCTTACTTTTTGTCATAGAATACGAGCCTGTAGAGAAGCGACAGCTGTATGCGTTCCCTCGCGTCGGCCGCAGCGGCCTGCCTCTGCTCCGCGAGCCCCTCCACGAGTTTCAGCCCATCCCGGTGAGGAGGACCGACAGCCCCGGCATGTGGTTCGGACCAAGACTCGGCAGGTCTTTTAAGAGCCAGGAAGATGGTGAGAGAGTGATACTCATAATCTTAATATATTATAAGTATGTTTGTATGTCTGCAAGTGTGTCGGTTTGATGAGCAGAGTAGCTAGTGAAATTACTGGGCTTATGAGACTTAATACCTAATGTCTCAGGGTAACGAGCGCACTGCAGTGCCGCGCAGGCCTTTGTGTTTCAAAATTGTGAGTGGCACTGCATTTGTTATATGCCAGCGTTATGCTTACCATCAGGCAAACGAACAGCTCGTATCATTACCAACAAACATAAAAAAGTGAGTTTCTTTATTCCACCATAAATTCTACCATAACATGTTTTCAAGTCGATGTTGAAAGTTACACAAAAGAAACTCGACTGCCCTAGCTAGTGTCACTCGGGATGATGTAAGGATTCTAACGATACCCCATACATCCAAATCTGTTCAAGCAATTAAAAGTTATTGAGTCGTTATAAACTCACTTACACACAGACAAACATATGAACCCTAAAACATTAGACTCCCTTTTTGAGCAGTCGTGTAAAAACTGTACTTATATATAAATACTAGCTTCTGCCCGCGGTTTTCACCTGCGTTCCCACAGGAACCGTGCATTTTTCCGGGATAAAAAGTAGCCTATGTTACTCTGCGGTACTTAAGCTATATCTGTGCCAAAAATCACGTCGATCCGTTGCTCCGTTACTGCGTGAAAGAAGGACAGACCGACAAACCAATAAACCAACAAACACACTTTCACATTTATAATATTAGTAGGGATATATAGTAGGAATTAGTAAGATTAGTAGGATTCACCGTGTTACCACAAAAAATAACTACTTTTTACGAGAGACTATCGAAACTTACTGAAAAAATATTTTTTTACCCTTATTTTTTTACTTTTTACAGACTTCACAATCCAAAACGAGAACAACAGTCCCAGCGAACCAGAGCAGATTGATTCAGTTAACGCCGACAGAGAGAAGCGACAAGCGAAATAAATGTAATTTACTTAAAAACTTGCCTATCGACTGCAACCACGATTTGTTACCTACCTACCACGTTGACTTCTGTACGTTCTCATTCTTACTTAAAACATAATAAAAAAAAACATAGAGGAAATAAATACCCAGATGTGACAGTTGTAGTTACACCGTATATTTACCTACACAGTTTTTTATTGTCGAATGTTATGACATAATATGACTTTTCGCCAAAGCCACCTATTATTATTTAATTATTAGTATAATTAGGTATAGTACCTACTCGTATAAGTATATAAATTGTGTTATTACGTGTTATTTATTATAATTGTAGAGGAGTTGCCAATATTATTTATAAGGCTGGGGTGGATTATTACATCTATTAAATAATTTTGGCAACGTTTTATTATATAAATAAATAGATTTTAAATAAAAATTGTTTGTTGTAAAATACTGCTTACTCTATATTTTCATCACACATATCCTAACGAGGCGAGCTGGTTGTTTACCTGAGTAAGCATAACGCCAGCGTTATGCTTACTCAGTTCTGAGTGGCACTGCAATAGTTATGGGCTGGCCCACTCAGAACTTTTTAAACATAAAAGCCAGTGCGGTACTTCAGTGCGCTCGTTACCCTGAGACATTAGGTATTAAGTCCCATAAGCCCAGTAATTTCACTGGCTACTATGCTCCTCGAACCGGACACAGTAATGCTTGCACATTACTGCTTGGCAGCAGACTTCACGAGCAAAGCGGTGGTACCAACCCAGATGGACACTCGTAGAAGAGTTAGTCCTATTACCTGGTAAAACTTACTTTACAGAAAGAAGCTTCTACCTTACCGTAGGGTCTGGTAGCGTATGTCCACTCGCAGAAAAGTTGTACCTACCTATATTAGGATTTATAATAGTCGTGAGTAATGACTTGACTAAAGTAAGTAGTTGTGTACCTACTTACTTTAGTGACTTGACTAAAGTAAGTAGTTGTGTACCTACTTACTTTAGTTAAGTCATTACTCACGACTATTATAAATCCTAATATAGGTAGGTACAACTTTTCTGCGAGTGGACATACGCTACCAGACCCTACGGTAAGGTAGAAGCTTCTTTCTGTAAAGTAAGTTTTACCTTAAACTATACCTGACAGCTCCGTAGCTAAGTTGGTAGTAACCCTGCCTGCAAAGTGAGGGGTCCCGGGTTCGATTCCCGGCCGGGGCAGATTTTGTGTAGGCATAAAGTTTGTTCTCGGGTCTTGGATGTCTGTGATGTGTATCTGTGTGTGTCCATGCCACCTGCGACACAGGGAATCCTAGTGCAGGGGTATGAGTGTGTAAGCGTTAAAAGCGTTAAGCGTTACTTCTACAAAACGTGTTGCCATCTTCGATGATATGAGGTACAGCTTAATTGTTCAATCGAAAGAGAAACAATAATTGCATTTTTTATACCATTGGACGAGGCTGTTCAGCCTCGTCGTTTGTTTACCTGATGATAATTATAACGCCACCCATAACCATTGCAATCTGCAGTGGCTCTTAAAACTTTGCAACACAAAGGTCTGCGAAGCACTGCTTTGCGCTCGTTACCCTGAGACATTAGGTAAGTTCAGTAATTCCACCAACTACTTTGCCCATCAAACCGGAACACAGTAGGTAATGCTTACACATTATTACTTGGTAGACTATAAATAGCAAAGCGGTAGTAACCACCTAGATGGACACTCGCAGAAGAGTTAGTCCTACCCTTATAAAACTTACTTTACAGAAAAATGCTTCGTCCTTAGCGTAGCGTCTGGTATGAAAGTTATGAAACCCCCAAAAAATGCAGACGGAATTTGAATAGCAAATTTGTCAATATTTTTTTTTATTTTTAAATTACTCAGTAACCGACAAGCTGGTTATGTGCATCACAATTGCAGTTCTAAATTCTAATTGATATCAGAAACAGCTAGCGTCTGCGGCCGTCTGCCCACGTCTCGTTCCGCGTCGCGCGCTGGAATCAGCATAAAATGAACCCTATAGCACTCAAGGATAATGTAGCATCCTATATATTTGCAAACATTATTTTATTAGAATTTGATCAGCGGTTCCACAGATCAGTGTAACAAACAAAAAAATCAAACTTTATCTCTCTATGATCCATACAGATAAATAAAATTGAAGTGTCTGTTTGTAATATCAAAATAACAGCTTTTTACTAAATGCATATGAAAGTGTATACGGTACATACAACAAAACAACCATTTTTTAAATTTTTGGCTGTCCGTCTGTCTGTCTGTCTGTTTGTTCCGAGTAATCTCCGAAACGGCTGGACCGATTTTGACGGGACTTTCACTGGCAGATAGCTCATGTTACAAGGAGTAACATAGGCTACTTTAATTTTAGAAAAATATATAGGGTTCCGCGCAAAAAAATAAAAACCATGTAATCCAAAATCTCCACGCGTGTGAAACCGCGGGGCAGCAGCTAGTATTATATAAAGAATAAATCAGTACCTTAGGTACATTGATGAACCGTGATTGTCAGTTACTATTATATTCACCGTTCAAGGAGCCCTGTGGAGCTCTTTTGCATTGTCAAACGAAATTTCTAGAAAACAAGAGCATCATATTCCTATAGCTGATGTTAGTGTCGAAAGGGTTTATGTTTTAAAATTCTGAGTGGTACCTGTGGTACCTACAATCACATCAGGCAAACGACCTCCTCATCTCAGTAGGTTCTACTATAAAAAATATGAGAAAGTAGGGTCTTGAAACTAAAAGGTTCAAAAAAACGTTTACTAGAAAAAGTGTGCTAACATTTAGTTTCATTTCTTTAGAGGACTCATCTAAATTTACATAAAACAATACGAGAACAGTTTATTGAAATAGGTGCTTATTAAATATTGTTTGAGAAAATGAGATAACAGAAGATTATCCCGCCCCCGGGCATGGTCTGCAAATTAAAAAATATAGACTGGTCTGGCTTGAATTCTTTGAACTATGAGAACAGAATTGGTTCTGTTTGATTATACTCAGTTTAAAAGTTTACAGTGAAATAAAACGATTGCAGCTCTTTAGTCATTAAAATAAATTGAATAAAAACTAACTGACGTTATGTGATGACTTGGTGGAAGCTGGTAAAGCGTAGATGAGTGCTGCAATATACTCGCTAACTGATGATTTCCCACTTGAGGGTTCGACATGCAAATATCAATGGCAGAGCTACGCGTTGATATAGGTAATCAAAACACACAGTTAGTAGTTAGTGGGCTAACTCTTCTGCGAGTGTCCGTCTGGGTTGTTACCACCGCTTTGCTCGTGATGTCTACCGCCAAGCAGTAGTGTGCAAGCATTACTGTGTTCCTGTTTGATGAGCAGAGTATCCAGTGAAATTACTGGGCCTATGAGACTTAATACCTAATGTCTCAGGGCAACGAGCGCACTGCAGTGCCGCGCAGGCCTTTGTGTTTCAAAGTTCTGGGTGGCACTGCAAATGTTATGGGCCGGCGTTATGCTTACTATCAGACAAACGACCAGCTCGTCTCGTTACCTAACAACATAAAAAAAACCCGCTGAACTAATTTCATACAAATAAAGCTCAAGAGAGAAACGTAACAAAATTTGTTCGCTTCTTCTATCCCTAAGGCTCGAATTATATTTATGCCTCCAGACAGGGAAGCGGCGTGGGCACTGTACGTATATCTATATGCGTAATTAGATATGATTGCGTTGTTGTACCCCATTGACGGCTCCGTAGCTAAGTTGGCAGTAACCCTGCCTGCAAAGCGAGGGGTCCCGGTTTCGATTCCCGGCCGGGGCAGGTTTTATGTAAGCATAAGTTTGTTCTCGGGTCTTGGATGTTTGTGATGCGTATCTGTGTGTGTCCAACTGTCCATGCCACCTGCGACACAGGGAATCCTAGTGCGGGGGGTATGAGTGTAAGCGTTTATTTATTTATTCTTGTTTGCACCCCACAAAGCCGCGAAGACGCGCTGCATAGCGCAGGAAAAACCCTTTTTGCAGACGAACCGTGCGGACGCGCCGTTACATCTATCTAAGATCTAAATATTATTATTATTTTTTATACTTTCTGATAACGAGACGAGCTGGTCGTTTGCCTGATGGTCAAGACCGACCGGCTTATAAGAATTGCAGTGCCACTCAGAATTTTGAAACACAAAGGCCTGCAGCGCGACACTGCAGTGCGGTCGTTACCCTGATACATTAGGTATTAAGTCTCGTAAGCCCAGTAATTTTACTGGCTACTCAGTCAAACTGGAACACAGTAATGCTTGGCGGCAGACTTAGACAGACACTAGCCGAAGAGTTTGTCCTACCACTTAGCAAATATTTATCCCAGCGTGAGGATCAAATTAGCAATCCTTACTGCTATGTCTAAATCACTAATATAACTAATCAAAGTCCCGCTAACTAACTCAGTTACACAATAATTTAACTTAATTCTTAATCAAATTCAATTTGAGCACGCGTTTGCGCTGTTGAGAGCTAAACCATTCCTTGGGGCATAGATTACCACGCACTAGGTACACAACCGAAGCGGCTTCTTCCTTTACAAACTATTCGAACTAAATTAAATATAATTATAATATATTAGGTTGGGGAAAAAGTCTTTTCGCATTATAGTATGTATGAACTTGTAATAAAATCGCTTTGGCTATAGTATTTGTATCTGGCTGGTTTTGGTATCATATGAAAGTTTAAATTTTAAAGAACATAATTCCAAATTCAAATTAGGAAAATGTGTGATTTTCATTTGTTTTTCGTACTGTCAAAATGAGTGAATCTAATGAAGAAATTCGATACATTTTAAAATTTTACTACAAAAAAGGTAAAAATGCAACGCAAGCCGCGAAAAAAATTTGCGATGTTTATGGACCTAGTGCAGTGTCTCTGAGAGTAGCACAAATTTGGTTTAAGCGTTTTCAATCCGGAAATTTTGATTTCAAAGATGCACGTCACTCTGGTCGCCCTATTACGGATAAAATGGATGCCATTTTTTAAAAAGTGGAACAAGATCGGCATATCAGTAGTTACGACGTAGCTGAAGAACTGGGAATTGACCACAAAACAGTTTTGGCGCATTTGAAAAAACTGGGTACACAAAAAAGCTCGATATTTGGGTACCTCACGACCTCACTGAAAGAAACCTAATGAATTGCTAATGAACCGTGTACTCATTTGTGATTCTTTACTACGACATAATGAAACCGAACCATTTTTGAAGAAGCTGATAACTGGTGATGAAAAGTGAATCACGTACGACAAGAACGTGCGAAAAAGGTCGTGGTCAAAGACCGGTCAGGCTTCACAGACTGTGGCGAAACCCGGGTTAACTCGCAACAAGGTGATGCTGTGTGTGTGGTGGGATTGGAAGGGCATTATTCATTATGAGCTGTTACCACCAGGCAGGACCATCGATTCTGAACTCTACTGCGAACAACTGATGAGATTAAAGCAAGAAGTTGAGAGAAAGCGGCCGGAATTAATCAACAGAAGGGGTGTGGTTTTTCATCATGATAACGCTAGACCTCACACATCTTTAGCCACTCAGAAAAAATTAAGAGAGTTAGGCTGGGAGGTGTTAATGCATCCGCCGTATAGTCCTGACCTTGCACCTTCAGATTTCCACCTGTTTCGGTCTCTTCAGAATTCTTTAGGCAGTGTCAGGTTAACATCACGAGAGGACTGCCAAAACCACTTGTCGCGGTATTTTGATCAGAAGTCCCAAAATTTATATAGCAATGGGATCATGTCTCTACCTACAAGATGGCAAAAAGTTATCGAACAAAATGGTACCTACATACTTTAGTTAAATGTAAATAAACTATATTAAAAAATGTTTTGTATTTTCTTAAAAAATGCGAAGGAACTTTTTCCCCGACCTATTATTACGCGGCGAGCAACGACCACTCGTTGCGATCTCGCCGCGTGCACTCCCTGAGGAAGAGCGTCGGACACGTTCGAAACCTAGGTCGACTAATATATATCGACAAATGACGTGAGTTATAGCCGGTTATTAACAATTTATAATGTGTGATACTCACGAAAATTTTAATAGTAAAAATTATAATATAGGTATATGTGAATTGGCTGCAGATGTGTTTCGGTAGCTTACAATATTATAAAAGGTATCAAAAACGTTATATCAAAAGATATTACTCTGAAATTTCAGCGGGTTTCCTTTCATGTAGGTATTGAAGGTAATGAGGAGGCTGCCATGTTTGCAAATAAGCAGTTACAGAATCGATTATTTAATTAAAACTAATTACACTGAACAGTTGTTTAGATGCGTATTATAAAATTAAGGATTATGTAGATGACAAGGATGCATGGAGGCAAACAGCTCAGGAGCCTCCTGGCGACTACTAAACTTTAAATTGTTAGTTGTTAGCATTAGAATCATTGTAAAAAAGTATTTTTTTTAAAAGAATGCCGTGACGAGTTTCTTGCCCTTTCTTGCTCGGCCTATACCAATTTGGAACGGGCACGGTGGGTTTCTGGAAGGTTCGTTGACTTTGAGCACGGATTGGGTCTGTTGGTGTCTTTGTCATTTATTATGTTCTGATAAAGACGGCATTAGTTTTAGTCTGTGATTCGGGTAGATGAATGTTGCAGAGGCCCGCTGTTAGAGTCATTTTAACTTTCATAAGTGCTCCTTTGGGGCCTATTTGAATAAAGACTTTTGAATTTTGAATTTTGATGTAAGGAAATTTATTATAACAAGTTTAAAGCATATTTTGATGAAAGGAGTAAGGAAAAAGGAATTTGGTATAAGACAATACAATGTCAGCCGCCTCGTTTGCCTTGGTTTACTAGAATCGAAGTAACATTGTTTTATTGCATTGGTCACGATCTGGTCAAAAATTTAATTATTCAATGAAAAAATCAGATTTTCCAAATTGCAAACAGTGTGGTAGTTTGAAGATGTTCCACACTTGCTTCTAGAATGTGTCAAAGGTGCCTGAGAAAGGAAAGCGCTAATGGACAAATTTAATCTTTAGTTCGTACTTCACAGATATTTGTTTGTTTACAAATACACGTACTGTCTAATGGCAAAGTAGCACATAAAGTTTCCGGAATCAAAGGCGGTAAGTCTGATTGCAGGAGCCACCGCCTTGCCACAAACACACCGCCAGCTCCGTGCTGTTTAATTATTTTGTTACTGCTAGGATGTTAATTTACACTAGTATTGTACATGTTTGTATATTTTGTTATGTCTAAATAAAGATCTTTTAAAATTGAAATTGAATTGAATTAATATTTTGGCATCACCTGATAGTGATGCAGCAAAATTTTTATATAAAATGTTTAAATTAAATTGTTAGGGTATGATGGGGCTGGCATACCAATATGGGAAAAGCCCCTAATATCAGTAGATTAAAAAAAAGAAATATAGTGATTACTTACTGCTTTGACAATATTATTTTGTTAGTGGGAGGACTAACTCTTCTGCGAGTGTCCGTCTGGGTTGTTACCACCGCTTTGCTCGTGAAGTCTGCCGCCAAGCAGTTGTGTGCAAGCATTACTGTGTTCCGGTTTGATGAGCAGAGTATCCAGTGAAATTACTGGGCTTATGAGACTTAATACTTAGGTATGCGCCTGCGACATTAGTGTCTCAGGGCAACGAGCGCACTGCAATCCAGCGCAGGCCTTTGTGTTTCAAAGTTCTGGTTGGTACTGCAATCGTTATGGGCCGGCGTTATGCTTACCATCAGGCAAACGACCAGCTCGTCTCGTTACCTAATAACATAAAAAAATAAAATTATATACGATAATTTTGTTCAGTAGCACAATTTACATACTAAAAATCATACTATCTTTATTGTTTTGTTATTTAGTTTTTCACATTTATTTCTTAAAAATCCGTCACATAATTACTACTAGATAGCGAAACCTTTTGTTTTCCTCTATCCTAAACTAAATTATAACGTAACCTAACCGTGAGAGTGAGCTAAATAGACCAAATTTCTTCTAAATCCTCGTGCTACATTTTCGCTTACCATCAGGCGAATTGTATATGGTCAAACAGATATATTTGTGATAGAAAATATAGGAATACCATACAAATCCATTGCACGTGGAAAGGCTTCTTTACGGCACGTGAATCCAGTGCAAAAAGCTTATCTATTTGCATTGATAAACGCCGCAAAACTGTTGAAGCGCAGCTCTATTGGTCAGGTTGGGTTCTTCTGTGGGCGATATATTAGTAAGTAGAAACAGAAAATCATGTTGTCTTTATAGACTGGAATGAAATGAAAAAGATTTATTTTTAACAATCAATCACTTAAACCCAAGACTTAAACCTTAATTAAACTATTAACATTAGTCTGAGACAGAAACAGCCGTAGTCGAATACGGCCAAAGCTCCCTAATGGTAACGCGCCATGAAGACCAACGAACGTAAACAAATTAACCAGTACGGACGTCTGGACTGCCTGGTAAAGACCAAACGAACCAGCGTCAAGATTCATCATCATCAGAATTATTACATTCCCACTGCTGGGATAGAGGCCTTACCTTAGAGACAGATTCATGCATCATGTGATCTCGCAGTAAAGCTACCGTTATTACGTCGGAATTCGCTAAATCTGAAACTAACGACGTTTACGTGATCATCAGTTCATTTCTCAATTCTGACAGCAGATGTCAAAATGCTCTAAATAATCCAAGTTTGAAGCTATATGAACCTCGGTTCATTAGTTAAACCTAGTTCAATGATTAACTTTGGATCAAAAAGATTGGTGAACTCGAATCTTAGCTTCGCGGACGCAGATAAGTCCAGCCTAAAGGATCGAGACACGTGTCATCCGGCCCTCTGGAGAGACACAGGTCTTCGGATCTTTACTAATTAGTACACTGAACAAACCCCTAGTTTATTTAAGCTTATGTAATCTACAATCAAACAAGTCTATGAGCGCGGTGGACAGAGAGGGCTGTTACTCGCTGCGACCCGCTCAGATGCTGTTGGCGTTGGTATTAAATATAAATCCATAGTGGAGCCGGAAGGTGGCCAAATGAATTCTGTAACGAAATGACGTAAACGCCTCGAGCTTGGACTCGTTTGATTTGTCCTTACAAGTAGATCATAGATGATGTCTAGGGTACTGATGATGGAGCCGATAGGTGGTAACAAGATTACAGTATTAATTATTATAAAAGCTTGTTTGTAAAAATATATTTTTCCACAAAAAGTAATTGTTACAAACAAGCACAGCATAATTACAAATAAATATTCTATACTAAACATGGGCGAAGCTGTGGCTATAGTAAGTAAATAAAACAGGGGCGAATATTGATATAACAGTTAAACATAAACATAAAACATTGGTTAAACATTGGTCCGTGTCAGCGGCGGACGGAGAAGGCTTTTACTCGGTTCATTCGCGGTACAGGTGCGCTTTCATTGGTATTAACAGATATAGATAATTCCATTGCAGCATTGTTGGAGAATGAATTTATGTTATTTAAGGTGAATGCAGGTCCGCTCTGTGACGGGAATTTAAACTAAAAAAAATACACTTTATTGTGATTTTTAGAGGAACTAAACACAGATTAGGGTAATGGTTACTATATAAAAGGCAAACTACCCTTTTAAAAAAAACTACTGGCAAACTACAAAGTCATCGGTAAAAGTATCGGTAGGTAACCGTTGGATGCAAGAGGCGAGTAGCTGGTCCAAGTGGCGTTCTATGGGGGAGACCTATGTGCAGCAGTGGAAGTTTTCCGGCTGGTGATGATGATGATGATCAGTAAAAGTACTGAAATAGCGGAAAAGACTAAGCAG
Source organism: Crocallis elinguaria (assembly GCA_907269065.1). Taxonomy (NCBI): domain Eukaryota; kingdom Metazoa; phylum Arthropoda; class Insecta; order Lepidoptera; family Geometridae; genus Crocallis; species Crocallis elinguaria. The sequence continues at coordinate 5,582,140 of OU026076.1, forward strand.
CCAGGTCGGCACTACATACTCGTACCAGGCGCCATGCAGTAGTTAGATACTAACCGTGTTAGGTTAGGTTATATTAGATAATTTTTAGTCGCCGGTTTATCAAGACAGCGTCTAAAGATAAACGTCAAAAATGATTAGAAATGTCACAACAGAATTGTGTTAGACAACGATTAGACACTACTTAAATCAGGATTTGTGGTTGCTCTTATTTAATCGTGCGACTAGGCATGTTTAAGCGTTAAACAGTGTTTCACACAGGTTTTAAAGTGTGTTTAATTTTTTTGTGGTAAGACCCCTAGTGTCTAACCATTGCAACTTCATTCTGTTGTGACATTTCTAATAATTTTAGACATTTATCTTTAGACACTGTCTAGCTAAATAGGCATATAAAAGTGTTTTTTTGTGGTAAGACGGTAAAGGTTTATATTGCCCGTTTAAAAAGAACAACTAGCGAACTTCACAAAATCATCGGTAAAAGTACAGAACAGCGGAGAAGGCTAAGAACAGGAGTACAGTAGTAGCGGGGTCGGCGCTGGCGTCCGCCGAGTTGCAGCGGTCGGTGAAGCACTGGCAGACTGTCTCGAGGTGGTCGGTGTTGTCTGCGCGGTAGCAGTCCTTCTGCTCGTGCCGCACCCAGCCGCACCCGCGGGTCACTCGCACCTCGGAGTCGTGATCAGAGTGGAAAACTGAAAAACATTCATAAAAAATAATTAGATATTTTATGGAATCAAGCGTTACTTTGCGGAAGTCCATTTTAAATACGATTATAATACAGTGTCACCACAAAAATCCATTTTTAGTCGCCTGATTAGCTAGACAGCGTCTAAAGATAAACGTCAAAAATGATTAGAAATGTCAACACAGAATTGTGTTCTACAACGGTTAGATACTACTTCAATCAGGATTTGTGGTTTCTCTTATTTAATCGCGGGACTAAGGCATGTTTAGGCGTTAAACAGTGATTAAGACAGGTTTAACGTGTGTTTAATTTTTTTGTGGTCAGACCCATAATGTCTCAGGGTAACGAGCGCTGCACCACATTGCCGCGCAGGCCTAGTTCTGAGTGGCACTGCTATTATTATGGGCCAGCGTTATTCTTATCATCAGGCCAACGACCAGCTCGTCTCGTTACCCAATAGTATAAAAATAAACATTGCTTGCAAAAACTTACTGGTTTGCGTAATCTTCCTGCAGAAAAAATCCAGCGGCACTGGACTGGCAGCGTGGCAATTCACCACCGGTATGACCCTTGCTAGGGTCTCACCATCAAACTTGGTGAGATCCAGGCAGGCCGAATTGTTGGCGCTGTTGCAGTAGAAGCAACTGATGCATGACCCTAGAAATGAAGGATATTTTGAGCGAAGGCTTGAAGTAGGAAGTGTATAGGAACCCATATCAAGACAAACCTCAGAGGAAAAAGAAAAATGTAAATTATTCCCAAAAACAATACAAACAGTAAATATAAGTACTGGTAGCAAAGAGACAACTTCATCAGGAAATTAATGGTAGAAAAAGTATTTGCTATAATTAGCCAAATCGAATCGAATGTTCCGAGTACCGAAGTCTGATCGTAAAGTATTGTAGTAGCTCTATATTGTCTTTGGATTCGACCTAGCTATTCGATAACTTTTGTCGATAGTATTGAGGTTCGATAAATTATATAAAAAGTCGATAAAACCCACTTTATCGATTTGATCTGTCCATTTTCTCGAATTTTATCGAACAAAAAGATCCGTACTTGCGCCGCAGGTGAGATAGCGGTCAAATAATATCTTATAGAGTATAAAAAACAATCGTAACTTTTCAAGTGGACCAAACCTTATGAAAAATTAAAAAAAATAATGTGTGTTAATCGACAACTGTTTTATTATTATGTGCTAGATGTGCTCCTAAGCCTATAAGTTACTCCTTATAACATCAGCTATCTTCCAGTGAAACTCCCGTTAAAATCAGTCCGGCCGTTTCTGAGATTATCCGGAGCAAACAGACATCTGTCTGTTTGTACCGGTAGATAGACAAACATTTTTAAAAGACTGTATTTTTGTTATAGGTATAATCGTATAATAAGCTTTTGTATGCATTTAGTAAAAAGCTGTTATTTTGACTTTACAAACAGATACTTCAATTTTATTTATTTGTATATGTATATTGTATGTAGATATAGACGAAAATACTTTACCTTGAAAAATAGCAGAAGCAAATACAATAACTGCGAACAATGCTCTGTGGTACGCCATTATATCTGTAAAAAATTCGGCCTAAATTTAACCTTTTACTCACTTTTAATTTTTTATTCGTCATTGTTACGTATCTCAGGAACTTTGAGACTATAATAGAGCTTTTAGATCCTAAATTAATTGTATTTAACAATCCTCCATTAATCTTTACTTTGTACCCTTGAAGTCAGTTCTTAAAGGTCAGATTTGTATTTAAAATGTAACAAAATTTAAGCCCACAATAAAAAAAGTTTTTGAAAAAAGAACGTGGTATCTTACTACTTATTTTTATTCTCGATGTATTTCTCGATGGATGGATTTATTTATTTATTAAAACAGTGTCAATGCATGTTTTTTTTCGAATTATGCTCTACATGCTCCAAGTCTTTTTGCTAGTTAAATTATTTCTTACAATTTCTTACTAACAAAGCTATACTCCCAACATAAGTTTTTAAACCTACATGGTCAACTCCAGTTGTAATCCTTCTGTTGTCTTGTAATTTAGTTCTATTTTCATTTAGTTTAAGACCCATAGATCTTTTACTTCTATGTTAAGACCATAGTTCCCGTCTTGATGTTTTTTTCTTTATCATGTTTATATCGTTAATTTCTATTAATATATGACCTAATCTTATAAGAGTATGGACCACGTGTCCATAGAGTGTAATGTAACAAAAAAAAAAAAAAAACCTACATGGTAAATATCCCGTTACTAAAGTTAATTCTTATATTCCCAACGTCTAACTATAAAGTGATATACTTGCATATAGGTAATTTTAATATAGGGTTGACGGCTCCGTAGCTAAATTGGTAGTAACCCTGCCTGCAAAGCGAGGGATCTACAAGTACAACAGCTGTACAAGGGAGCTACAAATACAACATTAGGAAAGCTTTCACTTTGCAAAAGCGAAGCATACGAATGATTGTGAATATTTCTCAACAAGATTCATGTAAACAATATTTTAAAAAACTAGGGATTTTGCCAGTACACTGTCTTTATTTATTAGTCGTCTTAAATTATCTGGCCAGATACATCGGCGAATTTGAAACTAAAGAAGAGAGAGTAGTAAGGGAAAACACAAGAGTAAAGGACCTCAAACATAAAACTAGTTTTAAATTAAAGGTAGCTAGACATAGCACTATATTATACCAAGCAATTGAAATTTTTAATAAATTGCCGCGAGATATCAAGGCGATTGTTTATAAACCCACTTTGTTTAAAAACAGAGTCTTGGCATTTCTTCTTGAAAATAGTTTTTACAGTTTGGAAGACTATTTTGCCAAGTCATTTTTGAAATCTTGAGTTTTTTTTTTCACTTGTTATTTTTTATATCTTTGACATGTGTATTTAATAATGTTTGAATGAGATGGTTAGTTGGACATGCTAAGTAATTTTTATATTTTTATGTTAACTTTTTCACTTAGTTGTTTTTAAATTTGAATTAGTATTATAATTATTATGTGTGATTTATATTAATTAATTAAAATTCAAACACAATGTATATTGTTAATTAATAAATAAATACAATACAATACAATACGATCCTGGGTTCGATTCCCGACCGGGGCAGATTTTGTGTAAGCATAAAGTTTGTTCTCGGGTCTTGGATGATTGTGATGTGTATCTGTATGTGTCCATGCTACCTGCGACACAGGGAATCCTAGGGGTATGAGTGTATTAAAAAAACCTTTTTTTATAGCTATAAATATATTAAGATTATGTATGATGTTAACCTATAAGAACTACACTGAGATTAACCTATAAGAAGTTATCACGCTTCTTAAGGACTAAGTATTTCTCCATCGACCTCTCAGATTAATTAGGTTGATGATATAAATATTGCAAAGCAATTAATTACTTCCTAGCCCGTTGTAATAATATTTTAATTACTTAAGTGCAATTTCTAAAAAGAGTAGAGCTGAAGTGACGTTTAATTCATTATGATTAACCTTGCGCAGGTAGAGGTCTGAAGCCAGGGGCGTATTTACCCTAGGGCCAAAAGGGGCATGGCCCGGGGCGGCAGGCTGCGAGGGGCGGCGCAAGCAGAAGAAATTAAAAAAGCCTACCTAACTAAGGCTCTTATTACAGTGTTAAACGGTTGAATACTTAATTCAACTGTGTTTTGTCTCTTTCTATTGAGTTTAAAATTGTCAAAGGACAACAAAGACACAACATAGTTTAACTAAACCACCGTTTAACACTTCATTAATAAGACCCTAAATCTCGTAAGGTGTTCCTGGGGGCTCGTGGGTGTATGTTTGATACACATCAAGACGTGGAGCTATCGTATATATTGACCGGCGCGGTTACGGCAGGACGGCAGGGCCTGCAGGCCCAGGGTGCTGAATCTTAAAATACGCCGCTGGCTGAAGCTCGGTTGGGAAAGTAGATAGTATATAGAGTACCTTTAACGCTCTCCCACACAGGTGTAAATAATAAAAGTCAGTATTATCGCATGTGTTCTATTTCTCAAGTCATTGGTATTGGTACACAGACTAGTTTTTATTTTTTATCTCTAATTTTCGATCGTGTGCATACCAACAAGTACACAATACCCTTCACTTGCAAGCGCACCATTCACCTGCTATCACCCTCATGAAATTCTAAGTCATAATATTTGAAGCTCAACGAGTCACAATCTTCGACTACATCACCACTAAAGAAGTAGACAGTAGACAAACGCTCATTTTTTTTTATACTATTTGGTAACGAACATTTGGTACAGTGATGTGCAGGCCTTTGTGTTTCAAAGTTCTGAGTGGCACTGCAATTGTTATGGGCCGGCGTTATGCTTACCATCAGGCAAACGACCAGCTCGTCTCATTATCCAATAAGATAAGAACCATATACTCTGCAAAAGGTTCGAAACATCACGAAATAAATAAAATAAGCCGTTAAAACGTTATTTAATTTAACGTATAATAGTCGTAAAAACCTAAGAAAATACCAAAAAAATAATTACCTTCAAATAGTTTTCCGTAAAAATCACTGTAAATTATTTGTAAGAGAAAAACAACTGAATATTCTTCAATGCTAATGTACAACAGCACTATTATGTCACTAGCTTCGATAACTTGACGAAAATATACTTAAGTAAGTACAAAATTAGACACCAATTAAAAAAATGCTATAAGCGACCAAGCATGGTAGGCTATAAGCAAGCACTACACTTGAAGTTTCATAATACATACATATAGTTACATAATAGCAGGCAAGCTAACTCGTATATCGATATTTGGTAGCGCGACTATGCAGTCTTGAGCCTTTATTAATTTCTTTTGGTGACAACTTGTAGATGGGCAAAGGAATCCGTGAAATTACCGGAGTTATTAATCATAAATCGTTTTTTTATGCACGCGCTGACGTTGGTATATCAAAGTTCTAAGTGAAACTGCAATTTATGGGCTGGTTAAACTTAACATCAGGTAAACGACCCGCTCGTCCTTTTATCAAATAATATTAAAAAAACGAGAACTGGGCCTCCAATTGTACTAAATAAATGGTTTAAAAATGACATTAGTTTCGTCGCAAAATAATCACACTAGGCATTATCGGTACGACAAAGGCGGCCATTATTAAACGATTCTTAATTTACAGTGTAACTCGTTTGCGTGTCACTGATTGGGAACCCACCTTCATCAAATGCCAATTTTTGGTGGCACCATTGTCATTTTTTAACCATTTATTTAGTAGAATTGGGGCCCAGATCTTTCACAAGGTCATCAGGCGTCATTTTTACTATCATGCATAAGACCAGCCAGACAAACATGCGCTACACAAAATTTTGTCTACTGTTTTGTCTCGCTCTTTCTCGTGCAAATAAGAGATAAATGTACGATATATGCATCGACAAAATTTTGTCATAGCGCGCATGTTAGCACGGCAGGTCGTCTCGTTACCAAGTAGGTAGTATAAAAAAGCAACAATTCTTGCCCGATGTTGACAGGGTTTTTTTTCTCTGTCCACCACGGAAGGAAATATTCCTAAAGTTGTTCTTCGTGCATTTGAGTCCAAAATCAAATGATCAACTCCGTTCGTAAAATTTGTAACTATATAAACATGACCGATTTCGTGTACAATTGAATGGACCTTATCAGACTTATCACTGACCTTTGACACGGGCTTTTATCACAAGTATTTGAGAAGTAAGATAAGACGCTCTTAAGTTTTATTTAATAATAATATATATAGTTTATTTCTCAAAATCACAATTAGGCTATATTGTTTTGCTTGTGACCAAATGACATTAAAAAATGACGAAAAGTTATTAATATTCCCTATACTGTGTAAGGGAATCATGAGTGTGAGTGGAGTTTGTATTGTGCATAGTAGGTACATAGTTACATACACAATACAAACACCCAAGACCTGAAGAACAAATTTTGTATTCACCACACATAGTCTGTGTCGACCGGCGATCGAGCCCGGGAACCGTGCACTTATCCGGAAAAAAGTAGTCTATGTTACTCTCCGGTCCATAAACTATATCTATGCCAAAAATCACGTCGATCCGTTCCTCCGTTACTGCGTGAAAGAAGGACAAACTAACGTACCAACAAACTCACTTTCGCATTTATAATATTAAGTAGGATTAGTAGGATAAGTAACAAAACATGATGGCGAGTCTAGATTTTACAATTTTAATTACTATCAGACGAGCTACTAAGTAGGTAGTATGTGTATTGTTATCTAGCCTAAGTATAGGTTCTAGTTCTAGCTAGGTAGGTACGGCGCGCCGTGAAATACGAGTAGGTATAATCCTTCACACTGCCACTGTAAGGTTTCAGGAAGTTCCATGAACTGTGCGAACTGCATTTTTTGGTACTTGAAAATAGTTTTTTTTTTCTGTTCAGTGAAATTTACTATAAAAGAAAATACTACAAAAAAACGTATGTACTTATAGGTTTTTTTATCACAGTACCCCACGATGCACCGTGGTGGTTAGGTCGATTAAAAACGTAACCTATAGCTCGGAGTTCACAAACTATTTTGAACCGAACTCTAACTATTCAAATAGGTTATATAGTTGCGTTTAACTCATGGATAATCGGATTTTAGTGCTATCCGCATCCTAAGGTGAACTTCAGTTCATCAAATTTAAAATGAAAGCCGTTCACATGATCGGCAGTTCAAGAACTAGTTTTGACAGCAGATGTCAAAATTCTCTTTCAAATAATTTGAAGTGAACCTCAGTTCACGAGTTGAACCTAGTCCATAGTTGAACTTCGGTTCCAAATGGTTGGTGAACTCCACCCTAATTGAGGTTTATTTAGGAATATTAATAAACTTTGGATTAAACTTCAATCTGAACTAGGTTTGTGAACTTAACTGACGTAAAAGTCGTTATTCAACGTACCTGTATATTATATTATTTTAGAAAATATACACATTCAGAAGTTATTTTCAATTATTAATAACCACAAACCAGTAGAGATACTTCATAATAACCTCTTTTTCAAATGACAGTAAAGTTAAATGCCATTGGATCGATTTCAAATCTAACTTGATTGACTTTGAAGTCAGATCCTTTGGACAGGTAATTACTGGTACCTCCAAATGGGTGCTGAATTTGAATACTTCCGGTCGGGAAATAACTATACCCTTTCTTTAGTAGGTACTAACCTTTCAACAAACCTTGTTTGCGAAGAACATTAATTAGGCTTTTATTTGAAATTAGCTGCTGCCCGCGGTTTCACCCGCGAGGAGATATTGGATTTCATGGGTTTTATTTTTTTGCGCGAACCCTAATTATTTTTCTAAAATTAAAGTAGCCTAAGTTACTCCTTGTAACATCAGCTATCTGCCAGTGAAATTCCCGTCAAAATCGGTCCAGCCATTTCGGAGATTACCAGGAACAAACAGACAGACAGACAAACACACAGACAAAAATTTTAAAAATGGTTGTTTTGTTATAGGTACCGTATATACTTTCATATGCATTTAGTAAAAAGCTGTTATTTTGATATTACAAACAGACACTTAAATTTTATTTATCTGTATGGATAAGTGTGCCTACTGCGTTGACATTTAAACTTTTCATAGTAACAAAATATTGACAAAATTAATAACTTTATTGAATATTGTTAAAATCATTAAAAAAACCGAAATGCCGAGTTTCTTGACCTTTTCGTTTAGTCTACTAGAGATTTAACTTTCATGAGCGCTCTTCTATTGCCCAGGGTTAGTCAATAATTTTATACTAGGTTTTCGAGTTTAATACACATTGAATTAGGCAACTTGTAAAGTTTTTTCACAGATATTTTACATTATTACACGCCGGCACAAAAAAGGAGTGTAATGTTTTTAGGGTTCATGTATGTATGCTTGTATGTATGTGAGTTTCTTTATTCCTGCACCATAACTTTTAAATGCCAACACAGATTTCGACGTATGGGGTATCGTTAGAATCCTTATATCATCCCAAGTGACACTGGCTAGGGTAGTCGAGTTTTTTTTTTATTATTGACATTATTTTTTTGTGCAAGTGTGCATAATCTTTTCCTGTTGGCTGATATCAAAGTTGTTTGTGCCTATATAACACTTCAGATCCCAGCTCACGTAACAATCACAATAATCAACCATAAAGTTTTCCAAAACTCACAGACGGGCAGGCGTCTCTTGGAAAAGGAAAATAAAACACAAATATCCCATCGACGGTTTGCAATTGATTGCTAACTTTGCAATAACCCTGCCTATCATACCCTTCAATCCGCCGCTGGCGTTTCAAGTTATAACAACTAAAGAAGATTTAAACTTGAAATTGGAAAAATACACAAACATTGTCTGGACACGAAAGAAGAAAAAAAAATACTAAAGAAGATAGTTCTTTTGTTTTATTTGCTTTTTTTTTCATTTGGATGTCATTGCGACATGGCTGTTTCGTGACGATATTTTAGTTTGTTTTTGTCCAAAGGAAAGTTTTGTGATTCATGTTTACATAGGTACGTAGTTTTTGGTATTAAGATGATATAGTTCTACTAGTTTCTGGCCGTGGTTTCACCCGCTTTCCCACAGGAATCGTTTACTTTTCCGGAAAAAAAGAAACCTATGTTACTCTTCGGTCCATAAACTATATCTATACCAAAAATCACGTCGATCCATTGCTCCGTTGCTGCGTGAAAGAAGGACATAGCAACAAACCAACAAACGTACGAAATGTACATTTTCGCATTTATTATATAAAGTATGGTAGTATGGACAACACATCCATAATGTTCTTTCTTCGTAGAACGTTTATTGTTTTAAGTATATTTATATTTTTTAGTTCTGAAGCAGCTATTACTATCGTAGGCACCTAAGCCGTCTCAACAGCTATACGCCGTAGAAGCTGCTTCACTCTAAAGTAGCCTATAGTAACGCTCAATAACCATATTCATTCCCGACAACGTACAACCGATCGATTGGTACGTAGATAGCACTAATACTGTAAAGTGCAAGCATCAATCCACCGGTTAACAATATTATTGTCCATAAGGGGTGCCAGTGTTGAGACAAGTTAATCACCAATGAGTTGATGACTAGGGTTTGCTCCAGGGTTGCAAGAATTTGAAATTTAATTCTAATATATATAATATATATTTGTGGTTAAGAATGGTAAAATGTACTTATTAAGACCGAGTGTCAATCATATTTTATAAAAGTTTATTTAAACCGTAGTTGGTCCTCACGATACAGGCTTGCCTAGTGTGAGGATCACAGTTATATCGTTCATAATGTTTATTATTATTTACAGCGTTAGGCTCAACATTAAATGTTTCTTCCTTGTTTATCTTCTGTCAATTGTATCATTGTGCTTAGTGCTGGAATAAAACACTTTTGAATTTGATTTTGAATATCAAAATATATACAGTTCAAAAACTCTATTGACAACCAGGATCAATGATACAAAAAATTAGGTAATGAATTGGTACAAAACGAGTGATAAGACCGACGAGATTGTGGCAAATTTAAAGTTACTCCATTTTTTGTTAAGGTTACGATGATCTGAAGTCGATTTTTCTCTTTCTTATCTAAACTATTATTATAACGCAGTAAAGCTTGTAAGTTGTTTTGTTTGTGTGTTACCGCTAATCTCTGAAACCGCTGCACTGGTCTGATTCTAAAAATGTTTTCATTAATAGGAAGCTATTATACCTGTGTGTGATAGGGTACATTTTATTTTCGCGGGCAGTCACTGGTTGAGTAATGATTTTTAAAATTATGTTTAAATTTTTAAGTCACAATAATTAGAGCCATGTATAGTAACAGCATCACCTCAGGCAGAGCCAGGAGGCTGACAATAAAAGGTTCTAACAATAATGATATGAGCTGTCATTTTGATACCGGAATGTCCACCACGAGGTGATATTATCAAACGTGAGCTTTTAAACTGTGAAACAAAGAAGCAGAACAGATAAACACACATCACACACACGATCAGAAAATGTTCGCATTTTGAATATGTAACACACAAAAAACCCAAAAGACAAACCGACAGCACAAGTTAAAAACTTTATCAGGCTACCATTACTACATGCTAACTCGATTAACGAAGTGCAGGTTTTACGATAACCAAATAACATTATAGACGCAACTCCACACACGTTTATTGCTCTACTTCCATCGTCTGAATATACAGAGCAAAAAAATGTTAGGACTTGTGAACAAAAGTAGGATTCATCAATTCAGAGGTCCTAAAACAGTTACAGATGACAACTTAGCCACGAATGTGTATCTACGTGATTATTATCTCAGTGATTTTAAATGTATAAGTCCAGAAGCCCTGGAAGCTTTGAAGAGGGACAAAATCAAGACGATTGTACTTGATTGTGATAAGTCAATGGTGGAGAAGTGGTTTGCGGAAGTTGTGAAGGGACTGAAGCAGTTTTTTTATGGAGGATCGTTGCATGGAGTCAAGTTAGTGTTTTTTTCTTATTCCAAGTTTCATCTTATCTTTGCTATTTTTACTATGATTTAGCTATTCATCATCAGTCGGAAGACGTCCACTGCTGAACATATATCTCCTTCAGTTCCATTCCGCATGGAAAGTCACTTAAATTGGCTACTCGCCTTTTGCAAGTAACGACTCCCCTTAGTGTTGACCAGGTCGTGGGTCTACGTAGTGAGGGGCCGCGGCCTACTGTTTATGGAATAACAGTTTTAGACGCCTGTTTATCTAGACAGTGTCTAAAGATAAACGACTAAAATTATTACAAATATCATATCAACAGAATGGAGTTAGACAATGGTTAGACAATTATACTTACATTTAAACACGACTAAGATATGTTTAGGAGTTAAACGCTGTTTAACACAGGTTTAGGGTGTGTTTATTTTTTTGTGGTAAGACCGTAAGTGTTGTAAAATATGTGTATAGTAGTTCGGGAGGTTATGGATTCAGCATAACTATGTAAATACTTTTATGTCAAAATAAATGATTTGTATTTGTATATAGGTGCGTTGGATTTAAAAGTCAGTAAAATATTTGGAAGTATTATTTCGTTTAAGTCACCAATAGAGTGGTCAAAGTTCAATTAGTTTTTGTACTTACTGTAAGTAGGTATTATTTCAAAACCTCTAATTACACCTTTCTTACTTACTGAAATACAATATTTTGAATAATGAACAACCTATTCAAAGGAAGCTTAAGAGGTCTTTAATAAATCGTTGAAAATACAGCCCTGAAGATTAACTCCGGAGATTATCACGATTGCCTGATAAATTCTAAAGTACTTATATGAAGCTGTTACATAACAATACCTATCTATAATCTATACAAATAAATAAGATAGAAGAGTCTGTTTGTAATATCAAAATAACAGCTTTTTACCAAATGCATATGACAGTATATACGGTACCTATAATAAAACAACCATTTTTAAAATGTTTGTCTGTCTGTCTGTCTGTTTGTTCCGGGTAATCTCCGAAACTGCTGGGGCGATTTTGACGGAACTTTCACTGGAAGATAGCTGATGTTACAAGGAGTAACTTAGGCTACGTGGGCGAAGCCGCGGGGCACAGCTAGTTTAGAAAAGAATAGAAAACATTTATTTAGCACACACAATGAAACATAGATGAATGTAGAAAAACAAACATACACTATTTAAAACATGACATACAATACAAGTAACAAAGTAGAGATGAAAAGGCAGTGGATAAGCAAAAAGCTGATTGTAAAAATGACATCCAGCGCTGATTTTCCTCTGTCGGATTTAACCAAGCTATCCCAATTCCTTTATTGGCGGAGTATGGCCTGGCGAAGCTGCTCCAGTGGCACAGCTGGTGGTGGCACAGAGTACTTTGTAATATACGGGTTGGTGGTTAAGATGGCGATAATCATGAACTGGGTCATCAGCAAAACCTATTCACCCAACTTAATTTATCATCTCTCTTTCTAGATATATCTTCGAACCAACCTTCAGCTTCCGTGAGCGGATAGCCTGGGTCATCATCATGGTGATTAGCGTGGCTATCTGCGCCATTAACATCATCCAGCTGGTCTCCAAGTGGACGTCGACCCCGTTCGTGAATGTCATAGACTCTGTGCCGTCTCCTGTGTGGGCAGTTCCGTTCCCAACAGTGGTCCTATGCCCACATCTGCATGTAAAGATGTCATATGATAATGTTTCGGAGTTGGATGAGTAAGTATAGGAAAACATAGAAGATACTGAAGAATACTTTGCAATACCTAATTACAATTTTTACCCGTGGTACGACTAACACTTCTGCGAGTAGGTATCTGTCATCTGGGTATAGTTACCTATTTGCTCGTGTAGTTTGATGAGCAAAGCAGTCAGGGACACTACTTACCTTATGAGAACCCAGGACTTCCGGAGTAACGAGCGCACCGCAAGAGTAACGGTCTTTGTGCTTCAAGCATCTGCGTGGCACTGCAGTTGATAAGGTTATACAGTAGTTAAGTCAGTGTTAAATAAAAAGTTTAATTTTGACATTTAAAAGTGGTGCTAAAAATGCTGTGGCTCAGCAAAGTAAACTGCGGCGCAAGTACGGATCTTTTCGATCGATAAAATTCGATAAAATTGACAGTTCAAATCGATAAAATGGATTTTATCGACATTTTATATAATTTATCGAGCCTCGATACAATCGACAAAAGTTATCGGAAAGCTAGGTCGAATCCAAAGAGAATATAGAGCTACTACAATACTTTACGATTAGACTTCGGTACTCGCAACATTCGATAAATTTATCGAGTCTTTAAAAATTTATCGAACCGACTTCCGTACTTGCGCCGCTGATGGTCAAAGATAGAATAATGTGCGTGCCTGAAATTGTGTTTAACCGTTTTACGGCGAATTTTTGGTGCAGCACTCTTTACAAAGAGTATCTACATTTACTTTAAATTTTAAAAAAATTACTCTAAAAGCCATATAGACGTCCAATAAACAAACATTGTTAAGTTTATTACTCTAAACTAATTTTGTTTGCTTGGTCAAAAGGCTGGCAGGAAAAGCCAATTTAGCGATAATCGAGTCTCCCTCTACCAGGGGTGCTTTTACGTTTTACACGGGAGTGGCTATCGGTATCCATCTGCCAATTAACTGAGAAGCCTGGGCTGGAAAACATTCTAGTGTCCATGGGATATGTAGATACCTAGATAGCTCTTTATGGTTTTCTTTAATGTTTTTTTATTATTTACCTCGAAGTTTTAATCAAGTTGCATTGATTGAGATTTTGTTAGTGGGAGGACTAACTCTTCTGCGAGTGTCCGTCTGGGTTGTTACCACCGCTTTGCTCTTGAAGTCTGCCGCCAAGCAGTAGTGTGCAAGCATTACTGTGTTCCGGTTTGATGAGCAGAGTATCCAGTGAAATTACTGGGCTTATGAGACTTAATACCTAATGTCTCAGAGTAACGAGTGCACTGCAGTGCCGCGCAGGCTTTTGTGTTTCAAAGTTCTGGGTGGCACTGCAATTGTTATGGGCCGGCGTTATGCTTACCATCAGGCAAACGACCAGCTCGTCTCGTTACCAAATAACATAACAAAAAGAGAAAAATCTATTTTTTTTATCCTATTCGGTGACAAAACGATCTGGTTGTTTGTCTGATGGTAAGCATATCACCAGCCTTAAGGATTATACAACTTCGGAGTTGTAAAGTCCTTGGCCAGCCCATAAAAGTTACTGTACCACGCAGAACTTTGAAACACAACGAACTGCGGACTATACAGGATTGAGCTCGGGTAACACGCATAAGCCCAGTAATTTCCCTGACTACTGCTCACCGAACCGAAACACAGTAATGCTTGCACATTACTGCTTGGCGGTGGTACCCACCCCCACCCAAGTGGACACTCGCAGAGGAGTAAGTCCTAACACATGGTAAAACCTATATTAGTTTTCGGATAGCCAAAGTTGAAAAGTTACTTAACCATTTATTTACTGTACACTTTTACACTACAAAAACTGTTAGATATAATAATTTGGTTTTCAGCTTAGAACAGTTCTACGCATCGCTGGTATGCCCTCGGAAGACGAACCAGAAGCGTGTAATGCAACAGCGACTGGGTTTAGAACAAATAAGTTTGCTGCAGAACTTCATACTTAAAGTAAGTTTTTTTAGGTTTCCTAGGTTTTTCAAACGTTTTTCATCTTTTTACTTGCTTCAAAAATTACTGATGAATAAAAACCTAAATTAAAATACCTGTTCATTAGGCACAATGCGAGGCGTGGTAGGTACTAGGCGAGCATGAATGTGAAAGACGTAGTGTAAAAGAAAATCAGAGTCTTACTCCTTTATTTTATGATAGCCTGGTATTTCTAGAACAGGTTTGGTTTACGCTTCTACTCGACAACATTTGACTCAACAACAAAGCATGAGCTAATAATTATGAGTTATCTCACTGGAACACATCACATCTGACGCAATAGTAATAGGACACGAGGAAAAAATATTCATCGTAGCCTAGTTATATAGGTGACGATGAAAACAGATTTTGGTAATTAAAACAAAATCGACAACTGCTCATTTTCTGCCTAAATTCCCTGCTTGATTTACTAGCTTCCGCTAGCGGCTTCGCCCCTACGCGGTACACAACTTTATAAATTGTTCTATGTGGTATTCTGATACGAAAGTATAAGTTTAAGTTTCATTACTGTAAAGTTACATCAAAATCCGTTCAGTAGTTTTTGCGTGAAAGAGTAGAAAATGTATTCATCATTCGTCACAATTTCATCATCGCATTTACAATATTAGTAGGATAGAATTTCGACCCTCCTTTGTTATTTGTGACCTACAGGCTTCCCCCACATGTGACGACGTGATAAAGACCTGCAACTGGCCGGTGATGCACGGCCTCAAGTGGGAGACTGCGCACTGCTGTGACCTGTTCCAGCCCATCTTCACCAACTACGGACTATGTTACGCCTTCAATAGTCTACCACTGAATGGAATGTACGCGTTTTTTGAATTTACTGACTTCGGTCCGCGGTTTCACCCGATTAAGATTTCTACAGGAACCATGGATTTTTCCGTGATAAAAAGTAGCCTACGTTACTCTCCGGTTCATAACCTATTTTTATGCAAAAAATCCCGTCGATCCGTTGTTTCATAGCTGCGTGAAAGAAGGTCAAACCAACTGGTCAAAATACCAACAAACCTACAAACACACTTTCGCATTTACTATTGTACGGACGGACTTGTTTCTGCTCGCGGCTCCACCCGCTGTTCCAACCGCTTTCCCACAGGAACCGTACATTTTTCTGGAATAAAAAAAAAGGCTATGTTACTCACCGATCTATAAACCATATTTATGCAAAAAAATCACGGCAACCCGTTGCTCCGTTGCTGCGTGAAAGAAGGACAAACCAACAGACAAAAATACAAAAAACCTACAAACACACTTTAGAATTTATATACAAAAAAACCTACAAACACACTTTCGCATTTATTATTGTAGGGATAATGGATGGATGGATGGATAGTAGGTATCGATTGAAGCGATGATGGCTCAGAGATTGTGACGTAGGAAACGTCGTCAAAATATTATAACCCTACAGAGTAAAACTATGCAGAGAACGTTGTAGAAGAACCTAGATGATACCTAGGTACCTAATAGTTGCTTCGTAAACAGGTAGGTTGAATCCTCGTATTATTCCGTTTTTGCCCCTACGTGTTCGGGCTGTGACGATGAAATTCCAACATCAATGTCTTACGGCCCACGGGCGTATACGAATAGGTTTATTTTAAAAGTTGGTTTCAAAATTAGATTTTAATTAAGGTTGATAACATTTCGAGGACACGCAAGTTGCTAATGAAGAGGCTCAATTCTAAAACCGTTTCATGAGAATTGCGAAACGCGACTGATCAATTAACGTTAAGTGAAACTATTTCAAAGTTAATTTGTCTCAAAGTTTTAAACACGAAATTCTAAAAAATATATTCAATTGAGACATTGTAAAGTCTCTGTTCCAGGCCAAATTGTATGATAATTTAAATTTATTTGCAAATGGCTTAGCCCAGTTGTATCTACTGACGGCGCCCTCCGATCCGTAAGTCGTTGATTCGAATATTCGAATTCAAGTTAGGTTAGTTAAGTTTCAGACACGACGATCCAAATTGTAAGTATCGCATAATCCCATGCTTTACCTAAAGATTTAGAGCTACCTACTAATATGAAAGAGTTCATTAGTTCATGGGGTCGCGGAGGTAGTATGGGACCGCGTGTCAGCTGCACGGTGTCCTACCCAGTAAACGCCACCGAGGTGTTTTCTATCGGAATTATCATCTTGAAACTTCTAAGGCTTTACCTTGCTAGTTTTAGGGGTTAATAAACTTTGGCTGTGTTAGTAAAAAATTACTTTTTTTAAGGACTAACGACACCTTCCCCTGGCAGAAGTCTTTCAACAAGCAGGCTTCGCCGGCCGGCCTCCAGTGGGGTCTAGACATTGGATACCCTAAGACCTTCCCGCCTGACCCCACCATGATCCCGTTAAGAGTGATGGCATCGGGAGAGAGTAACGGACTTGGGTTGGAACTATACTTGAATACCAGTGAACACCAGTTCCTTTGCGACGGGAACAGTTTGGGATTTACTGTGAGTTATTTTATTATCTTCGTTATGGGGAACTTGCATGATGTTTAAATTATATTAAAGTTCTAGAGGCTACAAATATCGTACTCGTTAGGGGTTTATTTAATAATTATTAGTAGTAATTTTTCAAATATAGCCAAGTTACGTGGAACGGAACGTGAACTGAAACGCCAATCAAAGCGGCCCTGACCGATGTCGTCACAGTGTTCCCAGTTTTTAAGTTTTGCTCACTGTCCTGACCATCTGTGGCACGTAAATTTCTGTGGTGGCACTGGTAGTTAGCTGGAAGCAGTTCCACTCATAGTTTTGATAGTGTAAAATTTGCCATCTAACCGATGACGTCACACGTAAGGAGACCCCTTTTTGGCGCCAATTTCAATAGACAGATTTTGAACAGCTGTAACAAATCGAAACTATCTATGTTCAACTCTCGCTTATCCGGTTTTTTTGTACAGGTACTGATCAGTTCTCCAACCGACCACGTGTACACCAGCACCGTGATCCGACTTCCCATGGACCGGATGACTACAGTAGAAGTCTATCCCTTGACATACAAGACCGACACTAGCTTGCGTTCTCTCACGACAGCCCAGAGACAGTGTTTCTTCCAGAATGAAAGACAGTTGGAATATTACGAGTTCTACACGGACAGTAACTGCAAACATGACTTGTTGATCCAAGAGGCAAGGAAGATGTGCGATTGCGTACTTTTTAACTGGCCAAGTAAGTTTTAAGTAACATCTTCATACTACCATTCCTTCTTTTTCATACTAACTATTGGGTAATGAGACGATCGGGTGGCGTATCCGTGGTAAGTAGGTATAACGCCAGCTCATAAAAATTGCAGTACCACTTAGAACTTTGAAACATAAAGGCTTGCGCGGCACTGCAGTGCTTCTGAGACAATAGATATAGTAATATCATTGATTATTTTGGTCATCAAACCGGGACAAAGTTATGCTTGCATATACTGCTTAGGGCCAGGCTACACTAAGCGGCGGTGGTACCCACTTCGATGGGCATTAGAGTTACTACCACCTACCACCTGGTACCACCTTCTTGATGAATGATAAAGTGTCTTCAACAGTCTATCACAAGCCAAATATAGTTGTTGTAAGCTGTTATATCTTGCTCTGATTTTTATAAAAAGTTGTCAAAAAAGCAGTAGGTTTTATGAGTAAAACCTTTATTTTACAGGGAAGAACGAGTGGGACTCAGTTTGTTCAACAAATTTGGACTATCAATGCATCAATAAAGTCAAAGGTCAGTAAATTGTAACAGTAATAAGAGCTGTTCTTAGTAAATAGTTAAATACTGACTACTTTACTAGGATTGTTTCAGCTACAACTTGGGGTGACCTATTTAAACATTTTTTAATAATTATTTACTGTACTGTATGACTATACAGGGTGTATACGTATAGAACAGAAAGAATACAGCCAGTGCAGAGGGTATTATTAAGTAGTTAAGGTACGTATTGATATAATTTTGGCCGTCTGTGGCACATTAATAAGCCAATTTACAAGGCAGGTAAAAACGACAGCTCATGCAGGGTAGACATAGACCAACCAAACTAGAGCGAGAAAATGCTAACGGAGGAAAACACACGAACTAGTTATAGGGGCGTTTGTTCGCTTAATTCGCTTATTCTGTAGGCATCAGAGTGGTTTGTTCAAGCTGCTTATTAAGTTCAAGCTGCATATCGCTGGGTTCGCCCTGATACGCGCATTCAACCGAAGACAGCCCTCGAACGTCACAGCACTAAGTATCAACAATTTAATAAGACAAAAGCACAACGGCCGACTTTAAACTATTTGATTATACAGCAAAAGTAGAAGAACAGCTCATCTACGCGTACTATGCAGAGAGTGATGAACAGGACATCAAAGAGGAGTCGCCGTCGTGCCATCCGTCATGTAATGACGTCATTTATTCCAGCCAGGTTTTCTACTCAGACTTGACTAAGGATCTGGATAGCTCGCGTCAATGGGGACAGCCAAAAGTGTAAGTTTTCTTACTATATAGGCCGAACAATCATCAACAAATTTTCACAGTCCCTGTTTCTTTCAAAGATTTGAATGAGCAGTAAACTAATGCACGGCTGCCGGGGTAAGATGCGTGCCGTGAGATAAGTCACGTAGGAGTGCTTCGCGAGTAATTTTTTCACACAAAGTGGCAAAATTCAATCAAATCGAGTTATTTACGCTACTTGTTAGCACCAGTAGACACTTAGGCTGAGACGCTTCCATACGTCAAAATTCTATACAGTTTTGACATATGGAAGCCAAAGTCTACGCTTAGAATCGTCTCTGAATATTAGCCTAAGTGGTATTTTTATTTGGCTCGAGAAAATGAATTTATGCACATGCAGCCCGGCTGCTTGGCTCTCTTGATCAAGGCAAAAATCTAACGTCAAGTACCTATTGATTACCTATTTCATGCTTCGGGAAGCATCATTTCATACTTTAAGGAAATCTAGACCGCTAGTTCCCATTTTAATATCTTTTAAAAGAAAAACGTAATAAATACAGTTCAGGTAGTTTCACCTTTAGGTTATAAAATCTTATATTATAATAATAATTTGGAACGGGCACGGTGGGTTTCTGGAAGGTTCGTTGACTTTGAGCACGGATTGGATCTGTTGATGTCTTTGTCATTTCAGCGGCGAAAGTACGGACCTTTTCGAAAAAAAAATATTCGATAAAATTGACAGTTATAATCGATAAAACCCACTTTATCGATTTTAACTGTCATATTTATCGAATAAAACCCACTTTATCGATTTTAACTGTCAATTTTATCGAATTTTATTTATCGAAAAGATCCGTACTCGCGCCGTTGTTCTGCTAAAGCAACATTAGTTTTAGTCTGTGATTCTGGTAGACGAACGTTACAGAAACCCGCTGTTAGTCATTTATTTTAAGCTTCATGAGTGCTCTCTTGGGGCCTATATAAATAAAGCATTTTGAATTTAAATTTGATACATATATAAATCTTATATTTATTTTATTTGCAGGGGTGAAGTGACCCAGATCAATGTCCATTTCTACGACGACATGTTTCTTGGTCAGCACCGCCATGCGCAGTATGATCATTATTACTTTGTAGGTAAGCACTTTTGGACGATTTCAAAAGACTTCAATACAATTTTATAGAAACAGCTTTTGCTACAGTATAAATTGTTAAAAACCAGCTCTAACTCACGTCGTTTGTAAATATTTTCGACCTAGGGGTTTCGAGCGTGTCCGATGCTCTTCCTCAGGGAGTGCGCGCGGCGAGATCGCAACGACCACTGCTACAGTAGTTTTAATTTTTACTTACGTAGTCTAGATCGTAGACTAGGTTACTAGTAATCTAAGTGCTCATCCGATGCAATTCTGTGAATTAAGGGCAGAAGCTGCCTGAAATTACACCTCTTAAAGACCAGATTTAGAACACTGAGCGCTGTCTTCGTAGCTCTCAAAATATTATGTACCTAATTTTTTTTTACTTGCAGGTGCTATCGGGGGTCTACTCAGCCTTTTCCTCGGATTCAGCATTATCAGCGTAGCAGAACTCGTATATTTCGTCATCCTAAGACCTCCCTACGTTGTGTTGAAGGAAACCTACTGTGTGCCTTAGACCGGTTTGCAAGATACGTTACAATTATATTATAATATTTGTAAATGTGTATATCAACCCAGTAAATATACCTACGTAATTATGTGTTTTATCAATCATCATAATACATGACAACTGATTATTTATCTGCCTGTCTCTAATCGTTAGTTAGGTATAACTAACGATTAGTTAGCTTAGCCATTCAGCCATTTTTTGGCGTGTGGCGTAAAAAGTGGATAACCTTTTACCTGCTGGTGGGGGGCCATCATGACTGTCCAGAAAATTAAAAATTGTGTTTAGTCAAAGCCCACATCTTTAGCTCTTTCCGGTGTCCTTTCATTCTATGGTTTTATTTTATTTTTGCATAAACGTGGTATCAAAAATGTTAGCTTCCATTATTTGGCGCAGGTTTAGTTTTTATTTAGGTGTTTCTTGAAATTTGTGTTTTACACATTTTTCTATGGTAGTTAAACAAAAATCTACTTAATTATTTGGAACATAACAAACAATATTAATGATAAATGATGGCCAAGAGTACTTGTATATAGCGAAGCCTGAAGGGGCTTCACTTCCGGCATGTAAATTATTACGTTTCTTTACACGCAGAAATATTTTGTCAAATTGAGCACTTGCAAGCTACCTTTACATTGACACATTGATGTCAACGTTTTGTTTTTCAGTGTCACTTGTCTTATCAGTTGTCATCACTGAGTACTTTTGTGGTACTTTTTTATTTTTTATCTATGTCACTGTGATGAATTGGAGTGTCAGTATTCAGTAAACAAAATTTTCGATATTTTTATCAACAATGTTTTGCGATGAATGTTATATTGGATGTCCATACGAGGAGATAGGGAAACTCAGAGCCATAAATCATAAGCTGAACGCGGAAGTAGTTGAACAGATGAATGACACTCAAGAGTTGGTAATGCTCAATAACTTCGCTCGAGAAAGTAATGAATGCCAGTTCAAGAAAAGCTTACAAGAAAGGTAAACTGTAAATACTATTTTGGAGGAACCGTAGTTCCAAGGAGTTGAAATGAACACGCGACATTAACTTTTAGACTTGCTTGTATTGTAAATTGAACTTATAATTATTATACAATATAAAAATCCACTGCGCAAGCGACCCAGACCATCGAGCGGCGAGAGCCAGAGCGAGTGAGTGAGAGAGTCAGAGAGAGAGAGAAAGCGATATATTGCTCTCATTGGTCGCGTTCGCAGTTGTGGTGGCGTTCAATCATAAAATTATAGCTTGAAGTGTACATCAAACGATTAGGCCGGTCCACCACGGACTGGTGTGCAGTGTGACGCCACACTAGGTAGTAAGTACCCAAATACCAAATAAATCCAGCAGTAATATCCATGCAAGCCCATGCGAAAATATAACTTTTCATTTTCTAAACTTTATTATATAAATTACTGTGTATCTACGGAGAACAGTCTCATTAAAATAGAGGGGAAAAAAGCTTGAAACCACGCCAAGAATACATTAATGAGAATATAAATAGCTACATATACTTATTACTAGGCATTTAAAAATGGCCGAAACAAGCACTTTATCTTTGGCCTTGTTTTAGGATATCAGATATCGCATCATGGCAGTGGGTCCTGAAGGATCTTGCAAAACGCTTAGATGCAGCAATTGAAGCTCTTCATTATGAACACAATACCTTGCGAGTGGTAGTGCAGAGAATCCAAAATGAGCTAGAAGATCATTCAAGGGTAGGAAGTAGGCCTGGTGCTTTCAACCCTTTGACTGATGTTGTAGAAGATGCTATTATGCAGGTACCTACCTACCTATATACATTTTTACTGACCTAAAAATATTACTTGTTCTTAACTGTTTAATCACCAGGAATACAACTTCCTTAAACATCATAAGAAGAAATTTGAAAATATGATACCAGCGCTAGATGACGAGACCAAGAATCTACAGAAAACTAAACATCGGATAGAAGCAGACATTTTTCAAAAACAACAAGCAATCTCTATAGAGGAGGCCTGTGCTAATATCAATGTGAATTGCTCCTGTAGAAAAGAAGGGACAAAGAAAAAAAAGAAAAGGTAAACTTTAATTTTGTTTATATACAGAATTATTTGTTGTGGTAATTTTGCAAGATTTGTTTTAGATCTTTACCTCTATGCCGTTGGGAAAATCGGTGCGCTTCTTTGAAAACAGCCGGTCTTCGAGCACTAGGCAACGCAGCCATTGTCAAACAGCAGGTAATAATCATAGGGTTCTGTATACATCAATTTTCTAAACTTCGTATAGATTAAATTGATGTAATAATAATTATGATAAGATAGGACAAGTCTTGTCCTACAACATAAACATGGTGGATGCCAACCAATGACAGCAATAGTGATCTGGGGACCGATTTTTGAAAGTCACGAGTGATTTCGATATCAGCGGTAACAAAATTCTCAGCGATAACTTTGAAATCACTAATTTGCAAAAGTCGTATTTTTGAAAGTCATACCCTGTTTACCAACATGCAACTATTTCTCAGATTTGATCATAGATAAATTAATGATTGTGTTCTATTCAATTTTATTTTGTATGTTGGACATTGTTTTCAAGTCAAAATGGTCACTAAATACTCATACCTATGATATCGTTTACGAGTGGGGGTACCCATTCGTAAACAATATCATAGGTATGATAATTTTAGTCAGCCGCTGAGATTCAAAAATACGACTTTGTAAATCGGTGACTATCGGTCATATCGCTGATATTTAGTCACTCGGTGACATTCAAAAATTGCACCCCTGATTGTGAGAACCAATGACATGATTCAAATTTGAATTTCTATCTGTCATTGGTTGTTGAGCCATCAAGTTTGAGTGTTATAAATCAGTTGAGTGTGAAAATTCCATTTTGTTCTTTTCGAAGTATGGTTTGAACGGAACCATTGCAGAAACACTGTTTTCCATCTATCAGCGGTACAAGTACGGATCTTTTCGATAAATAAAATTCGATAAAATTGATAGTTAAAATCGATAAAGTGGGTTTTATTCGATTAAATTGACAGTTAAAATCGACAAAGTGGGTTTTATCGATTTTAACTGTCAATTTTATCGAAAAGATCCGTACTTGCTCCGCTGATCTGTCTGTCAGCACTTATCCCAAAAAACTGATTGAGGTATAAGATTAAAATGAATATGATATAGGTAAGTTATGATTCAAAAAACTTAGACTACAGGAGTAGCATTTCTATACACAGGGACTGAGGGCCCTTATAGTTTAACTTTTGCTTGGGGTTTAGGTGCGAGGAGCCAGAACACATTTATCAATTGCCGCACAAGCTTACGCAGCGAGAGTTGACTCAGCGCTTCGAAGACGCTTACACACAAACAAAATTAAATTACAAGATTTGAAATGGCAAAGAGATGAGGTAAAAGAAAACATCGCAATACATTACTATTAACTGACGAGGCGAGCAGATAATTTGGATAATGGTAAGCGTTACGCAAATATCGGAACGACTTTTCAATAAATCTGATGTGGCACTGCACTGCGTTCTTTACCATAAGGTCCACTAAGGCTGAGATTCAGAGACGAATCTAAGCGTGGACTCACGCTTCCATACGTCAAAATTCTATACAGTTTTGACATATGGAAGCCAAAGTCTACGCTTAAAATCGTCTCTGAATCTTAGCCTTAGGCATCTCATTATAGTCTTTTATACCTATGTTTTTTTATATTTCAGTCGTGATAGGTACCTTAAACCCTTAAACATACAAAATCATACATTTTCAGGCTTTGAGGGACTATCAGTCTTTGGAGGAAGAGTTAACAGGAACAGAGCAGAATTTATTACAGACGATAGAACAAGAACGCCTTATAGAATCCAGGCTTTCAGACCGCTCGCAAAGACCACCAGGAGAACTGATCAGAGATGGGGTAGATAGGAAACTGAGAGACGAACTTGGCAGGATCAGGAATTTCAGTAAACAGTTAAGAGTCAATATGGAAAGGATCACGTAAGTGTCCAAGTTTTATTTGATATTTAATTTACTACTCCTCGTTGGTCTAGTTACCTACCACTTTAGTTACTTTACCATAAGTTTACTATGCCGCTTGGTGCGTTCCAAAGCTGAATTGAGATCCGGTCCCCATTTCAACCTATCCATATCATCGCTTATGACCGAGCGGGATAGTTTTCAAAAACAATCTGTTTTTTTTTTTGGTTTTAATACATTTTTTTTATATAACGAAATGATCTGCAGGGTTACTTTTTTCACTCAGAATCCCTTCCGATACGGATACCAAACCGTGTCAGAAACAACAGTCTAAAGCCCCGTATTCATGGTAAACATTTGTTTAGCAACAAAGTTGAATCAACGTGTTGCGGAGTTGCTGTCAAGATGTTGCTGGCAACACTGCGTGTTGCAGAGTTGATAGCGTCATGTTGACAAGCTCTCGCCCGACAAGCGTAAACATCAGTTTAGCGACAATTGTTGACGTGTGTGAACGTGTTTGCAACAGTTTATAAACATGGCAGTAGTGTGGAGCAATGATAAAATAAATTGACGGACCAATCATTTCCAGAAGATGTTCGAAATCACTTTTCGACATTCTCGTAAAGTTACCAAATGATCCGTCTCCCATTCTGAGGTCACTCATCAAATTTCCTCTTTGCAAAAGATAGTTTCGAATCCACCATCTATTTCTCTTTTTTTTTATTAGAAATCCTATAGGATTTCTAATAAACATCCTATAGGATTTCTGATGTATACATCAGATACAGAGAACACAACAACACTACCTCCTCGGGCAACATTTTAACGCAGACTGGCGTGTGGACAACCTGTATTGATTTAAACATAGTTGCTAGCAACAGTCTCGCCGCTCACCAACAATGTTGATCAACTGTTCCTAAACAAATGTTTACCATGAATACGGGGCTTTAATCGTTTATATTTCGGAATCGCGTCCCGTTAGAGATATTTTCCGTTTAGATTCGACATCTCAGCTGCATAAACACGCATACGATCCCGACAGTATTTCTCATATCAGTCGGGATGGATAAACAATCAAATCAGTCGCTTCCTACATGGAATCATTCCGAGTGAATAAAATCATCCAGCTGATGTTCATTTTCCTGTTGGTAAAACCAGCCCATAACAATTGCAGTGCCACTCAGAACTTTGAAACATAAAAGTTTGCACGGCACTGAATTGCGATTTGCGTTCGTTACCCTGCTGCCCTGTGATATTAGGTACTACTTACTTTGCTCATCAAATCGGAACACAGTAATGTTTGCACATTATTAATGCTGAGAGGTAGACTACACGAGCACCGCAGAAGAGTTAGCCTATCACCTGGTAACTTTGGTTACTGGTCTGGTTGGTTCGCCCAAAATTTATTTTTGCAGTGAAACTAAAATTATTCCTTATTCAGTACCTTGCAGAACCACTTGGCTGCTTCCATGACAAGAATCGACTGTGTTGCTGAAGACCTCGTCCAGGTTATCTGCACGGATGAGGAGAGGGTAAAGTGTAGACTTGGAGAAGTTCCAGAGTGCAATTGCAATAGTTGGAGCCCACCTCCCAGTAAGCACTCATCAAAGACTGAATCACAGACTTCCAGAATCCCTTCGGACCCTGGATTGACGCCTATTATAGAAGAAAATGAGGAAGACGATTATCCTTTGGATGATTAGTGGCATTGTCTTTGCTGTAAATTCTTAACTTGTATGAGTTTAATTTGATAAGTTGTATTTTTAATTATATTCTTTAAATATTTTTTGAATGTCTTTATTTGGGAATTTTATCACTAACTTTTTTCTTTTTACCTACTGCAAGGCATCGAGATTAGCGGTAGTATACGTACGTCATACGTACATACACAACTCACACAAACATGACACTTACATACGCTATACATACATACCCACACACACAGAGGAGTGTTGCGTTTTGCGCATCATCATAACCTACATACGTATATCGAATAATAGAATCGATTGTAATTATTGATATGTATGACATAAAACTTTAGTATCTAGCTATTAAATAGGAGAAGCCACTGACTCCTGAAACACAGTGTATACTATTTCGGGAGGCTATGGATTCAGCATAACTATGTGTATAACTTTTGTGTCTAAATAAATTATTTGTATTTTGTATTGTTGTATTTGGTATTGCCTAATGGTACCTAAGCAAATTATTATTACGTCACCGAGAACTTTACAACACAAATGCCTGCATGGCAATGCATTGCTCTCGTTGCCTAGAGAGACATACCCATTACCCACAAAGAAAATATGGGTAAAGCTACGGCTAGTAGGTAAGTTCCTAGTTGCCTACCCCCGACGCATTCGATGGACGCTCGCAGAAAAGGTAGGTAGGGGTCTAGCAAAAATAGGCAAGATTTTTGTTCCATGGTTTTTTGTTATGCTGGGTGTTGTGGAACTACATATTTACGTTTCTCGTTTGACCCTTGGCCGGGATCCAGGCGGCCTACTGTCCGATTTAAGCTTCCGAACCCAATGCGATTTGGTTGGTGAGAGGTAGCTAACCTTAATTATCAACTTTATTTTGGTACCGGCATAATATTTTACTATGGTACCGGCACACATATTCTGTTACATTAGTAACCACAACCGCCATTATTCTTTTACTATGGTACCGGCACACATATATACCTACTTTTACATTGGTAACCACAAATTATATAGTTGGTAACCAATGCGATCTGGCTTTTTGGCAATGCCGATGACGGTACCATAGTCTACCATATTGGTATCGAGTATCGCTAGCACCTAGCACCCGAAAGAATCAACAAAACTTAACTTGTTGGATAATAATATTATCATAATATCTTCTGCTACTATTGATGGCTGTTAGACAAGCAACACAGAACTTTTGCTCAGTAGCGCTACGAATAAATGACTTATTACTTGTTCGTAGAGTAGCGCTGTACTTTGTGACTGGGGTTACGACTTACGAGCCACAGGCTAGTATTGTACGTACCTACGGCCTGGAGCGCGGTTATTACATACTCGACTGTGCTGTGACTAACCTATAATTTATATTATATAGACTTGAACCTTCGATTACAATAAATTCAATATTTCAGTTTCAGGAAACTTCCTAATAATATTTTTAGTATTTTGACTGAGAGACTCAGTATCCAGGTCAAGAAATAGATAAATAAAAAAAATGGTATAGTGGCGCCCAAGCTTACAAATACTGGTAAACTACAACGAATGAAGGTTCTAAAATTGAAACTAGATGGCGTTGTCGACCCATAACGCACGCAAGCGTTACACTCACTGCTTATAAGGTCTTTCGCGCGGTTTTTCAAAAATCTTTGACAAACAAACAAACATACTTGATTTTTGAGAAGACAACCATTTTGAGTTTTCGAACTCGAATGGATTGTTTTTCGGAGTAGTGAAGTGAAAGTGAATGAACTTGTTGCGTAGTGCGTACTCGCAGTGGAAAAGTATCGAATTTCATGATTTGAGTTTGATAGATATTTACGGTTGTAGAAAACAGTAAACACTTAACACCCTATTCCCTAAAGTTTAGTTTAGGGCCTAAACTAAACCTGTAAATAGCGTTTAACTGCTAAACATGCCTTAGCTGCATGTTTAAATATGAGCAACCACAAATCTTGATTGAAATTTTGAAATAAAGAGTTTCAATTATTATGTGTCCGCTTTTGTTATTTACTTTTTGTTGATCTACATGTTTGTTACTGTACACACAGAGGAAATAATACTAACTGTACATGTGTTCCCTAGGCACTAACATAAGAAAGGTTGCTTTCCATATAAATCATAGATCAGTATATTATGTAGATATAAATGGTTCATTTACTTGCGCAGCGCAGGTAGAAGTCGTAGACACAGACTACTGAGTAATCACAGACTAGGTAGATGAGTATCGTCGTAGAAATAGCACAGTTCTAAGAAACCAAAGAGTATAACATAACTATCCATAAAGGAAACGAAACTGTGGCAATAGTGTGAAATAAAGAACGTACACATAGATATTAACCTAGCTTGACCGCCTTTTTGTAGGTGTCGCTGATCGCCATACATCGTGAAATAGACAAAAGAGCGATCTTATTTACATTAGTACAAGTCCTTTTCATCGATCCCGTAAACGTACCCCT
The DNA here is from genome assembly GCA_907269065.1 of Crocallis elinguaria. Lineage (NCBI taxonomy): Eukaryota > Metazoa > Arthropoda > Insecta > Lepidoptera > Geometridae > Crocallis > Crocallis elinguaria. Next base: position 5,611,117 of record OU026076.1, read on the forward strand.
CTTTTTATTATAGTACTACTTTACTTTATAACTCTATGGTATCCCTGTGCTCCGTAGACGGACTATCTATAGACGACTGGTTTCCGTGCCGCATGTGAGATAGAACGATATTGGGTGGTGTTGCCATACCAAAACGTTTACCCTGGTTTTTAGCAATGCCAGATTTACTCCATAATTTATCTAGAGATCAGGGGTGCAATTTTTGAATGTCACCGAGTGACTAAATATCAGCGATATGACCGATAGTCACCGATTTACAAAAAGTCGTATTTTTTAATCTCAGCGGGTGACTAAAGTTATCATACCTATGATATCGTTTACGAATGGGTACCCCCACTCGTAAACGATATCATAGATACGAATATTTAGTGCCAATTTTGACTTGAACACAATTTCCAACTTAAAAAATAAAATTAATAGAATACAATCATAAGTTTATCTGTGATCAAAGCTGAGAAATAGTTGCATGATTGGTATACAGGGTATGACTTTCAAAAATACGACTTTTGCAAATTAGTAATTTCAAAGTCATCGCTGAGAATTTTGTCATCGGTGATTTCGAAATCATTCGTGACATTCAAAAATAGGTCCCCTGTTCTGTAATTAACTAGCCTACACGTTACCCTATAGGAACTGGATTTTTTGCGATCTAAAGTTTGCTTTCGTGGTTATAGAACTTAATGCAAATATCATTCAAATCATTCAGCTACTTCAGGGGAATTGGTGACAACAATTATATTACAGCACTGCAATCAGACGGTTCATTATTAGTTCATTTCTGTATTGCATCTTTCATTCAAAGTCAAATTTTCACACTTTTCTACTGGCTACTTTTTACCATAAGGTTGGCGGTTTCACCCGCGCGGAGATGTTGGATTTCATGGTTTTTATTTTTCTGCGCGGAACCCTAATTCTTTTTCTAAAATAAAAGTAGCCTAAGTTACTCCTTGTAACATCAGCTATCTGCCAGTGAAAGTCCCGTCAAAATCGGCCCAGCCGTTTCGATGATTAACCGGAACAAACAGACAGACAGACAAAAATTTTATAAATGGTTGTTTTGTTATAGGTACCGTATATATACTTTCATATGCATTTGGTAAAAAGCTGTTATTTTGATATTACAAACAGACACTTCAATTTTATTTATTTGTATAGTCTAATCAGTTCAATTTTATTTATTTGTGTAGTAGTATTTGTATAGTGTTTATATATTTATATGACATAAAAATACGTGGTCTGGGGAAAAATAATTTCGAATGCAGGCAACACCAAACTGAGATATTTTTTGGTTGAAGGATTCTAACATTGATTGAATTCAACTTTATTGCATATTAATGAACAAAGTTCTATTCTTAATGTTGTTGTCTAGAGTGTTTATATGTTTAACAATCAATTTTGAAGCCTAAATATGATCCAAAAGTACTGTACTTACGAGTGAAAAGACAAATCGGGAAGTTTTTGTTCACTGTCACTTTTGCATCCTAACACACTGCATCGAACCATTTTCTCATAGTAAATTTGTTAGGGAAATTGTTATTCACAATTTGGAAGTAATAAAACGTGTTCACAGTCTGGTTTCAATTAATAAAAGCGTCAAAACTGCGGCGAACTCCAGAATATAGGGCGAACTGTCAATGTTTGTTTTGCACAATAGTGTGAATGACCTTGGAAAAACCGGCACGCGACATGAAACAAAAAGTCATATCGTTCTATCTCTTTTCTTTACATGAAGTATGCATAAGTGGTTCTCCTTCTTGTATGAATGAGATGCAAGCTATCTAGTCGTCTATTACCTTCTCTGTCTAGGATTTGCTTAGAGTTTGAATCCTTTGGCTGTTCTGTGAATTTATTGATTTATCAAAATATCAACTATTACGTCTCGGCTGGTGGAAAAATTCCCCGAGTAGTTGAAAAAGAACACCAGGATGTCAGCAGACGCAGATGTTGAGGACTTAGAGCCGATTATCATGGAGAATTATGAAGAAGTAATCGAAGCACTCACGGTACGTTCTGAAGAAAAGGCGCTATCTCATATGATTGTGGTTTTCAGTCAAAAAGAGTTTTAGGTATTTTATTTTTATTTGTGCAAACAATATACTTAAAATTACGTTAATAATTAAATTAAATACATACACCAATCAAGCTGCGACTAATTTATAAGTACATTACATAAATTTTGCAATAGTTACGGTAGTCAGACATAAATTACCATGCCAAAACATAAATAAGATAAAAAAGAATAATATTATGATGATAATACTAAGATAGACTAGGTAATTACTTATGACTAGAGACAAATATAGCTGCAGAGTACAGAAAACACAATTATTAATACATAACAACATTTGATCTCTTACAGTTTCTCAACCTTGAAGTGTATTCAAATTAAAAACTAAAGGTTGATCTGGTTTAAATTTTTTAAATTTAAAGTGTTTCACAAATTTATTTTGTATCCTCTCTAGGCTGCAGTAATGAAGTGTGGGAACAAACCATTTCTCATCATCTTCCCTTTCGGTATCCACCATTATGTACCTAGTAGGTACCTACATGTTGTGTAAAACTAAAAAGTGTGTCTAAACTATGTTTTAGTTTCAATTAAAAATAGTAAACACATTATTATATATTGCGATATCAGGTGTTCTGGACCACTCCATATATATCTGATGGTTTTCGATTGATATTAATCTATGGTGACATCTGGAGAAATCCTAATTCATTTGACAGGTTTTGTGTTATTTATCGAATGAGTTATGAGATACTATAACTACATCCCGAGAATATGGTCTCAGATTTTAAAGTTGAGTTTAAATAAAAAATCTGCTTTACATTTTTCGTTAAAGTTCAACTGTGCCTACATAATATTTGCCATGGTTTCAGATATAAAATGCTAGTTGTCCCATAATGTTTGTTGCCTATATTTATTTCCACCATGGTCATCAATACTAAGAACAAAATCAGAATCAACGGGATATTTACCATTTATATTATTTATAACTCAATACAAATAATATACAAGGTAAATATCCCATAAATTCTGATTTTGTTCATAGTTTATTTCCACTTTCCACACTTTTGACTACTTTTCACAATTGTTAACATCTTTCAGAAAGAAGTGCAAGAACTACATCTATTCAAAGACATGTTTTTCGAGAACCACCCAATTGAAATGGCAAAAGAGAAGAATGACGTTGTAAAAAAGAAAAGAGATGAACTTGCACTTAAATTTGAAGCTATTGATGGTATGTTTTTAAGTTAATATACTTAATATGTATTAACCGCAGCTATAAAATTCTATTTTTTTTTTTACATTTTATACCTTGCAACCAAATTCCAAATAGAGATTTGGAATTTGTAAACAACTTCCAAAAAAGGAGAAGGTTCTCGATTCGGTGTGTATTTTTTTTGTTTGTTACCTCCATCATGTCCGTTGTTTGGAAAATTCTTTTTATATCTCTACCTCAACAAGACAAAAAGGCATGCATCTTAGCCCTGCAGGAAATATTAACATAGTCTGCATTTTATATAATAACAAATAAAACAAAAACATTTTTAAATTTTAGAAAGAAAGAAAAAAAGAAGACTTTTATTCAGACAACAATTTTAGTCAACTAGCCTATTGAGGAGCGTATAATCTTGCATCCAAGATCAAACTCTGACCTCAAAAAGTTAGCCTGGGATTGACCCAAAGTTTGCATGCAGGGTTACTACCAAAATACCCCGGGAGCCATCAAAATGTATTTCCTTATATTTCAGAGGCCAGTATTCCAATTGAAGAGCGCGGAATGTTCTTGTATCTTAAGGGGCGATGTTACAACACCATTCCCACGTTTGACCCTAGAGCCCTTGAATGTCTCAGTAAAGCGGTAAAGCTGGGCCCGTTGATTGTGAGCGCATGGAATGAGTTGGGAGAGTGCTACTGGAAGAACTTTAATATTAAAGAGGCTAAGATGTGCTTCGAAGCAGCACTTAACCTGGTAAGGTATTGATACTGCATTGCAAGTGGTTAATTTGAACGTGGCCACAACTTGTGTTTCAAGACGTTGCTAGAGCTAAAGTGAAATGCTGCCGTCGTAATAAAAAAGGGCACAACTAACATTTTTAAAAAAAATGAGTTATATACATATTTAGAATCAGGAAAAAAAGGCGCATCTACTCAATTTTTTGTAGAATTTTATCTTTAAGGAATTCGGAGATACAGTAAGCTCAAAAGGCACAAATGAAATTAATATTCATGTTTTATAGATTGAAAAGGCTCATTTATTTACCATTATATTGAAAAGGCACAAATACGTAGATGTGATTATTTACTTCATATAGATTTTTCTAAAAACTACTTTGAAAAGGCTCAAATGCCAGATGTGCCCTGTTTACTTAATCATTGATCAATTCATGTCTCGATTAATTGACATACAAAAGGCACAAATAACCAGTTGTGCCTTTTCTTTAAATTATTTACGATTAGAAAGTGAGGAAAGGGGGGCAGGGTTTGAGTGAAACGCGTCAGTTGTGCCTGCGACATCGGAGCGACACAGCTCCCCATACCTTCCATACAAACGCTCGTACGCGATTATAGGGTCCTAATAAATTTTTCTTTAGATGTTTTGAGCAAATAGGTATCATGTGCTCTATATCTAGAATTCCGTGGGAGCAAAAATGTAAAATTTTGAGATTCCAACTCAGTACAAGCATTCAAAAACCACCTTTTTTGGACAAATTTTACCTTGACTTTGGCCGTTCACAGTGTTCTCATAAATGTAAAATTCATCAAAACACTTCCATATAATCCTTGGACATGTAATGGAGATTCTAAATAACAAAAATTTTTTTCACACACTTGTAAGGCATTTTCAAAAACGCGTATTTCCTGGAACACGTTTTAGAAAATTACCACGCACTAATTGTCTTCGGAAATTTTCTTTGGAAATTTATTTCAAAATTTCAGAATGCCAACCGAAGGCTCTGGAGTTGTCTTTCTTTTTCCGTGATGCCTGTTTTTTTTTCGATGAACAAAACAGCCTATAGGCCATTTTTGCGTTAGGCGGGTCATGAAGCGGCACCTTAAGAAGAAGAAGCGAGTGTATGACTTTGAAGACTTTTGCAATGCTGTCTCTGATACTGGTCCAAATATCGTGGTATTTGTTAACCAAAATTGTAGGTAGATACTTAATTATCCCTAATAATTTATAAATAACTATTGAAGTTTAAGAACTTTGTTATTCTTGAAATTTTTGTTTCCTAAAAGAATATTTGTTAAGTTTTGTTTCATTTATTTGGATAAACTGACCAGAAATGGCATTACAAACATTGCGTAAATATTTCCAAGTATGTTTTATAGTTTATTAAACTTTCTTAAAATTTTTTTTTTTTTCTGTAGAAAAGCTAGGTACTGACCTAAGTAAATTTACATTAAAAAGGCGCAATTAGACAAATGGGCCCTTTTTTTAGTGACTCGATGACCAATTTCCTTACATTATTAAAAAGAAAGGTCACATTTGGTTAACTATGCCTTTTCTTTGTAGTAAGTGGTATTTTTTTTATATTTTTTTTTTAAGTTGAAAGGAATAATTTGAATTTATTTAATAATTAATTATATTAGCAAACTTAAATGTAAAAAATATAATAGTACTAACCTTCACGCAAGTGTCATCAGTATTTTTTTTTCTTTAAATCAATAGGTTTCTGCACTATGGAGCAGAATATGGTGAAAACTTTAATCCTTATTATCTCGGTTTGACGAAAATGATAGATGTGCCCTTCTCTAGTACGACGGCAGAATGCATACCAGGTGGTAGGCCTGTTCTGCGAGTTTGCTGACGCAGTACTGCGCATGCGTTCCTGTTATTATAATTTTTTTATACCATTTGATTACGAGACCAGCTGGTCGTATGCCTGATGTAAGCATAACGCCGGCCCATAACAATTGCATTGCCACTCAGAACTGAAACACAAAGGCTTGCGCGGTACTGCAGTGCGCTCTTTACGCTGAGACATTAGTTAAGTCTCTGATATTTTTTGACGTAATAGGCATGTGTGTGTTAAATATCTTTGATAAACATTTACGACATCTCTTTATTTGTGTACAATACAAAATTTACCCCGGTCAGGATTGAACCCGGCACTATTCAAGCAGGATTACTACCAACTATACCACAGGGGCAAGATATATTAACATTACTAGCTGCTGCCCGCCCGCGGTTGCACCCGCGCGGAGATATTGAATTTCATGGGTTTTATTTTTGTCGCGGAACCCTAATTGTTTTTCTAAAATAAAAGTAGCCTAAGCTACTCCTTGTAACATCAGCTATCTGCCAGTGAAAGTAGCGTCAAAATCGGTCCAGCCGTTTCGATTATCCGGAAAAAACAGAAAGACAAAAATTTTAAAAATGGTTGATTTGTTATAGGTATATACTTTCATATGCATTTAGTAAAAAGCTGTTATTTTGATGTTACAAACAGACACTTCAGTTTTATTTATTTATAGAGATTTATGAAGGAAAAAAATTGGTTTCCAACAGAAACGGGACCCGGTCACCCTACGCAGTCTCTCGATCCTGCTACGTCAAGACAACTCTAGCAACCAGGCTGTGTCTCCAGAAACCATAAATAAGAGTGTGGAATATGCTAAAGAAGCTGTGGCAGTAGACACCAAAGATGGCCAGTCATGGAGTGTGCTGGGGAATGCGTACCTGTGCCAGTTCTTCCTTGTGGCTCAGCATCCAGGCACATTGAAGCTGTCTTTGAGTGCTTACAAGCAGGCTTGGCCAGATCCTATTGCCATGGGACACCCTGACCTGCATTATAATAAAGGAATGGTAAATATTTTTGCATTGTATTATTCTATTTACTTTAAAGGCTGGCTTAGTTGCACTAAAACTGTAGTGCTTAAAATTAAACAGTGTTTAACACACGTTAAACCTGTGTTAAACACTGTTTAACGCCTAAACATGCCTTAGTCGCGCGATTAACTATGAGCAACCACAAATCCTGATTTAAGTAGTGTCTAACCATTGTCTAACACAATTCTGTTGTGACATGTTTTGCCGCAAATAAATCCTACTTCTTTTATATTATATAAATGCGAAATTGTGTTTGTTGGTTTATCCTTCTTTCACGCAGTAACATATACAATATAGTTTATGGACCGGAGAGTAACATAGGCTACTTTTTATACCGAAAATTGCTTTAAAATAGCGACGAACCGACTTCAGTCACAAATTACTGGACCGATTTTGATGATTTTTCAAATAAAAAAAGAATTTTCCAAATCGGTTTATAAATGAGCGAGATCTGAGGTAACAAACATAAAAAAAAATACCCGACGAATTGATAACCTCCTCCTTTTTTAGAAGTCGGTTAAAAAAATTCACGGTTCCAGTGGGAACGCGGGTGAAAACCACGGGCGGAAGCTACTACTTATATAAAAGCCTACAGCAATCATTTCAATGTAAAATTATACTCTCTTTGCGCATAAATGGAAAAATAAGTTAGTATGAAAATGAACCAACTTAATGAGATTTCAATCATGTTAACTTGATTGGTCACAAGACGATGTAACAAAGTAATACCATGGTGTGTAAAGCTTCCGGTATTCTAACTTCTAGGCTTTGAAATATGAGGAATGCTACGCAGAGGCCATCGAGAGCTTCGTGAGGGCCAATCGGCTGGACCCCCCCTGGAAGCCTCCAATCCACGAGCTCAAGGAACTTGTGGGGTACCTTAATTATGTTGATCATCTGCTTCGCCACAAAGGCAAGATCAAAGCCAAGAGGATTATGCAGATGGTTAAGGTAATTTATTTTTTAGTAATTAATTTTTTTATTTGTTTCGAGACGAGCTGGTCGTTTGCCTGATGGTAAGCATAACGCCGGCCCATAACATTTGCAGTGCCACTCAGAACTTTGTCATCTGTCCTGTCAATTATTGTCTATGGCTCTTTGTCACATTCAGCCAAAAAGAAGCTAAAAAAACCGTTCCGCTTCGAGAAATTGCGTTCCGTTTCACGTCACGTACCAAAAAAACTGTATTTTCAGGAAATCGCAGGCCTATAAAATCGTAATTTAATATCAGAATATCTAGATTTTGAGATCTCTTTTAAAATATATCAAATGGTTAAATTTTACATTTATTTTAGTACCAAAACGGAACAACTCTTATATAATTTAATTTATTTTTTTATAATTTCCAGTCGATGCATCCATCAATGTTTGGAGACTACCAGCCTGGATCGCTCGTCTCCTTTAACCAACGTAAGGTGACCATAGATCATGTGAAGCTGGGAGAGTTGCTCGATGGTGATAACCAGGGCAAGATTGTGATGGGCCGTGTGATCGGCTCACATCATAGCGATAACTCTGTGCCATTGTAAGTAATTTTATTCCTAAAGTAACATTGTTTTATGTTATGTGATAGCGAGACGAGCTGGTCGTTTGACTGATGGTAAGCATAACGCCGGCCCATAACAATTGCAGTGCCACTCAGAACTTTGAAACACAAAGGCCTGTGCGGCACTGCAGTGCGCCCGCTACCCTGAGACATTAGGTATTAAGTCTCATAAGCCCAGTAATTTCACTGGCTACTCTGCTCATCAAACCGGAACACAGTAATGCTCGCACGTTACTGCTTGGCGGAAGTCTTCACGAGCAAAGCGGTGGTACCAACCCAGAAGGACACTCGCAGAACAGTTAGTCCTACCACCTAGTAACCACCTATTTTATATCTAACCTTCATTCATGATTATTATCAGCTGGAAAAGCTGCTGAATCCATAATGTGGGGGTTTGCCTTTATACACCAAGCTATAAGTATTTTGGTGATCGGAGTGGATTATGATCGTCGAGGAGAATGCTGCCCATCACCTGCATATTTCCTTAGCCGCCGCTTATGGAAACCATAATAAGAGATAGGGCTGACTTATTCTGTAATTTTATTAAAAGAGAACCACTCCTAAGGGTGGGAAAATGGGGGATGGAATTTCAAATATCGCGATAGTTTCATCGAAGTCCGTTGCCGATTTTTTAATTAAGAGGCTGCTTCATGCCATACTTTGCATACAAACGCTCGTACGCGATTATAGTGTCCTGATAAATTTTGATTTAGATGTTTTGAGCAAATAGGTATCATGTGCTCTATATCTAGGATTCCGTGGGAGCAAAAATGTAAAATTTTGAGATTCCAACTCAATACAAGCGTCCAAAAATCATCTTTTTTGGACAAATTTTACCTTGACTTTGGCCGTTCACAGTGTCCTCATAAGTGTAAAATTCAACAAAACACTTCCATATAATCCTTGGATATGTAATGGAGATTCTAAACAACAAACATTTTTTTCACAAACTTGTAAGGTATTTTCAAAAACACGTATTTCCTGGAACACGTTTTAGGAAATTACCACGCGTTAATTGTCTTCGGAAATTTTCTTTGGAAATTTATTTCCAAATTTTCAGAATGCCAACCGAAGGCTCTGGCGTTGTCTTTCTTTTTCCGTAATGCCTGTTTTTCTTCGATGAACAAAAAAGCCTTTAGGCCACTTTTGCGTTCTAGGATTTTTGCGTTAGGCGGGTCATGAAGCGGCGCCTTAAAAACAATTTTGCTTATTGTATACTCGTGTTTCCTTTCAGCACATTTGGTATAGTGGACGAGAGCATGTCTTGTGTGGCAGTGAACGTGTACAACTGGGCCGACGGTCGCGGTGTTATCATCGGCGACTGTGTTGCCATACCTGAACCTAAAGTCACCACGCACACTAACAACACCCCATACCCGGTAGGTTCTTATACAACCTGAGTTTAAATTGGTATGTTATCCGGAAACGGGGTCAGTCTACTTCTGGAGGTCAACAATATTTGTTTTACGAGTTTTTGAAATTCAGAATTATTCACTTGGGAAAAGGCAATTAGGGTTTTCCCACAAAAAAAATTAAACACACGTTAAACCGGTTTTAAACACTGTTTAACGCCTAAACATGCCTTATATCGCGCCATTAAATATGAACAACCACAAATTTTGATTAAAGTAGTGTCTAACCGTTGTCTAACACAATTCTGGTGTGACATTTCTAATCATTTTTGACGTTTAGACGCTGTCTAATTAAACATGCGTCTAAAAATGGTTTTTTGTGGTTACACTGTTGTTGGCAACATAAAATATTTTGACACCTGTCTGTCACTGTCAATATTAATCTCTCTCTTGCTGATCCGTGTCTGTGCTACGATGTACAACTTATAATTACTGGAAATATAAAGTTTAAGTGTGAATTAAGGCTTTTCCCTGGATGCGTCCTTGCCCTGCGCCCCTACAATATAAATACAGTCCACTATCGAAGGTGGCTCCAGCCTACAACTGTTAAAGTTTACGTCAAAATTCTACTACAGAAATTCCGGACAGCCCTAGATCAGCTGATTCACTTGAACAATCTTGAACTTTGTTGAATGATGATGATGATTAGAAGAGACTTAGAAACGATTCCAGAAAATGTCGCGCGCTTCATGTTTGAGGTTGAATTTATTTTTTTGTATGGACATTTTGAATCACGTATTTCCAAACGAAGGTTCTCACCAATTGCCGTCAACGTAACGTTTATTTATTGATTAATATCGATTTTCAGGAGGCGATCGCCAATGAAAACTTTTATGGTGCCAAAGTCAAAGATAACAAGACGAAGAAAACTGATTTGGTAAGCTATTTGGGTATTTCCATTTTTTTCGGGATAAAATGTTTGTCTGTGTTGCTCTCCGGTCCATAAAATACATCAATGCAAGAAATCATGTTGATCCGTTGCTTCAACGAAGCATTCAGCCACTCAGTAGTATACGCCCAACGTTGACTCTCATTTCTGACGTTTTGTTGGCAACATAAAATATTTTGACATTTGACACCTCCAGTCAATGTCTTTTTCTCTTTTTTTTTTGGATCCATGTGTCTGTGCTACGATGTAAAAGTTATAAATACTTAAAATATAAAAGAAATTGTGAAAAGGCTGTTTCTGCGTCCTTGCCCTGCGCCCCTACAATCTATAAAATACAGTCCACTCATCATCGAAGTTGGCTCCAGCCTACATGTTTCTAGCGTTCGATTTCCAGTTTTTTCTATATAGACATTTGATTCTCACGAGAAAACGAATTGATTGCTGACACCATAAAGAAAATTGAGTCAACATCCCTCTTCTTTTAATTTCCAGGTATACGATTTCCGCACGATCCGCGTCAACGACCCGACTCGCTTGCGAGTGAACGGAAAACGAGTGAGCACGGATGAGTTCGCTAGCACTCGCGTCAATAGCACGTACGAGGCACACTGACTACCGTACCGGGTCGTCGTCGATTGGGGCTAGGTTTGGTGATGTGGCGTGGCGTGGCATGGCGTGTTTACATTTGTTACTAATATTTTCAAACGCTAGCAGACTCTTACTGTATTTAAACTAGAATTTCCTGTGTCGTAGGTGACATGGGCACTTACATACACACAACCCCCCACCTCCCCCCCACTCAGCTTCCCCCCCACCCCGCCTCCCCCCACCCAGTTAAGGGGCAGAATTAGGCGCGCCGCTATCTCGCTCGCGCATCTCAACATTTTTGAAGATAAACAATCACTTAATATAATTATGAAAAAATCAAGTTTTCAAACCTAAAAATGAGAGATTTTATTATGCCCATTTTCATGTATAAAAACTTGATCGAGTCAAAATTATAGGTACTTTTGCTGTACCTTTGTAATGTTATTGCCAGCGACTTCACCGAATGCGATTTTTCATAATTATTATGTTAGTATAAAAAACAGTTTTTTGTCCATAGTGGACATATTGACGTTTGATATTTATCAACTCAATTATATTAAGTGATTGTTTATCTTCAAAAATGTTGAGATGCCCGAGCGAGATAGCGGCGCGCCGTATTCTGCTCCAGCGAACGAAGACTGCTAGCGATTATTTGCAAATATTGGATATTTTTGTAACAAGATATCTTGTTACTGATATCTGTCGATACGCCATCGTGACGCAACACAACATGACACGACACTTTGTTTTGATTGTGACTCGGTCGAGTCTGGTAAGCGGTGTATCAACCGACTCCATCTTGAGGTATGTTGTTTTGACTCATATTCTTGCTCATAATACAAAATGTTCCTTAAGTGGACCTAACTAAGTTCTCCAAACATTCTCACAATCAATATTTTTAGTGGCTATTTCGACACTTCTCGCGGCTGAGGCATGACGTCACGGCTTGAAGGAAATTATTTTTTTAATGTTGGCGGAACTTTACCTTTCATTCATGTTTTCGTTCATTTTTCATTCTTTTTCTTTTAAAACTACCAAAAACAAAGTCGACAAAAACGTCATTTTTCGTTTTAAAGTCCATTGAGGTTATTCAGAAACCATTTTATTATTATTACTAATTTGAGTATGGCTGGGAGACAAACGAAGTTACCTTAACGTTGATCGCGATCTACCTCGAGTTTGACAGTTCTTAACTACACTGGAACTAGAATGATTTCTATAATAAACTACCGATTTCCTTGAGTATGGAGTGAAGGTAAGGAACGTTTTGTATTACGATTAAGAATATGAGTGTAAGACTCGATTCGACATTGGAAGGACGATTGACGACACTGGTGGTTATAACCAAAAAGGTTCTTTCTAAAATTTATTTTTTCTCGTATCACAGTATTTTTATTAGGCACCCACATGTATGGATTATCGTGAAATTAGTTGGTCACTTCTATTTGTGTACTTTATGCATGTACCTACGTAAATGTAGTTTTTACATTGATGTTTACTCAAACGTTATGTTCTAAGATTCTGCTGCCTTATCAGCTAACAATCTCGTGTTCGTGTTCAATACCAGACCAATTAAAACCAGCGGTCACTAGTCTTCGTGTGGAAGGAGTTGTCAATAGTTTTCGCTTCTTTTCGTTTTGTAAGAGCTTATTTCTTTAATAACCAGCGAAAATATTAGACTATTCCTTCCACACGAAGACTAGTGACCGCTGGTTTTAATCGGTCTGGTATTGAAAACGAACACGAGATTGTTAGCTGATAAGGCAGCTGATCTTTATGATGATAGTTTTACTAAAAACGATTTAGATTTACGCTTGAACTGAATTCTTTGCTTTAATAAAATATAATTATGCATTTTTTAACATGAAATTATTAATATTTAACTTTACATTTTTGAATTCTTATATGTGAACAATTCCGTGAAACAGTTTTCAAATTTTATGTCAGTATTTTTTAATATACAAGTAGAACACATCCTAAAACAAAGAATCGCTTGTAAATTTTAGTACAGTAACATTTTTGCGGTCCGGTGAGGATAAATTGATATTCAGTTAATTTCGAATACAGTGACGCTATCAATGGACCAGTTAAGTTTTTATCAGTACACCTATTATTATACAAGCGGTTTTTTGATTTAGTACTTTAGAATTGTAGCATTGATGTCTATAATATGGATGTGGCTTATATGTGACTCTGTCTTCATTATTCGAATTTATACGTGAACACTTCGTTTGGGACCTCTATGTGTGTATACTCTAGTTAGAAAAACAGATCTCATTGAAGTACAATATTTGATCAAAAATTTGGCACGTCATAAGGTGAAAAAATTAAGTAATTTTGTTTGTATCTGTCGACGCAATTATGATCGAAGACAGGGTGGAAGCACATGAGCCAAAGCTAAGTTATATTTCTTCTAGCAAAACCTTGGCAGTTGAGGTAATTATGTACGTTTTTCACTTTATGACGTGTCATTTTTTGGGCTCGGAATTGTTCTTTAGACACATTGATTCAGCAACTGTTTCGATGTAATATAATTATATCAATTTAAAGGAAGTGTATGAGCGGCCAATTTTGTAGAGAGACGTAAAAGATGATGAATTTCTAAAATGAAACGGTTTGGGATGGAGTAACGTTAATAATTAAATCATGTGGCAACCCCTAAGGGTAACTTGAAGACTGGGCTTGAAGAGTGTAGGTATTCGAATGACATTTAAATTAACTAGTTATGAACTAAACTATTTTGGGAATGTAGGTAGAATATAAACGTGAGCTCTGAGAAACGCGATGTTGTATGTGGGAGCTAACAGATGGCGTTAGTGGGTAATTTCAGACTGAAGCTGTCAAAGAACTCTGGTTATTAATTTTTTTTAAAAGATCAATTTGATCTGTAACAAAACCTTTGCTTGGTGGTATTTTCTAGAACTCGCTTGGCTAGGCTAGCGACCACCGCCCAGTTGAAAAGCTGTCGCTAAGCAGCTATTGGTGTAGTCTGCACTTGAGGGCACAGTTCAGGAGGCCTACCACCATGTCTTAGAGCAGTATTACTTTAATTTTACATTGAAAATTCGTACTATAATTTTCGATGATATGATTTTGGGGGGGTCATGACCTCCATGACCCCCCCTCCCCCCCCAAGCAGCCTTACTAATAAGTAGTGTATTATAGCGGTGGTATAGTTATACGTCATAATGTCTATTTGTCTCTGTTGTTCTTTGACAATTTGAAACTGAATCGAAAGAGACAAAACATTGTGTAATTATTTCACTTAGTAAGGCTGTTATATTATACCCACTTTTGTTAGCTCCATATTTGTGGAATGAAATAAATAAATTTAATAATGTTGTGACACGCAGGCGTTTTAAAGTAACAATTATTTAATAATTTTGTTGGTATTATTATTTTAAACAGAAATGCTTGGAAATTATATGTTAATTTATATCATTACTTTAGGTTAGGCTTCTAATTTCTAAATGCCTACAATTTGGTATAAAAATATATAAAGGTTAAAAACAGATAATAGCATTTCTTTATGGAATTGCGTAATTAAAGTACTAAATATAGAGTATAAAGTAAAAAAAGTTACACAACATTATAACTGCGTTTATAATTCGATTTCGTGAATAAGTGCATTTATCTGTTTTTTTTCTATTGAGTAGATGACATAGAAATCTGATAAATAACTAATTTTCTAAAATTTTATTAACATTTTTAACTAATGTGAAGACTTTGTAAAAAAATTCTAAATTCCGGGAAACATGTTAAATTGAGATCTGTGAATTTATAAATAATACCTAGTAGTTGTAGAATTAATGTTAGGTTTTTTTAAATGAACTCATGACATTTTCGTAGTTATACTAGGTACATATTTTTTATAACTTTTGGAATATTGTTGCCAAATTTATGCACTTATTGATTATATAATATTCATGAAATGAAGAAAAAAATTTTATAGTATGCCGCTAGTCTAAAAATTGTTTAGTCTGAACACATAAGGCAACCAATTTCTCTCTTTAGAAGTCTTACATTTTTATGCGAGATTTTGAGCTCCTAATTTACCATCTTCCTTTTCTTAGCGTGTCGATGGTCATCAGGTTTTGCCATCGTGGTGAAAGGATTTGCCAATCAGTTTTAAAACTTTACTGATTGTTGCCCAGGGTGCGCCAGACGTACGGGGTTCTGTTGGTACCCACGTCATGCGGGGAGGCTCCTTTCATTTACCATCATAGGAAATAATTTTACATATTGCATGAGTGTTAAAAATACAACATGAAAAACTGGAACAGATCCTACCTCGACGGGGTCTCGAGTCGAACTGATTGGCGCGCGCTTGTACATCGCAATTTATTGTAATTTAGAGTCATGCTAAGTACTTTTTTCCTAAATAAAAAAGAGGGCTAATCAATATTAGTCAAATAAAAAAATCATTTAAAACAAGATGTTATCGATAATATCGCATTATTACCAGGATTATATTATATGAATACAAAATTTCAACATATTCGAGTCAAACTAGTTCAAATATCAGTTGCAAAATTTGACCCACACATTGTAACATACAAACTAACTAGTGAAATTATATAAAAGTTTGTAAAACGGCAAAGAACTAAGGGCGACATTTATATAACAAAGTTAGACTGCTCTGGCACACTTCATTCTTGTTAGAATATAGCTTTGGCTCCACCGATGGAGCCCGTGGGGGATCCAAGTTGCTGGAGGGATTCTTTGAACTGACTGAATAAGCAAATATAATATAATCCATACAGATAAATAAAATTGAAGTGTCTGTTTGTAATATCAAAATAACAGCTTTTTACTAAACGCATATGAAAGTATATACGGTACGGATAACAAAACAACCATTTTTAAAATTTTTGTCTGCCTGTCTGTTTGTTTGTTCCGGGTAATCTCCGAAACGGCTGGACCGATTTTGACGGGACTTTCACTGGCAGATAGCTGATTTTACAAGGAGTAACATAGGCTACTTTAATTTTAGAAAAATAAATAGGGTTCCGCGCAACAAAATGAAAACCATGTAATCCAAAATCTCCACGCGGGTGAAACCACGGGGCAGCAGCTAGTAGGTATCGTATATAAATTAAATAATACGAATTATTACAAAGTACTTCTAGCGGCATACTGTATAATACAATGGACTTGTGGGACTTTTATCTGGTCTGTCTGACTGTCTGTATTTTCCTTGAAATAAACTGTTTTTTAAATCTCGGTGTCTATGATATTAATGTATTCATATACCAAACTAAATGTACACATACTCGTAGGATAACATAAATATATCAAATAAAACACGTAGTTATATTTAAACTGGTTTTATTGTAGAAATACTGGGATGTTTCAGGTGGATTCTTAAGTAGTGAGTTTACTGGATTGTGGATTGTTTTGTATCTTTTTAGAAGATTTGGTGGTCAATTTGATTGTCAGTACAGCGGCGCGAGTACGGAAGTTGGTTCGATAAATTTGTCGAATCGAAAAACCCGATAAATTTATCGAATGTTGCGAGTACCGAAGTCTGATCGTAAAGTATTGTAGTAGCTCTATATTCTCTTTGGATTCGACCTAGCTATACAATAACTTTTGTTGATTGTATCGAGGATCGATAAATATAAAAAGTCAATAAAACTCACTTTATCGAATTGAACTGTCAATTTTATAGAATTTTATCGATCGAAAAGATCCGTACCTACTTGCGCCGCAGTACGGGCATCGTTATTCTGTTAGGTCTTACCTACCACCTTCATTTGGAAATTTTGAAAATTAGAAATTGTGAAATTTGAGGAACCCTTTTTCGATTTTTATTCTGCAAACATTCTATCTGGGTGTTATATTTTTCCTGAACACAGAAAATCAGGATCTCATCACACATCATTTAGGTAAATATTTTTTAAGTAATATTATGGGACGAATTTCGCAGTACTGCTTGTTGGCAGATTAAAAGAGCAAGCAGCAGTCACTCAAGATTAAATCCAGCAGTTGGGTTAATCGCTTAGTATTTGCTTACGACGTTGGAAATACTTTCTAATGACACCTTTTTGAATTAGTCAGATATTAAGACAAGCCTAACGCTTGCTCATAACAATTGCTGTGCCACCTAGTACCTACTTTAAAATATGATGGCACACGGCATTGCTTTGTGCTCATTATCCTGAGACATTAGGTTTCAATTACATTGACTAGGTAGTTTACACAGGTATATACAATATACATAGAGACAGGTATATATATAAGCTGCAGCAGTGACCGTGTATCTATGTCTCTGCCCTCCCGCGAACACGACCACAATCGCCGGCTTCTCTCCGCTGGGTACTAACTAGTGGTGTGACTGGAGGCAGCTGCCAGACACTGGTGGCAGCTCCCAGCCACTGGTGGCAGCTCTCAGCCACTGGTGGCCGCGTGTGTTGGCCAAATGTTCGGCAACACTATGCCTACCAAAGACCGAGTATAGACCCTATATTATATACTAGGTTCCGCCCGCGATTTTGCCCGCATATCTGAGCTTATGTGTTATTCCAGACCCTAAATTATCATTGCAAATATCATCAAAATCAGTTTGCAAAGATTTACATGTAACTATCGCAAAGTTTCCATCATTGTTATCATTATCAGCCTCTTACGCTCCCACTGCTGGGATACCGGCCTTCTCTCAGGGAGAGAGTTGTGGGACATAATCCACAACGCGGGCCCAGTGCGGCTTGGTGGATGTCATATGTCCTCGAATTTTGTGGTTCTTGAACATGCCGGTTTCCTCAGGATGTTTTCCTTCACCGTTTTAGAGCGAGTGTGAAAAAGATTCCACACAATACAAATATTGGTCAGCATTATATACACTACAGACTTACGAGTACTGACTTACTACAGACGTTAAATACCTAGGTACTCTTACTTCTAAAATTCTACGCATTTACTTCCCAAAGTTTCAAATCATTTTCAACAACCTCCGCGTATTTTTCTCCTTTACTACTATCACTGAACAAAGGCCTCAAGGTTTTAAGACCGAGCCCTAGCAGGGCCTTGTTATCTAGAAGGTCGTTGAGTTTGTACACTAGGAGCGGGTTGTAGTGCAAGCGAAGTAAGCTAGGTCGGGAGTATAGGTACTGACTGTCCCGTAGATTCCACCGCGCCCACGTTTCGACGGTTTTGTTCCCGCTAGCCACCTGGAAGAAATGGGAAAGTATAGGCACTTTCTTTAAATTGTGAACAACGAATAACGAGACGAGCGGGTCGTTTGCCTGATGGCAAATCGCTGATCAAACCGAAACACAGTATAATGATTGCACAATACTGCTTGTCGGCAGACTACACAAACAAAGCGACCCAGACGCACAGAAGAGTTAGTCCTAACATCTGGCAAATATTCAAGACCCGCGAACAGATTCATGTCCATACAAAGTTTGCCCCAGTCGCGAACCAGCAGAGCGAGTACGGATCTTTTCGATAAATAAAATTTGATAAAATTGACAGTTAAAATCGATAAAACCCACTTTATCGATTTTAACTGTCAATTTTATCGAATAAACCCACTTTATCGATTTTAACTGTCAATTTTATCGAATTTTATTTATCGAAAAGATCCGTACTCGCTCCGCATAGCCGGGACCCCTCGCTTTTCAGGAAAAGTTACTACCAACATAGCCACAGAACCGCCGCCCGGTAGATCCATTTAGGAGATAAATAAAATTGTAAATCCTTCGATTAGGTACGCAAAGTCAAAGTTCAAAGCTGCCGTGGGTACAACTATTTAGATAGGAACCTATTACTTACAGATAGTGTAGTAATTAAAAAGTCGAAAGTCACATGCAAATGCATCACCATAAGTAGGTACATAATATGTGGTCAACTCACCCTGATGTCTCCAACTTGCTTCAGGAAGTAAGAGGAGAAGTAGAACCTTAGGTTATCAGGTGGATTGTTGTGCCGGTTGTTCCGAATTCTTATGTAGGATCTCAGCATGTTGTACCCCGTCCTCTTGTATTTGAACACCTGAAAGTTAACAAATTTATATCAAAGTAGGTAGCGACCAGCCAGTGTTTCGCACGGCTTGACCCTCCTTCACCTCCTTAATCTGCTCTTTTCGCAAAAACGTTTCTTAGCGAGCACTCCTAGATCAGCAATATTATTTTAATTCACTCGGAATAATATCCATGTCGGAAGCGACTGTCTTGATCATTTATATTTGGAAATCGCATCCCCTCAGAGAAATTTCCCGTTTAGATTCGACAATTCAGCTGTATAAACCCTGATATAATCCCGACAGTATTTCTCTGGCGGGATGCGATTCCGAGATATAAACTATCAGAAACAGTCGCTTCCTCATCATTCCAGGGAATTAAAATCACCCTGCAGGTATCTCAAGAAAAATAAAATAAAGCAAAGAATGAGATTGGCGCAAGTGCAGTTGCAAATCTGTCGGCAACACTAGAAAATAAGTCTTCTTCTTTTCGTGTTGGCAACATTCAGCCTTTAAAATAAATGAATGTAACACAAAACGTGGCGTTAATTACCGTCGTGTTGGTTGTTTTCCAGTTCTATATATACCAGTTTTACAGTCTAGTAGTCCTTGTATGAGTTTTCATTGTTCACAATCGCTTTAAGATTGTTTGAGTAAAAAACTGCATCCTTAGTAGAAAAGTTTTGGTTGTCAAGCTGTTGGTTATCGAAGTTGCGAACTTTTCATCAAATACATTGAATGTCAAAGTCTAAATTGAAGTATTCTTTTGTTTCACAACATTCGAATCACTTTAGGTACTGTACCAAAGTATTCGTTTTGTATTTTAAAGTGTTAACCGACACAGCTTGTAAGACGAAGGAAGTCATCATCATCACAATAAATTCGGGGATTTCTTCCATATAGGTATCATTATATTTATGCTCTCTGCATATAGCCAAGTTGGTTAAGGCATCTTCATCAAACCAGAAGACAGGGGTTTGAATCCCGGTGGCAAAGAAATTTTTGAGATGTATAGGTACTATAGGTACCAAAGCTTACCTGATAGATAAAGTTCCCCGTGACATACGAGTCGATATAATGCGTGCCATAGCTCTTCATAAACCTCCTAACCTCTGCAGTGTCGCTGACGTTCAGGCCCTCTATGGCCCTGTTGACGTACTCCTTGACCTGAACTCCTTGCAGGTCATCGAGCTCTACAGACTTCTGTTTCTTGGCCAGTTTTACTAAGACGTAGCAACAGTTGTCGGGTTTCGCGTCGAATTCTATGCCGAACGTTCGCATTATTTCGTCCATTATCCAGTCGCCCATGAACGCTTTCCAGGGTTTGTCTGTGCTGGAAAATTGGTAAGAAATAGGTAAGAGATTATGATCCAGAAAAGAAGAGAAAAAAAGAAATATTCAAGACAGATTTTAAATACGATGATCGAGTGAAGTAGCGTTCTTTTTTCTAGGCTTATCCAGTACTTATAATTATACAGTTAAAAATTAAAGTTCCTTATGGTATACTATTCATATCTAGGTACTATACTCTTCAAAGAAAATTACCGTGCCGCGCCGCTCGGTTGCAATGCTATTCTCTCTAGTACTCTAGTGTAACCGTGCCTTAGGCTAAAACAATCATCAAAACCTTTAGCAAATGTTATAGGTTGGCCCGCACTTTCAGTTCCATTTATTCCACTTATTTTTATCCCACATATTTGACACCCATGTTATGGCCCCTATTTTAACATTTTAATCGACTTTCTTCTAAGAAAATTACTATGACTAAAACAACATCAATAAATTATAACGTCAGGTCACTCACCCCTCTATCTTAAAATTCTGGAAATACGCACTCAGGAGGTCTTCAAAGGTCTCACACAGCTGGACATCCATGTCCGTGATGCCGTCTCCTGAGGCTACCTTGCTGGAGACGTTTACGAACACCCGGATGTTCTTTTCACTGAAGGGAACTATCGCTTCCTTGCTTTCTTCACCTTCGTAGTCCGCTGATACCACTTGAGTGACTTGGGATAAGTCGCCATAGCTAGAGAAGGTATGGGAAATAATTTAGATATAGGTCCATTATTATACTTGTCTAATACTGTAAACTTTGGCGTATGCCAACCATTAACCAATTTATGAATAAAAAATAATCAAAATTGTGTATAAGTAAGCTACAGGGTTATTCATTAGGAGGGATCAATGGGGTGAAGTCTGTAACTAGGTATAAGAGAAGTTTGTTTTTAGGAACCATGCCGTGGATTTTAGAATTATGAAATAGGTACTGCATTTAAAGATTTCGGAAATCTCATACACGCATCGGGGATTGAATCTTTCGAAAAAAAGTTATAAGTAGATTGTTTTATGACGAAAATCGATTATTTATAGTGATAACTTGTAAGGCTTATAAGCAACAAATGTTGCTATGGAGCTTATGTATAAAGTCGACGACATGGATTCTCAGAACAAATTACTCAATCTCTAATATAGTTTCTGACTTCCCTCCACTGAGCCATCCTGCTGGATCACCAAATGGAAAGAATAGTTCGCAATGAGATAATAAAAAGGCGTAAGGGATTATACTAATAAAACGAACAACAGTATGAAATTTTAAATATTTCGCGAACCATGTTTTAGCTCTTGCGGACCATTGGTTGGGAACCAATGAAATAAACCAACGTATCAAGAGAGACAAAGCATTGTCTTAAAATAATCATGATGATCGTCGTGTCAGATGGCTTCAGATTTTATCATATGATTCACGTCTGCTTATCACATCACATTAGTAACTCACTGACTCACCCAGATGTGGGACCTGTACCTATCTACATTACTAAATACCTACATATACATATTTAAACAAACAGTCAAACGTAAGTCTAATAGGTAGGTTACCTCATATGCAATGCAGTTATATCTGCTTAAAAATATCAAGAAAATTTTTGCATATTTTTAAAATAAGACTGATTTTTATCTACTAGGTTAGTAGACATACGTATACAGTCTAGATTTCCAGTGCCTTGGGTAGATCGAGTTTATTTTTAAATGTATAAAAGCGTTACATTTTAAAAGTTTAGTATTTTGTAGGTACCTACTATAGGTACACAATACTAACTCCACCCTACCCTAGAGATGGCGCTGGAAGTCTGTTCATTTAGGTAGGTATTTACCTATACTGTATAACTAGCTGACCTGACAGACTATAACTCTGTCCAAATTACATTTTGTGTGGTTTTAACTCCAGTTGTAATCGTTCTGTCGACTAGTAATTTAGTTCTAACGTTTATTTATCTAGTTTTAAGACCATAGTTCCCGTCTTGATGTTTTTTATCTTGTTAATATCGTTATCGTCTATTAATATATGACCTAATTTTATAAGAGTATGGACCACGTCTCAGTAGAGGGTAACGTAAAAAAAAAATTTATGTGATGGTTTTTGCTCCGCAAATTATCTATGTACTAAAAGACGCCGAAAGAAAATCATCCTCTACCTACTCTAATTAGGGCCAAGCTGAGGGCTAATGATAATTATCGATACACTAAACATGTACCTACCTACAAATAATGGATCCATGGGGGTAAGGCAGAATAAGGGATAGTCTTCCCATTGACCATTAACTACATTCGATCAAAATATGTAGATACCTAGGTTCATAACTATTAACTATGCTTACCTATATTATTTTGCTCAATGATTTCCTATCTATTTAATTGCTGTTTCCCAGTATAACATTAGCACTACGAACGAACAAACAAAATAAAATATCTCTATTGCGTAGGCATCAATATAGATCGTTGTGTTATTAACATAAAACAACAGTACCTACTCATTTTATACACCTACTGTTTTACAATCTAATAATAGTTACTGCTAATACTTATTATTCTAAACACGATCTTATCAATACGTAGGTGTAATGGTTAGGCCGTGAGAGTTCATATTTCATTTTGGAATTTTTACTTTCAAAATTATCTATCTGCTCTGCACATACTGCACATATTGGACAATAGTACGAACGTTTATTACTTCGAAGCCTTATTTGTTCGACGTAACGTTCGTGTGAAAAATTTTACGTCGAAAGATTCTAGGTAGGTATATTTATTTACATTGGTTACATTTTTTTTAATAGCTGTGTTAGTTATACTATACTTACTTTATTATTATTTCTTACTTTGTCTATGACCAATGACTAGCTATTTCAAGCAACTTCCAGCATGATTAACCTATAGGTATACTTACAATGAAGGCTTACAATGTCTTGATTCTAGCATTATAAATCTAAACCTAACCCTAGTTTTGAACTACATATATAATATACGCGTACATACTTACGAAATTACAAGCAAAGTTCGTCAAAAAAGAAGGTCTGTCTGTCTCAAAGCGGGACGACATTGGAACCTCCCTTTTTAGAATCGCTCAAAAATTCATAAAAATATCTAATATGAATATATAGTGGAAGAACTCGTTAGCTTATTCTACAAACTCTACTTACGTAATTTTTACTAGATTTACAGGATTTCAATTAAATTTCAACTAAAGGTTTCATCCTAAAACTAAACAAATAGGAAAACAAAACTTACTTAGCAAATACGTCGATCGCGTTGCCAATATTCAATCCGTACCCCAAATCCCCCTCCTCGCTCTCACACACTCTACAACAAAACACTAAGAAAACTAATAGAAACATTTTCTCACTAACTCGGTCCCATGCTCCAATCTCAGTTTCTCGCGTGGATGTGGCTTACAAACTGTCATTTTTTCAACATTTTGCTAATGTAAACAGAAACGTTGTGCACTTGACCTAACAGATTAGCGTGGTATGTTATCTTGCTGCTGCTTTTAATTGTGATTTATATTCGTTTCCCAATTGGGGGAATTTAGTTGATTGGCGGTGTGGTCCAGGCGCAACGTGTGAATAGGGCCACATCATCTCTTCCTATCGGTGCCATAAGAACCGGCTAAGAAAGTATCCTGAGAATACAGGCAGCGACATTCTCCTAGGTCAACATCAGAATCTACTGCGTTAATCCATACGCTTGCCAAGCGATGGTTTATTGTGGCTACCTGCTTCTCATTAGGAGGCCTTATTTCTGAACATGAATGGTTCCGGCTGATTATGATCGGCTACGTAGCTAAGTTGGTAGTAACCCTGCCTGCAAAGCGAGGGGTCCCAGGTTCGATTCCCGGCCGGGGCAGATTTTGTGTAATCATAGTTTGTTATCGGGTCGTGGATGTTTGTGACGTGTATCTGTGTGTGTCCATGCCACCTGTGACACAGGGAATCCTAGTGCAGGGATATGAGTGTGCAAGCGTGTATTTATTTAAGCGTGTGTATTTAGCGTGTGTTTATGAGTCGATGGTGAATTCAATATGTTACCACCCCGTCTAAAACGGTGATGGAAAACATCGTGAGTACACACGCTTGTTCCCAATTTAATCCCAAGGGAGTTTCCGAGCAAGGCGCAAGCAATATTATTATCCTACTTTAAAGTCGGCTAATTACATTTTTCTAAGCACATGTTATCACCGCTCCAGATTTTCGATATTTAAAGCACAAAAATCAAGGCCGCAAAGGAATGTTGCGTATCATTCAGGCACGTTTTAAAGATAACCTTCCTGACCTACAGTGTGAATTAACCCTTATCGCACATCGTTGCCTGTTGATTTTAATAGAGAACTTGCGGTTATGTTTCATTGTGTAGCCAAGATAATAAAAAAAACTAAAGCAAAAAAGGTTAAACAAAAATTTAATTGTCAAAAGTCCGCGCCAAAATTTAGTCACCTGGCATGACGTCGCTGCTTGCATGGAAAGCTATAGTTGATTGAAAAACGCGTGAAAAGATTGTTTGTTTGCAGTCTGAAAAACATTTCAGTTTATAAATATTACATTATGTAAGTAACAAGTAGAGATGATTATTTAAAGCGTTCTGTAATTTTCAGTTATGTTTTATTACTTTTATTATTGAATTATTAAGTATTTCTCATTAAAATATTGATGCAAGTTCCCTGTTTTATGACTTTGTTGAGTAAAAACTTATATACATAGACATAATCGCGTATTCTCCTAGTCTCTTGATAATTAAAAGTAATTCGGTCAATGACTCGGATTTAGTGATACCTAAGAGTATTTAAGGATTAAGATTTGACCACACCTTAGCTTGGTATATGTGGACCTTTTACATCATCATCATCGTAAGCCTTATTACGCTCCCACTGCTGGGATAAGACCGGCCTTCTCTCAGAGACAGTAGGTATCGTTCATAATTCACCAGGCCCAGTGCGGCTTGGTGGATATCACACCACCTTTTACATATAGTAGTATACTAGGTGGTAGGATTAATTCTTCTGCGATTAGGTGTCCGTCTGGGTTGGTACCACCGCTTTGCTCGTGAAGTCTGCCGCCGAGCAGTAATGTGCAAGCATTACTGTGTTCCGGTTCGATGAGCAGAGTAGCCAGTGAAATTACTGGGCTTATGAGACTTAATACCTAATGTCTCAGGATAACGAGCGCACTGCAGTGCCGCGCAGGCCTTTGTTTTCAAAGTCCTGGATGGCACTGCAATTGTTATGGGCCGGCGTTATGCTTACCATCAGGCAAACGGCCGGCTCGTCTCGTTATCTAATAATATTAAAAAAGTTAATACTAAAAAATAAAACAAAACATTTATAGTCAAAATCACTTTTATTTCATTAACTTTATTACTTTATAATAAAATTAGAAAAATATTTACATCCATAGTTTTTACTTATTTACTCAATTCTAAATGCATTTGTCTGTGGATCACGCATTGAAATCTGAAAATGTGTATTTTATTTTATCACTTAGTTATTAAATTATCTACTTTTTTAGACGACTCAATAGCTAAATCGGTAGTAACTCTGTCTGAAAAGCGATGGGCTCCCGGGGTTATCCCGGGGTAATCCTGGGTTGGATTCCCGGCAGGGGTAGAATTTATGTGGTGAGCATAATAAAGTTTGTTCTGAAGTCTTGGATGTTTGGCTTGTCATTTGTGTGTATCCATGCCACCTGCGACACAGGGAATCCTAGTGTAGCAGTATGAGTGTCTATGTTTATTTATTATGTAAAGAATTTAAAGTATAATAATTATGTAATTGTATATTAATAATATAAAATATTGTAGTACAGTATGGGTAGCGCTTTCATCCATAAAAAATAAATATTATCGTGAAGCGCCCTCTATCAACTTATTTTTAATTTTTTCATATCATTTGCATTCAACAGTTTCATTAGATTGACTATACATGGCGCGGAATTAAACATTACAAATTAAGGCACTTCTTTATTTACAAACTTCACTTACCTAGTTGTTAATTATTAAATAGTATAAATGGAATCTAAATAAATTATAAATAAAACAATGATACATATAAAGATCACAAATTCGTATTACTTAACATTTTATAAAAATGCAATTTTATTAGACGATCGATTTATCGACGGCCGACGCCTTCATTCACTAATAAAATATAAAATCATGCGGCAATAAAAATCTTGACATAAGTTACAAGTTTTTTTTTGTAAATTACTAGATGGCGCTATGCCACAAAGATTGAAATACCGTACATCCAGTTTTTATAATACGGTAGATATATGGAAATAGGATGTAAAATCAAACTTTCCTTTGGTACACAGTAATTAAATATTATAAAACATGCTAGGTACTTTATTGGTTTCTTACATCATTACATCTTATTTTCCATTTGGTGTACGTACCTTTCCTTGGATTACAAATCCAGTCGTTAGGAATCAATTCAGCTATGCTATCCACCCGACATAGTCTACCACTAGGTACTTAAACTAGCTAAACTTAATCGTCACATGTTACTCTCCCACAATTTCAAATAATTGTCTATGACTTCCTCAAACCACTTTTTTTTCTTCGCGTCTTTAAACGCCGGCGCTAATGTCTTTAACTCTAATTGTAATAAGGCTTCATTTCCTAGCAAAGAGTCTAGATTTCTCAATAGACTTTGCTCGCCGTGCAGTTTCAAAAGGCTGGGATAAGAAAATATGTAGTAATGTACTCTCAAACGCTTCATTGCCCAATTTTCTACAGTTTTGTTGCCACTAGCCACCTGTAAATTAAAAAAAATAATTAAAATAGTAAGTGATATTATATAGCTTTCTATGAATGCAAAGCTGGCATGGCGTCGAGTAATAATCACGCTAATTATGATTTCACAGTGCGTTATGGTCGAAAGTTTATGAATTAATGAATGAACTCTGAATGAAAATGATGAATAAAAATAAAAGGAAAAAGTTTTAAGTAAAACTGTACCAAAAACGACTTTTCCAGACAGAATATACTGAAGTTGATAAGTCGATAAAGCGCAAAGGTACGCGTTTGATTCTCAAAGAGACCTTTTAGAAAGACTTTTTTAAAACACTTTTGCTGACTGCTTTTTGCACTTGTAACATGAAGATATAATAGACTATCGTTACCTTTATCTGGCCTATGTGTTTCGCATGCCACGGCGAAAAGTAGCCTTCTAGCTCCTTAGCCGTTATATCGGCTACTCCTTTAGACTTTAGCCTCTCTTTTATCATAGAGTACGCTGTTCTAGAGAATACAAACACCTGTAGTGGGAGCATAGACAAGTCATAAAATAGATTAAGCGTTATTAAACTGAGCGTTAATAAAATGGCGCGGCCAAGGTTTTATATTTAAAAAATGTATTTTAACTTTTTCAACCAATGGGTTGAAAAGATTTTGTAAATTCGGTCCAGTTATAATGCTTTCTGTATATTTCTAAGTGCTTTCTTTTTCTGCGTAACAAAATATCTACATTTAGTAAAATTTACATGAAATTTCCACAATTTATTAATGTTTACATAAAATATCTGGATTTAACATTTTGGTTGTTTCTGGATATTAAATAACGAGATGTAGTTGAGTAGGTACAAACACCACCACAGATCTCTAAGACAACCGTATCTGCCCGTGTCTAAAATATATTCTATCCCTTTCTTATGTTCTTATTCTTTAATGAAATTAGTTAAGGTATGTGAAATAATATATTATATGTAGGTTCTATTAGATTAGTCGCCAGGAGGATCTTGAGCTGTTTGCTTCAATTCATCTTTGTGATTAATATAATCCCTAAGAAATTTAAACTGCTTGAAATAATTCAAATTTTGATTTTGGTACTTATTCTATTTAAAAAATGTTATACTTAATCAAATAAGTAATAACATCTTAGCAATATAGAATTTGTTTATCAAATTATATCAGTCTTCCTTCATTTAAAACGGGGTAACCGGTACAGTATATTTATTTAAGTATCATAAATAATTACTTATAATAATAAAATGTTTGTGATTGTAAAAGAAAAAGAGCATAGAAAAGTTATCTAAAATCCCTAACTCAAAGCATCGTAGGCATTACATATTCTGACTGCAAGTCTGGCAGTTTGATTCTGATTAAGGATAGCATTATAAAATGAACTATGAGCCAAATGATCAAAGAGAACATGACGCCACGCCAAATGATAATGGTTCATGTGTTATGAAAATGCTGATAGAGAGGAAGATATTATGATTTATGATGGGCGAAGCAAACCAACATCCAAACATGAGAATAATGCCGCTTCATTCAATATTTAATCTTGACCTGATTCAATTCCTTATTTAGTAAATTTATATGCAAGTAATTCTTAAGGAAGGGTCCTTTCATCTTTATGGAACATGTCAGAGATATTGGTCTAAAATTTCGTTGACGTTTTTTCTTTTAGCGAAAGATATCTTTTGTAATAAAATAAAGACAGCAAAATTCCTATTAATAAATTCATAACAAAATTCCAGTACAAAATGAAAGAGATTAGATAATGCAGCTTTCTTTCTAAGAGTTTTCGTCTAGAAACTGGTTGGGTTATTGACTAAAAGATAATTTTTCCTGTGCCAAAGTCTATGAAAACTTGGAGACAGACTTAAAGTGAACTTAGGCTTGTTTTAAACATTCATGATCTGAATAGACATTTTTATTGTTCGCGTTACTAAAACAAAATGTGTGTTATTTACTAAACTTGTTGAATAATATTTCAAATTATTATATTTCATTTGCCAAGAATAGAACCAGGTCCAATCCAAGAGTCAAACCTTGACCGCGCCCACATGCTCAGCAAGGAAGGGTGAGAAGAAGTTCTTCATCTCATTGGGAGGGATGTCCGAAATCCCACGGGACTTCACCCGCTCCTTGATCCGGGAGTAAACCGACCGGGAGAATACAAATACCTGGGCAATAGGTAGTCAGTTAATTGGATCTTAAAAAGGATAAGCAACAACTGTCTCCAAATATTTTGTTCACTTTATAAACAAATTTTAATATCATTAAGTATCTCTCTCTCTCCATTTACATTCCATTTATATTCTCTCTCTCTCTCTCTCGTCAATTATAAATTACCGTGAGAAATACCACTAAATTCATACATGAAAAGAATCATTATTATCATCAAACGGATGACATCTACTTCTGAACGTAGGTCTCCCCCATAGAACGCCACTTGGATCGGCTACTCGCTTCTTGCATCCAACTGTTCCCGCGGTTTTCGTTCGTCCATCATGACAAGCTGTTAGATTCATTTATTTTAACTTTCATAAGTGCTTCTTTGGGGCCCATTTGAAAAAGCATATTGAATTTGAATTTGAAATTAGATTGAGAGCTATTTTCTAGGTAACATCAGGCAAAAATACTGCTGTTCTAAAGCAAACTCACATAATAACATGAATAAGTCTAATAAGTGAACTATTTAGAATTAGCACAGAACAGCAATCTTTGAAATGTCGCCCGGAACCACGTAGGCCCGGCGGTAAAAAAATAACAGTTAATCCTTATTAAGTGATAAGGTTCAAAATTGTTTTAACTAACTGCATTGCTAATTATGTTGAACCCTATCATCCCCGTGAATAAAGACTAACTGTTCCCCCCCCCCCCCCCCCTCGCCAGCCCCTTTGGGACCTGCGACATTTCATGGGTTTGAACTTTTAAGCAGTTTCATACACAATGAAGCATCATCAACCAAATATCACAGTAATTAGCCCGAAGAAGTCCACTGCTGAACATAGACCTTGATATATACCTTGATATAGACCTTGCCTATAAGGGGGGTTCGTAATAATACACCACGCTTGGCAGGTGTCTTGGTGTTGGTGATCACTGATCTCAGTAGACTATGATGTAGACGGAAGAGAATGCGGCTGCTCATTCTCTTAGCTACCTCTTTCGGCACCTTGTTTACCCTGGTTGACGGTTTGTCCTGGGTCACTACTTCCAGCAAACTTTACCGATCATCCTTTGGAGTTTGCCTCCTACTTTCTTTCCAATAATGAGACTTGCCATGCTTTCACAAAATTCAATTCCTTCATCAGTCCAGGTTTCATCGCAAAATGATCACTTTAGGCACTTTCGGTATTTTATAGCATAATCGCTTTTCTATGGTCGTCTATGACAATGGCGGTCATTAATAAATCATTGTTAATTCTCGCTCTTCATCAAAGTGATCTTTTTGCGACGAAACCATTTTCATTTCTAAACCATTTGTTTAGTAGAATTGGGATCCTGCTCCCAATGTTGTTGTTTTGTTGAATGTATGGACCACTAACAGTCATTAGTGGTCCATACATTCAACAATATATAAAAAAATACATTTTTAACTAACTCACTCACCTGGTACAAAGAGTTACCAGTGATATAAGAGGCGATATAATGGGAGCCGTACTTCCTAATGAAGTCGGCTATGGACGCTGTATCGCCTAATATAGAATCCTGTATTGCATCGAACACTACGTCTTCCACTGATATATTTGGTGGTAGGTCGGTCAGCTTGGCCGTCTCACGAAATCTAGAAATTGAAGATGGCACATTGAGACAAGGAAAGTAATTTTTTTTCACCTGGATAGGTTAGCGTTTGACCACTAAATCATCTGATCTTAAGTGACAATATGATAAACAGTCGTGAACACGCTAAAACTTTTATACTTACATTACCTTTATTAATATGGAGTTAGGAGATTCTATTGGGCTAAGCCAATATAAGAACATAGTTTTAGGTTATGTGGCGTCTTCATATTTTGAGGTAAAATATCCGTCAATTGAAATAAAATTTTGAGTCTCAATAGTAAATACTTATACATAAATTGTAAGGAGTATGAACCAACACAAGTGACTATTTCTGTACTTAAAATTGCCTCTAGGTAGACGCAAAGCTGACAGCAGACGAAAAGGCCGTTTAGGCTCTTTGGTGTGGTTTATAGCTTTTATCTAGCAATGGCCGTGCTGACACAGACTAACAACGGCTGCGTAGGTTTAATTAACCTAAAAAGTGAGGGACCCTGGGTTCCATCCCCGGTTCGGGGCAAACTGTAACACAAGCGTAAGTTTGTCCTCGGGTCTTGGATGTTGTGTTGTGTATCTGTGTGTATCCATGCCACCTGTGACACCGCGGGTAAGATTCAGAGTATATAACCGTGTAGTTCCGCTTCCATATGTCAAAACTGTATAGAATTTTGTCATAGGAAGCATAAGCACTTAGCTGAATCTTGGGGCGGGAATTCAGGCGGGGGTATAAGTGTGTAATCGTTTGTTTTGTTTGCTGATTACGACTAGTACCTGGAGACCCTAACCAGCACATAGCAATGATCGCCGTTGATAAAGGATGAGTTGATGCCCAGATTCCGTGCGATGATGTCGTTCGGCCAACCAGCAGTGAACGCTCGCCACGGACGCTCCAACCTGAAAATTGCAGAGAAAACTCTTACAAATCGGAGTAAGAAAGGAAGTGATTTTTTAATTTATTTCTATTTGGTTGGCTTCAAGTATGCTGTCTTTACTAAAAGCCCTTCCAAACTTCTTATTGGGAGCAATATTATCTTTGATTTGGATACTCATTAAATTGTTATGTTGTTTCAATCTGAGAGGTTTTTTGCCTTAGCTATCTTCTAAAGATGGGACAGGATTATCCTGTTCATTATCGACATAATATGCATTAATCACTTTTGTAAATGGTTGAGCAAGTCAAGGCTGATATGTGCGATATGCAACGTAACAAGTTATACGCGGGTTTACCACACTTGCTATAAAAGAGTGATGGAACACATCGCGAGGAAAACCCGCATGTTGAAGAATCCAAAATTCGAGGACATGTGACATTCACCGCGCGGTAGATTACAGCCTGTATTCTCAGATTTCCCGAGGAAGGTTGGTGTCATGCAGGTCGGCTATAAAAAAATATGCCAAAATCTATAAGCTATTTGTTTGTAAAAGGGTCGTCTAAATGAAAAATGGGATAGTAGCAGGAAGGAGAGCTGGATACTTCTGTAAATGGACGTATGGCTGCCCACATAGAGAGACGACCGAAGCCGCGTTGATAGTTTATTCTCACCAATGTCGTGTGGTAAAGATACTTCACTAAATAGCGAAACAATTGAGGTTCAGACTGTATTTCAAGCTCGCTATACCGCCACACGATATTGGCCATATAAACTCTCAATGTGGCTTCAGTCGTTTCTCTGTATGAGCAGCTAGCACAGACGTATGATGTTCAGAGTTAGCTCAAAAACTGGATCTTTCTATACATCACCTTTCAAAACTAAAGTCTCTAAAGTATGCCTGCAGCAGTTGCTTCAGGTTATCGCAGAACTCCATGTGGAAGTCTCCATCGAAGAGCGCCTTGGCCTGCCGCGGCTTGGGCGCCACCGCGTACCGCTCCACGTCTCGGAAGACGCTGACCGTCGGCTCTCGGAACACCCAGCCTTCTGTGTCGTTACGCGGCACCACGCGCATGCAGATGCTGAGGTAGCCATATCTGGAAAGTGATTGCGGGAGCACTGTAGAACTGGGTGTAGGGTAAAACCGGGATAGATGCCGCACTTTTTGAAATACGCTCCTAATTTCAAAAATATTAATGGATCATGAATAATCTCTATGAATAGGTATGCTTGTTTTATTGTTTTTATCACACTTTAATGTAACAAACTGATGTGATGGAGTCTTGGAAGTCAATTTTAATGTACTTCTAATTGTCGCATCGAAATGGAAATTTGTACGTATGATATAACATTGTTATAGTTTTGGTGACAACACAATAAATTAGTATCATAAAGCTGATCTTTGATTTTAGCTTATGCTGCTTGTCGACATTGAATAAATAAATAGTTAATTTTGATTTTTTTTATAGTATTAGATAACGAGACGTGCGGGTCTTTCGTCTGATGGTAATAACATACCCACAAAAACCTGCGCGGCACTGCATTGCGCTCATTGCCCTGAGACAAGTAATTTCACTGACTACTCATCAAACCGGAACACAGTAATGCTTGCAGTCTTGTACATCACTGTTTGGCGACAGACTACACGAGCAAAGCGGTGGCACCCACCCAGATGGACTCTCGCAGATTAGTCCTACCACCTGCTGCAATAGTAGTTGAATGACATGAAAAGAAGAAGACGCGAGATAGTGGTCAATCCGTAACTAAACAATATCTTGTTGAATCACAGACCATTAAGGACGAACTAGTCGTTCATTTCTCCATACAACCGTACTTGGGTGATTACTCCACTACTTGACGTTTTAAGTCCAAAATTAAGAATAATATCGATTTATCTCTTCGTTATCGAGGTCAGCCTGCTAATTATACAGAAAAAAAATAAGTGGTTTAAAAGTAATGAGCCTTCAAACATCTGTATTTTAGCACGTATTTTAACGCAAGTTTGGACGTAAATAAATTACAAAAGAATTACGAAAACTCGAAAATAAGGTACATACTAACAAGCTTTAGTTTATTGACATTTCAAATAACTTTGGTCTGACTAAATACATTCAGTAGTTTTGTCGTAAAACCCCAAGCACCAGAAGCCAATTCGTACATTTTTGCGCGCCGGTTTTCGACTTTTCGGTTTTCGTCGCGACTTTACGAGAATGTGTAATTGTGTATGTGCGAGCATTAGCCTCATACTACTCATCGCTGCAGAGTCTTACCTTGTCCCACGAATGTTAGATGAAATAGCATGCATTTTAGCTGCGCCCACCGATGAGTTCGCTCCATGGACTAGTAGGCTCTTAAACCACGCCGTCTTCCCTCTTCCCTCGCCAACATTTGATGATTGTGTTTTCATACAAAACTTGGATTAAACGGCGTCTAGAATTACTGGTGTATGTGTGGAACCAACCTCATAAATATGTTGATGGCCTTGCCCACTCCGAGCTCGGAGTCGGTGGTGGTCGCGGCGCACAGTGCTACCGCCAGCAGCAGCACGCAGTGCGTCCACACCATCACATACACTCCGCAGATCTGGAACAAAACAGACGTATGTTAGCAACATATAGAGCTATCGTTATTATTCATATTCATTTATTTTGCATAACTAAGTGTATGTACAAAGGTCTTATTCTACTTATTTGAGATCTTATAACTTAGTTGCCCTTTTCAGGCACCACAAAGATGGTTATAGCGACAGCTAAAGCTTAACAATTAAAATTAAAAGTAAATGGCACATACCTACTATAAAAAAATTAAAATTAAATGCTAGTCTTATTTAAAGGAAACCCTACATAAATTTATTTTTGCTGGATTCAAAATATTCGTCTATTGAATAGGAACATTTGACAGTTAGGAATTTTTTTAGTTTATTATTAAATGCTTTTAATTTTGTTTCATTTTTTATTTCTGTGGGTAATTTATTATATATTTTGACTGCCATGTAATATTACGGCGAGTTTCAGTTGTTTTTATGAAGGACTATGGACCAGATGCCTTATCAGCTAACAATCTCGTGTTCGTTTTCAATACCAGACCGATTAAAACCAGCGGTCTCTAGTCTTCGTGTGGAAGGAATAGTCTAGAATTTTCGCTGGTTATTAAAGAAATAAGCTCTTACAAAACGAAAAGAAGCGAACACTATTGACAACTCCTTCCTCACGAAGACTAGTGACCGCCGGTTTTAATCGGTCTGGTATTGAAAACGAACACGATTAGATGATAAGGCCGCAGCTTTGCCAGCGACCCAAGCCCGCACTCCACTATATGCTTAAAGGAGTTGGGCTGCCTTAGGTAAATGCTGGCAGGGTTGGAGGGTCTAGGTTGGATCAATTAGGCCCCTACCTAGTACTCGTAATAACGTCCCGCTCGTTTCGATATCCAATAGTAACAAATAAAAAAGGACTACGCCATGTGATGCTGTTGGTCTAACAAAGGCACTTTAGCCTTAGCAAAGTGGTATGTGGCGACGAGGATACAGCACTGTTTTTTTAAGCCACTTTCAGTCAACTATTACCATGCTAGCTCCATTTGTGCATTCAATATTTTTTTTCGGTCTAAATGTCTTTTTTAACTAGCTAAATACCTTGTTTGTAGCAGTGCTCATAAAGAGTGTTTTTTTCTTTTTTGTCAATTTCTAAACGTTAGCTTTTTTCAATTTCTTTGATTAAAAAACATGTAGCCAAAAAAACCTTAAACTAGTCACAAAAGAGGATCTTTAAAATAAAAAAGTACAAAAAGAGTCTCTCCGGCGGGGAATCGAACCCCGGTCTCCCGCGTGACAGGCGGGGATACTTACCACTATACTACCGAAGACTTATTTATTGAGGTCGAAATTAGTCATTAGTTGCGTAACTGAGTAATGAAAATATTATTGAAATGGGAAATTTTAAATGTGATAACAGTAGCATTTGTAATAAACTATAAAAATACATAGGTATTTCATTTTTTGTATTGTTTAGTCTAAATGCACAAGATATTGTAAGTTAAACATATAAGCAAAACAATATAAAATATATTTTCAATTTGTTGATTGAGAGTATTTAAATTGCACGAACGAAGTAAGCAATACTGAAGGTTGTTTAAAATTACGTAATACATATAATAATTAATAATACAAAATACAATAAATATACTTAATTAAAATAAAAACGCAAATTTACCAAATGCAAAAAGTTTGTCAGAAGTGGGATTCGAACCCACGCCCTCAGAGAGGACCAGAACAACTCAACCTGTTACACAGGCAAGGGAAACCTTGAGTCTGGCGCCTTAGACCGCTCGGCCATCCTGACATGTGACTGTGGCGTCGAAATAAGCCGCCGCTTGCTACATCAAAATATTGTTCAACTAAGTGTATAGAGGGCGTTAGTTGTAATGAAATCATTCGATAGCGGAGAGTTAAGTTTATAAACATTGCTAAGTTCTTATTTAAATTTATCCTGCAAACAAAACTAATATTTATTGTCCTACAATTATGTGTAGTAGTTACTTGCCCTTCTTAAAAGGTTGTACAATGTACATATATGAAACGATCGAGTCTTTTGCTATCAGTGTGTGCTATCGCATAGATGGCGCTAGTAGCATGTACAGACAAATTGATATCGCAACGTATTGAAAATTCTGTGATAAATATTAAGTAGATATGTATACTTAGTTGTATATAATAAATTAAAAAAGGATGAAATAATATACAAATTGCGTAACAAAACGTGATCTTGTATAAATTATTGTTTTAAAATAGAAGATAACGTGTAGGTTTTGTATGAGGAAGGTCGATACAAATGAATGATGCATTTTTGCCAAAATCGTTGTAGATCTCTACCATATTTAATTAATTAAACAGCATAATATATCCAATTATAAAATCTTTTGACGGTTTTCTACGTTATTTTATTTTCCGATGTTCGAATACTTTTCAGTGTTCGAATTCTAAACATACCTAGTAATAGAATACCTACTATACAGTGGCACAGGTTCTTTATGTACAGATTATTACCTTGAGAGTGCGTGACGTTTCCATCACCGGAAGCTGAACGTCCATCATTTCAGGAATTGATATTTGAACTTGTGACCTATACGGCTCAGCGGACAACTTCATTACCACAAAGCCACCAAATAAGCCAGTCTTTTTGAACATTGCAAAACGATTTTCAGTAATAGCTTTCTGCGGAGAGCCGTGACTGGCAATATTTAGTCAACCGTGAAAGTTCTACTCTTACCTTTTTTAGCGTTGCGTTAGTACCTAATTATTACAGTCTTTACTAAAGTAGTACACTACGCCATTTGTTTTTTTAATACCTGCCTACAGTACCCATTTGAAGGCACCAAATATGTGGTAGGGCTAACTCTTGTGGGAGTGCCCGATTGATTGGTACCAAGCAGTGTCGTAAATAGGTGTGCCCGACAGCTGTGCCCAGGCGCAGCCTCACATCGCGATTTTATGAAAATTATGAAAAATAAAATAATGGTTTTTCTATCATATTCACATACAGGAACCATCTCAAGATTCCCTTCAAACAAAAACAATATATTCAAATTTGGTGCACAATTGACGTAGAAAAATATGTGAACGTAAGTATGTTTTACTCACCCCTAGACTACTCTGTTTTTATTTGTATATAAAACATACGTACAGTTGGACATAGAACCTACCCCTGTTTTGAAGCAGCTTGAGTTTGAATTGGTATGTAAATCATATTCGTAGCAGGATTCAAATGGGCTTATGAGCCTAGAGCTACGCTGTGTGTAATGATCGCTATAACCTAAAAAAAATACGTTAAAAGTAGTAGGTAGGTATTTCTAATCTAGCAAAGCCCTTGACATCATTGAAGAACCAACAAAATTACACCAATTAAACGCGAGATTTCATTTTATACAATCTCACAATGGCGTGATAAATCTCTGTTAAGATAAATTCATTAACAGAAGTTTTCATAATGAAGATGCTTAATTACATTTTGCAATGTAGATTAGAAGCGCTGCAGCGGTGTTGGGTAATGGAAGAATTATACGACGCCTCACAGAATAAGTAAGTACTTATCGTAGTATTTTTTAACCAACTTAAATCAAAAGGCTATCAATGCCCTACGCATCCAATACAATAATGGGTTCAGGATGCTGTTGGGGCTGCCTCGGTTTTGCAGCGCATCTGGCATGTTGGCCCAGGCTAACATGGATGGCTTCTATACAATTGTACGGAAACGTGTTGCCTCGCTGATGCGTCGTGTGCGAGATAGTACCAACAGCCTCCTAAACACCATAGTAGATCAAGTTGATTGCCCGGTAGTGCAACATTGGAATGCTGTCCACCTTCCTGTGGCCAAATTTAATGTTAAGTGATTCATATATTTAAGTCCAATTTAGTTTATATAAATGACAGGTAATAATAATTATTTTTATTTAGTATTGTATTGATTTTAATTTATTTTTATTAATTTCGTTTTATTGACATTTGATTGAACTGGCACTAATGTATACTAACAACTTAGCCTTAATTTTATTTTATTGTTACTAACAATAATATGATCCATGTTGGTCGAAATAAATGATTATTATCATTAAATGCTTCCCATTTCCTGGACATTCCTTTATACCTAGTCGACTCTTGCGGCACTCGCGGGAAGAGATGGAGTGATCCTATTCCATCCACTGCACCTTGGCTAGACCATACGGCAACCATTCAATGATTCAAGTCATGAATAACGACGATTAAAATAAGTAATGTCGGTTTGTATGTCACGCTCTCATGTAAAGTAGTGCAGTTACGTATACATTACTTAACTAGCACTAAGACCTACCGGTTTTGGTCATTAAACCTAAGTATTTGGAGGAGGCAAATTGCCCTAACTGCCTAATTGGCGAATAAACTAGTCGTCTGACTAGGTTTATGTGGATCACATCGGTGAAGGTGCTGTATTGTGTCTCATTACTGGCAGAGCGTGTCAGTGATTGAATTGAAATGTTTTTTAAAGATCTTTTTGGTGTTACATGTTATTGGCGTCAACACAACTGATTTCTTGGACCTTCTGTTTATTACATAGAAGAAACAGAAAAGTAGATTATATTCGTATAGCGGTACCGAACGCGGCTTGTATGCGTGCGTGTCGGTATTCAACACCACAAAGGAAAATCCCGATCTACCAAAACTGCGCTGTGAATGGATATGGCCCTTACAAGCCGCATTCAGAGAAGCTCATAGTAAAATGCGAGGGCATTTTTTGAGCATGAGGATGCTCATAGTAAAATAAACCTTGCTATAGAAGCATCACAATGTTTTAATTCACCGAAAGATCAAGCAGGATTCGACCTTATTACGGATAGGCTGGCAAGAGTGGCGACCTCGCTACCACAGAACCATTGGTTCACATTATCACTTCAAAAGGTTCGCATTAGCTTTCATCAGAGTCCAAATTGTTAGTGGGAGGACTAACTCTTCTGCGAGTGTCCGTCTGGGTTGTTACCACCGCTTTGCTCGTGAAGTCTGCCGCCAAGCAGTAGTGTGCAAGCATTACTGTGTTCCGGTTTGATGAGCAGAGTATCCAGTGAAATTACTGGGCTTATGAGACTTAATACCTAATGTCTCAGTGTAACGAGCGCACTGCAGTGCCGCGCAGGCCTTTGTGTTTCAAAGTTCTGGGTGGCACTGCAAATGTTATGGGCCGGCGTTGTGCTTACCATCAGGCAAACGACCAGCTCGTCTCGTTACCAAATAACATTAAAAAAAAAAATGTTACTGCTGAGAATGGCTCGTGAAACAAAAGACGCTGGTATTCGTCTCCGTCTATAAATAGACGCTGCATCCGTTGCAAGAATGCAAGTGTTTCATGTATGGACGGGTGATGATATGATTATTACGCTTTTAAGCTGTCTTTCCACAACTCTTGCAAAACAGTTGCTTCCAGCTGCACTGTAAAGTAAATATCATGTGTGTGGGTGTGGAAGTGTATTGGCATAGTAGAAACAGAAAAGTATGTTATACATATCGCGGTACAGAACGCGGCTTTGTATGTGTGCGAGCTAGGGTTGCCAACCGTACTCTAAAATAGAGTATTGTAGGTACTCTATATCATGTAGGCGTACTCTATAATCTATAACACTAATAGAGTATGATGAAATACTCTTTTTTTTAACACCCTCTCTCGTAAAGCTGATATAATTCCACCGGTTTTAAATATGTAAAGCGGGTCATAAAAAACGCGTGTGTTATCAAAGCAAATAGTTAAGTTATAGTCCATACAAACTACATAACAGTATTATTTGCCATTTCAAATATGGAACTGATCGCCGCCGCACCACTCCAGCTAGTGAGCAGCGCGCTGTTGCTATTCAAGCGCGCTGGTAAAATGGCGGGAAAGCAACAGTGTGCATTCACAGATTGAGTTTATTTAAATGTTTTTTTTTTCCTGTTTACTCGCAAGTGTGTTAAAAAACGTCGTACGATATACGTGCGTATTGGTTATAACATCTTTACGCACTAATATCGTAATGTACTATTACACAATGTTTACTATACTAGTGCCAGTCATGTAATATTATGCAAACGCATTATCATAACCAAAAAAAATCGACTTTGAGCTTCATTGAAATTGATTAAAAATGAGCTCTTGATCTATATAAATTTAGAGGGAGTCATACAATTCTTTTAAAAACCATGAAAAATTGTTATGTGCTGCAAAAAGTTCGAAAAAATACCTTTATAAATATATAAATAAAATGATACTCTTCTTTGGAAGTCCGTACTCTTTATTTACCTCCTTTGAATCAGATATACTCTATTTCTTCTAATAAAAGTTGGCAACCCTAATGCGAGCGTCAGTAAGCATGTCCCACATCACTAGCCACAAGGACAATTTCTCTAACTGCCAATACTGCGCTGTGATGGCTTTATGCTACTTATTGACCAGATGAACTTGGTTCACCTTTTAGTACATGTTAAAGGTTAGTCTTTGACCGCTATTTCATCTGATCGAAAGTGACGCTGCGGTCGAAAGTACCTAAAACCTAGACTAGGAACTGGCTTTCAAGGCTGTCGGTACATAGCGATAGC
Source organism: Crocallis elinguaria (assembly GCA_907269065.1). Lineage (NCBI taxonomy): Eukaryota > Metazoa > Arthropoda > Insecta > Lepidoptera > Geometridae > Crocallis > Crocallis elinguaria. The sequence continues at coordinate 5,652,152 of OU026076.1, forward strand.
TTTTCATGCTGAGGATGACCCTAGCCAGGGAGCACTAAGACACCGTACTAACCACGACGAAAACCATCCTCTCTAAGCTCGTCTAACTAAGCCCAATCACAACAATTACAGAAAATAACATTCTGGAATCAAATTTATAACTAGCTGCGACTCGAGACTTCACCCAGGCCACGTTGGAATTCCCACAAGAACTGTGCGTTGTGATCGTGGTTTTTCCATGGTATGTAATGCTTATCCATCAATCATGTATTAGGTGTACGGGCTGCCTAATGGAAAAACAAATCAATAAATTCATTATCACTATAATATTACTAGGGATTTCAAAACGAACGTTTTCCATTTACCTTCTATCTTGAGGTTCTTATCTCAAGAGCATTTAATTGTTGAAGCAATAACAATAATCTAAATTCAGTTCAATTATGGTTTATGTCCGTTGCAACTAGGGTTGCCAACTTTTATGAGAAGAAATAGAGTATATCTGATTTCAAAGGAGGTAAATAAAGAGTACGGACTTCCAAAGAAGAGTATCATTTATTTTATATTTTTAAAAAGCTATTTTTTCGAACTTTTTGTACAACATAACAATTTTTCATGGTTTTTAAAAGAATTGTATGACTCCAAACATTCTAACTCTAAATTTATATAGATCAAGAGCTCTTTTTTTTTCAATTTCAATGAAGCTCTGTTTCTCTCTTCCCGCCACTTCACATTCATGACCGAAAAGACTCTCTCAGTAATAGCAAATAGTCGATTTTTTTTTGGTCATGATAATGGGTTTGCATAATATTATAGTAAACATTGTGTAAAAAAGAGTATTTCATCATACTCTATTAGTGTTATAGATTATAGAGTACGCCTACATGATATAGAGTACAATACTCTATTTTAGAGTACGGTTGGCAACCCTAGTTGCAACATCACCAAAACTCGAGTAGTCGTATTGGGGTTAGTTAAGTAGATATTATATGAAGCTTGATTGGCTCTTTAGTGCATATTTGTGCACTGGTTAATGTTGCAGTGTTCAACATTGTAACGTAGCCTGTCAGACCTATTATAAATCCGAAAGTGGTTTTTTGCTGTTTTTTGTTGGTATCTTGGTTGGTCCTTCTTTCACGCAGCAACGGAGAAATGGATCGACATGATTTTTTTTTTATTTTTTTTTTATTTGGTAAGTAAGACGAGCTGGTCGTTTGCCTTATGGTAAGCATAACGCCGGCCCATAACGATTGCAATGCCACCCAGAACTTTGAAACCTTTGTGTTTCAAAGTTCTGGGTGGCATTGCAATCGCCTGCGCGGCACTGCAGTGCGCTCGTTACCCTGAGACATTAGGTATTAAGTCTCATAAGCCCAGTAATTTTACTGGCTACTCTGCTTGCTCATCAAACCGGAACACAGTAATGCGTGCACACTACTGCTTGGCGGCAGACTTCACTCACAAAGCGGTGGTAACAACCCAGACGGACACTCGCAGAAGAGTTAGTCCTCCCACTAACAAATACTATAGAGATTGTATAAAATCCGGAGGGTAACTGAACTTTATCCCGGAAAAATGCTACAAGGTGCAAGTCGCTTCATGAAGTGAAACCGTCAAGTAATATTTTAAAGAGGTAAAGTTTGTTTTATGTTTGTTTATTATCGCTATAGTATCTGGATCCACTGCTCTGTCTGCCTAACTGCCATGGAGTTCACCGTCCCGAAAGGTCATAATCCCGTGTGTTGTTTGTTTTCTTTAAACTAAATAATATTATATTTATTTTTTTACCGGTCACGCTCTTGTGCTAGATACCTAAGTAGTGCAAAAACGTGGTTACGTCAATATAGACATCTAATTCTCGTCGGCAGTGCTGACGACAGGTCAAGTAGGTATGGGGCAAGGTTGCACGGCACTGGACGTAGTACTTTTTGCAAACATTTTCTGCTATGGTATTGTCATACTTTATTTGTATGTAAGTAGGTACAGGTATTTATTTTTTAAATCTGTCTGTTTTAAACTTGGTAAGCACCTGTTTAGATGCCTGTTCTGCGGATCTAATTGTGTAGCTTTTTTAAGTTCTTCACATCGTATAATTTATCCAATTAGCAAGTATCGATATTGAATTAAAAACAAAAGAAAGAATATGATAAATCAGGAGTTGAATAGGTTCCTACTCAATACACGACTACGGTCAATGACCTTAGTCATTGAATTTCAGGCAACCCATATTGAATTATTGAAAGGGCTTACATCTTTTATAATTGTAAGGAAGTAAGGAATATATTACGCTTCGCTGAAAATAGAAAAGAGTTTCCTTCGTGTAAAATATAAGTAATGTAAATATGGTTAACTTGCTTTAGATGTAAATTTGTGGACAAATTATATGTATTTTAAGAATTAAAATACAATTGTACACTCTAGTGTTAGGCAACGATTCTTAACTTAATGATGCAGTCGGGTTAATTTTAAGCCGCAAACCACAGAGGTCGGTTATTTTTATGTACACAGATTAAAACCTCATTACACTGAAAAAACTTAACGGCTATAAATAAACAAGTTGCTGCTATTTACAACCAAGTAACTTGCTTCGGAGGGAGCCTGCAATGTTTGTTGCTAAAATTATACAAGTCAACTTTGTTAACATATGTTGGTAATATAAACCCAGTAAGTTGGTCAAAAAATAGGTATTCAAGGTTGGTTGCTTCTAACCTATTCACTCATTTAACTTAGCAAACCTATTTACTATAGTGAATCGAGTTACTCTGTTAACAATACCCAAGCTTCTTAGTTATTACAAATCAATTTAATCGGTAACTTCAAAGAACTAACTTGGTTAAAAAAATAAACACAACTGTCGTCATAGCCAACGTGCTTTGTTGTGTTTAGCAAAGTAATTCAGTAGACTCAAATATGTTGATTCGTAAAACTAGCTAAGTAGCTTGATTAATGTTAATCATGTCATATTGGGTAGGGACAGCCAATCGACTTTGTTACTTCTACTCAATTCAAATTGGTATACGTAGCCAAGTTACTGGGTACTGTCACTCGTGTTCTTTGGGTAACTACAACTAATATACTCTGTTCTTTCTAGTCAATTAAGATTGGTATATTTAGCCAAGTTACTTTGTATTCTTAGGCGGGTTTATTGGGTAACCATAGATAAAATACTTTGTTGCAAGTACCAATTTAAACGACACATATTAAGCTAGTTTTAAATTTTCAGTATAAGCTGACCTGTGACTGTACGTAAAGCCTATATACAATGAGGGCGTCATTTATATACCGGACTTTGGTAGGGGGAGGGAGGAACTGTCTAAGAGATCGGACATCCTTAGAAACTTCCTCGTGGCCCTGAACCCGGGTGTTGGTGTGGAGAGGTGGCAGCTCTTCACACACGAAGTGCGCCCAATGGGAAATACGTACAATCATATCCTGGTTATGGGCATACCACCCGAAGACCTGGAGAATCTGCGGCGGGAGGACTTTCGCCTGCATTACACCACGGCGAGAGTGTTCGTCAAAGTAAGAGGGTATAAACCAAGAGATACGATGCCGACGTCAGCGCCGGGGGATGTGGACGTGGTCGAGGCTGCACCGGGCAGGGCGACTGCGCTGGCGACCCCTGAGGCTGACGAAGGTATGGTACTCTCTGAAGGATCAGGGTGGACAAAAGAAGAGGTAGACCGGCTACTAGAAACGGACGGGGACGGTGAGGAGGATATTGTGACCGACATTATGGGTCTGAACATTCTCTCGCCGCTGTCGTCTGTGGAGGCGGACCGGGCTGGACCTCTCTCCACTCAATAACTTAAGTTTGTAGGTCACCTACATTAACAACAACACTTTCCAACTTTTCAAAAATGGATTCACACGACAAAAATACGAATAATTCACATAACCACAACAGCACAACTGCCACAACAGCGGTGGTTGGTCGTACTAACAGGCCAGGTATCAGTAGTAAAATTGATATAATACAAGCCAATATTCAACACAGCGTCACAGGTTTCGCAGCCCTGCGAAGAACCCTGGAAGAGCAAACGAACACAATAGCACTGGTCCAGGAACCTTATTTGAGCCATGGAAAGGTGAGTGGTTTTAACGCCCTACGGGGCAATGTTTTTGTTCCCCCGATCCAGAACAAGACGCGGACATTCATCTATGTTCCGAATCCATACAAAGCATCTCTGATAACACACCTGTGTACGGACGATCTGACAGTAGTTAGGCTGGAGACGGGCCTGTTGGGAAATCTCAGCAATGTAGTCCTGGCCTCAGTATATATGGACATCCAAACTGAATCGCCCCCTCCAGAGCTCGAGGAGGTAATTCAATTCTGTAAAAACAACAATCTAGAATTCGTACTGGGATGCGACTCAAATGCACACTGCACCGTCTGGGGATGTCCGGACACAAACGATAGAGGAAAGGACATCCTTGAGTTCATTCTTAGACATAACCTCAATCTACTGAATAGAGGCTCTGAACCTACATTTGTAACGCCCCGGGCCAAAACAATTATTGACATTACTATAGCCACCAGTGGAATCACAGAGGCGATAAATAACTGGCGTGTGGCCACAGATGAAGTTTCTTGTGCAGACCACAGAAGGGTCAGGTTCAGTCTAAAGGTAGGAGAGCATGAACCACGCACTTACAGAAACCCCAAGAAAACTGACACAACACTCTTTAGAGAAACGCTAGAAAAATCACTATCAGAAATACTATTGGCAGAAGCAAACACGAAGTTGACGCCACAACATATAGAACACACCATCGAGTCTATAACTAGCTCCTTGAAAGAAGGATACGAAGCTTCTTGTCCATTGAAGACTGAAAACAACAAAATAATGAGTAAAAAAGACAAATGGTGGAACAAAAAACTCAGCAAGCTGAGGAAAAAAGTAAGGCATCATTTCAACAGAGCCATGAACACCAACATGGACGTAGATTGGCAAGATTACAGGAAAACACGACACCGGCTCAAAGTGGAAGTAAACACGAGTAGGAGCGGCTCGTGGAAGAAATACAGCAGCTCCATTCAGTCTCAAAGTGAGACCGCGAGACTTAAAAAATTGGTTTCTAACAACGCCCAGGTAAAACTGGGCACACTGAAGAAGGCCGATGGCACGTATACAGCATCGGATCGAGAACAGTTTGAACTGCTCCTCCAAACCCACTTTCCTGATTGTCACATTGACAACGATAACGGATGGGAAACAGAAACTCCGCATGAACCTGTTGATGAGGATTGGACATTTGCGGACTCTATTGTTACCGAGGAGGCTCTTTTATGGGCCATAAGTACTTTTCAACCATATAAAGCTGCTGGGATGGATGGAATCTTTCCGGCTCTACTCCAGTGGAGCATCAGCAAAATAAAAAACTACCTTATTGTGATCTTCAGGTCATGCATCGCATGGAAATACATTCCCAAGGCGTGGAGAGAAGTCAAGGTAGTCTTTTTACCTAAACCAGGAAAAACAGACTATACAAACCCGAAGTCTTTTAGACCAATAAGCCTGAGCTCGTTTCTTCTAAAAACACTCGAAAGGCTTTGTGACAAATACATTAGGGGTGGTCCATTGACGGACAACCCGGTGCACAAAAACCAACATGCGTATCAATCTGGCAAATCAACAGAGACGGCTCTTCACCAGGTTGTTCACAAGATCGAATCAGCACTGGAGACTAAGCAGTCTTGCTTAGTAACTTTCATTGACATTGAAGGGGCCTTCGATAAAACAACATTTCTCAGCATAAAAGATGGGTTGAGAAAACAAGGAGTGGATGATAGAGTGAACGACTGGATCACAACTATGCTTTCAAATAGAGCTGCTACTATCGAGACTTCGAATACAACGCGGTGTCTTGTTACAAGAGGCTGTCTGCAGGGAGGAGTGTTGTCTCCATTACTGTGGGTAGTGGTGGTGAATGAATTAATCAAAATTTTAAATACAAATGGTATAGTCACTATAGGCTACGCTGACGATCTAGCCATCATGGTTTCCGGATTATTTGAAGCGACTCTCTGCGATAAAATGCAGACAGCGCTTCGGACTATAGAAAAATGGTGTGACAGCCACAGTTTATCTGTAAATCCACAAAAAACAGAAATGGTCTTGTTTACTAGGAAGACAAAACCAGCAACATTAAAACCTCTAACACTCTTTGGTACAAGACTGAATCTGAGTAAGGAAGTAAAATATCTAGGCGTCTGGCTAGATAGCAAACTTTTGTGGGGGAAACACCTAGAACACATAACCACAAAAGCAATAAACATTTTATGGCAAACCACAAGAGCAGTCGGGAAAGACTGGGGTTTGAAACCACAGCTATGTCGATGGCTATACACCGTGATAGTACGACCAGTACTCACGTACGGTTGCATTGTGTGGTGGCCTCGCACCAACCTAGTGACTGCGATCACCAAACTACAACAGATTCAGCGACTAGCATGTTCTTTGATAAGTGGGTGCTCAAAAACTACACCTTCAGCTGCTCTGGATATTATCCTGGGCCTGACGCCTTTGCATCTGCACATACAGCAGGAAGCAATGGCATCTGCTCTAAGGATCAAAGCCACAAGTCAGTGGAAGGGCTCCGGGCCTGTCACAAACCACTGTAAAATAATTGATAAAGCAGTGAAAATCGTCCCGGAAGCTAGCCGGGGCACGGACAAAATAGCCAACACACACCTCGATGGTAAGAGGTATGAGATGGTTACGGAGGACGGTGTCTTGGAGGGCCTCGTGCCTTCTTGGAATATATACACGGATGGTGCGAAGAGCAAGACAGGGGTAGGTTGTGGTTTTTACTCGCCGGAACTTGGTATCTCAGAGTCCAGGGCCCTAAGTAAGACTACAACAGTACTACAAGCGGAAACTATGGGTCTACTTTTGGCTGCAAAAGCATTTGCATCCTTAGACCCAAGTACTATGCCGCAAGGACAAAAGGAGGGCGGTACCCTGGTTTTCACCACGGACAGTGCCGCCACGATCTATGCACTCAGAAAACCCGTAACAAGGTCAAGGGTTATAGCCGAATGTCATGACACACTGCAAAATATATCAGAAAAGTGCAGAATAATAATAAAATGGACTAAGAGCCATGGTTCATGTCCAGGGAATGCCATGGCAGACACACTGGCCAAAGAAGGAATACGGAAACAGGTAAGTGACGACGCGAAAGATCTTTGTAAACCATCAGCGATGGAGATACGAGATCTTTTATGCCGTCACTCTGAACAAGAACAACAAAACATGTGGGAAAAGAGAACGGATTGCAAACATGCAAAGATCGCTTTTCCCACACTAGACAAGAAAATTACAAATAAGTTATTAAAGTTACAACGACAAGATCTACGACTACTGGTAGGCCTTATCACAGGCCATTGTGACTTAAACTACCATTTGCACAAAATAGGTGCTACAGACAGTCCTCTATGCCGGGGTTGCTTGCAGGAGGAAGAAACGGTGGAACACGTAATTTGGCATTGCAAGGCCACAAGCGATGTAAGGGCTACGGTCGGTTTGCACGAGCAACTAACTCAGGAGCACATTTCATCATCATTATCATTAATAACATCAACATCAACCATACCACTGGAGCAGCTTTGCCAGCGACCCAAGGCCATCCTCAGCTACATAAAGGAGCTGGGTTGGCTTAGGTAGACGCAGGCAGGGGGAAATGCACAATACACCCCAAGCGGGACGTCAGTGCAGGCCTAACGCCCCCATTTTGAATAAGAATAAGAATAAGAATAAGAATGCGAGGTCAGCTCATACTGAAAATGTGTAGTTTGATATGTTGTCGTTTGTACCTACCATTGTTACTCACAGTGCAGTGGGTAAAAATTTGGCATGTCGGGAAAAAAACAATGAAACGTTCGTGCAGTAAAACAACAGATATTTTGCCGACAGACCAAACTTTAAAGAAACTGAAAGAAAATTACGTACATAAATTAAATAAGCTTTATTTGGTACACGATACAGTCATGTCAGTACGTACTATTCTTAAACATACCACTCTTAAATACTACTATTACTCTTAAAAATAGTACACAATATCATGAAATCGACATCAAAGGACCGACTGCAACATCGCGAAAAAAAACTGCCAAAATCTACGGAACAGCTTTTTTTTTTCGCAATGTTGGAGTCGGTCCGATGGCGATTTAAGTGGGGTAAATGATAGATAATAATCTGGCCGATCGACAGTTTCAGGGTTATCCATTATTTACGCCACAACCTGTATATCTAGTCTTTAAGTATATCTGCATAATAAGCTATTATTCACAATGACATTCATAATGGACTTCTTAAAATTACATATTGTTCACCATTGAATAACATACACAAAGCATTTGGAATTGGTGATAGCAACGAATTATAAAATACAGTGCAGTATTCATCTGACGGGTTTACATGATATGCAAAGTAATGTTCATCAAAATCTATGGTCTCTAAAACATTTCCCGAAAAAATTATTTCGTTACTATTATACACATAAATATTTTCGATACTTAACTAGAAACTTATAAAGATATCCATCTTTATCTGAATCGTATACAAGCACACATCCTTTGCTGTAACGTATTGAACACATCATAACCCAAGTCACTTTGATCAAGGGCTTAAAAAAAAGTAAAAAAAAAAAAAGTAGTAGTTTAAAAAATTACCTTGCTCGTAAGTTAAGAGCAGCTCAATATTTTTATCTTTGCTGCTTTTCTTGCGCGCCTTTGCCAATTCAAATATTTTTGGCTTGATTGTGGGGAAGCTTTCAGTGATTTCGGTATATTGTCCTTTGTATAGATTGTCAAAATCTTTTTCTAGCTGTGAACAAACAAAAGAAACGTAAGTAAGTTTACAAAAATATTTAAACTAAAGCAGACAAAAATTCAAAAAACTGAACTCACCAGAAGATATCCTTTGGGTTTTTTAAGAGCCGCATATTCATCGAAGTATTGAGCTATGGATAACTCTTTTGAAGCAATTAGTCTTGTCTCTGTGGTCTCTTCCCACTTTTTTTCTACAGCTGTCCAAGGCTCAGAAGAATTTTTAAGCCATAAAAGTTTGTCATCTTCATCTTTCTCATCAGTCAGTCCGTCTGGTAAACGTAAGCTTGGAGATTGAGGTGAAGACTCTGATCTTGAAATTCGCCGGCGCTTCTCGACTACGCCAGTATCTCTGTATTTTCGTTTTAGGTTATGAATTTGGTCTGGTAATTTACCAGCTAATCTTGTTATGATGCCACGTGTAGATTCAACGATTTTGGTGTGAAAATATACAGAAGATTTTTCTTGCGGAAATAAGCTAGTTATAGCACGCGCCCAATTCACATAAACAGAAGATCTGACAATTTGTTCAGGGTTTTGTCGTAATATACAGGTTCCGATAATTCTCACTAAAGACAGACGTGCCGCATTATTTAGTGGAATAGTTTTATCCAGTTTCAACAGTCCTTTTCCTTCTAAAGTACTGTTCAACAGCAACCGTAAGTCCTGAAATACGACAGTATATAAGTTTTAGGGAAAAAAGTACATTGATACTATACGTAATACATGCAAGCACAAAAAAGTATATACAAACACATATTTCTAAGGACGTCGAATCTTCAGGTAATTTAATAGTGACCGGTGATTTACGTAAAGGAATAATGAGCGACGAGCTTGCAGCAGGCGTGCTAAAGGTAAATTCTTTGGAACTCAAAGGGTTGTCATCAAGCGGAAATGTTAGTAGGTCACCTATAGAAAAATCATCACCAATCTGCAAGCAAACCATACATAAAATAAAATGAAGCTTGTGAAGCAACACATACCTGTAGGTATTTTTATAACTTACACTTTGAATATTTGCATTAGGATGCATGCTAGATTTATAAACTTCCAAGTTTTTAGAAAATATTGCTCTAGGTCCGATTAATGGAATCATCTCCTTAATCATACATTCAGTAAGCATAGGAAGAGATAAAGATGTAACTGAATTTTCTGTAATTTGAGAAAGTTTGATCGCGCATTATGAATATTTACGGAAAACACATAAAACAGGTAGTTAAGTAGGTATACAACGTGTAACGGAATAAACGCAAGACCTCAGAAACCCCAATTAGAATATTAAATTATAGAACTAAAACAACATCTGTAATTTAATTTACTTAAAGAACACCCATTTTTTTTAAATAAAATAGTTGTCCTGACTGAACGTAAAACGTTCGAGCATACTACTCTATCCCTACGCACACACTCATAGCGCACACTCGTGCGCGTGCCTACGTCGTAGTAGCACAGTATTACTATTATACAGTAGGGAATCGCCTTTGATGTAGAGCGATGCCGCCGCCCTCGTAGGTATCCACGCGGTTGTTCGCCTATATGCAAGGATTGTTACAAAATTCAAAATCAAATCGTCGTAAATATTTTATAAAATAATCAGTTATTATCAAGAATAAACTATAAACGGTTACTTGTAGGTCGTTCTGGAACAGAAATCCAAAACTATCATCGATGATCGAACTCGGAACGATTGGGACTATATTTATCAAAAAGTAACAATTAAAAAATCAGCTGTTCAGTATATTTATGTTCGCCTAACTCGTCAAAATGTACAGAACAGCTAATATACAGCATTGCCTAATAATACATTAATTTATCTAAAATATTGTTTCCTAAGAGAGCAGTGGTGGCCCAGTGGTAACGGCCCCGACTTACGAGTTGTAGGTCGTGGGTTCGAACCCAGTCAGGCGCATTACTTTGCGGTCCCTTCCATGGGACCTAGAGGCCGAGGTTCTGTCCTCGGTCTTTTGGCAGCGAGCGCAGGCGAGAGAGCGGGGTCAGCCTCCCGCACCGCAGGAGGTGGTGCGGTGGAGGCGGGACGCCAGAACAGCGGCACTGGCGTCCTGGAGGGGGAGGCTCCTCGCGGGGCCTGCACGGAGGGGGGACGGCGCCGTCCGGTTTTTGGAGGCGATCCGTCCCGTACTCGAACGGTGGGCCCTGCGAGGGCACGGGAGCCTCACCTTCCGCCTAACACAGGTCCTCTCGGGACATGGTTGTTTCGGGAGGTACCTGTGTAACGTGGCGAGAAGGGAGGCAACCCCGGTGTGTCACCAGTGTGGTTGCGCGGAGGATACTTCGCGCCACGCACTGGAGGCATGTCCGGGGGGCGATGGACCGCGACGAGCTCTAGTCGCGGTCGTGGGCCCGGACCTCTCGTTGCAGGCCGTCTTGCGAAAGATGGTCGGCAGCGAGCAGGCCTGGGACGCCATGGTCTCCTTTTGTGAGACTATTGTCGAGCAAAGGGAGACCGATGAGCGGGAGAGGGAGATTGACCCCCTCTCTCTTCCGCTCAGGAGAGCACGGAGGCGGGGACGAGGTACCCATCGTTCCCCGCCTCCTCCGGGAGGGCCTGGGGCGTCGGATGTGGGGACATCAGGCGTCCCTCACCTTTCATAGGTAAGGGCCCTCCCGAGGCGGGGGCGGCGCGTCTAGCGTGGGCGCGCCGTCCGAGCCGAGCGGGGGAGCAGAGCTCACCGCGAGGCGGGTCCGCCCCTGGGGGCGGACGACGGCTGACGGGGTTCCGCGTGGAGTGCGAAAGTGGCACCGCAACCCCGTCCAGAAGCTGAGCCGTAAACGCCCCGGGGGTTTTTGGTGGGTAGTCCGCTGCGCAGCGGGCGAGCGGGAAGCCCACACTCCCCCCGTGACCGTACCCAGGCACGGGGGGGCTGGCTCATAAACGAGTTTTCCCCCGGGCACCAAAAAAAAAAAAAAAAAAGGCGCATTACTTTGTGTAATTTGTTTCATCACCACTACTCTCAAAACGGTGAAGGAAAACATCGTGAGGAAACCGGCATGTCCTAGAACCAAAAATTCGAAGACATGTGACATCTACCAACCCGCACTGGGCCCGCGCAGCCCAGTCCCTCTCACAGAGAGGAGGCCTGTGTCCCAGCAGTGGGAAAATTATAGGCTGATTATATATATTGTTTCCTACAAATAACAAAAAAAAATATATATTGTTTCCTACAAATAACAAAATGGCGGTGCGTGCGCCGCCGGCGGCATATCAAACGTCAAAGGGTTAAGTCGGTAAATTATTGCGTCCCGCTCTTTCATATTGATTTTGCGTTTGCAAAAAACGTACCTCAGATTTTCTAATATTTTGTCATTTCTCAACAAAAGATTGTGTAATGCGGAATTACAAATTCAGTCATGCATTTAAAAAAGCTTTATTGCTTTGAAATAAGGTTGAAATTTTCTTAAATTACGTACAATAGGGGTGTGTGAGTAAGGATAGATATGATTATTATTATGAGTGACCGAACTACAAAGTACAAATTCGGTTGTGCAGTTAAGTAAGACGTATTGCTTGAAATTAAGGATTAATATTCCTTAAATTAAATATTTCATTTTTCGTACACACACTGACTTAAATCTAAAATGTATTGATATTTACGTGAGTGTATGGATAGCTATGGAGCGATCTACAAATTCAGCCATACATTGGATTGGATTGGTTTTTTACATTGGGTTTTTATTACTGAGATAAGGCTTAAATTTCCCTAAATAAAATATTTTATTACGTTGGTTTTATGCAGTGATCCTAATTTAGATTAAATAAAGGATTTTTCCGGAGAAAATTAACACATATAAATAATGATGGAAATCGATTCAGAAGCCGATTCTGAGCAAACTACTTTCAGGTATTGCGTTACACGTTGTATAGGGACACGAGGTTGCGGACAACAAAGGTACTTTTATTTAATTTAAGGGGCTAGGATCGCCAAAACGACTACTTTCTCCTCCTAAAACTCCCACACGGCTTGGTTTAACGACTTGAAAAAAATACTACCTGAATGATCAATTCAAGGGCATTAATTTCACTGATTGATTTTTTTGTGTTACCATTACTTATGGCTTGAAAAAATATTTAACAGCATGCTGTTTTAAAACTATTTTCCCTAAAACTTCTAAATGACTTAGACGTTTGGGATTAATTTTACACCAAAAAATAAGGAAGAAAATTTTCTATAAACTGGCCGTTTCATTTGTGCATAGAGCAATATTTCGCAAAGAAATGATCAAAAAACTGAATTCCAAATGTACAAGTCTCAGAGGTGCTCTGCGCGGGCGCGCGCGGCAGTCATGCACTGGCATTCAGACGGGGAGGTTGTGTCGCTCGTTGCTCTGCAAACGCTGTCCGCCGACGTTACATATTTGTGTGCGTGAATGATATACAATACAAGTATTTGTTTTCGTGTGGGTTTGAAGCTTGCTCAAAGAGTAGCGTCTAGAGCGGTGAAATGTGATTCATTCCGTGATTTGCGCGTGGACGCTCCTCGTATACATATTGAATGGGTTACATTTTTGATTACAATTTCTTGTTTACGGACTTACATCATTTTTACGAGTGGAAAATATATGTATTGGTAAACAAATTATTAGCGGCAGCTACAGGAATATCGGGAGGTTTAGAACTGTTTAAGAAAGACTGGAAATGAAATTGAAAAGTAAAATTACTCAGGTTAACGAGCACAATGCGGTACTGCATCTTTTTGTTTCAAAGTATTTATTGGCACTGCAATTGTTATGGGCCGGCGTTATCTTTATCATCAGGCAAACGACCACCAAACGATCAGGGCCATCTACAGTAAAAATGATATCGAAAATGATAACAATTTTAAAATCCAAGATATCGGACATTTTTATTTTTCAATAAAATGGTATGGGTATCATTTTCGAGATTTCTCGGGGTGCTGATTACAGAAATGACAACCATTTTTAAATTCAAGATGACATTTTTTTAGGAAATCGATAATATGGGTGCCATTTTCTAGGTTTCTCGGGGTGCTGATATCGAAAATGACAACGATTTAAAATCCTACATAGCGGACAATATTTTTTTTCAATAAAATGCTATGGGTGTAAGTTTCGAGATTTCTCGGGGTACTGTGTACAAAAATGAAAAATTCTTTTATAATCCAAGATGGTGGACAATTCTTTTGTAAAATGATATGGGTGTCGTGTTGGAGGTTTCTCAGGGTGCTGATTTTGAAAATGACTACTATTTTAAAATCCAAGATGGCGGACAAATTTTTTTAGTAAAAGGATATGGGTGTCTTTTTCGAGGTTTCTCAGGGTACTGATAATGAAAATGACAACGATTTTAAAATCCAAGATGGCGGACACGTTTTTTTTTTTAATTAAATGGTATGGGTGTCATTTTCGAGATTTCTAGGGGTGCTGATTACGGAAATGACAACCATTTTTAAATCCAAGATGGCGGAAATTTTTTTAGGAAATCGATAATATGGGTGCCATTTTCTAGGTTTCTCGGGGTGCTGATATCGAAAATGATAACGATTTAAAATCCATTCAAGACCTATAGGGTGGTTCACGGAGACCTAGAGCAATAGACCAAGAGACTAGAATCATTAAATTTGGCAAGAAGTATTGTCTTATACCACAAGTAAAGCGAAAAATCCGAAAACTAATTATGTATAACACACACACGCGCACGCGCATGCACACGCTCGCGCAAGCGCACGCACGCACGCATGCACACACATGCTCACGCACATGCTCGCACACGCGCACACGTGCACACGCTCGCACACGCGCACACGTGCACACGCGCAAACGCACGCACGTACGCAAGCAAGCACGCACGCACGCACGTACGCAAGCAAGCACGCACACAAGCAAGCACGCACACAAGCAAGCACGCACACAAGCAAGCACGCATGCACGCACGCACGCACTCACACACACGCACATTATCAATGAGTGTATTGTGTACAATTTTTTAGGGTTAATTATTTTGTTGAATGTAGCTGTAAAAGGACCTAACGATTCCAGTCTTGAACGAACTATTTACATGCTTACAAGTCTTTTCGGAATCCTCGGCGCGCGAGTCCAACCCACACTTGTCTATTTTTTCTATTGTATTGGTTAACGAGACGAGCTGGACGTTTGCCTGATAGGAGTCATAATGCCGGCCCATAAAAATTGCAGTGCCATTCAGAACTTTGAAACACAAAAGCCTGCGCGGCACCGCAGTGTGCTCGTAACTAAGTCTCATATCTTAGTAATTTCGCTGGCTACTTTGCTCAACAAACCGGAACACAATAATGCTTGCACATTACTGTTTGCCGGCAGACTTCATGAACAAAACGGAAACCCAGACGGACACTCGCAGATGACTCGATACCTCGTAAATGACATCAATATAAAAAACATGACTACAAAAGTAAAAAATAAAAAATAACCCGAAAATCATTTATTTACGTACACGTTCGTTTTTGGGTCAAAAGGTGTAACAAATTTCAACGTTACGGAGCAAATTGGCTGTCTGTACTTTTATTATAGTCCACAGCGATGTTTTGAGATAAATCTCAACGTTGTATGATCTCATGTGCGTCCGTCCCGTTTATTTACGAACTAGCTTCTGCCCGCGGTTTTCACCCACGTTCCCATAGGAACCGTGCATTGTTCCGGGACAAAAAGTAGCTTATGTTATTCTCCGGTCCATAAACTATATCTATGCCAAAAACCACGTCGATCCGTTGATTCGTTACTGCGTGAAAGAAGGACAAACCAACAAATCAACAAACACACTTTCGCATTAATAATATAATTAGCTTCTGCCCGCGGTTTTCACCCGCGTTCCCACAGGAAACATGCATTTTCCGGATACAAAGAACCCTATGTTACTCTCCGGTCCATAAACTATTACTATGCCAAAAATCACGTCGATCCGTCGCTCCGTTACTGCGTGAAAGAAGGACAAACCAACAAATTAACAAACCAACAAACAAACTTTCGCATTTATAATAGAGTAGGATATAGGATATATTTAGTATGGAAGTATGGATAGTATGGATAATGATGATCAAACTTCACTTTCAATGAAGAACTTTCCACTAAATGAATTCAAAGAATTATAGGCAAAGAAGATGCCGTGCGCGCTACTCGCACGCGCGTTCGTTCATCCGCGTATTCTATGACGTTAGGTTTTGCGATGTTCTTGAAAGACGAAGTGTGGACCGCGCGGGTGAAGTGGGATTGACTCCACCCATTCGAGCAAGGCCATTGGCGCCTAGTAGGGTCTTAAAAAAGTAGTTGTTGTGTATGTCTATACTAAGAGATTTAAATCGTGTCTACTTACGTTTAAAAACTTCAATATATTCTTCTAAATTCCATGCTGTGAGAAGATTTGTAACCTCTTCATCCATTTTTAGTTTTATACGAATATAAAATCCTTGCGTTAATAACAGCAAATAATATTTGTCACTAATACTCACGCAGTACCTACAATATCGCACCACAAAAATTTTGTCACTTCTACCTTCTACTGTTATAAAATAAACCCGGCACCTAGCAGCAGCGCTTCAAAAGACGTTCGTCACGCGACTATGATTTGAGAGAAATGGCCGAATTCGCAGGCTATGCAGCCAATTCCTTGTTTATTTTTGTCAAGTCACACGGTTAAATGCATCATAGCGAATTATTTAATTCGAGCTAACTATTATTATGTCTAAAATTAAATGACTTATTTATTAATAAATAGTAATGTAAACTTGTATATTTTTAACAGAACACTATACAAATATTAGCCAAGTATGGTTGTATCTAAAATTAAATAACTTACTTATTATAAAATAGCAATGTAGCCTTATCTATTTTTAACTAATGTAGCCTTGTAAATTTTAACCAACTATGATTATGTCTAAAACTAAATATCTTACTTATTATGAAATAACAACATAAGCTTGTCTAATTTTAACCGAATTCGGTAAGGGTAAAATTTAACGAGTCGGTAATTTAGAAATAAATAAGTACTTTGTTAATAATAGCCAATCATATTTAGCAATACTTGCTTGTATAATATTAGCAAAGCTTTATTGCACATTTTAAATATGTCTTGATTGAATGCAGCCGAATAATTTTTAACAGAGCTTAATTGGTACTTTGCTAAAGCAAATTTTTTTCAGTGTAGATATAGTATTAAAAGTAATTCATGGGAACTGGGAAGGTTGTAACAAACTCTTTGTTAGTCATTTGTTTAATTGGCTTCACTGATTTGTACATTTAGCCAGTAACCAGCGTGTTAATGCTTCGAGAGCAGAATGAAGACCTTCCGCTGAAACCATAAATACTATGGCCCGGATTTATTTCTTATAATGACATTACATAGTAATTAGTTTTAAGTAATTTATAAAAAAATGTATTGATTTTTTTCGCAAATATTTCACAAGCTTTCAAATGCTAATGTAATGTAAGTTTATTGGTAAAAAAATCCCCGGTTCTGTAAGCGGGGATTTTTTAGCCTGTGCCCCGTAGCCAGTTATTGTAAATCATTATCAGCCTCGTACGCTCCCACTGCTGGGATACCGGCCTCCTCTCAGACAGAGAGTTATGGGCTAAAATCCACCACGCGGGCCCAGTGCGGCTTGGTGGATGTCACATGTCTTCGAATTTTGTGGTTCTTGAACATGCCGGTTTCCTCACGATGTTTTCCTTCACCGTTTTAGAGCGAGTGTGAATAATCC
Organism: Crocallis elinguaria; assembly: GCA_907269065.1. Classification (NCBI taxonomy): domain Eukaryota; kingdom Metazoa; phylum Arthropoda; class Insecta; order Lepidoptera; family Geometridae; genus Crocallis; species Crocallis elinguaria. The sequence goes on from OU026076.1 coordinate 5,669,672, forward strand.
GCACATAACTTGATATAAGTCATTGGCGCGGGTGGAATCGAGATTCGGACTAAGGTGCGTCGGTTTGAAAGTCGCTCAAGTTCCCGCTCGGTCACACTCGTAGCTATAGTAAATAGCGACGTGAAATAACGTTCATACCTAGTGGCTTGTACTAGTATTTATTCTGTGTTAGTGGTCAGTAGGTACTACCTAACCCAGACGGACACTCGCGGTAGGACTACTTCGTAGCTTTTTTTTTATGTTATTTGGTAACGAGACGAGCTGGTCGTTTGCCTGATGGTAAGCAGAACGCCGGCCCATAACAATTGCAGTGCCACTCAGAACTTTGAAACACAACGGCCTGCGCGGCACTGCAGTGCGCTCGTTACCCTGAGACACAAGGTCTAGTCTCATAAGCCCAGTAATTTCACTGGATACTCTGCTCATCAAACCGGAACACAGTAATGCTTGCACACTACTGCTTGGCGGCAGACTTCACGAGCAAAGCGGTGGTAACAACCCAGACGGACACTTGCAGAAAAGTTATATTCTGCCGCAGTTACCACCTGGTAAAGTTTCATCATAGCAAAACTATTATAGGTTTATTAGATAGGTAGGTATTCGCCATAGCTAATCGCTATAATACCTATATTCAATATGGTAATGAAATAATGATGCTGCAGCGGATATGCGGAATGTTGTTGACATTTACCACATACGAGCTACCTACCGCCACATTATATGTATATTTATGTAAGACATCTTCTTGCTATCAATATATCTGAATAATTTTGTAAGGTATAGTTATCGCAAATCTTTTTGAGCCCTCAGTATAGGCCTAGTTTGTTGTACCGGCGGCGCAAATACGGAACTCGGTTCGATAAATTTGTCGAATCGAAAAAACTGAATTTATCGAATGTCTGATCGTAAAGTATTGTAGTAGCTCTATATTGTCATTGGATTAGACCTAGCTTTTCGATAACTTTTGTCCATTGTAACAAGGCTCGATAAATTATATAAAAAGTCGATAAAACCCACTTTATCGATTTGAACTGTCAATTTTATCGATCGAAAAGATCCGTATTTGCGGTGGGGATTCGAAACGTGAGCGATTTTTGTATCAAAAATACAATAGTTCCATAACATTTTGATTTCATAAGTGCTCCTTTGGGGCCTATTTGAATAAAGCAATTTGAATTTGAATTTAATTTTATGTAAGTATATATCAAGTGCGTTTAATAATAGACAGATATTTATAATCTTCGAGTTAATTGAATATTGTGCCTAAATAAAAGAATATTTCGGATTAAAAGTTCGATTCAATCACGCAGATGGTTTGTGCTTGGGTCCTAGGGGTACTTGAACTTATCATAAGTGGCTGCGCAGTACCTACCACAGAGTAAATATATAAACAGTACCTATATCTTAGGTGTCAGAGAGACGTACAACTCGTAGAAGGGAGTTGGGGAGCGCACCGCACGCTCGACTGGTTCTGTGGATTTAGTGAGCGTGAGTGCAACGTTAGTAAAAATAAAAATAAATTTACAAAATCGATGATGGTTTAGTGGCTAATAATCTATGTACATATAAATAAAACTGAAGTGTCTGTTTCTAATATCAAAATAACAGCTTTTTACTAAATGCATATGAAAGTATATAATTATATACAAAGTATATTTTTTATACGGTACCTATAAAAAACACAATTTCTAAAATTTTAGTCTGTCTGTTTGTTCCGGGTAATCTCCGAAACGGCTGGTCCGATTTTGACGGTGATTTTCACAGGCTGATAGCTGATGTTATAAGGAGTATATTATGCTACTTTTATATTAGAACAATAATTAGGGTTCCGCGCAAAAAAATAAAACCTATTAAATCCAATATCTCCGCATGGGTAAAACCGCGGGCAGCAGCTAGTCCATAAGCTAGTCCATAAGTAGGGCTGCTGCCCTACCGCCATGCTATCGTTGCATCATGAAGTTTTCCTTCACAGAAAACCGAGTTACCATTGCTTTAGAATCCGATGCGTTCCGAATCCATATGAAAATCCGCCGACAAAATGACTAGCCTGCTTCAATAACAAAATGTTCAGATTAGTTCCACGTCCGCGGTGATTAGTTTACCACATTCATTAGCTGCTTCATTTGCATTCGTGATTGATGGTCGGCCGGTTGAAACGCATGTTTTATGTTGAACTTGCGATGGTGTTGTGACGTCATTATTCATGGTAATTGAATGATCCAATATGTTCATTATCACCGGCCCAGACTTTGTTGAAAAGTAAACTTAAAACTTTGTTTTTGAAAGTTTTTTATACGACAATGCAATGAGACGAGGTCGTTTGCCTGATGTTTAGCGCCTAGCCAGAACAATTGCAGTGCCATTAGCAAAGTAGTCAGTAAAATTACTGGACATATATTATGCAGATCGTAGACGCTTATGCAAACGCACGTTTGCATTAGCGTCTACGGTCTGCATTACATCAGTGTCTTTGTGTTTGGGTGGCACAGCAATTGTTTCAGGCAGACATGAGACATCATGCTTACTATCAGGCAAGAGACCTGCTCATCCCTTTACTTAGTAGTATTATTATACTACTTATTACTTACTTATTTTATTAAATAAGCAATCATCAGTTATTCGTTTTTCGACAAATTACCGTCCATGACCTAAGTTATATGGTACATACAAATTCAGCAGCTGATATACAAAATACAAATACAAAATTTATTTATTGTATATAAAAAAGTGTACAAGAGAATAGTTGAAGCCCTGCCTGCTGCTTTAGTGTAAACTGTGTTGCAGAAGGCAGTGTCTTCCCTTATAATTAGGTCTTTTACAATATTATAAAACACATAGACGAAATAGTTTTTTGTGGTTATAAACAGAAAAAACAAAAAATAAGACATTAACATTAGCGCCGCATATTTGTGTGTGTGTGTGTGTGTGTTTGTGTGTGTGTTTGTGTGTGCGTTGTGTTTCATGTGAAGTTGTGTATTTTTTATTCTAAATCTACTAATCAACTCTCATCAATAGTTTTTCCACAGTATTATTTATTATGTAATACATATAAATCTAAAAGAACACCAAACAGCAGACACGAAACTATTTCAAACACTTTAGCTTATAGGAAAAGAATTAAAAGTTACTGCAACAATGAGATTACAATTCTTTATCAATTCAATACTATTTCAACACGGCACAGGAAAACAATAGAACAACATTGAAACCTTTTCTTTGTGAAATATTGTGTAGGTACAATGAGATTCATTGATTGGAATATATGTGACTGTTACATACAATATACTTTGGTCCTTACTGCCCAGTGCGCGTAGATATTGTCTGGGACAACCAGCGAAGGTAATATACTTCGCAGGGACAACACTTCCTACGTGCATAGCTCGTGTCCTCTTAGGCAGCCCTCACACCTAATTCATGATTGATGGATAAGCATCAATCGCGGACCACGAGAAAAACATTGAAAAACCACGACCCCCGCTTGACGCATATCGTATCGTCCTATTGTGCTTGTAGTTTTGGCTTTCATACATTGACGGCGCAGTCTTGACAGTCCGAGATTTGCCCTTATGAGGCTGCTACCCGCCATACGTTCCATACAAACGCTCGTACATGATTATAGCGTCCTAACAAATTTTTCTTTAGATGTGTTGAATTTGAATTTGAATTCCATATAATCCTTGGACATGTAATGGAGATTCTAAATAACAAACATTTTTTTCACAAACTTGTAAGGCATTTTCAAAAACACGTATTTCCTGGAACACGTTTTAGGAAATCACCACGCACTAATTGTCTTCGGAAATTTATTTCAAAATTTTCAGAATGCCAACCGAAGGCTCTGGCGTTGTCTTTCTTTTTCCGTAATGCCTGTTTTTCTTCGATGAACAAAAAAGCCTTTAGGCCATTTTTGCGTTCTAGGATTTTTGCGTTAGGCGGGTCATGAAGCTTCACCTTATGGTGCGTGTGTACTAGCATGTACCGCCACGCAAACGTTAGAGCAACATTCGGTATTACTCTATACCTATATGAAGATAACCTACTTTTCTGTTTCTACTATGTTATAGTAATTGAATTATCGGACAGGAGTATAATTTCCACGTCGCGACCGTCCGGCCATGACTCAGCTCCTCACCATCATATCCTGGCTTGCTTAACTAGTCTTTTGTTAACTTATTTTTGAATTGTTATTCGAGGCCGGATCAATTGATAACAAAATTGAACTCTGTGCTCAAGACTTTAAGTCCCTATTTTGCTATGGACGCCTCCCTTGATAAAATGAGAGTATCCAATTTTTGAACCAATGATTCATTTCTTGCACCCGCTGTTGAATGTCTTTCATGTGCAATAAAGTGTATAACCTCATGACATATACCTTGTTTAAAGTTCATTTTTAACCGACTTCCAAAAAAGGAGGAGGTTATCAATTCGGCGGGTATTTTTTCTTTCTTTATGTTTGCTACCTCAGATATCCGTCATTTATAAACCGATTTGGAAAATTCTTTTTTTATTTGAAAGGATATACTTTCAGATTCTTCCCATAGAAATTTCATCAAAATCGGTTTAGTAGTTTGTCACTGAAGTCGGTTCGTCGCTTTTTTAAAGCAATTTTGTATAGTCTCTTGATATGTGACGGCCAATTTTGTTGTGGTTTGATGGTCATAATGACGATGTCGTCTACGCTGGTATAGGTATCACCAAACTTTTTGGCCCGTCTGAGTATGATACTCTGCCATTCTCGCTCTTGTTCTTCCCCGCTAGACCCCAAATTACCAAATTCAAATTTCTTCATTACATGCTGCAGAAGAGGACTCGCAGTGATATGCACGCTGGCTAGAAAGTTTTGCTTTAAAAAGTTAGTAAATTAGTTCTCACACCTCAACCTGAAAATAGTAAAAAAAAACTATCGCCAAGCATATATCCAAGTGTTCCGGAGGAGTTTTGGCGGGAATGCGAAAATGTGCTGTTGCTGATTTTGTGTTATTTACTAAAACCTGTGTTTTATCGAGTGTTAATGTGTAATAGTGGTGGATTATTAACCATTAAGTGTTTGTAAACGTGCATGAGTGAAAGGCAAATAGTACAAAGACGAAAAACGTGTATTTTCGTATTCTATCCAAAACTCCATAGAAGCTTCAGTAAAGTATCCACCGCTTTACTGAAGCATTACTTTGACTTGACCGCGCCTAGACTAAACTTTAACGTGACTTTGACGACTTTCATGCACCAAAACTAGAGATTTATTATATATTATTATTAATATAACTCGACACTGGCTAAATACGCTAATCGCGTGGAGCCAAAAACAAAACAAAAAAGAAAGTGTTCCGGAATCTGCACTTGAGACCTAGTTCTAGTTTAAGGTCTAGCATATTTGCCATCTTCGAACACGTATAGTCACTATCAAAAATAGTTAAGTTTTTTAATGTTGGAATTGCGGCCTTTTTTGAAGGATCGTGCTGTTGGTATATCGACGTTTACAGCGTCACAGAACGGGAAATTGCGGCTATTGACTAGAATGTCTTTATTATACACATTACCAGTGACATAATAGATATAATTATTTTTATTATTTAATTTAATTTAATTTTATGCTTATTTTATGTTATACTTTATTAGCTATACTAGTCTCTAGTAATAAAATACTACCATTCCGTTCACTTTTTACCAGTATCTACTTTAGAGTAGGTATGCTACTGCCAAAATGGTCCAATCTAATTCACGAAGCCAATTGACCTGACCTTAACCTAATGCCTTCCATGAGGTTAGGGTCAGGATTCGCGACCTCATTTCTGGCGGATCTCCTTTGACCTTGATATAGCTATTTGTTGAAGGTCAATACCAGACTCATTGTAGACCTTTGGGGACCGGTAATATACGTTTAGCTATAGTGTCTATTCAAGTATTTGTAAACCAGCGGTACCTCCTATAACGTATGTCTGTTTATGTTTACAAACAGATTAACTTTTGTAGTAAGTACCTTCAGTTGAGTTTTGCAACGATTACATTGCGTGTTAATTTGCGCGACTGGGGTAGACGTAGGTACATATTTCGAACGTCTTCTCGGAACTATAACTTGCGCGCACTCCGATTGGTCTCCACGCGTGCAATAAAAAAAGGACAATGAGCTTGAAGTTTCGGTGAACGAAAACATCGTGATGATAGCACGGTGGTAGGACTTTTTCTAGTGCATGGCAAGCTACGACCTTCAAGTTAAACAACACCTAGCACCTATAATATAAGCGACCTATCGACCACATCGTCGCTAGTGGTCAAAATATGGCTTACCATACAGAAAAGAAGAGGTTCAAGATACTTTTATATACGTCGAGCAATAGACGCAAAACTCGGCTGTAGTAACTGGGTACTATGTAATCCTACTAATATTATAAATGCGAAAGTGTGTTTGTTGGTTTGTCCTTCTTTCACGCAGCAACGAAGCAACGGATCGTCGTGATTTTTGGCTTAGATATAGTTTATCGACCGGAGAGTGACATAGGCTACTTTTTATCCCGGAAAAATGCACGGTTCCTGTGGGAATGCGGGTGGAAAACATGGGCAGAAGCAAGCTCTATATACCTAAATAAAACCAAATGACTCACGATAATTTTAACTAAGATGATAAAAACTCAATGTAAGAAAACGACTACAATATCGCCGCAATTGCAGTGCATGTCACCGCACTTAGCTCATGTTTCCTTGTTTATAATAACTTTTATCGCATCGATAAGTAAGTTTCCTGTTACTAAACAACATGTACATTTGCAATTTGTAATAACATAAGTCATGTATGCAAAATGCAAACATTAAACGTTAAAAATATTCTACTTGCGATTACCGCGTTTATTTTTAATTTAATACAATTGTTTTCTGTTGCACGACAAATTGTATAAATTGTATTTTAAAATTGTGTTTATAAAATCGATAACACGTGCGTAAAGTTGTAGGTACTGCATTAAATCACATGAACGTGTAATGAAAAAAATATTTTTGTTGGTTTGTCAGTTGAATATCGCTGTGAAAATTCCACCGATGGAACAAGTCGCCAGCATGGTGGGCTGGTGGCTAACTGGTATTGGGCTAGAAGTTAGAACATATTGATTATCTACAGACCTAGCATGCCTTGCAGATTGTGCAACCCTTTTTGTAGCTACGTTAGATATATTTAGCAGTAATATTTATGTAGTAGCTAATCTTACTAATATTATAAATGCGAAAGTGTGTTTTTCGGTTTGTCCTTCTTTCACGCAGTAACGGAGCCACAGATCAATATGATTTTTGGCATAGATATAGTTTATGGACCGGAGAGTAACATAGGCTACTTTTTATCTCGGAAAAATGCACGGTTCCTGTGGGAACGCGGGTGAAAACCGCGGGCAGAAGCTAGTTTTACTATAGGCACTTGGGGATAGATTTTCGGCTCCTATCCAGTGAAATATTAAAGAAATGGTTTAAAAATGACGATGGTTTCGTCGCAAAATGATCACTTCACGCACTTTCGACTTTCGGTATTTTACAGCACAACCATTTTTCTATCGTCACCTATGACAATAGCGGTCATTAATAAATCATTGTTAATTTTCGTATGCTCTTCATCAAAATGATAATTTTGCGATGAAACCATTGTCATTTTAAAACCATTTGTTTAGTTGAATTGACGCCATGAATATTTTACAAAATGCCTTTCCACGTCCCATCGACGTTGTTTTCTTTCAGCAAAAGTTCAAAAAAGCACTGCCAATTTAGTTTGTTGCTAACATTTATCAAGATCCTGAAACCGTCGTCTTTAATTCCCATGGATTACCACGGGAACAAACAACGTACCATACTCTTGGTTAATGTTTATAAAACACGCGTTAGATAACCTGAATGTGGAAACCGATAACAATGGTAGGAGGTAGAAGGTAGCTTCTGCAAGCCGATGCGCTTGTTATGCTTCTGAAGATAAGTAGCAAGTGCATGTAGATGTAAACCAAGACACGTGTTCAACTGTTCATAAACGGTGATCATACAACTTTAATTCAAGGTTCCAATTCGACTAAATAAATGGTTTAAATGACAATGGTTTTGTCACAAAATCATTAATTTAGAAACTTTCAGAATTTTTAGCACAATCCTTTTATATGATCGCCTATGACAATGACGGTCATCAATTATAAATAAATCAGTAATCATTTTGGTTTCATCATTTCATTTTGTGACGAAACCATTGTCCTTTTTACAAGATTGTAATGTTTGTATGTTCGTTTGTTTAGGTCAAATCTTGCAAGCTAAGAGAGTTGTTCCGTTTTGCTACTAAAATAAATGTAAAAACTAACCAGGCTATCAGTTGGTAAGAGACATCAAGTAACATCGTCTTTGAAAAGGGCGCTGGTAAGAGACATCGAGTAACATCGTCTTTGAAAAGGGCGCTGGTAAGAGACATCAAGTTACATCGTCTTTGAAAAGGGCGCTGGTAAGAGACATCGAGTAACATCGTCGTTGAAAAGGGCGCTGGTTAGAGACATCGAGTAACATCGTCTTTGAAAAGGGCGCTGGTAAGCGATATCGAGTAACATCGTCTTTGAAAAGGGCGCAGATCATAAGAGACATCGAGTAACATGGTCCTTGAAAAATTTCTATTCTATAAATGATAGAAATAACCGACTATGCGGAAGTGAATTCCTCACCTTTGCCGTTCGGATAGTGAAGGAGTTGGTGTAACAACAAACAAAAAAAAATTATTTTTATTTGCCAGGAACCAGCATTTTCCATAATCACGGAGTATTGTATTTTATGTTTTTCGTACATTATCAATCATACTTTTCCCATCACTTACTGTACTCTTACCCGTTACATAATATAAGTACTATCTAACGGTAAGTACTCACTTAGCTCATGGGGTCAGTGGCCGCGACAATGGCTTGATCGTCGATATCCTGTGTTTAGTATCGCTAACATGAATAAGGACAGGGTTTGCTAACCTTTGGGAACATTTTTTTTTATGTTATTGAAACACAAAGACCTGCGCGGCACTGCAGTGCGTTCGTTACCCTGAGACATTAGGTATTAAGTCTCATAAGCCCAGTAATTTCATTGGCTACTTTGCTCATCAAACCGGAACACAGTAATGCTTGCACATTACTGCTTGGCGGCAGACTTCACGAGCATTTATATTATGGATAGTGAGATGAGCGGGTCACTTGCCTGGTGGTAACCATAACGCCAGCCCATAAAAATTGCATTACCATTCAGATCCAAACTGAAAGGACTCAGAATGAGATTCAAAGCTCTCAGATTGAAACGCAAAGGCCTGCGCGGAGACATCCACCCTGAGACATCCAGGTATTAAGTCTTACAAACCCAATAATTTCATTGACTATTTTTCTTATTAAGGCGGAAAACAGTAATGCTTGCACATTATTAATTGGTGCTAGATTTCACGAGCAAAGTGGAGGTACCAGCCCAGACGAAATGATTTAGTCCTTTGGGAACATGTATTATCTGTGATATTAATACATATTAAAAAGTTGTCAGGGGTCGTTTTTTTTAAACAGTTCAGGACAGCTAACGGAAAACACAGAGTAAACACAGAAACAGAAAAGTAATGTTCCTTTCATAGAGTGGTACCGAACGTGGCTTGTATGTAGTACACACACATCACAAGGACCATATCTCAGACTGTCAAAAATGGCCAACACAGCACCGTTACTAAATATCTTTATTAGTGGTAGGACTAACACTTCTGCGAGTGACCGTCTGGGTTGTTACCACCGCTTTGCTCGTGAAGTCTGCCGCCAAGCAGTAGTGTGCAAGCATTACTGTGTTCCGGTTTGATGAGCAGATTATCCAGTGAAATTACTGGGCTTATGAGACTTAATACCTAATGTCTCAGGGTAACGAGCGCACTGCAGTGCCGCGCAAGCCTTTGTGTTTCAAAGTTCTGAGTGGCACTGCAAAAGCATAACGCCGGCCGCGTTATGCTTACCATCAGGCAAACGACCAGCTCGTATCGTCACCAAATAACAAAAAAACTATTAAAGGCTTTCATAGAAAGATTTTTATTGAGAAAAGTATCTTACTGTCATTGTAAGTAATATTTTCTGTCTGCTATGACAGTAGGTAACACTAAATCTAACTTATAAGGTACTTACTGTAACCAAGGCAGGCAATCAGCAATGCAAATGATCATTTATACCATAGAAGGTAACATGAACACGATTTTATTCAACATTTGGTTGCATAACGACATAAATAAAGATGTGGAACGTAATACAATAAGGTTTTCAGTAAATGAACCGGCCAAGAGCGTGGCGTGCACGCAAGCGGTAATATTTCCGAATAATATAAATACCGATTACCTTGGTTATGCTATGCTCCGGGTTTCCATATGTGATAGAAACCAGAATAAGAAGATCCAAAGCAGAACTAAACTCTAAAGTCACAGACAATAAATCAGCTGGTGTCCGGACTCCAGCTGATTTCAAATGTCAAAGTTTTCGACTGAAGTGGTTCGAATCGGAATGACGGCAGTTTACTAGATGAAATCTGTTGCCGATTTTTTGTGAATTGGCATGATTAGGACTACCGTTACATGTGAATCGGATATATCCGATTTAATTGAGAATATGCATGCTGATCTTATTATGACTGGCGATATGATCGAAGTTAGTATAATATGCTGAATAAGATCATATAGAAAATGATGAAAAACGCAAGTGCAGCTGCCGCACCGGAACACGCCGATAGGTGGCCAACTGTTTTTCAACTTAATAGACAGCCAGCCAATGGATAATAACTTTTTTATACACAATATAAAGCCCCCACACATGAGCACCCCACTCCACAACATTCCACGCAAATGTTCCAAAAACCGATCCAGGAGACTTCTAATAGGATGTATTTATATACCGTATAAAATTAATATTGTTTGCTTAAGATGATGGTTCAATACCAATTTCGTCAGGATCATAAGACCTTGAAATTCAGGGGATGGAAGACTAGTTTTTTAAAGTATTACGTGTTTCATTTACCTGGCATCGAACTGAACCTTGCATTACGATTGCATATTCATTTCGTCATGCATTATGTTATTTATTGTGCTTGTGAGATATAAGTGACAGTTGACTTATTGAGATGTCAGTGTTATTTGTAAGCTTTGTATTCAATATTTTGTCTAAAGAGCGCTCAGAATTTATGTTAAAACAACTAGGTACTCAACGTGAAATTTAAAATAAAATAAAAAAGATTATAAACGAACGTTATTGTAACGTTGGATTTGGAACGTTTGAATACCCAATATTCCTATCACTCCACGTAATCCATCTGATAACGTTGGCGTGGAATGTTGTGAATTGGAGTGTTCGCGCTCGGAGGGTATGGGCCATAATCCACCACGCGGGCCCAGCGGCTTGGAGGATGTCACTATGACACATGTACCTTCAATTTTGTGGTACTTGAACATGCTTTGTTGTGTCTTTACGATGTTTTCTTTCACCGTTTTAAAGCGAGTGTGATAAATCAGCTCATAGATTGATATAAGTCATCTTTGGTGCGGGGCGAGTAGAGATTCGAATTATGGTGCGTCGGATTGAATGTCGCATAAGTTTCCGGTCGGCCACAGTCATTCTTAATCGGACATAGGTACATAAGTATAGTACATCAAGAACCAAGAAGAAACTTTATGCTTGGCCCAGGCTACCATACAAAGTTGACTAGGCCAGGGATCGAATCTCGTACTTTGCAGGCATGGCTACATCAAATTTAGCTAGGACCCGACAGTCTTACACAAATCGTAAACAAATCATTTGCATGTAAATTATTATTATTTAACATGCGGTGAGTGCCAAGGTTGGGCATCTATGTCAAGATTGAGTCTTCGATTATCTTTTTTCTTTGAAGGTTACATTAAACTTTATTGTTGAACTGATTCGGCATTGAGTAAGATGCGCATTTTACTGGGTTGCCATACTAATAAATGGTGACCTTGCATGCTTTGGCCTGTTCGGTACTAAGAATTAGTATTAAAAACTTGAATGTCATTGTTATTACGCGAATGTAAAATGGGAGTAGGAAGTGCTTTGGGGTAATTGAGCGTGTTCAAGAAATCTTCCTCTACTTTTAGGACTTCCTACTCGCATAATGAGTTGTTTTTTTAAATTTGCCGGTCGGAATACATAAGATCACGCCGGTATTCGTCAATCCGTAGCAACGCAAACCTTTTATTTTGAAACTAGTTGCTGCCCGTATGGAAATTCCAACGGAAATAGTGCATTATTTCAGGAAAAAATTCAGCTTAATGTTACTCTTCAGTCCAAAAACAACATGCAAACAAATATAATTAAAAAAATTAAAAACACGACCACCCAAAACAGTAAGCATTTATAAATTATGGCAGAATAAAGAATCCCACACACATGAACCCTGAAATCATTGCACTCCTTTTTTGGCAGTAGTGTTAAAAACACGACAATCCGTTGCTCTGTTGCTGTGTAAAAGAGGGAAAAACTAACTAGCATTCACTATAATAAAAAAACTTGTTAGTGGGAGGACTAAATCTTCTGCGAGTGTCCGTCTGGGTTAGTACCACCGCTTTGCGCGTGAAGTCAGCCGCCAAGCAGTAGTGTGCAAGCATTACTGTGTTCCGGTTTGATGAGCAAAGTAGCCAGTGAAATGACTGGGCTTATGAGACTTAATACCTAATGTCTCAGGGTAACGAGCGGACTGCAGTGCCGCGCAGGCCTTTTTGTTTCAAAGTTCTGGGTGGCACTGCAATTGTTATAGGCCGGCGTTATGCTTACCATCAGGCAAACGACCAGCTCGTCTCGTTACCAAATAACATAAAAAAAACTACTGCTTGGCGGCTGACTACACGAGCAAAGCGGCGGTGATAATGATTATCATACTACATTAATATACCTACTAGCGATAAGTACAAGGAGTCAAAAAACAATGCAGGTTTTTTTCGCTTTATCACTTCGTTCCATTTCACTTCACTTTTACGTGATGCCAGTCGCCACAATGATGCAATACATCAATACCTACATCGGAACGTGTTCATCAACTGCTAATATTGTTTTTAAATCACCTTGAGCATAGCGTACTCAAATACTGTAATAGGAAGTGAGTATAGTACGCGAAGATCAGGTTTTGTCACGTAGTTAGCTCAAGTGCTGAGAATTAGAGTGCGTCTAAGTAATTTCCATCAGAATACCAAGGTCAGTGGTTCCCTAGAGGTGTCTTTATCTATGTTAAAAAGTCTATTTAGAAATTATCACAGAATTTCTTTTTTGTAGTGAAATTATTTTATACTAGTTGCTGCCCGCGGTTTCACCCGCTCGGAGATATTGGATTTCATGGTTTTAATTTTTTTGTGCAGAACCCTAATTCTTTTTCTGATCTAAAAGTAGCCAAGTTACTCCTTATAACATTAGCTATCTGCCAGTGAAAGTCCCGTCAAAATCGGTTCAGCCGTTTTGGAGATTACCCGGAACAAACGGACAGACAAACAGACAGACAAAATTTTAAAATTGGTTGTTTCGTTGTAAGTACCGTATATACTTGCATATGCATTTAGTAAAATGTTGTTATTTTGATATTACAAACAGACACTTCAATTTTATTTATTTGTATCGATGCAAATTAAAATCCGGTATACGTTGGACATTTAGAGCTTTGAATGCCCAAGTAATGCGCGACGTAGACCTTTTGATTCCTGGTTTCAGAAGCCCGTTATCAGAGGCGTATAAATAACAAATACCACAGATTTGTAAATAAATACAATACATGCTCCGCTCCGTAGCTAAGTTGGTAGTAACCCTGCCTGCAAAGCGAGGGGTCCCGGGTTCGATTCCCGGCCGGGGCAGATTTTGTGTAAACATAAAGTTTGTTCTCGGGTCTTGGATGTTTGTGATGTGTATTTGTGTGTGTCCATGCCACCTGCGACACAGGGAATCCTAGTGCGGGGGGGTATGAGTGTAAGCGTTTATTTATATTATACATATCATGTTACTAAAAGTTACGAGAGAACTCTCGCATTTGCAGGCGAGTAAGTGCTATAAAGTTCTAGAAAGGTACGCCTCCCGCATCTTTAAAATCCAAGGTTGGAGTTTAACTCATGAACCGAGGTTCGTATAGCTTCAACTTCGGATTATTTTAAAGAGCTTTTTGACATCTGCTGTCAGAATTGGGAATTGAACTGACGGCCACGTGTACGTCGTTCATTTCACATTGTTTGCATCAAGTATTGCCTATAAACAATGATTACTCAATTACATCATTTTATTTCATCTATATTGCACATTAATGTATGTAGGTATATAGGAACCTTAAGAATGTAGCTGTATAATATAATAATAATAAATAATAAACTCACACACGCATACCCCCGCACTAGGATTCCCTGTGTCGCTAGGTGGCATGGAGACACACAGATACACATCACAAACATCCAAGACCCGAGAACAAACTTTATGCTTACACAAAATCTGCCCCGGCCGGGAATCGAACCCGGGACCCCGCGCTTTGCAGGCAGGGTTACTACCAACTTAGCTGCGGAGCCGTCAAGTAGTGCATCAATAGTAGTGCAATAAAAATATCTCGACTCAAGAATACAATGGCATGATTCCCACGAGAGTAACTATAGGTGACAGAGTAACTTTTCCGTAATGATTGGAATGAATTTGTGTTAGTCGCATCAAAACGTATCCAATTATACAGTAAACTAGCTGTGTCCAGTGGCTTCGCCCACGTAATAAAAGTAGCCTAAGTTACTCCTTATAATATCAGCTATCTGCCAGTGAAAGTCCCGTCAAAATCGGTCCAGCCGTTTCGGAGATTACCCAAAAGCAGACAGACAAAAAAATTTAAATATTATTTTTGTTATAAGTACCGTATATACTTTCATATGCATTTAAGAAAAAGCTGTTAATCTGACTTTATAAACTGACACTTCAATTTTATTTATTTGTATACTAGATAATATTTTTTTGATACCAATATCAGTCGCCTGTCCCCCAAGTTTGTACCACATCAGAATGAGATCGATTCCATCGCGTTCATGTCCTTTCTCTATGTTTCCCAACATGGCCGAGGGCGGTGTACAATCACGGCTCTATATACTTACAGCTTTATTAAGATTGTGGCGTAAACATATTCTATTTCTAAGTAGTAAATT
The DNA here is from genome assembly GCA_907269065.1 of Crocallis elinguaria. NCBI lineage: Eukaryota > Metazoa > Arthropoda > Insecta > Lepidoptera > Geometridae > Crocallis > Crocallis elinguaria. The sequence continues at coordinate 5,684,823 of OU026076.1, forward strand.
TTATTTTTTTGTTTTGTTTTTGGCTCCACGCGATTTGCGTATTTAGCCCACTGGCTAAATACGCAAATCAAGTCATCAATCAATCAAGTTGACACTTCAAGTTATATAAAATATATTAATATGTAATAAATCGCTAGTTTTGGTGTGTAAAAGTCGTCAAAGTCACGATAAAGTTTAGTCTAGGCGCAGTCGAGTCGAAGTGACGCTTCAGTAAAGCGGTGGATATTTTACTGAAGCTTCTATGGAGTTTTGGATAGAACGCGAAAATACACGTTTTTCGCCTTTGTACTATTTGCCTTTCACTCATGCACGTTTACGAACACTTAATGGTTAATAATCCACCATTATTACACATTAACACTCGAAGAAACATAGGTTTTAGTAAATAACACAAAATCAACAACAGCACATTTTCGCATTCCCGCCAAAAAACTCTCTAAGTAGTAAAGCCTCGCGTAAACTGCTAGTTTTCAGTGATTAACCGTTACTCTCGGAAACTGAATATCTTTCGGGATTCATTTCAAAAATTTACCTGAACAACTCTAATTTTTCCGACGCTCTATAGAGCTATACCTGTAAGGGTTAAAATTATGAGCCATATAAACAATCAATAACTACTATCATCCATTGTTTCAATAACCACTAGATGTCAAAACGATTTGTTGCATCGATACAAAACACGTTTTCCCGTCTTCACAACCCTTTATGCATTCGACGTATCGACTTTTATTTTACTTTTCCTTCTTCATTTACCTCTTAAGGGAACTCTAAACTTCCATTAGACTCTAGCAGTGTTACCACAAAAGACCCATTTTTAGTCGCCTGTTTAGCTAGACAGCGTCTAAAGATAAACGTCAAAAATGATTAGAAATGTCACAACAGAATTATGTTAGATAACGTTTAGACACTACTTAAAGCAGGATTTGTGGTTGCTCAAATTTAATCGCGCGACTAAGGCATGTTTAGGCGTTAAACAGTGTTTAGCACAGGTTTAACGTGTGTTTAATTTTTTTGTGTGTGGTAAGACCCTAGAAGCTCTGATCTCCTCAAAACTAATTTCTTGGTCAAATACTTACCTACTTTATTTTTCGTGCTTAGTCGCCCACAATGTCAGCAAAACATGATTATTATATTAATAATATCCGCTGCGTTTTATCTCAAGGCTTTGTTATTAAGCAATATTGGTAATGCAATACTGAACGAAACGTGTGCAAATAAGCACCGTGCGTACAATCATACGCACAAGTGCAAGGTACAATTGCAAATTGCTACATGATACATAGAATGGCACAATTATTTTTTTGTTTATTACGATACTTTTATAATATGATATTTGCTCGTGAAGTCTGCCGCCAAGCAGTAGTGTGCAAGCATTACTGTGTTCCGGTTTGATGAGCAGAGTATCCAGAGAAATTACTGGGCTTATGAGACTTAATACCTAATGTCTCAGGGTAACGAGCGATCTGCAGTGCCGCGCACGCCTTTGTGTTTCAAAGTTCTGGGTGGCACTGCAATTGTTATGGGCCGGCGTTATGCTTACCATCAGGCAAACGACCAGCTCGTCTTGTTACCAATAACATAAAAAAAAATGTTACAATTACAACTTACATAACCAAAGCGTGATGAAGTTAAATTTGTACAATAGATAAGAATAGAAAATATTATGTGTAGTAATTATTCTAAAGCGGACGTGAATAGCGTTGATGTTGATGTGGTAGTTGTTAGATTTATGATTTATTGTTATCTGTGCTCTATGTTAAGTATGTTACTCTACTCTGTGGTTAGTGGTTCCGAAAAGAGAAAACAAGATGTGATTGTAATATGATAATAACTAAAGGAATAAAAGACTATAGTAAACAAGAAATAGTTTATTAATAAAGATCCACGGAGCCTAACAATAAGTCAGCCCGCTTGTCTGTAGGTCGATGGATTGAATCCCATAAAGCTAGAGCTTCGGTAAAGCTTTTTTTCGGTGAAGAAAAACCTCGACAACCATAGCAGCTACTGTCTAGTCCTAGCTACCACCTCAAAATGAAAATTTGTTGCCAAACAAACATCAATGTGTTCTGAGAGCCATGCCCAATTGCCCATTCTAGTTTTTTTTGTTGTGTTATTACTTCTATAGAGCATAGTAAAGATTTGCTGCAATTACCTAAACACATAATTAAACAAAGTAAAAAATGACAGTCGCTAACTAGAAAGTCTTTTATATCTTTGTCAAACAGTGAAATCTTCCATGACCCTATCTAACGCCGTAATAAATATCATAACGCTATGAAAATAAACATTATCATGCCTATTCGCTACACGTTTTATTTTCAAGACTTGTGTAGATGTCTGTACTTAATTCTGACTCCAATGAAGTAAAACTTTGTTCTAGTTTTTTTTAATTACAACAATGACCCGGCACTGCACACAATGCCTGAGAAATATCAATGGGAATCACGATATTGGCATCGTGCGGTGCTTAATTATGTATTAGGAATTGATTCTCATACTATGGCATATAATACCACTAGAATGATAAACTTTTTTTGCAAAACGGTTTTTTAATGGTTTTTTTGTTAATAGGTGCTCTTAAGAGCCTACTAGTCCATGGAGCGAACTCATCGGTGGGCGCGGCTAAAATGCATGCTATTTCATCTAACATTCGTGGGACAAGGTAAGACTCTGCAGCGATGAGTAGTATGAGGCTAATGCTCGCACATACACAATTACACACTCTCGTAAAGTCGCGACGAAAACAGAAAAGTCGAAAACCGGCGCGCAAAAATGTACGAATTGTCTTCTGGTGCTTGGGGTTTTACGACAAAACTACTGAATGTATTTAGTCAGACCAAAGTTATTTGAAATGTCAATAAACTAAAGCTTGTTAGTATGTATATTATTTTGGAGTTTTCGTAATCCTTTTGTAATTTATTTACGTCCAAACTTGCGTTAAAATACTTGCTAAAATACAGATGTTTGAAGGCTCATTACTTTTAAGCCACTTATTTTTTTTCTGTATAATTAGCAGGCTGACCTAGATAACGAAGAGATAAATCGATATTATTCTTAATTTTGGAATTAAAACGTCAAGTAGTGGAGTAATCAGCCAAGTACGGTTGTATGGAGAAATGAACGACTAGTTCGTCCTTAAGTGCACCTTTCAGAACCAGCACAGACCAATTCTGAAAAATAGCTGACACGGATAAAAGGTGATAGCGAGGCGCATGATAGATAAGAGTGAAATTACACAGAACCAGTGGACACCGGATGCCATAATTAAAATGCGAAAAAACAGATGTGCACATAAAAACTTGCTCATTGACCTTTAGAAAGCCTACGATAGAGTACCACGTCAAGTTCTGTGGTGAGCGTTAAGGTCTGGGCTAGTGACGCTAATGCATGATTGATGGTCATGTATCAATCACGGACACGCACCATGAAAAAACCACGATCACCACCGCTTCTACGACATCTACTCATAAAAATAGTTTCACGACCACTGCGTGTTCAGTGCGAATATAAAGTTTTCTTACCAATATTCAAGTGGTATTCTATAAGTGATTGACAATCGCTATTGGTTTTATTTTTATATTGTTTGATAACGAGACGAGCCGGTCGTTTGCCTGATGGTAAGCATAACACCAGCCCATAACAATTGCAGTGCCAGTCAGAAATTTGAAACACAAAGGCCTGCGTGGCACTACATTGCGTTCTTTACCCTGAGACAAGCAGTAATTTCACTGGCTTGTATTGTTTACTATATAAATAGGTACTTGTTCAAAGCGAATTGTTTACTATCTACCATGTCAACATTATTTCGTAGGTCAAGGTTGAGTCATCATTTATTACTAGGTCAAGTAGCTAATACATAAACAAGCACTAATACGTTAACATAATTAGAAATTATGGCTACGCATGCACTAAATTTAAAAAATTAGTGCTTGCTGTAGTAATTAGTTTCATGTTAAAAGCGGCGTTTTCATTATAATATTTATGCTGACGTGATTAGTCTGTAATTCTGTGATGGAGTCAAGGTTGCACGTAACCTAGATGTCTTTGAGATTTTAGTTAGAGCTTGGGAGCTAAATAGGTAAAACCTAGAAAAGAAAGGTAATTCTTTTCCAGGTTCAGCGTGTTCCTATAGATGTTTTTTGACTAGTAGGTAACGAAACGAGCGGCACGTTTGTCTGATGGTAAGCAAAGTAATTGTCTATGGGTTTATTGCCTGCAATTAACTTTTTTTTATTTTAAAATGCCACACAATGGCCTGCGCGGCATTGCAATGCGATCGTATACATCACACATTAGTTATTATTAAGTTCTATAAGCCCACTAATTTCAGTAAGTATACTTTGCTCATCAAATAAAGTTCAACAACTAGAGGTAAGAATAATTTATACAACAAATATATAAAATTAAAGTGTCTGTTTGTAATATCAAAATAACGTACGTGACGATGGTAAAAGGCCTGATGGAATGACTCTTATTCCGTGGAAGATGGGGCGACCTTTGGTATGGGACGCTACCTGTGTTGACACCCTTGCGCCGTCACATCTTCCCGGTACTCAAAATAAGGCTGGAGCGGCAGCTGAATCCGCTGAGAACCTCAAAAGGCGCAAATATAGTAGTCTTGATAGTAGTTACATATTTGAGCCTTTTGGGGTTGAGACACTTGGACCGTGGGGACCTGGAGCTCATCGAATTTTTAAATACCTTTCAGGGCGTCTGGTCGAAGCCACACGTGACCAAAATGCTGGCCTCTACTTAGGTCAAAGGTTAAGCATTGCCATTCAACGTGGCAATGCTGCCAGCATTTTGGGAACTTTGCCTACTGGTAGCGGATTATTAGATTAAGATTGTAAATAAATTAGTGTGTATTTTATTTAGTTATTTTAGTTTATGTTGTTTATTTTTTCTGTTATTAAAAATGTTACAATTGAAAAAAAAAATAACAGCTTTTTACTAAATGTATATGAAAGTATACACGGTACCTATAACAAAACAACCATTTTAAAATTTTTGTCTGTTGTTTGTTCTGGGTAATCTCCGAAACAGCTGGACCGATTTTGACGGGACTTTCACTGGCAGATAGCTGATGTTACAAGGAGTAACTTAGTCTACGTGGGCGAAGCCGCGGGGCACAGCTAGTAGAGAGTAATATCGAAAGTAACTCTACCTTACCGTTTTGTTCCGAAAGATATTTTTTATTTTAGTTTAGTATCCAACATTTGAAGGACAGATACACTAGGTAAAGGAGTATAACAAGCAGTAAGTCTGTGAATAGTAGGTAGTGTTAACAGTTTGGCAGGTAGGTACTATAGTTTTAGCAGTTTTTTTAGTCTTAGTGCTAGAGTATATTATATATATGAGTATACAAGCGTTTTAATGTTTGTAAGACCACGTAAATCTGCAAAAATAATTAGCTTGTGCTATTTTTGATTAATAAAGCCATACTTCTATGTTGGTAGGGCATTTTATAGTGCCCGTCTGGTCAGAAATTACCGCCGGCTGTAAATTAACAGAGATTAAACTTGAAGTTGGCATAATACACAAACCGTGTCTGGCCACGAAAGAAGAAAAAAAAAATAACAGAGAGCCAACGCTAAGCGTATCGAATGTCAGAGAGCGTGTTACAACCAGCCAGTTTCTTTCCAGATCCGAGCTGGAACTAATTTTAGTTGATTTGATTTTATTGACTTTGATTAAATATTGTTTTATTTAGTAACTACTGCCAGCGATTTCACCCGCGTGTAGTCAGTGGCGTATTTTAGGATTCAGCGCCCCGGGCCTGTAGGCCCCGCCGCCCTGCCGGTCAGTATATTACGAAAGCCCCACGTCTTGATGTGTATCAAACATACACCCGAGAGTACCTTACGAGATTTAGGCTGTTATCAATTAACAGTGTTAAACGGTGGTTTAGTTAAACTATGTTTTGTCTTTGTTGTTCTTTGACAGTTTTAAACTGACTACTGACTAAGTACTGACTGACTAAGTAACTGACTATTCAACCGTTTACTACTGTTTATTAATAAGAGCCTTAGTTAGGTAGGCTTTTTTAAATTTCTTCTGCTTGTGCCGCCCCTAGTAGCCTGCCGCCCCGGGCCATGGCCCTTTTGGCCCTAGGGTAAATACGCCCCTGCGTGTAGTATTCCAAGGGATCGTGCAGTTTGACGGCATAAAAATTAGCCTATGTTATTCTCTGATCATGCCGAAATCACGTCGATCCATAGATCCGTTGAGGCTTGAAAGAAGGACAAACCAATAAACCAAGACACCAACAAACACCAGACCTTGTCATGCTAATTGAGATTTAATAAGCTGATCCTAAACCAACATCGCAATCATAAAAAAAATGTGTTTACAAACCAAGGCACATGACCGCGAAGATACGAGCAAAAAAAGTTACCAGACACTGCACAGTACGTAGTTCCCACCCGGAACTGGTATGAAAAAAAAAATGTGGCATGGCGCGGTTATGTTGGTAAATCAGAGCCGAAACTCAATTAAAAGCGCCTGTAATAACCTTCTAGACTTGAACGAGGGTTTTCCTGATTTATAATTCACTAAAATGGTATAAGTAATATGCCTCTTAAATCTTGAATTGTAAAAACATATCATGTTAACGATCTTATAATTAAGATCTTAAAAATAATAAAAAATATTTTTTATCGGGCAGTTTAGCATTATACTATACTTAAAAATATAAATCAGTTATGTTTATGAGTTCTGTTGTTTGTTTGTTAGTTCACCATTAATCTCTGCAACCGCTGGACTGATTCTAAAATTCTTTCACCACGCATGTGAAACCGCGGGCAGACCCTAGTTTACAATAATCTACGAAAATAATTAATTCTAGAGACGATTGTAATAGCCCTTTAGATAATTCAAATGTTCTTGGCATAAATAATAGGATCGTTTATAAAAGTTATTCCATCAAGGATCACAACATATTTGACAGAAAACAAATTTTTGTGGAAAAATATTTTATTCCAGACAAGCTTTTATAAAATACGTAATTAGTAGATACTTACTGTAATTTTGTGGTCAGCTTCCGGCTCCATCATCAGGACCCTGGACATCATCTAGGATCACAGTACTTGTAAAGGCGAATCAAACGAGCCCAAACTCGATGGGGTTATGTCATTTGTTACTGAGTTCCTATGGCCACCTTCCGGCTCCATCATGAGACCAGCTCTGTGACATCATTATATTGCACTTTCATCTGATTTCATGTGTATCTAAAATTTCGGCTCAATCGAACACCGGAAAGTACGAGTAGGTGAAAACCTTGCAAGATTTCACCTGAACAAACAAACAAACAAACATACATACAAACATTGCAAGTTAAATAAACGTTTGAAAAAAGAAGACATTTCGTTTCTCTCGATTAGGACTACCAGTTAAACTTGACATAAGAATGGTAGCTCACCACATACCACGAAACCGTGTCACTGAGTCAAGGACGGGGACGCACCTCTCACTACCACGCGACGGACTGATGCCCAGATGGACAATACATTATTTGTTAGTGGTAGTACTAACTCTTCTGCGAGTGTCCGTCTGGGTTGTTACCACCGCTTTGCTCGTGAAGTCTGCCGCCAACTCAGCAGCCGATGTAGAAATAATGGTGAAGTAACACTGAAGTGTTACAGCAGATTGTCTCAATAACAGGTACGTGCTCTAGAAACGTATTACGCATACTAGCGCGGTGTGAACTTGATTATTTGCTCTACTGCTGTGTAATTATATTATTTTGTAGCAGCGCAAACCACAACAGGAAAACAAATGAGTTGTCTTACTTGTGGTTTGACTTGTATTGAGAGAAAATGTATGATGCGTGTAGTGTACGTTGTGTACAGTAACTGACCAACTGGTAGTGGATGGGCTGGAGCATTTGGATTATCTATAGGCCTATATTGGCCTGTAGATTATCCAACATTCTTTGTAGATTGTTAGACCAACGAGCTGGCGCTTACCTCGGTCAACGTATTAGTTTAGCTATTCAGCGAGGTAATGTCGCCAGCTTTTTGGGCACCCTACCTGCAGAAGGCGACCTTAATGCTGTTTTTTATTTATAAGGTTTTGTTTAATTTTGTTTTTAATTGATAAATTCTTAGTTTTTTTATTGAAATGTAAATAATCTTTCGTTATGATTGTTAGATAAATTAGCAGAATAATATATACATATTATTATGTAGTGATCATCATCAGCCGGAAGACGAACACTGCTGAACATAGGCCTCCCCCATAGAACGCCACTTGGATCGACTACTCGCCTCTTGCATCCAACGGTTCCCCGCGGTTTTGACAAGGTCATCGGTACATCTAGTGCGGGGTCGTCCTACACTAGGTATATCTTCCGGTTCGGGGTCGCCACTCGAGAACCTTTCTTCCCCATCGGTTGTCGGTTCTGCGAGCGAGGTTATTATGTAGTAACTAGTTCATAATAGTATTGGTCCAATCTCTAAAATAATTAGACAGAATTACTCCTTATTGTACACCAACATACAGCCTGTTTGAATTGGTATGTTGTCCCGGAAGGGGGTCAATGTACTCCTGGAGGTCAACAACATTTGCTTTACGAGTTTTAGCAAATCGGATTTATTCATTGAAGAAATGGCATTTAAAATTTACGTCAAAATTCTACTACAGAATTTCCGGGCAGCCCTAGATCAGCTGATTCGCTTGAACTATGTTGAAGTTTGTTAAATAATGATGTGGATTAGAAGAAACTCAGAAACAGGTCCTGCCACGCACTTCACTTTGGAAGTGAATTGATTTTTTGTAAGGAAATTTGGAATGATATATTTATTTCTATGGAAGTTTCTCACAACTTGTGGGTAACCATGGTCTTAATCACCCCCTTCCAGGATAACATACCAATTCAAACTCACCCTGTATATTACAAAAGTAAAGAAAACTAAATAACGTACAGTAAGTGCAATCAAATTACATAAGCAATACTCTTTGAAAAAGCAAAATATTATTTACAATGATGCTTACATTGTATTATCTTCGAAGAGAGTCTTCCATGAGTGCTCTCCGGTGGCACAAATGAATTAGAAAATTTGATTTGAAGTAAATCAGTCTGACTACAAAACAGATGATTTGTGATTTCACTGTGACGAGTTTGAGAGACTGTGAGATTTTATAATAACCCTCTAAAATATGGAAACAAACAGAACTAAAACAAACGGGTTTATAAAAAGGAGACGAAAATACACATAGTGGTCACACTAGCCCACACTAACAAAACATAAGTTATACCTGCCATAAAAGTTGATAGAGAAAAAAATGTGTTACCATGCCATCAACATAAATAAAAAACAAGGCAAATTAAATTAGCAGAATCACCTTTTTGTGTTTCAAAACATTTTTTTTTTCTAAGAAACATCAAACGTGTCTTATTTCAAAGTTGGTCGTCTCAACCTTGAGCGGCTGGACTGATTTGGCTATATTTTTAAATGTTACGAACATTCAACAACAATCCGAAAAGAAATATTGGAAAAGTTGCACCGAAAATTGGAAAATGCGAGAAAAACGGAAACGTACGAAATACTATAAGTAGTGCTTTAGGTTTTTAAGCAATTTTACTGGCTACAGCTGGCATCAACTCCTTGGGAATTCTGAGAGTATGGGCCCGATCCACCACGAGGGCCAAATGCGGCTCGGTGGATGTCACTGTATGCCCTCGGACTTTGTTACTCTTGATCATGCGGACTACCTCACAATGTTTTCCATCACTGTTTTTAGAGCAATCCGTACTTGATTTAAGTCTTCGATGTGGGTCCGACCCGGGATTCGAAATCTGGTGCGTCAGACTGAAGTTCGCACAAGTTCCCGCTCGCCTACGCGGCCTACGCGGTCATAGTAAGATATAAATGAATGAAATTTAAATATAAAAAGATCAGGGGAGTTTTGGCGGGAATGCGAAAATGTGCTGTTGTTGATTTTGTGTTATTTACTAAAACCTGTGTTTTATCGAGTGTTAATGTATAATAATGGTGGATTATTAACCATTGAGTGTTCGTAAACGTGCATGAGTGAAAGGCAAATAGTACAAAGACGAAAAACGTGTATTTTCGTATTCTATCCAAAACTCCATAGAAGCTTCAGTAAAGTATCCACCGCTTTACTGAAGCATCACTTCGACTTGACCGCGCTTAGACTAAACTTTAACGTGACTTTGACGACTTTCATGCACCAAAACTAGAGACTTATTACATATTATTATTATTTATATAACTTGACACTGGCTAAATACGCTAATCGCGTGGAGCCAAAAACAAAACAAAAAAAAAAGATCAGGTATAGCTTAAAGTCAGACCCTTTTATGTTGAACGTGTACTATTAAGTATTCTGTGGTTGAAGTTAGTGATTACTGATTAGTATGCAAGCACGAGAGTTCCCGTCACGTTTTTTTGCCTGCGAGCTGTAACTTGGGTACAAAACACCTTTATAGCCTCCCAACAAGGTTGTTACCACTTAGACTACCAGGAAATCGCCGCTGGTATTAGTTTCAGTTGAGCCTTTAGTCGGAAATTATAATTGACTTTGAATATGATCATTGAGTAGGTAAGGGGCACCTTAGACGCCCAAGCAAACGTACGTTTGCTTGTCAGAATAACAACGCTTTTGCGTCAAGCACGCATTTCGAGGATCACGAAATCCGCGCTTGACGCAAAAGCGTTGTTATTCTGACAAGCAAACGTACGTTTGCTTGAGTGTCTAAGGTGCCCCTTAGGCTTTAATAATCCGGTGTGACGTTTCAAATTCAAAATTCTTTATTCGCATACTCAAGGAGCTCTCTAAGTAGTAGGTTTCACTGGTAGGTTTCACTGTTACTAGGTGGTAGGCCAAAGGCCTAACTATTCTGCTAGTGTCCGTCTGGGTGTTCCGCCAAGCAGTAGCCGCAGGAATGCGACTTCACGAGCAAAGCGGTGGTACCACAGATATAGGTGGCAGTAACACAGACGGACATTCGCAGAAGAGTTATAGTCCTACCGCCTAGTAACAGGTCTGACATAATAAGCAGTGTTTTATTTTATATATCTTTATGTTGTTGTTAACACAGAATTTAGCAAAAGTTGTTACTAAGTTATATAAGGTTTTGGTAAAATGTGGTAGGTAGACAAAACACCGGGTCTGAGATATTTGTTGCATGTACAGAGGCTATTACTGGTTCGAACTGCTTCTAGATCTCAGAATTGAAGCTGTTAGGAAACAACAAAATGTTTTCATTTATATCATTAGAATTGGGTTTCATCATAATTAAACTCTTTTAGCTAGCGGCTTGTTTACAGGTTGTAACTTGTAATTAATCTTCAGGTGTATTAAAAGTTATTTTGTTATCATAATTATTTTGATCATATTGATGAACCAACGAAAAAAAGAGTACAGATCACGTATAGACTCTACAGACACGTCATCAATAGAGCAGAGTGTAATTTTATTTAAAAAAAAATCATACGTAACAGTATGTACTACTAGCTTCTGCCCGCGGTTTCACCCGCATTCCGACAGGAACCGGGCATTTACCGCGTTAAAAGTACCCTATGTTACTCTCCGGTCCATAAGCTATATTTATGCCAAAAATCACGTATATAGAAAGAAAGGAAATAACATTTATTCGGCACTCTCAAAACAAAGTAAATAGAACATAAGGAGAAAATGACAAAATTATTACACAATACAAAATTTAAAGAACATCTGCAGTGATGTGGCGCCGAAAAGGATTCACCTCAGCATAAAACAATCGACGCTGGTTTTCAGGTAAACCCTGCGGGTGATGACAGGCGGATTAGGGTATAAAGTATGGACGGGCAGTTAGTGCTTATAATTTTTTTTTCCTTCCTTCGGGCTAATTATTTCATTATCAGCCTCTTACGCTCCCACTGCTGGGATACCGGCCTTCTCTCAGAGAGAGGTATGGGCCATAATCCACCACGCGGGCCCAGTGCGGCTTGGCGGATGTCACATGTCCTAGAATTTCTAATTTCTATTCTAATTATTTAATTAACCCTATTTATATTACAATCTAGCCAAAGAATTAGGCTAATAAGCAATTTACATTTAACTTAAACTTCTAGATCGATATTAAAGAAAGTGTCCAATAACACTTTTTTAATTTAATAATGTAACATATCAACGCTTATAAATCAACTGCGTTAGGAAGAGCGTTGTTCATCCTCACGATAGAGAAGGACCTAGTGCATGATAATTGGACGTTTTCAGATTTTGATATTTTGACTTTTCCCGTGCTATTTTTCTCGTGGATCTACGCAAAGACACAGAATACGTTATACATCAACACCGACCTCGGTCTAAGTCCGTAGCAAAAAATGAAACGACCTTTATGAGATGTCAGACCAATTAAATCACGAGCAAAAAACCGGTCCGTCCGACGTAAAGTTACAAAATAATGGCTCCACTAAATAAATGATGCGTAGTTACGATTCGATAGACCTCCAATATAATTATGATTTATATGCACATATATACACAGAATGAATGTACTTAGATTTATTACACTCATTGCAGTTTAATACCACCTATCATTCAAAATAAGTTGAAGGCCGCAACCGAGTACAAGGTTAGAATCGAAATTAATAAGACAACAATATTTCCATACTTCATAGTATACGATAAATCGTTATATATGTTTTTGTGATGTTTTCGAAAGGTTCTGTGACCTTTGGCTCGGTTCAAATGTCATTTGTTTGATGGTAGAACAAGCAGCGACGATTTTCTTGTTATTTTGGTTTGTTTTGGTTAATCATCTGATACGTCCAGTGTTTTTCTCTTCTGTTATGGCCTTTGTATGGCAGTGTATTGATCTAATTTCAATTAAAGTATTTGGAACGTTAATATGGGTGTTATTGTTGTTACTGTGTTCTTTATTCTATGATATTTAAGTCATTTTCAAAGGCCCATTACATGGTACATTAAAAGTTTTATGTTCTTAGTACTTTTTTCTTTTTCCTTGAGATATTTGCTTAGTTCGTCTGAGGCGTGTTTGTAAAAAGATAGTGCTTCTTCTGTTCCTCTTAAGCAGCGCTATGGAGACGTGTTTTTATTTCAGTTCTAGAAAAAGAAATATCTACCTATTGAGAAAAATATCTCAGTTTTAGTTAAGATTTGCAGAAGAATATATGATTTACTTACATATTTGTAAAGTGTCTTTTAATTCTGCAATAAAAATCTTAATTTATCTTACGAGTACTTAAGTATTTTTCTTGAAACTAGGAAATCTCTTAAAAAGCATTTCTTCTTTCTTTTATGGATTTCATCAAGTGCATCATCAATACTGTCGTATAAACGACCTTCAGGGTCGTCCTTGCATTACATCACCAAACTGCCAACTTGTCACACAATGACAACTCCTGTAACAACGTGTTCCACAACATCCGACAATTGACCCAATTCGTCTAAATTGGCCCTTCCCGTCTGTAGGCACGTCTAGAAACATTGGCTACTCATTGCGTCTTGGATGAGGACCAGAAATCTGAAATGAAAGGACCACACCAATGGGTGTTGCATTTTGAACCTAGTTTACTTTTAAGAACGGAACTTAATCGCGATTAAAACACGGGTTTTTATTTACCTCGACGTTTCGATGAAGTTGCATTGATCGTGGTCACGAGAAGACGGAGAGACGAGTTCTTAAAAGTGAACAATGTTTTCGAATCGCGAAAGTTTATAAGTTACTATTTTGAGCCTTTGTTTGAGCAATTTAAACCAACTTTTATGTAAGTAATTTACGTATCATATACGGCTCCGTGGCTGTGTTGGGACTTGGCAACCCTGATCCCCGGACGAGGCAAACTGTGTGGAGAGAATTACATTTTGTTCTAAGGTCTTGGACGTTTATGTTGTGTCTATGCCATATCTATTTGACAACGGGTGGTAGTGAGTGAGATAATAAGCGAGTACGAAACTAGTCTCAACTTGAACTACAAGAACTAGTTACCTGTTTGGATGAAATCAGAAAACACTAGGAAAGACCTGGGTTTCTACAGAAAAGTAGCAATAACGAAGTTGCTTCACCCTACCAAGCCCGTTCAGCATCTAGCATCAAAATTACGAAAACACATTGTCTAGATTTGTAATATTTTTTTAATGATCTGTACACAAATGTATGAAGAATTGACGAAATCAAGAGACTACCTACTTGAAGCTGGCCGTAGTATGTAATTTTAACAGCTTCACAAAGTAAGCTTCACAAATCACAAAGTAGATTAGACAGCTAAAGAATGAAACACTTTGCCGGCATCTTTTATGTTTCCTGATAAGTGCAATCTGGCTGTCTTCAAGAGAATAGTGTACGGCTAAATGTGCGATTGTTAATTGTTGCTTAGAATCTGGTGTCATCCATATGTACCTACATGGGGCAGTTTAGACGCTCATACAAACGTTCGTTTGCTTGTCAGAATAACAACGCTTTTGCGTCAAGCGCGGATTTCGTAATACTCGTGCGCGCTTGACGCAAAAGCGTTGTTATTCTGACAAGCAAACGTACGTTTGCTTGAGCGTCTAAGCTGCTCCTAAGACGGCTCCACGACAATTTGTAAAACTGTGACTCCGTGGCTATTAAGTTAGTAGTAACTAGTAACCCTGCCTGCAAAGCGAGGTGCCCCGAGGCACAGAATAGATAATAAGTACAAGTCAAATTCCGGGGTCAATTTTCAGCCGGAGCAGTTTTTTTGTAGTGAGCATAAAGTTTTGGGTCTTGGATGTTTGTGTTGTGTCTCTGTGTGTATCCATGCCACCTGTGACACGGAATACTAGTGCAGGTGTATGAGTGGGGTAAGCGTTTATGTTATGTTTATTTAGTTACATGTTTTCCTTTGTCTACTCGACTACTCACCATTTGTCATTTCGTCGGGAGTGTACAAAAGCGCGTAATTAGCTCTGTAAAATAAATAACGCGTAACAAATAATATTATAATTCAATTTGAGTTTTTAACCCAGTGCATCCCTAAGATGCACTCGGCCAATTCGTCAGATTCCAAAACCAACCAATAGGAAGGTCGCGCTAAAACCATATAGCCCTATTTAATTTGATCAGCGGAAATATCGGAGAAACTAGCTTTTCACTCTTTCGTACAGTTTGGTAGTTATGCGCTATTGTACTTATCCCTGTCGATTTGCATGTGATCTTCTATCGGTATCTCATTTGTATTTTGTCAGTATATATCTGTAAGGTCTTTAAATGAGGTCATTGTCACGACGTGACGTGTTTTTCTATAGATTAACATTCGAATGGATGATTTGTGTTATGTTAGGCCATCAAAATAGGCTTTTATTAGTAAAAACAATTTAAAAATATAAAACAATAATTTAAGCAGTACTTTGAGGGAATTTGTTTTATTTATGAATAGGTATGCATAATTTTAATATTACGAATACACGAATTTTAGTATTTAAATCGTTTTTTAGTCGACTTCCAAAAAGTATGAGGCGCTCAATTCGTCTGTTCTTTTTTTGCGATGATGTTACTCGATTTATCTGTTACTAGCTTCTGCCCACGGTTGCCTATGCCAAAAATCACGTCGATCCGTTGCTCCGTTACTGCGTGAAAGAAGGACAAATCAACAAATCAACAAACACACTTTCGCATTTATAATATTAGTAGGATTCACTGTTTGCTCAAAATCTTGCAAGCAGGAAAGGTGTTAAAGGAAATCTAAATATTAAGCCACCGAAGTCCTTACGTTCTGCTACTTGATGATGCAGAAAAAGTTATAAACTTGTGACATGCGACTAAAAAAACTAACTAACTAAACAAAAAACATGCCACAGACAATCTCATGTTTCTGAGTTTCGATTTACTTACATTAATTTATTTATAACTTTGAATATAAATAAGATTTAAAATTTCAGCTTATTCAAAAATTCCATTAGTAAATTGCCTAATCTTCTATACAAATAAAATTGAAGTGTTTGTTTGTAATATCAAAGTTACAGCTTTTTACTAAATACATATGAAATTATACACGGTACCTATAACAAAACAACCATTTTTTAAATCTTTATATCTGTCTGTTTGTTCCAGGTAATCTCCAAAACGGCTGGATTGATTTTGACGGGACTTTCACTGGCAGATAGCTGATGTTACAAGGAGTAACTTACGCTACGTGGGTGAAGCCGCGGGGCACAGCTAGTTTTAAATATTATAATTTAGTTGTTATGTCGCAAATGGTTTGACCTTGCATAGGGGCATGTTTTCGAATGGATGACATTAGGTATTAATATTATGTAGGTAGTTAAGTAAATAAGTTAGGGGTCATGTTAACAAAATTAGAATATTGTGCAACTCCTTTTGGCGCCAGAAAAAGAAAATTAAATTGCTTTTGGCGTATGCTTGCCAATGTCATACAGACAGAACTCTACGATCTTTTATGTTGCAAAAAAAATGGATCGAACTGGTACGCAAATTTTCAATAAATGCTAACTTATAACTAGGTAGCTATGAATAATCTCCACGCCAGTGAAATCCAATTATTTCAATAAATTAGTTCTGCAAATATTCCGCAATTGTTATAGCGTTTTTCGTGACGGAATCTATCAATGAAATGTCGTGGTTCATGAACACGAATCCCTTTCAAATGCACAGTGGTTCCTTTCAAATGTATTACAGACAAATGATTTTATACAAGTAAAAATAGAACTTCAGTATTTTTAATTGTAAACAAGTTAGATTAGTATAATGTATTTTCTGAATAACAAATCATGTTTTTCAATATTCTCGTCTCACGAAAAGATGGAAGGAAAAGAAAAGAAAGAAGAGTGAACTGGCTTCGGTATAAATGCCTTAATGCTTATGACGTAAATGGGGTTCTATGGGGGATGTTGAGCAGTAGAAGTCTTCTTCTTGATGATGATAAAATAAAAATCATTGAATATGCCACTAATCCATTTAAAAATATATAAGTAGAATTCATCCCTGTCCCATTTTTCTTTTTTTAATTTTGAATACATTTGCCATGTCTGGGTTGTTTTATTTTTTATACTTTCATTAAACGAGACGAGCCAGTCGTTTGCGCATAAAACGACGGCCCATAATAATATCAGTGCAACTCAGAACTTTGAAATATGAAGGGCTGCGCGGCACTGCAATACGAGCGTTACCCTGAGACATTAAATATTAAGTCTCATAAGCCCAGTAATTTCACTGAGTACCTACTCTGCTTATCAAACCGGGAAACAGTAAATCTTGCACATTACTGCTTGGCGGCAGACTTCACGAGCAAAGCGGTGGTACTAACCCAGATGGAACCCAAAAAAGGAGTGTCGTAATGCTTTCAGGGTTCATAATGAATATGTGTGTGTATCATTAGAATCCTTACATAATCCCGAGTGACACTGGGCTGGGGCAGTCGTGTTTTTTTAATTATACTTGTTTATAATAATATGAGGTATAAATTTAGTAGACTTTATATTTAGTTGAAAGGGAACCACAGTTCGTTTTGTGTACGTATTGCAGCAATTGAGGTCAAGCTATTGTAAAGTAACATATTTAAATATCGTGCCCCTAACATATACCAGAGTTTTATCAATATCTTGAGTTAGCAACTACTGTAGTTTACTCCAAGACCTATACAGCTAGGTTTGGGTCATCTATACTTTTCTATAATATTCTAATATTACAAAGAAGCAAACTTTGGTGTATGTTTTACCCCTAAGGGGCAGCGTAGACACTTATGCAAACGTACGTTTGCTTGTCCGAATAACAACGCTTTTGCATCAAGCGCGCATTTCGAGTACCTATCACGAAATCCGCGCTTGACGCAAAAGCGTTGTTATTCTGACAAGGAAACGTACGTTTGCATAAGCGTCTACGCTGCTCCTAAGTGCTGTAGGCTATGTATTCTGTTCTGATACCATGCGTGTGAAACTGCGTGCAAAAGCTAGTCTACACAAGTTCTGAGTGGCATTGCAATTGTTATTGGCCGGCGTTATGCTTACCATCAGGTAAATGACCAGCTCGTCTCGTTGTCGAATAGTATAAAAATATATACAGATATAATGTGTTTGTAGTTAGCACTTTGAAATTTAAAAAAACGCACGTTAGGTTAGTAATCAGTTACAAAAACACCAATCACTAATACTATAGTATTTATGATTGGTGTACCTATCGTGTAACGTGCTTTTTCAAATGACTAAGTGCTAACTAAAGATAAAATAAAGAATTTATATGTAGAAATTTTACCACGTAGGTAGATAAGTCAGGCACAAGGTACAGGGCATCCCCAAGGCACGGAAGTCATATGTTCTGTGACTGAGGTGTCTCGCAGGCTTTTGTTTTTCAAATTCCTAGGTGGCACTACAATTATAGCCGCGCGTCTTCCCTACAAAACACGCACTATACGCTTACTATGTCCAGACCCTTAAAGATATCACATCAGTTGTTTACCAAAGTCATATCTCCCAGAAAGGGTCACAGCGCCTACTCTATAATCTGTGCGTTGCACTGTAGATGTTACTGTTGACACATATAGTACAACTGATGCAATTACCACGCAATTACGCGTTATCGCTGTAGACAAATTGAAGACAGCGATAAATCATAATCATATAGGTGACTAGGTACGTAGCAAGTGCATCTGGACTGTGAGCTAGATTTGCAGCGTTGTGTACTGTCGCCTTCAAGTGTAACCTACCTACACTCGAAATTTTTAATATGCAGACCGTAGACGCTTATGCAAACGTGCGTTTGCTTGTCAAAATAACAACGCTTTTGCATCAAGCGTCCATTACGAGATACTCGAAATCCGCGCTTGAAGTAAAATAAAAGCGTTTGTTATTCGGACAAGCAAACGCAATTTTGCATAAGCGTCTACGGTCTGCCATAGGATGTCACAGTTGTAATGTAGTATTTAGTATTTATAACACGAAACAAAAGGTCGAAAATAATAATTAACCATTAGCAATTGACATGTGCTCTATATAGAATCTATCGATTTATGCTCGTGCCACACTAACGCTCAATGTCAACGCCCACTATCACGATTAAAACGGCGTTATAATATTTCACACAGTAACGCGACAAACTGAGTGGCGCCAAAGAACAAGACCGCCATCCGATTATCATCTAACGTCAAACGTCATTGAAAGAAAGAAGACAATTTATTCCAAGGAACTGTACACCAGAGAATAACAAATACAGAATACATTTATTATAACTAAAAACTAGATAATATTAAAAACAGTAATATGATTTTTTTTAAACATGCTGTGTACAGCTGTCGTGTGCAGTCCCGGAAATGGTCTACGTACATCTTGCAAGTACTTTTGCCGTACCTCGCAGGTATATCGCGATTCGCGTAAGATAATTCAATGAATTTGTTTGATAGCTAATTTAACCAGCTACCTATGTATACATAGGTACTGCTATGTAGGCGCATGATGATATTATCTGCTCACCCAAATAGTACAATAGTGAATAGATACGAAATACGGGCTACATTGCGGAAATGCATTCATACTAAAGCAAAATATTTACTTATATAAATTAAGATTGTACGAATTATAAATTAATGATGAAACTGAAGTCGTCATAGGTGTTCAAACTGCTATGTTTAAAGGTCAAAAATTCTATTCCTGCTTAAAATTATGTATGATTTTTGTGAACTTTGCAACCGGATTTGTAAGTAACCATCCTCATTAAAAACAAATCCGGAACAACCGTGAATGATTTAAATAAGATATAAAGATTTGGCGGGGCGGCTTTTAGAATCGAATCGTGACCAAAATGCTGGCTTTTATCTCGCTCAAAGGATCAGCCTTGCTATATCCAGCGGGGCAGCGCGGCCAGCATTTTGGGGACTCTGCCGATATCCAAGCTTGATTTGTTAGTGGTAGGACTAACTCTTCTGCGAGTGCCCGTCTGGGTTGTTACCACCGCTTTGCTCGTGAAGTCTGCCGCCAAGCAGTAGTGTGCAAGCATTACTGTGTTCCGGTTTGATGAGCAGAGTAGCCAGTGAAATTACTGGGCTTATGAGACTTAATACCTAATGTCTCAGGGTAACGAGCGCATTGCAGTGCCGCGAAGGCCTTTGTGTTTCAAAGTTCTGGGTGGCACTGCAATTGTTATGGGCCGGCGTTATGCTTACCATCAGGCAAATGACCAGCTCGTCTCGTAACCAAATAACATAAAAAAATATATATACTTGCGACTAATTTTCGTTGAAACCAAATCTGGTTGAGAGTATTTCTTGGTATAAAGTAGATGTGAGATAATACATATATTATGGATGCAGTGTGACGCTACTGAAACACGTTTTTGGTATCTTGTATAAAATTATCTGACACAGTCTTTATTGTACTTACATACTAAAAATCTCTAAGGTCACGGAGTGCTCCCAACCAAGTTGCTTACCTCCATTTTTTTCTAGAGCCAAATTAATATTAGCATATTTAAATTTTAATCACACTCAAAATCCGTCCGTATTTTTTATTGGTTTGGTGGTGTCTTGGTTTGTCCTTCATTCACGCTGCAACAAAGCAACGGATCGACATGATATTTTGCATAGATGTACTTAGGTAGTTTCTGGACCGGAGAGTAATATAGGCTTACATTTTCTTCCAGAAAAATGGACGGTGCCTGTGGAAATCACCGCGCGGAAAAATCCGCGGGCAGACGCTAGGTAACCTCGGTATTGAATAAAAACGAAAATTCTTTAGAAGGTAGAACGCGACGTAGGTATTGCCCACCTCGAATGTCATAAATTCCTTTCCAAATAACATGCTTACCTATAAACTTGTCAAGGCAGGGTACAAAAAAAATTGCAAAACAAAACCAACTGCGCCTGCTATAGACAGTTTTCACTGGCGACTTGGCGAATGGCTACTTTGAAGATTGTAATCCTTTCGGGACCTTGTTATAATGAACATTATTAATATAGTTGCTATAATTAGATGAAGCTTAAAGCTTGCTTATTAGGACTTGGTACCTATATGGTTTAAATTTCTGTAGGTGTCTGTCCAATTTCAGACAAGGTTGTATCAATGGATTGTGACAATGGTCGGTTCTATAAAGCACTGGTACATTGTGAAATTTGTGATTTTAGATCAATGTAAAGGTTAATTTAGCGTAAAACCCATTTCAACTGGTACGAAATGGATTGAGAAATCCATTAATTCTGACTTCTTGTGTTTGTGATAGTTTTTTGTTTGTGCAGAAAATAGAAATATCTTTCCTCTATCATTTTACCTAGGTAGATACCTAAGTAGTACCTACTATGTTTGTACCATCAACGTATTTATGAAGATTAAAGACTTACCTATATTTATTACCTAACTTTTAAAATAACGCGGTTATTTCAAACTTATCACGCTTCACCCAGTTTTATTGTTATGAACATTTAATTATTATGGTCACGGTAAGGCTCTTACCAAGTTTACAGGTCAACGTCTTCATAAAAATGAATGTTGACTTTAGTAAAGTTAGACGAGAGTTTAGCAAAATTTTAATGTAACTTACAGTCATACATAAATTAACAAGTTATAATAATGATGTTGTTTTTGAACCTATACTATTTCGAGGTGGTTAAGGTACCTACTAAATAAATCCATAATTCATAAGACTTACCAGTTACTAAATCCCATGAAACGTTCAAATTTATATTCCTATTAGGTCGGTAGAATCACAACATCCTGTCATAGTAGCAACATTGGTATACCTTTCCAAACAATAGGACACAAACACTGCTTCTCCGGTAAATTGCAAAAAAAGCTAAACTTGAATTAAAACCTCAACTAAACTGTACAAAAAACACTCGTTAAGCTTTAGTGGAGCTGTTTTTTTAGTTTCAAGTTATTTGATGCTATTCGTATACGAGTTTGTCTATTTTTAGTGCGGGTGGGTCCCCTTGAACGTCGGGTGGAGACACAAACGCGCGCGTCGACGGACTGGTACGAACTGAAACGTTATGCACGCGGTTGAACTTGGCTTGGTTTGCGCGGGAGTCAATCTGTTGCACTTTGTGCTGTGATTTCGTGCGGTAAGGGTTTTTTAGCTTTAGTTTTGTTAATAGTTGCTATGATAAATTTCAAACAAGCAGGCGAAATTATGGCATGGTAGTGGAATTTTCTTTGAAGGGAAAGAAAATAAGATTACTCATGGCACTGATTGGTTCCAAAAATTTGTGCTGCATTGCATGGTAGGTAGGTAATACTAGGTACTGGAACCTACCTAGTGTCTACCTGTCTTGGCCTTGGCCATTTGGCTCACCGTGATTCATGATGAGAACACTTTCGTGCCTGAATTAAGGGATTAAGCTCATGTCATATAGGTAATAATTATGTAGAATGTAGATATGGGAGAAGGTGATAGCGAGATGCATGAGAAATGAGAGTTACTAAAACTGAACCACCAATGGATCTCTTCAGACCGGAATCGGAATAGTCCGGAACTAGACTATGTACCTACGTAACTATTTACTTTATTATTGACAATAGGTAGGCATGTACGGCTAACTAGGTACTCTAAATTCACGCAACAGACTTCTTCTATCTACCCACCTACCTTTTTTTAGCCAGGAAGCAACGGCATCAACTTTTCAGATAGTTGTGGTAGGTATAATACCAACAAAGTAGGTAATAATACATTATTATAATTATTTATCTATTGAGCATTGACGCAATGAAAAGTTTTAAATTATAATAATTATCTAGGTTTATCTAATTAAAATTTTATTTTTTTGAATAAGAAACCAATTTACAAATATGTTTTAAAAATATTGTAAATCAAAATTGGTCGAAAGCGCCATCTGTTATGATTAAAAGAACTAATTTCATAAACGTAGATTATTTTAGTACGAATAACAACTGTTAGATGGCGCTACATTAATAGACAACGCCATCTAGTAAATTCTCTAAGAACTGGTTGTACACTCATTGAACTCAGAATAATCTCTAATCTCTTACGTATGACCAATTCTTGTGCATTTAATGGATACGTAGTTCAACAGATGGCACTGTTTTAAAATGAGCAAAATAAAGTTTCGAAACGCACAATACACATTCGTTTTAGGGCTCCTTACATCGAAATGAAAAAGCGAGGCCCATTAACTTTCTTATCCGTCTATTTGTCTGTCAAGGAGCTTGAGGTATGAAATACAGTTATATAATACACATTTTGGAAGTAGGTAGATGCTGGAGATTCGAAGTAGGTAGGTACTATATAATTTTCATTATGCATCGCATTAACCAGCCAGGATTACTATAGGTTGCGACCTTTTATTATTAGAGTTTATCGAAGCTGACGTGAATTGACGTGATACGCTAAGCGTTAAGTATGTTTTTATTTTTACTTCGCGACTACTTATTAGCATAAGTATGCAAATGCCTAGAATAACACACTAGAAAACTTACCTATTACGTTATTACCTACTTCTACTCGTATTAAAGGGTATTTAATAAGTCATAATAAGTAAATAATACAAATTTCTATGCTGCAAGAATAATAAGTAACCTACCTATATATAATACATAAAATGAAAAGTTAAAATAAAACAAATTAATCATGCTTAAAAATCCATCTAATTAATTAATATAGTATTCATTGCAGCTGCCAGTGATCCGTTAACAAGCTATGTTTTTTATATTCCATGTACAATAAACAAATTTACATACTAAAGAATGTGTGACTTCATAATTAAGACAATAATAAAATAACAATACAATACAATGATACAAACTAAATGAAGTGCCAAACAGTGTAGATCAGAAGATTCGTTTTTTTTGGTGATGTTTAACCTTTGGACTTGGGATTTCATCACCTCATGTTAAATGACGATGTGGTCAAAGATGGTAAGCACGCTAAATCTAAAATTAATATCGATAATATCAAATTTATCCCTAAACTTGATCTAGGTATCTCAAGTAAATTCTCTGTCTAGTACCTAGTCTGACAGCTTTTACAGTGAAAACGAAATGAAATCTTCACAAAAGCAAACCAGACCTCCCTTTATTGCTTAAAGGAGTTCCACTACCAGTGGCAGCGTTACCACCGATAATCCTAAAATCCCCATCATCGTCGTCATCATCTTCACCATCTATCCCCACTAAAAAGTCGAAGACCTCGTTACCATCTTTACCAGTGGTGTTCTCTGTTTCCTCTGTTATGTTTACTCCACTTCTAGACATAAAGTCTGATTGCTCAGGAAAAATCAAACCTTCAATGTTTTGATTTCTAGGTTTCGAATGGCTAACATCAAAAAGCATGGCATCTTTATTTCGGGTAGGAACATGTCTTTCAAGAATTTCAAAGACATGTACATTGTCTTTAGAATTTTGTGGAACTGGTATGGTGGCAATTGGAGTGTCCTTTCTTCTTAATGACATATCTATACGACTCAGTTTTTCCAGTGTTTTAATTGGATCGCTATGTATTTCGACGACACTAGATATTGGTACACCTGTATTTCTAAACTCCCTAGACTCTACACCGTTCTGACTTATTACGATACCATTAAGAACATTATCATTCATAAGTGAGATATCGACATCAGATGTTGGGTTTGGTATCTGGATTCTCGCAGGGTAGTGATGACTCTTAACAACAACATCAAGGGGTATTTCATGTGATCTACCTTCAACTATTTTGTTTATAGGTTGATCGTTAAATTTTAAGCCAAAGTTTAATGAGTTAAGTTTTTTGGAATAAGAATTATCAGTCATGTCTTTATTTGGTTCAAAACCAGGTCTGGCAACCCTTTGTCCAATGTTATTTTCATTACCGTTTACGTTTATGAAATTTGAAGGTTGATAGGATACTTGTCTTTCCTGTTCTTTATTTTTCTTTCTCTTAGACGTTTCCTTTGATTTACCAGAGTTATTTTCTTGGGGTTGTTTTTGTATTTTCTTATTTGTAAGATCACCACTATTTTCATCAGTTAATCTCTCTGGATTCACTTTTCCATGCTGTTTTTCATTGGATCTGGTTATTTCTTCACTTCCATTGTATGGTATTCCTAGAAGATCGTGTTTTGGCTTACTGACCATAACCTTGGGTATTGCCTTCCAAGAGTTATCTAAGATGCTCATAGTCGAAAATGGTAGATAAACTTTCCCAAGCGGCAGCACACCCAATATCTTCTGTGGATGTGAAGTTGTGACTAAAATCACTTGTGAATAAGGCAGTTGTACTTGTGAGGAGTGTAAATCTGGTTGCAACCAATTTTCCAAAGGCACTTTATTTCCAACCAATATTGGTATGAGACCCAAACTATGGATATCTACTATTGTTCCATAGGAATCAGTAAGCGTACCACTACCTGATACATACATACCGTTATCTTGAAGAATCTGTAATATGTAGTTTCCTAAAGAACCAAAGTCGATTTGGTCTCGTCCTTGAAATTGTTCCATTTGATCTAGCATCCATTGATTAAACTGGCCGGTTCCTTGCTGTTTAGATGGAATAAGTCGAGGAACAACTGGCGGAAATATTGGTAAATTAAACTGCTTAGCTTCTTGATGCATAGATGGAATAGCAGGAGGGAAAACTTGCGGGTACTCTAAACTAAATTGCCCAGTTCCTTGCTGTGTTAATGAAGCATCAAAAGGGATAGCTTGTGAGTATTTTGAGATATTATCTGTGTGACGTGGTACATCCATTTCATTTATTTTATAGTGGGATGGAGTATCAAAGTTAAATCGGTAGTTGTTCTCTTGAGGTCCAATATTAGGGGCAACTTTAAATTCTAGTTCATCGTTCATTCCTTCTTCAGGTGTGGGTAGATCAATGAAAATATTTGTCTCAGGTTTCGCCTTTACGTCTTTAGGTGGTGCAGAGTTACCGGAACACTTGCAATCTTGACGGTTGTGAGACTGGTGGTTGTGATCGTATGAAGAGGGAGCGCCCCATGTTTCACTGCAATTGAAAGTGCGATAAACAAAGTGCGACACAAACATTTTTTTTTAAAAACCCTTAGTTAAAAGAGCTGATTTTCTTCAAACGGTTTAATGGATTTTTTGAATCATAGCTAAGAATGTCACCTTTCAAACAACAATACTAAATCAAAATCAGGCAATCCGTTTAAGAGTTACGATGCCACAGCAGACACACTGACACACAGATAAGCTCGTTAAACTACAACCCTCCTTTTTTGTGTCGGTGGTTAAAAATGAGGACCATCGTTGAAATGCAAAAAATACATCCGGGAGCAACAGATGTATTTTTTGCAAGAAAGAGAGACAAAAAACAAAACACACTTTCGGATTTACAATACTTATTATTATCTTCTGCACTCAAAGATAATGTAGCTTCCTATACCTATGTGAAAGTATTTTTAGAATCGGACCGAATCGGGGTTTCAGAGATTAGCGTATTTTTAGAATTGGACCGAATCGGGGTTTCATAGATTAGCGCATTTTTAGAATTGAACTGAATCGGGGTTTCAGAGATTAGGGCATTTTTAGAATTGGACCGAATCGGGATTTCAGAGATTAGCGGTAACAAACAAATATAAAACAAATATTTTCTCTTATCTATAGATATAGATAGTTTGAATATATGTATAGTTTAGTAAGTAGGGACGGTGCAACTTCATTCATTATTAGCTCTGCCCCACGGCTTCGCCCACGTAGCCTACGTTACTCTTTATTACATTAGCTATCTGCCAGTGAAAGTCCCGTTAAAATCGGTCCAGCTGTTTCGGATATTACCCGAAACAGACAGACAAAAATAAAAAAATAAAATGGTTTTTGTTACATATTCTGTTATATGAGTTTAGTAAACAGCTGTTATTTTGATATTACAGACACTTAAATTTTATTTATTTAATAGAGTATATAGATATATATATAATGTTAAGTACCTGGTATAAGTTGTTAATAACATCAGCATCGCGAGAATAGAGATCTATAAAAGAATCGTTATTGTTAAATTTGTCGTGTCATTATTGGTTTGGTCTCAATAAATACTAAATACTAAACAATAAATCTAAAATGAATCGGTATTGGAATAAACAAACATTGTACTTAAGGTTTTTAATGTTTAATACATGAGATAACTAGCTTCTGCCCGCGCTTTCACCCGCGTTCCCAGAGAAACCGCGCACTTTTCCGGGATAAAATGTAGCCTATGTTACTCTCCGGTCCATAAACTATATCGAAGCCAAAATTCACGTCAATCCGTTGCTGCATGAAAGAAGACAAACCAACAAAATTAGTTAATTAATATTAGTAGGAATAGGGATATCAATAAAATAGAATAAATAACAGGATTATTACTAAAAACTCTGGAGCAAAATAACATCGTATTAATAAGTAAACAATAAACAAGCAAAGAAAAAACAAACGCTTGCACGTTCATACCCCTGGACTAGGATTCCTCTTGTCTTAAGTGTCATAAACACAGATACTCAACACAAACATCCGAGACCCGAGATCAAACTATAAGCTCGAAACTGTAAGACAACGTATACCCTGACCGGGAATCAAACACGGGCTCGCTTTGGGTTCCGTTACGACTAATCTAACCACGGAGCTGTCAACTTCATTTACATATAACTTCAACATTAAGTTACCTTTTCGGAAACCATTTTCTGAATTATCTTAACACCAAAGATTATAGAAAGAGAAACGATTTCACATGTCTATGAAGCGATTTCGTAAACTGAAACTAATACAAAACACTTTCCTATTTATACTAAAGTAAAAAATAATTAGTGCGAAATCATCTAAATGAGTTAATTGATTTTGGTTAATTAACGTGAAATACACGATATGTTGTACTAATTGTGATGTGGGTCTAATGGGAAAACATTAACACCTTTCACCATAATGATTATAATTGGCAACTATGCCTGCTAATTTGATAATAAGATAAACTTGTTTCGTATATGTACACAGGTAGTGGGGTGCTATGCCGGGTAACCTCCTCGTGGTGCACCCTGGGTACCTGCCAGCAACCTCCCTTGGTTGACCGTTTTTGGTCCCGGAGAGGTTGCTGGCAGTTAGCGAATAACTCGGCGAGGTAGGAATTCTAACCCTCAGAAAGGCGCAGCAGATGGCTCAGTGGATGAGGCACAAAGGCTAAGCGGGGTCCAAGAGTCCGCGGGGAGGGGATTTGGACGTGCGGGTATCACGCGCGCTCGAGCGCTATTATTGCTATTAGACGGATACAGACGAAGACGAGGTGGGACGCGCTGCCGTTCCGAACAGGATTCGGAAAAAAAAACGCTGGCACCGTCTTAACACGTCATATTAAAACCTTATTGCTTCCTTTCACAAACTAATTTAGTGTTATGAATTCCTTTGCTAAACGTTACGTCAAGGATTTCAAATGCGTTACGTACATGGAGGAAGGAAATACGTCAGTGGTTACATAGAGGTACGTTTATACCAAAGATAATACCATAGAGTAGTATGTACTGTTAAAAACAAGCCAAATGCGAGTTGGACTCGCACATCGAGGGTTCCGTACAAACTTTCAGGTATATAAATATTTCATCCATCACGGGAATCGAGTCTCGAATTTTCCTGCTTTTTCCGTCGCCCAAACTTTTTATTTTATTGTTATTTTTTCTGTAGGCCACTACAAATGTATGGTTTTCGGATTTTTCTCTTTATTTGTCCTAAACTGTTTCATGATTATAGGTCGACAGACAGACAACAAAATAATCCCATATAAGGGTTCGATTTCTCCTTTTGAGGTACGGAACCCTAAAAGGAATACAAACTGACTTTGATTAAAATCGTCAAAAATTTTAAGCTGTGTATACTCTTTGGCTGTGTCGTAAAAGTCACGTTCTCTTTGACAAAAATAGATTTTATACAGTTTTCTGGTTTCCTGCAACTCTGCAACTAAACTGCAGTTGGAGCGGTCTTACAAAAAGATGAAATAAACCCAGGTTGAAAAAACAGTAACCATCAAACTATAGTACTATACTAGTCTGTGACAATAGCCAGCCAAGCAGAAAAAGACCCGACATGGACAACATAAAAATGTTTTCCAGGCTTTACTCGGTAATACATACGAAGATTCATCCAAAATTATTTCAAAAACCGGAGTCTATGAAGTCATTAATCTTCAGTGTGAAAACGCCGCCGCCGGTGCTAAAACAGGCAAGGTTGTACTCGGACAAAGGAAAAGACTTGAAGAAAACAGGCAAATCGGAAGAGCTGGAAGTCAAAATGCCAGGTTTCATCCACCCGGAGACCATAAAAGAAGAAGGGTACTTTACGCAAAAAGCGAAGCAGGAGCTTGAAGAATTGAAGAGGAAGGGCATTAAAAACCCTACTTTGACTAATCCGGAAAAAAAGGAATAATGTTTGAGAAATAAAGAACATTTCATTTTAAAACAACTCGCAACTTTAGTTTTTAATTTACTAACACGCAATTTCGCAAGCCAATATCCAAGTAATATGTAGCATTCTCTTTGGAAAACATCATATCTACTGTGATCATCAAGACGCCTGTCAAACGTGGAATATTATGGCAAAATCCACCTTTCATGGGACAGGCCCATCTTCAGCAGTTGATGTTTTCCGGCCGACACGAATAACAAGTTTGTTTAGGAAGCTGCTCAATCTTGTTTTGAAGACTGCCTTATTATACTTATCGGGAAACACAGACGCTGGCAAGGATTTCTACTCCTTACCAGTGCGCATTATACGCGAGACAAGCTGGTCGTTTGCCTGATGGTAAGCATAACGTCGGCCCATAACAATTGCAGTGCCACTCAGAACTTTGAAACAAAGTCCTGCGTGGCACTGCAGTGCGTCCGCTACCCTGAGACATTAGTTATTAAGTCTCATAAGCCCAGTAATTTCGCTGACTACTCTGCTCATCAAACCGGAACACAGTAATGCTCGTACATTACTGCTTGGTGGCTGACTTCACGAGCAAAGCGGTGGTACCAACCCAGACGGACACTTACAGAAGAGCTCCTACCACCTATGGTAAAAAGCCTTGCCAAAAATAATATACTAGCCTTGTAGAACTCAGATATTATTGTTATCATTATATATTCTTTTTAGTTCTCCTTAGATTATTATTCTCTTTGTTTGGATTTGGCATTTTGACCAAAGAGAATATAAAGCTACGCTCCATAGAATAGATATTTTTTCTATGGTACGCTCCTGTGACCTAGCTACATATATAGTAATCTGTGGTGACAATTCTGACAATTATCAGACGTAAGGTATTAGTTTTTCATAACTTAAAAACTAAAGAAAATGGCAAAAAAATATAAAAAAGATGAAAAATTAGAAAGAAAAATGATAAAATTAACCACGGTTTAAGCTAATACAACTATATACATATACAAGACAACACTAACCATTCTAAGTCAACATACCTAATATTATACCGAAAAAATGATTTCCTATACGACCACAAAAACGGTATTAAAATCCGTACTCCAGGCCTACTTCCTAAGAGTAAATGCCAGATATTCTACAGGTAATATGACACCAATAAATAATCGAGTAAAAATATTTTACAAAGCTAAGCTCTTAACACAAAGAGAGTCCATGAAATTTACTAATGGCAATAAAGAATTGTGTCACTTTGCCCATGGAGGTATAGGTACAAGATATATTCCAGTTTTAAATGACGAAACCCAACTGAACGGAGGCTATACACTGGCCTTTATGATGGATCCAAAAGATAAGATACATTCTTTGCCTGTCTTTGGTAATTGGCAATGGTATACTGAAGCTAAAGAAGGTCCCACTGGAGGTGGTGTCGTCAGACGTTCGGGAGGTGGCATAGGAAAACTTGACGCAGCAAGCGAGGATGGCTTTTTTTTTAAACTAAATAAGTCACAGTTGGAAAAGCTGAAGAAGATGATGAAAGAAAAAGAGTTGAAGCGGAGCGAATCTGCGCCAAAGAAGGAATGAGAACAGGTGATGTTTGAACAGGAAATGAAAATGAATAGGAAAACCCTCCTTAATACTCGGGTGAGTGTATTTGAAACAGTGATTATCTGGACAATAACGAGAAACAGAAAGAAATGAAATAAAATACGATCTCACCAAAGGCACTTTGTTTGGTTTTATAGGTTCGGGTATGTTTAACTTTAATATTGTGTGCGGTGCATATGTCAGCTCACCAGGAATTCAATGATAGTATCAAGAATAGATATATCTTCTATATTGTTTTCTCATTACTGAAAGTCCTTCCCGCTCTGGAAGGCCGTGGTCAAGGTGCTGACTAGCTGCTTCCTCACCGCCCATGTCTTCGGCTTATGAGAGCAGCAGTAATAGCGAGTTGCATAATCTCCTTCACTATGTCAGACCAGCGGTGAGGAGAGCAGAAGGGGAGCTTGGGCGCGTAAGAACGCGTCTTTTGTTATCTCTATTTTGAGGCTACCAGTGGCTATGACTGGAGGCCGCACGAGCAGCGCAATGCAGTCCTTAGACGCTTATGCAAACGTTCGTTTGCTTGTCAGAATAACAACGCTTTTGCATCAAGAACGGATTTCGAGTATCTCGTACTCGACGCTTGATGCAAAAGCGTTGTTATTCTGACAAGCAAACGCACGTTTGCATAAGCGTCTACGGTCTGTATAACGCAACTATAAATATTCTTAATTTTTTCAAAAACTTTTTAACAATAGAAGAGTTTTCGCCAAATCTTTTTACGTTGCTTTTTGTAAAAGTGGGGTAGTTGGGGACGATCCCATCTTGGGAGGTATCGGCTCTTTGAGAGATTATCCGGGCGTAAGCTATTGTGGTCGTTGATACATTTGCCGTGCCGACATGCAGAATGCTTGCAATGAAAACGACAGAGTTTGAGGATTTTTGGCGTGTAACAGGCATTTTTATTCAAGATTAATAGTTAACGCACATCTCGTTAACTAGTAGTTAAAAAAAAGGAAGGAGTAGAAATTTAAATGTGGGTAAAGAGCTTATAGACAAAAGGATTCTATTAGATAATGATATAAATTTTCAGTTTTTTCAACTTACGATTGGCTCACGTTTAACCACAATCTCACCCGATGGTAAGCGACGATGCGGTCGACGGTATTGCACGTTTGATTAGAAGGTACCTGTTCACTTTGGTTTTGAAGACTACCACATTATGTTTTTTTACTTTTTTATGCTAGTTGGTAACGAGACTGGTCGTTTGTCTGATGGTAAGCATAACGCCGGCCCATAACAATTGCAGTGCCACTCAGAACTTTGAAACACAAAGGCCTGCACGGCACTGCACTGTGCTCGTTACCCTGAGACATTAGGTATTAAGTCTCATAAGCCCAGCAATTTCACTGAAGGAAGTTATCGGAAAAACAACGACGCTGACAAGGAATTTCGGTCCTTCGCAGAGCACATTATAAAGGTCGAAGCAAAACGCTTAGTTCAAATTGGATTTCAACCATAAAAGGGTGACCGCAACCATGTCTAAAATGATAAGACATTATCGTGTTAGATTTTCATCTCCAAAGTTTTTGCGAAATATATCTTCCTTTGATCGCTACTAAAAACCGTTAACGCAACACCTAAAGAATTTCTTTCATTACGCACATATTGTAAACTGAACTTAATTATCAATTGAGGATCTTGTAATGAATACCCCATACTCCGATACGCTGCATACTGTGACTGGACGTTCGGTAGCGCACAAAGGCGGTGTATCAAAGCAGCGGTTCTTTTGATGAAGGCAAAGATACCGGTTGAAATGATACATTCTCTTTTTGAATATCGAATCGCCTTTTCATTGTACTCGACATGTGTTTGTATGGATAGCTGGGAAAAAGTTGAAAATACTTTGATAGATAGTCAAAGTGAGTTGTGAGTCATGTTTCTGGAATTCTGTTTCGGTAATAGTTGGTTAGTTGGTATACCCGTAGGTATACCGGTGGTGGTTTTTCCGGCAGAATTTTCCCCAGCAACATCATAATTTACTGCGATCAATAAGGGCGTGTGTGGCCGAGCGGGAACTTGTGCGACTTTCAATCCGACGCACCATAGTTCGAATCTCGACTCGGCCCGCACCAATGACGTATTACAAGTTATGTGGATTATTCACACTCGCTCTAAAACGGTAAAGGCAAACATCGTGAGGAAACCGGCATGTTCAAGAACCACAAAATTCGAGGACATATGACATCCACCAAGCCGCGCTGGGCGCTCGTGGTGGATTATGGCCCATACCTCTCTCTCTGAGAGAAGGCCAGTATCCCAGCAGCGTATGGGAGCGTAAGAAGCTGATAATGTAAATAAGACGCCTGTTATGCAAGCGTGATGCATTATGGCAATCTGGTCCTCATATCAGTTACCATATAGTAGGACTAACTCTTCTGCAAGTGTCCGTTTGGGTGGTTACCACCGCTTTGCTCTTCGTAGTCTGCCACCAAGCAGTACCTAAAATAAATTAAGTACTGTGTTTCGGTTTGATGAGTAAAGTAGCCAGTGAAATTGCTAGGCTTATCAGACTTAATACCTAATGTTTCAGGGTAACGAGCGCAAGTGTCTCTTTATGTTCCAAAGTTCTGAGTGGCACTGCAATTGTTATGGGCCGGCGTTATGCTTACCACCAGGCGAACGACCCGCTCGTCTCGTTATCCAATAGTTCAAAAGCCTATGCTCAGCATAGTTTTCGGCTCATGATAAATGATTTTGCGAAGTTGATTCAACTAAATTAATGAAATCACTTGCATCAAATATTTTTTCCACGTTCTTCACTTACTACTTGGAATACCCGATTAGATTGAACTGGTGTTCTTGACAGGACTCGAACTCAAGACCTCACGACTGTCACTGCGTAAGTGGCATAGCATGTAAGGCTAGCAAAAAAAGAGTTTGTTTTAAAAATGTTTATTACACGCAGCAATATAATTATATAATAATAATTGCGTAGATATAAGTAGATTGCCCGGAGAGTAAAATGGGCTACTTTTTATCCCGTAAAAATGCACGCTTCCTGTGCGAATCTCCAAGCAGGTGGAAGCTAATAATATACAACTGCCATCGTAATTACGATGGGTAAGATCAAGGGGAAGCGACGTGTTGGAAGGAGAAAGAAATCGTGGCTCAATAATATTAGAGAATGGACCGGCATCGCAAGCGTAGAACACCTGTGGCGCGTGGCAAGAGATAGAGATAGATATGCGGAGCTGACAGCCAACCTTCAGTAGTGGAGAGGCACCGCAAGAAGAATAAGTTAGATTAGTACAGTAGTAGTAGGCACGAGCGGTACTATCTTCTCCAACTTATTATGATGGGTAAGATCAAGGGGAAGCGACTTGTTGGAAGGAGAAAGAAATCGTGGCTCCGTAATATTAGAGAATGGACCGGCATCGCCAGCGTAGAACACCTGTGGCGCGTGGCCAGAGATAGAGATAGATATGCGGAGCTGACAGCCAACCTTCAGTAGTGGAGAGGCACCGCAAGAAGAAGAAGTTAGATTAGTACAGTAGTAGTAGGCACGAGCGGTACTATCTTCTCCAACTTATTATGATGGGTAAGATCAAGGGGAAGCGACTTGTTGGAAGGAGAAAGAAATCGTGGCTCCGTAATATTAGAGAATGGACCGGCATTGCCAGCGTAGAACACCTGTGGCGCGTGGCCAGAGATAGAGATAGATATGCGGAGCTGACAGCCAACCTTCAGTAGTGGAGAGGCACCGCAAGAAGAAGATCGTAATTACAGGCGAGGACTAGCTGGTAGGTCCAACTCTTCTGCTACTGTCAGTCTGGACAGGTACCACCACTTTGCTCGTGTGGTCTACCGCCGAGTAGTAATGTGCAAGCATCACTGTTTTCTGGTTTGATGAGGAAAGTAATTAGCGAAATTACTGGGCTTATGAGACTTAATACGTAATGTCTCATTCTCTTAAAACGCGCCAGGCCTTTTTATTTCAAAGTGCAATTCAATTCATTTTATTCAATGAACAATTGTTACATTGTGTTTGAAACAAGCATAGTTCTTCACTGCAATTTTTTGGGCCCGCGGTATACTCACCATAAGGAAAATTACCAGCTCATCTCGTTAAAAAAGTAGACATTTATAAAATATTTTAAATGGTGTCAAATACCCTATTACACTCGTAGGCAGCTTACAAACGTCAAACTAAGTAACATGTAACTATACTTAATGATAACTATCTGCTGCCCGCGGTTTCACCCGCGCGGAGATATTGGATTTCATGGTTTTAACTTTTTTGCGCGGAACCTTAATTGTTTTTCTAAAATAAAAGTAGCCTAAGTTACTCCTTGTAACATCAGCTATCTGCCAGTGAAAGTCTCGTCAAAATCGGCCTAGCCGTTTCGGAGATCACCCGGAACAAACAAACAGACAGACAGACATACAAATAGACAGACAGACAAACATTTAAAAAATTATTGTTTTGTTATAGGTACCGTATATACTTTCATATGCATTTGGTATAAAGCTGTTATTTTGATATTACAAACAGACGCATCAATTTTATTTATTTGTATAGATTAATGCAAACATATGAGTTTTCTGCTGTCGGTACATGCGCATGCGCACAGCTACGGGAGCTCGACGAGCGCAGCAAGGGGTCGATCTCTGTTTGTGAAGATAATCTCGCTGTCTACCACTGACAGTCGCGTGATGATGCCCGACTCCCAGCGGTCACGGGTTTTTTTGTAATAAAGGTCAACAAGTACCTAAATAAAGATTTTTACTGGCTTTTTTCCATGTCCCTGAGGAGAGAAGATTATAGATGAAATAATTTATAGTAATTTATGAAGTGATTGTATGGCACGAAGACCACTCTTACTAGCACTGATTTTTCGTAAAATAATGTATCTATTAAAATACATTGTAATAAGTATTATAAGATTTCGGGTAGGTTGGTTTTTAATTGACTTGAAATAATGAGGAGGTTCTCGTCAATTCGTCTGAACTTTGTTTAGGCGATTTTACTCAGTCAACCTGCCAGTTTTCACCTATTTATATTATTCTTTTTTCACAGATCTCTATAGATATGTTATCGTCCACAGATCTATATAGATATCAGATATGGTTACAACAGAATGGAGTTAGACAACGGTTAGACACTACATAAATCAAGATTTGTGGTTGCTCATACTTGAACACGAGACTAAGGCATGTTTAGGAGTTAAATGCTGTTTTTTGTAGGCTGTTTTTTTAAGTCCTCCGGCTCCGTAGCTAAGTTGGTAGTAACCCTGCCTGCAAAGCGAGGGGTCCCGGGTTCGATTCCCGGCCGGGGCAGATTTTGTGTAAGCATAAAGTTTGTTCTCGGGTCTTGGATGTTTGTGATGTGTATCTGTGTGTGTCCATGCCACCTGCGACACAGGGAATCCTAGTGCAGGAGTATGAGTGTAAGCGTAAAAAAGTTATGGGTGGGGACTACATTTATTATGGGCTAGCGTTACCACCAAGCAACCGTCTCTTTATCCAATAGTATAATAAATATTTGAGTAATTTCCCAATCCATAGGTCCAACACAAGTAGTACGTCGTGGGTACTTCACAAAAGTTTCTAAGTAATGGACATCACTATTCAAAACAGTAAGTCCCAACACACCAATGGCCGGTCATTCGGCGCCTTTTTAATCCTAATCGCTTCTAGTTGGCGGCCTGCAGTCGGCAGTCTTCTCCAAGGATTAAAAACACAATTATCGCATGTAATGGATATGCAACAGAGCATGAACAGTTCTGTTTGTCGATACGCCGACGACACCTCAAAAGAATGCTTTTAATTTCAGTTGACCTATGCGTGTACTTGTGTATGTTTTTTTTTACTTTCATTGGAGATTATTCTACGCAACGCTTTCTATAGAATATGAGATGTAGGCGAGGCAATGATGCTATAACAACTGCCTTAGTTAGGTAAGCGGTTGTAGAGTCGCGGCCGCGCGTTTCTCCCGCGAAAATTATTCTTCTGCTCCATCTCGCAGCCGCACCACTTTGTAACAACTATATACTTCCACGCGTAATCACGCAGTATATGTAGTAGGTTAATGACCGCGTTGCTTGCCTATGCGGACGCGTCTAATCGGAGCCTTATATAACTTAAAAAACTTGACATTATATATTCAGTCAACAAAGGCAAAATACATCCAGCATTATACAATCACTTCCAATGCAGACCGTAGACGCTTATGCAAGTATGCGTTTTGCTGTCAAAATAACCATGCTTTTGCATCAAGCGCGGATTATGACATAATACACGCGCAAGCGCGGCTTGATGCAAGACCGTCAGAAAACCATGAAATAGACAAGAACGGTATTACGGCCATATAGTCCTGTCTCGAAGCCCTGCCTGGGCTCAAAGCGACGACTGCTCCGCTTTACGCTACATACATCACTTGCGCACCACCGCTTATTTACCGCGGCGTCTGTACTGAGCACGCAATTGTTGAGAAACATTTTTTTTTAATAGAGATCGTAGAATTATACGTAGAAGCGTGTGCCGCGCTCGGACTAGATTTCCATCAAGCCCCAACCACAGCCACAATAGACGATACGATATGCGTCAAGCGGGGATCGTGGTTTTTCCATGGTTCGTATTCTGCGATTGATGCTTATCCATCAATCATGAATTAGGTGTGAGGGCTGCCTAACTCCAGACACACCATTGACCACACGTTCGGCAATACTGTTTAAGCCTGATGGCGGTGGCCGGCAGCGCCAAGGAGCTTGCCCAAGGATTAAACTACACAATAACAGCGTGTAATGTATATGCACTAGAGCATAAACAGCCTTGTTTGGCGATACGCCGACGCCTCAAAAGAATGATGGTACTTATAAAAAATTATTGTTGTTTGAGAGTCTTCTCTTTAGAGATAATGGTATGACTACTCGGCGGAATTTGTTTGAGTACCGTGTGGTCGGTGAAGGGAAAAGGTTTTTTTTTTTTCAGTTTTTACTTAGATGTGATGTTTGGTTGTTTAAAGATCGTAGTTGTAGCTTCGTTCAAATTTTTCGACGATTTTTCTAGTTTACTAATGAAAAATGGATGCCAAAGAATTTCAGAAAAAAGCCATAATCTGAAGAAAAAGAAGAGCGTGACTAAGGAGTGCTGCGATTGTTATTGCTGGACTAGAAAGCTCACCATCGCTAGCGATGGAGAGTAGAGTCGCTAGAGATGGATATTGTGTTGTTCCTAGGAACAACACAAAAAAATTACATGTGATAACATTGGCAGTCTTATTATGTAATTAGAACGGTTTTAATTAAAGATAAAAGTAGAATAATAACCCAAGAGTAAAAATTACGTTAAAAAGGTTTTTTGAATCATGGGCAAAACTTTTGCCCACTCTCCAAATAATATGAGTGGCTGGGAAAGTCACGCGGAATAGCTTATATATGTACGAGTTGGTACTAGATCTTTCTGCTCCCACCGCCAACTCCATTCTTTAGACGGATCTTGAAATTCGAGACTTGAATGAAATTGATGGACTATTTACTAATCTGTATGATTAACTCGTCATGATACAAATAAAGACTGAATCAAACTGAAATTAAATATTTTTCTCATGACATCAGTCATACGTATCGTGGTAGCGTCTATTTTGCGCTCCAGCGCTCCTTGACAAGCTCGGATACAAAGTAAATTACTACACACATTTCAAACTAACATTTAAATATACACTCTAAGGCCAAGGTTTTAGAGATGAAGTTAAAATGATAAATAAAGGGTAAGAGGAAAATGATTCATGGTTAAAATAATTACAAAGGTCAATGCGCTCAGTTGACTACGCGTTTGTGTGTGTGAAATGATCTGCTACTGTGTGCAGAGGCTATTTGAGAAAACAAACTTCGGATAACACTAGACTAGAATAGATGATGATGATGTCCTCCACGACGTGTCCGTCGACGGCGAACCTAGTCAACTCCGATGCGAGCGTATGTGACTCGCGAATCCGAATTTAGTCTTGAACACCCGGTTGCAGCGTGCACAGAGCAGCTGTCCAGAAGGGTTGAGTGTGTAATTGTAGGATGGTTTAGTTCGAGTCTTCCGCAACTGGCGCTTCGCGTCAAGGTTCTCAACGCGAGATTTCTCAAAAACCGACGCAGCTTTCTCAATGGTTCTGCGCCAAACTGATCTTTTCTGAGCGATCTTCTCCCAGCTGTCACTTGCAATGCCACAGGCAGGCAAATGTCGCTTGAGGACGTCCTTATAACGGAGAAATTGGCCACCAGACTTGCGTTTTACCTGAAAAAGACTAGAATAGAGACTAGCTATCAAGTAGCTATCAATACCCAGAAAAGTGTATATATATACACTAAATACCTAAATAAGCGTGTGACCAATATTTCGACCACCTATCTCGCCTGATCTGTCAAAGATAGCTAATACGGTAAACCTACTAGATTAGGACTGACTGAAGTCGGAACACGCCGATAGAAGCTTGCGTCAGCTTTTCAAATTGAGGTTGAGGTAGCTAGCCAGCAAGCTCAAGAAAATGCTTTAATCAATAGTTATTTATTCATAAAACGTTATTACATGTCAAAAGAAAATGCTTTACAAAATTGTGACTAAAATATTTGTAAGGATATACGAAATTAATTAAAATTTATTATAACAATGTTAAATTACAAAATGAATGCCAATTGAATACCAATAATAGAAAAACAATGTCAAATTCAAATAAAAAATGTTAATTTAAGACATCCTAACACCATGCTATAGATATAGATATTGTCTAGGCTAGTACAAGAAAATGCCGCCCTACAATTATGCTAGTTTAGTGTATTTGTTCCATATGTCAGAATTCTAATGGACTGATGGAAGCGTTAGTCCGTGCTTAGATTCGTCTCTGAAAGTCTGAATATTAGACTAACGAGTTTTGGCGGGAATGCGAAAATGTGCTGTTGTTGATTTTGTGTTATTTACTAAAACCTATGTTTCTTCGAGTGTTAATGTGTAATAATGGTGGATTATTAACCATTAAGTGTTCGTAAACGTGCATGAGTGAAAGGCAACTAGTACAAAGGCGAAAAACGTGTATTTTCGTATTCTATCCAAAACTACATAGAAGCTTCAGTAAAGTATCCACCGCTTTACTGAAGCGTCTCACTTCGACTCGAAAATTGTTTCTAATATTGCGACTTAAGGACTATGTATTCAGGTCAAGAAATAAATTTTATATATATATATATATATATATATATATATATATATATATATATATATATATATATATATATATATATATATATATATATATATATATATATATATATATATCGGAGCAATGACGTCACAGGCGAGCTTCATGGACGGTGTAAAATGACAACAATCAAAACATGTTAACTTTGGTTTACTAATAAGCGTTTAGAACCATAAATTACTCATTGGATTGTTAATAATTTCACTTAAACTTTGATTAACTAATTAATGTTTGTGAACCATTAATTACTCATTGAATTGTTAAAACTAGACAAATGATTGTTAAACTGAACAAATTCACTGTAAACACATTTTTTAAAAGATTGCCGGCAAGTTTCTTGCCCGTTCTTCTTGTACGGCCTATTACTTGGAATGGGCGCCTAGAGTCATTTATTTTAACTATCATGAGTGCTCTCCTGGGCCCCATGTTAATAAAAAGTAATGAATTTCAATTGAAGATTAAAATCTAAAGTAGAATGACAAGATCTAACAAGTTTTATAAAGATTCTTTGTCACAATTTGTTTTGCTATAAATACGAGCGACCGACTGTTGTAAAAAGCAGTGTTGCGCCTACCGTCGGACCGTTCAGATCTCCCATATAACCTTGCCGAAATAAATGGTTGAGATAAAATGGAGCTACTTCGTGTTTTCTTTCTACGAGGGGTGAGCGGTCACCATGATGCTGAAGATGTTGACGTCACCGGTGGTGACGTCACCGTTTTTAAAAAGACCCCTGGACTCGCCGCCCCGTCATCAGAAGTGGGATTGGAACGGAACAACCTAGCTTTCCAATCCTAGCCTTCTCACCCGCTTGTCACCTGAAGTATCAGCACAGATGAAGTGGGATTGGAACGGAACAACCTAGCTTTCCAATCCTAGCCTTCTCACCCGCTTGTCACCTGAAGGACCAGCACAAATGGGCAATGCAGCCGAGCCCAGTCGCAGCAGAGGTTCCCACATCAGACACCAGCTTCTGAAGTTTATGCTGACACACCACCGTATTGGCGAGAGATGACCCATCACTACCAGCTCCTGAAGATTATGCTGACACACCACCGTATTGGCGAGAGATGACCCATCACTACCAGCTCCTGAAGATTATGCTGACACACCACCGTATTGGCGAGAGATGACCCATCACTACCAGCTCCTGAAGATTATGCTGACACACTAGCCGCGGCCGTGGTATCTACACGAACGGGCCAACACGTGCAACCAAAAACCAAGAAAAAGGCGATGGACACATGACATCAGAATACAGGTGAATCGTAACTTTTTCTACCATATTTTAACTTTAGACTTGCATGCGCATAAACGCAACTTACAACTTACAAATAATCCAAGAGATTACTTCTAATTTTACGAGATTTCGTAGTTTCTTGAGTTTTATTTTAAAAGTTTTTCACGAGATACCCACAAATACCAAAAATCTACGAGTTATCTGTGTGCTACCCACTATTTATCACGAGTTACCCGCGAGGTACCTACCTACGATTTTCTAAGAAAAGTCGCTTCTTTTAATTGATTTTGATAATTGTGTTTGAAATTATTGCTCATCTGTCTTGTGAATTTGTGAAAGTGAGTTGTAAGTCACAACAAGCATTCTAATTTAATTTAAACTTATTTTGACCAACTAAATAAAAGGGCCGCCAAATCATTTCAAGTATGGCAGTCTCTTTAATCGACATCACAACTCTTAATTCGGGTTAAGCTTTGTGTAGTGAGTGTGAAGTTTGATTTGTTTGGTTTAAGTTGAACTTCGATGTTTGTGTTGGAAAACTATTACCGTTTTTCCTGTGAATCTGTGTGTATCCTAGTTAGTTCTAAAACGCGTTTGCCACTAGCGTTTGCGTTCATAGTGTTACTTCTATTCCGGTATACGTAAATGCGCGATGTGGTAGTTACAAAAATTCATTGAATATACTGAGCTTTCATTGTTTGATTGTTTCATAAATTCGCGGCGTTAGCAACAGCGCGATGTGTTCATTTAGTACTGTGTGAGTCGGGAATTGATAAGTCAACTACGCCTACTAATCATTTTTATTATGGTTTCATGTGACTGCTGCATCTATCATCTGATGCCTAAGCAACAGCGCAAGGAGTGCGGTAAAAGGCTGGCGCTTTACATGTGATGATGACACATGGCTTCTTCGGTCATCAAGAAAGTGGGCTCATCCACTAGTCATCAGCAAGTGAACCTGTGCTCCAAAACTGCGCGAGGAATGTTACAGATAAGTGATATTCGGTTAATGATTCGGGATCCGAATTGTTAAACCTGATAATTTTGAATCGTCTTTAAGACTGTACAAATCATTTTATTCCTTATATCCCCTCCATTTTTGTCATTTTCAGAGCCTCTGTGGACCACGGTCATTTAAAGGCCTAGACCACAGCATCGTCCTTTCCAATTTCCTTTAGAGCCCCTGTGGACCACGGCGTAGATCGCCCAGACCACAGCATCGATTACTTGTGAGCTATTTATAATTACTATCGTAACAACGTGTTTGTTGTTCGTTATTGTTTTATTATTTCAGAGCCTCTGTGGACCACGGTCATAATTTAAAGGCCTAGACCACAGCATCGTCCTTTCCAATTTCCTTTAGAGCCCCTGTGGACCACGGCGTACAAGACTGCCCAGACCACAGCATCAATTACCTGTGACCTATTTATAATTACTATAACGTGTTTGTTGTTCGTTTTTCTTTTATTACTTTTTTCAGAGCCTCTGCGGACCACGGTCATAACAATAAGGCCCAGACCGCAGCATCAACCTGTATCCCATTTCCTTTAGAGCCTCTGTGGACCACGGCGTACAAGACCGCCCAGACCACAGCATCAATTCCTAGATTTCAGAGCCTCTGTGGACCACGGCCATTTAAAGGCCTAGACCACAGCATCGTCCTTTCCCATTTCCCTTAGAGCCTCTGTGGACCACGGCGTACAAGACCGCCCAGACCACAGCAACATCCCTGTCTACGAGAATTTAAAAATAATGCAATGATGCGTGGAGCATTTGCATTGAACCTATAATAAATCTATTCATGCAATGATGCGTGGAGCATTTGCATTGAACCAATAATAAATCAAAGCCATAATGCGTGGAGCATTGGCAAACTACTGCTACTCACATTCCCTTGTACAGCAAATTTATTTAAGTTTAACTGTGAATGTTTGCATGTGAACTGTTGTGTTTACAGAATATTATTAAGAAAGTACCTACTAAAAGTTGGCTGATAATTTTGTTACGTGAATATTGTTTCACTCTAACATAAAATTAAATCTTCGCAATTTGAAAAATAAGCAATGCAGCTTAATTTATGCAGTGATGAGAAACAAAGTTAACAGCTAGTGTACCGGTGTACGGGTACCTACCTCAAAACCAAATTTCTAGTTTTAAGAAACACCGTGCCTGGTGCAGGGCGCGCACCACCTGTCAGAATGGCCGAGTCGGCGCGAAGCGGGCTACGTCTACGGTGTTGAGCAGGGCAATAGGAAACATAACATGTTTACCTACTTTGATTAACTAAATGTTTACCTACTTTGATTAACTAAATAGTTTGCTCATTAGATTGTCGAAACTAGATAACTTCACTGTAAAGATAATTGATCAAAGAAAAGAAAGCAAAAAGAAAAAGAAAAGAAAAAGAACAAAAAAAAAAAAAAAATTTTTCTTTTCTCTTAAGAATGCAAACTATTACTCTTGCAATCTTAACTGCAAGCAACGGTGGTTGCTTACAGATACCAAACTCAGAAGAAAACGTCTCACTGTTTCAGAACATAACTGGACTGGTGCAGAGCACGCACCATCTATCAGAATGGCCGTATCGGAGCAATGACGTCACAGGCGAGCTTCATGGACGGTGTAAAATGACAACAATCAAAACATGTTAACTTTGGTTTACTAATAAGCGTTTAGAACCATAAATTACTCATTGGATTGTTAATAATTTCACTTAAACTTTGATTAACTAATTAATGTTTGTGAACCATTAATTACTCATTGAATTGTTAAAACTAGACAAATGATTGTTAAACTGAACAAATTCACTGTAAACACATTTTTTAAAAGATTGCCGGCAAGTTTCTTGCCCGTTCTTCTTGTACGGCCTATTACTTGGAATGGGCGCCTAGAGTCATTTATTTTAACTATCATGAGTGCTCTCCTGGGCCCCATGTTAATAAAAAGTAATGAATTTCAATTGAAGATTAAAATCTAAAGTAGAATGACAAGATCTAACAAGTTTTATAAAGATTCTTTGTCACAATTTGTTTTGCTATAAATACGAGCGACCGACTGTTGTAAAAAGCAGTGTTGCGCCTACCGTCGGACCGTTCAGATCTCCCATATAACCTTGCCGAAATAAATGGTTGAGATAAAATGGAGCTACTTCGTGTTTTCTTTCTACGAGGGGTGAGCGGTCACCATGATGCTGAAGATGTTGACGTCACCGGTGGTGACGTCACCGTTTTTAAAAAGACCCCTGGACTCGCCGCCCCGTCATATATATATATATATAAATATTAGACTAAAGGTTATTTTATGTAAGTGCAC
The DNA here is from genome assembly GCA_907269065.1 of Crocallis elinguaria. NCBI lineage: Eukaryota > Metazoa > Arthropoda > Insecta > Lepidoptera > Geometridae > Crocallis > Crocallis elinguaria. The sequence continues at coordinate 5,729,429 of OU026076.1, forward strand.
CGTAAAATCTTAGAGTTTTACTACTTTTTTTTTGCAGTTCCTTGTTTTTATCGATATACAGACATCAAAATCTCAACAAGCAGAAAGCCCCATCCAATCGCTCCCACCTCCAACCACTCTGCACGTCAAGTCCATGCCATTCAATGAAATACGAAAGTAAGATGTAGTAGATAAATTAAATTACAATTTGACCCCTGCTACCGGCCGGCGGGTGGCAATGCAATGAAATTAGTTTGTTGATACTGTGTGGTCACACGCCTCTAGCTTGGACGTGGAGGTCACATTTCTAAAAGAGACTCAAGAGTATAAGTTGCCAGTTTTTTATATGAAGGGCCGTGTGGTGTGTAAAAAGTGGTGTGTGGTTACTAGCGCAAGGGCAGCGTGTGGGGTGAACTACTAATGTATGAATTTTACATTAATTAAATGCCTGGCAGTTGAAGCCATTTAAAAAAAAGTGTTAGTTCCTATAAGTTTGCCGCGATAGAGGTGCTTCTTTCTTCTCCTTGTAATGGCACCGTATTGTTGTAATAAATTTAAGTTACACCTACATAAGTGGTTAATGCAAAATTGTTTTTATAGTGTAAAGGAATACCTTAACTTTAAATAATGTTTGACAATAATTTTATTTTAATAACTAATTAATAACTTAATTTTAATAACTGATTATGACATGCACTGGAATTAAAATGTATGACAATATTTGCACACCTGCATGCAGGTTGAATACATTGATCAAAAATATTGTTTAAGACCTTACGCTAACATGTATTCTAGCAAATAAACGATTTGATTTGATTTGATTTTAGTGAAATACTAGTTCATTAAAACGTAAAATAGAATTTCTTGCGTTTTATTGATATTTTAACCAATAATCTTAATAAGATCCATGCTGTATGGACCTGGAGGAGTGCGCCCGTTTGAAGTGGGCCTTATCTACCTAAAGTCAGATCTCGCGGGCCCGAGGGGGATGATCGCTCGTAGTGACTCTAGTTGCCTCGTTCCGAAGCACTTCCGAAGCATGGAGAAAAAGTGCAAGAAACTCGACGGCGGAATGGTAGCTGCCGAAACAAATCTATATAGTTGTCATAGTTTTACCGAAATCGCTGTACTACACCTTAAAAATCACTTCAGGAATCTACCAGGTGGCAGAAGTGGTAGGACTAATTCTTCTGCGATTTTCCATCTGGGTAAATTATAGAAGAACCCTTGAGATATACATCAAGGGTTCTTTTAAACATACTAAAAAAGGCTTAGTAAAAAGTTGAGATTTGACGAAGAAATAGTGGAACACAGGCGCAAAAAAAAACAAGTGAATTGAAAACCTCCTTCTTTTTGGAAGTCGGTTAAATATACCGTCATTACGATCTCCAATCATGCTGATATTTTGGAATTACGGCTAAATGTTTAGAGGATTTTAATAAGATTTTTGTTTTATGTCCCTTTACAAAGATTGTATCGCAGTTCTGTGCCTCATCTAGCAATCTCATACACCTGTCATTCACTAGGTGTCGATTGATCATGCACGATTCAAACGTGACGGATGATGTATGGACATTGGACGTGCATGACCCTGGCTTGAACCATTATCATTTTTAGTTACCGTTCGTTTATAGACTTGGGTTGCAAAATATAGGTTGGCTTATTACGGACGAAGTTTATTACTTGTTGAAATAATTGTAATAAACTAAGGTTTTCATATGTTTAGGGTTCCGTACCTCAAAAGGGGAAAAGGAACTTATAGTCTCACTTCCTTGTCCATCTTCCTTGTCCTGCGGATCTCCACGTTCCAGATTTTATAACGCCGAGGGAAACCCCGAGTATAGCCCTCTGGCTCGTTGCGCAACTTCGAGCTTGCTAATAAGGTCAACATTAAGAAACCAAGTCTCAGTGCCATAAATCATCACTGGCAACACACACTGTTTGAAAACCTTTATTTTCAGCATTGCGGAATTTTAAGATAATAGCAGATGATGTAGAATGAAAAGATATAGTGAAATAGAGACAGAATGAATTACCTACCACTACTATGTTATGTGTTATGCTATTTACGTACCTACAAATTTGTACGAACCTTCGATGCGCGAATCTGACACGCACTTGGCTGTTATTTTTAATAAAGCAAAGTTTAATGTTAACAAGGACCAACAAAAGTGTAGACTTAAAGTTACAAAATTAAATATTACAAAGATTTGTTCAAGTAGTAAAACTCGAGAGTCTAATGTTACTTTAACCATTTTTCTAAGCAAAACCCACAGAATTCAGTGGATACTTCAAAAAGTGACAAGAATCTTCTGAAGAAAAGTTGATAAACAACAAACAAGTAGCTTAATATCCCAAAAACGGATTATCATAATGACATTTCTTTGTAACTTAAACTTTAAAAACTTACTTTGTAGACCGCTAAAACTTAACCCTTATAACTTTTTACGGTTCCGTACGTCCAAATGAAAAAAATGGAACCCTTATAGTATCACTCGCGCGTTTGTCTGTCCCTTTGCCATAGCCAATTTACTCCGAATTATGGAAGCAGAGGAAAGGCATTGCAAAATGTGACAACATAATCACGTAGGTATATAAGATATCATTTGAAACGCCTATATATTGTACTTATAAAAAAATTATTTATTACACCACGGAACTCTCAGCTATAGCGTCTCGCACTTGACTTTTTTTTGCTTGTATGTAAAAGATGGTAAAAATTAACTTTTGCTCAATAACTTTGGACAAAACCAAGTTAATATAGCATGTCTTTGATGCTACTGGGCGGTCGAACGCAAAAAAATATGACGAATGCTTGACAAGACAAACCCATTCGATACGTCAATACGTGTACATATAGAAAGCCGAGATTTTCTAAGACGATTGCTGTAAAAATAATTTGCAATATATTATTCTTTATAGGAGATAATAATATAATTTTCTCCCACTAGCTCGAAAATCGCTTCATTATTTAAAAAAAGATTATGGCAATCGTGACATTTCGGTCCTCAAGAAAGTAACAGGGCGGCAAGTGTAAGTTTGGAATACACTTTCTTCTTTAGGGTATGCTTCTACATGTGCTGTCATATGCTTGCTAAAAGGACTTTACGAAAGTAAAAGGGGGTGCAGTCGAAGCCGAGTCAGGTCGCTAGTTTATTATAAAGGATCATAATCTTTCCCTCGCATTTGCCACAAAGAGCAATTTAACCTAAAAGTCCAAGCTCACAATATCGGAGCTGATGCTTCTCGAAGCGTGTGGCTGAGCAAATGGGTTGGCGACGTCCGGGCGGCTGCGCTTGCGCCGCCGAGGTGACAATGTCTTTATCTACTGGGAATCTGAAACTTTTAGCATGGATCGAGTTAGAAACCGTTTTTACTCGGAGCTGATAAAGAATCTTTGTGACATAACTATAATAGTGATGTTGCATGAAACACAAAATACATAATTACACACAACAATAACAATAAAATTCACAAAAAATATATAATTTCCACAACTAAAGTTTTCCGAATCCCAAGAAAGGTTAGCGAAGTGTGTCTCCGGATATCGAGTAGGCATAATATCGAATAGTTACATCGACACGCAGCGGTTGAGTGAATCGCTTGATAATCGATATTCGATTTCATTACAGATCGTCCGCTTGCTCCAACGCCTCGGCGAATGGGACCGATCGATCATGCGACAGTGGCTCTAGATGGTCAACCTTTTTTCAAAACCCAAAAGCAGTAATAGAGATAGCACAACTTTTAAAAAAGAATATTAGTAGGTACCTTCACAAATTTCACCAAGCACATGTCAGCTGCAATTGAACAATTCTAGTGTTAGCGAGTACCAAAAATGGATTACATCGTCACTTATAAAACTAGCAGCAGTGGTGTTTAATTATAAGTAAACATTAACTAAAGCCAAACGAAGCCATTAATTAATTAGTATTAGCATTAGTTAATTTATTGGTATTGAAAAGTTTTAGATTTGACTGGAAATAAGAGCACTTAGACAATTAGACATCTTTAGAACATTTCATTTTCTAAAGATGTTTAGTTTCATCGCAAACATTGATTAGGAGGAGTAATCTCGATGATCGCAAATCATTTTTTTTGTGGCGCAGCGTGCTATCTCTCTAAGCTTTTCTTCGCCGGAATAAGGCTTATTTTTCAAGCGAAAAAAGTAACATTTTTCATTCGTGCTATCGTCATCTTTGTGCTTCCATTACGGCGAGAGTCTGTGTATCGCGATCGCAGTGAATAGGGGACTGGGTGTCTTCTAAAGGCTCAATTAAATAAAAATCGTCTACCGTTGCTGCATGAAAGAAGGACAAACCAACTAACCACGAAATCAACAAACCTACACACACACCTACTTTCACATTTATTCAGTACTAGCTTTGCCCCGCGGCTTCGCCCACGTAGCCTAAGTTACTCCTTGTAACATCAGCTATCTGCCAGTGAAAGTTCCATCAAAATCGGTCCAGCCGTTTTGGAGATTACCCGGAACAAACAGAGAGACAGTCAAAAATTTGAAAAATGGTTGTTATGTTATAGGTACCGTATATACTTTCATATGCATTTAGTAAAAAGCTGTTATTTTGATATTACAAACAGACACTTCAATTTTATTTTTATGTATGTATGTATGTATAGATTGTAAAAGTTTGAACGCCACTGTAGTTGCGGGCGGTCGCGCGACACATCGTCGCGGTTCATTATCGAGACACGACGATTATTCCGAATAATTAGGTGTCCCACACAAACGTGCGACGCCAACGCACACAGACGCAACTGCGGGATAAAAGTTATAACACCACTTTTAACGGTAAAGAAATATTACGTAGCCAAATCCTTTTTGTTTATACTATTGGATAACGAGACGAGCGGGTCGTTGACCTGATGGTAAACACAACGCCAGCCCATAACAATTAGAACGCCACTCAGAACTTTGAAATGCCTGCGTGGCATTGCATTGCACTCGTTACCCTTAGACATAAGTTACCTCATAAGTCCAGTAATTTCACTGATTACTTTGCTCATCAAACAAATGGGGCTAACACCTTACAAATAAACGACACTTTGAAAATTATCACTAAAAACGGGATATTTACCATGTATATTATTTGATTTGAGTTTCCGATATTTCGGCGCTGTTGCAAACGCCATGATCACTAACGTCCCTGTGGCAGACTGCATGGAGGTCATTGAACGCAGGATCCAGCTTAGCAACATCCCGCTGGAGTACAGTAGGTTGGTACATCACTGCTTATTTACCAACTTCTTCGTTTACCAAGGCGAGTACTATCTCCAGATAGATGGCGTGGCAATGGGTAGCCCGATTGCACCAGTTGTTGCCAATTTATGGATGGAGTACTTTGAAGAACAAGCCATTACCACTGCACCAATTCCAATTAAACGGTGGAAAAGGTACGTGGATGACATTTTTGGTATAATTGAGGGAGATGAGCATGACATAAACCTAATATGCCTGACACATTTAAATAACATCCACAGCAAAATGCACTTCACAGTTGAGATGGAAAGAAACAGGAGCTTATCTTTTCTTGATGTCAGGATAGGGGTTCGTGATATATATGGGAGATGCAACGCTGAGTACGTAGAGGAATTACGATTTAAAATTTAGGTGACATACATTTTATTAAGTCTTTAACATCCAAAAAATTCATAAAAGCAAAGGTTACAAGACTTTCGGCCCAATTTCTTATCTTAACCATCTTCGACTTTTTGTCGTTATCCAATAACCAACATTACTTTCCGCTATCTTCCAAAAACCACATTAAATTCAACCTTATCCCATCCACACAAGACTTAAAAAAATCATTTTAGAAGTTTTGATATTTGTAACGAATGGTAACCTTAATCCTTTATACTAAGGTTGAAAATGTTTAAGTCTAAATATGTGGGTAGTACGAAATGATGTGTCGGGTTTGTCATGATTGGTCGACATTTTGACAATTTGGCTCTGGCAGTGTCGGTGAAGACCACCGGGCGGTGTCTCTCACTAAACTGATTGAAATGGCGATAAAGATAGCTTAAATTACAATTAGTGAGAAAATATTTTGGATGTATGCACAGGTCGTCACGTTCACCTCCGATAGGCCTTTGGTGTGAGAGGGGTGCGGGGAGATTTTTAAACTGCGACGGTGGCAGTGAACAACGCAAATTATATAAACGTCTAAAATAATCAGCTGATTTGGAGTCTACAATTGGAACTAGCTCGCAAGTACGGGTCAAATTCAAATCCAAAATTTCTGTATTCCTATCGGCCCCAAGTGAGAAAGTTAAAGTCAATGACTCTGTGTCCTTTCCAAATTGGTATAGGCCGATCAAGAAGAAGGGCAAGAAACACGTCGGCATTCTTTAAAAAAAATAGTTTTGTCAATGTTTCTAATGATCCATGTTATAAAATATTTATGTCTAAGTAGGTGTTAGAGTAGTCGCCAGGAGGCTCGAGCTATTTGCCTCCGTGCATTGTCTTCTACATAATCCTTAACTTTATAATAAGCTTTTATAATTAATACATTCTTCTTAACTACTTATACTTACTTCGTTTAAACTTTCCTTATGGTAATTAGAAAGAAGAAGAAAAATGGTAGTGGTATAAAATACCGACAGTGATCATTTGCGATAAAATCATTGTCATTTTTAAACCATTTGTTATAAATGACAATGTTTTTATTGGACCGGGTGCACCAGTTGTCATATAATAACGAACCTATATACAAAAATACTTATATATATATCGAAATTGAGAAGGAAATTCATTAATAAATGTTTGTTTATTGTTTTGTTTTATTGTTAGTAAGTATTGTAGATTTGTACCTGAGTGTAAAACCGCACACAACTTAGCACAGTTTAGAGAAAAAACGACTGACTGAAAACGACATTACATTTTCCGCGATTTTTTTTTAAATTAAACGAGAGGCAAAGGTACAATATAATATTATTCCTCATCCACCAACTAGCTATCTCAGTGATATCCAAACAACACCTACACATTAAATCCCGGTTTAACAAAGACTTTAAACGATACCGCCGTCTCTGGATCGAAAAAAAAAATAATCCGTCCCGAGTATCAAATAATAAACTTGGTAGCAAGTAAATTTTAGGATCGGGTAGCGTTACGTTTTCGGCGGTAAAAAAGAACGCGTCTTTATTTTTTTGAGGTTCGTGTTCGAAATTCATACTTGACGGGTAACGTCAGCAGGCGTCCAGTACGAAAGAAAGAGGTTGGATGATGGTTTTACTTTCGTTAAATATTTTTTAAGTTTTATTTTTTTGCTTCAACCTGCATGTCCAGTATTACCTTAGGTACATATCAATAAATTAATGATCATGATTAAGGTTGTAAATCATTCAAAGCCTAGCAATACCTACATGTGCACTAAAATTTCCAAAGCATACCTAATATTAATAGTTAGTACCTATGTGAATGGTATCGATTCTGTTGTTTCATACATAAACCTAATTTTAGTTTCGCTCTCTCTCTTTTCAAAACATGACATGATACAGAGACTTTTGACAGATCAACACTTAACACTTGATTATAGAGCTGTTAAATATCTTTCATCCTTGATAAATTAGACGCAACTAAATTAATTGCCTTTAAATTTACATTAGTCACAAGCAAGTGGATTAAATTGACAGTTCTAAAATATATTTCATCTCTTTCTCATGGTCTCATTTGGAAACAGAGATTGAAACTAAAATTAGGTTTAGGTATGAGATGACAGAATCGACACCATTACCTACCTACTAAAGATATTATGATATATATTGAAAAATCCAAAAGAAGCTTTGAGGTATTGTAGAAATATATTGGTGTAATGGGTAGGTAACTACATACAGCCTGAAATCAGAAACTATGCCAATCTAGTTCTGTAAAACAGAATCTCTAAATTCTCTTTTCAAAAAACCAGTTTAAGAAAACCTCAAGCATTTCCATCTAATAATTTCAAATATAGTAACGCGATCCAAGTTCTCGGATTAACCAAATCATAAAATGCTTCCACTTAATTATGCATTCATCGCGTTCAAACGAAACGAAATACCCCACAACAGGTTATCGAGATAACACACGATTAAAAATTATACAACTCTTGAACGCAGCTCAAATCCGAGCCCTATTGCTTTCAACTTAGAACATTAGAAAAGTTAAAAGTTGCTGGTCAGATTGAGATGGAGATAAAGAAATAAAAATAAAAGGCGGGCTGTTTGAATATGGAACGTCACGTCAAGTGAAACGTCAAATTGTGACAGTTTCCGCGCGGGCGGGTTGCGCACCGCACCGCTTGGGATCGTTGCTCCCGCTTTCGTGGAAGCCTGCCCGGTGTTTGGTAAATTAATGCTTGTTTTACAGTTAATTTGATGTAATTAAATACTGGCGATTTTATTTTTCAGTGTGCTGCAAAAAAATCAAATTCTTCATCATCTTGTATAGTGAATATTGGAATATCTTTGCATAGTTATAAATCTGTCGCCAGCGTTTAGCAGTATTATTCTGCAGTTGCTCTTTAGACCCAGTCCTTATTCTAGACCTAACGTATAGTACCTATCTTCATCAGGGATGATGTCACTTGAGATGAGATAGTAGTCAAACGTAAAAATTTTTCTAAAAACAAACTGGCTTTGTTACAAGTAGGCTTTTAAGCACACCGTCTAATTTTTTCATCAGTCTATGATTAATATCTCAATATTCCCAGGTAATAACCAACATAATTACGAAATATGAAGCAAATGCCATAACAATCGAGCTATTATCGATTAAGACCGCTCGAACGCTCGATTTGACAACAAGGACGTCATGCCATCAAGAAGCATGTCAACCTTGTCAAGCCATCGGTTGCTGTTGGGTGACGAGAACCAAACGGCGGAAAACGTGAATTATGTTATCAAAATAATTTACCCACGGTTGAATAGGCTTTGAGTGGGATTGACAGTGTTGTGGGAAAACGAAAACTGACCATAAATCTAGAGTATAATTTTAAATATGCTTTTATTAGCTTCACATGTAAGTATATTACTAAGTATGTAATCAAATCTTTGAAGTCATTGACGTACCTACTTCTAATAATTAATTTTCGTATTGAAATGAAACTTTGTACGTATATGTAGTTTGGGTGACATTATAATAATTTGGTATGAAGAAGCCGATCTGATGATAGAGCGAGGAGTTGGATAGTGGTTCCCTTCAGTGGCTACAAGTAAATCCCCCAAGTTTTGACCTTGCGTTGCGTGGCTTGATGCAAAACCATCAAAAAGCAACGAAATAGACAAGAACGGCAATACGGCCAGATAGTGCTGTCTCGAAGCCCTGCCTGGAAAGCGACGACTGCTCCGCTTTATGTCTTTTTATACACCACTTGTGCACCATCGCTTATTTGCCGCGGCGTCTGCACTGAGCACGCGGTTGTGAAACAATTGTTTTGAATAGAGGTCGTTGAAGCATAGATTGAAGCGGGTGCCGTGCTTGGACTAGATTTCCATCAAGCCCCAACCACAACCAAAATAGACGATACGATATGCGTCAAGCGGTGATCGTGGTTTTTCCATGGTTTTCTCGTGGTCCGCGATTGATGCTTATCCACGAATCATGAATTAGGTGTGAGGACTGCCAAACGCATGACTATAATGCCTTTTTCGATTTTATTGCTAACGAGACGAGCTGGTCGTTTGCCTGATGGTAAGCAAAACGCCCATAACAATTGCAGTGCCACTCAGAACTATGAAACACAAAGGCCTGTGCGGAACTGCAGTGCGCTCGTTACCCAGAGACATTAGGTATTAAGTCTCATAAGCCCAGTAATTTCACTGGTTACTTTGCTCATCAAACCGGAACACAGTAATGCTTGCACATTACTGCTTGGCGGCAGACTTCAAGAGCAAAGCGTTGGTACTAACTCAGACGGACACTCGCAGAAGAGTTAGTCCTCCCACTAACAAAACTTCCCAGACTTACGGTTATTGAGACCATGGACGAAAATTCATGACGATAGGCGCAGGTATAGAACTAGCATAAAGTAGGTATTATTTCCCAAAACACAACAATGAACTCTGAACGGAGCACATAAGCCGCGGTAGAAGTAAGGAGTTTATAAGCAAGGGAAACAGACCGCCTTCCCACACCCGCACCTTCTGTTTAAATTGAAAATATGGAATAACTTTGTAAACATCTAAGACGTTTGGACGAACCAACGGTCTTGGTACTTTAAAAACTTTGATTCTCTTTTACATAGATATATAAATAGATAAACACTTTACCGTTTATCGCTGCGTTTATAGATAGCGTTTATAACGCTAAAACGTTTATCTATCTTCTCTCTATCTATCTACTTACGTGTGAATTATAATAGATAAACGCTTTAGAATAAGAATTTACATAATAGGTAGGATGTTTTTAATTAACTGTAATAAATACTACATATCGTCGCTTAGCTAACAATACCACGTAAGTCGAAAATTGACCATTTTACATTTTATACATCATTGGATAGATTTTTTCAGCGCGCATCTAATGACGTTACACAAAATTCAAAATTATTAAATCCCAGGAAGTTATTCAACTAGTTCTGTCACCGCGCAAGTCATTAGTATCGTTAAAACCGCACAAATCATGAGTCCGCCATACTGTTTCGCACTGATATGTGACTGAGCTACAAAATTGATTAATTTCTTTTTAAGTTTGGTACTTTTATCGATGAGACAGGGAGTTATGATGCACTAAAAGGTAAGCGAACTTAATTGTTTTTTTCTCTCCTGAAAACTAAGCAAATTTGAGATGCGCGGTATTGTTAGCTAAGCGACGATATTGCAACTATAAAATACATTTGTTTTTTATTTGTAACCTTTGTGCTAGCCTATACGGAAGTCCATAGAATGGTACAGTACAGAACAATAATTGTGCCTCCGAGCACGTGCTAGCTCATCACAGGAGCAGTTTTTTAATTGCCCCATGAACTTTTATTCTATACAACAGCGTAAGCCACACCGAGCTATCGTGCTTCCTTTGTGAGAACCATTCTTCTTCTATATAATATACTAGCTTCTGCCCGCGGTTTTCATCCGCGTTACCAAAGGAACCGTGCTTTTTTCCGCGATAAAAAATAGCTTATGTTACTCTCCGGTCCATAAACTATATCTATGCCAAAAATCACGTCGATCCGTGGCACCGTTACTGCGTGAAAGAAGGACAAACCAACAAACACTTAGTAGGAAGTAGAACTAGTAGTAAGTAGGATTAATGTGTGTTTGTATGTTTGTTGGTTTGTCCTTAGTAGGAAGTAGAACTAGTAGTAAGTAGGATTAATGTGTGTTTGTATGTTTGTTGGTTTGTCCTTAGTAGGAAGTAGAACTAGTAGTAAGTAGGATTAATGTGTGTTTGTATGTTTGTTGGTTTGTCCTTAGTAGGAAGTAGAACTAGTAGTAAGTAGGATTAATGTGTGTTTGTATGTTTGTTGGTTTGTCCTTCTTTCACGCAACAACGGAACAAACAACGGATCGACGTAATTTTAACGATTTTTTGCTTAGATATAGTTTACGGACCGTAGAGTAACATAGGGTACTTTTTATTCCGAAAATTGCACGGTTCCTGTGGTAACGCGGGTGAAACCCACTGGCAGAAGCTAGTGCAAATATAAACGTTACCTACATAACGGTTCTCGTGTTTTCCTAAACCTTAAAACCTTAATAAAATACAAGTATCAAATTCATGATTCCCCAAACCAAACAGGAGCCCAATGCATCGATGCGTATTAACCAAATTACGGCGGTGAGTGAAGTGAACTATGAAAATAGGATTTCTTTACCCCCTTCCCTCTTCACCCCCCGGTGATACCAGGTGAGGAGGATTAAGAAGATTATCAAGAAATTGATATACAAAGTAATTATACGTTTTATCATGGAATTAAGTTGTGATTCAACATACCATATTTTATGTAATAACTAGTTTCTGCTCGTGATTTTACCCGCGTTTCTACAGGAACCGTGCGTTTTTCCAAAATAAAAAGTAGCGTATGTTACTCTCCAGTCCATAAACTATATCGATGGCAAAAATTACGTCGATCCGTTGCTCCGTTGCTGCGTGAAAGAAGCACAAACCAACAAACGTACAAAACATAGTTTTAGCTGTACTAGATTTCTTCTGATAGAACTTCCACCACTAGGGACGTTTAGATGCCGCCAAGCAGTAGTGTGCAATCGGCCTGTTTGAAATTACCGCTTACTATTATTAGCATTGTAACGCGCATTGTGAGTTTATTATTATGCTAGCTCTAGCTCAGGCAGGGAGTAAAACAGACTGCACTATCTAGCTGTAGGTATTTATGGTTTAACTTCAAGCCGTGCTTGTACGTGTGATACCTCGTAATCCGCGCTTGATGCAAAACCATGGGTATTTTGACAGCAAAACGCAAGCATGCATTAGCTTGTATGGCCGGACTTACATCCACTTCTAATGGGCGTACTAGTGCGCTGGGGTTTTCTCTTCGGACCTCTGTATCCCGGGAACGGCCCAAGGCGAGGTCCGTACCGCACCGTACCGTACCGCACGCGGTGCCCTTGAGCTAGTCGTCACACCCCACTTTTATTTAGGGCTAAACGTCATCTGCGCTCTCCCGCCGTTCGGTGACGCTGTAAAATCAATTGAGGACATTTTTTCAGGACCTTATGTTCTAGACAAACATAAGGTCCTGGAAAAATGACCTCATAGCGTAAATTGATATATTTTATTTTATACGCTCTGCTCAGGCTTGTATGGCAGCCCAAAAGCAGAGACGGCTTTAATAGTTAAAAAAATTGTTTACAAACCAAGCACTTGTTTGTTAATCAAACAATAGGAAGAGATTACACAAACAGAAAACCATAGCATTTTGCGCAAGCAAGGTAAGCTTTACAAAGAAGTCGAAAGCACCGCCAAAGTCTGATGTGCCGAATACCGACAAAGTAGGGTTTAACCGCGTGCTTTGTTATTGATATTTGCGGCAAATTTCTTGATAGGAATTCGCACGAGCTTTATCTCCCTTAAAAAATGTTAAACTTCTACTTTATGAAAAATATTCAATGGATTCCTTTTCCTTTTTTACACGACTGCCTACAAAGGAGTGTAATGTTTTCAGGGTTGAAACGCGGTATGTATAGGTATGTACGTATGTGAGTTTCTTTATTCCGTCATAACTTTTAAATGCCTGAACAGATTTGGATGTATGGGGTACCGTTAGAATCCTTACAACATCCCAAGTGACACTGGCTAGGGCAGTCGTGCTTTTTATTCTTTTAAATTAGGTATACTTGTTTATGTTTGCTTGGCAATTGTGTTGTTTGTTTTTCGCTCAAAAACTACATAACGGTGTGATAAAATTCCATTTCATATGAATACTACTACAATACTAGGTGGCAGGTACTACTACTAGGTGGTTAGGACTAGGACTAACTCTTCTACGAGTGTCCAACTGGGTTGGAAGATTGAATTAAAATTATAAAGGAATATTTCGCAGAGCTAAGGAGTGGAATCTTTTACCAGCAGTGTTTCGGATATAAAACTATAATTGGGGAGACGAAAAACGAGAGTGAAAAGGTACCTTTAGGCGAACTTGCTACAACGTTGACCGCATCCTCGCTTACTACCCGTGAGATAGCGACCAAACGTGAACCTTATTACAATAAAAAAGTACCTTAAGAATAGAAGGTAATGTAAAAGTACCTTTTCGATAACCTGTTGGTGTTATAACACCATCTTTCAGGAAGTGGCAGAAGCTTCTCCTGAAATGAGTTTTCGTTATTTTTCATTATCTTAGCGTGTAGCCTAATGGTTTGTGTAACCTAATTTATTTTAATTTGCATAGCAATTACCTACTTATAATTATTATTTTTTATTAATTTCTCATTTCTTTATGAAAAGATAAAAAAAAACAAATAAAAATATGAAAATCTGAAGAGTGTCTTTATTTCCAATATTTAGTGCCATCTTTCGGGAGGTAGCTACAAATGCTACCCTCAACCCTCTCTCCTTTCCCTCCGAGCAATTTAGTTTGCAAAATACGCACCCTCTCTGCATAACAAGTTGTATACCCGAAAGATATAGATGTCACTACGAGTTCGGAAAACTAAAGAAAAGCTAAAGCTGAAAATAAATAGACTGTGCCTATAATATAAGTACTTAAAATCTTATTCTATATGTACTACTCAATACCAGTAGTAGGATAAACTAGTGTCTATCTGCGTGGGTGCCACCACTTTGCTCATGTACTTTGCCACGAAGCAGTAGTGTGCATGTTTTGCTTTGTTCCCTATTTGAAGAACAAGTAGTCAGTGAAATTACTGGCACATAAGACTTAGGTATTACCGATGTCTTAGGGTAGCGGGAGGCCCTGAGTGCGGTTTTAGTGTACCTCACTTTCGACCAGATCAGGTAGTGACCAAACGCTATCAAAATTAAAAGAAATAAGTGTGGTACCACAACATTGCGGTGCAGCGCAATGCGATGCTTTGACGCAACGCAAACATTTTATCGCATACAGCGAAAACTAACCATTCGGTGCGGTAACGCAACGCAAATTTCCACAATGCGCTGCGCGAGGTCGTAGATTTTTACGACGCATTGTTATGTTATGGGTCGAGATCTGCGGCGTGAGTACGGATCTTTTCGATAAATAAAATTCGATAAAATTGACAGTTAAAATCGATAAAACCCACTTTCTCGATTTTAACTGTCAATTTTATCGAATAAAACCCACTTTATCGATTTTAACTGTCAATTTTATCGAATTTTATTTATCGAAAAGATCCGTACTCGCGCCGCTGATGACACTCCAAAGCCAATGGAAATCGATTTTCCTCATTTTGGAGAGCAAAATGATTCCACCAATATTTCTCGATGAGCTATTTTGAGTGAAGAGTTAGTACAGTATTATTATAAACAAATGACAAACCTCCTTGGTTGAGCAAATGTTGAAGCTACAATATAATTAACGTCATTTTCCAGGAGCATAAGGACTTATCTCAAAATAGCTTTACTATTAGATAGCTTAGGTATATGTAGACTCTTTCGTGAAATAAACTATGTTTTCCTTTGAAAGAAATCTGAAGAGTACGTGAAGTCGGAAGGAAAATAGTAAATCTTGAGTATTTAGACAGATATAGAATGGAAATGAATAACGTAACAAAGCGCGTCTCGGAAGTTTAGTTCTTAATTCTTTTTTTAAATCCAATCCGTGGCGTTCTTCTCACCACGGCGTCATTACACTACAATTATAATAGGCGATATAAATAAAAATAAAACGATACGCACAATAAATAGCATCCCTTCTTGGCTAAGGGTCGGACCCCTTACACAAGTAGGGATGGGGCGAGCACGCTCGGCTGACAAAAGTATCGATGAAGCGAACGACACAGAATCTTGGCCGTTATAGGCTATAAATAGAAAAAAAATATTATGCCGCCAGCATGCTGGGTACGCTTCCTACTGGTAGTGGGCTAGAACATTTGGATTATCTATAGGCCTACTAGGGCTTGTAGATTATCCAACTGTCTTTGTAGCTAGCTAGGTTAGATGTAGTGTTTATTTATGTATTAGCTAGTTAATTGTGATAGTAACATGGTGTGATATAAAACTATAAGAATTATATACGGCATACACGATACAGGGTGTATTTTTGGATGTCGCAGTAACTTGGAAATATTTTCAAAATTAAGGTTGTTTTCTGGTAGCTACAGTGGTTTCCTACGAAACATACGGGACGGGTTTTTTTATGATTTTTGACACTTCTAGTAGGTTAGTGGGAGGACTAGCTCTTCTGCGAGTGTCCGTCTGGGTTGTTACCACCGCTTTGCTCGTGAAGTCTGCCGCCAATCAGTAGTGTGCAAGCATTACTGTGTTCCGGTTTGATGAGCAGAGTATCCTGCGAAATTACTGGGCTTATGAGACTTAATACCTAATGTCTCAGGGTAACGAGCGCACTGCAGTGCCGCGGAGGCCTTTGTTTATCAAAGTTCTGGGTGGCACTGCAAATGTTATGTGCCGGCGTTGAGCTTACCATCAGGCAAACGACCAGCTCGTCTCGTTACCAAATAACATTAAAAAAAAATAGGTACTCAAAACTCAGTTGGTCCCGTAGTCTTTTGATCTATTGTAAAAAACGGGATCGATTGTCATCAAAAAGTACATATTTTCCGAAACTTGTGATGCAGGTCAAGATGGCTTTAAAATTACCATGTTAAGGTTTTATTTGATTTAGTTTCAAAGACGAACTAAATCATTAAAATTAGCTTATTGGTTTGTTATTTACACGAATTACAAAATATTCAAAAATATTAAATCACAAAAAGGAATATCTTTTTTCAAATTTCGCGTCACTGCACGTACCATCTCCTTTAATATGGTTTTGACAGCTCCATGGTTAGGTTGGTAGTGAACCAGGCACGGGTACTACCAACTTAACCTTCACGTGCTCCGATCCCCGGCTGGGGCCAACTTGTGTGTGAGCGAGTGAGCATAGTTTGCTCTCGGATCTTGGTTGTTTGTGTATTGTAGATGTGTGTGCATGGCACTTGTGGTACCGGGCATCCTAGTGTAGGGATATGCGTATGTAAGCGTGGTAGGTCGTAGCACAAACACCGTAAATTACGATCCGGTAATTTATGAGTACAATCCAATACTGTTATGCGCGGCTCTGTAATTGTTATGGTCAGGCGTTATGCTTACCATATGGAAAACGATCTGCGATTATTATTGCGTTCAAACGCTAGTCTAATAGAAAATAGGTAAATAAAAATGCAGATAGATCATAAAGTTCAAACTCGCTTGCACAATCCCAGAAAATATTTAACACTGTCCCCTCACTTCGTCCGCGGGTCGATCCGATCCCGATACAATTACATTCTGTATGTAGACTCGTTACTGCACAATCTTCTCAACACCGACCGACAGTATCCCACAACATGCACCCTAACCACACGTAATAAGGTTGAGATTACGGTGGCAAAACACCCCCAAACTTTCACCTCTTTCAATGGGAGTTTAAACCTAAATAACTTGCGCAGGAAAGCTTTCACTTTTCAGGAATCATTTTAGGTCCTCACATCGAATAGTTTTGCACTTTAATCCGGTACCGTTAAGGTTGTGTTTTGAGTGAAAAGGGTTGTTTTTCCGAAGGCGTTAGGCTTAAAACTCACGAAAGCAATTCTCGAGGGCCCGAAGGTTTAAAGCCTTCAAACAATAGATGGTATTACGATTCGATATTTAGCCGATTATGAGCGTTCACGGTAATGCTCTTAGCTAGGTGTGATTTTTGTTCTGAGCCCATAGAAATTTCTCAATGTATTTGGGGGAAATAGACTTTAGGGGATGGTTAGTTAGGGAAAAGGATTTGGTTAAATTTTCGTTTAAATGTGGTAATTTTGTTAGTGGGAGGGCTAACTCTTCTGCGAGTGTCCGCCTGGGTTGTTACCACCGCTTTGCTCGTGAAGTCTGCCGCCAAGCAGTAGTGTGCAAGCATTACTGTGTTCCGGTTTGATGAGCAGAGTATCCAGTGAAATTACTGGGCTTATGAGACTTAATACCTAATGTCTCAGGGTAACGAGCGCACTGCAGTGCCGCGCAGGCCTTTGTGTTTCAAATTTCTGGGTGGCACTGCAAATGTTATGGGCCGCCGTTATGCTTACCATCAGGCAAACGACCAGCTCGTCTCGTTAACAAATAACATAAAAAAAAATACACTTGAAATAACTTTACCAAGTGGTAGGACTACCTCTTCTGCGAGTGTCAATCTGGGTGGCTAGCACCGTTTTGTTCGTCTAGTCTGCCGCCAAGCAGTATTGTGCAAGCATTTCTTGTTTTGATTTGATGTGTAATAGTCAATGAAACTGCGGCGCAAGTACGGATCTTTTCGATAAATAAAATTCGATAAAATTGACAGTTAAAATCGATAAAGTGGGGTTTTATCGATTTTAACTGTCAATTTTTTCGATTTTTTCGATAAAATGACAGTTAAAATCGATAAAGTGGGTTTTATCGATTTTAACTGTAAATTTTATCGATTTTTTTTATCGAAAAGATCCGTACATTCGCCGCTGATTGACTTATGATTATTACACTTAATGTCTCAGGGTAATGAAACGAGCGCAATGTAGTGCCGCGCAGACCTTTGTGTTTCAAAGTTCTGGGCCGCCTTATAATTACTACGAATGGGTGGTAAGCTTACCATCAGGCAAACGTCTCGTTACCTTGTAGTAAGGATAAAAAAAACGTTCGTAACCACATCACAAGGCGCGTCGGCTCGCATCGTGCGTACGGACATAGACCAACAAGACGAGTGAAAATAATATGCCATGTAGTCTTATTTTGAGTCTGATTACTTGGGTAGTCACTTGCATAGCCGTCTTTTGTACCTACATATAATAAAATGTTTATTTTTATCAGTGAATGGCTGGCGTTTGACCTTGACTGTGTGGTGTGAACCGAATAGTCATTTTACATATAATTTAGTCTTATTTTAATCCAGAATTAGGATATGTTACTAGCCATGTCCAGTATCTCGACTAATGTTAGGTAACGGCGGTAGAAGTTGTTAAACTTAGTAGACAGGCTGTCAAATGCAGTTACAAAGTAGCTTTATGACTGAATTTCAATACTTGAGAGATAACAATTACCACCGCTTTGCTCGTGAAGTCTGCCGCCAAGCAGTAGTGTGCAAGCATTACTGTGTTCCGGATTGATGAGCAGAGTTTCCAGTGAAATTACTGGGCTTATGAGACTTAATACCTAATGTTTCTGGGTGGCACAGCAATTGTTATGGGCCGGCGTTATGCTTACCATCAGGCAAACGACCAGCTCGTCTCGTTACCAAATAACATAAAAAAAAAAAACAATACGTGAGAGATAACAATAGAGAGTGTCCTACCATCACCATGTATCTATAATCATCATCATCACCAGACGGAAGACGTCCACTGCTGAACAAAGGCATCTCCCATAGAACGCCACTTGGATCGGCTACTCGCCTCTTGGATCCAACGATTCCCCGCGGTATTGACAGGTCGGCAGTCCACCTGGGGTCCAGTCTACTCCACGTCTGGTCGCCACTCGAGAACCTTTCTTCCCCATCGGTTGTCGGTTCTGCGAGAGATGCGGCCGAACCATTGCCATTTCTACCTGCTCATTTTGAGAGCTATGCCGATGACATTCGCTCTCCTCTGGATCTCCTCACTCCGAATTTTATCATGCAGGGAAACCCCGAGCATATCCCTCTCTATAGCTCGTTGCGCAACTTTGAGCTTGCTAACGAGTTGCTTGCTAATGAGTTGCTTGATAATGTATCTAATAATAAATAATGCACCTAATGGACAATTGGACATATGATGAACCCTATTTCACCAAAATATGTAAAGTGGATAACGATGTCAGCCAAAGACCACTACCTTTTTATTTATACTTTTGGTAACGTGACGAGCCGGTCGTTTGTCTGATGGTAAGCGTAATGCCGGCCCATAACAATTGCAGTGCCACTCAGAACTTTGAAACACAAAAGCCACTGCAGTGCGCTCGTTACCCTGATACATTAGGTATTATGTCTCATAAGCCCAGTAATTTCACTGGCTACTCTGCTCATCAAACCGGAACACAGTAATGCTTGCACTTTAATGCTTGGCGGTAGACTTCACCTGCATGATGTTAAGTGACAATGTGACAAAAATGGTGACATGGTAAACCTTTATATTAGAACTGGCCCTTGAAGCTATCAGAATACGCTGATTGGTTACAGCGACTCATGCTAAGGGTTCAGTATGATAATACTAGGTAAAATCAAGTCATTGTGACTAACGAGTTCCCGTGTGAGATAGGTAGGTAAGCCATAAATTGATATTCCCGAAACTCACGTCAATACAATACCACTAATTGGGCAGCATGCAAGTATTTCACGTTATAGTGCATCACGCATGATCACCACGGGTCGTCATCGTCTGCTACGCGCCTAATTTATTTTTTATTGTCTATGTCCAGCTTAATATGACAACATGTGATCGAAAGTTATAACTTGTCATTAACAGTTAATGATATAAAAACGCAGTACCTACTTATTTGAAAAACATTTCTCGAGCACAGTAAAAGTGATTTGTTAGAAAATGCTGAGGATTTTACAAAATAACTATTAGACGAATAACTTTCTTTTATAAAATAAATATCTATAGGTACATGTACTTATTAGTTTTCATCAAAATGTTTTTATTCTTTTCTGCAGGCAATACTGAACAGCACTTATTATAAAAACTTTGTTTATTCTGAATTCCGTAATTAGATAAGACAGTAACCAAAAGAAGTTTCCGAGCAGCTTTTCTCACATTTCCACAAAGAACATTTTAATTTATCTTCTATTTCAAACTAAAGCACCATTCAGATTCAACAAAGAAAATCTCACAGCAAAAATTGTAATCATACTCGCGAACCATTTTAATCACTAAAAAAGAAAAAATACATTACAAATATTACATTGAACATTAAAAACAGTTTTGAACGCGGAAGGAAAACCGGCGGCGGTAAAATTTTCGATTTTGGAACACGAGCCGGCGGGAAAATGCCGACGGGAGGTTGCCGACGGCTTTCGAACTCTCCTCTCCCCTCTACCAATCACACAACAGTATCCGCCCATGCTGAAACGAGATGAAGCTATACGGAAAAGCAGTACGTTAGAAAGAGATGGAGACTACGCATGTGTTTGCACGTCTATGAGGGAAATATGATGCATCGTGTTGTTTTAGTATCGGTTTCTGTTCCATTTATTTATCTGCCTATTTACGTTTTTTGTACTATTACTTATTCTGTGCGAAAGGTATTGTTTGGACCTTACCCACTTTTAAGCTCTACATAATTAAATAATATGTAATATACAAATAAACAAAAATAAGGATAAAAAAATTTATGATAGCAAATTTTGCAGTAAACTGCTACAAAATATTACCAGAGAGGAAATAATTTCAAAGTGTAGGTAGATAACTATCTATAAAAATATTTTATGGTGTCGTAAATACTACGCACAGCACTCGCGTAACGTAGTATAAATTACGTACTTCACGCTTGTGTGAGTTAGATTGAAGACGACGACACGTTTGTGTGCGTGAGTTTTCCACTGAAGGGGAAAGCCCGCCATACGCATTGATAACGTCACATTTTGAAAATGAAATGCCCTTTTCAACTTTTTCAATATGCTGATGGCGCAATTTGTTTAAAAATAGAACGCTGCGTTTATTTTTAAAATGTTTTGTGCGTCGACACTTTAGTAGTAGGTAAAGTTATATGTATGTTTATGGTATGTACTGAAACTCTTTATCATTTATAACGTTATTAATATTTATATTTAGGTAATATTTTACTAATATTATTGTACTTTGTTTGAAATCTATAGCATAGTAAAGCTGTAGTCCATCCGTATCCCTCCGTACTTAAATGCGAAAGTGTGTTGTTAAGTTTGTTGGTTTGTCCTGCTTTCACGCAGCAATGACGCAACGGATAGACGTGATTTTTTGCATTAGATAACTATATCTAATGGGTACTATACCCAGTTTATGAAATAGAGAATTTCACTGGCTACTCTGCTCATCAAACCGGAACACAGTAATGCTTGCACACAACTGCTTGGTGGAAGACTTCACGAGCAAAGCGGTGGTAGCAACCCTCTCCTCTCTCCTGCTTCCTCTTCTGCGAATGTCAGGGACATTCGCAGAAGAGTTAGTCCTACCACTAACTAAACTATTATTAGATTATTAGAACACTAAAGATTAGTACCTACAAAAGGAGGACTTAATAATACAAGTAATCACTACCAGTTATTCACGCAAAGAACAAGAAAAGGTAATGAGGGCGGGCGTAAATCAAAAACTATGTGCTATGCTAAAGTAATTTGAACATTTTTCTTTTTAATTTTTGTGTTATTATAAGTGTACTTACCATTGTATATTACTCACATTTTTGTGTTATTATAAGTGTACCTACCATTGTATATTATTCACATTTTTGTGTTATAAGTGTATAAGTACGTGTAAGTATCTACCTACCAATGTACTACTCACATTTTTGTGTTATTATAAGTGTACCTAGCAATGTACTACTCATATTTTTGTGTTATTATAAGTGTACCTACCAATGTACCTACCTAATTTTTGTGTTATTACCTATATGTAGTACGAATTAAATCTTTATTCATATAGGCCTTAAGGCGTTCACAACAATTCTCGTACTGCAGACGCAATAAATTATAAATTCTTATTTATTTGTTTAATTTTTGTATTATTATAAGTGTACCTATATGATGTACACATTTTTGTGTTATTATATGAAGCACGAATTAAATCTTTATTCATAAAGGCCTTAAGGCGTTCACAACGATTCCCCTTTCCATAATTACTGCAGATGCAACATGATTATAAATTCTTATTTATTTATTTATGGATTCATTGCCGAAATGAAGGGTACATCTCATTATTACAATGTTGATTTATTCTGTCGCAATTGGAAACCGACACAGTTAAATGAACTAAGGTAATACTAATAACTAAGACAGACCGATGGCGACGCGACGGGGAGGTGGTAGGATTAACTCCCCTGCGAGTGTCCGTCTGGGTGGTTACCACCACTTTGCTCGTAAAGTCTGCCGCCAAGCAGTAATGTGCAAGCATTACTGTGTTCCGGTTTGATGAGCAAAGTAGTCAGTGAAATTACTAAGCTTGAGGGACTTAATACCTAATGTCTCTTTTTTAATGTTATTTGATAGCGAAACGAGCTGGTCGTTTGCCTGATGGTGCTTACCAAATGGTGCTTACATAAAGCCAGCCCATAACAATTGCAGTGCCACTCAGAACTTTGAAACACAAAGTCATGCGTGGCAGTGCAATGCACCCGCTACCCTAAGACATTAGGTAATGTCTCATAAGCCCAGTAATTTCACTGGCTACTCTGCTCATCCAACTGGAACTCGTGAGAGGAGAGATGCAGGCGATACATGGTAAGTAAACGAAACAGCTGACCAAAAAAAAAAATGTTTAAATACTCGAACACTCATGCTCTAGGAATCTCTGTGTCGTAGGTGGAATAGACATTCATAGAAAGACAAAACCAATAGAGCCGAGTGCAAAGCTTTTTGCTAACCACACAAGTCTGCCCCAGCTGGGCATAGAACCCGCGGCTCCTCGTTTTGCAAGCAAAGTTATTACTAACAGCCACGCAGCCGTCAAAGACGTAGGAAGGTACCTACCTACTTACTATCAAAGCGGTGTGAGAAATCATTGTCGTTCACGAATTCTTCTTCTAAAAACCCATGTACCACCTGTATATGAATATATCCAAGACCAGCAAAAAGTATTTCAAAAATAGTCTTAATAAACATTAAAACATAAAAAAACAATATTTCGTAAAAATTTCTACGTAAAAAATACAACTCTTTCGTCGGCCATTTCGCAAAGAGCCGTAACTCAAAACCGCACAAAAACGCGTCGGTTTACGGAAGATGCCCGCGTCAAATTGGCTGCATCCCGTCTAATCTGTAACCTATCGCTGAAAAGGATTCGCCTCCTTTTTTAATTCAAGATTGTGGCCCAAGCTGAAAGCGAGAGCGTGAATAAAAATATATTAAACTGATGAACATTTATTGTGCGTACGAAAAAGACAACTCGAGAATTTTGTCGCTAACGCCTATGTCTCTGTAGCTCAGTTGGTATGCTTTTTAGTTATCACTAGCTGCTGCCCACGGTTTCACCTGCGCGGAGATATTGGATTGCATGGGTTTTATTTTTTTGCGCCGAACCCTAATTCTTTTTCTAAAATTAAAGTAGCCTGAGTTTCTCCTTGTAACATCAGCTATCTGCCAGTGAAAGTCCCGTCAAAATCGGTCCAGCCATTTCTGAGATTACCCAGGACAAACAGACAGACAAAATGTTTAAAAATTGTGATTTTGTTATTGGTAACGCATATACTTTCATATGAATTTACTAAAAAGCTGTTATTTTGATATTACAAACTGACACTTCATTTTTATTTATATGTATAGATGTAGTACAGATTATATGTATAGATGTATAGAAGTTCATGTGTTCAATGAAGTACTCCAAGCACTGCTTAAAATTATAGTTAAGCAAAATATGTACTAAATGAAAATATAGGTAGGTATTAAAGTTCCAAAATAGCTTTTTATGTCAGTGTGTCAATCAAACACATTCGACAGTAAAAATAAAACTTTGGACTTGATAAACAAATGACACCAGAAATAATAACAACTAACAAATTCATTCGCTTCTCACTTGCACCACGCCATCTAATCTATCGGCACGCACAAAGCGTTCGTTACTTATCCCGCGATGCTGTGAGTCGCCACTGATGCATGTAAGGTGGAGCAGCTGACGACATAAGGAACCCTGATTTATGGTGGGCTGCAGGAACATATTATTGTGCATGTGTGTAATTACGTGAATGGGAAGTTTTTGTTTAGTATTGTGGGCGTTTTGTTTCCATAAACAACAACAGTTACTTTTTTCATCGTTGCATTTGCTGATAAGCAATAGTTAAGCGAGACGTGGAATGATTTCAAAAATTCAAGAACACAGTCTTCTATGAATACAGAATTGACAGACACGAAAAAATGTGGTCTTAAAACTAGGCTAGGCCACGCTAGGGATTCAGGTTTTTTTTTATTTTTTTTTTATTTGGTAACGAGATGAGCTGATCGTTTGCCTGATGGTAAGCATAACGCCGGCCCATAACAATTGCAGTGCCACCCAGAACTTTGAAACACAAAGGCCTGCGCGGCACTGCAGTGTGCTGGTTACCTTGAGACATTAGGTATTAAGTCTCATAAGCCCAGTAATTTCACTGGATACTCTGCTCATCAAGCCGGAACACAGTAATGCTTGCACACTACTGCTTGGCGGCAGACTTCGCGAGCAAAGCGGTGGTAACAACCCAGACGGACACTCACAGAAGAGTTAGTCTTCCCACTAACAACTTATTACTAACACTTGTTTGAACTCATGCGTCCACGTCTTAAAATTCTATTCTATTCGCGTCTAAGTGTGTAAAGTTGCAATAGTTTCGAATAAACACGATCACAACACGCAGATTGTTTTACACCAGAATCAATCACAGGCCGCTGGATCTAAAAGCCCGTTAAAATAAATAAGCCTCTCGATATTTACTCACAATGGCGTCACAGCGTTCTATACGCAATGTTACAAAACGCACCAAGAACAATCCCTTACAAATGCGAAACCTCAGAAAGAATCTATCGGTGCGTAAATTAAGGATCCGACGCTATTCACACAAGGTATAAGACCAAATAAAAAAATGTTTAGTCTCGCGTATCTAGATGTCCCGCTGTGGTGCCCCACATTGTTCTTAGACAAACACTTTCTTTAGTAAAAGCTCTATTTATTTTTTAGTAAATCGGCCGCGATCGCTATTGTCGAAGCAATTTGTGATGGTTGAATTAATTCTTTGTAAATCCTACCAACCGTTGCAGTTATACAAGCAACGAAAAACAGAACATTTGACCTTAACGCGGGTAAAAATGACGTCTCAATCAGAGTAAGCGCGTCGAATACCGTGACATGGTATCGCGAAATCTCACAATAACTAAGAGCGAGCGTGAAATTAGGCTGGTATAAATTAGGGCTAACTCATTCTTGGGCTGAGCAGCGTGACGACGCCGCGTGTCGTCCATTGTTGCGGCGCGGTGGAGGCGTGCGAAACAGTTTTGTTGATTTAACGAGTTATAGACGTTTTGCCGGGCGCCGGTCGACATGATGCTATGATTATGACGTTTTCACTAATTAATTGCGTGTGACGCTATCAGAGTTACTATGTTTGTTTTGTGCATGGAGTTACTACTGGGTGGCTTCATTCACACGGAATTATAGCCAGTGTCGAAATGATTTTGAGAACCTATTTTACTTTGAACCAAACTGGTTACAACTGTTATCGATTAGTACGTGTGGAACACTTTTTTTACAATTGAATTAAATGTGTTACAAACGCTTTATCTGATGCCATGGCCTAATCCACTTGATTAGTTTCACATATGTACATTAAAGATGTGATAGCTTAATACCAGTGACGTCAGATGCTCCATCATAGTTTATAATCGTAAAATATCTTGAGATTCTGAGCAATAATAAGATTGGTAAGTTTACCTATTTATCTATGACACACCCATAGCGGCGGTAACCCACATACGTAACCTTCCAAAACAACCCTTAATTTTACAACCCGTTCCTGCTTACCCGCCAAACCATTACAATACCTAGGATATTGGACATAAACCCCGCTAGGGGGTAGTAAAATATTTTATTTCCAGTTTACGACTAGCACGCGTCATTTCAAGAAAAAGTACCTTACCAGTGCCTCGTATTATAGAAGAGGTACTTACCCTAACTATTTTTAAAACTTGTATAATTGGAGGATAAAGAAACTTTTGAAATGTTGGTCGCAGAATAAACCAAACTCGAGCGAAGAAATGAACAGATCCAAAATGTTCGACTAGAATTTAAGAACTTGTATTTGTATTTTTATTTGTTGCACTAAATAATTATATATATAAAAGGGCATTTTCTACAAGTACACACAGAGTACAAGAAAATGAGGATAAGGGCGTTCATTGAAAATGATGTGCTATGCTTTAGGATAGATTACTGTACCTACCTAGTTGGTAATGTAAATAAAAAGGATATAAGTAATATATTTAATAAAATACTATGGTATTCAGATACTATGTAAAACGCTTAATAAACTTCATTTATACAATTTGTGCTTCTTTTGATAAAAATAAACTGTTTTGTTTTCTGTAAATAAACCAGTTTTAATTTTTATTAACTTGTTGATTTTAGTGAAACAAATATCTTTATGAATGTTTTGGAAGTTAAAAGCTCACTTGCAACAGACTCAATAATTTACAATAATTGATAGGTAATCAATATTACTTATTCCTTATTATAATTTTGTGAATTATGTAGGTATATACAATTATTTTATCCTACTTTTTTATTTTTTTTTTTAGATTCAGGTACGAATAAGTAGCAAAACAACAATTAACTACATCAGTAAAAATAAATTTAAATTGGTTTTACAAAAAAGTAACTTGATTATAATTAAATATTCTGCAAGAACTAACTTCATTCATAAAAATAACTCAAGTTTAAAAAACTATTAACGCTTTTTACCAATTTTAATTCGTGTCGTTAATTATAATTAGTTCAGACTTTTTTTGATAAACCCGCGAAATGGAAATTAGACACAAAAGTAAGTTTTCACCGAAAACACTGACTACCTAGCAGATTTCTAAACAAACTTATTAACTACACATAGAGAACACAACAACACCACCTACCAATTCCAACAAAACAAAACATTGTCGCTAAATCTTAGACCGGCATCATACACCGCTCAAGCCGACTGCCGTACGAATGTAGGCGTCCGCATCGATGTAGTTGTACAACCCAATACCCACGTAGACACAAGCCGGCTTGTGTCTGTGTGGGGAGTGCGCTTGTGTGCGGCACCCACCCCAGGGTGAGCTCGCCCAAGCTCCGCCCCGTCATGCTCATACGGCTGACTTGGAATCAGATGGCTTGGCCAGTCGCAAGCCAGCCGTGTCATCGTGAACGGATCGCAGCTTCCAAGCGTCCCTCAATACACCATTCGATGATTACGCGGTACACTGACCACCGAAACTTGTCAAATTAAAGAATTCCGGTTTGCAACGTCGTGTGATTTAGACTATCCGACTGTGAATTTTATTTAGTTCTTGTTTGTTTTTTTTTGGTTTGAGTGATTTTTTGGTGTTAAGGACTTGTGGTGTTTGGTGTGCGTGCCTGCGATTTTGATTAGGTAGGTGGTTTTCGTTATTAGAATGCTGTTGTAACAACTCGAAGGATTAAAAAAATACTGCATACGTGCTACGAAAGCGCGCTACGAAATTCCCGTTCTACGAAAGCTTAAACGCTACGGAAATCGTCACAGACCAGTATAATAGGCCTAAAGCATTTGCATTGCGTCGACACAATCATACATTTCCCTAAAAAAATTCTTAATCAGTACATAGTGTTTATTTATTACTTTTGTAAGACATTACCTTTGCACAAATTACTTTGTGGTAATATTTTTTTTATTGACGCCTAAATTTTAAATTAGTGTCAGTAAAATATTTTAGAGCATTTTAGAGTTGTCTAAAAATGGAGACAGTTTAAAACTAACAGCAACAACTACTTACTCTAAGTACTTCCTTCTGCAGTACTTATTATAATACTACTCTACTTACGGTTAAATTCCTTAACTATCCGCTGCCTAAATATTTACCTTCGACTAAATATAATATTAAATAAATTTAACAAATTTTAACATTTTATATTTAATAATAATTTTGTTAGTTAGCAAATATATTATGTACGTTGTGCGCGTACCTATTTGAATTATTTATTTCCTGAAGTGTTGAACTCTTTGCAGGGCTGTGGTCATTATAGTAGCAAAATCATAGTAAAACACTTTTAACTAAAATCTTAAAAAATAGTTTTAAAAGGGTGTATCTCAAAATTGACCACATTTTTAGGGAAAAAATATAGCTAACTAAAATTAAATGATAACGAAAGTGTCTACCTGTTTTTGACAAAGGTCTCCCTATAAAAGTAATTCGATATTTTTGTTTGGCTCAACTATCCAGCGGTTTTTTCTATGTAATTGAATCATTTAATGTCTTTTGTAAAAGATAATTTGTAATAGTAAACATTTAGTTTTATTGTTATTTTTTTGCCATGTTATTTGATAAGTTTTGCCCGTTAGAAACATGGCAATAATGTGGTAAAAAATATTTAGAAGAAAACTGTTTCTGTAATATATTTAAATTGTGTAAATTAATAAATAAAATAAATTATATTTACTTTTAAACGGCAACAAAAATACTCTTTCACATACTTCCTTCATTATTTGAGTAGATAATATTCAAAACATATTATACAACTTAAGTGCACTCATGATTTATGTTATTTATTTGAATACTACTGCATAAATCATACAGTTTTTCTTAAAAATAGTTTTATTTTTATCCTATTTGATAACGAGGCGAGCGGATCGTTTGCCTGATGGTAAGCATAACAATTGCAGTGCCACTCAGAACTTTGAAATACAAAGGCCTGCGCGGCACTGCAGAGCACTGGGTACCCTGAGACATTAGGTAGATATTAAGTCTCATAAGCCCAGTAATTTCACTGGCTTCTCTGCTCATCAAACAGGAACACAGTAATACTTGCACATTACTGCTTGGCGGCAGACTTAACGAGCAAAGCGGTAGTACCAACCCAGATGAACTCGCAGAAGAGTTAGTCCTACCACCTAGTAACTTAGGTACTTACTTTAATTTTGCTAGCAATAGAATTTAAAAAAACTAAAAATAAATTACAAATAAAAAAAAAACACTTAAGTAGTTAATTTATTGTTTATTGTATATCTGTATAAACGACTCTTTAAGCAATTTATAGGACTGCTTAATTTTTACATTTAGTGCAAAATATCATTCCATCAAATACAATACATTTTATTAAAAAATTTAACTCTTGTTAAATTTTTCTGCAAACAAAATTAAATTTCTAAAATTTCAAACACATTACCGATTTTAATTCACAACAAAGCACAAACTCGAAATTTCAAACGAATTCGAAAACATCTTTCATCTTTGAAGTTGCCGTCTAACAAATAGCTCCTTGCCATTGTACTTTGCGCACGAAACTCGTAATTTCGTTAAATAGAGATAGGACATTTTGTATTGTGTGCTGCAGATAATTTTTGCGGTAAGCGATACTTGAGGGATAATGGATGACAGTGATGTGGGATCGTGCTTGTAAGAATGTATTTTGGGAGATACATAGGGCTTAGATAAAATTATATTATAAAAATACTTTGAGCAAACTTTTTAATTATATGTAGCTAGGATCTGAAGATACTGTTTAGTGCAAAGTTTGTTTTTCTTAAAATTAAAAGTAAGCCAGTAAACTAGAATATGTACCAGTAAATTAGAATGTGCTGACAACACAAGAAAAGCGCAAGTATTCTATCCGTTGAGTGTTGGGAACATGGTCCTTGTAGTTAGTTCTTGATCACCTAGACACAGGGAATCCTAATAAGGATCTATGTATGTGATCGTTGTCAATAATAATTATTACTATACTCACGAAGTCGAATCGTAAAAATTAACATTTATTTTCACTCAGTTTTCGCCCGCGGCTTCTTCCGCAGGGTATTTATCTTTACGGCTTATGTGTTATTCAAGAACCTAAATTATCTCCATTTTTTTTATTAAATTCCATAGCGAGACCAGCCGATCGTTTGCCTGATGGTAAGCATAACGCCGGCCCATAACAATTGCAGTGCCACCCAGAACTTTGAAACACAAAAGTCTGCGTGGCACTGAAGTGCACTCGTTACCCTGATACATTAGATTATAGACATTCTAATAATCATCAAAATCGATTAACTAGTTACACAGATACGTGGTAACAAACATTCGCACACAAAAACTTTCGCATTTATAACATTAGTAGGAGTTCTTACTCCTACAACAGGATAAGATAGGAAAAATAGAACTTACAACTGTAAAAAACCCATCTCCTATTTAACTTCTATGTGCAAAACTACTACATATATCCTTCTGAACTTCAAAAAACTTTTCAACTCGACAGCAAAATCGCAAAACCCGACAAGTTTCCTCTGCTAAAAAGTCAGTTAGAAAAAATCAATAAATACTACCAAAGTCAATTCAAGCGTGCCGACAAAGTGATACAAGAGTGTCACCAATGGAATATACTATTGTACCATTATTTACACTTGAAAGCTACATTTTCGAGTGTTGACATGGCCATTATGGAACAACTCCCTGGGGTGTCGCGACTTTGATATTTTTTTTCATTAATGACATATTTTATGACAAAGAAAGACATGACCATTGATGGTAGTGCAGAAATTTCTCACTATATCGTTACACGGTTTCAAATCGATTTTGCTACTTGACGACTTTATTTATTACATGCTACCTTTCTCTTCTCTGCCTTCATTGAAATTTTTGATAGATTATCATGAAAATGCAGTACAAACAGCTTTGGTTAAAAATTAAACCGGCTGTTTTAAGGTTATTATAATTCCGAAGTTTTAATTCTAAAGAATTTATTAAAATAGAGAGTTTAAATGTACCTAAAGCATTTTCAAGTGGTCACCAGAGTAGTTACCACGTTAAAGATGAAAATCTGTTGACAAGCACAACTTGGTTTGTTTCGGCAGTAGTTCCTGACAGTCAGTTCTCATTTTGAACTTAGTGTATTTATTAATTATTATTTTCGACGTACAACTTAAAGTAAGATGAGGATAGCTCAGTTTTTTTCTTAAATCTTTTTTTTTTTCATCTGCAGTATAAGTAAATATGTGAAAATAATTTTCGCCTTAAGCTCTAAAACCTAAATATAAACACTCTAAAACGATATATTAGTTTTAAATATCATAATCTCCTTACATTTGATCCCACACCGACTCCCCGTGTTACTTCCTTGGCCAAAAATAAAAAAATGTAATCTTTAAAATTAAAATAAAATAATCTGAGATGGGCTCAAAATAACACTCTTTGGTTTCAATAGCCTCACCCTTCCGACGATGAGGCTTAATAAGGATTAAGATATAGGTTTTTTTTATCAAGTAAAAAGTCTTCGATGTTTTTCAGTTATACCGTTTTTATTTTTGATATACGATTTGAATAAGGTGTGGAGTTGCTTTTTTTTAATTTTTAAAGGAGTTTAATTTTTGTAAGTTTTAAAGAGGCTTTGTTAAAAAAAGGTTAGTAACCAGCTAAATGTTAAATGAATCAGCATTTGTATATTCTTAAGTTCTCTCTTGGCAAACAAATATTTTGCTTTTTAGTAATTTAAAGTAAGCTTTGATGATCGTAATTATATTAGTGTTGTATTTGTTTCTGAAAATAAAGACGTTTTTATTTTGCTACAGTTTTTAAGAATAAAAGCCAATTAATTTGCTCGTTAACGAAAAAATAAATGAAAAGACGCTAGAAAGCAAATAATAATATGATAAGTAAAATAACACTTTACTCTCATACTAGATGCCATAATAAAAGATGACTGAAAAGCCCCGAGAAAAAAAGGTGGAAACTTGTTTGAGTCGAGAGTCTCAAAAAAGATCTCTCTGGAACATAATGATATTCTGGACATAGGAACGGATGGATAGTCAAAGTATAGGACAGGTGAATGAGACAACATAACGGAAGTGTATACATTGGTAAAAGATATAATTTTTTTTAATTTGGTAACGAGACGAGCTTTTCGTTTGCCTGATGGTAAGCATAACACCGGCCCATAACAATTGCAGTACTACGCAGAACTGTTAATCACAAAGGCCTGCACTGTAGTGCGCTCGTTATCCTGAGACATTAGGTATTAAGTCTCATAAGCCCAGTAATTTCACTGGCTACTCTGCTCATCAAACCGGAATACAGTAATGCTTGCACATTACTGCTTGGCGGCAGACTTCACGAGCAACGCGGTGGTACCAACCCAGACGGACACTCGCAGAAGAGTTACCTACCACCTAGTATCACAGTAGTGAATGTAATTAGGATTGAAAAAGTCACTGCAAATAAAAAGACAACGGTGTAAATAAGCCTTTTTAACACACCTTATTAGTTATTAGCCACATGTAATGGAATCTTGGAAGTCTATTCTAACCTACTTCTATTTGTCATATCGAAATGAAACTGCATGTATGTATGTAGTTTGGATGGCAAAACAATAATTTGGTATCATAGAGCTGACCTTATGGAGCCAGGAGGTGGATGGTAGAACTATTTAGTGGCTACAAGTAAACCCTACTAGTTTGGGTTACTATACTGAAATGTGAAAGTAACTGTTCTAATATTATTTTTTCAAAAATGTTTCTTAGAGCTGGAAGTACAGAAACTGTTCTATAGATCGATGGGGTGTTCTTACAACCAGATTTAAAAAAAGAGGTGATTATACTGTGTTTCATTAGATCAGATTAGAGTTAGTGGGAGGACTAACTCTTCTGCGAGTGTCCGTCTGGGTTGTTACCACCGTTTTGCTCGTGAAGTCAGCCGCCAAGCAGTAGTGTGCAAGAATTACTGTGTTCCGGTTTGATGAGCAGAGTATCCAGTTAAATTACTGGGCTTATGAAACTTAATACCGAATGTCTCAGGGTAACGAGCGCACTGCAGTGCCGCGCAGGCCTTTGTGTTTCAAAGTTCTGGATAGCACTGCAATTTTTATGGGCCGGCGTTATGCTTACCATCAGGCAAACTACCAGCTCGTCTCGTTACCAAATAATATAAAAAAAATCAGGAAGACACCCTGGTCTATAGAAAGGTGGAAAATAATAACTAGACATGGCGCAATTGTATCAATTAAGGGTCCTATTACTTTTACCGATATACCCCACAAGTCTTCGGTGTTTTTCATATTGATAGATTTAAAAGCTTTTGTGAGCTAATATTAGTACCCTGGATCAAACTTCATGCTTACGCTCCTCTTCGCTTTCAGGGAGTTACTTACTACCAACTTGTCCACGGATTTGTCAATCATAAGATTTCTATAGAATGGACATAACAATTATAACATTCCATGTACCCTCCATCACAGCTAAAGCAAACATAAACCAATTCTACACTTGTACCTGAGTGCACTTAGTTTTTAACTTGCAATGTCAAAGGGAAGCCTCTTCCTTTTGACTACGTTTTAAAAATACTGGGACGTGCTTTCAAAACTCTGTTGGATATAATTACCAGTGACGTCACAGGGTTTAGATTAAATAAACGCAATCCTGAGTGCGGCCCTTTGACGTTTGAAGAGTCATCAACGTATGTGCGTTGGGTTTTATGTCGTTTTTTTGGTGTTTAGAAATTGCATTTCAGTTGTTTTTCAAACGATGATGGTTCGGTGGGAGGTCATTCAACCCATTCTTCTCTTGAATTTCGATTTTTTTTATTACTATGCTCACTTTTGACCGCAATCTTTTGTTAGTGGGAGGACTAACTCTTCTGCGAGTGTCCGTCTGGGTTTTACCACCGCTTTGCTCGTGAAGTCTGCCGCCAAGCAGTAGTGTGCAAGCATTACTGTGTTCCGGTTTGATGAGCAGAGTATCCAGTGAAATTACTGGGCTTATGATACTTAATACCTAATGTCTCAGGGTAACGAGCGCACTGCAGTGCCGCGCAGGCCTTTTTGTTCAAAAGTTCTGGGTGGCACTGCAGTTGTTATGGGCCGGCGTTATGCTTACCATCAGGCAATCGACCAGCTCGTCTCGTTACCAAATAACATAAAAAAAAATCTCATCTGATGGTAATCGACGATGCACTCGACTATCTTGTTTTGAAGCTTCCAAATTATATAGTTACTGGGAAACAGACGGTTTTAAAAGGCGAGTCTTTTAAAACCATCTGATATTTCCTTTACACGGTTGACGAAGACTCCTGTGATCTGTTTTGTGGTCTAAGGTTGAGCACGAATGACCATGAGATATTCACTCAAGTTATTTTTTCACGTCCTTGAATTTTTTTTATTTTTAACAAAGGCCTGCGCGTTCTGTCTTCTATGAATACAGAATTGACAGACGCGAAAAAATGTGGTCTTTAAACTAGGCTAGGCCACGCTAGGGATTCAGAAAGTTTATTTTTTTTAATTTGATAACGAGACGAGCTGATCGTTTGCCTGATGGTAAGCATAACACCGGCCCATAACAATTGCAGAGCAACCCAGAACTTTGAAACACAAAGGCCTGCGCGGCACTGCAGTGTGCTGGTTACCCTGAGCCATTAGGTATTAAGTCTCATAAGCCCAGTAATTTCACTAGCTACTTTGCTCATCAAACCGGAACACAGTAATGCTTGCATATTACTGCTTGGCGGCAGACCTCACGAGCAAAGCGGTGGTACTAACCCAGACGGACACTCGCAGAAGAGTTAGTCCTCCCTCAAATACTTTACTTATACTTTTGGCACCGTTTTTTTTATACTAATTATATTGAAAACGAGCGAGTAGTTTGTCTGATGGTAAGCCTATCGCCGGCCCGTAAGAATGCCAGTGCCACTCAGAGCTTTGAAACACAAAGGCCTGCGCGGCATTGCAGTGCGCTCGTTACCCTGAGACATTAGGTCTAATAAGCCCAGTAATTTCACTGACTACTTTGCTCATCAAACCGAAACTCAGTAATTTTTGCACATAAGGCATTGAAGGCAGACTACACGAGAACCCACCCAGACGGACCCACACCCAGACGGACACTCGCAGAAGAGACGCACTAGTGAAGCTGGAAATAAAGCAGACATGCACGTCTTTCTTCAAACACCATTCATGCAAGTATCCCATACATCAGCTATCCCATACAACATTCCATACAATAACTCATCTACGCCAGCTACCGAATATTGCCTAAAGGAGCCGACTCAACTTCGGTACTGTCAGAACCGAAAATAAATTACAACCTCGCAATGCCTCCTGTACAGTCAGCACAAAGACCCGAGCGATTTGTTACATTGATTTAAAACTGACGCGTACGGTTAGCAAACAAAGTGTACTTAATGAGTTTGTTGATTAGAATACTAGACTATTTTGTTTGATTAATGTTTGCTTCTATTAGAATTTGTGAAATTTGTCTACTGTATTTAATTAAACTTTACTGTTTAGTAGAATTTTTAGTCTATTTTTGTACGTAATTTTGTTAGGTTTCGGTTAGTAAATCATTGTAAGGTAAGAGTCAAACACTTATTTATTGAGAATGAACGGATATTTCGAATTACATATAGTTCGCATCTATGAGATTATTGATTTACTTTGTTTTATGATAAAAACAAGAATAATTATAATCCGTATGTATAAAACCAACATACCACTCACTTATTAATCACGAAGTCTTTAAAACTACAAGACCATATAATTTCTTAAAATGTATGTATTCAAATATATTTTACTACCTTATGCTCGCGGTTTTTACGCGGCAATAATGCGGGCAAAATGTGTAGTACATGTGAGATGTTTACCTGACTGTACCTATAGCGCTCAGGGATAATGTAGTTTCTCACTTCCGTTTGGTAAAATAATTTTTAGAATTGGACCATTGGTTCCAATTAACAAACAAACGAACAGAAAACTCTACTTCTTATAGATTTATGAAGCTTATTTAATTCATAAAATTGACCTACAATTATTTATTTTTCAGCCACCGTTGTTGCTATCCGTACAATTTGAATGCATAGCCGCGCCGCTACCCTCTGTCGGCTCTATAAATCAATCTAGTATTGTGATTTGTGACGGAGCACAGTATCTTCACCTCTGTGCACTATGCACTACGTTACAAATAAAAAAAACAGTTAATAATAGAGGATGAACTCTAGTATTCATTAGAGACCTGTATGGTAAGAGTCATAATAGTTTTTTTTATAACTAGAGCGTATCTTATCTCCCTTTTCTATATCTCGAATATTGTGGATCATCTAATAACAATGATTTAACTGACATTTTAGCGGTGGACTACTTACGTCGTAGCTAACTGATTATTATTATTACTACTTATTAAATATTGTTTGTGTTGGTCAAATCTTGCAAGCTAAATTTGTATTAATTTTAACGTCGCTGTGTACGATTGAGCCAAAATTTTACATACGTATATAAATCAGATAACAATGCAGTATAATGATGTCACAGAGCTGGAATGATGATGGAGCCGGAAGGTGGTCATAGGAACTCTGTAACGAAACGAGATAACACCAGTGAGATTTGTTTGATTCGTCTTTACAAGTACTCTGATCCTAGATGCTATCCAAGGTCCTGATGATGGAGCCGAAAGGTGGCCACGAGATGACAGGACCAATTACGTATTTTATAAAAGCTTGTCTGGAAAAATATATTTTTCTACATAAAACTTTTCTGTTTATTAATTGACTTTCAAAAACAACGAGGTTCTTTCTACAACACTCTTTAATTTTTATTCATACTATTATTAGGTACTGTTAAATAAAAATATCATCATAGCCACTTAAAAATGCATTCAAACGGCTAACAGAATTTATTCATAAACCTAACTAATAGGTCGGGGAAAAAGTTCCTTCGCATTTTTTAAGAAAATTCAAAACATTTTTTAATATAGTTTATTTACATTTAACTAAAGTATGTAGGTACCATTTTGTTCGATAACTTTTTGCCATCTTGTAGGTAGGGACCTGATCCCATTGCTATATAAATTTTGGGACTTCTGATCAAAATACCGCGACAAGTGGTTTTGGCAGTCCTTTCGTGATGTTAACCTGACACTGCCTAAAGAATTCTGAAGAGACCGAAACAGGTGGAAATCTGAAGGTGCAAGGTCAGGACTATACGGCGGATGCATTAACACCTCCCAGCCAAACTCTCTTAATTTTTTCTGAGTGGCTAAAGATGTGTGAGGTCTAGCGTTATCATGATGAAAAACCACACCCCTTCTGTTGATTAATTCCGGCCGCTTTCTCTCAACTTCTTGCTTTAATCTCATCAGTTGTTCGCAGTAGAGTTCAGAATCGATGGTCCTGCCTGGTGGTAACAGCTCATAATGAATAAGGCCCTTCCAATCCCACCACACACACAGCATCACCTTGTTGCGAGTTAACCCGGGTTTCGCCACAGTCTGTGAAGCCTGACCGGTCTTTGACCACGACCTTTTTCGCACGTTCTTGTCGTACGTGATTCACTTTTCATCACCAGTTATCAGCTTCTTCAAAAATGGTTCGGTTTCATTATGTCGTAGTAAAGAATCACAAATGAGTACACGGTTCATTAGCAATTCATTAGGTTTCTTTCAGTGAGCTCGTGAGGTACCCAAATATCGAGCTTTTTTGTTACCCAGTTTTTTTCAAATGCGCCAAAACTGTTTTGTGGTCAATTCCCAGTTCTTCAGCTACGTCGTAACTACTGATATGCCGATCTTGTTCCACTTTTTCAAAAATGGCATCCATTTTATCCGTAATAGGGCGACCAGAGCGACGTGCATCTTTGAAATCAAAATTTCCGGATTGAAAACGCTTAAACCAAATTTGTGCTACTCTCACAGACACTGCACTAGGTCCATAAACATCGCAAATTTTTTTTCGTGGCTAGCGTTGCATTTTTACCTTTTTTGTAGTAAAATTTTAAAATGTATCGAATTTCTTCATTAGATTCACTCATTTTGACAGTACGAAAAACAAATGAAAATCACACATTTTCCTAATTTGAATTTGGAATTATGTTCTTTAAAATTTAAACTTTCATATGATACCAAAACCAGCCAGATACAAATACTATAGCCAAAGAGATTTTATTACAAGTTCATACATACTATAATGCGAAAAGACTTTTTCCCCAACCTAATATTTACTACGTTGCTGGAAGAAAAAAACAAACGACTACATCTTAATAGCAAAAAAACCGACCAAATAGAATCAATTCGTTTCAGTAAACAAAGATTAGCGCCACCTGCGACCAGCCACGGTGAGCGGAATCAAAGGGAATCTAATGAGATGTGCCGAGAACCGATTCTTGAGGACTCTGTGGATATAGTGCGGGGTATTAGAGACTTTAAAAAGACCTTTAGAGACAGTTCTTTCACTGCTCAGTCTTGGCTCACGTTTAATGTTACACTGCAGTTGAGAAAATAATAAATTTCAATAAATATAGACAGAATTGTAAGACGTTTCATCATCATCAGCCGGAAGACGTCCACCGTTGAACA
Source organism: Crocallis elinguaria (assembly GCA_907269065.1). Lineage (NCBI taxonomy): Eukaryota > Metazoa > Arthropoda > Insecta > Lepidoptera > Geometridae > Crocallis > Crocallis elinguaria. The sequence goes on from OU026076.1 coordinate 5,768,181, forward strand.
TAGGCCTCCCCCATAGAACACCACTTTTAGCGGCTACTCGCCTCTTGTATCCAACGGTTTCCCGCGGTTTTGACAAGGTCATCGGTCCACCTAGTGGGGCCTACACTACGTCTTCCGGTTCGTGGTCGCCACTCGAGAACCTTTCTTCCCCTTGTAAGACATTTAGATTGAAGTTAATTTACGAAAATAACCATCTCACCTAAGATAGCATAGCTTAGATGGTTAAAAGCATCTGGTCTTGGTAACCATAAGACGCGGGATTGAATGCCATTGCCAGGATCGTTTTTGAAATGTAAATATTTACGTGAACATCCCGCTAGTATGGGTTAACACTTCAAAATCAAGTAACCATTGTGTTTGCTGCGCAGTGACAGGGTTTGTAACATAAATTAGAAAAATTAAGTGAATAAATTCCATTAAGGTGAAGAAGCTTCATGACCCGCCTAACGTAAAAATCCTAGAACGCAAAAATGGCCTAAAGGCTTTATTGTTCATCGAAAAAAAACAGGCATTACGGAAAAAGAAAGACAACGCCAGAGCCTTCGGTAGGCATTCTGAAAATTTTGAAATAAATTTCCGAAGACAATTAGTGCGTGGTAATTTCCTAAAACGTGTTCCAGGAAATACGTGTTTTTGAAAATGCCTTACAAGTTTGTTATTTAGAATCTCCATTACATGTCCAAGGATTATATGGAAGTGTTTTGTTGAATTTTACATTTCTGAGAACACTGTGAACGGCCAAAGTCGAGGTAAAATTGGTCCAAAAAAGCTGATTTTTAAAGGCTTGTACTGATTTGGAATCTCAAAATTTTACATTTTTGCTCCTACGGAATCCTTGATATAGAGCGCATGATACCTATTTGCTCAAAACATCTTAAGAAAAATTTATTAGGACACTATAATCACGTACGAGCTTTTGTATGGAAAGTATGTCATGTAGCAGCCTCTTAATGTAACAAGACAGTATAATTTGAAGCGATAATGACTCTTTCATCCAACAGATGCAAGAAGCTAATATGTATAGCTGATCCAAGTAGCGTAATATGGAGGAGCTCTATGTCCGGCTGATGATGATGATGAATGGATCAGTGGTAGACTGTTGATCCTTCGAGTCGATTCCTATAATAAACTTGAGCTTTCAGTGGGCATCGTCAAAAAGCATGGTGATGGCATCAATGGTGCTAGAGCATCTTCTGTCTCGCCTGCTTAAAGAAGGAAAGAAGTTGAAAATCTGTCGATGTGTGGGCGTTGAGAACCTATTGGTATATTCCGGCAGCTGCACCTGAGTGCTGCTTCTATTCTAACTATTCTAAGCTATATCGCCTTTAAACACTTTTTCGTTTCCTGATTACCCTCAGATCTCAGAAAATTACGAATGTAATAGACATACTTCTTCAAACGAGCCTATTTAAAAACAAAAGCTACTTTAGAACAAACTTTGTGTTGATACCCTTTGTCACTTCCCTAAAATAGCAGAACTTAACATTCATCGATAAGCACATAATGTCGCCTGGAATCGTGGCCGCTAGAAGGCTTAGAATAAATGTGCATAGAAACCTCACGAAGTTAAAGATTATCTTTAGATGTAATTAGAGCGAGTTGAGAAGGTCAGTTTTCGGTTTTCGAGAATTACCGTCTGCTCATAAATATTGCAGTTCCAGGGTTAATTTAACAACCAGTCATGTGCGGTGTAGCACAGCGCTCGATGTTACCAATACATCAGATGTACGAGCTGATTTGAGCTGAGTTTTCTAAATGTTATAGTTTTACTGGCTAATTTCACCTTGAAACAGTAATGCTTGCATCAAACTTTTACATTACTGTGAATTTACTGGCATATTACATGAGCAAAGCGGCATTTTGCGAATTTATAAAGTGAGTTACAGAGTCACTGAACTATTTAACGAGTTTTAGTTCACAACTATCCAATATTATAACAATACTAAATTTTTATGAGAATAACCTCGGGATCACACAAAACACCCTTTCATACAAGGAGCACTTACGCTAAGTCACGATCACGCACACAACTAAAATAAAATAGCTTCCTTTCGCAAGTAATCCGTTCGAACTCTCTATGCGTATCTATTTTAAGGAACAAGGATAGAATTTAAAATCGTAGCCGACTTTACCCCCTTTCAGAGAGCTTTGCATGCACCAACTCTCCTTTGACGTACTCAGACTTCCACTTACAACGGAAACTGTGTTTTTTTAAGCTTTTTTCAACATTTTTCTCGACATTTAGGTATTTTTCTCGGTTTTTTCAGATATCCAAGAGTGCCCGTCTGTAAAGTTGCAAATGGGATTTTGCGGTCTGTTATTACTGTAAATGCACGCTCGTTCGGCGAAAGTTTGTTGCGGATTGTAATGTTAAATTTTATACGTTGAAAAATGTTATTGTAGTTGTGTTAGAACAACAAAATAGCTGAAAATTTACGTGAATTTTGTAGAGAAAAACTTTAAACACTTGATAAGTTTAGATATCGGTAAGACTTTTGTAAAATCTTTTCAAAAAGTAATAAGCTGCATGTCACTGTGAACTAACAAAAAGGAAAGAGATTGAAACGTCGAGAATTAAAACAAATTAAAATATACGCGATAAAAATTGTGTCACATTTTCTTTTTTTTAAACTCGATAAGGTCTATCTCACGAAGATGTCTACGAAGGTGACGGGTACTCTAGGCATATATCTCAAGTACAACTGTACACACCAAAAGTTGATTGATGGTACTTGCAAGTTGCAACTCAATGTGATGGCGAATACCTAAGCAAGTTTTTGTTAGTGGAGGGACTAACTCTTCTGCGAGTGTCCGTCTGGGTTGGTACCACCGCTTTGCTCGTGAAGTCTACCGCTAAGTAGTGTGGAAGCATTAATGTGTTCCGGTTTGATAAGCAGAGTAGCCAGGGAAATTACTGGGCTTATGAGACTTAAAATATAATGACGAAGGGTAACGAGCGCACTGCAGTGCCACGCAGGCCTTTGTGTTTCAAAGTTCTGGGTGGCACTGCAATTGTTATGGGCCGGCGTTATGCTTACCATCAGGCAAACGACTAGCTCGTCTCGTTACCAAATATCATTAAAAAAATTACTAATTTGTTCTATTTAGCTACGAGGTTCATATTTTCGACCAGTGTATGGATTACTAGCTTATTATTACTTAGCTACAAATTCAAATTCAAAATTCTTTATTCAAATAGGCCCCAAAGGAGCACTTATGAAAGTTAACATAAATGACTCTAACAGTGGGCGTCTGCAACATTCGTCTACCCGATAAAACAATAATTGCATAATCTAAGTATATAGAGCAAGTCAGTACTTGAAATATTACATTTAAATCTCAAGTCTCCTTAACAAGCTCGAAAGATGCACTAATTACCATAATTAGAAACAAGTTTTAGTAACTGGACACCCCGATAAAGGACCCTGTATACAGCACGATCCGCCGCGCGATAAGCGGACGGCTCCGATGGATCATATTTGTTTCGTTTGAAACGTCGGCTCGGGTATGGGAAAGGAGTTGGTTTTTTTTTATTTATATTTTATTCGACTACGCAATGAAAAAACTGTTTTTTTCGTGGACAGTTTTTTGTAGTTTCGGTAAAAAATTTTGGTTAACTGGAAATGTGTTTTTGTGTTGACTAGTTTTGTAATCATTAAATTAAATAACTAAAATCACTGTTACATTTAATTTATTTAATCTTTTAAGAATCCTAAATACGAGGGCGTAGTTCTACAACATCTAGACACACATTAAGAAGGCACTAAAAAAAATTGCTTTAAAAAGCGACGAACCGACTTCAGTGACAAACTACTGAACCGATTGTGATGAAATTTCTATGGGACAAATTCAAATAAAAAAAGAATTTTCCAAATCAGTTTATAAATGACTGAGATATGAGTTAACAAACATTAAAAAAAACCAGACAAATTGATAACCTCTTCCTTTTTTGGAAGTCGGTTAAAAATGAAAAATTTAATACTGACTAGAGTGTGACTTGCAAAATATGTGAGAGCATCTTTTCAAACAAAACTTAACGTTTACGAGTCTTAAATAGCTCCAGTATAAAGTTGTACATCGACATTCGTCACTATTTCTTTGAGTCGTAAAAGGATAGGTATAGTCATTAAAAATATAAGTAAACAAAACAAAAACATACTCAAAACAAGGACTCAGTCACCTTGACTGCTAAAAATCCAACCACCCTCATTAGACCAACCTCTCGAACGGTGACCGCACGTCGCGCGACTTTCACAACAGTCTACATTCCACTTTAGGCCCTTTGACAGAGTTTGACTAGACTCAAATCGTCAAAGACTCAAAATACGCGATTCAAAGACTTAATTTAACTACCCTCAACTTTGAGCATTGTGCTGGTACGTAGGGGAATATATCAAAGTGAAATCGTTCGATTGGGACTTGAAAAGATCAAATGCGTACGATATTTGAGTACCTGTGACTTTTGTGATGCGATTTCTGAGTAGGTATGGAATGTGTTTAGAGGTTCAGGGAAATGCGTAAATATAAGTATAACTACTAATAGGTTGAAAAGTGGCCAGTGCATATGTGTATAAATAGTCTTATATGTAATTAGGAAAAAACAAAAAAATTGCTTCTAAAAAGCGGGAACCCTCTTCTATGAAAATATCGCAATAGACCCTGCTCATGTAAGATATTTAATGGAATCAGGCATTACTGTGCGGAAATCCATTTTAAGATTATATAATGTTGGTAATTTATAGTTTTTATTCCGCGATAAAGAATGTCTAATGGCCTAAGTTCGATCTATACTAAATTTAACCAAACGTAACGCGTAATGCTGGACAACCAACGTTTCTCAGCATGAATCGAACTCAACCCGACCCGACCTTGCTCACACAACCAAAACATAGTAATTCTTGCATATTTCTGCTTGGCGGCAGACTATAAGATCAAAGCGGTGATACTCACCCAGAGAGACTCGCAGAAGAATTAGTCCAATGGAGTCTTATCTGGTAAATAATAATTGTCATGTACATTTTTTAATGCTCACAAGTGGATGGCGTACTACGCTGCCAACGTTGCTATTTCGAGCTCCAAAGTGAATGTACCACGCCTGACCTAATCACCTGCACTCAACGTCTCAGCCTAACAAAAAAAAAATCAAACAAAACGGACAGCTCTGACTACCGTTCCGACCGCGCCATGGGTGGTACCGCCGTCTCTCATCTCACTTCATTAATACCATCGATCATTATCGACTCACGATGCTGCGCCGCTATTCCTACTATGCAACAATAGATGGCGCTTTCCAACACACAATTCAGCACCATCATCTACCAATTAGTATCTACGAGTGTAGCTTCCATCTCGCTCGTTCAATTAATGCGCGAATGAGAGGGAACGCTTCAAAGGAAAGACGAGCCTTGATTGTAATTGATGATGCGATTGTCTATGCGGTATTGGGGTCAATAAATTTCTTTAACGTGAATTTCTTTCTTTGCAGGTCACGACGCGGATGCCGAGTTTTTAACCGGCGCGGATTTGGGCATAGATTAGGGGGATAGATAGACAGGGACAGTTTCAGTTTTTGTCATATATTAGGAAAATTTGTGGGAGGTTGTTGGTAGGTGTTTGGTTGGAGTGGGGGTAGATTGGTAGGGTGGCTTTGCACGGGGGGTGGGGGCGGCCGGCGCCGGCGCCCGCGCACGCCGCCACCACGCTGGTTGGCGGGCTGGTGGCGCCGCCGCGGGAACCCACCACGGCGGCGGAGGCTTTTTGGAAGATGCCACACAAAGGTATGTTACTAATAATTGACAACAGTACCTACTTAACTTTAGGTGTTTAAATTCGGTGGCTGAGTAAATTCTGGACGACGACTTCTTCAAGTTTACGAAAGCAAACAGCTGATATAAAGCTTTTGCAAATCCTGAATTTTGTTTGGTTTTATTATTTTATTAATACTGATCTCCAAGCCTAATTGTATGTTCAGCAGTGGTCTGCTTCATGCTCATGATGATGATGTATAATAGGCGTTTGTACCTGTCTATAATTTATGGTCGATCAGCAGGATTTTACCGTCACAATGCAATAGGAATGGAAAATGTAAGAATTGTATGAACACGCTTTTAATGTTCATCACGCCGATTCATGCCAGATTGGTACTAGTTAGTACCGATAGTAGTCGTTACTAGTTATATCTGTAAAGGCTCTCTAAATCTGTTGTCTTAGTAAGATAACATTTTTCAAACCCCTTTACATATTGTATTGTTTACACATTTCTCCATACTACATTCATACAAGCCCTAATAAACCTTCTCATAATCCTTAATACATATTATCCTTTAAAATTCTACGAAGTATAACACGTCTAGTACTGGAACTCTAACAAGCAAGTGACTTAGCCACTTGTTTACATCTATACAAATGTTGCAAGTTACAACTTTACGAGTTACAAGTTTACGCGTTACACAAGAGAGAGTTCCCGACTTCTTGACTAAAGGACTCTGCCTGAGACGCGGTGTACCGAACGCTACTATCGTAACTCGATTTCTAGTTGTGCGTGAGTTTGATTTTCGAGTAATAAGATAGAAGTTTAGTTCATTTATCATCATCTTATCATCTTTCTTATCAAATGTAGTCTACACCTATAATTATAATAGCATTAGAAAAGTATTTTTGAACGATTTATTTGCTTGTAATAATGTATATTGTGTTGGTGTTCTTCTTAATAAATAAATAAATCAATATTAATGATTATTCTTTATTATTATCTATTCTTATTATATCTTATTATTATTTTAACCTATCGAACTGTCAATTAATCGATCGCTATGGATCACAAAGTTCCGTACTTGCGCCTCAGTTTTTCTCAACATGTTTAGTTGCCGGAACAACGATACACATTCTGTTCGAGTACTATTAGTAATAGGTCTCATAAAGCCATAGCCTAAGTTGGACCAAGAAGCTCTCAAGGGACCACCACACTAGCGGACCGAAGTTAAGCACTAGTTTAGGTATAAACAAACATGACAAAATATAATATAAACAAATTTTGTAGAAAAATATATTTTGCAGCAAATTAGGTATACGTATTATTGGTACTGCAATCTCATGGCCACCTTCAGGCTCCATCATCAGGAACCTGGACATCATCTAGGATCAGAGTACTTGTAAAGACGAATCAAACGAGCCCAAACTCGATGGGGTTTATTCGTTTCGTTGAGTTCCTATGGCCACCTGTCGGCTCCATCATCAGACCAGCTCTATGAAATCATTATATCGCATGTCACCCGATTTACATATGTATGTAGAATTTCTGCTCAATCGAACACCGGGAAGTGGGTAAAATTTAACTTGCTAGATTTTACCTAAACAAACATACATACAAACATTGCAAGCTAAATAAAAGCTTGTAATAAATATAATATACCTACGTCCTACACGTACGAAAATATAAGTGAAATAGCTTTAAAAAGCGACGAACCGACTTCAGTGACAAACCACTGAACCGATTTTGATAAAATATCTATGGGACCAATCTGAAAGTATGTATATTCTTTCAAATAAAAAAAGAATTTATTTGTTTGTAAATGACGGAGATCTGAGGTAACAAACATAAAAGAGAAAAAAATACAAACCGAATTGAGAACCTTCTCCTATTTTCGAAGTCGATTAAAACATATTATTAAAAAAAGTACTATGGACTCCAATTGGCACAGTGCTTGACATTGACGACTCCGAGGCTTAATTTAGTAAACCCTCAAACCAAGGAGTTCAGCAGGCCTATTCTAAACTCAATCAGACAGGTTTCCATTCGGATCCATATTCTTTGTCTTTGTCGTCCTGAAGGTAGATGACAGAGACGAAGAACGCGGATCCAAACGGAAACATGTCGGTTTGAGATTAGAATACGCCTGCTGTGGTCAATCCCCAACCGGCGCAAACGTTGTGTGGTGAGCCTGGTGAGTATATTTTGTTATCGGGTCTTGTATTGTATTGATGAATTGTGTATCTTTGTATGTGCATGCCACTTGCGACACATCCTAGTGCAAGGGTAGGTATGAATGTACCTTCGCTTTGCGGGCATCGGTTACCGTCAGCAAGCATTTTGAGCTAGGATTATGCTACCACTAGCTTCTGCCCGCGGTTTTCACCCGAGTTCCCACATGAACCGTGCATTTTTCCGGAATAAAAAGTAGCCTATGTTACTCTCCGGTCCATAAACTATATCTATGCCAAAAATAACGTGGATCCGTTGCTCCGTTACTGCGTGAAAGAAGGACAAACCAACAAACTAACAAATCAATAAACCAACAAAAACACACTTTCGCGTTAATAATATTAGTATGGATATGGATTAGGCAAATGATCTGCTTATATCGTTACTTTGTAGGATGATACAGGGTGTTCTTTAACTTTGTTTACCATCTACTGTCATCTAAGATGTTGCATAAAACAAACTACTTACTCGTAACTGTAAACAAAACGTAAGTAACCCTTAAAGCCACAGTTTACTTGAGAGTGAGTAGGTACCTAAGGAAGACAACTAAGTTAGTGTTGCCAGGCGGGTGTGCCAACTTTCCTCTAAAACCACTCAACTTTTAAAAATAATACGTATTACAAGGTAACTAGACGGGCAGGTCATTACATAATGCTTGCCCATAATACTTGCAGTGCCATCCATAATTTTGAAACTTGTACACTGATGCACTCGTTAGCCTGAAACATTAGATACCTATTGCTTCAGGCTAAAGAGTGCATCAGTGTCTTAATATAGTGTTAGAAGTTTCAAAATTATGGATGGCACTACAATTATTATGGGCAAGCGTTATGCATATGCTCAGTAATTTCGCTAATTACTTTGGTCATCAAACAGGAACACATAAACTCATGCACACAACTGCTTGTCAGCAGACTGCACGATCAAACTGGTACCCATCCTGACACTTGCCGAAGAGTGATTCGCACCACCTAGTAAATAGAATTTTCCAAATTAATATTTTATTTTACTTTTTCTTTATTTTCGATTAAAATGGTATTTAAGACAGTACTTTTTTTCATTAATTATTAAACCAAATAGCCAGTTCCTTCCTGATAATAACCTTTCTCTAATTTTTTATTAATTACCATGGGACCCCGAACTAATAATTGCGTAGTCCTATGCAATACTGCGTCACACAAACAAAAATCTTAAAAAACAAAAAATATCATCTCACTAATAATTAAATATTATGTGTTACTCATCGTCCTAAAAAATTACCACATTGAAAGGGAAATCCGCCACTCTGGCAACACTGAAACAAGCAAAGCACCTAAGTAAGTTTGTTTGTCCTGAGGTCATTTAACTTTAACGAGTTGCAAACTTGACCGTTGGCCCGGTTAAGTAGGTATGGAATATGGATGCGGACAGAAAAGTTTCAGTTACTCAGCTTTTGCATTAATACCTATGACAGGTATATGAGATCATACTTTTCGAAAAAAGTTTTGATTTCTGAGGCGTGTATGAGATTTTTATCATAATCTTTGAATGCAATTTTTCTTTAACTCTGAAAACGATGTCATGATTTCCTTGAACTTTTTTTAAGTACTTATTTTGCTTCCGGCCCCGCCTTTTTTCTTTTAATTGAGGTACTTTTACCATACAATGGCATGCCATTCCCATCGTAGCCTAAACAATATTATTAATTTTCTTAGTAATTACCAATTCCAATATTTATTTAAAAACACATAAGATCAGAACTAGAAGTAAAATTAAAGGAAATTAAAACAAACAATTCGAATTAAAAACCTCCCTCAAACAACTTAGCAAAAATAGTTTGGCTTAAAACGCAACACAAAATATAATTACGCCATGGTACTAGCCAAGCAAACTGAGCATACGACAATTGTGTCACATTACGGCGAGAGATAAAGACAAATAGACCGGAAAAACGGTTGTTCGAGAGAGATAAACAGTATTTTCTTTGTTGCACCACTAAAGGAATGTTAATGATTGAGAGCTAGAGGCAAGGATGTCTCGTTGTTGGTGCGTGTATTTGAATTTAGAATTTTGTTTTCTTAATTTTATGGCATTATAAAATTCACATCTATTTGGATTTGGAAACGGAGTGTGTGTCCATAAAAGAAGAAAAAGTGAAGATTAGTGTTTCCAAAAAAGATATTTTAATTATTTTTTAATAATCGAGCCTAATTTTGTGTCACACGGACGGTTTTTGGAATGTTGGATTGGAGCGTTCTCGTATGAGGGCTTTTAGACGCAGCGACACAACGGATCGTCCGCGAAAACCACTTCCTCCGATTTTCAGAGCGACCACGCCGTTTTTTACTATTTTGTACATACCTAATCTCGCAGTACAGCGACCTTATACTATGCGTCCTTGTGACGTGTAATTTAAGCCTTACATATTGTACCCAACTTGGACTAGTCAGTGTGCGCAGAACTCACACCAATATTCAAATCATCATCATCAGCCGAAAAACGTCCACTGAACATAGGCCCTCCCGTATAGAACGCCACATGGATCGACTACTCGCCTCTTGCATCCAACGGTTCCTCGCGGTTAGGTCGCCCACCTAGTAGCGGACGGCATAATTACGTCTTCCAGTTCGTGATCGTCACTCGAGAACCTTTCTTGCCCATCGGTTGTCGGTTCTGCGAGCGATGTATCCTGCCCAAGTGCCCATTGCAATTTAACATGCTTACTTTGAGAGCTATGTCCAATGTTCACAAAGAAGTCTAACCCGTTTTTTCTCCTAACTAAAATTAACGCCAGGAAACTAGTTTGTCTCTTGAAGATTAACGGAGGCTTAGCTATAATTAATCTATCTAAAGTTAGTGAATTAACCGTAAGAGCCAATCTTTTTAGAGTTCTGTACCTTGAAATAAAAAATGAGAGCCATAAACATCGAGAAGATACTCCTAATCAATGGTCATAAAAGATCAGTTTCTTGTTCGCATAGGGTCCGTACTGTTGAATAATGCGAAAGTATGTTTGTAGGTTTGTTGGTTCGTCCTTCATTCATGGAACAACGGAGCAAAGGATCAATGTCATTTTTTCCATAGACGGACGGCTTCGTATCTGCGTCGGTAGTAACCCTGCCTGCAAATCGAGGGGTCCCGGGTTCGATTCCCGGCCGGGGCAGATTTTGTGTAAGCATAAAGTTTGTTCTCGGGTCTTGGATGTTTGTGATGTGTATCTGGGTGTGTCCATGCCACCTGCGACACAGGGAATCCTAGTGCGGAGGTATGAGTGTAAGCATTTATTTATTATTTATAGGTGTAGTTTATGGACCTAAAAATAACATAGGCTACTCTTTATCCCGGAAAAAGGCACTGTTCCTGTGGGAATCGCCACGCGGGTTAAACCGCGAGCAGAAGCTAGTATAATATGTAGATTTGAAGATTTTCGAAAATCAATTATGAAAAAAAATACAACTGTCGCCAAATAAAATCATACTGACTTTGGAATGTATTGTAAAAATGCTTTAAAAAAAGTTTATTTCAAAAAGTTACAAATAGACCTTTTAACAGCTCCAATGAAGTTTATGAATGGGTATTTTTTTCTAGTCCACTTTAGGGGCGTGGTAGCAATAACTATAAATTTTGTCAGTCGAAAAATCGGTCTTTGTCAATGAAATCTCGTAAAACTTTTGGAAAAATAAATATTAGTTATTTTAATCATCGATGCCACTCTAGTATCAGCTGGTATAAAGTGGTTCCTACAAATGAAAATTCGATACTTTTACTAGATCACTTTGATATTTGTTTTTTTTATTACAGGCTTTTGTTTAACTTGCAATGTTTCTACATAGTATGTTTGTTTGTTTAGGTGAAATCTTGCAAGATAAATTTGACCCACTTCCCGTTATTCGATTGAGTTGAAATTTTATAAGCATATGTAAATTGAATGACAATGCAATACATAACGATGTCATGTAGCTGGTCTGATGACGGAGCCGGAATTACTCTGATCCTAGATGATGTCCAAGGTCCTTATGATAGAACCGGAAGGTGGCCACAATATTACAGTACCAATTGCATATTTTATAAAAACTTGTCTGAAAAAATATACCGCTCCACAAAAATAAATTTTGGGTAACGAAATGAGTGGGTCTCTTGCCTGATGGTAATCATAATGCCGGCTCAAAATAATTGCAGTGCCACTCAAACACAAAATCCTGCGCGGTACTCCAATGCGCTCGATATGCTCAGACATTAAGTACTACGTCTCATAAGCCTAGTAATTACAATCACGCATCGAAAAAAAACAGCTGTCTATAATTAAAAATACTGTTTAAAAAATCTGTACATAAATGACAATGCCCATATTCTCGAAACCATCCTAAACAGGATTTGACGCATCCAAAATGGCGTTTACCGTACGATTAAACCACCCCAGGATTAAACAATTCAAAAACAGATACAAAATAATAATAAGAGGGGTTGGTAAGTGGGGGTAGCGCCAGGTGTGTCTGTCGGGGTGACGACCCTTATGTAATACAGTATATAGATAATGTTTGATTAATGTTACGATGACAGTTTATTTGATCAACGGTTATTTTTTAATGGGCTTAGGAACTATTTTGTCAGCGTCACTTAACAGCCCAATTAGCTTAAGTAAATTAATTGATGGATGAAGACATGTCCTATAATAAGTAGGTATACTAGAAACAAATATTTGCGTTTTATTCTGCGCCTCTTATTATAAGAGGCGCAGAATAGAGCCGCCACTATCTCGCTCGCGCATCTCTACATTTTTGAAAATAGACAATCACTTAACATAATTATTAAAAATTGCATTCGGTGAAGCTACTGGCAATAACATTACAAAGGTTAAACAAATTTTCATTTTCATCCGTTCAAGTTTTCAAACCTAAAATTGATTTTATGTTTTCCTCATTTTCATGTATGAAAACTTGATTGGATCAAAATTATACTTTTGCCGTACGTTTGTAATGTTCGCCAACAACCTATCCGATTAAGATTTTGCATAATTACCTATACTAAGTGATTGTTTATCATCAAAAATGTTGTAATGCGCGAGCGAGATAGCGGCGCGCCGTATTCTGCCCCATACATTTTCCAGACACGATGAATCCAATTAGGTCCTAGTGGTAATTTTTTTGAGACGTCTTTGTAGTTTCTATCTCTTTGGTGATATGTTTTTAGTCATTCAGTAGTGTGCAAACATTACTGAGGTCCAGTGTGGAGGAATAAATGGTCAAGTTAATAGCAAGGCAATGTGAAATGACATGAAAAATATTTAATTGTGACTATTAACTTTCAATTACGATTTCGTAGATCTATAAGTCTTGAGATCATGGCGGCACGATGCTGCGAAGGGATTTAAATTTCAAAGCCTAGGTGGTAAATGGCAGCGTAGTTGCCATGGGCATATGTGAAATTTACCATTAGAAAAGGGATTGCTCGCCGTGCCCACTTAAGATAAATAAAAAAAAAATTAAAAAAGTAGCATTCCGTAAATTTTAAACCAGAAATATTGCCAGGAAAGCGCGCGCACGTTTTCATTTATTTCACCGACCTGAAGCGCAAGTACTAAAACTATAAACAACGAAAAAACTAAAAATATAACTACAAGTACAAATGGAATTTATAGCGTGGCATAAAAACGGGGATTAAAAATAAATCGCCTGAATAAATTGCGCCTCTGAAATTAAAACGCTCCCTCGCACGACACGCGTGCAAGCAGGGCGCGGGTGGGTGGCATGAGCGGGCGACGAGCGGAGGCGGGAGCGGGTAACGGTAAACTAAGTGTACTTATACTTCGTCGAGAGATGAGACTAGGAAGTCGTTTTCCTTGTGGTAAGCCTAGCTCGTGCCTATTACAATTGCAGTGACATCTCTGGGTGTCTCTTTAAAAGGCCACTATTAATACATACTATTAAGTATTCTATGGAACAGTTACCTCTAAAAGAAAATTAGAGCTTTCTAGTGAACTTAAGCTTTGAGTTTGAAACCAAATCTAAGGTGATTAATTAGAACCCTTACAAGAGATGTTCTTGATTCGATTCGCTTTTATAATTTGCATAATTTACTAATTTTTTCGCGTGTTTATTATACTGTTTACAGTATTAAAGGTCTATACGAAATTTCAGCATGATTGGATATCGAGATATGGTCAAAAATCGATCATTGGAATTCTCTGACAAACAGGAATCGAGCTTATATAAAAGCTCGTAATAAAAACATCCTATCATAAACTTATGTACTTAATAGAAATATCGTCCAAAGCGATCGTTAAACCTTCAACGCCTAAATCTCATTACTTAGCCACCATCACTAGTATTGGGGGTACTACCCCGATTGTCCATTGTTCTTTTAACAGCCTCTCGCTTGTTAGCCGCGCGTCGCCGCGCCGCGCCGACCGCCCACGCACCGAAAGGTGTGATTAACGGGATCGAGGTGAGAACCCGAGGTACCTCTCGAAACGTCAATTAATTAGTGACGCGAAAGGTGAATTTGTTTGCTTGCAAAAAGTAACAGGGAACTGAAAATGTAGAAGAAACTATTAACGTTAAGGTAGAATGCATCAGACTGCATGCAATTTTGATAATAATGCTCAGCTGCACTACAAAGGTGCAATGTTCATGGGAGTATATACCCTAAATTATTAAATTAACTTTCACATCATTTATTTATTGTGAGGAAAATTAATAGCTGCATTCATCATCAGGCGGGAAATCAGCTGAAAATTGCTGGACATCGGCCTCCCCCATGAAGGACGGATTTTGCTATTGCACGATTGGCAGGCGTCTTGGTGATCGCAGTAGATGATGATGATGATCACTGTATGAGAATGCTGCCTACTTCCTGGTGCATATTCCAGGCGGTCTTACGTCACCCAAGGGAAGAGCGCGGTACTATAATTCTTAGCCTTAAAATTAAACACTAAAGAATAACAGTAATACCTATAGAAGATACACAAAGTATTTCTACTATACTAAAGCCGAAGGATCAATTTATGTACCTTACTGACGCTTATGCTCTACTTGGAACTTATATTCAACATCATCATAAACCTGTCCTGATCCACGCCTTGACATAGGCCTCGCCCAATAAGCACCACTGAACCCTTTCTTCGGCTTTCCTCATGACGTAGCTACCCTACCAGCAGCTAACTTGGTCGTTACTCCAAATGGCAGGGCGTCCTACACTACATTTGCTTACACATTGTCTCCATTCTAGAACTAGTATACCCCATTAGTTATTCGTTTTCCGACATTCATGTGAAGAGTCAATAACTTTTCAGTATGCTATACTTATTAGTATTATTGAATTTAATAATCTTAACTCATCTAACATAACTGTTAAAAACTGTTAATGAAGGAATTGGCCAGATGAAAAGCAATTTCTTAAAAAAGGAAATTAAAATCATCAGTCGATACTCGCTGAAGCGAATTATTCTTTCGCAAAAAATAGAGTAAAAATCCAACACAAAAATATAATCGACACCTAATCAAAGAATCCAATCCACCCAAAATAGCCAACCAACTTCAAAAACAAAGAACTAATAATCCGCGCATTTCGATTCTCAACACGATCTCGCGAAATTATACCGACCACAGAAAAAAGGGACAAAAAGGACCAAAAACAATGACTGGCCCTCTCCCTGGGTTTAATCAAGGGCCTGCCCTAAATTCGCCCACAAATTGCAACCAATTGTTCACTTTTTACCGCGGTTTGCTAGGGGTGGTTAAAAGGGAAGATTCACTGACAGACCGTCGTGTGCACGCGATCTAATGCACTCCCATTCAAAACTATTGGCTTGAAAACTGGGTGGTCATAATTGGAGATAACATGTTAAAGGCTGTAATTTCGCGGAATAAAGGGTTAATTCTGATGACCACGAGGCTAAAATTGTATTTTTTTTACCTATACTATATTCATTGCCGTCTACTAAATTATACTATATTCATCTGTATTTCCTGAATACCTACCTACTACAATTTGATGGTCTTCAAGCCAAGAACAGGTATCTTCTAGGCAAGCGTGCTACATCGTCGACCGCATCGTCGCTTACCATCAGGTGATATTGCGGTCAAACGCAAGCCTATCATGTATAAAAAAAATACTTATAAATAATATATACCTAATTAGGTACCTATTCGCATAGTTTATTCAGAAATACTTATTCACTTCAGACTCTGGATTTTGCTGGAATCATTAACACATAGCAAGCAATGCAAGCAGTAATGTGCAAGCATTACTGTGTTCCGGTTTGATGAGCAGAGTTTCCAGTGAAATTACTGGGCTTATGAGACTTAATACCTAATGTCTCAGGGTAACGAGCGCACTGCAGTGCCGCGCAGGCCTTTGTGTTTCAAAGTTCTGGGTGGCACTGCAGTTGTTATGGGCCGGCGTTATGCTTACCATCAGGCAAACGACCAGCTCGTCTCGTTAAAAAATAACATAAAAAAAAAACATATTGCCAAATGTTCTTGCATTTCTTATCTTTATTATTACTACGTACTTATTATCTATTCCATATTCATACTTTGATATCGAGATTGCGATTCTTAAAAATCCAATTTAAAAAAAAACATCGAGACTTAAGCACTCGAAGATATAATTGGACTCAACGGTCCGTCTAAACAGTAATGGATAACAATTTATTTCAAAGATATCTCTATATATGAAAAGTTTAGAAAAAATGCGGTTTTTTGGCGTGCACCGCGAAACCCTTTCTGAATTGAAAATCCCTTCTGATTTCGCAAAGCGGATTATTTTTTTAAAAGGGTTAAGATTTTTTACGTTTTTTGTGCTAAAGATGCACCGATCTATTTTCTATAGCGAGGAGATAGGTGGTTAAGAAGATATTATCTAAAATCTAAAGGTTCCAAAGAAACACTTAAGAGATGAAAAAAATTACCACATCTTTTTGGAGGACAATGAACCCTTGAGTGGATCTTAAAAAATAAAATAGGCAGATGTGGTAAATTCCAGTACGTCGACTTTGCCAAGTTTATTTACAATTCAAGATTTAGTTTAACGTTCTCATAATGTGTCTCAAATCATGATAATATTTCGAATAGGGATGCGCCAAACTTTAATGTGCCTTGAGTGTGGTAAGCTTGTGCGCGACCGCAAATTGTGTGATAGGTACGCCTTTTATATGTTTGTGTACCTATGATATTAGTATCATAATCTCATGCGTGTTGCATTTTATAATTATAGAATATATTTATCAATAAATTGTGGAGAAGGACGCAAGAAAACTAGCATAAATGGGTTAACGAGACTTCTTAGACCCCTTTTTATTCTAAATTAGGCAAATCAGACTAAACGTACAAAAAAAAAAATAACATCATGCACCTCGGAAGGTTTCCGATATAAATCTAGAGTGTGTCATACTTACTATACCAATTAAGACCAAGTTAAAAATTATGACAAGACAGCAACGCCACCCGCCCCATGATAACTATGGAAGAGACATATATTCAGTATTCAGCAGTGGATATTCACCAGCTGATGATGACGATGATCACAGGTAAAATTAGTTAGAACTTCCCTTCACCCTTTTACTTTTAAGCAAAGCCCAACGATCTCACACCTAGCCTAAAGCCAACCCTATAAAGAGATCACGTGGGCACAAAAAAACTATTTGACGGTTTCTCAGATCATTTCGTCTTTGTCTCAGATGAGCTGATGCACAGCGCTGCGATGGGCGGAGGTGCCCTATTTGGGTGCTCCTCCGCCGGCCACAGCGGGATCAACCAGCTCGGAGGAGTCTACGTGAATGGGAGACCGCTGCCGGACTCCACGCGGCAGAAGATCGTGGAGCTTGCGCATTCTGGGGCGCGGCCCTGCGACATCAGCCGCATCCTTCAAGTTTCCAACGGCTGCGTGTCCAAGATCCTTGGCAGGTCAGTACTATTTGATGTTAATGATTAATACCTAGCTTTAATGCTCTATTAATTAATAGTGCGACATCACGTCTTGTCAAAACAAATCACAAATGAAGTAGTCTCTAATTGTAAAGCAGTTCTGCTAGATGGAACCAAAAGCTTGTTGGATGAAAAGAGAAAGATATATTTTCAACAAAAAAAAGAGTGGTTCTTTGCTTTCCTATCCTATGTAACTATCGTCAGATGAAAGCTCATAGGTACAATTTAAAACTATCCTTCATATGGCCATTCTAATGAAAAGCTCTATAACACAAGGAAACACAATAATAATAATAATAATAAAAATTACACCGTTACTATGTTAATGAAAATTATTCAATTATTCAATTGTCAAGATATTTTGTCCAGCATTTCTTTCAATATGCTTTTAGAAAGGAAGAATGACTACTAAGGCAAAGTAACCCACATTCCCTTACAAACACTACACTAAGCACCCATAACAATTAATTCGAGTACTATTACGCAGCGCGAATAAACGAATTATTTAGCACAAACCCATTGTGGAGAGAGAATCGAACCACCAAGACAGACTCGGTTCGACGCCACGCGAGCAAATTGATGGAATTCCCATAGCACCGCCCAAGACGCTGCACAATGGGTCGCCACAATAAAAGTCGTGGACAAAATTAAAGAATATTTCAATGACTTAATCAATACAATAGTAATGCGCTTACATTCCCATAGAGCATTGTTTTTGTAGACGTGTGCTCTGCGGGCGACTGGGTGGGAATCGACAGAGGGTGCAATGGGGTGCCGCGGTAATTTCCACGCAGAGTTTATTGCTTGATTGCGATTTTATCTGCAGATCAAGAAGGATTTGATCCCTCTCGATTAGGATGCGGAGTAGTGGAAAGCAAGGAGCGCTTAGTGAAATAGGCTCGCTGTTCACAACAATGAGCTCTTTCTCTTATCTCAAATAGTTTAAAATGCGCGCCTTGATGAAAAATGTAAGATGATTAAAGTATAATTAAAAAATAAAACAAAAAACAGGATTAGAGCAAAAACTTTTATTTTTAATGCTATTTGGTAACGAGATGAGCTGGTCGTTTGCCTGATAGTAAGCATAACGCCGGCCCATAACAATTGCAGTGCCACTCAGAACTTTGAAACAACAAACAAAGGCCTGCACGGCACTTCACTTGTTGCCCTGAGACATTAGGTATTAAGTTTCATAAGCCCAGTAATTTCACTGGCTAGGCATATGCCTAGCCAGTAATATTACTACACGAGCAAAGCGGTGGTAACAACCCAGACGGACACTCGCAGAAGATTTAGTCTTACCACTAACAAAAAACCATAACCAGTGAAACCATTAAATAAAAATCTCTAAAACTAAAACATATTAATTGTTAATACTAATATTCAAAGAGCTTGATCCATTTTAGGTGCTGATTGACAAAATAATAGCGTCAATAGAACAGAAATGTCAAAACCGAACAATAAAAATAAAAATGCAAAAGACGTCAATCAAAGACTTGACTTATTTTAATACAGGGTGTGCCTTTCAAGGCAGTCCCACGACCGCCCTAAAATAAAAACAAAATAGAAATGAAAATAAAACATTATTTCCTAGTAATTGGCACCCCTGCAGTGGAGACCGCTTGACGCCACTTGAGTAGATCTTATAGGAAAATATATTTGGCCACGGGACCCTACAATGCGACCCTCTGGGCATGTGTTATTATTTTGTAATGTTTCGCTTGTTAGGGCTATTGGCGAAACAAGTTGTTACTAAGGTTGTAGAAACACTCAACCTCAACACTCACGATTGATAATATTTCTGTCCCTTCCTTATGTTCGTTTAAATATGTAGTATAAACTCATTTTACTTTGTAAACGACTGTAGAAAAGCAATGCGCCAGAATGAATTAATTTTAAAATCTAGACGACATCAATTATTAGAGGCATAATGATAATAATAGTACAATGACTGTACATACTCAAATTTGAATATTTATAATTTATTAAGTTATTGATAATAGATTTTGTAGCAATCTAGTTTCTGCTAACATTATAGGTGCTAATCATGTTGAATACTTACTTACCCATGTTTTTGGGTATTTTCTATTTTAACAATGTTTTGCAATTTTGCATTTCATTATTACCTAATAGTTAGTTCTATATTGAGTTTTGCCTGCAATAAATAATTGTTAAATATTTATTAAGAAATTTAAGAAATTAATATAAAAAAAATGCTTTGGTTCATAACTGTGAACTCTAATTAACTATGCTCTTTATGGCTGCTTTCTGTGTGTAGGAATAAATAACATAAAAAACGAAATAACTCACTAAAGATGGCTCAGTGGTCAGAGCTTGTCTGTAAGACGAGGATTCATAATCATAATTTTGGAGAAGAAGAACCTCGTGATGCAACGTTTTAGGTACTATAGGTATTTTCTAGTGCACACTAGTTTAACTCTTTTACCACCATCTATTGGTATCTTCCGGAAACTGCATTTGAGAGACAGTCCTTAATCTATGCTCGGCGTGTACCTTCGACCACATGACACATCGCCATTTAACATCAGACAAGGGAGAGGGAAATAGGTACTAAATTATTAAATGCAAAAGCGACTCGAATCTCTAAACACTACCGGAAAAAATCTGCTAACATTATGGATACGTTAAAACAAAATGAAGAACCATATAGACAAACTTACTACCATTCTGGACACATTTACACAAAGTGAAAAACCATATAGGTAGAATGCAAAAGCTTTAAATTGTAATCTAAACTTTATTTAAGTCTGATCTAACAATAAGCAGGTTCTTCTCATTTGCATAATATTTCAGAAATTTTAGTTGCAAATATCTAATATTATGTCGCTTCTTAGCGCTTCTAAAACCAAGCCTACAGATTTAGTTAGTGAATATTAAAATTTGACATTGACATTAACAACAAAAAGGTGCGTTTGTCACTGACAGCTTAAAAAATAACTTGGTCAATGAGACAGTCTCAATCTAACGATTCTTATTGATAGGAGTGAAGGATACATGTCTATCGACACTTACACGATATTGTATGCCTACGGCCTACGAAATGTTTTCCAAGTGAAATGTAATCGGAATTTTTCGCTTTCACCGGCTGCAAATGCGCTTCGACATGTTTTTCCCACACGCCCTGACATTCTTATCGTGCCAATTATGAACGAAGGGGTTCGCTAGAGTTCCTTGGGGCTTATAATAAAAGGCAAGCGTGGCAGGACTCCTAATTAAGGAGCAACCCCGCTGTTAGACTTGTGTTTGGTTCCGACTTTTAGTGTTCTTGGGGATTTGGGAGCTTTTGCAAAGGTACAGAAGGTGCATAGAATTATTTTAAGTAACGATGATATCAGTTTTTTTACACAATTGACTTCCGTAAAGGTTCTGAATTAGATTTGTTTCAAACTTTCTATAAAGAATTTACTAACGGATTTCAAACCGTCTGTATCAATTTATATCCTTGTCTGCATATTGTTTTATTCTACGTAATTCAATGCTGTAAAAGACGTACCTATCTGTTGAAGCGGAAATATGAGTCGAGAACTGGAGCGCAGAGCAAAAATATTCATAGAATCTTTTCTAACCCCGTGACCTATAATTACGTCAGCATCTCAATAGAGCGTCACCAAGTGCAGTAACTCAGTTACATTCAAATAACCACTTCAAAAACAATCTCAGATAAGTGCCCACTTGAAATTGCCCCCGGAAAATATCGCATCTTTAATCTGTGACCCCTACCGAGGTTGCGATCGAATCGTGTTTAGCTACTTCCATCGCTTGATAGCCTGCTAGAGGGCATATCTAAATATCGATTTTAAATCGATACAGGTACAACAATAAAATATTTTTTTTTGTTAAATTCAGCTTTCTTTTTTATTCGGCTTATGTTTGCTCAATATCTTTCTTGCTGGTGAGCGACAATGCGGTCAACGATAAAGCACGCTTGGCTAGAAGATTACCTATACTCGTGCGTGAAGTAGTCCAGGTTTATGGCGAATGGGGAACACAGACTCAGGCAAACCACTGCCTACATACAAAAGGAAAGAAAGCCAAAGCAAAGCTAAACTAGCTAAGGCTTACATTGGGGACTAGCTCTCAATTTTTTTCTCCGATCTGAGTATTAGGGGTTTCTTTTTTGCTACTGGAAGCTTTTAGTAAAATTATCAATCGTAGTTAAATCGATAGAAAATAAATTTCACTTTTATAATAATTAAGAACCGTATTACTATATCAATATTCAAATGAAAGCCATCACCTTCTGTAAGATGTCTATAATTACAACTGAACGTATAGGCTTACCATACGAACATTTCATTGTTTGATCACAATAATCGTAAGTCCATTAACTCGATCTCCAATCATCGTCGCTTGCTGAGCTATTGTCACAGACTCCAGAAGGAATGAACGCAAAACAATAATTTAGGATCGATTAGACTCGCTCAGTTGGTATCGAGTATTCGACTGAATGCAATTGAACGCAACTGATTTCGATCAATTTGTTATTGTTTGATCCAGTAATTGGTCGGTTTTGACAATTTGTTTGCTATTCCTATTGCATTTGCGGCTCGATTTAGTTACCTGATTGAGTAGTTGTGATGTTTCGATTATTAATCGTTGTTTATATTCGTTTGCTGTCATTTCTATTTTAATTATTATGGAGACATTAGATATATTTGTTGCGGAATCGTAAGCGAATTCAGTGGTGACAATCTCGGAATATTTACGAAAATAGTAGTACCATGTGCCGATATGGGTTAGGTTAGGTTATGTTATTAGGTATGTCGTGAGGTTGGCACAATTGGTCATAATATTGCAAAAGTTAAAGGAATTCATACTTCACCATTTTAGAGCGAATGTGATAAATAAGCAAATAACTTGATATAAGTCATTGTGGTGCGGGGCCGAGCGTGCGTCGGATTGAAAGTCGCACAAATTCTCGCTCGGCCACACTCGCTATAATTAATCTACATATATGATTATAAATAAAATTTAAATGCTGTTCGTTGATAAGTGCATCACTTGAGAACTGCTGCACTGTTAAAAGTATAGTAGGTATAGTTCAAATCAGATTTTAAGAAAAGAAATCAGAAAAATTGGCTGACAATTGGAAAATTCGGGAAAAAACTGAAATTGATTTTTTCTATTGGATTTTTATATGAGCTCAAGACCGCTACTTGCATTTATTGGATAGGACGATGTCTGTTGTATCAACTGATAATTAACAAATAAAAGACTACCAAAAAATAACTCCAAAACGATTTCACATATTTTCCTATCCTATCTCCTAATGATTTTGATATTAGACTTTAATGCCCTGTTAGTGATACAATTATTTATTATACCACAGCCTAATATACCTACTCATATAAACTCTCACTAAATTAAAAGGTAGTTACACCCCTAACTGTCAAACATCGCCTCAGGCCGAGCGATTTCAACTCGCTCCGGGCACTAGTAGAGCCCTTATCGATAATAATTTTATAAACGATTCACCGAGCTTAGATAAACAACTATCGAATGACAATGCCGATTGCAAGAACGGTTTACCCTAATGCTGATTGTTTGTCTCGGGGGTGAGGCTGTTTTGTAGAGTTGTAAAGATTCTGTAACGGTTTTGAATTTCGAACTATTTATGGTTAAAAAACAAATGATTGTAAAACTAAGGAGTTTTATTTAGCCGATTTTGAAAAACAAATGCTTTTAGGTCGATATGTTTTTTATGTGTAAAAATAATAGGTAATATCCATTATGTCTAATTCTATTTTTTTAACATTAGGTAACCTAGGTGTAATTGTTGATATACACCGAAGTTAAAACTACATAAATTGTTGGCATTTTAACCGACTTAAAAAAAGCGAAAGGTTCTCAATTCGGTTTGTATTTTTTTAATGTTTGTTGCCTCAGAACGCCATCATTTATAAACCGATTTGGAAAATTCTTTTTTTATTTTAAAGGATATTCAGATTGCTTCAGATTCGGACTTTCAGATTGGTCCCATAGAAATTTCATCAAAATCGGTTTTTTTAAATACTAGGTATACCTAGAAATCTGCAGATTGTGAATCATTGAGCCTTCCGCCTAGTTTTGAAAACCAACACGAATTCTATTAAAATAGTATAAAAATAAGAAAAACATTCGAACCTTGCAGCTTCCGAGTACGAGACCAAAAAGCACTCGACAAAAAACGCGTTCAATAATTGTACACACTCACCAGAATCCTAAATTCAAACACATTGCAATCTCTATTATCTGCAGAGACGTATCTACAATCGAATTGCCAGTATCAACCATCGATTGTTGCCCTAAATATCGACACATGTCGATCTTGCAACAATAGACACTCAAGTACATCCTGTAACACCGACACGATAAACTTAAACAAGCTTAGCCTTTATCCCATTCGAAATAAGGTTAGCTTTCGCTTCAAAACTTTCTCAAAGACATCCCCAGGTTGTATAGCCTACGCTAGCATAGTGAGGTTCTTAAGTCAATTGATTAGAGTTTATTTTGTCGTGAATTTTGTCGTTGTTTGGTGTATAGGTCCTTGATGTTAAGGGGATAGTTTCAGAGATTACATTTGTAATTGTGTTTTAATACTTTTCGAGTGGGTAGGGAAGCTGTTTTCTAGAGACGTTTCGCTGAGCTGTAGGGACTTCCTAAATGCTTATGAGAATAGAAGTAGAGGCCTTTAATCTAATGTCTTTTTATTTCTTTTTTACGGATGAAAAAAAAGCATCCTGTATTTTAATAAGCAGATTTACAGGCTATAATAATACTTTGGTCTTATTTGTCTACTTATAAGGTTATTATTATAATTTTGTTATTTATGTAGAGATGATATTGGAAGTTTTTTTTCTGTATAAGTACTAGATACCTATATATATTTCCGGGATAACAAGTGCTCTAGTAGTACTTAAATAATAAAGTTGTTATCCTTTATTATTGGAAAAGTAGTTAACCTTTTTAGAGGTAAAGAGACGAAAAATCAAACATAAAAACTTTTTAAATAAAAAACAGCCTGTACATATTTATTTTTATTTTTTGATGACCCATACTGGCATATTTTTAAAGGATAGTAGCTAGATAGGTAAGCACTAGAAAATACCCTACCACTATGCCACAGTTGCATCATAATTTTTTTCTTCACCGTAAGCTCATGTTCTTCGTAGGGTTCGAACCACTGACCTACAGTTCCTCCAAGCACTGAGCCGTCAAAGCTTCGTTTGGTATAAGCTATTTTTATCTTTGTCTAGTACAGCGATACTCAAAGTGTGTTCCGCGGAACCCTAGGGTGCCGCGATACCCCTGTGGGTTCCGCAAGAATTTAGAAAAAAATTCATGGTACTTTAATTATGCTTATTAATAAATAATACACTTTTAATAAAAACTATTGTTTTATTGTAGGGTTCCGTCAAGTATTTCGCTTTCCAAAAGGGTTCCGTCACCAAAAAAGATTGAGAACCGCTGGTCTAGTAGATTTCAAAATTCAATCTGTAAGGTACCTACATCGGTGTAAGAAAACATAATTACTGTAAAGTTAAAATAGCTTTTAAAATTAGATTCTCATAATAATAAGTTGATAACCGACATATTTTCAATTCAGTGCTAAAGTAAAAATTACTTTATAAAAATCACTTAAGTACTAGCAGTTGGCTGTACTTAATTAGTTGTGCAACGTCACTCGGTAGGTAAACTTATTTTTGCAAAATCTTTTAGTTGCATACATTTGAAAACCTGTAAATATATACGACACGTACTTACATGTTTTTGCAGCCGAGTGTACATACGAATAACGATGTGATATGGGAGTTATAAATATTGTTCAATTGTAAAATATGCTAATATAGCTAAGTTAGTGGGAGGACTAACTCTTCTGCGAGTGTCCGTCTGGGTTGTTACCACCGCTTTGCTCGTGAAGTCTGCCGCCAAGCAGTAGTGTGCAAGCATTACTGTGTTCCGGTTTGATGAGCAGAGTATCCAGTGAAATTACTGGGCTTATGAGACTTAATACCTAATGTCTCAGGGTAACGAGCGCACTGCAGTGCCGCGCAGGCCTTTGTGTTTCAAAGTTCTGGGTGGCACTGCAATTGTTATGGGCAGGCGTTATGCTTACCATCAGGCAAACGACCAGCTCGTCTCGTTACCAAATAACATTAAAAAAAAAATGAAAATTTTGGGCACTAGTTAATAAAGTAAGTGGCTAACTCACTTACAGCAATTAAGTTTTCTTACACCAAAACATTTTTTTACTTCCTCTCCAATGTCCGTCCCATATTACGATTTCATCATTTTCCAAAATCCAAACTAAGTTCAGATTTGCGCACAGATATTACGAGACGGGGTCAATAAAGCCGCGAGCCATCGGAGGGTCCAAGCCCAGGGTCGCCACGACCCCCGTGGTCTCGAAGATAGCCGACTACAAGAGGGAGTGCCCTTCAATCTTCGCCTGGGAGATCAGGGACCGCCTGCTCAGCGAGAACGTGTGCAATAATGACAATATACCCAGTGTGAGTATTATTTTGTATTTTTTTTTTAACTAGCTATTACATAAATAAACACTACATCTAACCTAGCTAGCTACAAAAAAAAACATTATGTTTTTGTGTGTTTATTTGGTGATATTTTTACCAGTTGATAGGATTCACTCTTCCGCGAGCGTCTGTTTGGGTGGATATCACCTCTAGACTCGTGTAGTCTGCCGCTATAGTAATGTGTAAGCATTACTGCGTTCTGGTTTGATGAGCGAAGTATTCAGTGAGATAACTGGGCTAATGTGTGCTAGGGGCACCCTAGACGCTCAAGCAAACGGACGTTTGCTTGTCAGAATAACAACGCTTTTGCGTCAAGCGCGGATTTCGTGATACTCGAAATGCACGCTTGACGCAAAAGCGTTGTTATCCTGATAAGCAAACGTACGTTTCCTTGAGCGTTTACGGTGCCCCATAGGGTAACGATCGCATTGCAGTATTTGAAACTTCTGAGTCGCACTGCAATTATTATGGGCGTATCTAATACGACCCGCTCGTCTCGTTACCCAATAGCACAGAAATATACTTAATAAAAAAAATATCGGCGGGATGTGAGCGAAACACATGTAAAAGTCAACTATTAGTGCCTAAAAAGGCAGACGTCTTGTTAACAGGAAGAAGTTTTGTTAGTGGTAAGACTAACTCTTCTGTGAGTGTCCGTCTGGATTGTTACCACCGCTTTGTGAAGTCTGCGGCCAAGCAGTAATGTGCAAGCATTGTAGCAGAGTAGCCTGTGATATTACTGAGCTTATGAGACTTAATACCTAATGTCTCAGGGTAACGAGCGCACTGCAGTGCCGCGCAGGCCTTTGTGTGTCAAAGTTCTGAGTGGCACTGCAATTGTTATGAGCCGGCGTTATGCTTACCATCAGGCAAACGACCAGCTCGTCTCGTTACCAAAAACATAAAAAAATATCCTAGCTAAGTGTTTCCCGATCGCCGTAACCTGGGTTCCGGCGCTTTATCATCTGCTGCATACTTAATTACCAACCATTTTATTATATTTTCCTAAAGATGTTCCCATAGAGCTAAAAAGCCACACAAAACAAAAAAAAATCACATGCCAATCAATAAGTTATCAGAAGATGTGATTGAAATTTACGAAACTAATAATAGTTATGAATAATCCTAACACAAAGCAAATGTCATAATACTTGCAAACACCAAAGAATTTTCATTAAAACCGTCGAACGCATCAGCCCCACACTGGGTCGACCATCAAAATAATCTGGACAAAATTCGAGGACAATTCTCCTTTTTAATCCAATTTTCGAAATTTCATACTGGCATATGTTTCGGTTAACGCGGGTCCATTGTCCGAGGGTAGGCCCTTTCAAGATGGTCCGTGTCCTACATAATGCAATGGACTCCATTCTGCGAACATAATTGATGACGGCTTATAAAATTTTCTGTCGGACATTCTGATGGCACCGTTTTAGTAAGTTTTTGTCGTCCATACAAATAGTAGTCCATTATAGAATTTGCGAGTTCATAAATTCTCGTATGATAGATAATAATGTGTTGTCAGCCAGCTCTCATGGTTACGTCGATAGACTGAATTTCTATCATAGTACGGCTTGTGGGTTCAATTCCCGCAAATATTTGTGATACAACAAAAAAATCGCAAGTATTGTATCTGGATGTTATTGGACCATGGTCCTCGTAGTCTTTGATTCCTATATATAGGGAACTTAGGTGTTGAAGTCTAACTTCATGATTGTTAGGTTTTAATAAAAAAAATGTTATGTTATGTGTTAGTGGGAGGACTAACGCTTCTGCGAGTGCCCGTCTGGGTTGTTACCACCGCTTTGCTCGTGAAGTCTGCCGCCAAGCAGTAGTGTGCAAGCATTACTGTGTTCCGGTTTGATGAGCAGAGTATCCAGTGAAATTACTGGGCTTATGAGACTTAATACCTAATGTCCCAGGGTAACGAGCGCATTGCAGTGCCGCGCAGGCCTTTGTGTTTCAAAGTTCTGGGTGTCACTGCAATTGTTATGGGCCGGCGTTATGCTTACCATCAGGCAAACGACCAGCTCGTCTCGTTACCTAATAACATAAAAAAAAACATTGTCATTAGTTTTATTTAGTAGACAAATTGTAATTTTTAGAATGCAATCAAAAATTGTGAAGAGTGAAGTACTTTAATTAAAATTCTCATTACGGCAGTCGTGATTGCATTTTTATATACTTTGTCTGCATTAAAATTTATGACTTACTAAAATGAATTTGGATTAAAAGTAATGTTTTATAATGACTAAAACGTACGACTAAAACGCCGGCGTACTTACCTTCTCAAACACGTCTACATGAGACAGACGCTACGTTTCTCACAAACTGATACGAGTAAAAAGTAAAAACATAAACCGCGGTTCAAATGCATATCGTACATGATATTAAAAATAAAGCTGTTACAGAGTTGACACTGTCAGTAATCGAAGCAGACGTTTCGGAACGACATCTGCGCGGTCGACCCACGCAAAAAATAACAAAGCAAAAATTGTAAATTCTATCCATTGATCGGGCCAATTTTTCTGTTAATAATGTCACAACTCGAAAATCATGTTTTTGTGATTCCACCGTCGCACGGTATAATGTAAACACTTGGGCGCACAATAGACGCCGTTCGAGTAAAAAAAAGTTTTATACTTTCGAGTGTTGACACTTGGTTTTGTGGACGTGTTATCGTCAGTGTCAAACTTTTGACATTGTTAATTTGAAATCTTTGAATATTTTAAGTGGCATCTTCTATTAAACATAATACACATAGCTGCCAGATTCAGTAGGAAACCCAAATGGAACCCGTCGATACGGTAGACAAAAACGCCTATAGGTAACCATAAGCAATCATAAACATACCTCCGCCCACCCTCCGTAACAAGAGGGCACAAAATCGAAATACTGAAAGCCCCTAGAAGATTCGGCGCCAAAGGGGCTATTTTTATGACTGTCGTACGTACGCACTCGGCCCACTGGGCAAATAGGTGAGCGGTACGGTGTTATGGACTAACACACGTGTTAGAAAGAGATAGGTATTTATCGTGCGTTCCGCTGCCTAGTCATAACGGTCGAATGGGCGTGATGTTTCTTACCGACTGAAAGCGGACAAAAATACGTGGAACAATCGATTGTTGCTCGGTGACTAAATGGCATAAGCGACGCGAGCTGTAGCGCTGTATAAAAGTCTAGTTCAGACGTGGCCAACTTCTAAAATATAATTTTTTAATTTCACAAGTTTTTTTATATAAGATTAAATCGGAAATAAATAATGTAAATATAAAAAAAATATTTTAGACTTATATGTAGCGCAAACTCTTACTTTGCAAAGAAACCGTTGAGATTCCATTTCAGTCAATTTTACATTTCTATTTTGCTAAACAGAAATTTGTGAAACAGTAACAGTAGGTAAAGTAACCTATACCTACAGAAAACGAATGTAAAAAACTAAACATTCTTTTAACGCATCAAATATTCTTAACTCTAAAAAGTCTACACCTTTTCAGCTCACAAGATCACTTACGCCCTTCTACCTCCCGCTCCGTATACTATAATTCCACGTTTTACGCGTGAGTGCACAGAACATTTGCCATCGCATTCATGCCTACTGTAACTCCATAAGAATCTGCATTGAGTCATATCTCCCTCCTTGTCTGCCGGATTAACGTCATACTTATGACGGTATTGACGGTTTTGACGGTTTTAAGTTCAAAGCCATTTGGGAAACGCGAGGGTATTTTTGGGAACGGAAATTATCCAGAAAGCTTCGTATTTTATATTTTTGAACGACTGGATCGTGCGTTCAATAACTTGTCACATTTAATGTGGTTTTGACCACTGTCCAGTGCGGCTTTTAAAACGATGCTGGTTTACTTAGTGCTAGAGTCGTCTGCTGATCTATAAATCGGGAGTTGGAATCTTACAAAGAGCTATATTGTTTCCAAAGAGCCTTCACTTAGCTACCATCCTCCAGTTAAAAATCTATCGCCAAGAACCTATATAGATCCTTAGCTAGATCCTATTTGTTGGTTAAAACTGATTTCAGCTTCAACCTATGTTTTAATGTCTAATTGGTTTGCGTTTAATCACCTCAACTGATCATGACTGGAATAGACTCGGGTAGCACTAACCTTTATATACCTAGTTTTAATGTCGTAATTACATAATTGTAATAAATAATTTAAGAACCATAAAAAAGGGTGCGAGCCCTGGAGCTTTCAGAGTAGGTATCTATGATAAAAAAAAACAGTATCATTAAATGTAAACTCCAATATAACTCGACCCAGTGCTAATAGAGTCTGTGTGTTTTAGTATAATATTTGTAAGTTTATGCACGCATAATTTTGTAGGGCAATAGGTATTGCCCTACAAAATTAATGCAATTATTATCATGCATCCAAAGTTAAATAACTTATTGAATTAATTTTCATCGATTTGCGAACGTTCACACAATTGAAATCTCTATAAGACTCGCACCAATCGACAATTTAGCAAAAGCTCAACAGTTAAACACGATTCGAAGTCATCTAATTCAAATTTCAAATTCATGAGTCGATCGAGCGTGCCCGACACCCGACACCGCCTGTAGTCCGAAAGCTACTGTACCGCATTTTGGAGGCTTCTTCGTGAACTGTATTACGTAGCCTTATGTAGGTTTCGATTTCTTTAACACGCAAAAATGTGTAACTGGAGAGGATGGGTTGTGATAACCGACACTGTCGGTTAGACCGTTTTGTGGGACGTTTTTGGACCTTTTATTGTTTTTTATGCATCCTCAACCAACAGACAATCGACCTTCTCGTCGACTGATGGTAAGTGTAACGCCTGCCCATCAGTGCCATCCAAAACTTTGAAATGCCCTAATGGTGCTGCAGAACGGTACTCTGAGACGTCAAATTCAGTCTCATAAACCCAGTAATTTCACTATACTTCGCTCATCGAGCCGGAACAGTAATACATGCACACTACTGCTTGGCAGATTATACGAGCAACGCGGTGGTACCCTGCACCCAGGAGACGGACACTCGCAGAGGAGTGAGTCCAACCACCTGATAAAGTTGATTAAGTAGGTATTATTTTATTGTTTACTAGATTTTACCATATGACCTTCCCTAAGGCTTAAGTCCTTTGGTAAATTTTAACTCAATTATAATTGACCTAGTAATTTGGTTGTCAAGAATTTGATATAGACATTGTTAGGTACCTACTTACAGATTTGTAATATTATTACAGACACTTGAGCATAATTTAAAAAAGTTTTTTATCGCCTTCGGAGTTACTTACCTAGACGAACAACCCAGAACTATTTCTTTTAATTTATTCAACGTCTAACGATGACATACACAGATCCTGACTTCTAACGAGGTTTTGCTATAATATCTAGGAATCCACGAACTAAGATAAACGTAGTCCCGCTAAAACAAAAATCCCACCGCGCCTCTCACTAACCATGCTCTAAAATAGAATAGTAATGAACAAAATAATCGGAAGGCCTAAGGCTCGAATTAGTAGATGCGTCTGCCGTCTGCCCGGCCAAGCGGTGCAGTCGCTGTACTGCGAGATTAGATGAAATCAAACGCGTTGAAGGAAGTATAAAGCGGCGCGATAGCTCGGTGGAGCGGAGAAAATGGTTACTAGGTCCTAATGATTCATTATCAGCCGGAAGTGTTCTGGCAAACATCGAACTCTGGGGGAGTTCGATAAAGGGAGGATTTTGCCAGCAGGCGAATACAGTATGCTTTATTCACCTGCATGCATGTATTTGCAAGCATGCTGATCACCAAGTAGATTATGATGTCGACCGAGAATAATGCTGCTGC
Source organism: Crocallis elinguaria (assembly GCA_907269065.1). NCBI lineage: Eukaryota > Metazoa > Arthropoda > Insecta > Lepidoptera > Geometridae > Crocallis > Crocallis elinguaria. The sequence continues at coordinate 5,800,411 of OU026076.1, forward strand.
CCATTCCTTGAATATTCTTTTACTCTTACAGCACCCATAGGAAGAGACGCAGCCACACTGTTTAAGGCTCTAATGATTGGTTAAGTATCACGCCATTTCTTAGACATTAGTGTCCATTCTGTCATCTCATTCCTGAACCTAAGTTTAGTTTCAATCTGTCTTTCTAAATGAGAACCTGAGAAAGAGATGGAATATTATATTTTAGACCTGTCAAATTAATCCACTGGTTTGTATCTAGTGTAAATTTAACGACAGTGAATTTAGTGACGCCTAATTTTATCAAGAATGGAAGATATTTGACAGCTCTAGACTAAATTTAGATCTGTCAAACATCTTCCATCTCATTCTCATGTGATGTTCTGGAAAGAGAGAGAGCGAAACTAAAATTAGGTTTACATATGGAACGACAGAATCGGCACCATTACGCACTATATCCGAATGCTAGTGGGAGGACTAACTCTTCTGCGAGTGTCCGTCTGGGTTGTTACCACCGCTTTGCTCGTGAAGTCTGCCGCCAAGCAGTAATGTGCAAGCATTACTGTGTTCCGGTTTGATGAGCTGAGTATCCAGTGAAATTACTGGGCTTATGAGACTTAATACCTAATGTCTCAGGGTGACGAGCGTACTGCAGTGCCACGCAGGCCTTTGTGTTTCAAAGTTCTGGGTGGCACTGTAATTGTTATGGGCCGGCGGTATGCTTACCATCAGGCAAACGACCAGCTCGTCTCGTCACCAAATAAAATAAAAAAAAGTGCTATGGACTTTGACTGGGACCCTCCGTCACGCACAGTCTCTCTCACTCACAGAGGAATCAGGATGGAGGGGCTTTCGTTACTTTAACAGGCAGAGGCGCATGAAAACGTTAATTGAGGGGTAGATATTGGAGAGTAGGTAACTATTGGTCGCAGGGCGTGAAATACCTTGGTATTTGACCACATATGACGAGGCTTGCCTCGTCATATGTGTGTATCATATGTGTCATGTATGTTATATGCTAGTTTCATAAGATTTTCTTCATTGTTGTCATAAAACAGCTATGAAAGCTGGTCTTAAACGGTTTTTTTTATATAATACTAGCTTCTGCCCGCGGTTTCACCCGTGTGTCGATTCCTGCAGGAACAGTGCATTTTTCCGGGCTAAAAAGTAGTCTAGGTAGGTACATAAACAATTCTATAGAAATCACGCCGATCCATTGCTCCGTTACAGCGTGAAAGAAGGACAAACCTACAAACTAACACTTTCGCATTTATACAGTTTGGGATTTAATTTGTCCTAAGTAAGAGTTTATTTTTTCTTTCGTTCACTATAACATCGTGCTCTTGGCTGGTTAAATTATAAAAAAATAAGCTATACATTTTTCCCGAGTGCTATTTATAGAACGCAAGTGCGATACGACGAGAGTTCAACTAAAAAGAAATGTTGCAACCAGTAACAGTATGACTCGATGGGAAGAAAAAATTCCCAAAGAGTCACAGTGTAACTGGTTACCCACCACTTTATCCTGATTCCAGACGTGGCAAGCTGTAGGCAGAAGCTAGACACAAAGAGATAACGCCTTATTATACTTAACTTTGGACCTTTTATAATATTATAGCTAAGTATACACAAATATATACAACACAAAATTTTCGCTTCCAATAGGATTCGAACCTGCGTCTTCTGGTTATCTACACCAGACGCCTTAACCAACTAGGCTATGGGAGCAATCGATTTTAACTGCGAAATTCTTGATAACAACATCGATTGCTCCCATAACCTAGTTGGTTAAGGCGTCTGGTCTAGATAACCAGAAGACGCAGGTTCGAATCCTATTGGAAGTGAAATTTTTGTGATGTATATATTTGTGTGAACATCCGCTAGTGTCGGTTAACACTATAAAATATATTTCATATAGCTTAGTATAATACTATATAATAACAATGATAAGCAAGCTCGCTATCTCAAACACAACAACGATTGACATCCCTAACTTTATAGCAATAAGTACGCAATAATATTCCATAAAACAGCCCACGCGTAATCACCGCCAACAATTTAACATCAATAATGAACTCAGCGAGCGCTTCACGACCAAACTATGCAATCTCAGTCCCCAAGAGCTTCGTAAAAAACCCCCTCACTTTGACCGCCCCTGTAACCGCTTTCACCGGGGGATACGCGGTCTCACCGGGTCTCCACGGGTTAAGCGTACACGTTAAAATGTTTATAGATAATACCAATGTAGGTAATAGTAATTCTAATTCGAGGGAGCGACCCTACTGGCGGAATTTGTATTCATCCTAATGGCTTTTGTGAGGATATCTTTAGGTATCGGTACTTAGTACTATTGTGTATTCTGTGGCAGTTTAATGTTGAAAGGGCATGGAAAGTGTAGCTTTTCTTTGAATGTTCTTTGAATTTATCTGGTTCTTTTTTTGATGGATTTTTAAGTTGTCCTAGAGTGTATTAGGACTTGTATACTTGAATGTATGATATGCTTGCCATTTTACTCCGGTAAAAAAATAAATTTTAGTTTTTTTTACAAGCTATTATTTAACTTGCAATGTTTGTAGGTATGTCTGTTTGGGTCAAATCTTGTAAGCTTTTGACAAATGTCCCGGTGTTCGATCGAGCCGTCATTTTACATACATATGTAAATCGGATGACGTTGCAATATAACGATGTCACAGAGCTGGTCTGATGACGGCGGAAGCCGGCCAAGGATCTCTTTGTTGAAAAAACGTAACCCCACCGAGTTTGTCTTTACAAGTACGCTAATCTCGATCAAGTAAGTACTCTGATCCTAGATGATGTCCAGGCTCTTGATGATGGAGTCGGAAGGTGGCCACAGGAACTCTATTAACGAAACTGCGTAGTACTACAATATTACAGTACCAATTACGTATTTTATAAAAGCTCGTCTAGAAAAGTATTTATTTCCACAAAAAAACTTTTTTATATTCCTTTGAGCAATATTTCACCGTATCTTGAGCGAATGAATTTGATGAATGAAGCAATTTTTATTACGTACCGTAGTCCAGTCTCCTTCAAGGTGGTCTGATAATTTTGTCACTATCCAGAGTGCCATAGGCTACATAACCTGATACGCGTGAAGCCACAGGCAATAGCGTGAAATAAAGAGATTCATAACACTATACATTTATCATATCATAACATCAGCCTTATTACGCTCCTACTTGGAATATCGGCCATCTCTCAGAGAGAGAGAGAGTTTGGGCTATAATCCACCACGCGGACCCAGATCTGTTTTGTGAAAGTCACATGTCAACACAATCCCACACTCGCTTTCATTTAACATGTTTATACCTACAATATATTATTTTTGAGTTTCCGTGACAATTTAAAATACATCACAGACGACAGTTTTTTTTTTTATAAATCAATCCTAAAATAATTCGGTTTCAAACCATCGTATCTCCAAACTCGATCATTACTCGATCATCGATTATACCCAATAACGTTAACGAATTCGTTTATCCGCGTAAACGTCCGTTTACGTCCACCGTTTTTTTAAGACCACCTACGTATTGGATCTCTAACACTATCGCCGGCTAGATGCAGCGATCTGCACCGTCTAGGGTTGCCGCGAAAAATAAATCGGACAGGGCAACTTGTGAACGACAAGCCAAAGTCGTGCTGCTTAATTAATCTCTATATTATTTACTTTGTCATATTTGTCATGTATACGTATTGTTTGTTTATGAAACTTAAAAATTGGTGATACATTTTTACAAGTTTATAGTCGACTCGCTTCGTTCACAGATGAATTGTTAATTGTGCGCAAATAAACCCAACGTTTTTGTATATATTTGAATCCTTACTTTCGTCCGCGGCTTCACACGCATTGTATGTATCTTTATAAATTGTAGTCTTATATGTGTTATTCTGATGTATAAGCTTAAAGCTACATTACTTTAAAGTTTCATTAAAATCCATTCAGTAGTTTTTGTGTGAATACGTCGGATGAAACTGGTAAATGAAACTACAAGTGCTAACTACGAAGTAATAACATATAACTAAAAATACACTTTCAGAGTACAGATCTGACAACAAATAATACAAATAGCTTTTTATTTATGTAACTAATAATATAAAAACGTACATAAATGTACTCTAAAAGCTTTGCACTCTTTTTTTGTGCAGTAGTGTATGAAACTAATCTTATCAGGCAAAATTCAAATGATTTTCTAAATTGTGACAGCCCTACTGTTGTCTAATGAGGTGCGCTCGCGCAGCGCAATGACACCTGTCAACTGTCACCGTGACGTCAGAACGCCCGCGCGCTCGACAATCGAAAATGATCTACGAGCAGGCGGTCGCAAACATGATATGACGTATTATATTCAATAATTATGTTCAGCTTTAATTAGATATTACATGAGATGGGATATTATCGCGTTTTCAGGCATTGTTAGTGGGAGGACTAACTCTTCTGCGAGTGTCCGTCTGGGTTGTTACCACCGCTTTGCTCGTGAAGCCTGCCGCCAAGCAGTAGTGTGCAAGCATTACTGTGTTCCGGTTTGATGAGCAGAGTATCCAGTGAAATTACTGGGCTTATGTCCCAGGGTAACGAGCGCATTGCAGTGCCGCGGAGGCCTTTGTGTTTCAAAGTTCTGGGTGGTACTGCAATTGTTATGGGCTGGAGTTATGCTTACCATCAGGCAAACGACCAGCTCGTCTCGTTACCAAATAACATAAAAAAAATGTAAGAATTGTGTTTAGCTCCTATGAAACATACTGCAATTAATTACGATGTGATAAGAAAGATCGCGTTGATGCGATTTTTCTTTTACTCGGTATCGAGACGAACATGTTACTTCCCTGATGATGACAAAGCAACACTGCCACCCAAAATTTTGAATTACAAATGCCTGGAAACCTAATAGAAAGCACAAGTATCGAAAAAAAAATTTTAAAAATAAAAAAAAAAATTTTTGTTCTTTTAATAAAAATATTGGAAATCCGTACCATAATAAATACGAAAGTATGTTTGTAGGTTTGTTGGTCAGTTGATTTGTCCTTCTTTCACGCAGCAACGAAGCAACGGATCGACGTGATTTTTGGCATTGATATAATTTATGGACCAGAGAGTAACATAGGCGACTTCTTTGAGAACACGGTTGAAACCGCGGGTAGAAGATAGTCTGCTTATAAACAGCGGAGGTCTCAGTTAACAAACACAAAAAACAACCGAAATGAGAACCTCCTCCTCTCTTGAAGTTGGCTAAAAATCAAAACCCATAGACTCGACCAGCACTGAGTCGAGAAAGGCTGGAGTTCGCATTTAAGGGTACGGAGGTAAGCCAATTTGGGTTTGCACTTAAACGCGCCTAGCTTTTTTTTAAATCTGTTCTAAAGTCCCCTCTCCACACGCCGACACACTGTGCGTGTAGCGGCCGAAAGTTTTAGACCCTTTACACACATCGCTGATCACTAATTCGGATTGCGCTGAAGCGAAAGAGCGCAAGTGACGCTTTTAACAGGATTCTTGTACTTATTCGAAAGCTCAATTTCGAAAAATGTATTTATATTTTTTTGAGAAAATTTATATTTTAATACTTATATTTATTTATTGAAATATATAAAAAATTAATACTTAAAGTATTTAAATAACTTTAAGAATTGAATTGCAATTGTAAGAACGGCAAAAGAGGATGCAAATGAAAGGTGTCTTCCAAATTTCAATTTCAATAAAATTTACATCTCTTTTCTTTTATCGTGTCTTTAATCTCATTTTTGTTATTTTTGTTTCTACCATTAGATTAGCTTTATATCTAGTTATTTAGTACCTAATAGGCATTTTCGTTTCATGGAAAAAACCTCTTTAACCTTTTTTTAAATGTATCCTTGTTTATTGTTATTTTAACACTATATTTCATAGGTATATTCTGTGTATATTTTTTTGGTATACCTATTAAGTGTAATTCGCCAATTGTATCTTGAATTTACTGGTTATTACTAATCGCGCCAAGCCCACACATTAATATCAAAATGCCAGCCAAAAGTATATTATATAAAAAACCACAATAATCACACAACATTCACACAAGCCATTGTCTCCGTAAAACAATAGCAAAAAAAGTAAAAATAAAAAACAAATCGTAACAAAACTGATACACGAGAACAAAAAGTCGCCAGCTGCGTCCACTGTAGCGTACTAATGTGAAAGAACCCGATTATCCACCCGATTTTTCAAATAATGACATCTGAATAAATACGTAGAACGATTAAAAAGCAAGTTAACCTCGTTTTTGGAGTCACTCACGTGCTGTTTTTTTTTCGTTGTTTTTTTTTAAGTTGTTTTCTGAGGTTTTGGCGGGAACGTAATGTCGTCGATTTTGTATTTGTTACCTAACCAGTGTGTTTTTCGCTTTTCAGTGCTTAATAATAAGTGCTTAAGAATTTCGTTATAAAATTAATATTGGTTAAATACACATGACCTAAACTAAAAACAAATTACAAATGTTTTCTTTTTAATTGTAAATGTCACAACTCACAAATACTTACACTGCTTTTTTGTGCAGTCATGTAAAAAATACGAAAACCATAAACATAGCAAAAAAACTTAATTTTTTAAGAGGGTTTGTATTTATATTTTGCCGAGTATTACCTTCCTCCCTGAGATTTATTCCGCTTAGTAATCCATGCACCATTTAAAAAAAAATGTGTTTAATAGAATAAATAATTGAGGAGTTTTCAACGATTTTGATTTAGCTCTATAATCAAAATTGTAAAATTTTCATTCTATTTGTCAATTTAAAAGCAATAGGTACATATTTAAAAAAAGGGAATTCTTTTAAAATTCTAATAGGACCGTGCACTCTTTAATCTTTCGTACCTATCTGATTGGTCGGGCCGCTGTCAGAAACAGAACACGCTTTGAATGCACCTCCCTTATTGGCTGGATTCGTGTTCGAAATTTAAAAAATGTTTTTAGCGAGCGCCGCAGTCTTTTTTGTGTACAATCTGATTGGAAAAGATTTGAATTTTGTAATTGGTTTTTTCAATCAACAAGATTGTCAGCTTTGACAATAAGAACGGTTTCTAATATGACCTTTGCAGTAATCTGTCTGGTTTTTTATACGTAGGTAGGTACATAAGTATTTTAATTATTATTAAATTAGAAACATTATGGTCGTATATTCTCGGTCGGAAATCGTTGTCACGCAACCTTGACAAAATTTGTATGGGATCGCTATGGGGCGCAAAAACAATTCAAATTCGAAATTCTCTATTCACATGGACCTCAGGAGAGCGCTCATGAAAGTTAAATAACTCTAGGTGCCCGGTCCAATTATACAACCGATCGAGAAGAAGGGCGAATAGTACTTATATAACCTAACATAAAATGTAGACCTCCTTTCCAGTTAAATTACTTACTTTTTTCAACCTCTCCTCTTTTTTAAATGTCCAAACTTTTAAAACGTATAGCCACATGTACTTTCCTACTAAACGTAGTAAACGTAACACTACCTGTTCCCGACGTATCCCCACATTATCTTCCATTAGCGGAACACAGGATTAAATCAGATAGGTAACTGGGTACAGTCGGCGCCAGAAAATTTAAACTTGGTTTATTAGTGCATGTTTTTATTGTGCACACTGCACATGTTTGAAAATAATGTTTTTATTAACTAATAATTAACTACATAAATAACGACTAAAATTGCTAACCACATCTAACTTAGTTATAAAACAGTTTGATAATATACAGTTTTTTTTTAAAATACTTAATTGCATTACAGATAGTATAGATTTTATCGAAATAACTAGAATAATTACACCTTCGCACAATAGAACTGTCGATATGCGAGTAGATATTTTGGCAGTAAAAAGTTTCGAACTTTTCGATTTCATGTCGATAAAAACAAACGAAAGCCTATTTTGAAAAAAAATGCTCGTATTGGAGCGGTATACAGATTTCTTGAAAAGTATCGCTATTCCGGTAATTTTATGGCAACATTATTAAACTAAAATTTAAAAAAGAAATAAACATGAATGAAAACCATTTTTTCGACCATCCATTCCAATAAGCCACGAGCTTAATTCTGTAACACAATTTCTTATTGAGATGGAAACTGGTTTCAATCGAAATATTTAATTAAATATTCTTATATGATTTATAATAATTTTGATTTAGTTTTCTAACAAACTTAAAATACTTTGATTATTCATTGCGATTCAGCAATATTTTCAGGTCGTATAGGCAATTAGGCATAAACGTATTTTAGGCATTTAGCGCTATCTCAGCCCCGCGAATTTGCTGTATGCGTGAACAAAATATAAACACGCTTTGCCAGACACGCGTCTTCGACTTCTTCGAGCTGCGCGGGTGCAATGTACTATACAAACGAAAGCAGTAGCTCAATTAGAAGGCCAAGTTATTTTTTTCTTTTATAATATGTTTTGTGGCTGTTATGTAAAACCTACATTACCTACGTACAAGTATCTATTATATCCGTACTTTTTCGTACGATATCTAATAAATGCGAAAGTGTGTTTGTAGGCTTGTTGGTTTATGATGGCGATTACAATGTGAACTATAGAAACCTACGAAGTAAAAATTAATCAAACAAAATCCAAAACATTTACGTTGCTGAGTGTACATTTTCAAGGGTTACCTTAGCTCTCTGCACTGTGGCTTGATGGTTTTATTCACTTACCTATGTGTGAGTGTAAAGTAACACAATGGAATTAGAATGTTCTGTAGTTTATTAGTACCTATACGTTATGTAGGTATATCAACAAATGAAATTGCAGCTAATTAAAAAAAACTGTGTTACATTGTATTAGTTATTCCAAGTATTTCCAAAGTCCAAAGCTAAATTCTGTTTACTTCTTACCGAGCTGCGACATCCGCCCGCCCTACGTTCCAAATTCTATCTATAGAAAAATACGCTGAATGGAAAAATTACGCTCGCGTTACCCGGAGCGGCGAAAACACATGGACAGACAATATCTGTTTTCCTGTCAACTGGTAGAATACCTGGTTAATACGGCTGTATAATCGAATGGTTGAATCGATTTCAATGAGAAATAATCGTCTGTTTTTTAACTTTAACGAAATTTACTAAAACATACACAAACTTTTTACTTTTTCTTTTTTAACTTTTCTTTCTTTTTGCATTTGTTACGGGATTTATGAAAATAGACATGATTTTGAAACTAATAGTACCTACTTCATTGCTGTTTAAAATATTAGCTTCATCGACTATATCGGCTTCATAGATTAAGACACACTTCTTAAAAATTGTTGACAAAGGTGGGAGTAATAAAATATACACTACATAAAAGCAGCCTCGTATTGTACCTATTTTTTCTTAGCAGCCTCGTATTGTACCTTTTTTTTCTTTTAGTAAAACGATTTAAAATAGTAAAACGGCGTCAGTTTTCTTCGGATTATATCCGACATTTTCTCTGTTAAACAATCAGGAAGTGGAGAAACCAGTTCACAATATGTATTATTCCACATTCAACGCACCAAAATGAGCATGTACACAAATTTTATATTTGTGTGCGTCAAGTTCACGCATGCGTGGTTTTGGACGAAAGTAGATAGATATTGGGGTTTTCTGGCCCTCAGGGGTGGGAGGGACGAAGGGGGAGATGCCCTAATCTGCCCCTTTGAGGCCCCCGATTGGAATTTAGTAATCATATTAGATTTTAAATTACACGTGGTTGTAAGTTGAAAGGGTGGGATGGAGCAATTTGTTTCCTATTAAACGTAAATATAGTTACGTTTATATCTATATAGGATTTGGAGGATCCTTGTTTTGAATCAAACTTTGTGCTAATACGAATTTCGGTACTTAATAGGTTGGTGGTAAAAATAGTTTTAAATAGGATTATGTTGTGATAGGGCATTTTCCAGTTCTGGGGCCTGTTTCATAAAAATATTAGTCTAATAGGTATTATCAGCTTTTTTTTTTCTTTTTTCCATGTATAATATGAGACTAATACTCATAATATTAGACTAATATTTTTTATGTAACACGCCCCTGGGCTAGCTATACACACAAATTATTGCCAAACACTGACACACCACAACTGCATGGCTTGACATAGAAGTGCTGCCGAAATACATCAAGTATTTTGACAGTACTTGAAAGCCAGTTCGCATGATCAGCACCTTTGATCGTAGGTTTAGTGACTTTAGATCAGTAATTGACGTAGTGATCGTGGCCTATCGAGAATAAATATAAGATTTTTGTGGATAGACAGGAACATATGTTTTTTCCAGATAAGCTTTTATAAAATACGTAATTGGTACTGTAGTTGTGGCGACCTTCCGGCTTCATCATCAGGAACCCGGATGTCATCCAGGATCAGAGTACTTGTAAAGACAAATCAAACGAGCCTGAACTCGATGTTTGAGAGTTCCTGTGGCCGACTTTCAGCTTCAGTTCGGTTTCTGTCCTCAGACCCAGCTTTGTGACATTAATATGTCAAATGAAATTTTACCTGCCTTCATAATTGAAGGCAGGTAAAATTTCAGCACGATCGAACACCGGGAAATTGAACACGTTTTTAACACAATCAATAAACTACAAATTTTATTGAAAAAATCTAAAAAGTATATTAAAAAATATATCTATAGCGCTCTATTCCACAGAATACATGTTACTAAGAGCTATAGAGTTACTATAAACAAACCTATAGTTATTAAGACGAAATGTTTTATAAGTAGTGTGCCCTAAGCTAGTGGCCCGATTAGACGTTTAAAAACTAATTATTTGTTAATTTATTAATACCCCTTCTGTCATATTACTAATTCTTTTTTAAAAACAAACCAAACTATCCCTTCAGGTTTCATCAATAAACCGAGTACTAAGAAACCTGGCGTCCCAGAAGGAGCAAGCAGCATCAGCTCAGAACGACAGCGTGTACGAGAAGTTACGGATGTTTAACGGACAGGCGGCGACGGGGTGGTGGTACCCCGGTCTCCCCACGGCGCCGGCAGCGCCAGCGATACCCGCACCTTTACCTCCTCAGCTGAACAGGACGTCGGCTGAGGAGCATAAACGAGGTAAGGCTTAGTGGTCTTACGCACTGGACCGGTGCATATACCAGGACCGTGCATATACCGTTTCGTCAGCGACTACGGACTAAGACCGTGGCGTGTCATGACCGTGCCAGCAGCGAATTCCCGACCAGGATATTTTGCAGGATTCGGTACACGCCATGTTAAAAAAATTAAAGTAGGTAATTGGGATGTTGACTCCATCGTTTTTATGATGTCATTCAATTCGTTTTCTCATGAGATTCAAATGGCTATATCGAAGAAACTGGAAATCGAACGCTAGAAACGTCTAAAATGAGAGTAAAAGTCGAGCGTATCTACTGAGCGCTAAAACGCCCCATACAAATCTGGCAGAACATCTGACGTCACTTGTTCAACGCGGGCCGTAAAGTTGTACTAAAAACATGCATTTTGTTCATTTGGCCGTGAAAAACTGCGTTCAAGTACACAGTTGTCATACATTTTTTTATTCATTAAAATGTATGAATCTAACGGTTTCATTTAAATTACTAAAGGATAATAAAAAAAAATTGTGAAATTAGGGAAACTATTAGATAAAGTATCTTTGTGGCAGTGTTTTTGTGAATTCCATTTTTATTGTGTTAATGTGACGTTCTTAAAACTCTATAACGACAGAAATTATGTATTTGGTTTTTCATGCAACATCCCAATTACTTGAATTGATAGGTACTTATTTACTAGGCAAAAAGAAATTTACTAACTAATTTTTGCCCCACTGCTCTGGACACAGGTCTCTCCCTAGTGATCTATCCAACGATCTCAGTCCATGCGAAAAAGGCTTAACGCAGAAAAAACGCAAACTAGGCATCCAACTACAAAATATCTACTCGCAACACCGAAACCAATCCTCTTACACACGGCTAATACACACATACATACAAATATAACAAAAGCAGGCATATAATCTCCGCCTGGAGGTGTTCGTAAGAAGTCGGCAGCAACGAGCCCACCCCACTTCACCCCCCTGAAGGGTGGACAGGGTTACTCGCCCGGTAAGAATGTATGGCGAAAATATGAAAATGGAAACGTAGAAACTTTTTACAGACAAGCATAGTTTAAAACTAGAAACTTGAGCTGTCTAAAAATTCTGCTACCCTTACAAGTTTTCATTAACTTGTTTGTATGAACAAAAAAAAAGGTCAGCTCTTAGAACTGATTTTTGAACCTTTTCACTGTTTAGTTGAAATTTTGCACACGCATAATTCCTATTCTACGTTATTCTACATTATAATCACATTCCTATCCTTAATTTTTTTTTTGTAAAGGTCCTTGCTGTTTGTCTATCATCAAACTGGGACACAGTATTGCTTGCACATAACCGTTTGGCGGCAGACTACACGAGCAATGCCGTGGTACTCAACCAGACGGACACTCGCAGAAGACTTAGTCCTACCATTAACAAAATCACCCTATTGCATACAAAAAAAAACAGTTTGAGCAATATCGGGGAAACTAGATTAAAGACTACCAATTCTTATCTATAAACAGTGTTAAACGGTGGTTTAGTGAAACTATGTTTGGTGTTTCTTGTTCTTTGACAATATCAAACTGAATCTAAAGATACAAAACATGGTTAACTAATCAACCGTTTAACACTGTTTATTACTAGGAGCCTAAAGACCAGCTGCAAGATTTGATCTATAATTCTATACATAATAACAGGGGATTACAAAAAATCCTTCGTAAAATACTTAACTAAGCTGTCAACCCTAACGCGCCGGCACGTTCTCAAAGGAACAAGTCGCGTCACGTCAAAGTGAAATAGGAAAGAACATCCACCCACAGGCGTCATGTAACGACTACAGACTGATACATACCTAGTATACCTACTTAGGTAGTTACTTAGTATAAAGAATGTTACTTTATATAACACTGGCACAGTTCTGACCGTGCATGATATTCAAGTTTGCACTAGTTTTATCTGAAGTTCGTGTTATGGAAAACGTCTCGAACAGAGATCTCAAGCTTGCTCGCCATTGTTTGTGACGTTGTGACGTCACTGTTCTATAATTGGCGTTCCCTCCGCTTTTATATTTATATGAAAATCAAACATTTTAGAGGAATTCCGTCGCTTAAGATCAGTAGGGCTAAGATGCGCACCGTGACAAAATTTTGTCGATGCTTATGTCGTGCATTTGTCTCATGTTCGCGAGAGAAAGAGCGAGACAAAACAGTAGACAAAATTTTGTTGTGGCGCGCATGTTAGCCCTGCTGGTCATCGTAAATTAGTCGCTTGTTTAAATATAAGCAACCACAAATCTTACTTACCTTTGTCTAATTCCATTCTATTGTAGCATTTTTAATCATTTTAGACGTTGACATTTAGATACTGTATAGCTAAACAGGGCGCGTCTAAAAGTTGTTTTTTGTGGTAACGCAGTAGGAATTTTCTATGATGGATGTCTTAATTTGATAGTTGCATCAAATAAACATTACTCAATACTTAAATAATAACTCATAAATAAGATTATATAATGTGGGTAATTTATAGTTTTAATTCCGCGATAAATTTTATCTTATTTCTATTAATCTTATTTAAAATGGACTTCCGCAAAATAACGCCTGATTCCATCAAATAATAACTCATAAATTAGAAAGTGTTGATTTTTCCTTCTCTCATGCGAACGTTTCCTGTAGGTATGTCCACGCGGGTGAAACAGCGGGCAGAAGCTAGTAATATCAGAAAACTAATGTATTTTCTATTGCACCTCGCTTCTCAAGTTGAAATCATTCAGTTGCATTGCAACCAGACTTATTCTAGGTTATTATCTAAAATTGTACCAAACAACTGTCCAGAAAGAAGCGGTAAGGAACTCATTGGGTATGCAACCCTCAAGCTACGGAATAAGCCGTCTATTTTAAAGGCTGTGGAGTCAAGAGTATAATGCGGTTGACCCCTGATCTCGGCTCTCACTTGATCTTGGGGTTGTTTTCGGGAAACTCACACTTGACTGCGTGCGAACTTGCCCAGGGAAATCTTTAGGATGTTGTACGGAGTTAGTTTTTCTTCTCGTTTATTCGCTACATCCAAATTGGCTGAAAGAGATCGCTTTTAACGAGAAGTCAGCCCAGTGTACTTTGATAAAAGATTTATTTTTCTAGTACTTTTGTTACTAGTGGTCTAGATATAGATCTGTTGTTGTACACTAGACTAATTGTATTTTAAGTAAGTAGGTAAATGTTATCTTACATTAGTAAAATTAAAATCTGAAAATGTATGTTCTGTAAAAATCTGTATCTATATCTCGCAAATATATACATCACAAAAATTTCGCTGCCAACAGGATTCGAACCTGCGTCTTCTGGTTTATCCAGACCAACTATAGGCTATGGGGGCATACCTATGGCTATGTTTTGTGATGTATATATTTGCGTGAACATCCGCTAGTGTCGGTAAACACTAATATAAAATATATTTCATAATGTGTCTATTTCTGTTATTGACTCTTTTTCATTGTGAATTTGTTCTTATTGGTGAATTTCACAACTGAAAAGCAATCAGTTGCAAACCGTATTTACGTAATACGTACCTATCGTACTTGTTGGAGGCGTCACTTCTACGCGTGATCGGAATGAACTTTAGAAAAGGTAGACTTTGTTACACCGCGATCTTTATTTTGCAATTTTCTCAACATTTTGGTAACTGAAGTTGAGAAACGATGAAAGTTGAAGGGAATGTATTTTTATTGACTTTTGAAAGGGAGGAAAGCTTTATAATGGAAGGTTTCAAATTTGACTTTTTTCATATAGGTAAGTAATAGAACGTCTATAGATTGCAAATTTACGTTTGTAATATAAGTATTGTAACGTGAGTCGGACTGTATATCTAAAAGAGACTGCTGATTAATGATAAGACCGATTATTCATCATCATCTTCACCAGCCGGAAGACGACCACTGCTGACCACAGGCCTCCCACATAGAACGCCACTTGGATCGACACCTCTTGCACCCCCATTATGTTATATAGAAATAGATAAACATTTGATGTATCTTACTCTAGCTATTAGTTCAACCGCGTGGAGTTTTTTTTGGTACTTTTTATAACGAGACGAACCGGTCGTTTGCGTGATGGTAAGCATAACGCCGGCTCATAACAATTGCAGTGCCTGCACTCAGAACTTTGTAATACAAAGGCCTGCGCGGCACTACAGTGCGTTCGTTGCCCTGAGACATTAGGTATTAAGTCTCATAAGCCCAGTAATTTCACTGGATAAATACTCTGCTCATCAAACCGGAACATAGTAATGCTTGCACACTACTGCTTGGCGGCAGACTTCACGAGCAAAGCGGTGGTAACAACCCAGACGGACACTCGCAGGGAATTCCTACCACCTAGTGATTTCCACAGGAACCGTGAATTTTGCTGTCACTCTTCGGGTAGTCAGCTTGAAAAGTTAAACTTGACCAGTTTCATTGATAAAATCATTCTAACACCAGATCAACTTATCAACGTCACTAAAATGGAACATCCAATCCTACGTAAGATTACAACGCTAAAAACCTCTATCTATATTCTGTTTGATCAGATCCAGTTTATCTGTGTGCCATTCGCTAGCCTACGCATTTTTAATATCGACGCAGTGTCGAGCTTACGGGTCGATGGGCGCGCCCAATGTTTCGGAAGTATACAAAAATGGACAAAAAAAAAAACAAAATGGCCGATATATTTTCGTACAAAAAGTTAACTCGGGAGTGTGATTGACGTGCGAGGTGCGTGCGTATTGTACACAGTGGTCGGTTCGTCGGGACATTTTGGACAAAAGTCTTTTGTTTTTATGTTGATAGAAATTGTCTGACGTGATTTTCTGACGTAAACATGATGAATTATTAAAACGAGAAAAGGCATATTGGAACCGTTTTTCAACTATCACAAATAAGAGATATCTTGTGTAGATTATAAATAAAAATAACAGTTATTAGTATAAAGCACGGTTTGATTTATTTCATAAACAAGCTAAATAATTACAAAAATAACAAAACCCACTTGCGTAGTAAAACCGGAATAGTAAGAAAAACATTATTCCATAATTATTATTATGTCACTCCAATTATTAAAACGAATGAGTAATCATAATATGTTAAAATCCGTGAAACCGTTGTTATAGAGCATGCCAAAGAAATAGACACGCTCGAGGAACATTACCCTCCTTTCGGCAGTCGGGTAAAAAGAATCAACCTATAGAATGTGGGAGGACTACTCTTCTGCGATTGTCCGTCTGGGTTGTTACCACCGCTTTGCTCGTGAAGTCTGCCGCCAAGCAGTAGTGTGCAAGCATTACTGTGTTCCGGTTTGATGAACAGAGTATCCAGTGAAATTACTGGGCTTATGAACTTAATACCTAATGTCTCAGGGTAACGAGCGCACTGCAGTGCCACGCAGGCCTTTGTATTTCAAAGTTCTGGGTGGCACTGCAATTGTTATGGGCCGGCGTTATAATTACCATCAGGCAAAGGACCAGCTCGTCTCGTTACCAAATAATATAAAAAAAAGTATTTCCTGAGCAATAATGTCGATATCAATCATATAACGCGAACTAACCTCACCAAACAAAATTATCAAACATTTGCGCGCTGCGATCGCGGTTCAAATAATTGTACAAATTGCTTGTGCACACTGGTCTATAAGCTAAATATATCACAAACACAGAATTCGATGTTGGCGGTTAGAGCTAATCATGCAATGATTACGTTGCGAATTATTGGTCAAATAGATATGAATTGTCATGAAACGGTCGGGTAATAACATTGATGGGCTGGTGAATATTTGGGTAACTTGTAATGTTCGAGCGCATTAGTTACAAATAAATAAAATTGAAGTGTCTGTTTGTAATATCAAAATAACAGATTTTACCAAATGCATATGGAAGTATATACGATACCTATAACAAAACAACCATTTTTAAAATGTTTGTCTATCTGTCTGTTTGTTCCGTGTAATCTCCGAAACGGCTGGACCGATTTTGACGGGAGTTTCAGAGACAGATAGCTGATGTCATAAGGAGTAACTTATGCTACTTTTATTTTAGAAAAAAGAATTAGTGTTCCGCGCAAAAAAATAAAACCTATCAAATCCAATATCGCCGCGCGGGTTAAACCGCGGGCAGCAGCTAGTTTATAATATTTTTTTGCTATAATATCGTCATCAACAATATAAGTACCTATAAAATATGATTAACATAAACATATGATAAACATAACTAAAAAAATAAATAAAAACATCTGCAGTGATGTGGCGCCGAAAAGGATTCACCTCAGCATAAATGTCGTGTGCATAATACACTCGACGCTGAATAGAAATTAACGATATAAAACTGATAAAGAAAAAAACATCAAGACGGGAACTATGGTCTTAAACTAAATTAAAATAGAACTAAATTACAAGACAACAGACTAAACACTGTACTACACTAAATTATTTAAAAAGTGGAACGAAAGTACAAAAACAGTTAAAAAGTTTGCGAAGCTTAAAACTTTCACCCCTAAACAGCTCCAGGTGTCGCCACCGCCGAAACAATACAAATTAAACTCTCGACTCCAGCGCTCTCGAGTAAAACTATCGATTACATGAATTCCCGGGCACTTAAGGCAAACCGTCGAAACAGTGCTTTTTACCGCTTACAAAAGTGGTTTCATTTTGCCTGCAATTGATTTCAAAATCAAGAGCACTCCAATGTAAACGGCGCACGTGTTAAAGTTCAGTTACAATGCAATTAGGTAGTTTTATTTTAATTGGTTGCGTGCGATTTATTTCTAATTACTAAACACGCAATACAAAATAAAATTGTAAGTGTACGAAAATAGGTGATACTTAATTTTAGGTATTATGTTTGACTAAAATTTTGCTTCAATTTAGTCAAAGATGACAAAACATGCTAAGGCTAGAATAGAACTGGTGAAAAGCAACTGCTGGAGCACATGAATTGCTCGTCATCAGTCATAATTTTCACTAAAAATGCTCTATCACCATGCAAATTGAAACATATTTTTTGTCCTGATATATTTTTGTTTTGAACCACTATGCAATCACACAGCCCAATCAATTTACTGTAACAAAATTTCGTATGAACAAAAATCTAAAGACCAAAAATAATAGCTTGTATTCATGTAAAAAAAAACAATTATGTTAATACTTATCAACAAATAAGTACAACGGTAGCGCCCTACCAATCTCCTCCATCCCCCGAGATAGGCCATTAGTAGACAATTGGCCGTATTGGTACACTCGCAGTCACAATAATAAAAACTTAACCTTATCTACCCCAGCACTAAGTAATTTAGATGGCCATGTATGGGACATTAAGTGAACGGTTGATTACGACCAATTTATTACGACCCCGGGAAAGTCAGTCCCAAGTCCCAGGATAATCGTAAAGTGTAATAAGCGATGTCTGTGTGAGGTCTTCTTTAAGTGGTTTTGTTTTTATTAGGGAGGTGAACTAGTGTATCTTATTTAATTTTTGCGAATGCAATTTGCAACATTTTGCAAGTGTATAGAAAATATAATTAAAATTGATCAATTTGATTGAAACTGCATACCTACTTTGCTCTGTGTCTTAAAGTTGAGGATATGTTTTAGAAAAACAACATTAAACGATTCTGTGAGTTTGTTGTTTTGTTGTACAACTAAGCACAAACCAGTACAATTCTACGAAGCAATGAGACGAACAGGTCGTTTATCTAATGGTAAGCATAACACTTGGTTATAACAATTGCAGTGCTATACACTAGGAATTTTTAAACACGAAGGCGCGCTTATAGCCCTGTAACATCAGGTATTCTCAGCCCAATTTCACTGACTACTTTGCTTATCAACCGTAATGCATGCACACTATTGCTTGGCGGCAAAGCTATTGTACCAACCCAGACGGACACTCGCAGAAATGTAGGTTCTACCAGTAACAGCCTAAGTACATTATTTCTTCTTATTTAAAAAAAAAACGTGGGTAGATGCATGTTAGCGTTAAGAGAGAAGCGTTTCGAATTGGCCAGATCGCGCCTTGTCCGGCCGCGGCGCGGCGGCCGTGTTCTTGGCTTTTTGTATGCCATGGTACAAGTGCAGGCGATAAGCGATTTGTCGTTGTTTTTAACCCCTGGCGCGAAAGAGGTGGGATTTTATAAGTTTAGCGTGTGTATCTGTGTGTCTGTGGCATCGTAGTTCCTAAACGGATGGACCGATTTTGATTTAATTTTCTTTGTTTGAATGATGACTTGATCGAGAGTGTTCTTAGTTATGATTGAAGAAACTCTATTCAGCTGTTTGAAAATAATCAGTTCTTTAGTCGGGGGTTTTTGTTTGTATTTTAATAGAAGCCGCAAGGTAAAACCTGATGCGGTACTACTTGATTTGTATAAGCCCTGTATCTTCCTCCTCTTATCTGCCCTTGTCCCATTTTACATGGGGTTGGCGCAGTACGTCTTTCCAGACATATTAGATCAGTATCTTCATCCGTGTTTAAACAAACAAAACATATTTCATTTCAAGCTTTTTTTGTTAATATTTAATACACAAGCTGCGTATGTGCGATTAAAAATAGTTATATTGTACTTACCCATTTTTTAATTGAAATATATATTTACAATTATTGCAGTGAGAAAGTTGACTAAACATTTTTCATATTTTCTAGTTCAAATACGTAACAATAAAAATACAGGTCGGTCATCCTTCATTTCAGAAATCATTTAAAAAATGATCTGATATCGCGCCCGCTGCCGCTCGTGCCCACCGCCCGCTCGTTTGAGTGACGGTATCGATCTCACATAATCGCACGCTGGCAGCGCGCCCCCACCTCACCGCGTTCGCCCCGATAACTCGCAATTCCGCTCTATCTCCCCAACTCACGACTTTCTTGTCCCCTTTGTGCTTATTTTCTCCAATTTTTTCCCCACTTTTATTCCGTTCCTTTTATTTTCCTACTACTATTATTTTCTCTTATGTATTTTTCGTGTTTCATCCCCTCGGAAGTTTTTTCCTTCAATCATTCCGTCGGCCGCTATTGGTGGAAATGCGGCTAAGTGCCGCGGTCTATCGAATTGGTTTTTTTATAATGAATTCCTTTATGTTCCCGGGATAAGGTATAATGAAGGAATGTCGATGGCAAATAATGAAAAATTGCTGCTCCTGGAACGGAAAATATTAGACTAACAAAGGTTTTCAATAGGTGCTTATTTTTCTCTTTGAACTAACTTTATTAAGTAAATAATAATTTAGTCAAAACAATTCTCTTTTGTAGAAGCGCTCAACTGGTTCTATAGGCAATCCTACTAATACCTATCATAAATGCAAAAGTGTGTTGGTTTATTAGTTTGTTGCTTTGTCCTTCTTTCATGCAGCAATGGAATAACGGATCGACGTGATTTTTGGCATAGATATAGTTTAGGGACCGCAGAGTAACATAGACTACTTTTTGTCCCGGAAAATGCACGGTTCCTGTGGGAACGCGGGTGAAAATCGCGGGCAGAAGCTACTTTAGTAACAATAAAGTTTTTTGTACTTAGGTATATAATTCATCACAGTTTATTTTTAATTTAATCTATAAGTTGTAATAGAAAGTGTGGGTGCGTTTACGATATTTCTAATTGACTAAACTGCTTACAAAAGATTACCGATTACAGATTACCGATTGCTGCCTGAAAAAAAAATTGAACGTGGTAGGTACTACTTTTGTCCGCGGCGTTGCTTTCGTGGAATACGGATAAAATGTTGCCTACCTATAGCACTCGAGTCAGTCATAATGTAGCTTTCTATTATTGACATAATTTTTATAATCAGAATAGCGATCTCTTCCGTATACATTATCGCCCTAAGATAATATTTATACCTATGCTTTAAACCGCTCTGTCAACTTCTCGTTGACGGAAGCTGTTACGCGTGAAAACGAGACAAAACACTTTCTAGTAAATAAGTAAGTTACGGATCGTTTATGAATGAGGGGGTTTAGATACACATACCTACATATAAGATACAAATACAGATATTTATTGTCCATTAAATCAATTTTACTAACGCAAGCCAATAAGAACAGCTTAATTGGATTCGAATAAGACAATTTGGGCGGCTTCCGCCACTTGAGCCGGTTTTAACGCATCGTCAGCGTAACTCGCCGTCGTGACACCTCGATAAATTGTCGCCACATGTTCCTTACATAAGGAGTTCACTTTCGTTTTGAACACTGCCGAGTTATAGTTATTAATAATATTGGTACTTTTTAAACCTATTGTTAGTATTGTAGTTGTGTAGTAGTTGTATTGTTAGTGGGAGGACTAACTCTTCTGCGAGTGTCCGTCTGGGTTGTTACCACCGCTTTGCTCGTGAAGTCTGCCGCCAAGCAGTAGTGTGCAAGCATTACTGTGTTCCGGTTTGATGAGCAGAGTAGCCAGTGAAATTACTGGGCTTATGAGACTTAATACCGAATGTATCAGGGTAACGAGCGCACTGCAGTGCCGCGCAGGCCTTTGTGGTTCAAAGTTCTGGGTGGCACTGCAATTGTTATGGGCCAGCGTTTTGCTTACCATCAGGCAAACGACCAGCTCGTCTCGTTACAAAATAACATAAAAAAACCTAGTGAGGCAATATTAAGTACTAAATTGCACCCGTGCGAAGCCAGAACGTGTCACCAGTATAAGTATAGAATAGTAGAACCGTTTAAATACCCGATCGCATTTCAAATTCCCCGTGACCCTAAGGGCGCCTGCACACTGCGCGTCGATCAATCAAAATTGTCAACCGATTGGAAAGTCCGCGCCGCGCCGTGTCGCACATCAATCATTCACTCTTGTCGATGGCCCGCTTAATTTTTGGAGTTTGAATGACTGTTGACGTTGAAGCTTTACCTACTTGAAATTGGCACTATAAGCAAATCGTGCCAGGCCAGAAAAGAAAAAAAAGTCGTAGCAGATGTTTTCATTCGTTAGGAAAAACGTTTTTTAATTTAAATTTAATAAGCACTTAAAAAGATAACTTATAATAAAGACTAGCTTTTACCCGCGGTTTTCACCCGCGTTCCCACAGGAACCGTGCATTTTTCCGGGATAAAAAGTAGCCTATGTTACTCTCCGGTCCATAAACTATATTTATGCCAAAAGCCAAAAATCACGTCGATCCGTTGCTCCGTTACTGCGTGAAAGAAGGACAAACCAACAAACACACTTTCGCATTTATAATATTAGTAGGATTTTAAAAATAACATCATCATTTATTGTACCTACACCAGTGGTGTCCGTATAATTATATCTATAATAGGTACCTACTTTGGGTATTCACTGCAATTGTTACGGCCAATATGGATTGTTTATACCATCAGGAAAACGACTTCCTCGTGTCTATATTGTGTTATACAAAACAAAACTATAATCACGATTATTTCCCCTATACAGTACAAAAAGAAAATAAAAAACTATAAACGTAACTTCTTCGCTTCTTAAAAATTCATAAAATATAACAAATAATTTCTTCTGTTTATAAACTCAGGTTTTTACTTACCTTGACGTTTAGTTCAAGTGGCATTTATAGTGGTTTCAATAATATACCTTGCGTCATCTTATATGACTCTAGAGTTAGAGTGTGACTCGTATAGTGTGACTGGTTGGGACCCACCTAAGTATCCCCTGAATGTGAATTGGGATGTTGACTGTATTAAAATAAAAATATAATTTTGCCGCGAAACGGTAGTTTTTGTGACAGAAATCCTATAAAAAACAATATTTTTGTATATTTTTAAGGAATATAATTTTAATTTAATAATCAAAATGTAATCACATCACTTCGAAGTCACGTGACATAAAACGCGCGTGACGTCACTTTCTCAATCGGAAGAGTATAAGTATTGCTCTTTCTGCCTAGTATTTTAGAGTGATTTCTGTGAATATAGTTCCAAAGTTAAATCTGTGCCAGAAATCGTGACGTCACATCGACCACGTGACCAGTATGGCGTTTTGGAGCGAAACTTGAAATAGCATTTAAAATACATGAAAATAAAGTATTAGCTGTATTCAAAAAGTAATTTTAAATATTTTGGGTTATATTAGGCCCATTCGCATCGTTTTAAACACTTTCCCAAAATCAGTCAACATCCCAATTGTCAGCCAAAATGTCATAAAGTAAAAGTCAATTTCCATTACGTAATTAGCTCAAGGCAACTATCCCGATACATCAGAAAAAACGCGACAGATTGCGTAACAGTCGTCCTTTTCATCGAGGCCAGCTAGCCGTGCCGTCATTACTGGGAATCGAACCCCGACTCGAGTGGTGACCATAAAGCAAATTAATCAATTAGCTGGAGGCATGTCGACAACATTACGAGCAGCGTTTAACTCTGCCATCACAGGGGTTTGGATAACCACATATCTTGAAACCTCACAGCGAGCATATTATTTGAACTGAGAGGTCTTTCACCCTCAGTTTCGGAGGTTGAATAACCAGTGTAATTTGAACCCTCTTGGGCGCGAATTCGTTTGTATTAAAAGGTCTTTGGCGTTGCGAGTGGGTAATTTTTGTCTGTAATGCAGGGGCTGTAACTTTGTGCAATACTGCTGACGCATTTTGTTGATCGTGGAGTGCGTTTTGTTCGAACAATGTGTTGATAGTTTATGATGGAGAGGTTGAACATCCCCTTGTAGGGAACCCCTTTTGTCGTGTAATGATGCTGACGATCTGGGCTGCTTTGAGACTTACGTATGTAGTACTGTTAGATATTAAACTAATTTAATTTAGTTGACGTGATGACATTTTACTTTACAACAGTAAATTAATTTAAAAATTGATCAACGCATGCATTAGGCAATTATTTTAAAAAGTAATGGGTGGTATTATTTATAAAGAGATGAGCAATATTATTTCTACGAGATTAGCTAAGTACTTTAATATTGTACTTAAATATATACTTATGTTTTAAAGTCTGAGAAGGCTTTTAGTAACACGTTGTAATATAAAAAAATACTATACCTACCTAAAAAGCCAAATATATGTACTATATATATCTCTCTCTATCTTCAGTCGGTCCCTCATTAGTGAGGATCGTGGTCACTGGATCCCTTTAAGCGAACAATCTGTCTCCATCGATTCCGGTCCAGAGTTGCCCTCATCACCATGGTGAAATCGGCTAGAGGAGGTGGCTTCCTTCAGTAGGTGACACCATCGTGATGGCGACCGGCCTCGTGCTCTTTTCTCATCGGTATTGCCAATATACTACTTACCATAGTATAACTACTAATAAGAACTTAAATAAAAATTGTTTTTGAAATTCTGACTTATGTCTATTACCTATAATAGATTTTATTTTTCCATCACAGCGGATGCCCTCCAGTCTGAAGCCGGTTCAGATGGAAACAGCGAACACGCATCCTCAGGAGACGAAGACTCGCAGATGCGGTTACGACTGAAGAGGAAACTCCAGAGGAACCGGACTTCCTTCACGAATGACCAGATCGATAGCCTTGAGAAAGGTGAGTTTCAATACCTCTCTAATCATACTCGGGAACAGGGTTAGCGTTTCCGAGCATGACACCCAAGAACTGTCTTAGCGTTCTTGAATATGCCGTTGTCTTCGATTCGGACTTCAATCTGTCTAAAACCAGAGGTCGTTAGTCTTCGGCTAGAACGAATGATATTTGGGACAAGTTATTCAAAAAGAAAACTAACGAGAATTCTAGAAAATTCCTTCCAGCCGAAGACTAGCGATCGCTGGTTGTAGGATGTTGGAGTTGAAAATGAAGATGGTTTTATTAGCCGATGAGGCAGCTGGTCTAAAATTCCATCCCTTTCTCATGTTCTTACTTAGAAAGAGAGAGTGAAACTAAAACTTTGAAACGATCAACAAAACTAAAACTCATCGTCAGCTGATCGACTATATCCACTATTTCCCTACATTTTCTAATTAGGACCATAAGCAAGCCCTCAAACACAAAATCAAACCCTTCAGCAGGTCTCATAAGTGGCCTCCAGAGTCTTCATAAACCCATTTCTTGTCCCTCGTTGTTTACTATCAAGTTATTAGTAAATAAACACGACTAAGGTTATTAGTACAAATAAATATTGTCCCCCAATATTTGGCCAGCTCTCTGATCGTGGCACTGGGCCCAATTATATGCCGGCGCTAATACGGGTTTTGTTTGTCGATCCGTTAGTTATTGATTTTCGTTGCGATGAAAAAGTTGTGTTATTTTTATTAAATACTAGCTGCTGCCCCGCGGTTTCACCCGCGTGGAGATTTTGGATTTCATGGGTTGTATTTTTTGGCGCGGAACCCTAATTCTTTTTATAAAATAAAAGTAGCCTAAGTTACTCCTTGTAACATCAGCTATCTGCCAGTGAAAGTCCCGTGGAAATCGGTCCAGCCGTTTCGGAGATTACCCGGAACAAACAGACAGATAGACAGACAAAAAATATAAAAAATGGTTGTTTTGTTATAGGTACCGTATATACTTTCATATGCATTTAGTAAAAAGCTGTTATTTTGATATTACAAACAGACACTTCAATTTTATTTATTTGTATAGATGTATAGATATAGAGAGGTAAACGGGCGGCCAATATTTCACTTAAATAACACAAGTCCTAATTATTATAAAATTGCACAAAAAAATAGCTGACTAAAACAAAGGGAATAATTAAAATATAGGTAAATTAAATACCTAAAATATCAACAAATACAGCCTGAGTTTCAATTGGTATGATATCCCAAAAGAGGTCAATCTGCTCCTGGAGGAAAACAATATTTGTTTTACGACTTTTTGAAATTCGGAAATTTTCATTGAAGAAATGGTATTTAATTAGGTACTAGAATTTTGACGTTTAAAGTTTACGTCAAAATTCTGTACAGAATTTCCGGGCAGCCCTAGATCCGCTGATTCACTTGAACAGTGTTGAACTTTGTTGAATGATGAATTGATGATGTTTATTAAATCTTTTTTCAACAGAATTCGAGCGGACGCATTACCCTGACGTGTTCGCGCGAGAACGACTGGCCGAAAAGATCGGATTGCCTGAGGCACGTATCCAGGTAAAATAAAATCCAGTTTACCACGCGGTAAGGTCGTATCGATAACGATGACGAAAAAGTGACGCGTTTATCTGGTACTAATGGTGACGGAATAGTGACATCTTTATCTGGTATTAATGGTGACGGAATAGTGAGGTCTTTATCTGGTATTAATGGTGACGGAATAGTGAGGTCTTTATCTGGTACTAATGGTGACGGAATAGTGACGTCTTTATCTGGTATTAATGGTTTAGTTTAAGGTCAGGTTTATTTCAGTACAAAATTTCTTTTACCCTAGTGGCACGAAAGAGGGAGACAAAGTTTAAGTTCAGTATCACGTGGTAGGACTAATTATTCTGCGAGAGTCTGTCTGCGTGGGTATACCATCGTTTTGCTCGTGCAGGAACTTGAGGGAACCAGGAGCACTACTTCGCAAAATACAAAAGTCTGCACATATTGCGCCCCAATACTGGTAAAGAATTAGTTTAATAATGACATTGTTTTTGTCGCAAAATGATCACTAGACACTTTCGGTATTTTATAGCTTAAAAGTTTTTCTATGGTCACCTACGACAATGGCAGTCGTCGATAAACCATTGTTAATTTTCGTGTACTCTTGATCAAAGTGATAATTTTATGACAATACCATTGTCATTTTTAAACCATTGTCCATTTGTTTAGTATAGAATTAATTGGTATGGTATGGTTAAGTTTTTCATCGACCCTTCAGGAACAGAATACAGAACTAGTCTTCAGACTGTTGTTGACGAATCCGCAGCTTGCGCTAGCTGGTTAGTTGATAATGTCTAACCTTGCTTACAATTCCTAAAGCTAGGAGTTTGTACTTACCCCGGCCGGCCAAACTTTGTGCAATGAGCACACAGTTTCACAGGTCTTGGATGTTCATATTGAATATCTGTGTGTGTCCATCCTGCAACCTGCAACACGGTACCTATTCTAGTGTAGATGGAAAAAAAACCATTTGTAAGTACCTAGTCATTATCATATATGAAGCGCCAATCCAGTGGAAAGTAAAATCCGCTAAAGCTCCAATATACACTGTCACGCTGAAAATATCCAATATATGCATATTAATTCAATTTTTAAGTAAATCTGCTTTTATTAAAAGCGAGCGCGGATGCGTCCATAAGGACCTGTTTACACTGTCTGTTTGTGTAGGCAAGGGCCGCATGTAAATGCGTCTTTAGCAAACATGTTAAAAAAACAAGGGGTTTATTATTATGAAACGTCGAGCGACTCTGTGCAAATATTACATAATAATATGTATGGTTAATATACTTATTATGTGTATTAAGTAAATATTTCCGTGGCTTGAGAACGTGGGTCCTGTTTATTTATTATTTGTTTATATATATCACATTGTTTTTCGGCCCTGCTCAGCCAGTTTAAACTTTGTTATACCAGCGGCGCAAGTACGAAAGTCCAAACGATAAATTTATCGTATCGGAAAAACCCATAAATTTATCGAATGTTGCGAGTACCGAAGTCTGATCATAAGCTTTATATTCTCTTATTGATTCGACCTAGCTATTCGATAACTTTTGTCGATTGTATCAAGGCTCGATAAATTATATAAAAAATCGATAAACCCAATTTATTGATTTGAACTGTCAATTTTATCGATCGAAAAGATCCGTACTTGCTGCAGAATCTGACCATTGCCCATTGGATTATCTGCTCACTCTTAACCAACTTTAGTAACAGTCTCTTTCTCAAACACGCTTGTTTCAAAGTTTAAATGATGTGGCAACATTGAACAGGAAATAAAGAAAGAAGACGAACATCGAACGTGAGCAAAGTCAAAGTAATGTCTTTAGATTTCGCCCTTACAAATCATTCATCATCACTTGCACTACCCTTCAGATTTTAAAGGTCTAATGTCATTTACATTGCAACCTTTTTAAATTTTAAAACGTTTTTATTCAGTTAACGTCGGGTTAATTCAATTTGTTAAGTGCTCTTTTGGTAGAGCTGTAATCCTGTTAAAATATTTGTATGTAGTTTTAGGTACAGCCAGTTGCATTCTTGGAATGATGTTGTTTGTAACATGGCTCCGCGACTTATATGTAAAACTGAGCAAAACAGGTGTTTTAGTTTAGATAAACTAAGATTCTAGCATTTCAAACCAAACTAATTTCAGTCTCTCTTTTTAAATAACAATAGGAGAAAGGGATGGAATATATTTTAGACTTGTCAAACTATTCTGTTCACTTGCTTGTATCTATAATCGATATACCTAGTGTAAATTCAAAGACCATGAATTTAGTGCCGTCTAATTTGAAAAGATGGAGGATATTTGACAGCTCTAACCCTAAATTTAGATTTGTCAAACGTCTACCAACAATTTCTCATGGTTTTTTTTGGAAAGAGAGAATTAGGCTTGTTGTCATTGTTTTTAAATCTGGTTTATATTGTGTCTTACGGGCTTTTTAACCGAAATATTAATTTAAAAAGAAACTAACATTACCATAGACTATTTTACATGTTTATAAACATTTTGACATTTTCCTGACTAAAACGCGCCAAGCTTCATGGCGTCTCGGATGACGTCATAGTTTGCAGAAACCAATATCTGAGGTTTGAGGTGCTAAGCAGAGTATTTAATGCTATGTATTCTAATAATTATTTTAAGGACGTAGATACTGTTACAGTATGTACTTCAACGTGAAATTACAACAATTTAAAGACCAAATGAAATGTTTAGCAGTCAGGGGTTCGATTACTTTTTACAAAGGTGGTAGGTTGCTCGTGAAGTCTGCCGCCAAGCAGTAATATACAAGCATTACTGTGTTCTAGTTTGATGAGGAGAGTAGCCAGCGAAATTACTGGGCTTATGAGAATTACTGCCTAATGTCTCACGGCAACGAGCGCACTGCAGTGCCGCGCAGGCCTTGGGTTTCAGAGTTCTGAGTGGCACATGGCACTGCAATTGTTATGGGCCGGCGTTATGCTTAAAATCAGACATATTTATTTACATTTTAGGAAATTATTGCAGTTGTAGTGTGACTACTTAGTAGGATTTTATTATAACTACATTTCGCATTTAGGTACTTAATGTGAGTGTTAGAACAGTTTTCAATAGTATAAACTATAAGAAAAATAAATTAGAAGCTATGTGACCGCTTTTCTTTTTTGTGAGAGTTTTCATTTAATTTAAAAACGTTTTCTTAGCAACCTTATTAAATAACAACTCCAAAATAAAAGGGCAACATCATCACACAAACTTGCTACCAACATGACCAGCATAACTTCGCACAAGGTTTTCTTGTTCGCGCCAAGAAAAAAGAAGATGGCGGCGACATTGTCCCAGGCAGAGAACTAAGCTCCGACATAACCTCGTGTCAAGTCGTGTCGTCGGGCCGTAGCGTAGTTAATATTCCGGGCGGCTACGTGTGCATTCGAACTTTGTATGGAGGAGAAAGGAAAGAGTAAAAGCCGCAGGAATTAAATAGTGTCTCACGTTTAACTTATACTATATGATTTAACTAAGTGTAAAAAGTTTTGATTTTTCGCGGCATTAAAAACAAAAGCTAGCTTTTCTGCTGCGTGGCAAATGTACTGAGAGTTATAAATCCTACCTACTTGTGAAACAAGAATATTATTTTACTAATCAATTAGATCAAAAACCAATTTAAGCACCTGTCTACTGGAGTTTTTACTTTACACATTGTAATTAAAGATATTTCAAAATAGAAACGAAACCGGTAAACCATTCGCCAAAAACAAACAACTGAAATATCGAGATTTATAATTATTATTGGGCGACGCACATCCCTACTTCTACTACTGTGGTGTATTCTATGTCCTGAAGCTTCAGTGTGCAATGACAAGCCACATTGGGCTTTAGCAGTGGGAAGTAGGGCTCAATGTCGCTTGCTTTGACGGGTGGTTAGGCTTTCAAGGAGGGGAACAATTTGTTCAGAGGGACTTCACCACGTGTTGCCCTCGGGTTCAAGGCTGCGATGAGATCGTGTGGCCATGGATTTAATAACAAGTGGATTTTTTAGAATTATTCCATTTTCGGCCCACCAAATTACACAAATACCTAACGAACAAAAAAGTAAAAGAAGCACAGTTTTATTGCCGAAATATCTGACGGTTACGCGTCATCGAGTGTAAGCTTCGCTTGTTTTTGATGGGAGTATATTCTGCCACCAATGAGTACTTAGCAAGCACTGTGCACAAAACAGGGATATAAACACATGACCAAAATACTGATCCTTACTTAGCGCAGCATTACCATTGAACGTGGCAAAGCTGCTAGTATTTTCGGAAAATGGCCTACTGGTGTTATATAGTGGTTTGTCAGATTGGGAACTGGTTTCTGTACTGTGTTTAGGTCTAGTAAAATTACTGGGCGTATGAGATTACGAGAGCTGATATCTTAGGATGACGATCTCAAAGCCCTGGATGAGACTCGAACTGTGATAAGCAGGTGTGACGCTTAACATGAATTAGGTAACCAATTCGTTTCACCTAAAACTAAAGATTAGTTATAGGCAAAAGTAAAATATTGTGGAGCAACTACTTATAACCCACTCGTCTCGACATAAAAAGTATTAAAAATATATTAAAGTTACTTTTTCATGGACATCGGTGTTTTTTTTTAAAGAAATTTAAATATTTCGAATGATATTTTATCCCCAATATTTCCTCTTGGTCATCGTCACTGCACTAGGGGTGTGGTATCGATCTCGAGCCTACCGGAAGCGGGGCGCGTTTCCGCTCAGAGGGAGGTGTTTTGAAAAATTGGCACCTACAAATATTTCTACACCCAAACATACGAATTACTACTCTATTTTGGGGAAAATAAAGTCACATTTTACTTGTCAGTATATTTAAGAGATTACTTGAGCCCAGATTTCCCTTGTTTTTATGTCTTTGATTAATATACGTTTTTGTGTGTAATATAATGATTTATTTCTGCGCTGGTGTAAATAGGCGGCCTTAATGACAGCCAATGGGGAGGAAAATGACAAACTAAATAAATGTCATAGTTATTTTAGTAGTCTTTTTTTGCCTCGTTTTTTAGGAAGAAATTTAAGTGATTACCTGGGTACTTATTTGCTTTGCTTCGGTTATGTTTTTTTACAATTTAAACCCTGAACCCTGATTATGAGGACCGTTATGTTCTACAACAATCAGAGAATAATAAGTTAAAACCAAAGACCAGTAAACATAGACGCCGCTTAATAAATGTTTAGTAGACGAGGGAAGGTGGCATGTTATGATTGGTCAGTTTAAAACTCATAAATCAGAAGAGTGAAGACGGCGTGTTGTGATTGGTTCGGCTGGGCACTGGGCAGTGATAATGCTTAACCTTTACTAATACTACATTTTGTTCCGAAAAAATGCATGGCTCCTGTAGGAATATCCATGCAGGCGGGAGAAACCGCGGGCAGAAGCTATATTCAATCATCACACATAATCCTCATTATAATACAGTCACTAATGAGCAAACTTTACAGCAAGCTAAAAACAACCAGCAGCTAGCACTTTACAAATTCAAACTGAAACATGAAAATAAAGTAAACTTCAGCCGTGTTTTAATAAAATATTGTAGAATATCGCAGACCGAAAACAATTAGGATCCCACAACTCGTTTATTTAATAAAATTATGGGAAAATCCCATTTGGTAGCAACCCTCTAACTCTATTTGGTCGTTACTATGAGGGTAGTCGAACAATTTATAAAAGGGCAGTGGAAATAGCTGAGAGGCGGGAAAAGGCCTGTCATGGCTGTCATAGACAACATATCTATAGACACGGGGAATGGGAGACGTCACAATATTTTATTGTAGCGTTAAGCTGGGACACATGAATGGAAAATACGTAGTGCTACGTAATGCTTCGACCGTAATGGCTAATGTAAGGCTATTTTTGTTTCAATACCTAAATATTTTTACCTATAGATTCAACACAATGTACCTTTTGATCTATCTGTTAGAATGCGTCTATAATAACCAATGGCTTTTTGTTATAGTTTTTTTTTTTAATTTCTATATGTAATGAATTCAATCCACCAAGTATCGCTGGACCCGCGTGGTGTGTTTATGGCCCATAATCTATGAGGGAAGGATGATGTATCTCAGCAGTGGGAGGACAACGGGAGCGTGGATGTCTAATATTACGTACTATGTTATAATGACGTGGTCATTTAAATAAATGAAAATGCAATGATGGGCTGATGATTGATGTAATTCAACTGACCAATATTTTGGATAAAAATTTGTAATAGGTACAGATCTTTATGGTTAGAAATAAAACAAACCAATTTTTACGAATTTTCTCTCTGACATGGACACAACTTTACGACCCTTTGCGTGGTTCTTTGCGAGGGTTCGGATAAAATATTGTCGGTAACATTCTAGCGAATTTGTAGGAGGCCGAAGCAATAATATTATGACATATTGCCATATGCGAAACCTCTTTGAACGTGCCACCGTTTCCGGGAGTTTCCTTATGGAGGAATATACATAGTAGGTATACATAACTTGCGTATTTTCTTTGCGTTGTGTACATAGCTGAAATGGTCAATACTTTGATCTTTATTTTTATTCCTTCGTAAATATACTCTTGACAAATGTTTTGTGTTGACTCTACATCTTTATTATATTATACATTGACATAATAAAATAGGTACCTACATACATTTTCAAAATAAAATTAGCATTTAGGTGCCTAAGTAAAAGAACTTTTTAAAAAGAAACTATAGTTACTATAACTTTGAATACTTACATAAAATCCATTACAATATTGAGAATATTTTTTACTTGTAGGTCTATCTATAACTAGTTGAGCTATAACTCACATTTCAGAATTGATTCAGATCAGCCGTGAAGACGTGCCTATATAGATACAAGACTACAAGCAGACAATGTTACCTACCTACTCACAATGTATTAAAATAGCTTCTGCCCGTGTGGAATTCAGGAAATCATTCTTTTCCAGGTAAAAATGCAGCCTCCGGTCCATAAACTATATTTATTCAAAAATTACGTCCCCGTAGCCCA
Organism: Crocallis elinguaria; assembly: GCA_907269065.1. NCBI lineage: Eukaryota > Metazoa > Arthropoda > Insecta > Lepidoptera > Geometridae > Crocallis > Crocallis elinguaria. The sequence continues at coordinate 5,833,463 of OU026076.1, forward strand.
GTTACTGCGGGAAAGAACGTCAAACTAACAACTACACTTTCTCATTTATAATTATAATAGAGTAGGTACCTACGGATTAATTGGGTGCTATTTAGAAACAATTGCTAGTACCTAAGTAAAAGGGAACGTTTCTATAAAATATAGTATAGATAGAACAACTATCATAGAAATCAAAGACAAAAATAAGTAATATTTGCAAGAATTGTTTTCCACGATATAATACCTAACAACAAAATTCCAAGCACTTAGATAAAACTCTAGACAAGAACGCTTCACAGTAGGTATAACGTTTATCTAGAAACTAGGTGCTACAATATTCGCACTTCGCAGCCAGAATTCCGGAGGTATAAACAAAGCGCGGGAAAGTGGCGCCATATTGTCGTCGCCATGACTCCCGGCGGGCGGCGGAAGTGACGCGCACGTGAAGGCTACTTCCGGCCCGCGTTCCGTTCCACGCAGTTCAATGTCACAATATTGTATTTACACTTGGATTGCTAGCTTGAAGAAGTTGTGAGAAGAGGAAATATGCAATTTTCATGAGTTGGTTTTCTCTAAAACCTCTAAATGGTATAAAACAATGTTGCTATCAGCGTAGGGTTGTAAGCTGCAAAGTTATTATTTGGCGTGACCTACTTTTATTGAAACCTGAGGAAGGATTTCATAATCCATGATAGCGTCGATAAGGCATTTTTGCGCGCACATTTAGAATAATAAATATAACCTTTCCGAGCTTGTGACTGTGTGTGAAATTTATTGACTTAGAGAAATATTAAAAATTTTAACTAAACCAGGTTCTCGAACTAGCTACGCTACGCTAAATAATTTTAATTTTATTCTATTTCGATAGGTACTACCGGTACTGCGGCGCAAGTACGGATCTTTTCGGTCGACAAAATTCGATAATATTGACAGTTCGAATTACCAACGGTGCCTTTAAAAATGGAATGTTTGTTATAATGTTGGTAAATAAACTAATCTTACCAACTTTTTTCCAACAGGTATGGTTTTCGAACCGTCGAGCGAAATGGCGGCGGGAGGAGAAGCTTAGGAGCCAACGGCGGGACGCCCCCGCAGCCTCGCCCCCCGCGCCCCCTGCGCCCCGGCTGGCCCTCAACGGCGGCTTCAACTCCATGTACAGCCCGATCCCCCAGCCCATTGCTACGATGAGCGATACTTATAGGTAAAAACTCTTTTTAGACTTTTACGGTAACTTATACATCCGAAAGAAAAAACGGAACCGTTATAGGATCACTTGTGTCTGTACGTCTGTTGGCACAGCCAACTTGCTCCGAATCTACAGGACCGATTTAGTTGAAATTTGGCACACAATATCTTGTTTTCAGTGCACAGTATTGTGCACTATATGTTTTTCAATTACAACGTTAAGTTTGTTCTTGGGATAATCATACGGAACCCTCTCCATGCGAGTTCAACCCACACTTGTCCAGATTTTTACAAACGTCACCTGGAAGAACGATAAGACCGCTCATTTTCTATTCAGATTAAAAGCTGTTAATGTTTCCAATTTCTACGCTTGTTACGAATCTTAATGCGGATGAATTTTGCTAAGGATGAAAATCGAATGTGAGGGGTAGACGAATTAAGGACGAGTTATCTATGCATTTCCTCACTGCCCTATACATTTTTTTTATGTTATACCTAAGTATTCTAATTATAATCAAGAGCTGTGACTGTGAATTGCACATTGCGTATGCACCTTTTCTTAAATAACTTAAAATAACTGATAACTGGGAATAACCAGTAAGGGTTGGCAAAGCCATCAGTAACTGGGACTAACCAGTAAGAGTATATGGCAAAGCCATCAGTAAGTAAATTCAGTATAGATCGAACTTAGGCCATTAGACATTCTTTATCGCGGAATTGAAACTATAAATTACTCACTTTATATAATCTAACTTAAAAATATTTTTTATATGTTTTTGTGATCTTCTTTGTAAAGTATGTATAAAAAATAAAAATTGAACGTATGTAGTTATAGTAGGTAATCTATCCTACAATGTTTTGTAACGCCATCTATCATCGAGCAGCGACACTAATTGAATTGCGCGCGAAATCGAGTGGCAAAGGTCGCCTCCTTCCCTTGTTTTCCCGCCATTGCACCGGCTCTAGACGCTCAAGTTCCCGAAGGTCGGCCGCCTTTCCACTTGAATTGATTTTTAATAGTGAACTACGAGTTTTAGCTTTTGTCGTCGAGCAAATTAACTTAGTGAGATGAGAAGTTCCTCTTTAGTTACACTATCAATGCCGCCGCGTTGTGGACCGTCCGTAATTTCTACTATGAATTGAATTTACATCTAAGAGTGGCTTTCGTTTGTTTTGCGCTATGGAGCCGGATTTTAACAGAAATTAGTTTAACATTAACAAACATTCATGAAATCTGGGAAATGACCGGAAGTGACCAACTATAGACAAAAATAAATTACCTTTTTTTAATTTGTTTTCTGGTAATTGTTTATAGTGCAGTGATTTTTTAGGATCTAATTTTGCTTTCGTGCGTATTGCAGCACTGATTGTAAGCTTTCCAACAGTTCGATGTCTGGCGGGCTCTCATCGTCGTGCTTGCAGCAGCGAGAAGGAGGGTACCCGTACATGTTTGGTGATGTGCTAGGCAGTGGAGGCTACTCGCGAGCACCAGCCGCACACCAACAGCACCCAGCGTATACGCAACCGCAAGGAGGCGGTAGTACTGGTGAGTTCACTATATTTTTTTTAATCGACTACCAAATTGGTTTTTGTGTTTATGGTATTTTATGGTATTGATGGATTAATTTTAATTAATCTTTTTTCACTCAAATAGTTTGTCCCTGGGTGGTCTTATATTTTGATCAAGATAACAGTCCCTTAGAACTCGAGGATACATTTAGGTATAATTATAACCGGTCAGTTAGATATAGATATATAGTATAGGTAGTAATATTATGGTTTTAAAGACAAGGAAACTTACAAACTATGAGTTGATTAAGATATGTTTGTCATATAAAATTTCTTAAATGTTGTTCACATTCTTAATATTAGTTTCATAATAATTGAAATCTCAGTAAAGTTAGATAAGATTCTAATACTTGTTACTTGAGCTCAAAAAACTCCAATACCTACATAGAGCCTTATAAAAACTTAAAACTACTACTCGTTAGTCAAAATTGTTTTACATAATAATGTTGAGACTTGAGAATCTACACATAAGACTAGTAATTAGGTAATAGTAATTTTATGTCAGATTATTTACGTTACATTGTTGTCCTTACTTGCTAAAATTTAATTATCATTAGTTATTACCTAATAACAGTAAATAGACCTAATCGTAGTTCAATATATTTTATTAGTTTATAATTATTCAGTAATAACTAGCAGATCAATATCGTTTGGCTTCAAAAAAAGTACCAACAGCAAAAATAAAACGTAAAGTACCTAAATAAAAATATTACAACATCAACGAAATCAAGATGAGAGCTCATAGAAAATATTTACCAACTCCGTAATAAAATGTAAAAAACGCTGACTCAAGAGCAAGGGGCGTCTGGCTCACAAGACCGCGACATGACGGGAAAAACAAAAAAAAAACGTCAGGAAAAGGGAAAATAGGAGTTCATGCCCCGATTGAATTTGCCGTTGTCTGTTCCTTACAAATGGCTTTTAAATTGATTTTGAATATTCAATGCTTTTGTTAACAAATAGTACGAATATCGAGACCACAGCCATTCTTATTCTAGTAGACAGATTTCAAGGATTGCATGTTTAGACAACAGATATTTTTCAAAGCAAAAATATATAAGCTGAAAATATTATTCAGAGTGAAAATAAGCGAGGCGGTGCCGCAGCCATTGTTTTAAAAAGCCGTAACTTCTCCATTTGATATTATATATCACGCGGCGGACATTTTTAGCCGTAGGTGGCGGAAAGCGGTATGAATTATTGTTGTTTGGGGCGTTTCGCGGCATTGTTCGACGCCGAGTTTCCACCACGGACCGCGAACAAAAGACTTTTTCACAATTCAAAATGCACGCTCTCGTTTCATTTACTCTTTTGCGCTCTTTCGACGGGCGCATTTCCAGCTTCGTGTGGTATTAAATAATGCGGATTTGTTCTACTTTTCGCTTTTTGGCTCGCAGTTCTTTTGCAAATTCACAGAGTTGGTGGAATTTTCATTTTCCATCATTTCTGAAGATTCGTTTTTTATGAAATGTTCTATAGATATCGTCCCAATAACGTTTTGGTGAGGAAGCAAGCATCAGTTATGCTATGATTTTGATTTGGAAAAATTCTATCCTAATTTTGAATAATCACGATAATGAAATCACGATATGTTTTGAAATAGATTCCACAACTAACTTCCTCCTCCTTACCTACCTACGTAGTTTTATCTTCTTGTTACTCATATCCACGCCCAATCATCGTTTTACTCCCTTTCGAACTCCCACCATGTACGATAATTTACACCGAAAGGCAAGACTCTGTAAAAGGTTATTCAGAATTCTTGCAATTATCAAATATTTCAAAACAAAAGCCGCTAATGAATTATTTCTAACATCATTTTTATTACTTGATTCGCAAATAAAACTGATTTTTATTAGTCGTGGCTTAAATGTACGTGAAAGTACAAAGATTAATTAAAAGTCTCCTGAGTCGGTTCCGTTAAATGAAAAAATTCATCTTGGCCACCTCAAAGCCGACCTACTCGAAGAGATTGAAAATAGTTTAGATTTATACAAACACAACTTTAAAGAAATACCTATCAGGGCCTCCAATAAGAATGCGTTCAAACAACAAAATGAAAAGGTACAACATAGCGTACATTCGAAACCAGCTACACAGCTCGTCATAAACAAGCGACGACGCAGACAATTGACTAAACGAGTCTCGCAAGAGCTGTTTAGCGGCGATAATAACGCATAATGAATGTAAACGCTGTTACGCCGTTAGCTGCTTGCTACCCCTGGCGACGGGGGCAAATTACGGAAATCTCGATCAGTATGCAAACTCGTCTGATTCTTATTATTGAAAAAAAAGACAGCTAAGATGTCATTATTGACTAGCCAGTAACAAAACCACGGCTAGGTACGGCTGACTTAATTATACTAAATCAGTTTGATTCATTTACAATTATAACCTAGGTCCTGGCATTACCTCGTCAAATTGCTCAATGCCGTTTGGATGAGCCAAATATAAAATATAAAGCAGTTTTATAACTCCTAAAATCCAAAAATAATTATTAAGATCAAGTACATATTTCAATTCGATTTTTTTTATCGAACACAACTGGTCTAAATCATTACTAATGGGCGGTAACCAGTAAAACATGTAGATTATAATTTTTACACGACTGTACAAAAAAGGGGTGTATGTTTTTAGGGTTCATGTATGTATGTTTCTTTATTCCGCTATAACTTTTAAATGCGTTAACAGATTTGTAAGTTTGGGTATCGTTATAGTAGAATCCTTACATCATCCCAAGTGACACTGGATAGGGCAGTCATGTTTTTTATTTATGTCACTTTTGTTAGATCGACTTGTTTCGTGTCTTATCGCAAGTCTTACGTCATGTCTCAAGCGTTAGCTAAATCTGTGTAAATGATGTGCGTGCCTTCGCTAAAACCATTTATCCGAAGCTTTAGAACTGCATTACAGTGCGGCCCTAGCGACGAAGCAGCGGTGGAACGAGTGTTATCGCGCGGCCGCACGCTAGGGGTGCGTTATTGGAAAAGGGTTAATATTATCGAGGCGATTTGTTAACTATCACTAATCGCTGATGTGACCATATTGTAGTCGTTCATTGTTATTATAGAACAGCAACAAATATGCTTGTTGTTTGTGCTATTGTAAAGCAAGAATTAATAATAGCTTTATCGAATTCCTAACGGGTTAGTGCCGTCTCAGGTTTTGTATTATTTTTATCACAACTTACGTAGGTATGAAAATATAGTTTTTATATCAAGAAGTTTTAGGATAACTGATTGTTTCCATAAAAACAAAAACAAATGTTTGAAAGACTTCATTACATTATTTTACTATTCCACATTTACTTCCTTAATCCTTAATTAGGTAGCTACATAGCATTTTTTTATACTAAGTAAACTAAGTACACAGTCGTGTAACAACAAAATCAATGATTTCTGTACATTACATCTGTATTGTCTACGTGCTTTGTAATTATAGATACTTACAAACAACAATTTCAGGCTACACTGTATGTACCAAATACAGATATTATAATACTATACCGTATAATAGGCTGTAGGTATCCTATTATAATAGAAGCAAACTGGCAGATCTCGTCATCGATATGTGATGGCTTCATGACGGCATCGAACGGCAGATAACGCAATTGTGTGTAACGGAACGCAAACCGAATCCCATTAGACATACGGCTGGCCCGGTACTGATACAGGCGTAATAGGTTTCCCGATATTGTGTTAACGAGCTGCTAGCGTTTGATTGACTGGTTCGTGTAGGTAGATGGCGATGGATGTGATATAGATAGAATTAATTTCGAGATAGCAACGGACACTTGGCTGAAAAAAATAATGAGTACGAATACATGAAGGTTGCTCGAAAACTTGTTCAATATCACCTTAATTTATCACATCTTACAATTTGCGATAACATTCGAAACACATCTTGCAATCTTGTTAGTATCTTTCAAAATTAAGAACTTGACAAGTAAAGAAAAAGAACTCTTAAGTTTTTACAACAAAGTTCTACCAGTGATAAGATTCAGCCAAATAATATGTTCAATAAAAGTTTTATTAATTTAATTTAGTATGTAATAATAAATTAACAATAAAAGTCAACCTACATTTATCAATGTGTACTGATAAACGATGAACATTCATATAATAGCACTAATTATCACGCATAAAAACCTAGACAACTATTATACCTAAGCTCGAGCCGAAATCACATAAAAGGGTTTGAAAGTCCCTAATACAATAAACAAAAAGGATATCCCAAATATGTAATAACCTCCCAGCTACATTATTGCTAAAGATTAGGCTAGCTATCGTAGAATTTCTAATACCAGAAAAATAAGTGAATCTACTAAAATAATGAACATCAGCAAATAAACGTTTTACCCTAACAACAAATATCCAAAAGGACAAATCCAAGTAATAATGTGCAATTTTTATTGACATCCCCTTTTGTTCATAGGTGTAATATCGGCAGGCGTGAGCGTGCCAGTGCAAATACCGTCTCAGGGGCCGGACCTCGCATCGAACTACTGGGGACGGCTTCAGTGATCTCAGCTATTCGGATTCCCGCATCGACTTTTGTCGATGGAGAATCCGACTTCCGGACTACCGGAGCCATCTAGCGGTGAACTCGCGCACAACTACGCGGACGCTCACTTGTCTATGAGCGCTATCAACATGACTGCCGGACATGACACGGTTTTGGCGCCAGAAATGCAGGAGCAAAACAATTCGTAAACTCAGTGAAAATGATAAAACAGTGAAGTTATTTTTTCTGTGTAATGCTATTTTAAGGAAACTGATGATGTTCAAACCTAGTGTTAAGTGACCGTACACGATGATAATGTACGAGATGCTATATATTAATTATTTGCATGTAAAGTAAGACGTTTCATAGTGTGTGGTCAATAGAATAATAAGTTTGAGAAGCGCGCGTTTGTAAATATAGGCAGGTACTGTTAGCGTCATCTATTGTTGAGTAGCGGAAGCTCGAAAACTGCCTTTCGTGGCGGGAAACGAAAGATGTAAATTGTTTGTGCCAACATTTGTAATAATAAAGCGGTATTCGCCCTACGAATACATTTTATACCCCTTTATTCCTTTGATGTATGCAGTAGGGGTGCGAAAATATTAATCTATACAGAAAAAAAACGGCAATGAGCTTCGTTACGACTGTTTGTTGACACCCCTGCGTTGCTTACAAATTGTCATACAGTTTAATCATATTTATTACGATATGATTCTTGTATTATATTACTAGATGTTGTATAGTGTTGACTCATACATTAATAGCGCACTCCTTATAAACGAATTAATTTATCTTATTTATTAAATTTAATAATAAGAATGTCAGTAATGCTGTGATTAAATAGTAGTGAATAGATTTATTTTTATCACAAAAAAATATACTTATTTGGAATTTGTCAAAATTATTTTTGGATCATAGCAACTTTTCAATTGATTAACATGCAAGATAATAATAAAAAAAAATGGATAGTATTTATTTCTTTCTATTTCTAGTAACATTTTGTTAAATATAAATGGTGCTTGTTCGGCACAAGTTATCACAAATATAATTAAACCTGTATGTATTTGCAATATATTACACAATCCGTACAATAAATACTTTTTTCATTTACCTAATGGCGAAGAAATGCAATATGGTCATGGAGTTAAAATGTAAGTAATGTAATTTAGTTTGAATTTTAAGTGTATTGTAAATTATGAATCGAATATAAGTATAGATTGAGGAGATTACAGTGAAATTTATTAATAAATATTGCATTAATCATTCATGTATTTTTGTTGGCTGCCCCAAAAAATGCAAAATCCAAATGAAGTACATACCCACACGGTTATTTTTTTAAATCCCTGCAGATGTAAACAAAATCAGCTAAAATTCTACCCTATTTGAACGCAGCAGTGTTGCCACAAATAAAAAACGTTTCCCCAACTGAGGAAATTATGCTGTTAACTATATTTGGGCGGTACATATTAATTTTGTGTTGGCGCTACCCTCATACGTTGCGCCCTAATACACCCTTATAAAAGGGAGGGTTGGACAAAAGGATGGGATTAGCCGTGTTGTGTTGTAGGCATTATAGTGATCTAAGTTGCGTCGAATGTGTTATCATTATACAGAGTGTTCTATCACTAACGGTTTTGGAACACTATCTATATCTATACAAATAAATAATATTGAAGTGTCTGTTTGTAATATCATAATAACAGCTTTTTACTAAATGCATATGAAATTATATACGGTACCTGTAACAAAACATTAAATATATTATTATTTAAACATTTTGTCTGTCTATTTGTTCCGGGTAATCTCCGAAACGGCTGGACCGATTTTGACGGAACTTTTACTGGCAGATGTCTGATGTTACAAGGAGTAACTTAGGCTACGTGGGCGAAGCCGCGGGGCACAGTTAGTTATAAATAATATTACTACCTATAATTCTCAACAATAAAAGTGCAGGTAAATAAAAAATTGTCAGTACTTGTGTATTTATCAATGTTTAATATAGAAAATAGAATTTCTTAGTTTATTTCAAAAGGTATTAACACTAACCATATTAGGTGCTTTTTGTGCTGTTTATAGATCAGTCTTACAATAACTTGTTACGCGTATTTGCGAAATACGGCCAGTCAATATTAATGATTATTTTGATAATTATAATGATATGACATTGATAACAAGCATTCATATTAAAATTTCAACAAACGTAGCATGCAAAATCGTCTTTTCAAAGCGGTGTCGTAATTTTCTTTGTTTTATCTATTGATACAGAATCCAGCACTTAACTTAAATAGGTACCTACTCTAAAAATCTTTCGATTCCTTCATAACTTTTGGTAAGTACATGATATAATAATTTTTTTCTATAACTATTATTTTTTATAACTATTTGAAGTCTTATAAACCAGTGATATGTTTTATCACAAACCTTTGGCACAGAGATCAAACGCGTCTCAAACTTATCAAAAATATTTGGCAAAATTTTTGGTAGTAATATTTTAAATGTAAAAAATATACCTAAGCAACTTCTAATAGTAGGTACATAACATATTTCAGACAAGAATAATTATTATAGTGACAGGTATGTTCTTTTGTCTACGTTAATTAACTTTCTGAACAAACAAATATATAAACGATTTAAAATAGTATCATAGAAATAGAAATTACAGATAAATCCCATATCTAATAATAAAGGTATAAAACAATACCTAACAAGCTATGAAAAGAGCTTCAGGGATTCACTAAGCGATAGAATTATTATGAAAGTTATTCTCCAATAACTAACGTTACCATAGAGAAAAATGTTAAAAGCGAGATCTAATCTATAAGATCTATGGATAGAGAAATCTATATACAGTATTTGTTTAGCTTTTACTCCTATTTGATGGTGTTTGCGCACCAATGTTGAAGATTGGGGACAGACAAGAAAAATTGGTATATGGGGCAGCTTAGACGCTCAAGCAAAACTATGTTTGCTTGTCAGAATAACAACGCTTTTGCGTCAAGCGCGGATTTCGTGGTACTCGAAAATGCGCGCTTGACGCAAAAGCGTTGTTATTCTGACAAGCAAACGTACGTTTGCTTGAGCGTCTAAGCTGCCCCTAAGGCAGCGCGGAGTTAGTGAAAATTACTGGCTGTATTTCTTCATGACAAAAGTGGCGTCCTCTCGTCAATATAATTCGATCGGTCCTTTTGTACATTGGGACTCCTCCTGCAAATAAGGAAAATCATGATTAATAATTATTATTTTGTATTTAGTAAACAATAAATTAAGTAATAATAGCTAAAGAGGAAACAAACCGGGAAAATATGGCCGCCAGTAATGATGTCGATTCTGTCATATCATGCCTAAACCTTTTTTTAACCTAATTTAAGTTTCAATCTCTCTTTCTAAATAAGAACTTGAGAAAGAGATGTAATATATTTTTGACCATTCAAATTAATCCACATACTTGTGTCTACTGTAAATGGTGTCTAATTGATCAAGGATGGAAGATATATGACAGTAAAAAAAATCAGTATTTTTATGGACAAAAAGTAGGTAATTACACACACATATTTTAAACTAGCTGTGCCCCGCGGCTTCGCTCACGTAGCCTAAGTTACTCCTTGTAACATCAGCTATCTGCCGGTGAAAGTCCCGTCAAAATCGGTCCATTTAGGGTTCCGCGCAAAAAAATAAAACCCATGAAATCCAATAACTCCGCGCAGGTGAAACCGCGGGCAGCAGCTAGTAATAATAAGAAAAGTATAAATCAGAAGATACCTTATACTGTCGCTAGGTACAATCACTGGTTCTGCTAATTCTTCTGGAACCGCACGAACGCTCCTTGGCGGTGGAGGGAACGGGGGTCTACCTCTACTATAGTATAACTGGTACAAGAATCCAGTTATTGCTAACGCTGCCCATGTAAAGGTTAGGAACTGATCTGGAACATGCAAAATGTTTATTAAGTTATTTTTTTTATGCTCTTTGGTAACGAGACGAGCTGGTCGTTTGCCTGATGGTAAACATATCGCTGGCCCATAACAATTGCAGTGACACCCAGAACTTTGAAACACAAAGGCCTGCGCGGCACTGCGTTGCGCTCGTTACCCTGAGACATTAGGTATTAAGTCTCATAAGCCCAGTAATTTCACTGGATATTCTGCTCATCAAACCGGAACACAGTACTGCTTGCACACTACTGCTTGGCGGCAGACTTCACGAGCAAAGCGGTGGCAACAACCCAGACGGACACTCGCAGAAGGGTTAGTCCTACCACGAACAGTAAATTGATAGGAACTCAAGGGACGTCTATTCATTGTCTAGTCTATGCATCATGACAAAATGGAAACGCTCACGTATCACCAAATCTCAATAGGTCTCATCAAACCTCAATAAGTAAATTGATAGGATCTTAAGGTAGACACGTCTATTCATATTCTTACTTGGCCTTGGTTTGCCTGGCTTTTGCTTCCAAGTATTTTTGTACAGAGCCACAGTATATCTTTTGCGTCACATCCTATCGACATTTTAAACTCAAACTAACGAACATTGGTGATAATTATGATATGAATACCTAATATTGATGATAATATGTAGGTACCTATGTTTAAGATAAAAAAACTAATTTTTTTACGTTGTTTGGTAACGAGACGAGCTGGTCGTTTGCCTGATGGTAAACATAACGCCGGCCCATAACAATTGCAGTGCCACCCAGAACTTTGAAACACAAAGGCCTGCGCGGCACTACAGTGCGCTCGTTACCCTGAGACAATAGGTAAGCCCAGTAATTTCACTGGCTACTCTGCTCATCAAACCAGAACACAGTATAAGATAAAGAACTGTTAAGAAGTTACTCACCTCTCCATTGAAATGTTGGAATAATAATTGCTTTATTAAAATCGGTTACTGTTGCCCTTCTGACGGTATTATTTACTATGTATTTCAGATTCGATCCTATATAGTAGTCGATTGGGTATATGGCTGTGTAAGAACCGACCACGGCACAGGACACTAAGTTCGCAATATGGCTTATTGATAGAAGGAGTATCGTAATCAACAGCATTATCAGCAGAAACACACACCAGAAGTTGAAGTCCACTTGGAGATAAGATAGAAAAATATTATCATTTCCTGAAAAAAATACAGGAGTTTTTAATCTATAGTTTTTTTCTTGACTCCAATTCAAGTCAAGGAATGGTTAGCAATCCTAATTTATTTACAAAACTAGCTTCTGCCCGCGGTTTTCACTCGCGTTGCCACAGGAACCGTGCATTTTTTCGGGATAAAAAAGTAGCCTATGTTACTCTCCGGTCCATAAACTATATCTATGACAAAAATCACGTCGATCCGTTGCTCCCTTACTGCGTGAAAGGAGGACAAACCAACAAACCAACAAATCTACAAACCAACTACAAACTTTCGCTTTTTCTATACACACATCTATACAAATAAATAAAATTGAAGTGTCTGTTTGAAATATCAAAATAACAGATTTTCACTAAATGCATCTGAAAGTAGGTATATATACGGAACCTATCACAAAACAACCATTTTTAAAGTTTTTGTCTGTCTGTTTATTCCGTTTAATCTCCGAAACGGCTGAACCGAATTTGACGGGACTTTCACTGGCAGATAGCTTATGTGACAAGGAGTAACTTAGGCTACGTGAGCGAAGCCGCGGGGCACAGCTAGTAATATTAATAATATATATAGTAGGAAGTAGAATTATTAGTTCCTGATGTTTCGTAAGCTTATAGATTTTTACAAACATGGGTTCATTACATTCAGAAAACTATAAGGCAGGCTAACTTCAAAGGTGAGTCTTTTCTTACCAAGATAGATATAGTAAACGATGGAAGCCACCAAGAATCCGACATCTGCTGAAGATAGAACGACTACGAGGACCGGTATTCCATAAAGCCACCAACAAACTACTCTTATTGCTCCTACACATAGCCCAGACAATGCTGAAGCTGTGAGAAGACCTAAAACATAAGAATAAACTGGTTTTATTTTACTTGCTGACTCCATTTTTAATATGATGACATTCAATTCGTTTTCTCGTGAGAATCAAATGCTTATAACGAAAAAACTGGAAATTAAACGCTAGAAACGTCAAAAATAAGAGTCAAAGTCGGGCGTATCTAATGAGCGCTCAAACGCGCCATACAAGTTGAACAGAACATCTGACGTCACTTGTTCAACGTGGGCGGTAAAGCTGTACTAAATATTATGCTTTTTGTTGATTTGGCCGTGAAAAACAGCTTTTGAATACATCGTTGTCAATTTTTTTTATTTATTCATTTTACCACGAAAAACATCTTTTATACGCCTGTTCAGCTAGACAGTGTCTAAAGATAAACGTCTAGTATAATGATAAGAAATGACACAACAGACTGGAGTTACACACTACTTATATCAAGCTTTGTGGTTGTTAATATTTAAACACGCAACTAAGGCATGTTTAGGAGTTAGACGCTGTTTAAAACTGAACGTTTATGGTGTGTTTAATGTTTTTTTTGGTAATAAAATATTGTTAACTTACCGGGACCATCGATTTTAAACATAATCGAAAGCAATATGTAAGTGACGACAAATCCACTGAGGCATCCCACGGTCAGAATTTGCGTTTTGAAGAAGCGGTGTCCAAAATAACACATGAATATACCGACGAAGAACATTGAAGCGCTTAGAAACATAGAGAGGGTGTCTTCTGTAACAAAATATATAAAACCTATATCATCCGAAAATACTTCCATTTATGAAATATACTTTATAGTGTTTACCGACACTAGCGCATGTTAAAACAAATAAAAAACAAAAACTTCGACAAAAATTTTTCGCTTCTAACAAGATTCGAACCTGCGTCTTCTGATTATCTAGACCAGACGCCTTAACCAACTAGGCTATGGGAGCAATCGGTGTTGACTGCAAAATTCTTGAGAATTTTGCCGGAAAGAAAACATCAGTTTTCTTTCCGGCTTACAAGCCGTAGCTCCATCTAGCAGCCTTCGCTTTGTAGCGATTGCCTACTCCAATGTGATACGTTACAGTACCAATCAAATGGCGAGAGATTTTGCTTTATTTAAACTTTATGAATTATATTTTAGTGTTTACCGACACTAGCGGATGTTCACACAATACTTAATTACATTAATTAAATACTTCCATTTTTTGGGATAAGTGATTAGCAAGATGCTGGCAGAAAACAAATACGCCGAACACCATGAAAAACCATAGATGAACTCAAATTCTTCTGTTACTTTTTGTCTATGACTAACCGAAAGTAAAACCTGTGGCGCAAGCACGGAACTTTGCGATCCATGGCGATCGATTAATTGACAGTTCGATAAGTTAAAATTAGAAATAAGTAACATTGTTGATTTTTTTCAAAAACGAAACAATCTTTTTTCCGAGAACGAAACCTAATCTCCGAAACTAATTTTGCGACGACGACAAGTTTTGCTTGCGATCTGTTATCGATTGCATTTCCTACACAATGAAGTTCAATTTTCATTTCATTGACCGAATCACTAATTTCGCGAAGTGATTGTCGTGTGAAACCAGGCGGACGACGATAAAACCATTTATATTAAAATAGTCTTCGTTCCATAAGCCAGTCTTCGAATAGTGAGATGCGAACATTCACTTCTTATTGAAAAAAGTAGATTCGGCTTCGTTTCGTTTTCGGAAAAATTAAGAACTACCTATCTCTAATTTAAATTGAATTGCCATTCAACGTGGCAATGCTGCCAGCATTTTGGGAACGTTGCCTACTGGTAGCGGATTATTAGATTAAGATTGTAAATAAATTAGTGTGTATTTTATTTAGTTATTTTAGTTTATGTTGTTTAATTTTTCTGTTATTTATTATTGAAATAAATAGATAATTATTTAAATTTATATTCTAATTCAAATTCAAAATTACTCTAACATCGGGCCTCTGCAACATTCGTCTACCCGAATCACAGACTAAAACTAATGCTGTCTTTATCAGAACATACCAACATATCCATAACAAAATATCCATTGGAACTGTCAATTTTATTTATCGAAAAGATCGGTACTTGCACTGCTGTTCGCTTACCTAACAGTTCACAATCATAGGTCTCCAAAGGTGAACAACCATAACTATGAGTGGGAACATAGATGGAATAACTTTTATTATTAAAATAAGCAACAGCTACGTAAATCGCTCCGGTGCCAGGGTATGCGCTAAGCATACGACGCATTTTCCAAAAGCTATCCGTAGTTTCAGGAATCTGCGAAAACAATTAGTAACATAATATGTTGTACCTCAATCAGTCATTAAAAACAAATATTTTTTTACTCTATCTCTGAAGGAAGGAAAACATCGTGAGAAAAACCGCATGTTCAAGACACATAAAAAAATTGAGAACATGAGCTCGCATCAAGCCGCACTGCGCCCACGTGGTTTATCATTATCAGCCTCTTACGCTTCCACTGCTGTAATACCGGTCTTCTCTCAGAGAGAGGTATGGGCCATAATCCACCACGCGGGGCCAGTGCGGCTTGGTGGATGACACATGTCCTCGAATTTTGTGGTTCTTGATAACATGCCGGTTTCCTCAAGATGTTTTCCTTCACCGTTTTAGAGCGAGTATGAATAAAAGTAAAGTCAGTAAAGCCGTACTATGCCGACCCCATGTAAAAATGAGACAAGGGCAGCAAGGATAACCTGATTTTGCCCTCTTCTACACAACAGTAGAAAATAATTAATTAATAAATTTTTTATACTAATGGATAACGAGATGAGAGAATCGTTTACCTGATGGTAATCATAATGCCAACCCAAATTATAAATATATAATGTAAGTATATAAAATATCCTAAGCAATGGGTTAAAAAAGAATCATCCACCGCTCGACCACTAACAAGTGGGTGATGAGTGCTTCTGCTATGAAGAAACAGCTTTTAGAATCACATGGAGGTCTTTTGTAGCTGTCCATGTGTGGCAAGGATGTTGTGTGGGCAGACTTTAAGAGCCAAAATACTTCAAACTTACTTTTCTTGCATACTTTTTATTACTGTCAAGAGTGGCCATTTTTCGAATGCCATCAAAGTAAACATCCGGTCCATAATCATGCTGGGGCAGATATAATATGCGAAATATTATTTTGAGTCTTGGATCAATTTGAGCACATTTTGAGTTGACTTCGTTTCTAGGTGGTGGAGCCTGTACAATTATATAGGTTTTATTGTAAGTTATAGCTCTCATGAATGGAGATATTTGTTCAGAATATTCCATATTGCAGCCGCCAGGTATTGGATCTGAAACAACTATTTATTAGGATCATAGCAGTAAAAAAGTAATTTGAGAAGCTAAACATGGGTTTCTGGATCAAGGGTTTTTTTTATATCAATTGGATAATGAGATGAAAGGGTTGTTTGCCTAAAGGTAAGCATAATGCCAGTCCATAATGATTGCAGTACCACTCAGAACTTTAAAAACTTGAAGGCCTGCTCGGCACTGCAATGCACTTGTTGCTGTGAGACATCGTAAGTAATACAAGTAATTTCACTGACTATTTTGCTTATCAAACCGAAACACAGAACACACATGCTTGCACATAACTGCTTGGCAGCAGACAACATCATTCAGTAGTATATTATGGCTATGTAAGGCAGTGAAAAAGAAAACTATATAAATATAGGTCATAATCGGAATAACTCTTGATATGTATACATTATTAATATTATTTTTAAGGAAAAACAATACACACCCGTGTCACTGTATCCATGCACAGTTATGAATAATTTGAGGTCAACATCCTCATGGGGATTTTCAACATAAAATGTATCCAGGCCTTCCTTGACTGAGCTATAAAGCCCATTATTTGTCCCTGCTACATATTTCCCAGTTTTTAAACCTGATTCATTATATACTTTAACATCATAAAGATGGCTATGCACTTGGAATATGATGAAGGACAAATATTTCGTAACATTGGTAAATTTTACTTGCAGAATGGACGAACGGTTCAAGTGCATGAAGTCACCATATAATTCTTTATTATCGATGGCCAGAGTTTTGTTCAGGGCTATAGTTTCGTACATACCTGAAAGTATTAAAGATTTTTAGTAAATTAAAAATACTACTTACATAATTTATACTAAACTATTAGGTCATGATCATACCAAATGCTGAGGTGGTAAATACATAAATTTTTAGACCTGGTAGATCCAGTACATACTAACAATGGTATGCAGCAAACAATAAACATAATATATATATAGGTAAAAAATAGTTCTCAATAAATGCAGGTAGACCGTAGAAATAGGTAAATACTTACTTTGAGCGGAGACTAACGTGGTACATACGAATAGTGCAAAGTAACACAAACTATATATATGAAAGAACATTATTTCGCTTATTATATACGTTTTACCACATCAATCAAATCACAAGTCCTAAAAGTATTTTATTCGACAGTCTCGGCTGATCATTTTGTTTAACTACAACTACACACTTTCAAAACAGTGTTCAAGGTATTCAGATAACGGGACGTAATAAAAATAACACTTCATTTACAAACAAAAGTCAGCTCATTGAACTTTGATTCTGATAAAAACACATATTTTTATTTTTATAAAACGACAAAATTCAACTTTGTGCGCGGTTATCAACAGCTGACTGCTAAACTTGACTGATGTTGACACTTCACACTGCAATAAACACTGAAAGAAAAGTTGAAATGACAATTGACATTTAAAAGACATTGACAATTACATAGACTTTATTTTTTTTGTTCAATCTAGTGGGATGTGGACAAATACGGTAGAACTATAAGTTTTTTTCCATTCCAACCGTGCCACTTATGGACTTTAAGGTCGCGTCGTATTGGAAGGCAGCAAACTTGACTGGGCGAGAAATATTGTTTTCTAATGCAGACCGTAGACGCATAAGCAAGTATGCGTTTTGCTGTCAAAATAACCATGCTTTTGCATCAAGCGCGGAGTAGGAGATAATACACGCGCAAGCGCGGCTTGATGCAAAACCATCAAAAACCACGAAATAGACTAGAACGGCAATATGGCCAGATAGTGCTGTCTCGAAGTCCTGCCTGGGCTCAAAGCGACGACTGCTAGGCTTTACGTTACATACATCACTTGCGCACCACCGTTTATTTACCTCGGCGTCTGCACTGTGCATGCAGTGGTTGTGAAACAATTATTTTGAATAGAGGTCGTAGAAGCCTAAGTAGAATTGGGTGCCATGCTCGGACTAGATCTCCATCAAGCCCCAACCACAACCACAATAGACGATACAATATGCGTCAAGTGGGGATCGTGGTTTTCCAGTGGCGTATATTAGGATTCAGCGCCCTGCATGCCGATGCCGTTGCCCACACCACGCCGCCCGTCGCGCGCCTATCTGTTTATACGATAGCTTCGCGTCTTCAACCATATAAAGAGCCTTAATTAGGTTAGGTTAGTCTTATTTATTCTGCTTATCCATCAATCATGAATTAGGTGTGAGGGCTGCCTTACAGGATAATATTTCCTGTCAATATGCCCTAAACATGTATAGTACTTTAAAAACGTCACTTTAAAATTTACGTTTAAAGATAGGTACATATTTTATATAATTAAGTACATCTTTTGCTACAATGAAATCTTTACAGTTCCATTGAAAGCAATGTTCTAATTTAATAAATCCTTCCTAATGGTGTCAGATTATACAATAAAATTCTTTAAACAATAATTGAATTAGGTACCACCTTCGATAATAAATAGAGTAGATACCCGAGCGCCTAAAGTGTTCTCAGTATTTTGGCGCCCCCATAACGCAGATTGAGAAACCCAGTTTGCACGGCTTTTTGTGGCTAGGTATTGTATCGATTCCTTCGTCGGCCGCTAGAGCGCACTCACGTTACGTCAAATTCACAAATATGGCGGCGCGATCAATGAAGTTGTGATGTGTAGTGTGAAGTCTAGTGTAAAAAATAATGTTTAAAATTCTGTGTTGTTTTTGTGTGTGGTAAACTGTAAATGGGCCATGGGGAGAGGCCAGGAATTGCTGGATGCGGCTCGTGAAGGCGACCGTAGAACGGTCGACAAAATAATCGGCCAAATAACTAAAAGGAGTGGTCCTTTTCCAAGGTACGTTTATGGCATGTTTTGATAGAAAACTCTAATTTTAATCAAACTTACGGATATTTGATGCAGTACCAAGGTTTCCGTGGTTTCATTTTGTATGTAGGTGATTTAAAAAGTAGTAGAAAAGATGTTATCAGTTAACAACAAAGATGTATTGCTATCGATGATATTTTAGAATGTTTATTCGCTTATCTTCTATAATGACGAGTTTTATGGTTTCTATCTTGCTATAAAAACGTGACGAGCAGCCGGTTAAGAATAATCAACAGCAAGGCCCTAAGGCTCATAAAGTTTTCTAGATGCAAAGGTAGTGTGTAAATAAATACTAAACTTAGAAATCAATAATAAAAATTGCACACCTACCATAAAATTAGAAACATTTGTGATTCATCTATTACTCTAATTAACATCTTGTCAAATCTATATTTATTTCAAATGGATTAAAATTTAAAGCCATTTTTCAGACATGTGAATAATTAAATTAAAAAACTAAATTCACAGACCATTGTCAAGGCCTTAAACAAATAACTTAAAACGAAATAATAAATTGTGAAACTCAACCTCAACTCAAGCGTAATATTATGCTATGTAGATAGGTAATAGACACATTTCACATGATGTTTACTGGAACCTACCACCTACCTGGATGGTACCTAACTGTCGCAGGATAATGAGCACACTGCAGTGCTGTGCAGGCCTTTGTGTTGCAATTGTTATGGGCCAGTGCTTGGCTCATCATCGGACAAACAACTTACTTGTCACTTGTTGTGTAAAAAGTTGACAATGACAATTTCTTGTCATTTCGGGGTAATGAGTATGAGACATAATCGTGTTTATAACAAACTTATGGATTTACCAGCCTTCTCATGACCACAATCAATGCAACTTGATCAAAACTTCAAGGTAAATAAAACCCGTGTTTTTTATTATGATTAACTACCAATTTTAAATGTAGAAAATGTTTTCAAATCGAGAAAGTTTAAATTTTACATTGTAGCATTTGAACACAATCTCACATGTTGGAAAGTGATGATGAGGTTGAAGGTACAGCACCTTAGTAAATACATGTTTACTCTTGACTGGAACACCTAGGTTGTATTTAAGTTCGGTAACTTTGCCAGTGCAACAGGGATTACTGTGAGTATTCTACTCCTTTGCAGTTCTCACTTCAACCAAATACCTTGAACTTCTTTGCAGTTATGTTGACTTATGATTCAACATATGCTCCTAAATTCAGTTTAGAAGTTAGTTTGAAATTACCTAATATTGCAAGATGATCGCTTATTGGTACACAAAACAGAAAAAGGAGGTTGAGAAGACTCATTCTGGCTGAGAACAATCAAATAGATTGATTTCTAAGCCCACTTAGCAGAGATGTTTTTTGAATTTAAACTAATGTTATGAGCCACAATTCATAATCACCTAACAGTACTGTAATCAAATTCAAACCACAGAGGCAAACGGTAATTTATACTGTTTTAGATTATGTCTAGACCGCCCATATTAGAGCAACACAATACTGCATAACTGTATTTCCCTGCAATTAATTGTGACTTAAAAGTTGCTTCCTCTATAAAACCCTTGTTCTTACAAGTCATTTTTGTATGTTAATACTATAATAATATAATACCTTCATTCTGAGGACAACAACTGAAGTAGTGCAATGTCATCACTTTCTTTGGCTTGAATGGAACCACTGGCATAATGAATACTGCACATGAAAATGTTGCTAAGGAATTTAAAAATAATTTCCTTCTGTTATATTTTTTGTTTTGCTTTATACTATTTGGTAACGAGATAAGCTGGTTGTTTGTCTGATGTTGTAAGCATAACGCCGGCACATAACAATTACAGTGCCACTCAGAACTTTGAAACACAATGGGTTGCACGGCACTGCAGTGCGCTCGTTAACCCTGAGACATTAGGTATTAAGTCTCATGAGCCCAGAAATTTCACTGGCTACTCTGCTCATAAAACCGGAGTACAGTAATGTTTGTACATTACTGCTTGTAGGCAGACTTCACTAGCAAAGCAATGCTATCGACTCAGATGTACACTCTCAGAAGAGTTAGTCGTACCACCTGCTCAGTGCAAAAGATCGAAAAAATCTTCAGCCGCAGGATCGTAATAAAGATGTTCTTTCAGTCATTGCCACAATTGCAGAAGATAGTTCCATGTTGCAAGTTTCTTTTCCTTTCAAGTAAAAATGTATTCAGCAAACTTTGGTCCATTTACACAACTATTTTTCATTACTAGCTATACTAGATTTTTTATTGTTAACAATATTATATTTATAATCTTATTTAGGCAAATACTAAAGCATGAGGAATTGGCCTTGTAAACCTACATACCTACTGTAGAAGCATTTTATTTGGATCTATTATCTTCCTCATTTCTGAGTTTGAGAAAATATTTCAAAAATGAAGATAACTCGCATCCGTATTGTGCTCAGCACACAGAGCAACTTTAATTTAAGCAACTATCAACTTTTTACATGACTTCATTAATGGTTGCCAATTATAAATAAATAAATAAACGCTTACACTCATACCCCCGCACTAGGATTCCCTGTGTCGCAGGTGGCATGGACACACACAGATACACATCACAAACATCCAAGACCCGAGAACAAATTTTATGTTTACCACAAAATCTGCCCCGGCCGGGAATCGAACCCGGGACCCCTCGCTTTGCAGGCAGGGTTACTACCAACTTAGCTACGGAGCCGTCCATTTGCAGCTACAGTCCTACTAGTCTACAATGCCTACTCACAATAGTATAAAAAAAACTGTTGCTGTAACGGTTTTGGTTGAGCAAAGCGCCACAAGCGCAGAGCAAAATCATCTTTGTAACGTTAAAGTTTATTTAAAAAATTGGCCAACTGTAAACTGTTAGTGCAAAGTGGCAACCGTTACTGAAAAATTGTAAAATGTTGATAGTTGCCGAAACTCAAGTTGGTTCTTGTATTAAGCGCTTAAATGTTTCGGTGGCTTGTTCAACAAGTGTGCTATAATAAAATGCAAACCTTATAACAGACAATAGAAAAAGAGCCAACGAATAAACATATCATCCGAATATACCAATCTATTTAAGGAAGTGGGTAGGTAGGATAAGTTAAACCATTAAAGTGGAGTGTTTGGCGGCTGGCCCGACGCCAATATCGATGTTAGTGTACGTTGAACTTTTGTCGAACTGTCTGTACCTAATGCACCTCGTAAGTTTATACAACCAGACGTGTTTTAAGGCTTTCTAGGTATCAATAGACATGATTGAATGGGACTTCTGGATTTTTTAATTTCTTGTAAAAAAAAATGACGTAGGTACAGATTATCTACCACATAAACCCGTGTCACAAACACTAACTTGTTTACACTACGTTTTACTTTTATACTTACGAGAAGTTTTTTTGTACCTAAAGATACGCGAGCTGTTTTCGCGATGGCAAGTATAACCAGCCAATAACTATTGCAACGCCACGCAGAACTTTAAAACACAAAGGTCTGTGTATGAGGGATGCGGGTCTACGGGATCCAGTACACAATCCACTTGTCCACCCGCACGTCTGAGCGGCGGAAGGGCCGCCTCACCAGCAGCAGCCACGGTGAACCCGCAACACCACCAGCCCTCCGCCTGCCATCCCTTGTGGTCTCGTCCGTTATTGGCGTGCTGCCCCAGTGGGATCAGTGGGATCCCCATGGGTGTGTTCGGGGGCACCCGTACGCCAGCGGATGGAATCCCTGGTTCCATGACGACCGTTCAGTGGCGCTCAAGCGCGCCTGTTACCCGCACGGCGCTCCAGCGCGGCTCCCGAGTCCACACTGCGGACCCTCAGGCCCGCTCAGCCTTTGTGCCATCAACTGAGCCATCTGCTGAGCCTTGCCCATATTTCACCTGTACTGGCAATTGTTGGGAACGATGCTCTCTAAATTGTTGATGAGTATATTTACCTAGGGCAGACTATCCAATTAGGAAGTTCCAATTTCAACAAAGAGGTCGCACCGAAGAAAGTCATAATGACGGAGTCGCTCGAAGACCTCGGTACAATGCTCAACGACCTCAGTAGAGTTTACCAACAGGTTGGTCTTAGATTGAACATGGACAAGACAAAAATCATGTCCAATATCCATTTTCCACTTGTACCGGTAGTTGTTGGGAACGATATTCTCGAGGTAGTTGACGAGTATGTTTACCTAGGACACACTCTCCAATTTGGTACGTCCAACTTCGACAAAGATGTCGCACGAGAAATTCAACTCGGCTGGGCTGCGTTCAGGAAGCTTCGACCTATCTTTGGACCAACAGTAAGATTACAACTTTCACGAGTAAAATGATTAAAAATGTCACAACAGAAGTGAGTTAGACAACGCAACGGTAAGACCGCTGGTGTTTCGCGATAAAGGAGAAAATAAGAAGAACCTTATCAGTCGTCAGAATCACTGCCTGAACGACATAGGTACTTTTATTCATTTCCAACTATTGTAAGAATGACGATCTACCTAATACCAATCAAAATAGTATTTACCCATATTCTAATGTCCTTATCACAAGTTTGAACACTTGGGATCCCAAAATAGCGTTCGCGTGTTACGTACTATTAAGATACTGCACCTACGTTTATTAATGTTCTACGCATCAATAAAGATGTACAAGCCGCTTTGCTAATCAGATAATTGGCTTATCAATCTGCCCTAATTTCCGCGTGTCCAGAAGCCGTTAATCTCAATCCATTGATTAAGAAGCTAGCGAAACCTTATGTCTTGCTGTATAAGTGCGTTTGTATGATCTCACGATTTTGGTTCAAATTGCGATATTGATCCGTTGAAATTCAAAACACAGGTCATTAAAAATAAATTCCACCAGTTATGTTTTGTAGTGCAGTAGGTAGTTCAATCACCAAAATAAAGAGCAGATTTTAAATATTATCATTAGTCAATCAATTTCTCCCAATGAATGACATCCTAGTGACAAATGTCGTGTTCTCATTTTCTAAGTAACTGTGCACAACCATGTTACCGTAAAAACAACTTAAACGCCTTTAGCTGGACAGTGTCTAAAGATAAACGTCTAAAATGAAATGTCACAACACAATTGAGGTAGACAAAGGTTAGACACTCCTTAAATCAGAGTTTGCGGTTGTTCATATTATATGTGACAAAGGCATGATTAAGCGAGAGTTCCAAATATGTTTTGGGTGTTTATTTTTTTGTGGCACTATTTTTAATAAGTTTGAGTGCTTAAAAGAATGGGATAAAAATGAAGTACTCTTCGTTTGTAAGTTATTTGATATCAGTAGGCGACGCTTATTAAGGATTGTTATGTCTTTCCCGATAGCAATTGAAAAGTAATACTAGTTTTGCCAAAAGTCCACAGAAAATAGTTGAGTATCCAGTTTCGGATTAACTTGTATGAACTCTGACTCGGTATCTGCTCACTTGCAGAACCAGTTACTCTGCAATGTGTTATAGCGATTTTATGGCTTTTACGTTTTTTGAATGCGGTTCTATACATGTACGTATGTACGTATATTATGCCTTCGGACTATTTCATTAATTATTTGTCATTAATTCTTAGTCTCTTATTGTCAAAACTTGTTTGTCATTCACATGAACAGTACAAAGAGGAAGTACATCAAATATGTGCTGTGTTTACATATTTTGAAATATTATTATAATAAACACTCCTCGAAATAGTTTCCATTACGTAATAGTACTAACAGGGGAAACGATGTATGTAATAATAATATATCTAGTAATAATAATAATTATTATTATTAACGGCCTTGTAGCGAAGAGCCTCGATCAACATCTCAAGAGGCTCTCGCTAGACGGTTGGATCAAGGGTCGTATGCAGAAGGCAGTGCTCCTTGACACGGCACGTATTGTCAGGAGGTTCCTCACTCTGCAGCCCTAACCACCGGTAGCTTGGGCCCTGCCCCGCTGCCGGCGGCACTCTAGGTTTAGGTTTTTTGTAATATTTTGTTTTTTTTTATAGAAATATTGTAAAAAACTTAGACTTAAGATTGTAAATAAATACAGTGAATAATAATAATATACCGATATATCTAAGTTTATTTCTCGTAAGTGATTTTATAATCTTAAGAGAAATGAAATAAAGATCTTAAACCATTATTGTAGTTATTATACTAGACTGCAGCAGTACACCTCGTTACTGATAATTCACGAGTGATTGTGACTGACCAGGCACAAATTTATTAACATAAAGAATAATACATGCACTGGGTCCCAAATAAAATCATAAAATTAAAGTGACTTTAGATGCTTGTCAAGTTCTACTCATACAATACTGGTCATAATTTGTCGGTTGCATTTCGGTGAGTGTGCCTCGGAATTATACCACTGAATTCTCCCTTCTCCTTTCCATTATCGATCAAGCGACATCAATACGTATATAGTTGATATTCCTCCTTTATGCACGAATCGTTATGCTTCTACATTCATTTTGCGTACCGCTATGGAGTGGAACTCCTTGCCCGACTCTTTGTTTCCCGACCATTATAACCTGGGTTTCTTCAAGTTACGAGTGAACAGGTCTCTTCTAGGTAAGCGTGCTACATCATCGACTGCATCGAGCTGGTGAGATAGTGGTCAAACGCAAGCCAATAATGTATATTAAAAAACTACGAGCGATCGAGAAGTAGAGAAACTCGCTGGCATTCTTTCTTTGTAAATACATTTTACAATGCTTCCAGTGTCATTATTTAATCATTAATATTAATAACCAATAATGCCAACATGGTTTTTCCCTGTGCTATCCATATTAGTAGTATACTTATTTGCTTTAATCGATTTATACGTTTTCATACCAAAGCTGAAGTTGGATTGCTGTGGTCGTACACACTGTTATTAATTTTGTAACATAAATAAAAATTCAGTCCGTTTCACTTTAGTAACTATTATTTAATCTGTTGCGTCACCTCAAAAGTACCAAAACGAACTCCTCCGAGTCTGTTATTGGAAACGTGGACAAATTTTAACTCAACCTACGCTGTTGTACGTAATATTATAGTTAAAATGTTAAATTAAATATAAAGTTTGATAATGAAGAAAAAAAGTGTATAGAAAGTGTTCGGCTTCAATGCTGCTTGTTGGCAAGGTGCTTCCGGAGTTAGCCATCAACATTTAGTGAGTTAAGTGCTCTTGTAGATGCTTCGTGTCGATGCTAAATAATGTGAAGACGAAATACTTATCGAAGAGGTCAGGGTTAGATTCCGATCACAAAAGCTATAATACGGTCTTGTGACTTGTATACTTTGCCGGAGGAAGAGCGTTGCAGCACCATAAGATTCAAAGATTATTTTGCACTGTAGAGTGTAGAGTTAGGCTAAAATTCTCGTAAGTATGCAACACAGCAAATAGGGGTCAATGCTGTACTCTGTTTGACGATTGCACTCGCAGAATCTTTCATTTAGTGACGTTTTCAAATTATTTTTAAACGGGCTGCTTCTAGTACAACGAAGGTGTCCAGTTTCTTCAATAGTACAATATAAATGTATGGGTTACTTATTAATTTTAATTTTTTTATGTGGCCAATAATAATGAAGAATTTAATCAAAACTATTTTCTCATGGAAATATATGTAAATATGGTACAAATTGCGTTTTTCTACTTTTTCTCTGCTCATCGCGCAAATTTTAAGCGGTTATTCTTTTTTGTTTTTTTTACTATTTCTTGTATACTTTTAAAATTATATGAAAAGAAGAAGAGACATTTTAGTCAGAGAAAATTAGTTTTAAATAACTTTAAAAATAGAGACTCCGAATCGTCCTCCAAAAAGCGTTACATCACATCAGATAAGCTCAGCACTAATTGTGCAAATGAATATTCATTAACAATCTACAGCGGAACTGGATGCCATCGTTAAGGAAACGGCAGTTTTCTTTGTTTCAACAAATTCTCAATGATTATATGGTGCATAATTACTCTTTCAAGTGCAATATTCTCCAGCTAAGAGGTCATATTAATTTCTTCATAGCTGGTACCGTTGAATATTTTGATATTGGCTATCAAATACAAATTTCTTTACATGGGCCTCAAGAGAGCACTCATGAAAGTTAAAATAATGGTCTCTAAGTCCGTTTGAAGTAGGAGTAGGTATCGCATAATATGTTGTCAATTATGGCGTAAAATTTTTTAGTACGTTCTCATAGTGAGCTATGATAAAAGAGGTTAGAGAAATTTATGTAACATGCCTATGACAGTTATTATTTTAACTAGCTTCGGCCCGCGGTATTCACCCGCGTTCCCTCAGGAACCGTGCAACGTTCCGGGATTAAAAGTAGCCTATGTTACTCTCCGGTCCATAAACTATATCTATGCCAAAAATCACGTCGATCCGTTGCTCCATTACTGCGTGAGAGAAGGACAACCAACAAATCAACAAACCAACAAACGCACTTTCGCATTTATAATATTAGTAGGAAAGTAGGATTAGTAGGATTCCAGTGAATGTATATTTCTGACAAACCAAGCGGAATTTGTAAATTTTCAAGCTACGATATCATCAACATTTCTCTCTAACATTAGATACACTAAGATCGCGACTATCACGCTCATTGACAAAGCAGATGCTGCACGGTTAACGTTTGCGATCTAATTACGACAGTCGCCTACCCCGAAACAGTTATTCGGTTAAAAAATACCGCAATAAAAAGTTCTAAGTGAGGCGACCTGGCTGGTCCTATGAATCATCCTACGTTCTCCGGTACCTCCGGTTAGTCACATGCCGCGGCTTGGCCGAACACTTCGCTTTCTTGTAAATATTTCCGAATCAATATTTGAATAGAGACCGAATGTGAACATGTAACAGATAAGCGTACCGATCCCGAAACTAATCTTACGACGTTGTCGCCTTTTCTAATTGCGAATTATTACTATGCTAATGCTATTCATACTATTCACAGTGAAGTTGTTGTGATTGTGAACGTCTCAAGTTGTTATTAAAATGAAGCTGAAGATACCGTGTTTTGACGACAACAATATGAGCAACATGTTTAGGATTCTCAGATGGAGAATTCGGTTTGTACATTTTTGTTACTGTACTATTTGCTATAAGGATGTTTGAATAGCTGGATTTGTGTTGTTTTGTAAACTAATTGGCTTTGCACGGGAAATTGTTCCTAAATAAGGTAATAGATAAATACATTTCATGCAATTTTACAATCGTTGCGTATTAACCATGTATGAGCTCATACTTATATTTAACGTTCAAATTGAAATGGTTCAGTTCTATAATAAGTATTCTGTATAATTGAACCTTATCATGTCATTCATTATGACCATTGTAATTGTAATTCAATCAAGGCTTCGCTGTAACATCGTTCAATACCTACTTGTTTACAAACAATTTGCAGACTTTGCCATTGTCTGTAACTGCTTCACATATTTTATTAACTTTGCCATAAAAGTCATAAGGCGTTAAGGCTAAGAGTCGTTAGTTATGATGGTCAACACGACGACGATTCTTAGAAAGACAAATTCCTTTTTATCGTTTGTATATTCGTCCTTAACCGCAGTTAAACTGATAAAAAAATTTTCGTAGAATAGACGTGTCGCCTTTAACCAGTTAGCTGGCTTGATCTTTTTAAAACTACCCATTTTATAACATGAATTAAATAGGTCGATGTACACATAATGTCTTATAGTATTTAACTGATTTTATGTTTAGTTTTAAAAGTGGATCTGGAAATATTTAAGCAGGTCAATACAAATTATTACTATGTTGCATATTTGATCATCATCATCATCACCAGCCGGAAGACGTCCACTGCTGAACATAGGCCTCCCCCATAGAACGCCACTTGGATCGGCTACTCGCCTCATGCATCCATACTTATGTATAAATCCTTGTATGCATATTTGATACTAAAATATAAATATCTTTAGTAAACAATCTTGACATTGCCCGTTCTTGAACTCATTTCCATAAATAATGGAACGACTTCCGCTAAATAAAGAATCGCAATGCAGAGAAATCATACTTAGTGTTTAGTCCAGTTGTTATGGAAAAACCATGTCACGTTAGCCTACGCCCAATCAAGAGCAATGGGCGGCCTGGCCTCTAATGCTTCTTTTGACCTAGATATGTGTGATTTTGTTGTTTAAAAGAACGTCCTGCTTAAGACATTGGTAGTTCTTTTTTAATACCTGCTAAGCCTACGCTTTTAACAGTAGTGTGGTAAGTTTCTCGAGTTAGAAACCCAATTTTGATCAAACACGACTTTCGTACGATTCATACGAATTAGAGAATTGATGTACAATAATTGGATAGCTGATTCTTTTTTCATACCATCTGTAATAGTTATCAGATTGATGTTTAAGTTAGATGTACATTAAGAGGTACAGGAACGAGGACATTGTTAAGTAGAAGGAAACTAGAGCCAAACGGGACATAAACAATGTTCACTTTCAAGAATACTTTCTCTCTGTCATTCTTTTCAAAAAGCGTTTTAAGCAGAACACTATTTATCATTTTACTATCACGTTCAGCTTTAACTCTTAGCAGCGCTAATATGAATGTTTTAACGTCTTGCTAATTCTTTTTGCGTTTGTTTATGCATTTCCTTGTTCTACTTTGTGTATCTTATCCACTAGTCTGATATCTTATCTTGGCTTGCCTATTGAAACAACAATTTCATGCTTCTCACTCCAACCATTCACACCTCCCTTGTAACTTCAACCTCATTAGTGTTTTATACACATTGTTTTATTGCAGTTGTCCTCTCACATACGTTTTTGAGTCTCCGTTCTAGACAATGACTCGGATTGTGTTAGTTGTATTTGAACTTTCCAAGGCGATGGTTCTAAATTTAGTTTCAAGAGTGAGTTGAAAGTTTTAAGTCCTAATTATGATGAACGGTGGGAAGTTAGTCTCGTGCTGTGGCAGTGATTTTAACTTGAATATGAGCGATGTCCGATACAGCTTTCACAGGAGTTGGGTTAAAGCTAAAAAGTTGAAGAACAAAGTTCTCGTTAAAGATAGGTGAGTTTTTTTGTCAAATTCAAAATGCTAAATATCTGCATAAAAATATGCAAGTGTTCAAAATTATAATATGTACGTATATAATTATATAATGAGCATATCAAGTACAACCTGTATTTAAATTAGGATTTAAAACAAGGCTTTCACTGGTCGTCATTTTTCTTTATTCCGTATGTTTTTACTACTTTTACTTTTAACCTGAAATATTTTTGAATTCTGTAAGTACTCAGCAGCAAGCTCAGATAAACATCACTGAACCATGTTCCCCTGATCCAATCTGAACTATGTTCCAGTGATCCAATCTGAACCAAGTACTACCACAGTTTTGACATGTACTATCACGTCTTTGGAAAGAAATATCTAGACCGATATATTCAACACTACGATTTACAAGTACGATTGAATTCCATTAAACAAATGAGATAGTGAAAGTCACACACAAGTAGTTGTGTCTAAAGTTTACGTTGTACCTTCGTGTACATTAGAGGCTGTCATCGATTCGGTGACATAAATACATTATGAAACCTGAGGGAAACAGATAACATTATTAGTAATTAGTTTAATTATACTATCACTAACTTTCCTTCCATGGAAATATGGGAATAGCGTTCGGAATTTCCCCATTGCAATTAATAATGATTGAAGTTCAAATTATTATATTTGATACTGAAATAATTTTGAGTCGCCTATCCTTATGTTTAAATTAGCTTGCTCAAACCCACAAGACGAATCATATGAGAGTTACAATCCTGGTTTCTTAAAAAAATGCAGATACAGATAGCTTCTTGGTGTCTCCATGGATTTTCCCATTAAACCAGTTTCCTATAAGCAGTATCTTCAAGGTCAATCAGTCACTAGCAGGTAAGCTTATGCCTCGGTGCCTTATTAAAATGTTTTAAATTAACCGATCTGCGACGACCTTCTTGGCCATGTCCGCGCTCGCGTCCGTTGGAACTACAAGTTTACGCTTCTAAATACAGGATGGGCTGTACCTATATTGGGAAATACGAGTCTACGTTTTACAGACTAGCTTTTGCTCGCAGCGTCACACGGGTGAAATCAGGATGCTGACAAAATGTAAAGCATAGCATTCGGGGATAATTTCGGGGAAATAATTTTTAGAATCTGACTAGTGGTTTCAAATATTACAGAAACAAACAAAAGCAACACATTTTACCTCTTAATATTAGTATTATAGACACCTATTTAACTTAAACATATATTAGTATAGTCTCTTTCGTATACTTCACTATCCTTCAATTGCATCCGTTACCAAATGTATGTACCTAAATGAGAATAATTTGAAGTACCTACTTTGGATTATATTTATTCTAATCGGAGCTTAGAAGCCAATAATTGAAAAAAGATGAACGTGCGGACTTATTGTGTATGAGATTTTTTGGAGAATGTTTAATAATAATTTGATGTGGCTTAATTATGTATTTTTTGCTTTAATCGTAAACGATCTATCATTTTGCACAATACAACAAATTCTTCGACTATTGATTGGTAAAAATACTCGTCCTGTATATTTTGGCATATTATCTTTGCCGGTGGGGCTAGCCAGCAACTTCCTTTTCTTGATATACCAGTTAACGACCGTATTTCTTGCCCCTCCTATTATAAATCAAATTAGCATCAAAACGGCGTTAGTCACGATCGGCGATTCAGTTCTTATGTCGACCTTGACATTGTTTTATCTTGATGATTTATTTGTGTAATGTCCTGCTTTATCGTAGCATTTCGCCGCAATCTCTGTAGGTAATAAGTTAGTCTTTGACTGTTATAACTTTGTTGTTTAATTTTTTATTCTCGATAGAACATATGTTTTAAAATAGATATACTTAGACGGTAGCGTTTTCACTTCTATTTTTGACAATCAATCTATTTTCACGTTATAGTCTTGTAATTATAGTAATATGTGACTAACAAATTTGCTATTAATAAATGATTAAGAATGAATATATGAATATAGTCTGACTCATATAACTAGACAGCAACAGGGAAAGAAATGAATTCTCAACACGATTTACATACTTTCTCTCTAGCTACTTCAAAGTTAATTTGGTGAATCTATAATAATTGGACGGGACATGTGTTGTCAAAACAGATATTTTGCTAACTGCCATTGTCCAAGGATGTTAGCATGTACAAATTGCACACAAAGGTTGCCTTTGTTAGCAAAATGTTTCATGCATGGTATATAATTTCTATGTAAAAGACGTCATTGAAAATGTTTCCTATTGGATGAAACATTTTTTGGTGTTAGAGTTTATGTAACATATATTTTAACGTTACTTATTTCTGTTAATAGGAACAGTTGAATCAAACCTAATAATAGTCGGAAGTCACTGGCTTTCAATTATTACTCAAGTAATTGTTTCTTTGCTTGAAATTGGCAGAATACACATTCGTTCATTTGCCAGACATTCCAGAAACTAAATAGCTTCTGGCCAATCAAAAAAGAAACTGAATTGTATTTTGCTAACCCGAGTAGTCTCTATTGATATAGAAGTACTTAGAATAAGCGACAAATTATCTCTACTAGGTATTTGTTCTAAGTTGTCTTGCTGTTATGGTACTTGTGGAAAGTTTGTCTCCGCAGTTCTCGAATCTCAGAACAGGGAATGTTCGTTAACCTATCTCTATCTATACCTATGTGTTATTGACCTATTTAAATTTGTCTCTATAATAGATAGTAGTTGATAACTGCAAATTTGTACAACTCATTTATATTTTTAAACGCGTACATTCCTAAATTGACTTGGTATTGTTAGAACCTAACAGTTAGACTATAGGCTTTGTACTATTATATATTCTGTGCTATTGTATATGTGACAATCTTTCCACACATGTAAGAATATTTAATTGCACACGCATTGCGTAAAATCAAGCCACTAGCATACTAAAGGCTTGATACCTAACCTGTTATGTATATATATTATATAT
Source organism: Crocallis elinguaria (assembly GCA_907269065.1). Lineage (NCBI taxonomy): Eukaryota > Metazoa > Arthropoda > Insecta > Lepidoptera > Geometridae > Crocallis > Crocallis elinguaria. Next base: position 5,866,748 of record OU026076.1, read on the forward strand.
GTATTATCGATCACGAGAATGTAATTTTGTATACGGAACAATAACGGTCGGCCTGTATTATGAAATTGAGTATGATAAAGTTTCGTTTTTAAATAGGCATTGTTGATACAGTTGCTCATTTCTTGTCACAGTTTATGCAAGTGTTGTTCCAATTTACAGGTTTCTCGATGAATGATTTGAAAGTTCGTTGACTTCAACGATCGGGCCAAGGCCGGTTGAATGCAAATTGAAATTTGCCCCCTTTACCTTTCTTCGTAGAAATGATTTTGGTAAATCAAAAATTCGTGTCAAAATCGAAATTAAGCGGATTCTAGTTATAGTTCTATTGCTTGTAAAACGTATTTCAGTAAAAAGCTTTGAAGTTTTCCTATTGAACGGTATTTTAGGCTACGTAGCCAATGCAGTCGTGGCCGAGCGGTTAAGGCGTCTGACTAGAAATCAGATTCCCTCTGGGAGCGTAGGTTCGAATCCTACCGACTGCGAATACTTTTTGCACTAAATAATTTTGTTTTGTTGCAGTTTACGACGAGGTGCCGGCGTCAACGTCCAAGATGATAATGGTTATACGCCGTTACATCACGCATGTTTGAATGGTCACAGGTAAAGTTTATTGTTACCTAATATTAATTGTAGGTAAGTACATAATATATGAATTATGAAAATATGTACAGTAGAAAACTTAAATTTTCATTTTCATCGTATATTACCTTGACACACCATAACATTCTTTAAATGAATCTAAGCCGAAAACACAACGCTTCCTTTGTAAGTCCTTAAAAATAGAAGAAGTGCATAAAGACAAGGAACAAACAAGCCATGTAAAAGACCTATCTATGTTACTTACACCTATTCACCAGTCCATAGTCTATTTCGAGTTTCGTCTTTGACTAATAAATGATTGCGCTGTTAGTATTGTTAGCAAAATATTCGCTGAACGTTTAATTTTGAATTAATTTAAAATGCCACAATTAATGAACTCACGAATTAGTCATAATATTTAATTGTACAGTAATGGAATCAAAAAAGGAGATGTTCACTATTATAGCTGCGTTACGGTTTCCTTTCGAACAATACAAATAAATTTCAACTATACTTATAGGTCATGTCATCATCTATTTTTATCATCGTTTATTTTTCATATAATTTTATGTTTATTGAACCCGTCAGAGGTAAGCGTTCATTTTATTAGAGCGAGCGTTTACATACGTCCACTGCTGAACATAGCCCTCTCCATAGAACGTCACTTGGATCGGCTATTCGCCTCTTTCATCCAATGGTTCCCCGTGGCTTTTTTAAAATTTTATTAATTTGATATACTTGACAGGTGAGGTCAAAATCCTAATTTGACTGTACTGTCTCGCCTAATCTCAAGCAACGACACAGAACATATAATAATACTACGTTGGCAACGATGAGATGATGGTTTTTTTTTTTTACATCTTACTGTTAAAGCGTTTGACCACAATCTCACCTGATGTGAAGTGACGATGTGGTCGAAGATGTAGCACGCTTTCCCAGTAAATACCTATTCACTCAATTCTTAAACACACCCGGATGATAACGTTCAGGGAACACAGACGACGGCAAAGCATTCCACTCCTTAGCAGTTCTTATTATATAGGAAGAGGCGAATCGCTTCGTACGAGTTGGTGGTATTTCCACCATAAAGGGGTGGCGCCCAGCCGATCGTCTTGTTGTGCGGTGGAAAAAGGGTGATGGGGGAATCAAGTGGTGAAGTTCTTGCGTACACTCTCCGTGGTATATTCTATAAAACGCCGATAGGCTTGCGACTTCACGGCGATGTACCAGGCTCTGCAGGTTACCCTTGACGAGAGAGTCGTCATTAATATATGCTAAATATGGTAAATATATGCTAAATGCTATTAATTAACGTTGTCATACAAAGTCTCACGTTTGACCGCAATCTCACTTGATAGTAAACTACAAAGCGGTCGCCGGTCACGCTTGCTTAGAAGGTTGTTCGCTCTCGGATTGAAGTGATTCACCAAAAGTTGCAATGCAACATTTCATCCACCCATGTAACACGTGTCTTTTAACAAAATTTCTCACTGATTACTGGTAGTAATACACCGTATTTATACATTTTCCTTCATGTGTTTCAATGTCAGTTTCCTCTTAATTGTCCTTCACCACCAAGTGAATCAGCAGACTTACTGCGTCATGCCATAAGTATGGATTAGGTATGCAAACAAAAGTATTAATTGAATCTTTAGATATTGGGAAACATGTTGCTTGGTTTGAAACCCTAAATCACCATCAACTGGAAATCGTCCATTGGTGAACATCGACTTCCCATAAGATGGGGAGCTTTTTGCCCAAATCTATACCCTTGGCAGGCGTCGTGGTGATCGCAGAACATTATGACCGAGACGAATGCAGCTGCCCATTCGCTGGAACCACCAGGAAGAGATAGAATGTTACGATTACTAGCCAGGACTACACTGCTTCATGTGCCAAAGGATGGTGGCATAGACACACATAAATTCACAACACAAACATCCAAGACCCGACAGCCTTTACGCTCACCGCATCAAGATCATCCCGACCAGGTTTCGGCTTTGCAGGCAGGATTACTATACCTAACCCTCGTTTGTCACAATTTCTAACGATTCAATACGTTTTCTTCTCTAGGGAAATCGTCCAATTGCTGCTGTCAGTAGACGCATCGCCAAATTATGTGGATAAGAAGGGAGCCACGCCGCTCCATCTGGCGGCCTTCAAGGGATGGTCTGACGTGGTTCGCATGCTGCTTGCTCACAATAACCCTTCCGTCAATATCGATCAGCCGGTAAGTGAGACTATACAAATATAATACACCGCAACTAGACGATCAGGGGTCCAAGCACACTAATCCACAATGGTCACAATAGTAATGGTTTGTGATCATTGTGACGACAACTTATACTGTTGGCAGCGCACTAGCCACTTTGGTGTCCGGCCATCACCATTACGCTAATTTGGCAGTTTGGTAAATCATTATGTTATCAATGTCCCTACGGCACTTTTGCCAGTTGTGATGGATAAATGCACCACTGCCATCGCAATTTCAGTTGGTTAGCATGCTTGGCCCCCTATGCAGGGTGATTTTAATTCACTCGGAAAGATATCCGTGGCGGAAGCTACTTTCTTGGTCGTTTATATCTCGGAGACGCATCCTGGCAGGGAAATTTCCCGTTTAGATTCGACAACTAACCTGCACAAACACGGATATAATCCCGACAATGCGTTTGATGGATGCGTTTCCGAGATATAAACGCTCAAGAAAGTCGCGTCCGACACGGATATCATTCAGAGTGAATTAAAATAACCCTGCTGGTCGTTTGCTGATGGTCAGCATAACGCTTGCCCGTAACAATGGCGGTGCCACCCAGGATTTTGAGCACAAAGCTCGCGGACGACTGGTTTTATCAATTGCTTGGCTCTAAATAGTTTTTATTAATCTCTATATAAGTTTTTATGCATCTGTTTAAACAACTTGTTAAACTATTTTGTAGCTTTTAAATTGCTTTTATTGATAAGAGTAGATAAGTTAGGATTGGACGGTTATCTCGCCTGATCTTTAGCGATGATCGTAATACGCTAAATCTACACTAACAGTAGCTATTTATAATTTGTCACCATTCACTATTAAACGCATATCTTGAGCACGGAATGTGGACGGTGTCATTCGGTGAATATAAATGCGTTTGTCGTGGGCAGGCGGTTGCAATCGCTCCTAGAACCTGGCTATAGGTACCACAGGCCGTGCGGGGTCAATGGCCTTTTGTGCAAGATTCTACCATAGTATAGAAACAGAAAACAGAAAAGTACGCTATCTTAATAAAGCGGTTCTGGCTTGACCTTTCGGCATGGATTTTCATTGATTACCATTTATGGCGCACTTTTGGTAGTCTGAAATATTGTCTATGTGGTACGTGCGTGCGCGCACATTGTAATAATATATACAGACTGCGTTCAGTCTCGCTCTATAAAGATAGCATACTTTTTGTTTCTTCTTTGCTTTTGCTATATATTATTATGTATGCACTGACCTTTAAACCTAGTCGTAATATGTTGTTTATGTTAGTGCCGCATCAGAGTTTGACATGGTGCGTATTTGACTTTTTGCGAAAACTTACACTCCCTTGACGTTTTGCGTATGATTATACGCAAACCCAACTACATTTGGATTCATGGTCATTTAATGATCTGTCAGTAACTCGGTATCAATCACGAGTGACAGCCAATCAACCAGCGTTTCTATATTATACTAACTGTGCCCCGCGGCTTCGTCCACGTAGCCTAAGTTAATCCTTGTAGCATCAGCTATCTGCCAGTGAATGATTGCCAGTGAAATTGATGATTATCAATTTCGTTACTTTTTAGCCGGAAAATGATCTTAATTAGTGTTTTCTCTCGGTCCAGACAGTGAATCACGAGACGGCATTGCTGATAGCAGCCCAGTTCGGCTATGTAGACGTCGTAGCGCAGTTGATCTCTCGCGGTGCTGACGTCACAATCAAGAACATCAACGATGAGAGCGCGTTGGACCTCGCTGCTCAATACGGAAGGTAAGAAAGTGTATGAATAATGTTTGTACACCAGAGTTATTCGAAAAATGCTGATAACCTCTTATGCTCGTAGCTTTTGTACATCGTTATAAAAACTTTTGTTTTACGGCTTTTCTCCAAAACTAATATTTTAGACTTTACCGCCCAGACCCTCTCATTATTATTATTTCGATCGAATTAATTTTCTTTATGTATATTTTACGGTAGAAAAAAATATGAATTGTTTAAAATCTTAGAACAAAAGTCGTTTGTTACGCTGTACAGAAGCTGCCCTTAAGAAGTTCGCATTTTTCCAATAACCCTGTATATAACGTTGCTTATTATAATTGTACAAATAAAATAAAAACCAAACAAAGACATTGGCGTAGCATATCCGCTACATAGTTAGGGCAAGTTTACGTAGTTAGCTCATCTACTAAACTAATAGCGTATACAGCCTGAGTTTTAATTGGTATGTGATCTCGGAAGGGGCCAATCTACACCTGCCGTGCTAGCATGCGCGCCGTGACAAAATTTTGTCGATGCTTATATCGTGCATTTATCTCATATTCGCAAGAGAAAAACCGAGACAAAGCAGTAGACAAAATTTTGTCGTGGTGCGCATGCTAGCCTGGCTGGACACAACGTTTTTTGTTTTACTGGTTTTTTAAATTGGGAATTATTCACTATAGAAAAGGCGTTTAAAGTTCACGTCCAAATTCTGCTATAGAGCTTCCGGGCAGCCCTAGATCAGCCGAGTCATTTGAACTATGTTGAACTTTGTTAAATGGTAATGTTGATTAGAAGAGGCTTCGAAAAAAAAATACACAAAACGCCGCGCACTTCACGCTTGAAGATTTTCATTTTTTTTTTTAATTTTTTTGTGACTTTTTCCAAGGGAGCTTCTCACAAATTCTCGACAACCTAATCACTCCCTTCCGGAATAACATACCAGTTCAAACTCATCCTGTATATAATATAAATATATGTTTACTCGTTCCATAACGTTGTCCATAAACTTCGCAAGTTTTGTGAAGTATATCGTTAGTTAGCTTTAAGGAGGTTGCGACCGCGGTTGCTAACTTATATCACGTTTTCTTTAGTTAAGTCGAGAGTTACCAGTTTTCTTGGTAAGTTTGTGGTTTTCTTTAAACTTTGGGGGGTCAGTGGTAGAAATTTCTCTACGTCTGTTGATTTAAAATAAGTTTTTTTTAAATCTCCAGTCAAAAAGTAAAAAGATATTTCGAAAATTTGTCCGGATATATTACTTTTCCTTTCTGGCAACATTTGTACGCTCGTTACATCAGACATCAGATATTATGTCCCATATCAGTAATTTTTCCGATAAGTATACATATGTAATATAATTATACAGGGAATCCTAGTATGAGGACTAGTGACCATTTGCTGCCGGTATTTAATAAGTTTTATTTAGAAATAAATAAAATATTGTTAATAGGTTAAGTTTGCCTGTTTACTTTGATTCTAATAAATACATTTATTATTATTATTATACATGTTTGTTCCCGTACAGATTAGAAACAGTAAAGCATTTGCTTCGTGTCCGGCCGCAGTTGGTGGACGCGTACAGATTGTCGCCGATGCGCGAGAGCATCCATTTAAGCAGAAGCACAACTCCTCTTCATCGAGCCGCCAAGCACGGGAAAAAGTGAGTTTGACTACTGTATCTTTGTTATATAGAACCACTACTGACTTCTGCCCGCGGTTTTCACCGGCGTTCCGACGGGAACCACGCGTTGTTCCGGGATAAAAGTTAGCCTATGTTACTCTCCAGTTCATGAACTGTATCTATGCGAAAAATCACGTCGATCCGTTGCTCCGTTACTGCGTGAAAGAAGGACAAACCAACAAACACAATTTCGCATTTATAACATTAGTAGGATTAGTAGGATTTTCGGCCCGTGGCTTTACATGCGTGGTATTAACAAACATTCCGTATTTTATGATACAGAGCGATCACAAGGAACAACAAACACAATTCCCTAAAAAACGTGACTCTGAAACTTATTTTGTGTCGCAGTAAATAACTGTGGTGGAATTATGGAAGAACTCATTTTGGCGAAATGTATAGGAAAAGAGTGACGTAAAAGCTCCATTTGTTAAATATTATAACGACATCGTAACAAGAACGACAGTTCACCGTGTGGTCTAATTCACAAAACTATCGCGTTTGCTATATTGCAGTTGCATCTTTAGGGTCTCACTAATAAACAGCGTATAACGTTGGTAAAAGTTACTCTATGTTCTGTCCTTGTTATTATTTGATAGTCTTAAACTGAATCGAAAGAGACGATACATTGTCGTAACTATTCAACCTTTATGCAGAGTTTATTAGAAAGGATGTGAGTGTCGGTATTTTATTGCGGTATTTTACCTGTGAGATGGTAACTCGATAACCCTAGCACAGTACCTAGAAGATAGAAGTATGTAGGTTTATTATAATAACAGAAAAAGTAAACAACATAAACTAAAATAACTAAATAAAATACACACTAATTTATTTACAATCTTAATCTAATAATCCGCTACCAGTAGGCAACGTTCCCAAAATGCTGGCAGCATTGCCACGTTGAATGGCAATGCTTAATCTTTGACCTAAGTAGAGGCCAGCATTTTGGTCACGTGCGGCTTCGACCAGACGCCCTGAAAGATAGAAGTGTTTATTCATAGCAAAAGTTACAAAATTATATAACTACACAGCTGGTAGGTATGTATACCATACAAGATGTACGATTGTACGTTATGTTATATACATAGATAGGTACATAGGTACGTAGGTAGTACTAGGTAGGTAACAGGTAGGGCTCGGTAAAATACTAATACGTGGAATAGATAATGGACGCAGTAGTTTTTATCGATAATTTGTGAATCGAATAACGCATTGTATCGTGATTAGGTTTTTGTATTTATTTATAATTACTAGCTTTTGTTCGCGGATTCGCTCAGGTCGAATTTGAATAAAATTTAGCCACTCGGGGATAAGTAGCTTCTGAAAGAATTTTTCGAATCGGGCTATGGCTTTCATAAACTTTAACAACCAAACAAACTACCTATTTATATTTGTAGCCAGACCGACTGTGTTGTTAAGGATCTAAAAAATATTAAATCGCTGTCTCTTATAACTTAGAGCTATCAATTTAACAAACGCAAGCGAAGGCGGGCGCCACATGCCGCCGTCAAATTTAACCCTTCGACAGGAAAATTGACACATAGAAGCTGACAGCGAGATTAGAAACGATCCTTTGGTGGATGCGGCGTTTTCTAACGACCTACTCAATAGATAGAAAAATATCAAACAAGCTTTTTTTTATTGAAACACCACAATAGAGATAATATTAAAACTTAAACAACTTATGTAATTAATTATTAAATGAAATTACTAGGCATATTATAAAGCATACATTTCGACGTTTTAGCGTCAATTATCATTTTATACTTTAGTCGCCTTACGCCTTACCTCCTTATATGTCATGGTAACAAACGCACTGCACTGAATTTGCATTTAAAAATTTTGAATTTTATTTTAAATTCGGCTTCATAAATGTTATACCAGTATTTGGATGGAAATATCAAATCACCATTTTAGGACCGCCATATTGGATTTGTAATGACGTCATTTAGGTAATCGTGCGGTGTCACTGATACCAAACATAAACAATTAAACACATACTAACATATGAAGTTAAATATGAGCTTGTAACATAACAAGCTTTTATTAAAAATGATAAAGCATGTGTGGCCGAGTGGGGACTTGTGCTAATTTGGATCCGAGTTTGAACCAGCTAAGCCCTCACGCACCAATGACTTATATATATGGTCCATACTCTCTTTGAGAGAAGGTCGGTAGGGATACCGTTGATTAAGCTTAGCTAGAGCGAGTGTGGCCGAGCGGGAACTTGTGCGACTTTCAATCCGACGCACCATAGATCAAATCTCGACTCGGCCCGCACCAATAACTTATATCAAGTTATGTGCGGACTATTCACACTCGCTCTAAAACGGTGAAGGAAAACATCGTGAGGAAACCCGCATGTTCAAGAACCACAAAATTCGAGGACATGTGACATCCACCAAGCCGCACTTGGCCCGCGTGGTGGATCATGGCCTATGGGCTTCTACCTCTCTCTCTGAGAGAAGGCCGGTATCCCAGCAGTAAGAGGAGCGTAAGAGGCTGATAATGAAGCTTATTACCTTTCGATTTCGTTTATTACCGAGGATGCTAAGGATGATTATGCAGCGTAATAGCGTAATTGTTAGTGGGAGGACTAACTCTTCTGCGAGTGTCCGTCTGGGTTGTTACCACCGCTTTGCTCGTGAAGTCTGCCGCCAAGCAGTAGTGTGCAAGCATTACTGTGTTCCGGTTTGATGAGCAGAGTAGCCAGTGAAATTACTGGGCTTATGAGACTTAATACCTAATGTCTCAGGGTAACGAGCGCACGGCAGTGCCGCGCAGGCCTTTGTGTTTCAAAGTTCGGGGTGGCACTGCAAATGTTATGGGACGGCGTTATGCTTACCATCAAGCAAACGATCAATTCGCGTCGTTACCAAATAAAAAAAAAATAAGGCTGAAGATGCAATAACAAGCATGTATCTATACCATATCCAACGGTGCACGTTTCTACGGTGAATGTAAACGTAAATTCACGAGCACGAAAGCTATCGGTGCGAAATAACGAACGAATGAATATGAATATGAAGTGATTGTCGCCCGTTGTGTACAAGCCTTTACATTAACATAAATTAATGGCGTTTGGGTACATAGTTTTGGAGTAGCAAGGTAGGTTTACATAAATAAGACATAGTTTTTAACCGACTTCCAAAAAAGGAGGAGGTTATCAATTCGGTGGGTTTTCTTTTTGTTTTTTACCTCAGATCTCCGTCATTTATAAACCGATTTGGAAAACTCTTTTTTTTATTTGAAAGGATGTACTTTCAAATTGGTCCCATAGAAATTACGTCAAAACCGGTTCATTAGTTTGTCACTGAAGTCGGTTCGTCGCTTTTTTAAAGCAATTGTTTTTATATTACATTGTACCGAAGCGAGTCTTGATGGTACTTTTTAACTCCTTTTTAATTTTTTCTTCACACCATCTTGTTTAGAATTGAATACCGAATGTTTCTGTCAAAAATTATCAAAATGGGCGGGTTAGTAGCGCCGCCCCTTTTTATTTTGTTTTTTGTAACACACGGCTAGTTTGTATCTGCCATAGTATTTTTAAACACCAATTATTTTGTTCTGCGTATCAGTTTTTTTTACATCACTGCATTTCCACTATTTGCATGCTCCAGTGCGTTAAATGTAAAAAAAACTGATACGCAAAACAAAATAATTGGTATTTTGTTCTGCGTATCAGTTTTTTTTACATCACTGCATTTCCACTATTTGCATGCTCCAGTGCGTCAAATGTAAAAAAAAAACTGATAAGCAAAACAAAATAATTGGTATTTTGTTCTGCGTATCAGTTTTTTTTTACATCACTGCATTTCCACTATTTGCATGCTCCAGTGCGTTATGCAATGAAACATGTTTCAATCGACACGTGAGATTGTAGTCATGAAAAAAAAAACATAAACATGCGATGACGTTTGTTGTGCAGTTCGTTACCGGCACTATGATCATGAATATGTATGAATTGTATCGATTTACATGCAAAAATCTATGGAGGCACCAGCCAGTATGTCTGTGCAACACATTTGGTCAGTTTCGTAGATTGTTTTAGACCATGCATACTTGCGTTACGATTTCATGTGATGTTTTAAGTGAAAGAAATGGGTGAACTTCACTCATCAGTGAAGTTCACCTATTTCTCGGCTGAACCGCATTGGATGGTTCGAAAACAGTATTCTCTTAGATAGAACTCCGGCTATTCACTATATGTAACGAAATATACGTGCCTCGCGCCATACATTTGTCGCACTTTCTACAGCCTAAGTTTGTATTGTATGCTATCCAAAAAGGGGGCCAATCTACTCTTGGAGATCAACAACGTTTGTTTAACGAGTTTTAGAAATTAGGAATTTTTCATTGAAGAATTTACATTTAAGGTTTACTTCAAAATTCTACTACGGAATTTTCGGGCAACAATACAATTGCTTTTTTCATGAGAAGGGTATAAGGTCTTTTCGTGAAGGAGTACCCAACTCTGAGCGTGGAAAAATGAGGGATAAAATTTCATATATCGAGATGTTTTCGTCATAATCGATTCCCGCTTTTTTAAAAGTGCAATTTTGCGTGTTTATCCAAGATCTTGATTTCGTTTTGCATAGTCTTCTTTCACTTTTAACTTTTATATTTCTTTCCTAGGGATGTGGTAGAAGTCCTCATAGACGCCGGGATAGACCCCAACATACGCACAGATAGCGGTACACCCCTCCACGAAGCTGCGTGCTTCGCAAGAGCTCACGTGGTCCGTCTACTGCTCAGGAAAGGAGCAGACCTGAAAGCTCGGGACAAAAACGGGAAGACTGTTTCCGATCTGCTCAAGGATTACCCAAAAGAGGCTACGAGAAAAGTCCGGGAGGTTATTCGAGGTAATTATTATTGCAGGTGGTACTTGCTTCATTTGTTTTTTTCTTTTATTTTCGACCAGCTGTGCCTCGCGGCTTCGCCCTCGTAATTTTCTGAACTAAAAGTGGCCTAAGTCACACCTTATAACGACTGATATCGGCCAGTGAAAGTCTAGTTAAAATCTATCCATCCGTTTCGGAGATCAACCGGAAGAAACAGACAGACAAGAACTTTTTTTTTGCTATAAGTACCGTATATAATTTCTTTCATATGCATTTAGTAAAAAGCTGTTATTTTGACTTTGTTTTTTGTAATAAGTACCGTATACTAAATAAAAGTATTTCACTAAATGCATACTTTCATATCCATTTATATTCATTTTGTAAAAAACTGTAATTTAGTATACGGTATTTATAACTAAAAAAAAACAAGTCAAAATAACGGCTTTTACTTTATTTATACTAAATAACTGTCAAAATAACAGCTTTTACTTTATTTATACTAAATAACTGTCAAAATAACAGCTTTTTACTTAATGTATACTAGTAGTAACTTCAAAATTAATAACTGAATTTCAGAGATTTCTAAACATTTTATTTTATTTTCTGGCCCCTCATGAAATTTGTTTAATTTTACTGGCCCCTAATAAAAAAGTTTGCCCACCGCTGGACTGTTAACCTAAATCGAGATAAAAAAAAGCATACGTACACGGCCCCAATTCTACTAAACAAATGTCTTAAAACTTACAATTGCAATTTCAATGGGTTAAAAATGACAATGGAAAAGTTTCGTCACAAAATGATCAGTTTGATGAAGAGTATACGAAAATTGACAATGGTTTATTGATGACCGTTATTATCATAGGCGACCATAGAAAAACGATTCTGCTATAATATACTGAAAGCGACCATTTTGCGACGAAACCATTGTCATTTTTAAACCATTTCTTTATACAGAATTAAGTCCCTGATTCCTTAAATTTTTTTCAGAATTCATCAATCAGAGAAGTTCTTACGACAGCGATGAAGATCTCCCACCCTTCCCGGTGGTTCACGATTACAGTCCCACCGGCCAAGCGTAAGTTCTAATCTTGTTTCGTTATTGGAATAAGGCTGTTATTCGTCACTGAATCACAAGGAAAAAATATTATATATGTCCATAATTGTTATATTGAACTAGTTTCTACGGATATGGTCTTTGTGATCATCATCCAGGGGAAACAATCGTGTCACTATGACGTCTATTATAAGAATTGATAATAATTTTGAAACGTTGTAACTGAGTCACAATTGAATGGTATCATTTTACGTAATTAATGTCTACAAATAGCCTACTTGTTCAAATAGAAGGACAGTTTCGGAAACCTATTTTGATACTTTCCAAGTCTGCAACTATGCATAAGTTTGTAATATTTTCCACATCAAGCATATCGTTTTTTTAATCTATGTATATAAGTTACCTTCCGTACTTTAATTTGAATATTTTTTTGTAAAGCCCTTCTATAAATAGTTAGGTCTATGACGAATTCAAATCTCTCACTTTTATATTATACACTACTTATTTCAGAAAGTGAAGGATTTGAAGTCATCACCATTATTTTCTTATCATTATGTATTCAACTAGTTGCTTATTTTTCGAATGGCATTGTAAAATGTAACCTTTCAATTTCCCTTTAGAATAGAACGTATCATTAACATACCATCAGTCACGGTGTCGGTGCTACCCTCCTACTCTATCTATTCAAAACGTAACATACTAACATTGCATGCGTTTACTTTAAACACAACCAAATAAATGGTCGTACAAACACCCTTGCGGTGTCTAAAATACTCTTAAAACCTGTCATTCAAAGCAAAAGGGACGTTCTTACGTGTAAGCATGTCCCTTACCTGTAATTATTCAAAGATTCCACGCGAAAGGGCTCTAAACATTCGGTTTTAATTGGAGAGCGTGTCTGCCACGCTCTGTGGCACCTTTGAACTCCGATTGCTATCTTGGGTACCCTCTTTTCTAGTTTTTTTTTCTTTTATTTGTTTTGCTTTCTCGTTTCGTACAGCACTGATGCTTTTCAAACTAGTGAAGTTTTTCTTCCATAGTCGTGTATTTTTTATTTTGCTGTTAAGTTGCACGAAAATAAAATTAATTTGAGACGTGACATCCTTTTATTTTATTTAAGTGTATGAAACATCTCCGACTTGGCTTCTTAATAATGGATAAAAAACAAAAAGGAGAAAAACGCATTCAACGACTGTGCCTCATTAAAATCTTCCGTGTCTTTGATTTTGTCTGAAAACGGCCAGCGGAGATGTCTATAATGTTAGGAAAAGATTTTTCTGCGCCGACATCCTTTGAAGAGCAAAAGGCTCTACTTAAACGTGAATTATTCAAATAAAAACACCTTAGTCCGCAGATACCTGCGACAAAATAAACCGCAATTATGAATCTACCATTTATACATTTATAAATATCAGCTAAAAATTAAATTATAGAAAAAAATTAAAGGTAAACTTTAAATATTAAAAAAAATATCTAAGCTATGTGGTGATTACGCAAATGATCAGTTCTTAGATTTTCCGTTGTGCAGGAAACGCCGCGTGCTAACACACGGTATATAGTTAAATTGTGCTAATTTAAAGCGTAAGGTAATACTAATGTTTAGGTATATTTTGAATATACTTGTCCAGGCAACACTCGAGATTTCGTATTTTTATTTAGATATCATGTTTCAATTTCCAGGTATGGTTTGCCTAAAGCATCTGGTAGTGTATCGCTTGGCACTAATAAATATGCTTATTTACAATCGTTAAAAAAATATCGAGAAAAAAATGTGACTAATGCAAATATACCGTCATCAAAAAGACTGTCACCGGATAACTGTTTAATTAAAGAATCTGTAGAGTCTGAACTTATTCCACGAACTGATAGTTTCCTCACTAAACGGAAACTAATACAAAAAGCATTTAATGCTGCAGACGCGCGTATTAATAGCAATGAAATGAATAACCATCTACAAGTACTGTCCGAAATACAAAATCTTCACTCAAATATTCTCAGCGCTAAAACACCACCTGCCAGGAGTAAACATATTGTAGAATCTAATGTATTTAATAAAATTTCATCTGTATGGCTTGGTCTAGACGCCGAACAGAGGAATTTACGGTTTGATAGCCTGGAGAAAAAGAAATCACCTTTACCTCTACCGAAACCTACAGTAGAAGTTAGTGAAGTTAATCGTGACGAAGTTGATAAAGCAAATACAACTCGTTTGATTGCTTTGCATAAGGAACTTTCCAGCTCACATTTGAGCTCAAAAGCTTTACAATTTGAAGAATCCATATATGCAAATACTGAGCCCGAGGAAATTTATGAAAATACGAGAACTTTAATGGTCCCTGAAGAAATATATCAAAACTTGTGTGATATAAATGTGCCAGATGACATTAAAGCTAATTTGTCTATCAAGGAACCCGAAAATGATTATTTATCCATGACCGGTGTTAAGTCAGATCAGCTTTATACAACTATGACCGGAAATAACGTAGAAAATGTTTATTCAACTGCTTCGAACGGTGACCCAGACAACGATTATTTAGAAATATCATCTAAAATACCTGAAAGTACTTATTTAGCAATGGATGGGAAAAAACGTGGAGCTGCACGCAAAAGATTGATGTCAGATTTGTATTCCACCAGATCTGCCTCTAGGAGACGTAGCGTATCATGTGAATACGTCAATTATGACGCAGCCCTAATGCTTCGTTGCAGAAAAAATGCGGTTAATAGTCGAATAAAATCTATTCCTGATTGTTTTCATTTTGGTATAGACTTTAAACCATATAGCATGCATATTAGGGGCGTGTCAGGATGTTTATTTGAACAAATCGATTATGAATATATCTACCAAATAAATCATTACACTATACATAATAATAACGTCCCCCCATTTATAAAAACAAAACTGAGAGAATCAAAAATGCCTTGTTATTGTAAAGATTTAACAAACTATAAATCAGAAGACAGTGAACTTCTGTATTACAGTTGTGAAAAAGTAAACGAGGATGACTATTGTTCGGTGGAAGACTTGAAAAATCCATTGAAAACTCATAAAATTAAGGGGAATGTTTGTAAAAACGTAGTGTTTAAAAAAATGGAGAATGAAAATACTCCTAATACAAGCATCAACCAACACGACTCCAGTGAAAGAAAAAACACAAGCATATTTAAGAAAAAATACAATCAAGTGAAACAACTTGTTGTAGATTGGTAGACTGTGATAATTTCGTCTCAAACTACATTCGGGTTACGTTATTTTTTTATTTACTTATATAATTTTGGTGCTGGTTTTTTCGGTTTTCATTGATTAACAAATTCATTTATTCATTACATCTTATTTCATATTATTTATTTACGATTTGTTTTTCATGTTTGCTACTCTATATGTTTTACAGGATGGCCCCAGAGACCCAGAAAATGTCTAACAAAAATGACAGCTTATTATCTCCACCATCATCATCTCTAACAAAAAGCCATCCACAAAGTTTTGTCAAAAAGCTTGCTTCTAAATGCTTGGGCCTCAAAGCAAAGTTTAACTCTGCTCCTAACATATCTAACAATGCGAGTACAGAAACGGAAGTCGATGTTACATCCAAATCAACCAACCAAAAGCTCAACACTAACACTTTGCACATAGGTAATAGCAAATTCTTCAAAATACTGTCGAAAAAGGAGGAATCTGGTGAAATTGTGTGCAATGATGAATTTGATACAATATCATTAGACAGACTGGGAACCCTTAACAGAGATTCTGTCGTAAATCGGAGCAACAGAAGCTGTCCAGGATTTAAAACATCTTTACCTAATATATCGGAAAATAATGAGCTAAGTGACCACGAGTCCATCGCCGAATCTGTGGTAATTATTGAACTAGACTGTGATAAATCTGACCATAAATTACATAACGTAAATGAGGCTATTAACTACAATCCAAGTCTTAATATATTCGAGCCTAGAGAACGAGCATCTATGATTTCAAATGTGTCGGCCGGTTCAGCTCATTTAATCAATGAATGTTATGAGTCATATGAATTTGATAAATCTGAAGACATCTTAAAGATTAATTCTTTCCCACGCCCTCTTCCTAGACCTAATGCTACAACCAGGAGTAACAACGACGTTACGATCTATGAAAACGTGACGAACCTTAGGCCAAAACCAACCCCTGCAGCCAGAACACATATTCCTATAAAAATGCCTTTAGAGGCAGAAGAAAATAATGTTTTATACGAAAATATTTCGGTTCTAATAAAACCAGAACCACCCAAAAGGACTATTTTACTTTCTAATTCAAGTAGTTCAGATAAAGATAATACACGTAGTATCAGTAGAACGTCTACATTATCTTCTGATTCAATGGTAGATGAAACCAATTTGGAAGATATTTTTCTGTCTCAAAAATCCAAATCATTTAAGCATGGACTGATGCCATCATATGACCCAGGTTCATACAAATCTGATGTGCGCCGTACTCAGTCAACTGGCTCTGATTCTTCTGATATAACAGATGCTAGTGCTATTGAAAATGTCGACTGCAGCGTAGACGTCGCGGATGAAAAAGCATTATATTTGTCAATGACTGGCACGTTACCTAACAAGAAATCAACTGTCGAAAAGAAAAAAGTGCTTTTTAGACACAAAACTTTCACCAACATAGAAGTAGATAGGAATTCTGTTAGAGTAAAAGACTTGCCACAGTGGAATAATGAATTTTTAAAGGAGACTCTTGCGCACTACCACATTAGAGGCACGGGTCATTGCATTTATAATGCACCAACTGTTCAAGAGTTTCTATACATTTTTAATAGAGATACACTGTACAAAGACGTTCCACCTTTTACTATAATGCCAAACGACAAAAGAGACAGTTACTTTGAAACAGCCATATGCTTCTGTAAACCGAGACCACCAAAGCATCACAATAGTGCTGAAGACCTACTATTTGAAAGGGTTCAACAGGATGTTGAAGAAAGAGTGTCAATAGACATTGATGCGTTGAAAAGCAGACACGAAATTTTCTCGACATCATTCGTATGCTTCTGTGATTCAGGACATTGCACGTTTCATTCAACTCGCCGCGAATCCATTAACGATCTAGTTGTTAAGTTTTCGGCGATAAAGAAAAGTATTTCTACTCCAGACATAACCTTACTTCCTTCTTTTTCGACTGTTCCAAGAAGAAGTTTACCCAAAAATCTTTCTGCACCAAACAACCTTGAAGAACCTTACGCTGTTGTTAGTGTTGAAGACATAATACAAAGAAATAAATCTGATAAACAAAATGACGACGTTGAAACTTATACAACAATGTCACACCCTTCCACAATGTCTTCGTCGGCATCTCGTATGTATTCGATAAAAGATATTGCGGAAGTGATTTCGTTAAATCAATCACCATCGACCGCTTCTACTCTGTCTAATGCTTCTGACCTGCATTGGCCTGTTCGAAAGTCGAGCTCCTCGGAAAACTCTGGTCATTGGTCGTTGCAATCGTGCAATTCGAACGTAACAATCAAATCTGACGCGTCATTTAAAACTTGCCTCGAGGAATCTTCTGATGAAAATTCCGACGACACCTTGCACTCCGACGACGAATCCGACACGGAAACAATTAAATCCGATATTAGCACAGCTAGAAGACCATGGGTGCACAGTGACTCTTTCCGGTTTGGTAGTAATATGAAACCTGAAATAGCCACGATAGTTGAAGAGAGTCAGAGTTCGTTCGATGAGAAATTTGAATCGATGTCTTCTAAGTTCGAGAGCGGGATAAGCGTTGAGGGGTCGGTGAGCTCGTCTTCGGGGGGTGAGGACGACAGTGGTATTCCGCGGGCTGGGGATGTGTCGCTTGGTGCTTCGCTTGAGCGGGGTTCGGTGTCGGGGGGTGTTCGCAGCGGGTCGGGGCGCCGGCGGTGGGACGAGTTAGAAGGCACTAGTGAAGGCGACGCGCTCAGCATATCCAGCGCGGCGTCCAGCTGTCCGCCGCATCTAGCGCATCACGCTGACTGCTGCGCTGCGTCCAGTTGCCCACCACACCTGGCGCATCATCCTGACTGCTGCAAAGTTTCGGTTAGTATCTACCTTTTTCTTTATGTAGTCAGAAAGTAGATCTAAGAGAAATTCACATACAAAAAAATGTTTCATAAAATTCAAATTCATTTGTTTTTTTATCAGAAAAAATAATACATATTTTGTTGATAAAAATTAAGTGTGTGTTTAGTACTTATAAAATATTTTTTCTTAAGCACCCGAATAAAAATTAAGCTTTTGCAATATTTTTTACTTGGTAATTAAAATAACTGTTCAGTTTGATTGATTTATAATTTTGTACATAATTCGATTAATTCGTGCTTGTTTCAAATTCAAAACGTTTCTAAATGAGTGTGAGTAAAAGTGAATTCACTGTTATCGATGAAACAAACTCCTTCTTTTGAGTAGTTATGGTAAAACATGTTTTTATTCTCAAGTGAGTAAAAGTGAGTTTTATTCACTGTTATCGATTAATCAAACGCCCTTTTTTCGAGTGGCAATGGTAAAAAATAATTTACTACACTTAATAACAGCAAACAGATATTGCCAGCTGCTATTAAGTGCTATATTTATTGCTTGTAATCCTTTGTCATTGTGTAGCCCATCTCCAAGCTAATTGCTTGTGGGAAAAATACTTTCAATTAAACGCAATTAACTTCATTGAGGATTCAGACATTCATCTGTGACAATGCAACTCGTCTAACGCCTTGGACTGCAAAACCAACTAACAGTGCCTAACGTTATTAATTTAAAGTATTTATTACTAGCTTCTGCTCGCAGTTTCACCCGCGTTCCCACAGGAACCGGTATAAAAAGCCTATGTTACTCTCCGGTCCATAAACTATATCTATGTCAAAAATCACGTCGATCCGTTGCTCCGTTGCTGCGTGAAAGGACAAACCAACAATCGTACAAACACTCGCATTTATTATTCAAAAAAAAATTCAAAAGTCTTTATTCAAATAGGCCCCAAAGGAGCACTTATGAAAGTTAAAATGATTCTAACAGCCGGCCTCTGCAACATTCATCTACCCGAATCACAGACTAAAACTAATGCTGTCTTTATCAGAACATAATAAATGACAAAGACACCAACAGACCCAATCCGTGCTCAAAGTCAACGAATCTTCCAGAAACCCACCGTGCCCGTTCCAAATTGGTATAGGCCGAGCAAGAAGAAGGGCAAGAAACTCGTCACGGCATTCTTTTTAAAAAAAGTAGTTTTTTACAATGATTCTAATGCTAACAACTAACAATTTAAAGTTTAGTAGTCGCCAGGAGGCTCCTGAGCTGTTTGCCTCCATGCATCCTTGTCATCTACATAATCCTTAATTTTATAATACGCTTTTTTAATTAATACACTCTTGACTATACGTTTAAACTTTCCTTGTGGTAATTCAGTTAATACTTTAGGAATTTTGTTGTAGAATCTGACACCATTTGCCAGGAACGATTTGTTAGTTT
This sequence comes from Crocallis elinguaria, assembly GCA_907269065.1. Lineage (NCBI taxonomy): Eukaryota > Metazoa > Arthropoda > Insecta > Lepidoptera > Geometridae > Crocallis > Crocallis elinguaria. The sequence continues at coordinate 5,886,374 of OU026076.1, forward strand.
TACTTAATCTGAACCCGGGTACAACAATTTTATGTTTACTTCTAGTATTTAACTCATGTACATCACTTTTTAAGTTAAATTTAGTAATATTCTTCCGTACATACATTATATTTTCCAAAATGTATAGCGAAGGCAGGGTTAGAATACCTATTTCTTTAAAAAAGTCTCTTAGAGATTCGCGTGGACCCATGTCATAGATGGCGCGTACTGCTCTCTTTTGTAATATGAAAATGGTATCTATATCGGCAGCAGATCCCCAAAGTAGGACGCCATAAGACATCAAACTATGAAAATATGCAAAATATACCAACCTTGCCGTCGCCACATCAGTCAGCTGCCTAATTTTACGTACTGCAAATGCAGCGGAACTCAAACGACCCGATAGGGCATTGATGTGAGGACCCCACTGCATTTTGGAGTCAATAGTTAATCCTAAGAATACAGTGTTATTCACCAGGTCAAGTTTGCTGCCTTCCAATTCCACTTTAGATTCCACGTGTGGTACGTTGGGAAGTGAAAATTTAATACATTTAGTTTTACTAGCGTTAAGTAGTAGATTATTAGCAGCAAACCATTCTGAGATTTTGTCAAGGTTATCATTTAATTCCTTTAGTTCACTGTCTTTCCTATCAGTTTTAAAAATGAGTGAAGTATCATCAGCAAACAAAACTATGTCCAATGCTATATGGTCTGTCATAAAGGGTAAGTCATTTATATATACTAGAAAGAGAAAGGGGCCCAGTATTGATCCCTGCGGCACGCCTATCTTCACTGAAGAACCACAAGATGTTACTCTATCGATGCCAACCTTCTGCTGTCTACCCGTCAAGTAAGAATTTACAAGATCAAGAGCTGTCCCACGCACGCCGTAATGATGCATTTTTTTAATAAGCGTTCTGTGGTCCACACAATCAAATGCTTTGGAGAGGTCACAGAATACTCCAATAGCATCCTGTGAACTCTCCCAAGCTTCAAAGATGTGGGACATCAGTTTAGCTCCGGCATCGACTGTTGATCTGCCTTTCGTGAAACCAAACTGGTGACCGTGCAATATTCTATACTCGTTGAAATGTGAAAGTAACTGTTCTAATATAATTTTTTCAAAGATTTTGCTAAGAGCTGGAAGTACAGAAACTGGTCTATAGTTAGAGGGGGTGTCCTTACAACCAGATTTAAAAATAGGGGTGACTTTACTGTGTTTCATTAGATCAGGAAAGACACCCTGATCTATAGAAAGATTAAAAATAATAACTAGATAGGGCGCAATTGTATCAATTAAGGATCCTATTACTTTTACCGATATACCCCACAAGTCTTCGGTGTTTTTCATATTGATAGATTTAAACGCTTTTTTGATACTAGTGGTTGTTATGTAACGAAAACTAAAATCCGGAATTAATTTAGAAAAGCTGTTTTGCAAAAGCATTTCTGCTTTTGCTGGAGAAGAGTCTAGTGATTTAGTAGCCTCCAATGGTATGTTTGTAAAAAACTTATTAAACTCATTGGCTATATCGAGTTGATCAGTAACTACTTTATCGTTAATTTTTAGTTTAAATTCACAATCTCTGTTTTTATTTTTACCAGTTTCTGTGTTAATAATTTTCCAAACAGTTTTGATTTTATTATTAGATTTTGTTACTTTATCCCTAATGTAGTTGGATTTAGCTTGCATACATACGCGTTTAAAAATCTTTGAATATTGACTGACATATTCGTGAAATTTTTTGTTATTAGTGAGGGATTTTTTATAGTATAATTCGTACATAACATCTCTACTTTTTCTAATACCCTTAGTGGCCCAGTCACTAAATTGAAATCTGTTCTTTACTGTTACTGTTTTCTTGGGGCACACTTTGCCAAATTCATTACAAATAATTGAAGACAACATTGCATAGATATCATTTGGGTCTTCAAGTGGAAAATGCGCGAGGGCTAGTCTTGAATCTATGTTTTCATTTAGTATTTCTAATTTATTATTTGTAAGGGCTCGTATTTCAATCTTAGCGTCTATAGATTTAGTTTTATTTTCTAAGCCTATTTTCTGTCCCATGTGGTCGGATCTAACACCAGTTAATAGACTTTTTTGTTTAACACTAAAATTAACAACGATGTTGTCAATGCAGGTAGCAGAGGAATGACATACCCTAGTAGGTTCTGTAAACAGAAATTTCAAATCAAATGACTCAAATAGGGACACAAATTTTTGTTTATCTGATGACTGTCCTAATAAATCTATGTTGAAATCACCACAAACACATATACTTTTTTTACATTTAAATATTTTTCTTAAAATCTCTTCCATAATCAGTAAAAAGTGGGAAAAACAAGATGCAGGAGGTCTATACACACATAAAATTATATATCCAGCTAGTTCAACGCAGGCAACCTCACAGACTCGTTCCACAGAGCAAGCCACTACGTCACTTCGTTCTTTAAATTTCAAATTATTTCTCAATAGTATTATTGAGCCCCCGCCTTCGGCAGACACCCTGTTGAACGTACTGGCGACTACATAGTTGTTTACATGGAATTGCATTGTATTTGGCTTCAGCCATGTTTCAGAGAAGCATAAAATGTCTAGATTGTACTTATCGGTCAATAACTCGATATCTAGAATTTTGCCTGAGAAGCGATTAATATTTTGGTGATATAAAATTAATTCATTACTTTGCATTTGATGCTTCTCTGTCGTCGGTAAATCACTACAAATAACGGGATCTACCTTTTTGCTGGAAATGCTTTTATTGACTTGTACTACATGTGGGGTATTGAGCTTTTCCATTGTCGGACTAGTCAGTTTAAATTATTGTAACCTGACGCTTGATCTAAATAGCTCTCATTAGTAACACTACTAACAATGAGATTGTCATTTGTCTGCGTTATACTACATATAACGGAGTTCTCAATATTAAATGCTAACAACTTAGCAATAATTATTTTATTAAATTTTGACAGGTACAATGTATCCTGAGTCAAAGTAAATTCACTAATAAATAAATTAGTGTCAAAATACAATATGTCGCTATGACGATATGTCAAATTATACAATGTCATATTTAAATTAAAAATGTCATTATTTTGTTTGTCCGTCAATTTAGATGAGTATGGGAAAGCACATAGTATTATCTTCCTCATACCCGACTCTAACTTAACAGTTAACATGTCAATTAGCTTAATTAAATCTCTCTTATGTATACTTAAACTATTTCCTAATTGTACAATGAGTGAGGTATCCCTGTCAAAATGGTCATGTTCAATCATCTGGATAATCTGTCCGATAGGGGCATTTGGTAAGCAGTTATTTGTAACATTTTGCTCAAGATAGTTGCTCAGAATCATGCCCATACCAGTGCCAATCATGTCTGAATAAAGTACTGACCTAGGTCTGTACCCAGCTTGCTGGCAAGTATCAGACTGATTATCCAAAGACACAGACAGTGTAGGTGTTCCTACTTCAAGCGGTTGCATCAGGCCAGAGCCATTATTGCTGGGTAGCATAATGGGCTCCGACACTGGAATATTGAGGGATGTATCTCCACACTTATTTATATTATTTATTTATAGTACTAGCATCTGCAAAGGACAAACCAACAAACAAAATTTCACATTTATAATCCTACACTAGCGTCTGCCCGCGGCTTTCACCCGCGTTCCCACAGGAACCGTGCATTTTTCCGGGATAAAAAAGCCTATGTTACTCACCGGTCCATAAACTATATATCTATGCCAAAAATCACGTGGATCCGTTGCTTCGTTGCTGCGTGAAAGAAGGACAAACCAACAAACACACATTCGCATTTATTATATATTAGTAAGGATTAGTAGTTGTATATTATTTTAAACTTGCGAGGTTTATAAAATCAGTGGAATGTTCTGAAATTTTGTCAATTTTAATGTCCGCGTATGGTGGTAGGGTATTTTCTACTGCTGGGTAGGCTAGCTACCATACTCATGTTGAAAATACGCCACTGACCACCTGTCGATGCATTACTGTGCGTTACAGTCGCTCTTGACAGCCAGTCTATTAGATAGATAGATAGATAGATAAACTCTTTATTTGCACACTACAATGAAATACAAAAAAAAATAAAATAAAAAGAAACATATTTTAACTGTCTAGTAGTACAAAGGGCGGTCTTATCGCTTAAAGCGATTTCTTCCAGACAACCAAATGGAGAGAGGGTATTTTCTACTGCTGGGTAGGCTAGCTACCATACTCATGTTGAAAATACGCCACTGACCACCTGTCGATGCATTACTGTGCGGTTCAGTCGCTCTTGACAGCCAGTCTATTAGATAGATAGATAGATAGATAAACTCTTTATTTGCACACTACAATGAAATACAAAAAAAAATAAGATAAAAGAAACATATTTTAACTGTCTAGTAGTACAAAGGGCGGTCTTATCGCTTAAAGCGATTTCTTCCAGACAACCAAATGGAGAGAGGGATAGAATGAATGTTGAAGGAAGGTAGTGCACCGCAAAAATTACATTAAATACATTAAATAGAAAGCTACTATAAACCTAGTAAACTATTAGTGGTAGCTTAGACGCTGAAGGAAACGTACGTTTGCTTGAGCGTCTAAGCTGCCCCTAAGAAGTCTTTTCACCTGACAAAACGTAGTCACTTGTGGTCACATGCTAATTTGAATATAACCTATTTGTTTCCAATACTCCGCGTCTTTGTCTATCAGTTATGTTATGATGTCATTGAACAATAGCGTAATTTATAATTGTCCGTGTTACTATTATTTGTATTCCAAATTAATCATAAATTATAATGTCACAGAAATGATTAATTTAGGTTAATTTATCACGTGGCCGTGCCTATGAATTCATAGTATTAAGTTTTATAGGTGAAATTTATTATACAACAAGCGGCGGCCCGCGGTTTGGCCCGCGCGATTCACACAGGCATCGTGCATTTACCGAGATCAAATTTTGAATAAATAAATAAATTTGTTATAGTTGTATATGTCAGTCTTCGACATAAACAATCCCTATATGTTCATAAAGTCATGTCAATCCGTTGCTGCGTGAAAGGACAAACCAACAAACACTCTTTGGCATTTGTACAGTAAGGGATTAAGCCAACAGGTTTATTTAATTACGTTTTAAAAGATACCTATAATAATATCGTATTTGACCTGTTGCGTGACCTATTAGTCCGCCCGTCACGCGAGTTGGTGACACGTAACACGTAATGTTATTAAATTGTCACTTGTTCATTATATTTGTATACCCAAGTCACGGCACGAAAGTTCCTACCTATACAGAATAATTACGCTGTACCTTTTGTGGAAGGGTTCACATCCACTTTTAAAACAATTGAATGAATCACTTTGTGTTTCGTTCATTCTTTTAACGCTTGTACTCTTTTGATAGGTTAGCTTTTGACAGTATATCTATGGAATACACCAATATGCGCTTTCTTTATCCATTTTTATCGCAATGCTCCTGGAGTTTGATTTGGATTTCAATGCACGTACCTATATGACATTTGGCCGTAGGCGCCAAATAATTATCTACTTTGAAATAATTAGAAATTGATGACGTTTCTATGGCGTTAGTTTCATGATTACGATGTTCATGAATATCTTTATGTTACTCTGTGTGGTGGAGATGTTCTTAGTTGTCCAATAATGTAAACTCGGCGGCTTGTCAACCAATGACATAGAAATTCAAATTTGAATCGTTACATTGGTTGGCGATCGGATCACTTGATATCATTGGTTGGCATCCGCAAGTGTACGTTATTGGATAAGTATAGAAAACCGGAATATACTTTCCTACATTAATTTCAGGATATAAAGATGTGCTTACTTCATTTTGTTCGTTCATTTCGTCATCGTGCGTCGTAGTGATATTTTTAAAACTTCTTTTAAAGCGACTAAACTTAGCCCTATTTAAGGTAGCGCTGATTGAATTAAGAGTTTTCAGTACACTTACTAAAGTAACATTCGAAACTAGCATTGCATGGTTCTTAATTTTAGTAGGTACTATTTATAAAGCTGGATAGTAAATGTGACTTATGTCAATTGTGTTGTCAAGAGTGAACGTATTTCTTCAGCCTCGTATTGTCAAATATGAATGAACAACAAAAAATATAGTTCATTCTCTTTATATTTTGCTCTTTCTAGCGGTTGTTTTTACATTCTGTTATTGATATTGCAATTACTATCTACCTCTAATAAAAATAATTTTCATGTAGGTAACTTTGACGGCTTCCGTGGTTTATTGGATAAGTCGGTGTAACCAATTTATATGTTACGTAGGGATTCTATGTTCAATCGGATCTACCTACCATGAGATTTATTATGTTCAAATATAAAACGCATAAAGGTTTGTACCTTGAGGGATTATAATAGATTTTAAAGTTTTTGATTCCCTAAACGCTGGGCGTGTACTTATGGGTCTAATTCCATATACACAATTAATTCTACTGAGAAGGGAATGTTTTACACTTATATCAAAGTTGCAGGTTCCTACAACTGAACTAGGGGTTCATAAACAAGACCAGACAGAGACTAGGAACTTAATCTAACTCTATACAAAAAAACATGTTGATCCTTTTTTTTTTCTTGGCCAGACACGGTGTTGATCCTTTGATCCGTTGCTGTGTGACAGGACTAACTTTCGCATTTGTTAGTACAGGTAATTAAAATAAATAAGACGGAGCGTCGTGGTAGATCCAATCCAATGCTTGCCGTGATCAAAGAGGGTTAAGACGTTGAAAGGTTGGTGTGAAAATTGTTGTACAAAAGGGTTGCCACAATATTAATTTCTGTCACAATTAAGTTTAGTACCTACTTAATCAACGTCAACATGTAAATTACATGTGCATAAAAGAAAGTATAAAAATATGAAGTCCAATTGAATTCCACGATTTATAAATAGGAGTCGTGAGAAATGTTGTAAATGTCATTGGGCTAAATCTTCCCACGTAGTAGCGGTTATTCTGATTATGTTAATGTTAGGGCCTAGTGAAGGGCAGCGGCGCGGCCGCGCGGTCCGTCCGCGAAAACACTTAACCGCTCTTGTTAGCGACCGCGCCGCTGCTCTGTACCCATTTAAATTTTATCTATCTATGTCATTGGTTGGTGAGCCGCTGATTTTGTTTGCATTATTGGGCAACTAAAAAAAACCTCCATAGTCCTCATGCACCTTCACCGTGCCGATGCCGCTTGGCTGGCGTGAACGCATATAATTCTAACCTTAGGCTAAGAGCCTCCTGGTGATTACAATTAATTCTTAGGCTTACATTAACAGAATTAGAAACATTGTAAAACATCAAAAAAAAAATACCCGCATTGGACGAGCATCTATAATCATTCAACTTTCATGAGCGCTTTGCCGGACCCACATTAATAAATAATTTTAAATTCGTGTGCAAGCATTTTTTCCATGCCTCGATTTCCATGATCTTCATAGTTCCTATCGTATTTTTTTGTCTATGATCTGATCCAGAGTTATTAAATAATTATCTCATCAGCGTACAATTCTCACACTCTAAAATTGTACCCCTCTTCATTCAATACGGCTCGAACAACCCAGCGTAATTCCTTATCGTCCTCGCATGATTATATGATCTTTAATCCATCAACAATGGCTCCTCTATTTTTAGTCTGTATTGTTACACTTGTGCTCTCCGTTTCTCGTCCCACATGTTCTCGTCGCGAGTAACTCCCAAAGAAATTGTGCGGTCAGTCGTTCCGTCGCGTACGCGATCGACGCCTGCGTCCGTCGCTGCCGAATCGATTAATAATCGAGATCGTTATCGATAAGGCGTATCGAATCGATAATTAGGTGAAAGTGCTGTGTGTGATGTGGTTGTGTTTGTGAAGTGTTGAACGGTGTTGTGTTCTGAATGTAAGTATCGATAAGGGTGTGCGAATTTGAGTTTAGTGAAGAACTATTCAGGTGTTGTGTATGATGAGGAAGTGCTAGAGACTAATAGGTAGCATAGCTTTTTTTATATTTGGGAGCGAGACGAGCTTATCGTTTGCCTGATGGTAAGCATAACGCCGGCCCATAACAATTGCAGTGCCACCCAGAACTTTGAAACACAAAGTCATGCGCGGCACTGCAGTGCGCCCGCTACCCTGAGACATTAGGTATTAAGTCTCGTAAGCCCAGTAATTTCACAGTCTACTCTGCTCATCAAACCGGAACACAGTAATGCTTGCACAGTACTACTTCACGAGCAAAACGGTGGTAACAACACAGACGGACACTCGCAGAAGAGTTAGTCCTCCCACTAACAAAAGCTAGCATTAGCTTACCTAATGTTCCTTCTAATATTTTTTACGATCAGTTTTAATTTTTGTTTGGCGACCACATGTGCCTTATCAGAGCGATTTGTTTAAAGTGATTCGATGTTTACATTATAAGACTTCGTGTCAAGGGCCGTATAACCCAATTCCAGCGTTTCGTAAATTCTATTCTTGCTATAAATAAACTGCCAAAGAATATGTAGCAGAGTTCTCGAGACACTGTTTAATCCCTACTAATATTATAAATGCGAAAGTGTGTTTGTTCGTTTGTTGGTTTGTCCTTCTTTCACGCAGTAACGGATCGACGTGATTTTTGGCATAGATATAGTTTATGGACCGGAGAGTAACATAGGCTACTTTTTATCCCGGAAAAATGCACGGTTCCTGTGGGAACGTGGGTGAAAACCGCGGGCAGAAGCTAGTTTATTTATAAATACGAGTAGAACAAACATGTGCTTCGGTAACCCGAATTGCAGTGCTGTTGATAGATTTGTACAATCCATTATGATAACCATGATTGATTCTCCACTTATCTCCTAATTACTGTTTATGTTTAACAGTTTTCTCTTTAATGTGTGTGGTATTCGCTCTAAAATATATTTAACACGCACATAAATAACGTTCTTTAGTGTTATTACAAAATTGGAGGGTATCGTTAGATTATTTTGAAACATACCTACAATTGATGGAGAACAAAACAATCAATATAGCTTTTTCATAAAGTTTTCGGATAAATTTTGTTTATAAATGTTTACGTAGGTGGGTAGATACTGGCGATGCCTAAAAAGAAAGCACTTTAGAATATTTAAGTTTAAAAAAAGAACAAATAATAATATGGACTGGAACTAGGAAAGTTAAAAAATCTTTTGAAAATACCATACGTTAGTAACAACTCTATTTTTGGTTTCATGATTGTAACATGTGACGTAATGTTAGATCGGCATTTTCTCGTTCTAGTTGATGTATTGAAAATCTAGAGTTTACGGAAATAGCGAAATGACGGCGTTTGGCCAGTCGCCAGAACACACTGTATGCATACACATGTTGATGTTAATAGTTTACTCGGTATAACGCTTTTAATTTCTTCTATGCCAAAGATGTTTGCCAAAAACAATGTTTTTATGAATCAAGGTTATGTTTTGAAACATTTTCTTAACATACAACTAGAGTCGATTAAAGATTGGAAGAACTTCTGAAGTTATACTACATCATGAAATATATTTTATAGTATTAACCGACACTAGCGGATGTTCACACAAATACAGGAAAGAAATACATCATATCAAGAATTTCGCAGTCAACATCGATTGCTCCCATAGCCTAGTTGGTTAAGGCGTCTGGCCCGGCTTGCCAGAAGACGCAGGTTCGAATCCTGTTGGAAGCGAAATTTTTGTGATGTATATAATTATATATACATGTGTGTTATACATCATCATTCTTCATTATCAGCCTCTTATGCTCCCACGGGATACCGGCCTTCTCTCAGGAAGAGAGAGAGTTATGGGCCATAATCCATCATGTGGGGTTCAGTGTGACTTGGTGGATGTCACATGTCCTCGAATATTGTGGTTCTTGAACATTCGGGTTTCCTCACGATGTTTTCCTTCACCGTTTTAGAGCGAGTGTGATAAATCCAAACATAACTTGATATAAGTCAGCAGGTGGTCCGAGTCGAGATTCGAACTATGGCGTCGGATTGAAAGTCGCACAAGTTCCCGCTCGGCCACACTCGCTGTTATACTACATGTTCAGGCAGGATTTTGAACAGACAGTAATGATAAACATTATTTTTATGAGCCGTTTTCCGTTTGATATATTGCAGGAGGCATAATAAAAGAATGGTGTTGTATCTTTCGTTCAGCTCCATCATTTGTGAGATCATCTCTCATTAATACAATCTAATGGGTTTCATTCCTGGAAACCAATTATTACTGTTGCTTACTATGATGATAGTGTCGTGTTCTTCCGATGAAAATCTCTTGACAATTTTTTTGTCATGTTATACTATGGAAATGTATAGTTTGTATGTCTGTTTCTCAATCACGCCGCAACTAAAGCACGATAGGTCGATCGAACCGATGGATTAAAACTAGCTGTGCACCGCGGCTTCGCCCACGAAGCCAAAGTTACTCCTTGTAACATCAGTGAAAGTCCCGTCAAAATCGCTCCAGCAGTTTCGGAGATTACTCGGAACAAACAGACAGATAGACAGACAAAAAGCTGTTGTTTTATTACAAACAGACATTTCAATTTTGTTAATTTGTATAGATAGACTTACATTGACCCTATCGGCAAAATCGTGTACCTAGTACATCTCGTCATTAAGCTAACTGATACATTCTGCTATGAGTAGTTGGATCAACCCTGCAACGTACAAAGTCATCTACCTACCTACGTACTGTACTAAAGTCATCTACCTACCTACGTACTGATGACTTTTCTTAGTGTACTAATCTTGATCTCATAACCATTAAGGGTTCAAGGAATCAATAAATTAAAAGAGGTCTTTACCCTGCCATGGTTAATAAAATGAATGATCTCAGTAAAAAAATGAATGAATAACGTGTTGAAATTATTAAAAATACCCTATCTAAGCCATGTGCTGACGATTGCAACACAGACGCACATGTGGCGAATAGCAGATGCGTATACCACGTATTGTATACTCTGCGTTTCAATATTAACTAAGCATATAGATTTCGTCACCGATATCTGGGTTAGCAGGATTAGTTGGAATGAGTGAAATATTGACTTTCAATATAAGCTGTAGAGTTACGTGTTCCATAATTAAACATAATAATTTTGTATGTAGGTTCACGATTCGTCTTTACCAATCCAATGTTGCTTGGCCCTCTCTTTTACAATTTACGCAGTCATTCTGTATTTCAATGTTAGTTTGAGGCACTGGATGCTTTCCATTTTTAAGTTTATTATCCCAGTCAGTGTCACTATTTCTATCCTCGATAAGTCTTCAACTCAATGTTACTGCAGATTGATTTTCATAATTTTGAGTAGGGTGGCGGTAACTTTGAACTTTTCTTTTGGTTGAACACTGACATAATTCATTTTTTAATAGTTTTCAATTGTTTATCCTGTCTTGTTTTCTTTGTCAAGGTAAAATTTAAAATGCCACTGAGATGCATTTTGAGGTCGCGCGTATTCTATCCTTTTCGTCAGCAAGTTCCCGTAATGAGTGGATTAGTTTGACCTATATCATTAACTCCTAAATCTTACGATACATTTATTAATGCGGGGCATAATATATGTCATGCCTTTGTCATATACATATTTAAATGTATCCTGTTATGACAGATCATCATACACCTGTGATCTTTTCCTCATCTAGTTTCATTTAAATTTAAAATGATCCATGTAACTCGAAAGTGGCTTCCAGAATTCTTGTATACACAAGAATTCTGGAAGCGACTTTAGAGTTATATAGACTGCGGTTTGATGTATATCAAACCGCAGACGAAATGAACCCAATCAGTCACGGTCAATGTACACGTTCCCCATTTACCCATATCAATCGTGTACCATCCGCGTTGGCGCCATGTTAATGTTCCATGATTTACAGATCAGTTCTAGACCAGTATGGAATGTTGATACAATTAGTCTGATCGTGAATTTGGTATTCAATTTTTTATGTATTTAAAACTGCAGCAGCGTTTGGCCATGGTGGTGAGTGGAACTGTTATGGGCCGGCGTTATGCTTACCATCAGGCAAACGACTAGCTCGTCTCGTTGTCAAATAGGATAAAAAATAATGGTTACGCTGCTCAGTAAATATTATCTTTTCACTCGTGAACACAGCCATATTGTATTTGGCCGGATCCAAAAACGTTCCACTACTTTGAATCGAAAACTGTGCCAGGAGGACTTTCAAATTCTGTTGTTGCTGAAAAATTAAAGCGTCTAAAAATTATTGGACACAATCCTTAATAGACGACCTCAATAGTTGAATGATAAAATCACAGTAATGCGGATTAAAGACATATCCTGATTAAAGACAGCAGCTTCGATCCGTTGCTCTATCCCTGTTGCACGCGTGTCGTAAAATATTGCACAATCATGTTCGTTTGCATGAAGATACCCTACTGGTTTATTACTTTGTTACTAAATGTGCCGTGCGGGCTGCGCTTGCGCACGATAATTTATATTTCATCCTTTGATGTACGAAGGTACTCCCCATTGCTTGTTTTCGGAGAAATAGTGGCTCTGTAGCTGAGTGTTAATTTGTTTATTTAATATTGCGTTAAACGGTAATGTTAACTCATGATGGTACACTATTTGAACCAATTAAGTGTGACGAAAGATCTCATCCCATACAGCTTCTGCAGGAAAACGAGTAAACTGCGATTCAAGGCTGTTATTACTAAGAAATTATCCATACAGATAAATAAAATTGAAGTGTCTGTTTGTAATATCAAAATAACAGCTTTTTACTAAATGCATATGAAAGTATATACGGTACCTACTACAAAACAACCATTTTTAAAATTTTTGTCTGTCTGTTTGTTCCGGGTAATCTCCGAAACGGCTGGACCGATTTTGACGGGACTTTCACTGGCAGATAGCTGATGTTACAAGGAGTAGCATAGGCTACTTTAATTTTAGAAAAATAATTATGGTTCCGCGCAAAAAAAATAAAAACCATGTAATCCAAAATCTCCACGCGGGTGAAACCGCGGGGCAGCAGCTAGTATATTTAATAGATGAGTGAACAGGGATTTTGAACTTTGTGTAGAGGACTACTCGGGCGATTGTTGACACATAGTTTCTAAACAGTACGTGTCTTGGTCTTGGTTTTAACCAGTACTACCTACTGGTTTTATTTGTTTGCATTTTCTACGTAATTGGTTTTTACGTTTCTATAATTAAATTTATTGAATTACCAGTAGGTACCTACTGCTTGTCTATAGCCGCGAACTAAATAAAAACGGTATAAAGTCGGAGAATGTGTATCAAAATTATAAATGTTTTGTTTGTCTGGTTTGTTAGGAGAGCTTAAAATATTTTTGTTCTCTCTTTTCGTGCACTTTACGTTTATACAATTTACGATATTGGTGCAGGTTTTGTCACTAGAAGATCCTAAGATATACATTTTCCTGTTTTCATTACTAATCTATTGTGAATAATAGACTAGTAATTTGAAAAAAGGATATAGCATAAAAAAGAAATGAACACATTAAATAACCGAAATACCTACTTATATCTAATATTATAAATGCGAAAGTGTGTTTGTATGTTTGTTGGTTTGTCCTTCTTTCACGCAGTAACGCAGCAACGGACCGACGTGATTTTTGGCATAGATATAGTTTATGGACCGGAGAGTAACATAGGCTACTTTTTATCCCGGAAAAATGCACGGTTCCTGAGGGAACGTGGGTGAAAACCGCGGGCAGAAGCTAGTAATTAATATGCAAAAGTAGAATGACGTTGCGTTCCCTACTCTCTGCTACCAAAAGACACTGCGTAATACTGTTTTTTTTATTAGTACTTGATCTACACCTCTTTTTGTTTCTCATGCCAAAAAATGCGTTTATAGGATTCGATTGTAGAAACTTTTTCTAGGTCTACAGTTCAATTTACTAATTCGCCCCTTTATTAAATAATTACAAAATTTTAACGTTCAATAGGAAGAGAAAACCGTAATCACTTATAGCGTAATAGCCATTTACGTTAAAACGGCCCATTCAGTGACCGGCTGCGACCAATTTGAGCCTCATCCGCGACTTAGTATTGAATTACTTGGACCACTTGGGCCATATAACACTACCCTAGTCATAAGCGGTAGCGTTTTTAACCAAAATGAGATAAACATAAAATACGTTTCATGTAAGTAGCTCTTGACCCCGTGGCACAGACCATTAAACCTATAGGCCTTGGTCTGAAAACTACATAAAAATAAACGTTACAACTAAATTACAAGACGACAGAAGGATTACAACTGGAGTTGACCAGACACCACAAGCGGCACCCGTTCACGAGTACGACCCATGTGCCAGCCATCGCTCTCCTCAACCATTACTGAGGGAAGAGGGCGACCCGCCACAGGATGACGCCGCGAGCAGATCCTTTTTCTTGAGCATGACAGCTCCAGTTGCTTACACAGATGAACATAGGTACCTATATACTAGGGGATTGTAGGGTGATCGGTGATTGGGGATTATCGGCCGTGGATCCCGCGTTTCCTAACCTCACAAGCGCTTGAACCATTTCTTCGTTACGGTGTTGTATGGCTTTTCGGAGGTTGTAGTCCACGATAATTTGTGTCATGATTCAAGTATTCAATGGTACAATTATTATGTTGTATAGGTATATTTGTTTGTATGAATTATTTAATAGTGTTATTACACATTAAATTTATTATTGCAATTCGGTTTTTCCACGGGAAATTAGTTTTCCAGAATGTAAATGTATTTTTGGTTTACTCTGTCTATGGTCGGACTTCACCAACTATTTTGGAGTGAATTTTTTTTTATCTGATTTTGGCTTAGAGAGTAAAAACGAACCTGTAGTATGTGTTTTAGTTAAAGCGAGTCTTGTTCAGATGACGACGTAATCCGCCATTCGTTAAAGGGAAAACCATTGTTACGGATAAACAGTTCAATAGAATTTAAGTTTTTTTTAGTTTGTGGTGGCCTAGTCAAAGTCCAGTCACTTCAGTAAATTTCTCTCGTATTTTTCATCAACTACCTAAAAAGTAGGTTTTCAATTGCAGTTAAAGCAAAAAGTAGGTTTTCTAATGTAAGTTAAAAGTGTCTCCGCCACTCATTTATTTTTTCTTTTGGTACGGTATAAATAGACCTAGGTTGAAATTAATAAATACAACTTAAAAGTTAAACAAAGGTACAGACATCAAACCTGTCACGAATCACCAGGGGTAATTCGTGGGAAGACTTAAACAACTAAGATAGTCCTATCAAAAAGTTCTTTCAGCTACATTAGACAGATTTACTCTCATCCCTTATTACTTGACCCCTCGTTCACTGCCGTCATTACCGATTCAAATTATCTATTACTCAATTGTGCCACTTATCCCGATTTTGCGATGACAACGAGACGTAACAAAAAGATAAGCTATTTACATCGTATCCAAATTGGTCATTATGTTTAGAAATTGTTTATCAAAAGAACACAGAGCGTTTAGTATATATTGTACTAGATTTCTAGTCATCCGAAGTTACGACACCGAATCAAGTTCTGTAAATCAATCAAACAAGATCAATCATTCATACCATTGTTCCTAAATCCTACTAATATTATAAATGCGAAAGTGTGTTTGTTGGCTTGTCCTTCTTTCACGTAGTAACGGAGCAACGGATCGACGTGATTTTTGGCATTGATACAGTTTATGGACTGGAGAGTAACATAGGCTACTTTTTATCCTGAAAAATTGCACGGCTCCTGTGGGAACGCGGGTTAAAACCGCGGGCAGAAGCTAGTTTCTAAATAAAGATGATTTTTATCATGTAATCGTTTTGGTTACGAGCGTAATGAATCTAGTGATCATCACCCCTGGTCAGACACCGTGTGATTGTATCACGTTTAATTTATAAAACAAGCTATTGGATTTATGTATCATTACTTCTTCGGTGGTTGATTTTTCGCTGGTATACTGTAACTTTGTGCGGTAAAATCAAACCAAATGTATTAAATAAAATAAATTACATTGTTAAGGTACCTACTAGCGGTACGCAGAGTATATAAACCGTAACTAATATTTATTTACACGAATATAGACTCAAATTAAAAAAAAAACCATTAGATATGAAGCCGTACGAATTCCCGAACTGGCGAATAACAAATTTTTCGTCTCAAAATTTGGAAGCCCATAAAAATTGTTTATAATAATAATACGTTTATTTCAGGCCACACTACATCGTAGCGGGCCCATAGAATAAATACCTTATAGACTAACATACATACAAAATATAACACTTAAACTGTTTAAACTGAGGCAAACATTAATGATTGGAAATTCAATGTTGCGTTTTCTACTGATGATCAAAACTGCAGCTATGATACTGCTCAGTTTGTCATACCAAATTTAGATGATTATAGACACCTTACGGTATTCTTAAGTTTCACAAAATCAGGCTATTAAGAGCACTATACACACGATGTGGCTGATAACGTTCCCTCTTGACAAACAAAGCCCGACAGTCTTCTGACTACCCTGTAACTTACAGCCCACACCGCCCAAGAAGCCGCCTCGAAGGAATCTCTCGGTATCTCCCACCCACGCCAATTCGCCTTCATCAGGCTACAGCTACGAGTTGAGGGTACACGCGAGGAGTCAAGACGATTTGGATGATTTACAGGTAACCAAGTACACGAGTCTTGAGGCATCTTTGGGACGGCTAAGTTTGGGTAGAGCTGGGTATAGAAATTGGTACTTTTTCAGTTGATTTTCCGGTATATATCAACCTATTAGCGATTGATTTGATCATCTGTTGTGGGAGGACTAACTCTTCTGCGAGTGTCCGTCTGGGTGGTTACCACCGCTTTGCTCGTGAAGTCTGCCGCCAAGCAGTAGTGTGCAAGCATTACTGTGTTCCAGTTTGATGAGCTGAGTATCCAGTGAAATTACTGGGCTTATGAGACTTAATACCTAATGTCTCAGGGTAACGAGCGCACTGCATTGCCGCGCAGGCCTTTGTGTTTCAAAGTTCTGGGTGGCACTGCAAATGTTATGGGCCGGCGTTATGCTTACCATTAGGCAAACGACCAGCTCGTCTCGTTACCAAATAACATAAAAAAAAGCATCGTAAAAGTATGTGTATGAATGTATAACATTTTAATTTGGATAAGCGACTGCTGAATGGATTGTAGTTCGAAATCTTGCTTTAATAAGATATATTTCCTAACCACTACTCTCTTTGTTGCAGGGTGCTAAACACTACCTCAAACACGGCCGTTCGGTCGATCACTACGTAGACAGCAAACTGTCCTACTCAGAATACGAAGAAAACCACAACTCCCCAAGACTAGTCCCGATCCCTAATCCCCGACCCAGCCTAAAGCAACGCTCCCAACCCGTAGCCATTACGGCTATGTACGAAAACGTGGTCATAAAAGAACAGAACCCCCGACGGAAACTACGAAGGAACAACTTCAACGACAGCTATGACCCGAGAATGACCGCGCGGAAATACTCGCACCAAGAGAGGTCTTCCCTTGAAAGTCTATTAGACGACCAGTCGATGAACAGTCCGAGCGATTGTGAGCGGTATTACGATGAGCCGAGGTCCGATGTCCCTTTGTCACCGACGCATTACGAACAGCCTCCCACTCCTGACCATCCACCTCCGTCGGCGCGGCAAGCCGAGAATAGCATTCACGAAAGGATCAGACCTTTGAGTCAGGTTAGTCCTGATTGTGGTTAGTTTTAGGTCACGAAGCACTTAGCTTGTTAGGCTTTATTAGTTGCTCTATTGGTTCAACTCCTCATTCAGTACCTGGCAATAAATATGGCACGCTCGAAGACTGCCTAAATGCATACCTATAACTTACCGTTATTTCGAACGTAGATATTTCATACTGAATTTGGAGTAAAGCCTTTAGAATTCAAACATGAAATTCTATCTATTACACAAATATATTGTTTGTACTTAAAACTTCACTGTTATAGTTGTTTTTCTCGCACTGTAATGCTTAAATTCTATCCACTTGCATGAGCATGCTAGAAGCATCCAATCTTTGTTTCTGTAATTTACGATATTTTGAATATTTCAGCTTATAATGGAAGTTGTAGAAGAAATAAGAATTAGAAAAAAGTCGCAGGGTGACGTAACGAATACCTGAATTAATTTATTTTCGAAAATAAACAGCCCCCTGGCAAGAAACACGATCCGTCGCTAATAAGATGCAATATAGCACTGTTTAATTTTATGATATGTAATAATATGTATTACCTAGTGATTGATATAGTGCCACGAAATATATTTTGGCGGTGTCATTTTTCTTGACATGAACTTTAAATACATATCTGTAGCTGAGAGGTAAAAAATAATAAATACAATTTTTTAAAGCCATTTTTATTTTGCCTATTTATGTCGGAGTCCACCAACCATTTCGAACCGAAGTTCAACTATTCAGTGTTTAACTCGTGAACCGAAGTGTAACTTCGGATTATTTTAAACGAGCAATTTGACATCTGTCAAAGCTAGCTCTGAACGGTACGTCAATCGCCGATTTGAAAATCATAATTTATTGCGGTGATTCGGTAAACAGCAAATATTTGAACATCAGTTTAAACTAGGTTTAGGAATTGAACTGCCGATCACTTGAACGTCGTTCATGGCTTGGTAAAAGGAAACCGGCAATAGCTTTTTTATTTAATCAGAATTGAATAGTAATAAGTCAATGACGAAACTATACGCCCTAGGCTTTCAGTAGGTCGTGTTTTTTTAATATTTGGTGCTTGTGATTATTTTCTTTTCAGCTATAGATATATGTGCGCGCGCACCCTAGTCTTGTGAATTGTGCTTATGGTGCTGCGTAGAATTAGTGAGAAGAGTATATACTATCTTTATTTCGTGTAAATAAATTTATTTTAAGCTTAAGATTTTAGGTGCTAAAACTTGGTCTTGTAGGTGCTTATGTATCTCTAATCTTAAATATATTACTTACTTTATTTAATTTAGGGACACGAATTATACACATGTCTTTATATGGTAGAAGTAGTATAGTTTATAGAATATTAGTATATGTTCTTAATGTTTAAATTCTTAATGCTTAACCCTTGTTTATAAAGTTGCAAATATTTAAAAGTGCCTATAAACTCTGTGTTATTTTTAATGCTAGTATTATACGTTACCAAGTTATGGGAATGACCAATATTGAGAATATCAAGTTAACTGATGCATTATCAACTTGCATTTATATTAAAAAAGAAACTGTATCTTGTCAAAATACGATAATTATACCCTGTTCCATAATCTTACATATTTTTTGTAAACAAAGAAATGTCACGAAAAGTCACTGTCAAAGTGACATGCCAGTTGCCAAAACATTTTTCACTGTGAAAAATATTTTTGTTTCTATATCTCCCGGCTTTGCTCTCGCGCGGCAGAATTTTATAACGTAACAAGAACCAACAACAAAAACTTAAACAAAACCAATACAAAATAACAAGATCTTTAACAACAATACATACACTATTAGACTCGAGTTCGGAGATTGGAACAGATAGACAGACAGAAAAAGATGGCGGCGATTGCACAAAATGTTTCCAATTTCTGCTGTGTTCCCAGTCTAAGGAAAATAACTGCACAAAAAACATCCTTTTATTATAGTTTTGTTTATAATAACAATCTTGCAAAATCGATCCATTAACGTTTTTCAATAATTCAAGTTGATGTTATAGTTTAAAATCAATTAATAATAATGTCTATCATCAAATTATGGATTGCACAGTTTTCTATCAATTTTTTCGTTCTGTCAACCCCTTTGTTTACATAAAATATCTAAGATTTTGGAACAGGGTATAGTTAAGGATTCAAATTACTCACTATCGATCAGTCAATGTGACATTCAAGGAGGCTGACCGCGCGGCTTTCCGCTTCTTCTTTTGCATACTTTGTGCGTTGTCGAAGTTTTATTCGATTATTATCATTGAAACGATTAAAAACAACTAATGTTAGGTAGGTCACAAAATATTATAGTTCATTCTATTTTACCTACATGACAGTATCTTCTTTAGTTAGGTATAAATTCTATTTTAAAACTTATCATTTTTTTGTTCGCCTGATACAATGAGACTTGCGCTCAACTTTATGACTGCTTGGTCTGAGTATCCGCTTCGCCCTTTCTACACGACAGCCTAAAAAATGAGTACAATCTTTTCAGGGTTCATGTATAATTTGAGTTTCTTTATTCCGCTGTAACAATTAAATGCCTGAACAGATTTGGATGTAAAGGCTTCGCCACAGAGCGTATCTAGCACGCGTCAGACAGAGCGCTCGCGCTGTAGAGCCCCGCGGACTGTCGCCGCGCCCCATTTTGGAGCGCGGGAAACTTCGATCTACCAATGGCAGATTAAAATCTTGCGCTGTTATTGGTCGATCGATTTCGCGGCAAAATCGCGTACGGATAGATTATTCACACGTTCGGCTACTGTCGAAAACTGGTCAGGGGCCTGTTTCATAAAAAAATAGTAGTCTAATATTATGAGCTTTTTTTTCTTTTTAGTCTAATACTCATAATATTAGACTAATAATTGTTATGAAACAGGCCCCTGCGCAAACGAAGACGGTGGAATTGGAATTATTAGTTGTGTAGAACTGTACTGTGTTCAACTGTACTGTTTCAGTATTATACTGTCAAAGAGAGCGCGGGTACTAATCGGTACGCAGCGTACCTACTGCTAGACGGCAGAACTAGTTTAGTCGTCTGTAAAAATGGTATATTATTGGTATTGTAATGGTTGTTTTCATTTGCATAAAAAAAAACGAAATATTAGACTGATGTGGTAAATAGTTCACAAAAAGAATTTAAACTGTGTTTTAAGTTTTATTTTCGTTATTTTAAGTTTTATGTAAGATTTATGTATTATTTCCAATATTATTTACGTTTAATAAAGTGAATTTCTTTTACTAAATTTGATTTGTTTTTTTTTTGTCTCTTTTTGGAATGTAAGTACTAAGTAGGTAGTTGTTTAATGTTTTATAGATATAATTTGTTTGTAAAAAAGTAGGTAAATTTAAATCCGGTATATAAAACTAAATGGACTGATAGGTATTACGTACAGTCGATACGAAAATATCGGGACATGAAATACATCCCACATTTTTTGAATTTGAAACCACCCAATATTGGATCAAATAGTCGCTGGAGGCGCATGAGCAATTTGTGAAAGATGTCGTCTTCCTTGTAAGTCATATTTAGAAACAGACAAAGTATTTTCAACGAACAAATGTGCTGTGTATGGCACATTTTCTTTATATCGTATATTTTTCATCAAGTACTAATGAGTATGATACTTTGGCTAAGATTCAGAGGAGTCTAAGCTTAGATTCTTTTTTCCAAATGACAGAATTCTATAGACTTAATATTAACGCCTGAAAATGTTAGCCTTAGACCTTGTTTACACAAGTTAAGTAGCTAGGTATAGTGCCTAAGTTTGTATCGAATCTTAAAATTAAACGCCTTGCAATAATACAATGGCATTCAGCATATTGCAAGGCTATCAGTTTGACGAAGGTTATAGAGTTGCAACGCCTGAACTGAAATTCATCGCAACACATCTACTGAAACAAAATTTTCATTTCAGCAGGTAACATAGAACAGATTTTCTTTGTTATCAAATGTGTTGTGATCTTGAGAGGTACGTGATTTCAAAGTTAATTGATAATAAATTATCAGACAGAAAAGTACAAAACGCTGCCCTAATCACCTCTTCAGCATTTCCTATGTATTTTAATTGTATCAACGCCGAAGAACATGACCATGATTGCCTATATGACGGTGCGCGTGCGCCTGCAAGAGATCTAGTAGTTAGGCTAATTATTTTCTAGTTTACATACCTCTCAGTCCAAGTAGGTAGCTTTCGCGGTAGGCAGAGACAAACAAACGTCACTTCATTCTGTATTTGCATCAATATGTTAGTGAGTAGAGTTCGCGCCACCATTGAAGTCCGATAGGCGCAGCGCTCTATAAGTGTATATAATAGCTCAGAATTCAAAAATATGGGATATAGGATTCAGGACACGTGGTCCCATCGTCTTTGACCCACTATTAGTCGTGGTCCCACTAATCCTGACAACGGGCTCGTGGTCCCACTGCGTGGTGGGACCACCAGTCACGGCTATGGAGTACGACTCGTGGACCCGCTGCTTGGTGATGGCAATAAAATATTCCAAGTGTTAAAGAAGTAATCTTAAAATACCTATATGAATAAATGAGAAGATAGGGCGATTTTATTTCCTTTTTATTCCGCAGGACTTTAGTCATGGCGCGGACTCTAGGTATTGTAATTTCGATTGCGTCATGTGTGGGTAAATATATCCACTTATAAATTCATTTTATGGTAGGTACATCTAAACCATTTTTCCGCGGAAAAAATGTATGCTGTTATGGTGGTGTGTTTGTCAAATGTTGTTACGTAATTCACAGAATAGATATGCCTAATTTGTATTACCTGCCTCCATAAAAGGCAAAATAAATCGATGCATTAATACCTCGGTCGCTTCAACATTAATAATTATTTACATAGGTACATTTCCACCGGGTCCACGCATCTACGTAGAATACACACAAAGAATTTAGATCTACAGAAGAGAAAGCGAAAGAAACATGCTGACTAAACAAGGAGCATGTACCATACGTAGATACCTACATCGGTTATATCATCAACATCATTCGGATAATGTCCTCTCCCGTCGAGATACTAACCTCAAGAGGTGCTGTGACGTTTGGTTTGCATGAAATAAATTCCACCATTTTTGCCTAGACATAATGCGCTCTGCGGTGCAAGTACGGATTTTTTCGGTCGATAAAATTCGATAAAATTGACAGTTCAAATCGATAACGTGGGTGTTATCGACTTTTATCGAACCACGTTACTTTCGACAGAAGTTATCGAATAGCTAGGTCGAATCCAAAGAGAATATAGAGCTACTACAATACTTTTACGATCAGACTTCGGTACTGGCAACATTCGGTAAATTTATCGAGTTTTTCGGTTCGATAAATTTGTCGAACCGAAAAACTCGTTAAATTTACCGAATGTTGCCAGTACCGAAGTCTGATCGTAAAAGTATTGTAGTAGCTCTATATTCTCTTTGGATTCGACCTAGCTTTTCGATAACTTTTGTCGATTGTATCGGTGCTCGATAAATTATATAAATAGTCGATAAAACCCACTTTATCGATTTGAACTGTCAATTTTATCTAATTTTATCGAACGAAAAGATCCGTACTTGCGCCGCCGCTGCTCACCTACACGAATCCAGCACACACCCGTGCACCTTGTCTCATGCTTCTATTTCCCCCAACAGGAATACAAACGAAGATCCCAGCTTCGCGACAGCTACACGGAGACGGAAGTGAATCTGCTTCGCGCTGCCTCTGCCGCTTCTGTCGCCAGTGGCGCCACTGATAGGAGTGGAAAGTCTGACAACTGCGTGGAGGAGTATGTCTGC
This sequence comes from Crocallis elinguaria, assembly GCA_907269065.1. Classification (NCBI taxonomy): domain Eukaryota; kingdom Metazoa; phylum Arthropoda; class Insecta; order Lepidoptera; family Geometridae; genus Crocallis; species Crocallis elinguaria. The sequence continues at coordinate 5,909,798 of OU026076.1, forward strand.
GACGTGCCTTTTGCCGGTAAGTTTAGAATAATATATATTAGAAATAAAATATTTTAAAAGTTATCTTCATAGAGCACCAGTAAGAGTATGGACCACGTGTCCATAGAGTGTAATGTAACAAAATTAAAAAAAAAAAAAAAAAAAAGTTAAGAAACGCTGCGGTCTGGATGTCTGCAAAAGTGTTTGGATGGGTGACCGCCTAGTATTTACAATAGGGTAGTTGCATCAAACACAAAATACATAATTACTGCGGTTATACAGGTTTAAGAACGTCACATTAATACAATAAAAATGAAATTCACAAAAAAATATAATTTCCACAAACTTACTACTGGATCTAAAAGTTTCCCGAATTCAACGATTTTTTTACATCCAATAGTAATTTAAATTATACTACAAAATTCTTTACATTTCAATGAATAAAAAAATGTACAACAACTATGTACTTAAACGCATCTTTTTACGACCAAAATCAACAAAATGCATGTTGCCACCAAAGAAGCTCGATTACGTGAGATATTTTCATAGAAATCTGAGTGTGATAATTTTTTCAACGCCAAAACCTCTTGCATCCATTTCACCATAAGTTCTACATAAAAAGTGACGATAAAAGAACAGAGCATAGCACTACCATGTATACAACTCCTGACGAGAGTCAACACCATTTGAAATCCGATACGGTTAAATTGCGGCGTATTTGCGACAATTCCCGTTTTTCCCGATTTTTCCCGGTATTTATCCAGCAAATATGGCAACGCGGCACGCTCCGCTGGATTGCCAGACGACAAACAAACACTGCATTGTTTCCAACCGAAAATCCCACAGTAGAATATTTTACCAAATGTTTGGTAAGTTTGACAATAGTTTTATATTTTTGGCGCTTTATATTTTTGACGTAAAATTGGGGCGTATGTTCTGTGGGTTATTTTTTTTTGCAAGATTTTTCCTGGTACGTGCTCGGTGTTTATACGTTGCTGTAAGCTAAAAATCAAAAAGTTGAGGTATTTATTTCTTTTAAAAAATGATATTTTTTATATCAAAACTCTTTAGGTTAGCACACCAATCGCATAATTTAAAAAAATAATTGATAAGACTGTGAGCTATAAAATCGGGGTTATTGATTGCATGAAACACAAAATACATAATTTCTGTCGTTATACAGTTTTAAGAAGATCACATTAATAATTAATACAACATTACATACATTAATATAACATTAATTATATCTACAAATGAAATTAAAAAAAAAATTCCACTAAGACAGATACTGCATCTAAAAGTTTTCCAAATTCAATTTTTTTTATCATCCATTAGTAATTTTAACTTTTTTACTTTTTAAACTTTTTTTGCTCGCAGGACAAGGGTTGGAACTGTTGCAATATCTCAAGACAATAAAAAAAATTGGTCATCAAGGTTCAGAAAACAATTTTTCTTTCGACGCGAAGATTTCACTTAGTAAAAGCTGCAAAAGGAAAGCGACAAAATGAATTTCGTTTACTGCTTATACTAACACACAGCTTAGTTATCAGTTACTATCATCACCTTAATCGCTATTTAGTAACATATGCAGTCGATTACTTTTTTATGTACTAATCAATCTCCATCAACATTGCGTACTTACTTGGAGAAGTAATAGCTTAGTTTAATAAGTTGCGCTTGCATTGTAGCCTCAGTTGTAGAGTAGTGGACTGTATTTCGTGGTGGTCGTAGTAGTTCGAGAGAAAACACTAAGTTTAGCTTTACTGGTTTTTATTATAATAAGCGAAAGGCCACACCCTTTCGGTAGTACGGACACGTCAAGAGAGAAGCACTGGGTTGCCCGATACATCTACTAAAAACACCTTATATCAATCTGGGCAACCGTATAGTTAGAAATAAGTAATTTGTTGTGTTGCCAACATGCATAACTTAGTTACTTTTAGTTAGTATTTTTTTATGTTATTGGTAATGAGACGAGCTGGTCGTTTTCCTGATGTTAAGCATAACGCCGCCCCATAACAATTGCAGTGTCACTCAGAACTTTGAAACACAAAGGCCTGCGCGGCACTGCAGTGCGCTCGTTGTTCTGAGACATTAGGTATTAAGTCTCATAAGACCAGTAATTTCACTGGCTACTTTGCTCATAAAATCGGAACATAGTATGGCTTGCAGATTACTGTTTGGCGGCAGGCTTCACGAGCAAAACGGTGGTAACAACCCAGACGGACACTCGCAGAAGAGTTAGTCCTCCAACTAACAAAGAGACTATTAATTAGAGGCAGTGATTGGCGGCAGCGGATGCATTTGAGAGCCAATCTTTATATATATAGGTTTAGCTTTGATAAAACAACGGCAGAATATCTACACTTACAAATAAATAAAATTGAAGTTTCTGTTTGTAATGTTAAAATAATATTTTTTTTACTAACTGCCTATGAAAATGTGTACGGTGCCTATAACGAAAACACAATTTTTAAAATTTTTGTCTGTCTGTCTGTTTGTTCCGGGTAATCTCCGAAACGGCTGGACCGATTTTGTCGGGGCTTTCACTGGCAGATAGCTGATGTTACAAGGAGTAACTTAGGCTAAGTGGGCGAAGCCGCGGGGCACAGCTAGTTTAAAATATACACAAATATACACTTAAAAATATATTAACTTTATAATTCAATGTTAAAATTCAAGTGAACTTTCTATTCCCTCTAAATCTATGGTTATAAACCGTTCAAAAGCCCTTTTTCAAAAGCCCTTTATTACGATTTTTCGTGTTCTCTCCCATTACACATGGCACGGTGATCAGAAGGTACATTACACTCTATGGCCGGCTATGGCTGATTGCCTGTTCTTTGCTACTCGTGACCTCTATCCAGCGCAGTGTAATTTGTATGGAATGTTTGACCATGATACTGTGTCGATTAGAAAGAGCAGAACGATGAAGTAAAAAATAACCGTGTAGATTTTATTCGATGTTCGACAAATATTATTACAAAAACGTATTTTTTTATGGTATTTGGTAATGGGACGAGCTGGTCGTTTGCCTGATGGTAAGCATAACGCCGGCCCATAACAATTGCAGCGCCACCCAGAACTTTGAAACAGAAAGGCCTGCGCGGCACTGCAGTGCGCTCGTTAACCTGACCATTAGGTATTAAGTCTCATAAGCCCAGTAGTTTCACTGGCTACTCTGCTCATCAAACCGGAACACAGTAATGCTTGCACGCTACTGCTTGGCGGCTGACTTCACGAGAAAAGCGGTGGTAACAACCCAGACGGACACTCGCAGAAGAGTTAGTCCTACCACTAACAAAACATTCATTTTGTTTATTTGGCTGTGAAAAACTGCGTTTAAGTAGGTACATAGGTGTCTTACAATGTAAAGAATCTGATGGTATCATTTAAATTGGGTACTAACGGGTGATGCAAATAATATTAAATTTGGGAAACTTTTAGATGCAGTATCTTTGTGGAAATTATATATTTTCATTTTTATTGTGTTAATGTAATCTTCTTAAAAATGTATAGCCACAGAAATTATGTATTTTGTATTTTATGCAACATCCCAATTATTATTATTATGCTTAAAATGACGAGGCCACTCCTTATTATATTTTCTCTGTGCGTTTATAATCGTTACTAGACAGGTAATTAGTATTAACAAGTCGACAAGGCCTATCCACAGTTCTAGCAGCTCTCTTTTTGCACACTTCACCGCATGCAATACTCTTGTAAAGGCGCAAAAAGTGCAAAAGGCGCAACAAGGCATGCGCAAGCGCCGCACTACGTTCGCCATTATTTACGCTCTTTATTTGTCCTTTTTTAATTTGGCTTTCGCTTAACGTTTATGTGCGAAACGATATATTGTTATGTTGATTTTTAACGTGTAAAACTAACCTTGGGTGTTGGTTTTACTTTTCATTTACCGGAATTTATTGGGTTGTAACTGGGTGAATGATTTTGGACCAATTTATTTTGAGGGTTACAGGAATGTGCTAAGTAAATATGTTTTTATTGATTATAATGATACTAAATTTTGTCTATAGCTTGATTTTTATCACAAAACAGATAATTATATCTGTTTGAAGCGATGATTGATGATGATTATGTACAAAATGTAATGTTACTTAGCCTTTTTGCTCATCTATTAATAGTCCTCAGGGTAAGTTATATTTGCAGAACTATCCCACAGGTGAGAACAGTTTCCTATAAACATTCCGAATACAACTTGACACAGTAAGGAGTATAAAGAACATTGACTTTAGCTCTTATGTCTACATAATAAAAGCTAAGACAATGAACAACTTTTTGGTAGCTTCAAGGTTAGACAAACTCTCTGTGTAATCAATGGAGCAATTGTGGTTGGTACAGTGATTGCTTTTGTGGTCTGTCAGTTAATACCCCAGGAATTTATAGAAGTTGGTAGGTATTTTTACGTTTGAGCTTTACATTTGTGTGGTTTTGCTGCATTTCAATGTGCAAAGCCGTGTGCATCTTGTATACTTTGTCGCCGTCTGGTTTTGTCAAGGTTTGGATGGTTAGGTGATACATATAAAATAATAGCCTTTTTTCATTTAGGTATTTACTTTCGGCATTAAAATTATGAGTGCTGACTGCTGACCCGAATTTTATTCATAGTACTCAATTACTTACTAAGAAGTTTTTTTAATCCCATAGGATTAAAAACTTCTTAGTTGGTCATAACCTTATAGTTGGTTACATGTTGGTCATAACCAACATAACCATTTATAATTGAAAGTAAAAATTAAAATTGAATAACTAGTCGCAAATCTATAAAACTATAAATACAGTTAAAGGAAAAACTCATCCAAAAACATGTAGGTGAAGGCTGGTGTGAGAACGCGCAGTAAAATAATATGTTATTACCATAATTAAACTGATTCAAATCCCGTAGGTCAAAGGTTGCGTGGAACCGGGCTCGAGATGAGATCGTGATTGGAATGCACTATTGTATAGAAGTACGTAACGAAATGTTGAACGGAGATTTGAAAAGTTCAATCTAAGGAAATTTTTTTCGACTTCTAGCCGTTAGAGGAAGAAAGGCGAAGAAATTTTCCTTACAAGCAACTTTTTAATGCTTTCGATTAGACTTTAATAGAATGCACAACTTAAAGGTGCCGAACCAAAACTTTCTTTGTGTCAGCACCAATGGTTGTCTTGTCATATTGTTTTTGTTCCATGAACCGAAAGACGTCCACTGCTGATCATAGGGTTCCCCGTAATGGGAGGTTTGCCATAGTACACCAGCTTGATTGTGGCGTTTTGGTTATTGAAGTAGATTTTGATATTGATCGATGGGAATACTGCTGTCCTTAGCCAGCTCTTATGGCACCCACAGGAAGAGATAGGGTGCTAACTATTTATACAGTGCGACCACAAGGACATTTAGAACCGAATAGAGTTCATCGAGGATCGATTAAAATAAAAATAATAAAAATAAGTAGATCGAATTGAGAAGTTCATCGAAATCGGTTGAAGACCAACCGATGTCGATATTCCAAATAAACTGAACATCTCAATTTTTCATGGTTAATTTATGTACTTATCCCATTTTGGAAGCGTTAAATTAAAACATTGTCAGATTTTAATTGAAAACGTTCCGCGAATCAAGTTGTCAGATGAAAGAGTTATACGAATTAACCATGAAGGTGTTAAAACTCATACAATGTCGTTAGCTCGTTTTCTTTATGTATAAAAAAGATTTTTTTTAAACGGGCTAAATGCCTTTATTAACTATCTAATACATAAATAAACATTACATCTTACCTAGCTAGCTACAAAAACAGTTGGATAATCTACAAGCCCAAAGGGTTATATGTGGTCCCACATCATTGTTACCAATGTAAAATCGATAAAATTAGGTAGATTTGACATATGTTGTCAACCTATTTATACATAGAACAATACAATATTGTTGCATAAGGTAGATCATTTCTTCTATGTATCAATGTTTATCCTTAGTTCAAATAAACTATTATTAATATTTATACAGCTGTATACAGAGTTTGAATTTGTATGATATGTATATTCTGTGGTTACGGCGTATAAACCGAAATACCTCAAGAATTTAAGAGTCAACATCGGTCGTCTAGTTGGTAGTGTCTAGTTTAGATAACCAGAAGACGCAGATGCGAGTCCTGTTAGCAGCGATAATTTTGAGATGTATTAATTTGTATAAAATTTAAATTACGAATTTTTTTAATATTTTTTTTATTTTCAAATCGGTTCGACAACGCGTCACGGCAGAAAAACGAAACGTCGGCACGTTATGTCGGAGTGACAGCTACACGCGCGATGAAAACCCTGCAATTAAAATAAATAAACACCAGAATAATTAATTATACATCGACAGACACGACATGCAGCCATGCCGTAAACCTCTGTGGCGAAAGATCACAGACGTTAATACCTGTATTATTTAAGTGTTATTTCGAGGTTCGGACTAAAGGTATTGTCTGGGGAAATCGTTATGGTATACCTGGAAACGAAAGAGTTGACACTTTGGGAAGATGAAAGATATGGCGCTTTAAAACGTGCATTAAGTATCTTTTCACTGCCTAATGACCTTTTGTAAGGATACTCGAGACTTTTTATGTCTTGATTTTCAGGCTTTGATATTAATAAATTGTTAAAAAATGTCCCCGAGTGGTCGTTGCGATCTCGCCGTGTGCACTCCCTGCGGAAGAGCGTCGGACACGCTCGAAATCTAGGTCGATAATATCGACAAATGACGTGAGTTGTCATAACAATATGGAGATAACAACGATTAGACACTATTTAAATCGAGATTTGTGGTTGTTCATATTTAAACACGCGACTAAGACATGTTTAGGGGTTAGGCGATGTTGTTCCTGTGTTAGAGTATGTTTAATTTTTTGTGGTAAGACCGGTAAAGTTTGTTATATGTTTATTTGTTACTCCCAAGTCTCTGGAACCAATTACCCGATTCTGAAATAACATTGTCTTTTAGTGTTAAAGACAACACAGCGTGAAAAAAGGTCGACAAGACCTAGTCGAAAATAAACAGACCAACTTGACCTAGCGCAACGAATCATGTCTTTGTCGCCTTGCTGTCGCGCCACCGTCTGCGCCCAAAACAAACTTAATGTTTCGGACGAAACCATTCCCATTATCAATCTTATGTCGAGGTACTAAGACTCAGTTAAGTTACGTTTTAAATGTGTCCTTTCCGTCTACAGCTACAGATGGAAAAGCGAGTGAGTGCAATGAATTAATATTAGTGCTAAAATATGCTTTATATATGTCGTTGCGGATGTATTACAATACATTAGGGTTCTTGATTAGTGATCTTATGGGCTGTGTATTGTTTATTATGATAATTTGTTTTATCAGGTTCTATATTATCGTTGTGCGTTTTTAATAGCTGTCCTGCGCATACTAACTGTTAGTTAGGAGATGTGAATAGAGATTTATGTAATTTTTGATACACGAAAAGCGAGCAACTTAAATGCAGCTCTGAAATTAATCTTAGTTGCGAAAAATACAGTATTAGAATATGCTAGCAGTGATTCTACCACATGCAATATTGTTATGGGTGTTATGCTTACTATCAGGCAAACGACCTGCAGGCTTACTCTTGACATACAATTTAAATCGTAAATTGGGTTTAGGATCGTATTTGTGCAATTTGGTACTCTTGAATGCAAAACTAGCGCACCATTGGAACCAATTTCAGTGAATTTCTTGGAAGTAGGTAAATGTAATTATCACTATTTTGCTACTGTGCGATACTGTGTGTTGCGATTTTGATATTGACGTATATTGAAATTGGATTGAAATTGAAACTGGATTCAAGAGTAAGCTGCTTGCCTCCTTGCCTTGTACTTAGTAGGTATAAAACATAGGACCAAATTTAAAACATCTTCCATTCATTTCTCATGCATCAAGTCTACAGCCAATCTCAAAGACGGATGACGTGTCGAAGGTGGCGCGCCGCGGCGTCCCTTCGTCAAATCGACGCCGGTCTTTTCTGGGTCGCTTCCTCGTCTCACTGACTCACGTGCTTTATTTACGGTTTGAGATTTTGAGACCGATTGCGGCTATTAAACCGCTTTGAATCAGCCGCGGGAGTTGAAGTTGAACTCGTCGGTGTGATTTACAAGAGAGTAAGTTTTTTATTTTCTCCATAGGTTAGCGCTTGACCATTATCTGACCTAATTTAATGATGATGTTATCGAAGAGGTAAACATCTTAAGCCTAAAGGACTAGCTCTCAAGAGTGACTGTCAGAACACATCATCATCAGCTGGAAGACGTCCTCTGCTGAACATAGGCCTCCCCAATAGAACGCCACCTGGACCGGCTCGCCTCTTGCATCCAACGGTTCCCCGCGGTCTTGACAAGGTCGTTGGTCAGATCACATCGAAAGGTATCTAGTAAAATTGCATTCAAGGACCGCGGTCAAATTCGTACGGTCCAATATCCAACTGGTTGAACCACGAGCCTTCAGTAAAGGGAGTGGTCCAACCATCGTTGGACTTCTCTCATTCTACCTTAGATCTGAGGTCCAATACAAGAGTTGGCCAATACAGCCTGAGGTTGAATTGGTGTGTTATCCCGAAAGGGGGTCAGTCTACTTCAGGAGGTCAACTACATTTGTATAACGAGTTTCCTAAATCCGAAATGCTTCAATGAAGAAAAGGCATTTAAAGTTTACGTAAAAATTCTACTACAGAACTTGCTGGCAGCCTTAGGTCAGCTGGTTCACATGAACTATGTTGAACTTTGTCAAGTGCTGATGTTGATTAATTGAAGATGGTATCAAAACAGGTTAGTGGGAGGACTAACTCTTCTGCGAGTGTCCGTCTGGGTTGTTACCACCGCTTTGTGAGTGAAGTCTGCCGCCAAGCAGTAGTGTGCAAGCATTACTGTGTTCCGGTTTGATGAGCAGAGTATCCAGTGAAATTACTGGGCTTATGAGACTTAATACCTAATGTCTCAGGGTAACGAGCGCACTGCAGTGCCGCGCAGGCCGTTGTGTTTCAAAGTTCTGGGTGGCACTGCAATCGTTATGGGCTGGCGTTATGCTTACCATTAGGCAAACGACCAGCTCGCCTCGTTACCAAATAAATAAAAAAAAAAAAAGGTGAACTAGCTAGATACTACTAGAAAATAGTCTACCATCGTGCTGTGATTGCATCACAATCCTCTTATGAGCTTGCGAGCTTTGCTCATTGGAGGATCTCGCGACCTGCGTCATTGGATAACCCCACGATTGAGCACACATCGGGGTCGCTTCGAAATAACAGTTAAATTATAATTATTTTTACTTTACGTCTTCCATGTGTGGGTACAAATGAGAGTTGTAACGTTTGGGTGGATGAAATAGCACAAACGAATTCTTGAAATAACGAAGCTGAAGTGGGCCAGGTTTATTTGTATAACAAATATTTGCGGAAGTAGATTTTACAGTTCGCCAAACAGATGTATTATTTTTAGTATTCCGTACGTAGAACTCGGCCAAAAGCAGGACTCTTCGAATAACCAAGGCAGAGTAAGAACCGGATTTTGCTACACACGATATTAAAGCAGAATCGGATATTACTATTTCCACAATGCTTCCACCCCGTTTGATCGTAAACTTGGCGAATAAAATGTACGTAAATTTATGTACTTACAAAATTTGTCAACGGGTCCAGTAGACCAATTCAAAATATGCATTATGTCAACTGACCCCGTGGGTTCAGTCCAAGCAGGATCAATTGACGTAACAGCCAATAAATTATTCATACCTAGATGTATTATAATGCTACCATTGTCGGCTCCGTAGCTTAGTTGGTAGTAACCATGCCTGCAAAGCGAGGGGTCCCGGGTTCGATTCCCGGCCGGGGCAGATTTTGTGTAAGCATAAAGTTTGTTCTCAGGTCTTGGATGTTTGTGATGTGTATCTGTGTGTGTCCATGCCACCTGCAACACAGGGAATCCTAGTACAGGGGTATGCGTGGGTGTCTATTTATTATTTATTTATTTTACCCTGCAGTACTCAGTAGTGTCGTTTGCTGTTTGCGGTTGCTGTTTACAGTCTGCAGCCGGTCTCGGACTTGTATCTTTCCTTTCCTTTACTATATTTTTGTTACACTCAATATGTTAGCACCTGACCACTATCTCCCTTGATCTTAAACGATGATGTACTCGAAATGCTGAATATGCTAAACCTAGATATTTAATCATGTGATTTGATTGAAAAGCTCTTTTAGAAACACTCACTAAAATAAGCTGAAAAAGATTAATGTACAGAGGTCCAGTTAAATCTGGTACAGAAAACCGGTAAGGAAACAATACTATAAAACGCGAAAATATATACTCATTGTGCCATATTAATGACACCAAATGAACTGATAAATGCCAAGGGCCCGTGAAGCAAGTGCCGGAGTATTTATTGATTTCATTTTCTGCTCCTGTTTTAAAAACGTTTAAATAGTATCAACTTTGCGTTCAGTATTGCCAATAATACACTTATTAATGAGACGTTTAGTCGAATTTATGTGACAAATAATATTGCGCCCTTATGGAATTACTTATTTTTTCCACGGCTTTGCACATGTGCGGAGTCAGACTAAAAAGTACCCTGTAGGCCCTGTAGGTAATATAGGATAATCCTGTAGGATAAGTTAGTTTCCTATTCGTGAAATAGCTTTTAGAGTCGGACCAGATATTCCAGAGTAGAGCGGTAACAAACAAACAAACGTACAGAAAAAAATACTTCTTAATTACAAGTTTGTATTTAACTTGCGTTGTTGATACCGTTCAAATCTTACAAGCTAAATTTGACCCACTTTTCGGTGTTAGATTGAACCGAAATTTTACCTAAGTACAGTAAATCAGATGACAATGCAATATGATGAGAGCACAGAGCTGCTGCCTTATCAGCTAACAATCTCGTGTTCGTTTTCAATACCAGACCAATTAAAACCAGCGGTCACTAGTCTTCGTGTGGAAGGAGTTGTCAATAGTTTAAATTCTAGACTATTCCTTCCACACGAAGACTCGTGACCGCTGGTTTTAATCGGTCTGGTATTGAAAACGAACACGAGATTGTTAGCTGATAAGGCAGCTGGTCTGATGATGGAGCCGCAAGGTGGCCACAGGAAATCTGTAACGCTAACGAAATAACTTAAACCCCATCGAGTTTTGGCTCGTTTGATTTGTATTTACAAGTACTGTAATCCTAGATCATGTGAAGGTGATGAAGCCGGAAGGTGGCCATAAGAATACAGTACCAATTACGTATTTTATAAAAGCTTTTCTGGAAAAATATCTTTCTCCAAAAGAAAATTAAATTATAATATTAGCATAGATAGGCTCACGTTCCACAGCAATCTTAGCAGCTGATGGCATGCCTCAATACTGTGGCCGGCGCGGCGGTGTAACAATGTAATGTAACCTGCTTCCCTACAAAATCTATCGCTAAGCACGCTATCGGTGTGTTTCGTCAGTTGCACTTGAGAGCTAATTTCAAGCGAGATAATGATCTAGCGCTAACTTACCGAGTATATTTACAAAAAACAAATATTCCGGCCACTGGCCACCGAAGTCCACTCGTTAATTTGAATAGGGAATCGTGCGCACTAGTCCTGCCACATGCGCAGGAGTGCGTTGACACCGGCCCACTGTTCCGTGTTATTGGTCCAAATCGATCTGTGGATATAGATCGTCGTATTTGGAACACATCCGATTTTAACTGCCGGTTGAATTGGGGCCCTGTTTGGTATTCTGGCGTTATTGTTATAACTCTTAATAGAGTCCTGTAGAAAAAAATGTATTGAAAGCAGTTTGCTTGTTTTATTTTCAGACTTCTGTTGAGCAACGTTAACCTCTTTTTATAATACTCCTGCAGAGGTTAGTGTTTAGTCCCTGTTTCATCTGATCGCGACTATGTGGTCAAAGCTGTCGGAAATGCTAAATTTATAGGTAATGGACTAGGGCTCTTATAAGTGCAGCGGCATGGTAAATTTTACAACTTATTTTTCAGGTTTATTAAGGAGGAATTTTGCGAAACTGTTCCTTATCAATTCATTAAAATTTAAGGGTCGTATTTTATATATAAGGTTATTTATGTTTATCTTTTATTATTAGCTGTTTGTAATGTAAATTTAAAGATGTCATCAACACTCCATTTGGACGTCTTAGAGGAATGAATTATTATTAGATCTATCAATTCATATCAGCTCAAATTCCGTGCCTACGCAGTCATCATTGCATACATCCAGTTCTAAACTAGATAAGCGTATTATTGAGATCAAGGTACCCTATTATATATTACTGTGATATGAATAGGTGAAACTGGTTTAAAAATAGTACTTTATCAGCGTCTTAAATTAGTGGTTTATGTAGAGGCGGTGTAGGTCAGAAAATATAAGAAACCTAAGATTCGACGTGGTGTAGGGCTCGTCTAGTGGTCGCCTGGCTAGCTACCAATTTCTAATTGAAAAACATGACGCACTTATCGATGTCTCGGAAGCTGAACGTGACAGTCCAGTCACGGTCTAGGTTTAGTTTTCAAATGTATATTTTACCTATTGTGGATTCAACAAAAGATAATGAATCGACAAAGGCGGAATATATATGAAGAGTTGATGACCCAGAGAGAATCTTAGACGCCCGAGTCCTTAGACTCTTAGAATTGCATTGATTTGTACTCATGTAAATGATTAAGCTATATGAGACATACGTGGTAGAACTCGGCTGACGGACGTACTGCGGCGCAAGTGCGGAAGTCGGTTCGATAAATTTGTCGAATCGAAAAATTCGATATATTTATCGAATGTTAATTAATTATAATTAATTTGATCGTAAAGTATTGTAGTAGCTCTATATTCTCTTTGGATTCGACCTAGCTTTTCGATAACTTTTGTCGATTGTATCGAGGCTCGATAAATTATATAAAATGTCGATAAAACCCACTTTATCGATTTGAACTGTCAATTTTATCGAATTTTATCGATCGAAAAGATCCGTACTTGCGCCGCTGATGCGTTTGCTGATTTACCACTTTACGACAGAGGTAGCGAACATAATATTTAATATTTGGGTACCTGGTGGTAGGACTAACTCTTCAGCGTGTGTCCTTCTGGTTGTGGGTACCAAAGCTTTGCTCGTATGGTCTGCCGCCAAGCATTAGAGTGCTCACAGTAATGTATTGTGGTTTGATGAGCAAAGTAGTCAGTGAAATGATTACAAAATACCTGATATCTCAGGGTCACGACTTGCTCTTCTTGTTACGGTGTGCCTAGTATAAAAAAGCTAGGTTAGCTAATAAAAAACGTAGGTGACTGAGTCTTTGTATGAAAATATGAGCAAAGTTATCCCAATTTACTATCAAGTATCAACTACTTGCCTACATTTTTCATTTTAATTAGCGGAAGTATCCCAGTGTAATTTTGCTTACAATAGTTTATGTAAATGCTTATGGCATAAAGTAAGGAAAGCTTATCTGGACGTCGGCTTTGTTAAAAACTTGATAATATAGTCACTAAACGACACACAAGGCATCATCATGCCGAACATTTTCTGTACAATTTATTTTCCACTATAAATTCTCTTGATTATTCGATTTTTAGACAGAAGCCCTTGGCCCTACAGAAGTTATTACCTGCCACACCGTATCTACTAAAAATACATTAGTTTCATGGTGAATAAACATACTACTAACCAACTTTTTCAAATGAATCCCAACTTGAAATTGAACTTAAGGAAATTGAGATCGTTTTAACTCGGTCGGTTTAAAGTTGCGCAGACGCATGCCTCGATGTTGCCAGTTGTCAGTAGCTTGCGATCGATCGATGCGAACGCACGTGCGTTCTCTTTCTGAATTTATTGATCGCTTGAATAGATCCATTTTGTGATTTAGTGTGCTCAGTACTTTAAGTGATTTCGTCGATTCAGTGGATTGTGTTTGTGGTACGCAGTTTCACCTTTATTCTTTGGTTTGTATATTTTTGTTGTCTATTTTGAGTTATTATCTAAGGCGCTTTTAATTTCATATGTTGATAAGTGTGATAGTGGTTTGGTTAACGCTTTTGATTCTAAATTGAGGTCTCCTTTTAATCATTAACTAAGTATAGATTCAAATATTAATATCGCTTCTTAAACTCACGTCAGTTTCCGTGATATCATCAAAAACAAACACAGTTTGAGTCATCAAATCTAATGAATGAAGAATAACCTCTAATTAAAACAACATTGGCTATATAACACATAGCATCACCCACAACAATCATTGTCAACATTATTATCACTGTTTACGTAATAATTAACAGCAGTGTCAAGTAAAATTAATCTACTATTACAGAGGTCATTCGTTTGATTAATTTAAAAACGTGTTCTGTTGGCTTGTGTCGTTGGACGGTGAATTAGATAATTAGAACATGGACTGGATTTGAAATATCTTGAATATTATCGGTGACAGAATGTTAGATGTCCACACGTAAGTCGATTTAAGTCAGAAAAGATAGACCAAGAGTTTTTACAAAATGTAGCTTTCCAAATCTTGTTTGATATGATTACGTAAAGGTTGGATTAATCAATCTATTTATTATTATTATAGATCTTACTGACGAATGTTGTGGTAAAATAGCTACCTAGGTAGCTATTATAAAACACCTCTACTACAGGTGTTTTTATTATTCGATTCTAAAATTGTTCTAGGCGCTGTGTAATTATTTCGCTGCTGTACAACTTTTAAGTCCTGTTTTGTTTCATCTTTGAGTTTTTATTTTGTATTATGATAAAATGTGACTCTTCAGATTGTAGATCTTCTAAAACTTTGTGAATATGCATTTCTTTTAAAAGAGTTTTATTTAGCATTTTGTACAATATGATTAAATCTCTGTATAATTAACTTTTATAGAGGCTCAATTTGAGGCCAAAGATAAAATGTCTAGTTTCGTCATAGATGAAAAATGTAGAAAAAGTTGTAACACCTGTTAAGAATTGGTAACAGTTTATTTACCATTATCAACTATCATTTAAAATGGTCCTTTACAAGGACAAAATTCCAGAAAGAGTTTAGTAGAGTTAAATGTACTAATCGCAAAGCGACACTGACTTGTTTCTATTTAGAATTACATAATAAAATCATCAAAGATGTTAATAAATGGCAATGAAGCATTGATTTCAATCTACATATTCAAAACAAAGATTCTTGAACAAAGTCCATAATATGACGAAAGTTCAGGCGATCCTTGACATTAGAAAAAATCTTAAGAACCTGTGAACATATTTAATCAATCGCTTAAACAGAATTCGTACAAATTTATCCACATTCATACATAATGAATCATATAGGTACTACCAAACGAATAATTTACGTATTTCTATCCTACTAATATTAAATGGGAAAGCTTAATTGTTTCCCAATCACGCTGAAACTAGTGAAAGGATATAGCTGAATAGGTGTCGCTGAAAGAGTTTGTATTGACAACTAGTAAATATATGCTAGGATTTCTCGAAAATGACGCTATAACGATTTCGTTGCAACTCATAAAAGGTCTAAAAATCAATATATTGTTGTTTTTGATAACATTCCGAAAATGTAGAAAAGGTCAGTAGTAACGTCTTCGTCATCTTACTATTCTTATCTCACAAAGTATGTGGGATCGGTACAACATGTTTTCTTTTCTACGAATATCTATCGGTAGTCATTTCGCTTTTGATTCCTTTCTTACTCAAATGTCATCTTTGATCCACGCAATCCATTTATACTATCTTCCTCTACACCTAGTATAATGCTTCTTCCACATATTACACATTAAAAAAAAAATTACGAATGGCATACGAGATTGTCAGACGAGCCTGTGGTACAGAACACAGTAGTCCAGAATGTACTTTGACTCTTCACTGTTATATAAGCTTCTATCAGTTTAGTCGATGAATCATTATTGATTTTTGACTGTGTTGTGATAGGCAGGCGGCCGGTGTTTTCTTTACAAACATTTGTTTAACCTGAGATAGCCGTTCTGTCTGTAAGGTCACGACCGTGGCCGTTCGTTATCGTATTTATTTTTGAATTGAATATTATAATACCTTTTTTTCCGTTAGGAACTTTTTGTAAAGGCATATGGCCCTGTTTTTTAAGTGTTCTGTCTTCGACCTTCATTCTACCTGCTGTTCATAATCAAAATAAACGACAAAAATAACAACCGACGACAATCCTCCTGATATTTTTCAACCACTATCTACTACTATATATCAAAGCTATAAATGTAATAAAGAAATACTTCTGAATGGAAGGTATATGCCGCTTGTTATCAACACATACCTTTACCTTCTAGTAACATAATGTATTCGTATTTATTTTACATTGAATGCCTTGTCTCCTCCAACAACATATTAAAATAAAAAAATGTTTTAAATCAAACCAAGCATAACATTAGCACGTAAAATTGTGTAGCTTTCACTGAAGGAAACATTAATCTGCGTATGAATAAAAGTAAAAGTGTGTCCAAAGAATGCGACTCTATAAAACTAGATCTAAATTATCTGGTACACCAGGTGAGCAAAATAACGTACAAGTGAATTAAATAAAAACTAAGACTCTTTGTACTCAGAACCGGATTGTCGCAAAAAACAGATCGCGAGATACCTCATGTTTTAATAGACGTGACAAAAGCTTAGCTACCGTGTTCATTTTTTAGCTTCAACGTATTTTGTTGGCTGTTGATAGGATAGACGTCTTTATAAACTACGTACTTACAGCTTCGGCTAAATAAAGTCGCCCTTATTCATAAAAACTCAATAAGACAATCTATGCTTTAAACTGCTCTGTCAACTTCTCGTTGACGGAAGCTGTTACGCGTGAAAACGAGACAAAACACTTTCTAGTAATTAAGTAAGTTACGGACGTTTATGAATAAGGGCTTATATATCTAACTGAAAAACTATAGAAAGGATTAACGCTCAATTGGACTATTATAATCTGGTATAGAACCAGTTGGAAGTGTGAACATTCTGGCGATAGTCGCTGATAAATAGATGCATGGTATATGATAATGGCATCTCAAAACAAATTAAAAGCAATTGACAATACCATTGAGCTGATCCGAGCAATTTGTTTAGTTATTTAAATACCAAACAGGTGCCCAGTTAATGACGTTCAAACACTTAATTTGCCTATTTATACTTGCGTACGTCGGAAAACGGAATATTTAAATCATATCATCATTATCAGCCTCTTACGCTCTCACCACGCGGACCCAGTGCGGCTTGGTGGATGCCACATGTCCTCGAATTTTGAGGTTCTTGAACATGCTGGTTTCCTCACGTTTCTCTCATGTTTTCCTTTAGAGCGAGTATGGATCCGCACATAACTTGATATAAGTCATTGGTGCGGCCGAGTCGAGGTTCGAACTATGGTGCGTCGGATCGAAAGTCACACGCAAGATCCCGCTCGGCCACACTTGCTAAATCATATAACTTGTACTTATTCTTGTCCTGTCAGTATAATTTATATACCTACTTATACGTTTATGACAGGTATGATAGGTATATCCAATAATAAACATTCATTCAACAGTTCAACTTGAAGAAGTAGTGGGTGGGATGTCCGATGTGCAGGCTATTAACCCCGGATTAATTATAATATCATCTGAATACATAAAACATCTGATGTAGTTCCGATATATTTAGCCAAATCAAGTCTCCCACGTCTATCTGTCATCTGTTTTCGATGTTATGATGAATGATCCGTTGAGGAAGGTTTTTTTTAACTAAATCGTGTTTCCGGTGCTGGAGTACCGGATGGTAAAGATTAATTATTGAGTTCGGAACTGAACGTTAGGTGAGAGCATGTGGTTAGTTACATTTTACGGGTATTCAAATTGTAACACTTATTTCGTTGTTATTTTACGCTGGCTTCTGCTTGTGGTTCAGCCTCGTGGTATTATAGTTACGCCAACAGCTTCGGTATATGCATTAGCTTTGCTTAATATTTTATCAGACTATCCATTATAATATAATTTACCGTCCATAATTCCGAAAAAAGTTTTATAACCATGCCTGGTATCACACATAACTATATACGAGTATTATATTCTCTATTTCTCCACAATATGATGTCAAGTTGTAAACGTTTTACGACAACCCAAATTACCACAACAAAAAGCAGGTTTCCAAAATTGGTTTTCGATCAACAGCAATCACGATTTTTATGGTGACAGATATGACTGGAGAAATGCCCTCAGAATTGATTGAGCTGTTTTCTTTTTAATTGATTTTAAGACCATATATAGGTATACAAGGACAGAGAGACAAATAAGTTTTTGTTCTTGAGACTCGAACTGGTGCAGTGAGAGCGCGTTGGTGACTAGTGAAACGAGTGAATGCTGGAGTAACACTGTTTATTGAATATCATAATTAGATGGATTACATCGTACACAGATCGTAAATGTTTTATAGATCAGTAGGCATAGACAATGTCACTTTCTATAAGCTTTATCTACAGTAGAGAAGTTTAAAAAGTATGGAATTGATGTACCAATTCGACAAGTCTCACGGTAATTAAGTAATTCTAATGAATTGAGATAATTCTCAATTGCATGCATTTTAAATTTTTGTGCTATCGATAACGATTGTAGAAACTGACTTTCTCTGATCCTGTTGTCTGCCAAGTACTTGAAAAATATAGTTTAATCTTAACTGTATTGTATCTATAAAGATATTTGTTTCCTGGAGTAGTAGTGGTTATAATTTTAAAAAATCCAATTTAAGTATGTACCTACAGGAAATGCACTGGATTATGTGTGACTGACATTCTGACATATTCATATTATTCATATAATAAGTATGTAAAAAGTTAGAATATCTTTTGAATCGCCTTAAAAATACTTGGAAGTTTTTGAGTATTTAACAAGTTTTTAATATACAATGTGGAAATCTATACATTTTAGAAGTTAAAACAAAAAAAGTCGAGATTCGGACTCAGTGTCGCGCCTTAGGAAAGGCATGTCTAGGACTAAACAAATATAAACCAAATAATATGACGAATAATAATGATGATAATAAACTAGTTTTCAAGTTCTCATACAAATGAAACTATTTATTATATTGACAAAGTAAGAGGAAGGCTTAGAAAGAGATTAATTATAGAGATAAGACAGTAGTGCAAGCTGGGATACTTAACGACTCTCGTATGTCGGATCCGAGATAAGAGACGATAAATGACCACGTGCGTAAGTAAAATAATGTGTATTTTCACCAAACACCATAAATGATCATTCAATAGTGAAGCAGTAATTTATTCACACTAAAATAAATTATCCGATAGCTTTAATTGTAAAGTTAATCCAATAGCTACCTAATAGTAGATTACAAAACAAGTAAGAGAATTTTATTCGAGGGATACAACCGGGGACCCAGGACCGGGGATTCGAGGCACCGAGATGATATTTTTTTTTATGTTTTTTGGTAACGAGACGAGCTGGTCGTTTGCCTGATGGTACGCATAACGCCGGCCCATAACAATTGCAGTGCCACCTAGAACTTTGAAACACAAAGGCCTGCGTGGCACTGCAGATCGCTCGTTACCCTGAGACATTAGGTATTAAGTCTCATAAGCCCAGTAATTTCACTGGATACTCTGCTCATCAAACCGGAACACAGCAATGCTTGCACACTACTGCTTGGCGGCAGACTTCACGAGTTATATTCTCTACTTTTTACCAGTGATTGCGAGAGAATAAATAGTACCTAGTAGGTACTATTTATATTTATCAAATTACTTACTCGCTTCTGCCCGCGGCTTTCACCCGCGTTCCCAAAGGAACCGTGTATTTTTCCGGGATAAAAAGTAGCCAATGTTACTCTATCTACGGTATCTAAACAAGTAAACATATTTCAATTTTATTTTATTATAATAAGACGAGCTCGTCGTTTGCCTGATAAGACCCATAACAATAGAACAACAGTGCAACTAAGAATTTTGAAACACAAAGGCCTTCGTGGCATTGCAGTGCGCTCGTTATCCTGAGACGTTAAGTACCATTAAGTCTCTTAAGCCTACTAATTTCCCTGGCTACTTTGCTCATCAAACCAAAACACAGTAAGCCTTGCACATTACTGCTTGGCAGCAAATTTCACGATCAAAGCGGCGGTACCAACCCAGATGGACACTCGAAGAAGAGTTAGTCCTACCACCTAGTAAATAATAATAGTTTAAATTAATTGTAAATTCAACATTGCCTGATCTGTACGTCGATGGATCAATCGAATTCTACAGCGAGCTTGTGCTTTCAGTGATTCAGGATAACATACCACCATAGTATAGGCCATTTTCTGGGACTCCTCTGGCTGGTTACCACCCTTAAGATCAGAAGAAATGGTGATGATGACTAATAAAATGTCGAAAACCTTAAATGTAGTGCTGGTAACATTCTCTGTTTCAACAAATTGAAACCTCATTATTGCATCTACATGTTTTATCAAATTCTTAGCACACTGTGTGTTATATGTTGTTTCATACAACACATTTCACAACGGACTTTCCATATTGCAGTACAATGCTACACGGTAATGAGGCAATGGTTATCTGTTTCATAATTTGTGTTGTTGGTTTTTGTTCTCGTTTTTCAGTTGTCTTCAGTTGATTATATTCTTTGATTGCCCACATATTATATAGTCGAATACATCTGTAGGTTCAACAGGTGAACTGATTCTTCTGCCAGTTTCTTTGTGAGTAGGTATCACCGTTTTACCTGCTCATAAAACTCCATGGAAAAAGTCATTACCTTCTCTGTTTAAGTAAACATTATCTTCGACCTCATCGCCACTTGATATCAGGTGACTGGATTGGTGTCTATTCCATGGTGTGACCCTACATTCATAACGTCATTAGCTTTTCATCTCATAACCTTTATGAGAAGAATTACCACAGAATTAGAGTCGCCGCATTATAAAAAACTTCTTTCATCACAGGCTTTCCACATCGCATTACTTTATACTTACTGCTCGCTTGAGATGTCACAACTTACAACGTTATCGCTTTTGCAAGCGGATGTAACGCCAGGTAGGAAGCTGGTAAGGGATCACTTTTTCAAAAAAACTATTTGTAAAGGACTTATTTATTTAATATTGATAGTTGTATTATATTTTGAAAAACTAATCTTTCATATTTTTGGAACCAAATTATCTTTTCTGTTACTGATATTGAATCACTCTAATGATATAAGAATTACTTTGAATTTGTTATTTTTTAAATCTTGCGATGTATTTACTAAACACAAAGTTCGTGAAATTACGTCTGGCCTTATCATGGTGGATAATCTAGAGTCATTGTATAAAACTGCAATTGTTAGCCTATTGTTACCACAAACCATGGTGTAAGTTGAAAGCATGACGAACTGTACTGTCGTCCTAATTACAACGCAATTTGTCACGTTCTACTGCTCACAAACAATTCTGCCTGTATGCCCATCAGAATCATACCGTTCACATTTTATCACTACGATGGTTCAAATTGCATCACCAGCTTAATTTGACCTGTCTCGATATCCCTATCTATTCCATCTAACGGAGCTTTTCAATTGCTAGTCAGGGATCTATGAAATTTGGTCGTAGTTTAACCTCCAAATGGACTTCGTTGATATCATCTATGCAGGTCGCGACCTTCCAATGTACTCCAGTTGTGGGAATTTCATAGCATATTGACATGAAATTGAATTTGATTCGATTATTATTAATGTTTTGGTGGTAGAGATTTAACGGTTACTCGAAATTTGACCTTTGCTATAAATCAAATTAATTCGACTAAACTTGCCATTTGAATATGTCAGAACGACGTGATGATATATGTGTATTTCATAACGTTAGTTTAGCGGTGACAATTATCTTTTCATTATTTCATTTCAGCAACAAACTTTGCTTTGAAATGATTTATTACTTAAAATTTGTCTTTGTCGTCAGTTCAGTCAGTCCGTTAAGCTTATGTCATATTTCTTCCAACCTTAAATGGGCTACCTGAACTGGATCCAACAAGATAACAAACAAAACATCAAGTACTTAAGTATCTTTGTCAACTATTCATAACATTTCTAGCTGCTTTAAAAGTATTTAAGAGTCATTATACTTAATATTTGGTCATTGTCTCCCTCCTTTTAACTAATTAAGTGTTTACTCCATTCTTTTCGACTTGTATAGCATCTTTGTGACGCAATTGTAAGCTTTAATACTCAGGGTTTAAGTATGGTTTACGATTTTCTTAGCAAAGTCTATTATAATTGTTAATTTCAGCGATGTAATCGTCGTCACAATTGCTTGATTACTACAATTAATCGCAATTGAACGGAATTTGTACAGTTTCCTACTTCGGTGTCATGAAATGTTATGTCTCGTAATTTTTCATCATAGTTATTGTATAATTATCCCTACACTATTTGTAATTATAATAAGAACCTACATAGCTGTACGTATGATGTATCAGGTAGGGACTTGTTTATAAGTTTATTAATGATTATATGTACCTATCAGAAACTATGACATTTCTATAACTAGCAAAATGAAAATAATCGTTGCTAGCTAAGCTAAGCTTAACCTCAATACGGTGATTGCTTCTTATTTCGATTTTGATTTTTCTATATTTTACGTTTTGAACAACTTCAGTTTGTGAAAAACCCTTATTCGATTCTTTACTTTGGTTCAACTCTATCCTATCAATCAATCACAAACTTAATCATTTCCAAACGCTGTTTTTCCTCCTCGCATATACACTAATTTAAATTCACAGCCGAACTCCACTAGCGTTTGTTTCTGAGAATGAACAGGAAGCATGCACTATATGTACAGTTTTGTACAGTTTCGATCGTTCATTACAATCACGATTGCACTCTAAAAGTAGATCGGATTTTGGATGCTCGGATAACGGATGTGTTGAGGTATTTAGGTTGGGGAAAATGCATTGTGATGACCCTGTTGATATCATTGTTCTTTAAAATATAAAGGCTTGTGATTGGCCAATATGACACACCTGATGGTGAGATGAGTTGGTTCATAAACTGCTTGATCTTAGTAGGTTTTTAAATTGCCATTGTTTTCAACTTCAATACTACGAACAAAGTCACAATCCACGGGATATTTACCATGTATGATATCTTGAGCTTTCGATACTTCGACTCTGCTGCAAGCGCTATGATCACGGTCTTATTCAACTATATTTGCTTAATTAGATTGAACTAACCACATTTTTTTTATCCTAAAACGTTACCTTGACCTCTATTTCACCTGATCTTAAGTGATGATGCCACTGGAAGTGGATAAACCTAGAATAGGGTAGCCTTGTTGTCACATTAATTTTATTTATTGGTTTTTATTTTTATTTATTCATAAAAACCACAGCTTTTAAAACTACTTATATTAGTAACTACAGCCAAAAACGGTAGTACATTTTTTTTTCAGAATACGTAATTGTTATACGTCATTACTGAGGCCTATTAGACAAACAGCATGAGCTTGGAAGGGCTTATCGTTATCGATAGTACGAAATTATTGGGCAGTAGTAGTTTAATTATTAAATTTGTACTTCACCGTATTATTACTCATCACACATAATTAATCCTACTAATCCTATTATCCTACTTATAATACTATAAATGCGAAAGTGTGTTTGTTGGTTTGTCCTTCTTTCACGCAATAACAGAGCAATGGATTGACGTGATTTTTGGCATAGATATAGTTTATGGACCGGAGAGTAACATAGACTACTTTTTATCCCGAAAAATGCACGGTTCCTGTGAGAACGCGGGTGAAAACCGCGGGCAGCAGCTAGTCATACATAATTCCACAGTTGACTTGCCTTGCGTAGAAATTAGAATAGTAGGCGGAGAGAAAGAGCGCTGGACATTATAAATGTGGATTTTTATAAAGTGGTATATCATTGTTATTTCGCGATACTTTCTGGTTCGTTATAACTTATAGTTGACGTAAACTGTATCGACCATTTTTTTATTGATATTGTTTATATCAGGTTAATACAAAAGTCAGCGATAGTTGATTTGAAATGCACGATCTTTAATCATCTCCAATCAGTCGTTAACGATTTCTTTGGTTATATTCAATGTCTTCAAAATGTTAGGCGGTTATTATGCAAAGAGATGTAGATGTGTGTACATCCGTAATGTGTTGTGATTGTAGTGACCGCGCTGGGACGTCAAAAGAGCGGTTTATTGCTTAACTTCTCTATAGATTTATTATTCGGTTAACGTTTAGCTTGGATTATATTAATATTAACGACTAACCACATTCGGGAAACGTCAGTCTCGTCTCTATATCCAATAGCGTATATAAAAAAACCTAAAATAGTAGGTATATCAAATGATGAATTTGAAGTTTTTCGGTGAAGGTCATGGTGATGCAACCGTCAACAAAGCCAATTTATAGTACTTTGGCCAGCTGCCAACTGGGGATACTCAAAATGAGAATTCTGCAATGAAAAATCTGCTAATTCAGCAATATTCATTGTTCCTACTCGTAGGTACTACTAACTGAGCGCGAAATGAATCGTCGCATCGGCCACTAACGATGATTTTGAACGTCTAATATTACGAAATCCATCTGATATTCCCCACATAGCATAGGGGTGGTTTTGGAACATTGGATTGCAATGTTGTGGATTTGAATGCTCGTGTATATGGCCTCTAAGGCGTCTTGTCTAAATAACAAGAAGAAGCAGGTTCGAATCCTGTTGACAGTTAAATTTTTGAGATGTCTATAAATATAGGTGAAAACCACTGGTTGAAGCTAGTAAATACTAGCTCAAACCAAAAATCACAGTTTCGCGTTTATAATATTATATAATTTATATATAGTAGGAATTAGGATAGGATAGTAGGAAGTAGGATGTGAACATCTCGCTAGTGTTGGTTAACATTTTAAAATATATTATAGATTTTTTTAACAACCACCATTTTTCTTCAAGCAATGTGTGGTCACTCGTATCTCTGACGTAACTTCAACGTCAATACAAGCCACATTACCTATTCATAGATCTGGTATGCGATGTAATTAGTTCTCATTTCTGATAATGAGTGATCAGACCCATTGTAGAGAGCAATTTGATTTGTTTATGAGTTTGCGTCACTTCTGTGAGGCACGAAGGCTGGGGTACGTAGACTTGGGCATTATAATATGTGGAAAATCACGTGTTATGTGGAGAGCCATGCCATGTGATTTTGAAATTTAGTGATTCATCTGTAGCTTCGTTGAATAAGACGACATTTTTGTCTAGGTAGCTCTGGTTTCAATGTGTCATCTTGATCTTTTCTTATGGGAACTGGAGATGTGATCTAAGACACTCTTGCTTTTTATTAGGTTGGGTATGATTAGTGGTGTCGATTCTGACCTAAATTTTAGTTTCAATCTCTTTCCAAATGAATACGCGAAAGAGATGATGAAAGAGATGGAACATATTTTAGATTTGTCAAATCAATACACTAGCTTCTGTCAAGTGTAAATTTAACGGCAATGAATTTAGTAGCGTCTAATTTATCAAGGGTGGAAGATATTTCACAGCTCTGTAACTAAATTTAGATCAGCCAGATATCTTCCATCGCTTTCTCATGTTATGTATTAGAAAGAGAGAGAGAGAGCGTAGAAATTGGTTTAGGGATGAAAAGACAGAATCGACACCACCGTATCCCATTGTATCACCATTGTAGCGGTTAGACGGATGAGTTTCAAATTAGGACCTACATTTTATAGACAGATTACTTTAGATATTTTATGAACACAATTGAAAAAAAAACACCAAGGTGCTTGCCAAGCGTGGTTTACTATGGCAAAACCTCCCTTCATGGAGGAGACCGATTTCCAGCAGTGGACGATATCTAGCTGTTGATGATGATAATGATAAAGGTATATACTGTACAGTCTACATACTCATAATAGAAAAGCTATTAAAATTAAACAAGGAGAGAAAGAAATGGCATTTACGGCAATTTCCTTAAGGAGAGATTTATTTAAGGCAGTAACAAATCTAATGCTATAAAATATGTCAAAATTATTATACAAAACATGGGATGCGGGCCATTAAGCCGGGACATCGGCCACGTGACGCTGGCCAGTTTTTATGTCCACAAAAACTGTTACAAAAACGAACAGCTGTTTGTTGTAACATAAATAACAGGGATAACGTGAGAAAGGTCACTTTTAGTTTAGTTGTATATGGACTCATAAATAACCCCACATATTCATCTAATTAAATAAGAAGATCAATCATGAAATCCCAAAACATCAGAGCTGATTTTTTTTATTCCTACCACATCATACCTACCATTTTATTCCTTACCGCCTCCAAGAAATATTAGTACAGTCAACAAAACAAAGCTTTGCGTGAGACACCTACATGTTATATGAGGGTTCTTGATCTATCAAATGGGTAGCACTCGCTTTCCATTATGCATAATAATACTGAGTAGACACTATCTACTCAGTAGGTATTATCTATTACATCAATACAAATAAATAAATTGAAGTGTCTGTTTTTAATATCAAAATAACAGCCTTTTACCAAAT
Organism: Crocallis elinguaria; assembly: GCA_907269065.1. NCBI lineage: Eukaryota > Metazoa > Arthropoda > Insecta > Lepidoptera > Geometridae > Crocallis > Crocallis elinguaria. The sequence continues at coordinate 5,936,305 of OU026076.1, forward strand.
GCATATGAAAGTATATACGGTACCAATAACAAAACAACCATTTTTAAAATTTTTGTCTGTCTGTCTGTCTGTTTGTTCCGGGTAATCTCCGAAACGGCTGGACCGATTTTGACGGGACTTTCACCGGCAGATAGCTGATGTTACAAGGAGTAACTTAGGCTACTTTTATTTTAGAAAAAGAATTAGGATAGATAGATAAACTCTTTATTGAAACACAACAGTACAAAAAACAATAAAAACTAAAATCTTAATAACTAAGTGTCACAATGGGTGGACTTATCGCTCATAGCGATCTCTTCCAGTCAACCCAAGGTTAGGATTCCGCGCAAAAAAATAAAACCCATGAAATCCAATATCTTCGCGCGAGTGATACCGCGGGCAGCAGCTAGTATATTATATATTGTAATATGTATACTAGACAGACGTCCATTTAGCCAACACCTGTTTATATTTTGTAGGAAAACATCTCCGTATCTCCAAGCCGGTGGTCCCGTCCCGCTGATACTTCTCAACTATTGTAGATATCGTGAATACTGCAATGTTAGATTTAATCAGTTTAGTAACTTGCTTATGTTTTTAATGATACCGCCTGCGGGTTGATTTTAGGAAGATAAAATGGTGTACGGGTTTTTAAGTAAAGAAAGTCAATTTAATATTTATGGCGTCTGTAACCTGTTTATATAATCATTATTGTCACAGCCGCTTACAAGCTATTGTTCTATACATTTTATAGCAATTAATATCACCTATGCTGTCAAACTGCGTAAGATATTTATAGTTACAAACATTTTTTTCTTTATTTCTGTCTAATTCTAATATTATGTATTCTGTGCTAATAATATTTGCGTCCTGTGATTTTAATATCGTGGGGATGTTTAGAGGAACCTGAATGCATTTTATCCTACTAATATTATAAATGCAAAAGTGTGTTTGTCTGTTGGTTTGTTGACTTGTCCTTCTTTCACGCAGCAACGGAGCAACGGATCGACGTGATTTCTGGCATAGTTATAGTTTATGGACCGGAGAGTAACATAGGCTACTTTTTATCCCGGAAAAATGCACGGTTTCTGTAGGAACGCGAGTGAAAGCCGCGGGCAGCAGCTAGTCTGTACATAAAGAAGCCATGTCACTACTGGGGTATAAAGTAACATAGGCATATTTTTCATCCCAAAATATGCGCGGTTCCTGTTAGAACTCGGGTGAAACCGCGGTCAGAAGCTAGTTATTAAGAATTTATAAACTGAACCCAGAATGTTGATTATTTATAAGGGATATCATTCCATACGCTAACTCAACAATAAACAGTCATCGACATATGCCAGACAAAACTCCTTTTCAAGCAAAAAAGTAGATCATGTGCAATCCTCCAGTTCAAAATTACAAAACAACCACAAGCGACCACGAGCACCGTTATCCATTAATTGGGAGATTGGAAGGACCTTAACGGGACCGGAGTCCGCACCACGACTTGCGCCCGCGTCGAATGCATTCGCCATGGAATATACAGCCTGGTGAACAGGAAACTTTGTTTATTATGCTTTTCATTTTTGTTTCTTCCTCTTTTAAGTAGTTATTGCGGTTTATACGTACATTTTGATGTGTTTTTCATCAGCTCATGCTTTTGTGGGAAATTTTTGAAGCAGATGAGTGCTTCTACCGTGCATCGTAATAATATGACGATCAGCTCGTCTAGTTATCAAATAGTATAAAAAAACGAATTGAGAACCTCCTCCTTTTTTGGAAGTTGGTTAGAAATAGTTCATCATTAGTCGAAAAACTGTCCACTGCTGCACATACTTGTATACCTTACGACGACAAACGTCATTATTTAACGTCATATTATTACTACACGTTTGCTTTCTGTCCGATAACTCTAATGAATCTGTTTGCATTGTACCTATAAATTTTATTCTGTATTTTCGGTACCTATACCTAACGGTGACATAATTCAGGGGAGATGGCGCTCCAGCGCTTAAACATTTTTAAGTATACTTTTACTGAGAGGAAATAAAGCGATCAAAGTATGACTCTCGACAATTATATTAGGAAACTATACCTACTGTACTCTTCCTTGTGCTGTGAAATATTTAAAGAGGGCATAGTTATAATTACAAGTAGAACGTCTTTCTTAAAAATCCCATTAGCACAGAATATTTTCACAAGAGTTATGGCTTTCGGAAGACATCCTCACATCCAAATATAGCTGCAAGCGATACGACACCTTGACATCCTGACGATTGCACAAACCGTAAGAAGCTTATTTCTTCACCAATTTAAGACAAGACCAGCTAGCTTAGAACTTCAATCCGATCTCTGCATAACGCACAGAAAGGTTTTAGCTGATTGGTTTCTATGTAGCACTAACCAATTCGTCAAGAACTCTGCGTAAGTAACATCACTTTGTGGAGATAGGTCCTTTTCCAGTGGATAAAGCTAGAGGCAGGATTTAGAAAACCAATTTGTCTGTCTGTCAACAGGATAAGGGAAATTTAGTGCCCTTCGTGCTTCAACGCAAGATTTGGAGTCATTCGGCTAGGGCTATATTTGAACCTAATTACGGTGAAAAATAAGCTTACTTAATTATTTTTGTAGAAGTCTTTCGTTGAGTTGAAAAATCGTTTAATCTCTATCTTTGTTTAGGAAAATAAAAGTAGAAGTAATAAAAACTTTGTCACGGCTTTAATCAGAGATGAATTTAGCCACAATTCTCAAATGGGCAAAAGCAGTGGCGGGGAAAAAATGTATTTTTTGAGTATTTAACCCGCCATACTTACTAAGAGGTAAATTAGGCAAATTATGTATTATTATATCTACAAAAGTATTTAACCCTCGATTTTCAAATTTCCCGCCACATTACTGCCCCATCCACCCTAATAATAAAATCAAATTACATTACGTATACTGCCTGAGAAAAAAAAAACAAATTAGGTATATATAAAAAGTTACAATATCAAAACGAAACAAATTCCAAACCATAACAAAAATAGTCTCGACTCTCGCGCCACCCTGCAGTTCGAAGATCGATAAGTTATGCCTACTAAATGGAAAATTGTCGGCTTTTGCTATCAACAAGGAAATAATAATACGCTGCTGGCACGTGGAAACGAAGAAGCAATAACAAACAAACCTAATATATGTATTGAATAGCAGCAAATGAATCGCTCGTTCAGTACGGATCTCTTCAATAAAAACACCTACACATCCAATCGCCGCCAAGGCCAATGTAATTGAATCAAAGATTCAAATTCAATATATTCAATTAAAAACCGATTTCATTCCGTTTATTTTAACATTAAAATGTTAACTGTTGATTTAACTATAGCCAGTGGCTGAATTCGAACGATCATTGCCAGATGTTACGCCTGAATAAAAAAAAAGATATTTTTTTCCTTTTAAATCCGTCTGTTGACAGAGGATTCCTCCGACCTTGAACGTGACAAAACGTCAGGATTCGAATTTTAAAAATAATTCAAATTTAGAACGCGAGTTCCCGCGGCGCCTCACAGCGGGCTGTTTAAATATAGAACGTGGTCTATTCTGGAATACTGAACTCCCGGACGATGTCTTCTTATTGTTTTTGTGGGATCATCAAATAAGTTTTATTGGATAGTGATTAGCCATCTTTAGGCCAAAAATGGTGAAGTTCCGCTTTTGGTAGTAAATATTCGACTTCTATGTGACGAGTGGTCAGTGACGACTAGTATTTGTATTCTCTTTGGTGACGAGTGAGTGTCAGTGAATCAACACATGGTGCACAGTTAAAACAAAGGAACGTTGAACACTCCCGAAGCTCACAGCCAAAGTTTTTTACTGACCATTGTCCTATCAGCCTTTTGTTATCTGATTTTTTACAATCGTCTAATTGTAGGTCAAGACCAGGGGCCTTACAGACTGACAAAATCGTCTTTTTTCGACTCCAACCCGATTAAAACCAGCGGTCGCTATGTACTCGGCTGGAAGGAATTGTAGGAAAGCTTGCAAAACCAGCTTGGTTGAATGAAAAGATTAAAGATTTTGAAGAACTTGGCTTTTATTGAACTCTCCAAGTAAAAGCGACTAAAGCGAATTATTCACAATTATTCAGAGACGCGTCTAAAGCGTCAACTCATGCTTCATAATATCAAAATTCTATACAGTATTGACATAAAATATGGAAGCAAAATTCGATGCTAAGGCTAAGACTGAGACGATTCTAAGCGTAGACTTGGCTTCCATATGTCAAAACTGTATAGAATTTTGATGTATGGAAGCGTGAGTCCACGCTTAGATTCGTCTCTGAATCTCAGCCTAAGGCTGATATTCAGAGACGAGTCTAAGCGTGAACTTTGTCTTCCTTATGTCAAAAAGTAGTGCTTACGCTCTAATTTGTATTCAGAGACATTTGGAACACTACTTAAACTTAGCGTATGCTAAGCAAAGCCTGAGTAGGCAATATCGACTACTTGAGCCGCTCTCAAAACAGAAGTGGCGCCACCAAATGATAACGGTAGAAACCATAATAACCAAACATTGAAATGTCAAACTTCAAAACTAACATGTTTCATTTATTATAATATCAAAATAGATTTATAGCATTAATATTGTTGTTTCACTCACTCCAGTGACATTTTGTATATCGCTATCTTTGTTGTATTGCTATTCATACATAAATGATAAAACCGGTAAACGTTCCGGTGAAAAAATTAAAAACTTAACAGCCATAGATAACGAGAGTGTGATCTTAGCTTAGACCGTGCACGAACTTTGTTTCTGAATACGAATTCGATTGAGCGGCTTAGCCAATGCTTGGCTAAGACAGTTCTTAGATCGTTTTAAGCTGTCGTCTCTGAATATCAGCCTAAGAGTTCTCTCTCAATCTTAGCCAAAGAGTCTCCAGTACATCAAATCAAAATTATAGACAGTCTCAAGAAATTAACCACAGTAACAGACCTTAAATTAAAGTACAATGGGCGGACTTATCGCTAAAAGCGGTCTCTTCCGATCAACCTTTGAATGGAAAAAGAAGGAGTGTGAGAGGTCGGTGGTGCAAATAATACTTACAATAACAGATACGTTTAAAGGGCAAAATGTACCATAGGATTCCATTATTCCAGTATGCACATTATAATTTTAACAAGTGATATAATATCACATAGAGAACACACAGAGAACAGTTTCAGAGAGGAAGTAGAAACTATCTGAGACTCCGACAATGTACTAGGGAAGCATAAAGAACAGCTGGTGACATAATCAAGGAAGTGAGAAGCTATTAGGACAATGACAAATCTAGGAACAGACTTGGGGCTAATGACATCGGTTGATTGAGTCCTATTTCAGGGTTATCCAAGTTTGGACCTAACTAATTTTTTTTCATTTTCCGTGCGTGGAAAGGCTATAAACTAGAATAATTGTCGTCTTGTGCCCGATAGAAGAACCCCTTATTTAACAGTTTGATTGCTCCCAAGACCACCTTGGAATAGTCGGTATGTCAATGGAATTGATTTCAAGAGTTGCGAGCCGTCAATTATCTTCCATCCCATTCTAATTTTCTTAATCAAAAAGAGAAATTGAAACTAAAATTAGAATTTGGTTTGAAACGCCAGACCCGTCATCATAGTCTTGCTATCTAGTCCAGAAATAACATAATATCCAAGGTGTTTGGTGTCCCGTCATATTGCATGACACCATCCGATCTGAGGCCGTGTTTATGTAAGCGATACTTAGTAAAAACACTATGAGACTCGCCGTTCTGGCATTCTGATAGCTTCCAAATGCGGGTTGACGCATGACGGTTAGTACTATTAGCTATACTGTGTCCGTATCCTGTTATTAGCTAAAATAATATTTAGTGGGATATTGAGTAAAAACTCTGTCGTGATTGACCAAAGACTGCCAAATAGGTAACTCTTCTGCTAGAGTACCATCTGGGTGCGTGCCACCGGTTAGATAGTCTCAATTCTGCCGCCAAGCAGTCATTATCAGCCTCTTACGCTCTCACTGTTGCGATACCGGTCTTCTCTCCCCAAGCAGTAGTGGGCATAAATTACTGTGTCCCAGTTTGATGACCAAAGTAGTCAGTGAAATTACTGGGCATAGTTTTAATACCTAATGTCTTAGGGTAATGAGGGCACCCAGAGTGCTGCGCAGAGTTTTGTGTTACAAAGTTCTGAGTAGCACTGCAATTATCAGAGGCAGGCGTTTGAATTGAGAGAGATTAGTGGTAATTGTGAGAGATTAGAGAAGTTAGTGGTAGGACTAACTCTTCTGCGAGTGTTCGTCTGGGTTGTTACCAGCGCTTTGCTCGGGAAGTCTGCCGCCAAGCAGTAATGTGCAAGCATTACTGTGTTCCGGTTTTAGAGCAGAGTAGCCAGTGAAAGTACTGGGCTTAATAAACTTAATATACCTAATGTCTCAAGGTAACGATCGCATTGCAGTGCCGCGCAGGCCTTTGTGTTTCAAAGTTCTGAGTGGCACTGCAATTGTTGTGGGCCGGCGTTATGCTTGCCATCAGGCAAACGACCTGCTCGTCTCGTAACCAAATAGTTAGATATAAAAAATAATCATTTAACCTTGATGTTTACAAACGCTAAATTTTACAATGGGTGGTTTAATTCAAATTAAATGGCTCCGTAGCTAAGTTGGTAGTAACCTTGCCTGCAAAGCGAGGGTCCCGGGTTCGATTCCCGGCCGGGGCAGATTTTGTGTAAGCATAAAGTTTGTTCTCGGGTCTTGGATGTTTGTGATGTGGGATGCAAGGGAGCCAAACAACAACTCAGCGCTCCAAGTCAACCTCACCTGCTCGTGGTGCATCCTGCTAAGCAACGGACGAGGCTCTGACGACCGATCAATGGCGGTATATCCATCAGGAAATTGGCGTAGCTAAATTCAACAGACCGATGACGGGCAGCAGCGCCATCGGTGCAAGAAGTTACGTCCTGCGGTCGCCAACCCGCATGCCCAGCGTGGCGACTATGGGCAAAACACTCTCCATGGCAAGTCAAAAAATACTACGGCCCCTAGTTCCCGGCCGCCAAGCTATTCCTGACCACGGCGGCGGTCATGGTAACGGTGAGGTAAGGGGTGCTAAGAATCCCCGGGCTACGGCAGGCCGCCAAAACAAACTGACCCTGGCTACGTATAATGGACGCACGTTACGGCTTAATGAACACCTTGTGCAGTTAGAAGAAGAACTGAACAACATAAGATGGCACATTCTGGGTTTATGTGAAGTCCGGAGAGAGGGAGAGGACACTATAACCCTTGAATCAGGCCATCTTATGTATTTCAGAGAAGGAGATCAACGATCCCAAGGCGGTGTGGGGTTTCTGGTCCATAAAGTCCTTTCTGACAACGTTGTTGAAATTTCTAGTGTGTCGACAAGAGTTGCGTACCTCGTAATCAAGCTAACCGAGAGGTATAGCCTCAAAGTTGTGCAGGTTTACGCACCGACTTCCGCACACTCGGATGATGAAGTGGAAACGATGTATGAAGACATATCCAAGGCCCTACATTGCACATCCAAGGCCCACTTCAACGTTGTCATGGGGGACTTAAATGCTAAAGTAGGAGTACATACTTGCAGTGAGTCGACAATAGGACCACATGGTTTTGGAAGCCGGAATCATAGGGGGCAAATGCTAGTCAACTTTCTGGAGAAGGAGGGGCTTTTCCTGATGAACTCCTTCTTCAAAAAGCAGCCGCAAAGGAAGTGGACGTGGCAGAGCCCCGATGGTATAACAAAAAATGAGATCGACTTCATCATGACGGATAAAAAGCGCATATTCAGTGATGTCTCAGTGATTACTAGGTTCAAAACCGGAAGTGATCACCGACTTTTACGAGGCTCTCTGAATATTAACTTCAAGCTTGAACGAACCCGTCTGATGAAGTCCACGCTCCGACCAAATATGCTCCAAACCATCGTTGGATCCGAAACATTCCAGTTGAAGCTGGAAAATCGATTTGCTGCTTTGGAAATTACAGATGACGTTGACCAGAAACTCGACCATGTGGTGAATATCCTCAGGGAAGAAGGCACAAAATTCTGCGAAAAGAAGCGTACGGGCAAAAAATCTAAACTTACAAGGGAGACTCTTCTACTTATGGAGGAAAGACGGGAAAATTCCTCGTCAACTTTGTCAGAACGCCGGGCTCAGGATAAAAAAGTAGCAAAGCTGGTACGACGTGACCTTAGATCCTCGAACACGCTGTCTATTAAAAAAGCAATAGAGAAAAATAGAGGTTCTAAAGTGTTCGTCCAACCACTCGGAAGAAGCCACCTGACAAAGTTGACCACATCAACGGGAACAGTCGTCGCCTCTAGGTCGGAGGTTCTCTCCGAAGTTTTAGATTTTTATGGCAAACTGTACGCTTCTCACGCACCGAGGCCTATATCCAGTACTGAGGATCCAAGAGCTAGATTAACCCGCCACTACACAGAGGAGCTGCCTGAGGTCAGTATAGATGAAATCGAGTTGGCTCTTAAACAGCTCAAAAACGGAAAAGCCCCGGGGGAAGACGGAGTAACAACAGAGCTCTTAAAGGCGGGTGGAGCTCCAGTATTAAACGAACTTCAGAGCATCTTCAACTCTATCCTCTTTTCTGGGAGAACTCCGAAGGCATGGACCAGAAGCTTAGTCGTTCTGTTTTTCAAAAAGGGTGATAAGACTCTTTTGCAAAACTATCGACCGATTGCGCTTCTGAGCCATGTCTACAAGCTGTTTTCAAGAGTCATCACGAATCGTCTTGCGCGTAGACTTGATGATTTTCAGCCTCCGGAACAGGCTGGGTTTCGAAGTGGTTATGGCACCATAGACCACATCCACACAGTGAGGCAGATTATACAAAAAACCGAAGAGTATAATCGGCCCCTGTGCTTAGCTTTTGTGGACTATGAGAAGGCCTTTGACTCCATCGAAACCTGGTCAGTTCTTGAGTCCTTGCAGCGATGCCAAGTAGACTGGAGATATATCGAGGTGATGAGATGTCTGTATGACGCCGCTACGATGACCGTCCAAGTACAGAACCAGCAGACTAAACATATCTACCTACGTCGCGGAGTGAGACAAGGGGATGTCATCTCCCCGAAATTGTTCTCGAACGCTTTGGAGGATATGTTTAAGACGCTGGACTGGAAAAATTGTGGCATCAATATAAACGGCGAGTACATCTCTCACCTGCGTTTTGCAGACGATATTGTCATCATGGCTGAAACTGTACAGGACTTGCAACAGATGCTGAGCAGCCTTGCTGATTCCTCTCTACGCATCGGTCTACGGATGAATTTGGACAAAACCAAGGTCATGTTCAATGAGCATGTTGATCCGGGACCGGTAGACGTTAACGGTGTCACTCTCGATATTGTTCAAAAATATGTTTACCTAGGGCAGGTGCTTCAACTAGGGAAAAACAATCTCGAGGGTGAGGCCAAGAGACGAATACAGCTGGGCTGGGCAGCATTTGGAAAACTTCGTCAGGTCTTTTCGTCGCCTATACCACAGTGTTTGAAAACGAAGGTCTTTGACCAATGCGTCCTACCAGTCATGACATATGGAGCCGAGACGTGGACACTCACGGCACGACTAGTCCACCAATTTAAAGTCGCTCAGCGAGCTATGGAAAGAGCTATGCTCGGTATATCTTTGAGAGATCGAATCCGAAACGAGGTTATTCGCCATCGAACTAAAGTTACCGACATAGCTCAGCGTATTAGTAAGCTGAAGTGGCAGTGGGCTGGTCACATCTGTCGTAGAACCGATGGTAGATGGGGTAGACGGGTTCTTGAGTGGAGACCGCGAATTGGCAAGCGTGGCGTGGGGCGTCCTGCGACTAGGTGGAGCGACGATATACGCAGGGTTGCTGGCAGCGACTGGAGAAGAAGAGCCGAGGATCGGGCTCAATGGCGCGCCTTGGGAGAGGCCTATGTCCAGCAGTGGACTGATGTAGGCTGATTATGATGATGATGATGATGATGATGTGTATCTGTGTGTGTCCATGCCACCTACGACACCGGCAATCCTAGTGCGGGGGTAAGAGTGTGTAAGCGTTTATTAATTGTTGGTAAAGTCAGTTTCTATCAAACAACCTTATTTCAAATATAATTTTCTTCAATATTAAATAAAAAAAAACTCAACCTTTAAATAGAACGTTAACCAAACCTCTACGATCATAGAAAGATATATTTAATTTATAATTACAATTTTTATTTCTCTTTTAAAGGTAACTAAACTTGATAAGGAAATGAAGTGAAAAGTGATAGTGATTATCATTGCTGAGAATGTCCGAAGATTTTCTGTGACGTGTGTAACAAGCCTTAAAAGTCCGGATTTCGTCCTTACTGACAGTCAGATGGGTATGTTTGTACTTTATATTATTTTTGTTGGTTCTCTTTTAAGGCGGTACCCCGAGTCAATAACATTTATCATTATGTCCTCTTTTCACACTGTCGGTTTGAGTTGGTGTAAAAGAGAAATAAGACCGCGTGGGACACTAAAATTGAGTAAAAAAAAACGTAACTACTTCAAAATTAGATGACTAATCGAAAATGTACCACTACCAAGTTTTTGTTATTATATAATACGTAAGTCTTGTTAATTCTATCAATATAATCAGAGATATTTCATCTCAAACTTATTTTTAGAGGTAACTGACATTTTTTGATCGAGTAAACCTTGCAAGTGGCTGATACTGACATAAATACTGCTATTTCTAACTTAGCTATAAAAATTAATCAACTATATTTTATGTAAGTACCTCATTTAGTACTGCATCATTTAAATAGTCCAAAAATGTATTTTGTTAATTAATAAGAAATTAAACACACCTACAGATATTTTTCAAAACAATAGACACTAATTTCATTTGTAATATAGAAGAAGTAAAGAAGTTTTTTTTTAATTCAAACTGATAGTTAAATATTCACGTGTTTCTATTAAATTTAGTAGCAAATTAAATTTCTTTCAAGATAATATATGCCCCATTGTAATGGATAACAAACACGACCAGATTTAAAAACCCTTTACACAATTAAACCCATACAAAATTGGGTGCAAGTCCCATCCAATACCCTTTTCAGAGATGTGAAATTGTATGACTATTGTTTGACTCACAAAATCGAAACAACCTGAAATAAACCTTAAACCCTTAGAAATAAAGTCAAAATTAACTTGCGCAAACGTTTTCCTGTTGAAGAACTTAATTTAAACAAAATCGGAGGCTATGTCAACGAAATTAAAGTTCTTTTAACACGTGACAAGTGAAAGACAGATTTTCATTTGTCTCATGCCCTGACAAAATATAGGCATTCAATTTTGAACCTTAATACCTTAACAAAAGGAAGATTTTGTTTCGGATGATTTAAAAGATTATATTTAGAAAAACGGTAGTTCATTGTGTTATGGATAGTGCTAAATGCATCTTCGTGTAGTTTGTTATCCAGAGAAAGGACTTCCATATAAAGATGGATGAACACGTGGTGATTATTTGTCACCTTCGTGGCTAAATCGTGTTCTTTCGTGGTTGGTGGTAACCCAGCCCAAAATGAGGGGTCCTGGTTTCGTTCCCAGGCAGGGCGAACTTTGTGTGGTAAGTATATTTGTACTCGGGGTCTTGGATGTTTGTGTTGTGTATCTGGGTCGGTCCATGCCACTTGCAAAAAAGGGAATCCTATTGCAGGAGTAAGGGTATGAACACACTGATACAAACACCCAAGACCCTATAACAAACTATGTTTATCACACAAAGTTTGCCTCGGCTGGGAATTAAACCCCTCACTTTGCAGACAGGGTTACTACAACTTAGCCACATACCCGCTGACAGGACTGTTCACTTACTTTTCCTTATTTTTATTCTTACATTACTTTTATAGCTAAAACTGTTTTCACTATCAAATTGCAGTTAGCAGTCATCAAAATGGTGTACGAATCATTACTTTGACGTTAATAAGTTCTTGTTAACGATGACGTTCATCAGATGTTAGGAATACGGTCTTGAACTAGATCCGAGTTCCAGTAAAACGGAGGAAGGTGATTGGTGACTAATTGGTGCAAATGAATTAAGGTTTCTTGATCACCGCTAATAGATAGGGGTATTTTAATGTTTAGGAAATCGTGACGTTACTACGCAAACATCAAAATGAGACGATGTTATTGGTCAGGCACTGGGGTGAGGTCATCAAAAAGGTTTTGATTTTGGAATACAAGATATACCATACATTATATTTGGAACTAGTTGCTGCCCGCGGTTTCACCCGCGCGGAGATATTGGATTTCATGGTTTTTATTTTTTTGCGCGGAACCCTAATTCATTTTCTAAAATAAAAGTAACCTAAGTTACTCCTTGTAACATCAGCTATCTGCCAGTGAAAGTCCCGTCAAATCGGCCCAGCCGTTTCAGAGATTACCCGGAACAAACAAACAGACAGACAGACAAAAATTAAAAATGGTTGTTTTGTTATAGGTACCGTATACACTTTCATATGCATTTGGTAAAAAGCTGTTATTTTGATATTACAAACAGACACTTCAATTTTATTTATGTGTATGTATGTATGTATTTATATGTATAGATATAATTTTTAAAATTCTGAGAGGTACTACAATAGTTATGGGCTTGCGTTTTACAAACGACCAGCTCGTCTCATTAACCAATAGGATAAAAAAACATTTAAAATAATATGTACTTGTACTCTTTCTCCGCCTCCTTCAGATAAGTTTTAACGGTGCATAAGAGTGTATAGTAGTCAACTTGTACACGAAGCTTGCTACCAAAAAGTCCCATTTCCCATAAACCTATTATTCTCACAGTGACAGTACCGTCTCGCACGTGAGCGGAATGTCCACGTTTCCCATTAACCAAAGAAAAGTGTTTTGTGAGCACGAATGGCATTCCCGAAGACTGCGGAGTACGGTTGCGTCTTATGTGGGCTTTTATGTTGTCTTAAACTTCTTGTTATCGTTTTGTGATCATTGGAATATAAAATTTGTTTTTTTTTTGTTATATATGATAGGCAGCTCCATCAGTTCGTTTGCCTGATGGTAAGTATAACGCCAGCCCATAAGAATTGCAGTTCCGCTCAGAATTGAAACACAAAGACTTGCACGGCACTGCATTTGCGCTCGTCTCATAAGCCTAATTTCACTGGCTACTTTGCTCATCTAACATAATATCGCTGTGCTCTTGTATGCTGCTGCCAAGCGGTAATGTGCAAGTATTACTGTTTTCCGGTTTTATGAGTAAAGTACTCAGTGAAATTACTGGCCTTATGAGACTTAATACGTGCTTAATACCTAATCTCTTAGGGTAATGAGTGTAATGCAGTCCTGCGCAGGCATTTGTGATTTAAATTGCTGAGTGGCACTGCAATTGTTATGGGTAGGCTTACCATCAGCCAAACGTCCAGCTCGTCTCGTTATCAACTCATTACAACAAATCCAAGTTTTTGCAATTTTGAATCAAACGCGAATCTATCAAGCCGTTATCGAAATCTGTTGAAGGATACGTTCTGGTTTTCTTATCGGTCGTTGACACCAAATTTAATATTCTCACACTGATTGCAATTATGTTCTAACGATGTTTTTGTTGATGTAAAGTTTGTCAAACGCTAACCTATTGTTTGCAAGCTTTTATTTACTTGAAATGTTTTTTATGTTGGTTTGTTTATGTCAAATTTTGACCTACTTCGTGGTATTTGATTGAGCTGCAATTTTACATACGTATGTAAATCGGATGAGAATCCAATATAATGATGCAAAGCTGCTGCCTTATCAGCTAACAATCTCGTGTTCGTTTTCAATACCAGACCGATTAAAACCAGCGGTCTCTAGTCTTCGTGTGGAAGAAGTTGTCAATAGTTTTCGCTTCTTTTCGTTTTGTACGAGCTTATTTCTTTAATAACCAGCGAAAATTTCATCATTCTCAGTCCCGAATTTATTTTTTGAAAATATATGCAATGTACAGACACGAGGAATTTACATAATTTTTTGTGTGTTAATTTTATCTGGCGCGACAAACACCGGTCTGCAAGCAAATAAGTCGCGGAACTTTGTGCTAATCAATCATTCAAATAATAGTATATTAGAAAGCGCAGACAAACAGCCAGACGGACAGCCGACAGTTCAAGTCCGTGTCTATTGTCTGTCTCACTAAAAACCGGAAAAGGGCTGCCGGTGTAGTTCCGGTCCGGAATCGTTCTTCCGGCCTATTGAGCCGTGTACCTATGTCCTTTTGAAGTTGAATCAATAGCTTTTTTCGATTGTTAACTGACAGGTTTATGAAACTAATAAGTTTTTATAGCGAGACGAGAGGGCCGTTTACATTAGGTATTAAGTCTCATAAGCCCAGTAACTTCACTGGGTAGGATTAACTCTTCTGCGAGTGTCCGTCTGGGTGCTCGGGCATGTGTAGTTGGCAGTCAAACAGTAGGTACTTACCTAATATGCAAGCACACTGTGATCCGGTTTGATGAGCAGAGCATGCCCATCAAACCGGACTACACATGCACGGCCACGGAGACGGACACTCGCATAAGAGTTATTCCTACCACTTGGGAAAATTAGGTAAGTTAGTAAAAAACAACATGATCTAGATTCCAGATAAATAACGTAGGCGATTTTTATTGCATCTAAATAGAGTAACAGACAAAACAACTTTTTACATCATCGCACCAAATATAATGTTCCCAGACTAACTTGCATGTTGATTTGTAATAATAATGCTATTTGACGCCTTCTATTTATTATTTAAACTACAACCTAAACCTATACATGGCAAGCTACAGTAGGTAGTAGTTAGTGAGAGGACTAACTCTTCTGCGAGTGTCCGTCTGGGTTGTTACCACCGCTTTGCTCGTGAAGCCTGCCGCCAAGCAGTAGTGTGCAAGCATTACTGTGTTCCGGTTTGATGAGCAGAGTTTCCAGTGAAATTACTGGGCTTATGAGACTTAATACCTAATGTCTCAGGGTAACGAGCGCACTGCAGTGCCGCGCAGGCCTTTGTGTTTCAAAGTTCTGGGTGGCACTGCAATTGTTATGGGCCGGCGTTATGCTTATCATCAGGCAAATGACCAGCTCGTCTCGTTACGAAATAACATAAAAAAAAGGTAAATAAATAACGCGTACACAACATAAATATTTTATACCGAGAGACAGAACGAGAGGCAATTGGCGACAGATTTCAATTCCGACATTGGTAGCTAGTGCTAGCCTAACGAGCTCAAGGAAATGCACTACTACCGTGCTATGTTTATACCAAGATTTTATCATCGCTGAAAGCTCAAGGTCGTGGTAGAGTTCACCCATCATCCGATGGTACGGTAGTCGCCTTGGTAGTCGACTTCAGTACCGAGCAATCATCATCATTAGCCAGATATCCACTGCTGAACATAGGCCTCCTCCTAGCAGGGGTTCTGCAATAATATACCATCGCTTGGCAGGCAACTTGGTGATCGCAGTAGATTATGATCTCGACCAAGAAGAATGCTGCTGGTCAATCGATGCATCTTCCCTTAGCCGAAACCAAGGGAAGAGACGTGGTCAGCGGCATTGCTGAAGAAGTAGAAAGAGAAGGTACAGGCTAAGGGTTAAAGGAGAGTAGTGGTGGCTCTATGCTTTAGGTAACAAGACGTGGCAAGGGGCGCCAGGTTGTGAGTGAAAAGAAAAGTCTTTTACATTTTTCGATTTTGATTCGATAAAAAACAGATAACTAATTTAGAAAACAAACGGTATTTTTTATTTATTTGCAGTAACTCGCTATTTATTAGATATTATTATGTATACCAAAAACAGAAATATAATAATTGATCTGAAAGTGTCGATGAAAGGACGTTGAAAGCCAAGGTCGCACTGTACCCTGATACAGCATTAGGCCGGCGCTGGGTGTCCCTATTCACATGCCGGCACCAGACGGCTTACTGAGCAATCATCACATTACAACTCTTTCTGAAAACTCCAAAATTAATCAGGTGTATTGGCTCCGTAAGAAATTCCACCGTGACCTTTTACGGTACTTGTTTGCGTACAGTTCGTTTCAGTTTCGTGTGTTTGGAAAGTGGTTAGCGGCGCACGCGCCGATAGTACTTAGAGGGCCCTATACGTGTTGGTTGTTAACACCTTCACCGCAAGTGGGTCGGACCTATACGACAAGGTTACATGCAGTAATGTTTAGTTGTTTACGTGGTACTTCAACTGGGTACTTGCGTTGTAGGACGTTGAGTTGTAGACAGTTTTGAGCTCAGGTAAATACTTGAATCGGGGGATTTTAAAATCAAGACTATTGACTCGCTTAGAAGTCTAACTACTTGCCTAGAAGATACGTATTCATGCTTCTTCTAGGAAATCATACATCCACAAAACAGAGAGAGAGAGAGAGCAGAATCGACGGCAGACTCTCCCTTTGAAATCATCTGATTACGTTTCATATGACCTTGACGAGGGTGACGTAGTCTTTGACCAGTTAGCGCGCAATCTTCTCTCTCTGTGTTGCGGTAGCATTGTTGCGTCGTCACTTGACAGTGAAAAAGATCAAACGCAAATCTGTGCAACGAACAAAGGCAACTATGTAGGGCAGAGCCCCATCTCCTGTAAGAATTGACATCTAAAGATGCGTGACTGAGAAATCGGGTACTTATTATCACCTGTAGTAAACGAATTTCGAAAAGACATCTCAAATCGACCCTTTATGTATTTTAATCGACGTCTCCGGTACGTGACCAATTTTTTTTGTTTATTTGTTTCTGGTAACCCCAAAGTTGACATCCTACGACTCGGAAAGGCTCCTTTACCTTGTTTTTTTTCTTAATTTTGAAGCAATTATTAGTTTTAATGCAACACACTAGATGTAAATGGAATTGTTACATGAAAAAGTATTCCCTTATTTTAAATTTCATACTTTTAAGAACTTAAACACAAAGTATAACAAAATAAACACAATAAACTCTTTCTGAGCTCTTCTGACAAAGACTCTTACCTACTTAGCAAACTTGTACCACAAAAGATGCTTTTCTCAAGATCAGATAAGCGAACCTTCTTATAAAGAACTATTTCAAAATACTCAAGAAATAACGCTTTGTTTACGAAATGGCCCTTTTCTTTACCGATTGGCAGGTACTTAAGAATTGTGGAGTAATGGCCAGATTAGATCTTTTTGTATTGGAAGGGACTTTTCCAATACACATTGTTTTAAAAATGGTATATTGATGAATAGTCTTCGAATATTATCAATCCATTAATATGATTTGTTTACTAACTTATAATTCTTGCCTCATTCCCAAATAAACTCTATTTAATTAAAATCCAAAATGTCCAGTTTGAAATTCGAAATACAACACTTTTACTGATTTTCTTTTTTATTTTCGAATAGCTGTAGGTACTGCGTGGCTTTGCCCGCTTAATAAAAGTAGCCTAGGCTACTCTTTATAACATCAGCTATCTGTCAGTGAAAGTCCCGACAAAATCGATCCTGCCTTTTTTGAGATTGGCCTGAACAACCAAACAAAGAAAAAAAATTGTTGTTTTGTTATAGTTACCGTATATCCTTTGATATGCGTTTAGCTATTAGTTTTGATATTGAAAACAGACACTTCACTTTTATTTAGTTATATGTATAGATGTGTAAGCAGCCACAACGCAATAGGTTTGGAACACATATTTTCAAGTAGTAGATAATCGGACGAACACCGGTTGCCTGACCGCTATAATTATCTCCTTCACCGAAGCTAGAGATCATTGATGACATCGAACCTTTGACCTTCGCATCAACAGGCAGCCTTGTTACCACTGAACCAATCACCATACCAAACATACTAAAAATGCAGAATATCAACAGAAAAAACGAAAAATACGTGCACCACGACTGAGATTTCATGTCGCATGATACCGAATAATGGGATTACCAGCTGGCATAAAAAGAATGGCATGACACATCATACATTTTTATCAAAATAAAAATCTCATACAAATTTGTTCATCGGTTCATTATGTTTATCATGTTTATGGCGGTTTATGGCTACAAACTTATTAATATGTAAGTGGATATGTTTGTTTTGCTTTACCGAAAAACGGGTTATAAAGTTGACAAACGACTCGCTCGTCTTGCCATCCAATAGTACAGAAAATATCCATTTTCTTATGAGGTTTGTACCGTCTTTGTAGTAAGATAGCCAATTTCCTATCCGAAGCTGTGGCGCAAGTACGGAAATCCAAACGATAAATTTGTCGAATCGAAAAAACTGATAAATTTATCGAATGTTTCGAGTACCGAAGTCTGATCATAAAGTATTGTAGTAGCTCTATATTCTCTTTGGATTCGACCTAGCTATTCGATAACTTTTGTCGGTTGTTTTAAGGCTCGATAAATTATATAAAAAATCGATAAAACCCACTTGAACTGGCAATTTTATCGATCGAAAAGATCCGTACTTGCGCTGCTGTTGCCGAAATTCTTGTATTTCCGGTTTCGTCCATATTGATATTTCTGTCACCTTGACCCCGCATGAGTGATTTAGCATTTAATTTATGTGTGGATTTACCACTGTCAAAATTGGCGCAGGAAAACATCGTGAGCTAGTCTGTTTTTCTTTCACTTTTAGCAAGGAACTTTGTACACGTAACGTTGTCTCAATCTCTGAGACATGGTCTGAGACAAAGTTAAAAACCGATGATGAATCAAGCCTGTAAAATATTTAGCATAGCTAAAGATTTCAAAGAACAGAGAAGCAAATGCCGTTGTCTCTTCATTCCACAACTCTTTACTTTGCTATCGTTCTAGCTTTGCCAAATTTAAATATAAATACTGTTCTGTCTGTTCTTCTTCTTCAGGTTATACAAATACTGTAGTATTCCAAGACTTTTTGGTTTTCAAATTCATCCTAAGCTACAAGGAAATCATCCGGAAAGTTATTTTTTTTGTACTATTTGATATTGTAACGAGCTGGCCGTTTGCCTGATGGCAAGCATAACGTTTCGTAACCTTGCACATACATTGTTGCACTTTGATGACTATAATATGGATAAGCTCTAATTTCTAAGTGACCCTGTGTTTAGGATAGGAGGAGTTAGCTTGTTAGTTAGCTTGCTTGTGTAGTTCTTAATTGAAAGTAATAAAGGATGATTGTGGTCTAGAGAAATCTAGTAAATAAGGCGAGCGGCTGGACTCTGTGCAAGGTCAGCAGGTGCCACTAGGGTCAGTGCATCGACTTGATTGTGCGGCTTCATTGCAACACGCGATACGAAGATGTAGTTTCAAGACATGACTGTTGAATGGTGCCAAATGCAAAGACTCGCTTCAAATTCAAATTGCTTTATTCAAATAGGCCCCAAAGGAGAATAAATGACTCTAACAGCGGGCCTCTGCAACATTCGCTGGCGTATATAGCAGCTAAATAGCTACACAAAAAGGTTTTTTTTAGAAAAACCAGATGAGCTTCTGGCGTCTGTAATAAACATGTCATTATACATCATACTTATTGCTGATAATCTTGATGTGATCAAAACAAGATTTTACCAAAATAACTCCATAATATATACATACCTCTAAAAATAAGTTTGCAATGAAATATCTGTGTTTTAATATATAAATGTATATTCATAAAATTAACAAGACTTAGAGGTATTAAATAATGAAAAAAAACTTGGTTGCGGTACATTTTCGATTACCCATCTAATTTTGAAGTGTTAGGTTGGTTAACGCGTGCTCTTCTTTCTCTTTTACATGAAGAGTAAATTAATTCTGTTCGTTTCACTCATTACTCTACCGTCGAGTTTATTCTCCACCTTGATGGTGTAGGCAATTTTTAGCGCCATCTACTTACGTCTGTGCCGCTTTGTAAAAGTCTCTAAATTTAAAGAAAGAAGACGCCGTACCGGTCCTTCAAAAAAAAAAGCAGTCATTGTTTGTATTTTTATCTTTCTGTAATAAAAGCGAAATTACCGGCACGGCAAAAATGCCGTCCGTTCCTTAACAATGGATCCGCGTACAACTGGAGTCATCGAACTGCCTTTGTCCACCCTTTATGGCGGCAATACTTTTATTGTAAGGGTATCTTAGCACGTAATGTCGCAAATTAAAACAGACTCGGTGAAGTTGCGACCTAAAATTTTTGCAAAACGACGCTCTCGCTCTGGGTTCGATACCCGGCCGGGGCAAACTTAGTGTTGATAGCGTAAAGTTGGTCTCTTGGATTTGTATCTGTGCGGTGTGTCCATGCCATCTGCGACAGGTCATTTTAGGTGGTGCTAGGTTATGTGTGTGAATTATATCTAAACTAACTTTCGCCTGTGGCTTCGCCTACGTGATTTAGCCTAATACGTGGGAACAATAAATCCCACACACGCACGCAC
Organism: Crocallis elinguaria; assembly: GCA_907269065.1. Lineage (NCBI taxonomy): Eukaryota > Metazoa > Arthropoda > Insecta > Lepidoptera > Geometridae > Crocallis > Crocallis elinguaria. Next base: position 5,956,617 of record OU026076.1, read on the forward strand.
ACGCACACACACACACTATCACATTTATCATATTAGTAGGATTAAATCATTATTATATTTACGAATATTTTTAGGATACATATAAGTACGGATAAGTAAAATCCCAAGTTATCCTCATTTGAATTTAGTCGAAATATGACGAAACAATGGGGCCAAAGGATGCACAGGCACTCTTTAAAAAAACTCAATTTCAACATATACATCTTTGTTATCTTTTACTCGCGTTGTTTCATTTAAGCGACAAGTATGTTTTTATTACACAAGTAAAAACAGTAATAAAAGTCAAGCTTATTATTATGTAAATCATATCTTGTAACAAAATACGGTAATATTAAAGTTCTAAGAAAATTATTCCGTTATTATTCTTTTATGCTAGGAGTCTAGGACAGGTAATAAAATTAGCTTCGCTTATTGTTACTTGAAAGGTAAATAAAGCAACTGTTTTATGTCGCTAATAGTTTAGAGCTTCATCATCACTTTATTAACTGGTGTTAAGAGATGTGTGGTCGTAGATGTATAGGAAAGTAGGTACTATATCATCATGATCAGCCTCTTACGCTCCCACTGCTGGGATACCGGCCTTCTCTCGGAGAGAGAGGTATGGGCCAAAATCCACCACGCGGGCCCAGTGCGGCTTGGTGGATGTCAAATGTCCGCAAATTTTGTGATTCTTGAACATGCCGGTTTCCTCACGATGTTTTCCTTCACACCGTTTTAGAGCGAGTGGAAATAATCCGCACATAACTTGATATAAGTCATTGGTGCGGGCCGAGTCGAGATTCGAACTATGGTGCATCGGATTGAAAGTCGCACAAGTTCCCGCTCGGCCACACACGCTCTAATACAGTGTAGCAATACAGTGAGATGCTTTTAAAAAAAATGACACCAAAAACCTATACCATTGCCACTTTTCTTACTACACTGTAAACCTAGAATGCTGACAGATCTTGGTGATAGATTTTGGTATGGTTTTCAAAGTCCAGGTTACTTTGCTTCCCAGGTGCGTTTGAAATTGATGTGACATTTTAACGCTTAGTTTTGTTTTAGAACATGTACGAAATCAATACTTGTAGATACTAGTAGTATAAAATGTGTTTTATCGCCTAAAGCGATTTCATCCAGAGTATGTGTAAATTTACGAAATACATCAGTCCGGTGACGCAAAACAACAAATAAATTACTTTTATAACATTTACATGCAATCAAACTACATTTATTGTTATTCTTTATTTATGTTTAAGTACGTCTTATCTCATTTATTTTCATAAACAACACACAATAGCACGTGCTCAATCTATTACCTAAAAACTTATCAAATTCTATTATCAAAAATTTGACGCGCCGTATCAAGGTTAAATTCCATACAATGCTGAGAGCGGTTATCAAATAGCTAACGTTTTTACCCTGTATGAGTAATGTATGAGTCATCACAATTGTGTATATATGTGTATGAGTCAAGGGAAGTTCTAAGAGGTGGTTTTGGAGGTAATGTTATGGTAGACTGCTCGGTGACTACTTGACATGATTGTAGGGTTATTTGAAAATTATCACTAGAAACGGGATGACCTATGATCACGGTTGGCATTTGCAACAACGCAAATCGATACAAATAAGTGACGTCGGCCGTCGATATATTTTAATAGCTAGCTACCACGCTCAAGATGAAAATCTGTAGCTAAGCACCTATTAGTGTGTTCCACTAGTTGCACTTGAGAACCAGTCCAGTATAGGTTTAACATACCCGCCATCTTTGTCCACATCATCAAGACGCTAAGAAGTGACAACAGCCGCAACGCTGTCACTGTCAGTGACAGTGACAGTTCATAGGAATGAAAGAGAAGTTCCACATAAGCCACATAAGAAGAGTTGAAGTTGAAGTAACTATTCGGTTCGACCGTGAAAAAAAATTGATTTTATAGAATAAAACTCTTATACAACATAAGTGAAGTAAGGATTTCCGAATTGCTATAAATTATGATAAGTAATTTATGTTAATTTTATCAACACACGTTGTTAGCTGCTAACAACGTGTGTTGACAGACATACTGAGATCGCATTAGGTTTTTTTTTCTATGCAGTTATTTTTGTAATAACTTGTTCTGGAATCAAAATAATGACTTTCAGAAATACGATTAAGATTAATAGCATTTTTTTCCCTGCCTCTATGATTAAATATATTTTGACAGTCAAGCTTATTTACCCTATTTGACTGTTGTCAGCGTCTTAAGGTCAGGTGAGGTAGTCAAACTTAACTCGAGTTTAAAAAATTGCTAACCCCATTAAATTACTTTCTAATTATTACTTATAGTAATAATGTTTAAATAATAATATATGTTTTAAAAGATTACATACATATATGTGAGGGGGTCGATCGATCGAAACAAAAATGTTCCTTAATCTTCGTTTTAAAAACACGTGTAGTTTTATTTCTTTAATTTTAATTACACCGTAGGCTCACTTCGTTTTAAGCTCGTTCACACACAAATCCGCCATCTTACAAACTATCAAGTACTGACCATAGACTCGCATAGACTCAATGCATTTTTTTATCCTACATATATTATAGAATAGGTACTTATTTTAAACTAGCTGCTGCCCCGCGGTTTCACCCGCGTGGAGATTTTGGGTTACATGGTTTTTATTTTTTTGCGCGGAACCCTAATTGTTTTTCTAAAATTAAAGTAGCCTATGTTACTACTTGTAAAATCAGCTATCTGCCAGTGAAAGTCCCGTCAAAATTGGACCAGCCGTTTCGGAGATTACCTGGAACAAACATACAGACAGACAGACAGACAAAATTTTTAAAAATGGTTGTTTTGTTATAGATACCGTATATACTTTCATATGCATTTAGTAAAAAGCTGTTATTTTGATATTACAAACAGACACTTCAATTTTATTTATCTGTATGGATATGTATTTGCATACGGTAGCATAATGATAAAACTGTTAATTATTATTATCATTGGCACTTTATCATCATGATGTCATTTAGCTATTTTTACACGCGACATTTGATACTACGCGTCATGTTGCATTATTGCTAAAACGAAATGCATCACCGGTACATTTTTCAGAATTCTATTTTTCCTTCAAATAATATTCCCGATTATACACGTCATGAGAAAACATACTGCGATGTGTAATATACTTACCTAGACATATTTTGGTTAACTACCAAGTACAATATTTACTACAGTTAGACTAAGGCTGAGATTCAGAGATTTAAGTGTGGACTCACGCTTTCATACGTCAAAATTCTATACAGTTTTGTCATATGGAAGCCAAAGTCTACGCTTAGAATCGTCTCTGAATCTTAGCCTAAGTGTTACAGTTTTAATTTTAACTATGTAATACACTATGCGCATGGCCCATGTATGCTAAATATTATGTTCTAATTGGTAAAATCTTTAACAATATAAATAATAATACCTCCAACGATCAAATTAATTGAATGGTAGGACGAACTCTTCTGCGAGTCTCAGTCTATGTTGTTACCACCGCTTTGCTCGTGACGTCTGTCGCCGAGCAGTAGTGTGCAAGCATTACTGTGTTCCGGTTTGATGAGCAGAGTATCCAGTGAAATTACTGGGCTTATGAGACTTAATACCTAATGTCTCAGGGTAACGAGCGCACTGCAGTGCCGCGCAGGCCTTTCTGTTTCAAAGTTCTGGGTGGCACTGCAATTGTTATGAGCCGGCGTTATGCTTACCATCAGGCAAATACAAGCTCGTCCCGTTACCAAATAAAAAAAAATATTTTATAAATGCAGTTCTGTAAGAGCTCTAAAATATTGTACTGGAACCTACTGCATCACAAAATTCGAGCACATAATTACGTGACATCCATCAAACAGCACTGGGCCTGCGTAGTGGATTATGGTCCTTACTCTCTCAATGTGAGAAGGCCGGTACCTATCCCAGCAGTGGGAGCGTAAAAAGGCTGATGATGATGACTGCTTCCTATATTTATCATGACGTTCAATCGCTAATTCGAACCACTAACCTGAATGTTTTACTTAATCGGATGATCTCTCCTATTGATTGTGTATTATTCTATGGTTTTACTCTTAAATTATCACGTGAGGTTCCGAAAATAGAGCATTCAAGATAAAATTTGTGTCGACTTTTAATAAAAAAAGCTTTACCGCACAGGAACTATCAAGTTTCACTGTTCCACCTGATAGCTTAATTTCTTCTCCATGCCTTCATTTAATTTTGATCTTTAAATTGTACGTGATAACGTTTAAAATCCTGAATTGTGTCAGGATTCATTTGTTTGGTGGCTTCGTAACAATTTTTGACGTTTTGTGAGATATTCCTTGGATTGAGTTACTGTGGTTTCGTTTTTCTGGAAGCTATCTTTGGAACTGTTTTTTTTATTCGGAATTTATTTGTAGGGTTTCTTTGACTTGGGAAAAGAATTTGTTGCCTTGCTTTCTTATTCTTACAAATTATTACCTAAAATCTTCCAGTAGTTTTAAAAATGAATGTTTATTATATTTTGTATTTATCTACAGTGTATTTTATATAACATTAATTGTTATCTTTCTTACAATGTTTATTATCACAAACTGAATTTTATTAATTTTAATGATAAGAATTCCAGTTATCGTTGTAAGCCGCTCAAAAGAAATTAAGTTAAAATTCATTGAAATTGTTATCATAAGACTGAATGAACATGACCTTGATTAAACTTAGCTAGCACACATGTAAGATGTGGAACAGTAACCAAAACGTGATAAGACAACACATGATAGCTTAATATCCTACTATGGAGAGACTCCTGTGATTTATTAACATTAGTAACCACGTATAATCTTTAGCATAGTTTTTTTAATATGCATAATATGGCAGAAGGTATTTAGTGTTATTTTTCTGCTACCACTCTTAACAGAGTAGGTTATAAATAAAACGTTTGCTACAACTGCAACCCTATTGACAGAATCTGTATTTTTTATGTCAGAATCTACTAAATTGATTGTTCATAAAAATACTTACATAAAAGATGAGAAGAGATGACAAATTATGTAAATATCACTAAAAAACGTAATAAATCGAAAGGTTTTAAAATGAACATGTAAGAGGGAATATCCGAAAATTGGTCAAAACGACACTTAAAAAGAAATCTAATAGTAAGTTTAATATCCCCATCAGAGGTGAAATAAAATTAAAAATAATAACATTAACTAGTCACATAATTCAGACTTCGTCGTTGATTAATGTTAATCTCAACTATCTCCCTATTTTGATATGTAAATCTTGAAACCAGTTGCGCAACTGAACGGCTCTTTGATATCTTTAAAGGCGATATAAAATACAATGTTGTCATACATAAAACAGTTTACAAATGAGGAAAAGTAACGTAACGTTGAGGAAATAACGTAAATACACATATATCAAAAATTATCGTGTAAATCGGGACACGACACACACTCCTCTTGATGATAATACATTCGCAGAATCATCGAATTCATTTTTTGTCCCGAATTGTTGTTTTCTTATCTAAAGCACTTAACGTTCGAGCTTTATCAACGAAACCCTGTTGAAGATACGACAACGCATTCCTTTCATTCAGAACACGAGCATCGTTTGTAAAACTCGAATGTACATTTTATGGGTTGGCCCCCCTCTGACCAAAATTCTGTCCGGTGCCCTGTCTCGAAACCTCGTTGACATATTCGACCAATTGTCTTGATGAATAAATTGATGCAGATTAATAAAGTGGTCGATAAGTGACGTCGGTCGCACGGTCTTATCAATAACGTTTCACTTGCAACCAGCTTCGGCAGTTCCTTCGCGACCGGCTCTTCGCGCGACCGCATTCTATCGACCATCGATATTTTATTATATACCACATCAAATTACGTTATAAGGTGTCCCACGCAAACGATAAAACATCATCCATCAATGGACAGAAGTGGCGCGTCGGAATTTAGTGGATTATTTGACCTAACCGCGATGTGAATTATGGAAATGCCGTGTGAAATGAATTTGTGACTAGAAAAATAAGGTGTTTCTTAAAATAAATCTGACTAATGCCGAGATGACGGTATACGAGTCTTATGGAGTGTTTAATGTTCATCATACTGATGGGAAACTGTAAGTAGAGACATTTTTTCAATCCTGCACTTGTCTAAACAAGTATCTATATGTATGTTTGTTTTAGTCATTCGTATATCAGTAGCAAACACTTTGATAACTAGATATATAAATATTATTTATTGAATTTCCTTCTGAGACGTAAACGATGAGACCATTACAATGTCAGAATAATGTGTCACGATAATTTATTACCAAATAAAAAAGGACAACGATTTCATAATCGGAAAGCTGTAAAACACATGTTAATAATCTCGTGTAAACAAAGTTAATTATGGCAACAAGGCATCTCTTTGTATGGTGCTTTTTATTTATCTTTCGTGCCTTTATTTTGAAGACATTTACATTTTAGGGTGGAGGCATCATAAAATTCATCAGCCTTAAGCAAATCTTGCAGTACAACGATGCATTCATTTGAATTGCAACAAACGATTGTACACGGAACTTCTAACGGAAAAAAGTCATAAGCATTGCGCACTTTTACTTGCGTAAGTAAGGTTGTAAAACTTGATGCTTTTGACTTATTACTTGGGATATTTATGCATTATTTCGTTCAAGTCTTCCCAATTTGCAAACAGCTATGTGACTATTAGTATATAGATCTAAACTATTAAACTTGCATGTTATTGAAATTTTTGGGCAAGACTCGATAAATCTGTTCTATATTTAGCTTAAGTGTTTTAAGCATGAGATTAAAGCTAAAATTTTTTGAAATATTAGCATTTATTATGCAACATGTAAGGAAAACAATAAGGATATTATTATACAACTAAACAATTAAATATCCAAGCATAGTATAAACACACTCCAGTGCATGTTTATATCGTTATAAGGCCTGCAAGAGCTCCATGCCATAAGTCACATATAATTATCATGTGTATCATCAGTAGCCTCAAGGGCCACAATGGGCCATTGTTCGACCATTGTTTATGGTACCACAGTCCTACTGTCACTTTCCTATAAACATGGGTGCTCGCGGGTGGTAAAACATTTGGTTTACAAAAAGTTTTTAAAGAAAACAGTGAATAATACACAATACAAGTTCTGTCATATATCATTTGTTTTGAAAAGTTACTTTATAGAAATCGAAAAAATTGTTTCATTCTTCATCGAAAATATGTTTATAGAATGAAATTTTATACTTACGCGACATAAAATTCGAATTACTTCTGGGATTGCTAAAAGTCAAAACCTAAATGAGCACCTGTTTTTTATCAATCTCCACAATCTGCAACTGGTCAATAACAATTGCAGTGCTGTCCAGAATATTGAATTCCAAAGTCTGTCTGTGTACGTTAATTTTTGTACAAATTAATCAATAAATAGTTAAAATTATATGAGAGTGTTATTTTGAAGAATGACAATATGTTTTAGTTAATTTTCATTTATGCATGGCAGTTAGCAATAACCATAAAGCGTTGTCTCCACGTGGCCGTGTCAATTGGCCTAAATTGTGTGGTATGCGCATGCGACGGAAGCATATGTATATTGTGTCTACATGATATTCTTAATTGTAATTCCATGCTATGTATATTTGTGTACATCGTATATTCAATCGATTTCTGAAATAAGACTTATTCTTAACATTCGAATATACATAATACAATAATTATAGTACATACTATTTGTTATGTTAAATATTTTTCACATATAAAAGGCCATGCATTTGTTTCGTGTCTGAGTTTTATTGTTCTATTACGTCTTACGTCTTGATCCTCACACATAGGGCTAATTAGATGACAGTAGATATATGTGATCGTAGGATGTTATTTATTTATCCAATAAAGTAGGTTCATTCAAAGTCGCTACCAGCCGGGATATCAAACTTTATTTATCATTTATCTGCATTGATGTTTTTTTCTGAGCCCTCTTACCTCTTAGCATTGTAAAAATAACTTTAAACTTATTCTATCACGTATGCCTTTGTACTTTCGACCAAGGCCCTATTTAATAAAGCTGACAATTCGACATATATGTCAAAAAATGACATAATTGTAGAATTGTCGCGCTTAGGCTGTTTAATAAAAGTGACAAATATGTCAAAAATCGACCGGTGAAATCTTGACATATTTGTCATCTAAAAACGCGTTTAATAAAACTCGACATATGTCAAAAAACCACAGTCAAATTTAATCTGACAATAAGAAAATTGTCGTGACAAATTTGTCAATTTTCCACCATGACAATTTTGTCGCCTGTAAGTTTTATTAAACAGAAAAACTGTCGAATTGTCACTTATTGACATATGTCGGACTTGTCGGATTGTCAGCTTTATTAAATACGGCCCAGGTTTCCTATTTTTCTTCTATATCGTTATACAATCCATTTTAGATCTGCTTCGGCGCCGCTCATAAAGTGTGTTATATACAAACTTAACGGTAGCATATTTCATGAAAATACATAATTTGATACAAGTTTAGATATTGAATAACTAACGTTTATCATGTTTTGATACAGATTGAGGTTCGAATTGATTAGATTATCTTGGTGTCATATTGTATATTTGTTTATGTGTCATTACTTTTTAAGTAGGTTTTATATTTTATATTCTTACTCCATCAAATTTTTTTGGAGCAAACATGTTAGTGATATGTAATAGTAGAGGCTGACTGTTTATTATTAGTAGCTTAATCTTTTGGTTAAAAAAACGCAATTCATGAGCAACAGGGTATTTTCTAGTGTTCGGCTTACTACCGGTTAGCAATTTTAGTATGTTCTGGCAGTTACACTTGAAGACCAGTACTGATCTAGGTTAAGCGTGTCTCCACCTTTGACCACAGTGTTACTAAAGATCAAGTATGATTGAATTTTAAGACTAACCTACGACTAACCTAGAGAATGTAAAAAATGGAACATAGATTAAAGCCGGAAGTCAGTATCTCTACCTAGACCTAGAGTCATTGAATCTACTTACTAATGTCTAGCCTTTTGTCCATGATCCAAATGTGTATTGCCGATATACAAGTTTATACCGGCACGTTTCTCTAGACCTGTTTGTTATGATAACTCTATCTAATAGACCTTGACATAGATCTGGTGTCTTTTCACTTTTCTTTTTTTAACGGTTTTGCGGAGGTTATCGATTAGTCACGAGCATTACTTTATTGTTGGCATTTAGGTTTGGTTTTTGTTATGGTTAGGCTTTTAGACCATGTAATCGTGGAATTGTCTCTTTTTGTTTTTATACGGTATTTTTAATTTGGGTTTTAGTGTTCACGTTGAATTTAATAATTTGTAACGGTATTATCTCGTATATTTTATTATTTTAATTGCTAAGGTTTCGGATCTTTTGCAGTGTTCAAGGTCCGAGTAGATACTATTAAATATAGTCTTCCCGTGATGCGATGGAAAACGTTGTTATAATTTAATGATTAAATGTGAAAAGTTAAGAACAAAAATGTAGTAAGTATAACACAGTCAACATGATAAAAGTTCAATGTAAAAAATAGAGATATACGAGTATTTTATTGGTATATCCTTACTTACTACTAATACTATAAACGCGGATGTATGGATATTTGTTACTCTTTCACGCAAAAACTACTGAACGTATTTAGATGAAACTTTACAGTAATACAGCTTATACATCAGAATGACACATATACTACAATTTATAAAAATATATGTGCGGGCGAAGCCGCAGACGGAAGCTAGTATTATGATAAAGTACAAGAGTAGGTAGCCAATTAGTTTTCTCTCAATGATTGCGTCTGCAATGACATAATAATAATAATATCATAAATCTATCATAATTATTATGATAACATTCCTTTGTCATCGACGATGTGTGTCGTGAGCATAGTAATTTCTTGTCAATTGTTCCTTTTAGTAAATTAGAAGAAGATACGTAAGTAATTCGTAAAGAAAATTATATAACATTGGTACACAATTTTATTTGATGCACTTGTGTGAATCTTTGTTTATCATCGATTATAGCCCAGTGGTATTCGTCATCATCATAATAAGCCGGTAAACATCCATTGCTGAACATCGGCCGATATTATCGAATATATTAAATATGCATGTGATGTGACAGGTGTATTGACTTTACTTGTAGTTAGATAATTTTTCTATTCTTTTGTAGAATCCATACGATGAACGTGTGCCTCTGTGTTGCTTTACTAAAATTTGTACCTGCAAGCGAAACCTTAGTAACGGGGATTCGCTTTATGTGATTAATTGAGGATAAAAAAAAGAACTTCGCCTTTCGTGGCCTATATTATCTTTGTCCATATTTTGTATATGCATTTCGAAATATCTGTTAGATAGGTACCTACTTTTACGGCGTACTGATGATTTTATTTTATTCTATTTTATTTATTTAACAAAATCTACAGCTCTTATTCAATAAATTGTTAGGACTTACTTCTATAACTTAACGCCAAAAACGGATTTACATAGATACATAGACATAGGCATAGATGTATGAGAGAAACACTTGCCAAGTGCTATGACATAATAAATTTGGTAATATATAACTGTATGTATTAAGTATATATTTATGTTTTATTTTATAAATTAATATTAATTTTCATTTCCTTTGTTCACAGGCCTGTTCAAAGGCTCCACGACCACGCTAGACGGTATCGGACTTCGGCCGATGCCAGCCGAACGTCCCAAGACGCTGCGCAAGCTTAAGTCTGTCTACGACTCATCCGCCACCGAACCTCCCCACAATGTCTCCAACGGGGTGGAAAGGAACGTCAACGGGGTTGAAGACGAAGTTAGGAGAAGAAGCAATACGACTAGTTCAACTCAGAGCGGAGAGAAGTCCCTGTCGATACTTAGCCCATTTGATGAACAGGTGAGTCTGTTATCTTGACTCGAATGCAATGCATCTGGAGCTGCATTGTCATGTTGTCGTGATTTAATATCAAAAACTTTTCGGGTTCAGTAGACCAATTCTAAATATGCATTACGTCAAGTGACCCCGCGGGTTCAGTCCAAGCGGGATCAGTTGACATAATAGCCCTATTAAGAATATGTAATCTAAACAACAAAATTTTGTTTTTTGTTAATGATAAGTGTAACCGTGAAATATTTTTCTTTAAATGCACTGTCTTTACCAACTTAGCCAGGTAGCCGTTACTAATTCCAAACTACGTTTTGCTGCGATTTATTCATATTAAATATCGTTACAATCAATATAATTTAGTCGTCATTGACATCAAAATTATTTGTAATATTAGTGGAATTATGTGCATTGCCAATGCAGTTGAGAGTCGAGACTGAAACGTACACGCATCATGACACATCCATGCGTCTAACAACCAGCCCTGCGTAACAGCGTAACTTATCATTAGGTGCATAATGACAAAGGCAGGAAACGAAATTATCTTTTCAGGGTCAACTCTGGTTGTTATCTGCGGGTTTGAGGACAACTACAGGGTTTCTTTAAGTGGAACAATATAATTGCGAAATCTTGCCAACAATTTCGACTTTGGTATTGTGTGTTTTCAATGTACGAACTCTACATGTTCTTTGGTGTTAAGTTTTGTAAGAAACCGTGCTATTTTTTGGTATATTTCAATTCTGAATACCAGAGACTGGGTAAATCCACCTGAAGTTATAATGTCAACAATATTTCCGTTGAGATACACCAATCCATCTCTTTCTCATCATCAAACATAAGACAAATATTAGAAAAAAGCCACAGCCACACTTTATCACATAATGCGGGTGGATGTCCCCATTATTTTTTACATATATTTTTTCTCAGTCCTCATGTGTTATATTTTTCTGTGATAAAGTCGAATGTCACGATGCAGGTAAGCAGGTGTGCTGTCAAGGCAGATGTGTTTAATGTTATACGGCCTACGCTGTAATACTAAAGCAAACGGAAGCGATAAGTCGTGAAGCAATGGTGTTTTTGCCTTATTGTAATTTTGATAAACCCAGGAAGAAACGCTTAATGAATAAATTAAAATCGGCCATTATCAAAGAAGTAATTGTAAAAATTATAAATGTCTGTAGGTATATTAGTTATTTAACCAGAACTGCAAATGAATAACTATTAGCTAAACAATAAACTCTATATGGCTTCCTTATATTACGTATTATTTAATTAAGACCCAAACTGTTAAGTAAGTAGGTCAATTAGGCTGTAAAAAGGACTACTGTATATTTGGACAATCCAAGGTTATGCGAAGCGGTACTTTTTTCCGTATAAGCTACACGAGGTCCAAATTTTAATAAATTTGTTTGTCCGTACAGGAGGAATGGGCAAAGATCTCCGAGATAATGGCTTCATTCGGCAGCAAATTGGTCCGAGAGTCCGTCTTCGTTTCCGAGCTCGAGCAAGAGTTCACATCGAGACTAGGTCTGAGCTGTTCCGAGTCCAGTCTCAGTCCTTCTGTTGCTTCCAATCTGGGTCTTTGGCTGTCTGGGATGGGGCTCCATGATTATGAGACCTTGTTCTTGGAAAGCGGCTATGACGATATTGATTTTATTGTAAGTATAATAATCAGTGTGTAGTATATTTTTATTTTAAGCGAATTGTAGCCCAACTACAAAAATAAGATGTAGATCTTATGTCGTGTTACTATGTGGTATCTTATTTTTATCATCAGAAAATTACAATCCATTGTGCTTATGTTTATAAAACTGTATGTAAAAGTAAATACTAGACTAAAATAAAAACTTTTGAACAACTATTGTATAAAAGAGTAGATGGATTAAGAAATTTCTTGTTTCAGAATGGCGTATTAGACGAGAATGACCTTCGTGAAATGGGAATAGAAGAAAACGATAGACATAAAATAATAGAGTCATCGAAACAATTACCTCTTAAAATAACAGAAATAAGCAATAATCACAACAATAATAATATAAGTAACAAAAACCAAAACGAATCTGTAGATGAATGGTTAAGGCATATTAACTTAGAACAATATAGTGATACGTTTAGGAAACATTTGTATGTTGATATGGATAGAGTAAGAAGGATTTGGGAGGTAGAATTGACTGCTGTACTAGAAATTCAGAAGGCTGGACATAGAAAAAGGATTCTAGCATCTGTTTCTGGGGAGCATAATGGACCTGCCAACCATATGGAGGATATTAACTCTGATCTCAATACTTTGGTAAGTCAGCTAATTTCACTTCTAAAATACATTTATTTGACATACGATCTTATTCGTCATAACTATTTACATTGAGCGTTTACGATTTAAAAAACAAATACGTTAGTATCACGTAATAGTTGCACAATGCATGTCTTCATCATTTTTCGAATAAAATAGGTACTCACACAAAAGTCTTATAGCGCACTGACCGCACCTGCTTTCCATACGTAAGGAGCTACTTATTCAAGGCTTACAATCGAAATCGCCTGCTAAAACTAATCGTTATTGTATTTGCATGTGTTGTTGAAATATTGATGTCTACAGAATTTTAATAAGCATTCGACGGAGTTGCGTCTAGTACTCTTGAAGCTGTTGCCACTAAAGATATCCAATCGTGCATATTAAACTCTGGTTTCCCATCGTGGATATCTTTGAGTTTATCAATTGGAGTGAAAGCTGTTTGAATTTATTATAAACGAGAATTTCCGTGATTTGATGTAGTTTACCGCAGGGTTCAAAATTCAGACCTATACTTAATACAAACGTATGATACATTTCAGTGATTTAAAAACAAGGTAAAATAAATAAATCAGTCAATATACAACTAAAATAAGTTGACTTAGTTCGCGTTACGCAGCAGTGCGGTTGAAGTTATCAGTACTAAAGCCAATTTTGCGGACTGCTTCCTGCTCTATACCTACGTTCCTACGTAAATGCTCAAAAACAACTTCCCTGCCACGTTTCTACTGCTGCAGGCGTATTCTTAATGAAATAGACACTTACGGCCTTATTCATAAAATCACAATAAGATAATCTATGCTTTAAACTGCTCTGTCAACTTCTCAACTTAAAATACTAACTTACTCTTTAAAGATTTTCTAAAACAAATACAGACGTATTTTAACAAACAAAATAAATAGTATTATGTAGTAGTATATTTTATGTAGTTGTAGCTATAGTAAATTTATATTATCTTATAGATAAATTGCAGATACGTTACATTATATCTACATAAATTTTTAAATTTCAATGCAAAATTAATATTCATATAGCATTGCTCGATAAACGCTGCAAATTGCAAAGATATTATCAATGCAATAACCTGAGCAATCTCAATCAGAGCGCTTGTAAAAAGGATATCCTGTGATTTGAGCAAATGATTACCAGGACATAGGGAGTTGCTATGAAACCCCCGGGCTTTAAAGTCAATGAACACAATTGTGAAGGGTGGTGATTAAGTGTGATCACACCTCTTTGACAGATTGCGCTTTATGAAATAGCTTATGATGCTGTATTACAAATCATCCTTTATGCGCATGTGACGTAATAAAGTGCAAATGCATTTTTATTAACGACCTATATTCTATGCACTGCAGTATTGTATTATGTTCTCGTCACACTTAGATTAGATACCTACTAGCTACTGATAAACGAACTCCAATCAGTTTATGTTAAACTAGCTTCTGCCCGCGGTTTTCACCCCCGTTCCCACAGGAACCTACTACTTTGAAAAAAAGCGTAGTAGAAATGCAAAATTAATTAACAGCAACACTGCGTTCCTAAAAATATCCAAAAAACAGCAACATTATAAAAGTATGGCGTCATCGCACGTTATTTTTGACAGTTTTGATTTGACAAATAATAAGGTGGGTTTTCATCTGTCAAGTTTTTTTATTGTCTATGGCTACCATTCTAAACCCGCAGTTTTCACCCGCGTTCCCACGGGAACCGTGCATTTTCCGGGATAAAAAGTAGCCTATGTTACTCTCCGGTCCCTAAACTATATCTATGCCAAAAATCGCGTCGATCCATTGTTTCGTTGCTGCGTGAAAGAAGGACAAACCAACAAACACACTTTCGCATTTACAATATTAGTAGGAAAGTAGGGATTTCGTTTTTTTTAGTTAGCAACTGCTCGAAAGTACATTCGGTGTAAAATATAATAGAAATAAGATAACCTTCTCTAAAAATTTTAAGGATCTGTAATAAAAATCTTAATTTATACATGCACAAAATGCTTTTTGTCTTGCCAATGTAAAAATCAAAGTTAGTGAAAATCATAGTGGGGTAAAATAAATAATTAAAGGTTACATAGCGTAATTAACGTACGTTTATTTATTACTGAATTACTGATACTATACTGTAATGTACTGCAGTTACTGTAATACATGGCGAGACTGCAAAATAACGAATTGTATAATTACAATACTTTAAATTTGATAGGTAAGTACCTACTCAGTTTTCGGAGTAAATACCATTTTCCATACAAATGGCATAAATTGTTATATGCAAACGGCATAAAATGTCGTAACATGAAAATGTAACAACAACCAACAACAACAATGTAATAACAACCATCTGACTCATTTTTTGCAAATAAATGATTTCATTTGATTCCTCCTCCTTCTTTTTAGTTTACCATCACTTGAACCCATTTTTGATAGGTAGTTAGAAAGAATGAACATCACATTCAAAAGAAAACCGTACTCACTTGAAAAGACAGTTTAATATATTGTAAAGAAAAAAAAAACCCATGAGATTTGCATGTCAAGTACAAAAATATTCAATAAATTTCATCCTTGTATCAGCTGTTGATATTATTAAACATTATTAAAACCCACATATTATTATCATTCATATCAAGAAAACGCCATACAAATATTCATGACCGAGATAAAATATATTATCAAGTCCAGGTGCTAACTTATTCTGCGTTTAAAACGCATTTGTACGCATCATTGAATATATTTTAAGAAGGATCTCGTACCATATCGGGTATAAGAATCAGTATAACTTGGATAAATTTTGTATACAATTTACTGTGGATTGCTTTTATTTCAAGACTAGCTGCTGCCCGCGGTTTCACCCGCGCGGACATATTGGATTTCATGGTTTTTATTTTTTTGCGTGGAACCCTATTTCTTTTTCTAAAATAAAAGTAGCCTAAGTTACTCCTTGTAACATCTGCTATCTGCCAGTGAAAGCCCCGTCCAAATCGGTCCAGCCGTTTGTTACCCGAAACAAACAGACAGACAGACAAAAGTTTTAAAAATGTTTGTTTTGTTATAGGTACCGTATATACTTTCATATGCATTTAGTAAAAAGCTGTTATTTACATATTAGAAACAGACACTTCAATTTTATTTATTTGTATAGATGTAGATGTAGAGTCTATAAAATTGTCTACCGCGTTTTAATCTTCATCTTCTCCCTTAAATCTGTGACGAGATTAAAATGGCTAATCTTCGTTAAATTGCTCATCTAGCGGTAATTATCATCACGCACGTGCAAGGGGGGGGGGGGTGTAACCAGGCAACGCCCCGCAGGTGTGTCTGGCATCGGTAAATATGGTGTGGAAGATGAAAGTTTAATAATAATTGGATATACAGTCTTTTTTAACGTGTAAGTATAAAATGTGAAAGTGGATTTAGTTTTGCTTGAGGTTTATTGCATATCTTATTACGATCAAAGTTTATAGGTATGACAGATAGCATGCTTTTAAATAATGATTATACTTTCGGAATCAAGATTGTATTTTATGAAGTTTAAGTGTGGTCTGACGGGAAAAAATGGTTTGTGGTCATTGTGACGACAACTGACACTTTTGGTAGCGCACTAGCCACAATGGTGTCCGCTGTCTGGCCATCACCATTACGCAAATTTGGCAGTTTGTAAATCATTATGATATCAATTTCCCTACGGCGATAACAACATAGTTGACAGACATGACATTACTGACTGTTGGCACTATTGCCAGTTGTGATGGATAATGGTGCCATTGCCATCGCAATTTCAGTTGTGTAGCGTGCTTGGCCCCTTGTTTTTTGAGTAATTCTAATGTTACTTTTTATTTGCTAATTCATATAAAAAATGTTCATTTAATTATACGATTATATCTTTATCTTTACAGCTGAAGTATATCATAAAACTATAACAACATATGCCAATACCATGTTATACTACTAAAACTCGACAGTAAGCACCGCATTCATCCAGTTGCAGGCATTTTTTTTTAATTTCACACGTCGCCAACTCTGTATAGGTAATTAGAGCTCAATTCGAGGTCTATTCACGTCGCTCGTACGAGTGAGGCACTCTGTGGTTGCTGAAACGTGGCTACCTAATGGCGAATGCTCTTACTAAGGATTTTTATGTGTAGGCTGGGTAGAGGGTACCTATATGGAAATGTATATTTAAAATCGAAACAGTTTTGAAAGTTAGAAGAGGAAATAGAATAGGTATTGTTAGTAAAAAAAATATGTTGCCTACAAATAGAAAAAGTCATCAGTGCTCCTAAAAACTGTGCCATGGTTATCTGTAATCTGCGGTTACTTAAAGGACAGTTGATTGTTAAAACAAATATTATTCAGTTTAATTAAAAACTCGAAACAAAATGCAATTTAATCTACCGTCGAAACTAATCCAATCGATTTGTATAATAAGTTGTTGAACTTCAAAAAATACTCAAAGCAATAAATAACTAATACACTAACGGTCTTATTCATAATAAGTTACCGAGGCTTTATAAGCTCACTATGGTAAAATTCTCGAAAAGTAGTACTATTATTCATAATCGCTCGATAGCGCGAAAATGCTCGATAATTGTTCGATAAATTCCGTTTGATTTATAGAAGCCTGAACCCTACTAGAAACCATGTAAGAAAACATGGCCGACTTCGATCAGCTGTTATGTGACTGAAGCTTATTTTAGCTTTTTTTTCTTCTTCTTTCGTGGCCAGACACTGTTTGTGTATATAAGAATAAGAAAACAATTAATCAAGTGTTCTTGTTGACTTTGTATTAGTTTTTGGCCATAAACCCAGAACATTTATGTTTTGGCCTCTGTAAATCTTTTAGAGTAGCTTTATCTCTTGTATGTAGGTAGCTCTTTGAATTATCGAAATTCAAAACTTATGACAATGAACGAGACTTCAATTTAAAATTTCAAATCATTAAGCCAATTTGTCTATGGTTCCATCAAGCAATCTAATGAAAACAAAGTTATTAATGTTAATGGCAATATTTTGTTACTGTAGTCTTCCTTAGCGGCACTTTAGTTATTGGAGCGTTATTGTGAATAAAGAATTTTAAAATACGTTCGATAGCGTTATGAAACGTTTTAACTAGAGTATACACAACACACCTTCGATAAGCGTTTTTATGAATAAGACCGTAAAAATGCAAATCATAAATTAATTTGTTAAATTCGAAAACCCATAGTTGAAGTCAAACTTAAATCTGTTACAGGCGCCCGCCACATCTCCCTTCCCATTCAAATGCATTCTGCCGTAATATCATTCCATTCACTAACCCCTGAATGCATCTCTCTATTCCAATCTTTCACCAAATGACACTCGCGTCAAATTAGATCGTTCACACTGTATCCCTTTTGTAAACTTAGTATTCTAATTAAAATTTTCCGCTTCCCTTTTCATGGGCTTTATTTTTGCATTGCATCATTACTTTTGTTTCCCACCTCTGAGGTGTGAATCAGTGTTCGAGTGGCTTTTTTTCTCTCTTCGTTTTGATTGTTAGCTTTGTTTGTAACCCCTTTTCTGATTTAATTAGTCCTTTTTTTGTATTTCGTTGTTTTATTCATTTGTTTTTGAGTATTGCAAAGTGTTGCTCTGTTTCAGTTTGAGGGGTACTTGTTAGTTTTCGAATGATGGCGAATGATATAACGGCTTTTTATGATACTGATGTAACATGTTGTATTTTATTGAATGTTAATTGATTTTAGCCGTGAAGAAATAACGATAGGCTTCTGAATTAATAATCATGTTTATGGCACGATAATGCGTGAAAGCTATTGGGCCTTGACAAGTTGCAACAGTAGAAAACAACTTGGCACGTGAATAAATTCTATTATTTTTCTATTTAGAAAAACAACATACAGCAGCTAAAAGAAGAAATCAAAGAGAAACTACCATCTGAAAACCTAAAACCAGTTCCGCCTCCCGTTGTTCCTACACTCATGCCCCCTGGTGGGGAGACATTGAAGCGCAGCAAGAAGAACCGACCTGCTCCTCAGCCGCCTAGACCCTCGGACTTGGAGATCCGGGCGCCGTCAGAACTGCTGGTGGGCGTCCCAGGTGCACTGAAGACTCAGTGGAAACATCAGCCGTTTGTGCTAGTAACTGGAGCTGTAACGTATGTAGCTAATGTAAGTTGCAAATCATTTTAAAAACCTTGTGTAATATTTCAGTATTATTTTGTAATATCAAATTTTTTATTTTGCAATATAAACTTTTACTTCTAGTAATTGCGGTTTCGTTATGAAACTTTGTATGTATTTTATGTAGTTTGGAAGACGTAACTATAATTTGGTATCATGGAGCTGATCTGATGATAGGCCAGGAGGTGGATAGTGGAAGTCGTCAAGTAAACACTTCGAGTTGAACTCATATGTTTCGTTTTGACAAGATATTGCTCTTCGTGTCGTTCTGATGATCGAGCCAAGAGGAGGAAGTGTGTTTTTAGTTTCGTTAAACTGCATATAATTATTTTGTTTTTGTGCATGTTTAAAGATATCTATGCTATTTATGGAACAATTTAAAAATATACCTATACATACATATACATTTTTTTCAATCTGAATTGACTAATTTATATGGTGGGTCAAGGTAATTATGAGTGTGGACTCCAAAGCCAAATCCAGAGAAATCAGTTTTACGCTTTTTAAAGAGCAACATTGTTTTGTTAATTATAAGTCTTTAAAATAATAGATAGGTAATGACTGATGTGAATTGTAGTACATTTTTGGACGAGTCTAAAAACAAATCTCTAATCACAATGGATAGAATAAAACCAATGATGAGTAGGTAGTAGTGTAAATCTTATATGATTAAAGTTAACGTTTATTTTATTTTTCATGATAGTATTTAGGATCAACGGTAGTCAAAGAACTTCGAGGAACTGAATCCACTAAGAAGTCGATACAGAAGCTGAAGAAAACCACCAAAGAACCGCGGGACTCTCCTGACATCATACTCTCAATCAGCTATAGGGGTGTCAAGTTTCTCAACACTATTACCAGGGTGAGTGTCTATTAATAAAATATACGCGATGTTCTTTTATATGCTGAAGTTATATCATTTAACTCTTCTTAATTTTCCGGTTTTCATCTCTTAATTTTTAAATTTAATATTTTCTGGTTAAGCTTGTACCACTTGAAACATTAAAATCGTAATCAACTGACTACGATACACTACTCAAGGTTGTTCTGCAAAAATACACACCGCAATGGAATTCTCTGTTTATAGCATTCTACATCGTTTTAAATGATTCCTAAATTATTACGTTTTTGAGAGAATTCATTTCATTATGTTTGGAAAAAATATTGCGAACGAATGCTTATTCAGTCTCAACTCTCAAATCGCAACGCGATTTTAGATCTTAGTTGATTATTGTAGTTGATAGTTGATTATTGACTAAGGGCCTTACTAATAAAGACTGTATAACGGTTGGATACTTTGTATAGTTACACAATGTTTTGTCTCTTTCGATTCAGTTTAAAATCGTCAAAGAACAACAAAGACAAAACACTGTGTACCTATACAATCGTTATATAATCTTTATTAGTAAGGCCCTTATTGTATAATGTTTTCATACTTTTAGCGATAGCGAATGGAGTGGCGTGTATACATATGTATATTGCTACACATTGTTATAAAACGTCAATAGATGTTAAAATGTTATAGTATATTCGTTTGGTAAAAGGTTCAGGAAAATAATTTTAATAAACAAATCTAACACAAGAAAAACAAAACTACACAGAAGAAGTTATACTCTTTGAAGGTCATCCAACTGTACGAATCGTTATATAGTCTTTATTAGTAAGACCCTTATTGTATAATGTTTTCATACTTTTAGCGATAGCGAATGGAGTGGCGTGTATACATATGTATATTGCTACACATTGTTATAAAACGTCAATAGATGTTAAAATTTTATAGTATACTCGTTTGGTAAAAGGTTCAGAAAAATAATTTTAATAAACAAATCTATACTACACAGAAGACGTTATACTCTTTGAAGGTCATCCAACTGTACGAAGGGCAATTCTTGGACCATAGACAAAGAACTTCACTAAACAAGACCACCGACTTTTCCCGTCTGATTTTTAATTACGGATCATCGTTCACACTTGATCGGACCAGTGACCAATCTTGCCTTTGTGTTTCTTACAAAAAAGGGATTGTTTTTTCTCCCCTTTTCACAAAATTATTTTTTGTTTACCTTTCACGGTTAGTTAGGCGGGATAATTAGTGTTTCTGCTCTGCTTCAATTTTTCTCTGATATTCAAAATATTTTTTGTTGTAGAAGGTAAAAAAAGGCAACCATTATTAGTACAAACAATTTCATTTTGGTTCAACGACAGTAAATAGTTATATTGTTCATAACCGACACAGGAAAAAACAATTATTTTTTAATCATAAAGCTTATCATCGCTATCAGTAATTAATTTTAAAAACATAGAACCGGTCTTCGATTACTAATCTACTTTAAATAAAATTGGAGTGTCTGTTTGTAAAGTCAACATAAAAACAGCTCTTTTCTGAATGCATATGAAAGTATATACGGTAGCTACAACAAAAACACAATCTATAAATTTTTGTCTGTCTGTCTGTTTGTTCCGGGTACCTGGAACGCTTTTGACGGGACATTCACTGGCAGATAGCTGATGTTATAAGGAGTAACTTAGACTACGCGGGCGAAGCCGTGAGGTACAGCTAGTTGTTAAATAAAGTTACTGTTCAAGTTAGTTGTATAAAGTTAATATGTTTATTGAGTATAAATATGTACATCTCAAAAATATCACATTCCTATCTAGCAGACATCACTTTGCAACGATTGTCTACTCCGTAAACTTGCAAACAAACAACAAACATTATCAAAAGTTTTTGAGTGTTTAAAGATACGAGTACATCTTATTCCTGTTCCATGACACCCTTTCATTCACTTTTACTTAAACAGTTTAGCCTAGTCTAAACTAAACAGTATTATAATGTTTGATTCAAACTCAATCACAGTGAAAACGCATAAGTAATATATTGAATTAATGATTTTACTGGATTCCGTACTACCTTTTCAATTTTCAAGATGAGATATAAAAACTAGGTGCATTTTTTTAATAGGAGCTGATTTGCGAGCACGAGATCCGTAACATTCACTGCGCCTGCCAAGATGCTGATGACCTTACACACTTCGCGTACATCACGAAAGACCACGCCACTAGAAGTCACTACTGTCATGTCTTCAGAGTCGCTACTATGGTGAGTTATCGTAATGTTTTTATAAAAATATGTTTCTTTTGATCATTCCTTTTCCATACCATTTAACGTACATTTTCGACGGGCCCGATTCTGCACAACAATAGCGCCGCAATTGATGCAGTTGTAAAACTTGTCCTTCATTTATTTAGAAATCACATTGGCTCCCTGATAATTTGTGCTTATTTAAGCATATTTCTATTTCTATTTTGCATCCCGAGGTTTCAAGTTACAATAGTCTGTTGATATTACAATTTCCATTTTATTTATTACAGGATCAAGCGACTGAAGTCATCCTAACATTAGGCGAAGCATTTGAAGTGGCTTACCAAATGGCACTTCGCGAACAATCGAACAGAACTCGAGTGACGCAGTCCTTGGCCAAAACTCCAACCCATGATCCGATAACCGTTAGCAATAAGGAGAAACCTAACATTATCCACGGGAGATCACATTCCATAACAGAGATAAAACTTAATGGGCATCAATTGAAAATAGCTCCGCTACCTGCTTCCCTCTCTAATGAAGATTTTCAGGCTACAACAAGGAATTCCGATGGATCTAGAAGCCCACGAACTCCACTACTAAAAGCTCCTATAGCATCTACTGAAGAATTGTGAAAGGTTATGTTCACTAAGCTAATCGAGACTTGTCGTACGAATAAAAATGTCGTCGGTGTAAAGAGATAATAAAAATTGTTTAAAGAATTATTACTTATGATGAAATTTAAGGTAACGAAGAATGTATTTCAAGTCAGAATTGAATTTCAAGGACAAAAAAAATAGGCCTACGAAGCCTTAAGTCTTCCTATAAAACGATACTTCCATACATGGATTTGTGTGAATCCTAATATAAGGCGTTAAATGGTAAAGTAACGTTTTTTCTCGAATCTTTTTTAATCGCTTTGACGATATGTAATCTGTATTCAACTATATAGTTCTGAGTGTTAGTGTTACGCTGTTTTATAGACCAGATACAACCATACGAGTATCTATGGCCTATACACAATAATTTTATTGATATCGACTATTATAATAAAGATTTCGACACTGCTTTTGAAAACCAACCAACCTTATTTATAAATACTTATAGATAAATGAAATAAACAGTTTTACTATTGAATAGTAAAATTCTAGGGGCTGTTATATTTATAGTAGGTTTTAATAATTGTATATTTTTGTTTAATTATAATTTTATTCGTGAATTGTTAGATTAATAAAATAGAAAATGCAAAATGTTCGATAGATCTTTTTTTTCTTGCAAGTTTGCCGTTTTTAACATGTTTACTTATATTAATAAAATTAAATCAGTTTGTAAAATATTATGTTGTTCGGTTTTATCACTATTTTTTAAACATACACTATGAGCCACTAAAGTTATGATTCAAATAAATGCATTCAATTATATAAATATGCAATATAAAACATCTACTGCTTTAAACTTATCGTAAAACTATTAGTAACTAGTTATGCTTTGTATTATTTTACGCGTTTTGAACATCATATTGATATTTGGATAGGCCTAAAATATTATAATCTCGATATTATAAATTAGGTAGATTACAATAAAATACGTTACCAGTTTTTCGGTGTCGTATATGAATATTGTATTGTATATAATTATTATTGTTTTATTGAAGTACATAAACGGTTATAATTATTGTTAGTCGTGAAAACACATGAACGATGAGAGCAAATTATGCATCTTTAACATATAGTACATAAAACATATCAAACAATATTGAAACAAAGAAATGTTGTATATTGGCTAAGCTAACCAGCTCTCTTTAATCCAGTGCAGCCACAAAACTTCGTGAGAGAAGAGGTCTTGTTAAATTGGTCGTAGTAAAATAGGAAGGTAATTTTTAAAATTATTAGTGAGCTTCCGATGTTAATTTTGCACGTAGTATGTATTTGGCAACAATAATTTTGTCTTAGACAAGAACAATATTTTGAAAATATTTGGGTGTTTTCTTCAATTATGGCAACTGTTTGCTCAAGCCAGTGGCGTTTTATTATATATCAAAACTATTGTTCATTATTATCGCGTATGTAATCGGCCTTATGTTTTTCATGTGTAACATTTTTGAAGTCTGATTTAACTAATTGAGATTTCTTGTAATCCTTGTGATATAATTTGAAAAGTAAAAGTATTCAAATAATTTTCTTTTCTTTCATTTATCGTATATATCCTTGTTGCTTGTGCTTATATATATATTTTACCTATAAATTTTATGTAAGTTTATATGTATTTCTCAGCTTTTTATATAAAATGTTACTGTTGAAACGAGCTAGTTATACATATATCTTAATAATAATGTTAAATATATGAATATTAATGTTTAGTCTTAGAAATGGAATAAAAATATGGATAAATATATTACAGTTATATAATGGATTGTGCCAAAATGCAATAATACAGGAAATAGACGCCAATAGTTAAACTCCAAAATAATTGATATTGCTCACTAAATACCAAATTAGTTGTTTTTGATACAATTAGCTCGAGATATATAGGCGTCCATTTTGTACGTAGATTAACGATGTAGTTTTTATTTCGGGATTTAGTATGTGATTTAATTGCTTAGTAAATTCTAAAGGTGATCAGTACCTACCTTCTATCATCACCAGCTAAACACTCAAAAAGAAACGTTGTTAAATTGGAAATTCTTTCCAAATTGAGATTGCTAAATTTGAGATTGTGATTATTTCATAGTATTTGTCAGACGTCGGAAAAATCTTTAAGAGGGCACAAAATTAGAGTAACGTGCTTCGGTTGTTACTGAAACGGTGTGACTGAAATTTTTATTTTAGTTATCCCAATTTATGATTTTCTACCACTTATTAACATACATAGCACTGCATTATAAAATATGAGATTGTGATTATTTCATGGTATTTGTCAGACATCGGAAAAATCTTTAAGAGGGCACAAAATTAGAGTAACGTGCTTCGGTTGTTACTGAAATTTTTATTTTAGTTTTCCCAATTTATAATTTTCTACCACTTATTAACATACATAGCATTTCATTATAAAATCAGGGGATCGAAATATTTGAATCTCGTATTTGAAGAAGTAAATCATTGAATGTATACCAAAGATACTGCTATATTCATACAAGAATAATAAAATATTTGCTAATATAGTTAGAGAATATTTACATATTTACTGCGTGATTATAATATTATATATAGTGTACTGAATGATTCAGAAAACATGTAAGACTAAAAAGAAGTTATAATTTACGACACTAACATGCGGGTACTAAAGTTATGTACTTATACTTAAAACAATGCCTATTATTCATTTATATGTAATTTCTGAATCAGTCAGTAAGTAGATGAAACAATAAGAGCAGTTCTATATTATATTATTATATATATTATAAACTAAATAAATTTTATGATAATCACTGCCGGGAAAAACGAAATGTATATACTTAAATTTATATACTTTTGTATATTTATATATTTTGTTCTTAACACATTTATATGAGTTATATATGCTTTTATAAACAGTTATTCTAGGATTGATAAGTTATAAATTAGTGTTTATTCCAACGACGTATCTTCTATGCTTTAAAAAATATTATCTACATAATATATGAATAAATTATACAAATTATTCTGCTTTCTACGAGATCATGAAGTGTATATTTTATGATTCTGTTAATGTACATTACGTCAATTAAAACAATCCGATATGTTACATGCGACAATGCTTATAGCTTCCTACTACACTCGCAAAAATAGTAACGTTTCAAGCTACAGTAACATTTCTAGCTACAGTAACGTTTCTAGCTACAGTAACGTTTCTAGCTACAGTAACGTTTCTAGCTACAGTAACGTTTCTAGCTACAGTAATGTTTCTAGCTACAGTAACGTTTCTAGCTACAGTAATGTTTCTAGCTACAGTAACGTTTCTAGCTACAGTAACGTTTCTAGCTACAGTAACGTTTCTTGCTACAGTAACGTTTCTAGGGCAGATGCGTTCACTGATTACTCGTCATTCTAACGCCCGGAACTAAGCGAACGAGAGCGAGCGAATGCTAACTAATGAATACGGACCAGTGTGGACGTCACGGTGAAAGCAAACGAACACAAACTTTCAGGCCTTTTGTTCATCTACGGTCGTGGTCCACTGGCAGTCGAAACATCACATCTCGATCTCATGCGCTTCTGTCTATATCCTGCATAAGACTACTACGTCTGTCAAATGGAACCAAAAATTACTAACGTGAATTTGCAAAAATCCAGTCTCCATTATTCCCAGCCTATTTTCATTTGTTTTTTGCGCCAGTACCTAATACCTACCATAGTAGAAACAGAACAGTTTGTTACCTTGATAGATACTTATGCACGTTGTATGTAAGCGCGCCAGTAGGTACGCACGCACCACAAGGACATGATATCTCAGGCTCACGAAAATATCAACTCAAAACGTTCGCCGCCTACGAGATTCGAACCAGCGTCTTCTGGGTTATCCATGGTCCAGACGCTTTAACCAACTAAGCAGTCGGAGCCATCGATATTAGCCTCGAAATTCTTGAGATAAATCAAATCATACATTTATTTGCAGGGATACATAATATTACATATACCTGAATTTACTTTCGGCTTACAAGCCGTTGCTCCATCAAGCAGACATCGCTTTGCAGCTATTGCCTACTTCATTTGTGATACTTTTCATGGTCAATAAAATGGTGTATGATTTAACTTTAATTGTAATTTTTTTAATACATAAAGGGGACTAACATTTTACAATATAGGTATTAACTTTACAATATTTCTGGCTGCCAAAACTGCGCCGCAAATGGATATTGTCCGTGTGGAGCGTCCGTTCTGGCACGCACACATACAAGCCGCCGCGTTCAATATCGATCTATGAATATTGAATATCGCATACTTTTCTGTTTCAACTATGCCAATTCTACGAAAACCAAAGGCGCATCAATTAATTAAGTACTGTAAATATTAATTATTCTTTATCCACGTCTTTTTTATATACCCTTTTTAGGCAACTATTCATTCATTCGCTTGCAACTTTTTTTAATATTTTCAATACAAAAGTAAAAGATCGTAATGTATATTTCAGAATCACACTAAGTATATAATTATTTTTACCTATATCAGTAGGAAAATATCGGTTGTGTATACCTATCTTTTATTTACACGTAGTATAAATTACCTATATTATATTGTAGCTGAGAATATTAATATAATTATGATTGTAAATAACTATCCATAATTATATAAATTTCAGATTTCAATAAACAGTGACCTATATTTATTGCATTCTTATTAATCTATCAGACGCTTTGTTGCCTTTCCCTGCTTTTCCTCTAATACCTATCTACTATTTAAAAATTATCTGTCTAATTTATTAGATCTTTGTCTGTATTGGCAAATGTTAAAATTAGTTAAACTTAAATCTATTTATAGTACCTACCTATAATAGCGAATTTGGTTAATCAAGACATCTCGAAAACTAAAAGATCTACGAAACTGAATTGGCAAATGTTAAAAGTAGTTAAACTTAAATCTATTTATAGAACCTACCTATAATAGCGAATTTGGTTAATCAAGACATCTCGAAAACTAAAAGATCTACGAAACTGCAATTTGGCTTGCGTATTACCTATTAGGTACACCATATTATATACCTAGGTGCTCACTTAGAAATGATTTTAAGTAAGATGCAAAATTGTGGAGGCAGTCATATGGGTGAAGCCATGCGAAGTTAGCTCACTAGAATAAATAACATAAAGTTAAAACTGCCTACCTTGTTTTAGGTACTTTACGATAGCGGCTTGTGGTAACTATGTAACTTAAACCCCTTACGAAAAGAAGCTAGCAATGAACCGCATCCGAACATATTTAGATATATATACTATAAAATAAATGCGAAAGTGTGTCCGTATGTTTGTTGGATTGTCCTTATTTCACGGAGCAACGGATCGGCGTGATTTTTAACGTAGACACAGTTTCTGGACCGGAGAGTCACATGCTTCTTTTTATCCCGGAACAATGCGCAGTTCCTATGAAAAACCGCGGGCTGAAGCTAGTCTAGTACAATGAAGAATCATACTTGCCGCCTAGATCCAGTAGGTATAGGTAGCTATTTACAAGTGTAATTGCGTATCTTCTATATATGTTTATCTATACAAAATCGAAAGGTCACTCACTGACTAACGCGAAATCTCGAAACCTATTTGACCTATGAAACTGGGCAGATAGGTAGTTTGTAGGTAGGATCAAGATGTCAGCGAAGAACGGATTTTTCCATAGGTATGGCTAAGTTTGCTGAGTGTGAGTTTTTACGCGAACGATCGCGTTTGTCGAGTAAATAACATACAAAAAAATGCGCCATGATAGTTCATAAATGAGGCGCTGGGGGCGCTGTCCATTTTTTCATACAAAATCTTCATAAACGCGGTCACTGTCGAACACGAAAACCTTGCACCCCCTTTGTTAAGGGGGTCGTAAGTATATATGAAAGTCTAACTATTACCCGTGCGAAGCCGGGGCGGGTCGCTAGTCCTATAAAACAAAGTTACCACGCATTCATTATATTCATTACATTGCGGAACACAGTTTTTAATGTTTTTGTGGTAAGACCGATTATGTTTACGTTTATGATTTATTTGGCTGAACAGCTCATTATAGAAAAATGTACCAAATAAAAACCTATACAATTAGGCTAAGGGTCTACTGAACGTATGAGCTGATGAATGGAATTGTACAAAAAAAAAAAGTTTAGTATCAGACCCCAGCATTCCTTTCTCTTCCCGCTACACTCTTCACTCATTTCAATACTTCAAGACTTCTATACTTCACCTAAACAAAATTCACTTTAATACATAACTCATTCGCAAGCTACCAAAAAAATCCAATAATAAATCCCTCTCCACATTAGGCGCTATAAAAAAGGCGTCTAATTACGTAAGGGCCATTAGGTTAGCCGAAAAAAGGCTAAATTTTAAGCATCATTTATTAATCTCGGTTTGGCACGCTAGATTAGACGTAAAGGATGGATTGGCGCTGATCCGGGTAGGATACTTTAGATTCGAGATAAATAGAGTTAGGTTTAGTGATTAGCGTGGAGATGTAGCTGTTAGGTTAAATAAAAAATTGCAGTCGTTTTGTGCAGGAATTATGTCCTTTGTCCTTTGTTTCTCTTTTGTGTGTGTCCATCACTGGTGCATTACTGTGTTTCGATTTGATGATCAAAATTGTCAGTGCAATTGGAGGGCTAATGAGATTTAAAACCTGACGTCTCAGGGTGAAGACTGAAGAACTGAAGTGGCACGCAGGCATAACTAGTTAGCCTGCTAGCATAGTTCTAGATGGCTTGGAAATTGTTATGGGCAAGCGCTATTCATACCATTATAGGCAGCGACCTGTTTGGGACATAAAAAAAACGAATTTGAAAACTGTAGAGTTATTCACTAATAAAAATAATTATAATTGTTCACTGTAGTAAATTAAACTCAATGAACAGTATCAATTTCAACAACCGCAACCGCATTGAACTGTAAACATGCAATTACACTCGTATTCCTTTCAACAATTCAAATTACAATTGAGTGGGGTATTATTATAATCGCCTCTCGTCACGAGTACCGTATTATTAAACAAATGTTATAATTTTGACCACATGTTGGAGCGGAGTCAAATGTATTTCCCCCTCGTTTTCCACTTGAGACTATGTTGGTAGCACATTGGTACCTAGTAGAATTCGGACGAGTTTCTTGCCCTCTTTTCGATCAGTTGTATAGGTACTTGGATCTGGTACCTAGAGTTATTTAACTTTCATGAGCCTTTCTCCTCATTGAGTTCATGACAATAAAAAAATTGAATTTGTATTTTAAAGTACTAAGTACCTACTTAATGTAGGGTTGGCGAGGATTGGCGGACGCAAACATTAGACCGCGAGCAATTGAAGGAGGTAAGAGAGACCTTTGACCAGCATTGGGATTTGGGATATAATAGGCTAGTAATACATAATAAATAAATTTAAGTACTGGCAATCGAAGGTGCGGTAGATCAGCCTTGATTGGCTGTGAGGGGTAGATTGATTTTGAGAGTAATTATTCGGCCAACTCAGTAGTCAGTAATGACTTCTACAGTATCCTACATTAGGGGTACAGTATGTGCTCGGATATTGTATCCCTATATAGGGATACAGTATACGCTCGGATACCATCGTAGCCTCAAAATTCAGGTTCTCTGCACTGCAATTACGATGCAACGGCCGCCTCCATCACACGAATGAGCTGTTGCTCAAATGAGATGAGAAATTTACCGCGTTGCCTCGCGGAAATATTGCGACACTTTGGGTTTACAGGTTATTGGAAATTATGGATCTAGATTACATTAGGGTGTCGGGTTACGAGGTGATTGGAAGATCTGGATCGGTTCGAGGGACGTTTTTAAGGCACGTTACTTTTTGAGAGTTTTGGGGTGAAAATAGTATGGTTAGTGATGATGATAAGTAGGTCTGCGCAGTCTTACAGATCGTCTTAGACCACCTTTCCCTACTTGCAGTAATTTAGTAGTCAGTGAAATTATTGGTCATATGAGAAACGGTTTATGGGTGGCATGTAAGGCAAAGGCATATTTTATGGCTTGTGAGGTGGCTTACCACAAGGCAAAAGACTTGCCTTGTTAAAACGATAGCTGAGTGAAAAAAGGAAAGTTTAAGTTAAGAATGTATTAACTAAAACATCGTATTATATTTATTTATTTATTTTATTTTACTTTAATTAAAACGGCATGCACCAATTACAATAATTAAAGATAAACACACAGATAAGACAAAGACACAGCAAAATATTCAAATTGGAAGAGAAAATAATAATATAATAATAATGTAATAATATCTATCAATATCTACTTAAAGCTATAAATTATTCATGTAAGTTAAAATAATAAATTGTCAATAAACTACGCACAATACATAAAGACATAAACAACTATATACAAGTACTCACACGCACATACTTCGACTCGCAAAAACGCAAACATTCTAACATTATCGCCTGCCATCCATCCGCAAACAAGTCACAGTCTGGATTGGCGGCCAAGAGAGTGTTAAGAGCGGAGAGTGATCGCGGTACGGGCGAGTTGGAACGCGCCACAGTGCGACACTGCGGAACGTAGAAAAGTGTGTGTCGCCTGTTGCGACTGTAATTGTTAGGGGTAAATAATCGACATAGTTCATCATGTAAATCGGGCGCATCAACTTTACCCCTTAAAATCTTACATATTAGAGCAAGTTGTTGTTTGTTCCTTCGAACTTCCAAGGAGTTGTAGCCCAATGAGCCCAAAAGAAACGTCGTAGGGTACATAAAAGGATAGTACCCATTTAAGAATTTATACAAGAATCGCAGGAAAGCCTTCTGGACCTTTTCTATTAATAGTGCATATGTACTTTCATGTGGATTCCATATGCACATAGCTGTCTCCAACTTACTTCGGACCAATGCCGCAAAAATGAGTCGTATAACATGCTGATTACTGAAGTCACGGGAGTTACGAAGGATAAAACCCAACCGTCTGAAGGACTCTTTAGCTACTACAATTATGTGGTCGTGAAACGTCAACTTTCGGTCGAATAGAACTCCCAAGTCCTTCGTAATGGACGAACGAGTCACTTTATAGTCGTTTATATGATAATCGTAGGTTATGGGGTTCCGCATTCGACCGAAAGTCATTGCGCAGCATTTGCTGGTGTTAAATTCCATTCGATTCCCGTGACTCCATCGAGATACAGCGTCGACGTCTCGCTGTAGGGCTTCACAATCTGCTTCAGACCTTATCTCTGAAAAGAGTTTCAGATCGTCGGCGTAAAGCAAGCACTGAGAATGCGCAAGGATAGTGGGAAGATCGTTTACCATTACTAAAAATAAAAGGGGCCCCAAAATCGACCCCTGGCTGACTCCGGAACGCGTGTGATAGGGACTAGACTCGTATAAGCCGAGCTTAACAAACTGCTGGCGGTCGCGAAGGTAGTCTGCGAGTAGTTTTAGAAGTCCCGGGGCAAAGCCTATTGCGCTAAGCTTCGCCAGCAGAATGTCATTATAAAATTAAGGATTATGTAGGTGACAAAGATGTATCCAGATATACAGTGCAGGAGCCTCCTGGCGACACTCTAATACATTATTTGTATTATAGGTATAGCATTATTAGAAATATTGTGAAAACTATTTTTAAAATACGAGTAGAATGTCGACGAATTTCTTGTCTTTATTCGTAACGGTCTATATACCAACTTGGAAGGGGCACTTAGAGTCATGTATTTTTACCTCATTTCTGCTCCCTTTGGGCCCATGTGAATAAAGAATCCATACATTGTACCTATTGACTATATTTGTGTCCGTCTGGGTTGTTATACCACCGCTTTGCTCGTGAAGTTTGCCGCCAAGAAGTAATGTGCAAGCATTACTGTGTTCCGGTTTGATGAGCAGAGTATCCAGTGAAATTACTGGACTTATGAGACTTAATACCTAATGTGTCAATATAACGAGCGCACTGCAGTGCCGCGCAGACCTTTGTGTTTCAAAGTTCTGAGTGGCTGCAATTGGTATGGGTCGGCGTTATGTTTAACATAATGCAAACGATCAGCTCGTCTCGTTACCAAATAACATTAAAAAACAAATAATAAATATCCTACACGCCACCATTAAGATTCACGTTGAAAATCGCGACACTCCTCTACGTTCACGTTCACGTGTGTTAATTACGCACGCGCGCGTGGCTCACGTAATTAGCACGTAATTACAGCACTACGTTGAATATGATGAGTTATTTCTGTAAGTTACCAGGTTGCTGAACAAATTTGTTTTAGCTATAGTGTCTCTTTGATTAAAACGTTTCATTTCTAAAACTGACTTGATATTTGCACGGTGAAAGAAAATAAAAAAATATTTGTTATTGATATAACACAACATTACTTTAAAATACACAAAACACGCTACAAGAAGAAAAATTAACAATACCAGGAGGCCTACCACCGTCTTTTAACAAATCCGTCTCTTGACGGCTCCGTAGCTAAGTTGGTAGTAACTCTGGAAGTCTATCAGTCAAGCCATTTTTCAAGACAAATTTTCAAGCCTATGTATTAAAACTGTACGTAATCTATAGATAGATAGAAAATTCTTTATGGCACAATCATAGTTGAAGGTACATAGGCGAGCTTAATGCTGTAAAGCATTATCTTCCAGTTAACCTCGGAGTAATGTGGTGATTTTACACGGTAGTACAGATAATCTTGATTGGAGAAATATTTAAATTTTTTATTGAAAAATAAAATAACTGTACATAAAAAAGATATAAAGAATATTCTGAACTCTACTACGTAACTCTTGTTCATCCACCTTCACTGAAATTAATTGATTAAATCACTTTAAATCGGTACACCGTATACATAGAATATTGCCACCTCCAAATGAGGTATATAGATTGTGTGGAACACATTATTCTTATTCTTATTCAAACGGGGGCGATAAGGCCTGCACTGACGTCCCGCTTGGGGTGTATTGTGCATTTCCCCCTGCCAGTATCTACCCAAGCCATCCCAACTCCTTTACATAACGGAGCACGGCTTTGGGTTGCTGGCACAGCTGTTCCAGTAAAATTTTAGGTGCTGAAAATTTTCCGGAGTCCGATCTTGGTCGAGCCTCTCCCCGTGATGGGCCGCGTTGCAAGCCAGTGGCTACTCTGATATCCTCTGTGGCCGCACAGTGTAGCAGCACATGGTCCACAGTTTCTTGTTCCTGCCTCGGCAAAGAGGACTATCCGTTGCTCCAGTTTTATGCAGATTATGTATTACTATCTTTTTTTTCTACCTACATTCTTTGCAATAAATTATTTTAAATTTAGAAATTAGCTTCAAAATGTCACGTTATGTAATTAAAATCTACCTAATAAACACTATAAAAAAATTACATTAAAAATCCAAACTGACGAACACTGTAGGCGACGCGCCTCTTTGGCATTTGAAACCGGTAGCGCGCCTCCTTTTGGCCGGATTTAAATATTATAATTTTTGAATTTCTGACGTTTCTTACCTTTTGATTGTTAATTTGTTAGTTGGAAAAATATACTGCACAAAATTACACGTACCCCACGAACTTTTAATAAAATACACGAAATAATACCCTGTCCTGAACCCACGTAGCTTACAAACACCCTACACCATAACGGCACGGGTCATATTAACGTAATTAAGTTTATTACGACACCGCGGGGCTGGGGGGTGGCGGGGGAGGGTAACTCTTTGACTTTGAATCTTAAAAATTGTATTACCCACTTAGGGTTTGGAATAAATTTTATTTGAGCGATTGCGGTTATGCGTGTTTTAGCGTATGTTGTTTCAAATTCAAATAATTTATTTCGAGTATGTTGTCTACAACAAATAGATGGTCATAATATTTCAAACATTCTAATAAACACTAATTCTACCATGAGCCATGACAGTGGTTTTTCAGTGAAATTACTAGGCTCATGAGCACAGATCATATAAACAAGGAGATGTGGTAAGGCGTACGTAGCGGTTGCGAACGCATCAGGCTAGATACATTTAATCGAATTCACTTTGCAGACGGCCATGCTGCCCCATTTTTTGTCTGTGGACTATTAATAAGTTTATTTGTGTGGCTGTAAGTCTCTTAGTGTGCATAAATAATGAGTAGGTGTGCCGTACTTACAGATTTTGCATTAAGCGGTTTAGCGGAATGGTGAAATAAATGTATGAAAAACGGAGACATATTTTGAACGCGAACGGGCATATCACCCTTGTTTGTCTGATCTGCGGCGCTAGTACGGATCTATTTGATCGATAAAATTGACAGTTCAAATCTATAAAGTGGGTTTTATCGATTATTATAGATTACCCGGAACAAACAGACAGACAGACAAAAATTTTAATAATGGTTGTTTTGTTATACTTTCATATGCATTTGGTAAAAAACTGTTATTTTGATATTATAAACAGACACTTCAATTTTATTTATTTGTATAGTTATAGAAGATAATACATGAGACGTCATACATTGTATGATGAAAAATAGGAATAATACCGTAGTGTTAGAATAAGGTGTAATACTTCGAAAACAAGCTCATGATCGCACTTTCTCAGTAAAATACCGATTTTTACCAAACTTTTACCGGTCTTACCGTTAATCTTTGTCCTGTGTTCACGCGACCCGCCCTCCAATGCGGCTATTGTACTCGGATTAAATTATATTTCTAAGCGAATATACTGAGATCCTGTCGTCGAGGAAATTGTTTCCGCGACCGAGGAGTGTTTGGAGTTGGGCCATTTTTTTGACGGAATAATTGTATAATTTCTACCTGAAGAATTTGTGACATTTTCTGTATGAAGAAATGTAAACACTAAAGATGATTGTAAAGTGCAGCCGGTGAAGCATTCCAATGGAACCAGTTTTGAAGTGCCATGCAAAAAGGAACAAGTTTACAATTTCACCTGTACTATTTTTTAAAACAACTCTGGATCTACTCCTCCAGACTATCATTTGTACTCTTAATAAGCATTTGAAATGAAACCTATATATTTCATCATTATCAGCCTCTTACGCTACCACTGCTGGCATACCGGCCTTCTCTCAGTGCGGCTTGTTGGATGTCACATGTCCTCGAAATTTGGTTCTTGAACATGCCGATTTCCTTACGATCTTTTTCCTTCCCGTTTTTGAGCGAGTGTGAATAATCCGCACTCAACTCGGGCCGAGTCGAGATTGGAACTATGGTGCGTCGGATTGAAAGTCACACAAGTTCCCGCTCGACCACACTCGCTCTATCGTAACCTATATATTTACTTCAATTATAAAAACGTTAAATTTAGTTTCTTTGCTATCGCTAGTCTGTCCGGTTCCTTCACTAATAGGAAGCTACAGTTTTTTCATCCTTGCTATAGTTTTTGTTATATTGATTCCACGCATGCGAAGACGCATGCAGAAGCTAGTCAAGTATAAAAAAATAATTTAAGTTGACATTATGTGTACCTACAGGTCCGCAGTTAACGTAGTACCATCGGAAGGGCTGGTTAGGAAGAAATGAGGTTCTGATTTCGTGTGGATGGCTGATTTGATATCAATTCTCTCATGCTACGATGATTATTATTTTTTCCACGTAGTTGGTATTATAAGCCTTAGACAGAATATAGTTTTTTAGAAATTCGGAAATGGATTCAGTCCGACAGTTTTTCTACTAAAGGAATTGGGTTTGGAGATGACAGGAAGAGATAGGTACTTAAGTGAAAAAACTTTGTACGTACTTAGAGATCTTGATTTTATTAGCATTGTAATTTTTTTTTCATTGTGTTGAGATTAATCCCATATTGACTCTTCAGATCTATTGCGATTGGATACCTTCATTTTTATTTCCTTGCTATATATTTAGCGGATGAAAAGTTGGCATCTATAAGGTAGAGATTTTCTTAGTTGTCCAACAATGTAAACAAACTTGGCGGCTAATCAACCCGTAAAAAAGAAATTCAAATTCGAATCATGTCATTGGTTGGCGATCGTAGCCCTATTGATGTCATTGGTTATCATCCGCTAAGTTTTATTGGACAAGTATAAAAACCACACCGTATAAGTTTATTCAAAACTATCTATTGCCCGCGATTTCAGTGTCGTTGAGCATAGGATCCGAGCATTTTTCCAGGAAAATTAAGCATGTTTCTCTCCGGCCTATAAACTATATACAATATACATAATATATATATACAAAAATAACGTTGCTCTTTTCTCCATCGGTACGTAAAATAAGGACCAACCAACAAACACACTTTCTCATTTATAGTTATTAGTAAGAGTTTCATTCCTACGATTTTTCTCCCTAAACCTTATTGGTATACGGACAAAAAAAAACAATGAAATAAAAAGTGCATTTTATTGGAGTAGGTATCTACAATACTGGCATATTTTACGATACAAGTATAAATACACGAAGTGATTTTCGAAAAAAATTAAAATGGAAAAACAAACAAACGAACAAATGCGTACACAATCATACCCGTACACTACGATTCCCTCATGTCGTAGCGCAGGTGGTATGGACACACGCAGATCGGTACAAGGCACAAATATCCCAGAGCCGAAAGCAAACTTTATACTCACTATAGAAAGATTACCCCAACGGAGGATCGAACCCTTTGCAGCCACGGAGCAGCCAAAGATCGCTAGGCTAGCACGCAAATAAAAAATTTCAAACCCTTTTCCAAAAGTTTCCGACAATACAACTTATCTCAATACGTCCGGGGTGAATCAAAATGGCAAGCGTGTAACCCCGCCCCGAGCCCGTCCCGAGCGGAAGTCGTCACGTTCGCGCCTCCGCCGCCGCCTCGCTGCACTCATACGATTTGATTTCAGACGGATTTCTACAGAGATGTTAATACCGTAAAATTATTTGATTAGTTCTTAAATTTAGAGTTTTTTTGGTATTGTGTATACGAGCTTCTGCCCGCGGCTTTGCTACCGTAGAATCAGGATGAAGTGTCATTGTATTATCAGAAAAATTATGAAGGTAAAATTTGCCATTTGCAGTATGTCATTCACGTGTATAGTTTAGGAGATAGGTCAAATGAAAACGGTGGCACATACCTCTTACCTTTATTGAATATCTGGTAGTGAGCCGCGCAGTCCGGTCAGCGTCACGCTATCATGATTTAGATATTATGTTTTTAGGTGGAAT
The DNA here is from genome assembly GCA_907269065.1 of Crocallis elinguaria. NCBI lineage: Eukaryota > Metazoa > Arthropoda > Insecta > Lepidoptera > Geometridae > Crocallis > Crocallis elinguaria. The sequence continues at coordinate 5,994,773 of OU026076.1, forward strand.
CACTAGAACCAGTAATCCGTTTTAGAATATTGCTTCACTAAAAAAGCTACACTATCCTTAGGGCTACGTTTTATTGCCATACTAACTTCAATTTGTTTGTTTGGCATAATTATTGAAATGATTTTGGTGACATATTTATTCATAAATCCCTACTTCCACATCCCTACTAATACTATAAATGCGAAAGTGTGTTGATTGTTGGTTTGTCCTTCTTTCACGCAGTAACGGAGCAACGGATCGACGTGATTTTTGGCATAAATATAGTTTATGAACTGGAGAGTAACATAGGTTCCTTTTTATCCCGGAAAAATGCACGGTTCCTGTGGAAACGCGGGTGAAAACCGCGGGCAGAAGCTAGTAGGTTATACGTCGGATTTTATCCCGATTCCCCCGTGCAAAACCGCGGACAAAAGCTGTGCTTACACACCACTAATACTTAGCGACAGACTACACGAGCAAAGCGATAGTACCCACCCAGACAGACCGCAGACGAATTAGTTATACCTAGTAAACTTTACCAAGACCCAGCAGTGTTGTCACATCTCTATAACGTTCCTTATAAGGTATTCCACATACGGAGGTATCAAATGCGCGTCAGTCAGGATCAGGCCAGGATTGCGCCGCATCAGTGGGTCCTGCGGTCTCAGGGCACGCTCCAACTGTCGCTGGGTTTCTTGAGTTTCAACATCTTACGGAACCCTGTTTATTACTGCCTTGGATTTGCGTCGATGTTTGTTAAGAGAAACGAGATTAGTTTTTGAGTTAGTTGGTGAGTTAATTTTGTGTATGTTGTTTAAGGATGTAAGAAAGGATGTTATAATTTATGATAGGTATATGACGCATAACGTAGTGAGGTAGTGAGGCTCCATCTCTTCCTGCTTTTAGCCCAATTTACATGGGGTTGGCGCAATAAGTCTTTATAGACGTACCACTTTTACATTTTGGAATTTTTTCACAGCCGGCCGGCTTCCTGAAACTAACCCTCCTTGAGAAATAGAGTATAGGCCACGCGGATCCGAAGCGGCTTGATGGATTTCACAAAGTTTGAATTGAAATAATTTACTAAGATTCAACAAACATTAGTTTCAACTTTAACAATCAACATGATAGTGAACATACATTATCAATCTTTGTTTGAAACATACTAGAAGACATGTGTTATGTCATACCAATGCGAGACAAAATAACTAAGTTAAATTTAACAATTAATTGTTGCATTAAGTAGCAATAATTGAGTATCGGACCATAATACCCATTATTATAATAACTGTCTCAATTAATAAAAATAGCTTCCCTCAAATGAAAGTTTAATAAAACAAAAATAGACAGCAAGAAGTCACAAAGCGTCTGAAATCTCACGGAAACCTCGCAATCCTTTAACAAATCTTCTTAACTCGATCAGCGCACGCGCAGTCAAGCGAAAAGCAGTAGCACACTGTAGTACATATAATAAAAGTATGGACTCTACCAAGGATACAATATAATAGTTAAAATTTGCCTAAATTGGTAGATGATGCAGTCTATATGTGGCCGAATAATACAGAGATATTAGTGGTAGGACTAACTCTTCTGCGAGTGTCCGTCTGGGTTTTTACCACCGATTTTCTCGTGAAGTCTGCCGCCAAGCACTAGTGTGCAAGCATTACTGTGTTCCGGTTTGATGAGAAGAGTAGCCAGTGAAATTACTGAGCTTATGAGACTTAATACCACATGTCTCAGGGTAACGAGCGCACTGCAGTGCCGCACAGGCCTTTGTGTCTCAGTTCTGGGTGGCACTGCAATTGTTATGGGCCGGCGTTATGCTTACCATCAGGCAACCGACCAGATCGTCTCGTTACCAAACAAAATAAAAAAGACAAAACGTAACTATTTCTATGAAAGTGAGTGCCCATACTGCCAGTAACTTGTAGTGTAGTCGTCGCGCCGCCACCGTAGGTGCTACGCCAACCGAGAAAATACCGAACGACGCGACGCGACGACGACGTAGCGTCTCGAAGCCGTTATGGTAGACACGTAGCTACGCTGCGTTTTGTTCAGATTTCTTTGAGGAAGAAATTAAACAATTCGTGGATACTAGCGGGTATAAAAATGCTACGAATAATTCTGTTATACAAGTTAGTGTATTATTACAAAATACAATTGAACATTATTAGTTTTTACTATTAGACATGCCAAATTCAATTCTACATTGTTTAAAAACTATGAATGCGTCAGTTTGGGTATTTACTGATCATACGTCAATATGTGAACGTATTAGAGTGAACGGTACCTAGCACGTTGGTTTAACAATTATGATAATCATACACATCTCTATTCGCCTGCCAATAAACATTGCAATGCCACCTAGAACTTTGAAAAGCACATGCCAGGGCTACACTGCAGTGCTTTCATTACCCTGAGACATTAGGTGTTAAGTCTCATATGCCCAGTAATTTCATTGACTACTATGCTGGTCCAACACAGTAATGCATTAACATTCTGTTTGTCGTCGGACAATACGCGAGCAAAACGAAGCTACCCACCCACATGGACACTCACCGAAGAATCCTATCACCTGATAAATCCCGAAAATATGTAACGATGAATATTCATGTTAGAAACCCACAAGGAAATTTTAGCTTTAGAAAGTCAATAAAGGTTAATAATAAATCACATTTCTCGCTTACACAAGCTTCTTAATATTATTAACATCAGAATTGAAGTTGTCTCTTATTTTGTTAATTCCTTCTCGACCCCGACGGAACGGGTTAGAACCGTTGGAATAATTAGAAATTCAGATTGGAATTTGGAATTTTCCATGTTCATAATGTGCCTCGTAATGAAATTTAAATATTGTTTTATTAATTTGACTGTAAATTTGTTTTGAAAGGCCGCCTTGCAGGGAATTGTTGATTTTATTATATGGAAGGTATGGTTTTTCTGGCCGTAGAGGGCAAGAGCTGGTGATCGCTGACTATTTCTTCTTTATGTACGAAATATTTCTTCGTCTTGGAAAATGGTAACTAAGTAAAAAATATTGTTAATTGAAACATAACAGTATGTTTCAACAGAGTGTGTATTTATTTAACTTCAGTGGTATCTGTTATAGTAAAGATCAAAATAGGAGCCGCCATTTTTTGACTTGGCTCAGTACGAAGACATATTTCGTACTTACATAAAACAATTCTAGAAATTTTAAAAACAAAAAGTTTTATTGGTACCTATCTATTTTATGACGCGCCCTGACAGGGTTTTGTTTATCTAACAGATGTAACTGTGTGACACTGTGAATAAATAATTGCAAAGATTAGGTAAATAAATAAATGAAACGAGTTTCTTGCCCTCCTTCTTGCTCGGCCTATACCAATTTTGGAACGGGCACGGTGGGTTTCTGGAAGGTTACTTGACTTTGAGCACGGATTGGGTTTGTTGGTGTCTTTGTCATTTATTATGATCTGATAAAGACAGCATTAGTTTTAGTCTGTGATTTGGGTAGACGAATGTTGTAGAGGCCCGCTGTTAGAGTAATTTATTTTAACTTTCATAAGTGCTCCTTTGGAGCCTATTTGAATAAAGCAATTTGAATTTTGAATTTGAAACGGTTTATCACCGGTTGTGACCAATAATAAAGGTTCACAGCAAAATAATTACCTATCGTATATTAATGTGATCAGGACCACTTAGCACACTCACATCAACATGCAAATACCGTCCCAAAATCAATGATTCAACAGACAACGGCTGCAATAACCGTGAAAACATCCTGTTTGACGGCCGGAGGCTGCGCGTGATAGACGTTGATTAATGTGCTAGCCGGATTAAAAAAGTTTGTGTTTCAGTGCCGGCCTGGGACAGAGGTTAGTAGGAGAAGGTAGTATTATCACTAGTTTCTGCCCTTAGCTTTCCACTAATGGAATCAAGCTAAAAAGTAGCCTATAGCACTCAAGTATAATGTAATGAATGAATTTTTAGAATCGGACCGAATGTTCCAGAACAAACAACCAAAATTGACCTCTTTATAATAATAAAAGGAAAACTGTAGATGTTCGTAAAAGCTTTATTTAATTAATAAACCATTTTCTCCTTTTATTTGACGAAGCTCCCTTTGAAGCTTGACACAACCCTACGTATTTTGCTTCGGCAGAAGAAAGAGATACGCATTGGTCAAAGGTCAAGAAACTAAGGTCTGTAAATTGCAAAAATCGATTTATAGGTTAAAACAGGCTTCAAACTCTTGGTTTAATGAGCTGGATAAGGAAATGTTGAATTTGGGTTTCCAAGAATCTACAACTGAGTCTATGTATCAAAAAAGGTTAGAAGACAATAGTAAAATTATTGTCGTTACCTATGTTGAGGATATTTTTATCTTTGGAAATAATGAAAACGAAAAGCAAAAGCTAAAAGCCGGTCTATTGAATAAATTCAAAGTTCAAGATTTAGGACTAGCTAGGCACGTCTTAGGAATGCGACTGAGACGGGAAAATAATATCATTTATCTCGATCAAGAGCAGTACATTCATAACGTGTTGAATAATTTTCAGATGACAGATTGTAAACCGGCCGGACCGGTAAGTGGAGATAAGTTTGATATTAGAGAAAGCACCTGCCGATACGAAATGTTCGTTACCCTATCAGAGTCTAATAGGTTGCCTCAACTATTTAGCAGTCAACACTAGGCCTGATAGCACAGGTTGTTTTGTCACAATTCAATTCGTGTTACGATGATTTGCACTTTAAGTGCTTTTTAAACGAGTGCTTCGATATTTAAAACAAACGGTGAATTTCTCCATGGACTCCAAAGTTTTCTAATTTGCATTGCCATAATTGTCTTTGTAGTGTTGTACGCTTTCCCACCCTTTGTCTTCAAAAGTCTTACACAGATTGATCCACGTGTGCTTTGCGGTCTTGGCCTTATATACATGTGTGAAACACAAGCGTTCTATTAATAGGACAGTGGTCCTGGCTTTTCTTCAATATCGGCTAGCTTTTCTAGGGCCTCTATCTCAATAACTTTCCACAAATCTTTATCCTCTAAGTAATTCCTTACTTGAAATTTCGAGTCTGCATAGTTATCCGTGCCGTGGAGTTTTTGTATATTCCACATACACCAAGTCTACTTTCGATTTCAGCCATTTTTCTTCATTGCAAATCTTTGACTATCTCATAAAACAATATCAGCGTAAAGTGCCCATAACTTAAAGGAAAACTGGTAGTAATGTAGATGTTTCTTTCTTTCTTTCTTTCCTGGCTTCTGTGAAATGTACTGTAGATGTTCTTAAAACCTTTATTGAATTAATAAACCATTTTCACACTTTATTTGACAACGCAGTTACAATACAGTGACAGACAAAAGTCCTAAACAAGAACGACTAATTGAAACACTATTTGAAACACTGTCACAAATATTTTTGTGCCAGTACTGATTGGTTATTACTAACCTCCATCAATAATAGTCATACTCACTAGAAAGAAATAATATTGTTTATGATAAGTTAACTATAGTGTGAATCATAAAGATTGGCAATAAAGTGCATTGACCCCTCCCTCGTCAGTCGCTTTGTATAAATGGTGAGTATTTTATTCTATTCGTCATGATTTATTTATTTATTTTTCATGATTTGTAGCAAATTATTTCTTATTATAATTGTTTTTCTTCAAATAAATACTTTTAAAGCATTATAACAAGTTTATTTTTACAATAACAACCGAAACGTTAATGCACTTTATTACCAACCTCTATGGCTCGCACTGTATAAGTATATTCCCAAATCTAAAAATTGGATTGAAATCTAAGAATTGAATTGAATCTAATTATGCAAATCATCTGGTCTGACGAGCATAATAGTCAGTAAAATTACTGAAGGAGAAGGTGACGCGAAGTCCTTAGTGCTGGGTGGTTCTGGCAGGCTTTATACCATCAGATAAACGACCTGCTCGTCTCGTTACCGGGTACCATAAAGAAATAATCACAACCATATTCATCGAATTCATAGAAAATTATTAATATGATGCGATGATTCTCTAGATTTTGAGTTATAGAATTTTAAGATTTACCAGTATCATGGCCCTTTACTTTTTTTCTAACGACAAAATAATTACAATTTTTTACATGGAGCCATCTCCACATCTTTTTGTTCCAACGACATTTGATTTCAGTGACATCTGGCGGAAGTAATGGATTTTTTCAGTTAGCTGAAGGTGAAAATTTAATCTATGAGACGAACGACGATAAGTGACGAACGAAAAAAGATTCAACCGACATTTTTTGTACGGTTCGCTTAATTCCTTAAACGTAGTTTAGATTTTTTTGGGGATATTTTATTAAAATACAAAAGAACAAAATATACATTTACTGGGGCTAACTCTTCTGCGAGTGTCCGTCTGGGTTGGTACCACTGCTTTGCTAGTGAAGTCTGCCACCACGCAGTAATGTAGGTACAAGCATTACTGTGTTCCGGTTTGATGAGCAAAGTAGCCAGTGTAATTACCGGTCTTATGTGACTTAACACCTTAAGTCTGAGGCACATGTTAACGAGCGCACTGCACTGCTGCGCAGGCCTTTGTGTTTCAAAGTTCTGAGAGGCACTGCAGTCGTTATGAGGCCAGCGTTGTGCACAAAAGGCGCGCATCTTAGCCCTGCTGGTAACTTTTCTTTTTATATTTACGTAATTTTTTTACGTAACCTCAAAAAACAATTATCCAATTATATTATTAGTAAGATAGTCGAAATAGCTTATCTTGCTTGTTTATCTTCTATCTATTTCTTTTCACTACTATACCTAGAGGACAGAAGCTAGTGCACTTTATCGGGTATCATCATCCAGTGCTAGATAGACAATACACGGCCAAAAATTGTATCACTATACGATAGAATGCAATAAGTATCTACATACAGTGTCGCAAAGATAAAGTTTTGCGGCAGAACTGTATACAGACGACCCCGCTATTTTGCCTCTTGCGTATATCGCTGTCTTCAGCTTCTCGATATAACGACATCTTATAACACTGCCAAGAAGCGAGGTTGAGAAATGTCGGGGTCTATTTCCAAAGTCATCATCTATACACAAAATCTGTTTTCGTTACTGCTACTAGCTGAAATTTTTCAAATTTTATTGCTCACTTGGGTATTTGAAAAGAAAATTGGAAACTTTCAGGGAATAAAGTAGCCTATATCCTTTTCAGGCCTTCTCAAAAAATCAAGTTGATCCGTTGGTTCGTTGCTACGTGAAAGACGGGTAAACCAACAAACACACTTTCGCATTTATAATAAACTAGCTTTTGCCCGCGGTTTTCACCCGCAGGAACCATGCATTTTTCTGGGATACAAAGAAGCCTATGTTACTCTCCGGTCCATAAACTGTAACTATGTCAAAAATCACGTCGATCTGTTGCTCCGTTACTGCGTGACGCGTGAAATAAGGGCAAACCAAAAAAACCAACAATCAAACAAACACACTTTCGCATTTATAATATTAGTATAGGAAGTAGGATAGTACGGATTCTCGTTTCTTTTACATAATACTATTCTACCTATTATTAGTCTCTACTTATTATATATTTCTACAATACCTACATCCAACTTCCGAGCGTATATTCAATGGTAAGTCAACTGTTTTGTAATCACTGATAATGGTAGATAAAATAACGATTCGATATCTAACGAGTGATAACGAGATAGCCTCTTCCAAGCTAGTTTCGTCTCCATTCAATTCACGGCAACTCCCAGCTCTATAATGCGCCCAAACTGCTCAACTATTCGCAAACTGCCGTTTGATAGCTCCTTGCTGGCTCCCATTTTAAGTAGTTGGGAAATTTGAATTTGATTTTCTTGTCTTTTTGAAAAGTGATTGATAAAGTTACTGCCCTTCGTAATACGATAATGCCTTGTACTGACATAACCGGTTTTTATGTTAGTATTTTCGAAACGTACTACCGACCGATGGCCGTTGACCTGGTCAAAACCGTTGGATGCAAGGAGCGAGTAGCCGATCCAAATGGGGTTCTGTAGGGGAAGTTTATGTTCAGCAGAGGATGGCTTCCGGAGGATGATGGTGATGAAGATATTTGAAATCATCAAGAACGTGTCCGATTGGGGTGATGCCATTCTTGATGAATCTTGTTCAATGCTTTGAAAACCCAGGCGTGTCTGTTCTCTGCTAAGTAGAGTCCATTCCATAGCTAGTCCCACTTCAAACATTCATTCACGCATGTTACCGGTCCCACAATCTCTCATTCAACTCATGCGCACCGACATTTTCAGGTCCACTGCAAGTTTCTGCTTCAGTGCGATTAAGACTCTCCGAATCCCTATAAAAGGGAGGTTGCGAGAGGAGTGGAATCAGTAAGGCTTTACCATTTCGTGACGTGAGTTCCTAACTAAACTTTGTGAAGTGATAAAGGAAAAAGGAAAATGTTGCTGGAATTATTGAGGTTAGGAAACAAGTTACATTACGTGTCTCAAGTTTAACTTATCTTTTAACGCTTTTAAGAAGAACATTCGTGTACTTGACGTCTGTCTATCCTTTCTTTATTGAATTCAAGAGATTGTAAGTAAAAAGCTCGTTTTCTTTTGAAATCATTTGTAACCTAAACACGTATACGTGTATATATACATTATACATACATACCTACTAATTGCGCCAGACAAGGCTATTTTTACACCAAATGCCGTACGAGCTCTCTATATTTTTCATTGAAGGGTTTATTTATACTATCAAGACTAATAATTTTAAAAGAGCATTTTTTCAGAAACCATTTTCAGTACATTCATTTTACCTTACATACTAAAGACGTTCTAAGTCTAAGTTAAGTTATTTATTTCATCAAATGGGCACTTATGTATCTATTGTTTGTGGTTTCTATAAATATACGCCTCAACCGTAATTTTAAGAGTATTATTTGTTCAGAAATCACATTCACTACATTCAACGTAATGTACATATATTCATACAGATATATATTACGAGGGACAGAGGTAGAGCTATTCATTTTACTGAAGTCACGTAGGGTAATGTATATTCTAATATATTTGCCTGGAACGACTTTTCGTGTGTACCGGCCCGTGCGGTCTGCGGCCGGCTGCCTAGTGATGGGGTTAAATTATAAATCGATATAGTGTTATGCTGATTATATATATGTGTGATTTAATCGATTTATAAATAGCTCAAGAGCTAAAGGTGTATCTAGAGAATAGATATTGCTATCAACAAGACGTAGTGTATTATGGCAGTCCTCTCTTCCCCGTTATGGGGGAGGTCTACGTTTAACAGTGGACGTCTTCCGACTGGTGATGGTCGCGAGACGAGTCGAGAATAAATTGTATGATGTTACTGCTTATGTCATATGATATTGGTTTTCTTGTCCGCTATTTACATCAAGTATCCTTGCAGATTTCAATTCCTTCGTTTAAAATGTCCCAAATTAAATAATCGAACGTATTACTTTTACTTAACTAAGTAAGTTTTTTTATCCGTTCTGTAACTGAATCGGTTAAACTAGAAGTAAGAGGAAACAAAAGCGGGAGGGGAATTTGTAAAGGAATTGAAATAAAGGAAAACAAATTACAATTTGCTTTTAATTACAATACGCTATCGTTTGTCGACTCTGTTGTTTCCTAGTCATATATATACAGATAGAAAGGACTTTAGATGTTTCTAAAGAAACCAGTTTAAAAATTATCTTTAATGTAAGGATATACTAACCTTTAGAGAAGAAAAATAAATGGTTTTATTAGCACGACTATTATGTAAGTGCCCGCGCTCTTCAACTCATAGGTATCCCGAGATGAAAGGCTCATAGTTTTTTTTCCTTGGCCTATACTGTCCCACTGCTGAGCAAAGGCCTCCCCCAATAGTATAATGCAAAATTACTGGGCATACCTATACTATTTAAGACGCGGTCTTATCGTGATTTTAAGTTCGTTTTTCACCCGCTCATTCCTCAGTCAATTTTTTGCCTAATGCCCCTTATTTTAAGTCGAAAATTGCAAATCACACTTGTTGGTGATGATGTCTTGGTGTTCGAAGTTGTTGTATATTTTTGCGGGTTTTCATTTAATTACTTACAATATATATATAAAATTAAAAATCTAATTCGGTACTCCCTTAGACAACTAGCTTGGCTATTTGTTTTGTAAAAAAAAAGTGGGTGTCGTCGCTGAAAATTCGGAGTACTCGAATTTATGCAGCTTTTTGAGCTGACTATTTTTATTTATTTTTTTAAAGAGAAACCGGATATCTATTTGCAATTATATTTCGGTTCTCCACCTCCACAGAGTTTTGCCTACCTACAGTATTTTTTATATCTCACCGTTTTGTTTTTGTTACCAACACACTAAGCGTATAGAAATACCTCTTTTAGTTGATTTCGGAATAATACCGCGCCTTAATTGTCCGCCCATTAATTTTGTACTACTACTTAGACCTTTAAACTGAATTGCAATAATGCTTGCACAGTGCACTCTCCTGCTTTTCAAGAGACTAATTTCAAGAAGACTTATTTTTATGTCCTGGAATTTCGCATGAGTTTCATAAGCTTTCCGTCTATGACTGTACTGCTGCTACCGTGTGTGGCTGTAAATCATTATGGCACTAAAACTGTTTTTTTATTTAGTTTTCTTTAATAAGCTTATTGAATTTATTTTCCATCGATAATTAAAAACTTTTGTCCCAACCCTCGCTGACCCCGTATTTACTCTGCACCTCGCCAGTTCATCTTCATTTTTTTTATCTCTTTCACCGGAAAAAGAGCAAAAAAACCGGAAACCGCTCCCGTAATGAGTGTAAAAAAATATGCGAAAGATATCTTTCTCGTTTGCAAACCTTGCCTTACTCTCTTTTGCTCTATAAAATGTCAGATTTCTATGAGTTTTAGCGGGAGTAATATTGCTCGGAAGTATATTCATTACGATTGCTTGCAGTACCTACTTAAATTTAAATTCGACACATTTACGTTTAGTAGAAGAGCGAGTGTGGCCGAGCGGGAACTTGTGCGACTTTTAATCCGACGCACCACAGTTCGAATCTAGACTGGGCCCCGCACTAATGACACAATTGATGTGTGGATTTATCATACTCGCTCTAAAATGGTTAAGGAAGATAGGTATATAATGAAAAATTTGCTCTTAAAAAAGCGGGAACTGATTTCAATGATAATATCGTGATCTAAGAAATATCATTCCCCATTTTCCACATTTAAGAGTTCATTCTTACATAAAATGTATGTGAGACTACCTCGAAAGTGCCTAGTAGTCACTTGTAAAGAAAAGAATTTTCAAAATCGTTCTACTATTGCCGGAGATCGCGGTGAACATAAATTAATCCATATCTTGAAAATTACAGAACCATTTTTGATGAAACTTGCTCTGTTTCCTAAGTTGAAAAAAATGTTAGCCAATAAAAAAGAATAGTTACAATCTGGTCAATATTTTCAGTGACCTGCGTGGACAAACATGGACACCTACGAAATTTACTAAAGGTAATCTGGTTTACATCCATATTCGGCAACGTGTCCAAAACAATGATTGCGACTGCATGTGTACTAATTCAAAGTTTTTGAAGTAAAAATTATGTTTTACTCACCAAAGATACTAAAAGGTGTCCTTGATAGGACACCTTTGGACTCCTGATGGAACACACCATTCATATTTTAACCGAGCTTTTTAATTCAAGATATCAGCAACATTTCACGTTTTTTATCGGCTACAACATTCACATACCTTTTAGCACTTCACTATGGACGAAATCAAACAATTATTTCCACACGGCGCTCAATACAAATAATTGGATATTAGAAACAAGAATGATTCGTCCTATACGAGACAATGCGGCCTTGTTTGTAAATTGGCGCTCCCTCTTAGCGAAATACCTTGCTAAATTGGAGAATAAGGGCCCCGCTCCCTGTAACCCTTAATTTGATTTAAATGCCGTTGCCTTTGGACTGTGTATGTAGAGTTTCGAAGAAAGCCAAAATTTACTGATTCCGATTTTATATCGTTTGCAACGACCAATGTATTTTTGAGTGTTAATGTGTAGATAATAATTGTATGTAGTAAATATGTAATCGTGATTGAAAACAAATAGGTTAGGTTTGTTAGTGCGAGGACTAACTCTTCTGCGAGTGTCCGTCTGGGTTGTTACCACCGCTTTGCTCGTGAAGTCTGCCGCCAAGCAGTAGTGTGCAAGCATTACTGTGTTCCGGTTTGATGAGCAGAGTAGCCAGTGAAATTACTGGGCTTACGAGACTTAATACCTAATGTCTCAGGGTAACGAGCGCACTCCAGTGCCGCGCAGGCCTTTGTGTTTCAAAGTTATGCGTGGCACTGCAATTGTTATGGGCCGGCGTTATGCTTACCGTCAGGCAAACGACCAGCTCTCGTATCGTTACCAAATAACATAAAAAAGGTAGTACTAAGCCGAAAAAAGGAAAAGATACTAAATGATTTCAACTTTATAAGTAGTCCGTAATTGCTAGAACCTAAAAGCAGTACCTATAGGTACTATATTTGTAAAGAAAGAGAGAGTTGACGGGTGAAAGTGACGTATGGTCACCAGATCCTGTTCAACCAGTTAAAGACAGGATCTAATAAATCCTATAGAAATAATATTACTTAGTTGCCTACGTTCAATATTAACACCAAACTTCACTTGGAATTTCCCAATAACGGTACACATACGTGCTGGTGTGACGTCACGCGGTATGTCGCAGTAAATCTTCACGGCCTGTTACTCGGTTTAATTAATTCCCGAAAACAGTTCTCGGTACGTTTTGTTACGAATATTTAGGAAATGTTTTATTTGAATGGCTAGAAATACGGTCTGAATTGCGAATCTAAAAAAGTTAACTTATGTAATGTTTTTAATTTTTAATTAAGCCTGTATTTATACGCATGTTCTTTTTTATGTTATTGGTAACGAGACGAGCTTGTCGTTTGCCTGATGGTAAGCATAACGCCGGCCCATAACAATTGCAGTGCCACTCAGAACTTTGAAACATAAAGGCCTGCGCGGCACTGCAGTGCGTTTATTACCCTGAGACATTAGGTATTAAGTCTCATAAGCCCGGTAATTTCACTAGCTACTTTGCTCATCAAACCGGAACACAGTAATGCTTGCACATTACTGCTTGGCGGCAGACTTCACGAACAAAGCGGTGGTACTAACCCAGACGGACACTCGCAGAAGAGTCAGTCCTCCCACTAAAAAAGCGCATGTTTTTGAGACACTGCAATTAGCTTCACTTGTATAAACTATGCAACACTACTTGGGAATCCTGTATAGGCCTTAATCCACCACATGGGCGCAATGAGGCTTAGTGGATGTCCAATGACCTCAATTTTTTACGTGAATATTGAAAGCAAATGACGCGCTCATCTTGTTTTCCAATAGTATAAAAAAAAACAAAATTAGAAGAGGATTTCCACCTAGCGGCACTGAGTCCGTGTGGTGGATGCCCCCCCTCCCATACTCTCTCTCTCTCTGAGAGAAGGCCGGTATCCAAGCAGCGGGAGCGTAATAGACTGCTGATGAAGGTATTACACATTACCTAGTTGGAAATCGGTCCCTACACACCTATAAATGTGTTCCTGCATTGAGAGCCATGGGTCTTATCTAGGTTTAGAGTAATCGCCATATTTTCGACCACATCTCCGCTTAAGAGCAGGGGACATTGTTGTCAAAGATCAACATAATATTATCAAGTGTAAAAAGGTCTTACTTTCTTAATAGCCCTACTTAATTCTAAAACTTATGGAGAGGAAAAAAATCTGTGCCTAGATACAAAGTGGTTTTTAAAATAAATTATGCTTTTGCCCCTACAATCCCTACATGGTTGTCACTTACATACGCTACCTTCGAAACACATTGCATCTTAAACTTATCTACCCGTAGAATCATATTACGCGATATAATGTAAACTACCCCACTAGGTTTAGGGCAGGCAAATCGGGCCTGCAACCAACGGCAAGACATTCGGGCCATGATTTATAGCGCCGCTGTTATCGACATGGCGCAGCCCTACGCACCCTTCTCTCGGGTATCGGGACAAAAGTGTGGAGTAGACCTTTTGCGTGTAATTTCTTTTTTAGAGTAAAAATACTTTTCTGAGCAGCCGTTTTTCTTTGTTTCTCATAGTTTTTTTCTGCAACAAATAATTGATTATCAACAAAATCTAATAAAAAGTATTTAGAAAATATAATTGAATTAATACCAATTTTATACCAATTATTTTCATAAGCATTAGAACTAATATATTTTTTACATAATTGGCAATAATTATGCCCAACCCAAATGACACGACTGAAATACTGCCCTTAGCATATATAGAAATTTCACACTAGCTCGTAACGTTCAAATATTCATTCATTTACATCCATCACCAAAAAAATAACGCGGAAGGCTCTCTCCACACCACTCCCGAGTTGTCAGTCTGTCGACTCCACTAGTGCGTGAATATCGGGCGTCCCGATTTTTTGTAAGATTTTCCGCGAGAGTGCGCGCGCGCACGCAGCTCTGTTGATTAATCGAGTATTGATTGGCGCTGACAGGAGGGGATAGCTTAGGTGTCTTTACGTTTCCTGATAGATTTTTTTTAAATAATTTAACACAGTTTTTCTAAAAGTATTAAATTTTAAGTCAGAACTTTTTCATCGAAATACCAGGTCTTCGAAAGTAGTGTTTGTTGATTCGTCCTTCTTTCACGCAGATCGACGTGTTTTATGTAGATATATGTTGTGGATCGAAGAATATTAGCATAGGCTACTGTTTAGGTTTTTTAGGTTTTGTTATACGTAATATAGGTTTAAGCTGTCATCAATACTACGAACAAAATCAGAATTAAGGAGATTATTACCATGTGTATTATTTGTATTGAGTTCCCGATATTTCGTCGCTATTGTCAGTTCTCCCGTGATCATGGCGCTTGCAACAGCGGCGCCGAAATATCCGGAACCCAATACAAACAATATACATGGTAAATATCCCGTTAATTCTGTTTTTTTTGTAGTTTGTTATTCGTAGATGCTATATACGGGCGCTGTCAAAATCAAGTTTTCATTCTCAGTCAAATTAGACATAACAGAGTTGCGACTTGGACCAATCAGGTCGTTTTCCACCATTCAAACACAGTTCGAAATTCAAAACTGAAATCCCGGGAGCGCGTTCGAAAACCGGGCAGTGATGCATGAATACCGGTCATGTCAACTGCATGACGTCAAATGCATCTATCGCGTGTTTTGGACGCATCTCCGCTAATTAAGGGGTAGATGTAACGTTTAGGGATGTTTTGTAAATAAGGGTGGCTTGGTTAAATTGGGATATAGCATTTAACATTGCGGTTGCTGAATCCTTGTATTGTATAATTTAATGATTTTTTTAATTTGAATGGCGATCGTATCAATATAAATACTATATAATTCGGCTATCTTGGAAACGGCTCTAATAGTTTGGATGACATTTTGTATTAAGATAAGTTTTGCTTTTTAAATTTACCTATGTATAGGTATAGTTATATGTATTCCTATTAAAAATTCTATTTTACACAAAATAGTTTTTTCACTATCTTGAAAAGGGCATTTAGAAGGGTCGTTTGTTTTATTCGCCTTTTAGTTAACCCAGCTCATAAGCTGAGGCTCCTCGCACATACTTGTATATCTCAATGAGTATTAAACAAGAACATATATTTAATAATGCGTACACCTGTCTCCCAAATACCAACCTCACATCAAATAACCGGTACATTGCAGGCCGCAAACCGCCAATTTAGAAGCTGCCATCAAAGATGGCGGCTCGTCATCTGCTCCACCTGCCAATATTTAGCGGGGTGATAAGGAGACGGGTTACACCATAGTTTTAACTAGTGATTAAATACCTTTCGCGTATAATTTATTTGGAGTAGTAAGTTATCTTCGTTGCTAATATGCTCGTGGTACATAAACGAACGATGGATAATGCGGAGGATCCAGTATTTTTTTTTATATCTCAACGGCTTTCCGTTCTTTTCCCCCACCGAAATATAGTAATTGCATTTCAAAACTCTTAAAACAGTTCCAATTTAAAATAAAAAAAACTTGTAATTTGAATTGCCATGAAATAAAATAAAAGACAAGTCATTTTTACGTTGTGATAAAATATTCGAGACTTACGGTTGTCTGTTTTACAAAATTTAGTAAAATCAAAGAAACTTTATTTTATATTTTATTTGAATGACCATTTTGTTGATCTAGGGACAGCGTCACAGGTATTCATTTTTCGTTACATGACTTGCTTACCTATATATATGATAAATGTGCATCGATAACATTGGTAACTTACATAAATTAGAAAGCATTTTTATTCTCTCAATTAAAACCGTCCATTTCATATTTATACCCTAATACTAACAACGAATGGTGAAAGCCGACCCTCCTAACGAAGATATTTTACCGAGAATAAGGTAAAACTAAGTTCACGTTAATATTACTTGTAGTTTACATATTCATAAGCTTTATATAACATATAACTATATAGCAAGCTTCCAGAACATATCTATTAATAAAATGACTTATTACGTTTTAACGCATTACTCCGTTTGGGGTTGTGATATTCAGATATTTGAAACTATGATATATGATTTAATAACTTTAGAATATAATAATATCTATAATCTGAGTTTTCAAAACAAATAGGTTTCGTCTAGGCTAATACCATGCTAGTATGTAATGCTACAACGTCATCGAATGTTAGTGGTAGGACTAACTGTTAGTGGTAGGACTAACTGTTAGTGGTAGGACTAACTCTTCTGCGAGTGTCCGTCTGGGTTGTTACCACCGCTTTACTCGTGAAGTCTGCCGCCAAGCAGTAATGTGCAAGCATTACTGTGTTCCGTTTTGCTGAGCGGAGTCTCCAGTGAAATTACTGGGCTTATGAGACTTAATACCTAATGTCTCAGGGTAACGAGTGCACTGCAGTGCCGCGCAGGCCTTTGTGTTTCAAAGTTCTGGGTGGCACTGCAATTGTTACGGGCCAGCGTTATCAGGCAAACGACCAGCTCGTCTCGTTATCAAATAAAAAAAAATACAGTGTTGTTACTGTGACTGTCCATACGAGTATCTTCAACATGAAATTATAATTACTGGTAATCCACAATCCAATCAAATGTCTATTAGTTAGGTATTCGTGCTCAGCTTTTCCGTAATTGGATAGCTGTGGTCATTGAGTCTAGTGTTAAGTGCTCTTAACAGATGAGTGAAGTGCATCGCTCAAGTAGCTGTCTATAGCTACAAGTCAGCAATAGGGATGTTGACTAAATTTTTTTTATGATGCCAATCAATTTGTTTTCTCATGAGAATCAAATGTCTATATCGAAAAAACTGGAAATCGAACGCTAGAAACGTCAAAAATGAAATTTAAAGTTGGGCGTATCTACTGAATGCTAAAACGGCCCACACAAATTTGACAGAACATCTGACGTCACTTGTTCTACGCGGGCCGTATGGCTGTACTAAAAACATGCATTTTGTTGATTTGGCCGTGAAAAACTGATGGGTTTAAGTACATAGTTGTCATACATTTTTTTCTTCATTAAAATGTAAGGAATCTGATGGTCTCATTTAAATTACTAATGGATTATAAGAAATGATTGTTGAATTTGAGTAACTTTTAGATGCAGTATGTTCGTGAGAATTATAATTTATTTGTGAATTCCTTTTTTATTGTGTAATGTAACCTTCTTAATACTGTATAACGACAGAAATTATGTATTTTGTGTTTCGTGCAACATCCCAATTCTTGTTATGAGCTTGTAATTAAATCCGATTCGATAGGTGTGATATCGAATAGGTGTAACAAGATTATTGTCATTGCAATTGCGCATTGGAATAGTATTTGGTGTTCGATCTACCTATCACATGGAAAACCATGTGATAGGTAGATCGAATTCTGAGGGCCTTAGTCCTAGACTAATGGGATTCGTTTGGATGCGGTCATCGCTATCGATAGTTAGTACAAAAACCGTGTCACCAAGCTAAAACAAGTCAACGTGGTTACTACTGATCATCAGCTTCCGGCATGCATATGAGTTTTGCCATAAACCACCATATTAGCCGAAATTAAGTCTTCATATTATCTGACCAAACACTACGCGTAGATATCCGTAAACAGGAATATTGAGCAGAGCCCGTGTCTACACAATGCAGGCTCTTGTGAATACGGCTCGGAACACGAGTCCCGTGGTCACTGGACTTACTGCAGAGTCAAGAATAGAATAGAATTGAAAAGGTAACCAATGTTTTTAACAGACTTCCAAAAAAGGAGAAGGTTATCAATTCGGTGGGTATTTTTATCACTGTCATTTATAAAATGATTTGGAAAATTCTTTTTTTATTTGAAAGGAAATACTTTCAGATTGGTCCCATAGAAATTTCATCAAAATCGGTTCAGCAGTTTGTCACTGATGTCATTTCGTCGCTTGTTTAAAGCAATTTTTATGTAGGTACTCGTTTTGAAAGGATGGATGATGCAAGCAGGTGTTCTATGGTCGGCCATAGACGCTAATGCGCTAATGACGTAAAGCGTCCGCTTTGCGCTAGATACAACATTTGCGCACCTCCGCCTATTTTCCGCGGCTTCTGCACAGAACACGCAGTGGTTGTGAAACTATTTCTTTTAGTAGAGATCATAGAAGCCGCTGCGGTGCGTCTTTCACTACCTCTAACCGTGGTAGTTTAGCGCTCGGATTAGATTTTCACTTAGCGCATTAGACAATACGATAGGCGTCAAGCATATTATGCTTAAAAATGATGGTACGGTTACCGTCGTGGTGATCGTGATTTTTCCATGGTTTGCGCGTGGTCCGTGATTGTTTGATTTATCTATCAATCATGCATAGCGTCTAACGGGTCATTTACGAACCTGGGGGTCGCTGAAATTTTTTTACTTGTAAACGGGTCGCGTATTCAAAAAGTATGTAAAACACTGGTCTATACATTTCGAAGCTCTATAAACTAGCGCAGTGATTCATTTCGTAGGCATAGCATGTCGATGGTAGCAGACATCACGGGCAAGCACTAGAGTGCATTTACTGAAGTACCAGTATGGAGGTGTTTTGTATGGAAATTTTGGTGAATCTTAGATTCTAAAGAGATAGGACTAACTGTTGTTTTTATACATTTTAAAATATATTAGTAAAGTAAAGTAAAGTAAAAAAAAGTAAAGTAAATCATTTATTGACATAACTTTTTGTACAAATTATTAATGAACCCATAGGCTGCCGAACTAGTAAAAACTGTGTTTCAGCAACCAGTGGCTTCTCCCATCTTTAGACAATATTATAATTATGTCGAAGGTTTTGTTTTAAAAATTCCGAAAAACTTATATTATTATTAAAGTAAAACTATTTTTATTTTTCCTTCATATAACAGTTACAGTGAAATACGCGCGCGTGTGTGTGTGTGTGTGTGTGTGTGTGTGTGTGTGTGTGTGTGTGTGTTTATGTAATGTATATTATAAAGCCATTTCAAAAGATTTCGTCAAAAATCACGTAAAAATGCAATTATAAACGCTTACACACTCATAACCCCGCACTAGGATTCCCTGTGTCACAGAATCAAACCCGGGACTCCTCGCTTTGCAGACAGGGTTAATACCAACTTAGCTACGGAGCCGTCGTTAAAAATAATTCACTTTGTTATTTCACGAAATTACGCAGCCATTTGATAACTTTATACTATTAAGATAAAAATACAGCGTAGGTAAGCATACAATAATGTATATAAAGCGTCAGGGTATAGTACCCGTCGGTAGGCAGGGTAGGCATTTTTTCACGCTACCGTGGTTCGCCCAGCGGGGTAGAATTTTATATGTACTCCATTTTATTTTCGCTGGGCACAAGTAAGCGAGAAAATATTATTCGACGTGAGATTTCTATTGTTGAACGTAGCTAGATTATTCATGTTTAAAATTTTGGCTTTCGAACGAAATTATATTTTAAACTAGCTGCTGCCCGCGGTTTCATCCGCGTGAAGATATTGGATTTCATCGGTTTTAATTTTGTGAATTTTAATTTTGTGTGTTGTGGGTTGAATTTTGTGGTTCTTGAACATGCGGTTTCGTCACGATGTTTTCCTTCACCGTTTTAGAGCGAGTGTGAATAATCCGTACATAATTTGATATTAGTCACTGGTGCGGGCCGAGTCGAGATACGAACTATGGTGCGTCGGATTGAAAGTCGCACAAGTTCCCGCTCGGCCACACTTGCTCCTGTATTCGTATAAAATTATAAAAAATTGCGCGTGTTCATTGAGTTCCGCTTCGCAGCGTGATGTGGACTCAGACGTGAGCATTGAAATAGTTTGGACCAGAGCCAGCTATTGGTCCAGCCAGAGAACTCAATTTAATACATTAGATGAGATCGAACACACCCATTTATGGGCATCAATTGGTAGGTATTGCTTTTCATACTAACTTATGCTTCCATTTATGTGAGAGTATAATTTTCCATTGAAATGATTATTGTTGGCTTTTATATTGGTCTTTATTTGCCTGCAAATCATATTTAGTTGAAGAAAACAGTGGTTTACTAGCGAAAATAACGTTATTTTGTGTACATGTAAACTACCAAGCACTAATACTGTGTTCCGGTTTGATGAACAGATTATCCAATTACTGGGCTTATGACCCTTAATACCTAATGTCTCAGGGTAACGAGTGGACTGCAGAGCCGCGCAGGCCTTTGTGTTTCAAAGTTCTGAGTGGCACTGCAATTGTTATTGGCTGGCGTTATGCTTACCATCAGGCAAAAGACCAACTCGTCTCATTATAAAATAACATAAAAAATACAGTGTTCTTACTGTGACGGTCCATACGAGTATCTTCAACATGAAAGTATAATTACTGGTAATCCACAATCCAATCAAATGTCTATTAGTTAGGTATTCGTGCTCAGCTTTTCCGTAAGAATAACATACACACAACAAAACAAAATACAAATTCATAATAAGCTTGAAAAACAAGTGAAACACGGAAACTATTTTACATTTACGTTCCATATAACGTAAATATGTCTATATTTATGTAAAACAGCAACAGTAGGTCGTACCGTAGGTACATACCGTACATGAACAACCGCACTAAACCTGACGCTCGGAGTGGATCAGCCATTACTACTAATGACTTCGCCACGGTACTGCCTCGCCCTCTGATAGGGTTGACTCTTATGCTATACGTGATAAACAAAGGCATGAACATTTAACAAAACTTATTATCAAATTAAAGATTATTTTAATAACGAAGAGCCAAACAGCCAAGCAATATCTCCTGGTGACTACGTACTCCAATACTTAAACTTAAATTGTAAACATACCTATACGAGTAATATTGTGCTGATTCTGCAGCGCAAGTACGGATCTTTTTGATCGATAAAATTGACAGTTCAAATCAATAAAGTGGTACTTTTTTTATTTATTGAAATGTAATGAATCCGATGGTATCCTTCAAATTACTATTGGACGATAAAAAATATTGTTTAGTTCGGGAAACTTTTGGATGCTGTATCTTTGTGGAATTTTTTTGTGAATTTAATTTTTATTGTGTCAATGTGGTGTTCATATTCCTATTTAACGACAATAATTATGTAGTTTGTGTTTTATGCAACATCCCTATTAGATTTCCTCACCATTATAAATTGTTAAAATCCGCCTATAACTCACGTCATTTGTCGATATTTTCGACCTAGGTTTCGAGCGTGTCCGACGCTCTTCCTCATAAGGGAGTGCACGAGACGAGATCGCACCTACCACTCGCCATGCTATAAATTCACAATCTTACGTTTAACTCGAGTACTGCCAACCCTGTTGCCTCAATGCATCAATTCATCCGGCATGCGAGCAGCGACGTACGTACGGCGTACTAGTGCTAGGTACGTGATACATCGGTACCGTCTCTTCGGCCCACTGATTGGATTTGCGTGCCGACAGCGAAGCATGATGTTGCCAATATTCAGATGTATTTTAGTTGCGAATTAGTTGATTCTGCCTAACCCTATACCTAGGAAAGTTCCAGTTGATTACAATTAAAAAGGGTACCTACATATACGAGTATATGACCTTAGTCTTCTTTTACAGGCGTTTTAAGCAGTGTCTGGGTTCTGTGGAATTCTTGGAGTGTTGCTATTGTTTGTTGTTAATTGTTAATGTTAGTGTTGTTAATGTTGCAACGATAAATGCAGATGATGGCAGGTATATTCTACGACGCCGGAATATTAATGGATTGGAAATGCAACGACTGACAGGGGAGAGTGGAAGAAAGACTTACAGCGGCGACCCTGAATGAAATTTGATAGGGCAAAGAGGATTATGATAATGAAATAAATTCCTTACTTTGCATTACATAATATTAGTAGGTACTTAGTTGTAGTACATTTTTTAGTCTCATTATGCTAAAATAATCGATTTCTTGTTTATCGTGTAAGCAATTTTTTTTTAACGCTTACACTCATTCCCCCCATACTACACACATACATACTATTACATACTCATACCCGCACTAGGATTCCCTGTGTCGCAGGTGGCATGGACACACGCAGATACACATCACAAACATCCAAGACCCGAGAACAAACTTTATGCTTACACAAAATCTGCCCGGCCGGGAATCGAACCCGGGACCCCTCGCTTTGCAGGCAGGATTACTACCAACTTAGCTACGGAGCCGTCAAATTCACCAATATTTACATTATTTACACTCACGCCAATATAAAAATACCTCATCAAAGTCAACGCCCGGACAAAGGGCCAGTCCAGATAGGCCTAATTAGCGGAAAGTGCAAAACTTGCCGGGCGAGCGGTTACCTGCACCGGCCTTAGGTGAAGTTACCTGCCGTGTAATTGTCCATCGACTGGGAAAATCACCAGGAAACCAGCGTAAAAATAGGCGTAATACGAAAGGGAAGTTACAGAGTTTGGTCAGTTTTTTATGCGGTAAGGTTTAGGATTAATCCTTCAAAAATCTTAAAAGATTTTTAATTAAACTAGGCTTACGTTTGTGTCTCAGGGTAACGAGAGCAATGCAGTGGCCTGCAGGCTTTTGAATTATGGGCCGGCGTTACGCTTACCATCAGGAAAACGACCTGCTTGTCAGTTGTCATATCCAATAGTATAAAAAGACCCGATGTTTCCAACCCATTGCAATGTTCGTGTAGACAGAGTTGCTATATCATTAGGTAAATCAATGTGTAATAATTGAAATTACCAAAACAAAATACGTGTTTGCAACTGACTGACTGACAAATGACTGACCATCTCTCAATACGTGTAACAAAGACTTTTATCATTGATGCGTAAGGTTCACAGATTTGTAGTCTGTGGTAAGGTTGAGATTTTTGAGTTTATACCCTTGCATGGTGTGAGTGACACAAAGTTATCCTTGTCAATGTCATTACAGATATCTTGGAACTTAATCTTTTATTGCCTATAAATACTCTGGTGATGTTTTAATGTAATGGACACAATTCCAAATAAAATATACTTTCAAAACTGTCATTCTTTTATACTGTTTGATACTGAGACGATCCGTTTTTTTCCCTGATGGTAAGCATAACGCCGGCCCACAACAATTGCAGTGCCACTCAGAACTTTAAAACCGAAAGGATTTCAAAGTTTTTTTTTCTCTCATTTGTTTATATGACGATAAGTTTGAGTCCACAAATTATAATTAGAACGTCGTATTACCTATTTTTATGTGAGTTTATTTCACCATTACCTTTAAATGCCTGAACAGATTTGGATGTATGGGGTATCGTTAGAATCCTTACATCATCCCGAGTGACACTGGCTAGGGCAGTCGTGTTTTTTATTTATGTAACTTTTATTACATCGACTTGTTTGTTCCTTAATCAATATGTTCCTATCAATTGGATAATGATTCAACTTGTATAGACCATAGTACCAGTTCCTAAAAGCATAGTACATATAAATATTTTTTATAGTTGTAATGCGCCGCACCAATGACGTATATCAAGTTATGTGCGGATTATTCACACACGGTGAAGGAAAACATCGTGAGGAAACCCGCATGTTCAAGAACCACAAAATTCGAGGACATGTGTCATCCACCAAGCTGCACTGGGCCCGCGTGGTGGATCATGGCCCATACCTCTCTCTCTGAGAGAAGGCCGGTATCCCAGCAGTGGGAGCGTAAGAGGCTGATAGTGAAAATACGCTTGGTAAGAAGTAATACTTAAATTAACAGCCAATGCAACCTTAATAATAACCTCGCTATGGGAATGTGGAGCCACTGCATAGCACAAATTTCAAAACTACGGCACGCATCGGCACACGTCATCAAAATCAAAGCGCGACAAACGACAGACAACGTCGCAATTGCCAACGACCCGACTCACACGACCGGAAAACTCACTGTTATTAATAAAGCCAGCCATAACTGCCTCCAATCTTTGTTACAGTCGACTCTAACCATCGGCGCGTGTTGGGCTTCCCAACTGCATGTATAAAGCACCGTATGGAATCGTACCGTACATATACTGCGTTGTTGCTATTTCAAACCTTCAGGCGTTGAGTCTAAAGTTGATATTTGTATGTTTATATTAGGTGCGTACATGCAAGGCAGGTCGCGCTCTGTACTTGACAATAATGCATGGCCGGGCTAATATTTGCTTTGTATCAGCTACCTACACTAGTTATGCCCACCGCGGCCCGCTCGGGGCGTGAATGTATAATTTCGCCGGACTAGAGAATGGGCAATTAAAGAGGCTCATACATTTGGGATGTGAAGCAATTTGGTAGTTTTGTTCTGGATTTAACAGAGATTGCTTCAATCTGAGATTTCGCTAAGCACGTACTTTAATTCAACATGTTAATGATTTTTTATTTATATTTGGATAAAAAAGAATACCCAAAAAATATAGTAGTAATTGAAAATCAACTATCAGGCTCTGGTTCCGAAAAGGACAGTTCACGTGCTAGCGAGTTTGGAAAGTGTGTCATACTCGAAAAATCCTCACATACACTAATTTGATTTAAATTCATTAGGTACCTTTTATTAAATGTTATTTGATAGCGAGAAGAGCTGGACGTTTGCCCGATGATAAGCATAACGCCGCCGGCCCATACCAATTGCAGTGCCACTCAAAACTTTGAAACACAAAGTCCTGCGCGGCACTGCAGTGCGCCCGCTACCCATTTCTAAATTTTCGGCCACATCATCACCAAATCAAGTTCAGATTTGGCTAAAAGTGAAACTACCCAGAGATAATAAAAATCAATCTAATACCTACCTCATTCACTTGCGTATACCTAAATAAGGCTATAATTTGGTTTATTACCGTCGTCTTTTTAGTCGTTTTTGTTGATTGTACTAACATTATCTCTAATTAATTTCAAATGATGGCTAGCCACAGCTTTCAATAGTACAGCCGAAGACAGAAGTGCGTTGCACCCAACAGCCATTACCCGTAATGAGGCCGTATTCAACTGCACAATGCGACCGGAGTGTATACCGCTAGGTAACATTACTGAGATTGATTTGCTGTATACAGTGCCTATTGCGTCCACCTCTGCCCTTTGAACGTAACTTCTGAAAGCCAGTGCTATAAATAGGTAAGTACAGTTTTCAATTAGGTATACCAGCTGCTTTTGAATACAGAATTTACAGAATAACGAACTCTATTACGAAACTAGCTGCTGCGATATTGGATTTCATGGTTTTTATTTATTTGCGCGATCCCTTATTATTTTTCTAAAATAAAAGTAGCCTAAGTTACTCCTTGTAATATCAGCTATCTGCCAGTGAAAGTCCCGTCGAAATCGGCCCAGCCATTTTAGAGATTACCTGGAACAAACAGACAGACAAAAATTTTAAAAATGTTTGTTTTGTTATAGGTTCCGTATATACTTTCGTATGCATTTGGTAAAAAGCTGTTATTTTGATATTACAAACAAACACTTAAATTTTATTTATTTGTATAAATTATTTGTATAGATAAAGAGGTCGAAAATGTCCTGAATGGCTTCAAGAAAAGGCGTGCCTTTGTTTTTGCTCGAATTGGCGAGGGCACTGCCGTGCTCCTATGCTATAATAATAATAATTATTGTTATTGTTGTTTGTCCCAACACTTCGTTGTATTAGAGAAAACTTTATTCTACCTTTACAGTGAAATTACTGGGCTTATAAGACTTAATACCTAATGTCTCAGGGTAACGAGCGCATTGCAGTGCCGCGCAGGCCTTTGTGTTTCAAAGTTCTGGGTGGCAATGCAATTGTTATGGGCCGGCGTTATACTTACCATCAGGCAAACGACCAGCTCGTATCGTTACCTAATAACATAAAAAAAAACATAGCTCAAGCTATACTTTATCGTTCCTTATTGGAATTATTTTGGACTTCGTGGTTATTATTTTAGTAGGTATACGATATTCAAAACAATACGGTTTAAGAGGGTTCAAATCTCCATACGATCCCTTCTTAACTGCTTAGGGGAGAGTTGAGCAACTGCGCCCATAACCGTATTTCACCCGCATCATAAAAACTAAGAAACATCGTGCCGCAAAAGTATTATAATAAGACTTTCTATTCTTGAGAAAAATGGAAGGTAAAAAACTTGGTGAATGAGCTTTTATTGCGCATTTTTGTCTTTTTTACACGACTGCCAAAAAGGTGTGTAATGCTTTCAGGGTTCATGTATGTATGTAAGTTTCTTTATTCTACCATAACGTTTAAATGACTGAATAGATTTGGATGTGTGGGGTATCGTTAGAATCCTTACTCACACCTTCACACCATCCTCAGTAGAAAAAAATATTTTGAGATTCTGCACTTCAGGGTAGGAGTGAATCACACAATTTTTTTTTTCATTGGTTCAAACCAGAGTTGTCGTCCTTATAGAAACTATTTGTATGCCACCGACATCCTGAAATAAATAACATCCTTTACTCTCAAAATAGTTGAAAATATTCACTTAATCTCCCCGAACCACCCCCCACATACAAATCGACCGCACCCCTGTACAACCATCCATCCCTTTACGATCGTTATAAAGAATTTGAGACGGATTTCTTGTGTAGTTTTTATATGCCAAAGTTTCTAAACAGATTTTAAGTTTATACTTTTTAGGACAAGAACTTGAGCCTTACCGACTAACAATCTCGTGTTCGTTTTCGATTACAAACCGATTAAAACCAGCGGTCACTGCTGGTCTTTGTGAGGAAGGAGTTGTCTAGAGTTTTCGCTTCTTTTTCTTTTGTAAGAACTTGTTTCCTTAATAATGTTCGTTCTGAAATGATAACCAGTTTTTGGAGGACTAACACTTCTGCGAGTGTCCGTCTGGGTTGTTACCGCCGCTTTGCTCGTGAAGTCTGCCGCCAAGCAGTAATGTGCAAGCATTACTGTGTTCCGGTTTGATGAGCAGAGTAGCCAGTGAAATTACTGGGCTTATAAGACTTAATACCTAATGTCTCAGGGTAACGAGCGCACTGCAGTGCCGCGCAGGCCTTTTTGTTTCAAATTTCTGGGTGGCACTGCAATAGTTATGGGCCGGTGTTAGGCTTACTATAAGGCAAACGACCAGCTCGTCTCGATACCAAATAACATAAAAAAAAATGACCAGCGACAATTCTAGACTATTCCTTCCAGCCGAAGACCTAGCGACCGCTGCTTTTAATCGGGTTGGAGTCGAAAATGAACACGAGATTGTTAGCCCCTGGTCCAATCGTGAACATTAAAAACAAAGTAAAATTGTGACTAACCACGATATTTGACTAACCTAAGATTCGGTGTTAACATGATAAAATTTCCCCGCACTAGGATTCCCTGTGTCGCAGGTGGGATGGACACACACAGATACACATCACAAACATCCAAGACCCGAGAACAAACTTTATGTTTACACAAAATCTGCCCCGGCCGGGAATCGAACCCGGGACCCCCCTCGCTTTGCAGGCAGGGTTACTACCAACTTAGCTACGGAGCCGTCATTTTGGTTACCTAAATGAAAAAACTTATATTACCTACAGCAAAAAAATTGTTCATCATCTACACCACTAAGGGCCGATTTATTTATTGCACTTTAACGAACTGATTGCTATCCAATCAATTAATTTTCGTGTTTTTAGTGTGTTTTCAGTCTTTCATTTAAAAATTAATGGACTGTTAGATAACTAAGGTTTATTTCTTTAGAATACCATAAAATTTATTTACATCTGTCTTCACCACAGATTTAGACGATTCAGGGAATTATCTAACAGGACGCTATCTGACTATTGAAAAATCGGCCCTTAGTCTAATAGTAACTTATCTAAAAACAGTTGATTTGTTGAATTCAACAAACGTTTGAGATTTTCAACCGACTTCCAAGAAAGAGAAGATTTTCAATTCCTCTGAATTTTTTAACCAAGTTCCAAAAAAGGAGAAGGTTCTCAATACGTTTTCATTTTTTTAACTTCGATTTCTCCACTATTCGTCAACTGATTTAAATGTTTTTTTTTAAGTATAGAATACGTATGAATGGTATTCCTTTAATACATTTTATTAAAGAACGCCACCCATAAAGGGTGAAAAGATGGGGGATGAAATTTTATATATTTTTGTTGAAGTTTGTCATTATAAGTCTGCTTCTGTGGCCATGAATGCTGCATACAGCATAGTGCGAAACACTAAGTAAAGTAGACTATATAGGTACATTTGTATATAGATACAAATGTACCTATATAGTCTACTTTTAGACTATTAATTTGTGTTTTAATAAATAAAATTTAAGTTTCTTTATTCCACCATAACTTTTAAATGCCTGAACAGATTTGGATGTATGGGGTATCGTTACATCATCCGGAGTGACACTGGCTAGGGCAGTCGTGTTTTTTTATGAACTTCAATTACATAACTTGTTAAAGCAAAGCAATTTATTGCCATCTCCGGTCTTTTAAGTACGTAAGGTTGTCATTCACCTAATGATATAATTGTAGGAAAATCTAAGAAAATCCCGAAGGTTATATACGAAGACTGTGGAAGTGCCAAACTTACTAAAGTCTAAATCTACATTTTTTACCTTTACTTTATCAGAACTAACGTTTCTATGGCAGTTCCAATGCCGATTTATTTGCTCTGAATACATCAGCAAATATCGTTCAAAGATTTCCACGAATCCCTCGCTCGTTCCGCTAAACTTTTCACATATTTCTCGTTACGACATCAATTTCTGCGCCACCAATCATAAATAACCATCTCATTTACATAACAACACATTGTTAGCTACGATTCCTTATATACCCCGACATTGTCATCTTATATAATCTGCCAACTATCTTAAAGAAAATTCGCTCAACCGTCCCCCTCTAATTCGTATACCTATTCTTTTCTAACACGAGTCGAAACCTACCCAAGCGGTCCAATGGGCGGAGCTCGATACAAAACCAGCTTAGATGGAGCTGGGAAAATTTATACAATACCTCGGAGTAGTTTCGTTTTCAGTTAGCACAGATTTGTGCGGTAGGTCTAGGTTGGTGGCTGGTCTATATATCGCCTGAATGCACATTGGCTGGTTCAGGCCACGCCTCTGTGCAAAATGCATTTTCAAGATTGCTATGCAGATGGCATTCAGTAAGAATGTACTGCGGCAAGTTTGTCGTTGGATTTGGGAGAGATTTCGAAATGTCTCTTTTTAGGTTAATGGCAGTTCTTGGTTCAGAGTTTGAAATGGGATGTGGTTTTAGCAGAATGAAATAGCTAGACGTATAATTAGCAAGTACTATTGTGTATATGTAAGGAATACTTTAGTAAGATATTAATATTTATCGTCGTAAACGTGCATGATTTTTGTACTGATGATGTAATTTATGAGCGTCAATTATAGGTACTTAGAGAGCGAGTCTGGCCGAGCGGGAACTATAACGGGGACGAGCACCACAGTTCGAATCTCGACTCGGCCCGCACCAATGACTTATACCTACTCGTATCAAGGAATGTGGGGATTATTCACATTCGCTCTAAAACGGCGAAGGAAAACATCGTGAGGAAGCCGGTATGATCAAGAACCACAAAATTCGACGACATGTGACATCCACCAAGCTGCACTGGGCCCGCGTGGAGTAAATCTCTCTCTGAGGGAAGGCCGGTATCCCAGCAGTGGGAGCGTAAGAGGCTGATAATGAAGCATACCTACATGTTTTTCTTATTACCATTATCACACACTTTGAACGCAGTTAGGCGTTCTGGCCAAAGCAATGCAAATGTACGCACATTTCCATTGATTTTTGTATCTTAAAATACAATTTACTTGTACGTAGTACGCAAGCATTACTGTGTTCCGGTTTGATGAGCAGAGTATCCAGTGAAATTACTGGGCTTATGAGACTTAATACCTAATGTCTCAGGGTAACGAGCGCACTGCAGTGCCGCGCAGGCATTGTGTTTCAAAGTTCTGGGTAGCACTGCAATTGTTATGGGCCGGCGTTATGCTTACCATCAGGCAAACGACCAGCTCGTCTCGTTATCATATAACATAAAAAAAAAAACGTGATTTCAAAATCGATGGCCACGAATAATTTCCATATTAGCAACCACAATACACAACAACGTATAGGTCCATCGCATAAGTTCATAAGCCGAGCAGATGTGCACCACAGTACAACGGGCTGATACGATTTGCGTTCACACTTCGCTACGCACGCCAGCCAGCCCCTTATTAATGTAGGTATTGTGTTATCTGTGGTACATGTGACGATCATGCAATGGCGTTTAAAAAATATAGTACTTATAGTGCAGTTGCTCTTACAAGAACTGGTTTAAAAAAAAGAATGGCCCATTGTTTTTTTTTACTTCGTAACTTTACTGGTATTATCGCAGTTTGGTGAAGTCAAAGTTTTGGGTTTATCAATAAGTATAACTATGCCAAATTTGAAGGCAAGTATGGCCGAGCGGGAACTTGTGCAACTTTTAATCCGACGCACCATAGTTCGAATCTCGACTCGGCCCGCACCAATGACTTATATCAAGCTATGTGCGGATTATTCACACTCGCTCTAAAAATCTGAAGGAAATCATCGTGAGGAAACCGGCATGTTCAAGACCCACATAATTCGAGGACATGTGTCATCCACCACGCCGAACTGGGCCCGCGTGGTGGATTATGGCTTATACCTCTCTCACTGTGAGAAGGCCGGTATCCCAGCAGTGGGAGCGTAAGTGGCTGATAATGTACACAGGCAAATTGCATAGATATAATAAAGATTAGATTGAACACAGACATAAGTAGTTATGTTATAAAATACCAAAAGATCTCTATCTATTTAACACTACGAAACGAGTTTTCTCAAACAACGACACTCCAGATTAATCTATAAGAAAAAAAAACGGACAAGAAATCTTTTCATTTCCCCACAATCCTCGCTGAATGGGGGTAAAAAGGGCATTGCCAGATGGGATTGAAGTTCAACGGAGCGAGCGGAGCCGCGTGATGAGCATTGTATAGGTATTGTATGTATTGTTATTGAGATTACTTGGAAGGAGTCATGTGGTTACGGGGATTGTGAAATTGGAAGTCTGATGGAAAATTAATGTTTTAGGAAAGATTTTGGTTTCTACTAGACTGATAACTCTTAATTGTATATTGTGCAAAACAAATAACAGGCAGTAAAACATCTTCCAGACGCCTATTTAGCTAGATATTGTCTAAAGATAAACGTCTAAAATTATTAGAAATGTCACGACAGAACGGAATTAGACAACATCTAGATATTACGTCTACGTTTGTAGCGTTCGATTTCTACCGAAAGATAGAAACGTCGAAAATGAGAGTCAAAGTCAGTCGTATCTTCTGAGCGCTACAACGCCCCATACAAATTCAACAGAACATCTGACGTCACTAGTTCTACGCGGGCCGTAAAGCTGTACTAACATCCCTATTGGTAATTGGTTCTATTAGCTTTTTACTCTATATCTCCTTTTTTCTTTTTTTTTACTAGCACGTTTTTGTTAGCTACACAACTAACTAACTAACAATGTAATCAAATCTCGGAATTCAATTTTAACCTATTTCTAATTATTGTCGTATCGGAATGAAGCTTTATATGTACCTAAGTATATCAAGTTTGGATGACATTAAAATAATATGGTGTCAAGGATCTGATGTGATGATGGAGTCGAAGTGGATAATGGAACTCTTCACTGGCTACAAGCAAACCCCCTCGAGCTTGGGCTCATTATACGATTCGTTTTGATGAGTCCAATTTAGATTGCACTTATTGTCGAAGGTCAGCGGGTATATAGAGCTGCGGAGAGAGAAGGAAGCGTGTTTTTTTTAGTTTTTTAGACTACATATAATTATTACTATGGTTATGGTTAGAGTGGGTAGTATGTGGATTATATCTAGACGACCTGGATATAATACGAATCACGTGATAACCTACTCTACCGAAACCTTACCGCAACATAATAGGGCTCTATCACAATTTTGTCCATGTTGATCTTTGGTGCCGCTGATAGAAACAGTAATTTGAAAGTCACAAAAGCTAAAAGTTACCGCTCAGCCATCGCTCTACCAATATTTAAATACAACGATTGAACTCTCCCTACTCTATAAGTTCATTTTAAAATCAGTTTTTACATCGGCACGCGCCGTTCGGAAACGATGGACGGACGCAATCTATTACACGCCTATCGGACTCTACATCTGCGATTTTAATGGCGAACATGCTCATTCTAGAGTTTGAAATATTAACGTAGAAGTAAAATAGTCAAATAAAGCTTGTCGACTAACTTTGCATTGATAGAACCTGACAAATTACTCTCGTAAATAATCTAAGGTTATAGCCGAGAATTATTTGTCCTACATTTCTCCATTCATTGTAGAGTTTGAAATATTAACTTAGAAGTAAAATAGTCAAATAAGCTTGTTAACTACCTTGGTATTGATAGAACCTCACAAATTACTCTCGTAAATAATCTAAGGGTATAGCCGAGAATTCGTTGTCCTACATATCTCCATTCATTGTAGAGATTGAAATATTAACGTGGAAGTAAAATAATCAAATAAAGTTTGTCGACTAATTTCGTATTGATAGAACCTCACAAATTACTCTCGTAAATAATTTAAGGGCACATCCGAGAATTCTTTGTCCTACATTTCTCCATTCATTGTAGAGTTTGAAATATTAACGTAGAAGTAAAATAGTCAAATAAAGCTTGTCGACTAACTTTGTTTTGATAGAACCTGACAAATTACTCTCGTAAATAATCTAAGGGTATAGCCGAGAATTTTTAGTCCTACTTGTTCTACCAGAAAATGTTGCTCCATCAAATATAACAAAATGTTTTGCAACCGAGAATACTTACCTACTTGTTCTTATAGTAGATTTAGCAGAACAACCTCGATTTTCCGGCCTACTTCTTCTATTAGTAGAACAAAAAAAAAATTGCTTTAAAAACGACCTGCTACGAACCGACTTCAGAGACAAACTACAGAACCGATTTTGATGAAATTTCTATGGGACCATTCTGAAAGTATATCCTTTCAAACAAAAGAAGAATTTTCCAAATCGGTTTATAAATGAAAGACCCCTGAGGTAACAAACATAAATAAAAAAATACCCATCGAATTCCTCCTTTTTTGGAAGTCGGTTAAAAAGTAGACTGGGTTCCTTGTTGAAAACAGTTTAAGGAATTATTTTAGATCTTTTACTTTTCCGCTTAGGAGCGGAATCCTTTGCCACCTTCCTTCATCATTAGTAATTATCAACATCAGCCTGTGTCAAACCAGTCCTGGTTATAGGCTGATTAATAACCACCACTCAGCCAGGACTCCAGCTTTCCTCATTAAGTACAGCAATCAGATACATGTGTGTACGTCCTTATACTACGTTTACCTACACGTGGTCTCCACTCTAGAACTCGACTACCCCATCAGTTATCGGTTCTTTGACATATTTTTCCACTTCATTGAGCTTATCCTTCGAGCTATATTGGTAACTTCGCCGCCCTTGTCTCCTGAGAATTATAACTAGGGTATCTTTTCAAGCCTAGAGTGAAAAGGTACCTTCTAGGTATACGTGCTGTATCTTCAGCCACATCTTCACTTACTATCACGTGAGTTGGTGGTTCAATGTAGATCTACTTGTGTTAAAAAAAACTAGTGAAACAAAACTCTA
Organism: Crocallis elinguaria; assembly: GCA_907269065.1. Lineage (NCBI taxonomy): Eukaryota > Metazoa > Arthropoda > Insecta > Lepidoptera > Geometridae > Crocallis > Crocallis elinguaria. The sequence goes on from OU026076.1 coordinate 6,028,875, forward strand.
TTTTTAATATCCAGATCGGTTTTTGCTGTCTGTTTACCCTCGCCATCTCTTTTGCTCTATCTACTTCCTGTCTAACTCCGATTTTACATGGGTGCAGTATGATTATTGAAATTTAATTACCATAATTTGAGTTGCAGTACCTACCTCAAATGCAATTAAAAAAAACACTTCATCGAACTGTCATCTTCAGAAATAGTTATTATTTAATTATTATTGGATTATGCTCCATACTCTATTTTTGAGACAAGGCTGGTATCCCAGCGGTGGGAGCGGAATAAGGCTTTTGATGATGATTATGATCTCCAGAAAGTGCAATCGTAGTACAAGTGCATTCCTGAAAAACGGTCGGTCTTACCACAAAAAATAAAACACACTTTAAACCTGCGATAAACAGTGTTTAACTCACAAACATGCCTTAATCACGTGTTTAAATATTAGTAACCACAAATCCTGATTTAAGTGGGGTTTAGCCGTTGTCTAACTCAATTCTGTTGTGACATTTCTCATCATGTTAGACGTTTATCTTTAGACACTGCTAAACAGGCATCTAAAAGTGTTTTTAACACGGGATATGTTTCTATCGCTTCTTTTCACTTCACCTTGAAGCATCCCCTCTCATATCCCATTTGTATTTGAAGTTTCTGATATATAACATTTTCGACATTAATTCAGACTACTTATTCTATGTCCTCATCAATTTCAACATCCGGAAACACATGACGTAAAAACCTCTCATTGCACCCCCCCACCCCTAAAAATTTCAAAGTCCCGCCGTGGGATCGAACTCCGTATTGTCATTCAAATTACTGGCGGCGCAACCAGACAGACAGCTATGGAAAATTTGAATAAGAATTATAGTGAATATTGTTATCCTGGGCTTCTGTATGTTTTCATTCTGGGTATATCTTTCTATTTCTATTTAATGTATCTAATGTAATTTTTGCGGTGCACTACCTTCCTTCAACATTCATTCTATCCCTCTCTCCATTTGGTTGCTCATTTCTTCCAGACAAAGAAATCGCTGTAAGCGATAAGACCGCCCTTTGTACCTACTAGACAGTTTAAATATGTTTATTTTTTATTTATTTTCTGTATTTCTCATTATAGTGTGCAAATAAAGAGTTTATCTATCTATCTATCTATCTATCTATATCAGCATTCAGGATGTTTTTCTTCAAAGAAAACTCAAAATCAAAGGAGATTCTGAACCTTTGACCTACAGATCATCTGGCGACCTTACTATTACTGAGCTATCACATCATTTCAAAGTACTATCTGCCATTAATTATGTCAAACTATAAACCATTAGCATTTAAAACAATTACAGCTATCAACGCCTCATACAACAAAGAACCATGAATATTTATTATACTTTAAAACGTAATAAAAAGCAGTAACAAAACGGACCCCAATCCAAACGTCACATATAATAGCACGATTCAAAATATGTATTTTATATCAAAATGAATGATATGACACTTTGAAGGCGTTACGAATTATTTTACGACAAAATACCAATGCAGTAAATACATACATTTAACTAGACTAGTACAAATGTGATCTTTATGTTCAAAGGCATAGAGAGTTGTCCACAATGTGTCAGTTTTTGTGGGTAGTTGAATATTTTTGGTCGCGTGTATTATATCTTATTGTGTTTTTAACACTTCGCCCTCGTTGAAGTGTGGGGTGTAGGTAAGGGTAGTTTGCACCCTCACTGATTAGCGTTCTTAATCTATGAGGGAGTTTAGAATGTTTTAATGCAAGAGATAGGCAAGATTTGGCTTAAAAAGATAAATCAATTAATGTATTATTTGGATTGATGTATTAGCATTGCAATTTCTATGGAGCAATGCAGCATTGTAGGAACTCCTAACTAAAAACTTATATTACCTATTTTCTATCTACAAACCTTATATAGCTTATTATTAGATGGTTTAACTGTTTTTATAAATTATTTAGCAGTAGTATACTTATTAAGTAACTCGGAAATTACAATCTTATTAAAATTTAGTGTCGTCATAAATATTTATAAAATTATGTTGTAAAATGCAGTTTTATAATTGGCCTTGTGTTTTATTGCAAAAACGATATGCTACATTTATGTATAACTAGCTTCTGCCCGCGGTTTCTCCCTCAGGAACCGTGAATTTTTCCGTGATAAAAAGCACACCCGTAAACAGTACCTACGTTGATCTCCGGTCCAACTATATCTATGAAAAACACATCGATCCGTGAAGAAGGACAAACCAACTGACCAACTTTTTTTTGGTGTCAATAAAGTGTATTGTATTGTCATACTGTGCACGTCCAACACGTCAATTTTTATTTTGTATCGTTACTATAAAAGACTTAGTGGGAGGACTAACTCTTCTGCGAGTGTCCGTCTGGGTTGTTACCACCGCTTTGCTCGTGAAGTCTGCCGCCAAGCAGTACTGTGCAAGCATTACTGTGTTCCGGTTTGATGAGCAGAGTATCCAGTGAAATTACTGGGCTTATGAGACTTAATATCTAATGTCTCAGGGTAACGAGCGTACTGCAGTGCCGCGCAGGCCTTTGTGTTTCAAAGTTCTGGGTGGCACTGCAATTGTTATGGGCCGGCGTTATGCTTACCATCAGGCAAACGACCAGCTCGCCTCGTTACCAAATAACATAAAAAAAAACGTGGACAATAAACTATAAGAGCGCCTATTGACATGTTGCATAACCCCATCCATTTATTCAATAATATTTCGTATGTTTATTTAACATCTTAAACAGTTCCCTAATGAACAGCCGCGAGGCAAACATAAGCCTGTTTGTTGACAAGTTCATCTTATTATGTGAGTATTGAACAACTTTTGGACGATTCGTAACATGTGTAAGTAACTAGCGTAGTTCATTCATAAAGGGTCAAAAAAACAGTCTCTTTATTTGTTAACAATAAACATTACTGTTCCTGTTTGATGTGCATAGTAGTCAGTGAATTACTGGGCATACGAGATTTAATACCTGATGTCTCAGAGTAGTAATGATCATTACTGTAGTACCGCGCCTTTGTGTTTCAAAGTTCTGGGTGGCACTGCGATAGTTATGGGCGTTGTACTTGTCATTAGGAAAACGACCTGCTTGCCTCGTTACCTTACAATAAAAAAACAATAGCGTTACTCCATTGCTGCGTGAAAGAAGACAAACCAACAAACCGATAACCCAACACATACTTTCTCATATTTTATAATAGTATACTATAAGTAATAATAATAATACATCTCAAGAGGCTCTCGCTAGACGGTTGGATCAAGGGTCGTATGCAGAAGACAGTGCTCCTTGACACGGCACGTATTGTCAGGAGGTTCCTCACTCTGCAGCCCTAACCGCCGGTAACTTGGGCCCTGCCCCGCTGCCGGCGGCACTCTAGGTTTAGGTTTTTTGTAATATTTTATGTTTTTATAGAAATATTGTAAAAAACTTAGACTTAAGATTGTAAATAAATACAGTGAATAATAATAAATATTTCTTTTCTCAACACAAAAGAAAACACAGAATATGGTGCAAAACACCCTTCACTACCAGATATGTGGCTGACCAGATAAGTAGGTATTAAGTGCAGGTTTTACTATACTATACTATACTTCCTCTGGGTAACTCCCAGAGGAAGTATTCATTTTTCCGGGATAGCCTATGTTACTATTAGGTCCATAAGTAATTTATGCAAAAAACGACGTCGATCCATTGCTCCGATGCTGCGTGAAAGAAGGACAAACTTACAAAAAACATTCACATTTATCATACTGAGGATGAAAGACATACATACCATACTGTATTCAGTTGAATTAGTTCTGTTTGTTAGCGTGCGGTGCCCTTAGATAACAACTGTCACCTAAACATATATCTCCAACTATTACCACCTAGTCTCAGTCATACCGGAAGTTCCCCGGCGTTCACAATAGATGGCGCCCACATCCGGCGCGCGCGCCGCCCTTCTAATGTCGCGAGCGCTTCCGAACTCGATTTAGCGCTTATTTTGAAAGTATTGCGGTTACAGGATGCTTAGTAACTTAGATATGGTACACACGTGGCGGGCGTTAAGAAGACTATTGTGTTGTGTTTAAATACCCACAGTATTATGGTTTTACTGGCGATTAAGATGAAAATCACCGTGCAAACAACCAACCATCGATAATAGCAACATGAAGGGTCACTTATAGTAAGTAACTTCAACTTTTGGTATGAACTATGAAATAAACCGTATTTTTTTCACAATTAACTGTTATTCAAGGTGTGCGAGTTCGCTAAACTTTCCTCAGTTTTTAGTTAACATTCAGTTAACGTTTAGTTTAGTGTATCCGATATTAAATCGGATACTCTTCACCAACTTCGATTACCTACAACTATATAGGTAATATACGTGTGACACTTTTGACACTTGGCAATCTGAGTCTGCAATCACTTTATAGTCTAGGCATACTTCATACAAATATTACTGTAGACTTTTTTTTTGGTAACGAGACGAACTGGTCGTTTGCCTGATGGTAGGCATAACGCCGGCCCATTACAATTGCCACTCAGAACTTTGAAACACAAAGGCCTGCGCGGCACTGCAGTGCGCTCGTTACCCTGAGACATCAGGTATTAAGTCTCATAAGCCCAGTAATTTCACTGGATACTCTGCTCATCAAACCGGAACACAGCATTGCTTGCACATTACTGCTTGGCGGCAGACTGCACGAGCAAAGCGGTGGTAACAACCCAGGCGGACACTCGCAGAAGAGTTAGTCCTACCACTAATAAATATTGCGTTAGTACTGCATACTCGTATATACGTTGGCGATATTCATTTCTTCTCACAGTGCAGTGGTAGTGAATAAAGCTTATAGGTCGCTGAAGAGCAGCGAGATACTTCCTAATCAATACTAAAGAGGGCTTTATTCAGCTACAGGGAAGCACAATCTGAGGTGACCTTTCGACTTTTCGGTGTAGAGGTACGTAGTGTTAGGTCCAGAAATGAGACATTCGGTTTGAATAATTGACACGTGTATTATCGCTCGTAGTTCAATGAGGACTGCTGCAGCTGTCCTGCCCCGCGTCTTCGCCTTGCGTAGCACTGGGACGACTACGGCGTAGCACTGACTTACTGACATCATAGCGTAGCACCACAGCACCACACTATGTTCTATCTTTATTCTTACAGTAGGTATATACATATGATTATGTGAATTAGTATAACTAAATAAACCTCACAATATGTTGAAAGTGTTTTTACGCACTGAATTAATAACTGATTGTAAATCCAATAATGACTCATCAGGAATCATTACCAAGTCTAAATTCCTACAACAATTGACTACTATAATAAACATAACTATTCAGTGACTCAACAATGAGATCTCGAGTGAGACCCGATTCGATACGGCTAAAGAAATTCGTTTCATCGTTAGAAATTCTAAAAACCACCAATTCGATACGCACCGATCGCGTAGCACCCACGACTTGAACAAGTGCAAAAATTGCATTGCTCCGACCGATCTTTTTAATCTAATATGTTCTTTAAAACTAAGGGATAAGGTCTAGAATTATGTGAGAGTTAAATAGGTTGGATTACGGTGTATGAATTTAAAAATAATAATACGTCATCGCGTAGTCCCTCTGTCTTTTTGACGCAGTGTTGCGTAGGAACACGTTACAGTCGTATGTTGATTTTGATGAGTAGGTTGGGTAGTTCGTTCCCATTGTTGTAAGTAATTATTTTTTTAAAAACATTCTTAATCTTTTGGAGCCGATGTGGATAAAGTATTTGGAATTTAACAAGATTACTCCCTTAATTCAGAATGTTAGATGAGTTAACAGCATACCATGACTTTTCATACAAACATTCAAGTCTTTAATCTTCAAGGGAATGAACTGACTTCAATGAAACTTTATACGCATAAAAAGATGATCAACTGATTTCAACGAAACTTTATATGTATAAAAAGATGAATCAGTCGATTTCATTGAAACTTTATATGCATAAAAAGATGAATCAGCAGATTTAATAACGAAACTTTGTATGCATAAAAAGATGAATCAACCGATTTCAATGAAACATTATATGCATAAAAAGATGAATCAACCGATTTCAATGAAACACTATATGCATAAATCGATGAATCAACAGATTTCAATGAAACACTATATGCATAAATCGATGAATCAACAGATTTCAATGAAACATTATATGCATAAAAAGATGAATCAACCGATTTCAACGAAACTTTATATGCATAAAAAGATGAATCAACCGATTTCATTGAAACTTTATATGCATAAGCAGGAAACATAGATCTAAATAGTAGAGAATACTTTATTTTTATTTCCAAAATATAACACGTCTATTAGAGGTCAGATTAGAGGTCCGCCAGGTAGCTATGCAACATCATCAAGAATACTGGGCAAATCTAAAGGACTGCAGGCAGTCAAGGGAGGCACTTCCGGTTCTAAACCGGAGGTACTCCCGAAAACTCCTCAACCTAAGCAGGGACAAACTCCGACTGATAGTTGGCATAGTCACTGGACATTGCTCACTAAACAAACACCTCTTTAACATAGGTGTTACCAACAGCCCACTATGCAGGGGATGCATGGAGGCGGAAGAAACGGCCAAGCATGTGCTGATGGAGTGCACGAGCTTGGCGTCTCAACGAGCATTGTTCCTCGGGTCACCGGGAACACTCCGGGAAGCCTGCACCGGCGTCAGCGAGCTGCTGGCCTTCCTGGCGGACATCGGGTGGTTGGAATAACGCGCACCACTCGCTCACGCAAAAAGGGCCGATAAACGGCCTAGTTGCGGAAAAGAGCCCGCGCACCAAGTACCAAGTAAGTAAGTAAGTAGAGGTCAGACGCAAACCGTCAGGTTGAATTCTCCGCCCGTCATCGGCAATGAAACCAATCGTGTAACGTCGTACAATGAGCACTTGCGAAACACATCGGCCACATCCATGCGTAAATTTAAACCTCGCCCCGGGTGTTAGGAAACTGTGATTTGTGGTTATTTACCGCGGTTGTTAACTTTCCATTTTCGACAGTCACTCGTGCGGAATCCGCGACGATTTCGATTCGAATTGCGTTTTTAATTTACAGAATACGTACGTGGGCCTAAACGGTGCAACAATAGGGCTTATTGCGATGAATTCGGATGTGTCTGCGTGGAAGTAATGTGCAAATTCGTTATTTTACATTGTTTAGCATTTGATGCGGTTAGGTTTTTAACACGGCAGAATCAGATTTAAATTTGAAGATGCTTAGGGTTCGTGTTTTCATACTTGTCTAAAAATGTAAACTTCTGCAGATATATTCTGATCGTAAACCAGTTACATGATTCCAGTTTGATTGGCAGCGCCATGCCGCAACAACGGGAAGACACTCTGCTTATTTATCCCGCTAGGTGGCGCATTATCACTGGTGTTGTTTCTCTTTCAAACTTCATTATAGAGTTTTAGTAAGTAACCAAAAAAATCGTCTCTGGAATAAAATATGCCCTGTAGTGCATTTCAGTGTACAAATTAAGGTACACACGAGAAAAACCGGAAGCAGTGGGTCAAAGCATTGCGCATCAAAAATTATTGGACACCAAATTCTTTTTCTAAGTTACGTAGTGACCATTTCAAATCTAATGATCTTTATGACGCGAGGAAGTTTACTTCAATCCCCAAAGTAAGCATCAATGATAAGCACCAGTGATGGTGGCGCCATCTGTGATTAGTTTAGCCTATACCTCCCCACTGCACTGGCGTTCTCATTTGTTCTCAAGGCCTAGATCCATTTTGGGTCGCTGCGCCGGAGGAATAAGTAATGAAATGTGTGGTGTTCAATCTAAATCTTTTACGTTTTATATTACAGGTTTCCATCTCTTCCCCTCGGTGCTAGAAGCTGTCTAAGTGAATATCTAGAGAATGGGCAGAAGCATTTTCCTGGTACAAAATAATAATCTACTGCGAACACCAAGACCTCCCAAGCGTGACGAACTATGGTAAATTCTACATAGGAAGCTGACGTTCAGCATTGGATGTTTTCCGGCTCATGATAATTTTACAGATTAGTGAAGAAAAATCACTTTATAAATCTGTTTATAAACTTACGAAGGTAATGTTTATGTAAAATCGCAATCCCTTCCCACTTCAACTCAATTAACAAATTCGCCAAAACGCTTAACGCGATCTCGAAAACTAATTCCGAAATTGAATAATCCAATCAAGAACTCCAACGAGTTTTCGTATTTTAGGGCAAGAAATGCGAAGGATTTGTGAGTAAAAAACCCTTTTGTCCAAATAAAGCGAAGCGAGCGAATGTCACGGGGTGAAGCCTGCTGTGACATCCTCATTGGGAATTCTGCCCCGGCAGTCGGGTAACTGACTAGGAATATAAAACTGTGTGGTTTTTATGCTTACGTTTTTCACTTTTTTTTATGTTTGACGTAATCTGATGCGAATGCGAAGACGGACAATGGTGTAGCAAGCTTACCTGGAGGATACCTGTTCACTCTAATCTTGTCTTCTATACAATACATACATACTACATACAGATAAATAAGATTGAAGTGTCTGTTTGTAATATCAAAATAACAGCTTTTACTAAATGCATATATGAAAGTATATCGGTACCTATAACAAAACAACCATTTTTTAAATTTTTGTCTGTCTGTCTGTCTGTCTGTGTGTTTGTTCCGGGTAATCTCCAAAACGGCTGGGCCGATTTTGACGGGTCTTTCACTGGAAGATAGCTGATGTTACAAGGAATAACTTAAGCTACTTTTATTTTAGAACAAGACTTAGGATTCCGCGCAAAAATATAAAAACCATGAAATTTAATACCTCCGCGCGGGTGAAACCGAGGGCAGCAGCTAGTCTTGAATATAATTAGTTTAGTCACCTCGTTAGTTGATACATTGATCTTATGTAAACATACATTTGCAACAGCGAGGGATTTTTTTACTTCTTTATCTTTTGACCTCCCTCTCCTGATCTTAAATGACAATGCAGTCAAAAGTGATTAAACGGAAGCTCTAAAATAAGTTCTTGTTATAAAATGACTAGAATTGTTTTAGTAAATAGTATAATTATATTTGCCTTTGTGGTTCAAATCAAATCAAATCATTTATTGCTCCATACGATATTAATTTATGTGTAAGAATCAGACTACCCTATACCTTCCCGTGGATGCTGTAAGAGGAATGTAATGGAATATTCCGGAATTAGGCAGCAGCAGATTCTCCTCGGATCAAAATCTACTACGATCACCAAGACGCCTGCCAAGCGTGGAGTATTATGGCAACCTGCCCCCTATTATATAGGTAAAGGTACGTATTCCGGCTGATGGTAATAGTGAAAAAAATATAGCTGATTTGATTAAGTATTTGTTTAAGTTAGCCCTGTACCTTTACAAATTACCGCACCACGATCGTACAAAACAAAACTAAGACAAAATAACTTTTATAACAAAAGTTAAAAATGGCGCAAAAGCACCATTTTTATTTAATAGTAACAAGACATTTGTTTGCATAAAATAAACAAACGATGTTAGCAAATATAGAAACTTTGCCGTACTTTGCCTGTAGGCGTGCAAATATATAATTTTTTGTCGAAACACAGAATTTAAAAAACGCAGCGGTTACCCAACCGAGTGCGTAATAAGCTACAGAAGTAAAATTTGCATAGCGCACCCCAAGAAACCAGCGGAGACTTTAAATCTAGTAAATTTACTAAATCTAGGCTTGAACTGATTCAACGTTGGTCCCAGACGGCATCCGTGGCCAAAGAATAAAAGGAGAAATGCTTTAATGTGCTCGTAAAAAATAAGGAACTGGAAATTGCTTACTTTTATTTATTTATTTATTTATCTCAGATTCACAGCTTTACTTAGTACTATATATCAAATTTCATAAAAAGAATCTACATTATGTAACTTATCCGATATAGTAAAATTAACAAATCGCGAGCAGCGGTAGCCGCAGCCGCTTGATAGGTACTTACAAACTACAAACTCGCTGCGTCCGCGCACACACGGCAGCGCCGCAGCTTACAACAACAACGTTACAGGTATACTGTCGCATGTCTCGTGGTGTGGCTGTGTGTGTGGGTGTATTATTTACTTTGAAAGAAAGGCAACAAAAAATATTGTTAGCACAACTTTCAAGATTGGTCACAGTTATAAAGCAGTTTAGAATTAGTATTGTTCGCCGAAACTGTATTTCTTTTGAACTGTCAACCACCTTAGCTGACCACCTGCCTGCTGGCTCGGTGAACACTAGAAAATACCCTATAGGTTTGCATAACAGCACTACCTAATATAATAAAGGTGACAGGGTGTTTGTAGTTTTGTCCTTCTTTCACGCCGAAACGGCGCAACGATCGTTGTGATTTTTTGCATAGATATTTTAAGACTAGCTGCTGCCCGCGGTTTCACCCGCGTGGATATATTGAATTTCATGGTTTTTATTTTTTTGTGCGGAACCTTAACTATTTTTCTAAAATAAAAGTAGCCCAAGTTATATCAGTTATCTGCCTGTGAAAGTCTCGTTAAAATCGACCCAGCCGTTTCGGAGATTACCTGGAACAAACAGACAGACAGACAAAAAATTTAAAAATGATTGTTTTGTTATAGGTACCTTGTATACTTTCATATGCATTTGGTAAAAAGCTGTTATTTTAATATTACAAACAGACACTTCAATTTTATTTATTTGTATAGATGTATAGATAATGTCTGTATCACTTGTTACGTAGGTAACTTCTGTCTGCTTATTCTTTGACACTTTAGACATTTTACCTGAATATTTGTTCTATTGAGGCGGTAGACATGTTGATTTGAGAATTCGATTTGTATTTGTCAAGTCGATTGCATCTCACTAAAGAAATATGTAATTGCTTTGGTAATATTAGTGTGTTGTTTATGTCCAATCCGTATACTTGTACATTTACCGACATGACCATAACGACAAAATCCGGCTTTCTCAGTTGTAAAATCACATTGAGAATGTGACTCACTTTTTGAATTTTAATTTTCCCCACGCTTTTCGCTTGTCCTTTGTTTCCCTGAGGATCAATTAGCCTTTGTGTTGTATGTGCGTGATAAAGTTATTCGTGTTTAATAGAAACGTGGTACTGTTGACTTTACTTGTTAAACATGAATGGAAATGCATGAATTTTAGTATTCAACTTTTCTTAGATGAATGCTGGATGAACATCACAACTCTAATTATGATAATGGAAATGGAATGTATGTTGATGCTACGTGATGCAATAACGATGGCGGCTGTGATATTTTTAGTGCTAAAAAAGCACTAAAAAAGTCGCGTATTTACCCTAGGGCCAAAAGGGCCATGGCCCGGGGCGGCAGGCTGCTAGGGGCGGTGCAAGCAGAAGAAATTTAAAAAAGACTACCTAACTAAGGCTCTTATTAATGAACATTGTTAAACCGTGTTTTGTCTCTTTCGATTCAGTTTAAAATTGTCAAAGAGCAACAAAGACAAAACATAATTTAACGAAACAAATTAATAATAAAAGCTTAAATCTCGTAAGGTGGTCGTGGGGGTAAGTTTGGCAGACATCAAGAGGCGAGGCTATCATATATACAGACCAGCGCGCGGTGCGGCAGGGCGGCGGGGCCTGCAGCTCCAGGGCGCTTAATCCTAAAATAAGCCACTGTCCCCAGGCTACCTACCACTCTCAGATTGAATATCTCGCCTAGCACCATACCGGTATATTACAGCAATACCAGTATAAAGCTAGCCTATATTTTTTATACCTACTACTGGAGAACGAGACGACATAACGCCAGCCCACAACGACTGCAGTACCACCCAGAACTTTGCCGCTCGGCACTGCATTGCGCTCCTTAGGTACTCTGTGACATCCAGGAACTAAATCTCATAGCCAACTCTGTTCATCAAACTGGAACACAATAATGCTTGCGCATTAGAGGACTACCACCTTCTCTAAGAGCAGTATTACTTTAACCTTACATTGAAAATAGTAGTACGAATTTTCAATGTACCTAAGGTTAAGTAATACTGCTCTAAGGCTAAGATTCAGAGACGATTCTAAGCGTAGACTTTGGCTTCCATATGTCAAAACTGTATAGAATTTTGACGTATGGAAGCGTAAGTCCACGCTTAGATTCGTCTCTGAGTCTCAGCCTAAGAGGTGTTAAGCCTCCTGGGCGACTGACTACACAAGCAAAACTGTGGTAACCCAGACGAACACTCGCAGAAGAGTTACTTCCACCTGGAAAATCCAAAAGGCGTAAACGCTCTTAAGGTGTGCAATAAGGAGTTAATCTATCAGTATATATTTCAGTAAAAATATGTAGTTCTCAAATGAATATAACAATAATCAAAACCCCAAAATAATGAAAGCTAGCCGGCGCGCCCCGGGCTCACAATCAGACGTACAAATGGGATCAAAATAGAAATCAAATTATATCGTTGCATAAAGGGATGGGTCCAGCCCTTCGCGTTAGGGTCCCGCTAATTATAATCGCTTGTAAGTATGTTTGGGCTCTGTTTGAGAGTTTAGGTATTTGGGAACCTTGCGTGCTTTTAATTTGACGACAGAGATAAAGAATTGGAACCGTTTTCTAGATGCAAACTTAATCGTTCTCACCACAAAATCATTACACCTTAAACTTGTGTTGAACAGCGTTTAACTGCCAAACATGCATTAGCCGCGTGTTTAAATATGAGCAACCACAGATCTTGATTTAAGTAGTGTCTAACCGTTGTCTAACTCCATTCTGTTGTGACATTTCTAATCATATTAGACGTTTATCTCTAGACACCGTCTAGCTAAACAGGCATCTCAAAGTGGTTTTTTGTGGTAAGTAACATAAATTTAAACTTATGCTAAAGTCTGATTGATGAATAGATAAACTATTCATTTTATATACCAAAAATACAAATCAAAACTAAATATTGTAGTATCTAGTGCTACAATGGGCGGTCTTTGGTGCAGGCATTATTGCAAAAATAAACTAAGTTCGTTTCATAAATAAATACGTATTCCATAATATGAAAATCTAACTTAGCAATACTCTTATTTTCGCAAAAGCATAATTAGTTACAATTTTGAAAATCTATAAAAATATATTTCAGCCGACTGTACAATAGTATCAGCATATAAAATTTACTATCATTATTTAATTCACATTATTCTAAATTTAAATTTGCGCTTTTATTCTCGTATTTAAAAATTCTATCCTGTATAATGGTACTGCCAAATGTCTACGAGTAATATAAAAAAGTCCCAAAATCCCGCCGGAATCTTATAATTTCCAAGATAAAAAGTAGCCTACATGAGTGATAGTCCAGAATGAGGTCAGAGATTCCTTGAAGTTACATTCAGTCTTTGAATCGTTTGATTATTATTTTTTGGTGTTACAAATACCTATCTACTATTATTTTGGAAGAGCGCAGTAAATACATTGCAGTAGCTTTAATTTGTAATTATTTGATGTAGGGTTCCATAAAATAAAAGTTCTTGGGTGTTCCGTTATCTTAAAAGTTTCGAAACAGATGATTTAGTCTCCGATCTGTGGTGCAAATACGAAACTTTGCGATTCATAGCGATCGATAAGTTGACAGTTCGATAAGTTAAAATTAGAAATAGATTTTTTTCGAAAACGAAACACAACCTTTCTCCTGTGAACGAAAACTAATCCCTGAAACTAGTTATCGATAGCATTTCCTACACAGTGAAGTTCAATTTTCATTGCATTGACCGAATAACTAAATTCGCGAAGTGACTTTTGTGTGAAAACCGTGGTGAATGACGATAAAACCATTAATACATTTATGTTAAAATAGTCTCCATTCCATAAACCAGTCTTCAAATTGTGAGATGTGAATATTCACTTTATATTGAAGAAACTTTAAAATTCGGAATTGTTTCATTTTCAAAAAATTAAGAAAGTACCTATCTCTAATATAAATTTTTAACCATTCGAACTGTCAATTTTATTTGTCGAAAAGATTGCACTGCTGGATCTTAAATATATGAAAACAAATGACTCCATTATTTGGAGTAAAAAGCGAAATGAATCATACGCCACCGCAGCCGCAGCGAAATCAAATTACCAAAAACGCATGCCCACCCGGTCCGTTCAAATATAATGAATTTATGTAGAAATCTGTCGGTTTACGGATGCATAGTGCACCGTGGATGTAGATTCCAAAATGTTTTACCTACAATTGTTTTATATGTATTTTGCACAGAGCAGTAAACCAACAATTAATCCAGGTTTTCAAGCTCATCTCCTTACCAAAAAGCACAAAAAAACACGATCGTCAATTGTTGGCGAGGGACGAGGGTAGACGGCGTGTTGTGATTGGTTAGTTTAAAACTCATACATCACACGAGTGAAGACGGCGTGTCGTGATTGGTACGTCTGGGTGGCGTTAAGCAGTGATAATGCTTAACCTTGACGAGCAGGGGTGCTCAGCTAAGCGGAGTCTATAGGTTGAATGGTCTGTGGTATTTTGTCATCGAAAAATTGATCAAAAATCAAAATTCTTCAATCATATGTAAACCCCAGGACATAAAACCGATAAGCGCAAGGATCTCAGCGATAATTATACCTATTACGTCGTTAACTTAAGGTCTAAATTTTTTGTCGATAGTTTTATCAAATGTAAAATAATAACGTTTCTATAATTATACCTATTAAATTATTTTGTCAGTGATATTACTGAGCTTAACAGACATAATACTTCAAGTGTCAGGGAATCGTAGGCATTGTATAGTCCAATGCGCTCGTCTATACCCTGAGACAACATGTATCAAGTCTCATAAGCCCAGAATTTCACTGAATACAAATCTTTAGGTTAAGGTACTCAAAAACAGCTTACCACATCCATGAAGCCCAACCCCGTCCTAGTCCCACCCCCGACTAGGGGTGGCGAAGACAATGTGGAACTAGCAGTTGTAATCAGGTTAGCGAACAATTTGCGTCTCTACCCATGCGTGGGATATGCCGCCGGCTCCCCGCAATTGATTTTTTGAGCTGCAGCATGGAATTTAAATTGTTTCGATTGTTTTCGAGCTATAAGTTTTAATGGATATTTTAATTATGAATAGCGGTTTTGTTTATTAAATACCTATCTATATTTATTTATCTCTACCTCCCTTCTTCTTTACTATCCTACTTAATATCCCTTCTTATAATATGCTTATATAATTAATATTATTTATTTAATGCGAAAGTGTCTTTGTACTTTTGCTGGTTTGTTGATTTATTGATTTGCTAGTTAATTGGTTTGTCCTTCTGTCACGCAGTAACGGAGCAAGGGATCGTCGTGATTTTTGGCATTGATATGGTTTACGGACCGGAGAGTAACATAGGCTATTTTTTATCCCGTAAAAATGCACGGTTCCTGTGGGAACGCGGGTGAAACTGCAGGTGCAAGCTAGTAGGCTATACAATTACCTACATATTATCCAGAATGCTCGCGTGCCGCGGACAGAATCTCATGATTTATAAATGAGAAAGTGTGTTTGTTGGTTTGTCCTTTTCTTTAACTTAGCAACGGAGCTGCGGATCGACATTTATTGCACATACAACCTTTGGATAGATCGGATATATGTGTAAAATAATCGTGATTATTAAATTAAAATAAATAGCAAAACGTTCTCAGTGGAACTTCTTTCATAACCCCTGCAATAATTGTAACTGACAACAATAAAAAGGCAATGTCATACCTCATTACAGTCAGAGTGCGTCAAATCCTCCGCGATTGAGTCGTAAGTCTGCCACCCTGGACTTGCGTAGCCTGCGACCAATCGCGTTGATCCGCGACGCGTGGCAGCCACGTGCCACATCGTCGCGCGTCTGTCACCGACGGGTGAGCATCGTTAATTATAGTATGGAACGTAATGAGTTTGTATTTTTGTTGCGTTTGGGTAAATGAGGATCTCTTGCTCATACGATTTAGGAGGTGCAATAACAGGGCTATTATACTGTCTTCTCTTTCTTTTATAATGATTGCAGCTGTTTCAGACGGTTGCTATATAATATGGAGTGTTTAAACATAGATACATTTGTTACAATAATGTTGTTTTAAGTTTTATTGTCTTGTATAAGAGTCTGTTGGAAAATAAATAAATAAAGAAAATTACAAAAATTGACGAACTATAGTCGTAAATGTAGGTGAAAGAATCATGAAGCTGAAATGGGGGAGGGTACTTGGCCAGTCGGGATGACGTAAGAAGGATCAAGGTAGTCACGGAGTGGTGGAGATGAAGGCTTCCAGGTTTACCAACCCATTGGTCAGATAACATCGTGAAGGCGGTGGTGAACCAACGGATGGGGCTCGCACAGGATCAAAAAGAATGGCGTTCAAAGGGGAGACCTAAATTTGAGAATAGAACTCCCGAATAATGGTTGTAGAAGAAGAAGAAACAAAATCAAAACAAATTAGTGCAACCAGCGGCCTTATCATCTTCTCTTCCAAGCTACCATAGGTTGTTTAGATACTTCTGATTTTTAAATTTGGTAGTTTGCATGAATATGTACCTACATCATTATAATAATAGTTCAAATACTTACAAAAAATCAATTATTTTTATACAACCCGAAAAAATGCGAAGCTTCTTCGTATTGCCTCATCTAATAGTGTAGGATCATACTGGGACCTAGTGGGGTTAATTCTTCTGAAAGAAAAAAAGACAGTCAAATCAGTCATTCGGAAGATCTGATCGATCTATACCAATTTGGCACGGACACTTAGTCATTTATTTTAACTTTTATGAGAGCTCCTTTGGGGCCCATGTACTATTAGCTATTCTGTGTCCATGTGAATAGAGAAACTTGAATTATAATCGTAGATACCATTTCGCTTCGTCAGTAAAATATTTGTATTAAGTCCTCAGACTACAGACTACTTTAACACCCCTAGTCCTTTTTACAGTATACGATGATAGAAGTGAACCTTATAATAACACTGTAAAGCTGGTCGGTGACTTTATAGACACGTTCGGTGACGCTGCAAACCCGTTCGGTGATTGTAAAGCTGCAGTCACGCTGCAAAACAACACTGTCCTTCAAATAAATCCTACTTGACAGTGTTCTCATTTTTTTGCTTCAAAACACAATTTATTCACACTTTTTTTTATGTTAATTTGTAACGAGACCTTTGCCTGATGGTAAGCAAAACGCCGGCCCATAACAATTGCAGTGCCACCCAGAACTTTGTAACACAAAGGCCTGCGCGGCACTGCAGTGCGCTCGTTACCCTGAGACATTAGGTATTAAGTCTCATAAGCCCTGTAATTTCACTGGATACTCTGTTCATCAAACCGGAACACAGCAATGCTTGCACTCTACTGCTTGGCGGCAGACTTCACGAGCAAAGCGGTGGTAACAACCCAGACGGACACTCGCAGAAGAGTTAGTCCTCCCACTAACAATTCTTGGACTTCCTTCCTTCATTTGTAGCAAAATTGGAAGTCGTATAAACAACTAAATATAATAAAAGAAGAATAGACGAGTAAACTTACTCAATAAATATAAATAAGCGGTCCAACTCAATTAATTCCCGATGTCATTTCCCGACGGCCCATTCTAAGCGCAATCACAACAATTTCTCACATAAAAAAACTAACGTTGCACACAATAGTTTTATTGTATGTATGAAATATGATATTTCATCGGCACGCGACTCTTAATGGGTTAATACGTGTATTAACTGACAAAAGATATAAAAAACCCGGGCTATTTTATACCGGGTATAAAATACCCGGTGGTGTCAATGGGTGGGTGACGTTGATATTATAATCAAAATATGAAATGATATTTCTGGGGGTGCAATGTACCCTTGAACGGGATTAGAGTTGGCCCCTGTTTGTTTTTCATGATTTTATGGAATTGATAGTTTATTGTTTGCGTGAGATGAAGGATTATGACGGGTTTAAATGGAAGTTCATAAGTTTGCAATAAAGATGAGTATCAGCGATTTGTATTTGCGAAATGGATAACTCTTTCTAACAATACGGTTTCAAATATTTATAAGGAGTATCTTCTTAAGTGATTATTACTAAAGGACTTACTCTTTTGCGAGATTCCATCTGAGTGGGTATCCGTTACCTTGTTCAACCTACTGCTATATAAGTTTACTTGCATGCAAGGTTATATTTTGAATAGCAAAGCAGTCAAAAAAACTAGAGGGCATAAAACATCAGAGCTTATAATCTCAAGGTAACCAGTGCAGTGCGGCGCAAGAATTTCGTCATTCAAAGCTCTGGGTGGCACTGCAATTAGTATTCTGTTTCCTAGTCCATTTCGTTTCCATATATATATTCGCTATACATTTTCGAATAGGTACTTATAGACTAACTAGCTTCCGCCCGCGGTTTTCACCCGCGTTCCCACAGTAACGTGCATTTTTCCGGGTTAAAAAGCAGTCTATGTTACTCTTCGACCCATAAACTATAACTATGCCAAAAATCACCTCGATCCGTTGCTCCGTTACTGCGTGAAAGAAGGACAAACCGACAAACCAACAAACACACTTTCGCATTTATAACAATAAATAATATGTAGTAGGATTAATTATACTTAGTTACGGAAGTAGCTTGTACCTAAACGAAAACTCTTTATTAAAACACTAAAGATAAACTCTTTATTTAAACACTATATTACCGAACAAAGAATATTTAAAACTAAAGTCGGTCTTAATTCTTATCATTCATATAACGATTTTTTTTATCGACAATTTTAAGGCTAAAGTAAAAATGAATAAAGGATGGGGTGGTGGCATTCAATTATTGAGCAGTAAGAAGTCGGATACCCAAAAATAACGCAAATTTTTCACTTTTTTATTAATCGCCATGAGTCCTCATCTCTCCCACAATAAAGACCGATCATTGTGCGGCCAAGTCGGCACCAGACGCCACTTCTGTTCGCACGGCGAAATAAAAATTCGATAAAAAACGCAGCTCTAGCACGTGCCGACGCATTATTCGATAACCGTCGGGGGCGGTATTAAACTATTGAGGGCAACCTTAATTTTATAACCACACTATTATCGCAAAACTCAAACGAAACCCACCGATATAAGGATGAAATTCCCATGCACGCATAAACAAAAACCATCGCTTAGAACTGCATGCTAATTTAATCTTTATTTCTAATGCAAAATGTATTGAACTTGCATAACATACATAAGCTTTACAAAACAGGGTTGTCGAGACTATTTATTGGTGGGAAAAGCCGCGTGTCAGATCTAACACTAGTTTTAATATGTATTTCGAGTCGCGTGTACGCCACGCGTGCCCCTTTGGTAAAAAACTGGACGAGCGTAATTCGCATTTTATTGCGACATTCTTCTTGTTAAATGTTATGGCGATTTTTTGTCGCGAGTCTGCGGTCGCGTGTTGTGGACGCGCGCTTATCTGTCATTAGCTGTAATGACTGGTACTGAATGAAAGACTTAGTGACAATAGTTTTGGATTGGTTGAAATGTAAATATTGTGTGAATTTTTTTCTATTCATTTGTCAAGTTTGTTTTAGGAAACCATTGAAAGTAGGTGTAACAAACTCTGCCTAATGTATACATATATATCGACGGTTAACCACCAAGACCTCCTAACTGACATTTTTTGGCAAACTGCTTTTTTTAGTTATTCAGCACAAAAACCGTCTATCTCACACGATAGAAATATGTCCTTTATAGAATTCGTAATATTTCTTGTACTTTTACGATCGTGGTAATAACAGCTAAATATGCGAGGGCTAAATTTGGTAGCAATTGCTGCTAACTTCAGCGCGCGCGACCCAACTTATATAAAAAGGTCGCATTTTTCGCGCGCTCTCTGCTTTAAAGGTAAGATTTTTGTATTTTGGTGTATTATAACAATATTTTATTGATCATATATAATCATATAATATGTCTTTGTATAGTTCTAACGTTTTTAGTGTAAACTATTATATATATTTTGAGTAAATTAGTTGTAAACAAGCAATATGTAGATAGTAGTTATTAGTTGTAAAAGATTTTCGGGATTGTTTGCAAAACTAATACGATCTACGGAATATTTAGGAGTTATTATACTCAAATTTGAAGAAGGTAGTTTAGTATAACTATTAAATATTGTACGGTCAAATGTTGAAGAGCGAACATTTACCTCCCCTAATACGATAAGACAGGCAGCTAAGAAACTTCTGAGGTGCCTTTAGCTGACGATTCGACACTGATTCAGCCTTCAGTTCTAGGATTTACCAATGAGTCTTTATATACAGTCAACAAGAGCTGAAGACAATGTTGATACATCAACCAACGAAGATAATGACTATGCCTCTGATAAAACGGACACTACAGCTTCTGACAGTTTTTAAATAAAATACAGTACAAGAGATACAAAGTAATCATAACACAGACGATACAGAACCATTTTATGGCGATATTTCTGATGAGAGGAGAAGGAGAAAAAAATCTGACTGGTCAATAGAAAAAGAACCTCAATAAGAGACTTTGGATGGAAGCTATGCCTTATTTGGGCTATGAGGCTCATAGGTCAAACCAAAAGGTCTAAAGCACAATAGAAGCAGACCTATATAATATTCTAGCTAACGCGTGGCTAAATTTTTCTATACGCCATAATGTACCTGTGTACCAAAAGTTTTTGGAAGTGGGGCACACCCAAATGGAAGGAGATTACAGAATTTCCTTATGTACAGACATGGTTGCATTGAGAATAAGTTTAAAAACATAATTATAAACTTACTAAGTGATTATGTAAAATCTACCAACGAGGCAAGAGTCAAACCATTTCCATAAAATATGACACAGTTATGCTGCAATATTTTTCTAACTATGCCAATTCAGGAACGTGGCGATATTCCTCGATAAGACCAGATAGAAAAGCTGGTGGACTCTAAAGTGACCAATATAAAAGCTATTACTTACTTACCAGATGGACTGATACGAGTAAAACTTGATTATGACTCTGAATGGATGGAACTTCCTCAGAGACCAAAAGGATTTCCTGTCATGGAACATTATGAACCATTATATTATACAAATTAGTTACCACTTCCAGGTTCTAAATTTAGACATCTTTAGGAATTGAAATGCTGACTGCCTGAAGATTGTCAGCTTTTCTATGATTCTTTACCTGATACTTAAATTATGTATGTAAAACTTTGCAGCCATTTTTATTAAGTTAATTTAAAAAGAAGTACTTAAGTACGAACTTGATATCTCAATTTTTGACTGATAGTACTACATTGATTATTTACACGACTGCACAAAAAAGAAGTGTTAAAAAAGGAGTATTATAAAGGAATATTATGTATTTAGGCTTCATGTATGTATGTATGTTTTATGTGAGTTTCTTTATTCCACCATAACTTGTAAATTCCTGAACAGATTTGTATTTATGGTGTATTAGAATCCTTACATCGTCCCGAGTGACACTGCCTAGGGCAGTCGTGTTTTTATACGTAACTTTTATTATTTTAGTAATATCATAGATAGATGTTGATGTTTATGTTACAATTTTTTCGAAATTTGATAAATAAACGTTATTTTCTCATAATTGCTATATCTTTTATTTCGTATGTTTTTGTATATTCCACAACAATTTTGCAACTAATTGCTTCTGTATGAAATGACAAAACCTCCTATCTACATTTTCAGCCTTTTTTAAAAATAGAAAATACTTCTATCTTACCTATCTATTTATTTAAATAAAATAAATGAAATCAATCATCATATTATTGTAAAGAATAATATTTAAAACCAACTATATTTTTGTTTTATTCTTATTCACACCCACATTAAATGTAGAAGGTTTTTTGTGCCTCCTGTAAAGTTTAGTAAAATTGAGTTAGGAGGTCTCGGTGGTTAACCGTCGATATGTATAATATTATGTTCTTATTAATATTAGGACTTATTTCTACCAGGTGGTAGGTACTCTTCTGGGCGAGTGTCCTTCTTGGGTGGGTACCACCGCCTTGCTCGTGTAGCCACCAAGCAATAATGTGCAAGCATTACTGTGTTCCGGTTTGGTGAGCAAAGTAGTCAGTGAAATTACTGGGCTTTTGAAGACTTCCCGTTTTCTTTAACCCTATAGAAGACACCTAAATCGGATTCTAGGCGTTACGTTTCACCAACCATTAGGAGTGTTCTAAGGACTTTATAAAGTTTATACTTAGGACTTTGCTTACTTAACTACTTAGTTAGGCGTCGCCTAATTTGTTATTGGTGAAAACCGGCAATACCTAAAGTCTCAGAGTAACGAGCGCAATGCGTCAGTGCCACGCAGGCCTTTGTCTTTCAAAGTTCTGAGTGGGCACTGCAATTGTTACGGATTGGTGTTACGCTTACCATCAGGCAATCGAGCCGCACGTCTCTTTATCCAATAGTATAAAAAACCTTCAATGGTCCAGTGCCTGATTGAGGCATGTCACATTTCTTGTCTCAAAGATTAGTTGGAAGATATTTGGTAGTACCTATAATTACGATATTTTATTTCTTGGGAAAACAGTCACACTGTGAATAATTATGTAGCGAGAAGTAAATAATTATGTAGTTTATTAAAACATGACTGAGACTGAGAGCTACTAATGTAAATAATAAACTTTTGATTTGTAAAACGACAACGCAAAATATGTGTCTATCAGCGCCATCTATTGAAGGGTAGCGCCCAGACTAAGTAATACTTGACTTGTTAACACATATACAAATTTTATTGGAATTGTTATGTTTTTTTAACATCTACCTTTACCTATATAAAATATTTTGTTTCTTTAAAAATATAGGTAACTTCGGGGAAATGCTAATGAAGTTCATGCTCTACCATACTATGAGTGATTACAACCTAGCTTTTGCCTGTAGATTTAGTATCACTATTTGATATACATAACCTATATATCACTTCGAAGTCATGGCTATAGCACTCATAGATAATATAGCTCCCTACAGTGAAGTAATTTTTTGAACCCGGCCGTTAGTCCAGAATTTAATGGTAACAAATAAGCAAACATACTAAAACAAACTTTACTTAATCTGGCATAGTTTTAACTTTACTTTTTAAGTAGATATAACAAGTTCAAAAGCTAACCGATTACATAAAATCTAATTGCTGAAACCTTTTTGCTTATTGGAAAATTTGCTAACTAGAAAAGACTGAAATAAATCTGTAACTATTACTATACTGGGTATACCCAATTGATAATGTTACATAAATTATTAAAATATTATATGGTCCAAGATACATAAACTATTTATAGGTACTTTATTAAATAAATATAAATCTAGAAGAATAACATTATTGTCTTTTAGTAGCACTTAGCTCCATCTGTTGGTGAAATTTAGAGTTACAACTTTGTAGAAGGGTTTATAACATTTGGTGGTACCTATTACTTACTTAGAAAGAAGGGGGAACTTTAAGTACAGTCATAGTAAGAAAAGGTTCGTAAAGGTCTATTTTTGTTTGCTCAGCAGCTGTTTATTGTTAAGACTCCTTACTTAAACTTATTTGTCTAGTCTATGCCAGTATTGCGTTACCGTGTTATGAACAAAGAGAAAATTAATAGGGACTGACTTATTTATTTTTCTATATAGCCATTAGCCAGGCCTTTAAGATTTTATGTTGATGGAAACTAGACATTTGGTCAAAGGTGAATGCTATTTTAACCTATGTTGTTACTGCATTAAATACTAGTATTCTATAAAGCACTCTGCTAACTGCCGTAACATCAAAAGGTACTAAGTGTCCTTACGTGATAAAAAAATAATTTAAAAAACTGACGAAGGTATTCTTACCATGAATGTACAGAGTACATTAATTTACATATTAATTAACCTGTCGGATTGAGTTTAGAATACGCATGCTGGCCTTGGTTACTTTTCACCAGTTGAGGTAGTGGTCAAACGTAAATATTATATCCTGTAGTTATAAAAAACTCGGACTTTATTCGCTACACCTCCCGCCATCTAGCGTCAATTTTCCGCAACCGAGCCACCCTTCGGCAGTCAAAGGGCCTATTTCCGTCCACGTGGCAACAACAATAAGAGAACGATAAGGACGGTACACCTAACGCACGCCATCGTGACGTCATAATACCAAATTATTTACGTCGAAGACAGGAAATTGCCTTTTTGCGAATATGATACGGAGGCATTGTCGAATTTTTAGGGAAGTTATTATGATCGAGAGTGCTATTTTTATCGATATAATCTATCGACGTCACTTGGAACTTAGTGTGTACAATTTGATCTTAAAAAATAACTACATCTAAAACTATCAATCATTACGAACTAACGACGATTCAGGTTTATTTACAGAATTAAAATTCACATTTCATGCACATTGTAAAAGTTTATTCAAACAACAACAGTCACAATTCGTAAACTTAGAATAGTTTTCGCTTATAGATAAATCAAATAACTTCATTCTTTTGACTGACGAAAAAACAAAACAAAAAACGTATTATAAAAAAACAATAAAAAATAAACAATGTTAGTCTGAATCGGACAGCGGGATACTTTCCTGAAATCAACAAAAACAGGTATATCATTATCATCATCACCATCATTCTCATCATCATCAGCTAATTTCATAGTAATATATAGCTAAATTATAAATATGTATTTTATGAATAAATATATTATTCCAGACAAGCTTATATAAAATACGTTATTGATACTGTAATCTTGTGGCCAACTTCCAGCTCCATCATCAGGACCCTGGACATCATCTAGGATCAGAGTACTTGTAAAGACAAATCAAACGAGCCCAAACTCGATGGGGTTACATCATTTCGTTACAGAGTTCCTGTGGTCGCCTTCCGGCTCCATCATCAGACCAGCTATATGGCATCATTATATTGCATTATCATCTGATTTACATGCATAATAATATGTAAATAAGATGATAATTATAATTTTTTTTTTTTATATTATTTGGTAACGAGACGAGCTGGTCATTTGCCTGATGGTAAGCATAACGCCGGCCCATAACAATTGCAGTGCCATCCAGAACCTTGAAACACAAAGGCCTCCGCGGCACTGCAGTGCGCTCGTTACCCTGAGACATTAGGTATTGAGTCTCATAAGCCCAGTAATTTCACTGGATACTCTGCTCATCAAACCGGAACACAGTAATGCTTGCACACTACTGCTTGGCGGCAGACTTCACGAGCAAAGCGGTGGTAACAACCCAGACGGACACTCGCAGAAGAGTTAGTCCTCCCACTAACAAATAATGATTTCATTATACCTACCTACATACGTAGAATGAAATTTCGGCTCAATCGAACAACTGGAAGCGAGTCAAATTTAGCGTGCAAGATTTGACCTAAACAAACATATAAAACTTGCAAGTTATATAAAAACTTGTACTTAATAAAGAAAAATATGACCAAGATAAATCAAATATCCTCATTGCAAAGTGAGCTGCTCCTGTTACCGCTACAAGTGTCGTATTCCTCAAATAGTTTTGTATCTTAAAAATGTATTTCACGCCATGGCTTAGTTCCCTACTTACAATTAAGACATGTAGTCTGCCGCCAAGCAGTACTGCGCAAGCATTACTATGTTCTACTTTGATGAGCAAAGTATCAGTGAAATTACTGGGCTTATAAGACTTAATACCTTAGTGTCTCAGGGTAACGAGCGCATTGCAGTGCCACGCAGACCTTTGTGTTTCAAAGTTCTGAGTGGCACTGCAATTACTATGGTCTGACGTTATGCTTATCATCTGGCAAACGACCAGTCTCGACCAAAAAGGATATAAAAAAAACTAATGTCTCAGGGTTACCCGCGCAGGCCTTAGCGTTTCAAAGTTCTGAGTGGCATTGCAATTGTTAAGGACTGGTGATATGCTCACCATGCACCAGACATCCAATATTATAAATAAGACCTATGTTCAGCAGTCGACGTCTCCCAGCTGATGATGAATCAAATCCTCTTAAGGGTAAGCAGAAAGGATATTGAGTTCCCTAAATAACAAGAACTCACCTCAAACTCTCCGATGAATATGTCAGAGTCGTCCGAAGGCGGGTGCTGGTCAATGTTATCAACCGCCGTGATTTGAGGGCCTGTAGTCATAAACTTTTATAAACAGGTGTTTGCTTTTATCTTTATATCTACATTCTACAAGCTGGGAGTCTTCAAGAGACGAGTGAACAGGTTTCTTCTGGGCAAGCATGCTACATCGTCGACCGCAGCGTCGCTTAACATCAGGTGAGCCAGAGGTCTAACGCAAGCCCATTTGCAGTAAAAAAACAAAAAAAATAGATCCTTCTTTTTTGAAGTCCGTTAAAAGCAGTTGAACACTTTTTCGTTTTCTTTTTCTTCTCGTATAAACTTGTGGTCAGCTGGTGGTAACTGTCTAGTAGAACAAAGAGCGTTCTTCCGGACAACCAGATGGAGAGAGGGATAGAATAGATATTGAAGGAACGTAGTAAAAAAATCACTTCACAGACTATATGAATTTAATGTTTTTGAATGTGAAACTTACCCAGTGGCATGCATTCCATAGGCTCAAATAGATCCAGGGGGATGAGATCAAGGGGAGGAGAAGGTGGAGGCGGGGGCAGGGTGCAGCTCGACGACATCCCTGAACCTGCTGTATTAAATATTATTATTTTACGCCCACAAGTTTAGTTTTCTTTATTCTATAGGGTAACGAGACGCTGGTCGTTTGCCTGATGGTAAGCATACCGCCGGCCCATAGCAACTGCAGTACCACTCAGAACGTTGAAACACAATATAAAGGCCGTAAGTAAAGTAGTTTCACTGACACACTGGAACACAGTAATGCTTGCACATTACTGCTTGGCAGCAGACTTCACGAGAAAAACGGTAGTCCCAACCCAGGTGGACCCTCGCAGAAGATTTAGTCCTACCACCTGGTAAAATCCTGTTCTTCTTGATCGGTTTATTGCTTGGAATGGTCAGCTCGACTGATCAAACTTTCATGAGCAGACTCCTGTATGGGGGCCTGTCTGGGGGCCTGTCTGGGGGCCTGTATGGGGGCCTGTAGGAGGCCATGCCTATGTGAATAAAGAATGTTGACCTGCCTTGAAATACAAAGTGCATAATTATTATTATAGTATCTATTCCTGTTATTATCATTTTACTGAATCTTATAACTTGGAAACGACTTCCAACTCCTCAACTTTTTGTTTCAACATCTGCCATCCAACTGAAATATCGTTGTTCTAAACTGTACCAGTCAAATAAATCACGAAAAACATTCTGTAGAAAGGAAGCGTAAAGATCTTACTTGGTATACTATAATCTTTGGTATGATTGCTGTTCAACTCAATATAGCGCGAATCAGAGGGTCGAGAGGAAATAGACGGACCAGGTTGGGAGAGATCTCGTAAGGGCTTGAGGGAACATGGCTCCACATTTACTTCTCGTACTGCAAAGAATAATAGAATATAGAATATATAATACTACTAATATTATAAATGCGAAAGTGAGTTTGTTGGTTTGTGGATTTGTTGGTTTGTTGGGTTGTCCTTCTTTCACGCAATAACGAAGCAACAGATTGGCGTGATTTTTGGCATAGATATAGTTTATGGGAGAGGAACAGTCTACGAAAAAAACTTACTTTTATTATAGTTTTGATTAAAATGACAATCATGCAAAAAGTCTTCAAAATCATGCAAATACATACACGATTATTCAACAATTCAAGTGTATCATGTTATAATTTAAAATCAATTAATAATAATGTCTATCATCAAATTATGGATTGCACAGTTTTCTATCAATTTTTTCGTTCTGTCAACCTCTTTGTATACATAAAATATCTAAGATTTTGGAACAGGTTATAGTTGACAGACATGACATTACCGTTGGAAGTATTGCCAGTTGTGATGGATAATGGCATCACTGCCATCGCAATTTCAGTTTTTTAACGTCCTTAGCCCTTAGTTTAAAATACGTCACGATACACGACTGTCTTTAGACTTACGGTCAGCAGACAAAGCAGTATGGAAAGCTCGGTGCGGCTCTTCCACGGACAGATGCAGCCTCCCACCCGGCTTGATCCTGGGCACCACGGTGGCCACCACCGGCACTCTGATCTGAACCGCACTTTCCACATCGACCGCCTCGTCTTCACCATCCTGTATATAAACGTTGATAATCCGTACTAACCGTCCGTACTATACGTATTATCCTACTAATCCTATCCTACTTCCTACTTATACTACTATCCTACTTCCTACTCTTACTATCCTACTAATATTATAAATGCGAAAGTGTGTTTGTTGGTATATTGATTTGTTGGTTTGTCCTTCTTTCACGCAGTAATGGAGCAACGGATCGACGTGATTTTTGGCATAGATATAGTATATGGACCGGAGAGTAACATAGGCTACTTTTTATCCTGGAAAGATGCACGGTTCCTGTGGGAACGCTGATGATAACCGAGCGCAAAAGCTAGTTTTCATACAAATGCCCATTGTGTTTGTTAGATTGTAGATGTGTTAGTTTGTTGGTTTGTCTTTCCTTCATGCAGCAATGGAGCAACGGATCGACCTGATTTTTTGCATATTGAGCCTTGCAGCGGTGCAAGTACGGATCTTTTTGATCGATAAAATTCGATAAATTTGATAGCAGTTCAAATCGATAAGTGGGTTTTATCGACTTTTTATATAATTTATCGAACTGCGATACTTTCGACAAAAGTTATCGAATAGCTAGGTCAAATCCAAAGAGAATATAGAGCTATTACAATACTTTACGATCAGACTTCGGTACTCGCAACATTCGACAAATTTATCGAGATTTTCGGTTCGACAAATTTATCGAACCGACTTCCGTACTTGCGCCGCAGTAGAGACTATGACGTAAACGCTATGAATCATGTACAAAATTCTTCAGTTTTTTGCAAATCAGCCATAGTAGGTACTCATAGCCTTCTGTATCAGTGCCTGACTTCCTATCAACTTTACTTACTCGGGAATCATTGCCACCGTCTTCCTTCTTGAGGACCATTTTCCCTCCGCTCCTCAAATCTTCAGCTGTTGCGGGTACCAGCATCTGACGAACAATAAGTATCTGATAGAACTATATTTAGAGATAAGAGTGATATTCCCTTTTTATACCTTTCATGTTTTGACTGTGTTTATTACTACAATTTAATCGTATTAACGTAACAGTAACGTAAGAACGTCCTAGAGAGAAAAATGACTACTTTAAAGCTGCCCTTTAGTGCAGACGGACATCAATACCTAATGTCTCAAGGAAACAAGCGCACTGCAGAATTTGTGTTTCAAAGTTCTGAATGGCACTGTAATTGTTATAAGGTTACCATCAGGCAAATTACCCGCTCATCATAATCAAATAGCTGAAAAAAATCTTTATTTTGAGAATATTAACACAACTTTGACTTTTACAAACCTGTTTCCCTCCAGGAAGTGAAGTATTAACCACCTTCACCAGCACAGGAGCTCCATCATCAGGCTTCAGCAAAGCAAAGGGAGTTTGCTTGGTTGCAATAGCTACTTCCATATGGTACGTCTTTATGGCATCCACTAATACACCACTTATCAGATTCCAGGGTTCAGTCGAGGATTCAGGGGAGGTGGGGGGTAGGTCCCATGGCGAGGGCTTATTCCATGATGGGCCAGGAGTATCAGAGGTAAGGTAAGGACCAACGGATGATGATACTTCGCAGTACTCGATTTGTGGTCTGTGGCAAATTGATTAGATGGTCAATAAAAACTTAGGAAATTTTACGATCCAATTTGGTTGCATGTGGTAATAAACATT
This sequence comes from Crocallis elinguaria, assembly GCA_907269065.1. Taxonomy (NCBI): domain Eukaryota; kingdom Metazoa; phylum Arthropoda; class Insecta; order Lepidoptera; family Geometridae; genus Crocallis; species Crocallis elinguaria. Next base: position 6,058,615 of record OU026076.1, read on the forward strand.
CGCACACACACATACACATACACACACACACGCACACACGCACACACACACACACACACACACACACACACACACACACGCACACACACACACACACACACACACACACGCACACACACACACACACACACACACACACACACACACACACACACACACGCGCGCGCGCGCGCGCGCGCACACACACACGCACACACACACTCACACACACACATACACTAACGCACGCACGCACGCACACACACGCACATTTATAATATTAGTAGGATAGGATGTTCACCAAACTCTTACTTAAACTTATACCGTGCTACCACGAAAAACACTTTTAGACGCCTGTTCAGCTAGACAGTGTCTAAAGATAAACGTCTTAAATGTCACAACAAAATGGAGTTAGACAACGGTTACACACTACTTAAATCAAAATTTGTGGTTGCTAGGGTATGTGCTGCAGTATATATTCTCCTTGGTAACATTATAAACTACTGCGTTCATACCAAGACCCCTGCCAAGATTGCTTTATTATGGCAATCCCCCCTTCTAAGGCGAGGCCGATGTTCAGCAGTGTACTTTTTTAGCTGCTGCTGCTGCTGCTGCTGCTGATGATGATGATGATGATGACTACTATAAATCATCATTGAGTACCTCAAACTATCCGTCTTCGGCTCAGGAGCAGAACGAGCTACGCGAGGTAAAATACTCCTTCGGATCACGTTGCCGCTGCCATCTTCTGAGTGGGCCTGAAGACATTATATAAAATGGTTTACTGTATCTGCGAGAGTTTGCTGGTCTGCTTCGGTTTGCAAGAAGCCATCAAGGTAGATACAGTGGTTAAAAGGTGACAAGTACTGGTAAATAAGTATTCGTGTATAAGATTTAAACTGACCAAGGGCCCGATTTTTTAATTTCACGAGTGATTTTGAAATCACCGGTGACAAAATACTCAGCGTTGACTTTTGAAATCACTAATTTGCAAAAGTCGTATTTTTGATAGTCATACCCTGTATACCTGCAACTATTTCAAATTCAAATTCAAAATACTATATTCACATAGGCCCCAAGAGAGCACTTATGAAAGTTAAAATAAATGACTCTAACAGCGGGTCTCTGTAACGTTCGTCTACACGAATCACAGACTAAAACTAATGCTGTCTTTATCAGAAAAACATAATAAATGACAAAGACATCAACAGACCCAATCCGCGCTCAAAGTCAACGAACCTTCCAGAAACCCACTGTTCCCGTTCCAAATTGGTATAAGCCGAGCAAGACGAAGTGTAAGAATCTCGTCTCGGCATCGATAACTCGAGTTAAATAACGCGGTCTGGAACAAGTGGGTCGTGGACTACGAGCAAGAACATAATTATAATAATACTACTACTACGAGCTTAATCCTTTGCGCGTTAAGCGGTCACGTTACCAGCGTCAAGAGCATGTCAGGTGGTTTCTTTCTAATTCTTTAATTTATCATATCGATCTTGGTAGATATAGTTGCAACTTATCTAGTACCTAGGTACCTGAATAAAATACCTTGTTCTTATGACAGACGAGGTTGGACTGTTGGTTGAAGCCTTTGAAACAGATGTTACAACGGTACGGACGTTCGTTGGTGTGAGTGAACAGATGATTCCGTAAGTTTCCTGTAAAAGTTTTTTTATATGCTATTTGGTAACGAGACGAGCTGGTCGTTTGCCTGATGGTAAGAATAACGCCGGCCCATAGCAATTGCAGTGCCACTCAGAACTTTGAAACACAAAGGCCTGCGCGGCACTGCAGTGCGCTCGTTACCCTGAGACATTAAGTATTAAGTCTCATAAGCCCAGTTATTACATAAGTTATTACACTGGCTACTCTGCTCATCAAACTGGATCACACTAATGCTTGGACATTACTGCTTGGCGGCAGACTTCACAAGCAAAGCGGTGGTAACAACCCAGACGGACACTCGCAGAAGAGTTAGTCCTACCACTATTTGAGTTAATCAGGTGTAAATAAAATTTAATTCTCTTTTTCTTGTTTTGTAGGTAGGTGATAGTGTTTTATCACTTTCGAAATGAAATGAAACATCCATTTCTAAGTCAAGCTCGCTGGAGAAGACGGCATCACTTCACTCAAATCAGATATACAAATATAACCTAAGTTTTCTGCGTAATCTCTGAAGATAACTCGTTTACATTACTCGTTATATTAACAACAAAAACATGGTTAGAAGCGCCTGCATCACCATTTGTGCTTTATTCACTTTCATCTGTTGTTATTAAGTGCAGCAGTAGGAATCTTAAAATACCTCAAACTCGTAGTTTCTAAATACAAACGTAATTCTACTAAAGAAATTATTCAAGATAAAAAGAATAGAAGGACTGAATAGAAGAAAAGGATATCAAGGAAAAGGAAATAAACATTCGTAACCTTTCTGGTGGAACCCTTTAGGGCATATGTGGCATCTGTAAGGTTTCTCATCGGAATGGGTCTTCCGGTGGGATATCAGGGTGGAGACGCGGTTAAAGGTTTTATTGCATTCCTGGATGATAAGGAAAAAGATTTTGTTGAACACCATGATACCAATTTTGAACAGCTGTCTTAAAATTGAGAAAACTGTTGTTGAAAGCAAAATTTTGTAGACCTAGAAGTAATAAGGGACAGGCACCAGCATAATATGATCGTGGATAGGGATTCTTTACCAGAGTAGCAGTCACTTTCATTATCAGTCTCTTACGCTCCCACTGCTGGGATACCCGCCTTCTCTCAGAGAGAGGTATGGGCCATAATCCACCACGCGGACCCAGTGCGGCTTAGTGGATAGCAGTCACTTTAATTGGCCGAATTAGATGGATGTTGCTTGGTCACGCGGACCATGCAATTCAAGTCTTAGTTTCTATATTGCGTAAGGGTTGTGGGCAGCACTAAAAAAGCGCTAATTTGTGTTCTGTTATAGAAGATTCCCTAGATAGAAGGAGTCCTAGTTAAGTCTATTCATGTGATACTTGCGCAGTAGTACGGCTCCATGGCTAAATTGACAGAAACCGTGCATGCAAAGGGAGGGGCCAGGTTTGATCCTCATCTAGTCGGTTCGGAATATCAACTGATCAACCTGGTTGTCGGTTACAAAAAAATAGTAACAGCCCGACTAGGTGGACAGTGTGGTTGGTAGGTTGCGTGGTGACCATAGAGTTCGGGCATTCAATGTTTGTGTTAGATGTGTGTTACGCCACCTGTGACATAGAACCATAGTGCTGGACAGCACGGTTAGTAGGTTGGTATAAGTAGACGAAACATTGTGTGGTGAGCATAGAGCTCGGGCATTGAATATCTGTGTTCGATGTGTGTTACGCCACTTGTGACATAGAACCATAGTGCTGGACAGCACGGTTAGTAGGTTGGTATAAGTAGACGAAACATTGTGTGGTGAGCATAGAGTTCGGGCATTCAATGTTTGTGTTAGATGTGTGGTACGCCACCTGTGACATAGAACCATAGTGCAGGGATTTTTGTGTAAGCGTATTGTTGTTGTAATTGATTTATAAGCACAAACCTCGCAAGCGTAAGGTCTTTCGGCGGAATGAATGGCCTTATGCTGACTCAAAGTCGACAGCTGCCTGAAGCTCTTGCCGCAAGCTACGCAGTGGAAGTTCCTCTCATCAGTATGCGTAGGCAGGTGACGCATCAGGGTGTATTGGTGCTGGAATTCGCGACCACCTGGAAAAAGTTGTCCTTCTTTCACGCAGTAACGGAGCAACGGATCGACGTGATTTTTGACATAGATATTAGTTTATGGACCGGAGAGTACTTAACATAGGCTACTTTTTATGCCGGACAAATGCTCGGTTCCTGTGGGAACGCGGGTGAAAACCGCGGGCAGAAGCTAGTAATGTATAAAACTGAAAATGGTGATAATTAACTTACAAATCCCACATTCCCATAGCTTGACGGTCCTCCCGTGTCTTTTAACGTATTTCACGAAATGGAACCTGGAGCGAGGGTCTGCCTTGTCCACCTTGCATGTACCTTGAGGGTTCTTGGGTTTATCTAAAACTGGAATACATTTTTTTTTTAAACGCCCGTCACTAGGTTTCCCTGTATCGCAGGTTGCATGGACACCATAGAGTCAAAAACAAAAACAAGAAAAAATATTTAAAATACGCCTACCCTAGACAGTGTAAGTCGGGATGGTTATTCTAATGATACCTTATATATACAAAATATACATCCACATCTGTTCAGGCATTTAAAAATTATGGTGGTATAAAGAAACTCACATACATACAAGACCATGAAAACATTACACTTCTTTTTTGAGTAGATATGTAAAAATAATTACTCTTTGGCATATATAATCTTTTATATTTCAAGGTTACCTGAATTAGGATTCCCTGATGAAGTTGAAGAGACATGTTGCGAGTCAGCGTAAGTTTTGCTATGGTTGATTGGCTGAAGCACAGAGCTCGAAGTATCCGCTTCCTGTTATTAAGATAATTTTGGTTATATGTAATGATAATAAACGAACGGTACGCATAAAATTGTACAACCCAGAGAAGTCAGTTTATGTGGTTTTTAAAACCACGAAGAGCGACGTAGAACTTCCACCTCTGCGAGAATGGGACCGCAGCCTTATACATCAAACATGGCGGACGTACCACTCTCCCATCACCTGATGGAGTGATATATGTTATAGAATTAGTATATACTAGCCGCTGCCCCGCGGTTTCACCCGCGTGGAGATTTTGGATTACATGGTTTTTATTTTTTTGCGCGGAATCCTAATTATTTTTTTAAAATTAAAGTAGCCTATGTTACTCCTTGTAACATCAGCTATCTGCCAGTGAAATTCCCGGCAAAATCGGACCAGCCGTTTCGGAGATTACCCGGAACAAACAGACAGACAGACAGACAGACAGAAAGACAAAACTTTTAAAAAAGTTTGTTTTGTTATAGGTACCGTATATACTTTCATATGCATTTAGTAAAAAGCTGTTATTTTGATATTACAAACACACACGTATATGGATTATTCTGTAGGCAAAGATATTTATGTATAGGTATGTGGTTTATAAAATCTGGAAAATAAACTATTTCATTTCATATAGCCAAACACGCGATAAGTCAAACACGAGAAACGTAAGTTTTATAAATAATTATTATTGCCAAACATAAATACACAAATTTAAGAATTATGCGAGTGTGGCCGAGCGGGAACTTGTGCGACGTTCAATCCGACGCACCATAGTTCGAATCTCGACTCAGCGCGCACCAATGACTTATATCAAGTTATGTGCGGATTATTTACACTCGCTCTAAAACGGTGAAGGAAACGTGCAACAAACACACGTGAAACAAATCATACCTTCATCTCACTCTTCAAAGCCGAATCTATCTGGTTTCCAAAGGTGGTCTGCCCTGTTGTCCCGAATCCTGGCTCTGACACAAGCGATGCGATGTTCCCGTCCTCTTCTGTCCATGCGAACCTGGCTTGCTGCTCCAGGCCCTCGGAGAAGAAGCCGTCGCGGAAGAGGGAACGGGACACATCCAACTGAAGAATAGTAAATAGAATTATCAGTATTGAAGATGGTCTCAGTTACCTAGCTTTACTTCCTTAGTAAGACAGCAAAAAATCTTACCACAAAAAGAAAACACATACACCCTAAACAAGTGTTGAAGTCTGTGTTAGCGTTAATACCTTAGTCACATGTTTAAATATGAACAAGCAGAAACCTTGATTTAAGGAGTGTCTATAACTGTCGTCTAACTCAATTCTGTTGTGACATTTCTAATAATTTTAGACATTTTTCTTTTGACACTGGTATCAATTCTATTATTTCATACCTACACTAATTTTAGTTTAGCTCTCTCTCTTTCCAATGCATAACATACGAAAGAGACGGAAGATGTCTGACAGATCTAAATTTTGTTTTAGAGATGTCAAATATTTTTCAATCTTGATAAATTAGTAGCTACTGAATTCATTGCCATTAAATTTACACTAAACACAAGCAAGTGGATTAATTTGACAGGTCTAAAATATATTCCATCTCTTTCTCATGTTATGCATTGGAAAGAGAGAGAGCGAAACTAAAATTAGTTTAGGTATGAAATGATAGAATTGACACCACTGTCTAGACCTTGATTTAGGAAGTCTTCTTCTAATAGTTTTACTTGTGAAAGCAGTTTTGCTGTGTTTAACTTTTGGACACTGTTTAGCTAGGCTAAACAGGCGTTTAAACGTTGATTGTGTGGTATGAGGGCATAAGTGTAATTAATTCGGAAAATTAATATTTTGAACTTTGATTATACACCTTCTATGATTTTGAATATGAATAGTATATAGAAATTCATGGTTAATTATACTTTTGTTGCATTTAAATATGTATGTAACTGGTTTTTTTTTCATTACATTGCAGCCCATGTTAGTGACTAAATCAAATATATAAAATAGCACTAAAAGTTGGCCTAGGTTAAATAGTTGCCTAGTACGAAATTAGAAACTTTCATAGATAAATGTATGGGTAGGTACTTTATCTAGTAGGTCTAAAACAGGTCCATTTTATAACATTTATTTCATTAAACCTGGTCCACTTACGTCATTTCGACTTGAACTCGGCAGCAAGTGAAGTCCCAAATCCTTTCTGTCAAATTTGTCACTCAAACACACCTCTCTAATGCTGAAACAATAAATTAAATTCCATAAACTTTTGTTTTCAATAAAACACGAACGAACAAAATCAACATGGCCATGCTTCAAGCGCTCATTTCTTTTCCAAATAAGCGAAGATCGATCACCTTATAATCTCATCTCCAGGCCTCATGAAGCCGCCTTCCGGTATTTCTTTTATTTCCTCATCGGAAAACATTGTTTATTTTCCGCAATATTCAATTATTTTTTGAACAAAAAAACGTCAGTCGTCCTTTTTTGCGCGACGTTTTCTCTTGTTATTTTTGTTTCTATGACAATTTTGCGTTCCGATTTTGAAAATTATTATTTTTAATTCGTGGAAGACAACTGACAGTCACCAAGTAAAGAAGTTGCATTACGACCTCTTTTCAATTTTTAGAGGTGAATGTACTATGGCGCGCAATCGATTTTATATTTTTTAGTAAAATAAGTCAAATTCGTTAAAAACCGTAAATTTGTTTATAGTTTAAAATTAAAATTAGGTTTACCGTAGTTGCGAAATTGAGAAAGCGAGCATAATAGGTAAAAACTTTTTCTTACAAAAGCAAATGAAATTTTAATTCTGGAATTTCTTTCTAGTGGTTTGTTACGTCTAAGTAGACTGCTCATTCCGTTGTTGAGTGTCCTCAAAAGACTTGAGAATGCTCTCAGACTTGGGTTATGTTGAAGAGAATCTTCTGTCTTTTATTTTTATTTATTTTACAGGTCCTTGGACCGAATAACTGAGGGGTCGAACTTATTTTGGATAGAATGAGACTAAGTTAAGTACCTACTTATTTCGATTGAGTCGTATAGAATAGAGAGTAACTTAAGATCACGCGAGATATTTTTAACCGATTTCCAAAAAAGGAAGAGGTTCTCGTTAAATTTGTCTGTATTTTGTTGCGAGGTTAGGTACTCGATTTCTTCGGCATTTTTTTAATGATTATTTTTTTAATGAGTATAGGGTACATTCAAATCTCGCGATATCTTCGTCTAAATCGGTTCCCGCTTTTTTTTAAGTCACTTTTTTTAACAAATTTAATGAAATTCTGGTCGAATGCTAACCAATCGAGCACCATAAATAATGTTTATGTTTTTTAAATTTGACAATATTTTTGGCTAAGAAAACGTGGATGGAATAAGTAGGTTTTGTTAGTGGGAGGACTAACTCTTCTGCGAGTGTCCGTCTGGGTTGTTACCACCGCTTTGCTCGTGAAGTCTGCCGCCAAGCAGTAGTGTGCAAGCATTACTGTGTTCCGGTTTGATGAGCAGAGTATCCAGTGAAATTACTGGGCTTATACCTAATACCTTAATACCTACTACTATATATACTTAATACCTAATGTCTCAGGGTAACGAGCGCACTGCAGTGCCGCGCAGGCTTTTGTGTTTCAAAGGACTGGGTGGCACTGCAAATGTTATGGGCCGGCGGGTGAAAATACACGGTTCAACCAAATTGAATCACTTTGGTTGAATGGAGCAAAAATGAAAGGAATGGTGTTGTTGCAATGACATTGAATGATTCACTTATAAGTTTACATGGATCAATTTGGTTGCTTCATCCAAATTGAGAGACAAAAGTGAACCGTGTATTTTCACCTTTACCATCAGGCAAACGACCAGCTCGTCTCGTTATCAAATAACAAAAAAAAAGTAGGTAGTAGGTAGTACTTATGTAACCATGGTGTTGGTTGGTTTTTTATTTCGTCGGCGTTTGAACACTATCACAACAGTGCGAGTTTCGCAACAAGTTCAGGCGTGCGTATAGCAGCTAAAAATAGCTTCACTTTAAAGCCTTTAGCAAAATCAGATGAGAAGTTTGTAGCACCGACGACGTGAAAAATTTTTGATTTTTAATTTTCACCTTTGGAATTGGTCGCACATAATTTACAGCTATTGTAGTATAATGTCGTTGGTTAATTTTTTGTTAAATATGTTGTTCTGTTATTGGATAGGTAGTTAAGTAGGTATGTAGGTGCCTATATATATTTATCATCATAAACTTATTTGGTTTAATGGTCCATAAAAATGTAAAACATAATAATAATGTTACTTTACAAAATGAGTACTATAGATTTTCCGTGTCTGAAAACGACACAATATACTGAAAATAATAATGAAAAGACTTGCGCCATTTCTATCTAATAAAGGAGACGATTTTCACGCCTCTAGAAATCGAGACTCAGTATGTCTTTGATTACAGAGCGTGTGATCTAATTGAAATACCTTAGTCTATCACATATTAAACGTAAGTGGCTTTTGTATGGGGGACCAAGAAATACCTTACCTACTCAACCTTATTTTATTTCCGTAGATAGAAATGTAGTTTAGCGTTATCTATGGACAAAATATGGAACTACAACAGCACGAATATTTTTAGCGCCATCTATGATAAAGCTTTGTTACTACGAGTGTATGTGAAAAGCAAAATGTGAGCTTAGTAGTTCGCTAGGCTTTACTTTTTACTAGGCATTAGCGCTAGTGGCATTAATTGGAACTAAATACATTACACAATATCCAGAGTAAGCGACATCTAACAGATTTTAAATGGACTTTTTGCAAGCTTTCTTTCAGGCAATGCAATTGTTGTTTTAGCTCAATAAAATATTGTGAGATGGCAGTAAAATAAATGCATTAAAGTATGACGTTATTAATTAATTACTTTTGGATTCGGTCAGATTTAGCTGATCGCTATAACCTGGGTATCTTCAAGCCACGAGTGAAATATAAGCGTGCTCCATCTTCGACCGCATCGTCACTTATCGTCAGGTGAGATAATAGTCAAACGCAAGACAATAGATTACAATAAATATGCGAAAGTGTTTGTAGGTTTGTTAGTTGGTTTGTCCTTCTTTCACGCAGGAACAGAGCAACAGAGCGACGTGGTTTTTGTGGCACAAATAAGTATAGTTTATGGACAGGAGTGTAACATAGACTTAACATACCTACTTTTTATCCTGGAAAAATGCACGGTTCATGTGCGAACGCGAAATCACCCATTCAATCTTGTCATACTTCTTTAGACAGATTCGCGATGAAACAGTTCTGTCTGCACGTAGTATACCTTTTTTTGTTGTCACTATAAGTAATAACATAGTTACTATAGATGCCGCCAACCAGTGACATGATTCGACTTTATATTTCTGTCATTGATTAGTGATTCACCATCTTCGTCTATGTTATTAGACAAGTATAAAAACACAGAGTTTAGGTTTGTTTCCCTCGGTACAGCTAAGACCTCTCTTAACTAACAAGGACGCAAAGGAGATAAAGCTGTGTTCACACGCTACACATTGCTTTCTTATTAAAATCTCCTAGACAGCACTCGATCTTAGTCTATTTGACAGGACGCCAGCTGATAGATAAAGTGCCAGCATCCGATTCCATACCGAGATAATAATAAATGCAGATTCATACAGTATTTGCATTTATATAGTGTTTATTGTGCTAGGATATTAAATGAGTTTAATGGTCACACACGCGTAGAAATATTTTATATTAGTCATCGAGCGGGTGTGTTTTTTAATGGCTTGCCATTAAAAACTAAAATTTAGATGACCTGTCAAGTTACAATACAATACAATACAATACAAAAACACTTTATTGACACCAAAATAAAACAATAGAAAGGAAACATTGAGCACATTAGGTATTAGTTACTAATTTCGTAATTTCGTAGTTAGTAATTTCACTGACGACTTTGATCACCAAACCGGAACACAGTAATGCTTGCACATTACCTACTGCTTGGCGGCAGACTACACGAGCGAAGCGGTGGTACCCACCTAGAGAGACACTCACAGAAGAGTTAGTCCTACCACCTGGAAAAGCTTGAGCTTTCAGTGAAAAAAAACACCGTGACGTAACACCGTGACGCTACCATATCAGCATGGTAGAAAGGCATTTATTAGTCCTGGCCTGGCAAGCTACCTTCATAAAAATTTGTCGCGAAGCACATAAGTACTAATGTACTCCAGCAGCTGCACTTGAGAGACGATCCTAATCTAGGATCACACGAGATAGTGGACACATACTAAAAGAGAATTTACCAAGAATAAAAAAAAATAAACAAAAACCTTTTTACTAAGCACTTTGTAGTACTTACTGTAAGTTTGAAATTGGAGTTTCTCCTATACTCTAAACGTTGACAAATCAGCCTGGCTCAATGTTCGCAACTGATGACGTCACGCAGCAATAATGCCTGTGATTGGCTCGCACGTGACATTCGGTTTAGAATGTCCAGGGCAGTGCAAAAAAGTTGGGTTACCATACGGTGCTTACGTTGTATTTTTATATTTTAAATTTTAGACTTAAAATACTAGTTCAACCATATTATTATTCGCAAGGAGACCGCTTAATAAAGTTAAATTACTCGCCAGTAAGTATTTTAACTTTACTAAGCTGATACCAGTAAGTACAGGTATTGTTTTTTTTATAATGAACTAATTTATGAGTGATTGGGAGAAACTTTTGTCGACTAAAAGTACAAAACTGTTGTTACAAACATTTTACACCAAATAGGTACATACGAGCAAAATTTAAAAAACTGAGAGGAGTACTACGTAAGACTGGTTTACGTGACCTCGGTCAGGTGCGCTATGATTGGCGTTTCAATTCACGTTCCATTTCACGTAACATGAAAGTGTGGTCTTTTTGCAGCACCACCTCTGCACTAATACCAACGTAGTTTCATATCAAAATTCTTGCAAATTCGTTCTCTTTACGTACGACATTAATATTAATTTAACGTTAACATTATTTTCATGTACTTAACTGTAATATTCTTTTTGAGAATAAAATTATTTAAACCTAAATAATATACTTTAATTTTGCACTGCACTGTATTGCACTCGCGATGGCTGTAGGCTATGAGAAAGCGTCACATCGCATCCCATTATACTTACCCGACAATAATTCTGTTTCTATCATACACGGAACAATTTACTGGATTTGTCTCTGCTTGTTTCGATGGACGGTTTCATGCGATAAACCAGAGAGTATTTTATTTTCAGTTGTGATTTATCACACTCACTCTAAAATGGTGAAGAAAAACCTCGTGAGGAAACGCATGTTAAAGAATCACAAAATTTGAGGACCACAGGTTTTATGACAAAGTACCTATTTCTTCTGCATCTACATGCAGGTGGGTGGAACCCACCACCCACCGCTTTGCTCTATATCAATATTTTTAAGAATGGTCCAATTACCAAACTCTTTTCTTATATACAGTCTCTAAGACTGGAAGGGAAAAACACTGCAAAAATGCTAGTGACATATTATGGAGAAAACAAAAAATATGTTTCTTAAATTCTTGGCTCACTTTCGAATTACAACATCTTCATCTCGTATCAATAGTAATCCAATCTAGTTACGAGTGTGTGATTGTCACTCTACCCTCATCTTGGTCCGCTATTATATGTTTTGTCTCACTCACACCGCCATAACTTGAGGTGTTTTGCGAAGATAATGTCTCTCGAGAGATCATTATAGAAATGGCGACAATCAGAGGAAATAGAGGTATCAGTAGATATTATTATCTACTCGTGTACCTCATGATAGTCATGAGTGATTTGTGAGGTACCTATAATACTGTAGATTATGTCACTTCAATTGAATTACATTTGAATTTAGCACGCTCCACGATACTGCTAAGTATTGAAATTGATTGAATTTTTCATTTGAATATTTGTCAGATAGGCTGAAACTTACACCATGGTCGCTGAAAAAACTTATTGTAGGTATCGACCTCACATAGGTAGTGGAATAAAGGTGGGAAGATAATCATGTAAGGATTGCTAATACATATAAATTGGTAAAGCTGCAAGAAAACATTCTAAACAATTATTTGGGCTGCTTACTTTTTTAAAATACAGATTTACGTTTGGCCACCAATTCGTCTGTTCGAAAGCGGAGATGTGACTGAAGATAAAGCAGATGGATCTAGAAAAGGTATTTATCTATTCAAAAAGATGAACTGACGACCACCGACCGTAAGCTAAATAATTCATTTATCCAATAACGCCCAGACACGCACACACGCAACAAAAACAAACGTTCCACGCATTATTAATTGTATTTGTTCTAAGCCAATCAGAACACGCATACAATTACAAATCAGCCTCCCATGGCACAAGTTATTAAACATTACATTCTAAGCGCGAGTTTTACAGACAATTTAGTAGAACAAATTATAACCGGGTGGTTTAAGTTACAGAAGTAACATCCTCCATGCAGACACCAAAGCGGTGCGGACACAAATTTAAATTTGTTTACTCAAAATAGGCCTCAGGAATGCGGTAATGATCTTTAAGTAACTATAGGTGCCTGTTTCAAGCACTTTTTTTTAATGACCCTGCTGTTTGTCTTTCGATTTTTACAGCGTCACCGGACTGTTGGAGAGCGCAGAAGGCGCTCAGCCCGAAAACAGTGTGTTTTTTGGCGACTAGCGCAAGGGCACCGCGTGGGATCGAACCACGTTGGTACGGACCTCGCCTTGGGCCGTCGCTGTGAGAAAGGGAGGATCGGGAGAGAATAGCCCCGGTCGCACGAGTGCGACCGTTTAAAGTAGGCCCTAATCTAGCAAAAGCTACTTACTTTATATTTGTAAGCACTAAATATATGGTTATTCTTTTATTTTCCATCTTATACTGTAGCTAGCTTCCACCCGCAGCTTCGCTCGAGTGGTATATATCTTTATAAATTGTCTGTGTATAATAAGCTACATATTGCTGTAAAACTTCATCAAAACCCGTTCAGTAGTTTCTGTGTGAAAGAGTAACAAATATCGATCCATACATCGTCACAAAATTTTATCACGTTTATAATATTAGTAGGAAGGATAGTAGGAGTAGAATATTGTAATTTGTAAAGTTTGTTTGTTACCATTAATCTCTGGAATCACTGGTCAGATTCTAAAAAATATTTCACTAAAATGAAGCTACATTATCCCTGAGTGATGTAAGCTACTTTTATCCTGATTCCGCGCATGCAAAGCCACGGACAAAAGTTAGTATATAATAAACACATAACCATCGCTGTCGGCTGTCTCTTACACCACACCACTTCCCGACGCGCGTACGAAAACTCAGCGGGGCGCGATCTCTGACAGTAACAGACACACGGTTAACCTTTAGATTGAGACGTGAACCATCCTATAATGCGTAGAGAGTATGTAATAACTCGTATGGGAATACAACACCGTGACAATGGTGTTATGCTCCTATCACGGGGTCAGACATGGTAATACAAGTCTTTCAGCTGCGAACGCTGAGGTGCAATGTTGACTTAGTTACCTATATTTAGTACCACCACTTAGCTCGTGAAGTCTGCCGCCATACAATAATGTGCAAGCATTACTGTGTTCCGGTTTGATGAGCAGATTAGCCAGGGAAATAATTGGGCTTATGAGACTTAATACCTACGGTCTAAAAGTAGCGAGTTGGACTGCAGTGCTGCGCAGGCCTTCGTGTTTCAAAGTTCTGAGTGGCACTGCAATTGTTACGGGCCAGCTCTATGCTTACCATCAGGCAAATGAATAGCTCGTCTCGTTATCAAAGAGTATAAAAAACCATCGCCAAGAATCTATCGGAATCCCATTACGGTGTGCGCTCGGCGCTCCATTCTTTTGGAAATACACTCGATGTCCACTTATAAACGAAATATTTTAGTAATATAAATTTTGAACTGATATGATAAGATTGATTCCGATGTAGCATAAAATAATGAAATGCATTTTCTTTAATACTGGTTACAATAGCAACATTTATTTCGTGCAACCTAACATGGTAAAACAAACAACACTTTTTAAAAAAAAGAGCTAGTTCGAATACCAGCTATCACGAGATTTTTCAAAAATCTTTGATGACTCTATAATCGATGACATGGTTCCTTACCAACCAATTTCACTATCTCTTGTGGTTTCAGCGTCCCATCCTGAGCCATCTTGATAAACCACCTTGCTAAATAGGTGTTTGTTGCTCTATCAGTATTTCTCAACCTTTTTAAATACGCGGCAACTTTACAAGTAAAAGAATTCCAGCCATCCATGCAAGTCCCTAATACAACAGCAATGATTTCAAAGTGAACGTAACAATTTTTTTATTGAGACGAGAAATCTTGATAATTTAGTATTGTTATTAATATAGTACCTATAGCTTTACTATTTTTACCTTGCTTGCGATTATCACCCCCTAGCGATACTTTACGAACTCCCTGGGGGTCGCGACCTACAGGTTGAAAAACACTGCTCCATATAAATCACACGTTTCTCACACGTTCACGAATAATTATGGAGTCATTATCTCACCATTAAAGGACCTGTAGAGTGAACATAACCTGTAATTTCCAACAATGTTTCAAATAACGGTCTTATAATTGGCAATACCTTTAAACAGAGCCACTAAATTAGGGCACATCGCAAACGGGTTTTTAAAATAAAGCGGCACGCAAACAATAAGACACGATCGGTTTGGTTCCGGAACGAAGAGCTGGACACACCTAAGCGACCAGCGCACATTGTAAAACGGATACTAGAACCTAATCTATAGAACCTAATCTACAACTTCCCCCTCTGCTGCGGCGACAACAGAGAGGTTATGCCAGACTAAAACCCCATGGTTTTCTTCGATACGCCATTGGTCGGGTCTGTGGGAACGCTTCAAAATCTTCCGCGGTCCCGAACGGCGCTGGTACCGCAGGTCCCTACTCCAGCCACCTCAACCCTATGTATGCTATCACATGCAGTCTCTGCACTAAAAGGCTTGGCGCATTTGGTCACCTCAAGGCCCTAAGATGAGCACCTATATACAATTCATCTGTTGGTCAGTTGTACTGTGCGCACTGCTTTCCCGCAGTCGTACTGGTCGCTCAGATCTTTTTGGAGCACGAGAAACGAGAAAAAGTCGATCTCGAAGGTACCTACGACCTAAATAATTAGACCGGCTCAATGAATAAATCATCTCTCGAAAAATATTTATGAAGCTATACAATCGGGTGGTCATATGGGAATTGACCCAGTGGCTTTGCTATGCTATACACATATCTATACATATCTATACAAATAAATGAAATTGAAGTTACTGTTTCTAATATCAAAAATAACAGCTTTTTACCAAATGCATATGAAAGTATATACGGTACCAATAACAAAACAACCATTTTTAAAATTTTTGTTTGTCTGTTTGTTTGTTCCGGGTAATCTCCGAAACGGCTAAACCGATTTTAGACGGGACTTTCACTGGCAGATAGCTGATTTTACAAGGAGTAACTTAGGCTACTTTTATTTTAGAAAAAGAATTAGGGTTCCGTGCAGAAAAATAAAAACCATGAAATCCAATATCTCCACGCCGGTGAAACCGCGGGCAGCAGCTAGTAGGTAAATAATAAATAAAACAAAAATTAGGTAAATGCTCATGCTTATAAGCTAGATAAGTTTTTTCTATAAGTTACTTGTGCGGTACACTGCCGATGCCAAATTTTCTCGCGTAGCTTCGTACAAGACACAAGCCTTACATCAGCAGGTGGTGTTAATTTAAAGCTCAGAATGCGCAGGTACGATTTATAAACGCCGATCCGAGCATTATACAGTTTGAAGTGTTTTTGAGGCATTGCAATGTCTTGGGATTTGAAGATGAAAAGTTCACGCAGATTTTATGACAGACGGTAACGGGCGTTGCCGGTGGTAAGTCAAACGTAGGGCATCCTATAAGATGATCCGGCGACCTTATCAAAACCCCGGGGAAAGATGCAAGAGGCGAGTAGTAGCCGAACCAAGTAGCGTTCCATATGGAAGTTGTCCTGTGTCCAGTACCTGCAGTGGAACCTAAGTTCAGCAGTGGACGTCTTCCAGCTGATGATAATGACGATGATGATGAAGCAAAACGCCTGTGCCACCCAAAACATTGAAAAACAATGGCCTGCGCGACACTTACATATTTATATAAAGTTTTTTCATATTAGGCCAGTAACTAACAAAGGTATTTATTATTTTACCACATTGAAAATTTTTGACTTAATGATACTAATATTAAATCATTAGTGCAATTTAATAAAATTAATGCATTTTGATAAAAATTGCAATTAATTATAAAAATGATTATTAATTACCACCAATGAGGTAAATTGTATGGAACACCTTATTTATTACCATCTTTTTTATATCTGCATGCAACGATTCCATTGAAGAAGTTGTATGTTTTAATTAAGCATTATTAAATATCTACGTAGTATCAGCTAAGCAAGCAGAATATAATCAAGCAGGTAACTGATAAGATGATCACGCTAAACTCCCTTTTTTAATAGAAGTATATTTACAAACTCTTCATAAACCATTTTTAATTGTTTACGAGTATAAACAAACGAACCTTCAATATACAACAATGGGAAAAGGATTGGCGACCGCTGCACTTGTCGTAAGTTTCTTTCATTCTGGCATTCATTTGCATACAACGCAACGGTGCATAGAGCTAGAAATGTATAGAGCTGACGATTTTCTTTTTAAAACCTTTATGGTTAGTTTAGTCGGGCCATTAGGTTAGAAAAATTGCTATTAAAAAGCGAGAACTCAATTCAATGAAAATATCGTGATATATGAAATTTAATCGCCCATTTTTCCTTAGCATGGAGGTTATTAGGTATGTCATAAAATTTATAAAAAGGACCACCTTACACACTCCTCATGAAAAAAGGAGGCGGAGAGAAAGTTTAGTAAAAAATAATAATAATAGCAAACAGTAGTTTCAAGCCATTGACACGCAACTGGTGTTACCCATTTTTTTAATTTTTTTTCTTTATCTGGGCATAGTCCTTTAGTTAATACTCAAAATATTTTTCAATTCTACTAGTTTTTTTTATACTCGATCGTATAGCAGTTGACAACTATCTTGACGATGTGGTCGGATTTGATGAATATGCTAAACCTGAATTAAAACTGGCTTCTAAAGGCAGCTGCCGGTGCACACCAATAGGTGCCTGATGACAGATTTTCAACTCGAAGGCCAGGCGCCTGAGAACGCCTGGTAACGCTGGTTACCAAACTAACCAGGCGAACACTAGAAAATGCCCTACTACCATGCAAAATAGACTTTGTAAAGTCACGTCCAAGTCTAATCTAGTAAACTAGTTTACTCCGAATACTACTAGTTATTAGAATACACTTGTAATGCCATGTCTAAAACGTCTTATCCCCCAATGTTTATTTAGGTAGGGTGTGAGCTGACAACACTGGAGATGTAATTTTGACTTGTTACCTCCCTTGTTACGATTGTTTATTGCCAGTAAAACAAATACGAAAGTGGTGATAAGTTTACGACTGGCCAGATCGTTTTGAGATTTGTAATATATAATATTATATATATCAGAAATGTGGGGTCATTATATTATTGCGGTTAAGTATATTTTAAAAGGAAACACATCTACAATTGATAGTCGATTGATATTTGCCCAAAGTAAAAGTGGAACGCCTGCATTTAGACATCTAGTTTAGGTACTAAACCCACTAGGTAAACAAATTAGGAACTAAACCCACTAGATAACCAAAATCTGCAATATTTTATTTCAAAAATAAATGATTAATACTATCTTAAATTTTTTCATCGCCTACGGTATTTGAACCCGCGTCTTCTGCTCAACGGGTTCGAAGATACTCTAAGAAATAGAGATGTTGAATTCGTTTTGTCATGAGATACAAATGTCTATATCGAAAAAACTGGAAATTATAAAAAAGACAATGGTTTTTGTAGTTCTAGGAAAACCTAGTTAGGGATAAGAACCATTGTAAATGAAATGATGATATTTTTTTATTATTAAAAAAAAAATTACATCAGCCTGAAGTGCATTTTGATCCGTAGGTATCCCAAAACTGCCGACATTTATCTAGACGCTATTCATTAATTGTTTCGTATATTCTATTTGTCACAAAGCGTATTTTATTAGCCATTTGGCGCAATCTAATTATTTGTGATACCTAATAAATGTCTTGTAGAATGTTAAAGAGGAATAATTGTAATTTATTCGTTACCTAGGTTTTGTAAATGAATCATTAACTAGGCCGCAACCATTTTGTCGAGCAGGTGTAGCAGTGTTTAGAACATGAATCATACCTAGATATCACCTAAGTACCTAGGACTGGTCCTAAGTGTTTCATTTTATCGGGGAAGTCAAATTAATTTTAACTGGGGCTTGGTTTGTGAACGCGTCTAGTTGTTAATTTTTACTTTATAGACATGTATATTACAGTAAGGGAACTCCTTTGGTTTACATACACAGAGCTTAATCGTATTAGAACGCAACTTTGATTGTTAGGAGACTTTAATTAGAGTATTATCGTTTTGAAATGAGATCAGTTCGCAGTTCATGACCGTTGCAGTTTTTTTGGAAAGAATGTCAATAACTGGATCGAAACCTCAATGTGAATTTACTAACTTGACAATGAACTATCACGCGGTTTCACCTGCGTTCCCTCAGCAATCGTGCATGTTTCCAGCATCTTCTTTTTATTATTACTTCGAACAATAGATGGACATATATTTTGGCGAATCACTGCGCTGTGATTACTATATATCTTTATATTTTGTATATACCTTTTCCGTTTCAGGCACGTGCTCGACGAACGATAGTTTGCGAGAAACTCGTTCAAGGTAATGACCATACTGCGTTAACATTTTGTATTGTGTTATAGATTTTTTCAACGCAGTTTATTGTAGATGTCAACAATTAAAATGAATGCTGTGATCGGAAAACAATCAGTGATTAAATTTTAGTGTTCGTATATTTTATATTAAAATGCGGGAGCGAAGGCTTACACAAAAAGCTGCCATTACACGATAGTGCCATGATTGATGAATTTACATCAATCACGGACCACGACTAACCATAGAAAAACCACGATCACGCACATCGTACCGTCTAATGTAAGTAGTGTTTAAAGGGCTAGTCCGAGAGCTAACCATAGTTTTCGAGAGATGAAAGAGACGCATAGCATCTACTTCAACGCAATTTAACGAACTCTACTCAAAAAAATAATTTTAACAACCACTGCGTGTTCAGTACAGAAGCCGCGGTAAAGACGCCGTGGTGCGCAAGTGGTACATATGTAGCGGAAAGCGGAGTAGTTGTTGGTCTGAGCCCAGATAATCTGAAGCAGGGCTTCGACGGAGTGAAAGAGCCCACGAGACAAGTACAGCCCTATTGCTGCATTTGTCTGTTTCATGTATTTTTGTAGGAGTTACTTCAAGCCGCGCTTGAGCGTGTAATAGTTCGTAATCCACGCTTGCTGCAAAACCTGCCGAATATTTTGACAGGAAAACGCAAAGTTGCATGAGCATATAATGGGTGCTTAGTAGTAGGGATAGGGATTACAACGAAATGTAAATCAATTATTATAGTTCAATGCAAACCCACACGAACAGAGTTGGAAATAAAGGTTAAAATTGTATCAAAGAAAATTACAACTATGTGTAATGTAATTGTTAGTGGGAGGACTAACTCTTCAGCGAGTGTCCGTCTGGGTTGTTACCACCGCTTTGCTCGTGAAGTCTGCCGCCAAGCAGTAGTGTGCAAACATTACTGTGTTCCGGTTTGATGAGTACAGTATACAGTGAAATTACTGGGCTTATGAGACTTAATACCTAATGTCTCAAGGTAACGAGCGCACTGCAGTGCCGCGCAGGCCTTTGTGTTTCAAAGTTCTGGGTGACACTGCAATTGTTATGAGCCGGGGTTATGCTTACCATCAGGCAAACGACCAGATCGTCTTGGTACCAAATGACATAAAAAAAAATAAAAAAAATATGTGTATGTCTGTGTAACAAATTTCAGACAAATCCATGCCACTATTTTCGCGTTATTGAGTGACAATTTAAGCATACATTTGCAGAACACCTAAAGCCACACTTCGTACACATATCTCCACATTAAACAATTTTCCCACACAACAAAACATTGTCAACACAAAGGGCCACTCCTTCACACATAAACAGTTAAACCCAGAGACAATCTAGGTACCTCTTTTGAGACCTACGAGTAGCTCGTTAACGCGCTTCAAAGCTTTAAAACCAAACGTATAAAGTGAAGCGTTTCGTTAGTTATTATTGTTTTAACTACAACGTTTGTTTGGAATTATGTTGAGTATTGTGTTTGTTTAGTGAACAAGGAAATGTAAAGGAACATTAAAATTCATGCGGACATGTTTGTGAAGTCTTAACTATGAAATTGAAGACGATGTGAAGAATAGAAGCAATCTTTACTTACAATGTTTTTCTTTTTTTTATAGATAAGAAAAACATTTATTCAGCAATCAGCACACTCAATGAAACAGTAGTACCTATATAGGTACTATATAGGTACCTATATAGGTACTACTGTTTCACTCATATGAGTACAAAGAAAAATATACAGACGACTCAAATGAAATAAATCAGCTGAACAGATTTTCTTGAATCATGCTGAACACTCTCGACAAACTTTATACATTATAACTGGATATTTACCGTGGTGATTATGGATTGATAAGCTCCTGATAATCCCGCTCAGTATTCCCATGAACGTACTTGCAACAGTGTCGAAATATTGTAAGTTCATCAATTCATAATAACCATGGTAAATATCCCGTTACAAATATGATGTTGTGAATAACCGGTGACAAATTAAAACTCTTGACAAAGTCCATACTTCAAACAAAAAAAAAACGATTTATCCTTTTGGCTGCAAGGATGCACACACGGCAATCTTAAAAAATACCTCTTTTTGCGTCGCAGGTTGAAAAGTCTTTCTCTTCTGGTTTGTCTCTTATACGCCACAATTCACATCATAAGCCAGATAATTTATTAACCCGCCCCTAACCTCCATCCCTAAATACCTCGATTGTGCGCCGCGAGTGCCAATCGGAGTCATTTCCTTTCACCGCCACAATCGACCTGAGTCATTTGATTCCATCAAGTCATTTCCGGAACAAACCCAGTGTTGTGAGTGATTGACAGGAGAATTTAAATCGGGTTATGGTTGACTGAAAATTAAGTTGCAATATTGTTTCTAGTTTTCTGATAACTCCGTAAGACGATGGTTGGAATTCTAAAAATGACCTTGAAGCTAAATCATTATCAGCTAGAAGACTAGATTAGAGATAGGCATCCCCTATAGAACGCCGCTTGGATCGGCTACTTGCCTCTTCCATCCTCTCCCACGGTTTTGGCCAGGTCCAGTGGGGGGCTGGCCGGCAAGCCCCACTGGATCGACGACTTGGCAGTATGTCTTCCGATTCAACTGATCGACTGGTCAATAGCCCCAAATTCAGCCCCCATTCTAGGCTCTCAGCAACGACTCTCGATCTCATCACATAGCATTAAGTTAAACGGTGTTAAAATGGTGACATAATAATATGTATTTAACTAAACTATTTTAAACCAATTTGTTAACATCAAATACAACTTGTATATTATATTGGATGGTATAGGTACATACGTGATCGAATATAGAGAAAGCGATGATATATTAATTAAGTTCATGATGTAAGATGAACTCCTAAATCAGATCTTCATTTCTTTACAACTGTATTTATTTTTGAAATTAATATCCGGCTTTTTTTAAAAACAAGTTGAACCGACAATATGAACGACCAGCTCGTCTCGTTTTCCAATAGTAAAAAATCTGCCTAATATATAGCTGAAGCAATTATTGTAGTCTCTGTCATTGTGTTTTAAATTCATCAACATTCACTCCAGCTAAGTAATAATAAGTCTGCACACGGCCTCAGGCCCGGTAAATCAGCAGGACTGGTTGTCGATGAACTAACGGAAAACGTAGACTGCTGGAGTACGTTTACTGCAGGCGAGCTACTTGACTAACAAAACGACTTGGTCGAGTGTATTTGAAGTGGGACTGAAAAAAAAATCTGGATATAAATAAATCAAATCGAATCATTTATTTAGACACAAAAGTTATACACACAGATGTGTTGAATCCATAGCTTCCCAAACTAGTATACACTGTGTTTCAGGAGTCAGTGGCTTCTCTTATTAACCAGCTAGTCTTATGTCATACATGAATAAATGAATGTATTACAATTTAAATGAAATATCTTAATTCAATAGTACTTACCTATAAATCAGAATCATCAGAACTATTTATATTCTACTCTGGATGAGAGTCATCAAGGGAAGATTCAGAGACTAGTCTAAGGCCGATATTCCAATCGTTAATGATCTTGTCTAAGTTGTGAATCCCTTATTTGATCATTGTTCTTTGACAGAAACCCATGCCACTAATCCAGGATCTTTGTCTAAGTTTTCTTAGTAAATTTTGCACAGTATTTTGCGTAGTTTGCAAAAATGTAGGAATTTCCACCTTATGTGCTGCTATTATCATGCTATTGTAATAATCTTTGATCAAACTTTGATTGTCTTCCAAGATCTTAGATCTTATGCAACTTAGACAAAGACCTTTGACGAGTGGAATTTTGCTTCCACTAAGTGTGGACTTTTGCTCTATACATACAAATAAATAAAATTGAAGTGTCTGTTTGTAATATCAAAATAACAGTTTTTACCTAAATGCATTTGAAAGTGTATACGGTACCTATAACAAAAACGCAATTTTTTTAAATTTTTGTCTGTCTGTTTGATCCGGGTAATCTCCAAAACGGCTGGACTGATTTTGACGGGACTTTCACTGGCAGATAGGTGATGTTATAAGGATAAACTTAGGTTACTTTTATTTTAGGAAAAGAATTAGGATGCCGCGCAAAAAAATAAAACGCATGAAATCCAATACCTCCGCGCGGGTGAAACCGCGAGCAGCAGCTAGTTATCAATATAATAGCAATTGGAGTTACTGGCAACTCTCCTGTAAGCTGTGTACGATCTAAACGTGGCACTGCTTAAGTAGCAAGTAAGCCGACTATGATGAGTAGGATTCAAGTCATTGTGGCGTGCATGTCCTGGTTCCCTCTAAGCCTCTTAAGTACCTATTGTTGCTTTTCTTGTTGGTATGTGAACATTATATTGCGACAGGTTTTGGAACATGGGTGCTTTATAAGTTAAGTAACTGTTTTACCGTCACGATACAATAGGAAAGTAAAGTAAGTACTTATAGAGTTTTGGCAGGAATGCGAAAATGTGCTGTTGTTGATTTTGTGTTATTTACTAAAACCTAGTGTCAATGTGTAATAATGGTGGATTATTAACCATTAAGTGTTCGTAAACGTGCTTGAGTGAAAGGCAAATAGTATAAAGACAAAAAACGTGTATTTTCGTATTCTATCTAAAACTCCATAGAAGCATTCAGTAAAGTATCCACCGCTTTATAATTGAAGCGTCACTTCGACTCGACCGCGCCTAGACTAAACTTTAACATGACTTTGACGACTTTCGTGCACCAAAACTAGAGATTTAAAACTTGGCACTGGCTAAATACGCAAATCACGTGGAGGCAAAATCAAACTAAAAAAAAGTAAAGTATATGGACCTCTATGAAGATGCTTTTAATATCTGTGGACGGTAACGTCATGCCACTCTGTACAGCTAGCTACATATATAGGTAGTAATCTGTGCTCTGTACCACTCTGGACGTAGATACATTTTGCTTTCCTATTATATCTTAACGATAAAATCGTGGACGGTAAAGCATAAAAGCGCCCGATAAGCCCAGAATAAGACCCAGTAAGGCACATTTTGTTTCTAAGAGCTGTTGACAACGGACTTTAGGCGAGATTTGTCCATCAGTGATGTAGCGGGAAACTTGAAAAATATGTAGTTTTTTTATGTTTTAACACAAGGGTGAAATATTTGAAAATATTTGGAAATTCACGTAGGTATATAATATACAATTTGGCTACTTTTTATGTCTTAGTTTAGCTTTGAAACTAACTCAAATTTAAAATTTAGTTCTCATTGATACGATCTGTGTCCATTTCTTTATTAATAGAACCAATATATAAATTAGCTTTATTTTCAAAGCCATACAAGACATCAAGTGCTGCCGCACATTGGGCCACCGTATGCGGCCACTAAATGCAGCCACTAAATTTGGCCACCAATGGATGGTAGCGACCTCCTGTCGCAACCACTGGTAGCCATAAAATAGAGAGATCAGAAGAGGCGCCCGGGCGATTTTTGACAGCCTAAGCGCCCAAACGCTCTTTCTTTTCTCTCTTCATTTTGTGATCGAGTGTGCGCGTGAAACCAGCCTCAAACGCTGCCACCGCCTGAGCTTGAGGCTGGGTCGCGGCAACTCAAACGCTCAGTTTGCGTGGATGCCATATAAAATGTATGAAAAATCTTGTCCACAGGTGGTGGTCGGGTTAGTTGCCGCGTTTGGCGGCCCAATGTATGGCAGCCCTAAAAGTACTTAGCCTAATTGTTTTTAAAGGGGGTTACATCCACAAAAAAACCGTATAACTTTCAAATTTCTGCCATTTTACTGCCTACCATAAGGATCCAAATATGTCACGATATCTTTAAACTTGCTGTTCCATATCACCCTTAAATTCCTCATCAGAATTCATCAACCTTTATAAATTGCCATTTCAACACATTTTGTATCAACAATCGATTTCCTTTATTTCCGAAATAGAATTGACGTGACTGCGAGGGGAAAGCGAAATTGACATTATTTTTTTATGTACAGTAAAATCTTTTATGGCAAGATATTTTTGTTAAATCTTTGTAATTAGGTATTGATATGGGCGGGGCTAAGGTTAGCTGACTGAAAAGCTATTTTCTACGACATTTGAACAGTCATTCAAATCAGTCAGTGAAATTACTGACTTACTCTCATAAACGTATAAGTACACTTAAAATGTTTGTTCGAAAAATAAATAAAAATTTATTAAATACAAAAATTCTCCCTAAAATTTAATGCAAAACCTAGTCAACCATCACACAATGGCAACCCGCCTAGAACACTGGAAAATGCAAAAAAAAAACTTTAGAAAAATAAAAGTATTTTTTTCTTCTTTCTTGGCAACTGAGTAAGTTTCATTTTTATTTCCCGCCAAAAAATGAGCAAGGCTCACAACACAGAGGTTTTACATAGTTGTTAACTTTATTAATTCACAGAGTAAAAAATCTCTGACGTGGTATACGGACCTACATGGTCGAAGAATAGAAATAATAAATAATAAGTAAGCTCAATGGTATTTTTTCGGTTAGTGTCAAAATTCCCTTTAAAGTTCCCCTTCAAAAGGGAATTTGACATGGGGGACTGGTTCAATTTTTATCTTACTTTACCTCCCAAAGTGATATTTTCAGCTGGCATTTTGAATCAACAATGACCCACTTACCGATCCCTAGTGATGAAAAAAATAAAAACTTTGTATTTTAGAAGCCGTTTACACTTGGATAAAATATAGATACCAATTTAAAAATAAAACATGGACCTTGCTTACTGTCGTGCTAAGGATTACTTACTGTACAGTAAACCTGTAGTTATTTATCAATGGTTGCTATTGATGGGTGTACAGTCGCCTTCATTAATATTCTCTTGCGGGAAACAAAAAGAAAAAGGCGGACGTCTCAGTGGCGACTTTCAATAGGGTTGCCCCTTCTTACCATTGGAATCTTATTATTGTAATTTTGATGACAGTTTCATCAAAGCCTTAAATCCGTTTACGTGTCACGAGTTCCTATTCTTTCAAGTACTAAATCTCCGTCCTCCAAACTATTTAGGTCAAAAAGGCATAGAAAAGTTAATAAAGGCAATTAGCGCGTTAAAAAAATTAGATCAATATATTATTTAATTTATATCTCGCATAAGCGTAAAATCAGGCCGATGACGAAAATTTCTGTAATTAATTTCAATCGCCTATGGTTAGGTGTAACTCTTTCTATCATAATATTACTGTATTATATAAGAGTACAATAAAATAGATCCACTTTAAAAAGCGCAAAAGTAGATACTAGTGAAAGTTTTTTCTTTTTCTATCAAAGTTTCTAACTTAAAGGTTTCTAGATGCGTTTTGGCAACCCTAAAGGCGCCTAGAGAGCAGCAATTAAACCGAGTTTAAAATCTCGTTAAATTGACAAATTGCAATAAATAAGAATACTTAAATCTAAACTGTGTGTGATTTAGACGGTGCTCCTTGCAAACCAGCTTTTAATATAAAGTGTGAAAGTAAACCTTAAATTTTGATATATAAAGACTGAAATATAATGAGACCTGATCTGCAGTGAAATTACTGGGCTTATGAGACTTAATAACTAATGTCTCAGGGTAACAGCGTAATGCAGTGCCACGCGGCTTTTGTGTTTTAAAGTTCTGAGTGGTACTACAATTGTTATGACAAAAAAGCTAGTGCGGCACTACAGTGCGCTCGTTACCCTAAGACATTAGGAGCTCAGTAATTTCACTGACTACTTGCTCATCAAACCAGAACACCGTATTTCTTGCACATTACTGCTTGGCAGCAGACTATACGAGCAAATCGGTTAAAATCCGTCTGGTTTGACTTTGAACTGCTATCACATCAGGCGAAAGAGTGAAAAATGATTGACTGATTTAAAACATTTTTTGATAATAACAATAATTAAAGTGCGTTGATAATAATAGCTCAGCTGCAAATATACTTAACAATAACACCTTTGCAGTAATAACAACAATTAAAATGATAAACCTTCTGAACATAAATTATCTTGGAAGTGTCGTAGATAACACTCACGCAATTGAGACATACAAACTTGTTCCAAATGCAATTAAAAGTAAATAAAGACTAGATAACAGTGTAACGAGCATAAAAATAACAGGACATCTGAACATAACTGCAAAAATGTTAACAACTTTGTAAAGCTTACATTGGGAAATGTACTGCCATAGTCTATACTTCCATACAAATTGTTCAACGAGGTACCAAACTGCATTCATCGAGGGTCTTCCATATAGAAGTCTATCGCAGCCCGTACACCTAAGGGTCAGTATAGACGCTTATGCAAACATACGTTTGCTTGGCAGAATACAGAGCCGCTAACAGGCAGCCCCCGAGCACAGCCGTAGCAGCTCGCCCCAAACCCAACAGGCAGTGTTCCCCTGGCGTCCAGCTTTGGCAAAGGGATCAAGTTCCCGAGGCCTCACCTCACCACGCCACAGAAGGTTGTGGAAGAACTATTGATTACGAGCGATTAAGAACGATTAAGAACTATTGAGCAAACGTACGTTTGAATAAGCGTCTACGGTCTGCATTACGCATGATTGATGGAGCATCAATCACGGGCCACGCGAAAACCATGGAAAGACCAAGATCATCGCTTGACGCATATCGTACCGTTTAAGGTGGAGCTTGGTAGATATCTTGTCCGCTAACTTGTTAGAGGTAGTGCTACAATATTTACTCAAAAATATAGTTTCACAACCATATCCTTCCTTCACCTCTTCTTTATTTCAACGTTCTGGCTTCCTCCATCAATATCGGTTCGTGTCGGCTCTGTGGCTGATTTGGTATTTCTGCCTGCAAAGCAAGGAGACAAAGTTTAGATCTCAGCCGGGGTGTGGTGAACATATGTTTGTTCTCAGGTCATGTTTGTCATGACGGATATTTGCAGAAGAGTTAGTCCAAACACCAATTTATACAATTATAGGGAGCTGTACTGTTGACGTAGTTGGGACGACGGGAAAGTCCCACCTAAATGCTAACTGTGTTACCACAAAAAACCATTTTTAGACACCATATTTAGCTAGACAGTGTCTAAAGATAAACGTCTAAAATGATTAGAAATGTCAAAACAGAACAGAGTTAGACTACGGTTAAACACTACTTAAATCAGGATTTGTGGTTGCTCATATTTAATCGCGCGACTAAGGCATGTTTATGCGTTAAAGAGTGTTTAACACAGGTTTAACATGTGTTTTGACCTCGACGTTTTGATCAAGATGTATTGATCGTGTGGTCACGAGAAGGCACGTGTTTTATCGTGACCACAATGTTACCTATTCCTCAAATCGCGGAAGATTAAACATCACTAGTGCTTATAAAGTAAACAAATAGTGTAGTCGTGTCGTATGCAGAGCATTCAATAGCCTTTATCTTTTAATAGAATACTAGGAAATTTAACTGGAAAATATTGTATTATATCCATACTAGCTTCTGCCCGCAGTTTTCACCCGCGTTCCCACAGGAACCGTCAAACCGATCTGTCAAATTAAATCAACTTGTCAACATTACAAAACTTTATTGACAGCTGTCAATGTCGATTTTATGTCACACTAACTTCTGCACGTTGTTTTCACCCGCGTTTCCAAAGGAATCATGCATTTTTCCAGGATAAAAAGTAGCCTATGTTACTCTCCGGTCCATAAATATATTTATGCCAAAAATCACGTCGATCCGTTGCTTCGTTACTGCGTGAAAGAAGGACAAACCAACAAACATACTTTCGCATTTATAATATTAGTATGTATTGTATTAGAAAGCCGAGTAATTTCCACACAGAGGCGGGAGTTTACTAATTTATTCATAGAGTTTCCAGTATACTGGTTACTGCTATTACTTGCTAGTTTGCTGGTGCCTTGCAAAATATTTTTATTAACCAGTATCTATTGAATATCGGTTTTTACAAGCTTTTGTTTAACTTGCCTTGTATGTATGGGTCATGCAAGATACATTTGACCCACTTCCCGGTGTTCGATTGAGCTGAAATATTGCATTCATATTATGTAAATCGGATGGCAATGCAATACATTGACGTCACAGAGCTTTTCTAAAATTAGCCTAAGTTACTCCTTGTGACATCAGCTATCTACAAGTGAAAGTCTCGTCAAAATCGGCCCAGCCGTTTCCGAGATTACCCGGAACAAACAGACAGACAAAAATTTAAAAAATGGTTGTTTTTTTATATGTACCGTATATACTTTCATATGCATTTAGTAAAAAGCTGTTATTTTGATATTACAAACAGACACTTCAATTTTATTTATTTGTATAGATTGATTATCTTCAAAAATGTTGAGAAGCGCGAGCGAGAAAGCGGCACGGGGTACCCTGCCCTTAACCACGATTGTGGAAAAAAGCTCTGAAAACTTTGAGATCTGTCCAAGACAAACGATTGCAAAGGTTTCTCACAATTAGGCTACAGAATACCAAGCTATAATGATAGTTTACATTTATGTCTGTATATATGTAATTAAATGTAGGTACCTACTATCTTTGACAATAACTAGCACAGCCGGGTACTGTTGGAACACGTTTGGAGTGTGCGTGGTTTATATGTTACAATTTCTTTAGACCTTTAACGCTGTCTGACACAACTCTAGTTGCTATTAGACTAGACTCCCCAGTGTCGTGAGTGTCGTAGTTGCTCTAGGCTACTGTCCTGCTACCTATTACGTCATAACACGTCAGATGTATGATTTGTTGGGAATTTTAATGAAGCCCTGTGTATTTCTCGGTTGTTACATGTATCGACGGTTAAATGTGATAGAGTTATTGACAAAATGGCGTAACTGAAGCTTTGAAATAATATAAACTAAAGCAACTGTTAGGAATAATTAATCGCATATAATATTGAATTTTGTGGTAAGTAAATTGTTATGTGTACCTAGTTTACAAAAAAAAAATATGCTTCCTCCTGGCTGCAACAAGACCCTCGACACCAAATACAATCAATTGAACTCATCAAAACGAATCATATGACCCCATTCTCGAGTGGTTTAGGGTAAAAGCCGGATAGATACGTTTCAAAAAGGTTCTATTATTAAAAAAATATGTACCTACTTGCTACGAATAATGCAACATGTATGTCAAAACATAGGTCTTAGGAGCCTATTTTTGTAAACATAATTAATAATGGTTTTGAATAATTCCTGTTTTATTTGACCTCTAAAAAAGAGATAGTTGCCTACCGTCGCGTATAGTAGCCTAACGTCAAAAATGGTTCAGGGGATACTTGCCTCGTGCACTATGATTTTTTTTTAGATAGAAACAAATTTAATTTATAATAAATCTTCATTATTTACTGAGATACTACTAATAAAAATAATTAATCAACATTATAAAATACAAAAACTTAAATTTTAACGTTTTAAACTATTAAAATAAAATTACAATAAAAATAGCCTCCAAACTAAGTTAGATAATATACAATGCGATTAAAATAAGAATAGGACGGGCTCTCCGCTAACTTCACTCATATAAGTACGGTCAGCAGAACAAACTTAAAAATAGATTAATTTTAAATGAATGACTAAAAATCGTTCATTTTATAAAATTTATATATTTATAAGGTTGGCAGCACAGACGCAGTGTTGCAAAAGTTTCCGATTTATTGGGAGATCTACTGATTTTGGTCATTGTCTCCCGATATCCCGATTTAGCAATTCAGTATCCCGATTTTTGAATTATCATCTAATGTAAAATAATATTCATAAATAAACATGGAAAATAATATTCTTCATACGGCAAAACTAAAAGATCTTGAATAAATGAATATATTATTAACATAAAATACTCTTGTTTTATTCCGAATAAAAATCTCCCGATTTTTAGATGGCAAATTTAACGAATTACCTAATAATACCTATTACTATAAATAATACCTACCTATGATTCGTTTTTAGACTAATTACTTCTCTACCTATCAGATAAAAAAGTACGTGCTATTACAATATAAAACAAGCCAATATTTTTTAACATTGCTTTTTTTGCACACTATACCAAGTTCCCGTAGTGACGTCACAACATGGCGCTAGGCCGGTCCTATTCTTATTTTAATCGCATTGTACTATCTTCTGTCCAGCTGATGTGCCGCGCCACCACGCCTAGTTTTTGCTTATACTTGCGAGGCATTTATTAGAAATTAAATTAATAACATAACTGAGTGTATAAAAAAACCTGGAAATTAGACTTACGCCATTACGCTTCCTAGTCGTCGACACACGGGTCTGCAACCAGTTATCTGTATCAATCACGAGTTTTCTGTATCAATCACGTCAAGATATTACAGAATAATTAATATGACCACGGAGCCGCAAGTTGTGGGAAAAGGGATCGTCAATTTGACAGATCCATGGCAAGGTTGGTCCAATCTATAAATTGGGTAAGTTGGGCTCGCGTTCGATCCTCAGCCGGAGGCATCTTTTGGGGAAATAAAGTTTATTCTCGGGTCTTGGATGTATGTATAATGCATGTGTGTGTGTCCTCTAGTACAGGGAACTAGGGACACACACACTATGGTGTATAAGCGTATGCCTGCGGTACGCTGCTGGCTAAAGTTAGTAATATAGCTTCATTAAAGTTACTGAAGTGTGGCCAATGGAGCAACTGCATCCACGTAATTATCAAGTTGTCTCAGCATCTCTGTTGCCCTTTCACAGCCTTACTAGAGAAGAGTGTTTTAAACTTTCACGGTTATTCACTACTTTATAATAATTATAATTATAGTCAGCTTATAATAATCACGGTAAGTATCCCGTTACAATGTATAAAGAGTGAAGCTCAAGAACAGCTTTTTACTAAATGCATACGAAATTATATACGGTAACTATAACAAAACAACCATTTTTTAAATTTTTGTCTTCTGTCTGTTTGTTCCGGGTAATCTCCGAAACGGCTGGACCGATTTTGACGGAAGTTTCACTGGCAGATAGCTGATGCTATAAGGTGTAACTTAGGCTAAATTTTATTTTAGAAAAAGAATTAGGGTTCCACGCAAAAAAAATAAAACCCATGAAAACCAATATCTCCGCGCGGGTGAAACCGCGGGCAGCACCTATTAATTATAAAAGTCAGCTTATAATAATCACGGTAAATATCATGTTATAATTTATAAAGAGTGAAGAGATTCTTCTCAGAGAAGAGAAGGCAATGGTTTGACAAAGCCTCTGGTACTACAGACGTTCATAGGCGGCAATGTGACCACTTAACATCAGGCCAGCCGCATGCTTGTTTGTCATACATAACTATAAAAAAACGTCAGCAACGTAGTTAACAACATTGTCTCCAATATTACTATGAAACCCTTTCCCAAGCCTCATCAATTCACGTCCAAAACAAAAACTGGACACGCGGAACTGTATCAAACCAAAAATAAATCAAATCGACCCAAAAAATCAGCGCTTTCGGCAAATTTTGACCATTATCGGATCGGCGGCGCAAAAAGAACAATTTGGGCCACTTTAGGGTTGCCGGCTTGAATGTGCTCTTGTTTCAAGGGGACTACTATTTTTTCATCAAAGAAGTTGATCTCGCACTTTCCTGTTGGATCCCCTATTTGGACTCCCTTAAAGAGTCCAACAATAATTCCAAATTGTATATTCCACTTGAACCCCCTAAGATCAAAAAAAGAAATTGGCGTAAGTTTGGTAAAATTCAAACAAAAAAATAATTCGTGATATTAAATTTACTCTGGTGCGTTGGATTTAAATCGAGCTAGTTCCCGAAGAGTCTAACTTCTGCTTACCAATGAATAGTAAACAAGCGATCATTAAAAATAGGTAAGTAGATGTAAAAAAAGTTTAAACAGTGTTTTTATGGTTAACATTTACTTGTCTAAAAAATACAGCGTAAACAGCAAGATGGCCGCATTGACATGTCAAATTGCAATCCAAATCTGTCAAATATCTCAATAATGAGGCAGAATCAATTTTATTCTTTCTTATTTTTTGGCCAGACACGGTTTGTGTATTTTGCCAATTTCAAGTTTAATGATTTAATTCTAGCAAGTACCTACCTGCATTTTAGTTCCCCTTTTAGTATTTTTTTTTTAATTGCTCAATATATACATTTGTGATGACCCTAGGCGTGTTTTAACGTATTTTTTCTCCCAAGTCCCGTAAGCTCGAACTTGTTGATTGTAATTGTTGCATTCATTGTTCTCGTGAAAGATAAAAGCCGCAACAAGCTTTTGTGTTTAATTAAAATTTCGCTCAGTTCATGGGAATTCTTCGGGGTAATGATATAGGAAAGTGCATTTTAAAATACTGAGAGTATTTGAGCCAGTGCGAGGTTAATCGTCATGAACTTGCGGCTCACGATTTTGGTGGACCAGACACGTGAATATTTCAATTTGTAAAACTGTAACCTCATTATATAAATCATAGTTGACATCGGGTTTATTGTTGTGAAATCAGCTGTGCCATTGTGAATACTAACTACCCCCTAGTGAATTCGAAAAACATTTTTGTGTTGTACCTTCACGAACAAGGTGATCGTGTACTGTTTTTGTTTGTGACTTAGATCATTAATAAAACTTCATCACACATTTAATATTATACTATTGAGGAAAATATATCATGAATTGTGAAGCGTGTAAAATTGTGCATAAGACGAGTAATGTACTCACTTGTCGTTTATGTATGAAAAAATACCACCATGAATGCTTGAATCTGAGTTTCGATCAGTTTATGCACCTTTCTACTGAATATCATGCAGCTTGGGCCTGCCCCGTATGTTCTAATGTTACTCGACGTAATAGATCCAATTTGAACACGCCTGTGAGACATAATCAGGTCCCTCACCTTGAAAACTCAATGGATATGTCGTGTGATATATTGGATAAAAGTGAGTTTGTTAATTCCGAATCTTCAACATCAGGACATATCTCTATAGATAAATTTAATGAATTGCTTTCCACTCTCAACGTCTGGCGCAATGAAATGACTGCAAATATGTCCCATATAAGGGATGACATCAAGGGAACGTTAAGCGAAATACAGTCAGAAATAAAGTCTCTAAGAAGTGAACAGGTGAATATGAAGCAGCATATGTTGCATATCGATAGCGAAGTTAAGGCTCTCAAGGACACTGCACAGTTTCAGACAGACAATCATACCGGTTTAAAAAATCGCGTGGATGATTTGGAGCGTACTACTGGAGAACAAAATGCCATGGCCTATAACAACTTACAGTTAAAACTAGACGCACTGGAGCAGCAGGCCAGGCATTGTAATTTTGAAATCTGCAACGTGCCTGAACGGCGTAATGAGCACTTAACTGGTATTGTGGAGGCGATTGGATCAGCGCTGAATTTTCAGTTGTCGCAAAGGGATATTGTGTCTGTTCATAGAGTACCACCTGCTCAACAAGGTAATGACAGACCTAAAAATATTATAGTCAAGCTCACCACACGTATACTGCGAGACAATTTGCTAAGTGCCTACCGTAAGGCTAAGACTCTCAAGACAGACCAGATAGGCATCCCAGGTGGCTCATCTTTGATATACCTTAATGAACATCTGACTCTGAAAAGAAAGCAATTATTTCGGAGCTGTCGCGAAATTGCCAAGCAGCTACACTTTAAATACGTCTGGGTCAGAAATGCCACTATCCTGGTTCGGGAAGGAGATGAGACTCCCGCAATCGCCATCAGAAATGAGGCCGATCTTGAGCGACTTAGATCTAGATTTCATAAATAACTGTACTGTGTTTAATTGCATTGTGTCATTTTTGTACATTCCTTTGTCATTTTCTTGTGTCTTTTATAATACTTTAGCTGGTTATATTTATATACATTTACATCAAACTACACTGCCTTTGTGTATTGTACACTCAACCACCAACGGTGAATTGTCTTGTAACTTTATTTTAGTATTACATACATCTGGTATGTTGTTGCTGCCGAGCAATTCAAATACTTTCATATGTCTCACTTTAATTCAAATAATAATTTCAACAAGTCTAATCGTTCATAACGCATGTTATTTGCCCACTGTCTCTATATTTCTAACAAGCCTCTTGATGGAATTTCTACAGGAAAAACTAATTTACGCACACGGATCAATTGTTTTTCATTTTGACTATGGATAGTGGCCGTCTCTCAAATCATATATCTATATATTACCAAAATTGTAGAGGTCTACGTACCAAACTCAATACTCTCTACATGAGTATTTTGATGCATAACTATGATGTCATAATTCTTTCCGAAACTTGGTTGATATCTGAAATTGATAACAGCGAATTCATCGATTTGCGTTACGTCGTGTACCGATGTGACCGTGATCGCTCTGCTACAAATAAGAGGGATGGTGGGGGTGTTCTGGTGGCGGTGTTGCGTGGTCTCCGACCAGTTATTCTTGACACTCCAAATTTAACTCAACAATCAAATCATATTGAACATGTACTTATTGAAATTCCCAGTACTAATCGCAATAACAAGCATGTCATAAGCGCAGCATATATCCCACCGCGAACGCCTGTAGATGTCTATGAAACTCATCTTGATCTCTTACAAGACACGCTCAATAATTCTAATATTGAGAGTTTTTACATTGTTGGTGATTATAATATTCCGGAAATTGACTGGGCTCTGGACTCATCCCAAACCACGGTGCATGACGTACAGGTTTCTGGATTGGTAGCTATGGGCTCTACCAAAGTATGTTCTTTAGTGAATAACTTAATGTCGATACTAGACGCTGTGCAGTTTAATAACATTACCAACTCCAATGATAAAATACTTGATTTGTTTATTTCGAATTCACCAACAGTAATCAGCTCGCTATCTAATCCCCTTGTTTCCCCTGACCCTTACCACCCACCATTTGTCGCTTATGGAACATTAAGACACGTAGTTCAACCTATGAAAAGGCGATCCATCACAAAATATAACTTCTACAAAGCAGATTACGATAGCAT
Source organism: Crocallis elinguaria (assembly GCA_907269065.1). Taxonomy (NCBI): domain Eukaryota; kingdom Metazoa; phylum Arthropoda; class Insecta; order Lepidoptera; family Geometridae; genus Crocallis; species Crocallis elinguaria. The sequence goes on from OU026076.1 coordinate 6,094,812, forward strand.
AAATTCCAAAATTAAGGACATTGACTGGGATACGCTGATTCAGAATTTTGCTTCTGAGGAGGCTCTAGAAACTTTTTATAATACCATAGATAGTATTATTAAGCAGCATGCTACTATGGCCAGTGTCAAGAATTCTGAATACCCTATCTGGTTTACTTACTCATTGATTAAAACATACAAGAAGAAACTAAAAGCATGGGTCAAGTGGAAGAAAAATAAAAATGAAAGAGACTATGAAACATTTTCTAAATATAGGGCTATTTTTAAGGAAAATTGTGAGTTATGCTACCGGAAATACATGGTATCGGTTGAAGATGGTATTGCTACAAATATTAAGCACTTCTGGACATACATAGCTAATCGTAAGAGTAAACCGGTTATACCGTCTACTATGCAAGGTGGAGGTGTTAAATCAAGTGATCCTGGAACTATCTGTAATATGTTTTCAGACTTCTTTTTATCCGTTTTTGAACCAGCTTCACTTGATTCTTCACAATGGCAGCCACCACCTGCCTACGCGGATGGTGCCACTTTAATTTCTGATATCAATCTAAGTGAAGATTCTATATTAAGGGAATTGAAGCAGCTTGATCCTTCGAAGGGTGCAGGGCCTGATGGCCTCCCACCTCTTTTCTTTAAACGTACAGCTGAGACAATTTGCTCCCCATTGCATATAATATATAATAAATGTTTAGCTGAGGGCATCTTTCCCGAGGTATGGAAGCGGGCTAACATAACTCCCGTACATAAGAGTGGTTCCAGGCAGGATGTTGAATTCTATAGACCAATCTCAATTCTGTCCACCTTGTCGAAGCTTTTTGAACGTCTGGTTCATAATAAAATATATCCAATTTTACATAATATTATTATAGAAGAGCAACATGGTTTTGTTAAACGTAGATCAACGACTTCAAATTTAATGGTATTTACTAACTTTTTATTTGAGACTGCTGATAATAGAGTACAAATAGATGCCGTATATACTGATTTCAAAAAGGCTTTCGACAAGGTGGATCATGAACTGCTTTTGAATAAGATTGCATACAATGGTATACGTGGTAATCTGTTACGTTGGTTTTCTTCATACATTCAAAATAGAACACAAAAAGTTGTTATTAATGGGTATCAATCAGGTAATATTGGAGTCACTTCCGGGGTGCCGCAGGGCTCTATTCTAGGACCTCTTCTCTTCATTCTGTTTATCAATGATATTAAAAAATGTTTTTTAAATTCTAAATTTTTACTATACGCAGATGACCTCAAAGTTTATAAAGCTATTAATACACAAAATGATTGCTTTAAACTTCAAGAAGATCTTGATAGACTAACTAAATATTGCGATGATAACAAATTGCAGCTCAGTATACCTAAATGCAATGTTGTAAATTTCACAAGAAACAAAAATATAATTAATCATACATACCATCTTTGCAATGCTCCGTTGAATAAAGTTACTACTCTGTGTGACTTAGGAATTCAACTAGATGCCAAACTATCTCTTAATCTACATGTTGACAAAATTGTGAATAAAGCATTTAAAATGTATGGCTTCATAATGAGGTCATCTTCTGATTTTAAGCGCCCGTCTACGTATCTATACTTATATAAATCCTTAGTGCGATCACAGCTTGAGTATGCGGTACCCATCTGGAACCCTTATTATAATAAATATATAGATGCTATTGAACGAGTGCAACGTAAATATTTGAAATCTATGCACTACAGATGTCACAGACGGTATTTGCCTTCTTATCCCCAATTGCTCAGCAGATACAACATGCTTTCGCTTGAATGTCGACGCCAATACTTGGAAGTTACCACTCTTTTTAAAATTGTTAATAATTACTTTGACTGTATTAGTTTAGTAAATAATTTATGTTACATTGTTCCAAGAACCATTCATAAAAGAGAAGTTCGCGCGTGTCAGCTGTTTGCTGTTGGCCGGTGTCGCACAAATAGTGGTGAACGCGCTCCCATCCGTCGGATGGTTGAGACTTACAATAACTCATTTGATGACATTGATATCTTTGTACTTAGTTTAAATAATTTTAAAATGGCAGTTTTTATAAAACTAATTTCACAGTGAGGTGTTACATGCCCTTCTCACTCTTATAATTTTTGTTCTTCCAGGGGTGCAATTTTTGAATGTCACCGAGTGACTGAATATCAGCGATATGACCGATAGTCACCGATTTGCAAAAGATCGTATTTTTGAATCTCAGCGGGTGACTAAACTTCTCATTCCTATGATATCGTTTTCGAATGGATACCCCCACTCGTAAACGATATCATAGATACGAGTGGTTAGTGCCAATTGTGACTTGAAAACAATTTCCAACTTAAAAAATAAAAATAAATAGAACACTATCATAAGTTTATCTGTGATCATAGCTGAGGAATAGTTGCATGATTGGTATACAGGGTATGACTTTCAAATGTGCGACTTTTGCAAATTAGTGATTTCAAAGTCATCGCTGAGAATTTTGTCATCGGTGATTTCGGAATCATTCGTGACATTCAAAAATTGGTCCCCAGGATTAGTATCCTTTATTGTTATTTATGTGTAGGTAATAACTGTATTTCTACTAGGACACGTAATTTTTGTTATTTATGTTTAACCATCACCTACTAATATTCAAGAATCGATCTTTCACTCAGTGTAATATAAATCTATTTTTTTTTCTCAATGTTTATCCTCTGGCGGAATTTTGTAAAACTATTTATGTTAATCTGTGAATAGTGTTGTGGGCTGCACTATTGTCAGTTTATTTCGTGTATTTCACAAATTATTATATATAGTGTAGTTGTTTGCTGTTCCTAATAAAATAAAATAAAAAATAAAAATAAAAATAGCTGCTGCCCGCATTTTAACCCGCGCGGAGATATTGGCTTCCATGGGTTTTATTTTTTTGCACGGAACCCTAATTCTTTTTCTAAAACTCCTTATAACATCAGCCAGTGAAAATCCCGCCAAAATCAATCCAGCCGTTTCGGTGGCCTTCAATTATTATGTAAGTATTTAAATTATTATAAATGTTGATTACCTTCTAATTTGAGCAGCGTGTGTGGTTAAAAAACCTTTCCCAATACACCCACCTTCATTAACGTCAGTCAAAACTAATTTACTAATACGATAATGAGACATTACAAATCATTTTATCTATTTGTATTTAACGTTTATTTCCCTGTCGTCGGTAGCGGCGAGAGTCGCCGAAGGCACTCGGTAATTGTCGGAACACCCGAGCGCGCCCGAAGTGGCCCGAGGCTCATGAGATTTGATAGACGTTAATTGTTCTGGAAGTTTGAATCAGTAATTAGGTTTGTCGGATTTTTTGTTGAAGTTGCTAATTTGTTATTTCTGTAAAATAAAATATCTCTACGAATAAAAATAACAAAACAATATTCGCATTCATTCGAAGATACCAATTTAATAATACACAGGTTAAAGCTAGACTCATAAAAGCAAGAATATGCATCCAGAATAGAAAACTTACGATAAAATTACAACTTGCATAAAATTAAAAGACAATTGACACACTTGCAGGCAAGTCCGCGGACTTGCATAGATTTCAACTTGTCTGATAGCCAATAATAGGCCTGGGAATTCACAAAAAATGATAATAAAACGAAACAATCGTTACAATCTGATATCGATAATGATCGGTACGACACTGCTCGGAATATATCGAACTAACTCTACTAAACATTCCTACGACAAGTCTTTTTGGATTGTCAAATAGATATCGTTCGTTCGATCGCCGATATGACCGGACAACCATCATTGTAATTTGTATTTTTTTTTTTTATTCTGTATAGGCTTACGTTTGACCACTATCTCACCTGCTGGTAAGTGACGATGCGGTCGACGATGAAGCACGCTTGCCTAGAAGATACCTATTCACTCGCGCCTTGAAGCAGCCCAAGTTATAGTTATCGGGAAACACAGACTCTGGCAGAGAATTCCACTCTTTAGCGGTACGCATAATTACGTACGTACGTACGTATTTAATATAAGTATATTGAACTGAAGACCCGTGTGTCACAGCTTCACCGACAGAGAATGGCGTAAAAAACTCATTTTATTTGTCCTTAAGATAGTTATAGCATTTTCATAGTACGGTTATAGCCGGGATGCACTTTAAGACACCGGCATGGACCCCTATTTTTAGCTTTATAGTGAATTAGAGCCTGTTAATGTTTTGCTCAATAGTTTTCATACATGACTACTTCATCAACTTATTGTATAGTAAATAATTATGCACTAATTTTATATTGTACTAATTTTGTACAACGTACCAGTTGTAACCCCTATTTTAAAAAAATATAAAATATTAACTCTTACATGTATTTATATATTGGAAGTATGTAAGTTCGTAAGGCAGTATCCGCAGTTTTTTACAAAACAAATTGACCAACCTCGACGATATGCGACTAGGTATAAACAGAAACTAGTTCTACCGAGCTCAAAATTAAAAATGCATAGTCTAGGTCCTAATGTAATGTCGGTAAAAATATATAATAAAATTCCGGAAACAATACTAGCACAAGAAAAAGAAACAACCTTTTTAAAAAAATTAAAGGACTTTTTAAATGACAAATGTTATTATAGCTTGACGGATTTTTTTAATGACCCACAATTAAATAGTAACAACTCATAAAGAAAATTTTGCTACTAAGCTTGTAAAATGGACCGGCCCGCTCGTCACCTATGTTGCTATACCCTAACTAGGGTCATATGTAAGCTCACCTACTAATATAAGACCTTTCTGTAATGTACATATGATGCAATAAATGATTGAATATGAATATGAATATGAATATTGTTAGCAGAAATTTGAAAATATTGAAATGCCGTAAAAACGAAGCAATTGTTTGATCCTTTAACTATTGCTTTTAAAGAGCGAGAACACACTTCGGCGAAGATTTCGGGACATATGAAATTTTATCTGGAACGGACACGGTGGGTTTCTGGAAGGTTCGTTGACTTTGAGCACGGATTGGGTCTGTTGGTGTCTTTGTCATTTATTATGTTCTGATAAAGACAGCATTAGTTTTAGTCTGTGATTCGGGTAGACGAATGTTGCAGAGGCCCGCTGTTAGTCATTTATTTTAACTTTCATAAGTGCTTCTTTTGGGGCCTATTTGAATAAAGAATTTTGAATTTGAATTTGAATCTATCTCCTATTTTCAAACAGGAATACCACAAGTATTCCTTCATAAAATTAGTTAAAGGACCGGCCTTGTGATATACTCTACTCAAGAAAAAGAACTCAGGACATTGAGAAATATCGCCACAAAAAATACAGACGAATTCAGAATTGTCTCCTTTTTTGGAGTCGGTAAAATCTCAAAAATAATAGCATAATATACCTCAGTAGACGTCGTTACCCCTAATACATTAACAGATCTCGAAAACTAGTAACATATTACTATTAAAATTTTCGTGAGTATCACACATTATAAATTGTTAAAAAAAAAAAACCGGCTATAACTCACGTCATTTGTCGATATTGTCGACCTAGCCGCGTGTCGCGTGCACTCCCTGAGGAAGAGCGTCGGATACGCTCGAAACCTAGGTCGACAATATCGACAAATGACGTGAGTTATATCCGGTTTTTTTTTAACAATTTATAACTAGTAACATATTATTATCTATTTGCACGCACTTTACTTTTCAACTATAAAGTCTACGATATTATAGCTAAAGAAAGAGAAAATAGTATATTTTATAGCTAATGAAAATTTATTGCTAACTAAACATTATCAATAAAACAGGCTCCAAAAACAGACAGACAAAATTCCGTTTAGGTTTTATGCTTTAGCAATATAGATTTTACGGGAGAATAAATAGGAATGTAAACGGATTGTATTAATGACTATTTTAATAGTGCTCTTTAAAAGTTTTTCTTTTTTGTAATGCTTCGTAATGAGATGAACGTTTGGTTGATGGTAAGCACATAAGAATAGCAGTGGTGCCCAGAACGTTGAAATATAAAGGTCTGCGTGGCACTGTAGAACGCTCCTTACCGTGAGGAATTAGGTTGTAAGGTAGCCGTTACGTTGTCTATCATGATTGATGAATATCCATCAACCATGGACCACACGCCAACCGTTGAAAAACCACGTCCACCGTGGCTTGACACATATCGCACCGGCTAATGTGGTGCTTGATATTATAGTTCGAGCGCTAACCATAATATTCGAAGAAGTGAAAGAGATGCACAGAAGCTGCTTCATTGACCTCTACTCAAAAAATATTTTCACGACCACTGCGTGTTCAGAAGTCGCGGTGGAGCGCAACTAATGGCTAGGTAGGGCTTGGCGGGAGTGAAAGAGACAGCACTATCTAAACCTATTGCTGTTTTTGTCTTATTCTTGGATTCTTGATGGATTTATTTCACGTGAACGTGTAATGCCTCGTAATCCACGCTTGTAGCAAAACCATATCGTTATTTTGACAGCATAATGCAAATATGCTTGACCGTATAATGGCGATCAAACTCTTAATACATATGCTCATTAATTTCTCTGACTACTCTACTCCTCAAACTCTGGTCAGACGAAGGGAAATTACTGTAAACTAATATTAGTAATATTAAAATCATAGAAATGCATAGCTTAGTTGGTAGTAATTGTAGCCTGCAAAGAGAGAGGCCCCGGGTTCGATTCCCTGCCGGAGCAGAAGTAGTATACTTAGTGAACATAAAATTTGTTCTCGAGTCTTGGATATTTGTGTTGTGTATGTGTGTATGCCACCTGCGACACAGGGAATCCTAGTGCATGGTTATGAGTATGTACTAATAATAAAAATAGTTTGCTACAATTTTAATTAACAAGGGCCTTTTAATGACCTCTACGTCTCCATTAACGCCAATAAAAGGTAAACACCCGAGAGTAAATTTAAATAGGAAAATAATAATATACATACAAAAAATGTTTGCAATTAAAATATAGGCACACTATAGATAGAAAAATAAATAAAGTAAGCAAGAAAGAGTTAAAATTAACAATCCCAAACATTTAAAAAATAATTCAACACATTCGAATCTCTCATACCGTCCGTACCATTAAACTTTAAAAGCAAATACTGGGAATACCTCACATTTCCCAGACAAAAGGGGCTACAATGTATGCGGCAAAACCTGTAAGATTAGCCGGCAATTTTTCAAAATGACACACCGCATCCATCGTTTACTTAAAACAAACAATGAAAAATTGTCGAGAATTACCGACGGTTGTCGGTAAAAACCGGTAAACACGGGAATTTAATCTGGGAGATGATAGCGGGTAAATTAATTGTTTGTGACCATGTTCTTAATTGGATGAGGTAGGTTGGAAGCAGCTCGTATTCTTGGCGCAAATCTGAGATACCTCAAAGTTCAGGCTATTTATTTTGTTTACAAAACGAAGTGGGTACTCGTATATATCAAACAGTAGACTTTGAGTAGGTAGCAATTTATTATCCTTGATAATTTTGTTCAGGTTTACCGTCCACCTGTTGGCTGATCGGTGGCTAACTGGGACGGAGATTGCAGTAATGAAGCAGTCGAAATTTATTTTTATTTTTGTAATTTTTTTCATACTAGTGTAGAACAACATTGGGTCTTAAATGTTCCTATCATCATCAGCCGGAAGACATCCACGCTGAACATACTCTACCTCATACTACGCCAGTTTGAAAGGCTACATCTTGCCTCATGCATCCAGAAGCTCCCCGCAGTCATCCATGTCATCAGTTCAACTATTTTGGAACACAGCAGCAGATTTTAATGTAACCTCACATGGCCTACTAGAGAGAACATGAAAAAGCTGTTTTCTAATTGTTGTAATTACCAGAAAACAGGGCTACCTTTACTAATCGCATGATAGTCAACTTGTACGTTAAATTGCTTATTAGTATTATACATTGTTATGAATACGTAAAAAAGCGGAAACCGACTTCCATTGCCTTACTTCGGATCATATCTTTTTTTTTTTTTAGAGTTGTGTATCATGTGTTTAATCATAATAACAGAAAAAGTAAACAAAATAAATTAAAATAACTAAATAAAATACACGCTAATTTATTTACAATCTTAATCTAATAATCCGATAGGCAACGTTCCCAAAATACTGGCAGCATTGCCACGTTGAATGGCAATGCTTAATCTTTGACCTAAGTAGAGGCCAGCATTTTGGTCACGTGTGGCTTCGACCAGAAGCCATGAAAGTTTTTTAAAAATTTTTAAAAATCATATCATTTGATCTTGACCAGAAATATATGAAACCTTGAGATGTCACTCAGTAGAATAAAGTTTAAAGTTTTAAACCATCCAAATACGAGAAATAGCGTAACATATACAAACATAAAATACAGACAAATTGAGAGCCTACTTAACTTACTTTCGCCTTTCTTTAACTGACTTAAGAAAGTCAGTTAAAAAAAAGGCGAATTCCAAACCTATTTAAATTGACGGCAAAAGCCCAATCCGCTCAAAGAATTGAGTTCAAACAAAAACCAAATTTTCCTACTTTTTCTTTTTTTTAATGTTATTTGGTAACTAGACGAGCTCGTCATTTGCCTGAAGGTAAGCATAACGCCGGCCCATAACAATTGCAGTGCCACCCAGAACTTTGAAACACAAAGGCCTGCGCGGCACTGCAGTGCGCTCGTTACCCTGCATAAGCCCAGTAATTTCACTGGATACTCTGCTCATCAAACCGGAACACAGTAATGCTTGCACACTACTGCTTGGCGGCAGACTTCCCGAGCAAAGCGGTGGTAACAACCCAGACGGACACTCGCAGAAGAGTTAGTCATCCCACTAACAAGAACTAAAGATCAAAAAGAAAAATCTCCAATCAAATTCTAAAACGTCTAAAGGAGATCAAACCACGATCATAAGAAAAGCGAAGTAAACATTACCAACCGCATTCTAACCTTACCTGACACGGAACCGAACGCTACAACGGTTAACCAGCCTACCTGCTCGACCACAATGGCATCTAGCATCGTATAAAAATATCAAGTCGCTTCACTGAGCCTTATATGCGGTACAATGGGCGACGTGCTTTGCGGGACAGGGGAGGTAGAACGTAAGGAGACTAGCTTCAGATACGAACTCATTTTCGCGTTTCTGTAGCTGAGAAGTAAAAGGTTTTATGAAATATATTTTATGGTGTCGACTAGCGAATGTTCACGCAAGGATATACATCACAAAAATTTCGCTTCCAACGGGATTCGAACCTGCATCTTCATCGCTACAAAGTCAGGTCTGCTAGATGGAGCTAACAGTTTATAAGCCGGAAAGAAAAACATCATATCAAGAATTTCGCAGTCATATCCTAGTTGGTTAAGGCGTCTGTTCTAGATAACCAGAAGACACAGGTTCGAATCCTGTTGGAAGCGAAACTTTTGTGATGTATATATTTGCGGGAAAAGGTAATAAGTCCACTTTTCAAAATGATTTTAGTGGATTTGGCTATTTAGATATCTCTCTAATGACGTGGTAAAAAGAAATAAGTCCTGTAGGCAATACTTTCGTATTTACACAGAATGAAATATATAGTAAAAAATCATCGAATCAGCAGAGGTTCATGTTTCGTTTCTAGCCCAATTTTACATTATCTACAATAAGTTAATTGACAAGCAAAATTAAGGATTCATAATCGCCATCTAGTTTTAGGCCTTATTTTCAATAGTCTTGAAAATGAGACAAATAGCGTCACTAAAACTTCCGCGAGCATCAAAGCTTATGCTAGATTAGGACCTGCTTCAAACGCGCCGGGGGTAATATCTCCTGATTCTCCCATATTGCGGTGATTCCGACAATGGCCTAAGCAAATTCAAATTGCCTTATTATTTCTAATAGATCCTAGGAGAGCGCTCAAGTTAAAAGGCTCTATAGGTGCCGTAGATTGAAGCTGCAGCTGAGGGCGTACAGTTTTATCACCTCGTTGAATACTATTTCAACCTAATTTCAACCTTATTTCGTTCCCACGTCACCTTCCGTCAAGACAGAGTATGTGCCTTAATACGCCACATCATAATCTTTGAGTAGTCTGTTATTAATAGGTAGATTGGGAATTTTCGCGAAACCAACCAATTTACGTTCTCAAGCTTTGCGTGTTGCGCGGAGAAACGCGAAAATCACTATTTATTGTCTAAGTGACGAGCCATAAATCGACGGACAACTCGCAGCTGACTATTGTCCGCCATCTTGCTTTTATTGGTTGGCGTATATTGAATACCGCCTTCGCAATTGTTGAGATAATGCGTTTGCATGGTGTTCCTGTGTATTTAAAATTCAATTTGTCTGTGTAGTATGCTTGTGTGAGAGGAGGGTTAGCGTTTGAGTGCTAAAAAGTTTACGTGTTTGTGAATGGGTCTCTTTATCAATAGAATAGGTTAATAACGGTTCTAAAGATGATATCCTAAACACAGGGTCACGATACAATGCAGGCAAATAATAATAGGTATAGCAAATAACATAGTAATTAGTGTACTATTCTCAACGTCCCCATTAACCTCCCCTTTGGACAACCAAATTGTTGATACTTTTTATACTATTTGATAACAAAAAGTTGTTTGCGTGATGGTAAGCATAACCCCAGCATATAACAATTATAGTGCCACTAAGAACTTTAAAACACAAAGGCCTGCGCGGCACTCCAATGTGCTCGTTACCCTGAGACAGTGTATTAAGTCTCATAAGCCCAGTAATTTCACTGGCTACTTTGCTCATCGCATCGGAAACAGTAATGCTTGCACTAGGTGGCTTGCACCATTACTCACCCAGATGGACACTTGCAGAAGAGTTAGCCCTACCACATGCTTTTTCGGGCACGTTAAAAGAATGTCGGTAAACAGTATGCTGCTTTTGTTTCGAAATAAAAACATGTTTTTTTTTTCAGTCACAAAACCCAACGAAGACGTGCTGAGCCAAGTAGGAGAGGAACAAACGTTACTGAAAACAAAACCATAGCGATCAGAAGAGGAAAGATGTTTGGCCATCTCATATGACACGAGAGAATTCAAGAGTTCATGAAAACCGCCTCAGAAGGTAAGATAAGAGGCGAGGCGAGGACGAGAGAGACCGAAAATATCGTAACTAGGCCAGATCAGGGAGAGGGTTAATGTCATATCTCACGAGGAGGTGAAGCTCCTGGCATAGGATAGAAGCAGATGGAAAGCTCTGCACCGATAAGACCATAAGGCTCATTTGAATGAATGATTATTTTGGTTGATTCGTGTCCAGGATAAGCTTAAAGACATCGATTTGAAACACCAACTTGTACATCACGCCAAGTTCTGCACTTAGGAAGTTTCGCACGACTTGAATACAAGTACAGTATTTTGATATCTTTATTATACCACCCAAACCCAGTTTTATGATACTCTTCAATTCAAATGTTAATGCTGTTTCGAAACCGTAAGCCTAAGGTAAGTGCACGTTCGCAGCCACAGCACATTGTTGCGAAATCACAAGTTATGTAAATCTCATGTATCTAGGTTCATAATAGGTATTGTGTTTGCAAATGAGACCTGAATGGGACGGTATATTTGCGGATATAGTAAGGATTATGAGGGGGTAATGAAAACTTGCGTGATAGAATCCGGAATGAGGAAGATCCTCAGGAGAACGAACATCACCGACATAAATCTCAAAGTTATTTAGTTGAAATGGCAATAAGCAGGGCATACCCGAAGAACCCGAGAACCGATGGAGAAGAAAGGTTCTCGAGTGGCGACCACGAACCTGAAGTCGTAGTGTAGGCCAGCCCCCAACATGTGGACCAGTCGGTCCACCTGCTAGGGACTGGCCTACCCCTGTCCCCACTGTTTTGACCAGGTAGTCACCTGGTCAAAACAGTGGGGAACCGTTGGATTCAACAGCAAAAACTCGACGACGAGTGTGGCCAAGCGGGAACTTGAGCTAATCCTCTTGTGTGGACCCTCAAAGCCAGTCCTTGACTACGCCCATGTCTTTCGGATAGAAGGCGCGTTATCGTCGATATTAACATAATAATCAGCCGCAGTTTTTATTGCCAATACGAGTTCGCATCCTCATCTCCTCAATTCAATGCTATCTTTTATGAGAAGTCTAGAAATAGCGGACGAGATTCGACATGAATGAGAATGTGAAGTGTCATAACCATAGATTCAGAATGTCATAACACTTCACTATCGCATTCATGTCGAATTCATAGAATTAGTGTCGACTTCATAGAAATATTATCATGTTACGAATATTGTCAAAAAATAAAAGTATATTGGTTTTATACAAAACTAATGTAATTATTTTTTTTATGTTGTTAGGTAACGAGACGAGCTGGTCGTTTGCCTGATGGTAAGCATAACGCCGGCCCATAACAATTGCAGTGCCTCCCAGAACTTTGAAACACAAAGGCCTGCGCGGCACTGCAATGCGCTCGTTACCCTGAGACATTAGGTATTAAGTCTCATAAGCCCAGTAAAAAAAAAAAACGTGACACAATATTTATATTTATTTTTCAATATCTTTAGATATTTGCAGTATTGCAAATTTTTAATTCCTCATTCGATAAAACCCACTTTATCGATTAAACTGTCAATTTTATCGAATTTTATCGACCGAAAAGATCCGTACTTGCGCCGCTGGTCTAGATAACCTGCTGGCAGCGTAATTTTTGAGATTTCTATACTTATTTATTTAATGGGATAAGCCGCTTATGGGTACTTACACTTAAACTTAACTACTAACACTTAAAAATATATAGTAATTACCTAAGATATATTCCGATTCCGCTCTCAGTATCTCATTGTTTTTAAATTTACGTTTTTCATTTACATTAACACAATTAAGGAAAATAAAGCAGGAGACCTTTTTAATTAGTTAATTAACGAGCTGAATGGAAAATCGAACGAGGTTTTTCCGTTAACCATAAATTGTTTCGTATAAAATTATATATCAAGCTTTTCTATTAAGAAATGCGTATTTGGATAGTGGATTATTTCAATTAAGTATGGTTATAACACATTTTTTAGAATTTTGTTTTTGAGTTTCGTCAGTACGGCAAATTGCGGTAACCACCTACTTGCTCTATCTCCAAATTTAAAATTATTTTTGCATATGGGCCCCAGAGAAGCACAAGCTGATAACTGTAATAATATAAATCATAATCAACATAAATACTCTTTTTTTTTTATATACGCTTACTCTCATACCCCCGCACTAGGATTCCCTGTGTCGCAGGTGGCATGGACACACACACAGATACACATCACAAACATCCAAGACCCGAGAACAAATTTTATGTTTACACAAAATCTGCCCCGGCCGGGAATCGAACCCGGGACCCCTCGCTTTGCAGGCAGGGTTACTAACAACTTAGCTACGGAGCCGTCATTAGGTAAGTTTTTGACCACCACCTCAATTACTATACAGGCTGAGTTTGAATTGGTATGTTATCCCGAAAGGGGGTCAATGTACTCCTGGAGGTCAACGACATTTGGTTTAAGCGTTTTTGAAATTCGCAATTTTTCATTGAACAAATAGCATTTAAAGCTTACGTCAAAATTCTACTACAGACTTAAGGGAGGTATTCACAACTTGTGGACAATCGTGTTCCAAATCACCCCCTTCGGGATAATATACCAATTGAAACTCACCCTGTATAAGTACTTAATTATAACAACAATTATTTATTTTTCCTTTGATTATTTGTAAACAGATTACCATTATATTTTGATAGTGCTTAGCGACAAATTTCCAACTTAAGGACGAACTAGTCGTTCATTTCTCCATACAACCGTACTTGGGTGATTACTCCACTACTTGACGTTTTAAGTCCAAAGTTAAGAATAATATCGATTTATCTCTTCATTATCTAGGTCAGCCTGCTAATTATACAGAAAATAAATAAGTGGCTTAAAAGTAATGAGCCTTCAAACATCTGTATTTTAGCACGTATTTTAACGCAAGTTTGGACGTAAATAAATTACAAAAGGATTACGAAAACTCCAAAATAATGTACATACTAACAAGCTTTAGTTTATTGACATTTCAAATAACTTTGGTCTGACTAAATACATTCAGTAGTTTTGTGGTAAAACCCCAAGCACCAGAAGCCAATTCGTACATTTTTGCGCGCCGGTTTTCGACTTTTCGGTTTTCGTCGCGACTTTACGAGAGTGTGTAATTGTGTATGTGCGAGCATTAGCCACATACTACTCATCGCTGCAGAGTCTTACCTTGTCCCACGAATGTTAGACGAAATAGCATGCATTTTAGCCGCGCCCACCGATTTTTTCGCTCCATGGACTAGTAGGCTCTTAAGAGTTGTGGCTAGCTAAGCCAGCACTAGAAAATGCCCTACCACCAAGTTAGTTGATTTATTCAGGCAATACAGATCGGCAAAGAATTCTAAATGAGGAGATCCGAAGGAGAACGAAAGTCACCGAGATAGCTCTGAAAGCTAGTAAGTTGAAATGGCAATGGGCAGGCCACATCGACCCCAGAACCAATAACCAATGAGGAAGACGTAATGTAGGCCGGTCCTCTACTACGTGGACAGACATTGTCAAACCCGCAGGGAACTGTCGATGCCAGAGGCGAGTATAGCCGATCCAAGTTGCGTTCTATGGGGGAGGCCTATGTTCAGCAGTGGACGTCTTCTGACTGATAATTAAAGAATTGTACTATTTACCTGTCAGCAAGATGAAAGTGCGTACGTCCCTTATGGAAAGCTTGAATTTTACACCGAATTAAAATTTACAAAGATAAAATTGTCAGACTATCATATTACATGGGGACCCCTGACAAAGGGCTACGGGCAAAAAACAAAGGGCCATAGTTAAGTGTAGGGCAGCAAGGGCAGAGCAATATGCTGGACAATGGCCAATTAACGCTGGCCACAATTAAATCAGACGAGCTGTGGAGGCTGCCTTGTAATATATATAGAGTCGATAATCCCACTTATTTTTGACATCCGCGAAAGTGTGTTGGTTTGTCGGTGTGTTGATTTGTCCTTGTTTCACGGAGCAACGGATCGACGTGATTTGCGTAAATGTAGTTTATGGACCGGACATTGATATAGGCGATTTTTATCTCAGAAAATAGGTACACGGTATACCACGCTTGCCTAGAAAATAACTGAAGGCCTACCACCGTCTCATAGAGCAGTACTTTAACTTTACATTGAAAATTGTAGTACGAATTTTAATGTAAGGTTAAAGTAATACTGCTCTAAGATATGGTAGTTGGCCTCCTGTTCACTCGACACTTAGTGTGCTCAGTAAAAATAGATGGCGGTTGTATCAACTCTGTAATGTTCCGTAATAGTAAGATACTATCCGCCTCCCACGCGTATCCCCGAAGTATTGTTCCGCTCAATCGAGCCAACTTATTATTACAGATAATACCTTATTTATTAACAACAAGCTCGCCAACAATGTAGCTGGATGTTAATGAATTTTACCTCATTGTTTTAGCAGTACTACAGCTGTCAGCGAACAGAGCAGTTTCAAAATGAACTTACAAATTCAAATAAGAACTAAGTATTAGTACTTATCTAGTTTTCGACTATCCAGTTGATCTCCCCACCAGGCAAGCCTGTATCGGAGAGGCCTAAATCTCAAATTACAATAAATAATTTCTATTATTTATTTATTTATAGAATAGCTGCTGCCCGCGGTTTCACCCGCTCGAAGATATTGGATTTCATGGTTTTTTTTTTGCGCGGAACCCTAATTCTTTTTCTAAGTTATTACTTGTAACATCAACTATCTGCCAGTGAAAGTCCCGTCAAAATCGGCCCAGCCTATTCGGAGATTACCCGGAACAAACAGACAGACAGACAGGCATTTTAAAAATGGTTGTTTTGCTATAGGTTCCGTATATACTTTCATATGAAATTGGTAAAAAGTTGTTATTTTGATATTACAAACTGATACTTCAAATTAATTTATTTTTATATACGAGTATGTATAGATTAACACTCTGGCTCTTTATTAATAAACAGTTTTAAACGGTTGAATAGTTAAACTATTTTTTGTCTTTTTCGATTCAGTTTAAAATTGTCAGAGAACAATGAAGACAAAACATAGATTAACTAAACCACCGTTCAACGCTGTTTGTTAATAAGAGCGTTAAAATTTAGTTACTTTTTTAATTTTTTTTTTCTGTTTGAACCCTGTTAGAATATTTGTGGATTTTTTGTAATTCTTGTGAATCATAAACAATAAGGCTACTCTTAATGCCTTAGTTCGGCTTTGAAACTAAACCAAATTTAAATATTGGTACTTTTTACAAAATAGGACCATTTTTACATTTTAGGTACCTACCAATTTTTAAATTTGGTTTAGTGTCAAAGCCAAATATAGCAGGTATATTGTATAGATAGGCGTCAACGACGTTGGAAAACGATAAGGCTTTATAACCATTTACAAAATATTACCACTTATGTGTATAATAGGTGTGTCTATTGACCTGCTATACAATCACAAGCAGATTGCTTGGAAGAATGTCACTCAAGATGCGTCCTGATTATAATCTTTTCAAGCTAATACTAACAATAAGGAAGGCATAACTTATCTCTAAGGACAAAAACTGTAATAGGTTCCAACAACCCGCGCCAGCTCTGAAAACCTGCCTTTTCTTTGAAGCTAAAACATAATCATAATAATTAAATTTTACAATAAGGTATCAAGCGGGTGAAGCTACTGACTTGGACCTCATTTTGCGACAAGAAAACTCGCAACAGCTTCAACACACTCATGAATTCAGTAACCATTGCGTCAACACCTTGAATTATAACACAGCCCGCAGTGCGACTCCTTCAATGGATATTGTGTAAAGTAAAATTTGTGTATAACTAGAGATGTGATGGTGGAGTAAAGTGTCAGACCAAGAACCTGTTAGGCAAATTATCTGCGTGGAATCAGTGAGTACACCTGCCGACCTGTCTTTGCAAGTGTGTGCATTAGGTAGTCAGGATGCATTGTTTTGTATGATGTATGAGTAAGGAGAATACGGCATTATAAAGAGGGTAAAAACATTCGCATTGTCTGTTCGAGGAGAATGAAATGCTTTTTTTTGTTTTGTGGAGATGGTGTGATCATTGTCTTAGGTGATGATAAAGGGGGTTGCATTTATAATGTATAATAATACGCGTGTATATATTCGCTCGTGTATTTGTATAGTATAGATACTTTTTTCATTTTAAATTACAATTATACGTGTTTCCGTCTTTTGATGATGATCCAACACATTATATTTGCTTCAGCGGTATCATACAGGAAGCACTGTGTTGGGTACACAATACCGTACCTTGTATTGCAGTGCCGCGCAGGCCTTGTGTTCCAAAAAAGAGCATTAAAAATACCGTACCCACACTATAAACTGTGCGTAACAAAATACAGATGAGTTTTGTTAAAAATAAAATTACTTATTTGCAGAAAAACTATAAGTAGCCAGCTAACCAACATGTTTTTGCCGCGAACATAATTTATAAATAGAATTCTATTTTGAAATATAAAAGTTTTTCTCATTCACCATTAGATTCTTAATTACCCAATTATAGAATAAACGGACAATAACAAACAGCCGGATACAAAAGCCAGACATAACTACATTTTTAAAACAAACAGTATATTAAGGCTCGTTACACACTCCGCTCTCAGAAGAGTTTTCAATCAGCCACACAGCGTGATACCTAATTAAAACTATATCTAACGAACTAGAAACACTCTGTTGTAATCGAATATTTTAAAAAATAAATGTTAAATTATCGTGAGCACGGTATAATGGACGGAATAATACATATATAATTAATTAAAAGTTATCGGTTTCGAGAAACGCAATTATTTGTATTGTTAGATTAATTGGATTAAGGCACGAATCCTTTTCTAATTTCGAGGTGATTTATATGTTAAAGTATTAATTGGGCTTTTTTCTCTCAGTAAGTTAGGTTTTGACCATAATAGTTGATTCGGTGGAAAGTAAACCACGGGAAACCTAAAATAAGACTGGCTGACAAGTGCATCTGCCAGCATAAAATGGGCAAACATCAGTTAAAAAAAATACGAGCTAACACGGTGTGCATATGTCGCAATTTTTTTAAAAGCAGCTTAACAAGCAAAATTTCGTCACAATATAATAAAATTTTATACCAAAAAAATCATTGCCATTGTTAAAATTATTGAATTACATATTGTATAACACAATCTACGAAAGACGTTTCTAATGAGTATCAGAAAAAATCATCCATACTTTGAATAATTTGATCTTTAACATCTATCTAATACCTACACTAAAATGTCATTAATTTAAGTATACAAATAAATAAAATTGAAGTGTCTGTTTGTAATATCGAAATAACAGCTTTTTACTAAATTCATATGAAAGTATATATGGTACATATAACAAAACAACCATGTTTAAAATGTTTGTCTGTCTGTCTGTCTGTTTGTTCCGGGTAATCTCCGAAACGGCTGGCCCGATTTTGACGGGACTTTCACTGGCAGATAGCTGACGTTACAAGGAGTAACTTAGGTTATTTTAACTTTAGAAAAACAATTAGTGTTCCACGCAAAAAAATAAAAACCCTGTAATCCAAAATCTCCACGCGGGTGAAACCGCGGGGCAGTAGCCAGTAATTACTAAAGATATTTCTAATTAGCTTCAAAAGTACTCGTATTAATTATGTTCATCGACAAAATTGTTGCCGTTTATTATGTAAGCACGATTTTTTAACCAATATCAGAAATAGCGTGCTTTTTGTCTAAACTTTTTAAAGATCTTCATGCTCGTTGCTAAAACAATTTCACCTGAGCTGATATCATGAAATATGTTTCTAATTAGCATAATGAGTCATTTTAGTATCTCCAAGAAAGACTAAGTAAGACTGACATGGTAGAAACCGTGATCGTTAGAACCATAACTATAATTATTTGTTTAATCACCTGTTTATTCGTATAATTTAGTTGTAAAATAGGTATATATCTAGTCGTAAAAGTAGTAGATCTGTTGCATACAATTATGTAATCATTTTAAAACTTATGCCGGATCTACATTCGCTGGCTAATAGCGGTCGCGAGACGCGGTCGCGAAACTGCGAGCATCAACCGCGAAACCGCGAATCCGTCCACGTTCACAGTTCGCGGCTTTCGCGGCGCGAGTGTAGAGCGGTCATTACACGTATCAGTTTAAAAAATAACATTCGTGCCACATATACAATTTTTTACTATTTTAATTTCGATTAATTAGATAGATATCCCATATATTTTTTATACTACTTTGATAGCGAGACGAGCTGGTCGTTTACCTGATGGTAAGCCTAACCCGGCCCATAACAATTGCAGTGCGACCCAGAACTTTAAAACACAAAGACCTTCGCGGCAATGCAGTGCGCTCGTTACCCTGAGACATTCAGTAATTTCACTGATTAATGTGCCGCGCAGACCTTTGAGTTTCAGAGTTCTGAGTGATAGATACTGTAATTGTTATGGAACGGCGTTATGCTTACCATCAGGCAAACAACCAGCTCGTCTCTTTATCAAACAGTACAAAAAAAACTATATTTATGACCTAATCTTATAAGAGTGTCCACTCTTTTCTGACCACGTGTCTGTAGAGTATAATGGTTTATAATAAAAAAATATATCATCGAAGCTCTATCTTTCGCTCACGATTTTAACTAACATTTTAATTAAAACTTACGCTCAATAATAAAAGCATCGATATTGATTTAGTCAGTTTCACTTACCGCTTCTCATAGCGGATGTAAATTTATAATTAAAATCAATTTAAAAAAATACAGCTAGCTTTCACAAGTTTTAATTACTACTTGTATCACGCTGAAGCCTTTGTATGGGAAAAAGAGATCGCCTCATCACTCATCTCTTTTTTTCTCGACTTCGAAAAAGTGGAGATTTTCAATTCGTTTGGATTTTTTTAGTGCAATATTACTCGATTTCTCCTATTCAGCTATTTCAATTATTTTTTTCATGATTGGGTTATAATGTCCATGTTAGTCCTTTAATAAATTTTATGAAAAAATACCTACTAAGAGTGGAGAAATGGGGGATGCCATGATATTTTCGTCGAAGTGAGTTCCCGATTTTTTAAAAGCATTTGTTTTGTATAGTTAGTGGGAGGACTAACTCTTCTGCGAGTGTCCGTCTGGGTTGTTGCCACCGCTTTGCTCGTGAAGTCTGCCGCCAAGCAGTAGTGTGCAAGCATTAAGTACTGTGATCCGGTTTGATGAGCAGAGTATCCAATGAAATTACTGGGCTTATGAGACTTAATACTTAATGTCTCAGGGTAACAAGCGCACTGTAGTGCCACGCAGGCCTTTGTGTTTCAAAGTTCTGGGTGGCACTGCAATTGTTATGGGCCGGCGTTATGCTTACCATCAGGCAAACGACCAGCTCGTCTCATCACCAAATAACATAAAAAAAAAAACAAAATTTGAATTATTTCCCTGGGGTCTCGCGAGCTCTCTCAAGGACCACACCGGTCCCCCCAACACTGCGCCCTTCCTGCAAACCTCTTTCCTACGACAACCCACGCCACACCGAGCTTTCCTTTCAGGGCTTGCTTAGGGGATACCGTAGCCCTATTCTTTTAAACCCGGGACTTACTGAGTTGAAATTTCTCGCTACCCAGTTGTGTAAAAAAATAGTTGGTATTACAACACGAGCTGTGTATATTCCATACAACAATTTGACCATCTTACGTAACATCAAAATTTTCAACGTTAAATCCAATCAGCTCAATCAAAATCAAGTCATTTAACTTTACTAAACACAATATGGTTTCTGTTCATTAAATATTTGATGTTTCGTAATTAGACGTTCACGACGAATCAATTCCTCATAATGAAGTTTAGGATTATGTAGATGTGAGCACGTTTTAGCATAAGAAAGAATATTAAGCCATGAATATTAATTTTGTTAGAATACGTAATGGGCGTGGGAAATACGCAACGTAACAACTGGTTTTGTTGAAGTTACTTTGACTTTTCCTGTATTTCTCTTTACACCTCTCACTAGAACATAAATTGTATTCCGTTGGAATTTAATATTAAAAGCGTTTAACGTCCTGGTAACACAAATTTTGATTTTTAAACGTACTGTAGCTCGTGAACGGATCTTTTCGATCGATAAAATTCGATAAAATTCACAGTGCAAATCGATAAAGTGGATTTTATCGATTTTTTATTTTATTTATCGAGTCTCTATACAATCGACAAAAGTTATCGAATAGCTAGGTCGAATCCAAAGAGAATATAGAGCTACTATAATATTTTACGATCAAACTTCGGTACTAGCAACATTCGACCAATTTATCAGTTTTATCGATTCGACAAATTTATCGTAACAACCTTCGTACTTGCGCCACTGGTAATATGGGTGCCGTAAAAGCTGGCTAAGGGAGTATGCAAGGTATGGGCAGCACAGCATTCTCCTTGGTCTATATCTAAACTGCGATTACCAAGACGACTACCAAGCGCGGTATATATTACAGTACCAGTTACCAGTAAGTCTATGATTATGTTCAACCCTTCCCATATCAATATTTATCGCGGGGGGAGTCCCATGATCAGCAGTCAACGTTTTCTAGCAGATGGGGAATTATATGATCACAGTAAATAGGTATGTTTTTATATGAAACGGGCTCATGAATCATTATTATTATTTATATGAATTTTAATACGGAACGTGATTATCCCTACTAGGGAGTGTGGTGAGGCTAGGGATGTTAGTGGGGACATTGGCAAAATACCAATATTTTAATGTGAATGTAAATTATAATCGTCAATTTGGACAAGATATGTTCGATGAATGCATCGAAGGGTCAAATAAACTTTGAGTTCCGAAAATAACAGCAAAAAGGTTTTGACAA
This sequence comes from Crocallis elinguaria, assembly GCA_907269065.1. NCBI lineage: Eukaryota > Metazoa > Arthropoda > Insecta > Lepidoptera > Geometridae > Crocallis > Crocallis elinguaria. Next base: position 6,116,678 of record OU026076.1, read on the forward strand.
TGGTGTCAATTCTATCATTTCATACCTAAACTAATTTTAGTTGCGCTCTCTCTCTTTCCAATGCATAACATGAGAAAGAGATGGAATATATTTTAGACCTGTCAAATTAATCCACTTGCTTGTGTCTAGTGTACATTTAAAGGCAATGAATTCAGTGGCATCTAATTTATCAAGATCGAAAGATATTTGACAGCTCTAAAACAAAATTTGGATCTGTCAGACATCTTCCCTCTCTTTCTCATGTTATGCATTGGACAGAGAGAGAGCGAAACTAAAATTAGTTAGGTGTGTAATGATAGAATTGACACCAATGTCATACATTTTTTAAAGTTTTAGTAACTCACAACAAAAGCCCATTCTAACCAACTTCATGCAAGGAACTGTCAACAATGCGAACGTTATATGAAAAAAGAGAAGAGATAAAAACCAGAACAAGCAAGTCTAGAATTTTAATACCTCGACAAAAACAAAGCAAAAGTGTTGTTCCATTTGAAAATGTAATAAAAGGCGCAAATGAAAACGCACACTTAACCGTATCTACGAGATGAGGACAGACAAAGTGGGGACTTAAAGGTAAGAATACATGCCTACGTATAACTTCTTAATCTTTTATTGTAAGTAAATATATGTATTTATTATGTTAATATATTGTTTGTGTTAACCTAAGTGAGGACCCTGGGTTTTCAGCTGGGGCAAAATTAGTATGGTGAGCCTATAAACATATACTTGTTACTACTAATAGATAATCTAAATTTGGCCACCAACTCGCCTGGTGGCAAGCGAAGATGTAGAAGATGTTGCCGAAAATGGAGCACGTGGAATGTGGATCTAGAAGACACCTATTCGCTTTAGTCTTGGAGACACCCAGGTTGTAGCCATCAGGAAACAAGAAAGATAGCAAAGAGTTCAGCTACTTTGCAGTATGCACACAAATGCGGAGCCGTTTCACTTTGTACGAACGGGATATCCGTAGTACATGGGATGGTATCGAGCCGATCTTCTGCTTATTCTGTGGAAGGCTGAGGTCCATAAAACTTGTTTTTGCGTCTTGGATGTTTGTCTTGTGTATTTTTGAACGACATAGAAAATCATAGAGCGCGAGTGTGAGTGGATAACGATTATTTATTACTTATGTAATCGGTAATCATAGGCGGGCGTGACAAAATCACCTCATAAAATTTGAAAAGTATAAAAAACAAAGAAAGAAATCAAATATTTCCTTCATTCTACATAAACTAACTACTTGTGTGCGCCAGCTTAACATGAAATGTAAGAACAAGCGTACAGTAATATTTGCGAATAATCCGCAAACAGGTAATACTATACGGGGAGTGGGAACAGTGCGCAGATAAAGAAAATATCAAGACTATTATAGCCCGTCGCACGCACGTCGCTCTGGCGTGAAGCTTAATGTGGATAAGGTTTCAACAAATAGGTTTTATAATAATTATGTTAAATTTCCACAAACTAATTTCTTTTTTAAAACAAGCTTCAAAAGCTGGTTTATTTGCTAGAGTAAAATCATTAGGTATTACTTGTCAAGTTCTTAGGTACGTACGAATTTTTTTATAGGGCACAGAGTCCATCAAGACAGTTAAGTAGTAAGTCAGTGAGTTATGTGAAAACAGAAAATATAAGAGGTAGAAAAATTTATTACCTAATTGCTTTTTATTGGATCTTTTTCTCACCATTCATTTAATAAATTTTATTTTACACTCTGCAAACATTGCCCTACATCTATTTGTTTGTATCGGCAGATGCATTACAGGGTCAGTTTTGTACTAGATTTAATTTACTAAGCAAGTTCAATCTGGAATAAAATCGAAATTGAAAATGACTGTAGAATTAGAATCACTTCGAAGCGAATGCCGTTTGTCTTGTCTCTTATGTAGGATAACGCTAACCAATTGGGAATAAAAAACAATTTTACATCATACAAAAAAACACGGCGTATCCACACCAATCTTTCGTCACATCGGACTGTATCTTTTGTAGTATCGCATCCAGAGAGCTGTCATACCGCGGGCCTTAGCGAATTAACACTCGAGTTAGTTGCGTTAGCAGTGGAGGCTTTTGTAAAGCCGCCATCACGCCGTTATGTGGCTTATATTATGCTTGTAATTACTGTGGACCCTGGCTCGAAAAGAGATCCGGACACGTAATGTCCAGCAAATTATATCTGAGAAAAGAATGGTACGGCTGTGCTTTTGTTTTTGCTCGACTTGGCGATAGCACTGCTGTTACCCCAGACCTGGATTCGATCGTCCCAGGGCTTTGCACATGATAACAATTTGACAAAAATTTTTTACAATTTTTTTTTTCACCTTCAAACGTTTTTTAATTCAGAACATGCAAAATGCGTTTATTAACTAGCTAATACGTAAATAAACACTACATCTAACCTAGCTAGCTACAAAAACAGTTGGATAATCTACAAAATTATATTTTAAAAATTATATTTTGAAATAGTGATAGCTCAGTAGTAGTGACGTCGGCCGCCGATCTTTAGATAGCTGGTTCGAATAATGCTACGTGCTTGAGCTTTCAGAGAAGGAAAACATCTTGATGCTACTATATAGCTTGGTGGTTGGACATTTTCCAACGCTTGCCTGGCTAGCTACCACCCTCAAGTTGAGAGCCAGTACTAATATAGGTTTAGCTTATTCACCATTTTCTAACACATCACACACATTTCTAACACAATTTTTGTTAGCGGTAGGACTAACTCTTCTGCGAGTGTCCGTCTGGGTTGTTACCACAGGTTTGCTCGTGAAGTCTGCCGCCAAGCAATAGTGTGCAAGCATTACTGTGTTCCGGTTTGATGAGCAGAGTAGCCAGTGAAATTACTGGGCTTACCTAATGTCTCAGGGTAACGATCGCACTGCAGTGCCGCGCAGGCCTTTGTGTTTCAAAGCTCTGAGTGGCGCTGCAATTGTTATGGGCCGGCGTTATGCTTACCATCAGGCAAACGACCAGCTCGTCTCGTTACCAAATAACATAAAAAAACATCGTCACTTAAGATCAGACTAAATATTGGTCCAGAGATAACCTATCAAGAGTATCGAGTATTTTAGTAAAGAATACTCACCCACTCCGATCACACATGCTATATTTACCAATTTTACCTTTACTCTACCTCTACCTAACTTTACCTCTAGCCTATTATCTTTTGGTAATTAACGGTATATTCTGGTATAATATTTAAGTTTATGCTCTAATATGCCTGAATATACCATTATAGTGGTATGCAGGATGTATGTGAACCAGGATAATGTAAGCTGCATTGTACAAAACTTGTTTTAAGTGGTGTACGAGCTAATAGGTGGAAAGCCAACCATTCGTGAGGCAAGTTTATCGAAGCTTACAAGACTTGTGGAAAGTGTTTTTTCTACAGATAATTTTCTTGTGATTTGTAACTTTTACAGGGTGTACTTTGAGACTTATACGGTTTTTTTTAAGCTCTTACACTCATAACCCCGCACTAGGATTCCCTGTGTCGCAGGTGGCATGGACACACACAGATACACATCACAAACATCCAAGACCCGAGAACAAACTTTATGTTTACACAAAATCTGTCCCGGCCGGGAATCGAACCCGGGACCCCTCGCTTTGCAGGCAGGATTACTACCAACTTAGCTACGGAGCCGTCCGTCATTTGAAAAATATAATTCTTTTTATTTTCAACGGGCTAAAACCTTTAATAACGAGCTAATATATTGACACTGTACATTAGTGTACATCTAACCTAGATAAGCGTGTCGTTTACCTGATGGTAAGCAAAATGGCAGCCCATAACAATTGCAGTGCCTCTAAGAAATTTTAGTTAAAAACACCCACATCGAGAAAAAGGGCAAAAAAAACTCTGAAGGATTACTTACCTGTTTTAAGTTATTACAATGTTTCCGATACTAACAATAAGTAGCTGTATTTTATGTTTCAAATATAAATCAAATTAAATTTTAGAGTAGTCGCTAGAAGGCTCCTGAGCTGATTGCCTCCATTGCGTCTGTCAATAAAATAATATTGATTTACAAGTCTTGTAAAATAAGATCTGTGGACCCACTTTGTAGATGCACGCGGTAGAATTCTGATGGTATCTTAGATAAAAGGTAGCTCATATTATCTGAGAATTGTTTGGTGTTGAATTAATTTTATAGGGTGTGGAGAAAGCACCTGCTGGTGTAAAATATTTGAAGTATTTAACCTAAATATTTTAGCGTAAACAACGCGAAATATGGTCAATTGATAATTACAAATACAAATACAAATATTTTTATTGACAAAAAGAGAAAATGTTACATTTTTATGATGGTCCCCGCACTAGGTCAGGCCTGTATCGCGGGAGGCCGTTTAGAATTAACAGGTTGATAAAATAGAGAACAACAGTGACTGATAAATGATGCTACACTTAGAATTACTATTATAAGGGTAATAAAATAAAATTAAGACCCTGTTTGAAGCAAAACGCCCTGTTTATCGTCGTACAAATATCCGTTTCCATACATATTATCAGCATTATAGTAGCATTATCTTAAACAAGTATTTAAAGAAAAGACTCATCTAAAAATATTTCCGAAAAGTGGTCCAGTCTTGAAAAAAATCGCAAGAAAAACCATGAAAAAACTTTTTGTCTCAAATTGCTCAATGTTTTGAGCAACAACTATCATAAGTTTTGTAACAAGAAAAAGGAAATTAATCATCTAAAGAGATATTATGTGAAAATAATATTCTTGCTAAAAGCTTGCTGAACCAAAAGCACGCAGCCAATACAGACGTTGTCATGACAACGGCTAGTTCCATTGGAAGACATCAATGCTGAACATTGGAAGATGGGAAGGTCTCTTGTGTGGGACGCCACTTACGTTGATGCCCTCGCACCTTCACATCTTCCAGGTATATCAATCCGGCCAGTTCCGCAGCAACATCAGCGGAGTCCCTCAAGCGGCAAGTATGTACTTCTCGACAGGAGCTATATGTTTGAACCGTTTGGGGGTAGAGACTCTTGGCCCATGGGGACTTGTGGCACACAAGATTTATACAGACATAGCGAAATGTCTTTTTGATGCCATTGTACACGTAACAGGAATGCTGGTTTTTATTTTGGACAACGAATAAGCATTGCCATTCAACGTGGCAATGCGACCAGAATTCTAGGCGCGTTGCCATCGAGTGATGGTTTACTAGGTTTTTAATTAATTTTTGTATCCTTATTTAATTACGTAGAATTATTGTGCTTTTTTAATTTTTGTTGTTATTTTAAATGAAAATTGAAATAAAAATTTATTTCTTATAAATAAATCAAACAAAGCATTTCAGAATCCTGGAGCTGTCGAATTAAAACAATTAACCTCCGACCGGCGAGCGGTGACGGCAGACCGGCTAATGAGTTGTTAGAGTTGCATCGAGCCGGGAGCACTGCCACTGCATGCGAGCTAGTGGTGAGGTAGATGGTTATCGATGATTTTAATTTTTTGAATTTAGAGCACAAGCCTAAGTCGGTTTTACACAGATTATAAAATATTTATCGTGTGCCGTTAAACATAAACACAACACTTATATGTTTGGCATTAGAGATATACCTAATCATCTTCATACTAAACTTTTAAATCAAAAACGATCTGCGCTGAAAATAAAGTTATTTTCTAAGAGTAAAAAATATCTTAAAATAAAAACACTTTTTGGATGCCCAAGATGTGTAAAATGATGAAACAAATTTTAAATATCACATTAAAATGAAATGTAGTATAACTGCTTTTACCTATCAGAAAGTAAAGCTAATATTCATTACCTGATAAAATAAGGACTACCGGCCCAAACCCACTAAGATCACATTAACATAGACAACTACATAATTATAACATATTTAATAAGCTAACACTTTCTGCTTATAGAACGGATCTTAATATCTTACGTTGTTATAACCTATCGGGGTCACATGTAAACTTTATAAAAAACATACCATGTCCATGTAATATCGATAGTATGATTGCAATAAATTATTGAGTACTAGCTTTTGCCCGCGGCTTCACACGCATGGAGGCAGGACCAAATGTAGCCTAAGCACTCAGGGATAATGTAGCTTCCTGAAAGATTTTGTAGAATCGGACCTCTGGTTTTAGAGATTAGCGGTAACAAACAAACAAACATTAGGTAGTGCCCTTTTATAAAATTATTAGCTGCTGCCCGCGGCTTTACAAGCTTTTTATCCTGGAATTAGGATAAAAAGTAGCATATGAATTTGAATTAAATTTTCTCATAACATTATCGATAGTGCCGATCGCGAAAGGCCCATCACTACGCGAGTCCGTGTGGCGAGTGGACGGATGCGTAGACCACAACGTCCACCAGTAATTGGTTAGCTCGACCAACCGATTTTTATCTGCAATTATTGGGTTTTCGCACCAATTAAATATTATCTAGCTTCCGGTGGAAACCGCTTAGCTTCGATACAATCGTTTCGTACTAGAAATGGAGGATGGTTCACTTAATAGAGCCTAATATGTAGAGCTTAAGTTAATTGCAAAGCTCGTTTGTTCTCGATGCAGCTTTGAAGTGCCGCCTCTTAATTATTACGAATTTGGACTTTCAATTAAGATGTGGAGATAATGTAATGATCGAGAGGTAGATACAATGTTGCAAAAACTGATGTCTATCTGCTTTTATCTTTACTTTACTTTAAGGTTATACGAAAACTGATTGTGAATTAAAGTATCTCTCATAATACAGATTGAATTTGAATTGGTATGTTATCCCGAAATGGGGTTAATTTACTCCTTGAGGTCAACAATTTGTTTTACAAGTTTTGAAATTCGGAATTTTTTAATGAAGAAATGGCAATTAGGTAAATTTTACGTCAAAATTCTACTACAGAATTTCCGGGCAGCCCTAGATACTAGATAGATACAGCTGATTCACTTGAACTATGTTGAACTTTATTAAATGATCATCAGAACAGCAAATCTGTATGAAATATTTTTATAGTGTTTACCGACACTAGTTTTTTTTTTTTTTTTTTTAATGACCGTGCTGTTTGTCTTGCGACCTCTACAGCGTCACCGGACTGTTGGAGAGCGCAGAAGGCGCTCAGCCCGAAAAAAGTGTGTTTGTGGCGACTAGCGCAAGGGCACCGCGTGGGATCGAACCACGTCGGTACGGACCTCGGCTTGGGCCGTCGCCGTGAGAAAGGGAGGATCGGGAGAGAATAGCCCCGGTCGCACGAGTGCAACCGTTTAAACTAGGCTCTAATCTAGCTAAAGCTACTTCTCGCGGGCCCGAGGTGGGCGCTCGCGGAATTTCGTGTATGTGTGTGAGGTGTGTATGACTCTAGTTGCCTCATTTCAAAGCCTACACCATCGAGAAGAAGGGCAAGAAACTCGACGGCGGAGTACTCGACGGCGGAGTAACCGACACTAGTGAATGTTCACGTAATTATATACATACAATATACATCCTAAAAATTTCACACAGTCATCACATCATCTCAAGAATTTCGATTGCTCCCATAGGTATTCTAGTTGGTTAAGGCGTCTGGTCTAGATAACCAGAAGACGCAGGTTCGAATCCTGTTGGAAACGAAATTTTTAGGATGTGCTTGAGACAGAAAAATATCTAGAAAATGCCACGCACTTCACGTTTGGCTTAAGGCTTAATACCTAATGTCTCAGGGTAGCGGGCGCACTGCAGTGCCGCGCAGGCATTTGTGTTTCAAAGTTCTGAGCGGCACTGCAATTGTTATAGGCCGGCGTTATGCTTACCATCAGGCAAGCGACCAGCTCGTCTCGGTATCAAATAACATAAAAATATATATAAACAAAATCAGCTCATGAAAAAATAAGTCGAAGTATTAACATTAACATACCTACAGCACAATGCTGCAGTCAAATAACAAAATCAGTATTTTATCGAAGCGGCGCAGGTGACACGCTTCGTTCAACTACATACAAAATATTCAGCTTCGTGTACCGATACAATCGCGTGAATATTCCGGATATCGAACGCGAATCTGAACTACTATTTGTTTTAGAATTAAAAAAACTACTTTTTCGGTGTCTGGTAAATTGACCTTGTACAATTAACATTATCTATCTGTCGGCATCGTAAATAACCTCAAAGACATGCGAGTTACGAAGAAGGCTCGGGGTTACTTTGCGTAATGTAGAATTAGGAGATCTACAGCAGCTAGTCATCTGCTATAGCTTTCAAATGGAACAATCTATACAAATAATTAAAATTGAAGTGTCTGTTTGTAATATATAAATAACAGCTTTTTACTAAATGCATATGAAAGTATATACGGTACCTATAACAAAACAACCATTTTTTTAATGTTCACTGGCATATAGCTGATGTTACAAGGAGTAACTTAGGCTACTTTAATTTTGGAAAAAGAATTAGGGTTCCGCGCAAAAAAATAAAAACCACGAAATCCAATATCTCTGAGCGGGTGAAACCGCGGGCAGCAGCTAGTCGTAAATAAATGAAATGCGAGTTACGAAGAAGGCTCGGAGTTACTTTGCGTAATGTAGAATTAGGAGATCTACAGCTGCTAGTCATCTGCTATAGCTTTCAAACTGAACAATTTTAAATAACAATGCGCAAGCCACATCGCTTGTAGAACTGATAACCGATGGGGAGAAAGAATCATGGTGACCATGACCCGAAGTGACGACCTCCATGCACCAGAAAACTAGGTGGACCGACGCGACGACCTGATCCACAACGCGAAAAGCCATAGGGTGCAAGCAGGCTTTGAAAATGACATTCTCTGGGTGAGGTCTATGTTCAACAGTGACGTACTCCAGCTCACCAGTTGGAGTACGTCACTGTTGAACATCATCATCACCATGATGATGTTTATTGTTGAAAATTTGTTTGTCACTTAAGTCAATTTTTAAAGAGCCGTCATGTTTATTTCTCTTTTCTTTTGTTGTCTATTTCACAATCTATGTGAGTAAATACGGTCTTGTACCACAAAACGCATAAACTCACAACTAAATCCCCATTACAAACACTAAAATCCCTCACCCGAACGTTCACAGCGTAATTATCACACAAACGATCCATTTTTCTCCCATCAACACGTTTTATCGAGTCACCCGTGAAAAAGTATGCAGTTCGATTTTACGATCGAGAGTGTATCGAGAAACAGAAGTATCGATTAAACGTTGGAACATTCGAAGCTCGCGTGAACGATGCCATCGTCTTAGAGTGGAATCGAATATATTATCTGTGGAAGAATTCACGGGCGCATAATTTGTACCAATATCCATGGATTAGGTGATGCAAGATATTATAAGATGGGAGAAAGCTTTGAAACAAAAACTTGACAACAGGTACCTTATGCTAGAATTGTGGCAATTCATTTTATTGGAAGATAAATGGGGAAGATAACCGACCACCATTTTGTTTTCTGCCAAGTTAGTTGGCAACTTTTACGTTTCAACTGATGGCCCGTGGCTTCACGCGCGTGGAGATTACGCGAATTTTTCGGTCTAAAAAGTAACCTATATCTATAATCTGTCTCTCATCGGCCCATAAACTCTCATCATCAACATCACTATGCAAATGCACGTCAATCCGTTGCTCCGTTGCTGCGTAAAAGAGGGACAAACTAACAAACACACTTTCACATAAGTATTTGGCGATATTTGAACCTAACTTGGTTTAAAATTCGCCAAATGTGAAATGAACGACGTTCACGTGATCGGCAGTTGAGCTAGCTTTGGCAGCATATAATATGTCAAAGTTCTCTTTCAAATAATTTGAAGTGAAACCTCATATCATGAGTTAAACCAAAATTTCATAGTTGAATTTCGGTTCAAAATTGTTGGTGAACTCTGCCTTTAGGGCGGAGTTTCTATATTAGTATTTTTATACACTAAAAAAATTTTCAAAATACAAATTGTAATTTTAAACACTTTTGCAAATTACTAGAGGAAGGTCTTCATATAAATCCCATTTTACCTGAAATTTATTTTGAAACGTAATGAAATATTTCTTAGGATAAAGCTAACTCCATTATTTATACTATTTTCTTATTTGCACTATACGTTTTTACTTGTTCGCCTTAACCTTTAGTGCTTGCCGATTCCAATATCGATTCTCCGTATTCGCCAGAATCGATTCAAGTTTACGATTATGCATTTGATATTCAATCAAGGGATGGACAAAGAGCCACCTACGAGTAACTGTTAGATTTTCTGCAATGCTTTCTATTGCTCTTCAAAATATGGTTGTCTTAGTAATATCAACTGTCAGTCATTGCAGTTTTAAAGCTTATATCGATTTGAATACATATGAAAAATGTACAAACTTTATAGTGTTGTTACCATAAAGGGTATGTCAATGGAATCTAAAAGGGACATCCTTTATAATGCCTTGCTATTGAAGTTTAACAATGGCATTTACATTTAATTGCAAATAAGTCTATTGTGTGGGGAGATAGACCTTTATGTTAGTGCGAAAAGACTGGTAGAGGTAGCAAACTTCGCAATATTTTATGGATATTGCGCTAGGTATTAACTCAATTATTATGTGCTAAAAACTTCGCGCCTAAGGATGACTTGCAAAAATATTAATGCAAATAATAAATACGAATACGTGGTAAATTTATATAAGTAGTATATTTTTTTGAGAATGTCCGATTTACTTTCTTTGCCGCCAAAACTGTGGCTCTACGACAACAAAAATACTTTCGAGAAATTATAATCGCCAAGATGCTGATAGGAAATTGTGTAACATAATATAAATAATATATAGTTTTTTTTATCTGGCTAAATGCCTTTATTAGCTAACTAATACATAAATAAACACTACATCTAACCTAGCTAGCTACAAAAACAGTTGGATAATCTACAAGCCCTAGTAGGCCTATAGATAATCCAAATGTTCTAGCCCACTACCAGTTGGAAGCGTACCCAGCATGCTGGCGGCATTGCCTCGTTGAACCGCAATGCTGATCCGTTAATATATAGTTAGATAATTGTGTCGATTCTGTCGTTTCATACCTAAACCTAGTTTTAGTTTCGCTCTCTCTCTTTCCGATACATAGCATGAGAAAGAGACGGAAGACGTTTGACAGATCTAAATTTAATTTTAAAGCTGTCAAATATTTTCCATCCTTGATATATTAAATGCCACTAAAGTCATTGCCGTTAAATAGACACAAGCAAATGGAATATTTTACAGATCTAAAATACATTCCATCTCTTTCTCATATTCTCATTTAGAAAGAGAGATTGAAACTAAAATAAGATTTAGGTATGAGATGACAGAATCGAAACCAATTCCTTATTTGCACACTACATTAAAAAAATAATTAATTTAAACTGCATCTAGTAAAAAGGCGGTCTTATCGTTCAAATCAATTCTGCCAGATAACCGATAGAGTCATATTTTAATTATCCCAGTTTGTAACATAAATTTATCAGTCAAAAGCAAACAACGCTTAAATTTTAACTAAATTTACAAACACTTAAATAATCGAATATTTATATGAAATCGGTCATAAATATCAACTCGTATATTTTATTACACACTAGGATACCCAGTGTCGTGGGAAATTCGGTTATAACATTATCTAGTCTGAATAATAACTGAGGAATAACTTGTAAACAACATAATGTTGTTGAATGATGAGTTGGTATAATTACATTGTGTATTCCAAAGAGTTTTAAAGTGACACATAAAATAAACTTCTTAAAAAAATTACGCCGTAAAAAGTCAGAGCGTCACAAAGTCACATATTGGAAAATTCATGTGACGTTCACGCTTTTACCTATATTGAAATCTAATCCGTATATCAGAACCGAACCACAATACTATCTTAACGGGTTACATACAATCTTTTCAATCGAATGAATTAAAATAAACACCTCTTAATGCATTGATATTACTGTCTATCGATATCGTTTCACATTCCTAATTTTAGGGAGGTTCTTTAAGTGCTCATTTTATACAGTTTTATTTACTGTTATTAAAGGTATTTAACTCAAAATAGTTTACTTCGCTTTTATAATAAATAATTTCAATTACCTAGTTTACTTCGCTTTTGTAATAAATAATTTCAATTACTTTAACACTTTATTTAAGTATAAACTTCGAAATGTTTTCAATAAAATCACTATAGTTTTTAAATTTATTGCTGAACTAGCTGCTGCCCCGCGGTTTCACCCGCGTGGAGATTTTGGATTACATGGTTTTTATTTTTTTTGCGTGGAACCCTAATTATTTTTCTAAAATTAATGTAGCCTATGTTACTCCTTGTAACATCAGCTATCTGTCAGTGAAAGTCCCGTCAAAATCGGCCCAGCCGTTTCGGAGATTACCCGGAACAAACAGACAGACAGACAAACATTTTCAAAAATGGTTGTTTTGTTATAGGAACCGTATATACTTTCATATGCATTTAGTAAGAAGCTGTTATTTTGATATTACAAACAGACACTTCTATTTTATTTAGTTGTATAGAGTATAGATTATTAAAGGTATTTAACTCAGACTAGTTTACTTCGCTTTTATAATTAATAATTTCAATTACTTTAACACTTTATTTAAGTAGAAACTTCGAAATATTTTCAATAAAATCACTATCGTTTTTAAATTTATTGCTGAATGTATTTTAGAAAACGATTTAATAAAGATAAAATTGACCTGTTTTTTATTCCATGTAATTAAAATCCATAAGAACTCATTAGATTTCTGAATCTACATCAAACTAAACCGTTAGAAGAAACGAAAAAGTACAAGGAAACTCACTCCAAACCGTAATGGTTTCAGGAAATGTAGATAATTTAAAATTATGTATATTACTAGGCCTAATTGTAATTTGCATAATTATATTTAGTGAGTTCACACGTGAGTAGTGCCCCGTTGCTAACAATATCAACCTGCATTACATTTAAATATTTTATTCACAGATTTCCATTTACAATTATATTACAAGTTAGTAAATAAATAACGAAAAATAAATGTTACGGCCGAGTATTTGACGACCGTCCAGCCGTACTAGACGTCGTTGGAGGGCTGACGTTAGCAAGAACTTATCTCAGGTGAGGTCGCGGCCGTGCACTGTGCATATTTCAAAATAAAATAAAAAACTTGTGCGAATTCCAAGTCAAGAATTGACAGGTGGAGCGCAAGACAGATCAAATAGGCGAGACCAATGATTAAAGAAGATAGAACTCTTTGGACATTTCGTTATTATCGGTATATACCTATATTTATCTATTCATTATTATCGGTGGCAAGAGATGTCAAGGCAGATGTCAAATTACTTGATGTTAACCCTCATAACGTGATTGGAGACGACTACTACTGGTCTCCACTACAGAACGCCACTTTCATAAACTTACATAATATTTTCATAATAGATATTCATAGGATATAGGCAACTTCATAACAAGCATAATTATTAAAGTAATAAACAAAAGGCATAAAAATAATAATTAAAAAAAACACGACTGTCTTAGCTAGTGTCACTCGGGATGATGTAAGAATTCTAACGATACATCCAACTCTGTTCAGGCATTTAAAAGTTATATACATGAAACCTGATAGCATTACCCTCCTTTTTTAGACCATCGTGTAAAATCATACTCAAGTTAACGCTGCACAGAAGCGTCTAAGTATCTTATTTCGTTGCTAAGTATACATTATTTTATTAGTGGGAGGACTAACTCTTCTGCGAGTGTCCGTCTGGGTTGTTACCACCGCTTTGCTCGTGAAGTCTGCCGCCAAGCAGTAGTGTGCAAGCATTACTGTGTTCCGGTTTGATGAGCAGAGTATCCAGTGAAATTACTGGGCTTATGAGACTTAATACCTAATGTCTCAGGGTAACGAGCGCACTGCAGTGCCGCGCAGGCCTTTGTGTTTCAAAGTTCTGGGTGGCACTGCAATTGTTATGGGCCAGCGTTATGCTTACCATCAGGCAAACGACCAGCTCGTCTCGTTACCAAATAACATAAAAAAAAAAACATTATTTTGCTTCTAAGTATGAAAACTACAACCTTACATAAGCACAGATTAAATATTTAAAGGACCAACCGCCGAGAAGACACCCGTTCAATCTTCCCACTTGATTGATGACGTAAGGATCGAATGGATGACCGAATGAATGACCGAATGAAATCGATTTAGTGAGCAATGGCTGCCATTTGCATATGTATGGAGGTTGAAATGAGGGTCTTTATAAAGTCGAGATTTGCTGAATATCACTTTGATGGAGGCTTTGTGTTGTTCATAGGGTTTAATCATAATGTTGCATAAAACTCATCCCAAGCTCAGTACAAGTAGTAACAGATGTAGATTGACTGCAAAACAAGTTTTTCAATATCTGAAAGATAAAGCGAAACGAATTATTGATGAGTGACAGAGACAGCCGCTTGTAGACTAGATCCACTGCACTTACTGTGCTAATCATTATAAATAGTCTAAATTAGCTTTCGCCTGCGGTTTCACCCGCATTGTATATACATATCTTTATAAATTGTAGTCTATGGGCCTTACTAATAAAGACTGTATAAAGTTTGTATAGTTACACAATTTTTTGTCTCTTTCGATTCAGTTTAAAATTGCCAAAGCACAATAAAGACATAAAAAACATTATGTAACCATATATACAATACAGTCTTTACTAGTAAAGCCCTTAGTGTTATTCTGATGTGTAAGCTATATTAGTGCAAAGTTTCATAAAAATGCGTGAAAGAGTAATAAACACCCATTCCATCCATGCTCACAAACTTTCGCATTTATAAATAAATAAACGCTTACACTCATATCCCCCGTACTAGGATTCCCTGTGTTGCTGGTGGCATGGACACATACAGATACACAAACATCCAATACCCGAGAACAAACTTTATGCTTACACAAAATCTGCCCCGGCCGGAAATCGAACCCGGGACCCCTCGCTTTGCAGGCAGGGTTACTACCAACTTAGCTACAGAACCGTCAATATTAGTAAGAGTATTATTTTTGTGAAATTTTTGACAGGTTAGCATTTGACTGCTGATGTGAACTTGTGAAGATTGACGACCTTCAACAGAAGGTAGCAGAATAAACCTAAACCTAACGTCAGAATTTCGATGGCAGAGTAAAAACTCGATGGCGGGTTAAGTCAAGTTAGCCTTTCTTTATAATATATATCCTTCCACATATACACAGCATCTGAATAAGCCAACTGAGCCAACTTGTAGGCACTTGCAATTCCAACTCACATAACTTCGCAAGCGCAGAAATTGCTTGTCCAAACAATAGTTTCTCCCGATCTGCGTAATTCAGGCCCGTACACAATCACGCAGGTGCGGGACAATAGCTTTGGTCTATAGCAAGCGGTCACGCGCGTCCGGCGATCATAGACATTATAGACTGTACCCACTGTGACCAATACGATCGAAAACAAGCAAAGGCATTATCTATTCTATACAAATAAATAAAATTTAAGTGTCTGTTTGTATTATCAAAATAACAGCTTTTTATCAAATGCATAATGAAAGTATATACGGTACCTATAATTATAAAACAACCATTTTTAAAATTTTTGTCTGTCGGTCTGTTTGTTCCGGATAATCTCCGAAAGGCCTGGGCCGATTTTGACAGAACTTTCACTGGCAGATAGCTGATGTTATAAGGACTAACTCAGGCTACTTTTATTTTAGAAAGATAATTATGGTTACGCCAAAAAAAATAAAAACCATGAAGTCCCCTCCGCGCGGGTGAAACCGCGGGCAGCAACTAGTAAATAAGTAAATATTTAACCAAGGCAAAAAGACGCTTCCACCTCCTGGCTTCCTCCTCCACACATACGTACTAAAGACAAACATCCAAGACCCAAGAGTGTAATAGTTTTTCTGTAATAGTCTGATTAAACATATATGTTCACCGTCACACTAATCAAAGACTATAATTTGGTATTATTATCATCTGATCTGACTGATTGATTGATCTGATAATAGTCTAATACTAATATAAAGCGAACTCTATGAGAGTGTTTTTTTTTTAAATAATATTTTTTTACAAAAATTTTTTTTTATGCTATCTAATTTACGTTGTTATTAAAGCCATCAATATTGTAGTACGCTTCATCAAAACTGTTAGAATCTCGGCTTACCATTACCGGTTCATCAGAAGAACAGATCGGGTCCAGTGGGTGCATGCTATTATTGAGATTGCCCTTCGATTTTACTGCGTGTGGCCGGCGATTGTTTACATTAACCGGTTATTGTGGATACGGTTTATGAAGTAAACATTTACCGGGAAAATAATTGAACTCAGTGAACAAAAAGAAAAAGGAAAATTCTTCGTTTTTTTCATACTTATGTAGTATATCTACAAACGCTTATCTATATCCTGATGATGAACATAGGGCATCATAATGAAATAACATAAGTGATGCCGCACATTGACCCAACGAACGCGACATTTTGCTGCGGACAAGCTTTTTCATACATTTGGTATGGAATCGGCGCAATCTGAGAGTTCGAGTGGCCGCGACCGAGCCGTAAGCTGAGGCGGTGGCCGCGATTGACTCCCCACCTACACTCGACCACAAACGCTGGCTTCTCTCCGCCCGCACAAAATAGAGAACAGAAGGGACGCTGGGGCGTGTAAGGGGCACCTTAGACGCTCAAGCAAACGTGCAAGCAAGCGCGCATTTCGAGTATCACGAAATCCGCGCTTGACGCAAATGCGTTGTTATTTTGACAAGCAAACGTACGTTTGCTTGAGCGTCTAAGGTCCCCTAAGAACGGCGGCTGAGCGCCCGAGTGCCTCTTCTGTTCTCTCTATTTTGTGCTATAGCCACTGGTGGCCACGTCTAGTGCGAAAAATACAAGACAACATGATACAAAATACAAAAAAAAATATTGACAAAAAGAGAAATGATTGTTTCAATAACCTAATCTACTTTAGTAAAATCGGTCATAAAAGTGCCAGAGATATCTCATACAAAAGTATCTCTATGCGCTAATTTCGTACTCCAATCTCACGAAATAGCAGCGCGTTTATTACAAATAAACTGTCAAGTGCAAAAGCTCCCACACCAAGGGTTCCGTACGTAGGAAGTACTATCGACAGTAGATAAATGTACATATTGCACAAATATTTTATTTTACATTTACCATTATGATTATCAGTTTTTTTAACGGCCTTTATTAACTAGCTAATAAATCAATTAACACTATATATCTAACCTAGCTAGCTACAAAAACAGTTGGATAATCTACAAGCCCAAGTAGGCCTATAGCTAATCCAAATGTTCCAGCCCACTACTAGTTGGAAGCGTACCCAGCATGCTGGCGGCATTGCCTCGTTAAACCGCAATGCTGATCCGTTGAGCCAAATAGTTACAGCATTTTGGTTACGCGTCGCATCATTTACCATTATTGTATGTCAGAAAAATAAATGTGTAACTTGTGATCTCATTAATTGCTATGGATATTAAGTAGGTAGTATAGATTTAGAATACCTATTAGCCTGTTAAAATAATATTAGATTTTTTTGTGTAGTGTTATACTCGTATATAGTTTTATTAATTACTTTAAGTTTGCTACGTCCTCAGCCCGAAAAAAAGTGTGTTTTTGGCGACTAGCGCAAGAGCACCGCGTGGGATCGAACCACGTCGGTACGGACCTCGGCTTGGGCCGTCGCCGTGAGAAAGGGAGGATCGGGAGAGAATAGCCCCGGCCGCACGAGTGCAACCGTTTGAAGTAGGCTCTAATCTAGCTAAAGCTACTTCTCGTGGGCCCGAGGTGGGCGCTCGCGGAATTTCGTGTATGTGTGTGAGGTGTGTATGACTCTAGTTGCCTCGTTCCAAAGCCTACACCATCGAGAAGAAGGGCAAGAAACTCGACGGCGGAGTTGCTACGTCCTAACAGGGTGCCTAGATTTAAACTTAAATGTAATTGTAGGTTAATGTGCTCAAGAACTGCACAAGCTAATTCACCCTTCACCCATTTGCAACCAGACGTTCAGCGGAGCGCCACCTTTCTCATATATAATTATATTCTTTCACCTTTTTTCTCATATATAGATAACTCAATCCGCTTTTAGGATAAAGGTTCATGCCAAGTAAACAACAAAGAGTCCTATAATGGTTCCGTTTTCGCCACCGCGACGTACGTAACCATAAAAATAAACGGCACTTTCGACCCCAACATCCAAGAGACTAATTTATATAATACCATAGAATTTATTAATCAAACAGGTCGGTACAACAACTGCTACCATAAAATTGTATCGAAGAAAGTTAAACAAGCAAAACTTGTCGATAATTATTATATACATAAGTACGCAGCGGTTTATTGCTGTAAATTAACTGGGATTGTGGAAGCCGGCAGATGTGGTATTTAGAACGAAATCAATCGATCTACTAAATCTAATAAGGTAATAACTGACAATAATTATACTCTTTTTCAAATAGCAAGTCACCTGGGACAGGTACATAGAACGTAAAATACTAGGTAAACATTTCCTGTGACGTCACACCAATAGCTGAATATATTTTCTATTTAGCAGTGAAAACATTAAGCAAACTTACAAGAAAAACTACTAAAATAAATGGCAAAAGACACAAGATTTTGGAAGGGTCCCAGGTGACTTGCTATTTGAAAAAGACTATAGTATGTTCTTAATGCAGACCGTATAGACGCTTATGCAAGTATGTGTTTTGCTGTCAAAATAACCATGCTTTTGATTACGAGATAATACATGCGCAAGCTCGGCTTGATGCAAAACCATCAAAAAACCACGAAATAGATAAGAACGTCAATATGGCTAGATAGTGCTGTCTCGGAGCCTGGGCTCAAAGCGATGACTGCTCCGCTGTACGCTACATATCTCAAGAGGGATACGTTTACGTACGGCTTGAAGTGAAACCATGAAACAGACAAGAACAGGAATACGGCTACATAGTCGGCGTAGTACGGCTATCTTTTTCACTCCCTCGAAGCCCTGCATGGCTCAAAGCGACGATTGATCCGCTATATACATCACTTGCACACCAAGATTCTATTCTGTATTGGCGCAGTGGTTGTGAAACTATTTTTTTTTAGTAGAGGTCGTAGCTCGTAGCCTTTTGTCTCAAACGCAAACTAACTTATGAAATCATCATGAATCCTTTTCAGTACGAATTATTTCTGGTCAGACCAAAAAACTAAGAATATCTGCTTCATTTCTTTGATCTGCGCCAATTTCTTAACATTGGAATGGAACTGGTCGCTACGACACTTGTCCATTGACAATCTAATTGCGATCGATTATGTTTATAGAGCTGTTAGTACACGTATCCGGTGGTACCTACAGATGAAATATGTGGGATGTGAGCTGCGACGATTGGAATGATAATGTTAAAGCTTAATTAGAAAATAATATTAATAGGTGGTGTTATAAAATAACTGTACTACGAGAGTAAATGACATCGATTAAGCTTGTAAAGAAATATCTATAAATAAATTTACCATCTTAGCATGACACGAACATTTTATTAACTCAACAACTTTGTATTAATAATTGCTACTGCTTAGAAATTCATTACAGTCAGTGCAGACTGCTATAAGAGACTAGATATTTTTCCAGTGGTATTAACAACTCTGTATAAATACAAAATTGCTTACAATGTACACGCAACCAACGATTACCTCTGCCGGTAGGACAACTGACAAATAAACAGGATCCTGCCAGTAGTTACGTAATTTATTATTCACCATCTTGCCTGTTGTTGTGAAGGAAATTGTAGTGTGGATGAACCTTTATTACCCGTTGTGAAGATAGACTTGATTGGAATGCTATAACAATAATTTCTTTTTTGTTTATTCGTAAAAAATTTGATAACAGTCTTCGAGAAACAAAATGTAGTCAAAGGTAGAGTTAAAAGTTAAATAAAAAGTGTACAGGTTAAGATTTATAACAAAGCGTGTTTAGTTTTTTTGTGTTTTCTTTTTTATTTTGCATTTTGACAGCTCCGTGGCAAAGTTGTAGTAAGAGTTTTTTTTATTTTATTTTTAGGCACATACGAAACAAATTGATGTAGTTGCATTTACGCACAAAGTTCCTTTCTGTATTATATTTAAAATAACGTTAGCTATTATAAACGAACTTGATAAATAACAAATCTTTATTACATTTTTGCAAATAAATTAAAAAAAAAACAATCATAAAAAAGTCATCTCATTCGATGTTTAAACAAAGTTTACCTATATAACAATTGTAATTTAAACATTTAATAACTCAATTCGAAAGCAAATCAAGCAAAAGATAATAAACTTTTGTCCACACCCGCAATTCAAACAATAATAAATCAGTTTAATGTTTCATTTCCGACGTTTTAATCCATTCAATCTTCTTTAAAGAACCGTGGCAAAACTATAAAATTGAATAGAGTGTAATAACCGCTCTATATAATTACCAGCGCGCAAAACCTGTCGCATGACGGGCACAATAATTTAATCTGAATGCAGGAAGACTGGCGCCACTGCTTTGTCATATTACTGGTACAGTCATAATAGTGCAATTTTTCTTATTTTACGCACTTTAATAATAGATTTTATGTATTTTACTGCATAGCGTGTGTGACATTTTCTAATAGGTATTTTTTGGCCGAATTATTCAGCAAGATACGTATTCCAACATTTAATTCCAGATATACACCCCTTCTTTCCGTAGGTACCTTCTGTTAAAACCAATTACAAACAAACTACCCATTTTTGATAGGATTTTGATATTTTCTATGAACTGTCAAAATAAGAAGCCATATGATGCCTTATCGAACGCACACTGGTACGTTAGATAAGGCATCATATGACTTCGCAGTTCTTTGGTTATAATTTTTTTTACATCGGATTACAATCGCAAGGTCTGTATAGTGAATAAGTAGATATTTACTGAGGAAGCTCGCTTCAACTGCATCGTGACTTTCCATCAGGTGAGATCGCGGTAGAACGCAGTTAAAGACTGAAAGAATAAAACTTAAAGTAGTTGATATAATTTTAATTAATTTTAATTTTATTTGGTAACGAGACGAACCGGCCGTTTGGCTGATGGTGAGCATAACGCCGGCCCATAACAATTGCAGTGCCACTCAGAACTTTGAAACTCAAAGTCCTGCGTGGTACTGCAGTGCGCCCGCTATCCTGAGACATTAGGTATTAAGTCTGATAAGCCCAGTAATTTCACGAGCAAAGCGGTGGTACCAACCGAGACGGACACTCGAAGAGTTAGTCCTACCACCTAGAAATGCCACTGATAAAGTGGTATTATCATCTCTATACACATCAAAGCTGTCCAGTTGTGTGCAGCCCAACTGAACAGTAGTTCGTTGTTATTACATACTGCGTACTCTGGCGGCAGTACGTTGACTCCTTTTAATAGTATATTGCGTACCAGTGGATTAGCTAGTCGGCTTACATGGTGGGATAAAAAGTATGAGACGTAAGTACGTGCTACATCGTCGCTTACCTTCTTTTTTTTTAAATAAACGCTTACACTCATACCTCCGCACTAGGATTCCCTGTGTCGCAGGTAGCATGCACACACACAGATACACATCACAAACATCCAATATCCGAGAACAAACTTTATGCTTACACAATAACTGCCCCGGCCGCAAATCGAACCCGGGTCCCCTCGCTTTGCAGGCAGGATTACTACCAACTTAGCTACGGAGCCGTTA
The DNA here is from genome assembly GCA_907269065.1 of Crocallis elinguaria. Lineage (NCBI taxonomy): Eukaryota > Metazoa > Arthropoda > Insecta > Lepidoptera > Geometridae > Crocallis > Crocallis elinguaria. The sequence continues at coordinate 6,138,345 of OU026076.1, forward strand.
GGAGTTCTATTATATATTCTGTGCTGCAGGTGAGATGGTAGTCAAACCGTCAGGTACTCGGCCTCTGGAGCGTCCATCTTTAGGCCAAAATTCCACTTTAGTTAAGGGTGAGTCTCCAACTTCTCGACCTTCAGAGTGAGCTAAGTCTTCAGCCTGATGTACTCCACGTACACATGTATGACGCACGTATATCTGCGTCGTTGGTATTGCAGAATAATAATTAATGGAAATAATATATTGTTATCAAAAGCAATACATATTTAGATTTATTATTAATTATATAACAACACAATAAACTTATTTATACTGTTGGTTTCGGTTCGAACAGACACAAGCTTAAATGATAGAGGCTGTTTTCTCAAAATCAAATCAAAAATAAAAATGTTTTTTATTTCTGTAACCAAAAATGTATATACATACAAACAAGGTGGGGACCTTCTTTTAAGTATGAAAATACTTGTGCCAGAGGGCCCCGCTCTTCCATATCCATTACAGAATATTATAATTTATAAGTAGGTTAAACAGTCTATTACAGTATATAAAACAAACAAAAAAAAAGTGTATAAGTGTGAGTGCGTGTGTGTGTGTGTGTGTGTGTGTGTGTGTGTGTGTGTGTGTGTGTGTGTATGTGTGTGTGTGTGTGTGTGTGTGTGTGTGTGTGTGTGTGTGTGTGTGTGTGTTTGTGTGTGTGTGGGTGTGTGTGAATGTGGGTGTGTGTGGTTGTGTGAATGTTTATGTGCGTGTGTAGTAACTATCCAGTACCTTAGTTTAGAATTAAGTTTTTATGTTTTTTATTTAAGTATTTATATTTATAATTGTAGATATTATTATGTGTATTCTCAACGTATATATATATTTTTTATGTTATTTGGTAACGAGACGAGCTGGTCGTTTGCCTGATGGTAAGCATAACGCCGGCCCATAACTTTGAAACACAAAGTCCTGCGCGGCACTGCAGTGCGCTCGTTACCCTGAGACATTAGGTATTAAGTCTCATAAGCCCAGTAATTTCACTGGATACTCTGCTCATCAAACCGGAACACAGTAATGCTTGCACACTACTGCTTGGCGGCAGAATTCACGAGCAAAGCGGTGGTAACAGCCCAGACGGACACTCGCAGAAGAGTTAGTCCTACCACTAACGAAATGCTATGTAGCATTTTATCTATCAGTTTTCCAGGTCGTGCATGAAAAACTGTTAGGTGCGTAGCTATTTCTTTTCAGTGAGGCTAATAATGACCTACTTATAATTATGTTGTAGAAAACAGCACTTTTTAGCTCCTTAGGAAGCTAGTAGGTATAATAAGTTTATTTCAATTTGTGTATTATACCTAGCATCATGTAAACCCAGAGCAATAAGGAAAAGATTGGCACATCTCGGCTACCGTTGCCTCAGGCTCCGTCTTAGGTAATCTCACTTATTATGTACGTATTAACTTACGTAGTCTACAACACCTTGGTACCTTGTCACTGTGAAGAGTGCACACTATTTCATAACCTATTCCGCCAACTATTGTTACTGATTTTCTCACATGGTACAGATGGGATTGGACAAACGTGAGGAGCTTTATCTCGCCTGATCTGTTAGTGCTTTTCACCCATGGTAGGGTAGCTTTTGGCAATTGTCTTGCCTGATCTTGACTTCCAAAAACTTCCAAAACAGGAGGAGGTTCTCAATTTAGTTGTGCTTTTTGTTATGTTTGTTGCCTCAGATCTCCATAATTTATAAACCATTTTGAAAAAACGTTTCTTAATTTGAAAGGATATACTTTCAAATTGGTACCGTAGAAATTTCATCAAAATCGTAGTTTGTCATTGAAATCAGTTTGGAGCAAACAATTATTTTCTGAGGCATTGGGAAAATGTTCACAAATGTACCAGATGTCCATGTCGCTTTTATTTAGCGACACAACTCACAAAGGATTTATAATACAAGACCGCAGCATAAATAAATCCAATCTAAATCAACAATGCAGGCTAGGATTGTCGCAATATCCTAACACTACGATTCCCAACCTCTCGCCTCACTATGCTCCATTTTTTTACCTATAATGTACAGTTATGAATAAAATGTTTTATCTGTTATCTGTATAACTCTCTCATATTTTTTTATATTTTAACTTACCACACTTCAGGGCTTGTACTGAATCTACTAGTATCATTGAAAATATATTTTTTTTCTTTCTCCTTCGATCTTTGCGTATCTTTTAATTTTATATTATAAAGGATCGTGATGTTGGTTTTGCGACCTTGCAACGACATCCAACTGTAGGAGAGCGCAGTAGACGCTCAGCCCTATATTTTTGCGTGTCATTGATTTCATCATCATCATCATCATCAGCTGGAAGACGTCTACTGCTGAACATAGGCCTCCCCCATAGAACGCGACCTGTATCGACTACTCGCCTCTTGTATCCAACGGTTTCCCGCGGTTGTGACAAGGTCATCAGTCCACCTAGCTGTGCTCATCATTGATTTAACTCTATTATATTAGGATTACCAAGTGGGTTTCCAGAGTGTCGACATCCCTGTTTGCGTCTCAAAAATTTTTATTTCCAGGGATGAATTGCCTTCAAAATATTTAACAACTTTGTACCTGAGTCAGTATTAAACCACGTCAAACTCCTCAGTGTTTTGAAACCCAGTAGAATTTGAGTGAACTAAGAATTAAACGAACAGCAGTTTAAGAAACACTGTCCAAGTAGTCATTTAAACTCAGAAACAATACGAAACGATCTCCTATCAAACCTCACATATGCAAATTGAGATTGCGTTAACAACTGTTGTCAGATCAGAGCACAATGCCGGAAATTGCATTGCTTGTTATAGCCACCGTTTTGCCACAGTCAATTTTATGACAGTGGAGTTAAACAAAACACCTGGCGAAATTCAACCTAAATTACGCTGTTTTAAAACGTAAATTCCCGTGAACATGATACTTGCAACGTCTCAAAATATCGAGAGCTCATCAGTTTATAATATTAACCACGGTAAATATGCTGTTATAATGTATTCAACCGGGTTAGATTTCTGCAGAGCTAGCATGCTACAGCGCCGTACATGGTGCATGCATTGATTGATGTATAAGCATCAATCACAGACCAATTTATAAGTCGAAAAACTCCAAAGTTCGTTTACTTTTATGACTGTCGATGCAAAACAGTGAAAAGAAGCACAAATTCTTCTCTAAAGGCAAACTATGTATGTCAATATGCATTATATAGGTACAAATATTCATAAAATAAACTACATCTGTGGTGAAATAGCTCGCAACGGTCCTAATTTGCTATCTAAAATCAACTTGCTATACTGGAGTTGACTGTGGATTTATAATGCAATCGACTCCCGATAATGAATGAGAATCGGTGTGAATGAACTTTGCAGAAAACTGGCTTTATGAATGAAGTATGCCTTCTAACCGTTAATCAGCAGTAGGGCTTGTCGCAAAAAGGAAAAATCCGTGGAAGCGTGGATCGCTAGAGTGGCTGTCAATATTTTCCTTGGCACTACGCTTAACGTGGTTACCACCATTGAAATGATCGTCAAGTAACTTTCAGGTTAAATATAGGTAGTAATCAAACTCGGCAATATACAAATTAAACTGTCTTAGTATATATAATAAGTGGTACTAACTTTTTATACAATGACGTACCAAGATGTGCAGGTTGATTGCCCGGTGATAAGTATAATGCGTGTAGTTTCATATGCCCAGTAACTTTACTGACTAAAGTAGTTTATTTATGGTTAACGAATTTATTTCTCATAAAGAATATAGTTCACTTACAATGAGTTTACAGATCAATAAATAGAGCCCAAGGATCACATAGGTATATCTCAATAAAGTGTCTAATCTCTAACTAAGGTTCCCTTTACTTAGAAAGGCAAAGAAACTACGACACTGGCTTACCTACGTGAAATCGAAACGGGTACAACGTTCAAATGATACGAAACAAATAACTAATTTTAAATGTTGCAAAATAATGAAAGAAAGGCAATTTCATAAATAGGAAATAATCTGTAAAAGAATGAGATACATATAGTAAAAGAGAATACAGGACTCAAGACTTGATCATCGTTTTATTACTCTGCTATCTCTTGTCTGTCTTCTCTATAGTGTTGTAGGCTTTGGAACGAGGCAAGAGTCATTGCAATTTCCAGCACCTCGGGCCCATGAGAAGTAGCTTTGGCTAGATTAGGGCCAATTCAAACAGACGCATTCGTGCGCCAGGGGAAGCTATTCTCTCCCGACCCCGTATCCGAATGACGACTCAAGCCGAGGTTCTTACGGTGTAGTTCACCCCACGCGGTGCCCTTGACCTAGTTGCCACACACCATTTTTTAGTGCTGAGCTCCATTTGCGCTCTCCAATAACCATGATGGTGTAAAGGTCGTCAGAACAAAAACATGTACCTTTATAAAAAACAAAGCTTTATTGTAGGACTGCATATTATAGAGTAGGAACTACGATATAACAACTCATCATCATCATCATTATCATCATCACAGCCGGAAAACGTCCAGTGCTGAACATCGGAGGACTAACTATTCTGCGAGTGTCCGTCTGGGTTGTTACCACCGCTTTGCTCGTGAAGTCTGCCGCCAAGCAGTAGTGTGCAAGCATTACTGTGTTCCGGTTTGATGAGCAGAGTATCCAGTGAAATTACTGGGCTTATGAGTCTTAATACCTAATGTCTCAAGGTAACGAGCGCACTGCAGTGCCGCGCAGGCCTTTGTGTTTCAAAGTTCTGGGTGGCATGCAATCGTTATGGGCCGGCGTTATGCTTACCATCAGGCAAACGACCAGCTCGTCTCGTTACCTAATAACATAAAAAAAAAACTGCATCCTCCATGAATGGATGATTTTGCTATAACACACCACGCTAATATCTTATAGGTTACTTACTCAAGAAATAAATAAGAAAAAGAAACGGCCAAAGCTGCAGGGCACAGCTAGTTCAAAATAAATAGAGCCACACTTGTTACAGTACCACAGAATAGATAATATTACAAGACAGTACTACATTCTCAGTGTAGGTAAATCTAATGCCACATTGCAGACTATAGTCACACTAAACGATGCCCCAAGCAAGGAACAACCTGTTTAAAGCACTTGTCTTTTACCACTGCAATAATTATAGCAATTTAAACCTTGTCTTCTTATTGTGAAAGTACATTTTCAGGTATGATAGTATTTAGACTTGTCCTTTTGTCGTGTTTAGCTATTCTATTTCTATCGTCAGTAATTTCTTCTAATAAAGTTCAATATCCATCCAGTTGTTTTAGATAGGGTGGTATTGCAGTTTTTGATTACGCTTCAAAATTTGTGACAAATATTCCATGTCTGACTCCCTAGTTTGATTGCTATATATTTTTTAACAATTTCAAAGTCTGACTTCAGACTCCCTTAAACCAACCAACGTCCATACCACTATTGTAGTAATTGTACCAAAAGCTCCTTCCTATAAGTGATTAAACGTTATTACTGCACGGACTTCACATGTATTCAGTTTAACATCCCTATCTGACAGTATCAGGATATAATAAACGTTCATAATATGTCAAATCGAGTTTCCACTCAACATACAGAAGGTCATAACTATCGACCATGTCATCACGTAACATTAATTTATTTATTTATTTAATTGAAACGGACAGATCCAGTTACATCAATTAATGAAAAGAAAATAGCCTGACAAAATTAAATTATGTTAGGATGTCAGTGGGTAATTACAATACAAAGTCAAAATAAATTACATAAGATCAAGTAAATAAACAATAATCAAAACAGTAAACAGGTCAGACACTAAATTAAATTAATAAAAATAAAAATAAACCAAAAAGTCAATCATACTTCGTCTCGCAGTATTTCAGGCATTCAAACAATATCTCCTTCCAGCCATCCGCAAACAAATCAATGTCAGGTTTAGCGTCCAGGAGGGCATTCAAATTAAGTGAGATAATAGCCAAAAGCTAGCTAAAACACAACGCATTTATCTAAATGCGTTGTGTTTTAGCTAGGTATGTATCTACATAGATGGGCAGACGCCTCTTTATTGTACAATAAAGAAAATTACAACAGTTTTTACAAGTAGGTAAGCTTGGCGGCTTTATCACTAGGCAGGCAACTGTAAGCTACTTATACGAGTAAACTTTCAATTGTTTTAGTGTGCAAAAAGATAGGTAAGGTTATCTTAGAAAATATTATGTTTATGATTACCTCTAGCTTTTAACTCATCAGATGCCGCGGAAGATCCAAGCAATACACAATCAGATTTTCTATTGTGTCTGGAATCCTGGCGCATGAGCGGTTGATAGACTAGCGTAACAAAAACATCCATCACCTCCCGAACTACATTGCACCTTTTGTCCAGCAGCCTTCACACAGTAAGTTAGTTCGCAATTTATGCGTACAAAGGAATCAACACGAAAGGAACTCGCCTCAAGGCGATAGTAAGTTACGAGCTGCAGTGTTACACGCAGGCTTATCTCACCATCTGCTCATCTGACGTGCTTTACAATCATACTCCTGATTTTCTTAATGATCGTTGATGTATGAGCTCTTGTAAAAGAGTTTCGTAGAACCGAACCTTTAAAGCAATTGTTGCTGCTTGATTGGTAGCTAAAGTTAGCTGTTGCTCGTGGTTTTGCCCGCGTAGTGTTTCTCACAGGCTGTGCCCCATATCTTTAAGCAAAATTTCGTTGATCCTTTGAAGCGTCAAAGGACATATCAAAAAACATACTTTCGCATTACTACCAGTAGTGACACTGTTAATTTGATCCATTTTTTACAACGGCAGTTGTTAGATGTGTAATGTAAAAATGCCTTAAATTAAAAAAAAAATATTTGTTAAAAAAGGGAAAAGTCACAATTTGCAATTTTTATTTTGCTTTGACTGTGTTGTGTTTCTAGGTAGGTGATAGATAAAGGTGATAGACGCGCTAAAACTTGAATGGGTTTGCTTTCAAGTACAGCTTTTTTATACTATTTGATAACGAGCTGGTCTTTTGCCTGATGGTAAGCATAACACCGGCCCATAATAATTGCAGTGCCACTCATAAATCTGAAACACAATGGCCTGTGCGGCACTGCATTGTGTTCGTTACCCTGAGATATTAGATATTGGTGTCGATTCTGTCATATCATACCTAAACCTAGTTTAAGTTTCTAAATGAGAACATCTCTCTCTTTCTCTAACTAAATCTCTCTAAATGAGAACATGAGAAAGAGATGGAATATATTTTTGACCTGTCAAATTAATCCACTTGTGTCTAGTGTAAACTTAACGGCAATGAATTTAGTGGCGTCTAATTTATCAAATGAGAAGAGAATGACTGAAAAATGGAGCGATGGCACGTCCGGAATAGAGTGCTCGTCTGTGGGCTCGAAATTGAACCATCGCCATAGCGGCGCGCGGAGTATGAATAGTCCGGTAGCGCTAGCACTTTTTGGGGTCATAACTTACCATAATTCTAGAGTAGCTAATTTTTTGCCTGAGGATACAGTTGTACATAAAAAGCTTATTATTGAGTTTTGTGTCACATCGTGCACTTGCATTTTCAGGAATTCAATGGTTTGTGACTGTTTTGTTTAAATCAACATAAAACTGTCAAAATACATATAGAGTTTAAAAATATAATGGTATTGTATCTAAGATAGCCTGAGTAGTATGCAAACCTAATTTGTGTCAGTTTCATTCATTACAAACTGACATACGGTCAGTATGCAAAAACTTTGTCAAAATAAAATTATATTTGAAAATTTAGACACGACATAATTCAGATCACCTAAATATGCCCATTAAATAAATTTGTGCCTAATTAAGCCACAGGTTTTGACGATAATTAATTATATTGCTTTTCCAAGCTTTTGTAGCTTCAAAAATATATTGCCATTATTAGAGTTTACATATTCAAAATCATAATTGCATGACAGATCGACAGTGTAAATTTGTGTCATTTTCATGCACGGTTTATATGAAAAAATGATTACGGTTTCACCGAACGAAAATTGCAGGCGGCGGGCGTGCGGTGGCGACGCGCGGCGGGCGGGAGATATAGATAGATATACCTACGCGCTACGTACCGACACGCGAACAGAGCGTGTTCGTACCTGTCTACAGCTCGTTCTATTCTCTCAGCCGCGCCGCGCGCCGGCGCCTCGCGTCTGCGGCGCGCGGCGCAAGTACGGAAGTTTTTTGTGGTTTTGATTTTATGTCACACGGAGCGGCAACGTCGCACGCTGCGGTATATAGCGCGGCTCTGTTTTCGAGTAATGTATACTCGCTCGCACGGCGGCAACGTCGCACGCTGCGGCATATAGCGCGGCTCTGTTTTCGCAAAGTAATGTATACTCGCTCGCACGACAATAAATGAACGCGCAAGGTCACGCGGCTGGCCGGCTGGCAACTGTACGCCGCGCGCGGCCCCGGCCGTTGCCCCCTCTCTCTCACGAGTCACGATTTTTTCGCGCCAAAAGGTTTGTTTTCTTTTTTACTAGGATTCTATGGGTAAAAATGACACAAATTTTGGATAGTGTTTCGTTACATTATAGTCATAATAAAGACGTAAACTCTAATAAATTAAATTTCCTTTTTTGGCTTTTACAGGATGTTTTACGAAAAAAATAAAATTGCTACAAAAGACGTGGATGAATTTGACACAAATTCTTTTGAACAACAGATACCAGTGATCTAAAACGCATAAGACCTATTTAACATAGGCGAATATTCTTTTAGAGCTATTTAGGCCACGTGTTAGGTATTGGTTAAAAAACAGTGTTCCCGTGGACGGAAATGACACAAAATGCATATGTACATCGGCTACTACTTGGTTAGTATCACGAAAGTGAAATTTTCTACTCTGATATTCTTTTCGTCCGATTATGTTCGAAAAGACAAATACCTAAATATCTACCTAAAATGACACAAATTAAGGAATTAGGTTGTGCTAATGGTCTAGAACCTATATGCAAAAAACCAAAGATTTTAATATTTTCGAAACCTCAAACCCTAGCGCTATCCGTCTAGAACGCTCGTGTTTTTGTTGAATTTTACTATAGCAAAACTTCAGTCACATTAAGTTTTATGCGTCCTATACCCACTACCCAGCCACTAAATGTGTATGTGTAAAAATATGTTGATCTAACTGGTACAGTAAAAATCTATAAATTCTTCAATCGTGATTACATTTTTATATCCCCATTATTCAAAACTTAAAAACCAGTTATTTAAATAATAATTATTTATTAACTTCTCTAACTTAACTACTAGAAGAATAGTGTACCGTGCGAACAGGTGGTTATGTGATTGCGGCCCACACCATTATGAGCAGCTACTTTTTTTTTAATCTTTCAATGTCGTAGAAGGGTTGAAGAAGGAGTGAGTGGTTTGTGTGAGGACCATATAGTTTGTTGTCGGGTCTTGGATGTTTGTGTTCTGTATCTGTGTATGTCCATGTCACCTGCCATACAGGGAATCCTAGTAAAAGAGTATGAAAGTGTTAGCGCTTAAAGAGGTTCGTAATGCTCGTGCGAGGAACCTGAGCACTATTTTATAGGTGAAGGTTCTGATCACTGTATATGTTTTAGTTGTCCACGGGCTATTATAGCGAGCAACTATTTTTGTTCTCAGTTCAAATGCGCTTCGGTGGAGTACTGGCCTTATACCGGTAACCAATCCATCTGTGAATTCACTTTGCAAGTTTTACTGCCAATTAAACGGTTAATTTCTTTTTCATTGTATAATTACGATGTAATTTATTACTTCGTTTTGTATGATTACTTATTTTATGATTTGTGGCTTCATAGCTACTTTTGTAGCGATAGGTACTCAGGGAAAGCGTGGTCGTTGACTTTTATAGCTTTGTCGTCAATTTCAACAGACTCAATTAATGGTGAAATCATTTTTATGTATAGCCGGTTTAAATACCTATATATTTGTAATACTACAAAGTAACCGGGTGAGAAGATCGTTTACCTGATGGAATGTTTAACACCTGCCTAAATCCTCTTATGTGTAAAAGTCCTGTGTGCAGTGTCACACAAGACTTTGATAAACAAAGACCTGCGTGGCACTGTAGAGCGCTCACTACCCTTAGGTATTAAGTTTCATACGCACAGTAATTTTAGTGACTACTTTGCTTATCAAAGCAGAGCTTTCTCTAACTTATAAACGTTAGAGAAAACTCCGCTTTGTAAGCTACAAAGCTTAGAACTTTCTCAGATAATATAATATACAGAATGGTCAATCAAGATAGGTCAGTACCCATTTTAATTGACCATTCTGTATATTGGCGTCAACACCGTTTTATTTCTGATTTTCAAGTACAGTAATTTATCTATACAACTAAATGAAATTGAAGTGTCTGTTTGTAATATCAAAATAAGAGCTTTTAAATACTTATATGCATATAAAAGTATATACGGTAACTATAAGAACACAACCATTTTTTAAATTTTTTGTCTGTCTATCTGTCTGTTTGTTCCAGATAATCTTCGAAACGGCTGGGCCGATTTTGACGGGACTTTCACTGGCAGATAGCTGATGTTACAAGGAGTAACTTAGGCTAAGCGAACTGCGGGGCACATGAGCTAGTTAAAAATATATAATAGTTTATAATATCGTATTAAATAATCATGAGCTTTCAATAATAAGTAATATTTATTTTTATTTAAAATGTTTTTTTTTCGCAAAATTCTTTTTTATGCTCATAATCATGATTGGCAATATGTACTTATTTGTCGACGAGGGCTTTCACCTGTTTTAAAAGACGCAGAGCTCATGATTAAGAGACATTATGTCGATTTCCTTTAGCTACTACGGGTTTTAGAAGACTTTAATTTTGTTCATTTATGTAGTTTTTTTTTTAATTTGGGTAGTTAAGTTTGACATTACCTTGCAGGCGCCGCCGGCCACTCGAGCGGCAAACAATAATAAGTATTAATTTTTATACTAATGTTAATGATACGAGCTGGTTGTTTGCCTGATGGTTAGTATAACGCTGGCCCATAACAATTCCAGTGCCACCAAAAACTTTAAAATAAAAACTTTAAAATACAACTGTGGCACTGCAATGCTCTCGCTACCCTGATTAGGTACTAGCTGTGCCCCGCGGCTTAATAAATAAAAGTAGCGTAAGGGGCAGCGTAGACGCTTATGCAAACGTACGTTTGCATAAGCGTCTACGCTGCTTCTAAGTTCTATCATCAGATATCTGCCTATGAAAGTCCAAAGTTGAGCCAAATCAAAGTCATCTCAATCTCGAGTTCCCTTCGAGACTCGCATGGTAGGCATGGTACTCACAATGGTTCCGGCCTACCGCCCGCGGCAACAGATTGAAAATAACAATAATTTGCCAAATTTATTCTGCTGATCGCCCTTTTGTTTCAGCGTAATGAGTGGTTGCACCGACCGAATTTAAAATGCCATTACGTCCATGAAGAGAAATTTAGTGCTTGCCACTTATTATCGACGGTTCGAGAAGTTACGATCGAGTCGAGACAATTACGAGAACACGCGGTACCTGTAATTTGTTATAATAAAGTACTACATATTTTATTGTAATTTTTGTAGACAATTTTTTTAAAGTTTAATTTTTCTATTTTATTGATTGGATTATTAAAGCCATTTCGCATTTATATGGTACTAACTGAATGTTTTCGTCATTGATAGTTATCTAGATAATAAGATTGATTAAAAACAAAAGTCACCTTTCTATTTGTATGGAACACGGCTAGGTGTTTATATATTATTATTATCAAACACAAATCTTGATTTAAGTAGGGTCTAACCGTTGGCTAAATCCATCCTGTTGTGACATTTCTAATCATTTTAGTCGTCTATCTTTACACACAGTCTAGCTAAATAGGCGTCTAAAAGTTGTTTTTTGTGGTTACGACAAAAAATGTTGTAACTTAAAAATGTAATATTATAACAACCACCTTGCAAATAAATGATTTGATTTGAAAAAAAAAAAGCCCGTTATGCACACCGTAGACGCTTACGCAAACGTGCGTTTGCTTGTCAAAATAACAACGCTTTTTAATCAAGCGCAGATTATTAGTATCTCGTAATCCCCGCTTGATACAAAAGCGTTGTTGTTTTGACAAGCAAACGCACGTTTGCATAAGCGTCTAGTCTGCATAAAGCGTTCCGGATCTGTTCTCATTCACACAGCGGTCCTGTCTACTAAAACGAAAATCCCGTTAAATACCTCTAAAAGACCGACAAGTTCTATTACAATGTACCAGATATAAATTACCACCTTACATTGTGAACATAATCGAATAGCCTCATAAACTTTATTTAAGTCCATCATCATAACTGTACATCTAAAACGAATACAATTAAACAATTTCCATTCGATTAACTTAATAATAGGCTTCTAAATAACAATAATTATCTATGTAATCCAAAAAACGTATCCATTAAAGTTATTGTGGCGAACACCTGATAGTGAGAACAAACGCACTGCTGACGCGCGCGGAGAGCCGCGGCGTGCGGGGCGACGCGAGGGGAGCGGAGGCACGCCGACCCACCACCGCGCACGCGCACCCGGTCTCGGCCGCCGCCGCCGCCGCAGACTCAACGAGCGCCCGCGCAGAGCACCCGCGTACTACTTTTGTCGCGCGCCACTGTTTACGCTGTCATTTAAATACGTTTTTGTTACGATTATATTTTCATTATACGAGTTTTATCAAATCTACTGTTTGAATTGCTGTTAGGCACCGCACATACCACATTGGTGACCCCGAGAACGTGGACATGAAGACTTCTGATGAAGAACCCGGATTATGTCGAGTGGGAGTGCGGATTCCGCCATTTTGGCCTGAGGAACCCGCCGTATGGTTTGCCCAGATAGAAGGTCAGTTCATGATTTCTAATATAACATCGGACATAACCAGATTTTACTACGTGGTTGGTCAGTTGGAACCGCAATACGCGTCGGAAGTGAAGGATGTTATATTGAATCCGCCAGAAACCGGTAAATATGATAAACTTAAAGCTGAACTCATTAAGCGTCTGTCTGCATCACAAGAGCGTAAACTTCAACAGCTTCTTACCCATGAAGAATTAGGTGATAGGAAACCATCGCAATTTATGCGCCATCTTCAAAATCTAGCGGGCCCTACGGTACCTGAACACCTCATACGGCAGATATGGTCAAACCGATTACCAACTAATATTCAAACAATTATTGCATCACAGACTGGCAGCACGCTCGAGGCCGTAGCTGAGTTGGCCGACAAGATAAACGACATCGCTTCACCTACGCATCAGGTAGCCAGCGCATCATCATCATCAGATCCACCTGGTACCGTGTCTGCTTTGGAACTAATATCAAGGAAGGTCGACGAATTATCCAAACAGGTACAAAATTTACGTACTAATAATAGTAGACCACGCAATAGAAGCAACAATAGAGATGCGCGTTTCCATTGTCGTCCGAAAAGTCGATCAAAATCTCGTGACCGTCCGGACGACCATCCATATTGCTGGTATCATTTTCAATACGGTGCCCAAGCCAAGAAATGCAGAGAGCCATGTACATTTAAATCGGGAAAATCTACCGGCAGTCACTAATGGCGGTAACTGACTGTCCGATATCTACAGGCCGCCTGTTCATTACTGACTGCAAATCCAAAGCTCAATTCTTGGTCGACACGGGTTCGGACCTGTGTGTATTTCCTAGGTCAGCTGTACGGGAGCCGCGAACAAAAACAAAATACGAACTTTATGCTGCAAATGGTACGCTCATTTCCACATATGGCCATATACAACTAAATTTAGATTTCGGATTACGCCGCTCATTCAGTTGGCGGTTTACTGTGGCTGATGTCACGAAACCTATCATCGGCGTGGACTTCCTCAGCTTCTATAACCTACTGATAGACTGTAGACAGCAGCGCCTGATCGACGGAGTAACGATGCTTGGTATTCACTTACCACAACCAAAGGGAAGTACTACCAACATTTCATCTATTCGTACGACTGCGGATGACACCGTCTATCACCATTTGCTCCGACAATTTCCCGACATCACCCGACCAGCTGGTAAGTTAATTACGCCTAGTCATGGAACTGTACACCACATACGAACCACGCCTGGACCACCAGTCTCCAGCCGCCCTCGCCGCTTGGATCCTGAGAGACTGAAAATCGCGAAGCAGGAGTTTGACGAAATGCTGAAAAATGGCACTGCCAGAAGTTCCGAGAGCTCCTGGTCTTCTCCACTCCACCTGGCTCGAAAGAAAACCGACGGCTGGCGTCCATGCGGGGACTACAGGGCATTGAATGCACGAACCATCCCCGATAGATATCCTGTGCGACATATCCAGGACTTCACTTACCAGCTGGCAGGTAAAAATATATACTCTACGATTGATTTGGTACGCGCTTACAATCAGTTGCCGGTTTTTGAAGAGGATATCCCGAAGACAGCTATAACTACCCCCTTTGGAATGTTTGAATTTCCTTACATGACCTTTGGCCTACGCAATGCGGCACAAACATTCCAAAGGTTTATGGACGAAGTGCTGCGTGGGCTAGATTTCGCATATGGGTACCTTGATGACATTCTTGTATTTTCGGTTTCGCAGTCCCAGCACCTGGAACATCTAAAAATTATTTTTGAACGTCTGCAAAAATATGGCATTTTAATAAACACGTCAAAATGTATATTCGGTCAACCTAAAGTCACTTTTCTGGGATACTGTGTGTCTGCCGAAGGAATCAGACCCCTGGAATCGAAAACCCAAGCTATCCTTGATTTTCCAGTACCAAAGAACACGAAAGAGCTAAGGAGATTTTTAGGTACTTTAAATTTTTACCGAAGGTTTATTCCAGAGGCCGCAATGAAACAGACACCTCTTAACGCGATGTTGGCCGGAAGCGATCGAAAGGCGAAACAACTCGATTTCACACCCGAACAGCTGGAAGCTTTCAATGACTGTAAGAAATCCATTTCTCACGCAGCCCTGTTAGCGCATCCAGACACGAAAGCAGAACTTGCCATACAAACCGACGCATCCGATGTAGCAATTGGCGCGGTCCTACAGCAACGTAAAGGTAACCAGTGGCAACCATTGTCATTTTTTTCGAGAAAGCTTAGCCCTTCACAAAAGAAATACAGCCCATATGACCGAGAGCTGTTGGCGATACACGAAGCAATAAAATACTTTCGGTATATGGTTGAGGCGAGACCATTCATCATACTTACGGACCACAAGCCGCTTACGTTTGCTTTCACCACCCGCCGAGACAAATGCTCACCACGTCAATTCAGGTACTTGGATTATATCTCCCAATTTTCAACAGACATCCGTTTTGTCCCAGGGAAGGATAACGTGGTCGCTGACACATTGTCTCGCATAGAGGAGATATCGACGCCCCTTGATTACCAGAATCTTGCCCGTGCCCAGGAAACAGATGAGGAGCTGCAAACCTTGCTTACTGACGGATCGAGTTTGCAACTGAGGAAGGTTTACTTACCCGACGCCAAAACGCAAGTATACTGCGATACTTCTACTCCAAGCCCACGACCATTTATCACACCTGGTTTCCGTCGTCTCGTCTTCGAATCGATGCACAATCTCGGTCACCTCGGCGCTAAAGCTACTGTACGATTAATAACTTCTAGATTTGTGTGGCCGGGTATAAGGCGTGACTGTCGACAATGGGCTAAAGAATGTCAACAATGTCAGAGAAGCAAAATAACAAGGCATACAACAGCACCTCTTTCAGAATTTAAGACACCGTCAGCCCGATTTCGACATATCCATATGGATATAATAGGTCCCTTACCTTTGTCTGTTTCCCACAGGTACTGCCTCACGATAGTCGACCGCTTCACGCGCTGGCCTGAGGCGTACCCACTTCCTGACATTACAGCCGACACCTGTGCATCCGCCTTCATATCCGGGTGGGTCGCGCGGTTCGGTTGTCCGGAGCACATCACGACTGACCGCGGAACTCAGTTCACATCGCGTCTCTTCAGCTCCATCGCTGCCATGATCGGGGCAGTTCATCACACAACGACAGCTTACCATCCGGCTGCCAACGGGCTGGTGGAGCGCCTTCACCGCCAGCTCAAGGCCGCCATCTCCTGCCACGGCACATCTCAGTGGACCGAAGCGTTACCATTGGTGCTACTGGGAATACGAAGCGCCTGGAAAGACGATATAAAATCATCAGCTGCTGAACTGGTCTATGGCGAGACGCTCCGCTTGCCTGGACAGTTCTTCACATCGAAACTGGACGAAACCCTGGACTTGACGAACTTTACTGATCGCCTGCGCAGTCACATGAGTAAACTCGCACCACAACCAACTTCGTGGCATAACTCATCACGTCCTTTCTACATACCTAGAGATCTGAGTACTGCAACACATGTATTTCTCCGCGAAGGTCCAGCTCGACGTCCACTCCAACCTCCATACGCCGGTCCGTACAAAGTTATACGACGGGGATCTAAAACATTTGATATCCTAGTACAGAACAAACTACTTACCGTTACCATAGATAGACTGAAGCCGGCGTACATATCCGATGACAGCGAAGTACCTCCAGCTACTAGCTTACCAACTCCAGCTACCAGCTCACCAACTCCAGCTACCAGCTCACCAGCTCCAGATTCTCCAACTCTCGTTCCCGATGAGAAACCTGAAAGAAAGACAAGGAGCGGACGGACCGTGCGTTTTCCAGATTATTATCACTGTCGATCGTAACATAGTCACGATCTCGGAAGGGGAGTAGTGTGGCGAACACCTGATAGTGAGAACAAACGCACTGCTGACGCGCGCGGAGAGCCGCGGCGTGCGGGGCGACGCGAGGGGAGCGGAGGCACGCCGACCCACCACCGCGCACGCGCACCCGGTCTCGGCCGCCGCCGCCGCCGCAGACTCAACGAGCGCCCGCGCAGAGCACCCGCGTACTACTTTTGTCGCGCGCCACTGTTTACGCTGTCATTTAAATACGTTTTTGTTACGATTATATTTTCATTATACGAGTTTTATCAAATCTACTGTTTGAATTGCTGTTAGGCACCGCACATACCACATTATTTACGCATAAATTATAATTATAAGACAATATCGTAAAGAAGGCGTGATGTTTATAATGAGAATTAATTTAAGGTTTCTTGTTTTTTTTTATTACGCGAGAACGGTTTTGAAGCTTTCAAAAAGGATTATGATAAGATTGAGAATTTCTGACGTGTAATCTGAGAGCGCCATTCAGCTCGATCGGCTTAAAACCAGTAAACAATTTACTCTGCATTTCTTTCTAATGTAGACCGTAGACGCTTCAAATGCAAACGTGCGTTTGCGTGTCTAAATAACAAAGCTTTTGCATCAAGCGCGGATTACGAGATACTATTAATTTAGACCAGCAAACGCACGTTTGCATAAGCGTCTACGGTCTGCGTAACGCGCATGGCACGTGGTGCGTAAAACAAAAATCCCTATTCTACAGGGAGAGTCCATCTGATAGGCTTTATATATCTTCTATATTCTAGCTTTACTTATCTAGGCGAGATAGTGGTAATGAGCAAGAAAAATATTCTGGCACAAATGATTGGCATAATGGTTGATAATGAGTTATCATTGCCTCATCAAATATTTGTATATAAAAAAATATAAATAAAAATTATAAATAATTTTCCCATTTACGATCACATCTAATCAGTAATCACATGTATTTGGTATCCACGTATCTACGTTTTCATTGATCCATTTTTGACGATGTAAAAGACGCAATCATCCCTCACTGCCGCATCGAGTAATTACCCTCGTAGGCAGTAACATACCTATTAAGTACGTTCGTACTCAATAATATACCTACTAAGGCTGGGTCGGCGTGCGCGGAGAATACAAATGTTTATTATGGCGCAGGAAAAAGTAGCGCGTATTGTAGCTTGCCCGGGGCGCTGCGGTGAAGAAGCCGAGGAGACGAGAGAACATAGAATGGCGTAGACTTGTTAACTACATTGAAATAAAAAACACCAAACGATAACATCCATAAATTAGGACTTTTTTTTTTCTACAACACTGTGGACACAGTGCTCATCGGACAAGCAGTGAAAAACAAGTCGCTATACACCTATTGCTATGCTGCAGGTGCCCTAGAAAGATATTCACCATGTGCATTCATTTCAAGATCAGGCAAGAATATATAACCTATTAAGATAACCTATTAAAATTAAGTAATTAACAAGTTCACTAGGTGGTAGGGCTAACTCTTCTGCGAGTCTCCGTCTGGATTGGTACCACCGCTTTGCTCGTGATGTCTGCCGTCAAGCACTAATGTACTGTGTTCCGGTTTGATGAGCAAAGTAGCCAATGAAATTTCTGGGCTTATGAGACTTAATGCCTAGTGTTTTAGGGTAACGAGCGCACTGCAGTGCTGCGCCTTTGTGTTTCAAAGTTCTGAGTGACAGTGCAATTGTTATGAGCCGCCATTGTATTTACCATCAGACAAACGACCAGCTCTTCTCGTTATCAAATAGAATTTAAAAAATATATATTAAGTTAAAAATACACGACAGCGCTAACCAATGCACTCGGCATGACGTATTCTAACAAAACCCCATACATCCAAATCTATTCAGGTATAAAAAGTTATGGTGGGATAAAGAAACTCACACATATACACCCACACACAATGAATAACATATACGAACAACGAACAATATATACGAACGAACAATATATACAAATTATACATATAACAACACATATGAACCCTGAAAACATTACGTACTCCCTTTTTGGACAATCATGTAAAAATTAAAATGGCATTTGTTTACTGTCAAAAAGTTTGGAACACAACTTTCACCGTCCTTAATATTTTACTCACATTTTGATTTCCAATTTTGTATTATCTCGGAATTATAAAAATAAATTTAAATTAAATCCCATTATCGTCTCCACACCTTTCTTAGTTCACCTGTCGCCTCATGCGCTTTGGGCGCGCATTGTCCAGTACAAATGTGATCAAATTATAAAGAGTGGCGTTTGCCCGCGGCACCGCACCCGCTTCGGCGTACAGGCGCGAATAATCTCGATCCAGTGCACGTATTATTGGGTATTATCTGGTAATGTCCGGTTTTAACCTGATATTACTGATATTTGAGATGGAATGTACAATTGTACACAAATCATAAAAGTAAGTAAGCAATGGAGCTCCAAAATACCGGCAAATTATTATTTGTTTTGTTTCAGCTGTGTCCACGAATTTTTGCAATTCAACACGTATTGGTTGTTATACTTATTATCTGTTGAACACGGTTGTGAGTTGATTCAGAGTTTAATTTTCAGAACTATTTTTAAGAACTAGTTATGATAGAAGATTTTTTCTTCAATGATTCGTAACTAGTTATTAAAAAGGTTACTAAATTAAACTAGTTATTATCATAGCATGGCCTTCAAATGCAGGTGCTGGAACACACTGATAGTTGCTTGGCGATAGGTTTTCAACTTAGGGTAGTAGCTAGCCAGGCCAGAACTAGAAAATGCCTTACCATTACTATCAACTATACGAGTCTCAACCCTATCACACGCGTTCCGGAGTCAGCCAGGGATCAATTTTGGGGCCTCTTTTGTTTTTAGTGATGGTGAACGATCTTCCCACTGTCCTTGCGCACTCTCGATGCTTACTTTATGCTGACGATCTTAAACTCTTCTCTGAGATTAGATCTGAAGCAGATTGTGAAGCCCTACAGCGAGACGTCAACGCTGTATCTCAATGGAGTCATGGGAATCGAATGGAATTTAACACCACCAAATGCTGCGCAATGACTTTCGGTCGAATGCGGAACCCCATAACCTATGACTATCAAATAAACGGCTATAGTGTAACTCGCCCATCTGTTACAAAGGATTTGGGTGTTCTGTTTGATAGAAAGTTGACGTTTCACGACCACATTGTTGTAGTAGCTAAGGAGTCCTTTAGACGGTTGGGTTTTATCCTTCGAAATTCCCGTGACTTCAGCAATCAGCACGTAATACGCCTTATTTTTGCGGCACTGGTTCGTAGTAAGTTGGAAAGTGCCATGTGCATATGGAATCCACATGAAAGTACTTATGCGCTATTAATTGAAAAGGTGCAGAAAGCTTTCCTCCGTTACTTATATAAATTCATTTATGGGTACTATCCCTTCATGTATCCCACAAAGTTCCTTTTGGGTTCATTGGGCTACAACTCTTTGGAAGTCAGAAGGAACAAGCAACAACTGGTTCTTATGTGCAAGTTACTCAGGGGTAAGGTTGACGCGCCGGATTTGCATGGTGAGCTGTGTCGGATCTTTGCACCTGATAATTTCTGTCGCATCAGACGACACAAATTATTCAGCGTGCCACCTTGTCGCACCGTAGCGCATTCCAACTCGCCCATACCGCGCTCACTCTCCGCTCTCAACGCTCTCTCGGCTGCCAATCCTGATTGTGATTTGTTTGCGGATGGATGGCAGGTGATAATGTTGGAATGTCTGCGTTTTTGTGAGTCTAAGGATGTATGTGTGAGTAGCTGTGTTTAGTTTCTAAGTTAATTATTATGTGTTCCAAAGTATGTGTAATATCTAATTAATTATGTATTTTGAGTAATTGGCATTTATAATTTACTGTAATTCTTTTTTTTTTTCTTCTGTTATAATTGATTGATATATTTTTGTTTGTTTTTGTTAAATCTTTTTAAATTTTCTTATTAATTTTTACCTAATGTTTATTTTTAAATTTTCTTCATGTAATTCTCTTTCTTTAATTATTGTAATTGGTATAACATGCCGTTTTAATTAAAGTAAATAAATAAATAAAATAAATCAAACGAAGCTGTACGTACTGTATAAGTACTTAGCACACTCGTACTACCCCAGTCTTCGAATGAACTCTTAAGACTGCTAGTACTACTTGATAGTTACATATAACATTTATCATGCAGGAATCGTTTAATAAAGACATCGTAAGGCGGTAGACTTGAAACACGGGAGCGTAACAAAAAATAATCGATTTAGATATGGTGGTTTTAATCGATTCAGTAAAACAATTTAATCGAGAGACACGCGAGTTGCAAATGCAGATGAGTTTTTAAAGATAGATGTAGAAATTGTTAATTAAACATGGATATTCAAATGATGTTAGAAAACGACATACCTACTAGCATATAACTGATTAAAAAAGTCAGGTTCCTCTAATAATCTCAAGAATCCTTAATCAAACCTTGCCTAAATTTATACTGGATTAGCTTAGGGCTGCACGCAAAAAGCAAAAATTATGAAATTAAAAAAAACCGGACAAATGCTGGTTGAAATCGCGTGGAGGAAATTACGTAAGATGAATTTGTTATCTACCATGTTTCTTCTAAATCTGTTTCTTTTTTAATTTTCTATTTTCCCATACAAAAGTGACCCAATATTCAAAATTCATTTATTTACGTTACACCGCCATGTTCGGTGACGAGATTCTTGTCCCTTCCTGTCGATCTGTTGATACATACTGGAAAGTTGCACCTAGAGAAACCGAGAAATACACTGTGAAATAATTCAACGTGAAAATGAGTTAAATATAAAATTAAGTAAAAATAAATAATTCAAATTCAAAAGTCTTTATTCAAATAGGCCCCAAAGGAGCACTTATGAAAGTTAAAATGACTCTAACAGCCGGCCTCTGCAACATTCATCTACCCGAATCACAGACTAAAACTAATGCTGTCTTTATCAGAACATAATAAATGACAAAGACACCAACAGACCCAATCCGTGCTCAAAGTCAACGAACCTTCCAGAAACCCACCGTGCCCGTTCCAAATTGGTATAGGCCGAGCAAGAAGAAGGGCAAGAAACTCGTCACGGCATGACTCGTCAATAGTTCTCCAACTATTATTTACAATCAAAACAAACCTGCCTGTGTTCCATCATATTGCAACAAGTGGCGTTCAGTAGCGACCGCAGCTTAATTGGTCCACGATATTTATTGTTGAGATGAACATATCAACGGACGACGGGGACATAAGTCAGCTCCCGTGCATCGACGGGAGTACATTTTGTATCGAGTGGGACGATAACTGGGACTAGAAAATGAATGGAGTCGCATTATTTGTTAAAACTTCTCTGAGGTTTAATATTTCCGACTTTTATTTTAGTGTAATTAATCATAATTATTTTTATTTCAATTTCAAATCGAAACTTTATGTACAATTTCAAATAGTCTAAATAAATTGTAATAGAACAAAAACAAAATAATTAAAATTTCAGAAATAACTAAAATTGTATGGCGTGGTAATGCAGGTTTATATTTTAGGTTATATTATTGGATCTTCAATAAAACTATAGTCGCGATAATCTCGTGACATATTGCTGAAAATTTTTGAGAATATTAGTGTGTAGTATTTGCCCTTAGATTAATCGGTCAACGATATTTATTGTTGACATGAACATATCAATAACTGAAAGGGAAATAAAGTCAAATTGTGTTTTTGTTGTAGGTACCGTATAGGTATACTACTTTCATATGCATTTAGTAAAAAGCTGTTATTTTGATATTACAAACAGACACTTCAAATTTATATTTGCTTAGATATATATTATTATAACAGCTAAAATTTTGATGTCCGAAAAAAATTAACAGATAATTCGACTCCATAACAGAACAGAGTCGGGAGATAGCAATTTAACGAAGCCGCATCAGCGCGACGTCTTCATTTATATGAAAAACAAAAGCAAAACGACTCGAAAGGATTACAATATCAATTTAGGAAAGTGAACCGAATGATTTATTGTTATGTTTCATGTAAATATTACAGGTTTGTTCGTTTTGCGTACGCTAATTACTTCGAGCGGCTGAAAGGTGGTGTAAATCAAGAGGAACTTAGCTGGACTGTGCAGGAAAATAATGTTTTATTCTCATATGAAAAAGTATATTTATTTTTTAATTTCAAAAATGCATTATCTCTTGTAAACGTATGTACTTCTCTGTTTTAATACATACTTATGAGTCTAATCTTTACAAATAAATAAAAATGAAGAATCTGTTTGTATATCAAAATAACAGCTTTTTACCAAATGCATATGAAAGTATATACCTACATCAAAACCACCATTTTAAACATTTTTGTCTGCCCTTCTGTCTGTTTGTTCCGGGTAATCTCCGAAACGGCTGGACCGATTTTGACGGGACTTTCACTGGCAGATAGCTCATGTTATAACGAGTAACTTAGGCTACTTTTATTTAAGAAAAAGAATTAGAGTTCCGCGCAAAAAAATAAAAACCGTAAAATCCAATATCTCCGCGCGGGTGAAACAGCAGGCAGCAGCTAGTATTACTAAGTATAGAATAGTATTAAGATGAAGCTTTTTGCATTTATATTTATGACAAACGCAGGTGTGTTATGTATGTCTACGTTTTTAAAGGAGCTATTAATTATTAATGAGAATCGGATTCTGTTATCGGCGAACAATCTCACCAGATTATTCAGCGATATAAGAAAATTGATATTAGGTAAATCTAAAATGCTTAACATAGATATCTATAGTGTTCTTTTAATTTCATCCTTATCTTAATGTTTATGCATTTAAAGATTAAAACAAGATTCTAGTGTCGATTTAGTCATAATTTTGTTTTAGTCTAATGCTTTTTTTATGTTTGCGAATTATATGACCATTGATTTTAATGGTGTACTAAAACACTATCATGTCCCGCCTTGAAGCAGCCCAGGTTGTAGCAAACGGGGAATATATACAGACTCAGGCAAGGAGTTCCACTCCTTAGCTTATACAGTATATTGATACCTAATTTTTTTTCAATTTACAAATAGTAAAGAATTCCCACAATTATAAGTTTTTAAACATTCATGGTCACTAGCACAAGAATTAACTTTAGTAACGGGATATTTACCATGTTTCCTCGTAATATGGCGCTTTCAACAGTGCCGAAATATCGAGTGCTCAAAACAAATAAAATACATGGTAAATATCCCGTTATCTTCCCACAATTAAGAATAAAATTAAAAATATAAACTACATTAATAAAACTAACACGATAGGTAGTTTTAATGACACGATCATTTTTAAAGTGATTATGACTCAGGTCAGACGTCGCTCGACGGCCTTTAGAGCCGCCGTACACGAGCGATCCAATCCAAAACATTCCATGCCAAAGTTCGAAAAA
Source organism: Crocallis elinguaria (assembly GCA_907269065.1). Lineage (NCBI taxonomy): Eukaryota > Metazoa > Arthropoda > Insecta > Lepidoptera > Geometridae > Crocallis > Crocallis elinguaria. The sequence goes on from OU026076.1 coordinate 6,162,499, forward strand.
CCGATCGTGTGTGGGAAATTTCAGATAGTTTACGTGCATATTGAATATCATTCCAAATCCAACGTCCCAACTCATCGTGTGTGGCTGATACAACGATACTTGAGGAGTAGAATTACCGAAAAATGGAACGTTGGCGCTCCCGGAATGGAGTGAATGTGAACCAGTAAGGAGATGAGCAGATCGTTTCCCTAATGGTACCTAAGCATAACGCCTGACCATAACTATTGCTGTCCCACCACTTTTACGTTACAAATACAAAAACTTGCGCAGCACTGCAGTGCGTTCGCTATTCTGAGATATAAGGGTATTATGTCTCGTGTAGTAATTTCACCGACTACTGCTAGTTTTATATACGAAACTTCATATATATAACAGAAAACAATATTTCCCGGACTGCATTCCGTTCAAAGTCGTTCTGATTCAACTCTATGTAATTGAAACTATTTTTGCGCGTACTGCGTTAGTTTGCTGCTCTGTGCTACTGGTTTTTGTTTGGTGCATGTTAGAATCGGGAGCGTTTTAGAATTTCTAACTGAATTTTTAGATGATGAGACTTAATAAGTTATGTCCCAGGTTGACGACTGCACTGAAGTGCCACGCAGGCCCTTGCATTTAAAAGTTCTGGGGGTACTGCAATTGTAGTGGGCTGAGGTTTTCGTTCGATAATAACAGTACAACTATACCGCACGCAGAAGAAAAAGAAAAGCAGACGTTCTCATGTCAACTTTGGTAAGTTATTTAAAGCATTTATGAAAAAAAAATATGAAATTGATAATTATAGGATCATAATGAGTTTGACAAATTTTGTCTGACAGCATTAACAATGGGCAAGCGGTGCACATCCCTGGTGCGCAGAGTGAGGGCCAGCCGCAATAGTATCCTGATGTCATTCGCTGAACGTTTTAACTGTCAGTATGTGTACCATTGTAACATGGTGCACCTACTGACTAAAGTCAAAATTATGTTTTAGGTACCTACTAACTATAATTTTATCTATTTTGTATCATATTTATCTTAATTTATTATTATTTTCTATTGACATATTTTGTTTTTGACTTACTTTATTTTATTGGTTTTATTATTTATTTATTATTTGCTTCATATGTGATCCAAGTTGGTCTAAATAAATGAATTTGAATTTGAATTAACAGCGTCACCGCGTAGTGACGGATGCGGGATGACGCTTTCTTGTTTTGTCAGAAATATAAAAAACTCTCTTCAAGACAAGAGTGAACAGGTATTTTCTAGGCAAGCTACAACGTCGACCGCATTGTCGCTTCATGCTAAATGGAAGCTAATTCATATTACTATTACAAATGTTAAGTGTTTTTGTTGGTTTGTCGTTGTCAGTTTTTCCTTTCACGCCGCAACGGAGCAACGAATTAATGCGTCGAGATTTATGGAATAAAAGGTAATCTATGCTACTCTCCCGAGAGTAAAAATGGAAAAGACGCGGTCAGTAGATACTTTACTATAAAAAATTACCTCTAAAACGGCCTCCACTTGTGACTTGTTCGCTTCACAAACAAACAGTCCGTCATCACATAGATCAGGTGGTCCGGTATGCGGGTCGTTGCACCGGCGTTTGGCAATACGCGACATTTTAGAACCAGACCTGTGTAATTGGTGAAGACCTAGAATAGACCTATAATAATTTAGAATATTATAGACCTATAATAATCCATACTAGTCCATACTATACTAGTATTATAAATGCGAAAGTGTATTTGTTGGTTTGTCCTTCTTTCACGCAGCAACGGAACAACGGATCTACGAGATTTTTGGCATAGATATAGTTTAGGGACCGGAGAGCAACATAGGCTACTTTTTATCCCGGAAAAATGCCCGGTTCCTGAGGAAAAGGAGGGTGAAAACCGCGGGTAGAAGCTAGTTTAGAATATTATAGACCTATAATAATCTAGAATATTGCATTATTAAGCTCCATGCCTCTAAAAAGCAAACCACGGACCAACCAAAAACGGACAATACCCCTATCAGGAGCAACACTTTTAAAAGCATTCGATCAAGCGGCATCTTCTAAAAGACTTTTAAAAGAACAATATCTCTTACGACTCACGAATGCAATTAACGGTCACGGAATAAGGACGGGAAGATAAATAAGACTTTTAAAATAACACTGGCAATAAAAAAGTGCGCATATTAATATTGCGAGAAAGCTACTGGTTTGGAAAAATTAAAATACTCGTCGTCAGATACTAAACAATGGGGATGTTGACTCAATTTTTTTTTATGATGTCTATCAATTCGTTTGCTAATGAGAATCAAGTCTATATTGCAAAAATTGGAAATCGAACGCTATATTATAGGAACGTCAAAAATGGGAGTCAAAGTCGGGCGTATCTATTGAACGCTAAAACGCCCCATACAAATTGCGCAGAACCTCTGACGTCACTTGTTCAATGTGGGCCGTAAAACTGTACTAAAACATGCATTTTGTTGATTTGGCCGTGAAAAACTGCGTTTATGTACATAGCTGTCATACATTTTTTAATTCACTGATATGTAAAGAATCTGATAGTATCATTTAAATTACTATCGGATGATAAACAAAATTGTTGAATTTGGGAAACTTTTAGATGTATCTTAGTGGAAATTATATATTTTTTGTGAATTTGATTTTTATTGCATTAATTTGATCTTCTTAAAACTGTATAACGACAGAAATTATGTATTTTGTGTTTCATGCAACATCCCAATTGCCGTGTAACCTAATAAACGATTTTTATGTAATAAAATCTTGCAAATTAAGGCGCTACCCCGAGCAAATTTATCAATCTGACATTTATCATTCTGTCCTCTTTGCACACACAGTCGGTTTGAATAACAATCACTATGCAAAAAAAGATTGATCTGTAGCTCCGTTGCTGCGTTAAAGGAAAAACCAACAAACCTACAATCACACTTTCCCATTTATCATCATACGGATGGATTAATTAGTGGTTAATGGGGGCAAAAGACTCGTGAGAACGTCCGTTCTAACCAGTAATCGTACGAACTATCAGGACATCGTCAATTTTCTCTAACATAACAACCCTACCATAAACTAAACCGTTCTATACAACACTCTTATCGTATCCAAGTGTTAAATCGAGACGATTATCCTGATTGCCCGGTGGCTGTCCGCTAAAGAATTCTGCATCCTTTAATTGCATTCAGTGCTCACTACGTAAGACGTACCGAGTGCAGAATAAGCGAACGAAAGCGAGCGAAGAGCTACGAGCGAAAACAAACGAACCAAACAAACGAACCTGGCTTCGTTGACTGTCGGTACATCACCAGCCTATTACGCTCTTTTTTTTAAATACCTTGCTGTTCCTCTGACGATCTTTACAGCGTCACCGAACGGCGGGAGAGCGCAGAAGGTGCTCAGCCCTAGCAAAGTGGTGATTTGGCGACTAGCTCAAGGGCAACGCGTGAGGTGAATCACGCGGTACGAACCCCGGATTGAGCCGTCCGCGTCGCCGGGATAAGGGGGTCGGACAGAACGGCCCCGGCGCACGAATGCGACCGTTTGAAATGGGCCCTCCTATTACGCTCCCATTGCTAGGACTGCTAGACGACACCCTTGCTCTCTTAGAGAGTGAGAGAGATCGAGAGACAGAGAGAGTATAGGTCATAGCGGGCCCAGTGCGGTTTAGTAGATGTAACATGTAGTCGAATATTATGCTTTTTGTACATGTTGGTTTCCTCACGATATTTTCCTTTACTGTTTTAGAGCGGATATGGTAAATCCGTACAAAAGTGTCTATCGGTACGCCATAGAAAAATAATAATTGGACGGCGGAATCAAATGCTTCTACTTTTGCTCGCTTTCGTTCGCTTGGTCTTTATCCGACAACCTGCCATTACACATTGCGGCTTTGAAAGCGAACCTGTTACATCATCTGTATCTAAAGACGTATTAACTGCTATGTAAACTGTAGTGAAGTTAATACTAACTGTTACCTAAGTAGTGGTGAAGTAGTAGAGACTATATATAATAGTATCCTGTGGTCTGGACGAGATCCTTGCGTGATCAGCTACGCCATTAGCAACTGACTGGACGCTTTGTCTCAGTTAGGAACGCAGTTTAGTTAAAGAAAGATTTAAGTTATAGAATATAAGAATAAGAAGAATAAAAATATAAGATCATACGCCTTAAGATGATACTCCTTACAAGCTGGGCCACACCATTTAGACAAGATTTCACATAATAATAATGTGAGGGTCCCTTTGCCAGCGACTTAAGACCGCACTCCACCACATAAAGGAGTTAGGTTGGCTTGGGTAAATGCTGCTATAAGGAAATGCACAATACCTACACCCCAATGCCCAATACCTACAGGCCTTATCGCCCCCACCTAGATGACGTGAGAAAGGATCTTAAGGATGTTAAAAACAAGCTCTGCATAAATATTGGCTGCACCAAAATACACAAAATCTGCCTCCAAGCAGTAATGTGCAAGCATTACTGTGTTCCGGTTTGATGAGCAGAGTTTCCAGTGAAATTACTGGGCTTATGAGACTTAATACCTAATGTCTCAGGGTAACGAGCGCACTGCAGTGTCGCGCAGGCCTTTGTGTTTCAAAGTTCTGGGTGGCACTGCAATTGTTATGGGCCGGCGTTATGCTTACCATCAGGCAAATGACCAGCTCGTATCGTTACCAACGAACATTAAAAAAAAAAAAAATTGAAGGTGAGATTTAGGTCAAACGCAAGCGTATTTAATAAATTTTTTACTCGTAAAAACCACATCAAAACAAAACTTACCACATCAATAAGTCATGCTGTAAGTATTTACTTAGCAACAAGAATATTTTGCTCCATAAAATATGCTAACACAAAGGACGTAACGACCTCCCAAAGGAACTAGGGGGACACAGGAACAGGGGACACTGGGGCAAATATAGACAATGGGACGAAATTACACCCGGCCAATTGAGCTGATGTAAACTTGATCCCCCTTATTGTGTCCGTAGTTGATACGTAGGAGGATGGCACGAACTTGATACTTGGCAATAAAAATAAAATTTATTTATTTATTTGATCACCAACATAACAAACATCAGTTCATGCATAGGTAATTCTTTGATTTAAAATAATACAGCCAAATGTCGTTATAATTAGAGGTGAAGACTACATCCAATTTTCAGTTAGAAAAGATAATAAGAGCGAGTAAATAAAAATTTGTGTCGATTATTTATTTATTTAATTATGTAGGACCAATAGTGCGCTTGGAATAACTTAATGCTAAGTAGCGTTATCTACGGGTTTTCCATGTTGTGCAAGGAAAGGTGTAGTTTTTATTTTGACTCCACGCGATTTGTCTTTAGCCAGTGCCAAATGCAACAATTTGAAGCTTACTGTACCTAGGTATTAAAGCTGTCAAACTATAACCTAATCGCGGTCGAGCAAAAGTCGGTGGGTACTTTACTGAATGCTGTGAGTTTTTGGACGTCTCCAAACTTCATATAATAATTCATTAGCCAGTGCATTAAACATTAATCATTCCTTATTACACATTAACAACACAAAAATACACAGGTTTTTTAAATAATGCGAAATCGATAACAGAGCACCTCTTTGTTGTGTGTATGTGTTTTTTTTGTTGTCTAGATTACATTACAAACTAAAATAATTTTATTACAATCTAACTATAAATTGGGATGTTGACTGTATTAAAATAAAAAAATATAATTTTGCCGCGAAACCGTAGTTTTTATGACAGAAATCCAATACAAAACAATATTTTTGTTTATTTTTAAGGAATATAATTTTAATTTAATAATCAAAATGTAATCACATCACTCCGAAGTCACTTGATATAAAACGCGCGTGACGTCACTTTCACAATCGGAATGAGTATATTGCACATTCTGCCTAGTATTTTAGAGTGATTTCTGTGAATATAATTATCTGTGACAGGAATCATGACGTCACATCGACCACGTGACCACTATTGGCGTTTTGGAGCGAAACTTGAAATGGCATTTAAAATACATGAAAATTAAAGTATTAGCTGTATTCAAAAAGTAATTTTAAATAACCACCACGCTGCTCCCGCGGTGAGTGGTATCTGTGAGAATTATAGAAACGTAAAAAAATAGCGATGCCAAGTATCATAACTCCTCCATCCCGCTACATAGGTGCGATACTCGTCAATTTGTTCGCGTCGACGCGCTCCTATTTAGTCCGGCGTTTGTTCCGTGAGACTCTTCTGATTTCTCTAATGATGCCATTGTGTCATCGATAAAAATATTTATTAAACTAATTTGTTTATTTATCTAATAAATTAACAACGTATTATTTTAGATATTACAACAAGGTAACTCCTTGGGCCCTGAGCTTTCAGAAAACCACCTTAATGTAGTTTTTAATGGAAAACTTTGCAGTAAAATAACGGCTCCATAGCTAAGTTGGTAGTAACCCTGCCTGCAAAGCGAGGGGTCCCGGGTTCGATTCCCGGTCGGGGCAGATTTTGTTTAAGCATAAAGTTTGTTCTTGGATCTTGGATGTTTGTGATGTGTAGTCGTGTATGTCCATGCCACCTGCGACACAGGGAATCCTAGTGCGGGGGTATGAGTGTGTAAGCGTTTATGTTTTATGTTTATGTTTAAATGGCTTAACGTTCTTATCAAATACTTGCGGTGTTAGCAAATATATATCGGACACCGTATATGAGCGTTAGCAACTTAGTAATCACGACGTAATCATATCAATTCGACAACTATTCACAATTTCTCACTCTTATCAGTTAATAACCGGTTCTGACCAGGAAAAGTAACAGTTTTCACTCGATCACACTTGCCCAGTTAGGTACTGTCATTACCGTATTCCAACCGTTTGAAGGGATATAGCGGTCATATGTGGGTAATTTCACTTCTACCTATTTACGGCTGTGAGTACAGTCGAGTAATAAATCTCTCAATTTTTGTCGCGTACCTTTACGAAACTTTGTAGTACATAGGTTTGCTATTATATCAGAACGGGTCACCGCGCTTGCTATACTGCGTACATATGCACAATTGAATCTTGCCTTATATACTCCTGAGTATAGACGTAGCGCTCTATGAAGCTGCAATAACACGCTAATGCATGACTGATGGATATGCATCAATCACGGACCACACACCTACCATGAAAAAACCACGATCACCGATTGTCTGTTTCATGGATTTTTGACGAATTTACTTCAAGCGGCACTTGAACTTGTAATGATTTGTAATCCGCGCTGGTTGCAAATTTCATTCGCATGAGGCTGGTTCCATTTTTATTTGGACAGAAAATCGCATCAATGCTTGGGCGTGTAATGGGTAAATTAGGATAATACTAATCATGATAATGATGATGATTAGTACGAAGAAGTCAAGCGCAGGATTTTATCATTTATACTCTTGCTGGACTTAAACTACTGGCATGACGATTTGCTAGCAAATTTGTGTCTTATCACTTGAATAAAACAAGTTATACAAAGAGCTTAATTTGAACACTTTTCACCTCAACTGTACACATAAGTAACGTATCACATAATCCAGTTTTCTATTTAAATTAAACACTTTCCAATTGCCTCATTTGTGTAGTGGTTGTGTGAATGCATTTGCTTCCAATTGTGACTGTTTATCCAAGTGGCGTTCTATGGGGGAGGCCTACGTTCAGCAGTGGGCATCTTTCGGCTGATGATGATGATTCTAAGTTTACATTTATAACATATTTGTTTAGTGGGAGGACTAACTCTTCTGCGAGTGTCCGTCTGGGTTGTTACCACCGCTTTGCTCGTGAAGTCTGCCAAGCAGTAGTGTGCAAGCATTACTGTGTTCCGGTTTGATGAGCAGAGTATCCAGTGAAATTACTGGGCTTATGAGACTTAATACCTAATGTCTCAGGGTAACGAGCGCACTGCAGTGCCGCGCAGGCCTTTGTGTTTCAAAGTCCTGGGTGGCACTGCAATTGTTATGGGCCGGCGTTATGCTTACCATCAGGCAAACGACCAACTCGTCTCGTTACCAAATAACATAAAAAAAAAAAAAGATTGCGCCGAATTATGAGCGATAATATCTAATGTGTCAAGATAACAAGCGTTAGTTTGCATCACTATGTTTTACTTCACCACAAGATCAAGTATAGGTACCTACATTACAAGATTCCCACATTTTTCTTGAACGAAAAGCGGTCTCTCCACCACTGAGACATTATGTTAGAACTTTCTTTTTGCGTTACTTAAGGCCGATCTTTCAGTAGTCAGATTACGTCCTGATAGATAATCATCTGAATCATCACAGCCATACTAAGTCTGTGGCGAAGACAGACGTATGTAAATTGTTGCCATTCTAAAGAAATAAACCTTAGCTAAGAGTCCATAAATTTCAAAATGAAAGACCCAGAAATAACACTTAGCCGATAATGGATCAGTTAAATTTAGCGATTCAATTGCAATAAGTTCGTTAACGTGCAATCAAAGATAAGCTTTTTTTTTCTCTGACTTGTTTCTTTAATGTGTCATAAATCTGGTAGTCTTTGTGCTAGCCCTATTTCTTCAACCGACGCCATTTAGACTATGACAGTCCCCTAATATTATCACCACCATTAGAGTCATCATCGCTTCTTATAATCAGTCCACAAAGTGATGTATTGTCGTTCCTCTGAAAAAAAAAAACTGCAATCTAATAAAGATAACTCTCGCATCAAGATATCTCATCTGCATAACATACAAGTACTGCATAAATCTCTTAACAGCTCTGTCTCGCCTGTCGTAACAACAAACCCCGATCTCCATACATCTTCCAGCTTACTCCACTAATGAACCAACACTTTCCATCTCACTATTATCCACCACTCGCAACGACATGATAAATCCACGCGATTGACAATCGCCGCAGTCGAAACAAGGCTTAACAGCGTTAACACAATTGCTGGTACTAATTTACCTCGCGGTGCCTTATACAGTGCAGAGAGTGCTAAGAATCTCCACTTGATAGGCGTTTGTATGAGTGTAAGGTAAGTGTGCGCCGGGCTTTGACGAACGGGAGTCAACGCCAAATAGGGCTGCGGTGTGGTGAAAAATTTGCTCTTCAACCCCCTTAATTGGGTGTCGCGTTGTTTTAGATCGTGATTTATGGGTGGGGAGTTTAGTGAACGCTTTAATTATGATTTTATCTGGAAAAAGAATAGAATAATTATTTGTTGTATAACTGCTTAATACAATTTTTTTACTCATGGTAATTTATAGTAGAAAACTAGTTTTAACTGATTTTTAACAAGCTCTACTTCAACTCTAGTTCAACTTAACTAACGCTAGTTAAAATTGATCTTCTATTGTTTGAGATAGCTCCTTATAATTGACAGACAAACAAAAAGACGGACAAGAAAGTAATCCTATAATGAGGCTTCCGTTTTTCATTTCGAGGTACGAAATATTTAAAAATGATACAATGTTGATTCTTATCGCTACAAAGCTATGTCTCCTGAACAACGAAGGGAACATTAATTTACTAGCGACCTGGATCGGCTTCACTTACCTTTCTCCCCTAAATTTGCTCCTAAAAGTAAGCATAGTACGCAAGCCAAATTTCACCGTCGCAGGTCAGGGTCAGGACATTAGAAAATCTTACCTAATGTTCCAGGGTCACGAGCGCACTGCAGTGCTGCGCAGGCCTTCGTGTTTCAAAGTTCTGAGTGGCACTGCAATTGTTATGTGATGGCTTCCACGGTGTCGACAGGATGCTTACCATCACACAAACGACCAGCTCGTCTCGTTATCAAATAGTAGAAAAAATGAATTATACCCAACATGCTAAGTCATCGGCTCATCTAATGTTCCGTCCGTATGCACCAAACAGTGACACAGGGTTGTCACTGATTTGTTGTCTCAACGTTTCTTTTAACGTTGATGCTGATTGGGATGTACGAGGTGTTTGTGCGTACATTTTAGTATTCTTTTTGTCGCTAATGAGTGTTCGTTAGGGTTGTCGAAGAAGTTTTATTGAAATTCTCAATTGTTTAACGATAGTCGAGATCGTCTGCGTAAATTTTTTGAACGATGTGTGTCTGCCAAAAATGTGTACCCATATTTTATCAGTAAGCAAATGAAATGAATGTTCTGCAATGAAACTTATTACATATTCTAATATAAAAAATAAGCATAACCGCTTACACACACACTCCTACACTACATGATTCCTTGCATTATAGGTGTCTGGACGCACAAAACAAACATCCAATATCTGAGAACAATCTTTATACTCACTACACAAAATTTGGCCCGGCCGGGGATCTAACCCAGGCCCCTCGCTTCGCAGGCAGGTGTACTACCAAATTAGCCAAAATGATATATTACATATATAATTATTCATATACGGATACTCTTTGTACATAGTGTAAAATTCTTAGTAAACTAAACCGCAGTATTGCAGCTCTCATATCTAGGGCTTAAGAACTGGCTTCGGAATTATAGCAGGATTAAGGTGACGAGGTAATGGACGCTTGTCATCGTTCCTTTTTCTGGACTTAAGATTGGACCTAGTCTTGAAATTATTTTATTGCAAAACATCATGGAAATTATCGAACCCTATATCCAGTTCTTGATTCTTTACCGTTTAGTGTTGTCATTTCATTTTTCATCGAGTTAGAACAAGATTACAACAAGATTATCGGTAATATGATGAATAATGACATCTATTTTTTCCAGTGGTTGAAGTTCATCTGATTTTGCTAAACAATCTTTTAAGTGAAGCTATATAGCTGCAGTATATGCCTTAAGATAAGTTTTAGATAGATACTCCACGGCTGGTCGCCACTCAAACGCGACCGGAAAGAATCGGTCATAGGACTGACATAGTTTCCAGCGACTTGTGTGAAACTGCACGATTGATAGTATTATAAGAGATACCGGTATTTTAATCTATACCGGTATCTAGTAAGACCTGTATAAAAGACATCATCTTATGTATGGGGCAGGAAAAAGCTTATGTATGGGGCAGCTCAGACGCTCAAGCAAACGTACGTTTGCTTGTCAGAATAACAACGCTTTTGCGTCAAGCGCGCATTTCGAGTATCACGAAATCCGCGCTTGACGCATAAGTATATAAGCGTTGTTATTCTGACTAGCAAACGTACGTTTGCTTGAGCGTCTAAGCAAGCATATGTAAAATAATTTCACTGGCTTGTATGTGCTTAAGTAATGTCTTCCACAAATATAAACAAAGTAATTCGCAGACACATAGTTTTTATAACATCATTTTTTTATTGTATTGGATAACCAGCGAGCGGGTCGTTTGCCTGATGGTAAGCATAAAACCAGCCCGAAACGCTCATAAGTCTAATAAGCCCAGTAAATTCACGGATTTAATTTACTCATCAAACCGTAATAAAGTACTTACAGCTTGCACATTACTGCTTTGCGGCAGACTACACGAGCAAAGTGGTGCCATCAGACGAACAGTCGCAGAAGAGTTAGGCAGAGATTCAGAGACGAATCTAAGCGTGGACTCACGCTTTCATACGTCAAAATTCTATACAGTTTTGACATATGGAAGCCAAAGTCTACGCTTAGAATCGTCTCTGAATCTTAGCCTTAGTTCTGCCACATACTTATAAGATAGTTCCAAAAGGTACTACGTACTCGATCCAATTTCACGAAATGTTAGACCTAACAAAGTTATAAACAAGACTCAGACCACGCTAACCGATTTGCCAGCTCATCTTCATACATTACATCGCAACATTGTAAGTCACTGTCTATCTATACATCAATATAAACAAGAGTAACCTTTGGAATAGGGCTGTCTATGAAGTTCTACATAATAAAATAAAGAGACAAAAAACAATAAGAATCTTACCGCAAAAAAATTAAACACACGTTAAAACTGTGTTAAATACTGTTTAACGCCTAAAAATGCCTTAGTCGCGTGTTTAAATATGAGCAACCACAAATCCTGATTTAAGTAGTGTCTAACCGTCGTCTAACACAATTCTGTTGTGACATTTCTAATCATTTTTGACGTTTATCTTAAGACGCTGTCTAGCTAAACAGGCGACTAAAAATGGTATTTGTGGTAACACTGTTCAAGTCATTCTGAAGTTAAAAATGAAGCAGTGTAGATAAAAATAACTAGTGTGCGCATTGCGAAAGGCGTCTACGCGTAGAGCGTAGCGCTTTGATGCATATGTGCACTTGCACAATGAAAATGCTCGGTTTATATAAAAAAAAGTATTATAATGCTGACAGGAGTAGTTCCTCAAAGGCTGACTGTGAACTAATGTACAATGAAGTAGAATGAAGTACTCGTATAATGAAGCGGTACTTATTGCTTGCAAAAAAGTACCACTCATCGAATTTTTAAAGAACTTTCAGGGCGTCTGTTCGAAGACCAAAATGCTGGCCTCTACTTAGGTCAAAGATTAAGCATTGCCATTCAACGTGGCAATGTTGCCAGTATTTTGGGAACGTTGCCTACTGGTAGCGGATTATTAGATTAAGATTATAAATAAATTGGTTTGTATTTTATTTAGTTATTTTAGTTTATTTTGTAAACAAAACAACTTGATGCCAAAAAGTTAGGTATACTCACAGACTATTTTACAAATCTGTGGGTATACTACCTAACTTTAAAATGTGTCTCAACTAAACAGACCAACGATTGGTAACCATGCAGTACATTCTAAATTCGTGAAATAATAGACGTGGCATATGTAAATGTCCGTTCGGATCTCCATACATCGATCTCCGACGTTGCCCGATACTGGGAAAGGGGCACGACATTGTTGGTTTTCATTATACAAAGATTTTTGCAAAAAATATATAGATTTACACTATCGCGTGGTTCCGGCTAATGATAGTACTTGTAATGATAGGCTTTGTTAGTGGGAGGACTAACTCTTCTGCGAGTGTCCGTCTGAGTTGTTACCACCGCTTTGCTCGTGAAGTCTGCCGCCAAGCAGTAGTGTGCAAGCATTACTGTGTTCCGGTTTGATGAGCAGAGTATCCAGTGAAATTACTGGGCTTATGAGACTTAATACCTAACGTCTCAGGGTAACGAGGACATTGCAGTGCCGCGCAGGCCTTTGTGTTTCAAAGTTCTGGGTGGCACTGCAATTGTTATGGGCCGGCGTTATGCTTACCATCAGGCAAACGACCAGCTCGTCTCGTTACCAAATAACATAAAAAAAGAGTACCTACCACACTACTTCTTTCCGTAGGTGCCATTAGAGCTGGTTAAGGGAATATCCAGGAAATGGATACCAGCATTCTCCTCGGTCAACATCAAGGCGGTTGGTATCTATAAGTGGTCAACATCTTAACCTATTGCCATCGAGGAAATAACCCCTAGAGATGGAATGACGTTTGGTTTGTATGAAATAAATTCCACCATTTTTGGCTGGACAGTGCGCTCTGATTGGCTAAGCCTGGCGCCGATTCCCCGTGCGCTGATACGACATGAATGTTGCAACAAATAACATTGTTACGCAAGTGTGATATATAATGTAATATAATACGTTTTATTTATTTATTTTTATTTTATTATCAAAGGAAAACTTACAACTATGAATAGAAAATTGACACAATAGTATAAAATGGAAAATGGAAGACTAATTGCAAGTTTTCACAAATATTATTTTGATACGTATGAAAAAAATACGTGTGATAATTCTCAACAAGTCACGTTGTGGCTAGTTCGGTGATACTGGTTGAGAACTCTCATTATCAACAAAAACAATACTTATTCCGGTGTGTAATGGACCCACACGCACTGCATGTGGGAATGTCCCCAGCATCGTCTTCTCAACTCGTTTTGAATAAGGCACGCCGGTGGTCAGATCTAGTCTAGTTTTTGTTATCTGCTCAATTTGGCTTGTCTTTGTGCCTCTCTCTTATTTCCTAGGTTGTCGCTTGTATAGAGTTCTTGTTGTAAGAAGTTGTTCGTATGATTTATATGCTCAGCTGTTTTTGCGAGAAAATACTGGTAGGTTGTTAGAAGCACTGTAATTATTATCGGCAGGTATGCTTACCATCAGGCAAACGACTGGCTCGTCTCGTTGCATCCTAGAGTAAAGAAAACATTTGCCAACGATGACTTATAATTTTGGTAATTATATACTTAATTAATTATAAAATATTATCAAGTATTAATAATTATTAATACTTGACAATTAAACACTAAATTATCGAATTCTAGATTAATCCATCAGTTTTCTTATCAAGAATTATAATTACATACTAAAAAATACTTAAATTTATTTATTTTTCAAATCGTGTCAGATCGTAAGAACGTTTTCATTTTTAACACATCGTTTAGTCATAAAATTCCTTATACAGATGTGAAGTACTCAAAAAATGTGTACTAAACCATTAAATAAACCCTACCCTATGTATAAATAGTAAAAGCCAACATATTTTCATAATCAAAAGTAAATCTAAAGCATAGACATCTTAATTATGTTATCAAAGAAAAAATGTGTTTCCTATGAACATTTTGTCGGCTAAGTTTCAACAGAAGCCATTAAAAACACGTATCTAAATATCTCAAGAAATCTATCGTATGTAGAAGTAATGTTGGTAATTAATTTTGTTTAAAAATTCAACAAAAAAATTCAAGGCATTCGCAAGTTTGGTCTGTTGGGCAGATAACAGTAATTACTTAGAGACGTTAAAACCGAGCTATTTGATAAGCCTTACCCAATTTAAAGCGAGGAAGAATCTTAAAACAAACGGTATAAAGGTTAGATGGTGCCCCAGAAGCTTTTAAAAATATATGCTATCTTTTCCTTGGCTTGACAAGTTTTATTTGAAGGAGTGCAGTTTTTTGAGCGATGTAGGTATAATTCGCAAAGCCTTAGGCGGTTGGCCCAGCTGTTCAAATGGCATTGATTTGGTTGTGGTTTGTTTTTGCATATGCATACTTTTATATATTCGGCCTATTTATTTTAGTGGGGCTAAATGCCTTTACTAACTATCTAATCCATAACTAAACACTACATCTAACTTAGCTAGCTACAAAAATTGTTGGATAATCTACTATTGGCTAGATATGTCACCGCAAAAGTGGACTTCTATAATGGTTGTATTTCTAAAATCGATTCTTAGGCTATTACAGCTCTATAAACATTTACCCAGTTCACATTGTTTTCGGTGAAACCGCCCGCGTCCGTAATGATCATTTTTTCATCAGATCTCATCTGACATCGGTGTTTATTTATCAAACCTTCCACCTTACTTCTTCACGTTTATTAACCGGCCAATTTAATAATGAAACGATTATTCAAAGAGTTTATCGCGTCGGCATCTCGCCTGAGGCGCTGTTTACTGTTACGCATCGGAATATAAAAGGCTTGTCAAAATTCTTTCTTTATCGGGTGGGGCATGAGAGGGAATTAGGTTGAGTTGAAGTTGACGCATATTTCAGGTGCGTTTAGTGCTGAGTCGTCTTTGTATCGTATCTTGTACTTATTGAAGGCCCTTGTAAGTCTTGTAACCTTGCCGATCGTAACAATTAAAATAAAAACTCGATGCCCTTAATCTAATTCAATTTTCATTAAAATTGCAAGGTTAATCAATTGATTTTGAGACAACTTTTCAAATGTTCACAATCAATTAAAAATATCAAGAACCCCATAAAATGATATCATAGATCAATCTGGTGTAAGAACTAAGTACCTAGAAAAAATAACAAAAAAAAACTATTAACAAAAAAAGTGAAATTGCCTAACGAATTATTTATTTAAATTTAAATAATTTCGAAGTATACACTAACCCTATCCAATAAAAAAGAATCATCAAAATCGGACTACTGTGTAAAAAGTTATGCGTGATCATATATATATAAATAAATATAAATAATAAATAAAAATTCTTAATTGCAGGCAATAAACCCATACACAATTACCAATAATGCTATGCAAAAATGCAAAACACAGATGAAATAGAAATAGAAATTGGAATCAAATGGAAATAGAAAAAATAGAATATTCATAGAATAATCATAAATATATGATCGTCTCTTCCATTTTTTCGTCAGTTAATAATAATATACAATAACAATATAACGACACAACATATTAAACAGCAACTGCAGAGCTATTATCCAAGACAGAAGCCAGCTATCAGATACTTGTTCTAGACTAAATAATAAATAATACGAGTTACATAACAGGTTTCATTAAGGCGGCACTAAATCAGGCTACCTGAGATGCACTGGCGCAACGCAACATTATGAAGTAGCGTCAGAAGATTATTACGACTTGCTTTTATCTTTAAATAGATGCTGCGCGCGTCTTCACCCGCGTGGACATTCCCACAGGAACCGTGCATTTTTTCGGGATGAAAAGTAGCCTATGTTAGTCTCTGTTCCAAAAACTGTATCTCCAGGATGAAGTACCAATTTCGAACGGAGAGTTTATTTTAAATTCCATGAGTGCTCCTGAATAAAGAAATTGGTATATTATCCGAAGAGGAGGTAATTAAGGCCATGATTGTCGACAAATTGTGAAAACCTCCCTTGGAAATACCTCATACAAAATGTCCTAAATTCTCTTCAGACGTGAAGTGCGCGGCATTTATTGGAATTGTTTTTAAGTCTCTTCTAATCAACATCATCATTTCACGAAGTTCAACATAGTTCAAGTGAATCAGGTGATCTATTCAGGAAGTTTCATAGTAGAATTTTGACGAAAACATTAAATGCATTTTCTTCAATGTAAAATACTGAATTTCAAAAACTCGTAAAACAAAATTTGTTGTTGACATCCACAAGTTGATTGACCACCTTTCGTGATAATATACTAATTTAAAGTCAGGCTGTATAGAAACATTATGTTAAATAATATACCCCAGTAATGAGCTACTTACTGATTAGTCCTTAACAACTTTTAAGAATACCTAAATGCTTCCTAGAATCGTGGAAACTTGCCCCGCTTTTAGCGGCAAACTTCCCATATTACCACAATTATTTTCCCTTAAATATTCCCTCTGTGATCTTGTCAAAGTACTTCACAGCTTATTATTGTAATGTCGTTAGAACGAACCCTTTAGTGATCTTTAACTTTGGCAAATTGCGGAGTTTAAAATGCTTTTCAGATAACTTTGAAGCTGTTAAAGTTTATCTCTAATCTATGTACTCTTCAAGGTAGCTTTAACGTTTCAAATTTATTAATAACTCAGGACGGATAAAAATAGTCATAGTACTTCATTATTTTCCATTATACCTGGGGCTGAAGGTGACATACACCCTAGAACAGAATTGCTCTCAAGCACTGGGACATCGTAAGTATTGCTCACCAAAGCAAGCATAGTGGTCGACACTATGATCTGAAAGAAGATCCTGCAGTGCTATTAGCTGGGTAGCGTCATCTACGAAAATCTCTTGAAGGCGTACCTCGAGGAGGAAGAAGCAGCCATATACAACAATGACGTCCTAGTCTCCAGGGGACGGATGGCGGGAAGTTATATGGCAGCACTTAATGCAACAAGTGGCTTCGTGGCTCTAGCAAAGGAGTCTCGCCCTAGCGAACCAGGAGTGGACTGGTGTAACTAAATATTCTGCCCCGCATGAAGATTTGATCTTGGTCGTTGCTCGGCGAACTCAGACGATGTTAGCCGACAGGACTTGAGTCAGTAAAATCCATCTCGGGAATCTCTGAAGCCGAAGCATCTTGGGACAACTGGGTGATGCCTAAGATTGAATGAGTGTTTGGGGTTTCGGGAGGCGGTAAAACAACGTGGATTATTGGCAATTTCGATGGAGAGAATGACGTTATCATGACCACAAGGACAGAAGCAGCCAAAGACTTGCGGGAAAAATTAGCGCACCGAATAGGTGACCTGGTCAAAACTAAGGTGCACACCATGGCCTCAGTCTTTGTGAATGATTTAAGAGCATCAGGTAAGTGCACTAGTCTTTTGCGAGGCGACAATAGAAGCAAATATAAATACAAATACAAAATTTATTTATTGTATAAAATATGTGTACAAGTAAACTGTTGAAGCTCTGCCTGCTGCTTTAGTTATCTATACATTATGTTGCAGAAGGAAGCGGCTTGTTTGCCTGATGATAAGCACAACGTCAGTTTATTATTGCACTGCAACTAGAACTTGGAATTGGACGATTATTCTTATTAGAATAATCATTATACTAATAAACAACTAATTTGAAAAAAAACTCGTATTGTGTTTTGCAAGCTGTACACGTTGTCTAATCATTTTCGCTATTTGTGTAGCACGGTAGAAGATGGTAATTAAAAGAATATATCCTCACGGTCCGCCCGAGGCGCCGTGCATCCTTCCACTCCAGTAATACCTTCTTCATCATGTCTCTTCATTATGAAAATATCTCATAATAATATACTAGGGTCTAAGGATCAAAATTGTGATAATGGTATTACGTAAAATATTATTAGGTATCCGCCATCATTGGCTATCGTTATAAGTTGGTTTGACAATACAATCAGAATCAAGATTCTAATAGCTAAGATTCAGAGACGAGTATAAGCGTGGAGTTTTACTTCCAAGTGTCAAAATTGTACAGAATTTTGACATATGGAAGCATACCAATTTAGAACGGGCACGGTGGGCTTCTAAGTTCATTAACCTTGAGCACGCATTGGGTCTGTTGACGTCTTTGTCATTTATTATGTTCTAGGTTCTAGATAAGAACATCATTAGTTTAAGTCTGTGACTGGGGTAAACAAATGTTATAGAAACCCGCCGTTAGTCATTTATTTTAACTTTCATGAATGCTCATGTCAAGTCTCATAACAGATTACTTTGCTCATCTAGCCAGAACACGGTAACCAATTCAACCACCTGCATGGTATCAATTTAGCTAAATGCAGTGTTTTCAAATAAAGACTAATACTGGTTTTGTAACGAGGTATAACTAGCAAATTAGTTACAGATACATAAACAGAACCAGACATAAGAGCGTACTTGATAACTCGTAATATTATTCTTGCCAGGAGCTGTAACAAAACCTATCGTTTGTCAAACAAAGCGTAGGTGGTACGCCTGCGTGATTTCGATACATAATTCCTTATAAGTTTCCTACCTACTGTTTTCATTTGAATAATATACTTATATAATTTACCGTAATTTTATTACATTCGTTTTTACATAATACGCAGGCAAATAATTTTATTTTTAATTTAAATATTAATAATTCATAGATAATAATTAAAATATGAAATAGATTATTAATTATAATTTTGTTAGTGGTAGGACTAACTCTTGTGCGAGTGTCCATCTGGGTTGTTACCACCGCTTTGCTCGTGAAGTCTACCGCCAAGCAGTATTGTGCAAGCAGTATTGTGTTCCGGTTTGGTGAGCCGAGTAGCCAGTGAAATTACTGGGCTTATGAGACTTAATACCTAATGTCTCAGGGTAACGAGCGCACTGCAGTGCCGCGCAGGCCTTTGTGTTTAAAAGTTCTGGGTGGCACTGCAATTTTTATGGGCCGGCGTTATGCTTACCATCAGGCAAACGACCAGCTCGTCTCGTTACCAAATAACATAAAAAAAGATAAAATGTTTTATTACGATGTTTTGTTGTATTCTGAACGGCGTCCAGGATGCTGAAATACATACTAACCCTATCAGCCTTATTTCTTTGTAGGTATCTGTCATTTTGTGTTTCATTTGATTAGTTTAACTGTCTTCTGATCTATTTTGTGTGATAATTTCGAGCGCTTTGGGGCTACCTGTTAGTTTGCAATTGTATTGTGTGTTAAATAAATAAATAAATAACTATGAAACGAAACGAGCCTGTCTTTTGCCTGATGGTAAGCATAACGTCTGCCTATACTTCAATTGCAGTTTCACTGAAAACTGAAACACAAAGGCCTGCTGCATGGCACTACAATGCGCTCACTATCCTGAGACTTACTTGGTACTTGGTGCGCGGGCTCTTTTCCGCAACTAGGCCGTTTATCGGCCCTTTTTGCGTGAGCTATCCTGAGACTATTATAAGCCCAATAATTTCACTGGCTACTTTGCTCACCAAACCGGAACACAAAAATGCATGCAATTCACTGCTTGATGGCAGATTACGTAAGCAAAGCGGTAGTATCCACTCAGACGAACGCTAGCAGACATGTTAGCAATACCGCCTGGTAGAAGTACACTGTGCGTCTTATTTAGCTGTATGCTCAGAAGTCTTTGTCATTTATTATGTTCTGATAAAGACAGCATTAGTTTTAGTCTGTGATTCGTGTAGACGAACGTTACAGAGATCCGCTTTAGAGTCATTTATTTTAACTTTCATAAGTGCTCTCTTGGGGCCTATATGAATAAAGCATTTTGAATTTGAATTTGAACAAGTTGTGCTAGGATACTTCACATAGTTTAAAAGATCTTATGTACCCACAGGTCACAGCAATAAATGGTTTCAATAGCTACCATTTAATTCCATCGCGCAACAGGCGGATACCCCATTCTTTGCCCATAAATTACGTAAAGCATAAATCAAGACAAATAGCGCCATCTCTGGACCGTGTCGAGAAACAATAAATAATAATGTTAGTGGGGTCATGTGACCTCTTGTCTCGCGACCCCGGAAGGGTTAATCTTGTAGGGGTTGTCGTATAAATCATGTTTCGTTTGGAGATTTTAGGGTTGACAAATAAATTTGTTTGTATTTTTTTTATTATTTTGTCGGTTCTGTCCCACTGGTGGGTAATCCATTTTCTTCCTATCCATTTCATTTCATCTCGGTCCCCTGCAATCTCTGACCACTCTTCTCGAATGGTGCCTAGGTCATCCCGCCACCGCTTTCTGTAATAAAATAATTATACTTCTTATGATTATTTTAAACAAATTTGTTTTTAATACAAAAGGTTTTAGATTGAAAAATAGACACAAAGAGGTTGTTTCCTTTTTCAAAATTGAAATTCCTTTTTGATGTGTCGCTAATGTAACGTTACCTAGTTCTAAAATTTGATAAATAAAGGCGTTAAACGTTTTTGTACACATTGTAGCACGAATGACTTAGCTACCAAAATTAATGAAACAATTGGAAATCAAAATCCAGGGACGTTCCTTATATGTTTTTCTTTTTCAAATTAAGGTCTTACCACAGAAAAAAAACATAAACATGTTTAAACAGATCCATGTCTAGCTAAAACCTTGATTTAAGAAGTATCTAACCGTTGTCTCTAATCATTTGAGACGTTTGTCTTTTAAACAGTACTGGCTAGCTAAACAGGCATCTTAAGTTCTTTTTGTGTTAAGACGATACATTCACATGATTTTGTTTTATCGTTACTTAATTAAAATAGGAACATTTTTTTGACCCAGTTACTTTTTTGTATATTTTTCTCCATCACAACTACCATTAAAAACCATCCTAAATTTAAAAAGTCTTTGGTTCTAGTAATTTATCCTTAGCCAATTAAAGTTCATATAAAAACATTGTGGCAACCCTAAAACTATAATAACTCATTCGGTTGACACAGATGGCGCTGGCGTACATCAAAACGACCACAGATTACCGTCCGTATGATTTATACACGTCAACTATTTGTATGCAAATATAACTACACCCTGTATTTAGCGCACATAGATTTTTAATGGATACATTATTGTGGAAGTCGTAAATCAAATGGACAGGTTGATAAGTTTATTAAATCGTGATTGTGGTTTAATTAAAACAATGAAATTTGTTCAGGTAACGGCTTTTCTAGCCAAGTAAAATGAGGCGAGGTGTGTGGCGTTCACAATCAGCAGGTTAACAGAAATGGCGTATTCTCAATTAAATCGGATGTATCCGATTCCGACATATCCGGAGTCCTAATCATGCCGAAGCCAGAACCGAGAGTTTCAACTGAATCCCGAGAGTTATTTGTCAGCGGAAATTTGTCTACGGAAAATTAGTTGTCACATATTACCTGGTGGTTGGACTAATTCATCTGTGAGTGTCCGTCTGGGTTGGTACTTTGCTCGTGCAGTCTGATAAATCTAATGTGCAAGCAATACTGTGTTCCGGTTTGATGAGCCAAGTAGTCAGTGAAATTACTGGTCTAATATAATGGAGCAAGGGCAACGCGGTGCTGCGCAAGCCTGTACGGTCTTACCATACAAAGAAATAGAAAAAAATTAAACACACCCTAAACCTGTTTTGAACAGCGTTTAACTCCTAAACATGCCTTAATCTTATACTTAAATATGAGCAACCACAAACCTTGATTTTTCTAGTGTCTAACCGTTGTCGAACTCCTTTCTGTCGTGACATTTCTAATCATTTTAGATGTTTATCTATAGACAATTAGACACCGTCTAGCTTTGATTGAAGATTGTAAGCTTGCAAATGTTCTACTAATTCTAGGCCACTACCAATTGAAAGCGTGCTAGCATGCTAGCAGCATTGCAATTCAACGAGACGCATTGTCTCGTGCAAGGCTGATTCAGAATTATTTACAGAAATAATGTAATTTGTCAAATATTATTAATTTTATACTATACAATTACATATAAAAAGTCACACAGAACATTCCGCCAGGCTCGCCCCATCTAATAATAAATTCTCCATTTCATAGGGGTTGTTTCGTCGCAATAATTCATAAATTGAGCCGATTAATTGATATCGTAGAAGGGTTGATCCCGATGTTTGTTTTGACAAATGTATGACGATAGCGAGCAAGGGTGGAGGGCTGGAACGCCGCATTATTGCGTTATCATTGCAGTTTTGACAGGTGTTGAAACTAAATAGCTTTTAAAATATTTGTTACTGCAACTTTTTTACACGACTGCACAAAAAACTTACACTGCACACGACTGCACAAATTACTCTTTTTTTATGGTTCATGTATGTGAGTTTTCTTTATTTCATATTAAATACCTGAACAGATTTGAAAGTGTGGGGTATTGGGGTATCGTTAGAATCCTTACATCATCTCGAGTGACACTGGCTAGGGCAGTCGTGTTTTATTTTTTTGTTTATGTAACTTTAATTATATCGACTGCTAGAAAATGCCACACTTTTTCTAGTTGTTGTTTGTTTTCTTTTGTGATTGCCATTTGTGATCCGCTGGTACTCCTCTTTGTAGGCAAAGTCCAGAGACCGAGCAAAGGGATAGATTGAAAAACAGCGCTGTGCACATGAAAATATGTATGCAGCACATGCTGATTGTACTCCCATTGCCCCATATATACCTTTTTTATATGTAATTTGTAAGTAAGTTATATAAGGCAATTTATTTTTTGATTTCATTTGATTTGATTTTGATTTCTTTGTATTTAATATTATTTTTTTACCTTTAGATAACTTTTAGAAACTTTAGGAAACTGACACTCAAGATCGTGATTTGCATTTGATTTTTGTAATATTAATAGCTTAAAACAGTAATTATATTATTACAATCCCCTATCCTCCCTCTAAAACGACGACTTTACTGAATAATTAAATACTCACTTTGTTAAATCAAAACTGGATTAAAACAAGCAAATTAGACATAATGCCCTATCTGATGCTTAACGAATAGGGTCATAGAATAGCTGCTTAATAATGCAATTCATTACTTAAGGGTGACTCCAGCTACATAGGAAATTGAACACTGAAACTATTGCTATTGAGATGATTTTTCCAGTGCGGTAAATAAAGGGAATCGCTCTGCCCATATAAGGAAATAAAATCTTTGTGTCTGGTAGGATAAGGTTGGTTTTTGAAATGTCATTTGATAAGTAAATCCCACGACAGATGACTCGTCTTTTGCCATGCGATACGACAGTTTGATTTGATTGTAACGTTTGAAATTGTAGCTTCAGATATTTGAACGTCGTGTCTGTTAGATGGACTCACGTCTTCACATTTATAGTCATTATAATTGACTAACTCCTGCCCGTGGTTCGACCGCGTTCCCACAGGAACTGCGCATTTTTCCAGGATAAAAGTAGCCTATGTACTCTCCGGTCCGTAAACTATATTTATCTATGCCAAAAATCATGTCGATTCGTTGCTCCGTGGAAGAAGGACAAACGAACTGACCAACAAAATATTTCTCTCATGACAGGTTGGCGTTTGACCGCTATTTCATAGCGTCAATGTTTGGTCACATGTAAATACGCTAGACATAGAATGAGACTGGATCTTAAGAGCGACTGCCAAAATTCACTGACAGGTGCTTGGTAACAAATTTTCATCTTGAGGGAGCTATGCAGGATGGCATAAGGCTAGTTTATTTTGCGGCGCTTGAAGGGCAGCGCTCTATTATAAAAAACATAATATGCGAATACAAATTCAAATTCTTTATTCACATGGGCCCCAGGAGAGCACTCTTGAAAGTTAAAATAACTAACTGCTCGATCGAGAAGAAGGGCAAGAAACTCGTCTACAATTACTTTAAAAAGGTTTTTACAATGTTTCTAACGCTAACATATAATTATGTTTAAAAAATAATCCCTAAGTATTATTAGATTTGTTGTCAGGAAGCTCCTGAACTGATTGCCTCCATACATTTATGTCATTTACATAATCCCTAATTTTATAATACACTTTTGGTACAAGAATTTTGAAATAATTTGAAAATAAATTTATTAAAAAGATAATTTAATTAACCTACTAGGTTCAAACACACTGCGTTATTCTTTAAAAACCACACTCATTATTTTATTATTGACGGCTCCGTAACTAAGTTGGTAGTAACCGTGCCTGCAAAGCGAGGGGTCCCGGGTTCGATTCCCGGCCGGGGTAAATGTTGTGTAAGTATAAAGTTTGTTCTCGGGTCTTGGATGTTCGTGATGTGTATCTGTGTGTGTCTATGCCACCTGTGACACAGGGAATCTTAGTGCGGGGTATGAGTGTAAGCGCTTATTTATTTATTTTATATATTTATCAGCAATACCATGGACTAATGTATGTATTATATTAGTCTATGGCAACACTATAAGCAAAAACCGAGAATTACAAATCTAACTTTCAAATGTAACTTTGCGTACACCCAAATTAGAAAAGCAAACTAAGTTATCAATCACACGAGAGTAGCTCGTACAACTTTAAATCCGATTCGCAGTTGATTAGTGTTTTATGTTTTGGCTCGGAATGGTGGTGCTTGCCCACCATTATTTTGCCTTAAAAAGCTCGAAGCCAACTGAGCCTGATATAATGATTCAACCGTTTTAGAATTGGCCGTAGAGCTACAAATATATGCAGTTGACGGCTTGGTGATACGGAATTTGGTGTTGCTAGATCAGTTGTTCAAAACGTTACCAAGATTGTCTTCAGCGTCGGATTTTTGAGTAGGTATAGGTTAGGTAGCTACCAAAAATGAAAAATCAAATTCAAAATTCTTTATGTATAAAGGCCTTACAAAAGCATTCATGAAAGTTCAGAAGACTACTAGGTGCCCAATCGTTTCAGTCGTAACTCGTTCATTTTTTTTAAATATATTATTGAATAATCCAAACTAAGTTTGTAATTTGTTTAAAAGCGTAGAGTCAAACAACTTTGTATTTTAAAGCGCAGAAAGAAAGTTTTGATCTTTGAAATAAAAAATAATGTTTTGTAAAATTAAACATCTCATTAATTCAACAGCCAACTATCACAAGAATTTAATTTACTTCACTAAAAATTGTTATTGTTAAAAATACACGCTTTAACAAATATTTGAACGTACTTTTGCATTAAGCTTTTTGAAATGTTAATTTCTACCAAAAACAATCAATTTTCGATAACAGCTCTCAACTATGGCAACACTAACAAAATTATGCAAGCCAATTTTACTGATGACACAACTGTGTAACTCAACGACTCGGCAACTAAGTGCGTGACATGTCTTGTCCAGTTGTAAATACTAAGTACCCGCTAGACAACATATTTGCATGAGGTATTTTCAAGTGGTTTGAAGTAACCGTGCCTAGTTCAGATACATGAACTCCTAAAAATAATATTTCAAAACAAGATAATTTATTTCAACCAAAACCTGTCAAAATCTAATATGTCCTATTTTTAGAATACTTATAAGAATTATTAAGTAGTCGCCTGAAGGTAGTCATAAATGAATCGAACAGGTTAGTTTTGACAGTTACAAAACAAAGATTTTTGTTTATTAAGTATTTAATTAGGACTTCAGTATTACTAAAATATAGTTCAAGTACACGAAGAGAATCCATTCTAAAATATTTCAAAGCCAACGGGCTTTCCTTGAAATGCAACCAATCAGGAAGCTCTCACATGTCAATCACCAATTACAGCGCACTTTGTCCAGCGTCACTCGGCGCTGACCAATCGCCTGTCTGAATTTAAATCATTGTTCGGAATTCGAATTGTTTTCCGCGTGGAATAGGGCTCGATAGCTTGATTGTTTACCTTCGTGGCAAAGTTAAATTATCATAAAAGGGAAATAAAATTTAATTCTTTTAATTTTTTATTCTTTAATTTTTTTACACATTATTCAATTCATTTGTTATTCACTATTATTTGGGATGAATATAGAACCATAACTGTCGGCAGAACATTCTTTGGGACGAAAACATCTTTTATTATTTTTGTAAAATTAAATTTTTAAATACACCTCTAGTTTCTAAGATTCTGTCACCTTTTACTATTGATAAATAATTTATAGATAAATTGTCGCAAAATTATAAATCCACATCTATACAAATAAAGAACTTGAAGTGTCTGTTTGTAATATCAAAATAACAGCCTTTTACTAAATGCATATGAAAGTAGACCTTAAAAAAACAATTTTTAAAATTTTTGTCTGTCTGTTTGTTCCGGGTAATCTCAGAAAAGGCTGGACCGATTTTGACGGGACTGGCAGATAGCTGATGTTACAAGGAGTAACTTAGGCTACGTGGCCTACATGGCTACGAGAAGCCACGATGCACAGCTAGTTCAGAATAAAAATAATGTAGAAAATGGTTTGATTCATAGAAGCAATAATAGGTAAGTGGTGGTCGGTGAAGGGCAAAATGGTGATTATACCAAATAATGGCATTAGGGCACAAAATGCCTTATCAGCATCATATTCACGGGATACATCGTGAACATGATGCTTGCAACACCAGTGAATAAACGTGAAAGTCTGTTAAGAAAATTTAAATTTCATGTTTGTCTAGTTTATTTAATATCGACTTATTTACATTGTAAAAATTTTTGTTTCTAATATTGTGACTTAAGGACTATGTATCCAGGTCAAGAAATAAATTTAAAAAAAAGTGAAAGTTTACATCATTACTCCTCTGAATCACTAAATCTTAGCTAAGACTGGTAAAGTCAAAGCACTATGAATAAAAGCTAGAGTTCAATATAACGACATCAAACATGTTTTAAATACCCCGTATCTGTTGTAACGTTGGTTATAAAACATGACTAATTAATTTCCTTTAAACTACAAGAAAGTGAGTATCTACATCGACACACCTGTTGCCAACCTAATAGGTTCAGTATTGCCAACATTAAATGCTAATTTTGTATTTAAAATGGGCAATGCTTCCTTTCAACGCTCTTTATATGAACGAACCGCTTCTTTTTTTGAATAAGGTTGGCAACAGGTTATAACAATGTGCAAATTGACGGTATTTTGAAAATTGCATTTATTTTGCTTGTTTAGTTACGTAACGCTATTTGAATTAAGGATTGGAGACAAAGTCTGTATAAATTGGAATGCTTTATTTTTTATTTGTTTTATGTAGATTAATATTAAACTTGATTGAATGTGTTTGTTTGGAAATCGACATTCTTGTGTATAAAGATTGCAACATATTATTATGGCTCTTTGGTTAAGCCATAAGGTAATGAAACGAGCGTGTGGTTTGCCTGGTGGTAAGCCTAACGACAGCCTATAACAATTACTGTGCCACCCAGAACTTTGAACAATGAACACGTAGTGATTGTAAAACTATTTTTTGGGCAAAGATTGTTGAAGTGGCTACCATTTCACCACGTTTAGCTCTCTGACTAAATTTCTATCAAGCTAGAAATCAACAGATTTATAAATTGTATTTAATTCTGACCCCTATTAAATAAGTAGGTTCTCAATACAGTATACTTGCCTTCCTCGTAGGGCTGCCAATAATTACCAACTGTTTCTATTCTAACACAAACTTATATTTACACCTGTAATAGAGAAATTGAACTATATCAAATGAGAATAAGGTAGATATTTTAAAAAGTAGGCTACAAATAAACTTGGTTGTTTCGTAATGAGAAGCGGTTCGTCTCATCCATCAGTCGATGCCAATTACAAGCGATCACGTGTTGGGCTCTGGTGGCAACCCTATTTCGCGTCTAGCATTTTTTGTGGCTGAGAATCGACCGAGTTATTATATAAGTATGGACGCGGAGGATTAAACGTGATTTTCTAAGACGTGCACGCTTTTTATTAGAGTGTTGAAAGTCTGGTTAGGATTTTGCGCAATGGTGACATTTTGCTCTACCATTTGGGTGTTTGGTAGTTAGTTGAAGTGTTTGTTTATTTGTTGTCTGTTGTTAAACATTGCGTTGTGAAACTTCAGATTTCATATAAATAGAGTACCTAATTAGCGATTGTAAGAAACGAAACACAATATGCAAACATTAAAGTATTTATTAAGAGTATTTCTTTTCTCCATGATGACACGACCATCCTTAATTAACCTGTAATGTTTTCCATCCAAAGGTTGCCTGCAAGAGATCGCTTTTAGCGATAAGGCCGCCCATTGTACCTATTTTATTCTTTTTGCTCAATGTTTCATTTCTATTGTTTTATTTTGGCGTTAATAAAGTGTTTTTGTATTGTATTGTATTAAAAACTAAACTAAACTATAAAATATGCATTTTCTAACATTATCCTCCCATTTGTTCCATCCCACTCTCTGATTCCCAGTCGTGATCAGTCTCCTAGCCCAATAAATCAGTTGTGATACATAAGTTCTATATGAATGCAGCAATAAATCTGTTGAAGCATTAACTCTGTCATTTAACCTGATAACAATTGTGATAAACCAAGTTTTTGTCGGCGCATCTGATGGCTTATAACCCTAAAGACTTGGGGATAAACAGAAGCGAGCGCGGACGATGCAGCAAGAATAAAATATACCGTGTTAAAGAATTTCTATTAGGAATATATTAACCTTTTTCAGAAAATTTTCAGAAAAACAAAACATTACGTATTAGGGTGCCACTTCCCGGCCCGCCTAAGTAGAACACAAAAATGGCTTAAAGGCTTGTTGGTTCATCGAAAAAAAGAGGCACTACGGAAAAAGAAAGACAACGCTAGAACCTTCGGTTCGGTTCGGTTTTGTGCTCTATCACAAAACGTTTGTGTAAATAGATAGGTATCGTAAATCGGTCGATCTAAATTTTTTAATTTTATTTCATAACGAGAGGAACTGGTCGTTTACCATTTATTTTAGCATAAAATGAAACAGACAAAGCTAAGTAAAATACTGTAAAATGATAATGATGAATGGTTTTTATGCTTCCGCCTACACAGGTTTTTTTTTGCCGTGATAAACTACGGTTGCTTCGCAGAGTAGGCACGGCCGTCAATGTCGTTATAGTTGTATGTTGACAGACACGGCATAAGGTGCCGGCGCCAATGCCGTGAAGGTTTTTTGCGCGAATATATCCGTTTTTTATCACAGGGTTTTTATCTTAACACTACTTATGATATACATACGCTTGCCTAATTTCGTCACCGACTCGAAGAGAGCAAAACTTTTTTGAGATATGACACCATTAACGCTGCTCGTACCTTACTAAGTCCGCTCCCCAAACCCAGTATGAAAACATATCTTAGGCCGAAGTTCAACTCATGTGAACGAAGTATTGATATACGTTTATTTGACGTTATTATTTGTACAAACATCGTAGTCGTGAGAGAATTGATTTTATTAGCAAATTATTCAAATCATGTACTAGAACCTAGATACATTGGAGATAGCCGTTTTGGTACGAAACGACTAGACCTTTGGAATAAGCTAATTGTGACTATGATGTTATTTATTGGGTGAGGCTTGTTTCAACAGCAATTTGATTGGGGTAATAGATTGTACAATACCTATTTTGACAAATTGCGTAAAATGTATGTTAACAGTTCGAAAAGGATATTTTCAGAAATTGATTCATCTCATAATGTTTAATTTTGGCAAAATACATTACATTTGACTCTGTGTGTTTTGTTTTTTATTTATAACTGACTGTACCCCGCGGCTTCGCCCACGTAGCCTAAGTCAGCTATCTGCCAGTGAAAGTCCCGTCAAGATCGGTGTAGCCGTTTCGGAGATTACCCGGAACAAACAGACAGAAAGACAGACAAAATTTTAAAATTGGTTATTTTGTTATAGGTACCGTATATACTTTCATATGCATTTAGTAAAAAGCAGTTATTTTGATATTACAAACAGACACTTCAACTGTATTTATTTGTGTATATACCTAGATGTCTTACGGTAGCATGTTACTAAGCGACACAGTATTTTTTTTATTACAATAAAAAACACTCTCCGTCTACTTTCATATTAGTCCTATAGGTTGACTGGAAAAGATTGCTTTCAGCAAAAAGTCCGTTCTTTGTACTTGCAGTTACAACAAATGCTAAGATTTTTCTGTACTGCTTTTACTTTTCAAGCTAACAATAAAAAATATCGAACAAAAATAATATTCAATTCCCTCAAACAATCAATTACAAAGAGAATCTGTCAGCGAGAAAATTCCCCAAAGAAAACAGGTAAAACACAAACATAAAACTCCCAGAACAAAACATTGATTAATGACGAAATGCACTCGAAAACAAACTGTCGAACTTCTTCAAATTCCCGATACAAATGCCTTCACTATAACCCCTCGAAAAATAATGGTTTCCTTTACAAATTCACAAACGCTAAGCACCAAAAGCACGTCAACTTAAACTCAACTCTATCCTTTTGAAATCAAAGCTGAAAATCGTTTGGGATGCAAATGTGGGGTACGGCTCCCAAAAGTTGACACAAGATTTTCTTTCGCCTTCCACGGTTTTGTTGCTTTTTTTGTTGTAAGGAAAAGGAAGTGGCGTATTGGGACGTGTGCTTCCTTCTTTTTGTTGAGAAATGTTTCGGTACCATTAAGCCGTTGACAGATCGCCTCCTGAGTAATGCGTGCGATTGTTTGCGGCCGAGGGTGGGGTAACAATAGGGGATGTATGGAAACGATTAGTGGACTTAAATGTTTCGTGAGATGTTTTATATTAATGCGAAGAGGTAGTAAACCTGTGTGGTCCCGTATGAATTGGCTTATCTCTTCCCGTGGGAGCCGTAAGAACTGATGGGAAAAGGTTCTAGGCAGTAACTGGTAGCAGCATTCTCCTTGCTCAACATCGTAATCTACTGCCTGACCAAGACACCAAGACGCGTGCCAAGCGTGGGGTATTATGGCATCCCGCCCTGCATTATACGGGAGGCCTTATATATAGTTAGAATTAGATGGTGACAAAGGAAACTTCGATGCTTTAGTGTAGGTAATCTGGAAACTTCATTCGCAACAATCCTTATTATTTGTAACGCGAATTATGAAGCGATGATGGCTCAGATGACAGGTCCAAACCTACAATGAGTTTAAGCTTTTGCAATATCTACTCTCCTAATTATATAAATGTGAAAATGTGTTTGTTGGTCTGTCGGCACTCCGCTATCGAATATCTTGCACTTTTCGATGGCAACGGCCTAAACCGAGATTCCTACATACCACGGTTCACCCTGCGCTATGTTCTTGAGTTAGTCGCCACTCACCACATTTTTAGGGGTGAGCGCCTTCTAGGTTCTCCTACCGTTCAATGAGGCTGTAAAGGTGGCTAGACCAAGTTCACTACAGCATGGTCCAATCTTCGTCCACTTAAGGTTGACTTGACCTTCTTTCGTAATCGTAACATATCGACAAATGTCGGAAAGTGACGTTATTCTCTCCGAAAATGCATGATTCAAGTGAGAATCTACGAGGGTAACGGGCGCACTGCAGTGACGCGAAGGCCTTTGTGTTTCAAAGTTTTGGTTAGTAGGTACCTACTATGTTTGGCTATGCGTTATTTTAATAGTATCAGAAAAATATTATAACCAAGATAGTAAAATCTGCTTTTACTTAGCCATCGCTTCTTTGTCAGAGTTTCTCAAGCTACGTAAACTTCCATCACAATTTTCTATCTCTTACAAAAATACCTGCTATCTAGCATCTATCCGAAGTTATTACAACCTGGACGCGGGCCATGGCTTTGACTTCAGTTCCAAAGGCTGGTATGAGAGATTTTCTATATCCGCCCGCTTTCCTTTATGCTACGTGCAATTTTATCCGAAGCTACCGTTATGAAGTTGCAATGAAGACCTTAGGGAGGATAAGACGCTGAATAATTACTAATATTTATGATATAATTACTATTATATATGATATAATATATGAGGTGTGATTAGATTTGTTCTAATTATGGATAACATAGAGAATACAATGCCAACATTTAATATTAAAAATGATCCATAGGGGTGATCGATAAAAAATATGGCGTCGATCGTCTGTTGCCTTTACTCGATACTAGCTGCTGCCCTGCGGTTTCACCCGCGGGAGATTTTGGATTACATGGTTTTTATTTTTTTTGCGCGGAACCCTAATTATTTTTCTAAAATTAAAGTAGTCTATGTTACTCCTTGTAACATCAGCTATCTCCCATTGAAAGTCCCGTCAAAATTGGACCAGCCGTTTCGGAGATTACGCGGAACAAACAGACAGACAAAATTTTTAAAAATGGTTGTTTTGTTATAGGTACCTTATATACTTTCATATGCATTTAGTAAAAAGGTGTTATTTTGATATTACAAACAAACACTTCAATTTTATTTATCTGTATGGATTAACTTAATGTGTATTTGAGTTTATGTATGGTTGGTTTTTGCGTGTTTGATATTTGCACATTTGTCTTTATGCATATATTATACTGTTTGTTGGTATCAGATCTTGCGACAGATTTTATCAGAGTCCCCACGACAATACTGTAGCAAATTTTGTAGAAGCACTTTATAAGAACGGGTAGCTAATTAATAATGGTAACTCACCAACATTTGAATAAAAATAAAGAGTCTTATCCACACTATGATACTACCTGATCGGACATCATTTCCTTGGCTCCTTTAAGAAAATGTAGCTGACTTGGAGACTCTCAATAACTTCGTCTATTAAATACTCTTATTTTTATCAATATAAAGATGTTACTGTTGGAATAGAGAAAAGAGTCAGGCAATCACTTAAAAAGCTTATCTTTGTTATAAGGTTTTTTTTTTAAATATTATTGTTTAACAAAATTAGCAAGTCGTTTGTCTGATGGTAAGCATAACGCCGGCCCATAACAATTTCAGTGCCACCCAGAACTTTGAAACACAAAGGCCAGTGCTCGTTACCCTAAGCCATTAACAGAGTTACCACAAAGACACCTGCTTAGCTAGACAGCGTTTAACGAAAATCATTGGAATTGTCGCAACGGAATTTCGTTAGACAACGGTTAGACAATACTTAAAATAAGATTTGTGGTTGTTAATATTTAAACATGCGACTCACTGTCCAACACATGTTTAGAGTGTATTTAATGTTTCTGTGGCAAGACCGTATTAAGTCTCATAGACCCAGTAATTTCACTTGCCTGTTGGTATAAAAGGTCAATGACCCGCTCGTCCCGTTATTCAATAGTATATATTTTTTTATATAAGTACTATTGAATCTGTCGACTAGACTGGTGGATATTTTACTTTTACGCATGAACCTATATCAATTCCAAACTCTGAGTATATTCCAACAATCAGATGCTTATTTCTCATCAGGTAAGTATAACATAAAAAAGGTATATTACACGTAATAAGAAGAGAGTTTAAAAAAGTCACGGAGACTAAAAAAACTACTTACCAGCATCTTTAATTTATTTTGGGGATATCGCATCCGATGTATCCTCAATGTTTTTTCTAAACCATTTTAATAAGCCAGCTACTGGATCCAGTTCTACACCCAGAGACCAATAAATTGTGAAACTTACACCGGCCGCGTGGGAAGTCCAATTTAATTTGACACTTCGGTTAACGAAGTGATATTCTCGTCAAGTTGTGTTAGAAAATGTTTCTGTGCAGTGTTATATTGTGAACAAAAATATTATAATAGAGCTATGTAATAAATGTAACAAAAATAATTTCAGCTAGAATTATATAACTTTTTAGGCAGTGTCGGGGGGTGTTTGGGGTGGGTAACACAGCTTTGCTCGTGTATTCTGCCACCGAACAGTAATATGCAAGCATTACTGTGTTTCGGTTTGATAAGCAAAGCAGTCAGTGAAATTACTGGGCTGTGGCTTATGAGGCTTAATATGGTAAGTGCGCGTTACCCTGAGATATTAGGTTGTCAGGTCTTTGTGTTTCAAAGTTCTGAGTGGATCTGCATTTGTTTTGGGCTGGCGTTATGTTTACCATCAGGCAAACAACCCGCTCGTCTCGTTACCCAATAGTACAAAAAATTAGATAAATAAATTACTTTTGCAACATAGATAACTTTTAATAATTTTACTATTAAAAGTTTAAAGTGGTCGTCGCGATCTCGCCGCGTGCACTCCCTGAGGAAGAGCGTCGGACACGCTCGAAACCTAGGTCGACAATATCGACAAATGACGTGAGTTACAGCCGGTTTTTTTAACAATTTACTTTTAATAATTATGTGTATATTAAAGAAATTAGAAAACACACCCTCCTGGATTCATCATCAGAACCTCAACACCAAGTGCAATCTATTGGATTCGTCAAAACGAATCATATGAGCCCAACCTCGAAGGGTTTATTTGTAGCCACTGAAGAGTTCCACTATCCACCTTCTGGCTCCATCATCAGACTGATCTGACTTGGTATCATGGAGCTGACTCGATGATACCAAATTATAGTTTCATTATCCGAACTACATATAAGTACATACAAAGTTTCATTTCGATAAGACATTTAGAAGTAGGTGGTACTGTGTTCCGGTTTGATGAGCAGAGTGTCCAGTGAAATTACTGGGCTTATGAGACTTAATACCTAATGTCTCAGGGTAACGAGCACATTGCAATGCCGCGCAGGCCTTTGTGTTTCAAAGTTCTGGGTGGCACTGCAATTGTTATGGGCCGGCGTTATGCTTACCATCAGGCAAACGACCAGCTCGCCTCGTTACCAAATAACATAAAAAAGGTTAAAATTGACTTCTAAGATTGTATTACATTGTTTGTTAGTTAGTTACAAGGGAGGCTAATAAAAGTGTTTTAAAGAAAACTGAATGTGCGGCGTTCACAAGTATGAATATCAGAACCAGTTACCTATTTCAGAGATTAGTGCTAATCTCTGAAACCACTGGTCTACAGTATAAGTAAAAAAGATGGTAAAACTGGTAGCAAAAATATTTTACATTAGGAAGCTAGATACATAACCCTTAAGTAATATAAGCAACATTTTATCTTGATTCTAAACGTGCACTAGACTATAGTCTGCTAGACTTTTATGAAAAGAAAAAGCGAAATACCACGCAATGATTTATCACGAAACCTCGACAACTACAAGACCTGCGAACCTGAAATATTGAAAGCAAATTATAGTAAAACCGAATAGAATAACAAGTATCATAAATAAATGGCATTTGAATTTTAGGGCTATTTAACTACCTAGTTGATTCGTGAAGACGATCACCGTTTATGTGGTAATTTAAGCTTATAAAATCAATAGCAGTCAATTATTAAATCTCCAACGGTCAAACTAATAGATATAAAATTGAAAAATGCTTGGATATACATATTTATACGACCTCAAGGTGAAGTTCAACACGCTTACAACCCAAACACCATCTATTACTGTATCATTTAAACAAATAACATTCCGATAGTCCATAAATATTGTAAGCAGCGTAACAAGCGTGCAATGAGTGTGATTGCGAACGGAGAAGTGGAACCAGCTACACACGCGATGAGATTCTGATTCTTAGATCATGCATAGATATGTGGTAGCTTTCGCTCGTGGTTTTAGTTGAATTTTTATATGATGGTGTCAATTCTATCACTACATACCTAAACGAATTTTAGTTTCGTTCTCTCTCTTTCCAATACATAACATGAGAAAGAGATGGAAGATGTCTGACAGATCTAAATTTAGTTTTAGAGCTGTCAAATATCTTTCAATCTTGATAAATTAGATGCCACTGAATTCATTGCCATTAAATTTATACTAGACACAAGCAAGTGGATTCATTTGACAGGTCTAAAATATATTCCATCTCTTTCTCATGTTATGCATTGGAAAGAGAGAAAGCGAAACTAAAATTAGTTTAGGTATGAAATGATAGAATTGACACCATTGTATACATCACTTGGCTGCTGAACGGTGTAGAGGTTTTGATAAGGTGATAAGGTGAAATCGTATGTGTTCTTGTGATATTTCTATAGGTTTTTATAACATGGTGGAATAGAATAAACCCTCAGAGAATAAACCATTCGTATTCCCAGTTACGCACGTGACTGGATGTTGTTGATTTTTTAGTTCTGAACTACGTTAAAAGATGGCGTTGGGCGTCACTGTAATATGCATTTGATAAGAAATACACTTCGGCACCTATAGCTTCGTAATACTTCAATACGTCAATTTGTAGAACGAGGAAAGGCTAGATCGCAGGTCGGGAAATTTTAGAAAACATTCTACAATCGCGATTCTCTTTAAATAATTTCCTTGCGCATTTTTTTTAAACAAACAGACACCACCCTCTTTTTCTATCTCAACATGAGTATAGATAGATCGAAGATAAACGGACACATTTTTCATAAATAAATTTAAATATACCATGTAAATCTTGTGGCAGGGCTGTGCGGTAGCCGCACGATCACGCGAGCTAATTAATATGGAGTGAGCTTCGATTTATAGGCTCCTGAGTTGGAGTACAAGGTGTAGAGGTTTTGTATTACAAGGGCAGATGATTTGTCGTGTGTTGCTAAATAGAATAGAGATACACGTACAAGGAGAGTGCAGCCCTCAGAGCGTAGTGCGACTCGCCGTTCTTGATCGATCAGGGGCATAGACAATGTTACTTTCTACAATCGTTATTTACAGTAGGAATCGATATAAGGATTCGTTACCAAGAAACTTCATATCAATTCGTCACGGCTCGCTACGGTCAGTACTTGGTTGCGTGAGCGTTCTATGGCAGCCCCTACATGATTGACGGATAACCATCAAACACGGACCACGCGGAAACCATGTAAAACCCATGATCACCGCTTGACGCATATCGTACCGTCTATGGAGGTTGGTAGAAATCTAGTCTGAGCGCAAACCATACCGCACGGTTAGAGGTTCTGAGTGGCATTGCAATTGTTGTGGCCCGGTGTTGTGATGATCATCGAGCAAGCTACCGGCTCGTCTCCTTATCAAATAGTATGAAAAGGGTTCTAACCAATTTTAATCACATCGTCACTTCACAAGTGATGAATGAAGATAAGTGATGATGAGAAATGATACAATGGTCAAACGGTAACTTATCCAGAATAAAAAAACAAGCATAGAGTACCTTACATGTTGATAATGTTTACTCCAACGATCTCCAACATTAAATAAGTGAATTAAACCAAAATGTTTCAAGTTACACGGTTGTCAAAGAGCATAAACCCAATGGGCATGGGCATAAGGCGGGCATAGATTTTAGAGATACTATCAGGCGGTAGTCCTTGTTATATCAACATGTAACTGATACTGTTTGTAACGAGCACTCGATTTAATTTGGAAATGTGTCGTCTAATAGGTAAGTGGTC
Source organism: Crocallis elinguaria (assembly GCA_907269065.1). NCBI lineage: Eukaryota > Metazoa > Arthropoda > Insecta > Lepidoptera > Geometridae > Crocallis > Crocallis elinguaria. Next base: position 6,200,206 of record OU026076.1, read on the forward strand.
AATGACTTTGTTGATATTATTTATAAGCGATTTCCAAATAGGTGGAAACATTTTTAGACCCGCTTTTCTTTTTAAATCCACAAGAAATAAGTGGCAGTGCAACAGAACATCTTAGTTGGTGGTATTCGGATTTTGGGTAACGCTTTTACCCAACAAAGGATTTGAGACAAATTTGGTTAAGCCGACCAAACATGCTACGATCTACAGATGAGGTCTACCTGTGCAGGTGTGACTGCGAAGGTGGACCGGAGCGTGTATGGGAACCTGTGCAACTCAATAAAGCCAGTGCAAGTGCGCCTGCGCAGGTAGACTGGAGTGTCCATCTGGGTGGGTATAACCAATTTACTTGTGTAGTATTCCACCAAGCAGTAGTTTGCAAGCATAACGGTGTTACGAGCAGAGTATAGTCAGTGAAATCGCTGGGCTGATGAGACTTCACGCACTCCTTTGTGTTTCAAAGTTCTGAGTGGCACTGCAATCGTTATGGGCTGGCGTTATGCTTACCATCAGGTAAACGACCAGCTCGTCTCGTTATCCAAAAGCGTAAAAAGAGCGTATTATTATGAATATTCCCAACAAGTAAAATCGAAACACAAAGCAAGTCTATATGCTGATCTGCATATTATCTCAGATTGAACGACAGTGCGCTAAAGTGGCTTTCTACTCTACACCTATTTAGATTACGTTGTTTTGTTTATCTGTTTCTCTGCAGTTGCAGATAGCAGCCTTTCCAGCAGGAAACTGTAGTAAACTTTTTTCAACTATAAGGTAACGAGACGAACAGGTCGTTGGCCTGATGGTAAGCATTAAAGCCTGTCTATAACAATTACAGTGTAAAAACTTTAAATACAAGCCCTGTGCAGTTTCTTTAGTGGCGCTTGTTACCCTGAGATATCAGGAATTAAATTTTATATAGGCCAGTTATATTAACTACTTCGCTCATCCTGCCAGAATTGAGTAATGCATGTACTCTACTGCTTGGCGGCAGAGTACACTTGCAGAATGGTGGAAAATAGTGAAGTGAAAGTATTTTGGTTTGATAAAATCATTGCACGCATCATAAAACTAGATGTTTAGACGTGAAATTGTCAATGAAATTCTGCGAGTGTTGGTCCGATCGCTTTGCTCGTGTCTAGTATACTGCAGTAATGTGCAAGCACTACTGCGTTCCGGTCTAATGAGCAAAGTAGTCTGTGAAATTACTGTGTTTATGAGACTTAATGTCTCAGGGAGCTCAGAGTAGGTATAAATATAACGAGAGCAATACTGCGCCGCGCAGGCCTTTGTGTTACATGCAGACCGTTAGAAGCTTATGCAAACGTGCGTTTGCTTGTCAAAATAACAACGCTTTTGCATCAAGCGCGAATTTCGAGTATCTCGTAATCGACGCTTGATGCAAAAGCGTTGTTATTTTGAAAAGCAAACGCACGTTTGTATAAGCGTCTACGGTCTGCATTAGGTAAAGTTCTGAGTAGCACTGCAATTTTTATAGGTTGGCGTTATGCTTACTATCAGAATAACGACCAGCTCGTCTCCTTATCCAGTAACATAAAAATAAAAATCAAACTAGTTTGGGAGTGTTGTGAATTAAGTATGTATACTTACTGTTGTATATTGTTTGGATTGCTATAGCATTATTCTCCACCGTAAATAATTACTGTAAATTGTTTCACTTGTTGAATAAATTTCTATAGTTATAGAATAATAGGCTCGGTGTTTATGTTAATTAAACTGGCCCAAGCCACTGTGCGAAACTGACTAACGGGCGAGTACTACCAACAAATTAATCTATGTTAAAGATTGAATTTATATCTGTTCGTTTACTTTTTGGCTGTTAAAGAAAGATAACATGAGTTTGGATTATCGGAACCATTTATTTATAATTGATCTTAAAATTATAATGATGCAATTACAATCAATAAAATAAATTTAACGATACACCAAATGATGCATAATTAGTAATTACATTATTTGCTTAAAATTACCATAAAAAAGTACATGAAATAATATAACAGGTTTGGTGCGAAAATAGTGTGTTAAAAAAATAGCTAAAATTCGTATTTGAGTTTGACACAATCAAAATGTTCTTCGAATAATATTATTCTTCTATGTTAGTTAGAATAGAATGTCTTCTAATTAGCCAGAATTTAAGGCCAGAATTTTATACCTAGGGGTACAAAAGCTGTTGATTAACCATCAATCCACTAGGATCTATGAACTATCTGTAGATACTAATCTCTAGGATCACAAGTGGATTGAATAAATCAAATTGAAAGTTTAAACAGTGTATAAATCAAGTCAAACATTTATCTGCAATAATACACAATTTTAGATGTTACAATTAAAAATAGTCTTAGTAGGTATTCAACCTGCAAGCATAAAAAAAATGTGGGAATCTGCGCGCGAGTAAAACGGCGGGCATCAACTAGTGGATTATAAATCTTTTTGTATTTACATCAAATACCTACATATGCAAATATCGATCAGTAAATTCCTTACGTCAGTACCAACTTCACAAATTAACCATCTGTTAAAACTAGTCGACGATTAAATTTTTAGTGGAATCGTCTTGAGAACGAAGGCGAATTCTTCGTAACCCCTAGCAAGACTAATGTTCGCGCTGGGTTTTGCTCGCCATATTGTGCTTTATTTGTATTCGCTAATGTATACAATCTCTAATTACACGCAACGCCTACTAAATTGTTAGGGTTGGCAGCATATTTAGGTGATTAAGAAAATGCAGAAGTTATTACAGTTATTTTCTCCTGCCGCACTTCTTCATAGCGCATTCTTCATGTTAGTGGGAGGACTAACTCTTCTGCGAGTGTCTGTCTGGGTTGTTACCACCGCTTTGCTCGTGAAGTCTGCCGCCAAGCAGTAGTGTGCAAGCATTACTGTGTTTCGGTTTGATGAGCAGAGTATCCAGTGAAATTACTGGGCTTATGAGACTTAATACCTAATGTCTCAGGGTAACGAGCGATTTGCAGTGCCGCGCAGGCCTTTGTATTTCAAAGCTCTGGGTGGCACTGCAATTGTTATGGGCCGGCGTTATGCTTACCATCAGGCAAACGACCAGCTCGTCTCGTTACCAAATAAAAAAAAAAAAAAAAATTTATTTACCACCATAGACAATGCACAGTTCTTAATAACTTTGATATATAAGTCACACAATACTGCATAATATAGGTATATAGATACATTTTAGTGTAGTTAGGTATATAATTATATATATTATTATTATTTTTTATACTAATGGATTACGAGACAAGCGGGACGTTTGGCTGGGTAAGCATAACGCTGACTTAGAAAAGTAGTTGCAATGCTACTCAGAACTTTGAAACACAAAGGTCTGCGCGACACTGTATTGCGCTCGTTACCCTGAGACATTAGGTATTAAATCTCAAACGCAGTAGTTTTACTGAGCTCTCTAATATGGCTGATGGCAGACAAAGTTGCACTACATGATGTTTATTTTCCCGAATCTCAAGTTCATTGTAGGATACGAACCCGGTAGATCAGCCAGCGAGCCATCTCTAAAGCAGCCTTCAAGTTTTGTAATTTTACCATTTTCGTCGCAATATTTTAATTGAAAAGTGGCAACCCTACAAGCTTTAATGCCGGTGTTGCCAGAGTCCCCAGGCGTTGTTCCCACTCCTAATTAGGAACACTCAGGTGTTGGAATCCCTGTTTCTTTCTATTCTGGAACGTGTACACCTTTTGTTGGACTAACCTTAGTCGTGGTACTGTATAATTAATTTTATTGTATAACGGTAGGAAGGAAAGGTATTTTTATTTTTTTAATTAAAAACTGAGATATTTTTTGTATTGATGAAGGAATAAAGAAAATCGTCAATTCAGTTCTCAAAATGATTATATAGGTACGCGTAGGAGATAAGTAATATTAAGCGAGGAATGAACAATAGCATTTTTTAAATTGGTCCGTATCCAAGGTTAGAGTTACCCTTGTAGCTACCAGAAAGCCAACTAATGGCGCTGTAAACATCATTTACAGTTACAGTTTACTTTTTCGTATAATTATATTACCATAGGTGTTTGGACAATAAAATCAATACCATAAAATCGTGTAACAATGGGAGATCTTATCGCTCAAAGATATCTCTTCCAGCAAATCTTAGCATGGAGAGGAATAACGCAACACAAAAGCGTCTATCAAGATTCAGTCAAGAGAATTCGTTTTAGCTTGTTTTGCAATTTATTATTTCTTTAGTCAATGGTCATATAGGTAACAAAAGTGATTATACATAGAAATCATTCAACCATTTGTTATAAACAACCATACATACAATCACAAACAAATGACACGATAAAAATCGTCAAATGACACGCCAAAGGCGAGACCAGTCAAATTATCACAAATTAGAGCCACTTAGAAACGTAGACTCGTGCGCAGACTAGCGTGACGAAGTTTTTATGTCCTATTGTTTTTCAAATACACGACGGTGATTGGCCGAAATTTGTAAAGGAGGCGTTGGAACTCCACGTGATTGGTCAACGCGAAATGAATGCGAATGATGATGGCTGCTTCATTGGCGTGACGGGAGGTGTCGTGGAATAAATTAGTCTTGCTATTCTGATTTGTAATAACTATACCTGTTTGATAATTGTTTCGTTTTAAATCACTTATACTATAGCTGCGGCCCTTGTTTCACAATGTGTGAGTAAATTTTATATTAAAACTAATTGCCGCCCGAGGTTTTTTTTTGCGCTCGTTACCCTGATACATTAGGTATTAAGTCTCATAAGCCCAGTAATTTCACTGGATACTCTGCTCATCAAACCGGAACACAGAAATGCTTGCACACTACTGCTTGGCGGCAGACTCCACGAGGTTTCACCTGCAAGGAGGTTTACAAACGGATTGTGCATTTAAGTATCCGGGATAAAAAGTAAGCCGTATTGTCACTCTCCGGCTTTTATTTGATGCAAATGTTTTCTTTAACTCTCTACATACTTTACACTCTTTACATCTCCTCCTCTACCTACTACCTACTATCACCTACTTTAAATCTCTTTTGGTATTAAAACGTACTTGTTATTTCTTAATAGATATAATATAATATATTGCATTAGCTTTAAAACAACTCGACCATGTTATAAGAAGTTGTTAACTAAAGACTATTAAACCAACCTAACTTCTTCCTTATAAATCTAACAGATAGTTTATCTGCCACATAAACTTACCTCAAGGTTGTGCAACAGCACATAATTTGGAATACTGTTAACAGATGATTATGCAAACTATTGGGTGATTAAGTGACTAATTAAGCTGTTAATTAATTCTTGAATACCTACAAGCTTGCTCAGTTCGAATTATTATCCGTTAATAATGATCAATGGGTAAGTCGGTAAATTGATTGGGTTGAATTATTGAATAGTTAGTTTATCGCGTCATCACTATTACTTGTTTGTAAAAGAAACTAATTAAGTCCCGCAAAATTTAACATCATGGCGATTAAAAACTAACTAACTCAAACATCAAAAATGAATAGAATTGCCACATTTGAGTTGAGTTAGACAACGGTCATGGTTAGAATTGTCACAGCTGAGTTGAGTTAGACAACGGTCATGATTAGAATTGTCATAACCGAATTGAGTTAGACAAAGGTTATAATTAGAATTGTTACAACAGAATTGAGTTAGACAATGGTTAGACACTTCTTAAGCCAAGGTTTGTGGCAACAGAATTGAGTTAGACAATGGTTAGACACTTCTTAAACCAAGGTTTGTGGTTATTTATATTTAAATACGCGACGAAGGCATGTTTAGGAGTCAGACGAAGTTTAACTTATGTTTAGGGTTCAAATCTGGTGTGAATATTGAGGTGCGATTGATTGATTGTAACCACAGCAGAAAAGTTAAAAATGTATGGAATAGCGATGTTGACACCCCTTTTTTATGATGTCAGTCAATTCGTTTTCGCATGAGATTCAAATGTCTATATCGAAAAAACTGGAAACTGAAAGCTAGAAACGTCAAAACTGAGAGCCAAAGGCGGACGTAATAAGCGCTAAAACATCCTATACAAATTAGGCGGGTCTTATCAGTGAACATTATTTTTTTCCAGACAACCTGACGGAGATGACTGAAGACAACAACCCTATAACCTTGCAAAAGTTGCCCACCTAATACTAACACCACAGAATAATTCATAATAGTACAACGAACGTAAGGTTCTATACTCATTAAGAATAACTTCTGGTCTGTCCCATGTTATGAAGTCACATAGTATAAATAGAATAGTATGTTATCTACACAGAGTGCTATCGAAATGCGGCTTGTACGATGTGCGCGTCAGTTTGCACGCACCACAATTACGGACAGCATAAATATACCAAGTGGCAGGAGTAACTCTTCTGCGAGTGTCCGTCTGAGTGGGGTACCGCCGCTTTGCTCGTGAAATCTGCCGCCAAGCAGTAGTGTGCAAGCATTACTGTGTTCCGGTTTGATGAGCAGAGTATCCAGTGCAATTACTGGGCTTATGAGACTTAATACCTAATGTCTCAGGGTAACGAGCGCACTGCAGTGCCGCGCAGGCCTTTGTGACGCTTTGAACTTTGGCACGCAGGACTTGTCAAAGTTCTGGGTGGCACTGCAATTGTTATGGGCCGGCGTTATGCTTACCATCAGGCAAACGACCAGCTCGTCTCGTTACCAAATAACATAAAAAAAACACCTCTTTGATCTTGTAGGTAAGTAGTCTGCCACCAAGCAGTTATTTATGTTCCAAGATTACTGTGTGGCAGTTTGATGAACAAAGCAGTCACTGAAATATAACCAGGCTTAGGAGACTTAATACCCAATGTTTCAGGGGAACGAGCGCAATGCAGTGCCGCGCAGGGTTTTGTATTTCAAAGTTCTTAGGCACCGCAATCGTTATGGGCTGGCGTTATGATTACCATCTAGTTAAATGTCCCTTTCTTCTCATTATCAAACCTGATAAAAAAAACACTAACGGCGCCGTCTTGTCAGTCTGGTCCTTGTGCGTGCGTAACGGCACGCATACACATACAAGCCGCATTTCCCGCTCTACAAATATAACGTACTTTTCTATTTCTACTATGGCAGTTAACTCACGCCGCAGGTTACCGTGGCTACTGCTAAATACCATTAAATTATTTACCGTTAGACCAGACTGTGGACTGTATACCATTCAATCACGCGTATGCGCGTATAATCGCGCGCGTATGTTCCCACGTGAGGCTAGGGCTAGTGTGGGATTACAGTGGAAGCAGCTAGGCGAGGCGAGACTCATTTTGTTTCCTTTCATCTTATTCATCATCATCAGCCGGAAGACGTCCACTGCTGAACATAGTCCTCCCCAATACAACGCTTCTTGGATTGGCTACTCGTCTCTTGCATCCAACGGTTCCCCGTAGTTTTGACAAGGTCATCGGTCCTAGTGGAGGATCGGCCAACACTATAACGTCTTCCGGTTTATGGTCACCACTCGAGAACCTTTCTTCCTCATAGGTTACCGGTCCTGCGAGCGATGTGGCCTGTCAATTGCTATTTCAAGTTATAGTACCTACTAGCTTTGAGAGCTATCGATGAATATCGTTCTCCTGAGGATCTCCTCATTTCGGTTTTGTTTCTTCCATATATTTAATTTTAGGGGATGGAAACTTTTGAAGTTTTTATATTATAGCTCAGTAAAGTCGCCTTAGATTGAGGTTGTGATCACTTGTGGCCACTTTCAGATGCCTCTTTATAGATTAGCGTTTGGCCGCTTGCTCATCTGATGCTAAGGCAGGCAAGCATGGCACGATGATTTTCCTGTTAATTTGGCCATAGTTTTGCCACAATCACGGCTACGGCCAGCATTACACGTGTAATTATATTCTAATGAATTTCCATCACTCATAAACTTCGCGACGAAAAAGGAATTATCACGATCACTGTCAGACAGCAGCCAGTGCTCGATTCGGACAGTCAAATTACGCAGATTTTCATCATACAACCATCAGTCAATCGGCGATCTCAACGTTTACATGGTCGGTGCGAGATGGATTTTCATCAGTCATTCGTCAGTCATTTTCACTCTCACTTAAACGCCTTATCTACACGAGCTCTTAGTAGGCATCTTATCGCTATTAGTGAGTGCAAATCTTACTTCAAGATGGCGGGCAGCTAATGCTAATGTCTATTGCTATGATATATCGGCGGGCAGAGACGGACAGCGACGATTCCGACACGGCGCAGTGTGTTGTCTGGAGTGTAAGGCATGTTAGTGTTTTGCAGTTTGACGTCAGGCTTGACGGTTTGAAGGGTGGATGAGTTTTATTGTGGATTAAATTTAAGTTATTATAACAGTTAACCTGTGATGATGTTGATGTTTCAAGGAGAGACTACAAATTTATAATGTTTTACTCAACTGTCTGTTTAGAGCCTTCGCAACTTTAGTAGGTATATAACACAATATGGAAATACAAACCGGGAATGATAGTTGTGTTGTGATTGTTTTGTAGGATTAATTTATTAAGGGAAAAAAATACTTAACAAGTATTATAACATCGCCTTCGTACACACAACTTCTATAGATTTGTTGATAGAATATGAAAATTAACGCTTTACGCTTTAGTACCTAGTATTACCTACTTACCTATATTTGACACTCGTGTACGTAAATAATACCAAAATCGACCACATCTGACACCACATCTTCGCGTTTGTGGCGCGCTAGATTTGTCATTTGACAGATTGACACCGCGTGGGCGGGAAAAAGCACTAGCTATATCTCGTTCGGAAACGCGCGATATAATCTTACGTTGCTAACACAAGTCTCAGAAGAAATATAAATTAACGGCCTCTTTGGTTAAAAAGTAAACAGACTACAGCACAATTTTGCATGAAGTCAAAACTCTGTCTCTTGTATTAAAAATAAACTATTTAAATACCGAACATCCTTACCAAGCAGGTTCTTTATCAATGCCTACTTAATAGATTTTCCACTGCTTTCTCAAGCTTTCATAACCCAAAGGGCACAAGTCTCAATCTGACCCTTAGTATCAGTGTGCAATTACTGACAATTCAATTCTGAGCATTATCTGATCGTTCCTACGTGCCTACGTTCAGTGTTAATTTAAACGTTTCTGTAATTATTAGTTACTTGTAAGATTATTAGTTTGGATTAATTGGTTTGTGTAGTGTTTAAAACCTTGTTAACTGATTTCAAAAAATGGGGGAAGTTCTCAATACATCTGTATTTTTTATGATGATGTTACTTGCTTGATTTTTCCGTCTAATAATATTAATATTTTTTTCATGTCTATTACTACCCATACCTCAAGTCTACCTATAGTACATTTTATGAAAGACCCCTAAGGGTGGAAAAAGGCCCACGTGGTGGATTATGGCCCATACTTTCTGAGAGAATGCCTAAATCCCACCAGTGAGAGCGTAATAAGCTGATGATGACGATGATGATGTAATCTCTTGATCAGCTAGTTGGACTAACTCTCTGCGAGTTTCCGTCTGAGCGGATACGACCCTTTTACTCCTGTATAAGTAGTTGGGCGCCAAGCAGAAATGTCCGATCCGTCTGGTGTTGCCCTTTCATTATTTACTTTAACGATAATTATTTAGTAACAATCTAGATAAGAAACTCTAGCACAGTGCTAGCATCGTCTAGAGCCCTAAACTTCCTCGACCACCAATCCATTTTCACGCAAACGGCCCGACTGAATCCATCAATTTCTATCCAGCACGACGGACGGCATGTCGGACGCTAATCGCTCCACATGACCGATCGCAACCATTTCCACGCATCCGACGCGGTCAGATCAGCCAGTCGGACGTTGTAATTATTTTATTTATGTTACAAATCGTTTCCTTTATGACCGTGACAGTGTAGGAAAGTTGATCGTGATTTGATTGCTGCGTGTAGAGCCATAAGTGAGTTGTAGATGGAAAGCTTGAAGGGAAATGCTGGCGCATGTTCGGTTGAGATTTAATAGTGATACATATTGCTTTTTCCGTGTAATATTTATAACTTTTCCAAAAAGAGGCTACGTGGATTCGTTGCACTGTTGTATTGAGAAAGAAGTAGTTAAAGGGTAAGTCGTAGGCGGTTCGGTTGTTGGAGAGAAAACACTGCTATCTTCAATATTTCTTCTTTATTTCCATTTTCTTAATTATATACGTCCGTCCTTCTTTTCAGCCTTTCGTCGTATATTTCCCACAGATTCACATATATCCTAGGTCGTACAGTAGTAGGTACCTAGTATAGATATTACTTTAACGTTACATAAAAAATTCGTACTACAATTTTAAATGTAAGAAGGTTACAGTAATAGGTGGTAGGCCACTTGGCCGGTGACCAGCTTAACCATGGAGCCATCAAGCGTTCCATCCATAGTTTTTTTTAATACCAAACTTGCATTCCATCCCGAAGCAGTTATTACGAACATTTGGCTCGCCTTTGCAGCAATAACAATGAATGAAGTTCGCGTCGCTTGCGGCGCGCACCTGTATCTTATTGCACGCGATCTAAAGGCTTGTGCACATTGTTATACGATGGCAGATTTTTACTAGGTACTTCAGAATACAAAATCCAATACAAAACACATTTTAAAAAATATATACTATAGTACACGATATTAGGTTGTTAAATCAATTAGAGTATATAATTTTGGTCCGCTAAAAGAGAAAACTGCATTGCAAGTACGAAACTTTGCAATTGGCTAAATACGCAAATAACGTGGAGCCAAAAAGAAATAAAAAAAACAATATTTAAGATAAATTGCAATCGATAAAATTGACAGTTCGATAAGTTAAAATTAGAAGTAGGTTGGTCGTTGTTGATTTTTTTCGAAAACGAAACATAACCTTTTTCCCGAGAACGAAAGATAATCTCCTAAACTAGTTTTGCAACGAAGATAAGTTTTACTTGTAATCTGTCAGCTATCGATTGCATTTCCTACACAGTGAAGTTCAATTTTTATTACATTGTCCGAATAACTAATTTCGCGAATGAAAGTGTGAATACCGTTGCAAACGACGATAAACAATGTATACATTTATTGCTAACCAATGTGGGAAAAGCCCCTAAATAAAAGTAGATTAAAAAAATGCTAAGGTAGTCTAAGTTCCATAAATAAACTAGTCTTCGAATTGTGAGATGCGAATATTCACTTCACATAAGAGTATTTCTCAAAATAAATGTACGTAACGAAAAAGTTGTAACGAAATATAGTTACGAAATAGTCCAACATGTAACTAAATAGTAAACATAAGGCTTATTACACAATGGCAAAACCTTATTTATTTTGTCAAATAGTCGTGTTTTTTTATGTACATAATTATTTTCTTTTTTATTGTAAGAACTAATAACACATAGTTATATTTTGTTTTACCTATTGTAAAGGTTTTAAAATGAAACAAGGTTATATTCATTCATTCATCTATTAAATAATCATATTAAAAGAGGTTTCTTTGGAAACTTTCTTTTTTGTGTGTATATTTTCCAGTTTTTCTTCATTAATAATAGCCACTCCACATGTTTTGCCTTTGGTTTCGTGAGTATCTTCAATTTGCATGATATTTATAACTATATACTTAGTAGCAAGGAATGTTACTATGTTAATCAGGTTGTAACTGTATACACTCAACTTTATACTGTACTTTTTCGTAACGTAGCGAAATTCACACAAAACGTTACGAAATTTCAATAAGAATTTAACAAAACAAGGTTCTAAGAAATCAACGGTTTGTTATAATCTGAAACTCCAAATGTATATAGAAGCTTAAATGTATCTTCCACACATATTACGATATGGTAAAGAAATCAAGACTTACCGTAATGTGAAAAAATGCTATGAAATTTCTTGTAACGAAAAAGTAGTTCCACTTACACAACACATTTTTAGTGATTTTCACACTAAAAGATATGGCGGAGACGCCAGACCAACAAACAATCAGAATGAAGCTAGTGTTGGCCGTGTTAAACAATAACGGATGCCTTTGGAAATTATTTGGAAGTAGGAATAAAACGTAACTAAAGAGTAGTAAGTAACTAAAAAGTAAATGGTTGTGACTCATTTTGTTTTTCGCATTTAAATAATTTTTTTATTATGAAACTCCATAGAAAATCACTTTAATACAGAAACTACATTTAATCAAGATACGTAATACATAAAAATATACAATTTTAACGTGACACATCTGATTTTATGAAGTTTAACAGTACTCGGGAGGTGGGGTGGCAATTTCATTTTTGTATGAAAGGCAAAAAACAGTGTTTTAAAAAGTTAACTAAACTAAGTTGGATATTAATATTATACTTTATATTCTTTCTTAATTTTACAGCTAAATATATTTCCTTCACGATTATGTTATTTTTTTTATTGTATGAATGAATTAAAACCTGTAACTTTTCTCCAACGTCGAGGCACACTTTTTTTTTTAAAGATGTACACTTATTTTGAGAAATACTCATAAAAGAAAATAGATTCTGCTTCGTTTCGTTTTAGAAAAACACAATAACTACATATCTCTAATTTAAAATTTTAACCATTCGAACTGTCAATATTATTTATCGAAAAGGTACGTACTGCTAATCCTTTTACTGTACTTGCGAATATTTCATAGCAAACTATTATTGACATGACTATTAATCATTTTCGTGAGATTATTAGTAGAATAGAAAATAGATTTATAGACGAAATCTAAATAATTTCTTACGTGTAAATAGAGCTTTATGTTCGGTGCACGTCGCCTGTGATTACCCGCGAACGGCCTCCGTTTAACCGATTCCTTTTTTAAAACTCGACGTTCCTGTTTCAAGAACCTGCACCATTATTCCCGCGTCTTCCTCATTTTGAGTTTGGAATGGACAATGCCAGCGGCTTTTCGCGCGCACTTTTATTTTTTCCCCCGCTTCTTTCCAGCCAGGGACCAAATTAGGCCAGTTAAGTCATGCAAGCGGTTTGTCACTGAAGACCAGTAGTCGGGTATCAAACCTCTTTTGTTGAAGACTTTGCGGCTTCCAAATATGGAGAAGAGAACAATTCGTTACCGCTTGTGACTTTGCCTTTTTTTTTAATTTTGTTACTGGCAAATTGAGAAAATTGGAGAGACGGTTGCTAATTCCATCGGCCACTTTGTTCTGTAAAGGGTCGTCAAACTGATAAACACTTATCTCATTTTGTCGGTCTGTACGGCAGGTTGTAAATTAAATAGATTATATGGTCCGCAAAAGCATGGGGACCGGTTCTTTTATTGTCATCGGTTGCTTGAAACGAGATTGCATTTTTGCAATTTTTGGCCACCTGCGGGCTTCTGTAATCAAATTCATTCTTGTCATCAAGAATTCGGTTTATTGCTGAAAAAATACTTATCTTTAGTTATAATATTCTAAAGTTAGTGACCTTACAAAGAATAAGTATTTGAAGATTTTGGTGCTTTGGATTGAGCTGACATCATTATGAAGATAAAGAAAATCCATCAAAATCCGATTAATACGCCTGTCGTATATGAAAAAGTTATGCAAAGGGTTCAAAATGCACTTATTCTTAATTATTTTTCTTTTATTATGTCCTTTTTAACACATTTTTATTAGCTTCACTTATAACTAAATAACAAAAAATTTAATAAAATCTTAGAAGTCAATTTCTACTTCTAATTGTCGTATCGAAAGAAAGAAACAAAAGTCGGTTGTCTTCAATACTCATACGACGAATGTTATGGTGAGTTCGAAATTTAAAAAAATTGGAGCACCAATTCTTGTTGACTTAGACGGGGTCATTAAAGCGTCCACTAAGAATTCGAGATACTATTCAAGATAACGCACTGGGAGTGCCAAATTCCAAAATCAAAGTCTTGCCAGAAGGCTCGCTGATAAAGATCGTACTTCAATCATAAAACCAGACCACCGATACAGAAGCGAATTTTAACGACTCATTTCAAAACAAAAGCGATCGACGACTCAACCACGGATAAAAATCTCCCGGCGATTTTTCATAAACAATAGCCATTTTAATAACAGCAAAAAGTCGAAGAGCATACGCTATTGATAATGCAAAAAACTCAATAATAAATTACGGAGTGGTGGGTAATAAACAGCGATTTGCTCGGGGCGACTCGGCCGGCTACCAGTGCCGTGATACGAGCGAGAGAGCCAACAAAAAAAGCGAGCGTAAAAAATAATACGCTTAATATCAAAGAAGGTGTACTTCGTTAATGCATTCGCTGCCTTGAGGCTTCGCGTCAGCCCGGACATTGTTTTCTGAACTTTTCTGGAATGCTAAATTTGTTTTTTTTTCGAATGCTGTTTTTTGTGCGTTCGTTGAATTTAAATGTCGTTAATTAAGTTTTGGTAGCTTTTGTTTTTGATTTGAATGTCGTTAAATTGTTATTGTTGAGACGGCTGATTTTATACAAACTTATATAGCAGTTAAAAAAATACAGGTTGCAATGTCCTTCTGTATAATAAACTACCTTCCGCCCGTGGTTTCACCCGCGTTCCCGCAGGAACCATGCATTTTCAGGGATAAAAAGTAGCCTATGTTACTCTCGGGTCCATAAACTATATCTATGCCAAAAATCTCGTCAATCCGTTGTTCCGTTGCTGCGTGAAAGATGGACAAACCAATAAACCAACAAACACACTTTCGCATTTATAATATTAGCAGGATTAGTAGGATTAACAGACTATATAAACTATAGGTAAACTATTTTGATTGTGGACTCTAATTAATCTCATTTACGGTTAAAAAATTTTATTTCTCATAAGAATTTACAAATTCACTTTCTGAGAAAAACAATTTTATCTTAAATATAATATTAATGCCGGTAAGCTAAGTGTAAGTATGGTATTTATAATACTTAGTAATATTATAGATAATAGATTAAAATTTAGGTAGATATTTGCAGTTGGTTAACAATTTCAATCGAGTAAGTCCTTTGTTGCCCAAATATTCTAAGCAAATTCCTAGTATATCCTACTTCCTACTAATCCTATCCTACTTCCTATTTTCCTACTTCCTACTCATATTATAAATGCAAAATTAGTGTGTTTGTTGATTTGGCCTTCTTTCACGCAGTAATAGAGCAACGGATCGACGTGATTTTTGGTATAGATGTAGTTTATGGACCGGAGAGTAACACAGGCTACTGTTTATCTCGGAAAAATGCGCGGTTTCTGTGGGAACGCGGGTGTTACTCTCCGGTCCATAAACTACATCTATACCAAAAATCATGTCGATCCTTTGCTACGTTGCTGCGTGAAAGAAGGACAAATCAACAAACCAACAAACACACTTTCACATTTATAATATTAGGAGAAATAGGATTAGTAGGATTTCGGAAGTTTGTTTGTTTGTCCTACACACGGAGTAACGGTCCGATGTATTTTACATACATACTTAAAGATAGTTTATGGACCGGAAAATAAGGCTTCCCGTGAAAATCCCCACGTGGATGGATCCGCGGCAGCAGATGGAGTATAAAAAAATATGTTTTCTAAATCATACAGGCCGTCGTAATAAATACCACACAACACAATTTAGCCCTTAATAATTTAACAGAGACAAATTCCCCAATTTCGCAAGCAACGTAATAACTCCTTTTCCCACACCGCACTCGACCAATTAACAAAGCTAAAGCCCGCGACACACCAGGGTCGCGGCGATTTGTCGCCGGTAACGAGCAACAATGCGCGCGTTTCGGTCAGGGACCCCCGCTAGCAAACATTTGTAAGTGGCCAGCTAGAGGCGCGGGCACATCAAGAACTTTACCAAGGTACTACTCGCATCAGAAGTATTATTATTATAGTGTTACCACAAAAAAAAAACATTTTTGTCGCTCGACATGGTCTAAAGATAAACGTCAAAAATGATAAAAATGTCACAACAGAATTGTGTTAGACAATTTTTAGACACTACTTAATCATAAGCAACCGCAAATCCTGATTTAAAATGTTTACGATAAAATATGTTTAATCGCATGACTAAGGCATGTTTAGGCGTTAAACAGTGATTAACACAGGTTTAACGAGTGTTTATTTTTTTTGTGGTAAGACCCATGTTCCATGTTGATGCTAGTGTTTTGTTTTTGGGTTATGAAGTGCGTACGTGTTGTTAATTAATCAGCTATCATCAGGAAAGTTTAACGGCATGAAAAGAGGAAAGGTTTACGTTTCAAAAATTATTTCAAAGGATGCACAGTATTACCTAGTGTAATTGTTCATTAAAATGCACTCCATTGCTTGATTGGTACGTCAATTTTCGTTGGAAATGACTACCGACTGCTCAATGGCGTGATGTACAAAATTTAATTCAAAAATAGTTTATTGGTCTCCAGGATTAGTGAAAGGTCGGTGACATAGTACAGGGATCATGGCAATTTGTCGCTGGTACCATGTTTTGGTCAGGACCCCCGCTAGGTATTTGTAAGTGGTTAGTTGAGTTGGTCTTCTTGGGTTTGATTTATGTTATACACATAAATTGAAACCTTGCGTGTTTGCTTTTTATCTAATTTACATTTTCACGTCTCTACCGTATTCATATCACTTTATCGTATTTTAATAAGTGTATATGATAGAAAACGGGAAAGGAATAATAGAGTGAAGCCAACCAGCATTCAAGCAAAATCAGCTAAGGCTGAGCAAAATCTAAGTAAACTTTATAGATCTGGCTTGCACTTGAATTCAGTTTCAATTATACATCAAATATATCCAGTTATTTCAATATTTGTCAATATCAAAATCGTGTCAACAGTCTGTACCCTAATGGCAATAATTTCATTTAGTTCCACAAAATTCCACTGAAATCGGCTCCTATCGTGCGCTAGTAATGCGTTCAAGAGTACCAAACTGAAGGAATTCAATCCTAATTCCAATTTACGGTTAGAATCAAGTGTCAAGAGTAAGAGAGCTAAGCATCATTGTACCCCGAACCTAATTCAACTTCTACAGAGCAACGCAGGCGCATCGTTAGGTACACCTAACTAAGCAACAAACTATCGGTTATCCATTACGTTATTGTGTTCACTTTGACTAATGCTTTTGAGTACTGCTCGTAAATAAAGTTATACTATTTTAAAATGTGTTTTCGAGTTGCGTAAATATTTGTGAAACACGCGTTCAATAGGTTTTTATCAGACCAAGTTGTTAGAGAATTTCTAGTGTCAAAGATTGGTTAAAGAGATATTTTTGTTTTCTTCCGCAGAACCCGTCGAAGAAGACTGAGTAAAATGGATTTGCCGAACTGGAGTTACAACAGTAGAAGATATAAGAACGTGACTGGGAAGCATATATAGTGTTTTTTCTAACTTATACTTTCTGATTATGTTTTTTTTTTTTTATGATATTTGGTAATGAGACGAGCTGGTCGTTTGCCTGATGGTAAGCATAACGCCGGCCAATAACAATTGCAGTGCCACCCAGAACTTTGAAACACAAAGGCCTGCGCGGCACTGCAATGCGCTCGTTACCCTGAGACGTTAGGTATTAAGTCTCATAAGCCCAGTAATTTCACTGGATACTCTGCTCATCAAACCGGAACACAGTAATGCTTGCACACTACTGCTTGGCGGCAGACTTCACGAGCAAAGCGGTGGTAACAACCCAGACGGACACTCGCAGAAGAGTTAGTCCTCCCACTAACAAGGTACTTGATAAAGGTCAGCGTTTCACTACACCTGATATTCAGTGACGATGAGGTGAAAGATGGTCTTGACTCTCAAGTCCGACTGCGAGACACACTATCAAGTGCATTGATCATCTTGAAGATGGCAACTAGCCACGTTAGCATTATAAAATGCGTAACTACCACCATGCAAACCACCATCAAAATCAGTAGTTTCCAATGTAATTTGTGCTTACTAACCGTGACCCGCGGCTTCACTCACGTAGCCTAAGTTACTCCGTATAAAATCAGCTATCTGCCAGCGGAAGTCCCGTCGAAATCGGTCCAGCCGTTTCGGAGATTAGCCGTAACAAACAGACAGGCAGACAACATTTTTAAAATTGGTTTTTTTATAATTACCGTGTATACTTTCATATGCATTTAGTAAAAATGTGTTATATTGACATTACAAACAGACACTTCAATTTTATTTGTTTGTATAGATAGATGACGGAACCTTAATCTGCATACATTTGTTTTATCGCAGACAAGTGAAAACCACATTTCCGTAACAATTTTCATACAAAACAACAATGACGCTGCAAATCGTAAGATTCAAAGTGATTCAAATGACGTGAAATAGAATGATCCCCTGTATTAGCATTGGATTCCCATTGGCGTCACGTGCGATCCACGACGATCGAATCGCGTCGTGGCGCCAATGAATAGATCGTCCACCTCTATTGTAAGTTAATG
The DNA here is from genome assembly GCA_907269065.1 of Crocallis elinguaria. Classification (NCBI taxonomy): domain Eukaryota; kingdom Metazoa; phylum Arthropoda; class Insecta; order Lepidoptera; family Geometridae; genus Crocallis; species Crocallis elinguaria. The sequence goes on from OU026076.1 coordinate 6,218,544, forward strand.
TTCGGGGACAAGATGCGTGCCACTCGCAGGGGACAACGCTAGCAAGCAATGTTTAGAAATCAGTGGATGCAAGAGGCGAGTAGCTGATCAAAGTGGTCATGAAATTTGCCATAACAAAAACATTGTGGGATTCTAATTGATTTTATACTATATTGGATAACGAGATGAGTGTGTCATTTGCCCGATGATAAGCATAATGCCAGCCTACAACAATTGCAGTGCCATTCAGAATTTCGAAACACGAAATCTTCGACATACGGAGTGGAAAGCGACGTTCGCTACGACTGAGGCATTATCGCTACGACTGAGGCATTATCGCTACGACTGAGGCTCTATCGCTACGACGGAGACACTATAGGCCTTATTACAAAACGAGTTTTAACGCTAAACTGGAGTTTAAACCGTAGTTTTCTCAAATTTCTTATTACAAAAAGCAGATTAGCACTTAGGTCTTGGTTGACTATGGTGTCAAAGTTAGTCTTGCCGGGCACCTAGTTTAGCGACGGTTTAAGCATTTATTTTAATGGCGGCCACGTATTCTACTTGTCAAATCGTAAAAAAATTGATATATTTTGTATTAAAGTAAGAAGGGGTGGTGAGGTATTAGGAAGCGTGGATGAGTAGAATAATAGCTTTTAGCAAAATATATAGGAAATACTTATAATATCGAAAGTATACATAGTAAAAACAGAATATATTACAAGAGTTGACAGTACACACAATCAACAAAACATGTTGCTATGCTTACTTAGCCATAGTGTGCCATTGTATAGGTTGGATATATAAGGAGTATCTCCTTAACATTTTTTTCATATACGTAAATACCTAATTAGGATGTTTTGAATTACTCGCAATGATCAAAAGTCATTTAAAATTTACCTAAAATATTTTTCGATATTAGAAAATAGTATTGTGTGACAAAATAGCTACTTATATTCCAAAATAAAAATTAGTACATTGTGTCAATTCTACATTTCGTGTATCCGTAGCATAAAGACATTTATTATCTGTGGAAATAATTTCTACCATAGCTACAGTTTGGTATTAAGTTGTCTTGGCTTTATTCATCTTTTGTAATAAGGTTTGGTTTATAGGTCGACTCTAAAGATAGTTGAAGACAAATTGGTTGTCGACCAAAGTCGAGTTTAACGAGTTTTTTGTAATAAGGCCGTTTGGGTCTTACCACAAAGAAATTAAACTCAGTTTAAACCTGTGTTAAACATTGTATAACTCCTAAGTATGCCTTCATCGCGCGTTTAAATATGAGCAACCACAAATCCTGATTGAAGTAGTGTCTAACCGTTGTCTACCTCAGTTCTGTTGTGACATTTCAAATAATTTTAGACGTTTACCTTTGGGCACTATCTAGCTAAACATGCATCAATAAGTGTTTTTTGTGGATCTTTCTCACTGCCTGTCCCTCAATGTTCACCTTCAAGCAGTGCAGTCATTGAACTTAGCCAAAAATTAATTCAAGCCAAATTTTCGTGGCAAACCTGCTCCATATAAAAGTCGACCGTGTGTATCCGAGCAAGTCGCTTCACAAGAATGGTGATGCAGGCCCAACAGGAAGCTTTCAGCTTTTGTTCTCCACTTGAAATGATAAAAACGTCAAGCGAGTCCGCGCGGCAAGCATTGTCTTCCAACCGGCTCTTTCTTTTTTCTTTATTTTATATTGTGTGTTTATTGTTACATGAGGTGGTCCACCGCTGGCCATTGTATTAAGTTATTATAAGCTAACAATTTTTTGCAATTAAAAACAATGTTTCATACATGAATTTCGTATCAAATTGCCTTTTTGCTGACAGTAATATATTGAGGTAGTTATTTGTTTCTTATTAATAATTTATGGGTCATTTATGAGGTCTTAAATTAAGTTGTAGGTGAGCGGAGAGTATTTTTGAGGCTTTATTGTTTTGAGATGAAAATTAAACTTTGGTGGTTATTTCGAAGTGTAAATAATGGTAATGGCAAGGCAGCTTGTTTAAAACAAATTGTAGTGTTTTATTGTCGAAGAATCATTATTTTTGTATAACTTAAACAAAAACTTTGTAAATGAAAACAAAATAGAGGATATCATAATAAAGCTAAGTCATCATTCCTCTAAAAATGAAAATTGGGCTAAATGGTCAAAGTTCCTGAATTTTTCACCTTTTCCACCAAACTTAAAATTTGAGAGACAAATCTGGCATCCGTAAAATTACCTATAAGAAATCTACAGCTACTCATAAAAGTCCTATAGCCAGCTCAACACCGTCCAGCAATGTAAATTGGGCCACACGGTCAAATTTCCCTAATTTTCTGTCCACTTCCACCAAACATTACGAACGACCCTTATATGACACCTGTAAAATTATTTATAAGACATCTACAGCTACTTACAAAAAGTCCTATAGCCAGCTCATCATCCATCCAACAAAGTAAATTGGGCCACACGGTCAAAGTTCCCTAATTTTCCGTCCATTTCCACCAAACATTACTCACGATAGACACGTATGGCACCTGTAAAGTGGTCGTCCGGTTGCTGTCCGCTGCCGCTGCGGCTGCACGCTGATTGCTGCATTGTGCCCCTCACAATAACTCGATTAGAGCCCGGACGGTCGCCGGACATGTTACAGTTGAGCATAATATGGATACACACGACTCAAACATATTTTTTTTTGTAAATTTAGTATGTGTAATAAAAATTGAATGATATGTATGGAATAGGAATAATTTAACAGCGTGGTCTAAGCGGTGCATTACCAGTAGATATAAAGTTATTATATTATATAATTTTATATTATGTTGTTTTGTATTCATATAAAGTGTTCAATATTTAATAGTCTGTGTAAGAACTAAACTGTATATGTCATCATATTATTCTGATGATTATGGCTAAACGTACTAGTGATAACTATTATTCTAGTTTAGTTTGCTTAAATACCAGCCACAACTTAGAGCCAGTTCCTAAGTTTAGATTTATGGCGTGTTTACCATCACCCTTACCCTCGTGACTACAGTTTTTTTTAATGTTATTTGGTAGCGAGACGAGCTGGTCGCTTGCCTGATGGTAAGCATAACGCCGGCCCATAACAATTGCAGTGCCACCCAGAACTTTGAAAAACAATGGCCTGCGCAGCACTGCAGTGCGCTCGTTACCCTGAGACATAAGGTATTAAGTCTCATAAGCCCAGTAATTTCACTGGATACTCTGCTCATCAAACCGGAACACAGTAATGCTTGCACACTACTGCTCGGCGGCATATTTCACGAGTTATCTATAGTATAGAAAAAAATAGCGATATAATACCAATATAATAGCCAAATCTGAGAAAACTGAGAGATTAAAGCATATATTATTTCTTTATTCGGTCAATGGCTTATCCACACTATTCCGCTACCATCCAACCCCCAATTAGGCTCGCCCGGTGCTACCACGGCACAAAGGCAAAGATAATGGTCAGCTAACTTAGTTTCGAAGATAGTTCACTTAGAACTTAACTTTATCAAGTTGCAATTAAGTTCGCCTCTTAATTGAATATTCTCACGGTCCGTATCACAATTACGACCTCCTGAACTGGACGATATCGATCGGCACTTTCTCAGTACTGTACATAAGTGTGTTACTTAAGTAACGTGTGGAATTTTGACTTGGAACTCAAGTTTTAGGAGTAAATCTAAAACATTATCGGTCTTACCACAAAAAAAAATTAAACACACTTTAAACCTGTGTTAAACACTGTTTAACAACGAAACTTGCCTTAGTAGCGTGTTAAAACATTAGCAACCACAAATCCTGATTTAACCGTTATCTAACCCAATTCTGTGGTGATATTTCTAATTATTTATGACTTTTATTTTTAGACATTGGTCTCAATTCTATCATTACATACCTAAACTAATTTTAGTTTCGCTTTCTCTCTTTCCAATGCATAACACGAGAAAGAGACGGACGATGTCTGACAGATCTAAATTTTTTTTTTAGAGCTGTCAAATTTCTTTCGGTCTTGATAAATTAGATGCCACTGAATTTATTGCCATTAAATTTACACTAGACACAAGCAAGTGGATTAATTTGACAGGTCTAAAATATATTCCATCTCTTTCTCATGTTATGCATTGGAAAGAAAGAGAGAGAAACTAAAATTAGTTTATTTATTTAGGATTTATTTAGGTATGAAATGATAGAATTGACACCACTGTCTAGCTAAACACACACAAACACACATACACACTAATGTTGATGTCTTGTTTGTCTCTGTATTTCCACTATTTCTATGGTATAAATCGAACGGTGAATTTTTACTATAATTGGTACAGCACGCTTGGCAGGGGTCTTGATGATTGCAGTAGGTTTTCATGTTGACCAAGGAGAACGCTTCCCATACCCTTGTTATACCCTCTAATAGCAACCACGAGAAGAGATACTGACTGTCCTGACTGACTGAGAGACTGTTCTTATCCGGGTCCATACGGCCCTATCCATACAGATAAATAAAATTGAAGTGTCTGTTTGTAATATCAAAATAACAGCTTTTTACTAAATGCATATGAAAGTATATACGGTACCTATAACAAAACAACCATTTTTAAAATTTTTGTCTGTCTGTCTGTCTGTCTGTATGTTTGTTCCGGGTAATCTCCGAAACGGCTGGTCCAATTTTGATGGGACTTTCACTGGCAGATAGCTGATGTTACAAGGAGTAACATAGGCTACTTTAATTTTAGAAAAATAATTAGGGTTCCGCGCAAAAAAATAAAAACCATGTAATCCAAAATTTCCACGCGGGTGAAACCGCGGGGCAGCAGCTAGTTTTTAATATAAAACAATAATTAGGTACACATACTTTCTTTTTAAAAACTGAAAGAAACAGGCAAGTTTTAAGTCCCCCATATGACTTAAAAACTAGTTTAATATACAACAATATAATATAATATACACATACTTATACTTAAAATACAATAAATATCAAATGTTGCATGAGTCACCTCTGGTTCCTCGAAAGAACTCCGTATCCTTTTCAATAAAATAATAATTGCGTTTTCTCACTTCATCACACGTTTTATTACTTTGTAACTTAAACTTTTATTGTTTCAAGACAAGGTTATTTTTAGTTTTTCGATATTCCCATCATTACTTATATTAAAACTTTGCCACCGCTTTGTTTGTGTAGTCAACCGCCAAGCAGCAATGTGCAAGCATTAGTGTGTTCCGAATTGATGGGCAATGTGGTCAGTGACATTACTGGGCTCATGGGACTATTAAAATACCTAACATCTCAGGGTAACGAGCGCACGCGCAGGCCTGTTTCAAAGTTCTGAGTGTCACTTCAAATGTGGACCGGCGTTAAGCTTACTATCAGGCAAACGACCCTGACATTTGTACAGTATAATATCTATATTTTGGGAAAAACAGTTATCAAATCAGGCTATTCTTTGTTTTTGTTGCTCGATATAAAATAAAGTATCGAAAGAGCTTTGATTTATACTAAACCAGGGGCCTTACCGGCTAACATTATCGTTTTATCATATTTTTTATAATTTTTCATTTTTTTTATCATTTTAGAACGAACGTTATTAAGGAAACAAGGTCTTACAAAACGAAAGAAGCGAAAACTCTACACTATTCCTTCCAGCCGAAGACCTAGCGACCACTGGTCTTAATCGGGTTGGAGTCGAAAACGAACACGAGATTGTTAGCCGATAAGGCAGCAGGTCTATCGAATGCTGACTGCACTGAAACTCGTCACACGAGAGAAACCTTCTTTCTCATTTATGAGAGCAGTTATATCATACCTGAAATCGGCAAGGAGAATACATCAGACGCAACCAATGACTGGTTTCAGAATAACGAATATCAGCGTCTTTTACGATTGACCCCGGCCGGTCCTAAACGGTCTTTATCATTCAAACGGCTCGCCATTAAGCATTTTTCCCGGCCTCCCACATACACTAAGTACATGCCAATCTGTCAGTTTATCTGTCCCTCTGTTGGTGGATAATGCAACAAATTGCCACTATTGCCATGTTCAAGCGTTTAACTGAAATGCCGCATCGATAATAATATGGTTTATGTTGTGAGAGATAGCGGGTTCCATTTGAAATGTGGTAACATTCAGGTGTAGAAAATAATAACGTAGTATACCTACTAGTAGAATCATAAATGCGAAAATGTGTTTCTTGGTTTGTCTTTTTTCACGCAACAACGAAGCAACGATCGACCTGATTTTTTGTAGGAGATATGAAAAGTGAGATAGGTTACTTTTGTTCCGTGAAGTTGCATGGTTTCTGAGGGAACCGTCACGCGGGTGAAATAGCAGGCAACCAAAACAGCAGCTATTAATAACGTATGTTCTATTGACTACATTTACTAATAAAATATTATTTTGTATCCAATATTTATTTTAAAATTGATTGAAAAAAATATTGCCTTTGTGCGTAGTTTGAAGTTTAGGGAAATTCGTAGGATATATATTCTTTAACCTCTTCAAAGTAGGCATGCTAAAGGCGTGAGTGCAATATTTTATATCATGTATATTACTTGGACCAACAGTAAAACTAACGTAGCATTAAAAGGCTGCAAACTTTGGATTCAAAAATGACATTTAGCTTACATTTAACAGTGTATGAAATAAGATTATTGATTGATATAGCGACGGCTAGGTGTAGGCAAGAACTTTGCAATTCATTTATTATATACGATACAGTGTTTTACGTATGTTTTTCAGTTAAAATGTATTTTTGTGACAAAAATGTAAGCATTTATTTCAAGAGAAATTTTATTTTATTCTTTCTACTCTAGTCTTTCAAAGCTTACACCACACACCCGTCGGCACGGCTTGTACGCATGAAAAGGGCCCATATCGAAGGGCGCGACAACACCTGTTCATCAGCCCTTTGCCTTTGCCGACCGATTGTCAAATCCCATCCAGGAATAGGTACTAGTACCTTCTGCATTGAAGTCGGCGTACTACAAGAGCAGTATGGCGGATTTTACATACTTTACTCATATGTTCTCGTATGTTCGAATACTTGTTTATTATATTATTCCATTTTGTTTTTGGTTCCTAGAAAATTATTTAATTTAGTCTAATTTGGCGGTTTTAATGAAAATAAATAGAATATGCATTTTAAAAATATTAGTCAGATTGTTAATAAGCAGATTGCAACCTCACGATTTTATACCTCCGGAAGAGACTAGATTTCCCACGACACAGGGTATCCTAGTGTGGGAACTAGTACACACAAGAAACTTATTGCTTCAAGTACCTAGTGATAATCCTCAATCTTAGATTTACTTACACTTTAAGTTCCAATTGTAACATTTTTAGTGAATTAACATTATTATTATTATTATTATATGTAATATCACTAAATATTATAAATGCGAAAATGTCTTGGTTTTTACGAAGGACGGAGCAACGGATCGACGTGATTTTTGCATAGAGATACCTAGTTTGAGTTGGAGACTGACACAGGCTATTTTTTAATACAGCACCTAGTTGTGAATAAAATTGCGGTTGATCACGCGATTATATAGAAGACTAGCTGCTGCCCGCGGTTTCCCCCGTGCGGTGATGTTAGATTTCATGGTTTTTATTTTTTTGCGCGGAACCCTAATTCTTTTTCTAAAATAAAAGTAGCCTAAAAGTTACTCCTTATAACATCAGCTATCTGCCAGTGAAAGTCCCGTCAAAATCGGCCCAGCCATTTCGAAGTTTGCCCGGAACAAAGAGACAGACAGACAGAAATGTTAAAAATGGTTGTTTTGTTATCGGTAGCGTATATACTTTAATTTGCATTTAGTAAAAAGCTGTTATTTTGATATTACGAACAGACTTTTCAATTTTATTTATTTGTATATAGATGAGTCTATCTATCGAGGTAATATTACGCTCTCAAATTTAGCTGCAAAAACTCACCGATAGATGTTTAGGAACATATTTTATACATCTATGTTTGGATATGCTAGCCACGCAACGCCAGAAAAATATACTCTACCACATAAGGTAGCATCCACGGTTTCATTCGCTGGAAGCAGCACAAGAAGCTGTTTGACTTCTCAAAACACTTAAAAGAATCAACCTCACCACTGCGACATTACTTCAAACAAAGTCTAAAAATTACAACCTTAATTTTGTCTACTATAAAAACAAAAAAAAAACTACAACACTGGCCACATGAAACCCTATCCAGAAAAAGAATGACGCACGAAGGTTTTTAAAAATCTCGAATATGGCTAAATAAAAAACAAATTTCAAAAAAGGCATCTAATCGTGCGCTGTCATCGACAAGAAATAACGAGAGATATGAAACGAAGGGTCTAATGAACAAAGGTTAATGAGAATAACAATGGCTGCAGTAAAATATTGGATTTATATGCAGTGGACAGTGGGGCCGATGGTCTGATAACGCGGCAAATGTCGAGTTAAGGTGCTTTGATATTTAAAGGGAGTTTGGGTCTAAAGGTGTGTAGTTCAGTTCAGTTAGAGAGTAATGTGGGTATGTTTGAAATTAATGATTATGATTCCAAAAGGTTCCTGTTCGAATTTTTGAAGTAAATTTGTTAATTGTCTAATTTTTTATGTAAATTGGTTAATTGTCTAATTTTTGATGTAAATTTGTTAATTGTCTAATTTTTTATGTAAATTGGTTAATTGTCTAATTTTTGATGTAAATTGGTTAATTAATCTGCATTTTGTCGTCATTTCTTTGTCTAATTCTGGCACATTCAATTTTATCAGATTATGTAGCAGATGTTTAGATTTGAAAAATAATATCACGACCGATTATCGCAGCAGGCATTTTTGTTTCAAAGTTCTGGGTGGCATTGCAATTGTTACGGGCTAGAATTATGCGGACCATCAGGCAAACGGCTCGCTCTTCTTATTACGCAATGGAATAAAAAAAGTACGTGACTTCTCGCGGAGAATATGAGGTTTTATTTATGCTCTTATTCCCTGTCTGAGAAAGAAATGGTCAGAACCTTGATCACTTAAAAACAGAAACAAATATTGAGGATCTTGATTATACCTGTGTTTACTTTTAGTTGGATCTGTGGAGTGGGGCCTGGTGACCTGTGGAACAAGCTTTTACAGGCACCAGTCTTCGCAAAACAGTGTTTTGTTAGTGGTAGGAGTAACTCTTCTGCAAGTGTCCGTCTGGGTTGTTACCACCGCTTTGAAGTCTGCCGCCAAGCATTACTGTGTTCCGGTTTGATGAGCAGGTTAGCCAGTGAAATTACTGGGCTTATGAGACTTAATACCTAATGTCTCAGGGTAACGAGCGCACTGCAGTGCCGCGCAGGCCTTTGTGTTTCAAAGTTTTGAGTGGCACTGCAATTGTTATGGGCCGGCGTTATGCTTACCATCAGGCAAACGACCACCAGCTCGTCTCGTTACTAAACAGCATAAAAAAATTATTCAAAAGTAGGCTGTCCTCTGTTTTTTATTTTACTACTACCCATTGTAATCTTCTGCGAAGAAAAAAAATACATTTCTTTATTTACCTTTCTGTCTTAAAACTCTACGTATTCGCTCCTTGATCGTTATTATAAACAAAATTCCAATCAGTCCTGCCCTTAACAGAAACCGTCGTCTCCGCCACAATGATCAAATTTCGTTTTTATTGTTAATCCCAACCACTAAATGAACCACCACATATTGAGTTCACAAAACAACACCACTGTGAAAAAAAAAACAAAAACAAAACGAGTCAAAAACAAAACAAAACGAGTTAAAAACAAAACAAAAACGAGTAAAAATACTCCTGGGATTCCAGGATCTTGGGCACATTTTGTTCGAGACTCATCACCTTAAAGATTTTATTAAATGCTCGACAGTCTTTTTCTTTTAGGATTGTACAGACTGATAGCGATTTTTTTTATCTTTTTGGATTAATACTGATTGTGTTTTGGGTAGTAATGGTTTTGGTGCCGTTGACAATAAAAATAACCATTTGTATAGCTTTTGTTATTATAATTTATATTGTTTTTTACTTTGCTCAAATAGCCTTACAAGATAGTGAAGCCGAATTCTATTCAAATATTTGTTATTCTTAAAAACTTAAAATCAATCTTAAAAATAGAACTGGCTGTCAAATGCATCAGCTGCCGAAATACACTGAGGGTTGTTTCGCAACGGATTTTAAAATTCCAGGAGGTAGCTAGCAAGACGAGCTCAAAAAATGCCTTACCACCACATTTTAATGAAGGCGTAGCAATTCAAAACCAATCAACGGAAACAACAATATTATTCAAAAGATTGATTGAAAAATGGCTCTCATACATCGTTCTTGTACAAAAATATATAAATTAAAGTATGTCCAATGTCCATAGGTGGGTTGGATCAGTTTATTCATTTGTCAGTGGCAATCGGTGCCATTAGTGGTAATTACAGACTATGGTCACTTATCGGTAGGGTTGCCATAGCTGACAGACGTATGGCCGGATGTGGACGGACCGAAGGGACAAATAAATTAACAGACATTAGTGTCCATCTCTGTCGCAAACTTAATTATAACCACGGTTAGTTTCAGAAAAATACTGGTGAAAAAAAACTGTTTCAATTATTGTATTTTGTTTTGGTTTTTTGGTTCGTGACATGTGACATCTACCAAGTCGCACTAGGCTCAGGTGGTGGGGAGACCAGGGCCGTCGGGACCGCAGAAGAGTTCGAAGAGTTCCCATAGTCCCGACAAATAATGGCGTAAGGAGTACAAACGTGGGGTTTTAGCCAGTAGGAATCTGGCATAACATCTCTGTCGCCCACGCAGCAGAGAGGTACCCATGAGGATTTCGCCAAGAAGAAAAAAAAAGGCCCATGTGGTGGATTATGGGCCATAATCTCTTTCTCTCTCTCTCTAAGAGAAGGCCGATATCTAGCAGTGGTAGCGTTATAGGCTCATTAATTTACCAGATGGTAGGCCTAACTGCAAATGTCCTTATATCCGTGCGATGGTACCATTGCTTTGCTCGTGTAATCTGCCGCCAAGCAGTAATGTCCAAGCAGTCCTGTGCTCCGATTTGACGAGCAAAGTAATCAGTGAAACCTAGATTTATAGTTCTGAATATAGCACTGCAATTGTTAAGGCTGGCGTGTTATGGTTACCATCACGCTAACATTATCATATAGTTAAAAAAACAAAAACTGGCAACCCTACTTATCGGCCCGTGTAATACTGGTAAAGTTATGGGCTGAAGCGAATCAAGCCAGTTTAGAGACGCTACCACTTCGCCGTCATTCGTTCCGTTAAAAGTAGTAGCTATTTTCAGACTTCGATTATACGTAAGGTAGTTAGATATTAAAAGATCTTGTTGTGTCGTTGAAGATGTGATTTTTAAACAACGACAAAACAATGCGTTTCAACTTTTTTTAAATCTTGACCGGTTAGCTTTTTACTACCCTGATGAATATTTTGAGCTTAGTGATGATGTAACCGAAGACGTAACTATAACCAAAATTTAATTTAATTGACTACTTGTAGGGCGTTTTCGACCTTATACGGATATAGGTACGGGTTATATCTGCATGCGGAGCTGTATCGACAAGCGCTATAAAATATAGCAACGAACATGTCCTAATGCTTGTTCATAACCAGAACTTAAACCACAAGGCCTGCCTGGAAATCTTCTTTACTCCAAAACATTAGACAATAAATTTTATATTATTAGGCCCAGCACTACCCCAGCAGGTATAGAAGTCAGTGAAATTCACTGACTTCTTTGCTCATCAAACTGGATTATTTTATCGTGGTTTGAATCTGTCACTGTCATCTGTAAGCTTCGTTACTACCCCAAACACTTTAATTAATTAATTAATTAAAAAATCTTCAGTACTATTCCCACAATATCAGTAACTCTTCCCAACTATTTTATCCATCACCAACTATGGAAATGTCACCCGCTGGTTATCCATCTAAGTTGATACACAAAAAGGGCATCCGATGAGCATTGACAGCAAAAAGACGTTCTTAATGAGTTGCGTGGAGATAAAAACGCCGCCGCGGCAAACTACAAAGGACGTGATAAAATAAAGAAGTACGCAGTGCTATTGTTTTATATTAAACTGAAACAACAATAGGTAGCCCTTTCAATGGGTAATGCCGCCACAATGAGAGGTGTAAGGAGGAGACTGCATGATGGTGGGAAGGTATTTCTAAGTAAAATGTTCTTAAAGCTAGAACTACTTAATTGTAATTTCATTTGGAAACTTTTTGAATCAATTTTTCTGCTGATTAATTCAGATGCATTTACCCGTTACGTTTTTTTATACTGCATGGTAATAAGAGCTAGTCATTTTACAGATGATAAGCTAAATGTCTGCCCATATAAGGGTTTGGTACCAACCCTTATATGGACTGGACTTTGAAACATATTTTTGTTGCAAATAAACGTTATAAACGCGCGGCAATACAGTACAATCGATATCCTAAGATATCAGATGTTACCTAAGTCTCATATGCCCATTAATTTTATTAATTGCTTTGTTCATCAAACATAGCAATGCACGTACACTACTGCTTGACGGCAGACTACAACTAGCAAAGCAACGGACGCTTGTCACTAAGCAAACCAACCCTTGTCTTGTCAGTGTATAAAATAACTAATTTTCTAGTTATTACCCCAAAGAAGCCTTACTTTAAGCCATACATACTTCCTTTATAAATATATTTTGGATAGCACTGCAATTGTTATGGAATGCCGTTATGCTTACCATCCGGCAAACTTGCTCATCTCGTTACGTCATAGCAGAACAGAAACTCTTGCAATCTCCGCCTTCCTTCTTCTCGATGGTGTAGGCACTGAAACTAGGCAACTAGGGCAAACTTCCACCAACGCCCACCTCCGATACACGAGAAGAGTAGCATTTATAGCTAGATTAGGGCCCACTTCAAACGAAAACTTTTGCACTTGAGATGCTCTCTCCCGACCCCATATGCTGGCGGCACGACGACCCAAGCCGAGGTTCGTAGTTTCGTACCTACCTACGGCGTGGTTTACCGGACGGTACCCTTCAGTTAGTTGCCAAACACCATATTTGGGGCTGAGACCCGTCTGCTTCCTCTCACCGTTCTGTGACACTGTAAAAGTCTTTAAACCAACAGCATGGTCCTTAAAAATACTCTTGAAATCTCAGAAAATATTCCATGTAGTCCCACCTCAATCCAATCCCAAACATAAGTGGACAATAGCCGACAACGTTCACCTTGTGAACATAATGTTAATGTGAAATACAACATCACATTGTTCAGTCACACGCATTGCAATGCAACGTGGCCGATGTCATTACCATCCGCGGTGCAGGTGACAATTGGCTGACGTCTTTAGTTCTTTTGTAATGTTTATTTAGCGACGAGTTTTTCAAATGATGGCTGGTAGAGGTTGGCCGCTGTTCGGTCGAAGGCTCGAATGAGCAGCGCTTTCAGAAGACTTCCTTTGAAATCGTCTCTGATACTCCCTTGATGTGGATGACGCAGGCTCACTTGATCTTTTAGTGCGCCTTTATTAAGGGTCACTTCTGCTTTCTCTGCTTTTTTTGTGACTAATAGTTCAGGTGGTAGTTTCTATCTTGCTAATACCTTCGAGAGACGACGAGAGATATGTTCATCTCTCGTCGATCATAGGTGATTGACGACAGATATGTGTGTGTCGAAGTGTTCTGCCGCTCTTGATTGAGAAGTTCCCATTCTAGAAGCGGATTTTTCATTTTCGCCACGTCGTCACTTAAGACCATGTGATGCGTCATGCTAACCTACCATGAATAAAATAACTCTCATGTTCATCAATCTTATAGATTTCTGCTATTGTTGTATACACTCTCTGTTAGCTCAATTAGTTTTAGTCTGTGATTCGGGTAGACGAATGTTGCAGAGGTCCGCTGTTAGAGTCATTTATTTTAACTTTCATAAGTGCTCCTTTGTGGCCTATTAGAATAAAGCATTTTTTTTTAATTTTGATTGGAATTACTGGGCTTATGAGACTTAATACCTTATATCTTAAAGTAACGAGTGCACTACAGTGCCTTTATGTGTCAAAGTTCTGAGTGGCGTTGCAATTTTTATGGGCTGACGTTACTCTTAGCATCAGGCAAACGAGTCTAGTTACCCAATAGTACCCAACTAAATGTAGGCTATCAAAGTTAGTTCTAGAAAATACCGTATCAATATGTATCTAATTGCATAATCTAAGAAATGATACTGCATACACGAATCTAACAAAGCATGGTAAATTAAACTACTCAATACCTTGCTTCTGTGCAAATAGCTTGCCAACAAGAGGCACCTAATACATATTCATGTACCCAAAGACATTTCAATCCATTATGAAATGTAACTCAATACTCGTGAAAAACGAATAAGACCGTCTTATCTCACTGCTGACTATAAGTTGACGGTATCTCGGACCATAACAAAAGGTAAGTGCAGAAGTAGAAGCCGCGAAGTCAACCTATACTTATCTTAATAGTACATAAAGTCACGCTCAGGAGAGAATATCTAATAGCTGCTTAGATGGAACGGTGAAAGTTAAAACGTCAGTTTAGGACAGGGATGACGAAACCTTATTGCTGAACGTTTTTGTTAGTGGTAGGACTAACTCTTCTGCGAGTGTCCGTCTGGGTTGTTACCACCGCATTGCTCATGAAGTCTGCCGCCAAGCAGTAATGTGCAAGCTTTACTGTGTTCCGGTTTGATGAGCAGAGTAGCCAGTGAAAGTAACGAGCGCACCGCAGCGCCGCGCAGGCCCTTATGTTTCAAAGTTCTGGGTGGCACTGCAATTGTTATGGGCCGGCTTTATGCTTACCACCAGGCAAACGACCAGCTCGTCTCGTTACAAAATAAAAAAAAAATAATAAAACGACTGATTTTTTATGAAAAAAATAATAAAGTTAAAATTCATCAATTATTGGCATGCACCAATTATTTATTCGTGTGCCACCACTGGTACGCGTGTCACTGGTTCGCCATCCTTGCCTTGGTCTATAACTAAACGTATTTGTATGCTTCTACCTATATGCAGAACTTTCATGGTCCGTAACACCAATGCAAATAGTGTACGTCCTAAATTCTAACAGAAAAACTAATAACATTGGATTTCATCACAAAAGTTTTATCGTTACTTTAGCAAAGATCCAAGTAAACATTAATATTATTAAGCCTGGTAATTCCATTGCTGACTATAAGCCTTTCTTTTTAATCCTGGATAGGTTAATGTTTGACGTTTCAGGTCTTTAGTGACGACGAGGTTGAAGGTGAGATTTATCACGTCTTAGGTTACTTGACAGACCTTTAAACAGGACTCTAGCTCCCTTCTAAGTTTAAGATTAGTAAATAATAGAATAAATCGTGCTCGAATTTTTGTGACCTTAGGTTTTCTTATTCTTATTCTCATTCAAAAATGGGGGCGTTAGGCCTGCACTGACGTCCCGCTTGGGGTGTATTGTGCATTCCCCCCTGCCTGCGTCTACCTAAGCCAACCCAGCTTTTTTTTTTTTTTTATTTAATCTATTTTCCTCTGCAAGCTCCAGGGCTCGCACCCTTTGTTTGATAATTCAAATTGTATATACAGAATATTTTTTTTAACTTATCATCAACTTAACAAAAGTAAACTTACTCCGAAAGCCTAACTAAAGTGTCGTTGACATACATACATGTTATATATACTTACATAATATAGTTTTATATAAATACAAATGTTAATAATAGAATAGTTAATTGAGTACACAATCGGAGCGGACGAGATTCCACAAGCAGCACCCGTTCACGAGTGTGACGCATGTGCCAGCCATCGCTCTCCTCAACCATTTTAGAGGGAAGAGGGTGACCCGCCACACGACGCCACTGCAAGCAAAATCATTCCAGTGGCCATGGCCACTCCGGTTGTTCACCCAATTTATTTAACGTATGTTACTTGATAACCTATATTAATTACTTCCCGTCGCCGCCCCACTCCGTTTAAACTCTGCGATGGCCTCCGCCACCACATGGTTCCCAGCTCCTTTATGTAGCTGAGGATAGCCTTGGGTCGCTGGCAAAGCTGCTCCAGTGCTATGGTTGATGTTGATGGTGATGGTATTAATGATGATGATGTTAAGTGACGTTAGGTTTTATTGAAGTTTCTTTATCTTTTGATGATAGGTGCTACAAATCAATGTCATCGGAACATTGTTTGGTAGTTCATTTATTATGAAGTCCAATAAAAAATATTAAGACTTGTGGAATTATCTCCAATTATGCCTCATTTTTTCCACTTTCAAATTTAAAAAGATCGTGTTTAAATAACTTCATAGCGAAAAATTCACGACTGATGTGTTTAAAACGTAGAGTTAATGCTATTTTTAACCGACTTGCAAAAAAGGAGAAGGTTATCAATATGGTGGGTATTTTTTTATGTGTGTTATCTCAGATCTGTCATTTATAAACCAATTTAGAAAATTATTTTTTTGTTTGATAGGATATACTTTCAGATTGGTCCCATAGAAATTTCAGCAAAATCGGTTCAGTAGTTTGTCACTGAAGTTGGTTCGTCGCTTTTTAAAGCAATTTTTTAGACGTGTTTTCAAACTTTTCCAACACATCTTGCCACGACATCCGTTCCATCTAAACGCCAGTGAGAGAGTACTTGAATTAGACGCAACAGAAGCCGAGCTACTGTTTTCCACTGCAGCGAAGTGGTAGCAATTTGCATATAAAGTGGGGAAGACTGTAGGATCCGTGAGTTTTAAGCAGATAATGTTTGTAAGTTATGATTTGATGACGATCTTTGACAAGAATGAACGGTGGCTACGCCTGTCAACGTGGATTTAATTAGAATATTGTTGTTTCGGACTTGATTATATCTCTGATTTATGTTTATTGTTTTCACAGAAGCTTAGAAAAAAATGTCTGTTATGAATATAAAAGGTAACGTATTGAAACAAGTTGTCGTACCTAGTGAAGGAAGCCTTCTCTTCTAGCCGATTTCACCAGGTGGTAAGGGCAACCCTGATCCGGAATCGATGGAGACAGATTGTTCGCTTAAAGGGATCCAGTGACCACGATCCTCAGTAACGAGGGACCGACTGAAGAGAGAGGTCATAAACACCGTTTTGTTCCATGCCTCTTCCAACAGCGTGCAGTGCCGATATATCGCAAACTGAAATCCGTATATCCAATTATCCATACTTATATAATAAATGCGAAAGTTTGGTTATACGTTTGTTGGTTTGTCCATCTTTCACGCCGCAACGGATCGACGTGATTTTTGGCTTAGATATAGTTTATGGACCGGAGAGTAACATAGGCTACTTTTTATACCGGAAAAATGCACGGTTCCTGTGGGAACGCAGGTGAAACCGCGGGCAGAAGCTAGTCAAATAATATAAGTAAGTACCTAAGTTGTAAGTAGGCACAGAGCTGATCTGTCTTTCATATGCATAATATCATAAAATCTATACAAAACAAAATTTTAATTAAATATTTAAATATTAGAACTTCCAATACGTAAGTACAGATAATACCTATTTATTGTCATACTAAAATAAAATAAAAGATCAATTTAAATGATTAAAAAAACGATGGCAATTATCAACAAAGTAATGATGATGTTTTTTTTACATTATTGGGAAAGAAAACGAGCAGGCCACTTGTCTGATGGTAAGCATAGCGCCCGCTCCTAATACTGCAGTGCCACTCAGAACTTTGAAATACAAAGGCTTGCGTGGCACTGGAGTGCACTTATTACACTGAGACATTATGTATTAAGTCTCATAAGCCAAAGTAATTTCACTATTAGGAAAACCGAGAGCAACAATAATAATATCTTTAACAGGTTATATATTTTCACCATAAGTCAGTTTGAGAAATATAGCCCAAAGATAGGATTATAAGAGCTAATACAAAGGTTTATCTCGGTAACAAACGCCGCTCAATAAAAAGTGCGACGAACCGACTCGGTAGTAACCTATATGAGAAACGTCGACGTGTGGATTTATATGGAGTGCATGATACCACTCGCAGAGAATATACAACGTGACAATTTTCAGGAACGTGTTCGGTAAAATGGGAGAATATTTACATAATAGTTGTTATGAGAAAATTTGTATTTGTTCCTATTTATAGTACCTTTTTGGATTGAACTATAGGTATTGAAAGATTTGTAATTTCAAGTGGTAGAGCGTCTATGAGGTGGGCAGGAGACGCGGGTTGAAATGACGTTAGAAGTGATTATTTTTTTATGTTGTTTATATTTATAGGTAGTATTTTTTATACTATTACATAACGAGACGAGCGGGTCGTTTGGATGATGGTGAGTATAACCCGCCCCATTCCAAAAAATGCAGTGCCACTCAGTACATACAAACGTAAAGGCCTATGTGACACTGCTTTGCACTCGTTACCCTGAGACATTAGGTATTAAGTTTCACATTCATTATGTTGTATCATCTCTATACACATCCGAAATCAATCCTCTGAAGTACGCCGTCCTGCTTGTAGCCGATAATATGGGGACAAATACAAATTGATAAACAAAAAGAAACACATTACTTACGTACTTACATACATTTTATATTTATATACCTTGTAATGGAGAATAGTGGAGTCGAGGGAACTTGACATTTTTGAATACATACTTGTTTGTGGGAGAGTTAAACGAATTTTAATATATTAAAATACGTGTAATATGAACACCTGATTCTGGAATTCCGTTCAATGAGTTTGCAAAGTTAGTAAAGTGTTAATTGATATCATACGATTATTTATTTGATGGAACTTATCTACAATAATTCGTCGCATGCAATTTCCAGAGCAACATTTTACTAACCTATTTATTTTTACCATTAGTAAAGAGCGAGTATGGCCGAGTGGGAACTTGTGCGACTTTCAATCCGATGCTTGATCCGGTGGATCGAATCTCGGCTCAGCCCGCACCAATACAATAAACACCGTAGTTCGTCATTCGTCGTGTTTTGTCTAAACTCTATGATTGAATATCGACTATCTCTTTCACACTGTATTGTCATATTTGTGTTCGGCTACAGGTTACTTAAATACAGCAAAGGTTTGGATACACTAAGTTCTACTTCCTACACATAAGGACGGGAGAGTACCATAGGCTACTCTTTATCCCTGTGTATGCCAGTGTGTAATAATTGCGAAAACCTTAGAAATATACCACTAACGTTACTAATATTGATCTAAGAAAGTTCACAAACTTCTTAAGGCCTATCACCCACTTTAGAAAACATGTTCCATACCTGACCGTACCGTTACTGATGGACACACAAACACTTCCACGATCAATTACTGCAAAATAATCTCTCACCTGAGGCCCCTAGTTACTACTAAATGGTCATAGGGTAGACCCATTGTGGGACCACTACAGAAGCGTTTTATTTACACCTATTTTCTTGATGCTTTGTCTCTATTACTTAAGCTGTAGTGCTCAAAATAGACTGAATTTCTGTTTGCTACTATGTTTCTAGTTGTATTTTCGGAGTACTGAAGGACGGATCAATGGAGGGTACTAACTAGGAGCTGTGAAACTTACAAAATGGTACGGGGAATGCAAGATGGTTGAGCAGATTGGTTTTCGTTGTCTTGTCATATTGTAGCGATTGTTCGCTCTATTTTAAGCGATTCTGACCGTTACTGTTAGCTATATTATGATGCATTTTCATTATCTATACATCTTCTATACATACAAATAAATAAAATTGAAGTGTCTGTTTGTAATATCATAATAACAGTTTTTTACTAAGTGCATATGAAAGTATATACGGTACCTATAACAAAAACACAATTTTTAAAATTTTTGTCTGTCTGTCAGTTTGTTCCGGGTAATCTCCGAAATGGCTGTACCGATTTTGACTGGACTTTCACTGGCAGATAGCTGATGTTATAAGGAGTAACTTAGGCTACTTTTATTTTTGAAAAATAAATAGGGTCCGTGCCAAAAAATAAAACCCAATCCAATATTTCCACGTGGGTAAAACCGCAGGCAGCATTTAGTCATACCTTAAAATTAGATGATAATATGATCTTATTCTAATAACAGTGCTCGAAATCAAAATCAATCAACAATTTCAGTGTTCCGTACGTCCGAATAATAAAACGGAACCTTCGTATAGGATCACTCGTGTGTTCTGTCGGTCACAGTAAATTTGCTCCGAATCTACTGGACCGATTAACTTGACATTTGGTAACATATTTGATAGTTGGTGAAATTTGGACTCAAACAGGTACGTGTAATGTATATAAACGAATTTTTAAAATGGGGGTCACTTTAAGGGGCAAATATTGGGTACCAAATTTCAAGTTTAGTCCAGCTTCGGAGATTGACTGTGACAGACGGACATATAGACACGATCCAATACATAAGGGTTTTGTTTTTCATTCGGACGTACCGGACCCTTAAAATAAATAATAATTCTACACGAATTTAATTCAATTTTATTTTTAATATCAGTCAACCTAGTTATATATTTTTTAATTATAATAATTAGTACCATATAACATAATATTTTTTATTATTTATTGGATGACATAACCGCATTGCAATTCACTCTTTATTAAGAAATTTAAAGGCGGCGCTACACAACACAATATTTCAAACCACTTCAATAATAATTACACTTACATCACTGCCGTTTTTTTTTTTTATGTTATTTGGTAACGAGACGAGCTGGTCGTTTGCCTGATGGAAAGCATAACGCCGGCCCATAACAATTGCAGTGCCACCCAGAACTTTGAAAAACAAAGGCCTGCACTGCAATGCGCTCGTTACCCTGAGACATAAGGTATTAAGTCTCCTAAGCCCAGTAATTTCACTGGATACTCTGCTCATCGAACCGGAACACAGTAATGCTTGCACACTACTGCTTGGCGGCAGACTTCACGAGCAAAGCGGTGGTAACAACCCAGACGGACAGTCGCAGAAGAGTTAGTCCTCCCACTAACAAAATAGTAGCCGTATAGTCTATTTTAGTCCAAAACAACATAGGTATTACCAATTACATACGGACATACAGCAAATAAATTGATTATGCATGTGTGTGTTATTACATGCTGTAAAAGCAATTGACAGCACGTGTCGATTTAAATTTGGGCTATAATTATTTCTTCTCGACTTAGATATGTAGGGTAAAACCCGGATAGTTGCCTCAGTGGGATACTTGCCGCAGTGTCTAATACACTATGTTAGGGATGTTGGGGGTGTTAGTACTTTACTATAATTAGAAGCCCTTCTACCACAGGCCTCGGTGCCATGTAAATCGTCTGAATAGACGTACGCGTCTTGTCCGTGTGAGCAAAAAACTTCCGCGCCGAAACTTTGACGGGCGTCAAAATTATATTGGTCAGTAATTTTCATTGAATATTTTTTTAACTGACTGTGGTTTCAGTCAAGATTTTGTTTATTTGCATGCACTACAGTTTAAATTACACTGTTTATTACGTTTTATTGTTTTATAGTTTTTATTTATTTCGTAAATAAAAAGGGCAAGTATCCGTATCAAAAAGGATAGTTGCCCTATTTACCTTTGCGGATAGTCGCCCTTGTGGCAACTATCCGCAATTACAAATTCTTTAATAAAGCAAAGACTTTTGCTTTAGGTGAAATTCAGTAGGCGACGTTCCCAAAATACTGGCAGCATTGCCACGTTGAATGGCAATGCTTTATCTTTGACCTAAGTACAGGCCAGCATTTGGAGGTTCTTTTTATTGTATTTTTATTATTTTAAAGTTTAAACCATTAAAACTGAAATACTTACTATTTAATAATGTTAATTAATATTTTATTAGTAGATACTTAATAAAGGATCGATAAACAATAAAGACGGATTACTTCAATTGATATTAAATTTTTTTCTATCTAATAAAATCATAGTGTGGCGTCTATAGCCCTGCACGAGGCAAGTATCCCCGGAAGCATTTTTTCCGTTAGGCTACTATCCGCCACGGTAGGCAACTATCCCTTTTTTGAGAGGTCTAATAAAACAGAATTTACTCGAAAACCATATTAATTATGTTTACAAAAATAGGATCCTTTAAAAGATCAAAGACCTATGTTTTGACATACATGTTGTATTAATCGCAGTAAGTACTAATTTTTGAATAATATAGCCTTTTTGAAATGTGCGGCAACTATCCGGCTTTTACCCTATATAAAAGAAACGATGTCTTTCCGTTCATGACTTTGTGAGTGTAGAACATAGTTCGACTGGTTTTGTTTATTACTTTACTATTAATATTGAATATTTCACCGAAAAGGAAATAAACATGTGAATTATAAATAAAATATTTATTGAAACTCTACAAAACAGATTTTTAAAACTAAAACCACTTAATAGTAGGTCATATGCTATGTTGGTCTTATCACTCAAAGTTATTCTCTACCAAACAACGGTGCATGTAGAGAAGTAACATAGACAGTGCCTTTGAATTATTTGCTGTAAAATATTACTAACTATTAGAAACATAAATAAAATAAAATTCTTTAATTATCATAGAAGAAGGAGACTGCGCATGAAAGTTAAATGACTCTAAATGCCCGCCCCAAGAATAAAACCAATCAAGAAAAAGGGCCACAAACACGAAGGCATTCTAATTTGTCCAAAATGTTTTTATCATCATCATCACAATCAGCCTACATCAGTCCACTGCTGGACATAGGCCTCTCCCAAGGCGCGCCACTATGCCCGATCCTCGGCTCTTCTTCTCCAGTCTCTGCCAGCAACCCTGCGTATATCGTCGCTCCACGTAGTCGCAGGATGTCCCACGCTGGTTCGCCAATTCGCGGTCTCCACTCAAGAACCCGTCTCCCCCATCTACCATCGGTTCTACGACAGATGTGACCAACCCACTGCCACTTCAGCTTACTAATCCGCTGAGCTATGTCGGTAACTTTAGTTCGATATTTTTATACATTTCAATAATTATATGAATAAAGTCACAGGAATTAACTAGTACGTGAATCGTAGCCTGAAATTATCTATTGTTAGATATTACTTGGGTATTGGTTAATCGATTACCCTTAGGCAGTATGGCCTTTACTGCCTAAAATTATTGTTCTTACTGGCCAAATACAAACGAGTTATTTTTATATTTGACTAGCTTTTGCCCGCGGCTTCAGTTGCGTGGTATCAGAATACGTAGCTTATAACACTTAGGAATATTATAGCTACGTAATAAGTGAAATTATTTATAGAATAGGCCTGTTATACCAGAAATTAGCGGTTACAAACAAACATACGAAAAATCTTTATCTTTTTATAATATTACTTTATAGTAGAGACAGGTTAGGATTTCGCCTCTATCAGTAGGTTTCTGGAAAGTTAATTAGGTCTATTGACGTCTTTGTCATTTATTATGTTCTAGATAATGATGGCTTTAGTTTTAATTTGTAATTAAAGTAAGGAAACGTTCCAGAAACCCACTGTAAGTGACTATAATAGAAGTAGTGTGACACTCTCGGAGTTCATCAAATGAGAAATGAATGAAGTTCACGTGATCAATATTCAAATGCCTAGCTTTAACAGCAGACTGTCAAAAATCTAGTCCGTACTATCTTTACTATAATAAATGCGAAAGACTGTTTGTGCGTTTGTTGGTTTGTCCTTCTTTCACGCAGCAACGGAGCAACGGATCGCGTGAATGCACGGCTCTTATGGGAACACGGGTGAAACCACGGGCAGAAGCTAGTTTTTTATGTAGCCATAGGTAGTTGTAAGATATTTATATATACTACTACATATACTAAGTGCAAACAAAACATAATAATTTATCTCAAAAAAAAAAAAAACGCGTCTATGACCATGGCACAGTGGTCATAAAACACTTAACAAAACACACATTAAAATAAAATAAACATTCCCCACTTAAATAAATCTACATAACGCCTTCAGTAAATAAAATTATAACCACTAATTATCACAGTAACATCAAATGAATTTACTTATTAACAAAGGGGGTCATGCTTACTGGCCACCAACAAAAACTGCCACGAGCTACAAAATTAGGTGCAAACTGTATAAAATTTTCAGCCCAATTAGGTTCGAGACACCCTAACGCGTTCCATACCAAAATCAGCGGCTTTACGCCACAACGCACACCATATATGCAGTTTAAAAATGCGCAGATAAACCTCATTCATTTAAAATAGAGTTTACAATCGCCTAGTTTTCTGTTGGTCAGCTGAAGTGTTAAGTTATTCGTTGTTGCAGCAAATGCTATCGCGTTTAGACTTTAACTAGTAAGGAATAGAGTTAGGAATTGTTTGATTAAAGTGAATTAGGTTTGGAATTAAAGTTGTAGTTGTAGTAAAGACTTGCACGATTCGAGCTTAGGTTTTTATTAACAATTACGGGGTTAACAGGGCATGTAATAGCTATGATTGTTGCTGATTGGTCGCACAAAAAGTGTTGTTCGAGTAAATTAACTGCTTTTACGTTAACGTTTTTGTTTACGTTATGTTTACGTTAAGGTGCGGTGGGTTTGTGATTAATGTAAGGGCGTTGTATTACTTAGTAGCGATGGTGGCTCAGCGGTAGTTATAGATCAGTAGTTTGAATCCTACAAAGATCTTGAGATTTCAGTAAACGTAATCGTGATTCAAACTTGGACAAAGATCTTTCTTGGGTGCAGGGACATCGGCCTTTCTCGTAGATTAATTATAATGATTGTATATTAGGTGTATTTAAGATTTTGGTGTTTTGGTATGCAGTAGAGAATTTTACTTTACCTGTCTGCAAGATCTGCTTCACGCTCTTCTTGAGCCTGTTTCTCCAGTTCTTCTAGTTTAGCAAGCTCTTCTTGTCTCATTTATTTTGTCTCATATGTCTTTCTTCTTCTGCTAATTTAGTCTCTTCTGCTAACTTTTCCTCATGGTGGTATTTTTTAGTTCTATCACCGCCAAGTTGAAAATCTATCGCCAAGCACCTATTGCAGCATCTGGACTTAAGAGCCAGTTCTGATCTAGGTCTAAACGTATTCACCATTTTCGACCACATCTTGTTCGATAGTTTTTTATTTGTTACCCTGAGACATTAGGAATTAAGTCTTTTTTTATGCTATATGATAACGAGACGAGCTGGTCGTTTGCCTGATGGTAAGCATAACGCCGCCCCATAACAATTGCAGTGGCAATCAGAACTTTGAAACACAAAGGCCTTCGCGGCACTGCAGTGCGCTCGCTACCCTGAGACGTCCAGTAATTTCACTGGCTACTCTGCTCATCAAACCGGAACACAGTAATCCTTGCACGTTACTGCTTGGCGGCAGATTTCACGAGCAAAGCGGTGGATAGTGGTCAAACGCTAGCGTATCGAGTATAAAAAAGATTTCATCTTACCCTTTCTCATGCCTTTCAATACTTTTCAGCTTGAATCCGTCCTCATTTAGCTCTCCCATTCAATACATTGTCAACATTCAATCTAACATTTACATGTGTTGCTATACAAAAAGGCGGGCGGCACTATTGAAGCGACATTTTTGCGTATACAACATTGAATGCGACATGCGACAGCGACAATACGTCGAGCGACACGACAAGTGCCGCCGGCTTCTATCTTGCCACTTGTCGGTTTAATTGGGTGCGGATGGGAGATGGTAATAAGGGCGGCATTAGACGCTAATGCATGTTTATGTTTTGCTGTGAAAACAACCATGATTTTACAACAAGCGCGTATACGCTCATGGGCGCTTTGAAGTAAAACCATGAAACAGAAAAGAACAGCAATACGGCCAGATAATGCTATCTATTTCACTACCTCGAAGCTCTGCCTGACCTCAAAAGCGACGACTGCTCCGTTACATACATTATTTGCGCATGACCGCGTATTTACCGCCTGTACTGAACACGCAGTGATTATGAAACGATTTTTTTGAGTAGATTTTGAGTGATCGTCGTAGCAGCGGTGATCCTTGTTTTTCCAAGTTTTGCGCGAGATCCGTGATTCAATCAATCAAGCATTACCGTCTAATGGCACGCTAAGACCGTTCGACGGTAAGCATTGGTCGAATGTGAACGCTAATTCATTTCTTTCTTTTATAGTAAATAACTAGCTGCTGCCCTGCGGTTTCACCCACGTGGAGATTTTGGATTCCATGGTTTTTATTTTTTTGCGCGGAACCCTAATTATTTTTCTAAAATTAAAGTAGCCTATGTTACTTCTTGTAACATCAGCTATCTGCCAGTGAAAGTCCCGTCAAAATCGGTCCAGCCGTTTCGAAGATTACCCGGAACAAACAGACAGACAGACAGATAAAATTTTTAAAAATGGTTGTTTTGTTATACGTACCGTATATACTTTCATATGCGTTTAGTAAAAAGCTGTTATTTTGATATTACAAACAGACACTTCAATTTTATTTATCTGTATGGATGAATGAATGTAGAATTTAAGGATTGTATTACTGTCGTCTTTTGTTTAGATAGATAGACAAATTCTTTATTGGAACACCACAAAGAAGAAATTTTAACACTAAAAAGGGTTTAACTGGCTGTTTCATCGCTAGAAACGATGCAATGTCTTCCAGACAACCGTGCATGGAGACGAATAACGTATACGAATAAGTTTCTTCATCATAAATATAATATAACATAAATTTCTTCATAATACGAATAACTTTCAGTCATTGTCTGTTTTTTATAACTTGCAGATACCTGCAGTTACTATTAAGCTGGTTTCTTCCAAATTTTTCCATTTAAGAAAAGTAAGGCAAATGTAATTCCAATTAAATACTTACAAATTGATACCAAATGTACCCTCGCATCACACACTATGCGATCAACCGCAAGACGTCCACTGCTGAACATAGGTCGTCCATATGAAAGGGTTTGCCATAATAAACCACGTTTGATAGGCATCTTGAGGATCACAGTATAGATTTTGATATTTACCATGGAGAATGCAGCTGTCCATTCCCTAAATAAAGCTTATATATAAGTAAAGTAAGTATCAACTTAAACTAGTTGATTACATCGAAGCAATGAAACGACCATTTTATGTGAGCTTCATAAATATAACTGGCCACTGAAATTACGGTAAGAACCTTTTAAAACAATAAAAAACAAATCGAAAGCCAATTTCATAAATATAACCTAAAAGCTATTCGTTGTTTTGATCACAATTCGAATTTGGAATAGTGGTGACGCTATAAAAGCCCCATGTTTTTGACTTTCACCGTCATTTCGTAGCCGTCTTCCCACGATGTTACTTGTTTAGTAGGCAACAATTAGACAATTGTCGGCCGTTTTAACGATCACCCATAAAATCGGGTTTCAGTCTCTCATTAACCGCATTCTTGTGATACTTCCGCTTTTATAGTTTTACTAATCAACGCTCTCGGATTAATACGGTCCCGTGGGCCACGGGCTCTCAAACTTTTACAAACGGGCCCCTCAAAGCTCTCAAAAGTAAAAAAACAACTATCCTATATATACTAGCTTCCGCCCAGGGGTTCGGCCGCGTGATTATAAGTTGTAGTCTGTGTGTTATTCTGATGTATATTACTATAATCTATATTACTGTAGCTTCATCAAAATCTGTTCAATAGTTTTTGCGTAAAAGAGTAACAAACATCCATCCATCCTCATAAACTTTTGCGTGTATAATACGAGGATATTGAATGTGCCAGATAAAATAAATTTATTCTATTGTAAAGTAATATACTATAGAATTAATAATTATTTAGAACAATACATTTCTGCTGAAATTTATTTCTTACGACTTATTAAAAATATGTGCAGTTTAGATCTGTCAGTTGAACTAAGGAGGGGTCGCGGGCCACAGTTTGAGAAACACTGCCGTAGGTAATGGTGTCGGTTGTGTTCAGATTAATTTTATTGGCCCCAGCTTCGGACAATTGGTCGTATAGATAATTGAGTTTTGGACGGCGGCGCTTTTTTTAAACTTTGTTTACTGTTAAGCCACTTTACTAACTTATCTTTCAACTAGCGGCAAGCAACAGCGCGTAATGCGTTTATTAAGATTAAAAAACTAACTTAGAAACAGTAAGTATAACTTTAAGTACAAAATCTGAGAATTTACGATTTTACACGCATAAAAATGGAACTTTGTTATCGGGAATGGAAAATTTACTAATAAAAATGTCGTTTGTGGTATTTAATTCGGATATAACTTTGTTGACGTTTTAATAAGAGCACTGAAAATTGGTTTTGATATTATTGGATTACAATTGTCGTAAAATATTTGGTACAATGTTGTTGAATGAACTTTTATATGATTGTTTCGTTTATAAATAGGATTCTGAAGCCCAGTTCACGATTTGTTTGTTTTCTGCGGGTTTGTATAAGATATTTGAATATTAATTTTCCTATATATTTGAATATCATGAAATCATCTTCCGTAGCGACCCTCAGAGTATATCATACTTTTATAAGTGAAGATACAAAAAATGTATAACGTGTTATTCACGTGAGTTCCAGGAAAGCACTCATGAAAGTTCAATTTAAGCTAAAGTTAAGGCTACTTTTTATCAAGGAATAAATCACGGTTCTTTTGGAAATATCCACGCGGGTAAAACCGCAGTCCGCAAATGGTATTATTATACGGAAGAGTGTTTGTTGGCTTTTCCTTCTTTCACGCAAAGGAAAGTGAAACAGGCCACTTTTTTCCCGAAAAAAATGAACGGTTCTTATGAAAATCGTCCCGCGAGAGCAGCTGTTAATTAATAAAAAATAGTAAAATAATATAATAGTATACTAATAATATAGAGAAGTATTATACTTTTTATATCATATACCTGTCATCGACATCACGTTATTTAAAATTAACGACTTTGTCTGAACAGTTTGATGCTTTTCAAATTGTGTTTTTTTTATAAATGAAGTCATCTTCCTAACTATCATTAGTCAAAGTTACTGCTTACTAGACACAACGTGTTAAGATTATTTATAAGAAATCAATAAAATGCTTTGGCGCGATGAATCATTGAAGTAACTTAATGTTTCCGTCATAAATTGACAGTTGGTACATTAGTAATTTTGAATTGTTATAAAACAGTACTACGCATAATCTTACTATATATTAATATTATAAATGCGAAAGTGTGTTTGTTGGTTTGTCCTTCTTTCACGCAGTAACGGAGCAACGGATCGACGTGATTATTGGCACAGATATAGTTTATGGACCGGAGATTAACATAGGCTACTTTTTATCCTGGAAAAATGCACGGTTCCTGTGGGAACGTGGGTGAAACCCGCGGGCAGAAGCTAGTTGATTAATATTTTTAGTGACATAGTAGATACATTATCATCCAAAAGTGATTATAGGTAAACGAGACTATCATCATCATCATCATCATCATCATCAGCCAGAAGACGTCCACTGCTGATCATAGGCCTCCATCAATATCGGCTACTCGCCTCTTGCATCCAACGGTTCCCCACAGTTTTGATTAGGGTCGTGGGCGCACCTAGACGACTACCACCAAACAAGGCTATCAATTGCTATTTCGGCCGAGCCTTTTTTAATATAAGTAAATCTACGTTTAACCATCAACTCGGCTGATGGTAAACCAAGATGTGGCCAAAGCTGCCGCACTTAGATCTAGAAGATACCTAATCACTATAGCCTTGAAGAAACCCTAGTTATAATTCACAGGAAACAAAGAAGACGGCAACGAATTGCACTCCTTGGCGTTGCGTACCAGTTTGACTTAAGGCTTATACGGAATTGCACTCCTTGGCGATGCGTACCAGTCTGACTTAAGACTTATACGGAATTGCACTCCTTGGCGTTGCGTACCAGTCTGACTTAAGGCTTATACGTCTTCTTACTTCAGTCTTGTTCATAGCTTCGTATGACTTAAGACGGAATATCCACAGCGTAAGAATGATATCAAACTTGTTCTGATTAGAAATGGCGAATAGTACTTTTCTCTAATTTGCGAGGACACAATAAACTTATGAAAACATCCGCTATACAATATTTATTGTAAAGCCAATTAGTATTTACGCATTTCAAACGTAATATAACAATTTTAAATGAATCACGAAAACTTTCATTAGGCAACATATTATTTTAATTTTTTTCGTAATCAAATATAAACAGTAGGTGGTCCGTAAACTATTGGTTTATAATCGACACGTAACATACGATCATTTTAATTACACTCGCCCGGTAATTTCGTGTAATTGTGCTTTCGTTGATTTATGCGATCGGTTCAGTTATACAGAGTTACAGACAGTAGGTCAACTTTGAAAGGTTAAAATTTAATTTACATTTAAATTTACATTTAACAAAAATGTGCTCTTGTTGGTTTTGTATTACTTAGTTTAAAAAACCAGTGTATTTCCAAGTGTGGGTTTTTAACAATTAAGTGTCCGTGAACGTTCTTGAGTGGAAGGTAAATCAAAGAAAACTTGTATATTCTTTTACTCAACTATTTTATTAGACTAGAATCAACTTTGACCATTTTGTCAGCAATGGAATTTTTTGCTTTTTTTATAACTTTACATTGGCTAAATATACAAACAAGCAAGAAATTAATCTCGTGTAACATTCTATGCAAACCTTTTGACTAAGTTCACCAACTACAACATTGATCAATCATCTCATCTAACACGTTATTTTCTACAAAAGTTAGTTAATTCATAGTTTCTTCATTTGAACCGAGCTTTTTTAATCTCAAAGTCATGGGTACCTACATCACAATTTGACGTTTAGGAGCAATAACCAATGGTTAAAAGAGGTTGATGGCATCGTTTAAGTTAAGCAGTTGATAGCAGCACTTAACCAATGGTTAGTGCATGATGTACCACTAAATATTGTTAAACGGTCGTGTAATGATTAAACAATTGTTAAGAATTTAAACGTCTGTTGGTGAACTCGGACCTGAAGAAACTTATGGTACTTACCTACTTGTTAAAACTTATTTCGGCATTTCAACCAACAACACTCTGTGAAAAATATGTATTTTCCTACAACAGACCTTTAACTTAATAATATATTTTTGATGTAAATATCAATATTATTAGCGTTTTTATTTTAACACATTTCTAAACCATCAGTAGATATAATCCCGACAAAGTCACTGTCTATTGTACTAATAACATTTTATTATAAAAAAATATCATTAGTACATATTGTACTAATGATATACGTATTGTACTAATGACATAATTAACGAGAACCCCTTTGTATGCGCTGAAACGTACTATGCCAGCAGGCACGGTATGGAAGATGACCTACTGTTTACATTTGTATATCGCGGTCCCGTGGGCTGGCCACGGTAATTTTATTGTTTCGGACTTACCGATAACGGTAAAAAGCAGGTTGTGCGAAAGTGTTGCGAAAACATGACTGAGTTTATTGGGAAACAAGGTTTATATGTTTATCTCGCTACTTAAATAAAAAACAAAGGGCTGTAAAATAGCCTAATTTAAGTAGCCGTCCTTATGTAAAATCATTTCTATGTGTATACATACCTATAACCTAGCTGTAAATATTACTCAATAAATAAAATAAAAATTGTATAATAGCATTTTTTCTATACAAATAAACAAAATTGAAGTGTCTGTTTGTAATACCAAAATAACAGCTTTTTACTAAATGCATATATGCAAGTATATACGGGACCTATACCAAAACAACTTCTTTTTTATTTTTGTTTGTCTGTCTGTTTGTTCCGGGTAATCTCCGAAACGGCTGGGCCGATTTTGACAGGATTTTCACTGGCAGATAGCTGATGTTACAAGGAGTAACTTAGGCTACTTTAATTGTAGAAAAAAGTTATGGTTTCGCGCAATAAAATAAAAACCATGTAATCCAAAATCTCCCCGCGGCAGCAATCCTAAAAACTTTCTAAGCCAGTGTCAGTCGGGATGATATAAGGATTCTAACGATACGCCATATATCCAAATCTGTTCAGGTATTTAACAGCTGTTATGGTGGAATAAAGAAACTCACATACATAATCCTGAAAACACTACACTCCTTTTTTAGGCAGCCGTGTAAAAATACTCAAGATATTTCGTCTCAAAACAAGATCTTTTTCTTCTCGTGCAAAAACTAAATGTCCAATCTGCTCACATTTGAACAAACAGAGCCTGACAAGGGGAATATTATAATTTGTAATACAATGCGGATTGCGCCACAAGAGCTGAGCCATAAAAACTGGACTTTACCAAATGATATGAAATAGGGATGGAACATGTCCATCAAGTATGTACGGATTATGTACGGATTTTTTTATAACATCTCAAAATGTGAGTACATTGCTAATCTTGTATTTGGATAAAAATCCACTAATCGTCCAGTGAAATTACTGGGCTTATGAGACTTAATACCTAATGTCTCCGGGGAACGAGCGCACTGCAGTGCTGCGCAGGCCTTTGTGTTTCAAAGTTCTGCACTTTGTGTTTCAAAGCACTGCAATTGTTATGGGCTGGCGTTATGCTTACCATCAGGCAAACGACCGGCACGTCTCGTTACCAAATGTCAAAAAAAAAATAGCTAGTATAAAAAAAATCGATAAGGTTTGTTATAGATTTAAAATGTTCAAAGGTTGACTGAAAGAGATCACTTTTATCGCTAAGTCCGTCCATTGTACTTTATAATAAGATTATTAATAATTTTCTTTAGTCTGGTATACTAAATTCTGTATGGTATTGTTCTAAACATTGTACAGATAGGTAATGGATAGAAATAGGATCCTTGTAATTGTATAAAGGCTGTCTCTGATAAGAAACCGCACCTTATCGCTTAAACAATGTTAAAACTCTTTATTGTTTACCAATATATGAAACTTAATACAAATGCTTTACTATGAAAATAAATATAATTAATAAATTACTTATGATATGTTAAAATAATGACGCAAACGAAATTTTAAAGTTATATAACTGAATATAACTTGAATGTAAAAATATATTTCATACAATTAAAAAAACCATCCGTATTTATAAAAGCTATCATTTTTACGGATTCTAATAACATCACTACAAAGCTCTCGACTCCCATCTCCTCATGCGGTCAACGTCGTTACAACAATGTTTTGCGCTCGGTGTTAGTGTATACGAGGATTTTTAATGTCAATAAAGGCAAATACGGATAGTGGTTTACGGTTAACACCGGATCTTAGTTGATTCTCTACAAATCAGTTGGGGAAAAACAACGATCACGTATAAATATATTCTGTAAGTTTTCTTATGTTTGAATTAAATATCAGATTTATCTGTACAGGTATTTTTTTTAAACGTGGTAAGTTTTCATTTGACTATAATAATCCAATTGCATACATCCACGTTCTTCAACTTATCATTGCTATTCATAATCACAAATTTTAGGACAGCGTTTTCTGTATATTATGTTATTTGGTAACTAGACGAGGTGGTCGTTTGCCTGATGGTAAGCATAACGCCGGTCCATAACAATTGCAGTGCCACCCAGAACTTTCAAACACAAAGGCGTGCGCGGCACTGCAGTGCGCTCGTTACCCTGAGACATTAGGTATTAAGTCTCATGAGCCCAGTAATTTCACTGGCTACTCTGCTCATCAAACCAGAACACAGTAATGCCTGCACAGTTGCACACTTCTGCTTGGCGGCAGACATCACGAGCAAAGCAGTGGTACCAACGCAGACGGAGACTCGCAGAAGAGTTAGTCCTACCACTAACAAAAAGCGTCTATCAACGCTGCATGATTAGCTAACACCAAATGTTTTAAGTCAATAAGGAAATAGTAAACCAGACAATCGAATATTTTTAACACAAATATAGAAAATTTACACACTGAACAGGTTTACATGTAAACATCAAATTTGCATTTCATCGTAAGACAAATACAACATTTAGAACAGGTGAAGTGGTGATGGGCTAGTGACGTCGGCCACCGATCTATAGATCGAGGATTCGAATCCTACAAGGAGCGTGAGATTTCGGCGAAAGAGAAACAAAGCAGAACAGGCATTTTTTTTAAAATACAATTTTGTGTACATACGCTTTAAAACACATCCGTACTAAATACATGTGAAAGTATTTTTGTAGGTTTGTTTGTTTATCCTTCTTTCACGCGGCAACAGATATATAAATTTATGGACCCAAAAATAACATAGGCCATTCACGCGGCAACGGCGCAACGGATCGACGTGATTTTTTGCATAGATATAATTTATGGACCCAAAAATAACATAGGCCAATTTTTATACCAGAAAAATGCACTGTTCCTGTGGGAATCGTCACCCGGGTAAAACCGCGGAGAGAAGCTAGTAACATTTGAATCAAAGAAACAATAGAAAATAAGTGGAATACGCAATAATATATTATATACCACTTGCAACTAGCTGTAGCTGGGAGGAGTCGTTATAATAAATATTGACTAAGTTTTGTGCGTATTTGTATAACCCATATTAAACCTGAGAAAATTGAAATATCTTCAGAATAAAGATCATCAAAAAAGATGATATTGGTACCAGGTATATCAGGTGGTAGGGCTAGAATGTGGACGTTGGAGGAAGTGGACGTTCACAGAAATTGACGTCTGAAGAAGTAGACTTTCCGGGAGCTGGACGTAGCCAAAGCAACTGGACATTCCGGTAATGGAATTTAAACACCGAAAAGTTAACTATCTCTTTCTACCACTAAGCAGTAATGTGCAAGTAATACTGTGTTCCGATTTCATGAGGAAAGTAATCAGTGAAATTACTGGGCTTATGTGAGACTTAGTACCTAATGTCTCAGAGTAACGAGCACACTGCAATGCCACGCAGTCAGAATATTTCAAAATTCTGGGTGGCACTGCAATTGTTTTGGACTGGCGTTATGTTTACCATCAGGCAAGCGACCCTCTCTTTTCCTTATCCAATAGTATATAACCAACAAAACCGACTTGTTTTACTTAAGAAGATTTAATGTTGGTCCGCTTTTTATATTACAATTGTAAATATGGGATTTTCCTAATGACTAATTACTACCAACTGAGATACAGAGACATGAATTTAGGGATAAAATCAGCCGAAGAAGCGGGTACAAATTCCATTAGAAACGTAAATTTATGAGATGTTTATAACTATATTACCTAAATATCCAGTAAACGTGGGTCAGCACTTTAAAAAATCTGTTAGTACTTAAAGATTACGATAGAATTTACTAAATGGTAAGCGAATTTTAAATAAGAGAGATTTATAGCTTGATTTTTCCGCTAAGATTATAGCTTGGAAGCTCTATCGTATCACGGCTTCGACTACCGTCAGTCTCATGGAGGTTATTTTGAGTGTATTATTTATACTATTGGGTAACGAGACGAGCCGGTCGTTTACCTGATGGTAAGAATAACGCCAGCCCAAAACAGTTGCAGTGTCACTCAGAACTTTGAAACACAAAGGCCTGCGCGGCACTACAGCGCGCTCGTTACCCTGACACATTATATATTCCGTATTAAGTGTCATAAGTGTAGTAATTTCACTGATTCTTTTTTTTTATGTACGCAAAAATAATACATGCAAAATGACCACAAAAGTTTGTGTTCTCTATAATACATAAATAACTGCCACACTTTCGCATAGCCTATCCGCAGTCACGCTCTCAACTTGACAGCTTCAACCTTTTTCCACTAACACGGCATTAACTATGTCAAGACGTCGTTTTCACCGTAATTGGTGTTTTTATACTCCCACCGATCATTGTCCGGTGCCATTAGGAGAGCGGTCAGATTTAAAAAAAAATCACACGTCTATTAAACTGATTAGATTCCTATACGTAATTTATTGTCAAGTGGTGTAAGCCGGTCCCCTGGTCGAGCACAATGCCCGCTAGAGAGAGATAGACACAAGTTTAGAGCGAGAGGAATATAGTGGGCCTTGCAAGGTGATTTCAGTTGCGTAGACGCAAGCTTATAGTCAGGTTGTTACGCACACATCTGCGTTTTGACAAGCGCGATGTCGGAAAACGCGGGGTGACACGTTAGTTTGGGGATGACGGACTAATGGTAACGTATAATCATGACGTTGACTTGCCGAAAATTAGCGTGAAACTTTGAGACTTTTCTGTGTTTCATTAACTTATTTTCGAAAGTGAACTTGTATGAATCTGTAATTTCTAAATGGTATGTGCAAGTGAGTATGTGATGAAGACCTGTGTTGTTTCTGATAAACTCATTGTGAAGTGTAAGGGAGAGTTTTATTAGTTTCATCGGAGCTTAAGGTATGTGCAGCTGCTTTTCTAGCAAAGAGAATTGATTGAATTACTTCATTAGTCAGGCGATACATTAGAACGAATAACTGAACTTTCGCTTCGTTTATTATCTTATCAAAATTTTGCAAGATGTAAGACTGATGTGTAAAAAAAACACCAAATATCTTTTGGAAAATACAGACAGATATAAACAAAACAGCAGTTAGTAATTAAGTTTTGTAATAAAAAAAACAATGGAATAATCTTTTCTTGTAAACTTACATCGAATTAACTGCTGTTTTTATTTTACATCAGTTGTTAAATTTTGTATGGAGGCTGTTAAGATAGCCATAAGGGGAAGGATGAAAAGTATACCTACTTGTCAAGAACATTTGTCAAATGTACTTGTTTACTTTATACTACTGATACTATCAAACTAAGTTCAATTAAGTACCTATATATTTCTGTAATTACGAAGTATAGAGTTGAGTTACATGAATAAATGCTTTTTTATGGTTTCAATTACCAGTAGATAATATGCTTCTGTACATTAGCTAGATATATTTAGCCGTAGAATGATAGAGCTAAATATATCTACATAAAATTGAAACAAATAAATGAAGTAAGAAGCCAAATTTTAAAATTAAAAGGGATACTTCAGTAGCCAAGCTGATGTAAGGATTGTAACGATACCACATACTTCCAAATCTGTATGGTCCTATGGTCGTTAAATAAATAAACTCACATAAATACACGAACCCTAAAAATATTTCACTCCTTTTCAGCCAGTCATATAAAAATAAAGGATATGCTGGTGAGTGATTGCTAATCCTACGATCAATTAAAAGTTAGTTATAATTGACGTAAAAGTTAATACAATAAGATAAAAATTACTTAAGATAAAAACTTGCAAAACTTCAATAAGCTTATACAAACAGCTTCATAAAATTAGAAAATTATAAATAAATAGCTTCACCTGTTTTATCCGAGTGGAATTTCCCACGCGAATTTTTTCACTGCAAAAACCTATATCACTCGGTCTATAAACCATCTCTAGGTACGCAAAAATCTCGTCGATTTCCGTTGCTTATACATGAAAGGGCAAATACATCTTCGCATTTATTAAAATTAGTAAGTAATTCTACATCATGGCATGAAACACACGCAACAGACACAACAGGGGCTTTTGTTACAACCTGTCTGCCGACCACCTGACCGATGAAGCGTGGTGGTTCTGTAACCGACCTCGATGATGATCAGGTGTCGAATGAAAGCTACTTACAAGAACAAATATGTTTTACTACTGTTTGTTTTAACTGTTTTTTGTACAAGATTCCAAATTAGAAGGCCCGTTTGCGCCAGTCCGATTTATCTTATTCAACTCGAGTTAGTTGCTAACACGGGAATACAATTTTTTTCTTGCGTCTCAATCTGGATTAGTTATTCTAGCTTTTGGCGCAAGTGGGCCTAAGGGAACAGAACTTTAATTTAACTATTGCTTTACCTACCTTTTACATATCATGTAATTTTACTATTATAATGGTAATTAAATTCATTTATTTAAACTTTCATGAAGGAGCTCTCCTTGGGCTCATGTGAGCAAAGAATTTTTATTTTGAATTTAAATCTTTACTCTTGCTTTTACAAAAAAAGAATCACTGACATTGACCAAGTGACGCCATAATCTTAGAAATAAAAAAACAAATCCATCAAAATTCACCAATAAACAACAAAAACCAATCTCTT
Organism: Crocallis elinguaria; assembly: GCA_907269065.1. Taxonomy (NCBI): domain Eukaryota; kingdom Metazoa; phylum Arthropoda; class Insecta; order Lepidoptera; family Geometridae; genus Crocallis; species Crocallis elinguaria. The sequence goes on from OU026076.1 coordinate 6,256,382, forward strand.
ATTATTAAAGCTTAATTAAGTTAATTAGAACATACCACAAAACCTAAAAAATATTTCAAACACTAATTTACCATAAAACGATTCATAAAGAACACGATTCCTAACGGAATTTCCTAACAAAATGAGATCACTGCATAAATAATCAGTCAAACATTGATTAAAAAAGCCATAAAATAGTATTAGAGTAAAATCGATAAATATCCCATTAAAAATGTCTCAAACAGTGATTTTATTTAGCAAGCTCACAACATAATTATACACGAAAGTAGTGAGAGCGCGTTGAAGTCTTTTCTTTAGACCCGCCGCGCCGCGCCGGCTCAATGACTTGGCGCGTAACTTATTCTTTTTAACTCCTGGGTCTAGACACAGTTACTTTCCGCATTTCACTCGCTTATAGTAGAAAACTTTAAAATACGAGTAGGTATATTACATTGATAAGAATTTGTTTAGATGCCTTGGTAACTATGGAAACTTAACGATTATTAATAATTTGTTGGTCTGTCTTCTTTCACGCAGCAACGGATCGACGTGATTCTTGTATGGAGCTGTTAAAATCAGTGAAAATGCACGTTTTCAGTGGAGCACTTACGCAACAGTGTGACTCGATGGGAAAAATAATTCGCAACGAGTTACAGTGTGCCTCGTTTTATGTGACTGGTTGGGAACCCATCTAAATCTCCACATGGGAGAAATGCGGGCCGCATCTAATCTTGTTATTTATAATTTTCTTATTTTATAGATCTGTTAGTCTGTAAACTTATTGAAGTTCTGCAGGCTTTTATTTTTAACCTTGTTAGACGACTTAACTTAACGTTAACTTGCATGACGTGTTTCATCTATATACTTTTGTTTTTTGTAAAGTTATTTCTTAAAAACTATACCAACATAAATAATACATAACAGACATGTAATAAACATTGATAAAGTTATTGCTTATCGGACGGCAACTCGATAAAAATGCGACACAACTTATTTATGATGGAAGCATAATTGTCAAGAATTTAGGCTGACTACGGTTCTAAGCGATATGTTACAGTTTTATTTATGACAAGAAAAAGTTTAAATAGCTTGTTTTAAGTGAGCAATTTCTTTACTTTTTGTTGTAAATAATCAAGTATGTACATTGTACAGTTGGCTGCAAAGTTATAAATCCTAGGAAGTGTAAAATATTGTTTGATTTTGGGTTTCATAACTATTTTTTTTTTATTTGGTTCTCTTGACATTAGTAAAATCTGAAAACATTGTCTACAGAAAATAAAAATGGAACACTATCAACCTCGCGTTTTTAAACCGATGTTATAGATCTAGGTGACAGTATGGTTGATTTTTTTTACCACAAGTAATGAGTATTATAACAAAAGAAAGTAAACAACATAAACTAAAATAACTAAATAAAATACACACTGATTTATTTACAATCTTAATCTAATAATCCACTACCAGTAGGCAACGTTCCCAAAATGCTGGCAGCATTGCCACGTTGAATGGCAATGCTTAATCTTTGACCTAAGTAGAGGCCAGCATGAGTATTTGTATTACTTACCTACATATTTAACATGTGTAAGTATGTAGTAACGTCTAAATATGTAATATATTATCTATCTACTATTATATTATTACAAAATAAAATTTAAGTGTCTGTTTGTAATGTCAAAATAGCAGCTTTTTACTAATTGCATATGAAAGTATATACGGTAACTATAACAAAAAAAACAATGTTTAAAATTTTTGTCGGTCTGTTTGTGCCGGCTAATCTCTGAAACGGCTGGACCACTTTTGAAAACACTTCACTGGCAGATAGCTGATGTTATAAGGAGTAACTTAGGCTACACTTTAGGCACAGCTAGTTGGTATATTTATAATTAAGTACGAGTAAATTAAAATTTTGGTTTTATTTCTTTACACCACCAACCTCTCTCCCTCCATTAGTTCTCTCCACCCAAAGGTTTACTGGAAATATCGCTTTTAGCAATAAGTCCGCCATTTTTACTTACTACCTATAATAATTCTGTTCTGCTTTTACTTATAATAAGTCTGGTTTTGAAAGAAGTATTTTGTATTGTATTGCACAACTTGTATTGAAAACCGTCTGATTATGACTAGACTGGATTCATTCTTACATTGCAGAAAACAAAACAATACTTTCAAGTAACTTCACTTTTAATTAGCTTAAATTTCAGTCAAACCTGTATTTGTAATACAGGTTGTACACCTGTATATGTATTTGTAATACAGACCATAATTTTCAGTAATTTCAAAGGGTTTTGCTTTAAACAATAATAAGTGGGTGGGGTCATTAAATTCTCAGGCATGTTTCATATTCTGTGTTGAACATAAACACCTCGGAAACAACGGAAATGTTTAAAGTAAAACAACAGTGGTTAAAGTAATCATACGCCATTTCATTTGCAAGTTTTCGGAATCCGTACATTATAAAACAAGTTTTTTATCATAACTACACACGTTTTGTAGGATCTGGATGTTTATACAATGTTGCTACTGCTTTTTATATCAGCTGCATTTTATACTATTGGGTAACGAGACGATCGGGTCATTTACCTGATGCTCTTCTTCTTCTTCTTCTTCTACCCGATGGTAAGTATAACGCCTGCCGCTGCACTTGAGACTTAATCCTCTCCAAAACCTATGTTTAGGATATCCCTTAACGTCGACCATATCGTGGCACCTCATCGGCGAGATGTTAGTGAAAATCTAACATGTCGAGTATCAAAATTCAAATTCAATCTCAATTTTTTTTATGCATGTGGTATGCCCTAAGGTTCTCCTGAAAATTAATATAAATGACTATTTCTATTGGTATAGACCCATCAATAAGAAACTCGTCGGCATTCTTCTCAATAACAGTTTTTACAATGTTTCTAAAGCCAACAACCATGTTTGAAATTTAAGTCTAAGTATTAGAGTAACTATACAAAAATAACTATAATACTCTACGTGGTGAATTATATTGTTTTAGCTATCGTCATTATAAATAGAAAAGACGTTACATCATGTAAAATTAATATATATTGGTAGGAAACCAACCTCTAATACTCGAGTATAAACTTGACCTTTAACATTATATGTTTTTTGCAAAACGTTCCATTTACGAATCCCAAAATAAACATTTTAATCTCAACATTATCGAGGTTTCAATTTGAGTGTTCCATAATCGAATGGCACAAAAAGTTTGCGTGAAACGGAACGCAAGGAGGCGGCACGCAAGCGCCTGCTCCTGTTTCAACATTTTTTTTCCTTTTTTATTTGGCAGAGGTTGATGCATTGTGAAATCTTTTTTTTATCTTTTGGATCAAGTCATTTATTTATTTAAAAGAATAAAATTCACTTGCAAGACAATTAAACATTGTGATGATGAGCGCCATCTAAATTTTTTTAGTTAGGTATAGTAAAAGCACTAACGCTACCAGCATCCCTAATAAAATGTACTAGAAACATTTAGGCAGTATCCGACTGAGGCCACTATCTGGGTTATACCCTATAGGTTAAATTATTTCTTTAGAGGATTTTTTGAAAATAAGCTTTACTATCCCTTATTTTTTTGGTTTTCCATGCCGAATTCCAGCGTGATTGAATAATGAACTAAAAGTTGAAGATAATTAAACCCTGTGTAAAATGTTCCATATAAACTATATAAATATTATAAATGCGAAAGTGTATGTGTGTGTTACTCGGGATGATGAAAAGATTCTAACGATACTGCATACATCGAAATGTGTTCAGGTATTTCATATACATACAAACATACATACATGGACCTTAAAACATTACACTCTTTTTTTTTGCACTTGTGTAAAAAACAGGACTGCTCTAGCCAGTATCACTCGGGATGATGTAAGGATTTCAGGCATTTAAAAATTATTGTGGGATAAAGAAACTCACATATACACAAATATACACACATGAAAATTAAACTAAAAAAATTGCAATTGTTTTTTATGCAGTCGTGCATCATTTATATCAAATCATACGCTACGCATATTTCTACTTTCTGACTACCCCAACGGGAACTTGGCGTATTGAAAATAGCCATATTATACCCAAAGTTAGGCAGACATTTGATTTCTCTTGATCTTTTCTAATCGATATTCATATTTTAATTAAAATTTCATCTAGATTCATAAACATTAAAATTTGACAAAAACATAGACAACTTTGTTATTTAAATCCTAAAACTTCAATCTACACATTCGCTTTCACAATCCCAATATTTATAGATTTGAGAAGCTACGAGTATAATGATACAAATCGGCTTTTCCATAAGTCCCATTAGTACAAAAGCCCGGTCATAATTTACTGTTGGCATCCCTGAAGACCTTTCACCTATTACTGCATTATATTTCTCACACATTTATGCGTTTGCTTGTGTGCAAAATGTAGGTATATTCAAGACTAGCTGCTGCCCGCGGTTTCACTGGCGCGGAGATAGGTATTGAATTTTATGGTTTTTATTTTTTTGCGCGGAACCATAATTATTTTTCTGAAATAAAAGAAGCCTAAGTTACTCCATATAACATCAGCTATGAGCCAGTGAAAGACTTGTCAAAATCGGTCCAGCCGTTTCGATACATTACCCGTTTCGAGATTACCCGGAACAAACAGACAGACATACAAAAAAATTAAAAATGGTTGTTTTGTTATAGGTACCGTATATATATATATATATATATATACTTTCAAATGCATTTGGTAAAAAGCTGTTATTTTGTCATTACAAACAGACACTTCAATTTTATTTATTTGTATTGTATAGATACACTCTGCCAGACGAAATACCTACAGAAGCGCTGTTAATCCGACTCGTTTTGTGCAAGGATATCTCACTACATACTAATTAAGAAATTCTTTCTATCTATTATATTTTTATTGTTTGTATACTGTCTATGTGTATATTTATTGTGGTTATGTAAAGGTTGCTAGACAACAGTACAGTTCCTCATACAAAAAAATAGATCACTTGGTACGCCGCGTAGTTTTACTACATATACAAATATGTTATTTTATTTCAACTTGTATGTAGCCATTATCTCACCAGCTGGTAACCAAATACACGCTTCCTTGGAAGATACATAATCGCAACATGAAGCAACAAAAGTTTTAGCGATCAGGAAACTCCGGCTGAGACAAGAAGTTTCACGCCTTAGTACGCATAATGAATGAGGAAGCGAAACGATACGGCAAGGCGGTATATAGATAATCTGCCAACACTGCAGATAATACGCTGGCTTTTTACATAGTACTGGAATCTAGCGGTACCATAGCATCCAGGTACGAAACATAGGTATATTTTAAACTAGCTACTGCCCCACAGTTTCACCCGCGTGGAGAATTTGGATTTCATGGTTTTTATTTTTTTGCGCGGAACCGTAATTCTTTTTCTAAAATTAAAGTAGCCTATGTGACTCCTTGTAACATCAGCTATCTGCCAGTGAACGTCCCATCAAAATCGGTCAAGCCGTTTCGGAGATTACCCGGAACAAACAGACAGACAGACAAAAAATTTAAAAATGGTTGTTTGCTATATGTACCGTATATACTTTCATATGCATTTAGTAAAAAGCTGTTATTTTGATATTACAAACAGACACTTCAATTATATTTATTTGTATGGATTTCAGAAATAGTTATTGATATTTTTGACTAAATTATGAACACAATAAAATAACGGAACGCCCCGCTTCTATTCAATTTAAAATCTCATCAAACATTTATAAACGTACAATAAATTTAACCATACAAAATATTTTGTGACATAGTATTAATTACATATAATGACTCGTATATCAAATTCTATAATCCGATTTATTATTATATTTTATATTATGATTATAAACACGGTTGTATGTCGTAAAATATTTTATTGTAGAAACAACTAGAATTTTAACTTACATTATAACGCCGGCCCATAACAATTGCAGTGCCACCCAGAAATTGGTGGCCTACGCGGCACTGCAGTGCTCTCGTTACCCTGAGACATTAGGTATTAAGTATCATAAGCCCAGTAATTTCACTGGCTACTGTGCTCATCAAACCGGAACACAGTAATGCTTGCACACTACTGCTTGGTGGCAGACTTCAGGAGCAAAGCGGTGGTAACAACCCAGACGGACACTCGCAGAAGAGTTAGTCCTACCACTAACAGGGTGTTTTACAAAGGAGGTTACTTTCCGAAAAAAAAAGACGGACTCTTCAAGCTCAGAACTTTCAAACTTGGCCTGGCATACTTCCTTGTATCTAAATACTAACTACATCCCACGGTTTCACCCGTAATATTCCAACAGGAGCGGTACCATTATGCATGCATAGGTAATGGTACGGTTATGACCAACTGTACCATTATGACGATGGTAAAAAAAAATACGTATGACGACAGGTCGACTTTAGAACCTCTTCAGTTTGTTCTTCGGTTAAAAATATAATTCTATGAAGTATCATCTGTGATGTAACCCCAGATGCGTGATTACGCAACTAGCAGGTAATTGAAGAAGTATTGAACCCATAAAATTTACGATTATAAGACGAGTCAGTTATAAATTAAATGCATAGTAAAAGGTGCTTCAATAAACACAAAACCTGACCGTTCGTGCCGATTGCGTAACATGTTTCTTGGTTGCCTAGTACTGGACACACGGAGAATATTAGAGCCTGTACACATGACTACTTTTTGGTACCCTATTATGCTGTTACTAAAAATGACACGAATAAAATTGAATTTCGCTTCCAACAGGATTCAAACATGCATCTTCTGGTTATCTAGACCAGACGCCTTAACCAACTAGGCTATGGGAGCAATCGATGTTGACTGCGAAATTCTTGATATGATGATTTTCTTTCCGGTTTACAAGCCGCTACAACAAGAAACTTATAAGAAATTTTTGTGATGTTTATATTTGTGTGAACATCCGCTATTGTCGATTAACACTATAAAAGCTTGCACAACCTTCTGTTCGCGTTGTTCGTCCCCGAAAATTACGTCGCCCACAGGCCCAACCGAAGGCACAAGCTCTTCGCTGTCCCAACGTGCCACACTGTGGCTCGAGCGGAAACCCCGTTATGCCGTACCCAGCGTAAGCTCAATGAATTCCTGGCTGCCAACCCTGAATGTGACTTATTTTGTGACAAATGGATACGTATTATAAGATTATTAATGACATTCTGTGAAAAATTATGATTTGTTGACTTATGTACTCTATCTGTTATTTGACTTATAATTTTAGATTTCGCTTGACATTTATTTTTTTCTTGATTTTAGTTATATAATAATAATTCTGTTATTATATCTTTAATAATAAGTGTAATTGGTAACTCAACCGTTCTTATTATAATAAATAAATAAATAATAATAAATAATAAAATATATTTCATTAAATTGAATTGTTGATGGCAGTGGTATAGCGTATATATATACATACATACATATATATTATACATTACGTTTACGTACATTCGTAAGTCAATTTGAATGCTGATGGATGAGCTTTGGGAAAAGGAAAACATCGTGATGATAATACATTTTTCAGTGCTCTCCTTACTAGCTACCATCCTGATGTTGAAAAACGGTTGCTAAGCTCGCATTTGTGTGATTTGGTAGCTGCATTTGAAAGCCATCTACTCTAGATTTAGTTTATTCACGACCAGGTTTCGCCCGCGGTTTCCACGGGAACCCGGAAAAATGCACTTCCGAGAGAAAAAGTAGCCTATGTTACTCTCCGGTCCATAAACTATATCTATAACAAAAATCCCGTTGCTCCGTTGCTGCGTGAAAGAAGGACAAACCAACAAACGTACAAACACACTTTTGCATTTATTATAGTACGTATATCTCCAACACAGTAATTGATCAGATGAAGTTATATTAATACACTCTAAAGTAAATAATAAGTTAGAAGCTTATTAATTTCTTCTATACTCACAGAATTCGTGTTACATCGTCGACCGCGTCGTCGCTTAACATCAGGTGAGACAGCGGTCAAACGAAAGCCCATTTTAAATAAAAAAAAAAAAAGAACTAATTTAAAAAAAAAAATCTAAAGAAAATGAAAGATTTTTAGTTCATATTCGATACAACCTCACGTTTAGGAAATTAAGTATACATTTGTTGTGAATTTAATTTTTATTATGTTAATATGATGTTCATAAACCTATAGATAATCGACAGTAATTATGTATTTTGTCATTCATGCAACATCCCTATTACTATGAGCAGTCGTTATGCTTACCACCATGCAGTCACACAACTGGCTCGCCTAGCTTCCTTGTTATAGAAAAAGTGATTAAAAATAAAGGATATCCGTGTACACAAGCACTAAGTTGGTTCCCAGATGAAACCAATTACGCTGAGTTGATAAATAGTATTTGTTAGCGTGAAGTCGGACAATCGGATAGTACAGCGTTCCAGTTTTTAGATCAGCTTGTAGCCAGAGACGTATTTGTTCGTTCATATTTTTTTTTATTGTATTTGTTAACAAGACGAACTGGTCGTTTGCCTGATGGTAAGCATAACGCCGGCCCATAACAATTGCAGTGCCACTCAGAACTTTGAAACACAAAGACCTGTGCGGCACTGGCAGTGCGCTCGTTACCCTGAGACTTTAGGTATTAAGTCTCATAAGCCCAGTAATTTCACTGGCTACTCCGCTCATCAAACCGGAACACAGTAATGCTTGCACACTGCTTGGCGGCAGACTTCACGAGCAAAGCGGTGGTAACAACCCAGACGGACACTCGCAGAAGAGTTAGTCCTAACTTTGTTAGCGGGAGGACTAACTCTTCTGCATAAACAATATAATATGTGCCAAAAATCAAGTCGATCCGTTGTTCAGTTGCTGTGTGAAAGAAGGACAAATCAATAAATGTACAAACACACTTTCGAATTCATTATGTAAGTTTGGATTATTTATTTAAACAAAGATATGTTTTATTAAATAAGACTTAGTTACGCACCTGTACTTTCCTCAGCTCCCGTACATTGCCATATAAGGGCGCGCATCCACTGCGTTGCAAAACCCACTGATCGTCGATTGACGGCTGCAATGTGCACTGCGCCTTACGCCAACAGGAAATTGAATAACGATGTAGCAATGTGAGATTGTTTTGCTAAAACTGTATGAAGTAGCGAGATCAAAATGTTCAAAAAGTTGTGTGGTTAGGTTTTGAAGCGATGATGGCATGATGGATAGCAAATGAGTAGATAGCTTTTGAAGTTGACCAATTGGCTGTATTATACACCTTAATAGTGAGATTATCCGTAGGCAGCCCTCACATCTATTTCATTATTGATGGACAAGCATCAATCGCGGACCACGAGAAAACCATTGAAAAACCACGATCCCCGCTTGACGCATATCGTGTCGTCTATTGGTTGTGGTTGCGGCTTGATGGAAATCTAGTCCGAGCACGGCACTCCCTTCTACCTATGTTTCTACGACCTTAAAAATACCACGCGCTAGTTTAAAAATAAATAAATTTCGTCAAAATACTTTCGGAACTTTTCGAGCAAGAACACCGTGCAACGAGGTAATGCCGCCAGTATAAGCTACCTACTGGTACCCAGGTTGCCTGTACTAGTCTGCTGTTTTTTATTTTATGTTTATGGATCAGCTTAGACGCTCAAGTAAACGTACGTTTGCTTGTCAGAATAACAACGCTTTTGCGTCAAGCGTGCATTTCGAGTATCACGACGCGCTTGACGCAAAAGCGTTGTTATTCTGACAAGCAAACGTACGTTTGCATGAGCGTCTAAGCTGCCCCTAACTGTTGTTTGATAGCGATAATGGCTAGTAGACAGACCGAGAGACCACTGGACGTCGGTCACGGATCGCTAAGTTAACAGTTCTGTCTTGTTTAATGTCCTGAGGCATCAGGTATTAAGTCTCATATGCCTATTTCCCTGACTATTAGGCTCATCAAACCGGAACACAGTAATGCTTGCACGTGACTGCTTGGCGGCATAGTTCGAACAAAGCGGTGGCATTTGAGGTCAACAGGTAAATCTGTCTGACCAGCAAGCTTAGCGCTTTCCGCCTGGGATAACTGGTTTTGACCTCAAGCAACGCTTCAGTATCTAGCACTATTAAAAGTGTTATTATGAATGATTAGGTACCTATTACGAATTTTAGTACCAACAAATGCCCACTTTCTTCGGACGTAATAAGATAAACGACTACCAGTTACCGGTTACCATTTGAACTAATCAATACTTTATTTCTAAACACATTATGACCCCTCGACCCCACGTCCGGACGTTCACTATTAGTAAAAGGTGGTTATTTCACTAAACAGTTCTTTACTAGACGTATTATTAATATAGGTAAACTGTAATCTCCTAAGAGCAATTTTTTAAACTATTAGGCAACGAGACGAGCTGGTCGTTTGCCTGATGGTAAGCATAACGTCGGCCCGTAACAATTGCAGTGCCACTCAGAACTTTGAAACACAAAGGCATGCATTGCAGTGCGCTCGTTACCTTGAGATATTACCCAGTAACTTCACTGGCTATTTTGTTCATCAGACCGGAACGCAGTCATTCTTGCACATTACTGCTTGGCAGCAGACTTCACGAGCAAAGTGGTACCAACCTAGACGGACACCCGCAGAAGAGTTAGTCCTAATACCTAGTAATACGAGGACATCAGTAAAGGGTTTTTTTTGACAAGGATTAATTCATTCAAAATTTAAAAACCTAGCTCGGTGTCGGTGGGCGCTTTCCATCTGCTTCAAACCTCCACCGCGCATTTCACCTCTGCGTACGACAAGTGTGTAGCAAACTTATCTAGAACATACCTGTTCTGTTCACTCGTCTCTTCAATGCCCGTTTTCATCAACCCTAGAAGACGTATAAATCAGATGCCTGAATGTTTATGAGTAGCTTAAGGCAAAAAACGTTTCACCAAGGAGTGTTCTAACGGTTTTTAGGACTTTTCTTATATTAGGAGTTACTTAGGCGCCGCCTTATTCGTCGTTGGTGAAAACGGGCATAAGAATCCCAGATTTGAGTATCTGTTCGGGTTCCAAACAACACGCATACAACATCCTAGAAACGCAACCCGGCCGTGTTTTCACATAAATCTTAAAAACGACTGCATGCATCCAAACTGATATCTAGATAAACAGTAACATATTTACCTTATTGTTGCGCACAATGGGCCATTATAACCGATTACATGCAACACAATCTCTCGATTAATAAACAAGACGAATATTTTACAATAACGCTTAATTTACATTGGTAGAGCTAGCGGTAGATCTGCTGCCAGCAACGGTAATAAAATTTTATTAGTATAGATTTTGTACTTAATGTTATTAAATCAGCAATGATATTGCTTCCAAGTACAGTAAAACATTTTCTTTTCAAGCTTGGTAAAATATTTTTTTAGAAATGGTTCTTGAGAGTCGCTGTAACAAAACAAACAAACAACAAAAAATACCACTTTATAATACTAAAAACATTAATAAAAATCTTGCGACGAAAGACGAAATTGTCTTGCCCTTCTCGATCAGATGTAAACTTGGAACGGGCATCTAGAGTCACTTGACTTTCTTGAACACCCTCCGGGGTATACATAGATAAGAAAAGTTTTCTTTGTATTTGAATATTAGCATTGCAATGCTATTGATTACTAAGGTCGTAGTTTACCAAATGTGTAAAAAACGGCGTCATCGGCGCTCAATTTCTCAAATCTAATTAGTTAAATATAGTAAGCTGTTCACCGCGCAAATTCGATCAGATCGATGGTTTACGAACCATTCAGAGTCTATATATAGCTTTGACAGTTGCTGTCAAAGCTCGTTTAAATTGAAGCTTATATGAACCCCGGTTCATAAGTTAAACCTAGTTCATAATTGAGCCACAGAACATACAATAATAATACTTGAGCTTCGGTTCACAATGATCAGTGAACTCCGATCTAAATATTTAAATTTCCAATACACCAGATTTATTAATACATAATAATTAACGTATACCTATATTAAATCTGGGGTTTTTGAATTCATCAATACTGTAAATAATTTTTCAATTCTGCTTACCGGTCTTTGTGTCAGAACTTTTAAGCCACCTGAAAGCTTCTGACATAGCTTAACGACGGCTATATGACAACAACCGGTACCGACGACTTAACGTGCCCAAATATTTGCAGTTAAAATTTCAACACTAAAATAAAAGCGAAAAAGTTGATCTTTTTTAAAGTTTCAAATCATAACTTTACTGTAATGGTTGTTACATGTGTGTTTAAAATGGCTCAGTGGCTATGACGTCACTGGTTCGAATCCTGCAAGTAGCTTAACCTTTCTGTGAAGGAAAACATTGTGATGCAACTACAGCACGGTGGTAGGGCAATTTCTAGTACTCGCCTGTCTAGTTACCACCCTCAAGTTGAAAATCTATCACCAAGGACCTATCAGTGTGTTCCAGCAGGTGCACTTGAGAGGCAGCTTTAACCTACATTTAGCATGTTCAACTAGAACCATAACTTCACTTAAGATCATGCAAGATATTATATACTAATCCTATCAAGTATAACATTGTGGTGCATGCTCCATCTCCGACCGCATCGTCACTTACCATCGATGAGATAGTGGTCAAACGCAAGTTTATAGTGTATATAAAAATAAATGTTGTATATAAATTCATATTTTTTTATATTATAATGTTCCACTGTTGTACAAAGGTCTCTCCTTCATATTTCTTACGGCCTCGGTCATATTTACTTACTCATCATTATCATCATCATCATCATCATCACACGAATAACATCCACTTTGTTAGTGGGAGGACTAACTCTTCTGCGAGTGTCCGTCTGGGTTGTTACCACCGCTTTGCTCGTGAAGTCTGCCGCCAAGCAGTAGTGTGCACGCATTACTGTGTTCCGGTTTGATGAGCAGAGTATCCAGTGAAATTACAGGGCTTATGAGATTTAATACCTAATGTCTCAGGGTACCGAGCGTACTGCAGTGCCGCGCAGGCCTTTGTGTTTAAAAGTTCTGGGTGGCACTGCAATTGTTATGGGCCGGAGTTATGCTTACCATCAGGCAAACGACCAGCTCGTCTCGTTACCAAATAACATAAATAAAATAATAATCCACTCCCCTATAGAGCGTAACTGGCCATTAGTTCATTTATTTGGTCATATGTAAGTAAGTACTTAGCTATTAGTTCATTTCTTTGACTCTACTATTATAAACTAGGCCTTAGATAGAGTCACGATCAGGAAAATAATATCGTTACAAGATGTAGAGGATTTCTAACGAATTTATTAGCACCATTATCTTTGTTACAATGTAAAGTTTTATTGTAAACATTCTACAATATATTAATCGGGAAGCAGCTATTGTTATTCTTTGCTCTCATATTTTACAATAATAATTCTATCGCGTTTCCTTTTATCCAAAGAATGAACCATAAAAATATAAGACGTCGTTTTTTTTAATAGTCACGCGTTTATTTTTAACGCTCTATATTTTACTCTATTGTTAACTTTTACACAATTTTTTTTATCAAACTATCATCTAGAAAACAGTTTTTATTTATGTAGCGTTAAAAATCTATATTATTTAAAGTTAAAGTACACATTTAAATTATTATCTTTTAGTCAATAAAGAAATAACTAGATGAGCATATTTTATTATGATATTAGCCCTTTAGATAATAATATCGCGATATATGCAGAACCACCTCGAGAGTATTATACACTTTCAAACAAAAAAAAAGAAGTTTAAAATCAGTCCAGAATTGACGGAGAAATCGAACAAATATTACATTACACAAAATACACACAATCGAACATAGAAACTCCTCCTTTTTGTTCCTTCCGGTTAAAAAACAAAACCGGCCATGAAAGAAAGAAAAGAAAGAAAGAAAGTAGCGGGTCATCAGCCTTGTCTAAGAAAGAGAGTATGGGTCATGATTCACCACGCTGGCCCAGACAGGTGATGTCACATGTCCTCGGGGTTTGTGGTTCTTGAGCATGTGGATTGTCCCACGACGCAGATGTTTTCATTACCATTTCACAGCAAGGGTTGAACCGTACAACTTGGAATAAAAATAATAATATCTTTGGCATAGTGAACTAACTTGCTCCACAAAACCGAAGTGCGCTCCAAATGAGCTCTAACTTAAAATATTAAACGTTGCGGGCACCCAACAGCGTGTAAATACAACGTCAGTCACTTTGTCTGTCAGTGATGGACGAACACTTTGCACTCTGGTTAAACGAAGAACAATTTAGTTTTTGTTAGAACTTTTAATTGTTTTTACCTAGTTCACGAGAGGTAATTGGCAAAACGTCTGGGAAAAAATCACTGTTTAATTAAAAAATATCTTTTTAATTCTACTTTAAGTCTTAGACCGTTGTGTTATTCAAGTGACCTAACGGTGTTGGTTTTTTTTAGATTCATTTTTTTTATTATTATTTTTTTGAAGGACCGTGCTTTTTTTCATTTGAACTTTACAGCGTCACCGAACAGTGGGAGAGCGCAGAAGGCGCTCAGCCCTAACAAAGTGGTGATTTTTTTTATTATCGTTATGTGACCACTTTATAAACTAACTAGCTTCTGCCTGTTTACTAAAAAATAACCTATGTTACTCTCCGGTCCATAATCTATATCTACGCCAAAGATCACGTCGATCCGTTGCTCCGTTGTTGCGTGAAAGAAGGACAAACCAACAAATACACAAACACACATTCATATTTATTGTAGCACGGATACAGATTGTAAACGAGGATATTCGAAGGTGCATAAGCACGCTAAAACTGAAATAGAACTGACTTCGAAGGCCCTATAGGTATTTGGCGACAAATTTCTAACATGAGCATGTTAGCTAGACGAACTCTAGAACAACAACTGGTTGCAACATTTTTCTGCGACTATGTTTATTTAGAAATAGCGCATTTTTTATTTCGTATTTAGATATCGCGAGACCAAAGTCCTTGTAGTAACCGATTCCTTAGATAAAGATAATCATCCTCGTTAGGGGTCAAGATTTCTGTCGTTACATAAATTTGGGATCGAATGGAGAAACTTGAGGGACTCAATTAAAAAAAGCCTCAAGACCAAAAATAAAAAAAAAACATCAACAATTGTCAGTATTTAAGTTTATTCGCCAGAATCATTCGAGTCAACTAATTAAGTCGAAACCTGTGTATTCCAATCAACTTCCACATGATCGTAGAAACACGATCCTCGAGCAATCTCCGGGTCGTGGGAAACAATAGCTCAATCTTAGTAATGCGCGCACCTGTCGACTTGTCTGGCGTCTGTCGTGATAGGTGCCACTACTACGTGCTCTCGAATTAGGAAGCTCAAGTAGTAGGTACCTATAGGGTTTAATTTTATAGTTGGGTTCGGCATTTAGTTGTGACGTTGATAGCTTTGTTGATTTCTTCTTGTCTGTTTTTTTATAGCCACCAAGAACTATGAAACACACAGGCCTGCGCGGCACTGCAGTGCCCTGAAACATTAAGTATTAAGTGTCATAAGCCCAATAATTTCACTGACTTTACTCTACTCATCAGACCGGCAGACTAAACGAGCAAAGCGCTGAAAACCCATATATACACTCGCAGATGAGTTCCAACCGCATGGAAAAACCAGGCGGACATTTAGCTAGACATTTATTTTTCTTTTCATATTGTCGAGTTGTGTTCCAATAGTAGACCCTAGCGGTCCATTTGTCAGTCATAATATCGAAACGTCAGGTCGGGCTGTGTTCAACACTTTAGTATCTGACCACAGATTAACCGGCAGTTACTGACAACAGCTTTAAAACAATAGGTCCGACATTAGGGCGGTGATAAGTTGAAGCGGTAGATCAGTCATGTTTACTTTGCGGCGTAGGTCCGCATTGGTTTAGAGATATTTCGTAAACTGATACTTATTTTTTGTGTACCAATAATGTGTAACGAGACGAGCGGCTTGTTTGTCTGATGGTAAGCATAGCGCCAGCCCATAGCAACTGCAGTGTTACTCAGAACATTAAAACACAAAGGCCTCCGCGGCATTGCAGTGAGCTCGTTACCCTGAGACATTAGGTAAATCTCACAAGTCTAGTAATTTCATACTGACTACTTTGCTTATTTGCACTGGAACCTCTGTTCCAGTGCAAACATTACTGGTTATGTTTACACATTACTGCACACAAGCAAAACCTTGGTGCCCACCCAGACGGACGCTCACAGAAGAATTGGTCTAATTCCAGCTGCTAAGTGTATATGTTAGATGTTTTTTATACGGGTGATTGTTTGACCACTTCGTTAAACGATTGTGAATAGGAGACAAAGGTAGTGAACTCGCAAAACCTAGATTTGTATTTGCTCTCTAGTGCAGCTTCCGGAAGGCAACAATACTTGCTGACCAATCTTCAACGTGAGCTATCCTCAGGATCTCCTCAAGCTATTCAGGCGAACCCATTCTTCAAACAATGCTTCCATCACGACGAAAGCTTAGCCTCATTGCAGAATTATATAGCCATCGACCTATGAATCGATGGTTATTTTAACTATTGTTTTTACTAGTTGGTAGGACTATCTTACTCTTCTGCGAGTGTCCGTCTGGATTGGTACCACCGCTTTGCTCGTCGCTGCCACGAAGCGGTAATGTGCAAGCATTACTGTGTTCCGGTTTGATGAGCTGAGTAACCAGTGAAATTCCTGGGCTTATGAGACGTAATACCTAATGTCTCAGGGTAACAAGCGCACTGCAGTGTCACGCAGGCCTTTGTATTTCAAAGGTAATAGCTGAGAACACTCTCGATCTAGTCATTTTTCAAACAAACAAAACTAGATCAAAATCGGTCCATCCGTTTAGGAGCTACGATGCCAGACAGACTCACACACGTAAAACTTCTCACACTCCTCATTTTTTGTGTCGGGGGCTAAAAAGAGAAGTCCTAATGATATTATTCTGATTCTTGATTTCTTACGACTCTCTTCTCCAGAAGTGAAATTCTTTTTCCCTCCTTCCCGCACCACCAAACTTGCACACGTTTCTTTCACTACAAGCTCAATGCAGGATTCGAAAACCAAGGACCTAATGATCAGCGACCATTACCACTGAGCAATGATCGCATCAAATCTGTTTGTATGCCACAGTAAAATCTATAACAGTACCGCAACTAATAAATACGTGGGCGAATCTGACCGATTTTCATCTTATTGTCATGCGTAAGCAAGTCTTAGTTTTTTTAGATCAATTTTTTATAAATAATTAATGCTAGACAGACATCTCGTCTCGGTCGGTTGCGAATGACGGATAGCTTGTCTTATAATTTTAATTGTAAGATTAATTGGGCACACGCTTTAGTTGAATAGGGACGTATCTGTGTTTTTAAACATATACGTTAGTGGGAGGACTAACTCTTCTGCGAGTGTCCGGCTGGGTTGTTACCACCGCTTTGCTCGTGAAGTCTGCCGCCAAGCAGTAGTGTGCAAGCATTACTGTGTTCCGGTTTGATGAGCAGAGTATCCAGTGAAATTACTGGGCTTATAAGACTTAATACCTAATGTCTCACGGTAACGAGCGCACTGCAGTGCCGCGCAGGCCTTTGTATTTGAAAGTTCTGGGTGGCACTGCAATTGTTATGGGCCGGCGTTATGCTTACCATCAGGCAAACGACGAGCTCGTCTCGTTACCAAATAACATAAAAAAATACATTATGTAATTTAATATTTTTAAGTCATCTTTAATACATTTACAGTTATCAATAACTAGCTTCTGCCCGCGGTTTTCACCCGCATTCCCACAGGAACTGTGCACTTCTCCGGGATAAAAAGCAGTGCTATGTTACTCTCCGGTCTATAAACTATATCTATGCCAAAAAACACGTCGATCCGTTGCTCCGTTGCTGCGTGAAAGAAGGACAAACCGACAATACAAAAAAGACTGTTTCGCATTTAGGTATAATATATTAGTAGGAAGTAGGATTAGGTAATTTTTTTACAGGAACGTAATTATAACCGGTTTTATATGTTTTATAAGTAATACCTAAATAAGTGTCGTTATGAACCTAGTTAAGCTAGTGTTATTAACTAGCCTTGTTTGTTTAGATCTGAAGATTGCCTGTAAATTTGCGCTTTAAAACACTTGCTGAAATAAATTTGGAAATAAGTATTTTCTTTATACTTAATACATTATTTGTACGCCAATGACTTTTTTTTCTTACAAGTCCTGTCCGTCCAATAGTTGTCTGGTAGAAAATCGCTTTACGTAATAAAACCGCCCAATGTACTACAACCGCTTAAATTATTCTATGTACCTATATTGTATATACTATTGTATATTGCATATACTATTCTATTCAAGAATTTATTAGCGACAAAGATGCATGGCAAAATGTTGATGAATTTGGTTTAAAGCAAGTTAACTTTATATGACTACGTAATTCTACTTATATTAATTGTTAATATTGGATATTTTATCTTATTGTAATTGACGTTCAAAAGTGTACCTAGTATGTACCTACTTGAATTGAATTGTTTCTTTTACATGTAGGTACTATTTCTTTGCTGTGCAAAAAAAATGTTATTCTACTTACCTTAAAGTTATAGGTATTCATTATTACCTTAAATCACAACCAACGTGATTCATATTTATTGCTGATTCACAAAACTAATTTATTTCCCATTTACAATTAAAACAACAAAGATTCTCGACCCGAAACCACAATAACCTTTCATTGTTTCACAAATTGAATAAGGACGTATGTGCAAAAACTGGTACCTACGTCCTAACAATCGATAAAACTGCATTGTTATATCTCAAATTAAATCTCTGACATTTATACGAACTTGAGGTGACGTAAATAATTAATTTATTTTTGTAAAAACATCTACGTTTTAGAGGTACAAAAACTGGGGTACGAAAAACAATGGAGACCTTTAAATTGATGCTTAATAACAGAGTTGTTACAATTATGTACTAGGTAAAGTGGGCAAAAAGTATTTTAATATGTTTTTTACCAACTAGTCCCAAATTAATGCGCTGCTTCGACACTTATTTCAATATAGTACCGCAATTTTCAATTTATGTCTCAGGGTAGCGGTCGCACTGCAGTGCCGCGCAGGACTTCGTGTTTCAAAGTTCGGAGTGGTACTGCAATTGATAACAATATTGATTGATTGATTAATTGACCATCAGGAAAATGACCAGCTCGTCTCTCTACCAAATAACATAAAAAAAATATATCAAAAAGCTAAAGTCAATACAATAGGAAACAATGTTTTAAAAATTCATATCTTGAACAGTAAAAACAATAAAGCAAACGCAATTTGAGGATATAATATCCTGAGAAAACAATATAGTGATTACTGATAGTGAAACTCCAAAATTAGGGAGTTCCAAATTTTAAAAAGCTATATAAAATATATTTTATAGTGGTAACCGACACTAGCGGATGTTCACACAATGATATAATCGGCTTGTAAGCCGAAAAGAAATACATCATATCAAGAATTTCACGGTCAACATCGATTGCTCCCATAGCCTAGTGGTTAAGGCGTCTGGCCCGGCAAGCCAGGACGCAGGTTCGAATCCTGTTGGATGCGAAATTTTTTTGATGTATATATTTGTTTAAAAAGCTATACTGATCCCAAAGCAATAAAATTAAAATAACAAAATAAAGTCATCAACAAATACATCTGGCTTCGTCTCTCTCTCTCTCTCGCCCATTCGTATTAAAATATTTATGTAAAAAAATTATCAGACTTGTAAAAAATACCGTGCACCGTGTAGGAAGACAGCATAATCGGAATAAATGTCAAAATGTCGCATGTCTATTGTTTCAAAAATGCCGATACCACGTCATGCGTGGGACGCGTCGATATTTATTCTGATTTTTATTAGTCGTAAAGTGCTCCAGAATTGTAATTTATATAAAAATTATACTTTCCAATTGCCTTAAGTTTTCTTTTATTACTTCATTTCGTATTGAAAACAGCTATACTCCAAAGTGTTGATTTGTATTAACTGCTACGTAATAAAGAACAAACTTTATAGTTTTGATTTGATCTAAATTCGTTATTGTTTATTTTACCCGATGATTTTGTAAATGACAACCAGCGTTTTAAAGCTTCGGGACGCATAAGATACGTATTGAGTAGTTTCATGAATATTTATGAATGCATTGTCGTAAGTAAAAGTTACTTATGAAAATGTCGAAAATTACGTATGTTTTATAAAAACATAAAATAAATGCTTACGCATGCACTAGGATTCCCTGTCGCAGGTAGCATACACACAAACATCCAAAACCCGAGAACAAACTTTATGTTCACCACACAAAATCAAAATTTTCCCTGGCCAGGAATCGCACCCGGACGAATCGCTTTGCAAGCAGGGTTACTGGTTTCTACCAACTTATAGCCAGGGAGTCGTAGGGGAAGAAAATTGGGGGACGAAATTTCATATTTTGCAATATTTTCGTAGAAGTCGGTTTACGCTTTTTAATAAACAATTTTATTTAAACACAACTATTTCTTACATTTCGGAAATCGAACTTAAAACGTCACAATAAAGCAGTTGAGGCCATCGTTCTAAACACTACACAAAAAGAAGTGTCAAACGCACCATCCTTAATTATTTGTTTCAATATTTTTTTCTCAGGCATAGACAATACTCCAATCCAAGATTACGACATCACACACAATTCTTAAAGTCAATCAAAGATATTACTAAGTAGTATTGCATTATACCACTATAAGGCTACAGAAGTGGCAGATAAAAAAAATAAAACAAGAGGCCCTCTTTAGTAAGCGACAACTGTCAAATGAGCTGCGTAGGCGCATAGAAACGCCGCACCGGATTTTTAATTCTTTTTTTTAACTTCTTATTTGTCATACAGGTGTCAGAACCAGTTAAGTGTAAAACTTGGTGCGGTTTTAGAGGTCTCTTTTAATTATTGTTGTTGTGTCTGAGATATTGTCTTGTGAGATGACGGCAATGGTCGGCGGTACGGTAACGGTCTGCTACTTTGACAGTTGTGCTGGAAAGAGTTTTTTTACTATTGGATAACGAGAAGAGCAAGTTTGTCTGATGATAAGCTTAACACTAGATTCTAATAATCGCAGTGCCACTCAGAACTTTGAAACACAAAGCTCAACAATAACATACACCACCGGAACATAGTATAATCTTGGATTGATATACGAGCAAAGCAGTGGACGCTCGCAGAAGCGTTAGTTCTACCACCTGATAAAGAAATTACCAACAAGATTGTGATAGATACAAATAACACAAATGTAAATAGATGCTAGGTATTTTTTACACTGCAAATATAACGATTCAGTGCTTACTTGAAAACCAACAAAACCAAGTCAAATGGACACTTTTTGCTAGTGAAAGCGATGGCTTGCGTCTTCGTGGGGTTAAACCACTCAAGATGTTGTGATCCCCATTCGGAAGCTTGCTCTGGACAGCGATTGACCTGTTACACAAGTTCTGGCTAGATTGATTTGAGCCTACCCCTAAACAGCTATGCTAATAATAATGTTTATTGTCAATCTATATACTTAATTTAAATAAGTATCTATAAGAATCTAAATTGTTCATCCTATGCCAGATTCTGATGTTAATCCAAAATCATTTCTATCTGATATTACCAAAATCCACATCACACGCCTATCCGAGATAACAAAGAGATTCCATACATTTATAAATACGAAATTATAAAACTTAGTGAAAACCTACAGTGTAACTAACAGTATGGATGCCGAAGTCACGCAATTTGACTAATACTATCAAGTGTAAGGTAATCGCGTCTAACTCCGATCATCATCATCATCATCATCAGCCGGAAGCTAACTCCGATCATAAACAACGTAAACTAATTATTAAAACGTTATCAAAGATTCCCGTTTTATCTTCAGATTATCTTTACATATTTCCATTTAGCTTAGGTACATGCACGGCATAAAATCTATAAATCTTGTTCTTATTGATCGATTTAACCTATTGATTGTATCGAAAAATAATAAATATGTTTAAACAAATTTTATAGGAAATCTAATTAAGATAAGCTGTGCTTATAAATTTTAGGGCTGTTCGTTTGTGGTAGCCGTGCCTTTTCATTCGAAAAGTAGAACGTTTGAATCAAGAAAACTTCAAATTTGATTCAATTTAAATAATGAGCAAAACTTTTTTTCTCGTGAAGAGATCCAATACTAGTTTTTGAGCATCAAGTGTCAAGGTAATAAGGCAAATGAGTGCTAATTCCCATTCAGGCTTAACCAATAGCCATACTAATAGACAAACAACAAGTATTATCTTAATTAAAAAGGTCTGTTTACTTCTAATACGTAATAACATAACATAAACATATAATCAAACACATAAGTGATTTTATAATCTATAATAATACTTAGGTATTATTTTTATTATTTACCCATCATTAGTGATGGGTAAATAAAACCTATGTTACAATCGCGATTAAGTCCCATTTTTAAAGTACCATTGTTTTCGAATTGCGACAGTTTATAAGCCATTTGTTTTTTGTACGGAGTTCACCTACTGCCTATACTGCGTAGCCAGTATTACCATAGCTCAAGAATTAACACAAAAGTACTACTGTAATTTCCATACAAATTCCCTTGATTAACACCTCATTTGGTATAATCTAGTTATTCGGAATGTCGTTTTAGTATATTTATAGGGTAACACCTGTGTCTCGATGCAGTTGATGAAAGTTTAAATGAGTGTGTGTTCGTTTGGGAGGTTAACTTCTTTATTTATTGTGGGAAAGTCATCTACAATTATGTCGTTATGTAATAAAAGAAATTTAATTTTACCAGTAGTAACTAATTTATATAAAACGTATGTTTATTGTCATACGAATTGAATCCATATGACTCGTACCAATTACCTACCTAAAATTATAATTATTCGTTAATTATTTTTAGTTTGCAACAAAATTGTTTAGATTTCTATGCTTGTATTGATGTTGACGCCATTTTTTATGATTTCACTTAATTCTTTTCTTATAAGAATCAAATTTCTATATCGAAAAAACTGGAATCGAACGCAAGAAACGTCAGAAATGACAGCCAAATCGAGCGTACTTATCTATTGAGCGCTAAAACGCCCCTACAAATTGGACAGAACATCTGATGTCACTTGTTCGACGCGGGCCGCAAAGATATACTAAAAACCCAGATTTTGTTAATTTGGCCGTGAAAAGTACATAGTTGTTGTACATTTTTTATTCATTGAAATATAAAGAATTTGATGGTATCATTTTTCTAAGTATTGGTTGATACAAAAAAGTCGTCGAATTCGGGAAGTTTTAGATGCAGTATCTTTGTGGAAATTATATATTTTCTTGTGAATTTCAACTTTATTGTGTTAATATGATATTCTTAAACAAGTATAACGGCAGTAATTATGTATTTTGTCATTCATGCAAAATCCCTATTGTGTCATTAACTAGAAAAAAAGAAAGAAGAAAAAGGAATGCCTTATTTTTTACTTTACAATATAGCTACCTAAATTAAAAAATATGTTTGTGCGCGAATATACTCGTTTTGTTTTAATACAAAATACCTAAATAATTTCGAAAAAGGTAACAAAATAATTATAGAAGAACATCAGAAATGAATTTCATTGTTGAGGCTGTCAGTGCGAAAAAAAAGAAGGCATTCGGTACGTTATAATTATTATGAGGTAGGTACATAGTGTCACTGTCAAATACCTGCCCGTAATGTATAGGTAGTTCTTTTTAAATTATCGCGCAACATAATTTTGAACTTTCGCGAATTTAATTTATCAATCGTCTTGTAGGTACTTTCAATTAATTATCAATCAATAAAACTTGTATCGATTGATCATCAGTGGAGGTTAGTCAAAATGATATTGTGTTTTACCCCTCTTATTATATTACTATCTACTAGCTGCTGCCCGCGGTTTCACTCGCGCGGTGGTATTGGTTTTCATGGTTTTTATTTTTTTGCGGGGAACCCTAAGTTACTTCTTATAACATCAGCTCTCTGCCGGTGAAAGTCCCGTCAAAATCAGCCCAGCCGTTTCGGAGATTACCCGGAACAAACAGACAGACAGACAAAAATGTTAAAAATTGTTGTTTTGTTATAGGTACCGTATATAACTTCATATGCATTTGGTAAAAAGCTGTTATTTTGATATTTCAAACAGACACTTCAATTTTATTTATTTATATAGATTGTATGTATCTTTTATATCATTATCCATTGAAACATTAAAAGCTTTCCCATGCACCAGCAACAAAGTAAACCACCGATGGTTAACAACCAGTTTCTCAACAGGTTTCCTCCATAAAGCATGCGCAACAAATTAGAGATGCACCACAACAAACTAGAGATGCACCGCTGACCGGAAATGAGCACAAACTGTGCACTAACAAGCGGAAACGGGTAATAGTAATATTGATTGCATGGCTGGAATAATAGTAAACAAGGCATTGCTGACAGTAAATTGTTGGGTTTCTAATAGTTTACTGATATAATAAAATTGTGGGGGGAATCACAGATGGATTACGTGGACTGATAGAAATATCTTTTCCAAATCCAACGTTCCAACTCATCGTTAGTGTCCAATACGACGTTCCTTTTTGCGTGCATTTGGCAGTCGAGACGCAGAATCACCGAAAAATGGAACGATGGTGCGCAGAATGGAGTGACCGTCTTGTCTGTGTGCTCGAAATTGGACCATCGTTTCTCGACCCGCGGAACGCTCGTATATGGGGGCTCTTATAGGCTATGTTAGGTAAAGTATTTCAATTTGTATATTATTTAACTATGAGTCAATAAGAAGGTCATTTGTGTAATAAATATCAGGCCTGCCTATAACCTTTTCGGTTTTATTCTAAAACTATAATACTCTTAGTTTACTGATTGAATTATAATAAAATACAATGGTGTGGATTCTAGCGTCTCAAACCTAAACCAAATTTTAGCCTCTCTCTCTCACTCTCTTTCTAATTAAGAACATAAGAAAGGGATAGAATATATTTTAGGCCTGTATATGTAAATCCACTTGCTTGTTTCTAGTATAAATTTAACGGAAATGAATTTAGTGGCGTCTAATTTGTCAAAGGAAAACATTTGACAGTTGTAAACCTAAATTTAGACCTACCAAACACCTTCCCTGCCTTTCTGATGATTTTTATTGGAAAGAGATAGCGGAACTCAAGTTAGATCTAGGTTTGTGTCACCAGAATAGGTACCAATGAGATCTTAAAGTATTCTGGTTGAAGACACCAGAATAATATTTGTTCCTATTTTTAAGATCTAAGGTATTCTGATTCTAACGGTTTCTATTTTACACCAATCAAACGCACACGTATCTAGACCAGCCCACCTTAACGCTACTGATGACCAAGGAAGCAGTTCGACGCAAATTACGCTATTTACCCACAATGGTAAATTACCAGTAGTACCAGTGGTATTACCAGCACTATTACCATTACCATTATGATGGCCAGTAGCCACCTGCTCGTAAACAAGACAATTTTGAACATTTGCATGCTTTCGAGCAAATTGTTTTTCTTGTTGGCGAGCGCCGGTCGAGTAACGGAGTGGATGAATGATTGTGTGGATGCGGTGGTTTGGAAATATAATGTTGTATTATTTCTGTAAAATCAAGCAGTCCCTCAGCTTGGTATGTGACCAGCATTTTAAGTTGCTGATAGTTTAATGGTTGTACGGCTGGCTTCGTGGGGTTGATCTTTCGTGTAGTGCACATCTGGCTAGATATATTGCCCTGCACCAACCGACGTATTCTAGCATTTGTACTTAGGCAAGACTTAGCGTATTCCCCATTTTCGACTACGTCGTCATTAAATAAGATTTATAACGTTGATAAAACGTGTCCTGAAATAAATGTATTTTCTTTTATTATTATTTTCTCTCTTTCTTCCTTTCTCTATCTCTCTTTTTCTTTCTTTCTTTCTTTCTTTCTCTCTCTTTTTCATTCTTTCTTTCTTCCTTTCTTCCTTTTTTGTTTTTCTTTCCTTCTATCAAGTTTGACCCTCTTTTGTACCATTCTGGATACTACCTAAACTCATTGTTTACTTTAAGAACGGGAGTAAAACAAAGATTGTTATTTACCTCGCAGTGTCTTCTCGTAACCACGGTCAATGCAACCTTATCGAAACGTTGAAAGAAACAAAAACCTTTGTTTTGTATCGTAATGAAGTCCCGTTGTTAAAGTAAATATTATTTTCGAATCGTGAAAGTTTAAAAATTACTACTTTTTATTGAATTAAATATATTATTTAAAGAGGCTATACTATATTATGATTAATATTATTTAAATTCACCTATCACAAACTTAAACAAACAGAAAAATCTAACAGATAAAAAAGCACTAATGGAGGAAAAAAATTCTACTTAAACTTAATTATTTAAACATTTAAAAAATATAAGAACCACTATCTCACTTGATCTTATGGTAATGATATTATTATGTACGAAGGTGGTACAACGCATAAAAACATTGCATGCATAAACGCATAGGTGGTATAAACGAATGGGAACTGGTTTGTACTTTTCAACAACGTGTCTCATTTGTTTCTAACTGCGTGACAATTACCTCCTCCACCAACACTACTACTTACCACATCTCCTTCCCTGTAAATGAAGATTCAGTTATAAGCACAGATTTAACGTTACCGCATAACATTACTCCTTGCGGTACATCCACCACTTATCTGTGATCTCAATATACCTTTAATTCCACCTGTTCTAGAGCTCAACTGCACTGGTCAAGTATGAATTACTACCACGCATCTGTGACCCCTGTGATCCCATGGTTTTGTTTATCTATCAGGCCAACTTATACTGGATGGTAGAGTAATAACATCCGTATATTGTAGAGGTAGAAGCTTAATGTTAGTTTCACTTGTTTGGTTTTAATAACAGTTGGTATAGTAATTTAAGTGGTCTATTAAAGTCGATTATTACTGCGCTAGAATTACCTATATGAAGCTTTTATGCATAATGATGAATTCTTTGTCTTGTAGTGGGCAACGAGACAGTAGGTACAGATGATTTGAATTATGAGCTAGTAAATATGCACCTATTTTAATCAAGTAGTGTAAGTCACCTCCTAAGCTATTTGAGTCGGAGTTCACCAACCATTTTGAACCGAAGTTCAACAGCTATGAAGTAGGTTTAACTCATGAACCGCGGTTCGCATATTTTAAACTTCGGATTATTTTAAACGAGCATTTTGACATCTGCTGTCAAAGCTAGCTCTGAATGGCTCGTGAAGCGCTGATTAAATCTAATTTGCGCAGTGAACAGGACATATTTAAAAGGTTTGGGAATTTGAACGACGATCACATGAACATTTTGTTAGTGGGAGGACTAACTCTTCTGCGAGTGTCCGTCTGGGTTGTTACCACCGCTTTGCTAGTGAAATCAGCCGCCAAGCAGTAGTGTGCAAGCATTACTGTGTTCCGGTTTGATGAGCAGAGTATCCAGTGAAATTACCGGGCTTATGAGACTTAATACCTAATGTCTCAGGGTAACGAGCGCACTGCAGTGCCGCGCAGGCCTTTGTGTTTCAAAGTTCTGGGTGGCACTGCAATTGTTATGGGCCGGCGTTATGCTTACCATCAGGCAAACGACCAGCTCGTCTCGTTACCAAATAACATAAAAAAAATGAACTTCGTTTATGTCACTTATGGTGAACTGCGTAGTATTACTTGAGCAAGACTTCAAACCGTGAAAATTTGCACTTTAAAAAGTATCTCCAACCGCCTTTTATCTTTCCCTAATTATCGATGCCGAGCTTTTTCTCTTCAGATAAGTATTGAGAAGTGATTATGGATGAGAAGTGAGAGATGGAAAGTGCAGTACGCTTTTCCAGCCAATAACGTTTAACTCAAGTCTTACAAACACTCTGTAGATTGTAATGCAGACCGTAGACGCTTATGCAAACGTGTGTTTGCTTGTCAGAATAACAACGCCTTTACGTCAAGCACGCATTTCGAGTATCATGAAATTCGCACTTGACGTAAAAGCGTTGTTATTCTGACAAGCAAACGTGCGTTTGCATAAGCGTCTACACTGCCCCTAAAGTTTAGGGAACACAGACAACCGCACAGTGAATTTGCACTTACAACGCAACTGATACGATAGGAATTAGGATTTAGTAATGATAAATGAGGAAGCAAAATGTTCTGTAATTCCATAATTCTGCGATCATCAGCCTCCGATCCACACAAGCGAAAATAAAGGTTAGTCACTTTTATTCTAACAAAAAATGTTATTTACGGCCTCCAAAAGATTACACAGAATCGATCACAGCAATAAATAAAGTAAAAATTATCATGAAAAATTATACCACTCGATCGAACCGCACAAAATCACACATTTATTTACTCAAATTCCGTGTACGTGTGAGAGAGTTCTAAAATTTCAATTTCAAATTCAAATTCGTAATCCGAATCTGTTACAAAATGACTCTATCTAAGAGGAGGTATTGTCGAAAACCAATACTTTGTTTGGTAATCGACAATATATTATAATTTAATATGTTATTCTGGAACTCAAATTGAATAGATATCGTATAATACGATACGCTAGGTGAATAACTGAAGGTATTTGTATCATAACTCTCGATCATTGATTTTGAGTGCGGTTAGTGAATTCTTAATAATGTGTGGGAAATCCGAGTATACGTATTTAATGTTAGAAAATATTTAAAGTGTTATAATACCTTGATATCTTTCTTAAGTTCCACATACAGAAATAGTTTCATTTGGTTAAGAATACAATAACCATAGACTTAGATGGAATAGATATTTCAAGTTTGTTAAATTGATATGTAGGCTAATCGTGCCATATTTTTAGTCTACATATATAAAGATAGAGAAAATAATAAACCACATAAAGTTAATTCACGAACTTGTACAAGCCTTCACTGTAAAACATTGATAGTGTTACCACAAAAAAAAACATTTTTAGTCGCCTGTTTAGCTAGACAGCGCCTAAAGATAAACGTCAAAAATGATTACAAATGTCACAACAGAATTGTGTTAGACAACGGTTAGACACTACTTAAATCAGGATTTGTGGTTGCTCATATTTAATCACGTGACTAAGGCCTGTTTAGGCGTTATACAGTGATTAACTCAGGTTTAACGTCTGTGTTAATGTTTTTGTGGTAAGACCCTGAATATTTTTCTTCGGTATAGTCTCGCATTTGACCTC
Organism: Crocallis elinguaria; assembly: GCA_907269065.1. Classification (NCBI taxonomy): domain Eukaryota; kingdom Metazoa; phylum Arthropoda; class Insecta; order Lepidoptera; family Geometridae; genus Crocallis; species Crocallis elinguaria. The sequence goes on from OU026076.1 coordinate 6,285,577, forward strand.
TATCTTATCTTTTGGTAAGGACGATGCGTTTGACGATGGAGCACGCTGACCTAGAAGATACCTATTCACTCAAACCTGTGTTAGAGTGATCAGGAAATACAGACTTAGGTAACAAGTTCCACTCCTTAGACCGGCCATAGATGCTTATGCAAGTATGCGCTTTGCTTTTGCAACAAGTGCGGATTACGCGCAAGCGCGGCTTGATGTAAAACCATCAAAAATCCACGAAATAGACAAGAACAATACAGCCATTTTTTTTTTTTTTGAAGGACCGTGCTGTTCTTGCGACCTCTACAGCGTCACCGAACGTCGGGAGAGCGCAGAAGGCGCTCAGCCCTAGCAAAGTGGTGGTTGGCGACTAGCTCAAGGGCACCGCGTGAGGTGAATCACGCGGTACGAACCTCGGCTTGGGCCGTCGCCGGGAGAGGGGGGTCGGAGAGAACGGCCCCGGTGCACGAGTGCGACCGTTTGAGATGGGCCCTAATCTAGCTAAAGCTAAATTCTCGCGAGTTGGGCGCTCGCGGAATTCGTAGTGACTCTAATTGCCTCGTTCCAAAACCTACACCATCGAGAAGAAGGGCAAGAACAATACAGCCAGATAGTGCTGTCTCTTTTACTACCTGCCTGGGCTCAACGTTACGACAGCTCCGCTTTACATACATCAATTGCGCACCACCGCGTATTTACCGCGGCTTCTGCACTGAACACTCAGTGGTTTTGAAACTATTTTTTTGAGTAGAGATTGTAGAAGTGGCTGCGGTTCGTCTCTTTCACTGCCTCTAACCGTGGTATGGTTAGCCCTCGGATTAGATTTCTACCAAGCTCCGTAGACGGGGTACGATATGCGTCCAACGGATACCGTGGTTATTCCACAGTTTTCACGTGGTCCGTGACTTAATATCTCAAATGTAAGATTTGTTTACATATATACCTACAAAGGTCGAGGTAATAAAACATGTTAAAAAACTTCATTAAACTGAGGTTAAAGTGCGCTGTTGACTTAATAAAAATAATATTCTCAAGGTATCTCATTCAGATAAGAATCGAATGACACTTTAGAAAGACGAATGGGGCTTACATCCGATACATCGATTCAAGCATGTATCGAGTCGAAGATCGATAGCTTTTAACCGACAATGGACGATTATATTGAACAAGATGATGTTATAATGTTTAAAGTTTCATCTGAGACAAAGACAATCGAAATTCGAGACTTGTAAATAAATAAACGACAATGAGCTCCAATGGTGTAGTTGATAGGTTGGTAGACTTAACTTTTGTACTGCGTATGGGTTACGGCTTCGACTCCCGTAACGGAACAAATATCTGAGCACTTAAAAAAGGGTAGGTATTGGTTTCGTATGTGTTTAAGTATTTGAGGACCATAGTCCTCGTGGTTCCAGATTTCTTAGACACAGAGAATCATTACATAGTTAGAAATCATTGCAAGTACCTACGTAAACAAAAGTTAGGGTTAAAAAATAATTTAAAAAATATTTTACGTCCTTGGGATTCGAAACCTCAGCCTCCCTGAGCTGTGCCAAAATACATAAATTACTATTCTATGAGACTTAATATATAATATATCAAGGTAACAAGCACACTGCAGTGCCTCGTAGGACTTTGCATTTCTAAGTTCTGAGTGGCACTGCAATTATTGTTGGCTGGCATTACGCTTACCATCAAGGAAAAGTCCCGCTCATTTTATTAGCTAATAGTATAAAAAAGTAAAGGGCAGAGCCAGAAAATCGTTCGCCCAGTGACGCGTCGCATTTCTTCCATAAGACAACAGTTATCAATTCACTTGTCCCCAGTAAATCACTCCAAACATACATTTGTACCATTTGAATTCTCCCATGCCGTCAAGTTAATTTTAACCTACCAAAGAATAACATGACTGTCACTTTACGACACCAATACATTATTACTTACTTTACAAACTTGCTTGTCTTCCAAACATTTCCAACAAATAGAGTCTCAAATACAACAATAGTAATCATCAATCAGAAACTTCATACACACATTATTACAATCAATTCTTTAACCCGTCAAGTCGTAAAGAGTACAAGCAATCGACAAATGGAAGAAAGATTTAGAATTTTTAATCCTTAAAGCTGGGTGCATACGACTGTACTATTGTATACTGGTTTTATTCAACAAATACATTTATATACAACTAGCTTTTGCCCGCGGTTTTCACCCGCGTTCCCCCAGGAACCGTGCATTTTCCGGGATAACAAGTAGCCTATTTTACTCTCCGGTCCATAAGCTATATCTATGCCAAAAATCACGTCGATCCGTTGTTCCGTTACTGCGTGAAAGAAAGACAAACCAACAAACACACTTTCGCATTTATAATATTAGTAGGATAGTAGGAAGTAGGATTTGAACTAGAAATGAGATATTTACCATGTATGTTATTTGATTCGAGCTTCCGAAATTTCGGCTCTGTTATATCCTGTTTCCAGTCGTATTTATTCTCGGGGGTAAATCCTGATCGAGTACAAGGTAGTGAAATCTAATGAACACCTGATTTTACGGAATAATTTTACTCGCAAAATAGATTATAAACATTGGTATCAAATTAAAAGAACTAAGTACTATAAATAAGCCAAATTACATTTTAATGGTTTTAGTACTTGACTTTTATAAGACCATTTGTCCATTTTTAATTTTTCATTATAATTTTTTTTTGCCTTGAATTTGAAGCGAATTTTTTATGTAAAATAGAATAGAATAGAATAATATTTATTTCCAAAATACATTGAACTGGTTAGTGGTACACAAGTATGCAAAAAATTCTTTAATGTTCTAGATGATAATATACAGCGAACCCCAAACTAGGCGTGAGCCTGTATCGTGAGGCTCAGAGATACGATTTACATAGGTAGTGTTTTAGAAAAGTATGGACAATACCACATCATCAACAAGTTGAAATATTATAAAAAGTTCCATTAAAATGTATACCTGTCTATTTTAGCCTTTCGTGACTCATCAGCACCTACCTTAACATTCTTAATTCCTAAGACTTGGTAGCTGACGCAACGGCCAATTTGTGTCTGTGATTGATACTAATCCTCTAAATCCAAGTTGCTGTCAATGTTTAAAACTCACCGTTTGAGCTGTTAGAATTGACATGTTACATGTCAGACGAAACAGTAGACGGTATTAACTGGCAGTAAACGGCACTAACTGGTTGCTAATTCAAAGTAAACTTTATATCTCATGAAATAAAAAAACCTATGAATATTTACAAAATTGCCAAATGACAGATAAGAGTTCTAGCGGACATGCTTTCAGTAATGTAATTTTTAAATTAGAAAACTATATGAAAAAACTAGTTCTCTCTCTAATTGAAAGGACAACAAAACCTATTTCATTTCACTGAATAAAATTCATTCTTATTAATACAGAATCTGTATCTGCATTATATTTTCGTAATACAAGAGTTATCAAGGCAATGTCAGAGGCAGTTCCTCCACCAGGAGTTTCATGTGTTTTCTTCATTAAAATCCATCGATTTGCCATTATGTAAATTATACATTCAGAATATCTGAATATAATTGTTTGTGAGAGGACTAACTCTTCTGCGAGTGTCCGTCTGGGTTGTTACCACCGCTTTGCTCGTGAAGTCTGCCGCCAAGCAGTAGTGTGCAAGCATTACTGTGTTCCGGTTTGATGAGCAAAGTAGCCAGTGAAATTACTAGGCTTATGAGACTTAATAATTAATGTCTCAGGGTAACGGGCGCACTGCAGTGCCACGCAGGCCTTTGTGTTTCATAGTTCTGAGTGGCACTGCAATTTGTTATGAGCCGGCGTTATGCTTACCATCAGGTAAACGACAAGCTCGTCTCGTTACCAATATCGTAAAAAAAATATCTTATTAGATTTTAGTTAGGTACTGTGTGAGTGTAGAAATACTTCTTAATAATCTTAATAATTAATAATCTGTGATAATCGGTTGTTATAATCGATACAAATTTAGTGCAAATATTGAAACAATATTTCAATTTTGAAATGTAATAGTACTGTGTACTGTAATTTTATATTATGGAATACGTAAATACTTTTTGTTTTATGAATACTATTTGGTAACGAGAGGAGCTGGTAGTTTAGTGCTAAATATACCTACAATATAAAAAACACTTTTTCCTTCTTTCTTTTTTTTTTTTTTATACATGATAGGCTTGCGTTTGACCGCAATCTCACCTGATGGATGGATTGGATATGTATCTCTCTACGACTGTGCTATCATCTGCGTACCCAAAGATACCGGGTTTGAGCACATCATTAATGTGAAGCAAAAAGACCGGCTGGCTGGCCTTTAAGATGAACTATAAAACAGTTTGGTCTAAATAAATCCAAAATCATCCATCTTTTCGACCACCAACGCTGTGTAGCCTACTCAATTAAAAACACGGACATATACAAAATTTATGACTACCCTACACATTGTTTCAATTACAAAATACCGAATTAAATACGTTTTTGTTACGCCCAAATTACTATATCGCGGTGTCATAATTTAGAACTTTCTATTGTATGATTATTTATTAAAAAATATCAATAAGTTGAGAATAGGCCCCCGAGCTAGATTTACCGTTGAGGAACGCCTATGCTGTGTTACTCGATCCATTATTTTTATTTCCATTTGATTTCGTACCAGCACGTAAAGAGCGTTTTCCACTGCAACAGAGTTAAGCGAAGAGGTGAGAAGTAGATATGATAGAATTAAGCCTTTTATCGATAAGACAGCTTATTCTACTACTTTTTTTTTATAGAAGATAGGCTTGCGTTTGACCGCAATCTCACCTGATGGTAAGCGACGATGCGGTCGACGATGTGGCACGCTTGCCTAGAAGATACCTGTTCACTCTTGACTTGAAGACTCCCAAATTGTAGTATTCAGGAAATACAGATGCTGGCAATGAGTTCCATTCTTTCGCTGTCCGCATAATGAACGTTGATGCGAAACGTTATTTCGCTTTGTTACTGTTTTTTACTTTTACTTTCTGCACAAAACAAAATACATTGGGCCGGCGTTATGCTTATACCACCAGGCAAACAGCCGTCTCGTCTTTTTATAAAATATAAATATAAAAGAGCAAGAAGATATAGACGATTGATGATATTTTACTTTTTCTCCGCTTCAGTGGATACTAACCTTTATGGCGAAACGATTTGGAAATAGACAATAAATATCCATTCAGATATTTTCGGGAAACATCGATTGTAGATGATGGAAAGTATTATGGATGATGTTGTAAAACCTCAATTTTGAACCTGTTTTGAACAGGTATATCGATTTATTTATTTGTCGACATCACTACATTGTAGTCACACCTGTTTTAAAAGTAAATTAAAAAAGGTAAATTATTGTTTTTAGTAATTTAAATGATCCACAAAATCATCTGTTCTACTAGCGGTTCTTTAGAAAAGTTTGCGTAAATGAATACGCTTTGAGATAACGTGTTAGAAGACAACTAGCTTCTGCCCGCGGTTTTCACCCACGTTCCCAAAGGAACCGTGCATTTTTCCGGGATAAAAAGTAGCCTATGTTACTGTCCGGTCCATAAACAATATCTATGCCAAAAATCAACGGCTTGTTTGGAAAAAAAGAACGTGTGTTGATCCCAAATCAACATGTTCAGCTGATTCGTTTGGAGATCAACAAAATAGTCAAGGAAAAATATACCCAATGTCTGTCTTATACGAAGCAATATTCTATGCAACTACATTGTGCGTACGAGTTGGTGATTTCTCCACACACCTGTTTCTACACCCTGATTGGCACAGCCAGGAAGAACAATCTCATAAACGCAACAAGTTTCATATAAGCCCTTGCATGTAATTATGATACAGCGTAGAGTATACGCAATAACACACATAATATACGCTAGCTATGAAGTTATTCTATCGACAAGTAGTGCGGGAGCTTATGCTTCAAAAGATATTATTGCTCCGCCCCGTAAGTCTCGTAACTAGCTTTTTGTGCGCCCGGTGTAAATTTCTATAACTGCGCCCTAGTGGCCTTTTGTGCGTCAGGTGCAAGCTTCTATAACTGCGCCCTAATGTTTTAATCTAACTTTAGTCTGGTCATTTCTGCGCTCCTCCAGGCTCTGCGCTGTGTTCCTGGTCACCGCTGTCACCGCCCTATTTACGGCACTTTTCTTGCTAAAAGAATACGTCTTTGGATTTTGCAGTTACATTGAAATGTTTGTTTGTAGGCTCTTTAATATCAAAAGGTTTTGTTATGCATTTATTATATTCCTTACGTATAGACGCTTACGAAAATCACAGTCACTCCGTCATTGTTAGTGGGAGGACTAACTCTTCTGCGAGTGTCCGTCTGGGTTGTTACCACCGCTTTGCTCGTGAAGTCTGCCGCCAAGCAGTAGTGTGCAAGCATTACTGTGTTCCGGTTTGATGAGCAGAGTATCCAGTGAAATTACTGGGCTTATGAGACTTAATACCTAATGTCTCAGGGTAACGAGCGCACTGCAGTGCCACGCAGGCCTTTGTGTTTCAAAGTTCTGGGTGGCACTGCAATTGTTATGGGCCGGCGTTATGCTTACCATCAGGCAAACGACGAGCTCGTCTCGTTACCAAATAACATAAAAAAAAAAATTGAGCTTTTTGCCCTATTTCTCTTAGTTACGAGGCAACTGGATTCGCTAATCTTCCGCGAGCGCCCATCTCGGGCCTGAGAGAAGTAACTTTAGCTAGATTAGGGCCCACATCAATCGGACGCATTCGTGTGCCGCCCGTTTTATTCTATTCTCTCCAGTCCCATGTTTGCGCAAACGGCCCAAGATGAGGTACGCCTGCGTGCTTCATCCTACGCGGTATCCTTGAGCTCGTCGCCACACATTATTTTCTAGGGCTAAGTGCAATCTGCGCTCTCCCACTTTATCTTCGGTGATGGTGTAAAGGTAAACGAGAGCACAGAATAGTGATCAACAGAATGTAAAAGATGTTCAGGAAATTGTTTTGTTGCTAACACATTCCCAACCATTTTGTTTTTAATTTGTATGGTATATTGTACACAAACTGACTTTGAATGTTATGTACCTGTTAACTACATGGACTCTCTATTTATATCAGTCCAAAATTATATACCAGACCAGAGAGAATTTTATCCATAAAATTTATACCAGTTTGTACGCTCCTCGGGGTCTTCACTAGCTGAATCCACTGCTTTCCTTCCTCTTTGGTGACATCGTGGTGGTTTCTTTCAACTCTAGCTAAAGTTGCGTATCATTGCAAAGACCCCACCTAGAACAGCCATTACCTCTCGGCTCACTACGCTGTTATTTGCAAAATTACTGCTCTTACGGCGTTAGTGATTAGAAATAACGGTATTAACATATTAGCGGATCGCCTCAAGGAGCGATTGAGTCGAAAGTATTGTAAATAACTCAGATTACGTACAGTAATACGGAGGTTTTATAGTTGCGTTTGACAGATTGTTATGTGTGTAGTGGAGAATTAAATTACACAGATAATTGCATTTTTAATGAAACTTTAGATTAGGTTACAGGTTTGTAAAGATGTGCCTGGGTATTAAACGGTTTTGCGAAAGTTCGAGAGCCAAAATTTACTGTAATTGTCTACCTATGCATTTACAGCAATACTGGTTGGTGTTTCTGACTCACATACCAGTAAAATTGGATGAAATACCAGACACAAAACTGTTTTGTGTATCGAATCTGCGACGCAAGTATGGAAGTCGGTTCGATAAGTTTGTCGAATTGAAAAAACTGATAAATTTATCGAATGTTGCGAGTACCGAAGTCTGATCGTAAATTATTGTAGTAGCTCTATATTCTCTTTGGATTCGACCTAGCTATTCGATAACTTTTGTCGATTTTATCGAAGATCGATAAATTATATAATAATCGATAAAACTTTATCACTTTATCGATTTGAACTGTCGATTTTATCGAATTATATCGATCGAAAAGATCCGTACTTGCGCTGCTGTTAATGAACATTCGCTACTTTATACGGCCTTACTAGTAAACAATTAATAACGCTGGTATAGTCAACAATGTTTTGTCTTTGTTGCTCTTTGACAATTTTAAACTGAATCGAAAGAGACAAAACATTGTCTTATTATTCAATCGCTATACAGTGTTTTTTTAATAAGGCTGTAAGTGTTTATTAGTAAGGCTGTGTTTAACCTGTTGCTGCCCACGGTTACACCCGTGTGGAGATTCTCACAACCGTGCATTTTCCGGGATAAAAAGTAGACTAAGGTCCATAAACTCTCCTTAAAACATCTATCCAAGCAATCACATCAATCCAGTGCACCTATTTTATTTATTTATTTATTTTATTTTATTTTATTCGGAAAACATACAGTGAAATAAAGCTTAATGAATAAATATACTTAAATCTATACACCATTTACAACGTTTTTTACAACGTTTTACAACGTTTACAACGTTTACAACGTTTACAACGCTGCGTTATGCTGCGTGAAAGAATGATAAACCAACAAACACACTTTCGCATTTATATAGTACGGATGGAAAACTTCCGATGCCACAGGAGGTGGCAAATACCAGCTTGAGGCCTTGGATACCATTCAAAGACGAGCCAAAAGACTTATTGGCAACGATACGCTGGTGGATGCCAGGCTTCAGAGCCTCGAGCATCGACGAAAGGTTGCTAGTCTTTCTACAGGATACATTTTGGATAGTGTGCAGCGATACTACATGACTTGATTCCCCCTTCCCCTTTCCATCATCGGACGACCAGACGTACGGCAATGCGACATCCGTTTATGGTTGACATTCCTCCTATCCGTACTAAGCGTTACTTCCTTCCACCTTCATCATGCGGACAGCTAAAGAGTGGAACTCATTGCCGGCGTCTGTTTTTCCTGAACATTACAATCTGGGAGTCTTCAAGAGACGAGTGAACAGGTATCTTCTGGGTAAGAGTGCTACATCGTCGACCGCGTCGTCGCTTAACATCAGGTGAGACAGCGGTCAAACGCAAGCCCATATGCAATAAAAAAAAAAGGAACCGTACATTTTTCTGGGATAAAAAGTAGCCTATGTTACCGGTCTATGAACTATTTATGCAAAAAATCAAGCCGGACCGTTGCTGCGCAAAATAAAGACAAACCAACAATCACACTTTCGAGTTTACAATAGGATTATCGTACGTTACTAGCTTCTGCCCGCGGCTTTCACCCGCATGAGCCGTGCATTTTTCCGGGATAAAAAGTAACATGAGTAAAAGGATAAAAAAAATATATGTATGCTTAAGGACCACCCTGGGTTTGTATAAACTGTATAAATATTAAAATCCTGCCACTATTAGCATAAAAAAAGAAATAACATGGATCAAATTACTTATTTAATCACTTTATCTTTAAATAAAAAAATGTAGAGTAAGTTATAAAAAAATAAGTAGTCTTTTTATTGTTACTATACTATCTCACCTGATCCACAGAATAAGTAATAGTACAAACCTGCCTACTTATTATAGTTGCTAAGTTTACCTCATAGTTGTTTTTTTTTTTTAAAACGATAAAAAGATTTTTTTTTATTAAAACAAAAAAAAGTATTTTGTCTTATTTACATATGTTTGACGCCGAGCGAAGATCGGCCATCTAGATAATTCATTTCGGGCATAAGTAACAAGGAAATTATAAAAGTTATATAGCACCTAGTGAATCTATATGTAAACCAGTCCATACTTATTACTTACTTTATATAATAAATGTGAAAATGTGTTTGTACGCTTGTTGGTTTGTCCTTCTTTCACGCAGCAACGGAGCAACGGATTGACGTGATTTTTGGCATAGTTATAGTTTATGGACCGAAGTGTAATATAGGCTACTTTATATCCCGGAATTTGTATCACGAACGCGGGTGAAACCGCGGGCTGAAGTTTCTTCTCTATAAATTACACATTTTACAGTATTAAATTTAAAACTGTTAACATGTTCCTTGCAACAAAAACCTTCATTAGTGCCTTTCTAATAGTATGTTATCTAACAGTATGTGGTAGCCATAAAATTAGATTGTATACTTTTACTTTGTTTATGGTGTTACAATTCCCAATAAATAAAAACCAGTTGTTCTTCATTTGTGGTTCGTCGTTAATTGTGACGACAAGAGTTCTTTATAAAATATAATAAAATGGTCTTAATTGGAACGAGTTTTGATTGAGATTGCGTAGCCGGCCCCGATTCTATTGCTCAAAAATTAATTTTAGTTCCGTCTCTTTCTAAATTGAGAAAATGAGAAAAGGATGGAATAACTCATAGGCGCGTGTCGCGAACGCGGGTGAAAACCGCGGGCAGAAGTTAGTGTGACATAAAATTGACATTGAGATTATAATGTTGACAAGTTGATTTAATTTGACAGATCGGTTTGACGGTTTCTATGGGATCGCGGGTGAAAACCGCGGGCAGAAGCTAGTCATTTCTAAATATACAATTTACCCGAAATGAACGATATTTTTATCGTTCAATAGTAATTTAAATGATACTATCATATTCTTTACATTTTAAATAGGCATTGAACAGTTGACGTCACGTTTTCGGCCCAATTTGAATAGGGCGTTTTAGGGCTCCGTAGATACGCCATACTATGAATTACATTTTTGACGTTTCCAGCGTTCGATTTTCATTTTTTTCGATATTGACATTTGATTCTCATGAGAGAACGAATTGATTGACAACACCCCTACTGAGGGAGAAATCGGTGAACATATTTTAAAAAAAAAACAACATATATAACCTCATCCTCATTTTTCAAAGTCGATTAAAAAAAAGCATCATTCCTTAGTTTAGTAAGCACATATCCGAGTTTTGGCGGGAATGCGAAAATGTGCTGTTGTTGATTTTGTGTTATTTACTAAAACCTGTGTTTTATCGAGTGTTAATGTGAAATAATGGTGGATTATTAACCATTAAGTGTTCGTAAACGAGCATGAGTGAAAGGCAAATAGTACAAAGACGAAAAACGTGTATTTTCGTATTCTATCCAAAACTCCATAGAAGCTTCAGTAAAGTATCCACCGCTTTACTGAAGCATTACTTCGACTTGACCGCGCCTAGACTAAACTTTAACGTGACTTGGACGACTTTCATGCACCAAAACTAGAGATTTATCATATATTATTATTAATATAACTCGACAATGGCTAAATACGGTAAACGCGTGGAGCCAAAACAAAAAAAAAAAAAAAAACACATATCCTAAAACGGAGGCATATTTGCTCATGTTTTCCAGCTGTCAGTGCTGATGATACTCACCAATCACCCACCTACGTTATGTATAACGACAGGTTAAGCAATGTGACACCTGCAAGTCAGAGAGAGTTGCCGACCACAGTCCACAATGGGGACCGGCCGATGCATGCAGCCGATTCAATTGGCTTGGTTCATTATTAATAATGTTGTTTGTAGAGATAGCAGAAAAGTTTGTTTTATTTGTGAATTCACACTCAAAATTCTTTATTCAAAAAAGCCCCAGAAGAGCACTCATCAAAGTTTAAATAAATGACTCATAAGTATTAAGTAAAATATAATAAGTAGCTTTTTGGTATTACATCACTTAGAACACTAGAAAATAACATACAATTTAAAGTTTAAAACAGTGTTTAACATACAATTAGAATATATAATGATATTATAACTAGAAGGGATACAGAATAAGGGATACTGTGCATTTTTTTCCGGGATTAAAAGTAGCATATGTTACTCTCCGGACCATAAACCATATCTATGCCAAATATCACGTCAATTCGATGCTCCGTTGCTACGTCAAAGAAGAGCAAACCAACAAACAGACAAACACATTCGCATGTATTATAGTTCGGATTTGCGTACGTAAAATACAAATAAAGGTAATGCGGTACTAACACCAAAAATTTGAGTGACTGGTTCCTGAATCTTATCTTTACCATTATAGCTCTTAGCTCACACGAATGCTGTAAGAACGAACCTTGAAGCAATTACAAAAGGAAACGTCATTCCAAATCCAAATCTGACATACGATGACGGAAACCGTGAAATTGTCATTAACGGTTTAAATGGGCCGTTTTTTGCTGACGGTACAATGTTATCGATTGTGATATTCCTCATGAGTGATTTTTAATTTAATTGTAATACCTGATTTTGTGCGACCGAGCGTGAGCCGCGCCCGCGACCGCTGGATGGACAGATGTCAATCGAGACCGCTAAGTTTATTTGGGTTCCGTGGAAAATAAAGCTTTTCCGATGAACGAAGAACAGCATTTAGGTACCGGTTTTCAGAGAGATAAAACTGCAGGATATTTTAACATCTGCTTTTAATTTATTTGTAGTTTTAAATACTTGCTGATAAAAGTTTTATAATAAATGTTTTTAATAATTAATTCGTACTTATGAAATACTAGATGCTGCCCGCGGTTTCACCCGCGCGGAGATATTGGATTTCATGCTTTTTATTTTTTTGCGCGGAACCCTAATTCTTTTTCTAAAATAAAAGTAGCTTAAGTTACTCCCTGTAACATCAGCTATCTGCTAGTGAAAGTCTCGTCAAAATCGGCCCGGCCATTTCGGAGATTACCCGGAACAAACAGACAGACAGACAGATAAAAATAAAAAAAATGGTTGTTTTGTTATACCGTATATACTTTCGCATGCATTGCGTAAAACGCTGTTATTTTGATATTACAAAAAGGCACTTCAATTTTATTTATTTGTATAGACGATGTTATTTATGATTTTATGATACTCATAAACTTAAATCTGACTCTAAAGTGCCTCGTTGTTGCAATACAATTTTACAGCAAAAAGTAAGGGTGAAGTGAACTTTATTGTAGTTACAACTTACATATGTATAATGTATATAGATATAAATAAATTAAAATGTTAATCACTTCCTAGTCGTGTTTCAATCTATTAATTCCTTTCGCCATTAATAGGCTATCAACTGATGGCACACGATATGGTATCTACGTTCTAGCTATACTTGCAAATACTGCAATTCTATAACTGTGAAGCTCTCAGTTTAAACTTAGAATTTAAGATAATATTCAAAACAGGCTTTTAACCCTAGATACTGGATTCTACGATCACAACTATTGTACAATCAGGATCAAATTAAATGGAACCGACACACTACGTCTTCAAAATGGATGTTTGTGATGTGTATCTGTGTGTCCATGCCACTTGCGACACAGGGAATCCTAGTGCGGGGGTATGAGTGTAAGCGTTTAAATATAATGCTTTAGGTTTGGGCATTTTTTTTACAATCTGCAGCCTGCCTGATGACATGTTGTCATGGTGCCCTTCTTAGAAATTCTAAGAGTGTATGGACCATAATCCATGACGCGAGCCCAAATTAGCTTACACATGCAAGTTGTATAATCAGACTGAATAAATAAAGAGACACACTTACAAAGTATATATTTAATAAACAACACTTAATGGTTTTATTCCATATACGGAACCTTCCACGCGCAGGTCTATCGCACGCTTGCCTTTAACAAATAACTTTTTTATGGCCAGTATGAATCGTGGACGGGGGACTTGGCCGCTTTTTGTCTTTTTTATTGTCATATATAATAATGAATTAACGATAGACAAGAACAGATATCGGCATGTGAAATCGTCGGGCGACTTTTTGTCGCACAACTTTTTTATATCTTTCTAATTACTTGTATCTGGGTTAGCTGTCATTTCGAAATTGAGCTGGTGCTTGATAACAATGATTTTATTGTAAACCTGTTTATTTGTAATAATTTTTTAAAGAAAAGAGTCATCGACAAAAAGTATATTTCCAGCTACTAGACGATAGATTATTACTGGCTATAAAATTGTAAATGGATTTTTTTTGTGTTGTTTAGCATACTTTTACTAACTTCACTTGTAACTAACTAACTAACAAATAACATAATACAAACTTAGAAGTCTATTTTAACCTACTTCTAATTATTGTTGTATCGAAATGAAACTGTATGTAAGCATAATAATTTGGTATCATGGAGCTGATCTGATGATCTGATGAAGCCAGGAGGTGGAGTAGAACTCTTCAGTGGCTACAAGTAAACCCTTTGAGTTTGGACTCATATGACGTTTCGACGAGTCCAATAAATCTATCTATATAATGGTATCTTATAGGCGTCGTTACATGATCAAGCGGCATTTATGGATATCCATCAACCTCCGACCATGGAAAATCCACGATCCCCGCTTGACGCAGGATTTCGAGGGAGTGGAAGAGCACTATCTGGCCCTATTGCTGTTCTTGTCTGTTTCAAGGATTATTTGGAGTTATTATTATTAGAAGGATTTGATAAGTTTTAAAGACGGCCCGCATGAGCGAGTAATGCTTCGTAATTCGCGTTTGTTGCAAAACCATGGTTATTTTGACAACAAAACGCAAACATGCATGACTGTGTAATGGCATAGGCAAGCGCGCTTTATCGTCAACCATGATATCACATACCAATAGGTAATATATTTATCAAACACTGGCCTATGAATACTGTGAAAACATAACTCTAAAACATCACTCTTTCAAATACATTGGAAAACTAGAGCGTTCAGTACTTGGCATGCTGAATTCAAATCCACGACCGTCGATCCCGTCTCAGAGCCTGTCAATAGAAACAGGTATCCTAGATTCCTAGCACTAACCAATTTAATTAATATTCTCTGTTGCAGGTACTTGACCATAAAACTTTACGCACCCACGTAAGTTAGCCTATAAATAGATTACGAATAGAACTTGGACAGTTTTCTTACGATTGTTAGTGGGAGGACTAACTCTTCTGCGAGTGTCCGTCTGGGTTGTTACCACCGCTTTGCGAGTGGAGTCTGCCGCCAAGCAGTAGTGTGCAAGCATTACTGTGTTCCGGTTTGATGAGCAAAGTAGCCAGTGAAATTACTGGGCTTATGAGACTTAATACCTAATGTCTCAGGGTAACGAGCTCACTGCAGTGCCGCGCAGGCCTTTGTGTTTCTAAGTTCTGGGTGGCACTGCAGTTGTTATGGCCCGGCGTTATGCTTACCATCAGGCAAACGACCAGTCCGTCTCGTTACCAATAACATTAAAAAAAACCGTCTGCACAAAAAAACTGTTCGTTTGCATCCATCAAGAAATAATCACTGTTTGCATCACAATAATTATATATCCGTATTGTAATTTATTCATTACAATACATATTTTAATCAAATGGTAGAATAGTAGGTGTTATTATTACTATTATTACCATAGTAATGAGAATAGTTTTCCAATACTATGATAACAGAACTATCTAATCGATAAAGAATGCAATCGGTTGAAGTCGCATATTTAACTTACATTTTTGAATTTAAATGAAAGGTTTTGAATATCCGAAACTGTATTGAGAATTTTATATTAACAAATCTGATATTCAAACTATTTAATGTAATCAATATTAATGCTTTCATTATTTAGTTCGTATCAAAAAAAATTAAATAAGGTTTTTTAATACTACACGTATTGGATAGCGAGACGTACGGGTCGTTTCCCTGAACGCCAGCACATATAAATTGCAGTGCCACTCAGAACTTTGAAACATTAAAGCCTGCGCCGCGTGCTCCGTTAAGGTGCTCCTAAACGGGCAATATTTTTACGATAATGTGTGGCTACAATATTATCAACTATGACTCGACTATCACAAAATATATCTGAAAAAATATATATCTTGGTAATATATTTATGAACAGTATGGTTTATAGTTCTGTATACGGTCTACATTATCGAGTTATTATTATTATTATCAGCCTCTTACGCTCCCGCTGCTGGGATACCGGCCTTCTCTCAGAGAGAGAGAAAGAGGTATGGGCCATAATCTACCACGCCGGCCCAGCGCGGCTTGGTGGATGTCACATGTCCTCGAATTTTGTGGTTCTTGAACATGCCGGTTTCCTCACGATGTTTTCCTTCACCGTTTTAGAGCGAGTGTGAATAATCCGCACATAACTTGATGTGTCATTAGTGCAGGCTGTGTCGAGATTCGAACTATGGTGCGTCGGATTGAAAGTCGCACAAGTTCTCGCACGGCCACAGTAGCTGTTATCGAGTAAATACTTATAAATATACCGCAAACCAAACATGTGGGATATATGGCCGGGCCAAAATTAAAATATTTCCATTTATTGCAGTCTGGCTGTTATTGCTGGCCACTAAGTTTCGTAAACTGTATGTTTTGGAGCACCTTTTAGAGGTATTTAGTCTCACAAATCCAGTTATTTTACTGGTTACTTTGCTCATCAAACTGGAACACTGTAGGTATACTTTATTATATATTCATATATTTTTTATATTATATATATTTTTTATATTTATACTTGTAGGTATATTCACGCCGCAACAGAGCAACAGATCGATGTGATTTTAGGCATAGATATAGTTTATGAACCGAACAATAACGTAAACTACCTACTTTTTATCCCGAAAAAATGCACGTCTCCTATGTGAACGCGGGTGAAACCGCGGGCAGAAGCTGTGATTTGGAACCTAAAGCAGCAACAAGTATCTCCTATCTCCGTCAAAACCATCCTTGTCCAACAATAACCGCAATTACTATACTAGTTAGAACCAGTACGTTCCAGTAGCTACTAACTAAACAAGCTCTAGTGCGATAATCGCCGACATCCGAGCCGCTGCAGCCACTGCGTTTGCGCAATCGACAGCCTGGCTATTACACTTCCTTTGGCGTTACAACACTGGTAGATGTGGCCATTTTTCCTAGTTAAGTTGTTAGGCTGTGGAATATAAATTGTGCTTTTACGACTGCATTAACGCGATTGCTAGCTGAATCCACTTTTTTGTATTCGTTACGATAACGTTTGTCCACTAGCTCGCTTTTTTATATTATTGGATAAAGAGACGAGCGGGGCGTTACTTTGATGGAAAGCTAAACAAGTAAATTTGCTTTAACAAATCGATGACCCGACTTCAGTGGTAACCTACTGAAACGATTTTGAAGAAATTTCAATGACACTAATACGAATAAAAATCCTTTCAATTAAAAAAAAATAAATGACGGAGATCCGAGGTAACAAACATAAAAAACAACCGAATTGAGAACCTCCTCTTTTTTTGAAGTCGGTTAAAAATACAATAGTTTGATTGTATTTTTTTTCTGAAAACCATCATACTGGTGAAAAACTATAACCTACTTAATTTTTATGCCGCATAGGTTTATAAAATAAATTTAAAAAAACATTACAAGGTTTTCGAGACCGTATGAAATTTTTTGCTCTTACTGAGAACTAAGATCTACTGATCATACGAGGTCTTACTTATAACATGATATCACCACTTTAAAACATATCACTAACACGGATTCCACAAAACACAATGCAATAGGTACTTTTTACTTCTCACATCTCATTCCTAGAAATCTTCACAAGGACGTTTCCTAAAAGCCGACATAAAAATACCACAACAATGACTCTTCTACTTAGTCATTATTTCTCGGTAACTTTGTATCAAATCAACAGTTTTTCCTTCTTAAACCTGTTTTATTAAAGGCTGTTGAAGATTGACCTACTGTTGACAGAAAAAAGAAAATTTATTAGTCGTAGACAAAAAAAGCTCGTGTTTTGAATCTTCGAAATCGACAGTAAGCAATACTAATCGATTAAGAATATTTTACTCTGTGCCTTTTGTTATCCACGTGTAGTGATGTTTGTAAAGCAATACACACACTGGAGGAAAAAAATGCTTTAAAAAAGCGACGAACCGACTTCAGTGACAAATTACTGATCCAGTTTTGATGAAATTGCTATAAGACCAATCTGAAAGTAGATTCTTACAAATAAAACAAGAATTTTCCAAATCCTACTTCCTACTAATATTATAAATGCGAAAGTGTGTGTTGATTTGTTGGTTTGTCCATCGTTCACGCAGTAACGGAGATATGGATCGACGTGATTTTTGGCATATATATAGTTTATGGACCGGAGCGTAACATAGGCTACTTTTATCCCGGAAAAATACACGGTTCCTGTGGGAACGCGGGTGAAAACCGCTGGCAAAAGCTAGTCGGTTTATAAATGACGGAGATCTGAAGAAATAAAAATTTAAGAAAAATACAAACAGAATTAAGAACCTTCTCTTTTTTTTATAAATCGGTTAAAAATATGTATGTGAAACGAAATCGCACCTTTACACCAAATCCAAAGATTATTTGACACAAACAATAAAAAAACTTAAAAAAATAAAAATAATGAATCGATCGATGGGTTTGCGGTTATAAACAATTTACTTTTTATTGGATCATGAGAATAATCTTTCGGCTACAAATTAAGCACTCGACCAGGGTCCTATTTAATAAAGCTGACAATTCGACATATATGTCAAAAAATGACATAATTGTAGAATTGTCGCACTTAGGCTGTTTAATAAAAGTGACAAATAATGTCAAAAATCGACCGGTGAAATCTTGACATATATAATGTCATCTAAAAACGCGTTTAATAAAACTCGACATATGTCAAAAAACCACAGTCAAATTTAATCTGACAATAAGAAAATTGTCCTGACAAATTTGTCAATTTTCCACCATGACAATTTTGTCGCCTGTAAGTTTTATTAAACAGAAAAACTGTCAAATTGTCACTTATTGACATATGTCGGACTTGTCGGATTGTCAGCTTTATTAAATAGGGCCCAGGTCGTTAACCTATTGCTAAACGTCATATCAGCCCAAACAAATGCGGCAGCCTAAACTAATATCCCAACCCAATCAAATTGACGAATCATCTTCCAAATCAGAAGTCCAAAACTTTGTACTTCGGATAATGACTAGTAATTTCTTATATTTAGCAATATTTTATGAGTAAGCGACAATAAACTCGATACTTGAGACGATGGCGACTCACTACATGACTCACAGAAAAACGAAGTCAACTTTCTAGACTAAGGATAAACATTATTAACAACTCCAACTACGGTGGCGAATACTATACTATACATAATACTTACTATACCTACTATGATTTTACTAGAAGATTTGTACTGTTATCTATTCTGTCCTAGAAGCTTAATTCTAAATTGACACAAATTTAGTCTTTAGGTGCCCATGAATATAGGTTCAATATTATTCAATAATACTCCACACCTCAATTTGAGCGTAGTTTCTTTACAAAAAAGTCCATTGTTTCTATAAAATTCATTATCTATTATGAAAGCATTTTTCATCAATTTTTTTAAGACGCGACAATGTACAGCTTGTTACAAATAAGAATAAAAACTTTCGCAACTACAATGTTTTCAGGATCAACATTATTCTGAATCTGCCAGGTTATGTACACAGCCTTACACCATATTCCAGTGATGTATTCATAAATGTAAGGCTTTAACGGTGACGGACCGGATTAAGTATAGGCTGTAACAAATTCCAAATTAATAACATTCCTCTAGGCATAGCCGCGTCTTCTAGAGCGTTTACAGGGTGATTAGAGATTTGAAAAAAATAACACGATAGGTAGGTTTTTGTTTTGAAAATTTTGTTTTTTTTATGTTATTTGGTAACGAGACGTGCAGGTCGTTTGCCTGATGGTAAGCATAACGTCGGCCCATAATAATTGCAGTGCCACCCAGAACTTTGAATCACAAAGGCCTGCGCGGCACTGCAGTGCGCTTGTTACCCTGAGACATTAGTATTAAGTCTCATAAGCCCAGTAATTACCAACCTCATGTCATATTGGTCCATATCTTTTAAACTACTGAACGGATTTTGATTAAACTTACGTGTAAGCCAATAAAAAGGATAGTCACAATCCAATTAATGGTTTCGGAGAAATACGTGGACAAATAAACATACTTACATACAAATACCTATAAAAAATATATTTGTTTGGAAGCCATAAGAATATATTGCAGTTTACATTTACATTAAGTACATACGTGTCGAATTGATAACGTCCTTAAGTACAAAAACAACACTTTCACTAACAAACAAACACTTATCAAAATCAACTCCAAACAGGTATAAACTATAAAGCTAAAAAAAGGTTCTCAAATAAATCAACAACAGCCTGTATACCCACGCGCAGAACACCTGTCCAACCGCCATAAATATAAATAACAGAATGGTGGAGGTGAAATCCGTTTGTTCGACGCTTCGAGTAGAAAGCCTCGCGTATTTTCGACGGGACCCAGACTTGATAGATAGATAACACTTTATTGCACAATAAAGATAATTATAACACAGTTTTTACAAATTAGTCATCACTAAGCGGGAGAGATCTCTTCGAAGCAACTGTAGGTTGTTTAGATACTTCATCATCTGTACGACTTCCACTGCTGAACATAGGCCCTGCCATAGAACGCCACTTGGATCGGCTACTCGCCTCTTGCATCCAACGGTTCCCGCGGATTTGATCATAACGTCGGTCCACATTGTAGAGGGCCGACCTACACTACGTCTTCCGGTTCGTGGTCGCCACTCGAGAACCTTTCTTCTCCATCGGTTATCTGTTCTGCGAGCGATGTGGCCTGACCATTGCCATTTAAACTTGCTAATTTTGAGGGCTATGTCGTTCACTTTGTGTAGGAATATTTAATTAATAAATGAAAGACTTACTTGAATCTGAAGAAAAAAGTAATAAGTACATGCATTCTTAATTAAAATTGGGTGCATAATGCCTGTTACATAAATGCGAAAGGGTGTTTGTTGAATTGTCCGTAAACGGTGAAGGAACACATCGTGAGGAAACCCGTATATAAAAAAAAAACTTAAGGCCATGTAACATCCACAAGGACGCACTGGGCCTGCACGTTGGATTATGGTCAGTCCGTCTGGGTTGGTACCATCGCTTTTCTAGTAAAGTTTGCCGCCAAGCAGTAAAGTGCAACCAAGTTAGTCAGTGAAATTACTGGGCTGAGTAGGTATAGATTAAAATTTATAGATAACTTATCAGTGGAATTAATGCTTCCGGGTACCGAGCAATGCAATAAAATAATTAGCGCTCAAGCTCCTATGCAGGTGAATGAACTGCTTGTCTTGTATAATCATCTATCACAGGCGTTAGATGCAACGCCAAGAAGACGTTGTATATTACTGTTTGGACAAAAATTAATACAAAAATAATTGCACATCACAAGGATTTGTAAATTGACTAGCTTATGCCCGCGGTTTTCACCCGCATTCCCACAGGAATCGTGTATTTTTCCGGGATAAAAAGTAGCCTATGTTGCTCTCCGGTCCATAAACTATATCTATGCCAAAAATCACGTCAATTCGTTGCTCCGTTACTGCGTGAAAGAAGGACAAACCAACAAACCAACAAACACACTTTCGCATTTATAATATTAGTATGGAAGTAGGGATAAGTAGGATAGCACAACAACTTAAAAATTTAAAGAACAACTTAAAAATTTAAGGTGGGTACAGTGGCCTGCAATAATATGTAGGTATACATTTTCAGGTTTTCAAATGTGTGTAAGTAATGAAATTATTTTTTGAAAACCTCTCGTTTCGTCATCATCAGCCAGAAGACGTCCACTGCTGCAGAACATAGGCCTCCCCCATAGAACACCACTTGGATTGGCTAGTCGCGTCTTGCATCTTGATTCTTGAGTGGTCACAAATAGTTTGATACATCTACCTGCCTACTTTTAGTTGAAGCTATACAAAAATTAATCGATACAAAACAATTGGTAGCCGATCTTATTCGATATACAATATCGATTCTACGATTCGATTCAGCTATCGATTCATGCGTCGATTTCTTTTACGTAACAGAAGTCGACAATAAACTGATTTTGATTTAAGTGTTATAGTTATGAAGATGATTAACTGCAATTAGGGAAGTATTCATTCTTGTAGAAAGTTATATCCACCTTTTATAATTTGCCCGGATGAAGAAAATTTCGTCAGTAAGATTGTTGCTTTTAGTTTTTTCTTTTTTTAAATAACCACTAAGAAGCCGACCCAGAAAGAGATAGCAAGATGACTGTTCCCTGGCTAAGTAAGTAGGTAGTTAGTCGGTTTACCAACGGACAGCCGGTCGCCGCGTAAATGGATTTTAAGGTGCCTCATCATGGCCTGCCTAAGTAAAACGCAAAAAAGGCCTAAAGGCTTGTTGGTTCATCGAAGAAAAACAGGCACTACGGAAAAAGAAAAACAACGCCAGAGCCCTCGGTTGGCCATATGAAAATTTTTAAAAAAATTCCAAAGAAAATTTCGGAAGACAATTAGTGCGTGGTAATTTCCTAAAACTTGTTCCAGGAAATACGTGTTTTTGAGCCTTACAAGTTTGTGAAAAAAATGTTTGTTATTTAGAATCTCCATTACATGTCCAAGGATCCTATGCAAGTGATTTGTTTACTTTTACAATTATGAGAATATTGTAAACGGCCAAAGTCAAGGTAAATTTTGTTTAAAAAGGCTGTGTTTTTAAGGCTTTTACTGAATTGGATTGTCAAAATTTAATATTTTTGGTTCCATAAAATCCTAGATATAATGCAAGAGATAACAATTTCTTCAAAAAACCACAAGAAAAAATTGATACAACACTTTTATCACGTACGAGCGTTTGTATGGAAAATATGGCGAGTTGAGGCCTCTTAATTACGAAACTCTAACTCAGCATACTGATGGCGCTAGTCTTCTACGCTTACACATTGTTTACACGTATCAATTCAACATATCGACGTGAATCATCAAGCACATGTAACTATTGCCGTAGATCAGATGGTAGATGGAACCTTAGCGACATTTGTTCGCCTGTCCGACCCCCAGGCAAGAGATATATATCTCGAACAATAAATGGGTGAGATTGTTTACGACCGGCTAATGAATGCCGGGGAATGAGCATTCAATAAGACAAAGACTTGGCTTACTATAAATAGTGATAAATAAATAACGCTCATCGATCACGCGCGTAGATCGTGGCTCTTATTATCAGGCTGATGATCTGCATGTTTGATCACTAAGTTGTAATAATGGTTTAAATGAAAAAATCGATTTCCAGTGCCGTATCTTCCAATTTTATCTTGGGATTTTAAAAACGATCGAGTTTAATTTCTTGGCCAAAACGGAATCGGTCCATATAATTTTACAACCATTTCAAAACGTGAAATACTGTGAATATTTTTAGCTCAGTTGGTGAAGCTACGAAACTGCAATCCAAATTCAGTATTTATCCTTTCGAAAATTAAAAATTAGATTCTCACTAACGCTCAATCTATACAAGTAAATAAAATTTAAGTGTCTGTTTGTAATATCAAAATAACAGGTTTTTACTAAATGCATATGAAAGTATATACGGTACCTATAACAAAAACACAATTTTTAAAATTTTTGTCTGTCTGTTTGTTCCGGGTAATCTCCGAAACGGCTAGACCGATTTTGACGGGATTTTCACTGTCAGATAGCTGATATTATAAGGAGTCACTTAAGCTACTTTTATTTTTGAAAAAGTATTAGAGTTCCGCGCAAAAAAATAAAACCTGTGAAATTCAATATCTCCGCGCGGGTAAAATCGCGGGAAGCAGCTGGTAATAAATAAAAAATATAATAAATCTCAGGCTTCTATTTCGTTTATTGTATCTTATAAATACAAAAACCACCATACCATATAAACAATAACCATACCATATAACTAACAAAAGTCATATAATCCAGTGTCACAACAAGACACTGGATCATTAGATGTATTGTTACTTCTACAGACTTCATAAATCAACGTCAAGAAAATAACATAAGAAGTTAATATCAAGGAAAACTTGCGCAAACCAAGGAAAACAGAATACAATAGGAGCTATTAAATTATTATTTTATATTATATACGATTCCTCATAATTATTATGAACGCAAAAGTGTGTTTGTTGGTTTGTCTTCTTTCACGCAGCAATGGAGCAACGCGTCAATATGATTTGCCGGAGAGTTAATACTCTCAGCCTAATGGCCGGCCATAGACGCTTATGCAAGTGTGCGTTTTGTTGTCAAAATAACCATGTTTTTACTACAAGCGCGGATTACGAGACAATATAGGCGCCAGCGCGGCTTGATCTTTTTCTCCCAGCCTGGGCTCAAAGTGACGACTGCTCCACGTTACATATATCACTTGCGCACAACCACGTATTTACCGCGGCTTCTGCACTAAACACGCAGTGGTTGTGAAACTTTTTTTCGTTTCGTCTCTTTCATCACCTCTAACCGTGGTATGGTTAGCGCTCGGACTAGATTTCTACCAAGCTCCGTAGACGGTAACCAATATGCGTCAAGCGGTGAGCGTTATTTTTCCTTAGTTTTTGCGTGGTCTGTGATTGATGCTTATCCATTAATCATGCATTAGGTATACGGTCTGCCTTAGGCTTCTTTTTTTTTCAGAAAATGCACGCAATGCAATCCTTTGCGAATCTCCGTGGGTGAAACCGCGTGCAGCAGCTGTATAATATTATAAATGCAAAAGGGCCTTTGTTGGTCTGGTATTCTTTCACGCAGTAATGGAGCAATGGATCGGTGTGATGTTTTGCAGAAAGATAGTTTAAGCCGGAGAGTGACAGGCTACATTTTTCTGTAAAATTTACGATTCCTTTGGGATTCTCCAAGCAGATGAAGCCACGTGGAGCGGCTAGTTAATAATGAGTAATACTCAATCACTATAATCCCAGACTTATTGTTATTGTAAATATGTATGATGTGGCCATTAGAGTTATAAGGTCGAATAAGTGTTGTTTAATTACATCCTTGTTTTATTAGTTGATACTTATGTAAAACAAGTTTAAAATAAATATTAGAAAAAAATATGTTGCATTATCTCAGTTTTAGAGTAACGGTAACATGAAATTATTAATATTACCTAACTATGAGAGAGAGCGAGTGTGGCCGAGCGGGAATTTGTGCGAATTTCAATCAGACACACCATAGTTCGAATCTCGACTCGGCCCGCACCTATGACATATATCAAGTTGTGTGCGGATTATTCAAACTCGCTCTAAAACGGTGAAGGAAAACATCGTGAGGAAACCCGAATGTTCAAGAACCACAAAATTCGAGGGCATGTGATATCCACCAAGCCACAATAGGCCAACGTGGCCCAAACTCTCTCTCTCTCTCTCTCTCTCTCTCTGATAAAACACCAGTATCCCACCAGTAATAATGATGATGATGTATAAAATGACAGATAACACAGAGACCTAAATTTTTATCGTTATTTAGTGTTCTAATTACCACTTACAAGTGACCATTATACTGGACCAACTTTTCAGATCAAAACTGTATATTAGTATTCATTAAGCTTAGTTTACCGATGCCCAATCAACTCAAGCTCATAAGTTAACGACCACCAAAAATAAAATACCATTTCATCACTAGGGCCGTACAACGTGTCTCAATTTTGGACCACTTATCATAAATCTAAATCAAGATAAACGACATTTAGGATTTTAATAGTACCTTTCGATATTAATGTCCTATTCAGTCGGATTGGAATGCCGACGGAGGCTTGCTACCAGTTAGCACAAAATAGATACATACAGAAAGACTACTCCATGTAATAATGAACGATACAGGCGCGTGCTTACGTCAACCTCGGATCAAGTCGGTCGAAAGCTAGTCGTGAGAACCCGCGTTTGACCATAGACCTAGTAATTGATTTCCGTTGTGTTAGTTTGTGTCTAAAGACACATAAGATTTTTTATGTTCTCCCCTTCTTCGCCGAACTTACCGAACCGATTTCAATAAAACTTTATTCTATACTAGGTGTGCCCCACGGCTTTGCCAGTGCCAGTGAAACTCCCGTCAATACCAGTCCAGCCCTTGCGGAGATTAGCCGGAACAGACACACATTTTAAAAATTGTTTTTTTTTTTGTAATATGTATACTTTCATATGTATTTAGTAAAAGCTGTTATTTTGACATTTCACTTTTATTTATTTGTATAGATATATAGATAAGCTGCTGCTCGCGGTTTTACTCACGTAAAAATAAATACGGGAACCGTATACTTTTCTGGGCAAAAATAGGGCTTATGTCACTTGCCAGCTCATAAAGTATCTCTATACAAAAAATAACGTCGAACCCTTGTTGCGTGGAAGAAGAACAAACCAACAAACACTTTCACATTTGTAATAGTGTCTACGGATATGCAGAAAATTTAATTCTAATGAATTACACACTAAAAAAATTCTCTGTCGCCTCGACTTGAAGGCTGAGGCTTGAGACTTGAGGGCTGTATCGGCGAAGATTCAATACCGATGTATTGTATTTTCGCCGATACAGCCGTATCCAGCGCAAGTAGCAAAAATCAAGGTCGGCCGGAGCGGGCTTTCTGTGTTATTTTATGCAGTTAGTGCTGCCAGTATGTGGACTTTGTTATCTAATATGGGAGGTTTAATTAGTTGTACAGTTGATTTCTATGTTGGCGGAGTGAAAGTAGATTTTGACGTGCTTTAGTATTTTGAGCGATTTTTTATCGCTTTACAGAAAAGCTCTAACGGCAACGCTTTTTTTTTCTCTTTGATGTGTATGTTGATAAGATTTTATAGGAAGACATTATAGGTAGTAGATTTGTCTGTCTAATCTTTAGTAATCAATTTACGTAATTGTATTCCTATGTACTACGAAAATTAAAGCTTTTCTGTATATTTTGACTATGAACCAAATCTACATACTGACTGTTATTCCATCAGTTAGGGTTATTACAAGAAAATAATGCTATTTTTGATTACATTTGTCTATCGTATTTTTTCATAACTTAATTTGTATTGCTGACGACATACAATTTTTAGACAAATTATAGTAGGTATTTATGATCACTTTGTTATTGAGACGTTTGTTTCTCTAACATTAATTTAAATCTTTTATAATACCTACTAAAAGTAGAATTAGTAGGATATCAGGTACCGGATTACATGTAAAATAAATGTTAAAAAATGTTTCAAAATTCATACTAGTGAAGAAAATGCACTTTATTGCTATCATTTCAATAGACTGTCCACTTACACAATTCTAATTAAATTCTACATTTACGAAGACAGCTAAAACATAACACTAACAATAAAACCAAATGCGTACCATCTCTTACCTTAGCTGTCTTCGTAAATGAATCGCGGAACCCGCACCTATTTGTGTAGAAATGACGCAACTTAGTTTTGTCAGCCGTGAGTAAACAACAGTCTTCGTAAACACTCCGCAAGGCAGCTTCTATTGTGTTTGTAGTGTTGGTCAAAATTCAAAGAACAATGCGTTTGAGCAAGAATATGTATATTTGGATACGGCATTAAAGCCTCATTCGCACTACGCTTGTAATTTAGTCGAGTGGCGGGTAATTTAGTAAAAACATGTCTGAACAACAAAAATTGAGTCAATTTTCTTTGTTCAGACACGTTTAGTTACCTACTAAATTACTCGCCACTCGAATAAATTACTAGCGTAGCCCGTATTTATAGGCTTGAGTTATAATGTTTGCTTTGCTGTTTTTTTAGGGTTCCGTACCTCAACAAGGAAAAAGGAACCATTATAGTCTCGCTTTGTTGTCTGTCTGTCTGTGCAGACCGGGAATCAACACCTATAAGGTACTTTCCCGTTGATCTAGAATCATGAAATTTTGCACGATGCAATGACTTATAGCACAAGTAAAGGGGAAATCTGAATACCGTAAATTTGTTGGTATATCTCAAAAACATAGTAATAATTTTTTTTCGTGAATGTAACTAACTAAAGATTCCCATGACGGACGAGCTTTTTTGATTTCGTAATACTGTGCTGTTCGTCTATCGACCTTTACAGCGTCACCGAACGGCGTGATGGACAAGCTATTTATACAAGTTTCTACGGAACCCTCGAAGCCCGAGCCTGACTCGCACTTCGTCGGTTTTTATTTATCTATGTTTCATCTATTTTCTATTTCATCATCAATTATATTTATAATAGCTGCCCATATCTGTGTAAAAATCACAACGTTCCGTTGCTCCGTTGCTGCTTCAAAAAAGGACACACCAACCTACACTCCAACAACCACAATTTCGCATTTATTATTATATTTTTTATATTACAGATATTATATTCATCTTTTTTACTACCTTTTTTTTATTTATGTTATTTGGTAACGAGACGAGCTGGTCGTTTGCCTGAGGGTAAGCATAACGCTGGCCCATAACAATTGCAGTGCCACCCAGAACTTTGTAACACAAAGCCCTGCGCGGCACTGCAGTACGCTCGTTACCCTGAGACATTAGGTATTAAGTCTCATAAGCCCAGTAATTTCACTGGATACTCTGCTCATCAAACCGGAACACAGTAATGCTTGCACACTACTGCTTGGCCGCAGACTTCACAAGCAAAGCGGTGGTAACAACCCAGACGGACACTCGCAGAAGAGTTAGTCCTCCCACTAACGATAGCTTCTTCATTTAGTGAAATTGCTGAGCTTATGAGACTTACCTAATTCCTATAATTGTCTCAGGGTAAGAGCGCGTGGGGCTTCGTGTTTCAAGTTCTGAGTGGCACTGCAGTTGTTATCGGGTAGCGTTACGCTTACCACCATGCAAACGAGCCGTTCGTATCGTTATAATTAACAGTATAAAAGGGACTGCGGCGCAAGTACCGAAAAACTCGATAAATTTATCGAATGTTGCGAGTACCGAAGTCTGATCGTAAAGTATTGTAGTAGCTCTATATTCTCTTTGGATTCGACCTAGCTATTCGATAACTTTTGTCGAAAGTATCGAGGTTCGATAAAAGTCGATAACACCCACTTTATCGATTTGAACTGTCAATTTTATCGATCAAAAAGATCCGTACTTGCGCCGCTGATCGGCTAAAATTGAATAACACCATCCAATCTTCGCACATCCTAAACAATGACTAAGTCAACACATGTTATAGCACACTATTGCAGGCTTTTGTCTGCCCACTGCCGGACAGAGCCGTGATGTCATACTTATGTACTAACCGCACGTTCAAATACTTGAGGGCAATCGCGTTAAAAATTATCAACCAAACCGCTACTAAACCACGACCGCATCACAGCTTTTTGACCGTTTCGTATCGCGC
Source organism: Crocallis elinguaria (assembly GCA_907269065.1). Classification (NCBI taxonomy): domain Eukaryota; kingdom Metazoa; phylum Arthropoda; class Insecta; order Lepidoptera; family Geometridae; genus Crocallis; species Crocallis elinguaria. The sequence continues at coordinate 6,314,575 of OU026076.1, forward strand.
TAATAGTTTTACCAAAAGTTGAGACGTTTCTCGACAACAACTGACAGTTAACGCTGTCAAATGAACGGCAATATCGAATTCCACACGCCTGAACCGAAACTAAACAACAGTTGGTATCAAACCACAACCAAATCATAACTGTACGCTGTCATTTCAAATTAGCGCGATCGGGGCCCAGAACACCTTCAAAGTACCTTGTTGCAGTAAAACATTGGAATTTAACGCTTCGTTTAACTCAAATAAAGAGCGTATCGTATTGTGGAATGATGATAAAGAGGTAACACTTTATTGTCTCTGTGAACTAGTAGGTGTACTTGTACAAAATTGTGTTTAGAAAATTGTAACCTAGTTCTATGATATTTTGTAGTTGCCTGATGGTATGCATAACACTGGCCCATAAATATTGCAGTGCCATTTAGAACTTTGAAAAGAAGGCGTCTACGAAACTGCTACGCTCGTTACCCTTTTCTTGGTCTCCAAGGGAAAAATTTCTTTGCGAGCTATTTTGGTCCCTGGACCTACAGGGAGCGGACCACCAGTCCAGGGACCCCTGCCCACGTTAACCCTGATTTAACCCCCACCCCAAGCGACGCCATCGGTCAGAGTGGGGGTTTTCTCCTGCTGTGTCTCTTCCGGTTGTTGATTGGTGCGCTGCCAGCGGGAGCAGAAGGCTGCCTGGTTCCACGCTGGGAGACCGCACGTCCCACGTCGTCAGCCCCACCCCAAGCGACAGCAATAGAACGCCGGTCTGGGCGGCGTGGTGGGGTCAAACTCCTCCAGTTCCGTCCGTTATATTGGCGCGCTGCCCGATCGAACACATTTAGGAAACCCTACCCGTCTGATTTGCAGCGCCCCGGAGCGCCACGCGTGCTTCGGGGCGCCCCGGCACGCCTGTCCTACTCTGCTGCCTTCGGGCCTTCGGCCTTTTCTGCTGCCTGGCCGGGGTAGCATATTATTTGTGACACGTACTCCAAGTGACTGCGCACAAAAGCACAGTAAAGAATTTTAAGAGTTTTGATGGAACTAAAATCGGTTGACATTCTCAAGACGAAACCAAGGGACCTCAAGGCTTCATTTAAGACATTATTTTATTTTAGAATATCATAATCTGACCATTACGGTAGAAGGCTGAAGACAATAAAATCCTCTTATTTATAGTTACTATAGTAATTTTACAAGAGCTTATTTGTTAACTTTCGTCATCTATGCCTGTATCGGAAACATAATTGTTTGATTTCCTTAACCGTAAAACTCAAGTCTTTCTTGTATTAGATTTCGTTATAGGGGTATATAAAATGCATTGTGTTCGCTCGCAATCTATATCTGGTTTTTTTACACGACTGCACAAAACAGGACTGTAATGTGTTTAGGGTTTCTACTCATCGCCGTACACCGGAACCGGCAACCGGATTACAGTAATGCTTGCTCATTACTGCTTGGCGGCAGACTTCACGAGCAAATCTGTGGTACCAACCCAGATGGACTAGTAGTATACATTATACAGAATATTTGAATTATATTCTATTGTCTAACCGAAAAACAAACAGTAGATGTATGTACATAGGTGAATGATACAAGATTTGCTAACTTTTGACAAATTCATGTAATATTTTGTTAGACACAGATATCATACTAACGGACAAAGAAAAATACACACCATACACAGTGTAGCGAAACAAAGCTGCCCAATCAACTGCATTCAAAAGCAAACTATTTATGGACTATGAAAAATCGCAAACAACTAAAAGCAGTAAAAAAATATAGTAAAATATGCTAACAACTGGGATTGCGTCGATCGACTCGTGCTTTAAAGTGTTCTTAAAATTTATGAATAATTGTTGATTGTTTGTTAATCACCCACTGACCTGATTGTAACTGTGTCTGACCACAGATCGTGTAATGGTATTTATGATACTGAAGGAGGAATCGTTTCACTTTCTAGTAAAATTGCAATCGTCTAATGGGTTTAAAGGTCTCGAAATCGATTTGTAACGGTCGTTTCATCGCAAAATTAAAAAAATAACGACTAAATCTTCCAAATTTGGGACTACGTGATGTTGGACAATGACCTTTACAGCGTCAAAGTACCTAACAGTGCACAGAAGGTGCTCAACAATTAAAAATATTTTTTGATTGACAATGGATGGGTTTCCATGCAACTTACGCCGCGTGACAGCGGAAACTCGATCAGCTGGGATATTTTTATTCACTCGGAATGCAGATATCCATGTCATAAGCGACAGTCTTGATCGTTCATATTTCGGAATCGCATTCCGTCAGAAAAAAAATCCGTTTAGATTCGACAACTCAGCTGCATAAACAAGGATGTGTCACAATGGAGTGGGCCATCGCTTCAAAGCGGGTCTGCTAGATGAAGCTACGTCTTGTAAGCCGAAAAGAAATACATCGTATCAAGAATTTCGCAGTCAACATCTATTGCTCCCATAGCCTAGTGGTTAAGGCGTCTGGCCCGGCAAGCCAGAAGACGCAGGTTCGAATCCTGTTGGAAGCGAAATTTTTGTGATGTATTATTGATGTGAATGTTGCAGAGGCCCGCTGTTAGAGTAATTTATTTTAACTTTCATAAATGCTCATTGGGGCCTATTTGAATAAAGCATTTTGAATTTGAATTTGATGATGATGAAATAGGATAAACCATATTCTCACAACAAGCTGATTACGCCAAAATTTTACTAGAATTTGTTTTTCATTATATAAATAAGTAACTGGAAATCAAACGTAAAACGTGCCCATAACGCGCAGACGAACGGAGGCGTTATTTAAAATTCAATTTATTAACAAATCTCACTTCAATCCACTTTCTCTCAAGATGCTCTACTAGGCAAATTAATGGAAACACACTACTCGCTACCTACTGGACTGGCAGCCGCGCAAATCGAGCTATATTTTTCATTACACTTTGCGAACCGGTTGCTGTCCATCTACTCGCCTTGTGTAGGACGGGCTTTATCTAGCGCCGAGTCTTTATAGATACTGTCAGTTTATGTTCGACGTCTTTGGTTTAGTTTCGTGCAAATATTTATAGCTATTGAATGGTTTGAAACTATTGTTGTTGAGTTATTTTTGTTGTTATCCTGGATTTGACATCTTTGCCAAATAAAAAGATATGCAACAAGCTGTGTACGATTAGGATCCACTTGCTTACGTAGAGTAGACCCCAGCTCCAATGGATGCATTTGTGGACCTTATTGACCTCTAAGGTCAATAAGGAGCTAGTTAACTAGCTGCTGCCCGCGGTTGTACCCGCGCGGAGTTATTGGAATTCATGGTTATAATTTTTTTGCGGGGAACCCTAATTCTTTTATGCAAAATAAAAGTAACCTAAGTTACTCCTTATAATATCAGCTATATGCCAGTGAAAGTCTCGTCAAAATCGGCCCAGCCGTTAGGGTGATTAACCGGAACAAACTGACAGACAGACAATAAAAATGGTTGTTTTGTTATAGGTACCTACCGTATCTACTTTCATATTATTATGCATTTGGTAAAAAGTTATTTTGACATTACAAACAGACACTTCAATTTTATTTATTTGTATAGATGTACAGATTGTTATTTAGATGGCTGCGTTCTTTTTTTAATTTCTATAGTCAGTCCTTCCCAGTCTACAAAAGCATCATAACTTCTACAGTTCTAAACCGCAGTTCAAGAAATAAACTAGATATCAATTTATAAAAAGCATTCATTTCTAATTACTCCATAGGTTAATTAGTAACAATCTTCATAAAACTATGTTAGTAGTAATAATTAATGAAATTAACAAAACAACACCGGTTTAAAAACTAAGCTCAATCTAAACTTAGAGCTTCAAGCGGATCGTTTCCTGTCCATCCACTAGACCGTGTAGGACGAGTTTTATCTTAAGTCTGTCTTACTTTCCTGATAGCGTCGAGTGTACTCAGAGCTGATGGTGGAAATACATCCTTCATTTCAAGTAACTGTAAGTTATCAGGGTACCTTCTGGAAACAGCAATAAGTTCATATTATAAAGTACCTATTTAGCACATTCAAGCATTTCATTGTTATAGAAGACTAGCTTCTGCCCGCGGTTTTCACCCGCGTTCCCACAGGAACTGTGCATTTTTCCAGGATAAAAAGTAACCTTTGTTACTCTCCGGTCCATAAACTATATCTATGCCAAAAATCAAGTCGATCCGTTGCTTCGTTACTGCGTGAAAGAAGGACAAACCAACAAACCAACAAACACACTTTTGCATTTATAATATTAGTATGGATTACCCCGCGGTTTCGCTCACGTAGCCTAAGTTACTTCTTGTCAAAATCGGTCCAGCCGTTTCGGAGATTACCCGGAACAAACAGAAAGACATACAGACAGACAAAAATTGTAAAAATGGTTGTTTTGCTATAGGGATCTACAGTATGAACTTTCATATACATTTAGTAAAATGGTGTTGTTATTTTGATATTACAAACAGACACTTCGATTTTATTTATTTGTATAGATAATAATTTGCTCCCAGTCTACTACCATTTTTAGAATATTGATTGGAAGGTTGCTTAGCAGAAATAGCCTTCCACCTTTTCATATGGTTTTCCACCTAATAAATTATTTTATGTAGTCAATTTGTAGCTAAGCTTTTAGGTATTTCATCTAGGTATGTACCAATTATCTGCTGTAACATTCATAATAAGTATAAATTATATAATATTTTTTTTGCCTTTGTGTTTCAAAGTTTTGACTGGCACTGCAATTGTTATGGAACAGCGTCATGCTTATCACAGGTCCGCCACTGGTCTCATTATCCAACAGCATAAAAAAATGTGTTCACGAATGACTTTTTGTAACATAATTTCGTAGTAGGTACAGAAATATAGCGTATTTGTTTTGTATCGTTACAACAAAATTTTGTGAGAAAGCGAAAATATCACGTCATAATAAACGATATAAATATACATAGATTAGTCCCTGATTTATTATCTCTCAAACTTCTAATCTTTAATATCGTTTCAAAAACTCACATAAAATAACCTAAAAACAAATCCCAGCTGAAATCTTACCGCAAAACAAACGCAGGGCAAACGCTGCGTCCACGCATATCCACCGTAGTTGTCCGATACGGATTAGCGAATGAGTTTAGTGGCTATTAGCTCGTGATTTATTATGTGAGTCCGCGCCGCGATGGGCCGCGGCAGCGCTGCGTGAGATCTAGAGAGGGGGCGGGTTATCGTGGTATCGATAAATATAAAACGATGTCGATAAAAATATAATTAATAAATTTTAAAACATTACTGTCCTAGCCAGTGTCACTCGAGATGATGTAAGGATTCTAACGATACCCGATACATCTAAATCTCTTCAGACATTTAGAAGTTGTAGTGGAATAATACTAATACAATATATAATACTTCTGTTTTGGGCAGTCGAGTCGTGTCAAAACCAGATTTGGAGGGTAAATGATTTTTTTATGTAGCGATGGAATGAAGTCCTTTGCCTGATGGTAAGTGACCTGCTCATAATAAAAGTAGAGCAAGTCGCAGATGATAAGCATTTTCATTGTAGTTTGAATCGGTAATCTTAGCTGATAACATAATATATTTAATATAGATAATATAAAGATTATATATTAGATACAAATAATAGGTTAAATAATAGACAAATGACTAAAAAATGATTAAATAATAAATAATAGATTTTTGGGTTATTTACACTATTATCAAGTTATCTATAGCATGTTAGACATAAAAAATATTCTTTGATCTGCACTTGGGCATGCTTCAAGCTGCAACTTTGTTTGAATCTTGGTGGGAAACAATGCTTGCTCGGATAAGAATATTTATTCGAACAGTTACTAGTAATCTCATAAAGAAAAGCTTTTTTTACCTCTCCGGCTCAGCTATCCATTTTGGTGCATCGAAAAGATTGCTACAATCTGCTACTAATAGGTACCACGATAAGGGTAAAAAAACGAGAAAGAATTGACTAATGCCATGGATTGCCACAGCGTGACTCGCGGGAAGTAATTTCCAGATATGTACATTTGACTGGGATTTATAAATTTTGTGAATTTTAAGAGTGACCTGACTGCTTACAATAAATTATAAAGCTTTGAGATTAATCATGATAAAAAATATTATCGATAATTTTAGCTATCTTTAATGCCACTACCCCATCTCTATAACCAGCATCCTAACCGGTAGACACCGCCGTACAGGTGCGTTGGGTTCTCACCGCGCGCTGCGCTTGTAGTGGTGGCGGACACACACACACACCAGCGATTTGTCCACAGATAACCATCTGATCGCCACTCTTGTCGTTTGGCGGATCGGATGTTACAAAGGAAATTTAAATGACGCTGTATTTTACTTTGATTGTTATGTGTTTAGTGAAAAGGTTATTTAAACAGCGAGCGTAATTTTTAAAATGAATATTTAATTAAAAGTTTAATTAAAGACGTGCCAGTAAGACCACTATGTACCTACAAGTAGGTACTCAGGGTTCGGAGAATTTTCCTGTACGACTGCTTTAAAATGAACTATAAAGCTCTATCTATCATTTAATTCTTTTTTTTACATCAGAATTAGGCTTACGTTTGACCACGATCTCACCTGATGTTAGTGACGATGCGATCGACGATGGAACACGCTTGCCTAGAAGAAACCTATTCACTCTCGTCTTGGAAACTCCCAAATTATAGCTATTGGGAAACATAGAGGCCGGCAAAGAATTCCACTCCTTAGCCGTACGTATAACGTTGTTGGCTATTTAGCAGGGATTTAGTTAAAATAACAGGTAATTAGTGAACTGCAGTGCGTGCAGTCCTTTGTATTTCTAAGTTCTGGCTGGTACTGCAATAATTGTTATGGACAGGCGACCATCAGGATTTAAATTAAAAAAAACACTTATGAAAGCAACTTTCACGTATTCACCGACGGCCACTTTGTGCTCATTTCGCGCACTTTAATTTATAAAAAGTCTAGTAGCTAGGCGATGCCTGATGCGTCAAGTCCATCACAATAGCAATGATATCCAGAACTTTGAAATACAGAGGTCTGCCGAAACAGAAGCACTTCTGTGAGCGCACGTTCACTAATCGATATCAGGTGTCAATTCTCGTATTATGCCCAGTAATTTCACTGGCTACTTTGCTCGTCAAATCGAAACAGAAGAAATGCATGAACACTATTCATTGGCGGCAGAATACACTAATAAAGCAAACGGTACTCACAGCAAGAGACACACGCAAAATGAACAGATTTGTCCTGCCACTTTTTTTTACGATATTTGATAACGAGACGAGCTGGTCGTTTGCCTGATGGTAAGCATAACGCCGGCCCATAACAATTGCAGTGCCACTCAGAACTTTGAAACACAAAGGCCAGCGCGGCACTGCAGTGCGCTCGTTACCCTGAGACATTAAGTATTAAGTCTCATAAGCCCAGTAATTTCACTGGCTACTTTGCTCATCAAACCGGAATACAGTAATGCTGGCACATTACTGCTTAGAGGCAGACTTCACGAGCAAAACGGTGGTACCAACCCAGACGGGCACTCGCATAAGAGTTAATCCTATCAGCTAGTCATCTTGGTAAAATATCAAACCATTTATTTGTAGTATCACCATACGGTACCATAGAATGCTAGCTGCTTTTATGGAAAGCATCATTTTCTCATTACAATGATACACAATTACGCAACCATCTCTAATGACTCTGAATGGAATACCTATCAGAATTTCCATTAAAATCACGAACCAGACCTCAATATAGCTTAAGTGCCGGCTCAAATTAGTAGCTACGTATTTCCAATTTTACAGATAAATGTAGTAGTCGCTTCCTCACAGCCTCTTTCATCTTATAATCGACATTTTTCAATCATGTATCTCTATCAAGCTCTAATGACTGAGCTGTCAAACGTATAGAAAGCACTATTAGTTGGAATGATTCAATTAAAATGAGTTATTGATCCATCTTTTATAGCCCGAGATGTGGAAGACTCCCTATTCAAGAAATCGGATACAATTTTTCTTGTAACTAAGGTAATTAATAGATTAATATTGAAATACATAACTGTTTCTTTTTAAATAGCTTCAGCATGAATACTGCTTGTAACATCTAAAATATGAACCTAAATAGTAAGATAATCTACTGGATATTATGGAAGATATTCCAAATGTTTTAACCCTGTACCAATAATTGACAGCGCCAGCATGCTGATAGCATTACGTCGTTGAAATGCAATGCTGATTTGTTGGCAATATTGGCATTATATCTGCTTGAAAAAACTGTTTTCGATTCCTGGCAATCTTGATTTCTTTAAGTAAGATTTTTTATGTTATTGGTAACGAGACGAGCTGATCGTTTGCGTGATGGTAAGCATAACGCCGGCCCATAACAATTGCAGTGCCACTCAGAACTTTGAAACACAAAGGCTTGCGCGGCACTGCAGTGCGCTCGTTACCCTGAGACATAAGGTATTAAGTATCATAAGCCCAGTAGGTAATTTCACTGGATACTCTGCTCATCAAACCGGAACACAGTAATGCTTGCACATTACTGCTTGGCGGCAGACTTCACGAGCAAAGCGGTGGTAACAACCCAGACGGACACTCGCAGAAGATTTTGTCCTACCACTAACAAAACTGTACCTTCTTAATTAATATATAACATCTCTAGAATAGCAACACTATTTTAAACACCAATTATTAAATCAGATTAAAATAATATAACATATTTATTATTAAATTTCTACAAGAAGTAAGTATAATAATTATGTAAATCAGGACACTAAATCTCCGGAGATATCTTAAAATGTTATCGTGAAGTGCGTGGCCAGATGTTACAAAGCAAAGAGATAAGAAATAGATTAGCATAAAGTCACTAGATTTGATTTGCAGAGATTTTTTTCAAGTTTTGTATAAATGCTCGAAGCGATGATGTCACTGATGGTAAGATCGAACACCGATCTATATAGTTTGAGCGTGAGTTTGCAAATACTATAGGTACCTAATAATACCTACAAATAAATATTTTTATACCCTATTAAGTTTTCGGTGAAAGAAAATAACTGCGTAACAATTGCAGTGCCACTCAGAACATTGAAACACAAAGACCTGCGGAGCACTGCATTGCGCTCGTTACCCTAAGACAGCCATATTCAAAGTGTGCTCTGGCTCTGCAAAGCCTCTGTGGGGGCTCCGCAAAAATACTGGTCATAATGAAAAAAAATAATACTAAGGAGTACTATAAGGTTACAGAGTAAAATAAAATCTATCTAAATATTTCTATGTAAATTTTCTCTTCTATCAAGCCTGACGTAAAACAAACAATATCATACCTCCCATTTCATGCAAATTTTATATCATACGAGCTGCTGCCCGCGGTTTTACCCGCGCGGAGATATTGGATTTCAAGGCTCTTTTTCTAAAATAAAAGTAGCCTAAGTAACTCCTTGTAACATCAGCTATCTGCCAGTGAAAGTCCTGTCAAAATCGGCCCAGCCGTTTCGGAGATTACCCGGAACAAACAGACAGACAGACAAAATTTTTAAAAATGGTTGGTTTGTTACATGTACCGTATATACCTTCATAAGGTATATACCTTCATATGCATTTGGTAAAAAGCTGCTATTTTGATATTACAAACAGACACTTCAATTTTATTTATTTGTATAGATAAAAGCAGTTTTTGATTATATTAGGGCTCCGTCAAATATTTAGTTTTCCAACAGGGGCCTGACGCCAAATATGTTTGGGAACCGCTGCCCTAAGACATTAGGTATTAAGTCCCATAAGCCCAGTAATTTATCTGACACAACACACACTTCACAGCATTCACAACAGTGAAACTATAGTTGTAAATTAAAAGAGAAGACGCACTCTAACCGGACCGAGTAAAAAATGATGTAGAAAGTAGTATGACTACATGACCGGATCGCATGATTAGGCCATGTGAATCGAGTGTGCGAACCGTCTGGATGATTTAAATCTAGATGTGACATTAATCAATGCAATTATAATTTGCTATCTAATATCTTAAGGTAACGAGCGCACCTGCAATGCGCTTGTTACATCGATGCCGCGCAGGACTTTGTTTTAAAGTTTTGAGTGGCACTGCAATTGTTATGGGCATGGCGTTGTACTTACCATCACGCAGATGACCAGCTCGCGTCGTTGTCTAGTATCTAGTTTATAAAAACTACATACATGTATGTATGGATGTGAGTTTTTTTATTCCACCATAACTTATAAATTCCTGAACAGATATTTTGGGTGTATGGGGTATCGTTAGAATCTTATATCATCCCGAGTGACACTGGCTAGGGCAGTCGTGTTTTTTTATGTACCTAACTATTTTTTTTTAATGCTTACACTCATACCCCCGCACTAGGATTCCCTGTGTTGCAGGTGTCATGGACACACACAGATACACATCACAAACATCCAAGACCCGAGAACAAATTTTATGTTTACACAAAATCTGCCCCGGCCGGGAATCGAACCCGGGACCCCTCGCTTTGCAGGCAGGGTTACTACCAACTTAGCTACGGAGCCGTCAATACTTTTGTTACAAGGACTTGATTTAGATCTGTTTCTAAAGATTGACGTATAAAAGGACCGCCCTGGAGAAATACCCTACTCATTAAAAAATAATCGAAAAATTGAGAATCTTCTCTTATCTTGGAAGTCGTATAAAATTGCACTACCACCATGCTGGTTCCATAACGATGTTTGCCTTTAAGCTCAAGCTGATTTCGAGTTTAAATATCAAAACTCCAACGTCACATTTTTATTATAATAATAATAATAATAAATGAAATAAAGATAATAATAATAAATGTTTATTTTCTCAACACAAAAAGAAAAACAGAATATGGTGCAAAACACATAGTGAAACCTGTTTTGTGTGAGACTGGTGCCTGAAATAGGTATAAAAACCTGTAGTACAGGTCACCAGGACTCCACTCCGCGGGTTTAACAAGTGAAAAACCAAAGATTAAGCTTAGGCTCTCGAGAGCCAACTAATATTACAATAAATGAACTTAACATAGGCATCGGAGCATGATAAAAACATATATACATGCATACACATTGTGTATGCATGTATATATGTTTTTATCATGCATACATTACACATACATACACATTAAAATGCGTATACATTCACAAATTTATGGATAAAGTTAGCACATCATATAATATGTAAGATGTAAAAGTGTGTGTTCGTGTGTACATGTTAGAATAAATATGTGATGTGTGTGGGTATGTGAATTTGTGTGTGAGTGGAAGTGTATGCCTGTTATGCGTGCGAGATATCGAAGGAAGGTTTTAATAGATCGGTGAAGAATGTAGTATTTTGCATTCGAAATCATCCAAATATGTCTGCTAACCGGGATTGGTTGCATAATGTAATTATATTAGAGGTGATAGATAATTTTCAGTATTTTGATAGTCAAGGGTTTTTAGCCAAATAGTAACAGTTTTTTTACATTTATATTTTTGAAGAGGATAAATCGTTAGTGTTGCATTCAATTTGTTGTATATATGTAAGGACCAAGGAAGCAGAAGAAGTTATGCGAGAGACTGGTGTGAAAGGATTGCGTGCAACAGACAGTCCCCTTTCTACGTTTGTCTTTTACTAGATTAGGGTCGTACTCTAAGAGGGAATGTTGCTTTAGTACCATACGCAATATAAAAGTTTGTCTAATTGTGAGGACATCCCATTCTCTGTATAGGTCTCGGGTTGGAAAGCGATACGGAAGACCCGCACCGACTTTAAGGATGGCCCTCTGAGCCCTCTCCAGCTCAATCATGTGAGATTTAGCTGAGCCACCCCAACTAGTAATACAGTAATCCATGATAGACCGGCAGAGAGCATTATATACCAGACCAATTGTCTCGCGATCAGCCACGTATCTGAGGGTCTTGAATATATAAATCAACTTGCGCAGTCTGGTCACAAGAACATCAATGTGAGGTTTGAAGCTGAGTGTAATCGTACTACTATCCAATCAACAGTTTTAAACAGGTTCTATCAACTCTAAAAATTGTCTCAAACATAAAATCAATAATTATGTAAATCGCTTTTATTAAACAATTATCATAATACCTGGAGATTGAGACTATTAGAACTCAAATTGGTATTAAAATAGTATTTTCTTAATTCCTTATTTACAATATAAGTGATTCACAAAATATTTAAATGCTATTATGTTCTTTTTTAAAGTAACTTCTGTTTTTCTCTTCCCTACTTAACCTACTTCCCTACTTAACCTACTTCCCTACTTATTATATATGTGAAAGTGTGTTTCTTGGCCTGTCCTTCTTTCACGGCGAAACGGAGCGACGGATCGACGTGATTTTTGAAAAATGCCCGGTTTCTGTGGCAAACTCCATGTAGGGAAAATCGCGGGCAGTAACTAGTTTTTAACGTTGATATAGAACTAGTTTCAGATCACAGTTTCGTGTTTCGTTTAAAAATACGTCGATGATATAAAATATTCCGTTAAAAGAAAATTTATTGATATGAATAAAGTTTCTGAATAGAAATTCAAATTTTAAACATTTCACCCGGCCTTGACCTCACCTTTAGAATATTAAAGAGTCCGGCTTTTTATTTTGAAAGTTTTTATGGTTATATATTAACATCACAATATCATCTAACAATAACACATTTCTAAAACTATGAATGAATTTCCATATGTGTAGAGCTTTTTCTAAATTGTGTTTTTATGCGTGTGTGAGTCGAATTATCATTTCCATGGCAATTTTACACATGCATAAATACGTAAGATTAATATTAAATTTGATTTTGTTGCTAGCGTTTGATCTCTATTTATAGTAAACTAGCTGCTGCCCCGCGGTTTCACCCGCGCGGAGATATTGGATTTCATGGTTTTTATTTTTTTGCGCGGAACCCTAATTCTTTGTCCAAAATAAAAGTAGCCTATGTTACTCCTTGTAACATCAGCTATCTGCCAGTGAAAGTCCGGTCAAAACAGCCCAGCCGTTTCGGAGATTACCCGGAACAAACAGACAGACAGCCAAAATTTTTAAAAATGGCTATTTTGATGTAGGTCCCGTATATATTTTCATATGCATTTAGTAAAAAGCTGCTATTTTGATATTACAAACAGGCACTTCAATTTTATTTAGTTGTATAGATAGATGTATAGATTAGTATATGGTAGTAGGGCTGGTATTTTCCGATGCTCGCCTCCATGAGTAAATAGTACCTATGTCTTAAAACTAAACAATGACGTGTTTCCGAGTTCTTGCACTTGCATACACAAAACTTTTTTAGCACTTCCATGTCGATAAATGCTGATGAAGCGAAAGAAGTATGGAAAATGGTTTCTCTCTTCCTGCCCAAATAGATTAATGGAACAAATGGACAAATGGAAATAGACTCGGCAATAATAATCAATTCCGTATTAAAAGCGTAGTGGTAAGTACATAGCACAGGGAGTCTACCTCTCTCTGTATAACACAGGGACAAATATAGGCAGCAAAATAAAATAAAACGTCTGTTTTCTACAGTAATCATCCTACATCATTATATCATAGACATAAATAAAATTGAAGTGTCTGTATGTAATTGATATTTTGATAAATAACAGCTTTTTACTAAATGCATATATGAAAATATATACGGTACCTAAAAAAAACAACGATTTTTGAAATTTGTATCTGTCTGTCTGTCTGTTTGTTCTGGGTAATCTCCGAAACGGCAGGACCAATTTTGACGGGACTTTCACTGGCAGATAGGTGATGTTATGAGGAGTAGTAGTAGCTTAGGCTACTTTTATTTTAGAAAAAGAGTTAGGGTTCCGCGCAAACAATACAACTCATGAAATCCTATATCTCCGCACGTGTAAAACCATGGGCAGCAGCTGGTTAATTATAAGATTATCTTATAACTTTAAACGAGAAATTTTTGTATATACATTTCGGATATCTCGGAAACGGCTCTAACGATTTGGATGAAAGTGTTTAGGTAAGGTTTTGCTTTTTAAGTTTACATAAATATTGTTGTATTTCTTGTAAAAAAATATATAAAAAAGTAATTAATTTCTGTAAAAATGCACTTTTACACAAATAGAAGTATATTTAAAAAACACCGATATTTAGATATTTATTTTTTATTCTAGAAACTTTTCTAGTATATTTGCTCCAACCTAAATTTTTTATACTTCTCTCCTCTATTATAAGGTTGCGTTGGTTAGCTGCCGCAATTAAAATGCCAATAAATCCCTTCGCTAAATATCCACAACTCCACATCTTGTAAAAACCTTTTATGTTGCGTACTCGTAGCTAAGCCAATAAAGATTTTATAGCAAAGAACAACGGGTACCTCTAAGTAGTAAAAAAAGTTGAAACGGCGAGTAACTCTCCGTAAAGACCGTAACATTACATCCAATAACTCATAGTTTACTGACAATCTGTCATCGATATAAAACGAATGACCTCGACCGAGTGATTGTTTCACTTCGATGATTGATGCGCGGAACCACTGGCCCTCTGTCAAGTATATGAATGGTCCACGTTACAAGCCGAAAGCGTTTTGAAACGAGAATAGGTCTTTTAACGTATCTGGCAGTTTACCTATTTTCCTGTTGACGTTTATGTTTTTAAAAATGAATGTTGAGTTGTCGGTGGGGTAAAAGTGGGCGATACGCGTAGGTCTCGTTGGCAGCAGACCAAAATAAAAAAAGCTTTTCCCCTAGAGGAAAATATGCTATTTTATCCTCACTCTGATACGCTATAAACTTTTTGAGCAAGAGGAAAAATATAATTTTAATTAAACCTTAACCATTTAACTAAGTTGCACTGATCATTACAGCTGTATTACTATATTACTGTATGTATCGATATTATCTTTAAACACTACTTAAATTCGCCAAAGTTTATAAACTACTTTGTAGATGTATAGGTTTAAAATTTTCATTGTCAACCATTGTCATTAGCGACAGGATATTTATATGGTAACTTACTTCTGCCAAAAACAAATGAGTTCAATTTATATGAACCAGTGATGTGTGTGTACTGTATTATGTTATGAACTTTAACCCCGCGCCGCTATCATACAGAGAAACAGAATAATTTCATGTGTGAATTTGTGTGAATGTTATGTGGTTTTGTAGCATCTACACCTTCAAACATAAACC
Organism: Crocallis elinguaria; assembly: GCA_907269065.1. Taxonomy (NCBI): domain Eukaryota; kingdom Metazoa; phylum Arthropoda; class Insecta; order Lepidoptera; family Geometridae; genus Crocallis; species Crocallis elinguaria. Next base: position 6,329,720 of record OU026076.1, read on the forward strand.
TGCCCATAGTAATCATTAGGCTTAATTGCGATAACATTATAGTCACATGCAAATTGCAAAAAAAAAAAAAACAAATACCTACTATCTTTAGTTTGTCTCGAGTCTTTATGAAATATATTTTATAATGTCAACCGACACTAGCGGATTTTCACACAAATATATACATCACAAAAATTTCGCTTCCAACAGGATTCGAACCTGCGTCTTCTGGCTATCCGGGCCAGACGCCTTAACCCACTAGGCTATGGGAGCAATCGATGTTGACTGCGAAATTCTTGATATGATGTATTTCTTTCCGGCTTACAAGCCGTAGCTCCATCTAGCAGACCCGCTTTGTAGCGATTGTGGATAGCCAGAAGAAGCAGGTTCGAATCCTGTTGGAAGCGAAATTTTTGTGATGTATATATTTGTGTCTCGAGTCTATCTTTAATCATGTTTATATGTCTACCACTAGAGCTGTTATCCACACTGTCACTTCAAAATTGTTTAATTTGTAATGAACATTTGATAATGTCATACGCTTATAATTTGTACCAAACGTTAACACCGTGGCGAGAGTGTGAAATCAAACATCGCTATGCCAACAAATTGAGAATCATACACGAAGTAAGTACATTACACCATCCTCTAGCCAAAGAGGATCTCGAAAACTATTTATGATTGTCCATATCCATACAGATAAATAAAATTGAAGTGTCTGTTTGTAATATCAGAATAACAGCTTTTTACTAAATGCATATGAAAGTATATACGGGACCTACACCAAAACAGGCATTTTTAAAATGTTTGTCTGTCTGTCTGTCTGTTTGTTCCGGGTAATCTCAGAAACGGCTGGGCCGATTTTCACCGGACTTTCACTGGCAGATAGCTGATGTTACAAGGAGTAACATAGGCTACTTTAATTTTAGAAAAATAATTAGGGTTCCGCGCAAATAAATAAAAACCATGTAATCCAAAATCTCCACGCGGGTGAAACCGCGGGGCAGCAGCTAGTTTAAAATAATATGACGTGTTGATGATTACAAGGATGTTAGACTTTATAAGTACCTAATGTCTCAGGGTAACGATTGTAATGCAGTGCAGCGCAGGCCTTTGAACTACAAAGTTCTGCGTGGCATTGCAATTGTTATGGACTGGCGTTATGCTTACAATCAGGTAAAGGACCAGCTCGTTTCGAAATCCAATACAATAATAAATTGAATGTTAAATAAATACATAAACGCTTACACACTCATACCCCCCGCACTAGGATTCCCCGTGTCGCAGGTGGCATGGACACACACAGATACACATCACAAACATCCAAGACCCGAGAACAAACTTTGTGCTTACACAAAATTTGTCCCGGCCGGGAATCGAACCCGGGACCCCTCGCTTTGCAGGCAGGGTTACTACCAACTTAGCTACGGAGCCGTCATAGTTGGGCGCTTAATTAGTTTTACTGATATATTTATAGTTTTCCTTCATCCGATGATCTCACCATATTTAACAGAAGCTGTTAAATATTAATTCGTGTTCCTCCATTTAATAATCACAATGGTCGTTCAGGCAATTCATCAAAAGGCTTCAATACAAAAGGCGACATTGTAAACAGTTCAGTAACCTCAAACAAATATTAAATGTACATTAACGACTTCGTTAAAATAAATATAGTCAGGCAACAAGGGGATTAGAGATAAAAAGTAAAATAAAAACGGAGCTTGCTCGAAAGACCGATCGCAACAAAATCCGTACTATAATAAATGCGACAGTGTGTTTGTATGTTTGTCATATTGTCCTTCTTTCACGCTGCAATGGAGCAACGAACGAAAGTGATTTTTGGCATAGAGATATTTTTTGTACCGGAGAGTAATATAGGTGCACATCAAATGCACGGTTTCTGTGGGAATGCGGGTAAAACCGTGGGCAGGAGCTAGTTTTAAATAATTTGTTATTTATGGAATAAAGTGTGTAATCTTTTTTTAAGTTAAGATTAAATTAAATGCGGTCTTACGCAACCCACCTGACACTAGAAAATTAGGCAGGGTTTAACCTATTCGTTGTATTCCATTTATTTGTAGGACAAAAGAAAAAAATATTGTGTCTGTAAAATAATAAGGCTATTAAAATTTAAAAATAAATAATATGAATGTTCAAACATCAAGGCTCTTCTTAAATAATAATAAACAGCATTAATAGATGGTTTAGTTAAACTATGCTTTGTCTTTGTTGTTCTTTGACAATTTGAAACTAAATCGAAAGAGAAAACGTGGTTTAACTATTAAAACATTTAACACTGTTTATAAGAGCCCAGAAATGTGTTCTAGTAATGAGATTATCAAAATACCGACCATGTTACACCTTTCAACTAAAACTTTCAATGCTCTCAAATTCTCGTATCCACTCTTACAATTTAAAACTAAATATACGCTACAAAATCGATTGGTCAAGTTCAAAATAAATGCGTTTAATTTCATCTACCTACATAATAATACAGTAATAACTGTTCACCAACAGGAAATTACTACAAGTATGTTATTATCTCGCATTATTGACACCTACAGACGTGAAATTAGTCATTATGTTAGGTTAAGAAAGGAATTGTTCGTAAAAAATATGGTGTACGAATTTTTAACTTTGATAAGTTTGGACTTATGACCTGTATATGTTATGGCCTGCATGATACAGTTTTTTTATAATGTTTAATAGGCTTGCGTTTGAGGGAGATAATGTTTTGCTACAGTATGTTTTTCACCTGGGCCCTATTTAATAAAGCTGACAATCCGACAAGTCCGACATATGTCAATAACTGACAATTCGACAGTTTTTGTGTTTAATAAAACTTACAGGCGACAAAATTGTCATGGTGGAAAATTGTCATATTTGTCCCGACAATTTTCTTATTGTCAGATTAAATTTGACTGTGGTTTTTTGACATATGTCGAGTTTTATTAAACGCGTTTTTAGATGACAAATATGTCAAGATTTCACCGGTCGATTTTTGTCATATTTGTCACTTTTATTAAACAGCCTAAGCGCGACAATTCTACAATTATGTCATTTTTGACATGTATGTCGAATTGTCAGCTTTATTAAATAGGGCCCTGGTGGTAGGATGAACTCTTTTGCAAGTGTCCGTCTGGGCGGGTCTACCGCTTTGCTCGTGTATAGTCTGCCGCCAAGCAGTACTGTGAAAGTGTTTCGATTTGATGAGCAAAGTAGTCCTAATGTTTGATTGATGGATAAGTATCAATCACGGACCACGCGAAAACCATTGGAAAAACCACTATCACCGCTTGACATCGCTTGTCATCTATGGAGCTTAGTAGAATCTAGTAATAGTGCTAACCATACCACGGCTAGAGGTAATCCACTAGTACTAGATTCATTCATTTCATTAGAAAGAGACGATCAGCAGCCGGTTCTACGATCTCTACTCAAAAAAATAGTCAGAAGCTCGAAGAGAGTATAATTTTACATTGAAATGATTGTTGTTGGCTTTAATATTGGTCATTATTTGCGGCAAATCATATTTATTTGAAGACAACAGTGGTTTAATAACGAAAATAACTTCGGAATTATCGTCCATAATAATAATAAAAATGTTAATTTCGCTTTTCAATTGATTAGCAATTAATATTGAGCGCAAAAAATACCTTTCAAAATGAGGTAAGTACTCAAAGTTATCGATTACAAAAGGTGAATGACACACGTTGCTTGCAATTGCCACTGCGCTTTTTTTATTAGAAATTAGGTATAAATCTTTTTGCTATTTATAACCCATTCTGACACCTAATAAAAAGCAAAGGTAAAGTTTTTATTATAAGTGTGATAAATGAAAATAAATAGGTATTTAAAACTCTATTTGAAATAATACTTTTGCTTAGATATTTATTTTATTACATACCATATGTATCTGTGGTTAAAAAGTACCTATAAACAGACATAGTTCTTAAATGTGTACAATAATACGCAAGCAAGGGGCCCCCGGTTTGATTCCCGGCCGGGGCAAATTTTGTGCAGTAAGCCTAAAGTTTGTTCTCTGGTCTTGGATGTTGTGTTGTGTTGGTATGTAGGTATATATGTGTGTCCATGCCACGACACAGAGATTCCGAGTGTAGGGATATGATGATAGATGATAAATATGCTGTTAGTCATTTATTTTAACTTTCTTATGTGCTCCTTTGGGGCCTATTTGAATAAAGCATTTTGAATTTGAATTGAATGAGTGTGTAAGCGTTTATGATTATACTAGCTGTGCTCATGTGCACGTAGCCTAAACTCGTTGTAACATCAGCTATCTGCCAGTGAAATTCCCGTCAAAATCGGTCCAGCCGCTTCGGAGATTACCTGGAACAAACAGACAAAAATTTTAAAAATTGTTCTTTTATTATATGGGTACCGTATATACTGTCATAAGTATTTATTAAAAAACTGTTATTTTGATATTACAAACAGACACTTTAATTTTATTTATTTGTATAGATATAAAGATTAGTTACAAATAAATGTGTATAAGTAATGGCAGCACAATCAGATCGTCTATAGCAAAGTTGCAAGTCATTACAACTACATTGTATTAGCGAGTGATAGAACAAGCTTTGTGAATCAGTAGCCGAATTTTTTTGTTGACTGTACATTGTTGGTCATGGTGGAAAAGTAAAAGTCATTGTGATTGAGGTATAATAAGAGTGATTATTGATTAATCAATAAACACTGTTGTCTAGCGGGGTACCCAATAAATGTTCAACTTACGTAAAATATACATGCTTCATTTAAATATTTTTTTTTATATTATTTGGTAACGAGACGAGCTGGTCGTTTGCCTGATGGTAAGCATAACGCCGGCCCATAACAATTGCAGTGCCACCCAGAAATTTGAAACACAAAGGCCTGCGTTGCACTGCAGTGCGCTCGTTACCCTGAGACATTAGGTATTAAGTCTCATAAGCCCAGTAATTTCACTACTCGGCTCATCAAACCGGAACAAAGTAATGCTTGCTTGCTTGGCCGCAGACGTCACGAGCAAAGCTGTGGTACCAACCAAGACGGACACTCGCTGAAGAGTTAGTCCTACCACTAACTAAATACTAATACCGTACGCGAATGATGTTATCGCTTTGGAAGAATCAGTTTCTACTAACTTCGGGGGTTAAAGTAGCTATAAATATAGTCGAATTAATTCAGGGTAACTATTAAGATTATGGGCTTAAAAATCTGATCGTCATTTGATATCATTTCAGGGCAACTATATAGTATTTGTAGACAAAGCTACACCTGAATGACCTAACAGTAGAGATTTTTATCTTTAACTAGCATCAGTTGGTTTTTAGATACGTATGAAATAAGCTAAGATTGTCTACCACTTGACATTATCTAATAAAATATCTGATTTATGACCTTTCTACCTTCCGCATAATTAGACAGAGAAGAATTCGTAAGTCTCAAAGTTTTGACAGGCCTCACTCTTAAGACCAACCAGGCAGATCAAGATAGAGGAGCTAAGTTGCAAAAATAGTGACGTGTGTCTTAAGAGAGATCTTGAGATAATTGATGTGCAGCGACACAATACGTCTTAACATATGTTTTTAAATTTAGATACCCTGTTACTCTCTTAGTTTACTTCATCGAAATATTGACTCTAACCATTGGTCAGCTCATTTTAATTGATTAATAACTAGCTGCGTCCGCGTGGAAAATAATGTTTCGCATCCTGTTTAACCCCCTTAGGGGGTGGTTTTGGAAAATTGATCAGCCTATGTGTTATTCCAAGATAAACATTCACACACACAAACTTTCGCATTAATAATATTAGTAGAATAGAATAGGATAATAGGAAGTAGGATAGGTCGTAGGATAGGAAGTAGGATAGGAAGTGGGATAGGAAGTGGGATAGGAAGTAGTGTAACAAATAGGATGGGAAGTAGAATAGGACGTAGGCTGTAATCTGTTATAGAAGTAAGCCAATAGGACGTAGGATAGCAAGAAGGATAGGAAGTTTGATAGGATTACTAATAATAAATAAATAAAGATACAATTAAGTACTACATGCTCATAGGTCAGAATATATTCATTTGCATAGGTACTCCATTAAACCTTGTGTCATACAACTAAATGATGGTGCAGTTTTTTTAACAAACAATTACAGTCAAAATATTTCGATAAAAAAATCATCGCCCTTCACACAAAACCGGTTTCGCAATAATAGGTATATATTCAACCCAAAATGCCAACACTACAGTAGTTAGGTGCAGTAAGCTAAATTGATCATTCTAAAAACTCAAACACCTTTATTATCTCTGTGAATCTTAAAAAAACAACCATGAGATCAACTGTGGGTAACACAAAACTCTACCACTCGTGGTTCAAAAATAAACAACGGAGTCAACAAGCACTCAACATCAATTCCACATGCAGAGGTCAGGAACCATTGTCTGACCGCTTGTTGGTAAAAAATGTTGATAACCACATGACCAGTTTAGGTAGAAACTGCGACATTAGAAACAGTAAGGATAGTTAGTAAATACAGTCAATTCGACTCACACACACTAATTAAAGACTTATCATAAATTTACCGCACTTTGCGAATAGACAAGTTTCAAAAATAAGCCAGAATTGAATGACTGTTGCGTATTTCTTTAAACCTATGTTTTTTGACGTTTGGCGTCAGATAAATTGAACGAAAAGCAGCTGGCAGCATATTTATTTATTTATTTAATTCACAAAAGAGGTAGCATTCATTATTATATCAATGACATTTTTAATTGAAAACTGATGTTTTGATGAATCAATATTTTTTAAACTTTTTAGTTTCAACTAACTTTAAAAATGTTTTCTTCATATTCTACATTTTACTTTTATTGACATATCAACGTCTAAATATGTTTCAGTTTTACAACTACGCATCGATTAAGCACGTGGACTGCAATGAAAAATAATTCAATTTGTAGGTATTTCTTTATTCCAACCTGAGAAAGGGGTACATTTTGTTCGTCTTTAGTATTATTTTAATTGTTTAGTTTTATTTGCCTTTTCAAACAGTTTGGTGTGGGTTAATTTAAGTTAACATGCCCATACTGCATAATATGCTGTTACATCGGATAGGTACTCAAATCTCGAATATGTATAGATCGTAATTTGATTAATTGTTTAAGAATTGTACAGACGAGCAAAAAAAATTGTATTTATAATTGTAGAATTATTTGCAAAACTTTACCTAGCAATACACTAGGTCGATAAACTTCAATATGCTAAGTTAGCCTTTACGAGACAGTACTATCATGTGTTTTTTTTATTCTACAAGGTAACGAGACGAGCAACTCCTTTTTCTGATGTTAAGCATGATGCAAAACTTTAAAAATTGCAGTTCCACCTAGTACTTAGAAACACCAACCTGCGTGGCATTGCAGGGCGCTCGTAACACTGATGCAATATGCCCAGTAATATCACTGAAAACTAGAAGGGAAGAGGGAATCGAGTCATGTAGTAACATTGCACCCTCTGAAAAATGTATCCTATAGAGAAGGACTCAGCAGCCTTCAAGAACTACTCGAATTGAGTGATTTCTCAGGAAGTTTAATATCCATACACATAAGCGGTCGCATATACCATAAGCTGGAAGCTTACTTATGAGGTCACCATGCCAGACCCTATCAAAGGCCTTCGAGATATCCTGAGAAACGGCAAGCACTTCTCCGTGCTTCTCGATGACCTCCATAATTAATAATAAATTATAATTCGGATCACTCCATCTGTCGGTTCATCATCACGCTCCCACTGCTGGGATACCGGCCTTCTCTCAATGAGAGAGTGTAGGCCATAATCTGTCACGAGGGCCCAATGGGCTTGGGAATGTCACATGTACTCGAATTTTCTAGTTCTTGAGCAAGCGGGTTTCCTCACGATGTTTTCCTTCACTGTTTTTAGAGCGAGTGTAATAAATAAATAAATAAATAAACGCTTACACACTCATACCCCCGCACTAGGATTCCCTGTGTCGCAGGTGGCATGGACACACACAGATACACAACACAAACAACCAAGACCCGAGAACAAACTTTATGCTTAGGTACACAAAATCTGCCCCGGCCGGGTATCGAACCCGGGACCCCTCGCTTTGCAGGCAGGGTTATTACCAACTTAGCTACGGAGCCGTCAATCCGCACATAACTTGATGTAAGATGTTGCGGTGCCGAACCGAGATTCGAACTATGGTGCGTCAGATTGACAATCGAACAAGCTCCCGCACGGCCAGACTCTCTCTTATAGGTCGGTATTAAACTTAAAATTATGTTAAAGCCAAGAACAAAACCCGTATTTAACAATTTAGTAAGTCTACAATAAACATAACACAAAGGCTCTTGTTAAACTGGCGAGTGAAATTTTAAAACGTATGTCAGAGGTTAAGTATTATCTTATGTTAATGTTAAGACGGTGTAAATCAATTATGTGGCTTGACCCGTAGGGGTCGCGGTTCGATTCCCGGCCCGGCTTTTACTATAGATTAGGTAATGGATTGGGCTGGATTGTTTTGTTTTGTGTGGTGAGGGATATTACAATGCAATTATAATAGTACACGAACAAGAATAAATTAAAGTTTTTTTTTTATGTTATTTGGTAACTAGACGAGCTGATCGTTTGCCTGATCAAACCGGAACACAGTAATGCTTGCACACTACTGCTTGGCGGCAGACTTCACGAGCAAAGCGGTGGTTGTTACCACCGACCCAGACGGACACTCGCAGAAGAGTTAGTCCTCCCACTAACAAGAGAAAATATGTGGGCGATTTTATTATTTAAAATGGGTTTGAGTGATTGAACAAATAGTTTTTCTGATCCATAGGTAAAAAAAGGTTATCTGGTAGAAAAAGCGGTCAATGTGCAACCAATATTTTTTTACAAGTTGGTAAAAAAATACACTCTTGTAGTCTGGAATTTACTAAGCAAAAAGTTCTATTGACATTTAGTTATCTTTCTATACTTTTTCATCGCACAACACTGCAAAGATACTATTTCACAAAGTTTTAAGCGGTTTCTACGCCTGTCATCAATTTAATACTGCAAAGAGGAAAACCGCGGGGAGATTCCTAAAGGAATCTGGCGGAAGTAGCCGTTGACATCAACTACTTATTGTTTGTTTGCCCATAACAACTGCAGTGCCACTAAGAACTTTGAAACACAATGGCCTGCGTGGTACTGCAGCGCGCTCGTTACCCTGAAGCATTAGATATTAAGTCTCATAAGCCCAGTAATTTCACTGGCTACTTTGCTCATCAAATAATGCTTGCACATTACCGCTTTGCGGCAGAATTCACGAGCAAGGCGGTTGTACCAACCCAGACGGACACTCGCAGAAGAGTTAGTCCTACCACCTAATCATAGCTAAGAACATTCTCGATCAAGTTACCTTTGAAATAAAAAAAATCTAAATCAAAATCGGTCCATCCGTTTAGGAGCTACGATGTCATATAAATACACTCGTTATCTTATAACACACCTCAGTCCGGTGACACTGTAGAGGTCGCAAGACGAACAGCACGGTCCTTCAAAAAAAATAATAATAATAACACACCTCCTTTTTGCGTCGGCGGTTAAAAAAGACGTAGAGATATGATAAAACATTTGAATCTCTATTGTCATTGCCGTAACATAAATCTTTACAGCAAGCTTTACTCTAAAGCTTCATCGTTAAATGTAATGTGACGACTCTTACATGCCGAGGTAAGAATTAAACTCTGGGAATGAGTATTTTTATTATTATTTATCTTATTAAATTACTACAGTGAGCTTGAGCTTCGTGAAGGAAAGCTTTCTGATGTAACAACACTTTCTAGTACTCGTTTGGGTAGTTGACTACATCCTAAAGAAGCCTCCTGGCGCCTACTCTAAAACTTAAGACTTAAACTAGCTGCTGCCCACGGTTTCACCCGCGCGGACATATTGGATTTCATGGGTTTTATTTTTTTGCGCTGAACCCTAATTCTGTTTCGAAAACAAAAGTAGCTTCAGATACTCCTTGTAACATCAGTTATCTGCCAGTGAAAGTCCTGTCAAAATCGGTCCAGCCGTGTCGGAGATTACCCGGAACAAATAGACAGACAGACAGACAAAAATTTAAAAAATGTATGTCTTGTTATATACCTACCGTATATACTTTCATATGCCTTTTGGTAAAAAGTTGTTATTTTGATATTACAAACAGATACTTCAATTTTATTTATTTGTATAGATTGAGGTAGACATATCTATAATTGTTTGCATCAGAAACATTGTAAAACGTAAAAACATTCGTGAAAACAATGAATGCTGAAGAGTTTCTTGCTTTACTTCTCAATTGTTTGTTTACTTACTTGGAACGGGCAACTAGACTCATTTATCTTTCTTGAGCTCTCACATGGGACCCATGTCAATAATTAATTTGAATTTGAGGTTAAGAGGGCCTACCACCCCCAACTACGGCGACACTTAAGATCTGGTAAGAGAAAGCAAGAGGAAAATTTTTTTAACAGTCACACTTAAAGTTATCAGATAACGCATAATCAAAGACAATTTCTAAATTAAAAACTTTGTACTAACTTTTCCTTTCTGACTCACCGAAAAAAAAACAAAGTGTTAAGAAAACAAATAATTTAAATTCAAAGAGCGTGTTGAAACCATAGCTCAAATATTTTAAGTTCAAAGACAATAAAACTTTGTGTAATTATTGCTTAAGTAGGCTTTAAGGTTTTAAACCACCGTACTCTAAACAAATTCCTCACTCTATCTCAATTGTGGAGACGATACAACATCAAAATAATCGACAAATCCACAATATTTTTTGAGTTGCCAACATATAAAAATCTCCCATCTAATAGATTTGACTAAACTTATATTTTTTTTGCAAAATCATTGTTTTATTTATTAATTGTCTGCATTGTTTAACTACTATTATTTCTAAACGGTATACGAAAAAATCCAACATCCAGCTTTTTACTACTTAATAATCTCTTCCTTACCCGAATACGAGTCATTTTCCTCATACCCAATCCTCAAGAGATCCGAGAATTTTTAGAGTAACTCTAGGTGAAAAATTTAACCTTAAGCACACCCATATACATCATAAGCCAGCATTTCGCACATAGCAGTTAATTGTGAAAGTTCCTTAAACAAAAGACGACAAACAGCTAGACAATGAGGTGGTCTGGACAATTGTTGGACCACCGTAACGATTGCTTGGACGCTCGGACACACATGGAGTTTTCTTGTTTGATTAGCGTCGACAGTTGTTGTGTTTACCCTACGAACAAGCATACCATATTCTTTAACTTGAGCGGAGTTGGAAAGAATGGAGAAGGTATAGGCTGGTGCTAATTTATTATAATTTTCACCAGTCAATATCTCGATTTGTTTCTTAGTTAACACCCTAATGTGTGTATTGTACATACTAAAATTTGCGCTTCCTTCATTCTACTCCACGAGTTTCTTGATCCCTTTTCTGTTCTCAAAGGTATAAGTTTTGGAACAAGGCAATTAGTTTGGCTTTAGTTCTAGCTTTAACCAGATTTCAATCTTAGGCCTGGGCATATTATTATATTCTCTACTGATTTTATACTTTTAAGTGTAACGAGACGAGCTGGTTGTTTGTCTGATGGTATACATAACGCCAACCCATAACAATTGTACTGTCACTTTGAACTTTGAAATTCAAATGCCTGCGTGGCACTGCCCTCGCTACCCTCAGACATTAGAGGTGTTAGGTCTCATAAAGTAATGCTTGCACATTACTGCTTGGCAGTAGACTACACGAGCAAAGCGGTGGTACTCACCCAGATAGACACAAGCAGAAGAGTTAGTCCTGCCACGTGGTAAATGCTCGAATAACACAATAGTATCATATGTAATTTTTTTAACCTTAAAAAGATTTTTCTTGTTTCCAGGGCTATTATAAAATATGCCTTATCCTTCCTTCTTAAATCTTAGTCATCTGTAAAATAGTGAGTACGAGCCATGTATGCTTATTTCGTTTCGTAATTGAGACCGATTGTTAAGTACTCACCACATTGTCGAGTGAGTTTACTTCATTCACCGTTCGGAATATTGAATAGGTTATGTGAGGTCTCGCTTGGGCAGTTTGGCAATGATACCGTTAGGATTTCTTCTGTTACTTATCTATTTTAAAAATACTGAACTAACGCGGTCAAATGTCAAATGCCCGTCTGCACTAAAGTCACCTTAGTGTCATGTTAGTGGGAGGACTAACTCTTCTGCGAGTGTCCGTCTGGGTTGTTACCACCGCTTTGCTCGTGAAGTCTGCCGCCAAGCAGTAGTGTGCAAGCATTACTGTGTTCCTGTTTGATGAGCAGAGTTTCCAGTGAAATTACTGGGCTTATGAGACTTAATACCTAATGGCTCAGGGTAACGAACGCACTGCAGTGCCGCGTAGGCCTTTGTGTTTCAAAGTTCTGGGTGGCACTGCAATTGTTATGGGTCGGCGTTATGCTTACCATCAGGCAAACGACCAGCTCGTCTCGTTACCAAATAACATAAAAAAACAACCTAAAACTTACATAGGCAACTCGTAAACTAAGTTTTGACTTAAACACCAGCTTCCTCTGTTCAGTTCACGTTAAGCTGCTCCTACAACTGACGTTTCGTAAGTACGGGAATGAAATAAACGAAAGTGAGATACATTACTCCAGCCATACTCTAAGTGTGTTCCGCGGAACCCTAGGGTTCCGCGATACCCGTACTCAAGCGAGTCCTTAGTTTCGATTTATTTTGTAAATCTACACTGAGGAATATCTTAAGTAATGATTAAACGATTCGAGTGCGGCAGTTAATGTCACAAGGTAGCGAGCGCAATGTAGAGCCACGCAGCTTTTGTGTTTCATAGTTCTGAGTGGCGTAATTGTTATGGGCTATCATTATGCTTACCATAAGAAAGCGACCCTTTCGCCTCGTTAGCCAATAATATAAAAAGCTCATTATAGGTTTTGAAACATTGATCTACAGATGGCAAACATTAACTAAATCTGATACACAATTTTTTTTTTGTTATTTGTTAACTAGACGAGCTGGTCGTTTGCCTGATGGTAAGCATAACGCCGGCCCATAACAATTGCAGTGCCACCCAGAACTTTGAAACACAAAGGCCTGTGCGGCACTGCAGTGCGCTCGTTACCCTGATACATTAGGTATTAAGTCTCATAAGCCCAGTAATTTCACTGGATACTCTGCTCATCAAACCGGAACACAGTAATGCTTGCACACTACTGCTTGGCGGCAGACTTCACGAGCAAAGCGGTGGTACCAACCCAGACGGACACTCGTAGAAGAGTTAGTCCTACCTCTAACAAACAATTGTTTAAACAAAGTTGTTAGTAAAAAGATACCAAATTATTTCCGCAAGCTGACTCACTTCATCAGCTGTAAAAGTATTAATCTCAACCCATCGTCACAGTGAGAAACAAATAGTTCCCTCCATACCAATCGTGCTCAAAATTCTCAGGTCAATTCCTCATCGATGATTGACAAGTGATGTTTCAATACGTGAAGATATTAATGATCTATCAGTGATGGTAATACACTATGTTAAAATGTTTTATAAGTCTGCTGCAGATACTAAAGCTGTTTTGGTTAGGTTAGGTTAGGTTAGCACCTGTTAAATAAATGTTAAAGCATATTATTATTTTAATTGTTTTTAACCAACGTCTAAAAAGGAGGAGGTTCTCAATTTGTCAGTATTTTCTATGGAGATGTTGCTCAACCAATTTGAATGAATCTTTTTCCATGAGTAAGAAAGAGTAGGAAACGGAGGATGAAATTTCGTATATTGTGATATTTTTGCCAAAATCTGTTCCCGCTTTTTAAAAGCAATTTTTATCAACAACAAATTTTGAAATTTTTTTTTTTAATTTTTTGTAACGACTCGAGCTGGTCATTTGCCTGATGGTAAGCATAACGCCGGCCCATAGCAATTGCAGTGCTACCCAGAACTTTGAAACACAAAGGCCTGCGCGGCACTGCAGTGCGCTCGTTACCCTGAGACATTAGGTATTAAGTCTCATACGCCCAGTAATTTCACTGGATACTCTGCTCATCAAACCGGAACACAGTAATGCTTGCACACTACTGCTTGGCGGCAGACTTCACGAGCATCTCTCAATATTATCTCAATATTACTAATAGAGGTCCCTTTTTACATGACTGCCCAATAAGGAGTGTAATGTTTTCAGAGTTCATGTATGTACCTTCCAAACCCATAGGAAATGTGTGCGTTCATATCATGGTGCAATAATGTAGGCATGTATGCTTAGAAGATATCTAATCACTCACACCTTGAAACCACTCAGGATTATTGTTAACGGGAAACGCTGACTCAGTCAAAGAACTGACTCGACAAGGACTCAGCACTCCAAACAATCCGCCTCATTCTTGTACAGATACATTCTAACAACATCTCATTAGATGCTTTTAAACCTCGCCTCATAAAAAGCAAAATTTCAATTCAAGAGTTAAAAATCCAAGTAGTACAAAGCTCAGAGCAGAAGCCTAAAAAAGATAAACATTTGAGTATAGACACGCCCAAAAATCGAACAAGAGTACACACTTGACCTTTGCAAAGTAACCATTCTTTATTGTAGTACAACTGGACTGAGCACTCTTGGAGTAGGTGCTTGTGGAGTGTCGAGTGACTTGACCTGTTTTACTATGGTAAAGTGCCAACACACAGTGCATACAGCCTCACGTTTGTACTTAGACTGCACGATTGAGCGTAAAGCCAGCCATACACGCTAAGGTCTACCAGAGACGACTGCAGATAGACCGGTGCGAACTGCATAGGTCAGGTCTCATACACGCTCCGGTCTACCTGCGCAGGCACAATTGGACAGGCATAGGCAGACCTCTCCGGTAAATCGTAGCGTGTATGGCAGGCTTTACAAACTCGACTGGGCGCAGTTGGTTATGTGCGTGATTGGCTGCAGTAAAAAAGCTCGTTTGCAAACAACTGCGGCTGCATGCAGTCGAGCATGTAGGTAGGCATGTAGGTAGCAGGTGAGATATGTATCAAATGTATAAAAAAGCCACCATAACAAATGATTTCCTCATCTTCATTTTAAATTAGTTTTTAATTAATGTTATTTTAGTAAAATCTTGAGCACAATCGAACTTTTTGCGGCTTTAATCTAACTTAATGTAAGAATGGCTACATCCCGGATCAAAGATTCCATTGAAAAAATTGTATTGTAATTTATTGTTAAGCTGATTAACTGTTTTCTTGTGACTGGCAACCCGGCAACTGTTGATGTAAAAATAATAACCTCAAAGTGTTACTTACGTAACTTAGAACTTATGTAGCGTGTACCTACATATTTAACATCTTTTATACAGCACTAGTTGCGGCCCACGGTTCCACACGCGTCTAGATTCTTACAGGAACCATGCATTTTTCAGAGAGCATTCCAATTACGTTGCTCCACGTCTCGTGGATTTAGTGAAACGATGGTCCAATTTCGAGAACACATACGGTCACTCTATTCAGAGCGTGCCATCGCTCCAATTTTCTGTCATTCTATGCCTCGAGTATTGTCAACTGAACGCGAAATGGAACGTCGTATCGGCCACTAAGGATGAGTTGGAACGTAACGTAACGTTGGATTTGGGACGTTTTGATTTCTAAATTTTTCTATCACTCCACGTAATACATCTGATATTCCTCACACACAGGTGGTTTTTGGAACGTTAGATTGGAATGATTTGGGTTGCAGTGTTCGTGTATGTGGACTCTTACCTGGTCCGTAAATAATCTCAAAACACGTCAATCTTTCGGTCCATTACGGCGTGAAAGAAGGACAATCCAAAAAACATGCTTTCGTATTTATAATATTACTAATTACAGTACTACATTGATTTCCCGTAAACACTCTCTTATATGCAAAAAATTACGTGGATCATCGTGGAGTAGAATTACGTTTGACCACTATCTCACCTGTTTGTAAGTGATGATGCGGTCGACGATGATACACGCTTGCCTAGATTAACTCGCACTTTGAAGGGTTCTAGCGAAAAATTCAGACTCAGGCAAGGAGTCCCACCCCAAATTCTATTTGCCTAACACTATACTTGTTTTAAAAAATATTTAATTTTGCAGCTTGCGGTAGATCTAATAACTCCTTTACAAATTCCATAGGTCAGTTAAATACTGCATTGCGCTCGTCATTCTCAAACATAAGCAATCGGTCTGATGCAAGTCTATTCATAACTAAAAAAACATAAAATGTTTGTATTTTAACTGTAGTCTCAGCCTTGATGAGGCGAAAAGCAGGGTCACTGAACAATAACCAATTATAGTTGTACTTGACAAACTTTATTGCGCTTTGAATGAAGTTAGCTACGCGATTTTGTTCTTTTTTACACTACATAGACCCTCTTTAAGACCAAAATAGCGTGTGTTTACCAAATCGGGAACTACGCGTATACACCTCCTTACAATAAGATAACATGGAATAAAATAAACTCTTGTGTTTTTTATACACCATATATACGGGTCTTTTTACTCCAAAATCGTGGAAAATCAAAAGAGTCTTTCGCAACTACGACCTCTATCATTTTTTTTTTCAAATTGCTTTGTATTTCACCGCAATCTCATCTGGTGTCAAGCAACGAAGCAGTTGATAATGTAGCAAGGTTGCCTAGAAGATACCTGTTCATTCTCGTCTTGAATTCAAGTCGTGCCTATCCAGGAAAAACAGATGATGGCAAAGATTTCAATTTTTTAGCTGTCCACGATGTGGTTGAAGCCATACAATCGGAAAATGTTGGCGGGGGACGAGGGAAGACGGCGTGTTGTGATTGGTCAGTTTCAAACTCATACGTCAGATGAGTGAAGATGGCGTGTTATGATTGGTTCGGCTGGGTGGCCTTAAGCAGTGATTATGCTTAACCTTGACGAGCAGGGGTGCCAGGCTAAGCGGACTCTATAGGTTTTATGAATCTGTGGTTGAAGCAAAACGCTTGGTGTGTGTAGGACGTCTATCAAACACAAGTTAATGACAAAAGGCCGTAAGTCTGTTCTTGCGATGAAGTTATTTGGTGAATAAAGTTGTGTTTTAAGTTTTGCAAGCGCTGTACACAATCTTTGCTAATCACAACATTGATTTGTAGATGAATCGATGGTACTTACTGTTTGATTGTCAGAATGAATAGATTACATCTCCACTCTAATGCTAGACTAATAAATATTGTAGTAATAACAATCTATTAGAGAGATTACGATAGATTGGTGTACGAGTATTACATATTTGAATTGTAGAGCTAAGAATAGTGTAGAACTGATGTAGTATGATAGTAGAGCCGATTGTATTATAGGCAACTAAAATGTCTAAGGTCGCACGGAGTTCGGGAACCATTTTGAACCTAAGTTCAACCATGATCTAGTTTTAACTCATGAACCTAGGTTCGTATATATTATATAGCTTCAACTTCGGATTATTTTAAACGAGCATTTCAACATATAATGCTGTCAAAGCTTTAGTTCTGAATTGGGAATTGAACTGCCGCCTTACTTGTAGGATGCAGCTTTTAAACATTGGTATTTTTTTATAGAAATAAAAGTGAAGGTGAGCAGGTCGTTTAACTAATAGTAGGCGCTGTGCGTGCCAATCACCTTTCACTATAACGTTGTATGGAAAAGTTTTGTATGACACTGCACCCTATGACATTGATTGAGACTTACCAATTTTTAACGTATTTAAATTCATTTTTTTTATTTCCATTGGCCACAGGGGTGCGCGCATGAAAGTTAAAATATAAGTTTAAACGCTAAACTCACTTTTTTCTGTTTCAGGTACACCATCTTCTAGATTAGTAACATCTGTGGCGCGAACAGGAGAATTAGAAGTAAATAACATAGTACGAGCACACCGTCTGAGACCTTCCCGCAGAGTTAGAACAAGG
Organism: Crocallis elinguaria; assembly: GCA_907269065.1. Classification (NCBI taxonomy): domain Eukaryota; kingdom Metazoa; phylum Arthropoda; class Insecta; order Lepidoptera; family Geometridae; genus Crocallis; species Crocallis elinguaria. The sequence continues at coordinate 6,347,633 of OU026076.1, forward strand.
GGCACTTCGAAAAATAAAAGATTGAAAAGAGTCCTTAAGATGTTTTTCAAGTGGGCCGATATTTCATCATCAGCCGTCAGTCATACATCCATCAGAAAGCTCAAACTCTCTTTGTTCATCAAATCGAAACACATTAATGCTTGCACATTGAATTAAAGACTTCTAAAGAAATCCAGTTCTACACCTTCCAAGCACTACATTGATTAAACAAAAAACGAGTTATTTAATAGGTTCGCAACTCTCGATTGTTTTGCGTTTGCGCAACGCGCAGCGTCCACTTTCTTGATTGAGAGGTGTGAGCGATGAGTGGTGTCATGGCAGGAAATACTAGACTACTGGCTTTCGCTTGGGGCTTTGCCTGCGTAAACTATGCTAACATTGTAAAACAGTGAAGTTTGTAAGTTTGTTTTTGATTGTATGTTTCCGCTAACCACTGTTGTCAGCGTGTTACCACCGCTTTGCTCGTGAAGTCTCCCGCCAAGCATTAGTGTGCAAGCATTACTGTGTTCCGGTTTGATAAGCAGAGTAGCCAGTGAATTTACTGGGCTTATGAGACATAATACCTAATGTCTCAGGGTAACGAGCGCACTGCAGTGCCGCGCAGGCCTTTGTGTTTCAAAGTTCTGGGTGGCGCTGCAATTGTTATGGGCCGGCGTTATGCTTACCATTGGGCAAACGACCAGCTCGTCTCGTTACCAAATAACATAAAAAAAATTACCGCACCCGATTCTTCATTACATAAAAATATTGAATTCCGCCGCATTTCGCAACAACCTGTATAAAAGTCTAGTGCTAACGCCAGCAATGTTGCTCTACTACGTTTATTATATAAAATAATCATTATTATATTGTGAGAATTGAATAGTTGTATAAGCATTTGTCTAAAATAAGAAACAACGTGCTAAAACGTGAAATGAATAAAACATAAATTTGCTTCTTTCGTTTTGAGAAACACAATGATAAAAATTCCTAAAACTATGTGAATAAAAACAATGGCAGCTCAAGATTATTTAAAAATAAAAAATAATTAATATAAATTATGATTAATGATGCAAAATAAGAATACAACTTAAAATGTGATTTTTATATACCTAATGTTATTTGCAATAAGTCACCACTGAATTTGCCGAAAACCAAAATTAAAATTTCCATACGACCACAGAATAGATAATAATACAAGTATAATATAAACTAAAACTAAAATAATAAATAGTTTTAACTGATTAATAATCGTTTCCAAAAACGCGACAGAAAGTTCACTAATAAAAACAAGTATTCTCGCGGTTCCTGATTCTTGAGATAGGTACAGGCGAACCTAATTAGGAGGAAGAGGTCCTATCTAAATGATCGTTGTATTTATTTAATCGAGAGAGAAAGTTAGTTGACTTTGCGTAGATACTTCAGAAGCGCCCAGTTGTTTCTATTTTACGACAGTCCAACCTGCGAGACGGGCTATTGAGCAACGCAATTATATCGATAATAATTTTATACAATACTCGATCCGAATTATTCGATACATTCGATTCGATTATAGTATCGATTGCGTTTATGCTCAACCTGTCTAATTAAATTTATTACACTGCTGTGTTTAGACTGCTAATGTGGGAATAAGTTACATTTAGTGTTAATTACGTGACGTCTGATAAATCGTACGGTGTGTAATTTTAAATTGATTACATGTGTAATCTTGTGATCTTAAAACACTTGCTAAATGCTTAGCGTATTGCAAAACAAACTTTGAAGCAAATTCAACGCTAATAAAAACATTAAAAAGTTATGCAATAGTGTATCAATTATTCATCCTGCATAGTTAAGTCATATTTTATGTGTAGTCTTTATTATACTTCAGCTTGCCACTCGTCTAGTGAAGCGCTTCGCACACGAATGCGACTATTCGTGCGTTACGACGACGATTTTACTACATTTACTATATTTTTTTGTGTATAGTATTGGATAACAAGACGAGCAGGTCGTCGTTGGCCTGTTGATAAACGTAACGCGTGCCCTTAAGAATTAAGGTACCAGGACTTTGATACACAAAAGTTTCGTTGGAACTTCAGTACGCTCGTTACCATGAGACGTCATATTATATCAAGTATTATAATAATTAAAAATAATTTTACTGACTTCTTTGCATGCATGCTTAACAGAAAACAATATCTTTCTTTTTTATTTCGGTAAGGGAAAATAGTTGATTTCTGATGAGAGAGTGTAATTTTTACTAGATAGACTGCTGATGCTACATGATATCCTAAACCTGATTAAAGTCAGTTGACTGTTAAACTTGTATTGAAACGTCAATAAGTACATTATTACACTAAAACAATTAATCTTAACCAAGATAACAATCCCCGTTTTAATTTATTCACAAGTTATAAAAGTACAATCGATCAGTTCGGCGCCTCTACTCGAGTACGATGATCGATTGGTTGTCGCCTCGGACTCGATTTGACAGGTATCGATAATTAATCGAGTCGGGTTGATGCGGGCACAATCGAACGGCTTTATAATTGTTTTGTGGGCTGGCCTATTTCGATTATACGTATGAATATTCATGCGGATTCGGAAAGTAAAGAGTGAAAAGAAATAAATTAAAAGTTGTGCCATAAACAGTTTTCGATAATCTTTGACATTTATCAACTAATTATATCATTACATTTAAAATCCCTACTATATTGTTATGCTGATACGTTGCACCAAATAAGTACGTATTTTGGTCATACTAGGTGGTAGGACTAACTCTACTGCGATTCTCCGTCTGGGTTGGTACCACCGCTTTGCTCGTCAAGTCTGCCGCCAAGCAGCAATGTGTAAGCATTACTGTGTTCCGGTTTTAATGAGCAGAGTAGCCAGTGAAATTACTGGGCTTATGATACTTAATACCTAGTGTCTCAGGGTCACGAACGCACTGCAGTGCCACGCAGGCCTTTGTGTTTCAAAGTTCTGAGTGGCACTGCACTTGTTACGGGCCGGCGTTATGCTTACCATCAGGCAAACGACCGGCTCGTCTCGTTAAAAATACCATTAAAAAAAATACGTCGCGTATTTTACCGACGCGACGTTTTGATATAATAGTATGAGCTCGTGACTTTGACGGACTAAATTGCTCAATACTAAACGGTTCATATTATGTAACCGATGGACGGTAGCATCTCTACGCCACTAGAGCCGTTCAGCCGAAGTAGCAGCGATGACATCCCTAACCTAATGTCAAAGTATGGAACAGTGTTTAAGATAAAAAATATTTTTAATCTAAGCCAGTTTCCTCTTTATAACTTACAACTGCTATTTTTGACATTTTGATTTTTAAATTGATATTTTTTGATAGCTTGTTAATAAATTAGTTATAATAATGATTGTATGTCATGAAATACTCGAACAAAACTAGGAATATAATAAACTTAAACTAATAACCATTCGTTCTCAGAGAAATCTAGACAATAAATAAGAACATATCGACACAGAACTTCCTGCGATTATCAAACTTGTTTAAGCAAAACCGTAAAATATCAACAAGTCAACTTTCTAAGCTTATAAGTCTTATAACCCCAACACCTGTGCTCAACCTACATTACTACATGACTTACAACAATAATGTAACATTAAATCGTAACGTTCTATGCTTCGAACAGATGTAGTACGTAAATCAATTTTTCGCAACAATGGTGTACATTCTCAAACAGCAAAACGAAACTACCAACTCTCAAGCAGACTATTACGAACCTTATATTTCAAACAGTAAGAATCAAAGTTCTGAATTATGAAATAGATAGATATGTCGTTGCTTATTAAAGGAAATGTAACAATGTGCACTTGCGTCCACTCGCAAAGCTTAAATGCTTGCGCCAGATCCGAAGTGTAAAGGAAACTGTTGAGCTGAGAGTAAATTGTTTGATTTGTCGTTTGATATTTCGAAATAGGGATTGGATAGCGATTAAATAATAGTAGATAATAGATAATCGTGGCTGTAAAACTGATGATAAGTATATCGAAATAGTAAAAATGTATGTGACAATTTTGGATAGTAAAGATGATTATGTAAAAGTACATTAATAGGGCGTTAGGACCTATATAAATGTAGCATGTAAATTAAATGATAAACGCAGGCAGGAATGTAATGTAAACAAGAAATAACCACAGCTTATCGTTAACTTTAGTAACGGGATATTTACCATGTATTTTATTTGTTTTGAGCCCTCGATATTTCGGCACTGTTGCAAGCGCCATGTTCACGAGGAAACTCCTCGTGAACATGGCGCTTGCAACAGTGCCGAAATATCGAGGGCTCAAAACAAATAAAATAGAGGAAACTCCTCGTGAACATGGCGCTTGCAACAGTGCCGAAATATCGAGGGCTCAAAACAAATAAAATACATGGTAAATATCCCGTTACTAAAGTTAACTCTTGTGTTAGTGACCATGAAAGTTTAAAAACTTATACAGCTTATCGTACCATAATAATTATATGAGGTAACTAAAAATCATGTAATATAGCTTATTGATAAGTTATTATTGATAATATTATGGTCCGTTTCAAGCTTGCATTCCAACATTTGATTATTCATTATTTACGATGACACAACTGACACTGTGAACTCAAATCATTCTTCCCAACTAATTTGTCTACTTTCCACATTAATAATCATCAAAACAATTTGTCGCTACGCGCTGATATCAATTTTATATTTAAGGTTATTGATATAACTATCTTAAGTATACGATATAGCTATTGACAAATGTCTCCGAAGTGGTAACACCATCGGTTCCCACGAAAGCGGTATTATAATTTTAACTTGTTAGGAAATCAACCTGATTGTGTGTAAAAACAATTAAATTGAGATTATGCAAATCACTGTGCTGATTTCTATTAGACTGTCAGGTTGAAGTGTCTATTTAGATTAGGAGGTGCGGTGAGCTTTAGTAACGTGAAAGGAGTTTTTTCTGACTGTAGGCGACACATAATTATTGTACAAAGGCGTCCAGATAAGGGGGGCTAGCAGCGGGGTAGCGGGGTACAAATGTTTGTAATTGGTCAGTTCTTGACAGTGCACGATCGGCTCTTACCCGGCGCACCGAGCCCCACCGCGATTTTTAATAATTTTTTTCCACTGTAATTTTACCAGTATTTTTGCTTATTTATAAATATATCTTCCCGCCAAACGCGTTCTTTTCTTCAGAACAAACTATCAGCAACAGTCTCCTTCGAACCGGATAGTGTAGGCGACACATAATTATTGTACAAAGGCGTCCAGATAAGGGGGGCTAGCAGCGGGGTAGCGGGGTACAAATGTTTGTAATTGGTCAGTTCTTGACAGTGCACGATCGGCTCTTACCCGGCGCACCGAGCCCCACCGCGATTTTTAATAATTTTTTTCCACTGTAATTTTACCAGTATTTTTGCTTATTTATAAATATATCTTCCCGCCAAACGCGTTCTTTTCTTCAGAACAAACTATCACCAACACTGACTATAAAATATAATTACTAGTTAAGGTGGTTATATTTTTTTTGGAGTGTACTCGGATTTTTTGTTCGGATTACGATTCTGTTTGTTAGTGGGTTACTATTACTGTTTCACTGTAAATTAATTAAGACCCAAAAGAGAGAAGCGAACCGTTGAGTTTAAATTTTGATGTTAGATTGTGACCAGGCTAGTTAAACTTCAGTTACAAATACGTTGAAGTGCTTTTAATTTCTACGAAATTTTAAGGCACAACATGTCATGTGTCGTTTTTACCATCACAAAACATAAAAATTCTTGCTAGAAAGAGTATCAACAATAAAATATACACAGAATTAAAGTTGGGGCCGAAATGAGGTCAATTTTAATGTCGGAATAGCCTATCTCTCAATACTTTTAGATTAAGACTAGCTTTTCTAAGACTAGGTTTTCACCCACGTTCCCACAGGAACCATGCATTTTTCCGGGATTAAAAGTAGCCTATGTTACTCCGGCCCCTAAACTAAACTATGCAAAAAATCACCTCGATCCGTTGTTCTTTTTCTGCGTGAAAGAAGGACAAACCAACAAACACACTTTCGCATTTATAATATTAAGTAGGATTAGTAGGATTCAGAGAAGAGTCTAAGTGTGGACTAATTCATGTCATAATTCTATAGAATTCTGATGTATGGATGCTTACTTGCTTAGGCTTGTCTGTAAATCTTAGCCTTAAAGTAATGAAATGGTTCCACACCACCCAGCCTCATACGGTCACCACATACACATGCATGTAGTATGTCAGCCTTGACACAAAATTACTCGTAATCATGACTTATTCATTTATCATCTAGTTCTACTATCATTACAATCAAGACCGTTCACTTTCATGACTCTTTGTGTTCTCAATGCTGACTTTAAACTTGTTAATTTACCTATTTCAGATAGATCATAATATACTCGTAATACCTAACAGGTGATTCTAGTACTCGCGTCATTTGTTTCTATTAAAAGTTAGTGCTTTTAGTGCATTTTATGTCTATTTTGGCCTCGATTCTGGCGTCACCATGAATTTTAGTATCACTCTCTCTCTCTCTCAAGTAAGAACATGAAAAAGGGATGAAATATATTTTAGACCTATCACATTGTTCCACTTGCTTATTATATGTCTACTAGTGTAAGTATGATTTTAGTGGCATGTAATTTGTTAAACATGAAAGATATTTGACAGCTCTAAAAATAAAATTAGACCTATCAAACATGTTCCATCCCTTTCTCTTGTTACTTATTGGGCGATACTTCAATTAGGAATAGTTTTGTGACGCCAGAATCGACACCATTCCGAGATACAGATCTGGCTGGTTCTCAAATTCCTGTTGGTGGATGAGATGAATCCACTTACTTCAATAATTAGGTCTTCTAAGTTAAACCTCTAGCTCACCTGATGCTAAAACCTGAAGCTAAGTTCATCAGAAACTGAAGATAACCCCACTCCCATCATAGCTTCAAAGTAGGATACCGCATTCGTATTATAATGTAAAATGTTTATAAACAACTTTCGTTTCTTAAGTCACAAACGGTTGCAAAATTTTCCGTTGACGAGCAAGTTATAGCAAACTTGATAATGAGCGTTTATAATATGATTGTAAGTTATAAAGCGTTCGTCTTTACCTGAAAATGGTACGTACGTACTAGTACTATGTGAACGAATTGGCGTCTAATCGCCAGCATTGCTGGAATATGCTGACAACTGGTAAAATAAACTAGAACATTTGGATTGTCAATGGGACAACAAAGTGTTAACTGTTTTTGTGGATTAGTAATATATCATATTTTATCTGTATTAATTAGGTATATATGTAGTATTTTTCAAGCTATTAACCAAAAATAGCAGTCCATACCGTTTAAAAGAGCTTCTTTCTGTGGAGCAGCATTCACGGTTAGTAGTCATCTAATTTCCATCTTTCGCTACAGTACAGTCGTGGAAAAATATAACGTTACTCCATGATTGACATGCGCGTAGTAAATAATATCTTGTAAAATAAAGCTATCAACAGTTTCAACAGATTTCCCTGTTCGGTCGGCTGATAAAAAGGTTGACAAAGGATATTGTATGGAGAGTCTCTATTGTTGTTTGTTTTTAGCGAACCGCAACGCAGTGACAAGTTGTTGACTTGGGCGGGAGCAACGGTTTGAATGTTGCTCTACTTTATTTTGTTTAAAGATATTGGAGATTAATAATTAACATAACAATTAAAATTAATAGTTTAATTCAATTAGTGAAACTGTATATGAAAATATTTTAGTGACATTAATATGTATAATAATTTGGTACGCGCTTTTTACTAATATTTATCATCTGTTTAATCTTAACTACTTTGTTTTCCGTCACATTAAAATTTCGAAGACCAATTCTCATTAGAATGATCATTTGAAACCGGATATTCTATCTTATTCTTAATTTACATTCCATAAAGTTATTCTTATGTAGTAATTTGTTGTATGCGTTAGCTTCTCTTTTGCCTTGTTTTTTAAAAAAAAAAATGTATGTACACTTTTCACCCTGAAAAAACTATTACAAAGGGAAAGCGATAAATTATGGGAACCACATGTAGCTTAATGACTATTCAAACGAAATCTAATAACGTTAGCCAATTAAGCACTTCACTCCTTTTTTAAATCTGAAATTATTTCTCAACTCGCTGCAGCAATCAGCCCATTCAATTCAAGATTTAATGCTAAACGCCTGATTAGATCCAGACCAGCTTCCAGATCTAGCAAATCATGTTTGAATAAACACGAACCCAATTGACAGAGTTACATACCGTATCGGTTTATAAAGCTAGTTCGACTTAACAGTGCACCTATCTAGATCTACGATATGCTGAGGTTCAGTTTATGACTGTATTGGTTTCTTAGATGATACAAGCAATACAATGCTCTATGGACAAAAACAGTTTGTTAGTGGGAGGACTAACTCTTCTGCGAGTGTCCGTCTGGGTTGTTACCACCGCTTTGCTCGTGAAGTCTGCCGCCAAGCAGTAGTGTGCAAGCATTACTGTGTTCCGGTTTGATGAGCAGAGTATCCAGTGAAATTACTGGGCTTATGAGACTTTATACCTAATGTCTCAGGGTAACGAGCGCACTGCAGTGCCGCGTAGGCCTTTGTGTTACAAAGTTCTGGTGGCACTGTAATTGTTATGGGCCGGCGTTATGCTTACCATCAGGCAAACGACCAGCTCGTCTCGTTACCAAATAACATAAAAAAAAACATTATAGAATGGTTTCGGCATAGCTGCCAGTGATACTTCTTTTGTTATAGTGAAATTATGGATTTCCAAACTAGTTGCAACTGTGTTTCAGGAGAGAAACATAAAAAAACAACTACTTAGTTAAAAAACAAATGAATCACACGATCTCGCGACAGTGCAAATGTAATTTAAGAAGTGCCTAACCGCGTAATGTCTAACTCAATTTTTTTGTGACATTTTTAACAAGTTTAGAACTTTATCAGTTAGACAATGTCCGTTAATCCTTGATTTAAGAAGTGTCTATAACAGTTGTCTATGTCTAAGTCACTTCCGTTGTGACATTTCTAATTAATTCAAAAGTAAAAGTTTCGTTGTGATGATTATAACTTTTACCTACATAAACAGACGTCTAAATGTTGGTTCTTGTGATAATAAGGTTATTGCATTTTTTTTTCTAGGTATAAACTTATCGCCAGCCGTTCTAGTGTCAAAATTTTGAAGTCACATTAATTATTTGATGGAATCAGGCGTTACTATGCGGAAGTCCATTTTAAATAAAATAAACAATGTGGGTAATCAACTTTTTATCAACGAATTAAAACTATAAATTACCTACATTATAATTATATCTTATTCACATTAATTACTTTGCGGTCACCCATCCAAGTATTGACTGCAGTGAAAGTGGCTTCACTTTCCCAATCGGTTAAGAACGTCAAGCTACGCTATAATGCATTGCTAGGTGTTATTATAAAACCTAGCAATTGATGTGCCAATATACAATTATCGTAATAAATTCGTTATAGTAGAGCAACATCCGGTCCATATCTATAGAGAACAATAGGAACTTTAGTGGGCAACGACACAAGATTGCATTTTGAAATATTCACAAACTCATTCCGCGCCCGTCTGTCTACCCATAACCGTATTACAAGTTTTACAAAACTACCTTAAACATCGAAAACAAATCTTATTACTATACGCATACGAGTTATAGAGACCGAATTTGGAGAGTGTTTTAAAATGCCGTCAAAAGTAAAGTTCTGCCACAGTAAACAAATATTACAGTAAGTCATATTTGGTATCACACCTTGTGTCGGGTATATCTTTTTATATTTGCGATAGGTTCGCGATTGATAACTATTTTTTATCTGATTTTAAATGATGATGTAATCAATAACATACGTTAGGTGCTAAGCAACTAATTTTCATTTTGAGAATTTTCTACGATAATGCAAACTGTTTATCACTTGATTTAAAAATGTTTTCTTAGGACCTCACAAATCCCATTGACGAACGCGATATGAAAGTGAGGTATGTTACTTACCTAATTATTCTACTGGATGTACTTATTGTAAGTATAAAGTTGGTAAATTATGTATTTTATGGATCTTTCTCTAATAAACAGTGTATAACGGTGGTATAGTTACACTATGTTTTGTCTTTGTTGTTCTTTGACAATTTTAAACTGAATCGAAAGAGACGAAACATTGTGTAACTATTCAACCGTTATACAGAGTTTATTAGTAAAAGCCTTTGCTTAGTCACCAGGAGAAGAAATCCTTACTTTAACCTACTGCAATGACTGCACCACAAATTCTACAAAAAGAATGAAGCTTTATTAGTACTGTCATTAGGGCCACTTTTACATGATTATCATATGTTTGTTTATTGGTTAAAAATGTATTTATGCATAGAATGTGACCTTAAAGGGTCGTGACCCGTGAGAAATTGATTTTTGACCGTTCCGGGAGAAGATAAGGTATTAATTGTCTAACAAATTACTATAAAAATGTGTGCACTTATGTGTTTGAACTTTTGGAATTGATAAAGTAGATGAAGTAGGTTTTTAAACGCGTTGATATATTTGAAAGTGATGTAAATTTTGAGAGGTAGCAGAAGTATTTTTTTTATCTTCGCATTTTTGCTGATGTTTGTCACCTTTTTGGAAAATTGATTGTTTTTTTTAAGAATGAGGCAATACATTTATGTTAATTTTAATGGTGTGAGGCCTTAGAACCCATCGAGGCTGTGGTATTTAATACAATTTACGTTACGTACTTCTTTCCACTACAGCCTTCTCATAATTATGTCCATGCATTTATTGGCCAGTTTTAATTTATACAGGGTATAACAGCAAAGAGCAAAATATAAACAAGTGGGAACCACAGACTTACAGTTACAAATCTGTGGTGGGAACCAACGTCATCGACAATATCGCGATATTTGAAATTTCATCCTCCCTCAGGGGTGGTATTTGTTAATAAAAATGTATAAACACCCCTTGAGATTGTACCCTAATCATTAAACAATAATCTTTTAAATCGGTTGTAATTTGACGGAGAAATCGAGAAACATCGCCAGAAAAAAAGAACCTCCTCCTTTTTTCGAAGTCGGTTAACTGTTACAAAAAAAATACAAATTTTTTATCTATTGTTGGTGTGTTCCGCCCAGTTTGGTCACCATTCATGATCGTTCCAAATCCATCCAATATATTTTATGGAGCGGCGAGTAACATAGACTACCTACTTTTTATCTCAGTAAAACGTACTGTTCCTGTGGGAACGCGGGTGAAACCGCGGGCAGAAGCTAGAGCGTACTATAATAAATGCGAAAGTGTGTTTTTAGGTTTGTTGCTGCGACAAACCAACTTGTTTGTCCCTCTTTCACGCAGCACGCAGCAACGGAGCAACGGATCGACATGATATCTGGCATAGATATACTTTATGGATATCAGGAGATTAACATAAGCAACATTTTATACTGGAAAATGCACTGTTCCTGTGAGAGTAGCTACGCGGGTGAAACTGCGGACAGAAGCTTTTACATATTTTATTAAGTATAGAATGTAATGTAATAATTAATATTAGGTAATGTCGCCAGCTTTTTGGGCACCCTACCTGCAGAAGGCGACCTTAATGCTGTTTTTTATTTATAAGGTTTTGTTTAATTTTGTTTTTAATTGATAAATTCTTAGTTTTTTATTGAAATGTAGAGAAAAGAAACACACATTGTTATTTATTATAATAGTAAAGATAATAATTTTTGTTGAAATCAGATGAATATTTCTTAAGATTTTTTACTTATTGGCACAGTGGACATGACGCTTGTAATAATTTACAACCAGTTTCATAGTCTGGGAAGTTTGTCTCGGGATATTATGAGGATACTATACTACTTCTTTATGACCCACGTCCCACAGTTACAACGAGGTATACCTAAGTGAGAGTGCATGATATCATGGAGTTTCAGGGTTTACCCACCTTGACCTGGGAAAATTATTATTGAATTACGTTTGGTCATCAGAATCTCATCTGTTTTTTTTATTCTTTTGGATCAACGAGCGTCAATTGCATCAATTATCTTCGTAATCATTATGAAATATTATAGCATTCCATTAGTTACTAATTAGTATATTGTTAAGTTTGTCCACAAGCAATTAAAGAAAACGTGTATTTTAATTGCTTGGGTCAACACATCCGCTAGCATGCACATCATACATATTCTCACACATAGATAATATACAAGTATAAAATTGGCACTTACCTATTAAATTCGACCATAATGATGACAGCTACTGCTATGTAATGTACACTTGAAGGTTTGCATACCTACGATACAAGAATTAATTCTTAGTGTAGGTTATGCTCGTCATGAATGAGCGTAACACAAGCTTATAGCTTAAGTATTTTTACATCTTTTGTGTGATTATTAAGTACTTATGTAAACTTGTATTTGGATGAAATAAATTATTATTAGGTATTATTATTCTATTTTTTTATTTTACCATGCAGTGTTCGTGGGCATAGGTAGGTTGTCTCTGACCACCAAGGAGGATCATCAGTGATGACCACAGATACTGCAAAATGATCAAAGGTCTGCACTTAAAATAATGTAAAATAAGCGCCAAAAGATTTGTTAAAAGTAGTTTAACTTCGTTTTCTTGTGACTGAAACAAAAATGAAGCTTACCCGCATTAAAAAATCAATAACAGGGTAAATCCACACTCACTGGATCCAACCTAAGTACACGTTGGTTCTCTTTTGCGACAGACGACACTGCAACATTTTATATTTTTACTACCCAGTCCGTCGTCAAGAATTATCAATTTTATTATACCGTTGCTATCTATTATTAAATATAAAGACGAATAATAATTTTACACGCGTATCAATAAATATTTTGCGTCTATTTTAATCACGTATCCAATTTATTACCAAGTCGTTGGGTAAACGGTAAAAATTACAATAATTCATGTCGCAAAGACGTTTATAACCTACACTATACAATATATAAAAATATATAGCTATATAAATACCGGTGAATGTTAGAAATGGTAAAACAAATGACGGTAATAATTTCGGTTACTATTGACAATAAAATGGATTAACAATAAATATTGCATTGACAATAATTTATAAAACTTAACGGTTAATTTACATACAATTACGACGGCAAAAAAGCAAAATGAACTTTATGTGAAGGAAATAAATCATTTTCTTGCTTGAGATTAAAATTAGTCATGATTGGTGGTACAAGCTTTTGACAGCGGCTTTGTTTGCATGGATTTTGATGTTACAAATAAATTACTAACGTTAAATAAGTTATAGCTTTAAATGTTTTTATTAAGCTCGAATTAATAATGAAGCTTTTGATCATACATTTGATACATTGCAAATGTAGCAATAGCATATTTAAATTAATAAAATATACCTATTCTAGGGATACGGTATACGGTATAGAGGTAGGAGGTATATATAAATAAATGTATTTTCTTTCTTGCTTTCTTTCTTAGGTATCATAAAAATACAGGATGTTTATTTCCTACATTTGGCGGGTGCGATTTCCGGCTCTGGCAAGTGACTTTTAAGAAATCTTTGAATGCAGTTATTTTTATTTCAAAAATAAAGAAATGTTTCCTTTGAGTAACATTTGCTAACACCAATATTAGGGTGCTTACCTTCCGGGGGCATTGGTTTAGTCCGTATATATCTCTATATCTCATATCTCTATGCACTAAATCTATCGGTGTCAACCAGGTTGTCAGTCTCCTTCGGAGTCTTTATCAGGTACAGACAGATGCATGTGCTAAGTAAGGCAACATAGCACGGTACGTAATACGTTGTTTCATAATGTTATCAATAAAATTCATGGTGTATCTATGGGGTTTCTGCCCTCAGCTTGGTTTTAGACACCCCATTGCTTGTTATAAGTAGACATTACTCAAATTCATATACAAACTGACAGACTAATAAAAACTTTTTTGCATAGAGATGAGGTCACGGTTCGCAGTTTAAAAGCATTAAGCTTTCAACTAATTCGTTACGTAATTTTTTACGATTATATATTAGGTATTCTAGAAATGAATATTAAGGAGCCCAGAAATCCAAGCTGTCTAGCTGTTAGCTATATTGGGAATCAGTTCATGTTTGACAGCAATCTCACCTGCTGTTATGATTGTAACGGCGAGACAGATGTTTAAACACATTATAAGAATATTGACTGAATCTCTAATGATATTCCATAATATTATGATAATAATATCTAGTTGGTAATTTTATTCGTTCTCACCTAGAAGACTGGTACATCTATACAAATAAATAAAATTGAAGTGTCTCTTTCTAATATCAAAATAACAGCTTTTGACTAAATGCATATGAAAGTATATACGGTACCGATAACAAAACACCCATTTTTAAAATTTTTGTCTGTCTGTCTGTCTGTTTGTTCCGGGTAATCTCCGACACGGCTGGGCCGATTTTGACGGGACTTTCACTGGCAGTTATTTTTTTTTTTCTGTTATTTGTTAACGAGACGAGCTGGTCGTTTGCGTGATGGTAAGCATAACGCCGGCCCATAACAATTGTAGTGCCACCCAGAACTTTGAAACACAAAGGCCTGCGCGGCACTGCAAATTGCTCGTTACCCTGAGACATTAGGTATTAAGTCTCATAAGCCCAGTAATTTCACTGGATACTCTGCTCATCAAACCGGAACACAGTAATGCTTGCACACTACTGCTTGGCGGCAGACTTCACGAGCAAAGCGGTGGTAACAACCCAGACGGACACTCACAGAAGAGTTAGTCCTCCCACTAAAATACGCGCTTACGCGTATTTTACATCTACGCTTGATGCAAAAGCATGGTTTGTTTGACAGCGAAACTTACTAACAAATGTACTTGCATAAGCGTCTGCGGTCTGCATAACCCTAGTAATTTCATTGACTAGGTACCTTCCTCGGAAAACTGGAACATAGGTAATGATGTCCGAGTCGACGCATCTAAATGAAATATTATTTTTTTAACTCTCATACCCAATAAATAATATATCACTACTTATAATATTTTGTGAAACCTTACACCCTGCATATTAATAATAAAAATATATTATTTTAGTATAATGGTATAATATTATACTATAGTAATAAATTCGCTATATTACCTTGGTTAAAAAACTCGTTAAAATCGTTTTCTTATCTTACATAAATTAACACCATCCTTTGACTTCAATAAAACATAAAAAAAAAAAAACATAAAACATAAACGCTTACACACTCATACCCCCGCACTAGGATTCCCTGTGTCGCAGGTGGCATGGACATACACAGATACACATCACAAACATCCAAGACCCGAGAACAAACTTTATGCTTACACAAAATCTGCCCCGGCCGGGAATCGAACCCGGGACCCCTCGCCTTGCAGGCAGGGTTACTACCAACTTAGCTACGGAGCCGTCAAAGACAAATAAAATAAATAATCATTTCTAAGATAACTTATCAAACATTAGAGATGCAAGAACCATTTTTAATGAGCCATTTACATCCATATTGGATTTCTTCCAACCACACTATACCTCATTCAAAGCATAACCATAAGTTCGTACGATTTGTATGACCCTTTCAACTAAATGCTGGGAAAATCGTTTAATTAGAGACCCCCTATTGACTGTATTTACTATTCATTTGTTTAAAAATCGAATAATCGACCAATGATCGTAAAACTTAGGGAACTTAAACAAATAACGGGATTTAGAACAATTTTCTTAGTATTTTGATGTCCCTACAGCTCATGTTATAGTGGTCTAAACGCAAGTCCATCAAAATATGTATGTTTTTTGTAATTTGTCAGGTTTCTCACATGAAGTGTAGTGTCAACGGGTGGTGATAGTAAAAACAAATATAAAAATATGTAAATACGGTTATGTTGTGTATATAAACTCGAATAATGGTCGTTTAATCGATTAAAATCGTTTTAGATGCTATCAAAATGTTTTAATTGATTTTTTTTTCTCTTAATTATCTTACTTTCAAAGCTATTGCCTTTCGTTATCTTAAAATCATAATCATAAAAATCGTATGTTTTAGTGTCTCTATTAATTTTGAGTTTCTCTACATTAGCAAGTTCCAGTTAATTTAGCAATTAGTATGGATAACTAGCAATTAATTAGAAACGAAAAGCTACGAATTTTAGATACTTTGCTATACTAACAAGTTATTAAGAACGAAAAAAACTGATAATCTAAATTAACAAAAACACAATTTAGAAAAGGTAAAATAAAAGAGCCACATCTCTAAATCTACAATTCCATCTTTGATCATTAAAATATCTATTTAAGTGTTTTTTGTAATTTTATTCAAATAATTATGATAAAGATGAAAAATCGCATCCTTCATTGGTTTGGTTTGGGAATATCGAAAAAGAATAACAAAACAGATAGTATACTGGTTACTAAAATGTGTCAAAGAAAGGAAGGAGCTAATGGAGAAATTTAGTTTAGTTTGTGAAGGAATGGGTTTGTTCAACGATATTTTGCCATCACTAGATTGTGATGTCAAAATATCATACGAACATGCGTACATACGTAAACATACATAATATTGTGTTGTATACATCTATAATATTGTGTATAATTTTTTAGAGAATTCATTGAAATTCCAATAATACATTATTTAATATATTATTTGTATTTTGGTGATAAGTTTTATTCTATTTTATATAGGTTATATGTATTATATATGTATAGCAATTTAACAAAAACATAATACATACAAATCATTCTATTCACCCTTCGCTTTGGAAAATAATAGCTTTTGAAAACCGGAAAACGTGCGAACGCCATCAACCGGAAGGGAGTCCAGAAAGGAAATAGATTTTTAAAGTTCTCGTCGCTTGAAAAATTGCGTTTTTATTCTGTTTATTTATACCTATTACTTATCAGTATTTTTTTTTATTTTGTCGCACTGTGGACGGAAAATATTTTGTTTAAAGTTTATGGAAACGTAGATTCGAACGACATTAATTGGCTTTCACAGTTTAAGCCCAGCAACCTCATTATAATTGCAAAAAAGTCACTTATTAAATGTTATTTTATTTAATTCAAGTAGGCACACTAATTTATTATGGTTGCAGGCTAGACAACGACCAGAGTGTAAGCAATTACGAATGTAGGTCGCGTATATAAGATAAGGTTCCTCTATTTTTATAGAGAAAGAATTAGTTTCTAATCGTGAGTTTTAAACGTGGCTTTATAGTACCCACCCCCAAAAACCCTGACAACGGCCCTGCCTAATACAAACAGAGTCCCGTACAGGTATTTTTACGTACAAGGCATGAAATTTTTATTACTTTTGAAAGAAACAAAACTAATTACTTAATTCTCGACAGAAGGTGCCGAAAAGCCACTCTCGCCTTTAATATACTGCGTCATTTGGGTTAAGGGGTATTGTAAAATTTTATTGTTTCGCTGTAATTATTTTTAATGGTGCTGGACGTATGGTTAAGGTTTTTAAATTCCATTTCCGATGTCCAAACCGAGGGCCATTCAATTTGCAGGAATGATAACGCCAAACGTATATAAAAAGCATTTTTTTAAGTTCAGTTCTAAGTGATCTAAGCTAATCACGTTTTGTTTCACGAACATGAATTTCTGTGCCTTTGTAGATTGCCCTATTTATAAAACTCTATCTATACAAATAGATAAAGTGTCTGTTTGTAATATCAAAATAGCAGCTTTTCACTAAATGCATATAAAAGTATATACGACACCAATATCAAAAACACCATTTTTAAAAATTTTGTTTTTCTGTCTGTCTGTCTGTTTGTTCCGGGTAATTTCCGAAACGGCTGGACCGATTTTGACGGGACCTTTACTGGCAGATAGCTGATGTTATAAGAAGTAACTTAGGCTACTTTTATTTTAGAAGAATAATTAGGGTTCCACGCGGGTGAAACCGCGGGCAGCAGCTAGTATAAATTAAAAACGTTATGTCTAAGATTGCTTGGATATCTTTTAACAACAATTTATACTACATAACTACATAAATGCATCAATATCTTAAGTTTAATTCTATCAGAGATTAACTAAAGCTTTTACAAGCTCTGTATCACAAGAAAGCTTTAACGATGAATTTTTCATTTTATTCTAAATCACAGTTATATAAAAAACACCTGAGGTGTGATATCAGTCCGTTTTTAACACGTTATTAATACTTTTGCCCGCGGCTGCGCACGTGTGCCACAGATTCGTTAATAAGTTTTTATGACATTAGAAAATTGAATTTAATAAGTTACGGTAGGCTGGTGGTAATAAAGATTATTTTTTTACTGCTAAGTGGTTGTTTGGATAGATTGTAAAGAAGAAGTCACACCTTAACAATCAGTGTGACTACCTACCGTGCCGCAGCGTCACCGGGCGTACTATATAAGAGTAATATTCATCATTATCAGCCTCTTACGCTCCCACTGGAATACCGGCCTTCTCTCAGAGAGAGAGAGTTATGGGCCATAATCCACCACGCGGGCCCAGTGCGGCTTGGTGGATGTCACATGTCCTCGTATTTTGTGGTTCTAGAACTCCGCGCGGGTGAAACCGCGGGCAGTAGCTAGTACTTACTATTTTGTGTTTTTTATAAGAATATTGTAAAAAACTAAGGTTAAAAATTACTTAAATAAAGTGAATAATAATAACATAACAGTCGTAATAGTCGCTTAGGTGTGGCCGAACAGTGGAAAGTGGAAACGGAAGGTGGTAATGCATGCAAATGCTTTGACGCTGGTCTGTGGTGTTGGGTCTCTATTTATCTTATTTCAAATGGGGCTGTATACCTAATTTAGTATATCTTTGTCTGTTGCAGCACGCGCTTAACATAAAAAGATTAACTTTATTGCAACGTTAGCTTTAATGGTTATAAAACCTGCAGAGTTGGTAGTATAGTGGTCACTTCAACAGTTGCTTCTGGCTGTTTGTTCTGATGTATATTATATTAAAGGTATTATTATTCAACACTAGCTGCTGCCCGCGGTTTTACCCGTGCGGAGATATTGGATTCAATGGGTTTTATTTTTTTGCATGGAACCCTAATTCTCTTTCTAAAATAAAAGCAGCCTAAGTTACTCCTTGTAAAATCAGCTATCTACCAGTGAAAGTCCAGTCAAAATCGGTCCAGCTGTTTCGGAGATTCACATCATAATTTACCAATTTACACGTCTCCAAATTTTCCTCTTGGGTTTTAAGACTTTAAAGCATTGGAGTATAATTAGAAACCCCATTACCAAATGGGGTCAAGCGGACTTCAAGTATGCCTATTGTATTTTTGAAACAATGCCAGGCTCTATAATTGTGAAGGTGCATACACGGTCCAATTGTGACTTAATGACTGAGGCTATAAGCGTTAATCGTTGAAATTGCAAGCTCCAAGCCACAAGCTGGAGCGTTTTTTCCAAATAATACATTGTAATGCCCTTCTTAAGGGCTTCTTAAGATAAAATGTTTTAAAGTGCTAAACATGTAGCTATAGCCCATATTATTGCAAGGATTATGAAGTTGAACACGTGGCAATATCACCGCGTGCGCTATATCGTCAATTTAAGTTTTGACAATTGTGTATTGACAGTTGACACTTCACAGAGTAAAAATTCAATGCGCTTTATACCCTGTATATGCACTACACTATGTTGGCTGTGGTTGGCTGCCATTTTATGTAAACTTTAGGGCTGCCGGGTGGATGACGTTGACGCTGTTGTTGATATGTCAGTGACAGTCATTATAAGATTAGCGTTGTCCGCCCGGGAATTATTTGAAGTATCGCTGTCCGGAGGTTCGTGATGTCATAGGTGTGGGTTCCGACTGAAAATCAGTTATTAAGGTCCTTGGATCTTAATTGCATGCTGAGTCGGAACCCTTATCATGGCATCACGCAACATTAGGTTTTTTTATTTATGTACCTTTGTCTGTCCCTTATTTTCATTTTTTTTTATTTATGTGTAAAACTGTAATGTTGTGTGATGTCCTGAAATAAATGTATTTTCTTTCTTTCTTCTTTCTTTCTTTCTTTCTTCGAGTTCGGGCTCGTTTAATTTACCTTTATAAATACTCTGATCCTAGATGATGTCCAGGATCCTGATGATGGAGCCACAAGGTCGCCGCAGGGTTGAAACTATTTACAGTACCTTATAAAAGCTTGTCTGGAAAAATATACAAAAACTTGTTCCTATTTGAGGCTTGCGTTTGACCACTATGTCATCTTATGGCTCCGTGGCTAAATTGGTAGCAACCCTGCCTGCAAAGCTAGGGGCTGCTGGTTCGATCCCGGCTGAGGCAGATTTTGTGTGATGATTATAAAGATTTCTTCTCGGGTTTTGGATGTTTGTGTTGTGTATATGTGTGTCCATGCCACCTGCGTCATAGGAAATCCTAGTGCAGGGGTATGAGAGTGTAAGCGTTTTATGTTGTTTATTTATTTTGATAAACAGATAAACAGATAAATTTTCCTGATGGTAAGCATAACGCTAGTCCATAAAAATTGCAGTGTCACTCAGAACATTGAAACATAAAGGCCTGCACAGCAATGCAGTGCGCTCGTTATCCTGAGGTATTAGGTATTAAGACTTATAAGCCCAGTAATTCACTGCCTATTTTTCTCACCAAACTGGACAATGTGATGTTTACAAATTACAGTTTGGGAGGCAGACATACACGAGCAAAGCGATGCACTTGCTTAGTCCTACCACTTAGTAAACCTTTATTTTTCCCCGTGGGGAAATCTCCTGAACATACCCGACTGCCATGAGGAGCAGCTGGGTTATGTAGGGTTTTTACCCACTAAACCAACCCCCCCTCCCCCCCCCCCCCGGTTCGGTCTGCCTCGGTTCCTACAACGGGAGGGCCCTGGGCTCTCCAAAGCACCACACTGGTGCCCCCCAGCACTGCGCCCTCCCTGCCGACTTCCATCCACAACACAACAGTTCGTGCAAGGAACTGCCATCCTTCCAGGGCTTGCTTGGTTGGGTGGTTAGAACCTCCAACCACCCATAAGCCCAAAATGTCCCCTTTTAGTCGTCTTTTACTACAGGCAGGGGACACCGAAGCCCTATTCTTATGAACCCGGGTCTACAGCTACAGGGTTGACCACTTAGTAAACCTAACAATGTAATGACCATAAGTAGACATTTTAATATTGATAGAACCCACCAACAGCCAAGTTCATCGAACTTTCAACTACACCAGCGGTCAATTTTAATAGAATTTACGTTTATCCGGCATTATATCTTTGTGCCAAGGATTCATCTTAATCTATCCGGCGTTTTATGCCTAGGTTTAACCGCTCTATTCTTACACTTCGTACTATAGTTTTAATCGTTAAAATAAATCTTCGTACGATAATGCGGCCTAACGAGTGACGATACAATGCAGAGACAATCGGCGGCGGGCTCTTTCATCTTGACACTATGTCGCTTATAGTGATATTGTCGTGGATTGGCCTTTGTGCGTTTATATTTTTTAGAATAGTCTAAAGTCGTGTAAATCAAATCACACTTAATGTCACGTTATTAGGTTTAAATGATGCACATCCCTGATTTTTAATAACCTAATATTTAATAATCGAAAAAAGTAAGATAATATAATTTAGAATCCTTAACAAACTTGATTATACAGCACAGGGTAACTAGCAAAGTTAGGGCTTCAGAAAAAAATGTTTTGAGCATAAACCACGCAATGCTAAAAGGGATAGTAAAAATATTTTTGTTTTATTTCAGAACATTCAATTCAATTCATTTGTTTCATCTTTGCTCATAAAAACAAGTTCTGAGACGTCACATGGTTACAAATTAATTACAACAACAACATTACAACACCAAAAACATAACCAAAAATAACATTAATAGGACATAGATACAAACAAACCCTGGCCTCTAAATGAGATTCCCTGATTCTACAAAATAATAACTATGTATGTACCAACAACAGCCAGATACTGATAAAAACGTGTGCTTTTTTTAAGTGTACAAAGGGTTGTCACTATCGAAAGAAAATTTACGTGCCACAGCTCCTTAATGTCAACAACTTACCAGCTAGACCAAAGTCCTGCATAATTCTAAAAATCCCAAATAAATCAGCAGCTCCATACTAGACAAAAAGCCTGCAAAAATCTAAAACCAACCCAAATAAACCGGCAGCTCCTTAAGGCGGCTGGGCAACTTCGGAATATTGCCCCGACATCAAAAAAAGTGGCTACAAAATCCATCCATCGTTAATCAAATATATGAGGCCAATTCTCGCCATCGTGACTACACGCGTATTGGTTTATCGGATGCTCGGGTAATCTGCAAAATTTCACCGCACGTCGGTGCCTTTGTTTCGCATTTTTACCGGTCATTCTTAAATTATCCCACTTTGAGAATCGATTGGCGAGGACCGATCAGCATTTGGACGGTAAACCTCAAAGGATTACTGGCCAGGGTATGCCTGAGTGATTGAAGGTGGAACTTAAGATTTTCAATGTTGATTAAGATTTTGGTGGTTGCAAGATATTTTGTTGACAGTGAAAGTTTTCGGTAATTTACATGTTCTGGTTTCAAGGTACTGATGACGATCGCGACAGGACATTCCTTCTGATGGTACCGGGATGAGAGAGGTAAGTCAGTTTGATTTATAGGAACTTGTGCAATCGCTTTACAAAAACTCAAAGAAACAATGTTCAACACAAAAATAAAAAATCTTGACCTTGAACTAGGATTTTACACTACTAAGGAATAAAGGCAGCTTCCAGCTTCCGTCCTTCCTTCCATGCCTTCGATCACATTTTTTTATGCTATTTGATAACGATACGAGACGGTCACTTGCCTGATGGTAAGCATAACGCTGGCCCGTTACAATTGCAGGGCCACTCAGTACTTTGAACTTAAACACGGAGGCCTGCGCGGAACTGCAGTTCGCTCGTTACCCTGAGACTTTAGATATTAAGTCTCATAAGCCCAGTAATTTCAGTGGCTACTCTGCTCATCAAACTGTAACATAGTAATGCTTGCACATTACTGCTTGGCGGCAGACATCACGAGCAAAGCGGTGTGACCAACCCAGATGGACACTTGCAGAAGAGTTAGTCCTACCACCTAGTAATCACATGATGAAATAGTGGTCAAAATATACTAAATCCCTTTCGGAGAAGTAAAGTCCTACAGCAAGTTAAACAGCAAGGTCCCACAAAAAAAGAAGGTGAAATACTAAAAAACCTAAGACTTTTCCAAGATACCCTTTCAAAAAGCTTCAATACCGACGCAATGTTTTCACAAACTACCGAACTACAGACCAATGGCAATCCTTACTCCTTTTTTGGGTACACTCATGTATATTGGGAATCCTGCATCACCCACCACCACCTTTAGGAACATCCACAAAGGTTTTTGTAATTAGTAAATGGCCAAAGATCGGCTTTCGATACCTTTGGTGGTATTTTTATGCTTTTTCCTTTGGTATTCCTGTTTTCCACTATTTGGTTAGTTCCTTCGCCTCAACAAAAAGGGTTGCAAAACATCGGTGTGATAGGCTTTGGCTGTAATTTGTCTGAAATGTGGTTTAACTCTTTCACTCCTCTAGCCATTTTTACTGCGCCGCTCTGGTAATAAAATACTAGCGGCTGTCTCTGACAATGTTAGAAGTCCAATATTTAAGTATTGGATATCTGTTCACATGAGCGAGAACAAAAAATGACGCAACATTACCTAAATGTGTAGTTTAGGTCCTAAATTTAATTTAATAATGGTATTATTATTATTATTCTTTATTTCTATTTGATCTGTGTTTTGCATTTTTGCATAACATTATTTGTAATTTGTGTATGGGTTTATTGCCTGCAATAAAGAATTTTTATTTTATTTATTTTTATTTATTATTTATTTTTACGTTGAATCTCTGAATTGAAAACCGTTAACATTTATTTCTACAAATTAGTAACTCG
The DNA here is from genome assembly GCA_907269065.1 of Crocallis elinguaria. Taxonomy (NCBI): domain Eukaryota; kingdom Metazoa; phylum Arthropoda; class Insecta; order Lepidoptera; family Geometridae; genus Crocallis; species Crocallis elinguaria. Next base: position 6,371,564 of record OU026076.1, read on the forward strand.
TATTATGAAGATATTTTTAGGTTTTTTCACCGTTTGCGCGAGTATTATTCCATATAGGTACATTATGTTATAAATAGTAACTTGCTTCTTCAAAATGTAAATCGTATAGTTCTTGTGGGATTCCTAAACGAAATGTGAAATTACTATTTTTTTTAAATAAAGACATACATTTAACATACATGTATTTTTTTATCCTATGTCACAGATCATACAAGTTATCACAAAACAGAGTCTATCAACTTTCAAGGCATTCAAAAGACTGAAACTTATTTTAAAGACATCAAGTCTAACTTCTGCAGGACTATGTGTAGTAATACTTTCTTTTTAGTTCTTTATTTCAACCGGGACCCCTTCCATCCTCTTACACTTTTAGTAATCTTCTTTCTATCTACTTATCTTGTTCCAGTAACGTATGATATTATCTAAAATTGCGATAATCGACCACGACCGCCACTGAATTCCCTACTCACTCTTCAGTGACCAGCTGCCTTACCTTCTAACAATTGCGTGTCGTTTTCAATTCCAAATCGATTAATACCAGTGGTCATCGTGTGGAAGGAGTTGTCTATAGTTTTCGATATGTTTCGTTTCGTTAGAACTTGTTTCCTTAATAACGTTCGTTCTAAAATGATAACCAGCGAAAATTCTAGACTATTCCCTCCAGCCGAAGTCCTGGCGACCGTTGGTCTTAATCGAGTTGGAGTCGACAACGAACACGAGATTGATAGCCGGTAAGGTCCCAGCTCGGATATTGGAGCTGGTAGCCACTCAAAGGCTTACGTTAAATCTAACAATGTCAGTAACTTCCACCAAACTTATTTACGATCAAAAAAGTCAAACCTGTTAATACCGAAACATCTCTCCAACAAAATACCTTTCGCGACACACACCTGATCAATTTCCATTATGCATAATACGGAGATACAGTGGTAGCCGAGGTCGATGACATTATAGACAGACGACTCGACGCCGGACGACCTTCGTGAGAAAGACTAAAATTCGTCGATGTATACGGGTTGCATTAACATAATCATGTTTTAGCTTTATAAATTTACGGCAGTGTGAAACCGGACTACCATTTGCGTTCGGAGAATGTGTAAGCTACGGTTACAATAGACTTGTGGCCTACAGTGTGAGACTAGCGTGGCTTACTTACGATGCTTAACGGTATACCCGTTTTGAAGATTTCTTTGGAATATGATTGACAGTTTTTATGTATAGGCTTTCGTTTGATAGCTATATTACTTTATTTTGTTAGTGGTAGGACTAACTCTTCTGCGAGTGTCCGTCTGGGTTGTTACCACCGCTTTGCTCGTCTGCCGCTAAGCAGTAATGTGCAAGCATTACTGTGTTCCGGTTTGATGAGCAGAGTAGCCAACGAAATTACTGGGCTTATGAGACTTAATACCTAATGTCTCAAGGTAACGAGCGAACTGCAGTGCCGCGCAGGCCTTTGAAGGTATTTCAAAGTGGTGAGTGGCACTGCAATTGTTATGGGCCGGCGTTATGCTTACCATCAGGCAAGCGACTAGCTCGTCTCGTTACAAAATAGCATAAAAAAAACGATTACGATGATGGTTTTGGGGAATGTCTTGAGTGTCTAGGTATCTAATATATATTGTCTAGCCTTGAAGAATCCTTATTCAATTTGGGAAATATTTATAAATTCATAAATTATTAATTTAATTTATTTGTGTTTTATCATTTATGTATGTCTAACAACATAAAGTATATTTTATGTATAATTATATAATTTATTAATTTATGGAAAATCTATTATTTTAGTTTTAATCTTTATATCAAAACTTTAATGTTAGTGCCTATTTGATGCGTTCTTAATTTAGGTATATCATTTTTTAAATTAGCAATAAAGTATTAGGTATAAGACAAAATTAATATAACTTTAAAAGTCCAATTTTTGGCAAGGCCCTGTCAATACGTTCCATATAAATTTAGAAATAAACCGCTTCTTTCACGACAATAAGCAACAATAACGTATCGCCATACTTGTCGATTTCTGTCCTTTTTAACCGGCTTCCAAAAAAGGAGGAGGTTATCAATTCGTCGGGTATTTTTTATTTTTATTTTTTATGTTTGTTACCTCAGATCTCGGTCATTTATAAACCGATTTGGAAAATTCTTATTTTATTTGAGGGGATATACTTACGTTTGGTCCCATAGAAATTTCATAAAAATCAGTTCAGTAATTTGTCACTGAAGTCGGTTCGTCGCTTTTTTAAAGCAATTTTTTTACTAGTCTTATTATTTTCCCGGCAACTAACTGCTTACAACTAATAATCGGCAAACCCCGAATAGGATAGATTCGGAAAATTACGATCTCAGAACCGAATGTGCCCACAACTATTCGGCCTGGCCTTTTCTGCCCTACCTCTAGAGTGTAGGTAGGTATTTAAAAAGCCGGAGGCGCGAAGGGAAAGCGGAAAGTGTAGACACTGTGTGAGCCGTAACCGTTGAGGCTGGTCACCAAAGATGACCAAAAAGCCGCAGTTACGACGGCGAGCACCGGTGTCAGAGCTTTGTTACGCAAGGGCGATTTGCACTTCCCGCAGCGCCGCCGGCGCATTCCCCCGAAGTGGAAAAACTAGGTTACTTACGTCACACTCCACAACAAAACCACACCCCTTGGACATTTTTTCCCTTGTGTATTACAAAAACCAAGATCAATAAATAAAATTGGATCCTTAAAATAAGTTTTCTATATAAGATTATTTGCTTTATTCAAAGCTTTTAATGTCGGACAATATGTGTATGTTTTATATGATATGAATAAATTTGAAATGTCTGTTTGTAATGCCAAAATAATAGCTTTTTACTAAATGCATACGAAAGGATATACGGCAACTTCATCAAAAGCACAATTTTTTAAGTTTGTCTTCATGTATGTTTGTTCCGGCTAATCTCCGAAACGGCTGGACCGATTAAGACGGGACGTTCACTAGCAGATAGCTGATATTTGTAATAACCTAGTAGGCTAGTTATTGGGTGTAACTTAAGCTACTTTTCATACGTGGATGAAGCCGCGGGGAACAGCTAGTTATTCCTATGATTTAATTTTGATAATATTTTATAATTTTTTAACAGTAAGGTTGCACATAATCACCAATTTATATAAATTCCAAGTTAATTTGATTTTGAATTATATTAATTTATTTTTTTACGATAAGTGCAAATCAATTATAAAATTTTAATGATAATTTAATTTGAAAAACTATGCAAAAAACTTTTTATCATAAAAAATATTGGTCATTTTCCAGTAATTAATTTTTATTTTTAAAACAAAACTGTCGACATAAATATAATATTGTCTAAAGATGGGAGAAGCCACTGGTTGCTGAAACACAGTTTTTACTAGTTCGGCAGCCTATGGATTCATTGAAAATTTGTGCAAAAAGTTATGTCAATAAATGATTTTTTACTTTACTTTACTTACTTTACTATTCACATTGACTAATTGGAACTTATCATTTCCGGAACGAATTAAACAAAAACCAATAAAATATTATTGATACAAGTCAAATTCAAAATAGATATTATCTTCTAGCTCATATCAAAATAATAATATAGCTTTAACTTATACCTTTAGCTGTTTACAAAATTTCTCAACTCAATAATAATTAAGGGGATAAATATCTCAGGCCATTACAGAAGCCACTCTTTCCAATATGACAATCAAAATAAATCGTATTTATAACGATATTATGTTAAAAACCTAATACGTATGATAATAGTCGATTCTCTTAATACAAACGATAAGTTATTTGAAAAGTAGGCATTAAAGTAATTCTCTCGATGACTAGGAAGATCGTTTAAGTTTTAAATTTTGGTTATAATAGTCCACGGAATAACGTAATGGATACTTCTTGAGCTAAACTTAGTATCTACATGGTATTTTATATTCTACCGCTGGTGTAACGTGACGTGGTACCTATTAAAATGTCATTGGAACTAATGGTGCAACGCCTACCATTCAGTAGAATTCTTTCATAGGTATAGGTATCGAATCTTGTTTAGGGTATCGTTTTTAAAGATCCAACTTTGGAGAGTTTCTTTATGTTAAACACTTGAAAATTAATAAATGCAAATCATTTAAAAAAAAAATAATTAAAGAATGACAAGTTTTTTTTTATTATATTGACGGCTCCGTAACTAAATTGGTAGTAACCCTGCCTGCAAAGTGAGGGGTCCCGGGTTCGATTCCCGGCCGGCGCACATTTTGTGTAAGCATAAAGTTTGTTCTCGCGTCTTTTATGTTTGTGATGTGTATCTGTGTCTGTACATGCCACCTGCGACACAGGAATCCTAGTGCGGGGTATAAGTGTTCAGTGTTTATTTATTATTCATATTTTATTGTATTGTTTGATCGTCGTTTGAGCTATTTCTGAAACATGTATTATGAACACAATTCGTAAGGACGTCATCAAAGATCGGGCATTGGGCGTTATGATCGTGCTTCTCCGAATTTAACCTACAACAAGCGCCAAGGGATTGAATTTATCATTTTTTAACTAAATAATTTGAATGGTTATTATAAATATTTAATCAAGTGTAATAATTTATATTGCGTACATTTTGTTAAACAGTTAAAATTTATTTAATGCAATGGGATAGCAGGAATAATTACAGAAATTATTGTCTTCATAATTATTTAGTGATATAAGTATGTATAGGTACACAGGTACCTATAGTAGCTTAAAAATTAACTTTAGTAACGGGATATTTACCTTGTATTTTATTTTTTGAGCACTAGATATTTCTTGTAGCTAGTCTAAAAGTTTGATACTATACATTATGGACTCTGAATACTGTCTGACACTTGAGAGTTGATATATATTGGTTCCACTAGTCTGTCTCAAAAAGTGGGGTAGCACACTTTTTATAGCAGGAATAAGTAAAATATTACATTTATCCGAATTTTGATATATTTAATGCTGACTTATCGGCATGTATTCATAAATTATTCAAATTCCATCGACCTTGGATGATTTCGTTACCGAAGCCGTGACACCATCTTGATACTAATCTTACAGTGTTGACTTATGCAGTAATGTACAGTGTTAAAGTTAATTTAAAAGCTGGTAGAACTAAATTTTTATTTTTTTTTAACTATGTAATACATCTCGATGCAACCATGGCTTAGTGGTAGTGTAAGGTTTTAACTATCTTCAACCACATTGTCAAATGATTACCTATCGAATATAAAAAGCTGCAAATTATTGTATTTTCTATCACTAACCAGATTAAATCATTATAATCCAACAGGTGCATTAGAAAACCAGCTTCAAGTTTTAAGTTTAAAGTTAAACCACTTTCATCTCACGTCACCTAACATCTGGTAAGGTAGTGGTCAAACACCTATAAAGAATAAAATCAAATGTATAATTTATAAACTTTAACCACTTGCTCAGCTTCAGCTAATAAAAGGATAATAAAAACAATTCGATAGATGACCGCACCGAATTAATAGATTCATTTATTGTAATATAATCGATGTCTACATATAGTCTAGCACAATAATAGCTTTATAAATATCTAGATCCGTAGATCCGTATATAGAGTCGTCCATGAAACTTAATAATAATAATCATTTATTTATTTCACAACAAAAAAAATAATTTAAACATAGATGGTACCCTGTCTCCTGGAAAGCGTGAGCTGTGGCCCAGAAGACAGTGCTCCCCGATGAAGTATATTATAGTAATTAATTAAGTTGGAATATTCTAGTTATATAATATAATAATAATAATATTCTAGTAAAATTCTGAGTAGTGTGCGTGTGTGTGTCTGTGTATATGTGTATGTGTGTGTGTGTGTGTGTGTGTGTGTGTGTGTGTGTGTGTGTGTGTGTGTATGTATGTGTATGTGTGTGTGTATGTGTGTATGTGTGTATGCAAATTTAATTATTACAATCATTTTAAATTTAACTAGAAAGGTTTATTTTCACCTTTTATGACTAGATGAGCGGATAGTTTGTCTGATGGTAAGTATAACGGCCGAACATAACATTTGCAGTGACTTTTCATTCTCATCTTTTTTTGTATAATAATACTAGCTGCTGCCCGCGGTTTCACCCGCACGGACATATTGGGTTTCATGGTTTTTATTTTTTTACGCGGAACCCTAATTTTTTTTTTCTAAAATGAAAGTAGCTTATGTTAGTCCTTCTAACATTTATTAATATAAGTCTGTATAAATCAATCCATATATATATATAAGCTGTTATTTTGATATTACAAACAGACACTTCTATTTTATTTATTTGTATAGATGGATATAGACAGTCAATATCTACATATTCTAGCGTAAGTCTAGCTTTATCAAACTCTTTAAATAGAGTCACACTAGAAAATATTGTATTGTTGTTTATATAGAGTAGCTAAATAACATATTTAGACGCCTATAATGGCGATCACTATTTATTGTAGAGCTTGAATTATACCACTTGCCTGCCTTTGAACTGTCATAGAGGATGGAGTATAGAGCAGACAAAACCATCACGAAAAAAATCGCTTTAAAAAAAGCAATGAACCAACGAAACTACTAAACCGATTTTGATGAAATTTCTATGGGACCTAGCTACTAGCTGCTGCTGATTTCATGTTATTTTTTTTTGCACGGAACCCTAATTCTTTTTCTAAAATAAAAGTATGTTACTCCTTGTAACATTAGCTATCTGCCAGTGAAAGTCCCGTCAAAATCGGCCGAGCCGTTTCGGAGATTACCTGGAACAAACAGACAAACATTTTAAAAATGGTTGTTTTGTTATAGGTACCGTATATACTTTCATATGCATTTGGTAAAAAGCCGTTATTTTGATATTACAAAAAGACACTTCAATTTTATTTATTTGTATATAGATGAATCAATTGTGTAAAACAAAAATAAAGTTTGAACAAAAATTAGGCAAAAATTTCTTCAATTTTTCCATTCGTCTCATCTATACTCATTCCTTCTACATCTATGATCAAACACTACCTGTATTGGCTGTAGGCTTTGTGAATTATTACGGGTTCCGTACCCTTCACCTGCATCAATACCTTAATGGCCCCTCGTGCTTCACAAGGATCTCTAAAGTGTGAAAAAATAGTAGCAAGGGAAATAGCGAAAGAGATTGGATAGAATCACTTATGTTCCTAGAGAGAATCAAATGATTTTGTCGCTTTTAACTTTATTTACAGTATAAAAAACTTATTTAAACAAAATGTTTTGAGATAAATATTTTGCTGTAAAAACTGTAATTTGACTATGACATAACTTTCATGGTATAAGTAACATATATAGTGATAGATATATTATGGACCGGAGAGTAACACCGGCTACTTTTCACACCACAAAATGCATGGTTCCTGTTACAGGCATCTTCTCACGGGTAAAACCGTGGACAGCAGCTAGTAGAACGACATATAAATAAGTTACTACAATAACAGCTATCCCTCCAACCCTAAACAAACCAAATTATTTAAAAACAAATTAAAATTTAACAATCTTTTGAAGATGAACGACACCAAAAACCAATATCCATTTACAAAGTGGACTAGAAAGGGTGAAACGAAACATATCTTAAGAGCTGTTTGAAATTTTCATTCGTATTTATACTCTGATGGCCATTTCTGTTAGAGCCCTGCGGCTGTACCGGCTCAAGCGAATTCTCAGCAATTTTAGTAGGAGTAAGAGAAATCTTGGGTCTAGGTTTACTGGTGGCTGTACATCACTCGTTTTCGAGGGGTGCGCGATTTACAACCCTTTTGCTCCAGATTTATGTGGCGTTCTTGGGTTAAGTTAACCCCACATGCAGAAAAGATCGCGTTTCTTTATTTTATAAATGGTCGACGAAAATAGACGGACCTTTTTCAATTCGGCATTTATTCTTATTTTAGAGATATGAAAGTAATAAGGAGATAGAAGTTATTTGGTCAAAGGCATTTACGAAGAGTCTAGACTATGACTTCAAAAGGCTTTTCATAATATAGGTACTAAATATAATACTTACTTATGTCGTGACTCGTGAGTAATCAGTAATCGTAGTACCTAGTTAGGTAAATAGTACTTTTTATGTTATTTGGTAACGAAACGAGCTGGTCGTTTGGCTGATGGTAAGCATAACGCCGGCCCATAACAATTGCAGTGCCACCCAGAACTTTGAAACACAAAGGCCTGCGTGGTACTGCAGCGCGCTCGTTACTCTGAGACATTAGGTATTAAGTCTCATAAGCCCAGTAATTTCACTGGCTACTCTGCTCATCAAACCGGAACACAGTAATGCTTGCACACTGCTGCTTGGCGGCTGACTTCACGAGCAAAGCGGTGGTAACAACCCAGACGGGCACTCGCAGAAGAGTTAGTAACACTAACAAAAATTCCACTGTCTACTCTGTTCATCAAACCGGAACACAGTAATGCTTTCGGGGTAACATACCAATTTAAACTCAGGTTGTATATCGTTAATAATAAATGAGCCATCGCCACCGTGGGCCTTCCGCCGTCACGAGTACACGATTTCATTTAATTAATTCTACTGATGACTTCAAATTTCTCTAACTCTACTGCAGATTCATCAAAATCGTGCATTAAGCTTGGCACACCAGAACTACTAAGTATATCCTACATATAAAACTGTCGTACAATTTATTTACTTTTAAGAAAAACTTATAGTAACTAAAAAATCTCCGTACCCTCAGAAAGCCAAAATTTATGTATTAGAAGTTCCAGTGGTGGCAGTACATAATATAAATAAAAGTATATTATATACAGTAAGAAGTTTTGGGAACTACAAATTTAATGACTCATACAACCACAAGTCTAAACGTAAAAATGAACAACGTGAAGTAGCATGGAGTAAGCCAATAAAGCCTATTCGAGTCACGGGAACTTGTTCAAAATTCAGTAAGAATGATTAAAAAACAGTTGTGTAAAAAGAAGAGCTTACTAATAATCTTAAAAATGCTGTAGTAATTTTATGAGAATCAGCTTATGGATTAGAACCATCGTATTGGAACCAAATTTAAAACCAGCCAAAAACACTATACTTTGAAATTAATCCGCTTTGGAGCTACGATGGCAGTGACGTGAAATATACAATGACTTCAAACTTATGTACTCGTGCCAAATATTATGACCGGTCTGAATATGAGCACGCTTCGCCTCTCTCACTCTTCTATACCCCGCTGGACCACAATGAGCAGGACTTGCACCAATATTCGTATTGGCCAAAAAGAACAGCAAACATTCCCTTCTTTTGACAAAAGTTTATATATCTATGACCAGACGGATTTTGTACTATGCCATTATTGACAGTTAATAAAACTATCAAGCCAACGTCTCCTTCGGTAAAGTTCGGCTCGGCGAACTTGGCCGATGGGGCTAACTCGTGTACTACAGTGGCGTGCACTAAAACATCGATATCGCGACTCATTACGTCCGCCCGTGCATGGCCGTGGCGCATGTTCCCCGTATCTATGTCAGTTAATTTTCCACCAAGTGTAATTACCGTGTTTCTCTTTGTTTTTGCTACTAACTTTATTTGCATAGTGCGGTAAGGGGATCGCTTCTCGTTCTATCGAACATGGCGAGGCGCGGAGTAGACATATTTTTACTTATTAAATAAAAATTAATGGTTCTGTTCCTCAAGGATTTGGCGTGTTATAAAATGAGACCACTTAATTCAATTGCGTAAAACAAGTGACCTTTTTACTAACTTGCATTATGGCGAATGACGATGCTGTTTTAACATAGTGTTTCTTTTCCGCTTATTCTAAAATCAATGCATCGAAAAGATTCTAAGTAACTATTCCACTGCAATATAAGTAATGAACGCTTAAAAATAAGTCTCTAATAATATAATTACTACTAGCACAAAGTTTTACTCAACAGGTTTCCTTGTTCTTACACAAAACTCCAGAACAAACTAATAGAGTCGTCATTGTTCGGCTAGTTACATTACTAAATGTGCGCTAAGGTTATTGAATCCGAGCTTTTTGTGGTAGAAATTCTTTTTACTCAGTACGTCATTAAAGTTTTTTTTTTTTCTTTTTTTTTTTTTTTTACATAATAATAATTTATTGGGCTTTAACAAACATTATCTTCAACATAAACAATCATGACAGTAGAAAGTACATAAATTTTATTCCTTGCTGGAAAACATTGGTACCCGTACTAGGAAGACCTGTGTTATGGCATACCAGTGCCCTCCGCCGGACATGGTGAATAAACAATACGTTCTCAAGCTGAAAATTTAAACATTAAAAGGAAAGCTACATTAATGGTGCAAAGTCATGCAGTGTAGAAAAGGTATGTGTTTTGTGAGTGTGTTTAGTGTGTGTGTTTTGTGAGTGTGTTTTGTATGTGTGTTTAGGGCAGATGTGTAGATGCATACAGGTATGTGTCAGGTATGTGTGAGCGCTCATACATTATTACTAATATGCGTGTGTATGAAATGATGGAAAATAAAGTAGGATGTGTTAGGGTGTAGAATGGATGTGTTGTGTAATGTGTTGTACCTACATGTACACTCAATAGCTTGGTTTATTCAAGAAATAATGGTCAATATTGATTCAGTAGAGAAATAATCTTGCTGAAGCAGCCATTTCTTCACAGTTTCCTTACATACGTGGCGAGACATCGGGTAGATTTCTTTAATTTTATTTAATTTATTATAGATATATGCTCCAAGAAAATAAGGTTGCCTTCTCGCGAATATGGTGGAGCAAAGTTTAGTTTTGCATATGCTTTTTGTAGAACGTGCGGCGGTAAGGGTTGGATCAAAGGATATATTTTTATGATAGAAAAGAACAAGGTGCAAAACAAAGAGTTGGCGCACGGACAAAACCTGACATTCTATGTACAAACATTTTGTGGAATAACGGAATGGTTTAAACGTCATTACTTTCAAAACAGAGCGTTGGGCTCTTTCCAGCTTAATAAGTTTGGTTTTACATGCACCGCCCCATACCGAAATACAATAAGCTAAGACCGATTGACACACCGCAAGGTAAACTGATTTGAGTAAGTCGAGCGGTACCACCTGTCTCAGGTTCTTGAATATCCATATAAGTTTCCTAGTGCGAGTCGAAATAGATTCTATATGAGGCATCCAAGTTAGTTGTTCGTCAATGGTAACTCCAAGGTATTTAATGCAGTCCACCTGATCAAGGTAGGTACATTCACAAACGTCATGTGAACAACAATTAGGTGTGTGCGCTTGTAGTTTAAAATTATCATTGTGCGGGATGTACCTCTTTGTAATGCCAAATGTAATGAATTTACTTTTACTAAAATTGAGAGTGAGTAAGTTGAGTTGTAACCAGTGAATTACATCACGTAGTCCCTGTTCGGCATTGCAACGAGCAAGATCCCAAGTCGGCCCTTCAAATATCAGTGCTGTGTCGTCAGCAAATGTAAAAATTTTTCCGTAAGCTGGACTGTATCTGCACAGATCATTTATATAAATTAGAAAGAGACTTGGGCCCAGTATAGACCCCTGAGGAACACCATAAGTACAGCTTTCATCATCACTGACTACACCACTTATACTGACACTTTGTCTTCTGTTGGCAAGATAGTCTTGAAACAATCTGAGTGGAGTTCCTCGTATTCCTATTTGGTCTAACTTTTCCAAGAGTAGTGGGGTGGAGACGGTGTCAAAAGCCTTAGCCATGTCTAAAAAGATACCAATGCATTTATTCTTCCTGTCCAGACTACTAATTATAAAGTTTGTCAAACCAGAAACTGCTTGCTCAGTTGATTTGTTGGCTCTGAACCCGTATTGGGATTCAGAGAGCAACCCTTCACATTCAATGAATTGCATCAATCTAATGTTTATTATTTTCTCAATCACCTTTGATAATTGTTAATCATAAAACATTTATTAATTTATAGACATATTATTATATTCTTTGTCCTTTTAATGGAATACTCATGAATAAAATACCTGTTTGCTTTATAATATTTTACTGCTTCATAAAACATTTTTGGGGAAAATTCCGTAAGTTGACGTAAATTATAATAATAAAAAAAAATATGGTCATCGATACACATTACACTATCTAGGATCAATAATATAGAAATGACGCTATTATAGTGAAAAAAGCTGAGAGTAACAATGATGATGAATCTTCAGGATCAGACATAAAAAGGAGTAAGCTTTATCATTGCATCAACAATTATTTATTATTTACTAGCTGCTGCCCGCGGTTTCACCCGCGCGGAGGTAATGGATTCCATGGTTATTATTTTTTTGCGCGGAACCCTAATTATTTTTCTAAAATTAAAGTAGCCTGTTACTCCTTGTATATCATCAGCTATCTGCCAGTGAAAGTCCTGTCAAAATCGGTCCAGCCGTTTCGGAGATTACGGAGATGACAGACACACAGATAGATATTTAAAAAAAAATGGTTTTTTGTTATAGGTACCGTATATAATTTCATATGCATTTAGTAAAAAGCTGTTATTTTGATATTACAAACAGACACTTCAATTTTATTTATTATCTTTCCGTTAAACGAAACAGTGGCAGCGTTTTACTAAATATTTACAACAAAATGACCGCAGTCATAGTTCCATAATATCAAAATAGTTTGAAAAGTTTTCGAAGTAAATTTAGTAGGGTCCATGGTTTTCTCTAATCCACTACAAAACCCTAGAATAAGTTAATAGAGACATTGTTAAACCTCGTTAGTTTGATCAGATGCGCTCGAGGGCCACCGGGTATATCTAATACAAGTATACATTGCATACGGCGTACCTGATATAAGTGCCTGTATATTAAACATTGCATACCTGATATAACATACTTAATAAGTTACGTATACTGAAATTGTTACTGAAGTGTTATTACTTATTATCTTTTTATACATAGTTGTCTAACTTTTATATTCAATTCGGTTTAAAAATGAAAACAATTATTCGCGGTCAAATATGTTCCATCTCTTTTTCATATTCTTAATAGGTCGGGGAAAAAGTTTCTTCGCATTTTTTAAGAAAATTCAAAACATTTTTTAATATAGTTTATTTACATTTAACTAAAGTATGTAGGTACCATTTTGTTCGATGACTTTTTGCCATCTTGTAGGTAGGGACATGATCCCATTGCTATATAAATTTTGGGACTTCTGATCAAAATACCGCGACAAGTGGTTTTGGCAGTCCTCTCGTGATGTTAACCTGACACTGCCTAAAGAATTCTGAAGAGACCGAAACAGGTGGAAATCTGAAGGTGCAAGGTCAGGACTATACGGCGGATGCATTAACATCTCCCAGCCAAACTCTCTTATTTTTTTCTGAGTGGCTAAAGACGTGTGAGGTCTAGCGTTATCATGAAAAACCATGAAAATGAAAACCACACCCCTTCTGTTGATTAATTCCGGCCGCTTTCTCTCAACTTCTTGCTTTAATCTCATCAGTTGTTCAGAATCGATGGTCCTGCCTGGTGGTAACAGCTCATAATGAATAATGGCCTTCCAATCCCACCACACACACAGCATCACCTTGTTGCGAGTTAACCCGGGTTTCGCCACAGTCTGTGAAGCCTGACCGGTCTTTGACCACGACCTTTTTCTCACGTTCTTGTCGTACGTGATTCACTTTTCATCACCAGTTATCAGCTTCTTCAAAAATGGTTCGGTTTCATTACGTTGTAGTAAAGAATCACAAATGAGTACACGGTTCATTAGGTTTCTTTCAGTGAGCTCGTGAGGTACCCAAATATCGAGCTTTTTTGTGTACCCAGTTTTTTTCAAATGCGCCAAAACTGTTTTGTGGTCAATTCCCAGTTCTTCAGCTACGTCGTAACTACTGATATGCCGATCTTGTTCCACTTTTTCAAAAATGGCATCCATTTTATCCGTAATAGGGCGACCAGAGCGACGTGCATCTTTGAAATCAAAATTTCCGGATTGAAAACGCTTAAACCAAATTTGTGCTACTCTCACAGACACTGCACTAGGTCCATAAACATCGCAAATTTTTTTCGCGGCTTGCGTTGCATTTTTACCTTTTTTGTAGTAAAATTTTAAAATGTATCGAATTTCTTCATTAGATTCACTCATTTTGACAGTACGAAAAACAAATGAAAATCACACATTTTCCTAATTTGAATTTGGAATTATGTTCTTTAAAATTTAAACTTTCATATGATACCAAAACCAGCCAGATACAAATAGTATAGCCAAAGAGATTTTATTACAAATTCATACATACTATAATGCGAAAAGACTTTTTCCCCAACCTAATATTTTATATTTAGAAAGAGAGATTGAAACAAAAATTAGGTTTAAGAACGAGATGACAGAATTGACACCATTGGACATCTCCAACTAACCAAAAATTATGTTATTGTTAACCATTAATTTTTTCAATGGCCCCATAATCCTAAAGTGACCAGGCCCCCAAGGTGGCCTCGATGTTAAAGTTAACACAAATCGGTTAAACTTTCATCTGAAACCTTGTTGACAAAAGCTTTACATAATAATGTTCACAAGCTCAGCTAGATGGCGCTGTACATATATCCTTGTAATATTTTCATGTCTAATTTTCTATAATTCTTAATATACATAATTATAACTTGAAAACAATGAATTGGCCGTATGTGGTCACGAATAAAAATATTGTCCCTCATTTATTCAAAAGGTTTTTAGGGTTTTTATTTGTTTCGATCAAGTTTCGCATTTAAGTATCGTGGTCACGAGAAGACCCCAGTATGAGTTACCTAATTACTAATAAATTAATTAATAATTTCATGTACTCTCACTCATTTTTTTTTCATAGGATAGACTCAAAACAATTATTATTATTTAACAACAATTATTAACAAAGCAGTTATTTATAAAAAAAAACATTTCATTAGATCCAGTTTTTTTCTTTGATTTTTGAAAACGTGACCCTTTTTTAATTTTCCAAAAACTTGACTTTCTTCAAATATCAAAATGTATTAATATTTGTGTAATGTTGGTTAGTTAATTAATCTAAGAATGTTAATAACGTTGATAAGTGAAGAAAAATTTTTTTTTCTACCCTACAAGCCAAGGAGACGAGCATGTTGTTTGGTAATGGTAAGCATAACGCAAGAAAACAAAAAGCCTGCGCAGCACTGCAGTGCGTTCGTAATCCTGAAACAAAAGGTATTAAGTCTCATTTGCCCAGTAATTTCAATGACTACTTTGGTCATCGTATATAAGGAGCACAATAACCCATAGATAGATAGATAGATAACTCTTTATTGTACACCAACATAATACAAAAGTGAACATAACTAAATAAGGTATATTAAGTACAATGGGCGGTCTTATCGCTAAATAGCGATCTTTTCCAGGCAACCTTTTCCATACTTACATACTTATGTGGCGGCAGACTATACGACCAAAATGGTAGTATCAAGATCTCGCAGAAGAGTTAATCCGTCTAGTACCTAATAAAGCTTTCAGAAAAATTAATAATTTATTAACTATAAGTACGTACTAAAATACTTTCAATAAACTGTACTACAAACTGAAGAAGTAACTTTTATATTTGAAAACAAAATAAGCATTAAAAATAAAAGACACTAGTACCTATGCACTTTATGAAAATAACTCTACCGTACAAAAGCCATTAAAGTATTGTCATAAAAGTAAACCATATTTGCAGAGGAAACTCAAATATAGGATGGAGGTATACTGAACTATAAAATATAATAGGTAATCGAACATTCAATATATTCAATCTTGAAAAACGTAAAATTATCAACCTCTTAGGCTCCTACTGCTGGGATACACCGGCCTTCTCTGAGAGAGAGAGATATATGGGCCATAATCCAACACGTAGGCCCAGTGCGGCTTGGTGGATGTCACATGTCCTCGAATTTTATGGTTCTTGAACCTGCGGGTTTTCTCACGATGTTTTCCTTCACTGTTTTAGAGTGAGTGTGAATAAAGACGCAATAATGATGCTTATTCCCTGGGATTTGGGACGACCAACGCAGTATTTTTGTGAATTATGAAGCGATTCCCTGCAGTGCGTATTTTTCACTACCTCTGATTTCCACCAAGCACCACCTTAGACGCTATGAATGCGTCGAGCGGGGATCGTGGTTTTTCCATGGCTTACGCCTAGTTCGTGATTGAATTCTTCCATCAATCATGCATAGCGTCTAACAGCCCTTATGCCAGCCCATCACAATTGCAGTGCAACCCAGAACTTTGAAACACAAAAGCCCTGCGCGGCACAGCAGTGCACTCGTTACCCTGGTATGTCTCATAAGCCTAGTAATTACACTGACTACTTTGCTCATAAAAACGAACCACAGTTATAGTGCTTGCAGATTACTGCTTGGTAGCAAACGATACGAGTAAAGTGGTGGTACCCATCCAGATGGATACACGTAGAAGATTTAGTTCTACCACCCGGTGAACTTGTGTTTCAAAGTTCTGAGTAGCACTGCACTTATAGGGATATTGACACCATTTTTTAATGATGTCAAGCTGATGAGTTTTTTATGAAAATCAAATGTCTATACAGACATTTGATTTTCGATTCCTAGTTTTTTCGATATCGAAAAAACTAGGAATCGAACGCTAGAAACGTCAAAAATGAGAGTCAAAGTCGGGCGTACCTACTAAGAGCCATAACGCCCCATACAAATAGGGCAGAATATCTGACGTCACATGTTCTACGCGGGCCGTAAAGCTGTACTAAAAACATGCAATTGAATAAAGCTTCAAGTACTTCAAGGCTGATCTCAGTGTATCTCAGGCAGTATTCCCCAGCTGCTTAACTCTTTCAGAGTCTATTTCCGTCCTTTATTAAAGCGCTCCAACTGTCATACCACATAATATGACAATAACCATATTTTGCTTCATTTTGTCACCGTTGTGAAGGGTGACAAGTGAATGGCGTGACTTATTTTATTGGGAGCACTATTTATGGTCGCTTTTGAGGTGGGTTACAACTGTTTTTTAGTGTATCGGGTTACAGGTTTTAAGATTTGAAAGAGAAACGTTGAGAAAGTTCACATTTATAGGTATCATTGGATGGGTATTTTGTGAAGAATTATAGACTAATTTCAACTATTTTCTATTAGAATCGACGCGTGAATCGAAATGCTGGCTTTTATCTGGCGCAAAGGATCAGCCTTGCCATCCAGCCGTGCAACGCGGCCAGCATTTTGGGAACTCTGCCTGGTATTAAAGATCGTTTGAACTATCTTCAGGCCATTTTGTTGTCTATAGACAAACGATTTTTAATTATTTTCTTACTTTTTCATCGATAGGAGTTATAGCTGTTTTACACAAATATATATATATATATGATGTATCACACAAAATTCGGTTCCAACAGGATTCGAACCTGCGTCTTCTGGTTATCTAGTCCAACGCCTTAACCAACTAGGCTATGGGAGCAATCGATGTTAACTGCAAAATTCTTGCTAGGATGTTTTTCTTTCCGGTTTTTCTTTCGGTGGTAAGACCGATAGACTCCACTTAGCCGAGCACCTCTGCTGGTCAAGGTTAAGCATCATTACTGCTTATGGCCGCACAGCCGAGCCAATCACAACACGCCGTCTTCACTCGTCAATAGACGAGTGAAGACGGCGTGTTGTGATTGGTCAGTTTAAAACTCATACAATAGTATGAGTTTTAAACTGACCAATCACAACACGCCGTCTTCCCTCGTCCCCCGCCAATATGTGACGATTGTGTTCTTCTGCAAAAGCGGCGTCTAGGTTTACTGGTCTGTGAATAATACCTACTAAACTACCTACCAAAAACTCCATAAAAACAACGTCTACATTTCAAGCTACAATTGGAAGTTCCACTAATTAATACAATTTATTACTTGAAGAGTATGGTGTGGCTCTTAATTACTACCCTGTACCTCTCTTTAATTAAAATTTAATATCCCATTGTTCCTTTTAAGTACGCTTTTCTATAAAAGAAAAGTGGAGGCCAAGTACTTATATAACCAAGTGCTTACATAATAAATATAAGATGATATTTGTATTTTGTAGACGACATATTCACATGCCCTTTCTATATACAAAAAAAATTATTTTTGGCACTCGTAAAAACCCTTCACCGGGCTTGATCTTTCTGGTGCTTTTAAAACATCATGGAATCATAGCCTGTGCCCTATTTAATAAAGCTGACAATCCGACAATTCCGACATATGTCAATAAGTGACAATTCGACAGTTTTTCTGTTTAATAAAACTTACAGGCGACAAAATTGTCATGGTGGAAAATTGACAAATTTGTCACGACAATTTTCTTATTCTCAGATTAAAGACTGTGGTTTTTTGACATATATCGAGTTTTATTAAACGCGTTTTTAGATGACAAATATGTCAAGATTTCACCGGTCGATTTTTGACATATTTGTCACTTTTATTAAACATCCTAAGCGCGACAATTCTACAATTATGACATTTTTTGACATATATGTCGAATTGTCAGCTTTATTAAATAGGGCCCTGATGGTATGGCGTGTTCTGGAGCAAGTCTGGCTACCTACCAACCTCAAGAAGAAACTTAATGCCAAGCCTGGTGTGTGTCAAGTGTGATCTACAGTGCAGCTAACGGTACATACCGGTAAGTGCTGGGCGGCACCTTTTCAACTTGTGGGTAGGAGATACCCAGATAAGCAATAGAAAATTACCACCAATTGTTTTGAGCGCTTCAATATTCGACGTTTAATTATCCTAATTATCTTAATTTAGTTTATATATTGTCCGTCTGGGTTGTTACCACCGCTTTGCTCGTGAAATCTGCCGCCAAGCAGTAGTGTGCAAGCAGTACTGTATTCCGGTTTGATGAGCAGAGTAGCCAGTGAAATTACTGGGCTTATGAGACTGAATACCTAATGTCTCAAGGTAACGTGCGCACTGCAGTGCCGCACAGGCCTTTGTGTTTCAAAGTTCTGGGTGGCACTGCAATTGTTATGGGCCGGCGTTGTGCTTACCATCAGGCAAATGACTAGCTCGTCTCGTTACCAAATAAAATAAAATAAAAAAATTCTTACGCAAAAGGCACTACTTTTTCACTGCCTAAAATAAAAATCCTTATATTTATATCAACGTCATAAAATATACCAAACATGGGAAATAAACCTTGTTGCACTTCAATAAATTACTCAATTAAATACATAATTACGGCAAAAAGCGCGCTTTAATGTGGCTTACGATAGAAATACAACTTTGGTCGTTAGAGTGATATTTGAACCGCGGGGATATGCGAGGGCTCTACTGAGGAAGTACTGAAATAGAAGAATAACAAACACATGTTGCTTAAAAAACTTCTTGCGTAA
Source organism: Crocallis elinguaria (assembly GCA_907269065.1). Classification (NCBI taxonomy): domain Eukaryota; kingdom Metazoa; phylum Arthropoda; class Insecta; order Lepidoptera; family Geometridae; genus Crocallis; species Crocallis elinguaria. Next base: position 6,390,853 of record OU026076.1, read on the forward strand.
CGGGGTAAGGACATAACTTACTAACGGACAGAAGCACCACTTTGTACAAAATGATGTGTAGTTTAAAAAAACAAAAAAAAACCCGCTTCCAGCTCTTGACTCTATCATCAGATCCGCTCTATGATGCCAAATTATTGTTTTGTCATCTATTCTACATAGGTATACATAAAACGTTTCATTTCGATACGACAGTTAAAAGTAGGTTAAAATTTACTTCCAAAATTTAATTACATAGTTACAAGTTAAGCTAAAAAAGAGTATTAGAAAAGAATGTGCACACAATTATAATGCAATCAAAACAGAGTTTTAGCGGGAATGCGAAACTGTGCTGTTGTTGATTTTGTGTTATTTACTAAAACCTATGTTTCTTCGAGTGTTAATGTGTAATAATGGTGTATTATTAACCATTAAGTGTTCGTAAACGTGCATGAGTGAAAGGCAAATAGTACAAAGGCGAAAAACGTGTGATTTCGTATTCTATCCAAAACTCCATAGAAGCTTCAGTAAAGTATCCACCGCTTTACTTAAGCGTCACTTCTACTCGAAAATTGTTTCTAATCTTGCGACTTAAGGACTATGTATCCAGGTCAAGAAATAAATAAAAAAAAAGCAATCAAAACAAATGAATCAAGATAAGTGAACCACGCACTAAAATAAAAGGAATGATGGCATTAAAGTTACAATTATCCACGGTTTTTCCTTGCAAATAAATTAGAAGTTACACCACATATTCACAGTTTTTCCTTCCGGATAATTTAGTCTGTACTAAATTAAATTTATAAATTATTAATTAATTTAACGTGCGGTCGTTTTTTCGCTTTCTCCGTGTGGTGCTTCTGGACTATTCTATTTTTTGGTGTGTTCGGAGAAGATCAACTGACAAAGTATTGATGAATGGGAAACTAATTATAAAAATTGATATTATGTTATTAAATTATGCCTGAGGCTATTATAACCGATTCTATGTTTTCGGGCACAGCTCTGGTGGTCTATGGCCGGCAATTTTCCGTTAGAGTTGTCTTTTATCGATATAATTAACTTAATCGAATCAAAACTAATAATTATTAATTTTGTAATTAATTTTATACTAATAGGTAATGTATTTTTTTTTCTTCCTTAATTAATTCCTTATTCCTTGTACCTATGCTTTCTTCTTTTTGCTATAAATGTTGTCAAATTAGACCAGCTTGACAGACTGGTTCATCCAGAAGCGACTGACCCCCCATATATACGAGTAATATACTTGAAATTACATTTATAATTAAAATACATAGGTACTTACACCAATCAAGCTGGCACTAATACATTTTGCTCTACCTACGGTACTCAAACATCAAAATACGATTTTGATTTATTTTTGTAATAATTGGTCTAGAAATTAAAAAAAAAAAAACAGATTGTTACTTGCAATAAAACAATTCTTATTATTTTTATGATGCGATGTGTAGTTTTGTCTCTTACCTCTTTTTCTAGCAAAAAATATAATCTAAGCTAGATTTATCGCAACCACTATCTTCGACCGCAACATCGCTATAGATCGACCAAGAATCGGTCAAGTGCTAAACTATAAAAAAAATTCAAAGAGAGATATTGTATGACACAATTTATTGTTTCCGTAACCAATATTATCCTTTACCCAACATCTGTGAGTTAAAAAACAATCTCAAATTACCCAACAAGAGGAAGTGGGTAAAATTAACCCTAAACTGCTACCTATTTGTTAATTGTTGGGGAGTTTTTGTCGACTTAATTTTTAAAATTTTTACGAGTTATTTATGAATTTAAATAGCCCAAACCAAGGGGTGTCGCTAATTCGAATTTTATGAACTTTATTTTTACTACTTTAAAAGGGTTAACTCCCTAGAGACGGTGGTTGGATGTGATGCAGTGATATTTTACGTATTTAATTACTCGGGGTTTGTTTTTAAATATTTTCGTAGAAGCTGTAAAAAAATAATGACTTTTTAAACAAATTGTTGTTTATTGAATCTTTACCTTGAAATATGAAGTTGTTCGTAAAGTATGAGACACGAATTTGTGTTTTAAATAAAAAAAAATTGTAAGGAATATGATAATAGAGGAAGAATAAGAAAATAGAATAGAATTATGTACTAAAATACAAAAACTCTTTATTGTATAACAAAAACAAGAAATGTCATAAAATGAAAACTGAAATTATTAAAAAAAACGGCAAAACAATAGGTTTAAGCTATTTTTATACGAATACCAAAAAAAGAGTGTAATGTTTTTGGGTTCATGATTGTATGTACTGTGTAAGTTTATTCCACTATAATTTTAAATGCTTGAACAGATTTAAATAAATAATAATCTATACAAATAAATAAAATTGAAGTGTCTGTTTGTAATATCAAAATAACAGCTTTTTACCAAATGCATATGAAAGTATATACGGTACCTATAATAAAACAACCATTTTCAAAAATATTGTCTGTCTGTTTGTTTGTTCCGGGTAATCTCCGAAACGACTGGACCGATTTTGACGGGACTTTCACTGGCAGATAGCTGATGTTATAAGGAGTAACTTAGGCTACTTTTATTTTAGAAAAAGAATTAGGGTTCCGCGCAAAAAAAATAAAAACCATGATATAAATGTATTTTCTTTCTTCTTTCTTTCTTATATCCAATATCTCCACGCGGGTGAAACCGCGGGCAGCAGCTAGTAAATAATGAATGCATTTATTTTCTTCGCAAAAGTTTACAATGTTAGATTTGGATGTATGCAGTAAAGTTCACAGTGAAATTACTGGGCTTATGAAAGTTAATACCTAATATCTCATGGTAACGAGCGCACTGCAGTAGGTACCTACCACGCAAGCCTTTGTGTTTCAAAGTTCTGAGTGGCACTGCAATTATTATGAGTTGGCGTTGTGCTTACTATCAGGCAAACAACCAGCTCGCCTGGTTATCCAATAGTATAAAAAAGTGAGTTTTATGACTGTACCACCAAATTACCTTTAACGCTACACAACACATCAACATTGTTAATAAACTTGACATCCCTCCCAAACTACAAAGTAGATACTCAGTAGATTATTCCAACTTATCAAACTATGATCCACAATGACCAACTATAATCCTTCGCCGTGAAAACTGACCAAGTTTGATTGGATCGCCCAATATAATCCGGGCGCGAACACCGGAAGATTACAAGTGGACAAAACTGATTAACTTCCATTGAAGTTGTTGATTGGAAGGACAATTTGGGAGATGCTCTTTAAGGGCGCGGCTCATTTGATACTTTGTATACCTACCCTTAAATATGTTATGGAAAAGACATCAGCATACCAAATCAGTAATTTTTTGTCATAAATATTATTAACTTCTGCCCGCGGTTTCAGGCACGTGGAGATTAGGTGCATTTTCCGGGATAGAAAGTAGTCTACATTACTATCAGCTGCCTTATCAGCTAACAATCTCGTGTTCGTTTTCAATACCAGATCGATTAAAACCAGCGGTCACTAGTCTTCGTTTGGAAGGAGTTGTCTAGAGTTTTCGCTTCTTTTCGTTTTGTAACAACTCGTTTCCTTAATAACGTTCGTTCTAAAATGAAAACCAGCGAAAATTCTAGACAATTCCTTCCAGCCGAAGACCTAGCGAGCGCTGGTTTTAACCGGGTTGGAGACGAAAATGTAGTCCCAGAGCCTCATTAAAATTTGAGATCATGGGATATCATCATCTTACTATACCTACATATGTTATACAATGTGGATTCGGTGCCCCGTACAACACGTTTTATTGCTTAGATCAGCAAACTACTGGCTTATATTTCACGATCCCCTGCCTGACGTCAGATCTCTACGGAATTCTCGTTATCGTGGTATAAAAAGACCATGTGGCAATTAGTACTTTAATTTAGACTAACTCTTCTGCGAGTGTCCGTCTGGGTTGTTACCACCGCTTTGCTCGTGAAGTCTGCCGCCAAGCAGTAGTGTGCAAGCATTACTGTGTTCCGGTTTGATGAGCAGAGTAGCCAGTGAAATTACTGAGCTTATACCTAATGTCTCAGGGTAACGAGCGCACTGCAGTGCCGCGCAGGCCTTTGTGTTTCAAAGTTCTGGGTGGCACTGCAATTGTTATGGGCTGGCGTTATGCTTACCATCAGGCAAACGACCTAATCGTCTCGTTAACAAACAAAAAATTAGACTTTTATTTCGATATCCGTTTTCTTATCATAAATTGTAAATTTAAAACTTTATCACATATTCGCTGTCGGTTAACACACATGCTACACTAAATCACACAAACGATTCTAATTCAACCACTCAGCCATGTTAATGCTTACTTTTAATTTTATTTTACAGCTTTCCTTTTGTCATACCTAATTTACATTTATTAGATATGTGTTTCCTGTCGTTGATTGGCGACACATAACTCTCGAAGAACTCAGCTGTTCGTATAGTAATTAGAAGTTATATTATATTAAAATAAATGGAACATTTCAATAAAATTTCGATTTTAACGCTACAAATCCGGGTCCAAAGAATGAGATCAAAAGATGTTCGCCGAATTTTTCAGCTAATAACAAAAAACATAATTTATGTTAGACGGAAACATAATATAAAAGGTACAATAAATCGTGCCGCCTTTTCTTGATATTTTCTCCAGTGCACGAATAAAACTATAAAATTATTTCATTTTGTGGCGCGTAGTTTCGGCGATGCTGAAATAACAAGTGGTTTTTATATATTTGAATTATTTTATTATCGAACACAATAAAATCTTTGTCCATAAATAGCGGGATGTGAAGAGTTTGATACTTGCACGAAACATGATTGCTGAACGCATTTTTACTTTTTTTCTTTTCTCCCATATTTGCAAGCTTTTATTCAATTTTCTCGTGCCGACCGTTTAATTTTTGTATTCATGTGTAAATAATGCAATATTATGGGGAAAACAGTTGTTATTAAAAAATTGTTTATTTAGTGTTTTTTTTTTCAGTTAGGTGAGTATCTGACTTAGTCCTGACTAGTCCAAAATTGGACAGTTATGACTCATCAGCTCATTACGTTACCACTTCATAGATACAGACCATTATTTCAGTTAGAGAGAGAGAGCGTATAAACTGTGATTATCCACCACGCGAGCCCATTGCGGCTTGATGGACATCACAGGTCATAGTAATTCTTGAACATGCTTATGCTTTCGAGTGAGTGGGTATGTCTATAATTTTACGAATAAATGCAAATATGTAAGTGAGTAAAATTACCATGGAAAAATTACCTGAAAGTATATTTTACATCTAACCATGGAGTAGTACTAAACAACACTAATACATTATGCATTCGACATTCGGTAACGTACATTAGATAAATACTACGATCATTAGCAGAAGACTTGTCCTGTCAATTAAATGGATTTATTCTATAGTTATTTGTAAAATGTTTTAGAGATAAGGTTATGAGAATGTTACAAAAGGAGTACCTAGGTACTTAGATCACTGAGTTGATGTAACGTAAGTGGCAAAATGTTATTGTCCTGTAATCTATTTTTATTTTCTGAATCTTTTAATGTATCAATACCGTTTTCACTTGCATTTATTAATATTCATTTCCAATTACTAACCTTAAGGGACAGAATCCGGCGCGCCGGTATCTCGTTCGCACATCTCAACATTTTTGAAGATAAACAATTCCTTAATATAATTATGAAAAATCGCATTCTGTGAAATTGCTGACAATAACATTACAAAGGTTAAACAAAAGTTTAATTTTGATCTATTCAAGTTTTCAAACCTAAAAATGGGATTTTATGACTTTCATACATTTTATTTTTTACATATTATATCTATTTAAAGTAGAATTGCTTGTAAAAAAGCGGGATTAGACTTCAATGAAAGTACCACGATATACGAGTAAGTTCCAGTACTCACACACAATTCAACTCCCATTTTTTTGCCTTTAGATGTTCATTCATAAAGATTATAGGGGACCACCTCGAGAGTGCCCTTTTAAGCAAAAAAGAAATTAAAAAAATAATCTTCACAATCGGACCGTAATTGCGGAGAAATCAGTGACCATACACAAAAAAATACAAACAGTTGGACATATAACCTCCCCCCCCTCCTTTTGCGAAGTCAGTTAGAAAACAAATCACGGTCTTCCGTGAATGAAATTGAGTTTACGATACGCGATATTAAATTCTCGTACTCTCACTTCATTTATTAAATTTAAAAATGGCTCCAAAACTTTATCTCTTATGTTCAAATATATAAGAAAGTATCAAACAGTGCCGGTCCACGTACGACAAGAAATATGAATTACGACCGTGGTCTGCTTCCATACTACAAGGCATAAAATTATATCTCGTCTCTAAACTATTTATAATATTATAATAATTTTCCACCCCAATTATTCCGCTGGTGACAACTTTTATTGGTATATATACGATTGTTATTCTTACCCGACCAATAAATAATACTTTTATAATATCCGTCCGTGACAATATTATAAACAAAATTCCACGTGTTATGATAACCGATAAATAAAACAATTTTGTCACTTGCAAGAGAGAACATTTGTGTTTACATAACATATGTGTTATAGGGGCTTTTGGGTTTTGATTTAAGGGTATTTGACTGTTTTGTCTTGATTTTTGCTGAGGATTCTTCTTGGATTCATCATAAAGTTGTATAAGCATTTCAAATGTAATAAAATTCCAGAGATATGGAATTGCATGTTCATGTCACTATGTTTTATAAGAAATGGGGCAATATCTTGTCATGTTCCATTTTGTTTTGTCAATGAATGCAGCATTTTATGCTCAGCTACCCTTGGGGTGCCTTGGGTAATATTTAGGATTACCCATATTTTCTGGTACAATAATAAGCATGTAATCCAGGATTTATACCAACCGTGGCCACCCTTATTTGTTCAAAATATAATCTGTGTTTATTCTGCCAAAAATGTTTTCAAAATTCTAGTGAGAAGAAATTAAAGATGGAATTATGATTATTACTTATAACGAAATAGTAATAAAAAAAAGTAAAAACACACACATATTTAGTTCCAAGAAAATTACGAATTTCAAGTCGCACGATAAAATCAAAACATCGCAAATCATGAAAAAGCGAGTGCAGCCACCAGGCGCATAGTTTCAATAATTACACTCTTCACAATCAAATCATTATAAAACTTGGAAGACTTCGGGAAACCTCCCAAACGACATTTCTTCTCAAAAGAAATAAAATCAGCACCCCTTCAAACGTCGGGCCCAGACGAAAGAAAAGGGGAGCTGTCATAATCCCTAATATTCGCAGGCTCTCGATCATAACCTCTCTAGCCACAAAAGTGACGTAATAACGCCCGTTAATCCCCCATTGTGACGCCATCTCTTGACGGATTGCCGGCAACTGAATGGAGATTAGGCCTTCACCCCGCTAGGGGGCGCTTTGTCCGTGAAGTTATTATGGAAAAGCCTATTGTATGGTGGAATGTCTGGGATAATTTGTTTTTAGACGGGTTTTCAATGAGTTTGAAGTTATACAACTGGTACATATTTGCTGTGATGCAAAGTATTAGTTGAGTGTTTGTTTTTGAAGCCACATACTGCTTTTGTTTTTTAGAATGCAGTTGTTTTAGTCTGATAACCTTTAACAGTGGTCTAAAGACTAATTATTTACTTAATGATGAGATAAGTAGTAGTCAAATAGTACCAAAATTATCGAAGACGAAAGAGATAGGTAGTAATAACGCTTAAGCAATTAAATCTTCGAAACAAGAAATATCAAAGAAATTCCAACATCATTGTAAATACTCTTACCCTATGCTACCCCTAAAATAAACCCTAAGCTCTAATCCTACGTTGTTTTATACCCAGAATGGAAATGTTTAACCCGTAAATTATTTAGTTGTGTCGTATGTCAGGGGATGATGGATCGGGGCAATAATTGCGTCACACTTGACAACCCCCGAGTAATTTGTCGGAAACGGGGTGGGGCGGTTATTGATGGCCCGAATTGCTTATATGCCTATTGTTTTTTTACTTAGATAAAATGGATATTACGTAAAAACATTTTTTAAGATTAACATAGAAGCAATTTGATGCTATAATGGCTCAGGAGTGAAGTCATCCGTTGATCCATAGTTAATATAAAATTGTAATTCTTTCATTTATTTATGTATGACATAAGACTAGCAGGTTAATAAGAGAAGCCACTGACTCCTGAAACACAGTGAATACTAGTTCGGGAGGCTATGAATTCAACATATCTATGTGTAAATTTTTTGTGTCTAAATAAATGATTTGATTTGATTTGATAGTTGGTTTCAGTCTTGCGCTTTCAGGGATTTCTGGCAAGTAACCACCCTCAAGATAAGAATTGTATTCCTGCAGTTGAATTTGCAAATCAGTCCTAATTTATGTTTCGTATATTTACCTCGCACCACATTGATCACTTAACAGGTGCAATAGCAAAGGCCAAATAAAAATCTACTCCTGATATACTAACTCTGGAGTAATAGCTATAGGTATAAGTTGACGCCCTCGGTTTCACGCCCACATGCAGAGATCGTGCATTTTTCTCGAAAAAAAAGTATCCTATAACACTCTTCGAACCCATAACCTATCTCTATGCAAAAATTCACGGAATCCGCCTAAAAGAAGAAGAAGAAGAAACCAACAAACCAACAAACATACTGTCGCATTTGCAGATAGAAAACGTTCCAAAATAAAATCAAGACCATTTCTAAAGCTATATTGAATGTTTTTCCAACGCTAAGAATAAATTACACAAATATGTGGTCAGATTTAAAACATTATGCATTGTGATGAACGAGGAACGTTCGGAATGATACGCCCGTGTTATGCATGATAAATAAAGGCGTGGAACGAAAACATTATAGAAATGTAGCGATTGTTGAGCTTGATTGAAAATATTGATCACAATTCTCGTTTTCATCATCATCATCATCATCAGCCAGAACACATCCACTGCTAAATATAAGGCCGGCCATACACGCTTATGCCTGTTTGCGTTTTGCTGTCAAAATAACCATGATTTGGCAACAAGCACGGCTTGATGTATAACCATAAAAAATCCACGAAATAGACAAGAGCAATACAGGTAGATAGTACTCTTTTACTCCCTGCCTGGGCTCAAAGTGACGACTGTTCCGCTTTACGTTACAAACCTACATTACTTGCGCACCAACGCGTATTTACCGCGGCTTCTGCACTGAACACGCAGTGGTTGTGAAACTTTTTTTTTGAGTAGAGATCGTAGAAGCGGCTGCGGTTCGTCTCTTTCACAACCATGGTATGATTAGCGCTCGGGCTAGATTTCTACCAAGCTCTATAGACGGTACGATTTGCGTCAAGCGCTGGTGGTGTTTTTTTCCATGATTTTCGCTTGGTTCGTGATTGATGCTTACCCATCAATCATGCATTAGGTGTACGGCCTGCCTATGAAGGATTGCCATAATGCACCACACTTGACAGGCATGTTGGTGATCGCAATGGACTTTGTACAGAACCCTTCTTTCACGCAGCAGCGCAGAAATGGATCTACGTAATTTTTCTTTGAGATAGTTTGTGGGCCAGAGTGAGTGACATAGGCTACTCTTTTCCCGTGAAAATGAACGGTTACTGTGGAAATCTCCACGCGAGTGACACCAAGGGAAGCAAGTAGTAATATCATCATCATCATCATAATCATCATCATCATCAGCTGCAAGACTTCCACTGCTGAACATAGGCCTCCCCCATAGAACGCCACTTGGATCGGCTACTCGCCTCTTGCATCCAACGGTTCCCCGCGGTTTTGACAAGGTCATCGGTCCACCTAGTGGGGGGCCGGCCTATAAGTAGTAATATAATAACAAATGCGAAATTGTGTTTGTTGGTAGAAACCAACAGTCTTTCAAGCAGCAATAAGCGAAACGGTTCGACGTGATTTGTCGCATAGAGATAGACTGGCGTGTCAATGCTATGTTTCATTTTAGACAAATGCTCGGTACTTGTGTGATATCCATGCGCAGCCGTTCGGTGACGCTGTAAAGGTTGCCAGAACAAAAGTAGGGTCCTTCAAAAAAATAAATATATATCCATGCGGGTGGAAACGCGGGCAATAGTAAGTACAACATAATGAACACAAACTGTCAACATAGCCTGCATAAAAGAGTCCAAGTCTATTTTTAAGAAACGTAAGTAGGTATAGCACAAAAATCACCATACAAAAATTCAAATCACCCATTTCTTTTTTAAAACATAAACATTGAGAAACTGAATCAAATTGACGTCACGCTGACTAAACCGTAGGTATTTAAAATTTAAATACAATAAACATGTTATTAATCGTTTTCTATCATCAATTAATATGAGACCGCAAGCAATATATTTCAGGCGTATTGTTGACGTCAAACCGAATGTTCTAGTAATTTTTTTTCACTCTAAAAAATAGTGAATATTCGTGTGTGAATACATCACTTTACCTAAACATATCTCTAAAACTACTGCACTGATTTTAATTATTTTTTAACCAACACAAAGAAAGCTTTCCAAATTAAATATAAATTAACTTTTTATTTGGCAAAAGTTTAAATTTGTCTGAGAAAATGGGGAAAATTGAGAGCAATGTCGGAAAACGAGAAAGTAGTGTTTTATGTTATAAATCTCTTCTAATGTGACGCTGTGATTTGTGATGGGGCAAATAATAGATTTGGATACCTATTAAAAAGATGTTACATGCAATTTTAATGATGTAGGCATGCTTCGTGAAAACTAAGAATTTTGGGAGAATTTATAGGTTAAACCGCTGATTCATATTGAGGAAATAGGCGTTGCTTTATAATTAATTGATTTAGAAATGCGTGAATTAGAAAATCATAATGAAAATTAGTGAAAACAATTGAGTTCAGAATAAAGAAAAAATCGAGTAGCCGTCTGGGTGTGTACCACGGCTTTGCTCGTGTAGTCTGCCACCAAGCAGTAACGTGCAGGAATTACTGCGTTCTAGTGATGAGCAAAGTAGTCAGTGAAATTGCTACTTACGTCGTGCACGTGTTACCCTTATGTCTCAGGGTAACATGCACACTGGAGTGCCGTGCAGGCCTTTGTCTTTTAAAGTTCTGAATGGCACTGCAATTGTTATGGGCTGGCGTTATGCTTACCATCAAACAAACGACCTGCTCGAATATCTCGTTATCGAATAGTTACAAATTGTCATCCTTGTGAATAAACTACCATCTTTGTTTTTTTTATAGTATGGTAAAGCAATTACAAACAACGGTTATCGGTACCTCCATTGTTTTCTTTACATCCTATGGCACATTCAAGGCTGACATAGTTCAGAAGAGACAATAACGTCAATTTGATCGATTGCTGTTATCTGCCAAGCGATAATGAAATGTAACTCAATAGGCATACGGCCTTTTTCTATTTGTTTTTTAAATTTAATTTATTAAGACAAACTAGTGACGTCCTTACGTAAACACAAAAGTCACGTATTTAGAACTTGTCAAAGTATACTTTAGGTGACATTTTCCTTGATACGATAATCTGAGGGATTAAGGCCCCGAGACTTCTGTCATTTCTTCTGGGAATATATATCAGTCATTGTATAAAAAGCAAAATATTTTTCTTACAATTTTTCAAAGTAACGCGCTAACTTTGATTTATTTAATTTTTACTCTACTTTTGTAAATATAAATGGGAAAACAGGTGACACCAACAAATTGTCAATTATCAAAAAATATAACAGTCATAAAATTGTTAATTCGGTATTCATAAAACAGCATTACGAAAATCCTAAGACAGTGCGAATATCAAAAATATTTTGATTAAAGTAAAATTATGTGACCAAAAGCCGGCTTTATTCAAAAAAGGAACCGATAAAGTAAAAGTTCTTCAAACAAAATCAGTAAATAACCAAATTAAACGTCACATTAGCTCAGCGTGACATACAAATTATACGCAAGTAATAATTCCATAATTCATATTTATAATAACACTGGCCATAAATAATAAGAAAAAAGGTGTCTTATTCATAAGGAGAAACAATGCGCCAAGAAAAATAAAAAGTAATACGAAGTGGCAACACTGAGGCAATTTGTCACTCATTTGGGACAATGCTGAAAATTCCATTGTCTTCGTTAAGCTGCGGTCTTCTGTAATCACTTGTCAACGCTTCTAGTCCTATTGTCATCGAGACCACAATGTTTCTAATTCAAATTTCCAACACTACAAATATACATTATAACCTTCATCAAATGAATCTAAACTTTATTACCAAAGCTACAAAGCGTAAATTTCAGTAAAGAGAAGAGCGATGTATTCGTAAAAAACTTCGAACGGGCCATTAAAAAGACGTCCAGAAATAGAGAGCGGGGACGTTTTTTAAAGTGTAGATTGAATTGTTTCTTGTTTTAAAACAATAGCGCGGATATACCGGGGATTTGTTAGCAAAAGTGACAGGTGCTGATTTGTTAGTAATGCCGTGAATACCAGAATAGAGTGGACGTCAAAACAGCGAGGTTGAAACGCAAGAGATGACTTTTTGTAATTTAAAACGTGCCGCGGCTCGGTCTTGAATTTTTGCATGTCTATTATGAGGATTCTTACAATCAATTAGTGTTGCTCGCGTATTTTTATTGTAGTCCCGAGCTTAATATAAAATTAATTTGCTATGCAGAATTGTTTGAATATTTGTCCAAGACGCGGTTATTTGTTCGTACGTACGAAGTCGTAAAAAGTGTAGGTGCAAACTAAACACACTGACGTTATTTCTCTCAAAAGTTTTATTACTGATTTTTAAAATGCTTTTTTAATACTATTCGATAAGGAGAGCTGGTTGTTTGCGTAATGGTAAGTATAACGCTAGCTCATAGCAATTGCAGTGCCACTCAGAACTTTGAATAACAATGTCCTCTACCAGGTGGCCTACACAAAATACTTCTAGATATCTTCTAGGCAAGCAAGCGTGATTGTCCACCGAATCGTCAGTTTTCACCAGGTGAGATTGTGGCCAAACGTAAGACACACAAAACACAAATTAAAATACAAAATATAAAATACTGTACTACAAAATAAATAAACGACACTGAAAAATAATTCTGTGGGTATATAATAGGTCGGGGAAAAAGTTCGTTCGCATTTTTTAAGAAAATTCAAAACATTTTTTAATATAGTTTATTTACATTTAACTAAAGTATGTAGGTACCATTTTGTTCGATAACTTTTTGCCATCTTGTAGGTAGGGACATGATCCCATTGCTATATAAATTTTGGGACTTCTGATCAAAATACCGCGACAAGTGGTTTTGGCAGTCCTCTCGTGATGTTAACCTGACACTGCCTAAAGAATTCTGAAGAGACCGAAACAGGTGGAAATCTGAAGGTGCAAGGTCAGGACTATACGGCGGATGCATTAACACCTCCCAGCCAAACTCTCTTAATTTTTTCTGAGTGGCTAAAGATGTGTGAGGTCTAGCGTTATCATGATGAAAAACCACATCCCTTCTGTTGATTAATTCCGGCCGCTTTCTCTCAACTTCTTGCTTTAATCTCATCAGTTGTTCGCAGTAGAGTTCAGAATCGATGGTCCTGCCTGGTGGTAACAGCTCATAATGAATAATGCCCTTCCAATCCCACCACACACACAGCATCGCCTTGTTGCGAGTTAACCCGGGTTTCGCCACAGTCTGTGAAGCCTGACCGGTCTTTGACCACGACCTTTTTCGCACGTTCTTGTCGTACGTGATCCACTTTTCATCACCAGTTATCAGCTTCTTCAAAAATGGTTCGGTTTCATTACGTCGTAGTAAAGAATCACAAATGAGTACACGGTTCATTAGGTTTCTTTCAGTGAGCTCGTGAGGTACCCAAATATCGAGCTTTTTTGTGTACCCAGTTTTTTTCAAATGCGCCAAAACTGTTTTGTGGTCAATTCCCAGTTCTTCAGCTACGTCGTAACTACTGATCTGCCGATCTTGTTCCACTTTTTCAAAAATGGCATCCATTTTATCCGTAATAGGGCGACCAGAGCGACGTGCATCTTTGAAATCAAAATTTCCGGATTGAAAACGCTTAAACCAAATTTGTGCTACTCTCAGAGACACTGCACTAGGTCCATAAACATCGCAAATTTTTTTCGCGGCTTGCGTTGCATTTTTACCTTTTTTGTAGTAAAATTTTAAAATGTATCGAATTTCTTCATTAGATTCACTCATTTTGACAGTACGAAAAACAAATGAAAATCACACATTTTCCTAATTTGAATTTGGAATTATGTTCTTTAAAATTTAAACTTTCATATGATACCAAAACCAGCCAGATACAAATACTATAGCCAAAGAGATTTTATTACAAGTTCATACATACTATAATGCGAAAAGACTTTTTCCCCAACCTAATATTATCCATACTAATCTATACACCTATATCTATACAAGTAAATAAAATTGAAATGTATGTGTGTATGTTTGTAATATCAAAATAACAGCTTTTTACTAAATTTATATGTATGTAACCGGATTCACTTACGTGGTACAGCCGAGCATTGCGACGAAGCTCACTAAATGTATATGAAAGTTACTTTTTACTAAATGTATATGAAAGTGTATATGGTAGCTATAACAAAAAAAAAACCATTATAAAAAATGTTTATCTGTCTGTCTGGCTCTTAAATAAACAGTATTAAACGGTTCAATAGTTACATAAACATACATAAACATACATAAACGCTTACACTCATACCGCCGCACTAGGATTCCCTGTGTCGCAGGTGGCATGGACATACACAGATACACATCACAAACATCCAAGACCCGAGAACAAACTTTATGCTTACACAAAATCTGCCCCGGCCGGGAATCGAACCCGGGACCCCTCGCCTTGCAGGCAGGGTTACTACCAGTTGGTAGTAACCCTGCCTGCAAGGCGAGCTACGGAGCCGTCAGTTAAGCAATATTTTGTCTGTTTCGATTCAGTTTAAAATTGTTAAAGAACAACAAAGTCAAAATATTGTTTGACTAAAACCACCGTTTAACGCTGTTCATAAAAGCCCTAAAGTTTAGAGTGATCACTGATAACTAACATTAATATCTAAAGATTCCCTTTATTCAACAGATGACCCCCTTTCATCTCTGAATAAGTAGGTGTAAACTGTTAACATGAGTGTTCTGCAAACCCTATACAAAAAAGAGGTAGGTATTGAAAAAAAAGTTTCATCTACAACTTCAGCCGGAAGACGTCCATTGCTACATAAACATTGATACATAGATTTCCCCCATAAACGGTAGATTGCTAAAATGCACAAAGGCAGGCGTCTTGGTCATTGCAGTAGATTTTAATGGAAACCAAGGAGAATATCCAGGGAATAGCCCTGGATATTCTCTTAGCCGGCTCTAACGACACTCTTAAAACTGGAGTATTCGTATTTTCCTTAAAACAATTAGAAACAATAACAAAATATTTTCATTAAAAGTTTAGTTTCTTAAATTCAGATTAAAATTTTAAAAGCGGGCCCTCACTGCATCTTCAAAAAGGACTGTGATGGAATTGGTATGCAGAGTCATAAAACACACTAATAAAATCTAAAAAATATACTTTACGATTATTTCCATTGTCACTTTCACAAAAACATAATAATATACTCTCACATTATATTGTGCACTAAATCAAATTCTTTTGTGATATTTATCTATGTTCCCTCTTAAAAGTTGCGAAATATAACGATGGCTTTACCGTAACTCAGTGGAATATCGCTTAATAGTCATTATTTTATTACGTTTCTTTTAATTTACAATATGTTGCGGTTACGATTCACTAGTATTTGTGATAATAAATGTAAATCTTGTTTTTTTATCGGTCAGTTTGGAGATGACAGCTCGGCTGGCATCGTACGTTATTGTTAAAATTGTCGCGGTAGTAAAATGGCTTATTGTTTTAATAAACAATGGCTGAGCGTATATAAAGAGTTGTAGAGTGGAACAAGTCGACGCCGTGACTGACGTGTGAAAATATAGATTAGGGAGTGAACAGAAGTGAATCGAGCGGAGACCGCTTTTTTGCCTACACGCGTTGCATAGGCTGAGCAGAGACGCAATGTATCTCTTTTTAGGTTTTAATGTTGAACACTGTCTCAACTCTCACCTGATGCAATATGCTGGTAAAATTGTAAGTCTAATGGGAATACTGGACATTTTAAGTATATTATAAGCGTCACTAATCATAACCTATTTATTACGATTAACAATTAATTGACTTCAGGGTGCATAAATAATCAATATCAAGGTAAATGTGAGATGTGCGTCAACAAAAATATGAGCATTACTTACCCATTTCTTATCTATTTTTGAAATTTTAGTTTATTATCTTTATATTTTCTTCTTAGTATATTTTCTTTATCAAAACAAAATCACATTATAAGTTGAATTCATAATTGTTTACAATAAATAACATTTATATTTTCTTTTTCGCATTAGAGAATTTAATCTGTCAGTACTCACGATAGACACATCTGTGGTCAACAACGTTACTTACTCTGTGACCAAACTAAGGAGGCGGTCGCCAACGAAAATAGCCGCTAGAAATATTGAAGAGCGTTGAAAAATATACGTCAAACAAATATGAGAATAATAAGAAGTGAAGACAAACACTTGATATCTGGGCCAGCGTGGCTTCTTTGAAATTTGTTGCTTAATTTTACTGTTACTCTAATAAAGGCGTGTCTCTTCAATCTGTATATACCATCAGACACTACTCCTTCTTTATACTATTAATTAACTAAACTTAGGGCAATTTCGTTTATCGAAATAGTATCGAGTGGTCGCCATTGTAAGTAGTCTAAGGGCCGATCTTTCAACAGTCAGATAACATCCTGTTAGATAATTCCCTGAATCATCTAAGTCTGTGGTGAAGACAGACGTAAATAAATTTTATGGCATTCTAAAGAAATAAACCTTAGGTAACGGTCCATTAATTTTGTAATTAAAGACCCGAAAAACACACTAAATACACGAAAATTTATTGATTCAATAGCAATCAGTTGGTTAACGTGCAATTGAAAGATGGGCCCTAAGTAGCAACTTGTCTATATTATATCAACTCATAAACAATGTGTTTTTCAACTCATCTAAATTGCTAGCGGTCTAAAATATTATTTTGTCTAAATTGCAGCCGGTTAAAGTATGCAACTGGCCTAAATATCAACTTCTGTAAGTTGCAAGGGGTCTTAAATTTTATTTTCTCTAAATTGCTTGGTAAGTATAACGTCAACCCGTATCAGCGGCGCAAGTACGAATCTTTTCGGTCGATAATATTCGATAAAATTGACAGTTAAAATCGATAAAACCCACTTTATCGATTTTAACTGTCAATTTTATCGAATTTTATCGACCCGAATAGATCCGATAATATTGACAGTTTAAATCGATAAAACCCACTTTATCGATTTTAACTGTCAATTTTATCGAATAAAACCCACTTTATCGATTGTAACTGTCAATTTTATCGAATGTTATCGAATTTTATCGACCCGAATAGATCCGTACTTGCGCCGCAGTTGCAGAACTTTGAAACACAAAAGCCTGGCCGGCATCTGCACTCCATTGCACTCGTTGTGCCCTGATAGGTATTCTCATGAGCCCAGTAATATCACTTACTACTGTGCTCATCAAACAGTAACACAGTAATGCTTGCACATTACTGGTTACTAAAGTGGTGGTTCCCACCCAAACGAGTACTAGCAGAAGACTTAGTACCACCTGGTTACGCTTGTTCTGATTTGTCTAATACGAGGCGATGAGATGTTGTATTTTTACTGGTGAAAGTTTCATATGAGTATATGTTGTCGTAGAGTCAAGGTTACCAATTGTACATTACAAAAAAATGGGCAAGTAAAAATATTCAAATCATTTTATCTGCAGAAAAATCTAAAGGATAAAAAGACTGCTCTCATTTTTACTTTTTTAAAACTATAAATTTACAACTCAAAGATTTATACCACTGTTTTATATTTTTGTATTTAGGTATATACTTAAAATCTTATTCCCTGCAATAGGACTCCCTGTTTCGTAGGTGGCATGGACACACACACATACACAATACAAACAACTAAAACGCGAGAACAAACTTTATGCCCACCACAAAAATTTGCCGTGGCCAGAAAACGAACCTGGAACAATTTAAACATTTCCATCCAGATGAACAGACAAAAACACGGATTAGTTTATCTAGCATCCAATAAATATCTCAATCTAGTCATAATCCTTGTAATAAATTACATTGCAATAAATATCCAAGGCATTGCAATTAGCATTGCAGGGCACAATCGTGGACGCAAATAGTCCACTAGTGGGCGGACTGTCATAATGTCAGACCGATGGTACTAGGAAATAGTCACTAATGCACGTGAACGCGTTAATTAAGTATTTGTGGAGTTGAATGGGATAGAATAAGGTTAATGACCATTATATCAAGAGATCTGTGATTATATCAGATCTAGTATGTGTAAAAATGAGTGGTGGACTAAACAGCTGGATGTGAATTACTGTAGGTGGTAGGACTAACTCTTCTGTGAGTGTCCGTCTGGGTTGGTACCACTGCTTTGCTCGTGAAGTCAGCCGCCCAAGGGTAATATGCAAGCCGGTATGTTCCGGTTTGATGAGCAGAGTAGCCAGTGAAATTACTGGGCTTATGAGGTTTAATACCTAATGTCTCACAGTGACGAGCGCACTGCAGTGCCGCGCAGGCGTTTGTGTTTCATAGTTCTGAGTGGCACTGCAATTGCTATGGGCCGGCGTTATGCTTACCATCAAGCAAACGACCAGCTCGTCTCGTTACCAAATAGCATAAAAAATGAGAATTGAATTACTCGTCTAAAGTGTAGGTTGCATACCTTATTAATTACTAATAAACGAGTTAAAACTAAATCATAACTTGTTTTACAATAACCCAGTTATAAACAACTTGACAGTTCTACTAACGATGCAACTAAAATAATAATCATACGCTAAAACTAAAAATAATCCTGCACTAAATTTACAAACCACGATTCCGCGGGAAAATGGGTTCCCATTAATATATTTTATGACTTGCATTACCATACCATTTTTTTTATACTGTTGGTAACGAGACGAACTGGAGGGCAATCGCGTTAAAAATTATCAACCAAACCGCTACTAAACCACGACCGCATCACAGCTTTTTGACCGTTTCGTATCGCGCTAATAGTTTTACCAAAAGTTGAGACGTTTCTCGACAACAACTGACAGTTAACGCTATCAAATGAACGGCAATATCGAATTCCACACGCGTGAACCGAAACTAAACAACAGTTGGTATCAAACCACAATCAAACCATAACTGTACGCTGTCATTTCAAATTAGCGCGATCGGGGCCCTGGTCGTTTGCCTGATGGTAAGCACAACGCCGACTCAAAACAAATGCAGTGCCACTCAGAACTTTAACTTAGCTAAACAAAACGAGAAAGAAATCATAAATGCTTAGTTTGCCTTATTATAACAAATTAAAACGAACTTAAACTTATTAATGAGTTGCAACAATAACCTGTTAATCCGAACTATTTGACAATTCGAATGTTTTAATACCGATGCAGCTAAAATAATCATGCGCTAAAACTAAAAAATCCTGCACTAAATTTACAAATCATGATCCAGAATGGGTTTCCACTGATATACGGCTTGCACACTTCTCTATTGAAATAAAGATATTAGATAATGTTCTTCTAAATAGCGATACGTGTTTTTTATATTGAATCATTTTTATACCAGCTGATATAGTGTAATTGTTTTTTGGTGTTTTGTCGTCGGTTATAATGTCTTGGAGAATTTAGTGAAGGATTTTAATGATGGTTTCTGACTACATTATTATGATGTTTGGGATATTAATTTTAAAGGGGTATTAATTTTATTCTTCCTCCCACTGCTTGGTTGCGTGATTTTAATTTAACACTTCTCTTTTGTGGGTTCAGTGCCAGATTTGTTTCTAGAGACAATGAATTGATTCTTACAGTTTAAAGGTGTTTAATGTCAATAATTATTTACGTTTAATAATATATTTAGATTTTGAAATAAATGTATATGATAAACAAAATAAGGTATGATTTGTTATGTAAGTTATATTAAGAAATGTTACAAACTCCTTAACTATTATCAAGTCTGTCTGTACCCACATCTGGAGAAAGACGATCAACTTTTTATTTTTCGCCCTCTAGTATTAACTTTATTAATTCAAATTTGAATTGAGCTCATTCCGTTTCTTTTACTTGATCTTCGATATAAATTATTTTCAAGCGTCTCGTAACCTCACTTGCAACCACACTTACTATTATTTTCAAATTATTATTTAACTGTTGACAACTGAGGCAAAACTACAAAGCTCTATTTAGAGCCCGTCATGTTTTTAATTAGTGGAATCATTATTAAAAACACAATGTGTCTAAAAAAAGGCCGGCTTTTCCCCCATTTTTTCCATAAAGCGTCGCTAATAGTGGGGCGCGGGCATTCTTACTGTCTCTCGTCTTTTTTTATACATCACCATCAATCTGCGGGGCGCGAGCCGCGACAATCTTGTTTATAGGAATTTTAACCGTGTTTATTTCTACGGCTACCCGGATAAATACAGGGAGAACCTTGACTTAAAGCTGCAGACCTAATTATTGTCCTTTAAAGGTTGTTTGTGGTTCTTGAGATTACGCAATAGTTTGTTTTAACGTCATTTCAAATATGGAATAATTTGTATTTCATTTGTTTTCGCATAATTTTCTAATTATAGCCTACATTTCTTTTGTTTTAACACCATTTTAAATAATAGATAATGACGTTGTTTTAAATTGTACTCGTATTTCATTTGTTTTAACGCCTTTTCAAATAATAGATAATGACGTCGTTTTAAATTGTATTTCATTTGTTTTAACGTCATTTTCTAATTTAGCCACTTTATCTCTGACTTTAGTTTTGTCGTGTTCGAAATAGAATCGAATTGTTGATTGTACTTTGGATATAGGTAAGGTGTACTCAATTTGCATCGGTACTATTGCAGACCGTAGACGCTTATGCAAACGTGCGTTTGCTTGTCAGAATAACACGAAATCCGCGCTTGACGCAAAAGCGTTGTTATTCTGACAAGCAAACGTACGTTTGCATAAGCGTCTACACTGCCCCTTAAAGTATGCATTTGCAATTTTTTTCCAAATATTTCATTGTTTTACGTAGTGAAAGTTTTTCTTCTTCGCGTCTTCTTTACAATATTCTAGTGATATAACGTCGAACATCCTGTACTGATAGATGCAGCCGACCATCATGATAAATACAGGGCACGCTGTGACAAATGGTAACAGAGTGTTTTTATGTATTTTTAAAAATAACACCACAGTGTCGCCCTCTGTTACTAATTGGATACACAATACGTCTTCGCGCGTGCTCCGCAGCGAATCCGTTATTATTTTGTGTATTGATGGATAGAACGCCGGAAGCTGCGATATATGGAGGATTTGGAAGTAGGGCACGGAGATGGTTTAGGTAGAGGTGGGCTCGTTCACTGGTCGAATAAATGTGTTGAACGGGACGTACCTGATTTATGGCATAATTATTTTTTATGGTAGTCTTGTGACTGGTTTAATCACGGCGCGGTTGGCTATAATCAATGCTCATCTATGAGTTTGTATACTTTCTGCTTGGAGCTCCCGTTTTATAGTTTTGGAAAAGTACTCACTTGTCACTGTTACGTTTAACAGTGGCAAATTTGGTTACAGACATAAATGTCGTATCAACATAATTGAATATAATTCAAATAATAGGTACAATTTGAAATAGATCCCAAGTTTGTATTTAATTTTTAAAATTTCTTCGAATAGTTTTTTACAATATTTTATTTAACTTACAATAAATACATAAATAAACGCTTCCACTCATACCCCCGCACTAGGATTCCCAGTGTCGCAGGTGGCATGGACACACACAGATACACATCACAAACATCCAAGACCCAAGAACAAACTTTAGGCTTACATATAAATCTTGCTCCGGCCGAGAATCGGACCCGCGACCTCTCGCTTTGCAGGCAGGGTTACTACTGACTTAGCTACGGAGCCGGCAATGATATGAAATTTATTATTATTATTTATAACAATTATTTTTAAGTAATTAATTATTATTAGTTAATTTATTTAGAAATAAATAAATAAATAAATAACCGGCTAAACTCATGTCCTTTGTCGATATTCTTGACGTAGGTTTCGAGCAACGAACAGTAGTCAGTAGTAGTATAATAATAATAATAATATTAAAATAAATTTTAATTCATTACATTCTCACCAACAAATAGATTTCAACATTTTACAAAGCTTATTTACTGTGCAATAAGCAATAACAGTATAAATGAAGTTGTTCCGTGGTTGCGATATTTATCACGCAGAGAACATTAAATAATCTAAATGCTGAGTGAAATTAGAATTCATAAAATTGTCGCACGGGTTACGTATTATGACTCTGTTTTCATTCCTGAAAAATGCAGTTGCAGAATTGTGGGAAGAGTTTGAGGTAAAACGTAATAATTTATTGCTAGTATTTTATCTTACGAAAATAAGAAAGATAAACTTTTTTGTTTGGGCATAGATTTTTTTTTCGTATGCTTCATGGTAAGTATAATGCTCGCCCATACAACTAAGCATCACCGCAGTGCCCACTCCAGCAAAGTGGAAGTCCCGTTTTCACTAACGACGAATAAGGCAAAGCATAAATAAGTAACTCCTAATGTAAGCTAAGTCCTAAATATATACCGTTAGAACACTGCTGAAATGCAACTGCTTAATATTTAGGCATCCGGTTTAGGCGTATCTTAGTGTTGGTGAAAACGGGCATGTCTCATAAGCCCGTGCGTGCAGTAATGCAGTAATTTCACTGAGTTCTTTCCTCACCTGCTCATCAAACCGGAACAGGAACAAATATATTACCTACTTGTTATGGTCGTCTGTTGAAATAATTTTCTATAGTATAATAGTAAAATTATAGCTGTATTATAATTGTTATTATTCAGTAGCTTATCTTTACGCATCAATTTTAACTTTCTAATCTATACTGCCATCGGTAGAACAATCAACATTCAAACACAACAATCTAAAAGTTCCATAATAACAAACTTAAAATAACCATAAAATCTATCTAATGATAGATCAAGAAACCATTATTAATTGTCCGAAAACTAGTTATTTATGGTTAGATGTTAGTTTTGTCTACCATAGACTAAAATAGACAATCGGCCCACCCATAGAGATGCAATGTCCTCAGTCATAAAAGTAAAGTGGATTTTTTCGTATATTTATGGCGTCCAGAATGCTACTGATATCTAAAGCTATGACATTATCTATAAAAGTTTTTTTTAATTGATATTTGTCATCAACAGTCGTCATAAAAGTAATAATTTATTTTAGATAATTCAGATAAAGTTAAAAGACGTCTCAACTAAAGTTCTTGTTGGGATCGTTAGAGTTGAATGTTCTTTTATTTGCTTCCGGTCCTTTTGTCGTTTTAGGGATTTAGGAATTTTAGACCTCTAGTTTTTCAGCCTTATCGGGTGTACTAATTACTACTAAATTACTAGACGCATAATTTTACTTGCCATAATATTGATAATTTATAAATTTTTGTATGGAAGGGCAGAGGACGACCATAAAATATTGTTTTTTTTTTTTTTTTTTTTTTTTTGGACCGTGCTGTTGGTCTTGCGACCTCTACAGCGTCACCGGACTGTTGGAGAGCGCAGAAGGCGCTCAGCCCGAAAAAAGTGTGTTTGTGGCGACTAGCGCAAGGGCACCGCGTGGGATCGAACCACGTCGGTACGGACCTCGGCTTGGGCCGTCGCCGTGAGAAAGGGAGGATCGGGAGAGAATAGCCCCGGCCGCACGAGTGCAACCGTTTGAACTAGGCTCTAATCTAGCTAAAGCTACTTCTCGCGGGCCCGAGGTGGGCGCTCGCGGAATTTCGTGTATGTGTGTGAGGTGTGTATGACTCTAGTTGCCTCGTTCCAAAGCCTACACCATCGAGAAGAAGGGCAAGAAACTCGACGGCGGAGTGAAGCTCGGTCCCTACAACCTAAGCTATCTGACGAAGAATCGTCCTCGCCGGCGAGGACGATGACTTCTAATTTGGTACCCAATACCAATACCGAAGACTGAAGGTCCACCTGCACCAGCATATGAACTGGTGCTAGGGTTTGAGAGCACGGGCGAACCCAGCGCGGCCGACACAACGGCCGCGATGGAATCGTCCGGATCGCCCAAGATATGCCGAGGGCGGCGACGACGGAGCGGGGGGACTGTCGGGACGTAGTTAGCCGCTTGGACCACAAGAGGGTTGGGGTGATGGGGAGCCTTGTCAAAGTGACGACGGCTGGCGTCCTTCATGTACTGAAGGATAGACGGGAGTTCTAAGTCGCAGTGCAAGTCGGAATTGCGCTGATAAGGCTCAGCGCCGACTGCTTTGCGAATAAAGCGATTCTGAATCACTTGAAGTCTATGGACACGGTAGGATGCGGCATGAGCGAACGCGACAGATGCGTACGTCATGACGGGTCTGATGCAAGTTTTGTAGAGTGTCAGCTTATTTCTAAGTGACATCTTACTCCGCTTGCAGATCAGAGAATGAAGACGGCCTAGGATAAAGGCCGCCCTGTTGCGAACACGAGAGATATGTTTCCCGAAGTTGAGTCGATCGTCAAGGATGACACCTAGGTACTTTGTCGTGCGCTCCCAGGGAATGGGTTCGCCGAACAAGGAGAAGGGCTTAACGCCACGAAGTTTACGGCGTTTCTCGGAAAAGCACATCGCTGCGCTTTTCTCGGGATTCACCGTAATGCGTCACTTCCGAAACCATTCACCGAGAGCGGTGAGCGCTTTCTGGAGGTGGGCCTTCGCTATGCGGGGCTGCCAACCGGAGCAATAGATAGCCGTATCGTCTGCAAACAGTGCGATATGCACGTCTGAGTCGGTAGGCTTGGGCATATCGCTGGTATACAGCGAGAATAGAAGGGGCGAGAGCGCGGAGCCCTGAGGGACTCCGGCTAAGAGGGGGCGAGGAGTGGAGCGGTCTCCCTGTACGCGGTAGCGAAAGCTTCGCTCCCGGAGGAAGTCTTGTAGGATGAGCACAAGACGGTCTGGCACTCCGAGTTGGTACAGTTTGAAGATCAAACCGTTGTGCCAGACTTTATCGAAAGCTTTCGCTATGTCCAAAAAGACGGCAAGTGTCCTTTTGGCTACCCGGGGGGCGTTAAAGCCTGCGAGAATGTGCTCCGTGATGCGGTGCACCTGTTGGACGCATGAGTGTTTGGCCCGAAAGCCAAACTGCTCGTCTGGAAGGAGTTTATGTTCGTGGACATGGGACCAGAGACGTCTCACAAGGAGCCGCTCGTAGACCTTCCCCAGAGTGCTGAGGAGGCTGATAGGACGGTAGCTAGAGGGCTCTGTAGCCTTCTTGCCGGGCTTGTGGATGCCGATGACGTCGGCGGACTTCCACGCGGTGGGGAAATGGCAATTGCTCATAGCAGCATTGAAGATGCTAACTAGGAGGTAAATCAGGGAGACCGAGAAGTGCTTGACTACCCTGTTACTGATACCATCAGCACCAGGGGCCTTGCGGATCTTGAGGTTCTTGAGGATCGACTCAACCTCTGAGACAGTGACAGGCTCCAGGGGAGGGTCGGCGGGTGGGAGGGAGGCGCGACGTTCGACTTCGCTGTCCACCGCATGTAGATGGGCAGGGTCAACGTGATCGAGAGTGGGTGAGCACTGTGCTCCGAGACTATCAGCCAGACATTCGGCTTTTTCCTCGTCATCGAACGCAGGGGGGAGGTTGACTCTAGTAAGAGGGGGCATTGAAGTGATCGTATCTGCTTTCAGGGCTCTCGCCAGCCGCCAGTATGCCTGGTGGGATGGCGTGAGTCCCGACAACAGATCGTCCCACTTCTGGTCGCGGAGGTCGCTAAAGCGCTGCTTAACAGCACGCTCTAAGTCGCGCAAAGCTCTCCTATTGTCGGGGGTAGGTGTCGAGTCGTAAGCCCTAGTGGCCGCGTTCTTTGCGGTCAGCAGCTGTCTCGCATCCACCGGCAGGACCCAGCGGTGGTCTTCCAACGCTGGGACCTGCCGGGAGGATTCACCTACGACGGTGTTGAGATGACTGCTGAGCGCATCGATCGCGAGGGAGATGTCGTCAACTGACTCGATGTTATCGGGGATTCTGTCCAAGTCCGGTGAACTGGTCGCTTTTAGGGCTTCCCCTAACTGCGCCCAGTTCACCATGGTCTTAGTCGGGGGAGCGGAAACTGTCGGGTCAGGGCCTAGTCGCATTAGGACGGGGCGATGGTCGGAGTCAAGTTCGTGTACCACTTCTAACGAACGTAACCGCAGAGTTACGCCCTTTAGGAGTGCTATGTCCAAGATTTCTGGTCGGTGGTCATCGTTCCAGGGGAATCTTGTCGGGGTCATGGGGGCTAGGACGTCAAAGTCCAAGGACTCGACTAGGCCATCAAGGATCCTACCATTGGGGTTGTTGGTGTTGCAATTCCACGTGACGTGTTTGCTGTTGAAGTCGCCTGCCAAAATGACAGCGTCTCCCAGCGAAAGGAGTGCCTCGATGTCACTCCTGAGTATGGGTTTGTCGGGGGGTTGGTAGCAAGACGCTATGGTGAGCGGTTGATGACCGGTCATCCCTAGGCGGCAACAAGAGGCTTCTAGATTGACCAGGGGAGGAGTGTCTATAGGGATGCAGTGAAGAGCTCTTCTGTGATAGATAAGGGTACCGCCCCCGCGGGCGGTAGTCCTATCATCACGAACCAGACAGTAATTTGCGATCCTAGGATCGCGCATACTCGGTTTCAAGAAGGTCTCCTGCACTAGCATCACATCGACCTGATGGGTCGTTAAAAAGATATGAACCTGATCACGTTGTTTGACGAGGCCGTTAGCATTGAAGAATGCTAACGCTACGGCGCGGGGTTTTTCACGTTTTGGTGTACTACCCATAGTGGTTGTAACCAGGACGTGTGAAGGATTGTTGTCCGAGGACACGAAGGAGGTCTCTGTGCTCGGAGATAGCACGGAAACGG
Organism: Crocallis elinguaria; assembly: GCA_907269065.1. Taxonomy (NCBI): domain Eukaryota; kingdom Metazoa; phylum Arthropoda; class Insecta; order Lepidoptera; family Geometridae; genus Crocallis; species Crocallis elinguaria. The sequence continues at coordinate 6,417,929 of OU026076.1, forward strand.
TCTTGGGGGAGAGAGGAGAGACGAAGTTTATTCGCGAGCGTATCAACTTCGTCCATGTCGATGGCCATGGCAAGATCCATGACCAACGCGAGGTTATCCACGGGGCCGGTGGAGTCTAAGTCGGGCATGGGGTGACGGGGAGCGCGGGTGGGGGCCTGCGTGCGAGCGGGTGGTGAGCCTGTCACTGGGGGTCGAGATGGTTTAGAGGACGAGGGAGCGGGCCGGGCTCGGACAATGCTTGGGGGCTCATTCCAAGCATTTTGCGCGGGAGGACAAGAACTCGCTACCGGCGCCTGGGAAGGACACTGCGGCTGCGAGGCAGGGGTAGAACGCGGCTTAGAGCCGGTGCCCTGCGAGTGGGAAGGTTGGGAGCGGGGGAGCGGCCGACGTCCGCTAGGCCTAGCTACAGTTCTGGGCGCCTTTGGGCAACCGCGATAATTCGCGGTGTGCCCTTGGGTGCCACAGAGAACGCAACTGGGTGGGTCAGGGCTGTCGCGTGTGCGAACGCAATCAGCAGTGCCGTGATCACCTAGGCACTTGACGCACCTAGGTCTGGCGAAACAGAAACGGGCTGCATGGCCATAGAGCTGGCAGCGGTGACATTGGCTGGGCGAGCCATTACGGTGGGGGGGTTTCGACGGTGATGCCCGAGAGGTTCACCACTTGTCGAAGATTAAAGATCGTCTTACCCTCAGGGGTGCGATCTAATACGACCAATACTAGGTCGAACGGGATTTTGGTCTTGCCGCTATATAGGCGGTGCACTTCCCTGATGGGGAAGCCCTGGGATTTGAGGTCGTTTAAAATGACCTCCGGATGGACCTCCTTGGGAACGCCGCGAATTACGACGCGGAGGACCTTCTCCTCCTCGAGGGCATAGGTATGAAAACCTATGTGCTCTTTTCGGAGAGTCCTCGTGAGGGCGCGGTGGTCCATCGAAGTGGGGACCTGAACTTTTATGCCCAGTTGGGTGGAGCGGGCATGCGTAAAAGCAATTTTACGCGATGCCAAGAGGGCAGACACGTTTGTCCATTTCTCTTTATCCTGGATAAAGAGAGGAGGTGGGAGTTTTTCCTTCCTAGCCGGGGCGGTCTCCATGGCGGAGGCCGCCTCCGGGGAAGGCGAAGCGGGGCTATCGGCGATAGCGGGGCATGCCGCTTTTGCCGGGGGAGGAGAGGGAGCGGCCGTGGTCCGCTTCTTACCTCTGACAGGGACGGTTATGAAACCGTCATTGTCGACGTGGGCGCTTGGCGCCGAGTTATCAACCTCCATGTCGGACTCCGAAGAGGAGGTCTCGACGGGGGCGATGGAGGCGATCGGGGAACGGGAGCGCACGGGCGAGCGCGACCTCGAGAGGTTACGCGACTTCGACCGGCGGCGAGGCGGGGGCGGGGGGGAGCGGTTACGGCTCCTGTTTAGGGAGCGGGTGCGGGGGTCGCGGGGAGGGGTGACGCAACCCTCGCGCCAGCTTGACACAGCGGGTGCGAGGGGAACGGAAGGCGCGGGGGGCGCGGGGCGGGCGGAGGGCGCCGGGGCCGTAGCGGCCGCGGATGGCACTGAAGGCGCGGGGGGTCCGCGGGGAGTCGGGGCGAATTCGCGCAAGATCGCGAGGTTGAGCGAGGGGTCGGATTTGCGTATCATAGCCACGAGAGTGGGCTGCGATCGCAGGATGATGCGGAGAGCGGCCTCGGTGGTCCGCTTCCTCTCATCATGGGCCGGGGTTGGTTGCGGTGAGGCCGCGGAAGACATCATATCGGTACTAGTACCTCGATGATGTCAAGAAGACGGGAGGGAAACGTCCTAACAGTCCCTAGACGTTTGAATAAACAGCACGCAGTCGATCGCACTGAAAAGTGCGGTTTTCCACGGTTTGAAATAGACAGACGTCTAGATGGGGCGCACTGAAAAGTGCGGTTTGGATCGCCCTAAAAAGGGCGGTTTGGGTCGCGCTAAAAAGTGCGGTTTGGGTGTGACCGGACCAAGGGTCCAGACGTCACGCTACAACGTAGAGACGCTCGTCCGGCCCGAAGGCCTAAGACTCGCACTCTACGAGTAGATCACACTAGCGAATACTGTGCCCCGGCCGTGAAGCCGTTACACAGCTCTACTAGTGCTCTTCGCGAAGCAGTCTGATCACAAGGATTGACTGCGACACGGTACGCTCAGCGAGCAGGGTCGCACTAAAAAGTGCGGTTGGGACACGGCGGTACAGCAACACTCACCACAAGATGGCGGCGACCGCGCAGCGCGGGGGCCGGCGGAGACTGGCGAGCGGGCTGCAGCGAACACGTCCGTGCGGCGCGGGGACCGGACACGGAATGACCATAAAATAGATACAGCGCTTGTTATACCCTGAGTCATTACTTAGGTTTAAAGTCTCATAAGCCCAGAAATTTCCCTGGCTACTGTGCTCATCAAACCAGAACACAGTAATGCTTGCACATTACTGCTTGGTAGCAGACTTCACGAGAAAAGTGGTTGTAGATGGATTTTGTAAAACCGGATATGAATGAATGGGAAGTGTATGAAGCTCAGAAGGCTGACAGAGGAGAGTGGAAGAAAAATACTTGACTGCGCCTACCCAAAATAAAATGGGACTAGGCCTAAGGGCAACGATGATGGATAGATAACTGGAAATTTCCTTTTTAATTCAATAAGTAATAAGATTGATAATTCAATAACACTACTCTGTAATTTAGTGTATTAGTATTTTGGCGAACTCGTAAGTAACTTGTACTTTATTACTTTTGCAACGTGCAACGCATCAACGGCGCGTGATGGTATAAAATTTTGACATAATTATGGAAGCATAAGTCCACTCTTATCTTAGAAAAAGTTCCTGGCTGCATTGTGTTAAACGTCGTATGCGCAGGCCTTTATATTTCTAAAATGCACCGACTCTTTAATTAGGTACAATGATTTGCAATACCGACAGTTGGGGGCCGCCAGAGTGGTTCTTGTCAAAATAATGTTGCCAGCTTCAGTCATTGTAAAGTTACGAAATATAAAACATTCATTGAGCTTAAAAATATAACTATACTTGAAAGAAACGGTATTAAATGGATCATTAAAGATTCAAGATGATTTTTATTTAATCAAATGGTAACTATTAAAATGTTTCCCATTTAGGACTTTGTCGCTGTTAAATGATTAACGTTTTTTTTTGTTGATAGAAAATGTTGTTTTCTATGATAAATAATTACTATGCTAATGAGTATTATAATTTAATAGAAAGTACTATAATCACGTGCTGGTTTTTTTTCAATAGTTCAGTTCATTTGTTCCGCTGTTAAAGATCTAATACCTAATAATGTCTCAGGGCTTCGGGCGACCTTCTCACGCTTTGATTGCCGCGCAAGGACTTTGTCTCTAGAAGCTCTCTGGGTAGTTATTGCAATACTATTATAACGGGGTGGGGTGATTCTTAATGTCAGTTTAACAAGATCCCTGGTACCTGATAGCCTTTTCACTTTATTTAAAATCATTGCAAGTTAAATAAAAACTAGTAAAAAAAAGTAAACTAATTTCGACTTACAAACACTCAAAGCTCGTTTCTCTCAAAAAGCAATTGTAACGCGAGCGTGAGTTGCAGAAAACTAACAGAATTCATTTTGAGGTAACTTTCAAAGCTTTCGACACTTAACCCTTTTCTCATCATTTGTGCAAATAAGTGAACAATTGATTGATGACTCATTCTTGAGTATCATCGTCTTGAACGCTTCTACTTATTTGCTGAGACAAAATGAAAAAAATATAACGGAAACATTAAAAAATAAAATGCTACAGCACCATCCATGCCCAATCAAGTACTTATATTTTATCTAGACAAATGTTGTCTGGAAGAAATCGCTTTTACCCATAAGACAGACTAAGACATATTTTTTTGTGTTCCCAATGTAAACATCGAAGAAGATACCCAGAGTTTTGGCGGGAATGCGAAAACGTGCTGTTGTTGATTTTGTGTTATTTACTAAAACCTATGTTTTATCGAGTGTTAATGTGTAATAATGGTGGATTGATTATAACTTGACACTGGCTAAATACGCAAATTGCGTGGAGCCAAAAACAACACAAAAAATATAAACATCAATGACAAGCACCAGCGATGGTGGCGCCATCTGAGATTAGTTTTGCCTGTGCCTCCCCATTGAAAGCTCAAACGCTACTAAATATCTCCAACAAGGTTTTAAATGAAGTAATTCGTATACAAACTCAATAAATCCCCACTATTAGCGGTCAGTCAGGTCAGCATCGAATATCGATATATTTAAAGCTAAGTCAACGACAACTACTAATATTATTTAATGCAATAAACAATATTACAGTTTGACTGATTCATACCGGCTGTGTAATTGCAACTTGCAACTGTATTATAATTCTTGCCTATAGTATCTATTACCTACTAGCTGCTGCCCGCGGTTTGTTTCACCCGCGCGGAGATATTGGATTTCATAGTTTTTATTTTTTTGCGCGGAACCCTAATTATTTTTCTTAAATAAAAGTAGCCTAAGCTTTTAAACATACGTTTAAACATACGTTTGCTTGAGCGTCTAAACTGCCCTTAAGTTACTTCTTGTAACATCAGCTATCTGCCAGTGAAAGTCCCGTCAAAGTCGGCCCAGCCGTTTCGGAGATTACCCAGAACAAACAGACAGACAGACAGACAGACAGACAAAAATTATAAAAATGGTTGTTTTGTTATATGTACCGTATATACCTACTTTGATATGCATTTGGTAAAAAGCTATTACAAACAGACACTTCAATTTTATTTATTTGTATAGAGTATAGATAAAGTGTAGAAATAACCCTGTAACTAAAAGCGCTTCTTAATTATTTTTTTATATAAGTGGATTACGGGCCGTGCCGGTCGTTGGCCTGATGGTAAGCATAACGCCAGCCCGTAATATACCGTTAAGACTATACTAATTGGCATCAGTACGAGCTGCGCCGACCGTAAATATTACAAAGGGTCAATTTGACCCATCACCGAGTCACGATGGGTACATTTGACCCCATATTACGATAAATATTGCAGGACATTTAGTACGACCGCTATTTATGGATATTTAAAATCGTGTTACGAGATTGTAAAAGACTGTTGTTCTATTCAAGCATAGATTAAAGTTAGTCTATGATTTAAGTAATAATCGTGAGTCTTGACACGAACCTTTAGGCTAAGATTCAGAGACGATTCTAAGCATAGACTTTGGCTTCCATATGTCAAAACTGTATAGAATTTTGACGTATTTTGAGTCCACGCTTAGATTCGTCTCTGAATGTCAGCCTTAGAAGGAGTAACTTGAAGTGGTGATAGCTTAGTGGTAGTGATGTGGGACGGCAATCTGCCGGTCATTGGTTCGAATACTACAATGAGTATTAGCTTGCGGTGAAGGAAAAACATCGTTACGCAACCATAGTATGGTTGTAGGACATTTTCTAATCGTCTGGCTAGCTACCAACCTCAAATTGAAAATCTATCGCTAAGTACCTTTATTTTTTTATACTATCGGATAAGGAGACGAGCTGCTCGTTTGCCTGAAGGTAAGCACATCGCCAGCCCATAACAATTGCAGTGCCACTAAGACCTTTGACTGTGACAATAGGTATAAGGTCTCAAAAGCCCAGTTCACAGACTACTTTGCTCATCAAACCGGAACACAGTAATGCTTACACATTAGGTAATGCTTTACAGCAGACTCCACGTGTAAAGAGGTGGGTTCGGCTGCCGAACTTGCAGAGCCAATTAGGGGCATTTCGTGTCACGAAATCCGCCCTTGACGCAAAAGCATTGTTATTCTGACAAGCAAACGTACGTTTGCTTGAGCGTCTAAGGTGCCCCTTAGTTTAGCGTATCCCTATCATCAGCCTGAGTTCGAATTGTTATATTATCCCGATAGACAGTCAATCTACTCCCAGAGCTTAACATTTGTTTTACGACTTTTTGAAATGCATAATTTTTCACTGAATATGAAAGTATATACGGTACCTATAACAAAAACACAATTTTTTAAAATTTTGTCTGTCTGTCTGTTTGTTCCGGGTAATCTCCGAAACGGCTGGCTCGATTTTGACGGGACTTTCACTGACAGATAGCTGGGATAAGGAGTAACTTAGGCTACTTTCACTTTAGAACAAGAATTAGGGTTCCGCGCAAAAATTAAAACCCTTGAATTCCAATATCGCCGCGCGGGTGAAACCGCGGGCAGCAGCTAGTTTTAAATACAAAGGCATTATTTATATAGGACTAGGCTACTATAACGTTTGTTATAATGATCATTACAGCCTTGCCAGATTTCTTTGGATAATTTAGTTGTCACGATAATCTAGGTCACTTATAACTGTCACTTTGTACTCAATAGTGGTAGGTATTATGTTCTTCCATATCTGTCGTCATGAAGAAAAGTTGTTTCTTCAACCATTAAATGTAGACACATCTCAAAAATGTCACCTTCTTCTCTTTATCTAGTCAAAGATTTGAAACCTGATTTTTACCGCTCACGTCACTATAGTTATCAATTCTCAGTTTGAAGAGCATCTAGCCTGGAGAACTGGAAGATGCGGGTTCGAATCACACTGACAGAAAAAGTTTTTCTGAAGTATATTTTTAACAAAATGTCTCGCTAAATGGAAAGTAATAAAGGACTGTTCTGTTAAATAACATTTATAAAAATGTATATTTTAATGTAAGTCATACAATTACCTTAACAAGACTTATAGTGTGGTAAAACTCATAGCATAGCTGAACTCAGCGGATGTGAACGATCGGTGAAGTGAAGCAATTTTCAGTGCGGTCAGTACTTGGATGGGTGACCGCAATTTAGTAACTACCGTGCTTCGAAAGGCACGGCCATCATTCCCGTTTGTTTTCAAACAGACAACAGTCTTCAGCCTTAGGGTAGCTTGAATTCTGACATCAGCAGAGTTATTCTGTAAAAATTCGAACGCGAACTTGAATTCAATACCCACTACACTTCCAAGTTTTACACAATATCATTTTTGTTTTGGTTTACGAAATTTGAATCTCACTGTGGATTCTAAATTTTACAGAATGCATATACTGAGCTGACCACGACTATACGAGAAGGAAGAAATCCAAGACGCACAAACTATACAAATAAATAAAATTGAAGTGTCTGTTTGTAATGTCAAAATAACAGCTTTTTACCAAATGCATATGAAAGTGTATACGGTACCTATAACAAAAACACAATTTTTAAAATTTTTGTCTGTCTTTTTGTTTCGGGTAATATCCGAAACAGCTTGGCCGATTTTGACGTGACTTTCACTGACATATAGCTGATGTTACAAGAAGTAACTTAGGCTACTTTTATTTTAGAAAAAGAATTAGGGTTCCACGCAGAAAAATAAAAACCGCGGTTGAAACCGCGGGCAGCAGCTAGTTAAATAATTAAAAACAAACTTTAGAAATAATCCCACTATCTCCAGCACCAACTCACAACCTAGCTTTGCTATCAATTGTCCAGCTTGACTACAGTATAAATTGCATACTAAGAACGTTCCTAATTAACCCTAAACACGCCTGACGTAAATCTTCCTGGAACACACAGAATGCATGCTATCCTTAATTGTTCTCGTTTTATATATAGCACTGTCTACTATTAAAATATTCAACAGCACTTTGTCGCTTTAAAACAATTGACGTTTGTGGATGTACCAAAAGCTTGTGTGATATAAACTTGCAACGACAGGGTACTACAGTGGTAGTCCTTTTGTGCGCAGTCCACAGCTATTAGAATAAAAACAGTACCTAATTGCAATGAATTTGATATGTGTCTAGTGGTAATTAGTGGATTTTAGACTGCAACCCTTGTCTAGAGCTGTGAACTACAAAAACTACAGATCTCTACAAAAACGATGTCTTATAGAAGAAACAAACAGACACTTCAATTTAATTTATTTGTTTATACAAATAAGTAAATTAAATTGAAGTGTCTGTTTGTAATATCAAAATAACAGCTTTTTACCAAATGCATATGAAAGTATATTCGGTACAATAACAAAACAACCATTTTTAAAAATTTTGTCTTGATATTACAAACAAACACTTCAATTTTATTTATTTGTATAGAAGATATACAATTAGATAACTATACATAATTATAACATTTGAAAAATCATTAATAAAACGAAATCTTCAAGCAATGGATTGAAGATTTTACTTTATTGTAGACCTTTAAGTAATCCAAATGTTCTTTCTTAGCCCATCATCAAATTGTTACCGTACCCTCAAAATAATAATTGCCTCATTGTCAATAAATAAATAATAAATAAATTAACGCCTACACTCATACCCCCGCACTAGGATTCCCTGTGTCGCGGGTGGCATGGACACACACAGATACACATCACAAACATCCAAGACCCGAGAACAAATTTTATGTTTACACAAAATCTGCCCCGGCCGGGAATTGAACCCGGGACCCCTCGCTTTGCAGGCAGGGTTACTACCAACTTAGCTACGGAGCCGTAATAAATGATATTACCAAACTTTAATGAAAAAAAAACCAAAATAATAATCTAAAGCGAATCTGCGTAAAATTTTACAGCACTTATAAACAAAACGGGTAATAAAAAGGGTACAATTAAGAAACACACGTATTAAACATCATCAAAGTAAGCGAGCGAAAGAGTACAGAGGGATTTCGTTTTGAGCGCGACAGATTTGCGGTTTAAAAACGTCCTCAGCACACTTTATTGTTACGATAAAGTTTTGCCAAGTTATTTGGCAGTTGTTTGGAACTGATTTACGAGGTGGGACGAGCGGCTCGTTAGCATTTTAGGGTTAACTCGGCTTCTGTAGGTACGTAATGTGTTACTTTATGCCAACCAAGATAAGGAGGAACAATACTCGTAAATGTTACTGTCGCCACTGGCGCCAGTAAAATAAGTTTTCCTTATTACAGGTTTTTTATACGATTGGATAACGAGACGAGGTTCTCATTAGTTAAGGCCCATCTAGCCTACCGCGCGAACTAATCGGTGGGCGCGGCTAAAATGCATGCTATTTCGTCTAACATTCGTGGGACAAGGTAAGGCTCTGCAGCGATGAGTAGTACGAAGCTAATGCTCGCGCTTACACAGTCGTTTGTCTGAAGTAAGTATAACGTCAGCCCATAAAATTGCAGTGCCACAAATTTGAAACAGGAGGCTTGTCAGGCACTGCAATGCGCTCGTTGCCCTGTGTCATTAGCGGTATAATCCCAAAAAAATAAACACATCCTAAACAGTGTTTAACGCCTAAATACGTCTTAGTCACATGTTTAAATATGAGCAACCACAAATCTTGGTTTACATCGTGTCTAATCGTTGCCTAACTGCATTCCTTTGTAACATTTCTAATAATTTTAGACGTTCATCTTTAGATACTGTCTAGCTAAACAGGCGTATAAAAGTAGTTTACTGATATAGTTTTAGTAAAAAAACGATAAAAAAAAAACAAAAAAACGATATAATTAAAATAACGTCTAATGACGGGAGAAGCCACTGGTTGCTGAAACAGTTTTTAATAGTTCGGCAGCTTATGGGTTCATTGAATACTGTGTGCAAAAATTTATGTCAATAAATGATTTATTACTACTTTACTTTGTGGTAACGCGATAGCTTTTCAGTTTCACAAGCTCAGTTGTTTAAAGTATTAAATAAAGTTTCATGGCGCGACTAAAAAAACAACACAAAAACACTTCTATTACTAACTTTTCGACTTTATACCAGGTACTACTGCGCAAATAAATCTGACAGACGAAGCACCAAGAAACTCATGGAAGATGATAATTTCACTTCTTCTTTATATTACAAATACATTCATAACTAAAATATGTCCCAGCTACTGATGAAACCTTACAAAAATATCTTGTTCCAAAATCTTAATAGCGCGATTAAGAATATCATATAAATAGAAAAAAATATAAATTAAAGAAGAGATATTTGACTAAAGTCACGTATAAATCCTATAATTCAAAAAAACGCATTGCGGCCAAATCTCAATATGACATTCTTTATGACAAAGTGTCTAAGCTTTGTGTTACGTTAGTTATTAATTTTGTTTTTATCCTACGTCTGCTAAGTGTTCTATTTCAAGATAAGCCATTTTATTTGTATTATTTTGAGATGATTTATATTGATAACTAGCTTACGCCCACTTGCGTTACGTTCGTAATATTGTGGAAAAGTGCGAGACAGAATATGATATTGTCTGATCTGGCCTAACAATGTTTTGAGTTAAGGCACAGTTGTAATTTCATAAGTGTTATTGAATGTAGTTTTCAAGTCAAATGATTCAGCATTAGACGGGCTGATGATGATGACCTTGATTGTGTGCGGAATGTGCAGTTTGGCACACACGCGCACACACAAGTCGTGTTCTCAGTAAGGCTCTATGACGATAACTTTTACGTTCCTACTGTGCCTACACTATCAGTAGAAGGGCAGGAAACTAGTCGGCAGAATGACACCTGCGTCACTGGATAATATCCTATTTATCTAATCTCACTACGATAATAATATATCCCACACCCCAACAAAACCAAAGTACTGACTTGTATAAAAGTGAATGATTAATGCGTTCTCACATTAGGAACCACCCTTTGGAAGGGGTGAGGTGGGAGTGAGTGATGGGCCACAAGCAGAGCGGAGTGTTGAGGTATAGCGGAAACCAAACACATCGCTGCAGTGCCGCATAGGCCTTTGTGTTTCAAAGTTCTGAATGACACTGCAATTGTTATGAGATGGCTGGCCATCGGGCAAATGACAAGATTGTCTCGTTATTCTATAGTATAAAAAAAGTATTTAGTATTTTCCTAAAACGCTTAACCTATACGTTCTGAATACACTATGGCCATTATGGTCTGCAAAATTATTTATATTTATTTACTAGCTGATGCTCACGGTTTCACCAGCATTGGTGAATTCTACACAGGAAACATATATTATCCGGGAAAAAGTAGCCTTTGCCGTTCTCCTGCATTTGTCTCTGGCTCTACGCACAAAATGATGTCAATCGCATATTGGCCATTAGTAGGAATTTTATAAATGAAGGTATTTATAAAATACATAAAAAAAAGGATTGGTTAAGTAACTTCCTCGTTTTTGATAGCTGAAAAGTGTGCATCGCTATCGTTAATTGTGTGGCCATACATTTATTTAATATGTCAATCGATTGCAAAAGCAACACTGACAAGTGAAGCAGAAATCACCTCGTATTATTATTGATACTGGTTTGATATAAAATCAGTGAATTTACTGTACTTAAGAGACCTAAGCTGTCTCAGCGTAACGCAGCGCAGTGCCGAGCAGACCTTTGTACCTGTTTCAAAGATATCGGTGGCACGGCACTGCTATTGTTGCAGGCGTTATGCTAAACATAGAATTTTACAAAGTTTGCTAACTGCAAACTAGCAGATTGCGACGTAATTAACGCAACGCGTTACATGTTGTTACGTCGCAATTTTCTGGCTTGCAGTAGATTGTAACGACAAATTGTAAGAATTTCAATTTGCCATCAGTAAAGGATACCGACAAATACAACTAACGTAAAATGCAAAGCAAAGAGAAAAAGATATAAATCGTAACTCCCCACAGATTTGGAGTAACGTAAGACATTCAACACCTCTTATAATGAGTACCACTGGGTCGCATATATTTGCATAAATTAATTCAAGGGTATCGGCGAAGTATAGAGTTACCGAGAAAAATCTGCGAACATAAAAACACCGGAAAATAATTATTGGCTACTTATTTAGTGCACCCAGTAATACTAAACTTTTCGATTCATTGAATCTCATCAAGTAACCTAAAAAAATATCTTGAAATGCGATGAAATCTCACTCAAACACATACGAAAACCGATTTTTAACTTTCCTTCATGTGCTAAACTGTAATGTACAGCAACAGTTTATTAAAAAAATCTTGTAATCATTAGTGTTTTTGCTCCAGCAGCACAAGTATGGATCTTTTCGATCAATAAAATTGCAGTTCAAATCGATAAAGTGGGTTTTATCGAATTTGTATATATAATTTATCGAGCCTTGAAACAACCGACAATAGTTACCGAATTGGTAGGTCTAATCCAAAGAGAATATAAAGCTACTACAATACTTTACTATCAGACTTCGGTACTCGCAACATTCGATTATTCGCAAATTTATCAGTTTTTTCGATTCGACAAAATTGTCGTTTGGATTTCCGTACTTGCGCTGCAGTTTCGGTACCTACTTATGTAAAAGAGTATAAAAAAATTAAAAATAAAAAGATAATAAAAAAGATAAATAAAATAGATTTCAGCAAACGAAAGCACCCTAAACGCTAGTTCAACCTGGTAACTTTGAGAGCTATTTCGGTGACTTTCGTTCTCCTGCGGATCTCCTCGTTTCGGATTTTATCACGCAGGGAAACCCCGAGCATAGCCCTCGCCATAGCTCGTTGTGCAACTTTAAGCTTGCTAATAATCACAATCAAGGTATCAAGGATAATATTCATTCATGGTGCTGTCTTGGCAGTCTGAGATATGTCCGTGTTCTCCAACCCAATACCAGTTGATAGGGTACCCAAAATGCTGCTGGCATTACCTTAGCGAATAAAGGCTTAAATTTATTCCTAATTTAAAGATATCTTCTTTATCAAAACAAAACAAGTGCAACAAAAACATTTCTGCTTTCCAATCAAAGCTCAAAACAGAATTGTACACAGACCTCTCAGCCAGTACGTACCACCAGATACCACCTTTACAATCCAAACCTGGTGCGACCTATCTTGATTTTCATACACCTTAAACCAAAATATCAATTCACTCGAAACAACCAAACGGCGACACAATTTCTAAGAAACTCAATACGCTTCTCATTTTCCTAACCGCACAATTATGTTTGCTGACTTACATAAGGGGTGTCATAATTGCGAAGTGAGACAAAGTCGCTTCAAAGGTATTGTGAGAGTTGTATTATATGACTTGTATAGTCTTTACGCGTACTTAAATGTTTGAGTCGACGGCAACAGCACTTTGTCGACATAATTATACGGCTCTCAATGGGACACCCTGTACAATGTGTCTTGAAAAAAGACAAATTAATGAGGTTCTTTTGCGGCGACAGTTGTTTGTTTCAATATATTTATGTTTAAAAATTATAATGCTACAATATAGTAGCATTATAACAACAATTAATGATATACTGTAATAGTAACATTACAATGACAGTATAGGTCATTAAATGATATTGTATCGATTGACATAATGAATACTAAGTGAACCTTATTAACGGAGTATTATTGCATAATTACTATGCATTATGTTGTTTACGTATTGTTAGTTATATAACGCGTATATACTTTTTTATTTTACGTACAATGAACGATAGCCCATTTCTGTAAATGTTCCAGTATTAAGCAGTAGAGGGTACTAGTAGGGTATCTTCTAGACTTTGCCAGACTACATATCGTCCTCAAGTAGAAAATAGGTTGCCAAGCAACTAATAGTAACTTACGGCAACTGTATTAGAGAGCCATTGATATAGTTATTATAAGCTACGCAGCTTAATAGCTACAGAGTCGTCTGAGTTTTTTTTTAGTTCTAATGCCCCCTAGCTACCTACCGGGTAAAAATCTGGCAATGTATTCTAAGGCAAGCTTAAGCGTGGATTGTTTCTTCTATAAGTATGTTATGGCAGAATTCTATAGAATTTGGACATGATAATGGATAGATTATGCTTAGATTCGTTTCTGAATCTTAGCTAAAGTGCTTGCCGCACATTGGACTACCGAATCCCGGCCGCACTAGACGCGGCCACAAGAGGCTGGAATCTATCTGCAGTCGCAGCCACTGCTAGCCACAATATAGAGAGAATGGAAGCGGCAGTCGGACGCACCCAAGCGCCCCTTTTGTTCTCTCTCTATTTTGTGCGAGCGGGGAGAAGCCGGCATTTGTGGTCGAGTGTGCACGGAAGGCGAGACATGCAGCCACCGCCTCAGCTTGTGGCTCAGTCACGGCCACTCGAACGCTCGGATTGAGCAATTTGTGCCGACGTAAAATGTATTAAAAATCTTGTCCACAACTTGTGGTCGCGTATGTGGCCGGATTTGGTGGCCCAAATATGTGTGGCAGCACTAAGTCTACCCTTAAACTCGTTTCTGAATCTTAGCCTAAGTCGCTGTCAGTTCCATCTTAAACTACCATCATTCATACCACTACTTGAAGAACCAACTAACATAATAGTCAAACGCAAAACAAAAGTAAAAAAGACACCAACCCTTTCTACTCAAGATAAGAGTACATTTTCACCAAACTAAATAATTCAACCCTGTGATCTGCCACTACCAAACAATATATATAAACAAAAACTCTGGCTTTTCCTGCTAAAATTTCACGCAGTAATGAGAGTGGTCCAGTCCATTCATATTTAATTGGCGGGGCTGGGAGGTTAGTTTATTACCCTCTATGGACGAGGGGTGATTTTACATTTTTTTTTTCAAATACCCGATGGTCTCTAGTGGTATTGTGAAGAGGACAGTGCGTGTCTAGGTGAGAAACTTGTGGATATTACACTTAAACATTTTTTTTAAATCACTTGATACTTTTGCATGCAAACTGCAGTAGCGTTCTATAGGAGGCCTATAATATAAACAGTAGTGGACGTCTTCCAACTCGTGATCATATTTTTTTATAAATTGTTTGCAAGATATTTGTACATACTATAATGAATTTCTTGTTCCAGTTATAAAATATTTATTCATAATAATATAATTATTTAGACGGCTCTGTAGCTAAGTTGGTAGTAACCCTGCCTGCAAAGCGTGGGGTCCCGGGTTCGATTCCCGGCCGGGGCAGATTTTGTGTAACCATAAAGTTTGTTTTCGGGTCTTGGATGTTTGTGATGTGTATCTGTGCGTGTCCATGCCACCTGCAACACAGGGAATCCTTGTGCGGGGGTATGAGTGTAAAAAAAAATCTATTCATAGGTATATCATTTTCATCGGTTCCCGATTTTTATATTGTGATCTAAATTAAAATTTCAACAGCACTGATTTTTATACTCTGATCTGCAGGGTTATTTTAATTCACTCGGAATGATATCCGTGTCGGAAACAGCAGTCTTGGTCATTTATATTTAGGAATCGTATCCCGTCAGAGAAATTTCCCGTGTAGATTCGACCAGTCAACTGCATAAACACGGATATAATCCCGACAATTTTTCTCTGTCGGGATGTGTTTCCGAAATATAAACGATCAAGAATGTCGCTTCCGACACTGATATTATTTTGAGCGAATTAAAATCACCCTGCAGATCCACTCTACTCTAGCAATACCGGCAGAACTCAAGATAGCATATCAAAAAAAAAGTACGCGAAATAATATCGAAAAGCCATAAAACTGCTCGGAGCACCGCTATAAAACACAGACAAATACGGGGATAATCGGGCCAAGTGCTTGTAACTTATTGTGGACTCTTTATGTGTATCATAATATTTTACTACTACCTTTGGAGCTTTCAGAGAGACTAGTCTTGTTTCGCTACCGACTTTTTTCTTATTGGTTCTTGTATCATCGCTCTTTTTTATGTTTGTTGAATTGTAGTCTTTCCATTTCCGAAGTTTGAAACGTATTTCATACAAATATACACTAAGGCCGGCACCACACGTTGGTCCCGAGGTTGGCACAAATGCCACTCGCCCAACGTGTGGATCTAGAAAACAGCATCCAACGTTGGCACGAGCGTTCGCAGTGCTTATTTCTAGGTCCACACGTTGGACGAGTGGCTTTGGGGCCGTCGTTGGGACCAACGAGCTGGAGCTGGCGTATTACAAAGACTTTTTATACTATTGCATATCTAGACGAGTCGGCCGTTTGCCAGATGGTAAGCATGACGCCGGCTCATACCAATTGCAATGCCACTCAGAATTTTGAAACACAAAGATGTTCGCGTCCCTAATTCTTTTTCTAAAATAAAAGTAGCCTATGTTACTCCTTATAACATCAGCTGTCTGTCAGTGAAAGTTCCGTCAAAATCGGCCCCGCCGTTTCGAAGTTTGCCCGGAACAAAGAGACAGACAGACAGACAGACAAAAATGTTAAAAATGGTTGTTTTGTTATAGGTGCAGTATATACTTTCATATGCATTTGGTAAAAAGCTGTTATTTTGATATTACAAACAGACACTTCAATTTTATTTTGTTGTATAGATGTACAATAGATTATAAGATAGTTAACGTTCATAGGAAAGATAACACCACATCCACGGATTACATTTCAATTCATATCATTAATCTGTCATCAAAATGCTCCACCGATCTATCCCCTAACAGGTTTGAAACTACAAAACGTTTCGTATCTCGAAAATCCCCATAAATAACACATAATCCTAACTCTATTGAAGCTACCTATCATCAGCGTAAAATACAACATCTCTTACTATGCAATCGAAAATTTAACGATAATTTAAAAAAAACGGTATACAATGATCGTGTTCTATGAGTAAGTAAATAAATGTGTGATACAGATGTAGCAGTGGATGAGTAAAATTGAGAAGTAGTCGCATCGCGTCGAGATGATAAAAGTTCAGAAGTACAATCGGTGACAAAAGTACAAGCGCACTAATCCCTGTATTGTTAACAGGAATCCAATTTTAAATTCCATAGAGAAGTCAGATAAAGCTTGATTGATTGTGCCCTAAAACTTGTTTGTGACACAGCGGGCTTAAACGACTTTGTATACGACTGTACGACATGTTCCCAAAATTCTATTCTGTGATGTGCCTTTATCAATCCAAGTAGTTAGTATATCCTATAACTAATATTATAAATGCGAAAGTTTGTATGTCTGAATATTTGTCACCACATATCTCCGTAACTACTACACCGATGTTGATGAAATTTGGAATTTAGATAGATTCTGGAATAACACATTATAAAGATAAATAACTCGCGGGTGAAGCGGCGGGCAGAATCTAGTAGTCCATAAAGTCGAGATTTTATCGTACAAGTATTTTTTCGTCTTATGATAGACTAGCTGCTGCCCCGCGGTTTCACCCGCGTGGAGATTTTGGATTAGATTACATGGTTTTTATTTTTTGTGCGGAACCCTAATTATTTTTCTAAAATTAAAATAGCCTATGTTACTCCTTGTAACATCAGCTATCTGCCAGTGAAAGTCCCGTCAAAATCGGTCCAGCCGTTTCGGAGATTACCCGGAACAAACAGACAGACAGACAGACAAAAATTTTAAAAATGGTTGTTTTGTTGTAGGTACCGTATATACTTTCATATGCATTCAGTAAAAAGCTGTTATTTTGATATTACAAACAGACACTTTAATTATATTTATCTGTATGGATTAGTGTATTACACATTAACAAGAGTTGGGGAAATTTTTAGATGCTGTATCTTTGTGGAAATTATATATTTTGGTGAAATTGATATTTATTGTGTTAATGTGATTTTCTTGAGCATGTTTAACGACAGTAATTATATATTTTGTGTTTCATGCAACAACCCTAATTAATTTCAATTCACTATATGTGGCTTGATATGGTGAACGCGCTAAATGTAGGATAGATCTGGCTCTAAAATTCAGCTTCTGGATGTATTCCAATAGTGTATTCCGATAAGTTAGTTAACTGAAAAACAGCGCGGCGTACATATGAAAATATATGCGCCGCATATGCTGAGTTTACCCCTATTGCCCTATAAAATTTTGTACTTATGTGTTTTGGTTTAATATTTTGTATATTGTATTGTGGCAATAAATTCATTTTTTATTTTTATTTTTTATTTTTATAAGTGTCTTTTGTGTGTAAGATTTTCAATTTAAAGGTGGTTAGTTCGCCAGGCGAGCTCTAGAATATGAATTACTATGTTATGGTTGTTCACGACGATTTTCTTCTTTAGCTTGATCATTTAAATAAGATTAGAGTTCTTGACCTACAGATCGATAAGTACTCGAGTAATAAAATTATAATCAATGTCACCGTAAGGAGCGCACTCTGAATTAGTGTTTCAAAGCTCTGGGTCGCACTGCATTTGTTACAGGAAGACGCTTAACATCAGGTAAATGACTTGCTTGTCCCGTTACCTAGTACAATAAAAATGGTGATCTCATTACTGCTTAGCCTTCGTTGTTTTCCAAATAAGAGTTTTCGACAAAGCTTGAATTTTTTTGTATATATATCTTTTATCGTATATAACATAGTAACACAGGCCAGCTTCCGTATAGTATTTAGTGTACCAACGAGAACATAAATAAATCTATGCTAAATGCATTCCAATCTTTATTACTCAAGTTGAAACCAATTCATTTCTACTAATGAATAGTAAAATCAACGTGGACGATTTATTTTAGTGTTGTCTACGGGAGACAAATAAAGCCACCCATCAGGGCTTTCCACCATCAAATAAATTCTAGATCGTATACGGCAATCACGAATCGTCTCTGTAAGGCTTGGTGTACACGTTGCCGGAGCCGCACCGGTGCCGGACCGCAATACAACAGTGCATGAGACTTGAACCTTGGCGGATTCTTTGAAAAAATCTTCTAAAACGCACACAAATTCGGCTTCACCTACTTTAAAAAACACTCTCGCTTATAAAAATTTAGTTAAGTTCTATAAATTACTTAATAAAATTTTAATGTTTTACCAATAAATTAAAATTTCAGTGGGATCTATACCTAAGTAAGAGTGAAGAAACTAATGCCCATTTTCACCAGTGGCACCTAAACAAACCCCTAACCACGGATCCCTTAGCGTAAGACGTCACCTAAATTTTCACCGTGCTAAGTGACAGGTTATTAAGGGACACTTATGTAGGTGACAGTCGCGAAGAATGCACGGTGAAAATGAAGTTAAAGGTAGAGTTAGGTGATGCCTTACGCTAAGGGTTCCGTAGTTAGGGGATTGTTTAGGTGCCACTGGTGAAAATGGGCATGAGACTATTTTATGGTCCACTTTGATAAATGACCAATAATTCCTTTGTGCGCTAGTAGTGTAAGGGAAGCCGCGCTGGCGTACTCATGCGTTTTGATGCATCTTTGTTAGTGAGAGGACTAACTCTTCGGCGAGTGTCCGTCTGGGTTGTTACCACTGCTTTGCTCATGAAGTCTGCCGCCAAGCAGTAGTGTGCAAGCATTACTATGTTCCGGTTTGATGAGCAGAGTATCCAGTGAAATTACTGGGCTTATGAGACTTCATACCTAATGGTCTCAGGGTAACGAGCGCACTGCAGTGCCGCGCAGGCCTTTGTGTTTCAAAGTTCTGGGTGGCACTGCAATTGTTATGGGTCGGCGTTATGCTTACCATCAGGCAAATGACCAGCTCGTCTCGTTACCAAATAACATAAAAAAAAAAAACTTTTTGAAGTTTACAGTCCGGCAATTGTTGTAATGTAGTCACCACCAGGCTGCAGCCGCACAGCCAGGTCTTGTCGCTGCATTTTATCGTTATTTTTTATACTCCCTACATAATTATGTAACGTAACTAGTGAGTCGTTTGCCTGATAGTAATCATAACGGTTGACATTAACAATTGCAACTCGGAACATTGAAATAACAATAAATAAAGCCTGCGTGGTGCTGCAGTGCGCTCGTTATCCTGAGACATAACTATTAAGTCTCATTTATGCCCGGTAATTTCACTAACTACACTTTGCTAGTCGAACCAGAATACACTAATGTCGGTGGTACGGCTCAAACGCGATTTTAACGTATATATGCACAGTTTTGCGGTTCGGTGCCGCGCCGGTGAGGCTCCGGTACCGTGTAAAGGTAGCCTAATGAATCGACCTTTCCAAGCCAATTACGTACCTTTCCCGTCAGCTGAATGAACCAGCTTTGTATTTCAGTTTCATATTCCAACTTATCTTTTTGCTAAAAGCCGCCATCCGGTGGACAATTGCCAAGAACTGAACCGAGGATATCTACTCTCTCGGTTTTCCTTTCAATAGTTCCATCTTTGTGTCTCGTTCTGGCAAAGGGAATTCTCTGAATGAAAGGATCTTTACATCGTTTTGCAATACCGGCTGGATTGGGAGCCAGCGAGTGAGTGGAGATAATTTCGTCAGTCTTCGAGTATGTGATAATGAGCTTCGTATCAGAGGAAGTTGACATTGTTGCTGGACCATAGATGTGAATCGTGCTATAGTTATAGAAGTACTTACAAAATATAGAAAATTGATTAATTTTAATTTGTATTGTAATTCGTAAGTAGTTCACAGTATCTACAGAACCAATCCAATGTTGATGTACCACATACTATAATAGTTATAACCCAAATGTTTCTTTTTTTTTAATGTTATTAGGTAACGAGACGAGCTGGTCGTTTGCCTGATGGTAAGCATAACACCGGCCCATAACAATTGCAGTGCCACCCAGAACTTTGAAACACAAAGGCCTGCGTGGCACTGCAATGCGCTCGTTACCCTGAGACATTAGGTATTATGTCTCATAAGCCCAGTAATTTCACTGGATGCTCTGCTCATCAAACCGGAACACAGTAATGCTTGCACACTACTGCTTGGCGGCAGACTTCACGAGCATTGATACTATAATCTAGCTGCATGGTAGGAGTTAGGAGTAACTCTTCTACGAGGTTCCGTCTGGGTTGGTACCACCGCTTTGTTCGTGATGTTCAGCCACCAAGCAGTAATGTGCAAGCATTATTGTGTTCGGGTTTGATGAGCAAAGTAGTCAGTGAAATTATCCGGGCTTATAAAACTTAATTCTTAGGGGAACGAGCGCAGTGCAGTGCCACGCAGGTATTAGTGGTTCAGTTCTGGGTGGCACTGCAATTGTTATAGGCTGGTGTTATGCTGGTGTCATATTTAAAAAAAGGACACATATTTTTTATCACTTCTTTTTTTAGGAGTTGAACTTACAACAACGACAGGTTTGCTAGTCAACAAAAGCGAAACTACTTTGAGCAAATATAGTGTCAAAGTTATTATTATTCCCGCTCCAAAGATACAAAATCCTCATAGCATTGTTATTGAAGAGTATTACAGACAGTGATTGTTTAACCGCAGTGAATAACTGAATGAAATGCACTCTCATTGATGGCGGGCCAGAAATACGCTCCAGAGCTTATAGCCCCGGCTACTGACTGTAGAGTTACTCGGTTTTAGAAGTGGCATCAATTATTTAATTACAAATAGAATCAGAGACTCTAAGACATATTGGTCGCTCAGCGCTAAAGGCCTTTAAATAAATAAAATAATCTGATATAATTATTTTTACCTATTAAAAAATAACAATATTCGTAGTTTTGTTAAGGCCTAAAATCAGGGCCATAAATATGTACGGTGGCCTTTTTGCCTACGAAGCAACTAGACGAGCATATCGTCTGCATGAGTGTAATTAAGTATAACGCCTGCCTGATTATGTATAAATTTATTTTTGGGACTCATTTTTCTTTATTTTTACAGCTTCTTGTGGTGGCCCTTTTTGGCTACATTGCTAAGTAGATTGTCCATAAATTACTGAAATCAGTTTTTTTTTCTGGTTGTAAATATTCCTGATATCCCTGTTTTTAGAAGCTTTTATTTAATTTGCTTTAAATCTTGCAAGCTTAATTTGATCCACTTTCAGATGTTTGTTGTAGCCAAAATATTATACATAAATTATTTAAATCGGACGATAAGGTAATGTAATGATGTCAAAGAGCTGGTCCAATGATGGATAATGCTAGTGAAAAGGGAACTCTGTAACGAAACGACGTAACCCCATCGAGCTTTGGGCTCGTTTGATTTGTCTTTACAAGTCCTCTGATCCTAGATGGTATCCAGGGTCCTGATGATGGAACCAAAAGATTACAGTAGGTACCAATTTATTATTATAAAATATTATCTGGAAAAATATATTTTTCCGCAAAAAACTTATTTTTCATACATTAAACTATCTCTGCCCGCGGTTTGACACGCGTGAAATCAGGGTTAAAATTAGCCTATAACAATCAGGTAATACGGCTTACTATTAGTCAAATATTAGCGACTACAGACAAACAAACCTTAATATTAGTAGAGATTACTGGAGTGACGCTCTTATTCAGTCATGTAATTCAACAACATTAATAATACATCTAACTTAGCTACAAAAAAAGTTGGATAATCTACGGCTACACTCTATACACCGTCTGTATATATTTATTTTAGTGCCAGGTCTAAATCTTTCTAAGTCTACCGCCCGGAGATGAAGCTCGATGATTATCAGAGGGCATTTCCTACCGTCTTATTGTTCTTGTATCAACAATACACAGACGCACAATAATCATGTATTTATATGTGAATCTAAATTCACCATGGAATGTGTTTCCACTTCTGAATCATATTCTGCAAGCGGCTTGTGATTTTATTAGATTAAGCTTTATATTTTTACTGTTTGTTAATAAACTGTAATAAATCCGATTCAGCTAGTTTTATTTTTTAAAAGAAATTTGTTTACTTTTTGGAAACTTGTGTGACTTTCAATCCGACGCACCTTAGTTCGAATCTCGACTCGGCCCGCACCAATGATTTTTATCAAGTTATGTCCGGATTATACACACTCGCTTTAAAATCGTTAAGGAAAACCTCGTGAGGAAACCCGCATGTTCAAGAATCACAAAATTCTAGGAGATGTGACATCCACCAAGCCGCACTGGGCCCGCGTGGTGGATTATGGCCCATACCTCTCTCTCCGAGAGAGTCCAGTATCCCAGCAGTAGGAGCGTAAGAGGCTGATAATGATTGTTTACTTTATGACTACTGTCTCGCCTGATCTTAAGTTGTGGCGAAGATAGAGAATACGCTAAATCTAGACTAGAACTGGGTCTCAAGTGTTATGTAGCAGTCAAGACAAACCCCAGAGGATCTTGGCAAATTTTAGAGCCGGTTTCCATAACACAGTTTTTCCAGCTGACGTTGCTTACTTGCATGATAACTGCCGGAATAATAACCGTGTTATCACTCTATTTGCCAGCCTCAAAACTTTAACTGTGTTATCACAAAAAACCATTTTAGATGCCTGTTTATGTTGAAAAGTACTCTATAGTTGTTGACTCCTGGTCTTGACAAACAGACAGACAGATACACAACCATGTGATCCTATACGGCTTCCTTTTTCCTTTTGAAGTACTGGACCCAAAAAATGGTGGCAGTGATTTAAAAAGAAGAGTACTGAAATTGCTCCAAGATTATACGAACTATACCGTACCTCCTATTTCTAATGCCTAAGCACCAGTTTCCATCCCATTCAAGGGTTTGTGCCAACAAACGTACATATAAACAATCCAGTAAGATTATCCGGCAGACAGGAACACTCCGTACATGGCTTAACGCGTGTTTTACTTTATTGACCCATTAAATGACTAGGTTGGAAGACAGTGTTTGATTTAATCACTAACGGACGCTAGCCAGTAAGCATAACTATACTTGAAACGGACCAGTACGAACCGGAATATTCCGTTTCCTAACTTTTTCTCATATCGTTCCGCTATATCTTGCATGTAATATCTTCCCTTTCCCCCTTCGACCACTGCAGGAAGATGTGTTATTTTTTTAATTCTTTAGGTATTTTGGGCAACGAAATCAAAAATTAATGTATTAACAATGGATGCTTATCTACGACAACCAACTAGAGTGGATGCTGCCTAAACCATATTTTTAGAACAATAATAAAACGCAAAATAATAATCGAGTCTTGTTTTGTGTTGCGTTTCTTGACAGTAAAGGCCAAATCAGAAAAAAGAACCTTTTTTTAAGTATTATTTAAGTACATGTTTTCAAAATGTGCATACTACATCTAACCTAACTACAAAAGCAGTTGGATATAACAATTCTATTCAAATCAAAATTCTTTATTGGGTCATTCTAACTTATACATTATATTGTAAATAACTTCTCGTTAATGAAATGGCACAGCGTCTCCCAAACTATTACAGTCGTAACTTTAAATTTACACCCGCAAAAGCATATAATGAAATGGTTTTACAGAAACTGTTGTTATTTCCCACGTCTCTTTACTGCTCTGTTTGTTTTACCTGCGTTTGGTATGAAAGTTTCATGATTTATAATTTATTGTTTGGTGTCTACTTTGCATAGTCTTTGGTCTTTGGTGTATAGTCTGCTTCTAAGGCAGGCAGACACCGGCTTTACATCAGCAACGTGGTACTTGTAGCGGGTAAACTAACATAATATTACAAAGATTTATTTTTATACTAGCTGCTGCCCGCGGTTTCACCCACGCGGAGATATTGGATTTTATGTTTTTTTTTTTGCGTGGAACCCTAATTCTTTTTCTAAAATAAAAGTAGCCTAAGTTACTCCTTATAATATCAGCTATCTGGCAGTGAAAGTCCCGTCAAAATCGGTCCAGCCGTTTCGGAGATTACCTGGAACAAACAGACAGACAGACAAATTTAGAAAATGGTTGTTTTGTTATAGGTATATATACTGTCGTATGCATTTGGTAAAAAGCTGTTATTTTGATATTACAAACAGACACTTCAATTTTACTTATTTGTATAGATATATAAACCTACAAGTAGGTACGAATATATTGCCCTGATGAAATTGAATCCACGATACTTACGTAAACTGACAGCTGCACAAAATCTGTTAAATAATAATGTGAAGTTGATGTGAGATAACAGCAATAAAACAATATCTAAAAAAATAATGCTTATGGATAACAATTTATTTATAGCACATAACGACACTGAAATAAATTATACTTCACATTGTTAATAGCTCGTTGCGCCGATGTCGTGCACGGTTTAAGCAAGAACCGCTGTGGTGCTAGCAGATCTTCGTGCAGCATGTGTAGATCGTTATGCAAGGGCAGCAGCATCCGCCGCAGCACCCGCCACAGCATCCACCACAGCATCCGCCTATAATTAATACATCACTTGCATAGTAGGTATGTCCTACCAAGACACAACAGCCACGATATAGTCGCGGGGACATAAAATCCAGTTTAGCCGATAGGAATATTCGCGACCACATCGACACGACAATCGTTGTAAGAACGGATAGGTCCCGGGGACGACATGGAGATTGTGTGTATCTTTCTGGACAGAACTTTAACATATAAGTATACTAGCTTCTTCCCGCGGTTTTCACCCGCGTTTCAACCGTTTCAACCGTGCTTTTTTCCGGTATAAAAAGTAGTCTATGTTACTCTCCGGTCCATAAACTATATCTATGCCAAAAATCACGTCGATCCGTTGCTCCGTTACTGCGTGAAAGAAGGACAAACCAACAAACACACTTTCGCATTTATAATATTAGTAGGATTAGTAGGATACGAAAGATTGCCACCAAAGAGTATAGTGTGCACACATTTTGTGCCCCGGTTTGGCAAAGTAATCGCAATTGGCATATGTATCTCCGGGTAACAAGCTCACTGAAGTCCCGCGCAGGTTTTGCATTGTCACAGTTCTGGGTGGCACTGCAATTGTTATGGACATATGTTATGCTTACCATCAGACAACTGACCTGCTTGTCACGTTATCTTCTACTATAAGAAAAGCAAAGCGAACATTCCAAAATCACAATATCAAGGCTCTATTCCAACCATTGTTGCAAGGCGCTATTTCACCACGCGACGTCTTCGACATTATTTCGTACGATGTAAAATTACTAGAATACGTAGTATAGAATCGATTTTACGATTACAAGGCGAGTGAACAAGGGACAACAAGCGATTGAGATGTCCCAACTGCCCACGCAGAGCATTGTAGGCACTGTGTTGGGAAACTGCTGGGAATTCGACGAACAAGTGTTTAAAGGGCAGTTTATGAGTATGGAATTATTGACAGTTTGCGGTACCGTTTGCGGAAATTGTAGAGTATAGGTAAAACCAGCAGTACCAAGGAGTTTTTTTATAGACCATTAATGGGTAAATAACGTCGAACGATCATAAATAGGTAGACCGACGACTTGGTCAAAACCGCGGGAACCATTGGATGCATGAGGCAAGTAGTCGATCCAAGTGGAGTTTTATCACAGGCCTATGTTCAGCAGTAGACTTATCCTGGCTGATAATGAATGATGATGATCACATATAGGCCCTAAACTTTATTTATGACTCTCTGGGTATCTACAAGAATTGTTTCTATAACAATGATGGCTCATCAAATCAATGATGATCTATCACTTCAGTAAAAATAACGTAGTTATAATTATTATGAATTAATTAAAGATTTGAAGATCTTACCCAACCCCAGCATGATAATATGATAAACATCAATGATATAGTACCTGAACTTATTTAATTAGTTACTTAGACAATTTTAACTTTTTTTTAGTTATTTTTTAACAGACGCCTGCACTAAGCATTAACATTTAAATATTCTTTGTTACAGGTACTTACAACACGTCACCACGTGCTAACTACTGAATCGCGTGTGGCTGTCCCGTCACAGGGAATACAAGACCCAATAGATTCACATACCTAAAACCATTATTGGGTTACTGGGATAGAATATTCCTGTATTCTTTTTAAAGAGTTGAATTTTGAAAAAGCGTTTATCCGGTCTATAATAAATGACAAAGTGTGTTTGTATGTCTGTTGGTTTGTCATTCTTTCACGCAGCAAGGTAACTCATCGCGGTGATTTTGGCATAGATATAATTTATGGACCGAAGAGTAACATAGGCTACTGTTTATCCCGGAAAATGCACGGTTCCTCTGGAAACGCGGGTGAAACTGCGGGCAGAAGCTAGTAATTATACAGCCTGAATTTAATTGATATGTTATTCCGAAAGGGGGTCAATGTACTCCTGGAGATCAACTAATTCAAAAAGTTCAAATATTTTGAAATTTTTGAAATTCAAAAAATTCATATATTTGACATTTTTTAAATTCGGTATTTTTGGTTGAGTTAAATGCATTTAAAATTGACGTCAAAATACGATCTCTTTCAACCACTAAGAAATCTTGCTAAGAGTGCTAAGTTCAGGCAATATGGTGCTGTTATTTTCGTTTAAAAACGTTGATAAATCGTCTCTCCTGTTTTGCATTGAAGTAACAGCTGATCCCAACATAAGTAGCACATCGCGTGCCTCTGCTCCGTTACAATGGTTACATTAAATTGATATAGTATCATTGTTGGGGGAGCAACAAGTGGACTTATCGCGCTGATAGCTACTGCCATTTGTTAGCTGGAGGGTTGTCACGTCATACATTTAGCAAAGGTACTGTTTTTATTTTTTCAATAAATTCGAATTATTTTCGAAGGTGACGCTAAACTTTAAATAGTGACTGGTGAATTGCTGCTATCTAAACTTGTGAACTATACCAACGGATCAATAAAAGCTTTAGATCATTGAATAATTAGAATTCTCAACCAACACCAGTTTTTTTTTATGTTTTTTTGGTAACGATACGAGCTGGTCGTTTGCCTGATGGTAAGCATAACGGCGGCCCATAAAAATATGCAACATCTGAATAATATTAAGTTGATGTTGAACTGGTAACACAAAAACAAAGATCTAAATAGACAATTCCTTGCATGAAATATATTTTATAGTGTTAACCGACACTAGCGGATGTTCACATAAATATATACATCACAAAAATTTCGCTTCCAACAGGATTTGAACCTGCGTCTTCTGGCTTGCCGGGCCAAACGCCTTAACCGCTAGGCTATGGGAGCAATTAATGTTGATTGCGAAATTCTTGATTCTTCGCAGGTTCAAATCCTGTTGGAAGCGAAATTTTTGTGATGTATATATTTGTGTGAACATCCGCTAGTGTCGGTTAACACTATAAAATATATTTCATAAAGTTTAAATAATGCAAAATCTCTCGCCATTTGATTGGTACTGTAACGTATCACAATGGAGTAGGCAATCGCTTCAAAGCGGGTCTGCTAGATGGAGCTACGGCTTGTAAGCCGAAAAGAAATACATCATATCAAGAATTTCGCAATCAACATTAATTGCTCCCATAGCCTAGCGGTTAAGGCGTTTGGCCCGGCAAGCCAGAAGACGCAGGTTCAAATCCTGTTGGAAGCGAAATTTTTGTGATGTATATGACGGGGCGGCGAGTCCAAAACGGTGACGTCACCACCGGTGACGTCAACATCTTCAGCATCATGGTGACCGCTCACCCCTCGTAGAAAGAAAACACGAAGTAGCTCGATTTATCTCAACCATTTATTTCAGCAAGGTTATATGGGAGATCTGAACGGTCCGACGGTAGGCGCAATACTGCTTTTTCCAACAGTCGGTCGCTCGTATTTATAGCAAAACAGATTGTGACAAAGAATCTTTATAAAACTTGTTAGATCTTGTCATTCTACTTTAGATTTTAATCTTCAATTGAAATTCATTACTTTTTATTAACATGGGGCCCAGGAGAGCACTCATGATAGTTAAAATAAATGACTCTAGGCGCCCATTCCAAGTAATAGGCCGTACAAGAAGAATGGGCAAGAAACTTGTCGGCAATCTTTTAAAAATTGTGTTTACAGTGAATTTGTTCAGTTTAACAATCATTTGTCTAGTTTTAACAATTCAATGAGTAATTTACGGTTAGCAAACATTAATTAGTTAATCAAAGTTTAAGTGAAATTATCAACAATCCAATGAGTAATTTATGGTTCTAAACGCTAATTAGTAAACCAAAGTTAACATGTTTTGATTGTTGTCATTTTACACCGTCCATGAAGCTCGCCTGTGACGTCATTGCTCCGATACGGCCATTCTGATAGATGGTGCGTGCTCTGCACCAGTCCAGTTATGTTCTGAAACAATGAGACGTTTTCCTCTGAGTTTGGTATCTGTAAGCAACCACCGTTGCTTGCAGTTAAGTTTGCAAGGGTAATAGTTTGCATTCTTAAGAGAAAAGAATTTTTTTTTTTTTGTTCTTTTTCTTTTCTTTTTCTTTTCTTTTCCTTTTTGCTTTCTTTTCTTTGATCAATTATCTTTACAGTGAAGTTATCTAGTTTCGACAATCTAATGAGCAAACTATTTAGCTAACCAAAGTAGGTAAACATTTAGTTAATCAAAGTAGGTAAACATGCTACGTTTCCTATTGCCCTGCTCAACACCGTAAACGTAGCCCGCTTCGCGCCGACTCGGCCATTCTGACAGGTGGTGCGCGCCCTGCACCAGGCACGGTGTTTCTGAAAACTAGAAATTTGGTTTTGAGGTAGGTACCCGTACACCGGTACACTAGCTGGTAATTTTGTTTCTCATCACTGCATAAATTAAGTTACAGTGCTTACTTTCCATATTGCCAAGATTTAATTTTACGTTAGAGTGAAACAGTATTCACGTAACAAAATTATCAGCCAACTTTTCGGACCGTCTTAGTAATATTCTGTAAACATAATGGTTCACATGCAAACATTCATAGTTAAACATAAATAAATTTGCTGCACAAGGGAATGTGAGCAGAGTGTGTATTTGTTTTTGCCAATGCTCCACGCATCATGGCATGAATAGATTTATTATAGGTTCAATGCAAATGCTCCACGCATCATTGCATGAATAGATTTATTATAGGTTCAATGCAAATGCTCCACGCATCATTGCATGATTTTTAAATTCTCGTAGACAGGGATACTGGGAGACAGGGATGTTGCTGTGGTCTGGGCGGTCTTGTACGCCGTGGTCCACAGAGGCTCTAAAGGAAATGGGATACAGGTCGATGCTGCGGTCTGGGCCTTATTATTATGACCGTGGTCCGCAGAGGCTCTGAAAATGACGGGAATGGAGGGTACACAAGGAATAAAATAATTTAAAATGACGAAAATAGAGGGTACACAAGGAATAAAATAATCTGTACAGTCTTACAGATGATTCAAAACTATTGCGTTTTATAATTCGGATCCCGAATTGTTAACCGAATATCACTTATCTGTAACATTCCTCGCGCAGTTGCTAACGCTGCGAATCTAGTTCAATGAAAGCTCAGTATCGTCAATGAATTTTGATAACTACCACATCGCGCATTTACGCGTATCGGAATACAAACAACATTATGAACGCTAGTGCCACTAAGTTTTCAAACTAGCATACACACAGGCACTTCGCCTCGAATAAATTGCACAAGATTCACAAAAATACCTCAGAGACAAATAATCAGCGATAATAATAATTAAGAATTGTGATGTCGATTAAAGACACTGCCATACTTGAAAAGATTTGGAGGCCTTTTTATTAAGTTGGGTTAGAAATACTAGGTATGGATTTTCGTAGATATCTCATGACAATCTCATCGGATATCTCCGGATATCTCGTCGGATATCTCGTCGGACATCTCACGGATCACTCGCGGCCATCTCTTGGACTAACTCGCGGCTACCTCTTTGGATTAACTCACGGCTATCTCTTTGGATTAACTCGCGGCTACCTCTTGGATTAACTCACGGCTGTCTCTTGGATTGACTCACGGATCACTCGTGGATTGCCCGGGATAACTCGCGGATACCTCGGGATAACTCGCGGACGGCACACGGATAACTCGTAGATTTTTGGTATTTGTGGGTATCTCGTGAGAAACTTTTAAAAATAAAACTCAAGAAACTAAGAAATCTCGTGAAATAAGAAGTAATCTCTTTGTAAGTTGTAAGTTGCGTTTATGCGCATGCAAGTCTAAAGTTAAAATATGGTAGAAAAAGTTACGATTCACCTGTATTCTGATGTCATGTGTCCATCGCCTTTTTCTTGGTTTGGTTGCACGTGTTGGCCCGTTCGTGTAGATACCACGGACGCGGCTGGTGTGTCAGCATAATCTTCAGGAGTTGGTAGTTATGGGTCATCTGTCGCCAACACGGTGGTGTGTCAGCATAATCTTCAGGAGCTGGTAGTGATGGGTCATCTCTCGCCAATACGGTGGTGTGTCAGCATAATCTTCAGGAGCTGGTGTCTGATGTGGGGACCTCTGCTGCGACTGGGCTTGGCTGCATTGCCCATTTGTGCTGGTCCTTCAGGTGACAAGCGGGTGAGAAGGCTAGGATTGGAAAGCTAGGTTGTTCCGTTCCAATCCCACTTCTGATGACGGGGCGGCGAGTCCAAAACGGTGACGTCACCACCGGTGACGTCAACATCTTCAGCATCATGGTGACCGCTCACCCCTCGTAGAAAGAAAACACGAAGTAGCTCGATTTATCTCAACCATTTATTTCAGCAAGGTTATATGGGAGATCTGAACGGTCCGACGGTAGGCGCAATACTGCTTTTTCCAACAGTCGGTCGCTCGTATTTATAGCAAAACAGATTGTGACAAAGAATCTTTATAAAACTTGTTAGATCTTGTCATTCTACTTTAGATTTTAATCTTCAATTGAAATTCATTACTTTTTATTAACATGGGGCCCAGGAGAGCACTCATGATAGTTAAAATAAATGACTCTAGGCGCCCATTCCAAGTAATAGGCCGTACAAGAAGAATGGGCAAGAAACTTGTCGGCAATCTTTTAAAAATTGTGTTTACAGTGAATTTGTTCAGTTTAACAATCATTTGTCTAGTTTTAACAATTCAATGAGTAATTTACGGTTAGCAAACATTAATTAGTTAATCAAAGTTTAAGTGAAATTATCAACAATCCAATGAGTAATTTATGGTTCTAAACGCTAATTAGTAAACCAAAGTTAACATGTTTTGATTGTTGTCATTTTACACCGTCCATGAAGCTCGCCTGTGACGTCATTGCTCCGATATATATATTTATGTGAAATTCCTTGCATTCTTACGGTCTTACAATTCTGTTAAGTCTAATACAATTCGGTTGTGACATTTCTAATCATTTTTGGTATTATCTTTAGATACTGTCTAGCTAAACAGGCTTTTAAAAGTTTTTTTTTTGGTAACACAGTTAAAGTTTTAAGGCTGGCAAATGGATCGACACAACCCTAATCAACAATGCAACCCCAAATAATAGGGGTGAAGTGCAAACATTTGTCTTGCGGGCGATAGTTACTGTCCCATTAGAGCTTGTTCAACAAGTTGTTAACTTGCGAAATGTGAAATACAATAGGGTTTTTGGTAAAGTGATGAAAGATAGACGCATAAGCCAAGTAGCCGTACAAAGTGACGTTCTATTTGAGAGACCTATGTTCAGCAGTGGACGTCTTCCGGCTGATGATGATGATGATGATGATGATGATGATGATACACACTGGCATTTATTTCTAAAGACCCTGTGAGGGTAGACTGAGTACCCTCGTTAATATAGGTACTACAGAGGCAAGTTTTTTTTTATACTATTGGTTAACGAGACCAACGTTTGCCTGATGGTAAGCGTAACGCCAGCGCACAATAATTGCAGTGCCAGTCAAAACCAATATAGTCAGAATAGACCAATAGTGTTACTAAAATTAGTTATATTTATGAACAGCAAAATCGTGGCCATTATTTATTTCCAGTCAGTATTAAAACAAACCAATATCGAATATATTAATATATTATAAGTAGTATAACGTAAGAAGACGATATTATTAATGCGAGGTGACAAAAGACAACAGGATGAAGTGACGAGAAACAAAAGAAGATCGAGTGCGCTGCGAAAAGAAAATAACGACTGCTCAAAGTAAGGCTGCAGCCACACAGGAGCAAAAACAAAATTTAAAATAGTTTTAGTTTGCAACCTCTTTTTTTTTGTTTAACCTACTGTTTCCCACTACTTGACAAAGGTCCCTTAAAATTTTCAACGGTCGCGGTCCTAGACGTCTCCAGCCATTCTCGAATTTGTTATTTTACTTTAACCCATTTTTTTTAGGTTTTATCGCGTAGTCTGCCACCAAGCAGTAACGTGCAAGCATTACTGTGTTCCGGTTTGATGAGCAAAGTGGTCAATGAAATTACTGGGCTTATGAGACTTAATACCAATCGTCTCAGGGTATACGAACACAATGCAGTGCCATAGGTACAGGTCTTCGTGAACGTTTAAGTAAAAAAACAGTAAAATATCTATATAATGAATAGTCATCTTTTATTTACTTTATTTCTTGGGTGCTTTTGAGCGAAATACATAGATTACTAAGAAAAATATTTTTTGTTAAGTTTTAATTTTTATTAACCAATAACTATCGTTAATCTACAATCACTTTTTGAAACTAATCAAACTGCATCATTTCAATAGACATAAAAACGTCTATAGTGTCGTCTAACCTCACCCTAACGAGCGACGCCCAAGCGCAAACCGGACGCGTCAATTGTGCACGCGAGTGGCCGCGGCGGAAACGGCGACATTTCGCGCCAAAACGCGCGCCATTACCTACTGCTGGAGACATTATTGCCATCGCTGAAAAATATCGAAGAAATATTGTTGCCATCATGTAAAATATTGGAAGATTATTTTAAGTTGATGGATATCAAAACGGCGCTTGACAGGGTAATTTTTCTGTAAGACGTTTTGTTTTCAGTCGTGTTTTTGAATGGTAATCTATATTTTCTCACTTTGTTTTGATGATGCTGGTTTTCGCAGTAATTTACGGTTAAATTTAAAGTCAATGAGGCACAGCATCGTTTACTTTACATCTCAACTCAATAACAACTCTTGATTTAAAGCTTGTGAGATGGTTATCCTTCCAAATACGCAACTTTTTTGAGAAAAAAATTAAATAAATGAAACATTCAATAGAGAGACATACAAAGAGAATTCATACAATTCAATGCAGTCTTCTGCCTTATCCGTTACTTAGAAGTTTTTAGATTAACTATTATTATCTGCAAAACATCAAACCAAATCAAAGGATCTTCAGTCGATGCCAATTAAGCATCGTCTTAAACACACACATGGACCAATCCATGCCATTTGTAGTATAGCTAAGACCTTTGATATAATCATAAACAAAGATGCGATACGCTCTAACTCTATTTTAAATTAATTCCTCGTCAAATGTAATGGATCTATTTTAGAACGTCATTGGATTAACGACTGATTGTACTAATCAATTTTTGGCTTTTAGGGAAATACAACACAACACACGATATAAAGTCGGATAAGTAAACGACTTTGGACTCTGATTGAGGTCAAAACATTTAAAAAAAGAAACCAAAGAGTTTGAAAAAATACTATTGAATACTAAAATACTACTAAATTATTTTTGACTTTTTGTGAAACTTGACCTGATGACTTGTTTGACATTTTTATACTATTTTTATTTTCCTTTAATCGATTGTTAATTTTTTTTTCATTCTGGTTTTTTTATGTTTTCTTTTTTTAACTCAATTTCTGTCTTCTATAGGTAACTGTTACTTAAATGTGTTTAATAATAAGTGTAATTGCTTGCAGGCCGTTCTTATTATAATAAATAAATAAAAAAAATATGCTGTCCACTAAATTGCACTAAGGTACTTAGGCTTTATGTAATTTGTATTTATCTATTTATTGTAATGTAGTTATGTCGGTGCACCGATTGTCTGGAAGAAATTCCTTTAAGCAATAAGACTGTCCTATGTGCTACTAATGTTAAAATTAGTATCTTGTAATGTTTTTTCATTGTATTGTGCAAATAAAGAGTTTATCTATTCACGATCTTTGTCCACAATACTTAATCGCATGTTTATAGATTATAGTCAGCAACGCATCTTTGTATTAGACTAATCAAAGGCTAATATAAACGCACATGCACCAATCCACGCCATATACAGTATACCTGACAGTGCATGCATGGCCATTCTTAACCGAGCACATCTGAGAATAGACTACAATAATTCATAAATGTTATGCGTGCGCGCAGATAATATTATAACGGGATTGCATTGTATCGGGATCGGAGAGTTTAACTACAGTAATTGATAAATGGTAAGCGAGCAGGCAAGGGTATTAAATTATTGGCAATGTTAAATTTATGCCCAAGTTAACTGTGAAAAAGGATGAAAAAGTCTTTGTCATGAGCATGGACGTAATCACGTCGAGTGATTTACAAATGAACGCCTAAAGAGCATTATGACAGCGTAGATCTCTAAGAATCATTATAAGGTATTTTTAAAATCTGAAGATTCTCAGTCTGTGAGTAGGTAAGGCAACAGAAGTTAGTTGGTAAGTTATTCTCTTTTTTAATATTAATTAATTTTTACATTATTATCATCCATGAAGACGTCCACAGCTGAACACAGGCTTTCGACATAGACAATATTACTTAATTAATTTTACTATTCAAATTTAATCTATTTTTTATGTGTGTAGCCAACACAAATTCAACTTTAAATAGTATATATTCACGACACACTTAGAGGCCAATTTCAGTCAATCCCAGTGCAAATAGTTCAAACAAAGCACCGAGAAGTGGGGGCAATAATAAGCGGAAAGGAAACCGGCGCGGCGCGCGCGCACCGGGCGGTGCCACTCCTATATAGCACGTGACAGTTGTAACAAGTGCAGCTGGTATGTTGTAAAGGCTCCTCCAGTGCCACGCAGGTCTTTGTGGTTCAGTTTTGAGTGGCACTGCAATTGTTATGGGCTGGTGTTATGCTTACCATCAGGCAAACGATCCGCTGTTGTCATTACTCAAAAATTTTTATACCTACATGTACCTATTTGGTTGATTTTTTAACCGCCTTCTGACCTCATCTTCAGTCCCTATAAGAAGCATTTTAACCAGTTTTTTTACTCTTCATAGCTTAGCGTTTTATATGCACCACATCGATTGGTCGAAGTCGTCAATTACGCTTTTTTTATTTTATGTGGTAACGTGACGAGCTGGTCTTTTGCCTGATGGTAAGCATAACGCCAGCCCATAACAATTGCAGTGCCACCCAGAACTTTGAAACACAAAGGCCTGCGCGGCATTGCAGTGCGCTCGTTACCCTGACACATTAGGTATTAAGTCTCATAAGCCCAGTAATGTCACTGGATACTCTGCTCATCAAACCGGAACACAGTAATGATTGCACACTACTGCTTGGTGGCAGACATCACGAGCAAAGCTTACCTAACCTATAATAGTAGGAACTGACTCTTAGTTATCACCTTTTAACTTTTTTAAGTAAGAACCTAATCGCATATTGCATTCATTTCTCAGTTACTTTCTTGTTCACTGCACCAATCGCATCTTAGCAACTGATTATAAACATAGCTTTGTAGGCATGCGTCCTAGAAACAAACAAACTTTCACTAAAGACATAAACATTCAATTCACTGCTGTCCGACGATGAAAGAAGCTCTCAGTGGTGCTGCAGCCAATAAAACGTCTTCACTTCTGGAGATGTCAAACAAGACTGCATTGTTGCTTTTGTGCTTCTTAGTTCTGGGAAGCAGGGGTGCCTCAAATGACTGTTTTTTTTTATGTTTTATGGTAACGAGACGAGCTGGTCGTTTGCCTGATGGTAAGCATAACGCCGGCCCATAACAATTGC
Source organism: Crocallis elinguaria (assembly GCA_907269065.1). Taxonomy (NCBI): domain Eukaryota; kingdom Metazoa; phylum Arthropoda; class Insecta; order Lepidoptera; family Geometridae; genus Crocallis; species Crocallis elinguaria. Next base: position 6,454,214 of record OU026076.1, read on the forward strand.
AGTGCCACCCAGGACTTTGAAACACAAAGGCCTGCGCGGCACTGCAGTGCGCTCGTTATCCTGAGACATTAGGTATTAAGTCTCATAAGCCCAGTAATTTCACTGGATACTATGCTCATCAAACCGTAACACAGTAATGCTTGCACACTACTGCTTGGCGGCAGACTTCACGAGCAAAGCGGTGGTAACAACCCAGACGGACACTCGCAGAAGAGTTAGTCCTCCCACTAACAAGTTAATAGAAAACAATTGCAGAAGTAAATGACTTATTACACCAAATGATGTCCAGATTGTTACTAAGACTGTCTGAATAACGCGTGGTGTAATAAGTGCTTTTTTTATACTCTATGATATCGAGACGAGCTGATCGTTTGCCTGATGGTAAACATAATGCCGGTCCATAGCAATTGCAGTGCCACTAGTACTTTAACACACAAAGGCCTGTTCATCAAACCGGAACACAGTAATGTTTGCACATTACTGCTTGGCGGCAGACTTCACTAGTAATGCGTTGGTACCAACCAAAGACTAAATAATCTGTGGTACCAACCCAGACGGACACTTGCAGAAGAGTTAGTCCTACCGAATTGTCAATAAAAATCTGAAAACAAAAGTAGGATAAGTTCTCAAAAACCAAAGTGCTATAGGTAATTTGTTTTAAATCAAATTTAATCGTTTCTTTATATCCATCGCATAGAGCAAAATAAAGGTTCCTAAAAAAAATGATTTATTTTATTATTTTATTTTATTTTATTCGGAAAACATACAGTGAAATAAAGGTTAATGAATAAATATACTTAAATCTATACACCATTTACAACGTTTTCGCATATTGCATCTAAACTAAATACTTGCTTGCCTACCGCTATCCATACAGTACTCATTGTTTATTTACCTAATTATTAATACCAATACTATTAGTATACCAAGCAAAACAGTCTATGGAGTCACGCCAAACCAGTTCCTTGAAATAGTAGCCTTTAATGTTCTTGACGATGTGTTAAAAATGTCTAATTCCGGAAAGCCATCCAATTTGTTTACGCTACTGGCTGTTCTTATAAAAAAGGAGTTTTTAAGTTTTTATTTCTCTGATGCTGCGTGAAAGCCAAACCAAAAAACACATCATCGCATTTCAATTAATACTACGACTTGTGAGACCAAGTGCCAACCCTATTCATTAGAGATGGTACTGGCTATAAACACGAGTGTCGACGGTAAATTTTCTAAGTGTCCTATACAACGGGCTCTGGGCTAACATTTCGTAGTATCGATCTTTGTAGATTTCAGTCTATTTCAGCGTTTGTTCTTTGTTACCGTTTCCGTTGTCTGCTCTCACATTAAAGTTCAGAGGAAAAGATTTTAGAATGTATAGACGGATAGGAAGGCTACAATAACTCTAGAGTTAACTATTTAGCGTTAGTGGGAGGACTAACTCTTCTGCGAGTGTCCGTCTGGGTTGTTACCACCGCTTTGCTCGTGAAGTCTGCCGCCAAGCAGTAGTGTGCAAGCATTATTGTGTTCCGGTTTGATGAGCAGAGTATCCAGTGAAATTACGGGGCTTATGAGACTTAATACCTAATGTCTCAGGGTAACGAGCGCACTGCAGTGCCGCGCAGGCCTTTGTGTTTCAAAGTTCTGGGTGGCACTGCAATTGTTATGGGCCGGCGTTATGCTTAACATCAGGCAAACGACCAGCTCATCTCGTTACCAAAAAACATAAAAAAAAATATAACTATCTATGCTTCCGTCGCAAAATGAACAATTGGATGAAAGCATATCTACGAAAATTGAAAATGGTTTACTTATGGGTGTTCACCATTGTCACAGCCGGCCATAGAGAAACGAAAATACCAAGTTTGTACTTCATTCACCCGCAACGGAGCTACGAATCGACATGAATTTTGGTACAGATATATTTTATGGACGGGAGAGTAACATAGGCTACTTTTTATTCCAGAAAAATGGATGGACGTTCATGGAAATCGAGAGCAAAAGCTAGTTGTAAAAATAGACGAAGAAATTATCATTAGGTTTGGATTTCAACTCAAAAACATGAGCAATCATTAAAAATCATCTGGAAACTTGAAATTGAAGAGTGAATGTTCACCCTCTCTATTTTCACCGTTCCAAATGACAAACGCATAAGACGCACTCACGACTGACATTCTGACACTAAAAAACAACAATGCGTATCGTGTTTATTATAATAATGGCGCTTGTCCTGCTTTGAACTAAGCCGCTTCGTCTTTCACCTAAGGCAAAGGTGGACTGAAAGATATGCGGGGAATTTTATAAAAGTAGATTATGAAAAAACACAGCCTTACTCCGAAAACCGAACGTCGAAGTTTCGGCTGACGGGTCGTCGTTTTCCTACCACCAGCGCAAGTACGGTTCGACTAGCTAGGTCGAATCCAAAGAGAGAATAAAACACAATACTTGACGATCAGACTTCGGTACTCGCAACATTCGATAAATTTATCGGTTTTTTCGATTCGACAAATTTATCGTTTGGACTTCCGTACTTGCGCCGCACGAAAGACAAAATGTCAACAGATGAACATCGAATCGATAACGATGGATCCGAAACACTTTCATAGTAGAAAAACTGCGAGCCGTCGTCGGTCGCATTTTCGGATTAACGCCCCAAAAAAAATCAATTTGATTTTCATTTTGCGTTTCCGCCAAAACTCGTTCGCGTCGCTTTCAGTGCAGTGTTGCCATATAAATATTTGCCTCTTTTTTGACCAGATTTAGCCGGGACAATTGACTCGGCGTCCATAAGTCAGACATTAAACGGATGCTCCTGTCAAATGTAGATCTTATTGTCAAGCCTGGGATTAATTATAATGACGGATGACAGTATTCTTGCGGACCCGACGGTCTGTAATTCTAGGGCAAGTGGTGGCTATTTTGGACTGGGAATGTTGATCAGTAAAATACGGTGTAGATGATGACGATAAAGTATAAAGTCACAATTTAGTTTTGGGAATTATGTTAGTATTATTATTAGCAATTTCGTAAATACTTACCTACACATTTTACGCATAATCTTTCGCTTTATCTCGATTGTAGTGCAAAGCTGTAGTTAGATAACCCATCAGCTTCAGATAATGCAAAAGATAACATCTGTTACCTGATACTGGTTTATTATTTCGACGTTCCACTCACATCTTCGGTAGTATAGTGGTAAGTATCCCCGCCTGTCACGCGGGAGACCGGGGTTCGATTCCCCGCCGGAGAGAATACATTTTGCACTTTTTTCGAACTATTCTAATTTCTGTAAAACATATTATTTAAGTAATTTTTCTCTCGATACTAATTAATATTTTACTTAGTATTTTTTGTGACAAAAAGCAAAAGCCCATCATACATCATTGTTTAATAAATTTTATATACATTTAGAAATCATTTAATTACATTACCCTAATATTAATAATCGAATCGAACTTTAAATACTCTTGAATTTGAACCCATGGTAGCTCAGTAGTAGTGACGAACCACTAATCGGTCTGGAGGTTGATGGTTCGAATCCTATAACGTGTTTGAGCTTTCGGTAAAGAAAAACCATTGTGATCGAACTAAGGCGTAGGGCATTTTCGAGTGGTTACCTGACTACCTCCTTCAAGTTGAAAATCGATCACTTTGCACTTATCGGTGTCGGCAGCTGCACATGACAGCCAGCTCTAATCAAAGTTTAGCATACTCACCTTCTTCCACCGCATTTCTTAAGGCGGTACCCCGAGTCGATGACATTCATCATTCTGTCCTCTTAACACACACTGTCCATTTGCGTTGCTGTAAAACAGAAGGAAGACTGCGCGGGCCATTAAAATTGAGTAAAAATCCAAAAACGCGTAATTATTTCAAAATTAGTTGCTTAATCGAAAATGTTGTGTATCACAACCAAGTTGTTTATTATTATATAATACGGAAGTCTTGTTAATTATATCAACAAAGATATTTAATTGCAAACTTATTTTTAGAGATAACTTTAACATTTTTTTTTGATGGAGTAAATTTGGTAAATACTTGTTTTGATTACAGCAAGATAGCGGTTATACGAATATGATGAATAGTGACATATATTTTTCTAGTGCCAGAAGCTGATCTGATTTTGCACCTTTTAAGTGAATCTATTTAGCTTATTATTTATTTTGCTATTATTATTTGGGCGAGATAGTGATCCGATATTACCTAACCTAGCATGTACTAAAACCGTTATAATATTAAAACAAACATTTTAGAGTAGGTATAAACCAAACTAAAGGTAGATTTGAGACAAACTAACACAGCATCTGCCCGATCCTATTAAAGTCGTTTAAATATAAATCATATATATTTTTCCGCCATCTATCCGTCAAATAATCATATCTACGGGGCACTTAAACGAGCGGGGTGGGCCGTAAAGCAAATTATAATAATTTACAGCCAATTAACCAAACGTTGGGCCACTAAACTCGCGGTGCTCGGTCCTAATGGCGCATGTATTTTGGCCACTGTTTTATTTATTAATATTGTTTTTTTATTATTTATTAGAGGACGTACATTTTTTGTTTTAAAACGTTGTTTATTGTTATTTATTTAACTGTTTTTATGGTCGTTTGATGATGTTGAAATGGTTTAAATAGAGAAATGACGTCTTGCATTATTTTAAACAAAGTCACTACGATACAGTATTACGTCAATAATTTTGTAAACTTGAACAATACCAGGGCCCCGATTCTACTAAACCAATTGTTTATAGATTGTTAATGGATTGTCAAAAAATCGTGACTTTTGACACTTTTGGTAGTTGGTATATTATATGTGTAAGTAATATGTACATTGACTTCGCAATAAGTATTTCTGCAACTAATTCAAAATTCTGTTGTGTAATTTGTAATCTAATGTGATGTTGTGTTGTCCGGAAATAAATGTATTTTCTTTCTTTCTTTCTAATTTTGATTATCTAATAGTACCCCGGAAAAATACACGGCTTCTTTGGGATTTAAGATGCGATTTTCAAAGAATCGAAGCCGCAGCTAAAAGCTAGTCCTATAATTACAAGTCAGTGCAGGTGCATAGTAACTGAGCTAAATGATTTACAGCCCGAATGTATTCTGAGCTAGCTCGGAACACGACATTTGCGATCATCCAGAACACTTTTGTCCCATTCATAAGCGCAACATGTTTTGTTCTACATGCGTGCAGAATATGGAGAATCTTGAGATCATTTAAAAAAATTCAAATTTATATGAGTTTAAATAAGATTTGATAGCTCCGTCTTTACGTTGTAGTAACCTTGCCAGCACAACTTGGGGTTCCGGAAAAAAGATAGGGATTATGACCCGTACTCTTTCTCTCTCATTTACCACTAATTTGCCATTTATCGAAGCATTTATTTAGCTAAAAATTGTGTCTAATAAGACACCATTTATCGAAAGAGACTTAAAACAGTTTAATAAAAAAGATTATCCTTAACCTCTATTTTCCCATAACATGACATAACACATATTATACTCTGTGACATAACCTATGAATTGGTTGTATCTCTAAATTTAGCATATACTACATCTTTGTTCACTATTAATAACAATGGATTATGTACACATTGAGAACGGCTGCCAATGCTATTATGATGTACGGATCTTGCATCCTCTTCTAACTGGGCTGCGGCCATTTATCACTTAGTTTTATTTAGAACTTACCTTTTGAGATCAACTAACTTGTGTAGATGTGGCCAGTGTTGGAAAATCATACTTTGACTAAAGGATATCAAATGTAACAATTTGTGTGGTGACCATAAAGTTTGTTCACGGGTCTTCGGTGTTTGTGATAATAATACCCGCGAATGAAACCCTTGTGTCAGGGTTGTGAGTGTGTATTTGAGTAAGCATTATTTATTTCCGTAGCTTTTCCTAGTGTAACTTATTATTTGTGATATTTTAATTCTAGATTAAGTGTGATCGCTATTTTCAACCACTATCTGAGGGCTTCTAATCGATAAAAATGTTGCAATGACTCCGATTCCAATCGTAAATTAATCGATTAATATCGAATTCGTGCTGCTTAGTACTTTGAAACGCAACACTATCGCACGATTCGGAACCGACCTCAGCGATTTCAGAATTCAAGAGTAAGCCACCTGCAGCGGCGCAAGTAATAATAATAATAATAATACGGGCGTGACAGCATGCTAGCCAGTGACTCCCGGCTGGGCGGCTGGGCGGGAGTTGGGGACGCGGGGGGTAGGGGAATGTCCTCAGGGATTACAGCCGACAGTACAGGAGGACAGGACAGTAGTAGTAGCTGTATTAGATCAGCTACCCCGGCCGAGGATGTTTCGCAGGAGGCACACGCCGCTAAACCTGCGACCACCAAAGCTGGTAAACCCAGAGTACGCATGAAATGGAGCGAAGAAATAAACCTATTTATCATGCGTACATACTTTTATGTTACAAAACTTGAAACGGATAGGACCACGTACTGCAAAAAACTGCACGACCAGTTTATTATAAAATACCCGGACTTAAATATAACAGCACAGAGAATAGCCGACCAAAGAAGAGTCATTATCAGAAATAAACTGTTGTCTGATGATGTTATCACAAATTTAAAACAAGAAATATCAGAACAACTCATTAGAGAAGAAAGAGAAAATTCGCCAATTCAAGTATCAAATTCTATTCCATCAATATCTCAAGTAGATACTTTTCAATTTACATCTGAATTACAAGCATCATCCTCATTACAAACATCTCCCATTCCAAATTCAATGACAGTTTCTTCCCACGTTTCTACTCAGACAAACACTCTACCTAACATTGTTTCGATTATCCAAAACATTGAAAGCGAACAAAACTCTGAAATGAGTGAAATAGATGTGCCAACACAAAAACTAATAGAGCAGATAGAAACCACTCTCCTACAATATACAGGGACAGATCCCACGGTACGTCCTAAATTACCACGATTAAAAGAAAATAGAAAATTGTATGAACTCGTAGACATTTTCAATAAACAAATATTAGGAAGATTTTTCTCTATAGACTCTGATATAAACACTGTACATACATTAGTATACTGTAGCGCACTTGTTATATGCGAAAGTCTAGGATACAAAATTCGGACGCATCAAACACAAGCTAGAAATAGGAAACCTCAAAAACCTGCATGGCAAATAAGACTAGAGTTAGATATCAAAAATTTAAGAGCAGATATAGGAAGGTTAACACAATACATAAATAATAACAGATCCCGTAAAGTCGTTGCAGGTGTTGAGGATATTTTTAAACGAACAAAAGTACATACTATACATGAAAGAAATAACATCAGACCAGAAGAATACTTGGATACACTAAAACAAAAGGTGACATTAAAATCTCAAAGACTCGCCAGGTACATTAAAGCATTACAGAGAAAAGAAGACAACAAACAGTTTACTATAAATGAAAAAGGTTTTTACAGAGAATTTAAAAATGACAGTTCACAAAGCAATAGCAACAACGAAATACCACAAGCAGACGAACTTAAAAACTACTGGGCTGATTTGTGGAAAAAACAAAACGACCATAACGACAGTGCTGAGTGGATAGGTATAGAAGAGAATAGAATGGAAAATAAAGAAACTATGGAATTTACAGATATCACTAGGGATGACATAGAAGCAGTAACAATCAAATTAAAAAATTGGAAGGCAGCAGGAATTGATAATATACACAACTTTTGGTACAAGAAGTTTGTCGTACTCCACGATATTTTAGCGAAAAACATTACAGAATTAATTAAAGGTGAACAAGAACTACCGCAATTCATTACAAAAGGAATAACCTTCATGCTACCTAAAAGTAACGACACAGCAAACCCCTCACAGTACCGTCCTATTACATGTCTCCCAACAATATACAAACTAATCACAGCATGCATCACGCGTAATATAAATAGACACATAGAACACAATAATATACTTTCTGAAGAACAGAAAGGCTGTAGGCGAAACCATATGGGATGTAAGGAGCAACTTGTGATAGATACAACAGTTTTAAAACATGCCAACACAAAGAAAAGAAACCTGCACATATCCTACATAGACTATAAAAAAGCTTTTGATAGTGTGCCACATTCTTGGTTAATTAGAGTTCTACATATCTACAAAATCAACCCTATAATAATTAACTTTCTTAAAAATGCCATGTTAGAATGGAAAACTACTTTGCGCCTATCTAATGGCACTAATACAATAAACACGGATGAAATAAATATTGAAAATGGTATATTTCAGGGGGATTCTCTCAGTCCACTGTGGTTTTGCCTCGCTCTGAACCCACTTTCTTACCTCCTTAATAACACTAATAGTGGTTATAAATTAAACGACGACACAACCATAACACATTTGATGTACATGGATGACATTAAAATCTTTGCAAAATCTCAAAAAGACGTCAAAAACCTAATAGATATCACAGCAAAATATAGCCAAGACATCAACATGACATTTGGATTAGATAAATGTAAAACACTTCATATTCATAGAGGAAAAATATCAAAAAACAACCACAATTCAGATGAACCAATCTCATTCGCTCAAATGGAACCAGAAGATACATACAAATACTTAGGAATATACCAATCAGATAACATCAATCACATGCAAATTAAAAAAGATCTCTCGGAAGAATATTCACGTAGACTAAACCGTATATGTAAAAAACAGGTATATTCAAAAAATCTCTTTAAAGCCATTAACACGTTTGCAATACCTGTTTTGACCTATTCTTTTGGAGTAGTCAAATGGACACGTACGGACATAAATCGGTTAGAAATTAAAACTAGAACCACACTCACGAAGTGCAATTACTTACACCCTAAATCCGCAATAGAAAGAATTTCACTCAAAAGACCAAAAGGAGGAAGGGGACTAATAGACCTAAAACTACTTTGGGAAGGGCAGATTCGGAACCTGAGAGACTTTTACTACAAAAAATCAACAACTAGCAAATTACATTCAGCAATAGTAGAATTAGATACTAATTACACTCCACTTAACTTAAACAACAGAAACATAGAATATAAATCACCGCAAACCCAAACCAACGAAAAAATAGATAGATGGCGTACGAAAGAGCTACATGGCCGACATCTACATGATCTTGAACAAGGACATGTAGATTCAGATGCTTCAAATAAATGGCTAAAATTAGGTTCTCTGTTTCCCGAAACTGAAGGCTTTATGATAGCAGTGCAAGACCAAGTTATAAATACTAAAAATTACAAAAAGTACATTCTTAAAGACCCCAACATCCAAAATGACAAGTGTAGAAAGTGTCACCGCGCATCTGAAACCATTCAACACATAACTAGTGCCTGCCCGTCCTTAGCCCAAACTGACTATACCCATAGACATAACCAAATAGCCCACATTGTTCATCAAAGGTTAGCGATTAAACACAAACTTGTCCAGACTAAAGCAGTCCCATATTATCAATATGCCCCAAAACCCGTGCTGGAGAATCTGAGTCACAAGATATATTTTGATAGAGCCATTTTAACAGATAAAACTGTACACTATAATAGACCCGACATAACTATGATAGATAAATTAAATAAAATTGTATACTTAATAGATATAGCTGTCCCTAACACGCACAACCTACAAAAAACAATCACTGAAAAGATTCATAAATATACAGAACTCAAAGAAGAAATCATTAGAATTTGGAAAATGAATAAGGTATATATCGTACCTCTGGTGCTCTCCAGCACTGGAGTCATACCTAAACACCTACTCCACTACTTGCAACAGATAGAATTACCTAAAAATTTATTCATGACCATGCAAAAAGCTGCAATTTTGAATACTTGTCGGATCGTGCGGAAATTTTTGCAGGACGATCAATCAGAAAATCCCCAAAGTGAACTCCACTTGGCTTAGGCCCGTGGTTTTCACGTTACTACCGAAATTCTTCTAATTTCGAGAATAAATTAAGTTTACAAATAATAATAATAATAATACAGTCTGAGTCCTTTGTGGTTTTGTCTAGCTTTGAATCCTCTGAGCACTTTGCTAAGAGATTCAAGGTTAGGCTGCAAGCTTCGTAGAGAGGGTGAGATCATTTCTCACCTGCTGTATATGGATGATCTTAAGCTATTGGCACCGAAAAGTCCAGACTTGATGAAGCTGTTAAAAATTACTGAGATTTTTAGCAGCGCCATCAAGATGGAGTTTGGTGTTGATAAGTGTGCGGTCATGCATGTACAGCGGGGGAAAGTTGTAAATTCTGATAATTTGCAACTTTCAGAGACAATGACTCTCAGATCTCTCTCTGAAGCTGAAACCTACAGATACCTTGGTATGTCACAGTCGTTGGGTATTGCGGTAGGGGACATTAAGCAGTCGGTGAAGGAGCGTTTCTTTTGTCGCTTGACAAAAGTACTTAACAGTCTTCTGTCAGGTGGTAATAAGGCGCGCGCCTTCAACGGTTGGGTAATGCCTCTACTAATATACTCCTTTGGCATACTAAAGTGGACGCAGACTGAGCTGGACTCCCTGGATAGGAGAGTCCGTCAACTGCTCACCTATCATCGTATGTTACACCCACGTTCGTCTGTTATGAGACTGTACATTCCGCGGAAATGGGGAGGTCGTGGCTTTTTGAATGCCAAGACGCTTCATAACCGCGAAGTGTGCAGCCTCAGGGAATATTTCCTTAACAACGAGTGTGGGATGCATCGCGATGTGGTGGCAGTTGACAGAAACCTCACGCCTCTCTCGTTGGCAAACGAGAATTGGCGCAAACCAGTGGTGATGACCACTGAGGACCGCAAGGACGTATGGAAGGGCAAGGAGCTGCATGGGCGGTTCTATCGGGCCTTAACAGGGTCCGATGTGGACCTGCTCGCGTCGGTGAACTGGTTACGTTTCGGTGACCTCTTTGGGGAGACCGAGGGTTTTGTCTGTGCAATTATGGATGAAGTTATCAAGACGAATAACTACCGGAAATATATTATGAAAGACGGTACGGTCGACATCTGTCGGGCATGCCGCCGTCCGGGAGAGTCTCTCCGTCATATTATTTCCGGTTGTTCTCATCTTGCTAACGGCGAGTATTTACACAGACATAACCTTGTAGCCAGGATCATCCATCAGCAAATTGCCCTTCAATACGGCCTTGTCGAGTCTGAGGTGCCGTACTATAAGTACGCACCGGCGCCAGTTCTCGAAAATGGTCGTGCATTGCTCTATTGGGACCGCTCTATTATTACGGACAGGACTATTGTTGCCAATAAGCCTGATATCGTACTGGTAGATCGGTCCCAACGCCGGGCAGTGCTCGTTGACATCACCGTTCCCCATGACGAGAACCTCGTGAAAGCCGAGAAGGACAAGCTCAGCAAGTATCTTGACTTGGCTCACGAGGTAACCGCCATGTGGAATGTTGATTCAACGATCATTGTACCGATAGTTGTTTCGGCGAACGGCCTTGTAGCGAAGAGCCTCGACCAACATCTCAAGAGGCTCTCGCTAGACGGTTGGATCAAGGGTCGTATGCAGAAGGCAGTGCTCCTTGACACGGCACGTATTGTCAGGAGGTTCCTCACTCTGCAGCCCTAACCACCGGTAGCTTGGGCCCTCCCCCGCTGCCGGCGGCACTCTAGGTTTAGGTTTTTTGTAATATTTTGTTTTTTTTATAGAAATATTGTAAAAAACTTAGACTTAAGATTGTAAATAAATACAGTGAATAATAATAATAATAATAATAATAAACATTTATTGCCAAATATAAGGTATCCACACAATTTTGAACACAGTTAAGATTAAATAAATATTGGTATCGGCAATAGGGGTAGGCTCAGCTAATAATAATCAACGGAAATCGGTTCGATAAATTTGTCGAATAGAAACAACTGATAAATGTATCGAAGGTTATATGAGTACCGAAGTCTGATCGTAAAGTATTGTAGTAAGTAGCTCTATATTCTCTTTGGATTCGACCTAGCTATTACCTAGCTATATAATACAGCTACGATAACTTTTGTCGATTGTTTCGAGGTTCGATATATTAAATAAAAAGTCGATAAAACCCACTTTATCGATTTGAACTGTCAATTTTACCGAATTTTATCGATCAAAAGATCCGTACTTGCGCTGCAGGTGAGATATTAGTCAAAATGAAATGATATCGGAAGTATGTTAACCTTCATGCCATAACGTGTGGAGAACACAGAAACATACCTAAAACAAACAAATTTTGTATGAAAGTTTACGTAAGTGTATTTAAGATGGTAGGTATGTGGGTGCTACAGAGACATTCCTTTATGAATCTGTACAAAGTGTCTCTTAATTTCACCTCTCCACAGACTGGCTTTACAAAGTTTCGTCTACTGTGTAGGGACAGCAACAAAAGTGAAGCGTCATGAAAATCGCGACTAAATTTGGATATAGGGACGATCAGTCAGTTTTGACAGAGGGAGGACTAACTCTTCTGCAAGTGTCCGTCTGGGTTGTTACCACCGCTTTGCTCGTGAAGTCTGCCACCAAGCAGTAATGTGCAAGCATTACTGTGTTCCGGTTTAATGTGCAGAGTAGCCAGTGAAATTACTGGGCTTATGAGACTTAATACCTAATGTCTCAGGGTAACGAGCGCACTGCAGTGCCGCGCAGGCCTTTGTGTTACAAAGTTCTGGGTGGCACTGCAATTGTTATGGGCCAGCGTTATGCTTACCATCAGGAAAACGACCAGCTCGTATCGTTACCAAATAACATAAAAAAGTCAAGAGAAACTCCTACAGCACATTAAGTACATACAGTAGGTACCTACTAATAATTCTAGGTTTTTCGGCGAGTGTGCTCCGGAATTACACAACTTAAGGGCAGGATACTCCGCGCCGCTTTCTCGCTCACGCGTCTCAACATTTTTGAAGATACTTAATCAATATTAAAATATAATTAAGAAACATCGCATTCAGTGAATTTGCTGGCAATAACATAACAAAAATACGGCAAAAGTGTATAATATTGCTCCGACCAGGTGTTCATAAATGAAAATGGGCAAAACATAAAATCCCATTTTTAGGTTTGAAAACTTAAGTCAATCAAAATGAAATTTTTGTTAAATTTTTGTAATGTTATTGTTAGCAAATTCACCGAATGCGATTTTTAATAATTATATTATGTTTATCTTATAAAATGTTGAGATGTGCGAGCGAGAAAGCGGCGCAGAATATACTGGCCTTAACCCTCTTTCCATCATCAGACAACGAGAAAAAAGGCGAAGTGACATCGATAAATTGTTGATATTCCTCCTTTACGCACGAAGCATCTTGCTTCCACATTCATTTGACGTAGCGCTAAGGAGTGGAACTCGTTGTCTGAGTCTGTTTCCTGAATCCTGGTCGCTACTTATAGCCTGTGTTTCTTCAAGTCACGAGCGAATAGGTAATATTCAATCTATAGGTACTCTTGCTCGACCGCATCGTCACTTACCGTTAGGTGAGATAGCGGTCATAGCAGTCAATTGCAAGCAATAATGTATAAAAAAGTACCTAATTATAATTCTAATTAACTAGCATAAGTAAGTACCTAATATAGTATCAAAATTCTTGTTAGATAAAAAGTCTTATAGACTTATTAGTTTCTTGTTGGCGAGTTATACGTTTGTGCTTTTTGTACACACGATAATAGTATAATTATTATGTTAGCATTTGACTACCATATATTATGCTTCTGCATGTTTTCCTTTTGCTGTCACAATAACCATGATTTTGCATCAAGCGTGGATTACCGAGATAATACGCGCGCAAGCGCGGCTTGATGTCAAACCATCAAAAATCTACGAAATAGACAAAAACCATACAGCCAGATAGTGCTGTCTCTATCACTCCCTGCCTGAGCTCAAAGTGACGGCTGCTCCGCTGTACGCTACATATATCACTTGCGCAACACCGCGTGTTTAACGTGGCTTCTACACTGAATACCCATTGGTTGTGAAACTATTTTATTGAGTACAGATCGTAGAATCGGCTCCGGTGCGTCTCTTTCACTATCTCTAACCGTGGTAAGGTTAGCGCTCAGACTAGATGTCTACTTGCAAGCTCTATATACGGTATGATATGCTTTAAGCCGTGATCGTGGGTTTTCCATGGTTTTCGCGTAGTTCGCTATTCATGCTTATCCATCAACAATGCATTACTAGTACGGGCTGCCTTATGCGAATTAAAATTTGCGAATGAGTCTTAACAGTAAGCTATAATGAAAATCATTTTAGCTACTTAAAAAAATTCCGTCGAAACTAAAACGTAAAATTACTAAAAAATTTTTTATATTTTTTCTGCTGACGCTACTTTAGTAGGGTGGCACACAAAGGCCCGCTGCTCTTTTCCTACGCTTCTTCTTTCCAGTTTTTACTTTTTGGCCCCTCTCCACCCTCACCCCCTGTCCAACGATGCGACGGTATTTTTGTCTTTTTCATTCGTGTTTACTGTTTTGTTTTTTCTTTGTGTGTGTCTATACTGTCCATGGTTGGAGGGTACATTGTAGATGAATGTATGTTCCGTATCGGGATTTTTCTTTGAAACGAACTTTTACGTTGTAGAGTTTATACCTAAGCTTTTTGTGAAAGGTAGAAATGGTTACAATCGGTTGTATATCTACTTGGAACTGACACCAGTAGGTAGTTTAACTTTTATGAGCGCTTTAGTTTTTTCGTGATTTTTGGCATAGATAGTTTATGGACCGGAGACTAACTTAGGCTATATTTTCGGATAAAATGCGCGGTTCCTGTGGGAACGCGGTTGAAATTGCAGGCATATGCTAGTATCATAAAATGATTTGGATAGCCGTCCGCCCCGGGTTCGATTCACGGCCGGGGTAGATTTTGTGTACAGAGCGTAAACACTGGTGCCGAGAACCAACTTTATGCTTGAAGATTTGTGTTGTGTGTCTGTGTGTGTCCTTACCACCTGGACACAGGGGATCTTAGTGCAGCGGTAGATAATACTTGTATAAGAGATGTGAAGCTACTTAAGTGTTTTAGGTAATAGTTATAGTAAAGTAACATTAAAAAAACTGCATACCACCTATTTATACATAGTTAGATAAATAATGCTTACCTGTGCCAATAATTCTCCATGTTATAATTAGATACCTACCTAATAAGTACATACTCTATAAACATACCCACCAATTAAATACCTAAAGCCATTAACATAAAAACCATTATACCTTTCCATTATACGATCTGAAAGGCCTTTCACAACAAAATCAAGACGTACGCTCACAAAAAGCGACCTATCTGCTTCACATAAAGGCGTAGAAGAAAAGCCGAACAAAACGTGTATAGTAGCAAGACTAAACATTTCCAAGACGCTGCCTCAAGGGGGGCAAGCGAGGCATGAGAAGGGGGATAACTACCCCTAAACACACCCTACAAACATAAACGTTTTTGAACACAAACAATTTTTAACCTTAACGTTAAGAGAATAGAAACTAATGAGAAAGACAGAAAATGCGGGTAGAAACAAAACTGTAACACATTGTCCAGTCACAAAAGAGCTCTAAAAATGCATTGCGTTTCTCCTCGTTCTCTTAGGTTGGGTTCGGATGGGGGAGTGAGGGAGGTCTGGTGGGACTGGTTGATAATGCTTTGTGTGGGGAACACTCGTTTAGTTAGGAGTAAAACTGTAGCCGCAAAATACGTGAGGATTTTTATAGGATATTAACAAAATAGTTTACTTTCTAGACCATTATTACTTACTAGATAATAATAACTATATAATCTATAACAAATAAGCAAAATTGTGTAAAAGTCAGTGAAATTACTGGGCTTTTGAGACTCTATAGGTACCTAATATGTCTTAGGATAACGAGCGCACTGCAGTGCAGCGCAGGGCTTTGTGTTCTGCAATGTTATGGGCCGGCGTTATGATTACTATCGATTAATCCTTACTTGAACTTAAAAACACAAAAAATTTGGCGTTTAGCAAAATTTGGCGTATCTATTCGACGCCTCATAATTTTTTTCTATTTTATCTACTTGCGAAGCACTGGCTGAATGTACAACCGTGCAAAGCCAAAAGAAAAATAAATATTCATTACCTATAACTCTGCCGATTCGATACTAGTATGCCTATATCAGTCTATACCTACCTATCTAGTAGGTAGGTACTACAGGGTGGAGAGACACCAACACCTGTCTCAGCATCCGGTCCGTCTATTGCACTCCTAATGAACGTCGCGAACATGTCATTTGAGCTAAACCGCCGCGTTTCCGTCCAATCTCCACCCAAAAATGTTAGCTTACTTAACGTAAGCGCATTTTTCTACGTTAATTTGGTTACGGATTTGGCTGTTTAAGATACATTTCTTTGAGAGATCGTCGATGTAACGTTAATGCGGTTTTTTTTAAGTTGGATAGTCAGTTATTTATCGTATTGTTCTGTTTTGTGGATGAAGGTAAGTATCTAGCGTATATAAGTAGGGCTGCGCTATTAAGTTAGCTTTCAATATTCTTACATGATAACAATTTTTAATGCAACTGGCTTCCACGCTAGACAACTGGCCTGCTATAAGTAAAAAAAAGAAATAAATTTAAATGCAGAACGCATTTAAGGCGACGCGTCGCTAAGAGAACTTTTCGAAATTTCAAATGTAGAACAATCACGCTCGCCAATCCGACAATAGATCTGCCTCGCATTCCAATTCGGTGCGCTATTGTGTAACGGCGCGCTGTGATTGGTCGACGAGCACAATGGATGACGCCCACATCACAATGCCCTATTGTCGTGGCCACCTGAACGGAAGCACCGCCCAGACTGTTTGCGGAAAATGGAATAAGAAAATAGGTATTTCCTTTATTTCTTCTTGAAACTTAAGGGAGTAACTGTCAGTTATTCTGTGGTTAACTAAGATCTAAAGTTTTCCGGTGGTGCTGGAAAACCTTTTTTTAAAGTGTCAAAATAAAAATAGATAAAAAAACGTTTTCAGTGTTATTTCATGACTTAAGTGTTATAATAATTATCTACATTAAATGTGGAACTGGCCTATTGAACTACTCAGACTGACTCTTGCAGAAAAGTAGATAAGGTTATAATATTCAGAGCCGAGTCTAAGCACGGACTTATGTTTGCATGTGTTAGATGTGACGACAATTCACCATTTTAAAACCTCCGACTAAATGAGCCGATTATCTTCAAACAGCTGAACATATTTTTTTAATCATAGCTAATAACACTCTCGATCAAGTCACCTTTGAACAAAAAAACTATGCCATAGACAGACACAGAGATAAACACGTTAAACTTATAACACCCGACCTTTTCTGCACCGCGGTTTAAAAACAACTGTATCAAATTCTGTTACACTGAAGTGAGTCCACTCATATAGACTCGACTCTGAATCTAAGCCTAACCTCCGTATCCTAAAACGCAAACTCCAGCCTACCTCGACTCAGTCGATGTGGGTTTTGGTTACTACCTATTATCAGCGTTAAGGTCTACGCAGGCTATCTCTGCCGCCAATTTTTAAGTTTTGATTGCTCTAAGATTAAAAATAAGCAGAGGCAGACTAGAACATAACCTATAGACTCGATTAGCACTGAGTCGAGGTACCTAGTCAGCGTTATAGGGTACGGTCCTACTATAAGTTAGTCATTCTGTTAGTGGGAGGACTAACTCTTCTGCGAGTGTCCGTCTGGGTTGTTACCACCGCTTTGCTCGTGAATTCTGCCGCCAAGCAGTAGTGTGCAAGCATTACTGTGTTCCGGTTTGATGAGCAGAGTATCCAGTGAAATTACTGGGCTTATGAGACTTAATACCTAATGTCTCAGGGTAACGAGCGCACTGCAGTGCCGCGCAGGCCTTTGTGTTTCAAAGTTCTGGGTGGCACTGCAATTGTTATGGGCCGGCGTTATGCTTACCATCAGGGAAACGACAAGCTCGTCTCGTTAACAAATATCATAAAAAAAGAAAAAAAAAGGAAGAGTCGCTTTAATCCCTGTCACATACCTAAATCAAAACAAGTTAAAAAATGCGAGCTGTATTAAAAGTAACTTCAACACATTTTGACATAAAAATCAGTTTAAAGCGTACCCAAATGGACCCATTAGGCGAACTAATGCCCATTTGTGCCCACCCCTACAATATTAGGATATATCCAGAGATATTTACAGTCACAGATGATGTCCGTTCCATGTTTTACTTAGTTTTTTAACGGAAAAAAAATAAAAAAGCGGCTAAGTAGCCGTTTCCATTTAGGACAGTTAGTGGAAGTGATTTTTTTTTTCTGTGAAAAGAAATTTATTGCCAGTACGCGTTCTTTCTAATGTGCTTTGGGGAGCTTTTAAAATATTGGTTTCCATTACTGATTGAATTTTGTTCGTTAGACTTTGATATTTCGAGCGAGTTTTAGTCGAAAAATTAAAATAGACTGAAATCACAAAACAACGCTTTTGCGGCAAGCGCGGATTTCGTGATACTCGAAATGCGCGCTCGATGCAAAAGCGTTGTTATTCTGACAAGCAAACGTACGTTTGCATAAGCGTCTACGCTGCCCCATAAACTAACTACCTACCTGCCAAATTTCAGTTTCATAGGTCAAGTAGGTTTCGAGATTTCGTGTTTAGTCAGTGAGGAAGTGACCGTTCGCTTTTAACTATATATTATACTCGTATATAGATAAATAGATTATAATCGACGCATCATTTTTTTTACATACATTGCTCTTACATTAAACTATTGATTCCAAATGAATGCAACGTATTAAAATATCTAAAGAATCCATAATTAATTATACAACATACGGCTCTCTTATCTTTCGGCGGACAGAGGTCGTGAGAAAACGTTTGCATTGATTATACTAGTACAGTCAGCGACATAAATTACTTTCCATCTGTATAGGCAGTTGATAAATACTTTTTTATCATAAATCATGATTCATGACAAAGCCATAAAAACGTTGTGGTTTTTGAGGTCTATTGAAATAGTTGTGGTTTTTAAATAATATTTGCCGATATTTTGAGAACAATTGTAACTAAGTACCGATTTTCATATTAGGTACTCCATATTGTTTTTTATTGTGTCATCAAAACATATTTCAATTGGTTTCTTTTATAGGCATAGATAATAATATCAACGTGATTTTTGGCACATATATAGTTTCCGCACCGGAGAGTAGCGTAGGCTACTTTTTGTACGGGAAAAAAGGTACGGTTCCTGTGGGAACAACGAAATCGTGGGCAGAAGCTAAGTATCACTATACTTAGAGATATTTTTATGCAGCAGACTGTACTACAGCTTATCTCTCTAATGGAAGATGGACCCTCCTTGGGTCATCAGCACCTGCACGGCAATTTAATGCTGATAACTCCTGATAAGATACGATTAAATCAAATTATCTACAAATCCGATAACATAAGTAGGTAGTAGGTAAGTTCTTTCGAGACTTTAAAAGAATAACAAAAGAGAATTAAAAAAAATACTTATATCAGCAAAGAGTTTCTTAGAGGCTGAGGTACAGAGACGAGTCGACTTTGCGTCGATGTTTCAAATTTTCTTGACCAAAATCAATGTATGTTTTAGTACTGCTTTACGGCCAGCGCAGAACATGTGACGTCATACCACGAGAAATTTGTATGGAGCGTTTTCACCGCAGAGATATAGGTTTTAATGCTCAGTAGATAAGACTCTCATTTTTGACGTTTCTAGCGTTCGAGTTTTTTCGATACCAATAGACATTTGATTCTTATTTGAGAAAACGAGTTGATTGACATCATAAAAAATAGAGCAAGAGCACTGCTGTTGCAGTGCTAGAGTGCAACCGGTTTTTGGAGTTCCAAAAATCGGCTACAATCTCTACCATGCAGTACAAAAAGGAACAACTAATTGAGACATTGTAACGGGACATTTACCGTGATTATTATTGAACGATGAGCAACCGATATTTCGACGCTGTTGCAAGCTTCATGTTCACGGGAATACTGGCGAGACTTGCAACACGATGCTTGCAACAGCGTCGAAATATCGGGTGCTCATCGTTCAATAATAATCACGGTAAATATCCCGTTACAATGTCTCAATTAGTATATAACCGTGAAAGTTTAAAACAGTGTTTAAGGAACAACTACAATCAAAAAACTTTTATTAAGTTCAAACTTTAACTTCACTTTGTTTAACTTTAATATAACCAAAGAAAAAAATACCTCAAAACGGTAGCGTGGTTTATATAAAACCCTAGTCGTTGTCAAGGCAAGGCGCACCGCTGGCTAATTGGCGTCACTTAGCGGCCTATCTAAAGATAGGACGATAAATCTATAGATATATAGAACGAAAGATAGACTAGCGACTGCCTGTGAACCTGTTCGAGGCGACATGGGAATTTCATACCTAACACTTCTATTATAGAATGTAATAAGACCTACTTTCGTCAACGTCGCCGGAAGACGTCCACTGCTGACAAACGGACCGGTACCTACTTAGAAAATTGATGGGGTTGACCGATTCAATTCAATTCGACGCACCATAGTTCGAATACGTGTGAAGACACTCGCTTTAAAACGTTGAAGGAAAACATCGTTAGGAAATCCGCATGTTTAAGAACCTTTAAGTTCGAGAATACGTGACCTATATTATAAGCCGCACTGGACCCGCGTGGTGGATTATGGCCCATACCTCTCTGAAAGTAGGCCGGTATCCCAGCAGTGGGAGCGTAAGAGGCTGATAATGTAACCATACAGACAGACGAAATGTACTTCTATCTATAGCTCTCGAGTCTATAGCTGCAGAGATAGCCCTACCCACAGATGGGCTATCTATTTAAAGATCGCGACTTCTAATCCGTCGTTTGGGCGCTCGTTTCCGCAGAGCCGTCTGTTTCTCCCAATGGCTTTTTTCCGGTGTTTAATTGGACCGGGATTCGCGGTGGGACGCTTCCTTGTTTTGATTTTGTTTGTAAAATGTAGAAAAGATTTATAGGAAATTTTATTAAGGTTGGATATTGCTCGGTAGGACTTTTGTACTTCAGGGCCTTTTGTACCTGAGGATGTGGTTCTAAGCGGTCTAAGATGTAGCACGCTTGCAAAGAACATAACCCGTGTTACCACAAAAACCAAATTTTAGACGCCTGTTTAGCTAGACAGGGTATTGCCACAAAAAAATTAAACACACACTAAACATATGTTAAACTGCGTCTAACTCCTAAACGTGCTTTAATCGCGTGTTTAAGTATAAGCAACTATAAATCATGATTTTGGTAAGTAGTGTCTAACCGTTGTCTAACTCCATTCTGTTGTGACATTTCTAATCATTTTAGACGTTTATCTTTAGACACTGTCTTGTAAACAGTCGCCTAAAAGTTGTTTTTTGTGGTAACACAGTATGTGCCTTTGTATTACAAAGGTATGTTAAAAATATCATTTTGATCAGATCAAGTTTTCATACATGAAACTAGGCGACTTTTAGATAAGATCATAGTTTATTTAAAAAATTTGTAGTGTTACCACAAAAAAAAATTTTAGACGCCTGTTTAGCTAGACAGCGGCTAAAGATAAACGTCAAAAAGGATTAGAAATATCACAACAGAATTGTGTTAGACAACAGTTAGACTTAAATCAGGATTTGTGGTTGCTCATATTTAAACGCGCTACTAAAGCATGTTTAGGAGTTAAACACTGTTTAAGACAGGTTCAAAGTGTGTTTAATTTTTTTGTGGTAAGACCCTCATTGTTTTATATTTCTATTATACAATTTAAGTTTTAGACTAAAAATTTTTTTTATTGTTATGTATTAAAACTGAAAACCTCTATGACGCAATTGTTACTTTTATTTTATTCCTATGCAGATTGACAGTGATAGTATTTCTGCTGATTGTCAGCCTGCATTAGCGCTAGAACCATACACTCTTTATATATACGTAGATACCTACAACTAATTATAGAGATTCTCGTTCCTATCTTATTATCTTCATCAAACCACACAAGACGCTTTAAAGAGCAAAGTTACCCAAGTTTGCCTAACTACGAGAAGACATAATAAACATGGAAGGGTGGAAATAACCCCGTTATCCGGAAAATAAGGGGAGTTTATGCTACGGCAGTTATGAAGTGACACCGTTATGTAGGGTAGAGAATTAGATTTGAATTTAAACATATTTTAGAGGGTTGCTTAGTTGATGATACGGGTTGATTGATATGAGTCTTATGTATAACTAGCTGTAACCCGCGGCTACACTCACGTAGCCAAGTTTATTCCCGTCAAAATCCGTCCAGCCGTTTCGGAGATTGTGGATTCGGAGCTCGTGGTCCGCGATTGATGCTTATCTATCAATCATGTTGGTGGTAGGACTAACTCTTCTGCGAGTGTCCGTCTGGGTTGTTACCACCGCTTTGCTCGGGAAGTCTGCCGCCAAGCATCACTGTGTTCCGGTTTGATGAGCAGAGTAGCCAGTGAAATTACTGGGGTTATGGGGCTTAATACCTAATGTCTCAGGGTAATGAGCGCACTGCAGTGCTGCGCAGGCCTTTGTATTTCAAAGTTCTGGGTGGCACTGCAATCGTTATGGGCCGGCGTTATGCTTACCATCAGGCAACCGATCAGCTCGTCTCGTTACCAAATAGCATAAAAAAAACACGAATTAGGTAGGGGTGAGGGCTGCCTTACAACGCAACAACAGTTACGCAGAACGTTTTCGTTTCGTCAAATTACGCAGCTAATTATACTTATATTTCTACTAATAACGGCTAATTACCTATTCAAGTTCCCTTACCAACAAAGGATTTCCAGCTACCTGCTCCCAATTCTCAAGAAATCATATCAGAATTCTCCATCTCTTTGAATTAGAAACTTCGAGACGTTTCGATGTACAAACAAAACACCAAAAACCAATCAAGTAATTGCTGGCGCTGGGGTCGATAATCTTCATTACTGGGACAAAAGTGGGGGTTGGGGGCTGCCAGATGGAGATGTTTTGCTTGAAATTGTGGTACGCGTTCTCTTTCGAGTTTTGTATTGTAAGAATTTCTGTTTTACATATTACTAGCTGCTGCCCGCGGTTTCACCCGCGCTGAGATATTGGATTCCATGGTTTTTATTTTTTTGCGCGGAACCCTAATTCTTTTTCTAAAATAAAAGTAGCTTAAGGTACTCCTTGTAATATCAGTTATCTGCCGGTGAAAGTCCCGTCAAATCGGCCCAGCCGTTTCGGAGAATATCTGGAACAAACAGACAGACAAAAATTTTAAAAATGGTTGTTTCGTTATAGTTACTATACATTCATATGCATTTAGTAAAAAGCTGTTATTTTGATATTACAAACAGACATTTCAATTTTATTTATATGTATAGTTTTATTATTTTAGGCGTTACACTTACCATCAGACAAACGACTCGTATCGTATTTAGTCCTACTTCCTACTAATATTATAAATGCGAAAGTGTGTTTGTTGGTTTGTCTTTCTTTCACGCAGTAACGGAGCAATGGATCGACGTGATTTTTGGCATAGATATAGTTTATGGACCGCAGAGTAACATAGGCTTTTTATCCCGGAAAAATGCACGGTTTCTGTGGGAAAGTGGGTGAAAACCGCGGGCAGAAGCTAGTAGGTATAACAATAAATCTTATGAAGTATGTTGAGCTTGCTTGTTAGTAATTAACGTAAGGTAGACAGGTAACATCAGATTTCAGCAAAAACGGTTCATAAAAGTTACATAAATTATAAGTTTAACTACTAAGTTACCTACCTCTTTTATTTGTTTTAGATGTGTCATTTTACGCCATTTTTTGCTAATTACAAAAAAAGGACTGCAGATAAAAAGATTCCCTATTATTCAATACCAATAGCGACGCGACTTCGCACTGATATAAGTAAGTATAGCCTTTTGACACTGGCAGTAAGTATGTGATATTTATCTAAATATTATATATATCGGAGCAACGACGTCACAGGCGAGCTTCATGGACGGTGTAAAATGACAACAATCAAAACATGTTAACTTTGGTTTACTAATTAACGTTTAGAACCATAAATTACTCATTGGATTGTTAATAATTTCACTTAAACTTTGATTATCTAATTAATGTTTGTGAACCATTAATTACTCATTGAATTGTTAAAACTAGACAAATGATTGTAAAACTGAACAAATTCACTGTAAACACAATTTTTTAAAAGATTGCCGACAAGTTTCTTGCCCATTCTTCTTGTACGGCCTATTACTTGGAATGGGCGCCTAGAGTCATTTATTTTAACTATCATGAGTGCTCTCCTGGGCCCCATGTTAATAAAAAGTAATGAATTTCAATTGAAGATTAAAATCTAAAGTAGAATGACAAGATCTAACAAGTTTTATAAAGATTCTTTGTCACAATCTGTTTTGCTATAAATACGAGCGACCGACTGTTGGAAACATCCAGTATTACGCCTACCGTCGGACCGTTCAGATCTCCCATATAACTTTGCCGCAATAAATGGTTGAGAAAAATCGAGCTACTTCGTGTTTTCTTTCTACGAGGGGTGTGCGGTCACCATGATGCTGAAGATGTTGACGTCACCGGTGGTGACGTCACCGTTTTTAAAAAGACCCCTGGACTCGCCTCCCCGTCATCAGAAGTGGGATTGGAACGGAACAACCTAGCTTTCCAATCCTAGCCTTCTCACCCGCTTGTCACCTGAAGGACCAGCACAAATGGGCAATGCAGCCGAGCCCAGACGCAGCAGACGTCCCCACAGCAGACACCAGTGCAGAACAGCCATCGAAGAACAAGGGACCTGAGGTGTTCCAGAGACAAGGATGATCACTTAGAAGGTGATCAAAGTACGGTATTGGCGAGAGATGACCCATCACTACCAGCTCCTGAAGATTATGCTGACACACCACCGTATTGGCGAGAGATGACCCATCACTACCAGCTCCTGAAGATTATGCTGACACACCAGCCGCGTCCGTGGTATCTACACGAACGGGCCAACACGTGCAACCAAACCAAGAAAAAGGCGATGGAGACATGACATCAGAATACAGGTGAATCGTAACTTTTTCTACCATATTTTAACTTTAGACTTGCATGCGCATAAACGCAACTTACAAATAATCCAAGAGATTACTTCTAATTTCACGAGATTTCTTAGTTTCTTGAGTTTTATTTTTAAAAGTTTTTCACGAGATACCCACAAATACCAAAAATCTACGAGTTATCCGTGTGCTGTCCGCGAGTTATCCCGAGGTATCCGCGAGTTATCCCGGGCAATCCACGAGTGATCCGTGAGTCAATCCAAGTGATAGCCGTGAGTTAATCCAAGAGGTAGCCGCGAGTTAATCCAAAGAGATAGCCGTGAGTTAATCCAAAGAGGTGGCCGCGAGTTAGTCCAAGAGATGGCCGCGAGTGATCCGTGAGATGTCCGACGAGATATCCGACGAGATATCCGGAGATATCCGATGAGATTGTCACGCGATTTCCACGAGATATCTACGAAAATCCATACCTAGTAATTCTAACCCAACTTAATAAAAAGGCCTCCAAATCTTTTCAAGTATGGCAGTGTCTTTAATCGACATCACAATTCTTAATTATTATTATCGCTGATTATTTGTCTTTGAGGTATTTTTGTGAATCTTGTGCAATTTATTCAAGGCGAAGTGCCTGTTTGTATGCTAGTTTGAAAACTTAGTGGCACTAGCGTTCATTAAGTTGTTTCTATTCCGGTACGCGTAAATACGCGATGTGGTAGTTATCAAAATTCATTGACGATACTGAGCTTTCATTGAACTAGAGTCGCGGCGTTAGCAACAGCGCGAAGAATGTTACAGATAAGTGATAGTTGGTTACGTTTTATAATTCGGGATCCGAATTATAAAACGTAATAGTTTTGAATCGTCTGTAAGACTGTACAAATTATTTCATTCCTTGTGTACCCTCTATTTTCGTCATTTTAAATTATTTTATTCCTTATGTACCCTCTATTTTCGTCATTTTGAATTATTTTATTCCTTGTGTACCCTCCATTCCCGTCATTTTCAGAGCCTCTGCGGACCACGGTCATAACAATAAGGCCCAGACCGCAGCATCGACCTGTATCCCATTTCCTTTAGAGCCTCTGTGGACCACGGCGTACAAGACCGCCCAGACCACAGCAACATCCCTGTCTCCCAGTCTCCATGTCTACGAGAATTTAAAAATCATGCAATGATGCGTGGAGCATTTGCATTGAACCTATAATAAATCTTTTTTTTTTTTTTTTAATCTGAAAAAAAGGGCTTTATCGCTTATGCGATTATGCCGCCCTGGTTTGGTAGCACAAGAGGTAGGGACTTAAAAAAAAAAATATTCTATACAAAACAACACTAATCCCGACTCTCTGCTAATTTATACAATTTTCTGGCATCATCCGAGAGTGGATTAGCCAGTATACTATTACAGTAGCTCATTTGAGCCAGATTGAGTCCGCAACTGTTTCTAGTATGTGCGTTCCGGGTACATTCCATCAATATATGATATACGTCGTCAATAGTATTGCAGGTCTGGCAATTTGGAGAATCCACTTTGCGCATTAAATATGAGAACTTATTGCATGGAATGTGTCCGGATCGAAGTCTTAAGCTAGTCACAATTTCTCTTCGATTTAAAATGGAATTATCAATCCAAGGGGAACTTAATGGATGAGGCTGGATCGTACGGTACCATATACCTTTCTCTTTTGATCGCTCATCAAAGTATTCCTTCCATAACTTAAAGCATTCATTTTTTAATATGGATATGTAATTATGATAAGATGGAACAATATCTAAAGGAATGCCGTCAGTTGAGGCTTGTTTGGCTAAATTGTCAACGCGTTCGTTGCCATCAAGGCCAATATGGGATGGGATCCATTGCAATACAACTTTTAAGGATGCATCTTGCAGTTTCAGAAGAAGCTTCAGAATTGTATAGGCTACTGGTAACCCTCGAAAAGTCGAGGTACACCGAGCCAGATGTTGCAGAGCGCTTTTCGAGTCTGTCAAAATAACAATATGTGAATAGCCTGTGGACAGTGTATATGATAATGCTTCTAAGATAGCTACAAGTTCTACTTCCATTATTGACAAATTTGTTCCGATTTTAAATTTTGAAAAACTGCCATCATACATATCTAAAAAGGCTGCTCCTGCCACTTCATTACCATCTTTCGAACCATCGGTAAAAATTTTGTAATAAGTACTGTATTTTTTATTCAAATAGTCTATAACAATGTTTTTTAATTGTAATGGATGGAACTGACGCTTTGATTTATTTACTCCCTCAATGTCCAACATAATAAATTTTGTGATTGCTACACTTGATACCCACACGGTTAGAGAGAACATACCTAATAGATTGCCTGCCTGAATAGGAAGGGAGGTAAAACTCTGATGGATTAATGTAAGACTAGGTTTTTTCTTATTGTTCCAGTATCTTTTATGAATAAGATCTGTTAGCCTGGAAATCCTAATAATAGAAGAGTTATTAAGAATTGATCTGTTTTTAAACCAAAATTTGCCACCCAAGTATCGTCTTCTCAGATGTAATGGAGGTAAGCATAACTCACTCTCCATTACGTGTATAGGAGTGCTTTTTACAAATCCCCCAATAGTCCTCATAGCCTGATTTTGAATTTTGTCTAATTTGGCTAAATTCGTTTTGCAACAATTATCATATAGAAAACTTGCGTAATCTAATCTACTGCGTATTATGGATATATACAGTTTACGTAGGTGCTTCGGGTGTACCCCCCACCCTGAGCCCGAGAGCACTTTAAAGATATTCAGAAATTTAAGAACTTTTTCAGAGATTTCGTTAACGTGCTTATTCCATCTAAGAGAGCGATCCAACCACAAACCTAGATATTTCACAGTATCCACAACTTCCAAGCTTATATTATTGATTTTAAGTTCTACATTATTTCTTTGAAATCCCTTTTTAAATAAACAGACTTTACTTTTGGTAGGAGATATATCTAAATTGAGATTACTAAACAATACACCTATTTTATCTAACGCTCTTTGAATTTTGATTTCAGCATCATAGAGATTATTTGAAGTTACATACAGCACATAGTCATCTGCATACTGTGAAATATCAACATTAGTCAGGGAAGATATATCTTTGCATATTTGAATTGTAGCCACATTAAATAGCAATGGTGAGATTGGGTCACCTTGAGCGATGCCCCGTCCTGTGACTCTGGTTAGCTTATAGTCCGTGCTTTCTATAATAAGTGTTCTGCTTCTGAGGAATTCCCAAAGATAATTGCAGAACCTTGATCCCACGTTCAATCGATCTAATGTAATCAACAGACTAGAAATATCAACATTATTGTAAGCGTTATCTACATCTAAAAAACAACCAATTGTAAATTGATCATTTGAAAACCCAATTTGAACTTTTGTTACCAAATCTGTCAAGTTGTCTAGACAAGAACGGCCTTTCCTAAAACCTTTGGTTTCATCTGCAAATAATTTATTACTTTCTAAGTACCATTCTATTCTTTTATTCAATATAGCGTGAAATATTTTACACAAACAGGACATAAGCGATATAGGTCGAAGAGATGATACTGAACTAGACTCCCGACCAGGCTTAGGGATGGGAACTATGCGTATATTTCGCCATTGTTTTGGAACAAAACTTAGTGATAAAAAGAGGTTATAAAGATTTAATAAAACAGTTTTGCCGATATCAGGGAGGTTAAATATCATAGAATATGAAATTTCGTCACAGCCAGGGGATGTATCTTTAGTTTTTAAGCATTTTTCTAATTCCTGTATGGTTATATTAACTTCTAATTTTAAGTTTGTAGATGTAAAATTTGGGCAAGGGGATTGAACAAAGTCTGGAGAAAGATTATGTAACAATGATTCAGCTTTAGCTTTATCTGTATGCGTTTTAAAAAATTTAAGTCCTTTAATCCATCGCATTTTGCGCCACATATCACTCACCGAACAGGTTTCATTCATGGAAGAACATACTTCTCGCCAACATTTACCTGAAGCGTTTCGTATCGATCTTTGAACCTCACATGTCTTTTCTTGTAATTTTGATAAATTGTCTGGACTAGGATTTTGTCTAAAAATGGATAGAGCTAAACGTCTTTCAGCTACAGCTTTTGACAACGATGGTGTCCAGTATGGCTTAGGGTTAAATATACTGATCGGGTCCTGGCAAATTTTTACGTATGGAATACAACTATCAGCTGCTTCGTTTAATATCCTAATAAAAACATCGTAAGCTGCTTGAGGATCACAAGATAACACTATTTTAGAAAATTTATCTGTAAGAATTTCTTTATATTTTTGCCAGTCAGCATTTTTGAAATTGCGTTTTCTAATAAAGGTAGGTGTATAGTTAACGGAAGTCGAGATTTTAATCATAACATGGTCGCTTCCTAAGCACTCGTTAGTCACATTCCAACTAAATTTTAAAGATATATCGGAAGATACCAATGTTATATCTGGAGTAGATTGTTGTAAGTTGCTATTAACCAATTTAAGACGAGTCGGCGTCCCGTCATTTAAAGTAACAAAGTTATGATCTATTAATGAATCGAATATTTGTCTACCTCTGGTATCTGTCTTGTTAGACCAATTCGAATGATGACCGTTAAAGTCGCCAAGGATCAATGTTCTGCAATTAGCCAAAGAAAATATAGCATCCCAGTCTGCTACAGATGTGTTAACATGTGGTGGACAGTAAACAGATATTACGTATTCAACGTGTTCACAGTTCAAAATTTTTACCATGAGTACTTCAATGCCTGAATTTATACGAGATGAGGAACATAACTGAGCTCTGAGAGACTTATGTGTCACGACGGCCACCCCGCCATAAGAGTCAGCTCTATCTTTGCGAAACACACTGTAACCTTTTAAATTTAAACTGATTTCAGGGTTAAGCCAAGTTTCACTCAATGCTACTATATGAACTTTTTCCTGGCACAAAAGTTGCTCAAATGCAGCTAATTTTGGTTTTATAGATTGAGAATTCCATTGAACAATGTTTATGTTGACTTTACCCATAATTTAACTAAACAAGGTTTGCAAAGGCAAGTTAGGAGTGTTATTAAACACCCAAGATATGACCCATTCCATACATATTTGTGCTGCATTTAGAATCTTCTCTTTCAGTGTACAATTACTTAGAAAAAAAATATTTTTAAGTTTGTTAAACAACTGCCTAACTGTTAAGTCATCTTTCACTCTTCTGTTTCTACTTCTTTGGTCTCCATCTACGCTATCATTACACTTTTCTGAATCTGTTCCATGTTGGCTATCTATTTCAGTGTGATTATTCTCTTCAATGTTTTGAGTACAAGCTTCTTTCCTCTTCTTCTTCTTTTTTCTGGTGCCACTTTTCTGGGTATAACTTTCTTCCGTCTGCATAATATTATGCTCCTCTTTATTATTAGACTTCGCGGAGGATGCAACTTGAGCGTACGTCGAATTTTCCGGGGCTAGGAGGCTGGAGTCAAAATATCTCGGTCCTGAGGGGGTACTGGTTGGGGGGAACCCTGGTTCTAATAAGTTCGTTGCCATGGAAGTCGTTCTGCGCAAGGGCGCCTCGGGAGGTACATACATACTCATGGCCTTTCTATAAGTTACATTATTTTCTGACATTATTTCTCGTATCTTTTTCTCTCTTAAGTAAACTGGACAACTTCTATTCAACGATATGTGGTCATTAGTGCAATTAATACATTTAAATGTAGTAGTTTCGCAGTTTCCATGTTTGCCGCCACATTTAGGACAATAAACTCTTTTAGAAGGACACATTAGCTGTGTATGACCGTATCTCCAGCACTTAGAACACTGTGTGACAGGAAATAAATAGGGCCCGACCATAACTTTCATGTCAAATATACATATATAGGTAGGTAAATACGAACCCTTAAATGCGACACGAACTGATTCACTTTCCGTCCAGCCGGTTTGTCCCACATTCCTCCGTTTGAGCCGTTTTACATTCACGACTTCACATTCCGGTGCTGTTATAGATTGCAGTAGTTCTTGTTCTGATAAGTCCAACTCAATATTTCTAATTACTCCGTACGTTAATCCCACTTCAAAAGGACGTTGGAATCTCCATCCTAGTTCCAGTAACTTCTGGCAGTTAACAAGCTCTTTAGCGCTGTCCTCGTTATTGAATTCCGCCACAATTTTATAAGGATTTATATACTTCACTTTCGTAATGTTCTGAATGTTATTGTTTTTAAATAATTTCGCAAGGGCGAATTGTTTAGGAAATTTCTCTGAAGCTGTAATGCATATTTCGACAGTCCCTCTAACTTCCTTTAATCTTTCTCTTCTGTTCCTGATTTCAACCCAAATCTCTTCCTCTTCTTCTTCTCTTGATCTTTTCTGCAATCTCGAGCTTGTATTAGACATATTTCTCTCTTCCACAATATTTGTCGAGTCTTCATTGATCGTATTTGCGTCAACTTCAACCATAATACTTTCGTTCTGATGAATATCGCCTTCACTCATTACTAATTGTGCTCCTTCACTAAAAACTATCTCCTCATCCATGTTGAATAAGGTCTAAAACCGCAAGGACGGCGCGGCCGTCTGGCCGGCCGAACGTAGTAAACAAGTTACTGATAAGACGGGCGTCGTGAGTCGTGTACGTCTATTCACCGCGGATGCGACTACGCCACTGTATAATAAATCTATTCATGCAATGATGCGTGGAGCATTTGCATTGAACCTATAATAAATCTATTCATGCCATGATGCGTGGAGCATTGGCAAAAACAAATACACACTCTGCTCACATTCCCTTGAGCATCAAATTTATTTACGTTTAACTACGAATGTTTGCATGTGAACTGTTATGTTTACAGAATATTATTAAGAAGGTACTAAAAGTTGGCTGATAATTTTGTTACATGAATATGGTTTCACTCTAACATAAAGTTAAATCTTGACAATATGGAAAATAAGCAATGTAGCTTAATTTATGCAGTGATGAGAAACAAAGTTAACAGCTAGTGTACCGGTGTACGGGTACCTACCTCAAAACCAAATTTCTAGTTTTCAGAAACACCGTGCCTGGTGCAGAGCGCGCACCACCTGTCAGAATGGCCGAGTCGGCGCGAAGCGGGCTACGTCTACAGTGTTGATCAGGGCAATAGGAAACATAACATGTTTACCTACTTTGATTAACTAAATGTTTACCTACTTTGGTTAGCTAAATAGTTTGCTCATTAGATTGTCGAAACTAGATAACTTCACTGTAAAGATAATTGATCAAAGAAAAGAAAGCAAAAAGAAAGAGAAAAGGAAAAGAAAAGAAAAGACAAAAAAAAAAAAAAAAAAAAATTTTCGTTTCTCTTTAAAATGCAAACTATTACTCTTGCAAACTTAACTGCAAGCAACGGTGGTTGCTTACAGATACCAAACTCAGAAGGAAACGTCTCATTGTTTCAGAACATAACTGGACTGGTGCAGAGCACGCACCATCTATCAGAATGGCCGTATCGGAGCAACGACGTCACAGGCGAGCTTCATGGACGGTGTAAAATGACAACAATCAAAACATGTTAACTTTGGTTTACTAATTAACGTTTAGAACCATAAATTACTCATTGGATTGTTAATAATTTCACTTAAACTTTGATTATCTAATTAATGTTTGTGAACCATTAATTACTCATTGAATTGTTAAAACTAGACAAATGATTGTAAAACTGAACAAATTCACTGTAAACACAATTTTTTAAAAGATTGCCGACAAGTTTCTTGCCCATTCTTCTTGTACGGCCTATTACTTGGAATGGGCGCCTAGAGTCATTTATTTTAACTATCATGAGTGCTCTCCTGGGCCCCATGTTAATAAAAAGTAATGAATTTCAATTGAAGATTAAAATCTAAAGTAGAATGACAAGATCTAACAAGTTTTATAAAGATTCTTTGTCACAATCTGTTTTGCTATAAATACGAGCGACCGACTGTTGGAAACATCCAGTATTACGCCTACCGTCGGACCGTTCAGATCTCCCATATAACTTTGCCGCAATAAATGGTTGAGAAAAATCGAGCTACTTCGTGTTTTCTTTCTACGAGGGGTGTGCGGTCACCATGATGCTGAAGATGTTGACGTCACCGGTGGTGACGTCACCGTTTTTAAAAAGACCCCTGGACTCGCCTCCCCGTCATATACCTAGGCTACTTATATCTATGTATATCTAAATTTTTGTTTATTTATTTACACTACCAACCTGTCTCTCTCTCTCTCTCTCCATTAGTTCTCTCCATACAAACGTTGACTGGAAGAGTTCGCTTTTTTGTTCGCCGATTGTGCTTTTGTATTGCTTATTATTTCTGTACATATTTTAATAAAGTATTTTGTATTGTATTATTGTATTAATTATTTCTTTGACCACCTTTGTAATTTCAAACCTCATTTCAAAACATTCAATCTAAATTCACCTCTCAATTCACTCTCACAAAAATTTTACCCGAAAACAAGGCCAATAAAACCTTGGAACACCACCAAGGGGCTCCCCACACTCCTCCCGAATAATACCCCACACGTGGGGAGTGGAGGGTGGCAACCCCCAGACACACATTCTTCCACGCCTGCGCTCCCGATATGGGTCATATTGTCCTACGTTCAAAGGAAGGCTTAAATGGCTGACAAGCTTTAGAAATTGTGCTTATTATGTTAAAAGATATGCCTAAAATAAGTAGAATATCGAATACCTATAGGTACCATAGAATACAACATAAATAGTACAACAACATATAGGCACAATGATTCGAACTTATAAAATGACAAGCTTTTGCCCGCGGTTTTCACCCGCGTTCCCACAGGATCCGTGCATTGTTCAGGGATAAAAAGTAGCCTATGTTACTCTCCGGTCCATAAACTATATCTATGACAAAAATCACGTTGATCCTTCGCTCCATTACTGCTTGAAAGAAGGACAAATCAACAAACACACTTTCGCATTTATAATATTTGTAGGATATTTTCCTAATTGATACATTGTAACGTGATATAGGGTAAAACCGGGATAGATGCCGCAGTGGGATAGACGCCTCGTGTTCAAAAAACCTAATTTCCCAAACTCGCAACTAAGAATTAATAATTTAAATAAGAAGCGCAGGCGTCCCACACATTTGTCCCCGCAGGTTGTCTTGCTGAGCGAAAGTGTGTAGCTTGTGCGTGTGATTGTCTCCGCAGCAAACGCCGCGTAAGCTTAAAATTTTCAAAAGTAAGTATTTGCCGTGATATATCTTTATAAGTAGCAATAAATTCTGTTATATTTTTTATTATTTCAATACACTGGTTCATTAAGTGTACACCTAGGTGTAAATAATAGCTCTTTTGTTTTTAGTTTATTTAAGAAATAAAAGGGCAACTATCCCTTTCAAAAAGGATAGTTGCCCTGATTTTTTGAGGTATAGGTGCCCTTAGAGGCATCTATCCCCTCATACACATATACACATGACATTCTTAATGTTTTTCTTAATCTTTAGGAAAATATATGAAAGAAAAGAAGATTTCTGAAAGATAATAAAACAAATAAAAACTAAGTTAGACAAGAGAAACAAGACTCAAACTACCAAACAAAAAGGAGAACTTAAAAAAACAAATAAAGGAATCAAAGACAATGAAGAAGATGAAGAAGATAATGTTAAAAATAGGAAATTAAAAATATATTATTTTAGTGAAGAAGACGATAACGAATGGACTGATCTTTATGATAAAGAAAATGATAATTATTTAAAAGTAAATAAGGGTCGAATCTCACGAAAAAGACAAATTATGTACAGTTCAAACAGCGAAGATGACGAAAATCCATCTAAAAACGACTATAAAAGTAAAGGAAAGACAACTAAAGATTTAACTGTAAAGCAAAGTAAAAGAGATGAACGAGAAGACGCTTTGGAAACTATAAAAATCAAAATCCATTGAAAATTTTAAAATTTAATATTTTTGTTAGACAAATTCTTAAGTTTATTATGGTTATGCGTGTCATAATAGAATTATCTTTTAAAGATTACTATTAAAAATTTTTAAAACAATTGATTTTTCTTATTTTATTCGATTAGGCATCTATCCTATAATACAGGCATCTATCCTTCTTAGCATTTTCATGGTGGGGCATCTATCCTCAAAAATAGGCATCTATCCTCAAGAGACATGGTCTGCAATAAGTTAATTTCTAAAAAATCTGTAATTGTTAGGTCAACAAAAACAAGTGATAAAGTAATATTAAAGATTAAACTAGCTATATTCATAGAGATTATTCATGATAAATTAATATTTTTGAAATTAGGAGCGTATTTCAAAAAGTGCGGCATCTATCCCGGTTTTACCCTATACCGTAATTATTGTTGAGCGAAGGCAGTATAATTATAATATTCCCGTGAACATGATGCTTGCAACAGCGTCAAAAAACCAGGTGCAGGCCATCACTCAATAATAATCACGTTACAATGTATGAAAGTAAATAACCTTGATGTTCAAAATAATATTTTCTTTATACGACTGACCTTAAGTTGGGAGATGATGATGATGAGAGGATGATGATGATGATGATATGATCAAAGATGGTGAACACGCTAAACTTAGATTCACTCAAATTGCAGCTGCCGGAACACATCGATAGGGGCACCTTAGACGCTCAAGCAAACGTACGTTTGCTTGAGCGTCTGCGGTGCCCCTTAGGCTTGGCGACAGATTTTCTAACTTGAGAGTGGTAACTAGGAAGTCGAGCAATACAAAATTCACTGCAACTAATCTAAGGTAGACGCAGATGTAGTGCAGGACGGCCCCCAACTTGTGGACCGATGAAGAACCGTTGAATGCAAGAGGCGAGTAGCTGATCCAAGTAGCGTTCTATGGGGGAGGCCTATGTTCAGCTGTGGACGTCTTCCGGCTGATGATGATGATGATGATGAAGCTATGATTGTGGGCTGATCCTGCAATTGATATGGACTGGCGTTATGTTTATGGCGTTATGTGTTATGTTTACCATCAAACAAACGACCTCCTAGTCACGTTACTTTGTATAGTATAGAACCACACTGTAAAATAAAGCAAGCCGAAAAAACACTCCTTTGTACTTAATAAAAAAAGTACTTATTAGTAAAAAAGTAGAGTCCAATGAAAAACAAAACACTACTTACAAAAAAAAATGTTCACACTTGAACATGTTTTTTACTAGCTACATTTTTAAGTGTCTTATCATGTGTCTACTTTAAATCTGGTTTAGCCTTTTTAAACTATAGGTGAGGTTACCTTTGATGATATCGACGCCTTTTATGGCTTTATTAAAAATCGGATAGGCACATTGAAGAGGTAAACCTACGCAATAAAATACTACATCGTAAACTGAGTCCCATCGAACAGTAAATAAAATAGTTTATCAGCTATAAAAATGTATACCTAATTAAAATTGGAGATAAAAAGTTCAAAAGCTGCGGAGAGTTGGTCTAACCGCACCGTATGGCCGAAACTTATATATAGGTGTACTTACTTACTTATAGGTATAATATACCTCCTCACTTCTTATGAAGACCTGGTACCTAAGTACCTATAAGTTTGCAATGTGTGTTGAAAAATATTAAATTGTAAATAATAAATATTAAAATACAATACAAAAACTCTTCACTGCACACCAAAAAAGATACTTAGGTACCTATACCTTAGTACTATAAGGTTACGTAAAGAATATTTCAATAAACAGTCCGAGTGCAATATATTGTATTTTGGTATAGGTATACTTATCTATTTAGGTTCTTACACTACGTATGGGTCACTAGCATACCTACTGTAACTTGTGATCTCATATTAAGTATTAAGTAGGTAGTATAGATAGATATAGAATATTTTAATAATATTAATTGTTTTTTGTTTAGTGTTAGTTATCATAATCTAACATAGTTTTATTAATTACTATAAGTTTGCTAGGCCCTAACAGGGTGCATAGATTTACACAAAAGTAGGTACCTACTCCATTGTATTAAATGTATGTATGCAAGAAATAAATAAATAAATACTTATTGTCAGGACTGAAAATCAGTGCTGTGGAGTGTCCGCGCCATTTAGTTGAACCATAGACTATAAATAGTTAGATATGGTTGAACGGACCTTTTCTGAATTCTGAGACTGCACACAACAGCAGCTGTCTAGTAGCCACCTATATACATGATTTAAAATAATATTAGTGTTTAACACAGACTTACAAATCTGCGGTGTTTAATTTGTCTACTTTTAAGCTATTATGGGTCTTACCACAAAAAAATTAAAAACACACGTTAAACCTGTGCTAATCACTTTTTAACGCCTAAACATGCCTTAGTCGCGCGATTAAATATGAGCAACCACAAATCCTGATTTAAGTAGTGTCTAACCATTGTCTAACACAATTCTGTTGTGACATTTTTAATCATTTTTGACGTTTATCTCTAGACGCTGTCTAGCTAAACAGGTGACTAAAAATGTTTTTTTTGTGGTAACACTGTAAAACTGTATTTTTTTTAAACACTGTTTAAGTAAACACTGATTATTTTTGGGGTAATGTGTCGGTCATTGGGTTCGTTGACCTGCCTTGTTGTCTACCTATTATATTATACGTTTCAGTGCAAACCATTTTCTTCATAATATACAGATAAGTAGGTACCTATAGGTGTGGTCTCATCTTATCGTAGGTGTTGTCTGATTTTAAGTAGCGATGTGTTCTAAGGTGTGAAAAATACGGTAACTTTAGGGGACTGGCTCTTAAGAGCGTGTGGCTACTTAAATAGGTACCGATACTTATAGGTGACATGGTAACACATTTTCATCTCGTGAGCAGTAGCTGTCCAGACGAGTAGGTACCTACCTAAATTGCACTACCACTATTAGATAGATACATAGGTACCTATGGTTACACCACGATATCCTAAGGGACAGCATAGACGCTTATGCAAACGTACGTTTGCTTGTCAGAATAACAAAGCTTTTGCGTCAAGCGCAGATTTTGTGATACTCGAAATGCGCGCTTGACGCAAAAGCGTTGTTATTCTGACAAGCAAACGTACGCTTGCATAAGCGTCTACGCTGCCCCTTAATCGCAAGCACAAGCTCATTTTATAAGATAAGAAACACGTCTGTTTGTTCATGGGTAAGTAGATATATATAGGTAACTAAGTAGGGGAGCTCTACACACGTCACTATTTTGCTCTATAGGTAAGTATACAAGTTCTGTAACTAGCAGAAATTACGTAAGAAAGTACCAAATATACATCAGACTAAATACTATGGAATCTAATTCTGTATAAAAAGTACGTCATCATATTCCTACTAACATTGGCATTGAAATATCGCTGTTTATTTCCATCTACTTTTCTCGCACAATATAGGATTGTGCTTATAATTTTATATTCGATATTTATTTTATTACTTGATTGATGGTTATGCTAATTTTTAAAAAAGTGTCTATAAATATTCATATCGGTATCGTATTTCGCCGCTACGGGTTCGGAGCGAAGTCGTCGACAACAATAGTGCTCGCCAATCACAATCGGAACGCCACACAATAGAACGTTTTCCCAGGCCACGCCTCGTCACACAATGCCACAACACGCCCAGCCGAACAACGGCTGAAGAAAGAAAATTTTCTCCACAAATACAAATGTAAGAGATTGTATTGACTTTTTAAACGCCCTCATAGATCGGGCACACACCCACCTTGAGTATTGTGGTGTGCGAAAATCATTTCACAATGCTCGGCTATTCTGCACGCACACTGTAAGCGAGCGCTCGAAGACGAGCGCCTGGGCGGGGCCTAGAGCGAGACAAAACCGCGCCTAGTCGCCAAGAATGCGCCCGAGCGCAAGAGAGCAAGCGCCTCGCACACACACATCGCTCGCTAGAAAAGGATGGGCTGAACCGCTTTGTATAGATTCCGCGGAATGAAAGCTGTTATTCCGCATAGACAATTGATTGTAAATGAACTCTTCAATACAACATGGGCATTTTTTAACATTTTCTGGTAGTAAATTGTTTCTGAATTCAAATTTTGCGGTCGCTTAATGAGGTTTGATTCATTTTGTGGAAGCATAGGGCCTCGAAGGACGGCATTGTTCACAGGGCAGTGACATTAGTTCGGTGCGTCCTTGTCGCACGTGGCGCGCGGGGCGGGGGGCGGTTTATTGTAGCGCGCGCGTATTGTCGGCCCGCTTCGATCTCCCAGCATTGTGTATCGGTAACGCGCGGTCATAAGACGTGTGTCGCGTTCCAATTTCGAATTTTCGAATTGCGTTCGATCGCGGAACGTTACACGAACTGTTATTTTTGCGGACACTGTTTTGTTTATTGGTTTTTGTGTTGAACTGTTTTTCGATTTTTGTGTTGGTTTTTTCTTGTGTGTTTTTGTTATATTTTTGTGACTGTTGGAAACTTGAAATGATCGTTAACAAATAATGCCAAAGATTCGGTGTGATCAGACAATCTGACGTGTTATATTTTTTGTTTATTGTTTTAACTTATTGTTATTTTTTTAACTTCGCGTCTATTTTTGCTGATGTCTCAAAAGACGGAAGGAACAATGATAACTCAATTGAAGGTATGTACTTAATAATATTTTAATCTACATTTAAATTGTGTAAGTATTACTTACCTAACCGCTGTTTTAATATCTAAAGGATAAATTAGAAAGTTTAGTGTAGTAAACACTTATTATTAAATTAAGAAGAGTAAGTACGAAAGCCAACTCTATGTTAAACTACATTAATTTTTTAAAATAAATGACTGGGAAATTTTACAAAATATTTTTAATCGTAATGCGTAAATACCTAGAAGTGATTGCTATTTTTATAGGCTACTAATTGTAAAATTATGTAACAGCTTCTCAGTTTAGTTTTTACTTGATGACTTATAATTTTAACTGTCTCTCGCTTTGCTATCTCAAAATTATTACATAACCTTTTGCAAAATAACGGATTTCGTGAATTAACTGGTCTTAACACGCCCAATGGTTCAACGGTCAAACATCACTGGACTAAGACGGATTAAAATATTTTTCGCAATTCGATGTTTGAAATCATGTGTCGGATTTATGCGAGAGGTGGACGCGGTTTTTAGAAGAACACTGTCGGTGATTTGTATCGGAACTGGTTTTAGGTCTGTCATCTTAGCAATCTGTCATATTTGACAAGTACAAATTTATATTGTTTGCACGGCCGTGCTTACCTATTGTGGACGTCGACCAATATAGATTTTATAATGTTTTTAAGTGGTGCCAAATATCTCGAGTGATTAAATTATATTTTTTAAGCTACTTTTTTATCTAGGTAGGTATATAATGGCATAAGAGTGATGATTTGAATTTTAAATTCAGTAATAAACAATGATAGTGGGTAAAAGTATATAAAATTATACGTGAATTAAATAAATAAATATTACTACATAAGTAGGTAAATAAAAAGATTGTTATATAATTTAGTCACCTTTTCGCATTTATTTAAAAATAATGATAATATTGCGATTCTAGCTTATGAATATAAATAGTTACAATATGATAATAGAAATATATATCAAATAGAATAAATTAAGTATAATCGCACCAATCACGTGGAATGGAACACTATTACCTACGCATGTAAGTATAACGCATCCTACGCGTTTATTATTTTAATTGTAACGCATTATAATCAAAAATGAGATTCGATGAATTACTCCGGATTATTGCCTATAACACCGGTACCTAGGTATCTCAAACCAGCGATATAATTATATTTCTGGTGGGTACCCACTGTGGTGATAAACACCTGTTCTAACTTTTAAACAATTTGGGTTTTACCGCAAAAAAATTAAACACACGTTAAACCTGTGTTAAAAACTGTTTAACGCCTACACGCCTAATGCCTTAGTCACGCGATTAAATATGAGCAACCACAAATCCTGATTTCTTTTTCTTCTTCAGACTATGGCTTTTAAACGCCTCTTGACGTTTTTCTGCCAGTGTCAAACTGGGGCCAGTGTACTTACGGTATTAATAATTGCCCGGTTACAAAATATGAAACATTGAAATATAATTATAGAAAAAAAAAGGTTTAAAGGCATAACATTTAAGTAGTGTCGAACCATTTTTTAAAATAATTCTGTTGTGACATTTCTAATAATTTTTGACGTTTATCTGTAGACGCTATTCAGCTAAACAGGCGACTAAAAATGTTTCTTTTTTGTGGTAGCACTGTTCAAATTTAACACCTGTTACGTTTTTCAACCATTTTAAAATCACTTTGAATTGAAATCGCTGACTACGACACCAATTTTCCGTTTCATTAGTATTGAACTAAAGTTAAATGAAGTATTTGCCAGTCAGGTGTCAACTGCTAATTAAGTAGGACATCGTAATTTCACTCGACAATAAACGGGATTTTTTTTAAAAGATGTCGTATTGTCGAAGTAAATTTACGC
Source organism: Crocallis elinguaria (assembly GCA_907269065.1). Taxonomy (NCBI): domain Eukaryota; kingdom Metazoa; phylum Arthropoda; class Insecta; order Lepidoptera; family Geometridae; genus Crocallis; species Crocallis elinguaria. The sequence continues at coordinate 6,495,603 of OU026076.1, forward strand.
CCAAATTACCGCAATTAAAATTTTAAATTAAACAGCCGGTAAATTAACGTGAATTGATCTGTTGTGTATCCAAATTGTTCGGCGTCCGGGACACTGTTTATTTCGTTCTTAAATTCGTTTAATGATCTCGATTCTTTTTTAAGTAATAAAAAAGTGTCAATTTGTTAACGATACTTTGAGGTTTCAAGAATTACGATTGTTACCCGCGAGAGTGGAATAAAACTGTAGTTTCAGGCTTTAATTGGGAAGTAAAAACTCTAAAAACATCTTTTTGTTAACAATGAGAGCAAGTGGAGACTTGTATAAAATAAAAACATGGTTGTATAACATTTTGAGGGTAATGAGCGAGTGGAATGCGGTTTCTGATCTATTTTAGTTGGTAGTGTTCTGTATGGGAAATCCGCAGTTTGTCAGTTGTCAAACTCAAGCCGTATCACCGGTTGATATTTGCAGGCGCGTTCATCAATTAGAAGCTTGTCGGTGTTATGATTTACGTGCTGTCGACTACAGTTTTCGCTAGTTACTAATTGTACGACATGGAAACACCATTGATACAGTTCGGCTAAACATTAGACAGGACTCGGGGGTTTTCAATCGAAGACTCGTAAACTAAGAACATTGTTTTACGATCATACTAAAACTTGGCAGAGCGGGAACTTGTGCGACTTTCAATCCGACGCACCATAGTTCGAATCTATGTTCGAAGTTATGGGAGGATTATTCACACTCGCTCTAAAACGGTGAAGGAAAACATCGGGAGGAAACTCGCATGTTTAAGAACAACAAAATTCGAGGACATGTGACATCCACCATAGCCGCACTGGGCCCGCGTGCTGGATTATGGCTCATACCTACCTCGTTCTCTGAGAGAAGGCCGGTATCCCAGCAGTGGGAGCGTAAGAGGCTGATAATGAACAGCTTGGCAGTAAAAATGTGTGTATGTAACTAAATATATTTTGTTTAACAAGACGTTCCCTTCCACCATTATTCCTCGAATATAGGATAGCGCGCCGACCAATTGTTTTTAATAAATATTATTTGTGTTATTAACCAACAGGAAACCGTCTCACGTATTTATATAAAACAGTGCCCGCAATGAAAACAGTCGTAAATCCAATCGAATATAAACCTTAGCTAAGACCGGATGCGATGAATATTAAAAATGTAACTATTTAACCAAACAGATTATATTAAATAGGCACCGTCAAAGTTACTGTACGAACGCATGAAGTTGCGGTTTGATTCAATAACAGATTTATTACTTTTTAAAAATCAATAGGATGTGGTTGGTAAGATCTTGATGTTAAAATCAAACATTGCGGCACAAATACGATCTTAGAACGTTTACTATTGGATTGAAGTAAGTCGTAATTCCGTGGTAGCAAAACTAGCAACATTTCTTTAATTTTACTGAAGAATCGAGACGACCTTGCTGGACTAGTTAGAAACTGCTATCATGCCATCGCCATAAGTGGGTTTACGATGACGCTTAGTAATTTTGCAATTTTATACTAACGGTACTAAAAGCAGCGTTGTTGTTGAGCCATAATGTTTTACGTGTATTTAAATTTTATCAAACATATAAAAAATGGATAAATAAATAGATAATTTCACATCACAATCAAAAATAAAAACTTAGGCAATTTAAATTTGGTTTAAATAATGAAGAAGGCTTTTTCTAGAAAACTTCGCTGTTACCCTACAACAGGAATTCGAAGAGAAATGCGTACTTGTTATCATTCTTTCCCGTCCCGCCCATCAGATTTCCAAGACAAATCTCTGGGTAACACGACGAAATCAAATAGGTCGGTCACGTAGCCCTTTACAATTGTGACACCGAATTCATGTAACTCGACGGCATTATCGCAACCCCACATTTGCCCTCGATTTTTTTAATAATTCCCGACACGTCTTCGACTCAGTCTTTGTTCGTCCCATTGTGAATACCATGTGTAATAGAAATACGAACGTCGTATGCTCATTGAATGGTATTTTTCTTTTTGTCCCGGATTGAGTTGAGCTGATCCACTGTGCGGTGCGAGGATTTGATAAAACCTGTAGTAGGACCTGCTGGTTGTTTGCATGAGCAATTTGTAGGTATTGGAATTGGATTTCAGCATTCACAAAAATGCCTATCGCATATTTATTTTATACGTACAATAGTATCTGTAATTATCTTTTCTTTTTCTTTTTTTTTTTATTGAAAGGGCTTTGTCGCTGTTGCGACCAAATCGCCCTGTAAAAACAAATCAATCCAAAATACAAACACCAATTTATACATTATTTTTTCTCTAAAGCGAGATCAGCTAATTTATATCTTAGTGCAATAAATATACTTTAAATAACTACGTCATCCACGCCACACATAAAAAGCTAGAATAATAACACAATTTTATGGAATAGATTTTTGTCTGCAAGCAAAACCATGAAATCCAAAACAAATTAGCACCCCTTCCCTTCACGTTCGCAGTAAAAGATTTTTATGCTAAATAAACTTCGTTGTGACGACAATGGATGGTGCCCTCTCGATTCGAACCCCTTAATTTGTCGATTTCAGTAGACAAAACACTCTTCCGTTCCTTTCATCGAGTGGTATTAGAAAAGGACAAAGAGTTCTCAAGATCTGGCGCAAGTTATGAATGAAAGCAATCAAAATCAAGTAAAACTCGTTCAGTTTCTTGTGTTTGATTAGTTGCATTGCTTAAAATTTAAGTAAAGGTTGTTTGTAGAGCTTTTATGCGGTCTATTTCAAAGGTTGTATCTGATCTTTGCTATGCAATATTTTATCAATTATGTATATAAACCTGACTTATCAGTTATGTATGGATCCTGTATGAAGATGGTTATATAAGGTACAGATAGGTACAGATATTTACTGAAAACCTTTTAATGATTTCATGCCTAAAATTGTTCAAGAGCTAGCATTTTAATAAATCTGCTGTAATGCATTTTCAAACTTTATAAGATTTCAATTTTTTTTTTTAATTTATGGTTAGTTTTTTTATTTATTTTTTTTATGTTATTTGGTAACGAGACGAGCTGGTCGTTTGCCTGATGGTAAGCATAACGCCGGCCCATAACGATTGCAGTGCCACCCAGAACTTTGAAACACAAAGGCCTGCGCGGCACTGCAGTGCGCTCGTTACCCTGAGACATTAGGTATTAAGTCTCATAAGCCCAGTAATTTCACTGGATACTCTGCTCATCAAACCGGAACACAGTAATGCTTGCACACTACTGCTTGGCGGCAGACTTCACTCACAAAGCGGTGGTAACAACCCAGACGGACACTCGCAGAAGAGTTAGTCCTCCCACTAACAAATCGCTATTTCTAACCCTACTTGCGCCACCAAAGAAACATCTCTACTACGTACCTTTTGTGATCCTATTGTCATTGCTCAGACCCTTTCTGTTTTGTTAGCACGTGTTTTATTGTGCAATTATTGGGCAATCATTGAAAGCGTTGATCTGAAAGTTAAGGAAGTACTTTGTACTGCTTTTGTTGGTAGGAAGTAAGAGCTGAAGAAGTAATAGTACATTACGATATTAGTGCGTAAAGATGTTATAACCAATACGCACGTATATCGTACGACGTTTTTTAACACACTTGCGAGTAAACAGGAAAAAAAACATTTAAATAAACTCAATCTGTGAATGATGCACACTGTTGCTTTCCCGCCATTTTACCAGCGCGCTTGAATAGCAACAGCGCGCTGCTCACTAGCTGGAGTGGTGCGGCGGCGATCAGTTCCATATTTGAAATGGCAAATAATACTGTTATGGAATTTGTATGGACTATAACTTAACTATTTGCTTTGATAACACACGCGTTTTTTATGACCCGCTTTACATATTTAAAACCGGTGGAATTATATCAGCTTTACGAGAGAGGGTGTTAAAAATATTTTTTTTAAATTATCTAACGTTTCTTCAATACGAGCTATATTATTAGGTGGTATAAAAAGTTTTTGGAGTGTAATAAAGTTGAAAGTTGAGAATCTGGACTAGTGGTGGGATACCACCGCTTTGCTTGCCGCAAAACAGCATTGCACAAGCGGTGTTCCAGTTTGATGATCAAAGTTGTTAGTGAAATTACTGGGTTTATGAGACTTAAACCTAATGTCTCAGGGTAACGAGGCAATGCAGTGCCGCACAGGTCTTGCGTTTTCTGAGTGGAGCTGCAATTATTATGGGATTGCATAATCCTTACGAACAGGCAAACGACCCGTTCGTCTCGTTTTCCAGTAGTATAATAAAAAGTAGTTATTGTGTACAATATAAACAAAATTTTCTTCGTGTCAAGTTGTTATGGAAGTGTGTATTTCCATAAGATTTGTATATTTCCGTAAGATTTGTAGATACAGGGATTCTTAGTTAAGAGTGGGCCTTTTTTGCTAGTAATAATTGATCATCGTCATCATCCGAAAGACGTTCATTGCTGAATATAAGCCTCCCCCATAGACCACCACTTTAATGGGTTGTTGCCAGTGCCATAAATAGGGCGGTGCCAGTGGTGCCCAGGCGCAGGGCGCAGACCCTAGAGGGGCGCAGAAATGACTAGACCTGGGTTAGAAGGGCAGTTATAGAAGCGCACAAAAGGGTAGAAACGGAACTGGTTGTTGCATCTATGCTACTGCTGGATTCTTTGTGATCATTCAACGTTATTCATTTACATGGGTCTAGAGACTAAGTTTTTATCTTTGCTTGATTAGGTATGTACCTAATACAAATTTGATAGTAACAAACAATCACTCCTCTTCCTTTACCATTAACATCTGGGTGACCGACCTTCGCTCGGTGTGAACACATACAAACGAGCGATAAAGTTTTTTATTGTGTGTATATTAGGTAAACTTAAAAAGTAAAACCTTATCCAAATACAAAATTTCACCCAAATCGTTTGAGCCGTTTCCAAGATAGCATATATTTATATACAAGAATTGCTCGTTTAAAGTTATAAGATTATTTATTGCATCTTATAGTCTTCAGTTCGATTACTGGCTTAGGAGACTTATTGTAACTAGGTGACGAGTGCAATGCAGTGTCGCGCAGGCCTTTGTATTCAAAGTTCTGAGTGGCACTGCAACTTTTATGTACTATTAGGCTAACAACCAATTAGTCTCGTTATCATCTTCCTCCACACCCCTGCCTTTGTAGGTCTTTACTGACATACTACTTTTAAGTATTGGCAAAATTTTGACACCGGGGTGCCTGCCTCATAACGTTATCCAATAGAACAAAAAAAAAAACTATATAATAAATCAGAAATGCATCCTCCAAGAAATACTCGGTAATTTCACTTTCCCGTCCTGCTTTTTCCACAGCCACAGATTAGATAACAATAACTACCTTATAGCTACCGCTGCTATAATAAAAATCAGCAGTTAGAGAGCTAACAAGTACCGTGGGAATCCGCGTAGCGAACCAGTCATAACCGGATCGTGTAGAGATGCCTACCGGATAAATTATGCATTCTTGTTCTTCTAATTACTTTTGAGGTCAGACATTTCTAATGTAGATTTATTGGGCGGGCGATATTGAAATTTGACGGTTCCAGTTATTTCAGTTGGTCCAGTTAATTTCGACAGTCCATGCCACTGTGCAGGCACCGCTTCAAAATGTAACAGCCAATTCAAGTAACGAATATAAATAATTAACATATGTTACATGTATATTATTAAAATTAAATAAAAATCTATCAATTAATTATGTAAATAAATTTAGTCAAATTAGATTTTTTTATATCAAATCTGCAAACCTAACACAATATTTCGACACACCTGCGGACAGCTTTATATTTGTTTTCATTTAAATTTATTTATTTAAATATTAGCTGTGAAACTATCATACTTATAAGATTAATATTTTTGAGATTGACATATTAAATGCCAATTTCCAGGGCATCCCGGTAAACCAACCTAATGTCGATACATAAGGGTAAGGAGCGCAATTTGCCGCACAGGCATTTGCGTTTCCAATCTCTAACTATCATCAGGCAATGTTAGTGGCATATGTTAGTGGTAGGACTAACTCTTCTGCTAGTGCCATCTGGGTTGTTACCACCGCTTTGCTCGTGAAGTCTGCCGCCATGCAGTAACGTGCAAGCATTACTGTGTTCCTGTTTGTGAATCAGTGAAATTACTGGGCTTATGATACTTAATACCTAATGTCTCAGGGTAACGAGCGCACTGCAGTGCCGCAAAGTTTTGAGTGGCACGCGATTGTTATGGGTCTGCGTTATGCTTACCATCAGGCAAGCGACCAGCTTGTCTCGTTACCAAATAACACAAAAAAGCAAATGACCAGGCAGCAGTGCTACGTAACGCTACGTTTTTAAACGCAAACTTAGGCGACGCTGAAGCTTTCGGGCTCTTACCTTCAAACGAACAGTCTTCACAAACAAAAGACAAAGTAGTCCATATCCAAATCGCCCCATACAATACCATCGAAATCCTTTCTCACACACCACACCACGTAATCGGACCACGTGTGTGCATTGTGAGGGGCACAATAGGCATTTCCTTTGGCAAGAATGTACAGGAAACTCTTTATTCCGATCCGAATGTACGAGGTGATGGCACGTAGGGTACCTGTGCTCTAATTCTAGTTTTGCAGCTGCAATACGCTGTACTCGTCCTGATGGGAGATATTCAAATCTATAGTATTTGGTGGAACTATGTAGAGATTGGAGGAGATCGAGGGTACCAATGTGATCATTTAAAAATACATATTATGCTATCGTGAAAAGTCTCATAGCTTTTAAGTTTATATGAAAAGTTTGTTATTACTTGTAACGTAGGATTTTTTCGTTTAGACGACAATAAAATACCAGATAGTTTGTTTTGGTTATAATAATAGTGTCACAAAAACTTAAATTCAAATTGTCAAAAATGATTTTTATCATTAGAAGTTGTGAGCTCTATCTATCATTAAAAAAGAAGACTAGACAAAAACATGACACTTTTCATATGACATATTATGAGAATGTTGTCTAAAATTATTACATTGATACACAACAATTATAAAAAATCACGGCTGCCCTAGTCAGTGTCATTCGGGATGATGTTAAGATTCTAACGATACCCCATACATCGAAATCTATTCAAGCATTTAAAAGTTATGATGGAATAAAGTAACTAGTAAAATTGGGGTCCTGGAAGTTTGAAGCGGTGATGGCTCATGAGTAATGACGTCGGCCACCAATCTAGTATTTGAACTTTCATTGAAGGAAGACATCGTCAAGCAACCAGAAAACGATAGCATTTAGCTTTTAATATTCCTTGGATTCAATAAAGAGTTGAGTTGAATAGAGAGATATCTACACATCATACTAACAGTATTGTATATGTCTATCTACTAATCGTAGACTGTATATCTTACAAATTTTTTTAATCTCATGTGTTTTCACAACAGTCTTCGTTTCCTATCCTAAAATCGATCTAATAACAATATTATACCAATATGTCAATCCATTCTCGGTCGTTCACACGCCTTTGAAAACAAACAGCCGGTCAGACGTTCTAGCATGTTTATTTTCAACGTCATCAGTATTGTGAATTATTGGAAAATCACATTTATCTTTGTTAAGGAAATGGTCGGGCTGAGGTTTTCCCGGTAGCGAGAAAAAAATCAAAGAAACAATTATTGGCTGGATAGTTTTTCTAATTATACTTTTTTGCTCGACCACTATCTACTATCAATATTCTATCGGCATTTGACCACTATCTCACATAAAAATGAGGAATATGCTAATCCACCAGCCGGAACTATAGGTGATTTGTGGCGTATAAAATACGTAAGTATTTATTACTTGTGTTGTGGAACAATAGTTTTCGCAGTTTCTAGTTCCCTAGACACAGGGATTTTCAAAGGGTCAGAGTCTACTTGCCTACTTGTGATCATTGGATGGTAATTTTAAGTAATATTTGATCATTGATCAAGTTGACTTAGTATAGCAGTTACTATCTCGTGGGATGGGTGTACCTTGTTCTCTTAGGTCTTTGGGCCTGGGATGTTTTTTTGTTTATCTGTGCGTGTCTTTGCCACAGGGAACCCTAGAGCAGAATGACTTTATGTGTGACAGGTAATTAGTCTTAATGTTGTTTTATAAATACTTTATGATTTAAACGGTTGGCATTTGATATTTCAAAGTTTCAACAGTTTTACTATGGCGTTTCTTTATCTACCTATCTATCTCTGAGTACTGTACTAAAGCTATTCTTGTCTCTGATGCAAAAAGGTCGCTTACACACGGAGTAAAAAACTCGCTATTCCTGTACATGAATGAACTCCATGAATGGATTATAAAAAGAATAAAAATTTACGACAAACTTGATATGAAAGCAAACACATTGTTCTACTATAAAGGCTCAAGACGCATACGCATCCTGCACCGTTCGATACATAAACTCATAAAATACTTTATTATGAATATAAAAGCGATAGTCTAAATTTATGGAAAAAGATGTTTTAATAATATTCACGGCGTTGTTGGCTTCCGTCTGATGACGGCCGAATGTGAATCTTATGTTGTTGCTTCCTTTCTCTCTGTTGTCGGATAATATTTCGGAAGTCACGCAAATATGTTCGGTTTCTTTGCTTCTGCTTTAACGTTTTTTTTTACATTGGATTTTATATTGCGTTCATTTGTTTTTACCATTGCACCGTTAGACGCATTGAAAGTTGAATCAATTTGTCTCACTTCCTGTGTTGTCCAACTGGTGTTTCGTGACAACAGGATTCTTAAATATCTGTGACCACTTCAGTTTATTTATGCAAATAAATTAAATTGTAGTGTCTATTTGTAATATCAAAATAACAGCTTTTTACTAAATGCATATGAAAGTATATACGGTACCTATAATAAAACAACTATTTTTAAAAGTTTTGTCTGTCTATCTGTTTATTGCAGGTAATCTCCAAAACGGCTAGGACCGATTTTGACGGGACTTTCAGTGGCAAATAGCTGCTGTTACAAGGAGTAACTTAGGTTACGTGGGCGAAGCCTCGGAGCACAGCTAGTTATATAAAGCCACATTATAATATTGTGTGTTTGATTCTCAATTGGAGCTGCTTTTGATGGTGTATCCTATCGATGTTCACAGAAATATTGTCTGGAAACTCAGATCAGCCCTCATAAGGGCCACAAGCAGCATCCGTTCATTTCATGAGTCTAGATCTTCATATACCTTTACCTTCTTTAAAAATCTAAAAAGCACTTGTGAAATCTCAAGTTTAACCAAATCCTCTTGAACTTTTAATAATAATTGATCAGCAGTTAATACTCCACCTACATCAGAATTTGATTCCATCTGGTGTTGCTTTGAGAAATCTACTAGTCAGGGTAAAGAATCTTCGGCCTTTCACTTCAGTCAAAGCTATAAATTAGTGATCGCTTCCTGATCCCTTGCTTTGTTTCAAATTTAAAGCTTCACTGACAGATTTAATTTAATGGCTCCCTCAGACTCTATAACTGCCAGGGGTAGTTTCATTTTACAGTCGTTTAAACTATTGTTTGGTATATCTCCTTCATTTGCTGGTTAATTGTCTTGATTATTGACATCTGGGAAATGTTCTTATGGACAATGATCATGGGATTTATTTTAGAGATCTCTTATTTAGCCTCAAATCAGGTTAGGTACTTCTAATTTGTTATACAAAAAATTTAACTTAGATTTCCCTTGCAACATTGATTGCGTGGTATATGGTGTTACATACCACACAATCAATGTTGCCCTTTTTTACGTAAATATTGTTAACGAGAGACATAGTTAAGTTTTTTTATCTACTAGCGTCTGTTCGCGGCTTCGCACGCGTGGTATCAGAATAAAATGTAGCTTATAGTACTCAAGGATAATGAACTTTTCTATAATTAGTAAATTATTTTTTAGAACCAGAGCAGCGGTTCCAGATATTAGCGGTAACAAACAAACAAAAAACTTATAAGCTTTACTCTTTTATAATATTAGTATAGACGAGTGCTGCCTGCTTGATCAATCTTGGTTCATTTCCTGCTATTTTTGTACTATAAATAAACAAACTAAAAAAAATACTTTAAAAATAAACTGATAAAATAATTCCTCCGATAGATACAAAAATTGCCGTTGCTTTTTATAGAAAAAAATTACATAGGAAAATATACGTACAAAAATTTCTCAATAAATCTTATAAGAATAAGTTAGTAGTAAACAAGTAAGTTTGTGTTGTTGTTTGTTTACTCACAATTAAAAATTCAAATAAAAATTTGATTCTGCGATGACACGATCTAATTGATAAAAACCTATACAATAACAAAAGCAAATCAATATTGAAAACAAACAGTAACAAAAGGGAATCCGTTCTATAAATACAAAGATCATCCCATAATGGTAACCTGCACTCTACATTGTCGAAGATAAACGAACAGCGGAACACATGCAGTGCATTAACACATCTGGGCTTAGAGGGAAAATATCGTGTTCCTTAGTTAAAATTTTTGCAATTTTTTGCGATTATGTGGGTGATTTGTCTATTGATTTATTTGGGTTCCTATTGTACAATTATAGTGTAGATCGAGTTTCGTTATGAAATCACAAAGGCGTGCTAACACGCTTTATAGTGTGTTAGATTTAGGGAAAGCATCATTACGTTAGGGCTAGAGGATTGAATAACTTAAAAGTGGATTCAGATTCGAAACAATTGTTATGATATTAATTTAAATTTAACAACATCTAACGAGTTTTGTTGCTCATCTATTACAGTCTTCGAGCAACACGGATTTCCGTGTTGCTCGCTGATTACAGTATTTTATTTCCGACGTCGAAGGGCTCGAAACGCCTGGAATTAGAACTAAGTATGTAAAATATACGCGATAACTATTGTTGAAAGTTGTTTAATCTATACCTATACAAATAAATAAAATTGAAGTGTCTGTTTGTTAGGTCAAAATAACAGCTTTTTACGAAATGCATATGAAAGTTTATACGGTAATTATAACAAAAAAACTATTTTTAAAAGTTTGTCTGTCTGTCTGTTTGTTTGTTGCGGCTAATCTCTGAAATGGCTGGACTGGTTTTGACGGGACTTTCACTGAAAGAAAGCTCATGTTATAAGCGGGCGAAGCCGCGGGGCACGGCTAGTACAAAATAAAAGGAAACCTGAAAAATTAAAACATTTAATTGTGAATTTCTCATTGTCATTTTTATCCAAACTAAAAATACCTCTGAAGTAAATTGTGTGCTTCTCATCGTCAGCAATGCCTATTTAAACAAATGATTTTTTGTCTAACATACATTTTTTTTGTTTCAGGTGAGGCATCTGCATTACCTTTCTCCATCAACTTACTCTATACAAGTAAGAGTAAAAAAACTTTTTATAAATAAAATTGAAGTTTGTAATTGGAACAAAACTGGTGTTATCTTTAAAACAAGCTAATCTTCAAACAGTTACCCGTTTTATAGGAGCCAAGTATTTACATTATATCGTTACAATCAGACGCTATTAATTAGAATCCATATTGGATTACCCATGGCGCCTCGCATCCAAACATTACAAAGCCATTTTGTCTCTGGTCAAGTGTTACCAGACGTCTGCCGTCCATAGACAATAATATCTTTGTGGCAACGAGCGGCCGCATAAAGCCCATTGTAGCCGAATCAATTAGTCCATAATGTACCCATTGTAAAACGTAGCCAGTAACATTGTCTTAATGTATATACATCTCACTCATATATCGTAAAATAATTTTTATAGTTCTATTTATGGCTGAACTCAATTTATTGGCCAGATACGTTTCAGTAGCGTTACGGTTTAAAGTTACTTATTCAGATGCAGTGCCAGCGAGATTTATAGGTTTTGTTTCGTTCGTCGTAAAACTATAGGGTGATAATGCTATATCCAGTGACGCATAAAGATATTTCGGGTAACCTGTCTCTCAATTAATGCGGAAAGTGAACGAACCTCACCTGTTGACGGAAAAGGTATCACGTTCCACTAAAAAGCTCGAAGGTGAAGATCAAAGGAGCAATGACATCGGAAAAAATCTGAATAAACCTAAAACACGAATGGCTGAAGATATGAGAAACTTTGAAGAAGCAGTCATTATCATTGTGGAGAGTAACCCAAAACCGACACATGTGTCACATATCGTCCAGGATTGCGATGCCACATGTGAAATGAGAAAAAAAGACAAAAATCTGTTGTCACTACTCCCTAAGGTACGAACAATACCACTCTCAGATCCGTTCCCATTCGACGAAATTAATTTGAGCTCTAAACTGGGGTTGGTAAAACACATTCTTCGTCGAATTAAAGGGGATATACGGTCGATTTCTCGAGAACACAACGAGGTTTGTGATGATTTTTTGTACAACCTTCCATAACCTTTAGCCTGTGACATGGATTGTAGATTAGGCATATTGTTAACCTTTTTGCTTCCATTTTAGTTGCACGTGTAGTCTTGTTTTTTTGTTTGGGGCCCTCGTTCTGAAGGGCTTTTTGTTTTTGTGTGATCGGCCAAGATTTGCATGTGTGTAAGATTCGTTAAGCGCGACATTTGCGTCCGTCGTCTTGATTTCCTGTCTGGTTTTAAAAATGACATCGTTGTGACTTGGCGAATTAGATTAATGTGATCTCGAAGATTTCTGTTGTAATATAGATCGAGAACGGAAGTTCTAATATTGTCGCAGCGCGCTCGGCCGTGGCCGTTCAGAAAATTAATGTTATTTTACTAAACAATGAACAGAACGGTGTTTCTTATAAATAATGGGAATTCGGTCTAATGAAAGATGCGCCTAGTCATAATAGCGGCTGACCACTGAAATATAAATTCGGCTTGCTATTGATAAATTATCGCGTGAAATAAATTGATTTTTAATGTCAAAGAAATGTGTTTTTAAACGTATAAAAGATTTTACTGCAGCATTAACAATGGATATTAAAGCTACAATCAGAGATTAAATTTTAACTCGGTAGCGGCATTAGCGTTTTAAACGTAATCACTAGTCTCATTACGCTATTTTGCAAGTGGGTGTGAACGCAGCACCTTGTGTTCCAGGAATCGCATCTATACTGAAGGCAGAACTGCCATCACAGATTTATGGGCAAACCTCCGAGATGTGTTACGAATAAAAATAATAGAATTGTCGTGTCTAATAATATAGCGGCCGTTTCCGTTCGGCTTTTGGTTTATTTTAGTTGTGGACGCGAATATTATACGAATAACGTTCATTCATGTGGCACGTTAAGATTTTCATAGTTTATTACTGCTTCACGACTATTATTGTTAATGGATGATAATATAGGGTTGGCTTTAATTAGTTTCGCGTTAACTACCACTTTTACGGCTATTAACATTATTTTATTGCTTACGAAACTGTTTTGTAATACGTCTAACATGTTCGGTGTCTGAATACACTGTTGAAATTATAGTTTGATTGGCTAAGTAGGTAATTGTTGTTACATCATAATTTACTATCTTCATGTTGGAGCGAACATTCGAAATTACAATCTTGCTAATTGAATTTGTGATATTAGTGCTTCTGACATACTTTTTAGTTTTTACTCGTAAATGTATTTTTACACGTTCATGTGGTTTTAACGCAATAATAGTTTCTGTTCTTAAAAAAATGTATACTCAATACGAGTATAAGTTAAATGCAAACATTCTCTCTATAACGGCTTTCGTAACCTATAATTCAAAAAGAAAATTCGTTACATTTGTAGATTATATAACTTTAACATCTAGGTTTGCTGCTGACTTTCAGATGTTACTCAAATTAGGTGATACTGTTTATTTTTATTTAGACAGGCGTCTGTTTGACCAGTGACAACTATCTTATCTGATGATGTGAATGAAAATAGTAAACAAGCTAAAGCTAGAATGTAGTCCTATTCTCCAAAGTCCAGCTTCCGGTACACACACAATCTCTTATCAAGTACCTACCTAAATAGCTTGATTATAGATTTTTAACTTGAGGTTAATAACTAAGGTCAGGTGGGCATTAGAAAATTCCATAACAGCTATGAGTGCATAACAATGTTCGAATTCACCGAAAGCTCACGCCTCAACCTAAGGATTGGCAGGCGAGCTTAAAACCAAGTCACCTACCTCATTGCGTCAAAATTTAAAATTGAATTATTCCATTATTTTTTTTGAGATTGTTAAAAAAATCTGTAATGAAATCAACGGAATGCGTTTTAAAACCTCAACATTAAGTACGTTTCATTTCAAAACGTACCTAAAATCCATCATCACGACCGTCTTTCAACATCCGAAGGTCTTAATCCGCACAAACGAGCCATTCTCATGAAACAAAACGAAAACCCGTGACTAATGTGTTCTCTCTCTCTTTCTTGCATACCAAATGCTCAAACAATAACACCATGATGGATGCTACCGGTGCCGTCTCAAAGGAAAAAGAGATCAGATGTAGGCGATAATTCATAAAAAACAATAATAAAGGGGTAATTTTCGTCTAAACGACATTGTTCTTCTGATTTATACGTTTCAGACTGTTTGCTACATAAGATGTTTTGTTCTTGAGTTCCTTAATATCGCTTTGTAGTATTATCATTTTTTATCTCGGAATTCTTGATCACCTTTAAAATTATGATTAGTAGCTCAATTGTCTTTGTAGCGTCGTTAAAATTCTTCGTGTTTCATGTAAAAATTTGCAGACATTGTTTGGTTGCTTAGCATAAATAATCTTAATTGACAACGTTTTTGATATGGGTAGGTATCATAGGTTTTGCCCCATAAATAATATTGATTCTAAATCTAGAATTTTTGTCACAATTGTATTAACCTTTATTTTATGTACGTAGACAATAACGTTACATTAGCCTATAGGTCATGGTGGTGATGGTGAACCATCATTGCTGCCAATCATAACTAAAATAATATCTACATGATAGTATAATAATAATATGCATTCATTATAAACCAATGTATCAAAGATGTTACAAACGTCTTATGCTTCTTAAAAACGATTAAGATAATCCGCAGTTTTAAAAGAAATTAAACAGTGTACAGCTATAAAACACTATCCATCTAAGAATATAGAGTAACTCCAGTGTTGAAGTAGAACGGAGCACTTCTGTTTTATTGTTGGAGCCATATTTTATGACTGGATTGTTACAGATTTAGAATGTTGAGAAGACTGCTCAATTGAAGGATAAACGTAGCGTTTATGGTTAACGTATTTCATTTCTCATAAAGAACATAGTTCACTAACAATGAGTTTAAAACTAGGTTATAACTAATTATTAGATTACTATCTACTTAAATAGTTACTTTATAAAATTTTACATCCAGATAAATATCAATTTAGATCTTCTGACTCTAAAATATATTTTATTAATTTTTTTCTTAAAAAGAGACAGCTTCTTACAATACTTGAGGTCAATAGGTAGTTTGTTAAATAGTTGTGCACACTCAAACATTATATTTCTATTACCATAATTAGTTCTGGGATTTCTTACTTTTGATTTGTTTACATTTCTTAGGTTAAAGTCTTTTTTGTAAATGTTATTTGCGTTTGCAGATGCATCGTTCAACTCTTCGATACAACTACACGCCACGAAAAATAGTAGAGCGGTTTCAGTTGTTTTTGTAACAAAAACTTTTGTGCTCGGTCAATCAACTTTTTGTTAGTTGCAAATATTTTCATTTTTTTTAATTAGAAACTTGTGTCATAACTTCTTAACAGAAATATATCAAATGTGTCAGTATAAGATTTTCGAATAATTTTTTATATCCTAGTTAGAATCGACAGATCCAATATTGTTCATAAAATATTTGCAATAATATTGAGCTAGGAATGTTCTTAACGTTTGTCTATTCTGTAATTAACGTCTTCCAGTTAAGTTCAAACCATTACAGAGATTTGTTGTGGAAATGGCTTTATTTAGTATAAATCTCTAATGGTTTGAACGTAACTATCTCTTGATTTACTATCGAGCTACTGAACATAAACGATTCTAATAAAACCTTCGTAAAATCTGGAGGATAAGGTTTTGTTGTGGTGTCAATGATTATCCACTTGTAAAGCGCGCACTCAAAGGCTTTGACCTTCTCTGAATATTAGTTCAGAGACGTGTACATTCTTTCTCCCATAAATATGTTTTGTCAGAAATCTATAAAACTTTGGACATATATGGTAGCATGAGTCCATGCTTAGACTCGACTCTGAATCTTAACCTCAGTGTAAAAGGCGCAATTACTATTTTGACGTGTGTAACTCATTGTACAAGCATCTTTACATTTTAAGATAGTGATGCGCACTCTACAGCTGTAGTGCTCAATCATACGACTGTTCTGCTATCTTTGAGATTATAATGAAACTTTTATGACTTCAGTTTTGGTTATGGATGAAATTTTATGTGAAGACGATTTCGTCAAAATATTTCGCATTTCGGATCTATTTTGTTAAAGTAATATAGAATTTTGCAGTTCTTACAGTATTGTTTGTTCGAAATTAGTGTTTTTGAATTGCAGATTTGACTTCTAAGAAGATCGATTGATTTATTTTATACGTTTAACATATTCATGAATCTCATAAATATATAATTAACGGATAATCAATGCAATGTGTTTATCTTATCGAGATATTTATCGCTCACTAAGAACGACATAGCTCACCACAAAATACATTCGACGTCCAATAATATTTTATTGTTATAAACTACAGTAATAAAACGCCAACTAAATATAATGACGATGTAGATTCTAAAAAGTAACAATAACTATTGTGCTACCGGTTGCAATCATTAGTATTGATGACGTAAACATTACAACAGTCAAAAAAATCAAAGCTAAAGGCAATAAAGAAGTACGGGAGCTGAGAATGTTGATGAATAAGATGAGCACAATGAAGTATTGGTTAGTTATAAAGATGAGGGCAAACACAAAGGTAAGGTACGTAATGATTTGGAAGCGAGTGGATGTACGCGTCAATGTGTGGAGCGAAGCGTGGAAATTACAAGCTGGGCTCAATCGCAGCCGCGCTTTTGTGTTCCACAATGGACGGTCAAGGACTCGATGGTGGAGGACAAAGGGTTGCGAGACGAGAACGGCAATATGTTTAAGGAAAATAAGATTTCTGAGATTATAATGGGGGGAATATTGGATTTGTTGTTTTTTTTCTACTTGATAAACCGATTTTATGTGATCATGTTTGCGAAGGTGGTGAAACGAGCTGGATATTTAAAGTACATTGCGTTTACATTATTTAACTACTTTCCGATTGTATGAATTGCTTTGATGCTTGATTCGAGTAGCGAGCGCTCACCGATCTAATGCAAGTTGGTGGATGCCATTTTTGTAAACTTATGTTAAGTTATTGTGGATATGCCATATTCAGCACTAATTAGTGAAATTAAGTTTTCTGTCAGTCACGTTTTTTTAATGTATTTCCATTTTTCTAAGCTCTCAGACGGTACCAAATTTTAACAAAATACTGTATGTTGCATTGAAAACGTCTGACCTTGATAAACATCAGCCCTAAAAGAACTTTAATACTACAAATCTGTAGTGACTCACAGCCTCACGAAGCATTGTACGTTCTAAGCATCAAAGTGAGACCCCAGCATAAAGGCTCCGAGATGGACCGAAGGGGTAGAACACAATGTCGGCGAGACCCAAACAAAAACTGACATCACAATACCCAGTGGTCCAACAACAGTGGCCGCTCATAAATCAACCTCCGACAAAAGTAACAATAGTATTGAGGGACCTTATAAGAGATCTTACCATTGTGTGTACTCTTTGATGTTCACTAATAAAACCATTGATTAATATCGTATAGGAACCAGTTGGTATGCAAATAATGGTGTTCAAAAGGTCGGATGCCTCGTCCGCAGTCACACGTGGTGGCGTGTGGATACAGACTAATGCTACATCTTCTTTACAAAGCTTTTGTTAGTGGACAGTATTCTTCCTTAAACGGGACCAGCGAATGGTACATTTTTGTAGCTTTTTATCGCAAGTTTTTGTAAGATAGGCGTTGCTAACTGCCGTTTTTTTATGGGTCAGCTGTAAGAGATATAAGCGGTCAAGTTTTTATTCAAACTTTCTTGTGTTCCGTCAGGTTCAAAGGCATAATTAAGTTTACTGTTTTATTTATCTTTTAGTCTATAAAAATTTTAAAATTTAAGGTGTCTATTAATTTAATTAAATCCATTAACACTGTCATAAAAGTTTATAATGATAGGTATTTAATTTTAACTTTAGAGACACAGCGCTGTAGTAAAATGACGATGAAATGTTGAAATTATAAAACTTGATCCAACTTTTGTAATTCAGACCGATGAGTTTTGAGATATACTATAATTCCATCAATTTCGTTCGCAATAATCCTGAGGTAAAATCGCAGGGTGGGGAGTAAACTTTGTAGGATGTATATGGGATCATCCTGCATGAAGGACATGAAGTTGCGGTAAAACACTAGAGAAAACAACCTTGGTAACAAAATCAATGCACGAAGCTTTGTAAGCTGTTACTTAGGTTAGGATTGATGGTTAGGCCTTAGACGCCAGTCTATAACAATTGCAGTGTCCAGCTTTTTGAACGATAAAATGCTGCGGCACTGCACTGCTCTCGTATAAATTCTAACATCAGAGCGCCTATCGTTAGACAATCGTTACGATCGATAAGCCACAATTTCTAACTTCTTTACTATCGACTAGCTTCCACCTGCGGCTTCGCCCGATTGTTATTATCTTTGTAAATTGTAGTCTCTGTGTCTCGATGTATAAGCTATATTACTGCAGTTTCATCAAAATCCGTTGTGTAGTTTTTGCGTGATAGAGTTACAAACATCCATACATCCATCCTCACGAACTTTCGCGTTTATGATATTAGTAGGATTACAGTAGGCTCATTGGTTGTGACGTTGACCGCCGATCTGTAGGTCGGTGGTTTGAGTCTTATAATGAACATGGGCTTTTGATTAAGGATAACATCGTGATGTAACTATAGTATTGTGGTAGGGCATTTTTTAATACTCGTCTCCACCATCAAATTGAAAATCTGTCGCCAAGGACCTATCGGTGTTTTCCAACAGCTGCACTTAGTGCTAGTAGTCGCTTTTGTTAGTGGTAGGACTAACTCTTCTGCGACTGTCCGTCTGGGTTGTTACCACCGCTTTGCTCGTGAAGTCTGCCGCCAAGCAGTAGTGTGCAAGCATTACTGTGTTCCGGTTGGATGAGCAGAGTATCCAGTGAAATTACTGGGCTTATGAGACTTAATACCTAATGTCTCAGGGTAACGAGCGCACTGCAGTGTTTTGCGCCTTTGTGTTTCAAAGTTCCGAGTGGCCCTGAAATTGATATGTGCCGGCGTTATGCTTACCATCAGGCAAACGACCAGCTCGTCTCGTTATCAAATAACATAAAAAAAACTTGAGAGCCAGTCCTAGTCTATGTTCAGCGTATTCGCCGTCTTCGACCACATAGTTACTGAAGATCAGGCGAGAATGGCGAGATAGAAGTCACTAACCTAAAAAGTTTAAAATAAGCAAAATTGATTGAGAGCAAATCACTCACATATGCAGAACCCTGTTATTAACATACAGACAAGGTCTCCAATACATTCGAGTGATAATCTTCAACTAATGGACTGATAATTCGTGCTTTATATACAAAACTATTATATGGGTCAGACATTCGACCAATCGGTGACCCGTTGATAATTTTCAACTTTTTGTAGTTGAAATATTTTATTGTTTCCAAATTCATCTCGGTTATCAATTAAATTGTTTGTAAATTAAGGCTACTTTTGATAAATATTACAGTTGACAACAATTTGGATGATATAACTTTATTTATTTATTTGACAATTCTTCGGGTCTAGTTTAATTTCGAGTGGTATACTAATAACTAATAACTACGTTGAAGAAGTGCAAAAGTACTTGCCCCTCTCTGTCTATCCCAATTTCGTTAGTGGGAGGACTAACTCTTCTGCGAGTGTCCGTCTGGGTTGTTACCACCGCTTTGCTCGTGAAGTCTGCCGCCAAGCAGTAGTGTGCAAGCATTACTGTGTTCCGGTTTGATGAGCAGAGTATCCATTGAAATTACTGGGATTATGAGACTTATTACCTAATGTCTCAGGGTAACGAGCGCACTGCAGTGCCGCGCAGGCCTTTGTGTTTCAAAGTTCTGGGTGGCACTGCAATTGTTATGAGCCGGCGTTATGCTTACCATCAGGCAAATGACCAGCTCGTCTCGTTACCAAATAATATAAAAAAGGGGTTTTGTCATGATGGTAATATTAGTAGAAGAGCTATTTTACTTAGTTCACTATATAATTATGTAAGTAGTTCGAAACAAATATTCTAGGTCATCATTATCACTTTGTTTTCCTGCTTGCTATAACTACTCTATTGTAGAATTATCACAACAGCTGTATTGTTACATTTTGTGCTTCATTGTTATAAATT
Organism: Crocallis elinguaria; assembly: GCA_907269065.1. NCBI lineage: Eukaryota > Metazoa > Arthropoda > Insecta > Lepidoptera > Geometridae > Crocallis > Crocallis elinguaria. The sequence goes on from OU026076.1 coordinate 6,516,017, forward strand.
GTGTGACTATTGTCTGTGTTGATTATTATTTGTTGGTGAATAATTTATGTGGTTTGTTAACCGACTTCCAAAAAAAGGAGGAGGTTATCAATTCGTGGGTATTTTTTTTTTTATGTTTGTTACCTCATGTCTCTGTCATTTATAAACCGATTTGAAAAATTCTTTTTTTATTTGAAAGGATATACTTTCAGATTGGTCCCATAGAAATTTCATCATAATCGGTTCAGTAGTTTGTCACTGAAGTTGGTTCGTAGCTTTTTTAAAGCAATTTTTTGAATTAATTTACTTCTTAAGATTAATTCTTCATGATTACTGTTACTGATCTGTGACTGATCATGGTTACTAATTGAGTTTAGGCTAATTTTAGCAGAGCTGAATGGGAAGGACTTATTAAAGATCTGTGTGATACTGAAACTTATGGATATGTGTGATGCACAGCATCAGGCAAAAAAAGAACAGCTCTAAGAACACATCGCAAGCTTAAAAATATTGGAGTAATATTATAATTAGTAATATTGGAGATGAAACGCAGAAATCAAATCAAAGTAAAATGAAATAACATCCGCTTCCTAAAGCCATGACTTTTATTGTTGTTCCTAATAACAAAATCTGGTTTGTATAGCACATGTGTAAGAATCTTACAGATTTTATATATCCTATTCTCCTCTTTAGTAACCGTTTGAATATCTACCGTCTGTCGATTTTACAGGATCGTTGTTTTGAAGAACTAGAACACGGAAATTTGGCATCACCTTAATCAACAGTAAGATGAATTAAAACAAAATTTAGCTAAATCTATACATACAAATAAATAAAACTGAAGTGTAATATCAAAATAACAACTTTTTACCAAATGCATATGAAATTTTTTTGTCAGTCTGTGTGTTTGTTCCGGGTAGGTAATCTCCGAAACGGTTGGGCCGATTTTGACGGGACTTTCACTGGCAGATAGCTGATGTTACAAGGAGTAACTTTTATTTTAGAAAAAGAATTAGGGTACCGCGCAAAAGGAAAAAAACCTTGAAATCCAATATCTCCGCGCGGGTGAAACCGCGGGCAGCACCTAGTACATAATGAAAGTGGTCGCTAGTTGGATTTTAAAACGACATTTCTAATCTCAATGACAATAAGCCCAACAAATACGACAATATTGGTATTTCTATCAGATGTTTCGAATGTTGTTGCAAATGTTGCAATGTTCTCTGAAATGTCACTAGGTAGCGTGTATTCAATAATTTAATGATTAAACGAACTTACCTGTAAGTTAAGTTCTATCATAATTATGTGAAGTAGTGAGTTTGAAGAGATTTTATATATACACTTGTAGTAGCACGCATAATGTCGCCTTGTCTATGCACTAAGTTCAGAGAGAGAAAAAAAAATATGTAGGTAGACCGCACAATTTCATTATTTCGTGCGGTCGGCTGGTTTTTCATTTAGTTCAGAGCTTATCAGTTCAAGTAGATATTTCACTATTCGGGACCTATAAAATAGGTAATCTGGGTGGGCGGGATGCTATATCTCTTCAAACTCACTACTTCACATAATTATGATAGAACTTAACTTACAGGTAAGTTCGTTTAATCATTAAATTATGTTACAGTATTGAGTTTGAAGAGATTTTATATATACACTTGTAGATGTTGAGAGAAGTTGTGAAATATCTATTTCAGTTGAAAGTATTACAGAAGTAAATATATTTAATATTTCTTCAATAATTGACATAATAAATGTACTTAATCACTCAATTAAAAGGTAATGTTTCTTAAATAAACTATTAACATAATAGCTACAGTAAATTTTAGCATAAATCAATCAATTTTACTTCTAGCAAAACAATGATTTGATTCTGTATATGCTGTCTGTTATATGCCTGTTATAAAACTTGGCAAATATTGTAGAGCCGCCGGACCAACCGGCAGTCTCCCTGATAACATCCAAATTCACACCGAGCTTATGAGCTTTTGAGGTGTCTAGTACTATGTGCAGAGTACTGTGTGATATCTATTCCACAGACCCACAACGTATACTCTTTATCCATCTGCTAAGTGTTTGGGGAGAAACTTTATTATATGGTTTTTTATAGAAATAAAAATAGAGGTGTGATGATCACGTAATGCCGCTACATTACTTTTAAATAATCCGTTAATAATTAAGCCGGACCTATGTCAGGTCTGTCTCGAAAAATTGGCAGCATCAGCGTTGGCTGAGTTGCGTTTACACTTGACGTTTTTATTAAGTCAGGGATCCTAATGGAAATATCATTCCGCCAATTTTGAAAATTTCGGATATCTATTTTTGAAATAGTTTGTACTCTATGCGCTGTTACCAGCGCCAGCAGGGTAACTAGCTTCTTTAGTCATTATTTCTAAAGAATGAGATTAATTAGGAATCCAAGTGGCTAGAGTTTCAATTACTAATGTAGTATCCCAGTGGATTCATACTTAGGTAAGGGAGGGCGAAGCCTAAATATACCCTTAAAACACAGTCGTCTGTGCTTATCTGACTTCCTAATACTAAGGAAGGTGTAGATCTAAACCCATTTAGAGTGCCGTATAGCGCTCCCGATTGAAATAACTCTGTTAAAACATGAATAATAACTGGAATGTGTAAGTATCATATTACTTAATTTAATTATCTGACAGAGACGCTATTAATGTGTCTAAAGACCCGGGAGGGAGTTTTCTTATTAGAGACTCCCGCACAATACTCCGGCATCCAGGGTAATCTGCCGCTGGATCTGGCAGAAACTGGAATGAGAGATTATTAGGTCCTCAGAAGTTTGAAAAAAAAACCAGTGGTTTAGTTTGTAAAAAACTGGTTAAATAGGGGATACCAAGGTTCAGCTGGCCATGTTGGCCCGACCAGTATGCACTTAGCTTTGTCGCTAATAATTTTTATCAATGTTTTTTTTTTTTAAATTATTGAGAAGGAAGGGAACCCGTAAAAACGGGTTCCTGGTTCATGGTATTTTTATACAATTTTGACCAATTCACAGAGAAAGCGTCAAGCATCAGGGTCTTTGTGCCATGATATGTATACAGGACATTTTTTATTTATTCAACTAGCAATCATGTCAATCTCTGGTAGCCCGAAATTGTTAATGATTTGCTGAAAGGCAAGATCAGATAGTTCCCATTCAATATCCGGGTGAATACACCTTGATTCAGTATCTGCTATAGTATTTTCTGTAGATGGAATGTATAGCGCTGTTATAAATAGAATTCGCGCTTCACACCATTGTCGTATATCTTTGGTCAGTTTGTGAGATGGGGGAATTGGATTCCTCCCATACGATTAATGTAAAAAATCGCAGTTGTATTATCTATTCGCAAGATAATATGACAATTGGATAAATCCTCTAGACAAATTTTTAATCTTATGAATGTGAAGTTTTCTTTCTTCCCGACTTCAGCTACCGCTTGCCGTTTTTCCCGCACAGGCTATCCCCCAACCCCCCATAGTCGAAGCATCTGAATTCGTCAAATTTAATTTGATTTTTTGGATTTTCGATAGATTTAATCCACCAATCGAAATCTGACTGTAAATTTACAGGCAAATTCATGTACTTTTCATTTTTGTAATGTTATCCATACATTCGCTATAGCTATGTGATATTAGACAGGTATCGTTAAGATATATTGCCAATAAATAATCAGCACAGCGTGGCATTCTGACCACCGTTTTCATTATTTTTGTGAAGACAAAAGGTGCCGTATTGACACCAAACGGTAGGGCATTAAATTCATACAAGTTACCGTTCAAACTAAATCTTGAATATTTTTTAGAGTTATCATGAACTTTCACTTAATAATATGCGTCTTTGAGATCAATAGTTGACCTGAGACAACATCTTGAGATTAGTTTGATCATTATTCTAAAATCTTCTAATTCAAATGAACATGTTGAATGAACTCGTTTAGCTTTTTCAAATTTAGGATAAAGCGTGCTTTTCCGTTCGGTTTGGGTAAAAAGATATTGGATATCCTCACAGGGCTCACAATGAGGTATAGCACCTATAGAAATTAAATTATGTATAGCTTGATCAAATTCAAGTTTTTCTGAGTGTGCATAATTTCGGGGTTGAGGTATACAATGCTGATATGGAGTTTCAGTGAACGGAATTTCATAACCACGTATCCACGATAAAATTATTTTATCTGCGGTTATTTGTGACCATTGGTTGTAAAAAACAGATAGTCTACCGGCGTAATTTACCGTATTGTCTAGCGGCGGCCGCGACTGAAGTTCGGTCGCGATGTCCTCGATGATGGCGAGTGCTGTTGCCTCTGAGGTGCAGACTCCTTCATCTTTGAGGGCGCCGACGGCTGCTGTCTGTGGTTTTGAACCGGAACCTTTCCGTTTCAATTTCTGTTAACGACTTGATGCTTTGGTTTTGTAGCAATAGTCTTGTTAGAGGTGGAAGCTTTGAGATCCACACCTGTTTTATTGATCGCTTTTGCGGTTTTTAAAGTTTCGGCTAGTTCTTGGCTACAAGAAAACTATCTATTATCGTGAGCAGCATCTGATCTTTCAAGTCCTTCTTTAGTACAGCCAATATGAAATTTCGCCTCGTTATTGACTCACTGAGTTGTGTGTCACAGATGATGCGCCCAGCATCATTCAGCAGCTTTAGAACAGTTGGATCTTTATTATCCTTACTAAGAAGAGTCTTATAGGCTCGTCAAGACAAGCAATACCGCTGCTAATTTTGCCTTAGCTTGGTTCTGTTCGTGGAACATCCTCACTGCTGGAAGCACCTTTAATCACTGGTGGTGGAGATACATCCTCCAGTATTGTCACGTTGGCTATATCCAGCGAACGATCGGAACTCGCGTGTAACGCGCTAGTCGACGGTCTTGGTTCGCGTAGCTCTTGATTTTCGTTTTCAACATTAACAGCAAATTGCAAATTTGTGTCTAATATACGTAATTATACGTATACCTTCATATTATTATCATAGGATAACCTCAACAAGTTGCTATATGCATGGCGTATTAGGTACGCATAGGTATACAGCGAGTAAGATGAACTCGTGGCGTTGCATCGTGAACTCGAGTAAAAAATAGGTTAAGTAACAACTCGAATCGTTGGAACGTGAAACCTCGTATACATTATTATCGGTAAGTGGCAACTCGAATTGTTGAAACGTGAACATTAGAACTTAACTTATATAGTTAAAATGTTACCTTCCGGTTCGTTTCGTATTATTATTATAGGACAACCTCAACAGGTTGCTACATGCATGGCGTATTAGGTACGCATAGGTATACAGCGAGTAAGATGAACTCGAGTAAAAAATAGGTTAAGTAACAACTTGAACCGTTGGAACGTTAAACATCGTATGTATTTAAGTGACAACTCAAACGTGAACCGAAGAAATTGCAAATTACTTAAATAGTTAAAATGTTACCTTTCGGGTCGTTTCATCTTTTTATTATTATAGATAACCTCAACAGGTTGCTATATGAATGGCGTATTAGGTACGCATAGTTATACAGCGAGTAAAATGAACTCGAGTAAGAAGTAGGTTAAGTAACAACTTGAATCGTTGGAACGTTAAACCTCGTATGCATTATTATCGTTAAGTGACAACTCCAATCGTTGAAACGTGAACATTAGAACTTAACTTAAATAGTTAAAATGTTACCTTTCGGGTCGTTTCATATTATTATTATAGAATAACCTCAACAGGTTGCTATATGCATGGCGTATTAGGTACGCATAGGTATACAGCGAGTAAGATGAACTCGAGTAAAAAGTAGGTTAAGTAACAACTCGAATCGTTGGAACGTTAAACCTCGTATGCATTATTATCAGTAAGTGACAACTCAAACGTGGACCGAACAAATTGCAAATTACTTAATTAGTTAGAATGTTACCTTTCGGGTCGTTTCATATTATTATTATAGGGTAACCTCAACAGGTTGCTATATGGATGGCGTATTAAGTACGCATAGGTATACAGCGAGTAAGATGAACTCGTGGCGTTGCATCGTGAACTCGAGTAAAAAAGTAGGTTAAGTAAGAACTCGAATCGTTGGAACGTGAAACCTCATATGCAATCGATAGTTATCGGTAAATGTGCAAATTACTTACAAATATTCCCACTCGTCGTTATGTTTCCTCTTCGGTATCTTGATTTTGACGAAAAAACTTGTTAACACGGAGAAACTTAGAAAAACCAACTTTGTAGTGCGACGCGGCGGAGCACTGCAACGTGAATGAAAAACCAGCCGACCGCACGAAATAATGAAATTGTGCGGTCTACCTACATATTTTTTTTTCTCTCTCTGAACTTAGTGCATAGACAAGGCGACATTATGCGTGCTACTACAAGTGTATATATAAAATCTCTTCAAACTCAATACTGTAACATAATTTTATTCCTCACCGCCTTTGTTCTGCAACCGTGCCAACATTTCAATCTATTTGTATTGGAATATTTCATGTGATTTATCAGCATAGTGAAAAGAAAAGTGTCTGTGTGTAACGTTTATTTTAATCTATAGATTTTGATGAAGTGTTTCCGAGATCTGAGATAGGCGAAATATTATACTGAATTTTGCTCCTGTCGCTATCGCATTTTTTCCTGGAATTTGTTGCAATAATTTTTCTTTCATTGCTTACAAGCTTTTATTTACTTCAGTGGTTATTAGAATGTGTGGTTCAAATTTTGAAGCAGTTCTAGTGATTCAAATAGGCTGAAATTTTGTATTTTAAATGTGTAAACTAGGTGACAACCCAATATTATGAACGTGATGGTATGAGGAAAAAGTTTGTTTTCTAAAAACATTTTTTTTAATTATTTAGGTATAGGTATCGATATTCGATATATTAATAGCTTTTGACAGCTGTCATCTGATTTTGAAGATGTGGTCTAAGGCGGTGAATACGTTGAACCTAGCCTGCAATTGTGGGAATTTGTGGATTTATCTTAAATATTATATTTTACATCAATACAACTACAATGCAAGGGTCTTTTTACTCTAGATAGGCAAGCGTTTGATAGCTATTTGACTTGATGTTACCTGATGATGTGGTTGAAGATAGTGATGATGATACCATGATAAACATGGATGGTCTGGCTTTTGAGTGTAGTGGTCGGAGTGCTCTGATAGGTACTTACAGACAGATCTTCAATTTCGATACTTTTTTAAACAATAAAAATAAGTTATTCTGGAACATTATTACCGCTGAGTACTTCAATAAAACCTTTTGAGTTAGACTTGGGTTCTACTTATACAATATTTATAGCTAATTCTTAACTGAAGCGATTCTTAACGAGCGATTTCTTAATCAGTTAAGATTCAGATCTTACTTAAAATATATTAATCAAGTTTTTCTCTTGTCGCTAATCCGTTTGTAAATACCAAATCAAAGTAGCATGATATTTAATTTAATTAAGTCGTAAGTAGGTGATATACATACGAGCTTTCATATCGCAATTTTAGTACTGGAACTAGCTTGGCATAACATAACATTGATACTAGTGAAATTGGCACGCAGGTCACCCAAAGTCTTACCCGTCGCGATGATTTCAAAGAATAGGTACTTAGACTACCACACGGACAAGTAAGCGCTTCGAGACACAATTACACGTACTCTCACGTCCGTCAGACCTTTTACCAAAATAACAACAGCAGACTTTATAAAAGGCACGTCAACGATAAATCTCTCGTTAATAAGGCGTCTTATAAACAATGTCTTATTTTTTTAAACTTCAATTTGGCACTGCGCGTACGCTTCATGCGTCGTTGCGTCCTAACATTTACCAATTATTCCACTCACATTTCACGAATCTTTGAAGTTTGGAACATAAAATTTGTAAGAAACTGCAAATGCAGCGATAATGCTTTCCTCGAAGCCATACGTGGAGAGATACAATAAAACGAAGTGTTTTTCAAATGACTACGTTAAGCTGTGGTACCGTAAATTGGAATTATTATTGTTATATATTTCGTGTTTAATATTCTGTATATAATAATGACATTAAAGTTTTTTTTTAATACATTTAGGTAAGGAGACGCGCTAGTCTTTTGCTTAGTGGTAAGGATAACGGTGGACCATTAGCATATATGTACAGAGCTACCAAGAACTTTGAAACACAAAGACTTGGCAATGCAGTACGCTCGTTACTCTAAGAGATCGGGTATATGCCAATAATTTCACTGACTGTTTTTTCATTTCAAACGGAAACACAGAAACGCGTGCACGCGTTGTAGCAAACTAGCAAAGTGGTGGTAACCATGTAGATAGACACTCGCAGAAGAGAACAGAATTCATCAGAATAGTAGGTTATCAATGAAAAGATTACGGCGCAGCTAAAAAAATAATAGTTGTAAAGTTCAATTAATGAAAGAGCGAGTGTGGCCGAGCGGGAACTTGTGCGACTTTCAATCCGACGCACCATAGTTCGAATCCTGAATCGGCCGCACCAATGACTTATATCAAACTATGTGCGGATTATTCACACTCGCTCTAGAACGGTGAAGGAAAACATTGTGAGGAAACCCGCATGTTCCAGAACCACAAAATTCGAGGACTTGTGACATCCACCAAGCCGCACTGGGCCCGCGTGGTGGATTATGGCCCATACCTATCTCTCTGAGAGAAGGCCGGTATCACAGCAGTGGGAGCGTAAGAGGCTGATAATGAAAAGTTGAATTGTTACAATTAACCAATAAAATCTTTAAAGTTATTGTAAGTATATGCAACATCATTAATCAAATCGGCACGTCATTGTCAATCACACTCATTACTATAATAACGATAATCAAACTCTTATTTCATACAATCAAACACCTTTTAACGTAATCATTATCACTGAATATATCTATATATACAAATAAATAAAATTAAAGTGTCTGTTTGTAATATTAAAGTAACAGCTTTTTACCAAATGCATATGAAAGTATATACGGTACCTATAACAAAATACCATTCTTAAAATTTTTGTCTGTCTGTCTGTTCGTTACGGGTAATCTCCGAAACGGCTGGGCTGATTTTGACGGGACTTTCATTGGTAGATAGCTGATGTTATAAGGAGTAACTTAGGCTACTTTTATTTTAGAAAAATTATTAGGGTCCCGCGCAAAAAAATAAAAACCATGAAATGAAATATCTCTGCGCGGGTGAAACCGCGGGCAGCAGCTAGTATAACCTATAAAAGAATTCTTATTACGTATAGAAACTAGGAGAAATGATGGAAATATTATTGAGAGCCCCACAATAGATTCTCGGACCTTTGATGTGACAAGGGACCTTAATCAATGACCATAGATGAAAACATACGACCTTTTGATGTTCAGATTGAATGCTATAACATTATGTTTTCCAGATATTTGTTAGCAACTATTTGTTGGCAACTAGCTGTTATTGTGAGTTACGAGTTTTGTGAGGAAATGTGAATGGGGAACATACTTTGTAGTTGTCAACATATATTTTGTGGATTTATTCGTTTCCCATTCATATTTTGGGACGAAAATCGTCTCATTTTCACTATTTCATATGTCAGGCCGTCTGATTGTCATTGGTCTATTCAGGAAATGAGAACGAGTAAATATTGAAAAAAAACTACCAGCTAAAAAAAAATATAGTAAATTCCAATCGCAACTAGCATAAATACTAAAGTTTGTTTGTTGGTTTGTCCTTCTTTCACGCAATAACGGAGCAATTAGATTTTTTGCATAGATATTGTTTATGGACTGGCCGCCGAAGTGATACTTAGGCTACTTTTTATCCAGAAAAAATGCACTGCGTGGGAATCTTCTCACAAAACTTCACACAACGCAAACATCCAAGACCCGATAACAAACTTTAGGGTACGAGGGCGAAGCCGCGGGGCACAGCTAGTTTTAAATAAAATAAACCATACCCACTCTGCTGATTGATTAATCCTCGAAGACAATGCCAGTTTTCATAATCCTGCAGTCTCCACAATCTCCTACAAAATTTGTATTACAATAACAGACTAAGCCGACAACACCGAACACATCACGGAGATCGATTCTAATTCGAATACCACTATCGAATTGTATCGAGACGCAGCGTTCCCTCTTGTTTGTCGAATCGATTATTCCGCCTCATCTCACAGTTATTGCTATCAAACGGCTCTGGAGAAAGCCTTTATGTATTATGTATCTTGCTGTTTGTGGCAACTAATTATAATATGTTTATCTGTTTGTTTTCTATTGATGTCTTTCTTATATTAGAAGCTTATTTCAACAATAATACGCGTTAAGACGAATTATATTACAAACTATAGCTGTAAATTTTTGTCTATCTGGCTAATCTCCGAAATGGCTGGACCGATTTTCACGGGACTTTCACCGGCAGGTAGCTGATATTATATGGAGTAACTAAGGCTACTCTAATTTTAGAAAAACAATTAGGGTTTCCCTCAAAAAAATACCCATGAAATCATTATCTTCGCACGGGTGAAATCGCGGGCAGCAGCTAGTCTGAAATATAATAACGTCCTATATAATCACAGATCAACTAGTCCATGAGAGCAAATCCCAAACCTCATTTACACCGAGATCGTTACCAGCATTGTATAATCGCCGCAAACAAAAGTTTCTCAACTCGATTACCGTCGTAAAGTAACCGCAACGCTAAACACCGGCATTATTAAACCGAAAATATTAAATCGAAAATCTTAACTGTCGGTTAAATGTGATGTTTAGAGCGTTAACGCTGCCGCTTGACAAACAACCGCAAATTGTGATTGTGACTCCTTGAAAGGGTTAATAATGGCGTGGGATTGCTTTGAGAAAGGCGGTAGTGCGCGAGTGGCAGCGGGAAGCGATTTTTGAAAAGATTCCAGCTGAAGTCTGAACCTTTAGAAAATTTGAATTTTGAATAGATGGGATTTCATAAGACAACCATTCGCGTGGTTTCGTTGGGAACCTGGCAGATATCACTTGAAACTAATATCAATAGAATCCAGGTTCAAATGATTAAAATGTGGACAACCTAATTTAAAAAAATTAAAATACATTTTTTAAGATAAATACATGAAATAAACTTAATGGAAAGCCAGAAAAATTGCTGCTCGGATATTTTGAAATCACGCTAAAATCTGTATATTTAGTATAGTTTAGAAATGAAACTACTAGTTTAAAAGTACTATTTAACGCTGTAAATAGATACATATACAACTTGTATTTTAAACAATAATAATCTATGATTTGATAATTCAAATCTTTGAGTCATATTCTTGCCCGTTTCTAAGCCCCATCGCTTATCGCTGAAGCTCGCACTGCAACCTAACATCAGTTGTAATTCAGTTAGAAAGCTCGCCTCTTGTGTAGATTGAGCCATTGTTATTCTGGCTGTATTTCGGCAAACCCACTCCTGAGTGTATTTCGGCTACAATCTGCACGAATTCCGAATTGATTTGATGTCATTTGTAGCCAATGCCGTGAATTAATGATCTGATTGTTTGCCAGCATTCAGGTGTCTTGATTAATTTTAATCTCATGTGTGTAGAGGTGAATTTGTGGGGAATGCGTGAGTAAAGTCATTTATTTGGCAATGCTCTCTCTATTTTGACGCAGTGTTGTAGTTACCTAGATAAATAACTAAGGGTGACGCCACTGTGGCGGCATGTACATATATCCAGCTCTCAAAAAAAGGCTGTGGTCACGGCCAACAAAAAATCAGCAAAGTTGAGTCGGGCTACGGACTCGCTCGATACGTTAGACGAACGATACCCTGCATTCCTACAAAGGAGACGTTTCTAAAATGTATGATGCCCGGCCGAGGTCTTGTAGTAAGTACTTATCTACTTAGCAGTGTCGTTGTCGTGGAAAAGTGATGCATTTTTTTCAGGATGAAAGTAACCTATATGTGTAAATGGGGGGTTGGGGCTTTCTGTACTTAATAAGATGTTTTGACAAACATCTAACCTTGCGCGCCTGCTCTCGAATTAGCTCCCGAAACACACGATGTGGTTGTTACATTTTTTATTTGACCAATCGAAAAAACGCGCGCCGTTCACGTTAGTGTAGTTTAACTTCGATTCGTCCCCTTTCATGATATTTTATAGGGCCACCATTGAGCAGACCACAGCCCTTGCAAAAATAATATGTGTCTGAAACATAAATTATTCACAAAAGTGTAGTGGCTTTGCCGGCTATGAATAATATATAAATCATTCGATTCGATATTGCCAAGTTGAATTTTCGACGTTTACGTTCTGTGTTGAAGTTTTTTTTGATACAATTACAGCGCATGAGCGAACTTGCTTCAACCTAGATTTCTAGGAATTTTATCGATTTTTATATCGCTCCGTCAGTGGTTTCCATCAAAAGCTTCAGAATCAAATTAAAGCAGCCCGCGTGCTGTGATTGTGTCCGTTTCTGGGTCAGGAATCCTAATTCTAAGTTTTAACCACATCGGAGAAACTTTTATTCTGGCCGCAATTTGAAAAATCATTCAAATGTATGGAAAATATATATACTTACTATATTATGGAATAGGTAAGTGCTCGATTGATGCTACAACTTCTGTCTGGTGTAGGTAAACTAAGTATTTATTACAAAAATAAATTAGGGATCTTAGTGCTCATTTGATGTTACCTGTTCAAGATTTAAACTTACAAAAGCTGTTGGACTCAAAGACGTTTAACTTTCATGAGCGCTCCCCATGGCCCCACAGGACCCACGAATACGGTATACCTATATCTATTACTACTACTACGTTGGCGCAAGCGACCCAAAGTGAGTCTTGGCCTCCGATACTAGATGACGCCACTTTTGTCTGTCCTCCACCAGTTCTTGCCACGGAACAGCCTTGAGTTCACGTAGGTCATTCTCGAGTAAATCTTTCCAGCGATACTTGGGACGTCCAACAGGCCGTCAGCCATTCGGCTGCCCCAAGTATTTGGGGCATTAAATATTTATCTAATAATTTCAATTTGCAAAAACTCATGCTAACAATCACTATTATTGGTGTTAAAAAGCTATCACACAAGCGATCATTTCTTTTGCTCTGCTCTCTAAAAATCCCAAAGTTTAACCAAAAACTAAGTTTTCGATATTCCCCCAATTCTAACGACATTTCCTAATAGAGTAAAGTTAACCAAAGGTCGCCAGACAGTGCTGATGTAACAATAAGTGACCGCCCCTTAGGGAACAGACATCGTCTTAGCTTCCCCTCCGAACAGGGTTGCTGAAATATTGCAATTTACTCAGTAGGAAAAAAATACGACAATTTTCTCATGGTTTAGTAATAACTAGGAATAAGACAGATAATTACTTTAGGATCTAAATCTACGTACGTGTTAATTCGTAGTTTAGATTAGCTCATACGTTATACTTTTTAATTTGAAATGTATTTAACTATTAGTAAAAGTAGTTCAAACTACGATTAAAAATAGTAAGAATTCAATCAACAGTCAATACGTGCCAAAGTATGATTCTAAGGCAGGGGGAAAACACACAAATATGTACCTATATGTGTAAATAAAAAACAAATAAAAAAATAATATAAAAAAACTTAGAAGTGTTGCTTTTTGTACTGTCGAGATAGAGATATATATATCTTTTATGTCTATTGGTGCTAACATGCAACGCAAAGAACTCGTCTCGTTATATTAGGTAAATGAAGAGATATTATACCCATTTTATTTTTAGTTTGGAGCACTTCTGCGCGAGAAGTTACTCGTGAAGACATTATCTAACGGTGCGCATCTTAGCCCTACTGGAAGACTGGCGCAGGTAATGCTATTTAGCGTTTAGTCATTCCATGTACGCAAATGTGTGCAGAACTATTAAATAACAAACAAATATAAAGTATGAAATATATTTTATAGTGTTAACCGACACTAGCGGTGTTCACATAAATATATACATCACAAAAATTTCGCTTCCAACAGGATTCGAACCTGCGTCTTCTGGCTTGCCGGGCCAGACGCCTTAACCACTAAGCCATGGGAGCAATCACTATTGACTGCGAAATTCTTGATATGATGTATTTCTTTTCGGCTTACAAGAACATCAAGAATTTCGCAGTCAATAGTGATTGCTCCCATGGCCTAGGTGGTTAAGGCGTCTGGCCCGGCAAGCCAGAAGACGCAGGTTCGAATCTTGTTGGAAGCGAAATTTTTGTGATGTATATATTTATGTAAATATAAAGTATTTAAACACTTAAATAACCAGACTGGACTAGTCACAACGCTCGATGTCATCAAGACTTTTACTGGGATAAGACAAAACAGCATCAACTGCATCAATACCGCGCCACCCCTCACAACCCGACATTGCCCCTGAGATTCAACAATAATTCTGTATAGCTCCTCTATTCTCACTGAATACTGAATTGAGCATTTGGAGCCGTTCCCTACATCTTAGCCTCAACCTATTTCAATTTAGATTATTGCTCGCAATTCGCAGATGCAATATCTTAATAGTGCTGGACATGGATTGGAGTTCAGCTGTTCTGGAATTTATGTCTGTATTCGGGGAAGTTGTTATTCAACAACGTGCGAGCTGAGTAGTATACTGGGTACAATACAATACAATACAATACAATACAATACAAAATTCTTTATTGCATACCACAAAATACATATATTGCATACTAAATAGTTAGTCCTTAAATATGGTAATACAATGGGCGGTCTTATCGCTTAAAGCGATTTCTTCCAGACAACCTTTATGGGTATCTAGGTCTGATGGCTCAGAGACGTTGGCCTTCGGTCGATTAAGATTTGAATCTTACAATGAGCTGGAGGTTTGGGTGAAGGAAAAGATCGGGGTGCAATCATGGTGGTAGGACATTTTCTAGTGCTAAACTGGCTACCTACCACTGTCAAGTTGAAAATTCGTCAAATGTAGTGTGTTCTGGCAGTTGCATGTACTGGTCAAATACTGATCTATGCTTAGAGAGTTAAATCAATACATACATAGAAAACACTTTATGGCACGTTAAGGAATATTAAATCATTTTTTTTAATTGGTACAATCACTGATTTGCTGCAACAAAACACTTAACATTTGTTCAAGTATTTACTTGCACTTATTACACGACTGCCCAAAAAAGAAGTGTAATGTTTTCAGGGTTCATGGATGTATGTGAGTTTCTTTATTCCACTATAACTTTTAAATGTCTGAACACATTTGGATGTATGGGGTAACATTAGAATCCTTACACAATCCCGAATAACACTGCTTAGGGCAGTCGTGTTTTTTTAACTACACTTGTTTATGTACATATTTGCCCCGTTGCAGAAATCGACCCCGCGACCCTTACTCGCTACATAACTGAAGTGCCTTAACTTAAGTACTTAAGTACCTATCACCACGACGAGGTCTATTTATACTCCCAGAAAATACCTTAGAGCAGAATCCCTCCACGATCAGCCAACAAATAATTCATTTACTCATCGGTAAACGAAATCAAAGCTCAAAGATGAATAATAGAATCGCACTGTGTATTTTATTCATTGACCTTCCGAAATTAACAGAGATAACACTTACAAAGGCATCGTTTGAAAGGGGGCACCTTTCAATGATTTCGCCACTCTTTAATCTAACGTCGAAACAAAACGGGCCCGTAACAGGATTGTCTGCGTTCATTTACTTAGCAAATTATTCTTTGTAGAACGAAAGAGAACCTTTGCATCCATTAATCCCGTGATGGGGTCACAAAGAGGTGGTACGAATTAAAATAATGTATTCTACGACTTCAATGGGTTCCCTTCGTCCGGTGTTATTACAAGAATAATATATTTAAATCAGAGTCTGCTTTCAGATGAAGATGCCTCGCTTTGTGAGGCTGCCGAATAAGTGATCACGTACAGGGACATCAGGATGTGTTTTATGTGTAAATTATAGACTGGATTTTTGAGCGTGCTCGGATTGCGTACTGGTGAACAATTTGTGTTCGTTAGAAAAGTTAAATGAAAAGTTAAAGTTGAATTGTGCATGAGTTTTAGCGACGTTGGGACCACGAATGTGAGGCGTTAGCTGTTGGTTTACCTATTCAAAACTTGTGTTGTATGTGATGCAATTATTATGGTCTATATATTATGGTCTATACTTGATGCCGATGTTTTAATTTGACCTATTTTGTGGTTGCAACTCTCCTTTCCTGCGGTTTCCTTGTCGATCAGCCATTTATAAAATCATTATGGTTCAGCTTATAACAATATTAGTTATAACATTTTACATGAAAAAAATGTCTATCAAAGTTAGATCAGCATTTTGTTCTATACGGTGGGCTTTCGTTTGACCGCTGTCTCACCTGATTCTAATACCTGTTCACTCTTGTCTTCAAAGCTCCCATATTGTAGTGTTCAGAAAAAAACAGATGTCGGCAATGATTTCCACTCTCTAGCTGCCATGATGAAGGAATTATTTCAGAGAACCAGTTAACGAAAATTACCATTTCAGGGAAAAATTTAAAACATTAAAATTAAAACTAATTATGATAATGCATCTGCAGTAATTTAAACTCACAATTCCTTTAGCAAACGTTTAAAATGTAACTCTCTATAAATTTCACGGAACTGGCTTCGCGAGGCATCAGCTCGCAAACAGAGGTAAAGCATATTAATAGTAATATTCATTGAAAATCCCAGCGCACGGCAGACAAACCGAACAAGCCCAGCAAATTAAACCACCCAAAAGGGTTTGCGAAACTACCCCATGTTAACATATAATTCAGAATATGATCACCCCATCGTCGAATATTTCGGAACAAACATTTCGATGTATTTATTCTGGTGTTTATTTTGAAGCGTAATATGTCGTGTTCCACTTTGATGTCGTGAAATCGCTTCTGTTCTTTGTCAGCCGCCCAAGGATTTACATCTATTACTATGGTCGTTTAATTCTCGGTTTTACTGCCTTCTATTTTCAGTATAGTTTCGTTTGTAACATGATAGTAGTTGTTGCGTTACCGAATTGGGTGTTGCGGGTATGGAATTATTGCATATGGTTGGTTGGATTTTGTTTGGGAGTATGAATGGTTCATTATGCGCGGGATACTTTGAGCGAGGCGGATAATGTTTGCGATGTAAACTATTGTTTATGATTTGGACAATTGTTTGTGTAGCGTTGTCAAAGGATGCGCACTTGTTTGTTTTGAGATAAAAGGGGAGTAGCGCAAACGTTGCGACGAATGCATTAGTTGGGACTGCTATTACGATTGAAATTGAAGATTTCGTTAATTGATGTTGTAATTTGAACAAATGTTACTTGATTTTTGTGTAATTTTGGTAAGGTAGCAAATCTTACCTCATTACGTGGACTACTTTAGGTTGTCGAAGATGACAAATTCCTACCTTTAGGTGGTCGAAGATGCCAAATACGCTAAAATTGAAACTGACTTTGTATAACAGCAACGCAGCGAAAGGTGGTTTACGAATCATTTCCAACTTAACGGTGATTGATAGCTATAGCTATAGGCGAGCTAGAATAAAAACAAATTTCAAATTTGTTTTATTTTTCAAGGAAAAAAATTAAACTTTCAAAATTCAAATCTAAAGATTAAAAGTTTGTGGGTAGTTGAAACCGATTCTCATTGCGATTCTCTAGTGGCCCTACAACTGAAAACTGCGTTCATTGCATGTTCAGCTCGTTCAGCTATTTTCCTACTTTGTTCCTGTTTCCTACGTTTTGCAATCCAGTTTAGGGTGGTTTAGCACTCGAGTGGCGGAGAATTCCCTTCATTATTTTGTATATACTTTAAGTTATTTTTGATCTACATATAATTATAAGTAACTAGCTTCCGCCCGCGGCTTCGTCCGCGTTGTATTTATGGTGGTCATGACCACATGTGTGGTGGACATGACCACACGATGGGTCGCCACTGTTCAACGTTTAATCCAGCACTGGATTGGCCGTCTGCACTATTCTAGTGGCGCTGGAATGAAAAACTAGACCGTCAGTCCAGTCACTGGACTGGATTGCTTACTGGAATAATGTGAACCGGGCGAATAATGTGCCCAGTTTATATGGGGCGTTTTATAATAGAGCTCAGTAGATACGCTTGACTTTGACTCTCATTTTTTTTACTTTTTTAGTGTTCCATTTCCAGTATCTTCGATATAGACATTTGATTCTCGTGAGAAAACGAGTTGATTAACATCATAAAAAATGGAGTCAACATCCCATTACAGACGTTGTATCGAAAGACAACAAAATAAGCATCTAAAAACTATCAAAAACAAAGCAGACATAAACACGTTTCTATACAAATTCGCAGCATTCTCAATTCGTTCATTTTCATTCACGGTGACCTAAGGACGTGTACACAATAAGGGGTTCTCATCAGCCGCCCTCTTGTTTAGGGAAAATAGCCGACGAGTTGCCGCGTGTGTACTACGCTTTAACTATAGGCTGTATCTTCAGTGAAATGAATGTGGATGGAAACCAGAAAATGGTTTTAGAAAAAAATGCGTCTCGGAGATTTTGGAGGTGTTTTATTTGTAAACTAGCTGCTACCCTCGGTTTCACCCGCGCGGAGATATTGGCCTTCATGGTTTTTACTTTTTTGCGCGGAACCCTAATTCTCTTTCTAAAATAAAAGTAGCCTATGTTACTCCTTGTAGCATCAGCTATCTGCCAGTGAAAGTCCCGTCAAAATCGGCCTCGCCGTTTCGGAGATTACCCGGAACAAACAGACAGACAAAAAAATTAAAAATGGTTGTTTTGTTATAGTTTATACTTATATATATACTTTCATATTCATTTGGTAAAAAGCTATTATTTTGATATTACAAACAGACACTTCAATTTTATTTATTTGTATAGATAGGCTTGCGTTTGACCATAAAAATAGGGTGAGTCGAGCTACTCGACAGAATTGTGAGGGCTATGACATGATAATTTAGTGGCACTGGAGGATAATCAATGCTTCAAGAACGTATCAAAAGTTTCAGATTTGAACGTTTGGTAGTTCTAAAGATCTTTCGTCCATATCAAAAATCTCTAATCACCATAGGAACAAAGAGGTCTCCCGGCTGATTGGCGCATTGTTCACGCCATATTAAAGTATTGTTTGCAACGACATAATCATAATGTCTTCTCATTAGACAAGGGGTGCTGGTGGGTCGACGAGTAAGATGTATGGAGGAGGCTTTACTTTATTCGTTTCAACGTAGTATTGTCTTTGGTGTTCACAATTATTACACATGTAATTTTACGTTTTATATCGCGTACATTTGCATTATTTTAGTTCTCGACCATTTGCCAAGGTCGTGGTCACGGGGTCTTCTCTTTTGCTATTTGACTCAAGAGTTGAACATTATCTCAAATGAATTAATTCTGCAAATTTAACGACTAAATAACAACTCAATGTAACAAAAGTTACATAAAAAACACTAAGACTGCCCTAATCAGTGTCGTTTGGGATGATGTAAGGATTCTAACGATACCCCATATATCCAAGTCTGATCAGGCATTTAAAAGTTATGGTGGAATAAAGAAACTCGGATACATAAATACACTTAGTAGGTGGTAGAGCTAACTCTTCTGCGAGTGTCTGTCTTACCACCTTTTTGCCCGTAAAGTCTGCCGCCAAGCAATGTGCAAGCACTAATGTGTTCCGGTTTGATGAGCGGAGTAGCCACTGAAATTACTAGACTTATGAGACTTTCTCGGCGCACTCCGGTGCTGGCTAGGTCTTTGTGTTTCAAAGTTCTGAGAGGCACAGCAACTGTTATGGGTCGGCGTTATGCTTACCATCAGGCAAATGACCGGGTCGTCTCGTTATCAAATAGAAAAAAATACATACATACCTACATGAACCTTAAAACAATACACTCCTTTTTTGTGCAGTCGAATACAAAGAAATGTATAACTTTTATACCTAATGTTGAAATTCGCATCTGAAATTTTTAATCCATTTTTTTATAGGTACTGTACGTGTAGGTAACGAGTCCACTATAGATCATATGGTAGCACTGCCCATAATAATTGTAGTACCATCTAATTTAAAACAAAGGCCTGCGTGGCACCCCAGTAATGTCACTGCTGAATTTTACGTCTGTCTAACATTTTTTTTCTGTTTTTTACTGTGCTGAAAGAAAAGTCCGTCTCCACACTTGTCTACCACACGCCCACTCGGCTCGCGTTGTCGCGTTTTCGATGGTTAATTTCCCCCATTGTCAATCACAAGAAAGCGTTCACCGGAAAGATTTTTGTTCTTGCTAGATGTGCCAATATTTTCGTTTTTTTTTCTATTGTTCCCCACCAGGGCCAAAAATAAATCTGGCTTTTAAATGCAGCTAGCAATGCAGCCTAAACTAGGATTCCCTGTGTCTAAGAAATCAGCAACTACGAGGACCCTGTTTCCACAACAACTAGATACAAAACAAATAACTGTGTTTTTTTACTGCACACATATGCACTAAACAAACATACAAGAATTTTTTGCTCCACACAAAGTTTGCCGCAACCGGGGATCGAACCCGGGGCTCCACAGACCCAACGGAATAGTAGGTAGGTAAATTAAATTTTTTATAAATTATTTATAATCGAAAATAGTCTCGTCAAAATCAGACACATCTTTTTTTAAAACTTGATTTTGCGCCACATCCTGTTCACAAAGAGTGTCAATAAACTTAAAACATAATTGCAATAGAATAGTTTATTTCGAGATCAAAAAGAAGATCGGTAAGTGGTCCCGTTATTAAGGACACCATCCCAATATATTACTGTTGACAAATTGTACCGCCATACATTTCTGATTCAACCCAATGTTTTGACATCTACCAAAATGTTTTTATAGATAATTTTCATGAATACTCTAATTCGTAGCTTTTCATTGAATTATTTATTGAGAATGTCTAACGTTGAGACTTTTTTTTTAATCAGGTTTGTTATCAAGGGACTATGCGGTTGACGGTTATAGCCTTTTGCCTAGAAGGTAGGTACTGCTTCACTCTCGATTTGAAGACTCCCAAATTATAGTTAGCGGGAAACACAAATGCTGGCAAAAAAATTGATTCCTTAGCGCGCACTGCTTAGAAAACTAGGTGGGCGAAGCTGCGCGGCACAGCTAGTAAAGAATAGAAAATGGCTTGAACTGTAAGTTACAAAGGAAGCTTCCACTATCGTTTCCAGATTGTTTGATTCTCTGTCAGTACAATTTTTGTTGCTAGGTATATTTTTGTAAGTATGGGGAGTATTCTTGTAATTTGAGTTCGATAATTTCACCTCCCTTCGCTTCAGTCAATAGAGGCCAATTGTGAGAATGCAACGCTGTTTTGACATGTCATTTCGTGTTTTGCTTTGAGGTTTTCGTAGAAAATCGTTGCTTTTGTTGCTTCGATAATAAGTTCTCTTATTTGATTTTGTGACTAAATCTCCAGACATTCATTTTGTTCACACAAATATATACATCACAAAAATTTCGCTTCCAACAGGATTCGAACCTGCGTCTCCTGGCTATCCAGGCCAGACGCCTTAACCAACTAGGCTATGGGAGCAATCGATGTTGACTGCGCATGCTAGTCAATATAGTGGGTATATATGAGAAGTACAAGTCTTACCACAATAAAATTAACACACCATAAACATGTGTTAAACTACGTCTAACTCCTAAACATGCCTTAGTCCCGTGTTTAAATATTAACAACTACAAATTCTGATTTAAGTAAAGTCTAATCGTTGTTTAACTCCATTCTGTTGTGACATTTCTAATCATTTTAGCATTGTATCTTTAGACACTGTTTAGCTAAACAGGCGTCTAAATGTTGTTATCTTATAGTGACACGGATAACTTTTAATCCTTATTTAAACCATTTTTCGATTTCGATTTAATCAATCACAGTAAATTGCTGAAATAGCTTGCAAGAAAAGGTACCGTAATGTCCGTAACCCAATTTGCCTGCGCAACAGAACCTCTCTTATTGTAAATAAACTTATTATAGAATACGAATAATTTAGTTACAGGTCCAGGAGAAAATTCTCCGCCGTCGGATTTTTCCGAAGCAAAGGAAAAATGTTGTCTCTTATCGAATTATCGCCGCTTCACAATATTTGTATTAAATTCTTATTTTTCATTGTGAGCAGTTGGAAGACTTGTTACGGTTATTGGATTTGTACAGGTTCTTTCTGCTTTGAAATGTTTTCCTTTCGATAGAGGCAATATTTTTTCGTTATTAAGACAGTCGATTTCTTGGAAACTTGGGCATTAACAAACTGGCATTTACTAACTTTTTTTTTATGTAAACCGCCTGCAAACAAGAAAATGGCCCGCTTGATGGTTGGCCACCGTCGCCTATGGCCATTTGCAACACTGGGGGCATTGCCAATGCGTTACCGACACTGAAGAACTCGTTTGACACCCATCTTGAAGGACTGCATTTTGTAGCACTGCGCAAAAATCTGTGGAGGGAGCTCGTTCCACATTTTTTAAGTAAGTATGCGGGAGAAAAGATCGCATAAATCGAGTAGTATGAGAGTTCTAGGACTCGATTTGAGCTTTGTTCCGGTGGCGAGAGCCGTGATGTTCGGTGATAGAGCGACGGTGGGATGAAATGAAAAAGCTCTTCCTAGTATTCCCCCGTTGTACTTATATTCTGTAAAATATACAGAGGGCTCCAACGTCTCTGCGAAAATTAAGTGGCTCTAGAAGGTCCGTGAGTTTGGAGTCGACGACAATTTGGATCGCTTTACGTATTGTGTCGAGTGACTGGAGTTGATATTTAGGCGCATCGATTCAAATGTGTGAGCAGTATTCTATGTGAGGACGAACTTGTGCCTTGTATATCTAAAGTCGTTGCCTCGGCGTGAAATACCGCTTTGCTTTGATCAGCACAGCAAGCTATGATGCAACTCCAGCCTCACTCGCAATGTGATGTCGGGCCTGAACATCTTTCGAAATGACGTCGCCAAGAATTTGCTTCTTTTTTAACACATCACTTGACGCAATTCGCTTCGGCGATGTGTGGAGTGTAGTTTTGAGTGTACAATTATTGTACATCAACCGAGGAAAAAAATGTACACAAGTTTTTGCCTAATATTTCAGTGGCATATTATTCAATACATATTAAGTTGTGGATATCGTGACATTAGGTACTTCTACCTACTTCCTTCAGCTTCAAAAGTGCCTAAGCCTAAACCTTTGATACAGAATATGTACCTTAATAAAATACTTATGTTGATTATTTTTAGTGTTACTTCTGATCTCATCAAACGCATTTCAATCCACTACCTTCATAATCTTTGCATCGTTCTCCTCGTATATATCGATCAAGTTGTCCAAGCGACTAATACCTACTGCAGATATTATGTACATATTGAAGATCAGCTTAGAAACCTTAGCCGTTTATCTAAGACGGGGCGTCAGCAATTTCCTTCGACTAATAGATTGGAAGCTAGCATTCGTTAGAATTACTTGGACCGTCGGACGGTGATTAATTTATAGATAGACGGATGTACGTGCTAATATGTCGTATAAATTAGAATTCTGGTAACATCTCAGTCGTCATTTACGTGAGAGGTGATTGCTATCAATTATCTTCAACCGTATGTATTAACTGATCAACATCGTGTTTTAGAGCTGTGAATTTTTGTAGTATTATATTCAATTATTCACGGTAGGTTAAATTCAAATACAAATATTTATTCAATGCTACATAACTTAGATCCATTTTGTTAGTATCACACATATAAAAATAAGCTTTGTTAGTAGGTATGTTAGTAGGTAGGAAATGCCTCGCAAAGGGAGAGTATAAGGGAGGGTTAAGGTTACTTTTTTATAATATTGGGTAATGAGTAGATCGAGTCGTTTGCCTGATGGTAAGCATAACGACAGGCCATATGCCCCAGTGTTCCGGTTTCATGAGCGAAGTAGTCAGAGAAATTACTGGGCTTATGAGACTTAACACCTATATGTCTCAAAGTAACGAGCGCAATACAGTGCCGCGCAGGCCTTTATTTTTCAAAGTTCTGAATGGTACTGCAATTGTTATAGGCTGGCGTTGTGCTTATCATCAGGCAAACGTCCAGTAAATCTCGTCAGACGATATTATAAAAAAGTCAATTCTTGAAGACTAACATATTTAGAATCAACTAAAACAATCGGACAAGTCGCTAGGGGAAGTGCTACGTATTTAGCGAAAACAATTTGCGTCCAATTCAGTTATCGTCGCTTAGCTAACAATACCGCGCATCTCAAATTTGCTTAGTTTTCAGGAGAGAAAAAAACAATTAAGTTCGCTTACCTTTTAGTGCATCATAACTCCCTGTCTCATCGATAAAAGTACCAAACTTAAAAAGAAATTAATCAATTTTGTAGCTCAGTCACACATCAGTGCGAAACAGTATGGCGGACTCATGATTTGTGCGGTTTTAACGATACTAATGACTTGCACGGTGACAGAACTAGTTGAATAACTTCCTGGGATTTAATAATTTTGAATTTTGTGTAACGTCATTAGATGCGCGCTGAAAAAAACTATCCAATGATGTATAAAACGTAAAATGGTCAATTTTCGACTTGCGCGGTATTGTTAGCTAAGCGACGTTATGTCATTGTAGTCACTCCCCTACATTTCTAAATTGAAATCAGCTGTGCCCCGTTTAACACTATGTTATGACGCGTTGAAAAGTGCGCAGTGAGAATTGGCTTATAAATAAGATTGTTATTTTTTTTTTACTGTAGCGTATATAGGGTAGTAAAAAGAGCAGGTATTTGACTGAATTGGTAAATAATTTTATGGTTGTACAAACGATTTGCACTGTTAGTCAGACTCGTGCCACCTTCAAATGGAAAATCTTCCGCCAAGAACCTATTTGAGTCGTTCCGACCGCCTTACCTATTATATAGACCTTGGGCGTTTTAGGTGCGGGGCCTCACTCTGAAAATCGAACGCTGAAGCTTCGGCTGCCGGATCGCAGTTTTCCTACCACGAAAGTGTAGATAGACAAAATATTAAGTACGAACATAGAATCAGACATAAAACAAAACACACACCGAAATTCTTTCATGGTAAGAAAACTTTGATCCGACAACCGAAGCTTCGACGTTCGATTTTCGGAGTAAGGCTCCAGTCGCGCGTTCGAATTCGCATTTGACTCTCGAGCTGCAAAACACGCGATTGTATGTGGACGGAATGTATATAGCGCGATGCTAGAAGCTATATAGCTTCTAGTATCTCACAATCGCGCGAATAGCTACACATCGAATCGACTCGCGCGTAAAGCGCCTCATCTGAACACGGTCTAAAGACACCCACGACCCACCACTCTAGATTTAGTGCTAATTCTAGGCTTAGCATGTTGCAATTAAAATCATGTCATCACTATTTCATCATTATCAGCTTCTTACGCTCCCACTGCTGGGATACTGGTCTTCTCTCAGAAAGAGAGTATGAGTCATCCACCACGCGGGCCCAGTGCGGCTTAGTGGATGTCCTCGAATTTTGTGAAACATGCGTCCTCGAAACATGCGGGTTTCCTCACGATGTTTTCCTTCACTTTTTTAGAGCAAGTATGATAAATCCGCACATAACTTGATATTTAAGTCATTGGTGCGGGAGTTAACATTCAAGAAATTGTGCGTCGGATTGAAAGTCCCACAAGTTCCCGCTCGGCCACACTCGCTCATCAATGTATATGATATCAAATGAAAATTTAATTTCAGTGAAGTATGTAGGTTGATTCAAATTAATATTTCTTTACATTGAACATCTTAAAAAGTTAAATATTGTTAAATACAGACCAGCGTGGCTTACGTTTATATGTGGTTTATATAAAAAAAATCCTGCATAAATGCTATACTTATAAAAATACCTTCAGCTTACTTGTAGCAGCTTGGTAGCTATAACAGCCGTATATTTGTTGCTTATTTTAATATTTATGCAGTACTATAGCTAAAACAACTGTCATCATCCGCAAGGAAAATCTTATAAAGGTCAGTAAATTAGCACGACTTTTCTAAAAATAAACTCGCATATTGACCTGTCAATTTTCGCGCCAATCCGCCATATTGTTCCCGCCGCCGCTTGACGTCATTGTATTCGTAATGAAAAGGAAATTAATAGTTACAATTTGCCAAATATCGCAACCCATTTCGTATGGACCTTATTTGCTGAGTTATAGAGATGAAATTCTTTTGATCTGAAGTTAGAGTTAGTTGGCAATGATAAACTATTGAGGGATAGTGACGTGAATGAAGTCGGAAAATCGATTTCAAGATTTATTTGTTGTCATCAGAGAGTTTATTTTATTTACTACGACGATTAACGAAATCGTTGCGATCTCGCCGTGTGCACTCCCTGAGGAAGAGCGTCGGACACGCTCGAAACCTAGGTCGAAAATATCGACAAGACGTGAGTTATAGCCGGTTTTTAACAATTTATAATATGTGATAGTTACGAAATATCACTCGCCCTGACTATTAAACGTACCTACTAAAAATTACTAAAATATATTCATCATGCGAACTTATCGGTATCGATTTTATTGTATCTACCTCTTACCAGCAAATATTGTTACGCTACAGCATTTTACATTTTCTCACTTGGCGAGAAATCGTCCCTTTGTCTAGACAAGGGTGCCTAACTTAATTTAGGATCTTCCTGATTCAACGGAGAATCTGTTTTAAATATACCTGTTTATGTTTACCTGGTGACCCAATACAATGACATTTCAAAATCGATTTCATTCGAGTTTCGTCTTGTTTTCTGTCTTTCGAACTAAATTCAGCCAATTAATCATTTATTTCTCCCAAAACTTAAAATTGCTTTTATTTTTTATTAATCAACATCCGAAATAAGTTATTTTTATTTTATTTTATTATTTTAAACCGCGGGAACCGACTTCGATAAAAATATCGAATATATCCTTCCTTCCTTTTTCCACCTTTATGGTGGAATAAACAAACTCATATACATACATACTGTATAAACCTTAAAAACATTGCACTCCTTTTTGGTGGAGTCGTGTAAAAAGACGTTTTAGTAAAATTTAACAAGTAAATTGTAACTGAAAATATTCTGCAATAGTCACAAACAAAAATCTTGAAGCTTAAATTAATAATGAGTCTATAAAGCTTCATCTCGAACTTTGCATTTACTTAGGGGGACT
Organism: Crocallis elinguaria; assembly: GCA_907269065.1. NCBI lineage: Eukaryota > Metazoa > Arthropoda > Insecta > Lepidoptera > Geometridae > Crocallis > Crocallis elinguaria. The sequence continues at coordinate 6,543,067 of OU026076.1, forward strand.
ATCCAACTTTATAGACGCAAACTTTCTTATGTAAATTGTAAATAGTTACAAAGGAGGTATTTTAAAATGTTCAATCAGTTGAAGTAGATATCAAATTTGAGTAAACACTTTTTACGTACTAAGTATAATTTACATTCAGTTAATATTAATCTAAGCTCAATTTGTTTGTTTTGAATTACATGAACGAAGTAGAAAAAAGAAATATCTTACGTTTATAATTGCAAAGGACTGTGGTTTAGCGCACGTCAAGCGCCATTCCCTTCTTTGATGACGCCTATGCATGTGTGCGTGAGCCATACTATCCAGTTTGGACCCAGAGTGTGTACTGTAACTCAGTAGTTCTATAATCAAGTTCAGATTCCGATCCGCACATCAGAAGACAAACACACTTCAAAGAAGATCTCCAGACGCTGAGATTCGTTTGTTAGCACTACCAATGAAGGCGTCCCAATCTCCCATTTGATTAATATAGAAACATATTCCTAACTTTATATATGTTTGTCTATATTTGTGTTACGTATGTTACATTACATTTGCTTTGAAGCAATGATGGCTTAGTAGTATTGAGGTTGACGGTCAATGGTTTGAATTCCACGGCTTTCGGTGGGCAAACATCCGGATGCGATTTGTAGTATAGGGATAGGGCAATTTTAGTGCTAACTTGGCTTGCTGCCACTTTAAAATTGAAATGTGGTCGCCTTCTGGCATGTTCCGTTCTTCCGGTAGCTGATAACTAAAACTGCTTATGTCCAAAATATTGCTAGTAAATAATTATGATGTAGTTTAAAAAAAGTGAAAAACACTTCCATCTCCTGGCTCCATCATCAGAACCTCAACACCAAGTTCAATCTATTGGACTCGTCAAAACGAATCATTTGAGCACAAACTAGAAGGGTTTACTTGAAGTCACTGAAGAGTTCCACTATGAGCCAGGAGGTGGGTGTCCATTATCAGATCAGCTCCATGATACTAAATTATAGTTTTGTCATCCGAACTACATGTGAATACATACAAAGTTTCATTTCGATACGACAATTTAGAAGTAGGTTAAAATTGACTTTTAAGATTTTATTATATTGTTTGTTTGTTAGTAACAAGTGAATCTAATACAAGAGTATTAGAAATAAAGATATAGCCAGATCAAAAATGTTCCAATCACAAACTAAAAAAAAAAACAGAAAAAAAACATTACCGTAAAATGGACCAATCACATAAATTAAAAGAGACGAGATGTCTACACATGCGTTTAAAGAATTCACAGGGCATGCCAGAGCTACCTGGCCGCTTAATTTCTTACCAAAAGAGGACATCAGACAGGAAGTGTAAGCAATTCAGGGGGCTTGCTTCACTGGCTGCTAATCGGACATCTTTAGGACATAATAATAATATACTCCACTACTGAAGCTTACAGTAAGTCTACCTAGACAATACAGCCTTAGTTTAGCAGTAATCGATTTATTTTCTCGAAAGTTTTTCACAATTCCAAATTTATGGTAAAAATCTGCTTGGTTTCATCACCACTGTGTCAATCTGGATGGTTAACCCCGCACAAGAATTACTGCATTCCGGTTTGATGAGCAAAGTAGTAGTCAGTGAAATTACTGGACCTAATGTCTCATGGGTAACGGGCGAAATGTAGCGCCACGTAGCCTACGCTCATTCCACCAGGAAAAATTATATTTTACATTTTAGTGTGTAAATAAAAAGTTTATCTCTTATTCCGAAAATGAACGATTGTTTCCTTAATAATTCATGATGAGTACATAGCTAGCATACTCTGTTGGTTTCATAAACGTGCGTCAATGTGCGAGCGTCCATTCTGAGAAGTTCTGTGAAGTTACCATACTATCTATCTGGTTTCTTAAGTCCAAAGGAGGCAGTGCTGCAATTAGTACAATTAGTAGAGCCCAATTAGGTGCTTTAACGAAGCGGGTCTCGTAACTAGTCGGGGTGTTTGGGTGACAAATACGTTTGACGTCTGACCCGAGATTTCGATCAGTGTTTAGATTGTCGCTGTTTGTGCTAGGGACCTTATTGATCTATTTAAAGAGACAAATCTAATCTTCTAATGATCTAGAGAAGTGGACGTGGAGATGGTTCTAAAAGCGTCTAAAATGGTCCATCTGTTGGAAGGTTCGAAAGGGTCTTTCGGTTTTAAATAATTACGATCCAGCTACAAGTTTCTGATCAGCACTCCGGGAAGTATAAAAGTCTCTTTTGCAAATAAATATGTTTTGTTTTGTCCACAGAAACATGTCATCTAAAAGAAAGTCGCCACCGTCGAAATTGCAAGAAGGTGCTGCCGAAACCGTAAAATCAGAACCGGGCCCGGCCACCCAAGACTTCGACCACCTAGAGGCCGACGAGACCGATCAGCAGAACTACTACAAGTTCTCTCCAAGTTCCTCCACTAGGACATCAATCAGCGAGGAAGACACTTTTGACGAAGAGCACCCAACGAAGAAGCAAAGATTCGATCAAACATTAGACATGACAAATAACCTTCTAGTCCCATCGTCGTTCTTAAGTCTTCATCAAGTGAATGACTTGCAGTCACGACGGCGAGGTTCCTCGGAATGCAGTAGTCCAGGACCTGAGGCGAAGGTTTTAGGATTGTGTAACAACAATAACTCGTTGTTGAACCACAACAGTGCGTTGTCGCTGGGGCCACCGCACAAGCGGTCTATGGACGACGTCCTGAAGAGGCTTACGTCCAAGATGAACAATAGTACGATTAAGGAAGAGAAGAGGCCCACACCGTCGACGACGCCTGTGAAGCAAAACAAGTAAGTTCATTTTCAAAACACCGTCTTATGCTTAACTTTCTTGTTCCATTGACTTCGACGCTCCGAATGGGGTCAAGTCCAGATATTTTTAGATGTAATGATACAGCATTAATAAAACAGTAGACATATGGCAGTTTTCAGAAACTATCTGAAACTCTTGCAGGCATATACAAACTAGACACTGTTAGGATTTTTCTCCTAATTTCGAAAACTATGATGATTTACCCACCCCCGGATAGCTGATACCTATGTAAGCACACGGATAGACCGGGGTCCTCCACACCGACATTGTTATTCCGTAAAACCTGAGTATTTTCTGTAAGGCAGATAACGCAGATAAGGCGGATATTAATCCAGTTATTATATAAGTGTTCATTATCAATCAAACGTGACCAGCTAATTATATGTATATGCTAATGTGTGTCACCTTTCCATTATTAGCAGTTTCCTATGTCACTTATCGTGTGTTTTCTTTCATATTGTTTACAGAACTACGCGGAAATCATTATGCGAAAAGTTTATTACTAATTTATCGATATTGTTATTGAAGATTTAATAATATTAAGATTTTATTATATTAAGAGCGAGTGTGGCCGAGCGGGAACTTGTGCGTGCGACTTTCAATCCGACGCACCATAGTTCGAATCTCGACTCGGCCCGCACCAATGACTTATATCAAGCTATGTGCGGATTATTCGCACTCGCTCTAAAACGGTGAAGGAAAACATCGTGAGGAAACCGCATGTTCAAGAACCACAAAATTCGAGGCCATGTGACATCTACCAAGCCGCACTGGGCCGGCGTGGTGGATTATGGCCCATACCTCTCTAAAGGCCGGTACATACACGACGGTCATACACAAGGCCGGTATCCCATCTGTGGGAGCGTAAGAGGCTGAAAATGATTAATGAAAATAATGCAGTTGTGTTAGTCCTCCCACTACAAACCTACAAGAAAACAACCATTTTTAAAATTTTTGTCTGTCTGTCTGTCTGTTTATTCCGGGTAATCTCCGAAACGGCTGGACCGATTTTGACGGGACTTTCACTGGCAGATAGCTGATGTTACAAGTAGTAACTTAGGCTACTTTAATTTTAGAAAAATAATTAGGGTTCCGCGCAAAAAAATAAAAACCATGTAATCCAAAATCTCCACGCGGGTGAAACTGCGGGGCAGCAGCTAGTTTGACATAAACGAGTAAGCCTTCCCAAGCCAGTCTTCTGCGTTACTATAACGAAGTTAAGCGCATTAAATTTTGACGAGCATTGTATAACACTATGTAGTTGATTACAAAATAATGTTTAACTACAGAAGTATCACTGACGACACTCAATAAAGCTAGCTATACAGCGCGACTATTCCTGCATGGCCGTTTCACTACAATTTAATTGGTCATATAATGGCCCATTAAAAACAATGTTAAGGGACCACCGCGAACTGCTATAAACGCTAAACGTTAGTCAAAGGCGTTTCTTAGGGGTTTAAAGAGGAAATCGTTAAATAATATGTAGATAAGATTCTATCAGCAAGATTAATTTGAAATTAAGTGATGCAAGGTAAGAGCAAATATTTTATACGTTAGTTTTATATGTTAGTGGTAGGACTAACTCTTCTGCGCGTGTCCGTCTGGGTTGTTACCACCGCTTTGCTCGTGAAGTCTGCCGCCAAGCAGTAGTGTGCCAGCATTACTGTGTTTCGGTTTGATGAGCAGAGTAGCCATTGAAATTACTGGGCTTATGAGAACTAATACCTAATATCTCTGGGTAACGAGCACAATGCAGTGCCGCGCAGGCCTTTGTGTTTCAAAGTTCTGGGTGGCACTACAATTGTTATGGGCCGGCGTTATGCTTACCATAAGACAAACGACCAGCTCGTCTCGTTACCAAATAACATAAAAAAAAATTCAGGGAGTTATGGCAAAAACTACTAGTGTGATGGAATTATGCCGATGGATTTTATTGAGGGCTTACCACGGCAAAAAAAGGAGAAATGGTATCTACTCAAAAATGCTCTTTTCGGAATGTGGATTTACAATGTAGGAGAATAATAATCTAGCTAAATATCAAATTTGCAATGACTTCATTATTTACACCTTTAACTTACAAAACTCGTAAAGCAACTTAACGATCTTTCTATTTTTCAGCTTAGGGACACCATAAAAAGGTTATAACTATAACAGTAGCGATTTATTAAACCATAACTAACCACATTAGCGGGCACGTAAACCATTACGTTAACTTGCGTTTAAGAGCCTGCGCTGGTATAAAATTTACTGCCAATAATATTAATGCGTTAACTATTATAAATTTAAGTAAACATTAGGTGTGTGAAGCAAATAAAGTCGGATATATATCTTAGACTAAGAATGTCTTTTCTTTTCGCATTAGTCACTTTAAAATAATTTATTTTTATTATAGTATGTTGTTTGATTTATTTATATTTAATTTATATTATAAATGTACCTTCTAACGTAGTAACGAAATATCTAATATTTTTATTATTTAGTTTTTTCTATTGTATTTGTTACTTCGTTTTTTTAAGTTACTGTCTTAAATTCTATTTCATGCTTGTTGTGGTCACCTATAAATACTGTGGCATTTGGTTTTTTATTCTAATGCAATTGTTTTGTTCTCAGTGTTGGTGATTTATAATAAATAAATTAGGCATGGTGTAAATGGAAAATTTTTGACACTAAGGCAGCCAGCCATAGAATTTTTAATTCATCCAAAAGTTTTTAGGATATACATTAATGACTTCTTGTTTATGAGAAAAACCGAGACCTAACCTAACCACATAGCGGTCACCCATCCAAGAACTGTCCGCAGACGTTGCTTTACTTTAGCGATCGGCTAAGAACCATAAGTTGACACAGCTAGCACTACAATCGAATCGAGTGATTTCCACAACTGCGATCTGTAGACCTTAGGCAGATAGATATTCCACTCGTCAAAGATCTTTGTCCAAGTTCTGTGTTCCATATTTGATCGAAGCCCATTCCGCTAATCGAAGGTTTTTGTCGCAAGTTTTCTTAGAAAATTTTGGATAGCATTTTGCGTTGTTGTTGTTGTTGTGAAGAAACTACCCTTTATCGTTCTCATAAGCTTTGATCAAACTTTTGTGAAGTCATCGGAGTTCTTTGGTCAAATGCAACTTGTGCAAATAACTTTGACGAGTGGAATACCACACTTAAACGTGAGCTTAGGTAGCTAAAGTCTTACTTGCTATAGATGTTACCTTAATAGCACGGTGGAAAATGAATCCCAACAAAACCAGACTCCTTTCCTCTGGGTCCTCTAGTACGTCTCCGAGTAACGAGTTTCTGTGCAGCAGTGCCGCGGTTAGAGTCAGAATTATTATTGGCTTAATACTACAATTCTTATACGCTAACCGTCTAGGAACTCGTCTTGTTATCAATTTGTATAAATAGTCTATTTGTAGAGCGCATTTATGTTATCGAATAGCAAAAATTGTAATAATATATGAAATTTCACAATTAAACTTAATGTTAGGTCTGTCCACAAGCACAACAATTATATTAATTTTATGACCTGTAAATATAAGTCACAGTTAGGATAAGGGACAGCTCACACGGAGACCAGCGACACATTATAGAACTTATTGTATATAAATAAATATATACATAGTAGTCATTTTTATTCATTAAAATGTAAAGACTTCATTTAAATTACTAATGGATGATAAAAACAATGTTGAATACAAACACATACACAACACACGCACGCACACACAAACATACAACATATTTAAATATATCGAACTTAGATTTCTTTTTTGTGTATAACCTGTCATGCCCATACATTATAATTGAGGTAATTAGTCAAATACTTGTCAGTCTCACAAACTATCTGGTATAATTGTACTCGAGCTCCAAGATACAGGCCTAGTGCTTAGTTTGGGGCTCGCCGATAATCATGTGTTAAATTTAAGTGTTTGTTTCTTTTGTTAAGTAAAATAATAATGTACAGTTCTTTTTTGCTAATAAATATTATCTTATCTTATCTTATCTAATCTTATCTTAATTCGGGAAAGTTTTAGATGCGGTAGGTATCTTCGTGGAAATTATATATTTTTGTGAATATCATTTGTATTGTGTTAATGTGATCTTCTCAAAACTGTATAACGACAGAAATTATGTATTTTGTGTTTCATGGAACATCCCAATAACTAACAGGCGGTAGTACCAGTGGTGTAACGTGCTGGTTAATGATGATGATGATTGGAAGATGAATGATGAAGTGTTGTGTCATCATTATCATTATCAGCCTCTTACGTTCCCACTGCTGGGATACTGGCCTACTCTAAGAGATAGAGGTGTGGGCCATAATCCAACACGCAGGCCCAGTGTGGCTTGGTGGACGTTACATGAATCCTCGAATTTTGTGGTTCTTGAACATGCCGGTTTCCTCACGATGTTTTCCTTCACCGTTTTAGAGCGAGTATGAATAATCCGCACATAGCTTGATATGAGTAATTGATGCGGGCCGAGTCGAGATTTGAACTATGGTGCATCAGATTGAAAGTCGCACAAGTTCCCGCTCGGTCACACTCGCTCTATAAAGTGTTGTGTAGTAGGTAAATTTGTTCAATATTCTACTAGGTATCTAAAAAAGTACGCGTCGTATCTCGGTGTGAGCCGACTATAACATGGCAACACGCAAGAAGTGCTATTCTAGTTCATAATTAGAGTGATTTACGTCTAACTAGTGTTACCAGCCGGTGTCTTTGTTAACATTCTACAGCGCAATTAAAACAACATCTAAATACAACTGTAAATCTACAAGATTAACTTCTGAGTAATGTTTGGTACTTCTGAATTGTCATAGGCTAGGAGGTAACTGTATGGCAGACCTCAGACGCTTATGCAAATTACGTAGGTTTGCTTGTCAGAATAACAACGCTTTTACGTCAAGCGCGCATTTCTAGTATCCGTGCTTAAATCCGTGCTTGACGTAAAAACGTTGTTATTCTGACAAGCAAGAGTACGTTTGCGTAAGCGTCTGAGATCTGCATAAGTTTTACAAGGTCTTATTTAACTTCTATTCCCTTAATTGTCTTTTTGTCAGGGACTCTGGATTTTGCGACCATTTCCTGATAGCTATTCGGGCTGAAATCTTGCACAGACTTTGGTTCTGAAGAGGATACAATACAGTATAAAAAAACGAAGAGATATCAGCTATTATTAGAATTTGACTATAATCAGACGGTCATAGTCTAATTCTTATACATTTTTGGTTTAATGCAATTTTTGGATGATAGATTTGGAATTTAACTACGTTGTTTGATTCGTCAATCGCCTATAGACGACGTCACTGCTTCGCTAATCTATGCATTCTAAAAATCAAGATTTTTATTAGAGCTCAGAGTTTTCCGAGTTTTTAATCCACCTTATCCAGATACTGGATCAAATACGTTTTTATATGTATGTATGCTGTTGCTTTTCGTTCTTTAATATGCTTCTGACTTCTTCAGCTGACACACTTTGGTTTTAGTCAACATTGGCTGGTCCGTGGCGCGTGAGTTGATATTGCTATACCTATATGCTATCATAATTTGAGCCGTTCTTTTGATATTTTTAGTTATGAACGTACCACCAATGTCAAAATGTCCATAGTTGACTGTTTCCATCGTTGTATACGTGGTCTGTCTGCGTGTTGTCCGTTGCCACTTTACGAATATAAATGCCTTGGTGTATATACAATAATATCTTGTTTTTAATACTAGCGCCAAATTGCATTTTTGCGTTTTCGTATTCTTAATTTCACCAACTTCGTCCATTAACGTCATCTATAGCCGTTATTTCCTACCAATCAACTGTGTTGATTGGCTCAGCTTTCCATCCAGGACCAATCAAACGTAAAATATGTAGAATACTTTTTTACAATAGCCATAATTAGCGGTCTAATGTCATTGACCCAGCAACTTGGGCAATTTTGTGTTGTTAGACTCTAAAATATGATTTTATTATCAAAATGGTATTGATTGAGATAACGAACAGAAGAAACGGGTTTTTTTATTGGCCTTTCTTAATAATTGTTTGTGTGTAATTAGTATTTATGATGAACTGATGGTTTATGGGATCTATTTGGTCGCGATTATTTGGGTCGGGAATTAGGAGTGCTTCTAACAACTTCCTTTTCACTAGAGCGGTGTATTTTGATTCATCTTTGTTTATTCTTTCACGTCTTATCTTTACCCTGTTTACCTGTTTAACTTCTTTAATGAGGAAACATCTTAATTCACAATCTTTTATTATAATCTTCGCTTCTATCTTATTAATTAGCACGTTTATATCTTGTTTACTTTCATTAAAATGTTAAACTCAAACACTATCGAATTAACATCAAAGTCCATAAATTAATCACAAATCTGGAGACACAATAAATTTAATTATCAATTTAACATGACCCATTAAAGTTTGTATCCGTCGAACATTTGAGAGTTCTTTCAATTCTGGTGGTGGCTACAATAAAATTTGATAAAGATAATGTTTAATAATAGGTGATAATTATAGGAGAGGTTAAGGCGGTGTCAAACGCGATCTATGTCAATATTTACTAGTTATATCTTAAGAGCTAGTTATCAGTGAATTAATAGCATTGTTGATAGTGACGATTGTTTTCGCGGATGTTAGTAAGCGATTGTTGCTATGTGATACAATGTTTCTATCTAGATTAGAAACTTGTAAACAAAATTTGGCTTAGAAAGAAGAATGACCTATTTTTGAATACGTCTTTTCAACATACGGCTACTAAAATCTAAGAAGCGATATTTTTACTGGTAATAGTCTCTTCATCTTTAACCATAATCTCAGCTGATGATAAGCAACGACGCGGGCGACGTTATAGCAAGTTTGCGTATAAATTTGTGTTTCAACGAACTCCCAGAGTGATATTTGATCCATTGGTGGGGCCGGACTGGAGATCCTAAAGGAGTTGAACTGTTACAGGATCCACCCAGACCAATGGTGGATCACAGTGAACTTCAGAGTAGATTCAATCCACTGGTTAATCCAGGTGGTAGATCCTATTGGATTAAGGGAATTATTGAATCTGTTTACTCTTTTTTGGTGATTACTAAATTATATCGTAATCACAAACTATAACTAAAGTAAATTGGTCTAAACTAACCGTCTACCTAAAACTCTACTGTTGTTTATCATCTCCTTTAGAAAAGAAATAGATTTAGTAAAGTACTTATATCATATAAATATTGTGTTACGTAATTTGTATGAAAACTACACAGTAAACAGTTTGAAATTTAAGATTCTATCATTAATTAAATAACAAAGACCAAATCTAATTAAGAACCAGACACAGCGGAACAAAACCCGACAAATGGTTCGCTTCTAAATTAAGACATCGAAACACAATACCGGACCAAACATTTTTGAATGATATTAAGACAAATGTAAGCTCAAACAATGAACTCACAGTGTATGGCAGAGATAAACGTTAGTACAAAAGGCTGGATTTGAAAACACCACACAGACGCGCTATGCGAGGTACCTTCAAATGATTTAGGTTAATAATGTATAATAAAATATCAAAAATTATTTGTTAAAATGTATTCATGTCGGTGCTATTTACTATGTTGATATTAAGAATAAGCCTCAAGCTTGTTTTTTTTTTCAATTCAATAGTAAACAGTTTCATAAATTTGTGCTCTATCTAAACTGAGGGCCTAGTGTATTATTAAGATTTGAAGAAGTTAACGCGTTCTATAGTGACCGCGTTTACGCGAATGAAAAATGTACAGTGCCCCTAGCGGCGCGTTCATGAACTATCATTGCGCATGCTTTTAGTAGGGCGTTTGCTAGTCATCGCGTAAATGGATATTAACTGCGAAACCTATACCTACTCAGCATAGAGATCTTAAGTGAAGATGTGGTCGGAGGTGGTCAACACGTTAAGTCTAGAATAGGACTGGATCTCAAGAGCAGCTGCCAGAACTTACTGATAGATGGCTGGCGACAGATTTTCATTTCGAGGATAGTAGTCAGCAAACGGTAGATAATGTGCTGCCGCCTGACTTCAGCAGTGTATTGTCCTGACTAAAATATATTGTCCTGATTGGCTAGCTAACAATAAACAAAAATATATTACTATTACCAGAGGGCCTACCACAAGTTTTGCAGCAAGTTACTACAGTGACCACGTTTACGCAGATTTTGTAAAATGTACAGCGCCCCTAGCGGCGCACTTACGAACTATCATCGCGCAAGCTTTTAGTATGGCGGTTACCCGATAAACGCGGTCATCGCGTAAATGGATTCTAACTGCAGAACTCACACTCACCATACAGTATGTTATAACATGTTGTACCAGTATGTGTTGCTAAAGGCTACAGACCTACACTGATCTCGAAAAAGTAAAGAAAGAGCCGATTTTAGCGAGGGCACAGGTTCTTGAGAGAAAACATGTAATAATGCGCAGACGAAGCTGACAAACGATCACCATCAAGGTAATGGCTTGTCAGTTGTAACAAATGAGCGAAGTCACAGACTAGAGAAATAAACGCAGCAAAGGTACTGCTGACAGAGTACATAAACAGATTTAGGCAAAAAAAATTAGATTGATATTAAGACGAACGCCAGTCTTTGTCCCTCGGGCGTGGCGGCAATTAAACGCGCAGTAATCGCCCGCCGAGATTAAGACGTGAACACGTAATGTACTGCAATCCATCTCCTTTATGGACGCTGGGAATCCGTCTTGTGATGTGTGGTCCAAGAAACCACGCGGACGAAAGAAGTGCTACTATTGTATCACCACTAAGGATCACCTCATTACACCGAGGCTATAACTGGAAGATGGTACATTAAATTCGCCTATACTGAAACCTAGTTTTGTTTGTGCCAAAAAGAATTTTCTGTCCATATCTTTGTGTTTATACTATTATTATCTGTTGCTCTCGGTTATTGATGTTCGCTGGTAGGTACCTTGCATTTTCAGGAAGGAGTCTATGTCAGTCTCCTGTCCATGACTTATCTCCATACAAATAATCAAGTCGATCTGTTTCTCAGTTGCTACATGAAAGAAACATAAGGGAATTGGCGGCTCCGTAGCTAAGTTGGTAGTAGCCCTGCCTGCAAAGCGAGGGGTCCCGGGTTCGATTCCCGGCCGGGGCAGATTTTGTGTAAGCATAATGTTTGTTCTCGGGTCTTGGATGTTTGTGATGTGTATTTGTGTGTGTCCATGCCACCTGCGACACAGGGAATCCTAGTGCGGGGGTATGAGTGTGTAAGCGTTTATTTATTTATTTATTATTAATTATAGTAGGTAATTTTAAAAATCGGTACCTACTTACCTAGCAATGCAGTTCTTTGTGATAAATAGTGGATTGTTACACAATGGATGTAGGTGATCTTTTAAATACGAGATATCATGATGTCCGACGAGTGAACCGAGGAGAGTGTTAATAGTTTAAGAGTGTAAAAGATCACCTACCTACATGAGTAAACTAATTTTCATCACTAGTATAAGGTAAAACCAAAAATGTTAAGAAAAAACAGTTTAATTACCTAGTATACTCGTATTTCCAACATTAACTCAGAAAGTACATATTTAAAAAGTTTCATTTTAAATTTCCCGCCGAAACATGAGCTAAGCCCCAGATTCACACGACAGAAGATTTACATAGTTAATAAATTCATTTCCCCGCCGTTGGCGACGTTTTCACTTCCGCTTCAATTGACAATGACAGTTTGTTAAGTCATAGAATTCCATTCATTTCTTTTTCTTTTTTCCTTCTGTGGCCTAGACACGCTTAGCGCTAGCAACATTTTCAATTAATTCCTGTGTTAAATCGCTCATGTCTTAATACTTCTACCAAACTCTTAGACAAAACGTTAACAATGGTTTTAAGCGTAATTTGTACAGTGATATATATTTTGAAAGCACAATATAAGTGTTACAGATTACAAAAGACTTTGTTACATTAGTTAATATGAATTCATACGTCTTATGTATGATTGTTGAGCAGCTTGACTTGAGGCTTAATTTTTGTTCCACATTTTTGACAGATGTGGAAAGAAAATTGCTTTAAAACCGCGAAGAACCGACTTCAATGACAAATTACTGAACCGATTTTAATGAAATTTCTATAGGACCAATATGAAAGCAAATAAAAAACCTTTGAAACTGCGGTCAGCAGTTTGTATTGTTATAAAACGAACCTATTTAAAAGGTAATATTCAAACTTTATCAATATTAATAACTGTTCCTTATTTTCTCTTATTTGAAGCAACTATTCACATAACTCAAGCTGTAAAGGTCAGGCGCACAATTAAAACAATTCCACCTTTGCAATACAATTCAACTCTTCATATTCAATAAGCATAAACGCTTGAATAGACAACCCATTGTATACTGTATAAGCTTTGCACACAGTGAAATAAGCAGTAGGACATCTTAAATGTCAGGGACGCACACACACATCGATAACCTAAATCACGTCCTCGGACAATATCTAGTATTCAATGCTAAATATGAGACTGTTATTTAGTGACATTTATTTATTTCCTCACACACAGAAAAACATGAAGATGCAAAATTTAAACATCGGATTAATAATAAAGTAAATAAAAAGGCAGTGGAAGGTTAAAACGTTATAACACATAGAGAAAAAACAGAAAAGAAGAGAAGAGTTAAAATGTAGGCTAAACGCCATAATGTTAAAACGTCATAACACAGAGAAGAAAGAGAAAAGAAGAGAAGAGTTAAAATGTAGGCTAAACGCCTAATGTTAAAGCGTCATAACACATAGAGAAGAAACAGAAAAGAAGAGAACAGTTAAAATGTAGGCTAAACGCCTTTAATAACTACTGCTAAATACTACTGCTAACTACATCTAACTTAGCTGAAAAATAATGAAATAATTAAAGTCACAGTAAAAAATAACATAAAACTTAGATAAAGTCAAAATATTTGTAGGGATTAATGTTGTCGTATAAAGAAGTTTGTCAATAACACAAACATGGGTCATAGATATTATAATATCTGTCTCACATAAGCGATTACGGTTTACAAAATATATTCTGTGGTCCGTTTATTGTCGCGGTGCCATGTGTGGGGCAAATCTTTGCAGAATGCCACTTTGTCATCGTCAATAAAGAGTTATTGTAGTTTACAAAGCTTCATTGTTTCGGGGCCTTGTCAATTGTCCTGCCGCATGACATCTCTTTGTACGTTTCAGTTAGGTGTTCAATACGGTTTACCTTGACTATATTATATTTATAAACGTTCCTTTTAAGGTAGCTATTTATGTGCTTTGTTTCTTTAATTCAAAGCTTAGCATTGTGGTTAACGTCTAATTATTGCTCAGTTTTAAGTATTTATTTACCTTTAATGCGTTTAATCCGTTTAATCCTTTATTTATATGCATTATTATTATTTTAATGCGTTTAATCCTTTAATAATACGTGAGTCTTAAGACTCACGTATTATATATACTATAATCACGTATATATCACGTAATATATCGATTAATAATAATCGATATACATTTACAAATAACGGAGATATTTAATTTCAAACTTATTTTTAGAGGTAACTTTATCATTTTTTATCTAGTAAATTTATTAGAAACTGGTTTTGATTACAACAAGATTATCAGTAATATGATGAATAATGACATATATATTTTTTCCAATGCCAGAAACGTATCTGATTTTACTAAAAAACCTTTTTTAATATACGCCTTAAGTGACAATGTAGTCAAAGGTGTTCATATAGGTCACTAATAGAACCTCGAAAGACTATAAGCTTAACACATCAAATGTTGTAAAACAACTTAGCAAACAAACTAAACGTATATACTGAACACACACGTGACTCGATCAACATAAACCAGCATAAACACTCGTTACCAACATAGAAATACTAGGTGCCACCAGTCAAGTTGATTTAAGGTTATCTGGAGCAGCTAATTAAGACTTAGACCATTGTAATCGCAGACACTAACTAATTATATAGGCGCTAACAACGTGACCATTTTATTACCTTGTCTGTCTCTGAGTTATGAGTTCTTAGAGTTAAACATTCTAGAGTGAGTAAATCTGAGGCACGATTAATTGAAGACAAGTCGGCTGATGTAGTAAGGTTCGATGTAAGGGAGTTAGATTTGTTGAAGGTATGGTTTTATAGCTAACTAAAGTGATCGATGCAAGACTTGCAAGTTTTGATCTGCAATTAGGTAATAGTTCGATCGATAAATTAACACCACTTAAATTTTTTTTTTTTTTAATTTTTTATTTTATAATTAATAAATCTACGTTTGGCCACCAACTCGCCTGATGGTAAGCGAAGATGTGGCCGAAGATGGAGCACGTAGATCTAGAAGATACCTATTCACTCTAGCCTTGAAGATACCCAAGTTGTATTTCGAAGGGAACAAGGAACATGGCAAAGAATTCCATTCCTTGGCGGTACGTACAAAAAAACAAACAAAACGTAATTTTCCATATTAGATCATTTCTGGAAACAATAAAATCGCTAAGGTCAAACAAATATTTTCTACTATTGTTTCAAGTTATTTTCGTTCCAAATAATATCTGTGGCACGACACTAAAGATAGTGGCGAAGACAAACAAAATATAGGAACAATAATTTCGGGTGAGGCAAAAGGTTATCGTCACCGAGACGGGGCCGAGACTAAATCATCGGACAATTAGTGCAGCACAATAAATTGTATCAAAATAGACGGATGGAAAAGTAGGAAAGTTTAGGTTCGCAACTAAGTCTCCGAGAAGGTCAGTTTGTTTGACTGTGGTCTATGTTGAGGTAGGTAATCAGCGGAGAACGTAACTACATTGCATTGCTGGCAACATTGTAGAAATATCGCCGACTCAACATCTAATACGATCACGGTATAATGTGTAACTGACTCTTCTGCGAGTGTCCGTCTGGGTTGGTGATCTGGGCTGTGCTCGTGAAGTCTGCCGCCAAGCAGTAATGTGCAATTACTGTGTTCCGGTTTGATGAGCAGAGTAGCCAGTGAAATTACTGGGCTTGTGAGACTTAATACCTAATGTCTCAGGCTATCGAGCGCAATGCAGTGGGCAGTGCCGCGCATGCCTTTGTGTTTCAAAGTTCTGAGTGGCACTGCAATTGTTATGAGCCAGTGTTATGCTTACCATCAGGCAAACGACCGGCCCGTCTCGTTATCCATTACTATAAAAAAATTATATAATATATTCAAAATTGTGTTTATTGGTGTATTGGTTTATCCTTCTTTCACGCGGCAACGAGCAACGGATTATCGTGATTAAAAATTAATACAAAAGTATTTTTTTTTAAATTTTTTTTTCATAATGCAGTAGTGCTAATTACTATGCATTTATTTAACAATAAGGCCGAAAAAGGATTAACAACCAGAAGACGAACGATTTACGATTTATGATTTACGAAGATTTACGAACTGTTCAATTATCCCGGAAAAATGCTCAGTTCCTCTGGAAATCTCCACACGCATGAAACCGCGCGCGTAGCAGCTGATAAAATGTAATTTTTTATTCATAACTAACTTTGACATATATGCTACTGCCAATGTCATCGAACTCATCTACAAAAACAGTTGCATAATGTACAATGTATAGATATGTAGGCCTATAGATTATCCAAAATATTCTCTAGGTCTATCCTACTACCAAATGGCAGGAAACTCATCATCAAAATCTATACCTAGTAGTTATAAAATTAAAGGTCACGTAAATGTTTTGTTTCACAATTTCTGATAAACGACAGACTTAATTCGCTATATGGTCGCTATTGCAATAGAGCAAGACATGACGCCAATTGCGTACCTACCTACATTTTTTGTCAGCAAACCTCAATCAGCGGCGAAACCTGATGGACTGCTCCTATTTAAAATTCTAATAAGTCTGATAAATTCAGAGTGAATGCAAACCCACATCATTTCACTATGTGTCATTCAACTGGTTGAAACGCGCACAAAACATAATAAAATGCGGTCCTTCCGTGCTGCACTCGTTAGTCCTGCAATTACGCTACGAAGCGATTACATCCCGTAAGTTTGCAACGTACAAAGTCCCCACATACCTGTCCGATAACCAATTTGATTGTGTAACAACAAATTATGCCTATTGCAGTCCCATTACATTGCAAAAGAGGTTAACTTTGTCGCAGACGGTTTCCCGCCTTCGCCGATTTCAAATTGGAATGCAGCGTTAAGCGCATGGCGGTGATTGGTTCATACAATATTCAGAGCGACCAATCGCAGCGCGGCTGTGTCGCCAGTGCATCAAAAATTCCATCTGAATATACCAGTGTGGCGAGCACTAAAAATGATAATGCCCTAACATGGACAGCCATACAATTTCAAATGAAGAATTCATGCATCGTTCTCGTTTACATTTGGGATGTATTTTTATTGAACTCTGTGAATTGGACATTGGACAGGTCCATTTTATTTATCGGGGCAATATTGACGGGTCGTCTATAACTGCACGTGGGATTCTGGTCGAACTATTTCGTTTTATAGCGGACGCGTGCTTTATTATTTGCATTGCATTTTGAAGTATATTGGTATTGATTGGGATTCAGTACCTACATAATACAATACGATAATATGACTTATATTATCATAAATTCTATGGTATTTTTAAATACATTTTAAGGAAGAAAAGACAATTCTTTTTACTTATAATATATATTTAGGCGATGGCTCAACAAGTATTGTGTTCACTCACTGATCCATACGTCGAGGCTACTGATCTTTCAATGAGCTTGAGGTTTGCTAGTTACCACCCCAAGTTGAAAATCCGTCACCAAGCAACTACTGACATGTTCCGGCAGTTGCTCTTAGGCTGATATTCAGAGACGAGTCTAAGCGTGGACTTTGTCTTCGTTATGTCAAAAAGTAGTGCTTACGCTCTAATTTGTATTCAGAGACATTTGGAACACTACTTAAACTGTATGCTAAGCAAAGCCTGAGTAGGCAATATCGACTACTTTAGCCGCTCTCAAAACAGAAGTGGCGCCACCAAATGATAACGGTAGAAACCATAATAACCAAACATTGAAATGTCAAACTTCAAAACTAACATGTTTCATTTATTATAATATCAAAATAGATTTATAGCATTAATATTGTTGTGTCACTCACTCCAGTGACAAATTGTATACCGCTATTTTTGTTGTATTGCTATTCATACATAAATGATAAAACCGGTAAACGTTCCGGTGAAAAAATTAAAAACTTAACAGCTATAGATAACGAGAGTGAGATCTTAGCTTAGACCGTGCACGAACTTTGTTTCTGAATACGAATTCGATTGAGCGGCTTAGCCGATGCTTGGCTAAGACAGTTCTTAGATCGTTGCTGTCGTCTCTGAATATCAGCCTTAGTGTCTAGTCCTATCCTAGTAGTAACGAGTTCTCCACCTTCGACAACATCCTCACTTCAGATTAGGAGAGATAGTGGTCAGAACACGTTTTATTACTTATATAATAAAAACTCTACCTACCTACATATTTTGTTTTATTTTCATGTCCTATACAACATCCTGCACAAACAACGGTGACAATTCTTGAAATCTCCGCACATTTTCGCTGCGTTCCCGTTCGATCCCATCCCGCCTTAAAGCCGGTTCCTGTTGACCTTAACCTGATTTAAAATGCTATCAGTCCTATGTCCCCTCCATCTACGCTTCAATGCGTATTGCGTACCCCTACGCCGTATTGTGAGGCCATAAAGATCATAATAAAAATGTAAAAACTTTAAAAACGTTTCTAGAATTTAAGACCTTATTGTATTGAGAGAAGCTTGGTTTTTGAATGGTGTTATTGTGTAGGGTTGACAGTATAAAAACGCAACTACATGACGGACTACGTCGGCGACTCGGATGTGAAATAATAATGAGTGCATTGTTAGCTGAGAGAATAGTGTGGATATCCGGGAAAGTTATATAAAATAATTATATTCATAGACTTACGATTCAGAAACAGTTCGAAAATTAAAGAATAAATATGAAACACAAAAACGACTTGCTGGATCATCAACCATAACTCTGAAATAAAACTACCACAGTAAGTAACAACAATTCCAGTTGCTGTTAACAATTTCTTATTATGGTATTACCAAGTAATGAGACGAGCGGGTCGTTTGCCTGCTGGTAGTCATGTGCTTGCCCGAAAACAATGTCAGTTCTACCCTGAACTTTAAAGACACATGGTGCATTCGTTTACCCTGAGACATCAGATATTAACCCTGATAATAATTTTACTCTTAGAGTTATTTTACTCATCAAATTATAACTCATGCATGCATGCAGGCAGACTGTAGGTACGAGCAAAGCTATGGTAAGCTTGTTATTCCCCAAACAGGCTGACTTTTTGTATTTAATAGCTTATCCACAATATTCTTTCGAACCTGTCGCTAGGGGCGAACAAGACGAATAACCCTAGAAGTTACCGTTGTTCGCGTTAAGGGATTTTTTATTGTTCCCCGCAAATTGTATCGCAGTGGCAACCCTAGCCTTGCATACTTTATGTCATTCAAATGATGTGTGTGTACTTGAGGTGAAGCGGTGCCCGTTTGTTTTTGTTACTTGTGTTTTTCGTTCGTTTTTATTTTTTAAATGATGATAAGGTCACCGAACTTGGCATAGAAGACACAGTTCATGTCCAACTAAATTCTAAAAACAGTTGAATATTATCTATATCAAAATAGAATAAAATAAAGACTGCACAAATCACAATAATCATTATCAGCCTCTTACGCTCTCACTGCTGGGATACCGGCCTTCTCTCAGAGAGAGAGGTATGGGCCAAAGCCCATAATCCACCACGCGGACCTACTGCGGCTTGGTGGATGTCACATATCAGCAGGTCTGTCAAACATTAGAGCAGCTAGAAAATTCTGACCGCTGGCCACATGTCTATTATATTATATATGTATATACGAGAAGGAAGGAATGGCTAACATTCCACAGAAGCCAGGAAATAAAGAAAGAAGAGAAGGAAGGAAGGGATATAAAGATTGTTTACTTATTAGCAATCCTTCCAGAATTATTCCGGAATATTAAAAATTCCGGAACTGTGACGAGCTTGTTAGTAGCTTTGTTAGTGGTAGGACTAACGCTTCTGCGAATGTCCTTCTGGGTTATTACCACCGCTTTGCTCGTGTAGTTTGCCGCCAAGCAGTAGTGCAAGCATTACTGTGTTCCGGTTTGATGAACAGAGTAGCCAGTGAAATTACTGGGCTTATGTGACTTAATACCTAATGTCTCAGGGTAACGAGCGCACTGCAGTGCCGCGCAGGCCTTTGTGTTTCAAAGTTCTGAGTGGCACTGCAATTGTTATGGGCCGGCGTTATGTTTACAAACCAGGCAAACGATCAGCTCGTCTCGGTATCCATTACTATAAAAAAAATTATATATTCAAAATTGTGTTTGTTAGTGAACGGTTTATATCCTTTCACGCGGCAACGAGCGACGGATTATCGTAATTAAAAATTAATACAAAAGTATTAATTTTTTATTTTATATTTAGCAAATATATATACCAAATAGCATTAAAAAAAGCTCTCCATTCACTCGAATTGGGAAAACAAACAATATTTTTCTTAGAACACGCCCGATCTTTCACGACAGTAAAAAACTCAATTACAATATAAATTCCAAAGCAACAGGCCACCTGTACCGTACAACTTATTAAAAAGTCTCGGCACTGACGCGCCCACCTGCCGATATCATAATCGCGAAAAATAATGTCTTTTCACAACTTCATTCTTTTTAAAAACTTTTCTTTGATATTTCCTCCCCGCTTCGATTTCGATCAAAATTCTTCCGATCAAAAGGGAGTGGAGCATAATTGCTACGGCATTATTTTCAGGTCTTCCTTGAGGTATTATAGCTTTTTATCGATCTTTATTCGATTAATTGTCTGCTAATTAGTTTCTGTGGCCGTATTAATTTCTAGCTGGGGAGCTTTTGAATGAGAATATTAAGTAGATGATTTTGCGCGAAAAAGAATGAGAGTCGCTTTTGTGGTGATTCTTATTTTTCTCTTTGTCAATAGGGAGAATGATTTAATTTTTCTTTAATATATATTTAGATTGAAGCTTTGTGTGACATTTTTTCTTAGTAAAATATAATTTTGATTTCCACCAAATCGTAGGTATTATAGGATTCATTTGTAATCAACGTGACCTTTGAGCATCATTTGCTGAATTAATATTTTCATTAGATTTATTTATTTGAATTTCTGAAAACGATTGTCTTTTAGAGAAACAAATATCATTAGTAAATCCTAAATTAGGGCTGCAGTTCTCCGAGTCGGAATAATCGAATCGTTCTCGAAACATCGAGTAGCATTCGATTGCTCTATTACTTCACCCTAGCTCGGTCGGTCCCCTATTTTAATGTCGTTACTTGTTAATGTATTGTTTCAGTGCTTTTTTATTGGCATGGGAACTAAAACAACTTGTTAAATAAAATGCTTTTAAAAGTGACACTATTAATATCTAAATAAAAAAATAAATCTTTTGAACCTTTTATTCAGGTAAGACTAACTCTTCTACGAGTGTCCGTCTGGGTGGCACCGCATTGCTCGTGTAGTCTGCCGCCAAGCAGTAATTTGTAACCTTTACTTTTTTCCAGTGTGATGATCAAAGCAGTCAGTGAAATTACTGAACTAGACTAACTAGAACTGACTACTAAATGTCTCAAGGTAACAAGCGCAATACAGTTCCGCGCAGGCCTTTGTGTTTCGAAGTTCTAAGTGGCACCGCAAATGTTATAGGCTGGCGGTTTGCTCACCATCGGGCAAACGAACGCTCGCCTCATTACGCACCAGTAGGTATAAAAGGTTGCTTTTTTCATAACATCCACCGCATCATAACATCATTCATTTTTTATATTTAACAAGACGAGCATAACAGACCTAGTATTTTGATTTCCCGATTGTAATTACTTTCTTTCTATTTCTCACCCTTCCTCGTCCACTGCCTACAATACAGTTATTTCCAAGCGATAGTCAACAGTTATAACACAATAAATCATAAGTGGCATTCCCATTGAGCAGGAAAATGAAACATGTTTCTTTGCGTCGAGTGACAGAAATCGAGTTTCATGATCGATATTGCTTTTATAATCGGATTGCGGGACCAGGTGACAACACTAAAAGATAAGATCTAATAACACATAAATAACATTGAACGGTCATATAATATCTGTCAAGGATATTTCCACTGTGGCTAGGCATTTTCTTGTGCTCTTCTGACTGGTATATCTTCAGATTCATAGCTATCATCTTCAAGTTTCAAACACTTTTGCTTGGCGGCAGATTATACAATCAAACAATTGCGATCCAATGAGGTAATGCCACCAGCATGCGGGGTTCGCAGGAAAAAGGTAGTGGGCTAGAACATTTGGATTATCTATAGTTCTATAACAGTGGCTTATAGATTATCCAACTGTTATGTAGTATCTAGTTAATAAATGCACTTAGCACGTTCAACAAAAACCTAAGTGGCACTGTAGGTACCTATAGCGAGTGTGGCCGAGCGGGAACTTGTGCGACTTTCAATCCGACGCACCAGAGTTCGAATCTCGACTCGGCCCGCACCAATGACTTATTATCAAGTTATGTGCGGATTATTCACAATCGCTCTGAAACGGTGAAGGAAAACATCGTGAGGAAACCGGCATGTTCAAGAAACACAACATTCGAGGATATGTGTCATCCACCAAGCCGCACTGGGCCCGCGTGGTCCTTATTATTATGGCCCATAACCCTCTCTGAGAGAAGGTCGGTATCCCAGCAGTGAGAGCTTAAGAGGCTGGTAATAGTATAATAATTGTAGTAGGTACCTATCTACGTATGAAAGTACTGTGGTTTATCAAGGTTGCACAACGATTTCGAAGATAAGGAAGAATTCGCATGAAATAGCGCAACAAAAAATCTTTAATTAGGTCTCATTAATATGTTTTTTTTCGCGGAACTGGTTATACAATGTCCGAGAAAGTGGTCCAAGTCTTTTGTGCCGGCGAAAATAATAAATGTTTCGAATGAGTGACAGCCGAAAGACCGTTTCGTAATTAAGAGCAGAGAAGTGGAATTAAGCATACGGTTTTTGTTTGCCGTTGTCTTCGCGACGGTAAAGGTTCTGACTTTTCCGTGTCAGTGTACTTGCTTATTTTGGCAGTATTAAGGGCAATGATTTGTGGGGTACGTATAATGGAGTCGATCGTTGGGTTCGTTGACCCGCCTTGTTGCCTATTATACAGCGAGAATATGTTTCAGTGTAAATTTGTAAAGCCTTATTCTTATGATAGGTTGGTTTCTTTTTATACTATTTAATATCAAAAAGTATGTTAAAGCAAACGTGAAGTGCGCGGCATTTTCTGGAATTGTTTCTAAGTCTCGTCTAATCAACATTATCATTTAACAAAATTCAACATACTTCAAGTGAATCAGCTGATCTAGGGCTGCCCCGAAATTCTGTAGTCGAATTTTGACGTAAACCGTAAATGCCTTTTCTTCAGTGAAAAATTCCGAATTTCAAAAACTCGTAAAACAAATGTGGTTGAACTCCAGGAATAGATTGACTCCTATTCGAGATAACATATTCAAACTCAGGCGGTAGAAATAACTCTTGCACACTCACACCCCTGCACTAGGTTTCCTTGGATCGTAGGTAACATGGACACAGATACACAACATAAAGATCCAAGATCCGAGAGCAAACTTTATGCTCAGCACACAATGTTTGCACCGGCCGGGGTTCGAACCCAGAGCCCCTCGCTTTGCAGGCAGAACCCAAGGTTCTAGTTAAAAGAAAAGGCTTATCCAGCATTTACCGGGTTCCAAAATAACATACGTAAGTATAAACTAGTACAAATTATGACCGCGTAGATCCCGTGAGCGCCCGTAGGATACCAGTTCGTGGCACCATCTTGAAAGAGGAGCAGAGCGCTTGCCATTAATAATTCAGACCTTGCCTGCGATGCATTTGTTTGTGGTACCGGCGCTGGAGACTACCAATGGTATATAGCAGTTTTAGCAGAGTGAGAAAAGGATGAGTTTTCAAAAATATGTGTTACAAAAAAGATGAGTTTTAAAATGATAGAAGAGTTTTTAGGCTGATTGTAAACAAAACGCCTGTAGGTAAGTATTCCTTGCATTGTCTATTCTTCAACGATTACTTACATAAAACCAGGAGATACGATTAACTCTTCTGCGAGTGTCTGTCTGGGTTGGTAGGACCGCTTTGCTCGTGAAGTCTGCCGCCAAGCAGTAATGTGCAATTATTACTCTGTTCCGGTTTGATGAGCAAAGTGGCCAGTGAAATTGCTGGGTATTGTCTCAGTGTAACGAGCGCATCTGCAGTGCCGCGCAGGCCTCTGTGTTTCAAAGTTCTGAGTGTCACTACGATTGTTATGGGCTGGCGTTATGCTTACCATCAGACAAACGACCAGCTCGATTCGTTATCCAATAATATAAAAAAATAAAAGCTAAGAAGAAAATATTATATAAAAAATATTCAAGGAACATTAATTATATTCTATTGAATGCACGGCTTGTGGCACATTCAATTTCAACCAAGAATAGATATAAATAGAATGCGCTTCGAAGCTCTACAAATGAGTTCAAGGCAAAAAATGTAGGTAATTTATTCAAAATATCATGCAGTATAAGAATTGCAGATTCAACACAGATCAATATATTAAATAACTAAACTGAAATAACTTATACCTACTCTTGATGATTCACAGGTTTGTTGGTAGGTGGAAATTGCTATTAGTGATATGACCGTTGTAACGTCTTGTCGGTAGCTAACCGGGAGAACAATATTTAATCAACTAAAATGTTATATTTGTCAGGATATTTTAGTAGAGCTTTCAAATATCTTCCATCCTTGATAAATTAGATGCCACTAAATTCATGGCCGTTAAATTTACACTTTTACATTTACACAAGCAAGTGGATTAATATTACAAGTCTAAAATACATATATTCTATCTTTTTCTCATGTTCTCGTTTAGAAAGAGAGATTGAAACTTAGATTTAGGTATGCGATGACAAAACCGACACCAGTGGTGTCGATTCACATAAACCTATTACTACCACTCAGTCATCAGTAAAAAGGGCCAGTTACACATACTCTTTAACCAGCGTTCGAGAACCGCTGGTAATATAGTTTCCTCGCTGAAGTTCCTGTTCATACGAT
Organism: Crocallis elinguaria; assembly: GCA_907269065.1. Taxonomy (NCBI): domain Eukaryota; kingdom Metazoa; phylum Arthropoda; class Insecta; order Lepidoptera; family Geometridae; genus Crocallis; species Crocallis elinguaria. Next base: position 6,568,062 of record OU026076.1, read on the forward strand.
CTTTGTTTGTTGATATCATAGTATACCGCATCGCGTTCCGTTGTCATGAATTATTCAACTAGCCCCATCTAGCTATCCGTTGTGTAACGACAAGTCTATTCCGTATTATCGTTTGCTTCTGAAGTTTTGTTTTCATGTTTGGTGATTTTACTCTGTGAAATATTGCGGGGAAATTCGCTCGACTGTACATTTTTTGACCGAGGTCAAATATTTTTTTTTTCCGAGGCTTTCTCATTCATTTCGCTAATAATAATTGTCAACCGATTTATACGATTCTATAAGTAGGGGATATATCAAGGGTGGTCCTTTAATAAATTTTATGAAATAATAGTTAATATACAAAGGTTGGAAAATGAGGGATTCAATTTCGTATATCCGCGATATTTTCGCCAGAGTCGGTCGCCGCTTTCTTAATAGCAATTTTTTATTTATGCTTCATGTCACCTTTTTACATTATCTAAAGCGATGATGTGGCTAAAGATGATAAACAATCTGGAACTAGAAAAGGAACTGGTTTTTGAGAGCTGCTGGGACAGCTGATAGGATGCTAGGACTGGCTCTTCTGCGAGTGTTCGTCTGGGTTGTTACCACCGCTTTCCTCGTGAAATCTGCCGCCAAGCGGTAATGTGCTTGCGCTTTTACTGTGTTCCGGTTTGATGAGCATAGTAGCCAGTGAAATTACTGCGTTTATGAGACTTAATACCTAATGTCTCAGGGTAAGGAGCGCACTGGAGTGCGGCGCAGGCCTTTGCGTCTGAAAGTTCTGAGTTGTTATGGCCGGTTTACAATCAGGCAAACGACCAACTCGTCACGTTATCAAACGACTAAAAAAAGAAATAAATCGGCTATGGATTTTCATCTTCACGATGGTAACAGACCGGGGAGCACTAGAAAAGGAGTTTAATCTCTTCAAATTTTACTTTGTGTCTAATAAATGTTTTTGTTTTTTGTTTCATTATAAACCTTTGTCCGCAGCGACAGACGAGGCATGCTGGAAGCGGCGGCAATACACGCGCTGGTCGGAGAGAGTGTTCTGGAGAAAGAAAGGCAGCTGTCAGAGATGATACTGCAGCTGCAGATGGCGAGGGAACAGCTTCTAGCCCAGCAAGAGCAAGCTAAGGTACGTTACCATACTAATATAATTTTTTTTTTATTTTTTATTTTTTATTTAATACACAATACGTTTGCAAACTAGCAGGTAGTAACAGGTAATAAGAGCCTTACTATTAAAGGCTGTCTAACGGTTGTATACAGTTACACAATGTTTTGTCTTTGTTGTTCTTTGACAATTTTAAACTGAATCGAAAGGGACAAAACATTGCGTAACTATTCAACTGTTATGTACAGTATTTACTCGTCAGGCCCTTAATACAATGTCTTTGTTGGTTAGTCCGTCTTTCACGTAACAGCAACGTATCTATGTGATGATAAAAAATTGCTTAAAAAAAGCGACGAACTGACTTCAGTGACCAACTGCTGAACCGATTTTGATGAAATTTCTATGGGACCAATCTGAAAGTATATCCTTTCAAATAAAAAAAGAATTTTCCAAATCGGTTTATAAATGACAGAGATCTGAGGTAACAAACATAAAAAAAATACCCACTGAATTGATAACCTTCTCCTTTTTTGGAAGTCGGTTAAAAAATGAGCCTAGTTTTTCAATTAACGGTTGTTTTAATGTTGTTTTGATTATCTAAAGGCCTACTTGGGCTTGCAGATTATCCCACCCACGTTCCCACAGGACCAGTGCATTTTTTCGAGATAAAAAGTAGCCTATCTTACTTTCCGGTCCATAAACTATATCTATGCCAAAAATCACGTCGATCCGTTGCTACGTTACTGCGTGAAAGAAGGCCAAAAAAACAAACCAACTAACACACTTTTGCATCTATAATAAGGTAGGATTTAGTAAATTCTTTTTTATTGAAAAGAGATACTTGCAGATTGATAAAGTGTTTTTCAGGAGGCAGTGTCGTCTCTTAAAATAAAGTCATTTACAATATTATAAAAGACAAGACGAAATAGTTTGCGAGGATATTTAAACATACAGAGAAAAAAAACAAGACATAGCGCCGCATATGTGTATGTACGTAATTTGTATTGTAATCTTGTGGCCACCTTCCTGCTCCATCATCAGGACCTTGGACATCATCTAGGATCAGATGAAAAGACAAATCAAACGAGCCCAAACTCGATGGGGTTATGTCGTTTCGTTACGAGTTCCTACTGCCGTCTTCCGGCTCCATCATCAGACCAGCCCTGTGCCATCAAATTGCATTACATGGAGCCAGGAAGTGGGTAGTGGAACTCTTCAGTGGTTAGAAGTAAACCTTTGAGTTTGGGCTCATATGATTCGTGTTGACGAGTCGAAATGATTGCACTTGGTGTAGACATTCCTATGATGTAGCTAAGAGGTGGAAATTTGTGTTTTAGTTGTTTTAAACTAGATATTATAACTATTTGCGTAGACATACTTTATAGGCCGGAGAGTAACATAGGCTACATCCTCGAAAAATACACGATTCCAGAGGGAATCTCGGATCTCCACGCCACCAGCTAGTACCTAATATAAGCAAAGTAAGGACCAAAGTCTTATGACACATGACAAATATCTTTTGACCCCATAGAAAATAAAATACTTACCCAAATATTTTAAATATTTAGGTCATTCAAAAATAGGAATAGTTAGGACATGGAAATGTACTGTCACATGTCATAATTCAATAAAAAAAATAAGTGTGGCCTCATTGGTAATGTTGCCAAGTTAATGTTAGCATACTCTCAGGATTAAATTCAGATATAAAGTCTAATTACAGTTGAAATGTTTACAGTTTCAATATAGAAAACACTTAGATAAAATGACATTTTATAAACATTTGAACCGGAAAATGAGGATACGATGCTGAAAAATAATTATGAAGTATAACTACCTACCTATCTAGTAACTAGTAGTACCTACTTATAAGTTGTACAATGTCTGCATACTACCACAGATTAGGTAATAGTTACTACGTAAATACTACTGTCATTAAATATCTTCAGTTTTTTATCTTGCTTACTTTTACTTGAGACGAGTCTGAACTTAGTATAATACCTATCACAATAACAACGACGTGAAACTACCACGTGGTTATAGGGTAGAACTATCTCTTCCACGAGCGTCCGTCTAAGTGGCTACCACCGCTTTGCTCGTGTAATCTCGCCAAGCAGTAACGTGCAAGCATGACTGTGTTCCGGATTGCTGAGTAGTCAGGAAAATACTGTGAGACCTAATACCTAAGTTCTCAGGGTAACGGGCGCAATGCAGTACTGCGCAGGCCTTTGTGTTTAAAGGTTCTGATTAGCACTGCAGTTGTTATGGGCTGGTAGCGTTATTCTTACCATCAGGTAAACAACCTGCTCGACTCGTTATCCAATAGCATAAAAAATACTACGCAAAACTAAATTTCCACTACACCAAAAAGCCCCAAACCCTTGCCTGCGACACTTGTAAAAGAACAAACCTTTTTCCTCTTCCAATCTGATACGCTCAATTAGTATTGAGAGTCACTTTGTTTCCACCTTCCGTCCCGCAGTACTTTGCATGCTAGGTCACGAATTGAAAATATAGAAATAACGTCAGTACCTATGGTTGCACTGAACACAGAAAGGCCCTATACCTATCGTTACAACTTAATGGCTGTTGGCTTATTGGCTGTTGTCGAAAGTCGCAAGCATGCTAAGAAGAACAGTTGCAACACAATCAATAGGTGCTTGGCGATTGATTTTAATTTATCCATGATTATTTTTTGTTTAGTTAAGACCTGTAAAATTTGTTTAAAAAATTAAAACTTTGATCTCTTTATCTAATCCTTTTTAGTCATTAAAATATATGCAGAATATACATTAAAAACTAAAACAGAACTACAACTCCTATCAATAAAAAATTAAGAAAATAATTAAAAATCGTTTTAACTATCAGACAACAAAATGGTCTAAGTAGATTTCCCAAAATGCTGGCCGCGTTGTTCCACTGGATAGCAAGGCTGATCGTTATGTATAGGTAATTTCAAAATATTGATTTAGTGCTAAATCAGATTCCTCTACATATCTCAAGTTTGTCTTCAAAGCCATAGCCTTGACCAGATTAAAAACCTGTAGGTATCAATCATTTATTTTTGCGCTCATTTTATATCCAAATACATAAGTACTACAATCATACATAATTTATTGCAAGAAACTCTGTATTGGCATTATTAGTGTGATGTGTTTCGGACCAATAGGTAATTTAAATTAACCATATCAACTTGTAACATCAAAGCAAATAAATTTCAAAAATATTCATTGTCGGCAAAAAAGAAATAGGTAAGTATTCAAATTAAAAATTATTTATTCACCAGCCCAGAAGGGTACCTATAAGTAAAGGTTAAATGAATTTCCATTCCAAGTCTAAAATCGATCTAAATTAAAACTCCATTTTGGAACTCCTTTCAAAAGCTTAGCTACTGCAAAGACAAGTGCAGCGCGTCGAAAGGTCCACAGTATGGAGGTTGACTCCCTATTCGGTATTTCGCATTTCTACCGTTGGTTATTGTTCGTGAGCCGTAGAAGGCGATAGTCGCTTTAAGAAATGTCCATCACTTCGGCCTCAGTGTCGTGGAAGTGACGATTTTATTACTAGCTGTTGCAGGTTTATTATATACTGTTGCGTATTTATTGGGGCTGCTGGTGTGGGATTGTGGCGATTAGATTAGAGTGTATGCAAGTGTGGGTTTTATTATAGACTAGCTGCTGCCCCGCGGTTTCACCCGCGTGGACATTTTGGATTGCATGGTTTTTATTTTTTTGCGCGGAACCCTAATTATTTTTCTAAAATTAAAGTAGCCTATGTTGCTCCTTGTAACATCAGCTATCTGCCAGTGAAAGTCCCGTCAAAATCGGTCCAGCCGTTTCGGAGATTACCCGGAACAAACAGACAGACAGACAGACAAAATTTTTAAAAATGGTTGTTTTGCTATAGTTACCGTATATACTTTCATAATATGCATTTAGTAAAAAGCTGTTATTTTGATATTACAAACAGACACTTCAATTTTATTTATCTGTAGGTATGGATTGCAAGTTTTTGGAATGCAAAAGCAATTATGGTCCAGTGACATGATTAGAATTTGAATTTCTACTTATCTCATTGGTTGGTGAGCCGTCAAGTTAGTTTACATTATTGGACAAGTATATAAAATTGAAATTAAAATGATGAATAGAAAATTGTCGTATAGTTAGCGACAGATTTTCGTCTTGATGGTGGCTAGCTACGACTACTAAGTATTTAATGCGGTAGACCACAATGTAATGGTATAGCATCACGTTATTTTCCTTTAACGAAAACTCAAGTTTATTTTAGGAGCCGAGCCGAAGAAGTAGCTCAATACCTTTTACCTACAGCGCCACCAACTTTTCAGGCGGGCAAAATTGGAACTACAACTTTTTCTACACTAGCGACACTGTCGACTGAAAAGATAAGACGGTGGAGTGGGACTGCAATTTTGTCAGTGTATAATTTTGAATGATTTCTTCGTAAACACATCAGAATCTCGTCACAGCCGCAACAGGGCGCGTCCTTTCATCTCGAATCAATTTTCGCGCTCGGCGGCATTGTGGCGCGATGGTTCACAAAGACACTCGTACTAATGAATCAGCGATAAAAACTCGAACAACACTCGATCACATGCTGGGTGCAGGGTTGCCAGTCGTGTAATTAAACGGTTAAAGCAGAACTTATTTAAAAAAAATGGCAATCTGGATTGTGTGACTTGTCTTGGAGCACCATGATCAAATCTTGATAAAAGAAACAAAAAATACGTGTTCTAGGTTAAAAAAACCATAAAAGAACATGTCTAAATTATCTCATCGTCACTAAACATACTGGTGATAGTGGTTAACTTAATCTCATCTTTCATTCCGTTTTTCTTACTCATCTTAGTAGTATAGCTAATATTACGTAGATATACAATGAAAATAAAAGAAATTTACAAAAAATAGTCACCCCTGATAAAATAATAATTTGTTGCACAAAATTAAGCTTGATCATTACGGAATGTATTTGCTGCTCCCAAATAACAGTCCTTCTCAAGTTCTCACGATGCCCTCACGAGGCATTTGTAAAACGTATGGCCTTATTAATGTGTAGAATGTAGATAATTTAACTCTATCATATAGTGATTATATGTCTCAACACTTCTAAATTTGAAGTAGATATCAATCGGGTAAAACGCCAAAACAAGGTGACAGGGGTATTTATGAGTAAAACCAATATTGAGAATAGTAATAAATTATTATCAGGTGACCTCCGTTTTTTACAAAACCATCAGTTTTAGAATCTGGCAACCCTACAATTGTTTACGCTATAGATTGAAGAGGTTTGCCGTCTATAGATTCACTGCAAATGGGAACGGCTAATGGCGGGCTACGTTCGCATTCGCGCGCTTTTTTATTTCAAATACAGAACGTCCCTTTGTTTACTCCGTACCGGATGCATTTCGAATAGCGTTCGATACTGGTTGGTTCGATTTTATTTTTTTTTTCGTTTTGTTTTTCAACGCACTGTTTTCATCCTGCCAGTGTGCGTTGTGTTAATATTGCAAATTTTCTTTCAGCCGCGTGTATGAAATGCTCTTTCATGTTTATTGGAATCCCAATCAAATATAAAGTAATAAGTATCTAATGTACAAAGAGAACTTATGTAAATGTATGGATAATTTTCAGAAGTAAAGCGTTTGCGTTGTTTCCTCTTCATTCTACAGTTGTCTGGACGAGATTTCTGTGAGTGATAAGATGCCTGTTGTTATACTTAATTGTAAATCGTTTAAGGTGTTCAATGAAGAGTTTATCTGAATAATAAAAAATATAGAAGCAGTAGACCAGATACTTATCGCTGGGAAGAGTATTTGGACCTTTAATACCTCTAAATCGAAGAGTTATAGGTACTTAACTAGGCGAAATAGTGGTCAAACCTATCAAGTATAAATATTATCTATTATATAGGCAGCTATAATTAATAATGATGATGATGATGATAAATAAAAAGTACCTACTAAGCTAAACTTCTGCACCATTTTACTGCTTGCTTTCAAAAATTACAGGTCATAAGTCTTATTATGAGAAACGACCAGCTCGTCTCGTTATCAAATACCTAGTATAAAAAAAAACAAGCGAATGTTCAACTATTTTCATTTGCCTACATTTTCGTTTAAAAAAATATGAATCATGTTTGCCATTGTGTAGACAAACTCAAACACCAATTTTCTAATAAAACAAGTAGGCGATATAGAAAAGAGTTTTGTTACAAACATCATACATCCAAAACACAAACATTCAATAACTTAAACCGGCAGAGAGCACTCATCCAAATTAAAAATATAACTGGCAACACTGATAGGTATCAGCAGCCCCCTGAAGCCTCTAGACCCTACATTGTAACCCCCCGCCCTATGACAGCCAGACAAACGGAAATATGAAAATGAAACGGCGAAACGGAAAAACGCATCAAAACACCCTCTCTCGACGGACGCCGGACAAAAAATGAACACAAACGAGCGCTTAATTCGCAAAAAGCCCGTTTGATGTTGCTAATTGACAATCAGTCGGGGACGCGTCTCATTGGCCCGCTTCCTCGTTCTATTTTTAAAAATTAAAAACAAATAAATCACCGGCATGGCCGTCTTTAACAATGTTACGTTCGGTGAATCCTCTTTATGTATTACGGCGTTGGGAATTTTAATTTTTGCTCTCTGCAAATATTTTAAAGTAGGTATTTTTTTTTTATTAAATGCCGGAGTATAACAAATGTAAACTCGTTGTATATAAACCTATCTCGTTTACCGCTGTAAAAATTTTCAAAAAAGGAATGCTACACCGTCCGTCTACTTAAATCAGACTCAAAGAGTCGCTCTCAATAAATGGAAAAATATAAATATCAAATTAAAAAAAACCTAACGTGTCGGGGTTGAACGGTGTCAGAGCAATTAGTTAGTGAAAGAAATGCTAGAGGACGAGTGACGGACATGTGTGTTGACAGCGTTTTTGATTAAAAAGTTAAAGTGATAAAACATGGCGTCAGTAACCTATGCGCGGGAATTACTGTTCACTTATTTTGAACTCGGTTCAACGTTTCCAAGTTTCGAATGCCGTATTCTAAATTTAAATATAATTCTCTTAATTTTTGAATTTCATGTAAAAAAAACAAAAGAACTCTAGCGCTTACTTGATTGAGCGAAATAAGTAGGTACGTTATTTACTACCCGCCGTGAATCTGTTTTTTGAATCTAAGTAGGTATAAGTTTAGTTAAGTTTGTACCTACCTATTAGTTTTTGTTTTTATCTTAGTATTTAGGTACAATTGTTTAGTTATTTATTTTGCAACACTTCTGATGATTTTAAATATCTATTAAACAACTAAGTATCTATTAGTTATTGTTGAGGCAAAACAGCCGCGAAAACAAAAATATATTTTCGCCGAACTCAGATTCTTTATAATCCGTAACAACTGCGGAAAATCACTTAACCGCGTTTGAAAGTTTTTTCAGGCGAGTAATAGCTGTAACATTTTATATATTTTCATTTCTATAACCGTTAAAATGGATCATAAACTCCCGCCTACAGGCCGAGACGCCAATAGACTTCCGGTTGCACAGAACTACATATATTAATACCCACAGCTCATCGCTCAAGCTATTGTTTTCCCAATGATAATAGTCGAATCAAATTATTGGCTACATCACGCTCAAAATTAACCACGGAGAAAACGACTTTACGCCTAGATGTTAAAGGCGAAAATGGAATGTTTAACTTTCACTAGGGCAGTACAAAGCCGAGTGGTAGGGATAACAATTGTCTATTGTTACGCCTATCTCTTTTGCGCATCGCTCGTCTACTAATATAAAAAAGAGACGACGATATACAGCTATTGCGCTCTAACACAATGATCAGTGGAAATGGGCACGCCTTTGTGGCTCAGATTTTCCTCCATTCGTTGGTTTATTGGTGTTTTAACGTGTAATAAAGTTTACTGCGCATGTCTTGCTTTGCGGTGCTAAAGTTTTATTCGCAAAAAATATTAATTGAATAAGCATTTCATGCAAATGTGGAAATTGAGTTTTTACGACCAAGTATAGTGGAACAGATCGTACTTCGTTTGTAGGTAGATAGTATAACGAATTTCCTAGACCGGTCCGTAGTCATTGCACTGCGCGTAATTTTGCAATCAGTTTTCTATTTAAATTTTGATGCCGCTTAGAGAATTCTTAATAACAAATTAAAATACGGATAGTACAGTGATTTCTCTACTTGTAATATTATACTTTGTAAGAATCTTGACTTACTTAATGCCAAATTTAACTCTAAGCGGATACAGTAGTGATGTATGATAGGAGTACCTAACAAAATACATATCGATTACGGCAACACGCCAATCATAGACATGAACGTAGACTAATAGTGCTGTCAGGAAAGTAATCGATAAATCAGAAAACCGATTGGATCTGTGTCAGGCCTCTTCAAGAGTTTCGAAACAAACTAAATAGATTTATCATTATTTTATGGTTTTCCTGATGTTTAAATGCTTACTTAGATCGATATAATTTATAACTTACTTTGTTCTTGTATTAGCTTATCCCTTTTTGTAACTAAACTCATTACCCGTGTTACGTAATAAGTAGGTATATTCTGTGAAATTGTACTGAAATTACGTTAGTATTTTAAAGGGCTGTCATCCTTATTTATTATACTAGGTGAACAGATTTCTATAATTACTAAGTACCTATTTATCTACTTAAATCTTACTGACTCTATAAAATCGATGCGCCTTTTGTGAAATAATAAAACAAATATAGAAACTTAAATGATAATCAATTACATACGGCTGAGTTAGAGAAAATGCCATTATTTTCAGTAAAAAAATCTACTACTATTAAAAATGTACACTCACGGTAAGAATACCTTTGTCAGTTACCAAATTCTTTTCTTTATCACGTAAGGACACTTAGTACATTTTGATCTTACGGCAGTTAGCAGACTACTGTATAGAATAATATTTAATGCTGTGAAAACAAAGGTTAAAATAGCATTTAACCTTTGACCAATTGTCCTTTGACATAAAACCTTTTCGATAAAAACCATAAAATTTTCTCTTTGTTCATGAATCTTATAATGACAAAATCGTTGTCACTCTAGACTCTAGACACACTAGACTCTAGTTTATATGCCAGTATTGCGTTGCCGTCTACGTATTTCTATGTATTTGTCTAGACACTAGACAAATAGATTTAAGTAAGAAGTCTTAACACAAAACACTACTGCGCAAAGAAAAATAGACCTTAAGTTGACGAACCTTTTCTTACTGCGACTATACCTACCAAAAATACACCATCAAAATCCAACATTAAAAATCTACCATTTCTACAGTACTTAGCAAACATTGAAATATCTCACTTTATTACCTCGCTGCATGTATACTTGTACAACAAAATAATCTGCCTACATTAAGAAGGGCACGATTTCACCTTTGTCACTTTCCGTTGGTAGCGACACCCACTAATGGCTGCATTTATCTGTAAAGCAATCGTATACAGTTTACACTCCAAGATTTTGCTTACAGTTCTCAGCTATATTTTAATATCGAAATCACCTAGAAACTCGTCATAGCATGCACGCATTTTTTTTAAGGACTGTGCTGTTCGTCTGACGAACTTTACAGCGTCACCGAACGGCGGGAGAGCGCAGAAGGCGCTCGCATGCATGCATACAGATTGTAGCAAAGTTATCTACGTAACACCTTTTTTACACGACTGCCCATAAAACGAGTGTAATGTTTTAGGGTTCATGTATGTATTAGTGAGTTTCTTTATTCCACCATAACTTTTTAATGCCTGAACAGATTTGGATGTATCCTGTGACTTATCATTAGAATCTTTACGTCATCCCGAGTTACACTGGCTAAGGTTTTGCCGTGTTTTTTTTTTAATTTATACGTGTTTATATTAGGATAACGAGACGAGCGGGTCGTTTGCCTGATGGTAAGCATAACGCCCGCACATAACAATTGCAGTGCCATTCAAAACTGTGCTTGTGCGGCACTATACTGTGCTCGTTACCCTGAGACATTATGTATTAAGTCTCATAAGTCCAGTAATTTCACTGACCTACCTACTTTTTTTTTAGTAACTTTTTTATATACGTCTTGAAAATAGCGCAAGTTGTTTTTAATGTAGGTAAGTAGGTACTCTAATTCGCAATACTTAATTTACATTTTTGTTTAAATAATAAGTACCTACATCACCACGTATTATGATCGCAGACTTTATATCTAGCGTGATATTTAGCTAGATTAAAATATATTCATTCCACATTCGCTGCATTCAGTTTCTTCCACATTAACATTTCAGAGCATTTTCTCTTTTGAAAAGCTGCGAAGATTCCTTTGAAAAATAGGTACCTATTCTTAATTCTTAAGAGGGTTCTCAAGAGTTGAATGAAGGGGTGGTCCATAATTAAATAGTGTACGCTTAGTTACGCGAAGGAGTCCAGACAAGGTTTTGAAAGGTGAATTCTGCTTGAGTTACGCTGAAAGAATGCAGTTTCTGATTTCTTTGAGAAACGGGATTCTAGGAACTATTTACGCTATTTATTTATTATAATTAAATATTATAGATACTTCAATATTTTCCTGTCTAGTTCTAGTCATAAAGTAGGTAGCATATCATTTTTTGCTGCTCAGAAATGAAGCGTTTCTTCCAGAATATAAAAATAACAATAGTCTTTGAAAAGAATAGCCCAGCAAGATTGTCACTGATATGACTAAGGAATCAAGGCGATCTATCGTCACTAGTAGAGCTTTACCCGCCTCCCACATTACCTATGCTACAAACGGTAAGTATCACAATCAAAACAAAAGTTTCATAATCCCGCGCGCGTTTTTCCGAATGAAACATCGGAGATAAATTTTTGACTCTAGAGCCCGAATTCTCCGCGATTTTTCCTTTGCCGTTCTGAGCAATGGTTATGAAACAATGTTTGTTAGTCATCCTTTTTATATATGGCAAATTCCATCCATAGGACCAAGGCTACCAAGGCATTGTCGATTCCTCGCTGGCCTAGCAAAACCTGTCAACTTGACGACGTCAAATACCTATCGCTTTGTTCCGGTAGCTTTAAGAAATGTAAAATAAGGTTTTCAACATTATTCTACGTTTCCCATCTCCAAATACAAGTGAAGTCCCCATCACTGACCCTAAATCCCTAACAAAACTCATACTCAATTCGCCCGAGCCGAAATAAAAGAGGTTCCGCATCAGGGATCCGCAACAAACCGTACCGACGAACAAATCAACCTCTCTGCGCAACGAAACTCATTTACCGATACAAAACAAGACCGTGGCCTATAGACGGTCTCGGAAAATACAGAACAAGACCGCTACCAATGAATTCAATCGGAAAACGCGGAATAAAAGATTCCCGGTCAGTTTCTAATAGGTGCTCGTATTTTGTTCTGAAAACCTTGAAGTGAGTACGAATAAAAGATCGTTCGAGAAATGTGGAACAAAACTGCTAGTAATGGAAAATTCCACGTTTATTTATCAGTTTTCTTTCATTATCTTTTCTCATATAAGGTTTTAGCTGTGTTACTAAGACATATTGCACCTTTTTTTGCAGGATCATTTTTTCAGGCGTTTTAAAAAGGTCGAAAGTATTATGCCATCTCTTGGGAACAGGTAGGGTTAGGTATGATGATACCTACTAACCCTGCCTGTTTCCATCATCAGCCGGAAGACGTCCACTACTGAACATAGGTCTCTCCCATAGAACGTCACTTGGATCGACTACTCGCCTCTTGCATCCAACGGTTCCCTGTGGTTTTGACAAGGGGTTAGGTATACCTCTATAAATCCCGCTGAAAAAGAAAGTAGGCAACAATACTACCTAAGTCATATTATAACCTTTTAAAACAAACCCATTACTAATATTTATAATACAAACTCTGTCAATAGATAATTGCATGTTAATTAAAGTAAACCCTAGGGAACCAATCAGATCATTAATTTTTTTCCGATTCCACTTCCTTTAAAATTAGTCTCTTTAATTACTCTTTAAGAGATATGTCAGTACTTACACACCAATACCCGAGATTTTTCGATTCCAACTCCTATTTTTTTTCATATTGCCACTCTTTTCACCGTATACGAAGAATTAGCGCTGGAACTCGGCTCTTTGTCAGTGGTATTCAAGCGCGAGCACACAAATGCTTTTCTTGGGTGCTTTCACAGTTTTCTATGGAGGCAATAAGGTTCCCACGGACACAATGGGAGAAGGAGTGATGAAAAGTTAGGAATCTGGGCCGCGTTCCCGACGCACGTAGTGACGAGGTATGGTACATTCCCATCAGTTTTTATCGATATTATTTTTTTTACTACTTTCCCCTAGTAAAAATATAAATTCCCTAATTTTTTTTAAGCCAGTAAGTGACGAGACTAAGTTCGTTTGGCAGATGGTCATGCAGATCGTCACGCAGTTTCATAACAGCTCTATGAGTTAAAGTATTGCACGATACAGCATTTATAACCCTAAGACATCACCTCTAAAATTTCATGCGTCGGGTATTTTTATTTTGTTTTTTACCCTTCAAATCAGGTTCATGCCGATGCTTGCACACCTGATTATCGCCAATTAATATGTACGTTTATTTGGTGATACGCACTCACATAAAACTTATATAATGAAATATTATTTGATCGATTATGATTATATTATACATAATATGATTTAAGACAAATTGGTCCAGTTTGAATCGGTTCTGTTCCTACAGCTACAATTATCTACAACTGGAAAAAAAGAAACCTGTAACAATAATACCGAGCAAAATATCACAAGCTAGTTATCGATACCATTTTCCCAATAGATACCCCATTGCTGTTCTTAGTTATTCCCGTCACTTTCCAATTATTTTTGCGGGCTTTCTTCGCAGACTAGGTACAGAACAGTCCTATTCAAGTCGAACAAAACGCCGTCGGGTTTTAAGGAATTACCCGTTTTGTCCGCTTCCAAATGAGAGTACCGCTTAGTTTTTCCTTTTCCAACCAACTTGCAGTTAATTTATTTAATAAGTTGTGTCTGAATAGAACCTCCGCAGACCGAGTGCCGGGATGAATCAGACTTTTCTTTCTTCTGTTTAAAAAAAGAACTTATTCTTTTTTTTTTCTTGAAAAGGAAACAGTGGTGGTTTTATTTTTTATTCTTTTGTGACAGTAGCTTGTTTTCTTTTTATGAAAAGGCTTGCTAATTAAATGTTTATTCAAGAATTCTGTAATAGAAAACAAACAAGCTTGTTATCGTGTTTGTTTATATTTAAACTAACGAGTTTTATCTACATTTTAATAATCCATTTCGTCAATGTCGCGTCGTCTTTGACCGAACTTTCTTTAACTAAAGAAAGAAAAACCACTCAACACGCGTTCACAATGTTGAACAATAACTTTGAAAATCGAATTTAATTGTATTTAACGAAAGCAGTAATTTGAAAAAAGAATAGGTGTGGTCGAGAACTGTATTCATCAAAATAATGCGCAGAACGTGATTTTTAGTGAAGTCTCGGGATAAGCGAACATTTTTCGTAATGCGTTCGAAACGTTTAACACGCGGGAGTCGACCGCTTTTTGTTTTGTTTTATTTTGAAAGTGTTTTTACCTTTTTCATTTTTATTAATTGGCAGACTATAATTATTGTGGGGAGTTTAGAAGTATTTAAATAAGATTTGTCGGGAAATAGATAAGACGCCTGCTTGAGTAGAAAAACTTTAGGTGTATGAGTTAATTTTTGTCTAATTAAACAGTTAATAACGTTTATGAATCTGCCTTTTTTTCGTCATGTAGTGACAATAACAAATAATACCTAGACATTTTTCTACTATAATCTATAAGTTCTGCCCCACCTCGTTCTGTCCTGGATAAAAGGTCTCTCTCATTTCCTTCCCGAAATCTCGAGATTAATGGTATCAAGTTTCCATAAGAAAATAAATTAGTAAATACATTTACTTATGTTTAATTTGAAGAAGATTACTTATTTAAAACACGGTCACAAATGATAATACATCAGGTAAAAGAATAAACAGAAAAACCAGTAACATTGAAGTTTTTTTATTTTATTTCACATTTCGGGTTTAAACGTAATTTATTGATGGTAACACCAAAGCTCTGAAAGAAACCACCTTGTCAAATTAAGAAAAAAGATTGGTATTATAAAAAATAGAAAATGGATCCATTTTTTTACGTCGACAAAGTTGGTACCTACTTAGTGATTTCCTACGGATTTTAATCATCTTTAAGTAAAAAAGGCATTGTCCTTGCAATGCACTTGACTAGAAGCGAATTTAGGCATTCACATCGGCTCCTAGAGGGCGCGAATAAAACTGAAACGACTCTTGGGCTCAGATTCAGAGACGAATATCTAAGCGTGGACTCACGCTTCCATACGTCAAAATTCTATACAGTTTTAACATATGGAAGCCAAAGTCTACGCTTAGAACCGTCTCTGAATCTTAGCCTCAGTGCCCGTTTCTAGTCTCAACTATTTATATAGTGCCGACCGGCCACTATATCAAAATTCCATCATTTTCCATTTCTAAATTATTGATGAAAAAAGCCAAATCGAGAGGTAACCACACAGACCTTTCTATAAAAAAAAATTAAACCAAAAAAGTTTCCGTTCAAAAAAGCGATGAAAACTGTTACACGTGTAACCTTGATTCCAGATTGAAAAAAAAAAACAAAAATACTCAAGTTAAAATATGTAACGGATGTCTCCGTCAAATGCACCGGCCAAACTACCAATATTTCTCTAGCAGATACAACAATAACGTTTAAAAACTACCAATTCTTAGCCAACTTTCTGAATATTCAAATATTTTTTTCGACAATCAAAACAGTAAATAAGTTAACAGCTCGATCAATTGTTCTATTTTTTAAACTGTAAAATGTGAGAAATAAACATGTCACAATAGAATGACCACAAAAGAAAACTTGTGGTACGAAGGTGTGGTGCAAGTTATAAGCGTTTAAGTATTTTGCGATTCATACATAAAAATTATCCTCAATTCAGTCTTTGTGCGAACTTATGTACCATGTGAAACTACACTATCATTGACTGACAAATTGTATTATTTTATTTACTAGCCTCTGCCCGCGACTTCTGACGCGTGGATTCAACGTCAACGATCAACGTCACTTGTTCAATACGGGGCCGTAAGACTAAAAATATGCAATTTGGTGATTTCGCCGTGAAAAAAAGGTTATGGCGGAATAAAGAAACTCACATACATACATGAACTCTACACACATATATACTCCTTTGTTGTACAGTCGTGTAAAAAGAAAGTTTGTTTGTTATCGGTAATCTCTGGAACCACCGATTGTAAAAGATTTTTAACCAATAGGAAGCTGCAATCTTGACTGCCATAGTTAATTTTTATTCTTATTACACGCGTGCGGAGTCGTATGCAGAATATAGTTTATATATTGCAGATTCCGTCACTTTCTTATCACTTAAAGAGGTGCAATTCGTCCATCGACAGATGCGATGAACATTTTCACAATGATCGCCCCGTCGATTTATGTAATAGGCGTCTCGGCCGCCTATCGCTCATTGGCCGTTATATCAAACGTCATTTTGTTGTAGATGTTAAGGTGACAGACGTTCTGTCTGAAACAAATTGTTAAGATGTCTAACAAAATGGTAGGTGCAGTCCTTCTATCCTCCAACTTAAATAAGTTACTTAATATCTATGACAATAATGTTATATGCACTGTTACGACTTACTACTGTTAAACGAGGAATTATTATTCCTTATACATTTTAGCTTAGGTACCAAATATTGGTTTTAACAAAAGAGTCACAGAAAAAAGAACGAAAAATCGAACAAAGCTTAACACTTAGATACACCTACTTACCAATATTCACATTGTGATCAATTTCCTTTGCATTATAGCTTAATTTTGAACATAGTTATCTTGCTATGGTTTAGTTTAAAACGGTGAAAAGTTTTTCACCTAAATATGACTGTGTGTTAAAATTTCATTTTATATCAAACTGACAACTACTACATAGCTTACATTTTCACAAAAACGCTCAGTAAGAGTATAACGACTTCCACAAATATCACCAAAATATTCAAGCCTACTGTCACCTTAACTTGCGCAACGATAATAAGACATTTGTCTGTCATCGAAGCATTTATTTCGTTCCAAACATCACAGCGGAGTAGGATTTAATTCAGCCTTTACGACAGATTTACCGTTCACCGTCTCTATTGTATTTGTGAGCAACCATTTCATTATTTCATCTCTCTTTTGTTTATTATTATAAATTTTCCTTTTTTCTTCGTTGCCGACGAAAGAAATGCGCTGGTACAAAAATATTTTACAAGACGCTATAATTCCTACGGACATAATTTATATCTTTATCAGTAACAGCAACACCTTAAATTGTTAAATGATATATTATTAAAATAAATTGTTCACAATTTATAGGCCAAATTGTCACCTAATTATTTTAATGTAGAAAATGTGTTCTAATTTACATAACTTGCAATAATATATGATCGAGATAAAGCAGTATATACGATACAATCGTTGAACAAGAAAAAATAATAAAATAAGCAAACTCTAAATTAAGTAGGTATTTTGCTTTACTATTATTTTGATATTGTTTTTTTGTTTATAATCATTGATCTGAAAATTAAAACTTAAACAGTTTCTTGAAATAAATCACACATCTCCTTGATTGAATGTTAATTTTTCTATCTAAAATTTAACCAGTTAAAAGAACCATTTTGATGAACAAACACAAAGTAAGATTAAAGTAAAGAATACAGTTACCTACTTGTGTTACTGTTATCTTATAGTGAACTCGGAGCGGTTTTGATTTTCTTATACAAACGTTATTATTGGCCGATGCGGTAATGGCTGTTTCTCTTTGATTACGCTCGGAATAGAATTTTTTTCTCAAATACGTAATTTACCCAATAAAATCTTGGCTTTTTGGAAAGAAAAGGAAATTAGTAAGTCAATTGCTTTTTAGATTGAGTTTCTTTAGTCATTTTTATTTACTTATCATAAATACACACAGATTGAAAACTAGATTGTTTAATACTACTAGATATTTGTGTATAGATTAACACGAAATTGATCTAGTGCTAGACAGAAGGTCAAAGGTTCAATAAAATTCTAAAATTAAATTACTTTAGCTTTTAGATTCTATTATGAATATTTTAGTCTTCGATGATATCTATATCTAAACAAAATACCAAAGGCATGAAAACACGTTGACTCCAAAAAAAGCCACAGTAAAAATTATGAAGAATGTTTTGTTTGATCATTTTTACTATCTTACACCCGTCGTTAAACACTACAAAACCCTTTCTACGATTTCATTAGTGAAACATATTCTAGTCGTCGTGGGCGGCAATGTTTGTGACAATAACTATATAACAACAATATTTGAGCTTTGATCTGTGCTGTCATAAAATGAATATGACAGGATATTTAAATTTTCAGCCGCGGCTGACAATTTGACGTTTTGCACGGTTGTTATTAAAATACTAGAACGTGAGGAATGAGTGTCACGTGTGCAAGATTGATGGTTCCAGTGTGAGAGGTTACTATGCTGGAAAATATAACATTATTCTAAAAAATACGGGATTTAAGGTCGTATGTGTGGGCATTTATATAGTAATAATTTTATAGCTGACAGTAATGATCAGTGAACATTAAAACGCTGTCTTACTTTTATTTTTTCCATTGCCAAAATTCTTTCTAAAGCTCTCTAAAGTCTGTATTTTATGTAATTACAATAAACAAAAAATAAAACAACAAAAACTAAATATTTTGAAATTAGTTTTAAACTTAAATGTCAATGAAGAGGAAAAGCTCTATGGCGATTTTCGTTCGAAAAATTCATAAATATAAATTACCTATAGTTGGACGGCAAAAACTTTTGTAATGATAAAACCATGCCATGACTCATATATTAATCATTACTACTAAAATGGCTTTGAAGACACACCCACCACAAATGCCAGTGACCAAAAAGTTCAGTGACAACTACACTTGACACCTTGTTGACAGGGCAATGAAACAATCGATTGACACCAGGCAAAGGTCAGTAGTCTAATGTCTAAGCAAACAGGGCCTGTGAACAGAGGTTACAATGTAAACTGGCGAGTGCGAGGTGCTTCTTTGATCTCGCCGGTGCGTGCGTAGGGCTGACCTAAGCCATTTATTAAGATTGATTTATGTAATATAATTTTTAATGAAAAAATTGTTAAAGCGTTTCAAATGTAATATTAATTCAAATTTAGTAACATTACCAAAACATTTACCAGCATCAATTAGAGACTAGGTTACTATCGGTACCTAAGTTACGCGTTTGTGTACCTATTGCTAATTATTTTTGAACTTAATAAAAAATACAGAATATTGGCATAGTTACCATAGCTTATGCTAAAAATAAGTGCGAAATAACTTGTACATGGAACGGTGCGGTACGGTAGGTAAGGCAACCCTATCTACCACAGAGTAGTGCACAGAACGGAGTTTACGTTGGCATCATTCAAAATGTATGAAGTTGCTATTTACGTTTGACCAGAGCACTCATTACGGATTGTTATTGGAATAATAAAGAGAGAGGGATACACGCATCCGTCTAGCTGTGAGATCGTAACGTGTTTCCGAGTATTACTATCCATTGCGAAATGCGATCGCTTTATTCTCACATGGGATTCCGCGAACTGACACTTCTGTTGTTGTTTATTAATCTATGTTTATTTGAACTAGTTTTATGGTTGATACACTGTTTGAAATCGAAAAGTGTTTTTTCTGAATCTCATTTAAGATGATTTTTATTTGTCTCTGACCGAATTTTATTTAGTTATTTGGCTAAATATAACTTTATAACACATAATTTACTTTAATTAATTGACAATTTTAACAGTCGGTTCCTTCAAAATGTGTTGCTAGTTGTATAATTTATGATTACTTTTACTATGGCGTAACTTTAGGTTGGCTGAGGTATCTCAGCGGCCTACATTAAAAATCCTTTATAACCCACAAAAATAAGTAATAAAATGTTATTGTTAGACTCGCGAACATAGATAGGCATGTCACTTAAATAGGTGTGCACACAAATCTGTCTACAGGGTGTCCTATAAACCGAGTGTCATAGCCATTTTATTTGTCAGCAGACGTACAAGCGATAAAGTGTGAAAATGGAGCGAAGGGCGAACGTTAAAATGTCTTCAGGTGTCCGCGGTGAATTATTGACATTAATCACGATTGGTATTGAAAAGAGTAAATTACGAAAATGTATTTATTTCCCTCTAAACTAAACTAAATTCGAGTTGATCAATCTTCCTGCCCCATAAAATAGTTGAAGACATAAATCGTGTTCTTTTTAAATAAATGGTAACCGTACGATGATTTTGAAAATGATGACATCATTAAAAGCGTGATTTTCACATTCAAGAAAAAACTATTTACATAATTAATGTGCAACTAAAAAACTTTATAAAAGCGTCGTGCGTTAAAACTTACATTTTGTAGAGAAGTTGCTAAAGGCCGGCGCGACGACAAAGTGCCTTAAATTTTTTAATTGCGAACCGCCTTATGATTATTATTCTGCTTTGTGCATTCACAGGGTAACATGTGAGGCTTTGCGGAGTAATGTGCGAGCATTTTAGTTAAGGGCCATGTGTTAAGAGAGAGCGTTGAAATTTACCTGTAGGTGATAGAAATAATTTAACTTAAATTAATACACGTTATGAATGAAAAACTATGAACATTAAAGTTATTTAATACTAGCTTCTGCCTGTGGTTTCCACCCGCGTTCCCACAGGAATCGTGCATTATTCCGGGATAAAAAGTAGCCTATGTTACTCTCCGGTCCATAAACTATACTTATGACAAAAATCACCTCGATCCGTTGCTCCGTTACTGCGTAAAAGAAGGACAAACCAACAAATCAACAAACCAACAAACACACTTTCGCTTTTATAATATTAGTAGGATTAGTAGGATTCATTGTGATATTAGAACGCCTTTTATAACTTGGACACGATAAACATGGGATTATTGTACATTTTTTATCTTAATGAAAAAACCCTAAACAACAAATTCAAGACAGAACTAGAGTTGCAAAAAGTAAATTTTGCTGCGAAATACGTTTACATACAATTCTGTGTACCATGGTAAATCTTCACTCAACACTCAGATCGCTTTCGCTTATAGCCCCACCGTTCGCACTACACTTGGCCCGCAGTATTAGAATTTAATAGAGCCGTCTCTTTACCGACACCCTGTATGTGGACCCAACAAGTCTCCTTTGAGTTTGTACAATATTATGAATATTACTCATTAGTGGACTTTATAATAAACCAACAGTTTGTTGTGGGTTTCTGTGCGGAATTATACTTACCGAGTTTGAACAATTACTTCTAGAAACTAATTCTAGAACTTTATACAGCTTTTTAATCAAAATATCTCGGTGACGGAGCTTTGCTCGGTGTTTATAAGCAAACTATTTTTGTGTAAACAAGCGTTTTTACAAGAAATACAAATGTATAGGTAAACAAAAGCAAAACTTGACAATCTAAATTCAAAATTTCGTCCAAATCCTTATAGCCGTTTCCGAGCTATACGAAATCCTACTAATATTAATAATGCGAAAGTGTGTTTGTTGGTTTATTGGTTTGTTGGTTTGGCCTTCTTTCACACAGCAATGGAACAACGGATCGACGTGATTTTTGCATAGATATAGTTTAGGGACCGGAGAGTAACATAGGCTACTTTTTATCCCGGAAAAATTCACGATTCCTAAGGGAATGCGGGTGAAAATCGCGGGCAGAAGCTAGTAAATTTATATACTTACAAGAATTGCTCGTTTAAAGTTGTAAGATTTAATTGTTACCTATCTATTTATTTTTTTTATTTCAGGTATGTCGGCAACAGAAAGGAAAAGATAGTAAGTACATGCATTCACACTTGGCGCAGTTGTTTTGACTGAAGGTACGCGATCAATGTCTTTTACGACTGCGAGCGAAGTCATCAAACACTTTGAACAGAAGTTCAACTATGAACTAGGTTTAAGGCCAGGATACTCCGTCCGATCCGTCCGATCCGTTGCTCCGTTGCAGCGTGAAAGGAGGACAAACCAACAAACAGACAAACACACTTTTATAATATAAGTAGGATAGGATAGTAGGATGTACATTGTACACATACAAACAGTCCGTTTAAAAGATCGCCTTTGTACATACAACAGCTCGTGCATTCCTTTCGTCAATCCGCAAACAACGGCATTACACGAACCGCTGGCTTTTATCAACTTTATCAGCATAATATTCGCCACCGTGACCAAATTCGTCTATTTTTTTGCTCCACCATAGTCAATGACCCACCCGATTTGAAAGCTAGGGCGGCAAAAAGCGCACATTCGTTCCAAAATGAAACTCATAATCTTGTCTTGAGTTGCTAACACATATAATAATACAAACATTTTACGAGCGAGTGTGGCCGAGCAGGAACGTGTGCGACTTTCAATCAGACGCACCATAGTTCGAATCTCGACTCGGCCCGCACCAATGACTGATATCAAGTTATGTACGGATTATTCACACTCGCTTTAAAACGGTGAAGGAAAACATCGTGAGACAACCGGCATAATTCAAGAACCACAAAATTCGAAGACATGTGTCATGCACCAAGCCGCACTGGGCCCGCGTGGTGGATTAAGGCCCATACCTCTCTCTCTGAGAGAAGGCCGGGATCCCAGCAGTCGGAGCGTAAGAGGCTGATAATCATGATGATGAAACATTTTACCGAAAGCCTGTCCAATTCGCGCACAAAACATGAGAACGTCAATAAACCCTAACGCCACAATCTAGCCACGCCACATTCACTACTTTATATCTCTCGATAACAGAACAGAATCCTGGCCCGACCAGTAAGAAGCTATAAAAATGGCTGCAACCAGGATCAGATAGTAACGTTTAGTAAACTCAAGTGCGTTGCCGGTTAACTGTTAAAAGGTAATTAATAAGGAAAGTTCCCATGTGTGTACAGTTGACGGCAAAAGTGGTAGATACCTATTTATTTTTTTAGATGTATAATGAAAATATGCCCTTGCTTTTGCAAGCTCAAAGTTACAAACTGGGTGAGAGCTATGATTTGAAAGTGGAAATCGGTAAAATTTAATATTACGCCCAAAGCTGAATTAGCTAAAGACTGCCTATTAGGTTTTAGGGTTCGATTTCCGGCTGGGGCAAGTCTCGTGTAATGAGCAACAAATTTGTTCTTGGATTTTTGATGTTTGTGTTGTTTATCGAGCCTAGTGTGTATTGCGTTTTTTGTCGTTTTGGTACTGGTTTCGAAATTTTTTTTTCAATAGACTCATTTTATTGCAGCGACGCGTTATTGTGGTAACGTAAGCTGCCTCTTAGCTACTAAAACTTTTTGGTTGTGACAACCATTAAGGCTGTAGATAGATAGTAGAAAATTTGGTTTGCTTATAGATATTGATAGGCAAGTTGAGTAATGACGCTGATCAAAGAATTAATCTACATACTCCCAACTGAAATATGCTCAAGTTACGGTGAAACACTTTTGTACCTACCAGTACTGTTATACGTCAAGAAACTTAAGCGTACAACATTATAGTTTTAATCGTCATCTTTAATTGTACCACAGGCTATTATACAACTACGCACATCACTTGCATACAAGAGATGCGTTGCTATACAAAAAGCGAAGATTAGCTTGCAGTTGTCTATCATCGATGCAAAAAAGAACCAAATTTCGTCTTGAATGTTCAGTTACCGTAATATGTTGACCAACTTTATTATAATTATGAATTAGATATCTATAGGAAAAAGATGATAAGTACCTTATTATTAGCATTATTATTTAATTTTTGCCTGATTATTATCAGAACTGGTCTGATAATTGTTTGAGGACGTGCCATTTTTGTCTTCTGTGAAAATATTTAGGCAAATGGTAATAATTATGACTGGCCGCCCACTTATCTACGAGCCTACCATAAAGGAAGAGACGGGTCCATCGTCTTTATTAATACCAGTTTCATTCTAATCATACCTCTTTAGGTGTTTTTAGAAGTCTAGCGTTGCTCTAGTATTTTTATTAGTGACGTTTTAGGTGTTTGTGTGTAGTTTTGCTATCCGATTACCATTATATTTACGACTAGCTGCTGCCCGCGGTTCCACCCGCGTGGAGATATTGGATTTCGTGGTTTTTATTTTTTTGCGAGAAACCCTAATCCCTTTTTTAAAATTAAAGTAGCCTAAGTTACTCCTTGTAATATCAGCTATCTGTCAGTGAAAGTCCCGTCAAAATCGATCCAGCCGTTTCGGAGATTACCCGGAACAAACAGACAGACAGACAAGAATTTTAAAAATAGTTGTTTTGTTATAATTACCGTATATACTTTCATATGCATTTGGTAAAAAGCTGTTATTTTGATATTACAAACAGACACCTCAATTTTATTTATTTGTATAGATAGGTTTTTTTGTTTAGTAAATTAATAGTCTTCAGAAATTATTATAAGTTTTTCGCACCTGATTTCTTAACCACGCGTGACCAAAATGCTGGTACAAACAAAGAGGCAAGGCCGCCAGGGCCCTACTTAATAAAGCTGGCAATTCGACATATATGTCAAAAAATGACATAATTGTAGAATTGTCGCGGTTAGGCTGTTTAATAAAAGCGACAAATATGTCCAAAATCGACAGGTAAAATCTTGACATATTTGTCATCTAAAAACGCGTTTAATAAAACTCGACATATGTCAAAAAACCAGAGTCAAATTTAATCTGACAATAAGAAAATTGTCGGATTGTCCGACATATTTGTCAATTTTCCACCATGACAATTTTGTCGCCTGTAAGTTTTATTAAACAGAAAAATTGTCGAATTGTCACTTTTTGACATATGTCGGACTTGTCGGATTGTCATCTTTATTAAATAGGGCCCTGAATATATGGTCCCAGTGGATCCCTATATACCAATGGTAGATAGGGGTCGCACATTTGGATCATCTATAGGCCTCTAACGACCTATAAACATACAGTTCCGACTGTTTCTTCTTCTGTTATATTCTTTTATTTACTGAAATATACTTTACATTTCAGTGAATAAAAAGCAGATTAATTAGCATAATTTAAATTAGTATTGGATGAGAAAAAATCGTTGAATTCGGGAAACTTTTAGATGCACTACCTATGTTTCTGGTAATTATATATTTTTGTAACCTTTAATTTTTAGTGTGTCAATGTGATGTTTTTAAACCTGTATAACGACAGTAATTATATATTTTGTCTTTCATGCAACATCCCTTTTTTTACCAAATTAGACACGCAGTCATCGAGTCAAAATAAATTCCATCCTTCAAATATCGATAACCAATAAGTATTACCAGTAATCGTTTTTTTAAATATCGTTAACCAACAGCGAAAGCATTATAAAGTTAATAAACGATCATTATGGCTATTGAACAGCCACTTTATAATACAATCGGTGTTTAAACACGTCCCATAATTTTCACGGCTTTAGTTTCAAAAACATTATCATATTCACGTCATATGCTTACCTTCCGAAATTAGACACGAGAATTTATTTACCTATAAATACGGGCCTACTAGTGTGACAAAACCGTCGTAAGAGATTGGATTCCGATACCACCACAAATGTAAACCAAACAAATTAATGCTTTACGGTTGTAAAATTAAAGCTTCGAATTGTTTGTGTAGCGTTTGGAGTGTTCAATAAAATATTCAAATAAAAATATAAATAATGTTAATGGCCAGTTCACACCATAGTTGTGTCGAGTCCCACGCTTGACTGACATCGGACTCGTCAGTTCTCAGCCCACTTGATACGTGTAACGATGCTCTCTTGTTTTAACTGAAAGCTATTAGATGATAATCACACATATTATATTAGTAACTTACTGGCTGTGCCTGAAACGATACGGGTTTTCTTTTTTTAACCGACTTCAAAAAACAAGGAGTTTCTACCTAGAAACTCCTCCTTCTTCGTACCTACAACTGTACCCATGTATTTATTTTAGTACCTGGGTGACTGAGCTTTGCACGGTAATTTTTATTATAAATTGCCTTTTTATAAGACATACAACTACTTAATAAGTAAGCTTAAAAAGCAAAACCTTATTTACACATAAGGTCGGTTTCCATTGATTTAAAAGAGAAAAAAGATCGCACGGGCGTAAAAATTGAGAAAACATCCAACAAAACATGATTACTTCAAAACTAGATGCCTAATCTAAAATGTACCACAACTAAATTTTTTGTCATTATATAATACGTAAGTCTTGTTAATTTTGCGATATAAATTACAAAGATACTTCATGTCAAGCTTGTTTTTAGAGGGTGAAAATATGATCAAAAACTAAATCTACTAAACTAAAAGGTAGAAATCTCATGTTCACTCAACATAAATAATAATCATAGAAAAGTGATTATTAGTTTGTATAATTTGATATGAGTTATACAATACATAACCTTCGCTCAATTTGTTTTAATCTAAATGTAAATACCTACCATACAAAGATGGTATCAGTAAAGCATTAGTTAAAGTAATGGTTGAAAATAACTGCTAGAAATCAACGCTTACGAACATATGATATATTGATCATATGGCCGTTAATTCTTACCGAAAATTGACAGCAGATAAGCTACAGATCAACTGGTTCAAACATACGTATATTATCTATATAATTATGGAATATACAATTACCATACAAATAATTCATAAAATTCAGAAGCATGAATTAATTGTTTAATTGATAGTTATTTCTAAGAAGATGCATTCAATTAGAATTAAAGTGAATACTTCGTATATTAGGTTTGGTATATTATGATATTATTCAATTACCTAAGATTCGAAAGCAACGACAAGAGTTGATTGGTTAATTGATCGAAAGAAGTTTAGTAATTAGCACTTTGACAGCTCTCGCGTTGTGACTTAGTGTCGGGATCGACGACTAGGGAATTCACAAAAAATTGCAATTAACAATGCAAAATATTTATTACATTAGCAAAAACCACGGAATACGGAATATTACAATTATCTTTTTTAAATTATCCGTTTTAAAAATGTTCTCTACTAACGTGTTTTGGTTTTTTTATACTTTTTGATAACGAGGCGAGTTCCTGCCTGATGGTAAGCTTAACATTGGCTCATAACAATGGCAGTGCCACTCAGAAAGAATCCCAAAGGCCTGTGCGGCACTGCGGTGCACTCGTTACCCTGAGACATTAGGTATTAAGTCTCAGCTTAGTAATTTTACTGACTCATCAAACCGGAACAAACGAATGCTTGCTCATTATAGACAGTAGTGATAGCGAATGATTTTTCTTTTTCTTATATATCTAATAAATCGCATTGACATTCATTGTATATTGACATATTTTTAATTTTTTGACATTGTAGCGGCTTATTTTCATTATTTTATTTTGTGACATTGCATTTTCAACTAACTAATTGTACTTTTAATTGACATTATTGTAATCTGTAACTGTGTATTAACTACTATTTCCTAATGTGATAAATGTAATTGGTTGTTATCGTTTTTATCACAATAAACAAATTTGATTTAATTTAATTTAATTACTGTTTGGCGGCAGACTTCACCAGCAAATCGGTGGTACCAATTCAGACGCGGACACTAGCAGAAGAGTTATTTCTACCATGCACCATTGGTAAAAACCACGGAAACGGAATATTGCAATTATCTTTTTTAAATTATCGTTATATTATTTATTTATTTATTATTATATTTTTTTATTATGTTCTCTACTAACTATTGTGACTTGCTAATGTGTATAAAGTTTCATATAAATCGGTTCAAACATTTTCAAGATTTTGGACTTCAAATTTTGTATGTACGAAAAACCGCGAGGCGTAAACGCTCTCAATGTAAAAGTAATCCTATGGCCTATTGAAAATGCCCTTTTTCAAACAGTTTCTCTAACTCATAAATGGACATCGAGCCGTGTAGCAACCCAGCACTTTACAATGAAAACATTAAACAAACATAGCTAAGACTACTTTACATAATCTCAGCATGAATGCGAGCTTTCTTACATAAGCATTCAAAGCCTGTCTTTTCATATGTCCGTCTGTCTGTCACACAATAGAGATGACAAAACAAGCGATATTTTCCCATATGGGCGCACAATACGTCTTTGTCGAGCTGCGTGTGCGCAGCTCTTTACAATATGGTTGATGGAATCCTGCATTGTTTTCCTGTTTCTGTATTCTGGTAGAGTTGGTAAGTGATTTCTTCAATATGTCTGTGATTTTCTGATGGTTAACAGTTTCGAGAGGGCTATGCTTGGGGTTTCCCTGTGTGATGAAATCCAGAACGAGATCCGCAGGAGAACGAAAGTTACCGACATAGATCTCAAAGTTAGCAAGTTGAAATGGCAATGGGCAGGCCACATTGCTCGCAGAACCGACAACCGATGGGGAACAAAGGGTCTCTAGTGGTGACCACGAACCGGAAGACGTAGTGTATAGGACGGCCTCCCACAAGATGGACCGACGCGATGACCTATATAGTCAGAAAAAATCACTTGGATGCAAGAGGAGAGCCGATCCAAGTGGCGTTCTATGTGGGATCCCTATGTTCAGCAGGTGGACGTCTTCCGGCTGATGATGGTGATAATGATGATAGTTTAAAAATATAAAAATGTGTAATCATACAAAGCTGTATCGCAAAGAAACTTCACGGACTGTGGACCTATTTTATAAACTTGAAGCATACGTTAAAGCAAGGTTAACAAATCCCTGGTTTTATTGAAACTTGCCAACTTGCTCGAAAAAACCTATAAATCATTTTAAATATTAAATTTACCAGTGTGGCTAAAAGAGACGAATTTGCATTTCGCATTCCAAGTTTTCCCAGTTGTAAACATTAATTTATGCTTTGTTTCATCATAATTATAAATCTATGAAAATATAAACTGTTAATTAGATTTATCCTTCTCCGTTAAAACGGAAATACCAATAAAAACCCAATTGTAAAAACTATATTGAAATCAGCACGCTGCAGGTGTGTTGCAAATATTTATAATTTATCAATTTATATAACAGAACCGTTACATTGATAGCCTTAATTATAATAATTAAAACGAGAACAGGATATTTACTAAGAAATTTAGCATAACAACGTAATAAAATACGTGTTTGTTTCAAATATCCGCAACAATACAAATGGTAACGTTGCAAATAACGAGTTTAGAGATGCAGTCGAGTTAATATATTAAAAAAATCAAAGCTTTTTACGGCCGTGAGAATTTGGCGAATATTCGCGAAGTACTTCACTTGTTTTCTTTTTAACGCGTTTAATGATCCACCAACGCTGGGCACGACAATGTGCTTCAACGGCCGACAAAAGAATAAACGAGCGGGGCATAGACAACGACGTTTTGTCTCAGACCATAGACAAAAGCTCTTTCATCGCCACAACAATAAGAACTTCGCCTCATTTATCATACAGCCAGGTTACTTTCATTCAATAATTACAATGTACTGAGGTACAGGCTTCGTAACTTCGCATTGTGTGAATTAATTACACAACTACTTAATATAACTCACGCCTTTGTAATCCAAGATGGCTATAAAGTATCTCTGATTCAGCTTTTAACCTTATCTGTGAACATAAATCCTTTTGCCATTTGAGAAAAAGAAACATTAATTATGAGTGGTATCAGGTTACATGTGTGGAGTCGACAAAAGCAAGATCTGGGGTAATTAGTAGCCCTGATGATGAGTCCATGATAATGATAACGTATCGTAAATTTAAAAATGGAATGTCTTGATACTTTTTGGAATAAACAATAGCAGCCAGTATAAAAGAGCTTGCATAGTAGAGTTGCGTCGAAATATAAGAGGTCAAAGAAAATTGGTCATTGACAGCCATATCTTAGTCTACATTACGAGTATTTAGTGAAGTGAACATTAGTGAGATAGTTTCTTTTTTTCCTTCCGAGAATCAAGTTACATGCAAAGGCGGGAATGAACTTGAGATTGTTTTTTTAATTGTTAATTAGGCATTACGCTACGTCCCCATTAAAATAAAATGCGTTTTGTTAATGCTCCTTGTTCTCGGATTTTGGATTATTATAAAAGTATTTTTTAACTGGCAGCTTTAAGTATATTTGTTTACGTAAGATATTAAAAAATGTTGTTCAGATAAATATTTGTTTGGATTAGGTCTTACTTTATTTGAGGATAATCTTACTTAGATAAGACTTTTAGGTCTATTGTTAATAAAACTATTTTAAGGTACTTGAAACGAAATAATTTAACAAGTAGTCGTTTTTGTGAAAAATGAATAAAAAAACTCGGGACAGAACGTCACCCATTTCACATACAACGATAACTAGTTAAAAAACAACACAAGATTTTAGTTAATCGAAACGACGGTACGGTAAATTCATTGTTTAAAAAAAGAGCAAAATAAGTGACAGCCATCACATTAAAAAATATAGATAAGAAAACACACCTATATAAAAAGTTTGCGGTTTGTTTTTATTGCTAACTTAGAAATTAAAAAACAAACCGCAAAAAAGTTCCTGGTCGAAAACGTAGACGTTACAAAGGCAAAGGACGGAACGGTTTTTAGTATTTCTACGCGGCAATTTAGGTTTAGGCCAGTAATCGGCTAAGCACGATCTAGAGAAAGGCTCAGGAAAAGATGTTCTGAAATACGAAAAAGGAACATCGCTGAAGTTATAAACAAAGCGCAGCGCATGCGAGCTTTTGAATCCTCGGGCGGCAAGTCGGCGTCAACGACGCAAAGGCAAAGGGCGGGATGGTTTCAGCCAGTCGGAAACTTTAAGCGTTTGAAGCGCTGCAGAGAGTCGCTGTATTGTCGTTGTTTAGAGTGCCACTCGCGCGCTAATTGTTTGCGGAAAGGGTTTCTCAAGTATTGTTTTGTGAGTTTTTATGGTCAGCAAAATAATATTTATTTTTGGTTTTTACTAAAAAGGAGGGTAAAACTGAACACTTAATATGATTGCCCTGTAATGTAACATATTATTAAGATTTTTAATTTAATGTAGGCTTTGACGAACATGATGTACTCTTATTTAACGGATCTATATCGATCTGAAAATAGGCTCTCCGAACATTAGGTATACGTTACCTAAAAGAGAATATAAACACGATTATGCCAAAGAGTGACTAAACATTTTGCTCTAAATAAGTTAGCGCTTAACCACTTTCACCCATCTCTGGAATGATGCGGTCGAAGTTGGTGAATTCGCTAAATCTAGTATGGGCTTCCGGAAATCCGAAATACATTGATAGTGGTAGTTGCTTGATTAGCGCGCGCGTGTGGTCCTCACTCCTCTGTTGCTCAAACTGAGTTAGTCTAAGTTATAGTGCTGAAGGAGCGTGATGTCCAAAAAATCACGTTCAAAATCAAGTTGCGATACATAACTGAATTAAGAAGGTTTTTTCTGTCGCTACTGGCACTTGTGCATTTTGCAGCGGCAATTTTTCTCTAATTAAAATTATTCCGATTGTCGTGCACACGGCAGCCGCGTTCGTTTGTTGTGGCCCGTGACGCGTGCTTACTGGAGCCCACTTGTGCCTTTTAGTGCCCGTGTTTACCCCTCGCATTCGAACTTTGAATTGTTGTTTGAAAGTCACGTTTTTATTTTTCAGGCAAGGGTTAGATTCTGATGGTGCTTTTGACTCTGTGGATTGTTTATTTTTTTTCGTAATTTTAAGAGGCTCGAGGTGTAATTACATTATACATTTAACAAGATAATGACCACATTTTCTCGATTTTTTTTATTATTAATTCATTTTTATGCATCAAATATTGCTGTTTCAGATACATGACTGTCAGATTTCCAACACGATGCGTAAAAGTCCAAAGAAAATTTCATAAACAAAAAAGCGCTTTCGGCGCTTATCTCAAACTTCCCGCCAACACATTAGCTGGCTGGAAAAATTCACGCATATTGTGCGTGTGCGATAGGCGCTCGAAAAAAAAGCGAGATAACCATAGACAAATCGTGTAGCGATGACGTAGCATTTCGACTAATGACGCAAAAATCTGGTATCTTTCGTCACGATGACAAAAATGAAAATGAAAAAAAAATAGGGAGGGTGCGTTTGTGGCCAATCGTGTGGTGATTGGTTGTCGTTTTGTTTGATTTTTCTCACGTTGGGGGCCTTTGATAGTGGTTTAATTGGGATTGATGATTGTTTGGAATGTTTTCGAGTTGTTTTCAATGGATGAGGATTCGATGCGGTTTAATGAGAAGCTTGTTAGGGTCTACTTTGGCACGTGCTATTGTATCAGATGGGTTCTTTGTTTTTCTTTGACGCTTTGAGTTTTAAGTTTTTTTTTTCACAAAAAATTCTGTAATAAATTTCTTGAATTACGAGGCCCATGGTATCATAACACCCAGATACGGTACAAGTATTTGCGCTTTTTTTAAGTGCACAAAAATTGTTTCCCTTTGTGGGAATCGATCCCGCAGTCCTCTCGCGCTACAGAAGTTCTTTGACCTACAACTACTTACACCGCCGCGGTCGCAGATAGTAGAGACAGCGTCGTAATCCGTAGTGTAACCTTTATTTCTTTTTTACTTATATTTGCTATTGGGTTACAAGATGAGCTAGTCGTTTGCCTGATAAGCATAACACTGGCCCATAACAATTGCAGTGCCACTCTGAACTTTGAAACACAAAGGCCTGTGGCGCACTGCATTACGGTATATCTTCCCAAAGTACTTACACCTGGTCAAGGAATACTGCAACCTACCTTCTGGATCATCATTATTATTATAACTGACTCAAGAGGGCGACGATGGCCCATTGATGGTGATGGCGTCTGCCAATATACAAGGTGTATACGTCAACTGTATAAATTTTTAAGGAGACGAATATACAGCTGATATACGAAACGAATCTATAGAAAACAATTTTTTTTATAAGCTGATGTAAAAAAATAGCTCTTAAATACTTGCCCAAGTCCATATATTTTTTTAATTTTCTTTATAATCGCAATATCTTAACATCTGATTATCTCATTGAAACATAGAACAAAAGCTTCCAGAATAATACCGCTATCACACTAGACAATCTCACGCAAATCCTCTGAATAATAACATAATCACAAAACATAAGCCGCTCAGCGAATTATCCGACCGCACAATCAAAACTACCCTCCTTTTCACTCTGCAAACATTCGCATACCGCTATCTCACTCCTTCAGTCACAGGATGAAGACGGGGCAAGAACACCATGTTTATTATCAAGGGGGTTAAATTCGTAGGCATCATCAACCGTATTAGCCGATCCCATTAAATAGGCACCCCCGCACCTCTAAACAGGGGCAAAAGCTAACAGAAGGAGCTCCTTTGTTTATAAAGATAAAATCTCTTTGACAATTTTGTGCTTATTCAAATAAGCTGTCCCTTGATACATAATGGCTTCATATTTAGTAATGAGTTGGCAGACTATTTGAAAGGACATAGTGTGTTTTGTAAGGTTGGCATCATTGCAGCAAAATGAGAAAAAAAAACAAGAAAAGGACAAGTCAAGTACTGTAGTACTTATTAAAAAGCAAAACTATCTTATCGCTTAGCTCAGTTTATGAAATGTTTCATTAAAAATTTCGATATTAAAATATTTTCAATACTTATAATTTTATTCTACAAATATTTAGGTTTTTTGTCAAGGATTCTGTTTTATTAATGTCTAGACTCTAGAGAGCCTCCTTGTCAATACTTACTAGGAGTAATTAAAAAGAAAGAAAAAAAGTTCTTATGCATCACCATTCGCAACAGACATACAAAACAAATGCTGAATAATCATTCAAACGCAAACACATCTTATCCTTTCCATTCCGGGTTCGCAAAACCCGACAAACGTTGAAAATTAACAAAACAGATTACATTTGCGAGTTTCAAAGCGAGGGCGCGCGTTGTTTGCCGCCGATTCTTTCAATTTGCGTAACCGCGGGACTGGAAAGTGTACTCTATAAAACACCTTTGATTTCACGCGGGAAAATAATGTCACAGATAAGATATAACGCATGCTAGGTTGTTTACTTTTTAATTATGCCAGTGAAATTACTAGGCTTATGAGACTTAATACCTAATGTCTCAGGATAATGAGCGCACTTCAGTGCCGCGCAAGCCTTTGTGTTTCAAAGTTCTGGGTGGCACTGCAATTGTTATGGGCCGGTGTTATGCTTACCATCAGGCAAACGACCAGCTCGTCTCGTTACCAAATAACATAAAAAAACTATTGGTATAATAACGTCTGATGTAAAGTGAAAATTCCGAATATCTCAAAACTAACACATTTTTTAAACCTCGCAAAATAAATACGAAATCAAACGTATCAGGATTTATTCTAAAACAAATTCAAATTCCGAACATCTTCGAGTTTCAAACGATTATGAAGCGTTAATAAAGTCACAACTTTGTTTACCGTCTCCCTCTATACATAGGTGAAAGAGAGGGTAAGCGAACAGAATACAGAGGCCTAAGTTAAATAAGCACCAAGCAGAGCAAACAGACAATCAGTTACAATTTTAAAGATGGAATTCCAAAGTCAAGATGGCGAAGGGAGGGTAATTTGACAAACGCTTTGAAACGACTTCGAATTCACGTTTGAATTGGGAATGTTAATCTTTTGAAGAATCGTCGTTGATTTAGCTAATTTATACTTGTACAGAGCTTTTGTAACTTCGTAGGTATAGCTTGTTATTTCTAAAAATAAAGCCGTTAGAAATTAATATTTATTAGATCTTTACGAAATTGCCGTTTTGTCGTATTTAAAAAATAATTCAAATGATCATTGTGTTGATTGATGATGCTTATTTTACCTACTAAAGATACGAATCGCCGGGGATAGTATAAGGCCAGCCTTAGACGCATGAGTAACTTAGGCTACTTTGTTTTAGAAAAAGAATTAGGGTTCCGCGCAAAAAATAAAACCCATGAAATGTAATATCTCCGCGCAGTTTATACATATAATTCACGATCATAATAAACTATTATTTATAATAAAGACTATATTCATAATAATATAACCATCTTTCACCCGCAGCCTAATAATAAATCGATATCTCAATCGACACTCGAAGCGCGCACGTGGCACTGTTTAAAAAGATATTAACCTTTTCCCATCAACAATGCTCCGGAAAACTAAATATTTATAAAAACGAGAAAACCCGAAAAGTATCAAGAATAGAAACGGTTACAATTAGAATAAACAATTCACTCTTTGTACGATTACAATTATCTGCAGCTGAGAGGTAAAACGTAATAAGTCCACTTTTGTGTCGGTTTTTGAATTTTGAAATGAGAAGAGCGGGTTTGTTCCTGATGGTAAGCATGAAGCCCACAATAATTGCAGTGCCACTCAGAACTTTCAAACACAAAGACCTGCCGCAGCACTGAATTGCTCTAAGTCTCATAAGCCTAGTAATTTCACTGACTACTTACTATGCTCACCAAAACAGAACACAGTAATGCTTGCACATTACTGCTTGGCGGAAAAGTGATAAGTCAAAGACGAAATTACCGCTCTAGGCCTTTAATAGCTCATCGTGACATTTTTTGTATATGGCGCTTGTTATCCTTTACTTCTAAGCAACAGATTTATATAGAGATGCGAACACACCGAACACTTAATAAAATAACAAACACCGGGACCTGTTTAGTGTTACCGTCTGCTCTGTAAATACTTTTCCTAACTCCAACAGTGGGCTTTGTCTATTCAACATTCTGAGAGGCGATAAAACACAATGATCTATCTGTGAATGATGCTGAACTGTGTATCGTTGAGTGAATCATTCGATTAGTGTATTACAAATGCAAGATTTGGTTACTGTGGAGATCTTAGAAAAAAGCATTGATTTCTTTATGCGTCAGTTCTTGAGTATAGCCTCTTGATCGTGTAAAAATAGGTACTCGATAGGTAAGCATTTGACCAGAAGGGCTTTAGTCCGAAAATCGAATGTCGAAGCCCCGGCTGACGGCTCTCAGTCCGATTCGATGTTCGTATTTGCAGACGTAGACGAATGTTGCAGTGGCCCGCTGTTAGAGTCATTTATTTTAACTTTCATAAGTGCTCTTTTGTGGCCTATTTAAAGCATTTTGAATTTGAATTTGAAGTATAAATCGGAAAGCTCGCAAATTACCATTTCAACTCTGCCGTTTTAGTAAAATCATTTACAAAACAAGAGAAAAACATTAAAAGCGTTCCAAAAGTTTAATATTAATTAAGAATTCACACTTCATAAAACAACTCACTCATGACTTTAATTATAATTACGTTTTCATTCTAAAGTGATCGTCGTCAGTTTTATACCGAGCGTAATAAACAATTGTTTATTGACGAAATTTATTTAAGACTTTAAAAAGGTATCATTTGCAACGAAAGAAGAAAAAAAGGTATCATTGCAAAATGGTGGTTGTCATTTGAAAACGTTCCCCTTTCTTGTGTCGCCACAGATTATAATAACGTTTCGGCACTCTTTATACTTTCAAGAACTCTTTTAAAAAGTAAGTTTATTACTAGTCAGATCAGGAATTTCAATATCGCATCCTGCGCTCGGTCTTTGATCTAACTGTAGCGGTATTATCAGCTCTATGTTTATCAATATAAAGTCGAATTTATCAGGAAAACTTTGTGCTTACGTCGTTTATCTGTGTTGCTACGTTTCTGATTTGCATTGGGTGTAAATTGGGATATTTGAATTGGCAAAATATAAAGTATAAGTTTAGAGAGAACATTAGCGCTAATAACTATTTAATATAAGATATTGGTGTTATTTTTGAGTTTTATAAAAGCTGTTCTTTGACTGGTCAGTTTTAGAATAAAACAAGAATCGTAGGTAATCTAACGTAAGTAGATATTAATTTTGTAGGCGACTTCCATATTCCAGAGGTTGTTCTCAATTCAAACTATGTTATTTTATTTAGATACGTGTAACAACTACTAAAGAGTATATAAAATATATAATATGTATACTAGCTGCTGCCCGCGGTTTCACCCGCGCGGAGTTATTGGAATTCATGGTTTTTATTTTTTTGCACGGCACCCTAATTATTTTTCTAAAATAAAAGTAACCTAAGTTACTCCTTATAATATCAGCTATCTACCAGTGAAACCCCCGTCAAAATCGGCGCAGCCGTTTCGGAGATTACCAGTAACAAACAGACAGACAAATAAATTAAAATTGTTGTTTTGTTATAGGTACCGTATATATACTTTCATATGCATTTGGTAAAAAGCTGTTATTCTGACATTACAAACAGACACTTCAATTTTATTTACTTGTATAGATAACCATCTCCACCATAGGAGTTGTAAAAATCGTTGTCAATAATAAATTCCTAGAAAATGTATGTAAAATGTATCATTAGCTAGATTAAACCATAGTCATTAATATGAAGGGTTCTAAACTAAAAGCACAATCGGAGCTGGACAAAAGGCATTCACTAGATGTATCGTTAATCTGCATAATGGCAATGTTTGGTATACAAAGGGTATTGAACATCAGTGGACTGATCCTGGCAATCGACAATCATTGCCGATGGGAAGCTGGTACGGGTAGTGAATTAGAGAACTGTTTCCCAAGTCCATTACCAAACAACTATGGATTAAATATAGACAGTAAGTCAGTGAAATTACTAGGCGTATGAGACCTAATGATTGACTAATGTCTTAGGATGTGCGCGGATTTCGTGACACTATATCCACACTTGACGCAAAAGCGTTGTTATTCTGACAAGCAAACGTACGTTTGCATGAGCGTCTAAGGTGCCTCTTAGGCTAAGATTCAGAGACGATTCTAAGCGTAAACTTTGGCTTCCATATGTCAAAACTGTATAGAATTTTGACGTATGGAAGCGTGAGTCCACGCTTAGATTCGTCTCTGAATCTCAGCTTTAGGGTAACGAGCGCACTGTAGTGCCACGAAGGGTTGTGTGTTTCAAAATTCGTTGGCGCTGCAATTGTTCTGAGCAGGCGTTATGCTTACCAATCCACCTCAATCTTAGGCAATTGACCTCGTGTCGTTATCTTACGGGATAAAAAAGTAGGACATGCTGTATATACCTACTGCCTAAGTTTTGAAAAGATAATAACGATTATAATACAGAATATATCAGACGTAATTTTTTTAATTCTACTATCATATTACTTACGGGTAGAATGTATCCAAAAACATAGACATGTGCCTATAGGCTTGCTGATTGACAACGAAAAATGACCATAAAATCCTGACCAAAAACCCCAAGCACAAACATGTCGTAGAGACAAAGGTATCAAACAACTATCACTAGTAATATTTATATAAATGTAATAATATTTATGTTAATTTAATAATATGTATGTATATGTAAAACTTTAGTTAGGCCTTCGGAGTAGGTATACTTTTGTTAAGTAATAATATATTAAGTAACTATAATGTAAAAATAATTTATATAGCAAAA
This sequence comes from Crocallis elinguaria, assembly GCA_907269065.1. NCBI lineage: Eukaryota > Metazoa > Arthropoda > Insecta > Lepidoptera > Geometridae > Crocallis > Crocallis elinguaria. The sequence goes on from OU026076.1 coordinate 6,606,652, forward strand.
AAAAGGTGCGAGCCCTGGAGCTTGCAGAGAATAATAATTAAATATTAAAAAAAAAAAAGGTATCAAACAAAACCTCTCTCCAATTCCTTTTCACTACATCATTTCCGTTCAGTAGCGTCTAATGAAACATCTTCATAATAGAACTTCCTCTCCTAATACCATAAAAAACATAAATATAAAATATCAAAGACAAATAACGTCATTATATCCAAAACAGACATCAAAAGAAAACGCCGAAAAAGAATACCTACACCGATCTCCTATAGAATTCATTATGGGTCTTCATAAAAAAAAAACAAATTAATTTTTTCTCCGATCGAGATTCCCTTCTTTTGTACGTTGTATATCTCTTTGATAACGTTCTTTTACAATAATTTTATGCAAGTGGTCAGCGAATACTGAAAGAGATCCTTTTTAATCTTAAAATTATTTCCCTAAACAAACTCCTGAATGGAGAGATTTCTTTGAAATCGTTCTTAAATGCAAGTTAATGGGAGCAATAGATACCTATTACGTAAGTGGATTTATTTCCTTAACAAAAGTTATTTGGGGCCGTTTGAATGAAGAATAAAAATCAATGCAAAACATGTCCTATTGTAATTTATTTAAGTGACAGAAATACAAGCGAATTAATATGTATATTATATGAAATATACGTTATAGTGTTATCCGACACTAGCGGATGTTCACATAAATATATACATCACAAAAATTTCGCTTCCAACAGGATTCGAACCTGCGTCTTCTGGCTTGCCGGGCCAGACGCCTTAACCACTAGGCTATGGGAGAAATCGATGTTGACTGCGAAATTCTTGATATGATGTATTTCTTTTCGGCTTACAAGCCATAGCTCCATCTAGCAGACCCGCTTTGAAGCAATTGCCTACTCCATTGTGATACGTTACAGTACCAATCGAATGTATGTGTATATATATGTATGTGTAAATATGTATATATACCAGATTTATCACAAAATTTCGAAAACTACATTTTACACACGACTGAGCAGCAGAGGTATTTCATAAGGTAATCAGATGGACTCCTGCAGAAGAGTAAGTCGTACAACAAACAGCACGCGGAAAAATTGTGAAATAAAAATGAAAACTTTTGTTAGGTAAGTACATCAAAAATACATAGTAACCTATACGACTTATCTAATCAGTAACTTATCTTAACACAGCGGCGGCGCAGGTACGGAAGTCCAAACGATAAATTTGTCGAATCGAAAAAACTTATAAATGTATCTGTCTGATCGTAAAATATTGTAGTAGCTTTATATTCTCTAAGGATTCGACCTAGCTATTCGATAACTTTTGTCGATTGTATAAAGGCTCGATAAATTATATAAGAAATCGTAAAACCCATTATATCGATTTGAACTGTTAATTTTATCGATCGATAAGATCCGTACTTGCGCTGCTGAAACGTTACGTAGTTTTTCTGACAGACCATAACCTGTTTAGCTCTGCGCTATCCGGAGAAAAATCCACAGTGCAGCTTTCGACTCTCACTAGAAGCTTGTACTATTATCTATTCTGTGCCAGAAGCAAGTGCTTATTCTTTATTTACTGCATTGCATCTGTTTTCATTCCGTTCATAGTTACTATTTTTGGCTGCTGTTATTTCAAAGTGAAAACGGAAAAGTTTCGATTGGCTATCAGCGAGTCCATTACATGGCCATTATATTGTTTTAGGATTCTTTAAACAATCAACGTTTTAGTCTAAGAGCTAGGAGTGAGGAAACAACCCATTAACATGTACTTCTATACGAGTATCTAATAGCTTCTGCCAGCAGTTTTCACCCGCGTTCTCACAGGAACCGTGCGTTTTTCCGGGATAAAAAGGAGGCTATGTTACTCTCCGTCCATAAACTATATCTATGCCAAAAATCACGTCGATCCGTTGCTCCGTTACTGCGTGAAAGAAGGACAAACCAACAAATCAACAAACTAACAAACACACTTTCGCATATATAATATTAGTAGGATTTTATTATTGTGTAGTGAAATATTTTAAAATTTAGGGTCCCATTATTTATTTTTGAGATCATTCTTCTTTGTAAAGACCTACTCCGCTTATCAGCTTTGGCTATCAAGTATGTTATAAAATAAGCTATAAAAGTTAGCTAGCTAGGTGTTGTGCACAATATATTACGTAAGTAATTAAAGTAAAACATTTCGTTACGAATATTTTTTCAATTTATCAATTCTTATCGTTTCACATATACCTTGGTAATATATAAAACATCTTATATTTTTTTACACCTATTACATTATAAGAGGACAAATAAATTATATCATAAAGTGTGCTAATGAAGATTTTAGGCATTTTTATCCATTTTTTTTTAATTCTATAATTATCAAGTATTTACGTTGTTTTGCATGAGCCAAATAAATTCTTTTTGAGAAATGAAAAAAACATTGACAAAGATACAACGTAGGTGTATGATTTAGAACACTGGCTCTTGGTCCCTAAGGATTGACGCACACTCACTCGCTCGCGAAGATTGACGCCCGCCAATCACTCAAGTTTTGACTAATCATTGTTTTTGAGCCACTCTTGTCTGAGTTGCAGATTATGTGTGCTACATTAAAATTGTACAAATGTGTTTCTGTGCAAAGTGAAACGTGATTGTGCGTTTCTTCGAAATGTTTCTTGGTATGTATGTAATATACAACGAGTGTGGCCGAGTGGGAACTTGTGCGACTTTCAATACGACGCACCGTAGTTCGAATCTCGACTCGGGCCGCACCAATGACTTATATCAAGTTATGTGCGGATTATTCACACTCGCTCTAAAACCGGTGAAGGGAAACATCGTGAGGAAACCGGCATGTTCAAGAACCACAAAAATTCGAAGAATACTAGCTGCTGCCCGCGGTTTCACCCGTGCGGAGATATTGTATTTTATGGTTTTTATTTTTTGCACCGAACCCTAATTCTTTTTCTAAAATAAAAGTAGCCTAAGCTACTCCTTATAACATCAGATATCTGCCAGTGAAAGTCCTGTCAAACTCGGCCCAGCGGTTTCGGAGATTACCTGGAACAAACAGACCGATAGACAAAAATTTTAAAAATGATTGTTTTGTTACAGGTAGCGTGTATACTTTCATATGCATTTAGTAAAAAGCTGTTATTTTGATACTACAAACAGACACTTCAATTTTATTTATTTGTATAGATATATTGTAAATAGTCCACTGGTCTGATTACATCAATTACACTTCAAAAGTTATACAACCTCAAATATTCTTGTCAACGATGCAATAACTGAAAAAACTCATTTGAAATTCTTTGAAATGTTTATTATTTTTGCTGTAAGCCGTTAAACAAGCGTTGTAATTATTATGATTAATTGCTAAGATGAAAAGTGGATATTGCGTAAGATAAGATATTATAAGATTTTGTTTAGTATTTCTTGGAATTTCTAATTAGACTGGACATTGTTATTTTAATGTTGTACTACTTTAAAGTTTCATATATACTTTGGAGTGTGAAGATTTCAGGGTACCATGGGGAGCCTCAGCAACTGGTGTTGCAACAATATTTAGTTAGTGGGAGGATTAACTCTTCTGCGAGTTTCCGTCTGGGTTACCACCGCTTTGCTCGTGAAGTCTGCCGCCAAGCAGTAGTGTGCAAGCATTACTGTGTTCCGGTTTGATGAGCAGAGTATCCAGTGAAATTACTGGGCTTTATGAGACTTAATACCTAATGTCTCAGGGTAACGAGCGCACTGCAGTGCCGCGCAGGCCTTTGTGTTACAAAGTTCTGAGTGGCACTGCAATTGTTATGGGCCGGCGTTATGCTTACCATCAGGCAAACGACTAGCTCGTCTCGTTACCAAATACTATAAAAAAAAAAAAATAAGCAATAGGCAATTGCAACAATGTACTTTAAGAGACTGGCTTTTAATTTTACTGTGAAGTACTGCATTGAAAGAATCAACTTTAGTAACGGGATATTTACCATGTATTTTATTTGTTTTGAGCTCTCGATATTGCGGCACTGTTGCAAGCGCCATGTTCATTATATAGAGTGCTCAAAACAAATAAAATAAATGGTAAATAACCCGTTACTAAAGTTAATTCTTGCGTTAGTGACCATGAAAGTTTAAAAATTTATATCGCATTAAAATATTTTAAAAATGAGTTGTTGTTATCGAGAAACAGTCATTTTCTCGTTTTCGTTGCGATCGTTCGTTTTTGATGCAACACTATATTATTTTTTAAACCTTGACTGGAGTGCCTTTGGAATAGTTACCTACTAGAAACATCAAATGTCACTAAAGACTGTTTCATGCATTTAAAACATATCGAATGGCTACCAAGCAGTAGTGTGAAATTGTTAAGGTCCGTGTAACAGTCAATGACTTTTGGAAATCTGTCAGACCCAATACTTATTCCCCGCACCACCCGCACAAAAACATCACGCGTGAACCGCGTCAACGACTGATTGGAATATAGAGGAGAAACTACAGAAAAATGTGTCATTACAACATATATGCTGTAAGATGCATGTTGGAGTTCCGTTCTGAAGGCGTATGAGACATGAGAGGCCAATATCAGAGCGACGAGCGTAGTGTAATGCTGCGCAGGATTTTCAAATCTTTGGGTGGCACAGAAATTTATTTTGGGCAGGCTTGACACATAACATCAGGTGAGCCTCATATTAATCTGGTCATTTAATTGCATAAAAAAAGTTAACAAGTACATAATATTTCAAATATTTAAAAAAGCTGTCTTCTTTGACACTACTTTTTCCCGTACCAAAAGATAAGGACTCAAAAATAATAATGGACGCAAGAATTGGAACCCCATTACCCCAACAATTTTGAAACCACAAAGGCATAGACGTCTTGAGTGCCTCTGCTCCGTTGCATCCTCGTTACTGCAGGCTTGTTACCCGGACTTTTCCACCCGGATACTGGAGAATCCGGGCAACAGGATATCCGGATAAGCAACTTGCTTTTGCTTGTTACACCCATCCGGGTGGTTAGCTTGAAGCCGCTCGAGTCTCCTCCAATTATATGCGGCTCAAACCGCCTGGAACTGGAATGCAACTTTTTAATTTTTTGAATCCTTGAACAAATTCTGGACAGTACTCAAAGTTGAAATGCCTAGAGTTTAAACTGGAAATTTCGAGGCTTTTCCACTTTTTGTATTTCATATTTGATGTTCACTTTTATTTAAATAAGGCAACAATGTTTCTGTACTATTTCTGTACTATATACTTGTGGTTAGCGTAATGGACTGTACTCCTATTAGCACATAAAGATTGCAGGGTTCTATCTACCTCGATAACTGGATAACAACGCTGTTGTTTGTTCTTTCTCTGGGTGTTATGGCTCTCAGTGCCGTGATTTCCTAGATCTAAAAAACCCTGATTAAGGTGGTTCGATTTTCATACTGACGTGTTTTTCCATTTATGGGCTAAGAGACTTTAATTTTGAAATGAAATTATTGTTGTTGGCTTTTATATTGGTCTTTACTTGCGGCAAATCATATTTAGTTGAAGATAGGGAAAATTGCATTGAAATTTGAGTCCATACCTATACTAAAATAAATAATGCTATTTTCGCCATAAAATCCAATTCAATCATTTCAGTGTAAAATTATACTCTCTGTAGGCGACGCGCCTCTTTGGCGCTTGAAACCGGTAGCGCGCCTCCTTTTGGCCGGATTTAAATATTATAATTTTTGAATTTTTGACGTTTCTTACCTTTTGATTGTTAATTTGTTACTTGGAAAAATATACTGCAAGAAATTACACGTACCTCACGAACTTTTAATTATTTTCACGAAATAAGACCCTGCCCTGAACCTACGTAGCTTACATTGGTCCTTCGAGCCGGATTGTGAAGACACCGCTCATCGTACGAAGTAAGCCGGAATATAGCGAGGCAGGAAAATGTTCAGGTCTCCAACAAAACCCATGACAACACGAAGCGTTGCTAGAAGGGAGACTGAGCACAAAGTTCGTGAGGCATTCTCAGAGCAGCCAAATAGACAAGCTGGCACATCTGAGGTAGTAAGCAGAAAATCTGGACGATCGAGCATAGCGGCTCGTATTAAACGTCTCGAGTTGGAAGCTGCAGCAGCCAAATTCCAACTCGAGAATGCAGCCGCACAACGCGACGCTCGACTCAAGGATGAAGCCGCTAAGCGTGAAGCAACACTTATTGACTTAAGGCTAGCCGCAGAAGTAGCTGCACTTGAAGATGAGCAATCACACAGGAGTCACAAAACTCACTCAGTAGCTACTACAGACACACACGAGAAGGTGGAAAATTGGATGGAGCGCAGTTACGTGAATGATGAGGGCCCGCACATGCACAACGACGGCAGGAAACTACCGGTAGAAGCAACACGAGCGGCTCCAACTGACATTCAACAACTGGCCTACGCACTGAAGGACGCCTTCCACTCTGCAGCAGCTGATGTTAATAACAAAGCTCTCCTTTCAAGAATAAGTTCCTGCAAAGATTTACCTATCTTCAGTGGTGATTGCTTAGAATGGCTACAATTCAAGCAGTCTTACACGGAGTCAACACAAGCGTGTAATTTCACAGACATCGAAAACTTATGGAGACTTCGTAAATGTCTGCGCGGCGAAGCTAAAGAGACTGTAGCTTCACTCCTTATGGGAAACACGACGCCTGACATTATCATTGATGCGCTACAGTTACGGTATGGTCGTCCGGAAACTATAATTTTCAAGTTGGTACAGCAGTTGAAAAAGACTACACCACTACCTCCGGCCTACCACGCAAACATAGTTACATTCGCCATTAAGATCATGAATTATGTAGCTGCAGTAAAAGCAATCGAACAAGAAGATTATTTACGGAGCCCAGAACTTCTCGCAGTTGTCATTTCGAAATGTCCGATCATCCTCATTAGTAAGTGGACTGACTACTTTTTTACTTGCTCAGATGCAAAGAGGTCGAAGCTAGAAATACTCGCTGAATTTTTACACATGGAAGCTTCAAAGACTGCGACAGCTGGAGTAAGTCATGTTATATGTCAGACTGAGCAAGCTGTCAGAAAGAAGCCGGATGACAGCCGATCGTCATACAATTTGCACCCAGTAAATGAGATTTTACACACGACACCTTCAACGTCGAAAACGGCCCAAGACACGGATAACTGTAAGTTTTGTAAGACAGACAAACACTTTTTAGCATCTTGTGCACAATTCAAACGAGCGTTAATTCGCAATCGCTGGCATTTTGTCCGCATACACAAGCTTTGCTTTAAGTGCCTCGAGAGTCGTCACAACAAAGATACGTGTCCCGAAAAGAAGTGTGACGTTGATGCCTGCAATCGAGATCATCATCACTTACTGCACTGGCCGTTTAAAGGAGTTAAGTACGAAAAGAAAGACGATGACAGCGAGCCCGAAATAGTCGCTCATGCAGTTGTTAAGAGTGGTCCACGCCTATTATTGAAGATCGTACCGGTGACTGTACACGGACCGAGAGGAAATGTAAAGACTTTTGCCCTACTTGACGATGGTGCAGCTTTAAGTCTGATATCAGCTGACATCGCCGAGGAAGCTGGGCTAAAAGGTAAAACAACTACACTGAATGCAAAGAGTGCATGGACTTCCAGCAAAATCTCATGTGAAGTAGAAAACATTACTTTTGCTATATCGAACAGTCAAGGAGATCGATATACATTATGCGCTCGGAAGATGAAAGAATTGGATTTAGCTACGCAAACCATGTCCGATTCGGACATACAAAAATACCAACATCTCCGAGACAATGTTGAGTTGCTGACCTACACTGGTGATGTCAAACCAAAGATCCTCATTGGACACGATCACTATCATCTTATGGCACCACTGCATTTTATAGCCGGTCTTGTAGATGAACCATACGCAACAAAGACGTCATTGGGGTGGTGCGTACACGGCTTTATTGGCACAATAAACGGAGAAAGTAAAAAGAACCACCGTTTACTACCGTCCGACCTTTCTTTGCTACCAGCTGAGACTGAACACTCTGTGCTGCATGTGAGTACAAATAGCAGTGAGAATAATGACATCTTACTTCATGAAGAGGTGAAAAGATCATTTGCCTTTGACGCAATCGGTGTTACAAAAATACCAGGACAGAACGCTGATGACCTGAGAGCAATATCGATCTTAGATAGCACTGCAAAACTTGTTGATGGTCGCTGGGAAGTTGGTCTTCCATGGAAATCAGATGCGAGACTACCCGATTCCTACCCGAACGCATACAGAAGACAGATCGAGCGAAATAGTCGATTGAGAACATTGACGCCATTTATATGTAAAGACGGATTGTTACGAGTTGACGGACGCATAAACGCCGCTCAGAATGTTGACGTACAAAGGAAAAATCTAAACATTTTAGATGGTCGCTGTCAAATAGCACGTTTGATTGTGAAACATTACCACGAACGAGCTGCCCATGCTAATAACGAAATGGTAATTAATGAACTTAGACAGAGATATTGGGTAATTAATTTAAGACCCACTGTTCGGAGAATAGCGTCTCAATGTTTGATATGCAGAAAAAGAAAGCTTACTCCAATACCTGCGAGACTTGGAGATTTGCCGGAAGCAAGACTAGCCCATCATGAAAGGCCGTTCACATATTATGGAATCGATTTGTTCGGACCTATGGACGTCGCTGTCGGGAGACAAAGAGTAAAACGATACGGTGTTATATTTACCTGCATGACCGTTCGTGCCGTGCACATCGAAATGGTATCGTCACTTACGACAGACTCCTTAATTATGTCATTAAGAAGAATGGCAGCGCGGCGAGGATGGCCGCGACGATTTTATTCTGACAATGGAACGAACTTGAGAGGCTCGGAGACTGAGCTGAAAAGGGCCTATCAAGCCATTTTACAAACTGGAGCGGTTCAATCTGAAATCTTGAATCGAGGAGTTGATTGGCATTTTATTCCGCCGGCAAGTCCACATATGGGTGGGGCCTGGGAAAGGCTCATTAGAAGCGTAAAGACTGCACTTCGAGTAATTTTGAAGGAAAGAGCGCCAAGAGAAGAAGTTCTCACAACCCTGTTGATGGAGATAGAGAACATGGTCAACAGTAGACCGCTAACTCATGTTTCGGTTGACCCGACAAGCAAAGAAGCCCTAACTCCTAACCATTTTCTTTTAGGTTCTTCCTCAGGTATGCCAACCCCGGGAACTTTCTGCGATGGCGATCTTTGCTCTCGAAAACAATGGAGGATCGCGCAGAGGCTAAGTGAGATGTATTGGCAACGCTGGCTTCAAGAAGTCCTGCCTGTGATGGTCCCCAGACAGAGGTGGAACCGAGACGAGGGGCCGCTACGTGAAGGGGACATCGTCGTTGTCGTCGACAACGCTCTACCTCGAAACACGTGGCCGATGGGAATCGTGGAGAAGACATTCCCCGGCGGCGATGGGCGAGTACGCGTGGTTGACGTCAAAACCAGTCGAGGGACATTTCGGCGGCCGGTAACGCGCGTGGCACTGCTACCTATGAAGCCTGATGATGAGTGCTGAAGCACTGAGGGGGAGAAATGTAGGCGACGCGCCTCTTTGGCGCTTGAAACCGGTAGCGCGCCTCCTTTTGGCCGGATTTAAATATTATAATTTTTGAATTTTTGACGTTTCTTACCTTTTGATTGTTAATTTGTTACTTGGAAAAATATACTGCTAAAAACTACACGTACCTCACGAACTTTTAATTTTTCACAAAAATACCCTGCCCTGAACCCACGTAGCTTACACTCTCTTTGCTCATAAATGGAAAAATACGTTATTAATAAATAATAAAAAAACGCAATCAAAATGTGAGTATTCAAATTTAGGTACTATTCTCATTCAGGAAATCGAGTGAAACTATAAACATTTAAAGCTATTTGTTGGTTTCGTTCTGTAATAATATCAAACATTTTCTGACTGTTAAAAAAACAATTGCCAATTTTATTTATGTTCGTATATGTAATAATTATTTATCTTCGGCTGAGCGACTCAAGCGGCGCAAATATGCTAACCTCGGGAGCGGTTAGATATTTGAGCCGTTTGGTGTTGAAACATTGGGTCCGTGGGGCCGGGAGCTCATAATATTTTCAAAATTTTGTCAGAGCGTTTGATTGATGCGACGCGCGACGCGTAACCAAAATGCTGGTAACTATTTGGCTCAAAGGATCAGCATTGTGGTTCAACGAGGCAATGCCGCCAGCATGCTGGGTACGCTTCCAACTGGTAGTGGATTTGGATTATCTATAGGCCTACTAGGGCTTGTAGATTATCTGTTTTTGTAGCTAGCTAGGTTAGATGTAGTGTTTATTTATGTATTAGCTAGTTTATAAAGGCATTTAGCCCGTTTAAAAAAATTATTTATGACTTCTATATGAATATAATTTTAATATCCTACAATGTAGGAGCTACATCTTGCACGCGTGAAATTGCTACAAAACAAAGATTTTTTAAACCTAATTTCAAAACGTCGTAAATGGAAATCTTCAAGATCCACATTTCGATTTCTAACTGAAGCTTAACATTAAAAGCACAATTTTCTATTTTTACCTCACTATTTCCCCCAAGATTAAGCCCGGGCGTCCATTAGCGACAAAGGACAGGTGTTGAGTGTGCGGTAAGCTTTATTAATCTTTTCTTTTTCACTGAGGTTTCGCACTTTTGTGGAATCAACGCTATTGATGTGGACAAAGCTTTAGATTAATTTTTGATGTGGTGTATGTTGGGTACCTATACAACATACATTATGGTTCGTCATATTCGTATACAATGGGTATTCGTGCGGTATCAGCATGTGTGAGGAGAGGTGGTTCAGATCAAAATGCGCGGGAGGCAGAAAACTTCCATGGGCATTTATATATATAGGTTTCCCGCCACCCATTATAGTTACGTAATAATACTAGATGCTGCCCGCAGTTCAGAATCGCAAAGGTACCGTGAATTTCTCGGATAAAAAATAACCTATTTTACTCTCAGGTCAACAAACCATGTCTAAAAAATCACGTCGACCCGTTGTTGCGTGAAAGAAGGACAAATTAACAAACACACTTTCACATTAATAGTATGGTTTTTGTGATGAGTTTTAGGGATGGCATACTAACAGACTGTAGCAGCATGTTCAGGTGGTGATGATAGTCTTCAGAGCCATCAAAATTCTAACCATATTTTCGAAAGATTTTATAAGAAAAGCCAAAAATAAAAGGAGAAAAATATTTCAAGCAAAATACCATATACTGGATACATTGAGAGCTTAGTCAAAATCGACTTCATAAATTTTGTTTTATTACACAAACCAAGCAGCTGAAGTTAAATAAAAGCTAAAACAAAATATCTTTTAACGCGCAATCTAAAGCGTTCCGTCCTGTTTTTCGTCGCACAAATTTATAAAGTATAATCAAACTGAAGCCTATTTCCCACAAAAAAACAGTGAACCTTCCAACTACATAATACACAAACAAAGATAAACTGATACAAATTGAAAACCACAACCACGCTGAAAAATATATTATTTAGAATAAGCTACCTTGTGTTCATTAAAGCCTGCTGCTCTGAAACCGTGGTAAATATAGAATTGAATGCAGGGCGGAATAATGACGCCTCTTCAGAATCTCTATCGCCTACAAAAGGTCATCTTGGAAAACTGTCAGATTAGTATGGATACGTCGTCAAAATTTAGTAGTCATCTAAGCTGGCTTGTTATGTGTCTAAAAATGTGAGTGAAAAAATTATTATTTTAAATTACGATGTTCTTCTTCTTATTTAGATGTGGCCAGCCTTACTGTCAGAATTATAAGACAGCAGAAGGTTTTTGAAAAAATCAAGGAAGTATACATTTTAAAAGTCATTAACACAAGTATTGATCCTTGATCTTTCCGAAATGATCTGATAGCTCATCTGGCAAAATATTACCCTCGTGTTATCACCTAATACGTATCAGTGTGTTACGGCATGGAATTTAGATATAGTGTGTTTTCTTCACTACACTGCAAGATATATATATAGATAAGTTATGGAAAGTCTTCATTAATATTCAAATGCTTTTGCAAATAAAATTTAAACATATTTAAACACTGTCGATTGTATAAAACATTTCTTTCGGCATTGCAAGCACTATTTACGAATAAACGAGTAATTCAAGTGTTGTTTATTTTTAAGCACAACCAGGATTAAAATAGGTCGTTAATTTATTTATTCATTATTTATTTATCAGCCACTTTTTAACAGACACAGCATAATTTGATTGTGTCTCGCTAGAGGACTTTGCATGTATAATAAACTTATAATGAAGAATAACTAATTAATTTTAATATGTTATACTAATGGATCTCTGCGTCTTATGAATAAAATATGATATTTAGTATCATAGTTATAAATTAGTTTATTCGAAAATGTCTCAATAAAGCTTATAGTAATGTTAGTTATTTGTGATACAAAAATAAACGAGTGTAGCCTCTGTTTTTCTTTACAAATTGAATATAAAACAGCCATTTTTCACTCGACATAGTATATAAAACAAAAAGCAATAAAAATCGTCCATCAAAGGAACATCCATAACATCCTATCGCTATTATTTCTGCCGGGTAACGGAAAACAAAAATAAACATAAGAGTAGGCAAAGAATAAAAGAAATGCTGAAGTGGGACGAGCAACGGGGAGTAGGCAGTGGCAAGACAAGAGTGGGAGAGGGGGGATTGGGGGAAAGTAGCAACTTGGGGAGAAAACAGCAACTTTGGGGGCAGGGTGGGTTGTGTTTGAGCAGGCCTCGCGGGACCGGCGGTCGGCTGCTTCTGGGTTTAGGATCTCTTTTGTTTATCTCCATTTTATTTTACGCTCATATACACTGTTACGTCAAGTGGTTATTTTTCGAGTTTCGAGGGATATTTATGAGGTAGGTTTGTTTTTGTTTCGGGGCGGACGCATCTTTAATTCGGTTAAGCGGGACTTTTGAGGCTGCTTGATATGTTTTGGTTTTATATATGTGATGTTTAGCTATTAGGAGTTTTTAGCCAGCACAAAGAATTGCATTGCAAAGCATTGTGTAAAAGTTATACCACTGTTCATTAGTAAGACCCTTACAGCCTTACTAATGAACACTGTATAAAGGTTGCATAGTTACACAATGTTTTGTCTCTTGCTGATGGAGCCATAATCAAAGGCACTGCAATTGTTATGGGCTGGCGTTTTGGTAGACGACCTCCAATGAATATACAATAGTACTTATAAAAAAAAGCTTCTACGAAATCAACCCGATCCTTGCTACCTTTTCTTCGAAGAACAATATAATCTAGGCAACGCGTAATTTCAACTATAAACGAGCACAGCTCGCTTGCACAAGCCGGATGTCTTAAAGTTGCTTTGTTATTAGTTTAATTATAATAAAAAGTAGTTAAAAAGGTGCCGTCCTTTAGATGTGGCGGTAATAGACTAATTTCACACTTTACAACCGTTTTTGTTTTAAATATGAAGGGGCTGAGGAGATCTATAAACGTTGTTAACTTTACCAAATACAATAAAAAATACCGTAAATTAACGTAATTCCAAAGTGTTATTATACGTATAATTCTATAAGTGAAATATTTTTTGAACAATAGTTCAGAAGCCATTTTGATTCAGTATTTTGCCGGTAAATGCAAGGTTCTTGTGGTATAATCTCCATGCGGATGAAGCCGCGAGCGGCTGTTAGTAACATTAAATAATGTACCTACTCAAGGATAATTAAGTAAGCTTCAAGGTAAGATTAGGTCAATAAGTATAATAATATGTAACATTTAAATATAGATTTTTAAACTGTCATGGTCATAAACACTACGAATGAAGTCAGAATTAACAGGATATTTACTATAAATAAATAAATAAATAAACGCTTACAGTCATACCCCCGCACTAGGATTCCCTGTGTCGCAGGTGGCATGGACACACGCAGATACACATCACAAACATCCAAGACCCGAGAACAAATTTTATGTTTACAAAAAATCAGCCCCGGCCGGGAATCGAACCCGGGACCCCTCGCTTTGCAGGCAGGGTTACTACCAACTTAGCTACGGAGCCGTCAATAGCCGTCGGAGCCACTATTTATACAGACTGAGTTTGAATTGGTATGATATCCCGAAAGGGGGTCAATGGACTCCTGGAGGTCAACGACATTTGTTTTACGAGTTTTTGAAATTCGGATTTTTTCATTGAAGAAAAGACATTTAAAGTTTACGTCAAAATTCAACTACAGAACTTCCGGGCAGCCCTAGATCAGCTGAGGAAACAATATAGGATAACTAGTTTGTATACATTTAATCAGAAAATAAACCTGCAAAAGCTTCCAATACTTTATTTTCATCATCTTCATGATCTTCAGATTTGAATTTTTTGAGCATTTTAGTTTGATTCGAATTTAGAGCAACCTCCTGTTTTTAGGGTGTACTGCACTCTCATGATAATATGGTCTGATGTGTCATCCGTCCGTCTATTCCTAAGTTTGTTTTTTACGACATTCGTGATTGAACATCCCTTCTCGACATTAGCTTAAAAGGCAATATTGATTTATTCCCCAAATTTTCCCCAACATTTTGGTTTCCCCAAACACTTTTTCCCCCCAAAATGGTGATAAAAAAAACCCCCAATCTAGAGACTCTGGGCCAGGCACGTGTCGTCAGCGATTTGTTCACGGTCGGAGGTGGGGAGTAAGAGGCCCCCCTCTTTCTTCGTTGGTTTTTTTTTATAAGCCTCGAGATCAAATGTCATATGTATTCTGGTTTGTGTTACTAGCAATTTACCAACGGACGGGTCCGTAACCCCACTTACAAACCCGGGACAATCTTAAGTGTGAACATGAAAGTTTGTTTCACGTCCTGGATGTTTGCGTTGTGTATCTGTGCGAGTCCATGCCACCTGTGACAAAGGGAATCCTAGTGCAGGATAGTGTCCGTTCGCGTTCAAAATATATCTCCGTTTTTCATACATTTTTTTCACTATTCCGCTAATCTGTAAGTACCGCACACCTACTCATTACAGCCACACAAATAAACTTATTAATAGTCCACAGGCAAAAAATGGGGCAGCAAGGGCGTCTGCAAAGTGAATTCCGTTAAATGTACCTGGCCTGATTTGGGCCTGATGCTTTCGCATCCGCTACGTACGCCTTCCCACATCTCCTTGTTTCTATGATCTGTGGGTCACATCTAGCCTGTGAAGCTTTAAATAAACAACGACAACAATCCTGTACCTACCTTTTCTATGAGTTTGTTTTCAAATGCACAATACAATAGGTACATCTAATCTCTCAACACGTCAAGCAAATCGTATACATCAATTGAAAATGCATTCGCAAAATGCATTATCACCATTAGATACGATCAGCGGTTCAAAATCTACAACTCATTGGGCGAACATGTTACGACTGGCGCTGCACATACGTTCTTTCACGCGTGATTATAATAACTATCGCACTAAATTATTATTTTTTATGTTATTGGTAACGAGACGAGCTGATCGTTTGCCTGATGGTAAGCATAACGCTGGCCCATAACAATTGCAGTGCCACTCAGAACTTTGAAACACAAAGGCCTGCGCGGCACTGCAGTGCGCTCGTTACCCTGAGACATTAGGTATTAAGTCTCATAAGCCCAGTAATTTCACTGGCTACTTTGCTCATCAAACCGGAACACAGTAATGCTTGCACATTACTGCTTGGCGGCAGACTTCACGAGCAAAGCGGAAGCAAATACCACGATAACCAGCTGATAATGATCGAAATGAGGTGGGGAAAACAAAAGAACATCGTCTGTAACATCAGCCTTTATCATGGTGATAATAGGTTTCATCCAGTTAGTTCCTAACAACCCCGTTTTAAAACAAAAAAGAGCAATGACAAAATCGCTGCGTAACGACTGTTTTACATAATAACTACAAACCATACACTTCGCCAAAGAATACATGATCTTCGCGGACAATCACGCGCAAATCCATACTTTCATACTAATCCATACTAATATTATAAATGCGAAAGTGTGTTTGTGGTTTGTTGGTTTGTCCTTCTTTCACGCAGTAACGAAGCAACGGATCGACGTGGTTTTTGGCATAAGTAGATATAGTTTATGGACCGAAGAGTAACATAAGCTACTTTTTATCCTGGAAAAATGCAATGTTCCTGTGGGAACGCGGGTGAATACCGCGGGCAGAAGTTAGTGTGACAGAAAACTGATATTGACAGCTATCAATAAATTGACAGCTGTCAATAATAATGTTGACAAGTTGATTTAGTTTGGCTGATCGGTTTGACGGTTCCTATTGGAACGCGGGTGAAAACCGCGGGCAGAAGCCAGTCGTGTAATAAAATGAATGTCATTCTATGACTGACACGCGTGCTTTCTTGTGCTCAGTAATCCCTACCGCATAAGTGCAGCATGAAAAAACAGCAATGTATGACCAGCTTAACATTTAAGTACACAGTAATGTACGCTGGAAAAGATGCCCCGCAGGGTAAACCGCATGCGTCTGTGTGTGCGAGACGCTTTAATTGGGGTTGTCGTAAAGTTTGATCTGGTTGCACTTTTTTTCTATATCATTCAGTCAAATGAAATTGTTGGCGTTGTTTCTGGCTATGTTTGTTTCTTGTTTCTGCATTAATTATTTTTTGATAGCACTTGATTACTATTCATATAGTAAACAAGTGCTATCAAAAAACTCATTTCATGATAATCTCTCTTCGACCATTTAGTCACTAAGGATCAGCGGCGCAAGTACGGATCTTTTCGGTCGATAAAATTCTATTATATTCGAGAAAATTGACAGTCGATCGATCGAATTTTATCGAATTTTATCTACCGAAAACGTCCATACTTGCGCCGCAGATGAGATAGCGGTCAACCGCTAACGTTCTAAGTATAAAAAAAGGGAAAACATGTCGCATAGTTATTGTTTCTACTCTAATGAACAACCAGACCGGAAGTGAATTTTGGTTTATTTGGCTTTTTTCGCCACAAAAACTAAAAACATTAACATTTAATATCCATCAAATCAATATCCTCCTGCAAACCCTTTTACTGATGATGATTCTGATTTCAAATATAACAAAGAGCGGGTAGGTCATCCCCCAATCAGGCGGCCCGATCTCTCAGGGCAGCCAGTCATGATTGCAACTCGGGAATAATTAATTTGCAACTTTATTGTGCAATCTGTTGTCGGTATTAAAATGCATTTAGACAGCGAAACGGGTGGAGTAGCTCCTTGTTAAGATATTTGAAAAAAAAAAAACTTTTTTGGTGAAATTTTTATATTTAGAACACATTCGTTTTTATTTCGATTTGTGACAGAACTTTTCTATTGTAGTAGTTTTTAATTTAAGTATGTCAAAGGAAATAGAATTTTGTAATTTTTGCACAACCAAATGCTCTTATCACAAAAAACAACTTTTAAAGGGTTTTTTCTAGACAGTATCTAAAGATTATCGTCTAAAATGATTAGAAATGTCACAAAAGAATTGAGTTACACAATGATTAGACACTATATTAAATCAAGGTTTGTGGTTTTTTATATTTAAACAGGCGACTAAGGCATATTTTGTAGTTGGAATCTAAAGAAATAATAGAACCTGGAACCCTTTCGCGCTATGAAGTCCATCGACCAATCAACTGCACCTCTGGAATTTCAATTGAACGGGGAATGTTTTAAAGCGTGATGTCACAGTTGCGCCTGTCACAATAGCCAGCCCTAAATTCTTAACAATTACACTTATTCCTCATTATTAGGTTAGATAGTAGTCAAACGCTACACTGCCAAACGCTACTTAGAAGCGAAAAAGCAGTGTGAAAAAGTATAAAAGTTTTTCAGTTAAATTGATTTGAAAATTTAAGCTACTCTAAATTTACTAAGATTATTTATTATTCAAAAATTGCCATAGAAAAATAAAGAATTCTCTTCACTTTAGGTTTAGTAAAAAGTAAACCACATACCTAAAAAAATTAGTAAAGGCATATCTATCCTCTCCATATTCCAAACAGCGCATTAACGATTCATTTTGATATGTCATCGCTTTGCACGGAACCCTTTGAGCGGCTCTGCTGCGACGCCCTTGTTCAAGCCCTTTTTATATTGCATTATCCTTTATCAACACTTTCGTATGTGTGGGTTATCTGTGTATGGTAAACAGGTGCGCGTTCTTTGTTAAGACAAATTTCACCTAGAATTCTTACTCCCGTATTTACTACAGTAAATACGGGAGTAACAATTCTAGGTGTCCACACCACACCACAATCATTTACTATTACAGCAAAGAGAATATTATGCTGCGCTTACAGTACTGGCGCCGTCATCTTATATGTCTCCTCTTGAGCCAATCAGATTTGTTAAGATTACATAAACTTATCGGAACTAGCGCCTCTGTACACTGTCATATTATTATGACACTTAAAAGCTTCATTAACACCTTTTGCTGATACTACACTAAAGCTCTAAAGTACATCAATGAGTCCTATCTTTACTCTTCCTCATGAATGATCGTGTTCCATTTGGTAGCGCTCTGTTACAAGAGTCTACGCCTAAGATTCAGAGACGTATCTCAGCGTGGACTCGTGCTTCCATATGTCCAAACTCTATACAGTTTTGACATATCGAAGCAAAAGTCCACGCTTAGATTTGTCTCTGAATCTCAGCCTAAGAGGGAATTAGAATGTATTCTTTTCGCAGAGGGTGTATAATTTTATTGTATTATTCTCTTACACTTTAGTGTGTGTGTGCTCCCACATTTGTAGCACTTGCCAACATTGGTGGCATTAATATTTTATGATTAGATAAATCTGTTTGATAAGACAGCTTTTTATGTAGGTGGCCAGATTGAGGGGATGTGGAGCGTGGAGAATAGGTTTCTGGGTGTTCTTTTAATAAATTGGTATGAAATTACAACTTTCAAAGATATTGTACTCGTTTATGTTCATTACTCATTTAGCATACAGGAACAAGTGTGAAAATTCTCGACTAAGAAACTAAACCTGCTTTTATTTGGCATACTGATTACGGTTATCAAATCGTCAGAAAACTGTGACTATTTGATAATTTATTGAAGCAAACTACGAAATACATGCAACAAAGGTAAAGGTATTAAAAAAAATTAAACGTACCATGAATATAAGATTACAAATTGGATTCATTCATTTGTTTTTCAGCAAGGCGTCATTCCTTACCTTCAGATGAATTATCTAGCAATAATGCACGTTTATTTTTATATAAAAAAATATGTAATAATGGTCTTCTATCTCAAACTACAGTCTATGATCGAGACCGTGACTTGACGAGAATAATCCATCTAGAAACGAACACACGTCAGTGACAGTAAATATTATGATTTCACCCCAGATCTTGCATCTCTTACGTCAATGTGACGTCTGTTTCATTACAAATCTCCATTCTATCTAATATCTATATCGATCTTAAGGTCTCTACCAGAAGGATCAAATTCCTTCATTTCGTCGTCAGAAAAACTTCGCACTATTTTGACTTCCGCGCCGGCTTTATAAATTATATCGTGGTATGTCCGGTGGACAACTCCGATCTCTTTGTCTAGATTAAGTTCTTTAATTATATTGATACATGTTGTCATCTAATCTATGGGATCATCTCAATCATCAGGTATTTGTCCAGCGTCACCATTGACAATAGCTCTGTGTGGTTTTGTTGTTCCATTAATTTTGGGAACAAATTAATCTCCGAAGCGAAAGATTTGTGTTAGATTAACACTCGTGCGTGCGTTTATAAATAAATATGTATCTGTATACTAAAAACTAAAAATAGCTAAGTGCTATTTTTGCAACGGCCAAGGACAAGTCACAGATGGTGTGCGTTGCTGCTATTTATAATATTCGGCCATTATTATAAACGCGACAAACACATGTGAAGCCAAATCACGCCCAGCTATTCCTATTGGCACGACCGCTATTGTCTCAATCACCATAATGATACCGCTCCATCTTTCTTGTACTTTATAAGTCAGACCATAGGTACACTTCAATATTTATGACAAGCTGACCCACCTGTGTTAGCAAAACAATAAATTGTTGCAGCGCAGCTGGTGCTCTCTATCAAAAATCACATTTTTATATCATCTTCAACATTAATAACCCTATCAAAATGCGGTCGAAATGCCAAAACGACGGTCCGCTGTAAAATATAAGCGCCAATTGCTAGGACATCTCCGCAAAGCTATTAAATAAAAGTCTTTTTACATTAGATAAATCGCGTACGTTATTCGGGAGCATCTGTCCCTTGCCGATTACGCCCATACATTATGCTCAGTTTGTTGTTTTTAATAAAAAGTTTAATCCGTTCGGTTATGACGGCAATTTGTCAGGCCGATGGAAAAACTTGGTCGATTACCGGTCGGGACATATCGGCAAAAGGGACGCCTATTGCCGCCGTTTGCCTTTGCGGCTTTTTTACACGCTCGATTATGTCACGTTATTTATGCATTCGCTTTTGTCTTCCATTAACGCTTTTCCTTTTTTATCGAAGGCAGTGATTCACTTAAATGTATCGTCGCTGTCGGAGTTGCATTTGCGCAAACTTTTTGAGACAGCCATTTCTTATTTGCAACCAGTGTCCGGAAATCGTCATCAGCGAGTTGTTTCAATTTCGTCACATTATAATATCTTATTTCGTGCGACCATTTACAATTCAATACTGTCTTAATGAAGAGCCGATAAAATGTATATTGTGTTATTCGTCACGACTCCCTAGCAATTAATTTCGGTCCTTTTTTTCTGTATTTGCTTTATGGTCCCAGAGATTTAGTGACCGTCGCGCGGGTTGATTTGTGCACACATTTAAGTGTATTCTTTGTCGTAGAGGGTGCTTAAGTGTGCAATATATTGAGAGGAACAAATTTTGCGTCGAGTGAATCCTCATTAAGAGTGCCAAAGTTTCAACAGCTTAAAAACTGGTTTATTATTGGAGCGGGGTTTCAAGGAAATTCATATTCTTAAGCTTTTGAGGAATTTCATTTTATGAAACGTCCCCAGCTTATGTACTGACATGATGTCATACTGCATCTATCTGATCTATAGACATATCAATACTCACTAAGTCCATCACTTATTATTATCTCTTAAGTCTTATCAAATAGCAAGACTCAATTTTGTCATTTCCTTGTTTCAGAGTATAGGCAACGTACAAGCTGAGTTGGAGCTTCAAAGATTGCAGCAAGAGCAGCTGAGACGACAGGAGCTGGTGCGGCGGGGCCAGCATGGCATGTACCCTGGGCCTCCGCTGGCGCTTTTACCTCTGCTGGAACAGATGAGACCACAACCCCAAGGGCCGCCTAATGTAAGTGTTTCATACTGTCACATTATTAATAGTGACGTATATTTCGTTTTCAGGATTTTTTAGATTCTCAGATAATATAAATACACTCGCATGGTAACTATGTAATAGTCGGTTGATTACGTCCGTGTTACTTTCTACCAGAATTAGGTACATTTTTGAGAACTTCTGACTTTGTGTTTTAATTTTGGCCACCTAAGTCAATTCAGTACTTTAAAGGAGTTTTGATTAGGCCTCAGGATAATTATGTTATCGACGATGTCCTAGATCTAAGTGGTATTCGCTACCGCCTATGGAGACAACCGACTGGTCACAAAACTTCATACAAATACGGGTGATATTAATACTTTATATTTCAGTTTACCCGTACCGAATAATGCTTAGGTCCGAAAAGGCCTTTATCAGTTTTCCTACAAAAGGTACTTTGGTAAGAGGGAGTCCGCCCCGTCGTTTAATATTTAAAAAAGAATACCAGCACACCAATATGAATACTTTGTCGACTGAATCATGGTAGATATTGCTAACTATCATGTTAAATTCCACCCGGACAGACGGTATGAAGTCAATAACTTTATAGACATCCGGACTAATCACAACATAATCGACATATTGTTTAGGCGTGTGCGCAATAGAGCCAATATAAACATTGACTCTATCTAAACAATTATAGTACTAAAATGATGTATGTCGAAATGTCTGTACGTTAGAAAATAATTTTGTAAAAGTTGAATCTCCGCGTTGCGAGTGGTTGTGTAACTTCTTGAGTGGCTGGCTAGAGCACATTGCTCAGTCAAACATTAAATTCAAGCTTCTTTTACCACCAATTTACGTAGTGAAGATCTGATTATCTGTGTCTAATTTGTTAGTGGGAGGACTAACTCTTCTGCGAGTGTCCGTCTGGGTTGTTACCACCGCTTTGCTCGTGAAGTCTGCCGCCAAACAGTAGTGTGCAAGCATTACTGTGTTCCGGTTTGATGAGCAAAGTATCCAGTGAAATTACTGGGCTTATGAGACTTAATACCTAATGTCTCAGGGTAACGAGCGCACTGCGGTGCCGCGCAGGCCTTTGTGTTTCAAAGTTCTGGGTGGCACTGCAATTGTTATGGGCCGGCGTTATGCTTACCATCAGGCAAATGACGAGCTCGTCTCGTTACCAATAAAAAAAAAAAAAAATATGGCACCACCGCCACCATTTATCTAAGTAGCACCAATTTAGTGATGACGGTATGACTAACAAATCTTCCTATTTGAGAACCTGTTTCTTTTTAGTTGGAGGTCGCTAAACTTATTTCACGTGTACTATGATACTATGGATTGGCAATAGGCGAGTAGCCAAGTGGCGCTCTATTGTCAGCAGTGGACATCTTCCGGCTGATGATGATGACACTTTCATTTCACCGCGATTTCACCTCGCGTGAAGTGACGATGTGATTGAAGGTATAGCACGCTTGCCCGGTATATACCTATCGAGGTATCCAAATTGTATTGTTCAGAGAATATAGAAGACGGCAAAGCTTTCCACTCCTTTGCATTTCTTATGACCATAGACACATATATCATCTGATTGAAATGAGCAAGACATCTCGTTCAAAGCCGCGGGGAAAGGCTAGTGCTTAATATAAACGTTGGCTAATATCCTGTGTGATGCCATAATTGACATTGTGTTTACGCCGTTCTACTCACGGAATGGCGCAATCTGTGTTGACTATAAAACATTGGTCTTTGATTCGGCTGTGTATTGCTCGTGTTTAGTGCTATGCTAAGATGTCAGATTCGTGTCTGAAGACGAATAGCGTGTCCTAAGGGACATGCTATTCTATTTGAATCTATTGCAGGAAGAGGCCTAAAATCTATGGAGATCAGAGTTTGACGCACACATTCTTACCGCATCGTGGGTTTTCAGATTAGCATGTCCCACTGTCTCACGCCTCTTGTGCAGTTGCCGAACCAACCTATAGGTAGACAGACACGCAAGCAGCATATTAAAGTTACTTTTGATAAATCACAAAATTTCAATTTCAGCGAAGTAGTTGCTTAGCTGTCTTTAGAAAAGCTACGCTGTCGACGTGAGCTCTAGTTATAAAAGTCAATACAGTAGGAAACAGATTTAAAATCAAGGTACTGAGTAGGTAATTGTCATTGGCTAGAGTAGGTACGGATGCCACAGAGCGCGAGTTTCCTCACTTGACGCATATTTCGTAACATCACTCATAACGTCGTTTAATATTGTAACAAATTCGACTTCACCTATCTTATGAAAGTAGTTTATTTATTGTTAGGCGGACCACCAAAAACGAAAGTTGTCCTAATCATTCACCCAAATGTTTGTTATGTAAAATTATAATGAGTAGTAATTTATATGCTCGTCATTCGTCACCCAGATTTTTTCTAAAGATTTTATTTGATGTTCTTGGTCAGAATTAATTGATGCAATTTCCTTTGCTTTTCGAAGAAACTTTTTTTCGTGATTGTGGATAGTTTCGGTTACTACACAAGAATGTTAACGAAGGATTGTTGGGTGTGATCATTTTTGATACACCTATGGTCTTACTACTAAACAGTGTTAACTGTGGTATAGTTGCACAATGTTTTGTCTCTGTTGTTCTTTGACAATTTTAAACTGAATCGAAAGAGATGAAACATTGTATATCTCTAATCAACCGTTATACAGCGTTTATTAGTAAGGCTGCTTTTGTTGTTTTAGAGACTAATATAATATTCGTTATTGATACTTCCAGGTACATTTTTTTAACGTATTTTCAGTGAGATTATAAACAATGACACGTGCTTTTGGAAGGATTACTAGCCAATGAATGACAAATATAGACAGAAATTCCGACTCGAATCATTTCTTTGGCTAGCAATTAGATTACTATTTAAGTCATTGGTTGGCATCCGCTAATTGATCTCCTGCTATTGAAATCTTTCTAAATTGGTTTACATTATTAAACAAGTCAAAAAACACAAGTATAGGACGAGTAACATTTTTTTAACTATCCTCCACGACCCGGTCTTTGATACACCTGTAGTTAAATCAAAACCCGACCTTGATAAATAACTTTTCAGTTCTGTCAAGTAGATTTTAAAGAGTTCTGTGACGGATGTCTGAATCAAACGAAAAATACTTTAATATCATGGCTCATGAAAATTCAAGGCCTAGTGTAGTTCTGCTTAAATCTTAATAGATCAACGACTTCCCAGGTCGTCCCCAACGCGTCGTGGCCCGCATCAGCCCAGCTGGCCCAGCTCACCGCCCGGTCACCACCTCCTCAAGACCCCGACGCGCCGTTGAACCTCAGCAAGCAGCGGTCACCGTCTCCCGCCCCCTCGATGATGCTGCCGCGGTTCGTTCCCTATCCTCCTATGGAGGATACGCAGTACTCCATGCAGAAGGAAGAAGAATATAACGCTGCTTGTAATAGTAAGTACTTTTCTAGATAGCGTCTTCTGTTACAATGCATCTGCTTTATGTAAGATGTAGTAGAATGTGTAGTAGAAGGGAAAATCTAGTTATCTAGTATAGATGAAAACTGCATCACAATCGATTCATGTATCTATAATTTTTTTGCTCTTGATATAGTTTAGTGTTTGGCCACTATTACAGCGCAAATCGCTACAAAGCGATTCTAATTCTATAATCGTTATTAACTAAGGTCCGAGTTCACCAACCATTTTGGACCGAAGTTTAAATATGAGTTAGGTGTAACTCATGAACCGAGGTTCATATAGCTTCAATTTCAAACTATTTTGAAGAGCATCTTGACATCTACTTACGATTAGGAATTGAACTCACGATTACGTAAACGACGTTCATTTTAATGTGAACTCGAACTAAGATTGTAGGGGAGACCAGGGATGAAAGTAACGCGGGATGAACGTAACAAATGAGTTTCTGAACAAACTATGATAGCTACATTGATGGGTTGTACCACCGATATGTTCCAATTTGAACCACCCCTTACCTCAGCTGCCCTCTTGGCACTGTGCCGTCAGGTTGTGGAGGTAGCAAGCTGGTGCTGCAAAAGTACCCCCAAAGTAAGGTTTGACCGTTTTTTCAACGGTGTTTTTTTTTATTATGGGAGGTTTCTTGCTTGCGTGTCTAGTGACAGTAAAGTAGCATAAGTATTCGTCTTTCTATTTTGACGTTCAAAACGATAGTTTATTTAGGTTATAGGCATGTATTTGGCAAATTGAGGGAAAATTTATAGTTAGGGATGAAAGTAACAACTTGTTACTTTCATCCCGATTATGATCGTGATATCTCGAAACGATTTTATTGTGTTTTTTTATATTTCAAAGTAATACAGATTTATTTTCTTTCTCCTGAATACCTAACATATATAAACGAACGACTAGCAGAGGTTTAGTTACTGCAGAAATAATGGATTTGGCTACAGAAGTACTTTATAGAAATGTATCATTTTGAGACGATGTGAATTCATATCAGCCATAAGTAAAACCACCATTGGTAGCTTCACCGGCTTCGGTAGCTTCACTATTACTGCCAAGAACCCCTCCTGAATTAACTTTGCCACCAGTAATGGCTTTGCCATTGAAAATTATTTCAGAAATAGACATTGTTTGATAATTAACAGCTTAATTTGACTCCAAACAAGCTTGAAATTCAAGAACAAGAAGAAAGCGTAGAGCCAAAGAAGTTAAGAAACCTATTTTACAAACTGATAAACAGACAAAAAAGCCGAGGGCTGCAGTTGATAATAAAACAAGTGAAAAATTGAAATAAAAGACTAAAAAAGAATAAATAAATATGTACTAAAATAACTAAGAATAGTGATCATTCAGACAGCGAAGATTGCTTCTGGTTAATTTGTATGAAATCCTTTTCTAACAGTAGGTTAAATGAAAAGTAGGTAGGCACAATGCTTAGTTAACGATACTAAGCATTGTGGCTACCTGCTTTTATATTCAACATATATTAATTTCTAATCAGCGCTTTAGATTTTACCTTAGAATAAGAACAATAAAAAATCTAGGAAACAACAATCTTCTTTATTTTTAAGTAATCAACATTATTTAAAAATGAGATCTCAATCATGAGAATGCCTACAGCTGATAGTCTATGAAACTATCAGCTGTGGGCTCAAGTAGATTGTGCTAATAACGAAATAAGTTACCTACGCCTTAATTGTTTACCAGATTGAGATCTAATTTTTAAATAATGTTGATTTTTTTTATAAATGAAGAAGATTGTTATGTTTCCTAGTTTTTTTTTAATT
This sequence comes from Crocallis elinguaria, assembly GCA_907269065.1. Lineage (NCBI taxonomy): Eukaryota > Metazoa > Arthropoda > Insecta > Lepidoptera > Geometridae > Crocallis > Crocallis elinguaria. The sequence goes on from OU026076.1 coordinate 6,633,198, forward strand.
GTTGTGATTCTAATGTAAAATCTAAAAGGCTGATTAGAAATTAATATGTTGAATATGAAAGTAACTTTGGTTTTATTTACAATGTTACAACCATCCCCTTACACTGTTACAACCAACCCTAGGGGTAGGGATAGTTGTAACAATTTCCACTTTTTTTGTTTGGTCGTATTTCTCAAAATCTGTAATATAGGTTACATTTAAGCTGGTGTTAAAAGATAGTTAAAAGACCAATCTGTCATGTGTACGGATTAGAATTTTGATATTCAAAAAGCTTTGTGAGATATTACGAGAAATATGAAAATTGTTACGTTCGTCCCTGGTCTCCCCTATAAGATAATAATGGTAACTTGCACGGTGACATAAATCAATTCCATACATTTTTTACTTTTTACCATCGATAGTGAAAATCGCTTTGAAACGAATGTCGTTTGCGGACACCCTCTTATTTGATTGTCACGTGCAGATATAGTCGAAGTTTAATAATTATCTGAGAATAGAGAATCAAGAAATAGACAGTAAATATTCTAAAAATAAATTCGACATACAATTAAACATAACTAACCCCGGTCCGATGATTGGGTGTATAAATAAAAGAGCCCGACTCATCAAAAAAATGCGGAATAAAAAAAAACACATTCTCAAAAGCACTCCACTCTAAAGCTACCGTGAATCACATAATATGATGACGTCTAAAACGCGTCAAACGCGCGTAAGAGCGTCCAGAAATACCTATTAGTACGGCTGTCTAATCAAATCATTTATTAGTTAAACACGAAGTTAGAATGGGTGTCATTGAGTATACGACGATGAACAGATATCTGCAGCATACCGACACGTGTTAAGAATTCTTTTGATATTCCGATCGGGAACTAGTGAGTTTTTACAGTTATTTTGCTGATCAAAGACATAGTAATTTGTAAAGATAGGCCAGTTCTATCCGCAACTTTTTGTTTGTACACTCTTACCTTGGGAAGTAGCAATATTGGTTTGACCATTCTATCTCCGGATCTTATACGATTCGCAAAAGAGTTAGTCCCACCAATTTAATTTAAAGTCAAATAAGTTGTCAAACATGGTGAATACGCCAGATCTAAGTTAGTCCTAGACTATATAGGGTGAGTTTGATTTGGTATGTACTCCCAGAAGGGGCTGATTAGAACCTTGACCAGCTCTGTGACATCATTATATTGCATTGTCATTGATTTTATATAGGTATATAATATTCCAGCTCAATCGAACACCGGAAAGTGGGTCAAATTCAGTTTGAAATATTTGACATAACAAATATAGGTACAAAAACTTTGAGCTCAAAAAGCTCCAAAACAATATTTTTATAAGTACAACAACGGACAGCTTTTCGCTATTAATTGTGATATTTCAATCTACTTTTGGAACTACAACCTTTTTCGAATTGGTAATAGTTTAAGATGGATACCATAAATCGTCATTGAGATAATAATGAACTTCGAAAAAGAAATGCTTTTTATGAACTTCGAAAAAAGAAACGCTTTTTACAACACATGGCATACCGTTATATTGTTTATTTATGCTAACAGCAACTGTCCAATATTTCCCACATAATATTAATAATTATTATCATAATTAACTATCATAATCTTGTTATTTCAAAAAATACAGTCGTAAACCTTTATCCAAAGATTTATGCTGTCGATAAAAACAGAATATGAAACACTATATCATTGATCAAGATATTATGATGAATAGTCTGTGGTATTTTGGTACAAACCTAATAGAAAAAAATAGGTACTTTGAAGCTATAATGATAGCAGAGTGGAAGCAAGATCAACTGCAGATCGTGCTATCTATCTTTCTTTTCTTTCTATCTGTATGGTAATGCATTATAAAAAAAAAATACTGTTTTTAGATTGCTCGAATTCCACAATAACCTTTATAGCTTTCGGTGAAGGAAATCATCGTCACCGCGTTTTCTAGAGCTCGCCTGGCTAGTTACCACCCTCAAGTAGAAAATCTGTTGCCGAGCACCTATCCGGCAGCTGTCCTTGAGAGCTATTTCCCATTACAGGTAAAGAATTGAAGATATTCCATCTTCGGTCCAACAACTTAAATTGGCTTGTAGATTATCCAACTGTTTTTGTAGCTATATTAGATGTAGTGTTTATTTAAGTATTAGCTAGTTAATAAAGGCATTTAGAGTTTTATAATTAGGTCAGATAGTGGTGAAGCGCCACTGGATTAAAAAACCACTTGGAAGCATTCTCATAGAAGACAAAGCTAAACCATTCAGGTTCATCATTTTTTTTTACGATTTGTTTACCCGATGGTGTAGACTGTAGGGGACATATTCTCTTAAAACTATAAGGTTAATAAGCGATGACCCATCTTCCTGATTGTAAGTGCAATGCCTGCCGATAACAATTGCAATGCCACTCAAAATTTAAAACAGTAACTATTTACATAAATAAGGGTACCTACACGGGTTTGTTGCCCTTTCAGCGAACAGATATTTTAATCATCGACGATCTTAGCAATCATCTAAATCATCTAAAATACCTAAACGTCGAGTAAATAGTCAGTATCGTCAAATGTTACTGTCAAGAAATACACCGAGTCGCCTACAAGCCATTTTGATGTTTAATTACTAGCATTAATTATTACGTTGAGTGCGATATTCCGGTAAAACTAAAGGAGATGTCATAATGAAACGTGGTGTTGAATTTCATAAAAGCAGAATAAAAGTAGGTAGGGACAGAATTTATTACTAATCATCATTGTTAGCGTTGGATTTTCCCCTAATACATCTTTCTTTGGAGACAAAAAAGGTCATAAACCGCTGATCTCAATTGTAAAATCATTTCTTGCTCTGAAAAACTTAGACGCATATTTTGTTTTAGTTACCACTACAGTGTTTATCTCAACACTTTTTCTGTTTTTATCCGACTTCCAAAAAAGAAGGTTTTCAATTTGGTGTGTATTTTTTTATATTAGTCACCTCAGATATCCGCTACCTATATGTATGTAAACCGATTTGGATTTTTTTATATGAAGGAATATACTTTCAGATTGGACCCATAGAAATTTCAACAAAATCGGTTCAGTAGTTTGTCACTGAAGACGGTTCGTCGCTTTTTTAAAGCAATTTCGCTTGTCGTGCGATAATTTCGCATTTAGCCGTTAAAAGAGACGTATGTTGATATGTCGTTGTCCTTTGACAATAATTTACTACATCGTTGTCTACGTTCAAACGAAATTTTTTTCATTTGATAAAATTGACTGGACCAGCAAATCACGATGCCAATAACAATATTTTAACATAACGAAGTAGATAGAGCAATGGACGATATCACAATCTAAAGCAATTTCTGTCCCAGGACAAAAACAGCATCTTTCAAACAAGCAAAAAGGCTTTGCTTACAGAGATGATCCCTAAAAATCCTGCAGGGCTAACATGCGCGCCACGACAAAATTTTGTCTACTGTTTTGTCTCGCTCTTTCTCTTGCGAACATGAGACAAATGCACGACATAAGCATCGAGAAAATTTTGTCACGGTGCGCATGTTAGCCCTACTGGCCGCATGTTCCAGTCACCAATCTTCTTTAGGCTTACCAGCGGCGCAAGTATGAAAGTCGGTTCGATAAATTTGTCGAAACGAAAAACTGATAAATTTATCGAATGTTGCAAGTACTACCGAAGTCTGATCGTAAAGTATTGTAGTAGCTCTATATTCCCTTATAGCTATTCGATAACGTTTGTCGATTGTATAGAGGCTCGATAAACTATATAAAATGTCGACAAAACTTATTTTATCGATTTGAAGTGATAATTTTATCGATCGAATAGATCCGTACTTGCGCTGCAGATAGCCCTGATGAGATAGAGTCTTACAAAGTAAGATCTATTTGTAAATAAAATAGCGATGTTGAAGCCAAGATTTACATAATTCACGCCGAGCGAAATTGTCATAAAGTTGCGTTATTGCTAACAGGAAATATTAATTACTTGATGTTGATAATAATAATTGCGAAGCTCTCTAAATCTACCACTGACCGTTTTACGTGGACGGTGGGATTAGATATAATTTGTTTAATTAGTATATTTTCTAAGGCATTATCTAGGAGCTAGAATTTATCGATTAAAATCGATTGAGTTTGTATGCGATTCGATTGTATTCCATTTTATTTTTTTTATTTTGCAAGATTGTGAGAGTAACAGAAATACCTAGTAGCGCGCGAAGAATGACTAAATAAATTAACCAAGTGCAAATCTAGTCTCCTGGTTTTAGGGTTGTGTAGCTTAAGATAGAAATATGCATATAAGCAAATGGTTAACGGTTTAACAATGATAGTACCGAACAACATAAATTGGTACTAATAAAAATACAACTATTTGCAATAACTATTATAGGTATGCTAGTTTTAAGACCCTCTTTTAAGTCTTTGACTTATTAATTCGTTCCTCTTTGAAGTATAAACAATGCAGGTATTCATAATTGAAAAGATGTTTATTTATACCTTCCTTGCATTTTGTGGCCGGTGTGAGGTATATCCTCGTCCCACGCCGGAACTACAACTGACCACTGTGCAGGTCTAAAATATTAGGACCGTCCAAAAAGTTTCCAATAAGACATGACACTCTTTTAAAATATATTTGTCGGGAAAATTTTCCACACGATATGTGTAAATATTCAATCTCTTTTTTTATTTCGTTAAAAAAATACAAACCTAAAACAGAGTTATCAATAGGGTTCCGTTCAGACTTTTCGGACACTGAAACCAAAAAACAACTGAAGCAATTATAACCATCGGAACTTCTAATTAGATCATTAGAAATCTTCATTGCACTCCAAAACAAAACTGCTAAGTACTTGGCGCGTTACCAACTCAAAATGGTTACAAAACTCCTTCCTTTAAAACAAGAAAGTCGCGTGAACTGCAAAATAGATGGCGCTCGGGACATTCGCAACGCACGCTTCCGCTGTCACTGCACGATCGCCAAGAGAAGTGACAGGTGCTATCTGTATGCATTGGCGTAAATCTGGATCAGGGAAATAGCTGGCTTTCAGCTACTAGAGTATGAATTTTTTTTTTTTTTTTTTTTTTGAAGGACCGTGCTGTTGGTCTTGCGACCTCTACAGCGTCACCGGACTGTTGGAGAGCGCAGAAGGCGCTCAGCCCGAAAAAAAGTGTGTTTGTGGCGACTAGCGCAAGGGCACCGCGTGGGATCGAACCACGTCGGTACGGACCTCGGCTTGGGCCGTCGCCGTGAGAAAGGGAGGATCGGGAGAGAATAGCCCCGGCCGCACGAGTGCAACCGTTTGAACTAGGCTCTAATCTAGCTAAAGCTACTTCTCGCGGGCCCGAGGTGGGCGCTCGCGGAATTTCGTGTATGTGTGTGAGGTGTGTATGACTCTAGTTGCCTCGTTCCAAAGCCTACACCATCGAGAAGAAGGGCAAGAAACTCGACGGCGGAGTGAAGCTCGGTCCCTACAACCTAAGCTATCTGACGAAGAATCGTCCTCGCCGGCGAGGACGATGACTTCTAATTTGGTACCCAATACCAATACCGAAGACTGAAGGTCCACCTGCACCAGCATATGAACTGGTGCTAGGGTTTGAGAGCACGGGCGAACCCAGCGCGGCCGACACAACGGCCGCGATGGAATCGTCCGGATCGCCCAAGATATGCCGAGGGCGGCGACGACGGAGCGAGAGTATGAATGGGACTATGAATACTATTATAGTAGGTATTTGTTTTGTAGCAGTAAGGATGGTCAGTGCGTTTATATAAGACTAAATGTCGCGTATGATATTTTGTACATTCCTTTCACCACTTTCCACTGGGTGATTTTCAGAAAAACGATGTAAGATTTGTCTATTATCTTTAATGGCTTAACAAATGTCACAAAAGAATACAAAGGTAATATTACAAAAGGATACTATAGTCCAAATTTCAGATTTCTGTCTTCAGTGGTTTAAGTTGATTCTGCACTTAATATCAGGCGAATCCTTGTTTCTATCTTATTGTTTTATTCAGGAAAAGCAATTGTTTAATATCTTTTGAGACATAATTGTGACAAAATTTAGATATAATGTATAGCAAAATAGGATCAGGTTTTATTGAGCGAAGCTTGAGCTAGTTGTGTTTTGTTTTTCATGTCCAATTTTTTCGTATTGCTGATAATTCGATTTGATTTTTCGGCGCGACTTCTGTTACGCCTATTGAGTATTATAGCCTCAACATCGGTTCCTTTTCTTTTTTCCCCGCTTGTTACTAAACCTAGGTACACATTTTAGTGACTAAAAATCGAGGATTATAACTCGAGCATTACACGCACTTTCGCTTCCAACAATATCTCCAACTAAACCCACTGAAATCTCGATTCGTAGGATGTTATAAATTATCAAACAGCGTGTCAAATTAATTCGAGAAATACCAGCGATTTCCAGAGCCCGGCTTATTAATTGTACGGACACTTGTCCGTAGATTCGTCAGTGGAAATGCTAAGCGTTACTTCTACTTCTGACCCACATATTTGCTGGATGTTATAGATGTCGCATATTATTTGCAAAACGCAGCTTTCTGTGAAATGGGTTTGGCGAAATTAATTCGATGCTGTCAGTTGTCGTGGTTCGAGCTTCTTATTGGCCACTTGCTTATTTATTCTATACTAGCTTTTGCCCGCGGTTTTCACCCGCGTTCCCACAGCAACCATGCATTTTTCTGGGATAAAAATTAGCCCATCTTACTCTCCGGTCCATAAACTATATCTATGCCAAAAATGACGTCCATCCGTTGCTCTGTTATTGCGTGAAAGAAGGACAAACCAACAATCCAAGAAATCAACAAACCAACAAACACACTTTCGCATTTATAATATTAGTAGGATATCATGATTAAAGGTTTAAACTTTTTTTAACCAACTTCCAAAAAAGGAGGTGGTTCTCAATTCATCTGAACTTTTTTTTGTGGCGATATTGCTTGTTTTCTCAGTCAATTCTCAACCGATTTAAATGGTTTTTTTAATGAGTAGGGTAATACACATTTTACAAATTTCATTAAAACATCAAATAAGTAATAACTATGGTAAATATTTTTCAAATTTCCCGTCACATCACTGGCAACCAACTTTAGTCTTTGAATACGTCTTGCTTACACGTCTACCTCCCTATTTAGGTGCAATTTGTGCTATATGTACATAATTAAGTACGGATTATCTATTTCACTGCCAATGTTCCATTCGTATCCAATAAAATAACTAAACGCGATAGTAAAACACAGAGACAATTTATGGAAATGTCTCCAGAACGAATAAACAAGATATGAGACGTGAACGGTTAGTGGCATTGTCGGACACAATCGGAAGCTTGACTAAAGCTGTAAATTAACTTTAGTGAATGAAAATCGTAAAACAATCGTTAAATTTTGTTTGAGGCCTAAAATATACAAGCGAGGCGAAGAGGTACTGAGACGTATTTGACTCGACAACAGAATTGAAAACGAATTTTCAGTTTATCTTAGCTCACATTTGGGTTTGTCTGTACGGCGCAGTTGGAACAATGATGACAAAGTGGCTGACAAAATGACGATCCTTAGGTCGTTGGTTCAAATCCTATTTACCTCGCAGAATCTTCTAGAACTGAATTAACGATGATCAACGATCTAATTCAGTTACATGCTATTGTTACATTGTTAATTTTCTAATTCCTGCTTTGCCTGTCGTCCATCTTCTCTGTTATCTAGAATTATGCAGATCAATTTAAATAAACTACAAAATCCTGCAAAAGCTTTTACAACCATCTGAGACAAACCACTGCAGTGCGCTCGTTATCCTGAGACATTAGGTATTTAGTCTCATGAGCCCAGTAATTTCACTGGCCACTCTGCTCATCAAACTGGAACAGAGTGATGCTTGCACACTACTGATTGGCGGTAGACTTCACGAGCAAAGCGGTGGTAACAACCCAGACGGACACTCGCAGAAGAGTTAGTCTTACCACTAACAAAATAATAACAGTAGGTATATTATAACAGTAGGTAGTTTATAATAACAGTAACATATCACACAATAAAAAAGAAACTATTATGCTCGGCTATAAAATATTAGGGAATGTATCACAGTGTCGTCGTATTTTTTATTTCGTCGCCCAACTTTCCACGTTGCTTGTTTAACCAATAAGTCATTCTTGTTTGACTTTTAATGCGAGGCTGTAATGGGCATTCTCGTTTAAAAATGCTGACAATGGCTGTTATGTCTGTAAAATATACTGTTAATGACACCATATTTTGTAACGTGTACGATCTCAAACGACGGATCTATTTTATTGTATGTGTAGATGTTGGTCTAAATTGAAGTTTTGATGTTTTGTTTTGATATGCGCAAAATTCAAACGATGTCAGATACAATAGCGGTCAAACGTAAGACTTTAAAAAAGAGCTTCCGAAACTTTTTTTAGTTGCTTTGTAGAGAATTTTAGAACAGAAAGAGGATGGTGCCCGAGGTTGGGAGTTGGTGACCTTATTCACGCGGGTCCTCCTGCCTCTTGCTTCCTCAGGATATCGCGTTACTATCCGACATATAACTATTGACAATCAATAGACATCAATGAAAACTATACCTAATAATATGTAATATTGAATAAAACATTTTTTGAAAACCCACATCTCTGCGCAATTCTGATTACAAGATCAGACCTCCTTTCTTTCTTTCGCGCTACGTTTCTTTCGCGCTACGTTTCTGTCTTCACCAGAGACTAACGGCAAATTTTTTTAATTCCAGCGTCATCATGGGCCCAGTCGCCTCCCGAAGAGTCCGAGAAGGCCAAGCTGGTCCGCCAGCCAAAGCGAGACGAAGCCGGGAAACCTCACATCAAACGGCCCATGAACGCGTTCATGGTCTGGGCCAAAGACGAGCGCAGGAAAATCCTCAAAGCATGCCCCGACATGCACAACTCTAACATATCCAAGATACTGGGTGCAAGGTGGAAGGCCATGTCTAATGGGGAGAAGCAGCCCTATTACGAAGAGCAGTCACGGCTTTCTAAGCAGCATATGGAGAAGCACCCGGATTATAGGTTAGTTAAAAATATTTTTTTAATTCTCAGGTCGGCACCTGGTACAGACTGCCGTAGACTTATAGGTACCTATATACAATATTCTGTTTTAACAAGACTCTTCACAATCCTAATCAACCGCTGGAATTCTTAACTATATGTGCATGTATACCTACCATTCATATAAAAACTGACTATTCTCATTTAACATTTTCAGATACCGACCAAGACCAAAAAGGACTTGCATAGTCGACGGTAAGAAGATGAGAATATCCGAATACAAAAACCTGATGCGCTCACGACGTCAGGAGATGCGCCAGCTATGGTGCCGCGACGGGGGAAGTGAGCTGGGCTTCCTACCAGGCCTATCATCTCCAGGGCCCAGCAACTCCTCTCCCCCTCCGAACGGGAGTGGCTACCCTCAAATGGGAGCGTTTTCTCCTCCACTATCTCCAAGAGAGGATGATTGAAATACGGCGCGCGGCTGGCCCTACCCGCACGCCGCGCAACTTTCCCTACCCCCCGCGCATCACCCCTGGTAATGTCGTAATGCCCTTGAAGTTATCGAACACTTTGTGAACTCATGTGCTAATGGATAGTGTGGAATCGGCTGCAGAAGATGAGAATCTCTTGACTGCAAAAGACTAGCCTAAATACTTTTTGTCGCGACTCACTGTTGCAACATTTTCTCTACAGTAAAGCAATGTAATAATTGAGGTTCTAGTTACACTGGTTTTGCAGTCAATTTCAGGTGCAGCTATTTACTTGTCACTAGTTATTGGTATACACTGTTTATAAAGCATCGGACAATTTCGTTTTATAAACATGTGTTTCTAGACTCGTGTATTGAGTGAAGCTTTTAATAAAAATGCTAGTTTAATAGGATGATATTAAAGGCAAGGTCAATGTGGTAGCTAAAATAAGTTGACCCATCAAGATTTGGTCCTTCGAGCAGTTCAAGCGTATTTTGTAGTTGGATCAGTGCATCAGAGTTTTCGGAAATCAGCTGTTTCTAAACTACATCAACTGAGTGTATACTGGATGGTTCGCAAGAAGTTTCTGGATAGTCATACTTAAGTGTGTTGTAATCAGACTAATGTGTATTTAGTGCACGTATTAGTCTGATTGAACTGTCATCGAAAGTTTTAAGGCAAGTTAGACCTTAGCTTCTAAGACGTAGTAAATGGAATCTCTTCTCTTAAATACTGAGATTGAGGGAATCTCAAATTGGACTTACTTTTTATACGTAGGTGTGTATGCCAGTGTTTCGTATTGGATCTCTCTCGTTTTTAATGACCTAATTATGAGATTATTCCATTAGAGGATTAAGGTAATTGTCGTGACGCCCACATTTATCAACTTCTCTTACTAATTAAAGGTAGATTCTACATTATTTTGTAAATATTTTAACTAGTAATATAATGTAATTGCAACTAACAATCGTATTCATTACAAATATCGGGCAGTAGCCTGTCTGAGATTCCTACAGAATATCAGTAAATAATTCAAAAGTGGCAAAGGAGCCACAACTTTTGTTGCTGTTTCAAGTTAGGTTTGGCGTACACCATTTCAGAAGCTTTGCATGTTTTTGTGGATTTTAAGGGATCAATTCCACCTTCAGAATTAGATGCTGAATAGATATTGTTCCTGAGTATAAACCAGCAATTACTGTGTTCTGGTTTGACGAGCAAAGTAGTCACTAGTCAGTATTTATATAACTGGGTTTAATAAATGGTGTCGATTCTGTCGTTTCATACCTAAACCTAATTTTAGTTTCGCTCGCTCTCTTTCCAAAACATAACATGAGAAAGAGATGGAAGATGTTTGATAGATGTAAATTTGGTTTTAGAGCCGATAAATATCTTCCATCCTTGACGAATTAGACGCCACTAAATTCATTTCCGTTAAATTTACACTTGACACAAGCAAGTGGATTATTATGACAGGTCTACAATATATTACATCTCTTTATCAAGTTCTTATTTTGAATGAGAGGTTGAAACTAAAGTTAGGTTCAGAATCGAGACAATGTCTCAGGGTAACGAGTGCAATGCTTACCATCAAGCACATTGCAGGCAGGTTATCCAATAGTATAAAAATACCTATACTCGGATGCAATGTTTATTTGCACCATTTTGGTGCGTTTTATTTGTAATATTTCTATATAATATGCAACACAAGCGTGGCCTATTTGAATTAGCAATTTTTCTACTTCTATCTGGACTAAAATAATCGTTGCTCTCCTTTGAGCTATCTTAATGGTATACAATATATAAATCCTCAGACACTAAAATATATTTTTTTTTATTTAAACCAGCGTATTTACTTTTGCAAATGTCCACGTATAAACGTGTAATAAGGTAATATACAATCATATCTCTAGTGAAAAATATACAAATTTCAACTACTCTGTCAATAGGTTTTTTAAATTTATGAAGAATATTTTTATTCCAATATCTTTGATTCATTTCATTTTTTTAAATTCCAAGTTACAACTTGGAATTAAAAAATTATGAGTAATTAAGATAACTCGTTGAAGTAAAAAAATAAGGTTATTCTATACAAATCAAATAATTACTAACTGAAAATGTATAATTACGTACATATGAGACCGCAACAGAATATTAGGATAAAAATAAAACACTGATAGTAAATGTAAAAAATGTGGGTAAGAATATTACTAAAATTATAGTAAAAATAGTATTTTCTGATTATATGTATCGATAATCTAATAATAACAATGCTGAAACTCGTATTGACATTTAAAAAACTGACGAATAGATAATTATACAATGTACATAAATTACATTAATTTGAATGTAGTGAAGTAGTTGGGTATTTTTCTTTGTAAATAAGTACTATTCCCAGTTTAGATAGTTGTAACTTTTACTATGATTTGGCTAAATGTAAAAGTAAGGTTGATATTAGATCTGTTAGTATTAATCGTTTTAGTTTTGGGGTATTTCGTAGACTTTTCTGTGGCCATGTATATTATTTTAAATAGTTTATTCTTTAGCGAAGTAAGCAAATAAAATGTATCAAACCAAAAATTTGAAGCGAATAGCTTGAAAATTAAGGTGTTTAGAACACGGGCAACTGTTTTGAACGATACTTGTAAAAAGCAAGTGAAAACAAAACAGTTTTTTTTTATAAAATACTCATAGACTTAGTGGAGATACATTATCAATAATACTTACGCATAATAATTTAACACATTCGTAATAGCATAACATATATGCTGAACATATATTCCCCTATGGGGAGGCCTATGTTTAACAGTGGACGTCTTCCGGCTGATGATGATGATGATGATGATGATGATGATGAATAGCACAAAAATCGAGATTATACATCTTTTATAAAGTTAACGCATAATAGTGGTCATATTCATAATATTATACTAAATGATAGCACTTTTTTGAAAATAGGTAATATAAATGAAATACTTAGAGAACTAAATAATAATTTGAACATAACTCTATTTTGATCTAAAGTGGTCAATTCCAATACTGTCAATTCAATTGTAAATATTTCCACCGATACTTATACAGTTTATTATATCAAAAGTGTAAGTAGTAGATATTCATTCTTTTAAGTGGCATAACTACGATTAAAGTCGAAGTAGCTCTATTAATAATAACTTTAAAAAAATATATAATTATCATTTACAATTTGTAGCAATCTGATAGATTCCATAATAATGTTCAATTTACTTAACTTGGCATAAAAAGGTTCAACTCAAATTTTTGTTGATGTTCAAATGAGTTTTCCTGCAAATATTAAGCCAGTAGGTACATTCGGTTGCAACAATGTGTATACACTTTCAGATTTTCAAATGATTATGCGAAAGTAAGTGAACTGAATTATGTTTTCATATAACGGAATACGTAATTAATTGTGAATTGTTACCTAATAACATACGTTTGAAAACCTGCAAGTGCATACATATTATTGCAGCTGACTGTTTGACCTACCTTTTTACCTATTTGCACGCAGGAGTACTCAATACTACCTATTATTATTATCATTAAGTATCTACAACTTACGAAATAATCAGTTGATATTATATTCCAGCAATTCTTATTATATACAAATAAAGTAGTGTCCTTGAGATTGTAATTGTAATAGAAAATAATTATAATAATTACTGTCGCTTTATCGAATCGTGCAATTTTAATAAGTAGATGGTAGAAACTAGGCCTTGCATAATAATTGTACAATAATGGAATAATAAAATGTATAAATTTCATGTATCCGCTGAAAAAGTTTGTTTCTTGCATCGTTGTCATTTTTATTTTGTTATTTATTTTTCTAATTATAAAAAATGTTTCTACTTTGTCTTCTTTAAGTTGTCACTTTTATGCCAGTAAAAATTTATGGTAGAAATTAGATTAAGTAGGTATATTTTTATGCGTAGTTATATTATGAACGTTTTAAGCTATTAAACTTAGAGTGTATTATTATTAGTAAATGTTTAAGGGTTTAATTATTAAATTATTTATTTTTATGTTGAATCAGTGTAAATAAACGAATATTTCGGTAAGCGTTAGAGATTGTGGTTATTTGATGATCGAAACTTAACTCTGTGTCTCTAGTTGTGTTAGGATCTGTTTTGATAACATTTTTTATTTATTAAAGCAATTTTTAAATATTTATATTCATACTTCTTGCCATAAAGATGTAATTGCCATAATTGTTTTTCTACCTAAAATAGATGTGTACAGTCTTGTAAACTTTGAAATTAAGTATATTTTTGTTTTTTTTTTACTACGATTTCTTCCCAATAGTAGTTGACAAGCATTGTGATTTTTTCGAGTATGTACTTAAATTCAAAAATTGTTATTTTTTTCTTGCATTTTGTAAGTTTTTCATTATTTTTAAATTCTGTACCTATTTACTTAACTACTCCTTTACGTAGCATTCGAAAATTCAAATGTATAAGTAGATAGAATTTAGGTTTAAATACCTAGTATAAACCAGGACACATTATTTAAAAATTGTGCCAAAACCCAAAATATATTAAAATAAACCTTGAAAAATAACTTGTTTCATTCATATTCATTTTCTTATTCAACATCCCATAGAAATTAACTTCTTATTCGTTACCTACTTAGTTTGGACTGGGATAAGTATCAGGAGATCAGAGAGCCAAAACAACTGACAAATATCTTTTGCTTTGAAGCTATTGTAGAAGTACAATTATTAACAATGATTAAGAAATAATTGTGATATATATCACCATGGTGAACTAGACAAGTCAATAGGGAACGCAAAATACATAATTATTGTCGTAATTGAAAACCTAATTTGATATAAGGAGGTAGGTATTTCTTATTGAACTCAACAAACCTCAATTTTACTTTCGAATAATTAATTCCTCATCTTGATTTTATTTGTTTAATGATTATTAACATGTTGCTGATCAGAATATTTAGAAAAATGTCGTTCAAAAAAACGAGGTACCTATACCTATAGGTAGTTAGGTAGGTATATAGTGGCTAATACAGTCATAGTATGCACTTCATAATGTCGTTCGAACATTCCTAAAGGTTTGTGAAACGTTTTTTTTCCCTAGGCAACTCATTTAGGCAAAATATTTAGCCATCCTATTGCGTCTCCTAGGGTTGGTGAAAACGGGCAAAGGACTGCTTGCAACATTCAAACTTGCGTCAGATTTCAATTGCTATAAAAGTACAACTAGGCGCAATATGAAATGTAAAATAAAATTATTTTTATATTTCATAGCTCCATTCTTCAGATATATCTATATATATTAATAGATATTTATACCAGGTAGTCCTTCTTTCACACAGGTAAGTGCGAATTTACCTGTGTCAAAGAAGGACTACCTGGTATAAATATCTATTAATAATATTATTATATATAGATATATCTTCGAATGGAGCTATTCTTATAATAATGATCGAACTTCGCTTGTGAAGTTCGTTTGATCATATATTATATGTTAGCTTTTGACGTCTATTCTAGTGCAGTGTATGGGTGTGTGTTTGTTGACACAAGAACTTTAAAAAGGGGAACTGGCTTTCAAGAACGAGATGCTGGAAGTGGAACGCACCTATAGGGGCTTGGCGACAGATTTACTTCTTGCGGGTGGTATCTAGTAGTTAGCCAAGAGCAAGAGAATTTGAAAATGCTCCAAACATGATCACGATGTTTTCTGCCCCGAAAGGTCAAGGTAATTGAAAACTTATTGGGGTTCGTAAATCGTACCTCAAAAGGAACTTAGTCTCACTTCGTTGTCCGTCTGTCAAGAACTTTTTCTCAGGAACGCGTGGAGGTATCAAGTTGAAATTAATATCAAATACTCAGGTCTGCAATCCCTTGGAGCTGTGATCAAATCAAACTTCTAAGTCAACGCAATCAAAATATATGGCCGTTTATAAATGCCGCATATTTTGGCTCTCGTAAAGGAATCAAAACCGGGGTAGGTACTTCCCGTTGATCTAGAATAATGCTATTTGGCGAGAAGCAGTGTCTTAAAGTAATGGAAAAAACCGAAAACAGTAAATTTGTAGTTACATCACAAAAATATATTTTTTTTTTTATGAATGTTGCTGTGCCATTCTACCTAACGATTCCCGTCATGGGCGAATTTTTTACATACCTACAAATTTGTACAAAACCCTCGGTGCGCGAGTCAAACTCGTACTTGGTCGGTTTTTCATTATTGAGTCTAACCTAGAATTATTATATGTAATTTATGCGCAGGAACAATTAAAAAACTGTTACATATTAAATTAATACATTTATTATGAACATGCATAATTTAGAATTCCATATACACATTATGTACCTATACAAGAATAAAAATCATCGCTTTACATGATATGGCTAAAATATTTTCATATACAAAAAATATATTTTTATAATTTCTTGTTACACCTAAGCGCCATTACATAGATAATAAGTACGCAAATTAAGTTTTTGGTATAATATCTATTTATAATATAATTTGGTTAATATTACAATAATTACATAACTATTACAATGAGATTACACATTCAAATACCATAAAATTATATTATGCTTTCTGACATACATAGTACCTTTAGCTTTTCCGACATTCTTTAAACTAGCCTTTGCCCGCGGCTTTGCACGCGTACTATCAAGATAGCCTTAAGTGATAATGTAACTTCCTATACGTGAAAGAATTTTAAGAATCGAACCAGAGCTTCCAGAGATAAACAAACAAACTTACAGCAAACTTTATCTCTTACTAGCAGTGCCCCGCGGCTTCGCTTACGTAAGCCTAAGTTACTCCTTGTAACATCAGCTATCTGCCAGTGAAAATCCCGTCAAAATCGGTCCAGCCGTTCCGGAGATTAACCGACACAAACAGACAGACAAAAATTAAAAAAAATGTTTTTTTTTTGTTATAGGTAGATACCGTATACTTTCATATGCATTTAGTAAAAAGCTGTTATTTTGATATTACAAACTGACACTTCAATTTTATTTATTTGTATGTACCTATGTATAGATAATATCAGTAGGTATTGATATAGCATTGACATAGTATTGACCTGATTTATAAATGCTCAATAAGATAATCTATGCTATAAACTGCTGTCCACTTCTCGTTGACGGCAGATGTTACGCGTGAAAACGAGACAAAACACTTTCTAGTAATAGCAGGGTTACTGAACATTTATGAATAAGGGGTAACAGTATAAATAGTCTGTGGTATTGAAGATATCTAGCAAGCATTTGACAACTAGAGCGTTACTAAGGCTAAGATTCAGAGACGAATCTAAGGCTGAGATTCAGAGACCAATCTAAGCGTGGACTCACGCTTCCATATGTCAAAGTTCTATATAGTTTTGACATATGGAAGCCAAAGTCTACGCTTAGAATCGTCTCTGAATCTTAGCCTAAGCGTAGACTTTGACTTTCATTTGTCAAAACTGTATAGAATTTTGACGTATGGAAGCGTGAGTCCACGCTTAGATTCGTCTCTGAATCTCAGCCTTAGGCTAAAATCAAAATCAAAATTCTATACAGTTTTGACATATGGAAGCCAAAGTCTACGCTTAGAATCGTCTCTGAATCTTAGCCTTAGAGTGCGAAAATCGAACGTCGAAACTTGGGCTATCAAATTGCAGTTTGCGGGTAGTTTCAGTTTCATGGTAGGAAAACTGCAATCCGACCGCCGAAGCTCCGACGTTCGATTTTCGGAGTAGACCCCTGTATCGTCTGGTTAACAAGTGAGAGAACAATATAGTTCGTACAACGAATACACACATCTAGAGAATAGGACGGGCTCTCGGCTAACTTCACTTCAATGTAAGTTCCAAGTTCAATTGAGCCCTGACATTGAAGTGAAGTTAACCGGTCTAGTTATCCCGTACTCTTCTTATTTTAATCGCATTATATGATGAACTTATTCAGCTTCTATTTCACTCATTAGCATGTTCGCGTTCGCTCTCTCTTTCAAACGGTTGGAGAACCTCTGTTCTGTCTCGGCTTAGATTCTTTGTGCGTACTGTAATAATTATAATCGAGAATAGTCCTTACATGACAAATTATTAATAATACTTGCAAAGCTCCAATAAGTCTCAAGTGAAATTAGCTGTCTATAATTCGTACTGTGACTTTATTGAGTCTAAACTCCAACTCGACTCAGAGCTACTCGAGTCTATGGACATTCACGAAAATATCACCTTCGAACCTGCGTCTTCTGGTCATCTAGACCAGACGCCTTAATCAACTTGGATTTTGTTCTTTTTTATCAATAAATTTACAATTTTGCAACAATTTTGTGTTTTTTTTTTTTTTCATTTTTTGTGATAAGACCAAAATTGTTTATTTATAACATTAAACGAGAACAAATTTCAATGTGCTTATCTCACCCCTCCTTGCATCTCTAAAGGACTCACGACGACTGTTTGCAAGAGCAAGACATTTTCCCTGCATGAGATTATGTGAGACCATCAGCCAGTATCGACCACGTGCAAATACCTATACCTACTTATACCTTTGCAAATAATAGCCGTATCTCGTCTTTATAGTGATGTGTGTAAATATTTAATGAAAAAGCAAAGCAAATTCACTTAGAATAGTAATACTTTATCAGTACATAGATGTTATACTATAAAGTTAAAGCGTGCATCAGGCTGTCTGGGCGCGGTGGCCGCCCGGTATTTATATAAAATAGTCAACCTATAACAGATAATTCAACAACAGTGCGCAGTATTTTTCACCCATTCGTGTTATTTTAGTTTCTATTCCCTGTTCGAAATGTGCCATACTAACAATCGATTTAACTGTAAATTTTGACATTATAAGCGGTACAGTCGACTGCAATAATATATTTACAATTTCAGATTGTCAAATGTATGTAACTAATTTTTGCCATTGATTTGATTTTGCAAAAATATATGCACTGTATTACATTTTCAAATTACGGAATAACTAATTTATTGTGAAACGTAACTCGGTAAACTCATTTTTGCAGACATTTTAGCAACATTAAGACAAACAGTAATATTTGAAAATTTGAAACTATACAATATACATATTATTGCAGCCAGTAACTTTTTATAAGGATAAAATTTCTGTGCCAAGAAAGTAATAAGTGTGGCAAATCTCAAAATTTCAAAGTGTATAGATATTTCTGCAGTTGACTGTAGGAACATTAAAAAGAATAAAATACCTCAGTGTACAGAGAGAAGAGTATCAGATTGTTGGTCACCCCAACCACTCCGCCAGATGCATGCATACCCTAAAGTAGCGTGCCTCATTTTTCAATTATTATTCTTCTACTTTCATCTGTCAACTTTTACCTACTAAAATTTAAGAAATAAATAAAGTACAAAGGCTTTTGTTTGCTAAATTGATTGGGTAAGTCAGGTCTTAACCCTGATCACTCCGAAGCGTAAAAAAATTCTTTCATTATTCAAAATATACTGTTGTTTAGTATCAACTAAAGAACAATGAATATTAATAAATAAATAATTCATCCCCAACTATTTTGGACAGAATTTGATCTAGTCCAGTCCCAAAGCAAATGAGACGACAAAAAACACTACACGATTGGCAAGAAAAAAAATCACTTAACAGGCAAGCAAGACGGACACAATTTAACTTGGTTCAAATCCAAGCACGCTCCGTGGAAAGTGTGACCGCACTTAAAAACCCACAATCCTGCATCTTTGATTAACACTTCATTTTGCAATGGCAATCCACAGAGAGCACAGTCTATCACACCTTTGTTAATCACAAATAAATTATCTACAATCTCTTTGAGCGTTGAATATGTAACACTTTGTCGATGTTCACTTTCATCGTGTAATTTATGATTGTCTTCACTATCATTAGTCCAAGTGACCAATTTCTTCAGTTGTGTTAGGCCCCAGTGGTTAGAATTCGCTGCAACGGTCACCGGTAAAGCTGTGTTCTTGATTTGTCCATTCGCACTGCTCCGAAGGAGTTGACATATCTAAAATGACAAAACTGATATTCAAACAAACAATAATCATCTCAAGTTATTTTAACTTAGTAGAAAAGTGATAACAATCTAAATCATGAATATAGATGAAGTAAAGTAATAATTTAAAATAGAAGAGAGATAACAATCGTAATTATGAGTATAATGCTATCAGTAACTGGTTTGGTAAGATTATTTTTAGCCACAAGGATTCCGGTACAAATGTATATTTAAATACTTGAGATGATGAAAGTGAGAAGCTAGCTCAACCTACAACCTCATTATTTCTTTTTACAGTAGAATCGTCTCTCAAGGCCTTCTTTCAAACACACCCATCAGTTATGGTAGACAGCCAGGAGATCACTATTAAATGTCATATCACCATGATATAGTCGCATCACAATGTTCACTTCATCAAAAGATCAAGGGCTTTGTAGGATTTGTATCAACCTACAGAACGGCTTTAAACCTTACTACAACCATAGACTAACTAGTATATAGTTAGGGTCTTACTAATAAATAATGGTCATATTGTTACAAAATGTTTTGTCTTTGCTGTTCTTTGACAATTTTAAACTGAATCGAAAGAGACAAAACATTTGTAACTATTGGACCGTTATACAGCCTTTGTTAGTATGGTCCATAGTCCATGCTACCAGTTATGTTAAGTACAATTCAAATCCACTTGAACCAATAGAATTTCTGATCAAATGTAATATAATACTAGTAAAAAAAAATGCCCTCTTCCCATCAACAGTTTAAAAGTTAGTAGCTTAGGAAACAATAGATCCTTCCTTATTTCTTTCGAGTCTATATTTATTACCTTCACCCGTTGTGGTTAACAACAATATATACTCACTTCTAACTTGATGTCAAATAAATAAATGTTATAGGTAATCTTTGTGTAGGTATTATTATTATTAAAAAAAACTAGGCAGTTGGACTAACTCTTCTGCCGGTTTTGCATGACTCCAGCGGAGATTATTGATACATTTGATTGATGGATTGAACTTGATTTGCCCGTTTTATATTCTGTCCTCAAGTATCAAGTAAAATTACTGAGCAAATGAGACTGAAAACTTGATGTCAATACAGGACGCCATAGATCTAATATAATATCATCAAAGATCAAAACAGCATTGCTATTTTTAAAGTCTGCTCCTTTTTAAGAACTTATGAACAACCTCATATGAATAACCTTTGTATAAAAAACAATATAAATATAAAGTTACCTCTTCTCGTGCATCTTCAAAATCATAGGAACTATATAGCGCATCAGTCAATTGATTGGTCACCGTAGCATCATATTTTTCGAACATAGTGACCACCAGGCTGGTATGGTAAAACTTCACGGTAATAGCCCCAGCATCAATCAAGTTTGCATGCTTCTCCAACACTTTCAAAGCATTTCTCCCACCAATAGATTTGATCATCAATGCTCCTAAATCATCCCAACTTAACATATCTTTCACAGATATATTCTCAAACTTTTTGGAACAATTCAAACATATATTCGCGTACAAAGTTGCATACAACTGCACTGCTCTATCCCAAATTTCCAGAGTGAATTGTGGAAGGAAAGAGTGAAGCAAAGCCTCATCTAACATTTGCAATAATATTCTCAGGATGTTCATCAAGTCTTCGTTCCTTCGCAAATACAAAATTTTTCTCCATAAGTATGGCATTCTTTTACAAATATCGTAGCACTGGTCCCTGGTTTGACTAGACCATTGCAATTCTATAAATTCGTCTATCAATTCAGAAAATACAGGAGTCTGATTTGTTCTAGCATAAGGTAGAGGAAAACCGCATTCGCAGCCAATATTCGAAAGTTTTTGCATCTTCATATTAACAGATATACAAGAATCTACAAAATACTTGTAAAGATTTTCGTCCTTTATAATATCATCTAAATAATCAACTTTCCTTGATGATGTACTAAGATAGCTGAGGAATATGTGATTTGGTATGAATTTAGATTCTTCCATTGCTCCAATATCTAAGCAATATTCTTCTAACTTTAACATAAGATTGTAGATTTCTCTAATATCACAGGCATTGCTTTCGATAATAGAAATTAAATTCGATTGCTCCATATTCTTACCAACTAGACTTAATCTAAAATATTGGTACAAAGATTTGCTGATTTTATCTTTATCTTCAATATTAATATCTACTTCTATGGCCTTCTGACTAGATTCTTTATAAATTATATCAGTGTGTATTACTATAGCTTCATGGTCAACATTTGTATTCTCCAAAGAAAGAATTTTAGGAACTTCTGTCCTGATATCTTTTTGAATCGTAAAATCGTGTACTGGAGGTTTGTCACCCAAATGTTTCATTTTGCCTTCGAAGTCATCCCATTTTTCTTTCAAAATCTTCTTGCTAGAGTTTAATTTACCGGACACAGACAAACTAAGATCCTTCAATGTTTGCATTGCTTCAGGTGTTATTGATGAAAATTTGTATTCGTCATTTTGTTTAGATGAGTCCTCTTCATCATCTAAAGACGATTTGGCATGATATGTGTTGTCTACTACCTGAATGCCAGACTTCAAAGCAGCATTCAATTTAAGGCTTTCAAAATTGTCCAAAACATTGATAATATCATCCACCACATCTATGTCAATAATTTTATCTCTCAATCCAGCAACAATATTCAATTTCGGAGACAGTTGTTTTGACATCAAATAATCGCTGTAAAAAGCACATATTTCAGTGCACAATGAATATTTTTCTTCAACATAACATTTCAGTAAAAACTTATCTATTTTCATAAATTTAAATTGGATTAGAGAGCCATTGCTCAGCCACACATATACCATGTTATGATACACTTTGCAGTCAACTATATCTCTATACTCATACCAGACAGTATCATCAACATTATCAATATTCAAAAAATATAGAGCATCTTTTCTAAAACAAAATATCGCACTATTCATTGAATATATTTTGGAAAAATTTATCGACTTTCCATCATCATTGCTATTAGCATTTTCTATACTGAAACCCTCTTTTTCATATGATTCTACCGTTAAAATTTTTGAAGGTTGTCGAGCTAAGACTTGTTTAAATTGATGTGTCCTTTTAACAGTTCCATCAACTGTAGATTCCCATAGTCTAGAAGAGGGTCTTGCACAAAAAATTAATGTATTTTCCAATTCTTTTCCAAGAGCAAATTTTAAATCTTCATTAACCATACTAAATTTCTTTACCTCAGTGAAGTCTTGCTCAACTTTTTTTACTGTAACTTCATGAGTTTTTTCTTTGTTTACAAAGCAAGCTCCAAATTCTCCATCTCTGGGTTTTTGCCCTATTTGCCTGTATTGTTCTTGAGTGGTATCACATACATAGCATCGAGTGAGTGTTGAAACTAGCAGCATGCATGATCTTAAGTCGATCTGGCATATCCTTGAGTCCAAGCTCATGATTACTTGAGATGAGCTTTGGAATGTTTTAGCCTGAAAAACAAAACGTTGAAATTGAAACTAGAGAATCACAATACATCAGTGCAGGATAAGCTGATTACAACTAATATTATTATCATCACTCAAAATCACGACTGGGGTAGGTAAAGATGATGGAATGTGGCTTCACTCTGTACTTGAAGCTAACCAAATATGCCAGTTTTCATCACAATGTCAATCTCAGTCCAACCATACTGCAAATCTGTTTGTTGTATATTTGACTATTCTATCAGCAAGTCTGTCTGCAAGTCTGACGAAGAAGTAGAAGGGTAAAGGTGCACAATTTACGGAGAGAGCATATTTCATCTGCACTCTACTTTCAAGATCCTTCTGACAAATTATGTACACACTGCCATATATTACAGCATAGTTGGTACCAAGAGTTTTAGAAATTACAGGTTGCATTTTCTTTGATAGTTGACTGACAATCTGACCTGATCTTAAGTGAGTGTGAAGGTGGTAAGCACAATTAAATGAGTGTTGGCTGTCATGTGCATATGCAGGAACACACTACAAACAATATAAGTGCTTGGCAGAAGATTTTCAACTTGAAGGTTAGCAGCTTGCCAGGCAAGCAATATCACAGGTTGATTGAAGATGGTAAGCATGCTATACCTAGAATATGTACTTTGTACAAGCTCTGCAAGTGCTGCTTCAGAAAAACACCTAAGTATAGGTGTTTGACAACAGATTTTCGAATTGAAGTTCGTAGCTAGCCAAACAAGCTCTAGAAAATGAACTGCCATGTGGTGTGGCATTTACATATTTTCTTACACCGAAGGTTCAAGCTCACTGTGGAATTCAACTTCCCAATGTGGGCATTGCAACTGCAAAAAAAGTTCTGCCTCTCATTTTTTCTGTAGGATGAGTTTGATGCGGTTTACAATAATGTCATATTCCACTAATATTCATAAAAAAGCAGACCACTCTAATTTGTCAGCATTTTTTAAATTAAAATCAGGATAGATTTTAACAGGATATGAAGAATGTATGATATAACACTTACAATAAAATTCTGCATCTGCAAAACTGATATCTTTCCGACATCATCGCCGGAAAACATCATATCGCTGTCACTCCAAGCCATAGCTGTCAACTCATTGCCTTGGTGGTCTCTCGAGGTGACTGAGGAATGCCCACCGCTTAATGATTGGTCACATTCTGTTACAGTGACAGTACCTCGGCCATTTGCAAAGCCAATATGTTTCTCGTTAGTAGATATTGCGAGGCGAGTGATAGCACCATCCTGAAAATTTAGATATTTTTTTTATACTCACCAATGAGTACAAGCTCTCAAGTTCAGCTGCAAGGACACACCCACAAGCGCTTGGCAACAGATTTTTGAAGTGTAAGGTAAGTAGTTTGACCACTATTTCTACTGATTTTATCAATGATGTGGTTGAAAATGGTAAATATGCTGTGCCTAAATTAGGACTGGTTCTCAACTGCCGCAGCCAGAACACACATACTTTGCAACAGATTTTTAACTTGAGGGTGGTAGTTGGCCAGGTGAGTAATAGAAATTGCCCTACAACGTTGTGTCGCATGGACTTTGAAATTTGTCTATTGAGTCTGCCATAGGCCGACATATCATCTGAGGACTGCCACCTCATTTCGCTCTGTTCTGCCAGGGTAATATTTTTTTATTTATTTAATTGATACTTGCCTTATTCGGAATCAGCTGAATAAATTCACACGGACTTCGGTTAAAGATGTAGATGCCTCCACTAGTAGCACCAAATGCTATCAAAGTCTTGGAGACATCAAGGCATGTGTACTGAAAATAGAAATAAAATAATAATATTAAATATATTATAGTTTAGCACTGTTTCACAAAATCATTAATATCATTGTTAATGGTAGGACTAACTCTTCTGCGAATGTCCGTCTAGGTTGGTACCACTACTTTGCTTGTGAATTCTGCTGCCAAGCAGTAATGTGCAAGTATTACTGTGTTCCGGTTTGATGAGCAGAGTAGCCAGTGAAATTACTGGGCTTATGAGACTTAATCACTAATGTCTCAGGGTAACGAGCACACTGCAGGGTCTTTGTGTTTCAAAGTTCTGAGTGGTACTGCAATTGTTATGGGCCGGCGTTATGCTTACCATCAGGTAAACGACCAGCTTGTCTCGATACCAAATTGCATGAAAAATAATAATCATAATGTGGTAAAAAGTATACAATTAAGCTGAGAAATAGGATCTGGACTCGTGTGGTAGCTACTAAAAGCTATTATATATGCTCAGGGATTGTTGCTTGAAGCAAGCAAGTAGCTACTTGCTGTTATTTGTTGTTTGAGATACTTAATTTACATGCCCTAAGAATGAAGAAAATGAAAAGCTCTTTTCCTTTATTTATAAGTACAGCAGCCAAGTAATAAATAAATAATTGATTAAGGGCACATACATTAACATACTCATAAAAACTACATTAAAATCTATTTGGAGATATAGCATAGCAGGTTTGCTAAGTATTTGTTTTCAGTTTGGAAAAGACACTGATAAATGAGGAGTGGGAATAAAACATGATAATTCCATAATGTCCAGCTTTTCACAAATGCCCAAAATCCTATAACTTCTTTGACTATTTAAAATTGAAAAATATACTAGTGCTAATAAATAATGATGGGAAAAACTTGTTCAACTTATAAATTTTTCTTTATTTTTTTTATTTTCATTTTAGGCACTTAGTAATTTTTTTTTAGAGTGGTATTATCTTTTTTTGTTCCATTACTCCTCAAATAGGCTAGTGCTTTTTGACATATGTAATATGAAAAAGAAAATAGGAATATTGGCTCTACGAGCCATGAGCAGCATAGGTATGAATTATGCGTAGCAGTATTGGGAAATAAATAAAAAATAAACAAGACATGCATGAAGTTGATAGTCGTCACTTGCTGTTTAAAATAACAATACCCAGGGAAAATGTGACAATGACTGACTCATTCAAATTAGATAAAAAGGGAGGTTGAAACTTAACTGAAACTAAGACACATTGTGCTGGGTTGTCTGTTTAAATGTATTTATATAAATGCTGTAAACATACAAGATACATGTGTACTTACTCCAAAAAATGGAATTTTTGAGCTTTAGCCAAAATAAGAGATGGTCTGAACTAACCTTTATTCGTTGAACATTTTTTATTGGATAGTTGATAGCTTCTGTAATATCTGGAAGTTCTTGCAAAATGTAAGGAGGCGGTTTAGAGCTAGACATCGTTCAAGCGCTCATCTTTTAGTTAACAAAACTTGAAAACGTGAAGAGATTCGCTCCTTTCGTGAAGTAAGAAAAGTTATTTTTGAGATTGACAAGTGACACTTGACAACAGTCAAGTGTCACAAACCAACTGGTTGACTGGCAAAGTGACAGTGAAGAAGAACGCAGTGTTGCTTGTATTAAAAAATAAAGAAAATTTGACAATCTGGAAAAAAAACGCTGACACCGACATTGAAATCGATAAAAATCATATCGACAGTTTTACTAGGTAGATAAAACTACAATACTAGTCTGTGAATTTTACTGCAGTAGGGCTAAGATGCGCGCTTTTTGTCTTGTCGAGATTAAGATATTTTATACCTATCTCTTTATGTCTACCTACTGGTACTAACATGCAGCGCAAATAACTCTTCTCGTTATGTCAAATGAAGATAATTATACCTATTTTATTTTGAATTTGGAACATTTCTGCCCGAGAAGTTACTCGTGAAGACATTAATTATACCTACCTAATCACAAATTATATAGGTATTTTATAATATATGCTATCTCACGGTGCGCATCATGAGCGTCTGAGCCCTATAGGGCTATGATGCGCACCGTGAGAAGATATTATTTTTACACGAGCAAAGGGTACTATAATGTTATAATCACTTCACGAGGAGGTAAATAGGTCTTCACGATCACGAGTAACTTTCTCCTCCTGTGTCACGTTCGGCACTGGATGGCGGCACGGTGCCAGTGGGAGCAGGCGTTACCGCCTGGTCCCACGCTGGAAGACAGCGCGCCACACATCTTTAACGCCCACCCCAAGTGACGACCAGGGTAAGCCAGTCTTGTCCCGACCAGACGGAGTGATTTCCCACCCTGACACGCTTTGACATCCTTTGTTAGCACGCTGCCAAAGGATCTAGCATCCTACACGTCCATTG
This sequence comes from Crocallis elinguaria, assembly GCA_907269065.1. Classification (NCBI taxonomy): domain Eukaryota; kingdom Metazoa; phylum Arthropoda; class Insecta; order Lepidoptera; family Geometridae; genus Crocallis; species Crocallis elinguaria. The sequence continues at coordinate 6,660,295 of OU026076.1, forward strand.
CAGCGCTAGAGCGCCACTCTTGCTTCCAGCGTCGCCCATCCCTCCCGAGCTCTTCGAGCTCCGCTCTGCTCCAGTGTCCCGTCCGCTGAGCCATTTCTAGGTGCACCCAGAGGGGCCCGGTTCTCGCCGGGTTATCAGCTATCTGCCAAATAGGTACCTCTTCGGGCGAACGGAGTGGATTTCTCTTTCTTTCTGTCCATATCTTCGACCACATAGATCTCAGATCAGGCGAGATAATGGTCATCGCTAACCAATCGAGTGTATAAAATTAGCGCAAATCTCTTGGTGCGCACATTATATAATAATATACGAATTGCAAAGATAAACATGACATCAATACAAAGGAGAACGCCCTAGCTATTCCTAGCTAATGTGAAAAGGTTCAAATGTTATCGCTAGATGCGTGCTGCTACATTATTGCTTATTTAAGGGTATGCGATATTCTCAAATTCAATTAATTCAAAATTCTTTATTCACATGGTCCTCACCGGAGCTCTCGTGAAAGTTTAGATAAATTACTCTCCATCAAGTAGAGAGCGATCAAAAAGAAGGGAAAGAAACTGGCGCCTTACCGGCTAACAATCTCGTGTTCGATTTCGACTCCAACCCGAGCGGTCGCTAAGTCTTCGACTGGAAGGAATAGTCTAGAATTTTCGGTGGTTATCATTTTAGAATGAACGTTGGAATCAAGTTCTTACAAAACGAAAAGAAGCGAAAACTCTAGACAACTACTTCCACACGAAGACTAGTGACCGCTGGTTTTAATCGATTTGGAATCGAAATCAAACACGAGATGATTAGCCAGAGCAGCTAGTAGGCGTTTTTTTTTTTTTTTTTCAAAAAACTGGTACTAAACACGACGTTTTATCGGCTACCACTGTTCCTGAATGTTCGCAAATAATTAAAACTCCATTGAACACTGCCGCAGTTAATGTTAGCGTTTCACCTTTTTTCTTTATCTTCTCTTAATATATTATATAAATTACGCGTCACGTTTTTTGTCTGCGATGGACTCCTAAACTACTTAACCGATTTTAATCAAATTTGCACATCATGTGCAGTTTGATCTAACTTAAAAGATAGGATAGCTTACATCTCAATTTATAGCCGCAATATTCCACTATAATTTATAATTCACAGCAACGCTTGGCCGGGTCTGCTAGTACATCATATATATTTATATATCCTTTAAAGGACGTATATATTTAAAGCTTACGTTTGACCGTAATTTCACATAATGTTATATGACGATGGGGTAGCAGCGATAAACGCTTCGACCTATTAATGAAGATAATGTGACGTTAACGTGATAACTGTCTTCAATAAAAAGCTCAACAATAAAATAGCTAAGATAAGATTAGGTAGGTACCTGCTTAACTATTAGAGCAATCTTTCCCAAACAACCTTCGAATAACATAACATAATATCTAGGCGGTGGCGGTGATGTAGATATTTTTGTATTTTTTCAAATTATTTTTTTATATCAATTTCAAATATTAACATTTATCATAATTTTTCAAATTATACTAACTAGCTTCCACTTGCGGCCTGGAGCACGTGTTACGTACCTACCTACCTTTCTAGTGTTATTCTGATATGTAAGCTATATTACTGTAAAGTTTCATCAAAATCCGTGCAGTAATATCAGGATAGGATAAACATACATATTAATTGTGGATATACCTCCAATTCATTTAAAACTTTCGGCTTCTACATTTATTATGTGAATAACGAAGGAAAGATTAAAAGCTTTTTTATGTTTGATTTGATTACGAGACGAGCGAGTCGTTTACCTGATGGTAAGCATAACGCCGGCCCATAACAATTGCAGTGCCACTCAGAATTTAAAACCACAAAGGCCTGTGCGGCACTGTAGTGCACTCGTTACTCTGAGACATTAGGTATTAAGCCCAGTAATTTCACTGTCTACTCTGCTCATCAAACTGGATGCTTGCACATGAAAGCGGTGGTAGGTACTAACCCAGACGAATCTTGTAGGAACGTGGGTGAAACCGCGGACAGAAGCTAGTCGATCATAAGTCGAAAATAGGTACTACTACCGATATGAAACGGAGACTAGCCCTTAATAGCTGCCGATGAGTCGAGCAAGCTCCCATTTGCTACTGCAGTCGAAGTTTAGTCAGTGCATCAAAATGATCAAACTAATTTCATTTCTCATAATACTGACTGTTCATAGTTGTATAGGTGAACGAAGTTTCACCTTGGTGTTGGATACAACAGTATCCATGAGGGAAGAATATCTTATAATAAAAGCAAATATGGGGCAAGTGGTAAATGCCGCCAATCGAAGCGATTTTGGAAATTTTGTCCTTGTGCCTTTCAAGGATACAGGTAAGAGGGTTTAACTAACTAACAAACTAAGAGGGTTTATTTTAATAATTTAGTACAACAACCAAAGTTATTATAAATATTAAAAAAAAACACACTTGCTTACTGAAATCTGAAAAAAGGTTAATATTATATCCTAAAATAAGGCTGGTGCGACAGCTGAATCCACTGAGAACCTCAAAAGACGCAAATATTATATAGTAGTCTTGATAGCAGTTACATATTTGAACCTTTAGGGGTTGAGACACTTGGACCGTGGGGACCTGGGGCTCATCGACTTTTTAAAGAACTTTCAAACGTCTGGTCGAAGCCATACGTAACCAAAACGCTGGCCTGTACATACCAATGCCATTCAACGTGGCAATGCTGCCAGTATTTTGGGAACGTTGCCTACTGGTTGCGGATTATAAAATTAAGATTGTAAATAGATTTGTGTGTATATTATATAGTTATTTTAGTTTATTTTGATGAATTTGTTTAATTAGTTAATGTTGTGAATAAATACTAATCACCATTCCTGTAATAATAAGTAGGATTACAGAAGTTACAGTAGGTCCCTAAAATTCAATGAAATTACTGGACTTATGAGACTTAAATACCTAATTTATAAACAAGCAACAAGCAACATTGTGGTAATCCACTGCCACGTAAGTCTTTGTGGTACCGCAGTTGTTAAGGTCTGGAGTTATACCTACTTATCATCAGGCTCGTCTGGTAACCTAATAGTGTATAAATTATATTCGGTCCATAAACTATATTAGTGCCAAAAATCACGTCGATCCGTTGCTCCGTTGCTGCGTGAAAGATGGACAAACAAACAAAAAGACAAACACACTTTCTCATTTATTAATTAAAAAATAGGAAGTAGGATATAATTTTGAGACATTTCTTGCAGCTTCGCCAAGGTGTCATTGAACATAATAACAATAAAATCTAGAGTCCATTCAACTTACGGCAGACCACTATGGGTTTCCGCAAGGCTCTGTTTTAGGTCACGTATTATTTATAATCCTGAAAAATTTGGTAAAGATTGCATAAGAACAGTGACGATTGAAAAATCAAATCATCAATTATATTTTTAAAAATCTATTACAGTTATAGAAACCCCTTTCAAGACTCAATCGGCACAGGAGTTTATATCGCGTCTGGGCTCTCTTACCCCCAGTGGGGGATTCGATTGCCCTGAGAATTCCTTAGCTGGCATCGAAGCGGCGTTGAGGGCTAGCGATAAACAATCTAGTATCTTCTTATTCACTGATGCTTATGCAAAGGACTACAACAACTTCCGTGCAGTAGAGAATTTATGCCAGGAGACTCATAGTCAGGTTGGTGTTTTTTATTTTATTTCCGGTTATCATTACACCGGGAAGTTGGCGAGATAGTAAGTCTAATAAATATTATTGGATACTAGATACTGCCCACGGTTTCACCCACGCGGAGATATTGGAGTTCATGGTTTGTATTTTTTTTTCGCGGAACCCTAATTGTTTTTCTATAATAAAAGTAGTCTAAGTTACTCCTTATAACATCAGTGGTCTGCCAGTGAAAGTTCCGTCAAAATCGGCCCAGCCGTTGCGGAGATTACCCGGAACAAACAGACAGACAAAAATTTAAAAAATGGATGTTTTGATATAGGTACCGTAATATATACTTTCTTATGCATTTGGTAAAAAGATATTATTTTAATATTACAAACGTCTCTTTGTTGTTGTTTAAAAACTTTAATTTTATTTATTTGTATAAATTATTTTTTTATTTAAATTCTAACTTCTTTGTGAATGAATGGATAATATGAAAGTCTATACGGTACCTAATACAAAAAACCAATTTTTTAAATTGTTTTCTGTATGTCTTTCTGTCTGTTTGTTCCGGCTAATCTCTGTAACAGCTGGAATGGTTTTGACGGTAGGTACTCTCACTGGCAGATAGCTGATGTTATAAGATGTAACTTAGGCTAATTTTAATTTACGTGGGCGAAACCGCGGAGAACTCTAGTTATAACTAAAACTAACTTTGTATTGCATATTGTAGATTGTTCAACTTGTGCATGACTCGACCCCGCTATTCTTTGAAACGGAAGTTACCTATGTAGATATTAATAATTCCTACTAACTTCGAGTTGAATGAATGCTTTGTTTTCCTAACCTCGTTTCATCATTTTCATTGTATCAATATTAGGTACTCACTTGCACTTTACAATTGGTAGTTAGATATTACAATGTTACGTCCACCATTACATATAATTATGTAAGTAGATAACTGGCCAATCAAATATATACACGTAATGTGTATGTTGTAATGTAAGATTTTTTTCAAAGTTCTTTTACCAGGTGGTAGGACTAACTCTTCTGTGAGTGTCGTCTGCCACCAAGCAGTAATGTGCAAACATTACTGTGTTCCAGTTTGATGAGCAAAGTAGCCAATGAAAATGCTGATGGGATTATAAGACTTATACCTAATGTCTTATGGTAACGAGTGCACTGCAGCGCCGCGCTGGTCGTTGTGTTTCAAAGTTCTGAGCGGCACTGCAATTGTTATAGTCTGGCGTTATAATTACCATCAGGCAAATGAGCCATTCGTCTCGTTACCTAATAGTATAATAATAATAATAATAATTCATATATTTCAGATTAAATATCCATATTCATATACACGCTAATAGTATAATAATAATAATTCATATATTTCAGATTAAATATCCATATTCATATACACGCAATTAATAAAATTAAATCTATACAAAATTAAAATAAGAAATTAAATTATACAAAATAATCAGAATGTTTTATCTTTCTTCATCATCACCAGCCGGAAGACGATTAGGTACTGCTGCACATACAACTGCTGCTGCCTTCCGCATTTGAATTTTCAACCATTGCTGAAATTCTGCACAAACCTTTGGCTTTGAAGGCAATACAATATCATTGTTTGAAAAACCTTTTTTTATTTTAGGTTATAATCTTCCTCAGTGGATATTGCATGTCATCTCAAACATCTCCAACAGCCAATGTGGATGTATATTATGATGTTGCTAGAGCATGCTCGGGTGCTGTGTTCGAATTCAGAACTACCCTTGAATTGAGACAGGTAAGAAAGAAAACGGGAAGAAAATCCTCTTTAACTTATTACAATCAGCAACAAAAGTTGGTGACCTGATGACTTAAGCTTTTCACCTAGGCTATTTGTTGTTTGAATAAACTATGTGTTTTTAATTTAAATTAGATAGTCACTATTAACTGTAGATTTACTTAAAACTGCACAAATATTGAATATTCAAATATTAAAAATTTCAATAACGCCGACAACAGGACTCGGACCCGCGTCTTCTGCTCTCTCTGCTGCCAGACACTTCCAGCTGAGCCATGGTTTTTCATGGCTCAGCATGATGTTAGGGGCAGCGTAGACGCTTATGCAAACGTACGTTTTGCTTGTCAGAATAACAACGCTTTTGCGTCAAGCGCGCATTTCGAGTATCACGAAATCCGCGCTTGACGCAAAAGCGATGTTATTCTGACAAGCAAACGTACATTTGCATAAGCGTCTACGCTGCCCCTTAGGAAGTTCTTGTAAGCCTGACAAGCTTAAAGCCTGCATCACACCATTAAGACTGAAGAGATGGTGGAATATATTTATGTTCCGGAAAATCAAACTCTCACTGAGGGTTGTGCAGTTGGAGTCGGGCCACAATACGAATTTCAATTCTTTTGTGGTAATAGTTCCAACTAGACTAACGACTTTCAATTATTCGTGTGCAGTTTTGGCCGAATCATAGTAATCACTAAATCCACAAAAAAAAATTTTTATTACAGGCTTTTAGATTTATGAAAGAAATCACCAACACCGATTGGACTAATGTGACACCTTACGAAAAAGTTAACAACTACAATGACCTTAATGTAAGTTCTCATTAATTCTCGTTCATATATAATATTACTATTTTAACATTTACTATTATTATTGTTTATTTTATTGTTTATTATTGCAGTTTATAGTGGACTCGTTCACAACAGACTTCATGATATTGGTTTCTGGGAACTCCCCGGCAATTGAAGTAGAGGCACTCCATCCAAATACTACAGTTGAACTGGATACTATTATCCAGACTCGAAATTCATCAGTAAGTATAGCATTAAATATATTAATAGCTTCTGACCTTGGTTTCACCCATGTTACCACAGGAACCATGCATTTTTCCGGGACAAAAAGTTAAAACCTATGTTATTCTCCTGTCCATAAACTATGTCTATGCCAAAAATCATGTCGATCCGTTGTTCCGTTGCTGCGTGAAAGAAGGATAAACAAACAACCAACATTTTCGCATTTATAAAAGTGATCAATGGTTCTGCAGGTTGTAGTCTAGGTGTACACCTAGTAAGTTCCACCTGCACCTGGTAAATTGTTACCGTATTTCTGTTATTTATATTTCCAGGTAGTTCGTTTAATACGGCCAAAAAGTGCGTTATACTCGGCGCACATTCGAGGAAGAGGGTTGATGTCAGTTACTTTCTACAAGAGAATCAATGTGCCTTTCGAATTCGGGTTCGCACCCAGATCTCCCAGGACTATGAAGGAAACCAGTGCCAGGCCTATAGAAGGTAATATATCTATGACGACTCCGTGGCTAAGGGCCAAGTTTACCAACCATTTAGAACCATGTATGAACTAGGTTCAAGAGCTACAAATAATTCGATGTGAACCTCAGCACATAATGGTAAACCTAGTTTCTAAGGTTCGATATGAATGGTGAACTCGAACGTTGGTAGTACTCCTGTCTGTAAAGCGAGAGTTGATTTTCAAAGTTCTGAGTAGCACTGCAATTGTTATGGTCTGGCGTTATGCTTACCATCAAATAAACGACCCGCTCGACTCCTTATCCAATAAGCTTTTTTTTTCTAGTATTCCAGTAATTTCTCTGACTACTGTGTGCATCAAACTGGAACACAGTAATTCTTGTACAATACTGATTGGCGGCAGACCGGTGGCGCCGGCAGGCAAAGCGATGGTACCCGTCCAGGTGGACACTCGCGGAATAGTTAATCCCACCACCTGACACTCGCAGAACTAGTTTAATAATAATTTTCTATTCTATTCTTCTTACCCTACTCCAGGTACTACAAATTACTTGCTGATAAACGTGGATGATTCGATTGAGCTCAGTTCTGTCGAATGGTTGAACCTCGGCGATAGTGTCAAGCAAGTGTTGTTTCTAAAGCGACAGTCAACGGGGTCCTACGTCACGAGTGTATCCGTTGAAACCGGGAAGACATTCCGATTTTGGGTAAGCAAGTGTTTTATTTTAAACTAGCTGCTGCCCCGCGGTTTCACCCGCGTGGAGATTTTGGATTACATGGTTTTTATATTTTTGCGCGGAACCCTAATTATTTTTATACGCCTCGAAATTGCGCTCATATAGTTCGTTTAGACGATTCCAATACATTTGCATTTGATGAGGGTCTGATTATGAAACCAGAAAATGGATATTATATATAGCAGGTAGGTAGTATAGATAGCTCTTCAGTGGCTACAAATACCCCTCTCAAAGGGTCCGATTGGTTTTGACGAGTCCAACTTCATAATTAAATAATCTTAATAAATTATTGTTTCATTCTCTTTCATAATTATTGTAATGCTAATGCGAGCGAAAAGGATAGCGTATGTGTATTTCAGATATTTTCTAAGAAAGTATTCTTTTTCAGATACTTGGCAATGAAATTGACTCTGGGGGTTCAATCAAAGCACCGTCTAAGGTTTTGGCTCCTCAGGAGTGGAGTAAGTTTTTTTTTACATAGATAACGACTCGCTAGGAAATAAAATGAAATATTGTTTGGGGATTCAAATAATTGAGATAGATAAGAAATCTTGTTTCTGAACCAACATGGTGTCCAGGGTTCTGATAGTGGAGCCGTTAAGGTGGTCACAAAATTACAGTACCAATTACGTTTTTTATAAAAGCTGGTCCGAAAAAATATATTTTTCCAAAAAATATTTGATTAAGGATAATTTCTGCGATTTTTACCCCCGAATTGAATTTTCGCTTTCCGATGTCAAATCATGTTGCCATTTTGAACATACCTTTGGTTCTGGCAAAACAACGTGTAACTAGGAAAACAATATACAATACAGCATTACAAAAGTTTATTTGAAAAATACTAACAAGAGAAATTACTTACTATTGTATCTCGTTTAATATGAAACTAATAAGAAGATAACTTCTAAAGTAATATAATAAAAAGCATTTTATAAATCCAGCCATTTCTTCATAATATTCCATTGAATGAATGAACACAACATTTCAGCCAAATTTCCACTGGAATTGGTTCAAGATTCAATTGCAAAATTTTATACACAACTTTACCTTCGTCACGAGAAGACCAGAATCTTATTATTTTTATTGGATTATTTGATATTAATATCTGTTATTAATTTGTTATTGAAATGAAAAATGTTTATTATAAATAATTGAATTGACTTGCTATGTATGTTTTTCTAAATTAATTTTGCATGCCGCTGTGGTGGAATAAAGAACTTACTTATATTTTACATAACTTTTTATTCATATTCTTATTGATTTTCACAGATACTAATACGGGACAGCATATAATGTGGAGGCCACAAGTTGAAATATTGGATTCGGACGTAGGATTGGTAGATTTCGGCTCGAATTTGACCCTGGCTTGCAAAATCTATGCTGACTCAAATCCACCAAATTCGTCTATAAGCTGGAGAGACGAAGAACATGGCATTGATTTTCCATCAGAGGTGAGCTTGATGTATTTCCTAACAAAGTGTTTTTGTGTATGGCCATTGATCCCGCGTAACTTTTATACATAGTGGTCAGATTTTGGTGATTCCATTTTCATTGGATAGCTTATTTTTAGTTTTTGCAATGTCTCGTTTCTTATAATGATAATTTTTAAAAGGTATTTCTAAAGGGTATTTTACTATTCAAAGGTAAGAGTTTGACTATAAACTCACCTAGGGGTTTATTTCAATTTGAGGGGTTTTTCGAACCGAAAGATCGAGAATGGAATAATTTAGTGACGATGGTAATCGTAATAAACTGAGCCAAAAATGTTTCCTCACCAAAATAGCCTAGTATCCATATAAATATAATATGTTATATTATTAAACTAACATACTTATTATGTCCTCATAGTCAATGGACTCTGAAACTAAAGACATTTCTATGTACCTATACCTTACTTTACATAAGTTCCGTTTTTTATACTTGTCCAATAATGTAAATTGTAAACAAACTCGGCGGATGCCAACCAATGACACCAATAGTATTCTGATCACCAACCAATGACATGATTCGAATTTATATTTTTCTATATTATGTCGTTGGTTGGTGATCCGTCTTTGTCTATAGTTTTAGACAAGTATAAAAATATGGGCTTTAGGTACATGATTAATTAAAATGTGAAAATTGACAAATAAATAAACAATAACAAAATTACTGTTATATGATAGTTATGAGACTAAATAACTCTATCAACAACGATAAAAAGTTTCCAGGGAAATCCACAATGGTAATTTTTAGATGTCATCATAACATGAACCGTTTGACCGCATGTCTCACTCTTTAATTAGTGCAAGAAAGTGTTTAAAATTTTGTTATTATTATTCCAGTATTATCGCCTTGAGTTGCCTTCAGTTTACATATCTTACGCGACAATATCTAATTTGAGAAAGAACTCTACCATCTCTTGCATCTACAAGAGCAACTTAGATAAGATATCTAGTACTATTGATGTGTTCGTCAACAGGACTTTTTCTTTTGACGTTATTCAAAGACCCGAAGGTAAGGTTCATTTCTTTTTTTACTGATACACTATCATCTATTCTGCAACGAGACTAGCGGATATCAAAAATCATCTGAAAAAATTCGTTTCCAACATGATATGCGTCTTCTGGTAATCTAGACCAGACGCTTTAACCAACTAGGCTATGGGAGCGATCATTGTTGACTCAGAAATTCTTGAGATGATGGTTTCTTTCGGCTTATATAAATATTTCATTTCTTGACTCAAATTTTAGGGTTCAATACGTCTGAATGATAAAATGAAACCCTTAGGATCACTCATTGGCTGTCCATCTGTCACAGCTAATTTGCTACATGTCTAAGAGTCTGTCCAGAGTTAAAATTTGGTAGATTTACGATTTATTGTTTGATTTTTTTAGACTTTTTTATTATTATGAACTAGCTTCTGCCCACGGCTTTCACCCACATTCCCACAGAAACCGTGCATTTTTCGGGATAAAAAGTAGCCTATGTTACTCTCCAGTCCATAAACTATATCTATGCCAAAAATCACGTCGATCCGTTGCTCCGTTGCTGCGTGAAAGAAGGACAAATTAACAAACCAACATACCAACCACAGATCATTTTTATAGTCATTGATACCAACAAACACACTTTCGCATTTATAATATTAATAGTAGGGAAGTAGGGATAGTAGGAATTTCTGTGACGCAAATACGGACATGCAACGTAAATAAATTAATTTTAAATATGAGGATCAATTCCGGGATGCAAGAAAAAAAAGTTGTACTTGAAAAATTATTTCAGTGAAATTTCACGTTACAGATGTGTCCGTCGAATTTGGTACCGAAAAGTATATGTTCTGCCAAGTTGATGCATACCCAGAAGCAACAATAGAATGGTATTTGAACAAAACTCTTGTAGATACCTTCACTAACACTAGGGCATCCCTCGAAGAAAACGCTTTAGTTATCAAGAATATGAGTTTTGAAGACATTGGAACTTACGAATGTAGAGCTTCCAACGGGGTGGAATTAAAGACTTTTTCAGCAACCGTGCTCATTTCTGGAGTTGGTAAGATTTTTTATGCTTGACTAGCTTCTGTCCTCGGCTTCACTTTTTCTATATATGTCATCGGTTGGCATCCACCGATTTTGTTTTATATTATTTGACAAGTACAAAAACACAGAACCTATATAAAGGAACAAATAACTGAATCGAAGTGATTTTTTTCTACCTGAATAATTTGGTTCAACGGGTTTTCAAAGCTTCATTTGCTTGTAGGACCACCGAAAATTGAAGAGAGTGAAGCAAAAATAAATTCCAAACCAGAAGATCGAATTGAGATTGAGTGCAGGTAAAGTAACTTGTTTTCTATAAAGTTCATTCTAAAAACGTTAAGTATTAAGTGTAACGAATACCTAAAAAACAAGTAAAAACACGACTGCCCAAGCCAATGTCACTCGGATAATGTAAGGATACCCCATACATCCAAATCTTTTCAGAGTTATGGCGGAACAAACAAACTCACATTACACGAACCCTGAAAACAATTCCTTTTTTGTGCAATCGAGTAAATAGCTAGTATTATAATAGGTCGGGGAAAAAGTTTCTTCGCATTTTTTAAGAAATTTCAAAACATTTTTTAATATAGTTTATTTACATTTAACTAAAGTATGTAGGTACCATTTTGTTCGATAACTTTTTGCCATCTTGTAGGTAGGGACATGATCCCATTGCTATAGAGATTTTGGGACTTCTGATCAAAATACCGCGACAAGTGGTTTTGGCAGTCCTCTCGTGATGTTAACCTGACACTGCCTAAAGAATTCTGAAGAGACCGAAACAGGTGGAAATCTGAAGGTGCAAGGTCAGGACTATACGGCGGATGCATTAACACCTCCCAGCCAAACTCTCTTATTTTTTTCTGAGTGGCTAAAGATGTGTGAGGTCTAGCGTTATCATGAAAAACCATGAAATGAAAACCACACTCCTTCTGTTGATTAATTCCGGCCGCTTTCTCTCAACTTCTTGCTTTAATCTCGTCAGTTGTTCGCAGTAGAGTTCAGAATCGATGGTCCTGCCTGGTGGTAACAGCTCATAATGAATAATGCCCTTCCAATCCCACCACACACACAGCATCACCTTGTTGCGAGTTAACCCGGGTTTCGCCATAGTCTGTGAAGCCTGACCGGTCTTTGACCACGACCTTTTTCGCACGTTCTTGTCGTACGTGATTCACTTTTCATCACCAGTTATCAGCTTCTTCAAAAATGGTTCGGTTTCATTACGTTGTAGTAAAGAATCCCAAATGAGTACACGGTTCATTAGGTTTCTTTCAGTGAGCTCGTGAGGTACCCAAATATCGAGCTTTTTTGTGTACCCAGTTTTTTTCAAATGCGCCAAAACTGTTTTGTGGTCAATTCCCAGTTCTTCAGCTACGTCGTAACTACTGATATGCCGATCTTGTTCCACTTTTTCAAAAATGGCATCGATTTTATCCGTAATAGGGCGACCAGAGCGACGTGCATCTTTGAAATCAAAATTTCCGGATTGAAATCGCTTAAACCAAATTTGTGCTACTATCACAGACACTGCACTAGGTCCATAAACATCGCAAATTTTTTTCGCGGCTTGCGTTGCATTTTTACCTTTTTTGTAGTAAAATTTTAAAATGTATCGAATTTCTTCATTAGATTCACTCATTTTGACAGTACGAAAAACAAATGAAAATCACACATTTTCCTAATTTGAATTTGGAATTATGTTCGTTAAAATTTAAACTTTCATATGATACCAAAACCAGCCAGATACAAATAGTATAGCCAAAGAGATTTTATTACAAGTTCATACATACTATAATGCGAAAAGACTTTTTCCCCAACCTAATATTAACTTTTTTTTAGAGTTTCAGAAGTAAAACCAGTGCCAGAAATTACTTGGAAGTACAAAGGTCACGATGATTCTGACTTCAAATACTTACCTTATGGTGTTTTTACTGTCGGTGGAAAACTGGAGATTCAATCGATCAATAAAAATCTTGGAGGTGTCTACAGATGCGTTGCCTCTAATGCAATGGGCGAGGATACGAGAGACTTTGAAGTAAACATTCAATGTTAGTTTTCTTTAAATTTCTTTCCGTATACAGTAATGGTTGCATCTTTTTAGGGTTCCATACCTCAAAAGGAACCCTTATAACATCACTTCGTTGTCCGTCTGTCTGTGACTCTTTTTTTTAGGAACGCGTAAAGGTATGAAATTGAAATAAATATTAAACACTCAGGTCTGCAGCTGGAGCCGTGAAAAAGTTTAACACCTCTGACTAACTAACAATGTTTCATAATACATACATCAGAAGATTAAAATTGACTTCAAGGATTTGATTACATAAATCAAATCCTTGAAGTCAATTTTAACCTACTTCTAATTAAATTTCGTGTATGTAATATGTACTTTGGATGACAATACAATAATTTTTATAATGTAGGTGATCTAATGGAGTCAGGAGGTGGATAGTGGAACTCTTCAGTGGCTATAATTAAACATTTATTAGTATAATATCATTTGCAAGTAGATATTTATTCTGTTTACATCACGGTTGTTTTTATTTTTATTTCGTAAATGTATAGGTCAACTATAAATTACAAAGACATGCGATAACATATATCTGGAAAGAGATAATATTAACTATAACTTATTCAAGTTAATATTATCGCGTGGCGTTGGGACGGTCACCTATCATAACTTGGCTGTCAAAATATAGTCTATAAGTAGGAGATTGCGGTCCCGACATGCATGTAGAACGTGAAAGATCTTCTATACCCCAAACCCTGAGAGCATTGAGTGCCCTCCTGGATGTTAAACCTGACATTGTTTTGTTTGCGGATGGCTGGAAGGAGATATTGTGTGAATGCATGGAATACCTACTGCGAGACGAAAGTATGGTAGAGTTTTTGGTTTATTTTATTATTATTTTCTCATTTAAATTTGCTCTCGGGTCTTTGCCCGGACCTTTGGAGCAGACGCCCTGGAGTTCGTGAGATAGTGTTGAGATGAACTATTGTAAGGTATGAGTAAAAAGCCTGGAATATTATAATGAGTATTTGATGACTTTAAACCGGTCTATGAAATGAGACTCCGGCATCTGCCAATTTCACGTCATGTAAAAATATGTAGACAGGTGTTGACTCGCCACCCACTGAACGAGCCCCCCATAAAGGCCGCCAGTATAATTGGCGACGTAAGAGGCAACGTTGGCGTCGATGGCTAAAGGGTGTTGAGAGGTGTGCTGCAGTTTCACTGAGGCGCTACTCCCGTGCATTATGTTTTTTATCACTTCTACCCAGGAGCTTATGGTCTTAGCTCTTGAGGTCTCCACCCCCGGACAACCAGGGTCTCATTTAGCCCCAGGGAGTCGGTGTACACGGTGTCGCCACTCACCGACGGCTCGCCCCTTATTATTATTTTGTGTTTTTATTATTTGTTGATCTATTTATCATTTTGATTGTTGTTTGTTTATTTAGCCTTATGTAATTATTTGTCTTTGTATTCTAATTACCTATGACATTCATATATTAACATAATTTAATTTAATTTTGTCACGCTATTTCCTTTTTATTGACCGATGTACCTGGTATATCCGTTTCAATTATTGTAAAATAAACTGTTGATGGCTCTGTACTTAGGTTGGTAGTAACCATGCCTGCAAAGCGAAGGCTCGATTCCCGGCCGAGGCAGATAGTGAGCATCAAATTTGCTGTTGGGTCTTGGAAGTTTGTTGTGTATAGTTCACCATTCACGATTGCTTCAATTCTATAACACCGCCGTCATGAATTGAGTAGGACGATGGTCCAATTTGCGATCCCACAGACGGTCACTTCATTCCGTGCGCGTCATCGCTCCATTTTTCGGTCATTCTACGTCTCGAATACTGCCTAATGAGCGCGAAATGGATCGTTGTATCGGGCACACGCGATTAGTTGGAATGTTGAATTTGGAACGTTTGGATATTCAGTATTCCTATCAGAATAATAAATTCTGTAAATCCACAGAATCCATCTGAGATTCCCCACACATGGGGCGGTTTTTGGAACGTTTGCGTGGAATGCTGTTGAGTGGAGTGCTCGTGTATGGCTTTACCTCTGTGTTTCCATGCCACCTGCGACACAAGGAATCCTAACGCTGGGGTACGAGTAAGCGTTTTTTGTATTATGTTTATTATTTCCTCAGATCCTCCTGTAATAAAGAACAAAGATCGTGAAAGTAAGACGGTAAAAGAGGGTGATCTTGTAAATTTGTTCTGTGACGTGGAGGCGACGCCTGAAGCCACTGTGCGTTGGGAAATGTCCCAAGATGACGTCATCATGAGCTTCGACCACCGGCACCAGACTGACGAAAACCACACACACCAGTAAGATTTCTTTTTACAAGTTTTTATTTAACTTGCAACGTATGTATATTTGGTCAAATCTTGCAATCTAAATTTGACTATCTTCCCGATGTTCGATTGAGCTGAAATCTTACATAAGTAAATCGTATGACAATGTAGTATATATAATGAGGTCACAGAGCTTGTCTGATGATGGAGCCGGAAGACAAGCGCAGGAATTCTGTAACGAATGACGTAACACCATCGAGTTTGGGTTTAGTTTTTCTTTACAAGTCTCTGATCCTAGATAATGTCCAGGGACCTGTTGTAAGGTCAATAAGATTACAGTAGATACCAATTATATATTTTATAAAAACTTGCCTGGAAATATTTTTTTCCACATAAACCTTATAATGGACCTAGGTTACGAGGCCGTCTAGTCCCGGATTAAATTAAGAGTATGACTATCATATCTCTTAACAGATAAAAAAGCCGGATAAGAGAATATCCCATATCCAGGTTCTCCTCGGTCTGCATCAAAAGCCAGGTCTAGCGCCACCCACAGGAAGTGATGAGGCGGTACCTACTATTTTTTTGTTTATTCTTTTTATTTAGGGACTTTTACCATACAATGGTATGCCAGTCCCATCGTAGCCTAAACAATATTATTAATCTTCTTAATTACTTTAGATGCCTGAACATTTCGTAAATCAGCTTTGCAGCTTCACACCTTGGGTGCGGCTAAAATATCGGTAAAAAGTCCAACATCCAATACATTTAAATTGATGGAGTGCATCAATGCCTTTCTCTGGTTTTTGTTCCTGACACATTCCATGAGCAAGTCGTGTACATCGTCTATTATAGTTCCACACAGCTCACATTTTGGGGAATCTGCCTTTTTCATAGTAATTTATTTCTTACTTATCATTTTTTTATTTTTTACGCGTGTTTCATTTACAGTTTCTCAGCACTTTGGAAGGATGCTGGCAATTATCACTGTGTTGCTGAAAACAACTACGGGAGAGCGGAAAGAACAGTGATTCTCAATGTGCTTGGTAATCTTTCTTTTTAATCCTGACCCTTTTTCTGACTGTTTTTTACCCTGAATAGGGCGGTGTTACAAGTTTCACGTGTGTATCTGTGTGTCAGTGGGTCTGTCTGTGGCATATAGGTAGCCATAGGTAGCTCGTAAACGGATGAACCGATATTGATTGAGTTTGTTTGTTTGAAAGGTGACTTGATCGAAAGTATTCTGAGTTAAATTAAAAAAAAATCTGTTTAGCCGTTAGAAAATAATCGGCTGTTTTAGTCGGAAGTTTTTAAAAATAATAATTTTATGTTGTTATAGTTACTACTAGCTGCTGCACGCGGTTTCACCCGCGCGTTTATATTGGATTTCATGGATTTTATTTTATTGTGCGAAATCCTAATTCTTTATCTAAAATAAAAGTAACCTAAGTTACTCCTTATAATATTAGCTATCTGCCAGTGAAGGTCTCGTCAAAATCGGCCTAGCCGTTTTGGAGATTACCCGGAACAAACAGACAGACAGACAACAAAAGTTTTACAAATGATTGTTTTGTTATAGGTACCGTATAATAACCAAAGATCTTGATTTAAGTGGTGTCTAACCATTGCCTAAATCCATTCTGTTGACATTTCTAATAATTTTAGACGTTTATCTTTAGACACTGTCTAGCTAGGCGTCTAAAAGTATTTTTGTGGTAACACGGTGTCTCTATAAATAGACGTCTAAAAGTTTTTGTGGTAATTTTGTGATTTTTTATTGTTTAGTGCCGCCGTACATTGAGGCTCCCGAATCGGAGAATGTATTCGCAAGTAACGGAGACAGCGTTCTGTTAGAGTGCAACGTGATGGTTGGGAACCCAGCCCCGAGGATCAGATGGGAGTTCATATCAAAGGATTCTACCATCAGAACTTTGAACAGGTATGGTCCAATTTGTGGTAGGTAAGTAGGACTAATTCTTCTGCAAGTGTCCGTCTGGGTTGTTACCACCGCTTTGCTCGTGAAGTCTGCCGCCAAGCAGTAATGTACAAGCATTACTGTGTTCCGGTTTGATGAGCAGAGTAGCCAGTGAAATTACGGGGGTTATATATGAGACTTAATACCTAATGTATCAGGGTAACGAGCGCACTCCAGTGCCGCGCAGGCCTTAGTCTTTCAAAGTTCTGGGTGGCACTGCAGTTGTTATGGGCCGGCGTTATGCTTACCATCAGGCAAACGACCAGCTCGTCCCGTTACCAAATAACATAAAAAATTATTGATAAACGTTTTTTAACACGATTTTATTAGTTGCACTTGTAATTACTATACAGTCCAATCTTGGCAGTCAATTTCAACTTAATTTACGTTTTTTAGTTATTTTAAATTATATAATACTAGCTGCTGCCCGCGGTTTAAAATAAAAGTAGCCTAAGTTACTCCTTATAATATCAGCTGCCTGCCAGTGAAAGTCCCGTCAAAATCGGTCCAGCCGTTTCGGAGATTACCCGCAACAAACAGACAGACAGACAAAAATTAAAAAAATGGTTGTTTTGTTATAGGTACCGTATATATTTACTTTCGTATGCATTTTGTAAAAAGCTGTTATTTTGATATTACAAACAGACACTTCAATTTTATTTATTTGTATAGATGTATGTAACCTGCACGTGTTTTTTTTTTCAAATAAAATGTTCGTATCTTATCTTTATGGGGAGGCTGATGATCACCAGTGAACATTTTACGGCTGATGATGATGATAAGTATGTAGATTGTAGGTATGTAATATATCTTTTTGTTTTGTTTTCAGAGACAGCTCAACAAGCTCTCTATATCTGGATAACGTTTCGCAAAGCAATGAAGGATCGTATTTGTGCATAGCTGAGAACCAGATTCACACCGATAGGATCAAATATCACTTAGTAGTACAATGATAAAATATAAAGTGTAATATTTTTCATATTAAATTGCTTTTTCTTGGAGACGCTTCTTTGATTGTTCACTATCAGCCTCTTACGCTCCCACTGCTGAGACACCGGCCTTCTCTCAGAGAAAGAGGTATGGGCCATAATCCACCACGCGGGCCCAGTGCGGGTTGGTGGATGTCACATGTCCTCGAATTTTGTGGTTCTTGAACATGCGGTTTTCTCACGATGTTTTCCTTCACCGTTTCAGAGCGAGTGTGAATAATCCGCACATAACTTGATATAAGTCATTGGTGCGGGCCGAGTCGAGATTCGAACTATGGTGTGTCGGATTGAAAGTCGCACAAGTTCCCGCTCGGCCACACTCGCTCTCTTTGATTATAACAAGATTTTATGTTTGTATGTATGTTTGTTTGTTTAGGCACAGAATAGATAATAGTACAAGTTTAGGTCAAATCTTGCAACCTAATTTGACCCATTTCCCTGTGTTCGATTGAGACGAAATTTTACACACCCAGACGGATACTCGCAGAAGAGTTAGTCCTACCACCTAATTTACTTTAGTCACAGATCTTTATACTCTATGACTCGTCGAATGAAACATAATTATGTTACCTATAAGATCACCCTTTATTCTTATGTAACGGTCATTTTTAAAATCGTCACCTTCTTTTCATTTCTTTTTTTTTCACTTCCTTTTTTCTTTTTTTTAAATAAACTATTGATTCGGTTTTGTTTTGATGTCAATTTATAGTCATGGGTTTTTAATTGTTTCTGTTAAATGTTATAAGTAACGAAATGATATTTTTTTCACTCTTATTAAAACATCAGATGTCAAAGTCGAATTGATAATAATTATGGAGAAGCAAATGGGAGCTTTTCACCAAAATGACAAATAACAAAAATGACTTAAAGTTCAATAAAATTAAAAAACCTTTGGGTAAATGTTTGTTTTGTCGGGAACTTCCCGAATACCCAGCAATTAACATGAGTTGTCATAATTGTTGGGGTCAAGTGGTATCACTACAATTGTAAACAATACTAGCAAACTAGCTGCTGCCGGTGATTTCACCCGCGTAGAAATTCTCAGAGGAACGACGATTTTTCCGGGACAAAAACCTCACCTGTGTACCTATCCAACTTACTATGCCAGACCATCTTACAATATGAGGAGCCAGTGAAATTACTGGGCTTATGAGACTTAATACCTATATAATGTCCTAGGTTACGAGCGCACTGCAGTGCGCAAGCCTTTCAAAGTTCTGAGTGGCACTGCAATTATTATGGGCCGGCGTTATGCTTACCATCAGGCCATTCCATGACAAATTCACCCTACTAATTCCCTTCTCCCTCTTAGCGAGTAAAATTTAGTTTTTAATCTACTTACAGACATCCTTCTACGACAATTTCAAAGTGTGTGTTTTCAAGTGTAGATTGATACAATATAATATATGCTATACCTACTGTAAGATATACCTACAGCTCAAATCGTTTAAATACGGTATTGTTCTGGATGAATTTTAATATCAGTCCAGTGTCATTCTTGATGTTATCCAACAAAGTCGTGCTCCAAAATGTTTTCTAGTGGTATCGTCGTGAACTTAATAGTGATTTTGTTTATTAAATATGTGTCTGGATTTGAGGAATACAAAAGTAGTTTGACTTTTTTAATAGATGATACAGCTTCTATGTCCAATGATATCGATCAAGTGAAAAGGGGGGCTAACGACATTTTTGATACAGTACTCAATCATAAATCATCGCAAATCGAAAACTTTATTTTGATTACTTTCAATGATCTTGATGAATCGACATACGATGTGAAGCCAGGTAAGATTACGCAGAATCTTCTATACATACATATAAATAAAATTGAAGTGTCTGTTTGTAATATCAAAATAACAGCTTTTTACCAAATGCATATGAAAGTATATATGGTATCTATAACAAAACAACCATTTTTAAAATTTTTGTCTGTCTGTCTGTTTGTTCCGGGTAATCTCCGAAACGGCTGGACCGATTTTGACGGACTTTCACTGGCAGATAGCTGATGTTACAAGGAGTAACGTAGGCTACTTTTATTTTAGTAAAATAATTTGGGTTCCGCGCAAAGAAATAAAAACCATGAAATCCAATATCTCCGCGCGGGTGAAACCGCGAGAAGCAGGTAGTTTTAAATAAATTAAACGCTGCAGTTTGTTAATTCATAATACAGTAGAAGCGAAGTAGTAGCTAGTATCGACGACTTAAAAATAATTTAATTACCTATTTAGGTGGTACTTCATCAGTTGTTATTGTAAACATTAAGGGTCTTACCACAAAAAAATTAAACACACGTTAAACCTGTGTTAAACACTGTTTAACGCCCAAACCTGCCTTAGTCGCGCGATTAAATATGAGAACCACAAATCCAGATTTAAGTAGTGTCTAACCGTTGTCTAACGCAATTCTGTTGCGACATTTCTAATCATTTTTGACGTTTATCTTTAGACGCTGTCTAGCTAAACAGGCGAATAAAAATATTTTTTTTTGTGGTAAAACTGTAACTATTTAATTTGTGTTGAGTATGAGTTATGATTACGAAGTACAGCTCACTGCTATACTTAGTTTCATTTCTCACAGTTTTTTGCAAGCAGTGATATGTTTGGTTTTGTTTTTAGGTTATCATCAGTAAGGTATTGCAAGCGCTTGTTTTGTATGTGTGGATCGAATATAACATAGCCTTGCATTTATTAGTTCAACATAATGCCTGATAAATATAACTACTTTCTGAGAATGATAACTTTAATAATATTATGATGTGGAATAATATACAGGACGTAATTTTTTGCCGCAAATTATTAATTGTTATAACAGTAATTGATGATTATATGACAGTAATGATTGGAAAATTATTCCTATTAGAGACACAATTAGGGAAAAGACTAGGTATTTTTTAAAGAAATCGGACAGTACGGTTTTTTTAATTTGCGGCGTTGCGGTACTTAGATACCGTTTATTTAACCTAATCAATAAACAATTATAGTGAATATCTGAAAGGATTGTATTGTATTTATTTATTCATTAACAATATACATTGTGTTTAAAATTCAATTAATTCATTTAAATCAACATAATAATTATCATATTAGTACTAATTGTAAATTAAAAACAAATAAGTGAAAAAGACAAGTTAACATAAAAATTACTTAGCACGTCTAACTAACTATGTTATTCGAATATGATTAGAAACACGTGTCAAAGATTTAAAAAAAAACAACAAGTAAAAAAAACACAAAATTTCAAAAATGTCTTATCAAAATAGTCTTCCAACATGTAAAAACTATTTTCAAGAAGAAATGCCCAGACTTTGTTTTTAAACGAAGTGATTTAGCAATTAGCACTGATTATACCTATCTTTACCTAACCTACACAAACAAACAAGCATAAACATGATAGCTGTCTATGTAAACAACCAGGAATCCATTGAACATAACTGAACTTAAAGATAACAATGACTCACTGAATCATTACAACCCTTGGAGTTGCGAAATGTTGACGAAGATATTATTGATATGTATTGGACATCGTTCTGTTCCTAATATGTCGCCAACTTGTCAGTGCTATTTACAAATTATAATTAAATTAAATTGTAATTGCTTCTGGCCGCGGTTTCACCCGCGTTCCCACAGGAACCATGCATTTTTTCGAGACAAAAAGTAGCCTATGTTATACTTTCCGATCCATTACCTACTTATATCTATGAAAAAATCACGACGAACCGTTGCACCATTGCTGCTTGAAAGAAGGACAAACCTACTGACAACAAACCTACAAGCAAGCTTTCGCATTTATTTTAGTACGGATTCCTAATTTAAATAATTAAAAAATTTCAGCTTTTTTAGTCCTCGAGCACTGCTTGACTTTATTCCTATACAAACACCGTCATAATTATGTTTGGGTCATATTTTTATCGATAGGTAAATACGTCATGATAATACGAGTAGGTAATCAACACAAGTTGGCCTGATGTCAGTTTCACGTATTCTCCAGTAGGGTTATAGATAGGAAAACACACAGAAAAATACAAAACAAACATAAACACATGTATAATGTATGTGTTGGTTAAAATGTCCATGTCAAGGATTGTTGTTTTCTGCATCTAAGACTTGATTTAATCGTCAAGCGAAAGATTCTTGATACGTCGAACAAGGCTTTCCACTATAAGGCCGTTCATGGAAACACTATGTATCGGGGCAAAGATCATTATTCCGCTTTCCACGTGCTGATGGTTATCTCGTAAGTCATGTTAACCTAGTAACCAAGCATTTTTTTATTATAATCCTTAATTTTGGACATCCTATACATTTACCAATTCAAGTACGACACTGCCTATGTTTTAAAACCCATTTACAAATAAAATTAACACCTTAGTATACTTGCTCTCTTTACAGGAGTAGTAAAACGGGCGAACACCAAAGACCGTGCTGTATTTAAAGATGCTTTGGCTTCTATACAAGTCCATGGTGGTGGTAACTGTCCTGAATACTCAATGGCAGGTATCAAAGTAGGAATAGAAGAAAGCCTGCCTAATTCATACATATATGTGTTTACGGACGCATCGGCTAAGGATTATAAGAATTATGATGAAGTGAAACGCGTAGCAACTAAGAAACAATGTCAGGTAATCAAAAACTTGATGTTTTATTTTATATTACAACGAGCTTATGTGTGGATCTACGATAAACACTTCAGCAACTTCCCAATTTCATGGCCGGTATAAGGCTAATCTTTAAAGACGAATCTAAGCGTGAATTCATGCTTCCGTTTGTTTCCATAAGTTTCGACATATGGGAGCGAAAGTCCACACTTAAATTCTTCTCTGAGTCTTAGCCTAAGGATCCACCCTTCTCTCTCTAGTCCACTACCTACAATTAGCTACTGCACAGGACTGGCAGCAATATTTACTAAGGCTAAAAAGTTTAGTAGTGTTAATTTTGTCGTTTCATATCTAAACCTAATTTTAGTTTAGCTCTTTCTCTTTCTAATACATAACATGACAAGGAGATAGAACATGTTTGATACATATAAATTTAGTTTTAGAGCTGTGAAATATCTTCCATCCTTGATAAATTAGGCGCCACTAAATTCATTTCCGTTAAATTTACACTAGACACAAGCAAGTGGATTAATTTGACAGGTCTAATATTTATTGCATCTCTTTCTCATGTTCTCATTTAGAAAGAGAGAATGAAAATAAAATTAGGTTTAGGTATGAGATGACAGAATCGACACCAGTATGTACCAAAACTTAATTGAGTTAACACGAACCCAATTTTTTTTTATTTGTCTCAGAGAGCTGATCAAATTTTGTACTCTGGCTCAAATGTTGGAGTTAATGTTTTTAAAATCACAATAAGTCTGTTATGTTTCCACGGCTTGGGTACAGGCCTTCAGAGAAATAATAGGTCATAACCACGCCTACCCAGTGCCAGCTGTTGGATAATATAAAATAGCCTCAATTTGAGGGTCTTGACCATACGCATTTTCATGATGGGGGAACATGTTTTTCTTCACCGTTTTTGGGGTGAATATGGTAAATCTGCACCTAAATTGGGTAAGTCATTAGTACAGAGCCAAGGCCTGATTCAATATCAGGTTCATCGGATTGAAAGTCACACAAGTTCCCGCTCGGCCACACTCGCTCTATTATAAAAATAACAATCAATAAAACATTATGGGTCTGACCACAAAAAAAACATTTTTAGTCACCTGTTTAGCTAGACAGCGTCTAAAGATAAACGTCAAAAATGATTAGAAATGTCACAACAGAATTGTTTTAGACAACTGTTAGACACTACTTAAATCAGGATTTGTGGTTGCTCATATTTAAACGCGCGACTATGGCATGTTTAGGCGTTAAACAGTGATTAACACAGGTTCAACGTGGTTTTAATTTTTTTGTGGTCAGACCCCTTGTTTATTATTTTTAGGTTGTGTTTGTTCTTACCGGAGTTTGCTCGAGTGAGAGCGCAACTGATTATCAAGTCTACCACCAGTTAGCAAATGTCACAGATGGTGAAGTATTCAATCTGGAGAAAGATGAAGTGGGTAAAGTGAGTACTAACCTATATCTATCTATACATCTTCTATATTTCTTCTATTCTATACATACAAATAAATACAATAACAAAAGTTAAGTTAAAGTTTTGTTTCAACAGATTTTGGAATATGTAAAGAAAACAATTGAAGGTCGAAGAACTACACTCGCAAAACTGAAGTTATCCCCTGGGGTGCATACTTTTAACGTAAGACCTTTTGACTAAGTATATGAATCTATACAAATAAATAAAATTGAATTGTCTGTTTGTAATATCAAAATAACAGCTTTATAACCAAATGCATATGAAAGTATATAAGTTACCTATCACTGAACAACCATTTCTTAAATTTTTGTCTGTCTGTCTGTTTGTTCCGGGTAATCTCCGAAACGGCTGGACCGATTTTGACGGGACTTTCACTGGCAGATAGCTGATTGTACAAGGAGTAACTTAGGCTACTTTTATTTTAGAAAAAGAATTAGGGTTCCGTGCAACGACTGCCGAAAAAAGAGTGTAATGTTTTCAGGATCCAATGTAAGTATGTGAGTTTGTTTCCTCCTCCATAACTTTCAAATTCCTGTACAGAATTGGATGCTGGGGTATCGTTAGAATCCTTACATCATCCCGAATGTTATAAGGCAATAGGGCAGTATATATCTAAATCGATAGTTCACCTCTATTGCTATAAATTACTCATAAAATAACCAGATATTTTTTTATAGTTTACAGCCCATCCCACAGACAACGATACAGTGATATCGATAAAAACTGCTAAACCTGTGAAGCCTACTGTGAATATTACGGCACCTGACGGAAGTGAGCCTTCAAAAACTATACTAGTCGACACAGATAGGAATACGGTAATTATACAATACAAAACCTTTTTATTGCACTACGAGCACATCCAATGAACGGGGTTTTATTTTTTTATTTTTTTTATTTCTGTTATTAGGTAACGAGACGAGCTGGTCGTTTGCCTGATGGTAAGCATAACGCCGGCCCATAACGATTGCAGTGCCACCCAGAACTTTGAAACACAAAGGCCTGCGCGGCACTGCAGTGCGCTCGTTACCCTGAGACATTAGGTATTAAGTCTCATAAGCCCAGTAATTTCACTGGATACTCTGCTCATCAAACCGGAACACAGTAATGCTTGCACACTACTGCTTGGCGGCAGACTTCACGAGCAAAGCGGTGGTAACAACCCAGACGGACACTCGCAGAAGAGTTAGTCCTCCCACTAACATAATGGGGTATGTACCATGTAGGTCATTGTAGGTATATATCATTTGTTTAGAGTTTCCAATATTTCGGCACAGATCATCACCGGTTTTCATGACCTTACAGTACCGTACAGTCAGCTGCATAATATGACAGATTTTAAAATATAGTTAACTAAATGATTTTACGAAAATGAGTGTATTCGCTGGGATTTATTTACGTTTCACAAATTATTCCGTAATACGAAAATGTAACGTAACATTTACGAAGTAAATATTTTAGTATTCCATTACTGAAACTAGTTTCATATGTCATTGGGTATTATAGTTACTAAATTGTGTTTTGAGTCGTTGATCCCTGCATATGAAAAGGACCGCTCCAACTCCTGTTGTATAGCTTATTCTGTGCTATAGGTAGGTACAATATGCAAAGAAAGGACAGCAGCAGTCTCCTCGGTGAACATTATCTACTGCAATTATCAAGACGCTTGTCAATAATGTTGTATAACTGCGCATATTGGGAGGCTTATTTTCAGAAATGGAGGGTTTCTGGCTGATATTAATGAAGGCTATAAAAATATTGTTATGTATTTTAGGTGTATGGAGTAAACGTGACAGTGCCAGGTGTGCACAAGGTGGCGATTGACACAAAGTCTGAGACGGAGGCCGTGGTCACAGCCAAGTCTGAAATTGATTTTCGACATGGATTCTCCACTTCCAAGCCCCTAACGATCAACCACACTAGCACAAGACCCGCACCAGGTATAATACAGTCAATTTTAAGAAATTCTTCAATATTTTGTTTTCATACGCTATCAGGGTCATCATTTTAGAAATAGCACTACGTCTCTATATGTAATGAATTCTGTCCTAAGTTATCATTTTCTCTTTATGATATCATAATTTCTGACGTCCCTCGTCCTTTTAATTTTAAATTTCTTCTCTCATATGTCTTCACTCCATTTTTATATATTTTATGTAATTTTATTAAGTCTAATAATATTCGTTTATAAACAAATGTTATGTCTTTAAACCTTTTTTTCTATAATTATATTTCAATGTTCCATATTTTGTAACCGGGCAATTATTAATACCGTACACTGGCCTCACTTTGACACTGGCAGAAAAATGTCAAGCAAAGTTTAAAAGCCATAATTTGAAGAAGAAGAAGTAATGAATAGTCATCGAGGAACTAACCCCTAGAGATGCAGTGACGTTTGGTTTGCACGAAATAAATTCCACCATCTTTGGCTAGATATAATGCGCTCTGATTGGTTAAGACATCGCCTCGCAACGATTCCTCGTGCGCTGATACGCTGAGCGCTGATATAAATTATAGCAAAATCAATACATTGTTGTGAGTACAGTACTTATTTCATCTCTCAGGGTTAGTATCTCGATGTGAACAGCCGACTCCAATAATATGTACTTTTAGATTTTCGAAATTGATGTAACTAAATGATTTTGCAAAAATAAGTACCTACTGAGTTACTCTTCACACTTTATTAAGTATTCTGTAATTATGAATGTAAGAGTAAACAATATATTAATCATAATAATCCAACAAGAAGTCGTAATCACAGACTTTAAAGTAAAACAGACCAAACATTAAGTATTGAATAGCGGGACAAGTACGCACACATAAATATGTCGCTTAGACTGGGCCGCGTTAAGGATCCTTGTAGTTAACCGATATTAGATGAGTGCTTCCTTGGGTGGATTAGATTATTGGTTATCTCTGTGAAAATTATATTTTCTCATACAGAGCATAGTTTTGCTCTCTGGTTTGACGTAAAACCAAAAGCACCTCTTTTGTGCGAGTTAAGTGAAAAATGGTTGACTTCCATGTTGAAAAATGCTTTGCGCACAGCACACTAGCCAAACTGGGTTGCCCAGGATTGGCAGGAGTTTTATGTTTTTCATCCAGTCTTTCTTAATACTTTCATTCGTAGGAAATCTGGAACAAAAATTATTTGTGAATCAGTAAATACCTACTAACTGAATGAAAAGTACAGATGAAACGGGAATAAGAAAAATTACATAGCTTCCACAAGCAATGTATTTTTGTTATTTATTTATTTTCCTAAATTTAATACTTTTATTTGCTACTAGCTGCTGCCCCGCGGTTTCACCCGCGTGGAGATTTTGGATTACATGGTTTTTATTGTTTTGCGCGGAACCCTAATTATTTTTCTATAATTAAAATAGCCTATGTTATTCCTTGTAACATCAGCTATCTGCCAGTGAATATCCCGGTCCAGCCGTTTCGGAGATTACCCGGAACAAACAGACAGACAGCCAGACAAAATTTTTAAAAATGGTTGTTTTGTTATAGGTACCGTATATACTTTCATATGCATTTAGTAAAAAGCTGTTATTTTGATATTACAAACAGACACTTCAATTTTATTTATTTGTATAGATAGTGGCATATTGAAAATGTAAATAATATTTACGTTATTCAAGGTTAAGATTTGACACAGACAAATAAAGTAAAAATGGAATATTCGTCTTTGTTGCTAATTTTATTCCTAGAGTCTTAATGCGCTCCCTGTTATTGTATCAAGTACTTGAGCTGTCAAATTTTGGCCCTTGCTAACAAATTCTACATAATACTCTCCGATTACTCTAGTTCAAGGCTAAAAGCATTAACAAATAGCGTCTAAGATAGATTATCGACGTAAAAAACTGGTTGGCATGAACAAAATATTTGAATTCACTTGTAGAAATCACAATGAAATTCTAAACGCAAGATAGTGACCATTATACTTACCGATGAAAGAGAATCCGATGGATAATTTGCTGTGGGTAGCATTTTCACACCGGTATGTACTGCACTTCACCATTTTCACAGATTTTATTATCAAATTAACCAAAAAAAAGCTATATTTTCAAATTAAAATGAATAACAAAAATCTGACTGGTCGTTGACGTAACGTGACATGCACGTTGACATATAATATCAATGTGGCGGCATGGAACGCTTCCGGTCTGTTGTTTATGTGCGAGTCAATGTTGCAACACATAAATGAACGAGATACCACTAATGACGTTTCAATGGGAAAGAAAAGGATAAAATGATTTTGTCGTTGCGTAAATATACAACTATGATTAATGTTTCATCTGTATATATTACATATCTGTGGTCGTAATGTTTTCAAAATTTAATTTTCGATACAATATTACTTTCAGATGTTCAGTCACATCTGTCAATCAAACTAATAGAAGGAGACGTTGAACTGAAGGCTGCTAAAATCATCGACATGTCAGGTAACACAATCCTGGAAGCACCGTTGGGAATATCTAATGAGAAGGCAAAACTCTATGTTACAGAACTAATTGATATTCCAAAAACTACGTTTCGTATAGAGGTTAGTATCATGTGTACTCATTTTTAACCGACTTCCAAAAAAGGAGTTTCAATTCGGTGGTATTTTTTTTTTAAATTTATTACCTCAGTTCTCTGTCATATATAAACCGATTTGGAAAGAAAGGATATACTTTCAGATTATTTCTCTCATAGAAATTTCATCAAAATCGACTCGGTAGTGTGTCACAGAAGTCAGGCCGTCGATTTTTAAAGGATTTTACTTGTTTTTAACTTCGATAGGATAGTGTTTGCTTAAAGCTATTAAGTATATAGTTGAATGTAGTGAACACGCCAATAGTTTTTTTTACTATTGAACACTTTTTTTGACAATTTTTTTATAAACAACACAAACTTTAGAAACCCATAAACACAAAACAGCGACAGTATAATATTATTATATAGGTATTTAACTTGATTTTGAAACCTCATTTTGTATGAAAACTTTTAGCAAAGAGTTTACCCCAGGAAGTTCCCATTCGAAAATCGAACGGGCCGCCCAATGTAATCAATAAGAAAAGAAGACGCACCAAAGTCTGAAGTGAACACAATACTTTGTTTTGTTGTTGTTGTTTTATATTGTTTTGTTTTGTGTTGTTGTAATCGATGTTTTGTGCTGTAGCTACGTTAATAATAATATAAAAATTAATTATTTTATTAAACAAAACAAGAACATAATAACACATAACACTAGAACATACAGAACATGAACATACACACTACACACTAACAACACATAGAAGAACATACTAGAACATAATGCTAGAAAAGTCGGGACTACCAACCCTGCCACTGCGGCCGAACATAGTGCCATAGAGCTGTCTCAAACCTAAAATATCTAGAAAGTGTTTTGTTTTGTCTCGCTGACTTGAAATGAGTTGCGAAGGGGAAACAAAATATTACGACAATTTTTTATAATGTTTCATAAAAAGTGATATTTATTTTGTGTATGCAGTATGTTATAATTATATGATATTATATCAAAGAAACTTTTAACAAAATAAGTTAACTCGGGAGATGTGCGGATTTGAATCCCGTTGGCAGCGAAATTTTTGATATGTAATGTGTTTTTGTGATGATTAAAATAAGTTATATGGATAATTGTTTACAGATCATTGGCTACGATCCAAAAAGCAAAACAAATGTAACAAGGTTGGCGTCTACTCCAATAGAACCCATAGACACATTAACAGGTATATTTTCGAGTAGCTTAAAACAAAGTTTAATTAAAACCACTTATACGGACATGACAGTTAAATAATGTTTGGTATGTTGCAGAAAAGATAGAAGAGAAAGCACCATTAATTAGTATAGAAGGCGACGCCAAGAAAATTGTTGAATTTGATCAATTATTGAAATTGATATGTAAAGTAAGCGGGTATCCTAAACCAGATATCGTTTGGACAACTAAGGACAAAGGGACTGTTCTTTCAGGCGAGGTAATAATTTATTAGTTCCCAACGCCCTTACTCAAATCGATGTATCTAATAGTGAAGTCTGATGAGCAACTACAAAAATGTATATTAAAAATTTAGGGGTGCAAAAAACACTTATAAAATTACGTCAAATGTATGGTACTTTGCCTCCCCCGCCGCGCCCTGGAACACAAGACCACTACTAGAATCTCCTTGTCTCCCCCAAGGGAGACATCATGGGAGCCAAGTACATGTATCCAAATATCGACAGTAATATATTCCTAACTAGTGACTATATGTCTGTATAAGAAATAAAAACTAAATTCTATTCGCATTTCAAGTCAATAATACATTCTTATAAATATTGTCATATGTCAATATGTCATTGTAATATGTCAATATTGACCTACAATGATTTCTTATTTCAGATATCACTTGTCGATCATCCTTATGACTACGTCAATATCCTCACTATTGATAAAGTCGATAGAAATGCTACGTATAAGTGTCAAGGAAGCAACCCATCTGGATCTGATGCCAAGGAGGTGATGGTTGAAACAAGAGAACCAAAAAGATACTTCAAAGTTACCAATACGCCCAAAAGTAATCATTATAATTCCTCATTTTTTTATTCATTGTTGTACCTACGTTTACCACTACGTATATGCATTGTATAATATTCAGTAAACAGTTTTTGTATTTTTTCGCTGCTATTGCAATTTGAATTCCCATCTTCTATCTCTCTGTACCAAACTATCTCTCAACCATGCCATGACAGCAAACGACTAGCGCAGAAATGTATATTTTTTCATTCCTTTTTAGATAGACATTGTAGACACTTTATGCTGATTAAATTATCAAAAATATACCAATTTGAATATATTGATGCTACTGCAATACGTTACTCTACTATATTACCTGAATAAACAATATAAATTATATTCATCAGTTGAAATTTATGAATAAACGTGTGCTTACAGAAATAAACATAGAATACCAAAAAGAAGGAAAGATGCACTGTTTAGTCGACGCATACCCGCCAGCAGAAATTACTTGGTTCAAAAATGGCAGAAAACTCACGCCCAGTGCCAATTTAGATATCGCGCTGAATAAATCTATCGTAACGATAAAACATGCAAAACCTTCTGATAAAGGAAAATATCTATGCGAAGCGAGAAATAACGATACAAGACAACTGTTTTATAAATACGTTACAGTAATTGGTGTAGGTAAGTGCTTAATTGAAGTTTATTTTTCGTTTTACGATCACATCGTCATTTGAGATAAGCTGAGATATCCTGGTCAAATATTCTATATTACGAGTAAGTGAATAATTGATTTGACAAGAATTCAAAAAGGGAGGATACTTTGATTGATTGTAACCAAAACACAGTGAATCCTACTGTAGTTGCAGTTATTGTTACAGTTACTGTATTGCATTTGTTAGTAGACACTAGCAAGTCCAAGTATCTTAATAATGAATGAGTGATACTATTCGTTGTTAAAAATTCGATAGATTTTAAATTGTTAGATTTTTTATTTTTGTTCAAGAGATTTTTCAGTGTTTTAAAACTGGAATAAGTGTGTTTATTTAACAATATGATATCGTTCAAAAGTTTGTTAGTTCTCATTTTTAGACTCCATGATGAAGCAAAATACATTGAGCTTTTTTTTCAGAACCACCTGTAATTGATAAACATGCGTTCGAAGTTTCCGTTAAAAAAGATTTCACTGCTGTTCTAAAATGCACGTAAGTATTAGTGCAGGGAGTTATGAAAGTGTACTCGTTTAATGATTAAAAACAAACCGTCTTTCACGAACTTTTCAAACATTTTCAGAATACTAAAAGGTAATCCTAAACCTTCGATCAGTTGGTTCTACGGTGAAGCTGCTTTATCAGCAAAATCAGATCCGATCGACAAATGGGAAGACAAAGAGACAGTTGTGATTAAAAATGCTGGCAAACATGATTCCGGCATTTACCAGTGTGTAGCAGAGAATGAAATTGGTGTAGATTACCATGACATCCATTTAGTTGTTGAATGTAAGTAAATTGGGTCCGTCAATTCGTGTATCCCCCAACTTCAACAATATCGTCGTAAAAAATCACGTGAGATAGTGGTCAAACGGTATTAAAAGCAAGAACAACCGGACAATTACTAAAAAAACAAATTAGGAAACTAAACTATTATCTATGTCATTCCCACAGTACAATGTATCTAACGATACGTCATATTATGTTAGAATCCATCAAACCATTTAGTCTACAGACCGTGCCAAAGATATAGATATACATAAATATTCTCTAGACCCATTACTCTTTTCTCTTCAGCTATATTCAAATTCAAATTCAAAATGCATTATTCAAATAGGCCCCAAAGGAGCACTTATGAAAGTTAAAATAAATTATTCTAACACCGGGCCTCTGCAACATTCGTCTACCCGAATCACAAACTAAAACTAATGCTGTCTTTATCAGAACATAATAAATGACAAAGACACCAACAGACCCAATCCATGCTCAAAGTCAATGAACCTTCCAGGAACCCACCGTGCCCGTTCCAAATTGGTATATCTACAACAACCTTTTGTTTAACCAGGTCAATGTTGGTTCCAAATCTGCTGTCGCAAACCTAAACTAATTTTAATTGATAAGTCTCTTTCCAGTTAGGAACCAGAGAAAGGGATGCAATATAATATTTAAAACCTGTCAAATAAATCCACTTGCTTGTAACGAATGTGAATTTAGAGTTTAGTGTATATTTTGTCATTGAAGAAACTAGATGAAAGAAATTTGACAGCTCATAAAACCTATTTCATACCTGTCTATCTTCCATCCTTTTCTTATGTTATTTGTTGGACAGTGACAAAGTATTATTACAATTACGTAGATTTGTGAGCAAAAGAATCGGGTGACCTCATCATCATATTCATAAGTACTTCATATCATATCATACCTTCATTAGTTGATTTTTGTACGTAATTCATTTATTTCAGATCCACCATCAATAGCTGAAGACGTGAAATTTATAAAAGCCAAAGTCGGTTCAGAGCTATCTATAAGCTGCAATGTGGATGGTGGGCCTTCTCCATACGTGACCTGGTTTAAAGATGACGTGGAGCTAACAAGAGGAGAAGATGTACGAATTTTCGGGAACCAAACTCTAAAGTATGATTTTAAGTAACACACTTTTATTAGCTTCACTTGTAACTAACTAACAAACAATGTAATAAAATCTTACAAGTCCCTGTACGTTCTGGTTTCGTGTGTGTTTGTGATAAAAACTGCTTCAATGTGTTTTTCAGGTTCGCTGTTAAACCTTCTGACGGTGGATTTTATACATGCAGAGCCACGAACAGGCTCGGTACAGCTGTTAAGAAGGTCGAGGTGGATATAACTGGTATGTTTTATTTCATTCTACGGTATAAATGTAGGACACCCAAATCTTTTTGAGATCTCCAAAGTAAGCGTGGGTAAATAGTATTTGGCTGTGAAGAATATACTATATGTAGGTGTCAGAGGAAGAGAGTTTGGGAGTGCTTAAAGACGGTTAAAGGTTGTAAAATTGAATGTGATTATAATCGTGAAATCTTAACAATTTACAATAGTAGACAAAAATATCTCTTCAGTTCTTCGATTTGATATTTCATGTTTGGCGCCTTGCTTTATTATTTTGTTCTATTAGTTCCAGTGACCATAAAACCACCAAAGGAAGGAAATCTGGCTGTGTCAGTAGGAAGCCCGCTGTCGCTACCATGCGTAGCTGAAGGTATCCCCGAACCGAAAGTAAAATGGGTTTACCACAGCTTTAGCACCAGCGCACCATCACAAAAAACAATCCAGTAAGTGTTACTGTATTTTACTTTTTTTACATCAAATGGCGAGACCATTTGATGTTGACACAAATATATACATCACAAAAATTTCACTTCCAACAGGATTTGAACCTGCGTCTTCTGGTTGTCTAGACCAGACGCCTTAACCAACTAGGCTATGGGAGCAATCGATGTTGACAGTGAAATTCTTGATATGATGTTTTCTTTCCGGCTTACAAGCCGTAGCTCCATCTAGCAGACCTCGCTTTGTAGCGATTGCCTACTCCATTGTTCGAATCCTGTTGGAAGCGAAATTTTTTGTGATGTATATATTTGTGTAAACATCCGCTAGTGTCGGTTAAAACTATAAAATAAAAAAATATATTTCATAAAATATCTCGCCTGATTTAAAGCTAAGATGCAGACTAAGGTAAAGCACGCTTACTAATGAGGTGCCTATTCACTCTAGACTTAAAAACTATTTATTACAATTCCGCTAGGAACACAGATGCAGGTAGAGCGTTCCATTCCTTAGCAGTTCGAATGATAAAAGTACGGACTGGTGGAATGTTCCTATGAAGCAATGACAGATCAACACTAGTAGTAAATTAATTGTTCAAATTATTATATAAATATCTATATTTAGTGTTTCGGTTTCTCTCTTTCCAATACATAGCATGAGAAAGAGATGGAGGATGTTTAACAGATCTAAATTTAGTTTTAGAGCTGTCAAACAATTTCCATCCTTGATAAATTAGACGCCACTAAATTCACTGTCATTAAATTTACACTAGAACAAGCAAGTGGATTAGTTTAAGAGGGCTAAATTATATTCCATCTATTTCTCATGTTCTCATTTAGAAAGAGAAACTGGAATTAAAAAGGTTTAGGTGTGAGATGATAGCATCGACACCAATGTAACAATATCTCAAAAATGATTTAATTGTTTAGGCCAAAACCTGAGCAGCCATTGCTCATAAATCGCATCCAAGTAGCACAAGAAGGTTACTACACTTGTATTGCGAGCAATGCTGTGGGAACAGCGAATTTTACTTACAAAGTAGAAGTTTTTGGTGAGTATGCATTTGTAGTTATTTGATAGCTTGGGTAACTTTTAATCTATGAAGTCAGTAGCCAATATGACGAACCTTAAATGAAACAACTCTTAGTGGATATTTTCCCATAAGAAACGCTTACACACTCATACCCCCGCACTAGGGTTCCCTGTGTCGCAGGTGGCATGGACACACACAGATACTCATCACAAATATCCAAGACCCGAGAACAAACTTTATGCTTACACAAAATCTGCCCCGGCGGGAATCGAACCCGGGACCCCTCGCTTTGCAGGCAGGGTTACTACCAACTTAGCTACGGAGCCGAATATGTTGTACATATTAATTTTGTTTATAGCGCCACCTGTTATTGAGAACACGTACGTAGACAAACACTTCGTAGCCGTTGAAGGTGATCTTGTGCTGAGGATAAGGTGTAAAGCATCCGGAAAACCTAAACCTTCTATTAAGTGGACGAAAGACGGATTGAATTTGGCTTTTGGTGAGTTCATAAAATTTTTCAACAGGCTAAAAGCCTTTATTAACTAGCTACTCTATATAAACACAGCATCTAACCTTACTTTGTTTTGAGCACAAAATTACGAATAAACACAATTAAGATTGTTTTTTGTATCGGTGCTTACATTTTTTCAGGATCAACATATTACATGGAAGATGGAATGTTAATGATAAGAAATGTACCAAAACATGCGAGTGGTGTTTACATGTGTGAAGCTGAAAACACTATAGGGTCAGCGCAAGAAATATTCGAAGTTTCAGTGGATAGTAAGTTATTCCAGATTTTTAAGTACTTACGTATATGTCTAAATTATCCAACTGCTGAACCAGTGGAAGAATTAATAATATATATATAGTTAGTTGAAGCATCTGAGGTTTGTTGGATTATAATGGGTTCTAATCGTAACATGTTTGGATTATTCTGGGAACTTTACTTGGTCCATATTTAGTCAATCGATTTTCTGCGTGGTCACTGGTCAGCCTTGTTACGCTACCACTGCTGGAATACCACCTACCTTCTCTTAGAGAGAGTGAGAGTATGGGCCATAATTCACCACGCGGGCCCAGTGCAGCTTGATGGGCACAACTGAGATTTATTCGATCATAATGCATGTTGTACGATTACTTTGTTCCAGTTTAGGGCTAAAGTGCAAAGTAATTAAGCAAACAGTTACAATTCTCGACGAGTGCAGGTAAGGTAGAAATTGGGCAGGCTAGGACAGGTCGGAATTTTGAATTGACGAGAGGCACTGATATTCTCTGACACTTCGATAATAGTTTATCCATGCTTACAAGGCAATTTTTGTCCAGTTCGACAGTCTACAACTCTACATGTCCAATCACAAGCTGTATATTTAAAACATACACACATTGATAGTGTTCGTCTATTTCAGTTTTTAATCAGTTTTTACAAGGTTTTCGTTTATCATAGGTTATCCAAAGCCGGGCCGTCCTACATCAGCCATGGTCATTGAACAAGGTGTCCCAGCTAAGATCAACTGCGACGTGCCTCACAAAATCATTGACCAGCTTCGTTGGTATAAGGTAACTGTCTAATTAAATATATCATATTGCACTTATTTAGAACATGGACTACCGCTACGTAAGTCCTTATTATCTAAAATGACAATTTACTATCTCAATCGAACAAGACACTACTATATTCAATGGGTACTCCAACATTTTGGCCACGACCCCAAAGCCTAGAAATTCGTATCCACTTTACTCATACTATTATTGCATATTTTGAGACTTTTTGCCAATTCACTGATTTGACGGCGTAAGCACGTCTATATAAGTAATAACATGATTGAATAAAACATCCAAAACCATAGAGTAGTCCAAAACCAACTTCCATGAAAGGGTAGTCTTTTATTAGCTGAAACCAGGTGCAAGAACTTGCTGTGAATCTAAATCAGTAACGCCGCTTTATCCATAGCAAAGACGTGATATTAATCCTGAGTTCACTTTGAAGGGAAAAGTAGTCATTTGTTAGAGGCCATACTGGATGCCACTAAGATTATTGAGATGCCAAAAATGTATACTCTTGTTTTCAACATAATTTTGGTACGAATATCACAAATTACATTTATTTCATAGAATGGAGCATTGATTCACACTGGAGAACTTACACTGACGAATCCATCATTGAGAGATTCCGGTCACTACACTTGCAGAGTAGGTGATTTTGTCAAGTCAGTATCTGGGAATGTCAAAGTCAACGTTGGATTCAAACCAAAGTTTACCACAGAGGAATATGAATATATAGAAATGGAAGAAGGACCACCAGTAAACCTCATTTGTGAGGCCAGTGGTGTACCCGTGCCAAATGTAAGTAACTTTTTTTACTAACGAAAGATTAGCGTTGATTTACGAACATTTTTTTTCCATCGGTAGGTTAGCATATCTCACCTGATATTAATTGATGTTGTGGTCACACTAGCAGGCACTCGGCGGCAGCTTTTCAACCTGAGAGTGTTAGTTAGCCAGAATACAATAGGAAATAACTTACCTACTTTTATACTCTTAAGCTATGATTATTATGAGATTGTGATCCAATCAAGAAAAATCAACAGTATTATAACGATTTATGTGATTATTGTCATTCAATTCATTATAAAATGCAGGTGTCTTGGTATCACAATGGGAAAAAACTAAACTCAACGAAACCAACGCATTATTTCCCAACGGGTATAAGCAGTCCCGGACAATACAGATGTGAAGTCAAGAACGTATTCGGAACAATTAGTAGAACTTTTACTGCAACTCCAAGAGGTAATGACCAAAAACATTTTTTCTACTGGCTAAAAAATTAACAACCATCTAATGAAATGTATCTCTAATCTATAAACTAAAACCGATCGGATTTTATTCGGTTCTAGCGTAGAAATTAATTTTATTAATTTTATTCACAATTTAAATATCTTTCTCAAAATACATCTTTTTAATTTTTTTTAAATTTTATTCATTTCGAACGGTTATTTTTTTTTCTTTCGTGGCCAGACACGGTTTGTGTATTTTGGCAATTTCAAGTTTAAAACTGTTATTTAAGTACATAAACAATAATTATCAAAATTGGTGTTATGTTTCAGATTGCTTCGTTAATATTGCCAAGTTGACTAAATTACAGCCGTTAATGGTCACATCTAGTCTATCCTGGCCTAGATTTGAAAAGACCAAGGAGTTTATTATATTTCCAAAAGGAGAACAATTTGTGTTGTTCTGTCCAAATAGATTTAAAACGTTTGCCACAAAACATATAACAGCTTTTTGCGATGGAGGAACGAATATCAAAGTTAACGGAATAAAGTACGATTATTCAGAGATTCAGTGTACTGAGGAAATGAAACACACAGTAATAAAAACAGGTAGAAAATGTTTAGGAGAGAATACGGAGAAACTAAGCATAGGATACAAAGTATTGGGTGATGAGACTGTTGAAGTATATGAAGTTTGCTTTGATAAAATCAACAATGTTCCTCTATACGCTATGCATCCTCTGAAGACAGCTACAGCTGAAGATGAATATGAAGCAACTTGGACAAACAGTGAAAATTTCCGCATGAATTTCGAAGAAGCGTATAACTGTAAGAATCAAACTGCCATAATTTCATCTTGGATGGGGGAATGGTTTCATAATAAAGATGAATGCTGCTTTTCTAAAAGACAGCTAGTGAATCCTAGAGATGTGTTCCCAGGCGTGGCGCAAAGATCAACGTACAGTTATTACAATGTTGTACCGCATTGGGGCA
The DNA here is from genome assembly GCA_907269065.1 of Crocallis elinguaria. Taxonomy (NCBI): domain Eukaryota; kingdom Metazoa; phylum Arthropoda; class Insecta; order Lepidoptera; family Geometridae; genus Crocallis; species Crocallis elinguaria. The sequence goes on from OU026076.1 coordinate 6,699,428, forward strand.
CTTGTAATGATGACGTAAGTTATAGTACAACTGTTGCTCAATAGTTTGTAGGTAGATGTTAGTAATCAGTAGTATTCATGTAGAAGTTAGTCAATAAAGGTTTTTTTTAAATGTTATTTGGTAACGAGACGAGCTGGTCGTTTGACTGATGGTAAGCATAACGCCGGCCCATAACAATTGCAGTGCCACCCAGAACTTTGAAACACAAAGGCCTGCGCGGCACTGCAGATCGCTCGTTACCCTGAGACATTAGGTATTAAGTCTCATATAAGCCCAGTAATTTCACTGGATACTCTGCTCATCAAACCGGAACATAGTACTGCTTGCACACTACTGCTTGGCGGCAGACTTCACGAGCAAAGCGGTGGTAACAACCCAGACGGACACTCGCAGAAGAGTTAGTCCTCCCACTAACAGTACTAACTGGTATTTCATATAAGAAGAATGATAAAAAAATGGATACCCAAATTCAAATTTCTTTGTTCACATGAACCCCAACCCTCATGAAAGTTAACATAAAGTACTATAAGTGCCAATTCCATTGACCGATCGAGGAGAAGGTCTAATATAGGACATATAGGAGAAAATATTGGAAAAACCTTTGACGTTTTAAATCCATAAAGTAGTATAACACTCGTTTTTATCCATAGTATACATTATGGATCTATTTGTGTAATATTATGTTCTAAAGATTTATTATTTAGACCTCAGTCTATAAATTATATGACTAAAAATCATGAATTAGTGGGAGGACTAACTCTTCTGCGAGTGTCCGTCTGGGTTGTTACCACCGCTTTGCTCGTGAAGTCTGCCGCCAAGCAGTAGTGTGCAAGCATTACTGTGTTCCGGTTTGATGAGCAGAATATCCAGTGAAATTACTGGGCTTATGAGACTTAATACCTAATGTCTCAGGGTAACGAGCGCACTGCAGTGCCGCGCAGGCCTTTGTGTTTCAAAGTTCTGGGTGGCACTGCAATCGTTATGGGCCGGCGTTATGCTTACCATCAGGCAAACGACCAGCTCGTCTCGTTACATAACAACATACAAAAAAAAAAAAAAAAACTCTATTCAACTTAGGCTAACTTCAGAATATCGCTACTCAGCGATGAGGACGTTGATTGTAATAAGTAATAAAAAACTGTTATAATTTTCATTATTGTGTAGAAGTATGAAATGTTCTGTTACCAAGACATTGTTTTTCAGAACTGGAATGAAGTAGAAGAAAGAGTGAGGAATTACGCAAAGAGTTCATACAGAGATATATCGGTTTGGACGGGAACTGCGAAGGAACTGTCACTTCCTAGCGTATACAACGGTACCACAACCAATTTCTTCACGGATCGATCAAGCAATCGTCAACCAGTGCCTATGTTCTTATGGAAGGTACAGTCTTACTTTTATAGTTTTATATACAGGATTAGAGATAATTTTATACTAGCTGAAGCCCGCTTAATTACTCTCGTGGTGATTCCCATAACGTAACGCTTTTTTCCAGAATAGTAAGTAGTATATGCCACTCCATAACATAAACTATGTTTATACAAAACCACAGCGATCCATTACTTCGTTGCTGCGTGAAAACACACAATACATTACAGTTGGTAGTCGTATTATATAGATCTATTTGGTGTAATATAAATCTGTCTTTTCATATTTCTTACCAAATAAGCTACCAATCATGGATGCGCAAATTTGGCCAAATAATTGTTATAATACTCTGTAATAATAACCGATTGTGTCTTCTCAGATGATCCAGGATCCAGGGTCTCAATCTTCACTTGCCATCGTTCAAGTGAACGTCCCAGATTTGTCTCCTTCAGAAGTCTCTAAATACACGCTTTGCAGAGATGTCTGTGACCGTACTGACTGGATGAAGAATCCCAACTGGCACAATGTCACCTTAGGATATACCTATTGCTGCACAATTCAAGATTTTGAAAAAGCTTTTGGATTTAAAGAAGTTTTCTACCCAGATATGAATGAAATTCTCACACTTGACGCTTTTGTGCTGCCCGAGTATAGTCTAACAATTACTTAATTGAGGAATATAAGAGATTAAATTTAAAAAAAGCATTGAAACTTCGTTTATTATTATTTACTAATTACAATGTGCACGACTTATGAAATTAAAATGTTTAGTAATGCTAGGAATGTTTTTAAAATAAGTATTATTATTTTGTAGAATATGGAGTAAAATATAATTTAAAATTAACTGTATTTTTATTTCCTTTCAACAATCAACGGTTCATTGTAAATGCAGTAGATATATTATGGTATCTATAACTGAATCGTCTCTAATATTTTCAAAGTCTGTATGACTTTGAAAATATTAGTTTTATTTATATATTATTATTTGCTTTGACCGAAAACGCATATTATACTAGAATTTTAGGTGATTTAATTTCAATAAGACGTATTACAACTAACACCTATTTTATAGCAACATAAGTTGTAGGTAATAGGTGTAATTCTGTAGTAACCTCTTCATAAAATAGATTGTAGATAACGCTATCCCTTTCATACGTCTAAAGTATGAATGGAAATGCAACTATTACTTTGCTAGATGGATCCTTACTCCAGAAAGGAGAATTAGAATTACACATAGCCAAAGGCTCAGAATCTCGTTTATAGACCAGTCGCGTGAATCACCTAAATCACGCTATTGTAGAGTCAGCAAATACTAAAGTCATAGTACGTTCCACCAGTAGCCGTCATAGAGGAGAAACCCGAAATGGAATTGGAGTTTGATGAGTCTGGTTTCTTCAACTGCAAGATTTTGGGAGAACTGGAACCCATGGTAACATAAAGAGTATAGATTGAAACTAATATTTCTCTATATATGATAACCCCCATATCATATTATAGTACGCTTACAACCAGACAAAGAACACGCTCGTCTCGTTATCCAATAGTATAAAAAAGAATAACCCAAATTTCGTAGACCAATATTTAAATTTAAAATTCAAAAGTATAACAGCAATTTACCACATTGTCTATAGTATTACGATGATTACATAAGGCGTTAAGTGAAATTTTAAATCTGAAGTAGGGTTTCAAGTTACGACTATGTGATCTGTTGAGTACATTTGACCACTCTACTCCAATCTTTTCACTCTCCCTCTCGTGGAACTAATCAAGTCTTAACTAGTATGACAAATGACATGGCAAGACTAGTACGACAAACACAGACATTTTCAAACACCATTCTTCACACAGCGAGCCACAAAACCGCTCAACTTAAACCATCCGCCTTGATGTCCGTTCACGGTCCATCAAAACACCAAATGAGCTATAAAACTCAAATAGGTGCAAAGTAACACATTAAATTATATAAATTAGCATCATAATGATGAATTACAGTCAACTTTCAAACTCACCAAGGCTGTGGCATTGACATTAAAGATGCGGGCATCATCATGATGTTTATACTCCACATCGATTAGTAAGACAATGCCGAAAGAAGTACATTATTAAATTGTTTTGGCATTTTGTTAGGGGAACTTTATTATTTATTAGTATCAAACATATGGAATCCTCAAGGGACAACATTTATATAAACATATACCTAAAGCAACACTATAACATTCCTGGCGGTCTTTTAAGGTCTTAAAATAGATCACGATTTTTCGTCAATATCTTCTCTGCCTATGATTGGCTATTATATTCCCATTCGCAATGTCACACTGAAACATTCATCAGGTGAAATAGTTTCTTTCGTACAGGTATCCGGTTTAGCTATACTAGCTAAGTGTAACTAAGTGCGCTCTTGTGAGCTCTCTGAGCGAGTGTGGCCGAGCGGGAACTTGTGCGACTTTCAATCCGAAGCACCATAGTTCGAATCTCGACTCGGCCCGCACCAATGAGTTATATCAAGTAATGTGCGGATTATTGACACTCGCTCTAAAACAGTGAAGGAAAACATCGTGAAGAAAACCGGCATGTTCAAGAACCACAAAATTCGAGGACATGTGACATCCACCAAGCCGCACTGGGCCCGCGTGGTGGTTTATGGCTCATACCTCTATCCGGTATCCCAGCAGTGGGAGCGTAAGAGGCTGATAATGAAGTGCGCTCTTCATATAATGGCTCAGGCATTCTCAAATATTTACGAAAATATTTCTCTCCACGTACCTCTTACTCAATTTACGTATGATAAATGCTCTTTTTTTCTAAGCCAGTTTATAATCCACATTCACCAATTATTCCTTTTTTTTGTTTTAAAAATGTGATGGGATATTATTCAGTAACAAAAAGCCTCCTCTGAGGCCGACGTCGCTAGCTGTCGCGTGTGTCGACACGTCACGCGTCGAGCCGTATAAAGAATACGCTCTTTAAAACCGCTTTTTTATAGCTCGCAGTCTATCACTCACTTAGATTCAGAGACAAAAGTATGCTTAGACTCACACCTCCGTATGTCAAAATTATATACAGTTTTGACATAATGGAAGCATAAGTGCGAGCTTAGATGACTAGTCTCTGGATCATAATCTTAGGTCTAGACTCAAGCCAAGCCTAAACACTAAAGAGAATATGTTGTACCAATTGAATTCATGGATATAAATTAAGAGTTTCCACACAAAATTAATAAATACTATACACAATTAAAGACGGTAATAGGATACAATAATAAAAATCCAATCAGAAAATAACAGCAAATCATGACCAACAATAAAAAAAGATTGCTCTCCTCGGTCTAAGATTGTTATAACCATGATGAAATTAGCCAGATACCTAAGCTTTATTTAAATCGAATTTAACGCAACAATAATTCTAGCATACTACTCGGGCAGCATCTACTCTTGAATTAAGTTTCACTTTCAATCCAGTTTCTTCTTCTTTCTTTATTTCCTGGCTTCTTCTTCTTTCTTTATTTCCTGGCTTCTGTGGTATGTTCGCTTTCCTGGCTTCAATCCAGTTTCAATTCCAATTCCAATTTCAATGCATGTCAATGTCATAATCGCGTCAAAAGGAGCGATAAAGTGATAATTTCGTTTAGTTCTAAAAAAATCCACCGGCTCCAAGCGTGCGCTAGTGTTGCGTTCAAAAGTAACGATCCTGCACGAATTTGATTCTAACCCCAATTTACGATTGGAGTCGAGTGTCAAGAATAAGTCCGCTGATTGCCGTGAAAATCCGATTTGAATTTAATATTTATATGTTCGAAGAGAGTTTCAGGCGTAATCGAACGACCGATTTTTGTGTGTGAAATTTCAGATTGCCGAATTGCAATGCTTGTATTGTCTGGTTTGTAAATAAATATTTTTTATGGCTATTCAGTAACACCTCAGATTTCGGACACGTACATTACAATAAATCGCCTTGCGAATAAAAAAATATCAAATAGAATTATAAGTTGATAAGAGAGAAAAAAATTAACGTCGACGCTGCTATTGCACTAAAAACATTAATGAAAATAGCTAATTAAGATATGAGCGATGTATGCCTAAATGGCTGTGGGCTACTGAAATCAAAATACATCGTAGGTAAGTAAAACGGTAATCCTCTATTTCCCCTTTACATCCTCTACTTTCGTTTCTTAATTCCTCTCCGACTAAAGGTTGTCTGGAAGAGGTCGCTCTTTAGCGATAAGACCGCTCATTATACAATTCGTTATTTAGATTTTGTATTGTTTTTTACTTTTGAAAAGTGTTCGTGTACAATAAACAGTTATCTATGTATATTTATATTATACGTATAGCGAGAACCGACTTTGACGAAATTATGGCTAAATACCTATAGAATTTCATCCCCCATTTTCCACCATCAGTGATGGTATTCTTTCATAAAATTTAAAAAGGACCACTCTTTGAGTTATTAATCATGAAAAAAAGTATTGAAATCGGTTGAGAATTATCGGAGAAACTCCCCCTTTTTTGGAAGTCACTTGAAAAGACAGAAGAGGTAAAGTTACGCAAAAAATATAATTTTAGTGTTGAAATAGAGAAAATCCAAATAGCGATAAAAAGTCGAGGATCTTCGAAAGGTCTAATCGTTTGACACAGCAAGCACGCGCTCTAATGCGTGTAATGTCAAACACAGATGACACCGTTTCGTAATAATGTTTCATAAAAATATACAAGAACTTGCGCATCGGTTATTGTGAAGTTCATTCACACTGAAAATTTCATCTTTCTCATGTTTAAGCGATATGATTTTGCAATCCATATTTTGTTAGTGGGAGGACTAATTCTTCTGCGAGTGTCCGTCTGGGTACCACCGCTTTGCTCGTGAAGTCTGCCGCCAAGCAGTAATGTGCAAGCATTACTGTGTTCCGGTTTGATGAGCTAAGTAGCCTGTGGAATTACTGGGCTTATGAGACTTAACACCTAACGTCTCAGGGTAACGAGCGCACTGGAGTGCCGTGGAGGCCTTTGTGTTTCAAAGTTCTGAGTGGCACTGCAATTGTTATGGGCCAGCGTTATGCTTACCATCAGGCAGACGACCAGCTCGTCTCGTTACTAATAACGTAAAAAAAACGTAAATTGCATGTTTATCATAGCAAATAAAATAGCTAAATCATTGTGCTGAAACATAACAAATCATTGACAAAGTCATAAGCTCATTATAGTACGGTCGTTCCTGCTTTGTCATTTAAAGTTCTAGGTATTATTACATTTTAATGAGCAAGCAAAGCTATTTTACCATGAGGTGTTGTAAAAGAAGTTGTAAAATAATCATCCAAACTGTGAGAAATGGCACAACACTGTGTAGGTTGAAACTCTATTTAAGGAGTTTCGTATCAGTCCGCCTACTGGCCACTAAGTAAATAGAAAAGATAAAAGACTATTGTGACTGACGTCTTATTGTAATATGTGAAAAATGTGTTACCTATAGTAATTTATACAATTCATTATTGTAAATTAATAATAAAACTAATAATGTGCTAAGCTGCGTTTCCTATGAACCACCCCAACACAAACTGTACTGTAATGTGTTTTATGTTCAGTTTAATTTATCTCTATATTATCCATGAGAACATCAATGATCGCCAGAGGAGAGATACGACCTCTTCATTGATTACCAATAACAGACAATTTTTCACATTGTTCATTACCTAACAAAACTTCGAAAATACTTCAAATATAATTTCAAAACAAATGTCAATAGCAATCATGCTGTCTATAACTAACGGTAAGATTCTTGAGAAGTAATAGAATATTGATGCGGGCAGGTATATCATCGACTTCCTGGGGTCACGGTCACCAGAATTAATATGTATGTGTTTCATAACAGTATAAACAGTATAAAATAAAAAAAACTTGGGTAGTATTTATACTATATTTAATAATTAGTATATTTTAGGTATCATAATGCTCCGTCGTCGCCGCCCTCGGCATATCTTGGGCGATCCGGACGATTCCATCGCGGCCGTTGTGTCGGCCGCGCTGGGTTCGCCCGTGCTTTCAAACCCTAGCACCAGTTCATATGCTGGTGCAGGTGGACCTTCAGTCTTCGGTATTGGTATTGGGTACCAAATTAGAAGTCATCGTCCTCGCCGGCGAGGACGATTCTTCGTCAGATAGCTTAGGTTGTAGGGACCGAGCTTCACTCCGCCGTCGAGTTTCTTGCCCTTCTTCTCGATGGTGTAGGCTTTGGAACGAGGCAACTAGAGTCATACACACCTCACACACATACACGAAATTCCGCGAGCGCCCACCTCGGGCCCGCGAGAAGTAGCTTTAGCTAGATTAGAGCCTACTTTAAACGGTTGCACTCGTGCGGCCGGGGCTATTCTCTCCCGATCCTCCCTTTCTTACGGCGACGGCCCAAGCCGAGGTCCGTGCCGACGTGGTTCGATCCCACGCGGTGCCCTTGCGCTAGTCGCCACAAACACACTTTTTTCGGGCTGAGCGCCTTCTGCGCTCTCCAACAGTCCGGTGACGCTGTAGAGGTCGCAAGACCAACAGCACGGTCCTTCAAAAAAAAATAATAATAATAATTTAGGTATCATAAAAATAGTGTGCAGGAAATAAAATCGAAAATACAATTAATATACCGATAATATATCAAAATGAAATGGGATAAGGTCAAAGATAAAACGAAAACGCAGTGATATCGTGAGCGTGTTTTGTCGTGACTTTCGAATGAGTTCTAGTAGTAAGCGTAAAAGACAAAGAAAGCGGGTAGACAGATATGTCTGCTCATAATTTCGTCTACAATCTACCCGCAGTTTCGCCAGTATTCCCGTGAATATGATGCTTGCAACAGCGTCGAAATATCGGGAGCTCACCAGCTTATAATAATCACGGTAAATATCCCGTTACAATGTATAAAGTAAGGTCAAAGATATGATGATAAGGTTTTAGCTAGCTATATACATTTCTTAGACTAACTATTATGTAAAGATAACTTGATGCTTATTTCTGGGTTTTCCAAGGACTATCCAATAAAGTTACATATAATTTATACCGGCACACCTTTTCGCACATATCCATCTACCCAATGTTTAGTTTGTTCATAAGTCATTATTCCAATAACATTTTGAACTTTAAAGCAAGGTCATAAGGATTAAAATGGCCTTAAAGTTTAGCATTCGTATAATCCTATTGTATGTTTGTGTATTACTTAATCTAGCTAAACCGTCTGAGCTGATTATTTGCTGAAATCAGGTAAGTACAGAGACACACATTACTTAGTAGGTATTTGGTCCAAATGAAATATCAAATAATCATTTATTTCTACCAACAAGGATGGATCACTTTCGGAAAACGGTTAGTTCGATCAAATATCAATATAAATTACCTACATTGAGTATTTTTTTACGACGTACGTACGACGGGCGACCGAGCGTGTAATTTGCCTGACGGTACGCGTAACGCCGACCCATTACAATTGCAGTGCCGCTCCGAACTTTGAAACGCAAACGCCTGCGCGGCACTGCAATACTGCGTTACCTTGAGAGTTGAAGAATTAGGTATTAATGCCCGTTTTCACTAACGACGAATAAGGCAACGCGTAACTAAGTAACTCCTAATGTAAAGAAAGTCCTAATATAGTCGTTAGGACACTCCTAAAGGTTGCTGAAACGATTTTTGGCCCTAGGTAACTCCTAAATATTTAGGTGTCCGATTTAAGCAACTCAATTTAGGTTGATGAAAACGGGCATAAGTCTCAAAGACTAATAGTCACTTTCAGTAATGCTTGTGCCTTAATGTTTGGTCAAAGACTACTTGAGCACAGCGGTGGTAGTATACCCACCCCGACGGACACTCGCGGAAGAGTGTCAAGAGTCAAGACGTATTACGAAAAATCCCAATTTCCACAGCAAAAGCGAAAAAACCGCAGACGAAACCGTGAGACGCCACTTCCTTAGTAAATTTAATACCCAATTTGTACTAAGTTGAACTAAAACCAAAAGCGAATAAAAATGTCAAAGGACAACGATTGACAAATATTAAGGCATTTAATATTTAGTTTATGAGACATAAATGACATCGTAGAGGCCTTTAAAGCCGTAAGTTATATTTAATTTAACTTTAGCAGCAAGTCCAACAATAGACGTGTAACCTTCTGGCTATTATTGCCAAAATGACTTTCTTAGTCATCAACAGCACAGGTACCACCTATTGTGAAAAAGTTTGGCCAATGTGTTTTTACTCTCATTCAATGGTCAAATTGATATATTACTTACAAATCTATACAAATAAATAAAATTGAAGTGTCTGTTTGTAATATATAAATAACAGTTTTTTACTAAATGCATATGAAAGTATATACGATAGCTATAACATAACAACTATTTTTAAATTTTTTGTCCATCTGTCTGCCTGTTTGTTCCGGGTAATCTCCGAAACGGTTAGACCGATTTTGACGGGAACTTCACTGGCAGATAGCTGATATTACAAGGAATAACTTAGGTTGCTTTTATTTTAGAAAAATAATTAGAGTTCCGCGCAACAACACAAAACCCATGAAATCCAATATTTACGCGCGGGTGAAACCACGGCAGCAGCTAGTTAAACATAACATTGAAGATATAAGTGCTAAACTATTTTAGTTTATTGAGTTTGACGTTATAAATAACATGAATTTCATGACGTTCATGAGTGTCTTTTAAAAATCAAATTTTTGAGCACAGTAAGAATAGATATTCTTAGAAAAATGTCGGTATTAAAAACCTTTAACTAATCCAACAGTCCAATGATACTTAATAATCAATCTTTTGGTTTTAATAGTAATTGATAACGAACGAGCGGATCGTTTGCCATAACCGGCCCATAACAATTGCAGTACAACTCAGTACCTATGTTAGATTGACCCATGAATGTACCCACGTCTTTGGTCAATTCAACCACCTACGTCTACAGATAAAATCCGTTTCCATGATTTTGGTCAATACTTTTTTTTACTAACTAGCTGCTGCCCGCGGTTTCACCCGCGCGGATATATTGGATTTCATGGTTTTTTTTTATGCGTGGAACCCTAATTCTTTTTCTAAAATAAAAGTAGCCTAAGTTACTCCTTGTAACATCAGCTATCTGCCAGTGAAAGTTCCGTCAAAATCGGCCCAGCCGTTTCGGAGATTACCCGGAACAAACAGACAGATAGACAAAAATTTTAAAAATGGTTGTTTTGTTATAGATACCATATATACTTGCATTTGGTAAAAAGCTGTTGTTTTGATATTACAAACAGACACTTCAATTTTATTTATTTGTATAGATAGATTTTACAGCATTAGTCATCTATGAAAATATACAAACTACAACAATTTCCCGGTGACCACACCTTGCTCTTGATAAAATGTTCTCATTAAAAATCGTCTAACAATACCTGATTATAGACCAGTCTGAAACCAGTCTCGCGACCTTCCTAACATTATCCGAGATAAAACAAGATTCAAATAAACGGATGTGCGATCATTTAATTAGGAGCAGTAACGCAATTACGCTGTTTTCCTGATTTTAAATCAGATAATTTCAATGATCAACATTTTCAACAATAGCCAGAAAGAAAACGATAAATAAAACTGTAGTAGAGTTGTCTACGCTACGCGGACAAAAACGACTTCAGCGGTTTTTATTTCAAAACATGACGTTTTGTCAGTTCTAGATTTTAGGTTGGGTTAGGTTATATTGTTTTCTTTTAAGTCCTAGAAGAAAACAATATATAAGTCAATATCTAAGTTAGTAGCGCCTTCGAGAGATATTGCAATTAGTGAGTTAATGCTATTTGGTTTTATAATTATGTAGGTATATACTCGTATACGACCTTCCTATATGAAAATACATATCATTAGGTAAGGTAGCGTGAAGTCTTACGTCTAATCTAAACCAGAAGAATATTATATTTCAGAGAACATATAAAAATTCCAATAGCTACACTTGACAGCCATTCTTAATTTGAACTTTACCTTCATATAGACAGAAGCACTTACGCGCCCATGCTACTGCACTAAGGTCTCTTTTAAAGTGAGTTCAAGCGTAAATAAAGTAAAATAAAAAAGCTTACAAATATTCGAGCGTCACATATTTCCCACGCGAATTTGTCCGAAGATGACCTACTGTTTATAAAATAAAGCTGTACGTATACACTTTCAACATCCAATGCTAACAATGGATGCTGGCTCGAAAAAATCACGACTTACGACCCCTCGTACGTACCGTGGACCTCTGACCCCTAATTTGGTAACAGATTATTTTATGGACAATGCATTCGAAACGTGAATGCAATGGCACGAATTGTCTTCTAATCTGTTAATACTCCAATATGCATTGCAAAAGTATAGAAAATTATGAACCAATATTGGTAGTGACGTCGGCTGCCGATCGAAAATTCAGGTCAGTACTTCGGTATGGTATGAAATCTTTTCTAGAGCTTTCAGTAAAGGAAAACATCGTGATGACAGCTTAGCGGTAGAGCACTTAGGTATGGCTAAGTAGAGCACTTAGGTATAGGGATAGCGTGAATCGGGATTTAATGTTTAGGGATTAAGAAGACTCAACCCGCCATGCTTTCCATACAAACGCTCGTACGTGATTATAGTGTTGTACCAATTTTTTCTTTAGGCCTTTTGAACAAATTGGTATCTTGTGCAATAACTAGGTTTTTATGGAACCAAAAATTTAAAATTTTGGTAATATAATTAAATAAAAGCCTTAAAGAGCCTTTTTAAACAAATTTTACGTAGACTTTGACTGTTTACAATATTTTCATAAAAGTAAACAAAACACTTCCATAGGAACCTTGGACATGTAATGGAGATTCTGTCTTCGGAAATTTTCTTTGAAAATTGATTTCCAAATTTTCAGATTGCCAACCGACGGCTCTGGCGTTGTCTCTCTTTTTTCGTAGTGCCTGTTTTTCTTCGATGAAACAACAAGCCTTTAGGCCATTTATGCGTTCTTCTTAGGCGCGCCGTGAAGAGGCACCTTAAGTATCACAGTTCACTTCTAGTGCTCGCTTTGTCGTCAAGCACCTATTTTGGTCTATTCCGGCAGATGCGTTTGAGAGCTAGTCCTGATCTTGGACTGACATCTTCGACCACATCGTCACGGGTACCGTTTGAGTAGCCATTTAACTTTAATGTAGTTGCCATTAGACGGTAATGCATGATTGATGGTTATGCATCAATCACGGACACCTCGCAAACCATGGAAAAACCACGATCAACGCTGCTTGTAGAAGTCGTAAGATCGCAGGACCTCTACTCAAAAAAATAGTTTCACAACCACTGCGTGTTCAGTGCAGATGCCGCGGTAAATAAGCGGTGTTGCACTAGTGATGTAAGTAGCGAAGTAGTCGCCGCTTTGAGCGTGTAATACCTCGTAACCCGCGCTTGTTGCAAAAACCATGGTTATTTCGACAGCAGAACGCAAATATGCATTACCGTCTAATGCCAGCTTAAGCGTTCTTATAGGAATAAAAATTTAAATTTATAAAATAAAGGTAAATATTTCTTTTTCTCTGACGTAAAATTTGACCCTTGAGTACGAGATAAAACACATATTTTAGGTCTGAGAGACTTTTGAACGTTTGCTTTAGATACCGTAGACTAATCAAAATTGAACAAAAATCTCTGACAAACATGCTTTCATCCACGTCCTTGTGAATTAATATCCAATCAGAATTAAAACCGCTCTGTCAGATGAAATTTAATCTAATTGTATCTTTAATTTTATTAGGTAGCCGTGTGCATATTTAACTCGATGAACATCGTAAAACTATAAATCTTCTCTGGAAAAAAAATGCTAAATAAACTTACGAAGATTGTAAAATGATAAAAATTATGAAATTGAAAACAGTTATAATAATGGAATAGACATTAAAAATTGTTTTGTCATTTTTTGTTTTGCATAGCATATAATTTATGACGCACGTCCACACATCGTTCTCTTGTAGGTACTACTCGTAGGAATCTACTCTGGATGTATGATTTCGTGTATTATATCATAATATTAATATATTTTATTATATCGTCCTCGTTTCGTACATATTTTATTATACTATTAGATAACGACACGTGCTAGTCGTTTGCCTGGGGCCTAAATACAGCTGTTGCAACCAACTAAGAGCTCATTGGAGTCAGAATTTCAGTAGATAGCAAGACGAGCACTCGAAAATGCCCTGTCTCCACACCACGTTTGCGTCACGTTGTTTTACATCAACGAAATTTTCAGCCCATTATAGGATTTAAACCATTGACCTATGATGGTCGACGTTACTAATGCCATCGAGATACTAACCCCGAGATATGAAATACTGTACTATCCGATCTCTTTTTTTTTATGTTATTTGGTAACGAGACGAGCTGGTCGTTTGCCTGATGGTAAGCATAACGCCGGCCCATAACAATTGCAGTGCCACCCAGAACTTTGAAACAAAGGCCTGCGCGGCACTGCAGTGCGCTCGTTACCCTGAGACATTAGGTATTAAGTCTCATAAGCCCAGTAATTTCACTGGATACTCTGCTCATCAAACCGGAACACAGTAATGTTTACACACTACTGCTTGGCGGCAGACTTCACGAGCAAAGCGGTGGTAACAACCCAGACGGACACTCGCAAGAGAGTTAGTCCTCCCACTAACAACAATGTATTGATTTTGCTACAATTTATATCACCGCACAGCGTTGCAGCGCTGGAATCGGCGCGAGGCGGTGGCTTAGCCAATCAGAGCGCATCATGTCTAGGCAAAAATGGTGGAATTTATTTCGTGCAAACCAAACGTTACTGCATCTCTAGGGGTTAGTTGATCGATGCTACCACCCATACAACGGTTCAACTGTTTCCATCAGCATTAATTTTAGATCATACTCGTATTTATGCCCATGGCGTATTTGAACTTTTGCCAGTAACAAATTGGCCCTTTGCTTTTGAAAACATAACGTCATTACACTGAATGTTAATATCACTAACTTCAACTTTATTATACCGTAGAGATGTGCAACGAGCTACTTCTAACCTATTGTACCATAAAATATTTACAATTATAAACTATTTAAGTTTCTCAATATTTATGATGTATTTAATTAATGTTTCCTGTTTTGTGAATTAAATAAATATATTTTAAAGTTACTTGATCAAATCATTAAAATATTAGATAATTATACCTAAATCTTATTTTAATTTCGCTTTCTCTTTAAAATAAATAGGACTGACTCTACAGCGAACGTGTCCGTCTGGGTTGGTACACACCGTTTGGCTCGTCAAGTTTGCCGCCAAGTAGTAATGTGCAAGCATTACAGTGTTCCGGTCTGATGAGCAGAGTATCCAGTGAAATTACTGGGCTTATGAAAGTTAAACGTAATGACTCAGGGTAACGAGCGCACTGCGGTGCCGCGCAGGTCGTTGTGTTTCAAAGTTCTGGGTGGCACTGCAATTGTTATGGGCCGGCGTTATGCTTACCATCAGGCAGACGAGCATCTCATCTCGTTATCAATTAGTACTTACAAAAAAAAATAGTTAAAACCGGTCGAGCAATCGTCGCGAAGCTCGGCTGTACCACGTAAGTGAATCCGGTTAAATACATATAAAGTTAAAACCCATTTAAATAATTGGGAAATATATCGTTTCAATAATAAATCCGTAACAATTGTTTCCCAACATAACCTCAGACCTCATTTTCTTTGACAATGGAATAACATTAACGGGTATCACGTTCCATGCACAAGTGATAATCTCGCTTTTAGCATAAATTAATGCGCTGTTACTTAACAAACTTGTCTTTAAAATTTACTATCAACATTTCCAAATTGAAAGGTAACCTAAAAATATAGCAAAACAATCGTTTGTAATATTCTGAAAAAAATTGTTTCAATTATTCTACAAATTTAATTAAAATTTTGACAAATTAAAACTAAAAACAAAAATCCGACTATACAATTTAATTAAATCCCAATTCTCAAAATGTGTAAAACTAGTAATTAATTATTTACTTCACTGTTATTAGATTGCACTAATAAGGTTATCCTGTAAATAAATAATCGATCTCCAAAAACGTCTTTTTCAATGTTTCTTTTTTCTTATGAATTGTAATCGAAAAAATAATCAACATCGATGAAATATACCATACAAAATTCACAGAAATTACCCAGAAATGTTTATAAAATTATACTTTTGTATTCTGTGTCATTATATTTTATTTGCAACATATAACGAGCTGGCGCTTACCTCGGTCAACGTATTAGTTTAGCTATTCAGCGAGGTAATGTCGCCAGCTTTTTGGGCACCCTACCTGCAGAAGGCGACCTTAATGCTGTTTTTTATTTATAAGGTTTTGTTTAATTTTGGTTTTAATTGATAAATTCTTAGTTTTTTTATTCAACATAAAATAAACAATTCATTTCTTGTGTTAATTATACTTATTTGTGTTAATTATTATACTTATTAATAAATAATATTATAATCGAGACTCATGCTAAACTTTATACGTCAGCAACTTAGCAAAAGTGTCGATACGTTCCCATCACTATCCAAGCGGATGCGGTCAGCGAGCCGGCCTTCACTCGTGCCCTTTCAGAAGATGCGCAAGAGGCCTAGCCTGACATGACCATTCAAGGCATCCGTTACATCGTTGAAACTGTGGGAATATCTTGAAAACTCAGTCCATAGAATAAACAGTGCTTTTTATTTCAACTTTCGCATATTAATTACCTACGTCAGTTCACAACGTATTTAATTGAAACGTCGATATAAGCTGATAAATAGAATATCCATACTAATATTATAAATGTTATATATTACTAATGTTATAAATTCGAAAGTGTGTTTGTTGGTTTGTTGGTTTGTCCTTCTTTCACGCAGTAACGAAGCAACGGATCGACGTGATTTTTGGCATAGATATAGTTTATGGACCGGAGAGTAACATAGGCTACTTTTTATCCTGGAAAAATGCACGATTCCTGTGGGAACGCGGGTGAAAACCGCGGGCAGAAGTTAGTGTGACATAAAATTGACATTGACAGCTTCATAATTCAGTCATTAAAGTTTTATAATGTTGACAAGTTGATTTAATTTGATAGATCGGTTTGACGGTTCCTGTGGGAACGCGGGTGAAAACCGCGGGCAGAAGCTAGTCTATAATAAAACAATGTCTTCGCAAATTTTGGTCTATTTCTAAAAGTTCTGATGTATTACCACATCTGTATCCGTGTATATAAAACTTAAATACCACGACATGATTAATGATTTCTTAAATAACATGTCAACAATCAAATTCTATTGTAATAGCTCGTATTCATTAACAACTATGTGTGAATTATGGTTATATTTTTAAAAGCTCGAGTGAAATATGAAACCTTAATATTGATTTATTATTCAGGATAATCAATCTTTAAAATTTTAATTAATTAATTGGATAAACGTCTGGTAAAGAGTAAACTTGGTATTATCTTGAGCTTTCGCGGTGAACAACACTGTTTGTAATATGTGTATATCAATCTATAACAACTTACCTAATGACATTAAGATTTTGGACGGTAACAAATTTAAAAAATCATTGACTGAATGGCTTCTTACAGATTGTTTTCATAGTCTTAAGGAATATATGGAATTTTGTGACTAGAATTATTTATAAAACCTTTGCATGTCTGCTTGCAGACCAAATACACTGTACCACGCAGGCATTCCAAATGAAAATATCTTTATTTCTTTATAATATTAGTAGGTAGTATAGATTGAATTAAATAATTATAACAATTTAAACTGCGTATATAATTAGAATATTAAATAAAAATTAAAGCAAAATATGTAACAGTAAAAATAGTATTATATTCACAACTATAACATAATATATCATGATTATTTCGTTTTTTTCCCGTAGTACGGTTTAGTTGGCCGGTCAACCGGACTAAGGACCACTAAGGACAAAAATATTTTACATAAAAAAAATATACACCAGTGTTACAGTTACTGTTTGAAAAATAACTATTGCTACATAGCCTGATAGAGTTTTTTAATTTTTTGATGGGTAGCCCTTGCATGTGTCAAAATAAAATGCTAATCTATCTAGATATAAAAAAAACATTTACTAATAGGTAGGTATCTAATGGTTTAGCAAAAAATTCTGATAGACTAATAATAATTGTAAAGAGCTTTTCAATCAAACAAGGAAGCTCTTATACAAAATAAGCCGAAATAAATAATAAATAATACAAAGTTAATTAGAAGTACAATCGATTGAAAGAGTGAATTCTCATTGTTCTAAATAATTTTACTAAGATTATTTCCATCAAGTAAGAAGAGTTCATCACTCGTTAAATGTGATCGTCTGAAACAATTTTTAACAAATAAAAATTCAACCTCAAAGGACTTGTAATAACTACAAAAACTCGAGTTATTTTTTCTCGATTGCCTAGCGTTTGATTATTATCTCACGTAATTGAAATTAATGGCTGTTGTAATTAATGAAAATTAATAGAATTACATTTTAATTTTAAATTGGAGGGTTAGTCTTACCTAAACTTTTATAAATGCACATTCACCAAAGATGTAAAATAAAAACCTAGCATGAACTCTCTCTCAAGTGGTACATACCAAAAGATATATCCAAGTTTTCAAGGTGGGAACTTAGCCAGGTGAGATTTCTCAATTTCCTATATATAGCTGTACTTTGGGTGCATCACACTGTGTTCTTTACCGCTAGAGCTCATTGTAGTATTTATACCACCGACTGACTCTATCATTGTAATCTCATATCTCAAACTCATTAAATTTTTGGGTCTTAATGATTTTCCATACAACAGTACTAATCATAATATACACAAAAGTTACAACACAATTTTCCTGCATCAAATCCGTTAAATGTGCCAATCATAGTTAAAACCATCACGTTTTTACCATACTTCTTATCGATATGGGTTTTATGATTCTTTTATAGTTTTTTTGTCGATTTGTTTAACTAAATATCCGTTTATACAGTATCCGGCAAGTAGTTAAGTTATAAGTGGCACGAATCATCCGATTGCAAGTAATTAATTAATTCAATCGATACTCGTGGGAGGAAAACGGTATAGGAATGAAAATATTTATATCAATCTTGCTTTTCGTTTTTCTTCGCTTGGCATCGTTGGTGATGTTTACTGTCTGAACTAGGTATCGTTTGTTCATTTTGACCACCCTTCTAACAAACCCTGAAAGAACAACTCGCTGTGGCTCGTATAAGTTGAAGGATGGGCGCAGGCGCACCGGTGTGGTTCTTGGTAGAGTCCTATGGGGCCCTACTCCAAAAATCGAACGTTGAAGCTTTAGCTGACAGATCGGCATTTTCTTACCATCAAAGAGAAAATGTCAAGTACAAACATCGAATCGAATGTTGGTTCTGAAACACTTTTAAAGTAGGAAAACGACGATTGTCGAAGCTTCGATGATCGATTTTCGGCGTAAGGCCCCAGAGCCTTCCTATCCTATATATATATCACCGAGGCTACGCATCATAAAGGGGTAAGGTGGGGCATTTAAAATTTCGACAGCTACTAGATTTGCCATTTGAGGAGTGTCTGTTCAAAAGGTTACATTTACACTTTATAAAATTTTTCAGAAATCGAAAAAAAAACGGATAGAATTAAAGATATAGAGGCCGAATAAATTAAAAAAATATATTTTATTTTAGTTAAATGTAACCTTTTGAACAGACGCTCCTCATTTACAAACACAATTAGATCACGAGATAAACTTGACGTCCGTCGGATAGCAGTCATGCTTATATCAATTACAAGAGCTGCCTAGAGCAATTTAGTAAAAAGCTCTGCGAGGCGCTGCACCGCACGTATCTCTTCAAATCTCATTCACTTCTAAAGGAGCTGACTAGATTTTCAAAGCCAAGCATAAAATCAATTTTATTATACTAAGAATTCTGTAAAGTTCTTCGACCATTCATCAAGTCTTTAAGTCTGAGGTTTCAAAACCTTTAGCCATGACATAATAGATACTTGATTTCTTCAATAAAACATGTAGGTAATTTACTAACTAATTAAAAACTATTAATTAAGTTTATTAACAGATTTTATTACCCGCGTGTCTTTTGACATAGTCAAGTTATAGGCTGACATAATGATAGAAGTAATCTATTCAAGAAGCGTCGATGTTTACTATTACTCTATAGATTCAATGGAAGGAACATAATTATTCAGTCTCATTATTCGTGTCTTCATTGGCATACTAGAACTAGAATGCACCTTTGTTTTCTTACAAAAGGACATTAGATTGTATCGGCAGGTGGAATTCTATTTTTCTGAACCAACAGAGCTCTGTGTTACTAAAAACACAACAACATTCAGTAATAAATGAAACTTAAAGCCATTATTATCAGAATTGACCAATTTTGTTTCTACTTCTTCTTTTATTTTGTTAGTGGGAGGACTAACTCTTCTGCGAGTACCCGTCTGGGTTGTTACCACCGCTTTGCTCGTGAAATCTGCCGCCAAGCAGTAATGTGCAAGCTTTACTGTGTTCCGGTTTGATGAGCAGAGTATCCAGTGAAATTACTGGGCTTATGAGACTTAATACCTAATGTCTCAGGGTAACGAGCGTACTGCAGTGCCACGCAGACCTTCGTGTTTCAAAGTTCTGGGTGGCACTGCAATTGTTATGGGCCGGCGTTATGCTTACCACCAGGCAAACGACCAGCTCGTCTCGTTACCAAATAACATAAAAAAAAATTATTTCATTTCATTTACAGGATGGTAGGAAAACACTTCTGTGTGTACTCTGGGCGAGTGCCACTGCTTTGCTGGCATAGTCTGCCACCAAGCAGTAGTGAGCTTGCACTGCAGTCCTACGCAAATCTTTACGTAGGACTCCAGGAGAATAATAAACACGTAATAATATTTGACGGCTCCGTAGCTATGTTGGTAGTAACCCTGTCTGCAAAGCGAGGGGTCCCGGGTTCGATTCCCGGTCGGAGCAGATTTTGTGTAAGCATAAAGTTTGTTCTCGGGCCTTGGATGTTTGTGATGTGCATCTGTGTGCGTCCATGCCACCTGCGACACAGGGAATCCTAGTGCGGGGGTATGAGTGTGTAAGCGTTTATGTTTATGTTTTATGAATGGTATATGTAAGCAGGTGAGAAATTTCTATACACGCTTAGGGCATGTTTAGCCATGTCCTTTAAAAAAAGTTACAAGTTCTATATCAATTTGTAGACTTGTTAACTTTGAAAAACCGGAGCCTGATTTTTAAGAAGCGGAGCGTGACCATTTTGTTTTTTTTTCTATTTGTGATCTGTATTTGTTTGGACGAAACAAAGATGAAAATTATAATAATTAAAAAAAAACTTGAAATCAATACCTGAGAAGGTGAAGGTTAAATGGTTGAGAATTTGTTACAGCTAGATAAAAGGTTGTAATACCAATAATATTTGATGACAAAATTTTAACTTAGTAACATAACATAATATACTCTTCCACCATGCTATGATTACACCACGTGACACTTGAGCCATAGTTGGTTAGCGTTGGTTTTGTTAGTGGGAGGACTAACTTTTCTGCGAGTGTCCGTCTGGGTTGTTACCACCGCTTTGCTCGTGAAGTCTGCCGCCAAGCAGTAGTGTGCAAGCATTACTGTGTTCCGGTTTGATGAGCAGAGTATCCAGTGAAATTACTGGGCTTATGAGTCAAATGTCTCAGGGTAAGGAGCGCACTGCAGTGCCGCGCAGGACTTTGTGTTTCAAAGTTCTGGGTGGCACTGTAGTTATTATGGGCCGGCGTTATGCTTACCATCAGGCAAACGACCAGCTCGTCTCGTTACCAAATAACATGCGTTTACTAACTCAAGCTCATACTAGGATTCAAACCACCGACCAACAGATCGGCGCCCGACGTCACTACCGAGCTATCACTGCTTCGTTTGTTGTTCTGTTAGTAATTCGGTATGTGCATTAGCAGTGGATGTGTTTGTAGAACCTGAGGTCGCAACCTCTAGCTCTCGCCGTTCTTAATTTACGGCACATCTAAACATATTGAAATAGTTCACATTCAACGGATTTGTATTTCGAAACAGTCAAGTTAGTTTTCGTTTGCATTGTTTAGAAACCGACAACATATAAGTTAGCGGTCGGGCGATAATTGAAAACGCATTGGCCACGAGATTGTATCTTCGTGTAGAAAAATGTTGCCCAATGTACGGTCTCGATGTATCTGCCTGTAATTTTATTGTTTGGGGAACAATCGAGCTGTCGGAACTACTCGATTTTGACCGTAATCTTTCTGAAGTATGGCTTTAGGAATGTTTTGAATGAAGCTCAGTTATAAAGAAATTATGTACAATAGTATCTTTTTATAGCTAGAGCTACCGAACCGCTAGGTGAACTTCTCCTCTCAACGCTATACGTGTTATAACAGACGCGTGGCACTTATTTTACTTTTGCACATGATTTTACATTGTGGTAGAACTAACTCTTCTGCGAGTATCCGTCTGGGTGAGCACTTGCGTTTTAAGCCTTATAAAGGATGACACTATTTTTCTAGCACAACAAGTAATTAATTAAGATAATACACTATGTAAAGCTATCGGGACGACATCTTACATACAAGCGGTGGGTCTGAGATCGTATTGACCAGATCTTGTACGAGCTTGACATGTTGATGATATGTCCACACTCCATGATGTCCACATATGTCGGATACATATGTTGATGAGGCAATACTCTGAGATCCCTCTGCACATTTTTTTTGATAAGGTAACGTAAGGTCGATTAATTTATTGGATTAACGCCTGATCGTAGCAGTTGCAGTGCTACTCAGGACTTTGAAACACAATGGCCTGCAGCATAACAGGACGCTCGTTATTCTGAGACGTAAGTTGTTTAGTTTCTTCTGCCGTCTGGCCCGGAGAGAAGGCACGAGATCGAGAATCATGGCACCGAAATTTTTAAAATGTTACTCGATTGTTGGCTACTGGCGTACTAAAGTACAACACCAACTAACAACAATACAGTAGCTGTAGGTCACCAAAAAAACTGTCAAATATATTTTTTTACTATTTTTCGGTTTGCCTTTTAAAAATCTTGCCGCATATCTTTTTATGTAGTACCTATACTATTTTATAAATTTTGTTGAATATCAATCGCCATTTTGTTGAATGATATACATTTTATTATCAGTAAATGCCAAGCCATTTGAAAAGCTATGATCCAAAAAGGTAGTTTAATTTATGTTTCGCAACACCAGGTTGACAGTACAAAAATCTAAGAATAAATATATAATATTAAAAGTGCATTATTGAAATTTCAGTTCCGTCGTCGCCGCCCTCGGCATATCTTGGGCGATCCGGACGATTCCATCGCGGCCGTTGTGTCGGCCGCGCTGGGTTTGCCCGTGCTTTCAAACCCTAGCACCAGTTCATATGCTGGTGCAGGTGGACCTTCAGTCTTCGGTATTGGTATTGGATACCAAATTAGAAGTCATCGTCCTCGCCGGCGAGGACGATTCTTCGTCAGATAGCTTAGGTTGTAGGGACCGAGCTTCACTCCGCCGTCGAGTTTCTTGCCCTTCTTCTCGATGGTGTAGGCTTTGGAACGAGGCAACTAGAGTCATACACACCTCACACACATACACAAAATTCCGCGAGCGCCCACCTCGGGCCTGCGAGAAGTAGCTTTAGCTAGATTAGAGCCTAGTTTAAACGGTTGCACTCGTGCGGCCGGGGCTATTCTCTCCCGATCCTCCCTTTCTCACGGCGACGGCCCAAGCCGAGGTCCGTACCGACGTGGTTCGATCCCACGCGGTGCCCTTGCGCTAGTCGCCACAAACACACTTTTTTCGGGCTGAGCGCCTTCCGCGCTCTCCAACAGTCCGGTGACGCTGTAGAGGTCGCAAGACCAACAGCACGGTCCGTCAAAAAAAAAATAAAAAAATATTGAAATTTCAAGCACGGTGTTATTCCGATCAAAACCTACACAAATATACATCAAAGATAGATAGAATTGGGCGCGGCTGCAAAAAACCAGAATTGTATTTTTACATAATTTTGTTGTTAAAAACATCGTTGAAACCTAAACGCAGAGGCGAAAATTACACTACGTGCTACGGATACGGCCCAAAATAAGCCGGCTGAAAGTTAGCTTCATTCAGGCAGCTTTTGTATCACTCATTTTCAGTTTTCGAATTCTTGGAGAGCCTGCGTTCCGACCGGTACAGATTCTCTGCGCGTACTGTAACATTGGTCACTCTGCTTTACAACTTGAAATTTAGATATACGAAAATAGCACAACTGATGCTTAAAATAAAGAGCAAGCCACAACTATAATTACGTATCTGAGTTGTCCGTGTATATAAAATCACAAAGTACCGGTTCGACTCAATATTTTATAGATATAAGTAGGCATATAGATAATAATAATATGTTTTGAACGTGAATCAGTGCATCCGCGATACAATAATTAAAAGTTACGTACCTACACTTATAGGAATTCTAAAAAAACTACTTTATAAATGTTAATTTATAATAATTTTAATCGTGCAGGTGGGACTTTGTGCTTCTACTCACTTCATCACTATTATCATCATCATCGTCATCAGCCGGATGATGTTCACTGCTGAACATATGCCTACCCCGGAACGCCACTTGGATCGTTTACTTGCCTCTTGCAACCAACGACTCCCCGCAATAGTGACCAGGAGGCCTACCACAATCTCTTACAGCAGTATTACTTTAACCTTATATTGAAAAAAAATTTTTTTTTACGGGCTAAATGCCTTTATTAACTAGCTAATACATAAATAAACACTACATCTAACCTAGCTAGCTACAAAAACAGTTGGATAATCTACAAGCCTATAGGCCTATAGATAATCCAAATGTTCTAGCCCACTACAAGTAGGAAGCGTACCCAGCATGCTGGCGGCATTGCCACGTTGAACCGCAATGCTGATCCGTTGAGCCAAATAGTTACCAGCATTTTGGTTACGCGTCGCATCAATCAAACGCGCTGACAAAATTTTGAAAATATTATGAGCTCCCGGCCCCCACGGACCCAATGTTTCAACACCAAACGGCTCAAATATGTAACCGCTGCCGAGGTTAGCATATTTGCGCCGCTTGAGTCGCTCAGCCGAAGAAGCCGCGGCGCCAGCCCTAATTTGTTACATTGAAAATTGTAGTACGAATTTTCAATGTAAGGTTAAAATAATACTGCTCTAAGAGATGGTGGTAGGCCTCCAGGTCGCTGGTCAATGACTGCTTATAAAAAATTAACCATAAATCAAACTAGACCAACAAAGACTCTTACAAGCACGTAAACATTTTATTAAAGGTTCAATCTAATAATACTATTTCATACACCATTTATTAAGAATAATAATCACAATTATTATTTGACATAATAATAACACGTCGGCAGCTATAACCGATGACATTCACATCATAATAGATAGGTATCAGTACCGATTTACAAACACCACCTAAGATGGTTGAGAATCATTGCTTCGACCTATGGAGTAACGATTATCTCACATCAGATCTTACAATGTAACAAGTGTTACTATTTTGCAAACGGACAAAGTTGCACAAAAAAAATGTTATAAAATTTTATGGGGCTCTACATCCCTCGCCTTTACGTAAAATCTGTATCTTTCCATTAAACTTAGCTTATTCATGTAGATTCGATTAAATAAGCTTTAGTTTTTTTTTTTTATGTTATATGGTAACGAGACGAGCTGTTCGTTTGCCTGATGGTAAGCATAACGCTGGCCCATAACAATTGCAGTGCCACCCAGAACTTTGAAACACAAAGGCCTGCGCGGCACTGCAATTTGCTCGTTACCCTGAAACATTAGGTATTACGTCTCATAAGCCCAGTAATTTCACTGGATACTCTGCTCATCAAACCGGAACACAGTAATGCTTGCACACTACTGCTTGGCGGCAGACTTCACGAGCAAAGCGGTGGTAACAACCCAGACGGACACTCGCAGAAGAGTTAGTCCTCCCACTAACAAAGTTTGAGTACTAGCTTTTGCCCGTGGTTTCACACGTTGAATTAGGATAAAATGTAGCCTAATATATAATAATACTAGCTGCTGCCCCGCGATTTCACCCGCGTGAAGATTTTGGATTTCATTGTTTTTATTTTTTTGTGCGGAACCCTAATTTGCAATAAAATAATATTGCGGCTATAAATTGAGATTTAAGCTATCCTATCTTTTAAGTCAGATCAAACTGCACACTGTGCAAATTTGATTAAAATCGGTTAAGTAGTTTAGGAGTCCATCGCGGACAAACAACGTGACGCGTAATTTATATATATTAAGATGTAGTCCTGTAGTAGGTAAGCTAGTAGGCTAGGCTAGGTTAGTAGTCCTAGGTGGTAGGTCTAACTGTCCGTCTGTTTTAGTACCACCGCTTTGCTCATGAAGGCTGCCGCCAACCAGTAATGTGTAAGCATTTCTGTGTTCCAGTTGGATGAGCAGAGTATATAGCCACTGAAATTATGAGACTTGATACCTAGTATCTCAAGGTAACGAGCGCACTGCAGTGCCGCGCAGGACTATGTTTTAAAGTTCTGAGTGGCACTGCAATTGTTGTTGGCCGGCGTTATGATTAACATCAGGCAAACGACCAGCTCGTCTCGTTAGCAAATTAAAAAAAAGTTAGTAATAGAAATTTGTGTAGTAAAGAGCTCACCTGTCGTACGTCGGTAGATGTCGGCAGCGATGATTGTGTGCTAGTGATGAGCGAGTGCTAGTCGACGCATAAGCTTCTAATTTTGATTTAAATTACTAATTAGAATTTGTCAATATTGTATGAGCTGAGGTATGGCTTCACATTAATTTCCACACATTGTGCATATTAAAATCAAATTATCATTACGGTTTGCATATTAGGTAGAGAAGTTCACGGTCATGTCAATAGAAGAATACCTACTTCATTTTACCGAACCCGCGGCTAACCGCAGTTTAACCATCAAAAACGGTTAGGCATTTAGAAAAAAAAATCATGTGTTTTCTTGTATATTTTCTATTTATTTATTAATCATAGGTAAATCCGGTTGAGTAATTAGTATTCTTCGTGGCATAATTTGGTGTAATTTCTCCATGAGTATTGAAGGGAAACTATCAAGATCTGCATATCAATCCCACATAATGTGTTTATCTATTTCTTTTTTGTTTCGCTAAGTTTAGTCTTTGACCCACTCTCGCCTAACCTTTAGAGATGAAGCTGATCTATACTAAGAATATAGCAACATGTATATAGAATTCTATACTAAGAGAGGCTCGTAACTACCTAGGTATCTTAAATGAACTTAATTACAAAGACTTTTTACTATTGGATAACGAAATGGAGGTCGTTTGCTTGATGGTAAGCATATTGCCGACCTATATCCTATCCGCCCTATAACAACAACAACAGTGTCACTAGGAACTCAAAGGCCTGCTCGGCACTGTATTGCGCTCGTTACCCTGAGACTTTAGGTATTGAGTGTCCTATCGACCTGATGACGATAGATGCCGCATAATGTCCAAGAAGTTCTTTATATGGCTGTAAGGTTGCACAATCTGAGGCGTACCTGGTTTCGATTGGTTTTTGATGTTCTTGGCATCACTTGGTTTACCGCCCGGCCTTTTTTATATCAGCTAAAATTACAGCTTTCCGAAAGAAAAATAGTAACATCTCTAAATCTCTTGTCAAGAGCAGAATGCGCTCGGAAGTTGAAGGTGGTCTTCCATTTTATAAATTAAATTATTCGGATTTGTTCTGGTCATCATTAACCTTTATTTTTTCCCACATATCATACCCATGGTCATAGGAACATCTCATGAAAAACATGCTGTGTTGTTTAATTGCAGTAAATTATTCTTCGTATCTTTAAACGTTGTCTTGACTCGGCTCTACCTCATAAGTCAACTCGGAGCTTCCCTACTCACCTCAACTTACCATGACATTTGACAACAGCATTATAGTTTTTAGACATAGACTTTAAAATTATATTAGCTTGAGCCTTTTTTAACTCAACGTTAAGCAACTTGCACTCAGTCTAGTGTTGATAACCAATTTTATAGTTTTTTTCACACTTGGTAGGTTAGTTTTTGACAAATACTCTATACCTTGATTAGGACCGCCTATCAAGTGCAACTGCTGGAACAAACCGGTAATGCACACATTTTCAACTTTATGGTGGTAGCTAGCCTGGAAAAAACTAGAAAATGCCCTAGAACCATGCTATGATTGCATTTTTTTATAATCTATTTTACTCTGCATGCTCCAGGGCTCGCACTATAAGCTATGGTTGCTTAACAATGTTTTCCTTCACCGAAAACTCAAACTTATTGCTGGATTCAAACCACACCTTTATATAGGCTGACAACGTCACTATCACTGAGCCATCTACACTTCAAAGCTCGATAAACTTGAATTGCACTTGAGTCATTTTAGAGCAAAGATTCAAAATACCAAGGTATGAAAAGATGCTACGCCCTATCTCGATAAAAATCAGGTTGTAATCAAATAACACGTATGTTACACCTTGACAGATATGGCAATCGGTGATGGAGGTTGCCATTGTCTTCAGTAGATTATGGCCACATTATGTAACGAATTCGATGAGAACACAATCAAATGATTAATCATTGGAATTGAGCACTATATATGGTGAAATGCAGGTTGTAGGTAGATGAGATTTTAACCTTTTGGTTGGTAGCAATTGGGACGATTTGAAGATTAGTAATTAACTAATAATGTAACTGATGAACCGAATCGGTCATTCACCTATTAGTGAACATTAGTTGCTGCCCGTGATATCACTTGCTTAGGAAAATCCTCGAGAACCGTGCATTTTGGGGACATGACCGTTCGATGGTGAGCATAACGCCGGCCCATAACAATTGCAGTGCCACCCAGAACTTTGAAACACAAAGACCAGCGCAGCGTCGCAGGGCACCCGCTACTCTGAGACATTAGTCTCATAAGCCCAGTAATTTCACTGGCTACTCTGCTCATCAAACCGGAACACAGTAATGCTTGCACATTACTGCTTGGCGGCTGAATTCACGAGCAAAGCGGTGGTACCAACCCAGACGGACACTCGCAGAAGAGTTAGTCTTACCACTTTGTTAAAAAATTCTTATACTAGGCTTGGCTTTTGTATGTAGTAGCTATTCGTTGTTCATCATCATAAAGACCTTGCCTCTTGGTTATCACAGTAGATTGTGATTGACCGCGGTGAATGCTACTGCACATTCTCCGCATTTTCTCATAGCTGACTCTTTCACAACCATACGGAAAGAGATAGGGTGACTCCTATTCATGAATTCAAATACCTAGTTGAGTTTTTTGTTCATAAACCTAATTGCTTATGCATAGGCAGACTAGGTGCCACTTCGTCACTTGGTCAAGAAACAATGTTGGCAAGTTTATAAAGGAAATACCTCAGACGTGAGACGCGCAGACGCCGGCCGGCGGCGATGTCCATTTCTCAAGTAGGTCACTATAATCGATATGCTTTTTGCCACTCCCTGTGAGAATAACTTACTGTATAAGGCCCAAAATGGAATAATGAGGATGGATACATGGACCGATAAGAAGTAATGGAACAGTCGTCTGTTTTCTACTTAGTCTGTCCTCGTCAAGAAGTGCCCTCATTCATTATTATGCTTGATATTATTGCTATTGGTATTTTGTTAAATAATAATTGGAGCCTGTGGTAATTAGATATGGCAATCTTAACTTTTGGAGACAATTGATTTGGATGCCCTGAATTGTATAATTCGCATAGGTTTCGAGGTAAATTGAATTCGGAATAAATATATTTATTTTTTCGAGGTTAATTCCATACGTATTTTTGGTCCGAAATAAGGTGAAAATCAGCTCCTGCTTTTTAAAAGCTATTATTTTATTGGAAACTATAAACATAACATTGAAAACTGTAAGTAGGTAAATGACATATATTTAGTAATGAAATGTATGAGCACAAGACGCGCACAATAAAACGTTTATCAGTTTACAAGTGTGTGTATTGAATGCTAACCACCATCTCATTTATATTTGTGCATTCATTTGTTGTGCGTGCTTTAACTAGGAAATAGTTCTATTCCTGATATAACCTGACAGTATAGTGAGGAAAATGGCTTCGATGTCACACGCAAAACGAAATAAAAACAATTGTAAGCAACGATGATCTTAGCGGCTAGTTAGGTACGTAATTAAAGTGGTGAGTTGTTGAAATACTGTACATTACAATACAGATGTCATGATAGTTTCGATGACAGGTGTACAAATTGCTGTCATTTGTATGTATTTTAATTGATTCGGAGCACAACTGCCATCGACTTTACAGTATTATAAAAACAAAGAAACGCTTACACAGTCATATCCTTGCACTTAGGATTCACTGCGTTGCAGGTGGCTTATACACACAGACATACAAAACAAACAACCAGAACCCGAGAGCAAACTTTATGTTCACTATACAAATTTTGTTCAGGTCGAGAATAGAACCCGGGGTTTGCAGGCAGAATTACTATCTACTTTGCCACGGAGCCGTCAAATTATATAATTATCTTTATAGTTAAACAACTTAAGTTTGGACTATTTTAGAAAAACGGACTTAACAAAATATTTCAAAAAGTCTATATACCTAAATTCTTTATTATTTGAAATAAATAAATAAAACTATTTATAGATCCTAATGGTTATCTATACAAATAAATAAAATTGAAGTGTCTGTTTGTAATATAAAAATAACAATTTTTTACTAAATGCATATGAAAGTATCAGAACATATAGAAAATAAACATTTTTTTTAAATCTGTCTTTCTGTTTGTTTGTTCCGGGTAATCTCCGAAACGGCTAGACCGATTTTGACGAGACTTTCACTGGCAGATAGCTGATGTTACAAGGAGTAACTTAGGCTACGCAGGTGAAGCCGCTGGGCACAGCTAGTGTATTATACAATAATGGCAATGGTATTGCGTTTCGTATTTACATTATTACTGAGTTTTTGCTTTTCTATTTTATTTTATTTTTTACAAAAGTAGGCTACTGGCCTACTTGGCGATTATACGCAAGCGAATAAGGGATGCAGTTGACTGTGTCAAAGTTCCAAGGTCACCCACCCCGAAGCTCTAGCTGCACCCATTCATTGTTATCGGTAGAGCCATGCATGTGATGTCACGATGAGCTTGCTGCAGCAGAGGCTATATAAACACTTTCACTGCGCGAGCGCGCGAGTCTTGGGATGAGATGCGCCACGCACTCTGACCCCAGCGAGCGCGAGAAACGGACATTCCATAAACAAATTTTTGACGTTTGTATTTTTTTGTGTGAGTGACGTGGTGTCGTGACTTTTTTTCTTTTGTGCCAGGTAAGTGTTTTTATTTAGTTTAATATTTTTTATATTAGGTTACAGGGTTATATTTTTAGTAATATTTAACCTCTTCACGTATTGAACGTCTTTATTCAGGAATATACCATTTATTAAACTAATTAATAAAAATTATACAAATTAAAATAACATAAGTACAGTTTTTTTAATCTTTGGAGTTAATCTTTACCGTTAAATAGTTATTGCAGCTCATTAAGTTGCAAGTTGATAATGTACGTTCAACTCGCGCATATAAATCATGATAAGAACTCTACCGTCTAAGTTCGGAAGCTGCTTCCGCACTTTATTATTACTCTATACCGTGACCGCTGCTCTATACGGGCCAAGCCGGCTAGGCATTCTTATTTAGTTTCTAAAATAATAAATGGTTTGGAGTATACATAAAACTAAGAACAACATTGTATTGTGCATAAATGTTATTTTAACAACTATTCTACAATTCAATTTTATACGGATATTATACATGTTCGCACGTTTGAAAGACTTCAACGCGCTCTTTGGAACGTTTGGGTTTCTATAGTTAAATGTTTAGGTGAGCTTAGACCGTTAAACGAGAAACTTTGTATGTAATATTTTTGTTTTCTGTACTTATCAGTTTTGAAATTTTCTTTCAAAAATGTTTGTGAAAATCATCTATTACTAGAAGTTTTAATCGATCGATTGAAATCGATCTGTGAAGGTCAAATCTTCGGAAAATTTTGAGAATCTTTTAAAAACGAGTTCGGAACTTGATTTTCCAGGTACTAGTTTTAAATACTAGTCGTTTTATTGATATATAGATTTAAGTTAAATGGAATGCTACGGCAGTCACATCTTATTTTTATAAATGCATTGCGATTGAATTATGGATAAAGCGCAGTTTGATGCTATTTATCCAAAATACAATCAGATATATTTTATAATATGCCTTATGGTTAATATAATAGTTTCTATATTATGTTTATAAACCTCATGTTATTAGCAGCTAGATAAAACTTAGATCACCTATGTAGATACCTAGATATGTTTTAGACGACAGATTTTTCTACTTAAGGGTTGTAGCTATTTTCATTATACATGGAATTAGGCAAGAGTTACAGTTCATGTCATGGACGCCCGGTGAGTGAGCATTAATGCTCCTTACTAATATTATAAAGGCGAAAGTTTGTGAGGATGTATCGATGTTTGTTACTCTTTCACGAAAAAACTTCTGAGCACATTTTGCTGAAACTTTACAAGAATATAGCTTATACATCAAGGTAACGCAGGCTTCAATTTATAAAGATACTAGCTGCTGCCCACGGTTTCACCCGTTTGGAGATATTGGATATCATGGGTTTTATTTTTTTGCGCGGAACCCTAATTATTTTTCTAAAATTAAAGTAGCCTAAGTTACTCCTTGTAACATCAACTATCTGCCAGTGAAAGTCCTTTCAAAATCGATCCAGCCGTTTCGGAGATTACCCGGAACAAACAGACATAGAGACAGACAAACAATTAAAAAATTGTTGTTTTGTTATAGGTACCGTATATACTTTCATATTCATTTAGTAAAAACCTGTTATTTTGATATTACAAACAGACACTTCAATTTTATTTATTTGTATAGATATACCACGCGGGCGAAACTGACAAAAAACCATAGAACTGCAGCGTTCGTGACACTTGTTTTGTAAAAACAACAAATTGTAATTTATGAAATATATTTTATAGTGTTAACCAACACTAGCGGATGTACACACAAATATATACATCACAAAAATTTCGCTTCCAACAGGATTCGAACCTGCGTCTTTTGGTTGACTAGACCAGATGCCTTAACCAACTAAGCTATGGGAGCAATCGATGTTCACTGCGAAATTGTTAGTCGCTACTAAGATTATTCAAAACGCAGCGGCCTGACCGCTTACTATAATAATTAATGTTATGTACATCTAATGTTAATTTATTTCCGTACTTTATATCACAACCGTGTGTATTTGAAATATTTCAATGGTGTGAACGTTTCTACATTGATAACTACAAAGTTAAGGTTGGCTGTACCGGAAAATGTTTTTTTTTAATGTTTTTATTATGACAGGTTAAGAAATTGGTTTCCTATGGTGCCAATTTTTTAGATCGAGTACGTGGGAAACTTTTGGATAGCCAACATCCACGATTACACCATTATCCACGCGTACTTACTCGCGTTAAGAATTCCTTCATGAAGAGGATTCTTTCCTAATTTAAAAAAAAAATAACTCAATTTTTAAAATTTCATCATCGTCATCAGCCATTATCAAACCACTGCTAGACGTAGGCCTCTCCTATTATGCGCCAACCGATCTTAGTCCCTTCCTCACTATTTTACTGTGTATCTTCTCAGCTAATTATTTACCGTTTTTACATCTAAAAGGGATTAACGAGGTGAAATATTTTAAAGAACATCATGTAACATCTGGACCGCCCGTTGCGGTGCTCGATTGCATAAAAATATTCATAAACTTTAAGACGACCGCCGAATTCGGAACGAGTGAACATGAATGAATATTCTCAGTTAAATTATTCTCAGTAAACACACTGCGTAATGAAGCCCTTCTTAACATTAACAAAATTGAAACAGTAAGGGCAATGCCTACGACCGAATCGTTTGTCATCTGTTTTCAAAAACATCTGACTGGCACGGCTACGGCCAAAACAAAACCATATGAATATTTGTATAGTTTTCATTTCGTTGAGCGAACTAAGGCAGAAAGTTGCAAAGCACTAATGACATGGTTTCAGCTCTTAACATAGAATATGTGTATAATACGTGAAATTCAAAGTTGCACTGGAACTTAAAATTCCTTACTGCCATATAACATACTGCGATAATAATATGCCAATATAACCAGAGGTGAATAATAAACAGCCTATACAGTGGACATAAAAGCGTCTTGCGAAATCTTTTGCTAGGAAACTCACTTAGTCAATTACTTGCGAGTAATTTAATAATACGATTTGCAATTTAGGACACATCTGAAGCTCTGTTGCTAATCTAATGTAGACAAGACGACCAGCCTCTGAATAAAGGCCTGTTCAGACATAAGATATACAAATAACGTATAGTAAATACAATGGGCGGTCTTATCCGTAAGTAGCTATTTTTGCCAGACAACCTTTGGATGGAGAAGATTTAAGGAGCGGCAAAGGACGGCGATGTATTAATTACATAATGTATATAATTTTCTAAAGAAAATAATTAATAAAAATAAATATATTCGCTTAAGTAGAGACATAGAATAGATAATAGTAAGAGTAAATAATAGTAATAATAATAGCAGAATAGATAATAGTAGTAGGAGAGAACCGTTAATATCGCCCGTATTCATATGAAGATTCGTACCCTATAATTGTAGTCTTTTTTTATTTCATAACTTACCGGGTAAAGCAGTTATTGTATTTTCTTCCACATTTCAAGTACCTAACCAATCTAGATATACAGAAAACCACTTTCCGTTTGGTTCAAGGTGAACGGCGAAAGCTTGTTCCTTAGAAAATATCAACGTCTTCATGTTTTATCATTTGAAATGCCACAGTAAGTTTTAACGGCTTCTAATAAAGATAAATCAGCATCAAGCGTTACCGAATTTTCGTATTTTAAAACATACTTTTTGTCTTTGACCTACTTAAACTCAGAGTAAAACATAAAACTTAAGCTATATGGCGCAACTTGTCTTTAGAATATCCGTTACATTTTAAACATTTATAACTTCTGATACATACTACAAACTCATATTCTAGATTACATGCGTAATCGCTTGAGAAAAATCTATTGTTTCTATGACAAAGTCATACATTCTTGCTAACGCGAGTAATGGACAAGGCGTCATGTTGTATGACACAAGTACTAATTAAACATGATTAATTTTAATTGTTATGTATGATTTATTGTTCAACGATTTATTGAAACACTAGCTGTGTCCCGCGGCTTCGCCCACGTAGGTACGTATAATGTAACATCAAATCTCTGCCACCGATAGTCCCGTCAAAATAGGTCCGGCTATTTGAGAGATTAGCCGGAACAAAAAGACAGACCGACAGACCAAAATTTAAAAAATTGTTTTTATTTTGTTATTAGTACTGTATTTATTTTCATGTGCATTTATTAAAAAGCTGTTATTTTGACATTACAAACAGACATTTTTATTTTAATAGATTGTAATCATTGATGTTAGGGCGCGGCTTCACTGGGTAAACGGTTTGTTAAATGATATTATGTTCAAGTAAATGAAAACGACAAACATGGAAAAATGGGTCTTAAGCAATGAAATACTTAAAATCTATTGTTATGTCGAAAATAATGTCCATGTCAAACGAAAAACATCATAAAATTGAATGTATATGAGCCGTTTCATCACCACACAGGTCAAGAACAGATTTGTCCTTAAATCTCAGAATCAAATGACATTTATGACCTGAATTTCACTAATGTTAAGTGTATGTGTGTGCCGACATTGTTGGTTAAAGATGTACGCTTATGATAATTATGTTTGAGTAGATGTAGTGTAATAGGAGCTAGTGGAATGATCGGTCATTCTTGACAGTGTAAGGTCCGTGTGATTAAGATGCTTACAACAGTCAATTAGGGCACATAGGCTTGACTTGTAGAATTTGTGTCCATAAACAATGCTTCAATAAGTATACCATACCATGTAAACAGTAATTTCACAAATTTTCCAATGTTATACAACAAGTTCAAGACAATAGATTCTGCATACATATTTCATTATTGGCGCCGCGGGGCAGCCGTGTCGAGTGCAAACAATCATGTCCAACTTGTCTGTATATATTGATTGAGAGAATGATTTATTGAAGTCTCGTGCGATTTATAGAAATAGGGATATTAGAGAAATCTAAAAAAGCATAAGTTTTTCTTCCATGTGTGGGAGTGGGAACAAAGCCTCGTGATTCCTCATTCCCTAGCTATTGAGTTATTTAATTTTGCTATTTATTTATAGATCTCATTTTACTCGTATTGAGCTTAGTCTTAACGTAACCACCTTCCATCTAAACATTCCCAAACTTCACATTTGGACCTATCACGACTATAAAAAAATATAAATATAATACTATACTAGCCGCGGTTTTATTTATTTATTTATTTATTTATTTTTTACGTGGAGATTCCCAAAAGAACCGTGTATTTTTCGGGAAAAAAGTAGTCTATGGTGTCGATTCTGTCGTTTCATATCTAAACCTAATTTTAGTTTAAATTTATTTATAGGTACCTATAGGTATTGAGATGACAGAATCGACATCATGTCTGCTGGCCCAATGCCCATAAGCTTTCTCCATACAACAATCACGTATATCCTTTGCTCAGTGCAAGAAGGACAAAACCTCGCACATAGTTTTGCATTTATAATATTAGTAAGGAATACATTATATTTTCTAGAAAATATATTCTAGCAATAAACCCAACAAAACCTACATCTGCGTGGTAACTGTACTATTATCTATTCTGTGGTATAGGTACGAACACACACGATGGTGTCACACAGAAAGTACATTTGTGTGGTAATGTTACGTCACAAAAATGCTAATCATGGACCACATGAAGACGGAAAGTAATTAGCAATTATAATTAGTTATTTTACAGTCTGACAAATACTTGACTTGAGTCTTAAATACTTTTATTATTAAGTCCATTTACCGTTCGTTGGCACGTTAGTGGGAGGACTAACTCTTCTGCGAGTGTCCGTCTGGGTTGTTACCACCGCTTTGCTCGTGAAGTCTGCCGCCAAGGAGTAGTGTGCAAGCATTACTGTGTTCCGGTTAGATGAGCAGAGTATCCAGTGAAATTACTGGGCTTGTGAGACTTAATACCTAATGTCTCAGGGTAACGAGCGCACTGCAGTGCCGCGCAGGCCTTTGTGTTTCAAAGTTCTGGGTGGCACTGCAATTGTTATGGGCCGGTGTTATGCTTACCACCAGGCAAACGACCAGCTCGTCTCGTTACCAAATAACATAAAAAAAAATTAAAAAAGAACGTCTTAAATAGTTCACATTCGTATTTAGTACGTTTACCACTTCACCATGCTTAATTGCTTAATATGTTACTAAGTAACTATGTGAGATCAAAAATGGTAATTGTTAAGTACTGTAGAATGTGATCTATTTTTATCTTGAAAGTGGAAGGTAGCAAGGCGAGAAATAGAAAATGCCTTTATTATACTAATGGATAACTAGATGGGACGGTCGTTTGTCTGATGGTAAACAAAATATTTAAGCAATCAGTCCAATCTGGAGATATATTTGTGTATAAATAACTTATTAATTTTGCCACGTTAATTTTTTTATGCCATTTGGTGTAAAAAGACGATTTGGTCGTTTCGCTGATGGTAAGCATAACGCTGGCCCATAACAATTGCAGTGCCACTCAGAACTTTGAAACATAAGGCCTGCGCAGCACTGCATTGCACTCGTTACCCTGAGATATTAGGTAAGTCTCATAAGCCAACTAATTTCACTGGCTACTTTGCTCATCAAACCGGAACATATATAGTAATGCTTCCAAAGCTGGATATTACTCAAGGACTCCTTCAAGCGTTTCTACTTTACGTGAATACATACATAATCAGATATGCTACCTTATTTGCCTATTATAAGACTCAAATCCTCGAGTTTAAAGTGGCCAAACTGGATAGACTTATTTTTAACCATTACAATGCATCGGTATTTTGGCAGGTGGCAGTTTTATGGTCCAAATGACCTCTAAGTAGGTTTTGTAATTACTCTAAGATTTACTGGCAGACATAAAAAGACTGGGTATTAAACACTTCCCTTTTAAGGAATAAGAGGATTAAATTTAGTAATGTTATTAGTTACATGTCTAAGAAATATTTTGTTCATGTCTACAGTTTCACTCTCCAAGGAGTCCGTTAGTGGTAGGACTAACTCTTCTGCGAGTGTCCGTCTACAGCACTATCTGACTGTATTTCTGTTCTTGTCTATTTCGTGGGTTTTAGATGATTTTACTTCAAGCCGTGCATACGCGTGTAATACCCAGTAATCAGCACTTGTTGCAAAACCATGGTTATTTTGACAACAAAACGCGAACATGCATTAGCGTCTATAGCCGCCCTAATTAGGTCACGCTTAATGTTGCCAACAGTACACTCTTTTTCCCCTCTTTTTCTCTCGTACTCTTTCTATCTGAGAGAAAACATGAGCCCCTTGTAAAGACGAAGATCCGTATTAAAATATACCCATACTTGACTAGTGACCTTTGCGAAATAGGACTTCATTCATAATTTTATGAGTCGATACATTTATATTAACTAAGTACGACAAATAAACACATGTTCACTTTACCAATGTATTTAAATGTTGTTTCTTGTAATAAAAGCAATACAACTCTTATAAAAGCACTTGAGGCGAGTTGAGTAGGTGATACAATCATATAAGCAGGTACCTACAGCGAGTTATTTTTATTACTCAATATTTGAGGATATTTTTATGCGTTTTATAAGTTTCATTTTAATTCTCAAACCGGACCTATTCATGATCATTGTATAACTCGAGATCTGTACGTATTGAATACATTATTGCATAAAGAATAAATCCATTTAGCGGATTTCTTTTAATTCCTAGAAATCAGATTTAAAATCAAAAAGATTACTTTATTTTCTCTCACAAAAATAAGCATTTTTTTAATTAGTTTTACTATAAATTAATACCAGATGCTATTAATTAGGTTTTATTAATATCATAAATGTGAAAGCTTTTTTAACTCGATATGTTAGTGTTTCGCCTCATCCGATCTTATGTGATGTCGTAATCAATACTACTGGTGAACGTGTTAAATCAATAGGGATGCAGTAGGTTTCAAGTAGAGTGTGAGTTTCAGAGCATGCCGATCCTTAGCGATAGTTTTTCAACTTGAAAGTGATAGCTAGCCAAGTCACTCCCTAGATAAAGCTCTCCACTCACGCAAAACCCCGATGTTTTCTTTCCCCGAAAGCACTAAGCATATAAAATTCGATATATAGACCAAAGAATCGGCCTATGATCTCTTTTACTATATATAACATATGTTTAAAAATGTAGCAAATAATTACCTACATTAAAAACAAAAGTTACATAAATAACACGATTGCCCTAACCAGTGTCACTCGGGATGATGTAAGTATTCTAACGATACCACATACATACATCCAAATCTCTTCAGGCATTTACAAGTTATGATGGAACAAAGAAACTCACATACATACATACATGAACCCTAAACACAGATACACTCCATTTTTGTGCAGTCGTGTAATAAATGTACAACCAATTAACCAATAAAAACCAATATGAAAAAACACCAATACAATAAAAATGGTAACCAATAATGAACAAGTTGGCAGCGGAATCTGTACCTAGCCATTGACCACTCAGACTTCTTACGAACATTAGGTCCCATCTGTAGCCAAAAGTACGGTCACTTGCATAAGTCATAAATCATAGAGTTTAAAGAAGATGAGATCGTCCGGCGCGCTAATGCCAGAGGTCGCGGCGAAAGTGTTACG
The DNA here is from genome assembly GCA_907269065.1 of Crocallis elinguaria. Classification (NCBI taxonomy): domain Eukaryota; kingdom Metazoa; phylum Arthropoda; class Insecta; order Lepidoptera; family Geometridae; genus Crocallis; species Crocallis elinguaria. The sequence continues at coordinate 6,738,697 of OU026076.1, forward strand.
TGTACTGTGTACCTTATGTAATAAGATGACACGGAATAGTACATTGATTGTATGTCGGGTCAGTGGTTATCATAATGTAGTAAACAGACTAATGCGCTGTTGGTTTAGGTGAAGTGTTAATGCGAGTCGAAAGTGTGACAGGTTGCGCTTCGCAAACGATAACGACTTGTCGTAGTAAGTACTTGTAGTCACGAATTTTCTATTGTAAGCTTTGCGTATCAGGGATTATCCCATGATGTGATGTAGTGCTTAAACGCCATCGAAAATAAAAATAATAATAGTAATCAAGAACTGTGGATAAAGTCGTGGTATTTTTCATTTATTGTCTTTATTTAAGGGGCAGAATCCGGCGCGCCGCTATCTCGCTCGCGCATCTTAGCATTTTTGAAGATAAATAATCACTTAATATAATTATGAAAAATCGCACTCGGTGAAATTGCTGGCATTAACATTACAAAGGTACGGCAAAAGTACCATTTTAATCCGACCAAGTTTTCATACATGAAAATGGGCAAAACATAAAATCCCATTTTTAGGTTTGAAAACCTGAATGGAACCAAATGAAATTTTTGTGTAACCTTTGTAATGTCATTGTCAGCAATTTCACCGAATGCGATTTTTCATAATTATATTAAGTGATTGTTTATCTTCAAAAATGTTGAGATGCGCGAGGGAGTTAGCGGCGCGCCGGATTCTGCCCCTTAAGGAGCTTTTTCGCTTAGGTGAATATGCTGCTGCGTATGGCAACATATCTATTTTTTATAAAAGCCGAGAGTCTCATGGTTTCTGTGCTGAATAACTCATTTTGGTACCCACTTCCAAATCGCAGCTTATATAACTAGCATGCTGTCAGCATTGTCTCGTTAACGTATTATTATAATATCGACTTAGCAACGAAGTCAGCCAGACACAGTGTAATGTGCAGTGTATTATTTTTATTAAATTAAACTTTATTCTCAAAAGTGTGAGAATTATTTCTTAAAATAGTTCATAATAGTGCAGAGACATTAGACTATTAAACTTGACACAATTTCTAATAACAATTTTAAGTTAGACAAAGGCCACCGCTATTGCACTCAGTGGATACTGCAGATTCTATTATGTTTTGCTAGAATTTATAACTACTACGCGAGACTGGTAGTTTTATCACAAAATTGTTTTAACAGTATGCAAGAGTTAATGTAGTTTTATGATCTTTTGGAATTATCGTGGCAAAATTAATAAGTTATTTATACACGACTATATCTCCATATTGGCCTGATTGCTCAAATATTTTGTTGATGATGACACAAATTGTTCTTTTCAACCTATTTATAACATTCATTCTAACGCACCTACGATGAAAGAACCTTTCGGAAAAGTAAAATTCAACAGGAATGGGTTACAAGAAGGAAACTTATACGATGTATGGAACACTATCCAACTGAGATATCCAACTTCACCTGCAGAAATTTCACTCTTCTTAATAATGCGTCTTACAAGGAGAGGAAATAAGTTAAATTGAATTGAATTGAAACTGAATTTCTTAACTTGGTTTATTTGGTATAATCTATTTGAAATAAAAACATGTACAATTCGCGTCAAAACGAATACATTATTCTTACATTTTCAATAGCATAGTAAACAAATCTGATTTGGATATGCGCTGTACGTAACATTCAAAGTGGGTAAGTGTGTCGATGAACATCTTCCGTGAGAATCGCCCTACAACAATGCCAGCGAGTAAACTACAATGCGAGATAAAATTCGACCAAACTGCTCGTTTTGTGGTCGTAAATCGTTATTACATCGAAGTTGTAAAGTTTTAAGTCTTCACAATTGTATCTATATATCTATACATATATAAAAAAGTGTCTGTTTGTAATGTCAAAATAACAGCTTTTTCCCAAATGCTTATGAAAGTATATTCGGTAGCTATAACAAAACAACCGTTTTTAAATTGTTTGTCTGTCTGTCTGTCTGTCTGTTTGTTCCGGGTAATCTCCGAAACGGCTGGGCCGATTTTGACGAGACTTTCACTGGTAGATAGCTGATGTTGCAAGGAGTAACTTAGGCTACTTTTATTTTAGAAAAAGAATTAGGGTTCCGCGCAAAAAAATAAAAATGATCCAAATAAAATTCAATATCTCCGCACGGGTGAAACCGCGGGCAGCAGCTAGTATAAAATATAACGCTACGCTACTGGCACTCTCAGAAAAATTTCATGAATATTCAAAAATATCCATGTCGGATTGGAGTATCAAGTGAAATTGTGATGAAATCCTTACGTATGGAAAGTACGTTAAAAAATATTCCGTAAAATCTAATAGCTTTTGGTACATGTCATGACATTTAGCAATCATTGTCGACTAGGAATATTATGAAGAGATAATTATTAATTAAAAATAAAAAACTACACGCATTAACCTTTTAGTGAAGACCTAAGTATAAATGTGACCTAATTATGTTGATGAGTTATGCGGTTATAAATGCCATTAAATATTAAATACCGCCTTAATGTTGACTAAACGTCACTAATGAAAAATAAAAATCATTAATGCTTAGTTAAATATCAGATAATTCCTCATTTATTAACCTCTCATGACCACTTGACCTCCGGAATTCCTAATAGTCTGGCGCATATGTGAAACCACATAAAAAAGACTTTATTACACACATGCACACTGAGTTTGAAGTTGCGAAGGTATATTAAATATCGGCAATTAATATTACAACTTTTCCACTCTTCTGCGAGTGTCCGTCTGGGTTGTTACCACCGCTTTGCTCATGAAGTCTGCCGCCAAACAGTAGAGTGCAAGCATTACTGTGTTCCGGTTTGATGAGCAGAGTAGCCAGTGAAATTATTCGGCTTACGACAAACGACCAGCTTGTCTCGTTACTAAATAGCATAAAAAATATCTACTATTATCATTAACTTAAATAGCAATTGAATTATACTATTGAAAAATAAGACAATATGAAGGGAACGACATGGATGCAGAAATATGCCTATTATCACATGGAAACTTCATAATTTCCAGAACAAAAAGTAACTATCATTTGTCTGTATACAATATTTCAGCCAAATCCGTATAATAGTTTAGGCGAGTTTTCTAAACTTGTAAAGAAAAATATTATAAAATTATAGTACGATATTTGTATAATAATTAGGGCCGTTTAATTTTCGTTGGCAATAACGTTATAAATAACCACAGCTATTCTTTTAAGCAACTGAATATGTGGGCTTATTATTATTCCGAAGACGCAGCCTAAACTAAAACAACGCAATGTTTGTAGATTTGCGATTTGCCAAGGTTAAATTACCATCGTTATGTAAAGATAACTGGAATTTATGGAAATATTCTCAACAGAAATGACCGTCACTCTTGACATCAATGTTATCGAACCCTTGAAGAACACCAAGAATTCGAGAACCAGTTTGTAAATAATAAATAAGGTAATAAAACATAGATTAACACACGTTATTTTTGAAAGAATAAAGGACTAATATATTCTGTTTTTTTATACTACTAGGTATCAAAACGAGCAGATTTTACTTGGTAGTAGGACTAACTCTTCTGCGAGTATCCGTCTGGGTTGGTACCACCGCTTTGCTCATGAAGTCAAACGCCAAGCAGTGCGAACATTACTGTGTTCCAATTTGATGAGCAGAGTAGCCAGTGATATTACTGGGCTTATGAGGATTAATACCTAATGTATCAAGGTAGCGGGCGCACTGCGGTGCCGCGCAGTACTGCGATTCAAAGTTCTGAGAGGCAATGCAATTTTTATAGACCGGCGTTAAGCTTACCATCAGGCAAACAACCAGCTCATCTCACCATAAAATAACAAAAAAATAGATTGTTTGCCTGATGTTAAGCAGAACGCCTACTCATAATAATAACAGTGTCACCCAAAACTTGAACACGAAAGCCTGCGTGGTGCTGCAGTGCTCATTACCCTGAGACGTTAAAAACTCCTATGTGCAATAATTTCCCTCAATACTTTGCTCATCAAGCCAAACACAATAATGCATATATTGCACACTTCTTCTTGGCGGCGAACTATGCGAGCAAAGCCAGACGCACACTCGCAGAATAGATTCTCCTACCACCTTGTATGTATACGACTATACAACCTAAACCCCCAAGACGGACACTCGTAGAAGAGTTAACCATAATTATTATTAATTAATTAACCAATTGGTTAAAAAAAAATCCGTAATGCCGATTTGATTGTCGATTGAAGTTTGACGCATAATTGGCCGTTTAAATATTTAAATATTGTAGACATTAATAAAGTATTTTTAAAATGTATCCAAATTAACCAAGCCCAGTATTTTAATAAGCCCAATAAATTTCGTCCTTCATTATTATTCACTTATGTTTTATAATTCTCGGGTCTTTGCCCGGACCGTTGATAGGCGTCATATATGGTGTCTTCGTCCTTTATTATTATTATGATCTAATATATATGACAAGATAATTGCTGAAATTTACAACAAGAAAAAACGTTTAGCTAGTACTTTTATCGCAAGTATAAGCATTTAATATCACAATGTAATTTAATTATAAATTACGGTATTAATAACAAAATTTATTCAAACTTTATTTTCAACTGTCACCATTTTAACTACAATTATTGTGAACATAATATAAAAACATTATTTAATTTAAAATGAGCCATGAAATTATAACGCCCTGACTATTAACGTTATTGTTAACGACCATATAGTGTTCATTATAACGTTATTTCGCAATTATCTAATAGCATCATTGGCATTTACTCCGGACGATATACCAAAACATTAATTTGCGTTACGTTATTTTTCACTCCAAATAACAATATGGTTTAGCAACTGACTATTATAACTGCTATTTTTAACGAATTAGTTATTAAGCTCCCACGCTTGCCGACCGAATGGGTTTGTAACTTTGTACTATTTTCTCAACTTACAAGATACTAGACTATTGTGTGTTTCCGAAACTGGCGGGAATTTTACGTTTGCCTTGTAATATAACTAGCTAATTTGTAGGAACATGGAAGATTTTACGTTATGGATTACGGCACAGAATTTACACGTAGTTACAGACAATCTTGGTGAATTATGAGCAGTTGCTACTACTATAGGCGAAAAATTCTAGAATAAAAAAACTTTCTCTCAGAAATACAAATTGACGTACAATTTAACGCCTGCCTTGGAATTTAATTTACCAGACTAGATTAGGTCTTTCGCGGAAATAATTACTAGAGTAACAGTAGGTACATTAAAGTAATATTTATTGACACCATAAGCTAAACTAATTAAACAAATTCATCAAAATAACAAAAGTTACATAAAAAACACGACTGCCCTAGCCAGTGTCACTAAGGATGATTTAAGGATTTTAAAGATACTCCATACATCAAAATCTGTTCATCAGGCATTTAAAAGTCATGGTGGAATAAAGAAACTCTCATACATCCATGAATCCTGAAAACATTACAATACTTTTTTGGACAGTCGTGTAGGTAATAGCCTTTTATTATTGATTAATCTAATCCACTTCGCTGAAATGAAGACTATATCTAAATTGTGCCACATTTCAACATTATTTTACTGGCAGCAAATTATTAACATTTTCATTATTATTATCTTCTTTTTATATCAGTAATTCAGCCTAAAACTACTCTATATTTTACTAGCTCTAGTACCCTACAACTGGATTGTCTCCACAGAATCTTAAATAGAACATTATTGTTATAACAAGAGCACGATAACAAATGACCCATCGTCTGTATCGATGCACCAAATTTAATTAGCACTAAATTTTCGCCATACAGAAGTAAAATAAACAAAAATCAATGATAAAATTATCGTTTAAACCTTATTAGACAAATAACTTAAGAATACTTGATGTCGCAAGGTAAAAAAAAACATGACCTTCACATTCAGATGAATGGAACTAATTTATATTTAAATCAGTATTTAATGATGACCTTGATAGCAATGGTATCCATCTTGATGTCATTCCGCGGTCGACGAATATTGCCTTCTCTCCGTGGTCAACTGTCGTTATTAAGATTAAGTTCACACTGAGACGCGATGCGATGCGACGCGGCGCGCCAATTAACCTAAGGGGCAGATTTCGGTGCGCCGCTATCTCGCTCGCGCATCTCAACATTTATGAAGATGAACAATCACTTAATATAGTCATGAAAAATCGCATTCGGTGAAATTGCTGACATTAACATTACAAAGGTTAAACAAAAATTTCATTTTGATCCATTCAAGTTTTCAAACCTAAAAATGGGATTTTATGTTTTGCCCATTTTCATGTATGAAAACTTGATGGATCAAAATGATACTTTTGCCGTACCTTTGTAATGAATGTTATTGCCAGCAATTTCATTGAATGCGATTTTTCATAATTATATTAAGTGTTTATTTATCTTCGAAAATGTTAAGATTTTAAGAAGCGCGAGCAAGATAGCGGCGCGCCTTATTCTGCCCTTTAAATCTTATTTGCTTAGCGTTTCTAGTACTCGGTGCGATTCAGTCGGCGAGATAGTGTTTAGAATATTGATTCTTATATTATAAAATAGATTGGCATGGAAAAAAGTATTCCAAAAGGCCCATTTTCTTCTTGACTGTCATTTTTTCCAAAATCTGTGAAAGCAGAAGAGATTATAACAATAAAAAAATATTCAATCTTCTAAGAACGTTTTCTTGCAGTTAGAACCGTTAGGGTCTGCCTCGTCCAAAAATATATATTTATTGCATCGCTATTCTAAAAAGTTCGCACCGCGTCGCTTCGCTTCTTAGCTAGCTACCTGATCCTAAAGTTTTACAGAATAAAACTGATTTTAATATGTAACACGTGTCACAGAAATATGGAACCGGTTGTTCTAAGAACACAGACGCAGACGTTTCTTTGCAATACCTATTTAGATGAAATAGTTTTGAGTAAATGTCTCTATGCGGTACATACGCATACCTAACAAAATAATACACTACTTATATAAGAACTATCGCCATTGTCTTTTTAAACAGTTCCGCCAATATATTAGAAATAAATGTATACCTAAGTACGTTTCAAAAAATATGTTACTTTAAAAATAGAACAAATCATTTTTGGAAATAGAACATCAAATGGCTATCAATACTTGAATAAATGCTTAGTTTCGTTCTCTCATTTAATTTCACGTTAAAAGTGTTCATGTAAACTTTTCCTCTATAGTATGCTAGCGTTGTTGGCGATTCACCTTCAGAAAAAGTGCAGTGTAGAGAGAGCTATGTAAATGGTTTCAAAGTACTCGGGAGACAGATAAAACCACGTAGACTTTTTTGTGCGTAACGCTTTTCTCGCCTCATACTACTCTGACACAGGACTCTCATATATAGGACACCCAGTTGACCCAATAATCATTTCTTCTAATGCATTCAGGTAAAAAATCATGTTGACCCACAAAATAGTGTTGTAAGTTTATCCGTAATTACGGATTACATACCGATAAACGGTGGCGGTCTTGAAGCCTGTAATTTAATCGATACTTTTCGAATCGGTTACAAAAGCAATAAATTCGTTCGTTAAAGATGCGTGGGAATGATTGCGATATTCGCAAGTATACTGTTACCCTTGACTTTTGTTAATTATTATTTGTCGGTTACACAACTAAGTATTGGTTTATGACATAACTATAATATAATTTTGGTTTTATTCTGTTATTCCTAATATGGTTGTGTTTAGCAACTGGTAAACGGAACCACTTAATTAGTACACGTTTGCATAGATAGATAGAGAAAAACATTAGTTACAATAAATTTTAAGTTCGTAAAATTTGCTTGACGACTAGGCCTTTTTCCTAATTGATCTGAAACAGGTTAGAGGCGAGGAACAAAATGGGGGGAGGTTTACAAAGCAGTGAAACAATGTAAATTAACAAAAAGAAACAATAAATGTTATCCTGATCGAATATAAAAAATAAAACACTGTCTACATATTTACAATAAAAAGAAGTTTCTTTTTGTTTGTCACACTTCACTCATAATCTTTCGTGGGGTCATTTCACACCAAACGCCTCTGTAAGTGTTTATACAAGTAACTGCACAAATACATTAGTATCACGGTACCGTGTCACAGTAAATATTATTTCACTTACTACTCAGTTTCTAATAGCATAGTTGCTAATGTTATCGTGCCCAAGTTGTTCGTTGCAGCTTTATGTTGTAAGCTGATGGGAAAATGTTATGGCAATAGGCTTGTGCCGAACCATCACTATTTCATAATTTTGGCTACTCTTAAAAAGAAAAAGCCGTAATGTGTGGTCATATGATTATAACTGGTTTTGTAAACGTTTTATGGAAAGCGCAAGTGATCTTGCATCAATAAAAGATAATTGGTCTTTAAAAAAAATATTTTTAATCGTTTATACGATCCGTTATACGATTTTGGACAAATTTATATGATAGGTACTATTCTATTAATACCACATCAGATGATATTATATTTTTTTGGTTTTCAGTTTTATGTACATTAGAATTTACATAAATAATCTTAAAAAGCCCTAAACAAAGATATTTAAATTAAATAATTTTAACATTTCGCCTTAATATTTTAATATAAAAATTGGTTGTTGTTTGAATGTAGTTATTCGTTTATTGTTATGAATGAGCCGTAAATCCTTAACTGAATATTGTAATCGTAAAATAATGTTAATTGCTGTCGAAATCACTTGTAACCTCCATATTTGATGTAATCATGATAAATATCAACGATTAACAACAATTTGTCGTATTTACTAGGATGCAGTCTTTACCATCCCTAATTCATGTTTATCAATTCTATCAAATCAATTTTGATTAATGTTAGTGATCAATTTTGTCGCAGTAAATACTCGTATTATAAAATACTAGCTTCTGCCCGCGGTTTTCACCCGCGTTCCCACAGGAACCGTGCATTTTTCCGGCATAAAAAGTAGCCTATGTTACTCTGCGGTCCATAAACTATATCTATGCCAAATATCACGTCGATCCGTTGCTTTGTTACTGCGTGAAAGAAGGACAAACCAACAAACACACTTTCGCATTTATAATATTAGTATGGATTGTAAAGTTAAAGTAGTGATGTCCTGCGAATATGTAGACCAACAACATACGGAGGGTTGCTGACAGGTAGGTACTAGAAAAGAATAGCAAAGGATTGGGCGCAATGGACTGATATAGGCTGATTGTGATGGTGATGAAATATTGTGACGATTTTCCTTTTCATTAAAACATAAAATTCTTATTCGTATCAATTTTCAGAAAACTATAATCGTTGTTTGTGGAATAATAGGTGTCAATAACACACTTTACGTCTTTAATACTTTTTTCCTCAATGAGTCATAGCTACAGCGTCTATGTTGTAATTACTTACGAGAACACGTCTGTGACATAACAAGCTTTGCCCCCAGACTACCGGAAAGCTTTGTTTAAATAACCTACGGCTATTTACTATAGGTCAATTTTAAAAATTAAACCTTTAAATTATTTCTCTTATGATTAATGTAAACACGTCGATTACCTAAAACAAACGGAGATGGCCGGTGTTGGCGTGCCAACGCGTACTATTGCGACACGCGTGGCATTATTGTTACGTGGGCGCCTAACCCTTGAGTTTATCTTCATTCAATCGAAACTCATTATACCAACGCAATTTTTTCAACAAAAATCTCTGAATGACGTTTAATAAAATGACTTTAGTAGGTATATTGTTAAAAAAAATTGACAATTATAATTTGATTTTTAATTCCAATTTGTTTACTCTTGTTACGTTATCGTTTGACTACTATCTTAAATGATTTTATGTGACGATGTGGTTTGAGGTGATAAATGTATTACACCTCGAAAGAAAACTGGCTCTCAACTAAGGCTGGTGCAACATGACGTTAGGTGATTGTCAACACATTTTTATCTTTAGAACGATAGGTAGAAAGACATAGACTTAAAATATTCTACCAACATGCAGTAATCGCACTACGCTTCCTTTACCAAGAGGTCAAATTCATTGTATTTTTTCGCGATTTGCGACCTCGCTACTATCCCATAATGGCTTCAAAATTCTAATTCAACGATAAGATTTCATTAATAATATCAAATTCAATTTTATTAGAAAGGGCTCATTAACTGCGTAAAGTATTTTAATGCATATTAATCGCGGAACAAACCGTTAAAAGCATTATCCGTAACAAATCTGCTTTACAAAACATTTATTCATTTTACTTTCTGGTGCTAGGCCAACGAAAGTGTAATTAAAGCATTACACACACGCACAGTGCACACTGGTTCCTTTGTAGCGGCAATGTTCCGTACCGAACAGAAAATTGTTATTAAATAAAAGAAACTGTAAAAAATTACAAACAAGTTATTTTCTATATATATTGTTTACTAGACAAATTATTGGTTAGGTAATTAAGAACTAAACGCTATTTTAGACTCTAAATGCATTTAAAAGCGTTGGGTCAAAGCAGTAAACTGTCCCAATACATTTTTACGAAGAATAAATAATAACCTATGTATTTAATATATTTTAACTTACACAACAATACATTGCTACAACTGAATCAGCTGCAATGAAAAAGAGGAGACTTCAAATAGTTTAAAAAAAATTATCAAGTTTAAAAATGTACAAAACATATTGAGCCACTCATACTTTCATATTATTATAATGTAATACTTTCAACACAGAAATCCGATAATGGTATCCGTAACCGATTTCCGTTCCGTGGCACATCCCTATTCGCGAACAATCGCTTGAAAACAAAACTCCTTTGAAACAATTCGTCTCAGTCGTCAACGGTCTTGCTTAAAAGCGAAAGTAAAGTGTTGCTTAATTCTTTGTTTTAAACTGTTGTGTATTAAAGAGATTTAATGATTTTACTACAATGTAGCCAAAACTATACTTTTAAGGTATTTGTATATTTTTCCACTTGAAAGGTTCGTTTTTTCACCTGACCTTAAATAAATGGCAATATGTGAACGAAGGTGTTATGCAAGCTAAACTTACAGAAGAGCTGGCTTCTAAATGCTCGTGTATTCTATCACCAAGCAGTAATGTGCAACCATTACTAAGTTCTAGTTTGATGATCGTAATAGTCAGTGAAATTACTGTGTTTATGAGATTGGGCGTGCACTGAAGCTAAATGGAAGTTTTTTAGCAAAATCAGATGAGCTTCAGCCACAGGAAAAAATATATGTAATAATAAAATATTCATCTTATTACCGATAATCCTGTCGTAATCAAAACAAGTTTCTAACAAATTTACTCGATAAAAATTATGACAAAGTTACCTCTAAAAATAAGTTTGCTATGAAATATTTCTGTTATGTATAAATTTATATCGAAAAAATTACAAGATTTTCGTTTAGTGACAAAAACATGGTTGTGGTAAATTTTCTATTAGGAAACTAATTTTGAAATAATCACGTTTTTTTTTAATTTTTACTTAATTTTTACATGCGCGCGCGGTCTTTTTTCTCTTTTACATCAATGCAAACAAACAGTATGTGTAAAGAGGACAGAATGATAAATGTCACGGACTCGGGATAGCGCCCTAATGGCTCAGGGTAACGAGCACACTGCAGTGCCGCGCAGGCCTTTGTGTTTCAAAGTTCTGTGTTACTGCAATTGTTTCGCTTCCTATCAGGCAAACGACATGCTGGTCTCATAATCTCATATATTTAAAAAGATACCTATATATATATTATCTATCCTTTTACCCCACTAGTAATCGCAAACGTACTGATAATGGTTAGTGAACGCTGATAGACGACCTGATCTGAAAATTAGACCATCTTATTGTTCACATAGTACCTAAGCTAGGAACAATAATAACTATTATTAAGATTATAATCAAAAATTTCAAAATTACGTTATTTTTTTATGTTAATCCTAATGTTATTACACATTGTATTCACTTGTTAATGGCCAAGCGCTTATGTTAACTATTTTAAAATGAATAATAGTTTTTCACACGTAATTGACCCACTGACCAAAATTACAATTTTTTTTTTAATTAATCTCTCTACTGGTTCCTTAAATTATTCGCTATCGTACTTGCGCTAAGACATAAACTAAACAAAATATATCATCAATGTAGTCATAACTACGAATATATTATAACTGTTATTATCAGTCAATTTTGAAATCATAAAATCTATTGTACCATTGCAACCACTAACACATTTTGTGAAATATCTGTCTATTGACGCACAGGCATCTCTAAAACATAACTTTGTGGAACAATTGAGTCTGTTGAAGCGTGTATATCACTGAATACAGTAATTTTCAGTTGTGTAAGTCTTGCAAGTTTACAGCTTTGGGTGCCTATAATGTTCATTGTTAAAACTGAACGTGCTCAAAATTGCTAAAGTAACAAAGTATCGACTTTAACTATGATATCTTCAGGAGACACTAATATAGAACGTTGTACAATGCAGCTATAATTATTATTATAATGAGTACATTATTATAATGACATAAATAACATTTATTTTGAGATATACTTTGACCAAGCATATCATTATGTATATCGTATCTACAAACCGACTCTTTCATTTTGAGAATCCTACCAGTCCTACTAATCCTACTAATATCCTACTATCCTACTAATATTATAGATACAAAGGTGTGTTTGTTGGTTTGTCCTTCTTTCACGCAGTAACGGAGCAACGGATCGACGTGATATTCAGCATAGATATTTTTTAGGAACCTGAGAGTAACATAGGCTACTTTTATCCCGAAAAAATGCACGGTTCCTGTGGGAACGCGGGTGAAAACCGCGGGTGGAAGCTAGTCAGTTAATATATTAGGGTAGTGCAGTGAGGGAGTTTTTTCAATCGTCTTGATCGGAAATATTATGGATGTCGTAACTGTGTTGTAGAAAACTAATATCCCTTATTCGATTATGACATTTTGATAACGTCTTATATAGCATTCATATATTCGAAATTAACATAATGTACCGGATATAAATGATTTCTATGTTAAAGAGCAGTCTGTACTCTTCTGAACTTTTGGTACTTTAACTGAGCCTAATTTACTTACTTATATACTATTTTTGACATAGAATATGTAGAAATAATAAATAAATTCGTTGTTTTAAAGCAGTTAAAATATATTATGTCGGTTGATTAATAACTAATAAACAATTTTCAAATCTAGATTATATTTTAATTATTGATATTTATGTGAAATAATTAAAAATACAAATTAAAATCGCGAAACAGCGCCAAAATGATGTCAGTCTGATTAATGACGTCCATTTTAAAGGTTATACACATTTGCATTTTTAAAAGATTAAACCAAAACTAATTTAAATTATATCAAAAAGCTACAAGATATTGAAAAATGCATTTAAAAATGTATTTTTATTACATAAGTGATTTTCACAATATTTATATAAAAATTTGTCTAACGCATAGGTTGCATCTTTCGCAACCTGAAGTGTAGAGACTTACTAAATTCGTATGTAATGTTAACTGATGACAAATAGCTCTAGTGCCGATGCAAACACTCGGTGGTCAGCAAACAGCTCCCGAGGACAGTTTAAAACGATTACTTCTGACACAATAAATAATGGAATTGACATTGATACATTTAACTTTCATTTGTCGGATTTTGTGACAGAAATGTACACATATCTATATGTATGGCGGAAAACTTTTTAGCAAATGCTTTCGGAGAATTATACTTAGGGCGTTTTAGCGCTCAATAGATACACCCGAATCTCATTTCTGACGTTCGATTTCCAATTTTTTCAATAGGTACAGACACTTGATTCTTTTGAGAAAATGAATTTATTGACATCATAAAAAAATTGAGTCAACATTCCCATTTAATATTACTTTTAGCTTCATCGAAACATCGTGAAGCTGTATCTAATGCTTACAAGATAAATCTGACACAATGGAGAGCCATTGTAGGCATTTACCATCTCAGACTACATCGTCATACAAATTTATCAGCATTTGTAAATTTTTAGTTGCATTGAAGACAGTAAACTGGTTAATAAAATCATCTCATAAATTATCATAAAAAGTTGTTCTAGGCGACAAAATGTCATCCGACATGACATTTGACCTTATGCATGCCATTCTACAAACAAAATGGACATCCGTTAACTTCTTCAGTCAACCAAACACCTGACCCTGACTTAGAAAAAAAAACCGATTATCATGTTCAAATGTCCAGAGGCGCTAAATGCAATAAAGTTGTAAGCTTCTCATGGTCAACCAAAGCTTGGTAAACAATACTGGGATACCTATAACTATGAACTAAACAAATTATTTAAAAGCATAAAGAAGTAATTAAATAAAATTTGTTAGTGGTAGGAATAACTCTTTTGCGAGTGTCCGTCTGGGTTGTTACCACCGCTTTGCTCGTGCAGTCTGCCGCAGTAATGAGCAAGCATTACTGTGTTCCGATTTGATGAGCAGAGTAGCCAGTGGAATTACTGGTCTTATGAGAATTAATACCTAATGTGACAGGGTAACGAGCGCACTGCAGTACCGCGCCGGCCTTTGTGTTTCAAAGTTCTTTGTGCCACTGCAATTTTTATGGGCCGGCGTTATGCTTACCATTAGGCAAACGACCAGCACGTCTCGTTACCAAATAGCATAAAAAAAATGTGAAGATTTCCGGTTCTTTAGTAAGACATACTGCATAAACAGCTCTGAGAATTCAGGAGATGAGAATTTAACTGTTACCTACATTATAAATAGGAACTCCAAAACACCAATTCGTTATACAAATCGTTCAATTCCCTACTATGACTTGATTTAATCATACTATTTTAATTAAATAGGTTTCCGGAAGCGATAGTTCGCAGGTCTGTGAACTGTAATTGGTCAAAATGTCAAAAATATTCGCTAGAGCAAGGCAATCAAACTTGAAAAGCTGTTATAGTAGAATAATAAATCGATGATTTAAAAGTATAATCAAATCAATGCAGCGACTGTTCTGTTGTTCCTGGATCTTTAAAATTCAAAATATTTTAGAGATGTTATAATTGATCTGCGGCGCGAGTACGGATCTTTTAGATAAATAAAATTCGATAAAATTGACAATTAAATCGATAAAACCCACTTAATCGATTTTAAATGTCAATTTTATCGAATAAAACCCACTTTATCGATTTTAACTGTCAATTTTATCGAATTTTATTTATCGAAAAGATCCGTACTCGCGCCGCTGATACAGCAAAAATTGAAATATAGTCATGTAATTAAAGAATGTTTGCAAAATATTTATTAGGGCTATTTATAAGTTTCAAAATAATATCGTGTTGATTCTCTATTTTATTTACTAGAAATAATAAAAATATGCGTGGGTTAATAATATATTATTACATGGACCAAATGCCAGGTGTTTTTTTTTTTTTCGATCAAATGCATTTTTGACCGTATTTGATCATAGCAAAAAACCTGTAGGTGGTGCTACAGCCAATAATATTATATTTGTAACTTAATTTAATAGTAAAAAACACACAAAAACCTATCATTATACCTAACTCAAAAAGTGTAATAGGTACCAACCAGTAATTTAAAAACGTTTTTGAATAGTTTTTTTAACTGCGCTCTCCCGACGTTCGGTGACGCTGTAGAGGTCGCAAGAACAACAGCACGGTCCTTTAAAAAAAAAAAGTTTTTAACTACGCCTACACATGGTCACAACATATATATTATTATATCAACGATATCATACATATATACATAGGTATCATTAATAATAATTAAACTCTTCCCAGTACGTTTTTCGATAAAATTAAGCTCACATCATCCCTTATCATGTTCCTGCTACACAGCAAACCTGCAAACATAGTTTATAGTGGTAATATACAACTGTACCAATTATATTATATATAAAAAAAACACAGCAGAGAATAAAGCTACACAATAAAAAAACCGTAAGTATCCGTTAACAAGTACAAAGATTATTACCATTCATAATTGTCAATAGGAAACTTGAATAATAATATTATTATGACATTTGATTTTATAAGTTACGATTATTATGACATATCAAACAAACACATTTATAACTGTTGCGTACTACCAATTTGTTATTTAATTCATACACTGAATCAAAAATTTACGATGTAACTGTCCTTCACCTCTAGTTCTTTGTGGTTTCAAAAGGTGATTGTAATAAATATGTAATTTATTTTAATGCTGACGTCTCATCCGTAGTATCCATCAAATTTGACATTACAGGTTAACATTTAAAACCATCGAGGCGCGATGCAACACGCCGCGCTCTTTTTAACCAACTTCTAAACAAAGAGGTTCTCAATTCGTCTGTATTTTTTGCGATGTATTATCTCGACTTTTCCGCCAATTGTCAACCGATTTAAATGATCCTTTTTTTAATGAATAGAGTATATCTCAATAAGTTTTATGTGGTTACCTACTTGACATTGGCGAAATTGTGGCTAACATTCCACAGAACCCTGGAAATAAAGAAAGAAGAAGAAGAATAAGGTTTATTAAAAACTTGCTGTTGAGCGCGGTTTTTACCCGCGCGGAGATATTGGATTTCATGGGTTTTATTTTTTTGCGCGGAAACAATATTCTTTTTCTAAAATAAAAGTAGCTTAAGTTACTCCTTATAACATCAGCTATCTGTCAGTGAAAGTCCCGTCGAAATCGGCCCAGCCGTTTCGGAGATTACCCGGCACAAACAGACAGACAAAAATTGAAATGGTTGTTTTGTTATATGTACGATACATATAATTTCATATGCATTTAGTAAAAAGCTGTTATTTTGATATTACAAACAGACACTTCAATTTTATTTATTTGTATAGATTATGGCTGAAAACTTTGATCACAATTCAAATCGCAAACTTATCTTTTCCCATAACATTTTTTGACATAATCGTCTAGATGTTTCCGATTAGGAACAAAAGTGAAACTTTGATAGGCTTAGGCACAGTTATGTCAGGATGCGGCACGGAACGATCGGTCGTTGATAGATCTCATCTCCAACAGTCGATCACGAGAGAGAAAGTTCTATGTCACGGTGGGAAATAGGGTATTGTACCAATGCACATAATGTATTGTACAGGTTATTCAACCGATGATCAATACGCATTGTTAGAAGATTTTTTTATGAGATCATATTATTTTTATTGTGTCAGTGGCATTGATGTCACAGTATTAGTGATATTTATTATGAACCTCATCAAGTTTGCTGCTTCAGGATTCAACCTCTTTACCTCGGGGGCATATTCCATGGCACAGCAGTCCACTGTCAGTTCATTTTAAAAACCTTTGAAATTGATGATTCTTTGACTAGTTAGTGGGAGGCCTAACTCTTCTGCGAGTTTCCGTCTGGGTTATTACCACCACTTTGCTCGTGAAGTCTACCGCCAAGCAGTAGTGTGCAAGCATTACTGTGTTCCGGTTTGATGAGCAGAGTAGCCAGTGAAATACTGGGCTTATGAGACTTAATACCTAATGTCTCAGGGTAACGAGCGCACTGCAGTGCCGCGCAGGCCTTTGTGTTTCAACGTTCTGGGTGGCTACACGATTAAAGCAAAGATATTATAATTAAAATGAAAAACACAGAATTAGTCATAATATCATATTTATGTTTATATAACACTATTATACTGAACAATTATTGTGCTTTACTTGCAACAATTCATTACATTTTTGTGGACCAACAAATGAGCACAAAATCATAAACAATAGTTATCGGAAAACATCGTAAAGGGTCAACGACAACCGCTACAATAACTTGTGCAACGTATACCTATCGCACATTGTTGCTAAAATTATAAAAAAATCGGCTAGGTCACAAAGTTCGGTTAGACATTATGCAAGTCACTTTCGTTATTGTGTAACTAGGTACATCTCTAATCGACGAAGCTAATACTACCTAATAGCTAGCCTATCATGTGTTAATTTTTGTTTGAGAAATATTGGCTAATTTCTGTGTCGTGCTTTTGTCATTGTGAAAGAGGACAAACGGACATTGACAGATGTAGTTAGCAATACAAATGCATACAATTATAGACGTGAAAAAGTTATTGCAATACACACAATATGGTGATATGCAGTGATTAGCATCTACTAAATTATTAAACAATATGTTTCAAGTCATAGAGGTGTACAGGATAATAAAAACATCGATTCCATTCTTAAATTATATCTATTTTAATATATTAACATTTAATTATTATTGGGTAAAAACCTCAAACCAAATAGATAATTTAACAAAAAACTCAATTAATTAGGAATAATAAAATTTTGCTTTCGTGTGGTTCAAACCGGATTTTGTCTCAAACTTCTATAAGTGTACGTTATTAGGTAATTAACATACTTAATTATACCAATTTTATTAACAAACTCAACGGACAAAACAAATCCTTACACACTGGTAACAGCACTAGGATTCCCTATGTCACAGGTGGCTATGAACACACAAAGGTACACGACAAAACATCAACTTGCGAGTGTCCGTCTGGATTGGTACCTGCACCGCTTAGCTCGTGAAGTCCGCATCAGCAAAAAAAAATAAAAACCATGAAATCCAACTGCGCAGGTGAAACCACGGGCAGCGGCCAGTGACATATACATCTTTTGATGTACTACAATACAACAACCTTTTTGGCCACATTATTGGCTTAAGCTTTCGATTCTGACATTTGGCGCACACGCAAGCTCCCGCATTGCGATGGCAACGCTATATAGCGATCACCGTATAGAATAGTATGTTGCGATGATCGCATAGAACGGTATGTCAGTAAGTTTCTATTGTATTCGATATTTTGTGAACATTGAGCAATCGATTTGCATTTCCATCGATGCAACTTTACCTACTTCTTAAGTGGGTGACAGTAGAAAGTAGTATTTAATAATACGACGATTATACAATTAGTATAATTTAGTATTTAGTTATTGGTTTTAATATTGGAAACTATTTAAAATAGTTCCTGAAATAATGTGATATAAATTACGCTTCCAACTGATTTAGGTATGTATATACACAGATACAAAAATAAGACCTAGTGTCAGGGTATGAAAAAGCTTTTTTTTTCATAAATATAGCTAATGTAAGGACAAGTTAGTAGTTATACTAAATACGTGATATTTTTTATAGCATTAGTTTTTCGGAGTGAGTTTATTTGATTATGATGATTGATAACATTTAGTTCGTATAGAACGCCACCACTCGTACTGAACGCGCCCCCGCCATGAGCGGTTACTACTAAACATGTGACATTTTATAACACTATACAAGAAAAAAAAAGAACGCAATACAAAAACTACTACTTGAATAGCGTAGTAATAAACAGCCTCTCGGATTTCAAAGAACGCAGCACATAAATATTTAAATGCCTATTAATAAATCACACAGTAATTGGCTTAATTTAACCGACATGTCAGAAGGTGAGATCAATTAAGACATTTAACTAACTAGCCTGCCATTTACTTAAGATTCAGAAGAGCGCAGGTGAACCTGGCCAGGTGAACATTCCTTTACCAAAGATAGCGTCCTCATTTGACATAAAATGTTAGAAGAAAAATATTAGTATGAATATTATACATAGTTATTGTACTCATAATTTCAAAACAAGATAATTAAAGACTACATAATTTTAAAACCAATTTTTATGTTAACTATTATATTTTGAAAGTTAATAATAGATATATTTTACTGTCCAAATTTTCGTCAGTATCACACATTATAAATTGTAAAAAAAAAACGGCTATAACTCACATCATTTGTCGATATTTTCGACCTAGGTTTCGAGCGTGTCAGGCTGACCACTGGCTTAATAATATACTTTTTTAACATTCTCTATACTATTGAAAATATATAAATCATTTTTCCGCAATACTGGCTATTTCATTTTTTTTAAATTTAATGTTTATTAATGTAATAACGGTATTTATATTATTTTAATATCCGCACTGAAAATATTGCTATTAAATATAGACCTTTAGGTATCCAATTATTATTATACTTACAATGTATATACTATATATACTCAAGTATATAAAGAGTTTTGAGGATACTTTTATATAAAAGTTTTATTATTTATATCTGACCCTTTTTCATATAACTAATTTATTACTTCTTTTGTTACAGGTAAATAATTACAGTCATTATAATTCAAGGAATCCATGAAGCCATCTGTTGCGGTAGTATCCTAGATTAATATACACATACACACCAGTCCACACATCAAGATACAATAGTATCCAATAGTCCACACTATAACAAATGCGACAGAGTTTGTACTTTTGTTGATTTGTCCTTCTTTCACGCAGCAACGGAGCAACGGATCGACGTGATTTTTGGCATAGATAGAGTGTATGGACCGAAGAGTAACATAGGTTACTTTTTATCGCCTAAAAATGCACTGTTTCTATGGGAACGCGGGTGAAACCGGGGGCAGAAGCTAGTATAAAATAACACAATATATACTCGTACTATTACTTTTATCCCACCCTTTTGTGTAGGAAGACTATTAAATTAGTCTGAAGTGCGTTGCATAATATGAATGAAGTCAGTTTACTTATATACTAAAATTGTCTTCCACTAGCAAATTGATTATTTAAATCATAAAACTTTTTAAGAAAAACTACACCCACATTTTTCGCAAAAATCACTATAACGTATTAACATTTTATGATTCCCACAGTCTTCATAAAATAATCAGAGTCATCATAAAGGTATTGCCACATAGCGCCAAACATTAGCCAATAATGATTTAAACCGACTGCCACTTCATTGCCCATTAAAAAGTGTAAATGCCATAGTGGGCAAAGGCCACAGAATGCGTGAATTAGGTGTATGGTCTTGATGAATGAAAATTTGAATTATGTTTTGGTGAAAACTGTTAATGATTAAAGCCAAAATTGCAGAAACGAGTCGAAGCGTGGACTTTTGCTTCCATATGTCAAAATTGTATAGAATTTTTAGATGCGTCTCCGAATATTAGCCTAAGCGTGAACATAAATAGACATAAGAGACGTGGCCTTTGTAAATTTTAGTTTTTAATAGAATTAGCTCTCATCAATAAATATGAGTGAGTGTGTAACCGTTAATAATAAATGAGACTTAATACCTAATGTCTCAGGGTAACGAGCGCACTGCAGTGTCGCGCAGGCATTTGTGTTTCAAAGTTTTGAGTGGCACTGCAATTGTTATGGGCCAGCGTTAAGCTTACTATCAGGCAAACGACCAGCTCGTCTCGTTACCAAATAACATTAAAAAAAGTTTATTGTTAGTTTATTTTCATTCTGTTACAGACGTCACGTGACGTCACTCAAGAAAACGTGAGTTGTTCGTGGACAACTCACGTTTTCTTGTTTTCTATCCAAACTCTATGCTGCTGTCTAACAGCTCGTAAAAAGTGGCCTTGAAACCGAAAGTACCTAATAAAATTATAAAACATCGCCATAGCGACCAAACCTATACATACAAATAAATAAAATTGAAGTATCTGTTTGTAATACCAAAATTACAGCTTTTTACCAAATGCATATGAAAGTATAAACGGTACCTATAACAAAACAACCATTTTAATTTTTTTGTCTGTCTGTCTGTTTGTTGCGGGTAATCTCCAAAATGACTGGGCCGATTTTGACCGGACTTTTACTAGCTGATGTTACAAGGAGTAACTTAGGCTACTTTTATTTTGGAAAAAGAATTAGGGTTCCGCGTAAAAAAATAAAAACCATGAAATTCAATATCTCCGCGCGGGTGAAACCGCGGCCAGCAGCTAGTCGTTAATAAAACCATAATATAAAACCGGATATGTGTTATGAGATCTTTACATAAACGTGTAAAGTTTGAGACTTCGTCAGACCTCTGACCCACTCCTATTATTATTTAAAATTTAATGTATTTATTCATCAAAAGAGTCGATTTGTTATTTATAAATGTCAAGGCCTTAACGGTCGACTTTGGTGTAGTGTTTTTTTTATTAATCGATTGGTTTGATGGGCAAAATTAGAATTTATTTATTTTAGAGCAGTAAAATTTAATTAAAGTGTGAAACTGAGAAGAAAATAAGTTTAGTGTTGGTTTTTGATTAAATTAAGGCTGATGATTTTATTTGAAAAAAAAAAAAAGAAATTGCTGATGTATTGAATGTTATAGTCCGATAGTTGTTTATGTGGAATTGTCCTTTAAAATTATATTATTGATGACTAGCTGCTGCCCGCGGTATCACCCGCGTGGAGATATTGGATTTCATGGCTTTTATTTTTTTGCGCGGAACCCTAATTCTTTTTTTTTTTCAAAAATAAAGAAAACCTTATTTACTTCTTGTAACATCAGCTATCTGCCAGTGAAAGACCCGTCAAAATCGGCCCAGCCTTTTCGGAGATTACCCGGAACAAACAGACAGACAAAAATTAAAAAAAATTGTTGTTTTTTTTATAGATACCGTGTATACTTTCATATGCATTTGGTAAAAAGCATAGATATTTTTAAAGTTTTAACTCACACTAGAACACATGTTCGAATCGAACGAATCGTATTTTAAGTTCCTAGTTAGATATAATTATTAATTTATTACACTGGATATTAATCATACGCAAGATAAGAACACCTACTTGCATCACCTTTTGTCAGAACTTGCAGCGTGAGACAACTGAATGACACACCGTGTCTAATCCGACACACCATTACATTGTACGCTATTATAATTCTCTAATCAATTAACTAAATGCCAAAATAATTTAATTACAATATTAATTAAAGTTTCATAGCGGAGTTACCAAATCAATTTATATGCACTATGTGTATTATAATTTTTGTAAGATGAAGGGGCTGCCCGCGGTTTCACCCGCGCGGATATATTGGATTTCATGGTTTTTATTTTTTTGCGCGGAACCCTAATTCTTTTTCTAAAATAAAAGTAGCCTAAGTTACTTATGGATCCTGATGCATACTGGTTTTAAATTAATATTAGTAGAGTTTACTTCTATTAATTTTTTTTTAAATTAGAGGCGTCTGCATTTAAGAGCGTTCATGCTAATTATGGTATTGCTTCGTATTAAAAAGCGCTCGTTAAGCGGCCGCTGAACGTGTGTCGACTTGATTAGGTGACGGTTGGACCGGTCAGAACGTGATTGGCGACAGCTGGAGGACCGTTGTTTTCGGCTTCCAAGTTGTTTTTCGATTTTTGTTGTAAACAAACAAATGCTTACACACTCATACTCGATACTCGTGCACTAGGATTCCCTGTGTAGGAAGTGGCATCTATACAGCCTGAGTTTAAATCGATATGTTATCCTGAAAGGGGATCAATATACACGTGAAGATCAACAACATTTGTTTTACGAGTTTTTATTATTCGGAATTTTTCATTGAAGAAAAGGCATTTAAAGCTTAGGTCAAAATTCTACTACAGAACTTCCGGGCCGCCCTAGATCAGCTGACGTACTTGAACTATGTTGAACTTTGTTAAATGATAACGTTGATTAAAAGAGACTCAGATAAAAATCCAGAAAATGCCACGAATTTCACGTTTGAAGATTTTTTCTTATTTTTTTTTTTGAAATTTTTAATAATTTTTTTTAAGGTTCTGGCTAATTGTCGATTGTAACCATGATCCTAATCACCCCTATCCGGGATAACATACCAATTCAAACACCCTGTATATTCTACATTAACATCCAAGACCCGAGAACAAACTTTGTGCTCATTGCACAAAGTTAAGTAACAATTGCAGAACTTTGAAACACAAAGGCCTACGCGGCACTGCAGTGACATATGAGTATAAATATATGTGTTATATGGTATACTGATGCACTTAAGTATATTATTTTGCGTTTTTGAGTAGGTAACCTGTAATATATGTAAATAGAGTATAAAATATATTACTTTGTGTCAAGTAGTCCTCGAAATGTCAGTGGTGATAAACAGACAAGATCACAGCGTATTTTTTATGTAACACAATGGTCTGATGTCGCCAGAAGATAAACGAATAGCGAAATATAGAAATACAAAATATACGAGTAGCACTTACCTTAATACTAGGGTTTTACCGCGGCTTTGAACGTTGTAGTGCATTTTTTCATGAAGAGTTTTGACAGACAGAAAACGTACTACTTAAATTTTTATAGTTTCTCTCGCTTACCGATACGTTATTCTACGGCAACAGTTTTGAAGTTTTTATCCTAAAATGAGCTTTCTAGGAAAATATGCGAAATTTTTACAGCTGCACAAAAACGGAATGTAATGTTTTTCAAGTTCATGTATGTGAGTTTCTTTATTCCACCATAACTTTGAAATGCTTGAACAGATTTGGGTGTATGGGGTATCTTTAGAATCCTTACATCATCCCGAGTGGCAAATGCGTTCAGAAATTAAAGCGTGATTAAGAATGAAACATTCAAACCTTCTCAATTATAATATACCTTGCTACAGCCCGCGATTTCAGCAGAGATAAGATTACCAAAGCAAATGTACAATTTAAAAAAAAACACAGTATATGAAACAAATGAGTATCTACAGGGTAAAAAAAGAATATATTTTACTCCCCGGCCCATAAACTGTGTGTTTGTAAAAATAGAATATATTTTACTCCCCGGCCCATAAACTGTGTGTTTGTAAAAAGCACGTAGAACCGTTTTTCTGTTGCTGCATGAAAGAAGGAGAAACTGCAAACACACTTTCGAATTTATAATATTACTAGCTGTTGCCTGTGGTTTCGCCCGCTTGAAGATTCCCATGGGAACCACGAATTTTTCCGGGATAAAAGTAGCCCATGTGACTCCGGTCCATAAACTACATATATCTATGCCAAAAATCACGTCGATCCGTAGCGCCGTTGCTGCGTGAAGGAATTACAAACCAACAAACCTACAAACACATTATTATAGTACCTACGGATCATTAAGAGTTCGTATGTGGCATTTATATACTCTAGCCATTTTAGGACCAGTTTTAAAAACAAAGTTATTATAACGAGTTCTTCGGGGAAAATGTGTGAAGATACTTCAAAAGGTCACAGAAGTAACGAACATCGCTTCTTCATAATTGATGTTTAACATATATCACATTAATGAAGCAATTTTTTTCTA
The DNA here is from genome assembly GCA_907269065.1 of Crocallis elinguaria. NCBI lineage: Eukaryota > Metazoa > Arthropoda > Insecta > Lepidoptera > Geometridae > Crocallis > Crocallis elinguaria. Next base: position 6,763,748 of record OU026076.1, read on the forward strand.
TTCGTTTACTGGAATCAGAGTCATTGGCTTTAAAAGTCAAAGTCCTTGTCTTGAGGAGCTTAAACACGTGTCGTGTGTTACACAGGTTTTTATAGTTGGAAAACGTCCACTGCTGAACATAGGCCTCCCCTATAGAACACCACTTGGATCGGCTACCCTCCTCTTGCATCCAACGGCTCTCTGCGATTTTGATCTGGGGCCCAAGCACAGTAAACCACAATGGTCGAAATAGTAATGGTTTCCGTCATTATGACGAAAAGTGACACTTTTGGTAACGCACTAACCACAATGGTGACCGGCCATCGACATTACGCTTATTTGGCACTTTGGCAAATCATTGTGACATCAATTCCCCTCTGGAACTGACAACATCGGAAGTTTGCGAAAGTGCGTTTGTATGTTTCTTGGTTTGTCGTTCTTCCACGCTGCAACGGAACAACGGATCAAGGTGATTTTTGGCATAGATATAGTTTATGGACCGGGGAGTAACATAAGCTGCTTTTTATCCCGGAAAATTCATGGTTCCTGTGGGAAAGCGGGTGAAATCTCGGGCAGAAGCTAGTGATACATATAATACTAATAGGTAGGTTATGATGAAATGTACTTTATTCTAAACGATATTTTACGATGGTGGCGAGTTAGTGGAACTGGTTAAATCACATCAAGTGAACAGCTTGAAGTGAAGTGAAGTGAACACTTCTTAAAAGGTAACTACTCATGTTCCCATGTACCCTTGAGTGTTGAAACTTCATTTTGCCCTTATTAATGATCAAAATGAGTAAAACCGACGACACATCATTCGTCATTGCGGCATTATCTTTTAGCAGCTTGAGAACGTTGTCCAAGGCAAGACAATGTTGCCTCACTGCTATTGTTCCATGCACATGATACTCAGGTAAGCGCACGCCCTTGAAATGTAGCAGAATTATAATTAAAACCTATTGAGTTATGCACCGATATGGAGATCACGTGGGAATGCTAATTAAAATGGATTAATTTTTTTTTGCGTAAGTAATAAGCGAGACGCGAAGCGACGACAGGCGGCGCATATTTTTTTTTATATTTTGGCTCCTCGCTTTTTGTGTATGAAAGTTGTCAAAGTCACGTCAAAGCTTAGTTTAGTCATGGTCGAGTCAAGGTCAACATCAGTAAAGCGGTGGATACTTTACTGCTTCTTTGAAGTTTTGGAGAGAATACACCACGCTAGCACGCTAGCCCAAGCCACGATATAAGTTTCAACCTTTGCCGATTCTGCGACAGAGCTAACAGACAGCAAATAAATTAATTTCCTATCACTCGTTCCGAACGCTCCGAACGTTCCGGGCACTTGACTCATGTGCTGAGATAAATCCCTTTTGGCGCTGTACAATTTACACGTACAATCACGTACAATTTAAATGAATGAATGTTTTGTTCCAATATGACTTTAATCTTTGTGCGTCAAATAACTGATTTTACTTTCTTTCTTTCGATCGATACAAAAAATTATCAATTAACGTTAAAATAAAATCAATAACTGCGCTGCGATCTTATAATATAGGTACCTACACTTACAAAATGTAAGTACCTAATAACCATATGAAATGCCACCATGCCTATTAGTTTCACGGCGTACATTGAAAACTGGCTCGACGACCGCTCGATCATCGCCGAGTAATCGCAAATTATGGGGTACCGTGACCCAGTCGTATAATGTCAAGCGATGATATAGATGACACAATAGATATGCAATGCAGATTAATTCGTGTGTAAAAATTAATATTGCCCAACGTTTAAATATCTTTTTAGTTGGCTGTCAAGCAGCAATGTATACACAAACCTGAAAACAGTAATGCAAGCATTACTGGTTTCAGGTTTGATGAGCAAAGAAGTCAGTGAAATTATTGGGTGTATGGGACTTTATACCTTCTTTTTTGAAGTTTTTTTGATAACAACACGGGCCGGTCCTTTGCCTGATGGTAAGCATAACGCCGGCCCTTAACAATTGCAGTGCCACCCAGAACTTTGAAACACAAAGGCCAGCGCGGCTCTTCAGTGCAACAAGTGGCAAAAAAACTTATTAACTACTTATTTTTATCATACAAGTTGTTTTGGTTAAGATTAAACCACCAGCTTTTCGAAGATAATTAATTGACTTTAATCATCGCGAAAAACAAACCATACCATTCGTACTAATTATGTACTTACGTATGTATAAGTAACTAATGAATATGTTGAAGCAACAGTATTATGGGACCAAAGGTCTCAACTATCGTTAATGTAATGTTACATACAAATGTTAAAGATCAACGCACAATCAATTTAATATTCGGAAATATTGGAATATGACTAATTTTAAACTGATTTCATACAAACTTAAGTATGTAGGCTAGCTCAGACAGGCAACTAAGCGCGGACGTATGCTTCCCATGTGTCAAAATATAGACCGTACCTACATTTTTTTTTGTTTTTTGCTCCACGTGATTTGCGTAGGTACTTAGCCAGTGTCAAATTATAATAAATCTCTAGTTTTGCTGTACAAAGTCGTCAAAGTCACGTTAATGTTTAGTCTGGTTTAATCTAGGCGCGGACGAGTCAAAGTGACGTAAAGGATTATTATTTAAACCTTAGTCTTAAAATCAATTTAGTTCAGATCATGTGGTTTGTAAGACTAAGTTTCCAGGTGGTAGGACTAAGTCTTCTGCTAGTTTCGATCTGGGTGGATACCACCGCTTTGCTCGTGTAGTCAGCCGCCAAGCAGTAATGTGCAAGCTTTACTGTGTTCCCGTTTAATGAGCCAAGTCATCAGTGAAATTACTGTGCTTTTGAGTCTTAATACCTAATGTCTTAGGGTGACGAGCTCAATGCAGTGCCGCGCAGACCACTACTTTACTGACACCTTGAACTATTATATATTCTGTGCTAACACCATCTAGGTACAGTAGGTATAGCATACAAATAAATCTAGGTGAAAGTAAAGAAACAAAAAGTTTAACCTGTCTCCTAAAAAGCAAAGAGGCGGCTAAATATTGCTATTCATGACTCATTTGTTCATCACCAAAAAGTGTCATAGATTGTGTACTCAGAGATAAGTCAAAGTAAACCGTAACTTACACAAGAGCAAGGAAACTTAAGTAACTAAAGTAAGAGAACTTAAGCAATAGACAAGTTAGTTTTTAGAAATTGAATACTTGAGACTACAGAATGACCGATGTGACCTTATAAAGGAGTACGAGTCGCGATGGGACGTACTTAGTAAAGATCATCTAATATATTGACTCACACACTGGTTAAGGAAACGGAGGCTCGTTAGCTATTTGCAGTATTTGATACTAGCTTCTGCCCCCGGTTTTCACCCGCGTTCCCACAGGAACCGCGCATTTTTCCGGGATAAAAAGTAGCCTATGTTACTCTCCGGTCCGTAAACTATATCTACGCCAAAAATCACGTCGATCCGTTGCTTCGTTACTGCGTGAAAGAAGGACAAACCAACAAACACACTTTCGCATTTATAATATTAGTATGGAAGTATGGATTAGTATGGGTATTAGTATGGATTAGGATTACTATACTGGCTAGACTTTAAAATTGTGCTATGTTATGCAAGAGGCTGATTTTCATTGTTAAGCAATGAGTGCTAGGAGTAGTTTGGTAATTTCAGTAAAGTATGTACACTACCTTGTAAATAGGTGTATCAGTAAACCGTATAATATAGACAAGACAATGTAGGATATATTTATAATAATAATATACAATGTACACCGAGTAACATATATTGTAAAATACACTGAGTAAAATTATAATATAATTCAGAGATAAATGTCACTTACCACATGGTTTATTCTTATGTGGAAATTGGCATCATTTATGGGATGTACTTACTCCTTCATTTAATTAAAATGTATCTTCTTCAATTAAATAAAATGTATCTTAAAGGTCTGAATTCAAAACTTAGTAGGTACGAACTAAACGTGCGCTGAGCTATATTGAACTGACGATCATGATTTTACAATATAACTCCCTCAATTTACTACGATACTATGTTATATATTAATTGACCACAAGCTCTTATTGTTCCTTGAGACTAGACTGAAAAAACTACTTTGATTATATTGTAGAGTATACTCTAATAACGTTAACTACCTAGTTAACATTTTGCACAAACGTGACCAGACATATAACTTTACCATGTTCGTGAGTTTTGGCTCACTTCATTAAGGCGGATTCAAAAATACAGACGAATTTGAGAACCTCGTCTCTTTTTGGAAGTCGTTTAATAGACACGACTGCCCTAACCAGTGTCACTCGGGATGATGTAAGGGTTCTAGCGATACCCCATACATCCAAATCTGTTCAGGCATTTAAAAGTTATGGTGCAATAAAGAAACTACATATGTATACATGAAAACATTACACTCCATTTTTAGGCATTCGAGTAAAAATGACCTCGTCTAAATCCAAAGTAATTTTTACTTTAGCCAACAGTAATAAGAAGCTTTCGAGCTTGACTAGCCTATCATAACTTCAACATCAAACATTTCTAATAAATATTGCAGCTTCTCAATGAATATGTATGATTGATATCTTAATTACAACTCTCAAACACCTTATATACTTCATAAATATTCTTCAATAGTCTTGCATCAATCAAGATAGAATCCTTGATGGGATGTACAATTGTACAATGACATACCATCAGCTGTTCGTGCGTGACTGAGCAGCCAGTGCTGTTCATTTAATTGTTTACTTGTAGTAATTATTTATTTACATAAACATGCTTATGAGAGCATTCCTTTAATTCCGATGTTTTAATGTGAATTATGAGCAATTGGGTGCGTAGCCGACAGGAAACACCCCGGTGGCTTATAAGAAATTAATTATTTAATACTAGCTGTGCCCCGCGGCTTCGCTCACGTAGCCTAGGTTAGTACTCTTTATAATATCAGCCAGTGAAAGTCCCGTTAAAATCGGTCCAGCCGTTTCGGAGATTACCCGAAATTAACAGACTGACCGGCAAAAATTTTAAAAATTGTGTTGTTGTTATAGGTACCGTATATTATACATTCACACGCCTTTAGTAAAAACCTGTTATTATGTATACAATGTTGTAATTTTATATAGACTAGCTTCGGCCTGCGGTTTTCACCCGCGTTCTCACAGGAACCGTGCCTTTTTCAGGGATAAAAAGTAGCCTATGTTACTCTCCGGTCCATAAACTATATCTATGCCAAAAATTACGTCGATCCGTTGCTCATTTTCTGAATGAGTGAAAGAAGGACAAACCAACAAATCAACAAACACACTTTTGCATTTATAATATCAGTAGGATGTATAGATGATATGATGTAAACATATGTAATGTCCATTAAAAACTAATACAAGCAATACGATAGAATACGATACTCGTATAATAGGTATATAGTACTTTGCCACCGGAGCTACAATAATGCACTGTCTTACCATAAATGGAAGTGAATAGGTAGGTATATATATATCTTTTGTTGCTTTGAGATACGGCTACTGGTGTCTAATTGATTACTCGTCTATTATGTGGACAACAAAGCTTTTATAGTACTGTTTTATAAAGCTATATACTTTTATAGCCGTGTTTTATTTTATTGAATATAGTAATCTTATTAGTGATGCTTTAGTGAAAACTAAGTAATTTCGACCCATTTTTAATTTCGTCTTATTACTATAACATCCTTTTTAAAATTACTGAAATACTAATTCTATTGACTAATCACACCTACAATGAATATTTTCCAGTCAATAATTATACAGGATGAGTTAACGACAACACTGTGGCCGAGCGGTAATTGTGCGACTTTCAATCCGACGCACTATAGGTAGTTCGTATCTCGACTCGGCCCGTGCCAATGACTTATATCAGGCTATGTGCGGATTATTCACACTCGCTCTTTAAAATGGTGAAGGAAAACATAGTGAGGAAACCAGCATGTTCGAGAACGACAAAATTCGAGGACATGTTTTTTTTTTATGTTATTTGGCAACGAGACGAGCTGGTCGTTTGCCTGATAGTAAGCATAACGCCGGCATAACTATTGCAGTGCCACCCAGAACTTTGAAACACAAAGGCCTGCGCGGCACTGCATTGCGCTCGTTACCCTGAGACATTATAGGTATTAAGTCTCATAAGCCCAGTAATTTCGCTGGATACTCTGCTCATCAAACCGGAACACAGTAATGCTTGCACACTACTGCTTGGCGGCAGACTTCATGAGCAAAGCGGTGGTAACAACCCAGACAACACTCGCAGAAGAGTTAGTCCTCCCACTAACAAATGTGACATTCACTAAGCCGCACTGATCCCGCGTGGTGGATAATGGCCCATACCTCACTCTCTCTCTGAGAGAAGGCTGGTATCACAGCAGTGGGAGCATGAGAGGCTGACAATGAGGATGAACCTTTAAATTAATAAGTGATATATCTTAATGACTATTGAGAGCATTTTGATTGAATCATTATTATTTAATCGCCTACTACTAGTAATACGACGTTAATAACACAAATAACGTATTAGCGTAAATATTGGTACAAAAAAACTTGAGAGTGGTGATTACTATTACTAAATATTGTTTATGATCAGGTCATAACCTTTTTACCAGAAGTCGTGAAGTAATAGTTCGTAGAAGTGCAATTTTAAAGAATGAATAACATGTTGATGAAAGGGCTTTTAAAAACACAGTTTTCAAATAACTGATCAATGGTGGAGATTGAGTTTTTAGAAGAAGTTGGGGAGACCTTTGCCCTGATGTGAAGCCTATGAGATAGCGTAGATAACGAAATGTAATTACGACAATTTGAAAGTTCGAGTATAAAAAACCTCTAAGTATGATGTATATACATTCAACGTGTCGATAAACTTATCATAAATGGATCACGCAAAATAATATAACTAACAAGAGACGTAAACAGCCGATTTGGCTAATTCATTATAAAAACCCTGTGTATAGAATAATTTCATCACTAGTAATAGTGATGAAATTCTCTTTCTTCTCTTTCCAATAAAAAGAATTTATAAACACTGTTTTAAACTATCACGGATAATCACAAATTTTTATGGGAATACTTCCGTGAACATAATACTTACTTGCAACACAGTCGAAATATCGGGAGTCCATCAATTAATAACAACCACGGTAAATATCTCGTTATCATAATAATATATAAAGTTACAAATATTATATTAAATCAATACACACGACCAATAATCAATTGCAGTACAACAATAACAATACATCAAACAATTACACTGTCGAAACTAATTATACGCTTAACTGTATAAGATGAACAACTTGGGCCCGAAATACGAGCCTTGTGAAACACCAATCAAGGTGATTGAAGTTCAGAACGGATTATAACAATTAAGGGTAAAGATGATACTCGACCCGACAACACTACTCATCGGTTATGAAATGACGTTGTGAAATTAAAGGAATCTTGTGAATATAATAATGATGTCCAACTTTTGGAGATGCTTCAATGCTTTAATCGTGTCAAGTCGACTTAAGTGCAATTATCAAGTGGATATTGATATAATTATCATGATTGTTTAAATGATTGTTAATGCCAAGCTTTTATTCATTGTGGGTTTATATTGTCGATTAGGTAGACTACTTATATAAGTGAAAGCTTGCCTCAATTTAAGTGATCATCATTATCAGACGGAAGAAGTCCTGCTGAACATCGGCCTCCTCCATGAAGGGGCATTTTGTTTTACTGCACCACGCTTGGCAGGCGTCTAGGTGATTGCAGTAGATTATGCTTTTGACCAAGGATAATGCTACTGCTCATTCCCTGGCTATTTCCTTAGCCAGGCCTTACGGTGCCTACGGGATGAGTTGGAGTGATTCTATTCTAATCGGGACCACTCGGCAAAATTTAAGTAATAATATGCATCGATTGGGGTATACTCTTGTTGCCTACAGTTCTTGTTTCTTGATTAGTAAAGGTCAAAGCATTCTTAGTTGACCTACCTACGTAGTTCAACGCATTCATTTGTTTAGCCTAAGTTTTGCTTTATTATATAGTTAACTAGCTTCTGCTTGAAAATTCTGCGTGAAAATTCCCGCAGAAACCACGTTTTTTTGTTTCGGAATAAAAAGTATGTTATGTTGCTTATGTTGCTCTATGGCCCATAAATTATCTATGTACAAAAAGTCACGTCGATCTATAGCTCCATAGCTGAGAAGAAGGGCAAACTAACACATCTATACAAATAAATAAAATTGTCTGTTTGTAATATCAAAATAACTCAATCTATGCTCTCGAGACATATTAAAGTTCTGCATTTGTTTATACACACATTAAAAAAAGGTTAATAGCATTAAATCCAACTATTCTCGTACCCTTTGCGTGTCACACAAAACCTACATATATTCTAAACCTTCGGCACTACAACCTAACATTAAGAAAGACACATTTCAGCAACAAAACAACATTTAAACCTAACATAAACCACTTGCAACATTGTTCCCACGGGCTAACATTTAAGTTAAATTTAAGTAACGCGCAATAAAGTAAAGTAATTAATAAAGTGATTGTTATTCGGGTACACGATTAACGAGGCAAGGCTGGTTATAAACTGCGAGATATTATGTGGTGTCGATTTGCGTGGGTGGACTGGTGCTAAAACTACTTACGTTATTAACGTAGGTAGAATTCGATTCTGCGCTTTTGTTTTGGAAAGAAAAAGGATAAATAAAAGGAATAGAGGAATTTTCAAAGTTATCGTACCTATGATTAATAAAAAAAATGATTATGTTGGCTTATGTCCCGCCACTCCCAGCTGATTTCGTTCTTTCGGTGGTTCTTTGATCTCTTTCCATTACAAACAAATCGATGAAACAAAAGTTATATAAATATAAACTGACTTATATTTTAACATTTTTGGTCCACCTTTTGAATTATTGATCCAATTTTGATGAAACGAAGAATGGTCACAATCTGATTAATAGTTTAGGAGAAATTCCTGGACAAACAGTATAATTTTATAGGTTCTTGTAACACCTATAAAATTTTGTATATTTTTGTATGGAAGCCGTAATACTAGCTTCATTACGATTATAAAAATTACGTCGATCCAAAACTCTGTGGCTGGGCGAGAAAAGGACAAACAACCAATAAACCAACACCCCATCAAACACCTCCTCCCATTTATTATAGTAGTACTGAAAAAGTGCAATTGGCTTAAACCCATTGGCTTGATTGAACCCATGCACGATCTAAAAACACATTAATCAATAAGATTATACGGTGAAACTGAGTTCTTCCAACTTTAATAGGGATTTTGTGCGTTGAGAACATTAGTAATAGCAAAACATAAGTATTTCAAATAACCACATTACTGTGTAGTGTACCAGTAGTAGCGCCAATGCCAACAATATCCCTTCTCAAACATGTAAAGTAGGATGAAGTAATTGATCACGAGCCAAAAGAAGGGATTCCCAAATGCCACACGTTCTCTGCATTGCGATGCCTCAGATTCCGTAATTTGCTACTTTAGGCATCTTAAGAGCTAATGCTACCTTTATCTTCTCTACAAAATTGAACTGGGTTTTAAAAAGATGTTATAAGTAACGTATACCGTTTATTTGATCGGCCTCCATTGTTTATATTCTATGTCGCTTGAGATTGTGTAGCCCAAGATTCTTACATTCTTTCTCGCCTTGCTAGCTCTACCCTTTGTAATTCTAATTGTAATTTAAATGTTATCGTCAAGCAGCTTTCATAGTGTCCAACCAGAAGCTCTTGTGAGCCAATATCCATTCTAGGAGTAAAACATTTACCAACTTCGACTTCAAATGTACAAAAAATCTCTACCGAATCTCTATCTCCAACAGCAAAACATCTTAGCAAAATTGAAAGAAAATAATGAATGCTATTATATTTATTTCAGGGATATTACACTCTATTACAGTTTTTATATCATTAACATTTTAACAAAAAACAACTAGTAAATGGAACAAACACGTAATGTTTTGCAATGCTATGATTTAAGATCCATTTCAGCATGCAATTAGGATCCAAGGATCTTGACTGATTTTCAGTCGGAACCCAATGTAAACAAACAACTAACAAATTAAACAATAAAAAACAGTAACACATTAGGTATGATAATTTCTTTCCATAAGAATACATTACAACCGACTGATATTTTTGTACAAGCAAGGCAAACTAAAATGAGGCAATGAAACTACAATTAGTCTTAATTTACGTGCCACGAATAGAAAAGTTAATTCTTCTGGACTAATGACATGTATCATGATCTCGCTGTATCCCAACAAGGGATGTATCATGCAACCAAATGCCAGTAAAGATCACATCTCGTGCTCTTTAAATAGCGCGAGAGATTTAGGTGGCTGCGACTTTGATTTGATATCGGTATTCGGAGTAAGAGCTGTTATTGTTCTAGCATCCTATCCTGCTGATTTAAAGTGTGAATTTATTGGTGTTTCTTTGTTTATCAATCCCACCCAAACTATACTGACATTAAAATATTGGACGACATCAAATTTAAAGAAACTTTGACCGACTCGCTTCTTAGCTACAGTTTTATAGTGTTAAGTTATTTAATAAATTTTAATATTATGTAATTTTATTTTAGAGATAATCATTATGTTAAATAATCCATACTTCCGTAATCATATAATAAAGCCAAAACTGTGTTTGTACGTTTGTTGGCTTGTCCTTCTTTCACGCAGTAACGGTGCAACGGATCGACGTGATTTTTGGCATAGATATAGTTTATGGACCGGAGAGTAACATAGGCTACTTTTTATCCTGGGAAAATGCACTGTTCCTGTGGGAACGTGGATGAAACCACAGGCAGAAGCTAATATAAAATATTTGCACATCTAGCGGCTGACAGCCCTGTCTGTGTCTATAGTATTCTACCATTGAACGGGTTTGCCTGAAATTTGGTCAATTAAGTGTTATCAATTTTTTTTACAAGAAATTGTACTGATTTTCTCTGAGCGAAAGTCGACCGCAACTGGTGTTTTATACATGTAATTTTTAAGTCTCGTATTTCGAAAGAGATTGACTTAAGGCTAAGTTCAGATACGCAATCTAAATTTTCATCCGTCAATTCAATCAAAATAAAGTCCACACTAGCTTTGCCAGCCGCAATACCCGAAGGACATCTTGTTTCAACGCAATGGCCCTCAAGTAAGTCATCCTCACAATTTGCAGATTACATAAGATCTGGGATATTGGGTAGATCTCCAATAAATTGCAATGAAGATCGCGACCAGTCCAACCGGTCTAGGGCAGAGGGTTTATGACACAGAATGAAGTCATTGTGACCGTGGCACACATTACGTTCGATTATCGAAACAGATGTTGAAAATAAATAATGAAAATCTAAGTTTATTGAAAGCTTTTGAAGTACTTATATAAGACTAGATTCTGCCCGCGGTTTTCACCCGCATTCCCCCAGGAACCGTGCATTTTTAAAGGATAAAAAGTAGCCTATGTTACTCTCCAGTCCATAAACTATATCTATGCCAAAAAACCCGTCGATCCGTTGCTCCGTTACTGCGTGAAAGAAGGACAAATGAACAAACCAACAAACACACTTTCGCATTTGTAATATTAGTAGGAAGTAGGATAGTAGGATTTTTGAAGCGTTAATGGTTTGGCGGTACTGAGGTCGCCTCTGATCTGTATATCGACTGTTAGCTTAACATTAAATGAGGTTGCTGTCAAACGCAAGACCATTTGGTATTAAAAAAAGTTGTGTTCTACTTTGAGCTTGATCTCCCGAGTCCTGGAGAAGAAACATATCATTTTGCTACCTTAGCAGGGAAGGGCATTGCATTTTCTAGCGTTTGCTTGGCTAGTCTCACCACCACCTCTGACTCAAAATTCTCTTATCGGTGTGTTCCAGTAGTTGCACTCAAGTGCAATAGCTCTCAAGAGCTATTCCTCTTCCTAGTCTATAACTTTGATCACATTGTCCCAAGATAAAAATCTTCTCTGGAGAAAAATATTAGGTCACAAAGAACCTTTTGTAAATAAGATGTATTTAGTTGTAATCGTATACGGCAAGCGACTTGACAAAGCATTCTGTCCGCTAAAAATAAGCTAAGTAAGTACCCAAACAACTCTACCTCTTTTAATCGATCTTCGTTGAAACGCAAAGACAATGTAAATTAACTTGTCCCATACAAACAGACGAAAAAGCATGAGAACTATCGGTGTTTCTATTGTTCGCACCAATCAATTTTGGTACATGGTAATTGTACCATTGATAGCATGTTTTTGTCGACACACATTGTAACAAGACAAATTTTTACAAAGCTGACACGTCAAACTTTTTTGGGAATCTTAAATTTTGTTCGTAATGAGCAATATATTACAAGTGCTTGTACGATAATAGAGGAACAGTATCCTAAGCTTAGTAATAAAATATTTATTAATTTATTTTAAAAATTACATAGTAACAATATATAAATAACCCTTTTAAGGTTGATATCGCTCCTATTCGCACTAAAGCCCACAATACACGAGCTGTGTAATTGTGTCTGCTGCAGTTTGTTAGTGGGAGGACTAACTCTTCTGCGAGTGTCCGTCTGGGTTGTTACCACCGCTTTGTTCGTGAAGTCTGCCGCCAAGCAGTAGTGTGCAAGCATTACTGTGTTCCGGTTTGATGAGCAGAGTATCCAGTGAAATTACTGGGCTTATGAGACTTAGTACCTAGTGTCTCAGGGTAACGAGCGCACTGCAGTGCCGCGCAGGCCTTTGTGTTTCAAAGTTCTGGGTGGCACTGCAATTGTTATGGGCCGGCGTTATGCTTACCATCAGGCAAACGACCAGCTCGTCTCGTTACCAATTAACATAAAAAAAAAAAAGTTTACATGTGGTTTCACGCGGCGTGAGAACCGCTCGTTTAGTAAGGGCGTAACCGTTTGCGTCGTCTTTTATTATTATAAAAACTGCAAAGAAGTGAAATTCTTTGGTAGCGTCTATAATTTCCGATAAATATTTGTTGTTTATTCTGGGAGTGTTAAACTAGAGTGAACAGGTACCTTCTATAGTCTAGACACTAGACCAACGTGCTATGTAAAGGTTGTAAGACAAAGAGCAAGGTCAATAAAAAAAAGAAGAAAAATAAAGTGCTATATTTTACCGATCGTCCCTTACCATTAGGTGAGATTGCAGCCCCAACTGGCTAAAATAAAACATGACCTCATATTTTTACGAGCATTTTACACTTTGAACCTATTCAAGTACAGAAAGAAAGAAGAAAAGAAAGAAAATACATTTATTTGTAACCATTGCCCAAAATATAGATAGGTACATACATTTTAAAGCTAAAATAAGACATGAAAATATTGGGCAGTTGACTACAAAATTGACACAGCTCAGCATAAAGCGCCACCGAAGTAGCGCGCTGGTTTTCAGCTGTGGCCCATTTTGTAGTAGTATATATATATAAGTACGGCTTTGAATTGTCGTTAGAAGGGAGTTGACCTAAAGGTGCTTCGCGATTATTGCTTCAATTTATCTGAGCAAGCGTGACTCAACATGCACGTGAAGGGCACTGCTTGATCGACGGTTGATATTAGGTAAATTTGCTTATTTTGCTGTATACATTAGATTTATGCTAGCTTTTACATCAATCTTGATGCTTTTTCAATTATTCAATTCAATTCAATTTATTCATTAACAATTGTTACATTGTGTTTGAAAAAATTACACAAAAAACATCAAATCAACAATTCAAAGTAATTAATAAATACAAAAAAAGTTAAAATAACAAGTCAGAATTTACGAATTTCAAAAAGACAGTATAAAAAGTAAATAGATAATTAGATACTACAAGATCACTAATGTCATCTACTATTTTGGAGCTTATTGAAATAGCATCGGATTCTAATCCAATTTTTGCTAGTTATTAGATTTGTAATTGAATTTAATCAAAATTTAAATTATGCTTGATTTGTTTCTTAGATTTATTTGCGTTACTAAATACACATTTATTTTATGCTATTTGGTAACGAGACGAGCTAGTAGTTTGCCTGATGGTAAGCACAACGTCGGCCCATAACAATTGCAGTGTCACTCAGAACTTTGAAACACAAAAGCCTGCGCGGCACTGCAGTGCGCTCGTTACCCTGCGACATTAGGTATTAAGTCTCATAAGCCCAGTAATTTCAATGGCTACTCTGCTCATCAAACCGGAACACAGTAATGCTTGCACATTACTGCTTGACGGCAGACTTCACGAGCAAATTGGTGGTAACAACCCAGACGGACACTCGCAGAAGAGTTAGTCCTACCACTAACTAAATTACATTATAGGATTCGAACCAGAGACCTACAGATCGGTGGCCGACGTCACTACCACTAAGCCATCATCGCTTCGATAACCTACCAATAAAAAATATGGTCATATAATTATGCATGACGAAATACCTGCTTAGGTCCAAACAGTTCTTCAATTTAATTGGGCATGACGAAACCACGGAACCATCGAGTCTGGGTTCAGCCAGCGACCTCACGAATCCATGACGGATGCAACCTTACAATTAACGTCTTCGTGACCTACCATTTACACCCATATATTATATCTGTGCTTACTAGGTTGCTATTACAAAACGGTGCTGTATGCGATGCTTAAGTATTACAGCTGTAATATCCAATACAATACCTATAAAGCTCATTTTTGCATACCAATATCACATAATAAAACGTCAATTACAACCATTCTTAACTGTTATTATGACTGGTAGTACAATGGGCGAATAAGACAACTTCTTCTAGACAGTTCTCGACAAAATGTGGCGTCTACTGGTCTGGGTATCTTTTTACTGTAGCGAGGATTGAAAAACAAACGCAAATCGATCATGTTAGTAAAATTATTGTTCATGTTATTATTCTAGTAACTTATTTAGAAAATTATTCTTGTAAATTATTTAAGTAACTTTCGGTATTCAAAAACATTATTTTAGGAACGGGACTTAATAGCGAAAACAATCTACTACTTATATACTCTAGTTTTTTTTAAGGTAATTTCTTTTTTTAACTAGTAGATAGAGCTAGTACATCAACACTAATGCTAACTAATTCACGAAATAATAATTCGTTATTTTTTGGAAATCAAGCTTTTTACACGACTGCCGAAAAAAGGAATGTAATCAAGGTTTCATGTATGTATGTTAGTTTCTTTATTGCACCATAACTTTTAACTGCCTGAACAGATTTAGATGTAGGTAGTGGTTTCGTTAGAATACTTACCTACATCGACTATTCATGACACTGGCTAGACCAGTCGTGTGTTTTTTAATTGTTTTAAGATTACTTCTTTTGTGCAGCATAATCCCAAAAAGGTCTACTCCTGGAGGTCAACAATAATTGTTTTATGAGATTTTGAAATTCGGAATTTTTCATTGAAATTTTCATAATACCTATAAGTATGTACTTTTACATAGATGTTATTTTTTTCAGCTTTTAAGATGTCAAAGATTAATAATAGTTTAGTAGTTGCACAGAATAAGTAATAGTACAAGTAGTAACGATTCAAACACAAATAGTGAGACTTGACCTCCAGAAGCTCGCAGACACAAAACAAAAGCTAATAAGTACATTTAATACTAAGCCTATTTATATTAGAAGCTTAATATACTGGCTATTTATTAAGTGCCATACAATTAATTCAATGCATCACCTGTATAGAGGAAGTAGGCTGATTGATAGTTAATATAATAAATAATCTGCCAATCAGCGTGCCGTATTGTGAGTTTTTTTTTATTTGGCGCTTCTTGATTGGCTAATGAAGTATTAACGATGTTCATTGCCTTCTAAATATTTGTTGTGTTGATATTTGTGTGGGAAGTTATATTATCAAATAAAGAGAACTTAATTTTTTAGATATATCATGATCTAATAATTATCATTAGATATAACCAGGAAATGTTAAGAAAAACCATAAACAGATGTTGACGTTGACCGCAACATTCGTTTACGAAATTTCAGCAAAAAAAAAAAACAAATAGAAGCATGCCACCACAACTTAATTATTACTGAACTGTACTGTACTCATTTACTTAACTGTACTAAATTCGCACTTAAACTACTCAGCGTGCTTTATGAAATAACTTGGTTAATCCAACCACTTGATGAAAGATGTCCTTGAATTCCTCGGTAACTATTTAGGCTTTGTGGCTACCTTAATAGGCACAAAGCTAATCGATATTTAATTTCATAGTTAACCAAGCAATTAGACTTGGAATTTTGAAATACACCGTGGATTGCACATGCATATTAGAAACCAGAAGAAAATTCTCTTAAGAGGGCGTATAAAGCAAAGTTCGAATCTTTGATTTGATTTTACAGATTTTAAATCAGTTGTAATTCACAAGAAGTCTAAAAACATTACACTCTTTTTTTGGTGCAGTCGTGTAAAAACAAATAACAATTAATGCTAGCAGCAGTATTTATGTAGTAGTTAATAAAGGCATTTAGCCAAATGAAACACTAAAAGTTTTATTGTATAACCGTCAATGGTTTTGATAAGTCTTTCAGATATGGTATGCGTGTTTGGATTGTTATTGTGTGACAATAATACTTTTGCGGAAGTAGGACACAAGATAGTCATCTTTTGTCCTGCTTCGTGTGTAAACGAAGTCCTTTGTGATTCAGAATCGTAGGTGCACTGCTACGAAAAAAAACAATAGACTCGTAAATTTTGCTTTTAATGTTTTATTTAAAACTAGTTAAGAGATGCTGTGTCCTGTCCTAATTTTCTGGGGAACTTTTCCAGTTTAAAAACCAAGCGGACAATAGATACTTATTTAAAAAAATTAGGAAAAATCTGAATTTGAGAAACCTACCTACCTGAAGTACCTACCTAGTAAAAATCTACACAAATAAATAAAATTGAAGTGTCTGTTTGTAATGTTAAAATAACAGCTTTTGACTGCATGTTATATAATTAATATGTGTGACAAAAACACAATTTTTAAATTGTTTGTCTGTTTGTTTGTTTCGGCTAATCGCCGAAACGGCTGGACCGATTTTGACTGGATTTTCACTGGCAGATAACTGATGTTACGTGGAGCACAAATAGAGTAATGTGAAATATAAGAAGTTTTAATGCTCTTTATGATGTTCAGTATTCAAAGAGTCACTTGAGCAGCAAATACCTTTACTTTACTTGAGTACCCTTAAAATTACCTAATTTACGTAAAAATAAAATGCCTACCGAAGGCAACAAGATAGCAAAACTCGTAACCTGTACCAGTGTTTTTTGTCACCGACTGTACTCACAGAACAGACATAGCCTACTCTGCGGTCACAGGCACAATAGTCATACATACATTGTGTAACATTTCATAACCTGTCCAAACCACCAGTGTGCTAAAGCACTTGACACTCCATTGCGCGCAATAGAGTTGCGCGCGATGCAATAGCATTGCAATGCTTCGTGAACACAGATTTTATCATCTATCAAGATGCCAATAACCGATGAAGTAAATCCAAAGAGGTGTCGGTCAAAGGTTAACATTGCACGATTTGCCCAAAAATAAAAATTAAATTTAAATCATATTTTGGTAATTTTTAACTGCAATTGTAATTGCCAGGCTTTAGCTTATCGTCAGCCATTCAAAAAATCGATTCGGTGCCAATTTTGGATGACTACGAGTAGAATAAACGCACTGATAAGGGCTCCTTATAAAAAACACCCCAACAATCCCACCATACAACACAACACCCAGTAACCGAATTCCTAGATCGTTATAGTTGTCACTGAATATGACAAATGCCATGCAGCAAGGTGTGAGAGCAGCTCGCTGTAAGAACTGGAATGTGGGATTCTGTTAATATGCAAAACAATGAACATAATTACGATATCTATTTTGTAATATGATACATTGAGTTAAGGATATTGCAATCTAGTCTCATTACACAGAAGATAAATTTATTAAACTTTTTTGCTACACTCATATTTTTATCTCATTTTATGTTTGATTCTAATTCTTTCGGGCTATTTTAGACAATTTTCTGTTGGTTGTGGAATTACCTAGGTTCTGATCGTCAGGAAACAATTAGGAAGAATCACGTCAAATATTTGACAAATTGTTATTTATTGTCATATATTTTGACAATCATTCCACAGTCATACTCGTATATCACAAAAAACATGGAAACGCAAATTAATTTCTGGTACATAATTGGTATCTATCGGGCAGATTAATGATGCTCTACAGTAACAACTCTAATCTACTCTATGCTCTACAGTTAAAGTACATAACAAAAGTGATTTCTTTTTTTGTGTTGTGCCAGAATCAAATTTGAACTAACTGAAAAAAGGAACCTTTTCTTATCAAACCTCAATTGCTAACACTAGTATAATAATTTTGTACAATATTAACTGCAATATATGTTTATGTATTTTTTATAAATTATGTTTATGACTTGAACACTGCTAGCCCACTTTTTATTGTATTTTTTTTAATTTCACTAAAAAGTTGTACCTTTGTAATCGTGATTCAGCTTTTGATCTTTTCTAATTAATGCCTTTTATTCTTGTTTCAGGACCCATGAAGCGACTGTCATGCGTATAGCGGCACTAATCGCCCTACTGCAGGTATGTTTACTGCTTATGCGATATTTCACGTGCAAATTTTCGATTACAAAGCAACTTCAAATCTACAGACTTCTCAAAAGCTTAGATTGAGTTAGTTCTACTACTTTGTACCTGCACTATCAAGCTTACAAGGAAGCCAAAGGTTTTCTCTATGGTTATTGACCAGTAATGAGCCAAATAATTTGACTGCGATTTGTCTGCACTTGTAGTGTATACTGTGCCCTAGAATAAACAAATTATTATTGATAAGAGTTTGGTATATCATCATCTTCCTGTACTTGTCTCATTTTAAAGTACTACTAACTTATATCTTTCTAGTAATTTATAGAGGTAAATTTTGTCGCTCTAAGTTTGTTTGTTACCGCAACTCTCTGAAAGCACTTACATAATTAAAAAAAATATATTTGAATTTCATACTAATCCAACCATTCTGACTAGGTATATAACTTAATAACAAAAACTAAAATTGACGGACCGTTTTTTATTTTCAAATTTAAAAGGGACCAACTTCGAATTTATACCCAATAAGTTATATCCAATGACAACAGAATCGTCACTAATCGAACTATTCTGTAAAAAGTTATGTTCGATATTCATCACGTTATATAGTGGCGTAAAGAGTGGATAATGGGGAGTGGATAGTGAATAGCGGAAGAAGAAATTAAAAATTGTGTTCAGTAATGTGTTCGTATAGCACCTTTATCCAACAATACAATTCAAAAAACAGACTGAAAAGGTCCTTTATTCGTTTGAGAACACCGAAAACAGTTAACAAGTGTCGCTTTTTTTAAATTTACAAAATATCCATTATTATAAAACCATGTGTCTTTTACTGAACACAATTTGTAATTGTCTGGATAGTCATGATATCCCGCTGGTTAAGGCTTATCCCTTCTTTACGCTACACCCTGTATAAAATATTATGAAATAATATGTGGATGACTTGAGAACCTCCTCCTCCGTTTTTTCGTCAGGCAACCTCGCAAGTCTTGTAGTTTTCGAGATTTCGTGATCAACCAGTAAAGTTACCCGTAATAAACATACTATACGATTATCACATACTATCGATTATACCTACGTACTAATATGTAATAATAATTGATATGACCCTTTTTGAACGCTAAGGGCCAATCTTTCAATTGCAGCGTTAGTGGACTGATTGCTAGTGAACCGATAAATTTTATTGGTCCGTTACCTGCTTGTCATTTTTTTTCGGGTCTTTCAATACGAATTTAATGGACCGTTAGCTACCTAAGGTTTATTTCTTTAGAATGGCAACAATTTATTTACGTCTGCCTTCACCAAAAAGTTACTATAGCTCTGATGATTCAGAGAATTTACGAAAAGTTTTTTCTTGGCATTATATTGTTGGCATCCTTTTCTTATTTGCAATAAATACATATAGCCATCCTGTAGTCAAGCGAGCGAGGCAGCCCGGAACATATCTGGTTAAACGTCGTTTTTATGTCACTTCTACGTGTTGTTATTTGCATAGCGACCGCTTCTCCTTGGTTACTTGTTGTTTTTTTGAGTTTTTTCATTGGATTTAAAATATCGCTTTTTCTGTGGCGAACATACCACAGAAGCCAGGAAATAAAGAAAGAAGAATATCGCTTTTACCGTGAGATTCAAAATGAGTGAAAAACTGAACGCAAAATTACCAAAACGAAAAGAAAAGGGCTGTAAATTTCCTCAATGAACAAAATAAGTTTCGTCCCATTTGCATTCTTCCCAATGATCAGTGCGATTCCGAACAATATATTATGGGGGCATGCGTTGCTGGTTGATACTTTGCAAGCGAGGCAAAACGCGCACTTGGCGCCAGTCCCATCACTTCAGCTTCCACATATTATTTATAATGTTAGATTTTTATAAGTTTACAGTGTTTTGTATATAATTATATTTATACTTTTTTACAATTGTAAACAATTTGTTTTTCTGTAAAACTTTTATTCAAAATGAGGAGTGTTGATGTGGGGTCATGCGTTGCAGGTTGATATTTAGCAAGCGAGGCAAAACGCGCTCTTGGCGCCAGTCGCACCACCACCCTGCAACCGCGTGCCCGGCAGCCCTCGCTTTTATGTTTACGTGTGTCTTAATAAATGAGCATTAATTAATGTGACTTCGGGCTTATGATTTCCTATCTAGTAGAGTGAGCACATACCTATAGGGACACATACCACCTAGCACCTACAACTAAAATATTCTAATCAGTAATCATCCTATTCCTCAATTATTAACCATTTAACTTCTATAGAAACTGTTATAACCTTACTAGCTTCTGCCAGCGGTTTTCACCCGCGTTCCCACAGGAACCGAGTATTATCCGGGATAAAAAGTAGCCTATGTTACTCTCCGGTCCATAAACTATGTAAAAAATCACCTCGATATTTTGCTTCGTTGCTGCATGAAAAAAGGACAAACAAACAAGCCAACAAATTAACAAACAGACAAACACACTTAGGATAAGGTAGTTTGGCTTTGACATGACGAGTTAACGAGAGACTAACAACCTTATCTGGCCATAAAACAGTCCGATAAAGTTATACCTCCGATACGTATTTTAGTCCTCCGTTAACTCGTAACTGTCACTTGAAAGATTCAAATTTCTTCTATCAGAGCAATAAGTCTTAGCTGATTCTTTAACGGTAGACTAAGGACGTTATCTCACTCTTGAAAGATCCGCCCTAAAGATAAAGCCATTAACCGAGGGGTAACCGACTCGCTTAACCATAAGAATGTCGATAAAAAATAGGATTCCGTTACCAGTCGGTCATTGAATACCCATTGTACATAACCGAAGTTGATGACATGTTTTAACCATAATCGAAGAGATAATCGACTTTATTTCGTAACAATAGCAGTCTCGGACTTATGGCGAGGTCAAAGTTTATTAAGTCTGTAAGATCTCGATAATTTTGTAATAAGTTATCATGTTACTATCATGTTAAAGAGGGTTACGTAAAGAATTAGAATAATTAGAAATTATTTAACACACTTGATGACAAGGGTGTTTAAAATCACTCTATAGACAGGTCTTTTTAACGGACTTCCAAATAAGGAAATTTCGATCCGACTTCCTTTTTCGACTTCAAATAAAGGAGTTTATAAATTTGACACGTATGTGTGTGTTATTGGAACTGCAATATATGCAATATATTCAATATAATCTATTAGGGCTTGGTATCCGTCTGGGTTGGTACCGCCGATTTGCTCGTGAAGTCAGCCGCCAAGCAGTAATATGCGAGCATTACTGTGTTCCGGTTTAACGAGCAGAGTAGCCAGTGAAATTACTGGGCTTATGAGACTTAATACCTAAGCGGGCGCACTGCAGTGCCACGGAGGACTTTGTGTTTCAAAGTTCTGAGTAGCACTGCAATTGTTATGGGCTGGCGTTATGCTTACCATCATGCATGTCGACCAGATCGTCTCTCTATCAAGTAACATAAAAAAAATAGATCACACATAACGTATAATTCATTCCAAAACTAAATTGACAAAAATTGTGTGGTACTGCTATTATCGTTAGGGGCCGGTGTCACGCTTACCATCAGGTAAACGACATGCTCGTCTTGTTAACCAATACAATTAAATAACGATACAAATGAAATAGAGTTGCTTTATAAGGAAGCCACATTTACGTTAGACTGTTGCATAAATTACCTAGTCTAATGCAATATTGTTACTGTATTTTGTTTTAACAGTTTATGAAAGAATAGGTACGTGAGAGCGGAAAGAATTCATTGTGTGCACTTTAAACAATAAATTATAGATTTAACGATAATATAACTTGTCTGGCAATAGATCCTTGGTAGACTGCAGGTTTAATTGTAACCGGTCAAGTAATTATTGTATTAAGTACGGCTTAATGCATCACCCCTTGTAATAAAGCCTTGTGCTTATGAACTTATTAATAAAAACCACTGGGTATAATGTCCGTGTTAATCCAAAATCACGATTATCAAGGTCATTGAAGAGGTCAAGTTTGGATTGATGTTGTCATGAATGAATGATGTTTGGTTTGGTGTTAAAAGTAAGACACTTTATCTTGTCTTAAAATAAAACAAGAAGTAGTTTTTATATTTAGGTAAGCTTTAGGTACCTGCCTAAATATAAAAATTATCTCTTGTTGTAGAACGTCTACGTCTACGTGATAGGTTACTTACCCGTCTGTCTAGCCGATTCAAACTAGATGGCTAATCATCTATTTATTTATCTTCATCGACTTATCATTTACTTCTGCTGACTTATTTTTGATAGGTATTTCATTTTATTCAGTCTCTATAATAAATGGTCAATGACCCACTGAGCGCTACTGTTTATAACTGCTATATACTATTATTTATCCTGTGTCTATTCAAGGACCAGTTCGATTTGTTGCTTATTCTAGACAAGCTGCTGCCTGTGGTTTCACCCACGTGGAGATATTAGATTTTATTGTTTTTATTTTTTTGCGCGGAACCTTATTCTTTTTCTAAATTACAAGTAGCCTAAGACTCCTTATAACATCAGCTGTCTGTTAGTGAAAGTCCCGTCAACATCGGTCCAGCCGTTTCGGAGATTCCCTGTAACAAACAGACAGACAGACAAAAAAATTTAAAATGGTTGTTTTGATACAGGTATCTTATATACTTTCATATGCATTTGGTAAAAGGCTGTTATTTTGACATTACAAACAGACACTTCTATTTTCTTTATTGCTTATTCTAGATAATTGCTACATAAGGTTGAGACTTTAGTTATGAATTTGTTAATGACAAAGAATGTAATCTTAAAATATCGTATGTGGACGTTATCCGGCTGATGATTAAGATCACACCATCAAATACAATTAACATTATCTTGGACAGTAATTTGACCTTCAAATCGCTGCAGCTGTCGCTAGCTGCAGCTGTTCCAGATGACACACTCACTGCCGCCGAGCTGAACCTCCAGCTGGCTGGAGATAATGCGCTCTCACAGTTCTACGAGAGCTCTGAAGATGCTGGGGTCCACTTCATGCGAGGCGCCAGAGCCGCAGACTCACCTCTATCCCCTGACATAGACGTTCAGTGCGGAACTGACTCCATTGAAGTCACAGTGGAATTCAACGATGTGTTCGACGGTATTATCTACAGCAAGGGATACTTGAGTGATCCTAAGTGCAAGTAAGTATACTTTTTGTTGTCTTTAATATTTTAGTGCTTACCGACACTAGCGGATGTTCACGTAACACAACGTACGCTTGCAAGCCGAAAGAAGTCATCATCTCAAGAATTTCGGAGTCAACAGCGATCGCTACCATAGCCTAGTTGGTTAAGGCGTCTGGTCTAGGTAATCAGAAGAGGCAAGTTCTAATCCTGTTAGCAGCGAAATGTTTGAGATGTATTATTTTTACGCCTTGTTACCTTGACTGAAAGTATCTAAATGAAACTATAACTTTATTATTTCATAGCCATTAAGATTACTGCCATTACAAACATAATTTAATTTCATAAAAGCTCTCCTTTCTATTAGCATTTGATTCGTGATAGTTACAAAAAATGACATATATTTATAATGAATTAAGTAGGTACTGTGATCACGAGATGAGAAGTTTTTTACAAAAGCCATAAATAAAGCCTAGTTTTTTATTGTAAAAATTAGAGAGAGTATGCTTTCTTTTAGTGGTCACGATCGAAAGAGGAAGAAGCACAAATATGTGCATAGATATGTGATATGCATAGAGGCTATTAATTCATTACCTATTAATTACTATAACCCTTAACCCTCTTTACTGCTTGTTGGAACCAGATTCACAAATTTTAGTACGTGCAAGCAATCGAATCGCTATCCAAGACAGGTCCTGCAGGTTTGTTTTCTATTGCAGATTTCTTTAATTGGCATCTCAAACTTTTCTTTTCCAGATACGTGTCGCTTGGAGGCAGCCAATCCCGTTACTCTTTCCGAGTGCCGTTGAATGGCTGCGGCTCCCGACCCTTGTGCAACGCCTGTGGCACCATCGACAACGTACTCGTGTTCCAGGCTGATGACCTTGTGCAAGGATCCTTGGATTTTGCTAGAAAAGTAACTATTTTTTGATTTCTAAAAGTTTTTATGTGATTTTTTGTGCTTTGTACTAGTTACCTACTATTATGTTATGATATGCTTCTAAGTAGCAATTGCTCAATAGCGGCATGTTTTCGTACTAATAAGCATATACGTAGTAATAAGCATGACTGTCCGTAGCCATTGTCTAATATTTATGATGCACCTAAGGTTGCTGTTTCAGAACAGCTCATAATATCCAGGCTGATTTGCTCTTTCAACTTTTCAGATATCATGTGCGCGTACATCCTTCGAATTGTCAGCTGGTGGCAACGCCATTGCGTCGCGGGAGAAGCACATCTTGAAGCTGAAGCCTTTCATGGTGGATATGTTAGATGTAGTTGCTGTCGAGGGCCCTGCTGGGGGCGTCGAATGCTGGATGGATATCCAGAAGGGAGTTTTCCCCAACGTAAGCATCTCTTGTTTTATAATTTGTTTATAGGCGTGATTGTTTAGATTTTTTCACTATATAGCCTAATCTTAAGCTACGTTGGTGAAATGGTGGTCAAAGACACAACAGGTCTGGTTCTCAAGTATAGCAACACAACGACAGGTTTTAATTTTATTTTACTCACTTTTCACTACTTTTACTATCACGCTAATTCGTATCTTGTATTTTTCAGACTACTCCTCTCAAAGACTCGATTAAGATTGGTGAATACCTCACAATCCTTGTGTATCTGAAGGACGTTAGGAACCAGTTCAACTTGAGGATTCATGATTGTTGGGCGTATGATAATGAAGAGTACGACAGCCCGAGGACTAGTAAAATCCAACTTACTGACCAAGAAGGATGCCCGAGGTAAGTTATCAATACTTTTACTTTGTAGGTAACGAGTGATACAGCTGTAGGTGTTGTCAAATTCCTAGGCGTTTGACAACAAGACAAATAGGTATTTTTTCTTTTGTACTTCCTTAATCTCATAAATTTTCTTACAGAAAAAAGCTCATTGAAGGATTTAGCAAATCAACTAATACGGGCCGAAGTGGAGCAACTTTGATCGCTTACAGCAAAGTCAGTGCTTTCCGCTTCCCCGAGACTGACCAAGTCTACCTTACGTGTAATGTTGAGGTAAGTCTTGTTATGATGCCTTTGATTTTTTTTTTCATTTTTATTTATTTATCAAAAAAAAAGTCTTATAGATACATTCTTGGTATCTTTATATAACTTGTCTTAATTTATTTTCAGCTTTGCACTAGTAACTGCGATTCTAGCTGTAGTGGAATTACAACGGAAGTATCCACTACGATCAGACCTTACACACCACCTGTAACTTCGTCAGGCAATTGCTATCCTGGCAGCACTGATCCTCGCTGCCCCAAGCTACCACGCTGTTATCCTGGAAGCCCTGACCCAAGATGTTTAGGACCCTCAACACCTCCACCTCCTCGTTGTTATCCGGGCAGCACAGATCCTCGATGCCCAAAAACAGTAATACCTTCTCCATCAACTCCTGTACCAACAACTTATGTTCCTACTTCTCCTGCCTGTTACCCTGGCTCACCTGACCCTAGATGCCCTCAACCTTCTCGGCCGACCACTATATCCCCTCCAACTTATTTACCACCATCTACTACAGGACCTCAATGTTTCCCTGGCTCAGCAGACCCACGATGCCCTAGGCCGACTACACCTGAGCCACCAAGATGCTATCCTGGTAGTCCAGACCCACGCTGTCCTAAACCAACAACGCCAGCTCCACCAAACTGTTTCTTCGGTAGTACAGATCCAAGATGCCCAAAACCTACAACACCTGCGGCTCCTAATTGCTATCCTGGAAACACAGACACAAGATGCCCTAAGCCTACTACTCCGGAACCACCTCGGTGTTTTCCTGGCAGCACAGATCCTAGGTGTCCTAAGCCTATAACCCCTGTGCCACCAAACTGCTTCCCAGGCAACACTGACCCTCGTTGCCCTAGGCCAACAACACCTGTTCCAAGGCCAACTTGCTATCCAGGCTCTCCTGACCCTAACTGCCCACAGCCATCGAGACCGACCACTTTGAATCCACCAACATATTTACCTCCTGACCAGATCGTACCCAAATGCTTCCCCGGATCTACAGACGCTAGGTGCCCACGACCCACAACTCCGGCTCCGCCAAACTGCTACCAAGGAAGTACTGATCCTCGCTGTCCCAAACCAACCTCTCCTACACCACTCAACTGCTTCCCAGGTAGCTCAGATTCTCGTTGTCCTCAACCGACAACACCTGCACCACCTCGCTGTTATCCGGGCAGCACGGATCCGAGATGCCCACAGCCTACCACTCCGGCACCAGCAAATTGCTTCCCAGGAAGCACGGACCCGCGCTGTCCTAAACCAACTACACCTGCACCTCCTCGCTGTTATCCAGGCAGTGTAGATCCGAGATGTCCAAAGCCTACCACTCCAGCCCCACCAAATTGCTTCCCAGGTAGCACTGACCCTCGTTGTCCTAAACCCACAACACCTACGCCTCCTCGCTGTTATCCGGGCAGCACCGATCCCAGATGTCCACAGCCTACCACTCCGGCACCACCGAATTGCTTCCCAGGAAGCACGGACCCGCGTTGTCCTAAGCCAACAACACCTGCACCTCCTCGCTGTTATCCGGGCAGCACCGATCCCAGATGTCCACAGCCTACCACTCCGGCACCACCAAATTGCTTCCCAGGAAGCACGGACCCGCGTTGTCCTAAGCCAACAACACCTGCACCTCCTCGCTGTTATCCAGGCAGCACCGATCCAAGATGTCCAAAGCCTACCACTCCGGCACCACCGAATTGCTTCCCAGGAAGCACGGACCCGCGTTGTCCTAAGCCAACAACACCTGCACCTCCTCGCTGTTATCCGGGCAGCACCGATCCCAGATGTCCACAGCCTACCACTCCGGCACCACCAAATTGCTTCCCAGGAAGCACGGACCCGCGTTGTCCTAAGCCAACAACACCTGCACCTCCTCGCTGTTATCCAGGCAGCACCGATCCAAGATGTCCAAAGCCTACCACTCCGGCACCACCAAATTGCTTCCCAGGAAGCACAGACCCACGTTGTCCTAAGCCAACAACACCTGCACCTCCTCGCTGTTATCCAGGCAGCACCGATCCAAGATGTCCACAGCCTACCACTCCGGCACCACCGAATTGCTTCCCAGGAAGCACAGACCCGCGTTGTCCTAAGCAAACGACACCTGCACCTCCTCGCTGTTATCCAGGCAGCACCGATCCAAGATGTCCACAGCCTACCACTCCGGCACCACCAAATTGCTTCCTGGGAAGCACGGACCCGCGTTGTCCAAAACCAACTACACCTGCACCTCCTCGCTGTTATCCGGGCAGCACTGATCTCAGATGTCCACAGCCTACCACTCCGGCACCACCAAATTGCTTCCCTGGAAGCACGGACCCGCGTTGTCCTAAGCCAACAACACCTGCGCCTCCTCGCTGTTATCCGGGCAGCACTGATCCCAGATGTCCTAGACCTACGACACCATCACCAACTACACCTGTACCTACCACAGTTTGTTATCCAGGCTCGCCTAATCCAAACTGCCCTCAACCTTCTCGGCCTACCACTTTAAATCCACCAACTTATTTACCCCCTGTCACAATTGAGCCAAAATGCTACCCTGGATCTACAGATGCTGGCTGTCCTAGGCCCACTACTTCTTCTCCTCCAAACTGCTTCCCTGGTAATAATGACTCTCGTTGCCCGAAGCCAACTACTCCCGCACCACCAAGATGTTACCCAGGTAGCACGGATTCACGCTGCCCTAAACCTACAACGCCTGCCCCACCGAACTGTTTCGCTGGAAGCACCGATCCACGATGCCCAAGACCAACAACACCGGCTCCTCCCAGATGTTTCCCTGGAAGCACCGACCCCCGTTGCCCCCAACCAACGACACCTGCGGGTCCCAGATGTTACCCAGGAAGCACTGACCCACGTTGTCCTAAGCCCACAACGTCACAACCAGTGTGTTATCCTGGATCACCTGATCCCAACTGTCCGCAACCACCACGTCCTACCACTTTGAATCCCCCTACATATTTGCCTCCTACTACAGCCCAAGTGACGACTCCAGCTGCTCCAAACTGCTACCTTGGTAGCACTGATCCTCGCTGCCCTAAGCCAACTACTCCTGCACCACCAAGGTGCTATCCAGGTACCCAAGATCCCCGTTGCCCTAAGCCCACAACGCCTGCCCCACCAAACTGCTTCCCTGGAAGCACCGATTTTCGATGCCCAAGACCTACAACTCCTGCTCCACCAAACTGCTTCCCTGGAAGCACTGATCCTCGTTGCCCAAAACCAACTACTCCTGCACCACCAAGGTGCTATCCAGGAAGTCAAGATCCACGGTGTCCTAAGCCCACAACGCCTGCCCCACCGAACTGCTTCCCTGGAAGCACCGATCCTCGATGCCCAAGACCAACAACACCGACTCCTCCCAGATGTTTCCCTGGAAGCACCGACCCTCGTTGCCCAAAACCAACTACTCCTGCACCACCAAGGTGCTATCCAGGTAGCCAAGATCCACGGTGTCCTAAGCTCACAACGCCTGCCCCACCAAATTGTTTCCCTGGAAGCCAAGACCCTCGATGCCCTAAACCAACTACACCTATTTGCTATCCTGGCTTGCCAGACCCAATCTGCCCTAAAACACCTACCACACCATCACCTCCAAGGTGTTTCCCAGGTAGCACAGATTCTCGTTGTCCCAAGCCTACTACGCCGGCTCCACCTAACTGCTTCCCTGGAAGTACAGATCCGCGTTGCCCGAAACCAACAACTCCAGCTCCTCCCAACTGTTACCTTGGTAGCACTGATCCTCGTTGTCCAAGACCAACGACACCTGCTGGTCCCAGATGTTACCCAGGAAGCACTGACCCACGTTGTCCTAAGCCCACAACGTCTGCACCACCAAAACCAGTATGTTACCCTGGATCGCCTGACCCCAACTGTCCGCAACCACCACGGCCTACCACTTTGAACCCCCCTACATATTTGCCTCCTACTACTGCAGGCCAAGTGACGACACCAGCTCCTCCAAACTGCTATCTTGGAAGCACTGATCCACGTTGCCCTAAGCCAACTACTCCTGCACCACCAAGGTGCTATCCAGGTAGTCAAGATCCACGGTGTCCTAAGCCCACAACGCCTGCCCCACCGAACTGCTTCCCTGGAAGCACCGATCCTCGATGCCCAAGACCAACAACACCGACTCCTCCCAGATGTTTCCCTGGAAGCAATGACCCTCGTTGCCCCAAACCTACAACTCCTGCCCCACCAAACTGTTTTCCTGGAAGCAATGACCCTCGTTGCCCCAAACCTACAACTCCTGCCCCACCAAACTGCTTTCCTGGCAGTACTGACCCACGTTGCCCACGACCAACGACACCTGCTGGTCCCAGATGCTATCCAGGAAGCACTGACCCTCGATGCCCTAAACCTACGACCCCTGCCCCACCTAACTGTTTCCCTGGAAGCACCGATCCACGGTGCCCAAGACCAACAACACCGGCTCCTCCCAGATGTTTCCCTGGAAGCACCGACCTCCGTTGCCCCAAACCAACGACACCTGCGGTTCCCAGATGTTACCTAGGAAGCACTGACCCACGTTGTCCTAAGCCCACAACGTCTCCACCACCAAAACCAGTGTGTTATCCTGGATCACCTGATCCCAACTGTCCACAACCACCACGTCCTACCACTTTGAATCCCCCTACATATTTGCCTCCTACTACAGCCCAAGTGACGACTCCAGCTGCTCCAAACTGCTACCTTGGTAGCACTGATCCTCGCTGCCCTAAGCCAACTACTCCTGCACCACCAAGGTGCTATCCAGGTAGCCAAGATCCCCGTTGCCCTAATCCCACAACTCCTGCCCCACCAAATTGCTTCCCTGGAAGCACCGACCCTCGATGCCCAAGACCAACAACACCGACTCCTCCCAGATGTTTCCCTGGAAGCACCGACCCTCGTTGCCCCAAACTTACAACTCCTGCTCCACCAAACTGCTTCCCTGGAAGCACTGATCCTCGTTGCCCAAAACCAACTACTCCTGCACCACCAAGGTGCTATCCAGGTAGCCAAGACCCTCGATGCCCTAAACCAACTACACCTATTTGCTATCCTGGCTTGCCAGACCCAATCTGCCCTAAAACACCGACCACACCCTCACCTCCAAGGTGTTTCCCAGGTAGCACAGATCCTCGTTGTCCCAAGCCTACTACGCCAGCTCCACCTAATTGCTTCCCTGGAAGTACCGATTTTCGATGCCCCAGACCAACGACACCTACTCCTCCGAGATGTTACCCTGGTAGTACAGATCCTCGGTGTCCTAAGCCTACCACACCTGCACCACCAAATTGTTTTTCTGGCAGTACCGATCCACGATGTCCTAAACCGACAACACCAGTCTGCTACTCGGGCTCACCAGATCCGAGATGCCCACAGCCACCTCGTCCTACTACTCTAAACCCGCCTACTTATTTGCCTCCTGTGACTATTGGTCCTAAATGCTATCCAGGTTCAACAGACTTAAGATGTCCCAGGCCAACTACACCAGAACCTCCAAAATGCTTCCCTGGCAGCACTGACCCTCGCTGCCCCAAACCTACAACTCCCGCACCACCTAGATGTTTCCCAGGAAGCACAGACCCTAGGTGTCCAAAACCCACGACTCCTGAACCTCTAAAGTGTTTCCCAGGAAGCACAGATTCTCGATGCCCTAAACCCACAACACCTGCCCCACCAAACTGCTACCCTGGAAGCAATGATCCACGTTGCCCCAGACCTACAACGCCTGAACCACCACGTTGTTTCCCAGGAAGCACAGACCCTAGGTGCCCAAAACCCACGACTCCTGAACCTCCGAGGTGTTTCCCAGGAAGCACAGACTCTCGATGCCCTAAGCCTACAACACCTGCCCCACCAAACTGCTTCCCAGGAAACCAAGACGCGCGTTGCCCCAGGCCCACTACACCTACTCCACCAAGATGCTTTCCTGGAAGCACGGATTCAAGGTGTCCCCGACCAACCACTCCTGAACCACCACGATGCTACCCTGGCAGTCCCGATCCAAGGTGCCCACAACCTCCACGTCCTACAACACTAAACCCTCCTACTTACTTACCACCATCGACAGCAGTACCTACACCTAAATGCTACCCAGGATCAACAGATCCTCGCTGTCCAAAACTGACAACACCAACTCCGCCAAACTGCTTCCCAGGAAGCAACGATCCACGATGCCCCAGGCCTACAACACCTGAGCCACCACGTTGTTTCCCAGGAAGCACAGATTCTCGATGCCCTAAACCCACAACACCTGCCCCACCAAACTGCTTCCCTGGAAGCAATGATCGACGTTGCCCCAGGCCTACAACCCCCGAACCACCACGTTGTTTCCCAGGCAGCACAGACCCTAGGTGTCCAAAACCCACGACGCCTGAACCTCCGAGATGTTTCCCAGGAAGCACAGACTCTCGATGCCCTAAGCCTACAACACCTGCCCCAGCAAACTGCTTCCCAGGAAGCCAAGACCCGCGTTGCCCCAGGCCCACCACACCTACACCACCAAGATGCTTCCCTGGAAGCACGGATCCCAGGTGCCCCCGACCAACTACTCCTGAACCACTACGATGCTATCCTGGCAGTCCCGACCCAAGGTGCCCACAACCTCCTCGTCCTACAACACTGAATCCTCCTACTTACTTACCACCATCGACAGCAGTACCTACACCTAAATGCTACCCAGGATCAACAGACCCTCGCTGTCCAAAACTGACAACTCCAACTCCGCCAAACTGCTTCCCAGGAAGCAACGATCCTCGCTGCCCCAGGCCTACTACACCTCAGCCACCACGTTGTTTCCCAGGAAGCACAGACCCTAGATGTCCTAAACCCACAACACCTGAACCTCCGAGGTGTTTCCCAGGAAGCACAGACTCTCGATGCCCTAAACCCACAACTCCTGCCCCACCAAACTGCTTCCCTGGAAGCAGTGATCGACGTTGCCCCAGGCCTACAACGCCCGAACCACCACGTTGTTTCCCAGGCAGCACAGACCCTAGGTGTCCAAAACCCACGACGCCTGAACCTCCGAGATGTTTCCCAGGAAGCACAGACTCTCGATGCCCTAAGCCTACAACACCTGCCCCAGCAAACTGCTTCCCAGGAAGCCAAGACCCGCGTTGCCCCAGGCCCACAACACCTACACCACCAAAATGCTTCCCTGGAAGTACGGATCCCAGGTGCCCCCGACCAACCACCCCTGAACCACCACGATGCTATCCTGGCAGTCCCGACCCAAGGTGCCCACAACCTCCTCGTCCTACAACATTGAACCCTCCTACTTACTTACCACCATCGACAGCAGTACCTACACCTAAATGCTACCCAGGATCAACAGATCCTCGCTGTCCAAAACTGACAACTCCAACTCCGCCAAACTGCTTCCCAGGAAGCAACGATCCTCGATGCCCCAGGCCTACTACACCTCAGCCACCACGTTGTTTCCCAGGAAGCACAGACCCAAGATGTCCTAAACCCACGACGCCTGAACCTCCGAGGTGTTTCCCAGGAAGCACAGACTCTCGATGCCCTAAACCCACAACACCTGCACTACCAAACTGCTTCCCGGGAAGCAATGACCCACGATGCCCCAGGCCTACAACACCCGAGCCACCACGTTGTTTCCCAGGAAGCACAGACTCTCGATGCCCTAAGCCTACAACACCAGCCCCACCAAACTGCTTCCCAGGAAGCCAAGACCCGCGTTGCCCCAGACCCACCACTCCTGAACCACCACGATGCTACCCTGGTAGTCCCGACCCAAGGTGTCCACAACCTCCTCGTCCTACAACACTGAACCCTCCTACTTACTTACCACCGTCGACAGCTATACCAGCACCTAAATGCTACCCAGGTTCAACAGATCTAAGATGCCCAAGACCTACCACCCCCGAAGCTCCACGTTGCTTCCCTGGAAGCACAGATCTTCGTTGTCCTAAGCCAACAACTCCGGCTCCACCAAATTGCTTCCCTGGAAGCACTGATCCTCGGTGCCCCAGACCCACTACACCTGAACCACCACGATGCTTCCCTGGAAGCACTGATTCTCGTTGCCCGAAGCCAATAACACCTGAACCTCCTAGATGTTTCCCAGGAAGCACAGATGCTCGCTGCCCCAAACCTACAACCCTTGCCCCGCCAAATTGCTACCCCGGAAACACAGATCCACGTTGCCCTAGGCCAACCACACCCGAGCCACCTCGTTGTTTCCCAGGAAGTACAGACCCTAGGTGCCCAAAACCTACAACACCTCAAGGTCCAAGATGCTTCCCAGGAAGTACAGACCCTCGCTGTCCCCAACCTTCTCCCACTCCAAGCTCCTGCTACCCAGGATCTCGAGACCCCAAGTGCCCTCAGCCGTTCGCGCCAAGCAGCACTAACCCTCCTTCGACATACCTTCCACCATTCCCAGCTGAAAATGAAATTAATTCTCCAAGAGTCAGCAGATTGGCATCGCCCGATGATGAAGACGACTCTCAGGATGATATCGGTGAGAAATATTTATAAATATAATACTTATGCCTAATAGTTGCAAAACGCTATCACCACCGTGGTTTGCTATACGCTTTTGATATGAGAGCAGCATTAGGTACAAATTGCATGTGTAAATTTTTCAAAAAGGTCTTCTTATGAAAATTTAACCTAATGTAGCACACAAGCGGCGCAAGTACGGATCTTTTCGATCGATAAAATTGACAGTTCTAATTGATAAAGTGGGTTTGGTCGACTTTTTATATAATTTATCGAACCTCGATATAATCGACAAAAGTTATCGAATAGCTAAGTCGAATCAAAAGAGAATATAGAGCTACTACAATACTTTACGGTCAGACTTCGGTACTCGCAACAATCGATAAATTTATCAGGTTTTTCGATACGACAAATTTATCGAACCGACTTCCGTACTTGCGCCGAAGGACATTATGTATTAACATCGAGAAACTAAATACATATCCTAAATATTAAAATAATAATGTTTAATTGGAATTGTTATTGTTTCAGAAAAAGGGTGTTAACCCTAGATATTTTCTGACAACTCACGAAAGAATTTGTTACAGATAACTTCGAATTTTCGAGGACACAGCCAAGGTCCCGAAAGGTGAGAGACCTGAGCCACGCCTTCGAAGGACTATACACGAGTGATTCCTCGAACTACATTGCCGTCGGGTCCATCTTCCTATCGATGCTCTCCATCTTTATTGGTGTATACATGTACAGTAGACACATCAAACGAAGAAAC
Organism: Crocallis elinguaria; assembly: GCA_907269065.1. Classification (NCBI taxonomy): domain Eukaryota; kingdom Metazoa; phylum Arthropoda; class Insecta; order Lepidoptera; family Geometridae; genus Crocallis; species Crocallis elinguaria. Next base: position 6,798,716 of record OU026076.1, read on the forward strand.
GACACTACAGCCCTCAACTCTAAAACTACGAGCGTTTGTTGAATGTAAATAAATTATATGGTAATAATTGTGATATTATAAGTAATGAATTACCATTTTTTACCAATATTTTTTACGAAATGGCTGCTTCGAAGGGATAGTTAATTAATTTCACTGCCTTTAGCTTTACTTTTATCATGCGCTTTAGTGAGCATGCCTATTTTATTTTATAAAATAGTGCCATAACGTTTTGTCCATATTGCATACAGTTATTGTATATTGTTTATAATCCCTAGTCAATGTATGTATTCTATTCTGAAAATTGTAATTCTTTCGGGGTATTTTTATATAATTACTAACATCATTGATATACTCATTTGTGATATTTTTATTGTAAATATATAATTTTGCCAATTCACTATTGTGGCCATTCAGTGTGTAAAGTACTGTGTTTATGACTTTGGGTACATTTTGTATGAGACAGCCACAATTTTCGTTAAATACATACAATTGTGTATTTAGAAAGATACAAAATGGACTCACTGTCGTTGAATTTGATTTTCATTTTTGTAATTTTAGTAAGATTGCTTTTCGAGTGAATCTAAGTAAAACATTCTATGAATGTTAAACATTGTTTTATTTTCCTTAATCCTTATTTTTATCTGATCAATTATTTTTAAAAGTGTCTAAACTGATAAAGTGAGGCTAAGTGAACCGTTCATTCCCGTTGTCCCCCAGCCCAAAGAGGTCCACTAAGGAAAAAGGGCACAACTAACATTTTAAAAAAAAATGAGTTATAATATATATTATATTTAGAATCAGGAGAAAAAGGTGCATCTGCTCAATTTTTTGTAGAATTTTATCTTTAAAGAATTCGGAGATACAGTACAGAATCAATAGGCTTCCGCACTATATATGGAGCAGAATATGGCGAAAACTTTAATCCTTATTATCTCGGTTTGACGAAAATGATAGACGTGCCCTTTTCTCTTACGACGGCAGACTAGGCCTCCCCCGTATTGGGGGCGGGACAAGTATAGGATGATAAATTATTCATAGAGGAAACTAGGTACCTGATGCGTCGCGATTTATCCACTTGAAGATTTCCTTTCTGTATAAAAAAAACTATTTTCATAGAATTCGGATTTAATTAAAAATTATGTTTACACATTTTTATTCACAATATTAAATATATTTTTTAACAAATAAAATGGGGTACGAATAAAGCGTCGATTGAGCAAAACGTAGCAGAAAATCTAACTAAATTAGGTGTACAAGACATACTACATCCACAATATCTATAATATATAGGTACCTTTATGTTACACATAATAATTATTAGTTTACGATTTCACAACTATACAAATCAATCAATGCAATGGTTACTAAACCAATAGTTTCAGTATTTAAAAGTTATGTCAGATAGCGCGGTGCAGTGCCGCGAAGCATTTTGCAGTCGAAAAGACCGCAGGCGTGACATGAAGCATCGTTAAAAAAATGGGAATCTACGTCACAAAAACGAATTGCTTTGAAAAGTGAACCTTTTGATTACTATCTCACTTGATCATACGTGTTGGTGCAGTGACGATATACAATGTACCACATTTATTTAACACTAGCTGCCGCCCCGCGGTTTCACCCGCGTGGAGATTTAGGATTACATGGTTTTTATTTTTTTGCGCGGAACCCTAATTCTTTTTCTAAAATTAAAGTAGCCTAAGTTACTCCTTGTAACATCAGCTATCTGCCAGTGAAAGTTCCGTCAAAATCGGTTCAGCCGTTTCGGAGATTACCCGGTACCAACAGACAGACAGACAAAAATATTAAAAATGGTTGTTTGTTGTAGGTACCTACTACCATATGCCTTTAGTAAAAAGCTGTTATTTTGACATTACAAACAGACGCTTCAATTTTATTTATTTGTATAGATAAGGTCATATAGTGGTTATATAACCACTAAAGTAAACCCATTACAGAAATATTTATTAATCCTTACAATTAACTACATTAGCGTTTCTAAATTCTATCGTTCTGTAAGTTTAATCTTGATCGGTCCGTTAGGTGTGTACATCGGGTGAATGTGGTAGTCCATTGGCTCGTGATTGTATTCCATCTTGAAGGCTTGGACAATCTGAAAGAAACAATAACCTTTAGAACGCTTATAAGTAGGTATAAACCGTGCAAATCTTGTTGAACTCTCTGAACAGAGAGCAGGGTAGACGCTTATGCAAACGTACGTTTGCTTCTCAGAATAACAACGCTTTTGCGTCAAGCGCGCATTTCGAGCATCACGAACTCCGCGCTTGACTCAAAAGCGTTGTTATTCTGACAAGCAAACGTACGTTTGCTTGAGCGTCTACGGTCTGCATTAAGAATGGGTATAAAACCGCGCATGCGCGTGTGGTACAGTTACTGTTGATATGTTAGCTTTGGCGCATGATGTATATTGTGTTGCTAGTGGTAGGACTAACTCTTCTGCGAGTGTCCGTCTGGGTTGTTACCACCACTTTGCTCGTGAAGTCTGCCGCCAAGCAGTAGTGTGCAAGCATTACTGTGTTCCGGTTTGTAGAGCAGAGTAGCCAGTGAAATGACTGGGCTTATGAGACTTAATACCTAATGTGTCCGGGTAACGAGCGCACTGCAGTGCCGCGACAGACAGACAGACAAAAATTTAAAAATTATGTTTTTGTTATAGGTATCGCATATACTTTCATATGCATTTAGTAAAAAGCTGCAATGGTCGATATTACAAACAGACACTTCAATTTTATTTATTTGTACAGATCTGCGCTCATCCAAGCCACCTGCGACAGAGGGAATCCTAGTGAAGCGTTTACCATAAAAAGTGACGAATGGCTTTACCTTCGCTATAACAGTATGTATTTCTAGCTCAGCGAATCGCCTCCCCAAGCACATTCGTTTGCCGAAACCGAACGGTAGGGATGCGAAGGCGTGGTGCCGCGCCCCGGGCGAGCGCTGCAGCCACCGCTCGGGACGGAACACTGACGCATCCGTGAAGTACTCGTCACTATTGCCCATCACGTAGTGTTGGAAGATCACTTGCGTCTGCAAAAAAACACGATCGAAGTTTAGTTTTATCAAGTAGATAATAATCTATCCATACACAAATAAATAAAATTGATGTGTCTGTTTGTAATATCAAAAAAAACAGCTTTTTACTAAATGCATATGTAAGTATATACGGTACCTATAACAAAACTACCATTTTTACAATTTTTATCTGTCTTTCCGTCTGACTGTCTGTCTGTCTGTTTGTTTGTTCCGGGTAATCTCCGAAATGGCTGGGACCAATTTTTGACGGGACTTTCACTGATAGATAGCTGATATTTTAAGAAGTAACTTAGGTTACTTTTACTTTAGAAAAATAATTAGGGTGCCGCGCATAAAAATAAAAACCATGAAATCCAATATTTCCGCGCGGGTGAAACCGTGGGCAGCAGCTAGAATGAAATATATTTTATAGTGTTTACCGACACTAGCGGATGTTCACGCAAATATATACATCACAAAAATTTCACTTCCAACAGGATTCGAACCTGCGTCTTCTGGTTTATCTATACCAGACGCCTTAACCAACTAGGCTATGGGAGCAATCGATGTTGACTATGAAATTTTTGAGATGATGTTTTCTTTCCGATTTACAAGCCGTAGGCTCCATCTATTATTATTATATAGTTATAGACAGGGGCGTATTTATTTACCATAGGGCCAAAAGGGCCATGGCCCGGGGCGGCAGGCTGCGAGGGGCGGTGTAAGCAGAAGAAATTTCAAAAAGCCCACTTAAATAAGGCTCTTATTAATAAACAGTGTAAAACAGTTGAATACTTAGTTAAACTGTGTTTTATTTCGAATCAGTTTAAAATTGTCAAAGAGCAACAAAGAAAAAACTATGTTTACCTAAACCCCCGTTTAACACTGTTTCTTAATAAGATCCTAAATTTCGTAAGGTGGTCCTGGGGGGGGGGCGGCTCGTGGGTGTAAGTTTGATAGACACCACGATGCGGGGCTATGACCAGCGCGACGGTAAGGCGGCGGCGGGGCCTGCAGGCCCAGGGCGCTGAATCCTAAAATACGCCACTGGTTATAGATAGACCGAAATTAAAAGATATAACTTACCCCTCTAGGAATATTATAGCCGCAAATATTTGTGTCTTTACTGAGTTGTCTCCCGTTACCAATCACCACGGGATACATTCTGAAAAATAAGAACAAATTTTACTTTAGACAAACTCTGTTCAAGTACCGACTAAAATTTCCAAACCTGTTTTAGTTGGCCCTATTTTCAAATTGTAGAGAAATCTACAATTCGAAAACAGTTTTTTATACTGCAAAGCAACGAGAAAGACTGGTCGATTTCCTTATGGTAAGCCTAAACTCAGCAGTGAATGATTACAGGGTAATGATTATGATGAAGCCTCACTGTAACAGTTGCAGTGCCAACTAAAACGTTATAATAACACATCGGATCACAATCTCGGACATCAGCAGGGTGATTTTAATTCACTCGGAATGATTCCGTGTAGGAAGCAACTGTTTCTGATAATTTATATCTCGGAATCGCATTCCGACAGAAAAATACTGTCTTTTTTTTTTATTTTTTATGTTATTAGGTAACGAGACGAGCTGGTCGTTTGCCTGATGGTAAGCATAACGCCGGCCCATAACGATTGCAGTGCCACCCAGAACTTTGAAACACAAAGACCTGCGCGGCACTGCAGTGCGCTCGTTGCCCTGAGACATTAGGTATTAAGTCTCATAAGCCCAGTAATTTCACTGGATACTCTGCTCATCAAACCGGAACACAGTAATGCTTGCACACTACTGCTTGGCGGCAGACTTCACGAGCAAAGCGGTGGTAACAACCCAGACGGACACTCGCAGAAGAGTTAGTCCTCCCACTAACAAATCTGGATTATATCCGTATTTATGCAGCTGAGTTGTCGAATCTAACCGGGAAATTACTCTTACGTATTGCGATTTCGATATATAAACTATTCATCCAGTCGCTTCCGACACGGATATCATTCCGAGTGAATTAGAATAAACGAGCAGGTATTAAATCTCATAATTTCACTGTTTCTTCGCAGGTTACGTTATTTGTTACCTCATGACTTCTTTGACACAGGCCTTCAAATAAGGCATTTGATTTGTATCGCCGGGTTTCATTGGTCTTCCATTTAAAGCTTTGGAGATTTCCTCGTGGAGTCTGTCTTGGACTTCTGGCCTAAGTGACAGTTGGTACAACGTAGACGCTACCGCATTCGACGTCTGAAATAATTATAAAAAAGTCTAGATAGAATCCCACTAATATTATAAATGCGAAAGTGTGATTGTTTGTTGGTTTGTTGATTTGTTGATTTGTTCAGAGCAACGGATTGACGTGATTTTTGGCATTTATTTATTTTAAATCAGTTGCTGCGCTTACAGCGTTGCCAAAACGCACAGCAACCTAATTATAATCTAAGTAGACCTACTTAACATTAACTTAAAAAACGAATACAACAATTTAAAAATAAAAATATGCACAATTTCATACAAAAGACGTCAAAACCTCTTGTTCCTGAGCGGTCTACAAGAGTAACTTAGGCTACTTTTTATTCCGGAAAAATGCATGGTTCCTGTGGAACGCAGGGGAAAACCGCGGGCAGAAGCTAGTGATATCCATACAGATAAATAAAATTGAAGTGTCTGTTTGTAATATCAAAATAACAGCTTTTTACTAAATGCCTATGAAAGTATATACGGGACCTACACCAAAACAGCCATTTTTAAAATTTTTTGTCTGTCTGTCTGTTTGTTCCGGGTAATCTCCGAAACGGCTGGGCCGATTTTGACCGGACTTTCACTGGCAGATAGCTGATGTTACAAGGAGTAACATAGGCTACTTTTATTTTGGAAAAAGAATTAGGGTTTTGCGCAAAAAAATAAAAACCATGAAATCCAAAATCTCCACGCGGGTGAAACCGCGGGGCAGCAGCTAGTATAATATAAAACACAGGTGAAGGTGAAGGTGAAGGGTTGGTTCCTCTTAAGTCCTACCACGTGCTCACCGTATCTATCCCTACAAGGAACATGTCTAAGGCCGCGACAGCCGCCACCCGCGGGCCGGCGGCGGCCACCAGGTCCTGTAGCAGCGACTTGCTGCTGCCGCTCGCTCGGCACTCCTCCAGCGCCTTCTCCACGTGGCTGAGAGTCACGCTGGAACGTAATGCTATTGAGTTTACAACAGGCGTTAGATAAAAAGAATATAATGTATTTTTTGAATCACAACCTTAGAGGGTAAATACTAATATCAATGGTCACAACAAAGGGACAAGGAATAAAATTGTAATGTACCTAGAAAGATAGATAGAAAATTCTTTATTGCACAATCATAGTTGAAAGTACCTACATTTGACGGCTCCGTAGCTAAGTTGGTAGTAACCTTGCCTGCAAAGCGAGGGGTCCCGGGTTCGATTCCCGGCCGCGGTAGATTTTGTGTAAGCATAAAATTTGTTCTCGGGTCTTGGATGTTTGTGATGTGTATCTGTGTGTGTCCATGCCACCTGCGACACAGGGAATCCTAGTGCGGGGTTATGAGTGTAAGCGTTTATTTACATAGGCGAACTTAATGCTATAAAGCATTATCTTCCAGTTAACTTCAATGTAATGTGGTGATTTTACACGATAGTGCAGATAATCTTGATTGAATAGGTTTTTCTTTATGCTATTTGGTAACGCGCCGGCCCATAACAATTGCAGTGCGCCCGTTACCCTGACACATTAGGTATTAAGTCTCAAAAGCCCAGTAATTTCAATGGCTACTCTACTTATCAAACCGGAACACAATAATGCTTGCAAATTGCTTGGCGGAAGTCCTCACGAGCAAAGCGGTGGTACCAACCCAGACGGACACTCGCAGAAGAGTTAGTCCTACAACCTAGGAATAAAAATATTGAAAGCTATTTACCTGAGGATAGTATCAAGCGCGGCAACGTATCTCCTAAACATAGCGGTGGGGTATATCCTCCACCACGGTGCTCTCAGCTCCAGTTCACCGACGCTGATGAAGAATGTGTGGACCGCGTCTATGAGCCGCTGGCTCTCCGACCCTTCGAGCGCGTTGAAACAACCCAGACGGGTGTCTAGCGCTATCAAGCCGAGAGCTGGAAGATAAACAGATAAGCATTTTATTGATAACTAGCTGTGCCCCGCGGCTTCGCCCACGTCAAATTCAAAATTCAAAAGTCTTTATTCAAATAGGCCCCAAAGGGGCACTTATGAAAGTTAAAATGGCTCTAACAGCGGGCCTCTGCAACATTCGTCTACCCGAATCACAGACTAAAACTAATGCTGTCCGTAATAATGTGTAATGTCCGTGTAATGCTGTAACGTAGGCTATGTTACATCCTTGTAACATCAGCTATCTGCCAGTGAAAGTCCCGTCAAAATCGGTCCAGCCGTTTCGGTGATTACCCGGAACAAACAGACAAACAAAACTTTTAATAATGGTTGTTATCCTATAGGTGCCGTATACATATACTTTCATATGCCAGTCAAACGCTGCTATTTTGATATTACAAATAGACACTTCAATTTTATTTATTTGTAGTATTATATTTTATTATTTTTATATCTATAGCTATATTCTGACCATGACTTAAATCTTATTCATATAACTTCGGATCAAAATGGTTGGTGTACTTGGACCTTACTGCCGATTAAGAAGAAAGCCAAGAAACTCGTCGCCAAGTTTCAAAGAGAAATGTCGTATGGAATGTACTGCTCTTAATTTTAGGAGAATCTACGGTGGACGATGACGAGAGAGAGAGAGAGAGAGAGAGAGAGAGAGAGAGAGAGAGATCTTTTCCCAACAGCAGGACACAGTATACCTAAGTTAAATAAGTATAAAAAATGCGAAACTATGTTTTTTAACCCAGGTGCGGATAACACATCTCTATTAGCCTCTTACACACGAATTGAGGGTAGACGCATGTGAAGTTCTGATAAAATTTACTCAAACTTACATTCTAAGGACCACTTATGGACTTCGTTTAAGAAATCATCAGGTGTTTCTTGATTCTCGTCTCTCATTTCTCGTAACCTGAAAGGGGTAATACATTACAATAAACACAAATATTATGATTTATGATTGTTTTATCCCTTAGGTAGAATTCTATACTTAAAGCAAAGAAATGACTAGCAGTAGTTAGCCATCGTTATAAACCAACTTTTACAGATCATATCACATGACACTGAAAATCATGCGAGATTGTGATAAAAAGTTAAGATATTGAGAGTACACAGTCATCATTATCAGCCTGAAGACGTCCACTACTGAATATAGTATAGGCCTTCCCTAGTCAGGGAATCCTCTATTACTTATTTAGCTCTTAAAAGACGTTGGTCTTTTAAGAGCACAAAATAATGATATGATCACATAAAAAGTTTCGAAATACAGCCAATAATATTAAAGGACTCGATAATAGTTTTTATTGTTGAACATTTTGAAAAAGACACAAAAGAAAAATAAAATAAAAACATGCACTTGTGTATCCGTGAGTGCAAGTGTGTGTGAGGATGTGTGTATGTGTATGTGTATGTGTGTGTATGAGCATGCGCATTTTTGTAAATGGAAGAAGGTGTAGTAAATTAAATTCCATCTATTATTAATTACGGCAAACTCCCCGGTTTGCCATAATACACCATGGCAGACCTATTGGTGATTGCAGATTATGGTGCTGACTGAGGAGAGCGCTACTGCCCATTTCTAGCATATTCCCTGAGGTGGATATTACAACACCAACGGGAAAAGATGGGGTAGTCCCATCCATGCCGGAACCACCTACTAAATGCTACGAAATAGGTATAACAAATAAAAACCTTTGAACAAAAGCATCGGCTACTTCCGCCACGGGAACTGTGTACTGAGCTGCTGCGCCTGCGCTGAGTGCAACTCTTGACACCTTAGTTCTGAATGCAGCCCAGGAGTCTCCATGCCTGTCACAAAAAAAAATATCATGCAACAAACAAAAGAAAGTAAAAACTTAACATTTATTTGACAAACACTGTTTTAAACTTTCACGGTTATTTACTAATTCACAGATTATAACGGGATATTTAACGTGATTATTATTGAGCGATGAGCACCCGATATTTCGACGTTGTTGCAAGCATCATGTTCACGGGAATACTCCAGGGAGTATTACGTATACAATGTGTGAATTTATTTGACATCCACAACAACGAAACAGCAAAGCATTATTACAGCAACGCAAGCATTATTTATGCTCATTGAAAGGCATTTTAAAAAAACTTGGTGTAAGAGAGCGGTATATCATTGTTAAATAAATAACATAATGAAAATTAACTGATAAATACAACTTACACGGCAATAACTCCGGCACAATTTTCTTCAGCCCCGAAGAAGTCTTTTCGAAGCGTGTGTTTGTAATAGTTTAGAGACGGCATGGATGGTCTGAAATACATAACAATATATGAAACCATATATTAACAAAACTATACAGACGAGGCGCAATGAAACTTGTTAGAAAATCTAAAGTAAGCACTTAAGCAGCTTCTATATAATATATAAACCTTAGATATTGCATGTTAAGGCGTTACCCCGAGTTAATGACATTCATCATTCTGTCCTCTTTGCACACACTGTCGGTTTGCGTTGTTGTAAAAGAGACGCAAGATACACATTTATAAAACCTTATGAAATATATGTGTATCTTGCTTCTCTTTTACAACAACGCAAACCGATAGTGTGCAAAGAGGACAGCATGATGAATGTCATTGACTCGGGGTACCGCCTTAACATGCAATATCTGAGGTTTATAGGTATATAGAAGCTGTTTCAGTACTTACTTTAGCTTTTCTTACAAGTTTCATTGCGTTTCGTCTGTATAGTTTACTTAATAATATGCTTTATTTATAAAATCGTTTATGTTTTTAAAATTTTTAAACTATCCTATATATTTATAATTTAACATAATTAAAAAAGTATGTACTTATATGATCTTTATTGACATTTTGGAATTGTAATTGTACAAAAAATTCTCACCTATGTGGCGCGGCGTCTTCTCCTCTGAAGACTCTCTCGACTTCGCCGGCGTCGAACACAAAAAGCATGTCGGGACGGCCGAGAAGTCCTTCCATCTTGACGCATTTTCCGTATTGCTTAAGTAGAGACAAGCAGACTTTATCAATATGCTCCACTGAATATCCACCTAGAAATTAAACAAAAATACATTAAAAAAAACATTAAAAATCTTTTTGAAATTTAGCAGCAAAAAATCGTCTTTGTTTCACTTTTGAAAGGTAATAAGTTGCTAGAACGTTAAATGCAGTCCATCTTAACTTGATCCAATGCTACTAGAGTCTACGTTTTGGTATTTTTTACAAGCTTTTTATATTATTACAAGCTTTTATTTAACTCGCACGCCCTTATTCATAAAAGCTCAATAAGATAATCTATGCTTTAACCTGCTCTGTCAACTTCTCGTTGACGGAAGCAGCGGCGCAAGTACGGATCTATTCGGGTCGATAATATTCGATAAAATTGACAGTTCAAATCGATAAGGTGGGATTTATCGAGCCTCGAAACAATCGACAAAAGTTATCGAAAAGCTAGGTCGAATCCAAAGAGAATATAGAGCTACTACAATACTTTACGATCAGACTTCGGTACTCGCAACATTCGATAAATTTGTCGAGTTTTTCGGTTCGACAAATTTATCGAACCGACTTCCGTACTCGCGCCGCTGTTACGCGTGAAAACGAGACAAAACACTTTCTAGTAATTAAGTAAGTTACGGAACGTTTACGAATAAGGGGGAAATGTTTTTATGTATGTATGATGGTGAATGCACTATACCTAGATAGATTGATTGTCTCTAAAGACTTTTAAGTTAGTTTTAAGTATCAGAGTAAGTTACTTTTATTTAATTGATGATAAGTAAGAAATGTTTTTTTTTTTTTAATTTTGTTATTTTACACTCTATGGACACGTGGTCCATACTCTTATAAGATTAGGTCATATATTAATAGAAATTAACGATATAAAGAAAAAAAAAACATCAAGACGGGAACTATGGTCTTAAACTAAATTAAAATAGAACTAAATTACAAGACAACAGAAGGATTACAATTGGAGTTGACCAGACACCACAAGCGGCACCCGTTCACGAGTATGACCCATGTGCCAGCCATCGCTCTCCTTCAACCATTACCATTAGTAAGAAATGTTTCAATTATATAATAATGTAAATATCAAACAAAATGTGCGAGCCCTGGAGCTTGCAGAGCAAAATAAACAAAATAAAAAAAAATATTTAAGTTCGATAATAAGGACTTATAACTAGTCGTAAGCAAAGCCCAAACTTTACCCTATTACCTAACCTTAAATTGCCCCACATACAGCTATTAACCGTAATGCCACACCACAGACATTGTGTTTACGGATTCTCTTTCCACTTTCACGATCACGACTCTCAGTGTAACGTTACGAGTGCAAGAGAGAGCCCTCTCACGTTTTTGGAAAATGAAACTGCGACTGATAAGTTTGAAGTCGACAAAATTATTCAATCAGCAGCGCAAGTACGAATCTTTTCGATCGATAAAATTGACAGTTCAAATTGATAAAGTGGGTTTTATCGATTTTTTATATAATTTATCGAGCCTTGATACAACCGACAAAAGTTATCGAATAGCTAGGTCGAATCCAAAGAGAATTTAGAGCTACTACAATACTTTACGATCAGACTTCGGTACTCGCAACATTCGATAAGTTTATCGGGTTTTTCGATTCGATAAATTTATCGAACCGACTTCCATACTTGCGCCGCTGTACAGATTACGTGCGTTGTAGAAGCTGCAGTTCAGAGGCAGTTGCAAAATACTTAGCAAGGTTGTTAATCCGCAAGCAGATTTGAATGTCTGGGTACTTTCTACTCGATTTTATAATTTTAAACCGGCTTTGCATTTGCCAAATGGTAATTAACTGGTTTGTAGCTTTATCTAGGTGTAAGATAGCATACTAATATTTTAAGCAATTTGATGAAAAAACACCCATCGTGCTGAATAGATTGGACTCAACTTCTATAGAACCTTCTCGCTCGGTCGGTTGCATTCATGGTACGGGCGCTTAGAGTCATTTAACATTCATGAGCGCTCATTTGAGGCTTATGTGAATGAGGAAAAAGTATTAAATTATACAAGTATATACATACAAATAAATAAAATTGAAGTGTCTGTTTGTAATATCAACATAACAGCTTTTTACTAAATGCATATGAAAGTATATACGGTACCTATAACAAAACAACCATTTTTTAAATGTTTGTCTGTCTGTCTGTTTGTTCCGGGTAATCTCCGAAACGGCTGGACCGATTTCGACGGGAATTTCACTGGCAGATAGCTGATGTTACAAGGAGTAACTTAAGTTACTTTAATTTTAGAAAAATAATTAGGGTTCCTCGCAAAAAGATAAAACCCATGAAATCCAAAATCTCCACGCGGGTGAAACCGCGGGCAGCAGCTAGTACAAAATAAATTAGCAAACGAATCAAATATAAGAAATCTGTAAATGTTTAGGTGTTAAGAAACTGAATGTACGGGAACTAATTGCTCTTCCGACGGTAACTGAAGATCTACGAGGGCAATAAGTAAGTATCTAAATTGTATTGAGTAACAAATAATACAAATATGTACCTACGTATAGTTTAGTGTAAATAATCTCGTTCGCGTCTGCGTCATACCAAAGTCATGCTCCGATAATATGAGCCGTCAGCGACCATGCAACCACCGTTGCATAAGATCAGAAAAATGTGGTATCGCATGTTCAGACCACTCATGTACAGGTATATTGTGTACGTTATTACTAGGTCATTAGAATTAGATTTTTAAAAATAGATTTTTTATACATATTGAATTAAACTTTTTAACTTGGTTTTGGACTGATTAAGCCTATATTATAATGAATGATTGATGACTTTAAACCGGTCCATTGGATCATCCAATCGCGAAAAGTGTGTATAATAATGCTTTTTCCTTTCTGGCAAATCCCGTAACAAATGGAACTGGAAAATGTCGCGGGATCCCGGAATATCGGGACTTTTTCACTATTTTCCATGAATTTGTGACCAATAAGTATGTACAATGTCGCAGTAAATGATTTCGATATTGACTTTTGACGTGCATGTATCTGCTTGTACTTTATGCGTACTTTATTTACGAACTTGTATTGTATTGTATTGTATTGTACCACCAGCCAAACGACCAGCTCGTCTCGTTATCCAATAGTAAAAAAACACCTTATATCCTTTCTAAATATTCTTAGTTTAATTTTATACTTATGCACTTATCATAGCTAATTCGTTTTGTTTCCTGTCTTATATTAAAATAAATATTGATGTGGTAACAGGCTCGTGAACATAAGTTACGAAAAACACAATCATTTCAAGAGAGACCGTGCACCGTTGAACATACGAGTTTTGCAAGAAAGGAAACGCGTTGCGTGCCGTACCTTATAGCGGGAAACTGACTTCAATTACTACAAATATATTGAGTTTTCTATGACAAATAACTAACACTAATTACGAATATTTGACTTACCACAATTCTTACACAACTGCACACAAAAGAAGTGTAATGTTTTTAGGGTTCATGTATGTATGTATGTATGTATGTGAGTTTCTTTATTCCACCATAACTTTTAAATGCTTGAACAGATTTGAATATATGGGGTATCCTTGGAATCCTCCCGAGTGATGTTTCTTAGGTTAGGGTAGTAACTTTTGTTACATCGAGTTAAATCCTTAATATTATAAATGCGAAAGTGTGTTTGTTGGTTTGTCCTGCTTTCACGCAATAACGGAGCAACGGATTGACATGATTTTTGGCATAGATATAGTTTATGGACCGGAGAGTAACATAGGCTTTTATCCCGGAAAATGCACGGTTCCTGTGGGAACGCGGGTGAAAACCCGCGGGCTGCAGCTAGTTAGATATATAGGTAATGTGGGGAATGTCTTTAGAATGTGTAGAGGCGAAACACGTGTCGAAGGTCAGCTTGAGTTCGGCGTCGCGAGTAAGTAACCATTGTTTACTAAAAAATTGACTAACTTTTTGAGTTCAGCGTTATGTACATACATTTAAAAATCCGATCATCATCCATCCTCATCCAATCCCGACCGTATTCACTCACAGCGACAGCTACTAACAGGAGCATCGCTCGTAAGCACATAAAGTGTATAACATTACTGCAGCTGACTGTACAAGTTGTGAAGAGAGCAGCTCATTTGCCTGAAGGTAAGCCACGCCTAATTGCAGTGAACTAAGAGTTTAATAAGAGCGAGTGTGGCCGAGCGGGAACTTGTGCAAGTTTGAATCCGACGCACCACAGTTCGAATCTCGACTCGGCTCGCACCAATGACTTATAATATCAATTTCACACTCGCTCTAAAACGGTGAAGGAAAACATCGTGAGGACACCGGCATGTTCAAGAACCACAAAATTCGAGGACATGTGACATCGACCAAGCCGCACTGGGCCCACGTGGTGGATTATGGCCCATACCTCTCTCTGAGAGAAGGCCAGTATCCCAGCAGTGGGAGCGTAAGAGGCTGGTAATGAAGAGCTTAATACCTAAATAGCGATGTATCGGTCATCGTTCGTCACCCTGAGACATCAGTTCTCAAGCCTCAAATAGCACGAAGGTTAATAACCTAATAAAAATACTAGTAATATAATCAAGAGGAGACTGCACAAGAATCAACATTACGTCCTTGTCCTACATATTATAATTTTATGTTTTTCGTAATGAAACAGTAGATTTGTATGCTGGGAACGTCGCGTGGACAGTTACGAAAATAATGACATTGTGAATTATTGTGGATTGCATTATGTTTTATTGCATTTTAATTGTATTTTAGTTGCGTGTGGAACGTGGGGCGTTGTGATCTTTAGTTTTATGCGTTATCGTTTGACTAATAAACCATCTGACAAGGGACAAAAGTAAACCACCAGGGACAAAAGTAAACCACGAGGAGCCAAAACAAAAAAAGGGTCAATCGCTTTATAGCGTTTGACCATTATTTTATATGATTTTAGTGCAACCGCACATTAGTAGTTATTTGACCACTTCAATCTCTTAAGATTCTCTTTCTCTTCTCTTTCTTCGTAAGAGAAGGTAATATGCAAGGAATGGGCAGCAGCATCTTGGTGACGTTACACGTCAAATATTGAGGAAATCTATGTTCAGAAGTGGACTATCGGCTGAAGACGATAAACAAAGGACAAGTGAACTGCGATGCAAATATACCATCATTTTAGGTACATTGTTGCAGTGAACGGTTAATGATCTAGCCCAGCAAAGTTACTAGCATTTTACGAGCCATTCACATAGCCTCTATTGTTGCTTAAGACCACTTTAGGTAAATATGTACCTTTTGCTTGCTTAACTTTACGGGCACATCAATCATATGGCCCTGCGTGACAATTTTGAAACGGAAATGACGAAAACTTCCGACAAGTAAATTGCTTGGTTTCTCGTCACAGAGTTTAAAAACGGTTTTCGAACTCATCAGTGGAAAGGTGGAAATGGTACCTATCTTAAATTTTGTCAAAAGTAATACTAAAAATACAAAAGTGAGTTTCTTGGTTTGGCATTCTTTCACTACATTCAGCTTTCTGCCAATGAAAGTCCTATCAAAATTGGTCCGGCCGTTTCGTAGATTAGCCGGAACAAACAGACAGCAGAGACAACAATTTTATAAGTTGTGTTTTTGTTGTAAGTACCGTATATATATATATTCACGTGTATTTAGTAAAAAGCTGTTATTTTGACATTAGAAACAGATACTCAAATTTATTTGTATAGTTTATTTATTAAACATGCCCTTACCGATATAAGGTGTGAACCTCCACGTATTGCCCAGTAGAGGAAGAGGCTTAGGCCCCGGGACTTCCTCCCAGGTCTTCACAGATGACACAGTCTCGAAGACAGGTGACTCCAGAGCGGCGTGAGTGGATCTAGAGCGCTGGCCGTGCACTGGGCAGGACTTTGGAGCTTGCTTGGTTCCTGTCAAGATTTAACTGGATTATCTGCTGAAATGGGCACCACAATTATGGAAACACGATACTTGGGCTGAAATTGCTCTTGCAGTGACTGGCAATGCCTCGCGCTCTTTTTGTAGCTGCAGCATGGCAACACTCACTGGAATCATTGCCCCTATGATCATAATCAGTGTTGCCGCTATGTTTAGTCAACCTTGAAGTGTCAAAATTTCGATAACCATATTTCTTTTAATACGCAATATATTTTTAAGTACGTCTTTTTTTTTTAATAAATGTTACAACATTACCGGTTTCAAAAATACATCCTGTCTAAAAATGTTGTACAATTAAACAAATATTTATAAATAATTTTAATATCAATGAAATAGTATTTTGGGATAAGAAAGAATCAGAAATTTCAAATTAATTTTAATTTAAAGGAGATTAAATGTATCTCATTCCTTTTTATGTGTACCTAGAGATAAAACAAAAATGGCCATTTCCCAACGTTTGTCTAATCGTATAAGTTTCTATAAATTAATCCATTAATTAAAGAGCCAGTTAGCAGTTCGTGATTTTTTCTATCTCAGGAATAAATCTTACTTTCACCATTACAGATTCTACAATAAGATAAATTAATCCAGATTTAGATAACATACCAATATCGAGTCCACCGTCCGCCTGGTAGCATCGCGCTGATGTTGAAAGGTGCCGGGCACAGAGCCATTTCACGACGGCGATTCTACACTTCATTATCGCAAAACCTGTCAAATTTATTTTTAAATCAGGTGAAAGTGTAGAGTAACTAGTTAAAAATAACTAGTATCGTTCCAAACGGTTTGAAATAATTATTATACGTTTATGTATCGTGACGTATACCACAGATATTAAGTCTGTGACGTATACTTATTCCTGCCAAGCATGCTGTATTATGGCAGCAACTGAGAGCGATAGAGCTTTTAGACATTCTTAAATATGAGATCTTACCAGATTTATGAACCATTAAAACATCACTGAATACCGTTTTCGAGAAACCAATAATATATAAATAACAATATTCAGAAATATAAATCGCTCTTTAAATGTTATAATTTATACGAAGCCTGGTGGAATCCAAAACGCAGCAACAGGTTTATATGACATACTACTCAGCCTCAAATCAATGTTAGTTATCAAGTCATGTGTGAATCCGCCATAGCTCCTAACGGTTAATGAAAAAAACCGGCATCTCGAAAACTATTTAGCTCAAGGGCATATGACATATTAAATTCTCTAAGCGTGACATGACCAATCTACATTTCTCTTCCTAGTAAGGGCCTTAGTTCCAACAATAAGAAATTAATCTCTACTTAGGCATGTCATTATCAGCCTCTTACGCTCACACTGCTGGGATACTAGTCTTTTCCCAGAAAAAGAGAGTATAGCCCATAATCCACCACGCGAGACCCAGTGCGGCTTGCGGGATTTCACATGTCGTCGAATTTTGTAGTCCTTGATGAGGGTTTCCTCACGATGTTTTCCTTCACCGTTTTAAAGTGAGTGTGATAAATCTGCATATAACTTGGTATCAGAAGATGGTGAACATGATAACTAAAATAGAACTGTCGTTCAAGATCAAGGGTGGATGCTGGAACACACCGATAGGCCATCGATCCACCCTTGTAGGAACGGTGAGCATGCTCCTAATAGATATAGATAGCCCGATAAAAAAATGAACTGTGCTTATTTCGGAACGCAGCACAGCACACATATTGATTTATTAATTTATTGGTGTTCACTCGCGGCTTTGCTCGTTTGGGCACAGATCGACGTGGAGACGCCAGAATGCATCACTCTACGAGGTCTTGGCCGGGGCGTCATACATTTTGGATATGTCTCCTTTGTATTGAAAATTAGGAGTGCATTGTATCGAGCGAGTCGGTAGCCTGATTCAGACTTAGCCGATTTTCGGGTGGCCCTGACCACAATCATTTTTAGGGCTGGATCCGCGCCTGGTGCTTACTGACAATTTTTAACTTGACGTTGGTATAAGCTTGAAATAGCCAAAAGAGCACTAGAGAATGTCCGAACGCCTTGCAATTTGTTTAGTCCAATATAGGAACTAAACCGTAAGGGGCAGTGTAGACGCTTATGCAAACGTACGTTTACGGTCATGCAGACCTCTAACTCACTTGCTCGCGAACTATAACAAAATAAAGGCTGTAGTTAAACCTAAAATAGACACTGGTTCTTACGAGTGTCTGCCGGAACACGCCGATAAGTTTTAGATTGTCAAGTCTTTTACCTACTTACTAAACACCAAAGACTAAAAACTTCCATCACTTTTTTTTCCATTCAAATATTGATGTATACCTACCACCTTTTTACATATGTTGTACGTTTTAATAACAAAGAAAAAAGACTGAACGCGCGTGCGTGACTCGGAACTACCGACATAAATAAGTCAATTTCCTTTTGGTCATTACCAGTCATTACTTCTGTGTATATAACAATACAAAGTTTTCATCCTCATTAGCTAAAGCCATTTATACCTATATATATATATTTGTATATATTTAAACACGCGACTAAGGCATGTTTAAGGGTTAGATGCTGTTTATCACGTGGTTAGAGTGTGTTAATTTTTTGTGGTAAAACCGAAATAGTTTTAATTTTCTCTGTATAAAAGACTTCAACGGCATCCTCTGGTCTTTATTTGTTATTCACGCCATTGTTGAAAGTTTCATAATTTGTAATAATGGGCTGTCTAAATTGCCGAATATTTTTTTTTTTTTAAATATAAGTATATAATATATTCTTTATAATCGAATTCAATTAGAAAGAAAATATTTATTTCGAAACTAGACACACACAGCTTGAGCAAGTAACAACTAAGACCGACTGGATTACCCATAAAGGGGATAAGTTGGGATTTAACATCAAAAATATCTAAGGTATCTAAAATTTTTATGCTTTTTTAGTACCTAGCCGAATTTGCTAAAATTAAAATGTAGTAGTTATTTTTTTTTACTGAGTTCCAAAAAAGGAGGATCTAAGGTTCTCAATTCGCCTTTTGTGGTGATGTTACTCGATTTATTCGTCAATTATAGTCAACTGATTCTTGTTTTTATGAGTAGGGTATAAATCAAGGTTGCTCGTTTTATAAATTTTACTAAAGAATACCACCCTTAAGCGTGGATGATATTTCAAATATCGTGATAATTACGTCGAAGTCTCAGTTCCCGCTTCTTTGAACGTCATAAATGTTTCTCTATGAACTGGAAAAATATAACTTCGTATGGTAAAACAATAAAGTGAAATTGTCAAAAAAAAGTAAAATAAAGCACGTCTGTCTACTCAAAAAATATAACAAAACTTACCAAAAAAATAATAATAATATTAGTAGTTGGTACTCTACCTTCTCTACTCCAAATAAATCCAAGAAATCACAAAATCACTTTACACATTCACTTCATCACTCGTTCATCACCCGTGATCACTGTATGTTTTTGTACTACCCTTAGGCCGGTCACACACGGACTGAGCCGCCTCCTTTGAACCAACCCGCGCACTTTCCGAGTGTGCGTACCCATTACATGAGGAACCGGTTCTTTTACTCTTTTTTTGTTATGGCGTGACATGAATACCGGAATTACAAAGGATTGACTTTTTATATTTTTATTGTAACTAAAGTAGTTTTGTTAACATTTTACCCTTATTGAAATTGTGTGATAACTGGACATTTGAAAAATTTATCACCACTTGGCGTGATTATATCTGTTACTGAACATAATTTTAATTTTTATCTCTATCTAGAATAAAATTCATTGTTTAATTTTGTACATTTACAACCCTTGCATAATTTGATAGAGCTTTTAAGGTTATAAAAAAAAACTAATAATGTGTATGAAAAAAACATCCGTTGTTTCAATTTGAAAATAAATCCAAATTCACGAAAAATATTATTTTTGTCTTATTTTTTAATTTGTAAGTGCTTGATTATCTACTATGTATGGCAAGACACAACATGAGAGTACCGTGAGCAAAGTGATATAATATTGTCACTATTCTATAACAGTGTATTTTAATTATTATTATCTTAATTTATTAAATAGACGGTAGATTCCAAGGTACATTTTGATCTGTCTGTAACTAATATAACCTAATTACCATACAATTATAATACCTAATTACCAGATAAAAAGGTAATTCACTCTTATACAATAGTGATATCGGATCTCTTTGGTAAATGTGTCTTGTCAGACACAGGTACAAGGCAAATAATAATTTATAGATTGGGTAAAACTTTCTTGGTACAAGGACGTCGCATCCTGAAAACCATTGTCATCATAAAACCTCCTTGGTCGCTTGCTATGTAGTATAGGCGCCAAAAATTATATAAAAAAACAAAAGGAGTATGTATTTAATTTGATAGCTTTGGCCTTAAAACAACCGTTACAACAAGGAGCACTGTTCCGTGCCTTTTTGGACGATGAAAGTCTTTTCACTTTTACTCGTTCGCAAACTACAAGTTTGAGGAAATGAGGTTTCATAAAACGAGTCGAACGCGTAATTTGCTCGGATACTTTTTTGGCTAATTGCTGTATTTTAAATCTATAGAGGCAGAAAATTCTTTATTGCACAAATATTTTCACTAAAATCGGCTAACTTTAAGCTAGAGAATTATCTTCCTGTTTACCTCGATATGACGACCGGCGACCACGGTTTTGATCAGTGACATTCTTAACAATTTGTAGCTATTATCCAGATTTACCTAACTTAGCTATATATAAGTTTCAGGACTAACACTACTAAAAGGGAATTACTTATTCTGACTTTTTTTTAATTATTATGACTGAAAAATGCAAAACTCTGAAGCCGAAACTACAAAACAGATTTTTAGTTTTTAGTGATATTTTGACAAAGAAAATTATCTCTTACTTTTCGTTTACTCTAATAGTCCCTCAAAAAGACGAAAAAAGTGCCAATATAAAAAGTTATATAATAAAATAATAATATAATTTGTATTCTATACTATAATAACGAATTGTGCCCTGTACCTTTATGTCCATATAACCGGTATTTTTTACAACATCCATCAGGAACAGCCAGAAGACATCCCGCATCCAGCTATAGATGGTATGGTGGTGCTACCACTGTAAATTTTACTATAATGCCGTCCGTGCGAAGCCGGGACGTTCGTCAGTACATTCATAGTGGAAACATACACGCCTCTGAATCTGCTGCTTTACTAGAAGCCACTAGCGGAACGAAATTGAAAGTAGCCGCCGCACTCCCATGCTAATCATCAATGGTAGGGAAATTTTAAAGCAAACAATGGGTAGTAACCACCGACAATGGACAAAAGTTACTGTGAATTGACTTGAGTAAACAAAAACAACTGAAAAAGCAATTATATATAAGTAAAAATAAGAATGAAGTCCCTTCGTTATTTTTCATTCATAATAGAATCGGAAATATTTTTCTGTAGCGTATAGATGAACTCTTTTCGTCCTTTCGGCTGCGTATTGCCTGTGCTAAAAATATTCTTATTGTTTTTAGTTACAAACCCACGTCTATACCTATGTGTCACCGTATAGACATTCTCAAGGGTCGGCAACGCCCCCAGTGTTGCAAAATGTCCATAGGCGACGCTGATTGCTTAGGTAGGTCGTTTGATAGTGTGCCACTCGTTCATATAAAAAAAAAACGTCAAAAAATAATATATTTCAACTTCTGGAAAACTTAAATGAAATTTGATACTTTTAATGGAAACTTTTTACAATTATTTTCGAAAACCGACGAAAAAGGTCGCTTGTTACTTTTGATGTTCTTGTACCAGGTATATTCTCGGCGTGTTCTCAGCTTTCCACTGCCATCATCTGCATTCCGCACACAGATAATTACTATAATACACATACCCATCCTAATATAGTTTGTTACAGAGCTATAGAAATAAATCGGGATCCAAATAAGTAGTATAATCAGTTATACAAATATTAAGCTGTTGGTCTGACTGGCCCATCGCAATGACTTTGCGTATGAGCTTACACGATTACCTTGAACTTCACAATGCTTACCTACATCAGCGGCGCAAGTACGGAACTCGATTCGATAAATTTGACGAATCGAAAAACCCGATAAAATTATCGAATGTTGCGAGTACCGAAGTCTGATCGTAAAGTAGTAGCTCTATATTCTCTTTGGATTCGACCTAGCTATTCGATAACTTTTGTCGATTGTATCGAGATTCGATAAATTATATAAAAAAGTCGATAAAATCCACTTTATCGATTTGAACTGTCAATTTTATCGAATTTTATCGATCAAAAAGATTCGTACTTGCGCCGCAGCCTTGACATTCGACTTCGAGTCCTACTAGTAAAGTAACTAGTAAATAAAGGTGGTCAAGATAATTTTTATCAAGTTGTACATCTTTTTGTAAGCGTGTGCTTAGTTAAAAATCAAATCATAGAATTGATCGAAACTGAAGGAAAACGTCTTGAGAAACCCGGCATTGGTGCCGATTTTGGGTAGGTATACCCAAGAATCACAAATTACCCTTGCTGTAATCTTAAATCACAACATTGAATGGCAGTAGTTAGCCATATTAATATTATGTCGCTTACCTAGCCCCACAAGTTAGTGTTTTCGAATCTTTTTAGTACAAGGGAACCACAAAAAGGGAACTGAAACAGCTGCTCACCTATACATTACTTAATGCCGCACTCAGAATCATTTAATGGTTACTTAATCGAGCCCTTAGTGTAGATTTCCTTTGCAGATTTTCCTTGAGCATCACGAGAAACTCGTAATCCACGCTTGATGCAAAAGCTTATTTTGACAAGCAAACGCACGTTTTCATAAGCGTCTACGGTCTGCATAAGAACCAATTCAGTTTTAGGCTCCAACGTGCAAAATATTATACCGATGTCCGATGTGAGAGACTGAGAATGTGAATGGTCACAAGGTTCTTTTTTTTTAAATCTCATCCGACATTGAGAGGTACATTCACTTCTGTGCAGTCATTAGCATTTTATGGTCGAAGTTATTACACTGGTTATAAAGCAAGGTAATTTATCTTGTGAGCGAAAATACCGAAAGAGATTGTATTTCCCTGTTGTCCATTTCTTGTACAGACGATTTATATTTAATTCATAAATTAATTTATAATTATACTTAATTTGATCTTTAATTTATCTACATAAGTTCTAATTTGCACTGCAATTGTTGCTGGCGTTATGCTTAGGTATCAGGTACATTATTTGCCATCAATAGTATAAAAAACAAACACAATGCAATGTGGAGGTTAGTTAATATATCTGTCTAGCTTAGAGGAAAAATACTTCCTTAATCGATGCTATCAAACCATTAATTAAATATGTGAAAGTTTAAAAAGTACATAGAATTATAAAAGAAATGCTGCATTTATAGATTTCTTTTATATTCCGTGAAAGGTTATCGTTTGACCACCAATTTGCCTCATCTTAATGCAGCCGTACAATGGGCCAAAGAACGCGGCCAATAGATGCAGCCACTAGGTGCGGCCACTCACACTAGTGGCTGGGTGCGGCCTCCACTCCCAGCCACTACTAGCCACCAAATAGAGAGAACAGAAGATGCTCGGGCGCTTACGCCATCATTACGCGCCCAAGCCCCTTCAGTTATCTCTCTATTTTGTGCGGGCGGGGAGATACCGCGTTTGTGATCGAAGGCGCGTGCGGAAGGCGAGCCACATACGCGGCCACCTCCTCAGCTAGTGACTTGGTCGCGGCCTTTCGGACGCTCTGTTTGCGCCGATGACATACAAAATGTATGAAATACCCTGTCCACAGCTTGCGGTCGCGTTATTGGCCGCATTCGATTGTACAATGTGCGGCTTCATTTATTAAGAATGTAGTTAAATACTAATCACGCTAAACTATAATGTACTGGTTCTCAAGTGCATAATAAACCAGAACACACGGTTGCTTGACGACAGATTTTTAACTTGAGGTGGGTAGCTAGCCAGGCAAGCTCAAGTTAATATTGCATCAGTACATGTTTGTCTTCACTGAAAGCGCAAGCTGACTAAAGCATTCGAAACCTTGACTCAATAAATGGGCGATCTCAATTGAATCATCATTACTCTAAAAAGCAAAAAGTATACAATAGCAGTTAGTGAGAAGGTATTTTTAAAGCTAACAATAATACTGAACCCGCTCGAAGACAATACTTTACCAAATAGTACGCAACAATGAGGTCGTAATATGATGATTTTACACAGTAGAAAGTGTTACAAAATAGAAGCCACCAATAAAACTGTAATAACCTAAAGTCAAATTACAACAAGCGTATCGAAAACGCACGTGTAAAGACCCTTTCTTGACCATTCGACACACCGTTCATATACAAGCACTCCAAACGGTACCTATACTATCGCAATTACCTATCCCTTAGCTACAAGATTTTAATAATAAGTCAGTGTAACATCTACGCTCAAATGATTCTTACAAACATTCGAACATGCTTCCACGTGCACTTTCTATTTCTACGCACGCGTACTATCCCAATAGATTGATATGAACAGTAGCTAAGGTTGGGTGATATTTGTACGCCATGTTCGGTAGGTCAAAGCCAGTGTGATGGATTATATAAGCCAGTAAATATATAGCCATATCATATTATGATAACTCAGGTAAATGTTGAAGATGAGACTGATATTTTTTTGTTTTTTTTTTTGTATAGTAAATTGTCTTGAGTTTGGCCGCCTTATTTATACCTACGCCTTATTATATTCATAATGTTATATAATTTATATACGTATACCGGGTATGAATTGGTATGCTATCCTGGAAGGAGTTGATTAGAATAAGGTTGACAATAAGTGGTAAGAACCTCCCTTGGAAATAAGTCATTCCAACTCAACTTCAAACATGAAGTGCGCCATATTTTCTGGAATTTTTCAAAGTCTATTCTAAACATCATTATCATTTAATAGCTAATCTATAATCAGCTGATCTAGGGCTGCCCGGAAATTATGTAGTAGAATATTGACGTAAATTTTAAACGCTATTTCTTCATTGAAAAATTCAGAATTTCAAAAAGTCGTAAAACAAATGTTGTTGATCTCCAGGAGTAGATTGACCCCCCTTATTTTTGTAAAAATAACAATGTTTGTGTGCATCTTGACAACTGTAATACTACGCTGTAACACATCTTGAATGAACCGGTGTGAACAACCTCACTTCAATGGACGCTAGCCGTCTACGTAAATAATAGTATTTGTAGTCTAAGTACGTAAACATTGCATCATCAAGTGATACGAATAACTATAATGACTATAATTCGCGCATGACAATGAATATGGCTCGTTAATATTTAAGCTCGGTGACATGTGCAGTCGAGGGTTTGAATTCTATAATAAGCATGGGGTTTCAGTGAAGCAAAACTGCGGCGCAAGTACGGAAGCCGCGGCGCGAGTACGGAAGTCGGTTCGATAAATTTGTCGAACCGAAAAACTCGACAAATTTATCGAATGTTGCGAGTACCGAAGTCTGATCATAAAGTATTGTAGTAGCTCTATATTCTCTTTGGATTCGACGTAGCTATTCGATAACTTTTGTCGATAGTATCGCGGTTCGATAAATTATATAAAAAGTCAATAAATCCCACTTTATCGAGTTGATGACAGAATTTATAAGTACATACTAATAAATATTTACATTTCAATAAAAAACTAAGAATTTATCAATTAAAAACAAAATTAAACAAAACCTTATAAATAAAAAACAGCATTAACATCGAGTTGATCTGTCAATTTTATCGAATTTTATCGATCAAATAGATCCGTACTTGCGCCGCTGGTTAGTTACCACTCTCGCTACTCTCGATTTTAGAATGCCATTTCAGAGGGGTATTCATTTCTTCACGACCTTTCTGCCTCTCGCATAGCATGCGGTCGTGAAATAACGATATGCTTGAAGTTCACGGATTAAAAATGTAGTAAGGGCCAAAAGCGTTTTTGGGTAAGTATAGCTAAATAACTAATGTTTTTTTCACAAAATCCCTAGTAAAATCACTAACTTAAGTAATTAGCTAACTAGTTATCTAATTTTTGTCCAAATATGTTGCAGTTGAATAGTTGAATACCTATTAATTGAAAAAATATAAAAATTAGAGGTTATTTCGTGATTTTTTTCTCTCGAGCAAATATTATTATTTTGTGTTTTTGATTATATAAAAACTTTGAAAATATAATAAATTTATACACAGTATTTTTATTTTTAAATTACGAATGAATTAGCCTATGTAAAATCAGATCAAAGATTTGAGCTTTGCTTTATACGCCCACTTCAGGTTCCAACTTGCCTGGGTTTCCTTTCGTGACTTTTTTGGCAGTAAGATTTCGCGATTATTAGGTCATACGAGCAACATACATAACAAAGAACACATATTTAATAATTACTGAGCCAGTAATTATTCATGTGTAAGTGCCTAAAATACATTTGCCTGAATAGGTAAATACTTGCATTCCTTTTATTAACCATGTAATCTTGATGGTATGACAAAATAATTAATCTATCTGTTGAGTAAAACAACGGTTTTTGAAATTTTTAATGATGAAAGTAAATCTTCTAGTTTGGGTCTACGAACTAATTTAAAAGTTGAAATTTGAATGTCTGCTTACGGTAGTGTCTAGTCATCGAGATGTCTAGTATAGTAAAAATTTAATTTAATGAAGCTAGTGTTGTATAAAGTGTTAAAATTATTAAATAAATAATCTACCAACCGGTTTTAAGCAATTAAGTGATAAGACGAACAATAGCTGTGCCACTTACAGCAATTATAATTATTATATATCTAGTCGGTGCTGCACGGCTCGCGTGTCTTTAAAATACCTATTTATCCTATTTGCCTAATGTAGACCCAGGTTGTAGGTGGACCTACAACCTGGTCAAAACCGCCGGGAACCGTTGGATACAAGAGGCGAGTAGCCGATCCAAGTAGCGTTCTATATGGGGAAGGCCTATGTTCAGCAGTGCGCGTCTTCTGGTTGATTATGATTGTCGTATTTTACTTAGCATGTAGTAAACTTTCGATCGCTATGTCACTTGCATATGCTGGTTGGCCATTTTTAGTCTGGCTAGCTCTGAAGATAAAATCGGTTACCAATCAGTATGTTCCAGCAACCTCTCTAGAGGGTCAGTTTCTTTTATAGGTTTCGCATATTTACCGTCTTCGTCACCTAGCTAAATAGACAATAGTAGTCAATTGCATCAGGTGAGAAATGAACGTATTATCTGTATGGGCCCCAATATATAATCAATCAACTTCGTGATTATCTTGAGGCAGGCGGGATGTGAGACGGAAAAGACAAACCGAATGCCTAATTTTTTGATTAGAAAAACTAAATTATGAATCCGGGTTAACTTTAAAATATACGAGTATGTCCCACATTCAGCCAGACAACTTTTGGGATCCAATCTCCGTTATTTGTGTGTAATATTTCAGGTCAAGACCAACAGATTTCAAGTCGAATTAAAATTTACAACAAGGTTGGAGCTGAACTTTCGCAAATTAATTGGCGCGGTGGATTTAAGCGTCTTACACATGATAATAATGATTTATGATAGATGTCCATGCGCCACCAGACGTTCCCGTGTGCAAAGCATATTTTTATATTTTTTGATAACGATCCCAGCAGGTCGTTTTCCTGATGCTAAGCATAACGATTGCAGTGCCTCTCAGAACTTTGAAACAGAAAGCCTGTGCGGCACTGAATGGCGCTCGTTTTCCAATACAAGTAAGTCTCATTGCAGAAGCCCAGTAATTTCACTGAGTATTCATCAAACCGGAGCACAGTAATGCTTATACATTATTACAGCTTGACGGCAAACTACAAGAGCAAAATGGTGGTACCGACCCAGACAGACACTTGGAGAAGATTTAGTCCTATACCACCTGGGCCCTATTTAATAAAGCTGACAATCCGACAAGTCCGACATATGTCAATAAGTGACAATTCGACAGTTTTTCTGTTTAATAAAACTTACAGGCGACAAAATTGTCATGGTGGAAAATTGACAAATTTGTCACGACAATTTTCTTGTTATGAAATATATTTTATAGTGTTAACCGACACTAGCGGATGTTCACATAAATATATACATCACAAAAATTTCGCTTCCAACAGGATTCGAATAACAGGATTAATTGCTCCCATAGCCTAGCGGTTAAGGCGTTTGGCCCGGCAAGCCAGAAGACGCAGGTTCGAATCCTGTTGGAAGCGAAATTTTCTTGTTGTCAGATTAAAGACGGTGGTTTTTTGACATATGTCGAGTTTTATTAAACGCGTTTTTAGATGACAAATATGTTAAGATTTCACCGGTCGATTTTTTACATATTTGTCACTTTTATTAAACAGCCTAAGCGCGACAATTCGACAATTATGTCATTTTTTTACATATATGTCGAATTGTCAGCTTTATTAAACAGGGCCCTGGTATAAAACCTGACAGCTCGCAAGTAACATTACATCATGTAACATTTGTGTGAACAAAGGTAAAGTAATTGTTTGTTAACACCATCTCTTGTTTGGTGGACAAATAACGGAATATTGACTGTAATGTCATTAAATATTTTATGTCGTCTCTGAGGTCACGTCTACGGGTCAATGTTACTGACTGTGTCTATAAATTATTGAATAGATGACAAAGTATTATTTCATTTTATGTAAATCCTGACATCCATATCCATAATGGCACGACATTTTTCATCTCCAAAAGTTGAAGCGCATTGTAGTATTCAAACCGAGGACGACGCGACGTTTTTTCAATGAAAAATTTGGAATTTCAAAATCTCGTAAAACAAATGTTTTTGACCTCCAGGAGTACATTGACCCCCTTTCTGGATAACATACCAATTTAAACTCACGTTGTATAACCAGGTCTTACCTCGGTACGACCCTTCATAACTTATAGCAAAATATTGTAAATACATCCCATCAATTTCGGAGCCGAAAGCGTGTCTTCCAGAATATCTAGAAATGCCAGAATCTCTTGCAAACTGAGATATAGTATCAATAAACGTAAGCTTTTACTATCTAGAGCACAAGATAGACTTGGCTCTCTATATTTAACTGACACTATAAGAAATAAATTAAAACCTGTAATCGTTTAGAATTTTCTTGAGCTATATCAACACACAAATCAAATATTCCATCATATTAGGTTAAATATTGACAATCCACACAACTCCTCAAACATAACTCATACGCAATGACAACGCAGAATCTTAACTAAAAAACTTAATTGAAAAGTAATAATTTTAAACAAACGAATCTTGCTTGAATATTGTTGAAAATGGATAAATCCATTTTTTTATGTTATTGGTAGCATTTAGCGGAATTAAGTACTTTTAGTAGTAACATTCTCATGAAAACAAGAGCAAACTAGGTATTTTACCCGCGTACTGTACTGGTAGGCGCAGGTATTTACACAAAAATTGTCTTGAACTCTTGAACGCGCCATGGACACGTGCTCTCCCTACGTTTGCTCTCACTAAACCCTTCAATCACAGTAGATCCAGAGGCCAGATCCACGATGGATCTAGTGAGATGATTTTACTTTCACATTGGATCTGTTTTCGAAAACATGACACAATGTTAGTGGGAGGAGTAACTCTTCTGCGAGTGTCCGTCTGGGTTAGTACCACCGCTTTGCTCGTGAAGTCTGCCGCCAAGCAGTAATGTGCAAGCATGAACAGTCATGCTTGTTCCGGTTTATTTAGCAAAGTAGCATCAAGCAAACGACCAGCTCGTCTCGTTACCAATAATAATGTTTTTTTGTTCTCAATAGATCCATTTAAAAATCACACAAGATTTTAAAACCTATTTATTTTCCTTCAAATAAACCATATGCCCGTTATGCTATAAAAATGAAGGTTACAATCGTTTTGAAATCGTAAAATATGTGGCAAAGGTTATTTAATAAATTAATTGATCACGCGATCTATAAAATGTTAAGGATAAAGAGTTACCTAACAGAAGGTTTATTTCAATAGTTTTTTTGCTAACTAGCTGTTTTTTATTACAAGCTTATGCAGGTGTTTATGTTTAGTTTAAATCTTGCAAGCTAAATTTGACTTACTTCCCGGTGTTCGATTAAACTAAAATTTTATATACATAAAATTATGTAAATCGAATAACAATGCAATATATTGATGTCACAGAGCTGGTCTGGTGATGGTCGGCTACAAGAACTCTGTAACGAAACGACGTAACCCCACCGAGTTTGGGCTCGTTTGACTTGTCTTTATTAGTACTCTGATCCTAGGTGATGTCTTGAGAAACCGAGACCTCTCGCTTTGCAGCCAGGGTAACGTTACTACCAACTTAGCTTCCAAGCCGTCTAGAATATTCGTGTGAGTCCTGCGCACTAGCTAGGTACCTAATATTCCGTTCCATACTCATTTAAATATTTTATATATAAAACTAATCTATGCATAAAAAACCAGATTATCGTTACACTACCTACTCACATTAGGATCAGCGGCCCACCTCACTTATCAAATTATATAATTCCTAAATCAAACAGCCACTGATGCAATAAAAAGCTAATTGCTAATACAATACAAATACAGCCTCTTGCTTCTATTGGCTGAACTTAAAAATCAATATCAAGTAGATCTTACATAATCGGCAAGTCAAATATTTGCTAAAGAAGGCTTGCCTTAAATCCGGTCGCAAAACAATGGAATACCATTTATAACAAATATTAGTTTTTGTTATTTGCTTTGCAAACATTGCGACACGGTATGTCGTCTTTCAAGTTATTAGACATGTTACTGTGAAAGGTAAGTAGTTCGTTTCTTAGAAATTGAAAGGTTGTTTCTCATAGTTGTTTTCAAAAATTCAAATTCGAATAGTTCCGAGTTTCAAAAACTCGTAAAACAAATGTTGAGCTCTAGCAGGGTGATATTAATTGACTCGGAATGATATCCGTCTCGGAAGCGACTGTCTTCGAACTCGCAGCCCGTCAGAGTAATTTTCCGTATTGGTTCGATAACTCAGTTGCATAAAGACGAATATAATCCCTACTATGTTTCTCTGGCGGGATGAGTTTCCGAAATATAATCGATCAAGACAATCGCTTCCGACACGGATATTATTCCGAGTGAATTAAAATAGACCTGCTGGAGTAGATTGATCCCCTTCCGGGATAACATACCAATTCAAACTCATGCATTGTCATACTCTCCCTTTCGTATAATTTATCTTCGTTTTATTTATTTTTATTTTATTTAACAAAATATTGTTATTGTTATTGGATGTCAGTTTTATAAGCTGTGTTTAATTAAGTTTTTTTTCTTTAAGATCTGTGGATTTTGTAAAATAAAATAAAAAAATAAAAAAAATTATGTACATGTCTACTGATAAATCAAATTACCTACATCAAAATTCTTTTGTACACCATGTCTCCATACAATGGACCAACTTATCGCTTAAAATCGATTTCTTTGCATTGGACTGGAAGAGGTCGATGGTGCAAATAGACATACTTGTAGGTACTATTCATACTAGGTAGTACTACCTTGATAATTTAATACATAAGTACCTACTTAGTTTCTCTGCAAAACCCTAGAAAGTCAAGAAATCTACCTTTGACCTTAAACAGTCTTGCAAGTTGCAACCACAACCTGCTTTCCATCACGACTATCTCACAGTTTCTCGAACGACTTCTCTAGAACTAGTAATGCTACTTTTTTCAAACCTCGGAATAGAGACAGTCGCATAAAATTAAAAGAGTTTTCTAATCGTCCGCGTCAGGTTGTTAGCCTAGATTGTGGGAAATCACTTTTTTATAGGTTTAGAGAAAATTATAACGGGTATGAAAAGGGGGTTATAAGATAGCTGCGACAGAGAATTTTTTTTATCGCTGTCGAAGAAATATTTAAGTTATTGTTACCCGCCCGAATGGCTAATAATGGTATGAACTAAATTTAATGAAATAACGAGACGAGCTAGTCGTTTGCCTGATGGTAAGCATAACGCCGGCCCATAACAATTGCAGTGCCACTCAGAACTTTGAAACACAAAGGCCTGCGCGGCACTGCAGTGCGCTCGTTACACTGAGACATTAGGTATTAAGTCTCATAAACCCAGTAATTTCACTGGATACTCTGCTCATCAAACCGGAACACAGTAATGCTTGCACATTACTGCTTGGCGGCAGACATCACGAGCAAAGCGGTGGTAACAACCCAGACGGGCACTCGCAGGAGAGTTAGTCCTACCACTAACAAAACATGCAACATGCTTATACATTCGTTAGCAAGTCTATACTCTAGTTAGTAACTATAATCTAGTTTAACCATTTCATCCCGGAAACAGCGCCTTTCCCAGAGTGAAAGTATCATCTGTGTGCACTCTAAATTTCACCCAAATCCATTCATTATAGTTATGTAGATTACATGAAAGTCAGGGGCGTATTTACCCTTGGGCCAAAAGGGCCATGGCCCGGGGCGGCAGGCTTCTAGGGGCGGTGCAGGCAGAAGAAATTTATAAAAGACTACGTAACTAAGGCTCTCATTAATGATAAATGTGTTTTGTCTCTTTCGATTCAGTTTAAAATTGTCAAAAAAAGGGCGGCGGGGCGTGTAGGCCCAGGGCGCTGAATCCTAAAATACGCCACTGATGAAAGTGCCAGTATAATGTAGCTGATGGTTGAGGTTGAAGCGCTTGTTACGCAAACGACTTGCCGACAGTCCTGCAACTGTTAGTTACTAGTTCCTTTACTTTCGATAGACTAGCATTTGTTGTGTCGTTTCATCTCATCACCGTCATCAGCTGGAAGTCGCCCAAAATAGGTCTCATGAGGCTTTTGCCATAATAAACCATTGCACACTTGGACGTCTTGGATTGTGGATTGAAGTGAATAGACGCACTATCTATAGAAAGCGATGGGCTAGTCCTATTCTTATGCTGAAATTACCTACACTGCACTCACTATCTCATCATCATCAGCCTTACTGCGCTCTCTCTGCTGGGATACCAGCCTACTCACAATCTCACCAGTGCAGCGGCGCAATTACGGAAGTCGGTTCGATAAATTTGTCGAATCGAAAATCCGATAAATTTATCGAGTTTTGCGAGCACTGAAGTCTGATCGTAAAGTATGGTAATAGCTCTATATTCTCTTTGGATTCGACCTAGCTATTCAATAACCTTTGTCGATAGTATCGAGGCTCGATAATTATATAAAATGACGATAAAACCCTCTTTATCGATTTGAACTGTCAATTTTATCGATCAAAAAGATCCGTACTTGCGCCGCAGACGTTACTTGACGAGGGAGGTCTACATTCATCAGTGGACGTCTTGGGGGTAACGATGAGACACATTCTGTGGTAGGTACTGCGTACACAAAACGACGTATTGTGCATTACGGAGATTTTACTAAAATACAAATCCTTTTCTAATCTTAACGTTTCACTACGGAGAGGTCTCTCTCCCTCACAAAACGCCACTTGGATCGGCTAATCTGCAATGATTATAGCAAACATTTAGAAAATGTAACATGGTCCAATTCTAGAGGTTAGGAACATGCTACTCGCGTTTCCCTTTTGTTGTTAGATGCAAGAGGCGAGTATGACCGACACGAGTGTTTCAGGCGTTCTATGGAGGACACCTATGTTCAGCA
Source organism: Crocallis elinguaria (assembly GCA_907269065.1). Lineage (NCBI taxonomy): Eukaryota > Metazoa > Arthropoda > Insecta > Lepidoptera > Geometridae > Crocallis > Crocallis elinguaria. The sequence goes on from OU026076.1 coordinate 6,832,418, forward strand.
GCGCACACAAAACGACTTGTTGTGCATCGCTGATGACGATGTTGCCTGCTAAAGGATCAGTCTAGATTCAAAGTTTTCACTATTGTATATAGATCTAATAATTATCTTCTGGAAAAAATAATTGTACTAAGGTTAAATCAAATCAAAATTCTTTATTGTAGACCAGTCTTCAGAAATGAACTACAGAAGCAGATCAATACCATTGAACTTAATTTAGCTTTTCTTCTTGACTTTTCTGTTGAAAACTACTTCTTCCGAAGAACCTCCTTGGTAAATAAGATATCATCAAAATTAAACCTTCATATTATACGAGTAAATTGTCGTACCTACTACAGGAGCTGTGAACGAGCGAATATGTAGCCCCTTAAAAATTGTAATAAAGGAAAACTCACTTTATATATTCAAATCTTTTATTTACAAAACTAGCTTCTGCCCGTGGTTTCAGCCGCGCTCCCACAGCCAACCACGTAATAACAAGTAGTCTATGTTACTCTCCGATAGTAGATATAAACTATATGTCTGTGCTAAAATTCACGTCGATCCGTTGCTCCGATGCTGCGTGAAAGAAGGACGAACCAACAAGCGTACAAACACACTTTCGGATTTATTATATATTAGTATGGATTACATTATTATAAAACATCCACATGTAATTTTAATCTACTTCCTAATGCAAAAGTAAGCATTATCCTTACTTTTTGACATTAATTAATGCAAAAGCCTCAATTGATTTACTATGGTTCTTTGTTCCAACTTCAAAATCTTAGCATTTAAAGATAAGTTTCAACCGAAGAAGTGAAAACATCTATACAAATTGTCTGAAACCGGCATTTCCTAGAACTTACAAAATTCATTGTTTCTACTACTTTAAACCAATCTCCAGTGGATTTTAAGAAAGAGATGAGTCATAACCCTTCATCTGAGAATCCTCCTCCGTTTCTTTTATCTTACAATACAAAACAATTTTATTAAAAAAAAAAATACACATTGCATGCTACAATTAGAGAAGTTCATGTGAGCACGAAGCTTATAGTCAATTCAAGCCTAGTTTATTTAGAAAAATTCGAAAAATCTTAGCAATAGTAATAGTATAATATTATACTTTTAAACCTAAAATACCATAAGTACAATTATACAAAGGGCACAAAGTCTATCGTTCCACCATACGCAAGCGCAGCGGCCCGTCAGGCGCGTACATGAAGGTAACAGCATATTCCAGAGGCTCGTGGTGGTATTCAAGGCGATAGCGGCGGAGCAACTGAAATTAAAATAGGAATAATTTTACATAAAAAAATATTAGATACAAGCTTTGGTTTTGTACAGGTTACAAACTTCCCAGTACTAAATAGAATCAGTTGTTAAAAAATAGGTACTAATCAAAATCTATGTATGAGTAATAGCTTAATATCAAAAAAAGATTATTTTAAGAAAACCAGAATACGGCCGCATTTAAGGGGCACCTTAAACGCTCAAGCAAACTTACGTTTTGCTTGTCAGAATAACAACGCTTTTGGGTCCAGCGCGGATTTCGTGATACTCGAAATGCGCGATTGACGCAAAAGCGTTGTTATTCTGACAAGCAAACGTACGTTTGCTTGAGCGTCTAAGGTGCCCCAGACACGACACGAGCGACAACGGGTGGACCAGCTGGCGAGCTCGCGGATCGACGACGTGCGACGCACAGACTAACAATAACAGTATCAGTAAGTATGATGTTACAATTTTTCGGTTATTCATTTTATCAATTCGTGTTTAGAAAAATCAGTATAGCTAAGTCTGTTAATTTGACACCTGTTTAAAACCACATCTTGTATATATCCATATGTAAAACTAGCTGCTGCCCCGCGTTTCACCCGCGTGGAGATTTTGGATTACAGGGTTTTTATTTTTTGCGCGGAACCCTAATTCTTTTTCTAAAATAAAAGTAGCCTATGTTACTCCTTGTAACATCAGCAATCTGCCAGTGAAAGTCCTGTCAAAATCGGCCCAGCCGTTTCGGAGATTACCCGTAACGAACAGAAAGACAGACAAAAATTTTAAAAATGGTTGTTTTATTATAGGTTTCGTATATACTTTCATATGCATTTAGTAAAAAGCTGTTATTTTGATATTACAAACAGACACTTCAATTTTATTTATCTGTAGGTATGGATGTTATTATGAAATTGGTATAAAATAGTTTGGCTCCCAGTAAGGTTTAGCGAAATTTATGACGATAATAATTAATGATGCTCCAGAGCTAGTTGCGCGTGCAATCTAACTGCGACCCTTACTTCATCTATGGCCTCGCAATGCCATATCACATATTCCACAGTCTCTTACTCATGCATGCATCCTCGACGTAAATGACTCGATCCTGTGTAATAATAATAAATAAGATAGTACATACCTTAGCTAAAAGAACTTGGATCTCCAAATCAGCGAACCGCCTGCCTAAACAGATCCTGGCTCCAAACCCGTACGGCAGCGACGCGAACGGGTGCAGCTTACCGTCCGACTCCAGCCACCGTTCCGGTTTAAACTCAGTGGGGTCGGACACGAACTCTTCCATGTTGCCCGTCACTATGGTTGGGAATACTACTTGAACCTGGGAACAAGAAACGGCCAGATGTCCTGTATTTTATGGGACGTCCCGTTTTTCAGCTATGAATTTGGCCGTGTCTCTTATTTCACGAGCATAACCAATACGGGGGGCAGTATAATGTCCCGTATTTTCCTGTGTGAAGTACGCTGTGTGATGTAAATTTTAAACATTTTTGCTTCAAAGTGAAGATAGTGAAAGCCGCTAGGTCTATTAATAAAAACTCTAGGGATACTCTAGGAGGTCATCTATAATGTTCAACTTCCAAAATTAAGGCCATAAATACATAAACTTGCATAAAAACAATTGCACAATAAGACAAAGAGTTCCATAGCAAAATTTACTGCGTACAATCTACACCTCCCAATTTCCATAATAACGCAAGCAGGTTTTTTCAATTTAACCCGCTGCGCTGGGTCGTTTCCCGAATTATGCACGAGATTTTTTCAAAATTGTTCAAAGCTGCATTTTCTTAATATTGTCTGCAATAGTAGGGAATTAGATTTGGTTTACGTACACCTTTAGGAATGTGATATCCGCAAATGACGTCGTCTTCTTGAAGGGTCCTTCCGTTACCGATAACTGTCGAGTACATCCTGGAAAAAAATATTTTTCTTTAACAAATCCACCATACTATAGGGACTGGGAAAAAAAACTGAGAACCTTTATTATTACTTTCTCGCCATATCAGTGACGATGTGATCATAATAAATTAGGTTTAAAAAAACTGGCTCAGGGCTTCAGGTCTGATTTTGTATCCGTAATGCAGTTTAGTAAGCAAGTATATCAAAATTATAGGTTTTAGCAAGTACGTACGTTATTAATCGGGTAGTGATGATGAATGATGATGATGAAGACAAAATCTAGTATTAGTCTACTACAAATAGATTCTGTACCCCACGAATTTTTTATCACCGCAAAAAGGTATCGTATGCTTATATACGTATAACTAACTTATCGTTTTTTTATGACTTATCTTTTCAACACGAATGAAAGTAAGTACCTACTTCTTTTAAATAAGCACTAATATTTGATCTCACCTAAAGACCTCTCTAACGAAAGCCTTTGTATAGTGCAGTTTGTCCAGATCAGCGTAACTGAGTGGTTTGCTCGGATCAGGGAGTACGCGCCTGATCTCTTCGGCCATCTTGTCTTGCTGCTTCAGCCTGGTCGCCGCTTGGTAGAGGATGGAGCATACTGCCATTGATATCTAGAGCAAATTGTTTGACTTAAAATATTTTTCCCCTCCCAAACTCGGAAAAGGTTTTTATCATCCGAAATCTGTGAGCAAATGTTTTTATTCGCTAGCGTGGAAAATGTACTTTTGTAAGAATTGTAAGGTACACCAAGGTGAAAACCTGTGTGTTTCGCCCGGCAGCAAAGTTATTTTGCTTAAAGAAACCGTTATGTTTTTAGCAGTAAGTTAAAGTTAAGTTAAGTAAGAATATTTCTTAATTGATTTTTCGGTAGCCAGATGTATACGGCTAAGTATCTCATCATCATCAGCCGGAAAACGCCCACAGCTGAACATAGGCCACCCCCATGATGTCGGGGGTTTGCCATAATACACCACGCTTTGCAGACGTCTTGGTGATCGCAGTAGACTAAGATGTCAGCACCTCGGTCACGAGAAGAATACTGCTGCACTTTTCCTGCATCCCAGTTCTTACGGCACTCACGGGTAAAGATGGGGTGGTACTTTCATACGTCAGGAGCAGGAGCAGTCATGTTTTTTTAGGTTACATTTGATATTGAACTCCGAAAAATTTACTAATGATTTCAAGATCCCTCATTAAGATGGGGGGAAGCTGATGTTCAGCAATGGACATTTTACTGCTGATATGTAAAAAATATGACTCAATCTCACAGTGTCAATGCCAACTAGTATAAGGTCGAGTGCCATGATGGTAGCTATCTTGGGATCGCCTTCGCTCTTGAGTACTCGCTCCAGCAGAGAGAGGTCGTCTTCTGAGGTCACCTTCTTGGTCTTCAACCTCTCAAGGGCTTCGTTGATGTAGCGGCTGCAGAGCCTATAATAGAATAAAAAAACTCTTTTACAAGAAATTAAACTGACGACTGATATATTATTAACTTTAACCGTATAACTTTAAACGAGCAATTCTTCTATATTATATATAATATAAAGTTATTTCTGCTATCTCGGAAACAGCTCTAACGATTTGGGTGAAATTTTGTATGTAGATAAGGTTTTGTTTTTTATGTTTACCTACCTACCTATACATATCTAATCATTTTAGATGGCTATCGTTACACTGTCTAGCTAAACAGGTTTTTAAAAGTGTTTTTTGTGGTAGCAAGGATAGTTACCAAATAACTTAGATTTTTACTTACTCAACAAAGAAATTCATATTGTTAACATATTTCGTCCACAGCGGTGTTGGGAAGTACCGCCAATAAGGCGCCTTCAGCTCCAGCACCGCAACGTTCCTCAATGCGTATTTAGCTGCGTCTATAATTCGCTGAGGTTCTGACTCGCTGGTGAGTTGGGGCGACAGACAGCCCAGTCGGACGTCCAACGCGACTCGACCGATGCCTGGAATATATTAGTGGACATTTATAATAGTAGCACATATAAGGATAATAGGTCGCGTGGTCACTGAACAGCGAATAAAACAGTTTGTGGAACGCTGTTTGGTTTTCGAAGACTGGACATTGGACAAGGCTGGTTACAAACATAATTAAAAACTCATAAAACATAATCATTCTATACCAAAATTAAATATACAAAAATTTTATTCAAAACCTAGTAAACCATCACCCGATGGCAACGCTCCTAGAATAATGGCCGCATTGCCGCGTTGGATATTTCCTAACCGTATGTGAATTTGTAGGGTTCCTGTCCGTTTTTTCATTCGGACATACGGAACCCCAAATATATACTCACATTCTAACGACCACCGATGGATATCATTGTCGAATTCATGAGGCAGATCTCCGTGCTCATCCCTGGCATCTTCCATGTACTTGATGAAGTCTTCTGTTACCGATTCGATGGGTGCTACGTATTTCTTCACAGTCTGTGGTTGCAGGATAGGTCGTTGAACTTTCGACCGGAAGCGACGCCATTGCTCGCCGTGTCTGGAAAAAGGAGAAAACTTTTGAACAACTCGCAGATATTTCATTCAGCAAGATAACGTGTTGCCAGCTTTTTTGGGCACTCTACCCGCAGAAGACAATAAGACAAATTATATATTTATAAATAATGGAGTTTTTTAATATTATAATTCTTTTTTAGAGTTTTGCAGTCTCGCCAGTATTCCCGTGAACATAGGCATTTATGGCAACAGCGGTTATATCGGGTGTTCATCGCTCAATAATAATCACGGTAAATATCCGGTTAAAATGTTTAAATTAGTATTTCTTTTGTTTGTTAAATTATTTGTATTTAAGTTTAATAAATTTAATTTGTTTTATAGGTATTATTTCATTACCAACCTCTACTCCAGATTATCCTGCATTTTATTTAAGTAATTTTCTACTTTTTTAGCTTGATTTTCTGCCACCGGAGACCGTATTCCAGCAAGATACCAACAGCATTGCGTTGTAGAAATCGTACATAGAATTAAAATGGACATAGAAAAGCCGCGGTCGATGCGCCACTACCGCAGCCCTGTCGTGAGACTATGCGCGGAATACAAACACGCTGATCTAGTGCGAAAAATGTGCGCATGAGTTGTGATGAGCGTGTTGATGACATTTGTCATAGGAATTTACTTTATGGACTGTGAATCGGGTTTAAAAATAATTTTATGCACGCCAGCCCTGCGGTTTTTTTATTTATTATGTTTTCTAACAAGCTATTTTATAAAATAGAGTAGGTACAATAAAACTGGTGCTTAGTAAAAGTATAATGAAAGAAAACAAGGTAAGGTACGAGCAAGATGATTTTAATTCACTCGGAATGATTCTGTGTAGGAAGCGAATGTTTCTGATCGTTTATATCCCGCCAGAGAAATATTGTCAGGATTATATCCATGATTATGCAGTTGAGTTGTCAAATCTAAACCGGAAATTTCCCTGACGGGATGCGATTTCGAATTTTAAAATTTTGACAGTCCAATTCTTTGAAAGCCTTAAAAAAGCCTTTTTAAATAAATGTTACCTTGACTTTGGCCGTTCACAATATTCTCATAAATGTAAAAGTAAACAATACATTTCCATAGGAACCTTGGACATCTAATGGAGATTCTAAATAACTAACCTTTTTATTCACAAACTTCAAAGGTATTTCCAAAAACACGTGTTTCCTGGATCAAGTTTTAGGAAATTACCACGCACTATAAATGTCTTCGGAAATTTATTTGGAAATTCATTTTAATATTTTAGCAGTAGGTAATTATAATGTTTGCGTGAGAGAAAAATTCATCCAACGTAACATCTTCCGTAAACCGTTGCAGAGATAGATGAGGATTTCACTCCTCATACATGTCTCGTTATCACAACAATCTTTCACTCATTCAGAGTTACTTCCTCACTGAAACTCTCATCAAATGTTTAATAAGATAATTTTTAGGAAGTAAGTATGTACTTACAAACAATTGGGCAGTGGTGCATCAGACCTCGCTTATTTCTCCATACCTCGTAATCACACGATACCCGAAATAATTTCCGTTGAACGTTCCTACCATGTCACGGCCTACGAACATGGGTGATTATTACTGACAGTTTGGAGGTCAAAAACATAGTTTAGGAATTACAACAGCGAACATTTTGTTAACGACTTTTGACAATGCGTCAGTGTCTCGCAAACGATAGGTATCAACGATGAAAAATATGGTATGGCAATACATAACACTATGTATCTGCAAAAAATAAATAAACAACGCGTTAGTGAGATCTTATTTTTTTTATTTATTTATGTTATTTGGTAACAAGACGAGCTGGTCGTTTGCCTGGTGGTAAGCCAAACGCCGGCCCATAACAATTGCAGTGCCACCCAGAACTTTGAAAGACAAAGGCCTGCGCGGCACTGCAGTGCGCTCGTTACCCTGAGACATTACACCTAATGTCTCAGGGTAACGAGCGCACTGCATCAAGTGTCAAGTGAGAGTATCAAGTGAAATTACTGGGCTTATGAGACTTAACACCTTAAGTCTCATAAGCCCAGTAATTTCACTTGATACTCTGCTCATCAAACCGGAACACAGTAACGCTTGCACACTACTGCTTGGCGGCAAACTTCACGAGCATTAAAATTATTATAAAAAATTATTATTATAAAGAAAACTTTTCTTTTAAATGAAAATTTCTGTAGTCTCATATACCTTTTTTATCAAAACATGTTGTACTGTTGTTGCTCAGTTTATGTGTTCTGATCCTCGTCTGGGTACTTTACCTCTTAACATTTACCTCTTATCATACGAAAATTTCTTTCAACTCTTACTACAATTGGTCTAGCAGTCTACCACGATTCAAAGACCTTGAAATTTGGAATACTATTTGACTGGGGTGGGCCACACACGGTTCACATAAGGATATAACATTAAACATCATTAAAACGTGACAAATGTCTCATAGCAGCAACGCAGAGGACAAACACTGTATACAAAGTGTTTGCTAATCAAATTATTCTAATGATCTTTGGTCGTTTGCGTATCCACTCCACTAAATATGAGTGCTTAGCAACTCACTGCAGAAATACCTAGGTAATAAAATGAAAACTAAGTAACAAAATAAATAGCAATAGATTGCTTAGCTACATATGCTTATTTGTATAGAAAAATGTAAAATGAGAAAAATGTGTACTTATATGAAACATTAAAGTTAAAATAAATTAATACATAAATAAATACTCTAAGTGCCCGTTCCAAATAGACTGATAAAAAAAAGGGCAAAAACTCATCGGCATTATTTTAAAAAATAGTTTTTACAATGTTTCTATTGCTAACAATCATGTTTAAAATTTAAGTGCATTAGAATACTTTGCTCGTGAAGTCTGCCGCCAAGCAGTAATGTGCAAGCATTACTGTGTTCCGGTTTGATGAGCAAAGTAACCAGTGAAATTACTGGGCTTATGAGACATAATACCTAATGTCTCAGGGTAACGAGCGCACTACAGTGCCGCGCAGGCCTTTGTGTTTCAAAATTCCGAGTGGCACTGCAATTGTTATGGGCCGGCGTTATGCTTACCATCAGGCAAACGACCAGCTCATCACGTTACCAAAAAAAAGAATAAAAAAAAGAATAGTCGCCAGAAGGCTCCTGAGCAGTTTGCCTTCATGCATCTTTGCCATCTACATAATCCTTAACTTTACTATACGCATTTTAATTAATACGTTCTTAACTAGAATTATGAGCAGTTGGTACAATTTCGTGTATTGTACATTTGAGTATTTACTCAATTCGTTATTATGTATACCAATACCAATCATAGGATTTTCCGAATACATTATGTCAAATGATTCATCTGCAATAGATGTTCATCATACAATGACAGCAGTGTCAATAGCAAAACATTATATCAATGACAAAGGTACGTATATTTATCAGCATGACATTGCACAAAATGAAACCTCCCAGAAAGAAGCCTTGCCGCTTCGCTAATAAACAGTCAACAAGTAAATGCTAAAAGTACTAATTTTCACCTGATAGTCACTACCACCTAAGTGAGAACTCGATAATAACGGGCAGTGCATATTTGTCCGGTAAAAAACCATTGTTACAAGTAGTGACAAGGTCAGGGGCTTTTGCTAGGCCTAAGAGATACATCTATTCTTTGCAACTTAATACAATTGAAGTGTCTGTTTGTAATATCAAAAAAACAGCTTTTTACTAAATTCATATGAAAGTATATACGGGACCTACACCAAAACAGCCATTTTTGAAATTTTTGTCTGTCTGTCTGTTTGTTCCGGGTAATCTCCAAAACGGCTGGACCGATTTTGACCGGTCTTTCACTGGCAGATAGCTGATGTTGCAAGGAGTAACATAGGCTACTTTTATTTTGGAAAATGAATTAGGGTTCCGCGCAAAAAATAAAAGCCATGAAATCTAATATCTCCGCGCAGGTGAAACCGCGGGCAGCAGCTAGTATGTTATTAGTTTCCTACAAAGTAGTACAATATTATTATCTATGTTTATTTCAGGTATCTACGTGATTTTATATCGTAAGTTTGGTAGTCATGAAGCACGTTAATTTGTTGCATGTTCAAAGCGCCTTACTCGCCAGCTTGAGGGTGGTGGTTTCCCCAACACTGAAAAATTCACTATCAACATGCTTTGAAAACATAGGGCAGCCGTTTTAAGAAATCTCTGCCACAGAGCCAGATTATACAACTTGGTAGATAGCCGTTTCAGAAACACCTATCACAGAACAATTATAGGCATTTCTGTGGTGTCTTAGTCCAAAAATTCCCTGTAAATGGGACTTCTGGAACTTTTGTCCAGAAATTCCCATTCGGCGCTCAAAGGGGAAGCAAAAATCATTAAAGGGATAAGGGGATTTATGGAAGTTTTGTCCAGAAATCCTCTTATCCATTTAATGACATTGTATTTTTTTTACATAATGCTTTCAGTGACAGCCTTTCTCCTTACCTGATTAAGGTGATAAAATAACAGTATTACAACTTTAATAAATATCTTAACACTCCGGTGAAATTTTTTTTTAATTGGTACCTATAAATATTAACTATCGTACTTACAAAAAACGCTTCAAAGATCAGCTCCTACAACTTTGCGTGACTTCTCTTTTGAACAAAACTAGTAAAGTAACGTTTCTTTAGGTTACCATGAACAGTCATGTATTGTATTGTATTGTATTATTTATTCAAGAACAAATTACATTGTGTTTGAATGTCAATTAAAAAGATTACAAAGACTAAATTACAAATTAAATTAAATATAAATGTCATGCAGTCACAATAATCAAGAATCACAATAGTCATAACCACACATAATGAACGTACTAACTCAGCCGCCATTACTTAGATAGTCTTGTATACTGTACAGACACCTTTCTAAAAGAAATACTTTCAGTTTACTTTTAAATATATTGGATGTGTAAACAGTGCCTTTAATATCGCTTGGTAACCTATTAAATATTTCAACTGCCTGGTATGCAGTACTATGTTTATATATGTTAAGCTTTGGTTGAATTTTATGCTTAAGATCTTTTCTTCTGGTACTCTCTCTGTCGCGTCTTTCGTCCTCGGTTTCAAATTCATGAATGTATTTGACTAGGTGATTGAGAAGAACTGTTATATAGAGGCTAGGAACTGTCAAAATATTTAAGTTTTTAAAGTGGTCTCTGCACGATTCTCTTTGTGATATACGAACCATTGTTCGAATACTCCTTTTCTGTAAAATAAATGCCTTGCTGCTATTGTATGCATAACTATTGCCCCAAAACTGTATACTATATCTTAATTTAGATTCTATTAACGCATAGTAAACCATCTTAAGTTGATCAATGTTCAATTGATCCCGAAGACTCCTTAGTGCATAGCACGAAGAGCTAATTGAACTGTCAATCGCCATAAGTTCTTGTTTCCATGTCAATAAGGAATCCAGATGAATTCCAAGAAACTTTACTGTATCAACCGAGATTATTACCTCATTATTTAATTTGACTTCCAACCTGTCAACGTTACGAGCTGTCGATTTAAATAGCATAATATTGGTCTTCTTCGAATTAATTTTTAATTTGTTAGCTGAAAACCATGAGCTGAAAGCTGTAAGAGTTTTGTTTACTTTTTGTCCAAGCAATCCAACATCGTCAGCACTCAAGATAGCATTAGTATCATCAGCAAAAACTACCAGCTCAGTATCACACACCTCTGTCTGCAAGAAAGGGATCAGATCATTGGTAAATAAAATAAATAGAATTGGACCAAGTATTGAACCCTGTGGCACACCAGTAGTTATTCGGGCTAGACCAGATTTATATTCTATAAGGTGACTATCTTCAAAATGCTTGATTTCAACAAACATTTTCCTATTCTGCAAATAAGACGAAAACAATTCTAGTGCTTTACCCCTAATCCCGTAATGGTCAAGTTTTACTAATAGTAGCTCGTGATCTACAACGTCAAAAGCAGAACTTAAGTCTAAAAATATTCCTACAACCTTCATTTTGTCATTTAACCGGCCAACCACATCGTTTACTAAAGTATTGATAGCGTCTGTAGTACCTACTCCTCTCTGATAGCCAAATTGTCGTCTGTTTATAACCCTATTTAAATTCAAATGGCAAAGCAAACGACTTTTGATCAACCTTTCAAAAATTTTTGAGAGTGTAGGCAATAATGATATAGGCCTATAGTTTTTGGCATCAGAGAATGAACCTTTTTTAAAAATAGGAACAATTTTAGCAATTTTTAACTGATCTGGAAAGACACCATCCTCAAGACATTTGTTGTAAAAATTGGCTAATGGTGCCGCAAGTATATTGACGTTATTTTTAATAACTGATATCGGTATTTCATCATAACCGCATGAACTTTTGTTTTTCATACTTCTCACAATTAACGTTATTTCCGATGGATCTGTTGATCTTAGGCACATTTCTTCATCAACTCTATCCACGCTTCTTTGGAGAAAATTAACTCCATCCAAAATGCTAGAAGGTTCAGATGAGCATGCTTTGTAATCGAAGCACTCAGCAAAAATTTTGACTATTTCAATAGGGTCATCAGTCATTTTATTATTATTCTTTAAAACGTGATTTTTAATTCGATTTCGGTTCCTTTTATTAGTTATTTTATTTACTATTTTCCAAATATCTTTGCACAAATTATCAGATTCCTTCAATTCTTTTACTACTGCTAACCTTTTTGCTTGTCTTATAACTTTTCGGTACAACCGGACATACGTTTTGCGATAGGTGATGACACCATCATGCAAGTTATTACCACTGGATGAACACAAAAAACGCTTCATTTTACTAGACACTTTTACTCCCTTTGTAATCCATTTTAAGGCATTTTTTGACGTTAATTTAATTTTTCGTACTTTCTTTTTATAACTATTCCGAAATATTCTTTTTATCCTTCCAAGAAAAACGTTAACTCCTACGTCACTCCACTCTTGTTCCTCAATATTTTCTTTAAATAATATTTCAGATTTGTTATTAAATATTCTACTCTTTATGAAAATTTCATGCCCACTTGTTTTTTGACTTTCAACAAGCACGCTACAGAACAGTCCTCCATGTCCATCTGCTAGGCCATTATGATCTACTTCAAATGACTCTATTTCATCAGACGAAAGAAAACATGGCCCTGAAACTCGGATAAAATAATAGTCATAATTTAACAACTTGCCATGACATATCTAAAGAGTTGCGTAAATGCTCAAGTTCGAGAATAGGCTATAACAGAATCGTTCACACGGAAAACAATAAGTTTGTAAACAAGGTTTGAAAGAAGTATGAAACTGAAAGTCATAGCTTTGCGTCACTACGGAAAATGAAAAAAAAATAGTAGGTAAGTACAGCCTTTTTAAAGTTCGCGCTTCGTTAGAAGTTTTTTTTTCTTCTTTCGTGGCCAGACACGATTTGTGTATTTTGCCAATTTCAAGTTTAAATTCGAAGTTAGTAGTTCCTTTTGGTATAGTTATTTTACTCATTGGTTAGTGGCTTTGTGTCAGCTGTGTTAGTATTTGTGTCAGTTTTTGACTGCTTTTTTTTAATAACTGATTGCAACACTGTCAAATAAAAAATGCAATATTAAAGGAAACCTATTTCTACTGTTATCTTTATTCATTTTAATTTCTTTTTCTTCGTTATTCGTTATCTATAGGTACCTTTTGGTAAAAGTAAAAAGTAGAGAACGCATCTTGGCTCTTTTCTCATTAATTTATGTTAAGTTATGATTTATTCTATCACATCCATAAGTTAGTACCTAGTAGTAGTAATTAGTTTAGTTTCAAACAAGTAGTTTACTTAATTGTTTGTTATTTATGCGAATTACAAAATATTAATGTAAATGTATTAAATGTAAATGTACAAAAATTGTGTATTAAATGTAAATGTACAAAATGTAAATGTATTTTGTCAATAAATTATTATGATTATTATTCACAAATCTTGTATCCTAATGGGGCTAAAATCACGAAAAAGTACATTTTTTCGAATTTCCCGTCACTTCACGAACCATCTGAGTAGCTTTAAAGAATATTGTACCTTCTCGCGGTCACTACTTCGTCCTTCTATTGACTAGTCTAACGAAAGAATCTAATTAAACACCTTAGGAATTTGGCACCACAGAGATTATCTTATAGAAAAAAACTTGGCAAATATTAACTCGCCAACAGCACTTTTCATTTTCTTTACTTACAATACAAATAGCTTAAGTGACACCTTGCTCAAACAATGAACTATTGCAAACAGAGGTAGATTTACCGTGGGTTTTTATGGCGTAAGTTCTGAATGTATGTTTGAACCTTTTATCTTTATTTTTTTAAGTTACTATACGAAAATTACATGTATGAAAATGATATAGTGCTGGGCAAAGGCCTGCAACGTTTATTTGTGTGCATAACATCTAGACTTAGATAAAAAAAAAGATTTATTTCACAAACAAGACGTACTATTTCTTGCTCGGCCTAAACCAATTTGGACCAGACACGGTGGGTTTCTGGAAGGTTTGTTGACTTTGAGCACGGATTGGGTCTGTTGATGTCTTTGTACTGTATTATATTATGTTCTGATAAAGACAGCATTAGTTTTAGTCTGTGATTCGGGTAGACGAACGTTGCAGAGACCCGATATTAGAGTCATTCATTTTAACCGTCATAAGTGCTCCATTGGGGCCTATATGAATAAAGCAATTTGAATTTGAACAAATTGCGCATACATAGGTAATTCATTTGTACGTAACTAATTTTAGAGAGCACTCTCTACCAAATAACCCATTGTAAATGCAGTGATTTTATTTGGTAGAGCGAGAGTAGAACCATGGTAGAGCAGATACCTATTGGTTAGTAAAATAGATTCATTTTTAACAATTTCTAAAATAGGTATAATATAGTAGACTTATCTTAATAACGCCACAAATATTGATTAATCGGATCAATACGTAGATAGTTTGAACTCTAAAACTTTTTGCACCTAAGTATTTCAATGTACAGTAAAAAGCAAAACACACTTTATACTTAGGTACAGACAGAGAAGGTCTGTGCAAAAACCGGTCAAGTAAGCAGAACTTTTCTCGTATCTACATGGTCGTAAGCTGTTTGGTAAATCCCGTTGATCAAGGCAAACCTGTATCGGGGTCAGTAAACGCAACTTTTGGATCTGCGTACAGCCAACTTGCGTGTACCTTGAGCCTATGCCAATTTCGCGAATTAAGAGGTCTCAACCCGCCATAGTTTCTATACAAACGCTCGTACGTAATTATAGTGTTGTATCAATTTTTTTCTTTGGGAATTTTGTACAAATATGTATCTTGTGCCTTATATCTAGGATTTTATGGAACCAAGAATTTAAAATTTTGACAATCCAATGCGGTAAAAGCCTTAAAAAACAGTCTTTTTAAACAAATTTGACCTTGACTTTGGCCGTTCACAATATTCTCATAAATGTAAAAGTAAACAAAACACTTGCATAGGATCCTTGGATATGTAATGGTGATTCTAAATACCAAACATTTTATTCACAAACTTATAAGGCATTTTCTAAACACGTATTTCCTTGAACAAGTTTTAGGAAATTACGACGCACTAATTGTCTTCGACAATTTTGTTTGAAAATTATTTCTGATATCTGTGTTTTTTTTTGCTTAGAATATTGTTTTACGGATTTCTGTAACTAATGAAAGAGAGGTCGATGAAAGATTTCGCTGACCAAATTAAAACCACGCCAATAACATTCGTAGCATTGAATTAATCAACACACTTTACGCAAAATGCATTACGTCGACCACTTTTTTCATACTCCCGCTGTCAATTTCATAAAGAACCTTATCAACCTTCAATGTTTAAATGATTTGAAGCGGTGGTTCACACTAGACTGGTAGTCATGAGACACTTGGCCCGGTTGGGAACCGGGGCATAGCGAAAGCGAGAGGCGACGTGATGTGAGTGCAATAATGGTCATTGGCCATCGACATTGGATCAATTAGAAAATTTAAATTATTAAAACTAGTTGTGGAAAAAAACATTAAAAAGCTATGAAGGAACTGAAAGGGGTGTTCATTAAAGTATAAATAACCAATTGACTAAATAGTGTAAATATTAAATATTTAAGTTTTCAGATTAACTGAATTTTTTGAAAGGTCGTTCTACACACACATTTATATTTACTAATCGGAACCAAAAACTACTAATACGCGATGTTTATAAAAATCGTTCAAGTTTTTGAGGCAACGATTACCTAAAGGTAATCGATGTACCAATACCAATACATACCATGCGGGCGAAGCCGTGGGCGGAAACTAGTATGTTATAAAAGTCTGATCGGTTTGTGAGCAAGCAACTGAGATAGTCTGATCATGTAGATAAAACACTAGTAGCTATATAAATATGATCTCACAATAACATCAAGATTCATTTGAACATTAACGCAAACATAGTCAAAGTGCGCTTTTTAATTCACAGTCATATTAGTCAAAACTAGCCAGTGAAATTACTATGTCTCAGGGTAACGAGCGCACTGCACTGTCGCGCAGGCCTTTGTGTTACAAAGTTCTGAGTGGCACTACAATTATTATTGGCCGGCGGCTAGCGTTATGCTTGCCTACCAGCTCGTCTCGTTATCAAATAGCCTAAAAAAACCTTTTGACTAACCAAATCCGAAGTAAATAAAAAGTGCTCATAACATAACACATCACGTAACCTATGATCTAAATGCGTGAATAAAGACCGTTGTTTCTATTCTAGGTCTAGGATTCTTAGTGCTTAGATTATGAATTAGACCTGTGCTCGTGGACGCGTCACGATCAGTAAATAGTACCTACTGGCGTAATTTGTTAGTCCTGAACTTAACTACTGGGATGTGTAGATTGCAAAAATGTCCAATGAATAAAATATCTGGTCTCACCTATTTATCGACGCAACATTGGCTCGGATTTTATTGGAAAGGTAGGCTTCACAGACATAATTGCAAGAATTGAAGCTAAGTTTATTACCTAAGAGCTATCACATAATAGATAATATTTTTTATATTTCACACCATCATATGTTTATGGTGGGATACAAAAACAAAGGTATAAATATGGGAAGTATGTCACTGTACGCCGTAGTAGGCCGCCGCTGTAGGTGTACACAATAATATCAAGCATGGTACATAGTTTAATAAAGTATTTTTCAGGAAAAATAATGGTACAGTAATCAAATAATGGTAACTACTATAAGCTCAGTCATGAAAACAAATGAAAGTTAAAACTGTTAGAGACAAAACACCGAAGTCAGAAACGCGACAGAACTCGTTGACCGTTTTGGGGGCTTGATTTGGTTACATCATACGTGAGCTACAGACGCATCAAAAAAGTGCACGAGCACTTTTTCGTTTGGTTTGTACTGACCCAAAAAATCGACATTTTAAGTCCATATTAAATTAAACATAAAATAAAAAACACCTACACAATACGGTACATGCAAGAGACACATTTACTCAATCTCATAACTCATGTGTGCAAGTGTTGCAAGCCGCCAGGTATTATAATAATCACGATCATTAAGATTCCATCGCCGTGCAAGACTTTCGCAACATCTAAACCTGTTCCGTGATGATGTCCGATTCTTGTTAATTAGGTGGCAAGGTGGACAAGGTGGACACTTGGCTGGGTGGACAGACTAATGGCCAAACCCACGGGAAACCGTTGGATGAAAGAGGCAAGTAGCCGATCCAAGTGACATTCTATGGGGGGTGCTATAGTTTTTAAAGTGGGATATCATGAAATGGAAAAGGTTCTGCCTAAAGGTTCTTCCTAAAATATAATATTTAGGTAGCTCAAATATTTACTTTTTTATTGTATAAGTAGGTACGTATCTTTTCATTTGATCAAGCTGAAAGCTGGAAATATAGCACCAACCAACTGCATCCAGCAAAGATGTAATTAAATTATAGGTGCAGGTATTTGCATGAGTGTTGCTAACATTCGTACAATATTTATTTTATGTTTTGGAAAGTTTTTAATGTAGGGAATCAAGATCCGAACGAATTCCTTTCCAAAAGGTGGTACCTACCTACTTAGATATTTGATGACGTTTTGATAGGTATATTTTATACGAGTAGTTAAATTTTTTTTTATTTTGTCATTTCTATCAGCTTATTTTTCCTTCGCTGTCTTTTTCAGATATTTTTTACTTGAACTAATGCCTATTTTCATGGTTCCACTTATGATTCATCCAAGAGTAACTGAAGATGATAATCTAGAAATAATCAAAGAATAAAAAAATATAAACCTATTACTATATAACTTCCACCGGGCAAAGCTAACGTGGGCACAGAATAGATAATAGTACAAGCGTGGGTATAAACATTGTAGAGTCGTCGGGCATATGAAATATTACGTATATAGCTTATTACATTTTAACTGTTCATAAAGTGATCACTATAATAATTCTTTAACTTCTCTGACCACGCATTTGGTGGCATTTCGACGTCCTCGGTTTTTACGACTTTAATGTTCGCAAGGTGAAAGTGGCATTCATCTACCGGACCTACTTCGCCATTCACGGTTAATGATATCTGAGCGAGACTATGTACTTATAAAAATATATTTTTAACAGCACATAACCAAAACTACTTGCCGTGGCAATGCTTTTGTTCTTGTGCTAGTGTTACGAGTAATATTATTATATAAAAACGTGTCTTTATGTAGCGTATATACTTATACGGTTTTTAGAAGAGTTTGCCGTTGATGTTGCTAAGAAATTTTGCGAATTTAGAGTAGGTAGGTATAGGTACATGAGAAGAACTGCGTGATGAAACTGAATTTTAATAATAGGTATATAGAGTAGATATTGTACGAAACGCAAAACTTATATTATTTTGGTAAATTAATGTAGATAGCCCTGCAGCTAAACTCTATACTGAGAGATTAGGACCTATAATCTATACAAATAAATAAAATTGAAGTGTCTGTTTGTAATATCCAAATAACAGCTTTTTACCAAATGCATATGAAAGTATATACGGTAACTATTTATACAACAGGAAAAGAAAGGAGTCTCTCTCCGCGTCTTAAACATTTCTGAGGGAATGGAGACAGTCTCGGCGAAATAAGGTCTTGCCTCTCTATCATATTTAAACATCGTTTAATATATCTAGAAAGTTTACAGTGCCTAAGATACCTAAAACACCAGTCGCAGACGTACGAAGCGAAGGAAGGTCTAATAGCATCTGTGATTTATCTGTAATCAAATGCAAGTAAATAATTCAAGATGCATGATCGTATGTGCCCTTAATAAGTATGCAATTTGCATGCACGAAGTTTACATTTAAAAAAATCTTGCACAACAATCCTTGAACTGAAAACAAGATTGCATTAAATAAGATAAAACATTAATTTCATTTACGCTTCGTGAATTACATCCTTTCTATTAGTATGTGTGGAAATCTAACAAACTACACTAATACAGCCTATTGGAAGTGGGACCTGAATCAGATATTTCTTTAAGGGTTCAGGAAAAAAGTTTAAAAACTTTTTGGTAGTATCTACAAAACTTCAAACAACTTACACTGTATTTAGCAAGTTTTACGCAAAGATTTAGATTAACCAATTGATTTACCTTTCTCCTATAATTTGAGAAAAGTTAAATTAAAATAATTTACTTACACTCCAACAACACCGGGCAGCTCTCCAAAGAAATCCTTCCTGACCTCCGATTTATATTTCACCAAACACGGCATAGACGGCCTGAAGGGAGTCGGCCCTTCTCTCCTATATATCCTCTCAATTTCATCTGCATCATACACAAAGAGCAAATCCGGTCTGCCGATCAAACCACCCAACCGCACGATACGACCATATCGCTCGAGGAAAAGCTTCGTAACTTTCGCGAACTCCGATATATCGAACTGTCCAATAATAGGGACCATCCGCCAGGTGTTCCCTAGAATAGGGATGGGCTTAGGTCCCGGTACGTCTGAGTAAGGTTTAGCATTTGTGAAGATTTCTTCGCTTAGTTCCGCAGTGGGAGCAATTTGCGATTGCTGCCGTTTTGAGAAAGGGCAGCCCGATGTTGCGTACCTAGCTTGTTTTAGTACGAATGGGCGCGAATACGCGGTGAAGTTACGGAGGGAACGACCCATGGCGGTTAAGGCCGCTGAGACGACTGGCACGTTCCGCTGAGCTCGCGGTCCGCTGATTTACCGTTTAGTTGCGTGCGCGGGAGTCGAACGGGGCTGTTCGAGGTATCTCTTTAGCGATGATGGTTGCTGACATTGCAGTCAGGGAGATTACCGCCGTTCTCTTTTGTTTTTGGTTTGAGTTTGTGGTGTAAGATCATAATTATTCATAGATTGAAATTTGAACTGACGCGAAAGTATTATTTAGTTCAAAATTATTTTCACTAAAAAGTTTAGGTAGGTCCGTACATTCAGCTCTGTACCTATCTATATATCTACAACTACGTAAGCTAAGCTTAATTGTTGGGAATCCTTTCGTGTTGCTTGTTGGTAGTTATTTGAATTTTATCTAGGTACCTTAATACAAAATAACTTTTTATTTTCAGATATTATTATTTTGTTGGGAGTCCTAGGATCATCTACCGCGTAGATTAGATATTTTCCCAAAAGCAATAATAAGTAGGTAATTAAAAAGTTACTTACTTACTTTTAATAGGCATGAAGTACCTACCTAATTAATTATTAGGTACTTGTAATTTGCAAAAAATGTGCGACAAAGTTGGTAATATAATATTATTGCTTGAATGGAAAGTGCAAGGCTGCAAGGCTAAAACCAGGTAGGTATGTGCTCTAACTGTAATTTCATCCTTAGTGTGAAACTTAAAACTGCTATACGAGATAGATAACGATTCAAGCTCTCTGACTCATTCGCATAATGTTATTAAAGTACTGACAATGAATGGCTGATTTCGTTACCGTTACTTTAAGTATGATTAAGAAGGTTAAGTAGGTGGTTCTAGTTTCCTCGTTTAAAGATTTGGCATGCAATGTGACAAGCGCTGTACACTGAGAAAAATGTAAAGTTGGAAGCGCCGTAATAACGACCGATTTAGTTGGTATGAAGGCAAAAAACCGACCAAACGTAAAACGAACAAAAGCGCCTTCTAAAGTAGAAGGCGATATACTAGTTACGTAAGGCGATTTCAATAAACTACGATACTATGAATAAGACTCTTAAACCACGTTATCAATCGTACTATTGAACAGTTTAACCGTAGTCAATTAGCGTAAAACATAGTAAGTCAGTTAGAAATCGAAGGACTGACGGCGGCATTCGACTTCCGCAAGGCGATTTGAATGGTAATTAGGGTGCTTATGGAACACCCGCGAACCTTCTATAAGGCAATATCTGACGTATTGAAAGCCAAATCCAACTCTCTAAGGCGTTTTCCATTTCTCGTTACTGTGGTTTAACCTATTATCTAGGCATTTACAACCTGCTCGTAAAGCGTTTTCTGTCCTAGTACAAACCTAAGGCCCTTATTTACAGTTATATACCCTGCAAACTAAAGCGTTTCAAGCTTCTTGTAGACGATCGCACTATTCGAATGGGGTGAGAAGACTCCTTTTGCTCAGGCAAGCTCAGTGCTCACAAAACTCGGAGAGGCTGAACCAGGTACGGTCAACACACCCCGCAAATTGAGCGTAGACGCAATGATAGTCGAGTATGAAAAAGGCGAAGTCGCTGACCACATCTGCTGCATTAAAGCCTCTGTAAATCATGAGGTGGTCGTGTACGAGAACAGAGGGGAAGACTTGAGCTTCCTCAAAGTACCGAAACACGACACAGCGGCGATGAACTCGACTACTCAGAGTGGCTCAGAACGCTTACAACAGAAAGTAGCAGTTGAGAAAGCCTCAGAACAGCAAAGAGGCATTCATGAAGAGAGGAACCGGGAAAGGAGATTTAGGGGTTTTCTGAACGTAATCAGCATAGCGACACAGGGAACGAGATCACGAAATATTCAACCACTGGAAAGACAGGCAGCCGCTTTGGTTGAGTTTTTGAGGAATCCCTCCTCTGGTCCTAAACAGCCCCAAGACACCCGGACGAGAGCTGACAAGGGAGAGGTCAGTCCACCCAATCTCAGACCAGCGTCGACGCCCTTAGACCACGCAATCAACGCTTTTCTTGAGTTTCAGGCTATCATAAGAGCAACCAAGGAGGTTAATCTTATCACCTGCCGGAACATCATGAAGTCCTTCCAGCAGAAGGACTGCATGTTGAAGACTAGACTCGAGGAGGCGGAAGCGGCCATATACAATAATGAAACTTCCCAGCTCATAATGGGAACAATGACAGGACAGTATATGGCTGGATACAATGCAACAAGTGGCTTTGTGGCTCTGGACGAGGTAGAGCTGAAACGGACAGGACGACTACGCTTTAACGTCCATTCAAATGATCCCATAGTAGTTACAGCCCGGTGTACGAGGATAATGCTGGATGACAAGATCCTGAAGATGGCCGATGTCATCTCAAAGACGCTTGATTCTGGACCAGCATTGGAAAACTGGGCAGTACCGGAAATCAATTGGGTAAATGGGGTTCCTGGATGCGGCAAAACAACATGGCTAGTTGGGAACTTCGACGTAGACAATGATGTAATAGTCACCACTACAACTGAGGCAGCTAAAGATCTAAGAGAGAAGCTCGCACACCGCATTGGAGACGCTGTAAAAACTAAGGTGCGGACTATGGCCTCAATTTTAGTAAATGGGTTTAAGGAGCCGGACAAATGCAACCGTTTAATGGTTGATGAGGCTCTTATGAACCACTTTGGGGCCATAGTCATGGCGACTCGACTGTCAGGTGCTAATAAAGTTGTCCTCGTCGGAGATCTCAACCAATTGCCTTATATCGACAGAGAAAACCTGTTCGAGCTAAGGTACAATCGCCCAAGCCTGGTTGCAACCATCAGCCAGGAGTTGTTGTGCACACATCGGAATCCAATGGATGTAGCGTACGCCCTTAGTGAGATATACTCCGGTATATACTCCTCAAGACCTCAGGTGCGCTCCCTGAAGCTAAATATGTATAAGGATGCCCAAATACCCATCTCTCTTCCAAACACCCTGTTTCTGGTTAACACCCAGGAAGAAAAGGAATCCCTGACCAGCAAGGGATATGGAAGTGGTGAAGGGTCACGCATTCTAACTATACACGAAGCTCAGGGACTTACTTACGAGTCGGTTATCGTCCTTCAAACAAGATCGAAAAAGTTACAGCTTCACGATAGCGTTCCACACGCAGTAGTAGCAGTATCACGACACACTGTCAGCTGTGTTTATTACACCGATGACAGTGATGACGCGATAGGCAGATTTGTGAAGCGGGCTATGATTGCGACACCACAGATGATCGTGGACTACAACCTCCGAAAAGCCATACAACACCGTAATGAAGAAGTGGTTCAAGCGCTTATGAGGTTAGGAAATGCGGGATCCACGGCCGATAATCCCCAGTCACCGATCACCCTGCAATCCCCTAGTATATAGGTACCTATGTATATAAAACTATGTTCATCTATGTAAGGAACTGGAGTTGTCATGCTCACGAAAAAGATTCTGCTCGCGGCGGCATCGTGTGGCGGGTCGCCCTCTTCCCTCGGTAATGGTTGAGGAGAGCGATGGCTGGCACATGGGTCATACTCGTGAACGGGTGCCGCTTGTGGTGTCTGGTCAACTCCAATTGTAATCCTTCTGTTGTCTTGTAATTTAGTTCTACTTTAATTTAGTTAAGACCATAGTTCCCGTCTTGATGTTTTTTTTTCTTTATATCGTTAATTTCTATTAATATATGACCGAATCTTATAAGAGTATGGACCACGTGTCCATAGAGTGTAATGTAACAAAATTAAAAAAAAAAAAAAAAAAAAAAAAGCTTCTTGTAAGTTGATATAAAACTAGTCACGTGGGACGGGACTCGTGGGAGTACTGAGCCTATCCAGTCACCAGTGGCTCCAAAAAAATTCGGTGCGAAAGACCAAACTTTACTTACCCAACCACCTACAGAAAATATATACTAAATACTACCAAATACTTACCAATGTATCAGAAGACTCAATACAAACTGTGAGAGCGCGCTCTTCTTGTCAACAAAATTTTAAATTCACGCGCGGCCTATGTAACGCTTGTAACAAACCGCTTGCGCGATTCAGACCTAGTCAACTTTCTACACTAACGCCATCTATCGAAAAAATTAGTAAGTAACTTAACTAAATTTTTATTAGCACTTATAAGTGGAAAAGTTCTTTATTTAATAACAGAAAAAATAAACAACATAAACTAAAATAACTAAATAAAATACACACTAATTTATTTACAATCTTAATCTAATAATCCGCTACCAGTAGGCAAAGTTCCCA
Source organism: Crocallis elinguaria (assembly GCA_907269065.1). Classification (NCBI taxonomy): domain Eukaryota; kingdom Metazoa; phylum Arthropoda; class Insecta; order Lepidoptera; family Geometridae; genus Crocallis; species Crocallis elinguaria. The sequence goes on from OU026076.1 coordinate 6,856,458, forward strand.
AAATGCTGGCAGCATTGCCACGTTGAATGGCAATGCTTAATCTTTGACCTAAGTAGAGGCCAGCATTTTGGTCACGTGTGGCTTCGACCAGACGCCCTGAAAGGTCTTTAAAAATTCGATGAGCTCCAGGTCCCCACGGTCCAAGTGTCTCAACCCCAAAAGGCTCAAATATGTAGCTACTATCAAGACTACTATATTTGCGCCTTTTGAGGTTCTCAGCGGATTCAGCTGCCGCACCAGCCTTATTTTGAGTACCGGGAAGATGTGACGGCGCAAGGGTGTCAACACAGGTAGCGTCCCATACCAAAGGTCGCCCCATCTTCCACGGAATAAGAGTCATTCCATCAGGCCTTTTACCATCGTCACGTACGAGGCCATTCGGTTCTAAAATGGCCGCGCAGTTGGCGCTGGCAAAAGCCCGACGGATTATGTCGTTAAGACTGGCGTGGCGTGAAATTCTGCCAGCGCTTCGTTGGCAAGATAAACCGTGGTGACCGAGCCGGTCAACAGCACTACCACACTGGCAGCGGTGCGGAGCACAGCATGATGCGCCCAAGCGAAGGGATGCCGCGATGCGGAAAGCTGAGGAGTCCAAAAGAGTTCCAGTGTTTTGCGATGGAAGAGCCTGAAGCCACAAGCCCGATTCCCACTCGGCAACGGCTAACAGACGGGCGCGCTCTGCAGAGCTCAAGTACGTATTAAACAATTGCTTCCGTGCTTGCTCGCAAAGCGGCCGGTCCCATAGCCTTTGAGAAGATGGTGTATTAGGGAATTCTGAGTTTGGACAGGCTAATAACCATGTGTTTTTAGCCTCGGTAGAAAAAGTTATTTCTGGATCAGTTATAGACGCTGCAAGTATTTTTTGGGTAAGTTTTTGTGTGCTATGTACCGAGGACAGAAACGCGGGTAAAGCCACACCAGATATTGATCTGATGCCCAGGCCCCCCGATCGCACTGGAAGTGAAGCTTGCAACCACTCCCGATCTTTCAAATTGATATTTAAAATGGATTCCAAAGTTGTTTTTACAATGTTATCTAAAGTCTGAAGCAGATCTGTGTGCTTCCACAGCTGACAACAACGTAAAGTATAAGTGAATTGAATGGTAGGTTAAAATAACTAGGTAATCATTATTATACAATGTACAGAATGTAGGTAATGTATTTTAACCGACTTCAGAAAAGGAGCTTATTTTTATTACGCTTTTACTTAACTTGCAATGTTTGTATGTGTGTATGTATGTTTCTTTAGGTCAAATCTTGCAATCTAAATTTGACCCACTTCCCGGTGTTCGATTGAACCGAAATTTTATACACATATGCAAATCGGATGAAAATGTAATATAATGATATCACAGAGCTGGTCTGATGATGGAGTCTGAAGGTGGCGTTAAGAACTCTGTAACGACACAACCTAACCCCGTCGAGTTTGGGCTCGTTTGATTTGTCTTTACAAGTACTCTGACCCTTGATTATGTCCAGGGTCCTGATGATGGAGCCAGAAAGTGACCACAGGAACTCTGTAACGAAATGACATAGCCCCATCGAGTTTGGGCTTGTTTGATTTGTCTTTACAAGTTCTCTGTTCCTAGATGATGTCCAGGGTCCTGATGGTGGAGCCGGAAGGTGGCCACAACATTATTTTATAAAAAAATGTCTAGAAAAATATATTTTTCCTTTACACCTTGATTTAAATCATAAAAAAAACCTTTCTCGGTTAATATGTACCGCTAATGTGCATTGTTTTAAGACTTCGATCTTGCGTTAGTTTCGTTTGAATGTTGGGTATATTTCGTGTTAAGTATACAAATATTAACCTTTTCGTATACTAAATATTACCGTCATTACGTTGATATTTCTTAAATATGTACCGCCCTCTGCGTAAGGCGTTTATTTGAGTCTGAACTGCTATATTAACTGGAATACGGTTAATTCCGAATCTCCTTTAAGGCACGTGTGTTTCGGCGTTTTACGTACCGTGTAATTGACTATACCGTTTGTGGGTTTTCGCTTAGCTAAGCGAAAATCAACGTAAGATTAACAAATTGTCCTGACGTATTTATAATTTAACCGTATAAGACTAAATTCACCTTAGGCCCAAAATCCATTTTTCTCAGTGTAGGTACGTACACTCGTACAGTGTCTTATAGGCTCTGTGCTTATAGGACATGATTTCTGAAATGTACTGCAAAAAAATATAAATGTAAATGTACTGCAAAGATCTGCGCCGATCAGAAAAATGACACTGCCTAAATGCAATTCTGGTGACTAGACAAATCATTGACCGGACAAAAAAAAAACACGAACAAAAAAAATGACACTACCTAAATGCAATTCTGGTGACTAGACAAATCATTGACCGAACGGCCTGCGTTCACTTAGTGAGAACAATTTTTTTGATCAGCGCAGATTTCTGAACCACCAGAACTTACTCTGAGGCGTAGACTTTCGGCAGCAATTTTTTGGCTAGTACTATTAATAGCTCTAATAGCGAAGCAGGTTTTTTCTGATCTTGCGTGCTAAGGTTATCTCCTTGACGCAAATAACGTGAAATAAAACGCTTATAATGTGATCTACATGTTTAATATCTACATGCGATCACGCTATTGTTTTTTTTTCTCGGTAGGTTAGCGCCTCACGCTGCGAGACGTGGACAGGTATCCCTTCTGAAGGTTTCGGTGTTTTGGTCGTGGCCAAACTAGGGAACTTTCTTCAACAAGCTGCCACATTGTACATGCACTACCGTCTACCACTAAAACTTTTTATTTTACCCCATTGCGCGACGCAAAGGAGGGTAATGTGGTCAACACACTGGCAGCATTGCCACGTTGAATGGCATAAAGAGTTTTGGCGGGAATGCGAAAATGTGCTGTTGTTGATTTTGTGTTATTTACTAAAACCTATGTTTCTTCGAGTGTTAATGTGTAATAATGGTGGATTATTAACCATTAAGTGTTCGTAAACGTGCATGAGTGAAAGGCAAATAGTACAAAGGCGAAAAACGTGTATTTTCGTATTCTATCCAAAACTCCATAGAAGCTTCAGTAAAGTATCCACCGCTTTACTGAAGCGTCACTTCGACTCGAAAATTGTTTCTATTATTGCGACTTAAGGACTATGTATCCAGGTCAAGAAATAAATTATAAAAAAGAATGGCACAAAAAGAAAAAATTGACAGTGTCAACTAAATACTAATGTCACTGTCAAATAAAGAATAAAAATCCCCAAAACAAAAATAATATAAATAAAAATATGTAATACATAACAATAATAACTAATTTGCTAGAAACAAGTAACGACTCAAAAATGGTTTCAGATTTAGCCAAAGAGAAAGTCTTTTGGACGAAGAGCATGAACATCAGCTTGGCCAAATACATGGAGGACAAACCTCACATCTGGGATCCGAAACACCACCAATATTCAAACATAGGCTTCAGAGATGAGACTTTCTCCAATTTTGCCGCTAAATACGACGATGAGTTCAGTTGGCAAGCTGTTAAGGATCGATGGACAAACATAAGGTCAACTTACGGATTTTACATGAGAAAATTGCATGCTAAAAAAGCTAAAGGCGAGGTAGGTGAAAAAGCGCTCGTTTTCGTCTTCGCTTATCTATATAATGTGAAACTTAATAAATTACTAGAACCATAAAATTAATGAAAAAATAGTTACTTAATTAAATTCTATTACCAAACACATTATCTCAATTATGCTTTCTGGGTTCTAGTGATTCAATTTCACCACCCAGTACAACAACATCAGATTGTAAATTGTCCTTATTGCATTCAGCATTTTTAAACTCACTGCTTTATCTTTTACAGACATTTAAAGTGAACTGGTTCATGTGGCAGCCTTGTAAATATCTCTACAAGGTTCACAAATTCGCTGACAAAAAAGGGGGCCCAAAATCAAAGGCAATCAAAAATGACAATAGTGATGTATGTTTTTTCAACACTATGAATTTCTATTTTAGTTTTGTAAGCTAGGAAAAACAAGTACTAACTATTGACCTGCCTAAATCATATAGTGAACACTCTTTACAAGCTTATTTAATTCATTTTTACAAGCTTATATATTTTGACTTGCAAGGTTTGTTTGTTTGTTTAAGTCAAATGTTGCAAGCTAAATAATTGTAACCAGTTCCTGGTGTTTGATTGAGCTTGAATTTTACGTACATATCAAGGGCTTCATAACAAAGTGGCATGTAGAAAAAAGTGTAGTTTTACATGAGGGACAAACATGTGAATGAAACAAAACTAGGCTGACATTTAGAATAAAAAACTTCAGAAAAATTGTTACAACTGAAAGTTGGAATCTTTTTTTTGTTTTGTTTTGTCTTGAGCGGGTACACTTCCTAATCCAACTGGGAATACCACTGCACTGTCTGACTGGATTTATTGATTATAGCTCAAAGGGGGTTAGTAACATTTTGGCATAGTGATTAGTAGCCATTTTCTTTTTTATGTAGTTCTGTAACCACCTTCCAATCTTATCCCAATGTATAGAGGATATTAATGCAATCAACAAATGTTATATAATGAAATGATTCAAAGTTTTTTTTTTAAAGTGTCACATTTTCGTGTTATGTGGTTGAAAATAAAAATAAATTATTTTATTTTTTACAAGCTGGTCGTTTGCCTGATGGTAAGCATAATGCTGGCCCATAACAATTGCATTCCACCTAGAAGTTTGAAACACAAAGGCCTGCGCGGCACTGCAGTGTGCTCGTTACCCTGATACATTAGGTATTAAGTCTCAGAAGGTCAGTAATTTCATTGACTATGTTGCTCATCAAAACGGAACACAGTAATGTCTGCACATTACTGCTTGGTGGCAGACTTCAAGAGCAAAGTGGTGCTACCAACCTAGATGGCCACTCACAGAAGAGATATCCCTATACTCCTACTACAGTATGTCAATCTTATCTACTAAAGTATTTCAATCTAGGATCAGTAAAAAAATATACAAGAGCAATGCCCGCGTTTTAAGCCCAAAAGTTCTATTTTTATTTTAATTTTTACTGAATCTGTACTATAACTATATGCATACTACTTATAGATTTATATTTTACAGGCTTCAAATGCACATGATTCTAGCAGTGATGAAGCCAATTCTGAAAATGTAGCAGATACTAACATATCATGCGAAGAAATAGTTGACAATATTGTGACAGTCTTTAAGGGAGTACAAAATGATGCTTTTGGGATTGACAAAAGTGAATTTGCAGCAGTTGGGCAGGCAGTGACTAAAAAACTTTCCGAATTGAACTCATATGATGCTGCTCAGTTGTCCCAGAAAATACTAGAAATTTTAGCTGAATATGATGAGAAGAATCCGATGAATCCTAATAATTTATAATGTTTATGAAAGCTATATAAACAGGATAATATAACGTAAAACCTATGTTTTATGTATTATCAGTTGATATTTTACTGCAATTAAGTTGATGTGGCCATTAGCAGCAGTATGAAGCTGGCTACTAATGATGCTATTTCATATTCAATCCGTTCGCGTTGATCCAATTTTTTGAAGCCGATTACTAGGATGGTTGACTAGATATTGAACATGTTGAAAGTAGGTGTCAATTCGCGTCCTTACCAGGTAATTTATCAAATCAACTGAAATTGAATTGACGGATTGAGTGAAATTGCATCGTGATGTGAGTAGCCACTTTTAATAATGAAAGCTCAGTGATAAAATCCGAAATGAGTAGAACGAAAGTTACTGATATAACTATTAGAGTTATATACTCTTTGTATTAGAGTTAGCAAGAAAAAGGCAATAGGCAGGCCACGTTGCTCGCAGGACTGATAAGGATAACAGAGGAGAAATGGCTCGAATGGCCATCGCCCACCACAAACTGGCACAAACAATAAAATATTTACAAAGAAAAAGTTGCATTTATTTTTAGGGGGTGATTTTAGGGATTTTTGACCACAGTTAAAGGGAAAATATTTTTGGGAAATGGCAGCACTAGTCAATGTTGTCAATTTTCCCGGACAAGAAATAGAGAAAAAAATGTCAACGCTTTCTACGTTTCTAAACGTAGTACCTATTTGTATAATGTCTCCATAAAGTACAAGGATTAAACAAAAGTATAGGATATGAACTAAAGGTACGTATTGCGCGCCGAAACAGAAACAAAAATGGCGTCGAATGTCGAGCCACAGCACTGCATGGTAGCCTGTGTAGTACCTCTAAGTAGTCTGTGCCTGTAACACGTGCAACTCCTCACTTGCATGAATAGTTCCATAGAACTATTTTTTATATAATAACACGTTAATTTAGTCAACTTCAACTTCAACTTCTTCTTAATGGCTTCTGCAGGGTTGCCGCAATTTCGCCAATGTCGCGTGGATAGATCGGGGAATAAACGAAGGAGGTTGATCGGTGGGAAAGAGAAAAAAAGAAAAAAGAAAAATTAAATCATTAAAAGATGGACCAATCTTGCATCTGAGTTTATCTGAAACAAATAGGACTTTCACGAGACAGAACAAATAATAATAATATATAATTAATAATAGGGTACATACATAATATTATCTATATTAAATATTTATAAAAGTATATGTTAGTCTATAATTTAATCTTATTAACTACAATACATTTATATAGTACATGCACAAATGGGGTAAAGACAAGAGACAATAGAGAACTAAGATTAGTAGGGAAGGGTATATCAGGAGGCAGCATGTTAATTTAGTCGCACGATTGAATTCCATGACACTTCAAATACTCGCTCTGGACTGGAAAACAAAATGTCAGCCTTGAAAAATCTGATGATGGGCAGGACATACTATGTGACGTAATTAATTGTATGGATATCTATAACACAATATTTCCATAGATAATTATGCCCACTCTATCTATGTATTGGAATCTCTTTGGTAACGTACTAGCTACATATATAGTAATCTGTGCGTACTACTCGTTTATTATACTCCATAGAGTAGTACTATAATTATACTCTTTGTCAGTGTCACAGACTAGGTAGAGATCTCTTTGTCTATGAGTCTATGCATGTTGTACTTTGTGATGTTTGTAATTTGTAATAAGTTGAATATTTACGTTTTTTAGTGATTATTTATTTAATTTTTGTTGCAACCCGTGATCCTGTGATTTACGTTACGAGATATAAACAGAAAAACGGTAAAGAGAAATATTGCGCTAGTGCTAAAATTAATACACATTGTGAAGCAGCGTTTGAAAACCATAATCTGAAGTAGAACGTTAATATAAATATACCCCTCGATCTGCAGAAGAAACACATTGTGGTTAGCCGTTAGGTTCTGGCGGGCGCAGCGTTGTGATCCAATAACTACAATAAAATATTATTATGTTCATAACTTCATACTAAATTCCGCCTGGTATAAATCTAAGTATAAACTCTAACCTTGGTAGGGGTAGGTGTCCCCTACCAAGGTTAGAGTTTATACTTAGATTTACCTGTGGTGATAGGTGGAAACTTATAAGTTCACTTATCCGTACTATAAAAATAAATAAAATAAAATACATATTCATTATGTATGCTTAACATTATTATGTTTTTGGTGGATTCACAACACCAATTGATTGGTGTGGAGTCACACAGAGGTGTGCCAGGCACTTGGCATTATAAAATATATCATAGAATACCTACTACTTGTTGCCTTGTCTAGTTCTGTACTATACTAATAAACCTATCGGGACAGTATTTCTCATCAAACTTTTTTTTCATTTAGGATCTCTCTTGAGTTGGTATATTTTAATGGACAAACCCAACTCACAAGTTGATGCCGTCGAGGTGAAATTCAAACCGATGAAAAAGAAGAATCTTCGGCAGCGAATTAAAGAAGATGAGGACTCCGATGACGATAATCATATTTTGGCAAAATTGGAGGAAACTAAAATTATCCAGAAACTTCGGGAACGGCCCAACGGCGTGAGTGTGCTCGCCCTGGCCACTGGAGAGAAAGCTTCTGTAGACGAAGAAATGACTTGCAAAGACCCATACAAAGTCAAAGCTGGTGGAATGGTGAATATGCAAGCATTAAAAAGCGGCAAAGTAAAGCAAGTTGATGATGCATATGACACTGGAATAGGCACTCAATTCTCAGCTGAAACAAATAAACGAGATGAAGATGAAGAAATGATGAAGTATATTGAGGAGCAGTTGGCTAAACGAAAAGGTTAGATTTTCCAATAGTTCTGTTCCAACATGTCTTTAAACAGCTTTTGAAAGAGCTCAAAGTATTGTCAATAACTGTATAGGCTGGTTGTCTGCCCCGTCTTTGCACAGCTTCACCTCACTTTTTGGCCAATTACTTTGATCCTTTCTTATACCTAGTACCTACCATTGAATGTGAATGTTTATTAAACCAGTTTTTCGTGTTTTGTTTCAGAGGGGCACTGCAATGAACAGCAAGAATCCGAACACAATGATTCCTTAAAATATTTGTCACCAGAAGAAGCAGCACTACTTTCTCTCCCTGAGCACTTACGTATATCCTCCGCACACAGGTCTGAAGAAATGTTATCAAACCAAATGCTCAGCGGTATCCCAGAAGTTGACTTAGGTATTGATGCTAAAATAAAAAACATTGAAGCCACAGAGGAGGCTAAAATGAAACTATTATGGGAGAGGCACAATAAAAAAGATGGTCCCTCACAATTTGTTCCCACAAATATGGCAGTGAATTTTGTTCAACACAACCGTTTCAATATGGATGCTGATAATTCGAAAAAGAGGAAAGTAGAGAAGCCAGAGAAAAAGACTGAGACAAGTGTAATTGATGATAGTGTAGAGAAGATAGTTAAGAAAGCTAAAGGGGAACGCGCTACTGACGATTTTCACTATGAGAGATTCAAGAAGCAATTTAGGAGATACTAATATTGAAAATGTGGTCTCTACATTTCAAAAATTGTGATAACACTGGTCGCCGATCCAGATGCAGGTCTATGAGTTGAGTATTACAATGAGTTTGATTTTGCGAAGAATAACTTCACGATCACTATAACATAGTGACAGTAGCATAGTAGCAGTCTGGTACCTCCATTTAAATATGCTGCACCTGAAAGCCAGTCCTGTGGTAGGTTTAAATATTATTATGATTGTCACCTTCAACTACTGCAGATAGCATAGTGGTCAAACAATAACCTATTGAAAATAAATACAAAAGTGCCACACATTTTGTTTTATTTTTTGTGCAGTGCAACGGCCATGAATTTCGTGGCGTTTATTTTATCAGACTAGCTTCGGCCCGCGGTTTTCACCCCCGTTCCCACAAGAACCGTGCATTTTTCCGGGATAAAAAGTAGCCTAATGTTACTCTCCAGTCCATAAACTATATTTATGCCAAAATCACGTCGATCCATTGCTCCGTTACTGCGTGAAAGGAGGACAAACCAACAAACACTCGCATTTATAATATTAGTAGGATATTTTTTTATTCTGTATCGATATTTATGTCAGTGACGGTACTTTTAATATTTTATTAATCTGTGGCTATGTACTGGCTACAAGTGGACAAAATTGGTCCTTTCGGGGCTAGATCTTCTGCGGCGCAAGTAAGGAAGTCGGTTCGATTTTGTCGAATCAAAAAAACTGATAAAATCGAATGTTGCGAGTACCGAAGTCAGCTGCCTTATCAGCTAACAATCTCGTATTCGTTTTCAATACCAGACCCATTAAAACCAGCGGTCACTAGTCTTTGTGTGGAAGGAGTTGTCAATAGTTTTCGCTTCTTTTCGTTTTGTAAGAGCTTATTTCTTTAATAACCAGCGAAAATTCTAGACTATTCCTTCCACACGAAGACTAGTGACCGCTGGTTTTAATCGGTCCGGTATTGAAAACGAACACGGTATTGTTAGCTGATAAAGCAGCTGATCGTAAAGTATTGTAGTAGCTCTATATTCTCTTTGGATTCGACCTAACTATTCGATAACTTTTGTCGATTGCAGTGCAAGTACGGATCTTTTCGATCGATAAAGTGGGTTTTATCGACATTTTATATAATTAATTATCTATACTCGTGTGTCAGTAATGTACTCTGTGGTTATTGACTATAATGACCACAGAGGAAATAGTATTATTTCCTCTGTGACGTGGAGCCGCGGAATTTCAATAATTTCGGTGTTATTTCAAAAATGAAATATCATTAATTTACTGTTAAAATGTATCGATTATGTGATTTTACACACCACGTAAATGGTATTCATGATGAACAAGTATCTCCTTTTATGAAGTTGATGAAATCAAAATGGGACGAAATTCACAATGAGCCCAATGTGTTTCGGTATAAGATAAATAATTTACAGGAAATGGTTATTGATAAAAAGTATTTACTACAGGTAACGATTTGCATTTCAACTTACCTTTTATTTCATACATCTTTTATATATTTTATTTGCCTTCTAAGATTTAGTACCTACTAAGGTACATAATACCTGCTATAGGTTGTAAAAGTGATGTACATATTCAATTATTCAATTTATACACCCAAAACAAGAGTTATCACTCGGTTACATTATATTCGACGAGTTATACAATAACCTGATGTTGCATAAAAGTAGAAAGAACAGCTCTCTTATCAGAGAAAAACAAATCTTAGTAGATCTTATCCCAATAATTCAACAAAGTTTTTTTGTATCTAACTACTAATAACCTTTTTATAATAATAGTACTTATGTATACATTTTGCAGCTAAATCCTGAACGAAGCATAAACCGGAGGACACCAGAACATATTGATAATATTTGCCAGCCTTACGATGACCTAAAATTCAATTTTAATAAGGTTTCTCAGAGAGAAATAATCTTCCGTTTAGAATCCAGTGACAATGGTATGTATAATGTACTTCGTAATAAATGGGTGTATAAAGTAAAGGTTTGGATGAGGGACAAAATGTGAATAAAACAAAACTAGTTAATTGTTTGATGATATTTGGAACATGCTTCTTTCTAGGCCTAACATTTATACTGCCATGATTTTCTAAGTTGTGTGACATAGTTTAACTATTAAAACCATTTAATACTGTTTATTTACCCTAGGATCTTATTACAAAAGTGTTAAATGGTGGCTTATTTACTGTTTTATCTTTGCTGTGTTTTAACAATTTTAAATTGAATTGAAAGAGACAACATTATTTAACTATTCAACTGTTATCACTGTTTATTAATAAAAGCCCTAGTGAATATGCCTCTTTGTTACAATCAAAAATAGAGGAAAAACATCCACGATGCAGGCAAAATTTTGGTAGGTAGTTTTAATTTGGGGTGTATACAAAATAACATGAACATAGCATACACCTATATGTATTATGTTACAACCATCTGACACCATCTGACCATGCATTAACTTAACACTTTTTATTAAAATGAGTTGTTCCTATCCAAAAAAGTATCAGAAAAATATGAGAATAACTATGAGGAGCTGTTGTAAACTATCTAAAGATAGACAGAACTGTCTGTTCTGTTTGTTACTTATCTTTGTTTATAAATGAAAAATGACATTTTTGCGTATACATACACCCCTTTAAGCTGTTTTAAAGTTAACAATAGATTTTCTTTTCAGAACACAGCCTTCTAGTGAATGTTAGCCCCATAACACATTACCACACTTTGTTATGCCCTTCAGTTACCAAGAAACTACCTCAAGTGGTTACCGCAGATAGTTTGTTTCTGGTACTTGAAATAATGTTTTGTGCTCAGGACCGGTGAGTATAGGTATGTACAATTTAGACACACTTGCTAAAACACAGGCAATTATTAACTTTCAGAAGTGCTCTCATATGTCCATGTGAATAAAAAATATGAAATGCAAGATACTCTTTTGCTTAGCAATGTAACCGTTGCAAAAAAAGGGCTAATAGGTGAAATAAAATGTTAGACGAGTTGATGAATAAAACTGACTAATTAATAATTAGTAATAACTTACCTACTAATAAATATCTTAAAATAATTCATTATAATAATTATGCTAGCAACTTTTATATTCCTATACATAAAGTATAGTAAATAATAATGAAAGAAGAATTATGCAATGTACTTTCCATGATAAATCAAACTTTTAATCATATAGCCATCATTGGGGAATTTATTTTCCTTACAGTAAGATTGTGTTCTCACTAGGACAAGCGCAGATACACAACACAAACATCCAAGACCTGAAAACAAAATTTAAGCCTCACCATAAAAAGTTTGTTTGAGCCGGGATTTGAACCTGGGGCCCCATGCTTTGCAACCAGGGTTACTATTGTACCAACTTAGCTATGAACCCCTCATGTATTTATATCTCAATTATTTTTTTTGTTTCAGTGACCTGAAGATTGGTTTCAACAGCTTATGTGCCCTGGCGTCAGTGAACCACCTACATTATCATCTGTTTGTAGAGAAGCATACACTACCAGTGGAATTAGTGGTAATTTTTTCCCTTCTCTGCCTTTATTAAAGGAAACTTGGCCTGGTGATTTATTTACCAAACACATGCACTGGTTTCAGTTTATATTCAAGTCAACAGAGTAACAAACAGTAGGTACATTACAATTTGACAATGTTTAAATAAAGTACAGCAGGTGATCTTATTGCTATAAAGTAATATATTCTTGACTTAGAAACTGCAAATAATTAACAGTTACCCCAATATAATATATATTATATTCTGTACCAGTACCCAAAACTAGGCTGGGGCCTGTATCTCAGTAACATAAAATTATGAGTCATATTTTAACTTTTTGATAGTTCCTCTAGTCTCTGGTAATGGTAACATGATAACTTCAAATTTCTGGGAATTGTAATTTGCATCCTGGCTGACGCACCCAAGACAAATTTATGGGATGCAGTCACAGATTATTTAGCCTGTTGATAGCTCATGAACACTATTCCTCATACAAACATATCTCACCGGCGCGGGCAGGGGGCGAGGTAATATTCTATGCTTGCAATTGGCCGATTATTTGGATGACGTAATTTAGTGATGTGGTACGACTACTACTGAAGAGAATAATATCGATTAAATTGAATAGGTAGTTAGCATCGCATTCTTGATTCCCTGACATATACGATTAATAATAAATTATTATATGGAAAACCTAGACAATACATACTTACTTTATAAATTAATCTATAATACTACTTATAATAAAACTCCAGGTCACATTTTTTTTGGATGGCACTCCTATCTATACTGAAGCCAAAACCGTATTTTTATTTTTGTCTGTCTGTCTGTATTTTGGCCACGCATTACGTCGAAGCTACTGAATGGATTCCATGACTTGCGATGTATGGAACCAATTCTCTTTTTGAGTCGCTTCTATCCACTTTTCCTTTATTTCTGGGATGTCTGGAAATCTAACAACAAAAAGCAGAAATACTTTAAAAAAACCGGGAACCTACTTCGATGAAAATATCGCGATATATGAAAATTCAAGTACCATTTTTTCATCTTTAGATGTTCTTCCATAAAATGTATATGGGACCACCTTGAGATGATACACTTTCAAAAAACAAAAATAATTTTCAAAATCGGTCCACAATTGACGGAGAAATCAGTTAAAATACTTAAAAAAATACATACAGTCGAACATTTAACCTCCTCTTTTTTCGAAGTCGGTTAACAAATCGAAACGAAAGGTTATTATTTTTCCAAAATAATTAATAATAGTATATATATTAATTGTAAAGTATACATTGAATATCGATAAGTTATAAGTCTGCACTCGTACTCGCAGTGGCGAGTAGTGCATTTAAATATGTCGTTTTCGCTTGAGGGGAAGTTGTATGATTAGTCAACAGGATTTATAGTCTTTGGATGCAGTGCATGCCCGCTATATTTTTTGTCTCAAAATGCACCCTGTCCACTTGCTATATCAAGTCCCTTACATGTAGATGTATAGGATTCCAAGTTGGACAATTTAAAAATGAGTCAGTTCCAGTAATTTCAACTATATAAGATATTTTGTTGGCAGAAATGGAAACATATCAAAGGGCCTCTTCACTCTACAGAAGACTACCCAGCCCCAGCATTCTGTTTCGAAGTACAAAAGGACTCATCACAAATTCAAGTTGCAGAAATCCACAAACTCATACAATATTTTCTAGTAAATTCTATAGCACATAACATTCTTATAACAATGAGAACAATGAATGCAGCTGTTTATGTATGGCCCAGGAAGAGTACTGCAGGAGTGAAACAGCTCAGGGATTTTAATATTGCAGTATGCGAGTTGAGTGGCTGGTTCCCTGTGTATTGTGAGTACAAAGTATTACTTCTGTTTAGCACAACACAAGTATATTACTGGTGGAGTAGGCAGAAATAAATGTACAAGGAAAATTAGATCTCATAAATTTCACTGCCTACACAATGCCATGTCAGTAATAAGAAATAATAATACTGATACATTAGTCTTTCAAAATAAACTGAATAGACTAAAAGCTTTTCTTTAGTGTAAGTTTAGCTGGGAAACCTGTAATATACGTAAATAAATAAAATGTATTAATTTTAATTTCAGCTGTCGAGGCATTCCAGAAACTTCAATCGGAAGATCTTGAAGCAGAGTTGATGAAGTGGAAAATAGACAACTTTGAGAAATTATGCGAAGATATCAAACTAATGTATTAGGTTGTTATGAGTGGAGTAAATATAAATTAACACATGACTTTAAACATGCAATTCTTGTTTATACTATTGGCTCTAGTATAAATTCATTTCGCGTATCTCGGAAATGGCTCTAACAATATGTAAGAATCCAATAACAATTTGGATGAAATTTTGTATTTAGATAGGATTTGCTTTTAAGTTATTTAAAAACACCAAGCCAAGCTCATCATCCTGATATTTTACATAATATACAGATCCTAGTGAATAACTCAACATGTCTGTAATCAAACAATATATAAATATAACATGCAATTAATATTGCTGCACTCACACTTTTACCGCTTTTTGTGGGTAAACTCGTATTGGTTTCACTACGAGTCAGTCATGTAACAGTAGTATGGCGACTGGCAACTTGTTGTAAAAAATTGTTATAATTTTATAGGAGACATATTAAAAAACGCGATTGATTTAGTATAATTTAATTAGGACCTTCAAAGACACAGATTAAAAACACACAAAACAAAACAACACACATAAACCGAAACACACACATTTTGTTTTTATAGAGAATAAAATGTGGTAGTCATCGAATTTTGTAGTTCTGGAACATGCCGGTGTCGTCACGATGTTTTCCTTCACCGTTTAGAGCGAGTGCGAATAATCCGTACATAACTTGATATAAGTCATTGGTGCCGCCGAGTCGAGATTCGAACTATGGTGCGTCGGATTGAAAGTCACACAAGTTCCCGCAAGCGAAATTTTTAGTAGTATAGTATACTAGCTACTGCCCGCGGTTTCACCCGCGTTCGCACGGAACCGTGCATTTTTCCGGGATAAAAAGTAGCCTGTTACTCTCCGGTCAATAAACTATATCCATGGCAAAAATCACGTCGATCCGTTGCTCCGTTACTGTGTGAAAGAAGGACAAATCAACAAACAAACTTTCGCATTTATAATATTATTGTAGGATTTACTTGAACATCACAATACTCCGTAATTCCTTCAGAATAGTTCTGTTCCGTATACTAAAACTATCTTGAGGTCGTATCTTTGACAGCCACGCATACACACAATGCTGGTAAGCGACAAAAAAAAGTTTATTGTGGAAAAATATATTTTGCCAGGCAAGCTTTAAAATACGTACCTTATCGGTACAGGATCCTGGACATCATCAGACCAGTTCTGTGACATTATTATATTGCACTGTCATCCAATTTACATATTGTATGTATGCAAGATTTAACCGAAACAAATAAACATATACATTTCGAGTTCGAGTACATAGGCAGAACTGTCTCTATAATTTCATACTTATAATTTCATTAAATCAATAGAAGGTACGAAGAAGTTATAATTTTGAAACAGCTTTTTACAACTTAAAGCAGCTGTCCATTTACAAATTGATTCGGTTGGGTGGTAAAATTAATCAAGTCCTGGTATCCCCATCAACATATTATCCGACTATTGAAAATAACACGAAGTAACATGTAATTCGTTGACTTTAGTATCCATCACAATTTGGTCGGTTAGCTTAGCACTAAAAACAATTAAAATTTAACGTAGTTTGTCGAAATTATCATTGATTCTTGCTTATTGATGACAGAAAATAGGATTCATACTAATAATTCTTTAATTTACTAGCTGTATCAGCTAAAAAAGTTACTCACCGATGAAAGGTTATGTTGAGTTGATTTCGTTCACTACGGCTTTTACAGCCCGTTACACAGCAATTCACCATAACTACACAACGAAATACACTCGCTCGGAATATCGGAAAGTTACAAATAACACAAAATAATGGTTTCAAAGATATTTTTAACAAAACAGCTCTTGACGCCACAACTTGTCTGCCACCATAGACAACGATGGCAAACAAGAAAAAACCAATACGCAAATAGAGACAAATAATTTTTCTTTATCCTGCTCACACTTAGACATTTTTACATAACGTCATCTCATTTTCGTTATTATTATTATTTTAAGAGCCCATCTATACCTATCCTCTCATCTATGAGCTAGACACAAATTATATAGGGTATAGAATAGTACCCACAGACTACTTAGATATAGTACCACAGAACGTGAGAACCACAGACTAATGAGAGGAATGAGATCAGTAATATGTATGACATATATAGTAATCTGTGGTATGAATAATGAATATTGAATACTGACCACAAATTATATAGGGTATGGTACTGACCACAGAGAAAATAATAGGTATCATGGAGCTAGGACAAGCCTGGACAAATCGATTTAAGTTGAAGTATCAAAGGTATACTCTCCACTACTCAAACTTGTTAGACAACGTCGTAAGAAGAAAAGAGATAGCTATAATAATGAATGAATGAATGCGAGCGAGAGTGACGTACGAGCTTCGTGGCTTCGTATTGTTCATATTTTTATTCGACTTCAAAACATGGAGGAGGAGGGTTCTCAATTCGCCTGTATTTATTACTCGATATTTCCGCCATTTGTCGACCGTTTTGAATGATTATTTTTTTCATGTGTAGGGTTTTTAGGGAACTTTATGAAAGAATACCTTATTTAAGGGTGAAAAAATGGGTAATAATATTTCATATATCACGACATTTTTGTCAGTCGGTTCCCGCTTATTTTAAAAACAATTTTTATATAATATTAGGAACCAGGGATTGCCTTCCTTAATATTTTGTTATTCTCAACTTTTTGATTTCATTACTTTTTTAAGTATTTTTTTATGGTGTTTCTTTGTGCTAATAATTTATATATCTTATAGTCAATGTATAAGTATCTAAATGTATAACACGACGAGAATAGTTCATAAATTTTATACAATACGTATGCAGATTTATATATTTGTTATGTTACGAAGTCAGGTAAACGTAAGTTCGGTACGCGATGCAACTCGATACGATACTTCATGCTAGTACAATTGTATTAGAAGTAACGAGTAACGTAATCATACGAAAGTAACTAATACTGACTGATTACGTAACGAATACATACGGGTACACAATTTCTAGTACTTTTACAGCTGTAACTGTAGCAAACCATATGTATTCGTTACTTCAGCAAAGAGTAAAATAACTATACCAAATTACAAATCTTTGACCAAAAGGAATTTCAGCTATCAGCGACACCGGACAGTCCATGGAGGAAGGTAATACATGGAGGTGCCGTGTTATCCTATTCTATACGTAGTGACAGTTGTAGATAAGTGCCATATCAGCCATTTTACTGGCCAAAAAGTAGTGGAATAGTGGTGTACCGTTGCTGTAATGGTCTCCGAAATTAGTTCCTCCGCTGGAACGATAGCGATATAATCTGCGATGTTAACATAAATCATTCTGCGTGTTCTAATCGGTCTCAGTGACTATGTTCTGCCCGTGGTGCACAGCATTGAGATACCGTCCCACATAGTTTTATCTATACAAATAAATAAAATTGAAGTATCCGTTTGTAATATCAAAATAACAGCTTTATACTAAATGCATATGAAAGTATATAAGGAACCTATAACAAAACAACCATTTTTTAAATTATTGTCTGCCATCTGTCTGTTTGTTCCAGGTAATCTCCGAAACAGCTGGACCGATTTTGGCGGGACTTTTAGTTCCATATTAGTAGTTCTTTTTTTATATTATTGGTAACGAGACGAGCTGGTCGTTTGCCTGATGGTAAGCATAACTATATCCAAAACGATTTATTGATAAAAAAATACTTGAATTATAATCCAAATGTGATTGAAAATAGGATTTAGAGCATAATAGGGGTTCAGACCTAGCGATCTTAGGAATGGAAGGCATGCGTTTTCTTACCTATATCGTTTCTGTTTTCTACAGTAAGTTTTTCCGATTAGATGTGATTCCTGTGAAATGGATATCTCTTAGTCTCGTATCTAATATTGATACTCGTTATAGTAACACCTGTGTTTCTTGATTGGCACGACCCTAGCAATGGCAGCCATTTTATTCGACAATATGAGTTGTAGGTATGCACGTTTTTTGTGGCTGTTTCCGATCCAGTCCATATATGTCAGTGGGAAAGTCGGCCACCATACATAACAATATACCATAGAGTAGTACTATAATAACAGGAATAGAGTGTGCTCTTTTATCTATTTCACGATGTATGGCGATCAGCGCCATTTACAAAAAGGCGGTCAAAAAGAAACTCTGTCTACGTTTACAATCTTGAATCTATTTTGCGTTCTTTATATTCGTAGATGGAGGATTAGTACTTCGGTCTAAGTTTATTTTACACAAACATTTATACTGTACTATCTGTGTGCATTCTATATTTCACAATACACATTCATACTATTCCACTTCCACAAACTACTAAGGGATACTTCCACTTCCTCAGTTTCACAAAACTGTGCTATGTTTAGTTCCTGCTCAAGTAAATGTACCTATTTACCACAAAAAACTACTTTTAGATGCCTGTTTAGCTAGACAGTGTCTAAAGATAAACGTCTAATTAGAAATGTCTCAACAGAATGGAGTTAGACAACGGTTAGACACTACTTAGATAAATCAAGATTTGTGGTTACTCATATCACATTTAAACACGCGACTAAGGCATATTTAAGAGTTAACACTGTTTAACAGAGGTTTAAAGTGTGTTTATTTTTTTTTGGTGTAAGACCGTATACCTACCATACCATAAAAAACCATTTTTGGTTGCCTGTTTAGCTAGACAGCGCCTAAAGATAAACCTCAAAAATGATTAGAAATGTCACAACAGAATTGTATCAAATTGTATTAGACAACGGCCAGACACTACTTAAATCAGGATTTGTGGTAGCTTATATTTAATCGCATGACTAAGGCATGTTTAGACGTTAAACAGTGTTTAATTTTTTGTGGTAACACTATATTTGTTTTGCCCGTGCCATTTTGTAATCTCAGCACTATTAGGTAAAATGTTACATTGCATTATTAGTATAGGTTGTACTATTATCTATTCTGTTGTACATGTACCTATTAGGTACCTAGTTGGAATGAACTAGATAGCTAGGCAGATACTAGGGTTTCCCTTCGGCACAGCAAAAACAGACCGAGCCACAGCAAATGAGGCATCCACAATAATTCGATTTGTTATTGTTTTGTGTATCAGCTCCCGGAGGGGAGCAAGTTAATATTATGGAGGAGGAGAAAAATATGAATTATAGGTACAGTCAAGACCTATACCCAACTTATACCTAGTGATAGTGAATTTATTCGAGTTTTGACGTGTGGGATTCATCGGCAAAGCAAGACAATTGCACGGCCTTAGGACTTTGGTTGCTTTGCAGTTGGCTACATTTTTTTAATGTCTTTTTAATCTCTAGGGGGGGGGGCTGCTACCTCTCCCTGGCCCCCCTTGGCGACGCCCTTGGTTGCCGGTTTGACTAGGAAATAATCGATAGGTAAATACCTACCTACTTTCTTATCATGAAAGACGGTGCGTCTTTCATGCATAGCAGCAAACCAGAATTTGGTCCATTTAATTTTATGTCAATGTAGAAAATGTTATACCCACCTACTTAGGTTTCAATACCTACATAGGTTGAATCCAAGACCAAGGGAAGCTGCCTTTTTTTGCGCCCTCTCCATTTATCATTATATCAAATGACTATTACCTGTATTGCTTTGATTATTTACTATCCTGTATTGATACATTTGTGTGCTTGCAATATACCTAGGTATAAAAAATGCAAACAAGGTAAATATTATAAACAAACAATATTAACATTAATACAACATAAAAAATCTATGCTAATGGAGCAGTTATGCCAGCGACCCAAGACTGCACTCCGCTACATAAAGGATTTGGGTTGGCTTGGGTACATGCTGGCGGGGGGAAATGTACAATACACCACAAGAGGGACGTCGCGTCAGTGCAGGCCTTATCGCCCCCACCTAGAATAAGAATATTATAAACAGTCATTATTATCGATCGTATGCGTGATTCATCCTAAACTCTAAAGTCCATAACATCTTTTGTTTATCACTTTGCGAACATGTTTGTAAACTATAACGATTCATAACGCGGGTGATTCACTCAACGCTTCCCCTTGACCTCTAGAGGGGGATAAATTACATTACATTAGCGCCCCATTTTTAGTTCAGTCGATTGAGTATCGCCCGGCGGGAGTGCACACTGCGCAAAATGAAATTCCCGATTTGTTTAGTGCTAATAGTAGTATTAATTCACAACAGTGATGGCCGAGATGAGTCTTGGTTGCCGGGTTTTTTAAACGTGCTTACGAACAAGACAGCGCAGGTAAAGAACTATGTGAGAGAAAAAGGTCGGAACTTGAAAAATTTTTATGTGACCAACGTGCGGGCTAAAATATCGTCTTATTTGCATATGAATAACAACACCACACAAACAATTGATGTGAAAGATCAACAGTCGAGGATCAAAAGAAAGTTTAACCAATATGTAACTGAAGCCCAAGCGAATGATAATGTTGTATTCGACGCAATCGCTCCAGAGCAAATGGATTTTGACTGTAAAGTGGACGACCCTTCAATTTATATGACAACGCCACAGCTTATCGCTCTTCACGGGTACCCTTCGGAGTCGCATACTGTTGTCACTGACGATGGTTATATTCTTACACTCCATAGAATTCCTTTTCCCAAAAATGCCACAAAGAATATTAATATTCCTCAAAAAACGGTTTTGCTTCACCATGGCCTCCTTGGCAGTTCTGCCGACTGGATTATGGCTGGACCACAGAAAGGCCTCGCATATATCTTATCTGAAGCTGGCTACGACGTCTGGCTAGCCAATGTGAGAGGAAACACCTATTCCCGGGCGCATATTTCCAGGAACATCGACACGTTCGCGTTTTGGAATTTCACATTTCACGATGTCAGTCAACACGACTTACCTGCGGTCATTGACTACATAATGGAGACAAAAGGTTGGGATGTAAAAATAGATTATATCGGACACTCAATGGGGACGACTATTTTGTTCGCATTGTTATCTACAAAAACTCAGTACAACAAAATATTGAGAGCTGGCTATGCGTTAGCACCTGTAGCATTTATGACAGAAATAAAGAGCCCGATAAGAATATTGGCCAGGTTCAGTGATAATATTGAGTATCTGTTTAAATTGCTCGGAGCTAACGAGTTCCTGCCTCAAAACTCTGTGTTGAGATGGTTATCAAAACATGCTTGTGAGATTAATCACTATGAGGAAGCGATTTGTGAGAATTCTATGTTCGTTCTATGTGGGCACGATGCAAAGCAGTTCAACAAGACTTTATTGCCACTGATACTTGGACACGTGCCTGCTGGTGCGTCAACCAAAACGCTAGTTCACTACGCACAAGAAATAAAAAGCGCAGGTCGCTTTCAGATGTTCGATTATGGTCCCGAAGGTAACATCAAAGAATACGGGACAGTTTGGCCATCTAGGTATGAAGTTGATCGTATAACTTTACCAATCGCTTTACTCAGCGCTCAGAATGACTGGCTTTCCAGTGATATGGATGTCACCAATTTATATGTCCAGCTCGTGAATCCTATAGAACACTATATAGTGCCATTGAAAGAGTTTAATCATATAGACTTTTTGTATGCCATTGACGCACCTAAGCTGGTTTATACGAAACTTTTGCAGTTGTTAGACGAAGGTGCCATTAAAGCGATGCCAACATCACCGGACGAAGAAAGTTTTGAAGCGAATGTTATAGGCGTGTAGTTAAGTAATTGCTCATCAGTGATTTAAACGTCATAATGTTATTTTACAATTAAAATAAAATTAGTCTGATAGTAGGTACACACACGAGAAGTAATTAAATAGCAATTTTATTTTCTACGTACTCATTTCCTTTGTTTTCTAAATCCTAATGTAAGAAGGTACCTACCTCATCATTATCGATGCATACATTCTTCATAGCTAGGTACCTACCTACCAATTTAACTGTTTGTTGATAAATACAATATTAATTACTGTGTGTTTACATTTTCGCCTTATGACAACACTCGATGGTACTGATTCATAATTTATAACAAACCAAATGCAAACGATACGACCTACTTGTACTCGTATAATGTATATAATCGTATTGGCTATAATAAGTTGGTACCTACCTATTTAGTACATTTATAATATAAATATAGAGTAGAGAGGTAGACATAAATTATGATAAATTACGAAGTACCTACCTATAGTCACCTTAGACGATAATCGATTACAGTCGACAATTATTATGAATCCACTTACATGTATGTAAGATACCTAACCTAATTATATCACGATATTTTGCTATACTGACTCACTAAGATAGATAACTATTTGACCTTCGTTTTGAATAACATCCAATTAATTTTAAATTATAACAATACTTATAGTATTTGTCGTTATAAACATCCGATTTTTATCCATTGCAATTTGCATAGTGCTAAATAGCATTTATGCAAATTTCCCACTCCTATTTAAACTATTGTTTAACATTTTTTCTTTAATTAATAAGAGCCAACATTTTTTAAAGCAAAAATGAACGCCTATCTTTTTTTATACAAGTGCACAGAAAAGGAGTGTAATCTTTTTAGGGTTTACGTATGTATGTAAGTGAGAGTTTCTTTATGGATTTATGTGGATATGGGGTATCGTTAGAATCTTTTTAACACCCTCTCTCGTAAAGCTGATATAATTCCACCGGTTTTAAATATGTAAAGCGGGTCATAAAAAACGCGTGTGTTATCAAAGCAAATAGTTAAGTTATAGTCCATACAAATTCCATAACAGTATTATTTGCCATTTCAAATATGGAACTGATCGCCGCCGCACCACTCCAGCTAGTGAGCAGCGCGCTGTTGCTATTCAAGCGCGCTGGTAAAATGGCGGGAAAGCAACAGTGTGCATTCACAGATTGAGTTTATTTAAATGTTTTTTTTTCCTGTTTACTCGCAAGTGTGTTAAAAAACGTCGTACGATATACGTGCGTATTGGTTATGACATGCTCGGCTCAATTACGCCCTCGCCTTCGGCTCGGGCTGAAATTCCGCCTCGCATGTTATAACCATCTTTACGCACTAATATCGTAATGTACTATTACACCATCGTGAGTGACACTGGCTAGGGCAGTCGTATTTTTTTATGTACTTTTGTTACATCGACTTGTATTATACATATACCTACTACCATTATATCTAGGCTTGCGTTTGACCACTATCTTACTTGATGGTAAGTGATGATGCGGTCGAAGATGGAGCACGCTTACCTAAAAGATGGTACCTATTCACTCGTGACATGAAGACATCCAGGTTATAGCGATCAGAGAACACAGATTCAGGCAAGGCATTCCTGATTCCTACAGAATTCCACTCTTTAGCGCTACCAAATGAGTGTAGAAGTAAAACGCTTCGGCTCATAATACTGAACAGTAATCAGTATTAAATACAGCTGTCTTATCAGCTAACAATCTCGTGTTCGTTTTCAATACCAGACCGATTAAAACCAGCGGTCACTAGTCTTCGTGTGGAAGGAATAGTCTAGAATTTTCGCTGGTTATTAAAGAAATAAGCTGTTAGAAAACGAAAAGAAGCCCAAACTATTGACAACTCCTTCCACACGAAGACTAGTGACCGCTGGTTTTAATCGGTCTGGTATTGAAAACGAACACGAGATAGTTAGCTGATAAGGCAGCAGTTCAGTGCATTTCAGTATATAGAAAAGTACTCTGTAGTTAAATGGGTGAATAATCAACTATATGTTGTCTCTTTCCATTCAGTTTAAAACTGTCAAAAGACAACAAAGACAAAACATAGTTTAAGTAAACTGTTTATTATTATTAATAGGAGCCAGGAGCCTTAGTGCAATTCTACGTGCGTGATTCGGTATATTACCAATGCACAAAAAAAACAATCAGCTGTCCTTTGTGTTTTCTGTCATGTGTCAAGTTGTCAAAATTGACTGTTGAATGAAAATACAAAATCAAAGAATATACAAAAATAACCTAACTCGGAACTCCTGAAGGACGAGGAAGATGTGTTTTGCAAAAACAATAAAATAAAACAGTGTCAAGTAAAACTATCTGCGGTCTGAACCAATGAGATAATCTAACAGTTTCAATAATGAGCATTTACAAAGGTTGGCGATACACGGCTTTAGTTACTGGTTTGGTCGGCTTCATTGGTCTGGCTATGTACCCTATTGCGATCAGCCCTATGATCGACCCTTCAGAATACAGTGAGACACTTTTATAATATACATTATCATCTATTAAATATGATAGTCCTGTACAAGTTTAAATTCCGAAAAGATCGCCTGCCAGGTCTGTTTTGCTGGTTTTTTTGAGTCTCCCATTTTTATCCAAATGTGAATATTAAGCCAAAAGCAGCTAATATAACATTTTAATATAAAATGAGGAAAATTTGGTTTAATAATATTTCATCAACTTGGAACAATTTTTTTCTCTAATTTCCAGAAAAAATTCAAAAGGAAGCAAGAAAAAACATTAGACAGGAAGATATCCAGCCAGGCAGTAAGTAACAATTGGGTTGTAGTTAATTTTTTATAGCATAATTATTTGTGGATAACAATTGTTTAGGCATAGCTTGAGGTCAGGATCCTTTTCAGAATAGGCAGAGCAAAAAGAAAGCTATTCACTCTATCTTGATAGTCAGTTTTAGGGTTAATAAGATGGCTGTTATTATTTTACTGAAGCTGTGTATAAAATTAGAGTCTGTCCAGACGGAAAGTCTAATTGTAGATACATATTGCACTTCATTTAAAATTATAATAAGTACACAT
This sequence comes from Crocallis elinguaria, assembly GCA_907269065.1. Classification (NCBI taxonomy): domain Eukaryota; kingdom Metazoa; phylum Arthropoda; class Insecta; order Lepidoptera; family Geometridae; genus Crocallis; species Crocallis elinguaria. Next base: position 6,881,773 of record OU026076.1, read on the forward strand.
TTACAAATGCACCAAATAGCTGTTGAAATCAAATTTGTATACTTTTCCGCTGCAGTAATGCATATGACCTTCAAATATTACTACTATATTTTGTTTCAGATATGAAAGTATGGTCAGATCCATTTGGACGAAAGAAACCAGAAAATGAAGGTTGATGATGATTGTAAATACTGATTTTAATTAATAGATTAAATGTAGATTAATTTATATAAATAATAATTTGTTGCTTACATACAAATTTGTTTAATATTACTCTTGAGTTCATTTGAATGTGTTGATTGTGGGTTCAGTTTCCACAGTGAATTTGAATTTATAAGAAGTTGTTGTGTTGTTAGGGCCATGATTTTTAGTTTTTCTGATTATTTAGTTGTTGGCTAAGCATCTCTGAAGTTGCTGATGTCATTATTGGGGGTATACTGTTTATATTTTATTAGTAACGAACTTCTGCCTGCAGCTTCACACTTGTGGTATCAGGATAAAACATAGCCTATAGGTATAGAGTAAACTCCAAGAATGGATGTTAGGAGTTTTGGCAGGAATGCGAAAATGTGCTGTTGTTGATTTTGTGTTATTTACTAAAACCTATGTTTTATCGAGTGTTAATGTGTAATAATGGTGGATTATTACCCATTAAATTTCGTAAATGTGCATGAGTGAAAGACAAATAGTACAAAGACGGAAAACTTGTATTTTCATATCCTATCCAAAACTCCATAGAAGCATTCAATAAAGTATCCACCGCTTTACTGAACCATCACTTTGACTCGACCAAACCTAGCCTAGACTAAACTTTAACTTGACAGCTTTCATGCACCAAAACTAGAGATTTATGACACCTGACACTGGCTAAATACGCAAATCGCGTGGAGCCAACTACAAAAAAAACATCCATTAACTTGGTAGAAGGTGATCCTCAGCAGAAAATATTACCATCCGTTTTATACATGAGATACATAATTGTTTTAGCTGTCAAGGAATTCCACTTAGGTCATTGCTATATGAATGCCAGTAAGTAAAACACATATTATATAAGAACTTTTTATTGATAAATTTTTCCAATGACCCCATCTGGGTATTTCCAGTCTCCACTTCCAAAGTATATAATTGCTCAGACTCGATAAAAAAATAATTTTCTTCCACTCTTTATTTACAACTGAAATGTGCTTTCGCTTTAGCAATCTATCTGGAAGTGATAAAAGTAAGCAAAGAAGTACCATTCTACTAATATCAAGTACAAAAACTATGTTCGCTATTAAATATTTACATAATTATAATTATACATAAAACTTTACATTTCTTATAAAAGTGTAATGAGTCAACCATATGATACAAGTTTGTGACTCGGTTAATAAATCTATAAAATAAAACCGTTGTATAGCAATACTCTCTCATTAAAAAAAGATAATGTATGAAATGACTAAATATTTAAAGATAAATTATAATAAATTGCTATAAATCCCTGAATTTAACACAATGAGCAAATGCAAAGTAGGTACAATAAGGAAATTGAGCGACAAAGAATATTAACATAGACTAATAACTTTCCATCCAAATACATTTATAGGACAAACACTTACATGCACTATGAAATGCTCACTTTCATATAGTGAAAGTGAGATTCAGTAAATATGGCGGTTTTTCCTTGTCTATCTGAAAAGAGTTAAAAACTGTATATGTCTTTCAAGTAATAAGCTATAATTAACATTGACAACCACAGGCATAAATTAGTAAATCGAATGTGCATGAAAAGGCGGCCATTGCAACAATGATAATGAAAAATAAAGAAGGAATTGATTAACAGTTAACTAAAGGTGAAAATACACGGTTCACTTTTGTCTTTCAATTTGGATGAAGCAACCAAATTGATCCATGTAAACTTATAAGTGAATCATTCAATGTCATTGCAACAACAGCATTCCTTTCATTTCTGCTCCATTCAACCAAAGTGATTCAATTTGGTTGAACCGTGTATTTTCACCTTTAGGAATCAAATATTGCCGGAAGCCTATTGGCTATTAAGTCATAGAATGTAAAGAAATATGGCGCCAACCAATAACATAAATGATAATGATTTGTGTCATTAAAGTGATAAAAACCATTTTTAAAACATTCCCTTGGTTGGCGATCCACCACATTTATTTACATTAGTCACTTTAAAAAGAATGAACCTTATGTATGTTAATTGTGAGCTTTTTTAATGCATTATTTGCATTGAACTTATCTTGCTTCTTTTACATAATTAAAAAGTAAAAATAAGTGAACTGAATCGGTCTTACCACAAATAAAATAAACACACATTAAACCTGTGATAAACAGTGTTTAGCTCCTAAACATGCCTTAGTCACATGTTTATGTAATGAGCAACCACAAATCTTGGTTTAAGTAGTGTCTAATTGTTATCTAACTCCAGTCTGTTGTGTCATTTCTAATCATTTTAGAAGTTTATCTTTTAGACACTAAACACGCGTCTAATAGTTGTTTTTTGTGGTAACACGGAATATCTTTCTATTCATTATTTAGTATTCACTTTTCAATTGACCAACAAAAACAATTAAGACAAACATGGTACATAAAAGTAATAGACTTCACACAGCTATTAGACATAACATACATAATAATAGGATTTGCATTTGCTTCCTATAAATATTATTTAATAAATATATATAGTAGTACATAATTTATTTACTACATAATAAAATGCAATTTAGTGCCCTGTCTTTTACAAAATTGAAATCATATTTGGTCATAAATTTAATCTAGGCATAGATAACTATAATACGATCTTCTCAGAACATACTTTGAAAAACATGCAATTTGTACATATCAGGGGTCAACAAATTAGAGGTCAATGATCCTTAAGGTATTTAGATTTTTAGTATTTGTTAACTAATGAATGAACAGATTTTTTAGATGTGATTGCTCGACATAATCATTATGTATTATAGAGTCATAGGAATGATGAGATAATTCTTAAAAGCAGGTACACATTTAACAAACATTTTTATGTTATGTTGCATTGACTCTAAAACCAAGACTGTTTAAAATTTTAGCATAATCGAATATCGGCAAACCGGTCTCCATATTTTTGTCCATTACAAGAAAAGCTTGTAAAAAAACATAACTTTAAAGCTGTCCTCATTTTCTTTGCCATGTTTGGCCAATTTAAAATATGACTCTTATATACCAAAACAAAAAAAAAATTGTATCATGTTCATGTTATTTTTATCATATAATTTATTTCTCGAGAAACTTTTAATACAATATATAAACTTATGACTAAAGCCTTTATGATAAAAACATGACCCCACCTTACGCGGTCGGTTAAAATATATTAAATAATATCATGGAAATTTACATCTAACAATTTGTATCTTCCTATTCCACACTGACTGCATACGTTACAGTGATTATATTATTAAAAATAATAGAAATAACGTAAGGATAATATTATAGCGATTTGTATTATTACTAATAATTATTATATCACCACTATTCACTGCTATATCACTTATTTTAGGCAATGTTTTTTTTTTCGGTAAACGTCAAGTATTGGACAAAATGATAATAAAGTTCATTGCAGAAATTCGTCGTCATCACCCACCTGCAAAAAAATTAAACGATATAAACATTAGCAAATTTAGCATTTGCAATAGCAAAGAACTTCTTTACTCCAGTTATGTTACTAGTTAAACTAATCATTTACCTAACGTTTTTTTCACTAACTAGATATATCCATTACATTTATAAATTAAGAAATGCATATTGCATGCGTCTCGTGCATGAAGTGTGAAACCATGTCCAAATAACATTCCGGTAATTTGAAATAAGAATGCTGAGCGGTAGTGGAGGGGATGTGTTTACGCACGGTTATACCTAGTCGCGTGCTAAAGTGCTGGGCTATTGGTTTTATTGTAGAATAATTATAATATGCACTTTACTAGTTACTTAGTACCTTTGGAATACGTGCAGGAATCGATAAAGCGCTCAGTATACAGGTAAATAAGTCTTGATTTATACACCAACTTCCCTTGTACCAACCAGTTTACGTTAAGATAATCCTACAACTGACGTTTCGTATGAATGTCGAGAGATAATTGTCGACTTTGGCTATGTCAAACTTTAGTGTAAACGGCCATAAAAGGTATAATGTACGCCTAACTTTTTGTCCTGTATAAATCCTGTGCAATAGCTAATTACCAAGGTAGATTTTGTTAAGAATTGTATGTCTTGTTATTTCTATCTGATTCTAATGTTTCCTTTTATGAACTACAACATTCTTTGTTTTATTTATTTGTGCGAATATTTTTTGTTTCTTTCTTATCGATTGGTCTGCATTGCAACGGGTCATAAAGTTTGACGCGTGTTATTAAACTATAAGAATATTGAAATTACCTGTAAGAAATATTCAAAGTCGCTGCGATGACAGTTGCCTTCAGCTGCAAATGTAAACTTGTGGAACGTGCCATCTTCAGATATCACTGAAAATAACGAAACTAATTATTGTTTATGTAAAGTCCCCCTAAAGTGTCTCATAACGTAATTAAATTTTATCTATCCCACCTGCGACACAGGGAATCCTAATGCAGGGTTATGAGCGTATTTGGATATGAATATTTATGTTATGTTAATCTTATATGTTCAGCGGCGCAAGTACGGATCTTTTTGATTGATAAAATTCGATAAAATTGACAGTTCAAATCGATAAAATGAGTTTTATCGATTTTTTATATAATTTATCGAACCTCGATACTATCGACAAAAGTTATCGAATAGCTAGGTCGAATCCAAAGAGAATATAGAGCTACTACAATACTTTACGATCAGATTTCGGTACTCGCAACATTCGATAAATTTATCGGGTTTTTCGATTCGACAAATTTATCGAACCGACTTCCGTACTTGCGCCGCAGTTTATGTACCGCCCACACATGCAGAGTACTGTACTACTGTACTCACCGACGGCGCTGGTGTCGGAGGAAAAAGCACAGAGCGCGCGCGCGGCGGGCGCGGCGTGCGCGGCCGCGAGGTGCGGGAACGAGCCGCGCGCCGCCCACACGTGCAGCGTGCCCTTGTCCGATACGCAGCACACGAGCGAGCCCAGAGGGTTGAAGGTTATGCTGGAAAAATACGGATATTTGTTAGTGGGAGGACTAACTCTTCTGCGAGTGTCCGTCTGGGTTGTTACCACCGCTTTGCTCGTGAAGTCTGCCGCCAAGCAGTAGTGTGCAAGTATTACTGTGTTCCGGTTTGATGAGCAGAGTATCCAGTGAAATTACAGGGCTTATGAGACTTAATACCTAATGTCTCAGGGTAACAAGCGTACTGCAGTGCCGCGCAGGCCTTTGTGTTTAAAAGTTCTGGGTGGCACTGCAATTGTTATGGGCCGGCGTTATGCTTACCATCAGGCAAACGACCAGCTCGTCTCGTTACCAAATAACATAAAAAAAAAAATACGGAAGTCCCATGAAAAAAATACGTAATAACTGTGGATCTGCAGGTTTAAGGACGTCACATTGTTACAATAAAGATGAGATTAACAAAATATGGAAATGAAATTCACCACAAAGATCTGGATTCCACTGGATCTAAAAGTTTCCCGAAATCAACGATTTTTTTTGTTCTTACATCTGTCGGTTCTGTTCTGATATCTGTCTAAACTAAACATTAAAATTGGCTAACTAGTGAATTCAAATTTCTGCAGCGAATCCGATCTTACGCGATTCTGTAGTCATTTATGTACCGAACATTTTGCATCACTTCTCTCTTATCAATGTGTATGAGACTGTGTCTCCTTACCAATAAACATCTGCGTAGTCGGAGCCTCTCCTCAGTTCGTGGAGCATCTGTTTACTGCTTGTGTCCCATATCCGAATAATGGTGCCACGTTCGGACGCCGTGGCGAGTTTCGCGCCGTTTGGCGAGAGACTGATGCAGACGAGATCCGATTGGTGGCAGCCGACCACTGCTGGGGAGCTGGAGTGAGCGCCTTTAACTGCTCGGGATACATCCTGGAAATTGGGTTCGCTACATGTTAAAAACACTACCATATACTACCGTTATATCTCCCGCCTGCACGCATCTCGATGCTACCCGCTGGAAACAAAAAAAAACCTTTTAAGCCTGGAAACACCACTGTGGCAGATACATTCCAGGAGTAGCCTTTTCATAGCAACGAGCGTACTGCCGCGCAGGCATTTGTGTTTCAAAGTCCATGGCATTGCAGTTGTTATGGGCAGCCGTTATGCTTATATTAAGAGATTTACACGAGCCGATAGTAATGGAAGTGGGTGGGATACTTGGCCAGGACAACGGAAGACGGATCATGGCAGTCACGGGGTGGTGGCCGCGAGATGGAAGTAAACTTCCAGGCCGACCACTGGTGGTCAGTATACTCAACAGTGGGTGAATCGGCTGTTCACAGTATATATTGATATTGACCGAAGAGAACCCTGGTCATTCCCTTAGCCTGACGACTGACACGCGCGAAATGGGGTCTGGGGAGGTCCTATTCTTAGCCAGACCACAAGGCCAAAGACTTAGTCATTGTGCTCTAAACTAGTGATCTGAAGTCCACAGCTAGTCGGGTACTCTGAAATTGAATGGTACATACCAGCAGCTGCAAGGATCCACGACGGTGCGCCGGCGCCGCCAGCACTTGCGCCGCGTTCGGCTCAGTGGCGAGTGCGCAGAGAGGCCGCGCGGTCGCCGGCGTGCGCAATAACGCGACGCGTTGCAAAGACGGCAGCGACACCACTTGCACTGACGACGAGAGCACCACTGCTACTCTGGAATTATAGCGATATTTTTTAACCATAGCTCGTGTAGCTTCCACAGCTTTTAAACGTTTTATGACAAATGGAAAAGCGATTGCTGCTATGTAACATTTGTTGTTCTGTCAATTTTTATTAATGGCGTTGGACATTGTCACTTTCAGCCAATAAGTAGATCCATTCTGTTCCGAGAGATTGCGTTCCGTTTTACGTTAAGTATTAAAAACTTCGTGTATTTTCTGGAAAATTTTTGATTTCATTTCAGAATATCTAGATTTTGAGCGCTCTTTCCAAAGATACCTATTCGCCTTCGAGATATCCAAGTTATAATTCACAGGAAACAAGGAAGACGGCAAAGAATTCCAGTTCTTAGCGGTGCGTATAATGAATGTGGATCCGAATCCCTTTGTACGACATGACGGCATATCCAGAGTGAAAAGATTATATCTTGCCGATCTTCTATACTTGTTCTGTTATGACATTAGTGTTTTAACACCCCGTGTCAAAGGGTTATTAGTTATAACACTAAGGCCCTCCTCGGCCCGCCTATTTTGACGCAAATATGGCCTAAATGCTTGATGTTTCATCAAAGAAAAAAGGCACCACGAGAAAAGAGAGACACTGCCAGAAACCTTCAGTTGGCATTCTGAAATAAATTTCCGAAGACAATTACCTACTGCGCGGTAATTTCCTAAAACAAGTTCCAGGAAATACGTGTTTTTGAAAATACTTTACAGGTTTGTCAAAAAAATTACATGTCCAACTTCAAAGGTCCATAGTGAGATGTTTCCTTTACTTTTACGAGAGTACTTATTGTGAACAGACAAAGGTAAAATGTGTTAAAAAAAGCGAATTTTTAAGGCTTTTCCTGAATTAAATTCTCTAAATTACAAATTATTGGTTCTATAAAAACCTAGACATATTGCACAAGATACTTAAGTCTTAGTAGTGATGTGGTTGAAGATGATAAACACGTACGAGGAGCCAATTGAAAACAGCAACAATTTTCTGCTTTAAAGACCTCAAGCCACTATTCAATATAATTTTAAAGAAATAGGTATTCTAACCCTGCCTTCGCTATACATTTTGGAAAATATAATGTATATACGGAAGAATATTGCTAAATTTAACTTAAAAAGTGATGTACATGAGTTAAATACTAGAAGTAAACATAAAATTGTTGTACCCGGGTTCAGATTAAGTAAAACTAACAAATCGTTCCTGGCAAATGGTGTCAGATTCTACAACAAAATTCCTAAAGTATTAACTGAATTACCACAAGGAAAGTTTAAACGTATAGTCAAGAGTGTATTAATTAAAAAAGCGTATTATAAAATTAAGGATTATGTAGATGACAAGGATGCATGGAGGCAAACAGCTCAGGAGCCTCCTGGCGACTACTAAACTTTAAATTGTTAGTTGTTAGCATTAGAATCATTGTAAAAAACTACTTTTTTTTAAAAAGAATGCCGTGACGAGTTCCTTCCCCTTCTTCATGCTCGGCCTATACCAATTTGGAACGGGCACGGTGGGTTTCTGGAAGGTTCGTTGACTTTGAGCACGGATTGGGTCTGTTGGTGTCTTTGTCATTTATTATGTTCTGATAAAGACAGCATTAGTTTTAGTCTGTGATTCGGGTAGATGAATGTTGCAGAGGCCGGCTGTTAGAGTCATTTTAACTTTCATAAGTGCTCCTTTGGGGCCTATTTGAATAAAGACTTTTGAATTTGAATTTTGAATTCAAAGGGCACTTACTTGTCTTTCCTCGCTCTAAGTGCTCGTATCGGTGACTTGAAGACCACCTCGGCTCTGAAGGCGCGCTGCTGGTCGTCCAGCAGCATCAAGCTGCATGGCTTCCGAGCCTTCACCACGAGCAGCCAATTGGTGCGGAACACCATCTCGCAGAGGGACACCTCGCCGAGCTCTTCTTTATCTGAAATATTAAAGTCAGCACTATTTTATAGATCACGAAATATTTATCGAGATAAATTACTTCAGGGGCCTTATTCCAAAAATCGAATGGCGAAACTTCGGTTGACTGTTCGCAGATTTCCTACTATATATGAAAGTGTTTCGGATTCAACGTTCGTACTTGACATTTTGTCTTTCATTGTAGGAAAATGCCAATCCGTCAGCCGAAGCTTCGACGTTCGATTTTCGGAGTAATGCCCAAGTTTTCGAGGGCCTATTTAAAAGGCCGTATTTTAAAACCCCATGTTCCCTTGGATGCCGGCTAAGATCATATCCAGGAATTGTGCAGCAACATCTCCTCAGTCAATGTTATAATCTCTTACGGTCACCAAGACGTCTGTTAAGCGTGGTGTATTGACAAAATCCTCCTTTCATGGGGCAGGCCGATGTTCAGCAGTGGACGTTTAAAGGCTGACGATGACGATTAATTCCTGAAGACACAAACTTTTACGGCATAGGAAATGTCCTACCAGAACCATACTATATGATTGCATTATACGATGTTCTTCTTCACCGTAAACTCAACCTCATTGTATGATTCGAACCATCAACCAACGGATCGAGAGGCAGCGTCAATACCACTGTACTACCATTGCTTCGATATCAATATTAATGCATGAAAAATGTGTGCATTTGTGCGCTGAATAAAATCGACCACAAAATTGTCACCCAGTTTCTATTACACCCATTCTGTGACCCAGCCGCGTCAGGAGCCTACTAACAAATCAACCAATAATGGACCGAAACACTATTCTAATAAAGATCATAATCAAACTATCCAAGAAACAAGCTAACTAACGGCTCACATCTTCGGAAGTTAAACAGTAGGTAAGTATAGGCACGCAAGGTCATCGGGTACGGTATAATCACGAATACAATAGGATTAGCGCTAGAACCCTTCCTGAATGGTTTAATTAGTCCAACTTGTACGAAGTAACATCTATTCACTTGCAATCTATTCTTTTCACAATTGAATATATTCGATTGCCGCGTGAATAGGACTAACCCATCTCTTTCCGCGGGTGCCGATGCCGTAAGAGCCAGGCGGCTAAGGGAATATGCAGCGAATGGGCGCATCATTCTCCCAGGCCAATAGAAAATTTGCGATCACTCTAATTTTAAACAATTTTTTAAAGAATGCCAACGACTTTCTTGCTCTTCTTCTTGATACGGTCTACCAATTTAGAACGGGCACTTTTCATGAGTGCTTTCTTGGAGCCAAGATGCCTGCCAAATAACGTGCATGGTGATGGGGATGTTACTAGTAGAACTTTCATTGAGTTAGTCGAAGTGGGATTACTTTAATGTAAGCTTTGAAATTGGAATATGAAAAACAAAATGGGCAATTCAAAATCAATTCAAACCGAAAACGAAAAATCGGGTGTAGTATATATCCATCCGTACTATAATAAAAACGAAAGTGTGTTTATAGGTTTGTTGGTCAGTTGGTTTTGTCCATCTTTCACGCATGCAACGGCGCAACGTGATTTTTGGCATAAGTAGATATAGTTTATGGACTGGACAGTAACATAGGCTATTTTTTATCCCGGAAAAACGCATGGTTCCTGTGAGAACGCAGATGAAACCGTGGGCATAAGCTAATGTTATTACATATTTTATCAAGCGGTACAAGTTCTGAACAAGTCTGTTAAAACTAACATTTGCAAATGTACGACCTTTTAGTTTTGGCAACACATGAACGCTTTTGGAATAGGTACATAATGATCTTTTGAATAAGTCTGTGCATAGGTCAATGCTTAGTCATACTGACTAAGACGTCACATTATGTAGTGTCTTTAGTTAGACACCTCACACCAGCGAAACAGTCTTTGTTTTCACTCTAAACGCTAATAATAACCTTTTGGAAGGACTCAAATAAGTATTTAAGAAAAGCAACTGACCAGAAACTTTTCTGTAAAGGTTGAAATCACAATAAACACAAGGTTGGAGATTTCGCAACTGTCCACCGGGGAAATTAAGACTAACCCCGAGAAAAGGTGAACTTTTGCAGGTTTGGTGGTAGGTAAATAAGTAGGTACCTATGGACACTTCATTGAGAGGCCATGTCCAGATTGTCCAGGTCACCTGCTATGTATCCAAACAATTTGTATTGAAATGCCAAACTGACGACGCGACAAATATATTTATTTATTTCTTGCATAAATATATTTAACATAAACAGTCGCGTCGCCCAGTGAGTTAGCTACCATACATTTTAATATGTATTGTTTGGATACATAGCAGGCGATGTCGCCCGTGGCGTCCAAATCAAACTATCAAGAAATAATAACATAGATAAGAAACCACTAAAATTGAAAATGTTGTTACACAAAGATTTCGTTCAGCGACAAAGGAAATTTAATAATAATGATCTACAGTTGTATCTTCAATCAGTCTGTCGAAACTGCTTTTGATTAACTATTGTATTGGATTCTGTCCGCGTTTAGCCAACCTAACCAACCTTCAAACTCGCCAGGTTAGCCAACATCATAAGCGTTAACCAAACATCAAAATCAAATTGAAAAATTCGTTTGTGACATCCAGTGTTGCCAGATCGTCCTATTTAGGACGGGTTACCGTCCTATTCAATGTTCGTCCGTCCTATCGACGTCCCTTCAACAAGACCGTCCCTTTTAGGACGAATCTTCAGATCAACAGGAATTTGTAAAACATACACATTAAGCACACTTTAACATAAATTAAAGTATTATTTATTTTATGAGGGCTGAATACACAATCATTTTCAAAAGTTTAAAAAAGAACAAAAAACGCGCGCGGTCAATTTGGTTTAAATGTAAGTTTCATACCGAACTGAGGATTTTAATTTGATAGTTTCTTCTCAAGTTGGAGAAACAACGTTAACAAATCTCGGACGAAACCGCAAATAATGGCCTCGACAGTAATTTTATTTATTTATTTTATTTATTTATTCATAAAAACCACAGCTCTTAAAAATCTTAACATTACTTATATACGTTACCTAAAGCCAATAATGGTTTTACATTTTTTTGTTACTGCAAATAAAATTAAAAGATGTATGACCGACTATCAATTATGAATGTACCACTATTGTGTACGGATTATATAAAATAACACTTTTTTTTAAACCCGTCCGCTAACCATCAAAACCGTCCCTTTTCAGATAGATTATCGTCCGAAATCGCTCATACGCGCTGGCAACACTGGTGACATCAGACATGGCGGAAATTTTCACATTCACGTTTCACAGCAAGTTTGTATTTAATTTGTTTGGAGTACCTACGTTGTAAGAAATATCTGCTGCTAAATTCCTCACCAGAACGTTAAGTAGAGCCCATCCGGGCTTCTCCGTTTTGGTGCTGCCGTTTGGTATTGAAGTTTGAAACGAGTTTTGTGACCTAAGTTCTGTGTTGTGTGGATTAGTATTTATAAGAGATTATCAGTGATATTGTCTCAAAATGAGTGGTAAATGAGTGTGTGAAGAGTGCGTTATCAGATAAAGCCAACGGGGAGGCTTCTTTGCCAGTATTTTCCGCCAACACAGTCCAACAAACAATCATGGAACATGCTCCAATTTTATTGGTGCTTTAAAATCTTCGGTTGTATCAGGTCAGGTTTAACTGCACCACACAGCAGAGGATCAAATTTCCAAAAAGATGCAAATGATTTTATGACAGATTTTCATTATTTAGTGTTTAGTAAAATAAGAATAAAGAGACAAAAAATGAAGAGCCCTCCCAATTTTCCACAGAATCTGCCACAACCAGTATTGATGTTTCCAGTAATCCGGAAATATTTTTAAGCTGACCAGCGGCGCAAGTGTGGAAGTCGGTTCGATAAATTTGTCGAATCGAAAAACTAATTAACTAGTTAAGTTATGTAGTAGCTCTTATTAAACTAAATATAAGTAAATAGTAAACAACACCGTATTAATATTTTAAGACTGCTAATATTTGTTCATTTTATTCTATCATGTAATAATGATTAGTTATTAACGTTTAAAGTGTAATTTTTAATTAAAAAATGTAATAAGACACGAAGTAATTTAATTATTTACCTCCGACTTCCTAACCTACTACAAGTTTGTATGCACAATACATTTGTACATGCAGTTAAATATTTTTATGAATGATTGAATTACATAATAGTAGAGATTATAGGCCCAATCATCGATAATTTTGTCGATAAAAGACATCACTAGTATCGATATATGAAGGTCACATCACTATCCAACGAAATACTTGGTTTCTTCATGTTGGCGTAACGTAGTGGATTTTCTCTTTGGTGTTGGCAATTTATGGACAGACGCCCATATATTTAAAAAAAATTAAAATATGTTCCAAGTTCCGTCTCTTCTACGTAGTATTATTTCCTCTGTGTCTTCAATGTTATCTAAGATCTCTTACAAAGACAGGAGGATCGGTTTAGGAAGGACTTTAGTCGTGGCCTTTTCTTGGCAGGTTTTGGTGGGTTTTGGTAGATATTGACAGATGACAGGGGAAATAGACAAAACACCCAAGCGGGACGTCAGTGCAGGCCTTAACTGTTAAGGTTTTATGTTACTATTGTTACTCTTTGGACAGTATCTATAATAGTCTTTGGTGTGTGCGCAACTCTCAATAAAATATGGTGGTTCTATAAATTCCGTTTTATTCAAATTATTATCGCCGGAGGCTTAACTCTTCATAATATAAAAGGTTATGGGCCCAGTTTAAAGTTGATACTGAGCCTATAATAGTGGATGTACCCTATAGAGAATTGATAGGAGGATTGATGTTTCTAGCAACGGTATCTAGACCAGACATTGCCTATAGCACAACATTTTTAAGTCAATACCTAGATAAACCCAACAAAAATCTATGGACACAAGCTAAAAGAGTTATATAGGCAATGTCTGGTCTAGATACCGTTGCTAGAAACATCAATCCTCCTATCAATTCTCTATAGGGTACATCCACTATTATAGGCTCAGTATCAACTTTAAAACCTTTTGTCATAGGAATCTTAGTCCCATTTGCCTCTGTCATATTAAACTTTTCCAACATTTTGTTTATTTGGTTTTCTTGCGTTATCTTTAAAATTTCACCTTCTCTTTTTATCTCCATTCCTAGAAACTTTTTTACTTCACCAAAATCTTTGGCTTGAAATTCTTTCTTCAACTCATTTTTCACATAATTTATTTCTTTTTCAAGTCCTGTTATTAAGATATCATCGACAAATACTATCATCCATACACTTTCTTTTTTGTAATACAAACAGAAGTCATATTTTGATCTTTTTAGTCCAATCTTTGTAATAAATTCATTCAGTCTCTCATTCCAGCATTTTGGACTTTCACGTAGCCCATATAAGCTTCTATTCAGTTTTAAAACTTTCTCCTTTCCTGTACATTTTACTCCTTTGGGAATTTTCATGTAAATTTCTGATTCTAATGTACCATTTAGAAAAGCAGTTGGAATATCCATTTGATGAATATCGTAATCTTTATTTACCGCATGTGATAAAAATGTACGTATAGTACTCATCCTAGCTACAGGGGAATAGTTTGCAGTAAATCCATCATCTTTTTGTAGAAAACCCCTTGCTACTAGTCTCGCTTTCTTTATATTATTCTCCTTTTTCACAAAAATCCATTTAGCATCAATTGCTTCTTTTCCATCTGGTAAATCAGTAACTGTCCATGTTTTCAATTTTTCAAGTGCATTCAATTCTTTCTCGATAGCTTCACTCCAACCTTTCTTTATTGCCTCATTATAACTTTTAGGAACATCTTCATCTACACTTGCACAATATGCATAATATGAAGTATCATATTCTTGTAACACTTTTGGTTTACATACTTGCCTTCCACTTCTAGTATATTTAATTTCTTCTTCTGGCTCAGGCGCATCATCATAACTATCATCATCGCTATCTTTTGCTTTACTTCTCACATCTTTTTCTATTCGTTGAATATTTTCTTCATCAACTGTTTCTTTGTATATTACTGACCTTTCATTATCACTTTCAGTTTTTAATTCTTCGTATCTCGCATTTTTCTCATCGAAACGTACATCTCTAGAAACAACTATCTGGTTTGTTTCTGGATCCCATAATCTATAACCATTTTGTGTGTAACCCACAAAACGCATTTCTTTTGCTCTTTTTTCAAATTTAGATTTCTTAGGTACCTCAACAACCCATGCTTTCGATCCGAAAACTCTCAACCTTGATAAGTCGTTTTTTCCAAAATACATCTCTGCAGGTGTTCTGAAATTAATCGGTGCTGAAGGGCATCTATTTATAATATACATCGCAGAGCGTACCGCTTCTCCCCATAAACTTTTTGGAAGATTTGAGTCTAACATTAATGCTCTTGCTTTATTATACACGGTTCTGTTCATTCTTTCTGCTGTTCCATTCATTTGCGGACTATATGGCTGTGTATATTCCATATTTATTCCTGTCTTGGTAACATATTCTTCAATTTGTCTATTTTTAAATTCTCCTCCATTGTCACATCTTATTCTTTGCACTTGGTTTCCAGTTTGTCTCTCAATATATTTTATATAATCTATTAATTTTTCAGTAGCCTCACTTTTGTTTTTCAATAAATAAATAACTCCGAAATGTGTATAATCATCCAAAATTACCTGAAAATATCTGTGTCCATTTTCAGTAGGTATAGTTACAGGTCCTGCGATATCTGTATGCAAAAGTTCGCAAACTCTTTTTGATCTTGGCATTTGTACAGGTTTAAATGGTAGGCGAGTTGATTTAGCCTCCATACAAGTACCACACGGTTGATTGCTACTTGGCAAATTCATAAACCTCAGTCCTCTTCTATTCAAATGCCCTAGCCTCTTATGCCATAATATATTGGAGTCATCATTTGTTGTCATTGATAAGCCATTATCTGCAACTGGTTTTATTTTCATTCTTAAAGTATACAATTTTCCACACTTTTCTCCATAAATTTTATATTTTTGTTTAGATATTTTTATCATTCCATTTTTAAATATAACTGTAAAACCTTTTTCGATAATTTTATTTACTGATAATAAACTCTGTGATAACCCTGATACCACTAGTGCTTCAATATCAATCGTTATATTTTTATCTCCATATATAGTCGTTAAAGTTCCCTTCTTATAAGCTGTCAGATATTGTCCGTTTGCTACCTTAATTTGTATAGGTTCTGTGAGTACTGTCAAGTTAGTAATCATATGCTCATATTTCTCCTGTATTAAATGTTCGGTTGCCCCCGAATCTATTATGAAGTTTATTTCATCTCTTCCATCTGTTACACTCGTTTCGGATGTGTATGCAGTAAATCCTATTTTAGACTCATGTTCAGCTTCAAATAATGTATTTGCTGAATGACCTCTACTCTGACCTCTACTCTGGCCTCTACTCTGACCTCTACTTTGACCTCTACCTCTATGGTACGGCCTTCTTGAAATTCCCTCTCTGGTGCTGTAGCATTGAAATGATTTGTGGCCTCGCTTGCCACACTTGAAACAGTTTACAGTTTCTGTTGTAAAACTTGTCTCATCCCTTGAACTTGTACTTTTTAGTTTTAATTCAGCATCTAATAGCCTCGCTTTAACGAAGTCGATAGTGAGTTCTTTTTCAGTAGACATCGTCTCTAAAGACGTAATTACATTTTCATACTCATTTGGTAAGGTAAGTAGCAAGTGACATACCTTGTCAGTTTCCTTCATTTCTTCACCGATGCTCTCAATATCATTAATAATACTGTCAAATTCTAAATAGTGATCCTGTAACTTTTTTGTACATTTTAAATTCATTAATTTCCTTTTAAGTTGCAATTTATTAAATACTGACTTTCTTTGGAAAATTTCTTCCAAAGCCGTTATCATCTGTTTCGATGTTGAACATTTTTGTACATATGATAGGTACTTATCAGATAAGCACTGCACGATCATTGACCTTGCCTTTGCATCTTTTTCTTTGTCAGGCTTTTCTTCCTTTACAACTTGAAATACACCTTTTTCTTCTAATATTAATTGCAATCTAAATCTCCAGTTCTTGAAATTTATCCCTTCCTTTAGGTATGGCAAAGCTTCGTATTTTCTTTCCATTTTATTGTTCTATATCTTTTTTCATAGTTTTGTCAAAAAATTTTCATTGACCGCAGTCATTTATTTTCTTCTTCCTATTTTGACAAATTTATTTTTTTCAATTCACATATTATTTTTCCATTTATATCTTATTTATAGCCATCTGGCTTAATTTCCACAATTATTCGCCCATAACCTTATTATTATCGCCGGAGGCTTAACTCTTCATAATATAAAAGGTTATGGGCGAATAATTGTGGAAATTAAGCCAGATGGCTATAAATAAGATATAAATGGAAAAATAATATGTGAATTGAAAAAAAATAAATTTGTCAAAATAGGAAGAAGAAAATAAATGACTGCGGTCAATGAAAATTTTTTGACAAAACTATGAAAAAAGATATAGAACAATAAAATGGAAAGAAAATACGAAGCTTTGCCATACCTAAAGGAAGGGATAAATTTCCAGAACTGGAGATTTAGATTACAATTAATATTAGAAGAAAAAGGTGTATTTCAAGTTGTAAAGGAAGAAAAGCCTGACAAAGAAAAAGATGCAAAGGCAAGGTCGATGATCGTGCAGTGCTTATCTGATAAGTACCTATCATATGTACAAAAATGTTCAACATCGAAACAGATGATAACGGCTTTGGAAGAAATTTTCCAAAGAAAGTCAGTATTTAATAAATTGCAACTTAAAAAGAAATTAATGAATTTAAAATGTACAAAAAAGTTACAGGATCACTATTTAGAATTTGACAGTATTATTAATGAAATTGAGAGCATCGGTGAAGAAATGAAGGAAACTGACAAGGTATGTCACTTGCTACTTACCTTACCAAATGAGTATGAAAATATAATTACGTCTTTAGAGACGATGTCTACTGAAAAAGAACTCACTATCGACTTCGTTAAAGCGAGGCTATTAGATGCTGAATTGAAACTAAAAAGTACAAGTTCAAGGGATGAGACAAGTTTTACAACAGAAACTGTAAACTGTTTCAAGTGTGGCAAGCGAGGCCACAAATCATTTCAATGCTACAGCACCAGAGAGGGAATTTCAAGAAGGCCATACCATAGAGGTAGAGGTCAAAGTAGAGGTCAGAGTAGAGGCCAGAGTAGAGGTCAGAGTAAAGGTCATTCAGCAAATACATTATTTGAAGCTGAACATGACTCTAAAATAGGATTTACTGCATACACATCCGAAACGAGTGTAACAGATGGAAGAGATGAAATAAACTTCATAATAGATTCGGGGGCAACCGAACATTTAATACAGGAGAAATATGAGCATATGATTACTAACTTGACAGTACTCACAGAACCCATACAAATTAAGGTGGCAAACGGACAATATCTGACAGCTTATAAGAAGGGAACTTTAACGACTATATATGGAGATAAAAATATAACGATTGATATTGAAGCACTAGTGGTATCAGGCTTATCACAGAGTTTATTATCAGTAAATAAAATTATCGAAAAAGGATTTACAGTTATATTTAAAAATGGAATGATAAAAATATCTAAACAAAAATATAAAATTTATGGAGAAAAGTGTGGAAAATTGTATACTTTAAGAATGAAAATAAAACCAGTTGCAGATAATGGCTTATCAATGACAACAAATGATGACTCCAATATATTATGGCATAAGAGGCTAGGGCATTTGAATAGAAGAGGACTGAGGTTTATGAATTTGCCAAGTAGCAATCAACCGTGTGGTACTTGTATGGAGGCTAAATCAACTCGCCTACCATTTAAACCTGTACAAATGCCAAGATCAAAAAGAGTTTGCGAACTTTTGCATACAGATATCGCAGGACCTGTAACTATACCTACTGAAAATGGACACAGATATTTTCAGGTAATTTTGGATGATTATACACATTTCGGAGTTATTTATTTATTGAAAAACAAAAGTGAGGCTACTGAAAAATTAATAGATTATATAAAATATATTGAGAGACAAACTGGAAACCAAGTGCAAAGAATAAGATGTGACAATGGAGGAGAATTTAAAAATAGACAAATTGAAGAATATGTTACCAAGACAGGAATAAATATGGAATATACACAGCCATATAGTCCGCAAATGAATGGAACAGCAGAAAGAATGAACAGAACCGTGTATAATAAAGCAAGAGCATTAATGTTAGACTCAAATCTTCCAAAAAGTTTATGGGGAGAAGCGGTACGCTCTGCGATGTATATTATAAATAGATGCCCTTCAGCACCCATTAATTTCAGAACACCTGCAGAGATGTATTTTGGCAAGAATGACTTATCTAGGTTGAGAGTTTTCGGATCGAAAGCATGGGTTGTTGAGGTACCTAAGAAATCTAAATTTGAAAAAAGAGCAAAAGAAATGCGTTTTGTGGGTTACACACAAAATGGTTATAGATTATGGGATCCAGAAACAAACCAGATAGTTGTTTCTAGAGATGTACGTTTCGATGAGAAAAATGCGAGATACGAAGAAATAAAAACTGAAAGTGATAATGAAAGGTCAGTAATATACAAAGAAACACATGATGAAGAAAATATTCAACGAATAGAAAAAGATGTGAGAAGTAGAGCAAAAGATAGCGATGATGATAGTTATGATGATGCGCCTGAGCCAGAAGAAGAAATTAAATATACAAGAAGTGGAAGGCAAGTATGTAAACCAAAAGTGTTACAAGAATATGATACTTCATATTATGCATATTGTGCAAGTGTAGATGAAGATGTTCCTAAAAGTTATAATGAGGCAATAAAGAAAGGTTGGAGTGAAGCTATCGAAAAAGAATTAAACGCACTTGAAAAATTGAAAACATGGACAGTTACTGATTTACCAAATGGAAAAGAAGCAATTGATGCTAAATGGATTTTTGTGAAAAAGGAGAATAATATAAAGAAAGCGAGACTAGTAGCAAGGGGTTTTCTACAAAA
The DNA here is from genome assembly GCA_907269065.1 of Crocallis elinguaria. Lineage (NCBI taxonomy): Eukaryota > Metazoa > Arthropoda > Insecta > Lepidoptera > Geometridae > Crocallis > Crocallis elinguaria. The sequence continues at coordinate 6,901,490 of OU026076.1, forward strand.
AGATGATGGATTTACTGCAAACTATTCCCCTGTAGCTAGGATGAGTACTATACGTACATTTTTATCACATGCGGTAAATAATGATTACGATATTCGTCAAATGGATATTCCAACTGCTTTTCTAAATGGTACATTAGAATCAGAAATTTACATGAAAATTCCCAAAGGAGTAAAATGTACAGGAAAGGAGAAAGTTTTAAAACTGAATAGAAGCTTATATGGGCTACGTGAAAGTCCAAAATGCTGGAATGAGAGACTGAATGAATTTATTACAAAGATTGGATTAGAAAGATCAAAATATGACTTCTGTTTGTATTACAAAAAAGAAAGTGTATGGATGATAGTATTTGTCGATGATATCTTAATAACAGGACTTGAAAAAGAAATAAATTATGTGAAAAATGAGTTGAAGAAAGAATTTCAGGCCAAAGATTTTGGTGAAGTAAAAAAGTTTCTAGGAATGGAGATAAAAAGAGAAGGTGAAATTTTAAAAATAACGCAAGAAAACCAAATAAACAAAATGTTGGAAAAGTTTAATATGACAGAGGCAAATGGGACTAAGATTCCTATGACAAAAGGTTTTAAAGTTGATACTGAGCCTATAATAGTGGATGTACCCTATAGAGAATTGATAGGAGGATTGATGTTTCTAGCAACGGTATCTAGACCAGACATTGCCTATAGCACAACATTTTTAAGTCAATACCTAGATAAACCCAACAAAAATCTATGGACACAAGCTAAAAGAGTTTTACGCTATTTAAAAGAGACGAAAACATGTGGTTTAATCTATGCTAAAAATAACAAGAATAGTATTGAAACATTTTCAGATGCAAACTGGGCAGGAGATGAAGATCGAAAGAGTGTAAGTGGTTCGATCACATTTTACAATGGACATACTGTTGCGTGGTTCTCCCGCAAACAGAGTTGCATTGCACTGTCGACTGCTGAGGCAGAGTATGTTGCAGGTGCAATAAGTGCATCGGATCTTATTAACTTAAAAGGATTAAGTAAAGATTTCTGCAGTAGAGAAACACAGTGTATCTTAAATATAGATAACAGAGCCGCAATTGACATGACTAAAACATTTGAAAACAGCAAGAGAGCAAAACATATTGATATTAAGTATCATTTCATTAAAGATCTAGTGTCTAGGAAAGAAATTAGAATACAGTATGTAACTACAGCTGATAATGTAGCGGACATTTTCACTAAAATGTTAAGTGTTGAAAGATTTCAACAGCTTTGTTCAATATTGAATATAATTTAATAATACCCATATATAGGTAAACATTAATTCGTTTTCTGAATATAATTTTGTTTTGTTGAATAGGTAAAATACCAAGATGTTTATAATTATTGTTTAATTTTGTACCTACTCGATGTTCATTTAATAAGATGGCCAAGAGTTAGAAGTTTTTAATGTTTGCATTATAGATTTATTTGCAATGTATCATTAGTACTAGTAGGATGATGGTCATAAGTTTTAATAAGTATGTAATTTAGTAGGGTGGCCATAAATTTGTTATATTATTTTATTAAGAATAGGGTTACCATGATAAATGTTTGCAAGATACTTATTGTATACCTTTTGTGAATGGTATAAGATTGTAAGCGATTAAAAGTGTTTTTCTCTTTGTATGAAATTAAAAACACTGTTAATCGAGGTGGGGTGTTAAGGTTTTATGTTACTATTGTTACTCTTTGGACAGTATCTATAATAGTCTTTGGTGTGTGCGCAACTCTCAATAAAATATGGTGGTTCTATAAATTCCGTTTTATTCAAATTATTATCGCCGGAGGCTTAACTCTTCATAATATAAAATTAACGCCCCCAAAAAGAATAATATAGAACTAACCCGAGTATAACCACAGAATAGAAAATAGTAGGTACCTGTAACAAACTCATACGACAATCATTTTGAACTGTCAAATTAATATCGTTCGTTCGATCGCCTATAAGACAGTAAAATCACAGAAGCCAGGAAATAAAGAAAGAAGAAGACAGTAAAATCGATGAAATTTAGAGTAGGGTACGACACGAAAAATGCAATGATGTATATTCGTGCATCGATTATGCGTCGAGTTGACCTCTGCTACAAACATAATTTACACCTTACTAATTAGTTCACATTATCTGCTTATTTTCATAAGAGTCGATCAGTTGCCGCTTGGCGCTGGTTTGGATGTGTCTCAGATTAGATGTTGACCGCAATCGATAGTCGCTAATTTTAGAAGTTCATTCACATTCACTTCGAGGGCATTCTCGTGGGTTTTAGTATGTAGGTATAATACGAAAGCTGAGTGCATTAAAGGTTTTCCACGTGGCTTGTTGTCATTTTTTATGTTTCTTATGCTACCTGATAAATTCAAATAAGTGTAGGGAATTTGTTTAGTACTGTTTGCTTTGAGTGTGTTCTTTATTTTTACTTTACTACCTTTCACGAGTTTCTTGCCCGTTTCGAACAACGAATAAAAAATATAGAATTGAACGGTTGGAGTAGCAGGTATATAAGTCTATGAGTCGTAAGAAAAGTAACTAAAGAATTCAAGAAAAAATCGATCGGTAATTTTATAAAACAAGGCAAAACAATGGTTTAAAAAAAAAGTGTTTCTCGCGCAGCCGCCGCCCACGCTCATAAATAAAAGTTTCTTTTCATTTCAATCGATTCGTCACATTATTTGGTGTCAAAAAAAAGAAAAAATCAGATAATTTCCGTCACAGATAATATGGGGCCTTCGCATACTTTGGGGGTCCTTTAATAAAAAATACAGAAACGTGTATGATCAATGATGTTTGGAACTAAGAAATTAATGTTTTTTATTATTATTCTTGGTAAATTGAGTTGGCTCTGGTTTTCGGCCGAATGGCTATTTGCTAATTGGGACTACAATTGTAGTCCCTATCAGTCCGGGCGGGGCCCTGGGCGCGTGCCCCACGGGCCCCTAATGTGCATACGGAACTGCTAAAGATCTTAGTTATCATTTTCATATTGGTTTCCGCGATTGTGTAAAACATAATGAAAATGAAAGACTTGCAAACACTCGCAATATTTTGGTAGGGGATAAACCATAAGACTATGATAAATGATAATAGCAACACTGCGCTATCTATCATAATAAGGAGTTTTGGCGGGAATGCGAAAATGTGCTGTTGTAGATTTTGTGTTATTTACTAAAACCTATGTTTCTTCGAGTGTTAATGTGTAATAATGGTGGATTATTAACCATTAAGTGTTCGTAAACGTGCATGAGTGAAAGGCAAATAGTACAAAGGCGAAAAACGTGTATTTTCGTATTCTATCCAAAACTCCATAGAAGCTTCAGTAAAGTATCCACCGCTTTACTGAAGCGTCACTTCGACTCGAAAATTGTCAAGGTCAAGAAATAAATTTAAAAAAAAAATATCATAATAAGAAGTTTTAATAGCTTCATTTTATACCTATAAGTAAAATATAAAAAACATTCATTGCAGGTAAAGTTAATTTTATTTATATGGTAATTGTTTGTAATATATCTGAAAATAACTTGTTGGAACATGGTGATTATCATTTTTAATGTTTTTTTAAATGATGAATGTAATACAAAAAAAAATTACTGCAAAGCATTTTTCTACATCTAATTTAAATTGGATAATGGCCTCGATTCTAGCGTCACCGACCTACAGCTAATTTTAGTTTTTGACAAATTAGACGGAACTAAATACTTGTCCGTTTATACACTAGACAAGGAATTGGATTAATTTGACATATCTAAAACATATTCTACACACTTCTAATGTTCTTATTTAGTAAGAGAGAGTGAAACTAAAATAAGTTAATTGGTAACTTTTTTATATTTAGCTAAAGTGAGGTCCTCTGTTAGGCAGGTTTAAAATCTTTTGTTCATTATAAGGTCAAGCTCATTGTAATCAGTGCAAATTCAGAAACAGTACTACAGTACCACAGAACCTTAATTTCTTAATTTATGGTGTCACATTTGATATATATCTCATATATATTTCTTTATTTGTGATTAGGTTGGCTTTTGACCACTACCATCACCAGCCGGAAGACATCCTCTGTAGAACTCAGGCCTGCCCCTTAATGAGAGCAGGTTGCCATAATACACCACCCTTGGCAGAAATATTGGTGATCTATCGCTATATCACCTCATAATAAGTGACTATTATGATCAAAGGGTATGCTAAATCACGAATACATATATATAGCTCTCAGGTGCAGTTTTATTCAATGTGGGGGCGATAAGGCCTGTACTGGCGTCCCACTTGGGGTGTGTTGTGCATTCCCCCCTCCCAACATTTACCCAAGCCAGCCCAACTCCTTTATGAAGCGGAGTGCAGCCTTGGGTCGCTAGCAAAATTGCTCCAGTAGCATAGATGTTATATTGTAATAGTGTGAATGTCAGCTGTTTGTAGTTGCATCAGAATACATTGGCAGCTGCTTGGAGATACATTTTTAACATAGCATGGTAGATAAAACTGGTGTGCACTACAAAAGACTATCATTATGCAAAAATATAACACAAATGATACAATATAGGTAAGTACTTAGTGATTAAAAAACTCACTATAATGAGCCTTTTCGACAAGTGGTTCCACATTGTAGATGCGTAGGCCGGTCTTTAGGCAACAAGTGAAGCAGCCTAAAACAATTAAAAAGATAGTTAGGTAAAAAACAAACTAGATGGAAATTACATAAAATACTTTGCCATAATTTGCAGACTATACAAACAAGTATGTATAACTCATAAACAAATGTCTAAAGTTGAAATAATCATCATTTAACCATTTTAATTTAAATCTTAGGCAGTAGATTTAAATAATTTCATGACTCATTTGTTAAGACAATGTCATCTAGTCTACTCTGTGATCATAAACTTTGCAGTGTTTGAAACATTGGGAATTAAAATAATGTATTATGCAACATACATATATCAGTGTTTCTTTAGGTCTTTCTTTATTGTTTTATCATTTATAGTAAGTAGACCAGATTGCCATGTAGTTAGGTGATAACAATAATTAAAAGTTGTTTAACTCAATGTGTAATAATTGTTAAAACCTAAAAGATACAACATGTGTAAAATATATACCTCCACATTTTTTATATTGCGCATGTATGTGTCAACATAAATACATGGAGAAGGTAAAACAAAACTTTTGTATACATTTGCCTAAAGCTAAAAAATAGTAAGTAAGCAAGTTTCAAATCTAACATTGTACCAGTAACCCAGATAATAATTTATAATAATTAGCATTCCTTGTATCTGGCGATGCTCTTTGGAGTTCACAAACACTATGTAAACTATTGCACAAACTCAGTAGGTATTTCTTTCCATTATCTGACCTAAGCAAGTAACTGTAAGCCAGCCTACTTTTGAACCTTTGTTCTGAGTTCAAATCTCTACACACAAACTCAATTCTTGCCCCTAAGCAAAACAAACAAGACTGCCAACTACGAAAATCAAAACATCAGGCAAGAATAGCAATACTAAACAAGTCTTATCGAAAAACTGCGTTTTACACTACAAGTAGGAACAGAAAATTGCCTGAACAATAGTGGCTATATCACGTAGAACTGTAATTGCGTGGTGCGATACTAAAAATATTTATAAACACGTGGAGCAGATCCACGCGTGGTGCGGCGCGTTTATCGAAACTCCACGACGTACGATTCAGCTCAGCTACCGCACAACCTCTCATTATACCATTAAAAGCCTTACCAAAAGTCTCAAATCACTACCTTGCGCACAGAACTCGGTCAGAATCATGAATAATATACATCCTCAGAACAAAGAACACAGGTTGACGAACTAGGAAGTACAACATACCTTGGTCCTGGTTAAACCCCAGGCTCGTTATACCGCTGCTCCTCCGCCGCGCCATTTTTCACCAACAAATTTATCATAAACATTTAGTTAACTTTTTATCAGTTGTCTCTGTGGACATTTTCACACGAATAATTTTAATACGCACATTTATTTGTACATGTTCCCTGTGTGTGATACACAGCTGATTTGATGCACTTGATGACAGTCAACAGAGAATAGAGATGACAGAATAACATCAGTGTTGGCAGTTGAAATTTATATTTTTTTTAATTTTTCTGCTTGGGATTCATGACTTTTAACCTAAATGCTATTTTGCCAATATTGGCCACTTTTTATTGCAGCTTGACTGGTATGCCATATGAAGTAATAAAGTTACCTTATTCTTTTCCATAGGCATAGCCTGCGTTTTTGTTGAGAGAATATTTTAGCTATTTCAGAAAATAATAATTATTTTGTACAGATTACACAATGAGAATATTTTAACACACACTTATTATAATCGTAAAGATCCTTTGAAGGTAAAGAAGTCAACGTAAGTTGAATATGATTGTGATTACGTTCTATGGTTGACTGACAAGCAATGAGACAAAGAAAAAAAATAAACTTCAAAAATGTTTTTATCTTCCCTCTTTGAAGAAATTATTGTACAACTAAAATTTTTGGTCTCAAAAGCTTTTCTAAATTATGTAGGGTGTCAACTAGCAAAGATTGTAATACTAAATCTTAAAAATATCAACGCATTATAGCAAAAGTAAGAAACAAAGCGAACAACAGTGTGACGGATGAATTTTCTGTGAAATTTAAATTAACATCACTTTTAATTTTTTGCAGAACCATACCCAATATGGATTTTAAAACTACAACAACTAATGATTACTCTTGGCCGTTTCCAAAACCTATCGTGGGAAAGTATGGGAAAATTGTTTTCTTTATCCTAATAGAAATATCATAGCAAACATATCATCCTAAAAATTCACAGGCGCTATTACCTATTGCTTTATCTATCTTAGCAGCTCGTATCAACCAACTGTTGTTTTTACTTTTTTAGGCCTCTTTTCGTTCACACTATATTGTAAAACCGTGACTCTTTATTAATGCTTCCTGCCTTTTTTTAACACCTAAAAAAACCTCATGGATACCTGCAGAGAAACCTCATACCACACGCCGCACCGCGGTCGCTCGGGGTCAGCGTGGTACTTACTAGTTACTACTTATTTTGGGGTCCAGGTAATAATACTGACCTACCAACTAAAATCTGTATTTTAGTTGGTAGGTCGGTCTTATTATTACGGTGCCCCTAGACGCCATAAATCATAATTGCACTTAATTGAACCTTGCTTTTACGGGTTCAATCATTGTTACCTACTCTATAAATCGTAGGTACTTAAGCCTACTCAGTGTCGTATCTAAGCATTAGAAACTATTGTTATTAATTTTAGTTTACTACAGGTAGCTGCTGCCCAAGGTTTCACGTGAAAATTACCACGAAAACTTTACACTTTTCTAGAAAAAGTAGCCTAGGTATGTCACTCTCGGACTCTCTCGACTCTACCTTCATGCGAAAAATCACGTCTATCTGCTGCTGCGTGAAAGCAGGATAAACCAACAAATACACTTTCGCATTTATTTATTTATTAGTAGGAACTGATTACGCCAAATAGAATAGGTACACTTGTAGAATCACGGTATTAAGCCCACCAACATTAGATCATGAGCACACAACAGCTGTGCTCGGCGGTCGAAATAAGACTGACTGCTACGACTCGCCTCACTCAAGAGCTCGCGTCGACCACCGGAAGTCTACAACATAAATAAAAATTGAAAAATTATTACGGGCTGCTGTTATGCTTACCATCAGGCAAATGACCAGCTCGTGTCGTAACCAAATAGTAAATAAAATGGACTATGTTCGTTTAGTTTGCTTTTTCATTCCTTCGACAGACCGTGTGAGCCTCCAAAACCGAACCCAGCTCCACCCTACCGACCAGTTCCGGTAGCGCCGTACTGTCACTGCGATGCCCACTCCTACTCCCCAAGAGTGGAACAGTACAAGCAACTATTAGAAAAAGAACAAAAACTCTGCCAGGACTATGAATATTTGAGAAAACAGGTGAGATAGGTACATACTCTTAGGTACATCACTTGACAGACCCGTACGCAAACCCAGCACAATCTTACGATCATCGGGTGAAATCCTACTATCCTATTTCCTACTCCTACTAATATTATAAATGCGAAAGGTGTTTGTTGGTTTGTTGGTTTGTCTCTTCTTTCACGCATTAACGAATGGATCTTGAACGAATGCAATTGGATCGACGTGATTTTTGGCACAAATATAGTTTATGGACCGGAGAGTATCATAGGCTACTTTTTATTCCGGAAAAATACATGGTTCCTGTGGGAACGCGGATGAAAACCGCGGGCAGAAACTAGTAGCTTATATCTTGTATCTATATACACTGCGATATGCAGTCCCATGATTGGCAGGAGTGGAATTTGGATTTGGCTTAAAATGAAAATATCTCTATTTTTATAAGCACGTCTGTCCCGTTGTTACTTTTATTTCCTTCAGAATTAGAAATATAATATTTACTGTATAAACTGTATACGTAGTGACCTTTGCTTTTAATCTGTTATTTTACTTTTACATTGTGGAGTGTCACTTTTCTGACTAAAAAGTTAGGTAAAAACTTCATTGGTCACTTAATCACTTTCAACTTTCAAAAGCTAGCTTTTGTATAGGAGCTTTTCTTTTCAATAAGTTTTATGTAAATAGACGCACAGTTGAAATACCAATAAGCCATTTTCAGATGGTCGACGTAACAAATGATATCTTGGACCATCCATGCGACGATCTTGACAGCAAAATGATCACCATGTACCAAGCAACATACAAAAAGAGAGGTAAGTTTAATAATTAGTTTTTTATGTGGCTGAAGGCGCACATATAAGTATCTTTTGGGGCTTTGTCAATGTATTGTGGAAGGGCTTCATACATTTGTAAATTTGAAGGAAGAACGCGGAAGAAAAATCTTTTTTAGGGTTCCGTACCTCAAAAGTAATAAAGTAACCCCTAAAGTCTCACTTCATTGTCTATCTGTCTATCTGTTTATCAAGACCGGGAATCAAAACATATAGGCTACTTCTTGTTGGCCTAGAACCTAGACAGAGAAGGTAATAGACGACTAGATAGCTTGCATCTCATTCATACAAGAAAGAGAACCACTTATGCATACTTCATGTAAAGAAAAGAGATAGAACGATATGACTTTTTGTTTCATGTCGCGTGCCGGTTTTTCCAAGGTCATTCACACTATTGTGCAAAACAAACATTGACAGTTCGCCCTATATTCTGGAGTTCGCCGCAGTTTTGACGCTTTTATTAATTGAAACCAGACTGTGAACACGTTTTATTACTTCCAAATTGTGAATAACAATTTCCCTAACAAATTTACTATGAGAAAATGGTTCGGTGCAGTGTGTTAGGATGCAAAAGTGACAGTGAACAAAAACTTCCCGATTTGTCTTTTCACTCGTAAGTACAGTACTTTTGGATCATATTTAGGCTTCAAAATTGATTGTTAAACATATAAACACTCTAGACAACAACATTAAGAATAGAACTTTGTTCATTAATATGCAATAAAGTTGAATTCAATCAATGTTAGAATCCTTCAACCAAAAAATATCTCAGTTTGGTGTTGCCTGCATTCGAAATTATTTTTCCCCAGACCACGTATTTTTATGTCATATAAATATATAAACACTATACAAATACTACTACACAAATAAATAAAATTGAACTGATTAGACTATACAAATAAATAAAATTGAAGTGTCTGTTTGTAATATCAAAATAACAGCTTTTTACCAAATGCATATGAAAGTATATACGGTACCTATAACAAAACAACCATTTATAAAAATTTTGTCTGTTTGTCTGTTTGTTCCGGTTAATCATCGAAACGGCTGGGCCGATTTTGACGGGACTTTCACTGGCAGATAGCTGATGTTACAAGGAGTAACTTAGGCTAATTTTATTTTAGAAAAAGAATTAGGGTTCCGCGTAGAAAAATAAAAACCATGAAATCCAATATCTCCGCGCGGGTGAAACCGCCAACTTTATGGTAAAAAGTAGCCAGTAGAAAAGTGTGAAAATGTGGCTTTGAATGAAAGATGCAATACAGAAATGAAATAATAATGAACCGTCTGATTGCAGTGCTGTAATATAATTGTTGTCACCAATTCCCTTGAAGTAGCTGAATGATTTGAATGATATTTGCATTAAGTTCTATAACCACGAAAGCAAACTTTAGATCGCAAAAAATGCAGTTCCTATAGGGTAACGCGTAGGCTAGTTAATTACAGAACAGGGGACCTATTTTTGAATGTCACGAATGATTTCGAAATCACCGATGACAAAATTCTCAGCGATGACTTTGAAATTACTAATTTGCAAAAGTCGTATTTTTGAAAGTCATACCCTGTATACCAATCATGCAACTATTTCTCAGCTTTGAATAGATAAACTTATGATTGTATTCTATTTATTTTTATTTTTTAAGTTGGAAATTGTGTTCAAGTCAAAATTGGCACTAAATATTCGTATCTATGATATCGTTTACGAGTGGGGGTACCCATTCGTAAACGATATCATAGGTATGATAATTTTAGTCACCCGCTGAGATTCAAAAATACGACTTTTTGTAAATCGGTGACTATCGGTCATAGCGCTGATATTTAGTCACTCGGTGACATTCAAAAATTGCACCCCTGATCTCTACATAAATTATGGAGTAAATCTGGCATTGCTAAAAACCAGGGTAAACGTTTTGATATGGCAACACCACCCAATATCGTTCTATCTCACATGCGGCACGGAAACCAGTCGTCTATAGATAGTCCGTCTACGGCCTAGAATGATGAAAATCGGTAAGAAGCAATGTCTTATAGCATAAGTAAAGATAACAATCCAAAACCAATAAATCTGTAGATATATCACAAAAAAAAGTATACGTTTCAAAAGTTATACGGGATTGATTATGGGAGAACCGAAAACACTCAGAAAGAGCGGAGAAAAGTCTTCGAGACTCGTTTTTACTATCGGTGCGTGAGTGCGACTCGCACTTGGCAGGTTTTTTTAAATACATACAAGTCTTTGTTTGATCTTCAGCGTTCCCAGTAACTGACTATCGCACCATCATTGCCGCCTCTCAGTCATCGGCGCCCATTCCTATGGAGAGCAACCGGCTCGGAGTGCTGAGATGTTACAAGGACCCCACGCACTTCAACCAGAACCCGCCGGTCGCCAGACCTACCATTAACCCACCAGGTTAAAGCCGTTAATCTATTATGTCTATGGACAGGGGTTTCCTATTAGCTTTTCCTGAGTAGCACAATAAGAAAGGGCTCTAACTCGCGTTGAAACCGCTTTGCTCGTGAAGTCTGCCGCCAAGCAAGCGTTACTGTGTTCCGGTTTGATGAGCAGAGTATCCAGTTAAATTACTGGGCTTATGAGACTTAATGCCTGATGTCTCAGGGTAACGAGCGCACTGCAGTGCCGCGCTGGCCTGTGTTACAAAGTTCTGAGTGCCACTGCCTGCAAATATAATCAACATTGAACATACTACAGACCCATAATGTACTTTTGCGGTAAAAGTGTGCCATTATGAAGTGAGATGAGGAGTTGCAATTATTTGCCCGACTCCCGAGTCCTCAGATCAAATTAAGGATTACTCTTTCCTTTTTCTAACTTTCCCCTTTTCCTTAGTCAATGCCTTGAAGTCTTTAGTTACTTGAGTTTATCGTTATGTCAGTCTAAATTATGCTATTTATTCTAAATCTGCAGGTAAATATTTCAAATTGACGGATCGTTGTTTAAAGTAAGGGATTCTAAATTACATGTTTCGCCAGTTCCACCATACCTATAGGTACCTGGCTACTTCTGCGTACAATCATTACAGGCACTGTTCCACTTAACTCAGCACTAAAGACAAATACTTAATTGGTTTCTGCCCTATCCAGGTGTGGTCCACACGGGAGTGGCTCCTAAATCCATCCAGACATGGTTCTCGGACTTCCCCGGCCGCACGGAATACACGGACACGTATAGTGCGTCCGCGAAGGCGTGCTGGCAATCCATGCAGCGGTATAAGGAGCCAATGCCTTCCACCAGGAGACGAGCTGATGATACCTGCATCTAGTGATTTGGGGTGGACTGTGTGTAAATAAAAATATTTGGAAGATAATGACGTTTTTGATACTTATATCGTCTTATTTATTGGACCGCGACCGTTTATCGGAGTGCGTCCGCAAAGGCGTGCTGACAATCCATGCAGCGGTATAAGGAGCCAATGCCTTCCACCAGGAGACGAGCTGATGATACCTGCATCTAGTTATTTGGGGTGGACTGTGTGTAAATAAAAGTATTTGGAAGATAATGACGTTTTTGATACTTATATCGTCTTATTTATTGGACCGCGACCGTTTATCGGAGTGCGTCCGCAAAGGCGTGCTGACAATCCATGCAGCGGTATAAGGAGCCAATGCCTTCCACCAGGAGACGAGCTGATGATACCTGCATCTAGTGATCTGGGGTGGACTGTGTGTAAATAAAAATATTTGGAAGATAATGATGTTTTTGATACTTATATCGTCTTATTTATTGGAAACGAGTCTGTGGTAGGACTAACACTTCTGTCAGTCTCCGACTTGGGATTACGAAGTCAAACCTGCATATTCCTTTGCAAATATCATCCTACAATTGGGTTCTCGTATTTGTGCGGTATAAGGTTCTTTATTCGAACTAGTTAGTTAGTTAGTGGGATGACTAACTCTTCTGCGAGTGTCCGTCTGGGTTGTTACCACCGCTTTGCTCGTGAAGTCTGCCGCCAAGCAGTAATATGCAAGCATTACTGTGTTCCGGGGTGATGAGCAGAGTAGCCAGTGAAATTACTGGGCTTATGAGACTTAATACCTAATGTCTCAGGGTAGAGAGCGCACTGCAGTGCCGCGCAGGCCTTTGTGTTTCAAAGTTCTGAGTGGCACTGCAATTGTTATGGGCCGGCGTTATGCTTACCATCAGCCAAGCGACGAGCTCGTCTCGTTACCAAATAAAAAAAACTAGTGACAAGAAAAACATGGAAAATTGTCAATGGAACTTGCCCTTCCAAAACCGGAATAACGAACGTTATTGAAATCGTGATGTGTCGGCGTGACGCGCTCCAATGATTTAGCATAATAATATAGTATTTAGGTATACGTTCGGTTAGTTAGTCCTACTTACGTAAAGCCATTGTGATTTGTGACCACACTTTTTTGCGGCGATTCGGCCAAAAATGTACTCGATACAGAAGCTATCCTATAGTACGACTACCTACCTATACTTAATTAATATGAAGGATGGTTAGCCACCTAATTTGGCCATCAGGAAACACCCTATGCGTTAGGTATTTCACTCATCTAATATCTTTCTTCAATGTACATTTGATCAAAGAAATTGAATGACTTCATCAAATCACCGAGCAACATCGATATTTGATCAAAGTTTATGACAATGATATAATAGCAGCACATACGAAGTTACTCTATTTTCTGAAAGTACGCAAAACGCTGTGAAAAATATACTAAACAATCTTTGACAAATCACTGGACGACTGGAATAGGTATCCGTCAAAGAAATTTGATGAAATATAGAACAGAAATTGGAAAAAATGAATAGGTACCAACCACCCTTCCTTGCACGTTGGGCGCTTCTTCACACGCAGTAATGATGTGTCAAGATCTGTGCTAAGTTTAATAATATTGTTTTTTTTTGTTCAATTCGTACATACGTTAGCGGTTGACTACTATCTCGCCTGAAGAGAAGAGCAATCGAATCGAATCCGGAACCTTCCTCGCTTTGCAGGCAGGGTTACTACTAACGTAGCCACAGAGCTAGCAGCTATCTCAAAGCTGAAACCTATTACAAGCATTCGAACCATATTATAGGCGCTAGGAAATATTACACGCTCACGAGCGGCTTGAAGTAAAATCATCATCAATCCATGAAACAGACCAGAACAGCAGCTCGGCCAGATAGTGCTGTCTCTTTCACTCACTAAGCCCTGCCTTGGCTCAAAACTTAACGACTGCTCCGCTATAACATACATCCTTGAAGTAGTAGAAGCAGCGTTTATCGTGATATTTTCATGGTATTATGTGTTCTGTGTCCATGGTTTGCGCGTGGTCTGTGGTTGATGCATATAAAGGTACTTAACCATCAATCGTGAATTACCGTAATGGCATAGGCAACTTTACAACATTCCAACCCTCTACTCACAGAATGAAGGTGACCTCACTAGGCACTCTATCATCGCTTCATCGTCTCATCACTGAACATGATATAAGTAGGTATAAAGGACGTACTACCAAACTTCCTTTATGATATCAGTTTTGTTATTTCTAGCAGGATGTAGGCTGGATGATGCAAATTGCAAATATCTCACAATCACGCTTTGTTGGTATCGGCTCACAATATAGGTAGATATACAATGTACGCAGTAGTATAAAACAAAGGAAATACTATATAAATAGAATGACTCTTTATGCGTAACATACGACCACTTGCTCTTTGTCAAGTGGATTGATCTCCATAATTGAACGGGTCAAGATTGCATGCACGCTAAAGTTATTTCACACTCAATTATTTTATATAAAACTATTTTTTTATAAATATTATATTATTTAGTTGATATTATAGTTCTTTGCGTATCAGTGATTCGACTCTTTTAGATTAGGGTTTCCAAGTGATATTACTTTATTTATTTTATTTACCTCGCCATATATTGGCCAGAATGGGTATTTCCTCGTGGCCTAACTAGATTGTCTAACTTATTTAGCTACGAGGAATAATTTTTCCTCATGGCCAAACTACTACTGTTAAAAATCTATTGACTCATATAGATACTAACTCCTGATTTATTGGTACTAAAATGACAGCGTTGTACGTCTTACGAAACAAATGATTTTTAATATCTCAAATCCTTAAAATTAACAACATATATCCAATCTCATTCTCATTTAGTACCTACATATTTATAAATACGTTGTGATTAAATAACTATATTTCGAGTAATCTTCAGAAACTTCTCTTGTAGCCGTAGCCTTTTCTTCTTTACTTTTCGTCGTTGACTCGCTAGGGTCTTTCATTTTTGAGGGTAGTACGACGTATCCGCTCGAGTCATTGGTTACAATTGTGACACATATCAGCAACAGCATCTGAAATTAACACGTAAGGTTAGTTTCAAGAAACTGTTTAGAAACTATGACGGGATGGATAAATAATGTCTTCTCAGTTATCAGGGAAGTGAATCGTGAGTACTATGAATAGAGACAGTACCTCAGCGTATGAATAGAGACAGTACCTACGTAATTTCCCATGATTGCAATATGAGCCAACTAAGGTCTAAATGCAGGCAATGAGCAGCAGCTTTCTCCTCGGTCATAATCTACTGCGATCACCAAGACATCAAGCATTGTGTTTTATTGCTTCATGTTATGGGGCAATTCTATGTCCAGTAGTGGATGTTTTCCAGCTGATGATGAATCGTCAGAGGCGATACACTCGACTTGGAAGGACTAACTTGTATGTGACAGTCTGTCTGAGAGGTCTGATCATCTATTTTGAGGGTTCATCACTGCTATGAGTAGGCATGATGTTTTTAACATGCGGTGATTATACTACGACCTACGTCTAATTAGTAAAAAAAGATCATCTAATACGTACTCGCAGCTGGAGCTTCAGGTGTTTTTCTGAAAGAGAGCTTGGCAACGCAGTCTAATTTTTCTCAAAATATCTCGTTTTTTTACTGGAATTGCGACTGGCTTTTTTGTTTTATAAAACGCCTTTTTAATTTTTTTTAGCCCCCTGTTTATATGTTGATGGAATTTAACTTTTATAGCGTGTAAATTTACCTAATTGTTGTATCTTTGTATAAACTTAACCTAAAATAATTTAAATTTCGATTCTAAAAATTGTGGTGCCATGGTTATTTATTTAAATGTATAGCAGTTAGGCTGATATATACGAGTATATATATATTATAGTAATTACATAACCCTGTTATAACATTACAGAGTTATGTGTTTACTAATTAGATTTACCTTATCAACCATAGAGGAAATAATATCGATCCCAATGTCGTCTCATGGTGACGGGCATACCTATAAGGGGCCGGCACAACTAAACATGAAACGTTTTTGAACAGGTTTGTGACTTTGTGTCTTAGAATAAATGAGTATAAATATATAATCGCTCGCAAACGCGAGGCCGAAAATAATCTACTAAATTGATAACACTACCAAGCTACTTCGTTAAAGCTATAATTGGGATGTTGACTCCATTTTTTTATGATGTCAATCTATTTGTTTTCTCATGAAAATCAAATGTATATACTATTTCTCCAATGCACTAATTATCTATGACTCAGAAATTAATGAGATGAAATATGATTAGGAATGTATGACCAATTAGTTAATTACAATTCGTTGGGCGGTTGGACACTCGTCCCGTTTAACTCATATAATTGTTAATTGATGTCATACTTCATGCTATCCATTAGTAGGTACTAGACGAGGTTTTTATTCGTCACTCAATCTATACCAATAGGGCCTTTAAATAAAGACTGTATAACGGTGGTATAGCCACACAATGTTTTGTCTTTGTTGTTCTTTGACAATTTTAAACTGAATCGAAAGGGACAAAACGTTGTGT
Organism: Crocallis elinguaria; assembly: GCA_907269065.1. Classification (NCBI taxonomy): domain Eukaryota; kingdom Metazoa; phylum Arthropoda; class Insecta; order Lepidoptera; family Geometridae; genus Crocallis; species Crocallis elinguaria. The sequence continues at coordinate 6,918,072 of OU026076.1, forward strand.
AAAAATTCAACCGTTATACAGTCTTTATTAGTAAGGCCCATAGTATGTTAAAGAGGTAGTGTTGTATGTTTGTTATCGCGTATCAAGAACCACAGCCCCGTTTCAAAAAGTTCTTTCAATAATCATTAGCCGGAAGACTTCTGGAACTTATGCAGACCGTAGACGCTTATGTAAACGTGCGTTTGCTTGTCAAAATAACAACGCTTTAGCATCAAGCGCGGATTTCGAGTATCTCGTAATCGACGCTTGATGCAAAAGCGTTGTTATTTTGACAAGCAAACGCACGTTTGCATAAGCGTCTACGGTCTGCAATAGACTGAACATAGACCACGTGCGCGCCACCGCGTATTTACCGCGTCTTCTGCACTGAACATGCAATGGTTGTAAACTATTTTTTTAATAGATATTGAAGAAGCGTCTGCGGTGCCTAACTGCACTATCTCTAAACGTGGTACGGTTAGCGCTCGGGCTAGATTTCTAGCAAGCTCCACCATAGACGGTACAAAAGATCTGTGGACGGTACGATATGCGTCTAAAGCGGATCATGGTTTTTCCATCATGGTTTTCGCGTGGTCCGCGATTGCTGATGTTACAAGGAGTAACTTAGGCTACATTAATTTTAGAACAAGAATTAGGGTTCCGCGCAAAAAAATAAAACCCGTGAAATCTAATATCTCCACGCGCGTGACACCACGGGCAGCATATAGTACTGTATAAAGATACAGTGGGACTATAATTTAAACTACCCATGGACCCACCAGTGGGTCAAAGCAGTGGGACCACGGGTAATACCTCCATATTGACGGCTCCGTAGCTAAGTTGGTAGTAACCCTGCCAGCAAAGCGAGGGGTCCCGGGTTCGATTCCCGGCCGGGGCAGATTTTGTGTAAGCATAAAGTTTGTTCTCGGGTCTTGGACGTTTGTGATGTGTATCTGTGTGTCCATGCCACCTGCGACACAGGGAATCCTAGTGCGGGGGTATGAGTGTAAGCGTTTATTTATTTATTTATATGATGCGAATTCCTTGAAGGGAAATTGAAAGCTAGACCGATACTTGATTTAGGGCGTCGTACTACAATATCATCACTTGATAACGTCGTAGGCGTAGTTACTATCATAGTAAAACTAGCGTCCAACGTAATTTTAGGCATTAGGACACAATCGTTTTGATAACATACACGAAATAATACGGATCGAATGACGCTCTACCCGTAGAATAAAAAACTACTTCACAAAACATGAACAAACTATCAAAGGCGTCAAATATTTATCATTAGTATTATCACCTATAAAATACCTAAATTATTGAACACTCATGTGTGGGAGAGTGACGCGGCCGGGTGGTCAGTGCGCCGGGTCAACAAACGTAACTAAACTTATCTCCTCTATACTCTGTTCGTTTCCTGAATTTTTGGGTTATCACGCGTTGGCGACACAGGCATATGTCGCAATCATTATAACAAATAGGATAATTATTTTCTATTTATCTATGTATGATTGTATGGATGTATAATTGTATATAACTGCTCAAACTTACTATAAAAAATTGCTTTAAAAAAGTGACGAACCGACTTCAGTGACAAAGTGCTGAACCGATTTTGATGAGATTTCATTCATTACTTCTAAGTACTGACTACTGTCAAAGTCTGTCGAAGTCAGAGTACTGATTGTGCGTAACTTATTTTTTACCACAGATTTGATTGTATGTCTTTGTTTTTTACCTACCTACCTACTATATTACAAATCTGCGCTACCTACATACTTCTTTTTTATAATATGTGATAACAGATATCTTAATTAATAAGTTCATTCTCTTATAAGTGAACTATGTATATTCTTTAGAGTTTAGAGAGAATTAAAGAATCTTAAACCAGTAATTTCTAGGGGACCAATCTGAAACAATATCCTGTAAAATAAAGAAAGAATTTTCTAAATCGGTTTATAAATGACTGAGATATGAGGTAACAAACAAAAAAATACACACCACATTGAGAACCTTCTCCATTTTTGGACGTCGGTTAATAAAATAACTGAAACACGAGTTTCATTTTTAACGCTTTACTGAACAAAAACTAAAACTGTGGCACATACCTACATTTAAGTTTACATTAGATAGCACGTTTACAATTTAAACAAAACACAGAGTAATAATTTGGTAATTTAAAGTGATCAATAGATCTTTCGGTGAAAATGTATATCGGTAAATGGAAATTCACTAGTTTTTCTGTGTTTCAGTGAACCATGGAGTTGGCAAATTGTAACAATCATTCGGCGAAGTGTTATCGGTAAATACGAGTAATGGTAGGTATCAGCTAATAATTTTTTCGCACTGTAGCTCAACGGTGAACCATGCTTTCTGTATACAATTGTATCGTTCAAGGGTTATTCTATAAACTAGAAGGGACTCCGTTGATCCAAGAATAAAATTTAAAAAACAGACTGAAAAAATCCTTGATTTGTGATCAGGGCACCGGGAAGAGTGAGCCAGGACGACAATTTAAAAAAATGTAGTACTCGAAATCTATGCCATTTTTACTGAACATAATTTTTGATTTTCTGATCGGCCATGATATTCTCCATCCGCTGGGAAAGGGTTATCCAGAGCCTGTATGTAACTTGGTTTTAAATTATTTTAAACTAAGTAATCAGTTTATAAATAATAATACAATCCCTAATACCAAACAATTAGTTTTTGTTACGTCGTAAGGTGTACACTAGACTGTATGTACATAAGTTTTGATGTCAGTTTTGCCAGTCATTGCTATGATTGACGGCTCACCTATCGTCTGAAGCGATGACCGATATAATGGCATGAATTTTTTGGTATATCTGGATAATTTTATTTTTTCGTTTGCAAACATCATTCATGCCCATGAACATGGCTTGTTGTCAATCATCTGTACCAAACACCAACATCGCGATCAAAATTTCAATACAAACTTTTTTATACAGGCATTACTTTGTGTGCACTAAAATCGTGCATTTTCAAAATATTGCTTATAATTGACGACCAGTCAGAATGAGTATCTAGCGTCGATTCTTACCATTCCAAAAATCAGTTGGAATTCCAGACTGATGAAATTCACTGATGTCTGCATGAACGTGTACCGGGTGTATAAAAAAAAATGAAAAAGAAAAACAGTTCAAAACTGTACTGAAAGCCACAACCCATTTTTATAACCTTTGGTTATATATAACCACATGAGATGATTGATATAACCACATAGCTAGCCAATTGAAAATAAAAAACAAATAAGAATTTATATTTAGAAGTCCATGAAAACACAGCGCTATTAACTTAACATAAAATAATACAATAGTTATTTTCCGTTACAAGCTCGTAGTTCACATAAACATAGGTACTCACGCATAATTGAACAGTCCGCGTCATATTGTATATTGTCACATCACTGGTTTAAAGTTTACCACACACGTGATGTTTACTTTATTTAGCAATATGTACAGTAACCAACATCACAACCGCACGTCCGCGTCTCTCAACGATTCATGTAGATGTGATAATACATTAATGAGTGTCCTAATAAATGCGCATGATTCGATTTCTGGAGCAGATTTGTGTCAGTTTTTGTAATTTTAGGTACCTACCTACCTACATTTTTCGATTGGGTTATATAGTCAAAAATATTCTACAATCTAGGTATATTACATAGATTCGATGTGTAATAAGGTAGGTACGTATTATAGGAATTCGTAGTTGGAATTTTTTGACGTAAAATTACCTATTGTTTGCATTTTGTATTAAAATTATAAATATTATGATTTGGCAAGTTTACGCGTGGTTAGCGCGTCCATAGGTTTCTGTGCGAAGAAATGTTTTGAATTATAAAATAAAATTGTTTTGAATCAGCATTGAAATCGGTTTTCTATGCTCATTCATGGTTTTTATACTGGGATATTATTTATCAAAGGTGTATTTATATTACAAAATAAACAATTTTTTTTAAAATCTACCTCGATATTCGCAAATCAAATCATTTCTAAAATATACCGCTATTATTAACCTAGTACGTTCATGACTTATTAATTTAGTTACTTGCGCAAGTACCTACCATTTTGTTTACAACCTTTACAATTTGTGTGGTAAGTACACCCCGAAGGGTGGGCCACCCCGAGCATTGTCAGTCTCGACTCTCGTTTCACGCGCCGCGCTGTGAAGTACACCCACAAATTTCATGAACCTAATTCATTATTAACTTTTCTGATAATTCAAATATCAAGAAATGACTTCGTGTGTTCCCAAGTGGTACCGTAGCCACTTTGAGTTAAAAAAAGAAGGAAGAATATCTTTTCACGCGTAAGTTAATTAAGAAGAAAGAGGTTATGCAACGTGTTCTAAAATATTTCCAATTTTGTGTTTCGTAATCTAAAGAAAAACAATATTAGGTATAATCCATACTAATAATATTATAAATGCGAAAGTGTGTTTGTTGATTTGTTGGTTTGTCCTTCTTTCGCGCAGTAACGGAGCAACGGATCGACGTGATTTTTGGCATAGATATAGTTTATGGACCGGAGAGTAACATAGTCTACTTTTTATCCCGGAAAAATGCACGGTTCCTGTGGGAACGCTGGTGAAAACCGCGGTCAGAAGCTAGTGTTTATCTAATCGTCAAAGTTGAGTTGCACTGAGTTCATCGTATTAATCAAACATGAGGGTGAATTCTTCACTTTCTTTCCTAAGCTGCTCGAAGTACCAATGGTGGAAAAACAGGTGGGGGACAACGGGAATTATCGTGCGACTCTCCGGTCCATAAACTATATATTTTATATGCAAAAAAATATGTCGATTCGTTGCTTCGTTGCTGCGTAAAAGAAGGACCAACCATGGACCAACGACACCAACACTCCAACAAACACATTTTTGTTTTATATAGATGGAACAAACGCATTTATATAGAATAACAGTCTGTATGTTAACATTTACTTACTTATGCAATGTTATGTATTATATAATTACGAGCGTTACAGATAAATGAGGGTTTCAATCGCTTCGTTACAATTTTTTAAATTAAATTAGCCCAGTTTATCTGGTTAAAGTCATTCAGAATTCAGAGCACACAGTGTCGTCTTACGCAGTTTCTTTCTTCCGTGTTTCATACATTTTTGTCTTTTTTTTAATCGAGCCGTATCAATTGCCTAAGTGCCACAGAGTGAATACAAATAACCATTTTTTTTATTATATGTTACATACAATTGGATAACGAGACGTGTGGCTCCTTTGCCTGATGGTAAGCTTAACGACTAACGCCAGCCCATGACAATTGCAGTGCCACCCAGAACTTTGAAATATACAAAGGTCTGCGCCGAACTACTACATTGCGGTATTTACCCTAAGCACAAGTCCAGAAAGCGACGAAATAGCGAAAGTGACGAAAAAGCGAAATTGACGTATGGTGCCCTATATCGTAATTCAATGACACCTTTTAGTCATCAAACCAGAACATAGTAATGCTCGCCCATTACTGCTTGGCGGCAGACTACACGAGCAAATTGGAGGTACCCACCCAGACGGAAACTGGCAGACGCGATAGGTAGCGGGCGCGGTCACGAAATATCAAACACCTGGCATCCAGTCTGATCACGGGATCCGTGTAGACAAACCCAAATAAGTATCGAAGTGTTCACGTACAAAGCGTGTGAAGTTGTTTGTTTGTGTTCACATCGAACTAGTGGTTGCGCGCGAGCTCCGTTCAGCCAGTTTTCTTTTGTTTTATGTTATTTGGTAACGGGATGAGCTGGTCGTTTGCCTGATGGTAAGCATAACGCCGGCCCATAACAATTGCAGTGCCACTCAAAACTTTGAAACACAAAGGCCTGCGCGGCACTGCAGTGCGCTCGTTACCCTGAGACATTAGGTATTAAGTCTCATAAGCTCAGTAATTTCACTGGATACTCTGCTCATCAAACCGGAACACAGTAATGCTTGCACACTACTGCTTGGCGGCAGATTTCATGATCAAAGCGGTGGTAACAACCCAGACGGACACTCGCAGAAGAGTTAGTCCTACCACTAACAAAAACATTGGTAAAAACATTGCTAATGTCGCCGAGTTGTACTTTTATTGGAAGTGTAGCCGCTGTTTTGCCATACTCTTATTTCTTTTGCTTTCTTTTTACAGGATTTGGATTGGTTTTAGGTCAGTATGAAGACTGTGGGGATCCCAGAGCCCTTCGAGAATGTTCATCGAGCCCTCTTGCCACGATGGCGTTTTTTCCCATTATCCTACGCGAATATGCTTCCGATACGGTAACTTCAGTAAGTATATGCTTTACATAACATACGCTAAAAAAGCCGTGAATAAACTATTAATAATTCAAGATCAATAATCTACTATGTAGATACATATTTAAATAGGTTTTTCTTATTTGGTTGCTAGCTAATCTAAAATTAGATATACTCGTAGACTGAGATTAATGAGTCGGTTACCAGAGATCACAGGGTTCGTTGACCTAAGACAAGTTTTTGTATACAGCCTGAGCTTGAATTGGTATGTTATCCTGGAAGGGGGTCAATCTACTCCTGGAGGTCAATAACATTTCTTTTACGAGTTTTTCAAATTCGGAATTTTTCATTGAAGAAAAGGCAAAGGCCTTTACAGAAAGTTTACGTCAAAATTCTGCTACAGAGCTTCCGGGCAGCCCTAGAGCAGCTTGTTCACTAGAACTATGTTGAACTTTGTTAAATAATAATGTTGATTGGAAAAGACTTAGAAAAAAAGCAGAAAATGCCGCGCACTTCACGTTTCAAATTTTTTTTAATTTTTTTATGACATTTTTCCAATGGAGGTTCTAACTACTTGTCGACAACCATGGTCTGAATCACCCCCTTCCGGGATAACATACCACTTCAAACTCACCCTGTATTTAGGTCTCTTCGGACCAATAAAAAATACTTATAAGAACGCTGCAGTATACAAATACATTTCAAATAATTACTTAATTAAAAACATAAAACCTGATTTCCATCGGTTTACCATCGGAGTCCATCATGAGATTGTGACCATTTTTAAACGGACTAAAAAGCTATTTTTTTTAAACTGTTGTTTTAACCACATTAATAAACTAATAAATAAAGCCTAACAACCATTGAATATTCAACTTACGAAAAGGTTGATAGATGCGGTGTAGGTTACTTGACGGATTTCTTGGGGATATCATCCGAATTAAGCTTTGACGAGCTAACCAAGAAGTAACACATCAAGTACAAGGTGGTAGGACTATCTCTTCTGAGAGTGTCCCTCTGGTTTGGTACCACCGCTTTGTTAGTGAAGTCTGCCGCCAAGCAGTAATGTGCAAGCATTACTGTTTTCCGGTTTGATGACAAGAATAGCTAGTGAAATTACTGGGCTTATGAGACTTAATACTTTATCTTAATACTTATTAATTTATCAGGGTAGCGGGCGCAGGCCTTTGTGTTTCAAAGTCCTGAGTGGCACTACAACTGTTATGGGCTGGCGTTATGCTTACCATCAGGCATACGACCAGCTCCTCTCGTTATCAAATAGTATAAAAAACCGATAAAAGAAAAAATAGCAAGGAGGATTATGCATTTAATATTGGCGTGGAAATCCCCTGGCATAACCAACAAAGGAGAAAAAACCTGTGGAAAAAAACAATTGTCATTTTATTTTTCGCCCAGCTAACGTATTTGCGTGGCGCCACATTCTTCGCATATTTGAAAATTTTTGTTGGTTATTTTCCATCCACAAGAAATCGTATATTAACTTTGCCATGGGCACAGTCAAAATTGTTTATTAAACGTCAGGTGTTTCCGATCTCTTTGTTTATCCGCTTATAATACTTCGCTGTCAAATTGTAAAGTAGTTTGGTTAAGTATGTACTAAAAATGGAATAAAGCATTGATCTACTAAATTTACTGTGTTTTGAACATGATCCAGAAATATCTATTACTAATTTTATGTGCAATAAATATACGGAAAGGGGAGAGATGCAGACTTAATTCTCGTATACATTTTGGTGAACCACTACCTATAGTTATAAGGGACGGTAGATTATTAGAACCAACCGATGCCTCAGGAAATATTATCTTGGAACACGGAGATACGTTAACATTGAGTTGCGAAGGAGTCGGTAATATCTATCATCCGAATACCAAACAAGAGGAGGTTACAGCTACGATAACATGCGAAGGGGGAGAAAATTTCAGAAACGACAATTTCCTCAACTCACCTTCAAGTTTCTCTTCGTTTCGCTGTTACCCAGCCCCAAATTACTCCAGCAGACGGACTGACCGTTCCTGTTTTGGAGGAAATTCCATTTTTGAGGTTGGCTATGTGGTCCAAGGAGATTTCTACGCTCTTTACGAGTCTTGTTTTAATGAGAGAACCCTCAATGCAGTTTATTCCAAGTACACTCAGCGGCCGTACAACGCCATGTTTCAAACTAAAGTGGATAGGCCTTTCTTTGTGGCCAACAATGTTTATGGAGGGGTGCCTGTAGATTATCTTTTTTCACCTAAAGGACTAAAGGCAGCAGTTAGTGGAATAGTTGGAAATATAGTAGACGAATATATAACTCCAACGGAATTCCTATCCCGTGGTCATTTGGCTGCTAAAACAGATTTCGTATTCTCATTTGGAGAAAGATCTACATTCCACTACGTCAACTGTGCTCCTCAATGGTATGGTTTTAACAGCGGCAACTGGAATACACTGGAAGTAGATCTGAGAAATTATATTCACAATGCTGGTTTAGATACGATCATATATACTGGGACCTATGGTGTGACGCAACTATATAACGCATACGGGAGAAGAGTGGATATCTATATACATACAGATGAAAACAACAATCCTGTTATTCCGGTGCCCCTGTATTATTATAAGATTGTCTACGAACCGAACACAAAGCGTGGGATAGCTTTCATTGGCATCAATGGCCCTTACTACACTCCAAGAGAAGCTGAGGAATTGTTTTTCTGCGAGAACATTTGTAACAGGAGCATACATTGGCTCTCGTGGCATCCGTACAATGCTCATGAAGGTTATACTTTCTGCTGCTCAGTTCCTGATTTCAGATCCACCATTAACCATCTGCCGCCATTTGAAGTTACTAATGTATTGATGTGAATTTTTCATGTGTTTCTAAATACTTGTGAAATCTGTTCAATTTCCTTTTTGTTTCTTGAATCTGTGCATTAGGTGAATGCCCTATGATAATTTATTTGTATACATGTATGACTAAGCATATCAATTCAAAGATAATGGCCCTGGTAGTTTGACCTATAGAGGAACATGTTACTCAAATATATACGCTATAGTATCCAAGTTAATAAGTGTGGCTTTGGATATAAACAAACATTTATAAAGTACCTCTTTCGCTTCATAGAAGTGAAAGTAGTGCGCTATGGAAGTAAAAATGTTCACGCTAATTACTACTAGTTATTCTAATGAGGTAGATATGCAGAGTAGTAACAGTTGATTCATACCGATTATATAGCTAAAGACTTAGAATAGTTATCACTTATTAGGGTTTTGTCAAAACTCAAAATGTGCATGACCAGTTATTGATATCATAGCTATTAATATAATGATAACTTTCTATACAAATTAATAAATGACATTATTGTCGGAGTTATAAGTGTGGTTGTTGCAATTTCTATAATTCTGTTTCGTTCTGATTGCATCTGATGAACAGTGTGCACATTAAATTAATTAATATTTAAACTTCAGTGCAAGATCAAGTTTAAATTGTTTAATAAAATACGCAACATTAATTTTATCATTTCTTAGGTTTCTTTAAATCGAAAATGGAAGTTTATCCATTGGTAAGTTAAAATTATTTTGCTATTTTAAAATTATTTTTTAAATTTGTCACAAAAACTAGGCAGTAATTTTTTAAATATTTGTATTGGTATTTTCAGTTTCTACTTGTAATATGCTGCTTAATATCACTTAGTTTAAGTAATGAAATTGAAAAAAACGATGACGTTTCCGGGCCAGGAGACTTAAAGGAAAAATATTTGGAAAAACAACGCCAACCACCCAAATTTCGCATGAGTAACATGAAATTTGTAGTAAACCTTAAACCACAAGATAATAAACCTTATGCAAAAGAGAAAATGACAAGGATGACACTGATGCCTCATCTTACTCCTAAATTTAACTCTGTTACTTTTGCGACGACCCAACGAAGCAGAAAGCCATTGATGAAGTTAAAGACATATACTATAGATTCACGTGCAAACGGAAGATATAATAGAATCGAAAATATTAAAAGAATTTCTAAAAGTCATGGTTCAAATAAAGAAGCAACTTCTATAAGTAAGTATATAAATAGAACTGATTCTAAAACACCAATTCTTGAAGAAAATAACACAGAAGTAAATTTACCTAAAGAAAATCCAATCAATGATGAAAAACGCCAACGTTTAGATAACGCTGACGAAAAGGACTTGAGCAGTCCACAAGATCAAGAAAGACCAAAGAGCAGAGGAACTGTTATTAGTGAAAGCATTATCGAAAATTTTTCATCTGAGGAAGAGAAAGACCGTCATGAATTCATATTTTTAGAAAACCAAAACGATAATCATGTTGTGACGGACATTAATATGCTTGATGATACTAACCAAGATCACGATAATGGCATTGAAACTACTACGGAGTTTAAAGTAGTACCGACAAAACTGAGGGTCAAAAGGTAAACAAACAATTTTAAAACTATGATTGAGCTATAGATTATATTGATAAACTTTGGTAGAGACAGTAGAAACAGAAAAATATGAAAAATAGAGAACGGTACCGAACGCACAATTTTAATTATCTTTGATAACGAGACGAGCGGGTCGTGTGCTTGAAGGTAAACATAACGCCAACCCATAACAATTGCAGTGCCACTCAAAACTTTGAAAGACAAAGGCCTGCACGGCACGGCTTTTCGTTACCCTTAAACGTAGATCTCGTAGGTAAGCCTAGTAATTTCACTGCCTACTTTGCTCATGAGCCATGACGTCAGTGAAATTACTAGGCTTATTCAGGGTAATGAGCGTACAGTAGTGCCGCGAAGACCTTTGTGTTTCAAAGTTCTGACTGGCACTGCAATTATTATTGGCTGGCGTTATGCTTACTATCAAGCAAACGACCCGCTACTCGCAAACTCGACTCGACTAGCCGTGCTTTTTTATACCACTCGGAACTTTGAAACACAAAAGTCTGCGCGTCTCACTATATTGCGCTCAATATTCTGAGACAGTCTCATTATAGTTTCACTGACGGCTATGACGACTTGAGCTACTATTTTGGTAGGTAGGTACTATTACCTATTGTTTTTTTTTTACCTTCTAGCGCACACTAGCATATCTACATATGCTAGTGTTTGACTACAAACTACAATATCACCTTATTACCTATATGATCGAAGGTGATGACTGGTGACTACGTTATCGTATAGGTACCTACGAAGCGTTGGTAGCAATTACAGAAAAATAACTGACTTTATTTTGGTTTCAGAAGCAATAATATCATTGAGGAAGAAAATATATCTTCAACAATATCCGGATTAAAATACACTGGACGAGACGCAAGAATTAATAACTACGCGTATTTCAAAAATATCAATTGTTGATTCTCACAATGTGAAAACTCAAAAGTATGTTAACTCAAAAGAAGTTAAGATAAAAAGTAAATTAAGAACCATTTACAATTCTTTCCCCCTTATTCATAAACCTTTCATAAGTTACGGAAGGTTTATGAATAAGGAGGAATGTCTCATACGCCCAAAAACTATGATTGTGGATACAGGTAATATTAAAAATAAAATTAAAAGTAAATTATTTATTGTGTCACTACGAAAACTTACATTTACAGGCACCTAAAATGTACACACTTATCCTAGGTACAACATAATGGCAATAATTCAATTCTTCACAAATTACTTCATTTACATCTCAATCGATCACAATAGTGAGAAATATAAATACAATTGTAACCTACAAGGCAAGACTGGAATCATACCGATTGGTAACTATCTTTCACACTGAGTGATGACAATTTTATTTTGATCTTGGCAATTGGGACTAACTTATAACTAAATCGTAGGTATGTACTGCGCTCGCGCTACGGATCTAGGACGGACTAAACGCAGGTTCTTCCAGCGAAAGAGGAAACGCCATCTTGCTGATAAGTGACAGTGACAGAGTTAGAAGCCGACTGTTGCTATCTTTACGTCGCCCTTTATCCGTTGCGTGTACCGTGATAGCTTTTATTATTGAAGTGAAAGAAGAGTTTAATCAGCTGTTCATATATATGTTTACGTATGGCTAAGTCTGGACCTTCAGGCTTCGGAATGGAGCTTGAATCTTTATTTTTAAATATACCTAAAAAACAGCCAACAACATATCCATTATTCATACTAAGCCACAAGAGGCGCTAGCATCGCATTTTAAATTTTTTACTAACAAATTACATTTAGGTAGCGGCGCACGGCAAGATCAAAATAAAATTGTCACAACATTACGAAACACTCGAAATATTCAAAAGAATATAGATTAAAAATGATGATCTATTTTCATTGTACTTGTAGATCTTGGTTTGTTCAAGAGTTGTTCAAGGGCGCCCGGTAGATGGCGTTGGTACGATTACACTCGCAACTTGTTTATGGCGCTATTTCTTGGTTAATCTGAACACGTCGTTGAAGGGAGTATAGGGTGTCCTAGTTGGTATCGCGTTGTATGCTAGAGAGGGCTGGGCGTCTGCTCGAAGGATAACCACACCTGTGTAAACATAAAAATACAAGATCAGGTACTGCTTAATTAATAAGTCTGTTTGTAATATAAAAATATCAGCTTCTTACTAAATGCATATGAAAGTAAATACGGAACATATAACATAACAATCCTTTTTAAAATTTTTGTCTGTCTGTGTGTTTGTTCTGGGTAATATCCGAAACGGTTAAACGATTTTGACGGGACTTTCACAGGCAGATAGGCTAAAGTTACAAATAACTTAGGCTACGTGAGCGAAGCCGCGGGGCACAGCTAGTATATTATATAAGAAACAGAATAAGCTGACAACCATTTGGTTGTGGATTTTGTTCAAAATACTAATAGCAAATCAGCAATCTAAAAGTTTGCTCTTCAATTTAGTGGTGGGTCTTATTCTAGTGTTCGCCGGGATAGCTACCGCCTTCAATTTGGTGGTCGGTGTGTTCCAGCAGTTGCACTTGAGATCCAGTTCTAGTCTATAATATACCGCGCCCTGCTTGAATCCTACTAATCCTATGTTCCAACTAATATTATAAATGCGAAAGTGTGTTTGTTGGTTTGTCCTTCTTTCACGCAGCAACGGAGCAACGGATCGACGTGATTTTTGGAAAATGCACGGTTCCTGTGGGAACGTGGACGAAAACCGCGGGCAGAAGCTAGTAACATATAATTCGACACGTTCTACCTGAGGGGTTCACTTTCACTTTGATCTTCGTTTGCGGCGACAGCACTCCGTAATCCACATCTTCGTACAGATCCTGGAAATGAACAAAAACATTCTGTATTTTCACGCAAGGGTAATCCATAATCTTCTCAAACATTGTAAGCTAGCCCCATACACGAGCGCTCCAATCGACAACATTCCACGCCAGCGTATTAAAAGCCAACTGTGAGTGGGGATATTGGTCATCCAAACGCTCCAAATCCAACGTTCCAACTCATCATGCTGTGTGGCCAATACAATGATCAATTTCGCGCTCAGTTGGCAGTACTCGAGACGCAGAATGACCGAAAAATGGAGCGACGGCGCGGCCGGAAACGATGATGATGATGATGATGATGAAAACCTACATATAATGAAGACTACTCTTATTTTATTTGATAGCGAGACGAGCTGGTCGTTTGTCTGATGGTAAGCATAACACCAGCCCATAACAATTGCAGTGCCATCAGAACTTTGAAACACAAAGTCCTGCGCGGTACCCTGAGACATTTAGGTATTAAGTCTCATAAGCCCAGTAATTTCACTGGATAATCTGCTCATCAAACCGGCATACAGTAATGCTCGCATAAACAGTAATTTATCGGCAGACTTCACGAGCAAAGCGGTGGTGCCAACCCAGACGGACACTCGCAGAAGAGCTAGTCCTACCACCTAGTAGTAGTATGAAGGCTACTGACCTCAACTCTATATCCAGCAGGGTTGTTAAGCCCAAGTTCCCTAAGGGTTACAGCCACGTCGGAGGGTGTTCCGTCTGTTCGCCTGTTCACGAAGGCGACCGCGTACGAGTAGTACTGCCCTTGTATCGGTACGATGGGACGGGACCAGATCTCGATGCCTCGGTGCTGAAAATAATACTGGTGAAAATAGTTTGCCAAAAACAGTTCCCCTGAAACCGTCCAGACGCATGTTTCGGTGAATTATTTGAAAAATATTAGGATAAAATCATTAGGCATCTAAGGTTTAAAGAAGTGGGTCAGGGAAAAGGTTTCCCTTTGACACAGATAAACTATTCATATTCATTTATTGACACAGTTTAAATTGTACATAGGGCCAGCAATATCTGAGACAAATATTATAAGAAACAAAATATGTAAATAATACTTAGTTGCTGAGCCTCAGATGCCTAAGCTAGGCTTATACCTGTGTTATAGGCATCTGCGCTTCCACCATACAATTATAGACAAAGAAGTTTTACCTTTTTCGTTTATTTGCATCAATTTAATATAGGTATGTACTCTTTGCAATTTATAATTTATAACTACTATTATAACTATACAGTTTATATATGCCTTTGATTACATATTTATATTTACAACAGCTTACCTATTCCTTGGTTTGTAAATATTAAATTAAGTAGACGATACATTGTGTTAGCTCATAGATTGCGGTCCGGACACTATCCATCAAACAAGTTTGCTTTTTTGATGAAAAAAGTTGATTCGCCCAACTGTGAAGAGTGTGGAACTATTGAAGACGTCCATCACTTGTTGATGGAGTGCGTCCGGAACAGAAGAGAAAGAGACTTACTTATGCAAAAATATAATTTAAATAAATATGATATAGGTACATTTATACATATTTTAGCAAATCCAACAACTGATGCTGCAATTTCTCTTTATGAGATGTTTTTGCATGATTAAGTCTACCTCTGAATGAAATTAGTATTGTAAGTTGAATTATTGTTTAGGGTACGATGGGGCTGGCATACCTTTGTTAGGTAAAAGCCCCAAAATAAATAAGAAAAAAAAAAAAAAAAAACAGCTTACCTTATATATCCTCCTGCCCTGAATGCCCAACGGGTCCTGGTCGACATCAATGATCTTCCTGTTTTGCAGTATCGCTTTGTACTCCGGTCGGATGGTTCGGAGGTCAACACTCATCAGCAGCGGAGCCGCAAGTATCGCCCATATCGCAAACTGAGTCTTGCTCTGCTCGTATGATAGACCGAAGTTGCCGATGATCAACTGAAATTGAAACCGGAGATAAATAAGCTGAACAGCGGCGCAAATATGGATCTTTTCGATCGATAGAATTCGATACAATTTACAGTTCTAATCGATAAAGTGGATTTTATCGACTGTTTATATAATTTATCGAGCCACAATACAATCGACAAAAGTTATCGAATAGCTAGGTCAAAGAGAATATAGATCTACTACAATACTTTACGATCAGAGTTCTGAACTCGCAACATTTGATAAATTTATCGAGTTTTTCGATTCGACAAATTTATCGAACCGACTTCCGTACTTGCGCCACTGAAACAATAAATGCATGCAAATGCAGTGAAATTACTGGGATTATGAGACTTAATACCTAATGTCTCAGGGTAACGAGCGCACTGCAGTGCCGCGCAGGCCTTTGTGTTTCAAAGTTCTGAGTAGCACTGCAATTGTGATGGGCCGGCGTTATGCTTACCATATCAGGCAAACGACCAGGTTGTGTTTCGTTTTCGACAAAAAACAACAACGTCCTGCCCATTTCTAATTTTATCTTATCCAACTATCAATTTATCGATCGAAATGGATCGAAAAGTTCCGTACTTGCGCAACAGATGTACTAGATATATCTAAATAGATTACTTGTTTCTTGTGTTGGTCTTACCATGTCAGGGTCATTCCAGTGACCCGGCCCGGCGTTAGGCACAATCACGTCCTGGTGGTTTCCGTAGTAGTCTATGATAGACTCGACGGACGCCCAGGAGTCTTGAATATCATCGAAATTGCGCCATAAATTACAGTGCTCTATTATCGACGAGAAGTTTGGCTGGAACAACAGAAATGGTACAATTAATAATCTTGTTCCACTCATTTCTAAAAACTTATAGGTTGTTCTTTCGCCAAAAAATGTAAGTAGGTATGCACTATTAAGGTACATAATATATTCAATATCAACATTAGTTGATCGCATTGGCAAAAGCGCTCATGATTTTATGACGATTAAAATTTAAAAAAACAATCATGCTTATATGGTTTCTTTAGAGCAACCTTGATCCTTCTCTCCATACAAAATTGAATCCTGCAATGTGTACCTACTTATAATGCACAAAACAGTACCCCATATATAATATAATACTTGGTGGAAGTAATTCTTTTGTCCAATTAGTTCTGGTTATTCAGCTACGCGTTAAACTTTCTTTTGTTCCTGAACAATGAATACTGTAAAAATTATATAAGTAGGTACAGTACAAAGTTGTAATTAATGATGCAATAGACAGGTGTTGAAGAGAATCCGCAACTAATGAGAATGGGTGGCAATCTTTTGAAACTGGAGACAATACGCCTTCATGGTGTGTTTCTAGTACGTTGCCCTGTATAGAATATAAATAAAAGCATACGGCCTTCAAAAGTTCAATTATCTAAGAATGTATTAGTTAATCTTGCTATTTTAGTTTAGCAAAGCATAAAATTACATAACTAATGATGAAGTGAATTTGCTCGAAGAAACTTGTAAGTAAGTAGAAATACCTAAGTGTAGCTGACTGCAGCAGCAATATCCTTGCTCTCGTTGACTGTACGCAATAGGGTTGCGATAATCGTGGTGATGATGAACTTTTACTCAATCTAGCCATATCGCGAATCTTTTCTATGTTCACATCTTTGTTCAAAATCCTTGGAGAAGAATGTCAAATTTAGCTGGTAAGATTTGACCTAAACAAGCTCATTGCAAGTTAAATCAAAGTTTGTAAAACGGGCTGCTCACCTGAAGACCAGCGTAGATCTGGTAGACCGGCCAGCTGCAAGAGTAGACCATCTGCCGGCCTGTGCGGTTTAGCTGGCGTCCGAACTCCGGGTACCCGTGGTCCATGTCCGCGGGCAGGGCGTAACACCCGTCCAGTTTCACGTAGTCCACGCCCCACTGCGCAAACGTGTCCGCATCTGGAAGCATTTGAAAACATTTTAAATTAAAGTGACACAAAGTTTTTATTTAGAAACTATTATATACATTTATAAATCGCCAGCTATCGATTTTTTATAGAATATACCACGGAGAGTGTGCGCAAGAACTAAAACACCTAATTCCCCCATCACCCTTTGTCTACCGCACAACAAGACGTTCGGCTGGGCGCCACGCTACCCCTTTATAGTGGAAATACCAGCAACTAGCACGAAGGGTTTCGCTTCTTTCTACATAATAAGAGCTACAAAAGAGTGGTATGCTTTGCCATCGTGTGTGTTCCCTGAACATTATAAAATGGGTGTGTTCAAAAATAGAGTGAACAGGTATTGACTGGGAAAGCGTGCTACATCTTCGACCACATCGTCACTTCACATCAGGTGAGATTGTGGTAACAAGCATTACCAGTCTAAAGTAAAAAAAAATACTATTTAATTGCTACTAAAGTAAGTGAGTGGAGATAATACGAATACTAGAAGAAACAGATGTTTGTTTAGTTCTTAATCGTATTGTTAGGAATACGCATAATACGGAAAAGTTCTCAAATTAACCTTGGTTTTACAGAAATGTAGATTCTGCATATTGTCTATTGTAAATTAATATTCTGAGAGGTGAAGCAAATTATAGAACCGTTGTCAGAATGCTGTCCTTTAGGTGAACGCTGCGGTATACCATCGTTATAATTACCAGAAAAAAAAATCATACTGTATTGTCTAAGACTTGTAGGTATTTTGGACTATTATTTATGCTGCCATATTTTTTAAGTAGGAACCTATTTCCGACACGAGGTAAATAAGTTACTTGCTTCATTAATTCTGAAATAATGGACCGCTACAATGCCAGTGTGTTATTAACCGACAATCACCAAGTAAGTTATGTAGATATACGCTCATCCATCAGCAAACGATGAGTCAGTTCTGTCAGGAAGCCCCTTATTAAAATCCGAGTTTTATGATTTAAACACGTTTCCTACTGTGTAACGCTTTATCGACTCTCCATACTTTAATCGAAGCTATTCTATCTTTGTCTTTAATCGATTACTACAGTTTTTATTGATGCGGTAAATAGGGATGTTGCATGAAACAAAAAATACATAATTACTGTCGCTATACGAGTTGGACATAACATTAACACAATAAAAATGAAATTCACAAAAAACATGTTATTTCCACCAAGATACTGCTACTAAAAGTTTCCCGAATTCAACGATTTTTTTTATCATTCAATAGTAATTTAAATGATACCATAAGATAATTTACATTGTAATAAATGAAAAAATGTATGATAACTATTTATTTAAACGCAACTTTTCACGGCCAAATCAACAAAATGCATGTTTTTAGTACAGCTTTACGGCCCGCGTAGAACAAGTGACGTCAGATGTTCTGTCCAATTTGTATGGGGCTTTTTAGCGCTCATTAGATATGCCCGACTTTGACTCAGATTTTTGTCGTTTCTAGCGTTCGATTTTCAGTTTTTTCGATATAGGCATTTGATTCTCATGAGAAAACGAATTGATTGACATCATAAAAAAAATGGAGTCAAAATTCCTATTTTCCATGTTACTGTCTAACATACAAACTTAGTTGAGTTTTTGAGGAATCCCTCCTCTGGTCCTAAACAGCCCCAAGACACCCGGACGAGAGCTGACATGGGAGAGGTCAGTCCACCCAATCTCAGACCAGCGTCGACGCCCTTAGACCACGCAATCAACGCTTTTCTTGAGTTTCAGGCTATCATAAGAGCAACCAAGGAGGTTAATCTTATCACCTGCCGGAACATCATGAAGTCCTTCCAGCAGAAGGACTGCATGTTGAAGACTAGACTCGAGGAGGCGGAAGCGGCCATATACAATAATGACACTTCCCAGCTCATAATGGGAACAATGACAGGACAGTATATGGCTGGATACAATGCAACAAGTGGCTTTGTGGCTCTGGACGAGGTAGAGCTGAAACGGACAGGACGACTACGCTTTAACGTCCATTCAAATGATCCAATAGTAGTTACAGCCCGGTGTACGAAGATAATGCTGGATGACAAGATCTTGAAGATGGCCGATGTCATCTCAAAGACGCTTGATTCTGCACCAGCATTGGAAAACTGGGCAGTACCGGAAATCAATTGGGTAAATGGGGTTCCTGGATGCGGCAAAACAACATGGCTGGTTGGGAACTTCGACGTAGACAATGATGTAATAGTCACCACTACAACTGAGGCAGCTAAAGATCTAAGAGAGAAGCTCGCACACCGCATTGGAGACGCTGTAAAAACCAAGGTGCGGACTATGGCCTCAATTTTAGTAAATGGGTTTAAGGAGCCGGACAAATGCAACCGTTTAATGGTTGATGAGGCTCTTATGAACCACTTTGGGGCCATAGTCATGGCGACTCGACTGTCAGGTGCTAATAAAGTTGTCCTCGTCGGAGATCTCAACCAATTGCCTTATATCGACAGAGAAAACCTGTTCGAGCTAAGGTACAATCGCCCAAGCCTGGTTGCAACCATCAGCCAGGAGTTGTTGTGCACACATCGGAATCCAATGGATGTAGCGTACGCCCTTAGTGAGATATACTCCGGTATATACTCCTCAAGACCTCAGGTGCGCTCCCTGAAGCTAAATATGTATAAGGATGCCCAAATACCCATCTCTCTTCCAAACACCCTGTTTCTGGTTAACACCCAGGAAGAAAAGGAATCCCTGACCAGCAAGGGATACGGAAGTGGTGAAGGGTCACGCATTCTAACTATACACGAAGCTCAGGGACTTACTTACGAGTCGGTTATCGTCCTTCAAACAAGATCGAAAAAGTTACAGCTTCACGATAGCGTTCCACACGCAGTAGTAGCAGTATCGCGACACACTGTCAGCTGTGTTTATTACACCGATGACAGTGATGACGCGATAGGCAGATTTGTGAAGCGGGCTATGATTGCGACACCACAGATGATCGTGGACTACAACCTCCGAAAAGCCATACAACACCGTAATGAAGAAGTGGTTGAAGCGCTTATGAGGTTAGGAAATGCGGGATCCACGGCCGATAATCCCCAGTCACCGATCACCCTGCAATCCCCTAGTATATAGGTACCTATGTATATAAAACTATGTTCATTTATGTAAGCAACTGGAGTTGTCATGCTCACGAAAAGGATTCTGCTCGCGGCGGCATCGTGTGGCGGGTCGCCCTCTTCCCTCGGTAATGGTTGAGGAGAGCGATGGCTGGCACATGGGTCATACTCGTGAACGGGTGCCGCTTGTGGTGTCTGGTCAACTCCAATTGTAATCCTTCTGTTGTCTTGTAATTTAGTTCTATTTTAATTTAGTTTAAGACCATAGTTCCCGTCGTGATGTTTTTTCTTTATATCGTTTATTTCTATTAATATATGACCTAATCTTATAAGGGTATGGACCACGTGTCCATAGAGTGTAATGTACTAAAATAAAAAAAAAAAAAAAAAAAAAAAAACATACAAACTTATAGGTATTGAAAGAACTGTTATTATAGGTAAGGTTCTCAATTCGGTGTGCATTTTTTTTTATGTTTGTTACCTCAGATCTCCGTTATTTATAAACCAATTTGGAAATTATTTTTTTTCCGAAACCGAGTTTCATCAAAATCGGTTCAGTAGTTTGTCACTGAAGTCGGTTCGTCGCTTTTTTATTCATACTAAAATCGCTCCCATTTTGAATTCGATTCGATAAATTATTCGTACTAGGCGTACAGGTGTTTATTATTGAAAAACAGTAAATATGCCAAAGATCTTCAGTTTCACATATCAGGAAGAGATTATAATTTCCATACACACAGGCAAGTAAAAATTGTGCTAATAACAAGCCGCACGCACGTCCTTTTAGCTGTCACTCACACGTCACTGATTGCAACAATTATGCAGCTTCTATTCTAATTTACTTGATTGATATTGCTACTCGTATATAGCAATATTGCTTATACTGCAATATGAAGTGGTTGTGCTACTAACTGTTTTTTAACTAGCTTCCAAAAATATTTAAAATTCGACCCGCTTTTGTTTCTTTATTTTCATTGTTATTATAATTAGCATAGATTAGAAAATTATTCACTTCAATTCAATTATTTAGGAATAAGATAAATCATAGGTAATTATGTCAGTGGTACCATTTAAAAAAGTAACAAAATTAATAACAATCAACGTTATTGAGTATGGATATTTTTATTGAAATGTATATATATGATTCGATATTATTAACATTAATGTCTATGGTTTGGATCAATGAATGTTTTGTTTTCTGATACAAACAGACTTATACCAAACTAGCTGCTGCCCCGCGGTTTCACCCGCGTGGAGATTTTGGATTTCATGGTTTTAATTTTTTTGCATGGAACCCTAATTCTTTTTCTAAAATTAAAGTAGCCTAAGTTACTCCTTGTAACATCAGCTATCTGCCAGTGAAAGTCCCGTCAAAATCGGTCCAGCCGTTTCGGAGATTACCCGGAACAAACAGACAGACAGACAAAAAATTTAAAAATGGTTGTTTCGTCATAGGCTCCGTATATAATACTTTCATATGCATTTGGTAAAAAGCTGTTAGTTTGGTATTACAAACAGACACGTCAATTTTATTTATTTGTATAGAGGAAAATACAGTTTAAACCATTCAAATCGGCTTAGCCGTTTACAAGACACTAGTGAAGATACATAAGAAATCAAAAACGTTGAGTATGAACCTCCATTTTTGAAGTAAGAGAAAAGAATATCGAAAGCAAAAGGGATAATGTTGACGTCGTTAATTTTGATTCTTTGACGACTTACTTCATTTTGGATTCGATAGTTCAGCACTCTGAGCAAATCTAACCAACATAAAATATTAGCAGTAACTAACCACGTCCTTTCTTAGAAGTCAAAGGGAAGTCGCGTGTGCGTAGACTCGGTTATAAAGTCAGCGTAAAGTAACCAAGTAGCGAGCTCAGACAGGAAATCACGTGAATTCTAGTTTATTACAAGCACGGACACACGCGACCGCTTGCGCAATGCCTTGCGATAGATGCATTGCAAATAGGGGCTGATACATTGATTACATTGTAATATTCAATGTAATCCAACGAAAAACAATCTGTATGAAATATATTATAAAGTGTTAACCGACACTAGCGGATGTTCACACAAATATATACATCACAAAAATTTCGCTTCCAACAGGATTCGAACCTGCGACTTCTGGCTTGCCGGGCCAGACGCCTTAACCACTAGGCTATGGGAGCAATCGACGTTGAACGAAATTCTTGATATGATGTATTTCTTCTCGGCTTGTAAGCTCCGATTGCTCCCATAGCGTAGTGGTTAAGGCGTCTGGCCCGGCAAGCCAGAAAACGCAGGTTCGAATCCTGTTGGAAGCGAAATTTTTGTGGTGTATATTTGTGTAAACAATCTGTATATAGAATTTGAAAGAAAGTGTTTGATTGCAGTTTTGTATAAAGATTCAAACCAAGTGCTTACTCTATCTATTATAGCTATCTGTGACCTCGAATACTGCAAAATATTCGTAACTTACGGAATTAAAATAATGTCTAAACAACGTACCAAAACAGTTTAATTCAATGGTTTAATTCACCGTAATATAAAGGTATCTTACAAAAAAATGAGAAACTATAACTCTAAATGTAAATTCTATTACGTAAACGTAGCCCAAATGCACTAGTTATCTTCCTTCAATTGAAACTTAGTGAAATTCTATTTGTGCAGAATAAATGTCAATGAGTTGCAAATAAGCAATGAGAAGTCATTGAGAATGGCTCTGATGATGTGATGTAATGCTGAATTGCAAAATTCCAATGCAAATGTGCATCGGAATAGAGTCAAAGTAGAGTCGACTTAATCAACGAGATTTTTTTTATAGACTAGAAGCTATTCCTATAGTTCTAATTTCAAGGACCTTGAAGGCTCGTGCAATTGAATCCGGTAATTATTTCACGCAAGTTGTTTTTCAGTTTATTAAAAGCATCCGAAATTCTAGTAGGGGATTAGTGCAATAGACACTATCTAATAAGTTATTTTCCCCTCACAAGCTCGGAAAGGGCTTGTTTTTCATCCGAAATCCGCACGCTGCACAGGCCTTTGTGTTTCAAAGTTCTGAGTCGCACTGTAATTGTTATGAACCGGCATTATGCTTGCCATCAGATAAACGACCACCTCGTCTCGTTATCCAATAGTATAAAAAAACATACGTTCCTTTTTCCACTAGTCATGGTAAAAGTGTGAAAGTTACCTCCAGCAAGATGGCCGACCACGCCCGGATATCCGGCGCATGTGAAGTTGCCGTAGTCCTCGTAGATGCCGAACTTGAGACCCTTGCTGTGGACCTGGAAATAAATAAGATAAAAATCAGTTACATTACTCATTACATCATAAAAGAGTAGGTTTCTGTGAATGATTTAAGTATTTATTTAATTTCATACAAATATGTGTGTACGAAAGGAGAACTTCATACTATTAGAAGTATCTATGATTTACCAGGTGGTAGGACTAACTCTTCTGTGAGTGTCCATCTAGGTGCGTAACCACCACTTAGCTCGTAAAGTCTGCCGCCAAGCAGTAATGTACAAGTATTACTGTGTACCGATTTCATGAAAATTACTGGGATTATGAGACTTAATACCTATTGTCTCAGGGTATTGAGCATTAAGCAGTACCGCGCAGGCCTTTGTGTTACAAAGTTCTGAGTGGCACTGTAATTGTTATGAGCTGGCGATAGGGACAGCGTAGACGCTTATGCAAACGTACGTTTGCTTGTCAGAATAACAACGCTTTTGCATCAAGCGCGGATTTCGTGATACCTACTCGAAATGCGCGCTTGACGCAAAAGCGTTCTTATTCTGACAAGTAAACGTACGTTTGCATAAGCGTCTACGCTGCCCCTTATGCTTATCATCAGGCAAAGGACTCATTATCTTAAAGTATAAAAAAAACACAGAGTAGAAGAACAAGGACATGGGCAGTCTTAAAAAGAATGGCTCAGAGGAGGCCTATAAAACCATGACTGATAACCCAAAAAATAGAAAACAATGACCTCAAACAAATCAACAACCGCGTCTTTTAAACAAGTTCAATCCTTTATAATACCTAAATGTTACAAAAACCACTGAGCACATTATGACGGATAGTTAGTGTAACATATCACAATTAACTTTTTGCTTCTCCCGAAAAAACTGAACATCATGATTGAACATCGAAGCGTAATCTCTATGTACGAGATATATATCTTTGATTGTTACGAAAGACGTCGTGCAAAAACCATGATCATTATCGTTACTGTAGGAGTCATTCACTCAAACTTCGCCAAGGTCACTTTTATAATAACTCTAATCTGATACTGATACGAGATTTATGGCTCCATATTACATTATTTTATAATTGCTATGTTCTTTCAGTTATTGAAATGATAAAGTATTAAAATCAGTTTCCTTTGCCGTAACCTTTTGAATTTAAGCCGATAGTCGTACATGTGTTTACATTATTATTATTATCAGCGTTTTACGCTCCCACTGCTGGGATACTGGCCTTCTCTCAGAGAGAGGTATGGACCATAATCCACCACGCGGGCCCAGTGCGGCTTGGTAGATGTCACATGTCCTCGAATTTTGTGGTTCTTGAACATGCGGGGTTCATCACAATGTTTTTCTTCACCGTTTTAGAGCGAGTGAGAATAATCCACACAATGGCGCGGACCGAGTCGAGATTTGAACTATGATGCGTCGGATTGAAAGTCGCACAAGTTCCCGCTCGGCCACACTCTAACTACATGTGTTTATTTATAATCAATTGCTAACAAACTTCCGCGGTGCACCGGTACTGTGCAGAACGAAGACAAACAGCAGCCTTATCCTCTTCGTTGTCAACTCCAACCTGATTAATTCCAACGATCGCAAGTCTTCAGATGGAAGGAATTTTCGGGAGCTCTCTCTGGTTTTCATTTTGGAACAGCTTGTTCCCTTCCAATACGAAAAATAGCATTAGAACAGACTTTACAGAAAATGCCGCGCACTTTACTTTGGAAGTTGAGTTCTTTTTTGTATGGAAATTTAATCAACCCCTTCCGGGATAGCTTGTCAATTCAAACTCACCCTGTATAAAGCTCGTTGTAATTATAATAGTGGAAAGTGGGTACAGGAGCCTCAGTGTGCAAGTTTCCTCACTTGCCGGATTATTTATAATTCCGGAATTAATGTCAGAAGTCATGAAAATAACTACCATTAGCAACACAATATTTACATTTACGAATCCAGCAATATTTTATTATTAATCGTGTTTAAATCGTTTCAAATTTGCATGATAATGTATTTAAATCATCTTGAGAATTGTCTCAAGGATGTTAGTAGCGTCTTCACACTTGTTTTAACCTTTGTTTTATTTAACCTTTTAAAAGTTTAGCATAACTTGAAAGCCGTAATAAATCTATTTTCGAGCTTCCTCTATAATAAACTTGTCCCGGATGGTTAGTCTATCAAGAATGATCAACAGTAATCCTTTGTCAATGTTGAACTATATATACGCTTGCCTAAAAGATAATTATTCAGAATATGATCTTGACCGAGGAGAATACTGCTGCACATTCCCTACATATTCCCTTAGCAACTTCTTAAGGCACTCACGGGAAGAGAGGCAGTGTTACTACCAACTTAGCCACAGAGCCGGGACAGGATACCTTCAGCCAAAACTTCACTAGTCTCGGCAAAAACTGAGAGTACTGTACGAGATCATACGCAACATTCTAATGCGCTCGACATGACAAAACTAGGTGTCATAAATAACCCTGCTCCTTTATAATGACAGAGTGTGGTGCAAAGGAGGTCCAAGACGTAAGTGCATTGCGTTATGCGCCAGCACTAGAACACCGTGGGAAGTTCTCGCGTCGAATCGTTTCGTTTTGAGTTTCGAAACGCCAGATGGGCCACTGTAATGAAACCTGTAATAGCTTCCTTGAACTGCGCTCCCTTTGCAATAGGTGGCTACTACGGAAAACCAGCTTGAGCTCACCGTGAACTTTTTGTTGCTTGTTTCTACTAATACTTAGTATCTTAAGCAAACGATGTGGTGTCGGTGAATACGATAGACCTAGATAAGGGTTGGCTCTCAAATGCATCTGCCGGAACACATCGATAGATGCTTGGCAACAAATTTTTAACTTACGGCTGGTAGCTAGCTAGGCGAGTACTAAAAGTGCCCTACCACAATGAAACCTACCTTGTTGTTCAAATCTTTAGAAATCAAAGTACCTAATGCGTGATATATTTATTATGCTCAATAATTTTGGAAGTTTCATTATTTTAATAGGGTTTTTTTTTTTTTTTACCGCAATTAGGCTTACGTTCGACCGTAATCTCACCTAATGTTTAGGGACGATCCAGTCGACTAGATACCATGTTTGCCTTGAAGATACCCATAGCCCACCCGCAGGTGTAGATCTAAAACCAGGCAAGTTCCAGGCAGTCCAATGACCAATTGACGTAGATTGGTTTTCGAAGTGACTTTTTGACCACTAAAATATACGTTAGCTTACGTCAAATGGAGGTTCTTATCAAAGAAAATAATTATATAGCTACGCTAGACTCTAATACGGCTAATTATGCCAGACAAAATCCAGGCATTGCCACGTGACCACTGCGTTTAAGGAGTTCAATACCAAGCAGTTCAATTGACATTGTGATTTGTAAAATGACTGGAAATAAGAGTTTGTAATATGCCTGTTTACTCATGTCTTTAATTTTTATGTTCAACCACGTTCGCTGCCCGCTTTGTGTGTCCTAATCTTAAATTCATTGCCAGTTCTATCCCCAGGGCACAGAATAAATAACTTTGGGCTAGACTCGACTTTTAAACTCTCAAACTAAACACCGCCCACTCTGTCTATCACGCATAAAGGCTCCATTGAACTAATTTAAAAAAGGTCAAGCAACTACATCTTGCAACCTCTTTTGTTATTCAAGCGACATGGCGAAGGCGTGGGAAACGTCTGATATATCAGCTGAACGTACCTGTACGTGCGCGAAGGTCCGCGGATATCTCGCGAGATAAATCGCTAGAGTGTGTACAGGTGAACGGAAAATGCAATAGTGGAATTGTGCATGTAGTCGCCCGGACTGCCGCAAACCAGTAGTGTACACTGTGCACATATTATTTTGATTCAATTTGATAAGCAAAGTAGTATATGAATTTACTGGGCAAATGAGACATAATGTTGTTGGGTATCGAGCACACCTCAGTGCCGCGCAGGTCTTTGTGTTGCCAAAGTTCTGTTTGGCACTGCAATTGATTATAGGCAGGCATTTGCTTACCATGATGCAAACGACCGGCTCGTCACGTTAACTACTTTATAGAATAAATACTATTCGATGCTTAAGACCGCCTTTGAATTTAGGTATGCATAAACGAGTGTTTTCACTTGAATAGGGACTGAAAAAAGACGCAGAAAATTTTCCTTGCCATAAAACGTAATTTTTTGGTATAACATTTCTTTTGTAATGAAACCCCATTGATGTTTACTATTTTCTGTTATTGACACAACTACAGTAAAAATTACAGTTGCTTGAAAAAATGTGTGTGAAAGGACAATGTGGAATAAGAAATAGTTTCATAACAAAAAAAAAATGAAACCTCTTTTCAACGTAAGTGTACCAAAAGCTGTATCACATATTGTTATTTTGTACGCACTATTGTTGTTAAGTTCACATAACAGTAAGGGCTATTGCATTGCAAAATAACGATTGTAATATAATGAGAGTGCTTTGTGTGTTATGTGGCAAAAAAATTGGTACATACTTAGCTATGCGAATGTACCTACATACAAATGATATGTGTGAATATCTTTTTATGTTATATAATGTAAATAAACGATTCTAAACGTGGATTTGAAAATGAAAACTAAAATAGCTTTTAAAAAGCGCCGACTTCGATGACAAACGACTGAACCGTGTTTGATAAAATTTCTATGGGATCAATCTGATAGTATATCCTTTAAAAAAATGTATTTTGTAAATCGGTTTAAATAACGGAGATCTGATGTAACAACCATAAAAAACAACCGAATTGAGAACCTTTTTCTTTTTTGGAATTTAGTTAAAATAACTTTTTATACAAATTGTAGAGATAGAGAATAAGGATGATTTTGCCACACATATATTTTGAGCAGGTGCTCATGCTGTTGTCATAATATGTTCCTGATATATTAAGATACTAAGGCATCGGTCAGTTAGAAAGCGGTCACGAGTTCAAGTGTTCGGCGTTCGCATTAACTTAATTAAGATTTCTCCCATCAAATACCATCTTGTCTAAGTATCGTTTATCGACTATTACCGGTGAATAGGGCCGAGCTCTCAAGCCCTCAACAGTTGTAGCTTATGAAA
Organism: Crocallis elinguaria; assembly: GCA_907269065.1. Taxonomy (NCBI): domain Eukaryota; kingdom Metazoa; phylum Arthropoda; class Insecta; order Lepidoptera; family Geometridae; genus Crocallis; species Crocallis elinguaria. The sequence goes on from OU026076.1 coordinate 6,946,815, forward strand.
CACGATAAGCAAGATCAATCGACGCTGCAATCAATTATTATTTTAATGAGTTGTTTAATATTGTTTGACAAGAAGATTGCTATGACATTACCTCGTGCTCTTGACAATTAAAAACCTATTAACATACATTAAAAAGGTTAACTAAATACAGCTTAGATTATACTACTACTTCGTGTGCTCGTGGTTCTTGGTTCTATAGGTATACAGGGAATGCTAATAGGGATGTTGACTAATTTTTGGAACTGCTTTTATTTTATAGATTATAGACTCGTAATTACCTTTCTGACGCCAGTGGATATAGCAAGATGAAAAAACGTCGTTGGTGAAAACGGGTATTACTGTAATCATGCGCTCCGATTTGCGTTCAGTCACGTGATACTGAGTATTAAATGAAGCTTTATCAATTGATTTTATTTCTTAAAATACTAAAAATTAAAAATATGATTTTAGGTCTTTAAATACTTATTAACATTAATCGTTTATAATATATAACTTTACATGGATTTACAATTTACTGTTCTCTCGTAGTATATAAGTAGTTAGAAAGTAAAATATTTTTAAAATTGTAAGTAAGGAGATATGTATGTAAATTTAATGACAGAAGTTTGCATGTGTAGCGTACGAAATGAATTGGCAATGGTAGGCATTTTGATCAATAAAGTCATTGCTTTCGACAAGGTTATGTACATAAAAGGACACGATACATAAAGGTTTTTTATTTTGCCTCGATCAATAACAATTTACTTGAAATCCTTGCGTACTTAATCACCTGTAAATATAAAAGCTTATGCCCAAAAACTAAGCAACTTATAAATATTATTATTTTCAAACATGCATTTCGTGGCTCAAGAGAGATGGTAGACCTAAACACTAACTTATGGAATGTAAAAAAGATTGGACTTGTCCATTTCTACTATATTTATCCGTACTATATAATAATATATACGAAAACGTGTATGTTTGTTTAACCTTCTTTTACACAGCAACGGAGCAACGCATCGACATGGAATCTGCACGCGGGTGAATTCGCGGCGAAAACTAGGTAGTAGTTTTATTTTTAAATCTTTATTTAAAAAAAGAAAAAAAAAACTAAGTAATAGTTTTCGCCGCGAATTCACCCGCGCGCATATTCCACTAGTAGTTGTTAATTATAATAACATTCAAATGTATGTAGAAACATAAAAAATATTGCCTTTCGAGTTCTTTCACTTTTACGAAAAAGTGTGTAAGCGCAAAATATAAACACAATTCCAATGTCACGGTTCAATCACCAAATCCGATTGCGTCCAAAACGTTCAACCACGAAAGCGTAAACAACTAAACATTCCATCCGAGTAAAAACCCGATTTAAATCAGTTTTGTTTCCGTATTAACGCACCGAGTATTGTAAGCTACACTTGACCTAGTTACCCGTAACCAACTGGGCGTTGTCAGTTTTTACACTTTTACCGCGACCTTCGGGGCAGTTCGCCTGTTGAATGGCAATCTGTGGTTTTCTCACGGTGAGCGACTGCGCGTTATCTGTGGCGACATTGAACCTAATTCGTTAAAGTCCAATCATACGTAACTGTAGCGTTTTATGTCGGGCATTGTTTTTTATAATATCCGCTGGAGGGCGTTGGTGTTACTTAACATTCTCGTGCACTCTGAAACTACGAAAAAATTGTCTATAACGAATGCACATCAGGGGTGCAATTTTTGAATGTCACCGAGTGACTAAATATCAGCGATATGCCCGATAGTCACCGAGTTACAAAAAGTCGTAGTTGAATCTCAGCGGGTGACTAAAATTATCATACCTATGATATCGTTTACGAAGGGGTACCCCCGAGTGGGGGTACCCACGATATCATAGGTGAGTATTTAGTGCCAATTTTGACATACAAACAATTTCCAACTTAAAAAATAAAATTGAATAGAACACAATCATAAGTTTATCTATGATCAAAGCTGAGAAATAGTTGCATGTCGGTATACAGGGTAATGACTTTCAAAAATACGACTTTTGCAAATCAGTGATTTCAAAGTCATCGCTGAGAATTTTGTCACCGGTGATTTCGAAATCACTATTGAAATTCAACAATCGGGCTCCTGTTCGAAGTTTGAAATCAACACTCTTGTTCACTGTGACGCTACCATTTTCCTATTTTCTATATTATTCGAGACAAGACAGTTTTTTGTACTAGGTATATGTTTGTTAGCTATTTTACTTTTGTAGAAGGTGTATTCTATATAGTGTATGTAGGTACAATGAAGAGTTTCCTATCAATCTTCTCAACTTTATGACCAGTCTGAATATAGGTACACATCTCTCACTCTTGTACATCACCTACAATTAGCTACAGTAAGACTTGCACCAACATTCACACCGGCCACAAAAAGTTTGACGTTTGTAAATACATATTTTTGCATCCAAGTGTTGTCCTAAAAATGAACCCTTTTAACTAACACAGTTTGATATAAATTTGTTTATGTAATGTTTGTAGATTCTTTCGTAAATAATTCATTTGGAATAAAGTATTTCATTCTCGATTGGCCTACAAAGCATTGCAGTGCATTATGCTAATTTTATTAATTTGAATTAGCGTATATTTAATTAATTACATTTTAGCAACAGAACATGTATAACAAACAATAAATCCATTAACATAAAAAATTAAGCATAGAACATAGGTAAATATCAATGAGCTTTATCTACATCGCATATATTAAGGTTTACCTACACGAGATTTACATATAAAAAACATTGGAAATGTCTCTGACCACTTTAAGGATTCCAAGGTAGCAAGCCGAATAGGTATTTGCTTTTTAAAAAAAAAATAAACTGGAGAGTTCAAAATAGCTAATTAGGAGTTAAACAAGGCTGTTCCAATTTACATTGGCAACATACGGTATTTTCGAAAATAGTAACTAATTAACATTAACTGTTGTAACAAAACAGTCTTTGTTGAATTTCTAAGTATCGCTGTTTTGGATGTTAATAAAGATAACTTAGAAATCTGTTGTGAAATCTTTAGAATCGACGAAAGCACTTTTGAAGAAAGAGACGATAAGCTTGTAAAAAGAAATCATCACAAAAGAAGTTACGCTCTATCTCTGTCCTCTCATAACTTTCAAATGATAGGACAGTACCGCAACAATGCCTATTTCTAAGTGAATTAGGCTTATGTATCTAGACATTGCTTACTGTATTGTACTGTAACCCAGTTGAGGGAATAGAAACGAAAGTCACCGTCGCGCAAAGGCATTTCACTGCTTACCGACCGGAACACAAACTGAAGATCTAGAAAACAAGTGATTTTGAATCATCACGGACGATTTGTCGGGAAAGCGGGCTGTGAGAACTAGATCTTGTGATATATGCTGCTTTGAAACTTAGATTTTTAGTCAGATAAGTTAGGGAGATACTTATTTGGCGAAAACAAAGAGCTAATAAATCATTTTGTAACAGAACTGTGCCAGACGTGTGACAGGTAGCTGAGACGCGTTCTTATAATAGCAATTTATTTTGTTCACTTTATTTGTTACTAGCATCTGCCCGCGGTTTTCACCCGCGTTCCCACAGGAACCGTGCATTATTCCGGGATAAAAAGTAGCATATGTTACTCTCCGGTTATACTATATCTATGCTAAAAATCACGTCGATCCGTTTCTCCGTTGCTGCGTGAGAGACAGACAAACCAACAAATCAACAAACCAACAAACACACATTCTCATTTACAATATTAAACAGTAATATAAGTAGGATTAGTAAGTTATAGCTTACTAATAATAAATAAAGAGGCTCTTTTTGTGGATTGTTATTAGATGTATCTACAGGAAGAAAAGTTTCATAAAGCTGTGCAATACGTAGATATATCATATTTATTTTGAGATAATTAGGTAACTGATTCCTTCCTCTCTTCTTGTGTGGCTGGCCAGGGCTGGCCCAGGTGATAAAATTTTCATTCCACCTAGTCTTTTTATCCAGCCATAGGTACATGCTATACGGTCTACCGTAGAGGTTTACCTAGGTTTAGGATTTGACGGCTCCTTAGCTAAGTTGGTAGTAACCCTGCCTGCAAAGCGAGGGGTCCCGGGTTCGTTTCCCGGCCGGGGCAGATTTTGTGTAAACATAAAATTTGTTCTCGGGTCTTGGATGTTTGTGATGTGTATCTGTGTGTGTCCATGCCACCTGCGACACAGGGAATCCTAGTGCGGGGGTATGAGTGTAAGCGTTTATTTATATTTATTTATTTATTTACCTGCGCAGATGTGCCTGCGCAAGTGCAAGTCGAAGATTTGTCCTGATACTATAAGAAATCGATAAGCTTGTCCCGATCCAGAAAAGTTTCACAGTTACACTCCAGTTTCCTTTTTCCAAACTTTATAACCGTCAAAAATACCCTATGTAATATTTTATACTAAAAGTTAGAATCGTGAATGTTCAAAAAATATTTGCACGCAAGGTTAACGCACTTAGCACAAGAGGTATTAAGTGCAAAAATAAAATAATATTCGGCTTTGTTTGATAGGCAAAGTTTATTCACCTCAAAAGCGTTTAATGCTTTGTATAAGGTTCACTTGAAGAGTGAGTGAGTGATTTGAAATGTTGATTTGGATAACATTGCGGCAGGTAGAAAAAATAATATTTTTTCCTCAAGATCAAGGATCTTCTTGAAGGTAGTTTTTTTTATCGTACTCTGTGCATTTTTTTACACAATGTAGCGATTAAAATAGCAGGTCTCTCAACTGATAGATAGAGCTATGCCTATCAATGAGCGGTGCAAGTACGTATCTTTTCGGTCGATAAAATTCGATAATATTCGATAAAATTGGATAAAATTGACAGTTCAAATCGATAAAGTGGGTTTTATCGAGCCTCGTGACAATCGACAAAAGTTATCGAAAAGCTAGGTCGAATCCAAAGAGAATATAGAGCTACTACTATACTTTACGATCAGACTTCGGTACTCGCAACATTTGATAAATTTATCGAATTTTTCGGTTCGACAGATTTATCGAACCGACTTCCGTACTTGCGCCGCAGTTACAGTGCCAACAAGAACTATAAAAGGTAAAGTATGGTATTGCTATCCTGAGGTATCAAATTTATACCAATAATGTTAGTGATAAACGACTAAGCATCACGAAAATACCATTTGTATCATAATCAACTAACGATGCATTAAAAATGTTGCCATATAACGCAATTAATTAATTAAGCAGACTCCAAACAACAGATGATATTCTATGAAGACATTAATTGTCATTAAATACCCAAATGGTAGACAGTATCGTTAATCAAAAGAAAGATCAGCCAATAAATCTTTAAATTAGACATTTGGAGTAGTACACTAACTAATTTATGACCGTTTATGTACTGTTGAGAATGATAACTTTAATATTATTAAAACAGTGTGTTCTCGGCATATAAATAGGACCACGAAAAAGCAGCCACAGGAACTCTGTATTGAAACGGCGTAACCCCATAGAGTTTGATCTCGTGTGATTTGTCTTTACAAGTACTCTGAACCTAGATGATGTCCATCAGGGACCTGATCATGGAGACTGAAGGTGGCCACAAGAATACGAATTACGTATTTTATAAAAGTATATTTTACCACAAAAATCTTATTTTTAAAATTCTACTACACAAACTATTGACATGATTACCCCCCATTATTTACACTCTTCAATTTTCCAATTACTTTCACTGAATTCGGCGTAGCGCAAATTGAAATCGTCCAAACATTTCGATTTCAATTACAAACAATCCGAGTGAATTGCTGGTAAAAGTTGGCAATTGGAAAATTCGAACAAATAAGTGGAATGAGAAGCAGTTATGGGACATATTACAGCATTGTTATAGTGGTTGTAAGTAATAATTGTGTAATATTATTTACTTTCACTACTATAGTTTTATTATTTCGTAATATCTAAAATGTTAAATCGTCTCTGAAACAAGAATTTTTCTATACAAAGTTGAATATAAAACTATTTTAAAAAATCCCAACATACACGTTGTGACGTCACGTCATTCTACAGAACGACGTAATTTTTGAGAGTTTATGGCCTGGAGAGTGCTTATTATTCCGGAAAATTCACGGTTTCTTTGGTATACTATCTATAAATTGAATTTTTTAACGTTGAAATTAAAAGTATTGTAATAAATGCCAAAGTGCAAACGAAAAATAAAACCTAAGAAATTATAATGGTAATGCCGCTACTAGCATTCCGGCTGCCAACTGGAAGGGGGCTAGAACATTTGGATTATCTATAGATAGATTATCCAACTGTTTTTGTAGCTAGGCTAGATTTAGTGTGCATTAGCTTAGCTTTTAGCTATAATTTCATAGAAAACCGTAAATGTTTTTCCAAATAAACACATTTTATTGCCCATTATTTTGTAAGAAAAGGCTTTGTCCAATTCGAGGAAGGTAACGCCTTCACCTTTTTGAAAGTAAAATAACCTTAGCAGGTTTAATTTAAGAGTGTTTTTTCACAGAAGTACTAAATACACTTCTTGGAAATTCATTGAAAACCATAGTAGGTACTGGATTGAATTTTTAATGAGTATCGCAGGTTTCTCATGATTTAGGGAATTAAATAGTAGGGCCCTTTTTTAAAGGTAATAATACTGGCTTTATACCAACGTTGTTTTATACCTACACAAGCAAAAAAAATGAAATTAACTTTATTTCAGCCATATGTTGTTAAAACAGACCATTAAACCTATAGACTCCGCTTAGCTGGGCACCCCTGCTCGTCAAGGTTAAGCATTATCACTGCTTAACGCCGCCCAGCCGAACCAATCACAACACGCCGTCTTCACTAGTTTGTTATGAGTTTTAAAGTGACCAATCACAACACGCCGTCTTCCCTCATCCCCCGTCAACGTTTGACGATTGTGTTCTCATGCAAAACTTGTACTATGCGGCGTCTAGGTTTACTGGTCTGTGGTTGTCATGAGTTAATAAATCTTAGCTCTAACATAACTACAGCTTTAATTATATCGAACATTGGATTGACCGTCTAATAGTAAATGGGAGCATTGACCTCTATTCATAAATAGTTGGAACTTAACAAACATACATACACATACATACATACTTAATAAATGTACTTGATTTTAGTTCGCAATAACAACAAAGCTCTATATTTTGCTTTCTTTCCACGCAAGTCGCTGCTTCTCTCGCATCTGTCGTTCATGGATAGCATAAATAACGACATTTTTAATATGAATATTAGGTATGCTTTTATTTTTGCCTTAAAAAAACTTATAATTGACTATTTCAACTACGACATTCTTCCTGTACATTTGTACAGTAATTTTACTAAATAATTTAAAAGTAATTTTACTTTCATGGCACGCGCTCGTCCCGTGTCGTGCGCTGAGTTGCGGTCCTTAGACTTTAGTAATATAGATACTTTTTAGTATTCTGTGTTGTGCGGTTATGATTCAATTTGCGAGATGCAACCTCATTTGCCTTGCGGTTATTGTAATGAAGCAGATGGATGAATGCGGTGTGGGTGATCGTCACTTCCTTGTAGGAAATGTTACGATAATTGTGACATTTGCATAGTTTCAGCTGTTTTGTATAGCTACGATTGTAAGATGTATAATTTGTTGATTAAAAATCATTTTTGGAACACGAATTACAATTGCAATTCAGGCAATGCCGCTGGCATAGTCGGTAAGCTATCAAGGTATTCGGATTTTATATAGGTCTACAACCGCTTTTGTATGGTCCGTATTGTAAAGTGTGTTCAGTTCTATTTATGTACTAGTCAGGTAAAAACACAGTTAAGAAACATCTCAACTAAATAACTTATAACATACAACACTGCTTTCGTTGGGGGTAAACAGCAACGATAGCTTGATCAAAAGAGAATATAAAGGCTCTACTGAATATCTGTGTAAGCCAGATTAAAAGAGCTTTAAATAAATAGGTAGAGCCTAGATTGTATTCATAATATTCTTTAAATTTCAAATTTGAAGATGAAGTCTCATGGAAAATACATATTGATCCAAGCTGTTCCTAATCGTAATGATACATTCACACTATAGAGTTAGGACAATAAGGACAGTGTTCGCGTCAAAGAGATTCCAATATATAAACAGAGTGGCTATAATTATATATGGAAATATTGTGTTCTAGATATCCATACAATTAATGACGTCACATATGTCCCGCCCATCGGCAGATTTTTCAAGGCTGACATTTTGTTTTCAAGTCCAGAGCGAGTATTAAAAGTTTTAGACTTTCACGGTTATTCACTACTTTATACATACGTCGAAATATCGGGAGCTCACCAGCTTATAATAATCATGGTAAATATCCCGTTACAATGTATAGAGTATTAAAAGTGTCAGTGAATTCAATCGTGCGATTAAATTAACGTGTTATTGTATAAAAAATAGTTGTATAGAACTATTAATGCAAGTGAGAAGTTGCATGTGATACACACTAACATGCCAAAGTGCTGTGTGAAGAGCTGTGGCTCGACATTTGACGCCATTTTTGTTTCTGTTTCGGCGCGCAATTCGTATCTTTGGTTCATATCCTCTACTTTTCTTTAATCATTGGTTCGCGTATATATCGCCTGTCATACATCACAACTCTCAGCTGTCAATATCAAAAGCATCAACTAGCTTAATTATCCTACTATATAGGTATATGTTAGGACAAAATCACACCTTCATAAGAGAGCCCGATGTTCCGCAGTACGTTTTCCTGCTGATGGCGACTATGTCCCTGCATATGCACACGCCAATAAGCCAAATACCAAAGCGTCGAAATTTTGCAGCACTAACCACAGGTTACCTGTGAACCTGTGTTTAAGTTAATTTCTATCTTTGACTTCGACACCGGATCACGCTTCAAGTATATAAAGCACTACTGATCTAAGCTAGGTAAACTGTAGGTGTGGAATCAAGGATGCAACAATCCCATGAGAACCACTTAACCTACACTTTATAAAATAAGCATTACCCACACGCATCCCACTCATTTACATTCGTCTTATTCCCACCAGTACTAGCACCCGAAACAATATAGTCACACCGTATCAAAATGTAACATGTAGGTACAACGTGTACAAATTATTCACACTCGATCTAAAACGGGAGCGAGTGTGGCCGAGCGGGAAATTGTGCGACTTTCAATCCGACGCACCATAGTTCTAATCTCGACTCGGCCCGCAGCAATTACTTATATCAAGTTATGTGCGGATTATTCACAGTCGCTCTAAAACGGTGAAGGAAAACATCGTGAGGAAACCGGCATGTTCAAGTACCACAAAATTCGAGGACATGACGTGACATCCTCCAAGCCGCACTGGGCCCGCTTGGTGGATTATGGCTCATATCTCTCTCTCTCTGAGAGAAGGTCGGTATCCCAGCAGTGGGAGCGTAAGAGGCTGATAATGATGAACATGTACAAGCATCATCAGCCGAAAGACGTCTATTGCTGAACATAGGGCTCCTCCATAGAACGCCACTTGGATCGGCTACTCGCCTCTTGCATCCAATGGCTCCCCTAAATTTTGACCAGGTAGTCAAGTCCACCTATTGGGGGTATAAAAAAGTAGCAAGCTCAAATTCTATAGAACGTACTAATTTTCGTCCTCGAGTTGGAAGTTGAACACGTTGCCAAATCTTTTTCTACGCTCTGGCAGTCATACTTGAAAACCATGAGTCACCTGCTGGTGATAAGACTAATTCTTCTGCGGGGACCCGTCTGGGTATCACCGCTTTGCTCGTGTAGTCTGCCGCCAAGCAGTAATGTGCAAGCATTACAGTGTTCCTCTTTGATGAGTTAAGAAATCAGTGAAATTACTGGTCTTGTGAGACTTATAACGAGGGTAACATGGCGCACTGCAGTGTCGCGCAGGTCACTTCACAACATAGGTCCTTCTAAAAGTAAATTAGTAATATATCATTAAAATTAATTTATTTAAATGATTCTACTCCTCGGTAACACCGCCTATTACACTATATACCATCTGCTATATAAAAAAAATATTCAAATTTGTATATTTATGAGATCCACATTTAATTATTCCTTTTAAAATTAGCACTTTACGTAACCACGGTTTTATAGCGAATAATAATTAATAATGATGATATGAGCGGCGAGCGACGTCGAGGGCCGACAGACATCCTTCTGTATTCTATTATATTATTATCGATTATATTATTATATTGATCTTCCTGGTCACAAGCGGTTACCCTTCTCTATATGAATCAGACGAGGAAGCTATATTGTTGGACAACGAGACGAGCTGGTCGTTTGCCTGATAGTAAGCGTAACGCAAGCCCATAAGTGCAGTGTCACTCATAAATTTGAACCACATGTGTTTCAAATTTATAAGTGGCTCTGCAATTATTGTTATATAAGGCCTGCGTGGCACTGCAGTGCACTCATTACCCTGAGACATTAGGTATTAAGTCTCATCAGCACATTAATTTCACTGATTAATTTGCTCATCAAACCGGAACACAGTAATGTTTGCACATTACTGCTTGGCGGTAGACAACACGAGCAAAGCGATGGTACCAACCCAGACGGACACTCGCTGAATAGCTCTGCCTCCGGGTGGAGTGTGAAATGTAGGGTAGGTATATAAAACTACTCTTTGGATTCAAAAATAGAAAAGCTCTTGCAATTTGCAAACGAATTCCTATATTACTTGATTCGTAGGATATTACTTCACTGCTTAGAAAAAAACTTAATTCAAACCAATAAAAAAAACCGCTCATCATAAATCTAATCCTGTTTTTTTTATTAAATATCATCAAGATTATCCTCCAGCAAAATGTTACAAGTTTACTATATATAAATGTTGCCATGCCAAACCTTAATTTTGGAAGTTCGACGACTTCGTAACAACCCAATAAAATATATAAAATCCAAGCGTATTTATGTAGATATATTATATCTTCTAAAACAACTCTAAATTGATGAGTAAGGAATTTGACATTTCACCAATAACAATTTACATGTGAATATTAAATATGTACATAAAAATAAATGGCAAAATAATCCTAGAAGGCACGTGAGTTAAGGTTGTTTTATTTTCAAATGTAGTCATAAAATGTTTAAAATATCCGAGGTAACGGTTTTATATTTTAATTGGACTCGGTTGTAAATATTAAATCTCATCTCATATAAAAATGTCTATCATAAAGAAAAAGAAAAGTAATTTTTAGAAGTAAACTATTCTTAACTAACTATTGATAACAAGATAAAATTTAAGATATCAATTGGTCACTCCCATATCATTTTTATTACCGAAAACTACAGATAAAAGATATTAATTACTGAGTGCTGTATTCATTATCAACATTACATTTAATTGTATGAACTGGCAATATTTTTAAGTTAAATTTAATGCGTGCGTATGGCAACTCTATACATTTTCTCTCTTGCTTTTGCTGCGTATGTGACCAATACAGGATTTATCTAACGTCTCGAGTTTTCATTTATTTCTCCGCTCACCATCAATCGCCAGCCCTGCTTTATACGAGATACAAGCTCTGCCTTGCCCACTAGGTGGTAGAACTAACTCTTCTGCGAATGTCCATTTGGGTTGGTACCAGCGCATTGCTCGTGTAGTCTGCCACCAAGCAGTAATGTTCAAGCATTACTGTGTTCTACACAAGGAATACTTGTGCAGGAGTAGGAGTGTGTAGGCATTTGTTTGTCCAGCAGTACAACTGCATTAGTTTTAGTTATTTAGTTCCACAGGCGGACTTCGAAAGGAGCTTTATGAAACCAACCTGTTCGTTACCACACCGCTTTCCTTTGTGGATTTTCATTAATCTTTCCTCTTTAAAAACTTTTAGAAACAGTATTACGCAAGCGCTCGATCTCAATAACAGAATCACGATCTACTATACAAATCGTAAAGTGTATATACCTACATAGTAAACGTCGCGTTTCTAAAAAGATATCCGTGAGAAATACGCACAATGAACAGGTCGAATGAAGATCTCGTTTTTAATACAAGTTCTGTGGTCAGTATAGGATATATATTTATTTGTATAGAGTACCATCAGTAAGTGTGGAAAAATGGGGGATGTTTCATATATCACGATATTTTCGTCGAAGTCGGTTCCCGCTTTTCAATTTTTATTGATTTGATTTACCTAATTATTTTCTCCATCATTTAAAACGGCGGAATATATGCGTTAGCGTAAACCATCAAACATTGCATTATTATTGAAATTAAAAAATAATAGTTTAGTAGTATATACTATAATAAAGTATTCAAGGGTAAGGAAACTCTATTATGACATCTACGTTCCAGCGCGCAACCGAGAACGGCTCACGCTATAACGGCTCGGGCCGCGGCGATCTAGCAGTGGTCTATCGCCGCGTAATATTAGCGGGGTGTGAGCTGCGGCGCGGCAGTGCTTGTTGCGCGTTGCGGGGTGTGGAGGCGGAGCAAACGTGGGAAAATTATATTGAGAGCCTGGTCTTAATGCCCTGCTCATGCTCCAATCCGACTTATAATTTGTTATTACAATCTAGTGCGAGTCAGCAAAATTAGCAAATTGGTGTGTTGTAAACGTTGTTGCGTTCCAATTTCCTGGCTCGCGGTAGATTACCAGGCAGTAGGATAACTCTTTTGCGAGTGTACATCCGGGTGGGTACTTCCGCTTTGCTCGTGTATTCTGCCGCCACGTGCAAGCATTGCTGTGTTCCGGTTTGATGAGTAGAGCAGTCAGTGAAATTTCTGAGCTTATGAGATTGAACACCTATAGTGTTACCACAAAAAAGCCATTTTTAGTCACCTGTTTAGCTAGACAGCGTCTAAGCATAAAAGTCAAAAATGATTAGAAACGGCACAGCAAAATTGTTTTAGACAACGGTTAGACTCTGCTTAAATCAGGATTTGTGGTTACTCATATTTAATCTCGCGACTAAGGCATGATTAGGCGTTAAACAGTGTTTAACACAGGTTTAACGTGTGTTTAATTTTTTTGTGGTCAGACCCCTAATGTCTAATGTCTCAGGATAAGGAGTAGATTTCAGTGCCGCGCAGGCCTTTGTGTTTCAAAGTGCTGGTTGGCGTTACGCTTACCATCGGGCAAATGACCGGATCTTCTTATAATCCAATGATATATAAAAATACTGGTAAGTACCCACGTAATATATGTGTAGGTACGCCAAACTCTTAAAAACCATAACCCTGCACTTCTAAAAGTAGAAAACAGTACCTATTATGTCACCACGTCGTCGCTTTGCTCATAAACTATGCTTACATTATTTTTAAAGTGAAATAAATGATGTGACACAGGTACTTAGTTCTTTGTATCAGCGCCCTACTGAGTACTGTTAGTGAAGATGTTAAGTAATGAGTAAGAAAAGCGAATCCTTTTGTTTTAGCAACAAACGCGCTAAGTGCCAGGTAACTACACTAGTTTACATGGTGTCTCTAATTGAAGAGATGTGTGGCTAGGCTGGGCAGATGTTCTGTATTTCACGGGACGTCCTGTTATTCAGCTATGAATTTAAACTTATATCAACAAAACCAATACGGGACGATGTCCCGTATTTCCGACACAAGACGGTGTGTAGTGCATTGTATGTTTTACTCGATGGTACGAGGGCGGCACTGAAAATTTCGGGAATCAAGGAAGTGACACAACATTACTATTTAAAAATGTATTTATTGCTTTTCGAAGTATTCTCCGCGAAATTTGACACATTTTGCCATACGATGGAACCAATCATTGAAGCAACCATTCCATTCGGAAGTTGGGGTCTCCAAAATGGCCGTTTTGTAGGCGTCCACAGCTTCTTCAGGTGATGAAAATCTCTGTCCACGCAATTTATTCTTTATTTTAGGGAAAGTATAGAAATCATTAGGGCTTAAGTCGGGGCTGTACGGCGGATGGTCTAATAATTCTATGTTTTCTTGCTCTAAAAACTCTTTTGTTCTGTGCGCGGTGTGAGAACTCGCATTGTCGTGATGGAGGATGATGCGGCGGTTGCAGTTCTCTTTACGGAGTTCAGAAACGACCTGTGGCAAACAAATGCTAGCATACCATTCTGCATTAACCGTTCTTTGTCCCTCAAGAGGAATAGTCGTAACATGGCCGGTTTTGGAGACAAGCGTGGCCACCATTTTTTTTGCAACACTCCGTGAACGAACAATTTTTGTTGGCTTTAACTCATTTTCGAACACCCAAACTCGTGACTGGTGTTTTGTTTCGGGTTCATACGAGTATATCCAGGATTCGTCACCTGATACGATGTTGTATACAGCATTTGAGGATCCTGCGTGGAATCTTTCGAGAGTTCTGACGCACCAAGTAACGCGAGCCGCTTTTTGCTCTTCACAGAGCGAATGCGGTATCCATCGGGAAAACAACTTTTTTAGACCTAATTGTTCATGCAAGATTATTTGTATTTGACTCATGCCGATGTCTAAAGTTGCCTGAATTTCGCGGTATGTCACATGTCGATCTTCCTCAATCAGCTTACGCACAGCATCAACGTTTTCTTGGGTGACTGCAGTTTTTGGACGACCTTGACGGGGATCATCACTGAGCTTGACACGTCCACGTTGAAATTCAGCAAACCAGCGATAAATTGTGGTTTTGAATGGGGCTTCATCACCAAATGCAGAAATCATCCGGTCAACACACTGTTTTTGTGTTAAACCACTTCGAAAGTCATAATAAATCATCGCTCTTGAATTTTCTCGAGTCAATTCCATTTTCTCAACGACTAAACAAGTTTGACAAAACCTTGTGACAAGACCGAGAATCTTTTTTTAAATAAATAAATGGTATTCGATTTTTAAAACCAAGGAGTTTTCAATTAAAAAGATTTTAACATGACAGGAATAGTGGAAATATTCCATTCCCGATACTTTTAGTGCAGCCCTCGTATAGGATTAACTCTTTTGCGAGTGTCCATCAGGGCTGGTACGACGGCTTTGCTTGTGAAGTCTGCCGCTAAGCAGTAATGTGCAGTCATTATTATGTTTCGGTTTGATGAGGAGCCAGTGAAATTACTGAACTTGTAAGACTTAGTACCTAATGTCTCAGGGTAACGAGCGCAATGCAATGCCACGCAGGCGTTTGTGTTTCAAAGTTCTGAGTGGCACTACAATTGTTATGGGCCGGTGTTATGCTTACCATCAGGTAAACGACCAGCTCGTCTCGTTATCAAATAGTATAAAATATGTTTGCTTCAATATGAGAATATTGAATATATGTACCTACATCTGTTAGTGGGAGGACTAACTCTTCTGCGAGTGTCCGTCTGGGTTGTTACCACCGCTTTGCTCGTGAAGTCTGCCGCCAAGCAGTAGTGTGCAAGCATTACTGTGTTCCTGTTTGATGAGCAGAGTATCCAGTGAAATTACTGGGCTTATGAGACTTAATACCTAATGTCTCAGGGTAACGAGCGCACTGCAGTGCCGCGCAGGCCTTTGTGTTCAAAGTTCTGGGTGGCACTGCAATTGTTATGGGCCGGCGTTATGCTTACCATCACGCAAACGACCAGATCGTGCCGTTACCAAATAACATAAAAAAAAAGAATGCTGATGTCTCTAAAAATAAGAAATAAATCTGGTCATTCTATTAATTGTGACCGACGCGAGGCGTTTTGTACTAACTTTTGCTAATGGCTCTTTCCTAATGCAGATGATTTAGCATCAGCTTTTGGTGTGACTTTAATTGCTGTTGAGATTACTTAATAATTGTAACTCCTTTATTAATTCAAGGTGAAGGCGATAGTGAGACCTTCAAAAATTGACAAGGTGTTTTATTTTTAGTAGTAATTGCTTATATGCATCAATATCATTCTACACTGTGTAAAGTATTTCAATCTTCGTGTCACCTTGGGCCGTTATCCTTCACCGCTACTACTGATGCAACCTGCAGGGTAGTGCGACCGTGGGACGACGTTCACCTATCATCACAAAATACAGGGAAAGGATCTCGGGTTTTCCACATTTTTAAACATTAATTTAAACAATGGTTAAACATATCGGTTCCGCGAATAAGTTAAATTAGCGAAATCGTCCGCTGTGACTAAAAAGGTATTTTATGTAAGGTGTAAGCAGTAACGGTTCATTGATCCGATACGCATCATAATTACCAATAGTACGCATGTAATTGATTTAACAGTCTCGAATAGCCGCGCATGTATATATGTAATATAGTTACTAAAAATACATAGTTACTAGGGAAACATGCAGACATCATCCTTACTACCATAATAATATTATAAATGCGAAAGTGTGTTTGTTGGTTTGTTGATTTGTTAGTTTGTCCTACTTTCACGCAGTAACGAAGCAACGGATCGACGTGATTTTTGGCATAGATATAGTTTATGGACCGGAGAGTAACATAGACTACTTTTTATTACTTTACTGGAAAAATGCACGGTTCCTGTGGGAACGCGGGTGAAAACCGCGGGCAGAAGTTAGTGTGACATAAAATTGACATTGACAGCTGTCTATAACGTTTTATAATGTTGACAAGTTGATTAAATTTGACAGATCGGTTTGACAGTTCCTGTGGGAACGCGAGTCAATATCGTGGGCAGAAGCTAGTTATATTATATAAAAATACCTGCCTGCGAAGCAATATATAAAAGTGAAGAGAAAGAAAAAACTCTGTCACTCCCACAATTAAAAAAGAATCTATTGAGGTTAAAATACGTCAAATATTATAGACAAAGCATGCCAAAGAATACACACATAAGTACATACTATACGCTCGAAAAGCATTAAGTACCTACTCTACTGTTCTTGGGCAGTCGGGTAAAGCTATGTAGCAGTATTTGCTACAAGTAATTTTATATGGAGGCAGCATGTAGGTAAACAGAAATAAAATTAATGAACATAGAGACCATCATCCACTCATCTCACAGTCTATCAACGTCCGGTGAATCTTAATCTGCGCAGTTAATTATCGTGACATTATGTTTACATAATTAATTTAATTACTTCCAGTTGTGGTCAACACGTGTTGATATTGAGATTTTCCGCTACTGCATAGTTAACCAAGGCCCACATTGCATGCACCGGCTTCCCGTTTTAAGAATAAGACGTTACAGCTCCATATCTTCCCGTGGACGTCGTAAAAGCCCCTCTACACGGACAGTTCTACCTTCAGTTCCGCTTGACTGGATAGAAAATCGTAGCGTGTATGTGTATTATGGCCTGAAGACCGATGCGCTGAAGGTGGCCTAATGGACTGAATTCAATAAGTTCCGCCTGACCTTGTGGACTGACCAGATCGTCTAAATACCGGTAACCGGTGGTCATGGCTTCTTCCTATATAGGGGAAGTTTCAGAGCCAACCAAATGTATACCTATAGTAGGTACCTATAGTAGGTACGTATAGTAGGTAGCTATAGTAGCAAACAATGTACCTACTACATAATCAGTAATATACTGCGACTCATTGGACGAACATGCTGCTCGACACGACATTAAAGAAAACAACCAAAACAGGTAATCATTACCTCTACCCTGCGTGCAATCCTCAAGTTAGGCAACTGGGCACGTAATCTCACGCAATATGACACCAACATCATCGTAGAGAGTTATGGCAACGACAACCAAGCTAATCGACGCAAGAAGGCCGCAAGAAGCTCTAACACATAATTGGTTTGATTGCTTCGTGACAGAATGGAAACGCTTTTGTCTAGATCCCTGTGAACAATTTGACTGGTGATTGATGCCTGAGGCCACAGCCGCACAGGTAAGGCGATCGGGTGACGCGACTGCAGTTAAGTGAAAACCAACTCTAAGAACTCGTCTAGCCAGCTACCATTCTCACTCTACCATCTATTGTTGCATGACAATATTTTCCTTCACTAAAAGTCCAAGCTCAGTGTAAGATTCGAATGTGGACGTGTGTAGCTGTCTTCAATACCACGCTCCATCATCCCGTTTTGCTCTTTTAAGAAAAGTCTCAAGTTTTGTATTACTTAAATAATTGTACAGAAGGGACAGTCTAGGTTGAAGAAGCGGGACGCAATTACGCTTTCAACATGGTTAGATTTGCAAATGAATGTTTCAGTAAATGGCGAATGAACTACATAACCATAACGAATGAACTACAGTTAGCTAATCTCATGTAACTATTACACTATTATGTTTGTTAATGTCTATTGCCATAGTAACACATGGTTGCCGTTCATAGCAAAAATGTTAACGATACAGGACACAACATTGGCCTCTATTCAGGAGGCCTACTCGCAAAAACGGTAACGATATAAATAATCGTCAGAATCTATAGATTATGTCGTTTTTTTTTATCAACTTTCTACCTAGTCTGCCTGTGCTTATTTTTAGTCTTAGAGCAATTAAAACTTAGAAAGCGGCAGAGATAGCCTGCGTATACCCGGACATTGATAAAAATAATCAAAACCCATCCACTGTGTCGAGGTATGCTGGAGTTTGGGTTATAACAGTACGGAGGTTAGAGTAGTGTACAACCCGAAAAATGCAACGTCATATCATTTTTCTATTAGGATTTCGACCCCCTGATAGCATGTGATATGCGTTATGGAACAGTAAATGATGCCGATGATAGAGGAGTGGATACTTCAAAGAGACATAGTCCATCAGCCACATTCCCCGTGGCTATACCAAGCAAAATCACTTCAATTTTGATTGGGAGCTGAAGAGGAAATTTTTCAGTCAGAGCGGTTCAGACAAGTCACATGTTTGTTTTTTGGTACTGGATGAGTTTCCTGGTGGACCATGTTATGTAGACGGTGTAGCAGTAAAAATTGTTGTGTGATTGTTCCTCTTTTGCAAGATCAAATTAATATTAGTTGTGACAACCTTGACAACAAGAAATAAAAAAAATCGGAGAAAAGGAAGCGTGACCTTCTATTCCGTTCCTCCTCAAGTGTAGAATAAGAGTCTCAGAATACTCACATAGTCGGAAAGGCTCTTCATCCCGTACGGGAATCGTTCCCGGTCAGGAACGAGTTGGCCGGCGGGCCCACGCTCCCGTTCTGGCCAGCAGTCGTCCACATTGATGTACTCATAGCCGGCTGCTGCGTAGCCTTCAGTGACAAGGATGTCAGTCATTGTGCGGAAGAGACGGTCGCTGGAAAGAGACGTGTTGTTAGAACAATTATGACTCTGTTAGGCTGTAAAACAGTTATTGAAGAGGTCTGGTGTAGCTCTAAGTGGATTGACGATCTTTGAAGATGCCGTTACAAAATGAACACCGAATGATCTATTTTAAACACTTTAGAAACCCTCAAGATGAAAATCTGTTTCCAAGTGCCTATCGGTATGTTTCTGCAGGTGCTTTTGTGATCCTGTTCTTATTCCAGGTCTGTCGTGTTTACCACCTCATCCAAATCATCACTTAGATTCAAATGAGATAGTAGTAAAACACTAGCTAACGTCGCAGCATGGTTTTCATTTATCAATATAACTCTAGCTATATCCTAAAGAAAAATATGCTATAAAACGTATATGGCACAAAACGTTCCTAAAAATTATAATTATTGTCAATATTTCTCAACTACATAGGTATCTAATATGCCATCTGAACTGTAATTCACAAGGTATTAAGTCTATCCAATTTATTTTATAAATTTAATTGTCACCTATACTAATTTTTTCTGCATTGCTGTTTCGACACTGCTAAAGTTTAGTCTTTGCTTCACTATTATCTAAAAGAAGTACAAGTCTTTTCTAGTCATTAATAGCTGTGCTAAAAACTATAATAAATACAAGAAAATAAAATTAATCAAATAAACTCACCTTATACAATTCTCCGGATCATTCTTACAATCGGTGTTACACCTAAACCGCTCCCACGCGAGCCACCCCATGGGAGGTGTCATCGCCAATCCATTGTCCAACCCCGAGATCCGGCCTAGTAAGCACAACACTACACTCACGGTCCAAACCAACAACGATTTCCAAGACGCCATCACTACACACTCTTTAATAAATTTAAACTATCTTTCCAAAGAACCTATCCTCATTGTCATCCGCTAATAAAGTTCACCAGTGATCTTGGGAAGCACTACTCTTTCCTAATGTCAATAGCGGAATGACAATGATTAGGTTATAGCTAAGGCCGAAGCAAAGAGTTCAATCGGTTTGATCCAAACAGGTTCACAGCATCAGGTTATCTGTAACAAAACGGAAATGTGTCTTATTATAATCATAATTAATAATCTTGTTTGCTACTGATGTCGTTGAGGTTATAGTAAACTTGGTGTTAGCACTAAGTGTTTGTTTGATTAAAGGCGATCAACAGATTCACTGACGTGACGGTTAATTCTATTGATATTTTTCATGTAACTTTATCTTTGTCTCTACCATAGAAATTGCGTTACTATGGCTATTTTTGATTGATTCTTCTCAACATACGATACCAGAATTCTCCAATACATTAAAATAGAAAGGGCACGACGTTTTTTCTTGATGAGAATTGGAAATTATCAAGGGCACAACTCAAAATAGTCTAATAGTTCTAGAGAAAAGAATCTAGATAATATTATATTTTGGAGTGTTATATAAATAGTTAGTCTTATATTATAAAATAATAATTGGCTCGTGGGAACCCGGGGTATACCAAATAATTATTAAATTAATAATAAGATTAGTAGTTCTTATATCTCTGGTAAAATTGCATTCGAACCCCAATATATTTCTTGGCCTTCTACTTGTTATAGGAGCTGGGCATTAGTTCCTTTTAATTTGTAAGTAGAAACAATTTGCAATAAAAGTGAAAATTACCTACCGAAGTAGTATAATAATCACACTTATAAATTTATAAATGGTTTTACTCTGATTCAAGCCCAATTTCAGTTATATCGGTTACTTGGTTAGACGTACGTAGTTGAAGATTATGTAGTACGTAACTACTTAGTCATGATTTTAAGTCGTTACATAATTACCTCAAACAAAAAATACGTCTGCCAGGTGTCTTATGAAACTTAAATTATGATTGTGTCAGGTTTGAGAACACATTCGCGGTTTTTGATACATATTTTAAAGAATGCAAAGGTTATTTTTCTGTTCAGCAAAACTAGCTCGTACGAAGGTCAACGTGGTGAATTGACAAATCTCAGACTATTTAGATTCTGTAGCAGTAGGAAATGGTGATTTTTAATACTTCAAGGTTAAGAGATGCGCAGCTCGTTTTTTGGTTACATCAGTTTTGACGTATTAATATCATTGGGGCCTTACCACTAAGCAGCGATCTCTTTCAGGCAACCGTAGGTTATTAGGTAATCGTAGTGCTGAAAGATATCTGATGTTAGCTATAATGCCTGCCTATTAGAATTTTTGCAGTGCCATCCAGAACTTTAAAATACAAAGACCTGCGCGGCACCGCAACAGGTTCAACCCAAATAATTTTTTTTTAAAGTTTGTATGGAATATTTTAGTTGTGATTTCAGTTAAATTTAAACACTAAGCAAGCAGATTCCTAAATCGATATACATACAAACATTTCAGCACTGCTACACTTTCCTGCTACACCCTGTATAGTGTATATGTACAATATTGTACGTTAAAGGTACAATTGTTACTGCAACAAATCTTAAAGGTAAACGTGCAATTACATAGTCATCATACGATAGAAATATGATATCATAATTAAATCAACGTTTGACATACATACAGGCCGGCCATTTTCAATAACACACACAGTCTTTGAACCATGGCAGTCATTTACAACCGGGCATAATACATGATGACCCTAATAATTATTGTTATCTTAGAGGTCATCATGACTTAGATCCGTCAGCATCAGCGAATAATATGATCATAAACTGTTTATTACTTTTATCATCATGCCAAGTCCTTTTTGAGGTGAAAGGAGGGAAATAGAAAAACTGAAGGTAGGTATCTTCAGTTTTTTCTTTTTACAGTTAACGGACTTATCGCTAAAAGCGTTCTCTTTCCCTTTAGTAAAGTCTTGTCTAATATAATGGGATAAGGGCAGGAAGATGATTATATAAAAAACTTAAAAAAAAAGAGTGACTTAAAAAAGCGGAAATCAATTTCGACGATAATATCGCGGCATTTGAAATTTCATGCCCCATTTTTCCACCTTTAGGGGTGGTATTCTTTAAGAAATTTTATAAAAGGATCACCCTTGAGACATAGAGTATAGCTGGTATAAATCAAAAAGAATAATTAAAATCGGTTAACAATTGGCGGAGACACCGAATAATCGCCACAAAAAATACGGACGAATTCAAAACCTCCTCCTTTTTTGGAAGTAGATTACTTAAAATCATAAAAATTTTAGAATATGTCTTCAAAAATTAACTATTTTTGAAACACGTGTAAATCGTTCGTGTGCCACCAATGAAGGAAGAAAACAGTCGCAGATAAAAGGCAATTGTAAATAAATGAATAGCGAGAACAAATTAACAATCATTAACCGGTCATTACACATCATGCAACATTAATTGCAACGGTTTGTTAATTACAACAATATTATACTAAACATTGATAGTTTTCTTCTTCTAGAGCAGTGGTTACCAATCAGCTTTTCTGTATTTGATAATAATAATAATATTTTTTTTTTATTTTATTTATTCGTTCATCATTTATTAATCCAAAAATGTATCTTAAGGTTACTTTAATACAAAATAATTCACAAATAAAATACTTATATATCAATATGTGAGTGTAAATATTAAAACTTAGCTTAACTAGAGATTATAGTAACAGATTTGAGACACAAGAAATCTCGCTTTCGAAAAGAATTTATAAAAATGATAAAGCAATGGAAATTCGCAAAATTACAAAGTTAAATTAAATTGTTACAATTTTTTACTTACCTACTACCTATTTGTTAGCAAAGATCAATTAATAATAATAGAACAATCAGAGGGATTCGCAATTATAGATAACTCTAATTAAATAATAACAACTTCAATGACCAGTGCACATGAACTATTATGATTCTTGACAGTGATAAGGATCTTCGCAAACTCGATACGGATATTAATTTATTAATTTATTTATATCCTACTATATAATAATACTAGCTGCTGCCCCGCGGTTTCACCCGCGTGGAGATTTTGGTTTACATGGTTTTTATTTTTTTGCGCGGAACCCTAATTATTTGTCTAAAATTAAAGTAGCCTATGTTACGCCTTGTAACATCAGCTATCTGCCAGTGAAAGTCCCGTCAAAATCGGTCCAGCCGTTTCGGAGATTACCCGGAACAAACAGACAGACAGACAGACAGACAAAAATTTTATAAATGGTTGTTTTGTTATAGGTACCGTATATACTTTCATATGCATTTAGTAAAACGCTGTTATTTTGATATTACAAACAGACACTTCAATTTTATTTATCTGTATGGATATATAATCCTACTAATATTATAAATGCAAAAGTGTGTTTGTCTGTTTGTTGGTTTGTCGTTCTTTCACGCAGTAACGGAGCAACAGATCGACGTGATTTTTGGCATAGTTATAGTGTATGGACCGGAGAGTAACATAGACTACTTTTTATCTTGTCGTGTCATATACAACTATGAAAATCTGTCAAGTTATTAGGACGGTCTGTTAGAATGGACTCTAGAGGAGGATGAGAGCTTACGTTTCACGCCAGCACATAAAACATTGCTAAAACCTACAAGCAGTATTTTTGTGAAAACGTATTGCACCGATCCTATTTAAAATGAGATAAGGGCAGAAAGAGAGAGCTGCCCAGTAATTTCACTGACTATTTGGCTCATTAATCCAGAACCCACACACATACAATACACAAGAAAAGTGGGGATACCGGTTGGAATGGGTACTAACTGAAGGGATAGTTTTACCAGGAGTCACAGAATTGATATTAGTACAACATTTTGTTAGTGGGAGGACTAACTCTTCTGCGAGTGTCCGTCTGGGTTGTTACAACCGCTTTGCTCGTGAAGTCTGCCGCCAAGCAGCAGTGTGCAAGCATTACTGTGTTCCGGTTTGATGAGCAGAATACCCAGTGAAATTACTGGGCTTATGAGACTTAATACCTAATGTGTCAGGGTAACGAGCGCACTGCAGTGCCGCGCAGGCCCTTGTTTCAAAGTTCTGGGTGGCACTGCAATTGTTATGGGCCGGCGTTATGCTTACCATCAGGAAAACGACCAGCTCGTCTCGTTACCAAATAATATTAAAAAAAAACATGAGTGAAGATTAACGGTTGCCATCAGGTGGTTTTTAAAAGTATGGCAATTGCATATAGGTACCTACGTATAAAAATGAAGTATCTTTCAGATGGCTGATACTAATTGCATCGAGTGCGCGGAGGTATTTAAACGGCTTTCATAATCACGTGTACTGATCATCGGTTAATAAGACAAATAGCTTTGGTCGATGAGTCACTATGTATTGACATGTCATGGTGACGGATTGTGCGGTCTGGAAGACTAATCCAGTAAAAAATGTTATTGTTTAATAATTTGTTGCTTCCGTGTGGTTTTGTTCACTCTGAGGTTAGATTTCTTTGAAGCCTAATGATTAATAAAATCAAAACCACCTCAAGTTGACTATCTGTAAAAAAAGCATCGTAATACACAGATAAAATCTTAACTCGATAATAAGGCATATTCTAATGATCTCCTTAAGGGGCTGTAATAAGCCATCTTTAGGTATAAACCTTTGTAAAGAAATAAGGTTGAAAATGGCGATGCGTTTTCTTTTATAGTTGAACGTTATTTCGTAGTTTTTATTTAATTAAGAAAGAAATACAACATTAATTTTAAATATTTTTACATGACTGTCTTTATTAGATCATTAAATTTCCTTTCTATGGTTATCCTTAATCTTGTCTCCTCACCGACATTCTTTCAATGATTAACATCTACTATCTCCATCACTATTCCCCATTTAATTGCTATATTTTGTAGTGGCAGTGTGCAATCCAATACTTGCAACTGTTGTAATTGCAGCGAGGGCGCTGGTTTGCAACACAATTAATGGGTTATTTTGCATTAGCTTCCGCCAGTGATTTGCGTGTAAATGGAATTCTTGATGTCGGCTTTTGAATTTAGGTTTACAAGTTTGTTTATGTTTCGAAGTTTATTAAACTGTTTAGTTTTATATCTCTCTCTTTTTGCGAAGCATTTCAGGAGGATGAAGATCGATTAAGGTGGGTGTAGGTAAGTACTCATGTCCAACCTTTTTGATCATCCTCCTCTTGGAATGCTTTTACATTATTGGCTGTTTTAATTTTACCTTTTTAATTGTTTTTCATTTTCTATTATTCTGTAGGTACTAACCAAACTTGTTCTATATTATGTGTATACTAACAAAATAGGTCTCAGTTATTTAGTAATAAATCAATATTTGAATTTGAATTTATATGCTTCACTTGTAAATCTTGTAACTGTAACCTATTTCTAACTGTCGTATCGAAATGAATATTTGTATGTAGATGTGGTTTGGATGATAATACAATAATTTGGCATTATGGAGCTGAACTGGAGCCAGGAGAACCTGGCTCCATCATCGGATGCTAGTGGAACTCTTCAGTAGCCGCTAGTAAACCCTTCATGTTTGGGGTTCATATGATTCGTTTTGACGAGTATAACAGATTCGATTTTTTAGTTTTTTAAACTATTTATAATTATTTTTCTCTATATATAGCTTGGCTTCGAGCTTCGTGAGCAAAATGGTCGCTTAACGAATGCTTGCTCGTGAGCGACGAGTAATCATATTCATGTCATAATGGTAGTACAACCGTAACTGCATGACAATTTATATTTCCTGCAGTGTAATTTACCAATTAATCGATTGTACATGGTTCCCCTTGAAACCCATTACAAAGTGAGCAACAAAGCACATCAGTGCAGTCATACTGATCGTAACTGATGCAAATTGCTCTAAAATACAGGCTAATAGCACGATTGCCATTGGTTATAGCACAATGGCAATTTATTTAATACTGATATGAGTGGAGTGAGTTTATAATAATTGAATGGCTATGGTTAATATACCTCTAGGCCAGGGTCTGTACGTAAAGCGTGGCTTCATGGCTTGTCGTTATCACATAACAACGGTCTTATAACAAAGAGATAAACACGCTTTAAAAACGTGTGAAAGAGCGTTTAACCCCTAAACATGCCTCAGTCGCGTGTTTAAATATGAACAACAACAAATTGTGATTTAAATAGTGTTTAACCGATTATTAACCAACTACATTCTGTTGTGACATTTCTTTCCATTTAAGACACTGTCTAGCTAAACAGGCGCCTAAAAGATATTCTTTGTGCTAGCACAGTCAGAATACCGAAACAATAAGTACAATTGGTTATCTGAGGTTACTTTCATAAATGCTCCTTTGGGGCCTATTTGAATAAAGCGTTTTGAATTTGAATTTGAGGTTCGGTATAGTTTTCACTAGCCAAGTTTTCCCGAAGATAGACTGATAAATCGAAGAAAGCGAACGATAGATTTTCGTATACCCATTTTCTGAAAGCGAACGATAGATTTTCGTATACCCATTTTCTATCTCCACGCAAAAGATAAGATATCTATGTCAGGTTATAAGCTGGGTGTCCGATCTATATGTCCATAAAATAACTGTAGACATCAAACATGCCTGTAGCTTCATAAATAAATAAAACAATACTGTTAAAAATACGGCTTGTAAGCCGAAAAAGAAATACACCATATCAAGAATTTCGCAGTCAACATCGATTGCTCCCATAGCCTAGTGGTTAAGGCGTCTGGCCCGGCAAACCAGAACACGTAGGTTCGAATCCTGTTGAAAGCGAAATTTTTGTGATGTATAAATTTTTTTGTATGTATTTGTATTAAAAATATATCATCGTGTCCACCTCGCTATTATTAATTGATCTTGCACTAAATAAAGCTACACGTGACCGCTCAATGCCAGTTTACAAATCATGCAAATCTGGACAGTTACCTTCGAGTCACGTGATTGGTTAATTTTAATAGCACTTTAAAATAGATGATAGCCGTGAGCGGTGTTTTTCTTGGCTCGACTTCGATGGCACATAATGCAGATCGCCAATAAACATGCTCCGTGGTTGTGTTTTATTCTTTACTTGCTGATCCGATATTTCAAATATATGTGCAATATAGTTATGTTTGTGAATTCATACAAATATCCCATGTACAGGGCCTTTTCAGTTTTCCAGACTTACAATTTTTTGGGCAATTCTTCAGACTTTTACTAACACTAAAAATACCAATTCGGTCCAGCCGTTCTAAAGTGATGCGCTTACCAAAAACAGCATAATTTTTTTCTGCACACGGTTTCACCCCCGTGTATATTCCCAAACGAACCGTCCATTATAATAAATTAAAATACAGCCTAAGGTGCATACCTTAGGCAGTATTTTTTTACCTTAAAGTAGGCCTCTACTCTCTGGTCAAAAATCAAGTTGATCCGAAGCTCTATTGCGTGAAAGAAGGACAAACCAATAAACCAACATACCAACAAACAGACATACTTTCGCATTAATTATAGCTTATAAATTATAATAGTACCTATGGATACGGATACATAAAGGTTGTTTGTTTCGGTTTGATCTTTATACAGGGTGAGTTTGAATTGGTAAGTATGTTATCCCGGGGGTGATTATAGGATCATGGTTGTCGACAAGTTTTCAGAATGTCTCATAAAAAACGTCATTAAAATTTTTCCAAAAAAGGCAAAATACTTCAACCATGAAGTCTCTTCTAATCAACGTTCAACATAGTTCAAGTGATTCTGCTGATCCTAGGGCTGCCCGGAAGTTCTGTAGTGGAATTTTGACGTTAACTTTAAATGCGTTTTTATAATCAAAAAATTCCGAATTTCAAAAAGTCGTAAAACAAATGTTGTTGACCTTCAAGAGTAGAGTGTACGAACTAACAAACTAGTTGCATCTATAACACCCCAGTTACATTTCACTAACAGACGACTCTGTATAAAGACACGTGCCTCTGTTAAATAAAGGTTAAAATAATATATGAACGAGCGCGGCCGGCGCGAGCGCGGCGTCCGAGTTTTACGTAACTTTATATAAGAAACCGGACTAAATGTAACGCGGCCGGTTACGTCCACCGACTTATTAGTAACGTGGGCGGTACTGGTCGAGAGAAAATGGCATCAATTTAAAAGCAGAGCTTGAAAGATAGGCACTGGTCAGAGATTTTAGGGCTGAGCGCCTTCCCGTCGCGTGTCGTTCCGCTCGTGTTCGGCGAGGTTGCTGAATAAAAGTATTTAAAAAAGGATCATGACATTATTTTTTCTTATAACTTGTGGAAAACCGCCTTCAGTCATTTTGCTTTCATAGTGTTACGGAAGTTTTCAATGAAGGAAGCACGTTGGGATTAATCTCGTTCAGTTTATAAAGATATTAAAAAAAAATATCCATAATTATGTACAGGGGATAAAAAACAATTACCTAATGTAAAATAATGGAAATCACATGAATTTAATAAAACGTCTTGTAAAAAAATGTTACCCAAAGACATGAAAATATTTTGTATCCATAATACCTTCCAGACACTAGTCACTATAAGGAAGAAAGATATAAGGAAGAAACGCACATATAAGGAAGAAAGATAAGACCCAACCAATCAAAGTTAGTACTTCTACGTCATAAAGTATTTAGGTGACTTTGAACTTAGGTCATTCAACTGAGTCCACACTGGCTGAGCTTTAGCATTGGCATTCGTATCACGCATGCGCATCTACTGCCTGCAGCTAAAGATAAAATCTCAAAGCACTAATTTTTTGAAATTTTAGACGGAATTCCCTTTCTTTGTTCGTCTGTGGTATAATAAATTGTAAGTCATTAAATTTGTGTTATTCTGATGTATAAGCTACATTACTGTAAAGTTTCATCAAAATCCGTTTAATAGTTTTTGCGTGAAAGAGTAACAAAGATTCATACATCCATCTGCACAAACTTTCGCGTTTATAATACTAATTTACATTAGGTTTAAGATCTATGTATTAAGTATAGGATAGGATGTAAACAAATATGGCAGATGCCACGACAACGACAACTCAGCCACGATTCGTGATGTGATTTCTATCTTCTCTGTCATGGTTGGTGATCCACAATATTTGTTTACATTATAAAATAAGTCAAAAAACATGGACTTTACGAGATCTGAGGGCTGACTGAGCCTCTCACGTAAGTACCTAACTAATAATCATAAGTCACTTTCAAATGTCAGTAATGGATATATCTATCGCAACAGGATAGACTAAACGCTTGGCTCGCTAGATATGCGTCTGTATTTATCAAATGCCACTTGGAGTAATTAATCGGTTGCCACGACTGTTACCTCACAATGGTAAATGACTGCGTCCGGCTGCAGATGCTATAACTGTGTATCTGTACAAAAACGTGAGTGAATTAATTATGTTATAATTAATCCATTTATAAATTACTATCTTCTGCCCGCGGTTATACCTTTCCCACCGGAACCATGATTTTTTCCGGGATAAAAAGTAGCCTATGTTACTCTCCGGTCCATAAACTATATCTATGTATAAAAAATCGTGGGCGTAAAGCAGATTGTTTCACGACTGATCGCAAAATATCCAAAAAACAAAACAATAAATGTTGGTAGGTTACTCAGTGAATTGATGTTATTTCCTAACTGTGCCTTCTAACATCAACATCTCAAAATCAGCACCTTATCTGAGATGGATAGCATTTGTATCCAACAAAACCATTCACTATAATAATATAGTCTCTATTTTGAATAGTAGGTTTGGCTCTATTTTTTGTTGTTGCTGCACTTTTGGTATATAATTTTGCGATTACGTGTATAGCGACATACGTTGATAATCATTGTAAAGTGAGTAATTTTAAGTAGGCACTCTTTCCTTTTACTAATTGTATGATTAAGAGGAATTCTCCCCTTTACTGTTTGATTACATTTCATCAACGCGCAAGATAGCGCTATCTTTGGCGGTTCGGTGGCTAAGTTGATAATTCTCCCTCTAAAGCGAGGGGCCTCGGTTTCATTTCACGGGAGTCTAACTAGTATAAAGTTTGTTTCCGGGTGTTGGGCATTTGTGTTCTGTAATGAAGGGAATCCTAGATCAGGGATAGGTGTCAGTCAGTGATTTCAGTTTAAATAATCAACAGCTGATCAGCTACATTTGTCGCTTACTGTACTTATTACTATAAGTAGCGCCACGTCCATATTCCGAGCTGGTTTACGTACAAATATAGGTCAATTTGGACCGGTTCCTTGCGATTTCTGAGACCATAGTATCAAAGCTAAAACATGCAATACCAAACAGATATATGTACATTTTCACGTTTTATTCAAATATGTCTAAAGGTTTAATATAAATCATTATAATAATTGAGTTGTACATATTAAAATTATGTACGTTTACCGACATCTTCAAGGGCAAAAAGGGCGCGACCTCAATTTATAATAAACTTTTGTTTACATTGTACAATATCAAATGATATGAATATAAATCTTCTCATTTACTCATTTATGTATTATAATGTGCACTTATGGAGATAGTCTCAAAGGCCCGTCTTATCATGCACATTTGATGCGCATAATGGACTAAATGAGAGAAGATACTCATCGCGTATCTTTCGTTATTATGTTCTAGCACGCAACTACTCATATATTACACATTTTCTAGCACATACTAGAACGTATGTTGACACAATTTGATTTAGTCAGTAATTTAGTGTGGTAGAAACTTTATGCTCAAAAGTGGGTTCTTGTGGATTTATGGTAGAATATTACAAGGATTAAAATCGTGGTCCAAAATTATGACATGAAGTTGAAGGTATAGTTAACGATAAAAACATATGGAGGAAAAGGAAATCATAACATACTTGTGAGATCAGATCAAACTATTATACATATTGTGGTTATAGGTAAAGAATTGAAAAATTGTGAATTTTCGGGAACAACAAATAATGAATGCCGAAATAAACATCTCAATAATTGTCCTATATAGTTCAAGTCACGGGCAAACACGGTTAAAGTAATTACCTACCAAAGTTACAGACAAGCTGGAAATGTATGAAAATAATTTAAAACATTTTTTTGAAGATTGCTTTTGATCTAGCATTGTTTACGGCGTCATCGAAAAGTGGGAGAGAGCAGATGCCACTCAGCCCTAAAAAATGAGAAAGGCTGCAGCTGAGAAAGGCTGAGAAAGGCCAGCACGGACATGCAGCATAGCGTATTATGACCGATGCCAGGACACTAGGGTCGGGTCGGGAGAGAATAGACCCTGGCGCACGAATACGTCCGTTTGTTATTTTATTTTCTTTATAATAAACGCTTACACTCGTACCCCCGCACTAGGATTCCCTGTGTCGCAGGTGGCATGGACACACACAGATACACATCACAAACATCCAAGACCCGAGAACAAACTTTATGCTTACACAAATTCTGCCCCGGCCGGGAATCGAACCCGGGACCCCTCGCTTCGCAGGCAGGGTTACCTACTACTAACTTAGCTACGGAGTCGTCAAGACTTTAATCTAGCTAAAGCTACTTCTCATGGGCCCGGGGTGAGCGTTCCTGTTGCCTCGTTCCAAAGCCTACACGATCGAGAAGGGTATGAGAGTCAGAACCCGATGGAGTGATATATAATACTACATTGCACATGTCATAATCTTCCATTATCCATACTTACTAATATTATAAATGCGAAAGTGTGTTTGTTGGTTTGTCCTTCTTTCACGCAGGAACGAAGCAATGGATCGACGTGATTTTTGGCATAGATATAGTTTATGGATCGGAGAGTAACATAGGCTACTTTTTGTCCTGGAAAAATGTACGGTTCCTGTGGGAACGCGGGTGAAAACCGCGGGCAGAAGTTAGTGTGACATAAAATTGACATTGACAACTGTCAATAAATTGACAGCTGACAATAAAGTTTTATAACGTTGACAAGTTGATTTAATTTGACAGATCGGTTTGACGGTTTCTGTGGGAACTCGAGTAAAAACCGCGGGCAGAAGCTAGTCTTCATATAATACACATTAATCCAAGTAATGTCCACGACCAATTTGCCATAATAGTTGAATGCCCAATCACAATAGTTGTAACAAAGAGGTTGCGTCACAAGTGGCTAAACAACGCCACGTTTTCTCTGCACTTTCGATTTTATTCGTTGTTCTGTGCACGACATTGTTAACCGTATTAACTTGTTAGGGTTGGTATTTGTTCAAAGGTACTATTTTGAAACTGTACTCAAGCTATTTTCATATAGGTAGTTCTCAATAGTATTGAGTCAAGTACCTACTACTTACGTATGTTATGAAAAAAATAGAGATATAAACCTTACGCACTCATTCCCTTGCAAAAGGATTCTCTCTATCGCAGTTGGCATGGACATTGGACACACATACACAACACAAACATCCAAGACCCGAGAACAAACTTTATCCAGATCGAACCCGGACCACTTTGGAGGCAGGGTTACTTCCTCACAGCTTAGCGTCAGAAGTAAGTGTTAAGCCTCAAGTAATTAAGTTTGAATGTCTTATTTATAGGCTAGTGTTTGACACCAGACGATGAATGACGATTTGATTCAAGTTTTAGAAAGAAAAGAAAGAAAGAAAAAAGCATTTCGATCTATGTCCATAATGGTGTCTGGTTTTGAATTTGCAAGTATTTGAACACACATTTGATAACTGTGAATGCCGATCTTGTAGGTCTAGTGTCGGCCTAAGGCATAAATCAAAGTATTGTTGAAAATATTTGCATGTACCATTTGTACGACGATCAAAATGTATGAATCTAACATTATATACTAATACTCATATTTATAGAGATAAATTTGATTTGTGGCAAGTCGGCAACCATAGTCCAAGTGGAAATAAATGCTTTATTTACAGATAAGCCGATGATACTTCATTAACGTGATTTCTGAAACAAGAACATGCCATTGCACTAATAAATTACGACAACAATGGAGTGCACACAATACTACGTACAATTATTTATTTTGAGTGATGCTATCAGACTAAATTGTGTGGACTGGTTAATAGTATCTATACAAATAAATAAAATTGAAGTGTCTGTTTGTAATATCAAAATAACAGCTTTTTACCAATTGCATAACGAAAGTAACGGTACCTATAACATAAAAACCTTTTTAAATTGCTTGTCTGTCTGTCCGTCTTATTATTTTTATTATATGATACGCTGATAGATTGCTTTGATTACACCCCAAAACATTTTCGGATACAGTCTGAAATCAGTAGGTAACTCGAAGAACTGAACGGAGTCCGTATCACAGATATGTAATATTAAGTCTGTGGTCCGTATTCATGGCGGTGTAACAGCGTCGAAATATCGGAAACTGCCCAAAGGAAATATTAAAAACTAGCTGCTGACCGCGGTTTCACCCGTGCGGGGATATTGGATTTTATGGTTATTTTTTTGCGCAAACCCCTAATTTATGTATCTAAAATAAAAGTAGCCTAAGTTACTCCTTGTAATATCAGCCTATCTGCCAGTGAAAGTTCTGGCAAAATCGGTCTAGCCGTTTCGGAGATTACCCGGAACAAACAAACAAACAGACAGACAAAAATTTAAGAAAATGGTTGTTTTGTTGTAGGTGCCGAATACCTACACTTTCAAATGCATTTACTAAAAAGCTGTTATTTTGACATCACAAACAGACGCTTCAATTTTATTTATTTGTATAGATGTATAGAAGATATGTGTGGATTTACCACACTCGCTGTAAACACGGTGAAGAAAAACATCGTGAGGAAATCCGTATGTTCAAGGACAACAAAATACGAGGATATGTGACACCCACTAAGCCTGAGGCCGTAATCGTATCATGTCGCATTAGTTATCGAACGCCTATATATGATTGAACCAAAAACAGAAATTCTAAGGCTGAGATTCAGAGACGAATCTAAGCGTGGACTCACGCTTCCATACGTCAAAATTCTATACAGTTTTGACATATGGAAGCCAAAGTCTACGCTTAGAATAGTCTCTGAATCTTAGCCTTAGTACCTAGGCTCATAAGCTAAGTTGCTACTAAACCCTACCTGCAAAGCTTAGGCTCCCGGGTTAGATGTCCTATCGCATGTAAACTGAGCTGAGTATAAAGTCTGTATAGTGCAGGGATATGAATGAGTTAGTACTTAGCGTGTAGGTATTTATTATATTCTAACGTAATTGCATTGGTAAGCAAATCAGGAATTGCAAATTCAGAAGTTCCTCACCATCTTAATGTTATCAAATATTGTCCCTCTTCAATTGATATAACTGTCTTGTCGACTTAACTGACAATCCTTCTGTATATTTATCCTCTAAATACTGTTTGTTAAGCAAATTCGCCCACTCAATACTCTAAGCTATGCTAATTTCTACATAGAACAAAGCTACTTTCACACTTCAATATTTACCCACCATTCACAAGGATTGTGTACCTACTTGAATCTTGATAGTCAAGGAGCTAGCTTCATCTGAAGCTTCGCACCTATTTACCAGTATGTCTCAGTCATTTTCCAATTCCAAGCATTTGATTGAATTATATTTTTTAAGCCTTTTTTCATTTAATTATGTTAATGCGCCGACAATGATTACTTAACGTAGTGTATATGCAAAATAAGATTTTTGAAGATTTTTTGTCGGTTTCATTTTTTTCCTGGACACTGACTCTCAAAGAGGAAAATAAACTCCTTGTAACGGAGCGTAAGATCCTGAGAAAGATCTTGGGTGCAGTGCAGGCAGAGGATGGATCATGGAGAAGAAGAAAGAATAAAGAAATAGAAGATCTGGTGGCCGAACCAAACATCATCGGCGAGATAAAAGCTGGCTCGGACACCTCGAAAGAATGGGAGAAGATCGGGCAGTGAAACGAGCGTACCAAGGACGGCCGAGTGGTCGACGACCAGTCGGCCGTCCTAGGTACCGCTGGAGTGATGAGGTCGACAAGGACTTGCGCGAACTCCAAGTTGCGAATTGGCAGGAGATGGCGCAAGACAGACCGAAGTGGCGGCTCTTATTATCGGAGGCCAAGACTCATTTTGGGTCACTGCGCCCTCTTAGTTAGTTTTTTTTTTTGTCGGTTTCAACTAAAAGATAAACATATTACTATAAGTTTGCAACGCCCTTTACAGGGCGGTACTGCAGTCCTTGCAGCCATGTCAAGTTGACAATAGTGTGTTGAAGTGTTTGGACAGCAACATCACTATACCAGTCCGACTATAGTCGGAGCATGAAATAAAATATATTCCATTGCAGAGAGGCGTGAAACAGGGAGATGTTATTTTTCCGAAACTGTTCACGAACGCATTGAAGGATGTTTTAAAGCTCTTGGACTGGAAAGGATCTGGTATCAACATAAATGACGAGTACATCACTAACCTTCGTCTTGCGAGCATGAACCGGAAGACGTAGTGTAGGCCGGCCCCACACAATATGGATCGACAACCTAGTCAGAACCGCGGGGATCCGTTGGATGCAAGTAGCCGAGTAGCCGAACCAAGTGGCGTTCTATGGGGAGGCCTATGTTCAGCAGTGGACGTCTTCCGGCAGATAATGACGATGATAATAAATTATGCATAAACATACAATAAATAAAACGTTTTAAAGTTCTTCGCATCCTCAAACATCTTTCCGGATAGAACCGTAACCTCCTCCTATATACCGCTAAATAAATGAATCAGTAAATGCAAATAGGCAAAACCTAGCAACGCATGTGCGAATTGTATGAATATGCCATTATTCATCTGTTGCGGCATTTGATAGGTAGGTACCAATTTGTAAAACAATACTTATATGAAAAAATATTTAAATCAATGCCATTTGCGTAATAATTTTATTGCGTTCTTAAAGATAGATGCGATAGATTTAGTCAAAGCAACGAAGGAGTAGAATATGAAGTTATTTTAATGAATGAATGTAAACAATAAATCATTATTGTTTGTCCGCCGACTCACCTGATTGTGAGTCGGCACTTAAAAGATTTCATCCCGTTTTTAACATTGTAGGTTTTTACTTGGTGGTAGGACTAACTCTTCTGCGAGTGTCCATCTGGGTTGGTACCACCGCTTTGCTCGTGAAGTCTGCCGCCAAGCAGTAATGGGCAAGCATTACTATGTTCCGGTTTGATGAGCAGAGTATCCAGTGAAATTACTGGGCTTATGAGACTTAATACCTAATGTCTCAAGGTAACGAGCGTATTGCAGTGCCGCAGGCCTTTGTGTTTGCAAGTTCTGAGTGGCACTGCAATTATCATGGGTCGGCGTTACGCTTACCATTAGGCAAACGACCAGTTCGTCTCGTTATCAAATAGCACAAAAATAACCAGTTATCGGCCAGTGAAAGTTCCGTCAAAATCGGTCCAGCCGTTTCGGAGATTACCCGGAACAAACAGACAAACAGATAGACAAAAATTTTAAAAATTGTCGTTTTGTTATTGGTACCCTATATATACTTTCATATGCATTTAGTAAAAAGCTGTTATTTTGATATTACAAACAGACACATCAATTTTATTTATTTGTATGTATAGATATACTTTGTACTATTTTTTTAGCCAATTTCGCTTTCTGCACTATTTACTGTATAAATGAATTAATGCAAAAGAATGTCAATTTATTTAAATGAAAATATAAAAAAATAATGCATGTGTTAATTTTTATACCTTTGCGTGTTACGTGGTTCCGCATACTACTACAAATTTTGAATATTAGAGTGTTACGGTTTAAATTGTAAACAAACCATGAATATGTAAACTATTGCACGAGCCTTGAGTTCACGCTCTCTTTGATCTCTCTCTGCAGCTGTCCAAAAAACAACGTACCCGAGAATACTGTAAACTAATAATACATATTCCACTACGAGTTCTCTATTAGGGGCCCATTAGGGGCAGTGTAGACGCTTATAACAACGAGCGCGGATTTCGTGATACTCGAAATGCGCGATTGGTGTAAAAGCGTTGTTATTCTGACAAGCAAACGTACGTTTGCATAAGCGTCTATGGTCTGCATTGTTAGGCTAGCAAAACAGAGAGAGTAAAGGGCGGCATTACGTGTGATAGCCACCGCGTCTTCATTGGTCTGTCGATTTATTTTACGAACAGGACATAGCAAATAAAAATATTAGTGACGTGCACATGACCTCGCTTTGTGAATCTAGGCGAGTTACGAACGTAATTATAGACATTACTGCTATAAAATAACGTTAACAACTTGGAAAGTTACCACATACGTTAGCTGCTTAACTACCTGCTAATCGAGTCAGATCTGCTTCAGTTTTGTAATTATACTTGAAAATCCAAACCAGTATTATAAATTTTAAATTGTATTACAAATATTGTATAGTCGATTTAATGAAATTTTGTGTTTAGATTGGTATCTCTAGGTATATAGAAACTTGTGTAGGCAAGATTTTTATTAAGAACTAGCTGTGCCCCGCAGCTTCGCTCACGTAGCCTAAGTTACTCCTTGTAACATCAATATCTGCCAGAAAAAGTCCTATCAAAATCAGTCTAGCCGTTTTGGAGATTACCCGGAACAAACATAGCGACACGCAAACATTTTAAAAATCGTGCTTTGTCATATTTACCGTATATACTTTCATATGCATTTAGTGAGAAGCTGTGATTTTGATATTACAAATAGACACTTCAATTTTATTTATTTGTATAGATTGGTACCTACCTAGTTTGTCAATTTTGTGTAGATTTCTTAATCATTTATTTCTTGGATATGACAGTACCTACTTATACTAATGCATCAGTAGTTGCCATATTTTTTAGCTTTACAATGTATGTACCTATACTTTGGACAATGGCTACAAATAAATGTATTTTCTTTCTTTCTTTCATTCTCTCCATATACTCCGCTTCGCGATGTTGACCGAGTTGAATGGTGCTGCCCATTCCGTGCATATTCCCTGAGTCATCTCTTACGATCACCACCGACACCGACAGGACCACCCCCTGTTGATACACCGGGGCCCTAAGAAAAGCGAACGTAAGATAAAAAAAGTATTTTTTTTTTTAATTTTTTGAATTGCTTTTGACTCTTTTGAGTCAAAGCAATATATCAATAATTTTCAAAAAGCTCCTACATTACGACCTCTGTTGTCTCAACACGTTACGAATCTATTATGTATATCAAGGCAGCCGAGCCATTTTTCAAATTATTAGACAGCTACCTACGAGCTATCCCACGCATTGTTTAACAATAGTGTAGATAACATCAATAACGACTCGATGCACGAGAAACAATAATTCAAAGCACGCCGACATAATTGTATAAGCTAAATTTGCTATTGCCACACATTTTAATGATACTTATAAGCTATTTGGTAATAAACAGATAATAATAAATAAGTAAAGGAAAGAAGTAAGATTTATAAGAAAAGAAGTAAGATTTATAAGAAAAGAAGTAAGATTTATAAGTACAGAAAATTGCAAAATAAGTTATTTTTAACCGACTTCCAAAAAAGGAGGAGGTTATCAATTCGGTCGGTATTTTTTTTTTTTGTATTTGTTTCCTCAGATCTTGGTCATTTATAAACTGATTTGGCAAATTCTTTTTTTATTTGAAAGGATATACTTTCAGATTGGTCCCATAGAAATTTCATCAAAATCGGTTCAGTAGTTTGTCACTGAAGTCGGTTCGTCGCTTTTTTAAAGCAATTTTTTTAGTAACTGAACATTCCCGATTCAAAAACAAAGCCTACCTACTTTAAAAACGGAACTTTATCAAAATCAAACAACGGTTACATCAAGTCGTTGATCGTGTTCTCGAAACGATTCGGTTACGTAGTAAACAATTTCCTTAGTTTGGCGATGTTTCAATTTTTTGTAAACCATGGTTTATTATCTATACACTTCTTCTTCGTCTTGTCACTTGAATTCTCATTCAAGTGATGCGAAGTACTGCAATGAGATCTCTCTCATTGCAGTATACTTCGCATCATAAATTCACCTATTTTCCCGTCTGTCATATTAATTATAACAAGGAGTATTCATTTCAAGGGTAAGTCAACTCAACTGCGTAAATGCATCGTCTCATTATGAGTGGTTAACTACTTTATCTAATTCCCGGTTCAGGTTCAAGAGCAATTTGTATTAAGGACAAGAAAGGACATTTCAATTGTACTTTGGTGATGCAAAATGCGTAATTGTATTGAATCATCTTGTTTTTCCAGCTGTACAAAAGTGGACGGATTTTGAGACTTGCCTTCCCTCGAAAGTCAGATTATGTCATAATCAATAGCTTAACGTTTGATCACTAACTCGCCTATTCTCAACTGAGGTTGTAACCAAGGCTAAACCAAGAATTAGATTGGCTCTCGTCTCAAGTGTCAGTATCAAATTTATGATACCAAAATATAATTCGGGACCAATCAGAGGTTAGCTAACCAGGCGAGTGTTACAAAATATCCTACCACCATGCAAAGTTTGCATCATGATCTGCTGCCTTATCAGCTAGCAATCTTGTGTTCGTTTTCAATACCAGACCGATTAAAACCAGCGGTCACTAGTCTTCGTGTGGAAGGAGTTGTCAATAGTTTTCGCTTCTTTTCGTTTTGTAAGAGCTTATTTCTTTAATAACCAGCGAAAATTCTGGACTATTCCTTCCACACGAAGACTACTGACCGCTGGTTTTAATCGGTCTGGAATTGAAAACGAACACGAGATTGTTAGCTGATAAGGCAGCTGTTCCTCTTTATCAGAAGTGTAACCTAATTGTTGGATGTATATCTTCGGGCTTCGATACCTATACGAGTATAGATCTGCACCACGATTACCTTTTCAATCCTACTATCCTACTAATATTATAAATGCGAAAGTGTGTTTGTCTCTTTGTTGGTTTGTCCTTCGTTCACGCTGCAATGGAGCAACGGATCGACGTGATTTTTGGCATAGATATTTTTGGCCTAGGCTACTTTTTATCCCGGAAAATGCGCAGTTCCTGTGGGCATGCGGGTGAAACCGCGGGCAGAAGCTAGTCTATCAATAATTTTTCATTGTGGAAGTATTGTATTAATCTGTGAATAGCGTTGTGGGATGCGCAAAATAATTTTATTTTCTATATTTCTTAAACTTTTGTTTATGTAAAGAGCAGGTGTTTGCTGTTCCAAAAAAAAAATACAAGTCGATGTTAAAAAAAGTTACATAAAAAACACAACTGTCTTACCCAGTGTTACTCGGGCTGATGTAAGGATTCTAAAGATACCTCATACACCCAAATCGGTTCAGGCATTTAAAAGTTATGGTGGAATAAAGAAACTCACATACATAGAACATGAACCCCGAAAACATTATACTCCTTTTTTGTGCAGTCGCGTAATAACATCTCATCACTAAACGAGACTGATTGATCACTTCCGGGTCTACTTTCTTAGAACTATCAACAGCATTCAGCTGGTAGCAAACTCGAAGTTATTCGCTTAGACAAGCTAATCAAGACGTAGAAACACTTTTACTAGGAACGTGAACCGGTTTTAAAGTTCCGCAATCTGCAGTAAAATCGAAACAAACCTCGATTTTGGAAACTATACGAATCAAAATAAGAAAGAATCGTTGGTATAGACTAACGGAAATTTTTATTCCTTGGTTTGATTCACTCAAATACTTTAAATAGGTAAATAAAATTTGATATTTACGATTTTTATACTTTACAAATTTTTTTTTGTTCTTTTGAGTACTAAGACGGTTGGTTGCTTCATGTTAAGCATAAAACCAGCCCATAACAACCGCAGTGCAACTCAGGATTTAGGAAACCAAAAGCCTTCGCGGCAAGCAGTCTTGTCATCACCTTCAATATTAAAAAAACTAACCATATTGTCACAATCATGTTTCTTCATACAATAATATACAATAAGTATATTTATTGTGTGTGTTACCTTGTGAGTAGGATTGCAATTGTAATTAAAGTGAGCCAACTGACAATTTTTTTTTTGCTATATGGTAACGATACGAGCTGGTCGTAAACATAACGCCAGCTCATAACAATTGCAGTGCCACTCAGAACTTTGAAACACAAAGGCCTGCGCGGCACTGCAGTGCGCTCATTACCCTGGGACATTAGGTATTAAGTCTCATAAGCCCAGTAGTTTCACTGGCTACTCTGCTCATCAAACCGGAACATAAAAATGCTTGCACATTACTGCTTGGTGGCAGACTTCACGAGCAAAGCGGTGGTAACAACCCAGACGGATACTCGCAGAAGAGTTAGTCCTACCACTAACCTGATCTATCTAAATTTTTTATCACTGAACACTGTTACACACAAATCCATTCACTCTTCAAATGAGCGCCAATCGAACGTCCTCAATCCACTTTAGCAATATCCGAAGCATGCATCGCTACACGCTTTAATGAAAGTGGACAAACTGGATCTGTTAACTTTGTCTCAGATAAGAACCAACACAATCAAACAGATAACTGCAAGATGTGCAAGCATTACTGTGTTCCGGTTTGATGAGCTAAGTATAATCAGTGACATTACTGAATGTCTCAGGGTAACGAGCGTAATGCAGTGCCGCGCAGCCTTTGTGTTTTGAAGTTTTGAGTGGCACCGACCCTGAGATACCCGGGTATTGATCGCCATTTGATACAACACGCAGCCCTCAAGGACTATTCGAATTGAGCT
The DNA here is from genome assembly GCA_907269065.1 of Crocallis elinguaria. Taxonomy (NCBI): domain Eukaryota; kingdom Metazoa; phylum Arthropoda; class Insecta; order Lepidoptera; family Geometridae; genus Crocallis; species Crocallis elinguaria. Next base: position 6,988,378 of record OU026076.1, read on the forward strand.
CTCCCTCAAAAAGTCAGATATCCAAACGCAAAGTCCAGCGGGCAAGATGTACGCTGAAAGCTTACTAATAAAGGCCGTCATGCCAAACCCTATCAAAAGCCTTCGAGGTATCGAGAGAAAGAGCAAGTGACACATAGGAGATATACCCTATTCATAAAAAAAGGAATAATTTAAATCGGTTGAAAGAGAACTGACATTGATTGAATCGGCGGATAAATCGAATAACATTGCCAGAAAAAAAAACAGACAAATTGAGAACCATCTCCTTTGTTGGAAGAATTAAAAAAAAAACAAATGTGCAGCACCTATTTGTTCGGTGCTTGGGTGTAAGAATATTTATCTAAGCTTGTACTAATTCTAAGTACGTAATTCTAAGTTTTACAAGTTTTCTGGTTGGTTTTCCACATCGGTATACATTTGCGACACTGTTATTTTGGTAGGCATGGAATGTAATGTGATTATAACGGTAAAAAATACTGGATTGTGGTACAAACGAGTCTTCGATTACTTTAAATTTACTTATTACTCGTAACTTCTTAGCAGTGATTAGGAGTAGTTCCTCAAAGCTTCTATAGTTTTTTTTCTTGTCTGGCTCCTGAAACACAGTTGTTACTAGTTCGGGAGCCTATGGATTCATTACTTGTTGTAATATTTATTTATGTCAATAAATAACTTTTTACTTTACTTTACTCTATAGGTACGAATAAAAATCAATTCGTAATATAAATACCTATATATAGGTTTCTTTTATCTACTACAATAACTTATTCGTTCAGGCTGCTGCATTTGAGAAGCAACTCTAAGTTTAGCATTATTCGTTATCCTCGACCACATCTTCGCAATTCTGCGAGATAATGGCCACAGACTATTATAGATTATAGACTAGCTGTGCCCCGCGGCTTCGCTCACGTAGCTTAAGTTACTCCTTGTAATGTCAGCTATCTACCAGTGAAAGTCCCGTCAAAACCGGTCCAGCCGTTTCGGAGATTAGCCGGCACAAACAGACATAGGTACAAGTAGTTTAAAAACGTTTTTTTTTTTAGTTACCGAATATACTTTTACATTTATTAAAAAGCTGTTATTTTGATATTACTAACAGACACTTCAATTTAATTTATTTGTATAGATTATTCAGTATTTGTATGTGCTTTTTATTTTATTTCTAGAATACTTAATACTACGTAAACGTTTCGTAAATTGGGATGTTGACTGATTTTGGGAAAGTGTTTAAAACGATGCGTATGGGCCTAATATAACCCAAAATATTTAAATTTACTTTTTAAAACAACTAATATTTTAATTATCATGTATTTAAAATGCCGTTTTAAATTTTGCTCCAAAACGGCAGTGACGTCACATGTTCAATTACCACAGAGTAATTTTCTATAACACTGTAAAGTGACAAGCAAAGAGAATATAACCACTACTACCTAGTCTGTGCTACGTTTAGTGACAAGTTCATTCGATGCTTTCTGTGTATGTATTGTTATGTATTAAAATATGAGTTCTAAGTTTTTTGAGCTTATTGATTTATATATATGCTTTGGTTAATTAATACACTTTGGATCTTAGAATCTACGATTACTGTTATATATTCATTGTTGGTTATAGAAATAATGATTTTTGGTATAAAAAGTAGGTACTTACACGGAGGTCTTCACATTTCTAAATTCAGCAGAGCAGAAATTATCGTTTGTCGAGAAGAAATTGGCCACCGTAAAACAATCAACTCTCGGCAAATTGGAATTATTTGCCTTTATGAAGCCACTTTCCATCATGGGAGAATATTCAAGAGTCGAAATAAAAGAAAAATAGGCGCGGAATTCACAGCACAGATAAATAATCATAGAAATCACTCTAAAATACTGAGCAGTTAAGCGCAACGAGCTATATACTCATTGGAGTTTTGGCGGGAATGCGAAAATGTTCTGTTGTTGATTTTGTGTTATTTACTAAAACCTTTGTTTTATAGAATGTTAATGTGTAATAATAGTGGATTATTAACCATTAAGTGTTCGTAAACTTGCATGAGTGAAAGGCAAATAGTACAAAGACGAAAAACGTGTATTTTCGTATTCTATCCAAAACTCCATAGAAGCTTCAGTAAACTATCCACCAATTTACTGAAGCGTCACTTCGACTCGACCGCGCCTAGACTAAACTTTAACGTGACTTTGACGACTTTCATGCACCAAAACTAGAGATTTATTATATATTATTACTTATATAACTTGACACTAGTTAAATGCGCAAATCACGTGGAGCCAAAAACAAAACAAAAAAAAATATATCCTCCTTCCGATTGAAACAGTGACGTCACGGGCGTTTTAGGTCACGTGACTTCGGATTGATGTGATTACATTTTGATTATTTAATTTAAATTAAATTCCTTAAAAATAAACAAAAATATTGTGTTTAATAGGATTTCTGTCACAAAAACTACCGTTTCGCGGCAAAATTATATTTTTATTTGAATACAGTCAACAACCCAATTGTTAAAGCAAAGGTAACTATGCAATAAAAAATATAAATGCCCATATTTTTACAAATTAAAGTTATCAACAAAGTAAACATAGGTAAATTGCCCATATACAACAAATTGTACAAAAAATAAAAGTTCTATTGTGTAATACACAATTACAAATCAGTTTCCTTATTGCAGCACGTTTTATATCTACCCAACGATTAAAGAATAAATAAAAAGTTGCTTTTAACAAAGGTTTTATTCCTGTAATTTGCGACATTGTCTATGGATAATAGACAGCGATGTTACTTTTTAAAGTATCTAGTTAGTTGGTTGTGCAAAATAACAAAAGAATCAAGAAAATTAATACTCAAACAATAACGACCTTACTTTTCCTGAAGCTACCCTGTTTACCGCCTTTCCCCCTGCTTCAAGGTTTTAAATCTTACTCAATAAATAACGTAAATTCTACGTTACATACGCAAAACAGTTTCAGCACTTTACTAAAAATTCAAGTTTCGAACGAAACCGAACAACCAAAAACTAACATTTACATCTTCAGTATTTTTTTTTTCTACTTTCGTGGCCAGACACGGTTTGTGTATTTTGCCAATCTTCAGTATTGTTAAATTGCAGCTTTTTACAATTCACAATGACGTGGTTTCCGTATCCTGGTGTACCGTGAACCTAGGAAAAGTCAAGGCTGCACGAATGCATGATTACAATCTTCAAGCGGCCCGTACTTCGTCTAATTGTGGTGAAACAGATCTCGTGATGTAGATTATGTACATTGTGACCACGAAAGCACTTGTTAGAGAATTTAAAAATAAAGTAGAGTGAACTTTGCAGTCTTTGTTATCTGGTACTTGTACTATTGGAACGCTTGCGTGGAATGTTGTGGAATGGAGCGGTCGTGAATGGTGAACTTTAGGTCTGAACACGCAATCGTGTAGTGAAAATGATACCGGCCATACATTTTTACATATTAATATCATTTGCTGCCTTTCTTGTTTGCTACCTATGAATTTCCCTCTACAAATGTGGCAATTTACCAACGCTCTTTTCACATAATGCACCCAAGTCTATATTTTTTTCTTAAAATTGGCCTGTGATACACAAGTACTTATTATTTATTTACATTACGATACCACGCTCGAACACACATAATTTCCGGTTGTCCGGTTCCGCAACTGCTTTTTGCCTTTAGAAAGTTACGTATAAAACTGGCCGTCTCATTAGTATTGTTCGCCGTACATTTGCTAATAATTAAGGAGTCGAGTTGAAGGAGCGGTGTAGAGGCGTCGTTGGTTACTGAACGCAACGGTTTGACAGAGTGAGTGCTCAGGCGATCGTGTAAGGAATTCCAAGCAATGTTTAGGTGTTTACGGTTAAATGGACAGTGGACAAGGTAGTGTTGTGCTTGCTTTTTTTCTTTTAATTCTGTCTACATGACGCAAATTGTTTGAGGAACGACTTTGCACAAAATTGAGTAAAATTGTATTGGAAAACCCTGAAAGAGGGCCCCAAACCCGAAAGTGATTTTAGACCGTGTAAAGGTAGCTTTAATTATTACTGGAAGGGGTAACGTGCCGTCCAAACCAGGATGGCAATAATTTGTATATATCACTAGAGGTTACTCATACAACCACTGATCGACCTGAAAATTGCCAATTTCAACCCAATACCGTCCTTAAAATTATCGCTGACTTGTTTAGCTTTATATTTCCATATTTGTCGCTACAATGCCGCTTGCACTATAGCGTAATGTAGACAATGTATTTTGTCGGCTTGTGGTTTGGGTTCTGTTACAAAATAAATGTATTTTTCAATTGTTTCTTATTCCTATAGATGCGGTTGCATTCCAGGGCCCTATTTAATAAAGCTGACAATTCGACATATATGTCAAAAAATGACATAACTGTAGAATTGTCGCGCTTAGGCTGTTTAATAAAAGTGACAAATATGTCAAAAATCGACCGATGAAATCTTGACATATTTGTCATCTAAAAACGCGTTTAATAAAACTCGACATATGTCAAAAAAACCACAGTCTTTAATCTGACAATAAGAAAATTGTCGTGACAAATTTGACAATTTTCCACCATGACAATTTTGTCGCCTGTAAGTTTTATTAAACAGAAAAACTGTCGAATTGTCACTTATTGACATATGTCGGACTTGTCGGATTGTCAGCTTTATTGTTGCAGCAAACGCAATAATGAGTCAAGTGCAGATGTTGATAATCTCCGATAGACGTTCGTCGACAGAGTGCCAATTTTAGGATGGTAGCTAGCAAGGTGAACACCAAAAATGCCCTACCACCAAACATTATGGCTTAGTCAAGTTGATCTACGAGAAATAATGGATACACACACTAAAAAATAATTGAATAAGAAACTCAAAAATCCAAGCTCAACCTTTGGTAAACTAAACCTCCAACCGCACTCCAACTTAGTTTAGGATGGAGTGTGATTGGAATCTCATAATCATCTAATAAACTAATATAACGTAGTCTTGATAGCAGTTACATATTTGAGCCTTTTGGGGTTGAGACACTTGGACCGTGGGGACCTAGAGCTCATCAAATTTTTAAAGAACTTTCAGGGCGTCTGGTCGAAGCCACACGTGACCAAAATGCTGGCCTCTACTTAGGTCAAAGATTAAGCATTGCCATTCAACGTGGCAATGCTGCCAGCATTTTGGGAACGTTGCCTACTGGTAGCGGATTATTAGATTAAGATTGTAAATAAATTAGTGTGTATTTTATTTAGTTATTTTAGTTTATGTTGTTTACTTTTTCTGTTATTATAATAAAGAACCCACAGCATAAAAAAAAAAACTAATGCCGCATTCAAAACGGACCGAAATATTGCTAAGCCACGATTAGTTTTAACATATGTATTTAGTATCACGAGCGCTACACTTAACATATTAATTCACATGTTTTCGTCACGTGCTTATTAAGTAGGTAAACAATTAAACATGCAACTTACGACTTGCAACCACGAGTTGCAACAAAATGCGTATTGAAATTCAGACTTTGTCGAAAGAGTAATTCTTGTATATAAATAAACATGTATAGTGTATACACATTTATTTCGGCTATCTCCGAAACGACCCTAACGATTTGTATGAAATTTTGTATTTAGATAAGATTTTTGCTTTTAGTTACCCTACATAGTTGTATTTCCTGTAAAAGCGCAATTTTACGTCATTTTTTTATAATATCGAAGCCTTGATATTTAAAACTAATTCTCCATGTTTCTACTTAACTTTATTAAATTTACCAGGGGGTTGGACTAACTGCTTTGCTGGTGTAGTCTACCGCCAAGCAGTAACGTGCAACTATTGCTGTGTTCCTAAAATGTCTTACGGTAACGAGCGCAATGCAGTGCCACGCAGATCTTAGTTCTGGGTGGCACTGCAATTGTTATATATATGGGCTGCCGTTATGCTTGTCATCAGGCAAACGACAAGCTCGTCTCGTTATCCAATAGTATAAAAAGGTTACTTTTCGTAAAACATTTTCACTATAATTTAAATAAAAAATTACATTTAAAAAATTACAAAATTAAACTATAAACTGAAATAAAATTCCAATAATCCTAATCCAAACACCACACCCATTCTGGTCTGATTGCTATGTTGCATGGCAAAGCCTTCATATCAAGAAAAGAACAGCATTTTGGTGGCGTTTTTGTAATTCAATTTTTAAAAGGCCAATGGATTGTTTTAATATCACCGTGCGGAATATAAAAAAGTATCAAAAGCTTTCAATAATCATAAAACCAACGCAGTCATAAATTACAAATTCACTGCAGGCGTCCATAGCACGCTTTTTTTAGTAGGTACTCAAGTTTTGCTTAAACTTTGAAAGTATAAGCAACTTTCTGTAATTTTGACGGTCAAAGTTTTGCTCTTATATTTTGAAAACATACTTTCGTATTGTGAATATTTATTGGGCAATTTATTTACTACGTAATATGTAGTTTTGTATCTTTAAACATTGTCTCGAAACCACCTCGACTCAGCTATACCTCGTGTATATTAGCTTTGAGAGCTATGTCAGTGACTTTCGTTCTCCTGCGAATCGCCTCAATTCGTATTTTCATAGTTAATTATATAAACCAAATTTTGTAGAGAGACGAGTAGCGAAATATAATACAAGAAATAATTTAGCAATTTACTACCCAACGTTACATTTTACTCTCATTTTATTATGTACTAGTTGCTGCCCGCGGTTTCACCCGCGTGGAGATATTGGACTTCATGGGTTTTATTTTTTTGCGCGGAACCCTAATTATTTTTCTAAAATGAAAGTATCCTAAGTTACTCATAACATCAACTATCTGCCAGTAAAATTCCCGTCAAAATCGGTCCAGCCGTTTCGGAGATTACCCGGAACAAATAGACAGACAGACAAAAAATGTATTAATGGTTGTTTTGTTATAGGTATCGTATATACTTTCATATACATTTCCTAAATAATCTAAGTCATAAGTAGCCTAAGTTACTCATAACATCAACTATCTGCCAGTGAAATTCCCGTCAAAATCGGTCCAGCCGTTTCGGAGATTACCCGGAACAAATAGGCAGACAGACAAAAAATGTATTAATGGTTGTTTTGTTATAGGTATCGTATATACTTTCATATGCATTTCGTAAAAAGCTGTTTTTTGATATTACAAACAGACACTTCAATTTTATTTATTGGTATAGATCAATAAATAGTTAGTAATGTACAGTCGATTTACTACGACAGGGTTTTTTTCGGGGTTTTCCTACCTACCTTCCTAACAATCAGCGATGCATATATTTATGCTGAGAACATATAATAATATATTAAATAGATACTAAAATTTGATGTAACCTATCATAATGTTTTTACTGCGCTTCTTTTCGGTTGTTGGTTTTACGTTCAGATCCGGAATCAACGCTCAACGTGTCATTAAGTCATTATTTGAGTATTTATGTTGTATTACGATTGACCATAATCTCACCTGTTGGTAAGTGACCATGCGATAGACGAGGAAACTCCCTTGCCTAGACGATGCGAACTCACCCGGGATCGGCAAACACAAGTCAACTAAAATCCGATCCGATCTTGTTGGTTGAGAGTTTCGCGCTACGGTTTTTCTTACGGTTTTCTTCACGTCTATTCAATGAAACTTAACATGCAGGATACATAACATGTCTAAATAGTTCGTAAAGAAAATCTTCGAAAAAGAGCATCATTACTAAATTAGAGTAATTTTCGTTTACCTATACAAACAGTAAATTACAATTATTATATTAATATTAAAATAACATTAAATAATGACAATATAAAAAATCTCTACTAACTATTTCGATCTATGTATCTTGCATAAAAGTATATGAAATTAAAGTGTCATTAAAATCTGTTCATTCATTTCGAGATTAAAAACTTGAAATATTGTATGGAAAGCCGTAGGGCGTAAACGTTCGGAAGAAGAATATCCATATATCATAGTGGAAAGGCATTTTCATGTGAACACCCGTCTATGGATAACTACTATATGTATATAGTAAACTTTTACATATATGTTACTTGATTTAAGAAGCATCGCGGCGCCACTTGCGTTGGTGACTGTATAGACCGATGCGAGAAAGGGTCCCCGGTCGCATTCGCGACAAGTGAATGCCCAGGTGGTCGGGGGTTGGACGCCTGCTTATGGTTAACTATAATACACTCAAGTGTAAAAATCTATCGTTAATCACTTAGATGTTTCAAGGCAAGCGTGCTTCATCGTCGACCGCATCGTCACTTAACAACAGGTGAGATAGCGGTCAAATAAAGATGTCCAGGCCATAGATTCACCATGGAGATTCCTGTAGGAACAGTGCATTTTTACGGGATGTACCCTGTGTTACTCTCCGGTCCATAAACTATATCTATACAAAAAAATGACGTCAATCCGTTGCTCTGTTGCTGCGTGCAAGAAGGAGAAACCAACAAACACCCTTTCGCATTTATAACCCTTTTTTACGGACCACTAAAACTTACCTATGTTAATTGTTAAAAAAATCGTACACTCACATCACAGATAACTGTTATAAAAAATATTTTCTACGGATAGATACATAAATCCTACTAATAACCTATGTGAAAGTGTTTTTGTTGGTTTGCTGATTTGTCTTTCTTTCACGCAGTAACGGAGTGACGGATCGAAGTGATTTTTGGCATAGATATAGTTTATGGATCGGAGAGTAGCATAGGCTACTTTTTACCCCGGAAAAATGCACGGTTCCTATAGGAACGCGGGAGAAATATGCGGGCAAAAGCAAGTACTACATAAATGTTAAATTACATTCCAACTTAAGAAAATTGTTTAAAAATAACATGGCACATAAAAATGCGAGCACGAGTTATAAAGACGCATTATTTATTTATTTACATAACTGAATAACACCCAAACTAGTTGAGCAACGTAACGTGTAATTGTAACAGACAACGTTCCACTTTATATACATATAGGTAACGGTTATACACTATTTGTGTAACGCGTTATGCAACCAACTTTATGTAGACGACGTTGATGTCTTTTATATGGATTTATGAAGCGCGCGCGCATTTGCCTATGCTTTTTTTTAAATAAAAAAGTAAAGCACTAAGCTTTACTTTTTTCAGGTGGTGTGCAGGTTTTGCAAGCATGTATACATTTATTTTATTGTTACTAGACAGTGTGTTGATTTTTTAATGTAGGTTAATATTTATTTCGATAATGTAATTTAATACTACTTGTTATTTAATACATAGATATTTATATAAAATTTAATCCTTATATAAATAATATTATACAATGTGTTAACATGTAAATTTCTTTTGAGTATAAATTACAATAATTACTTTTGTATATTTTTAAAAGTGTAGAATCTTTCTTCAGAATTTTTACTATTAATTAACTGTCTAAGTTTTATATGAATTTACAATTTGTAATTTTATCTAGTATTTAAAATACATTTTTGAACAATTATTCAATTTACCTTTTAAAATTAAACTCACTTTTTCATACAATTATTTTTTTATTTCATTACAATTTAAGTAGAAACTGATACATAAAAAATGTCATAATTTTTTGCATTGTCGGACAATGCCTCTCAATCCATTGTTATGTATCGAAGCGAGAATTCCTATAATTGTGCGTAAGCGCAGTTCTCACGTAAACGCAGTTATTTACCCAAGATTTACAATTTCAAATGTCATCGCAACGTAATGAGCGAAGAAAACGAAACCTCACTGATATCATTACGACTGCACGCTACCTTGTTACTCCAACGTAATTTTATCTGTTAAAAATAATTGCGGATTAATTATAAAATTTCACTCACCGTAAGGGAGACGACGTAGAGCGTCCACTAAAACTTCGTTCCAAAACTCCTTAAAAATATCCTTGATTTTATAATACGGCAGCACCGTTTTTTTTTTAATTCACGTGTCACTTTCTCGGGGAAGGGATTCGGTATTCAAATCGCGAATCGATATTCGAGATTGCGTGGGGTGATGTGAGGAACGAGCGTGTTGCTGCGTTCCGTTCGGAGCGGCGACTGCGAGACTCTTCGCGCGAGGAGGTTCGTTCCCCCGCGTTCGGTCAACGCAGGTCGACAGATGTATTAAACCCGACCACTCAGCAGAAATAAATCCTCAACGTACATTACTTTCTACCCCTGGCACGTTATGCCTTCACGAGAAAATTGCACGCAATGGTTAACAACCAATGTATTGCCACGGTGCTACACATTTGGATGAAGGTAATAAATATACAATGAGCGTTCGTGAATCGATTCGCTTCTGGGAAATAATAATGAAAATTGGTTAATGTCATCCATTATGGATTAGCTTAATCTTGAAAGACGATGCGACCAATCAATTTGTTTTTATCAGAAAATTGGATTGACAAGCTTCGCTCACTGAAATATGCAAACTTTAAAATAATCTCATCAAGTCTATACAATCGAATCAAACTTACAAGGTCAAAACAAAAGTCACAACAGAATATGTGAATTATTTCAGAAAGCACCTTGCAAAAGCAGGGAAAATATTATTATGAAAAAGTAACAAAAAATTTTAAGGGGGGATCTTAAAGCTTCTCGCTTTTTCTTGCTTCTACGCTTTGAATGTTTTGGCGTGTACATACTTGCACATTACTGCTTGGTGGTAGACTACAAGCAAAGTCAGAAAGCCACTCGCAGAAGAGGTACCTAGTTCTACCATCTGGTATGCAAGCATTACACAATGCAGAGCCGCGCAGTTCTTTGTGTTTTAAAGTTCAAATTGCAGTGATTATGAGTAGTTTCAGGAGTAGTCCAAAGGGTAAGTGGTAACATGCGAAGACGCTTCGTGCATTCAAGTCAGGATTAGCTAAGTACATTGTACGTACTCAATAGTAAGATGTACCTAAGAGATCTGTGGATGTATATACACACTAACGCTCGGCTGGACTTGGTGCCAAGCGACATAGCACCTGTTATGGACGACGATATTGTACTTACTAATATTAATTGTTTTCTCATGTAAGTGACATTTAGTCTTAAATGAGAAATAAAGATTCTTTAAATTGAAGTGGCACTGAAATTGCTATGGGCTGCCCTTATGCTTACCGTCAGGCAAACGATACAAATTTACAAATAATAAAAAAATATAAATTTAGCCAAACGAAATTAAAAAATATGCATAACTGATATGATACGTCTATAATGTATGAGCGGTGAAAATGTGCCGATTTTACGTATAAAGAAAGGTGAGGTGGTCACCTTTATGATGTAAAAATCTGACATTGAAAATGTACGACCATAAAATTCCCAAAGAAAAACAAATCATGTTTCAGTTATACCACATCGATTTTCGTTCCATATGTTTACGCTACTCTATTTCTGAATCATTTCAACAGACATGAGAGCTTAAATTTACCTGGCCTTGTCTCCATTACACAATCTTAGAAACTACACGGTAGATATAATTCTAAATTTCCAAAGTGCAAACTGAATTAGTCGATTTGGATCGGATATTGCGCATTTGCGCGTATGTTTTGCGCAACGTCTATTAAGTGGAAAAGGGAAAATATATTGTATATGACATGCCTTTTTATTTCTATACTAAATATAATAAACTCCTCAAAAACTTCGCTGCCAACAGGATACGAACCTGCCTATTCTAGTTGTATAGAACCATCGAGGGTCTAACCCCTAGAGATGCAGTGACGTTTGGTTTGCACGAAATAAAATACACCATTTTTGCCTAGATATAATGCTCTGATTGGCTCAAGGACCACCTCGCACCGATTCCCCGTGCGCTGATACGCTGAGCACTGATATTTGTTCATGCCAGACACGACACTGTTGTGGAATCGGGTAGTGTATGTCATCTCTCGGAGTTAGTACCTTGATGTCTAGACCAGACGCCTAAATCAACTAAACAATCGCTACAAAGCGAAGTCTGGTATATGGAGCTACGGCTTTTAAGCCGAAAGACAAGACAAGTCACACAAGTTCCCACTCGGCCACACTCGCTCTCAAACTCGATAGTCAAATGCTAATCAATAATGTAGATCTATATACTTCAACTCTCGCTTTCTTCTTTACTAACAACATTAAATTCGTTATAAATACTACGGATTAATTCCATTGATAGAGTTCAATGAAGCATGAAGTTGATAAATAACAAGCTTTGTGAAGATAATGATGTAGGTAATTAGATTATACGAGTTTATAAGAGTCATTAATTTAAAGTTGCTTTCTGTATTGTAATCTCGAAAAACATTAATCAGAAAATACAAAACACTATTAGCAAGACCATAAAATAAAGCTTAGCAAACCATACCATACGAATAACCATAAACCATAGCGTGCCGGTAGGATATTTCCTAGTTCCCTCCTGGTCACCGTCTAGTTGAAAATCTATCACTAAACATCACCTGGCTGGCTATATTATTAGGTTTGTTTAGGTCAGATCTTGTAAGCTTAATTTATACCTACTTCATGATGTTTGACTGAGCCGAAATTTTTCATACATATGTAAATCGGATGACAATGCAATGATGATGAAAATGATGAAGATCATGCCACAGAGCTGATCTGATGATGGAGTCGGAAGGTGGCCATTGGAACTCTGTAACGAAACGACGTAACCCCATCGAATTTGAGTTCGTTTGAATTGTCTTTAAAACTACAGGATCCTGCTGATGGAGCCGGAAAGTGGCCACAAGATTACAGAAGCAATTACGTATTTTATAAAAGCTTGTCTGGAAAAATATATTTGCACAAAAAACTTATTTATTTAAAGTAAGTATATAACTAATATAATGACAAAATATGTATCAACGTTTGATATACTTTTATTTTGTAGATGTAACGAAATAAATTTAAAACAAATATATTTCAGAAACCTAGACAATTTAGCGACATGTGAATATTGGGCAAATGAAATAATAATTTATAACAGACTAGCTGCTGCCCACGGTTTCACCCGCGTGGGGATTATGGATTTCATGGTTTTTATTTTTTTGCGGGGAAACCCTAATTCTTTTTCTAAAATAAAAGTAGCTTAAGTTAACCCTTATAACATCAGCTATCTGCCAGTGAAAGTCCCGTCAAAATCGGCCCAGCCGTTTCGGAGATTACCCGGAACAAACAGACAGGCAGACAGACAAAATTAAAAAAAATGGTTGTTTTGTTATAGGTACCGTATATAATTTCGTATGCATTTGGTAAAATGCTGTTATTTTGATATTACAAACAAACACTTCAATTTTATTTATTTGTGTGTATAGTATAGATGTATAGATAAAAATACACAAACGCCTGACCGCAAGAGTAAAGCAATATATTTAAATGTACGTTGTTCAGTGATTTTTTTTATAAAATTAATGTCTCATTTGTTACTTACTATGTATTGACTTCGGGTCTGTAGAAACCGAGACGCTAAGCGACACGAAGCGCACTTTTTAATATATTGATACAATAAAATACACATAAATTAAACTTATTGATCGCACAAAATGCTTCAAAAGTGGTCCCGATAAAAATCTTCCCTTTATTTCAAACCTGCTAAACTGTTGTTATGATCAAGCCCGGGTTCAGTTAAAGTTAGTATTCAATTACATTATATCCTCGGGGAAATCTACTACATGGGCAATTCTATCTTAAATAAACTAATAGAATCGTTGCGCTGGGATTATTAGACCACATCCCAGAAGACTGGCTTATTCGTCTCTTCGTCTCTTCGAGAGCTAGTGTGGCCGAGCGAGAACTTGTGCGACTTTAATCCTACGCACTATAGTTCGAATCTCGACTCGACTCGGCCCGCATCATCAAGGACCAATGAAAATGAATGGAAAAATGAATTCGAGGACATTTGACCGTCCACCAAACCGCACTGGGCCCGTGAGGTGATTTATGGCCCATGCTTTCTCTCTTAGAGAAGGCCGGTATCCGAGCAGTGGGAGCGTATAAGGCTGATAATGACCCCAAACCGGAACCATTGCTGCTTAGCGGCAATGGTAAAAAAGTAAAGTGTAATCAATGAAGAATTAAAATACTCAAGAGATCGAAAGATTTAAAAAAATAGTTCTGTTCCTATGTCATACACCTAAAGATATTATATTCATCTCTAAGTAGAGTAGGTATACTTAGCCAGAAGTTTTCTATATTTAATTAATAAATCGATTCATACATAATCAATTCCATACAATAATATATATATATATATAAAACATTTGAAACCCTCACAAATCGTTATTGCAATAATACGTGTCATAATACTTGTAAATTGGAGATTACAGAAATACCAAACCCATTATTAATTTATTATACAGAAGCCGGATTGAAGACGAACGGCCTTGGTGTATCAGACAGAGGTTTTAAATTATGTATTCCTATTAAAAATTCGGATCCACTATACTACCACAGAATAAGTATAAGTACTACTAATTATTCGCATCTACATAAAGTGTTTTTTCTCGTGTAGTATGCCGCCAAGCAGTAATGATTCCATTACTGTGTTCACGTTTGATGAGCAAAATATAGGTAATGGTTAATATAGTCTTGCGTGCGTTCGCCCACTATCTCTCCTGTTACTTCTTCTTCTTAGCGTGTCGATGGTCATCAGGTTTTGCCATCGTGGTGAAAAGATTTGCCAATCAGTTTTAAAACTTTACTGATTGTTGCCCAGGGTGCGCCAGACGTACGGGGTTCTGTTGGTACGTCATGCGGGGAGGCTCCTTTCATGCACCCCTCCTGTTACTAAATGATGATGCGGTCGGCGATGAAGTACGCTTGTCTATACTGCCTGAGTTTGAATTGGGATGTTATCCCAAAAGAAGGTCTACTAACGGAGGTCAACAGCATTTGTTTTACGAGTTTTTAAAATTCGAGCATTTTTGATGTTTTCGAATTTTTCATTGTTGAGCTGATCCCGCGGGTTCAGTCCAAGCGGATCAGTTGACATACCTAATAGCCAGAAAAAGCATTTAAAGCTTACGTCGAAATTCTACTACGGAACTTCTGGGCAGCCCTAGATCAACTGATTCGCTTGAACTATGTTGATGAAAGCTACTTAATAATAAATTAACATATGAAAGAACTAGCTTCTGCCCGCGGTTTTCATCCGCGTTCCCACAGGAACCGTCAAACCGAGCTGTCAAATTAAATCAACTTGTCAACATTATAAAACTTTATTGTCCGCTGTCAAATTGTTGACAGCTGTCAATGTCAATTTTATATCACACTAACTTCTGCCCGCGGTTTTCACCCGCGTTCCCACAGGAACCGTGCATTTTCCAGGATAAAAAGAAGCCTATGTTATTCTCCGGTCCATAAACTATATCTATACCAAAAATCACGTCGATCCATTGTTTCGTTACTGCGTGAAAGAAGGACAAACCAATAAACCAACAAACCAACAAACACACTTTCGCATTTATAATATTAGTATGGATAGTATGGAAGTATGGATTTATTGCTTTCAACGCAATTGTGCAGATACAAATATAAATTACAAATTATGCAGTCGTCCAGGCAGTATTATAATTCGCAACACCCTTCTATTTTTCATCATGCACCCAAACAGATACACACCCAAAAAACCAAAAATGGGAAATACTGTCACCAAAAATCAACTTGGGTACTGAAATATCAAGATTGAGCCTTCTGCCCGTATTGGGATGAAAGTTTCGGTTAAAATCATGTTAAAATACAAGTTTTATGTTACCAAATGTTGAGAAAATTATACAGTTAAAACTTGCACTATTACCTACTTTAGGCCCTGCAATAAAATCGAAATACGAGAATAAAATAAATGGGGTGGTCAAAAATAAGGTGTTGCATAAAATACATAATTATTGTCGTTATACAGGTTAAAATACCTCACATCAGAAGCACATCAGAAGTAAACTATATTCTGACCATAGATTTAAAGTATTTGTCAAGAGCAGAGAGAAGAGTAGAGTAGAAGAAAATCGTTTCTACTACTCTTAATTGCTGATGCAGATAGGTAGATTTTTTTTTAATGAGAAGAGTAGAGTAGAATAGAATCCTTTCTACTACTCTTAATTGCTGATGCAGATAGGTAGAATTTTTTATTTGTTAAAGGGCATCAGGGCAAAGGTGAATTAAATTTGTTAAAGGCAGGTGAAAGCGTCACATATCCCATCACGTAAAGTAGCGAGTAACATGTCAACAAAAATAAACATGTTGCAATACCACAGAATATGTAGTATATACTGACTCTTTTTAACAATCCTGTTGTAAATAATTAATTGGCAATGACAGATATCCGGTTTAAGCAACACGTGACCAAAACCTTGTGCTGCACTTGGCACAGAGATTATAAGCATGGAAATGCTGAATATTTCAGTTTTCCAATATTTTGGGATCGTCGACTACCGGAAGTGGTTTGTTAGATTAAGTTTTTGTATAGTTTCTATTAAAGTATTTGCTTTATAGGTAACTAGCTGCTGCCCGCGGTTTTACCAGCGTGGAAATTCAGACAGGAACCGTGCATTGTTCAGTGTTAAAAAGTTATAGGTTTTCCGGCCAGTTAACTATGTTCATGCAAAGAACAAACCAACAAACTTACAGATTAGTTTATAATGAAATACCTTGTGAATATTATATGACATTCCGTTAGTATTTATTATCTAGCAAGGAGGATGTGCAGAGTCTGTTATGCCGGAGAATAATGGTCACACCTTGCCGGAAGATTGGTGACATCATGTTTTTTTTTTGCGTTTTAGCATCGCATTGCGTAGTTTTACATTGATCAATTTGGATAATAATTTGTGATTTGGATCCTCATCTAATCTGACAGTTAAAAGAAGTTTTTAACTTATTTGTATGTAGGTACATTGCATCGTAAGTAATTGAAATTGTGACTATATTTTTAATATAGCCATTTTGCCGCTTTGCCAGGTTGTGAGTGGCGTATTTAGCTTTGGGACGGAATTTATTGTAGTAGACGTTTATAGACATTTTATTTTTATTGTCTTTAAAGGTCGCGACCCACTGTACCGTTGTCAGAACCGTAAACATACCGTTAAATGCAGCAAAGTAGTCAGTGAAAATATTTTATTTCGCAGCGTAACGCACGCGTATAGCATCCATACTATCCATACTTCCATAATAATATTATAAATGCGATGTTGGTTTGTCCTTCTTTCACGCAGTAACGAAGCAACGGATCGATGTGATTTTTGGCATAGATATAGTTTATAGACCGGAGAGTAACATAGGCTACTTTTTATCCTGTAAAAATGCACGGTTCCTGTGGGAACGCAGGTGAAAACCGTGGGCAGAAGTTAGTGTGTCATAAAATTGACATTGACAGCTGAATGAAATAAATAGACAGCTGTCAATAAATTTTTATAATGTTGACAAGTTGATTTAATTTGACAGATCGGTTTGGTGGTTCCTGTGGGAACGTGGGTGAAAACCGCGGGCAGAAGCTAGTCCAATATGAACTAGCATACCTTCCATACAGAAAAATAGATCAAAACATTAATTAACCAACAATCCGGCCCAGAACTCATTATGCAGAATTAGAACGTCCGGTTAAACTAATAACTAAAGGAACTTGGATTAATCTATCCATCATGTCATAAAAAATTGGATTGTTCAAATATATTCTCACGTCAATTCAATATAGTCGTGTATTTAGAAAGGAATAGGATTAAATTCAAGGTGGTCCAGTAACACTGAAACCGCTCTAACGGATCAGGTTAGGTTTGGTGGATTGGTTGCCAACGGAATTTGATGAGAGGATAGATTAGTTAAACATAGACTGTGTATTGTGTATACCTAGGGTCTTACCAGAAAAAAATTAAATACAGTAAACCTGTGTTAAACACTGTTTAAATCCTAAACATGCTTTAGTCGCGCGTTTAAATATGAGCAACCACAAATCCTGATATAAGTAGTATCTAACTGCTGTCTAACTCAATTCTGTTGTGACGTTTCTAATCATTTTAGACGTGTATCTTTAGACGCTTTCTAGCTAAACAGGCATCTAAAAGTGTTTTTTTTTTGTGATAACCCAGATTTAGTTTATCTTCAAATTACTGTGCTTATGAGACTTATTACCTAATGTCTCCATTAGTTAGTTAACATTTAATTTTGACTTATGGATAAGTGAGGACAGCTGGTTTGGAGGCATTGTTAGTGGGAGGACTAACTCTTCTGCGAGTGTCCGTCTAGGTTGGTACCACCGCTTTGCTCGTGAAGTCTGCCGCCAAGCAGTAGTGTGCAAGCATTACTGTGTTCCGGTTTGATGAGCAGAGTTTCCAGTGAAATTACTGGGCTTATGAGACTTAATACCTAATGTCTCAGGGTAACGAGCGCACTGCAGTGCCGCGCAGGCCTTTGTGTTTCAAAGTTCTGGGTGTCACTGCAATTGTTATGGGCCGGCGTTATGCTTCCCATCAGGCAAACGACCAGCTCGTCTCGTTACCAAATAAGATAAAAAAAAATGTAGTATAATATTGATAAGACAATTTACTTTGCAAAATTAAACTCAATGTTAACCTTCGTCTGCAAAGGTAAAAAGTGGGAGTAATTTAATCATTTTTTGAAGTAAGGATGTTCTAAATTATATTTTAAGTGTGTCAAATTTATATGGCAGATAATTAAAATCAGATTGGATTGTCGATTAAATATCCGGAATATAATAACTTAGAAGGTCAATTTAAATGAGTCCTAGGTTACTGTGTCGTTAGTCACCGTTTCGAGGTCATAGCTTTACCAAAATTGAGCTTATGAACAAATATTTAAAAATTGCAAGCTATTTTTTTTTTAAATTATGATTTGTTATAATTTCGTGGTTGTACAAATACTCCAGTTCGTTATAATTTTGATGATAAGTTTTAGCAATTTGTACAATCTATCATTATCTGTCAATAATTACTGGCAGTTACTACAATTTGTTGGTTTGTACTAATTCTTAATACGTTCTAATTTCTATGATAAGATTTGTAACTCAGTTTTGTTTAGCCTTTGACCCATTATCCCGCTTAATCCGGTCGACGAAACCCTAGATGTTTTGGAGCGAGAAAGCCGTCCCTTATGCCTGATAGCATAAAAAAACCTTGTGATAACGCTCATTAACTCTTTTTTTAAAACCAGAGAAAAAAACAACATTTTACGCATCTTTTAATTTAAATGGTACATAAAACAATCCTTTGAGTAATGATACAAACAGGTACAATACTAACACAAAACATGACAATACAAAGAGCGCAATCAAAGCTAGCACTGCCATCAGTTCTATATCCAAGTACTCGGCCCAGGACATGTTGGCGGCAGGAGCGCGGAGATGGGTTGCCCCTTTGTGACGGAGGACGTGTTCCGTCCACCACACGGCGCGGTCCAAGGCGCTCTCTGGCTGATCACGTAGCTTGTCTCGAAGCTCTCTTATGTTACGACGGTAACTGAAACCAAGAAAGGTTTTTGAATCTATAAAAATAAATTAAATTGAAGTGTCTGTTTGTAATATCAAAATAACAGCTTTTTACCAAATGCATACGAAAGTATATACGGTAACTAGCAATAACGAAACAACCATTTTTAAAATTTTTGTCTGTCTGTCTGTTTGTTCCAGGTAATCTCCGAAACGGCTAGACCGATTTTGACGGGACTTTCACTAGTAGATAGCTGATGTTACAAGGAGTAACTTACGCTACTTTTATCTTAGACAAAACAATTAGGGTTCCCGCAAAAAAATCCATAAAATTCAATATCTCCGCGCGGGTGAAACCCGAGTTTATAATAATGATGATGAGTCATTATCATCAGTGGAAGACGTTCACTGCTGAACATAGGACTCCCTGTAGAACGCCAATTGGATCGGCTACTCACTTAGATAATGCTACTGGCCTCTTACATAGGCTACTCGCATCTTGCCCCGCGTTATACAACGGTTCCTCGCGGTTTTGACCAGGTCGTCGGACCATATAGTTGGGGGCCGGCCCTATAATAATTCTAGTGAAGTTCTAAAGTTCACTTGGGACTATGTAATACTCACTTCGGGTTGTCGATCACATTGTTTACAGCGTTCACAAGTTTATCTTCAGTCAGCTCTTCCATTAGCAGTCCTACTCCAATTTTGAGTGATACATACATCTCCACGTTGAACCACTGGTCTCCGAGCATAGGGATTCCTACTAACGGAACTGCACCTGATAGTGCTTCATCAAAGGACTGAAGGCCTCCTTGCGTCACGAAGGCTTTTATACTTGGATGTCCTGTAAATTATGTTATTTAAATTTAAAAAGGAAGAGTTAAACGGAGGCAAAAAGCACACTAAATGTATGCCTTTATTTGTTCCTAATTTTTAATTTAAATTTCCTATATTAGGGCATCAGAAAGTACGAGTCCTGTTTCCCACAAAATCAAAACGTATGCATTTTTTCTACTAATATTTGTCCTTTGTTTAATTTAAGGGGAAATAAACCGGTCTTCATCCCAAGTTTAAGTATATAGATATAGTTTCTGGACCGGAGAGTAACATAGGCTACATTTTATCCCGGAAAAAGGCACAGTTCCTGGAACGCGGGTGAAAATCGTGCGCAGAAGCTAGTTAGAAATAATGTTCTTGTTAAATTACTTACTTAATAAATCAGATTGCGGAAGCCACTTTGCTACCTTGATGTTATTCCCCAGTCCCGGCAACTCATCGTTGTCCCATTTCACCAGGACATCATAAGGCAGCCTTGATAATGCATTTATCAACACCTGAATCTTCTCCGGTGGCAACATAGACGGGCTCACGTTAGTTCCCAAGCTGAAGTATACTACTCCTTTTTTTGATGAGTCTAGATAAGTCTGTAGTTCCTGAAGTTCAGACATAATAGACCAAATTAGTTTTAAAAAATTCAATAGCAACATAATTAATTATATAAATAAAATCACGTAAATAAGACAATATCTTTACTAACCTCCGGTAACTCTTTCTGGATTTTTTGATGTATTCCTCCGATAAAAACAACACTTGGTGGAACTGGACGGTTCATTTCCCAAATCGGATACACATTCATGAAGAACATATGAACATTGTTACCCAATGCTTCCAAGGTAGGTATATCGGGACCAAATAATTTTTTCACAAGTTCGTTTTCTTTAGCTGTTAATCCTGAGATGAACCATTCAATATTATAAATATCCCACAAAACCCTTAGCTTATCTGGTATGGTCATGTTGTTCAATTTCTGATGAAAAAACCTGGGATAAAGCAATCTGGGGTGTATCGGCGCACCCACAAATTGGTAATTATCTAGCGAACCAAAAGAGCTCATCATTATAGTTGGAGCTTTGAATACATGAGATAGAGCCAACCCTGATTTAACACAAGGTTCAATTATAATTAAATCAAAATGAGTCTTCTTTTTTATCAGGTCTTGAAATTCTGGCGTAAGCACTTGTTGTTCAAATACTTTAACTATAATAGGGAACATTTGTGTAATTTGCCAGTATTGATCTTCTTTTGTTCCTTTCGTCGATTTAGATTTCAAAAATTCATCGTTCCATGTTTTATATGAAATATCGTGGGTATCTATTTCAGTTAAATTAGCTGGTGCTTTTCCCTTAGGGTATATTGCATCTGTAGTCATAAAGACAACTTCATGACCACGATTTATCAGTTCTTTGATCAGGGGATAAAATACCACTTGGTGACTTATTGATGGTGTTGGAACACTGACTAATATTCTAGATGCTTTGACGGACGATAAACACACTATAGTGAGGAGAAAAGTTAAATACATGTTTGTATGTAGAAACAATATTTGTGACAAAAAAGAAATACTTTTTCTAATTAACACTATGTAGTGCTTTATGTAGCGCTTTATAAATTACTGGCTGTTGTAATGGACGGATGGATAGGTTGGTTATGTGTGGAAGTGATTAATATACGTTGTTTATATAAAATTTAATGCATTATCATCATTTTTCGCTCGCTTTAAACGAGATTATTATGCTAAAATACAACAGTCATGATTATGAACCAGCTAAGCAAATTGAGATAATATTTACTTCTAGTAGGTATCTATAGTTTTCATTTAGCTATCATAATGATTATGTGTTTTTTTTTACTGCCGAGGGAAAGGAGGGTAATGTTTTTTGAGCGTATGTATGTATGTCTATTTCTTCGGATGGTATAATATTCTTCCTTTCAGTTTTTATTAAGCAGGTGGAGTTTTATTTTTTTAAAGTCTTGAGTTCGTACAAAAATTCCACAGAAAAAAAAGCGCTTTCAGTTTATTCCGAATTTATAGTTTTTCGGGCAACTTTTCCAATTTCTCTTCCCCTAAAACCTTATTCGGACAATTTTATATACAAAATTAGCCAAAATACATACAGAAGTTTTATTGTTGTGGAGGATCAACTGCACTGCCTCCTAGCAAAGAAAGGTCTACTAGATACGTGTCGCAGATCGTGCTCGTCTTCTTGCAGATTCTGTGTGCTTTGGTTGCAGGTCATCCCTTCTTAAAGTACAGATATATGTAAACACCGACGCGTGCTGACACAGTCAGTTTTGTGTGTCGTGACCGAGTTCGAGATAGTGTGGATAATATTAGTGACACGCGTAATAAGCGAGTGAGATTTAACTGGGCGAAGCACATTGACAAAACCTGTACTAGACTCAGAGCAGTAATGGCTAAATTCTTTATAATAAAAAGTAGAATTCCTTTTCACATACTGCTAACCATATACAAAGCTTTAGTGGAAAGTATCATCTCCTATGGTCTTAGTAGTTACGGTCGTACTTATAAAACTTATCTGGACCAAATTTCTAATATACAATATAGACTACTTAAATTGATAGTACCCCCTAAAATAAAACAAAAGTTCAAAGGTACCCCCCATGAACTATTTAAATTCTGCGGTATAATTCCGATTCATAAAAAGGTTGAATTTAATTTATTACTTGAGCAGTACTTCCGACTTGATATCCAGATCCCAAAAAGCCATTCTATTTTTACTAGAAGCATCAGCCACAAAAAACTAATAAAATCAAAATTTAATAACGTGTATGGAAAAAGAACATCTCAATACATAATTCCTAACTTAATAAATAACCTGCCTGATAAATTAAAAAGTAAAATCACTGTTAATAATATTAAATTAGTATTAAAAAACCATTTTTTATCTTGTTTGACATAAAAAGGAGCAGCCTCTGTTAGGGACGCGCGGATGTACACAGCTTTGGATAGCCTGACGTCGGACGGTCGGCCGTTTCGTACGGGCGAGGCGGTTATTTACCTACCAAGTCCAGTCCCGCTTGCGCCACACACACCACAAATTTGTAACTCGGCTATGCGTAGAAGTGTCGTGTGCGTTCGCGCGGCATCTCCTTTTTACTGTAGCTAAAATGTTAGGTATACGGTATACCCGTATAAAGTTAAATATTGTTACACTTTAATAATGGTTTAGTAAACAAACTGTTGAGAACTTATTGTCTTCGACAAACCTAACCTAGGTTTTTAAGACATTCTAACCAAATGTTACTGATATTTTTCTAATTCAATAAATTAAAAAAAAAAAAAAAAAAAAAGGAAGAGGGTAGATCGCTACGTCTGCCCATAAACATCATCTATCCCATTCAAATTAAAAATTCAAATTCAAAAGTCTTTATTCAAATAGGCCCCAAAGGAGCACTTATGGAAGTTAAAATGACTCTAACAGCGGGCCTCTGCAACATTCATCTACCCGAATCACAGACTAAAACGAATGCTGTCTTTATCAGAACATAATAAATGACAAAGACACCAACAGACCCAATCCGTGCTCAAAGTCAACGAACCTTCCAGAAACCCACCGTGCCCGTTCCATGACGATGATCATCAAGATCCTTTTTGATCTACCCGCAGTACTTCAGTTCTACAGTAATCATGGCATTTGCAACAGAGCCGAAATATCGGATCCTCAAATCAATACACATGGTAAATATACCACTTCTAGTAATAATTTTTAACTTTTTATCTTTGATCTGTGAATGTGAACTTGCACAAAATTTCATTGACACTTTTTCTCACAAGTTATATATTTTTTTTATCTTGTGCTTAGCAAAATAGCATACGCCCCACCTGATGGGAAGCGGTTGCCGTAGACTATGAACATTTATAACACCGGAGGTGTCACTTACCCTGCTGTATAGCTCTATAGGTCCATTAACACCGGAGGTGTCATTAATGTGTTGCTTACCCTGCTGTAAAGCTCTGTAGCTCCATGCTGTAGCATGGATAAAAAATTAATTGAATGAGTAGTATATAGAAGTAGTAATGAGTAGTAAAAACCGAAATGGCTGACAAAAATCGACCTTAGTCATGTTTGTTGAAATAAATAGCTTGTTCACAACATAGTAACGCGATAATATGAGTTTGCATAAATATTTCATTATCACTTCCAGTTTTAATTATAAACTTTAAACAACAACAAACTTATCTACCAGCGGCGCAAGTACAGATCTTTTCGGTCGATAAAATTCGATAAAATTGACAGTTCAAATCGATAAAGTGGGTTTTATCGACTTTTTATATAATTTATCGAACCTCGATACAATCGACAAAAGTTATCGAATAGCTAGGTCGAATCCAAAGAGAATATAGAGCTAATACAATACTTTACGACCAGACTTCGGTACTCGCAACATTCGATAAATTTATCGGGTTTTTCGATTCGACAAATTTATCGCACCGACTTCCGTACTTGCGCCGCAGTTATTATATATTCAGGTGGTATATATTCAAATAATTCGTACACTGTCATGAAATATGTCAACTTGTTGGCACTCGTTCATGAACGCCATTGATTAGGATGTAAAGGATCTCGGCTCAGGGAAGAATCTGCCAGTCCCCTTAGTGCACTGAAATGCAACTACGGCGCAAGTACGGATCTCGGTTCGATAAATTTGTCGAACCGAAAAACTCGATAAATTTATCGAATGTTGCGAGTACCAAAGTCTGATCGTAAAGTATTGTTGTAGCTCTATATTCTCTTTGGATTCGACCTAGCTATTCGATAACTTTTGTCGAAAGTATCGAGGTTCGATAAAAGTCGATAACACTCACTTTATCGATTTGAACTGTCAATTTTATCGATCAAAAGATCCGTACTTGCGCCGCTAGTTCGATAAAACCGCAAACGTCGCGTCGTTTGGTCATCCGACTGGTAGTAGGTAACGTCGCGGTCATAACGTATTTGCCACGTATGATTAGCCAATTTTTTATCAAGTTAGGTATTTTTTCGGTATAGGTCGCCATCTGATAAGCTATTTTTGTTCTGTTACTGTTTCTATACGAAAATGCTCATACTGTTAAATCTGTAGTAGTGAATGAGCTGCGAATCTATTCATCTCCGTTGTCTATGTTAGATTATTTATTTATTTTATCTTTATTGCATTATACATACATTCAACTTATACTTACCCTGTATGAGGGCGTTCCAATTTTAAGGTACTTAGTTAACAATTTAAAATAAGAACTAAAAATGAAATGAGTGTCATTAGCTCAGTAATTTTACTAATTACTTTGTTTATCACACCGGAACACAGTACATAATACTTGCATCTTGCACATTACTGCTTGGCGGAAGACTTCACGAGCAAAGCGGTAGTACGCATCCACATGGACACTTGAAGAAGAATTAGTCCTATCAGCTGGTTGTGATGAAAAACAAATGTTTCATTGAATGTACGGAGCGCCTAAAAGATTCCCTGATCTAAAATTACAAATCAAATTGAAATAGCTTTATTCACATGACCCAGGAAAGCGATCATGAGTAAATGATAATAGATGTCCTATAGGTACCTATTTATTAGCGTAGTTGCCCGGAGGCTGGTGACCCGAATTACTATCTCTGTTTAGTGCCCGTCATGCAAATATTTGGCATTTAAAATAATTCCTATTTTTAAAATACGTTCTTCCTTGTTTCGCGATAACATAATCATTAAGACCCGGATATCTACTACTATCTACCAATTACTGTAATCTGTAGGTACTATTATATATTTATTTTATTATTATGTATATTTTATAAATGTACTATTTCATAATAATTGTTCATCGTACCTACTTACGACATGATTATGATTTTTGGTATTGTGTCATTATCGCATTGATGCTTTAAGTTATCCTAGTTCCTACCACCTGGCAGACGATATGTAACTCTTGCGAATGTAGTTAACAGCAAAGCAGCAATGTCAAAGCATTACTG
The DNA here is from genome assembly GCA_907269065.1 of Crocallis elinguaria. NCBI lineage: Eukaryota > Metazoa > Arthropoda > Insecta > Lepidoptera > Geometridae > Crocallis > Crocallis elinguaria. Next base: position 7,014,557 of record OU026076.1, read on the forward strand.
TTTGGCTTTTGACTAAATTTCTATTTTTAATAATAAAAATTATATTCAAGGTTTCCAATAACTTTTTTATGAAATAACTAAAATATAGAACTAAAAAATAACTCCAAAAAAATTCCTTCGAACCGGATTTGAACCAGTGACCTATGGATGACAGCTTTCAATTTCCTCTACAGTCCACCGCTCTACCAACTGAGCTATCGAAGGGTCTGAGAAGTTTGTCAAAAAACAAGATAACACTGATAAAACTTTTTGTTTTAGGTAATATATTTGATTATTCTTATTAAACGGCACTATTTTTTTACACTGCACTCAATAATGCAATAATTATATATTTTAAGCAGTTACAAAGTCATTCGGCAAACAGTTTAGAAATAACATGTTATTATGAATAGCGCCATCAGCCAGTCACGGGCGGAACTAAAATAGTTCCAACCAAACTGCTCCGAGATAAAGTGCCACAAGGCGTGTACGTGATACAAGAGTCAGTAGAATTTCTCAAATAATGATTATTATTGTAAACTATAAAGTAGTGATAACTTTAAAGTAAGTAGGTACATTGAAATTTTACAAAAAATATTTTTAAACAAAAGATATCGCCCCCGGGTGGGCTTGAACCACCAACCTTTCGGTTAACAGCCGAACGCGCTAACCAATTGCGCCACGGAGGCTCTTGCTTGCCCGTTCGAAATTACTATTTATTATCTAAGACCTACCTATGTCAGTGACGCCATAGATACATAAATATCCAATACTGCTAGGCTCTATAATTGCTCCGAGATCTCACTGCACGGTTTCCCGATCAAGAGACCACGACAATTACCCCGGTCCGGATAAAATAACAAGTAGAATAATTTGTACAGACCGACGACATTCCAGTTCTGTTTGAGCTTTGTTTGCGCTGTAAAACTCAACTAAGATTGTAATTTGAAAGAAAGAGGGCTAGCTACGCGGCGCAAGCATTAATAACCAATATAAACGAAAGCTTTTGCACAGTCCAGTTTAAAGAATTTTTATTTCCCATTTATGACTAAATATCACTCACATGAGAATACAATTATATAATAACTATACAAATAAATAAAATTGAAGTGTCTGTTTGTAATATTAAAATAACAACTTTTCACTAAATGCATATGAAAGTAGGTATATACGGTATATATAATTATATACCTATAACAAAAACACAATTAAATTAAACAAATTAAAATTTTTGTCTACCTGTATGTTCCGGGTTGGACTGATCTTGGTTTCACTGGCAGATATAGCTGATGTTATAAGGAGTAATTTAGGCTACGTGGGCGAAGCCGCAGGGCACAGCTAGTTAGTAAATACAACTATAATATTATCGTCGTCCTTAGCAGGTGCGATGTCGCTTGGCGCCAAATCCAGTCGAGTGTTATAATAAATATAATAATTATTTTACCTCACGGACCATCCACTCACTATTAGCTGGCAATTTAATTACATACGTTAAAATGTTATCTCTTAATCATAATCAAGTTAAAATATGCAATAAACGTATGTAAAGTTTGATAGTTTTTATTTTGAAGGTAAAAATAAAAGTACAAAAAGAGATCTCTCCGGCGGGGAATCGAACCCCGGTCTCCCGCGTGACAGGCGGGGATACTTACCACTATACTACCGAAGATCTTATAAACAACGTTGAAATTGCGGTATAGATAGAGTATCCTTGCATTTAACTTATACGAGTAATAATCATCTAGTCACTAGATTTTTGATTCTACAGTTTATATTACATGTACAACATATTATTATAGGATAGGTAGGTAAGTGTAGTAATATATAAATTTCTTCGAGAAGATAGCACCAGGAAACCACATGACATGGAATTTTTTTATACATATAATAAAAGTTACGTGCGTAGTGAATTCAAAACATGTTTTTATAATGTCACCATCTGTCATAAAATATAAGGTCTCACAATAGCGAAGCGCATACAGTGGCCCTATTCTTGCCACAATCCAATTGTTTCCCTCTCTATTATTTGTATTGCAATATCAACATGGGCGAAAGGGACTGTGTGAAAGTCAACGAAAATTTACCACAGGTGATATTTAAAGGCGATAAAAGTATTTTGGGTCACACCCACATTAACGATTGGAAATCATGACGTAACATCTTAATTGTCTATCTAGGTATCTTATGATTATCCAGGTCATTGTGTTTTGTGCTGGATTCCGCCTTGTCTCCACCTACCTATCGATTCTAATAGAATGGGTATTAGGGATCACTATAATAATAATTGTAGGATATCATTTTATCATTATATATTATATTAGCTGGCCTATTATCTGTTTTGTGGCCTGGGTAATCCGTAAAATCTGTACATGCATGCCTAACATAGAGTTGGATTTTGGTTACTATCTGATCTTATCAAATCTTAAGTTAGGAGTAAAATTTTCACAGTAATTATACGTTACTTAGGTAGTACATACATACCTATTTCCACGATTTGTTTTTTTTTATCGTCTATGCTCTTTATCACATTCAGCCAAAAAGAACCTGAAACAACCGTTCCGTTTCGAGAAATTGCGATCCGTTTCACGTAACTTACGTACTAAAAAAAACTTTATGTATTGTCAGGAAATCACTGGCCTATAAAATTGTGATTTCATTTCAGAATAAGTATCTAGATTTTGAGAGCTGATTCCAAAAAACCATCTGATAGCCTGGTTCAATTTTAGTACCAAAACGGAACAACTCTTTTACAAAGAAACAAATCGTCTTTCTATAGGTATACGAGGTGTATACGTAATAGGTATCAATTGAGGAGTAGGCGAACAAAACGTCACTTTTCCATTTTTTAATGTTTTTATTTTTTTGATTGATTCTTGTTGGCAATCCTGAGACACATCGTTTCATGCGTTAAAATCTCGACAAAAAGCTTTTTTTATCGTAGAAAATCGACTTCAAAACACAACTACTCCTTCAAAACACAACTACTCCTTCAAAATACTTTTTAGTTTCTGTAAAAAAATTAAAAGTGGAAAAGTGACGTTTTGTTCGCCTACTCCTCAATTTTTGAGGAGGCGAATGTACTGGTGATACACGATACGAAGCAATAGAATTTTTTTTCCTCTGATTCCATCAAAATACCCTTAATAATTATATTGTAATTTTATTATTTGTTTATAATTGTCGATGAAAAAACTGATGAGAGAAAGAGATCGGAGCCACCTATCGCTAATTTCATGACGCGCCGCCCTGGATCCGGCTACACAGTAAAAATAATTTACCTACTAAAGTAGATTTTAAAATACAGACAGTCCGATGTAAATTATATATTATATGTCGGAGGCAGTTGATACCTATTTGGGAATCTGTGAATAGCGACATCTCCCAAAGTTGCGCCCACGTGAAATTACTTGGCTATGCCTGCTAATAACGGTAAAATGTACCTACCCGCTTCTTCGTATTCATTATCAACCTCTTACGCTCCCACTGCTGGGATACCGGCCTTCTCTCACAGAGAGAGGTACGGGCCATAATCCACCACGCGGGCCCAGTGCGGCTTGGTGGATGTCACATGTCCTCGAATGTTGTGGTTCTTGAACATGCCGGTTTCCTCACGATGTTTTCCTTCACCGTTTTAGAGCGAGTGTGAATAATCCGCATATACGTAACTTGATATAAATCATTGGTGCGGGCCGAGTCGAGCTTCGAACTATGGTGCGTCGGATTGAAAGTCGCACAAGTTTCCGCTCGGCCACACTCGCTCTTCTTCTTATTATTATTGTTTTATTCAGTTTTCGGTGTCCATTTCCGACATATATTTATTTATACCTAAAGATACGGATTACAAAATATCACAGACACAATTATTAACATTGGACTAGACAATGGACCCGACCTGATAGATTGGTATATTTCCCATGGCCCATGATTGGAATTGTTTGGCAACCTATTGTTCGCTAAAATTATTTTATTGAAAAGAAAATCTTACTGCAATTTATTAATAGGTAGGTACCAAGGTTATTACGTATATAGCTATAATATCTTAGGTACGAAGTTACGGACTTGAAAGTAAGTTCTAGTTCTAGGTTAAAATTTGAATGTTTTATACCACTTTCGACATCATATCATTTTGAAAGATTATATTTCCCTTTTATTATTAGTAATTATTATTACTTATTAGTAGATATAAATTGATAAGCAGACGGACAACGAAGTGATCTTATAAGGGTTTCTTTTTTCCTTTTGCGGTACGGAACCCTAAAGAACGTCAAAAATCGGTTTTCAACACAACCAAGTTTTATTGGTACAAATAAATAAATAAACGCTTACACTTATACCCCCGCACTAGGATTCCCTGTGTCGCAGGAGGCATGGACACACACAGATACACATCACAAACATCCAAGACCCGAACACAAACTTTATGCTTACACAAAATCTGCCCCGGCCGGGAATCGAAACCGGGACCCCTCGCCTTGCAGGCAGGGTTACTACCAACTTAGCTACGGAGACGTATAAGGTATCCAAATACTGGTCGCCAAACGCCACAGATGAGTATTTAGTCTTTGCCAAACACCTATCTGCGTGTTCCCGTGTACCGGCAGCTGCACTGGAGAGTCAATCCTAATCTAGGGTTAGGATATCAAATCAAATCAAATCAAATCAGATCAAATAATTTATTTGCCAAAATACATGAAAATTAGGATCTTAAAATTAATTGTTGGTACAATGTATTTGGTCTGCAAGCAGACGTGCAAATGTTTTGTGAATAATTCTAGTTACAAAATTCCATATATTCCTTAAGACTATAAAAAACAATTTGTAAGAAGGCATTCAGTCAATGATTTTTTAAATTTGATACCGACCAAGATCTTAATGTCATTAGGTAAATTATTATACATTGATATACACATATTTTAAACATTTCTTTTGTATTCGCGATCTGGCTAGATAGTGATTAAATGTTATGCAGGATTAAAAAGAAACTCGGTACCTAATACGCCACGATCAATAATTACTACTTTACTATTCTACTTACCTATATTATCTATACAAATAAATAAAATTGTAGTGTCTGTTTGTAATATCAAAATAACAGCTTTTTACCAAATGCATATGAAAGTATATACGGTACCTATAACAAAACAACAAAATAAATTTTTGTCGGTCTGTCTGTCTGTTTGTTCCGGGTAACCTCCGAAACGGCTGGGTCGATTTTGACGCGACTTTCACTGGCAGATAGCTGATGTTATAAGGAGTAACTTAGGCTACTTTTATTTTAGAAAAAGAAATAGAGTGCCGCGCAATAAAATAAAAACCATAAAATCCAATATATCCGCCGCGGGCAGCATCTATTTATGTATAAGCACAGTATATAGATAATAGTACAAGTTAGCAACATCTTTATTAGATAGCTAAAAAAGTCAAGTTTAATGAACTAATGATTAATAGGTACCTAAACTAAACAAATGAAGACAACTTCCACAAAAAATATGTTAGCAAAGTCTCTATTGATAATGGTCACGAATGTCGATTCTTTTGTTTCATACCTAAAACTTATTTTAGTTTCGCTCTCTCTCTCTCTCTCTCTCTTTCCAATACATAACATGGGAAAGAGATGGAAGATGTGTGATAGATCTAAATTTATTTTCAGAGCTGTCAAATATCTTCCAACAAGTGGAATAGTTTGGCAGATTTAAAATATATTTCATCTCTTTCTTATGTTCTCATTTAGAAAGAGAGATTGAAACTAAATAGGTTTAGGTAGGTATGAGATGACAGAATCGACACCGTTATACATATAATGATAACAATAGGTACTAATGCCAACGAAAAGGTATAAAAAGTAATTTGACCACAAAAAAGTGCTCGGAGAAGGCAAAAAATCCTACAAAAACAAACATACAGTCACAAAACAAACAATATTCATCAGATAAGATGAGGTCACGACATTGTGTTCTTCAAATCATGCACATCCGATGAAACCCATAGTCAACACTACAATGTAAAAAAAACGTTAACAATCAACATGCAAAAAATTAACCACAAAAAGAACCACAGACGGACCGTCTTGAAAATAGGGTCATTGACACAAAAACTACAGGTATAAAAAGGTCAAAGTAAATTATATCGCCTGTTAGTACTTTTTTAATCGGTGCGGTACCTATCTGCAGTTTTTGCATCAAACCACGCTTACGCGTGTATTATCTCGTAATCCGCGCTTGAAACAAAAGCATGGTGATTTTGACAGCAAAACGCATACTTGCATAAAAGCGTCTACGGTCTTCCTACATAAGAGCGGATAAAGGGTTTCCCGCATGTAAATTCGAGGACATGTGACATTCACCAAGCCGCACTGGGCCCGCGTGGTGGATTATGGCCCATATACCTCTTTCTCTGAGAGAAGACCGGTAGAGATACCGCTATACTGCTTCCCAGCAGTGGGAGCGTAAGTGGAAGCAGTAAGAGGCTGATAATTAATGATGAATGAATGAAAATCAAAATTTTTTTTATGTTATTTGGTAACGAGACGAGCTGGTCGTTTGCCTGATGGTAAGCATAACGCCGGCCCATAACAATTGCAGTGCCACCCAGAACTTTGAAACACAAAGGCCTGTGCGGCACTGCAGTGCGCTCGTTACCCTGAGACATTAGGTATTACCTAAGTCTCATAAGCCCAGTAATTTCACTGGATACTCTGCTCATCAAACCGGAACACAGTAATGCTTGCACACTACTGCTTGACGGCAGACTTCACGAGCAAAATACTTAATCTACTGTGATCACCAAGACGCCTGCCAAGCGTGGATGTATTATGACAACCTCATATACAAATAGGGAAGGCCTATTTTCAGCAGCGGACATTCGTCTTGATGATTATGATGACCTACAAAGTCTAGAACCTAATCGTTATATGTATAGAAAGATCATTGGCCGCTAAATAGGAAAAATGTGTTCAAAAACAGTAAAGATTATGATATTTAAAAAAATGTGGTTAAAAATCAAAAGTTAGAAAAGAAGTTATAGGTACCTACCTAATATTTAGCTAATTTTACACAGGATTATTGTGTTACTTGTATTGTTATTGTTTTATTCTGTTTTTATTTTATCATTGGTAAAATAATAAGTAAATACAGAAGGTACAAACACACAGGTATCAATAACACCTAGACTGTATCTACCAAGGAATACATAATAGTACACATAGGTACTGTGCTAATATTAATCTGAAAGACAAATCAAATGTCTGTGCTTACTGTTATTTGTTACCTCTTCACCACTAAAGACCAAATGATGAAACTCCTCATACAATGTAGCAATTCCAGGGAAAGAGGATAACCTCATGAGTAACAAAAAAGTATTATTTAAATAAGCGGCATCTAGCGGTGTTGACTTAAAGCCACAAAAATACTAGCTTTAACTTTGTTTTATATCTTGCTTTCAAAACACGTGAATTAATCGCAAGTTACTAGATGGCACTGCAAGTCTAAATATCACAGCTCTCTGTGCTAAATATGCAACTAACATTATTTATCATGTTTGTAGTGACATTTATTTTTTATAGGTGTATGTTTAAAATTTTATGAAATTTAAAATAATTTATTGTGAAAAGTGTAAGTATACAAAACTGATGTTTTCTATACATTCTAAGAATTTAGATACATTTTAGGAACTATTATTACAGGGACTTACCATAATATCTTATATGCACCTTATTAATTTAAGAAGTGTGCAATGATTTATTACAGAATAATTTAATTTTAAATTACTTACCTACCAATTTGTCAAATTATTTAAAAAAAAATAACAAAATATTTCGTGTTCAGATAAAATAAAATAATGCTTCTGAGTCCGAAAAAGACCTCCGATAAAAAACAAAATACCTATGCGATAAATTAAAAATATGTCGATATACATAATTATATCGATGAAATTTAAAATACCACATAATACTACAATTTACAAGATAACGGATTAGGTACGTACAAGAGGAGAGTATAGTAGGACCTAGGAAACCTACACCTGTGACCTGACATAATAACGCTACCGTCTAGGAAAATTTCTAAACTCGAATAATTCCACCGGTTTCCCCGATTCCTGGCGCCTTTTCCTCCCCCTGCTATTGGCTGTCGCTGCGTGACGTCATCGCGCCCACGCGTGTTCTGTGACGCAAGTCGATCGATGATACTGCTGTCCCTTTCTTGCGCACACCAAATTGTAGAATAAGATATTTTCTCTCCCATTCTAGCGTACATGAATGCTACGAAATTCAAATCGTAGGCGTCTCGTGCGTAGCCGGGTATGCTATAGATCTACTTATATGATGCGACGGATCAACGTATTGATATATTTTACAGTTTTGTTTTGTTAGTAAATAGATTTGACCGGACGAGAATAAATGTTAGTAATAAACATCTTTATCGTCTATTACTGTTCAATATTATGGCATTGTGAAAATAATGGCGACGCCATCGCCATGGGGTAGGTATTATAGTTTAAATGGATCTTGGTGGATTCATTCACGTTGGGAGTGACGGTATATCAGCGACTTGAGATTTAGGTCATTTAGATACTGAAATACTTTATTTATTTTATTTAATTATTTATAGGCAAGTATTCAGATTCTCAACGATAGTTTTCACTGGAAACGCGCTAATTAGTTTTCAGTAGCTACTGTAATAAATGCGAAAGTGTGTCTGTAGGTTTGTTGTTTGTTTCACCCAGCATCGGCGGCCGCGGCGATGGCGTAACGGATTGGCGTGATTTTTTGCTTAGTAGTTCATGGAACGGAGAGGTAATTATAGGCTACATTCATTTTGGATCCAGGAAAAATACGCTGTCCCTGTGGAAATCGCAACGCGGGCGAAACCGCGGGCAGAAGCTAGAGTTTGGTATTGTTTGACTGTTTTAGAGTCTGTACTCTTTTTTTCTACCATAACATTAAAATGGCCGTGGATTTTTTTTTCTTTTTTTAGGGCGTGGAATTTATCCTTACTTATTTTAAAATTTTGAATATTGAAATTGGGAACGTTGCCTACTGGTAGCGGATTATTAGATTAAGATTGTAAATAAATTAGTGTGTATTTTATTTAGTTATTTTAGTTTATGTTGTTTACTTTTTCTGTTATGATGCTTGAAATATGGAAGCTAGTGGTCTAAAATCTAAAAAAAGTTTTCTTACGTAGATTATTTTGTATTGTACTCTCTTGTTCAAAACCTAACGATGCGTTCAGTTTGATGCGGTGAAAGAATGCTGTTTTTATATATTTCTTTCTTTTTGATTTATTTTTTTAAGTTGAGAAATAGTTTTGTTGTTTTATCTCTCTAATAAACTCTACTAATTTATAATGATTTTAAAACACTGTACCAGGTGGTGATACGTTTTAAGATTAGCTGGTCGGGGGCTGGAAGAGGGCTCGGAGAGAACATAGAGCCAAACTATTATATACCCTTTGGCTGTTATACTTACCCACAGGAACCATGCATATCCCGGGATAAAAAGTACCTAGTCTGTGTTATTCTATATCAAAAATGACGTCGATCCGTTGCTCCGTTGCTGCGTGAAATATGGACCAACCAACAAACGGACACACTTTCGCATTTATTACAGTACGGATTTATTGTGAGATACAGTGAGATACAGACAGGGAAACCTAGTGATCACTATGGTTATTTAATTTCGTTACATCTTTGAAAGAACTACTATACTAACATGGAACTAAAACAATATCAAAAACAACCTATCAGACGTCTACTTTCCTTTAACTTTCAAACTCCATTTCATCTGTACGTCTGCGGCACTATAAATCAAAACCACCATACACTGCCCACGCAACCGTTTGGCATCGAAGCCTTGCTCCTGAGGTCGCAGTGGACGTATAATTGCAGTAGCTTGGCTTTGTATTAACTGGATTCACACACACTCACACAAACACACACACATCTTTTACTTACTATTATCTATTCTGGGCTTACGCCTAGTTTTTTAAATTCAAATTCAAAATTCTTTATTCACACAGGCCCTAGGAGAGCGCTCATGAAAGTTAAAATAAATGACTCAGTGCCCGTTTTCAGTAGGAATAGACCGATTGAGAAGAAGTACAAGACACCTTGGCATTCTTTTCAAAATGTTTTCACAACGTTTCTAATGCTAACAATAATTATGAGTGGTCACCAAGAGATTCCTTGCGCTCTAGAGAAAATCCACTCTTATATTAGCTTGCGAGAAGTCTCTTAACTGTTTTTACATTGGTTATAATAAAAGTTACGCCCAACAATGCGATGCCTACATAGATCTTGACCCTTGATTCCCTCTGTACAATTCTAATGCCCCATCGGCGGACTAAAATTTATTCTCGTGTTAGCAACTAACTCGAGTAAAATAAAATAACTCGAGCTGACATAAGCGAACACTGTTTATTCCAAGTTTATCTCCTCGAACCGTGCTCGGGCGGATATTAAGTGGGTACTTTAAATCGAACCGTCACATGTGTCACTGTCTCTCACTTACACTCTGCTTAAGTTGCGTAACAGAGTAATGAATGGCGGCGAAGAGAGTATTTTTTGGCAAGCGTCTGACCTCCGTCTGGGCGGCGGCGCCGGAGTGTCTGGATGCGGCCTAATCATGCCCACTTTGATCACTGCGTCACATTGACGTCAAGGATGCAGAGCTTCTTTGTCCTCTAGGAAGGACTGGGAGAGAATGAGGTTAGAAAAACATGATGTAGACATGTTTATTTGGCGAGACATTTTTGTCGCGCAAAATTAACGAATGTTATTGTCTTTTTGGAAAAATGTATGACACGATGTTACAAACATTTTAGCTCGCTGTATATTATGGTGTTTTATTCTGATCGGGGTATCTTTCACCACCATTCTGAAGAGTAGGCAACACGTTTAATCATCTGGTGCATGCGTACAGGCACAAGAACAAGTTCTAGAGTTTTGTTAAATATATTTTATAGTGTTTACCGACACTAGCGGAAGTTCTAGAGTTTCTTGGTGCTCTCGTCTCTATGGGTGTACTTGCAAAGCCCAAATTCTGGAGTTAGAAAGATGTTTGCTGTCTTTTATTGTACCAGAATCAGTTGTGAATCGACGGAGAAAATACTACGACATTAATAAATAATTTAGTAAATATAACTTACTTCGGCACTAAGTAATATTTTTAATAGTTTTATTTATAAATTAAATAGATTATTACAGCTGATTATTGTTTATTTACAAAAAACACATGTGAATTGGAAAGGAAACCGAGTGCAATAATTATGTGGGTCGAGGCGGCCACTCAGTAGGGTTTATTCAGATTTGTTCCACTGATCTGTCCCCCCAGGGGGACTAACAGGAAAAAACATTTGATGTGTCCCCTCAGCATCGGTTACAGGCGAACAAATCGAACTTTTTTCTAGTACCGCCATGCAAGCGCAGCGCCACATTTGTAATTGAAGAAAATAGAATTTCGTTTTCTTTTTTCTTCTTTCGTGGCCAGACACGGTTTGTGTATTTTGCCAATTTCAAGTTTAATATTTCGTATTTTTTAAATAAAATAATTTGAAATAGGAATTCTTAGCCAATCATAGAAAAAATCCATTTCAAATGGCCAGTACGAACCAGAACGTCAACTTCATAAGTAACCTATTATGTCGTGTTGCAAATGATCTGTAACCGGCATAAAACCTGAGAATGACGATTGTCTTTCAATTGCAGTCGACACGCTGACAGTCGGCGACTGGTTTTGAGAAGGGTAAAGGAAAAATGGGGTCTTGACATTAATAATATACTGCTGATGACAATAGCAAACCTCTCGTGTTAAATAGTGAAGCAATGCTTTTGTTTAATACTAGTTTAGACTAACTCTTCTGCGAGTGTCCGACTGGGTTACCACCGCTTTGCTCGTGAAGTCTGCCGCCAAGCAGTAGTGTGCAAGCATTACTGTGTTCCGGTTTGATGAGCAGATTAGCCAGTGAAATTACTGGGCGTATGAGACTTAATACCTAATGTCTCAGGGTAATGAGCGCACTGCAGTGCCGCGCAGGCCTTTGTGTTTCAAAGTTCTGAGTGGCACTGCAATTGTTATGGGTCGGCGTTATGCTTACCATCAGGCAAACTACCAGCTCGTCTCGTTACCAAATAAAAAAAAAGAAGATTATTTTTTGACTAACTATCTCACCTGATCTTAAGCGATGACGTGGTAAGTGCTAGATATAGAAAGAAAGAAAGAAAGAAAAAAGTTTATTCGTAGCAAAAATAAATATTACATAATTACATTTTAATAGATAGGTACCACAAAGAAGTAAGTAAAACATATTTATAGGCATTATTAGGTACCCATAATTTGCTACGAAACGGTCCCAACTCAGCGTATGCCGGCCATTCGACCGGCGCTGGTCTTCCGTTGAGGCCGCTCCGGTGACATCACGAAGGATATACATACAAGTACAGATTATAATAGAGAGTAAGTACAACATTAACCTTTATCCTTCTGTTGTCTTGTAATTTAGTTCTATTTTAATTTAGTTTAAGACCATAGTTCCCGTCTTGATGTTTTTTTTTTCTTTATATCGTTAATTTCTATTAATATATGACCTAATCTTATAAGAGTATGGACCACGTGTCCATAGAGTGTAATGTAACAAAAAAAAAAAAAAAAAAAAAAAAAAAAACATTAACCTTTATAGTAAACAAAAAGATAATATATATATAATAAGAATTAGGAGTAAATTATTAAAACAACATCGAAGTGTGCAAAAATTACATAATTATATAGGTACAATAGATATGCTAGACTAGGACTGGATCTCAAGTGCAGCTGCTGTGGAAACACCGATATGCGCCTGGCAACAGATTTTCAACTTGACGGTGGCAGCTAGCCAGGGGAGCACAAGAACATTCTCTATCACCTTGTTATGGTTGCATGACGAAATTTTCCTTTAATAAAAGCTAAAGCCCATTGTCGCTTGCTAAAAAAATATTTTTTTCCACAATTTTTTTTTATAAATTGGATATGAATTTTTACCCACGACGGAACGGAGACGGTATATGCGTTTAGGGGAACATTCTCTATCACCTTGTTATGGTTGAATGACGATGTTTTTCTTTAGTAAAAGTTCATTGTCGCTTGCTAAAAAAATATTTTTTTCCACAATTTTTTTTTATAAATTGGATATGAATTTGTAGTATGTGTGTCGGCGAACATGTCTCCCTTTATAAATATATCAAAAACAAACCACAAGTGCTGACGGTGTCAGCGTTGACATTTACGTCACTAGCAAATTCTCTTAGAGACGTTGTGCAAGATGACGTGAATTGTGAAAATTGCGCAACCACTCGATAGATGTCCGTCCAAAACATGCAGCTTGTCGCAAAGTTGTGGTTCTTATGAAAATATAGTCATGAAAAATAATACCAATTTCCCATCCTTTCCTTTGTATTCGGTTTGGCACGCTTATCGAATTTCGTGTTTTTACCCGACTGCCGAAAGAAAGAAGGTAATGTTTTTCGAGCGTAGCATGTTATGTCAGTTTCTTTGACACGGTCTATAGCCTACACGGTTTGATAAGATTGTCCCATACTAGGTTTAATTAAATTATTTTTAATTTTAAGACTAACATAGAGTAATATTATATAATAGGGGATCTCCACGAAAAAAATGTAAATATTAGAATATTTTTTTATCATTAATAAAAAGATAGATAGTTAAACTCTTTATTGAAACACCACAACACAAGAACCTTAAAAAATAAAACAATTTAACAGTTAGTGTTACAACTGGCGGTCTTATCGCTTAAAGTGATCTCTTCCAGACAACCGTGCGTATTTGTGCTGTAATTGTCATACGGGGGGATTTGCCTTAATTCACCACGCTTGGCAGGCGTCTTGGTGATCGCAGTAGATTTTGATGTTAACCGAGGAGAATTCTACTGCCCATTTCCTGGATATTCCCTTAGCCGATTTTTACGGCACCCACGGGAAGAGAGGGTGAGGTACTATTCTTATGCCGGTACCCCACGACTATTAAGTAAGTATTTTGTCGGTATACAATAAAAAGTTGTATATCTATACATCTAAGCTTGAGAGCCAATTCTATTTTAGACTAGTTGCTGCCCCGCGGTTTCACCCGCGTGGAGATTTTGGATAACATGGTTTTTATTTTTTTGCGCGGAACCCTAATTATTTTTCTAAAATTAAAGTAGCCTATGTTACTCCTTGTAACAACAGCTATCTGCCAGTGAAAGTCCCGTCAAAATCGGTCCAGCCGTTTCGGAGATTACCCGGAACAGACAGACAGACAGACAGGTTATCTTATAGGTACCGTATATACTTTCATATGCATTTCGTAAACAGCTGTTATTTTGATATTACAAACAGACACTTCAATTGTATTTATCTGTATGGATTTAGCTTGCTACCTTTGACCACTTCGTAACTCAAGATCAACAATCTAGATAAAATGACTTGATATCAGAAAAGTTAAAAATGTATGGGATAGGGATGTTGCATGAAACATAAAATACATATTTACTGTCGTTATACATAAGAACATCACATTAACATAAAAAAACCGGAATTCACAAAAAATATATAATTTCCACAAAGATACTGCATCTAAAAATTTCCCAAATTCAAGATTTTTTTATTATCCATTAGTAATTTAAATGATACCAAAAGATTATTTACATTTTAACGAATAAAAAAATGTATGACTACTATGTACTTAAACGCAGTTTTCACGGCCAAATCAACAAAATGCATGTTTTTAGTACAGATTTACGGCCCGCGTAGGACAAGTGACGTCAGATGTTCTGTCCAATTTGTATTGAGCGTTTTTGCACTCAGTAGATACGCCCGACTTAGACTCTCATTTTTGACGTTTCTAGAGTTCGATTTCCAGTTTTTTTCGATACACACATTTGATTCTCATGAGGAAACGAATGAAGGACATCATAAAAAAATTAGGACAACATCCCTATTGACAAAAAAAATCATTACGATGCGGGAACTATGGTAACTTATCGAATCGTTATTTATATCAATTCCATACATTTTTAGCTTTTGTGTTATGTCGAATATAAACACATTAATACTAGAGGGACATTGAATTACTGGAACTTCTATAAACGTAAAATACCTAAATAGCAATGCGATATAATATGTAAAAATTGTATCACAATTTTCTTTGCCATTTTACACAGTTTAGACGACATAAAATTAACCAGCATCCCTTCAAATCCTTAAAAAAACCCTTGAACTCTTTTACTATGTATAATTAATTATGTTACTGTTTTATTTTCAAGCGATTTCATTTGTAAATGATTTTTTGTTTATGTCAATAAATAGTTTTTGTATTATAAAATATGTATTATAAAATCCCTAACTATCCCTAAATAGTCTGTTCTAAAAATAAAACTCAGTAAAAAACGCATTAATTGTCATCCGAAGCGTAACACTACTACGCCGTAGCGTTTCGTAGTCCCGCCGCTACGGGGAGCTGCGAAAAGCTTGTGAAAGTTTCCACGCAGTAGCCAGTGCTATTTAACGATATGTCACTGATAAAATTAGGTACCTACCATAAAAATACATAAATCAGGTTGTGTTCCACCCACTCCCATTTGCCTCCTGTAGGACTCAAAACAACGTAGACCCAAAAAAATTACTAATCTGTGGCAGTTTTGAAAAGAGAACAACAGCCCACGCAACCCATACATGCGCGTAGATGTGTTTTGGCGGGTTCCACCGCGCATGCTCGGTCCTCTTTCGTCCGCAGTCCTCACCATTCTTCAGTTGCACACAGCCTTCAGCGACGATAGCACGTCGCATCTCCGCGCGCGATACTCAACCGTATTACCAACAAAAAACGTGCAAAAATCGCGTTTCCATCTCGAAATCTAGTGCAAAACGGATAACAGAGCACAAACGAAGATATTTCCAGCATATTTCGTTGTATCACTGTGCTCAGGGAGGCGTGAAACGGTAAACAAATAGGGGCTATGGAATAGCGATTTTTGTGAATGAATTTTAAGATGGTGGCCGATGCTATGAGAGTGTAGGCGCGCTGTTTTGGACTCTTTTATGGTGACCGCTAGCTTCTCTTGTTTTCTGGTGGTCCGTGTCGTGGTGTGTCGTGGCCTGTGGTGAGAGGGCGGGGGGGGAGGGGTGCGAGTGTGTGCGTGCGATCGAAGCGATGAATGAGGTGACGTGGGTGGGAGCGCTAATGTCTGTTTGATAACGTGAGCGACACACGCTGCTATTATTTTTAGATCGGACCCTTAGATATTTACGTCGATACTGGAAGGACGTCACTATGCGATTGTACATGGCTGGATGCCTTAAGATACACTGTGTGTTATTTAGTTTCCTTTATAATTTGACTCTCAAAGCGTTTACGCTTTCCATTCTACTGTTAAAACTGACTATAACAAAATTAGGACCATATACATAATTTTATGTACAAAAGTCGAAAATAACGTTTAGAACAAGTATATATAGATGCTGTCCACTGACAAACGTTCTCTGTATCAATGAAATCGAGAATTACGAGCGTTGTGGGCTCACAACATCCAGACACAATGTACGCGCAGCGCAAATGTATATATTATATGTGATACAAATATGGAGGCTGAATTAAAAAAACATTGAAGATATTCGAATGCAATTATTGTACTTGCGAGCAAAGTCACCATTAAGGCGTTACCATATATAGTTATATAGTGTTTGTATTTAGCCGTTCTAGCCTAACTTTAGCCGCGATCATGGCGCTTGCAACAATACCAAAATATTGAAAACTCAATATACATACTAAATATACCGTTAATTGTGAGTTTGATCGTAGTGTTGATGGCAAACCTAAACTGTAACTTAGCTGTTTATTCTTCTTTTTAACTGACTTCAAAAAAGGAGGTTCTCAATTCGTGTTTTTTTCTGTTGTTTTTTAGCGATGTTACTCGTTGCGTCCGCCAATAATAGTCAACAGATTTGAATGATTGTTTTTTAACTGAGTACACTACCTAGGTTATAATTAAACCAAGGGTGGTCATTTAAAAAAAATGGGGGATGATATTTCAAACGTCATGATATTTTCTTTTCGAAGTCAGTTCCCGCTTTTGTAAAAGCATTAATTTATCGTAGATACATACATTAGTGGTTCAGCATCACCTCACGTGATCATAAGTGACGATGGTGGAACGTGATGAACACGTTAAACTTAGAATAGGACTGGTTTTCAACGTACTTTTCTGTTGGACCCCCTATTGGGACCCCAAGGGGGTCCACTAGAAATGCAGGCTATCTTGCGGGACCAGAGGATGCTACCAAAAACGGTAAAACGGTTTTCCGGTTGGCCTCCCTGGAGGGACCACCGAGAAACGGTTTTCCTGTTAGACTCGTGGGGGGGGGGGGGGGGCACCGAGAAATGATTTTCCTGTTGGAAGCTCTGGCGGAAGGGGCACCGAGCAATTAGTTTCCTGTTGGACACCCTGGGGGGCACCGAGAAATGGTTTTTGCACAGTTGGACCCCCGGGGAGGCAACCGAGAACCGGTTTTCCTGTTGGGCCCCCTGGGGATCTCAAGTGCAGCTGCTGATAGATACACACACGATACACACTGATAGATGCTTGGTGACATCTTTGATCTTGAGCGTAGGTGTAGCTAGGCTCTAGTAGAAACTTTTGGTAGGTAGCTATGCATTTTTACATAAGTGCCCAAATCGGAGTGTAATTATCAGGGTTCATGTATGTATCTGAGTTTCTTTATTCCATAATAATAATCCTTAATAATCCCCGATTCATAGCGTCAATTATCTTCAAACAGCTGAATAGATTGTTTTAATCATAGCTAAGAACATTCTCGGTCAAATCGCCTTTGAACAAAAACAAACTAAATCAAAATCGGTTCATCCGTTTAGGAGCTACGATGCCACAGCCAGACACAGCCACACACACACAGACACAATTACGACCGAGTAGGATGTAAATATTTTTAGAATAATTGTTATTTAAAAACCGGACAAGTGCGAGTTGAAATCGCGTGGAAACGGTTCCGTACTTATTATCCCAAAAATCAAACTTAAAATCGTAGTTGAAAAACATGTTCTACCATACATTCGAACTGGAAATCTAAATTTATACGTATAATCCACTATAATATTATATACCATAAGAAGACGCTCTATATTAGTGACGTATGGAGTGACGTCGCTAGCTTGAAATATTTCTATTTCCAAATTATTATTGTTGTAAGAAACAGATATTATATCTATCACAAAAAAATAAATAAAACTGAAGTGTCTGTTTGTAACATCAGAATAACCATTTTTTTACTAAATGCTTATGAAAGTATATGTGACAGTACAGTACTTACTTATATTATACATATACAGATAAATAAACCTGAAGTATCTGTTTGTACATCGAAATAACAGTTTTTTACTAAATGCATATGAAAGTAAATTATAGTAATTGCAGTACTTATAAAAAGGATTTTTTTATTTATAATTAATCCATCAATTTCGTATAGTCGTCAAGCGCCTTAGGGGCGTAGACGCTTATGCAAACGTACGTTTGCTTGTCAGAATAACAATGATTTTACGTCAAGCGCGCATTTCGAGTATCACGAAACCCGCGCTTGACGCAAAAGCGTTGTTATTCTGACTAGCAAACATACGTTTGCATAAGCGTCTACGCTGCCCCTTAGGAACGCGCGAAGTGTGAGTGTGTTTTTGGGATGGATAGAAAATATGTGCGAAGCAATGGATAACAGTCGTAACGCGGACGAAGTTGTTGGATTATTACTTCCACATTACAATAGGTAAAAATATGATTAAATTACAGTATTATTCCATTATTACAATAGGTAAAAACCTGCAAGATACTATCGTAGAATATTAAAAAGAAAGTGCAAAACTATTTAAACAAAAAGTGCATTTTAAACTAACATCAGTGCAATGAAATCGAAACAATAAGCTGTGATTGGTGAAAAAATAGTGAACCAAATTTGAACTGACCAATAACAGTAACGTTCCGTTTTCAAAATGTACGGAAAATCAAGATGGCGGAAGTGCAGCGTCAAATGACAACGGCTTCAAAAGAGCGGCAAGCTGTCTCTACAATATGATAAAGGTAAGTTAAATATATTATATAAGTATATCATTTCAGTTAATACGCATATCGTCCTGTTTCTTCTTCCTACCCTTGTTTCATTTTTACATAGGGTCGGCGCAGAACGTCTTTACAGATATTAATTTATGTAGTTTTAGGGTTAGACATTTTTTTACAGCCGGCTGATGCCTGACACCAACCGTCCTTGGGAAATCTAAGAGTGTATGCCATATCTAGCTGTGCCCCACGGCTTTGCTCACGTAGCCTAAGTTACTCCTTGTAACATCAGCTATCTGCCAGTTAAAGTCCCGTCAAAATCGGTACAGCCGTTTCGGAGATTACCCGGAACAATGAGACAGACAAAAAATGGTTGTTTTGTTAAAGGTACCGTACCTATATACTTTCATACGCATTTAGTACAAAGTTGTTATTTTGATATTACAAACAGACACTTCAATTTTATTTACGAGTATATGTAAACATCTACCACGCGGTTCCAATGCGGCTTAGTGGATGTCACATGTACTTGAATTTTTTTATCACATAATATTAGTGATTCTCGATGCATAATAAGTAGATATGATTTCTTCACGGGCCGGATAAAATGGATATCAGAGTTTTAGGACAAAGATAATACTTTGAATGAACACAACAAAGTAATGTGGTTAGATATATTTCTCAAAAAAATTGAGTTTTGTGGTAGAACTGGTAATTATAGTAATGTAACTTTCATGGGCACTCTCTTAGGATACATCTGAATAAAGTACTCATTTTGAATTTGAGAGGCCAATGCTCCGTATTATGAGGATTAACAACGCGGCGAACACCGAATGTCCCATACAAACGCAGGTACTTCCCAGTTTATTTGAAAATTACAGGTCAGATTTAAATTAAATTTTGCATGTATATGCGGATAAGCAGTATCTAGGTTACTACCTAGGGTCATTCCGTCAGGCCTTTTAGCATCTTCACGCATATAAGATCATTCGGTTCGAGTATGGCTGCTACATTGGCGCTGGTAAAAGTCGATGATATTATTAATGATATCATCGTCCTAAAGGCTTAGACTTAAGGCTAGCGTGACGAGAAATTGGACCAGCACTTCTGGAACAAGAGAAGCCGGGATGACCGAGCTGATCGACAGCAGAACCACAATGGCGCGATGGGCAACACCACACCTCGCTCCCAAACGTAAGCAAACAGCAAGACGAAAACTAGACGGATCTAATAGGTTACGTGTATTAAAACAAGGGACGCCCTGCAATCAATGCCTTGATTCCCGCACAGAAACTGCAAGAAGACCAGCTCGATCGGCAACAATAGAACACGTATCTAAAGCACCTTTCCGTGCTAGGTCGCAGACCGCAGAGCGGTCGATCCCAGCACAGCTTCTTTGAGGACAAATCCTTAGGGAAATCTGTATTCGGGCAAGCATCCATCCTCAAGTGTGCTATATACTTCAAAATGAATTTAATTTCTATTCTGTTATTGTGATGTTCTTAAAACTGTATCATTATCAGCCTCTTACGCTCCCACTGCTGGGATACCGGCCTTCTCTCAGAGAAAGGTGTGGGCCATAATCCACCACGCGGGCCCAGTGCGGCTTGGTGGATGTCACATGTCCTCGAATTTTGTGCTTCTTGAACATGCCGGTTTCCTCACGATGTTTTCTTCACCGTTTCAGAGGGAGTGTGAATAATCCGCACATAACTTGATATGAGTCATTGGTGCGGGCTGAGTCGAGATTCGAACTATGGTGCGTCGGATTGAAAGTCGCACAAGGTCCCATTCGGCCACACTCGCTCTGTAAACCTGTATACAAAGACAGTAATAATGTAATTCGTGTTTCATTCAGCATCCCTATTGCCACCATTATTTTATATTTATCCTCGTACTGTACATAATATGATATCTCCGAGGCAGTTGCAGCCGCAGACGCTTAGTCTGGGAGCGCTGCCAACTGCTCAGCGAATCTCGCAGCCTGTTGGGTTTGATTAATGAACGTAAAGACTTGTCTTATTAGTTTTTAGCTGTTAAGATCACTACTTAGCTCTCTTTCAAAATATTTATAAAACGCAATAAATAGAGAATATTTTATTAGGGTTAACACACAGCAGTACGGTTAAATAATAATACTCGGAATATCTATACAAATAAATAAAATTCAAGTGTCTGTTTGTAATGTCAAATAACAGCTTTTTACCAAATGCATATGACATACAGTACCGATAACAAAACAACCATTTTTAAATTTTTGTGTGTCTGTCTGTTTGTTCCGGGTAATTTCTGAAACGGCTGGGCCGATTTTAATATCATAATCAATAAACAGAAAAACACAATTTCGCATTTGTTACTAGTAGGATAGGATAGGATAAGTAGGATTATTTATATATACTGACCTATCTGATAGTAATACATGTAGTTAGCTGAACATTTTTAAATTAGGGGTAATAAGATCGATCAGGAAACACGTAATAAAATACATAAATAGGTACAACTAGAACATAAAAAACATAGGCATAGCTGATATGCCTATAACAATGCAATTCAATTTCATAGGTCATTTGGTAGCGGGAGGGAATTGTCAAAGTTCCAAGTGGTCCTAGTTTGGCAGCCAGAATATTGAGCTTTTTTTGAAACTTGGCTTATCGTTGATGCTGGCCGATATAGCATAAGATAGTTTATCGGACACTGTCGAGAGTATTAGAGACTTCGTGTTATATATCGTGAGCATCTAAGACTCGAAGCAGCCGCGTGTAGACACGTGGGGTCGTTCGTGTTGGTAGTTCCCTATGAAACGCAATAGGCTTAGCTAAGTAGTTTGTTATAGTAATCGGAAACTCGCGTACTATAGATTAGGATGCCCTTTATTTAGCGAATAAGATCAGTAGGTATAACAGAATTATCTTCTTTTAAAAATTAATCTTATGTCTTGAATTTACTGGCACGTACACGTTTGTATGCAAGGCTGCAATTGAATGGCAACATTCATATTTGGACACACCCTGAGGTACAGCCACATTAGTATCTAGGAAATACCCGATACGCCTACGGTTGCGATAAATGTAAGGTTATAAAAATGAAATCTCTACTTCGAGATATAAAAGAAAATCCCTTTACCCAATGCCGTTAGGACAATTGTAAGTATAAGTATACTGAGATGAACTTTTTAAAAGAGTGCGTGGGTAGCTAGCTCGCAAATAGAGATATATAAAAATGGCCAAGCTGCCCTAGTAGGTGGTCGCTAAGGATTTTACGAAATAAGCACAGAGGTGAAACCAAGCAGAGGCGGGACGCTAATAACTTTTTATACTCTATATCAGGTATGGGCAACCTTTGGAAAGTTCCGGGCTAAACTTTAGAATGTCAATGAATGGCCGTAGACAACACGTAGTTGTGAAAAAATAAGGTTTATTTTATACATTTATAAAGTGGAATACTGAAGTGTCATCAATCAGCGAAACTTAGATGTTACTTTCGGGTCCATAAGCTATATCTATGCCAAAAATCGCGTCGATCCGTTGCTTCGATACTGCGTGAAAGAAGGACAAACCAACAAACACACTTTCGCATTTATAATATTAGTGGGATTATAGGTTACAAATATTTTAAAGAATAAGTGCGAAAGTCTTGTGATATAAATGCTAGGGTTGTGTGGTGAACTTTACACCTGCGTATTTTTACTGCCAAAGTTCACTTTGTCGGCAGAATACCTGCTATAAACAAAAATAGCACAAAGTACCTACTGTCTGTCGTCACGGTCACGCCACGTCTTTACTAAGTACCTGACTTAGTTTATTTTGTACGTGATATATATTAATATACACACTCACTCTAAAACGGGGAAGGAAAACATCGTGAGTAAACCGGCATGTTCAAGAACCACAACATTCGAGGACATGTGACATCCTCCAAGCCGCACTGGGCCCGCGGGGTGGATTTTGGCCCGTACCTCTCTCTCTGAGAGAAGGACGGTATCCCAACAGTGGGAGCGTAAGAGGCTGATAATGATATATTAATAATCACCAACCTATATCCCTGGGAATCCATGATAATCTTAATAAAATAAAATCAAAACTTAAACACGCAAATGATAACATTATTTTTGCCGTTCGATAGTAAGATCTTTTCTTCAAACTTGAATGTCTTCGAATCAGTGACACGCAAAGAAGAAGTATATACTTGATGCAGCTGTAATTTTATCCATATAAAATAATAAAAATGTTGATAGTATCATAAATATAAGTTACAACACAATAATCCGATTTTGTATGTCATATTGTTCTGTAACTTTTAAAGTATGGAACCGATTTTGATGAAACTTACGCTGTTCCCTAAGTTGGAGTGATTTTATCCCAACAAAAAAGAACGGTCACAATCCGATTAATAGTTTCAGAGAAAAGCGTGGCCAAACATACATGTACACCTATAAAATTTAGTATCATTGTTTGAATATTATTACTCCTTTTTTGAAGTCGGTTAGAAAAAATCTTCACTTACCCTGTTATTATGTTCTAAGTAGCTGAGATTTGCATGATGGCATCTCCTACAATTCGAGAACGGTAAAATTTTAAAATGTATACGATAACGTTCAGCCTTATCTGTAATTAGCAGTGCAATTGCAGATCTGAAGCAACTGTTCACGGTGTAATTAGCACTGTGTCACCACAGCTTGAGCGGTGGGCGGACGGCCAGCCCACTCTTGTAAGCCTATGAAATGTCGTTGTCATACAACGACATTTCACAGGCATTCAGTTGTCATTCAGGTTGGGTGTTGGGCTGATGGTCAACTTGCCAACTATTGCCAGCTGTGACTACATTTGTCCCAACTATCGCAAAATTTACACTGTTCTCTATTTACCAACTCTAGAGTTACAAGTAAGTAGTAAATTATCAGGTGCAAGTGCAGCTCTGCGGCCGTAAATCTGTGCCGTGTAATTGGGTCGGGTGTTGGGCGGACGGCCAACCATGCTCCTGCCAGCTGCGACGGCATTACTGCTGGAACATTGTGGCCACAAATTAAAGCTGCTGTGAAACTTGCAATTGTTTCTTTATGCTTCTTATGCTTATGCGCTTCGCACGCGATATATATTTGTCTTGTTACAAATTGACTGTAGTGTCCTATACTGTAATCAATTCTATACACACCCTACTTTCAAACGCTTTGTGAACTTCGAACATCGTCACTTTACTTCAGATAAGATAGTGGTCAAACGCTAAAGTCAACTGTAGGTACATCGCACGCGGAGCTCATAAACTCGCTGCCATAACAAGGGACTCGCACGAAGTTGACACACGTGATGGGACAGGCGGTATACAATATCCTCCCAAATCTGATAGCATCGTCGCTTAGCTTCGTTCAAACGCAACTTTAAATCCTGGCTGGTCGAGAGGACTTTTTGTAATGTGGAGGAGTTTTTTATTGTACCTATAAAAAAAAAAGCAAAAATTATAATAACTCTTTGACTATTGACAAATTTTTACAATAATCCTAATCTTGGGAATATCATTATATTTGAAAACATTAATTATTATTTGTCATTGAATTTTCTGGTAATGAATTAGGCTTAAGTAGTGGTTCCTATCAAGATAGGCACAGCAATGGCCCGACGACTTGCAACACTTGAGTAAAAGTTAACACAAATAAACCTAACGTCCCTAACAAATCACTCGTTCACAAACCGAAAATACATCGCAGACAAAGCGAGCCCATTCAATTGTCATCAATAATATTCCAATTGAGTTGGAATGGGATATCGCACGATTTGGCAGCCTGTCAGCGGCGGGCAATTAGCCGAGGGTCCATTAAAGGTTTTGGCAGCCGGTGACGTCACCGTCCTGCGCCTGTGAGTACTAAAGGAGATAAGCAACGTTCGCGAGACGACTACTCGCAAAAACTATAACTATACAGAATGAGTTTGAATTGATATCTTATCCCAGAGGGTGTAATCGGAGCCGTGGTTATCGACAAGTTGTGAGAACCCAAATAAAAATTTTAGAAAAAAAGAATGAATAAGATAATAACACATTAAAAGAACATAGCATTACGAAAATTGATTCAAAAGGTATGTTGCTTTTATATATACGGGTAGTTTTGCAGTCACCAAAAATTCATTTTTGGACAAAAAAGCTTGGACTCTCGCTCTGTCTTGCATTTTGAAAAACAATCAAATAATTCCAATTTTACCCAATCAATTGTAATCGTTGAAATATTGTACAACAGACAAGAAAGTCGACGCACATAGAGGCGACCACAAAAATAAGGCAACTACTTAGCACCTTGTCCCAATCATTAATATACACCATTATTCAGTGGCTCAAAGAAACGCAAATTTTCTTATAATGACAAAGTACTTTCTGTTTATATATTTATGTGCGATCGTCGGCGACATCGCCTATCAGTATGAGTAACTGCAGGAGTGATTCAAGGTCGTCTAAATACGGCTTTATGGCTAAATCTACACGACTATTTTTGCTTCAAAGTATGCCTGATTGAAAGCACAACGAACTGGGTCAAGTAGGTACCTATGAAACATTTTTATGATGGTGATTCCCCCTCTTGTGAAGCCCGATGGATCACTTGCTCATACTTCAGCTGAAAACGCAGATCTATTTGCTTCGCTTTTTGCTGATAACTTCCGTTTGGACTCTGGCAAGTAAACACCTCCTTCAGTGACTTAGAAATAAGTACCAAATATCGCAATACACCAGAAGGAGGTGCTGAAAGTTCTGAGGAACATGGATATCCATAAAGCAAGTGGTCCCGACGGTATTCCCGCTATTGTCTTAAAGATGTGTACGCCTGAATTGTCTCCCGTACTGATGCGCCTCTTCCACCTTTCCTTAAAATCTGGCTCTATGCCGAACGACTGGAAAATTGGTGACGTGCAACCAGTACCTACCCAAAAAAGTTCTCGAGCTGACCCCAGTAATTGCAGACCAATCGCCATCACGTCAATATTCTGCAAGATTATGAAAAGTGCAATCAACACTAGGCTTCTAGACCATTTAGAAAAGCACAAATTACTTAGTGCTTAGTGACCGGCAGTATGGCTTACGCCGAGTCTTCCAGGGACCTTGTAATGCATGTCACCCATTACTGGGGTGAGGCTGTCGAGCAACATAGTGAGGCACTTGGTGTGTCGCTTGACATTTCTAAAGCATTCGACAGGGTCCGGTATGCGAGTCTTCTGAGTCAGCTCCCTGGCTACGGGATTCCATCCGTCCTTTGTGTTTGGATTGCCGACTTCTTGCATAACAGATCCATCCGAGTGGTCATTGACCGCTGCTCGTCTGACCTCATGTCTATTAACGCCTGGGTTCCGCAAGGGTCGGTTCTTTCTGCGACATTGTTTCTTCTTCATATCAACGACTTGCTTACGCCAGGTATTGTTGGGTATGCAGATTATGGTACTGTCGTGGAGAGATATATACCTGATCCAAGAGCTAGAGGGCCGGAAATCCAAGAACTGAGCAGGATAATGATTGAGCGGGCAGATGCGACCATAAAGGCTGTATCGTGTATATCGTGCTGTACCTATGTAAAATCAACTCACGTAACTAATGGACGCCCCTTTTTCCTCATTCATGATGCCACTCTGTGTGATCCTGGCAAGCTTAAAACGCTTATCAAAGCAGCCTTTAATCCTTTACATCAACGTTGCTTTGACATCCTCTGCCTGGTTTCCACGCTTTACAAAACATGCATGCTTGAAAACACTGCGCCAAAAGAAAATAATGCATATCTGCTGGAAAGAACCATGACCATATAAGCATAAAATAATCCGAATGTTATAACTTAAATATTTTTTTCAAACTACTGTATATTAGTTGTTTTGTTTGCTGAAAAATCTCTTATAGTGTTGAAATATAAAAAAAAATATCCCCAAAAACCGTAAAATAACTCGGTACCGATACCGCCATAAACGTATTACAAACGCAAAGAGGCTTCAAAATCTCTCCCTTAATTTTAAAAGCAGAAGCCTCTGTGCCGCCATCAGTAAAAAAATTACATTGTCGCAAAGTACCCTTTCAAGAATGCGCGGGCTCTTGTGCCTTAAATTAATAAAGTTATCACAAAGTTGCGTGTGGGTGAATGTTGGTGCTACACGACCCCCGTATGGTATACATCACAGACTACTTCATTCGTATTCATATAGCAACAGAACTGTGATTTTATTTTGTCCTTTTTTTGTTGCCGAGTTAATACTCAATACTCAATCATTTATTGCAATCATATGTACATTATATGGAGATGTTATATTATTAGTAAAGTTCACATATGACCCTGTTGGCAATGTTCTGGAAATATAGTACATATACATAGTCCACACCAAATCCATACTTTTCCTGTTAAAAACGTGAAACTAACTCTCTGTCTGTTGAACCATTTCACGCCTAAATCGCTGAACCGATTTAATTAAGATTTGACAAGGAGACAGACTGCATCCTGAGTCCACCCAAAGGCTTTCAAGGCAAGTCTTGAGGCAATGAAATAAGGGATGAAAGTTAGTGTGACAAACCCATTATATATCTCTAATTATGGACATGCAAATTCATATTTAGGCTTTGCAATGCTAGGGCTACATGCAAACGATCCAGTTCATCTACTCGTCTCGTGTGGGTAGAACATAATGACAGAACTTCGCACCGAGAGCTGCGCTAATCTTGTCAGCTGCTAACCGGATTGGCTGCCCTGCGAGCTCCTGCTTCGACGCAGTGCATTCGTGCAGTTAAACCAACCTTGCTTCCTTCATTGTTATAAGTGTCAATTAACGCTTACACACGTTTACACACTACGATTTTATTGTGTTGACGCAGGTTGCCATAACACATACACAAAATATATACTAACACAAACATCCAACACCCGAGAGCAAAATTTATACCTACTCACCACACAAAGTCTGCCCCGGCCGGGGGCAGTCTGGGGCTACTACTATAATATAGGCACAGAGTCGCCAGATAACGTACTGAATGTGTTTATAACTAAAATCCTACTATCCTACTTCCTACTAATATTATAAACTAGCTTCTGCCCGCGGTTTTCACCCGCGTTCCCACAGGAACCGTGCATTATTCCGGGATAAAAAGTAGCCTATGTTACTCTCCGGTCCATAAACTATATCTTAATGCCAAAAATCACGTCGATCCGTTCCTACTTTACTGCGTGAAAGAATGACAAACCAACAACGTAGACAGATATGGTTAGGGTCTAACAGTACCTAATTATCAATTTATAAAAGTCAGTTCAATTTTAAACATATAGCAATAGATATAGTTCAGCTAAGCTGTCCTTAGAGTCATGCAAGTCAAGGCTACGTTCTCCTGACGTCACTTGCATTGATTTCACATCTACAACCATTTGAGACCATCCTTTGCTTTCTATTTATAAGTCGCGTCGTAAACTCTTGGTTAGCACGCTTGCTGAAGTTACAGGAGTGTTGCCTGTGGCAAAGTATTTCCATCGCCAAAAGTGTTGGTGTTTTGGGTTGAATGAAAAAATCGACGTCATCACTATATATTAATATTTGAAGCCGCTATCAGGTCTTGATTAAATATTATTTAGATCATAAATTTTAAAAAATAACAATTCCAATCTTTAGATCCTGTAAACTTTAGAGCCAAAAATAATCGAAAAAATGAATGGTTTCCACGCGCAATCTCCACCCGGAAGACACCGCGCGCGGGCCGCAGGTTGTATCGTAGAAATATTGTAAGAAATACTTATATTGGTGAAGTGATATAAATAGCTCTATGTGTTATAATATGCAACTGTATGCAACGTTGCCAAGTTATTTGACAGTATCATTTCTTATCAAAACTTCCAAAAGGAGTATATAAACGTTTTCCGCATAAACAAAATTATCAGATACAACAGAGAAATTGACCTAAATATGGTAAGGTATCGCAGGCCTAAGTACCGGACGCACCTGCGCGACAGCCGTGACTGTGAAGCGACTGCACTATATGACCGTGCCCGTTAAGGTGGAGCGATTTAACAGTAACTTCGACGAAATGAAATTTCTTCGTTGATGAGACGATATATGAGAATTCAATCCGTAGTTTCCCACACTTAGGAGTGGAATACTTTCATAAAATTTACTAAACGATCATACAAGACCGTACTCATGAAAAAGAATAATTTAAATCGGTTGGATTTTGGCCACAGAAACAAAAAAAAAACAGACGAATTGAGAACCTCCTCCTTTTTTTGAAATCAGTTAATAATACTGATTCTCTTTTCTAAGTATACAAAGTAGTGGAAGTAATAGATTATATTGCTGTTATTCACATTGATAATTTAATCATAGTTTTATTTTTCTGTTTATGAATTTACTAGATCAAAGTTTTTTTATGACTGCATGTTTTAAAAAATTACCTACAATCACAATCAATAGCAATTTTCCTTTTTACACATCTGATAAGCCTAAATGACTGAGGCAAAAGGAACAATTTTCCTTCTCTTTCGTTTGCCTTCGCATGGATGTCGATTGCACTTCGCCTTCGCGTTGGTTGGTTAGGTGTGTCTGAAACATTGTTCGGCGTTCTGGCCCGCACCCAAATATTTGCTGCAAGTGGTTACTTGGTCCAAGTGATTTACATGACCTGGGAAACAACAATTTAATGACAGTATACTGCTGGACTGAAACGATGCAAATGAAAAAACATTATTTTAATATTTTCAGTTTTGATTGTGGTGATGCGCCAAGACTAGCCTTTTCCTACTAATGCTAATTGTGTACGCTAAGAAGTAGTATATGCTATTAAGCGAAAATGGTTAGTGGTAGAGACGAGAGGTCGTTTGCCTGTTTGTGAGACATTTTGAATTCTACAATGATCCAATGATGAATGATGAATAATGATTGATGTTTTCGGTGAAGAAAAACGTACTGATGCAATCATAGCAGTAATGAATCCTCTAGGTATTCCTCACCTGGTTAGTTAGATATCACACTCAAAAATAAAATATGTTGGTAAAAGCTTCCATCGGTGTGGCCCGAAAGCTAACGTTCGTTTAAGATCAGTTGGCTTACTCTTTCAATATATTAACGTATACGTCAATGTGAAAATCGCGTCAACAGTTATTGGGAGGACTAACTCTTCTGCGAGTGTCCGTCTGGGTTGTTACCACCGCTTTGCTCGTGAAGTCAGCCACCAAGCAGTAGTGTGCAAGCATTACTGTGTTCCGGTTTGATGAGCAGAGTATCCAGTGAAATTACTGGGCTTATGAGACTTAATACCTAATGTCTTAGGGTAACGAGCGCACTACAGTGCCGCGCAGGCCTTTGTGTTTCTAAGTTCTGGGTGGCACTGCAATCGTTATGGGCCGGCGTTATGCTTACCATCAGGCAAACGACCAGATCGTCTCGTTAACTAATAACATAAAAAAAGTAGCAAAATAGACATAATTTCATTAAGTTGGAATTCCACTGAAATCGGTCACAGTCGTGGGCTAGTGTGGCGTTCAAGAGTACCAAGCTGCACGAATTCAATCCTAATCCCAATTCACGATTCAAATGTAAAGAGTAAGCCCGCTGGAGCGATAGTTAGACATCGGGAATGTTCGCACGCGCGTGTAGATTGTTTTTACACAACAATGCGCAAGCGGTGCACATCCCTGGTGCGCAGAGTGAGGGCCAGTCGCAATAGTATCCTGATGTCATTTGCTGAACGTTTTGACTGTCAGTATGTGTACCATTGTAACATGGTGCACCTACTGACTAAAGTCAAAATTATGTTTTAGGTACCTACTAACTATAATTTTATCTATTTTGTATCATGTTTATCTTAATTTATTATTATTTTCTATTGACATACTTTATTTTATTGGTTTTATTATTTATTTATTATTTGCTATATATGTGATCTAAGTTGGTCTAAATAAATGAATTTGAATTTGATAGTGGTCAACGCTGAACATCAACACAAAAATAATATGTAAAACATATGAAGTATTTTGTATTGAACCAAGAGAACGTTCGGTAAAAAGGCCAACCTAAGCATAAAATATTTAAATTTTTCGTGTATTCTGAGAAATGTTAACGTCAGAAATAAACATTTGAACCACCCTTCGATGGCTAACGACAGTTTAATATGCTTTCGACCGTAAATCGATAGGTGAAGGAACTGAAACAGCCCATCTATGATAGTTGGTACGTGTAAACTTTTTATACACAATAAATAAATTTTGTATTTTTTTGTATTTGTATAGGTATAGCGCGACTGGTGATACATTACGCATGAGTACAGTAGCCTGCACATTATCCCAATACAAGATAAAATAGAAGGAGGTTCTCAATTCATTTCTATTAAAAATTATTTTTTGTTGCTAAGTTTTTTTTTTTTATGTTATTTTGTAACGAGACGAGCTGGTCATTTGCCTGATGGTAAGCATAACGCCGGCCCATAATGATTGCAGTGCCACCCAGAACTTTGAAACACAAAGGCCTGCGCGGCACTGCAGTGCGCTCGTTACCCTGAGACATTAGGTATTAAGTCTCACAAGCCCAGTAATTTCACTGGATACTCTGCTCATCAAACCGGAACACAGTAATGCTTGCACACTACTGCTTGGCGGCAGACTTCACGAGCAAAGCGGTGGTAACAACCCAGACGGACACTCGCAGAAGAGTTAGTCCTCCCACTAACAAAATGTAATAGATGTAATTAGCATTAATATTTATGTGGTAGCAAAAAATTGGTGGTGAAAACAAAGTAGTTAGCTGTTTCTGTGGTATATAAGGGTATTTGATATATGTCTCGTTGATACCAACAATGGTGTCGATTCATGTCATCTTATACCTAAACCTAATTTTAGTTTCGATCTCTAGTACCGAGATATTCTATGAAATATAATCCTTTATGGGATATTTACTTATTATTTTTGAGTTGCACAATTGGACACTGTTAATATTGCGTTTCGTTAATTATTGATTCAAAGTTAAAATCGGTCTTGTTATGTTGCGCTGTAGATGTATAGATTATTTAATAATAGGTCGGGGAAAAAGTTTCTTCGCATTTTTTAAGAAAATTCAAAACATTTTTTCATATAGTTTATTTACATTTAACTAAAGTATGTAGATACCATTTTGTTCGATAACTTTTTGCCATCTTGTAGGTAGGGACATGATCCCATTGCTATATAAATTTTGGGACTTCTGATCAAAATACCGCGACAAGTGGTTTTGGCAGTCCTCTCGTGATGTTAACCTGACACTGCCTAAAGAATTCTGAAGAGACCGAAACAGGTGGAAATCTGAAGGTGCAAGGACAGGACTATACGGCGGATGCATTAACACCTCCCAGCCAAACTCTCTTAATTTTTTCTGAGTGGCTAAAGATGTGTGAGGTCTAGCGTTATCATGAAAAACCATGAAAATGAAAACCACACCCCTTCTGTTGATTAATTCCGGCCGCTTTCTCTCAACTTCTTGCTTTAATCTCATCAGTTATTCGCAGTAGAGTTCAAAATCGATGGTCCTGCCTGGTGGTAACAGCTCATAATGAATAATGGCCTTCCAATCCCACCACACACACAGCATCACCTTGTTGCGAGTTAACCCGGGTTTCGCCACAGTCTGTGAAGCCTGACCGGTCTTTGACCACGACCTTTTTCGCACGTTCTTGTCGTACGTGATTCACTTTTCATCACCAGTTATCAGCTTCTTCAAAAATGGTTCGGTTTCATTACGTTGTAGTAAAGAATCCCAAATGAGTACACGGTTCATTAGGTTTCTTTCAGTGAGCTCGTGAGGTACCCAAATATCGAGCTTTTTTGTGTACCCAGTTTTTTTCAAATGCGCCAAAACAGTTTTGTGGTCAATTCCCAGTTCTTCAGCTACGTCGTAACTACTGATATGCCGATCTTGTTCCACTTTTTCAAAAATGGCATCCATTTTATCCGTAATAGGGCGACCAGAGCGACGTGCATCTTTGAAATCAAAATTTTCGGATTGAAAACGCTTAAACCAAATTTGTGCTACTCTCACAGACACTGCACTAGGTCCATAAACATCGCAAATTTTTTTCGCGGCTTGCGTTGCATTTTTACCTTTTTTGTAGTAAAATTTTAAAATGTATCGAATTTCTTCATTAGATTCACTCATTTTGACAGTACGAAAAACAAATGAAAATCACACATTTTCCTAATTTGAATTTGGAATTATGTTCTTTAAAATTTAAACTTTCATATGATACCAAAACCAGCCAGATACAAATAGTATAGCCAAAGAGATTTTATTACAAGTTCATACATACTATAATGCGAAAAGACTTTTTCCCCAACCTAATATTTAGTCATTCATAAATCTAAAAATTGTATCTTAAATTTCTTTTATGACAAAGTTCTAGTAAATCAGAAGCTTTTTATCATGCTCTATGTAGTATTAGATTGACTATACGTGACTCATTAAGATATACCTAGATAGCTACAATCAGTGATATAGACAGGGGCGTATTTACCCTAGGGCCAAAAGGGCCATGGCCCGGGGCGGCAGGCTGCGAGGGGCGGAAAAATAAAAAAAGCCAATCTAACTAAGGCTCTAATTAATAAACAGTGTTAAACAGTTGAATACTTAACCTGTATTTTGTCTCTTTCGATTCAGTTTAAAATTGTCAAAGAACAACAAAGACAAAACATAGTTTAGCTAAACCACCGTTTAACACTCTTTATTAATAAGAGTCCAAATCTCGTAAGGTAGTCGTGGGGACGCGGGGCTATCGTGTATACCTACTGAAAGGCGCGGCGCAGGCGACGGCGTGGCAGGGCGGCCGGGCCCTGCACGCCCAGGGCGCTGAATCCTAAAATACGCTACTGGATATAGATATAACGATTACACATTGATAATAATATTATGTAGAACCAATACATACGCTACAATTCATGGAACAAAGCCAGTTACATAGTTAGTTATTTGTTGACCGCGACCGAGTTCGCATGGATGTCAGTAAACAACAAGACGCTTAGCTTAGGACTCCATTGGAAAGGATCAGATGATCTTTCCTGGCAAGATGCGCAGTCAACGCAGTCACTGCATCTTCAGTGTTCTAAATCTAGTTAAATCTCGAAGTTTCTCTTCGATTTTTGAGAATAACTAATAGTCGAGTCATGTGTAACTCTCAAATAGGCCAGAAGCAGTAGCTCTTCTGTTGTTTGTCTATTTTGTGTTATTGCACTATGCAGCAAGTTCATAGCCCTACTCAAGCGTCGCAATGGTAATACGGACTTATTTAATTTCTAAACATATATCCAAATACGTAGATTTATTGAGATAAAGACATAAAACAATAAATAACGTGGCGGGGTACTAAAAATGTCACGTGTGCAGACCGTTATAAATGCAGCCAATGAGGTCGTCGCATTGCGCGCGGCGCTGCCCCATTGGTCGCTGGGAAGGCTAGGTTCGTTCAACTCGCAAATCTGCAAAATACTGCAGGACTTGCCAAGAAACATTTTCAGAGCTGATTGTTTTCTTCAGCTCGTTCTGATCTAACAATACGTTTCTGTTATGATAAAAGATTTGAGTGTAACGTAGTATTAGTAAAAGCTCACAATTGTGTGAAAAGATTATTTGTGGCGCCCAACGTGGAGTCGAGTTGAATATTTTTGATTCTATTTTTCAAGTCGATTTTGCTTTTTTCAGTTAATTTTACTAGACATTCTTGATATATAGATAGATTTTAAACATGATGCAGCATCAGTGGACATTGCAGTCTTTCCGTCGTACTTTTGTGAAAAGGAATCAAAAACTAAAGTATCATAGTTCAAACGCAGTGCAACTATTGTAACCTGTGCGAGTACAGCAAATAACTTTGTCACTCAAAATTTAGTTGGCACTGCCATTATGAACAGGCAAGACGTTTACCATCAGAGGCACATACAACAAGACTCGACCCTTAATTGTTTTTAAAAACGTTGTTTTTAATTTACTGGCACGGCGTGATTATCGCTGTGATAATTAATAAAGTTGTGAAAATAGCGTCATAGGGAAATGATACACGCGGCGACGAGCGCACGCACGCAGACTCCTATATAGTCGTAAATCAAATGAATCCAGAGCACGAGCAACGAGCGCCCTATCGTGTCGTTTTGGCGCTCGTCTAACGTCAATAAGTTTCCGATCTACTTATCTACTGTGTGATGGAAATGATTAAAATTGTTATACTAAATAAATAGTATACACTATTGAATACGACACGAGGCGGTCTTTTGCCTTATGGTAAGCATAACTTAAGCGCGCAACAATGGCAGTGCCACTCACAACTTTGAAACAAAGGGCAGCGCTGCACTGCAGCGCGCTTGTTACCCATTGAGTCTCAAGCTTAGTAATTTCTTTGAACTTTAGAGTTCTACTACCTGGTAAATTGTTTAATGAAAATTAATGTAGCACGTTGCACAGCCATAATATATTGTCAATTTTTCTATAACACTGTTTGTGTACCTAATAGAGGTGTTTACGCCAGACTATTACTTTAAAGTGCTGACGCGGAAAATATTTTCTGCAACCGTCGATTTGCTCCATAATAGCGTGAAATGCGCACCGGCACCGCCATTAAAATAAGTGTTGGGTACGTTTTCAGTTGGTTTTATAAACTACTTCCAAAAAGGAGGCGTTCGATTAGACTGACTTGGTAATTTGTAGTAATTTCTTGTTTGTTTGTTAGCCATTGGCCGATTCTAAGTTTGTAAATAGTATTTGTTTGATAAGCTGATTTGAGTATCGTTATTTAAATATATCGTGCCCATTGTTTTATGGATTTGGTTAAGGTCTGACGGTATCGTCGATATTTGACGAAATGCAAAAACCGCGTACAGTGACGCAAGTACGGATCTTCTCGATAAAAAAAATTCGATAAAATAAATTGACAGTTTAAATCGATAAAGTGGGTTTTATCGACTTTTTATATAATTTATCGAACCTTGCTACAATCGACAAAAGTTATCGAATAGCTAGGTCGAATCCAAAGACAATATAGAGCTATTACAATACTTAACGATCAGACTTCGGTACTCGCAACATTCGATAAATTAATCGGGTTTTTCGATTCGACAAATTTATCGAACCGACTTCCATACTTGCGCCGCTTATACACAATGGAAGGCTTGTTCAAATGTTCAGTCCTAAGCGTTATTAGGAATCGCTTTGAGTAGAGGCCGTATTTGTATGAAGTTTAATGCCCTTAGGGTTCTTTACCATAGGCAAAAAACGTTTATAATTAACAGATGTTAATCGATGGCGAAAACGTTTGTTTGTATTTATTATGGTAACAAATCTAATCAAAATATGATGTTATGTACTCATCTCAGATATCCCTTTTAATTATAATTAGGTACGTATAGGTATTAAATAAATTAAAAATCATCGACAAATAAGAATAGAACGTGGCTTATAATTGAGTTTTATTAATAACTAGCTATACTCCGCGGCTACGGTCACGTAGCCTAAGTTAGTCCTTGTAACATCAGCTATCTTCCAGTGAAAGTCCCGTCAAAATCGGTTCAGCCGTTTAGGAGATTACCCGGAACAAACAGACAGACAGACCGACAGACAGACAGACAAAAATTTAAAAAATGGTTTGTTTGTTATATGTACCGTATATACTTTCATATGCATTTAATAAA
Organism: Crocallis elinguaria; assembly: GCA_907269065.1. NCBI lineage: Eukaryota > Metazoa > Arthropoda > Insecta > Lepidoptera > Geometridae > Crocallis > Crocallis elinguaria. Next base: position 7,051,247 of record OU026076.1, read on the forward strand.
AAGCTGTTATTTTGATATTACAAACAGACACTTAAATATTATTTATTTGTATAGTTAATTATTATTACAGCTTCCACAATAAAACCGCCCATTTAATCTGTTTCAGACATCTCATTACGATTATTAAATCGCAAAAAAGCTTAAAGTTTTTTTTAAACAGCAATGATTTTTTTTTTATCCTCAAACATTTTGCCTTCCACCAAGAGTTTTTCAGTGAAACGGGATTAAAACATTCAACGATCATTATCATCTTATGATATAACGATGAAACCCTAAACCTAATCAAGTTGAAGCTTTAAAACTGACAACGTCAACAAACAATTGTTGGCACTATATTCTGGTTCTCTTTTGCGACTAGCTAAATCTCATGTAACGTTCCATGGTCTCTGCAAAGCATCTACGTCAGTGGGCAGGTCACGGGACCAATGACCCTACAGCACAGCGTCGGCTTAATGTCCGTTCCCACTTTCATATTCATTTCCTCACCTCTCTGATATCCTAGTACCTTTGGGAGCTATGATAGATGACTTCAGATTTATCGACTGAAATGATAAAAGAGTTTGGTTTAACCGGGAATAGGTAAAGACGCTTATTCTGATTTCAAAGTCACTTCAAATCATACTAACATTATAAATGCGAAAGTGTGTTTGTTGGTTTGTCCTTCTTTCACGCAGTAACGAAGCAATGGATCGACGTGATTTATGGCATAGATATAGTTTATGGACCGGAGAGTAACATAGGCTACTTTTTATCCTGGAAAAATGCACAGTTCCTGTGGGAACGCGGGTGAAAACCGCGGGCAGAAGTTAGGTTATGTTAGTGTGATATAAAATTGACATTAGGTACCAGCTGTTAGTAATTTGACAGCTGACAATAAAGTTTTATAATGTTGACAGGTTGATTTAGTTTGACAGATCGGTTTGACGGTTCCTGTGGGAACGCGGGTGAAAACCGCGGGCAGAAGCTAGTAATGTATAAATTATATAATACCTTTTTTATTATTGCAAATGGGCTTGCGTTTGACCGCTGCATTAAGCGACGACGCCGTTGACGATGTAGCACGCTTGCCCAGAAGATACCTGTTCACTCGTCTCTTGAAGACTCCCAGATTAGTTCACGTGATCGTTTATCTCGCCAAGTATTAATCCCATCTGTAAGTCCATAAGTCCCATTTGCTCCCTCTGTTTTGTGTTCAGACGAGCGTGCTCTATTAATAAAGCTGAAAATAACTCAAACTCAGTGTTCTAAGCATGACGATGTTGAATTCATGAATAAGCCGATACCCTAGCCGTCTCGACATACCTGCCTATTATGAAGGATATTGATTCGAAGCATGATTTTCATTCCCTGAGTTCAATTTGCATGGAAAGCGGCGAATTGGATTGAGTAGACGGCGACCATGGCTCGCGCGGTTCTCAAGGAAACGATGGCTGTGGATGTTCGGAGTCCTATGCTATTGTTGCGACTGTTGTATTATGTATTTTTTTTTTTATGTTATTTGGTAACGAGACGACCTGGTCGTTTGCCTGATGGTAAGCATAACGCCGGCCCAATTGCAGTGCCACCCAGAACTTTGAAACACAAAGGCCTGCGCGGCACTGCAGTGCGCTCGTTACCCTGAGACATTAGTTATTAATTCCCATAAGCCCAGTAATTTCACTGGCTGCTCTGCTCATCAAACCGAAACACAGTAATGCTTGCACAGTACTGCTTGGCGGCAGACTTCACGAGCAAAGCGGTGGTAACAACCCAGACGGACACTCACAGAAGAGTTAGTCCTACCACTAACAATATGTGCGCAGTCCTACTTCGCCGCAGGCTACACTGGCAAATCGGTGGCATCACCCAGACACCCGCAAAACTAAAAGCCTTACCCTCCTGGTGATGTCCTTTTGTACTATCTAGTAGGTATATTCACTATCTATAGGGATAAATATCTCTTTAAATTATCCTTTACAGCATTCAGGGGAAATCGGTAAGGCTAATAAGTTTATAAATCAACCCGGTTCCCCTCTCCGCGGGGAGTACCGCCGTCGCCCGGCAACGCATCTGGGGCGAATCCGGGTCACCCGGGGACCTTCACCCGACTACATCTAATGCAATCGTGTACAATGCGTTCCACTTTATAACTACCCACTTATAACTTGGCTAGTAGCTAAATGATTGTGTTAACTTACAACATATGCTATACTTATCTTAAGAATAAGTGAGTTTTCTTTAGACTTCCATACTTCGAAATTGACCCCTATTATCACTTTGTTGTCCTTCTGTTTGGAATGTGCCTACCAAAATATTCAAATTCAACATACTTCATTCACAGGGGCCCTAAGAAAATAGAATAGAATAATATTTATTTCCAAAATACATAGAACTAGTTAGTTGTATACAAGTATGCAAAAAATTAAAATTAAAAATACTCATGAAAGTTAAAAAGTGTCTCCAAGGGCCGATCTTTCAACAGTCAGATAACGTCCTGTTAGATAATTCCCTGAATCATCTAAGTCTGTGGTGAAGACAGACGTAAATAAATTGTATGCCATTCTAAAGAAATAAATCTTAGTTAGCTAACGGTCCATTAATTACTGGTTATTTTAATTCACTAACCCCCAAAGTAAATTATATCAATGACTAGCACCAGCGATGGTGGCGCCATATGAGATTAGCTTTGCCTGTGCCTCCCCATTGCTAAAACGCCTACCAAACGTAGTATATTATGGCAATAATTTAATATTATGAGGCCTATATGTTCAGCAGTGGACCTTGTCCGGCTTTCGAATCATAAGAACCCCAGTAGTAACTTATACGTAATAAAGTTTCTCGGTCTTACCACAAAAAAATTAAACACACTAGGCGTGTTTAAATGTGAGCAACCACAAATCCTGATTTAAGTAGTTTCTAACCGTTGTCTAAATCAATTGTGTTGTGACATTTCTATAACCAGTTTAGACGTTTATCTTCAGACCTATAGAAACAGGCATCTAAAAGTGTTTGTTGTGGTAACAAGGTCTATCGCTTCTAATCTAATAAATATATATGCGGTTTACACTTAATTTCATACATACATAGGTTTCGCGAAACCAATATGGCACCTACCTACTTGCCGTTGAATTACAATCCTGAAATTTGGTAAGAACCAGGAAAATATCTGAAAATCATAGTTTTTTAAAAAAACAGCCCTACATAAAAAATAAATAAATACAGAACTAAAACACTGCATACATATTATATATACATACATATATAGAATTTTATTACCAAAAACGCGAAAGCAGGGGTCGTAACACAAACAGAAGGCATCTGCGGGTCGAGCCGGGTACCACGTGGGTAGCAACCCTGTTGTTTTATGAACCAACTTTGCTGAATTTCAGTTTCGGCGCCACCCTTTCTTGTGGTCGGCACCGAACCTTTTGGAGGTATCGATGTTGCAAACATTGAAGTGAGCTATAGGCTTTGAATGAAATACTACTGATTTATTCACCCTCTTTGTTGAATGACAATATTTTGAAATAAAAAAAACAGTTGTACATTGGCCGCCCTCTAATATTTTATTTTTTTAATTTAACATAATCCACAGCTCTTATTCAATAAATTGTTAGGACTTTTCTATAACTTAAAGCAATGTGATAATAATAATTAATTTAATGTGACTTATACCTAATGTCACGAGCGCACTCCAGCGCCGCGCAGGCTTTTGAGTTTCAAAGTTTTGGGTGGTACTGCAATTGTTATGCTTTCCATCAGGAAAGCAACCCGCTCATCCCGCTACCCAATAGTATAAAAAAGTCCTTGATTTTGATTTAGATAATGGATATTTTCAAATAAGCCATTCTCCGTAAACCTGCAAAATATATGACGGTAGAACGCTACAAAAGATAAACGTCCGCATTGCTTCGCGATGGCAATTTATACAACAGCTATTCCGATTCGCGAAGCCATTCCGAACGTTGCCACGGATATTTACTCAGAGGTTTTGTTTTAAACGGAATAGAGTTCTATTTGGGGGTACACGGAAGTGGCATGCGGCGGCACAATATACAGACAGTAAGAAAAAGGTTGAGACATGTGTTGCAATCAAATCATTGAACTGAAGAATTGTTTCAATATTAGCGAAGGCGAAGGAATTAGTTTCATTTATTTATTTGGTTCACCAATAAATGAAACAAAAACAAAATTTATTTAAGTACTTAGCTAAGTAAATGTACAACCAATATGTAAATAGGCATGTTTAGTAGTTGAGCAAAAAGAGACTATACGACCAGAAGCAGAAGTAAAATTACAATAAATATCACAAGTTATCGAAAAAATAATGTAGGTACTCGTATATTATACGTAGAAAAGAAAAGTTCTAAAGGCACTTATATATTATTATAGTAAGTATGCGAAAAGTAGGTAAGTAACGCCATTTCCCATGTGATATAAGTTATTTTGTTTGTATGCTACTTTAACAATATCTAATAATTTAAAAAGAACCTATTCAGTCATTGCAACTTCGAGAGTTGATATTTTCGTGAAAAAACGGACCCGCTCTTACTGTTGTATGGTGGCAGTAGCAAAGAAATTCCGGGATTTATGGGTCGTTGATAGGTAGCGCTGTCCCGGGTCGGGATGCCTGGATACCGGGACGTTGAACGCGGGTCACCGGGTCACGGCGCGTGCTGTTTTAATTCTGTATTCTGTGTTCCTTGCCAGTTCATTCGTTTTACATTGCGTTTTATTGCATTTTTATTGGAGGTGACTACATTGTGTAATGGATATAGGCTATTAGTAATGTTGATGGTTGAAGCGCTCGTTAAAATTACGAGAAAATTAAGTTTAACGTTTTTCATATTATGACTTCATTATTCCATACCTATCTATTAAATCAAAAATAATCTAGAGTAACTACCTAATTTTTTCAGTTAAGTTTGAGTTCAAAACTAGTTATTATGAGGTGAGACTTATGGTAGTTACCGTACCTAAATCCTGCAGGATCCTTTTTGTAGCCATTATATATAAAAAGCATCAGGAGTCAACGTTGAAAACACGTAACTTCGCTTGTTCCAGCGCTGTGCAATGGCGGTGCGGTGATGGCGGATGGGTGCGCGGCCGCGGGCGCGGTGGCAGAGGCGGAAGTGGGCGCGGGCGAGACAGCGGCGCGCGGCGCGGCGCTCGAGCGGGCGTACGTGCACGACGTGTACGAACAAGCCGGGGAGGACGGGGACGACGCGCCGCGCCCGCCTGCGCCCGGCGTGCGCGCCTTCCTCTCCGACCTGGAGCCGGGCAGCCTTGTTTGTGATGTCGGTCAGTATTCCTGCAGATATCCATACTGTTTCTAGTACTGTGGTAAGGAACCCGGAAATATTTTTGAGCTCTCAGAAATAAGCGCAACGAATGCTGCGACACTGTCGTGTGTCTATTATATAGTGTTAGAAGTGACGATTTTGATACCCTACGCCAACCTCACTCCATCGTGCGCGCCTTTTTTCCAATCAGGAACCTGGCAGTTTTGGTCAGTATCAAATAATATCAGTGTAGTGACCGACGACTAAGTGCCAACGAGTGAAAAATTTGGAGTGGACGGCGATGACACGACGCGCAAACCCACAGAGTACTTTTTGTATAGGTAACCTCAAAACAGCGCGCGCGCCTTTTTTCCAACCTGGAACCTTGCAGCCTCGTGTGCAATATTGGTCAGTATTTCTGTAACTAACCATATTTCAGTGCGAAAAAGTGGTATTTAGAAGACGGTGACAAAACATACACTGATGCATCTACTAATGCAGAGCAATTGCGCCACTCTTCGAAATGAAGCCAAGAAGCCTCATCTCATAGCTATTACTTCTACACTGTTCCCGTGTTGGAATACAGTAACGCGAGAACAGTGTAGAAATGACGGCTTTGAGACCATACGCCTCAGCCCAGCGTGCCCGCCTTACTTCCAATCAAGAACCTAACAGCTTTTATGGATGTTGGTCAGTATCATATCACTAGCAAGGAGGTACTATAGTTAACTATATGACGCCGAATGAAAAATTTGGAGAGGATGGAGAAAATAAGACGCGCCCACCTCAAACCAGTGTGCGCGCCTTTCTTACCAACCTGAAACCTAGCAGCCTCGTGTACAACATTCGTCAGTATAACTGCAAGTAACCATATTTCGATGTGAAAAATTAGTATTTAGATGACGGTGACCAAACAAATGCTGGATTTACCCATGCCGAGCAATCGTTTCGAAATGAAGCCAAGAAGCCACGTCTCATAGCTATTACTTCTACATTGTTCCCGTGTTGGAATATAGTAACGCGAGAACAGTGTAGAAATGACGGCTTTGATACCTCACGCCCGCCTCGGCCCAGCGTGCGCGCCTTTCTTTCAAAACTGTAACCTGGCAGCTTCAAGGGCAACATTGGTCAGTATCACAGTAACTAACTGTATTTCAATGTGAGAAATTAGTATTTAGAGTACGGTGAAAAAACTTACAAGGCAGCTGCACTGCATCTACAAATGCCAAGCATTAAAGCGACACTCTTCGAAACGGAGCGAAGAAGCTTCATCTCATAGCTATTACTTCTACACTGTTCCCGTGTTTGAATAAGACAACGCGAGAACAGTGTAGAAATGACGGCTTTGATACGCCACGCCCGTTTCAGGCCAGCGTGCGCGCCGTTCTTTTCAACCTTGGGGCTTTAAATGCGACGTTGATCAGTATCACATAATTTACAGTATATAGACACCGCGTCCATATATGCCGAGCTATTGCAACACTTTTAAAAATGAAATCCTTGTCTTATATCTTTAATGTGTACACAGCCACTCTAAAGAGCAAGTTCTTATTCTAGATTTAGCGTAGGTACTTATAGGTCCACGCTTCACGCGCTCTTACTCGCACACTCCCTTAGTCACGTGTTTAAATATAGCAACCACAAATCCTGATTTAAGTAGTGTCTAACCGTTGTCTAACTCAATTCTGTTGTGACATTTCTAATCATTTTAGACGTTTATCTTTAGAGACTGTCTAGCTAAACAGGCGTCTAAAAGAGTTTTTGTGGTAACACGGTAAAGATCTTATCAATAAACAGTGTTAAACGGTTGAATAGTTATTAGTTATACTATTTTTGTCTCTTTCGATTCGGTTTAAAATTGTTAAAGAACAACAAAGACAAAATATAGTTTAATTAAACCACTAGACTGAACCACCAAAGACTGAAGAGCCTTCGACTTCTAATAATATTTTTTCCTGTCTTGCCATCGACGTGCATCGTTTTAACACGTGTTGTATCAGTAGCGAACCAATATTTTCATGACCTATAGCCATAAAAACCTGAACTTAGTCTACTAGACCTGACTTTAGTTTGAATTTAGTTTACTTAACCTGAACAAAGTTTACTAGAAAAATACATTTGAGTAAATCCACATCATCGGACATAGCTGCTTCCAAGAAACTCCCATCGCATTAGAAAATGCGATGCACTACACAAAATACCGAATACCTTTTTATATTATCATAAACCTGTCTACCTACACGTAAGTTTGCTCTAGAAAGGTCCCGACGGTGTTTTTTGCTTAAGGAGTTCAGTCTGCCCACACTGACTTGTAAATTCTCAGCAAACATGACAGCATAATTAGCGATATCCCTTGAGAACTGTAAATGCATAGAATAGCTTAAATGTTAAATGTCAACGCGTGGGCGTCGTTTAGGTATGTTGACGTAACCTAACCACAACAAATGTCGACGTAAACAAGGTATTTGAAGACAATCTTGTTTATGTGGATCAATTGAACCCCGGTGATGCGGAGCATTTAGCGTATAGGTAATATTCTGTACTTGAACTATGAATAAAGCTTTTCATCCAGTGAGCAGGCATGGTTAAATTACAATGAGTTAAAGAATGCTGAATTACTCGGGTAATAGATGTAAATACCTCTCAATGTTATTCTTTACATTGACAACGTTTAGTTTTATAGTCCTTATTTTGGAATATTAGGGTATATACTCCTATATAGCATGATTCAATTTAAAAGATTTCTAATAAAAATTAAAATTTTGAAAAATGGGCAAGATTCTGGGCCATTTCTGTATAATTTTTTTTTATAGATCATTCTTTTCTATAAACACTTGGCTATACTGCTGTATTTTTTTTGCTGGTAATAAGTATGGAAACGGATATTTGTGCGACGAAAAACAAAATTGCTTCAGAGAGCGCCTTAAGTCAAAATGCCAGAAGCTAAAATTTTAATTTTGAACAAGACCTTTGTAGTCCTATTCTTTTTAAAAACAATAAAGCGTTTACGAAAATAGAAAATCTAAATATTTAAGACTTTGTCTAGGTAAATGTTTGTTGCATGGAATAATAATTGGCCACAGGATTTTATTGGAGTATTATGTGACCTCTCCAAAGCATTTGATTGTGTGGACAACAGAACGCTTATTCAAAAAATGCATCATTAAGGTGTGTGGAACAGCTCTTGATCTTGTAGATTCCTACTTGACGGGGAGACAGCAGACGGTTGGCATCAGTAGAGTAACATCTTGTGGTTTATCTGTGAAGATAGGCGTACCGCAGGGATCAATACTGGTTCCCCTTCACGACTTACCCTTCATGATAAATCATATAGCATTTGACATAGTTTTGTTAGCTGATGACACTTCACCCATTTTGAAAACTGATATGAAAGTCCTAAAGCAATTAATTGACAACATTGTCTTCATCTCAGAATGATTTGCTGCTCATAATCTACTACTAAAAACGCTAGTAAAACTAAATGTATTAAATTTTCCTTTCCGCAAACGTGCCAAAAGTGGACTCTAACGTCATATTAAAAAATTGTTTTATTTTTTACAGGGTGCGGCAACGGCAAATACCTGAACGTAAATCCGTCCGTGTATGCGGTAGGTGGAGATAGGTGCACGAGACTTGCGGCACACGCGCGACATCACAATAATGAGGTGAGTTCTAAGTGACTCTAAACTTCTATGTCATTGTGGCAAACTTCCCTCTAAAACCGCGGGAAAACGTTGGATGCAAGAGGCTAGCAGCCAATCCAAGTGGCGTTTTATGTCGCTCCATCATCAGGATCCTGGACATCATCTAGGATCAGATTACTTGAAAAGGCAAATTAAACAAGCCCAAACTCGTTGGAGTTACGTCGTTTCATTACCGAGTTCGAGGGGCCACCTTCTGGCTCCAGCATCAGACCCTGGACATCATCTAGGATCAGAGTACTTGTATAAAGACACTGACTACTAACGATATATAGGTATTGTACTTCGCTCTGTACACTTTTATTAGTGGTAGGACTAACTCTTCTGCGAGCATCCGTCTGGGTTGTTACCACCGCTTTTCTCATGAAGTCTGCCGCCAAGCAGTAATCTTTAAGCATTACTGTGTTCCGGTTTGATGACCAGAGTAGCAGAGTAGTAGTAACTGGAACAGTAGAAATTACTGGGCTTATGAGACTTAGTACATAATGTCTCAGGGTAACGAGCGCACTGCAGTGCCGCGCAGGCCTTTGTATTTCAAAGTTCTGGTTGGCACTGCAATTGTTATGGGCCGGCGTTATGCTTACCATCAGGCAAACGACCAGCTCGTCTCGTTACCCAATAGCATAAAAAACGATAATTTTAGGTGGTGGTCTGCGACAATCTTTGCCTTCCGTACCGCGATGAATCGTTCGACGCGGTGCTGTCCATCGCCGTGGTGCACCACTTTGCGACCGTGGAACGCCGGGCGATGGCACTGCGGGAGCTTGCCAGGGTCACCAGAATCGGTGGTAGACTACTGCTTACTGTCTGGGCTATGGAACATGAAGGGCGGAACTTTCATTCTCAGGTATTGGCTCTAGCTCTAGACATTAAGCTTCTAAAAGTGATGGTTAAGAGACCGCTAAGTGCTACTAGGACCGTAATGAAGTTTGGACAATTATTTATTGGATCTCTTTCTTTTTCTGTATATTAACTACAAAATATTCTTTACTTAATAATGTTACGAATAAAGCTGCAGAAACTAGTTCGGGTCACAAAAACGATGCCACATCAGAATGTTCAGTAGCATGCATGAAAAACTAAATAAGTGTATACTTTCAATTATTATTCTAAAATACACTTATCTTTGACTAAAGTATCTCCATATTTTGCATTTGCTAACAGTAGAATACATAGCTATGTATGGCTAGCTGCCTAGCTAGGTATATTTTATGAATTGTAACAGTCTGGAGTGTCTAGAGCGTACTATCCAGTGGGCGCAGGGATATGAACCAGCGAAGTATAATTATGAGGAAGAACAGTAAAGCGGGCTCAGAAATGGTGACGCGCAATGTAAATCGTGCAGAACTAACACTTTGCTGGCATGAACGCCAGATATTATAGATACTTTAAAAAATATATAATTATAGACTACTTCAAAAATGACGCCTGAATCTATGAAATGGCTTTAAAAATCTGTCAGAGTCCAGCATTGCCAAAGACCTACCTTAGAATTTTCTCATTTTGAACCACGCCTGTCTTGCTACTTTTTTCCCTTATAAATTGTATTATTACCTACGTTGTCTAAAAATTCTTCGGACACGTCAGTCTTGAATTAAAAATGTTGAGTGATCAAAAGCTGTTTTGCTATTTTCAGGATGTACTTATCCCTTGGCACCGACCAGCTACGTTGTGTCCTCCAACGCAGACGCCACGATTCCTATCAGTAGATTACGAACAGTAAGTATCCGCATCTTTTGTAACTAGGATATATTTTTTTTAGGTAAAACTAGTTTTCTAAAAGATAATAAATACCTATGTCTGAATTATACTTTTTTAGTATTCTCCTGATAGATCTGTCGGTATTAAAGCAACGTTTTATTTATTTCAGTATGGAGCCATGGAAAAGTCGTGATGGTTCACCAGGGTCATCATCACTATCATCACCCAATGAAACCTGCTATTCCTTTGTGAGAAGAGCTCTCCAACGACTGGCGGGACGTCGCTCTTTTCTGCCATCTTGGGGAATTGGACCAAGGGTGCCGCAGAGACCCTGCATCCGCCCAGAACCACCAGCCGCCGACCTACCAATAGAATTACGTCGGCTAGATGAAGGGGTTCCGCCTAGATTGATTGCGCAACACTCCGATGCTTCCACTTTAAAATCAAGAAGCCTGACTGATATTGCTGATATAGAGCGACGGGCACTTGTCCGGTCGCGGTCTAGTTTGCCAAGCCTCGGGGTAGAGGAAAGTGAACCGCCGCCACAAGAAACCCCAGCTCCTGAAATCACTGAACCACGGAAGAAACCGAGACTGGTAAAACAGAAAAAATCTATAAACGAAGACGATGCTGAGGAGGATTTAGACAAACCTACAGATATGAAAAGTATGGTAGAAGAAATGCCTAACTTTAAAATTCACACTCATAGGTTGTCATCAAAAAAACCAGGCGTAATCAAGCAGACCTCACTCAATGAAGAGTTGATGTCCGTAGAAAGATTAAGGGAAAAGGAACACTTGCGAAAGAATATTCAAAAGCAAGCGTCTTTGAATGAAGAGTACCTATACCGAAGACCGGGCGCTCTTGATTCAATACGCGACTCAATATTCTCAACATCGGCAACAACAGCCAAAAAGTTCCAATCACTAAAAAACGGCCTCACTAGTAAGTTCAAAACGTCGACAACGAATATAGATAAAGTAACCGTGTTCGTGAGAATGTTACAAGGTTGGAAGAGCCACGGACCTGTCCCTGAAGTTTCTACGCCAAGTGACAATAATACTGGAAGTGAAAAGAGTTACCCTGAAAGGCGACATTCTAAAGAAGACGGTTCTGATTCGTCAAAAGATAGTAGTTTACAAAGTGATACAAGTGTAGATTCGGAGGATAGTTTCGCATCTGTGATATATGTTCCAAAAGCCGACGGATCAGGGGATCCTTTGTCACCGACACCACTCTCACCCGGACCAACTTCGCCTAGATTAAAAGTATCATCTGTTCCTACATCTCCAAGGATGAAAAGTTCGCCTGGTCTCCCATCTCCCAGAATAAAACAGTCGTTCCCGTTGATTAGGCCTCCCGGGTCACCAAATTCTGTTCAAGCTCCAACAACTGTCAACAAAATTCTTGTAGCCCAATACAGCTTAAAGAATTATTCAACAACTAATACTATAGCTACTGTACCCATAAAACCACAATCAAAAAGTCAGCCCAACTCACCGCCTAAATCAGAGTCGGATGACAAAGTAACTACGAAGCCTGAACCCTTATTAAATAGGAATATATCCATAGAGGTTTTCGAAGAAATTGATCCCATTCCACCTATCAAAGAAGAAGAAGAAGAAACTACTGCAGAAACGGAGGCAAAGATGACTAAAGAACTGTTAGCAGAGATCAACAAAGACATTGAAGAAATTCACAAATTGACTGCAGAGACAAATCAAATGAAACCTAGAGTTCTGCAAGATGTCAAGCCGTATCCTAAAATTACTTTACAAACAGTTGCAGAGCTACCCGAAATACCACAGTTCAAGTCTAAGGAAACTAATAAAGTTTCTTTAACCGATACACTAGATACAAAATCAGCCGATCGAAAAAGAAAAGAACGAATACGACAAATAAAAGAACTGCTTAATAAGGGCATGCCTAATGCAAACTTAGGTAGACGACCTCCTTTCCCACTAGTCCGAAGTACAAATAAAGCTGAGCCAGTTATCAAGAGTCGACCAACTTTAATGTCATTAGAGCTTTTTAATCCAGCTACAGACGACATGGACAGCGACTCAAGCGGTGTTTCGTCACCAGATTCAGTAGACAGCGTCATAAGTGTAGTCACAGAAGAATTAAAAAAGACTGCGTTTGAAAAAGGTATACAATAAATAATTTTAAAAAATTTAAATAATATGTAACATTTTCTATTTACTTACATGTTTACTAAACGAAATATCTATTTGTTCACAGATTTGCCGACAGTATTGACTGAATTAAAGAAAGACGAAACATCAACTGATGTCTCAAGTGAGAAGCACTCATTTTTACCGCCTCCGCAAACATTGATAGAAGCCGCGGCTGAAGTGGCTCATTCACTAGACGAAACTTGCGAAGCGGTTATCCAATCCAGCCCGCGATCAAAACGAAAAAATCTCGAAAAACTAGAAAGCGCTGAGGCAATAGCTATTGTCCAGGGAGCTTCAAGCAGCAGTAGTAGCAGCAATTGGAGCTTAAATAAATTGTCACCTGGTGATTTGAGGATATTAGAAGACAAATCGAGATCCCAATCTCATACCAGTTCAAGTGGTAGCTCGTCTAGCCTAGAACGCCTTTCACCAGGTAGAAGGTCGAAAGACCGATCTCCAAAACTTGGCAGCATAAATAACTCAACTTGGAGCTTAAACAGGTTGTCTCCAATTAGACCTGAAGGACGATCCCTGGATGAGAATTTGAGCAAAAGTCACAAAAGTCCAACCAGATTACCGTACGATTCCATATCAATATCCAGCACTGATTCAGAAAAATCCATCTCAAAATCTGAAAGCTTTAACAGAATACAAAATGAACCGCTTATCACATGTAAATCAGATATGTTAGCTAAAGAGGACGACTGGCCTCCAGATCAAGAACGTGGTCAACACTTAACGGAATTCGCCGAAAAACTCAGTGAGAAACTTTTGCAAGAAATTGACCAGTATTCAAAACGTATCAATGAAGAAGATTTCGATCTTCCGAGTAGCAGTAGTAGCGAAAAAAGTATTTCTCTTCGATTAAAAAGGGAAGAAGAAGACAGAAACACACAAAAAATACTGGATGAACTCTCTGACAGCTTACAACATTTAGAGGACCCTTATATTAGCAAAATTAGCACAGAGATGCAGGGACTGAACAAACTTAGCCATGAAATACAAGAACGCAACAAATACATTGCGTCTCTCAACGATGTCCAAGAAACTGATATTAATACACTTTTTCCGAAGTGTAGCACAAAAACTAAAAACAAGAAGCGTTCGAAAGACGTCGATCCCATTATAAACAAGTACAGAGAGCTAAAGAAATCTATGAAAGTGATGAGTGACGAAGATCTACTCCTCAATAATTGTGTTAATATTCAATACACTGCAAAACCTCTTACTGACGAAAAATTACCAGAATGCGAGATCAAAAACCCTGACGATGATAGCGCTATTTGTTCCAGTAACGGTAACCCTGAAATTACTATTGATTCTGGCACCTACGACACTAGCCAATCGCTCGAAACTGGATATTCATTAGAATCGGAAATAAGTGTAGATTCTCTTTGCACCAGCACTGATAAAAGATCATCCCTAAAAGTAGGCCAGTCGACAGACTCGAGTGACTTGGAAAAAATGGAGATTAGTCCAGAGTCTATGACATCCCGTTCGAGCAACAGTACAGCGCCCCTTAAGTCAGGTTTTTCAATTGAATCAAGCGACACATCTGCAGGAAGCGATTGGAGTCGCCGAGATAAAACTGGAAGCACAGCATCTTTAGGATGTGCCAGTTTAGCTTCTTTGCCATCGTACAGTGAATGTTCAAAGGAACGAAAGCTGGAAACCCGATCGTCATCAGAAGACACGGCTACTGTGCCTGCAGTTCCTGCTCGGGCGATACCCCATGCCCCACTACTACCTTCCTTGAGTGACGGTTCGGACAGTCTACCTTCAGAGGGAGGAGCGGTCACGTATCACCGTTACTACCACGTCTTTAAAAGAGGAGAGCTTGACCAACTCATTGAAAAGTATGTGGAAAGTCTTCACGTCGTGTCGTCATACTATGACCAGGCCAGCTGGTGCGTGGTGGCAGAAAAAGTTCAAGTTTGGACGATATAATGAGATAATGATTGTACTTTTCGTACTATTTGTCTGATCGCCGAAGTATAGAAGTTTCGTTGCTGGTTTCTCTAAGGCCTGATGATTAATTACAGTGCTGGTTTTTAATCTTATGAAGTAAGAAAGATTATGGACTTTGAATATATTATAGGACACTGTGCAGTGACTATATCCAAGTGACCTTCCTGACTTACTCTTCAGTGAGTGTTAATGACACTATCATCGGAAACGGATCCGGTATAAACCATGTGCGAAATTGCCAAAAGCGAAGCTTTTGTTTTTAATATGCCTATATTATAGTCAGTCTACCAATTTATTTGTTGTTATCTCTATAATAATCTTAAAACTTCGTTGCCTGCCATGGAACGTAACTAAATTGTGTGCTATAGATTTGTAGAATTAATTAATATAGCCATTTTGTATGTTTATATCAAAGACAGCGATATAAAACATAAAAAATGGTTTTGGTTAAGTTGTCAAATCTATGTTATCACTAAATTATGTTCCCAGACGGCATTAGTATTCGATGCGACGACATATATCGCATGAAATGAAATCTAAGAGCTTTAAATAGTGAAAAATTAAATATAATATATACTTCAGAAGCTCAATATTATATAAGCTACTTGTAGCTTATTTATTTACTCTATCATTCATGTATACTTACAGAATAATAATATATTGTAATATTACATACTATTTACATAAATAGAAAGTATAGTCTATATTCACTTAGTACCGTAATCCAAGACCAAAATAATTAAGGTACAATTTTAATATATAATTCAGGTGTAGAATATATTCTATGACAATAAAATGAATATTGCAATGGTGTCATTTTTTGTTCTATATAATCTTTAACCTCCTCTCAGCTTAGAACAATTATTTTGGTTTTGGATTTTGGTATTATACATAATACTGATATGTTCCCAATATTCTTGTACGTTGAAAATGAATTTCATTTAATATTCTTGTACGTTGAACATGAATTTCATTTTCAATATTCTTGTACGATGATAATGAAATTCATTTTCAACGTACAAGAATATTGGACGTACAAGAGTATTATTAATTTCTTCATAGTATTAACTTTAAATGAGCTGGCCTCTTGTAGTGATTATTTTGTTACTACACTGATATATACATAATACGTTCAGATAGCGAATGCAGTAACTAATTATATAGAAAATTAGCTGTGCCCAGCGGCTTCGCTCACGTAGCCTAAGTTACTCCTTGTCACATCAGCTATCTGCCAGTGAGAGTCCCGTCAAAATCGGTCCAGACGTTTCGGAGATTACCAGGAACAAACAGACGGACACACAGACAGACTAACAAAAAATTGTTGTTTTGTTGTAATACCGTACATACTTTCATATGCATTTAGTAAAACGCTGTTATTTTGATATTACAAACAGACTATAACTAATTATATAGAAAATATAATTAGTTACTGCATTTAATAAAATTGAGGAACATCTCTAAACTTTCTGAACTCTGAACTTATTTTTTTATATATTATATATACATGATATATTTTGCAGTTTGCGCATATAAAAATATATCATAAAAAAGATATTTATTGGTAAAAGTGCGCCGTCTAAGATTTGTTACTCCTGGAAATTTAAAGGGAATTTCTTGTACACCAATGGACCACAGGTAGCAACGGTAAAAAATAACAGGCTAGTATAAAATATCAACAGTACAACTGCTAGCCCGAAAAAATTATCATTATTGTGATTTATTTATAATTTTATTTTATTAAAACACTACAACCTATTACCGTCAAACACAAAAGTTAATAATGTTGACTAAGACGGCATTAAATTTAACTATTTAGTTGTTTATAAGCAATTAAGAGTTTCTTTAAGTATAAAAATTTGAATCCTAGCAATCCAACCACACAATAGGGATGTTGACTCCATTTTTTTATGATGTCAATCAATACGTTTTCTTATGAGAATCAAATTGTCTATCGAAAAAACGCGGGCCGTAAATCTGTACTAAAAACATGCATTTTGTTGATTTGGCCGTGAAAAACTGCGTTTAAGTACATAGGTAGTTGTCATACATTTTTTTATTCGTTAAAATGTAAAGAATCTGATGGTATCATTTAAATTACTAATGGATGATAAAAAAAAACTTGAATTTGGGAAACTTTTAGATGCAGTATCTTTGTGGAAATTATATATTTTTTGTGAATTTAATTTTTACTGTGTTAATGTGATCTTCATAAAACTGGATGATGACAGAAATTATGTATTTTGTGTTTCATGAACATCCTAATTGTGCGTGTATCTAGCATACACATTTGCGTGGTTCCACTATTGGTTCCATCGACCAATATTGTGGTTTCATATTATAACAATCTATAGAAATCTTCTATACAAATTTAGGAAATCTTCTTTTATTTTGTTTTCAGCTGTTAACGGTAATAAAGAAGGGCTAGCATTACCACTAAAGAACACGTAATACAAAACGTTATTGTATCACACGTATGACATTATAAGATGTTTAAAAACGTGATAATGTTTAGTTAGTTTCTTTAAAAATGCAAATCTTAGACGTAAGCTAAATAACGAATTTTGAATTTCATGTAAGCTGTTAAGTATAGTTAAGTTATAGCATCAAAGTGCAGTACTTATATGAATATGCCCTTTCGTACATAGCATGAAGGGTGATACAGTCCTATTCATATATTAAAAGTACATAATATTCCATAACTGTGCCCCGCGGCTTCGCTTACGTAGCCTAAGTTACTCCTTGTAACAACAGCTATCTGCCAGTGAAAGTCCCGTCAAAATCGGTCCAGCCGTTTCGGAGGTTACCCGGAACAAACAAACAAACAAAAATTTTAAGAATGGTTGTTTTGTTATATGTACCGTATATACTTTCATATGCATTTAGTGAAAAGCTGTTATTTTGATATTACAAATAGACACTTCAATTTTATTTATTTGTAGATATATAAGGTATATAACTGCCAACTCATCTGCGTATAAAGGCGTTATCTTATCCTTAAAGTCTAAGAGACTTTTAAAATATGAATGGGACAAGGTTCTAACAATGAAATGACAGCATTGCTTTTAATTATAAATATATAACATAACTACTATATTATGATAATTAATGTTGGAAAAGTATTTAGTAAATGTAAATATAATCGAAGTATATAAAGCTATTAGAATATAATTATGTTATCAAATGAATCAGTGAGATTAAAATAATTATATTAGATATAGTGAATATATTTAACACGACTGGGTATTTAATATTTTCTATGAAAAAGTGAATCTCAGTTCAAAAAGAAAATATTAAATGTACAGGGAATGCGTGGTAACTGATAACGCGTTTTCACTAGTGTTGACGTAAAGTTAGCTGATAATAAAGTAGTATATAGGTTGACGATAAATACTATATGAGTATATGCACAACCATTATAATATGTTTTAAATCCGTATTTAGGTTTTCATTGTACGAATGTTACATACTAGCAAAATACATCACTAAAATTAATGTAGATTTCATTATTTCTGTTCTAATATTAGATTATATAAAAGAATGTACAGCGAATTTAAGATTACGGAAATTTAAATGTCTTAAATGAAATGTGCCCAAACATTGTTCTTATAATTACGAAATTTTATCATTGAAGATGAAGCATTTTTGACAATTATTGGTTTTTAATTAGAGTTCCGCCGTTCAGCTAGCCATCCCATTTTTAAACGTGTTCTATATTAATTGTAAGATTATTTCGTAAAGTATTTAAATATTTTAAATTTTTAATTACTAAGTCCGAGGGACGATAAATTAATTTTGGATCGGAGTTGTGAAGTTTTGAAGCATATCAGTGCGGTTGGAGAGGAGATATAAAAAGATTGGGGATTTACAAAAGATATGAACCCAATATATTACAGCTCTACTTTAGATTAATATTTTACCAAATTCGGTTTATTAATGTCATATAATTTCCAATTAATATTAATAATTATTATTGATATTAATAATTATTAATATTTATATTAATAATTATTATTATTGGAATTAATTATTATTATTGATATTAATAATTATTAATATTACTGATTTTAATGATATTAATAATAATTATTATTGATGTTAATAATTATTATTAATATTAATTATTTTACGAACGAAAAATTCGTTAAAATCGTACAATTATTTATTTTGCTTTATATCTCCTGTAAAATATTGTGTCATATCTATTTGACCCCGTTTTGTTATTTTCTTATTTGTATAAAATGCTTTTTTTTAATTTTTATACTTAATTCTTTTAAACCATTTCACGCGGGTTCCATACATAAATATGGCACTTAGATGAATTTACAATAGATTATGTACTTATTCTCCATGTGACCAAATTTGACACCTTACTGTCATATTTTATGTTGCTGATATATCATAATTCATAACATAGCGTATGATTTTATAAATGCGAAACAATTTAAAATAATATTATTGGAATACTAGCCTCACTTTGATTAAAAATAATACCGTGTTACCACAAAAAAACATTTTTAAACGCTTAGCTAGACAGTGTCTAAAAAAACGTCAAAAATAATTAGAAATGTCAGAACAGAATTATGTTAGACAACGGTTAGACAATACTTATATCAGGATTTGTGGTTGCTCATGTTTAAACACGTATTAAGGCATGTTTAGGAGTTAAACACTGTTTAACACAAGTTTAAAATGTGTTTAATGTTTTTGTGGTAAGACAGAGTTTATCAGCGTTAACTTTGTATTCGCATTAATTCAATCATTATTTATTTTATAATATATTGTTTTGCCTTTAGAGAATCAACACGTAAGTAGGTATAAAGTACAAATAATTACCTACCTGCTTAATATTATGCGATGTACAATACATAGTTTAGAACACTACACCTCTGACGAAAATTGGAAGCTCATGTTCAGTTAATATGTCTTATAATAACTTAATTGTTCTTTAAAAAAAAAAAAACGACCCATATTATGAGATGATCAGACAATTTATTTACAACTTCTACAGAGATTAACACTCATATTCTTAATCGAAATATCAAAAGTTCGTTACTTCACTCTTGAAATCTTTACTTTTACACAAATACATACATCACAAATATTTCGCTTCCAACAGATGACTGCGAAATTCTTGATATGATGTATTTCTTTTCGGCTTACAAGCCGTAGTAGGTTCGAATCCTGTTGGAAGCGAAATTTTTGTGATGTATAATATATTTGTGTGAACATCTTTACTTTTAGTCGTAAAAATCCTTCTACTTGACGGCTTGCCCACTGCGAGTGTAGTAAAGGACTCTCAAACTCAAGGAAGATCGCGAAGCTTCGTTTGTCTCCCAACGATACTCAAATCGGTGATAACTGATAATAAAACAAATGGTTTCTGAATAACCTCAGTGGACATCAGTGCAAAACACTGACGTTTTTGTGTCTTTGTCGTCATTGACTGTTTATATAAAAAATAATAAAAAATGAACGAAAACATGAATCATGAAAGTTGAAGTATCACAACACAACAGTACAGCAACATAACATAGAGTATCACAAGTATGTTGACATTAAAAAATAATTTCCTTTAAGACATTCCTAATTTTATGATTATATAAAATATTTACACGCCTACACCGGCAAAGTACGGCTAAGTTTCCATTTCTTTTGTAAACACCTTTTATACCTGTATTTTATGCAAATAAATATCTTGAATCTTGACATGACGCTGACGTCGTGCCTCAGCCGCATCCTGAGTCGAGAAGTGTCGAAATAGCGACTAAGAATATCGATTATGAAAATGTTGGAGAACGTCATTTTGAGTTAGGTCCACATAAGGAACCTTTTGTATTATATGAGTGTTACACTCATATTTTTAATCGTGTCGTAATTAGAACTAAAGATATGTAATAGTTAAACTTAATTTTCATATTATCTGAACATGAGATTGGAGACCGTCGTGGTTAAATGATGTATAACAGTAAGGATGCAGAAATGGTGTTATTACACAAGAATTTTGCCCGTAAAACTTCTGACTGCCCAGCGAGCATACGTTAGCGTGTGTAGAATAAACTGATTCGCTAGATAGTGCCCTTACTGCTATTGTTATATTCTGCACATTGTTCATCTATTTTAATATCGGAGGCCCTTCGCGGGATGCATTCCTACGCCTATATAATGTAAATATTTATAAATATCATGTAATACTGAAGCACTTCATATTGGCTTAAACTGTGATATCGAATAGAGAAATTGGCACAAACTCGCTTTTATTTCGTTTCGACCGAATTTATAGTACTACAATAAGGCTCGTCGAAAAGAGAGGGAAGACCACCAATGTAGCACTATCTCGATCATGAGTGAATGAGAAGCGCTATACAAAGTTGTACCTTACCTTCCGACTTGTCATTTTGTCCGTAGTACTTATCTTATGTAAATATATCTATTTTTTTTATGATATTAATTATACAGCCGCTTGATATTTCTAGAAATTCCTTTTGAGATTTAAAAATAAATAATAACCAGAGAAGAAAAATATTAAAGATATAGGTACGGTGTATTTCAGTTTTCCGTTGACCTATATCTTAACGAAAAGTAGGTACTTTATATGACGTTGACAAGTTTTTTTTTAATGTTGCAAAATATTTGTTTTGATGTTCCGAAGATGCAAATATAAAGAAAATTAACTCACAAAAAGGTAGTGCATCATTGCGTGTGCATTTAGTACCTTATCCATCTATCCATTGCAAAACTTGTTTTTTTTTTATTGCAAAATATTTGATTTGGCGTCCCGAAGATGCAAATAAGTACCTATAAAGAAAAATAAAGTCACAGAAAGACCATGCGTAAGTAATTTAGGTACCTACTTAATACAAAGAGGAATGACCGAAAAGTGTACACATTTCGATCATTACACAAAATATTTGTGTACATATTGTGATGCCACAGAAAGAAATACGAAAAACCCAGTAAGAGCTGAAATTATTAATTTTATAAATTGGCTTATGAGGTAATTTTCAAGGTGCACGCATGATCATGATATAACCCTGTATATGAATATAAAAACATGTTTGATTATTTACGCAGAATTTCAGTTCCGTTAAGAAGATGAATAATACCTAAAAGTTATTTTCTAAATTGTTACCAAGCACTCATACGCGATGCCGATTCGTTCATATCATACGGGAGTTGGGGCTTTGAAAAGAATGGAAAACATGTTATTTCTGGTAGTCCTTTGATACAATAATAGATTTTATTTTTTATATTAAATGCCTACACTACTCATAGTCCTACACCGCTCATAGTCCTTCACTAGGATTCCCTGTGTCCCTGTGAGCTGGTGGCATGGACACAAATATCTACCTACACAATTTAAACATCCAAGATTCGAGAACAAACTTTATGCTTACTACTTAGACAAAGTTTGCCTCGGGAATCGAAACCGGGCGTCTTGCTTTGCAGGCAGTCTTTATTTATGAGAAGATGCGTAATAAAACTACAACTTTTATTATTTAATGTGATATAGGTTGACTGTTAACATGGACCAGTAACAATAACGGGCTACTTGCCTTTATTAACTAGCTAATACATAAATAAACACTACATCTAACCTAGCTAGCTACAAAAACAGTTAGATAATCTACAAGCCCTAGTAGGCCTATAGATAATCTAAATGTTCTATTCCACTACCAGTAGGAAGCGTACCCAGCATGCTGGCGGCATTGCCTCGTTGAACCGCAATGCTGATCCGTTGAGCCAAATAGTTACCAGCCTTTTGGTTACGCGTCGCATACCAGTAACTAATATAGATACTTAGATAAACTCTTTATTTAGACACCATACAGAAAATTTAATAACTAAAAACTTAGCTTCACAATGGGCGCCATTGCTCATACCGTTTTCTTGAAAAATCCAGAAACTAAAGTAAACAACTAAAAGTATAGGATGATAGCTTTTAGTAGGTATAGTACCTATATTAGCAGTCCAATATACAGGCTGAGTTTGCATTAGTTATCCCGGAAGGGGTGACTAGGACCATGGTTGTCCACAAGTTGTGGGAACCTCTTTTGGACATACGTCATTCCAAACTTCCATACAAAAAAGAAATTCACTTCAAACGTGGAGTGCGCGGTATTTTTTGGAATTGATTCTAACAACATCATTATTTAACAAAGTTCAACATTGTTCAAGTGAATCAGCTGAATTAGGGCTGCCCGGAAATTCTGTTGTAAAATTTAGACGTAAACTTTAAATGCCATTTATTCAATAAAAAATTCCCTTTTTCAAAAATTCGTAAAACAAAAGTTGTTGACCTCCAGGGGCCTGTTTCATAAAAAATATTAGGCTAATATTATGAGTATTAGACTCATATTTTATATGAAAAAAAAAGGTCATAATATTAGACTAATATTTTTTATGAAACAGGCCCCAGGAGTAGATCGACCCCCTTTCATGATAACAAGTCAATTCAAACTCAAGCTGTATAAATTAAATGATCATAATTATTGTACTTAGTTTAGTTTGAAATAATAGGCTTAGTACGTCTTGTTTTGTTTACGCTTTTTTTCAATGCCCCTTCTACCACAACCTAGCCACTTATGCTTTAAAATCGTAGATGCGAGACCTAACTACTGTTCTGTACGAAATTGAATGTTACAAATAATTGTATCGACTAATACAGTAATATTGTAATAAGCTTACGTCATATTGTATTTATACATTACATTATATTAGGTGAAATCCTTCACAATAAAATGAAGACTTCAATATTTTGTGCGTTTCATTTTGCAAACCTAGTATCAAGACATTGTTTATTTTTAAGCAACGGGACTTAATCGCGATAAAACACAGGTTTATATTTACCTCGACGTTTCGATCAAGTTGCATTGATCGTGGTCACGAGAAGACTCACCTAAATATAAACCTGTTTTATCGCGATTAAGTCCCGTTGCTTAAAAATAAACAATGTTTTCGAATCGCGAAAGTTTAAAAGTTACTAGTATCAAGAGTTGTGCGACTTTCAATCTCAAGATTTTCAGTCGACCCATCAAAGTTCGAATCCAATGTTGGCCCCACACTAGTGGCTTATATAAAATGATGTGCGGATTTACCACCTCGCTCTAAAAACGGTAAAGGAAAACATCGTGAGGAAACCACAAAAGAACCACAAAATGCAGTGACATGTAGTGACAACCACCAAGCAGCAATGGGCCCGCGTGGTGGATTATTGCCCATAATATCTCTAAGAGAAGGCCAGTATCCCAGCAGTGGGAGCGTAAGAAGGCTGATAATAAATTATGTTCTGATAAAGACAGCATTAGTTTTAGTCTGTGATTCGGGTAGATGAATGTTGCAGAGGCCCGCTGTTAGAGTCATTTTAACTTTCATAAGTGCTCCTTTGGGGCCTATTTGAATAAAGACTTTTGAATTTGAATTTGAATTAAAACAACCAAATAGAGTTGAATTGATTTATTAAACTTACAATACACATAAAAAATAGCAGTAAATACATAATAAATAAGCTATTAGATCTCACCGCTTTTACATAAAAACACGTTATTCTAATCTATAAATTAATCAATTAAATTAGAAGCTATACTTAGTTGCCTAATTTTGTTATGACTTGGATTTCAAATAAATAGAATAGACAATTAACTGTTGGTCTATATTCAGATAAAAAAATTTGTTTATTTTATTCGAACAATATCATTTGCATAAACAGATCATCTTTATACATAAATCTATAGATAAATATTGAGTCTATGGATGCACTATCATAGTATGCGCCAATCTCAATCGCACAAGCGAATTAGCCATGCTCCTTCAGATTAAATTTAATACTTACATATTATAGTAGAGTAAAATATTACATATTTTGTTAGTGGGAGGACTAACTCTTCTGCGAGTGTCCGTCTGGGTTGTTACCACCGCTTTGCTCGTGAAGTCTGCCGCCAAGCAGTAGTGTGCAAGCATTACTGTGTTCCGGTTTGATGAGCAGAGTTTCCAGTGAAATTACTGGGCTTATGAGACTTAATACCTAATGTCTCAGGGTAACGAGCGCACTGCAGTGCCGCGCAGGCCTTTGTGTTTCAAAGTTCTGGGTGGCACTGCAATTGTTATGGGCCGGCGTTAT
This sequence comes from Crocallis elinguaria, assembly GCA_907269065.1. NCBI lineage: Eukaryota > Metazoa > Arthropoda > Insecta > Lepidoptera > Geometridae > Crocallis > Crocallis elinguaria. Next base: position 7,076,172 of record OU026076.1, read on the forward strand.
GCTTACCATCAGGCAAACGACCTGCTCGTCTCGTTACCAAATAACATAAAAAAATAGATATTAATAAAACAAAAACGGGTCTATTCGCGCACAAATTACCATCAAAACATAAATTGAATTAACCTCTACGTTTCGAGCAATATGCATTCATTGTCACAAGAAAACTAAAAGCGAGTCAAAAGTATTTTTTGATATTATTTTGTGCACGAATAGTCTTTGTCTTTAATATATACCTACATGCATTCACTTCACAAAAGTTTTTAAAGACTAAAAACTTTTGCGACATAGGATACTTAGGCTGAGATTCAGAGACGAATCTAAGCGTGGACTCACGCATCCATACGTCAAAATTCTATACAGTTTTGACATATGGAAGCCAAAGTCTACGCTTAGGCTGAGATTCAGAGACGAATCTAAGCGTGGACTCACGCTTCCATACGTCAAAATTCTATACAGTTTTGACATATGGAAGCCAAAGACTACGCTTAGAATCGTCTCTGAATCTTAGCCTTAGAATCGTCTCTGAATCTTAGCCTTAGTATCCTTTGGATTGTATTACAATAAACGAGGCGCGATTAAGTTTGGCATTTCATTTCAATCTGTTTCCGAATTTATTATCAGCTTCCAGGTGCATAGACTGTAAAAAATACAATTTAAAACCGTAGGTCCAGCCGAGCTTAACAATAGCCTTCGACACGTTGGTTTCTAAAAAAATGACATAGAATAAAGAAAAAAGGAGGTATGTTATTTTCATAAAACTGTACTGAATGCGGCTTGTATGTGTGCGCGTCCGCACGCACGCACCATAAGGACATATATATTGTAAAGATAACTGTGTCTTTTTTAACTGCATATCTTTTTTCAGGCAAATAGCTGGGATCGAATGACGAGGTAAAAAGGTTATAGACTACACAATGGTTGTGGGCAGGCTTCAGAGTCTCGGGCATCGCCGCAAAGTTGCCAATTTGTCGGTACTTTACAGGAGAGAGAGAGAGAGTGTGTGTGTGTGTATGTGTGTGTGTGTGATAGTGGAATGAGATGGTAGAATGGCACAAATTAATTCCTCCAACTCCGTTCTATCATCTGAGGGTCAGACGATCAGTATTGCGTCGCCCAATCATAGTTGATTACTCTCCTATCCACAATATGGGTCTTACTAATAAACGGTGGTATAGTCACACTATATTTTGTCTCTGTTGTTCTTTGACAATTTTATACTGTTTCGAAAGAGACAAAACATAAACAGTGTTACCACAAAAAAAAACATTTTTTGTCGCCTGTTTAGCTAGACAGCGTCTAAAGATACACGTCAAAAATGATTAGAAATGTCACAACAGAATCGTTTTAGACAACGGCTAGACACTATTTAATTCAGGATTTGTGGTTGCTCGTATTTAATCGCGTGATTAAGGCATGTTTAGGTGTTAAACAGTGATAAGGTTTAACGTGTGTAATTAAACAAAAAATTAAACACGCTTTAAACTTGTGTTTAACTCCTAAGCATGCCTTGGTCACGTGTTTAAATATGAGCAAGCACAAATCTTGATTTAAGTAGTGTCTAACAGTTGTCTAACTCCATTCTGTTGCGATATTTCTAATCGTTCTAGACGTTTATCTTTAGACACTGTCTAGCTAAACAGGCTTCTTAAAGTGCTTTTATTGTGGTAACGCGGTGTGTAACTATTCAACCGCAACTGGGACTCAACTCAACTGGGAGCCTGACCGAAAGTTCGGTTTCGGTTTCGTTTCAGCTGAAAAACCTGTTTCGGCCGGACACTAATCATAACACAACGTATCGAAGTAGATTGTCTACAATTCTCTATTACAATAAGGTGTGTCTCGGGCTGGCCTACCTCGTTCCTTATACGAAGTAAGCGGCGAGCTGCGCCATTTTGTCCTTCGGTTGTTTGTTACGGTTTTTAGCGGGGCGGGCGCGGGGGCCGCGGTTGCGGGGGAGGGGGGTGCGGGACGCGACGGCGCGGTGTTTCTCTACCTGCAATGAAGTAAAAAGCGTATTATAATAATCATCATCATTATCAGCCTCTTACGCTCCCACTGCTGGGACACCGGCCTTCGGCACTTCGGCACACTCGCTCTAAAACGGTGAAGGAAAACATCGTGAGGAAACCGGCACGTTCAAGAAACACAAAATTCGAGGACATGTGACATCCACCAAGCACTGGGCCCGCGTGGTGGATTGTGGCACATACCTCTCTCTCTCTTAGAGAAGGCCGGTATCCCAGCAGTGGGAGCGTAAAAGCCTGATAACGATGTCACAACTGTATAGAATTTTGAAGCTTCCATAAGTCCATGCTTAGGTTCTTCTCGGAATCTTCGACGGCTCCGTAGCTAAGTTGGTAGTAATCCTGCCTGCAAAGCGAGGGGTCCCGGGTTCGATTCCCGGCCGGGGCAGATTTTGTGTAACCATAAAGTTTGTTCTCGGGTCTTGGATGTTTGTGATGTGTATCTGTGTATGTCCATGCCACCTGCAACACAGGGAATCCTAGTGCGGGGGTATGAGTGTAAGCGTTTATTTATCTTAGTCCCATGAGTCATTTAACTATCATGAGCGCTCTTTCCGGTTCGCGTGGTACTTAAGCCATGCAGAATCGAACCATTTTGAAGAATCGAAAATTTCGATTCCGATTCCTGACTCGGAATCGGGTACCCGGTTTTTTCGATTCTTTTCGATGCCTTTTCGTTTTTCATACAATAATTTTGTTTTAAGTTAAATAAATTAGAAACGCGTTTTTTTTTGTATTTTTTTTTATTGTTTAGAACGTATTGTACCTACCTACGTTTTGTTCAATCTCCATATATTGAACGGACAAACAAATTACCATACAGGCTAATCGGATGTTATTATGATTCTTGATATTATTTAATAGATGGCGCTGCCATCTCATCACCCACCTATTGCTTAGAATTGCGATATTTTTAAACGACAATCGAAAGGAATCGGAAATCGATTCTTACTGATTTAAAAATCGGTTCTCACAGGACAAAAAAGAATCGGTTTTTCCCGGTAATTTTGGAACCGGTTAAAACCGGTTGCATGCCCTAGTGGTACTCACGAGGGCGCTGAAGGCCGGCTCACAGTAGAGGCAGGCGGTCATCTCCGTGAGCGCGGCGGGCAGGCGCGTCTTCTCTCCCCTGTACTCCACCGTGACTTGCTGCGCGCCGCAGCCGCCGCACTGCTGCTCCGATACCTGCACGCGGCACGCGTCCTCGAATATGTTTATTATCACGTCACATCTGTAAAGAAATAGGGATGTTGACTCAGAATAATGGGGATGTTGACTCAAAATAATGGGGATGTTGACTCAAAATAATGGGGACGTTGACTCAAATTTTTTTTTTACTGTACTTTAACCCTGTATTTTGGCGGGCGTCATCGCTGAAGAGGTTCTATCTTCCATCCACACTGTTATCGCCTTTGGGGGAGAGGAAAAGGAAATAAAGAGGTAATATAGGACAGTCCATCTATTTAAAGCTCGAACTAGGAAACGTTATGGTGAGAAAAAGGTTTTTTTTTTTGCTATTTGGTAGCGAGATGAGCTGGTCGTTTGCCTGATGGTAAGCATAACGCCGGCCCATAACAAATGCAATGCCACTCAGAACTTTAAAACACAAAGGCCTGCGCGGCACTGCAGTGCGCTCGCTACCCTTAGACATTAGGTATCTAAGTCTCATAAGCCCAGTAATTTCACTGCCTACTCTGCTCATCAAACCGGAACACAGTAATGCTTGCACATTACTGCTTGGCAGCAGACTTCACGAGCATGATATGATGATGTCAATCAATTCGTTTTCTCATGAGAATCAATTGTGTATATCGAAAAAACTGGAAATCAAACGTCACAAACGTCAAAAAACGAGAGTGAAAGCCGGACGTATCTATTGAGCGCTAAAACGCCACATACAAATTGGACAGAACATCTGACGTCACTAGTTCTACGCGGGCCCTAGCGGTTCAGAGAGTCAAGATAATATATAAAGTGTGTAATGTACATACCGGTTGCACGCCAGTTTCCACTTAGGTGCGATAGAGGGGTCTAAAACCAACACTCCAGAGTCGCACTCCACGCAGCCCGACACGCCGGTTGAATTCACTCCGTACGAACAAGTTGGATGCGTGCAAGAGTTGCAGCCGAAACCTTTTTTCATGTCCCTGGAAAATACATTTTTTTTTCGTTACAATGAGCATGTTAGGCTACGGCGACCTTTATTGTCATCAGCTGCAAGATTGGTGAACGAGGCCTTCCCCATTGGTATGGGGTGTTTGCCCCAATGATTGCGCCTAGCAGGCGGTAAAGAGTCACTGAGCGAGTGTGGCCGAGCGGGAACTTTTGGGACTTCCAATCCGAACCATGGTTCAAAGCTCGGCTCGGCCCCGCACTAATGACTTATATCGAGTTATGTGCAGATTTATCACACTTTTGCTCTAAAACGGAGAAAGATAACATCGTGAGGAAACCCGCATGTTCTAGAACCACAAAAATTGGAGGACATGTGACATCCACCAAGCCGGACTGATGGCCCGCGTGGTAGATTATGACATACTCTCTCTATGGTAAGCCGGTATACCCAGCAGTGGGAGCGTAATAAGGCTGATGATGACCTAGAGAATCGCTGATCTAGGGAGTTACTGACCTAGATACTCACTGAGCGCGTGAGCTCACCTGAAAGGCGGATGGTTGTAGCAATATGGGCACAGCGGGAAGCTTTTGCCCTTGTTGCCAGAAGACCATGACAGCAGCTCGAACTCATCGAGCGGACACTTAAGCTCGCGGTAGATACGCACAGTTCCATGTTGCGGCAGTCCGTACGTATCGTCGCAGTGCGAGCAGTGCAGCCGCGCCGGCTTCGCCTGGGAAGGGCATTAGTAGTAAATAGAATAGTATATAAACTCAATCATTTTTCCAGCACCATGGTTTCATGGTTTTCATATGTATGGTCATCTCATTCCAATTTTGTATGTTCCTTGTTTCTAGATGTGTTTCTAATTTCTAGGTACTTCTTATGTTTATAAGAAGTACCTAGAAGTTAGAAACACATCTAGTTATGTTATGTTTATAAGAAGTACCTAGAAATTAGAAAAACACCTAGAAACAAGGAAATTGGAATGAGATGACCATACATAGAAACTAAGAATTTTCACATACAGACAAGTTAAAAACATTGCTGAAAAGTTGTGTAATAAGTTGATTTTAAAATGCAAAATAGGGAAATATACATACACACGTTTTAATACATAACGTTTACACACTTTTATTGCAGTGGGCGCTAGGGTTGCATGTGTCACAGGTACACAACACAAACATCCAAGCTAAGCGAGTGATATTATAAAATAGGTTTTAGGATATTTCAACCAAAATAGAATAAAATAGGATGTTACAAATGTAATTTAACCATTTTAAAGAACATAAGTAGGTACGACAAATCGCGTATTTGTTATCCAGCGATAAAACACGCTTTGCACTACTTACAGCATGACCGATACATAATTGCTTCAGTAAACAAATTTTACAAGTTAAATTTGCATTCACTGATGGCAACACATTCTCAGATGGCATTACCTGAATATATCTCATATATCTTCTACACTTCCCGCACCTCGAGAGCGCTTTCCCGCTTGCCTTTAGCGATGAAAAGTTGACTTCGAACAGTTGATCCATCGCCTCTATAGACCTAAACCGGAAAAAAACTGAATAAGTTACGTACATTCAATTTCACAATAATTTCTTACGGCACATTATAAAAATATGCTGGAAAGAAGTCCCGAATAAGCGCGATAGGCATACATGTGACGTTACATGTTATGTCCAATTTATATGGGGCATTTTAGCGTTCAGTAGATACCTACGCCCAACTTTTGAATCTCATTTTTGACGTTTCTAGCAAGCTAATTCCAGTTTTTCCAATATAGACATTTGATTCTTATGAGAAAACGAATTGACATCATAAAAAATGGAGTCAAATTCCCTGTTGTCTATGTGTGGTATTCCACTCATCAAAGATCTTTGTCCAAGTTGCATTTTATCAAAGAATTGGGATAACGTCATCAAAGTTTGATTAAAAGTTGTACGAACAACAGTTTGATCAAACATTATGACAAAAATAATAGCAGCACATAAGGTCGAAATTCTTCCATTTTTTAAATCTATGCAAAATATTGTGCAAAATTTACTTTGAAACCTTGGACTAAGATCTTGGATGAGTGGAATGAGCTTCTGTCAACGAACTTTGATCAAATATGGGACACAAAACTTGGACAAAGATCTTTGCCAAGTGAAATAGCAACCTTAGCACTCAGATATTAAATTTTTTTTAAATGTGCATTGCCAGTCGCATTTTGAAACAGGCCAGTCACTGACCTGACGAAGAACTGGAACTTCCTCCTGAAGATCTCTGTAGTATGAGCTAGTACGGCGTGGAAATCCACGCGACCTATTGCAATGAGATTCAGCTGTTCTTCCACGGCTGACCGCATCGTCGGTAGTACCAGTTCCGGGTCTATCTATGGAAAAGGTAATAATGAATAATCTATGGTGTTATTTCTAATGCTGTTCGATCAGTTGCCCAAATAAAAAACGGAACCCTTATAGGATTATATTATTGATTGATTGTACAGCCTTTTATTTTGGGGCTGCAGAACCAAACGTAACTTTTGAGATCCGAGGACCAGCACTATGCCCGGGTTGGTGGGTATCAGCCTCCTTCGTTGGCGACTCTCACGTATCCCGTCGGCGAATCTTGTTTAACCTTGTATATTGGGGCTGCAGCACCAAAGAACATACCTTTTGATATCCGTGGACCAGCACTATGCCCAAGTTGGTTGGTATCAGCCTTCTTCCGTTGGCGACGCTCACGTAATTTCGTTGGCAGATGTTGTTTATGTGCACCGGGATCGATGCGTCCGTACCGATGCCGTGTTTCTCCATTAAGGTTATCACCTAGAAATCATCGTTTTTTGGGTTATAATACCTCGAAATGAAAATACAATCCCTTATGTAATCATTTTGATGGCCGTCTGTCTGACTGTCTAGGCCCTCCCTGTAACGAGGTTGAAATTGATATTATAGAGAAAGGTTACGATACGAGCAGGTCGCCTGATGGTAAGCATAACAGGATATTGGTCTTCTCTCGAAGAGAATATCCTTGAATTTTGTGGTTCTTGAACATGTGGGTTTCCTGACGATGTATCCTTCAGCGTTTTAGAGCGAATGTAATAAATCTGCACATAACTTGATAGTCATTGGTGCGGCCGAGCCGAGATTCGAACTATGGTGAGTCGGATTGAAAGTTGCACAAGTTCCCGCTCTGTCATACTCGCTCTTTATCAGAAAAGTTAGTCCTACCATATTATTTAGTTTGTTTTGGCGTAAAACGTGACATCTTTTCTTACTTCGGCTTCAGTGAGATATTCCGGTGGTGTGGTTTGACATTCCACTAATCTATGGTCGTGCGCTTTGAGAATATCATCCACTTGCAGTATTGGGATGAACTCATCTTTGCCGAAAGCCTGAAAATTGAAAATGTTTTTGTATTACGATATTAATTTTAGTATGTAGACAATTTATTACTTTTAGTACACTCACAATGCATAGCGTTCCTGCTTGCGCACTTTAAAGTATTAAGAAATTCTTTTGAGAGATTTTATTTTCGTCATTTTGGCGCTGTACGTGTATAGTAGTGAGTGTAATAGGAACTAATGCTTGTGACGTAAAACACTCCAAGCTACATATCTGTTCTTATTCGTAATGGGGTTATTAGATTTACACTGACGTCCCACTTGGGGTGTATTGTGCATTTCCCCCTGCCGGCATCTATGATTGAGATATTCTTAACTGTCCAACAATGTAAATAAACTCGGCGGTTCACTAACCAATGACAGATAGAAATTAAAAATCGAATCATGTCATTGGTGGGTGTTTCTTTACATTATTGGACAATATTTATAGAAAACCAGACCGTAACTAAGTCAAATCAAATCAAATCAAATAATTTATTTGCCAAAATACATGAAAATTAGGATCTTAAAATTAATTGTTGGTACAATGTATTTGGTCTGCAAGCAGACGTGAAAATGTTTTATAAATAATTCTAGTTACAAAATTCCATATATTCCTTAAGACTATAAAAACAATTTGTAAGAAGCCATTCAGTCAATGATTTTTTAAGCCACCCTAACTCCTTTATGTAGGTGAGTCTGGCCTTGGATCGGGGACAAAGCTGCACCAGTGGTATGATCTCAATTACAGGGGGCGCTAATTAGATACTACACGTGATTTGAAACTCTTTAAAAATTGACAAATAGTTCATTAGTTGTCATTCAATCTTACTCTCCGTGCTAATAGTATAAATCATTGACATTTGTTCCTCTATTTACCTAACTTACCTGCCAGTGCATGACCTCAGTGTACCCCGGATCCACCAATGTGTTCCCGGTGTACATAAAGGTCTCAGTACCGATCGCGAAGGTAATAGTGGTGCTGAGGTAGCGACAGTCGCGCGACAGAGTCGCGATGAAATGTCGCGTGATGTAGTCGTAGATGCGCCACATGTCGCCTTCCAGCTCTGTTTCCGCTGGGGAACAAAAACTGTGTACATACTATGGAGCGCTAACGTGAACCTGCTGCCTTATCAGCTAACAATCTCGTGTTCGTTTTCAATACAAGCGGCGCGAGTACGGAAGTCGGTTCGATAAATTTGTCGAACCGAAAAACTCGACAAATTTATCGAATGTTGCGAGTACCGAATTCTGATCGTAAAGTATTGTAGTAGCTCTATATTCTCTTTGGATTCGACCTAGCTTTTCGATAACTTTTGTCGATTGTTTCGAGGCTCGATAAATCCCACCTTATCGATTTGAACTGTCAATTTTATCGAATATTATCGAATTTTATCGACCCGAATAGATCCGTACTTGCGCCGCAGACCGATTAAAACCAGCGGTCACTAGTCTTCGTGTGGAAGGAGTTGTCAATAGTTTTCGCTTCTATTCGTTTTGTAAGAGCTTATTTCTTTAATAACCAGCGAAAATTCTAGACTATTCCTTTCACACGAAGACTAGTGACCGCTGGTTTTAATCGGTCTGGTATTGAAAAGGAACAAGAGATTGTTAGCTGATAAGGCAGCTGTACGAAAAAAAACCACCTTTTACTATAGTTTTGTTTAAAATAACAATCTTGCTTGGTCAATTCACGATTTTTCATTAATTCAAGTTTATCTTGTTATAATTTAAAATCAATTAATAATAATGTCTATCATCAAATTATGGATTGCACAGTTTTCTATCAATTTATTCGTTCTGTCAACCCCTTTGTTTACATAAAATATCGAAGCTTTTGGAACAGGGTATAGCGAAGTTATTTTCGTGTGAGAACACTTCGCTATGGACTTGTCTAGAGTTTTCGCTTCTTTTCATTTTGTAACAACTTGTTTCCTTAATAACGTTCGTTCTAAAATGATAACCAGCGAAAATTCTAGACTATTCCTTGTAAGGTTCTCGATTAAGAGCAGCGGTCGCTAGATCTTCGGCTGGAAGGAATAGTCTAGAATTTTCGCTGGTTATCATTTTAGAACCAACGTTAGGATGAAGTTCTTACAAAACGAAAAGAAGCGAAAACTCTAGACAACTCCTTCCACACGAAGACTAGTGACTGCTGGTTTTAATCGGTTTGGAAACGAAAACGAACACGAGATTGTTAGCCGGTAAGGTCCGTGATCCATTGAACCAATATTTTGGTTAGTTACGCGTCGCAACAACCCGACACTGACAACATTTTGAAATTTGTATAGTATTTGTAGTGCTTACAAGCTGCCCTTTGCGGTGTGATAGGGGGGTGGTCGCCCTTGTCAACCCCCTTCTTCGGTCTGTTGATGCCATCGGCGAGGATAGCGCGCACCTCCGTGCCCCATTTGGGTGAATTCTGCTGCTGCCGAAGAGTGCCCCTGGAACCGATTAAGAGCATAATAATTATAGTATAGTATATATAATATATATAGAGAGAGAGATAGACGCTAGTGGTCGAACGCTAGCCAAGCAAGTAGGAAAAACATATATTTCTTAAGCTAGCAAAGTGTTTTATTTGATTGACTTTAGTCTTCAATTACTTACAATAAATCGTAGTTTTCAGGGTAACTGGTAGTTTCCGTGCGTGGGTAAGAAATGTAACCGCTAGTGTAGAGACGCTCTGCCACCTAAAAAATATCACTCTTTAAAAAGGAAAGAAGAAATATTTATTTTATACTCACTGTCATTCATAAAAAAATGACTCGTAAAAAACACTAGAAAATATAGAGCCTTGATTCTTAGTTAAGGTACGCGTCCACTGCATTAGCATTTTGATATAAACTATTAAAACACCACAGTACAAAGAATAAAATCTTTAAACTAAGTGTCTTAATGGGTGGTCTTATGGGTTTCTGTTATAGAGATTAAATAAACATGAAATTAGGGTTTTGCACACCTGCATAGCATGATGAGGCCCCATACCCAGTCCAGAACTGGCTACTCGCATCAGCTCAACTGTGTTTAAGGCTACAGGCCGGGCTTTTATCTTCTCTTTTGCTTGTATGTTTATAACTCTGCAAAATATATAAACAAACATTAATTATACTCATTATCAGATATTGGTTGGATTTAAAATGTGACCGCCTGATCACAAATTTCTATATATATGCACGTATGAGATAGACAATTTTTATCGTATGTTTTGCAACTACTTTGCTTGTGTAGTCTACCGCCAAACAAAATGTGCAGCATTACTGTTTAGGGAGCAAAGTATAGTCAGTCAAATTGGTGGGCTTATGAGACTTAATACCTAATGTCTCAGAGTAACAAGCGCTAAGCAGGTCTGCGCAGGCCTTTGTGTCAAAACTCCGCGTGTCACTGCAATTGTTTTAGGCTGGCGTTATACATACCATCAGGAAAACGACCAGCTATTCTCGTCTACCAATCAAGCCGCTGTAAAAGCGTAGCATTTAACACTATATAACTCACGTAGCTTCTTTAAACTCCTTAATGCCAATCAGGAACATATTAGCGACATCTTTCTCAAAGACCCTGACTCGTTTCCACTCCAGGGGCAGTTCCCTTCCCTCCTCAGTGCTGGCAGTCACTCGCAGCACCCAGAACGACTCCGGTTTGAAGGTCTGAATCTCGTCGTGGCGCTGGACGCAGAATCCAAGGGTTGGAGTCTGACATGGACCGTATGAAATTAGTGACGCGTCCAGATCACCGTATCTGCCTGGAAAGAAGAGTAATTAAATACTTGAAGTAGTCTATATCACAAAGGTTATATAAATATAAACCGTCTTCATATAAAATTGTGGTCCATATCTTTTAATCTACTGAACCGATTTTGTTTTTGTTTTTTTTTTTTTTATTTAGTTATCTCAGAATCAACAGCACTTAGGTAAACACTATAAACTAAAAAGAAGAAAAGAATTGATGAAACTTACAGACTGACAGACAGACATTATTGAGAGATGTTTTTGACAGCCATTTCACCGAATGCGAAATTGCTGACAATAACATTACATTAGATTAAACAAAAATTTTATTTTGATCCTTTCAAGTTTCCTAACATAAAAATGGGATTTTATGTATTGCCCATTTTCATGTATGAAAACTTGATCGGATCAAAATGATACTTTTGCCGTACCTTTGTAATGTCATTGCCAGCAACTTCACCGAATGCGATTTTACATAATTTTATTAAGTGATTGTTTATCTTCAAAAATGATAAGATGCACGAGTGAGATAGCGGCGCACCATATTCTGCCCCTTAAGAATAGTGACCAAGCTACTCCATGAGAGCCGTTGAACCCGTCCATGTTTGCTATCCTAAGGTTGCTATTAGTTTCTAAGGCTAGTGTCCATTCTTACCTTGAAAATATTTAGTCTGGAACCTAGTGAAAGCACAACCAATTCGGAGATCCAGCTCCTGCCTAGCATCAACACTCCTAGACTCATTCTCATTAGGCCTTCCCAAATTCGACATAGCTGCCTTGATGTCTTTGTCAGTGATAGCTGAGAACTTTGCTCTGAATGTCACTAGCGGCGAGCAGACGTCACCTTTTAGGTAGCCTTGGACACAATTCATTACCTGAAATATTAATGTGAAAATAAGCAGTTAAATTCTATTTAAATAATCATGTTTATGTAACTGTGTTACAAGTTTGATCACTAGTTTCATATTACATCTATGGAGAGTTTATACTGTTTTTAAGAACAATTTTTTTTTTCCATTGATGTTACTAGAACAGTGAACGTGCGTTGATGATTTAGTTAGAGCGCACATTTTTCGATCTTAAATTCATCATCAGTTGGAAAACATCCACTCCTGAACATCAGCCTCCTCCATGAAGGAGAGATTTTGCCATGTGGTGCATAAACATGATTGGCAGGTTTCTTGGTGATCGCAATAGATTATGATGTTAACCGAGACGAATTCTGCAGCCTATATCCTGGATATCACCATAGCCGGCTTTTACGGCACCCACAGGATGGGTTGCTACTGTTCTTAGCCTGGATATGGCATGATCTTACATTCACTCACTTCGAAACAAATATTCTCTCCTTCCTTATCACAATCAAGCCACAATATCAAATAATCAGCTCCCCTCCCTTCATTTGCTAGGAATGTAGGTATCCTCAGGCGGGGCAAAGCTTCTTTCTTCTCTGTAGGACATGTGAATAGCTCAACTGGATCCACTTTGTCCCAGTTGTTGTACTTTCCAGTGAAGTCAAGGCTCATAACATGTCCACAAACAGAAGTCATCTTGAAGTGTACTGGTTCATTCTTGAATGTGCCATTCCATTCATGCACGGCATTTGATTGATTTGCCACTATAAAGACAAAAATTATATTACAGATAGTATTTTACTATTACGTAAAAATATGGGTCATATTTTTTAAAGGTAAATAAAGTTTGTGAATCTGCCTCTTAACCCGTCGAGTGGAACGCAAAAGCTGGAAACCTTTTGCTTTTAGATACATCTATTGAGGTGGTGAAAAAAGTACATCAATTTAATTCCGGGTTGCCAGGATTGTTCCCGAAAAAACAAAGAAGATTTTATAATGATTTTATAAATAAGATTATGTTTTAAGCAACCCTATGAATGTGGCTATGAATCTTTTTTCAAATAAACAGGTTTATTGACAGATTGCACACATTTTTGACAGAGGTGATAAGAAATGCAGAAATAGAACCTAGATTAAAGTACCTACTGTCCAGGACCTAATATCAGTGGATATAGGCAGGTGTTTTTCATTGTCTTTACGATCATAGATGATATCATGATCTGATGCATTGTTGCTGTTTTGTATTTGGAAAAAATGCTAATTTTGGAGGTGATAATACTAAAAAAAGCTAGATCATTCTCGAATCTACTAAAAAAAATGCTAATTGCCATGTCTTGTTTAAAGGCATAACAAATTATAATAATCGTAAAGTAATGTATTGTTATTAAAAAACACAGTGCTATTTTAAAGTAAATTTTAGTAAATTAGTTCCACAGTGCAAGCAAAGTTTTTTGTACACACTAGCTTATGAAAGTAATTTTAGGTCCACGGTATAATTATATTACTTTAGAGGGTGAATAGACATTCTTCAGGAAGAAAAAGAGGAATACTGATTAAATTGGCATTAATAAAAATTTGATACTGTATTGTGGATATTTTGTTGGATTATTGTTTATTGTTTCCTCACAAGTTGGAGAAAAATCAAGACTCACATCCGGAATAGAAATAATTAAGTCTCTTTTTGAGCTCCTTGACTGTTAAAGATTTGTCAGTTATTCCCAGTATCTTTACATTTTCTATAAACTGTTTTCTGGAATTTATGATGCATGTTACATTCTATAGATCTGATGAAGGTGGCTGGCGGCTATTTGAAATGGAATAAATAGTACAGTAAGATGTTTCTATTGAGCTTATTAGACATGCACATCAAGATTAGACATGCCATCTAAGAAATTATACGAAAAGAAGCCCCGTTAATACAAACCCCCACCAAAGATTTGTTAGTGTAGAGGAGGAAACGGTCCAAATGCAAAATAAAAATAAAAATTGTCTACCAACTTTTACCAGTGCTGCATTTCCCATTGCTTAATATGGTAGCCAAGTTTTGGGCCAACGATGGCTTCTCAGCCACCATTAACGCGATCTTCATGATGTGTTTATTTGTATCGTGGTACTATTTCATCAAAGATATTTCATGAAGATCTCAAATCTTCAAAAAATCTTAAAATTATGAAACCGAAAACCCACAACACAATCCACAACCTACAGCTCGTGCGCTTCATCAATTTTGACAAACAAATGTCAAGGACGTCAAATGGTCATTGACTGCGACAGTGACGTTTATACACTATCAATGACAATTGACAACTATGGCTGCGTTCAGAAACCATCCAGTGAATATAATTTTTACCCTATGACCGTTCAGCACTTTGGTGAATTTTGACATTTACCCAGGGTCGTTCATAACACACTTCTTCTTCCTCTTCTTCTTCAGATTAAATGCTGCTTGACCACAGACTGTGTGCTTGACGATAAAACACTTCGGGGAGTGTAGGGAGCAAAGGTAGGGAGTGTAATTATTCATCTGACTATTTTTAGACAATTTTGTTGTCTGATAGTTCGAACGATCTTTAATTATATTCTTATTTTTTTTATTGTTGTTTTAGTTTTTAATTTTTTATACTTCATAAAATGTTATGCTAGTTTTTTTTACCTAAATAAATGTTATTCCTTTAAAAACTATTGTATAGACTAGTATAATAAATATATAATTTAGTCCTATTCTAGTCGTTATTGAATCCTAAAACCACATTATACCTAAATGGATTGAACTTTGGAGGTTTTGGAACGTATCTTCTAAACGTCACATTTTTCACCAAACATACAGGAGGTGCGCCTGCTTGCTTTGATAAATTGTTGAAAAAACCTTGAGCGATGTGCGATTGGGTACTGTTAGCAAGTCATATGTAGATCGTGTAATAATATCCACATACGATATTGTTAGAAATACCGTTCCTTAGTAAAGCAAAAGTGTTTCGGCTGATTCTGCTCCAACAATAAACATGCTAAACATGGTACAGTCATAGAATTATTTTATAATCAAGGGGTACAGTGTGGTGTCATACAGTGTTTTTTCTATTGTTTATTTATGTAACTGTTTGTGTAGATGTTTGATACGTGAAAGTTAACGTTGTGTTTTCCAGAGCCACCCTCGCAGTGATAATATGACCACGACGACGCATTTGAGAGTGATACTTCCAACTTCCATGGAGTCAAATATGCCCCCTCCTTTTATTGATATAAGTACGTATAGATTGTCTAATTATAAACTTTCGTTGACGTACTTGATGCAAATTCGTTTTGATAAGATCGTGAGAACTCAATGAACACTGGCCCCTTATATTTCATGAATCATTCGTTTATCAATAATAACATTGTAATTAATAGTCATTACTAAGTTTAAGCATAGGCTTAAACCTGAGATATATCATTTCAAGTGGTGCTAACTTACCTTGTTACTTTCTATAAATAGTCAACAGTAATTAATTAGTACATTGATAGAAATATTAATCATTAATACAATTAATTTAAGCTCACTATTTGAATTGACTATGAAATTAACATTACACTTATTTGACCCAATTTTTTTTTCAACGTGCCTATTAACTAGCTACTACATAAACACTACATCTAGCCTTGTACAAAAACAGTTGAATAATCTACAAGCAAAAGTAGGCCAATTAAATAAGAGAATATGCTTAAAAGAATTTCAAAATCAAACAGCAGCATGTAGTTTAATTGTGAATAATATCTAACCAATTCATATATTTACTGTCTGTTGGATAATTCTGTAGAATGTCAATTGTAAGAGTAAAATCATACATATTAAAACAACCCTTTTTAAAATTTTTGTCTGTGTGTCTGTTTGTTCTGGGTAATCTCCGAAACAGCTGGACTGATTTTGACGGGACTCACTGGCAGATAGCAGATGTTATAAGGAGTAACTTAGGCTATGTGCAATAATAAAATTCCATCTAAAATTATTTAATTCAAAACAAATATTTATTCACTTTCCAGACAACATGCAAGACATCCCTCCACCACAGCCCGATTTCTCAGCGCCTCCTCCCTACGATGTGGCGGCTAATTCGAAGCTGCCCACATACGAAGAGGTGCAGAGAGAGAAGCAAATGGAAGGAGAAGGCCTGCCACAGGTTAGACACTCTTATTTAAGTTGGGGGTCTTAGGCCTGCACTGACATCCTGCTAGCGGTGTATTGTGCATACCTTAGACATTTAAATTACAAGCTGGGAAAAATGAAATCAATCTATTGTTCTGAAAACAAACATGGCTCATGTTATTATAACTTAAAGCAACAAGTGAGCCTCTCTTATTATATGTGGTATAAAGGTTTTGTTGATGGACTTAACTGCTGTAACATTTGCTTCCTGCAACATAATGTATGTATTTTTGTAATAAATCTAAAGTTTCTGTTCAGTGTTTGGGTTGTGATACTGAAAATGTTAAGGAACATTATTGAACTATTAACATGCTTCCTAAGGCTTGTTAACATCCTGCATTTGTTATGACAATGCATTTAAGTTGTGTCAGAACACTTTCATCATGAATTTAAAGATTTTTTGAAACGTTAAAAGCCACAACTCATGAAATTTGTCTTCATGCTGTAATTTTTTTTATACTATTTTTAATCAGACAAGCGGGTTGTTTGCCTAATGGTAAACGTAATGGCAGCCCATAACAATTGCAATGACACTCAGAACTCACAAACAAGTGCACTGCACACTGCAGTGCGCTCATTACCCTGACACATTAGATACATTGACCATTACAGATATGTCTAGCAGGTAAAGTTTGTTGTACCGATATTGTTGTCCAGATTATTTGCTACCGCTAATCTCTGGGACATTTGGTCCACAAACATTGATCAAAACTTATTGATCCGATTCTAAAAATTCTTTCAATAATAAAAAGCTACATTATTCCTGAGTGCTTCTGGTTATTTTTTAGCTGATTCAACGGGTGCAAGCGAGTAAAAGCTAGTATTGTATGAAACATGTTTTTATGTTATACCGTCTAGATGGGGATGCCACCGCCGCACCACCCCACCTTCGCGGCGTTCGTGACTGTGGAGCCCTCGGAGTCCGTGGCGGAACAGCTAGATCCTGAGAATGGTCTACTTGGCACCGACATCATGTTCCTCACTTCTTTCTTTGGTAAATTGCTTACTAACAATATAGGAACATAAGAGAGAAAACGAGAAATACGGTGAAATTTCTTATTTCAACTAAATAGGCTGCCTCTTACTGATGTGCTTCTTCCTTTCCAGTGGCATTCCTATTCAACTGGATAGGTTTCCTCTTACTGATGTGCTTCTTTCTTTCCAGTGGCGTTCCTATTCAACTGGATATGTTTCCTATAACTGTTGTACTTCTTCCTTTCCAGTGGCGTTCCTATTCAACTGGATATGTTTCCTATAACTGTTGTACTTCTTCCTTTCCAGTGGCGTTCCTATTCAACTGGATAGGTTTCCTCTTACTGATGTGCTTCTGCCATACGGTGGCGAGCCGCTACGGTGCACTGGCTGGTTTCGGTCTGTCGCTCGCCAAGTGGACGCTCATCGTGAAACATTCCACCGAGCTCGCTAACCACGAGAACTCTTGGCTGTGGTGGCTTATAATGGCTTTCGGTAAGTTGAGTTTTGGATACTGTATGGTTTTATTATTTCTTCCTATTATAACAATACAGAGTACCCTAGTGCAGGGGTATGAGTGTGTAAGCGTTTGTTGTTTTGTCCGTCTTTCACAGACCAACGAATCGTAGTGCTTTTTTTCATAGATATAGTTTATGGACTGGAGAGTAACATAGGCTACTTTATATCACAGAAAAATGCATGGTTCCCGTGTGAATCTCCGCGTGGGTGAAACCGTGGACAATGTTTATTTATATGTACTAGTCGACATCCACACCCTGGAGCATCATCTGCGGGGTTTATCTGAAAACCAGGGTGTTTGGTGACTTTCATGCGGAGATAAATCCCTTCACGCTTGTGCTTCGTACCCTAAGCACTTGTCGTATTACCGCTTTTGTTTTTACACTATTTTACAATTTTATTAGTCCACTTTGTTTTGTGAGAACTATGAACAACTATTATAACTCAGTGTTTTTTCTTTCAGGCATCTTAATCTGCGTGCGCGCTATTATACAGTATCTGAACATCAAGCGCGGATGGCGTCTGCTCTCAGGGACAGCTCAAGAGCGACTGCTGTTCTTCTACTAAACGCACCGCTTGCTGTCCCGTTCTCGCACCCGCGTACAGCGTTTTATGTGTGGTTGTGTGAAAAGGATGGATATATGTTTAGACGTTCGAGAATTTTGCTAATATTCCAAAGTTCCAATGCAAACTTTCAGAATGTTTTTTAGTTCCACACCCATCTGGAAATCGTTGGTCTATCATACATAAATCAATGTCAACTTTGCCAACAATGCAAGGTTGGTTACATATCCTGTATCTATTTGGATGATTGTATGAATGGTTTACATTGTCCACCATTAGGTTGCATACTATTGTCACTGTTGAATATTAGATCTAAATAATCTGATCAATTACCTGTCTTTACACCCTAGGTGTATATAATCCATTCTACAATTCAGATATAGATACAACGGAAACTACTATATAAATATGTATAATTTTAAACCTTGTCGTGATGAAATTCTAAGATAATGTCAGGATTGTCATTGTTACTTAATGCATGATTATGTAGAATCATAGTATCATGGCGAAGCCACTGGCTCCTGAAACATAGATGCTTCTAGTTCGGGAGCATATGTATATTTATTTATTTTAAATATTTATTTATTTCTTAGTTAAAACTTACGTAGCTATGACAAATTTTTTATTTATGTAACGGATTTATTTATTTATTTATTTGGTTCACCAACGATTGTTACATTGATTCTTAATTAAACGTAACATAATTTATAACATAGTTATAGTACATATTGCTAAATGCACAACCAATTAAAGGTAAACACAGCGTGCAAATTTAAATTAAAAAAAAGATTAAACGTTACGTCATCTTACGTGTTACTGCCGATCGTGCTTTCGACCGGTTTACGTATGCGGTACCTCTTCATTATGGAAATAAACGCGCGCGCTCCGGCTGGTTGCCGCGCATGCACTGTGGTGCAAAAATAGAAGATATTTATTTACGTCAAAAAATAACTTGTTAATTTACTTTTACTGCAATTTCTCAAGCTTTGTCCATCAGTTTTTTTATTACGACAAGGTTATAAAATATACACTAGAAAATTATTTGATGTTCGTATAAATTACATACCGTTATTGATTTAGTATAAATTCACGCTACTGAAATCTGAGGGTTTCTTCTTTAACTAAATTTATGAGGCTATTTGTTTTTAATTATATAACTATAAAAATGTATAGTTTATAACAAAATTGTTATGAAGTTTTTATTTCTTGTTTGCTGTGAATGTTATAGAATATCACTGTTCTAAAATGGAAGAAACTCTTATGATCCAATAATGTTCTTTCTAAATTAAGGATCCGTCGTCCGGTTACATATTTACTTCACATTGTACCTATCAGCGTTCCAGCGTCTTGAAAAAAAGAAAGAAAATTTAATTGTTTCTAGCCAATATTTGCTTAGACTGGCTTAGAGTATACACATCGTATAGCCAATATTACAATAAAAAATTAAGCGTTTAACAAAAGATGGTTAATGATGTTCGGTAGTTGACTGCAAAAGGGTATAAAAACGACACTGATTCTCATATTTTATTTTCGAACACATTTGTATCGAATTTGGCGTCTCCGAAACCTAATTTTAGTTTTGCTCCCCTCCCTTTCTAAATGAGAACTTGGGAAAGGGATGTAATATATTGTAGACCTGTCGAATTAATCCACTTGCTTGTATGTAATGTAAAAGTGAAAACGACCATGAATTTAGTGACGTCTAATTCGTCAAACATGGTAGATATTTGATAGCTCTTAAACTAAATTTTTGGCCTGTCAAAGGTCTTTTATCCCTTTCTCGTGGTATTTATTGGAAAGAGAGAGCGAAAGTAAAACTAGGTTTAGGTTTAAGACAAATACAAAAGCCGCTGCAAAAGCTTATGCCCGTCTGCACTAAAGTTTGAAAGCGCCTAAGTCGATATCTATCTCTCTAGGAGGTACTTAGTAATGCAAAACTCGTTGCACTAATCTTAGGCGAGTCCTAACTTTATGACACCAATTTTGCCAGTCCTAACGCTAAGCAGGCTAACATCTAAAATTCGCGCACGCGCAATTCGATTCCGTGTCAAAACCAACTAAACCACAAATACATAGAAATGTATCTCACCAACGAAGAATTAGGATGCCTAACGAAGTAACTCCTAATGTAGGCAAGTCCTAAATATAAACCGTTAGAACACTCGTAAAGGTCGGTGAAACGTTTTTTTGCCATAGGCAACGCCTAAATCTTTAGGCATCCGATTTAGGCGTCACCTAGTGTTGGTGAAAACGTTATATCTCAATTTCATACACACTTTGTTAATGATGAAGCTATTACGACGGTTTAATTAAAATCGCTTCGAAGCGAATGCCATTTGTTTAGACCTTCTCCTGAAGCAGATGTCAAACACTCAACTAAGAAAGAAAAAAATGTTCTTATAACTGTCAGTAACTCGAAATAATGGCACAAGTGTTATTGAACGCCAAATATGAGAAACTATGTTACATAATGTATTCTTGTCGACGGATCTTTTAGATATGGAATTTAAATATCTCTGATCTTCTGTACAAAAACTTCTACAGTTACTGTAAGCGTTAGTGTGTTGTGTATTATCAAAGACACGGTATGATAAGACGTCTGATTCTTAAGGTACATTATATGTCTGTCAAATCTTCTGGCTTCTCTCTCTCTTTAATTCTTAAGACACGTATGTTTGTCAAATGTTATAGTTACAGCGGTATGTGATACTTTATCCTAAATAATTAAGAGTTTTGTTCTACTTTCCTGTTCCAAAATTGCTATATTTCAAAGCCTTTGTAAAGGTTTATTCCACATGTTCACCTGGGTGAAGAAATTGGATATTCTGGAGTCCTTATTTCACCTCGGAATCACACGAGATGAAATGATTCCTCATCGATAAACACTACATAATTATACTTATTATTACTCCATATTATCAACAGTTTGTGGTAGGACTAGCTCTTCTGCGAGTGTCCGTCTGGGTTGTTACCACCGCTTTGGTCGTGAAGTCTGCCGCCAAGCAGTAGTGTGCAAGCATTACTGTGTTCCGGTTTGATGAGCAGAGTAGCCAGCGAAATTACTGGGCTTATGAAACTTAATACCTAATGTCTCAGGGTAACGAGCGCACTGCAGTGCCACGCAGGCCTTTGTGTTTCAAAGTTCTGGGTGGCACTGCAATTGTTATGGGCCGGCGTTATGCTTACCATCAGGCAAATGACGAGCTCGTCTCGTTACCAAATAACAAAAATTAAGAATAAAAAAAATTGTCCAATAGCATTGTCTGAGATGTGTGCCTTCAGAATCAGATTAAAAGTTTATTTAATTAGATGTAATTATTAATTTATTATCATAAGCGGCTCAGCTTTATTCTTATAATTGAGCGGATATATTTTTATATGATATGCAATTGATTTGATCTTTTTTTTTTATTTGAAAGATCATGACTTTTGTTCTCTTCATGTTTTGTAAAAAAAAACTATTCATTCGTGAAATCTGTAGTGTGGTTTTGAATTTGCGTAGCCATAGTGCATGTTTAGTGTTGCCTACACACCACACAATTGTCAAATTTTTCAATATGGTAACATTTAAAAGATGATATATTGTGTTAGCCGACACTGAAGCAATGTTAAATATATAAACATCATATGGTAGCGATCGATGATTTAGTAAATTGAATTATGTATTGAAATGAAGTAGTGAGGTCATAAATATGAACCTAAACATGGAGTTTTATATAAATATGTTGCTCAAACTCGCTGTGGAGACAACATTAATCTTGAGCTACGACTGAGCAATATTGAAGTCCGCGCTATAAATCTCGCATCTCGTCTCTGTAGAAGTAAACAACTTTAGTTTTAGCTATTCCTTGCGTAGTTTAAAGCACAATTTTTGCTGCAATTATTAACTCCAGAGGCCCAAATCTTATAATCAATTCTCATTTATTGTTATACTAAAATTAAATTATGATCAAATTTATGGTCATGCCTCAACTCGATTTATTTTTACTATAGATTATCATTCCATGGTGTTTCATTATAAGATGCAATTAGTACGATGTAGTACCTGTAATTATGCTTTTTTAAGTACCATCTTTTGTAATCTTACATTTTTATAAAAATTAATTGGAATACTGTTAAGTATAGATAACTGGATTTTGTTAAAAATATCTTTTATAGTTTTTAATTGCATTAGCGAATGTTAAGTGACAGTCTAAGTTAAGTTTTAGAAAGAAAAAAATAAAGAAAACGAGATTTGCACCCGCGATTCTGGAAATACAGTTCCATCGCTTTACCAGCTAAGCAATTCTTTCCAAATAAGCGGATCTTTTTTAGCGTGTTGAAGTTCTCTCGTCTCTTATATTAATTGGTTTTGTTGGAATATCCAATTGAACTATTATATAATTTCCGTAAATTTTAACTACACATTTAGTTCTTACTAAGCACAGTAGATTAACGTAGCTCATTTTCTAGAATAAACCAGAACATTGGCCTAAAACATTTTCAGTACAGTACATGATATGTACTCGTGTGTGCACAGCAGATGTACCACTGTAGAACGAATTAATGCGAAATAAATAGGAATATTTTTCTCTCTCTATGCTAATGTTTTTGTTACTCGTTGCTTGGATGCTAATGCACCAAATGGCAAACGTTAAAAAAAACAAATAAAAAAAACATTATTTTACATTGGCTGTATGTACAAACTGAATCCATAAATAATATACATTAGACGACAATAGTGCCATCTGCGGCGCAAGTACGGATCTTTTCGATAAGTAAGACAGTTAAAATCGATAAAACCCACTCTATCGATTTTAATTGTCAATTTTATCGAAAAGATCCGTACTTGCGCCGCTGGTAGTGAGAAATAAATTACATGACAATTTTTTTTAAAATAAGATTTAACATTTATGTAAAATCTTAGGTTTTACTAAAATTAACTCTTATGGATTTGTTGTTGCGTTTATTTTTTATTAATGAATTGTTAATCTTGGACAGTTGACGATGATCTAACCGTCGGTTTATTGGATACTAACCGAATACGGTTATCAAGCAACAACTAATATAATTCATTGTAAAAGTTTACGAGTGAGCTGTCAGATGGTGTTAGTCTTATATCATTTTGCATTCCTAAAAGCCTCTACTCTACTTTTTTACGATGTAGTGCGAGCCAGGAAAATTGCAAAGTTAGTCGGCGTGTTGTACCTACACGTGATGTTGCTATTTGTTGGCTCGCAGTCACAGACAGTTGAACCTATAGACTCCGCTTAGCCGGGCACCCCTGCTCGTCAAGGTTAAGCATTATCACTGCTTAACGTTTGGCTTACACTTGAATTCAGTTTCAATTTCAGTCCAATTTCAATATAATATGTCAATGTCAAAATTGTATCAACAGTAAAAATCACTAGTGTTTTTCATTTAGTTACAAAAAATTCCACTGAAATCGATTGCGATCGTGCGCTAGTGTCTCATTCAAGATTCAACCAAACTAAACTGCACTAATACAATCCAAATCCCAATTTACCATCGCACAGTGCGGTAAGAGACCCTATTTTTTACCATGCTCTTTTTATTGCAAAACCTGATAGTTTAAACTAAACAAAATGCAAGAGTAAAACTCCCAGGTATCAAAAGTATTTAGTTCCAGAAATATGATTTTTTGAAAATCGTCAAAATTTGATCCGGAAAATCGCAAAAATAAATATATCACAAAATACGTGAAATAAATCAAAAAGTTGTTCAAATGAAATGTTTAGATAGTAGTAAAACCTACGTTTTAGAGCAATCAGCAAAGTCATATGATCGTTTGTTTCCGTGTTATTACGAATTTAAACATTTTCTTTTTTATTTTTTTTCTCGAAAAGTCGGCCGTATTCGGGAAAGTTATTTACACAAGAAGATACCTCACTAACTCTTCTACCTCTCCAAAAAATATCTCGCCATAACTCCATGGACTATCGAGGATAAAGTGTTTCAAAAATATGTGCTAGGGTTATCACGAATTTTGTATCAATTATCCGGACTTTTTAGGTCATGTTGATGATGTTTTTTTATGAGTACCAAGCAGTAATAGCTACAAAAGAAGATTAAAAACGTGGTCAATCATACAATTTAATAGTCATTTTCAGTGGTAAAACTACTGTTTACTCGCCCAATTCGTCGAACTCTTCGTAGGATTGTGTTTCACTGAATACCTCTGAGGACGACGAAGAAGTAGGTTGAACAGAGAGTGAGTCGCTTGTAGCCCTTAATCGAAGTCTACATCACTGAACTAGCGACCCAATCCTGCTTCGCACGGGTAAAAGTATAAGACTTTCATAATTATAAACTTACGATAGTCCCATAGACAACCATAATTCAGCCGTCGCAAAATCCGCTCTTAGCTGACGTCTCCTACCTATAAACTACCTACCTGCCAAATTTCAGTTTCATAGGTCAAGTATGTAGTTTCCGAGATGTCATGTATATGTAGTTACTGTCTTTTATTTTTTTTATATAATGATTATAGATAGATAGGTAGATAAAAATCAGAAAATTAGTCTCAGTGAGTTGACTAAATGTGCGAGTAAATTATTCTCAATATACTAGAAATAATATCCACTTATTGTCAATAAATAATAAAAAAACAAAAAGTGTCATCCCTGAAACCGAGTAAACCGGATATACCACGTTTTGGCTGATAACTTGATTAGTCCATGGAATTTCGACGAGATATTTTGTGGAGGCGTAGAGGAGTAAGTGAGGTATCTTCTTGTGTAAATAACTTTCCCGAATACGGCCGATTTTTCGAGAAAAAAAATAAAAAAGAAAATGTTTAAATTCGTAATAACACGGAAATAAACGATCATAGGACTTTGCTGATTGCTCTAAAACGTAGGTTTTACTACTATCTAAACATTTCATTTGAACAACTTTTTGATTTATTTCACGTATTTTGTGATATATTTATATTTGCGATTTTTCACATCAAATTTGGACGATTTTCAAAAAACCATATTTCTGGAACTAGATACTTTTGATACCTGGGAGTTTTACTCTTGCATTTCGTTTAGTTTAAACTATCAGGTTTTGCAATAAAAAGGGCATGGTAAAAAATAGGGTCTCTTACCGCACTGTGCATCGGAATCGAGTTTCAAGAGTAAGCCCACTGGTTTATGAATGAAATTGGTATTTAACTCACGTTTTGCTCGAGGCTTTGTTTGAGTATGTCCAGAACTTGGACCGCCTCATTTGGATTAGTCTCATCACCAATTTTTTACATAAGTATAAATGATTATAGTTTGTGCTGATTGTGAATAGCTAATTAGCTTTATTTGTGCTTATATTCTACTTGGCACCAAAAATCAACTTTGTGAGTTAAGTATAAAATTATTTGTGTAATTTTAATTTTAGTGCAATAATGTCTAGTTCAGAGTTTCTAGTGGAAATAAATAAGTTATAATTATTGCTAAATGTGTCATGTTTTATTGTGAAGTGATCCTATTTAGTAGAATACCTACTGATTTATAGGGATTTTTTGTATGCAAGTAAAGATGATCCAGTGGCGGGAAATTTGTAAAATACGTACTTTTTGGTGACGTTAACCACGTAATCAAAATTATTGATAACATCCTTGTAATTCGCGTAATACACAATTAAGCTATTTTTAGTGCCTTAGTTTGGCTTTGAAACTAAACCAAATTTAAATCGCCTCATCGCTTAACCAATGACCGTTTTGGCTCGTCTTTCAGTGACCTCCAAGACTGGAAGGTCTGTACTATATCAGCTTGCACCCATGCAGACGCACCAACCCTGTCAGCCTCTGAACATATAAGAATGCACATGTGCATAAATAATATAAAATATCATCAATCTGCAGCAGTGTTAAATGCTCCAAAAACTGACGTCAATGGCTCTAGAGCCAACTAAGGTTTTTTTCCTTCCAAACCTGAATATAGAAAAATTTTAGAGCCATATATTTTGCCGATATAAGTTTAGGCTCCCTTTGCGCGGCTGAAATGTAAAGCTGGTGCCAAAAAACTACCCAGTCAATCGTTTCCAGTGCTCTGCAAAACATCGAGTAGAGTAGTCGCGCCGCCATTTTTCTTTTCGCCTCTAGTTTTCCCGCGTTTTCGTCGGGTAGCGTTCGAAAACCAAAAGTGTCCTTATGAAGAAAGTAATTTTCTCGTGTTCACTTTGTGTTTTTTTTACGAGTTTAGCGTGTTGTTTGGATAATAATTTCTATAGAATAATTGGTGAGTAATTATATCAAATTCTATTATTTTAATGTTATGGATTAATTAATTAATTGTAACAATGCCGTGTTCAATCTTAGAATTTACATTTTTCAGCATTTCGATAAGATATTCCTAAGTAATGTCTGATGAGTCTAATAACTGATCCATTTACTTATGGATTTTTCTGTAGTTTTCATACTTTCGGGATGATGGCATAGCGCCAAATAATGAAGGTCAACTGACTATAATACAGGCTGGTTACTTTTGGTAACGCCATCACAGATCAGGCCTTCCGTGTTAGCCTATTTCGTAACAAAGATTATAATTTCAGGCTTTCTAGATAGGTATTCAACTTAACAATAAATTATAATAAAATTATGCGCATAGTGAACTTAGGTGAAGACTTGTAGAGGCTCGACTTATGTGCAAAAATAAAATATCAACTTTCATCATAAGAAGAGCCCCACACTTTGTATCAGATTTCTGTATTTAGCAATAAGGCCGCCCATCGTGTCTTTACTGATTTTATTTTATTTGTTATATAACGTACCTATAGGCAATCTTGGAGTGCAATGATTTTTTTTTGTACCTATTGTATTATCCAAAGGACCTACCTACTAACTTTTAATCATAGAGAATTTAAATTATTTGAGATCATCTCTCAAGTGACCTGTAGATCGATGGTTTGAATTGTACAATGAACTTGAACTTCGGTACTTACAGATAACTACTAGCATTGTGATGTAACTATAGCACGATGGTAGGCTATTTTCCAGTGCTCAACGGGCTAGTTACCATCCTCCCGCTAAAATGCACATGTTCCGGAAGCTGCACTTGAAAGTCAGTCCTGTTTTAGGTTTAGAATGCTCATCTTTTAAGATGAGCGAGGCTGTGGATAAACGGTAAACAATCAGAATTAAAAAATACACAAACTTTACTTAACTAAGTAATTTTATCACATAATAATAAACTTTCGCTAATTGAATTCATGGTAGGTACCTATTAAGATAAAAACGGGTTTATTCACGCATAAATTTATTATGGTTGATAATATCAATAGAAGGGACATCAACTTGATATCTACCTTATGTGCTCACTAAGAGTTTAGCTTCGACCTTTACAATGCGCACTGCTAATGAGTTGAATTCCTTGCCAGTGTCTTTGTTACCCGATAAATATGATTTGGGAGTTTTCAAAATGGGAATGAACGGGTGCCTTCTAGGTCAGGTAAACGTGCTACACCGTGGACCCGCGACTGTATCGTCGCTACCATCAGGTCAGGTGAGACTGCCTTCAAACAAGACTTTTTAGTACAGGGACGCCGTATTTTTCTCTCAGAGAGAAGGGCGGTATTCCAGCAGTGGGAGCGTAAGCGGCTGATAACGATAATGACAGGGTGTATTTTTAGGTGGAGCAGTAAGGGTAGGTACATTAACCGTTGTAGCTGCCTATAGCTGTTGCAAGAGGTTCTTACGGTTGAGATATTTTTATCGTAACGAATCCTTACACCAAATCTATAAGTTACCTATTCTACTATCGCTAACGATTGTAGAAAATTACTTTATCTAGACCTTCTGATCTATTCATACCGTCAAAGGTTGATAGATGTTCCGTTTTTTTTAACGATCATAATAAAAATTGTATGCAATGGCCTTTTTAAGTTTCCATACCCACAGTAAAAAGCCAAACCCTATTGTTATGGCTGTGCATCTATCACGTCAGTCTATCTGTCTGTCACGAAGATTATATAAGTGATTGTATTGTCTTGGATCATAATCTTGTAGTTCGTAAACTAAATATTATATTATAAGAACTTGAAATTTATGATTAGGTACTAATTAATCATTTTTTATTAATATGATCTCTTTAAAAGTATAGGTAGGTACCTACCTATTTAGTTTATGTGGAAACAACAAGGTAAAGCGTCGTGACGTCACTAAATTGTCCTAACGTCACTAAATTGTCCTAACGTTACTTGCCGGAGTTTTATTTTAACTGTACACTTATTCGAATTAGGTATGTGGAGTTTGTACCTACAATCTATAATTAGGTTTCAGAAAGAAAAAAAAAACGGAATATGGAAAAATTCCTAGACACAAAAAGAATTCGGAAAATGTACCTGGAAAATTCTGTATTCGGAAATTATTTAATTTATTTCGGCCCCTCGTATTGTTTTTCAGTAGATATTATAAAAATAAGTTGCTAAATAAGAAAAAAGAAAATGATATCAAGAGTAGGCTTGCAGCACCTTACGCGGCAGAGCGGAATGGCGTGGCAGAAAGAAGAAACCGAACTCTAATACAGTAAAAGCTCTTTATTCGCGGGGTATCCCCCGTTCCATTAATATGCCGCGAATACAGAAACCGCGAATACGGAATGGTAATTTGTATGGGATTATAGGGGTTACGTTCCTAGGTGACAAAATAATAAAAAACAAATATATAAAAAATCAATTTAATTGAAGTATTTGAACATTTTGATTAATTATCTTAAGGCTTAGGCAATGGTTTGAATAATTTTGTAATTTTCTCTTGCTTGGCAGTTTTTTTTCGTGTCGAAACTAGTTTCTCATTTTTTTAGTTCACATTATAAATTAGAAAAAGAGCGGTAGAGACGTGGTACTCGATCACACATATAATGAATGTGAAAGACGAAACAATAAAACACGCAAAGCGGCTTTTACCATAGAATGGAACAGAAACATTTAAAAATATACTTTATTCATTGAGTAATAAAGGTTGCTTTCATTCTGTTTGTTTTCATTCTCAAAAACACCGATCGCGGCGAAGGCGGCTTATGACAAAGTCCTCGGCGATATCATTAATTTAACAACATACTTTAGACAAAGTTGTAATAAGATCTATTTTACTTTTTTATTAGTCCATTTGACTGTATTTACAAAGGATATTGGGTTCGATACCTATTAGAATCCTTTTATTAGTATGTATGTACTTTTAGCCGTGAATATAGGAATTAGGTCCCAATTTTTTAATCCGCGAATAGTGAAAACGCGAATGAAGGAAGCGCGAATAAGGAGCTTTTACTGTACTTGATAAACACAGATGTAGTGCTTGACGCAAACATACCAGAAAAATTTTGTGCCGACACCGTTTATGTTTTAAATACTGCCAATAACTTGGCAAATTGCAGTCCCTGCAGCGGCATATGCGACTCCATTCAAAAAATGGATAAAATAAAATAAAAAATATTCTGTTTGATAATGAGACGACCTGGTCGTTTGCCTGATGGTAAGCATAATGTCGGCCCATAGTAATTGCAGTTACACTCAGAACTTTGAAACTCAAAAGCCTGCGCGGCACTGCAATGCGCTCGTTACCCTGAGACATTAGGTAAGGCCAGTAAGTTCACTGGCTACTCTGCTTATCAAACCGGAACACTACAGTAATGCTTACCTATACACATTACTGCTTGGCAGCACTGGATTTTCACATCTTTGGATGTAAAGCCTCAAGAAACGAAAACGGAGCGGAAATTTCGAAGCTAGATCGACAGTTGTAATATTCCTGGAATATTCTGAAAATTGCAAAGACAAACCGTATTGTAAACACAGTTGTATAAGTATCTCTATTTTATTCTACATTTGTAATGTATGCTGTTTATTGTTCCTAATAAATAAAATAAAAATAAACAATAAAATAAATCATACTGATTAGTTGCAGACAGCTCCTTATGAGGAGTGTTTGATATTATATAGGTGGAGGGATTATAACTTTTAAAGTGCGTACTGGGTAAAGTCTTGCAATAAATTTGTTCGAGTATATCTGTATGGGTGACTGGGTGTTGTGAGATGAAGTCCTCGTAGTTCAGGGAACCCTACTTAGAGGTCAGAGGGTCTATGCAAATGTAATCTTTGGTCGTTTACTTCCGCGGTCGTGTTTACTGTCAGTGTTCTTTTTAACTTAGGCATTTGTGATTTTTGCGTTTGTTTTGTCAATCATTAACGTAAATAAAGGGTCGTGGGTGAAAGGCCTACTGCCTTCAACGTATGCCTCCATTATGTTAGTCCATTTCCCACCCCGCGCTGATTATAATATACTTAGATAAAATTTTATTAGTCAAGGGGCTTGGTTAACTGAGGCCTATTTCTTCAATACACGCAAGGTCCCGTGACATTACCCTAATCGTTTTCTGCACTCTATATCCAATTGCCTAATAGTTAAGTAAGTCTCCAAAATATTAGAATTTTGAAACAGGCTCGTTGTTTGAAACTAATATAGTATTTTTTTTTATATTATTGGTAACGAGACGAGCTGGTCGTTTGCCTGATGGTAAGCATAACGCCGGCCCATAACAACTGCAGTGCCGCTCAGAACTTTCAAACACAAAGGCCTACGTGGCACTGCAGTGCGCTCGTTACCCTGAGACAGTTTCATAAGCCCAGCAATTTCACTGGCTACTTTGCTCATCAAACTGGAACACAGTAATGCTTGCACATTACTGCTTGGCGGCAGACTTCACGAGCACAGCGGTGGTATTAGTACCACCCACTGGGTTAGCCCAGACGGACACTCGCAGAAGTAGTTAGTCCTCCCACTAACAATGATGTTACGGAATGATCCAATATAAATTTGCCAACACAAATGAGCTAGGACCTGATGAACTGGCAGGGCAACCTTTGCCGCGGTTTTGGTTCCGCGATATATTCCTGAGTATCACAGGCTATGTTTTATTGTGATAATATTTCCATATGCAATGATAGAATGGATTTTGATCAAGTGTGTAAATAGATTAATAGTCGGAGTAAAGGGAAGCGGAGACGCTTATGCAAACGTACGATTTCGTGATACTCGAAATGCGCGCTTGACGCAAAAGCGTTGTTATTCTGACAAGCAAACATACGTTTGCATAAGCGTCTACGCTGCCCGTAAGACTGCGTATTTTTATCCTGTTCTCACGTGAAGCGGCGAGAATAAGCTAGTTAGCATGTAGGAAATAAAGGGTGTCATTCAGATTCTGCTCTCTAGTTTTGCTATGGATATTAGTTTGATATTACTTTAACAATAGCTATGTTGGTCACGTAAGTTACGGGGCGTCGAGCGGGCGGCGTCGCGGCGGCGCTCTACATAATGGATTTATTCAGTCGAATTATTTTATTATGATCCGATGTCTAAGGTGTGGATTTGGATTATGATTCTAGGCTATTCTAAGGGAGGAAGCTTGTAGAAATTATGTCTCCATCAATTCCTGCCTTTATTGGAAACGTAAAGGGACATTATTTTGGAACTCGGCTAATCATTGACACTTCAAAGATTTAACCTCTCTTAGAATAATCCTAATCTCACTGTATTGCAACTTATTTCATTTGAGTAGTGGGGTATACTGGTAAAGCCAACATATCTCGCCTTGACCAGTGAAAACTAATCTGTATAGTACCTATATAATATACGAATAAATAAAATTGAAGTGTCTGTTTGTAATATCAAAATAACAGCTTTTTACTAAATGCATATGAAAGTATACACGGTACATATAACAAAACAACAATTTTTTAAATTTTTATCTGTCTGTCTGTCTGTCTGTTTGTTCCGGGTAATCTCCGAAACGGCTAGACCGATTTTGACGGGACTTTCACTGGCAGATAGCTGATGTTACAAGGAGTAACATAGGCTACTTTAATTTTAGAAAAAGAATTAGGGTTCCGCGCAAAAAAGTAAAATTCAAGTAATCCAAAATTTCCACGCGGGTGAAACCGCGGGACAGCAGCTAGTTTTTCCTAAGATATCTATAGCTTTTTTTAAAATCATTTATGTTTCGTTACATTTAATTTTTTATTTTTACTTCACTTTTGGTTTAAATCAAATTTGGTATAATATGAATAATATGTATTCGAACTTTCTGAGAATTTATTTTCAAGTATTGGATTGTTCTTTACTAGCTTACTAGCTTCGGCCCGCGGTTTCACTCGTGATTCCATATTAGGAACCGTACATTTTCCGGCATAAAAAAATAGCCTATGTTACTCTCCGGTCCATAAACTATATCTATGCCGAAAATTAAATGACGTCTATCCGTTGCTCTATTGCTGCGTGAAAAAAGAACAAACGTACAAACAAACTTTCGCATTGTGAAACGGAGAATGGTGAAAATTGTAATGTGCCGCGTTTAGATACGTACTTCAGTTTTTACACGACTGCACAAAAAGGAGTGTATATGTATTTAGGGATCGTATATGTATATTATATGTATGTGAGTTTCTTTATTCCAACATAATGTTAAATGCCTGAACAGATTTGGATGTATGGGGTCGTTAAATTCAAATTCAAATTCAAAAGTCTTTATTCAAATAGGCCCCAAAGGAGCACTTATGAAAGTTAAAATGACTCTAACAGCGGGCCTCTGTAGCATTCATCTACCCGAATCACAGACTAAAACTAAAGCTGTCTTTATCGGAACATAATAAATGACAAAGACACCAACAGACCCAATCCGTGCTCAAAGTCAACGAACCTTCCAGAAACCCACCGTGCCCGTTCCAAATTGGTATAGGCCGAGCAAGAAGAAGGGCAAGAAACTCGTCACGGCATTCTTTTTAAAAAAAGTAGTTTTTTACAATGATTCTAATGCTAACAACTAACAATTTAAAGTTTAGTAGTCGCCAGGAGGCTCCTGAGCTGTTTGCCTCCATGCATCCTTGTCATCTACATAATCCTTAATTTTATAATACGCTTTTTTAATTAATACACTCTTGACTATACGTTTAAACTTTCCTTGTGGCAATTCAGTTAATACTTTAGGAATTTTGTTATAGAATCTGACACCATTTGCCAGGAACGATTTGTTAGTTTGAAGAATCCTTACATCATCCCAAGTGACGCTGGCTAGGGCAGGCGTGTTTTTTTTATGTAACTTTTGTTACAAAGACTTGGTCTTAATTATGATAAGTACATATACTTATATAGTATACTTTATAGGTAGGTATAGATCTTCCAGTCTCACATGTGTACTACGCGAAACGCCGTGCGGCGCCAATGCGACGGGGCGCTTCGTTTACGACGGAATTATTCAGTTATGTCTAATACTTTTATTACTTAAATTAGATATGACGGACCAGTTGCTCGGTTTGTAGGCTGGCTGATAACATCACACGATTAACCTTTTTTTTACACTATTGGATAACGAGACGAGCGGGTCGCTTGCCTGATGGTAAGCATAAAGCGGTCCATAACAATTATAAAGCCATTCAGGACACTAACGCCTGTGCGGCACTGCATTATGCGCTCACTACCCCGAGACATGAGCGGCGCGAGTACGGATCTTTTCGATAAATAAAATTCGATAAAATTAACAGTTAAAATCGATAAAACCCACTTTATCGATTTTAACTGTCAATTTTATCGAATAATACGCACTTTATCGATTTTAACTGTCAATTTTATCGAATTTTATTTATCGAAAAGATCCGTACTCTCGCCGCTGGTACCATATTAATACACTCAAGTCTAAAGTCAGCTCTATTAAAATTACTTACCATTAAATATATTAATGAAAATTAAAAAAGCGACGTAAAAAAACAACTAACAATTTGCATGTGGGATTTATCTTACACTAGCTGCTGCTCGCGGTTTCATCCGCGCGAAGATATTGTATTTCATGGTTTTTATTTTTTTGCGCGGTACCCTAATTCTTTTTTTAAAATAAAGGTTGCGTATGTTACTCCTTATAACATCAGCTATCTGCCAGTGAAAGTCCCGTCAAAATCGGCCCAGCCGTTTCGGAGATCATCCGGAACAAACAGACGGACAAAAAATTTAAAAATGGTTGTTTTGGTATAGGTACCTTATATACTTTTATATGCATTTGGTAAAAAGCTGTCATTTTGATATTACAAACAGACACTTCCATTTTATTTATTTATACAGATTAGGTAAGCACAAAATTTCTAGTATCAGAATTTTTACTTTGAGTTAGTATTTTTTTATTGTGAACCACTATGGTGGAGCTTAGTTTTGGTTCCTTATTTAGGAAAACATGACTAAAATGAAACTACATGTTGACCAACTTTCTACCCCAAAGAAAAGGTACCTCTACCTATAGATACCTAACACCGCGATCGCAGCAATTTAACTACCGTTAACTTATCTAAGGCAACACAACCTTCCAAGTCAATACCCAGCAAAGCTTCCAAGGTTAGGAGCGAGCTGCAATGACGTAACCCACTGTGACGTCACAAACAAACCACCCCACGCGCCGTCTACGAAAAACTCGCTTACAAGCGTCAACGGACGTTGCATAACTTTGCACCTGACCTGCATTCCCTCATACCCCGACGTCTGAATGAACTGCAACACTATTCTCAATACAAACTCTTATTTCAAACACGTAGGGTGCAAGTTGCTTTATTAAAATTATTATAATAATAGCATAGTCTACTGGCAAGTGCTCTTGGCTGATGACAATATCCTAATTTAACTGGTCATATTCGGATCGGAGTAGAGAGCCCTTGATCTAAATCTAATTATGATCGAAATATTGCGTCTGTGATCCGAGCCGGCCTTAATAGAAACAAGCCGATTGTGTTACTGATATTACTTTATCAAGAATAGCACAAGGAAGACATTTATAATTCACTGGACGGAACAGCATAATATATACAGCAAGAAAAATAATTAAAAATAACAGAAAGAAATTAAAAAATAATTAAAACTTATAAACAACCTCTACAAGATTTCTCGATATATTAGTAATTCCTTAGATATCTCTAACTCGTTATTATTTTAAGGACTTCGAAGACTATATTATGAAATAAATACTAGCTGCTGCCCGCGGAGATTACCAGTTATACCACATGAAGGCACATTATTTTTCGCGCTCGTTACCATGAGACATTAGGTATTAAGTCTCATAAGCCCGGTAATTTCACTGGCTACTCTGCTCATCAAACCGGAACACAGTAATGCTTGCACACTACTGCTTGGCGGCAGCCTTCACTCACAAAGCGGTGGTAACAACCCAGACGGACACTCGCAGAAGAGTTAGTCCTACCACTAACGATAGTTAGTCCTACCATTTCCGGAATAAAAAGTGGGGTTTCCTCGTGCTATTACCCACTGGTGGGACTACGGGGATTTTTTTCCCCGTAGACCCACGCGAATTGGCAAAAGCAGTGTAAGACGTACTACAATTATAAGCGACGATATAAGGGGCTATTCCACCTGGAGGATCGCTGGCAGATAGATAACACCACAATACAGATACCTTACAAATTAAAACAATTTAACAATAAGTATTACAATTGGCGGTCGTATCGCTTAGAGCGATCTCTTCCAGACGATAGTGTGACCACGGAAGCAGTGACGAGAAAAGAGCCGAAAATCGGGCTAAGTGGCGCGCCTTGGAAGAGGTACCTGGTACCTATTTTTATTTTTTTTATTTTGTTTCGTAACTAGACGAGCTGGTCGTTTGCCTGATGGTAAGCATAACGCCGGCCCATAACATTTGCAGTGCCACCAAGAACTTTGAAACACAAAGGCCTGCGCGCCACTGCAGTGCGCTCGTTACCCTGAGACATTAGGTATTAAGTCTCGTAAGCCCAGTAATTTCACTGGATATTCTGCTCATCAAACCGGAACACAGTAATGCTTGGACACTACTGCTTGGCGGCAGAGTTCACGAGCAAAGCGGTGGTAACAATCCAGAAGGACACTCGCAGAAGAGCTAGTCCTCCCACTAACAAACCTATATATTCAGCAGTGGGCTGATGTGGGCCGATTAGGATGATGGACATGATGGTTTCTTTTTTGAAAACAAGGAAGAAAGGAAACGAAAAGCAGGATCTTTTTGCTCAATGACTTGTTTCCTTTTCTCTTCGCGAATTTACAACAATAAGATTAAGTAATCGGTCAAACAAACATAATGCGGCGTCATCTGCAGATACTAGAGATAGTCCAGAGCAGAGATTCGATATATGGAGTAAGGTATTTGACTGATAACAAACAACGTCCTAACAATATTGACAGTGCAATGGGGTAGGTCCAGCGCAAATGTACTGGGAAATCGTACTTGTCTTATGTTTACACTTTTGGATAGAATTGTAAGCAATTAGTTCACGTATACTATATCTATACATCTATACAAATAAATAAAATTGAAGTGTCTGTTTGTAATATCAAAATAATAGCTTTTTACTAAATGCATATGAAAGTATGTACGCGTGTACACTTGCACAGTACCTATAACAAAACAACCATTTTTAAAATTTTTGTCTGTCTGTTTGTTCCGGATAATCTCCGAAACGGCTGGGCCGATTTTGTCGGGACTTTCACTGGCAGATAGCTGATGTTACAAGGAGTAACTTAAGCTACTTTTATTCTAGAAAAATAATTAGGGTTCCGAAAAATAATAAAAACCATGAAATCCAATATCTCCGCGCGGATGAAACCGCGGGCAGCAGCTAGTACGTAATATAGTACATAAAATCGACCTCTGTATGTATGTTTATTTAGGTATATTAAATACTGTTTCCAAATCTGAAAAGAGTAGATGGCTTTTAAGAGCGATTTTGATCGTAGTCACGAAAAGACTCTTGAGTAGGTAAAAAATGTTTTCGAATTGCAAATGTTTAAATATTACATTCATTGTTTTTAAGAGTTAGGCACTTATTTGTCTTCTTCCTAAGCCAGAGCCTAAGATTTTCTCTGTCTGTTGTAAATAATTTACAGGAAGTCCGTCTTCAGGCGCCGCTCGTGCTTATAGTTACCGCAATGCGGTAGCCGCACATTCCACTGTTATAGCTTCAAACCTCACATCACGACTGTAACAAGTATAGTACTTTAGTAAATTAATCGATCTTCATAAAAATCTGAACTAAACTACCCTTTGGGGTCAATGCCCTCAGGCTTAGCGAGTGAAATGTACGAGAAGGTTTGCTAGAAAATAATAAAATTCACTTCAATATTGGAATTCATGAAATCTTTGAGATATTTGCTCTTCGCACAGGATAGCAAATTGTCGTTGTAGCAAGCGGGATGAAGGGCGCGTGCCAAACAAATGTATGGAGCTGACGTAGACCTCGCGGCCTACGAGCCTCGGTGCCTCGCGATACAACGCTTAATAATATTATAAAAAATTCCAGTTTTAAAAAATATAAAAAATTCAATCATCAGTACGTTTTGGCCCTTCGACTACACGCTAAAAGTTTTGGCCCGCCAAAAGCTTTAGCATTTCAAAACTTTGGATGTCATTAAGAAAAACCTCGTTAGTTCAAGACTACTTTTATGCATCTTTTTTTTTCTGAAATAATAATAAGAGTCATGCGTTTTTTTTATCCATAAACTCTGAATCTATCTTTTTAATAATCCTTTAGGCAGAGAGTTGTTTACTTTTTAAGGTGACAATATAGAGTTGGCATAGAGCAGTATTAATGGTTATAATAGGTTTTAAAAACATGGTGCGTTAAAAATGAAAATAAATACTACTAACTTACTAAGAGAACCGTACCATCAGGCAGAAAATATATCATTTTTATAAGATGTGATTGCGTGAAACAAAGAGATACTACGCGGCTCTTCAGTTGCTAGCACATGTTATTTAAGACTAATAATCTACCGCCGCACCGGTAATTTTCTTGTAAGTAACGAGATAATACTTACAAGTATTAATTCGCGAAACGTTTACACTTATCGAATGCCTATGCCCGAGCCTGTTCTCAAGATTCAAATTAGAGATTTGTTTAACAGAAATAAAACAAATAAAGATGAAGATATATGTTCACTTGATTGACGGCTCTATGGTTTACCCTGATTACAAAGCTGGGGGCCACGAGTTCGATTCCCGGCTGGAGCGGATAATTTCCGCGATAAAAAGCAGCCCATGTCACTCTCCGACCTATATTACGCTAAGCAAAAAATCACGTCGATCCGGTACTTCATTGCTGAGTAAAAGAAGGCCATACCAATAAATGTAACAATTATTTTTAAACGTATTCTGGTGTGGTGTAGGGTGGTAAGGCCAACACATAGGCCATAACGTCCAGCTTGCAGTCTTTTGTGCATTTCACCCGGCCAGTACCACCCAGCTCCTTAACATAACGGAGCACGGCCGTGGTTCGCTGGCATAGCTGTTCCAGTGATATCGCTGGAGATATTGACAAATTGCTGGAGTCCGATTTCAGTAACATCTTTGTCAGTGATCGACCAACAAACACACTTACGCATTTGTAATTTAAGTAGGAATAGTAAGGATTAATAGATTTACCTGATTTGTTTCAGATCGGTTGACCCGAGAATGAAACGCGATGAGTCCATAAAGAGTTTACCTCAGTACTCGCGCGAACTGCGTCGCGCCAGCACTGGCCAGCGGCCTGCGCTTAACTTCGCCTGGCGGCAGAACTCGCTTACTATCAGCTCACTAGCGCAGCACTCCGCTTATTTAGCTGAGAAAGCTTATAATAAGGAGGGGTAAGTAGGCTCCAGGGACGGGATTTGACGAGATACGGAAGCGAATATAGCCTCGAAGCTATGTGGTGTTGTTAGAAGTTATAATTACTTTGGGAATGTTAAAAAAACACAGTTAAAAGAAACGCTAAAGCTGAGACAAAGTAAAGTAAGTTCTATAGTAAAGAAAGGTAGAAAAAATAACACTACTAACTAACAAAGAATACACACTGGAAGCTTACGAAAAAGATAGTATAGTTTTAATTACTATACATCCGAGCTCAAATACCGCAGACACATCCACGACAAAGACGCTGATTTTCAGCATCCAATCATCATTGGATTCCATCCACGTCGTTAATTATTATACAGTGATATTGCTCAAATGTATGAAAGTACTCGTCACAAAAAAAGGGAGAAATATAAGGCGGAGTGAGATATAACTTAAACCATTCCATATTTTTGCGTTAATCACTGTATGTAGACATGACCGCGTATTTATTTTTGGATGCTAGGACTCTAGAGACTGAACCGATTGAATAAGTTGAGATGAATTAGGGATCGTTGGAATTGAAACCGTCTTGACATTCAGAATGATAAAACTCAACTCAAAGAACCTCGAAACTAAAACCCCATGACTTATCTAACGTGATCGCTGAAAAATAATTAATGATCATATTCCCATACGCTAAAATTAAAAGTGAAAATCAATCGTGTCTGCCCTTAAGGTAGTCTCGGATGTCCGTCGTAAAATTGACGTGATTGACCTAGGCGCTTCGCTTGGCGCCACGCGTAGTTATATGCTAGCGCTTCTTGGCTAACTTCCATCTATCATATACTTTATTTACTATTTAGACTTTTATCTTTGTATTTATCATAGTATTTTTCTCTTGCACCAACTTCCTTTACAGTTTTCTTTAATTCGTTCCTTTATTTTCTCTCAGTCAGATTTCGTTCGTATCTCTTTCATGTTGGAACAGTAGAGAACATGCTTAGATCATCTTACAAATCTCTATTGCAGTGCAGAACAAGAACAGCAAGGCCCACCAGCTGTTTCTTGGTTTAAATTAGTAAGTATTCACTTTATTTTATGTATGTATCTATTATGTTTTTATTCTCCTGTCTATATCTATCTCTTTGCCTTTAATCGTGTGTGCTTTTTACGAACATTGAACATTTACTACAGAACTAGCTATAGTAATTATTTCAGTGTACCTACTTAATAGAAATATATCTACCTAAGTCATCATATCATAGCTAACTATTATAGAATAATGTTAGCAAATGATGTAAACCTTTTTTTACCTTTATGAAATATATTTTATAAAAATTAACCGACACTAGCGGATGCTCACACAAATATACTATACATCACAAAACGTCGCTTCTAACAGGTTTCGAACCTGCGTCTTCTGGCTATCCGGGCCAGACGCCTTAACCAACTAGGCTATGGGAGCAATCGATGTTGACTGCGAAATTCTTGATATGATGTATTTCTTTCCGGTTTACAAGCCGTAGCTCCATCTAGCAGACCCGCTTCTTTTACCTGCAACTTGTCTTTTAGATAAGTATTCTTATGGAAGCTATTAATAATTCACAGTTTCAATTTTTAATATTTTTAAAGATCCAGTCCAGTTAGGTACATATCTACAGCGCATCAGCTCTTTAGCACTTATCCAATAGATTAAGCCTGATCTTTGTTTCAAAGTGGACTATATACTTTTCCTTGTAAGCACAAATGAGAGGCTTATTGTAACCCAGAGATTAGGTGAAGGATTTAAGGAACGACCTAAATAATCCCGTCCGATCCAATAGGTACGCCATTAAAATGTATATTTTATTTCCGCAGTTAAGATACGCCAGACCATGGGAACTACTTTTCCTTGTGCTCGGGCTAATCTTTGCCTCTGTAAATGGCCTGTTCGTGCCAATAGGCGTGATCATATACGGCGAGTTTACGGCACTCCTGATCGACAGGACGGTGATGAACGGCACCTCGTCGGACACGCTTACTATTTCACTGTTTGGTGGTGGCAGGATACTGTAAGTATCTGGTAATTCTTATCATTGTCTATTTAACCAACCACGTTAGCTAAATGAAGAGAATGTAGTTAGAGAAATGTACTAACTACATACTGTCTGTTAATCACCTTTTAAGATGCAGAACTCGTCATAATAATACCGTTTCCACATGGTCACCGCCGAGGTACGTAAGTCTATCATCTCAAAGTGCTCCATCCATTTGTTATCCAATACCAGTGCCACAGGGCTACCCATGGCGACACCCTCAATCTGGAGTTAGAGCTGCCCTCGATACAAAAAGTAATGCCCTTCTAGACAGTTTCTCAGAAGAACAGTGTAACTTTCTGAAATACACTATAATTGGTGAAAAGTGTCTCTACATCGAAACTCATCCTGATTTCATCCGGTTCAAGTTTAAGATTCCGAATAATCTCTACAAAGTGACGGAAGTCCTTCACAAAAGACGGAGTTTTGCCCACAAGTGGCTGCAACACTGACGCAACTTTAGTAGTAACATACAGATTGCTAAAATTTTCTGGGCCTTTAGGCTTTAATAGGTTTAAGACAGCTCTAATTAAGTATGTTACATTTTCAGAACCAATGCGTCCGCCGCGGAGAACAGAAAGGCGTTGATTGAGGAT
The DNA here is from genome assembly GCA_907269065.1 of Crocallis elinguaria. Lineage (NCBI taxonomy): Eukaryota > Metazoa > Arthropoda > Insecta > Lepidoptera > Geometridae > Crocallis > Crocallis elinguaria. The sequence goes on from OU026076.1 coordinate 7,117,755, forward strand.
TCGCAAGCATTCGGAATAGGATGTACTGTGTTCTCTGTCCTACAGTTCGTAGTCGGTGCCATCAGCGTTGACCTCTTCAACTACGTAGCGCTTAAGCAGGTGATAAATTAGCAGATTTTATTTTACATCAAAAATCATTCCCTAATTGTGTGGATTAATTTGACAGGTCTAAAATATATTCCATCTCTTTCTCATTTTCTAATTTAGAACTCTTTCTACTATTATTGATTGGAACTAAGTAGGTATGAGATGACAGACACCAATGTGATAATCAATTCGTATTCGGCGCATGCTTTGGTGCGGTGAATATATGTAACTTTAATACAGGGAAAGTCAGTTTAGGGGGTCATACACCCTGATCTATGTAGTATATGATCCTTATTAGATATAATAAATATGTTTGTTTTATAGACTGACCGAGTGAAGGAAAAATTCCTACAAGCGGTATTACGACAAGATATATCATGGTACGACCAAAACACTACAATGAACTTTGCAACTAAAGTTTCCGAGTGAGTATAGCAACCTATTCGATACCTATATTCTTTGAATTTAATAAACAAAAAACCTGAAAGTTACAAACTCTAACCTTCAGAACAGCTGTAGTATTTTGGAAAAGTGAAAAATATGATTGCAATTTTTTCTTCAACGTGTCCCTTTATTCTGGTTTAGTAGCCTGTGATTATGTAGCACTGCAGGGTGATTTTAATTCACTCGGAATGATATCCGTGTCGGAAGCGACTTTATTGATCGTTTATATCTCGGAAACGCATCCCGACAAGCAGTAATGTGCAAGCATTACTGTGTTCCGGTTTGATGAGCAGAGTAGCCAGTGAAATTACTGGGCTTATGAGACTTAATACCTAACGTCTCAGGGTAACGAGAGCACTGCAGTGCCGCGCATGTCTTTGTGTTTCAAAGTTCTGAGTGGCAATGCAATTGTTATGGGCCGGCGTTATGCTTACCATCAGGCAAACGACCAGCTCGTCTCGATATCAAAGAGTATAAAAAAACAACTAAAGAAACGTAGCAAGATCTTTTTTAAGCTTGTTAATTTTCAATAGTGATGTGGAGAAGTATCGCGAAGGTATTGGTGAGAAAGTCCCAATGCTGATATACCTGGTGACTTCCTTCATATTCGCCGTGGTCATATCCTTCTGGTACGGCTGGGAACTGACGCTGGTGATACTCTCGTGCACGCCTGTCATTATTGCGACCACGGCTGTTGTGGCAAAGGTTAGTACTCCAACTATAGGTCGACCTCTTTTACTATATAATGTATAGGTAATTAAATACCACATGACATAAAATTAATTGAATGTTATTTATTATTTTTTGATTTAAAAAAGTTTTAAGTGAATGGTTTTTAAAACATTTTTTTATACTTAGTGTTAAAGAATTTGTAGATTTTAAAATTTTATGGGGATGTTGACTCAATTTTTTTATTTTGTCAATCAATTCGTTTTCTCATGAGAATCAAATATCTATATTGAATACATGGGAAATAGAACGCTAGGAACGTCAAAAATGAGAGTCAAAGACGGACGTATCTATTGAGCGCTAAAACGCCTCATACAAAATGGGCAGAACATCTGACGTCACTTGTTGAACGCGGACCGTAAAGCTGTACTAAAAACATGCAAATTTTATTGCAAATGACAGGTGCAATCGTCTCTGACAACCCAAGAGCTGAAAGCCTATAGTGTGGCGGGCGTCATCGCTGAAGAGGTTCTATCTTCCATCCGTACTGTCATCGCCTTTGGGGGAGAGGAAAAGGAAATAAAGAGGTAATATGTAGGATAGTCCATCTATTTAAAACTCGAACTTTTTTTTTGCTATTTTGTTACGAGACGAGCAGTATTGTGCAAGCATTACTGTGTTCCGGTTTGATCAGCAGACTAGCCAGTGAAATTATTGGGCTTATGAGACTTAGTATCTAATGTCTCAGGGTAACGAGCGCACTGCAGTGCCGCGCAGGCCTTTGTGTTTCAAAGTTCTGAGTGGCACTGCAATTGTTATGAGCCAGCGTTATGCTTATCATCAGGCAAACGACCAGCTCGTCTCGTTACCAAATAGCATAAAAAAATAACCAAAAAAAAACTTCCAGATACCAATTACGCCTTGAGCCAGCAAAGAAGATGGGCATAAAAAAGGGCGTGTTCTCAGGATTAGGCAGCGGTATTATGTGGCTGATAATATACGCGACGTATGCGCTTGCGTTCTGGTACGGAGTGGGACTTATCCTCGAAAGCAGGCATGAGGCAACTCCCGTCTACACGCCTGCAGTGCTGATGATTGTAAGTTTGCAAACTAGCTAGAACTTGCCTGCGATCTGTTTTAAAAAATATAAGTCCTGGAGGAATACAATTCCGTCATTTTATCAACAATAACAATACGATAATAATACCACCATAATAATAACAATATCATCGATTAACATTAAAACTCAACAAAACTCAAGTCTTTAGAAAGATAATTTGGAAAGAAAACACTTTCGTTGTACAAAGGCTATCTAGCATGCTTGTTCAATTTAAGTGTAGACAAATATCGGTGCAGTAAATAAACCACAGTTATTGCAAGTTTAAATGGCAATGAGCAGGATACATCGCTTCCAGAACCAACAACCGACGGAGAAGAAAGGTTCTCGAGTGGTGACGATCACGAACCGGAAGACAGGTATAGAAAACCGAAAGAAACCGTTGGATGCAAGAGGCGAGAAGCCGATCTAAGAGGCGCTTTTTATGGGGGAGGCCTATGTTCAGCAGTGGACGTCTTCTAGCTGATGATGATGATGAATTTCAATATAACCAATAAAAACTTCCAGGTGTTCTTCAGCGTGCTCCAAGGCGCCCAGAACGTAGGCCTTACGGCCCCGCACATGGAAGCCATTAACAACGCGCGAGCCTCGGCTGCCGCCATTTTCGCAGTTATGGACCGGAAGCCGGCCATTGACAGCCTGTCCAATGACGGTGCGAAGCCGGTCCTAGACGGAAACATAGAACTGAGTGATGTGTACTTCCGGTATCCGGCGAGACCAGATGTTCAGGTATCTATGTCTGTTGTGGCAGTTATGTGATGGGGGAAACTTCACGGCAAAGTGGAATAGCCGACATTTGAAAAGAACCTTTTCATTTTAAAAACACTTAGGTTATGTTATACTCTTTGTATTAATCGATTAATACTTATCTACTTGCACTTGTTGTAGTGGACCCATCAATTCTTAGCAATAATGAGAGACAGGTTTTATTAAATCAGAGGGCCAAGCACGCTAAACAACTGAAATTGCGACGGTAGTGGTGCCATTATCCATCACGACTGGCAATAGTGCCAAAAGTCGGTAATGTCATGTTTGTCAACTATGTTGTTATTGGCGAAGGAAAATTGAAATCATAATAATAATAATAAATTTTCCAAACTGCTAAAATAGCGTAATGGTGATGGCCGAACATCATTGTGGCTAGTGCGGTACCAAAAGTGTCAGTTGTCGTCACAGTGATCACAAACCATTACAATTTTTACCAGTGTGGTTTAGTGTGCTTGGGCCCCTGGTCTATTTCGATTCTCAAAACATCACCAACTTATCAGAATAATAACACTACGTAATTGGGTTTTTATCTAGACAGTCTCTTATGAAATTCAATCACTTGTAGGTCCTGAACGGTCTCAACCTGAAAATTCATCAGAACGAAACTGTAGCTCTGGTCGGGTCGAGCGGCTGCGGCAAGTCTACAGTACTCCAACTATTGCAAAGGATGTACGACCCTGACTCGGGGTCAGTGACCGCGTCAGGCAACGACCTGAGGAATATTAATGTGAGGCACCTCAGGAACCACATCGCTGTTGTGGGACAGGAACCGGTGCTTTTCGCTGGCAGTATCAAGGATAACATTCGGTCAGTCACTGTTTATTAAGAGGACCCATCCCGCCATAGTTTCTAAACAAACGCTCGTACGTATTTATAGTTTTGTATCAATTTTTTTCTTTGGGTGTTTTGAACAAATAGGTATCTTGTGCATTATATCTAGGATTTTATGGACCCAAAAATTTAAAATTTTGACAGTCCAATTTAGTAAAAGCCTTAAAAAACAGCCTTTTTAAACAAATTTTACCTTGACTGGCCGTTTACAATCTACTTATACAAATAAATAAAATTGAAGTGTCTGTTTGTAATATCAAAATAACAGCTTTTTAACAAATGCATATGAAAGAATATACGGCACCTATAACAAAACAACCATTTTTTAAATTTTTGTCTGTCTGTCTGTGTGTTTGTTTGTTCCGGGTAATCTCCGAAACGCCTGGGCTGATTTTGACAGGACTTTCACTGGCAGATAGCTGATGTTATAAGGAGTAACATAGGCTAATTCTATTTTAGAAAAAAATAAAAATTGCTTTAAAAAAGCTACGAACCGACTTCAGTGACAAACTACTGAACAGATTATGATGAAATTTCTATGGGACCAATCTGAAAGTATATCCTTTCAAATAAAAAAATAATTTTTCAAATCGGTTTATAAATGACCGAAATATGAGGTAACAAACATAAAAAAAAAATACCCGACGAATTGTTAACCTCCTCCTTTTTTGGAAGTCGGTTAAAAAGAATAAGGGTACCGCGCAAAAAAATAAAACCCAAGAAATCCAATATCACCACGGGGGTGAAACGGTAGCAGCTAGTATCCGGTATATTTTGTGTGTAGAAAATTATACAAATAATTTTCGTAAGTGGGTACATTTTATTTTTGTTTCTTTTTGTAGAATGAGTAACCCCAGCTGTACAGATGCGGAGATTATAGTAGCCGCGAAACAGGCATACTGCCACGACTTTATCAAAAAGTTGCCTGATGTAAGTGTTTCAATACCGTAATGGTGGTTTCTTTTAGATTCTGTAATAGGGATGTTGACTCAATTTTTTTATGATGTTAATCAATTCATTTTCTCATGAGAATCAAATGGCTTCATGATTACATACGAATAAATTACGAATATGTGATTAAAAAATTGAAAATCGAACGCTAGGGACGTCAAAAATCTCAGTCTAAGGCATTAGAATCATTGTAAAACTATTTTTTACAAAAGAATGCTGAGACGAGTTTCTTGCCCTTCTTCTTGCTCGGCCTATACCAATTTAGAACGGGCACGGTGGGGTTCTAGAAGGTTCGTTGACTTTGAGCACGGATTGGGTCTGTAGATGTCTTTGTCATTTATTATGTTCTGATAAAGACAACATTAATTTTAGTCTGTGATTCGGGTAGACGAACGTTACAGAGACCCGCTGTTAGAGTCATTTATTTTTAACCTTCATATTAAGTGCTCCGGTGGGGCCCTTTATGAATAAAGTAATTTGAACGTTTTTCAGGGATATGACACAATGATCGGTGAAAGAGGTGCTCAGCTTTCTGGAGGTCAGAAACAACGGATAGCTATCGCTAGAGCTTTAGTGCGGAAACCCAAGATCCTGCTTTTGGATGAAGCCACATCGGCGCTGGATTCTCATAGCGAGGCGAAGGTACAGAGAGCTTTGGACGCGGCTGCCCACGGACGGACCACCGTTATGGTGAGCCACAGGTATCAACTTTAGGGCAGAAATATCAATAAACTCAAAAAATCATTTCAAATTTCTTAAAGTGGTCCATAGGAATAATTATTGTGCCAATCATGATAACTTTGATGATCTTTAATAGGGATGTTGACTCAATTTTTTTTATGATGTCGATTAATTCGTTTTCTCATGAGAATCAAATGTTTATATCGAAAAAACTGGAAATCGAACGCTAGGAACGTTAAAAATGAGAGTCGATGTCAGGCGTTTCTACTGAGTGCTAAAACGCCCCATACAAATTGGACAGAACATCTGACGTCACTTGTCCTACGCGGGCCGTAAAGCTGTACTAAAAACATGCATTTTGTTGATTTGGCCGTGATAAACTGCATTTAAGTACTTAGTTGTAGTACATATTTTTATTCATTAAAATGTAAAGAATCTGATGGTAACATTTAAATTACAAAGAGATGAAAAAAATTTTTGTATTTTGGAAACTTTTATATGCAGTATCTTTGTGGAAATTATATATTTTGTGAACTTCATTTTTATTTTATTAATGTGATCTTCTTGAAACTGTATAACGACAGAAATTATGTATTTTGTGTTTCATGCCACATCCCTGATATTGAACTGTGGTTACAGTAACATTCTCATCACTTCCTCTATCTCTGGTCCAGGCTAGTAACGGTGCTGAACGCGACCAGAATTGTATTTATCAACAAAGGCGAGGTATTGGAAGAGGGGACACACGACGAATTAATCACGCTCAGGGGACACTATTACCACCTCGTGCTGGAAAATGAACCCCACATAGCGCGCGCAAGTGGGGACCCGGATCAAGCCGGGGCCAAGCGTGAGTTTTTTTAAATTCTATTTGATAACGAGTCGAGTCGGTCGTATGCCTGTTGGTAAGCATAACGCCGGCCCATAACAATTGCAGTGCCACACAAAACTTTGAAACACAAAGGCCTGCGCGGTACTGTAGCTCGCTACCCTGAGACATAAGGTATTAAGTCTCATAAGCCCAGTAACTCTGCTCATCAAATCGAAACACAGTAATGCTTACATCATAACATCTCACGTGTTTGGACTGTGGCACCCCAAAACGAAGCAACGTGTATTTGACGATAAGTAAAGACTCATAACAGTTAAATAAAAATTACGAATATGTGATTTTCAAGAACATTTTCTTTTCTTGTTAACTTATCGCACATTATTCAACGCTCCATATTGCGGACTAGGTATCTGTATTCACATTGACGTTATAAAAGACATTATGATACAGCTGAATCAGTTGAAAGAATATTGTGATTTGAATGAAATCTTCATCAGTTAACGTTAAATATATATTTTTGACGTGTATATATATGTGAGCATTCCGCTTTTGTGGATTGACATATTATAAGGCTCCTACAAGCCAAAGCCTTAAAATATATGAACTTTATAATTAAAGTTATTGTGAAATCTCTCGCTCTTTTAGTACTGGAAACATAGAGATGGAAATTATCACAAATTGTCTGCTGGCAATGTCTGCCAGGTGGAGCCACTGCTTGTAAGCCGACAGAAACTCCATCATCTCAAGAATTTCGGAGCTAAAGTCGATTGCTTCATTAGCTTAATTGGTTAAAGTATGGTCTAGATAACCTAGAAGACGTGGGTTCGAATCCCGTTGACAGCCAAATTTTTGAGTGTATATATCCGAGTGTGTACACGGGTATTGCTCCAAATAAATTGTGAATTCCAGATGTCCCTAAATTATTTTTTGTTGTTTCGAGTTGCAGAAGAAGAACTAAATAGGCGCGCGTCCAAGAAGAAAAAGGGTAAGCCTATTCCTCTAAAGACATGACGCGGGCATGTTGGATGTGTTTTACGGTTTTTTTTTCTTCGTTTTTATTTTATTGTTACCTACACTAACAAAAAACTGACTAACCCCATATTGTGAGCTGTTATTTCTGTACTTATTACTCATTCTTTGGCTGTGCTAACAAAAGTGACTAGCATAGAGCTACTAGAATACAGCTAGTACTGAAAAGAAGACAGAAAATGCTTTGTTTTGTCATCATCATAGTTTTTAATTTTCAGTGTTAGGTACCTTGCCATAGTTTTACTGTCACGAGTTTTATAATCTGTTTTATGTATTGTCTTTTTCTATGTATTGTGTTGTGTTGGTGTCTGTTTCTCTGTGAGATCGTTTGTGTCTTTAATAAATGTATCTTGTGTCTAATTGTTTTACTTACTATGTCGCTTGCTTTTCATTTCTATTGGAATTGTGTGAATAACTCAAACAAGTCAGAATTAACGGGATATTTACCATGTATATTATTTGTATTCGGTTCCCGATATTTCGGCACTGTTGCAAGCGCTATGATCACGGGAGAACTGAAGAACTGCGGGTGCAGGATGTTAATAATTACGGGCAGACGTAGCGATCTACCCTCTTCCTCAATCGTTTATGACGCGTATCATTAAAAACCTATTAACTCAAATAAAGTGTAAGCGCACTAAGGGCGGCCGCACACGTTCGGTTTCCTAATTAGGTTTCCTGATTCAGAATGCAGACTCTGAAACCCGAATGCTCTGCTTACATACAAAATGTTCAACAAGGCGCACACGTTCTTATTTTTTCCGAACGGAAAAAAACCTAACATTCGTTTCGAGATGGTCGTATAAAATTCCTAATACAAAAAACCGGACGTTTGCGGTAGTCTCATGGAATTCCGAATCTGAATTCCTGATCAGGAAACCTAATCAGGAAGCCGAACGTGTGCGGCCGCCCTAACACAGGCACGTATGAAAATGTACGTAGGTACACACACTGTGTGCAAAGGGTCTAGCCGACCTAACACTCGGTAATCCTGTGTACGTACTTTTTACCTACTAAGGATTATTAAAAGAATTGTCTCGATTATTTTGAATAGGTAGGTATTGATCAAACGCTAAACAATCGGGGATGATAAAAATGTATTAAAAACTATAACCTCATAAGTAACGATAATTATTCACAGATGCAAGACTCCGTCGTCCCAAACTCCAAAGGCTGGCGTCCGAGGAATCCGTAACAAGTGAAGGCAGCGAAGACACAGTTTCAGAAGACAGTGTGGCTTCAGAATCTTCAGAGGTAAGATCGAGGTGAGCGGTGTGGTCTCGGCGTATAATTAAAGGACCGCGCCATTTATCAAAATCTCCCGTGGTTGCTGTAAAAGCCCACATACACGAAAAGCACTCCAATCCACAGCATTCCAATCCAACGTTCCAAAAACCGCCCGTGTGTGGAGAATATCATATGTGTGTGTGTGTGGATGGATTACGTTGAATGATAGAAATATTAGAAATCCAAACGTTCCAAATCCAACGTTAACCCATCGTTAGTGGCCGATACGACCAAAGAGAATATAACCATAACGTTTAGATACGACGATCCATTTCGCGCTCAGTTGGCAGTACTCGAGACGCAGAATGACGGAAAAATGGAGTGATGGCGCGCTCGGAATGGAGTGACCGTCTATGTGCTTGAAATTCGACCATCGTTCATCGTTCTACTCAATCCCCGCGCGTGGAACGATGGATTTAGAACGCATTTAAAAAAATTAATATCTTTACTCCCCAAGGAAACAGAGCTGAATCCGACCACGTGGGAGATCTTTAAGCTATGTGAGCCTGAGAAGTATCTTATGCTGATTGGGGTGCTGGCAGCCGTTGCTGTTGGTTCCTCCTTTCCAACATTCGCCGTACTGTTTGGAGAAACCTATGGTGTAAGTATTCTCTACACAGTAGTCTTAGGGAATTGATACATATAGCAAACGGACGTAACGCGCTCCCGAGGCGCGTTCTATCTAAATGTATAGCGCTTTATGGCCTCTTTAAGAAGGCCACACATGCTATGGTCTTTCGTAGAGGTGTACAGGTGTAAGTGATTTTGCGGAGTGAATCTTCTGTCCATGTACTATTATCTATTCTGTGGTTCCGGCCGCTTTTTTTTTCTTATTTTATGAACCGTGCTTTTTGTCTCGCGACCTTTACAGCGCACCGAACGACTGTTCTGGCCGCGTCCTGATCCCGCCGTAAATTGTGCTACAAAGTTCCAGAATGTTCTAGTTCGTAGTCAAATATGGACGTCTCTTTTTCACGCACACAGCCATGTATTTATGTTACATTATGTACAACTGTTGGTTCTCTCTTTTGCGCACTCACTCCTAGAAGTTTCCTGAGACATGATCGAGTCTTATCGTCTTCCTCTTTTTCACACATATAGGCTGTCCTTCTCACACACTTCGAGAATGTTCCGGGGACCGGAGGGGTGTAACTAGGCCTGAAACGGCCTGAAAACATGTTTCAGCCTGCTGAAAACGCCTGCAAGTCACTGTTTAAAGAAATGTTTCTGCGGGTTCTCCTTTCGCCCATCTCCGTAACAATATGATATAAGTATTGATCTTATTATTTCTGTTTTCAGCTTCTGGAAAGTCCAGATGAAAAGTATGTGATCGGTGAAACGAACTTGATAGCGGTCTTGTTCCTCCTTGTCGGCGTTGGCACTGGGTTAGGCATCTTCTTCCAGATATACATCTTCAATCTCACTGGAGTCCGTCTTACCGCCAGACTCAGGTATAACCAAATTTTATCGTCTATAGCTGAGCATTCCTAATTAGTCGTACGTGCGTACCTCCCTCCCCCCATCTTTGTACTGTTTCCTTAATCTCTACATTACTATACATTATACAATGACTAGATATTTTAAAAGATCAGCCACAAGTAACACCATGTTGAAAACCCATACGTCTTATAACAATTATAAGAGAAAGTAGTGACAGTACTCTCTCTTCGTAGCACGCTGTCATTAGTTGCATGATTTTTATTCAGACTCGATTTCTCACGTTAATATGTCTCAGGGTGGCAGCGTTCAAGCACATGCTAGCGCAAGAAATCGGCTGGTTTGATCACCCTTCTAATGGAGTTGGGGCGTTATGCGCGAGGCTCGCCGCCGATGCTGCAGCGGTTCAAGGAGTGAGTATGATTAATAATAGGCAGGCTGTACTTGCGTATTAGACGACCAAATAACGCGTATATATTCGCTCTAGTCTGCACTCGACATGAGCGGATTCCACGAATAATCTGAAGGTTTGATTGCAAAGGAATAATAACTTAACACTAGAAGTGAATTGCGCAATTTTCTGAGTTCTAGAATGGAAAGAAAGTCTATTTGTGTATTGTTGAACACGCGCTCAGTTAGCGTCAAGCAGAAGCTGCTACGCTGGCAGCCTTTATGTATTAACACAATACTCTTTCACAACACTCGGGCTAGCTTTGGACGATTGCGTGAGTATGGAGGAGATGTAAATGTCATGCAAATATTTGTCCAGGCAACAGGCACGAGGATCGGTGCATTAATGCAGGCTTCAGCGACTATCCTCATCGGCATCGCTTTCTCCATGTACCTGACGTGGAAAATGACACTGGTGTCACTTGTGTCGGTGCCCATGGTCATATCAGCGGTGGTGCTGGAAGGGAGGGTGCTAGCGGCCGGCCTGACGACCGTCAGGGAAGCTTCGTACCGGGCGACCACGATCGCTACTGAAGCCATCACGAACATCAGGACAGTCTCCGCTTTCTGTAAGTCTTCTCGTCTTATTAACCCTAACGGTGCCAGTTTCTGTTGATCTAATTCGTTTCATTCAATTCACAAGGTTACCGCGTGTAAAGCTGGAATCATATTATCGGAGTTCAGACGCATCCGACATATAATTAGGACGTCCGATAGAAATCCGGCGCGTTGAATGTTTTGTCCCCACTCCGGGGACAAGGAAATTAACACAAGATTTTAGTATTTTCAGTACTGGCGCTCTGAATGATTTTGTTCAGCCGCATCCGCGCACTCGTCGTCGGACGCGTCCGAGGATGCCGTCACGACCTACGAACGCTTTCGATAGTATGTTTCTAGCATTATCGTATTTCTGTTATCATATTTTTTAATTATAAAATATGACATAAAAGGCTTTCTCATAGAGGTTTTAAAAAAAATAGCGCCTTCAGATGTTTAGATGAATGTTGTCTTCCAGGCGGCGAAGAAAGTATCTTACAGCGGTACCGCGAGGCGGGCATGGGCGCGCGCAAGACCGCGCGCCAAAGCCTGCGCTGGCGCGGGTCCGTGTTCTCGTTCGGGCAGACGGCGCCGGTGGCCGGCTACGCGCTGTCGCTGTGGTACGGCGGCGTGCTGGTCGCCAACGGGGAGGTGCCCTACAAGAGCGTCATCAAGTGAGTCGCGCTGTACTAACTTCTTGCTATACCCTGCTCCATAATCTTCGATATTTTTTGTCACAGATATGTCACGAAAAGTCACTGTCAAAGAGACATGCCAGTTGCCCAAAACATTTTTCACTTGTGAAAAATATTTTTGTTTCTATTTCCCCCCGGCTTTGATCTCGCGCGCCACAATTATAACGTTACAGCAAAACAAATAACAAGAACCAACAACAAACACTTAAACAAAACCACTACAAAATAACAAGATCTTTAACAACAACACATACATACGCAGCAAGATACACACTCGAATTCGGAGATTGGAACAGATCAACAGACAAAAAGAAAATGGCGGCGATTGCACAAAATGTTTCAAATATCTGCTGCGTTCCCAATCTAAGAATAATAACTGCACGAAAAAACTTCCTTTTACTATAGTTTTCTTTAAAATAACTTGAAAAAGCCATGCATAATTTTTCAGTAATTCAAGTTTATCATGTTATAATTTAAAATCAATTAATAATAATGTTTATCATCAAATTATGGATTGCACATTTTTCTATCAATTTTTTCGTTCTGTCAGCCCCTTTGTTAAGATTTTGGAACAGGGTGTACGTATTTTATAAAAGCTTGTCTGGAGAAATATATTTTCCACAAAAAAACTAGTGTTACGTAATCTAAGGTCGGAGTTGTAGTAACCGCGGTGTGGTGGCACTTGGCAGGGTGTCGGAGGCGCTGGTGTTCGGGTCGTGGATGATGGGCCAGGCGCTGGCGTTCGCGCCCAACTTCGGCGCGGCCGTGAGCGCCGCGGGCCGCGTGCTGGCGCTGCTGGGCCGCCAGCCGCGCGTGGCCAGCACGCCTGCGCCCGCCGTGCCCGAGGGATACGTGAGTAGCTGACTGCTCATTCAAATCCTACTTCCTACTATTCTACTTCCTACTAACATATTTCCCACTTCCTACCTACCTCCTACTATCCTACTATCATATTTCCTACTATCTTACTATCCTACTTACTACTATCATATTTCCTAATATCCTACTTCCTACTATCATACTTCCTACTATCATACTTCCTATTATCCTATTTCCTACTATCCTACTATCATATTTCATACTATCCTAATTCCTACTATCCTACTTCCTACTAATATTATAAATGCGAAAGTGTGTTTGTTGGTTTGTCCTTATTTCACGCAGCAACGGAGCAACGGATCGACGTGGATTTTTGGCATAGATATAGTTCTTAGACCGGAGGGCAACATAGGCTACTTTTTATCCTGAAAAATGCACGGTTCCTGTGGGAACGCGGGTGAAAACCGCGGGCTCCGTTACTGCGTGAAAGAATGTCAAACTAACAAACCAACAAACACACTTTCGCATTTATAATATTATATAGTAGGATTTTCCGATGACCTTGTCAAAACCGCAGGAAATCGTTGGATGCGCGAGGCGAGAAGCCGATCCAAATGGCGTTCTAAGGTAACTAATGATGATGATGATTATATTTTGTAGATCGCGTCCGGTAAGATCGCGTACAAGAACATAAAGTTCCGGTACCCGACGCGGCGCGAGGTGGAGGTGCTGAGCGGGCTGTCGCTGCTGGTGCCCAGCGGCAAGCGCGTGGCGCTGGTGGGGCCCAGCGGCTGCGGCAAGTCCACGCTCATACAGCTGCTGCAGCGCCTCTACGACCCGGACGACGGATACGTGGTAACTGTCAACTGTCTACTGAAGGGAAACGTCAAGTGCAAAACATTTTCAGGAATAGGGATGTAGCATGAAACACAAAATACATCATTTCTGTCAAGCCCCTAAATAAAAGTAGATTAAAAAAAAAAAACATTTCTGTCGTTATACAGTTTTAAGAAGATCGCGTTAACACAATAAAAATTAAATTCACAAAAAAATATATAATTTCCACAAAGATCACCACAAACATCTAAAAATTTCACGGATTCAACGATTTTTTTTTATCACTAATAGTAATTTAAATGATACCATCCATTCATACCATCAGATTTTCACATGTTTTCACGGCCAAATCAACAAAATGCATGTTTTTTGTACAGCTTTACGGTCCGCGTTGAATAAGTGACGTCAGATGTTCTGTACAATTTGTATGGGGCGTTTTAGCGCTCAGTAAATACGCCCGACTTTGAGTCATTTTTGACGTTCCTAGCGTTCGATTTCCAATTTTTTCAATATAGATATTTCACTCTCATGAGAATCCGAACAAAATTAAAAAGAAACTTTCAAAAACTTGTAAAACAAACGTTGCTGACCTCCAGCAGTAGATTGACCCCTTTCTCTGATTTTTGGTGGATGTCACATCAGTGTATATTTACATCAAAAAAATGTTTGCAGTACTTGGACGACTACAGTATAGCGCGCGACATGCGCATCAGCACGCTGCGACGCAACCTGGGCATCGTGTCGCAGGAGCCCGTGCTGTTCGACCGCAGCATCGCGGAAAACATCGCCTACGGAGACAACACGCGCCTCGTGCCCATCGAGGACGTCGTCAGCGCCGCCAAGAAGGCCAACGTGCACTCCTTCATCGCCGCGCTGCCGAGCGTGAGTGTGATCTTCTTCTTACCATATATAAATTACCCGTCACGTTGTTTGTCCGCGATGGACTCCTAAACTACTTAACCGATTTTTAATCAAATTTGCACACAGTGTGCAGTTTGATCTAACTTAAAAGATAGGATAGCTCACATCTCAATTTATAGCCGCAATATTCCACTATAATTTATAATTCACAGCAACGCATCATCGCCGCGCTGCCGAGCGTGAGTGTGATCTTCTTCTTAACATATGTAAATTACGCGTCACGTTGTTTGTCCGCGATGGACTCCTAAACTACTTAACCGATTTTTAATCAAATTTGCACACAGTGTGCAGTTTGATCTAACTTAAAAGATAGGATAGCTCACATCTCAATTTATAGCCGCAATATTCCACTATAATTTATAATTCACAGCAACGCATCATCGCCGCGCTGCCGAGCGTGAGTGTGATCTTCTTCTTAACATATGTAAATTACGCGTCACGTTGTTTGTCCGCGATGGACTCCTAAACTACTTAACCGATTTTAATCAAATTTGCACACCGTGTGCAGTTTGATCTGACTTAAAAGATAGGATAGCTTACATCTCAATTTATAGCCGCAATATTCCACAATAGTTTATAATTCACAGCAACGCGTGGCCGGGTCTGCTAGTACTATAATATAAAATACACTCCCGTGCTGTTCGACCGCACACGGGTACCATCGCCACTGCAGCCAAGTAGAAGTGTATGAATTTCTGTATTCCGATTTGTTGAGCAAAATAATCAGGGAAAGTAACTAAATACCTACCTATAGCTACCAGACTTTTCAAAGTGTAGAGCGCGCCCACTGTGCCGTGTAGGCCTTTGTATTGTGGAACTGAAATTGAGGGGGTTATGCTTACCATCAGGTAAACGGCTTCCTCGCCTCGTTATATACGACGTGTTATAATAAAAGAGTATAACTAACTGTGAGCTGGCTAATACCCCAGGTGTTGTTTCCAGGGTTACGACACACGTATCGGCGCGCGCGCCTCGCAGCTGTCCGGCGGGCAGAAGCAGAGGATCGCCATAGCGAGGGCACTCGTCAGGAACCCGAGGGTCTTGCTTCTAGACGAAGCCACTTCAGCTCTAGACACGCACAGTGAAAAGGTAATGCAATGAAAAAAGTAATCCATTGATCCTAAGTTTTTTTTTATTCTATTTGGTAACGAGACGAGGAGGTCGTTTACCTGATAGTAAGCATAACGCCGGCCCATAACAATTGCAGTGCCCCTCAGAACTTTGAAAAACAAAATCATGCGCGGCACTGCAGTGTGCCCGCTATTACCCTGAAACATTAGGCATTAAAACTCTCATAAGCCCAGTAATTTCACAGGCTACTCTGCTCATCAAACCGGAACACAGCAATGCTCGCACATTACTGCTTGGCGGCTGACTTCACGAGCAAAGCAGTGGTACCAACCCAGACGGACACTCGCAGAAGAGTTAGTCCTACCACGAACATACCTAATGCCTCCGGGTAGCGGGCGCACTGCAGTGCCGCGCACGACTTTGTGTTTCAAAGTTCTGAGTGGCACTGCAATTGTTATGGTCCAGCGTTATGCTTACCATCAGACAAATGACAATTTCGTCCCACTATGAAAAAATATTAAAAAAAAAAAGAAAAAAAAGAGAGTACGTATTGTCGATGGCAGGTGGTGCAAGAAGCGCTGGACCGCGCCAGCGAGGGCCGCACGTGCCTCATCATAGCGCACCGCCTCGCCACCATACAGAACGCAGATATAATCTGCGTCGTGGACCGCGGGGTCGTGGCCGAGACTGGCACGCACCGCGAACTCCTCGCACGCAAAGGCATCTACGCCAAGCTGTACGAGCTCCAATGCGGCATAGAGGAGGAACCGGAAGAAGCTAACACCGCGGACGAGCCTTAAAACACTTTTTTTTTTAGTTTGGTCCCACGTGATTTGCTTTTTTAGCCAGCCAGTGGCTAATGTCGGAGTTCATCAAATGTGAATCTTGATCACGTGATCGGTAGTCTCCTAGAGCTAGAGTCTGTTTAAAAAGAGACCCTTCGTTTTGAGGGCGCTGTTGTGCTTAATTACCTTTTTTATTCAGCGGCATTACAATAGCGCGTGTCATCCGTTTTAATCCTATCACAACTGTAACAGATTATTTAGTTTGTCTGTATTGATTCAAAATGCTGACAGAAAGAAACCAGTTCATAATTTTTGTTGATGAGAACGTTAGTTCACAATGTGGCCGCGACGTCACTCTTTCTGGAAAGACTCTAGCTTTGACAGCAGATGTCAAAATTCTCTTTCAAATAATTCGAAGGGAACGTCGTTTCATGAATTAAACCTAGTTTATAGTCGAACTTTGGTTCAAAATAATCGCGTAAAGCCAAACTAGAATGTCAAATAGTTTCATAGACATCCTTATCGATTGCATGGTGTACGTATATAGTAAACATAACAGGCACGTCATTGGCTGATGGGTTAAACTCCATCTACTAGCGTCCTCTAGTGAAGTAACCTTCTTTTTTACCAGAACATCTTGCCAACATTTTTACATGAACTTCCTTAATTTTCTCATTTACCTACAAAACTTCTATTAGGGGGAAATGAAAATAAAATTCCTCCCGTCCAGATGAACATTGAACTGTTTGAAACCTAAAAGAATAGTTCAATTTCAAAATATTTACCAAAGAAAAATATCCTTACCAAACATTCCCTTGATACATCTCCAACAACCTTAACCCTTCACATTCCTTAAAAAAAGACCTGTAGTCTTTAGATAGTTAATACCTAAATGATAAATACATTGTGATTGTTTTATACTTAGGTATGATAGTTATATAATAACTAAGCTTTATCGTTGTAATGTACTATGTAACTAACAACTCCATGTAGATAGGTAGATACTTATTTGTATTGTATAATTATATTATATCAAAAGCCCCACCCCATATTATACGGTTAGAGCGCGTACCCTATTGTTTGAGGCCATATTTTAAATTGTGCCATATTAAATTTTTGCAAATGTCAACCTTGTTTAAATAAGCTAGGAGCTTAATTTTTCAATAGAACTTAATTATTTTGATAATACCCAGAATAAGTTAGGTAATATCTAAAAGTGTGTGCTTCTACTAACGACTTCAGTATTCGAAAAGCATATTTTTAGCATTTCTTATAGATTTTAGGTAATGCCATAGACTAATATATACCTACCTACTACAATCTACATAACATATAATCTTGTATATATTAGTCTATGGTAATGAATAGCTTCTAGTTACCTAACAGAATTTATGCTCAAGTTGTCTGTACATACTTAATCAGAGTATTTTACTGAATTGCTGAATTGGAAATAGTGTTAACTTTGCGATTTATTATTTTGTTGTTGTTGTGTAGCACAGTTGTACAGTTATTTATTGAAATACAATCATTTATTTACTTTATTGCTGTTTTAATTTAAACCACTTTATTCCTCACTGTCTTATTTCAATGTCTTACTTGCTTTTAAAACTCAACTCGTCATCTGATTGCCAAGCTAACAGCTAACTGTGGGACGACTAGAGGCACAGTACTGCGTCACCCGTATATTGTTGATATCCCTCCTGTCCGTACCAAGCGTTTTGCTTCAACCTTCATTATACGGACGGCTAAGGAGTGGAATTCTTTGCCGGCCTCTGTGCTTCCCAATAGCTATAAATTGGGAGTTTTCAAGACGAGATTGAATAGGTTTTTCTAGGCAAGCGTCCTACATCATCGCTTAACATCATGTGAGATCGTGGTCAAACGTAAGCCTATTTCAGATAAAAAAAATAGAAAGGGGATTTTTTTTTTTATTCCCTCTATGGCATTAAAGAGACACTGCTATGCGCTTGTTACCCTGAGACATTAGGTAAGCCCATTTTTCAATATAAGAAATTAGCTGTATTCTTACAATCGTATCCCATATACTCAAGACTAAATCCTAGGTTGTTTGTCCCTCTTTCACGCAGTAACGGAGCAACGGATCGAAGTGATTTTGGGCATAGATATAATTTATGGGCCGGAGAGTAACATAGGCTACTTTTTATCCCGGAAAAATGCACGGTTCCTGTGGGAACGCGGGTGAATACCGCAGGCAGAAGCTAGTACGAACGAAAGTCGAAAAAGCCCGCTTTGTAGAAATCCAATAAAAAATAAAATAAAATGTTCAATTTTAACATTTAATATTTTTTATATTTTATCTCTTAATAAATAAACAATGATTGATTTTCCGCATTGGCAGTATCACTTGCGCTTATTGCTACAAAATGTGAAAATATTATCAAAACATGTACAGGAATTACATAAAAATATAATTAAGTATAATCAAGGTACATAATTAACATAATATTTATTTGTGGATACATTTATTTATAAAAACTAAATAAAATCTGCACCAAGCGACTATATTGCTAATAATTTAACATTTTACCTAAATATTGGTTTTCTCACAGTTTTTGATATATTTAACTATTCAATAAATTTTATAATAATATCGTTGCAATTTAATGTTTTTAGGTAACTATTTCGATAAGGCAGCTTCTAAAACCTGTGATTAAACCAAGGTCCAACATACATGTTCCACTGAATTCTAGAAGAATCTATGAAAAACTTTGCTTCAGCCAAATTCTATACTAAACTTGGTGCTAGCTAAAAAAATTATAGAAGTTTTTGACATGAAGCTAGGCGCAAAAATCTCAACAAAATAAATTAAGATAATCTCTAATACAACAACACGTCTCTTGAGTTATTAAAGTTTTTTTTTTTTTCAAATTTAACCTAAGTCGTTTCTCTCTTCAAGAGTGTATACTCAAGCTAAACACATGAGGTATCAATTTAACGAGGTCAAGCAAGCAAGCTTGGATCCGTTTCTCATAGTCACGTTATGTATTTTTTACTTTATTTACAATTTTAGCCAATATGGCACATCGAGGCTAAGACCGTCGTCTGTCTCGCTTTCACTGTCATAATCACAAAAAATATCAAGGACGCCAAGAGATGGCGCTATAAACAATTCAAACTCTTACCTCGATGCGCCATTTGAACAGCCGGTCACTGTATTAAATAATTTATCATTACATCATTCAGCGAAACACATTGCCAGACCGTCCAGACCTTGTTTCCGTCGTCTAATTACGCGCTACCACCTCTAAGTGCTGAAGCGGCGTGTCTGGGCGGACCCCCCTGATTTCAGGCTCAAGGTTGTTATAGTAAATATCGCCAGTCAGCTCCTCTGGTCCAATCTCTGGCTCGGTCTTGGCTAGTTTGGTCGCTTCGTCAACTTCTTGCCGGACTTTGGCATCGATTTCCTGTGAAATGCAAGTTTAATGTTAATTTATAGTTTAAAAAGTCAAGGGCATCATGCAATTATTATTCTGGCGTTACATATATTAAAATAAGAAAGCTGCGGCGCAAGTACGGAAGTCGGTTCGATAAATTTGTCGAATCGATAAAACTGATAAATGTATCGAATGTTGCGAGTACCGAAATCTGACCGCAAAGTATTGTAGTACCTAGCTCTATATTCTCTTTGGATTCGACCTAGCTATTCGATAACTTTTGTCGATTGTATCGAGACTCGATAAATTATATAAATTGTCGATAAAACTATCGTCCGATTTGAACTGTCAATGTTGTCGACTTTTATCGATCGAAAAGATCCGTACTTGAGCTGGTGTACATACAAGCCTCTTCTTCGATACATATAAATAAAATTGAAGAGTTTGTTATGTCAAAATAATAGCTATTTACTAAATGCATATGAATGTATATATGATAGCTTTCACAAAAAAAAAATCAATTTTTAATTTTTGTTTGTCCGTCTGTTCCGGCTAATCTTCGAAACGGCTAGACCAAATTTTGATCGGACTTTCACTGGCAGATAGCTGATGTTATAAGGAGTAACTTCGGCGACGTGGGCGAAGCCTTTGAGCACAGTTAGTTCCTATATTAAAAGGCATCTCTCTCGCTGTAGCGGGAGAACGATTCAAGTCGCGGTGTGTCTTATCATCATCATCATCTGGATGATGTGCACTTGAACATGGGGTCTGTTTGTGTACTAACAAATACACGCGTGATTGACTCTACAGTGTAGTTGGACAGTTCTGTTCTGATACTTACTTTGAGCTGTTCCGGAGTAGCAAGTTCGTTGGCCAGCAGTTTCTCTTTGAAGCTAGTGATGGGGTCACGCGTCTGCCGCACTTCCTGTACTTCGTCACGAGTACGGTACGAGGTGCCGGGGTCCGACATCGAGTGGCCGGAGTATCGATACGTTTCCATCTCCATCACTAGCGGGCCTGGAACGAACAAGTGGTAGTTCAGTAAGTGGTTCACTAAGTAGTATGAGTAACTCTTCTGCGAGTGTCCGTCTGGGTTGGTACCACCGCTTTGCTCGTGAAATCTACCGCCAAGCAGTAATGTGCAAGCATTACTGTTCCGGTTTGATGAGCAGAGTAGGCAGTGAAATTACTGGGCTTATGAGACTTAATACCTATTGTCTCAGGGTAGCGGGAGCACTGCAGTGCCGCGCAGGACTTTGTGTTTTAAAGTTCTGAGTGGCACTGCAATTGTTGTGGGCTGGCGTTACCATCAGGCAAACAACCAGCTCGTCACGTTGCCAAAGAGTAATTTAAAAAAAAGTCTGTCGGGCGCGTTACCTTTCCCGCTGGTGCAGTAGTCGATGGCGAAGCGTGTGGCTTCTCGCGTGGCCAGCACGTCCATACCGTCCACCCACACGCCGGGCACGTAGTCCCCACGCGAATAGTACTCCGTGGACGCCGACGAGCGCTCCACGCTTGTGCCCATGCCTGCAGACATACAACAAAAAAAACATTTACCAAACATAAAATATATAGAAAAGTAATATAGTATACCCTTTTCCAAAATCTTAGATATTTTATGTAAGCAAAGAGGTTGACAGAACGGATAAATTGATAGAAAACTGTGTAATCCATAATTTGATGATAGACATTATTATTAATTGATTTTAAATTTAACATGATAAACTTGCATTAAGTCTTCTCCGAGTGTCCGTCTGGGTTGTTACCACAGCTTTGCTCGTGTAGTATGCCGCCAAGCAGTAATGTGCAAGCATTACTGTGTTCCGGTTTGATGAACAGGGTATCCAGTGAAATTACTGGGCTTATGAGACTTAATACCTAATGTTACAGGGTAACGAGCGCACTGCAGCACCACAATGGCCTTTCTGTTTCAAAGTTCTGAGTGGCACTACAATTGTTATGAGCCGGTGTTTTGCTTACCATCAGGCAAACGACAAGCTCGTCTCGTTAACAAATACTAACATAAAAAATAGTCTATGGTAGCAGGCTACAGACACAGCTCAGTATGAGTCTACAGCCTGAGCAGGCCATACTCTATGGATACTGACCGTATCCATTGTTCTCGCAGACAAACACACAAGGCAGGTCCCATAGCTTGGCCATGTTGTAGGCCTCAAACAGCTGTCCCTGGTTGGCGGCACCATCCCCGTACAGCGCAAAGCACACGCCGCCGTCGCCGCGGTACTTGTGAGCGAAAGCTATCCCCGCGCCTAGGGGCGCCTGCAAATTATATACAAGTTGTTGAGATGCGGATGGATTGACAAGTTTGAAACCACGGGAGACATCTAATAATCTATTTATTTATCATTAAAGTGGAATTATCGCTTAAAGGTGTCGTGTGTTAAGCTCAGGGTACAAGATTCGCTGCGCGAGATCACCACAGCTACAGCAAGCTTATACGACATCCTACTAATATTATAAATGCGAAAGTATGTTTGTTGGTTTGTCCTTGTTTCGCGCAGTAACTGAGCAACGGATCGACGTGATTTTTGGCATAGATATTGTTTATGGACCGGAGAGTAACATAGGCGACTATTTATCCAGGAAAAATGCACGATTTCTGCGGAAACGTGTGTGAAGATCGCGGGCGGAAGCTAGTTTTCTATACTTGTTTAATAATACCCGGCGAATGCCTACCAATGATAGCAATAGTGATCCGATCGCTAACCAATGACATGATTCGAATTTGAATATCTATCTATGTCATTGGTTTGTGAGCCGTCAAGTTTGTTTACATTATTGGACAAGTATAGAAAACTGTCTTATACCACTATTAACTTAACCTTTTTAAATGAAATTGGCTCGATTTTGTCAATATCTAACCAGAAACCATAAGCAGGCGTATCCTAAACTCAATCCGAACGGAAACATGTCGGATTGAGTTTAGAATAAGCCTGCTGCTGCTAATCTCTCAATGCCTCGGTAAAAAAATATTTAAAAAATATACCTGCGCGCCGACAATCCCGTTTCCTCCATAGAAGTTCCTCCCGTACAGATGCATAGAGCCTCCTTTGCCGCGACTGCAGCCGGTGCGACGGCCCGTAAGCTCGGACAGTACACCGACCACGCTGACGCCCATGAGGTGCGTCCAGCCGTGGCATCGATAGGCTGTGATTACAGAGTCCACATCACGCATAGCCGCTCGCATGCCCACGGCCACAGCTTCTTGGCCTATGTGAAAGAAAATAATAGCGTACTTTTAAACCATTGATGACATTGGCAAGGTGACCCTTATCTTCAGCTAAACTTGTAATTTCCAGTTTATTTAAACTCATGTTTAAACTGTGAATCATTGGTATCGTCTGAAATGCAGAATTCGCTATTCATACATTTGTTTATGATAAGATAAAGAAATCAATGTTTACAATTCTTAAGACTGAGTTTTATTACATAATATAAAATATTCCAAACTAGACATTTTTATCTCCATTGTACTGAATTGTAATGAATCTGATTAAGACAGGTTTCTAAAGATAAAGAGATATAGTACTAAGTGCTGCCTGCTGTTTCACCTAAATGGAGTTCGAAAGAAGGACAAACCAACAACCCTATACTCCATCAAACACCTTTTGCATTAGAAAATGTGCTGTACTGTTTTTAATCTATACCCACACAAACTAGCTTGAGAATATTGAATGAGTGTTATAAATTTATATATATATATATAAATTAGTAAAGTAAAAAGTTTCCAAAATTTTTTAGGCAACACTACTACTTTATCCTATCCTCTTACTAATATTATAAATGCGAATGTTTGTGTGTGTGTGTGTGTGTGTGTGCGTGTGTGCGTGCGTGCGTGTGCGTGCGTGTGCGTGTGCGTGGGCGTGTGCGTGGGCGTGTGCGTGGGCGTGGGCGTGTGCGTGTGCGTGTGCGTGTGCGTGTGCGTGCGTGTGTGTGCGTGTGTGTGTGTGTTACCATCTATCTTCATAACAACTATAGTTTAAGTTCTGGAATAATACATAGGCTATGATTGGCTGATAAGATGCAGGCGAAGCCGCTCGCAAAAACTAGTTATTATATAATTTTACAAATTCATGAATTGAATAATAGTGATGTTGCATGAAACACAAAATAGATAATTACTGTTGTTATACAGGTTTAAGAACATTATTTTAACACAATAAAAATGATTTCACAAATAACATATAGTTTCCACAAAGATACTGCATCTAAAAGTTTCCTGAATTCAACCATTCTTTTTATCATCCAATTTAAAATCAAATCAAATTTAAAATTTAAATTACTTTTATCATTTAATGATACCGTCAGATTCTTTACATTTCAATGAATAAAAAATGTATGACAACTATGTACCACAGTTTTTTACAGCCTAATCTATAAAATGCATGTTTTAGTACAACTTTACGGCTCACATTGAACAAGTGATGTCAGATATATTTGTATGGGGCATTTTAGCACTCAAAAGATATGCCCGACATTGACTTTCATTTTTGATATATCTAGCATTTCATTTCCAGTTTTTTCTACATAGACATTTGATTCTCATTAGAAAACGGATTGATTGACAACATAAAAAAAATGGAGTCAAAATTCCTAATAAGATGGTTACCTGAATATAAATGACAAAAGCCCCGGATGATTTTCTCCTTGTATAAGTTGCCAGAGGCTGTTTCAATTCTCCGTAGTGTAGCCAACTTCTCATACATGTTGATAGCATCTTCTGCCGTCAGGGTTGCAGATGTCACCGGGCCTTTCTCCAATTTATGGAGTTTGTAAGGCTGAAATAAATAGCATACCACTATAATATTATTACTTAAGTCGTAGGACTAACTCTTCTGCGAGTATCCGACTAGGTTGGTAGTTAAAAAACAAAATATACATCTTAGAAAATAAATCGTAGAACATTGGCTGATCTTTATGGCTTTTCAGTATTCATTCACACAATCAATGACGAAACAAGTTTCATGATATATATTCAGCATGGAGTGTGCTTGCTATATGTGTATATTCATTGCACTGTGTAATAATCATGATTTTGAATGTTAGATATCACCCAAGTATCACATCAAAGTAGTTAAACAAGTCAATAACAGTGAGCAAACCTTTAATTCTACAAAATTAAATGTTTCATCTAATGAATGGACTAATTGTTGATTAAAGTATTTGTCATAGAAATAATAAATTCTGCTTGTAGGTTCAAACTATCTCAACTAAAACTTATTTGACCCTGAACTAGAAACAACTTGGTAGCAGAAAACAGGTACTTTAAACTTGACATTTTGAAGGTTAGGTTACATAATTATTATACATTCAAACAATACCAGTAGGAAATAAAATATAAGCTTAAAAGTAAGAAGTAACTACACCGCACGTTCTCTTGTATAATAAAAGTAGCAAAAGAGGATATAGAGGTGAAAATATACCTTGATATCAAACGTAGCTTCATTTCTTGTGCTGTACTTAGCATTGGATGTTGTAACAGCCGGGGCGGCAACTTTCTACGGACAAATAGACCGCATTTCACCAAACTGAACTTAATAATATAGAATAACACGTAGCAAGTTTATATTAAAGTTTTAGATTCGAAAGAACCTAACCCACCGTGATCGTGTTTCCGCCGAAAAGTTTAGCAGCGGTCGGTATTATTTTGCTCATTGTCGAAATTAATTTTTCAATTAAGCCCAGATTTATTCAGTGATCCTCAATCAGGATCACTTTATTTACTTTTTCGGGGAAAAGGAAAATACTGGCCGTACCAGACCGAGAAGTCGAAAACGGAAAACGCTACATAAATGTAAACTGGGAAAATGAGACGTTGACTACAGGTTGACATTAAGGAACAGACTGACAGACTGACAGTCTGACACTTGACACTAAAGTGAAATGTCAAATAAAATCATGCCAACTCTTTATTTCTTGGGCTGCGTTCACTGCCTACACACCGGATGCAACCGAAAATTTGTCATTTAGAGGTTCAGCGGCGCGAGTACGGATCTTTTCGATAAATAAAATTCGATAAAATTTACATTTAAAATCGATAAAGTGGGTTTTATTCGATAAAATTGACAGTTAAAATTGATAAAGTGGATTTTCGCAGGTCTAACTGCGGCGCGAGTACGAATCTTTTCGATAAAAAAAAATCGATAAAATTGACAGTTAAAATCGATAAAGTGGGTTTTATTCGATAAAATTGACAGTTAAAATCGATAAAAAGGGTTTTATCGATTTTAACTGTCAATTTTATCGTTTTTTTTTTTATCGAAAAGATCCGTACTTGCCCCAGCGGAACTTAATGAGAAAATTGAGCTTGAACCTGAGAAACAAGTTAATGTGTGTTGGGATCATTTCCATTAAACAAGCGCAAAGTACTAATTAAAACGATTTGCTATATTAGTCAATATGTACTTATGTATAGTACAAACTGAATTTATAGACTGGCTCACAATTTACAATGATGTATCCAAAAACCCTGAAGACAGTCCAGTTGGTGCTGCAGTGTGGATTCCCTGCTCTGGAAACATTTTAAATTATAAATGCCCTCCCACCGCCTCTGTGTTTACAGGAGAATCAATTGCCATCTTAGAAGGCATTTAAGCTTGTAATCTCCCATCATTTATACAACTCTATCATATTCTCTGACTCTAAAAGCTGCCTTCAGTCTTTCAGAAAAACAAACTCTTGTGCGATTTAACTCCACGAAGCTGCCTACGTCTTTTCATAAATCCGAATTGGCAACACTGCCTGGGAGTTCCAACCACTAAAGGAAGTTTTGAATATTTGGTTGGCAACACAAGAACGTTCAAGAAACTCTGAGACTAAAAAAAAGTAAAAGTGTCATTTCATGCTAAATGAGTAATGTCATGTCATGATACTCATGATGTCAATGACGAGTGACGAGTTTACTTTACTACGGTTTGTCGACTCTTTTGGGGGGTACATATATAAAGTATTGATGACGAGTAATTTCGTCACTATTTTTTGTAAGTTAGTAAGAGAGGAGCGTACGTTGTGAAATAGTGAAACCATGGAGTTTCCCCACATTGGAAAGAATTGTTCCTACCAATCTTGCAACAAACTTGGTAAGTAAGAAGTGTACACCACACTTACATTTTTCTTTATTTTTTCTAAATTTTTGCGTCCGTAGTGTTGGAGATAAAGGAGTGACTGGTCAGTTATCATGTATTGTCTTAAATTATTTTTAAACTATTTATTTCTAAATTATATAAAAAAATATATAGGTATGAGGTTCTCACATCGAGCTTTTCATTTGCCATATCACTCAGCACTGCATTTTGCAAACAGTGGTATATAAATTAACTAATTTATTTCTGTAGTGGTAGGACTAATTCTTCTGTGAGTGTCTATCTCCACCACTTTCCTTGTGAAGTCTGCCGCCAAACAGTAATGTGAAAGCATCATGCAAGCACTGTTCCGGTTTGATGAGCAAAGTAGCTAGTGAAATTATTGGACTTATGACACTTAATACCGAATGTCTCAGGGTAATGAGTGCACTGTAGTGCACCGCAGGCGTTTGTGATTCAAAGTTCTGAGTGGCACTGCAATTATTATGGGCCGGCCTTATGCTTACCATCGGACAAACAACTGGCTTGTCTCATTATCATATAGTATAAAATGTATTTCTTAGTAATAGTTTATGGGTTAGTGTATTTGATTATGGGTTTTTACTACCTAAAATAAATGCATTTTATTTTGATTTATTATTAATGTTAATTTTTTTTTTAATTTTCTCTCTACTCTTACCGTTTCTCCGTGAAAGAAGTATAAACCAACAGACACACTTTCGCATTTATAATAGTATATGGATTTATTCCTGTGAGCTTCTGCTATAGGTAATTCTTTTGCTTAAGTTTCTATAATAATCATTATGATGAGCCAAAATCAGCTAGCCTTGTGTTATCACAAGGCTAGCTGATTTTGGCTCATCCGATGTTGTCATCAATTACTTTGACTGTGAAAATTGCGTAAAAGTGAGTGCAATCAAAGTTGGTACTATATTGACATTGAAGATTTATATATGTTAAAATCTGTACTTTAATAAATGCGAAAGTGTACAACGGAGCAATGGGTAGACGTGATTATTGGCATAGATATAGTTTACATACACTACTAGACTACTTTTATACTGGAAAATTGCATGTTTCCTGTGGGAACATGGGTGAAACTGCGGGCAGAAGCTAGTTAAAAATAGAACTGAGTCTATCATGATCCTAATATTATGATAACATGAAATAATAGGTCTTTAAAATTCATTACCAATATGCGCGTGCCCACAGGAGCCGCTCATTTTTCCCGGGATAAAAAGTACCCTATGTTACTCTCTGGTCCATAAACTATAACTATGCCAAAAATCAAAGAAGGACAAACCAACAAACCGACAAACACACTTTCGCATTTATAATATTATATAGTAGGAAGTAGGATTAGTAGGATGTTAGATTGTTGATCACATCCCAACAGAGACACATCCCCAGTATATAAATTTAAATAACATATGAACTCCTATATCATTATTTGATAAGAGGGGAAATCCGAGAGGATATTGTGGTGATATAATATAATATACTATTTTAATCTTAGTGAGGTTTTAATATGAGGTTAAATTCTAACAGGATGTGGAACAATAACATTATTGGGTTTTAACACAATTGTTAGTTACTGTTTATTTGTTCCTAATTATCTAAGATTAGGAAATCCAGCTATGTAATGATTTCACTTAAACTATGTTAAATATTAAGTAGGTATTTATAAAAACGGGAATTTGGCATGTTTTTATTTATTTATTTTTCCTTTTCCAGACTTCCTGCCTATGAAATGTGGTGCATGCAAAGAAGTATTCTGGTGAGTGTTAAATACCAAATAGCCTAAATTTCTCTACTTCCTTCCTTCCGTCTCATATGGTCATATGCACAGACTAGTATATAGTACCTACAGTAGGTATATGGCTAGGCTATACTAACACTAGGGTTAGCTCTAGTGTCAGAATTCTCAAGCTGCCCAAAGGCTTCTTACAAGTCTTAACAACTGTTGTCTTGCCACAACAACCTAGATGGACAGTTTATGATGCCCTCTCAAGCACAAAAGGATGTTTCTGATGAAAAATTCAAAATTAAATTATATACTAGGTATTACTTGAGAGCTAGCTCTATTCTGGATATATCATGTTCATAACTTTCAACCACATTGTCACTTAAGGTCAGATAAGACCGTGGTCAAAGGTTAACCTCTTGTTGCTGACCATCTTGTGAAAGATGGTTGGCAACAAGTCGAATGTATGGAAGGCAGGAGTCTCCTTTTGCGAAGCCATTGTTTTGCAAAGGGAGGCCGAGGAGCGGGAGAGAGAGAGGGATCTTACACCCTCTGGGTGTTTAGAGCTATGCATGAAGGCATTTCAGTGGGTTAAAAATTAAAAAAAATGTGCTCAAGGATTAAAATAATTTAAAAAAAAATGAGCAGCTATTGGGCGTCATTTGTTTCGGATTTTGCTATTGCTATTTTCTGTGATAAAAGCATAATTGTACGCCTCGCAGAAAGTCTCTGAAAAACCTTCAACACATCTCTTATAATGATATTTTCTAATAGATTCGTCTTCAAGCTACCAACTATTTTTAGAAATGACCAATTCACCCTATTTTTTTCTGATGTAATTTTCAGCTCTGACCACTTTGCCTATGCAAAGCATGAATGTCCTGAACCTAACACTCGAGACGTCCAGGTGCCCGTTTGTCCACTGTGTAGTGCTCCAGTACCCGGCCGTAGAGGCGAGCCCCCCGATGTGTCAGTTAACTCTCATATTGACAACCAGTGCACTTCAGACCGAGCGAAAGAAAGGAGAAATAAGGTGAGCTTATATGCCTGTAGTGGACCAAAAATGGTTTTTTTGAGGTAACACTATAAGAGGCTGCTACCCGCCATACTTTTCATACAAACGCTCGTACGTGATTATAGTGTCCTAATAAATTTTTCTATAGATGTTTTGAGCAAATAGGTATCATGTGCTCTATATCTAGGATTCTGTGGGAGCAAAAATGTAAAATTTTGAGATACCAACTCAGTACAAGCCTTCAAAATTCAGCTTTTTTGGACAAACTTTACCTTGAAATTGGCCGTTCACAGTGTTCTCATAAATGTAAAATTCAACAAAACACTTCCATATAATCCTTGGACATGTAATGGAGATTCTAAATAACAAACATTTTTTTCACAAACTTGTAAGGCATTTTCAAAAACACGTATTTCCTGGAACACGTTTTAGGAAATTACCACGCACTAATTGTCTTCGGAAATTTTCTTTGGAAATTTATTTCAAAATTTTCAGAATGCCAACCGAAGGCTCTGGCGTGGTCTCTCCTTTTCCGTAATGCCTGTATTTCTTCGATGAACAAAAAAGCCTTAAGGCCATTTTTGCGTTCTAGGATTTTTGCGTTGGGCGTGTCATGAAGCGGCGCCTTATAGTTTATTTCTACATTCATTGCAGGTGTTCACAAATCGCTGTTCTTACAAAGGATGCAAAACGAAAGAGATGGTGCCTCTTGTTTGTTCCGATTGCTATCAGAACTACTGCCTGAGACATAGACATATGGCTGACCATGCTTGTGAGGGCAAGCTGGCTGCCAAGAAGAGGAAGGCTGCGTGAGTCTTTACATTGCTTTGTATTTACTTGCAAATTAGCGAGACAAGTTGTTTTTTTTTTAATGTTATTTGTTAACTAGACGAGCTGGTCGTTTGCCTGATGGTAAGCATAATGCTGGCCCATAACAATTGCAGTGCCACTCAGAACGTTGAAATACAAAGGCCTGCGCGGCACTGCAGTGCGCTCGTTACCCTGAGACATTAGGTATTAAGTCTCATAAGTCTCTGGTTGTTTCATTGATCTATACAAATAAATAAAATTGAAGTGTCTGTTTGTAATATCAAAATAACAGCTTTTTACTTAATGCATATGAGAGTATATACGGTACCTACGACGAAACAACAATTTTTAAATAAAATGTTGTCTGTCTGTTTGTTCCGGGTAATCTTCGAAATGGCTGGACCAATTTTGACCGGACTTTCACTGACAGATAGCTGATGTTACAAGGAGTAACTTAGGCTACATTAATTTTAGAAAAATAAGTATGGTTCCGCGCAAAAAAATAAAAACCATGAATTCCAATAACTCCGCGCGGGTGAAACCGCGGGCAGCAGCTAGTCTACAATAAACGTATAAAATCTATTTGTAATTGTGATATCTTCAATGAAAACGCCTTTGATTTATTAACAAATGCAGTTTTATTA
The DNA here is from genome assembly GCA_907269065.1 of Crocallis elinguaria. NCBI lineage: Eukaryota > Metazoa > Arthropoda > Insecta > Lepidoptera > Geometridae > Crocallis > Crocallis elinguaria. The sequence continues at coordinate 7,148,714 of OU026076.1, forward strand.
TAAGTTTACTTTCACTAGCGCACACCACAAACTAGAGAGAGCAAGGAAGCTTCTATCCAGAGACAGTTGCGTTCCGAACCTCACAGTAATAATGCAGTAATTAAAAGCTGATGAATAAAAATTAGGAGAAATAATAACATAATCACTTTTCTATTTCTAGTGAGGCGGCAATGGCGCGGATGAAAGCGGCAGAGAGGAGAACAAATGGGACCAATATAATCTCTACTCAAGCTCCTGTCGCCTCATTCACTCAGGTGCAAGGGAACATGGTATGTTTATCTGTTTGGCTCTATAATGTTGAAAATATTAAATTGAGGATTTTGGTTCGCCGCCCGCGCACACTCCACCACAAACGCCGGCTTCTTCCCGCCCGCACAAAGTAGAGAACAGAAGAGGCATTTGGGCGCGTAAGGATGGCCTAAGCTCCCCTTCGATTCTCTCTATTTGGTGGCTACCAGTGGCTGCGACTGGAGGCTACACCCAGCAACTGGTGGCCGCGTTCGGTGGCTCACTATGCGGCTGCACTAACACTGAAAGAACACAGGTTTTAGTAAAAAATACAAAATTGACAACAGCTAATTTTCGGGTTCCTGCCGTAGCTACCCATAGGAAAAAATACAAAATGAGAAAAAAAAATTGCTTTTATGTGTGAACCTAACTTTGTCGAAAGGATCGCGATATTTGAAATTTCATCCCGTATTTTTCCACCCTTAAACATTTACAAAAGAACCACCCTTGAGATATGCTCTACACATAAAAGAATCAGTTAAGATTTTAAGTACATATAGGTTGAGAATTGATGGAGAAATCGAGTAATTGTTAGTGGTACGACTAACTTTTCAGCGAGTGTCCGTCTGTATTGATACCGCCGCTTTGCTCGTGAATTCAGCCGCCAAGCAGTAATGTGCAAGCATTACTGTGTTCCGGTTTGATGAGCAGAGTATAGCCAGTGAAATTACTGGGCTTATGAGATTTAATACCTATATAATGTCTAAGGGTAACGAGCGCACTGCAGTGCCGCGCAGGCCTTCGTGTTTTAAAGTTCTGAGTGGCACTGCAGATGTACGGTTACCATCAGGCAAACGACCAGCTAGTCACGTTACCAAAGAGCATAATAAAAAAAAAACATCGCCCAAAAAAAGAAAAATAGATAGATAGATAAACTCTTTATTGAAACACCACAATAGAGATACCTTAAAAAAAAATACAGACGAATTGAGAACCTCCTCCTTTTCAGAAGTCGGTTAATAAATGATTTCTATTTCAGACTGAAGACGAAGCGCTAGCGCACGCTCTCGCGCTGTCACTTCAAGACCAAACCATCAGCAGCCGAGACCAAGACACCGCCTTCGCGCGAGCGCTGGCCGCCAGGCAACGGGTGGGCGGCGAGAGGAGCTCGCGGTGCTCTGTGAGCTAAAACTGCTAAAAGTGCACTTATAGACAAGCTAGTTTGGAAATTTATCAAAAAAAAAAAACTTAAGAAAACGGGTTTTGTGGAATTTGAAATGTGATTGCGATTTCTTTTTTCGTTTCATCATGTTAGGACTAATTGAGACTTATAGACCTGTGGCGCAAGTACGGAACTTTTCGATCGATAAATTGACAGTTCGGTAAGATAAAATTAGAAATAGGTAGGACGTTTATTTTTGCCGAAAACGAAACATAACCTTTTTCCCGAGAACGAAAACTAATTCGAAACTAGGTTTGCGACGACGACAAGTTTTACTTGTAATCTGTTATCGATTGCATTTCCTACGCAATGACGTTCAATTTTCATTGCATTGACCGAATAACTAATTTCGCGAAGTGATTTTCGGTGTAAAAACCGTGGCGAACGGCGATAAAGCCATTTTTATACATAGTTAAAATAGTCTTATTTCCCCAAACCAGTCTTCGAATTGTGAGATGCGAATATTCACTTCTTATTGAAGAAAGTAGATTCGGCTTCGTTTCGTTTTCGTAAAAATCAAGAACTACCTACCTATCTCTAATTTTAATCGATTCGACGTATCAATTTTATTTATCGAAAAGATTGGTACCTACTTGCACTGCTGAATCGGCATTAGTTTACGATTGACTACTTATATTATTTAAAATGCTTTATTTTAAACACCTTATTAACTTGTTAAAGTTTTTAACGTTCATATAGTTAGTTGCATAATATTTAAAGTTGCATTATTTTTTAAATACAATATTTAACTGTATAGGTACCTACATTAAATTGCGAGCCGCAGTCGCATGGTGCATAGAAGTTATTGCTTCCACAATAAATATGGCCGCTCCGCTCAGCTAAGATTCAGAGAAGAGTCTATCCCGTTTTCAAGATTTTTGCAAGGATTTTTTATTTTAATAATGTTACTAATTTTTGACATGTAGTTGGATTTTCTACGTACTGCACAATTTCACTTAAAATAATATTATTTGGCAAATTTTTGATTAATTAAACAATTGCTTTTTTAATGAATATCACCATTTTTTAATAATCGGCGTATGATCATAGGTAGAAGATCCTAACTACAAAAATAATATTCGAAATATGTTACTGCGGGTATGGTTTATTATTCTAAATGAGTTGTGTCAAGTTTATTTAGTTTTTAATATTTATCGGTTCTGTAAATGAAACTTATACTTCTAGAAGAAACCACAAGTAGATAATAAAGTTCTTGTTTGTTTTTTTAATTATAAGTTGCTTCCAAAAACTGTATGTCTCAATTTGTGATAATGTGACGCGATCTATTATAATCTAAAATTACTAAGGCTGAGAATTTTCGCTGTAGCAAATTGGTAGAATTCGAAGTGTGACTGAAGGGCGGTCGCTTTTGCCGTGATGGGTTCACTTATGCCAATTTTCAACAAACGACCGGTTACTTGTAACTAGATAATCAATATAATTCGTTGGTTATCTGTCTTTGGCCATCAATCGACTAGAAGCAAAGGTCATATTGCTTTAATCCTTATGTAAACATTGTTATACCTGCTCGTCGTTTATTGAAAATAAGCGTTAGGTCTAATAAGTGAACTTATAGAAATACGTTACTTATTTTTTTTATCTAATAATATTCCTATAAAAAAGACAGCTAAGCTAAAATGGCGCAGACATGATGTACATATCTTCATGATTAAACTTTTTCACCGCTCTTTTTAATTATGAAATCTGCTTGCTGTATCCAATTTGTAACTTTTTTTTAAGACATACTTACGTTATGATTATAACTAATCAATATTTTTGAGATCATTATTACTATTACTGAGAATAAAAGGCTATTATGATTAAGCAATGTTTTATTTCGTCAATTTCACACTTCACGCTCTTCGCCTTGTACTATTGAAGTGGGGCTATACAGATAAACATACCTAATGTAAAGCACAGGGGCCTGTTTCATAAAAAATATTAATCTAATATTATGAGTCTCATATTTTATATGAAAAAAAACCTCATAATATTAGACTAATATTTTTTATGAAATAGGCCCCTGATCAGTATATAATGTAACGCGCCGAACTATCTATTCTATATATGACCACAGATTAGGTAATAGTTACTACGTGACTAGGACACACCTACATAGACTTCTGTTTTCCATTGAGTGAACATATTTGGCATAGAGTAGCTGTTTGGGAGTGTTTTCTTTAGGATACCTACAATGCAATTTACATGGTCTAGGTTCAATTATATTTTTAACGAATTATTTTTCTCAAAAACTAGAAAAAGAAATTAATAAAAAAATTTATATTAGTAAAAATATTTAATTAAAACTTAACGGTCTCTTTTTCTTAGAAATAACGTTCATCAATCTATGTGGTTCATCTAGAAGAAAACGCATTTCTAACTTCATTTCTTCACAAAAGGTCTATTATACCTAAAGAAGGCTCATTAACTCATTAAAAACCTTAATTATGTCAATGGGTAACGAGCGTAAGCGCAGTGCCGCAGTCCCTCTGTATTATTACTACTCTATAGTATAGAAGCAATAGTATGCTATCGATAGTACAAAAATTCTAACTAACGTTCTATGGGTAGGTGGTTTCGCGCGGGTGAAACCGCCGGCAGCACTAAGGGGAAGACACTCCATTCAAATGTTCCATAATATGAATAGCACTTGTACTATTACACTAAAACTTTAACACTGATGATTCATGCATCTGGTATGATATCAAGAAAAGAAACAAAACTTAATTAAAATATATTACATTTAATTACATTTGGCAACATATCACAGTACAAAAAAGGCAATCCGAAATACAATTATCAAAAATAACAATTACAAATTTGGTCAGTTTTTATCCACTTATATTTAAATTTGATAGGATTTTTTCAAATGTGGCATACTCACTATAATATGCTATAACTTAATTACAGTCAATCAGGGTAACATTGACAGGTTTCGAGCACATTTTTGCTTGTATGATTTTGGTAAAAAGTATAAGACGTAAGTTGTTAAGTATATTTGTGTTCTGAGATCGTGAAGAATATAATTCTAAAATTATCCGACTTTTATTAATAGAAATTATAAAAGAAAATTACAAAAATATGGTATGGCAAAGTTACCCCCCCTTTCTGGGTAACTTTGACAGTAATTATGGTTTTCACTAAAATCGCTTTTTATTTGTGTTTTGAAGATTCTGGGTATCTTTGATCAACGTTTATAGGTTCTGGGTAGCCATAGTAAAAAATAAAACCAAAACAAAATAGACAAATAGTTATATTTTATTTTTAAATTGCAACAAAATTGAGATCCAATCAACTTGACATTGAGCTTCGAATTATTACCGATACAATAAAGAATGTCAACCAAAAAATAATTATCTCTTCAATTTTATAGTTACACTTATCCATACAATTTATTAAAACTGGAATTTGAAAATAATTATCTGTATAAATATCTCTTTTTTTTTCATATTTTCTATCTATTAAGAAAACTATTACAAAAAGTCAATATTTGCAATTTTCAACAAAAAATAGGCCTAGGATAGAAAAAGAAAATAGTTTTTTATAATTAAACTCAACTTGCATGAAAATCAGAGTATTTCACCTCAAAAAATTACTCGCCACATTACCGCGGTTTTCATTTTGAAATAATAGATGAATTAAGTTTGACACTTAACTTTTTTTTGTGAAGATTGTTTATGGAGATGGCAAAGAATAGATTTGTTTTTGAATTTGGTTGTGGTTTTGTTAGTTTCTATAGTAAAAAAATAAAGAATCATGATAGATCAAAAGTGCCAAAGTTACCCAGATTGTCAAAGTTACCCTGATTGACTGTATATAATTATATTATCCCGCTAATGTTTAACATTAAAATATATTATCTATTATTATGTAATCTCCACATAAAAATGCATAAGTTCCTATAGTACATTATACAGCCTAAGTTAGGGCCACAACATTAGCTCGAATCCGAGTTTTGCACCCGCCTCCTCGCTTCTCCGGCCTGGGGACAGAGGGGGCGTACCTCTGTCCCCAGGCCGGGGGCCAGGCGGCAGAGATCTAAGTGAAAATGGTTCTCACGCGTGATACTTTTGATAATTTCCTTATAGTGCTTATAATGGTTATTTTTAAAATGTAACTCATATAAACTCTACCATATACATAGTTCAGTTAAAATGCGAAGATTTAAGACCTAATTTAAAGTATAACAAACGCTTACACACTCATACTCCCGCACTAGGATTCCCTGTGTCGCAGGTGGCATGGACATACACAGATACACATCACAAACATCCAAAACCCGAGAACAAACTTTATGCTTACACAAATTCTGCCCCGGCCGGGAATCGAACCCGGAACCCCTCGCTTTGCAGGCAGACTACCAACTTAGCTACGGAGCCGTCAGTATTTATTGAATACTATCTGCTTATTGTTCGCGTTGGAGGTAACTGCGATTTTTTTATATGAAATCGTATTTTCGCATAATACTCTTGAGAGTGAATCCTGAACATTACCATATATTTATTTATTTCAAAGTGAATGTTGATACAACATCGGATCATGCTAAGCAATGTGAGGTAGTATGGAGGCTTAATTAATTTGTTTGACGAGTTTTTGAAATTCGTAATTTTTCATTGAAGGAAAGGCATTTTAAAGTTTACCACAAAAAAATGTTGGTCCACTTAAAGGTTGCTCAGCATAGCTTTGTTATGAAGCGTTCTAAACTTGTGATTATCGTTCAGGTAGCTAGTGATGAATTCCGGTGGATTCCTGCTGAGGAACAGCTCCATGCTCATATATCTGGCGGCGGTGAGACGTTTCCTTTCCGCATTAGAGCGACAGAGGTTCTTGTGCGCGTGAGTTGTAAAATTTGAAGCGGTCTTCTCGACGAGGCTTACGGTGACTCGCTGCTTCGGATCGTCTTCTAGTTCAGGCTGAAATTGAATTTGAAATAATTTTAAACCGTGGCGTGGTCCACAAGTGTCCGTCTGGGTGGGCACCACCGCTTTGCTCGTAGTCTGCCGCAAAGCAGTAATGTGCAAGTATTACATGTTCCGGTTTGATGAGCAAAGTACCTAGGTTAAGTGAAATTACTGGGCTTATGAGACTTAATATCTAATGTCTCAGGGTAACGAGCGGACTGCAGTGCCGCGCAGGCCTTTGTATGTCAGTTTTGAGTGGCACTGCAATTGTTATGGGCCGGCGTTATGCTTACCATCAGGCAAACGGAACGCTCGTCTCGTTGTTATAGAATAAAAAAACTGGGATTATGAATTATCCTAATAATTATATTATTATAGATTTAAAACTTACCGAAAACCTAATCCACTGCCAAATCTGAGACCTGGATATCTCAGCGGTGGCTGAGTCTTCAATGTTGCCGCTGTAGAAGAAATGCCCAATGCCTGCCAGCCAGTAGTATATAAACAAGATAGATATAGCCACATTGTGTCTCAAGCCCTGTATTGTCACTCCGCCTGTGGGAATCGACAGTAGATCTTCTGCTGTTATATCAACGTCGAATTTCCTGTGAATCTGGTTCGGTGTTGGGCTGCTTTTCTTCCACAACTGTCGACAAAATAATATTTGATACGGCAGCAAAGTGAAGTCCCAATCACAGAAATGGATAATGCATCCTAATCTACCGTAGTGCATAGTTAAACGTGCTTCGTGCGTTCGCTACTCACAAGAGAAACTTGAGCAATTATTTTTTGTGAGTAGAGCCATGATACTGCCTATGGCTGTACTGTAGCACGTTTGCAAAGGACACCTGTTAGGTGATTTTAATTCACTCGGAATGATATCCGTGTCGGAAGCGCCTTTTTTGATCGTTTATATCTCGGAAACGCATCCCGAAAAAGAACTATTATCGGGATTATATCCGCGTTTATGCATCTGAGATGTCGATTCTAAACGGGTTTCTCTGACGGGATGCGATTCGGAAATATAAACGATCAAGACAATCGAGCGCACTGCAGTGCCGCGCAAGCCCTTGTTTCAAAGTTCTGAGTGGCACTCCAATTGTTATGGGCCGGCGTTATGCTTACCATCAGACAAACGACCAGCTCGTCTCGCTATCAACTAAAAAAAATCCTTTCTCCCGAATACTTGCAAAACGTCGAACGAGCGAGCTCCCTCCAAAGTTTATCTGCAGTACTACAAAATGCAGTCCTTCAAGAGGGGTGTCAAACAAGTTCTCAAGGGTTGGCAACAACCCCATTTGCAAATGTCCATCTAAGACGACGGTAACCATCAGGAGCGCCGTTTGTTTGTTTACAGTGGTACAATTACATAAAAAAAGGAAAAACTAACTTTGACGTCCAATTTCCGCACTGCTACCATTGTTACAGAAATCCATTATTCTTTTTACAGCAAATAATACATCTCTGACGGACCATGAAGCTCAATATCCATTAGCAATGGCAATCACTTCAAAGCCAAAAAATACTGCAAAAAAAACGCTGTGTCCTTGGAACTCGCAATCTTATCACTGACTAGCTGTGCCCCGCGGTTTCGCCCACGTAGCCTACGTTACTCATTGTAACATCAGCTATGTGCCAATGAAAGTCCCGTTAAAATCGGTCCAGCCGTTTCGGAGTTTACCCGGAACAAACATACAGCGAGACAAACATTTTAAAAATGGTTGTTTGTTACCGAGTATACTTTCGTATGCATTAAGTAAAAAGCTATTATTTTGATATTACAAACAAACACTTCAATTTTATTTATTTGTATATACTAGCGACACAGCACGGGTTCGTATAGGTAACAGATGAAATTTTTACCTATCCGGGTAAACTTACAGCCTTCAGACCACAGAATAGTTAGAAAGGTCTTGTAGTAGGGAGTAAGGGCGCCACATGACATATGAGCAGATGCTCATACTTCGCAAAAACGTCTGTGGGGGTGACGTGTGGACGAATCATATTGCCCCGTGGACCGATCATAGTGCCCCGTGGACCGATCATAGTGCCTCGTGGACCTATCATAGTGCCCCGTGGACCAATCATATTGCCCCGTTTCATGCTGCGTGTTTGCGTAAGTTTGTGCGTATTAACTGTATGTGGAGGTAGAGAAAAGTGGAGGTCCGAGATCGGCAACATCGGTTCCCACACAAACTGTGTATGATCGCCTTTCTAACTACCTATTTCCTATTCTGTGCCTTCATTACCAGCTTCTTACGCTCCCACTGCTGGGATACCGGGTTTCTCTCAGAGAGAGAGGTATGGGCCGTAATCCACCACGCGGGTCCAATTTTGTGGTTCTTGAACATGCGCGTTTCCTCACGATGTTTTCCTTCACCGTTTCCTGTGCCTTATACCCCCTTAACTCGGCCCTGTCGCAAAACCCTTATTATTCTCAGCGGACGTCTCCTACTAATAAACTACCAACCTGCCAAATTTAAGTTTCATAAGTCAAATAGTTTTCGAGAATTTATAAAATGCATCTGAAATGATTTTTTTACCTCATTAACGTAGGGTACAACTCGCGTATCGTAGACCATGAACCCATCAACACCGCATTCTATCTCCTTCAGCTTTGCTTCCAGAATCTTGCTTATTATGGCTTTCGACCTGAAACATTGAGATGGAACATACATAAACAGCTGACAGCTGAAAGATTTTCTCTGCCTTACACAGGCCTCCCATAAAAGGATTTGAAGATTAGGTTAGCGATTTGGAAGAAAAGCGCGCGTTGAAACTTGCCTTACTTTAAAAATATTCTTCCCAGCATGCAGATTAGAATGCCTTCACACACTTTGTTGAGTCTAGGTACCAAGAGTTCTATCGCAAGGGTTTAGAATCTAAGCCTTTGCGCCCTTATATAGGCAACTGTTAAACTAAGTCTTAGTTAAGATAGTTAACTAAGGACACTTCTAAGTTAGATAATCTTAAAACTGACGATTCGTGATTAAAGGAATGAACGAAAGTGTCACATTTATTTGTATTAATTACCGTGGTTTAGTTGGTTTAGAGACTGAAAATCGAATTGCGCATGCGCGAATCCTTCCTATTATTAATCCTACTAATCCTACTCTCCTACGTCCTACTAGTATAATTATAATATTATTATAAAGGCGAAAGTGTGTTTGTTGGTTTGTCCTTCTTTCATTATTGGATGATAAAAAAAATCGTTGAATCGGGAAACTTTTAGATGTAAGTACAGTAATTTCGTGGAAATTATATTTTTTTTTATGAATTTCATTTTTTTTGTGTTGATATGAGGTATTTTAACCTGTATGACGACAGTAATTGCGTATTTCGTGTTTCAAGCAACATCCCAATTATATTCGTGTTACAGGAGTATTAGTTTTACTGAGATAATTCAACTCACTCTCTACTGGTGTCATCGGAGCCTGGCTTGAGCGTGGCGGCGGCCATCCCACCAGTCGCCAAGGCGCCTCTAGCGTGGCAGGTGGCGACTACAAGCCGTAAGTAGCTGTTCAGGAAACGTCGGTCCATGTTCACGTATTTGTTCCTGTCTGGTAGCAGGAACTCTTTACGATCGCCTGTCAGAACCAAGGCAGAAATAGGTGGATTAGAAAACATATGTAAATAGATAAACTAGAATTACCTGCGGTTAGAACGATAAATTTATCGAATCGAAAAAACTGATAAATTTATCGAATGTTGCGAGTACCGAAATCTGATCGTCAAGTATTGTAGTAGCTTTATATTCTCTTTGGTTTCGACCTAGCTATTCGATAACTTTGTCGGTTGTATCAAGGCTCGATAAATTATACAATTTATAATTAGTAATAATCGCTAAAACCCACTTTATCGATTTGAACTGTCAATTTTATCGATCGAAAAGATCCGTACTTGCGCTGCAGAGACGATACGACTAAATTTACGTGAGGTGATTTTGACAATTTTTGGACCTCCCTCCCCCTTTGGTGAGATGTCGTGAGATTTGGCTCGAACCCCTCCCCTCCCTCTAATCTCACGTGAGATTTCTCAAAATACGTGTTTTAGTGCAAATACGTTAATTTGCGACTCATTGCCGTACGCCGGCAGCGTTCGTCGGTGGAGAAACATATTTTATTTAATTGAACACACTTTTCTTGCAGTTTTACCCCCCTCTCCTCCACATGAGAATCGGCTTGACCCCCTCCCCTCCCTAAACACCTCACGTAATTAATAGACGACCCCTGATACTTACACTTTACTCATGAAATTTAAAAGAAAAATATCTTTCAGTGGGGTTCTTGTTTAGTTATCACACAGTTCAGAACTAGTAATAGGTACCTCATTTCATTAGCATTCTTTTGATTTATGGGTTTTATGGCATTATCAAGTCTGTGGCCAACAACAACAATTTGAATTTACTACAGTCACATTGAAAATATGAATAAATGCAAGGTACACTTACAAATAACAGAACCTTAGAAATAATAGAAGCACAATAAATGCAAGACACTTACCAAACTTAGAAATAATAGACGCACAATAGTCCCATATCCCACAGTTCAAACCAAGAGAGTGATCTTTCAAAGCATACAATATCTCTTCAAGCTCAAATGTGGACACAATATTTTCTATCAGTACACAAGCTTTAATTGTCCCTTGCGGAAGACCCAATTCATTCTGTGTCCACACAAATATTTCATTCCATAGAGCGGCTTCAGATGCACCTTCTAATTTTGAAAGGTAGAAGTAAGGGCCGCTATTTGCTTCGTGCAGTTTCACAGCATTGTGATACATTAGTATGGCAAAGTCAACGATTGCTCCTACAGCTTCTTTACCGTAAATCTGAAAGAAGTTTTGTATAAGCACTTATACAATTTTTTATTTGTATTTCTCTATAAAAATGTACAGTAACATTACACACAGTATAAAAAAACTAAAAGATATGAGAAAAGCACATTAACTGTAACTAGTTATACGAGTTGCAAAGAAATATCACTTGACTACCAGGGGACCGATTTTTGAATGTCACCGAGTGACTAAATGTCAGCGATATGACCGATAGTCATCGATTTACAAAGTCGTATTTTTTAATCTCAGCGTGTGACTAAAATTGTCATACCTATGATATCGTTTACGAGTGGGGGTACCCATTCGTAAACAATATCATAGATATGAGTAGGTATTTAGTGCCAATTTTGGCTTAAAACAATTTCCAACTTAAAAAATAAAATTGAATGGAACACAATCATAAGTTTGTCTATGATTAAAGCTGAGAAATAGTTGCATGTTAGTAAACAGGGTATGACTTTCCAAAATACGACTTTTGCAAATTAGTGATTTCAAAGTTACCGCTGAGAATTTTGTCACCACTGATATCGAAATCACTCGTGACTTTCAAAAATCGGTCCCCAGGTCGTAGGACTAACTCTTCTGCAAGTGTCCGCCTGGGTGGTTACCACCGCATTGCTCATGTAGTCTGCCACCAAGCAACATTACTGTGTTCAAGTTTGATGAGCAAAGTAGATGTAGTTAGAGATATTACTGGACTTCCTAATGTCTAAGGGTAACGAGCGCATTAACGCAGTTCCGCGCACGCCTTTGTGTTGCAAGTTTTGAGAGGCACTGCAATTGCTATGGGCTAGCATGAAATTGTGTTTCAAAGTTCTGAAGGACTGGCGTTATGCTTACCATCAGGCAAACCCGTTCGTCCAGTTACCCAATAAAATAAAATAAAATCGATACACTAGCACATACATTGTTGTTCCTTGATATGGACATTAATGAGCTCTAACTCCAATGAAAAGCAACCAGATTTTTCAGTCGTGAGTTTGTCCCATTAAACCATATATGGTTCTATAGTACTGTATGGCATACCATCAAAGTGTGGTATATTATGGCAAAAACCCCTCTTAATGGGGTAGACTGATGTTCCACAGTGGATATTTCCTATTATGCTGTTATTTTGTTGAAAAATTGATTTGATTTTAGCTGTAGGGGGTACACAAGTTAGAGATCTTTCTTGAAATTGTACTCAAAAAAGTTAATTGGGGATCACCAATGTAGTAGTATGAAAGTAGTAAATGTATAATTACCAATATATTATGTTCTGTCATATTCCAAGCCCTCGGTCGGAGCATCATTATGGGGCATGTGGTGATGCTCAGTGGGGCTCCTGGCAGTTTACCCTTAACAGCCAATGATATGTTCTGATATGCAAGAAGCTGGTTCCTCCAGGTTGGACAGTGGCCATCATCAAAGTCAACTTGAATACCTATGAAATATTTACAGTTATCAAATGACTAGCTAGCAGCGTGTGGTTTCACCCGTGTGGGCCGAGGCTATTTCCACAGGTACAGTGCATTTTCACAGCATAAAAAGTAGCCTAGATGTTACTCTCTGGTCCATAAGCTACATTTATGCAAAAAATTTGTTGATCCATTGCGCTGTTGTTGCGTGAAAAAGGTTTAAACCAACAAACTTGCAATTATTATAGTATGGATAGTGGATACCTTATTAATGCAATTTAGCTAAGATGCAAGAATTTGCTACTTGATAAGGACGAAATCTGGTTATTCACCAGACAATCATCATAATGTTGGTGATTATATCTGTGATACACATATATTAATATGTCTGTCCTATAAGTAATGCTGAATACCTGCTCTCTACACTTGCCCCGTGAATCGCAGGCAACCGTGAAAGTAATCCACAACCACTGTTTTTCCTGGCCGCTCAATCCTAACCCGCAAATTGCATCTGTGAAGTGCAACCGCGAATCCATCGACATTTGCAGGCGTTTATGGCCAGAGTGGGACCATAATTGAAAAATATCTACTTAATCTGAATAAATGACATATACATAAAAACATTACTTAACATTTTCACTCAATATAATATTGACAATATATTTATCTGAGATACAACAAAGGTAAAATAACAATTATGTACCTTGAACATCTTCATTGAGAGCAGACACAAAATGTGCAGTATTTGATGCTGACACATCACCAAGGTCTAGGTGACGGTTTCTAAAAGAAATATATCATAAAATAGGTCAATTTACAATACTATCTGATCATGACCTTTTAAGGTCCTGTGTAACTACCACCTTTTATATTACTGATTAATTGCTAATGATCTATTAAGTCATTCTGTTGAAAAACCTTTCATCTTTCACCACTGCAAAGCACGTCTGGTTTGTCTAGCTGAGAGAAATTAGTTAAGAATATATATTTACTCTATAGTTTTTATTTATAGCTTAGGTGAAAATACCAGGGTGGCATATTCGCAATTGGCGAAAAAGCCCTTTATTTGTGATTAAAAAAAAGAGAAGGATGAAGATTCCTTTCTGAGAAGGGTAGGCAATAAGTTGTCAATGCCTCTGATATTGCAGATGTTCATAGGCAGCGATAACCACTTAACATCAGGTTGGCTCATTGCTTATATATCAACTACTTCTAAAAAGAACTTGTATTCCCTGTGTTTCAGGTACCACATAGCATACACAACACAAACATTTTTTATACTATTGGATAACAAGACAAGCTGGAGGTTGTTTGCTTGATGGTAAGCATAATAGCAGCCCATAACAATTATTGCAGTGCAACTTAGAACTTTGAAACACAAACGCCTGCGTGGCACTGCAATGCACTTTTTATCCTGAGACATCAGGTATTAAGTCTCATAAGCCCAATAATTTCACTGACATCCAAGAGCTAAAAACACACTTTCTGCTTCATAAAGTTTGTACTAGCTAGGGTTTGAACTCGGGTCCTCACTTTGTAGAAAGTGCCATAAATACCAACTTAGCCACGAAGCTGTCATTTCAAATGTATGATACACAAACTTCAAATATTCTGTGCTACATAAAAATAACTTACTGTAGTCGAACGGGCAAAGGAGCAATGGTCCATAATTGGTCACTTCTTTCTATGGAGTTCTTAAAATCCAAACAGGAAAGAGCTTGAATTTCAACTGTTCTACGCTGCCTGTTCTTAAAAAGTTGCTCTATTTTCTCATCAAACTGATTGTGTATTTTAGCCAAGAATTCCAAACTTCCTTTGCTAAATATTGTTTTTTGAGCATCTTCGAGTTTAGGTGGTGCGGATTGTATGAGCAAAACATTAGACATGATTGTTTCCAGTTTCCAGTGCAAAGGCTTAAAAACAACCTTTGAGCTCTACTCCGTATCCAAAGAGCATATAAGCAGCAAGTTCTTATCCATAAGTCATCTCGTTATCTCCTTGCTTCGCTGTATTCACAAATTATATGGCTGTATTCACTGTAAAATTCTAAATAACGCCTTCGAAACTTGTAAATTCTGAATCCTAGACAGAGTGGAGGTAATAGACGACTAGATAGCTTGCATCTCATTCATACAAGAAAGAGAACCACTTATGCATTTCATGTAAAGAAAAGAGAGAACGATATGACTTTTTGTTTCATGTCGCGTGCCGGTTTTTCCAAGGTCATTTACACTATTGTGCGAAACAAACATTGACAGTTCGCCCTATATTCTGGAGTTCGCCGCAGTTTTGACGCTTTTATTAATTTAAACCTGGGCCCCGATCGCGCTAATTTGAAATGACAGCGTACAGTTATGGTTTGGTTGTGGTTTGATACCAGCTGTCTGTCTGTCTGTTTGTTCCGGTTAATCATCGAAACGGCTGGGCCGATTTTGACGGGACTTTCACAGGCAGATAGCTGATGTTACAAGGAGTAACTTAGGCTACTTTTATTTTAGAAAAAGAATTAGGGTTCCGCGCAAAAAAATAAAAACCATGAAATCCAATATCTCCGCGCGGGTGAAACCGCCAACCTTATGGTAAAAAGTAGCCAGTAGAAAAGTGTGAAAATGTGACTTTGAATGAAAGATGCAATACAGAAATGAACTAATAATGAACCGTCTGATTGCAGTGCTGTAATATAATTGTTGTCACCAATTCCCTTGAAGTAGCTGAATGATTTGAATGATATTTGCATTAAGTTCTATAACCACGAAAGCAAACTTTAGATCGCAAAAAATCCAGTTCCTATAGGGTAACGCGTAGGCTAGTTAATAGGGAATATGCACGTGACTCCAAAATGGACAAAATATTTTTATTTGTGATCTTTATTGCTAAAAAAACATACCTATACAGTTATTTTTAAAATTTATTATAATTTAATACTGAAATTTAATAATCAAAAAGTGGCTTTTTCGAAATTCCCTCGCATATTTCCAAAACGCAATGCTATTGGTGGAACAAAATGTGACGTCAAGTTACACTCGACGTCGTCTGTCAACAAGTTGTTTGTATGGTTTTCGGTGATTATTTGTATTGTTTCACGGTTGTTTCATATTAAATTATTAGTTTTCTGTGTTAAAGTATTATATACTTGTGAACAAAGACTTAACGCAATAACTGAAACTGGTTTTCTCAAAGCACAATCAGATACTTAATCTTCCTAAAATAGACGTTTATGATGACCACGTATTTCGCAACTAATTCAGATTTTACGTCTGCTGAACTCAGAGGAGTAATAGCTGCGAGGCAAATAAGTTATATATATTTAACAAATAATCGTTTTCATGGTTTTTTAAATATAACATACCTACACATAACCTAAAATATGCGGCTAATTTTACTATTTTCGTAAACTAGGTTATGTTTTCGTAGAGATTTGTAAACAAAACAAGTAGGTATGTGCAGGTAACTAAGTAAAAATTATTATTATATATATTTTCTCACTTTTTAATGTCCTTACTTACGTTAAAATGATCTTCACAACAGTACCTATAAACAGTATTTAAAACAGTAGTACATTGTCTCTTCTCATAGCCTTGCACTACTTTTTCTCTTTCGGCATAAGGAAATATACTTTGTCAGGTGCAGTTTTGATGTTATTTTGGCACATAGGAACGACAATATTAAAAATAAGCTTTTCTGTGCTTTTCCATGGTAATAAGTTGATTTTATCACTCACTTATTTAACTTTCAGTAACTTTGTGAAGGGAAAACACTCCTTGCTAGTGTAACCTGACGTCACAGACTAAGCGCGCCAAAATGGCCGCGTTTAAATCATCCGAAAATGATAGTGATTTTAATATATTTTTTTTAGCTTAATAGTTTATATTTTGGATGTGTTACATTTATTTTAGGTAATGTAATAACTAGTAGAAACGTTTAAAAAAATAAAAAAAATACATGCATATTCCCTATTACAAAACAGGGGACCTATTTTTGAATGTCACGAATGATTTCGAAATCACCGATGACAAAATTCTCAGCGATGACTTTGAAATTACTAATTTGCAAAAGTCGTATTTTTGAAAGTCATGCCCTGTATACCAATCATGCAACTATTTCTCTGCTTTGATCACAGATAAACTTATGATTGTATTCTATTTATTTTTATTTTTTAAGTTGTAAATTGTGTTCACGTCAAAATTGGAACTAAATATTCGTATCTATGATATCGTTTACGAGTGGGGGTACCCATTCGTAAACGATATCATAGGTATGATAATTTTAGTCACCCGCTGAGATTGAAAAATACGACTTTTTGTAAATCGGTGACTATCGGTCATATCGCTGATATTTAGTCACTCGGTGACATTCAAAAATTGCACCCCTGATCTCTAGATAAATTATGGAGTAAATCTGGTATTGCTAAAAACCAGGGTAAACGTTTTGATATGGCAACACCACCCAATATCGTTCTATCTCACATGCGGCACGGAAACCAGTCGTCTATAGATAGTCCGTCTACGTTCTGAATTCATTGATACAGTCCACAGATTATGTAGATACAGTCAGACAAAAATTATAATGCTGTCAGATTTTTTTTTTAATTTATTTCATGACCTGGAATCGAAAATAGTCAAAGAGAATATAATTTATATAATATAACTACTACATTTGATACAGTGGTCAGTGATACTACCAGTTAGGGATGGGCAATACATATCGGTATTGGAGAAATATCGATATTCATGACCAAAATATCTATATTTTTATATCGATAATGGCATCTCCTAAATATCGATATTTTAAGAAAATATCGTGGTATCGAAATTTTTTTTCATGATCAGCGGTGCGAGTACGGATCTTTTCGATAAATAAAATTCGATAAAATTGACAATTAAAATCGATAAAGTGGGTTTTATTCAATAAAATTGACTTTTAAAATCGATAAATTGGGTTTTATCGATTTTAACTGTCAATTTTATCGAATTTTATTTATCGAAAAGATCCGTACTCGCGCCGCTGTAGCATCTGGGATTTTGGAGAATTAATATTTATTGACAACATAAATCAAACTAATTACTTAAATTACGTAATTGGTATTGTAATCTCGTGGCCGCTTTCCGGCTCCATCATCAGAACTCGGGGCATTATCTAGAAACAGATTAGTTGTAAAGACGAATAAAACGAGCCCAAGCTCGATGGGATTATTTCGTTTCTTTACAGAGTTCCTATGGCCACACTCACTAGACTGCTAAACACTAAAATCACCTCCCTTGTACCAAAACAGGCCATTGCAGAAAATCTGCGAAATAATGTTATTGCTAAAATAAAAAAACGATTACTGCCCACGGAATATGTCAATATTTTAGCTGTTGCTACTTTATTAGACCCAAGATTCAAAAGCATACACTTTCAGGATACATTGGCTTGTTCTAAAGCAATCAAGAGCTTGAAAGATTTGCTTTCAACTATCACTGGAACGCAAATCGGAAATGATCAACCCACAGATATGTTAAGTCTGTGGATCAACCTGATAATGAAAACATGACAACTGATTCGAATGACTTATGGGAAGATCATTACAAACTTGTGAATGAAAAAAACAGTTTGTTAATGACACAAAGTGAAAGCGAAACCACCAATATGCCATTCGATTTAGGCTCTTTTTTGAGAAATCCTTTAGTGGACTTAAAGGAGGATCCCTTAGAATTATTGTGGAAGCGCGTCCTTGGTTGCTCTTACCCTAACTTGGAAAGAAATGCTATAGCATCTTACTTTTGCAGCAACTTCAACATCATCGGAGAGGCTGTTTTTGAAGGCCGGTCAAACTTTGTACCTACAACGAAACCGGCTCAAGGGTAAGTTGCTGTCTAAATTGCTTATCTAACAGAGCCTTGACAAACAATTTTGGGACTTTTAGTTTTCTATAGTCAAATGTTGATATGACGTAAGTTATAATAACTAGGTAACAATAGTAGCAGACGACAAATATTCCTTTGTTACTGTGTTTGAAGATTTGTTTTTTTTTATGTTGTGTAACTTTTCTATTAATATGTTTTGTAATTCTTAATTAGCATATAGTCTTTTTATACAATATACGATCCCGATAAAAATTCATTATTAGACTTCAATTTATATCTAATATCAATGATTAAGGATATCTCAAAAAAAACATTGCAACTTTTCTAATATATGTTTATTGTACATTTACACAAGATAAATTATTACACGAGTGATTTGAAAAAACATATACAAATACAAACAAACACATACAAAGGCAAGCCTAATCCTAATAAGAGTTTTCAACTTCAACTTCAACTCTTCTTATGTGGCTTCTGTGGAGGTGCCACCACAATTTCGCCAATGTCGCGTGGTACGATAGAACATCAAACGAAGGAGATTGTTCGGTGGGAAGATATTTTTGCCAAATAAGAGTTTTCTTCCAACATGTTGTTGAGACCAGACAGCAGTCAGTAGATCAAGTATCAAGAAGGTCTAAATAGTGCCTTGTTTGTTACCTATTTATTTATTACTACGTCTTATTTGTTTATTTTTTAGATGTAATGAAATAACAGGCAATAATAGATCTGAAGATCAACTGAAATTGGCCTGGAAGCGGATGAAGTTGGCAGCCAAGGCAAACTTGTCTACCCACCGGCAGCAGAAGTATCTAACAGGAGGTGAGGAGAAACCACCTTCACCTTCTCCAGATGACTTGGCAGTCATGGCGATCACTCCCTATGACTTTGTCGTAGATGTTAATGATTATGATAGTGATGCAGTTCAGGTTGTAGTCAGTAATATAACTATATATTATACATACTTATCTGTTTACAATATAATAATCCAAATAAAAAACATTCAAAATAATATGCTCCCTGTAGGCAAGATTCCCAAAATTCTGACAGCACTGACACATCAAATGGCAATGCTTTGCATTTTGCTTTGTATTTGTATCTGAAGTCTTCGTCACTTAACATGATAAAAGGATTTACTTTTAATCTATCCTTGTTAGGGCGCCTTGACGTCCCCAACAACTCTAAATCATCCATATCTTCAAAATCCATGAGATCAATCGTGCTCGCATCCATTGTAGCTCGAAATAAAATTCGCAAAATAAGAATACGTCTATCTGCCGAAAGAAATTCTAACCTCAAAATCACATTTATTTGAATCCGAGTAAAAATTTTTACAGATAATATATGTGAGAATCATTAATCCTTTGCTAAAATAGGTGTCCGCCAAGACTAACTTTGGCACCATAGTCAACCAAGAGACCTAAGTGCTAATCTGCGTTTTGTAATAAGAAATTTGACAAAACTACGGTTTAAACTCCAGATTAGCGTTAAAACTCGTTTTGTAATAAGGCCGTTAGTGTTTATTAAAAATAAGACTATAGAGACAAAAATGAAGAGCCCTCCCAATCTTCCACAGAACCTGCCACAACCAGTATTGAGGTTTTCAGTAATCCGGAAATATTGAGATGTATTTAACCAAGAGAAGAGTTAGAAACAGACCTTTGTGATATAGAAAATTGGGCAGCTGTGTATGTCAGAATATCACGAAAACGGTAGTCAGCAAATTGTAAACAAAACCGTATTAATATTTTAAGACTGCTAATATTTGTCCATTTTAATCTATCATATAATAATAAATTATTAGTTATTAACGTTTAAAGTGTAATTTTTAATTAAAAATTGTAATAAGACACGAAGTAATTTAATTATTTACCTCCGACTTCCTAACCTACTACAAGCTTGTATGTATAATACATTTGTACATGCAGTTAAATATTTTCATGAATGCAGAATGATTGCATTACATAATAGTAGAGATTATAGGGGCCCAATCATCGATAATTTTGTCGACAAGAGACATCACTAGTATCGATATATTATAAAGGTCACATCACTAACCAACGAAGTACTTGATTTCTCCATGTTTTCAAATCATGGACAGACTCACCATACAAATAAAAAAATAGTAAAATATATTCTAAGTTCCGCCTCTCCTACGTAGGCTACGTAGTATTATTTCCTGACTAGAATCTGCACTACCTTGTAAAATCACCACATTACACCGAGGTTAACTGGAAGATAATGCTTTATTAAGTTCGCCTATGTACCTTCAATTATGATTGTGCAATAAAGAATTTTCTATCTATCTATCCTGTGGTAATGACGTCATCTGTGAATACACACAGAAATCACAGAATATCGTTGTCGTGCTACGCATGTTACTCATGTTAGCGCGGTGATATCGATTATAAAATAAAGACAATTGCCATAAAAAAAAAAAAAAAAATAGTACAGCGCGTCTCTGAAAGCAGTAAGCACTACTACATAATATATAGCAGGGGGGGTACACTTTGTGACAGTTCCATAGTCGAGCCCCGAGACACAGGAACTAACGCCACCTGTTAAAGGGCGTGATACTATTTTGACGTTACTTAAAAATGTCAAAGTTAAAATGGTTACCATGGAAACGGATAACAAATAAAATAGTTTCTGTTTCGAAAAATAACATTGTGATTTTTTGATATTTAAATTAGTGGTTTAAGTAATTGTTGTGTTCTAGTTATGTATTTGTTACTTTTAATTGTTCAGTTTTAGTGTTTTCCGTCTAATTATGCATTGTTTTTCTTGTTGTTTTAAATATAAAGAGTTTCAATTATTATGTGTTCGCTTTTGTTATTTCCTTTTTGCTGCTCTACATCTACATATTACGCTTGGTACTGTATATTTTGTTCCTACTCCTAGACACAAACATGGGAAAGGCTGCAATTTTCCATATAAGTAGATATATTTACTTGCGCAGGTACCATAGAAATAGTGTGAATGTGTGTGTGAAATATAGAATGCACACATAGATAGACAAGTATGAGTGGGTGTATAAAACACACATAGATAGTAAAGTATGAATGTGTGTGTAAAATACAGAACGCACACATAGATAGTAAAGTAGTTTCACCGCCCATTTGTAGGTGGCGTTGATCGCGATACATCGTGAATTAGACAAGAGAGCGCACTCTATTCCTTTTATTATAGTACTATATGATATATAGTAATCTGTGAAGCACTATAGCTATAGATTATATAGTTAGTTTGCACTTTGCTTATCTAATATCTTGTTTTCGTGAAAATTATATGTCCAAAAGAGGAAAAACGTTACGCAGTTCTATAAGACAAATAATATATAATGTAAATATAGTTTTGTCAACGCGAAAAAGCGTCAATAAACGCTATCATCGACCTGAACAAAGCAACGGAACGTGTGGCTGCTATGACCGGTATGTAATAGCTTTCTTATGTTGTTTTGGGACTGTACACTGATTTTATAGACAAATATAATCTCTCTAGCGTTTCTTAGTGTGATTAGCGTTAACGTTAATACATTACATGGGTAATAACCACTCGAGCTTAAGCTAACTTAATTTTGTAGTATGTACCATCAACAGATATTGATACTTTGGATTTGTAGACGTTAAACTAATTCTTAATATTTTAATGTTTCAGGTCTAAGTAGATACACTGTGTCTAGAATTAAAAATGAAGGTGCTGCAATTAGTGGTGTGTGGTGCACTCCAGGGAAAAACACCAATTTTATTCTGTTCGAAAAGAGGTACTGACTCTGAGGAAGCTGCAAAGGGTACTAAAAGACAAACTTTTGTGGTGGAATCTCTAATCTGTGCAGTCTTTTAAAAGAAATGGGATATAAATATAAAAAATGTCAGTCAAAGAGAAAGATACTTATAGAGTGGCATGATATTGTGGCTTGGCGTGCCAAATATTTGATGACAATGAAGCTGTTGAGAGAAACAGAAAAACCAATTGTTTATGTAGATGAGACATGTATCCATACTGCGCATGAAGTAAACAAGTGCTGGCAAGGCCCAGATGAACGTGGTGTATCTAAAACCATTTCTTTTGGTGAAAGGTAATGCTGGTACCCGCAATGGATTTGTCGAAAATTGTTTACTTGCATACAAAGATAAAAATACATCAGCGGATTATCATCACGTCATAAATGATGAGAACTTTACAAAGTGGGTAACAGACAATCTCATACCCAACCTTACCAAACCATCTGTGATTGTGATGGATAATGCATCCTATCACAGTGTATGTATAAATAAACCTCCAAATAACAATGATAAAATAAAGAAGACACTATGAAAGA
Source organism: Crocallis elinguaria (assembly GCA_907269065.1). Taxonomy (NCBI): domain Eukaryota; kingdom Metazoa; phylum Arthropoda; class Insecta; order Lepidoptera; family Geometridae; genus Crocallis; species Crocallis elinguaria. Next base: position 7,171,462 of record OU026076.1, read on the forward strand.
ATGGTTAAATGATAAAGAAATATCATTTCCAGAAAATGGACTTAAAGCTGAATTAATAGATTTATTAAAAAAAGAATAAAGGGGATCCTGTGTACAAAATAAATCAATTACTTGAAGCACATGGTCACACAGTTTGTCTTACCTTGTATACAAAGTTTGTGTGAGTTCTACAAAGGCATGAAAGGGCTTGTTTCTGGTAAAATAGAAATACAAGCAACGAAGATCTGGATTCTCCTTTACAAAGGTTTTATGCATCTTCTTCATAATATCGAACATAAACCTTTTCTGTTCCTGGATCCCACTTTTAGTGAGTTTTTCTTTTTTGCCAGAAGTGGCTCGTGACACATTGTCTCTTAAATAAAGTTATTTTATTTTATTTGTCAATATGGTTGTCTTATCTATAATAGTCATTTCTGTTTGTTATTGTATCAATTCCCAGATTTTCCATAAGATTTTTTTTTCATTTGCAAGTTTGTCGCTTCTAAAGTTGAAAAATATTTTTTTATCACATCTCATTCTCTTCGGATATTGTATTGGTAAATGTCTCCTTGGTAGCCCTATTTAAGACCCTTGTACCTTATGTCTACAGTTTTTTCAGTTTTATTCCTCTGTTTTTCAGTTTCCCTCAAATATCTTTGCTTATATTTTTCGTACTTTTTTCGAGCTCCTCATTATCCTGTTAAAAAATTAAAGTGGTTGTGAACCAATGGTGGTCGGCGAAGTGTCCTGATCTGAGTCTAAGTCGGTTACACAATTTGCAATTTGGCACTGAATTTTTTTTTTTTACTTCGTACTGGTAAATCTTTTGACCACAATCTCACCTGATGTGAAGTGACAATGTGGTAAAAGATGTAGCACGATGTCTCTATTCACTCTATTTTTGAACACACATCCAGATTACAAAGTTCAGGGAACACAGACGACGGCTAAACATTCCACTCCTTTGCAGTTCTTATTATGTACGATGAAGCGAAACACTTCGTGCGAGCTGGTGGTATTTCCACTATATAGGGGTGACGCTCAGCCGATCGTCTTGTTGTGCGGTAGAAAGAGCGTGATGGGGGAATCAAGTGGTGGAGTTCTTGCGCACACTCTGTGGTATATTATGTAAAACACCGATAGGCTTGGGACTTCACGGCGTTGTGCCAGGCTCTGCAGTTTAGCCTTGACTAGAGAGTTGTCGTTACCCTTTTAGCACGCCGTTCAATCGAATCCTAAGCCTTGAGCTGGTACTTTGCAGACCCATCGCAAAGGTGGCAGCAGTAGGGGAACCCGGGGTTGAATGGGGTAGCTAACCTTTGGTTATTATTTGTGAGAGTTTGGATAAAACAAAACTGTTATTTGACAATTCGTAGATTTATTCGTTTATTTGTCTACAAAGAAACTAAAACTACATTTATCTAAATTAGAAATTATTATACAAAATTGTTGTTTGAAAAAAACGCAATATTCCCATTCTGCCCCACCCCCCGAGACACAATGGGGTACTAACTTAGACGAAGTATATTCCATCTACGGGTACTAATTATTGGCAAAGTTCACAGATGTGAACACTGTTATCATCGTCACTATCTAGACCAGCACACGCCAAATGCGCCCATTTTTTACAAATGCTACAAGAGCACCAGCCTTCATTGGACTTTGAATATAAATCGTAGCAATACAAGCAGGTCGCGTCTTCATCTTCCGAGCAGATTTAGTTTCAATTCTTTTTCGTTTCTTTGGGTTTATTTCCTATAGTTTTTAAAATTGGTTTTTGTATTTATTTTTTTACTTAGTCTTGTAAGGTGAGGCGGTAAGGATTGTCGTTTTTCCACGTTTTCTTATAACTCTTTTCATTCCAGCTTTGTTACGGAGAATCGGGCATACAGAAACAACCGGGCTTAGGATTGATATAAATGCTCACTGGTGGTGTAAGATTCTCGTCATTCATTGGCGCAGAAGGATTACTCTGGACAGAAAAATTATCAGTAACAGGTACCGGGTGAATTTGAGATGTTTCGGTAGATATCAAAGTATTTACGGCTAGATGATGTGGCACTAAACTGTTCGTCGTAGACATTTATGTCTGTCAGTTGATGGTCTACCTCGGCAATATTCAAAGGAGATGACGCCCGTGAGGAACTTCGTGATTTATTAGTTATTAACTTATTATTTAATAACTCCATGGGCTTTAGACGCTTTTTTATATCTCATTTCTCCCAACTCCACTCTCTGTACTGCTTTCTTTATTGTTTCCAATGACCAAGCTTGATGGTATTTGGTCTTCTTACGGCAGCGTGCGACAGTTATCAAGGACATGCGCTGACTGAAGACCAATCACCGAGTGGTGTTCGAATTGAGATGCGGCCGTTCATTCGTGAAGTAACAGTAGTGCCCCGCTTTGCCCCACGACCCCGCTATGCCCCCCCTTCCCCTACTGCTTACAGTGCATTGTGGTCGGTACTTGTTTGAGCTTGTAACGGCTGGCGAGCGACTACTCGCTGAAAAGGAGGATGATGATGGCTTAATCATATCAGTGGTTTGAGGGCAACTTTCATTTACACGAGTTTGCGCTAGTAAGTCAGCGAACGTGTTAAAAGTTGAGCGGGAACTTTCTCTCTTATGCGACGGTGTAATAAACCATGTCTAGTTGTACTGATTCCGTAAGCAATAAAGGTGTTGCAAACAAATAAATACGTACTAGCTTCATCGCCTCTCTGTTCCCTTTCAAAAATTTTACGGTAAATTTTGTGCGGTGATAATCTAGGTCCAAACGTCTGCTTTAATATTTCTAAAGCTTCCTGCCAAGTAGAGGTGACTCCTTTAACCCCTTGCCACCATGCCGCGGCTACTCCGGTCAGCAGCATCGGCAGACTTCTATGCGCTATGCCATCATCCATGCCGACACACACTTTAAGTTTCAATGGCGTCTATACATGCCATGACGTCGCTCGATTTATCACCGTCAAATCTTGGTGAAGCTCCAGTGTCCAAGTTTAACTCACATTTAATTCCGTTGACTTCCCCGTCAATGACTAACGTATTCCCATCTTGAGTCTGAGAGATCATTACTTTTGGCACCTTCTTCACACAATCGGACAGCATCCGCCCGGCAGTCCTGGCGTAATTGGCGTTTCCTTGACGCTGTTCTGCGGTAGCGCCCGTTAATACATTAGCTGCTCCCAAATCACTGCGTCGAATCTCCACATCTCTCCGTGATCCTCGTTTTGGGCACGAAAATCTCATATGCCCTACCTCTCCACACGCATAACATCTGGGTCCGCCTCTTGGTTTTACTTTATCTGTTACCACTCGAACGCAGTACGATTGAGGATCTCTACGAACTGTCTCTACTTCCAATGCGTGGGCTAGAGCATCCTTTAACATCTTGTCGTGACCAAGGCTTACAGTTGTCCTGACTTCCCGATCACTAATCCCATCTAAATGCTTGCACTAGCATGCTGTCAACCAGAGATGGTGAAGATAGGTAAGCTTTTCTGACCAGTTTTTCAATTTCTAGGCTCCACTGTTGCAGGCTCTCACTAGCTAGCTGCATTTTGTCCTTTAATTGAGCCCTGTAGACATGTTCCAGGTGTGAGTCACCATAACGCGATTCTAGGGCATCCTTGAGTCGCTCTAGTGTCACCTCTCCCGCCATGATGTCTAATACGGTCAAGGCTTGATCACGCAGCCCTAACATAAGGGTTGTTACAGCCTGTTCATTGGTTCAACCGTTCGCCTTTGATATAGTCTCAAACAGAAGTTTGTAAGCCCCCCAGGAGGAAGTACCGTCGAATCGAGGCGCTTTTAGTTTTCCTGCTAGAGCACCAGCGGCGCAAGTACGGATCTTTTCGGTTGATAGAATTCGATAGTATTCGACAAAATTCGATAAAATTAACAGTTCAAATCGATAAAACCCACTTTATTGATTTGAACTGTCAATTTCATCGAAATTTATCGAATGTTATCGAATTTTATCGACCCGAATAGATCCGTACTTGCGCCGCAGATGTCACTACTCTATTAATTTTCAAAGATTTTACCTCCTTTTCTATTCCAATTATTTGCTTGTCGTGCTTGGAAAGCCTGTCATCGTGATCCTCCACTTCTAATTTCAATTTCTCTACTTTTTCCTTGAAAGGTTCGATTGCGGTACCAAGTGATACACATCGGAGTGAGTTCAAAGCGACTAGTAGTGATTGTGATATCTGTGACTGAGTGAAATACAAGTGATTTTTATAGTGAATAGTGTTGCAAGTGATTCCTTTTTGTGTTCTATAAAATAACTGTTACTTTAACGGCTTCTTTCTATCAAATGTTACCCTATAGCTCGTAACAATAAGTATCAGGTGAACAAAACAGAAATAAGTATCAGGTGAACAAAACAGAAAATAGAAAAATAAGTAGGTAGGTACAACACATAATATGTACATATTTCATTGCATTTTATTCTAAACTGATAGGTAGTTTATTTACCTACCTTCTTGGATTCCCGTATATAAGAAATCCTAAGATTGTCTATCTTTTTTTTTGCGGCGTTGGCCGTTGGGTCAATTTCTTTTAATTTTGTGGCTAAAATATCCCACCCATTTTTTTCTGAGTAGAATCTTTGTATGATTCACATGTTAAGTCCTAAAGGCACGGCAAGACTCTATACAATTCGAGAAGTTCCGTGACCAAGCTGAAGAAGCTGTTCCGGTGAAAAGTACCGCTTGAACTTCGACAGAATGCCAAGTTATTTAGCAGCAACTGGGGCCCTAGATTCGATGTGTGACGTGAGGTCAAGACCCAGAAACCCTAGATGGTCACCTATTGGTATAGATACACCATGGAAAGTAGGAGACAGATTTTGCCACATTCAAGTGCGGATTGCGAAAGAATATTTAGCCAGGTAAATTTGATCACGAAAAAGTTTATTATAGTTTGTCTCATGGAACTGTTAACTTACTGGCCAAACAACATATCACATACAAATCAGGTGATTGTGTTAATTTTACACAAATGATATGATTTCCAGAAGGCCAAGTTTTTGTTTTTTGTTACTGACACGGATGTAAACGCGTGACCTTGAATGCGTAGACGTCATTTTTAGGTGGCCGTGGTTGGTTCATTAGTGATGGTGTGCCTCCTGCGCGTCACCGCGCGTCCCTTTCTCCTAAAGTACAGTCGCGGTCGCCAATTTGTTAGAGATGTTTTTTATTGTATAATGTCTTTATCACTAGATTGTGTGTGGAATATTATTAAACATAAAACCGAAAGTAAGGTGTAGTAACCATTCCGTTATAAATGCCATAGAAGGTGTGCGGTGAGCTTAGGGTCTAAATATATTTAGATTATTTTTAAATATTTTTTGGTGCAAGTCGCCCTAAGTCTCTTCTAATTTTATTAACATCTTTAACAAAGTTCAACATAGTTCTGATTTAGGGTTGCCCGGAAGTTCTGCAGCAGAATTTTGACATAAACTTTAAATGCCATCTATCTATTCGGTGAAAAATTCAGAATTTCAAAAACTTGTAAAACAAATGTTGACCTCTAGGAGTAGATTCATATTTTCGTCAGTCCTAAGCGTCCGTTTATAATAAGTTGCCAAGGCCAGGGGTCGTTTGTGAGATTGGTAGCCGGATCTCTGCCGGAGATTCATCATACTCCCTGCTCCGCCGTTACAGTGACCGTTACCATGACTATAGATAGCGGAGCTGCCGGAGACTAGGGTCCGTGTTAGTGTTGTATTTGTCATAAGGGAGGGATTTGCCATAATACACCACGCTTAGCAGGCGTCTTGGTGACTCGCAGTAGATTATGATGTAGACCAAGAAGAATGCTGCTATCCCATTTTCCGGATATTCCTTTAGCCGATTTTTACGGCATCCACGGGGAGAAAGAGGGAGATACTATTCTTACGCCGGCACTCCACGGCATTTCTTTAGGCTATGTAAACGGTGGACAACTCCTTTCTGTTTATATGCCAAACAGTCTGCTGTTTTGTCTATTTCCCCGATCGATGAGATTCGTCGATCTGGACGCCCCACTCTTCATCGGGCGCGTCCGTCGTCGTCGTCGTATCTTGTGCAACGGTTCATTTATTACTGAAGTATTAAGCTAAAGTTATACGTACTTACATCTACCTAATACCACACCTCAGAAGTAATAAGTTTAAGATTCATCATCCTGAAGTTCTTTAATTAATGTACTCACTTTTCCTTTCACTTCTTGTTTTGAATATTTCTTTGTTTGCAAAAAAATCTGAAGAAAACTTCAGATTTTTTTCTTTGTCAATTTTAGTGTATATATGTGTGCCTATTTTGAATTGAAGCCACTGTATGGGTCTGTTCTTATTTATCGTCAGACCAATAGCTGGTTCCTTATCTTTGCTTTTACAACACTCAAGAGTACATACATTCAAAACATTTGCTGCAAGTCTTTCATAAGTTCATCAATGTCAGATGTTTGAAGCAAACCTAGCTTCTTCAACGTTATAGTCTTGAATGATAGATTGTAATGCTTTATGCATGCACAAGTATTCCGATCTTGAAATCTTGGCTTCACAACGGAGTACGGCCGTAACCGATAATAAGTTTGCAAAGGTGCTTTACCACCTTCAGCCTTATATTATACCCTTTCTTAATTCCTCTCCATCCAAAGGTTGTCTGGAAGAGATTGCTATTTGGCGATAAGACCGCCCATTGTACTTAATATACCTCATTTAGTTATGTTCACTTTTGTATAATGTTGGAATGGCTAGGCCCAAAGCTTTTTCGCTACTCATAGGCTTTTGGCTATCAAGTTAATGTTCAACATGGTAGCCAGCCTCTACGCCTATTACAAAATTAAAAAAATATCTTGTATTCCTGTGCAATGAAAGTCAAGAATGCCCATCTCACAAGCAATCAAATAAGCAGAGAAACAAGCAATTCTACTAAGGGCTGATTTTTCAATTGCACTTTAACGAACTGATTGCTATCCAATCAATTAATTTTCATGTTTTTAGTGTGGTTTTCGGGTCTTTCATTTCAAAATTAATGGACCGTTAGGTAACTAAGGTTTATTTCTTTAGAATGCCATAACATTTATTTACGTCTGTCTTCAGCACAGACTTAGATGATTCAGGGTATTATCTAACAGGAGGCTAACTGACTATTGAAAAATCTGCCCTTAGCATAATTAAAAGTCATATAAGTGACCATGAACTTGCCTTGTCCGAATTGTATTCCGCTCCTCAACTGTTTTAGGAAAATATATATATTTGTTCCTCATCTCGACATTGTTGAGAGCGGCAATTACTCAGCCAGGGCCCGAGAGACTGTCTTCTGAGCCAGACAATGAGCGCTAATGTCTCCAGTAGGCCTTTGGTATGAACCGGTTGCATACATGGATAGAGCAGTTAAGACTGTAAAACCACAATTTATTTAAGTATACATATTCATAAAAAACCTTACTGATGCAAATTTTACTTTCATGACTTCACATTGTCATTTGCTTAAGCTCACAATGGGGCATTAATAAACACAAATATATGTATTCATGTTTTGTCACTGTATTAATTGTAGTACCTATGTAATATTTACTACAAATAAAAATCCTTACCTTTATTCAACTGACAGGCATTTTCATAAAAGGCTTTTAGTTCTTCACACAAATTTATCACTTATTCCTTTGAGAGTCTATATCTCTTAATAAATTCTGTGTGGTCTAGATCAGTAAACGGATCAGTTTGCTGTCTCATATATCGCCGGCGTTGCCGCTTTGAAGTATTATTTTCATTGTCGATTTCAAAAAATTCGAACAAGATCAATTCGTCTGACATCTGAAACCAAGGTTTGCTCCTAAGGGTGGTATTCCTCATCAAATATCTTTGTCCTATGTGCATTTGATCAAAGAACTTGGATGACTTCATTACCTAGGTACTACTACGATAATTGATCAAATATTATGACAACGATAATAACACCACATGGTCGAACTTCATCCACTTTCTCAAACTACGCAAAACACTGAAATACTTACTAATAAACCTTGGACAAAAATATTGGACGTGTGGAATGGGCATTTAAAAAATAAATTTGACATAGGACACAGAAATTGGACAAAGATCATCGCAGTACTTACCATTCATCAATTTTTTCCCCTTTTTCCACATGTGTAACAGGAGAATCTCTGCTCCTTCGTATTTTCTTTATTTGAAAACTTTTTCTGCGTCCAACAATCGTGCTTTGACAAAATCTATATTGAAATTGTTGTCGGTGGACATTAGTTTCTATTGAGGTTATAACTCCCTCATATTCATGTGGCATCGCTGTAAGCAAGTAGCATATTTTATCTACGTCCTCAATTGTGCTTCCTATTGCATTCAATTCTCGTAATTAGATGCAACTTATTGAACACACTTTTCCGCTCGAATAATTGTTCCAAAGCTCTTATCATCTCTTAGGCTGAGTTGCAACCTTTCACAATTTCTAAATATTTGTCACACAAGCATTGGACAATAATGTATTTCGCCTTATTGTCGTCTTTAGTGAAGTTTGTTTAATGCGATTTTTTGTACGATGATTCATCTATAGTGTGGCCAACCTTTTTCTCCTGCAGCAATAATTTGATGCGCAATTTCCAATTTGAAAAGGAATCTCCTTCTCGTAGTACAGGTAACGTTAGTTTATCCATTTTCAATTAAAATAACTCTTCTCACAATGGCGGCATGGGCGTGGTGAATCGCAATTCACAATAAAGTTCTTGGTTACGTTACGTTGCGTGGCGTGGCGCAGTGGAAGCGTGCTTTTGGGATTTCTGTGATGAGGAGAGGACTTCTTTAACTATTAAACCGCAGTTTTCTTCTTTAATCAAACATTTTATTCACTTTTACTTCTTACAAAGTTCTTACATTATTTTCACGACATCATTAACCACAGAGAGAAAAACAGACTCAAGAGATGGGGTAAATAATAGTGATATGCATATTTTAACAGTTGGAACTCGTCAGGTTTCAATAAGTTCGTGTCCAAATGTCCATTGCGTACATCTGTCACTAGGTCCATTATAGCTTGTTGTACTCTATCAAAACAATATCATCAAAAGTGTCTGGACATAAACGAATATTTTTGTTGTATATTTCAAATTTTTGGTATAATATCCCGAATGCATCTTCGACTACTTTGCGTGCGCGTTACAGCCGATTGTTAAATTCTTTTTGGTCCTGAGACGGGTCTCGAGAACGAGGATATAAAGCCTCATCCCCCACAAAAACGTGTGGAAGTGCTACGTTTGTCCCGGGAAATGCTTTGTCATTTGGAATATTGAATCTATTATTTTGAATTCTTTTTCCAATTTTTGAAGATGCAAAAATACCACCGTCACTGTTTTTGCCATAAGCACCGATGTCAACAACTGTAAATCTGTATTTATCAGCAACTATGGCCAAGAGAACTATCGAAAAATGTTTTTTATAGTTCTAGTAGAGCGATCCGCTGTTGGGTGGAGCTATTTATATACGATTTCATAAAACAGTTAATATTCCAGCATTATAAGATTTTAAATTTTGATATTTATATCCTTGCCATTTATGGCACCAATGCAGTTTGGAAAATTCCACCTGTCATTAAACCCTTCCGCAATTTGTTCCCATCTTCAGCAGTAGGCGATTGCATAAAAACACCCATCATTTCGTCAATAATAGCTTTGCACACCTCCTTTATTATTGCCCTAATAGTCGTTTCGCCTAATCTATAGCTTGTAGATATTGGAACCAATATTCACGTTCGTAACAAATATTCGTTATCACGTTACTTTATTTTCTACTCTTTTCATACAAATAATATTAATTATGTTACAGTATTGAGTTTGAAGAGATTTTATATATACACTTGTAGTAGCACGCATAATGTCGCCTTGTCTATGCACTAAATTCAGAGAGAGAAAAAAAAAATATGTAGGTAGACCGCACAATTTCATTATTTCGTGCGGTCGGCTGGTTCTTCATTCACGTTGCAGTGCTCCGCCGCGTCGCACTACAAAGTTGGTTTTTCTAAGTTTCTCCGTGTTAACAAGTTTTTTCGTCAAAATCAAGATGCCGAAGAGGAAACATAACGACGAGTGGGAATATTTGTAAGTAATTTGCACAATTACCGATACCTATCGATTGCATATGAGGTTTCACGTTCCAACGATTCGAGTTCTTACTTAACCCATTTTTTACTCGAGTTCACGATGCAACGCCACGAGTTCATCTTACTCGCTGTATACCTATGCGTACTTAATACGCCATCCATATAGCGACCTGTTGAGGTTATCCTATAATAATAATATGAAACGACCCGAAAGGTAACATTCGAACTAATTAAGTAATTTGCAATTTGTTCGGTCCACGTTTGAGTTGTCACTTACTGATAATAATGCATACGAGGTTTAACGTTCCAACGATTCGAGTTGTTACTTAACCTACTTTTTACTCGAGTTCATCTTACTCGCTGTATACCTATGCGTACCTAATACGCCATGCATATAGCAACCTGTTGAGGTTATTCTATAATAATAATATGAAACGACCCGAAAGGTAACATTTTAACTATTTAAGTTAAGTTCTAATGTTCACGTTTCAACGATTGGAGTTGTCACTTAACGATAATAATGCATACGAAGTTTAACGTTCCAACGATTCAAGTTGTTACTTAACCTACTTCTTACTCGAGTTCATTTTACTCGCTGTATAACTATGCGTACCTAATACGCCATTCATATAGCAACCTGTTGAGGTTATCTATAATAATAAAAAGATGAAACGACCCGAAAGGTAACATTTTAACTATTTAAGTAATTTGCAATTTCTTCGGTTCACGCTTGAGTTGTCACTTAAATACATACGATGTTTAACGTTCCAACGGCTCAAGTTGTTACTTAACCTATTTTTTACTCGAGTTCATCTTACTCGCTGTATACCTATGCGTACCTAATACGCCATGCATGTAGCAACCTGTTGAGGTTGTCCTATAATAATAATAATATGAAACGAACCGGAAGGTAACATTTTAACTATATAAGTTAAGTTCTAATGTTCACGTTTCAACAATTCGAGTTGCCACTTACCGATAATAATGTATAAGAGGTTTCACGTTCCAACGATTCGAGTTGTTACTTAACCTATTTTTTACTCGAGTTCACGATGCAACGCCACGAGTTCATCTTACTCGCTGTATACCTATGCGTACCTAATACGCCATGCATATAGCAACTTGTTGAGGTTATCCTATGATAATAATATGAAGGTATACGTATAATTACGTATATTAGACACAAATTTGCAATTTGCTGTTAATGTTGAAAACGAAAATCAAGAGCTACGCGAACCAAGACCGTCGACTAGCGCATTACACGCGAGTTCCGATCGTTCGCTGGATATAGCCTACGTGACAATACTGGAGGATGTATCTCCACCACCAGTGATTAAAGGTGCTTCCAGCAGTGAGGATGTTCCACGAACAGAACCAAGCTAAGGCAAAATTAGCAGCGGTATTGCTTGTCTTGACGAGCCTATAAGACTCTTCTTAGTAAGGATAATAAAGATCCAACTGTTCTAAAGCTGCTGATTGATGCTGGGCGCATCATCTGTGACACACAACTCAGTGAGTCAATAACGAGGCGAAATTTCATATTGGCTGTACTAAAGAAGGACTTGAAAGATCAGATGCTGCTCACGATAATAGATAGTTTTCTTGTAGCCAAGAACTAGCCGAAACTTTAAAGACCGCAAAAGCGATCAATAAAACAGGTCTGGATTTCAAAGCTTCCACCTCTAACAAGACTACTGCTACAAAACCAAAGCATCAAGTCGTTAACAGAAATTGAAACGGGAAGGCTCCGGTTCAAAACCACAGACAGCAGCCATCGGCGCCCTCAAAGATGAAGGAGTCTGCACCTCAGAGGCAACAGCACTCGCCATCATCGAGGACATCGCGACTGAACTTCAGTCGCGGCCGCCGCTAGACAATACGGTAAATTACGCCGGTAGACTATTTTTTAAAAAAAACAGATAAATTGGTTGTAAAAACAACCAATGGTCACAAATAACCGCAGATAAAATAATTTTATCGTGGATACGTGGTTATGAAATTCCGTTCACTGAAACTCCATATCAGCATTGTATACCTCAACCCCGAAATTATGCACACTCAGAAAAACTTGAATTTGATCAAGCTATACATAATTTAATTTCTATAAGTGCTATACCTCACTGTGAGCCCTGTGAGGATATCCAATATCTTTTTACCCAAACCGAACGGAAAAACACGCTTTATCCTAAATTTGAAAAAGCTAAACGAGTTCATTCAACATGTTCATTTGAATTAGAAGATTTTAGAATAATGATCAAACTAATCTCAAGATGTTGTCTCAAGTCAACTATTGATCTCAAAGACGCATATTATTAAGTGAAAGTTCATGATAACTCTAAAAAATATTCAAGATTTAGTTTGAACGGTAACTTGTATGAATTTAATGCCCTACCGTTTGGTGTCAATACGGCACCTTTTGTCTTCACAAAAATAATGAAAACGGTGGTCAGAATGCCACGCTGTGCTGATTATTATCGACAATATATCTTAACGATACCTGTCTAATATCACATAGCTATAGCGAATGTATGGATAACATTACAAAAATGAAAAGTACATGAATTTGCCTGTAAGTTTACAGTCAGATTTCGATTGGTGGATTAAATCTATCGAAAATCCAAAAAATCAAATTACATTTGACGAATTCAGATGCTTCGACTATGGGGGGTTGGGGGATAGCCTGTGCGGGAAAAACGGCAAGCGGTAGCTGAAGTCGGGAAGAAAGAAAATTTCACATTCATAAGATTAAAAATTTGTCTAGAGGATTTATCCAATTGTCATATTATCTTGCGAATAGATAATACAACCGCGATTTTTTACATTAATCGTATGGGAGGAATCCAATTCCCCCATCTCACAAACTGACCAAAGAAATACGACAATGGTGTGAAGCGCGAATTCTATTTATAACAGCGCTATACATTCCATCTACAGAAAATACTATAGCAGATACTGAATCAAGGTGTATTCACCCGGATATTGAATGGGAACTATCTGATCTTGCCTTTCAGCAAATAATTAACAATTTCGGGCTACCAGAGATTGACATGATTGCTAGTTGAATAAATAAAAAATTTCCTGTATACATATCATGGCACAAAGACCCTGATGCTTGACGCTTTCTCTGTGAATTGGTCAAAATTGTATAAAAATACCATGAACCAGGAACCCGTAAAAACGGGTTCCCTTCCTTCTCAATAATTTTAAAAAAACATTGATGAAAATTATTAGCGACAAAGCTAAGTGCATTACTGGTCGGGCCAACATGGCCAGCTGAACCTTGGTATCCCCTATTTAACCAGTTTTTTACAAACTAAACCACTGGTTTTTTCAAACTTCTGAGGACCTAATAATCTCTCATTCCAGTTTCTGCCAGATCCAGCGGCAGATTACCCTGGATGCCAGAGTATTGTGCGGGAGTCTCTAATAAGAAAACTCCCTCCCGGGTCTTTAGACACATTAATAGCGTCTCTGTCAGATAATTAAATTAAGTAATATGATACTTACACATTCCAGTTATTATTCATGTTTTAACAGAGTTATTTCAATCGGGAGCGCTATACGGCACTCTAAATGGGTTTAGATCTACACCTTCCTTAGTATTAGGAAGTCAGATAAGCACAGACGACTGTGTTTTAAGATTGTGATTGTGTGTTTATGATTATTTAGGCTTCGCCCTCCCTTACCCAAGTATGAATCCACTGGGATACTACATTAGTAATTGAAACTCTAGCCACTTGGATTCCTAATTAATCTCATTCTTTAGAAAAAATCACTAAAGAAGCTAGTTACCCTGCTGGCGCTGGTAACAGCGCATAGAGTACAAACTATTTCAAAAATAGATATCCGAAATTATCAAAATTGGCGGAATGATATTTCCATTAGTATCCCTGACTTAATAAAAACGTCAAGTGTAAACGCAACTCAGCCAACGCTGATGCTGCCAATTTTTCGAGACAGACCTGACATAGGTCCGGCTTAATTATTAACGGATTATTTAAAAGTAATGTAGCGGCATTACGTGATCATCACACCTCTATTTTTATTTCTATAAAAAACCATATAATAAAGTTTCTCCCCAAACACTTAGCAGATGGATAAAGAGTATACGTTGTGGGTCTGTGGAATAGATATCACACAGTACTCTGCACATAGTACTAGACACCTCAAAAGCTCATAAGCTCGGTGTGAATTTGGATGTTATCAGGAAGACTGCCGGTTGGTCCGGCGGCTCTACAATATTTGCCAAGTTTTATAACAGGCATATAACAGACAGCATATACAGAATCAAATCATTGTTTTGCTAGAAGTAAAATTGATTGATTTATGCTAAAATTTACTGTAGCTATTATGTTAATAGTTTATTTAAGAAACATTACCTTTTAATTGAGTGATTAAGTACATTTATTATGTCAATTATTGAAGAAATATTAAATATATTTATTTCTGTAATACTTTCAACTGAAATAGATATTTCACAACTTCTCTCAACATCTACAAGTGTATATATAAAATCTCTTCAAACTCAATACTGTAACATAATTTAATGATTAAACGAACTTACCTGTAAGTTAAGTTCTATCATAATTATGTGAAGTAGTGAGTTTGAAGAGATAGCATCCCGCCCACCCAGATTACCTATTTCATAGGTCCCGAATAGTGAAATATCTACTTGAACTGATAAGCTCTGAACTAAATGAAGAACCAGCCGACCGCACGAAATAATGAAATTGTGCGGTCTACCTACATATTTTTTTTTTCTCTCTCTGAATTTAGTGCATAGACAAGGCGACATTATGCGTGCTACTACAAGTGTATATATAAAATCTCTTCAAACTCACTACTTCACATAATTATGATAGAACTTAACTTACAGGTAAGTTCGTTTAATCATTAAATTATGGTCTTTTTTTGGTACATCCGAAAAAACAGTTACAAAAATCAGAAAAGAAGGTGAGGTGGCTGCTCAGACGTCTACAAAAATTTCAACTCCGAGCAAAAAACGTTCTAGAGAGAAAAATATCAAACTAGATGATTTTGATCTTTGTGTTTTACGACATAAAATACATGAAATTTATGCCATGAGAAAAGAGTTACCGACTCTGACAAAATTGTTGCATGAGATGCGGAATGCAATTTATTTTAAGGGAAGTCGCACTACTTTATGGAGAATTATGAAGGAGATGGGATTTTATTTTCAAAAATGTAAATCCAAGAGTAAAGTATTGATGGAGAGATACCATATTGTAGCGTGGCGTTTCAGATACCTAAAAGCATTGCAAGATAATCGTAATCATGACCAGCGTCCAGTTGTATATTTGGACGAGACCTATATACACTCAACATACTGTGTTGGCAAAGTAAAACAGAAGACGGTGTTTTCACCTCGGACTCAAAGGGACCACGATGGATTATAGTACTAGCAGGTGGCGAAATGGGTTTTATACCCAATGCTCAACTTATTTTTAAATCTCAGTCTAAATCGGGAGACTCCCATGACGATATGAACAGAGTAAATTTTATAAAGTGGCTTTAAGATCTTCTTTTGCCGAATCTGCCTCCTCAGTCCATTGTAGTCATGGATAATTCGTCTTACCATACTGTAGCTATCAACTAAGCACCCACGATGTCAAGCACAAAAACTGAAATGCAAAACTGGATAGTGAATAAAGGTCTTGCTTATTTGCCGTCGATGATGAAAGCTCAATTATTCAAGAGCACAAGGAACCGGCTGTATATTGTTACGAGCTATAGGGTAACGCTTGATAGAAAGAAGCCGTTAAACAAAGAGTTACATTATTGAATTCAAAAGGGATCACTTGCAACACTATTCACTACAAAAATCACTAGTATTTCACTTTGTCACAGATATCACAATCAATAGTATTTCACTCAGTCACAGATATCACAATCACTACTAGTCGCTTTGAACTCACTCCGATGCGTATCGCTTGGTATCTCAATCGAAACTGTCCCTGGTAGTCTTGGGTACACAGCACGTGTGGTAGCACGTTTGTATCTACTCACTTCCACACAAAGAGTCACTGCCTCGTTTTATTTCAACGTGCTACCACAGCACACTCCACAGTTACCACACCACAGTCCACACCACAATTAGACCACAGATTCAAAGAACACCACACATCAGTGTGCCGAGTGAGTGAATGAGTCTCTGAGTAGTTGATTTGAAATTTGAATGAATGAAATCGAAAAGGTGAGTACAAGCCGTGGACCGCGGGGCGTTTGCGATACGTGCTAGGAGTAGTTATCTAACTGAATATGAAAACTTCAATAGTGTCTAAAAAATCATTATATTTTCGAAAAGAAAGGCAAGGGATTAAAAAATATCGCATAATTTTTATTTTAATATTTATAGAATTTTAAATTATAATGATGCGAGTTAAGTTCTAAGTGTCTTTTACTACGTTTGATTTCATCCGATCCGACACACAACACACATACACGTCTAGCAGGCGTGTGGCGATGTGGTGGTGAGTCACGTGTGTACGTGCGCCTCGATTGGCTCCTCCTCAGCTCGCCTCACTGTGGTAGCAAGATCGAGGCGAGGCGAGGCGTCGTCGCCTCGCCTCAATCGTGCTATCACAGCGTACTACCACAATTTTAAAAAAGAGTAGCTCGCACGAAACTCGTTTTATATGTGTGTGCTACCCATGATTAGTCCCTGGCCGCGTCCCGATCCGCTTATATATGCGCCGCAAATTGTGCTACCCGAATGATCTAGTTCAAGGTCAAATATGGACGTCCCTCTTTTACGCATACAGCCGTCCCTTGTACACACATCGAGAACTTTCCAGATGGTAGTAGATTATGTCCATCTCGTTCTATCACACATGTAGCTATCTCTCTCGCATTATTCTGGAACATTCGGTTAGGTAATAGGTACAATTGTTCCTCTCTTTGGCGCATATAGCCATCCTGCTCACACTTTCTTCTGCAAGTTTCGAGAGACATGATCGAGCCTAATCGTCTCTCTCTCTTTCGCACGTATAGGCTGTCCCTCTCACACACCTTCGAGAATGTTCCGCGGACCGGAGGGGTGTAACTTGGCCTGAAAATGGGTTTTCAGAAAATGGTGCCATGTAATTGCTTGTGTCCTGAAACGGACTGAAAACATGTTTCAGTCTGCTGAAAACGGCGTTAAGTAGGAGTAATTTTTGATTAACTGATATGTGTTAGGCCTTCCTCTGAAACGAACCGAAAACATGTTTCAGCCTGCTGAAAACGCCTATAAGTGTCGATTGGTATCAAAACTGGTTAAATCCATTTATGATAAATTAGCAGCATACTCGAATTTCCAATTTTACTATATGGCAAACCCGAGGGAGTTTAAGAATTATGCAGCTTTTTTAAATGAGATTTTAAAAAACAGTGAACTAATAACAACCTTATGTCCCATACATTAAAAGTCCAGAATCGAGTTTTTAAGATAGGATTTGACTTAGTTTGATAGTGAAGTGTGGATTTGACTTACTTTGATTGTGAGGTTTGTGGATTTGACTCTCTTTGAATGTTAACTGTGCGGATTTAGCTTATTTTGTAAATAACGTAAGTAAGGCTTAGAGGTTCATAACCTTTTGTAAAATCAACGATGAGATAAAAAAACACAAATGTACGTAAAATTTAAAAAGAAAATATTTATTTAGGTTATTTAAAATTTGGCTATTCTTCCACTAGATACCTTACAAAAAAAATCAAAATTAAAAAAAGGATGTAATTTTAAAAATCAAATTAGGTAATTCTTCCTCCATCTCACATCTTTCAAGAGCATAAAAATTATCACTCTCTATTTGGAACACGTTTTTATAATATTGTAGCTCCGGTAAAAGCTCCCATTGATCTCCGTAGTGAGTTGTTAGCAGCTTCTTCACGTCGACTAATTTTTCTTTTTTTACTGCCACGTTTATTTGTATGTTGGCTGGGTTAATTAGACTGACTTTTTTCTTCTTCTTGCATATATTTTTGTATGAACCCAAAACATTTTGATATGATTCTTCTGCTCGTACTACTACATTTTGCTTTTGTTTGTTTCTTTTGATGAAAAACCGCTTACTTTGTTTGATGGAAAAATGCATTGCGTTTGTGCTTTTTAGTATTTCAGTACTCGCTTCTTTCCAATTCTGAACCACGACTTCTGTTCCTAATTTCAAAACGGTTCCATGCTCGTCAAATAAATTGTAGTAACCTTGCGGATTAGGTATAATCTCGGTCTTTTTAATCTTTTTCTCAATCTGGGCAAATACGCGGTCTGGGGGCAGGAACGAGTGACCCACTACCGGAAACAGTAATTCCAGAGTTTTTATCCGTTCTGGAGCATAATCCATGAGATACTTGCAAAGCATTCCCAAAACCGATGTATTTTTGTTTTGGCCACTGCATCCATCTGCGACCAGTCGTATGGTCGTTGTTTTTTCGTATTTTTCTACATTAGAACATAGGCAGTGAAAAACAGCACTGGCGATTTCATTTGAGGCTTTTGGTAAAATATCTTCGGTCCATGTGTAAATGAAAACATTGTCAGCGCTCAATTTGCTTTTGGAACTGCCTACCACAATCGTGAAATTATAAGCATACAGTTGTCGCGAATAATAAGCGCTTTGGTCAGGGACTTTGGACATCGGCTGATTTTTTTGGCAGTCGAAACTTAATGTTAGTAACTCTTCTTTTTCTTCTTTCAACAGATTGTAAAAAGCCTTGGCCCTTAAATTATGCATTCTTTTAGAAATCATAAGATCTTTTTTCTTGTTCATGTCCGTTTCATGTTTAATTTGTTCATTTAATGTTGTAACGTTATAAATAAAAAGTTCGGGCGCCATTGTAACGTTGTATATAAGGTAGGGGTGCTGTTGTATGTACGTTACAAGAGATAAGGCCCAATGTTGCAAAACTGAGTTTTAGGAATTTCGTGACTGAGTGGGAAATTTGTAAGGATATTATCGTCCCATCCGAAAGAGCACCAAAAAACTCAATGTTACATACATTTGAAGCCCTATTTCGAATTCAGAGTTTAGGAGATATCAATGAAGTTACCTAGATAGTATTCAGTGGACAGCAATGTCCCTTTTGTTCAAGGACCGTCCGTTTTGGCTGGCTAATGGGGTTGTATTGTGGAGAGAAAATAAACTAAATTATTCCCAACAATAACATATATTACATAAACCATTCAAAATATTCATGAACCAAAAATAAATCAATATTGTTAATACTACACACTATTGATGCTTAAATCTTAAAACTAAGATATACAAGTATTGTTTGTTATCCTACAATACACGATTCTGCACACATAACAAGTGGTGTCCACTTCAAATAAATCTAATAGGGTTTTACCCTGGTAAAGTTAACCGTAGTCCAAATAGTTGATTAAATGAAATCTTGATATTCTAAAAGCTGAGTTATAACACAAATACCTTCATACACTAGATTAGCTTTGCAAGAAATGTCCGTAGAATCCCTTCCTAGTTTTTCAATAGTGTAGTAACATACAAGGAATTACACTTGGGAGAATTGTACTAGAACGGTGGACATCAGCTAAGCAGGTTGTACACTCCGGAGCTCACCGGGCGGGTTGGATGGTTTGAAGTCGAAGATTGTCCGTACGGTGAGTCAAGATATTAATGTGAAATATGGTAATTTGTCATACCATTGCGCAGGAATGTTTGTTACTTGTTGGGAAATCGGTGTGGCGTTCTCGGGGTCCTACGGCGGGAGCCGGCCAGTCGCGTCAGCTGGTCCTATTTGGTCTCGTACCGGAAAACCCGCTGTGAATTAACAGACAGCGTCTTATGATCGTGAAATGACACTATGGGACATTTGTATTAAGAGAACACTTGTCCGATCCAACTTGCAGTCGGTGAAGTAAAAAACAATAAAATATGGGAAAATTTCTCGCCTTTTATCGCGGATGATAATAGTAGCAGGGAGGCTCACCTTTTTACGGGTTTTGAAGGAACTCCAGAGATAACGCTCAGAGCAGGTGCACCGTCGTCGGCAGTCACTTGCAGGAAAAAAACCCATGACCGTTGATTTCGTTCGCAAGAAGATTGGATTCAAAAACGCTCGGCCACTGAACTCCTCACGCTTCAATCTACGTTTTTCGTACTACGAAGTGCTCACATTCACTACTATAACGATTTAATTATTTAATTCCACATTATAATTATTTCTGTAGGTAAACACTGTGGCTTGATATTTAGATGCAAATAAAATATATGAAATGCAAAATGTTTTCTTAAACACTCACTAAGTTCTATTGTATATTTATTAATGAAACATCTACGATCCCAACTACGCAGATAGCAAATAACAAATGTATCATGTCAATGACAAGCATCAACTGACACTCGACATTGACATCAATGAAAGAAAAAAAAGAAGAACCCTCCACACTATATCGATCCGAGCTTGACGAGTCACGCGGCTGACAGTCAAGTTTGACACAACGCAGAATATGCAGTCAACGTCAATGCCAGTGACAGCTGTAATCAGTTCGTGAGTTCTCCTATCAAATTAACCCTTTAATTCGCAGTGATAAACCTGACCGACATAATAAACAAAAAAATCCTGATCATCAGTTTCTATTTTATTCAAGACAATATTTATTCACGTCATAGTAAAAACAAAACGCAACCAAATAAATATTATAGATGGCAACAATTAGCACTATTATTATCACTTTTTCGCAAGATGGCGTCAAGGCGACTAGTTCCATGTGGATTGAAGGTAAATATTTATTGAAATTATATTTTTTACCCACTTTTCTTGTTATTGCACATTATCATTTACTTCTAAATTATATATTTCATTGATGCATGTGTAAACCATCTAATTTTATTCATAAAATAAGGATTTATGAGGTAATCAACATGTATGTCGCTTGTCACCGACACTGCGATGAATCCTGTAAAGTACTGAGCATCTTCAATGTTGTTCCCAAACAACACTGGTCATTTGACTGATGATAAAGCTACTTTGCATTTTGCACTAACTTCCACACTGGCTGTTTCTAACAATGCAAAATATGTTTTATAAATTATTTTTTATGTTGCATTTGCTATTTGGATATGCTTTAGGTGCGGTTTTGCATGTTTGTTTTTGTTTGCTTGCTTCAGATTACGCCAAAATTGCAACGAACGAGAACAATATTGGCACTTGTTCCACCTGCAAATGCACCGTCTAGTGAAAGTAGTGACTCTTCTGAAGATGAAGTAATAATCCAGCAGCCTAGGCTGTATAACGATGACGATGGTAATTCTACCTGCAGCTCTGAACCAAAGTCCTATCCCTCATCTTTAGACAACTTGAATATTTTTGAAACTTCTGATGATGAAAATGTCCCGCTCACTCAATTTTACGCACCATTGTCTGATGAAGAAACCATTCCATTATCACCCGTTATCAATCAAATGTTCCCTAAAGGTGGACCACAAGAACAGCTTCCCTTCATGCTGAATTCAGTTTCATCTGTCTTATCGCCATTGATGAGCACACCAGCTACTACAACCCGTTCAAAAAGAAAGGCTGATATTGCACCTAAGGTTGTGGCAAAACGAGTTAAGAAGTTTGTAAAGAAACCTCTGATATTTAAATGGAAAACCGGCAAGTTTCAACATGCGGCAACAGTAGAACTACCCGAATATCATTCTCCTTTTGATGCAAGCCTCAAATCACCTCTGGATTATTTTTACACATTGTTTTCGGAAGACATTATCGATCTTATTAGGGATAACACGAATTTATATTCAGTGCAAAGTGGAACTGCCAGAAGTATAAATGTAACAACGGATGATATAAAAGATTTTTTAGCCATTACCCTATTGATGGGTGTGGTTCAAATGCCAGCTTACCGAGACTATTGGAGTAACACTTTGAGATACCCTCTAATTGCTGATGTAATGACATTGAAAAAATATGAACAAATCAGGAAATACCTACACTTTGCTGACAATACAGACATGAACGATGACCGTTATTTCAAGGTACGACCCATCCTTGAAAAAGTCCGCACCAATTGTTTATTACTAGTGGAAGAAGGACGCTACAGTGTGGATGAAATGATGACCCCGTACAAAGGGACGAGAGCGGGAAGTAGACGCCAATACCTACCAAAAAAACCGAAAAAGTGGGGTTTTAAGATCTTTGTACGAGCAGGGGTATCTGGTTTAATATATGATTTTATCCCATATGCTGGTGAAGACACGTTCAGAAATCACTCTTTTACAGACTATGAAAATAGTCTGGGCCTCGGAGCTAAAGTTGTCATAGCACTTTGCAAAACCATACAGGAAAAACCCGCAACTGTATTCTTTGACAACTTTTTCACCTCCTTGGAGTTGATACACCATCTGCGAAACGAATACGGCCTTTTTAGCTTAGGAACTGTAAAAAGTAACAGATTGAGAGGCTGCCAAACCTTGTTACTCTCTGACAAGGCCCTTGCAAAAAAAGGCAGGGGTGCTAGCCAACAGCTTGTCTGTAATCAGAATAAACTTGCGGTGGTAAAGTGGTTGGACAACAAGGTTGTTACGCTAGCAAGCTCATTTGTGGACTCTCATCCAAAAGAAAAAATAAAACGATACTCGAAAGAAACTAAATCAAGGGTTGACGTAAATTGTCCACAAATCGTAAAGCAATACAACGCTCATATGGGTGGGGTCGACTTGGCCGACATGTTGATCTCATTGTATCGCTCTAGCTTCAAAACAAAAAGGTGGTATATGGCACTATTCACACAAGCTCTCGACATCTGTGTCAATAATGCCTGGCTGCTGCATAGAAAAGATCGTCCCGATAAGAAAAACCAGATGACCCTCAAAGTATTTCGAATTGGAGTTGTAACAGAGCTTCTGCAAAAAAACAGAATGCCACAGACAAACTCCAATGAGAATGAGGCATCTGTGAAGATTAAAGCTCCTGTTGCTCCAAGACCACCCGATTCTGTGCGTTACGACAACGTGGGACACTTACCAATATTTGTGTCTCAAGGAAGGTGCAAATATTGCAAAAAAGGATATACAAGTGTGTGTTGCATTAAGTGTAACCTTAGGTTATGCATGTTAGAAAAAAGAAATTGTTTTTATCAATACCATGTTAAGGTGTAGGTAGATTACCTATCTTTTGTCAAAATTTGATGATTTTGGATGATTTTTTAGTATAAAATAAATGTGTTTCTGCAAAAATTTTCTATTCTTTCATAGAAATTCCTAAATTCTATACAAGCCGCAGTGTTGGTAACGTACAACATAAAATCGTTACATACATCACTGTATGTTTCGCAATGTTGTTCCTTACCGACATATGTTTTCTCAAAAACTATAATAGCTAGATTTTTTTTTTAATATCTAAAGGCATATTTAGACTTTAGGTTAACCCCCCAAAACAGAAAAAAACAACATTTTTGATTATTTTTTGTCTGCGAACTAAAGGGTTAAACATACAACTGTTATGTTGTTTTGCCGAAATGTGTATGAAGTGATTGTGAAACTAATGTTCTGAGGTTTGTTAAGTAGCAACGCTACAATGTTAAGCATGTAGAACACACGTCTGTTGCCGGAGTGCCAAAACCAATATTAAATGATGTATTGAAAATTCGTCGGAAATAAGATGCCTTAACACCTTTGAACTGTTCTTCTGCTTGTGCAATATACATTTTATATAATTTATTTATATTTAAATTTGACGCAAGATATTGCCGACTTTTTATTTTACTGCGACAATAATGAATTTCAAGTGGCACTAATTTTTTAATGAAGTCTTTTATAGATTGTTTATAGGTTGCGTACTTCTTTTCTTTACGGTTTCCTCCTCTATTTTCAGATGCTGATGCTCCGTTGTTCTTAAAATTGCGCATAATTACACCATTTACTCTTCCTTTTTTGAGTCCTATAATTGCTAGAAATGTTTTTCTGCATACTGGTACCAAGCAGTTTCTTCGCCGACCGTAGTAAGTAATTTTGACATTTTTCTTATTACCTGTTCCTGATTGAGGACGACGGCGCTGTACAGGAGATATTTTAGTGTGTTGAAGAATAAAATTGTCTTGATCTATTTTCTTTGTTGATTTATAAAAAGCATTGTTAAATTTTATTATGTCGTTTTTTGCTAATGAAGTGCATCTATAGGCTTTTTAAAAATGTTGACATGGTATTCTGATATCTGGTGGCGCTTTAGGCGAATATCTGTAATTAAAACACAGTAAATAAATGAATTAAATTAATAAAAAGAATTTATAGCAACTTAAGCTTTCCAAGGTCAGAGCGAATAGGTATCTAAATCAGCATGCTTCATCTTCGGCTAATATCGTCACTTACCATCAGGCGAGATGCTAGTTAAACGCGGACTTATACACTTTAAAAAAACTTGGTACAATATTATAGCGCAAAAGACACGTAAAAACATAATATTATTATACATACGACACAAATCTAGTTAACTTACTGAATTAATTCCTATAATAATAAAATCTAAGGCGTGCCAAGTTTTGGAGGAAATCGGAATGAGCTAAAATAACCAAAAACAAAAGCTAAAAAAATAACAATCCTTGTAGATCAGTTCTTGAGATCAAACAATTATTTTGACCTATGATGTTCTTTATTAATTCCAAAGGTTTCATTCATTCAAAGGTTGAGAGCCACTGATACTACGAAATCCCTATTCGATCGCCTGAATGTTTACTTACCTAGAAATCTTAGCTCTGTTGCATTTCCATGAAGCTTTTTGTTGCAAAGGCTTTCTTGATAAATTAGGAGGGGTTTCAACAATTTGATTTGAATTTTCTTCCATTTTTTATATTAAATTTTACATAAAACCTCACAGCAGACAAGTTGTCGTGGTAAAATCAGATTCAACACTAAAACATCATGGCCGACTCGCTATAGAGAATCCTCGACGCTGATTGGCCGAATTGGATTTGGCCGAATTTGAATGTTAACAGAGCTGGATTAGGCAAGTTTTGATACCAAAGCCGTTTTTCAAACCATTTTTTCTTGTAAATAACGTGAACTTGGCTATTTTTGTAAATCATTAATTTAAAATTTACATGACGGTGAATATTTCCCAATTCTTAGTTTAAAAATAACCAATTTTGGATCTGGCCAAGTTTGATACCAATCGCCTCATAAGTGTCCGAAAATTTAAAAAAAATGTTTCTGCTTGTTTCCCTTTAACCCGTCTCCGTAACAATATGAAGTTGACTGTATATTGGAAGAGCATGATCATGCAGTGTTAAGGCTTCCGCCTTACCACTGTGACTTAAATCCCATAGAACTTATTTGGACTCTATTAAAAAGGCGAATTGCAGATAAAAACGTCGGACAAGAAGCAAAAAATATTGTTAAAATAACCGAAGAAGCATTTTCCAGTATAACTCCGGAAGAGTGAAAAAAAGAATGTGAAGACTATAGAAACAAAATACTACAACGATGGCATATCTGTAGACGAAGAAATAGACAGATTCATAATTGACGTGGGAAACGACAGCGACACTTTTGATGATAGTGATACGGATAGTAATATTTCGGGTGTAGGTCCTTTAAATGATCAGTTATTGTAAAAATACGTAATCGATTGTTTGTTTCTTTAATAAATTCTTTTCTAAACTCGTGTAATCTTATTACTTCGTGTTGATGGAAGATAGATAAATCTATAAGATAAATAAAAGAGATAAATAAATAAGATAAATATAATAGATAAATAAATATTGGCTGTACTCACAGTTTTATTACGAAAAAAAGAAAACTGCTGTCCATTTAATTCTTCCCTAGTCGCTACTTATTTTCCTCCTAATTTTAGGTAATATATTTTTGAACAAGTGTCAATACTGATTTCCTTGCTACCAATACCAACATTAATTGGTTGGCCAAGGGAATTCTTATGTGAAACGCACTATACCTACAGACTGCATACAAACGATGCAGATAAAACAAACTATTATAATATTACATAGTTAACATTGGTTCATATTTATTGATGTTTATTTCCAAATGAGAGTTATTCAAAAAGGTCGACCCCACTGTCCTGTCCCATGAACTCTTGTATTTTTTTTATTTAAAACACCTATTGTGTTAGAATAAATTGATCCAAAATCGTAATTTTGTTGTACAGAACAATGTTTTTGGTTCCAAATAATTTATTTCTTAAATATTGAGATTGATATAATCAAAAATATTGAGTAAAGTTCAAAGTTATCTTTCAAACACGTATGCTTTAACAGTGTTTCAGTTATAAGCGACTTTATTTTTTGATTAATAGAGTTGAAAAACATTTCTAGAGAGCTTTGTTCGCTATCCTCAAGCGCCTTTGTTCTGAAATAAGTAGCCACAAGAGAGCGGAATGCCGACGTCACAACATCAAAACCCCTCGCTATGCATCACACTGCTATCATTATTTTTGTGTACATTACTACGTAAGTGTCCTATCCAGGATGTACTTTTAACAAATATTCTACATAATGTACAAAGGCATTTTGAAAACTGTTGGATAGTGTATAATCTGCACAACATATATTCATAGTGGCAATTTTTTCTTTATCTATGACTACTGACCTGTCAAGTCTCTCTGATTGTGATTTGCTCTCCGACATCATGTTTTATATAAAAATTAATAATCGTTAATAATCTTTGGACCCGTCTGCATCTTGAAGCGACATGTGTAATTGATTTATAACTGTGTACTATGCTGACAATTATTGCGGACATCTTTTCTGAGTAAAAGCATTGCACCGCACTCCACGTGTTTTATTTTGTCGACTTGCCTACGAATCTCCTGCTAAACTAAGCAGGTGCTCTCACTACAACAAAAACTACCTTTTTAATGTAAAACTATGACGTAAGAATGGTACATATCTACCTAATTAGTATTCATTCAACAACAATTCTTTACAACCTAAGGTGAATCCATCTACCACTTAAATAAACTTAATTTCCATTAAGAGTTATTTAAAAAGAACCATTGGAACATGAACTTTGCATTGTGTTATTTGATAAAATGTCACTCAAATCCAATGTAAGTTACAATAAAAGACAAGAGTGGCAACAAGATGTTAGTGGTTTTGTTACAAATGGACAAGAAACACGACCTGAATTCGCAGATCATGCACAGGTTTTCATGATAAGAGGCTTATTAAAAAATTATAAGCAACCTGTAGCATATACATTTTCGCAAGCTGTCACAAAGGGCCCGGAACTTGCAAAGCAATTGAAAGCTGTCATAACAGAGTTACAAGCTGCTGGGCTTATTGTTGTAGCTACTGTATGTGACCAAGGCACTAATAATATGCAGTGTATAAAAATTCTAACACAGGAGACACGAAGCACTCTCTTAAGAAAGGGACAGGAACCAGTGGAAAATTTAATTATCATCAATGACCAAGAGATCATACCCTTGTATGACCCACCCCATCTGATAAAATGTATACGAAATAATTTAATCTCAAAAGATTTAAAATACGAAACCAAAACCGCAAAATTGTCCCACATAACTTGTCTTTACAATGAAAATCCAGGTTACAAGGGAATACGTTTGGTGCCCAAATTAACCAACTATCACTGCATTCCGAGTAAAATTCCACGGATGAAAGTAAAATATGCTACCCAAATATTTAGCCAAACTGTGGCAACAAATATGGGCTACCTTGCAGGTAAGCATGCAGCCTTATGATATGGCTCTTATTAATAAACTATCTTAAGCAGCGGCTTGGTTAAACTATGTTATTTTTTATGCTGTTTGGTAACGAGACGAGCTGATCGTTTGCCTCATGGTAAGCATAACGCTGGCCCATAATAATTGCAGTGCCACTCAGAACTTTGAAACACAAAGGCCTGTGCTCGTTACCCTAAGACATTAGATATTAGGTCTCAAAGACTCATACGTATTATGAAAGAATTATTAAGACGGATCCTTGACGTATTATGAAAGAATTATTAAGACGGATCCTTGGACAGTCACGTGTCAGCTATGAAGAATTGGAGACTATTTTGTGTGAATGTGAGGCGGTAATGAATAAGCGACCTCTCACATATTATATGTTCATCATGACAACAACAGTGCTTTGGAACCATTGACACCAGCATGCTTCATACAATGTATTCCACACAGCGATGTGACTGACTTGGATTAAACAGATGCTAAAACATTAAATTTAAGGTATACAACAGTGCTTTGGAACCATTGACACCAGCATGCTTCATACAATGTATTCCACACAGCGATGTGACTGACTTGGATTAAACAGATGCTAAAACATTAAATTTAAGGTATAAGTATATACTAAAACTCAAAGAAGACTTCAAACAACGTTTCAAGATAGAGTATTTAACAGCACTAATCCAGAAAGGTAAAGATAGATAAGATGACTAATTTGAATGTTGGAGATGTGATGTTAATAGAAACTGAAGAAAGACACCCTGAAGTGGCCAATGGGAATCATAGAAGAAATATATACAGGTAATGATGGTATCTGTAGGACTGCAAAGGTGAAATCTACAGGAGGATATAAGATAAGACCCTTTCAAAGGCTTTTCCCCTTAGAGGTGAGTAGTTCACAGATATCTCGTACAGAGGAGTTGCCTGACTATTCTTCTCTACAGGAGGATATAAGATAAGACCCTTTCAAAGGCTTTTCCCCTTAAGAGGTGAGTAGTTCACAGATATCTCGTACAGAGGAGTTGCCTGACTATTCTTCTTCAACAGAGAGCCAAACTTCAGAGGAAGGAGATACACAGGAACAGAGTTTACCTAACAATGATATCCTGTTATCAGCAAGGAAGACTCGTTGCGGGAGAACAGTAAAATTACCATGTACACCATTTAATTGCTAATCATTTTTCTGTTCACAGGATTTACTGATGCTGAGCAACTCTAAACTTTATTACCTTGTGAAATTACTAATAAAATAATGTTCTTATTATAGTAACTAGAATAAATTATAATTAGTACCAGTATGGACACATAATTGATTAAGAAAAAGACACATTGATCAGTTGTAACATTTTGGTAAATTGTGGATCATAAAAATAACATTGTTTATTGTAATACACCAGTAGCTAATAACCGAATGTTCGAACGCATAGAACATTTACTATGTATGTGCTACTAAACCAATATTGTACTTAGTATTCTATGTATAAGTCACTTTAAATACTTACCCTTTTGAACTTTTATTACAAATTGTGAATATTTTCAGTTATCTATCATAACTATGATGATTATTCATGCACAATGCTCATACCTGACCTATATACAGTTGTGGTCGTATAATTAAGAACGATTTGTAGTTCCAGATTTTTTTAATCTAAATCATGTCATGTGTAGGTATCTATTCCATTTTAGAAGTAACTAGTTATGTTATGAAATAGCTACATGAATAGAGCAAACGGGATTATATAGAATAAAATCGCGAACTATTTTTTTTACAAATTTTGTTTAATCTGTATAGTAACAAATTCAAACAGTAATGAAGCTGGACAAATAATTAAGAACGATTTATTAAACCGCTAGAGAGTTGTTTTATATAAAGCTTAGATTAAATAAATCACATTGTGCTGAACGCACCTCTTTTCTACTGCGTTTATTTTTAAATTGTTTTTGTAGATATTGTTTTGCTTTTGTTTTTGCTGTGTCATGTCATTCTTAGTTTATTTTATAGAACTACCATCAGAAAACCAGCTTATTTTATTATTTAAAGCTAAATAACTTCAGTTCTCAACATTTGGCCCATAAATATCATCCGTATGTTTGCCATTGTTTGAGACTGTGAAACCAAAATATGATTCCACTTATTAATTACTTCATCATTTGCTACTGCCAATGCTGGAATATCTTGGGCATGTCTAACCTTCGTATTTCTAAAATTAAGCACTAATCCAAATAACCCTGGTTGCGCTGATTCAATATGAATAATAGTACCGCCAGCAACTGGAAGAAATTGACCCTCAAGTAACGTAACACCATTCACAACAACATTTGGCCTTGAAGGTAAAGGGATAATCTGAATAGCAGCCTCACGCAATCCAGCAATGTCACGAAGAACGTCAAAATATACATGCGTAGAAATAATGTAACCCGGAACATGGACCTCACGCGGCTGCGCCGCAAGAATCATGTATTCCTCAATTCCAGTCTTATACAAAGCATTAGCAGGAACGATCCCACCAGCCTCTGCTCGCGTATCAGTAATCAAATTACGAGAAGCGTGCTGTGCGCCAACCAGTCGAATCACACCCGGAACCGATAGATGAAAATCATTACGAACAGACCGGGAAGAATACTCCTCAAATATCCGAGCGTCAATAGCATACCTATCTAGCAAATTAGCTAACAAAGCTACCGAGCAATGTTTGGAGCTGCTGCTCCTTGATGTTTGAAAAACGTCTTCTTCGGTAAAAACAAACGTATTTACGTATAATTTTTGGATATTTCAATAAAACGATGTTGGTTTCGGTTAGCTGGAATTGATGGGGTTGAAGCAACTTTGCAATCAGCCATCCCAAAAACCTTCAAAACTTTGTCGACATACTTCTCTTGGTCAACTTTGATTCCAATATCGTTCTGCGTTATGTGCATTCCCAAAATATGCTCTGCCTTTCCAAAATCCTTCATTTCAAATTTTGACATAAGGTCTCTCTTTACTTTCCGCAGCTCTTCCGCGTCGTTCCAAAAAATCAGCAGATCATCAACATACACTGCTAAAATGATGATCTTCTTGTCCTGGGATCTCATGTAAACACATGGCTCATTTTTTGATCGTTTGAACGACAACTTCAATAACTCATTATTTAGCTTATTATTCCAAGTTCTGGGGGATTGCTTCAGCCCGTAAAGCGAACGTTTAAGGAGACACACGTAATCTTCCTTTCCTTTTTCCTCGTAACCCTCCGGTTGCTTCATGTAGACTGTCTCTGACAAATCTCCATTCAGGAAAGCTGTTTTTACGTCCATTTGGTCAATGTTTAGGCCATTCTTAGCTGCTAACGCTAGGAGGACTCTCAGTGAGCTATGTCTCACCACTGGAGAGAATGTCTCGTCATAATCGATGCCCCATCTTTGGCTAAAACCTCTGGCAACAAGCCGAGCTTTGTATCTACGTTTATTTCCCGCCTCTTCTTTGATACGAAAAATCCATTTCGAATCTACCAGGTTGCTCGCTTGTTCAGGTTTTACCAAAATCCAAGTACCGTTTTTCTTTAGAGCATCAAACTCCTCCTGAATTGCAGCTTTCCATTTTGTACTGTCAGGCCTTGACAGTGCATCTTCCACTGTAATAGGATCATGTTCTGTTTCCACTGCATGGTACAGAACATGATCCGGGAACTCTTTGGGTTTCCTATCTCTTAGTGGGTACCTCCGTTCCACCTCTTGTGATCGAACCTCAGTAGCATCCGATTCACAATCTTGAAACTCCATATCCTCGGGTTCTTCAATAACTACTTCATGTTGAACATGATTTTCACCAAAATTCTCTTGTTTTTGATCCACTCTAGGAACATTTACAACAACATCATCCTCTTGATGATGTTCCAGAACATCTGGTTCATCTTGCAGGAGTATTATTTCAGGTTCCCCTTGTGGCTCTATGCATTTCTGATTCTCCAAAAATACAACATCTTTTGCCTTAAATATTTTTCCGGAACTAGAATGCACAAGACGATACGCTTTCGCGTTGTCGTCAAAGCCTGTATGAATAAGTTCTCTACTCTTAACATCCCACTTAGTCCTCTTTTGATCAGGAATGTGCATAAATGCTTTGCACCCAAAAGTTTTTAGCATGCTCAGGTCACACTTCCTCCCTGACCATTTCTCATCCGGAGTCATATTCTTCACCGCAATCGTTGGTGACTTGTTCTTTAAGAACACGGCGTGATGGACAGCTTCAGCCCAAAAACGTTTTCCTAATCCGGACTCATGTAGCATGCTTCTTGCTTTATCGCAGATTGTGCGATTAGCCCGTTCAGCTACACCATTCTGCTCTGGCGTATACTCGACCGTCAGTTGATGCTGGATTCCGCAATTCTTCAGAAAATCATTCATCCGTTTATTGACATACTCGGTCCCATTGTCGGTGCGCAGGATCTTTATTTTCTTGCCGCATTGATTTTCTGCAAACGCCTTAAAATCCTTAAATTTTTCAAAAACTTCACTTTTTTGTTTCAAAAAATAAATAAACGTTTTTCGCGTAAAATCGTCAATAAACGTCAAAAAATATTGGAATCCGCTAATAGAAGGTATACTCATAGGTCCGCACACGTCTGAGTGCACTAAACCTAACGCTTCTGTAGCTCTCGTTGCATCAGTTTTGCGAAACGGCTGTTTCGTTTGCTTTCCCATAATGCAAGATATACACTCCAGTTTAGAAGAACTGTCAGGAAAACTTACCCCTGTTGCCATCTTATCTCTCAGTAGTTTGAGGTTATGCATACCAAGATGTCCCGCAACGAGAGCTACAGAAGCGTTAGGTTTAGTGCACTCAGACGTGTGCGGACCTATGAGTATACCTTCTATTAGCGGATTCCAATATTTTTTGACGTTTATTGACGATTTTACGCGAAAAACGTTTATTTATTTTTTGAAACAAAAAAGTGAAGTTTTTGAAAAATTTAAGGATTTTAAGGCGTTTGCAGAAAATCAATGCGGCAAGAAAATAAAGATCCTGCGCACCGACAATGGGACCGAGTATGTCAATAAACGGATGAATGATTTTCTGAAGAATTGCGGAATCCAGCATCAACTGACGGTCGAGTATACGCCAGAGCAGAATGGTGTAGCTGAACGGGCTAATCGCACAATCTGCGATAAAGCAAGAAGCATGCTACATGAGTCCGGATTAGGAAAACGTTTTTGGGCTGAAGCTGTCCATCACGCCGTGTTCTTAAAGAACAAGTCACCAACGATTGCGGTGAAGAATATGACTCCGGATGAGAAATGGTCAGGGAGGAAGTGTGACCTGAGCATGCTAAAAACTTTTGGGTGCAAAGCATTTATGCACATTCCTGATCAAAAGAGGACTAAGTGGGATGTTAAGAGTAGAGAACTTATTCATACAGGCTTTGACGACAACGCGAAAGCGTATCGTCTTGTGCATTCTAGTTCCGGAAAAATATTTAAGGCAAAAGATGTTGTATTTTTGGAGAATCAGAAATGCATAGAGCCACAAGGGGAACCTGAAATAATACTCCTGCAAGATGAACCAGATGTTCTGGAACATCATCAAGAGGATGATGTTGTTGTAAATGTTCCTAGAGTGGATCAAGAACAAGAGAATTTTGGTGAAAATCATGTTCAACATGAAGTAGTTATTGAAGAACCCGAGGATATGGAGTTTCAAGATTGTGAATCGGATGCTACTTAGGTTCGATCACAAGAGGTAGAACGGAGGTACCCACTAAGAGATAGGAAACCCAAAGAGTTCCCGGATCATGTTCTGTACCATGCAGTGGAAACAGAACATGATCCTATTACAGTGAAAGATGCACTGTCAAGGCCTGACAGTACAAAATGGAAAGCTGCAATTCAGGAGGAGTTTGATGCTCTAAAGAAAAACGGTACTTGGATTTTGGTAAAACCTGAACAAGCGAGCAACCTGGTAGATTCGAAATGGATTTTTCGTATCAAAGAAGAGGCGGGAAATAAACGTAGAACATTTGATAGCCGCAAAAAGGGTGCTCAGATATTTAAAGGGTACTAAATGTTTTGGGCTACAGTACAAGAAGACTGGAATGCATAAGGTACAGGGCTATGCAGATGCTAGTCATGCCACTTGTCATGATAGGAGATCATACTCGGGTATGGTTTTTCTGCATATGGGAGCTGCAATATGTTGGGAAAGCAGAAAACAGAGGACGATTGCTCTATCCACAGCGGAGGCTGAATATGTGGCTATGTCAGAAGCTGCTAGAGAAGCAATTTTCTTAAAGAGATTGATTGCAGAGATCACTGGCAAAGTTGAGGTGCCAATAAAGATCTTCAGTGACAGTCAATCTGCTGTTGCTATTGCGCAGAACCCTGTACACCATCAACGCACAAAGCACATAGATGTGCGACACCACTTTGTAAGAGAGGCAGTTGAGCATGGCCATATTGAATTAGAGTATGTAGAGACAGGTCGTATGGTTGCGGATGCTTTAACGAAACCTCTGTTGAAAGGGAAGTTTAACTGGTGTACGCTAGGTATGGGTGTTGTGTGATTATGTGATATGTGATGGATGATAGTAGAGAAATGAATTTAAGGAGGAGTGTTAGAATAAAAAGAGTCTTTATGTTTTTATATATCGATCTTTTTGTTCTGTTTCAATTTATTTTTCTACGTGTCTTTTGTTATTATTCCGTCAATATATTCCTTTGAAGGTGTCACAAAATAATAAAACGAAAAATATAAGTTTTATCTAAACTTTTATTTCAACTACGTTTTATATAGCAGTTTTCATCTCTCCTGTATCCACCAAATGTTGAGAACTGAAGCTATTTAGCTTTAAATAATAAAATTTGCTGGTTTTCTGATGGTAGTTCTATAATATACTGAGAATGACATGACACGGAAAAAACAAAAGCAAAACAATATCTACAAAAACAATTTAAAAATAAACGCAGTAGAAAAGAGGTGCGTTCAGCACATTTCTCCCCTTTTTTTGATAGGAACCAATTTCTTCAGAGGTCTCCGAAACACCCCAGTGGCAGTTGTAACATCGGCGACGCGTATGATGCCGTCTCTGCCAGGAAACACTGCAGTGACTCGTCCTCGTGGCCACGACCCTCTTGGCAGGTTCCCATCAGCTAGAAACACTACGTCACCCACGGCAATACTGGGTATAGTACCCTGGCCTCGTCTCGGCACAAGGGTAGGCAGGTATTCTTTCACCCAACGCTGCCAGAAGTGGTCAGATAACCTGACGGCTCTTCTCCAACTACTTCTACTGATCATATCGCGATCCGACAATACGCCTGGGATTGGACGACCTGAGGAAGCTCCGATCAGAAAATGCATGGGCGTAAGTGCCTCATCACTATCCGCCTCAACCGCAACGTGTGTAATAGGG
Source organism: Crocallis elinguaria (assembly GCA_907269065.1). Lineage (NCBI taxonomy): Eukaryota > Metazoa > Arthropoda > Insecta > Lepidoptera > Geometridae > Crocallis > Crocallis elinguaria. The sequence continues at coordinate 7,206,584 of OU026076.1, forward strand.
CGGGTGTTTACAAGTGCTTCTGCTTCCGCCAGCAGTGTTATTAGAATTTCTTCTGACGGAGCTCGTTCATTGAGTGTAACTTTGAGTGCGACCTTTACACTCTTGACAAGACGTTCCCATGCTCCACCCATAAAGGGAGCCGCGGGGGGAATGAATCTCCAATTTATTTTTTCATTCGCAGCAAATGAATTAGTTGCGTCAGCATATAGTGCTCGCATTTCTCTGTTGGCACCCACAAATGAAGTTCCATTATCTGACCACAGCTCTGTCGGAGTCCCTCGACGCGCTATAAATCTGCGGAGGCTCATGATGGCTGCATCAGCGGACAGATTGCTAACGACCTCTAAATGTACAGCGCGGACGACCAAGCAAGTGTACAGAGCGATCCATCTTTTTTCTCGTCTCCTGCCGACAGCAACTTGTACCGGTCCGAAATAATCCAGGCCGACAAACGAAAATGGGCGACGGTGGTGCGCTAGCCGAGCTTCAGGCAAGTCACCAGTTGGTGGCTCAAAAGTGACGGCCCGACGTAAACGGCATCGTTGGCAATTGTATGAGACAGATCGTACGGTGTTTCTTAGACTCAATATGAAGTACTCTTGCCGAAGCTCATTCACTACTAATTCTGTATTGCCGTGGGCAGCTTTCTGATGATATCGTTCTACTAAAAGGTTAGATATGTCACTCTCTGTTGTAACTGCACTGTCATGTGAAAGGTAAAAACGGGTTAATTATATTAATAAAGAAAGTACAAACATAATATGGTACCAGTTTTCCTTTAGGTTATTGGCAGTTTACGCTGATATTGTTATGAAATAGTGAAAGATTTGCAAGTTGAAGAAAAATGGCTGAAATTGAAAGTAGCCATGGTGTATGTGGAATACAAAAACTCCGCGGCACGGACAACTTTGCAGATTGGAAATTTCAAGTAAGGAATTACTTAGAGAATAAAGACTGGTGGAAAGTTATTGAGATAGAGGCGATAGATGAAAAGCTAGCCGATATTGATAGAAAAGCCAGGACCACTATCTGCCTATTAATAGAACCCTTGTGTTTCACACACGTATATAAGGCCAAGACCGCGAAAGACACGTGGATCAATCTTTGTAAGGCTTTTGAAGACAAAGGGTGGGGAAGGCGTATAACACTACAAAGACAATTATGGCAGTGCAAATTAGAAAATTTTGAGTCGATGGAGAAATACATTTCTAGGATTGTGTTCCTAAGTCAGCAATTGGCAGATATTGATGCCGAGATCAAAGATGATTGGATCGTTTCCATAATGTTGAGCGGCTTGACAGAGGAATATAACCCCCTGATTATGGCTGTAGACAACTGTGGTAATGAAGTAAGTCTAGAGCAAATAAAAAATAAATTGCTGCAGGAAGCAAATCGACAAAAGGATGCGATTTCTGATGTTCAAGCTTTGGCTATTAATAAATCGAAAAATGTTGCAAGATCGTTTCAGAAAACTGATGATCGTAAGCCAAGGATCTTTAGATGTTACAGATGCCATCAAGAAGGCCATAAAGCGTCGGAGTGCAAGAAGAAGCAAACTGCAACTTCGAACATTTGCATGAATACGGGAGAGAAAAATCCGTTTAACAAGAACTGTTGGTATTTAGACAGTGGGTGTTCTAATCACATGACCCACGATAAGAGTAAGTTATCTGACTATAAAACTCAGAAAACGAATATGAAAATTAAAGTGGCAAATGGAGAAGAATTGTCAGTTCGAGGTCGAGGGACGGCTGAGCCCAATGTGAGCAGAGATGCAAAGTTAACATTAGAAAATGTTTTGCATGTTCCCGGACTATCAATGAACTTAATTTCTGTGAGTAATCTCGCTTCGAAGAATTATGCGACGAATTTCAACAAAGAAGGTTGCACTATACAAAGAAATGACCAAATAGTTGCGACATGTCATGAAGTTGGTGGCATATACGAATTAAAAGAAAAAGAAAATTATTTGGCCAACTTGACAATGTCAAATGAAATTTTGTCAAATCTTTGGCATAAGCGTTTAGCACATTTGAGCAGAAATTACATGAATTCTTTGAAAAATCTTGTTACTGGAACGGAATACAAGATTGAAGATTTAAGCGAACCTTGTATACCGTGCATCAGTGGAAAGACGAGCAAAAGTCCATTTAAAAATAAAGGCACGAGAGCAAAACAGTGTCTAGAGATCGTTCATTCTGATCTCTGCGGCCCAATGGAAGAACCTTCGTTCAGTGGTAATGTATATATGTTACTGTTCATCGATGATTACACACGAAAGACACATGTCTATTTCTTACGAAATAAGAGCCAGACGTTCGATAAATTTCGTGAATACAAGGCAGAAGTAGAAAAAGAGACGAGTAAGTCGATACGCATTTTTAGATCCGATAACGGATTAGAATTTTGTTCGAAACGGTTCGATGATTATTTAAAGTCCAGTGGAATTAAGCACCAGAAAACGGTCCCTTACACTCCACAGCAAAATGGTGTTGCTGAAAGGGCGAATCGAACGATTATAGAGAAAGCGAGAACATTATTATGCGAAGCAAATTTAAGTAAGAAATTTTGGGCAGAAGCAGTTGATACGGTTGTATATTTAAAGAACAGAAGTCCCACAAAAGCTGTGATGAACGCTGTACCTGAGGAATTGTGGACAGGACGAAAAGTAGACCTCAGTCACTTGAGGATTTTCGGCTGTTTGACATTTGCGTTATTACCAAAGCAAAAGCGACGAAAACTTGACATGAAGACTGAACCTTTGATATTTATAGGTTACTGTACTAATACAAAAGGTTACCGATTGATGCAACCAAATACTGGTAAAGTTACAGTTGCAAGAGATGTCAAATTTTTGGAGAATACTTTTCCTGGTGATAAAGGTACACCGAAAAGCACAGTTGTTCCTATAGTGCTTGAGGAGGAACAAAGAGAGCCTGTGCGTACCTCATTCAATGGGAATGATGACAGTGAGGACGAGTTCTTGGAAGCTGGAGATAACAGCGTAGAGTCTATTGATATACAAACAGACGAAAATATACCTGCGATAGTTTCTGAGCCAGTTTGTGAATTGACTGAACCAGAAAATGTTAATGAACTAGGTCATCTAGAAAGAAGATATAATCTTCGAGAGCATAAACCTGTTAACTACAAGTGTAACGCTGTTGCAGAAATTGACGGCGATCCTGTGACGATTGAAGAAGCGTTAGCGAGACCCGATCATGAGATGTGGCAAAAGGCCATAGACAATGAGCTACAATCATTGAAGGAGAACGGGACATGGACTCTAGTAGAATTACCACTAGACAAGAAGCCGATTCAATGCAAATGGATATTTAAGATTAAGCGAGACAGCGACGGTAAAGTTAGCAAATATAAGGCTAGACTAGTAGTTAAAGGTTTTACTCAGGTACGTGGCGTTGATTATAACGAAACATATTCCCCTGTAATTCGTAGCTCAACATTACGATTGCTATTCTCATTAGCGGCAGAATACGGTTGGTTCATTGATCAATGGGATGTCACTACTGCATTCTTATACGGCAAACTCAAAGAGGACATTTACATGTTGCAACCGAAAGGGGCAGTGGTCAAAGGTCAAGAAACCAAGGTCTGTAAATTACAAAAGTCGATTTATGGGTTGAAACAGGCTTCAAACGCTTGGTTTAATGAGCTAGATAAGGAAATGTTGAATTTGGGTTTCCAACAATCTAAAATTGAGCCATGTCTGTATCAAAAAAGGTTAGAAGACAATAGTAAACTTATTGTCGTAATCTATGTTGACGACCTTTTTGTCTTTGGAAATAACGAGAACGAAAAGCAAAAGCTAAAAGCCGGTCTATTGAATAAATTCAAAGTTAAAGATTTAGGACCAGCTAGGCACGTTTTAGGAATGCGACTGCGACGGGAAAATAATATAATTTATCTCGATCAAGAGCAGTACATTCAAAACGTGTTGAATAATTTTCAAATGACAGACTGTAAACCAGTCACGACCCCAATGGAGGTAGGTTTGATATTAGAAAAAGCACCCGCCGATTCCAAATGTTCTTTGCCTTATCAGAGTTTAATAGGTTGCCTCAACTATTTAGCAGTCAACACTAGGCCTGATATAGCACACGTCGTTAGTGTTTTATCACAATTTAATTCATGTTACGATGATTTGCACTTTAAGTGCGCTAAACGAGTGCTTCGATATTTAAAACAAACGATGAATCTCTGCCTTACATTTAAAAAGTCGGGTAAATTAGACTTGTGTGGGTATGTAGATAGCAGCTGGGGTGGTTCTTACGATAAAAAGTCGTTTGCTGGTTTTGTTTTTAAAATAGGTAAAAATATTTTTGCCTGGGAAAGTAAGAAGCAGCAATGCGTATCTCTTTCTTCTACCGAAGCAGAATACGTAGGGTTGTGTCAAGCTTCAAAGGAAGCTATATACCTAAACAACATATTACGTAGTATAGTAGGTGACGATGGTAGGTTTAGTACAAAACCTGTGGTTGATACGGTATGCAAAGCTGGATCTTGTGGGCAGTGGAATAAGAAGGAGATAACAACACTAGGATTAATATTCTGAATAGTTCATTTATAAAACATATACAGATAGTAGACACTAAAGAATAATATATAAAAGAACACAACACATAAACGAATTTCGTTAGCAGATAAAAGTAATAAGTGACAACATCATTTTATAAACAGTCAGTAGCATGGCAACGACCACAGTCCAACTCTATACTTATTAAATAGACTAGGCTGCCTGTATTGATGGTGCTACCTCCTTTCACACTTTCCCTCATCAATTACTAAGGTACTGTAGACCCAAGTCGGCAACAATTTTTGTGAGCCTGGGTCTTGGAACTGCCTTTGTCATAAGGTCTGCCAACTGTTCCGCTGATGATGTTTTCTCGACATCTATGAGGCCTTCTTGAACCATCTCTCGAACGAAGAAATGCCTCACACGAATGTGCTTAGTCCTTTTATGAAATTCAGGATTGTGAGCAAGGCGAATTGCAGCTTCGTTATCCACTTTTAGAGTAGGAACTCTATTCAAATCTGTCAGCTGGCTGAAGATTCTCTGAAGCCACACTACTTCTCTGGCTCCTTCGCTCGCTGCTACAATCTCTGCTTCTGTTGTTGAAATCGCAACCGATGCTTGACGTTGGCTTAGCCAAGAAACAACTCCTCCGGCAAACAAACATGTGACACCAGTAGTGGAGCGTCCTGTTTGTTCATCTCCAGCATGATCTGCATCACTGTAGCCTTGAACATGTGTACTGCTACCAGTGGGACTATATTTTATACCGTAAGCTATAGTTCCTTTGAGGTATCTAAATATCCTCTTGACTCTTTGCCAATCAGCTTTGGTTGGATTCTCTAAACTTCTGGATACTACTCCAACAGCATACGCTATGTCGGGGCGAGTACCTGTCATTAGGTACGCTATAGCACCGACAGCCTCTCTATATGGAAATTTGTTTTCGTCAGGGTCTCCATCTTTCCCTGATTCAGTAGTTATGTATCTTTCAATAGGTGTTGAAACTGCATTGCAATCTGTCATTCGAAAACGTTCTAAAATCTTCTTTGCATATGACTCTTGCTTGATTGCAATAGACCCATCTGTTGACTGCTTTATCTCTAACCCCAAGTAGTAGGATGCTGGCTTCGAAGTTATCTTTAGCGTATTTCCTAAATCTTGTAGAAAACTGTTCGCTAACTTCGCATCTGTTGCCGCAACGAGTCCGTCATCTACATACAAAGTTATCAGAATTTTCTTATCCCCTATTTGCTTACTGAAAAGACAACAGTCAGCTGTATTCTGTTCAAAGCCTTTCTCAATTAGAATTTCTTCAAAGCAAGAATTCCAGCATCGTGGTGCTTGTTTCAACCCGTACAGACTCCTTTTGAGTCGACATACTTTTGATGTTCCATCGTTAAACCCATCAGGCTGCTTCATAAAGATCTCTTCTTTAAGTTTGCCATTTAGGAACGCTGTCGAGACATCAAACTGTGCCAAATATAGCTTTTCTTTAGCGCTTCCTCCTCCGGCAAACAAACATGTGACACCAGTAGTGGAGCGTCCTGTTTGTTCATCTCCAGCATGATCTGCATCACTGTAGCCTTGAATATGTGTACTGCTACCAGTGGGACTATATTTTATACCGTAAGCTATAGTTCCTTTGAGGTATCTAAATATCCTCTTGACTCTTTGCCAATCAGCTTTGGTTGGATTCTCTAAACTTCTGGATACTACTGTCTGGGTTTCGCTTAATCCTGAATACCCATTTGCACGGAAGTGCTTTTCGATTTGGTGGTAGTTCACAATTCTCCCAGACATCATTATCTTGTAATGACCTCATTTCTTTATTCATGGCTTCTAACCATTTTGCACAATCACCCCTCTCCATGGCTTGGTCATATGTCTCGGGAAAAGTCTCAGTTCCCACAAAACATACGTAATCGTCCATTTTCTACCACTTCTTTGCTGGGAATGCAAAATCTAATCCCTTGGCCTTGTGCCTGGGCCCGTAACCTGATACTGAACCTAACCTGAACTTAACGTAACTTAACGTAACCTGAACCTGCAAGATGAACCAGATGTTCTGGAACATCATCAAGAGGATGATGTTGTTGTAAATGTTCCTAGAGTGGATCAAAAACAAGAGAATTTTGGTGAAAATCATGTTCAACATGAAGTAGTTATTGAAGAACCCGAGGATATGGAGTTTCAAGATTGTGAATCGGATGCTACTGAGGTTCGATCACAAGAGGTGGAACGGAGGTACCCACTAAGAGATAGGAAACCCAAAGAGTTCCCGGATCATGTTCTGTACCATGCAGTGGAAACAGAACATGATCCTATTACAGTGGAAGATGCACTGTCAAGGCCTGACAGTACAAAATGGAAAGCTGCAATTCAGGAGGAGTTTGATGCTCTAAAGAAAAACGGTACTTGGATTTTGGTAAAACCTGAACAAGCGAGCAACCTGGTAGATTCGAAATGGATTTTTCGTATCAAAGAAGAGGCGGGAAATAAACGTAGATACAAAGCTCGGCTTGTTGCCAGAGGTTTTAGCCAAAGATGGGGCATCGATTATGACGAGACATTCTCTCCAGTGGTGAGACATAGCTCACTGAGAGTCCTCCTAGCGTTAGCAGCTAAGAATGGCCTAAACATTGACCAAATGGACGTAAAAACAGCTTTCCTGAATGGAGATTTGTCAGAGACAGTCTACATGAAGCAACCGGAGGGTTACGAGGAAAAAGGAAAGGAAGATTACGTGTGTCTCCTTAAACGTTCGCTTTACGGGCTGAAGCAATCCCCCAGAACTTGGAATAATAAGCTAAATAATGAGTTATTGAAGTTGTCGTTCAAACGATCAAAAAATGAGCCATGTGTTTACATGAGATCCCAGGACAAGAAGATCATCATTTTAGCAGTGTATGTTGATGATCTGCTGATTTTTTGGAACGACGCGGAAGAGCTGCGGAAAGTAAAGAGAGACCTTATGTCAAAATTTGAAATGAAGGATTTTGGAAAGGCAGAGCATATTTTGGGAATGCACATAACGCAGAACGATATTGGAATCAAAGTTGACCAAGAGAAGTATGTCGACAAAGTTTTGAAGGTTTTTGGGATGGCTGATTGCAAAGTTGCTTCAACCCCATCAATTCCAGCTAACCGAAACCAACATCGTTTTATTGAAATATCCAAAAATTATACGTAAATACGTTTGTTTTTACCGAAGAAGACGTTTTTCAAACATCAAGGAGCAGCAGCTCCAAACATTGCTCGGTAGCTTTGTTAGCTAATTTGCTAGATAGGTATGCTATTGACGCTCGGATATTTGAGGAGTATTCTTCCCGGTCTGTTCGTAATGATTTTCATCTATCGGTTCCGGGTGTGATTCGACTGGTTGGCGCACAGCACGCTTCTCGTAATTTGATTACTGATACGCGAGCAGAGGCTGGTGGGATCGTTCCTGCTAATGCTTTGTATAAGACTGGAATTGAGGAATACATGATTCTTGCGGCGCAGCCGCGTGAGGTCCATGTTCCGGGTTACATTATTTCTACGCATGTATATTTTGACGTTCTTCGTGACATTGCTGGATTGCGTGAGGCTGCTATTCAGATTATCCCTTTACCTTCAAGGCCAAATGTTGTTGTGAATGGTGTTACGTTACTTGAGGGTCAATTTCTTCCAGTTGCTGGCGGTACTATTATTCATATTGAATCAGCGCAACCAGGGTTATTTGGATTAGTGCTTAATTTTAGAAATACGAAGGTTAGACATGCCCAAGATATTCCAGCATTGGCAGTAGCAAATGATGAAGTAATTAATAAGTGGAATCATATTTTGGTTTCACAGTCTCAAACAATGGCAAACATACGGAAGTCGATGGAGAAATACATTTCTAGGATTGTGTTCCTAAGTCAGCAATTGGCAGATATTGATGCCGAGATCAAAGATGATTGGATCGTTTCCATAATGTTGAGCGGCTTGACAGAGGAATATAACCCCCTGATTATGGCTGTAGACAACTGTGGTAATGAAGTAAGTCTAGAGCAAATAAAAAATAAATTGCTGCAGGAAGCAAATCGACAAAAGGATGCGATTTCTGATGTTCAAGCTTTGGCTATTAATAAATCGAAAAATGTTGCAAGATCGTTTCAGAAAACTGATGATCGTAAGCCAAGGATCTTTAGATGTTACAGATGCCATCAAGAAGGCCATAAAGCGTCGGAGTGCAAGAAGAAGCAAACTGCAACTTCGAACATTTGCATGAATACGGGAGAGAAAAATCCGTTTAACAAGAACTGTTGGTATTTAGACAGTGGGTGTTCTAATCACATGACCCACGATAAGAGTAAGTTATCTGACTATAAAACTCAGAAAACGAATATGAAAATTAAAGTGGCAAATGGAGAAGAATTGTCAGTTCGAGGTCGAGGGACGGCTGAGCCCAATGTGAGCAGAGATGCAAAGTTAACATTAGAAAATGTTTTGCATGTTCCCGGACTATCAATGAACTTAATTTCTGTGAGTAATCTCGCTTCGAAGAATTATGCGACGAATTTCAACAAAGAAGGTTGCACTATACAAAGAAATGACCAAATAGTTGCGACATGTCATGAAGTTGGTGGCATATACGAATTAAAAGAAAAAGAAAATTATTTGGCCAACTTGACAATGTCAAATGAAATTTTGTCAAATCTTTGGCATAAGCGTTTAGCACATTTGAGCAGAAATTACATGAATTCTTTGAAAAATCTTGTTACTGGAACGGAATACAAGATTGAAGATTTAAGCGAACCTTGTATACCGTGCATCAGTGGAAAGACGAGCAAAAGTCCATTTAAAAATAAAGGCACGAGAGCAAAACAGTGTCTAGAGATCGTTCATTCTGATCTCTGCGGCCCAATGGAAGAACCTTCGTTCAGTGGTAATGTATATATGTTACTGTTCATCGATGATTACACACGAAAGACACATGTCTATTTCTTACGAAATAAGAGCCAGACGTTCGATAAATTTCGTGAATACAAGGCAGAAGTAGAAAAAGAGACGAGTAAGTCGATACGCATTTTTAGATCCGATAACGGATTAGAATTTTGTTCGAAACGGTTCGATGATTATTTAAAGTCCAGTGGAATTAAGCACCAGAAAACGGTCCCTTACACTCCACAGCAAAATGGTGTTGCTGAAAGGGCGAATCGAACGATTATAGAGAAAGCGAGAACATTATTATGCGAAGCAAATTTAAGTAAGAAATTTTGGGCAGAAGCAGTTGATACGGTTGTATATTTAAAGAACAGAAGTCCCACAAAAGCTGTGATGAACGCTGTACCTGAGGAATTGTGGACAGGACGAAAAGTAGACCTCAGTCACTTGAGGATTTTCGGCTGTTTGACATTTGCGTTATTACCAAAGCAAAAGCGACGAAAACTTGACATGAAGACTGAACCTTTGATATTTATAGGTTACTGTACTAATACAAAAGGTTACCGATTGATGCAACCAAATACTGGTAAAGTTACAGTTGCAAGAGATGTCAAATTTTTGGAGAATACTTTTCCTGGTGATAAAGGTACACCGAAAAGCACAGTTGTTCCTATAGTGCTTGAGGAGGAACAAAGAGAGCCTGTGCGTACCTCATTCAATGGGAATGATGACAGTGAGGACGAGTTCTTGGAAGCTGGAGATAACAGCGTAGAGTCTATTGATATACAAACAGACGAAAATATACCTGCGATAGTTTCTGAGCCAGTTTGTGAATTGACTGAACCAGAAAATGTTAATGAACTAGGTCATCTAGAAAGAAGATATAATCTTCGAGAGCATAAACCTGTTAACTACAAGTGTAACGCTGTTGCAGAAATTGACGGCGATCCTGTGACGATTGAAGAAGCGTTAGCGAGACCCGATCATGAGATGTGGCAAAAGGCCATAGACAATGAGCTACAATCATTGAAGGAGAACGGGACATGGACTCTAGTAGAATTACCACTAGACAAGAAGCCGATTCAATGCAAATGGATATTTAAGATTAAGCGAGACAGCGACGGTAAAGTTAGCAAATATAAGGCTAGACTAGTAGTTAAAGGTTTTACTCAGGTACGTGGCGTTGATTATAACGAAACATATTCCCCTGTAATTCGTAGCTCAACATTACGATTGCTATTCTCATTAGCGGCAGAATACGGTTGGTTCATTGATCAATGGGATGTCACTACTGCATTCTTATACGGCAAACTCAAAGAGGACATTTACATGTTGCAACCGAAAGGGGCAGTGGTCAAAGGTCAAGAAACCAAGGTCTGTAAATTACAAAAGTCGATTTATGGGTTGAAACAGGCTTCAAACGCTTGGTTTAATGAGCTAGATAAGGAAATGTTGAATTTGGGTTTCCAACAATCTAAAATTGAGCCATGTCTGTATCAAAAAAGGTTAGAAGACAATAGTAAACTTATTGTCGTAATCTATGTTGACGACCTTTTTGTCTTTGGAAATAACGAGAACGAAAAGCAAAAGCTAAAAGCCGGTCTATTGAATAAATTCAAAGTTAAAGATTTAGGACCAGCTAGGCACGTTTTAGGAATGCGACTGCGACGGGAAAATAATATAATTTATCTCGATCAAGAGCAGTACATTCAAAACGTGTTGAATAATTTTCAAATGACAGACTGTAAACCAGTCACGACCCCAATGGAGGTAGGTTTGATATTAGAAAAAGCACCCGCCGATTCCAAATGTTCTTTGCCTTATCAGAGTTTAATAGGTTGCCTCAACTATTTAGCAGTCAACACTAGGCCTGATATAGCACACGTCGTTAGTGTTTTATCACAATTTAATTCATGTTACGATGATTTGCACTTTAAGTGCGCTAAACGAGTGCTTCGATATTTAAAACAAACGATGAATCTCTGCCTTACATTTAAAAAGTCGGGTAAATTAGACTTGTGTGGGTATGTAGATAGCAGCTGGGGTGGTTCTTACGATAAAAAGTCGTTTGCTGGTTTTGTTTTTAAAATAGGTAAAAATATTTTTGCCTGGGAAAGTAAGAAGCAGCAATGCGTATCTCTTTCTTCTACCGAAGCAGAATACGTAGGGTTGTGTCAAGCTTCAAAGGAAGCTATATACCTAAACAACATATTACGTAGTATAGTAGGTGACGATGGTAGGTTTAGTACAAAACCTGTGGTTGATACGGTATGCAAAGCTGGATCTTGTGGGCAGTGGAATAAGAAGGAGATAACAACACTAGGATTAATATTCTGAATAGTTCATTTATAAAACATATACAGATAGTAGACACTAAAGAATAATATATAAAAGAACACAACACATAAACGAATTTCGTTAGCAGATAAAAGTAATAAGTGACAACATCATTTTATAAACAGTCAGTAGCATGGCAACGACCACAGTCCAACTCTATACTTATTAAATAGACTAGGCTGCCTGTATTGATGGTGCTACCTCCTTTCACACTTTCCCTCATCAATTACTAAGGTACTGTAGACCCAAGTCGGCAACAATTTTTGTGAGCCTGGGTCTTGGAACTGCCTTTGTCATAAGGTCTGCCAACTGTTCCGCTGATGATGTTTTCTCGACATCTATGAGGCCTTCTTGAACCATCTCTCGAACGAAGAAATGCCTCACACGAATGTGCTTAGTCCTTTTATGAAATTCAGGATTGTGAGCAAGGCGAATTGCAGCTTCGTTATCCACTTTTAGAGTAGGAACTCTATTCAAATCTGTCAGCTGGCTGAAGATTCTCTGAAGCCACACTACTTCTCTGGCTCCTTCGCTCGCTGCTACAATCTCTGCTTCTGTTGTTGAAATCGCAACCGATGCTTGACGTTGGCTTAGCCAAGAAACAACTCCTCCGGCAAACAAACATGTGACACCAGTAGTGGAGCGTCCTGTTTGTTCATCTCCAGCATGATCTGCATCACTGTAGCCTTGAACATGTGTACTGCTACCAGTGGGACTATATTTTATACCGTAAGCTATAGTTCCTTTGAGGTATCTAAATATCCTCTTGACTCTTTGCCAATCAGCTTTGGTTGGATTCTCTAAACTTCTGGATACTACTCCAACAGCATACGCTATGTCGGGGCGAGTACCTGTCATTAGGTACGCTATAGCACCGACAGCCTCTCTATATGGAAATTTGTTTTCGTCAGGGTCTCCATCTTTCCCTGATTCAGTAGTTATGTATCTTTCAATAGGTGTTGAAACTGCATTGCAATCTGTCATTCGAAAACGTTCTAAAATCTTCTTTGCATATGACTCTTGCTTGATTGCAATAGACCCATCTGTTGACTGCTTTATCTCTAACCCCAAGTAGTAGGATGCTGGCTTCGAAGTTATCTTTAGCGTATTTCCTAAATCTTGTAGAAAACTGTTCGCTAACTTCGCATCTGTTGCCGCAACGAGTCCGTCATCTACATACAAAGTTATCAGAATTTTCTTATCCCCTATTTGCTTACTGAAAAGACAACAGTCAGCTGTATTCTGTTCAAAGCCTTTCTCAATTAGAATTTCTTCAAAGCAAGAATTCCAGCATCGTGGTGCTTGTTTCAACCCGTACAGACTCCTTTTGAGTCGACATACTTTTGATGTTCCATCGTTAAACCCATCAGGCTGCTTCATAAAGATCTCTTCTTTAAGTTTGCCATTTAGGAACGCTGTCGAGACATCAAACTGTGCCAAATATAGCTTTTCTTTAGCGCTTCCTCCTCCGGCAAACAAACATGTGACACCAGTAGTGGAGCGTCCTGTTTGTTCATCTCCAGCATGATCTGCATCACTGTAGCCTTGAATATGTGTACTGCTACCAGTGGGACTATATTTTATACCGTAAGCTATAGTTCCTTTGAGGTATCTAAATATCCTCTTGACTCTTTGCCAATCAGCTTTGGTTGGATTCTCTAAACTTCTGGATACTACTGTCTGGGTTTCGCTTAATCCTGAATACCCATTTGCACGGAAGTGCTTTTCGATTTGGTGGTAGTTCACAATTCTCCCAGACATCATTATCTTGTAATGACCTCATTTCTTTATTCATGGCTTCTAACCATTTTGCACAATCACCCCTCTCCATGGCTTGGTCATATGTCTCGGGAAAAGTCTCAGTTCCCACAAAACATACGTAATCGTCCATTTTCTACCACTTCTTTGCTGGGAATGCAAAATCTAATCCCTTGGCCTTGTGCCTGGGCCCGTAACCTGATACTGAACCTAACCTGAACTTAACGTAACTTAACGTAACCTGAACCTGAACTTGTTCTATCTCCCTCTAGAACAAGTCAAGACCAAGTGCATGATGATGAAAGTGAACTCAGACCAGGTCAAGGCGATGTTCTTAGTCATGATGACAGCGACGTTGAATACGAGAGTCCGAACGATGATTTCGTTGAGGCTGAGGAAGAGTTGGAGATAATTGAGCCAACTGTAAGCCAGGAACCTCGATATTACTTACGCAATAGAGAAAAACTTGCACACCCAAAGAAAATGGACGATTACGTATGTTTTGTGGGAACTGAGACTTTTCCTGAGACATATGACCAAGCCATGGAAAGGGGTGATTGTGCAAAATGGTTAGAAGCCATGAATAAAGAAATGAGGTCATTACAAGATAATGATGTCTGGGAGAATTGTGAACTACCACCAAATCGAAAAGCACTTCCGTGCAAATGGGTATTCAGGATTAAGCGAAACCCAGACAGTAGTATTGATAAATATAAAGCGAGGCTTGTAGTTAAAGGATTCAAGCAACGACATGGAATTGACTACGAACAGACATTCAGTCCAGTTGCAAGGATGGCTACAATACGGGCTTTATTAAGTGTCAGCGCTAAAGAAAAGCTATATTTGGCACAGTTTGATGTCTCGACAGCGTTCCTAAATGGCAAACTTAAAGAAGAGATCTTTATGAAGCAGCCTGATGGGTTTAACGATGGAACATCAAAAGTATGTCGACTCAAAAGGAGTCTGTACGGGTTGAAACAAGCACCACGATGCTGGAATTCTTGCTTTGAAGAAATTCTAATTGAGAAAGGCTTTGAACAGAATACAGCTGACTGTTGTCTCTTCAGTAAGCAAATAGGGGATAAGAAAATTCTGATAACTTTGTATGTAGATGACGGACTCGTTGCGGCAACAGATGCGAAGTTGGCGAACAGTTTTCTACAAGATTTAGGAAATACGCTAAAGATAACTTCGAAGCCAGCATCCTACTACTTGGGGTTAGAGATAAAGCAGTCAACAGATGGGTCCATTGCAATCAAGCAAGAGTCATATGCAAAGAAGATTTTAGAACGTTTTCGAATGACGGATTGCAATGCAGTTTCAACACCTATTGAAAGATACGTAACTACTGAATCAGGGAAAGATGGAGACCCTGACGAAAACAAATTTCCATATCGAGAGGCTGTCGGTGCTCTAGCGTACCTAATGACAGGTACTCGCCCCGACATAGCGTATGCTGTTGGAGTAGTATCCAGAAGTTTAGAGAATCCAACTAAAGCTGATTGGCAAAGAGTCAAGAGGATATTTAGATACCTCAAAGGAACTATAGCTTACGGTATAAAATATAGTCCCACTGGTAGCAGTACACATGTTCAAGGCTACAGTGATGCAGATCATGCTGGAGATGAACAAACAGGACGCTCCACTACTGGTGTCACATGTTTGTTTGCCGGAGGAGTTGTTTCTTGGCTAAGCCAACGTCAAGCATCGGTTGCGATTTCAACAACAGAAGCAGAGATTGTAGCAGCAAGCGAAGGTGCCAGAGAAGCAGTATGGCTTCAGAGAATCTTTAGCCAGCTTACAGATTTGGAGAGAGTTCCTACTCTGAAAGTGGATAACGAAGCTGCAATTCGTCTTGCTTACAATCCTGAATTTCATAAAAGGACTAAGCACATTCGTGTGAGGCATTTCTTCGTTCGAGAGATGGTTCAAGAAGGCCTCATAGATGTCGAGAAAACATCATCAGCGGAACAGTTGGCAGACCTTATGACAAAGGCAGTTCCAAGACCCAGGCTCACAAAGATTGTTGCCGACTTGGGTCTACAGTACCTTAGTAATTGATGAGGGAAAGTGTGAAAGGAGGTAGCACCATCAATACAGGCAGCCTAGTCTATTTAATAAGTATAGAGTTAGACTGTGGTCGTTGCCATGCTACTGACTGTTTATAAAATGATGTTGTCAATTATTACTTTTATCTGCTATTTCGGTCGGCCTGAGTCGATAGTGCTCCAAGAAGTGGCGGCATTACGCTCGCTACCTAGAGTTGCCGCCGAAGGTAAGGACCTTGCTATTTTTTCCTCCCGCATACGTAACTGCGTTGAAATAATTCGGTTATTGAACCAACCGGACTACCTACGTTCGCCCGAGCTTTTTCACGCGGTAGTTAGTAAGATCCCGCTAATGTTACGTACGCGATGGCTAGATTATGCTGCCCGACATGATCCTACAGGTCTTTCTAAGCTCGAACTGTTCGAGGTGTTTTTAGCGAACGAAGTTGACTTGCAAGCTAGGTACGGCTTAGTAACAGAACTTGCCACAGCGCCAACTACGTCGCATGCCGTGTTTAATTTAGGACGAGTAAAGGACAGAGTGCATGCTGTAGCGGAGGACTCCAAGGTGCCTGCAACTATTAAAAATTTCTCGGTGGCAGCATCAAGTCGCATATTGTGTGTTTTTTGTCAGCAAACACACAGTCTAAATCAGTGTGACAAATTCTTATCATTGACAGTTGATGACAGGTGGCACGTAATAAAGAAATATAAAGTTTGCCATAGATGTTTAAAAGTAGGTTGGCATAGACTTAACAACTGCAAAGCAAAAAGTTTGTGTGGTATCGATAGTTGCACTTACCGTCATCATGCTTTGCTACATAACCCGAATTATGAGCGCGCCGCAGCTGCACACGTAGACGTAGAAAATCACGAGCTGGCAGAAGAGGGCGCAACCGACGCATCGTGCGCTGCGCTTGCCGTTGCCGCGCCGCAAGTCGACCAGCCAAACGAAATACTAACCCACGCTTCGACTTCTTTCACTTCTGAAAACGCTTCTAATTCGCAGCCGGCTTTTCTCCGTCCTTTATTGAAAGTAGTAGCTGTGACAGTGTCCGGCCCTTCAGGCAGCGTTGACACTTATGCTCTCCTAGATGATGGTTCTACGGCTACTTTTATAGATGCTGAAATTACTGCTAAGCTAGGCATTACAGGGCCCGAGAGTCGCATCCATCTCGATTGTGTAGGCGGTTTAGGAAAGGAAGCGAAGGTGCAGTATGTGGACTTCAATATCAAGGGTTGCCACGCAAGCGAAACATTTTTGATTCGCAAGGCTAGGTCAATAGATGGATTGGGTGCCGCGCGCCAGTCAGTTCAAAGACAAAATGTGTTTAGATATCCATACCTTACAGACATTGCTGATAAATTTTGCTATGATGACGTTAAACCAATGCTTATTATAGGAATTGACAACTGGCATCTTAGCGTCTCTAAGACCACGCGTAAGGGCAGTAAAACGCAACCGGTTGCGATTCGCACGGCTTTAGGTTGGGTTCTGTTTGGTTTTGGGTGTAGCGCAACCACCCAGGTAGAGGTGGTGAATCACACCACTTTATACGAACCTGATTTTAGCGAACGTTCAAATTTGGAGGAATTAATAAGAGAACAATATAAGTTAGATTCTATTGGCATTTCTAAGCGTGAAAAGCGTAACACAGACGACGAACGCGCTGTCCAAGTCCTTGAACGCACGGTGCGTCGTCTGCCTAGCGGCCGATTTGAAGTAGGTCTGCTTTGGAAGTCGGACAATTTATCGTTTCCAGACAGCTATAAACTTGCTCTGTCTAGGTTTTTGAGTTTAGAGAGAAAGATGAAGCAAGATCCAACTTACGCAGCAAAATACCGTCAAAACATTGATGACATGATTAGGAAAGATTATGCGGAGCTGTGCACAGAAACTGATACAGGTTCAGCGCCTGTATGGTATTTGCCCCATTTTGGTGTAGTTAACCCAAACAAACCTGATAAACTTCGTGTTGTCCATGACGCCGCTGCGAAATCATTGAACGTTTCCTTGAACTCTCTGCTTTTGACGGGTCCAGACATTTTAGAACCACTATTAGGTATTTTACTACGATTTCGAGAAGGCAAAGTTGCTTTAACAGCTGATATACGCGAAATGTTCCCTCAAGTTAAAGTGAGGAAGGATGATCGTGATGCTCAAAGATTTCTTTGGCGCCATGATTCCAATGAGCCTATCAAGACTTATCGCATGGTATCCATGATATTCGGTGCAGCATCAAGCCCTTTTACAGCGCTGTATATTAAGAACAAAAATGCCATCGAATATCAGGATTGTTATCCGAAAGCTGTTTCTGCCATAATTTCCGATCATTACATGGACGATTATATCGGTTCTGTGGACACAATAGAGCAGGCGGCTCGGCTGGCTGTTGAGGTGTACGCCATCCATAAGAAGGGGGGTTTTGAGATGCGTGGTTGGGTTTCAAACGAACCGGAGGCACTGTCATTGCTGCCGAAGGAGACTTTGCAAGAATCACCTGTAGCAACACCCAACGTAGACGTAGAACTAGGTCGTCTGGTAACACCTGTTCGCACATTAGGGCTAATCTGGCAGCCACTTACAGATTCAATCAGTTTCAATACTGGTATCAAAGTTGAACAAGTGCTACCAGAAACATTAACCAAACGAGTAGCGTTATCTCATGTAATGCGTATTTATGACCCGCTCGGAATTCTTGCGCCCATCGTAGTTAGAGGTCGGATCATGTTCCAGAACGCATGGCGCAAGGGTCTCGAATGGGATGAAGAATTTTCTCAAAGTGATGATGCTGCGTGGAGGCTTTGGTTTGAAGACTTAATTTCCGTGTCAAAATTTCAAATCCCACGACGCTATTGCTTGAGTGAATTTGAAGTAGTCGAAAGCGAGCTTCACGTTTTATCAGATGCTAGTGAATCTGCTTATGCTGCAGTTGCTTATTGGCGATTTATAATGAGTAATGGTGACGTCAAACTCGCTCTCATTTGTAGCAAAGTACGCGTAGCTCCACTAAAGCCAGTTTCCATTCCACGTTTAGAGCTACAAGGCGCTCTTGTAGCAGCTCGTTTAGCTTCGACGATCTGTGAAGCCCACAGGCAAAAAGTCACCCGACGTTTCTTTTGGTGTGACTCAATGACTGTCCTTGGTTGGCTTCGCAGCGACGCTAGATCATTTAAACCTTTTGTGTCGCATAGAGTAGGTGAGATATTGGAGTTATCGAGCGTTAATGAATGGCGCTGGGTGCCGAGTGATTTAAATGTAGCAGATGATGCAACACGCATGAAGCGCTCGGTACTATCTCTAGAATCTCGCTGGTTTTTAGGACCTGATTATTTACTTTCTTCGAATTGGCCTTGCGAACCATGTAACATAACACAGAAAGGTCAAGAAGAGTTGAAACCATCTTCACGTATTGCAGTTTATCTCATTAGTGAAGTAGAGAAACACATACCAATTTCAGCTGACCCAAAGCGCTTTAGCTCTTGGCTAAAGTTGGTACGTGCAACAGCAATGGCTCATAAGTACATAACGTTGTTGCGAATGCGTAGTCTACATCGGCGGGGTTTAGATGTAGCTCATTTAGTACGGTTCGAGGGGGGGCTCTGTACCTTTATGTTCCAGCCTGTGAACTGCCCCCGCACCCTGCTCCCGTCGTTGTCAAGTTATAAGGCGGTAACTGCAGGCGACCTACGCCTAGCAGAGGCACATATACTCTACCAATCCCAGCTAGACTCATTTCCTGATGAAGTAGCGCGCCTTCGTTGCAAACAACCTCTGCAACGTACTAGTCGCCTATTTAAAATATTCCCTATCGTCGCCGATGATGGATTGCTTCACTTGTCCAGTCGCATTTCTGCTGCATCAGGAATTCGTGAGGAAACCAAGCACCCCATCATACTCGACGGCAGACATCCCGCTGTGCGCCTTTTAGTAGAACGACATCACCAGAAAGCTGCCCACGGCAATACAGAATTAGTAGTGAATGAGCTTCGACAAGAGTACTTCATATTGAGTCTAAGAAACACCGTACGATCTGTCTCATACAATTGCCAAGGATGCCGTTTACGTCGGGCCGTCACTTTTGAGCCACCAACTGGTGACTTGCCTGAAGCTCGACTAGCGCACCACCGTCGCCCATTTTCGTTTGTCGGCCTGGATTATTTCGGACCGGTACAAGTTGCTGTCGGCAGGAGACGAGAAAAAAGATGGATCGCTCTGTACACTTGCTTGGTCGTCCGCGCCGTACATTTAGAGGTCGTTAGCAATCTGTCCGCTGATGCAGCCATCATGAGCCTCCGCAGATTTATAGCGCGTCGAGGGACTCCGACAGAGCTGTGGTCAGATAATGGAACTTCATTTGTGGGTGCCAACAGAGAAATGCGAGCACTATATGCTGACGCAACTAATTCCTTCGCTGCAAATGAAAAAATAAATTGGAGATTCATTCCCCCCGCGGCTCCCTTTATGGGTGGAGCATGGGAACGTCTTGTCAAGAGTGTAAAGGTCGCACTTAAAGTTACACTCCATGAACGAGCTCCGTCAGAAGAAATTCTAAGAACACTGCTGGCGGAAGCAGAAGCACTTGTAAACACCCGCCCTATTACACACGTTTCGGTTGAGGCGGATAGCGATGAGGCACTTACGCCCATGCATTTTTTGATCGGGGCTTCTTCAGGTCGTCCAATCCCAGGCGTATTGTCGGATCGCGATATGATCAGTAGAAGTAGTTGGAGAAGAGCCGTGAGGTTATCTGACCACTTCTGGCAGCGTTGGGTGAAAGAATACCTGCCTACCCTTGTGCCGAGACGAGGCCAGGGTACTATACCCAGTATTGCCGTGGGTGACGTAGTGTTTCTAGCTGATGGGAACCTGCCAAGAGGGTCGTGGCCACGAGGACGAGTCACTGCAGTGTTTCCTGGCAGAGACGGCATCATACGCGTTGCCGATGTTGCAACTGCTACTGGGGTGCTTCGGAGACCTCTGAAGAAATTGGTTCCTATCCAAAAAAGGGGAGAAATGTGCTGAACGCACCTCTTTTCTACTGCGTTTATTTTTAAATTGTTTTTGTAGATATTGTTTTGCTTTTGTTTTTGCTGTGTCATGTCATTCTTAGTTTATTTTATAGAACTACCATCAGAAAACCAGCTTATTTTATTATTTAAAGCTAAATAACTTCAGTTCTCAACACACATTAATGTGAAGTGCGTAAAGAAAAAGAGCAATTAATACATTTTAAACTTAAATTAATAGTGAGTAGCATGTCCACAGCTTTTAATTACTGCTTCACACCGGTGAGGCATAGACTATCAATTTTTGACATTTCGTAGGAGAGCTAAAGTTCGATTCTTTCAAGAAAACGTTGTACAGCTCTCTTAAATTGCCACACTGTCGATTTGATACCTTTTTTTTACTTCGCACCAAAGATGCTCTATTGTGTTTAGATCTGGGCTGTTAGCTGGCCAATCTAAGACAGAAACTGATTGCGATGTGAGAAATTCCTTAACGGTGCGTGCAGTATGCTTTGGATCATTATCGTGCTGGAATGTCCATATAACCGGAAGCACGGGCTTCAGCATAAGGTAACATTGTTTCTTCCAGTATATTTTTATATTGAAATTGGTCCATGTTTCCTTATATCAGCTTAACAGGTCCAACACCATGTCCGGAAAAGCACCCTCAAATTTTCACATTTCCTTCACCATGCTTTTGTGTACTTAGGGTCGAAGGCTTTACCTGGAGGGCGTCGTACATACCGTTTGCCATCAGAACACACCCTGTTTATTTTTGTCTCGTCAGAAAATAGAACATTTTTCCACTGTCTAACTGTCCAGTTTTCATACCTTCTTGCAAACGCAAGCCGGGCTTGCCTATGGCACCGTTTCAACATGAGCACCTTCCTTGGTATCCTTCCGTGCAACTTTTCTTCTACCAAACGTCTTCGAATAGTGCGTGCCGAGATTGCTAAAGGGTTGTTTTCACCAAAATATTCTTTTCTCAACTCATTAGACCCTTTAAAAGGATTTTGTTTTGCCAAACGAACGATATTTCGATCATCTCGACGAGATGACTTTCTCTGTTTAGGTTCACGCGAAACATTTGAAGTAGTTTGATACGTGGCAAAATGCTTCACAGCGTGGAAAACCATAGTTTTTGAGCATTGCAGATGGTCGGCTATCTTTTTATACGACCAATTCTTCTCGCGAAGTTTTTTATTACTTCCCTTGTAGATTTATCACCATTTTTATTTTTCTTTATTGTTTTCATATAAAGCGTTCTTAATTATGTGACCAGCCAGTAAGTAGTAATACTAGGTTCATATTTAATGCATAAAGTTTATCTATTTATTTTTTAGCCAATCATGTGTATCAACGAATGTATCGCTAGTATGCAAAAGTTTTGCGATACCGAGAGATATACAAAAAAATACATGTAATTAGTTATACTTGTTAGTTTTTTTAAATCTTCCCTTTACATAAGCGTTCTTAATTATATGACCACCACTGTATGTAATAGTATGTAATGTTGAATAGAGTAGTACATTGTTTAGTTACCAGTGCATTTAATTAAGTATACGTCATCGACACGGAAAAAATGGCTGTTTTATTGATTCTTCGCTGCGTTTAATCGATAAATAAGTTTTAGATGTAAGTCCTAATAATTAATTGTATAAGAGCTGTGGATTTTGTTGAATAAATAAAATAAAATAAAACTATAAAATTAATACGAAAAACTCACGTAACACATACCGAGGAGCGGAGGTGTTACACTCCCATTAACACTAGATTGCGTCTATTAGTCGGTAGACGAGGTAGTCGCGGCCTAGATTCAGGTGTATATTGGTATTCCAAAATCGCGTCTTCCAAAGCCCTTCTCAATTGCTCATTAACCTGGGTACTTACGCTTATATTCGCAAAACCATCCTCATCGACTACGGGGTGTATCCGTGTCACAACCGATGACGGCTGGAAGCGGTGCCGGCACCGGTGTCACGACAGACAGGTCCCGCGTCGAGGCAGATGTCGCGCGAATAGGAAGCGCCTCCAGGCGCAGCCGATCAAGCACTGACTCGTCCCACAGCTTGAGCCGCTGGATAGCCAGCACCTGATCCGAAAGTCGTTGCGCAGATACGGCGACGGATGGCTCGAGGGTCTGAAACAGAATCAGCATCCGATCACGGTACGCACTCATGTTAGTTCCTCCCTCTGTAGCCCAATAATAGGCGCGCATGCAATTTTCATTCATATCAGAAGTCCATCGCATGCGGCGCACTATACCACCGATAGCGCGGGCCGCGCGTGGAACAGAATGTCCCACTGGCCCCAAGCGTGCCGGCAGCGGTGGTCGCCCACGTCGCGCAGGTAGTGGTGGCGGCGGCGACGGTGGCCCGTCCTCGTTGCTCGACGCGCTGGTGTCGAGGGGAGTGACGTACTCATCCCCCGAGACGAAGAGCTCGGAGATGACGAGGCGGGCGGCGGTGGTGGTTGTCGTGCGCTCGCTGTTCCCGCTTTATTTCTTGATCGTGTAACCATTTATTCTTGGATTATTTGTGCATTTATTGTGGATTTATTGCAAATTTTGTAACGGTCCTTCTTTTGACATTGTCAAAAAATGTCTTTGCCTTGTTTGTAATTTTTCACATAAATAGGTTGGTTTAAACAAGTTTAAATGTGCCATTTTATAAATCACTATATAAATATAGCAAAATAAACTATTGCAATCAAATTATAAGCATATATAAAGGAATAAACTAATAAATATTTGGTAAAATGATTTTTACGATTAACTTGAGTGACAGCGGTTTTTTTTATTATTATCCATACTTACAGATAAATAAAACTTAAGTGTCTGTTTGTAATATCAAAATAACAGCTTTTTACTAAATGCATATGAAAGTATATACGGTACCTACAACAAAACAACCATTTTTAAAATTTTTGTCTGTCTGTCTGTCTGTTTGTTCCGGGTAATCTCCGAAACGGCTGGATCGATTTTGACGGGACTTTCACTGGCAGATAGCTGATGTTACAAGGAATAACATAGGTTACTTTAATTTTGGAAAAAGAATTAAGGTTCCGCTCAAAAAATTAAAACCATGTAACCCAAAATCTCCACGCAGGTGAAACCGCGGGGCAGCAGGTAGTTATTAATACACTAGCAGCGTTAACCTGATACGTGTATATCATTTTGATTCACTTGTGAAATGTTTATCAAGTCTAATTTTTGAAACTGTTCACTGAGGGAGCACTAATCACTGTCTCTGGTAGTTTGTTCCACGCACTCACAACACGGTTTGGCAGAAAGTGTTTTCGAGGATTGCTTGTACTTGCATGCCCCACCAGCTTCAGTGAATGCCCTCTCAAATTTTTATTGGTATTAAATTGATAAAGTATATTTGCCAAATCTGGCACATTATATAGGATGTTAAGAATCTTGTATTTTTCAATAAGATCGCCTCTCTTCCTACGTTGTTACAAGGTTGTTAATGCCAGGGGTGCTATGCCGGGGAACCTCCACGTGGTGCACCCTGGGTACCTGCCAGCAACCTCTCCTGGTTGACTTTTCGGTCCCGGTGAGGTTGCTGACAGGTAGCTGATAACCCGGCGAGGTGGGCCCCTCCGCGTGCCCCTCTGAATGGGTCAGCAGAGGGCTCAGCGGACGGGGCGTATGGGCTGGGCGGGGCCCGAAGGCCGCAGTGAGTGACGGCGTGCCGGGGCGCTGCGAAGCGCTCCGGCACTGCGAACAACCGGACGAGAAGGGTGACCGAGAGGTGGGGCGCGCTGTTCGGTCGAGCAGCGCGCCAACAATGGACGGGACTAGGCGTACGGGGCGAGGTGGGGCGCGCTGTCTCCAAGCGTGGGACCAGGTGTATACCCCCCCCCAGGGGTATAATATACCTCCTGCTTCCGCTGGCAGCGCGCCAAACAGGACGAGACGTAGGAGGAGTAGACCCCCGCTCTGACGGGTATTACTTGGGGCGGGGGTTGCCTGGACGTGACAGGGAGAAGTAAGCCCCCACTCTGACCGCGGGAAAGCGCTTGGTGTAGGGGCTTTATCGGAGTGGACGCGGGAGAAGGAGTCCCCGGACTGAAGGTCCTCTCCTTGAGGTCCGGGGACCGGCACACGGTCATTGATCGTGTGTCGAGAGTTGGGCCCCAGCCCTAGGCACCGCCCTTGCGAGTGCCGTGGTGGGTGGGGGGCCGTGGTGGTGCTCCGTCGAGCACGGGGACGGGGGCGCGGTCGAACCCCTCCGTCTCCTCCGGGAGGGCCTGGGGCGTCGGATGCGGGGGCATTCGGCGTCCCGCACCTTCTTATAGGTAGGGTCCTCCCGAGGCGGAGGCGATGCGCTTGCGTTGGGCGCATCGCCTGGCTATGCGGGGGAGAGGTTCTCTCCCCGCGAGGCGGGTCCGCCCTGGGGGGCGGACGACGGCTGACGGGGTTCCGCGTGTAGTGCGTTAGTGGCACCGCAACCCCGTCCAGAAGCTGAGCCGTATAACGCCCCGGTTTTTTGGTGGGTAGTCCGCTGCGCAGTGGGCGAGCGGGAAGCCCACACTCTCTCCGTGACCTCCCCCGAGGCACGGAGGGGTAAGCTCATGAAGGAGTTTTTCCACCGGGAACCAAAAAAAAAAAAAAAAAAAGGTTGTTAATGCCAGCTCTTTTAACCGCTCTTCATAAGTGTTATTTTTTAAGCTATGGACCATCTTTGTGGCACTTCGCTGAACCCTTTCAAGCAAATCAATGTCTTTTTTAAAATAAGGGTTCCATATCTGGAATGCATATTCCAAAAGTGTTCGCACATAGGTACACATAGCATAAAAAACATAGCACATAGCATAAAAAAGTGGTCGCACATAGGTGTTATAAAGCTTAAAAAAAAGTTTTTTTGGTGACTTCAACTATATGCGTCTCCCATTTAAGATTTGAGGTGATATGAACTCCTAGGTCCTTTTGGCACTCTACTGACTTAAGTTGGTTCTGGTATATTGTGTAGGACATCCTTGGATTTTTACTTCCAATATGCAGAACAGTACATTTGGCTTCGTTAAGTGTCATGAGCCAGTCTTGGGTCCATTGATATATCTGATCGAGATCTTTCTGTATGATGTTATGACTTATAATTGGGTTTCCAATTATTTTGGTGTCGTCTGCAAATACGTGTGCAATCCGTGAGAAATATCCAGAAGAGTATTGGGCCAAGCACCGATCCTTGCGGATTGCGGTACACCGCTATGCACATTATATGGCCTAGAAACTGCTTCCCCAACACGCACTTTGAATTTTCTTTTTGTGAGGAAGTCTATCCACTTTAAAAGTTTACCTCTAATTCCAAAGTGCTCCAGTTTATACACCAGCCTCATTATAGGTACCCTGTCAAAAGCTTTTTCATAATCCAGGTATATAACATCTGTAGGTTTATGCATATCCCAATTTTTCGTCCACATTTCAACACAGTAGAGGAGGTTAGTTACCGTTGAGCGTCCAGGAATTAAACCATGTTGTTCGTCTATAACCACAGATGTTAGTTAGTCATTAGTCTCTTTTGACAGATGCTGTCTAATTTCATTCGCTATGATTTTTTCTATAGTCTTACAAATTATACTGGTTAAGCTTATGGGGCGGTAGTTAGCTAAAATTCTCTTGTTCCCTTACTTGTAAATTGCGGTAACAATTGCTTCTTTCCAATCCAAGGGTAAGGAGCCTTGATTTAATGAAAAAGACTTTATGTTTGATAAGTGAGGACTAATGGTTGTGCTACATCCCTTTAACAATATTGCTCGAAATTCCATCTGGGCCCATTGCAGTTTCATCTTTAAAAGATTTGAGGGCTTTGTCCACACGGTCTGGGGTAAAAGTCCACAGTTTCCACAAAAGTGGCGATCCTGGGGGCTTGTAATTATGTGATTGTGTGTGTTGTTATGATGGTAATGAGATGTCAAGAGCCTCAGTGACATAGGATTTTTCAAATTGTTCAGCAAATAGCTCAGCAACTTTGTAGTGGTCTCTTACTACTAGCTGAGTAGTATTATCAAGTAAGGATGGAGGTACTGATACTTTAGATGTTAATTGTTGACGTATATAACGATAAAAAGACTGGGTCTGATTGGGTCCACTTTTAACAATATTATTTTCGTATTTAATTCTTGCCTTTCTGACTTCAGCTATGAGTTGAATGTTAACTTTTCTATATTTGTTATAGCTGTCCTTAGAGTTTTCAAGCCGATATATCTTCCACAGAAAAGCTTATATCTTGTGCTCTTTTGATTATGTCAGGTCCAATCCAGGGTTTATTGTGGTTGTATGTTTTAGCTTGGCGTTTAAAGGGAATTTTGGATTCAATGATGCTAGGAGTTTTCTAAATAATAAATAAATAATTCTAAATAAATGGAGAAATACAGATAGTTTTGTCTGGTCAGAATTTTGGTCTGGTAATTACGGATTTTTCTTTTAACGTCGGGAGTTGTGAGAAGTGTGGTGGAAGTTCAATTTAACTACTACTTCCATTCTTTTTTTATTTTTATATCTCTTAAGTTTAAGTCTGTAGAATCCCATAGGGCGGGGTACTTTTGAATTAAAATATCAAATGCGGACATTTTTAATTTAGTGCAGCAGAGAAGAGTAAAAGGCGGGAAAAGTAGAGAATAGAAATATAGTTTTTAAATTTGAACATCTAAATTTAGCATGAGTAAACTTTATTGGGTCAGGACATATGAACAATCTATTGCCAAAAAATGGGAAACATGTAAACAAGCCGTGACTTGTTGGACGAATTGGAGCTTTGTACAGTCAACTTTTTTTCTTCTGGCAACAGTGAAATCGTGTACCATAAAGCAGTGAGTCTCGCTAAATAAAATTACATTTTGTCAAGTTATATGAAAGTGAAAGGCATAGAATCTTTGCTTCAGCTCTGATTTGCCGAATATAAGTGTTATGCTGGAGTTTTACCACGGTTTTCGAGGATAAAAGTGCACATTTATCAGTAATGTGACAGATCCGTTCGAACAGTTTTCTCCCGCTTACCCCCCGGCTAATTTTTTTTATTATTGATTCAGACTGAGCAATTAGCACAGAACAAAAATATCAGTATGTTAATTTCGTTACTAAATTCTGAATATTTCATCGAAAGCGTTAATACCCGATGAGTCAAGACAGGAGAGTGTAACATTAGTTTAGCAGACCCGCACAAAACGGTACAGAGGTGCCCTTATAGGTTAGCGCCATCAGAGAAACAGATAGTTAGGGAAATAGTTCAGCAACTGCTTGACGTCGAGGTTGTTAGGGAAAGTTCCTCTCCTTTTGCCAGACCGAATGTGCGTAGTCAACCAACACCGCCAATGACGACAACGAGCAACGACGACGACGAGGAGATGTCTCCGACGAAAACAACGACGACGACGACGACGCCGGGACAACCGACGATGTAACAAAGAAAACCTCAAAAGAATGACGGCACAATTGCAACAAGCGCCGAGCAAGAAAAAACGACTGAAAATAGAGGAGGAGAAACAGATGAGCAAGAAGAGTGGCTGTCAGACGACAGCATGGATTGCACAATGGACGGACAAAAATATAACACCGGGCGAAATCGCATATCTCCTATCGCTAGTCATTAAGGAAATCGCATATCGCTAGTCATTAAGGAACACGAAGAGACCATTACCACATCATTCATATACATCAGCACTGCCAAAAACTGGGGCCATAACAGCAAACTTGGCAAAGTTATACGATCTCAAGAGCACAAGTGTAGTCAAATTGCATGTATTGAGTGCCTTCTCTTGTAACGACTTCGTTACGGCTGCGGCTATCCTAGCTAGAAAATCTCGCCAGTTAACCGTAAAAATATATCTATTTAGTTAATACTATAATAAATAACTACTCTAATTAATTACATACTATACAAATCTTAATTTCTACCTATTTACATAAATAAATATTGTTCACTACTATTCACAACAAAAATTATAATTCTAGTCGGCGTAATAACAAAACATTGAACGCAGTCTAATTACTGACTGTCATAGCGACCCGCGCGCGACCAATCATGAGCGAGCTTCGAACGGTTGGGAAGACGGGCAAGCGGTGACGCGACCTTGTAACGGACACGCTGCGCCGGACTATCTCCGACGACGCACGTATCGCCCATCGTTCTAAAAATCACACCGAAAGCGCGCTAAATCGCTCGAGTGTTTTTAATCTACTGTTAATACCTATAACTACTAACGTGTGAAGTGAAAAACCCCGATTGGGTGAGTGTTGTAACTGTGTCTCTTTTGTAATTGTTCTATTTATTTGATGCATGGTGAGTACATTTGAATGCTAACGAGTAACGGTCAAAATGACTCGACCAGTTTTGTGTTCCGATTATGAATGTCCTATTTTGCTATTTATTTATTTCTTGTAATCACCTAGTTGTACTTATTAGTGGAAATTGTAGTATAGTTGAACCTTCATTGTAGTTAAAATTAATTCTACATCATTTATTATTATTATGTATATTATTATTGTAATATCTCAAACGTTATTATTTATTATATTTTGTTCTACAGTTAGGCCTATCGCTACTTGCTGGTTAACAATTGCTCAGTAAGAGTATTGTTAAAAATAATTTAGTAATTGCACTAAAAGTATGTAAATTCCGGAAATGCAAATACCGAGGTTTATGAAAACCGGTATTAAATGTAGATTAACTTCCTACGTGCTTTTACATAGTTTTCTGATAAATTGTACAAAATCACTATTGATATTTACAAAAAACCGGTTACCGGTATTTTGCTTCTAAATGTTTTTGTATTGTAAATGGGTGTATAATTTAATGATTAAACGAACTTACCTGTAAGTTAAGTTCTATCATAATTATGTGAAGTAGTGAGTTTGAAGAGATTTTATATATACACTTGTAGTAGCACGCATAATGTCGCCTTGTCTATGCACTAAGTTCAGAGAGAGAGAAAAAAAAATGTAGGTAGACCGCACAATTTCATTATTTCGTGCGGTCGGCTGGTTCTTCATTTAGTTCAGAGCTTATCAGTTCAAGTAGATATTTCACTATTCGGGACCTATGAAATAGGTAATCTGGGTGGGCGGGATGCTATCTCTTCAAACTCACTACTTCACATAATTATGATAGAACTTAACTTACAGGTAAGTTCGTTTAATCATTAAATTATGTTACAGTATTGAGTTTGAAGAGATTTTATATATACACTTGTAGATGTTGAGAGAAGTTGTGAAATATCTATTTCAGTTGAAAGTATTACAGAAATAAATATATTTAATATTTCTTCAATAATTGACATAATAAATGTACTTAATCACTCAATTAAAAGGTAATGTTTCTTAAATAAACTATTAACATAATAGCTACAGTAAATTTTAGCATAAATCAATCAATTTTACTACTAGCAAAACAATGATTTGATTCTGTATATGCTGTCTGTTATATGCCTGTTATAAAACTTGGCAAATATTGTAGAGCCGCCGGACCAACCGGCAGTCTTCCTGATAACATCCAAATTCACACCGAGCTTATGAGCTTTTGAGGTGTCTAGTACTATGTGCAGAGTACTGTGTGATATCTATTCCACAGACCCACAACGTATACTCTTTATCCATCTGCTAAGTGTTTGGGGAGAAACTTTATTATATGGTTTTTTATAGAAATAAAAATAGAGGTGTGATGATCACGTAATGCCGCTACATTACTTTTAAATAATCCGTTAATAATTAAGCCGGACCTATGTCAGGTCTGTCTCGAAAAATTGGCAGCATCAGCGTTGGCTGAGTTGCGTTTACACTTGACGTTTTTATTAAGTCAGGGATCCTAATGGAAATATCATTCCGCCAATTTTGAAAATTTCGGATATCTATTTTTGAAATAGTTTGTACTCTATGCGCTGTTACCAGCGCCAGCAGGGTAACTAGCTTCTTTAGTGATTTTTTCTAAAGAATGAGATTAATTAGGAATCCAAGTGGCTAGAGTTTCAATTACTAATGTAGTATCCCAGTGGATTCATACTTGGGTAAGGGAGGCGAAGCCTAAATATACCCTTAAAACACAGTCGTCTGTGCTTATCTGACTTCCTAATACTAAGGAAGGTGTAGATCTAAACCCATTTAGAGTGCCGTATAGCGCTCCCGATTGAAATAACTCTGTTAAAACATGAATAATAACTGGAATGTGTAAGTATCATATTACTTAATTTAATTATCTGACAGAGACGCTATTAATGTGTCTAAAGACCCGGGAGGGAGTTTTCTTATTAGAGACTCCCGCACAATACTCCGGCATCCAGGGTAATCTGCCGCTGGATCTGGCAGAAACTGGAATGAGAGATTATTAGGTCCTCAGAAGTTTGAAAAAAACCCAGTGGTTTAGTTTGTAAAAAACTGGTTAAATAGGGGATACCAAGGTTCAGCTGGCCATGTTGGCCCAACCAGTATGCACTTAGCTTTGTCGCTAATAATTTTTATCAATGTTTTTTTTTTTTTTTAATTATTGAGAAGGAAGGGAACCCGTAAAAACGGGTTCCTGGTTCATGGTATTTTTATACAATTTTGACCAATTCACAGAGAAAGCGTCAAGCATCAGGGTCTTTGTGCCATGATATGTATACAGGACATTTTTTATTTATTCAACTAGCAATCATGTCAATCTCTGGTAGCCCGAAATTGTTAATGATTTGCTGAAAGGCAAGATCAGATAGTTCCCATTCAATATCCGGGTGAATACACCTTGATTCAGTATCTGCTATAGTATTTTCTGTAGATGGAATGTATAGCGCTGTTATAAATAGAATTCGCGCTTCACACCATTGTCGTATATCTTTGGTCAGTTTGTGAGATGGGGGAATTGGATTCCTCCCATACGATTAATGTAAAAAATCGCAGTTGTATTATCTATTCGCAAGATAATATGACAATTGGATAAATCCTCTAGACAAATTTTTAATCTTATGAATGTGAAGTTTTCTTTCTTCCCGACTTCAGCTACCGCTTGCCGTTTTTCCCGCACAGGCTATCCCCCAACCCCCCATAGTCGAAGCATCTGAATTCGTCAAATTTAATTTGATTTTTTGGATTTTCGATAGATTTAATCCACCAATCGAAATCTGACTGTAAACTTACAGGCAAATTCATGTACTTTTCATTTTTGTAATGTTATCCATACATTCGCTATAGCTATGTGATATTAGACAGGTATCGTTAAGATATATTGCCGATAAATAATCAGCACAGCGTGGCATTCTGACCACCGTTTTCATTATTTTTGTGAAGACAAAAGGTGCCGTATTGACACCAAACGGTAGGGCATTAAATTCATACAAGTTACCGTTCAAACTAAGTCTTGAATATTTTTTAGAGTTATCATGAACTTTCACTTAATAATATGCGCCTTTGAGATCAATAGTTGACCTAAGACAACATCTTGAGATTAGTTTGATCATTATTCTAAAATCTTCTAATTCAAATGAACATGTTGAATGAACTCGTTTAGCTTTTTCAAATTTAGGATAAAGCGTGCTTTTCCGTTCGGTTTGGGTAAAAAGATATTGGATATCCTCACAGGGCTCACAGTGAGGTATAGCACCCATAGATATTAAATTATGTATAGCTTGATCAAATTCAAGTTTTTCTGAGTGTGCATAATTTTGGGGTTGAGGTATACAATGCTGATATGGAGTTTCAGTGAACGGAATTTCATAACCACGTATCCACGATAAAATTATTTTATCTGCGGTTATTTGTGACCATTGGTTGTAAAAAACAGATAGTCTACCGGCGTAATTTACCGTATTGTCTAGCGGCGGCCGCGACTGAAGTTCAATCGCGATGTCCTCGATGATGGCGAGTGCTGTTGCCTCTGAGATGCAGACTCCTTCATCTTTGAGGGCGCCGATGGCTGCTGTCTGTGGTTTTGAACCGGAGCCTTCCCGTTTCAATTTCTGTTAACGACTTGATGCTTTGGTTTTGTAGCAGTAGTCTTGTTAGAGGTGGAAGCTTTGAGATCCACACCTGTTTTATTGATCGCTTTTGCGGTCTTTAAAGTTTCGGCTAGTTCTTGGCTACAAGAAAACTATCTATTATCGTGAGCAGCATCTGATCTTTCAAGTCCTTCTTTAGTACAGCCAATATGAAATTTCGCCTCGTTATTGACTCACTGAGTTGTGTGTCACAGATGATGCGCCCAGCATCAATCAGCAGCTTTAGAACAGTTGGATCTTTATTATCCTTACTAAGAAGAGTCTTATAGGCTCGTCAAGACAAGCAATACCGCTGCTAATTTTGCCTTAGCTTGGTTCTGTTCGTGGAACATCCTCACTGCTGGAAGCACCTTTAATCACTGGTGGTGGAGATACATCCTCCAGTATTGTCACGTTGGCTATATCCAGCGAACGATCGGAACTCGCGTGTAACGCGCTAGTCGACGGTCTTGGTTCGCGTAGCTCTTGATTTTCGTTTTCAACATTAACAGCAAATTGCAAATTTGTGTCTAATATACGTAATTATACGTATACCTTCATATTATTATCATAGGATAACCTCAACAAGTTGCTATATGCATGGCGTATTAGGTACGCATAGGTATACAGCGAGTAAGATGAACTCGTGGCGTTGCATCGTGAACTCGAGTAAAAAATAGGTTAAGTAACAACTCGAATCGTTGGAACGTAAAACCTCTTATACATTATTATCGGTAAGTGGCAACTCGAATTGTTGAAACGTGAACATTAGAACTTAACTTATATATAGTTAAAATGTTACCTTCCGGTTCGTTTCATATTATTATTATAGGACAACCTCAACAGGTTGCTACATGCATGGCGTATTAGGTACGCATAGGTATACAGCGAGTAAGATGAACTCGAGTAAAAAATAGGTTAAGTAACAACTTGAACCGTTGGAACGTTAAACATCGTATGTATTTAAGTGACAACTCAAACGTGAACCGAAGAAATTGCAAATTACTTAAATAGTTAAAATGTTACCTTTCGGGTCGTTTCATCTTTTTATTATTATAGATAACCTCAACAGGTTGCTATATGAATGGCGTATTAGGTACGCATAGTTATACAGCGAGTAAAATGAACTCGAGTAAGAAGTAGGTTAAGTAACAACTTGAATCGTTGGAACGTTAAACCTCGTATGCATTATTATCGTTAAGTGACAACTCCAATCGTTGAAACGTGAACATTAGAACTTAACTTAAATAGTTAAAATGTTACCTTTCGGGTCGTTTCATGTTATTATTATAGAATAACCTCAACAGGTTGTTATATGCATGGCGTATTAGGTAAGCATAGGTATACAGCGAGTAGGATGAACTCGAGTAAAAAGTAGGTTAAGTAACAACTCGAATCGTTGGAACGTTAAACCTCGTATGCATTATTATCAGTAAGTGACAACTCAAACGTGGACCGAACAAATTGCAAATTACTTAATTAGTTAGAATGTTACCTTTCGGGTCGTTTCATATTATTATTATAGGATAACCTCTTCAGGTTGCTATATGGATGGCGTATTAAGTACGCATAGGTATACAGCGAGTAAGATGAACTCGTGGCGTTGCATCGTGAACTCGAGTAAAAAAATGGGTTAAGTAAGAACTCGAATCGTTGGAACGTGAAACCTCATATGCAATCGATAGTTATCGGTAATTGTGCAAATTACTTACAAATATTCCCACTCGTCGTTATGTTTCCTCTTCGGCATCTTGATTTTGACGAAAAAACTTGTTAACACGGAGAAACTTAGAAAAACCAACTTTGTAGTGCGACGCGGCGGAGCACTGCAACGTGAATGTAGAACCAGCCGACCGCACGAAATAATGAAATTGTGCGGTCTACCTACATTTTTTTTTCTCTCTCTCTGAACTTAGTGCATAGACAAGGCGACATTATGCGTGCTACTACAAGTGTATATATAAAATCTCTTCAAACTCAATACTGTAACATAATACTATATTTAATCATGCCTTGCATAATGTTCAATATTCCATAATCTACATCACTATCAATCACTCTTATATTTTTGTCACCATGTAAGCCAATTATACGGATGTTTAACATTATACCATTGCGCTTTGGCTTCGAGAACGAGATGTGGCAGTCAAACAGGGATAACGGACTTTTCCTAAGACGTCTGTTATGCGGATTCCAGGGTTTTTTTCTCCTACCTGCCGACCTACCGTCGCACCGCGGTTCCCGAGTAGTGCGCCTACGCTACACTACGCTGCGATACCTACAGCCTGCTGCCGGCACTGAGGTTTCCCCCCCCGTCACTGACTGCGCGAGCTGTCTCCGCGCCCGCTAAGGCCAGTGGCTAATTACTTTGTTTAGGCAACGCCGTTCAGTTCGCGAGTGGAACCCACGACCCTGACTTCAATAAAAATTCTATTGTTAACCTTTAAGCTGGTTTCTTATTTTGCCTGCTTCAGTTCAGACCTCTATAGGAACTAGGTAGGCAAACCGATGAGAAGCGTTACACTCTACCAGGTATCTCATTGTAGCAGTCAAACGTTCATGAGGAGAAATAGCTTCTCGCATTGTAGTGCTTTTGTATCATGTGTGTATAGACAATAATTCGTTGTACAAGTCTTCAGACATCTCAGATAATTTCTGTAATCGAGTGGTTCTGCTGACCGTTCTCGAATTCAATATGTATGCGATAACGCTTGCCTTTTCTCAATCCAACTTTTAACCCAAAAGCTTTTTCGCTTTTTTTTCTTAATTTCGTGGTATGCTATAATACCAAGATAACACAAAGCTTCCTACTTCGAACAAGACATATTAACCTCAATTCGACTACGATACGACTTTATCACTCGCTAGGCGATCAGCACCCACTTTAGCGATTTTAAAGCGAAAATTTAACAAGAAATCAACAATCTGGAGAGGAAAACAGTAGAACAATATAATTCCAATTTATGGATCGTAGACCGAAAAAAGAGAATCACGGCATCACCATTTGGCCAAATTAAAAGAATAAAAAGTAAATGAATGCGAAGGCCCCATGTACTTCTGCCCTAAAACTTTGCTATATTCAACCTTTACAGAGAACGATGCGACAAAATACGGTAATGCGCATGAAGCAACTGCCATATCTGATTTCGAAAAAGGGCTCAATCTTAAAGTTGCCCCTTTGGGTTGTTAATAGATTGGATTTATTTACGGACCGGCTCATAGGGACAGAAGGTATCGTCGAAGTAAAATGTACAGCATCAACTGCGGCACACACACCTGTTGAGGTCATTTTATTAAAAAAGATAACGTTTTGCACAGAAACTATCCATGGAATAAAATTAAAAACGACTCATAATAATTACTTAAATATTGTTATTTTGTGGTTTGGATCACAAACGGCATACAATTGGCAAAAATTTGAAACGGATCGCTGTTTGTGGACGACTGAAAAAAATAAACATTAGAAGAATTTTATTATAAGTGTGTCCAACCAGGGGGCCTACTATCCCATTTAAGCTTCCGAGCCCAATGCTATTTGGTCGGTAAGAGGTAGCTAACCATATCAACTTTACCTTAGTACTCTACCATTGCCAAAAAGCCAGATCGCATTGGTATCCCTAACACCCGAAAGAATGAACAAAACTTGTCTGTCGCATATCTACTATCGCAAAAGTTAAAAAAGGACTACATTATACAAACCCATAGTTTGTCTGATGTCTCATGTACATTGAACGTATAGTTCGAAAAGGTCAGTGCTATTCTCGTCGGAATGTTCGGTTTTTTGTTTTTTTCTAATAAAATCGTGTTTTAGGCGAAATCGTACAATATTTAAAAAAATGAGTTGATGAAATGCTACATGACATTAATAATGTGGTCTAGCCGAGAATATTTTGATTTTAAAATTGTACCAAGCGCTTTTTCGAAATTTGCTTTATGAACGTAGCTCCAGACTGCAGATTCAATGTTGCCAGGCCGCACTATTTAGGATGGCTTTCCGTCCGTCCGTCCGCCAACAGCGTTTTGAAAACTTATTATTATATATACTGTTGGATCGGAGACCAGCTGAGGGTATATAAGGAAGCGGATCGCCGTGCCTCGTCCATTTTGCCATCAGCCGTCGTCGCGTGAACATCTCTCTGTGCTATTGTTTATTAGTGTCGAATCTTTGCTTGTGTTATTTTGCTGTTAATTTTCTCTGTTTTTGTTGAAATTATTTTTGTAACTACCTATGTTTGTTTTTTTTAAGTAAAATCTGGTCAAACATATAAGATCAGAAGTGGGATAGGATCTATTTTGGTTCTATCCTAATTCGCCCACTACCTTGTGTGTTTGATCGATTGTAATATCGGCCCAGAGAGATGTCGGAACGGGAACATCGTCGCAGCCGCGACGGTACCCACGATCGTCGATCTAATAGACGACGGGAACGTACTCCTGACGGCGTACTGCACGCCACGATGGAGGCGATCTTGTCTCGGCTTACAGCTTTGGAGGAACGATCTGCGGCCCGGCCTACTCGTTCTTTGGAACGACGTCCACGCCGCCGCGGGTCGCATCGAGCATCGCCGCCGCCACGGCGTCTCGAGTCCCCGTCACCACGCCGAAGCCCTCGTCGGGCGTCGAAGGGGCAGCGCTTGCGCCGAGCGTCACCAGGGACGCCACCCACGGTACCATCGAGGCGACACAGGGCGGATTCACCGCCTGAGTCGACACGTGTGGTGCCATCGTCGCCGGCACGGTCGGTGCCTCCGGCCACTCCTGCTCTTCTCGCCCCACGGGCGTCTCCCGCTGTGCCTGCCGCCCCGATGACTCCTGCAGATGGCGCGCCGCCCGCGCAGCATCCTGCACCGGCGCTGGCAGCGGATCGAGCAGACAGCGAGGTGTCATCAGCGACTGCGCAGGGTACTAGTGCCGATCGTATCGTTGACGCGATACGCTCCATCGGAAGTTTGGTGAGATCCAACCAACATTACTATGTTTCTAACTTTGACCCGAATTTGCATAATATTGATGACTGGTGTAACGAGGTAGATCGTGCAAAAACGTTTAATAATTGGAACGATCATGAATGCCTGTCGCGCATAGGTAACTGTCTAAAAGGCGATGCTAAAACGTGGCTAAACGAATGGGTGACCAGTGATCGTACGTGGGGTAATTTTAAAAAGGAATTTAAGTGTTTGTGTCCTAAAACTCCCGACATTGCGAACATATTGTTTGACGTCATGAACACGAACTCGGACAACTACCCCACGTACGCCGATTATGCCCGACGTTCACTTTTACGTTTGCGTATCGTGCGCGGTCTTAGTGACGAATTAATTTCGGCCATAGTAGTACGCGGTATTACAGATGCCCAGATACGTTCGTCTGCTATGAACGCGAATCTTTTGCCGCAAGATTTGGTTGAGTATTTTTCCGCGTTTGTTAGATCGAAACCGTTGACGCCTGGTAGCACCGTAGGTTTGAAACCGTCAGGTACTAAGCGAAAGCAAGAGTTCGATTCGGAAGCAAGTAGAAAAAAAAGGTTTCGAGAAGGCATATGCTATAAATGCGGACTCGCTGGTCACAAACAGGCTTTTTGCAGGAATAATAGGGTTGATTCGAAAGAAAGTGCGTCAACTAGTAGTGACTTGAAGATAAAGCCAGCAGCTAAAATCGAGCCCTGTTCTTTTTGTAAAAAGCCTGGCCACAAAGTAGACACTTGTTTCGCGAGAATAAAGTCTGAATCGCGAAATGTAAACAATGTAAACTTTTGTTGCGACTTGACAAATGGTAATAATGACGTGATAGTGGCGGTCATTCGTGGTATTCCCGTGGACGTTTTGATCGATAGTGGATCAACCATATCTTTAATCTCATCGTCGGTCCTTAAATATTTTAATGTTGAACGGAAACCAGCTTTTCGTATCTTAAAAGGGCTAGGTAGCCAAGAAATAGAAAGCTCATCCTATGTCACGTTGCCGATTGAGTTTGACGGTATTACGATAGAGGTTGATTTGTTTGTCGTTGGTTCAGATTTCATGAACACACCTATCATTGTGGGCACAGACGTGTTGAATAGAGAGGGGGTCCGTTATGTGCGAACGCGTGATTCCCAATTACTTACGCGAGGGGTGGTGGATGACGTGATGGCTATTCGGTCTGAGGTTCCCATTAACACGCCTCTCGAAGGTGAACATTTGCAACGCCTTATGGGCACGATAGACGAATTTTCGGCGCATCTCATTACTGGTACTTCTACCTCCACAGTAAAGACAGGAGAAATGCCTATCAGACTGAATAACGATAGTCCCGTCTACTACCGCCCTTATCGTTTATCCCACGCGGAGACTCTGCGAGTGCGAGATATTGTCCAAGACTTAATTGATAAGGGTATCGTGCGAGAATCAGAGTCTGACTATGCGAGTCCTATCCTTCTCGTACGAAAGAAGGATGGGTCAGACCGGATGTGTGTGGATTATCGGAAGCTGAACGAGTTCACCGTGAAAGATCGGTTTCCGCTTCCGAGAATCGATGATCACATTGACCGACTAGGGCGTAATAAATATTTTACGAGTTTAGATATGGCAACTGGGTTCCACCAGATCCCGATTCAGAAGGAGTCAATTCCCCTCACTGCTTTTGTTACCCCGGAGGGACATTTTGAATATTTAAAAATGCCATACGGTTTGGCGAACGCACCCGTGGTGTATCAACGAATAATCGCAAAAACCCTTCGAAAATTCGTAGAATCTGGTGAAGCCCTGGTGTATGTCGATGACGTCTTGCTTATGAGCACAACTATTGAGCGAGGACTTGAACTCCTGCATGAGGTACTCTCGACTCTAACAGAAGCGGGTTTTTCCATCAATATGCGTAAATGCTCGTTTCTGTGCACTGAAGTGGAATATTTAGGTCGTAAAATCAGTCAGGGTCAGGTACGGCCGAGCCCTAACAAAATAGAAGCGTTGATTGAATCCCCCGAACCAAAGAACGTTAAACAGGTTCGTCAGTTGATGGGATTAGCAAGTTACTTTCGACGTTATATTGCTAACTTTGCTCAGAAAACTGCTTGCATTGCAGCGTTGACTAGGAACGGAGTAGAATTTAATTGGGGTCCGGAGCAACAGGCTGCCCGTAAGGAAATCATTGAGTGCCTTACTAGCGAGCCTGTGCTGGCGATATACGATCCTTCGTTGCCAATTGAAGTACACACTGATGCCAGTTCAATTGGTTATGGAGCGGTCCTTTTGCAGTTACACGAAGGGGGTCGAAAACGCGTAGTAGCTTATTTTTCGAAACTCACACAAGGGGCGGAGTCTAAGTACCACTCCTACGAATTAGAGACGCTCGCCGTAGTTAAAGCACTACAGCATTTCAGGCATTATCTTGTAGGTGTGCGCTTCACCGTGGTCACTGACTGCAATGCGTTGAAACTCACGCAACGTAAGAAAGACCTTTTGCCTAGGGTGGCTCGGTGGTGGGTATATCTACAGGATTTTGATTTTGGGCTGGATTATCGCAAGGGGACATTGATGGCCCACGCTGACTACCTTAGTCGGAACCCTGTTAATGTGTGCACTGTTCAAAAACCTTTGAACTGGGCACGAATTGCTCAGGCTTCTGATGAGGAAACTCAGTCTCTTGTTCAAAAGTTATCGGACGGACAACTAGATGCAACACGATATGTCGTTAAGAACGACCTCCTGTACATGAAATATACACCTACTGGTGAACCATCCAGACTATTGTGCTACATACCTAAAGGTCATCGATTAAGTCTTTTGCGCATATTCCACGATGAGCATAATCATCCCGGTGTTGAGAAGACCGTTGATTTGATCACCAAACATTTCTGGTTTCCTGGACTACAAGCGTTTTCTCGAAAATACATCACACACTGCTTAGTGTGCCTTTCCCATAAAAAGCTCGCTAGAGCCCCATTACAGCCCATTTACTCCTGGGACAAACCTGATGCCCCGTTTGACACTATTCATATGGACTCACTGGGTCCTCTTCCTGAGGCAAATGGCTATCGCTATGTTCTTATCGTCGTAGATGCCTTCACAAAATATTGTCTCCTTTTCCCGATGTTTCGTCAGGATGCCTCTGAATTAAAGCGTTGTGTCACGACTGCTATTTCTCTGTTTGGAACTCCTAGGTTAGTTGTTGGCGACAGAGGTCGCATGTTTCAAAGTTCTGAATTTCTCGACTGGGTCAAAAATATGGGTTGTGAGGTTCATTTAATAACGCCAGAGATGCATCAGTCTAATGGACAGGTTGAGCGATATTGTCGCACCGTGCTTAACATGGTCCGAGTTGAGGCTAATTATCGACAACGGCAATGGTCAGAAGTCATTTGGAAGGTCCAGCTGGTCTTGAACATCACGAAACAGAAGACGACTCAGCAGTCTCCTCTAAATTTACTTGTATATAATATTGTATTGTATATAATTT
Organism: Crocallis elinguaria; assembly: GCA_907269065.1. Lineage (NCBI taxonomy): Eukaryota > Metazoa > Arthropoda > Insecta > Lepidoptera > Geometridae > Crocallis > Crocallis elinguaria. The sequence continues at coordinate 7,247,564 of OU026076.1, forward strand.
ATTGGTATAGAAGCGGCAACTCCCCTCATTCGCAGTTTGGTACGAGATGTGGCTCTCACGAGTTCGAGCCCCAATCGTGAGGCATTGCGGGAGATGAGTAGACAAAGGGCTGCTGAAAGGCTCAGGCAAAACCAAGAGAGGCAGGATGCTTATGTGAACAGAACTAGGAAGCCACCTCGTGGCTTTGAATTAAATTCTTTGGTTTTCGTCAGGAAACAAGCGCAGTCTGCGGGCAAGCTGGATTCGGGCATGCGTGGCCCGTACCGTGTGGTGAAGACTCTACCACATGGGCGGTACGAGTTGGAGCTCTTGGCTGGCTCATACGGGAAGTCAACCCAAGCAGCGGCGGAGTTCATCGTCCCGTGGAGAGGAGAGTGGACTCCTGATGTGTGTGCCGCTTTCTTTGGTGGTGAGTCATGGTGCCCATGACTGTGTTGAGATGACATGTCGACATCGTGACAGGCCCTGGGGCTATTGTCGCGGTGAGAAGGGTGATCCTTCAGTGTTTTGACATCGTAGCGCCGACGGGCGTTACGGTGGGACTGAGATCGGATTCACGAGTGATCCTTTCACAGAGTTACAAAGCATAGCGTCTCCAACAGCTTCTTGCTTTGTTCCCTATACAGTTCATCGAAAGTGGTGTCCATGTATTCGATGCCTTGTATACGGTCCATATACATGATGACATGGACTTCAGGTCATCATGTGTGTGTTAATGTTCATTTTGCTTAATTCCCCTTTGCTTATATGCGTGTGAGAGTATGACTGCAGCATACCCACGCACGTATTTTTCAAATGTATTGAAGAAGTAATATTTTTTTGAAGTAAAGTCTTGTCCTAGTAGTTTTGACTTGTCTAATTACGCACACTCGTATACTGGCATACATTTGTGTGTTCCTTTTTTATGTGTTGTGCAGATGCTGATTCAGAGACAGAAGAGGAGTCCACATCTGCCGTTGCTGAGCTACAAGCCGATGAGCCACAGCCCGCAGACTCGAGCCCGACTGCGAGCATTGAGCCTAGTACGCCTGCAGTGCGTGTTGAACAACACGAAAATCAGGCAGCGTCATTGCCTCTACTGGAGACTGACCTGGAGAGCTAAAGGAGTCCGAGGACGGCCTCCTGTCAGGAAAGGCCGTGTTGGATCGGAGACCAGCTGAGGGTATATAAGGAAGCGGATCGCCGTGCCTCGTCCATTTTGCCATCAGCCGTCGTCGCGTGAACATCTCTCTGTGCTATTGTTTATTAGTGTCGAATCTTTGCTTGTGTTATTTTGCTGTTAATTTTCTCTGTTTTTGTTGAAATTATTTTTGTAACTACCTATGTTTGTTTTTTTTAAGTAAAATCTGGTCAAACATATAAGAATACAGTTTTAAATTTTAAGTTCCTAAGTTCTCTAACTTGTTTGTGAACGCATCATATCAACGCGAGCTAGCATAATTATACCTAACAGTCGCAACGAGTGGCAAAAACGGCATTATGCTGATCTTGTTTTTACTGTAAAAACAAGATCAGCCTAATGCTGGTTTTGGTAAAATTAAATATTTTACGGCCGGCAAAAAACAAAAACTGAAGAGATTCTAGAGTTGACCCGTACATTTTTTTATAACTATCAATCCTGTTCCGGCTTTGCACGGATGGAGCACTGTGATCATATTTATAGTCGGATGACTTCTCGTAACAGTCCCAATTTTTTAGAATTATTGTTTTTTCTTGCAGTGAGGGTCCACGTCGTCGCGTGAGACACACGCAACTGGAACAGTTGTGGGATTTCCTTAACTCTAATAAAGATGTAGCAGCCGGATATAATAAATCGAGGCAAGCAAGCGAATATTCGCGGCGTCAGTGGGAGACAATCGCAACGGCGTTAAATGCCAACGGAGACGGTGCAATTAAAGACGGAAAAGGTTGGTGTAAGGTCATATCCCATCCCACGAATATTATAAATACTGTTTTAAATTTTCACGGTTATTCCACTATTTCATATATTAATGTGCATATATAAAAGATGCAGGCGCTCTCAATTTAGTACAACAAGAAAGGAGTAATATGATTAATGAAAGACTGCAAAAGATAGTTCTTTCAGTAAATGAGATTAATAAAACAATAAAATCCAGGTTAACTATTTGTATTTTTTGTTTAAATAAACTATAATTTTAACAATAATTTGTTTTCAGATTCAATCAAATACAGGTATTGGACATACATAAAATTGGAGCAACGGATAGTTCTCTTTGCCGAGGCTGCATGCAGGAACAAGAAACTGTTGACGATGTACGACTACACTGTACGGCCACAGAAGATAGAGTAGTCACTGGCCTGCAAAGCGGCGTATCAGGGAAAGAGGCTCGACCAGGATCGGACTCCAGAAAATTTTCACCACTTACAATTTCACTGGAACAGCAACCCGAAGCCGTGCTCCGTTATGTAAAGGAGTTGGGATGGCTTGGGTAGATACTGGCAGGGGGAAATGCACATTACACCCCAAGCGGGATGTCAGTGCAGGCCTTATCGCCTCCAGGGTCTTACGTCGTTGCGAGACTTCACTGTACCTAACGACTTTATATTATATTTGTTGTATTAGTATTTATTTCCTTGCTATAAGTATGAGAGTGATGTATGTTTATATAATTTTGAGTATATATTTAACGTGTACTACTTCAGATCCGGTGGGAATAGATGAGGCACGTAAGTTCGTTTCTGGAGTTTCATCTTTGTTGGATGGAGCTAAACAGTTGCAAGGTCAGATTGGGATTACTTTTGATAGATTTTTGAACTTTACTATCTAATAATGGTTTGAGTCTTGCTGAACGTGCTCTTCTTGAGCTTTTGGATGAGTTCATTCCTTTTTCTAAGTTTATTACTGAGCCAATGCTGACTGAGTTAAAGCATTTATTTGACACCGATATTAATCCACGTATTATTGATGATATTTTGTCTTCTTTTAGTAATTTTTCAACTAGCTTTCCTGATTGTTCTGCGTCTCCTTCTGAGGGCATTAAAAACCGTTATCGTTTTATGGATTTAGCGTTTTACCCTGCAGAAATGCCACTGCTACCTGCCTCCAGGGGTTTCTGTTCCTGACTAGAACTACTCATCATCTTTATGGGCGGCCGCACACGGTCGGTTTCCTGATTAGTAATTCAGACTCTGAAACCTGAATGCTCTGCTTACATACAAAATGTTCAACAAGGCGCACATGTTCTTATTTTTTCCAAACGGAAAAAACCTAACATTCGTTTCGAGATTTTTGCCATGCGTTCGGATCGTAAGAACGGAAAAAAACTGAATTACGTCATTCCGAACGCAGCGCTCGCGTACATTTTGGTTCGTCCGCCGCACACGAACGGAAATCTCCATTCAGAATCGCGCTAGCGCTGTGCCGAGCGGACGTATGTTTTGTATTCTTGTTTGTTTGATCCTGGACATTTGTTATCCTTGATGACCCGTTTCTTCTCCTCTGTTTAAGTACGTAACAAAATGTGTGAGAACGTAAGTTATTATTAAACTTACGTTCTCACACATTTTGTTACGTACTATTAGTCGGTGGAAAAATATCCATGCACATGGGATATTAATAATGCCGACTACCACAACAGAGACGTAAAGGACTTGGCTTGGGAACAGATCTGCAATCATATGGAGTCCAGTACCAACCAGTACCAACTTCACCTATGGCTTATCAAAAAAGGAAGAAAGATGTGCACAAAAACACAAATGCTAAATCATCCAATACTGACGAAGATGACGACACCAAATTTTTATTAAGTGTCAGAAGTTATATGAAAAAAATGAATCATGAAAAACTTGATTTTCAACTGGGTATGCTTCAATTGGTCAAAAAAGTCACTATGGGAACATGGTCCATCATCACCACAGTCTCAGTACACATACTGTGACAATTCATCAGGGTCAATGTCAAGCCCTCATTCTGTCCATAGTTCATACACTCCTGTACCGCAAAGCTCGCCTTACAGTATATCATCTCCATCGCCAACTTGTATTCCATCTTTGCAACGAAATATATATGTACCACGAAATTCACCTATATATTGTAAAAGTTGATCTCCATCAGCACCAACTTTTCATTCATCCTCCCAGCAGCTAAATGTCCCCTGTACGAGTGCCTATAAACCAAAGCTTGTTATTCACTCAATTACAAATGTCACACCTCCCCAATTAACTACCTTACAAAATCCCGTGTAAAAGTATCCCGTGTATTCCATACCAGTACTAGTGCTGAAGATAGTGAGGCTGCACAATTTTTAATTCTCCAGTCTGAAGGTGCCCAAGATGGTCTGGATAATTTTCAAAATTATTAAAAATTTAAAAAGGTAAATTAAAATGTGTAATGTATGTACAAGAATTTCATTTAAAATATATACATACCTTAATGTTATAATAGTCAACATTTCTTCCTTGTCCAAACAAAATCTCATGCATGTAGGTATTTTGCTTTTTTATTTTCTCTCGTATGCCATTATGAAGCTCATCAAAGGATTTCATTGACATCCTTAATATTTGAAGAATTCTTGTGGGTGTGCTCGTAATTTTGCTCTTTTGAGATAGAGTTGACTGTCTGTTAATCTCTGAGTATTCAACGGGTGTACCCAGTAATGACGATTCCTCTTTTTCTTGTTTAGCGCCAGTAAAAGTGCAATAGCAATCAATTCGTCGTCGTCCATGATAACGTACTTTCACAAAAGCGTCTCTAAACGTACAGGTCGTATAAAATTCCTAATACAAAAAACCGGACGTTTGCGGTAGTCTCACGGAACTTCTGGTCAGGAAACCGAGCGTATGCGGCTGCCCTATATTGCTACTGAGTAGGTATGTATAGTGAGACAATAAAAATATTTGGTTTCGGCGTCACTAACATTTTCGGCATCGCTTGAGTTTATAGCTAAAATATCTTTGTTGTACTCCTCATTCTTTAAAACTAGCTACTAACTTATCTCGTTTAGTAATAAGCGCCTCTAATGAGCTTAACTTTACATCATTTTCGTTGGAAGCAAACGCGTGTAACCTAGTGATCGTACCTTTAACATATTATTATCCTCAATTTACGTTTAGTTTCTTGATGCTTTCCTCCATTATTCCGACAAAATACACACCACTTCGTAATTAACAACAATAAATACGATTAAAGCTGATATATATAGAAAATAAAGGAAAATCCTATCACGCAGTATGTGAGAATTTGCAAGGATATACAAAATGGCCGGTTCGGTTCACATTTTCACAATTCCACGTTTCGCTGTTCGGCAATGGCGTTGTTCCTGTTCGTAGCTCGTGGCGTCGCGCGTCGCTCGCTCATTCCAGAGCGCGAGGTGCTTGACGAACTCGTTCTGTCTCCTTCCGTCTCGCAGGAAAGTTGCTCTTCGCACTCTTCACTCGTTCAGCCGTGATGCTAACCTTCGGATCGGCAACGAAGAACCGGAAATCGCGTGAACGAAATGTTCGCGCGTGTCCCTGCCGCTATAAGGAACGTAGCTTAATAGCTATTAAGCTGTATGTATTAGTGCGAGCGAGATAGCTATCTCGCTCGCACTAAGCAGAACTGTGTATCTATTGTCTGTCTTCAATGAAAAAGTATCTTTGATTCATTCGCATAAGAATTTATGATTATGAAAATTATGAATCTGAAGCAAATTCTTGAAGTATTTCTTTTGCAGCCTCGATAGTTTTAATTCGCGATGCTGAATACCTGTTGCTCCGTAGGACTCCTCTCGTATCTGCACAGCTTGCGTAGGCGCACAGCGCACCATATGCCACGTCGTGTCGAGTTCGAGTCTTGATATTTTGTAGATCGCGCCCGCACGGTGATGGCTCGAAGTGACCAATTTTGGGAGCTCGTGGGCTGTATATTCGTTTTGGTTGTTTAAAACTCCAATGCAGCGATCAAAAACTATTTTATTTCGTGACACAGGTTAATGTTAGTTATCATTTCAAGCTTATAAAAACTATTACAGAATACAGATAATGAATATGTGTGTATCCACAGACAGCATACAAAACGCTGCAGATAAAATATTACATAGTAACTTGTGTTGCTAGCAATATCTCGTATCTCATTGTAGCAGTCAAACGTTCATGAGGAGAAATAGCTTCTCGCATTGTAGTGTTTTGCTTTTGTATCATGTGTGTATAGACAATAATTCGTTGTACAATTCTTCAGACATTCTCAGATAATTTTCGTAATCGAGTGGTTCTGCTGACAGTTCTCGAATTAAATGTGTATGCGATAACGCTCGCCTTTTCTCGATCCCACTTTTAATCCAAACTCATGGGCTTTTCCCTTTTTTTCCTTATTTTCGTGGTATGCTATAATATCAAGATAATACAAAGCTTCCGACTTCGAACAAGACATGTTAACCTCAATTCGACTACGATACGACTGTTTCACTCGCTAGTCGATCAGCACCAACGAGCCGCGAGTAAAACCGACGTTCTTTAAAACCGCGGTATAGGCTCGTACATAGGCACCCACTTTAGCGATTTTAAAGGGAAAATTATTAACAAGGAGCGGGCGGCGCAAGTACGGTTTTAGCTAGCGAGTAAAAATTAATATTTATTTAAATAGAATTACAAAAACAACTTCAAATGTATTTATTTAAGTGTTAAGGTTAACAATGAATTTATAAATTGAATTTAAGCTAATAGAAAATGAATACCTAATAAAAATGAGTTACTTGAATTTGGAAATTATAATAAAAATGACAAAAATATGTTTTAGGCAAGGTTTCTACAGAAGAAATCAACAATCTGGAGAGGAAAACAGTAGAACAATATAATTCCGATTTATGGATCGTAGAGCGAAAAAAAAGAATCACGGCATCATCATTTGGCCAAATTAAAAGATTATAAAAAGAAAATGAAAGGGTAGACCCCATGTACTTCTGCCCTAAAACTTTGCTATATTCAACCTTTACAGAGAACGATGCGTCAAAATACGGAAATGCTCATGAAGCAACTGCCATATCCGATTTCGAAAAAGCGATCTATCTTAAAGTTGCACCATTGGGTTATAGTGTTGGTGTTATTATTTGTCTTGGAGGCTGCATATATTATAATTCGCATTAGCAATTTGTAATTGTAAGCTCTCTTGAGCAAATTCTACTACAAATTGTTGTTTAGATCTACCGCTAGCTTACTCCCAGAGAGCTGGGAAGATTTTGGAGGGTACGAGAGGATATATCTGTGGATCTGTATTTAACAACACTTAATAAACTAAGATTTTGTCTACCGGCGACTGAAATAGCTAAAGCTTTTCACATATTAGTGTGAAAGTGTAAACTATGTAGTTTGAAAAACAAGGCATATAGAGACATGAAACTCAAAATGCTTTTTCTAGGCTGTTTTGACTCGATTTGATTCTGGGTCCGTCGACCATAGCCTTCCATGTCAGAGGTTCGTTGTTGCATTGTGAGCTTGTGACGCAAGCTACTAAAAGTATTAAGCACTTGCTGATTACAAGAAAAGTAGCTTCGAGAGAACTTGGAAACGTATCGGATACGGAAACTGAAAGGTCCAACGGGTTTAGGCGCAGAATGGCCAATTCTCAAAATGGCATATGAGTCTTAAAAGGACTAATTCTACAAATGGCAAATTCTACAAAGGACAAGTTCTCGTAATGGCAAATTCTACAAATGCCAAATTCTCATAATGACAAATTCTACAAACGCCAAATTCTCACAATGGCAAATTCTACAAAGGCCTAATTCTCAAAATGGCAAATTAACTCAGTTAGTAATTTTAAATAAATTAAATGTCCGTTGTTTTATGTTTTTATATAAAAAAAATATCAAGCTGGTTAAATATTATGTCACTTTTATATAGGTATTATCCTAATATATTATGCTAATATATTATAAAAAATATTAGCTTGTATAAATTGTTTCGTGACATAAATGTACATTTTGATTAAATTGAAAAATGATCAACTAACAGTTACGTCAAATCATAGTAGATAATTTAGAACTGACATAATACTGTCTAGATTTATATTTTCTGCAGTAGGTATGCCATTGACTTGAAACTGTTATTACTCAAATTGTGATTGTCGAATAGATATATTTTTATTATGGTCAGCTTTTTTACCGATGTCTTAATTTTCCGTATTCGTTTTATTTTTGTAAATACTTAGTTTTCATAATTCTTATTTTGATTTAAAGTGATAAATATTTGAGTGACGAGCTTCGCTCGTAATTTATTACAGTATTAAACAAAAAAATTGTGTAAAATTGCGTTTTTACATATACCCTAAATAAATTAACTGAATGATCAAGCTTCGCTCGGTGTAAAAGCAAACATACAATAGTTTGTATGTTTGCAAAACCTTTTTTTTTGTGTGTAAGATAACGTTTTTACAAGTAATACAACCATGTAGGCAAACACAAAAAGCAAAACCTTATCTAAATCTAAAATTTCATCCAAATCGTTACAGCCGCTTCCGAGTAACTAAAATATATAAATATGTTCATATACAAGAATTGCTCTTTTAAAGTTATAAGATATATAAAAATGACATAATATTTTATAAAGCTTGAAATTTTTTATATATAAACATATAATATATAAAAAATAAAACATAAAACAACGAACATTTAGTTTTTTTAAAAATTGCTAACTTTGGGTTATTTTGCCATTTTGAGAATTAGGCCTTTGTAGAATTTGCCATTGTGAGAATTTGGCGTTTGTAGAATTTGTCATTATGAGAATTTGGCATTTGTAGAATTTGCCATTACGAGAACTTGTCCTTTGTAGAATTTGCCATTTGTAGAATTAGTCCTTTTAAGACTCATATGCCATTTTGAGAATTGGCCATTTTGCGCCTAAACCGTCCAACGATACTATCTCTACACGTATCTTGTGCTAGTCGTATTGAAGCTCTTGAACAAGACTTAGCCGCAGGCCACGCTGGCACGCATTTGCGTTGAGCGGGAAAAATAATAATACGGGTTGAACGGGGAGCGCCCATGTTGGCGCGACTGGCGTGCGCGTCAGGCGACCGCGAGCAGCGGAGGGAATAGTACGAGTTCGCGCGTCCTGCGTATTTATTAAATTTTGTTGAATTATCCGCGATGCAAAACATAAATACGGAGGTGTTTATTAGTGAAATAATGTCTCGGCCAGCAATCTGGTGCAGTAAGGATGATCAATATAAGAATAAATTTAGAATTAAAAAAAATGGGTGGTTATATCATGAACCCCCATTTTCATTTGTAATATATCCTGTGCAAAAAATACTTCCTTCTAAACATGAAAGTTCCAATTTAGACAAACTCATATTAAACCCCGCGCAATAATAGCAGATAAAAACCACGAGTCACACGGCCGCTTCAACGTGGCACACTACAGCGGCAAGACGCAGCGTCTTTACTCCTCTGGCCACCGCAGGTCGCCCACGCTCACCGCAGTAGCTCTAGCGTGGCCTGCGACTAAAGCGACCAGAATGTTATTGCAAGAGATATCAGATTCGGACCACAAAATAAGAGGGAAGTGATGTTGCGTCTGAAGAACCTGACACACATGCCGTGGACGCCTCCTCCTTTTCTTTGCCAGCCCAAAAATAGTCTTTAGTTGATTTCTCCCCAAAGACAAAAGAAGCAACGCCAATCATTCCACAGTCAGATCTTGAGATTGAAGCTCAAGGCGTCGCATGTTAAAGGATAGGGGCTTGGAAGAGGGTACGTTATTCAGGTGTCCAGAAAATGCTACACGCTGCTCCTGTTATTTCTTCCTTGTTGGTTAATCCGCAGTTGAAACATCTCCCGTTAATGCTTCAAGAAAAGACGGGGGGTGCTTATGGCACTATACCCATGCCTTATTATTATAGTGGTTAGGTCTATTTTTGAGCTACATACGCCGTTTGCAGAAATTATTTTACAGCACCATATTGGTTAACGAATCCGTTGTGACGATCTTTGCTGATCCCTTTCATGCTGACCAAATTAACAATCATCCAGTAGTCAGGCATATGCTAAAGTTTAGTTAGTGCTATGGAAAGAAAGTCTTCGATTTGGGATATCAATATTTTGACCATTTGATTAAAGTCACAATTACCAGATTTGGGAAGTATGTTTCAAGTATCTAGACACTTAACTATTATTTTATTGCTAGCTTCTGGAATGGCGCATCCGTGACTCTTTTATCTTTACATAAAGAATATTTCCAAGAATTAGATTCTTGGAATCCTTTGGTCTGAATTTAATTCAAGACTCAATCAATCAGACTAATGTAACATAGGCAATGGGGTTGGAAGATATCCAGGAATAAAGATCAAGATCTTGAAGCACAATGGTGTCGATTCTTTCTTTAATTTTAAAAATGTAATTTTATATTTATGAAATTTGTATTCTAAGATGTCACATGGACTAAATTAAAAAGCAATATTAACAGCTCTGAAATGTATTCTAATTTATAACTTAGAACAATTAAATCAATTCAACTTAGAAATTCTGAGTTAAATTGAAGCATAGTTACCATTAAAAAGTATTAAATTAACCGGTAAATTTCAGTTTTTTTGTTATGTTAACGTCACTTTCGATCGAGTAGATCATTAAGCGGTTCAGTTTGTGATGTCAGTTTAAATTAGTTCCTAAAACTGATAAAAGACAGCTAACATAATTGACTAACAAAAGATGCATCGCTATAACGAAATTTGCATAATATAATCCTACTAATATTATAAATGCGAAAGTGTGTTTGTTGGTTTGTCCTTCTTTCACGCAGTAACGGAGCAACGGATCGACGTGATTTTTGGCATAGATGTAGTTTATGGACCGGAGAGTAACATAGGCTACTTTTTATCCCGAAAAATGCACGGTTCCTGTGGGAACGCGGGTGAAACCGTGGGCAGAAGCTAGTAGTTTACATATTTAAAAAAATGAATTGGTGTTTTTAGGTATTTGCGTTAAAATACAGTATACAATTATGCCAGAGCTTGGCAGCTTCTCAAAGATAATAAATACAATAATAAAACATATTTGTCGCATCAAGTCCTGGAACATTTGTTAAGCCAAACGAACGTTATTCAGGAATCAGCAATTACCTTAAAATATTTATTGGATACAACAAACAATTGCTTGTCGGCTTTATCCAATAGGTATCGGGGTCGTGATTGCAAACCGGGATAAGTTAAGAATCCACATCATAACTAAAAAATTGGATCCAGAGACTAGGCGACAGTGGGAGTTCAGTGCCACTGTTAACAGCTCATTGCCCACTTGTTATGTTAGTGGGAAGACTAACTCTTCTGCGAGTGTCCGTCTGGGTTGTTACCACCGCTTTGCTCGTGAAGTCTGCCGCCAAGCAGTAGTGTGCAAGCATTACTGTGTTCCGGTTTGATGAACAGAGTTTCCAGTGAAATTACTGGGCTTATGAGACTTAATACCTAATGTCTCAGGGTAACGAGCGCACTGCAGTGCCGCGCAGGCCTTTGTGTTTCAAAGTTCTGGGTGGCACTGCAATTGTTATGGGCCGGCGTTATGCTTACCATCAGGCAAACGACCAGCTCGTCTCGTTACCAAATAACATAAAAAAAACACTCGTATATTCGAGAGTTTCAAGAATTTCTCACGAAACGATACAGGAAGTTTGAATTTCTGGACTCTAGATCAAATTGGCTCACAAAATCGGAATAGTAATATTACTACTCAGAGATATCTCTGAGAATAAAAAGAAATCAATGTATATTGCAAAACTACAATGTCAATTTTGTTCGGAGGAACACATTCTTAATTACTGTGCGGTTTTCGGAAAATCTCAGTTGATTCTTGGCGTGACTTTGAGAAATCAAATAACATTTGATTCTGCTGTTTGGGTAGCAATCACACTGCAAAAAATTGTAAAACGAATTTTGAGTGCAGCGTATGCAAGAAAATCACCATGCTCTTTTACACCCGTCGAGTAAAGGCGTCGTCTTTTTGAACGTCGAAACCATCGCCGATCTCGCACACTTTTAAGAAGAGAATCGGAGCCCTTTCGAGAACTTGACCAACTCGTTCGTCAAGACCTTTCGTCTCGGAAAGAAAAGTGAGGAACGCCGCCGTTCTGTTGGGATTCCAATTACAACGATAAGAATATATTCTCATTTTGTTGTTTTTTTTTTTTTAGGAAGCTAACGTACTATCCAGTTTGGGGGCTGTGCTGCTGTCCAGGATCATGAGGAAAATATTTCTTGATGTCACAATCTTTATTGTCTAAGTCTAAAGTATAGAGCGAAGTCGTTGTAATAATTGTACTTGTTGAGCTTGACGTCATACTGAGGGTTGCCATTGTACATTTATGAATATACCGTAAAATCTGCTGTCTTTGCCAAATGGCTACTAATTTTGCCATAACAAAAACCACCTTAGAAGGACTTCAATATAATTGTTTAAGGGTATGGATGCCTTTATGTCAAAATTAAATTTATAAATGACAACACCAAATTATTTATGGAAACCCTATACGTCATTTCGATGTCATTTTTGTCAGTTAATTTTTCGTGCGTGAGTGATCTACAATCAAGTGCTCCCAAACTTTTATTAAAATAATTAGGATAAATGTTAGAAGTTGTTTGACCTAGTCAAAAGGAGAAAAATTTCGTCCCTGGAAGCCTCAAAACGATTCCACTTACCACGGCGAACTATCGACAATAAAATAAAAAATAAACATAATAAAAAGCCAGGGGGCCAACAAAGACTTACCTCCATTTTGCAACATTGGGCCCTATCTCTTGTAAAGTACACATACAGCCCCCCCCCCCCCCCTATTTTAAAATGTTACAAATTGGACCTACGGCAGCTACAGGTCTGATGACTGTGAAGAAGTTGGTGTGGAAGTAATAATTTTACATTATATCCTTAATTTTATTTTAAATACTCAGATATTACGGGGAGAATGTATGTGACAATCATATCACTCTTCATTTGCCTTGTCACATACCTCACTGCACTGTACCAGTTCATGATTGATTTAAAAGAATAGTTATTTACAGTTACATTTTAACTAATCCATTATTTATATTGCTTTGATTTTGCTACAGCAGCCAGTTAACACCTTTTGTAGCAGAAGTGGTGGAAGCTGGTGCTGCTTCCACCACTTCTGCTACAATATTCCATGCGCAAAGCCCACCGCGCGCTGCGCGAGTAAACCGACGAATCTCTGCTTTGACACGCGGCACACCCGCCCTACCCGGCAAAGGCAGCAAATCGATGCTGCCACCGAGCAATTTTTGCATTCGGATGCACAGTGGCTAAATTTGGCAACAGAGTTTGTCACCGACAACCGTAGGCTGCGTTAAGTAGAACTTCAGCAGCAGGCTCACGTTTCTAAATTTAGTGGAAAAATATATAAATAAATAAAAAATCATTGTATTTAATTTGCTAATGCTTTTTTCCTCACTGCTAGTCCACAGAAAGAATGTTTATGTACGAACATGTGACACGTCTTACATTTGGAATTTGGATAAATAAATTGATTGGTAGATAGGTATCTAGTTGTTACTCCTTTGTCCCCTTAAAAAAACAGAAAGGGGACAGATGGGAATAGTCCGTACTTGCTAATAAGTATAGAATAAAAATAGAACAATTTCTTTGAAAGAATAAAGTAGTTATGTATATATTTTTTATTTATCTCCAGCATTTACTCTACTAGCCACCCGCTCACGCAGTAGGCGCCCACAAGTGTCAGTATTGTAACATCTTCATGATAAACAGTTTCATTTCGCTGGAATTCTGGTAATGTCAAAAACAAATTTAGTTAAAATAAGATAAGAATAAAATAAGATAAGCCAAGCCGTCTACACTTCCTATATGGTTGTTTTGTTATAAGTACCGTATATACTTTCATATGCAGACACTTCAATTTTATTTATTTGTGTTGTATAGATAGTATTGAAGATTTTGGAGGTATTCACAAAAGTTATATTGATAAAATTATGAAAACTGTGACTTCTGCAGTAGCATCATTACGCCCTGGATACGTAAAACTTCCAAGCAGTGAAGAAAAGATACTGCTCGCGCAACAACAGTTCTACAGAATTGCATGAGATCCCAATGTCGTGGCTGCAGTGGATTGCACTCATATTCGCATTGTTTCCCCTGGCAGAGATAATGCTGAAATATTCAGAAACAGGAAATGGTATTTTTCCGTTAATACCCAGGCGATGTGCGACAGCGATTTAATTATTTCAGATTTTATTGCTCGTTGGCCGGGATCAAGCCATGACAATGATATATTAGATAACTCTGCAACCAGAAGAAAGTTTTAAGATGGATGGTGATGGGTGATCACAGTAACGCCACAAGTACTTGCCGCGGTGGTGATAATATGGGCAGCCCGTGGAGTGACTCTAGAGGTCCAGTCCGGACAGGGCAGAGTCGAGGACGAGACAGACGCCAGTGAGATACGTAGGGCAATGGCGGGATACGGCCGGACTATCTAGCGTAGAAGCGGAACGTGAAGCTCGTTCTGACATAACAGCGCAGGATAGACTCCTCGCGGCGGCGGCCATAATTAGCATTAAGCCTCTGGCTTCCCCGCTGTGTGGCGGAGCAGCTCTGTGGAGACCGCTTTGAAAAAGACTTCGGCGCAGACGAACGAGACCTGCCGGCGTTTGAGGTGAGGAGGGCTATCTGCTCATCCAACGGAAACTCTAGCCGGGCTATAGCTATGGTAGCCAGGGCTCATAACAAGGAGATGCACTCCCTGAACGGCAATACCACGTCATTTGCCAAACTCAAGGAGGAAGATCGGATGGCCACCGTTTTGCGGATAAAGTCGGCGGCCTCGCGTGGAGACCGTCTTCGGTTTTTCCCGGGACGCTCTACCGATGCGGCGTTGAAATAATCTGAGTACGAAATCCCGAGCATGGTCGTCCAGACCAGTCATACAGGGGGCCGGCAAACGTCATCGGCCCTCCGTGCCCAGGGGGAGGCGGACCCAACGCTGCGCGACGCGCGCATAAACCCGCACTTCCCTATCAACACCTGGAGCTACATAAGTAGCGCGCTAAACCTGCAGGTGGCAGCAGCGGAGGGGGTGAAATACATGCGGGCCGACGTGAGGCCCCTCGCCCTAAAGACAAAATTGTTGGACAACTTGCGGTCGGTGGGGTGTACCTTCCCCATCGGTGTGAACTGGTCGGTGCCCTTCCGTGCAGATATACCTTACGAAGTATCGGCCCGAGACATCCAGGATGATTGGAACATCCAGTACACTGCTCTCACCCCGGGAGTGCTAAATACGCTGCTGAGGAACGGACGGGAAGGTTTTCTCGATGTGGGGGGTGATCGGTGGGCACTCTCAGACCCCAAGGTCGCAGTGGTCGTCCTTGACGCGGCCAAACCTATGACTGGGCCGCTCTGGGCGTTACAGTTGGTGAATGCCCTTCCATACCCACTCGTCTCCCGCGTGGAGTGGTACCTGGCCAACACGGCGGAGGGTGTGGACCGCATAGAACTCCAGGCCTTTCTAAGGAATGAGGGGCTGGTTTCAATCAACTGCAGTGTGGATAGGTTGGTGGTGGTCGTGGCTACCTCTCAGCACACCTTACGGATAGGGGCGGAGGTGCTGCTGGTGGCTGCGGTTGACAAGGAAGGGGGAGTGCCGCCCTTACAGGTGGTGGACGCCCGCAACCTGGTGGTCACATGCCTCGACACTCTGATGAGGTAGTCCGGGCCTCTGACCGCTCTGCTGGACGCTTGGGCCCGGACGAGGATCTCGGGCGGGTGCATCGACTGGGCCGAAATCGATTCACTGGTCACGCTCCTGTCGAACCGATTCCCTCCTCAGGAGGAGGCGGTTCGGAGGGGGGATGGGTTGTTGGAGATGCAGGGGCTCCCCCCGCCGTTCCGGGAAGAAAGATTCGGCACGCACAACTTTCACTTCTTCACTTTTGCGTCCTTAACCCTACTTTAACGAATAAGAGTTTCATTACTAAAGAAAACGAGGACATGTTGAACAGAACATTGCAGAAAATAAAGAAATTATAAAACGGCAAATACCAAATTCAAAAACAGGACACACATACCAAAAATAAATACTCACCGGAAATTTGAGGGCTCGCGCTAACATTCCACTTTTATTCCCATTGTTTACCGGCCACAAGCACTCTCCGTCATTGGTACTAGTCAGTGGATGGTACGAGGGCGGCACTAAAAGTATCGGGAATGGAATATTTCCACTATTCCTGTCATATTAATATCTTTTTAATTGAAAACTCCTTGGTTTTAAAAATCGAATACCATTTATTTATTTAAAAAAAGATTCTCGGTCTTGTCACAAGGTTTTGTCAAACTTGTGTAGTCGTTGAGAAAATGGAATTGACTCGAGAAAATTCAAGAGCGATGATTTATTATGACTTTCGAAGTGGTTTAACACAAAAACAGTGTGTTGACCGGATGATTTCTGCATTTGGTGATGAAGCCCCATCCAAAACCACAATTTATCGCTGGTTTGCTGAATTTCAACGTGGACGTGTCAAGCTCAGTGATGATCCCCGTCAAGGTCGTCCAAAAACTGCAGTCACCCAAGAAAACGTTGATGCTGTGCGTAAGCTGATTGAGGAAGATCGACATGTGACATACCGCGAAATTCAGGCAACTTTAGACATCGGCATGAGTCAAATACAAATAATCTTGCATAAACAATTAGGTGTAAAAAAGTTCGTTTTCCCGATGGATACCGCATTCGCTCTGTGAAGAGCAAAAAGCGGCTCGCGTTACTTGGTGCGTCAGAACTCTCGAAAGATTCCACGCAGGATCCTCAAATGCTGTATACAACATCGTATCAGGTGACGAATCCTGGATATACGCGTATGAACCCGAAACAAAAAACCAGTCACGAGTTTGGGTGTTCGAAAATGAGTTAAAGCCAACAAAAATTGTTCGTTCGGAGTGTTGCAAAAAAAATGGTGGCCACGTTTGTCTCCAAAACCGGCCATGTTACGACTATTCCTCTTGAGGGACAAAGAACGGTTAATGCAGAATGGTATGCTAGCATTTGTTTGCCACAGGTCGTTTCTGAACTCCGTAAAGAGAACTGCAACCGCCGCATCATCCTCCATCACGACAATGCGAGTTCTCACACCGCGCACAGAACAAAAGATTTTTTAGAGCAAGAAAACATAGAATTATTAGACCATCCGCCGTACAGCCCCGACTTAAGCCCTAATGATTTCTATACTTTCCCTAAAATAAAGAATAAATTGCGTGGACAGAGATTTTCATCACCTGAAGAAGCTGTGGACGCCTACAAAACGGCCATTTTGGAGACCCCAACTTTCGAATGGAATGGTTGCTTCAATGATTGGTTCCATCGTATGGAAAAATGTGTCAAATTTCGCGGAGAATACTTCGAAAAGCAATAAATACATTTTTAAATAGTAATATTGTGTCACTTCCTTGATTCCCGAAATTTTCAGTGCCGCCCTCGTAAACCTGGGTTTCACTAAAGATGCTATCGACACTTTAAAGCTAAAAGCAAATGAATCGGACAAAAAAATATACGCCACCATCATCTTTGATGAAATGGCAATCGAATATCATGAGCAAGGAGGAAAGCAAGTTTTGGTGTTAATATCTTCTTCTTCGAGGTTAGTATGGATAGTTTAAATTAATTTAATTTTAGGTGTTTATTGTATTGTTTAGATAAAGACCTACAATGCGTTCCAGGTCACTCAGATACTACAGTTAACAAACCGATTGCCAAAATGAAGCTAAGAAAGCGCTTGTTTTTCTACTGGTGCCAATAAATGCTTCGTGGAAAATTCCTTAGGTTACATTTGAATCAATGGAATAAATGCCGATCAAAAAGCTGCAATTTCATTTGGCTAACTAGTTGAGAGCAGCGCACATATATTTCAAAAGCAAAATTATGAACGTTAGCTTAGCGACGCAGATATTAAGCAAAATTTAAAAGTAGGGTTTTTTAGAAAGAAAGAACATACATTTTGCGGGAGATCTATTCCGCAGAATTTGTTGAATTTCATGATTACTTTGAACAAGAAAATCAAAATGGCGACTAAACAACTGTGACTAAAATCACTACCGAAGCCTACAGTAGGAGCGGCTTAAAACAAAACAAGCCTTCTACACCAAAAAGAAAACGCCGGCCTCGTGATTTGACAGCAGTTGACGATTTTGACGCTGACGCCATTTGTCGTAATGTATACTAGGTACTATCTGAAAAAAGAAATTCCAACATTAAGAAAACTTATTGTTTCTTTGAAAAGAAGTGGTCTATTTCTTGGCTAAAATCTTCTTTGGCCAAAGTTTTCAAAAGAATTGGCTTTTCTTATAAAAAATCAAATAAAATAATAATATTAATGGAATGCACTGATATTGCCTTGGCACGATGTGACTTTTTACTACGCCCTACCACTCTCGCCAAATTTACAAAATGCGTTGGCAAGCCCATAAAAAACATGAAATTATTAATTGGCTACGCGAAAATGGAGAAAATGTGGACTATTCCATGTTAAAAATAGAATTGTTAAAAATATTAAAAACTAAAACGGTATGTGATCGATGAAATATGGCAGCAGAATATGGTCATATCGTCCTTCACTGCCAAAACAACGCCATATAATTATATGGGCACAAGTAAAACGGCATTCTGCAAGAAACAATACAAGGATACATTTTGGAGAGTGTGCAACGATACTGCATGACTTGATTCCGCCTTCCCCTTTCCATCATCGGACGACCAGACGTACGGCAATGCGACATCCGCTTATGGTTGACATTCCTCCTATCCGTACTAAGCGTTACGCTTCCACCTTCATCATGCGGACAGCTAAAGAGTGGAACTCATTGCCGGCGTCTGTTTTTCCTGAACATTACAATCTGGGAGTCTTCAAGAGACGAGTGAACAGGTATCTTCTGGGCAAACGTGTTACATCGTCGACCGCGTCGTCGCTTAACATCAGGTGAGACAGCGGTCAAACGCAAACCCATTTCAGATAAAAAAAAAAACAAGCCCCCCATTCACAGCGAATAAAATATTGCAATTACTCAAAAACGCTTGCACCCACGTGACGGCCGAGAACTGGGAAAGTGTGGTGGAGAGAACTAAGAGAGTCATAATGTCTGATTGGGACCGTGACATTGCATTTGATAACTTATGCACACAAGAGCTAATCATTAATATTACTGAAGACTCCTCATCGGACGAATCCAGTATAAATGATGATTCTGACGATTCATGTTAATAAAAGGAGTTAAACTATTAGTTATTTTATTTGTATGCCTTATACTCGTACTAAGAAGAAAGTAATAAAACTTTATATAACTTGTAACTAATATACTTGTTCTACGATGCAGCTTATACGACAGACTAGGGCAGGGCTCGCGGTTTAGAGATTTCCAGGTTGATTTTTGCTTCCCGACTGAATAACTATACCTTGAAGCTACAAAATCCATATACTAATATTATAAATGCGAAAGTGTGTTTGTTGTTTTGTCTTTCTTTCACGCAGTAACGAAGCAACGGATCGACGTGATTTTTGGCATAGATATAGTTTATGGACCGGAGAGTAACATAGGCTACTTTTTATCCCGGAAAAATGCACGGTTCCTGTGGGAACGCGGGTGAAAACCGCGGGCGGAAGCTAGTCATTCTACAATTATAACGAATATAAAAAAAAATTGTAGTTTGTTTTGGCGTTGGACTTTTACATAGATGTCGGACCGCTCGGATATTATGTAAATATTGTTTTTTTTTTGTTTTATTATAATTGTGTAATATATTGTATTTTTTGTTTCCATTTTACCCAAGACCTTGAAACCCACTGGTGAGAATAGTTAGCTATATAAACAGTAGGGATATCTATTAGGCTATGCGTAGGCCGTCTAATATAAAATTACACACCCTACCGCAGCTGTAAGCATACAGAATGTAGTCTACGACCTATACCAGTACATAAGTACGGGAATTTAGGTTATGAAATAAAAAACTTAAATTTTCGATAAGTACCTAAGTATATATTTTATAAAGTATTGCCAATAAATTACACGCCCTCCAAGCAAAATAAAGGACAGCAACATGGATACTACCGCTGAAGAAGCCGCTAAGTGATTGGACTGTTGCAATCAGGAATGCGGCAGTGTGTTGTTGCTCGGCAACTAAACCTGAGTCGTTTTTCCATTCGGCGAGTGTATCAACGGTTCCAAGAAACAGGTGATTGTATCCGAAGACCTGGATCTGGGAGAAAACTCTCCACATCCGATAGAGAAGATCGATTCATTGTAAGCACATCTCTACGCAATCGGTTTTCTAATGCTGTTGAATTGCAACAGCAGCTCGCAACAGCAACTCCTAACAGCTCGTAGAACTTCAGTGAGCGTCTCCACGGTTAGGAGACGACTACGGAAGAAGAAAATCGCAGCCTATAGACCTGCTAAAGGACCAAAACTGTCTGCACAGCATCGCAGAGACCGACTGCAGTTTGCTCGCGACAATCGCTATTGGTCACTCGATCAGTGGAGGAACGTCCTCCATCTCTGATGAAACAAGGTGACCCTTTTCTGTAACGACAGTCGTAGAAGAGTATACAGAAGACGGGGGGAGCAATTCGCACATGCTTGGTTTTTACTGGGGCTAAATAGTAGCCGTAAACTTTTACACACGGGAACACCGGAAAAACATTTTGTCGTTTAAATATAGAAAGAATTTTGTTGTCCATAAGCGAACACTAGTTTGGTTCATAAAAAAAATTATAGCTCTGTTACGTTGTAAGTATGTAGTTTGATTCAATTTCATCAATTCCTCTTATTGTGACGGCCACCCACCACAGCACCAGCACCCAAAGCAATTTTCAACACCGCTGTCTGGGCTGGATTAAAGGGCGACAAGCTTGTTGGGCCGTTTTTCCTGCCGAACTGGCTTAACGGCGAGCGATATCTGGAAATGCTGATAGGGTCACTAGAACAGGCGCTTGAATATTTTCCGATACGAGATTACCAGGAAATAATCTTTCAGCAGGATGGTGCTCCAGCGCATTATACCCGCGCAGTGAGGGATTATCTCGACCAGAGATTATCGGAGTGGATCGGTCGCGCTGGTGTTGTAAGATGGCCTCCACGCAGCCCTGACCTGACGCCACTAGATTTTATCTTGTGGGGCTACCTCAAGGGAACTGTTTATCGCAGTAAACGCCCATCAGTGGAGGTCCCACAAGCAAAAATAATTCAGGCGTGTGCAGACTTAACACCGGAAATGATCCAAAAAGCAACGCGGGACGTGGCTCGCAGGGCTGACATTTACTTCCTTCGAGACGGAAGGCATATTGAGCCCATCCTATGAACTGGTGTGGTGTTTAGGTGGTGTATCTTATGTACTGTTGTGTAAACTAATCAACAATAATAAAATCGTAACGTCGCTTCCTAAAAAGGGCGGATAGGCTGTGTGTTGGCCGGATTGGGTGATTACTTGTGTATCGTCCATCATCAACCAATTACTGCAGACCAGTGATGTTCGAATTCATAAAAGAGGGTAAAGAATATATCCAACAACATACATCAGCTATAAATGAAGAAATAGCAAATCTCGTTCCGACACAATAGGTAAATTACGGTTACAAAAATAGTGTTTCTTATGTATTTCATGTTTATGCTGTATACTAAGATCGTACAGAACTGTAGAAATAATCTATACATTTCGTTTGTTAATGATTCAGATTATCTTGAAGTTATTCATGACAATGATAGATGGCAAGGTGACCACAGCGTTGTCAGAAATATCATCTTACGCGGAAGCACAACTCCAAAGGAAATGAATAATTTCAGTATTGTTTCCAACAAACCAGTTGCCGAAGAAATGTTCAAATACGGATTATATTCGTTGCATATGTGGTTAAACTAACATAAATAAATAATTCATTTTAGTAAACTTTACAAAATTTCTATTTTGTAAACTTTTTATGAATTTTAGGTGTATGGAATGCATACTACACATTTCCTATAATATGGATTTTAAAAAGTGGGCTGCGAGAGGCACAGGCGAACTCTTACAAGCAAGAAAAGGATTGACTCAAGAAGAGATTTTTAAACAGACTGGATTATTAGTGGACGTGGTTAAACAAGGATTTGGCACCATAAATGACGGCAATACGATTCGGAGATTATTCAAAGATTACGAGAAATCTGCAGAAATCACAAGAGTAGACATTAATTTAATTAAAAGTTTAGCAGACTATATCATCTGGGGAAAAAAATTAACATTATCAATTTCAAAAGCCACTGCATGGATACCGCTACACTATATGTAGAATTATATCCGTGGTACTATATGCGATCAAGCATTCATAAGCTTCTTTTCCATGGTGCAGAAATATGTCAGGATTTCAACATCATACATGTGGGTATGTTATCTGAAGAAGCTTCTGAAGCGCGTAACAAGGATTTCAGAAATGTCAGGGAAATACACTCGCAAAATAGGCCGAAAAGAAACAAATACTGATATTATACATCAGTTTATCATAAAATCGGATCCATACATAAACAAGCATCAGACCATGATTAGAAAGAAAATGGAACTCTTTCATGAAGTAGAGGATCTGATTATTATTGAAAAGCAAATGATTCGAGAACAGCTGATTCAATGTGATGTATTTGTTAGTTTAGAAGATAGCATAACCACTGAACCCACTAGAATAAGTTGAATTTATTTTTAATACTATTTTGTATTATAATCCAACAGATGTTTTTACCCTCGACGGAACGGAGACGGTATATGCGTTTATACTTATTTTTTTTACTGAATCATAAATTTTACTAATGCAAGATACCTACGAATGTTTATGTTGTAAAATATATATGTCGGAAATACACACACACACACCCACACCCACACACACACACACACGTCGGGGGTAACTGAAACGTGCATAAAACAATAATAACAAGAAGAAACGGGTAGATACAGTTTACCCATTTACTAATAAAGTATCATAAATGAAAACGTAGAAAAGCCCCTTGACGATAACTGGCAAACGCGTGAAAAAAATCCTATTTAGCTTCTTTTTAATAAAAAGTTCTCTAGAAGCGAAAAGAATCGCTAACTTAACCGAAGACAGTATACTTAATGTGTCTGAAATCAAAGAAGCAGCACACATTGTAGTTCGATTTTTATTTTCTGCAGCAGACCCACCTAAACGTCAGGTACCACCAAGTACTTGTTTGTTTAGGTCCAAATAATATTTTGAAGCTCTGTTCCCCTGCACCAGTACTCAAAGATTTTATTTTATTAAATATGAACAATATATTGCCAAAAATGGGAAACATGTAAGGGTAGAAGTCAAAATAATCGTACATGGGTTGAAAAAATATGTGTCCTCTACCTTTTTTGGCTAATGTACAGCTTAACTCAGATAATAAGCGGCTTTATATATTTTTAACGGGCTCAAGATTTCTGTTTTAATAGGGGTCACTTACCAAGGATACCAAACACTGAAAGGTAATGGTGGACAATGCACCGCTTTGGCCTGCGTTGCTTCGGCATATTCCACTATCAAAAATCGCGCTGTTTCTTCAGTAAAAAGATTTTAATGTTATTTTGACTAGCGGCGACTCGTACGTCTTACTTGAACCTCTTATTCCACGAAACGCGTCAAATAGGTACTTATGCTCCGAAGACTTACCCGCTGAGATTCGATCAAAATTTAATCAAAATAGACAACATGAGGAACAACTGGATCATTAATGGATTATATCCCCGACTTTGCCCAAAAAAGAAGATAAAGCTATAGCTATCAACGATTTCTGGGATTTTAGTTCACAATGTATTTACTTTGATACACAACGACTGCACTGATTTTAACATTTTAACCGGCGTAGGATAGTCTGTGTGTTCTTGGCGGCATAGCATTCGTTTTTACATATTCAACAGCGACGCGATAAGTTGAATAAAATTAGTCCAAACGGTGTAGCATGGTTGTTCGAATGCAACATTGTAGTCTTTGGCGGAAGATCTCATAAATTTCAAGTGCGCTGTAGGGAACGAATATTCGTTAAGCAGAGTACGCGTCCTCGTTCATTATCGTAGTTCTTTAGAAGAGGTTTCAGTATCATCCTCAATAATTGTTCCCCCACGTGTACCCCATCCTGGCCCAGTGCAGTTGTAGGTCATAATCGAGTAACAACACCACCACCCTTAAATCATGTCGCGCTCAAATAGAAACTAGAAACACACAACATTAAAACCGGTGGTTGTGATTGAACATTTAGGCGACTTTAAATTGAACTTGCTAAAACCAGTTGTTGTCCTTAAGGAACCTTTGGCAGAAAATACAACGTCATCGACAAAAAGGGAACGACCCAAAAAACAAAAACGTGGTAGAAAAAAACTACAGAAACCACACATCTGGATGCGGTTTAAAAATAAGATTCAAACAAACCGCAAACCCACATTAAAGAAATACAATGAAACTAATCGAGATGTGCATCGCGCCGCAGCAGAAAAGTACGATGGCGATAATCCGGAAATAAATCAACAATCGGTTACGCGTTACAACACAAGCAGTCGTAATGTATATGTTCCTTTACGTCGATCGCACAATTTGATTGGCGAAAAATGTGATCTAAAACTCGACGCGGTTCAACCTTTCGCGTTGAAAACACCCTTTCTCAATTTTCCCGTTTATCGTGCACAACAAGCCTCCCTCGACGAAAACCGTCCCGGTGTACGTGTTGACAAAATACCGCGTCAAAGGGGCGAAATCGTCGCACGGTTGTTATGGGTCGCGCCTAACAGAGGTGAACAATTTTACCTACGTATATTGCTAAATACGTTATCACAGCTCGCGTGTGTGGCGATTTAAAGGATATCGTATTGTGCACCGCGAGTTCGGCGATCGCAGCACAAAACTACGAAGGCGGTATTACGGCTCACTCGATGTTTAAATTCCCGTTAGAGACCGTGGACAACTGTGGCTATTGGAGCAACACGAATGGAAGTCAATATACGACGAAGCGCCAATTGTTCATAAATTCTTCATCCACATTTTGGAAAAATCGTTGCGAGATCTGATGAAATCGCAGAAAATGTTCGGTGCAAAATCGCTATATATTCACAGGCGATTTTCGACAAATCCCTCCCGTTGTTGTAAATGCCAGGTCCAATTCTGATATTTTGTAGCTCCGTGAAAACTTCCCTGATCTGGCAGAACCTAAAGACCTTCTCTCTGTTAGCTTCGCAACGTTGTAGAGACAACCCTGAGTACGCCAACTTTATGCTGAAACTAGGTTCTGACGAGTCACCATCGTTACCTTTGCGTGTTGGCAACAGTCTCCAACGTTTAGTCTCCTAAGAATCGATAGATTCATGCACAAATTTGGACGAACTGATAAATGTGGTATTCCCGTTCGCAGTACACGAGGAGCCGGACGTTTGCACGCACAGAGCGATTTTATGTACGCGTAACAGCGTCGTTATCACGAAATCAACTCCACAATATTAGACCTCATTTCAGGAGAAACGTTACACTTCTACTCCGTCGACAAGGTCGAAAGTGAACACGCAGACGAATTGTACATGGGGCCCGACGCGTTCAACGGGATCCAACCCTCGGGTGGTGCCACAGTACCTACGACAAATGGTCATTTGAGCTTCGCAGACGGTTTCTTAAACAAGACGAAAGTGATCGTTGTACAGACATAGCCACGCTTAATTACTGTGCGGAAACCGGGAGGCCACGACGTCTTGATACCGCGTATCCTAATTAAAACACCTGTATACCGTAACAGTCCCTTCGAAATGTGTAGCCGTCAATTCTCTCTACGGGTGTGTTACGCGATGACCATACACAAAAGCCAGAGACAAACAATAAGTCGTGTGGGAGTGGATCTTCAATCAGACGCTTTCAGCCACGGTTAGTTCAACTTCAAGAAGGTGGACCCAAACTTGTAACGTAATACTTTACATGATTACCTTAATTAGCTAAACACTTAAGAATCCTAGTAAATTTAACAAAAAAAAAGAAATCAATTAAACATAAGTAAATGAGATCTTATAACTAACCTATCGTAATAAAAAAATATAATTTAATCTTTCAAAAAAAAAAAATATAGTAACCAACGCACTTGTATTATTCGTGCAAACATTATAGTGGGTCCAAACTCCAAATACCGGGCCTATTGTTCTCTGCGCTCGAGCGGCGCCGGGAAGATGATATATTAGCCCGCGGTCAAGGCAGTCGCACAGACCGATAGGAACTAGCAAAGAAAACGCACGTTTTGTTTTATCGGGTCCGTTGTGTGGTTCTGAAATCACCAACGGACCCGGAACTTTATCCAACTATCTTTTCTTCAAAATGTAATACAAAATTATGTGGAATTTGACCCCAATCTGGGTAAGTGGTAAACGATTTTATTCTAATGGCAGGTAGATTGTAATTTTCTTGTATCACAATTTTGTTCTTTTATCACCATAGCCGTTTCATGAAGGGATAAAACTGTGTTAAATATCTTTCTATCTATCTTGTATTTGTTTTTCATTTTATATAACTTTCATGAAACTAGCTCGTAGTATTTATTAAAAACTTTTTTCATTTCCACTCTCACACGCCATTAAAAAAAAATTACTTAAATGGTAATCGTTGCGCAATCGTTAGTACCCCCAGGAATCACTTTCATTTTTGTTAGTACCTTAACCGGAAAAAAGTTACGACACTCGGAAAATTTCAAAATATTCAACGAAAAGTGCTAACTTCCACAATTTTCAATATTTTTGAATTCGTTTAACAGAGATCGTTGTGCAATCGTTAGTACCCCTAGGAATCATTTTCGTTTTCGTTAGTACCTCAACCGGAAAAAATTTACGACGCTCGGGAAATTTCGGAAATTGTAACTTTTCCAGTTTTGATTATTTCTGAATTCTGTTAATGGTAATTGTTCTACAATCGTTAGTACCCCTAGGAATCACTTTCATTTTCGTTAGTACCTCAAAAAGAAAAAAGATATAAGGTTTTCAAAATTTTCAACGAAATGTGCCAACTTCCACAATTTACAATATTTTTGAATTCTTTTTACAGAGATCGTTGTGCAATCGTTAGTAACCCTAGGAATCATTTTTATTTTCGTTATTACCTCAACCGGGAAAAAGTTACAACGCTCGGGAAATTTCGGAAATTCAACTTTTCCAGTTTCGATTATTTTTGAATTCTGTTAATGGTACTCGTTGTGCAATCGTTAGTACCCCTAGGAATATTAGTTTTTAGTACCTCAAAAAGAAAAAAGATATAAGGTTTTCAAAATTTTCAACGAAATGTGCCAACTTCCACAATTCCAAAGGCAGTACCGGTATTACAAAACGGTAGTGCTTTGCATCCGCTGAAAATGGGTCAGCAGGTTTTACATGTAGTAAATACCTGTGCTTTTGATTCTACAGTTCAGGCCGTTTTGGTTGCTTACCGTGACTGGCTGGTATATAATGATTATGTCACGAATTCTGTTAACGAAACCTTCCAATTTGTAAAAATGCTATCCGTAAACGGAATTTGTCAAAAAGTCTACGCTCAACGCGGAGAGATTTTATACAAAATCGTAAAGCCTAGGCATGGGAAGCTCGATTGTGCCGATAACTTATCGTCTCTAGTTTCTCGGCACTTGTTAAAGAACGAGCCTTCATTGGAATACCAGGAAATCTGCGCTTATAAATGTGGACACGAAAAAAAAAATAGTTCCAGTTTTAGAAGTAAGTTCGTTGCCATTCTACACCAACGGCATACGAGGGCTCCAAGACGCTGTAGACGAGTTCTGTGAATTGCAACATAGAACGTGCAAACGCTGCAAGGACAATCTCGTTGTTAATTTAGTTGGTGGGAGACATATCTTGGTTGATATTGAGTGTATCAAGTGCCCCGAATTGGCAACGAGGTTGGGCGCAAATGCGCCTCGAAACATGAAGTTCACAATAAGTGAACTTCCAATCGATCTAAAACTTTGTAATATGGATTACAAGTTAGTAGCTGCATTTGTTTACAGCGGTGGTGGAACTGAAAAATAACGGAAGTGGCATAGGCCATTATTACCCGTTTATCAGAAGAATTAACGGAAGGTGGGAAATTCAGGATGACCTAAGTTCAAGCAAGAAACCCCTTTTGGCATCGCAAAGAGCATAAAAATAAAAAAAAAACCCATATCATTTAAAAAAAGATAGGTTAGGTTTTTTTTTAAACAATATGGTAAATTTTTTTTGGGTTAGCGAAGTTAAAAAAAATTGTTATATATTTTTTAACATCGCTTACCAAAAAAAAAACCCATATCGTTTAAAAAAAGTTAGGTAAGGTTACAAAAAAAAGTTTCCCATATCGTTTAAAAAAAGTTAGATAAGTTACAAAAAAAAATTAAAAAATAGGCTAGGTAAGGATAATGAAAAAGGGGTCATATTTTTATTTGATTGTGTAATGTATGTATATAGATTAGTGATTGTCGTTTGTTTATTCTATGTATTGTGTATTGTACATTGATGCTCAGAGCGGTATATAGATTACTGATTGTCGTTTGTTTATTGTATATATTGTGTGTATTGTACATTGATGCTCAGAGCGGTATCGCTCTGTGTTTCGTCCCCGGAGGTTTTAGTGGGTATGGGCCGGTGGCGGAAGCCGGCTGGAGCCTCACACTGCCCCCGCCCATTGCACCCAGGGCGGGGGTGTGCGTAAACGCAAACCCTAGGGGAAAAAAAAGGTTTTAAAAAAATTCCAAAACGTTTAAAAAAAGTTAGGTTCGGTTTAAAAAAAAAAAAGATTCGTCATATCATTTAACTTTTTTCCAGGTACTAACGAAAATGAAAATGATTCCTAGGGGTACTAACGATTGCACAACGATCTCTGTAAAATGAATTCAAAAATATTGTAAATTGTGGAAGTTGGCACATTTCGTTGAAAATTTTGAAAACCTTATATCTATTTTCTTTTTGAGGTACTAACGAAAATGAAAGTGATTCCTAGGGGTACTAACGATTGTAGAACGATTACCATTAACAGAATTCAGAAACAATCAAAACTGGAAAAGTTGCAATTTCCGAAATTTCCCGAGCGTCGTAACTTTTTTCCGGTTGAGGTACTAACGAAAATGGAAATGATTCCTAGGGGTACTAACGATTGCACAACGATCTCTGTTAAAAGAATTCAAAAATATTGAAAATTGTAGAAGTTAGCACTTTTCGTTGAATATTTTGAAATTTTCCGAGTGTCGTAACTTTTTTCTGGTTAAGGTACTAACAAAAATGAAAGTGATTCCTGGGGGTACTAACGATTTCGCAACGATTACCATTAACAGAATTCAGAAATAATCGAAACTGGAAAAGTTGAATTTCCGAAATTTTCAAAACCTCATAACTTTTTTCCGGGTTTAAGTAAAATTGAAAATGAAATTGGTACAAACGGGTACTAACGACTACGAATCGAATGCCGATAGAAAATTTTCGAATTTCAAAAGTCGGGTGCGGGTCTTATTTTGAAAATGCTGTACTTTTTTTTCATTTGGGGTACTAATGAAAATGAAAGTGATTCCTGGGGGTACTAACGATTGTGCAACGATTACCATTAACAGAATTCAGAAATAATCAAAACTGGAAAAGTTGAATTTCCGTAATTTTCCGACGCCCGTTACTTTTTTTCGTTTGAGGTACTAACGAAAATGAAACTGATTCCTGACGGTACTAACGATTGCACAACGATCACTGTTAACAGAATTCACAAATGTTGAAAATTGTGGAAGTTTGGATATTTCTTTGAAAATTTTTAAAACCTTGTATCATTTTTCGGTTTGAGGTACTAACGAAAATAAAAGTGATTCCTGGGGGTACTAACGATTGCACATCGATTACCATTAAAAGTTTTCAGAAATATTCAAAATTGAAAAAGTTACATTTCGAAATTTTCAAACCCTCATAACTTTTTCCGGCTTTGAGTAAAAATGAAAATTAAAGTGGTACAAACGGGTACTGACGACCACGAATCGAATGCCGTTGGAAAATTTTCGAATTTCGAAAGTCGGGTGCGAGGCCAATTTTGAAAATGCTGTATTTTTTTTTTGGTTGGGGTCCTAACGAAAATGAAAATGGTACAAACGGGTACTAACGGAGTACTATCGAATAGATAATTAAAAAAAAATTTTTAATGTCGGCTGCCAAGTTCACACAGGTACCTAAAAAACATCCAGTAGCTAGGTGTGATAAAAATAAGCTGTAGAAATTTGTTTTATTATTGTTTTTTTAAGTAGTTTCTTAAACATATTTTATTATTTGCAGGTTTACTGCGAGTTTTTTGATGGCAGACACAAAATAAATGCAAACTACTAGACTAGTTTGGACTACTTGAAGTTTGGATCTATTTCATCTCTATCAAATCAACACTTGCCGATGTGACTCATATGTAAACAAGTATTCAGTAATGAGGCCATGAAGCCTTCAAAAAAGGAGGACCACATATCAAGAGCACATGCTGACTAAAAAAGTAAGCCCTTGTCATTCATTCAAGCCCTTAAAGAAAAACTAGAAAAAAGGGCATTCATCATCTATGCAAGACATTGATGGTTTACAAGTGTCCTATAGTATATCTTTACTAATAGCGAAGTTGGGGAAAGACCACACAATTGGAGAGCAACTTATTTTACCAGGCATTGCAGAGATCCTCAACAATGTATTGCACAAGCCCGCACATGATATTATAAAGAGAATTCCTCTCAGCAATAACATGGTACAGATGAATAGACAAGAAGGGTTGCGACGAGGAAAAAATTTTATGCAATTTCTTACAGACCAACAGATTATCTCCAGTTAGATGAGTCTACATATGCCTGCAGGTGGACATAGAAAGACTAAAGGCACTTCTAGTCTTTCGTTGGCACCCCAATATTGATAAGAATCAAATACCATAAAACCAACAATCAAAACAACCACTTCATCACAAAACAATGATCACTACACAATCCTCGAAATTACAACATGAATAAAGTATAATGAGCAAATTTAAATTGAGTTAACCTCCGGAATAAGCTTTTCTGCAGCATTAATCACAGACTGACACCAAGTCTATACAGTCAATTTAGTTTATTGTAATTAAAAATAGTATTTGACCAATAGGTGCGAGTGATAGGTAAATTAAACAGCACCGTGTTGTGCGCCACTGACATATATGCGCCCAACCAAACAGTCAAGCATGAAGCAACCAATCTGCTCTCTTCTCGTCTACTGACACAGTTCACAACAGCACTTGTGGAATATATTGCAAGTATCTGCAAGATTGTATCACAACTTCACGAATTGGGAGGTTAAGTTACGGAAATTAATCAACATAGAAATTCAGTCGCCAAGACAGATGAGAAGAAACGGCATGCGATTTCGAAATATAAACGATCAAGACAATCGCTTCCGAGACGGATATCATTTAGAGTGAAATAAAATCACCCTGCAGTAATATTGCTTGCTAACAACTTTGAATTTTGAAACTAATCCTGTAGTCACAAAACAATTAACCTAACAAACACAAGCGTTCTTTTCACGGCAGACATTAATATAATAATATTACCAATTTACCAAAGAGTATAATAACCACAACACAAACTACTAAGCAGGGGGGTACACTTTGTGACAGTTCCATAGTCGAGCCCCGAGACACAGGAACTAACGCCACCTGTTAAAGGGCGTGATACTATTTTGACGTTACTTAAAAATGTCAAAGTTAAAATGGTTACCATGGAAACGGATAACAAATAAAATAGTTTCTGTTTCGAAAAATAACATTGTGATTTATTGATATTTAAATTAGTGGTTTAAGTAATTGTTGTGTTCTAGTTATGTATTTGTTAATTTTAATTGTTCAGTTTTAGTGTTTTCCGTCTAATTATGCATTGTTTTTCTTGTTGTTTTAAATATAAAGAGTTTCAATTATTATGTGTTCGCTTTTGTTATTTCCTTTTTGCTGCTCTACATCTACATATTACGCTTGGTACTGTATATTTTGTTCCTACTCCTAGGCACAAACATGGGAAAGGCTGCAATTTTCCATATAAGTAGATATATTTACTTGCGCAGGTACCATAGAAATAGTGTGAATGTTGCGTGAAATATAGAATACACACATAGATAGACAAGCATTAGTGCGTGTATAAAATACAGGATGCACACATAGATAGAAAACTATGAATGTGTGTGTAAAATACAGAACGCACACATATAATATAGTAAAGTAGTTTCACCGGCCTTTTGTAGGTGGCGCTGATCGCGATACATCGTGGAATCGACGAGAGAGCGCACTCTATTCCTTTTATTATAGTACTACTCTATGCTACTAAGGGATACTACCACAATAATAACTATCCATCCATAAAGGAGCATATTACCATTTAGGCATTTACCATAGAGAAAAACGTATTACTTTACTGTCTTTACTCCTCTAAATTACTTTTTTTTTTTAATTTATTTCTTGACCTGGATCTCAAATTACTGTGAACTCAATGCTGCCATCGTAAAAATCTGACCTACCGTATGTCATAGTCTGAATTGCAGTATATTAAGGGAAAAAAATACTAAATTGCCGTATTTCAGTATTGATTTTTAATGTCTATTCCTCATTTGTTTCTTCTCCTTAAAGGTATACGCATTATCGTTTCTATTACTTAAGATAAACATGAATCTTAAGAAATAAAAACGATAATGCGTAGGTACAAATCATTATTTGTACCAATTCAGTGAGTACCAGTTCAATGAGGTAGCCACGTCTTTTCATACGAAACTGACAAGAAGTTAATTATTTTGACTATGTTTGTCAATATAAGTTTTCTTTTCATTTTCAAATTAATAAATGGTTGTTTTGAATCATATTGTAGTTTATTTTATGCGTAATTAAATTTTCTTTCAAATGTAAAGAGCTAGCTTATGTGGTTTTAAAGTTATTTGGAGTTAACTAGGTGACCCTTTATTTTTGCGGGCGAGTGTATTATAATACTATGTTGTATTAGTCACAGAGCCTAATCTCTGCAGTTGTTCGGCCATGTCAGCTATGTTATAATTTTATTAAATTTAAATAAAATTATAGTTTGTAACAAAAAAAAAATATAATAGGATAATCTTTATCTCGACTTTTTACTGATGGCAACTTTTTTGGCTGTTGTCACCCTAGACAGAGAAGGTAATTGACGACTAGATAGCTTGCATCTCATTCATACAAGAAAGAAAACCACTTATGCATACTTCATGTAAAGAAAAGAGATAGAACGATATGATGTTACAAACACAGGCACAGGCACAGACAAGTATTTCACTGCAACTGTTATACATAGGAAAAAAAATAGTTTTACTTTAAATTAGTTTTAGAAGTGTTACTTTATAGTTATATAATAATAAGTTTTTCGGAATTTTTAAAACAAAACTGTCGACATAAATATAATATTGTCTAAAGATGGGAGAAGCCACTGGTTGCTGAAACACAGTTTTTACTAGTTCGGCAGCCTATGGATTCATTGAAAACTTGTGCAAAAAGTTATATCAATAAATGATTTTTTTACTTTTTTACTTTACTTTACTATGGATATTGTTTTATTTTTTTCATAACGCATAGGTAAAATAATCACATCACACTAATATTATTAGCCAGTTGCGGCCCGCTGTTTTAACCACGTGGTGATGAAAAAGAATGCCAAAAGTAGCCATGGCTGAATGATATTGGCGTTAAGTTCTATATATATATGTATACATATTTCTAAACTTTTGATCACAAAAAAACAGTTCCTATTGTGTAACGCTGCTAGTTAATTACAGAACAGATCTCTTTAGACAAATTATGGAGCAAATCTGGCATTGCTAAAAACCAGGGTAAAGGTTTTGATATGGCAACGCCACCCAATATCGTTCTATCTCACATGCGGCACGGAAACCAGTCGTCTATAGATGGTCCGTCTACGGTTGTCACCATCTAATTTTTTTGTTTTGTTTTTGGCTCCACGTGATTTGCGTATTTAGCCAGTGTCAAGTTATATAAATAATAGTATATAATCCACCATTATTACACATTAACACTCGATAAAACATAGGATTTAGTAAATAACACAAAATCAACAACAGCACATTTTCGCATTCCTTCCAAAACTCCCACCATCTATAATTCAAGACAAAGCTGTGTTCAGCACCTACAACCGAGTTCATAAAGTTGTTTGTTTTGTTTTCATTCGAAGGCTATGAACATAAGAGATATAGAGAGATGAACAAAAACTCAGCGCGTGTATTGGCTATTTGTCAAATTTGTCCAAATACTCGTAAAATCGCAACATTCGCAAGTTGTCAGCGATTAGCGCATGAGTGGACGAGTTTTATTAAAATGCCGAGTTGTGTGTTAGCTGTGTGAAAAAACAGAAGTAAAAATGTGAACTACAAGAATCAGGGAATCTCCTATCACAGGTAAGTATCGAAATTATTACACATTTAAAGCATAAATCGCAAAAAACCTAGAATTTTTCTAAAAAGATTTTTACCAAGGTGCAGCTCCACTAAAGTATGTTACACGCATTCATTGCCGTTTAGTTTATTACCGTAAAGCTAAATTTAGTTTGTAGCGCGCAATGAATAACGTACTAATCTAGCCGACCGCGTTAGTTGTAAGGTCGCTGCTCGCGGTGGTGAATTGAAGATGAACCGTTTCACATTTAATATCGATGAATTTGATGATGATTGCTTAATACAAAATTTGAGTTGACTAATATAACTAACTGCTATGTTGTTAAAATAGCTTCGCTTATAAAGTGTTGTTTTAGACCAAATTTGAAAATCATGTAAATGGTTACTGTGAGTCAACCGTATAAGATAGATATATATAGGTATAAGTACAGATATATGCCATCATGGACATATTTTGAATCGTGAACTTTTTATGTGGATAGTTTCACATAAAATGTCGCAAATCTTCCTTCTTACATTATTTTCGTGTAGGTAACTTTCTGTGCACGCCAGGGAAATGTCAGATGGGACGATTTTTTTGACTTAATTCACAACAATCATTATAGCAGTTACTTTTTTCGCAAAATGTACATAATTTTTAGCCTAATAGCTTCTGCCCATAGTTTTGACCCGCGGCCGCGTACCCACAGGAACCGTGCATTTTTCCGGGATAATAAGCCTATGTTACTCTCCAATCCATAAACTATATCTATGCCAAAAATCATGTCGATCCGTTGCTACGTTGCTGCATGAAAGAAGGACAAACAAACAAATACACTTTCGCATTTATAATATTAGTAGTATCAAGTAGGAAGTAGGATAGTGATAGTGATGGCAGTGAAGTTTTATGGTAATATAAATAAATGGTCTGGATGACTGGACTTTGTTCATAGAGTAGTTATAATACATGACTTTGATCTGCAGTGGGATAAACCAAAGCGTGAATGTCCTTCATTTTTAGGGCCGTTTTATAGCCAGCGGCTCAGCGGTTGCAAATGAAGTGCAGGCACTTAATGCAGCCGAAATTGAGTCAGTTGCCTCCCAAGTATATTATTTTTCTCTATGGTTGCCTCTATATCTATATAGTTTGTGGTCGGCTGGTCGTGGTCGTGGACACTAGGCAGTGAACGCAACTCTGCTATTTCGGCTATTTGTAAAGTAGAGTGAAGTTTGGCACCCGTGAGTGAAGTGAATTAGTGTCGTGAAATAACAGTTTATTTATTGCAAGTATACCGACTGAACGCGGAAACATATCGTGTAATATATCGTGTTGCGCTTTTTGCACACTTTAAAAGTTGTTACATTATATCTAAAAATGTGATAAAAGCTTTTTATTAAAATTGATTTTTCCGTTGCAAATCGAAAAGTTGTTTCGATATCAAAGAGAAATGTGAAATTACTCAAAATTCAATATACGTTTTTCGTTTCGGATGTGCAGAAATCAAAAGAGAAGTGCTTAAAAGGTGTATCGTAAAATAATCGATTGTGTTGCATAGTTGAGTGAACACCGTGCGACCGTACTGTTTTTAATATTCTCTTTACGTGTGTGACTGCGATTCGCGAATCAAACGTAAGTAAAAGTTGTATTGAAATGTAATTACTTAAATGTAATGTATAGATCTCTTTAGTTTCATAATGTTAGGAAACTGGGGCATGTTTTTACTTGCGAGATTTCAGTTGGAATTTGTAGTGGTAGTTTTACCTATATAAAAGAATATGATCACAAGTCAGTGCCTTGTTTTGTTACAACATTCCTTTGTGCAAGTATTGCATACCTGTCATAAAGCCACTCAAAAACCGGTTTGAATTTAAATAATTGCCAATGATGGCAGTCAAAATACCCGCTGCAATACTTTTCAAAACTTTCAAACCTGTTTTATTACAATAAACAACTTGGATATGAATATTAATCTAAAACATTTTAATTGTCCTTTGATACAAGTAATTGAATAAAATCACACTTTAATATATGGTACAAAGTAACAAACAAATATATTAAAAAGTTATGTACATAAAACAGTTTTTCACGTTTAGTCCAATTGCCAATATGTAAGAGCACCATCAGATCTTGATGTTAGTGTGGATTGTCCTGATATATAAGAATCTGTTCAGAAAGAGAGCTGCCATTGCCAAATTGTGAACTAACATTTGTATGTGACCACTACGTAATATTACAACCATGGAGCTGTTTCATTCTGTTGTCATTTTGAATCATAAAGTAAAGGAATAGTTGCAGTTGTAATTTGTGGATTTAGTTGTGGATGGAACCTTTGTGGAAATTAGAATATTATCTTGATATGTTAGTCCTTATTATCCGTACACCATTTACATTAAAATATTATTATTTGTACCTATTATTTATTTATTTGTTAAAAGACCAACAGCACAAATAATAAATACAGATAAGTAGTTGATAGTTCCGTGGCTGAGTTGGTAGCAACCCGCCTGTTAAGCGACAAGCCCCAGGTTCAATCCATAACCGGGGACGATTTAGTGTAGTGAGTGTGTAGATTTTTCTCATGTTTTGAACATATATTAATTTGTATATCTGTGTGTCCACATCACCTGCAACTCCAGGGATTCTAAGGCAGTGGAATGAGTGTGTAATAATATTTTATAAATTGCTTTGCTTGTGAAGTCTGCCACCGAGCAGTAATGTGCAATTATTACTGTTTTCCGGCTTCATTGCTCATGGAATACCAGTGAAATTACTGGCCTTATGAGATTTAATAACACTAATGTCTCGGTGTAAATAGGTAACTAGGTTTACTAGACGGTAGGACTAACTCTTCTGCGAATGTCTGTCTGGGTTGGTACCACCGCTTTACTCGTGCCGCCAAGTCGTAATGTGCAAGCATTACTGTGTTACGGTTTGATGAGCAGAGTAGCCAGTGAAATTACTGGCCTTATGAGACTTAATACCTAATGTCTCAGAGAAACCAGCGCAATGCAGTGCGGCGGAGGCCTTTCTGTGTAAAAGTTCTGAATGACACTGCAATTGTTATTGACCGGCATTATGCTTACCACCAAGCAAACAACCAGCTTGTCTGTAGAACTATCTTGAGTAAGTACAAGTACATAATGGAGCATCATTAATATACCTGAGGTGTTTTTCTTTTAATTTGAACTGCTTGGTGTGATTTAGTGAGATTAGGAGGGGACCCCCTTCTCCTCTCATGTGGGTTTTATACTAAGTATAGTTGTTAATAGCCATGAGATTTTTCCAGTGGGAAAAACGGAACACTCCAAAAATAGTACTAAAAGATTTTTTATTATGTAACATAAATGAGTCTTTAAAAGCTGACATGATATTTTCGATTATGCCCCCTAAGTTTAAATGAGATTTGATGAGATTTTATTGGACCTCTCCCCTCATTTTGAGCTCTCGAGATTTTATTGGAGACCCCTAATGGACATATATCTGTATAATTTTGGCTGATCAGCAGCGCAAGTACTGATCATTTCGATAAATAAAATTGACAGTTTGAATCGTTAAAATTTTGAATTAGAGCTATGTAGTTCTTGGTTTATTTGAAAATGAAACAAAGCCAAATCGACTTTCTTCAATGTGAAGTGAATATTCACATCTCACAATTCGAAGACTGGTTTATGGAACGAAGACTATTTTAACATAAATGTATAAGTAAGTGGTTTTATCATCTTTCGCCACGGTTTTCACACGAAAATCCCTTCGCCAAATTGGTTATTCGGTCAATGCAATGAAAATTGTACGTCATTGTGTAGGAAATGCAATTGATAAAAGATTACAAGTAAAACTTGTCGTCGCCGCAACTAGTTTCGAAGATTAGTTTTCGTTCTCAGGAAAAAAGTTGTTTTGTTTTCGATAAAAATCAAGAACGTCCTACCTATTTCTAATTTCATCTAATCCAATTTTCAATTTATCGATCGATGTGGATCGCAAAGTTCCGTACTTGCGCCACAGATGGATCATAGCCAAATGCTGCTAATGTTATTCAGTCTACTTACCATCAACTTTTCTATATCATATTTTATATTATGAAGATGCTTATACTTATTTTTTATTGTCATCAGATGTTGCCGCACTTATGCCACCCCCATCGGACAACAGCTTCTTGATCCTGATGTCTAGGACATTCCAAGAGTTTGGCTGAATCATGCAGCCATGGCCAGTGGAAAGGCTCTATATTCAATAGCAGTGGTTATCCTCGGCTTTGTGTGTTTTGTTGTTGGTGCCATAGCTGTTGGCTTGCCTACATGGGGATACTTTTACAGTTGTGAGTATAAGATATTAATGTTTTTTGTTAATTTTAATGTATCTAACCTTAGTATGTTACATCAGCGATTCCTAACCCTGCTCGTACACAAGACTCGCGCTACAGTAACTAAATGCCGCCAAATTTGTCATAAACAAACAAACATACATACATACAAACATTGTAAGGTAAATAAAAGCTTGTCCGCAATTTGTGATCGCGTTAGTGGCAGTATTCAGTGGCCCAATGTGCGGCTGCACTAATGGTATATAAAAAAAAAGTGTTAGTGTACACGAGCGCTCCAATCCACAATATTCCACGTCAACGTTCCAAAAACTGCCCGTGTGTTGGGAATCTCAGATGGATTACGTGGAGTGATAGAAATAATGGATAACCAAACCTTCCAAATCGAACGTTCCAACTCATCATGTGTGGCCGGTACAACGTTCCATTTCGCGCTCAGTTGGCAGTACTCGAGACGCAAGATGACCGAAAAATGAAGCGATGCACGATCGCGCGATTGGAGTGGAGTGACCGTCTGTGTGCTCGAAATTGGATTGAGGTTCCACTTAATCAACGCGGTGCGATGGATTTGGAACGATCATGAATAGTGAACGTTACAGTAATCAGTAATTTATGAACTTTAAGTGCACATAAATTGTTTATATATCCAGAGGAATTAAATATTAGAATACTACATGGTATACAATTGATTGTTATAAGGGTTGAACACACC
The DNA here is from genome assembly GCA_907269065.1 of Crocallis elinguaria. Lineage (NCBI taxonomy): Eukaryota > Metazoa > Arthropoda > Insecta > Lepidoptera > Geometridae > Crocallis > Crocallis elinguaria. The sequence continues at coordinate 7,286,957 of OU026076.1, forward strand.
AAACCTAGAATAAGACGAGCTCTCTAACGCTGAAACACATCGATACAGTCGTGCTTTGTGACAGATATCCAACTTGAGGGCGATAGCCAGGCATGCACTAGTACATATACTATGGTTGCTATGGTGGTATCACAATGTTTTTTTCGAAGAACTCACGAGCTTAGTGTAGGGTTCGAGCCACCGACCGGCGACCTGCGCATTGACGCAACGGTGTCACATAAAGCTGTAATAAATTTGTTTATCTACTAGCTTTGTTTGTTAGTGGGAGGACTAACTCTCCTGCGAGTGTCCGTCTGGGTTGTTACCACAGCTTTGCTCGTGAAGTCTGCCGCCAAGCAGTAGTGTGCAAGCATTACTGTGTTTGATGAGCAGAGTGGCCAGTGAAATGACTGGGCTTATGAGACTTAATACCTAATGTCTCAGGGTAACGAGCGCACTGCAGTGCCGCGCTAGCCTTTGTGTTTCAAAGTTCTGGGTGGCACTGCAATTGTTATGGGCCGGCGTTATGCTTACCATCAGGAAAACGACCAGTTCGTCTCGTTACCAAATAACTTTCACCCGCGTTCCCACAGGAACAGTGCATTTTTACGGGATAAAAAGTAGCCTCTATGTTACTCTCTGGTCCATAAACTATATGTATGCAAAATATCACTTCGATCCGTTGCTGCGTGAAAGAAGGATAAACCAATGCACCAACAAACCTACAAACACATTAATAGTACGGATTTACAAATAATCGCTACCACTGAGCTGTCATTATAATTAACTGGCTGCTGCCCGCGGTTTCACCCGCGCGGAGAAATTGGATTTCATGGTTTTTATTTTTTTGCGCGGAACCCTAATTATTTTTCTAAAATAAAAGTAGGATAAGTTACTCCTTGTAACATCAGCTATCTGCCAGTGAAAGTCCCGTCAAAATTGGTCTAGCCATTTCGGAGATTACCCGGAACAAACAGACACAAAATTTTTAAAAATGATTGTTTTGTTATATGTACCGTATATATTTTCATATGCATTTGGTGAAAAGCTGTTATTTTGATATTACAAACAGACAATTCAATTTTATTTATTTGTATAGATTATATCAAAACACATACTGTATAGTTAGTAGTAACTTTTAAAAACAATTTTTTTAACACTTTTCAACTTTCGATGTCTAAGATGAGCTTTGATTCAGTCCCACCTAGGTCCCAAATATTAGTCCGAATACTTTTTTGAAAACCTGATGATTTAGGTTTGTAGCATTATGCTATGATACTTTGAACAGAATGGACTGGAGTGGAGTCATCAGAGCATCTGACAAACATTTTTTTTTTGATGAAGTAGTTCCATCGATTCTTTAATTACTAATAAATTATTTTGTCACGTGCTACCACTGGCACGCGTGCGATTGGTTCACTATCCCTGGTGTAGGCAATTATACTACCACGGTGACCTACTTAATAATCCAAGTGTAACTTGTACAGCAACGTTTTGGCATTTTAATATCACCCTAGTTTGTATTATGCTTGTGCACCTGTATCAATAGAAAACACTACTTCTTTCAGATGATTCTGACATTCATCTCTTCTCGCAGTCGTATGCCTCATGTAAGTATTTCCTTTGTACATTATTTTATTGTAACTTTGGTGTTGGGTTAAATTATGATGTCTTTTGGTATAGGATCTGGTGATACAATTGTAGAGCGCGCGGATTGTACTAAAGTCAATACTGAATTACTGATTGATACAGTTAATTATTTAGTGACATCAAAAAAGACCAAGCCTCTGAACTGACCCTTAACTGCTTCCTTTTTAGGTTTGGTTGTATGGAACCTTTATACGTTTTGTCACGGCATAACTTCTGAAGCCATTACAATAAAATTGCATGAAATTTGGCATGAATAATATAAGTATACAAGCTTGTCCCCGCGGTTTTCACCCGCGATCCTACAGGAACCGTGTATTTTTCTGGGATAAAAAGTAGCCATATGTTACTCTCCGATCCATAAACTATATCTGCTAAAAATCAAGTCGATACATTAGTCCGTTGCTGCGTGAAAAAAGGAGAAGAAATAAAGGTAATTTTTTAACTGGAAAATGGGGTGTTTTAAACTTTCGCATCTGACGTTGGACGTCTAAGGTGCCCCTATGTCCGACGTTTCGCTACTAAAAGGTTACGAAGAAATGGAGATCATTGACTCCGTAGTGAACAATCTGGTATAACTTGTATTTGACATCATCTTTAAAGCATTCGGTAGACTTGATAGAAGGTAGACTAGCAGAACGACATAATAATATTATCTTTAATAGATTTATTTTTGACTAGTTGTGCCCCGCGGCTTCGCCCACGTAATAAAAGTAGCCTAAGTTACTCCTTATAACATCAGCTATCTGCCCGCGAATGTCGCGTCAAAATCGTTCCAGCCGTTTAGTAAATTAGCCGGAACAAACAGACAGACAAAAATTGATTTTGTTATAACTCGTATATTTGCTTTCATGTGCATTTAGTAAAAAGCTGTTATTTTGACATTACAAACAGACACTTTTATTTTATTTATTTATATCTAAGATCGCATCATCAGAATTTTGATAAACGAATTTGAAAAATTTGCTCGCTAGTTTGATAAATTTTAGTAACACTTATGTCGCCTGATCATAAGTGACAATCCATACTTCCGTGCTCCGTAGATACTACGAGTATGTAATATACTATAGCGTGTTGATGAGTTTGTTTGACCTTATTCACTCACCAACGGATCGACGTGATTTTTGGCATAGGTATAGTTTATGGACCGGAGAGTAACATAGGCATTTTACCAATAAAACCGGAACCAGCATGGTTCCTGTGTGAACGTGGGTGAAACTGCGGACAGAAGCTAGTTCTTAATATATCTAGAACAGGACATATCTCTATCTGCCAAGATTGCGTTCGGAATGAATATTGTCCTTGTGTGCGTGACTGCGTGCGTACTAGCGCGCACAGATACAAACCGCGTTTGATGCCGCTTTAAAAGATAGGTAACTCTTATTAAAATACAGTGTTACCCGGTGATTTGGTTAAAAAATGTTTTGTCTTCGTTGTTCTTTGGCAGTTTTAAACTGAATAGAAACAGACAAAACATAGTTTAACTATTTAACCGTTTAACATTGTTTATTAGTTAGAGCCATACTTTTCTGACTATGCTATAACAAATTAAGTACGGGCAAATTGGTTTCATCTCTTCAGGTAAATATTAGGGTTTTAATCATTAAAATGCTGCCATTATTCACTCTTAACGGCTGAGCTTATCTATTCTGAGCCAAAATTAACATACAATTAGTTCATTAAGCATTGTAATACATTCTCGCCGCTCGTTTTTTACGAGTGCCGTAAAATATGGAAGACTTGCTGGTGCCCGCGATTCCACCCGCGTGTAAACTGATATTTCCGCGACATTCCCGCAGGAATCGCGCATTTTCCGGGATAAAAATAGCTGTGTTACTCTCAGGTCCATAAAGTATAAAATTACGTTGATTCTTTGCTCGGTTGTTGCTTGAAAGAAGGACAAACCAACAAACACATTTATCATTTAAAATACTACTCTCGCGTGCAGCTAAATAGCCTCACCCTTACAAAATGAATACTTTTCTATATTTTACTCAAGCAATGTACACAGTAAAAATATTTTTTGAAAACCTAATCTTTAAGCTTTAATATGATGGTATTGTTTCGAAAATATGCTCGGTAGTTTTTAAATTAATCAAATTGAAATTAAAATGCAAAAAATAGTGAAGTTAACGCATGTTAAGTTAAAAATTAAATGAAAATAAGAAATTCATGAAGATAAACAAAATTGATTTGTTCAATATCTGGTATTGCCTCCCCTAGCCTTTATAACAGCTCGTAAGCGGTTCCTCATCAATCTGATGAGTTTCTTTATCAGGTCTTGAGGAAAGCCTTTCCTATATTCCCACTACTCTTCTAGCGCTGTCTTTAGCTCTGCGATGGTGGCAGGCGCTGAATTTCTAGCTCGTACCCTCCGTTAGAGCTCATCCCACAGATGCTCCATGGGATTGAGATCAGGACTTAGTCCTGGGCAGTCCATAGTCCAAATGCCAACTTCGTCCATGAACTGAGGAGTGTGGCGCGGAAATAAATAGGAGAACCCACTGACTAAATAGGAGAAGCCACTGACTCCTGAAACACAGTGTATACTAGTTCGGGAGGCTATGGGTTCAGCATAACTATGTAAATACTTTTATGTCAAAATAAATGATTTGTATTTGTATAATCCTCGAGGAAACCTTCATAAGCCACGACGGTGTCCAGGAGAATGTGTTCTGCATATCGCTCAGCAGTCAGACCGCCTCCACGGTCTCAATTTTTATCAATTGTATGTACGTTGCTTGAGTCATTTTTGAAAAAAGATTCATTTTGTGCATTTTTAGATTATTCCTGTTTGTCCCCCTGATCTGTACAGGAGTTAGTCGATTTACCTACGAGTGTAGTATGGATTTGTTTGCTCCCGCGGTTTCACCTGTAGTTTTTTATAGTAGGGTAGAATATTTCAGCCAAATCTGTAGTATCGACATGATTGAGTAACAAACAAACATCCAAACTGTCGTATTTATAATATTTGCAGGATCAGATATGAGCCGTAATTGTAACAATTAAACAATCAGGAAATTCCTGAAGCATCTCACGGCCAAGACCTACATCTGTAGGTATTATATGAATATAAATCTTTACGCTCATCGTCTACTCTTATACTGAACTAGGTGATAACTGAAGATACCTACTCATAATTATCTACAATAAAGGTTTGCTATTTTAGCTTTTTTCACGGTTAAATGTGTTGGTCTGCTTTTTTGCAACCCAAATCAACCACCACCCTAAAATTTCTTGATAATCCTGCAGCGAAAGCGAAGTAGTATCAGGGTAACGCCGCACTGCAGCTCTGAGTGGCACTGCAATTGTTATGGATTGGCGTTATGCTCAAGTTGAGCCGGTCGTTTGCCTCATGTTCAGCAGCTCAATATCAGGCAAACGGCCGGCTCGTCTCGTTATCAAATAGTATAAAAAAAGTCTTGAGTGGTACTGCAACTGTTTTGGGCTGGCGTTACGCTTATCATTATTATTATATGTTCTGTGTCACCAGGCAAACGATCCCCTCGTTTCGTTATCCAATAGCATAAAAGAGTGCGAGCCAGCAAAATTGCAATGTTAGTAGGCGTCTAGCACATGTTGATTTCCTCGCAGTAGTAACGACAAATTGTACGTAATTAAAATTCAGAGACAAGTCTTGTGTGGCCTTTTGCTTCCATAACTTCAAAACTGTACAGAATTTTGGCATATGCTTGCATGAGCATGTGTCCACGCATAGGGGCAGCTTAGACGCTCAAGCAAACGTACGTTTACTTCGCGCGAGCGCGGATTTCGTGATACTCGAAATGCGCGCTTGACGCAAAAGCGTTGTTATTCTGATAAGCAAACGTACGTTTGCTTGAGCGTCTAAGTTGCCCCTTAGATTCGTCTCTAAATCTAAGGCTCTATTACTCCGTCCAACCATTTATTTTACTTTTGACAGTTCGAGTTAGTGATTTTGTGAACTCAATAAATATTGATATCGACAAATATAGGAGCTGAAGAGCACGTCGCTTTACTAAATAAACAGCGTCCATGGAGTATTTAATTTTTTTTTGTACATGGTTGCCTGTTATTGGAACTGCATAGGCGTGCTGATGTCAAAAGTAAAAAAAATGGTTGGACGGAGTATAACTCGGATTGGACGGTGAGTAACGGCTTTAAAACCGGAATTATCCAGATCAAACGGAAGTTGCACTCCTATGCTCTGGCGCCGCCGGTGAAGTGGGCCAAACCACGCAACAAAGTGAACGAAGCTTAGGAGGTACCTTCGTATACTGTTACCTTACCTCTGATACAATTGCCTTTCTAAGTCCCTACACGCTATTTATTGTACTCGATGGTACGAAGATGAAAGATTGCTTCTTTACTGTTATTTACAAGTAAACACAATCAAGATCGTTTCTTAATAGTTTCACAATAAAAAATAATCTATCCTATTCTCTTTACAAAGAGCAAGTTAAATTGGTTTTATGATTTACTAGCTGTTGCCCGCGGTTTCGCCCGCGTGGAGATTCCTACGGAATTTGTGCATTTTTCTAGGATGAAAAATAGTCATGTTATTCTCCGGTCCATACACTATGACTACGCAAAAAATCACGTCGGTCCCTTACTCCGGCGCTGCGTGATTAAAGATATGTACCTGGATATAGACTCGAGTAGAGATATTTTGGAGCAAAGATACAAAAATACCAAGTTTTAGCATAACATAACAGATTAACTTCAAAATATATAACTATATTATTATAATTCTATAATCAATAAATAATAATTATAATATCTACAAATATATTATAATTCTATAATCGAAGCTCAAAGTTACATTAAAATAAAAAAACAACTGTTGCTTAAATGACAAAGGTCCCATAACATATTTACATGGCTTCATACTCTGTATCCAAACCCATGCTGCATAAAAAAATGCGGCACGCCCGCCAAACGTGTCACTGACCCCACCATACCTTTGTGTTGTGACTTGTGACAAAACTTGTGGGAGATACCGTGCTGCTCGCTTATGGACATAAACATGTATCTTTCAAGTGCTAATAGAGTGTGGTAGATAGTGTTTTTTTTTGTTAGTGGTAGGACTAACTCTTCTGCGAGTGTCCGTCTGGGCTGTTACCACCCCTTTGCTCGTGAAGGCTGCCGCCAAGCAATAATGTGCAAGCATTACTGTGTTCCGTTTTGATGAGCAGAGTATCCAGTGAAATTACTGGGCTTATGAGACTTAATACCTAATGTCTCAGGGTAACGAGTGCACTGCAGTGCCGCGCAGGCCTTTGTGTTTCAAAGTTATGGGTGGCACTGCAATTGTTATGGGCCGGCGTTATGCTTACCATCAGGCAAACGACCAGCTCGTCTCGTTACATAATTAAAAAAAAAAACCTGGTCCCTCTAGGACAGCGTTTTGCTCGTGTAGTCTGCCCCCAAGCAGTATTGTAGGTACTTGCATGTGTTCCGATTTTATGAGGAAAGTAGTCAGTGAAATTACTGGGTAGGTATATGAGACTTGACTCAGAGTGGCGAACCCATTGCAGTGCTGCACAAGACTGTGTTGGAAAGTTCTGGGTATCATTGCATTTTTTACGGGCAGACTTCAATCGTTTACAAGAAATCAAATAATATTAGTACATACTTAAACGTTTTTAGGTGGCCTTATTGATAAACATCAATCTCTTCCAAACTGGATGAAAAGGATAGCTTGTAATAGAATAATAATCGCGTCAGTGCCTGTGCTGTTTTTTTAAATCATGTTATTTGTTCCCAGAAGTTTTGCATTCGAGACTACCTGAATAGTAAAATGTCTTATCACCTGAATGCCAAATTGATCGAGTTCGTTATGTTCCTATAGCTGATTTTTTGTCGAATCGTGGCATTCACCACGCGGAATATTAAGAAAGTTCTTTTGTGCATATTCTATCTGTAACTTCAATGCGTTATTGACTCCAATAATAATTGAAATTAACGAAACATCCACAATTCCACAACCATACCAAATTTTTATTCTCGCCAATTCGACAGCGGTTTTGTTCTTTTTTCAAACTTGAGAAAGAATTCTGCGCATCCAGCCTCTAAAATATCTTGTACTTTTAAAAACACCTCATTTATGTTAGTGTGTAGTCACGGTAAGAATTCCTTCGTCAGTTTCCAAATTATTCCCTTTATCGCGTAAGGACAGTTAGTAGTACTTTTTGATCTTACCTAAAGCGTAGAGTCTCTATTCCACTCTACAAAATTTAACAAAAACCACAGCCCAAGCTGTCTCGTACCCGAGCCCAAACAGGTATCTCAATCCTTTCGCCAAATCAGTCGATCTGACCTTTCAAAGTCAGGACCATCTCTCGGTTAAACCCTAACTCGCTCGAAATTTCGGATAGTAATATTTCTCGAGCTTAGGTACGAATGTCTATTTCTTTGGCACGCTCTTTAGCCTAAACGATTGGAGAGGTTTTAACACATGAGGTGTCATTAGATTCATTTTAATGATTCGTTTTAATTATGGGAGTGGGTATGTACAGTATATTTATTTCTCTTCAGTTTTTACTAAGCAGGCTGGTTTTTTTTTTTTTTTTTAATAATCCTTTGTATTTGCTTAGTATAGAGATTTATGCGCCGCGGGCAAAAGCTAGTAGTTTATAAACTGACTAGCTTTTGCCCGCGGTTTTCACCCGCGTTCCCACAGGATCCGTGCATTTTTCCGGGATAAAAAGTAGCCTATGTTACTCTCCGGTCGATAAACTATATCTATGCCAAAAATCACGTCAATCCGTTGCTCCGTTACTGCGTGAAAGAAGGACAAACCAACAAACACACTTTAGCACTTATAATATTAGTATGGATTCTTGTGAAAGCTAAAACTGTCAAATAGTCGCTCTGTCCCAATTCGAAGTAAAGAAAAGCATTATAAGTAAAATTCCGCGACACGTTACGGTATTGAGTAGGTATTTTGATAACTGCAGACTCGCGTATTGAATGTTTTATGTGGCCTAGTAAAAAACTGCAGAGTACAATCTCGGCTCATTACAATCGTTTCACAAAAATGTTTTAAAATTGTAAGTTTACGCGTTGCTGGCATGCATAACAGACGTGAAGGTCGTAACTAGTATGTCAATTATCTACTATTACACCATAGAAGTTAGACAGTTCTAAGGTATTAGGACCTGAGTCCTGGCTGCGTCCCAACTCATTGGTGTATAATTAGATTGTTTATTTTTAAGCACGGGACTTAATCGCGATAAAAACACAGGTTTATATTTACCTCGACGTTTCGATCAAGTTGCATTGATCGTGGTCACGAGAAGACTGGAGAATGCGGGTGTCAGCGTCAATAAAATGTGAGTGTTGTCACCAACTACCCACATTTGGCGTTATAAAGGTAAATATAAACCTGTGTTTTTATCGCGATTAAGTCCCGTGCTTAAAAATAAACAATGTTTTCGAATCGTGAAAGTTTAAAAGTTACTGTATAATTAGATGATAGAGCTGTAAGAAACCGTATGTATTCGTTACTGAGTAACGAGTACATCGCCAGATTCGAAGTACCGAATCGTTACTTACAAATTCAATTCGTTACTTCGGTATGTTTCGTATCATGTCAGCTTGATTCGTTATCCGTACGAATACAACGCACGATGCGTGAACTGAAACGGTTTGTCCAGCGATCGAATGAATGCGAGTGAGAAATAGCATCGTGGCTTCATATTGTTCATATTTTTATCCAACTTCAAAATATGGAGCAGAAGGGTCCTCAATTCACCTGTATTTTTTTGTGGAGATGTTACTCTTTATCTCCGCCATTTATCGACCGATTCGACTGATTTTCAAATTTTTTTATTTCATTATTTTACTAAGGATTTTTTATGGTGTTACTTTGTGCCAATAATGTCATTAACTATATCTAAGCAAGACGAGAATAGTTCATACGTTAGACAATACGTATGTACCTACATTTATATATTAGTCATTTTACGAAGTCAGGTAATCGTAAGTTCGATACTCGATTGTATCAAAAGTAACGAGAAAAGTAACGATACGAAAGTAACGAGTACTGATGATTTCAATACCGAATACATACGAGTACTCGATTTCTCGTTACTTTTACAGCTCTATTAGATGATCAAAGTAACTTACCTGTAAGTGAACTTCGATCACAATTATATGAAGTGTGAGTTTTTGGTACGCAGAAACGCGACTACATAGTAAATACAGACGAGGCGTTAACGAATATAATAATAATCAGGAGTGATTACTAATATACTTCCTACGTGTGATGGATGATGGAGGGCATGTTCCCGAGCGTCCGTAAGAGAAAGCGTAGCATTTTGAACTCTTTCCCTGTTACCACAAAACCAACTTTTAGACGCCCGTTTAACTAGACAGTGTCTAAAGATAAACGACTAAAATGTCACAACAGTATGGAGTTAGACATCGGTAAGGGTACACTACTTAAATCAGGATTAATTGTGGTTGTTAATATTTAAACACGCACTAAGGCATGTTTAGAGTGTGTTTACTTTTTTTGTGGTAAAATCGCACATTTTAGCGCTTAAGCTCCATTTATCAAAAGGTAATAAGTATGCTAAACGATATTACCATAACTGGCTCTCAAGGATAAGTGCGGGAATCATGCAAGAACACACCGCTTGGCGAAAGATTTCAACTTTCAGGTGGTAGCTAGGCATGCGAGAGTTAGAAAATGTCTTAAGTACCTCGCGGTTGCATCATGGTGTTTTTCTTCACCGGAAGTTGATGCTCGTTGGAGAGTTCGACCCACCAACCTACTGATCACAACGATGATCAACGCTTCGAAACCAAGACTTCTGGCGGCCAAGCACGCTAAACAAACTGAAATTGCGTTGGCAGTAGTGCCATTATCTATCACAACTGCAATTGTGCTAAAACTCGGTAATGTAATGTCGTCACAATGATCGCAAACCATTACTATTTTGACCATTGTGGTTTAGTGTGCTTGGGCCTCAAATCGGACTATATCTATTGCGCGTATTGTCCGATTTCATTACAGTACAAAATTAAAACTACACACAAATTACTATAGAGTAACGGTTCTTGAGGTCGGCTAAATCGTGCTCAATCAATGGCATCATGACGGCGCATTATTTGTGACTGACAGCCAACGACCTCGTGACTTGCACGGCTGCGAAGGCCCTATGTCGGGGCTATACCTACCGCCGGTAAAGTTAAATATATTTATTAACTAGCTTCTGCCCTTGGCTGCACCGACGTGGGAACCCACCCATGGGAACCGTACGTTATCCATACTTCCATACTAATATTATACTACTATTACATATTACTAATATTATAAATGCGAAAGTGTGTTTGTTGGTTTGTCCTTCTTTCACGCAGTAACGAAGCGACGGATTGACGTGATTTTTGGCTTAGATATAGTTTATGGACCGGAGAGTAACATATAGGCTACTTTTTATCCTGAAAAAATGCACGGTTCCTGTGGAAACGCGGGTGAAAACCGCGGGCAGAAGTTAGTGTGACTTAAAATTGACATTGAAATGAAATTAAATGAAATGAAATAAGTTTATTTGTGAGAATTTTGGGTACAGTTGAGCATTGGTGTTACAGCAGAATAACATTTAATGACAGGCTCTGTCAATAAATTGACAGCTGTCAATAAAGTTTTATAATGTTGACAAGTTGATTTAATTTGACAGATCGGTTTGACGGTTCCTGTGGGAACGTGGCTGAAAACCGCGGGAGAAGCTAGTTTTGGGATAAAATGTAGCCTAGATGTTACTCTACGGTCAATAAATAAACTATACTTATCTAAATGACGTGGACACACTTTTGCATTTACTTTATAGTACGGATAAGACGGCAAAGTAGCGCTAAGTCCTAAAAAAGGTCGTCGTGTTTATTGTTATGATTTATCAGCAATAGACGGGAACGTAGATGTGGCGCAAGCATATGAAAGTTTTTTTTTGTTACTGACCGTTGTTTTTGCCCACCATTAGTCTTCGCTTATTCGTTCTTTATTGTCCGTGACATTGATGCTAAATGAAGTGTCACGTCTGCGATAATGTAGTATCTCCTTACTTAGTAGTCTATCTGCTTTTGATGCGATAACCGTTAATTTATTTTATAAACTCGGTAGGTTTATAGCGAATAGTATTTGACCAGTGCTATCTTTTTTAAATTCTATTTGATAACGAGACGAGCTAGTCGTTTGCCTGATGGTAAGCATAACGTCGGCCCATAACATTTGCAATGCCACAAAGGCTGGCGCGGCAGTGCAGTACGCTCGTTACCCTGAGATATTGTCTCGTAAGCCCAGTAATTTCACTGACTACTCTGCTCATCAAACGGGAACACAGTAAAGCCCCGTATTCATGGTAAACATTTGTTTAGCAACAAAGTTGAATCAACGTGTTGCGGAGTTGCTGGTAGAGGTAGTGTTGTTGTGTTCTCTGTATCTGATGTATAGGATTTCTAATAAAAAAAGAGAAAAAGATGGTGGATTCGAAACTATCTTTTGCAAAGAGGAAATTTGATGAGTGACCTCAGAATGGGAGATGGATCATTTGGTAACTTTACTTTACTTTAGAAATTTCTTCGAATGCATCGTTCTTTTTGTTTCTATCTTTGTATTCTTTTATAGAAGAATTCCATAATAATGGTTTTGATTGAAATAATTCTATTAGTTGCATTATTTTATCATTGCTCCACACTACTGCCATGTTTATAAACTGTTGCAAACACGTTCACACACGTCAACAATTGTCGCTAAACTGATGTTTACGCTTGTCGGGCGAGAGCTTGTCAACATGACGCTATCAACTCTGCAACACGCAGTGTTGCCAGCAACATCTTGACAGCAACTCCGCAACACGTTGATTCAACTTTGTTGCTAAACAAATGTTTACTATGAATATGGGGCTTAATGCTTGCACCTTACTCTCTTCTGAACTCTTCTGCGAGTATCCGTCTCGGTGGGTACCACCGCTTTGCGCGTGTAGTCTGTCGCCAATCACTATTATGTGCAAGCATTATTATGTTCCGGTTTGATGTTCAAAGCAGTCAGTTAAATTACTGGGCTTATGGGGCACTTCAGACGCACAAGCAAACGTACGTTTGCTTGTCAGAATAACAACGCTTTTGCGTCAAGCGCGCATTTCGAGTATCACGAAATCCGCGCTTATTATTACTGTTATTCTGACAAGTAAACGTACGTTTGCTTGAGCGTCTAAGGATGTCTATGACGTCTATGAGATTTAATACCTATAACGTCTCAGGGTAACGAGCGCAATGTATGCCGCGCAAGCCTTAGGGTTTCAAAGTTCTGAGTGGCACGTGGTAATTGTTATGGGCTGGCGATATAAAACCACCATGCAAATGACCCGCTACTCTCGTTATCCAATAGTATAAAAAATAAAAGCTGTACAACTGCTTTGTTGTTTAACATTCCTGCCAATAACATCGTGACGTACAGACAGCGTCAGTTCTACGTTACCGAGCGAGACTGCGCATTACGGGACTGCACATTATACCCAAGTTAAGCTCAAAGTATCGCATTTTTTTTGTGTCTCGTATCGTACTTACCCAGCGTTTATCTTTACAAAATGCTTTAACGACACCGGTTCATTCACTAAAATTTCGTTGTTTCTCATGTTTTGCATTGTAATTGATCCTGGTCACGAGTCCGCATAACATGAAGTAATTACAATGTTTTGGAATCCCGAATCTATACTCTATACAAATAAATAAAATTGAAGTGTCTGTTTGTAATATCAAAATAACAGCTTTTTACTAAATGCATATGAAAGTATATACGGTACCTACAACAAATCAACCATTTTTAAAATTTTTGTCTGTCTGTCTGTTTGTTCCGGGTAATCCCCGAAAAGGATGGGGCGATTTTGACAGGACTTTCACTGGCAGATAGCTGATGTTACAAGGAGTAACTTAGCCTACTTTTATTTTAGAAAAATAATTAGGCTACCACGAAAAAAAAAACATGAAATCCAATATCTCCGCGTGGGTGAAACCGCGGGCAGCAGCTAGTAATTAATAAAGGCATTCGGCCCATTCCAAAAAAGTTCATTTTAGAACGGCAAACCGGTGACTCCACTAATTCTATACTTTCAAAAAATGTCTTGAGACGTGTGAATTTTCATTAATCGAATCCAGTCGACTATTCGCAATGTTGTTAAGTAGTGGCAAAACTAGGCCATCAGTTTACGAGGACTTGTTTAACCATAAATCTTATCGCTACATATACGAGCTATTGTTTTCTGCAGTTTCTTGAGCGGATAACGCTATTCCATGGCACGGCATTATTACAACGGCTACTGTCACAAATACCGTTATTAAAAGAAACAATATCTATTATAGCCAGTTCTGCTAGATTTGCATCGTTATAAAACAAGATCCAAAAGAACAGTCCGTATCAAAATTTCATTTTATTTGTTCGCGATTGGGTTTGTCTACCACGAATTCAATAGTTACTAGGTGGTAGGACTAACTCTTCTGCGAGTGTCCGTCTTGGTTGTTACCACCGCTTTGCTCTTGAAGTCTGCCGCCAAGTAGAAATGTGCAAGCATTACTGTGTTCCGGTTTGATGAGCAGAGTAGCCAGTGAAATTACTGTGCTATGAGACTTAATACCTAATGTCTTAGGGTAGCGGGCGCACTGCAGTGCCGCGCAGGACTTTGTGTTTCAAAGTTCTGAGTGGTACTGCAATTGTTATGGGCCGGCGTTATTCTCACCATCAGGCAAACAAACGGTTTGTCTCGCTATAAAAAAGGCTAAAAATTAAAAAGTAATTACAATAATAATCAATAATCATTTATTTGATAATAACAATATTATGCGTCAACAAGAACAATATATGGTTCATAGAGTCGCAAAAATCGCTACAATATATTTACTTATTTTCGTCCTACAGGAGTGAAATTTATCGACTTATCAATAACTAGCTGCTGCCCGCAACTTCACCCGCTTGGAGATTTCCACAGGAACCGTGCATTTTTCCGGGCCGGTCTGACCAAAAGTTTGTCACTCTCCTGTCCATATTCTATCTCTATGCCAAAAAATCACGTCGATCCGTTGCTCCGTTGCTGTGTGAAAGAAGGACAAACCAACCAATTCCTTTCACATTTATAAAGTTAGTAGGGAATAGGGGTACATCACGGCGGCTGTCAAATAAGGTAAAATATGCTGCTAATCTATATTATGCTCATTAATATCTTATTAAAATACCGTTTTACTCAACTGATAAATTTAGCTGTGGTTAGAGAAATTGGGCATACTCACTAGTTTTCTTTTTGAAGCAAAATCTTGTTTATATAACTGTTCAAATATTCGTATGTAACACTTTCTTTTAAATTTTAGGAGACACTTACCGGAAAATTCTCGCCTCTTGCCTCTTGAAAGTGTTAAATCTCATATTCACAAGTATCTACTTCAACAGTAACTAAGTCTATGAAGTATGAACGTAATCTGCGTATTCATTAGACTTTTTTTAACCGACTTTCAAAAAAGGAGGTTCTCAATTCGGTATGTTTTTTTTTAATGTTTGTTACCTCAGATCTCCGTCATTTATGAACCGATATGGATTTTTTTCTATTTGAAAGGAGGATTTTATTTGATTTGGGCCTGCGTTATGCTTACTATCAGGCAAACGACCAGCCCGTCTCGTTACCAAATAGCATAAAATATATATGTTTTCAGATTGGTCCCCTAAAAATTTCATCAAAATCGGTTCAGTAGTTTGTCACTGAAGTCGGTTTAAAGCAATTTTTTTAGTCAACAATCAATTCCGGTTTTTGCTTCTCTGCAAGTACATATTTTGGAAGGTCTTCGATGCATAGCGAATCTGAAATAGCTGGGCGTTTTTGTCTTGATGCGCATTCATCGTAAGCATTGTCACAGTTCGTGTAACAGTACTATCTGTCGCAAAACTGAAACGTCATGGTGTGAAGATACTGTTAGTGATGATTCATGTTTGTCCGAAACTGTTTACTATATCTGCTACCCGGCTAAGTGAAGTTTGCGCTGAATACAGCGCAAACTGTGGAACAACAGTTCCACTGTGATATGTTGACTATTATATTTCTATGTCTATTAATGTTGGACCCCTATCTCACCTGCAGAGCAAGTACGTATCTTTTCGATCGATAAAATTGTCAGTTCAAATCGATAAAGTGGGTTTTATCGATTTTTATATAATTTATCGAGCCTCGATACAATCGACAAAAGTTATCGAATAGCTAGGTCGAATCCAAAGAGAATATAGAGCTACTACAATACATTACGATAAGACTTCGGTACTCGCAACATTCGATAAATTTATCGGGTTTTTCGATTCGATAAATTTATCGAATCGACTTCTGTACTTGCGCCGCTGATGGGTGAAGACGGGGCTAAAACGAATACCTATCTCTTAAAAAATCTTGCACCAAAAATATTTCACTTCTAAACAATAATTGTGTGGGTGGTTTTGGCCCGCTGAGAGCAGAAACGAAAGATTGTTCCCAATTGATTGCACCCGGTGGTCCAAACTCCACATTGTGGGAGAAGAACTACAACGGGAATAAACCCAATTATCTCAATGCATCTCTTTATTTTAACAACAGACATCTGTTAAGAATTGACCATGTTGTTTCTGTTTTGCGATAGATGTATCACGTAATTATCTTACGAGTAGGTGAATGTCGGTCATTAAATCATCGTTGATTTAATTGACACGTGCCGTGACTAATTTGATCGTTTAACTACTTCCACGTGTTGTCAAAGTTAGGCTCACAACTTCCTTTGGTAACCGTTAGATTTTTTTAACATGCGATTTTGTGTTGTGTTAATGCTTTCTCAGAGTACCATGATAACCGATCCCACAATGTAAGACGACATTCAAGTTCTTTGTTAAGTTTTGACTGAATTTGCCACATTCATACAAAAACATAGTAAGTACGGTGTACGAAATAAATGTTTTCATGAGAGTGACCAGCCAGGCTAGCATGCGCACCACGACAAAATTTTGTCTACTGTTTAGTCTCGCTCTTTCTCTCGCGAACATGAGACAGATGCACGGCATAAGCATCGACAAAATGTTGTCACGTTGCGCATTAAGATGCCCTACAGGAAGAATATCGACATAAAATTGGTAAAACGTGGGTGAAGAAAGAAAGTGGGTGTTCGCGTGGAAAGCACAAGACCTTGAAATGAATTTTTTGGAACCCCTTTGGAATTATTTAACTTTATTAGAGTTATCTTTAAAATCTCTAAATCTCATCTGAAAATATATTACGAGTTAAAAAAGGTACCAATAACTCTAATTTGTTTAAAAAAGGTCATCAGACTAAGAAACACATAACGCCCAACGGATACATAGAAATTCTGACACCTAAATAGGATAGATGTTTTGTATGACTGAGATACGGAACGAATACTTACCGTTTTTGTTTTTCTCGATGCTAATAGTACCAACAATATAAAACACTTTACAATATAATAAGTGACGATGTGGTCTTAGGTGAAAGACACTTCTCTTGAAGAGATCTGAGGAAATGGCCGGAACATTACCAATTATTTTTATATTATATATGGTAACGAGACGAGCTGGTCGTTTGCCTGATGGTAAGCATAACGCCGGCCCATAACAATTGCAGTGCCACTCAGAACTTTGAAATACAAAGGCCTGCGCGGCACTGCAGTGCGCTCGTTACCCTGAGGCATTAGGTATTAAGTCTCATAAGCCCAGTAATTTCACTGTCTACTTTGCTCATCAATCCGGAACACAGTAATGCTTGCACATTACTGCTTGGCGGCAGACTTCACGAGCAAAGCGGTGGTAAC
Organism: Crocallis elinguaria; assembly: GCA_907269065.1. Lineage (NCBI taxonomy): Eukaryota > Metazoa > Arthropoda > Insecta > Lepidoptera > Geometridae > Crocallis > Crocallis elinguaria. Next base: position 7,304,387 of record OU026076.1, read on the forward strand.
AACCCAGACGGACACTCGCAGAAGATTTAGTCCCACCACTAACAAAAATACACGTTTCGCGACATCATAACATTTTCTTCGACAAAATGAAAACATAAATTCGTGGTCTGTTGCCGAGACTAAGCGAGAGCTAAACCTTGTCTTCTATTAGCACAGGTTCAATTTACAACACAGTACGAATTCAATTAGTATGACCACTGTACATATAAGAAATCGTGACGAACGGCTGTTGCCTCTAAGCGCCTGCTCGTCCTTCAATTAACCATGAAACCTGGCATTTGTCCTTTGTACCAAATTGTATTGTTTCACGTTTGGTAGCTTTCGCTTTATCCGGTTCCTGTTATTTTCACGTTCAGTGCCAAGATTACATCGTGCATTATTCTGTTTTGTCCCAAGACAGTTTTTACAAATCTGAACTCCCAAGCTGAGTTTTAACAATGATAGAGTCAGGATCCTGTGAGGTTAGTTATAAATGTTGCCTTTTCTCAAAGAAAATGTACATATAATTTATCATCCATTATGTTTGATGGATGTCAAATGGACAATTTCCATTTGTAGTTTTGGTCATGCTAGATTCTTATTATCTTTACGTAATTTAAGTATTACTACGTTTTCGTGCAGAATTGGGATTCGCACGAGCCATCAATTATAGGGCTGTGTCTGGATTCAGTTTTATATTTTGAAAGTAGCCACCGTTCTGGTTTACTCATCATCAAAACCTCGAGGCAGCAAAACTTCTGCAACCTGTAATCCCATTTTTTCAGGTGTCAGTTTCTTTAATTTTTTGTTTTTCATCACACCATCTATGTTTTCGATGGTATATGATTCTCGACCGAAATGGATGGACTTGCTATCTACTTCCTGCCTTTTACATTTTGCTTGTTATGATTGAGTGGCCTTGCCCGTAATCTGTTCAAACATTTTCGCTTTAGGTTTATAAATGAAGTCATTGCTTTGAATTGTTTGAGCACATGGAAGGCTATGACATATTTAGACTGCGTAGTCGTGTTTTTCAAGTACCACCTCTTCTTTTACTTATGCTTCACTTCTCTGGATTGTTATTACCCTACTAGGGACATATCTATCAATACCAGCTATTCTGTAGGTCAAGGGTTTCATTCCTAAGTAAAACTAGTTGAGCCTCATATCATGAGGCAAACATTCGGATGCAACTATAGCATGGTTATATGTCATCTTTTAGGCTGATATTCAGAGACGAGTCTAAGCGGGAACTTTGTCTTCCTTATGTCAAAAAGTAGTGCTTACGCTCTAATTTGTATTCAGAGACATTTGGAACACTACTTAAACTTAGCGTATGCTAAGCAAAGCCTGAGTAGGCAATATCGACTACTTGAGCCGCTCTCAAAACAGAAGTGGCGCCACCAAATGATAACGGTAGAAACCATAATAACCAAACATTGAAATGTCAAACTTCAAAACTAACATGTTTCATTTATTATAATATCAAAATAGATTTATAGCATTAATATTGTTGTTTCACTCACTCCAGTGACATTTTGTATATCGCTATCTTTGTTGTATTGCTATTCATACATTAATGATAAAACCGGTAAACGTTCCGGTGAAAAAATTAAAAACTTAACAGCCATAGATAACGAGAGTGTGATCTTAGCTTAGACCGTGCACGAACTTTGTTTCTGAATACGAATTCGATTGAGCGGCTTAGCCAATGCTTGGCTAAGACAGTTCTTAGATCGTTTTAAGCTGTCGTCTCTGAATATCAGCCTTAGTGCTCGCCTCTCTAGTTACCAAGCTAGTAAGATGAATTTCAAGCACCTACATATATTGACGTGTTCCGGCTTTAGGTTTGGAGAGCCAGTTCTCGTAGTATAAGCGTATCACCTTCGACTCCATAGTCACTATGATTAGTCACTATATAATGACGCATTTTTTCCCGAGCGTACAACTAGAATGTTCAGTACTTCTAGGTACCCTGGACAATTCACTTTGTTTAGCGATATGCTGCGTTTTGGACATGTCGCTCCATATACCTACCCTCTTGTGTATTCATAGATATTGTATCCTAGACCAAATGAAACTTTGCGAACTAAAGTGAAGAATTTAAGAAAAGCACCAGAGTAGAAATTATATCTTAAACTTTGCTGCTATCCCTACTAATATGACAAAAGTGTGTCTTTCTTTCACGCAACAATCGAGTGACGTGATTTTGGCACATAGATAGATTATGGGCCGGAGAGTGAAATAGGCCACGTTTTATCCTGTGGAAATACACTGTTCCTGGGGAATCTTTAATGTGGGTAAAACGGCGAGTAGCAACTAATATCCTGATAAATATTTTCATGCTACTTTTGTGCGTTTAAAAACAAAAGAATATTTTATTTGGTAGTATGAGGCAGGTGGCACAGTTCAGTTGTAAACATCCAGTAAGGTAGGTATTGACATGTTTTAACACTAGTTACGTATGTTTGTGTGGGTAGTTAGAAGGTCTTATTTGACATTGTCATGTTGCGTCACAAACTACGTTTTAACAATACGTTGTGATAACACTATGTTATGAATACCTCTCCGTGTTGTATGTTTTAGAGGGGTACAAATAAGCTAACTGTATTTTAACTCGCGATATGGTAGTGCTCGGCCACTATCTCACTTGATCATGACTGTGGTCATTGGGTATACGCTAAACATAGAACGAGAGGTGCTTAGTGTTCGATTGACAATCTTTTTATTTTTAAAGTACTTAGTGCTGTCAAAAATAATCCGATCGTGATCCGAGCTAACTTCACTCGATGCGCATTTATGTTGCGCTTGACAGAAGGGGTATATAAATAAATGAACAAATAATTAGTTTTTAAGCGTTTAATCAGGCCAATAACTTAGGGCACACTACTTATAAAACATTTCATCTTAATAACTACAGGTTTGTTTATCTCTCTTAATAACTCTATCGCTCTTAGTAACTAACATGTACTCTGTGGTCTGTGGAATAGAGCGCTGTCACGCGCGTCTTTTACTTATACTAGTCACCTATAAACACTAGCCCCCTTATTCATAAACGTTCCGTAACTTACTTAATTACTAGAAAGTGTTTTGTCTCGTTTTCACGCGTAACAGCTTCCGTCAACGAGAAGTTGACAGGGAAATTTAAAGCATAGATTATCTTATTGAGCTTTTATGAATAAGGGCGAAGTCATTCACTGTACAAAAATTGTGATATTAAATAAATAAAATAAAAAAGAAACTACGTATAGTGAATTAGCTAAGTACAGCAAACTGTTGTCAACATAATTGCAGCTTTCCAATAAGTTGCCCGCGAGCTGGCAACAACTTTCTTCGCTTTTTATCGACGGACGTTTATAGCATGTGATTATGGAAAAAGCTTTTACACTACTTCAAGCTCTTTCTTCAAACTTAGTAAATCACCAAACTTTTTAACACTTAGCTATGCTGCGACTGGTAGCAGTGCCCTCGCTTTATCGTTAAATTCACTTGCACACAATCCATCCTATAATAAATGCGAAAGTAAGTTTGTTTGGGATTCTTTCACGCAGCAACGGATCGACGTGTTTTTGTAACAGTTATAGTTTATTTACCGGAGAGTAACATAGGCTACTTTTCATCCCGGCAAAATTCACAGTTCCGGTGGCAATCAATCCACGCGGGTGAGATTGCGGGTAGATGCTAGTTAAGATTTATAGAATACTACACTCTCATACACCTGCATTCGTGAAAACGTAACAACAGAGTGAGCAGAGTTAATTTCGCATTTATTATAATATGAGTTTGGATTGATCTTATATAATGTCTCCAAGCACCGTTTTCAGGAAGAGATCGCTTTAAGCAATAAGATCGCCAGATCGCTTTGAGCAATAAAATCGCCAATTTTAACATTTATTGTTAAATTGTTTTAATTTTAAGGTATTGTGGTGTTTCAATAAAGAGTTCATCTATGTGACCTACCTGCGCATGGTGAAAAATTCTACTAACAATAAATTATTATCTCTACTTTTGTATATTGTATTTAAGAGATCTGTGATTGTATTAAATTGATGATCTTCTAGAAATATTTTTTTTGTCTGCAGTGGAGAATCCAAACTTCGACCAGGGCTACTTCGGGCCATGGCGTGTTTGCAAGAAACTGTTGTACAACAGAGAAAAATGCGGCACCGACGTGTCCAAGTTCCGGCCTTCCTGTAAGTACCTACTGCTTCGTATATGCACTTGCGACCACCGCCAATTCTATGTTATTCATCAGTTTCGTTGTGTGCAATAAACGTTTTTCTATTCTATAGTAACAGCCTACTGTTTTCTACAAGCTCAAAATGTATTTAGCATTTTTGGAGTTTTCAGTATTTTTGGAGGAAAATTACACCAATAAATTCACCGTTACCAATATCTGTCGTAATTCCTATTTTTGACGGGATTTATATACGCATTTCGCCCTTGATCCAATTCCAGGAGACTTCAAAGCGGGCATCTGTTTTGTAAGATATGCGTATGATGCGTATCGGATCTGTACTATGGATCCGTAAGTATTATTAATATTTGTACTGGCGCAATGGGCTGTTACGAACAATCTTTTAAAAGCACGAATAGATTAAAATGTAGTTCTCTATTAGTTGGTTTACCGGCGAATTTACCAGTGATTTGGTAACATCCATAATTTACGATGTACGTCCACGAAAACTCTTTACCCAGAAATGTTGTAGGTACATTCAATGGGGGTCGGTATCGCTACAGAATAGATAATAGTGCAAGGTATAGCTAAATATCGATCTCCAGAATTAATATTACCTATAATAACAACTATGTAATACCTGGGTATTAGAATTAATATTACTAATAACTGTACTTATTACAGTGGGTTTGTGATCGTTAGCCTGACCACTAAATAAGCAAGCGTACTTTAGGTTCGAAGAAAACTCTTTGGATTCAATGTTTTGTGCTGTACTACACATCCAGAAGCTTATAGTGTTACCACAAAAAAAAAACATTTTCAGTTGCCTGTTTAGCTAGACAGCGTCTAAAGATAAATGTCAAAAATGATTAGACATGTCACGACAGAATTGTGTTAAGCAATGGTTAGACACTACTTAAATCAGGCTTTGTGGTTTCACATATTTAATCGTGCGACTAAAGCATGTTTAGGTTGTTAAACAGTGATTAACTGTGGTTTAACGTGTGTTTAATTTATTTGTGGTAAGGTCCTTACAGTTCAATTAGTTTAGAGCGTTCCAGACTGATGAGCTAAAAAACTACGTCGATAAATAAAAAAAAAACTAGCTGAAATAGTTATAAAAAAGAACCCGTCTGTAATAAAAACTAAAGAGAAAGAAAAATAATCTACCCAATATCACTTCCACAACTAAAACGAATTTATAATGACACTCATGTTAAATCCATCAAATAGTTAGCATTGCAACGAAATTGACGCATGTACATACGCTCCGAAAAACATTACCATCATTTCCTTCGGCAGTCGGGTGTTCTTCTTCTTGGCTTCTTCTAAGAAAAAGTCAATCGGGTAAAAATACAATCTTATCTTTAGTCTTTGCGTCGCGATAACTGCAGGACTGATTTTATAAGACATTTTCCTTACAAATGTGGTAAGGTACTGTATCTTAATGCTGGCATTTCTTTTCCTATAGAATCAAATCTTTTGGTAGCCGGTAAAGTTGAGCCTGTTTCCGCTATGCGCATCTTGGCGTCAAAGGCTCAGGGTAGACTGGTCCGTGTAATCGAACCATTCTTTTTAAGTTCCACAAGTACAGGCAACGTTTTGCTTTCGTTGTGTTCTAAACGAAATGCAGGCGACGACGCCGTCAAGTTAGTCAATGATAACATCGCTTTCACTTTATTAAACCTCGTGATATTATAACTCTGTCGTGAGAAATGTTTCGAAATCAATCCAAATAGGTTTATAGATCTGAAGTTAGATTTGAATGAAACAGTACAAATATCCATAGTATAAATTAAACCGTAGTGGCGTGATTTGGTTGATGACCATAACGTCTACTTATTTAACGCCTAATGTTTTTTTTTATGTATTTATTGACTAGGTTGCCGTTTGATCTTTACCTACGATGTCGTCGAAGATGGATGATACGCTTAACCTAGATTAGGATTGGCTGTCCAAGTCCAGCTGTCGGAAAACTCCGATAGGTAATTGGCGATAGATTTGCAACTTAAGGGTGTTAGCTATCCAGGCGAGCACCTGAAAATGCACTACTACCATGCTATAGGCATCACGACGTTTTCCTACACCGAAAACTCAAACTCGTAGGATTGTAGGATTCGAACCCCTGACCCTATATAGATCAGCGGCCGACGCGAACTCTCTAGGTCACCATCGCTTCAAAAAAGTGGGGAAGGTTTGTCCTTCTTTCACGCAGCAATTGATCGACGTGATTTTTTGTTGGCAAATTTATATTTTTGAAAAAGAAAAGATATACATTATTTGAACACGACAAACACACATTACACACATAAATTCACCACACACACATACATGCCACTCACATACACGACACTCACATACACAACTCACAAAAACATAACACACACCTACGCACACCAATATAACATGTCCACAATTATAAATAAAATTGTAATTAATTCATTTGTTCATGTATGACATAAGACTAGCTGGTTAATAAGAGAAGCCACTGACTCCTGAAACACAGTGTATACTAGTTCGGGAGGCTATGGATTCAACATATTTTATGTGTGTGTATAACTTTTGTGTCTAAATAAATGATTTGATTTGCATAGAGATACTTTTGGGGTCGAAGAGTAACATGGAATAGGTACTTTTTATCCCGCAAAAATGCATGGTTCGAAACCGCCGCGAGCAGCTAGTAAAAAATAAAAATCAAATTAACGACATGGCTCTGTCTACGGTTCCATGTTCCAGAGCCATTAATTCCATTCCCCTGGCGTGACCTATTTAGGCTACGCCCGATCAATAGTAACATTAGCATTTGAAAGTCGCGTTATAATTGGAATGTTCGAAATTAGAAATGAGTTAATTTATATAGCTATTATAATTATAAAATGAATTCTTCGACTGCATTCCGTCATAGTAGAAATAGAAAAGTACGATATCTTCAGAGATCGGCACCAAATGCGGTTTGTAGTCAGTAATGTGTGCAAATGCACACAAGGACGATAAGAACCATATTATCCATTCACAGGGCGTTGTCTTAGCAATCTGAGACAATTAAAATTATATGTTTTATAACGTCAGCGCATAACAATTGCAGTGCCACTCAGAACTTTGAAACACAAAGGCTTGCCCGGCACTGCAATGCGCTCGTTAGCCTGTGACTGAATACTTTGCTCATCAAACCGGAACACAGTAATGTTTGCACATTACTGCTCGGCTGGGCTACCACGCGGCTTCTATTTTAGTCCCTTATCTAATCACAGCTACATCTTGTCTCTACTTGTCCAGTTTGTTGTACAATCTGCTGGACGTGGACACGCGGTTGAATGTGCTTTACTCAAGAAGCAACCGCGATCACAATTTCATTCCGCGATTGGACGCCAACCAGGTCTTCAACAGATTGCAAATGCAGGACGACAGATTGGACTGTAAGCTTCTTATCAACGCTCGAATCAACGTTGCGCGTGTTTTATATTCTATAGTAATTATTCCAGCCATGACTGATAGATCATTCAAAGGTTTTTCCTCGACTGTCTTCAAGTTTCGCAAGAAACATTAACTAGTCATCCAGTTATAGCGTCATCCATGTCGCCACATTAATTCCAGTCGTAAATGATCTGTACAATTATCTAATTACTATAATTACCTGAATTAATTTGATGAATTTAAATAAAGAGTATATTTTTATTAAACTAAAGAAAAATATATTGTACCTATTGTATCTTACCCCTAACATTTTTTCTTCTAAATGTAACACGTACGAAAGTTTGTTAACGTGGTTGTGTTGTGGACGTTATTTCTTTATTTTATCAGTATTAGTAACTTTTTAAAGTTTCATTAGCGCGTTTTAACGGTTTTGTGTAAAATATAGTTCATATTTACATAGTCCTAAGCTAACAGTTATCTATCTTATCTTCCCACGATGCGATGCCACTTCCCTAAGGATAGGTAATTCATGCTTAGTTTGTCGCAACACCGCGTCTGCGCTGGTAAACGAAAATTTTATATAACTGGTAAGTACTTTATGTTAATCTGCTTATTTTCTTTTTAATAGGACTAATTTGATCTAGCCACAAGTAACCTATGTGTAATATAAAATACTGTTTTTTTCGTCTTTAGATAATAACAGCCAAACACAGCAGCCAAATCAGTTCATCTCGATGCGACATGATTGTTCTCAACCAACTTCGAAAACTTTCACAACTTTGTAATACATGTTAAGTAGAAATAGGAACAAGTATGTTTTTTTTATCTGTATCGCTGTATCCAGTGTTAATGTCAAAACCTCTCATTTTCTTCCATACTCATTACTCGATATTTTTGGACGATTATTTCATGTGATTTCATTTTTTTTTATTGAATATGGTCATAAAAAATGTGCTCTAATACCTTAGAAAGCGAAAGTAAAGCAGAGCAGGTTACGCTTTGGTATCCTATTAGAAAACGAAAGTACGTAGTTACGAGCTGCTGCCCGGATGGCGATTCCCACGGGAACGGTGCTTTTTTCCGGCATAAAAAATAGCCTATGTGACTCTCCGGCTCATCACATCGATCCATAGCTCCGTTGCTGCGTGAAAGAAGTACAAACCAACTAACCAAAAAAACAATTTTGCATTTATTGCTCATTCGTGAATTTATTGCACGAATGAGTAACAGAGTAGATGGCTTACCGGCTACTAAAATCGTCTTGCACAATGGATCTAGTGAGATTTTATTTTCTCGCTGGATCTGTTTTCAAAGACATGATACAAAAAGTATCTAATGGTTTTTTGTGCAACAAGCGATCACAAATCTTCGGCTGGAATATATTGTCTATATAGAGTTCTCGCTAGTTTTCTTTTAGGAACAAAAGTGGAAAGTATTCTAGAAAATTCCTTCCAGCCGAAGACAAGCGACCGCTGTTTTTCATCGGGTTGCAGTCGAAAATGAACACGATTGTAATTAGCCGGTAAGGCCGCAGGCTTTGCCTTTCCTATTCTAGATCTACCGCGAAGCTAGAATAAGTACTGCCTTTCAAGGGCGGCCGCCTGCAAAGCTTGTGTTCAATTTGCGTATGTAATCTCTTAATGGGTTTTTGATAGAGGTCGAGTCGAGGACCGGCTATTTGTACACAGTACGGGTGTTAGTGGGCAGTCGATACTATCAGTCTGGATGTAATCGTTTCAGTCGTTAGAGAGTGGAAAGTTTCACGTCTTTACTGAGACCTCGCTGTCACCAGAATGTGTTAATTTCTTGTGGTAATGGTATTTTAACTGTTTACGTATTGCGTAATTAAGTTATGTAACACACAAACGGTGGTAATGAGTTTTCTTCTAAAAGTTCTACTACTTTTAAAAGATACTAGATTTTGCCCTAGCCTTGCGCAGCGTGTAGTGGAATCATGATAAATTGTAGCCTATAAAACTCAATGCAGATTCCAGTAGTGAAATATTTTATAAAATCGAACCATTGGTTCCAGATATTGACATTAACAAACAACAAAAACATCGTTCTTTTCAATTCTAATTTATTTCGGTAATTAATCCGTTTAATAAATGCTGAAGTGTGTTTGTTGGTTTTGCCTTTTTTTCATGCAGCAGCGGAGCAATAGATCGAAGGATTTTTGCATAGAGATAGTTTGTGGGCTGGAGAGTAGCATTGGCAACTTTTTATCCCGGAAAAATACACGGTACCTATAAGAATCGCCATGCTGCACTGCCGAAACCTCGTCAGTAGCTCTTAGTAATATTACATGCAAATCACGAATCTCAGAGATCGTGTAGAATATACCAACGTCCAACATTGTGTTGGCATCTAATCTACAACTTGTGAATTGTGAGCGAAACTCACACGTTACGACTTTTGTTAGCACGCAGGCTCGTCCTGTCCACGTCATGTCATAACAATGTCATTGTGCAGTTGATGTATGGTTTGTGCAACGCCTTCATTGTTTTCAAAGCATCCTCACCTATACCTATACTCACCTATATTAGCAAATCGTGGAAAAATGAGCCCAGACATGTCAGCACAGGGTGATTAATTTAAATGGGTTTAGGATATACAGAATTATGGATAGCATGTCATTTGGCGCGGACGCGGCGAGAAATAAAACAGAGTCGTTGAGATTTTTGAAAAATGCGTGATTTTCGCCGTGAACAACAACGGGCGATTTCGCAAAATAATAGTATGTAGTAGTACGTTATTAAGCTATTATACGTCGTTATTGCGTATTACTCGTCGATGGATGAAATCTTGCAAAGTAGCATAGTTTTTTTTTATTTCTCCTCCCTGTCCTTGTCTCGTTGTAGGATCGGCGCAGTACGTCTTCACAGACATACTGCTTTTTTAGGTTTTCGGCAATTTTTGCAGCCTACCTGACACCCTCGGGAACTCTGAGAGATCGGCTGGTAGTATAGGACTGTAGGTACATAAAAGTCTACAAAGTAAAAAGAAACGATTTCTTTAAATCTCCATTTCGATTTTTTTCTGGATGTGTCAGGATGACGAGCATATAGGGTGGTGCAGTGCTCAAAATTTCGAATTTAAAACTATGTGTATGCTGACGCGATGCTTACCATTGGGAAACGACCAGTTCGGCCCTTCACTTTACTACAAATAATTTGACTATATTTTGAAGAGGACTAAAGTTCGTTCATATACTTGATGGAAAACATTTTAAACCTATATTATCTGTTTCTATCTATCTAACCTATATTATCCATTTGTATGTACCATTCTCATTCTGAAATGTTCTTAGTCAAAACTTTGTCATTCAGTATTGTGAAACTGCTGCCTATAGATATAATCCCTGCAGTGAATGGCAGACTGTTCTGAAAGCGAGCCACTTTCAGTCGATTTCAAATTGAATAAACCTGACACAAATAAGGAACAATGTGGACAGACATTGCATACGAACTAAACTATACAATACTGCAGGTTAGTGATTAGCGAGCGGACAATACGTATAGTCAGCTACAGTCACGAGTACCGTTACACATGAACAGACAACAGAATATAGGCCTAAAAATATCTCTAATCTACAAGATATTTTAGACTGAGTTCCGACGATAGCTACAAAAAGGTCGCACAAAATGATTATTTACGTGTTATCTGTAAAAATATATAATGCCTTCAAGGTGTATTCACAACTTCCTGTTGGAGCTGACTGTACGAACAATGCTTGCACAGGTGTTACCTGGATTGGAATTCATAGCCGCTCTACAGACCATAAAGGCCAGGGCTCTTTATGTTCTTCTAATTTAGATTACTGGCATCACTTAGGCTGTAGAATATTTCAAAAATGTCGCAATACGATAACATTTAGTACCCCTTACGTTTCAACGATTACTTTGGTAATATTCTAAGTTTTATCTGATATCTTCGCTGCTATATAAACCGAACTAATTTTTCCCGATAAGTAGGGCTGTAATCCCAATATAGTCATTTAAATTTGACCAAGATCAGACTGACTCCGGAAATGTTAAGTGCAGTTTCAATTTTCAGTCTTTGTATAAAGGCTTTTATATCACTAAGGTATAAAAAATTGCAAACTACAGATCAGTTCAGACTACAGAAATCTACTACAGAATCACTTTCAGATCTAATAACAATACAATAATAATGAAAACTTGATTGAATGAATTAAACAACTTTAAAAATTTTTGTTGCTTATACCTACGTATATCATTTCTATTCCAAACTTTATGAACACTGTATTGTTGATAAATGATACATGCCGTAAAATATTGGAAGGATCACGAAAACCTAAGACATAACAAAGCGTTGATTGAGCTGAGTTACCTTTTTTTAATTTAGTCAGTATTTTATATTTTTTATTTTATTATATTTACAGTATTTCTTTAATAAATGGTCCGATGCATGATGTAATTATCGTTTTATAGAAGTCTAGACTGCAGACTAGGTATTAAAATTATTGAGGTAGATTAGTCTTTCCTCTTTGAAATCGGGAAAGGATGGTGCGGTTATTGTTTGCTAACATCAAAAGTTTTACGGAATGATTTCGTGGGGTTACTCTTCTAAAGTGTCAATTTATATGAATACTAGCTTCTGCCCGCGCCGCGGCTTTGCCTGCGTCTTTTTCTTTGCCTGCGTGATGTTTATCTTCATAGCATATGTGTTAAATAAGATTATATAATGTTGGTAATTTATAGTTTTAATTCCGCGATAAAGAATGTCTAATGGCCTAATTTCGATCTATACTGAATTTAACCAAACGTAACGCGCGACGCTGGACTTATATGTGTTATTCCAGAATTTAAACTATCTATATTCCAAATTTCACGAAAATCGGTTCAGTTGTTACGAACACAAACAAACTTTCTAAGTATTAAAGTTTTAAAGTATTGAAGCGGGACAAAAAACTCAAAATTCAAATGTTTACTGCGCGTTATTTCAAAGCAGTTATTTCCCAGTAGTTATTGTAATAACAGAAGTCATGTGTTTACTTGACATTGTCTGAAAACACAAACTGCGCGAAGTCGTAACAAAAAAGAAGTATTTTTTAATGTTGGTACAAACAGTTGTTTGTTTTTACAATAATTATTATACTAGGTACCTACGTATGTTATCGTGTAAGTGGAATGCGGTTAAACTAACGCGACAGAATTCTTGTTGTGGTTTAGTCATGGAGTTTCATTTTTACCCGAGTGCCGAAGGCAAGGAGTGTAATGTTTTTCGAGCGTATGTGTGTATGTATTATGTATGAATGACTATTTCTTTTGCACGCTCTGTAACCTAAACGTTTTGACGGATTTTAACATACTAGTTATCATTCGATTTAATTATGGAAATGACAAAAGTTTTAAAGTATCTATATTCACGACTTTTTTCTTTTTGTTCTAAAATATTTTTTGTGAAGTTTTTCTGTAGCGAAACACATTGAAATGTACCTTTAGATTAATTACTTTTTATAATTTACGTCTTCAATTGCCAGGAAAACGGTATTTTTAAGGTTCCGAGGACGGTAGTTCAAAACGAAAAAAGGAACCCCTATAGGTTCACTTTGTTGTCTGCCTGTCTAGACCATTTTTCTCAGGAACGCATAGAGGTATCAAGTTGAAATTAATATCAAATACTCAGGTCTGCAATCCCTGGAAGCTATGAAAAATCAGACTTGGTAGTCTACACAATCAAAAGATGCGGCCGTAACAGTAAATTTGTAGTTAAAACACAAAAAAAAAATTTTTTGTGAATATAGATGTAGAATTATTATTATTAGGTACCTAACGATTCCCTTTAGGGACGAACTATTTACATACCTACAAGTATGTACAGAGCCCTCGGTGCGCGAATCCGACTAGCAAATTAGCAATTGACCGTTTTTTTATCCTTGTACAGTTCATTCGGGTAATTCCGAAAAGCGGAAAATGCCGATAACTACCCATTGCTACTAAACGCGTCAATATTTACCTAGCCGCCATCAGATAGATAAATAATGCGAGACCAATAAATATTGCCGTGTTTTGTACAATTGGGTAATTATTAACATTTCTGCTTTTCGGAGTTACCCAAATGCATCTATTATATTATATTTATTTCTCAGCACTTCGCTCGTAAAATTACCGAATTTACAATAATACAAGCTACAAATTGTAATACTCGTCAATTTTTTATGTGCCTCTACTGAAGGTAGCTTCTGCCGCCTGCGCGTAGTATCAATATTGTTATTACTTAACAGTACCGCGTCATGTTGCTGAAGCAGGACTAAAGATGATTAAAGTGAAAGCGCGAGTGAGATAGTGAATACCATTCCCATTTTTGTTCTACACAACTACAACGAACTGCTTATTCTGATCGAAGAGTTTCCAAACCGGCAATCTCCACACTACCATTCGCCTACTCTCGTATCGATCGACAGTCTCGGTCTTTTGCCTCATGACATGGTTGTTGTATATCTAATTGCTCAAATATATACATCACAAAAATTTCGCTTCCAACAGGATTCGAACCTGCGTCTTCTGGCTTGCCGGGCCAGACGCCTTAACTTGGCTATGGGAGCAATCGATGTTGACTGCGAAATTCTTGATATGATGTATTTCTTTTTCGGCTTACAATACCTAATTGCTTTTTAAAACATCGGATATTTCCTTCACGTGCAGAGTGTGTTCGCAGATCTTTCTAGGTAGATAAATGACTAGCTACTTCATTGGGTTCTAAGCTATAAGTTATAACTCTGTCTTAATACAATAATTTTGTTCAATCAGATTTATTAGTATTAATATCGATCCTATGGCTCGGTTCAGAGCGAAAGTTTTAAGGTAACAATGTGCAATAAATTCCGTAGAATATCGATTAAAGTATTACATTAAAAAAATGAGATCGAGTTGTGAACATCCTTTTGGGAACTAAAACCACATCCACCGGACACCATCTGGGCCCGGAGGGACAAAATAACAAGAATACGTACGGCTTCTTTTTCTTAGCGTAGGTAATAATAAGAAGAATAGATGTTGATTGACAAGCGACCTTCGGATGATAAACCAGGCATCGTAACAAACACTACGACCTAGTCATTATTGCTATGAGTCATTGCTAATCAGATGCATATCACGACTGCGTGGATATTGCATCGGGGATTAGTGCAACCATTGGAGGTATATCCAGTTGTCGATTGTACACAAGGCTATAGATGCATTGAATGTGACAGTACCCATAAGTAAGTCAGTAACTTTCAACTAATGCGGCATTTGCACCACTGACAAGTCTTTCTATGGTTGAAGACAGGTTAAAAAATAGTTGCAAGAAGTCAGCACGAAATTCATCGCACGCCTCTTTAGTAATTTTTTTCATTACATAATCGATTAGCTGGGTCGTCTTTTAAAAATGTAGTAATGCTAGTAAACGTGGAATTTTTAGTAGTATTTATATTTTCAGAATAATTGTAATATTGGTTTCTTAAAATGGTTGTAACAATTTGGATGACAATCACGCGAATAGGCTTTAGTGGTAACATAAATCTGACAATGTTATGTTCCACATAGGAATCGGGAAACTCTAGTCAAACAATAACCGTGTTACCACAAAAAACGCCTGTTTATCTAGACAGTCTAAAGATAAACGTAAAAAATGATTAGAAATGGCACAACAGACTTGTGTTAGACACTACTTAAATCATAATTTGTGGGTTTTTTTAATGTTATTTGGTGACGAGACGAGCTGGTCGTTTGCCTGATGATAAGCATAACGCCGGCCCATAACAATTGCAGTGCCACCCAGAACTTTAAAACACAAAGGCCTGCGTGGCACTGCAGTATGCTCGTCACCCTGAGAGATTAGGTATTAAGTCTCATAAGCCCAGTAATTTCACTGGATACTCTGCTCATCAAACCGGAACACAGTAATGCTTGCACACTACTGCTTGGCGGCAGACTTCTCTCACAAAGCGGTGGTAACAACCCAGACGGACACTCGCAGAAGAGTTAGTCCTCCCACTAACTAATACTCATATTTAAACAGGCGACTAAGGCAAGTTTAGGGGTTAAACAGTGCTTAACACAGATTTATAGTGTGTTTATAATTCTTTTATTTGCCGCCTAGCTGGTACAGAGACTCTGTAGTCGCATGGTTTACCGTTCGGTCACCTGCGCTAGAAACTTGTTACCTTTTCGCAATGAGCTAGTTCTGAACATCCTAGTATTGTAAAGCGAGTTTTCTCATGGTTTGCTTTGGCAAAGTCTTATTCAGTACAGATTTATGTTCGCTATAAAATACGGTGGTTATGATCACCCACTCGTTTAATTAGAAGCGAGTCATTAATTCTTCAAAGCATTTATGTTAATATTCTAAGTGGCCTAAGGTATGCAATTGCATACCTTAGGCCACAAAAAACTTGGGCCAAGCAATTGCTTGGCCCAAGTTTTTTTCTGGTTTTATATTTATGGTAGGCGGGGTAACAAGAGGTATTACAATGATGCTTTTACTTATGTTAATCGTCGTTGGAAGTTAATCCGTTATTAGGTGTTTCACTCCTTCGCTTTTACGGTCTTTTATTGAGACCTATGTTATTATTAGTAGTGTTTATGACTAATATAATACTAATATTATGAAGAGGTAAAATTTGTTTGTTTGTTACAGTTTAATATCTGGAACCGGGGGTCCAATAATGCAAAATTATTTCACTAATAGGAAGCTATGTTATCCTGTGCTGTAGGCTATATTATCATTACACTAGCTTCTGCCCGCGCTTTTCACCCATGTTCCCACAAGAACCGTGCATTTTCCGGGATAAAAAGTAGCCTATGTTACACTCCGGTCCATAAACTATATCTATGCCAAAAACCACGTCGATCCGTTGCTCCGTTACTGCGTGAAAGAAGGACAAACCAACAAATATACTTTCGCATTTATAATATTAGTAGGATTACAAAATATATGTTAATCTTAATCGTATTTCTGAAATGGCTTCCAAATCACATTATTACAAAATATTCTGCATAGAAAAAAAAATACCTACATTTGCGATCTTTTCTATATGCTCATAGGCGATGATGCGCATATTCTTAAACATAACCGACGAAAGCATCTGTTACCAACCTAACTCTGATCTAAACCACAGCTTAAGTAATTGTTACTACGTGACTAAACGCAAAGTCGGCAACTCTTCAATCCCATTCAATTTGATCAGCTTAACAATTTGATCGGTCATGCACGTCCGAAATTGTATTTGCTACTGGATCTAATCGGATATGTTTATTTGTTCTGTACGGTTTCTATGGGAGAATTCTTGAACGTTACCCACTATTCGTTCGATGGAGATTTGTATCAGGGATTTACACTCGTGAGAAAGAACTTTTTTATAAGTGCGATTGGATAACGTGACGGGCGGACATTTATCTGTGGGTAAGCATAAAATTGCAATGCCATCCAGAACTTTGAACACAAAGAACTGCGCTTCATTAAGTGCGCTCATTACCCTGAGACGTTAGGTATTAACAGTGTTACTACAAAAAACACCATTTTTAGGCGCCTGTTTAGCTAGACAGCGTCTAAAGATAAACGTTAGAATTAAATTATTAGAAATGTCACAACAGACTTGTATTAGACAACGGTTAAACTACTTAAATCAGGATTTGTGGTTGCTCATATTTAATAGCGCGACTAAGGCATGTTTAGTCGTTAAATAGTATTTAATACAGGTTTAACGAGTGTTTAATTTTTTTTTGTGCTGAGACCCTAGCTGTCGTAACCCTAGTAATTTCGCTGACTAGATTGCTCATCAAACTGGAATACAGTAAAGCACATTATTGCTTGACGGCAGACTACTCGAGCATAGTGGTGGTACCCAGATGGACCCACGCAGAAGAATTAGTCCTACCGTCTGGTAAATACTTTCCATACGTTGAAGCTGCTCGATTTGACAAGGTGTGACAAGTTGTTTATTTGACATCGGAAACTATCACAGTTATCTGAGAATATAACACCACATACTACACCATAGATATTTTGGATTTTTATTCAATAATCTTTTCTTCAATCTTCAATCTTAAGTACAAGTTTACAAACTATAAATCATTATTTTATCCTCGTTCGATAGGGTATATTTATATCAATTCAATTCATTTCATTTATTTCATCTTTTGAGATAAAACATGCTCTTAGATACGTCACTTCGGTACAAATTAATTAACAAGAACACCAAAAAATTACAATAGAAATAAAAATTAAATTATACATTCAATGTATTATCAGTTTCTCACCAATATTTGTAAAAATGTGTTTGTCAGCAAAAGCTTCGTCTAATTTATAATAACTCATCAATAAGATGTTTCCTAATACAGTTTTTAAATTCTTTGTCACATTTATCTAGTATGTCCAAAGGAATTTTATTATATAATTTTATAGAAATGCTGATATAACTTTTTGCAATTTACCTACATCTTTACAACGACATAATTATTATAGTACAGGACTGTCCGCAATAGCCTACAGTCATATGATATCATTCTGCCCACGTCTGTGATCCATTTCTTGTACTAGATTATGAGATCTCTACGCATAGCTTAAGGAAGGCTAGCAAACCCCAACAGTTCATTCAGACCATAATGTCTGTTTGAAGACGTTTTTGTTGTGTATGCCCATGCTATCAGCGACACAAGAATTAGGCAGGGATTTAAGAATTCGTTTGTTTTTTGTTTTATCAAAATCCGATTGCATAAAGGTGAAAATACACGGTTCACTTTTGTCTTTCAATTTGGATGAAGCAACCAAATTGATCCATGTAAACTTATAAGTGAATCATTCAATGTCATTGCAACAACAGCATTCCTTTCATTTCTGCTCCGTTCAACCAAAGTGATTCAATTTGGTTGAACCGTGTATTTTCACCTTTACGTACATACAATGTTGTTAGTGGGAGGACTAACTCTTCTGCGAGTGTCCGTCTGGGTTGTTACCACCGCTTTGCTCGTGAAGTCTGCCGCCAAGTAGTAGTGCAAGCATTACTGTGTTCCGGTTTGATGAGCATGAGTAGCCAGTGAAATTACTGGGCTTATGAGACTTAATGCCGAATGTCTCAGGGTAACGAGCGCAATTCAGTGCCGCGCAGGCCTTTGTGTTTCAAAGTTCTGGGTGAAACTGCAATTGTTAAAAAAAAGTACCTACTATACAGATTATTTATACAGGCTACATACAATACACATTACCCTCCATCCGCAACAGGGTATGAAAATATAGCTTACACGATGCTGTACAATATCCATCGTTTAATCTCCGCTCGCTAAATAAATGCATTCATTTTCTGATGACGTATTATTTATGATTAAGTTATCGTGAGTCACGAAGCCAGTGAGACGTGCAAATATGTCGTCCGCTCGCTCTGCTATGCAGTTTCACTGGCACTACATTTTCCGCATTGAACACTTCCGAATAAGAAATCGGCATTTCGACAAGCTGCCTGAGAGTTTACCGAAATTTAAGTCCGCTGTCTTTTATAAAATACCCGTTCTGCTAAAATATACTCGTTTTAAGGATAAGGGTGGGCGGAGAAGTTCCATTCCAAATAAAAGTAGCTTCTGTTTTTTTTTTTTTTGGGAATTTGTATGGAATGCCACAGCCACAGCCGCTTTACTGCTTTGTATAAGAATTCCTGTTTTGGTTTGAAAATATATTACAAAGTAGTACGTACATACTGAAATTACTGAGCCATGGCTTCTTTTCTCTCAGGGTGCATGCGCGAGGCGGTGCCACATAAGACTATCATTCCAGACTTCGGTGGTACTGCTATTGTTACGAGCGCGTAATGACACCTTTCCAACGTCACGTCCCATAAGAACAGGCGAACGACAGTCTCTTCACGTAATTGCATAATAGAAAATCAGCTAGATTCGGTAATTTTACTATAATAGATTAAAGGCTTTGTAACCCTATATTATATGCGCTTGCGCTTTCTCATTGCGAGTCTTATCATCTTCCTTAGGCAATCGTGCTCCATCAACCGCATCGTCGCCTTGCACATGCATAATATATAATAAAATATTGGTCACATACAAATCTATTTAAAAATTAATAAAAAGGAATCGTCATCATCGTCTAAGACCGGAAAACCTTCAATGCAGAACTTAGGCCTTCCCCAAATTTTGCTATAACACACCACGCTGGCAAGAGTCTTGGTGATTGCAGTAGATTTTGATGTTGATCGAGGTGAATGTTGTCCATTTTTTGCTCATAGAAGAATCAATGTGCGAATATAGAATATGCATAGGGATATTTTCTTCGCCGGATCTTACTGGCTACGTCAGCCACAGAAACAGATGGGGTGGTTCTTTTTATACGTCGGGACCGCACGCCACAAAGGCAAAAAAATATTATTATAATATAGCTGCTGCCTGCGGTTTCACCCCCGTGGAGATATTGGATTTCAAGTGTTTTATTTTTTTGCGTGGAACCCTAATTATTTTTCTAAAATTAAAGTAGCCTAAGTTACTCCTTGTAACATCAGCTATCTGCCAGTGAAAGTCCCGTCAAAATAGGTCCAGCCGTTTCGGAGATTACCCGGAACAAACAAACAGACGGACAGATAGACAAAAATTTAAAAAATGGTTGTTTTGTTAAAGGTACCGTATATACTTTCATATGCATTTAGTAAAAAGCTGTTATTTTGATATTACAAACAGACACTTTAATTTTATTTATGTGTAATGTGTATAGATAAAGGAATTAGTAGAAGTAAGTAAGTATAGTAGAAGTAAGTAAGTATAGAAAAAGGAGGTATATTATTTATAGTTATGTACCTCATGTCGCTATTATTCGCTACACAGCACACACGGTTTAACAACAAATAACCAGCGCACACATTAGCATGAAAGTTTGGAGAACCGACGGTGAACACATGAACAATACTCGAAATAAACATTCGTTCCGCAATTCACAATTTCACTTTTCAACTACAATAGATGCGAGTTTTTTTAGAAATGGTTACACTGGGAAGAAGGTCACACTCGGACTTTTAATTATTATCTACAATTTATAGGTCCGCTTTTATATAGCTTTAAGAATGAGAGTATCGCTATTCACTAGTACTCACCATGCTAGTAACTGACCATATCAATAGTCTATCTTTAGATTTAAGAATGCAGCCTTGTTGTTGGCTGATCTGTCAATCTTCGGCAATACTGAAAGGTTTAATATTTGTAGCATTGATTTGGAGAATGTTGGTGAAATGATTTTTTATCATGATTGTACTAATATTTGGAAAATTCTAAATGTGAAAAATATGAATTTTACAAAAATAAGAATGTGGAAAAATAAAAATTCCGAAAAATAAGAATTTACAAAAATAAGAATGTGGAAAAAATCCAATTTGTAAAATTAAGAATTCGGAAAAAACTAACACATTGAACAACTAAAACGTTACTTGACGTCAGTATTGTATGTACGATACCTGTGAATGTTGGATGTGTTAATTAATCATTTGAACACTAAACAAATATTCTACTTGTTTAAAAATACTTGCCATAGATGAATAATATACACCAATATTAACAGTAAAATTTCTAAAAGAATATGTCTTGTACGAACATTATACACTGATATACATAGTTTAAGACCGGACAAAAATGATTTCGTTTTACGTCGATATCTGTAAAACAAATGGTTGACTTAGATTAGTTGATCCCTGAACTCATTCTAAACCTGTGAAGCGAAAGCTCAAGGTATACTATTCAATCCGGATTACATTCAAGCCATAGCGGATCGCGAACATTATGCGTGGTCTGACACTAGCTAAGCCGGTTTTTTTGTATGAAAATACCGGCCATTGGCTTTGATGCACACAATAATATACATGTTTGTTCCTATGTAGGAATATTTTGTGATTGTAAACTTTTATGAAGCTTCACGTCTGAGTAAGTATCAGAGCTTCTTAATTTGCTTAGAAATGCAGAGCTGTGTAATTGTGTAGTAGTGAGTTTCTTATGACAGTACAATGTTATAGTAATAATAAGGAGTTGACCGTCGGGTCGACTCCATATTATTTGAAATATATATGGAAAGTGGGCACTGACTACCATACCAACCGACTGACTGACTACTATACTCAAAGTGGGTGACTACTTTCCTCTAGACTAACGTTATTACTAATAAATTCGCTGTCCGTTAACCGATTGGTTTGAAATTTGAGCTTCGACGCCAATAGGTCAATACCACAGGTCAGTACTCAATAGGTATAATAATTGTGTGGTGACATGGAGACTACTGAATTTGCAAGGGAATATAATATTTTGTATAAGTTGTATAATGTATGTTGCAACTTGCAAGGGAACATAGTTTGTGAAATATAGCATTAGTTTCTCTGTCATCATTAATAAAAGGTGTCCCTTTTATGTTTATATACTGTTTCAAGAATCCAATCATTAATTGCAGTTTTACAAAGATGCCGCAATAAATACATTTTAAACTCAAAATACAAGTATGACCCCAAAGCTGTTTGTGTTTGGAAGTATAACGGCGTCAAACCGGTCCGGTCGGAGGCATCCGATGGTGCTGCTTGGCCGGTGACGTCATGCACTTATTTCGAGTCGTTAGAGCTAAGCATTTGACATTTTCTTGTAACGAACTCTGAGCAGTTTAGGAAATATATATGCTCGAAGACCTATCTAGTTATAATTTTGTTTAGACACCTCTGTATTTGGGGAAATAAAAATTATCTTATTACTATAGGAACGGGATTTTATTAATGATATTATAAACCCAGATGTGTAGAAAATAAAAACGCTGAATAGATATAAATGAAGTATCAGTAGTAATATATAGATGCTCGTGAAGTCTGCCGCCAAGCAGTAGTGTGCAAGCATTACTGTGTTCCGGTTTGATGAGCAGAGTAGCCAGTGATATTACTGGGCTT
The DNA here is from genome assembly GCA_907269065.1 of Crocallis elinguaria. Lineage (NCBI taxonomy): Eukaryota > Metazoa > Arthropoda > Insecta > Lepidoptera > Geometridae > Crocallis > Crocallis elinguaria. The sequence continues at coordinate 7,326,868 of OU026076.1, forward strand.
ATGAGACTTAATACCTAATGTCTCAGGGTAACGAGCGCACTGCAGTGCCGCGCAGGCCTTTGTGTTTCAAAGTTCTGAGTGCCACTGCAATTGCTATGGGCCGGCGTTATGCTTACCATCAGGCAAACGACCAGCTCGCCACGTTACAAAAAAAAAAAAATTTATTCGATTTAGGTAGTTTTAATCAATCGGAAATGATCCAATCTCCATTTTACACGAGGTACGAAAATAACTTCTCTAACTTACCTCTTTTTTAGTCAAGGGCAGAATTGAGCGCTGATTCGGTGTTACATAAGGCCAATACGCGAAATTATAATGGTTTTTATATTCATTACAAGCTTCCGCCCGCGGCTAAACTGTTATGTGTTATTCTGATAAGCTACATTACTCATGTATTTTGTTTGTCTATCCGTTTGTTCCGGCTAATCTCCGAAACGGCTGGACCGAGCTGATGTTATAAGGAGAAACTTAGGCTACTATTCATTTAGAAAAAGAATTAGGGTCCCACACAAAAAAATTAAAAACGTGTTAAACGCGTGTGAAACCGCGGGCAGCAGCTAGTATTTAATATATTCTTAACTATTGGTCAGTTATTGTTTTAGGAATTTTATTGTAGAATCTAACACCGTTAGCCACGAGTGGCACAAGTAATACCACAAGTACTAGTCGTAGTGAAGTTTTGATATCGATCGATACCTAATCCAAAGGTTAAACCACAGTTTTACAATATAAAACTGGGTTAAACTAATCATATATATCCTCAACTATACTGTCAATTCAAGTCAGTGCAGTTTTTATAAATTGCGCTATTTGAGTCAATTTTCCTGTGATTGCATCTTTGCATTTTCAAGACAACAATCATTTCAATTGGATGCAACAATGGCTTGGCACTGTCAATGCTAAGCCATTGTCACGCGATGATGTTGCGTTTTTCATAAGGTCGTCTAACGGACGTAGTCAGGTTCAAATGTTTAGGGGGTTCATACACCCTGTTAATATGCACAAAGTACAAATTGATCAAAGCGTCGTATTTTTCAGCAACATCGGTATTGATTTCAAGCATTACCTGACTCTACTGCTAGCCTATCCAGTGACCACTACTTCACTTCTAACTTCATTTTGTTGTGATATTTTAAATAATTTTAGACGTTTTTCTTTAAACACTGTCTAGCTAAACTGGGTTCAAATTTTTCAAAAAGCTTTTCTGTAGTGGCGCCCTCTGACAAATGTCATCCATGTTGAAATATATCCTTGTCGGACTGTAGTTCGGATACTGTACACTAGTGTAGCATATGTTCAGTTGTTCACGTGTATGCGCTTGATTGCGCATGCCATGATGCAATGATACGTGTGTGAAAGAACTTCTAGCTTGAGAAGCTTTTGAAATTCGAGAAAGTGCGTCCACAAAATGAGATCACTTGAGCGCCTTTTATACATTTATTTTTTTATAAGAAGAGCAGAAGCCTGTCCGTAAGTACTGAGTGCCACCCAGAACTTTGAAACACGAACGGCTGCGTGGTACTCGATGCAGTACTTTCGTCATCCTTATAGACATCAGCAGGGCTATTTTAATTCATTCGGAACGATATCCGTGTCGGAAGCGACTTTCTTTATGGTTAATATCTCGGTAACGAATCGCGACAGAGAAATATTGGCGGGATTATATATCCGTGTTTATGCAGCTGAGTTGTCGAATCTAAACGGGAAATTTCTAGGACACGATGCGTTTCCGAGATATAAACGATCAAGAAAGTCGCTTCCGAGACGGATATCATTCCGAGTGAATTAAAATCACCCTGCTGGTTTTAAATCGCAATGATTATTTGATCACCTGATCATTTGAGACTGTTGAGATCAGGTAAACAAATGACGCCTGATCTTAAGCTACGACTATCCTAACCTATCCGACTATAACGAAAAACATGACGCAGAGTATTATTTCGCATCAATTAGCATAATTATTTTTTAAACTAGGTATGTTAGTTATGATAGGCCGCGACACTCCCTAATAACATGACATTAGTTAACTAGACAGACATTAGGGCGATGTGACAAGTGAATCGCGTCATAGGTTCGACCTCGGAACCCGACCTAAAAAGCGAAATGCCTACATAGGTATAATATTATCTTCTTAATTATTACGCACTTCATACTTGAACTGTGGACTTGGTATATTATTTGTTATATCTTTGACTTGTATTACCGTTAATGGCATTAGCGGCATTCGACATTCGATAAATTTAATTTTTTTTTATAATAACACTAATTTTGCTTTTTATTAATCTTTGCATAGGCACAGGATACGACGTCGTTTTTATGCGCCGCTGTCAACGTCAACTTCTAAACTTGAAAAAAAAAAGCAGGCTGTGTTTGTATCAAACATACGCGATAAAAATCCTAAGAGGATTTTTTCATTAAAACTTATAATGTTTATTATAGGTCAGAAAAAGTTCTTAAAATGTGTTTAGACACAATTTGAATTTCGGGCACAAAAACGAGACAAACATACTACTAACGGTCTTACCATAAACAATGTAAATATACCCTAAACACGTGTTAAACAGCGTCTAACACTCAAACATGCATTATTTAGTTGCGTTTTTAAACCTTAACATCCACAAATCTTGATTTTAAGTAGTGTCTAATTGTTGTCAAATCGACTCTGTTGTGACTTTCTAATCATTTTAGACATTTATCTTTAGACACTGTTTAGCTAAACAGATTTTTTTACAAATTTTACAATATCATATTATACGTATACAACGAAATTTATGAAAGAATACCACCTCTAAGAATGGAAAAATGGGGTATGAAACTTCTCTCTCTTCTTCTAGCGCTCGAAATATTTGCCGAATTCAGTTCAGGCTTTTTATAAGCAGCTTTTTTTATAATAAATAATAATAATGTCCTAAGCAGCTAGTTTGCGTGGCCATTAACTTTATAACTAATGTGAGTAAGAGGAAAGTGGTGTGTATTCCGTGAGTCAGGTCAGTCGGCCTTCATGTCAGTCAGCTAGCCCGGTGTTTTGTAAATGGTCCTATACAAGCCGATATATTTTTGTTTGCGAATTTGTGATTTTAAAATACTTGAATAATATATTTTGGAATATGTGATCTGTTCTTTGGTAAGTGCGGACTCTACAAACAGTATCCGTATTGTGGCTATAATTGAGAATTAATTACTCGCATATTATTTTGTCTAGGACCGATCTGGATATTGCTAAAAGTTAATAATATTTTGTAATTGGAATCTGCTGAAGGGTTTGTTTGTTTCGCCTTTTTTCTGTGACATCAAACTGAGACATATTTCGCCTAAATATTTTTCTTATGCTATTTGGTAACGAGACGAGCTGGTCGTTTGCGTGATGGTAAGCATAACGCCGGCCCATAACTATTGCAGTGCCACTAAGAACTTTCAAACACAAAGGCCTGCGCGGCACTGCAGTGCGCTCGTTACCCTGAGACATTAGGTGTTAAGTCTCATAAGCCCAGTAATTTCACTGGCTACTCTGCTCATCAAACCGGAACACAGTAATGCTTGCACTCTACTGCTTGGCGGCAGCCTTCGCGAGCAAAGCGGTGGTTACAACCCAGTTCCCAGACGGACACTCGCAGAAGAGTTACTAACCGAGAATAGTAACTTAATGTGCTCAAGTGACTATCGCGTGATGTGGAACGGCCACCACTCCACCACGCCGGTCTTACAGTATGACAGTCCAAGATTCAACTTGTCTCTTTCCAATTCCAGCTGCGGTGTATTTCGCCGGGGTGGTCGGAGCCATCGGCGTTTCAGTGCTGGGCGTGTTCTGCGTGCTGTCCATCCTGCAGCTAGCTATGATCTCGTCGAAGGAGCGTGTCGGAGTCAAGTACACGCACCTCGTGATGATGAAACTCGCGCTCGCGTTGTTAGCGAGTAAGTAACTTTATACTACTTTAGGCGAGCAAATAGTTTTTCTTTAAAACTCGATGGGGTAGTATGATCACTACCTCGCCGATCGAAAATTGTAAACAAGCTAAACCTAGGTAAGAACTCGCTCTGAAATATAGATCTCGGAGCAAACCGATAGGTGCTTGGTGATACATTTTCAACTTTAGGGTAGTAACTAGCCAGGCGAGTACTAACAAATGCCCTAGAACTATGTTTTGGTTGTATCACGATGTTTCCCTTCATTGAAAACTGAAATTGCACCGCAGTGCACTCGTTACTCTAAAATTAGTAACTCGTCCGCAGTTCTAGAAGATCCTATCAGAAATAAGAGGAACTCTCCAGTGACACCAAACATTTTTAAACACACCTGGGGCCTGTTTCATTAAAAATATTAGTCTAATATTATCAGCTTTTTTTCATCTATTTTATGAGGCTAATACTCAATATTATTAGACTTATATTTTTTTATGAAACAGGCCCCTGTCCATTTAAAACACTTATTTGTACGATAATGTCAGCTGTGGTGTTTTAATAAATGATTTATTTAAAATTTCTTGATTAAAACTTTCTTAAGTATTACTCATATTTATATGTATTTAACCGGATTCATTTACGCAATCGTCGCGAAGCTCGGCTGTACCACGTAAGTGAATCCGGTTAAATACATATCAATTTGTTTAAAATTTGATGGAATCAGGCGTTACTTTGCGGAAGTCCATTTTAAATAAGATTATATAATGTGGGTAATTTATAGTTTTAATAAAAAAATTACCCACATTATATAATCTTATTTGTTTAAAATTGTTTCGTTTTAACTTAATATCGGGCTTCGTTGGTGGTACAAAATAACAAAACTTATAATAATTGATTGGTTGTATTATTTCAGCGTTGCTGTCCATAGCCGCAGCCGGTCTGTTCGCTGTGCAAGGCGATGACAGAGGTTTCTTCTTGAAGAGGGGCGAAGCTTTCTATGTTCAGGTATTTTTTCATTAATTGATTTTACTATATAACACAACGATTGGCAGACAGGCGTCTTTTTCTTCGCACTAGATGCTTCTAATCAATCGCTGGATATTTCCTTAGCCGACTGTAAAGGCAACCACGTAGTGGTACTCACGAAATAACTTCTACTGCCCGCGGTTTTCACCCGCATTCCAACAGGAACCGTGCATTTTACCGGGATAAAAAGTAGCCTATGTTATTCTCCGGTCCATAAACTATATCTATGCCAAAAATAACGCTATCCCTTGCTCCGTTGCTGCGTGAAAGAAGGACACCAACATACACACTTTCGCGTTCATAATATTAGTAGGATACACTTAGTAGGATTTGTGCGAAATACTAAATGTAACATTTTTCGATTACAGATAGTGTGTATAGTGGTAAACGCGGCGCTGTTCATAATGTCTTTGTACGACGCGCTGTTCTCTCGGCGCGACGGCGGCGACCCCACCACCGCGCTCGACGAAGCGCCCGCCACCACCATCAACAACCCGGGCTTCAAGGAGGGACGAGGTTGGATACATTTTTATAAATTGCCGGCTTCTTGAGTGTCCGTCTGGGTTGTTACCACCGCTTTGCTCGTGAAAACCGCAACTACAGCTCAATAGACAAGGTTACAGAGGTGACAGCACTTCTGTCACCTTGCTGTACACAACCTACAATCGATTAAACTATTTTTGTCATTCGCGGACATTTTTAGTCGCCAAGCAGTAGTGTGCAAGCATTACTGTGTTCCGGTTTGATGAGCAGAGTATCCAGTGAAATTACTGGGCTTATGAGACTTAATACCTAATGTCTCAGGGTAACGAGCGCACTGCAGTGCCGCGCAGGCCTTTGTGTTTCAAAGTTCTGGGTGGCACTGCAATTGTTATGGGCCGGCGTTATGCTTACCATCAGGCAAACGACCAGCTCGTCTCGTTACCAAATAACATAAAAATAAAAATCTGTCTTTTGGTGAAGTCCATCGAGATACTAACCCCTAGAGATGAAATACTGTACTATACGACCTCACAACACGGTATTGATTCTGCTATAAATGATATCAGCGTATCAGCGCCCGGGGAATGTGCGCGAGGCGGTGGCTTAGCCAATCAGAGCGCTTTATGTCAAGGCAAAAATGGTGGAATTTATTGCATGCAAACTTTCACTGCATCTCTAGGGGTTAGTTCCTCGATGGTGCAGTCCTAGGTGAATGCTGCTATCCATTCCATGCATATTTCTTTATCTGGCAAATATACTAGAATACCCTAGTGTAGTATAACAACTACAATTAAAAAACTGTTAGGTGCTTGGCGAGGGCCGAGGACATGTCACATAATTCTTACATAGAGCGAGTGTGGCCGAGAGGGAACTTGTGCGACTTTCAATCCGACGCACCATAGTTCGAATCTTGACTCGGCCCGCACCAATGACTTATATCAAGTTATGTGCGGATTGTTCACACTCGCTCTAAAACGGTGAATGAAAACACCGTGAGGAAACCAGCATGTTCAAGAACCACAAAACTCGAGGACATGTGACATCCACCAAGCCGCACTGGGCCCGCGTGGTGGATTATGGCCCATACCTCTCTCTCTCTGAGAGAAGGCCGGTATCCCAGCAATGGGAGCGTAAGAGGCTGATAATGAATAATGAACAATGAACATATTCTTACACCGGGAGCACACTGCACATGACACATTCTTACGCTGGGTCCGCACGGCACGATTCAAGTCCTCGCCAACCACCTAACCGTTTTTTATTGTAGTTTTTATTATTTATAGATCAAAAAAATTAAATACATGCCACTTCTATACGAACTAAGCAAACGTCTGCAAATTTCCTACAAAACTTTTAGAAATTACATTAATTTTACTTTTTCAGGCATATCTATGACTGATGCTTCAGGGAAACCTTACAGCACTAATGGCCACGGGAGCGTGGCGTCTATGAATACTACGGCAACGACGTTAACGGGTATGTAAATATAAGTGATAATTATTATTCTTAGTGTATTCATATTCATTTATTTTGCATAACTAAGCAAGCCGAGCTTGCGCGTGTATTATCTCGTAATTCGCCCTTGATGCAAAAGCATGGTTATTTTGACAGCAAAACGCATTCTTGCATAAGCGTCTACGGTCTACATATGAAGACCTGCTCTCAAATATCTCTTTAGAATTTCGTGGTTCTTGGACATATCGGTTCTCTTATGATGGTTTCTTTCTTCCTTATGAGTGGTGTCCGTCTGGGTTCTTCCACCGCTTTGATCGTGAAGTCTGCCGGTAAGCAGTAATGTGCAAGCATTACTGTGTTCCGGTTTGATGAGCTGAGTAGCCAGTGAAATTACTGGGCTTATGAGACTTAATACCTAATGAAATATATTTTATAGTGTTAACCGACACTAGCGGATGTTCACATAAATATATACATCACAAAAATTTCGCTTCCAATAGGATTCGAATCTGCGTCTTCTGGCTTGCCGGGCCAGACGCCTTAACCACTAGGCCATGGGAGCAATCACTGTTGACTGCGAAATTCTTGATATGATGTATTTCTTTTCGGCTTACAAGCCGTAGCTCCATCTAGCAGACCCGCTTTATAGCGATGCCTACTCCATTGTGATACGTTACAGTACCAATCAAATGGCCTAATTAATACCTAATGTCTCGAGGTAAAAAGCGCACTGCAGCGCCGCGTATGGCTTTGTGTTTCAAAGTTCTGAGTGGCACTGTCATTGTTATGGGCCGGCGCTATGCTTACCATCAGGCAACCGACCAGCTCGCCTCGTTACCAAACAGCATTAAAAAAAAAACTCGCCCACGCATAGATTCGTCTCAGAATCGTCGCCTAAAACGTATCTAATATTGTTTTCAGGTGTATCGTCGGACGCCAGTACAATAACGCGTTCTCCTCTCCGCTCGTCGCTAAAGAAGCCGCGGCGAGAAGGCGACCCCAGCCTCGGTATACAGAACCCGGGGTACTCCGGACACTCCCCGCCCCTCAACAGGAACGGGAGCCAGAAGAAAGTCCGCATACAAACACACAGCACTGAAGTATGATTCGACTTTATCCAATGGGGAGCCACACTGCTTAATTACCCCGCTAGGTGGCGCATTATCGCTGTTGTTGTTTCACTATGAAACTCAAAATTTTAGTAAGTTAAAAAAGCCGTCTTTGCAATAATGTATGCCTCTGTAAAGTGCAATTCAGTGTAAAATTAAGGTACACAGGTTACCCTTCTGATGAGAAAAAACGGAATCCCGGCATACGAGAGGTTAACGGTCGAGTTTAAAAAGATAGCCCTTGTATTATGGTATAATCGTGTTCTAATTTTAATAAAAATAATTTATTTCTCAAAATACTAATTGTTAATATTAAGACTGCTAAAAGACACTTGAATAGCACAAAAGGACATCATACTATTTAATATTTTTTAGTTCTTTACAATAACTTAGGTTTTAGGGTACCTATTCTAAATCTGGAGATATTCGTTAGGTTTATGTAGAGTACAGGCGGGAAGATAAACGACATTCGCTTCGAAGCTATTATGGCTATCCATATTACAAAAGTTAAAAATGTAGGGAATTTACTTCTGTCACCATAGTGTCAACTATGATAGATAGGTAGATAAATTTAGTAAACGCCACAGTACTACAAAAAATATTAAAAACTAAGTGTCGCAATGGGCAGACTTATCGTTCATAGCGATCTCTTTCAGCAAACCAGAACCAAAAGTAAAAAACTAAAGTCATGGAGCCTTTCAGTTATTTTATTTTCAGTTTTGTTTTCAGTTTCAGTTAGGCATAGTATGCCATGGTAACTTATATCTCAATTTCATACAAACTTTGATAACGGCTATAGAATTAGAATCTCTTCGAAGCGAATGCCACTTGTCTAGGCCCTCAGAGAGCCTAGTGCGAGCTTTGCAACAAAACTAACGCGTTCTACAGTGACCGAGTTTACGCAGATTTTGTATGAAAAAATGTACATCGCCCCTAGCGGCGGCCAGCGCGTTATGAACAATCATCGCGCATCGCGTATAGCGTTTACTAGATAAACGCGACGGTCGCGTAAATGGATTTTAACTGCGAAACTCACACTCTACGTACAGGTGTATAAATTCGGTCTATAATCTATAAGGTTTAAAATCAGTGAAAGTCTCATCAAAACAGCGGCGCAATGAAACAACAATTCTGAAATATATTCGTATACCTTAGAGACATATTTTAAAGATGAATGTACTGTACAAGTGATTATATGTAATGTCCAGTCGCGGAAAGTGAATGTTTAGCAGATTGAAGGACCACAAAAATGGCCGCGTAATAGAAGAGCAGAACTAAGTTAGAATCAGTGATGGTGTGTCTTTAATGCTCATGACAAGCGATGATTGCTCAGTGGTAGTGAGTTGAGCATTTTCTAGTGTTCTGGGTACCTACTACCCTCAAGTTGTTAACGCCAAGCCCGAATCGGCAGCTGGGTTAGTTATTATCCTAAATCGTTTTCGTTTTCGCTTAATATCAGGCGAGATAGTGGTAAAATGCTAACCTATCTAATATAAAAAGTGTACTATATAAATAAAAGGCCATTAAGGTGACACGTAAACTGTTAAGCATTCTCTTTCCGCGACTGTACAAACCTGGTAAATTGAATGGACGCGTGGGCTTATTTGCGGCAATAAGAAAGGAACGTTTCCATTTCAATTGCACACGGATAAATTTATATTTATATATCATAAGTTTCGATATTAGAAATGTGACATTTGCTATTTATACGATTTACAATGTCTATTAAGAACTGCAAGCAAAAATCTCATTAATTAGATCATATTGGGTAAGCGGAATGGTGGAAAACACAATATTATTAAGTACTAATAAAATTAATGTATGTTGAAGGATTTACTGATGATTCCCATTTTTTTTTGGAGAGTTATAAGTTTTGTTACATGTTACTATGTGTCAAGTTAAGCCACCAAGTTTATTAAAAATAGTATTTAGTATATTGTACAGGAAACGTTTTCCCTAGATAAGTTACAGTTAAGTCTAATGTCAAAGCACTTACTTAGCAATAAGAAATTTACATATCTCACAAATAGAGTTGAAAAAAAAAAGAAATCATTTTATTGCAACTAAGTTAGCAACTGACATGAAAATTATTTACACTGCAATGGTTTGTGTATATTTAGCTTGAACAAAGTTCTTTTTTTTTTGTATAAACATTATACACTTTTTTATGTATATAGAAACGGCACAAAGTGTCGTAAAGAAATATGACGTTTTTGTTGCAAATAGCTTTGTTGTATATTTTCGTGCGAATTTTATGATTTGTATTTACGGTTAGTGTTTATTTAGTTTAAGTGCAATATAGTTTTAGGGAGTATTTATGAGAATTCTCGAGCACGATTTAATTTAATAATTTAACATTATTGCGTGTATTAATTTATAAATATAATTTAATATAAAAGCCGCCCAATCGTAAAACATACATTACATATGACATATCACTAATCTCGACAGAAGTTTACATACTAATTAACATTTTTTTTAAACGGTTTTCAAAAGTAACTTTACGTATTGAATAGTTGTGTTAGTTTTAATTTTTGATTTTAATATCAAACTAACAAAGTCGTGTACGGGAATTCATAATTATTATGTAAATATTCGTATTCAAAACAACCCACCACGCTTTCATAAACCTTCACTATTAGATCTTTTTAAGAGAATTTGAAAGCATTTGGTTAATTTTTCGTCACACTGGGTATAATTCGGATGTGCTGCCTGAAACTCAAATTTATAGAAAACTATCCCTATCCCTTTCTTACATTTTAAAATACATTGAAGTGTGAAAGGGCTAGTGATACTATTTTTGTTGTTTTAAATAGCACATACGAAGTATTGTATAACATTTTTATACTTACCTTAGGTACCATGTCTTTTTTAAGAATGTTTTTAAGGAATGGAAGGTTCTTAAGTATGTTTCTTTAAACACATAATATTTATTGTGGAAGGCAAACAAAATCTGATTGTGCAAAAATGACTTACATAATGTAAACGAACGTAATATTTTGTTCACAAACACTTCTTTCTGTTTGTCCATTGCATAATAGACCTTATTCCAAGATATCAAGACTTAATTTTAAATCATCATCAGTCGGAAGACGTCCACTGCTGAACATCATAGGCCTCCTCCATAGAACGCCACTTGGATCCGCTACTCGCCTCCGGTTCCCGCGGTTTTGACAAGGTGGTCAGGCCTATACTAACTCTTCCGGTTCGTGGTCGCCACTCGAGAACCTTTCTCCCCCATCGGTTGTCGGTTCTGCAAGCGATGTGGCCTGCCCATTGCCATTTCAACCTGCTAACTTTGAGAGTTATTTGGGTGACTTTCGTTCTCCTGCAACCAACAGTAAGAGACTAAGTCTCAGTGCCCTCAGTGCACTCTGGCAACGCACACTGGTTGAAAACCCTTGTTTTAAGGCTCTGCGGTATTGTAGATGAAAATATATGTAGGAAGCTTCCCGAACGCTGCCCAGCCGAGCTGGATTCTTCGTGCGACATCTTTGTCGAAGTTGGACTTGCCTAATTGGACTCTGTCCTAGGTAGATATAATCGTCATTATAATTTTAAAAATTAGAAGCTGTGCGCCCAAGGGCGTTTTGTCATACCTACTTAATACAGGAGTTTAGCTGTGCGTCCACGAAGGGCGCTTTTTCATATCTACTTAATACAGGAGTTTAGCTCTGCGTCCAAGAAGGGCGCTTTTTCATATCTACTTAATACATGAGTTTAGCTGTGCGTTCAAGAAGGGCGCTATTTCATATCTACTTAATACAGGAGTTTAGCTGTGCGTCCACGAAGGGCGCTTTTTCATATCTACTTAATACAGGACGTTAGCTCTGCGTCCAAGAAGGGCGCTTTTTCATATCTACTTAATACACGAGTTTAGCTCTGCGTCCAAGAAGGGCGCTTTTTCATATCTACTTAATACATGAGTTTAGCTGTGCGTTCAAGAAGGGCGCTTTTTCACATCTTTAATACGAGAGTTTAGCTGTGCGTTCAAGAAGGTCGCTATTTCATATCTACTTAATACAGGAGTTTAGCTTTTGTACTCCTAGTAAGTATTAATCTCTTAACGAGGCATAATATGAATCTCATAGTCGCGGTTGTCAGCGCAAATGGCAAATAATAGATGGTAAATATTTTCCGTCGTCAATATTATTATTTCGTATTTTTTTGTCGTCAAGCTCCTTTCGATGTGGCTGTACTTTTGAGCCCGTCCTCATTTCCTTGCCCCCGACTCTAATATTACTTAAGATCAGGTGAAATATATGGCTAATATGCGGGGGATAACATTGATAGATTTTCTTCAATAGTTCTTGAGAGAAGTTCTTGAGAAAATGGGGGTGAAGTAAGCCGGCACTTGGAACTGAGATATCAGCCAATTGGCTGATATCAGTCTAGGTGCCATACAAGACTCGCAACAAGCAATCGTTAACGATAACAGTAAAGTACAAGATGTATGGAATTGACACAGGAATTCGTTAAAATGCCTGGTAACCGTGAGGTTACCAGGCATTTTAAGGACGTTATACGGGCCAAGGACCTTGCTCGAATGGGTGGAGTCAAGCGCACTTCCCCCGCGCGGTCCACACTACGTCTTTCAAGAACATCGCAAAACCTAACGTCATAGAACACGCGGATGAACCGCTACGAAGCGGTACCCGCACGCGCGCACGGCATTTTTGCCTATAATTCTTTGAATTCATTTAGTGGTAAGTTTTTCATTGAAATGAAGTGTTGAAGTGATCATTATTATTCGTAAATAAACGGTACGGACGCACATGAGATTATCCAACGTTGAGATTGATCTCAAAATATCGCTCTGGACTAAAATAAAAGTACAGACAGCCAATTTGCTCCGTAAAGTTGAAATTTGTTACACATTTTGACCCAAAAATTAACATGTACGTAAATAAATGATTTTCGGGTTGTTTTTATTTTTACTTTTGTAGTCGTGTTTTTTATTTTGGTGTCATTTACGAGGTATCGAGTCATCTGCGAGTGTCCGTCTGGGTTTCCACTTTGTTCATGAAGCCTAATCATAATAATTTATTTGATAAAAATGTTGGTGACAACAATAGTGTCGGGTCACAGGTATAGAAAATATAAAGTATCATAAACATTTTACCACATTGTGGCATGCAAATATTAGAATAATTAACTATCATTGAATTTAAAATATTACAAAAAACTAATGACACAATGATCGTAATACAATTCATATTTCATTTCCTATAGGTACTTATTTATATTATCAAATGTTATTATTTTTCTTATTAATTATACTAAAGTGTCCAAAAATAAAACCAATAATTTAAATAGAATTCTAGAAATTCAGTGACAAATAAATTACTTTAAAACTTCAGCTATAGTATAGTAATATTTTTCATGCAACCAACATTTCAATTTTTGCCAAAACCGTGTCCAAGGTAGGTCCTTGATATCTCCCGGAACAGCATTATATGCTTGCCGGCAGATGTGCAAGCATTACTATGTTCCGGTTTGATGAGCAAAGTAACCAGCGAAATTACTGAGCTTATGAGACTTAGTTACGAGTACAGAGCAATGCCGCGCAGGCCTTTGTGTTTCAAAGTTCTGTGAAGCATTGCAATTTTTATGGGCCAGCATTATGATGAGCACACTGCGGTGCCCTGCAGGCCTTTGTGTTTCAAAGTTGTGAATGGCACTGCAATTACAACATATTTACAGTTTTCGGATAACGCCGGCCCATAACAATTGCAGTGCCAATCAATACTTTAAAACAAAAATATGCAGCACTGCATTGTGCTCGTTAACCTGAGACATTAGGTATTAAGTCTTATAAGGCCAGTAATTTTACTTTTCAATTTCATTTCCAGTATTTTCTATAACGGTTCTCAACCTCCCGATATTCCTTTGTTTACCAATACATATATTTGCCACTCGTAAAAATGATGTACGTAAACAAGAAATTGTAATCAGAAATGTAACCCACTCAATATGTATGCGAGGAGTGTCCACGCGCAAATCACGGAATGAATCAGATTTCACCACTCTAGACGCTACTCTTTGAGCAAGCTTCAAACCCACACGAAAACAAATACTTGTATTGTATATCATTCACGCACACAAATATGTAACGTCGGCGGACAGCGTGAGCAGAGCAACGAGCGACACAACCTCCCCGTCTGAATGCCAGTGCATGACTGCCGCGCGCGCCCGCGCAGAGCACCTCTGAGACTTGTACATTTGGAATTCAGTTTTTTGATAATTTCTTTGCGAAATATTGCTCTATGCACAAATTTAATCAATAAGAATTATAGAAAATTTTCTTCCTTATTTTTTGGTGTAAAATTAATCCCAAACGTCTAAGTCATTTAGAAGTTTTAGGGAAAATAGTTTTAAAATAGCATGCTGTTAAATATTTTTTCAAGCCATAAGTAATGATAATACAAAAAAATCAATCAATCAAATTTAATGCCCTTGAATTGATCATTCAGGTAGTATTTTTTTCAAGTCGTTAAACCAAGCCGTGTGGGAGTTTTAGGAGCAGAAAGTAGTCGTTTTTGGGTAACCTAGCCCCTTAACGAATTCCTGAACTTGACGTATCTTTATGTGTATTCCATACATTTTTTGCTTTTCTGCTATCTCCCTGACTCCCTGTACTAAAGTCGCCTTGATTGTGTGCAGAGATCAAAGTGACATCATTCTACAAATATCATTAATAATTTCATCGCGTTTGATAAAATCCAACATTAATCGTGCCTTTTCCCATTCCAGAATTAATTAATTAAATAATTATTAATTAATGTGCCTTAAACCATTTAGCCTTACCATACCATAATATGAAGAACATGTTATACATTTTTAACCATGATAAATTATTAAAAAAAAAGTCTTTAAATTATATTTACTGGCAATTATCAATGTTTACAAGCATATCTTTTTATTTTTATATTAGTTTAGAATTAAGTTTAAATCATTATTAATTATCCGTCCAACACTGGTCCTATTTAGGTTTTTATTTTAAAATTTATTTACTGAATAAATTATACAAGTTTATTAAATTAATGTGTGTTTATTTATTTTGAATCTATCTACACTATCTCAACTAATATTATAAAGCAGTAAAGTTTCTAAGTTTTGATGTTTGTTTGTTTGTTAACGCTAATTTATGGAACAGCGCTGGTCCGATCCTAAAAATTATTTTACTAATAAGAAGCATATAAGCTACTTTATCCCTGAGTGCTTTTCTAGGTTACATATTATGTATATTCTGATTCCACGCGAAATGCGAAGCCGCGCGCGGACGCTAGTTTATGTGCTGTTTGTGATGGAGACACCTGTCATCCGGAGACGATAGGTGGATAGGTGACGATTTTTAGAATTAAATTACTAAAATTACGTGCCCAATGGGGGAAGTATTTTTAGTATGGAACTTGCGCGTTATAAGAGGCTTCCAAAGAGTTGAACTTATTTGGAGGTGCGATTCCACTATTAAAACACACTTTAATTTAGCAGATAAATATTATAAGCAGATAGTTATTTATATCGACATAATACAGCAACTAACAGTAGAAATCGACACAACTTACTTCCTAAAAATTGAAAATTTGTTACAGTGCCATCTACGGAAATAAGCTCGAACCAGTGTCTCTACTAACGACGTAAAGTTTGCAATCCGCATGTAGTTTATACAAAAAACATTAGATAGCGCTATTATGTACATACTACTATCCCTTTATGAATTTGAAAAGAGCGTACAGATATGGCTTTGTAAGATTTTGAATTATTAGAAGTACCTAAGCTCTCTTATAATGTTTGTAAGTTTGATTAGGTCCAATCTTGCAAGTTAAAACGTCAATATTTGCTAGTGGGAGGACTAACTCTTCTGCGAGTGTCCGTCTGGGTTGTTACCACCGCTTTGCTCGTGAAGTCTGCCACCAAGCAGTTCTGGGTGGCACTGCAATTGTTATGGGCCGGCGTTATGCTTACCATCAGGCAAACGACCAGCTCGTCGCGTTACCAAATAACATAAAAAAAATAATTACCGGGCAACCCTAGATCCGCTTATTCACTTGTACTATGTTATGATTATGTTGATTGACAGACCGAAAAAGTCCAGAAAATGCCGCGCACTTCACCTTTGAAGTATAGAGTTAATTTTTTTACATGGAAATTTGGAATGGCTTAATTCCCAAGGAGGTTCTCACAATTTGTTGTCAGCCACGGTCTTATTCACCGCCTTCCGGGATGACATACCAATTCAAACTCACCCTGTATATCTATTCGTACTGTTTGATGTTTAATTCAATATTTGTCTTGCGACGAATTCCGATCAGTCTCTGAGAGGTTGGAACAAAAGCCTATTGCTAGATCTACGGATCCATTTGGAGCACTCAACAAATAGGATCGAGAATGCAAATGCATTGCTGTTAGAGAGCGAGTTGAGAATTTCGGTACACTTTAGCACACCTATACCTACTATAATATTCATCAGGTAGTAGGACTAACTCTTTCGCGAGAGTCCGTCTGGGTGGGTACATCGCTTTTCTCGTGTAGTCTGCCGTCTAGCGGTAATATGCAAACATTACTGTGTTTCGGTCTGATGAGCAAAATATCTAAGGGCTTATATGTCTCAGAGTAATGAGCGCAAGGCAGTGCCGCGCCTTTGTGTTCCACAATTATGTGTGGCGCTGTACTTGTTGCAGGCAAACCATCAGCTTGTCTCGTCCTCTAATATAGTATATAAAAAAAATACTGCTGTCCACAATTTCGCGTATTTGATGATTCCCCCACCGTAATTTTTTACAGGAAAAAACTCACTCTCCAGCCCATAAACTACTTATCTCAATGCAAAATCATGTCGATCCGTCGCTCCGTTGCTGCGTAAAAGGAGGACAAATCAGCAAACATACCTACTTTCGCGTCTAGAATATTATTATAGCCGCTGTCCGCGGTTTTATTCGGGAGCACAGATAACTATTCGTGAGAATCCCGTAGCAAACGTGCCTTTTCCCGGGAAAAGTAACCTATGTCATTCTCCGGTCAATAACAACTAACAAACATACTTTCGCATTTATAAAATTAAGTAGGGACGTACACGGTCACTCAAAATCTATTTTATCAGACAAAGAAAGTACTAAATCATTTAATGACAAAATAAATTTAACTTTCAAAGTATATATCTAGCATCCCTATCCCATTTATTACAGATCGATAGAAATGGTATTTATGAGAATTCTTAAAATGTTTTGCCACACGAAAGCCGATTTTATTACGTTGACAAAAAGCGTCACGTCGTCATCACAAACTGAATGTTTATTCCGCTTACTTCCGTAAATAAAGATTTGGTATTCTTTCCTCGTTCATCGGAGGAGGCATAACGGAATGATGGCATTATATTTGAAGTCATGAATTTTATGTGGAAATATATGGCTTTCAGCACAAAAGATAGCTTTTATTTAAACGTTCATTTTAATGTCTTTAAATTCTTACTTGACCGATTTTTTTTATGTTGTTGGTAACGAGACGAGCTGGTTGTTTGCCTGATGGTAAGCATAACGCCGGCCCATAACAATTGCAATGCCACTCAGAACTTTGAAACACAAAGGCCTGCGCGGCACTGCAGTGCGCTCGTTACCCTGAGACATTAGGTATTAAGTCTCATAAGCCCAGTAATTTCACTGGCTACTCTGCTCATCAAACCGGAACACAGTAACGCTTGCACACTGCTGCTTGGCGGCAGACTTCACGAGCAAAGCGGTGGTAACAACCCAGACGGACACTCGCAGAAGAGTTAGCCCTCCCACTAACAAAACCGATATCAATAGTGAAAACATTTGAAAACACCAACGCTTCCTCTCTACTACACGAGTACACGCTACTATGTGAAACAGGAACGCATTCCAATAAAATACAAATTATTACAAAAACATATAGGTACATATTATTATAAAACATTCTGTGAAAATGTATGACTTTTTTAATATTAGTTTCAATTATGCCCTGCAAGCTCTAGGGCTCGCACCCTTTGGATGTTAATTAAATTATTTTATACATAACAATACCTTATTTAACAATAGTTGGTATACATGTAAATGTATGACTTACTGACATACTGTATACGAGTATACTATACAGGCTGTTTTTTTGACGTTATCCTGTAACTACAACGGTTACGGTAGGTCTACTTTACGTACTGCCCCGTCTAAAAATACATTTTGTATTTTGCAATCAATACATGCGCTACATACATCACTTGCGCAACACCGCGTATTTACAGCGGCTTCTGCACTGAAAACGCAGTGGTTGTGAAACTATGCGGTTCGTCTCATCACTACCTCTAACCGTGGTACGGTTAGCGCTCGGACTAGATTTCTACCCAGCTCCACGTCACTATATACGTCAAGCGGCGATCGTGGTTTTTCAATGGTTTTCGCGTGGTCCATGATGGATGCTTATCCATCAATCATGCATGTACGGGCAGCCTAAAAGCGAGGTAATAAGATCCGCATTACGAGCAAGTGTGTTGAAAAAATTTTTAAACTTAATGGTTGTCTATTTTTCTTAATTAAATAAAATAAAATTTGACTACAAGCAAACGCATCCATTTTCAACCTTATTTCAACAAAAGGAATGTATAAAGATCGGCACGTATAAGTAATCGTATTTTGGAAAGTAATTCAACTGATATCGCACTTGAGGTCGATGTCGAGATAAATTTATTTTTTCGGGCCTTAGTTTTAATATCTTCTGAAAAGCTGCTGGTTTCCAATATCCAGCCAGTATCGAATAACCGAACATCAATAAACGCGGGAACTGCCCGAGTGAGCGTTCGAAATTCAATTTTAGAACATTCTTATTCCCATTTCAAACACATTTCGGAACATGATGGAGTCCCGAGTGGCCTCGTTCTGAGTTTGCTCAAGCGAAGTCCCGGAACTCCCGCAGGACGTTCGCTGGTTGCTAGTGATGTGGCTAAGATTTTATGAGGTAAAAAAAGGAATTTTGTACGTTCAATATCGCTGAAATTTATTTATGTATAAAATCATTTTTGAATTAGAAGGCTCCGATAATCTCCGATAATCTCCAAAACGGCTGGACCGATTTTGACACGACTTTCACTGGCAGATAACTGATGTTATAAGGAGTAACTTTTATTTCAGAAAAAGATTTAGGGTTCCGCGCAAAAAAAGCCTTGAAATCCTATATTTCCACGCGGGTGAAACCACGGGCAGCAGCTAGTATAAGTTAAAATCGATCACGCCTGGAGGCTCGCCACTATTCACTGAGTGGTAAAATTCGTGTTTGCTTGGAATTGCACTAGCCAGTTAGAGACGGTCCAGCGACGTCCAGCGTCCTTCGCTGTTTCGCTGTCCATCTGGCTGTCCGCGTTGTAAAGCTTGGAACTCGATTAGTGGGACACTTAAAATTGGATCAACCGTCCTTCACCCAACTACGAATTAAAGGCTTGTTCAGACCTAAGCTTTATTACTTATTCACTAGTTGTGTATATAGGGAATATCGCCCGTATTTCTAAGAAGTTTCGTGCCCAGTCCATTTTCTCTTCTATATGGTCATCGACTTCCTAATCAATGTAGACGGTAGAGAAAACCAACCCATTGAGAATTATTAGTCACTATACCCTGCTCTAAAATCTTAGATATTTTATGTAAACAAAGGGGTTGACAGAACGAAAACATTTATAAAAACTGCAATCAATAATTTGCTGACAGATATTACATATTTTAAATTATAACATGATAAACTTGAATTATTGAAAAATCGTGAATGAATCGTTTTTGCCAGATTGTTATTTTAAACAAAACTATAATAAATGGAAGTTTTTTTCGTTCTGTTATTTTTCTTAGACTGGGAACACAGCAGAGATTTAAAACATTTTGTGCGATCGCCGCCATTTTCTTTTTCTGTCCTTTGATCTGTTCCAATGTCTGAACTCGAGTATAATCTTGCTGCGTATGTGTTGTTGTTAAAGATCTTGTTATTTTGTAGTGGTATTGTTTAAGTTTTTGTTGTTGGTTCTTGTTATTTGTTTCTTATTACGTTATAATTGTGCCGCGCGAGAGCAAAGCCGGGGAAAATATTTAGAATCAAAAATATATTTTACAAGTGAAAAAGTGTTTTGGGCAACTGGCTTGTCACTTTGACAGTGACTTTTCATGAGATTTCTTTGTTTACAAAAAATATCTAAGATTATGGAACAGGCTAGTATGAGGAAAAAGGGATTTAAAAAATCCTTTATCCATCACATACTATTTAACAAACCACTGCGCCATAGTGTAATGGGATCCAAGCTGAAATTCCATTACTTGCGTCACATATAACGTTCCCTGGTGGTCATAAATCATTGCAGACGTAACCCGAGCTGCTGACAGCGTACTACGTATCTACGACGCTAATTTAGCGTAACCGAAGATGAGAGACTTGAGTCTATTTTTAACTATTTTTCCTTATTTTTTGTGCCTTAAATGCTTTACAAAGTATTTTTAAAATATATCTTGTACAAGATAGTTGACAAAAATGTGCACCTCGGAATGAAAAGTTTAGTTCCAGTATCAAATGTAGATTCAACAGTTGATGCTGGCGCTATGCTAGTGTCAGATAATCTGGCTTTTATGCTGATTTAAATCCTTATTGACGCCACAACAAGGTAGATTCTGTTTTAGGTATTTTTGTGTCTAAATATTTCTTCTGTTTTTTTTACGTGGTACCTTACACTACTTTCCTGCTCATATAATATTATCTCCGTGCAAAATTACGTCGATCCATTTGCTGCGTGAAATAAAGACAAACCACTGGCGAACTTTGTTTTGTGAGTCGCAAATAATATTGAATAATTTATGTTTTTTCTCTTGTTCTATATTTTGGAAGTTTTAGAGATTCACAGGATTCAGGAAAGGAAGCACACGAAAAATATTTTCTGGCTATCGTTGACAGATTCTATAGTAAAGTTACGACAATAATTCCTGAGTTACAAAGTAAATCTAGAATGTATGAATTAAAAAAAGCGGATTGTGTAATAATTATTTTAATGACAAGGATGCATGGAGGCGTAAGGATAGTTTGGCTTACAAACATGATAACATTTAATATAAAAATATCAACAGGAAACAACGTATATAAAAAGAAATAATACGACGTGTTTCTTGTCTTTCTCAAACTGTTGTATAAGTGGAACAGGTACCCAGATTCATTTAACTTTCATGAGAGTTCTCATGAAGCCTACCTATCCTGCTGCCCCATCTAAAGAATACATCCTGTACGTGTACAGTCTACCTAGATGCTGATCAAATCCAGTTTGTTTTTCTAGAAAACCTAAATCCTTTTTATTTATTACCTACCTTTTTAAGTCATACCAAAGTTGCCCCTCAGATACACTACTAAGAAAACTAATTTATGATATGTTACTAACGCCAGTGACTTTCAGAGAACTTTGGGGTGTGTTTTGGGTGTTAACCCTTCTGTGTATTAACGTCTGGCCAATAGCTACACAAAGGTCAACCTAACGTACAAAAAAAGAAAGACCTATCAATGCTACTCCCTTCCTTAGTGATTCAGTCTATCTTTCTTTCTTCTACCATTGGAAACATCACAATGATCCTAGTACGCATTCACAATTAGCCGAGTAAGAGAAGTCACGAAAATGAATCTTTCTTGTCTTTTAGATCGTTCTTCCATTCCAATAGATTTATCTACTCTAACATTATAAAGAGGTAAAGTTTTGATGAACTTTGTTACCGCTAATACCAGGACCAAAAGGACGCAAATCTAAAAAAAAACACTAATACATGCGGACACATTATTCCCAATTGACGTTTTACTATATTTTATGTAAATCCACAAAACTTCTCAGTATTTACTGTAAAAAAGTGGAAAAGCCAATATCTAATACAATGTAGACTTGGCTTTAGTACCATCTACAGTAAAAAATGATTCAGGAATTGCAATTTTCTTTGGTATATCGTAGTTTAATGGCGCTCGCCGGCCGCTGCCGCTTGGATCTCGACGCTCGTTTGGATCGCTCGACTCGGTTACGTTATTCCCGAGTGGACTATATTTTGTCCTGATTCCACGCGTGTGAAGCCGACGGCAAAAACTAGTCAGAAATAAACACACTTTGGTTTTTATCCCGTGAATATCGACATAGATTGATTAAGAAAAAATACACGACGTATTACAGTGACTGCGTTTACGCATGAAAAAATGTACAGAGCCTCTAAAGCGGCGCGTTTGTAGTGTGTACGTAGCCTAAGTGATAGATATAAGCAACTAGTTAATAAACCAACGTCAAAGGGAGCACACGTCTTTCAATTTCGCCCAATCCCCGGCAACCTGCTGCCTCTACATGGCGACCTTGCCATGCCGGACGTCGGCGTGGGCGACATCGGGCACGTCGGCACCCGGGATCGGCTATAATTTTGAAGAATTGAAGGAATATTAGAAAACTTGTGAAAGCAACTCGTAACAGTGGACATCGTGAACTTTGAACGTATCGAATATCGAGGCCGAGCAAAAAGTGCACGCTTGCGCATTCCTGCGTGCTCAGTGCTTTATTATAACGTGAATATAATAATTGTGGTAATGACTTAAGTGTTACGAAGAGATCTTAAAAATTAATATGTGAACGTGATACGAAAAATGTGCCAATCTAAGATAGAAAAGGAAGAGCTGTATTTATGCTATTGTATTTTCCCATTAAAAATACAAGCATGTTAATTGAATAATCGACCAGATGTCACGAGGAGCACTTCAACGTCTCCGAGACTCCCTAAGAAGGAGAACCCCCTCAAATGAATAAATAAAAGGCAGACAAAAAGTAAAGTAAAGGTAGCAGGTTGCTGGGAGAAGTTCGTGTCGTGTGGATGAGTAATAAAATAAGCAGGCAGCCGGGAGATGTTCGTGTCGTGTGGATGAGTAATAAAATAAGCAGGCAGCCGGGAGAAATTCGTGTTGAGTGGATGAGTAATAAAACAAGCAGGCAGCCGGGAGATGTTCGTGTCTTGATGGAGGAGTAATAAGCAGGCAGCCGGGAGATGTTCGTGTCGTGAGGGATGAGTAATAAAATAAGCAGGCAGCCGGGAGATGTTCGAGTCAAGAGGGATGAGTGATTTTCAGGCAGCCGGGAGATTAGTTCGAGCCCAATAAAAGAAGTTGAGAAAAATTAATCAGTGCGTACAAAATTAAAACTAGTATAACTGCAAACAAATTAAACGTATGGAAGCGATTATAGAACTTTACCAATCCTTGAAGGAAGAAAGTGAGAATATTAGAAAATTAGGCAAGTTAAGAAGACAAGAAGATTTAGGGCAAAGAAAATTGTTAAAGGTAAATGAACTATATAATAAATATAAGTTAATTTTGAGAAATCTAGCTTCTTCTAGCGCAAAAGCTAATTTAGACACTTGTGAACAGATAGAAAGTTTATATAATAAAATATTAGGATATTATAATCAGGAAAACGAAGGAGAAATAACCATGGAAAATTTTGATCTAAAAACGGCTAGTACCCTAATTCCAATAATGGATGGGAAAGAAGAAACTACCGAAAGAATTATAGAGGGCATTGAAATGTTAAATGATTTTTTAAAGAGCGACGAAAACAAAAAATTGCTGATATCCTTTGTACTAAAAACAAGACTATCAAAAGCAGCGAAATTAAAATTGCAATCTGAATATAGAACAGTCGAAAGCCTAATAACCGACATAAAACTATTTCTTTTAACAAGAAAATCAGCGAATTCTTTGTTATCTCAACTCAACAATCTCACGCAGAATAATCTCACTATATCTAAGTACGGCGAAAAGTTAGAGGACTTATTTATTGGCCTCACTATCGCTCAGGCCGAAGGGAATCCGAAGGCCACGGCGATACTGAGACCCATAAACGAAAAATTAGCAGTAAAAAGATTCGCAGATGGGCTTCGTAACAGGCGCCTAAGTACAATTATAGCAGCGCGCAGTTTCACCACGCTAAAGGATGCAGTGCGTGCAGCTGAAGATGAAGAATTGTCTACCTCCGGGTCTTCAGGCCAGGGTGCAGTGTACATGTATTCCCGAAATGTAAGTAGAAATCACTATCCAAGGTACAGTCGAGGTCGAAACTTTTATAGAGGTAATCAGCGAGCTCAATATCAAAATCAAGGACAGCGAGGTCATCATCAGCATCAAAGTCAAGGTAATTATCGTACTCAGAGCATGAGATATTCTAATAATAATAATAGAGCCAGGTACCAACGTGGGTACACGAAATCAAACATAGGAAATAATCGAGGAAACTCTTACTATAATTACGATAACCGTCAAGGAAATTGTTACGTGACAGAGCGCGACGGCAACGAGCAGAAGGAGGAAGAAGAAAATGTAAATTTGGCGCAGTTTTTTCGAGTCTAACTACGTTCTCCTATGCGAAGGTTTGGATTACATCTATTTATATTTTGATAATAAGAAATTTAAATTTTTACTTGATACCGGCGCTACAGTATCAATAATTCGAAGTAATATTATAGCACCAAATAACATAAAAACATACAATGATAATACGCTCATAAGTGGAATAGGTGGAAAAGTACAAGCAAAATGCTTCGTTCACATTCCTCTTCAAACGGACGAAGGTGTAGAGTTTCGCCACAAGTTTTATCTATTCGATACCATACCGTGCGAGGCGGATGGCATTATCGGGTTAGACTTTCTTAGAACTTACAATGCAAACATCAACTTACCTACCAATCAAGTCACATTGCAGTTACATGATATAAGTTGTGTAATTAAAATATACAAACGTTATAATGGAATGTTTGAAACGAAAAGTTACGTTAGTATACCAGCTCGTACCGAGAGTATACATTTTGTAGATATAAATAGAAACGTTTACAAGGATTGCATACTATACCCTAAACAGTTAGCAGAAAATGTTTTTATGGCAGGAAGTATTGTTACGCCGAAAAGAGGTAGAATACCGATCAAGATATTAAACACAAGCGAGACATCAGTAAAGATACGAAAATCAGATTTAATTCAACAAAATGAGTTAGATTACTTAGAAAACTATAATATTTGTTTATTTGGAGAATCGGTACATGACGTTAAGCGAGCCGAAAAACTATTACCAGAATTAAAGCTATCACATTTAAATCCCGAGGACAGAAAAGAAATACTAATTATATGCGCAAAATACTCAGACATATTTTTCTTAGAAGGCGATAAGCTAGGTACATCGAACGTCGTCGAACCATCTATCACCGTGAAACCTAATACGAAACCTGTGTACACGAAACCGTATAGACTACCCGAGTCATCGAAATCGGAAATCAACAGACAAGTTCAGCGAATG
Organism: Crocallis elinguaria; assembly: GCA_907269065.1. Taxonomy (NCBI): domain Eukaryota; kingdom Metazoa; phylum Arthropoda; class Insecta; order Lepidoptera; family Geometridae; genus Crocallis; species Crocallis elinguaria. Next base: position 7,352,167 of record OU026076.1, read on the forward strand.
TTGGATGACGATGTTATAGAACCATGCAACAGCGAATGGAATAGTCCAGTACTTTTAGTACCTAAAAAGTCAGACGGAGATAAAAAATGGCGTTTAGTAGTAGATTACAGAAAAGTAAACGATTCGATACAAGATGATAAATTCCCACTACCGAATATAACCGACATACTAGATTCTTTATCCGGATGTGTATATTTTAGTCACTTAGATTTACACCAAGGATTTTATCAATGCAGCACAAAACCAGAGTGTAGAAACATCACTAGTTTTGCCACCAGTACGGGACAATATCAAATGAAGCGCCTACCAATGGGTTTAAAAATAAGCCCAAGCGCTTTTAGCAGAGTAATGTCAATAGCAATGTCTGGATTAAATTATGAGAAATGTTTGATTTATTGTGACGACCTTGTGGTTTTTGGGAGAAATAGGCAAATCCATAATAAAAACTTAATAGATGTTTTTGAACGACTCAGAAAAATGAACCTTAAACTCAACCCCACTAAGTGCGATTTCATGAAAACACAGTTGCTATACTTAGGACACGTTGTTTCAGCTGAAGGCGTGTTACCTGATCCTGAAAAAATTAGAGTTTTGCAAAACTACCCAGTACCAAAAAACGCTGACGATGTTAGGAGATTTGTTGCTTTTTGTAATTATTATAGGAAATTCATACCATATTTTTCAGAAATAACCATACCACTAAATAAATTATGTAGAAAAAACGTACCATTCACGTGGACTAGCGAGTGTCAAAAATGTTTTGAAACTCTTAAAAATAAGTTAACTTCACCACCAGTTTTACAATACCCCGATTTTTCGAAAGAAAACACATTTATTGTCCAAACAGACGCAAGTAATACTGCAATAGAAAGTATTTTATGTAATCAAAATTTACGACCGGTAGCTTACGCTAGTAGACCATTGAACAAAGCAGAGTTAAATTACCCAACGATACAAAAGGAGCTTTTAGCAATCGTTTGGAGTATAAAATATTTTAGACCATATTTATACGGGAGAAAGTTCGTTATCAGAACAGATCATAAGCCACTTATTTATCTATTTGGCATGAAAGATCCGTCAACTAGGTTATTAAAATTTAGATTACAATTAGAAGAATACGATTATACAGTTGAATATACGAAAGGTCGTGATAACACGGCAGACGCCTTGAGTAGGGTGACCATAACTTCGGAAGATTTAAAATCAATGAATGAAAAATTACTCAACTTGATAATGACTAGAAAACAAACAGCAAAAATGCTAAGTGAAAACGAGAAGGGTAATGATGACACGGTAGTTCCTTGTATATCCGCCGAACCGAGGTCTGGCCAACCAAGGGTCGCAGAGATACTAAGGAAACCAAGTGATTACGTAGAATTAAAATTTATTCAAGAAAATAAATTAAGAAAAAAAGATATTACTTATAGTCAAGAGTGCTTTGCATACGAAGAATCATCTAATACTTTATACATTAACCTCAAATACATGTCGTACTTTACGCGAGTCGAATTTACGAATATATTGAGTAGTTATTGTAAGAAATTAAATATTAAAGAGTTGTGTATAGTTAAAAATGATGAAAATAAAGAATTTATTAAGATTCTAATAGCAGAAATAAAAAGTAGAGAAAAGTGGTCCGGACCACGAATAAATGTATTGAGAGGAATCAAAAAAGTCTCAAATGATAAAGAGAAAACATACATACTACACGACTATCATTTACTACCTACCAGTGGTCATGCGGGCGTACGACGTATGATAAACAATATCAAAAGTAAGTACTTTTGGACAGGATTAGAGAATGACGTAAGGCGATACGTTAGCAGGTGTTTGAAATGTCAAACGAGTAAGTATTCGAGAAATACTAAAGAACCTATGAGTGTGACGTCAACAGCATCAGGAGCAATGCAGAAAATTTTCTTAGATATAATGGGACCCATAGGATATAAGGATTTAGAAGGTAATGATTATATATTAACTTTACAATGCGAGTTAAGTAAGTACGTGGAAGCATATCCAATGCAGCGAAAAGATACGGTAAGCGTTGCAAGAACATTTGTAAACAATTTTATATTAAGATACGGAGTACCAGAGACCATCGCCACCGACCGCGGAACAGAGTTCATGTCAGAGACCATGAAGGAAGTCTGTAAGTTACTGCATATTCAAAAACTTAATTCAACAGCTTATCACCACCAGTCAATAGGTGCACTAGAAAACACACATAAGCATCTAACAGCTTTCCTAAGAAGTCTGTGCGATGAACATCCCGAAACATGGAGCCATTGGCTACCTTTTTGGTGTTTTTCGTTCAATACCACAGTACACACAGAAACTCAATATACACCTTACGAACTCGTATTTGGCAAGAAATGTAACTTGCCTAGTAATCTTAAAAATAATATTGTAGATCCTTTATATAATCAAGATAATTATAGTTTAGAGCTTAAATATAGGTTACAGATGGCAAATAAGGAAGCATATAAAAATTTAGTCTTAAGTAAAATGAAGAGAAAAGAGATTTGGGATAAGAATTGTAACCCAATAAAGTACGAAAAAGGAGACTTAATACTGATAAAAAATGAGACAAGTAAAAAATTAGATAAATTGTTTAACGGACCATATGTTGTAGTAAGCGAAAATGAACCGAATGTAACGATTAAAATAGGAAAGAAATTTGAAACAGTCCATAAAAATAGAACGAAACCATATGTAACTTAATGCCTAATGTTTATCTTTAGATTATAGTGTAGCAAGTACATGTTATGCATTATGCTTATTGTAGTTATCTTTAAGAGCTAAATAAAACAACATTTGATTGCATTATTTTAAGATAGATTTAATCAAATAAAATTTAAGACTATGCTACATTTACGTTTAGGTAAAAATAAATTTAAGAGGCAGAAATGTAAAAAAAAAAAAAAATATTTTCATATATTTTTTTTTTCAAAAACAACCCCTATGATGTAGTGTGTACGTAGCCTAAGTGATAGATATAAGCAACTAGTTAATAAACCAACGTCAAAGGGAGCACACGTCTTTCAATTTCGCCCAATCCCCGGCAACCTGCTGCCTCTACACGTTCATCAACCCTCATCACGCATACGTAGTATGGCGTTTAGTCGACAAACGCGGTCATCGCGTAAAGGAATTTTAACTGCGTAACTCATATTCGGTATACTGGTCAAGGCGCGTTAAAGTCGCGAGTAATCGCGCTTTGGTGATAGACGAAATTTTTGTTGTTCATTTATTTAATTGTTGTGTTGTGTTTGAGGAGGCTCTACAAAAGTGGGGACTACCAAGTACCAACCCTAACACTACGGCCGTGATATATGTAGCGTAAAATTGTAAAGTAAAACTGTGGTTAAGCAGAACAGTCGTCGCCCAGGCAGGGAGTGAAGGAAAACATCGTGAGGAAACCTGCATGTTCAAAAACCACAAAATTCGAGGACATGTGACATCCACCAAGCCGCACTGGGCACGCGTGGTGGATTATGGCCCATATCGCTCTCTCTCTCTCTCTCTCTCTCTCTCTCCCTCAGAGAAGGCCGGTATCCCAGCAGTGGGAGCGTATATAAGAGGCTGATAATGTATGGCTGCTGGCTGTATTGTTCTTGTCTATTTCGTGGATTTTGATGGTTTTTAATCCCTTGATTTAATTTTTGACAGGTGGTCTTATAATTCGTTGCAAAATCATAGTTATATTGAAAGCACACATGCATAAGCGTGTATGGCCGGCCTATTATATGTTTTGCAAGTACCTGTACGTTTACTCTGATATGATACAATGTAGTGGATTTCTGAGTTAAAATAACCTGTTCCCTTTTGCTCGATGCCTCCTATAGGCAAAAGGAAACACACAGGAAATTAAATAAATTGTATTTAATTAAGTAAATTGATTTAATTAAAACGTACCGTCGCCGTTTCGTAGCGTTTATCGAGTCCTTTTATTTGGGCACCCGGTAAATTGAACTGAATTAGAATCGAATTTGTTTTTCACTCTGGTAACTAGTAAACAATCTATGACTAGCTAGTAGTAGGTAGTGACCAATAGCTTAACGATAATTTCCGATTTAGTCGGGCGAATAATCTCATGTTTCTACTCGAATGTGTTTTATCTTCAAAACAGTTTTATCGATAGTTTTAAAATCTGTGATTTAGATCACTCGTGAGAGCGTCACTATTTGTTCCTCCACAACAATAAAGTATGACATTTGCTTCGCATATTTTTACTGACAAAAATACGGATTTCTATAGGCGTGTACGTCTAAAATAAACAAATGGACTGGAGTAATATCACAGAACATATAATTATACGTAATATTAGAATTTTGCTGTCGTACAGAACTCGATCACTTACAACATGATTTCTGAACTAAACGACAAGCCATTCAAAAAGGCCCTCAGTAATAAACCAGGCCGAAGAAGGCGGTTAGTAGCGAATCTAAAAAAATAGAAACGCTGACTAAGAGCGATCACATACGGTAATCGAGCTTCTAACCCCTTACAATGAAGCAGTAACATTTTTTACGTGTTATCCCATATCCTATGGGTTTTGGTAAATGTAATCATCACAAAAATTTAGCGGCTAACGGGAATACTTCGGGAAACTTCTTTCGACTCTCCATCAGACTGATCAGACGCTCTTATGAAAACTGCAGTCCGCAGCTCGCGGTGGCGGCATTTTGGGGCTGAAGCGCGAAGCACGTGTGCGAGCAGGATTAGACAAGATTGCGGCGGCAAAATATTAAAACCACTTATGTGCTAACGAAACGAGTGATGAAATTGGGCTGAGCAGCCGTTGTTAGCGTGATGTGACCGTCAGCCATACCTTTGGTTAACTAGAGAATTATTGGTACAATCAACGTGACTTGTTCGCTTTCACCTTTATTATAGTACCGACGGCCAAGAAGTGCAAAGAAAAAACCTTTTTAAGAAAATATATAAAACCCGAAAATGTAACCTGACGAAACCACACACATCCTTCTTCATATACCACAATATTATAACCATCAGACCTTCGCAAAAAGTGAATTTACAAGTCAACAGGAAAATTTCAATTTCACTTCGGAGTATATTTATCTTGTGGCGCGTGAAATCTGAGAGAGATGTTCGCTGAGATGATGGATAGTTTTAAAATGTAACATTCAAGATTGGATGCAGAATCCCTCATTCTGCCTCCAATGGTCATCTGTCACCGATCGGTACTTAAAGGATGCTGATCATAAATTAGCGCAATACATTAGAAATAAAAAAAAATGTGTTTTTTTGATGGTATTTAAATTATCACATTGCAACTATTATTATTATATACAGGTGAGTTTGAATTTGTGTTTGTATTTTATCCCGGAATGGGGTGATTAGGACCATGGTTGTTGACATGGTTTGAGAGTCTTTTTATGTTTTGAAAAAGTTCAAGCGAATCAGCTGGTCTAGGGCTGTCTGGTAGTTCTGTAGTAGAATTTTGACGTAAACTTTAAGTGCCTTTTCTTTAATGAAAAATTCTGAATTTCAAAAACTCGTAGAACAAACGTTATTGACACGTTGTGACATTTGCCCCCTTCCAGGATAACATACCAATTAAAACTCAGGTTGTATAAGCTTAGGTTGTATTGGGTCCATAAATTGGGCCAACTATGCGTGGAGTTTCTGAAGCGCATATAGGTATATTAAAAAAAAAATAGCCTATTCCAGTCACTATTCGGTTCACAAAATATTCCCACCATGCAATCACATTTTAGATCGATAAAATTGCGAGTTCAAATCGATAAAGAGGGTTTTATCGATATTTTATATAATTTATCGAGACGTGTTACCAACCGACAAAAGTTATTGAATAGCTAGGTCGAATCCAAAGAGAATATAAAGCTACTACAATACTTTACGATCAGACTTCGGTACTCGCAACATTCGATAAATTTATCAGTTTTTTAGATTCGACAAATGTATCGTTTGGACTCTTGCGCCGCTGTTGTTCTGTTGCTGTGTGAAATAGGGACAAAGTACAAATCAAGAAATACATTTTCTTTCTTGTGTTAGTATTGGATTCACTTTACAAAATCTTAACACGGGGTTTAAACTCGCGCCTGCAGGGTCTCAATGCGAGATGCTCTAGCCAACTGAGTCTTCTTCCATGGGTCTATAATATACGTCCATGGGGTGTATCTAAACAGCATCACAGTTACTTACCCGAAAAGAAAATTCACATTCCGATTTATTTATTTAGTACTTGTGACCGCATAGCTTGCCAGAAGTGTCTGGCGATTGGTACACAACAATTCAAATTATATACATGTGTAGGTAGCAAGTAGCATTTACAATTTGTTAGTGGGAGGACTAACTCTTCTGCGAGTGTCCGTCTGGGTTGTTACCACCGCTTTGCTCGTGAAGTCTGCCGCCAAGCAGTACTGTGCAAGCATTACTGTGTTCCGGTTTGATGAGCAGAGTTTCCAGTGAAATTACTGGGCTTATGAGACTTAATACCTAATGTCTCAGGGTAACGAGCGCACTTCAGTGCCGCGCAGGCCTTTGTGTTTCAATGTTCTGGGTGGCGTTGCAATTGTTATGGGCCGGCGTTATGCTTACCATCAGGCAAACGACCAGCTCGTCTCATTACAAAATAACATAAAAAAAAAAAATTGAGGATAACAACGTAGCCGAAGATAGCAGTGCTAGAATGGGTCTCTAATTCTAATATTGTCTTCAAATAGGGTCAATATGGGTCCGACGAGTTGGAACAAAACGGTGTTAAAGGTCAGCTTGGATAAATGGTTAACAGTAATCTTTCCGCACACGACATTTCCAGTTCAGCAGATAAAGGTCCCAGGGGGTCCATGTTATCTTTAGGAACACGTGTAAGAGTTTTTGGTTCCGTAAAAAGGAAACCTTGGGTCTTACCACAAAAATATTAAATACATGTTAAACCTGTGTTAAACACTATTTAACGCCTTAGTCGCGTAATTAAATATGAGCAACCACAAATCCTGATTTAATTAATGTCTAACCGTTGTCTAACACTATTCTGTTGTGACATTTCTAATCATTTTTGACGTTTATCTTTAGATACGGTCTAGCTAAACAGGCGACTAAAAATAGTTTTTTTGTGGTAACACTGCTTATGTTTAGACTTCAGTGTCTCTGTGACTGTACTGAGACCAACGCCATCTGGCATTATACAAGCCAAAGTAGGAAAATATATTGAGGCCATGTAGCTAAGTTGGTAGTAACAAATATCTGTGGTAGTAATCCTGTTGTCTGCAAAACAGGGCCTCCGGACCGTTCCCTGGCCGGGGCAAATCTTGTGTGTAGACTATAAAGTTTGTGCTCGAGTCTTGGATGTCCGTACCTCTGTATATTGATACACATCAAATATATTTGAGGTATACCTATCCATGCTACCTGTGACAAAAGGAATACTAGTAAGGAGTACGAGTGTGTAAGCGTTTGTTTGCTTATTTACATGGGCCCAGCTCTGCTCATGAAAGTAAAGTAACTTAAGTACCCGTTATTACTGTCAGAAGTAAATTACTCGTGATTTGATTTGATGAATGTTAATTTAACAAAGAAATTTTATTTGAGGTACCTACGCTCGTAATTTTCATTTCATTGTCTGTTGAATCATTAATTTAATATGCGAAATAATGAATATTCAATAAATTGGAAACACAAATCAGATTTCACATTAATTTTAAAACATTTGATTCATTTTACCAGGTAGGGCTAATTCTCCTGCGAGTGAAGGTCTGGGTAGGGACAATCCCTTTGCTCGTGTAGGTAGTCTGCTCTCAAGGAGTAGTGTGCGTGCGTAACTGTATGGTTTTAATAGATATACTTAGGCCTTCGAAGTGTACTTTTGTTTAGAAAGTTTCTGAAGAAATTGTGTCAAATTAGTTTATTTAGCAAAAAAGAGGTGAGCATGCAGAGTATAATTACTAAAAAAAACCTGAATATGGTTTGATGAGCTGAAGAGTTCGCTGTGTAACGGTTTATAATTTAACCTTTGACCACTATCTCACCTGATCATAAGGTCTTAAGGTCTTATTAAGGGTATTATGATCTTAAGGTCTTATCTTAAGGTGAAGGTCATCATCAGCCTATGACGCTCCCACTGCTGGGATACCGGTGACCGGTCTTCTCTCACAGATAGAGTGTGGCGCAGATGGCGCTCAGCCCTTCAACATGGTGTGCGGCAACTTGATCAAGGACACCACGTGAGATGAAACACGCAGTACGATCCTCAACTTGGGCCGTCGTCTTGGGTGGTCTGGAGATAAGAGCCCCGACGCACGAATGCATCCGTTTAGAGTCGGCCACAATCTAGCTAAACCTAGGCCCAAGGTGGGCCTCCGTGGAAGTTGTAGTTACTCTAGTTGCCTCGTTCCAAAGCTTACACCAACGAGAAGAAGGGCAAGAAACTCGACGCCTGAATGAAGCTCAGTCCCTAATAATTAAACATATCTAATCGGGAATCAACCTCGCCGCTGATATCTCTTTCTTCTAACTTGGTACCTATCCGATATCGCAACCGATATGAATGCCTTCCCAACGGCGTTCGGATTAGTGCTAGGATTTGAATGATCGGGTGAACCCGGGGCGGCCGACACAACGACCGCGATGGGTTCGTCTGGATCACTCAAGATGTGCCGATTGCAGCGACTACGACGATAAGGTAGAGTCTCAAGCTAGGACAGTTTAATAGGATGGGGTTTCATTCTTTGAGCTAGTAACGCCTGCAGCCATCTCCATTTACTATCTTCATGTGGCCGCCGTCGGAGCTAGTATTAGTTGATTTTTCTATACCGATGTGTTTTTACCACTGCCGCTGCAATGATACTGGGTTCATTCCTAACATCATGTAAAATGTAACTTGTGCGAAGCCAAAACAGTGTAGCTAGAATATGATTTGGATATCTATGAATACGTAAGCAAGCTCGCGCTCCCATCATCATTGCAGCTGTGGCTGAGGGCTGAGTCGAACGGCTGAGATTTCAGTGGGTAGTGGTAGTCTGCCGGTGACGAGAACCGATCTTACACTACCCCTGCACTCACCGGGCACTATTGCAGCATCACAAACAATTTAGAGAAAAAAAAACTAAGTATGAGTTTGACTCGCGCACTTAGGGTCACACTTGTAGTGTGTGTAAATAGTTCATCCATCACGGAAAAAGTTGGGTAGCGAGCTACACCTACCAAAAAATTAAAAATGAAATGTAATGTTAGCTACAAATTCACGGTTATCGGATTTTCCCCCTTTCCTTGTGCTATAAGTTGTTGCTTCTTCCCAAATTTCATGATTCTAAGTCAAGGGAGAGTACTCCATAGGTTTGATTCATGGTCACTGACAGATAGAGAGACAGAGGGAGAAAGAAGTGAGAGGATTCCTTTTTCCTTTTGTGCTACGGAACCCTAAAAAAGGAGTTTTATATCTTGTATCCTAGCTTGCGTGACCCGAGTATTATAGACAGGCGAGCGAGCTCACTATCACCGTGCCAAAACACATCACAAAGCCACCTCTGCATTATTTGGTTTTATTATTTACTCATTGGCAATGTTTCGGTCCCCTCCGCCCGTTTCGTGACTGGCACCCGTAAGTCGTAGCACGAAGTACGCAGTCCGCCCACGTAAAAGAATGTTGATGAGAAAAACAATTAGCCACCGTTTCTTGACCAGCGAAAGTTGCGTCTATTGAATTTTTGAAAATGTTTACGTTAGGAACAACGTATATTGGGTATATTTGCACGATGATATAGGTATTTAGTTTTTTTATTCTATTGGTAACGAGACGATTTTTATCTGATGGTAAGCATAACGACGGCCCATAACAGCGCCACTAGAACTATAAAACACAAAGACCTGCGCGGCACTACAATGCGCTCTATACCCTGAGACATTATATAAAGCCCAGTAATTTCACCTACTTTGCTCATCAAACCGGAACACAGTAATGCTTGCACATTATAGCTTGGCAGCAATATCTCTGTTATTTATAAATGTGTATTGATAGACTTGCGTATTATATAATAGTAAAAAAAACTTGGTTGCGGCACATTTTCGATTAGGTGTCTAATTTTGAAGTATTTAGGCTTTTTTATATTTACTAAAATGTAGTGGTCCGCGCGGTCTGCCATCTCTTTTACACCAACACAAACCGACAGTGTGTGCAAAGAGGATATAATGATGAATGTCATTGACTCGGGGTACCGCCTTATTAATATTATAAACGCGAAAGTTTGTAGAGATGGATGTATGGATGGATTTTTGTTACTCTTTCACGCAAATACTACTAAACGGATTTTGATGAAACTTTACAGTAATATAGCTTATACATCAGAATAACAATAGACTACAATTTATAAAGTTATATACCAATCGGGCGAAGACGCGGGTGGAAGGTAGTGAAATCATAAAAGGAGGTTCATAGAAAAACATACAGGAACATACACAATTTAAATCATCCCACATACAAACAAGTAATAAAGTAGTGCTGACGGGGTCGTAGTTCAGCAATAGGCTTTTTGTTTCTTTACTGCTTTTCTTTACTTTGTCTGATTTCTCCTTGCACCCTATTAATAAATAACTCAGGTTTGAACAAGGTTGTTGTCGAAGGGTTATGTAGTCATAGCATAGTACATTTTCCTCAAGTTTTAATTGAACCGTGAAGAGTAAACGCTTTCAAACAAGATAAATCTGTCAATTACTGGTTGATCGCACGCGCCAACTTCAGTATCTCATAATTATGTTTGTTCAATCATGACTGCCACAAGTTGAACCCGATCTGCAAATTACTACCTCGTAATAACGAAATTTCCGGACACAGGTACTTTTCATCACGTGTACAATTTGAAATAAGTACACGTAAAAAGACACAGAACAAAAATAAATTATTACTAGCTGTGCCCTTTAGCTGTGCTCCACGGCTTCGCCCACGTAGCCTTAGTACTGTTTATAACATCAGCTATTTGCCAGTGAAAGTCCCAGCTAAATCCGTTTCGGAGATTAGCTCGAACAAACAGGCAGACAGACAGACCAAATATTAAAATAAATCTTTTTTGTTATAAGTATAAGTACCTTTCGTATATACTTTCATACGCATTTAGTTAAAACGCTTATGTTCTATCCACTTTTTAAACCTAACCGAACTAAAAAGGTAAAATCCATACTAACTAGACTAAAGACGTTAACGATTTCTAGCAAGGTCAGGATGGTTAATCGAGCTTAGTTCAAATAGGGTAGGTACTCCGACGTAAAGAAAGTAAAGTCAATTAGGCTCAAAATCTATTTTAGGCAGTTTTTATGACAACATTACGAAGAAGTTTCATATAGTCTTTTTTACCTAAAGTATAAATAAGTTAATGGAAAGAGGGAAATTGCTTTTAGATGTTTGTAGTTGATGTGATGTCTATACTACCAATAATATGCATTTATGTTACTTGTATTAGTTCAACGATTGATCAACATCGTCAAGCACTGTGATTTATTTTCATTGTGGTGATAAGTTTTCATTAATTTCAGAAAGAAAACTACCCTAAATATTTCTAAAAGATATAGACGCCCTGGACGTTTTTATTTAATAGCCAGCAATCCTATTAAGTGCGAACACTATTAGCTATATGATCAATCTACAAACTACTAAAGAAAATATCGTCAAACTTCATAGTTGTGTAAAGAACCTATAAAGTTCCCCTACATCTTCTCAGGCCAAAGCAATTACGGCTAACTGCAGTTTCTGGAACCGCGTAAGTACTTCAAGTTAGGTAAATTAAAGTGGAAGCCACCAACATAAAATAGAGAGATGAGAAAAGCGCCTTTACAAAGTGAGAGCTATTCGGAGTCATGCTGACTGCACGCTGGGTATAGTACCAACACTAACAGGTTTCAGGCTAGCCATTTGAATTATATGTACTGTAAGAATAAAGGTAGAGCATGGTATGGTGCCGGGTGCTACGCTATGACATCATGAAGTCAGTGCTACGCCGTAGTCGTCCCAGCGCTACGCAAGGCGAAGAAGCGAGGAAGGACAGCAGTCCTCATTGAACTACGAGTGAAAATAGGTACACGTGTGTCGATTATTCAAACCGAGTTGTCTCATTTCTGGATCTAACAGTACATACATGCCTGAAGTCAGTTAAATTTTTACTTACTTTTCTTATTATTTTTCCACTGATGGCTCTGAATAGACTGCTGCAGAAATGATGCAGTAGCTAGTTATTAAAGAAAGGGCGAAAACAAGGGCACGCGCACTATAACAGAAACTCAAACGAAACCTTTTTATATTTCTATTTTCATTGCGATACGCGCTATCTCTCTCGAGAGAGGTGCTTCTCTGAAAAGAAGAAGAAAAGAAGAAAATCTGTATTTTTTCTGCCACATAAGATTTTAATTTAGAGCTGTTCTGTATCTACTGTTCTATATATCTAGAAAACGAAGGAAACCAACGAGACGTTAGTACGCCTCGTTGGTTGACACTGTCACGAGTAAGACGAAAGCGGGGAACTGGACGCCACTGTATTTTTTTTTTTGGTAATTGGATTCCGTTTGACCGCAATCTCACCTGATGTTAAGCGACGGTGCGGTCGATAGCTTATATAAACTAAAATATCTCCGCTAGCTCAGTCGCAAAAGGTAACCTTTGCCTCTTACAATACGCACCCGACAAACATTAAACATAAAGTGCACAGGTGGCCTACCTTCAAAGGTAAGGCTGAGAATGTATCTATCCTGAATAATAGTAAGTATCTATCCTGCGAGTGTCCGTCTGGGTTGTTACCACCGCTTTGCTCGTGAAGTCTGCCGCCGAGCAGTAGTGTGCAAGCATTACTGTGTTCCGGTATGATGAGCAGAGTATCCAGTGAAATTACTGGGCTTATGAGACTTAATACCTAATGTCTCAGGGTAACGAGCGCACTGCAGTGCCACGCAGGCCTTTGTGGTTCAAAGTTCTGGGTGGCACTGCAATTGTTAAGGGCCGGCGTTATGCTTACTATCAGGCAAACGACGAGCTCGTCTCGTTACCAAAGAACATAAAAAAAAAATACCTACCCGACAAACATTAAACATAAAGTGCACAGGTGGCCTACCTTCAAAGGTAAGACTGAGAAAGTATCTATCCTGAATAATATACCGTCGTATATTTTCTTACGAGACCAGCGTTTACCCAACTCGGGTCTATTTCAAGAGGATTACTTTGAACAAATATTTAAAGTATCGGTAAACGAGAATTTTTTGGAAATGACATTTTATTGTCTTGTGGGGTTTGGTATTTGGGTGTCCGGCTTTGCCAGGTTGCTTTCGATTGATGAAATTGATTACGGAAAAACGAAACAGCTGGGTAAATGCAACTAACAAAACCGTTGTGTGAAAAACCCGAAGTGTAATGCAGAATAAGGATGTTGCATGAAACACAAAATAAACAATTAGATACTGGTGTTAAACAGGTTTAAGAACATCAAAATAAGACAATAAAAATGAAATTTACAAAAACATATTAATAATTTCTACAAAGATACTGTATTTAAAAGTTACAAGAATTCAAAGACTTCATTGATCATCCAGTAGTAATTTAAACGATACCAAAAGATTCTTTAAATTTCGACGAATAAAAAAATATTTGACCACACGCAGTTTTTCACGGCCGATTCAACAAAATGCATGTTTTTAGTACAGCTTTACGGGCCGCGTTGAACAAGTAAACGTCAGATGTTCTGTCCATATTGTACAGGGTACTTTAGTGCTCAGTAGATACGCCCGACTTTGACTCTCGTTTTGACGTTTCTAGCGTTCGATTTCCAGTTTTTTTCGATGTAGAACATGTTGTGGACTGGAGCGTTCGCGAATGGTGAACTTTACGCCAATAACAGCAACCCTAGTTCATAAAAAGCCAGTACCTAATGAAGTTCAGGTTTTTACTGCTCTCCGTCGTTAATATTAGCCCTTAATAGAATTAAAGTAGGTGCCAACATAAAAATACACTACGCAACCTAGTTATGAGGTCGTTCAGTTTTTACGCACAACCTTGAAGTTATAGGATCACTACAATGAGGTTTTTATGTCTTTTAGTGTTTTAGTAGACTTTGTTTATGGTGTATGAGTTACCGAGCGGTTGAACAACACTGCACTGTAAGGGCAAGTCAATTGCAATGTTAGCTTTTCTGTACAATTGGTTATCTGTGCATAGTTTAGGAGTATCATATAACCAGTTCTAATCTAGGTTTTGTATATGCACCATCTTCCACCACAGCGTCGCCGAAGACTGCACTTCTATTATTTCCCCTTCTCTTATTTTTGGTACTTAATGACAAGATGAGCTCTTGTTTGTTTTGACCGTCTTAAAATTTTTAAAAACCCTCTTTTAATGAGCCGGTTATCTTCAAACGGCTGAACAGATTTTTTTGAATCATGGCTAAGAACGACAGTGTTCTTAGCCATAATCAAGTCACCAAACAACTAAATCAAAATCTGTCCATCCTTCATCATATCATGCCACTGACATGATACACATAGACACAGATATACTAAACTTATAACATCCCTTCTTTTTTGCGTCAGGGTTTAAAAATGATGTCATTTGCCAACGCCTTGTCTCAATATGCAAAGAGAATATAACCACTAAATATGCGTTGGGACCCGTAACTGATAATTATAGGTGTTTAATATATTATGAATGTTAGCTCTTACGTATCGTTAGCGAACATGCCTAGTTAAATTTTGTTTTATGAACATCTACGCTCGTTCTTCCACCAAAAGCGTGCCCCAACTATTTTATGTTGTTTAAGTAGTATTCTCCGTCCAAATAAGATTTATAGCCAAAAGAAGGACGACTTTTATGTCAACAAAGATTGTGTTTACCGAGATTTAGTGCTCGTCTCCAGTGGGAGCGGGAACCAGCCTAGTTTCCTGTTAGTTCACGGTCGAGAATCTTTTTTAAATTTTGGATAACTAGTGCGTTGACAAGGGTCATTGGACTGATGTTAAGCACAATACCAGGTCATAATAATTGCAGTAGCATTCAAAACTGCCTGCGCGGCACAGCATAGTGCTAGTTACTCTGAGACATTAGGTACCTATTAAGTCTCATAAGCCCAGTAATTTCAATGACTTCGTTGCTCATCAAACTGGAACATAGTAATGCTTGCGCATTGCTGCTTGGCAGCAGACTGCACGAGCAAAGCTGCGGTACACACGCAGACGGACACTAGCAAAAGAGTTAGGCAAACGACCCGCCTCTCTCATTATACAATAGTATAAAATAGTGTAATGTCGAATCTTCGAAATGTTCTAAAACGCACGCACACAAGCTCGGCTTTATAAGTAAAGCCGAGCTTGTGTGCGTGCGTTTTACTAGGTAAGCCTAGTACACCTACGCTTATAGCACACGAATAAATTAAGGCTATTTTTTTTTTGTTTTCTTTTTGGCTCCACGCGATTAGCGTATTTAGCCAGTGTCGAGTTATATGAATAATAGTATATAATAAATATCTAGTTTTCGTGCATGAAAGTCGTCAAAGTCACGTTAAAGTTTAGTCTAGGCGCGGTCAAGTCGAAGTAATGCTTCAGTAAAGCGGTGGATACTTTACTGAAGCTTCTATGGAGTTTTGGATAGAATACGAAAATACACGTTTTTCGTCTTTGTACTATTTTCCTTTCACTCATGCACGTTTACGAACACTTAATGGTTAATAATCCACCATTATTACACATTAACACTCGATAAAACACAGGTTTTAGTAAATAACACAAAATCAACAACAGCACATTTTCGCATTCCCGCCAAAACTCCGGGAGTAAGGCTATTTTATCGTACACTCTGATCAGTTAGCCATAATTCCTATGTATGTGTAAGTGAAGCCACGCTTGCGTATGTGTGCGTTTTGGACCATCTGTTCGAAGTTTCAGCACTTTCGCACACTCTGATGGTCCAGTTGCCTTCTCTACCCGTGCTGCTTCTGCTTTATACCTATTAGGTATGAGTAGGTATGCAGAATTTTGCGGTTAGAAACGTGGTTACGCATAAATTAATAAAGTACAATAGGTATACATAATGTGTGTGAGATGGGGACCCGTATTCAAGTTTATGTAAAGCGTAATTGAGATCGAAGTTGTGAAATTAGGTTATTTGGAATCTAACTGTAAAATAATGATAAGTATAGTTAGGCATAATATTAACTAAGTACCGATATTCACAATTAAAACTAATATATGTATACAGTATAAAAGATAAAAACTAAAATAAAATATAAATCCTATCAATAAAAAGTAAGGAAATAATTAGGTAGATTAATTTATATTTTTATTATTTCCATTAATTTAGTCTTTAATATTACATATGGGAAAACTGTTTAGTAATAAAAGCTCTCAGCTATATAGGTAGCAGTTAGGTTAAATACTCGATCACATTTGAAACGTAAGTACCTACGTGCCTAAGACTCACTGTATCCCCTTACCAGAAACATGCAAAGCAAACATTGTGTACAGAAAAAGTGCAAGTTTTAAGTAGGTATGTACTGTTTATTTCGGATGTTAGTGGGAGGACTAACTCTTCTGTGAGTGTCCGTCTGTGTTGTTACCACCGCTTTGCTCGTGAAGTCTTCCGCCAAGCAGTAGTGTGCAAGCATTATTGTGTTCCGGTTTGATGAGCAGAGTAGACAGTGAAATTACTGGGCTTATGAGACTTACTACCTAATGTCTCAGGGTACCGAGCGCACTGCAGTGCCGCGCAGGCCTTTGTGTTTCAAAGTTCTGGGTGGCACTGCAATTGTTATGGGCTGGCGTTATGCTTACCATCAGGCAAACGACCAGCTCGACTCGTTACCAAATAACATTAAAAAAAACGTAGATTTGTTGTTAGTGTTAGATACGTACGTACGCTAAGTACGCGTACTTAGTATGAGTAAGAGTTTAGTAGTCATTTATATGAGTCCTAGTTAGGGGTGAGGTATGTAATGCACACAATAAAGTCCTTGTTTATAAAACCTGCCTAAACAGTTTTTTAAGAAGTAGTTTAGCTATGCACTGTATCTGAGGCTAGCACATTCCAGTTATTCCTTACTAATTAATTATTTGCATTACAATTATTCCCTATTAATTAATTATGTGTTAGTTAGGGGTTATGTGTAATGAATCTGTTTTGCCTTCTCCTCGTGCATCTTCTTATCAAAAATTATAAACCATCAAAAACCTATAAAACAAATATAAAAGTAACCATAATTCACTGCGTAGCAAATTAAACAAGGTGTGGAAAGTACTCAAACCTGATTGATTTTATCTATTGGATAGTGCTAATTAGTTAGTTAGATAGTGTTTATTGATAAGAATTTCTTTGGATTAAATAACTTACGTGCTTTGCAGTTTCAATTCACAACACACGAAATAACGCGTAGCAACATGTTCCACCAATAATTTTAATATTTATTTGAATTTCTGCTCCTAACTTTTTGTTAAGAGAAACATTAGTTTAATTATTGTTGTATTTGTTATTCAAATCCCTTTTACCTATTAGTTAGAAACAAGATAAAATACTTGTTTAGATTCATCATTTATTTGCATAAAACAATATATTATAAAGTACCTTTGTTATGTTCTACAGTACTACGAAAAGCTGAAATACGAAATCGTTTTTTAAATACATAATTTAGGGTATCAACCTACGAACAACATATTTATTTCTGCAATTACATTATGGTATGTTTCTTTTTTTTTCTACTGCTATTTTGTTTTATTTGTGTATAGGTATTAATAAAATGGATCTCAGTTGTCTAGTAATAAATAAATATTTGAATTTTTAATTATTACCTATGCTCTTATATGTACACTAACTTTCGGGGTTTTGCCCGGACTGTCGATAAGCGTTATGGGGCCGTCACTAACATTAAGACGCACTTTTTAATTAAACTACAAGTAAACTGCGTTGGGGAGGGGGAGGGGTTAGTGATGAGAACTATTGTAAGATATGAGTAAATAAGCAAGTAAGTAAGTAAAAGTAAGTAAGCGATGGCTGGCACATGCGTCACACTCGTGAACGGGTGCTGCTTGTGGAATCTCGTCCGCTCCGATTGTGTACTCAATTAACTATTCTATTTTTAACATTTGTATTTATATAAAACTATATGTATATATAACATGTATGTATGTCAACGACACTTTAGTTAGGCTTTCGGAGTAAGTTTACTTTTGTTAAGTTGATGATAAGTAAGATTTTTTGTTTTCTGTATATATAATTTAAATTATCAAACAAAGGGTGCGAGCCCTGGAGCTTGCAGAGGAAAATATATAAATAATAAAAAAAAGGTATGAGTAAAAAGCCTGGAATATAATAATGAATGTTTGAGACTGTAAACCGGAGACTCCGGCACTTGCATGTTCCGCCTCATGTAAAAATATGTAGGTAGGTGTTGACTCGTCTCCCACTGAACGGGCGCCCATCAGTGCCGGCAGTGTAATTAATTTGGTGTGGATGGCTAAAGGGTGTTGAGAGGTGTGCTGCATATTCTCTTCAGCGCTACTGCCAAATGAAATTTTGCAAGTGTTTGTATAATTTGGAACGGACGTAAATGCTTACCCATAAAAATAATAAAAACAAGATTTTTTACAATTTATTGAATACGAGTAATTGTTGAATAGTTACTAATAGTAATACTTAGTAGAACTCACTTAAATAGTTATGAAGTTAATAATTACTCCCTAACTTAAGTATTGCGCATTCAAGGGCCATAGCTAGCTTAATTCCTATAAAACCACTTTATCCACCCAAAGGATCCGGGGATAAGCAAAGACCCTTAATTGGATTTAAATTTAAACTGTTTGCTAAAACGTTTCCAATTTGATTGTTATAATTCAATGGGTCGACGAATTACCCAAAGTGTTGGGCAAATATTATTATTTAAGATGGATTTCTTTGATTTAGCTTCGCTTTGTTCATTTCGTTGGCGTGGGCGATAACCATAACGCTGTATCTACGTATAGTACTAGTGATATTTTTTACAGTGAAGAACTGCTATTAGAAGGTCAACCCCGCACATTTGGATGTGGAATCGCGCGTTTTTCACTTCCACAAATTGAATTCTTGTTTAAAAGTAAATTATAAAGTAGATTCTATGTTGATGATGGTATTTACCGCTTTAGTGGTGTTTTTTTACCGTACTGTACTGCTCATTATGAGGTTAGGTATATGAACGCGTAAGGCAGGATAAAATATTTATGTTCAGGAAACAAAGTCCAATAAATTACTGTCTGTGTTCTGGCATGGTCGTAGTACTTGATCATCTAGATGGAAGGTCTCAAAACGATAAGGAATAGGTTTCTTCTAAGCAAAGGTGCTCCACCGTCGATCACATCGTTATTTAACATCAGGTGAGATCACATGAACAAAATGTTTTCCTCCTTATTAGAGACTAGTTATATTACAGTTATGTCAGGCTACATACAATGTTACAAACCCTATAGTTTCTAATACAAGTCCAAAAGCCCTAAAAAGAAAAAAAATATATAAAGTGACTAGCTTCTGCCCGCGGTTTTCACCCGCGTTCCAACAAGAACCGTGCATTTTTCCGGGATAAAAAGTAGCCTATGTTACTCTCCGGTCCACAAACTATATCTATGACAAAAATCAAGTCGATCCGTTGCTCCGTTACTGCGCGAAAGAAGGACAAACCAACAAACACACTTTCGCATTTATAATATTAAGTATGGATAGCATGGATATTATTGGATACGGATAATAAGAAAAGCGTTAATGTATACATTTTTAGATACATTGTGATCTAAATTTAAATAAAAAATGCAGGACATCATATTTAACAGAGCTTGGATATAAGATTATTATTCGTGCAAAGATTATCTATCCAAATAAGATTCCAATTAAACCTTAAGTTTCGCTTAAATTGTGTTGGTTGCAACCACGACACGACACACATCTTGTGTTCTCGAACTACTATTCTCGAGGTCCCCAAAGTTAGGCGAAAGCGACTGTGTAGTCTAGACGAGAAGAGTGCTTCAGGCTTCCTTGCCTTGGGTGCATAGATATGTAGCTGTTATTCGCCTTGGCAAAGTTTGCCGAGTACTCCGCCCGAGGGGCATTAAGAATGGGCGGGCGTGACATGTGAGCGTAGCCAGAAACGTAGCAGCGTTGGCAGCTGACGACATTTTATTACTTCAAGTGTCTGACGAGAAGGTTTTGCTTATGTTTCACACTTTGTGTAAGAAAACCAGTGACGGTTGTAAGTTGAGACATACGGTATACAAAGTAATTTAACGCCGCTATTTGCTATGATTTGTCGAAATTTCTGATCCGCCTTGTATCGCAAGTCATACCTTTTACGAATACGCGGCGCAAGTACGGATCTTTTTGATAGATAAATTGACAGTTCAAATCGATAAAGTGGGTTTTTATCGACTTTTTATATAATTTATCGAACCTCGATTTAATCGACAAAAGTTATCGAATAGCTAGGTCGAATCGAAAGAGAATATAGTGCTACTACAATACGATCAGACTTCGGTACTCGCAACATTCGATAAATTTATCGGGTTTTTCGATTCGACAAATTTATCGAACCGACTTCCGTACTTGCACCGACGGTGACCATACAACTACTAAATCTATTATTTATTCCCCTAATAAAAACATAAACAGTGAGTAAACTGTTTTTTATGTGGTCACTTGTGTCAAATGACAGCATCATACGCCGGAGCCACACGGCATTTTTATACGCCGTGACCACACGACACTAATATTATAACATTCCTCGACGCACCCGAATATTTAGTGACTACATAATACCTTTTCCTATAAGTTTAACGATACAAGGATGGACCTAATCGTGTAAAATAGCGGTCCCCTGTCACGTGCGCGGCCCTTTTGAACCCTACATTATTATAAAACAGACTTTTTGCTTAAATTTTGTTTTTACTCTCGTTAGGTTACCAATAGACCACCATTTTAAGGACGATATATTCGAGGGGTGAACACGCTAGCTAATAAAACTGGCTCTGAAGGGCAGTTGCTGGACCACACCGTTTTGCTATTGTCTGTTAGTCACAGTCATAATATGTTAATAGCAAAATTAAATATTATTAACTAAACAGAAATCCCATGATAGGCCTGTTTTGATAGTAGACCGTAGAAGCATTTAGATTAGAATCTAAATGATAGATCAGAATCTAAGTGCCTCTACATAAATATTACTGACTAGCTGCTGTCCCGCGGTTTCACCCGCGTGGAGATTTTGGATTAGATGGTTTTATTTTTTTGCGCGGAACCCTAATTATTTTTCTAAAATTAAAGTAGCCTATGTTACTCCTTGTAACATCAGCTATCTGCCAGTGAAAGTCCCGTCAAAATCGGTCCAGCCGTTTCGGAGATTACCCGGAACAAACACACAGACAGACAGACAGACAAAAATTTAAAAAATGGTTGTTTTGTTATATGTACCGTATATACTTTCATATGCATTTAGTAAAAAGCTGTTATTTTGATATTACAAACAGACACTTCAGTTTATCTGTATGGAGTATGGATAACCGCATCTAGTTTTTGGACAAAATGCCTTTACAGACCTATAGATAATCCAAATATTCTAGTTCACTAGTTTAGCAGCGTACACAGGGTGAAGGCGGCGTTGCCTCGTTTGATTAATTATTTGATTTAAAATATATCTGTATATAGTGCCAGAAATACCTTCATGAATCATAATATTAGAGATGATTTTAAGCAGTTCTTAGGGACGCAATAAATATAAGATTGATTAAATCCGCCCTCAATGACCCAGTTCGCAGGTTCAGCCCTAATTTTACTCGTCTAACACCGAACGCCTCATTTACGCCTCTTCAACATGAAAAGCTCAATTCACCGTTTGCCGTTTCCCTCCTAAAACAAATGAATTGGAAATGTTTTAAACCAATAACTTTCGTAAATAAAAAGCGGGTTTACGAACAACAGAGATAAACGCAACCCAGAACAAAAAGTATGCGCCAAGTTCATCAATTAATTTACGAAAGTTCAAAGGCACTGCTGAATTACTAAGTGACCGATCAACCGGATTCAAAACTTGTGTAATAAAAAACTTGGAATGGTGTACGTTATGTTTTTTTTTACTTCAGATTTTTGAGGTGTTTTATTTTAAAATGGAATCCCTAAAACTCTGTGAAAGATTTTTTTGGATCAAATGGGTCGAGGTCAAATATTTAGGCGACGAAAGGGTAGCTTAATTTTTCATGGCCACATGAACAATTTTTAACCGAATTTGGTTGTATATCACCAAAAAGGATAAGGTACTTATCTATCTCTCTTGGTAGTATTTTATTTGTTTTTGCTATGTATAATGTACTTAATATCGGTCTTACCACGAAAAACTAAATACACTCTAAAAGCGTGTTAAACAACGTGTAACTCTTAAACGTGCCTTAGTCACGTGTTTAAATATTAACAACAACATAATAGTGTAGTGTAACCGTTCTCTAACTCCTTTCTGTTGTGACATTTCTAATAAAATAAGGCGTTTATCTTAGACACTGCCTAGCTAAACAGGTGACTAAAAGTGGTTTTTTGTGGTAGCACTGTTTATGTTTATGACACAAGTTGAGTCTATTTGAACACAAATTTAGCATGGGTGCTGTTGTTCTTATTATATCCTAATCATGTTTGGTCAATTTCAGCCGTAGATTTTAATTTTTTTTATTTCTATTTTTTTTTATTTGATAGTGAGACGAGCTGGTCGTTTGCCTGATGGTAAGCATAACGCCGGCCCATAACAATTGCAGTGCCTCTCAGAACTTAGAAACACAAAGATCTGCGTGGCACTGCAGTGCGCCCGCTACCTTGAGACATTAGTTAAAAATGGTTGTTTTATTATAGGTACCATACATACTTGCATATGCATTTGGCAAAAAGCTGTTATTTTGATATTACAAACGGACACTTCAATTTTATTTATTTGTATAGACTATGTCAATTGCACCCTGTTCAAAACAAATTAAAGAATTGAGAATACCATTTGTCTTCTACAGTATTTGTAGCCTAGTATTACCTATGTACATATGCTTCCCTCTCTTTTACGCCCATCTGGTGGTTTTATCTCATACTGTTTCACTCTAATGAATGACAGAGATATAGATATCTATCTTTATTTTAGTATAAAGCAGTTATTTTCTCTGTCTTGTTTCTTGAATATCAGGAAAGAAAGGAGTAAAATAATAACACCACGTCGTCGATAAACATTTATTAATATAATTCATTTTCCATATTCCAATATTAGTATATTAAATACATTATCATATTCCACATAGAGGAACGTACAATATATAAGAAGCTACGTACAGTTGAAACTACTCGCTGCGTACCATACACCCCCTGTCCGAGAGCCGCAATACATATAACATTCATTTTTCTAACCATATGAAATATATATTGACACATTAATATGTAGATTTTAAATTTCTAAGTTGCCAATCGCAAATACAAGTGGCGTAGTCATATAAAGGCTTATTGTAGCGTCTTTCACCAAGTTTTCTTTTACCGATACTCTCTTAACTAGAACATTTTAAGATACGTTTTTTACTATTTTTTTCTACTTCCTATTGACATAAGTTTACCACCAATTTAGCTACTTTTTTAATTTTCTACTGTTAGCTTACTTAACTCTACATACATACATTTTAAGAGATAAGTGCTGTCGTTGAGGCGACGAGTCCAATGGTAGAAATAAAGAGAACAGAAGAGGATTAGCCATGGACCGGTCGCCGAAGACAGTAACAGGGTCTGACGGGCCGGGCTTGTTGTCTGGCGTACTGATTGGGCAATAAGGCTGGGTGATTGCCCAACCGAGTCAGCGGACACCCGACTCGTTCAGACGGAAGATAACCAGAAAACCTAACATAACCAGATGTAAACAATCCAAAAATATTTCCGAAAGAAATCTAGGTCCCTGTTTTGACGAATCTCTAAAGAAGGAAGTGGAAATGAAGGGTGAAAACGGGTCCGTGTGAATTGCTGTGGTTGTTGCGGGCGATGAAGCGGCGGTCAAGTCGGCTGGCATGAGCTGGTCGACGCTTCATCGGCGCGTTGCATCCGGGTTGTGTGTTCTACCCCCACTTTTGGAAGAGGCCCATGCGCTGGCATCGACAGTTGGAGCCCCAGAGGTTGCAGCGACAGGAGGAGGAGTGACAACAATCGCCCGGGCGGTGATCGCAGTTGCCGCCGCGACGGATGCACGCACGCCTGAAAACGTAGATCAGCGACGAACGTCTGAAACCACATCATCGAAGACTAGCCTAAGTTTCCATGCTAGGGTTAGACAACCTGGTATTACTTTAAGACGGTAATGCAACAATGCAGCAAAATAGCTTCACTTAAACGCTGAATGTCGTCAGCTTTTAGAGACTTAATGAGAAAAACTTAATTTTAAGATTGTGCTAATTAATTTAGTAAGCGTAAATACTGCCTGGTTAGGTACATTAAGCTTCAAAATTAAATCTGAGCGAGAGATCCTAGAATTAATAAAGTAGGTGCTTTAGGTATCGTCTCGAAATATTTAGAAATTTCCCCGCTATCTTCCCGTTATCTTCGAGGCCATTCAGGGAATATCTGCCTTAATTAATAAGCAAGCACCAATTAATAACCTGTTTAATATTCCACAAAGCGGATCATCAACTTTATATTTAGAAATTATATTCCACCTCCATTGGAACACGAGTGATAAATCATTTGATCATTACATTATCTTTTATATGGTACGTTTACTAGGCTAAGTGTCTAGAAGCATCTTTCTAGAGGTAAAAAGAGGCATATAGTAATTAGGCATAGGGGTTATAAGGTAATTAGAACTCACTTTCCGACATCCTGTAGTAGTTGCAGGTCGACTGGGTCGTCGCCGTAGTCAGACAAGTTCACTTCCATATCGTCGTCACCTATAAACAAACATTTTGTTTATAAATATATGTTTTCTTGTTTGTATCTTCGGAGGCTTATCATTTTCATGGTAAAGTTAATTTATAGAACTGAGTTTAAAGTATGTTTCGTCTCTCTCGATTCAGGTTAAAATTGTTAAAGAACAACAAAGAAAAAATATAGTTTAACTAAACCATAGTAGAATACTGTTATTTTTTTTCATAATTTAGTCATTAAAAGAAATACTTATGAACCTTTAAAATCCCCAAATAATTAACACGTTTTACCGCTGTGAGCAGACGAATTTATAATATAAAAGATAATAAGAGTACCACAGCCAAGCCTTTCTTAAATAATTCTCGAAAAAAATAATAAAATCAGTTCAGTATTGGAAGAGAAAACAGGGGAATACGAGACGTTGTTTTGTCTACTTTTTGTAGGTATAATCGGCCCGAGCTGCTGTTGCCTTTATCGCGCATTACGCACAACGCGACTGCAATATACTTATTTGTTAAATGCCTCTAGGCCCTTATTCATAAAAACTCAATAAGATAATCTATGCTACTTCTCGTTGACGGAAGCTGTTACGCGTGAAAACGAGACAAAACACTTTCTAGTAATTAGGTAAGTTACGGAACGTTTATGAATAAGGGCTCTATTCTCCAGCTATGATGTCCTTTTAAGATTGAAATCTGTTGCTAATTTCTGTAAAGTTTCCTCAAAATCCATTCTGTAGTTTTTGCGAAGGTAACAAAAATCCATCCATCCTGACAAACTTTCGCGTTTATAATATTAGTAGTTAGTAAGATATTTTGGTGGAAGTTGTCCCACCAAAATATAATAGCAGAAAGAGTTTGTACTAACTTTTTTCCATCACAGTGAAACATTTTGCGAAGTTAATCTTCATGATTCATGGCGAGCAGCCAGTTTTCATTTTAATAAATCGCTTTCATCAAGTCAAATGTAAGGGTTGATTTACGATCGTGTTCCAATTTATCATGTTTCGTCCAGTAACAACGGAGATTTTATAATATAACTAGCTTCTGCTCGCGGTTTTCACCCGCGTTCCCACAGGAACCGTGCATTTTTCCGGGATAAAAAGTAGCCTATGTCAATCTCCGGTCCATAAACTATATCTATGCCAAAAATCACGTCGATCCGTTGCTCCGTTACTGCTTGAAAGAAGGACAAACCGACAAACACTTTCGGATTTATAATATTAGTAGGATTGTTATACCTACGTCTATGTTCTATGTTATTGTTTGCGGATGGTAGGCGTGAAACCTGTTACTTTTTTTCGAAAATGATTAATACTGGTTTCCGTTCTCTAGTCAATTTTCAGAACTTCTAGCTTTTACTTTCATCTGGTCTTTTGTGATAAGCAAGATAAGAAGATGTAGTCGAAGTGATAACGCGCTAAAAGAGCACAAACACACAGCTATTGTGCACAAACATTATATAAAAAGTAATAACAGATAAAAAACGTATAATTTTACAATGGCTACCCATCGTAATGTCTAATCATTAAAAATATTTTTTCTATAAAATCTTTAGATACTAGATGTCCTAAGCTTATAAATGTGAAATATGCGTGTGTCCTATACAAAGTACACAATCGTCTCTGTTGGAAGAAATCGTTTCAAATTATAAGACCGCCATTTGAACCACTACATGTTAAAATATGTTTTTTATTGGAGTGTATAAATAAAGATTTTATTTATGTTATAATTGGCAATTATAACGTACCTTATTTTACACATATTTAAGATAAATTAAATATTTCATTATAGGCTTAGTTGAGATGCGTAGACTAAGGCTAAGATTCAGAGACGATTCTAAACGTAGACTTTGACTTCCATATGTCAAAACTGTATAGAATTTTGACATATGGAAGCATGAGTCCACGCTTAGATTCGTCTCTGAATCTTAGCCTTAGTCTGCGCAGTAACTGATTTTCAGCATACCCTACCGCACAAACTAAGGTGTTAGTTGAGTGATTATTACCTATAAATATGTATAATCTATATAAATTATGTGGTTTATATTACCTGGATCAATGTATGAGGCATGCGCCCACTCAGTAGCGAGCAGAACACCCGCTACAGTCAGCAAAATGGCGCCCGCGCGCGGCATTCTGCTTCACAACAACCGCTGCTTGCCTGCAACATGACAGTAAAATCTATTAAAATGCGGATAGAACAAGCATTGAAACATGTACACGATAATAGAGTTTTAAATATCGAAAAGCTGACACAGCCGACTATGAGACATGAATTTCATGCTTTTTTTCGGTTATTTTTTTTCTTGATTTTGATTTACCGTGTTGACTACCTTCGAACACAGGTCAATTAAAATCAGATAGGAAAGTAATCAAAGGTGAAAATTTTATTTCTGTTCAATCGGGCAATCCAACAACTAAAAATAATAAACACATATTTGACCTTGGTCAAAACGTATCAAGAACAAAAAATATAAATCAACACCGCTACTGCTGCATGTAGGTATATCCATATCTAAAAAACACCTAGAAACACTAACCAATCAAACTCTATTACTAACTCAATTTCTTAGTCCAAACCAAACCAACTAATCTTAATGACCAAGTCAAAAACCTAGATATCAAGAGGAAAAAATGATGAGCGACCCATAATCATGTCAAGAATTACCCTACCAAGATCGATGAGGCCGCCTTTGTCAGCAAAATAGCTTTTAACATGTCCATTCTTGGATAAAGGTTTTAAGGAAAATATTCCTTCACCGCAACGGACAACGCTAGCACTTACTTTCCCTAATACCCTTTTTATTCAGGGCGTCCACTCGGAAAATGCCTAATCCGGAAATTCGTAGACCGTCTACGGAGGTCACGTAGCTGTGCTACGTTGAACATTGCTCCGCTTTTAGGGGACTGCTACGTCAGGGGGCATTATTGTTCGAGCATTTCTGGTTTGGTCTTATGGCTTTGGTTGAATAGAATAAAGAGAGCTATTACTAGTTTGTGTTGTGTATCGGTGGCCAATGTCCATGCCCTACTTAACGACACCATATTTCTTTTCCCGTCCTTAGCCGGGCGTGAACGAGGTCGGCTATGTCGCACCCAGCTTGTTTGCTATGTTTTATCCCATATAAACTATTCCGTGGAAGCCGACGTGCTTACTAGCTGGAATGTGATCCAATGGAAATGAAACTGTATTTCGTTTCGATAAGACATAATATACTAATTTCTAGAAATTCCCATTTGCTTTAAAAAAATAACTTCATACAATACTTGTGCTATTAGAAAAAGTATATTGTAACAATGAAAAAAATCTTGGATTTGTATCTTTTCTGTCAAAATGCATCATATCCTTTGACGATGTACCAATGTAGTCGAAGATCATATCAGATGATATATGTAGTTATATAATAAGTAAATATTCTGTGACTTGCAAAAAAGTTATTCTGTAATTAAAAATGCGTTAACTTACACAAAAACAGATTAAAAATAAAATCACTTGTTTATCAAAAACAGAACAAACTCTTACACATTCATAATCCCTTCATTAGGATTCTCTGCATCGCAGGTAGCATGGACACAAACAGATACACAATATAAACATCCAAGACCTCAGAACAAACTTTAAGCTCACTGCACAAAATCTGCTCCGGCCTGGGATTGAATCCGGGACTTCTAGCCACGGAGCCGTCAGAATAGAAAACAGAAACCCACTGAATCGTAAACAATTATATAACGCATGTGTCTTAGATATTGCTGTATCTTTTTTTTTTATTTATTTTATTTATTCAACAAAATCCACAGCTCTTATCTAATTACTTATTAGGACTTACATCTAAAACTTATAGCCAATAATGGATTTACATTCTATGAATAATATTTGTTATTAGACAGTCATCAGTGAAGAAAAGTAATAATAATTATGGCAGTTATGTATAATGGAGGCGTGTGTAGTGTTAGGGAGTTTGTATGTGAATGCTTGTGTGCCTGTGTGTGTGTGTGTGTGTGTATGTTTACTTTCGAACACACGTGTTCTAGTGGCCCTTTGTAGCAAGCGTTTGTAAAATATAATTTTTTGCTTTTTTTTCCCTATCCCGGAAGGGCACTTTCATCGCCCTGCTCTATATGTCATCCTCAAATCTATTATCACTTATCTGAGCAGACTGTTGACAAATGATCTTCCTTATTGAATAAGCCGTTTCTTTTATCTTTTTACAGGGATTGTTATCTGCTATTGAGTTTTTTACAATATAAATTATTGGTTACCTTTGAATTAAATTCAATTTAGTTGCACAACACAACACAGACAGCTTATTAACATAACAACAAGAGTAGAGCAGGTGATAAAACTATTCTTCTGCGATTGTTTGTCTGGGTGGATACAACAGTTTTACTCGCATATTCTGCCGTCAAGCAGTGTCCACACATTACTGTGGTCCAGTTGTATGAGTAAAGTAGTCAGTGAAATTACTGGGCTAATGAGACTTAGTATTTAATGTCTCAGAGTTACGAGCGCTCTGCAGTGCTGCGCAGGCGTTTGTGTGTCAATATTCTGGATGGTACTGCAATTGTTTTACTTACTACTAGCTGCTGCCCGCGGTTTCACCCACGTGGAGATTTTGGATTTCATGGTTTTTATTTTTTTTCGCGGAACCCTAATTCTTTCTCTAAAATTAAAGTAGCCTAAGTTACTCCTTGTAACATCAGCTATCTGCCAGTGAAAGTCCCGTCAAAATTGGTCCAGTTGTTTCAGAGATTACCTGGAACAAACTGCCAGACAGACAGACAGACAAAACATTTAAAAATGGTTGTTTTGTTATACGTACCGTATATACTTTCATATCCATTTAGTAAAAAGCTGTTATTTTGATATTACAAACAGACACTTCAATTTTATTTATTTGTATAGATCAAGCTAACGACTAGCTCGTCTCGTTACCTTACATTATAAAAATAAAATTATAGGTGTCGCCTAAAAACACGTATATAGTGTCAACTTCTAACAGTTAACGAACTCTCAATTAGAATTGATTGAATTCCTGTTATGTTGACTTATCGTATTTACTTATGCTAAATCAGAATTGGGTTTCCAAACGGTAGCGATAAGGTGATAATATGGGATTGCTTGCTGTGAATAAACTTTAAATCCACAGTTTTAAGAGTCATTATCTATTTTGATAGTCCTATTAAGTTCTAAAATTATTTGTATGTTAAATATCCAAGATGAAAGTTGAAATAATATTAAATCCATTACCAGACTATTACTATCTATGAATTTGTGATCGCTATTACCTGAGTTTTTAGAACAAGAGAGACTGGGTCTTCTAGATTCTAGACAAGCCTATTGCATCGTCGAACTAGTTACGACTTGTCATCTATAGGTAACCCAATGCAAAGCTATAATCTATGTTAGTGGTCAAACGCAGGCCTATACTTTAAATACAAAAAAAAATGGGGGACAAAAAGAAGAAAAACTTCGATTTGTTCCCCTGTTACTGACAAGGGGACAAATCGAACTTTTATTTCCTGTCTGTCCCCCTATATGTCCTGTCTGTTTTGAATAGAAATAAAATATATTAGTTCAAGATTTTTTGCTGACCCTCAGCTCAACCTCGACTCTGACGGTAGGATCAGAGCAATTTATTTCTTCCAAAGGTTCTATATAGAATATTTTTCTTATATAACTAATGCATCTGTCTTAAAACAATGTATTATAGTTTATTCTCAGCACAAATATGAGGTATTCGTTGAAGTGATACTTCTTAGAGTTATAAATTGTACCTGGCCATAGAATGAAATTCAAAATGTGAACTCGTTCAACTTGTCAATATTATTCTCACTCCTGTTTTGTCTCTTGTCGAATAAATTATCTGCTACAGTATTTATCCAAGCTTCGTGAAATATGGAGAAAAAGCGTTAAAATTTATAGGTATGAAAGAAACTCTTGACAAAACTAAGCGAAACAAATAAAAATTATGATCATTACGGATTCAAGTGTAGCGCCTCTGAATCTCTTTGATACTTTTGGAATAACTATAAAGCTTATTCTTAACTGACTCTGAAATCCATTTGTGATACTGAGTTGGTATTTAGTCGATACCATGAGTGCAAAGAAGTTTATCATCCAGAAAACCACGATAACTTCCTACACTGGAGACCATAGAACATTTTATTAAACTCAAATCGATAATAAAGACACAGTACAGTTATTTGAAGACTAAAATAGCTTAACAACGATTGTTACATTTGCCGGTCACGTGAAGCGATATACTCCACAGAATTGAAAATGGAGAGACATAAATAAATGAACGGCAGTTTTCAAATATTTAATTTAAAATTTTGCAAATAATTAATGAATAAGCTTTCAGAAACTAGATACTAAATAACTTAATGGGAGAATGCTTGCTGGGAATGCTTCTCAGATTACAAAATCAATGATAAATAAAATTAAAACTCAAGTACAGCTAGTATTCATACCTTACCTTAAACAATTAATTCCTAACAAGCAACGACATAAAAGTAGGTAGATATTCAATTAGCTAATTGCAAAACAAGACTAGCGGCCGGTAACTGGTGTATTGTATATCTGTACTATATAGCAGTTCAACGACTTTTAAGGGCAGCATACGATGTTTATTACATCGGCAACGGTGTCAATTCTGCCGTCTCATACGTAAACATAATTGTAGTTTCACTCTCTCACTTTCTAAATAAAAACATGAGAAACGGATGGAAAATATTTTATATCGGTCAGATTAATTCATGAACTGGTGTCCAGTGTAAATTTAACGGCCATGAATTTATTAACGCCCTATTTATCAAATGGATGATTTTTGACAACTGTAAGACACACCTTTGATTACAGACCTGTCAAACAGCTTCCATCCCTTACTCAGGTTTGTTATTGGAAATAGAGAGCGTAACTAAAATTAGGCTTAGGAATGAGATGTTAAATCGACCCAATTTGGACACTTTTCTTGTTTCAAAAACTTTTGCGTTCCAAATTTCTGAGTGACACAGCAATTGTTTTGGGCAAGTATCAGGCTTCGGTACTATCAGGCAGGAGAGCGAGTGTGGCCGAGCGGGAACCAGTGAGACTTTCAATCTGACGCACTATAGATCGGATCTCGACTCCGCCAATGACTTATCGATTTATGTGCGGATTTATCACACTCTACGCACGTTCTACGGTGAGGGAAAACATCTTGAGGAATCCCGCAATTAGAGAAAATGTGACATCTACCAAGCTGCACTGGAGCTGCGTGGTGGATTGCTGCTGTAATACCGGCCTTCTCTCAGAGTGATTATGTGCCGGTATCCCAGCAGTACGAGCTAAGAGGCTGATAATGAACTATTAAGCAAGTGTTATCGAGAGCTTGAGCTTTCTATTAAGAAAGACATCCAGATGCAAGCATACAAATGGTGTAGAGAATTTTCTAGTGGTCGCCTGGCGAGACGGGCCTCGCTGCGATTTAGGCAATGTCGCTTTAAACTGGAATCCTATCAAATTTCTGAGACCATTTCACGCTGAACGCTGTTTTTATCTGCACTTTTAGAGTTGTCTCGGTTTTCCTTTTGTTTCCGTGCGTGCTCGGATAACCAAATTAGATTGGCAAGATTTTCCTTCAGAAGTATTTTCCTAGTTTGCTGGAAGTAGGTAATAATGTGTTTATTGTGAGAGTTGTTGATACTTTCGTACACTTGTTACGTTCTATATCTAATGCGTAATGCCTCATGCAGTGTTATCGGGTCGAAAACTCCTTGGGAATCGGAAAAAAAGTGTAGGTATAACCTTTGACAATACAATCTAAAAAAATTAATGATTTTACGCTTTAATAAGAAAGGCTTCCACTGGAATGTTTGTTGCTCTTACGAATGTAGCTCTCTCATGAGATTTATATCTTATCGCAACACAAATGCATCGTAAAACAGTTAATTTACTGAATTTAAATATTTTGTCACATACCTAGATGGTTTTAACATAATGGCATAACAAATATTACAAATCTGAACAGCCACTAAGTTGTAATTTAAAGTTTTATGTCAACCTCATTCCTAAGTAGTTTTAAAGTGGCATGGCTGAAACTTTACTACTTAATCACATTTTGCTGTAAACTACATTGTCGACGCAAATACGACTTCTAAATATGAGTTTCATTTGAAAGAAAATTGGGACGCGAGTAATATCCTGCGCAAGTCATTCTGGTGTTATTTAACTGGATTATGGAAAACATTTGAGGTTCTCTCTCATTAAATGTTGGATTTAATTAAAGATTTGACAGATACATTGCAAAGATGGACTAAGAATAATATTATGATATAAGCACACAATATGTACAGTATATAACATACAGTTTTAAGAGCAAAATGATTGAATACTAAGATATGATGGCAGCTTGGTTTGGATTTATTGTTTGGTCATAGCTGAGCCATCATAGCCTCTGGCATAGTATAAGCTTGCGGTATGAAGGCAATGGCAGGGTCCGCAAATCATTAACTATTATAAATGCGAATATGTGTTTGTCGGTTTGTACTTCTTTCAAGCAGCAATGGAAAAATGTATCGACGTGATCCTTTAAGTGTGAGTGAGATTGAGTGGAAACTAACATGGCAAAGTTTTATCTCGAAAAATGCATGGTCCCTGCGGAAATCTCAACGTAGGTAAAACCGCGGGCCGCAGCTAGTAAATATAAATAACAAGTTATAAGCAGACAAATTTTCACACGAGGGTTCTGTATGTTGTTGAAATTGTGTTAAAAGTGAAAGCACTACGTCCAACAATATTTGTAACTCCAGAGAAATAAACAACAAATGCAAACCCTGCAAAATCAAGTTAGGCAACCCTCTACATTGGGACTTAACGTCTATGGTCGCCAGTGATAAAACTCTACAAACAGCTAAATTAAGGTTTTTAATTCATTTAACAAGTCGATGGAACTAACGTTACATAAATAAAAAACATGACTTCCCTACCCAGTATCATTTGGGATGGTCATTTAAAAGCTATGATAGAATAAAGAAACTCACATACATACATACATAAACCCTTAAAACATTACACTCCTTTTCGTGCAGTCGTGTAATAAAATACATATTTATATGAAGCTCATTGTTAACACGGTAAAAGAGTGTGTCATCTATGGTGAGTATTGCCAGTGCTATAACAACGATTTTTTTCCGCAATTTTGTTACTTTGCGATCTATTTACATACCACACACATTCAATATCAAGTAACTATCCACCAAAGTCGCAATAGTGTGAAGCTACTTAAGTTGTATGAACAAAACTCATATAAAACTTGAGTTCTCGCAATAGTTCAGCAATTAGCCAATGAGAGTAAGTTTGTGATTTCTCGCACCGATAACAACCACTCGGAGGTCAGAGTCGCAATTAATGTTGTCAACTGTTTCCTTTGAGGAATGAGTGGATTTAAGAGCTTGGAATTGGCTCACGCGGTTTAATTTTGAGAGATACCTTTGAGAACGTATAAAAATCAAAGCAATCACGAAAGTCTTAGGCAATTTCGCATAGACTGTCACCAAGCTGTGTGCATGCATTACTGTGTTCCGGTTTAATAAGCAAAGTACACTGAGAAAAATGTAAAGTTGGAAGCGCCGTAATAACGACCGATTTAGTTGGTATGAAGGCAAAAAACCGACCAAACGTAAAACGAACAAAAGCGCCTTCTACAGTAGAAGGCGTTATACTAGTTACGTAAGGCGATTTCAATAAACTACGATACTATGAATAAGACTCTTAAACTACGTTATCAATCGTACTATTGAACAGATTAACCGTATTCAATTAGCGTAAAACATAGTAAGTCAGTTAGAAATGGAAGGACTGACGGTGGAATTCGACTTCCGCAAGGCGATTTGAACGGTAATTAGGGTGCTTATGGAACACCCGTGAACCTTCTGTAAGGCAATATCTGACGTATTGAAAGCCAAATTGAACTCTCTAAGGCGTTTTGCATCTCTCGTTACTGTGGTTTAACCTATTATCTAGGAATTTAGAATCTGCTCGTAAAGCGTTTTCTGTCCTAGTACAAACCTAAGGCCCTTATTTACAGTTATATACCCTGTAAACTAAAGCGTTTCAAGCTTCTTGTAAGTTGGTATAAAACTCGTCACGTGGGACGGGACTCGTGGGAGTACTGAGCCTGTCCAGTCACCAGTGGCTCCAAAAAAATTCGGTGCGAAAGACCAAACTTTACTTACCCAACCACCTACCAGAAAATATATACTAAATATTACCAAATACCAAATACTTACCAATGTAGAAGACTCAATACAAACTGTGAGAGCGCGCTCTTCTTGTCAACAAAATTTTAAATTCACGCGCGGCCTATGTAACGCTTGTAACAAACCGCTTGCGCGATTCAGACCGAGTCAACTTTCTACACTAACGCCATCTATCGAAAACATTAGTAAGTAACTTAACTAAATTGAATTGTGAATTGAATGGTAGGTTAAAATAAGTAGGTAATGATTATTATACAATATACAGAATGTAGGTAATGTATTTTAACCGACTTCAGAATCGGAGCTTATTTTTATTACGCTTTTACTTCTTGCAATGTTTGTATGTGTGTATGTATGTTTCTTTAGGTCAAATCTTGCAATCTAAATTTGACCCACTTCCCGGTGTTCGATTGAACCGAAATTTTATACACATATGCAAATCGGATGTCAATGTAATATAATGATGTCACAGAGCTGGTCTGATGATGGAGTCTGAAGGTGGCCTTAAGAACTCTATAACGACACAACCTAACCCCGTCGAGTTTGGGCTCGTTTGATTTGTCTTTACAAGTACTCTGACCCTTGATGATGTCCAGGGTCCTGATGACGAAGCCAGAAATTGACCACAGGAACTCTGTAATGAAATGACGTAGCCCCATTGAGTTTGGGCTTATTTGATTTGTCTTTATAAGTACTCTGTTCCTAGATGATGTCCAGAGTCCTGATGGTGGAGCCAGAAGGTGGCCACAACATTATTTTATAAAAACATTTCTGGAAAAATATATTTTTCCAAAAAATTCTTATTGTACCTCCGTTATCTATTATGTTTTTACGATTTTTCCAATTATTCGGAGACGATTTGCTTGGAAATTGAATTAAAATCCGTTCAGCCTTCCAGACCTGAGTGGTTAAACCTCGGAAAATTAAAAATGGAATAAAAAACCTTTCCGCACCCCCTCTTTTAGTAAGAGTATCTTACCCCTCCCCCTCCATCCCGAAGCCGCGTGGCGTAGCTAGTAGGTACCTAATAAATGTAATTGCCTTTGTGGTATGTATGTCGCTTACAACTTTGTGATAGCACAAAAACCGCCTGACATGGAATCAGTTTTCACCCTATATGTAATGCTTTAATGTTGGTCTGGCTGTTCAATGTAAAGACCATAAAGTCGATGCTTTACACCATGATTTAAATCATAAAAAACCTTTCTCGGTTAATATGTACCGCTAATGTGCGTTGTTTTAAGACTTCTATCTTGCGTTAGTTTCGTTTGAATGTTGGGTATATTTCGTGTTAAATATACAAATATTAACCTTTTCGTATACAAAATATTACCATCATTACGTTGATATTTCTTAAATATGTGCCGCCCTCTGCGTAAGGCGTTTATTTGAGTCTGAACTGCTATATTAACTGGAATACGGTTAATTCCGAATCTCCTTTAAGGCACGTGTGTTTCGGCGTTTTACGTACCGTGTAATTGACTATACCGTTTGTGGGTTTTCGCTTAGCTAAGCGAAAATCAACGTACGATTAACAAATTGTCCTGACGTATTTATAATTTAACCGTATAAGACTAAATTCACCTTAGGCTCAAAATCTATTTTTCTCAGTGTAGGCAGTGAAATTACTGGCATACAGACTTAATACCTGATGACCCAAGGTAGCGAGCACACTGCGGTGCAAGAATTTGTGTTTCAGTTTCTGGTGGCACTGCAGTTATTGTGGGCAGGCGTTATGCTCCCGCAGGCAAACAGCTTACTCGCCTTGTTATTTAATTGTGAAAAAATGTTGCTACCGTTTTGTATTCGTCGCAGTCAAAGTTGATAAAGGTTAGTCGGATTTAGAGCTCGAAAATCTTACGTAGAATAGTCCGACTGAAGGGAAGGATTGTGTAATCAGCGGCGCGAGTACGGAAGTCGGTTCGATAAATTTGTCGAACCGAAAAACTCGACAAATTTATCGAATGTTGCGAGTACCGAAGTCTGATCGTAAAGTATTGTAGTAGCTCTATATTCTCTTTGGTTTCGACCTAGCTTTTCGATAACTTTTGTCGATTGTTTCGAGGCTCGATAAATCCCACTTTATCGATTTGAACTGTCATTTTTATTGAATTTTGTCGAATATTATCGACCCGAATAGATCCATACTTGCGCCGCAGTTAATTGTAATATTGTCGAAACAAATGAATCGACTAATAAGAAATGTCTAGAAGAACCCTCTTCTACCCGATGGTCCGTTACATCAAGTGACTTGAAGTAAATTACTTCACATCGGCAGAATGCGGAATATGTGATCACAATTAAAATTAAAATATCAACTGTCACAAGCAATTATGACTGAGTGTTTGTAAGTTTGTTTCGCGCAGAAACGTAACAGGATAGACGTCTTTTTTGCATAGAAAAGTTTTGCGTGACATTTTCCTGGAAGATGAACGATTAAACTGTAAGAATTCGTGTGTAAATAGGAAGTTGAAATTATTATTAATTTAATTCTCTAAGACTTGAATACTAAATTAAGTTGCCGAATAATATACAGATACGGACAAAGCTCAAAACATAATTACGTTAGAATTTGAATCCGTATCATATAATTACACCCATTTATCAGACGCACGTCAGGGGACGAGATGAGCTCGTGTGTCAGCTACGAATTACAGATTTATGCGAGAGTGTTGGATATTACCAAGGGAGGGCCGTTCTCGTTAAAAATATATCTCCGTTTCTCATACATTTTTTCACCATTCCGCTAAACAGCTTAATGCAAAATCTGTAAGTACGGCACACATACTAATTGTTTATGCACACTAAGAGACCACAAATAAACTTATTAATAGTTCACAGACAAAAAATAGGACAGCAAGATCGTCTGCAAAGTGAATTCGATTAAATGTATCTGGCCAGCGGTGCAAGTACGGAAATCGGTTCGATAAATTTGTCGAACCAAAAAACTTGATAAATTTATCGAATGTTGCGCGTACCGAAGTCTGATCGTAAAGTATTGTAGTAGCTCTATATTCTCTTTGGATTCGAGCTAGCTTTTCGATAACTTGTCGATTGTTTCGAGGCTCGATAAAACCCACTTTATCGATTTGAACTGTCAATTTTATCGAATATTATCGACCGAAAAGATCCGTACTTGCGCCGCTGATTTGGGCCTGATGCGTTCGCACCCGCTACGTACGCCTTACCGCATCTCCTTGTTTCTATGAGCTGTGGATATTACTGTAATGCAGGGAGTCAACTTGCAATATCGATGACAACATATCGTTGATTTTTTCTGTCGTATCTTACTCTAATTGTTTGCAGTGTCGTATCAACGATCGAACGAACGATATCAATTAGGCAATCAAAAAAGATTTTTCCGGTAGTTAAGTCTCTGTAATAAGCCAATCTTTAGGTATATTCCTTTGTATTGAAACATGATTGAAAACGGCGATGCATCTGCTTTTAGTTGAACGTAATTTCGTAGTTTTAATTTAGTTAAGGAAAAGAGAGATCATTAAGTGTAAATATTTCTATATATTTCTTTAAAGTTTAGGCAGTTACATTTTTTTTTTTTGTTACAAAAAATATGAATGTTGTCTTTCAATCATGAATAGTTGTCATTCAACATAATATAATATTGAGCAGTTTGAGACAAAGCCGGTTTTAATAGGGTTTTCATGCGATTTTAAAAAAAAATTTGTAATTCCATTTAAGCAAAATATTTTTAGCTAAGTATTTTCTTTAAGCACTTGACTGTAATCTTGTATTTTGCTGGTAAATAAGAAATGGAAATGTATATTTGTGCAACGAAAACCAAGACTGTTTGGTTTAGATATCGCCCTAAGTAGGGCTAGTTCAGATATATTCTTAGGAATGTCGTTTCTATATCGTATCGTGACGATTTTGGAAACTTTTTTGGAAATAGACCCCCTTACATTAACGGCATCTCTAGACGAAAGTAAAAGTTAAATAATTCCTTCATGTCTTTTCTTTACTTCTGGGGTTCTAAGTCATTCTTACTTTGTTTATTTCTAATCTTGCTTTTACAAAATATAAACTATTTATGATTATCGTGCTGTATTGCACATTACTGCTTGGCGGCAGACTACACGAGCAAAGCGGTGGAAACCACCCAGATAGACACTCGCAGAAAAGTTGATCCTACCACCTGTTAAATCAAGGTAGCTAAAATATTTTTCTCACTTTTTAATTTCTTGTACTTAAGCACGTTAAGCAAACAGAAAGGTCTCTTGTACATAATTACTATTTGCTTACCCCAATATTAACAAAAGGCGGGTCTATCTGCACAAGTCAGCGATTCGGGGCTCTCTTTGTTAATATTGTTCTCTCTATAAAAAGGAACTCGTTTGGTTTTATGAAGTCCGCTCAGACGAAGGAATTATCTTGGTGAAATCTATTTTGAAATGATGAATGAGAATGAAAAATATTTGGAAGGAATTGATGACTTAGCACAAGAGATTGTCGCTTGAGATGTATTTACTATAGGAGCGGGAACTTGTGCGACTTTCAAGCCGAGGTACCATAATTCGAATCTCGACCTATTATGACGTGTATCAAGTTATGTGCGGATTTATCACACTCGCTCTAAAACAGCGAAGGAAAACATCGTAAAACCGCATATTCAGAACCTTTGAAAATTCGAAGATATTGTGACATCAACCAAGCCTTACTGGGCCTGGCCTGATGGATTATGGCTCATACTCTCACTTTCTAAGAATCCCAGACCGGCCGGACTCCCAGCCGTGGTATAGGTATACCAGAATAACGTATCTGATGGGTGAGCCTATTTCTCGAATAGGAATTGAGGGCTTTGACGGATAACGAGGTTTGTAAATTCACCGAGGTCTGCTTAGGAAAGTTATTAGTCAGGGTAATTGTTTGTTAATTGACTTTTAGATAGCCAATCAAATAATAAAGCCGCCACTGAAAGTCACTTGAAATGCTTCCTGTAATGTACATACTAAAAGTCAATTACTAAATCTCCAAAATATACTTGAAATAGAAAATAGCTTTGGTCTATACATTTGAAATTTTACTTTACTACAACTTCAGGTTCACATAAACCAAGTCCACTTTGTGACAAGAAAAAAAACTGCTTTAAAAAAGCGACGAACCGACTTCAGTGACCAACTACTTAACCGATTTTGATGAAATTTATATAGGATCAAGCTGAAAGTATATGCTTTCAAATAAAAAAGAATTTTCCAAATCGGTTCATAAATGACAGAGATCTGAGGTAACAAATATAAAAAAAATACCCACCGAATTATTACCTCCTTTTTTGGAAGTCGGTAAAAATGTGGCAGATATGATTTGTTGGTATATTTTCATACCCTTTATAGGTAAGCGTTTAACCACTAATTAATTTATAGTTCCTTACCCTCGATAGGAAAAACAGAAACCTTATACGGTCTAATAAAAACTGCCTCTTTCTTATATTTCACTGTTTACTGTTGACTCTCCTGTAAAATAGCGAAAGGAAAGTGCATTTCGGAGAAATGGCCATTAACGTGCTGTTAACAAATGAAAACCGCAACTATAGCTCAATAGACAAGGTTACAGAGGTGACAGCACTTCTGTCACCTTGCTGTACACAACCTACAATCGATTAAACAATTTTTGTTATTCGCGGACATTTTTAGTCGCCAAGCAGTAATGTGCAAGCATTACTGTGTTCCGGTTTGATGAGCAGAGTATCCAGTGAAATTACTGACTGGGCTTATGAGACTTAATACCTAATGTCTCAGGGTAACGAGCGCACTTCAGTGCCGCGCAGGCCTTTTTGTTTCAAAGTTCTGAGTGCCACTGCAATTGTTATGGGCCGGCGTTATGCATACCATCAGGCAAACGACCAGCTCGTCTCGTTACCAAACACAGAAAAAAAACAATTATAAAGCATCTGCAATGGTCCGATTCTAAAAATTTACAATAACCCTGAGGTTCTATAGGCTACATTTTTATTCTGACGCGTATGAAGCCGCGGGCAAAAGCTTATTGTAGATAAAGCGTGTATAACACCTTCGATTAAGATAAAGAATAAACACAATCCCGAATTTAAAAAAAAAGTCAATTTCTAGCTTCGATGTTAGAATTCTCCTCTGTTATTAATTGACGATGTGGTTAAGGACGGATAGGTAGAGGGTGTAGGGGTAATCCTTTAGGGTGAGTAAGAAGTGTGAGCTCGGGGATCGGCAATTATACAGCTTTTCCTTTTCCCCACGCCATAGTAGAAACAGAAAAGTACGTTATCTGTATAGAGCACTATGATTGTGATAGTGCGTGTTTTTATAAGGACTATAGGTACTGATAGTCCAACGTCTTATACAGCGTCACCGAACAGAGGGAGAGCGCAGAAGCCCCAGAAATTGGTGTGTGCGACCAGCTCAAGGGCACCGTTTGGGGTGTACTACGCAGTACTTCGAACCTCGGCGAATGCGTCCGTTTGATGTGGGCCCTAATGCTCTTCTTGTGGGCCAGAGTAAGGCTCGCGGAAGTTTTTGTGATTCTAGTTGTTCTAAAGCCTACACTATCGAGAAAGGCAGGAAAGTCGACGGCGTGGCGACGGTGAAGTGAATAGTGCGTTACCAAATACATTGCAGCTTTTATCCGTCCGCGCCAGTGCGGACGCACCACAAGACACGACTCAGACTGCCAAGACTGCCCAGTGAATGGACATTATCCATGTGGCGCGTGCGCATTGGTGTACAGACCTAATACATTTCGCTGTACACACATACTATTCTACAAATATAACATATCTACCTACTATTCAGTTTCTACAATGTCCAAGCCATCATTACACCCGAATATTGCATAAACGGTGGCCTTATCTAAATGTGACCATCAATCCGCTACTGGCACCGTCATTCAATCATCTCAATTGATATAAAATGGAGATGCGTGTTAACCTTCTGTTCGCTTTGTCGTTCGCAAGATATTTTTTGAACTTCGTTGTGATACGTCTATAAAAGCGATTGTAGGTATGTTGTTGTAAATCAAGACGTTAAAAATAATGTTTGTTAAAAGCAAAAACTCAAAGCATAATATGTAACACAAAACAAAGTAGACTAATATATATGGTGTGAAAGCCCTTAATGTTATAACATTAAGGGCTTTCACACCTATGAAAATAAGGATGCTACACCACTAAACCAATTCAGCTGGTAAGTACGTTATGTTGCGATTCGAGTAGCGGAACCTCACGCGAGTCAGTTCAATTGTAGGAATCGGAGCATTTAGCATTCTAGATGATTTAGTAAATACGGTGTACTTCGGCCTTTTTACACAGATATAGTTTGTGGGCCGGAGAGTGACACTACTTTGTATCCCGGAAAATGCACGGCTCCTGTGAAAATATCCACGCGGGTAAAACCGCGAGCAGAAGCTCGCAAAATATATAACATAGCATATATATAATATAGCAAGCTCCTTGGGCTCGCGCCCTTTTCCCGTTCAAGACAAACGTATATGGCGCCAGGGTAGAACGCCATACATTTCATCTTTACAGCGACCCGGCCGCGCACCCGTAGCGCTTTGTATATCAAGTCCCT
Organism: Crocallis elinguaria; assembly: GCA_907269065.1. Taxonomy (NCBI): domain Eukaryota; kingdom Metazoa; phylum Arthropoda; class Insecta; order Lepidoptera; family Geometridae; genus Crocallis; species Crocallis elinguaria. Next base: position 7,394,837 of record OU026076.1, read on the forward strand.
AAGGCTAGACTTTGCTCGCTCACTTCAACGAAAATCATTTCACAAAAGCACCAAAGAAAACCGCTACCCACCCAACTTCCCTTATTTTACCTCAAATCAACAGTCCAATCACGATCCCAGTGAAACTTTGAAGATTCCACAGAAAATACCTAAACCTACTACACTGCCAGTGTTCAAACGTGTGTAGGCGAGTACATCGGCCCAATCAGTCACCAATCGTTGCCGCGCTGCCAACCGTAAAATTGCTTGTCTTGCTTAAACACACCTCTTGGATTGCGATTGCGATCCCGATGATTAAAGTTCGCTCGTTTCGCTCATTCAGACGTTTCCGCAAGAGGAAATTGCTTCGAATGCTTACTGAGCTACCCGGAACTATGAAAACGTATGTCGCCGATGTATCCAATCGAAATGTTACTCGCATTTTAATTAGAATCGAGTAATTTTTCGTTTTTGTTTTTTTTACACTTTTTTAAGCTAGACCCACACTATTATTAATGCGAAAGTGTGTTCGTTGGTTTGTTTGTTTGGTTAGCGACGGAGCAACGGATCGCCGTGAATTTTTACACAGACATAGAGTGAGAGAAACGGCGGGAGAATGACCTAGGCTAATTTGTGTCCCGGAAATGCACGGGTACTGTGAGAATATCTACGCGGGTAATCCGCGAGCAGAAGCTAGCAAAATATATAAAAGCTCTTTCTTAAAATAGAAACTAAAGCTTGACACGGTTCAGAAAAAGAAACAGGCGGTACAAACAATCTTTCGATGGACGGGGATGTTATTTATTAACCCTGCGATGTAGTTTATTTTCTGACCAAAATATTTTAAAATTTGGAGGAATTACTTGTGACTAAAATAAATTATTATAATTTATAAGAGTAATCAGCTTCATGAAATCAAATGATTGTATTGTCATCCAAACTTCATACACATTTTGATTTCGATACGACAAATTAGAAGTAGGTTAAAATTGACTTCCAAGTTTCCATTACACATCATAAGTGAAGCTAATAATAGTTGGGTCTACCTTAGAATCCTTTTTTATTTTCAGAAAAAATCTCTGGAAATAACTAGAAATGTACTTTACATTCGATACCGAAAAAGCTTTTAAATTCTAAAGTCTTTGACAAAGATACTGGCGTAACAATTCCACCGTTTCCTTATCAAATTTTTTTAAAAGGAAAGAAAATGTTTGCTCATTCTCTGCCGGCTGCAATTTCAATTATATGGGTCGACTTCCAAGCAATTTTCGAGGAACAAAATTTAAATAATGAATTTATTATGTTGATCTAAGTCACTTACAGTGACGGGAGAAAACGTGATTAAATAATAATAACGTCAAGAAAAACTATTTAAATTAGCGCACGATTCACTAATAGGTACATTTATATATTGTACAACCAGTGGGATAACAAGCAAGCGACATCGACGGACTTACGTAACATCAGCAGCGTAAGTACGGAAGTCGGTTCGATAAGTTAGTCGAATCGATAAAAGTGATGAATTTATCGAATGTTGCGAGTACCGAAGTCTGATCGTAAAGTTTTGTAGTAGCTCTATTATTCTTTTTGGATTCGGCCTAACTATTCGATAACTTTTGTCGATTGCATCGAGGCTCGATAAATTATATAAAAAGTGGATAAAACCCACTTTATCGATTTGAACTGTCAATTTTATCGAATTTTATCGATCGAGAAGATCCGTAGGTACTAGCGCTGTAGGTGAGATTGCGGTCAAACGCAAGCCTATTCAATATAAAAAAAACAATTTAGGCTACATTTCATGTCGTTAAAAAATATGAAAGCCGCAGAACGCAGCTTGTTATAAATAGCTCTACAAAATTTAAACGGTAGATTGATACATTCTAAATTAACTTCCCCTCATTTATATTATTAAATTTATAAAAATATATTTCGTCCTCTGTCTCCATTAATATCAAATTCAAAAGAGGCCCAAATCTACATTTTCGTTTATTGCCTTCAGGAGTTTTTTCATTAGTATAGCAGGTTATTAACATCTTCACCAAAAAAATATCATTTTTAAAGCGCTGAGAGCGCTTAGCAATTCATATTACACCAAGTTTTACTACGTAAGGTGTCCATGTCTAAGTAAAGGTCAGCTCACACTGAGATGCGACATGACGCAACGCGCACTTTTTAATATAACAATATATTTTCACGCGCACTTTATAACATTACATAGAGCAATAATTATTTGCTACACAAAAATGTTCGCTTGAACCTTTTTTCACCGCTTTAAAGCACGTTGTTGGAGAGCGCGAAAGCGAATTGAATACGTGTCAAAAACACCTCATGAGAAATTAGAATCTTTGTAACCGACTTCAAAAAGGAGAAGTTTCTCAATTCGTATGTATTTTTATGTGATGATTTTACTCGATTTCTTCTCTAATTGTCAACCAATGATTCTTTTTTCGTGAGTAGGGTGTATCTCAAGGCTGGTCCTTTATAAATTTTATGAAAGAACTAGCTGTGCCCCGCGACTTCGCCCACGTAACCTAAGTTACTCCTTATAACATCAGCTATCTGCCAGTGAAAATCCCGTCAACATCGGTCCAGCCGATTCGGAGATTACCCGGAACAAACAGACAGAATTAAAACAAAAATTGAGCTTTTTTATAGCTACCGTATATACTTTCATATGCATTTAGTGAAAAGCTGTTATTTTGTTATTACAAACAGATACTTCAATTTAATTTCTTTGTATAGATGTATAGATATCACTTTTATAAAAGCAATTTTTATTGTGTAGCAAATAAGTTTTATATTGTAGAATAGCTACATTGAAAAGTGCGCGCTGCGTCGCTTCGTGTCGCGTCTCGGTGGACTGACTTCAGTTAAGAAAAGCTTAAGTACTCATGTTTTAAAATAAATAAATCGTTAAATAGTAGTGGGTTCAGACAGCACCCACTACTATTCTAGTAAAGGCCATTGATTAATTTTTAATCTACCAGCTTTCACCAAATTCGGAACAAACCTAACACATGGCAGCTAGCCAGAACGAAGCCAGATTAAAAATAGATTTAGAGCTAAAAATAAAGAGGCTTTTGAGGGCAGCACCGGTTTGTAGTTAGCAAATGTCGCTTCTGGAGATATGATTCCGTTTTGGCACACTTGGCAGAGTTGGTGGAATGTAATTCATATGTAGGTTTAACCTCGTTTCATTGGATTAAATCATGGGTTAAATATCGAAATGCCATTGAAAGTGGACTGAGCGTGGTCTATGCCATGCTAAAGAGTGAAAATGCTCGAGTCCAACACCTCTACAAAAAAGATCCGTACGGAATGTATAATATGAAAAGCGCTTCTACTGAAAAAATATTTTGCCACTGATTTCTCACTGCTACGTCGAAACCTATCAATTTAAAAACTCATCAATGCCGTTGGTTTCCTTTCATTGGAAGAAATATTACCTGTCTAATGGCTCTCAGATCTTTGATCAGCTTTCAATTTTCTACCGTTGCAGCTCAGGACTGTCTACTTTTAAAGTAACAATTTCTACTAAAACATTTTTAAACTATTAAATAAAGACTATTAAGACGAGCAATAGTTTGCCTGGTAAGCATAACTCCAGCCTATAACAATTGCAGTGCCACTCAGAACCTGATACATAAGGTATTATGTCTGATACTCCCAGTAATAGGTGGTAGGACTAACTCTTCTGCAAGTGTCCGTGTGGGTTGGTACCACGGCTTTGCTCGTGAAGTCTGCCGCCAAGTAGTATATGTAAGCATTATTGTGTTCCGGTTTGATGAGCAGAGCAGCCTGTGAAATTACTGGGCTTATGAGACTTAATACCTAGTGTCTCAAGGTAACGAGCGCACTGCAGTGCCGCGCAGGCCTTTGTGTTTGAGTGGCACTGCAGTTGTTATGGGCCGGCGTTATGGTTACCAACAGGCAAACGACCGGCTTGTCTCGTTACAAAATACCATAAAAAAATAAAAAAAGTCACTGACTATAAACAAAACCAAAACATCAAACCGTAATACAGTAACGCTTGCACATTTATGCTTCGCGGCAGACTATACACGAGCAACCTACCACCCAGACGGCTAAACAATATTTTGTTTGTTTTGTTTGTTTGACTAAAAAATATTTTGTTTCGACTTGTAAGTCGAATGGTATGGTCGAGGTACGGTAGGTATAAATACCATGGGAAGTAATTTGGTCACAGATTATGTAATAACTTGAACTTGCCCACGGGTAACCCGCAGAAAAAAATAGCTTCATAAAAAACTGTCCAAGTTAAATCGATTATAAGAGAAAACTTCGCCCTGAAGCACCACCTAGCGTATCTGGATAGGAAACTAAGTGATTTTTAGTGGTCATAAAGTTCTACTTTACGAGCGTATTTAAGGTTGCTTACAGTTTCTGTATCTCTAGAACTTTATCTCGCTATTGTATTTAATGATCCGAGTTTAATCAAGAATAAAAGGCTCTACCACTATTTAAAAAGATAATGTAAACTGCAAATAGTCAATAGTGACCTGGTTAGGGACAGTAATCAACACAAGCAATAATATTGTTATACTCGAAAAAATCGTACTTTATACATACTAGCTGCTGCCCGCAGTTTCACCCGCGCGGTGATATTGGATTTCATGGTTTATATTTTATTGCTTGGGACCCTAATTTTTTTTCTAAAATAAAAGTAGCCTATGTTACTCCTTATAACATTAGGTATCTAACAGTGAAAGTCCCGTCAAAATCTGCCCAGCCGTTTCGGAGATTACCCGGAACAAACAGACAGACAGACAAAAATCATTTTTAAAATAGGTACCGTATATACTTTCATATGCATTTGGTAAAAAGCTGTTATTTTTATATTACAAACAGACACTTCAATTTTATTTATTTGTATTGATTAGTAATCACTAAATATAATCAATTATTAACCTCTGTTCGCATGACAGGGGTCTCTAAAACAACAGCCTATATCAACAACGCTCCCGGAACAGACATAACAATTAATTATTTATCGGCTGCCTATATGTATCTATTTTGCCAATTAATAATAATTATAACTGTTTACCTACGTGAGTAACCTATCACGTTCGATGCGGAAAGTAGGTTACTGAATTAACACAATGTGGTTCTCTAGGGAAAAAGTTTGGCAGCCAACTCCGAGCTATTTATCCTTACCACGTACGACATACCGTCTGCCCAATGATATTGCTCTATCTACTAAGCAACGAAATAAAAAATTAAATAGTTCCGGAGTTGCGTAGGCACAACTGTAAATTATTTTAAAACGTAAATTTTCTGCTTGCTGGTAAAATAGCAATAGTAAAGGTAAAAAGCATACACTATTTTTTACAAAATCGAGTTATAAACGAGCTCACTGCAGTGCCATGCAGGCCTTTGTGTGTCAAAGTTCTGAGTGGCACTGAAATTGTTATGCTAACGATCAACTGAAAAGAAAAAAAATGCATTTCATCTCCAAAAATGCACTGTTTCTCGGAGAAAACGGGTAAGCTGCGGCATGAGACAAGCTATCTTGCGGTATCATTAAAATAGTCGTTAAGTATAAGCTAAGAGCTTGTGCTCGTCTAAATTCAGACCTATTAAAACTAACCCAAAATCAAATACACTCTAACAAACATAAATAATGCGTGCATACTGGTATGAAGGAAAAGGCGCCAATTTCCTTATAATTTTAATCAGGAAACATAAAAAACCGCTTTCCACATTTAACCACGCAACTTGTGACATATTAAAAATAATGGCTGACATTTGCCGGGAATTGAAACTCAAATATGTCTTCGTAACAAGACTAACGTTATATGTTTCATTCACGATTTACACTTTCGGACAGTATCGCAACTAGATCGGTTTTGGGAACAATAGACATCTAAAAAAAAAGAAAATTATATTGAATTTTATAAACGCGTATTTGAAAAGCAAAGGAGTACAGCGCCTGTCTTTGTCTATGTTTTCAGAAAAAAAAAACAGCAGCAATTTTTTCATCCCTTTGTGCATCCCGCGTTGATAGGATCGAAGGCTAAGAGGGTATTCTCAAACATAAAAATGCGAGTGCTCCATTTTAAAATACTAGCTACGAGTTCAGAACGAGTGTGACCGCACCTGTACGTTCCATTGCTCAGTTTGTTCACCTCACACCTGGTCTGTCAATCCCGCGGGGAATTGTATGAAGTTGAATAAGTCAATATAAAAGTGTATTGTGCTTTATTAGAGTACAAAGTTTGGAGTTCGCACGTTCGTTCCGGCAGTTTAATAGGATTATTACAAGGGTAACGTTTGTGACCTTGACGATAATAATTGTTACGGGACTCGGAGGGTAGGGTAAAAATATTCTGGAGCAGTTATCGTGCCTATCTAGTTTGCAGTTTAATTTGGTCTGGAATGTTTTATTTGAAGATCCACAAACAGACATTTTTTGGTCTTGAAAGTTGTTTTTTACTCTTTTTTGGCTTTGCAAGCCTGTTTTTATATTATCCTTAAAAATGTAGTTTCACTCAATACTTGTAAGGCTGTCTGACAACATTAATATATTGTAGGTAATAAAATTACCACTTACAAAATACGCAATTTTTTAACACTCCTTTTTGAGGTTAATTTTCTTGTCTGTAGTAACTACATATTTAAATTTTTTGTAAATAAATGCTATTCCAATGAAAGTGCAACCAGTTAGCAGCGTACCCCCTGACGGCACTGCTTCATTGCAAAGCCGACTCGTTGATTTTTCAACTAAATTTTGTGGTTATGACAGCGTAATTTTTGCAGACGATTCCAAGGCATTACATATATAAATATACAATAAGCCCTATTACATAACACAAAGGAAAATTTAGTCGACTCGGTGTCTTAAATGCAAATTGCCAAAGTACCGAAATAGCCGAGATAGCTGAAATGTTGTCGTAAAACAAGGCTTTTACGTGACAGCGATGTGTGGAAAGGTCGCTTGCGTAGGAGCTGTTTGCTATTCGTTTGGGCTTACACTCATGGAAAAATAACACGGAAATGTTTACGCCACTACAGGCATATATCAGTGTACATTTCAGTGAACGTTGTAGTAACCATATTTTTACTGTACTACGTGCTGCATAAAGGAATAGAGAATTTATTAATTTCTTACTAAAGCTAAATTAAACGAGACCAGCACATCGTTTGTGTGTTGTTTTGCAGCGCTATCCAGAACTTTGACACCAAAGACGCGCATAAAAAAAAAAGATTACACAAGCAAGGCGGTGGAACCCCCCTAGATGGACATTTGCTGAAGAATTAGTCCTACCAAATGGAACAATAGAGTTCTAAAAAAAGATCTGCATGCGTGCACGGATAGGTATGTATTTTATATGTATTTTACCTGACATTAAAGATCGATTAACTATATTTAGACCATGTTTTTGTGTGATAGTTTTTTATTGTTAGGAGTTAGAGTTCTGTTTTTGTTTGTATTTTTTATTCTATAGATAAATAAAAGGTTTTATACCTCACATGTTTTTGACAAATAAATTTATCTTTCTCTTATCTATTGTACAAGCTTATTTAACGTGAAACAAGGCAATGATGCTGAAGTTTAGATTTGAAGCACACACATACGAAGACAAGAAAAACTTAAATGATACGCTTTTTTTTTATATTTAATATCTACACTTTTTTATTAAAATACCATAAACTAAAATAACTAAATAAAATACACACTAATTTATTTACAATCTTAATCTAATAATCCGCTGCCAGTAGGCAACGTTCCCAAAATGCTGGCCGCATTGCCACGTTGAATGGCAATGCTTAATCTTTGACCAAAGTAGACGCCAGCATTTTGGTCACGTGTGGCTTCGACCTGACGCCCTGAAAGTTCTTTAAAAATTTTTTTCTTTCTTTAATGATACGCTAAGAGTTGACGAATAAGATATCATACAGTTGAAAGCAGTATTTTACAGTCGAGCTCGAGAAAGGGAAAACTCCACTCTGAATATCCATTCAAAGGCCGCCAGCGCACAATGCCGGTAATCTGTTTTATGGCAATACTACATAAAAGTAACTGCGGTCTCACTTATTTCAGAAATTCTCTACCAATTTCCCACCAGTTTTCCAAGTTTTCCAAGAATATTTTAAGACCACAACGCCGCAATAGTTGGAAGTGACTGAAATTCAATTTCATGATTCAACTGAAAAGTATGTTTCTTTACCGCAGAAACCGGTAGACTCCGGTATTATCCGGTACCCCTCTTGCAACGGCCCTGACATGTATGGAACTAGGACGCGGCAGACAAAGGCGGGCTCCTGTCATATCCATACACTGTTTTTAATTTACTGCTATCGGGATCTTGGGAATATGCAAGCTAACACAATAAAAATAAAAATTTAGATTAAAATCTTAATCCTTGTTAAATAATACAGTTATAAAACATTTGAGTTTCTACCGGTTTTCTAGATTTAGCGAACTATCAACTTCATGGACTTAAATCTTATCTTATCTTAATTTTTACTTCCTACTAAAATAATAAACGCGAAAGTTTGTGAGGGTGTATGTATGGATGGGTGTTTATTACTCTTTCCCACAAAAACGGCTAAACGGATTTTGATGAAACTTTACAGTAATATAGCTTACACAACACAATAACACAAAGGCTACAATTTATAAGGAAATGAAAGACGCGGGTGCAGCCAGTTTTTTATATAGACGTTTGATTCTCATGAGAAAACGAATTGATAGATATCATAAAAAAATAGAGTCAAATACCCTATCGACATATGTATTTGTTAAGTTACCATGTTACTATAGATATTATCATAAATAATCCTTAATTAAATTCCATACATTTTTATCTTTTTTGTTATCGTTAACAAAAGTGATAGAGTCTAGACCCTCTGACATAATTAGAAATTCAGCAATATGTTTGAACCGGGCAGCACTTGGATGGGTGACCGCCGCCATATATTACTTAATGCTTCGAGTCCTATTTTTGTCATAGACTAACCGCACAATTGGCACGAACGCGGCCACTAGACGCAGCCACTAGATGCGGCCTCTAGACGCACGTGTAGCCACAAAGTAGAGAGAACAGTAGGGGAGCTCGGGCGCTTTTTGACGACCTAAGCAGCCAAGCGGCTCTTTTGTTCTCTCTGTCAGCTTGGGGCTTGATCGCGGGCGCTCGACCGCTCAGTGTGCGCTGATTTTGCATACAAAATGTATGAAAAATCTGTTTCACAGGTTTTGGTCGCGTTAATAGGCTCGTTAATCAGTGGCCAAAGGTGCGGCAGTACTTAGATCCACACGTAAGAGAATTTCAGGCAAAAACATGCGTCCAGATATCCCCTGAAAGAAGGAAGGAAACAATGCTCCCTACTAATTCGTCATAGGCTCGATTCAGACGGATTATCTCTTAAACCTAATTCGGTATTAATTGAATCAACACAAATGTCAACCCTTAATCACATTAATCAGTTAAACTTAGTTAAACCAATTAAAATACGGTACATGACAGAGTTCTAAAAGAATATTATTTATTCTTTCTTTGAATTATTAGCGTAGATATGGATCAACAGTGGACAGAGTACGCAATGCTTCTTGGCTGCTGTGAAGTCAGAACTTAGTCGTCCATAGCCATACCTATGGTATGGTATGGTGTATGTGTGGTATGGTATGGTATACCTATGGGTATACCGGGGTATACCTAGGTAGATAGTAGTTAGATAGATACCCCGGTATACCGGTACACCGGGGTATACCTATGGGTTGGAAGGCACCCCGGTGTCCCCATAGGTATACCGGGGAACGGGAAGCAGCATTCTCTTCGGTCAATATCATAATCTACTGCGATCACCAAGAAGCCCAAACGTGGTATATTCGCGTGCCCAAGCGTGGCGTCTATTATGGGCAGACCCTCCAGCACAGGACCTGTTCATCAGTGGATCTCTTTCGTCTAATGATGAATATTATGTGAAAAGAAAGTGTTGTATTACTTAAATTACCAAGTATTTAATTCTAGAGAGTTCAATAGAACTTTAATATAATCTAACTAATAAATATACAGTGGTATATTTGCAAAGTTGTTGGCGAGGTTAGAAGCTTGTTAGAAAATAGAAGTGTCTGAATTTGAATTTGCTTCTCAAACTTTGTTAATTAAAAGCCTTGTAACAAGGTTAAATGGAGGAAAATAATGAGCTAATTCCAGTAACTATCAGACAGACAAGTATTTTTAGATTTTTAGGAAAGCTTTTTGTCCTTATCGTGTAACTTTAGTTTGAGCTTAACTTTAAGTATTTTGCAAAAGTAAAATACGGGTATGAAACTGAATTTGAACCCATGAAATCACGAGCAAAGCGGTGGTTCCAACCCAGACGGATACTCACAGAAGAGTTAGTCCTACCACCTAAGTGAGATAGGTGTTGTTGTCAAACGCTAGCCTATCGTGAATTGAAAAAAGAAATATATACTGACTAGTTTGTGAACTGTGGCATAGTACTGTTCTGTTGCCCACATATTTAGGTAGGTATATATTATTATGTGGAAATTTCGTAAGTCAAACATCCACAGACAGACAAACAAAGGCTTTCAAACTTCGAACAATCTTCTGTTTGCCGATGTCAATAAAGTAGAACCATAGGGTAGATATTATTTCGAGTCATATATCGGGTCGATAAATTATTTAATGTTCACACTTTTCATACACGTCGTAGTTACAAAACAAAGAGGGAGAGAGAAGAAATGACATAAGTGTCGTATTAAGATGCGTAGTTTCAGAAGACTAGTTTTCTGAAACCAACTTATATTTCCTTGGCGCGGGTGGCGGGTGACTATTTAGAACGCCAAATGCGTTCCACTAGATGGTTTCAAATTGAGAATCTTCTAAAAGCGTCTTATATTTCCTTGACGCGGGTAACGTAGTCTCACGTGACCGATTAGCGTACCAAGTATTAAGTGTCCTGCTCTCTCTGTTTTGCGTCGTAGGGTGACATGTTTTTACACCCTCCAATAATAAGTGTAATGTTTTCTGGGTTCATGTATGTAGGTATGTGAGTTTCTTTATTCCGCTATAACGTTTACATTTCTCAACAGATTTGGATGTTGAAATCTTTAAAACCTTGTAAAAATTATTTTTAAAAAGAGCGCTGATGAATTTCTTGCCATTGTTTTTCATCGGTCTATACCAATTTGGAACAAGCCCTCAGAGCCATTTAACCAATTTGAAACGGGCTTTTAACTTTCATGAGTGCTCCCTTGGGGCCCATATGAATAAAAGTTGATGAATTTGAATTACATCATCCCGAATGACACTGGCTGGGACAGTCGTGTTTTTTAATTTTATAATTTTATTTGTTTAATGGCCAGAATAGGGTGCGCCGCTATCTCGCTCGCGCATCTTAACATTTTTGAAGATAAATAATCACTTAATACAATTATAAATATCGCATTCGGTGAAGTTGCTGGCGATAAAATTACAAAGGTACGGCAAAAGTATCATTTTGAATGTTATTGTCAGCAATTTCACCGAATGCGATTTTTCATAATTATATTAAGTGATTGTTTATCTTCAAAAAAGTTTAGAAACGCGAGCGAGATAGCGGTGTGGCGAATTCTGCCCCTTAAGGACCATCCGAGTTATTGAAAACATGTTCTTAGCAAAATATTATAATGAGACTTCTATATTTTCTTTTATAAGATAAAAGTATACGATGTGAATAAACTTTTCGGGACCGCAACTTTAGGGTCGATAGCTAAAGTTACGAGGAACGTATATTATGTTGGCGACTGTTTCTAAAGGAAATATTTATTATTAACGTCTTACTTCATAAAATATAGACGGGAAGATATAAGTTAACAGTGTAGACAGATGGTATGTTATATTCTGAAGACCAGTTTAAATTCAATACCTAGTACGTTACTGAGCAGACCTGAAATAAAGCAATTAATAACGGCTGAGTATCATTAGAAGATCATTCCGAAGTGATCTGAAAAGGCCGAACCGCTAGCCGAGTTTTTTTTAACTAAACGAGGTCGCGGCTATGACTATGGCACGACCGTATGGTATCACTACAGTGTAAGGTAATATCCTCAAACTTGAAAGTAAACAACAAACAAATTGATCTAACAAAACATTCACAATACGGTATTAAATTTTCATTCGCGTCAATAAGACCGCACGCGCTGTATTAGTTCCTATTTAAAGTTTTGTCTTCAGCCTCTAAATTCTAATATAACTATCTTGTGTGCCAAACACCTAATTTATATTTCCATAGTTTACTATTGTTTCTTTAACTTCGTGGAGGTGAACGTAAGCAATTAATTGGTATTAAATATTGCTGTTAAAACTACAGTAAAGTGATTTTTTACTCTAGAAAGGCTGTAAAGTATAAAACAATAATATATTACCGGAACTTAAGTAAATTTATGGTAAAAGGTAAATAGGTAGGTAGCATGCTAAAACTAGAATATGAAATTGATTTCAAGAGAACCTTATCTGCCTGAACGCACCGCTAGGAACTTGGTGACAGATTGCAGATTGATAGAATCATAGCATTTTCTAGTGCGTTAAGATTTGAGTTTCAAGATTTTCATATTCAGGATGGTAGCTAGCCAGAGGAGCTCTAGAAAATGCTATGGTTGCATCACAATATTTTCTTTTACCGACAGCTCAAGCTGTTTGTAGGATTCGAATTCGGACCCTCGATCTACAGACCACTACCGCTGAGCCATCACCGCTTCGTTATTTGCCGTTATCTTTCTATCTATCTTAACGACATCGAACCTTTACAGCTAAAAGCTTTTATGGTGTCACTTTATCGAAGGTTCTGAAGTATCTATATAAGAGTACATACGTAGAGGGACAAAGTATAGACTATTGGTAAACACATCCTGAACCGTTTATATTTGCAAGGTAGCGCCGACACACCTCACTATTCTAGTTAAAATTTTTAGAGATGGTTTTATTTACCAGTTGGTGAGACTAAACTATCCTGCGAGTCTCCGTGAGGGTGGGTACCACCGCTTTACCTGTGTAGTTTGCTGTGTATTAGAAGCAGTAATGTGCAAGCATTACTGTGTTCCGGTCTGATGTGCAATGTAGTCAGTGAAATTACGTCTCAAGGTAACGAGCGCATTGCAGTGTCGCGCAGGCCTTTGTGTTTCATTTCTGAGTGGCACCGCAACTGTTATGGGCTGGCGTTATGTTTACCATCAGGCAAATGACCCACTCGTCTCGACCACTGAGCTGTTATCAAAGTAAATCTTTCGACCTACCAAGTACCATTACCTAACGCCCCACGAGGATTCCAAGACTGGAATTGATTGTTACCTCTTGTTCGAGTGTTTGTTGGTTTGTCCTTCTTTCACGAAGCTACGGAGCAACGGATCGATCTGATTTTTGGCTTAGTTTAAGGACCGGAGAGTAACTTAGACTTTTATCCCGGAAAAATGCACAGTTCCTGTCGGATCGCGGGTGAAATCACGGGCAGAAGCTAGTTTAATTAATAACTGCGATATACATTTTTGTACTAACTAAGAAATAATTGTACTCTACGCGTACACCTACATGTTTTTTACGCTAATTATAAAAATTTGAATTGGAGTCATCATCACTTCAACATATGTTATCGAACATTTTTTTCTTATCAGCTTCAATAAGAGTAACCGCACATTGGGCAATTGAACGCGGTCACTAGACGAGGCCATCAGTGGCTGGGCGCGGCCTCCAGCCGTAGCCACTGGTAGTCACAAAATATAGACAAATGAAGGGGCGCTCGGGTGCTTTTTGACGGCCTACGAGTCAAGCACCCCTTCTGTTCTCTCTCTATTCTGTGCGGGTGAGGAAAAGTCGACGTTTATGATCAAATGTGTGCATGAGGCGAGCCCATCTTGTGGTTCGATCGCGGACACTCAATCGCTCAGTGTGCGCCGATGCCATATAAAATATATGAAAAATCTTGTCCGTAGGTTGTGGCCGCGTTAGTGGCCACGTTTGGTGGCCCAATTTAGTGGCTCAGTGTGCCGATGCACTAACTTACGTATTCGCATCAAATATCGTCTGTGAAACATCAGATTTCCAATTAGATAAATTCAAAGGGTATGCATAAAATCATAATACTAACCTGATTTGCATACGTAATTTGAGGAATGTGATTTACATTATGTAGATCATGTAATTTGTAAAGCTGCTCATGCAAAATTAGATATGCCTTACCGAAGGAATATCTTTTCAGCAATATCATATTCTGTGTTCGTGACATGATCTTCACAAGGAATCTTAGCGAAGATGCCATTAAAAAGGCACCTTTTTAATTAATAAGAGTCATCTTATTTAACTCGAGTTAGTTGCTAACACGCGTATAAGTTACCATTTTGTATTGTGTCATTAGAGTATTATTGTATTGTGTATTGATAGAGCGAGTGTGGCCGAGCGGGAACTTGAGCGACTTTCAATCCTACGCACCATAGTTCGAATCTCAACTCGGCCCGCACCAATGACTAATATCAAGTTATGTTCGGATTGTTTGCACTCACTCTACAACGGTGAAGGAAAACATCGCGAGGAAACCGGCGTGTCCAAGAAGCACAAAAATTCGAGAACATGTGACATCTACCAAGCCGCACTGGGCCCACGTGGCGGATTATGGCCCTTAGGGGCACCTCAGACGCTCAAGCAAACGTACGTTTGCTTGTCAGAATAACGACGCTTTTGCGTCAAGCGCGGATTTCGTGATACTCGAAATGCGCGCTTGACGCAAAAGCGTTGTTATTCTGACACGCGAACGTACGTTTGCTTGAGCGTCTAAGGTGCCCCTTACCTCTCTCTCTCTTTGAGAGAAGACCGGTATCCCAGCAGTGGGAGCGTAAGAGGCTGATAATGATTATGTCATTAGGTTCTTTATTAAAATTTTAATCCGCCGATATTTTTCTTACTCCGGATTAATTAATCTAGCTTTTAGCGTAAGTTATAGTTTTAAAGTACTGTATTATACGTACCATTAGGCAAATAACTTGTACGTCCCGTTAACTATAACTATAAAAAAGGTCTTAAAATGAAATGGCAGGACTCGAGGATCCTAAATGTCACTTGTAATGACACTTTTGTCCTTTATTTTCCTCACAATAGTTACACCTTGCATAGGAAACCTCTTAAAGTACTTTAAAAAGGCACACAGAATAGACGGCACATCCCGCAGCTTCCGAAAACACTTTGAAATTCAATATCTCCGCGGAGCGTCTGCGAGAAAACTAAGCAAACCTGCCCAAGAAACAAGAAAGTTAAAAAGGGATATATTTCCCATAAAACATCCAGTGCGTAGAGGAAATGATTTATATCTCAAATGTGCAAAGTTTCTGATACCTACTCCTTCCCGATACGGTGAAAAGAAATTAACTTCAATATTTGGTGAAGATTTTGGTATAACTTATCTACACGCCGGAAAGTTATTTTGTTGCTTCCGTTGTTTTGATAGCAACTTTTTCGTTTAACCTCGTAATTGTTAAGTTTAAAGTTAAAGTAATCATTAAAAAGTACAAAATTAAGGCGGAAATAGCACCCCACATCCTTCTTGTATGGACATGTGTTTGGTCATGTTGCTGGAATAAATAGGCTACCCGAAGGCATCCAACGTAGTTTGTCCTATAGCCTTTGAAAAGTTGTTTTTTTATACGACCGGTTAGCATGACCTAGATAAGTCTAGAAAAGACGCCCCGAGTATAGCTGCCGGATACCGATAGGTGCTTCGTGACATTAATAATTTGAAAATGGTCGCTATCCAACTTTAGAAAATTTTCTACCATGCTGATCGTATCCCGAAGTTTTCCTTCACCGAAACTGAAGAACTCGAACCCGCGGTCTGTGGGCGATCTCACTACAGTAATCATATACAATTCATATTTCTGGCATTTGTGGAACAATGTTTGCATATAAGTTAAGGTATTGGCGAAATGTTAGATCATTTTTTACCATTTATTTTAACATACTTTAGAAGTTACATTTCTTATTCAACACTAGTTCAAGACCATTCCTTCTGTGTTTTAGAGATTCATTCAAAACAACGCGATGTAAGACGATTTTCAAAGGCAATTGCGATTTGCAATTTTCTACATTGTACGTCGTATAAGAAAATACATTCAAAATACTTTTCAGAGATGTAGGTAGGTATCTTTTATCACAAAACCTTTTGCAATACGACATATTCCAGTGTTGCCAGTACACCAGTACAATAATACATTTTACGCGAGACCATAAAAATAATACGGCAGCGAGTCCATAAGTTTTCCCATAGCCCACAGTCCTTTTTGCGTAATGGTAAGTGTGCGTACATCTGTATAAGGTTCAGCGTAGTTTCGTGATAGGAGCAAAATATATAGGGGATGAAATTCACTCCGCAGTCCGCAGTCGAGCATTTTTCTCTTCTTCTCGATGTTGTAGGCAATGGGATGAGGCAACTAGAGTTAATACAACTTCCGCGAGCGCCCACCTCGGTCTCACAAGAAGTGGCTTTAGCTCGATTAGGACCCTCTTATCTTCTCTCCGGACCTCCACGTCTCGACGACGGCACAAACCGAGGTTCGTACTGCGTGCTTCTCCCCACGCGATGCCCCTGAGCTAGTCGGTTCGTTTTAGGGCTGAGAACCATCTGCACTCTAAAAATGGGGTGAAGCCGTGCGAAACCAGAACGCTAGTTATGCATAAATATATGTTTGCAAATAGTCATAAATAGGTTCGGGCATAAGATAGAGAAGGCCATTACAAAAGAACATGCTAAAGTGTATGTCGCAGCATTGTCTACTGTCCACTCGTATACCCCGGCGTTCAATGACATTTAACTTTGTTATGCATTCACACTTTCTCGGGTGAAATGTACGGAAAGTTTGTTGAGGCGAATAACAGCTATGCAAACAAGCGAGCGAGTAAACTACGCCTACGCTTTTACCCTCTAGCTGTCGAGGCGATAACTTGAGGCGATTTTCCAAAAAGTGTGGATTAGAAAACAAATTTCACCGTAGGCCTGTCTTTTTACGCTGATCCTAAGTCAAAAATAAAATAAACTACAGCTTGTGTTGTTTGTTGATATTTTACTATTATTATATTTACCATTCAAGGTACAGGTAGGTAAGCAACAGCAACGAAATATTTTTAAATTTTGCTTCGTATAATGGATAACGTTATTTTCAAATACTATCAGTCTTTTATTTGCTGCTGAAGATTTTGTAGTAGAGTCTGTCCAGTCATTATTTTTAGATTAGCCATATAATAGCTTAACGAGCTGATCTTATCAGGCTGATAGTTTTTGAGAAGCTATACTATAAACCTAGGCTTAATTTATTCACAACATTCGACGAAATCTTTCTGATTAATTTGAATTACTCACTTATCTGTCGAAATTGTGGTCAACTGTATAGAAAAATCAAGTATACAAGAAAATGTATGGTGTAAGCCTGAGTGCAACATTTCGTTAATCGGATGACACACTTGTTGTCATGAACAACATTCGCTTATTCGAGGACTTTGGGTGGCCTAAACAAATGAAGCCAGGGAGGTCGAGAGCCAAAAAACCGAGGGCTTATCCACAATAAATGGGAATAATCCACAGCAGGGAATATATTATTTCAGTTCGTATCTAAAGTATTATATTTTTTCATATTGTTTCGCCATGCTATTAAGCAAACGCTAGTTTGACAGTTGTCTCACACTTGACTACGAGATGTACTTACTCGTCACTAACAAGATGTGACATAAGTAGGTATTAGGAAGATTATAAAGTTTAAGCGCGGCACGGGGAGAGCTATTCCGGAATTATTATAAACTTTATCATACAAAGAAAAGTGGCGGAGCGGGAATTTGTGTGACTTTCGATCTGATGCACCAGAGTTAGAATCCAAGGCCTGAAACCGGAGAGTTATGTGAAGTTATGTGCGGATTTATAACACTTGCTTTAAAACGGTGAAGGATAACACCGTGAAAAACCCGCACGTTCTACTTTGAGGACATGTTACATTCCACAAGCCGCCCGCGTGGTAGATTGTGGCCGAAAACGATTTAACGTTCCAGATTATGCCCCATATTCTCTGAGGGAAGGCCTGTGTCCCAGCAGCGGGAACATAACGTAGCTGATAATCCTACTTCCTACTTAATATTATACGAGTAAATGCGAAAGTGTGTTAGTTGGTTTGTTGATTTGTCCTTTCACGCAGTAACGGAGCAACGGATCGACGTGATTTTTGGCATAGATATAGTTTATGGACCGGAGAGTAACATAGGCTACTTTGTATCCCTGAAAAATGCACGGTTCCTGTGGGAAAGCGGGTGAAAACCGCTGGCAGAAGCTAGTAAAATAAAAAGTTGTATTTTCTTCGTACTAACTAAATATCCTCAGTCTCAAAAATAAAGCCGGTAAACTCAACGACTACATTCACTTTAAGTTACATAATGAGTTTTCGGGACTCCCTCGCTCACTTGTTATTAAAACTCTTAGGAATAACAAATGCTGTTGTAACACGATTTATTATGAAAAGGTTTCTAATTTACCCGTGTTTATTGAATTATTCCTGGGAAACAATTACATGGGGCGGGAAATTAAACTCGAGATGTTATTTCAGCGCTGGCTGAGCTGAAGCGATCATCTGACTTCAAGTTACTTTCATCTCAGATTGCATAATCTATGTCAATAGTGAGTAAGAGCAATTTAACTGCATATAAAATTGAATGTGAGATAAACGTAGTACGACTGGTTAATCTTGTATTCTTGATTAATATATGCAAAGTTTGTCCGTAATTTATAAAGTATAATATAGTATTTTGGTACTTGTACACAGCCAGAGCTGAATAAAATAAAAATTGTGATTTGTGTTATGGGTACCGTATATACTTCCATATGCATTTAGTAAAAAGCTGTTATTTTGATATTACAAACAGACACTTAAATTTTATTTATTTGTATAGATAATATGTATAATCTCCTAATTTTATCCATACAGAGTGGATTATCCCATGGAGCACTGAATGTCCCTGTTTTCTTGTTCCATGGCTCCACATTAACATTCAAAGCCACTGGCACGAGCATCATCAGTCATGTTTCCAGACCGACTATATACTCTCAGGATAACCATTTATCACGTTTAAGTTGACAACTTGCATTCTAGTGGAATAAATTGATCAGCTTTCTGGATGGAATCGATACGTGCCAACTATTATCACGGATGTCCAATAAAAACGTACTTTTTTTTACTGATATCGACGTTTTGGTCTCGCGTTCTTCTTAACAACCTTGCACATATTGGTGAAACTAAGACCAGCCGCAGTTATTTTAATTTATAGTTCTTTGGTAGATACCTACCAAACTACCTGCCTACCTTTGGTATTACCTATGTGTTTTGTGGAATGGTTCAAAATCGTCGTTATGTGCATTTGAAGTATTTAAATTAAAATCAATTTGTAAACAAAAATAGGATAGAAGGTGCATTGCATCGCGGTAGGACATTTTCTAGTTCTCGCCTGGCTTGCTACCACACTCAACTTAAAAATCTGTCGCCAAACACTTATCGGTGTGTTCCGGCTGCAATTGAGAGCCAGTCCATAATCCAGCCGTACACGCTCATGCATATTTGCGTTTTGCTGTCAAAATAACCATGGTATTGCAACAAGCGCGGATTACGAGGTAAACAAGAACAGTAATACAGTCAGATAGTGCGTCCTCTTTCACTTCCTGCCTCGGCTCATAGTGACAACTGCTCCGCTTTACGTCACGCTTTACATCACTTGCGCACCATCGCGTCTTTACCTCGCCTTCTGTACTGAACACGCAGTGGTTGTGAAATTATTTTTTTGAATAGAAATCGTAGAAGTATCTGCGGTGTGTCTCTTTCACTAGCACTAACTAATAAGGCTATATTTCATTAGCCTCCCCGTGCAGGGGAGGTCGATGTTCAGCAGTGGACGTTTTTTGGATGATGATGATGATGATGATGATGAAAGCGGCAGAGCCTAGCGCTGCTAGTAAGTACCTTACATTTCTTCTATATCAATAGATGAATGTTTCGATACTTTTAGCATTCTCAGATGCACTCGTAAGGAAAAGTCTGGTTCAATGTAACAATAACATACTAAATTTAAAATTGAATCTGAAAAGACGACGCGGCGGTTGATATTTGGAACCGTGTATTTGCCATAGGATTTTAAATCTTCGTGCTATTACAATAAGGTTCTATTTGTAGGTAACAAGAACTTAAAATAGATGTTCAGCAGTGCAGTGGGTCGATTATTCGTGAACGTGCTAAGCTTACGAAGCTAGCGCAGAACTGAATAGCATATCAATAATTTATGTGTCAAAAATTTGTTTTGTTGAAAAACTTTTGAGCATTGTTATTTTCAAAAGAAATGATTATCTTTTGAGAGACTGTGTAATGTAATGGACTCTATAATGGACTCACATGACCCAGTGATAGTAGAACAAATTTTCTGCGAGTTTCTGCCCAGGGCCCTATTTAATAAAGCTGATAATTCGACATATATGTCAAAACATGACATAATTGTAGAATTGTCGCGCTTAGGCTGTTTAATAAAAGTGACATATGTCAAAAATCGACCGGTGAAATCTTGATATATTTGTCATCTAAAAACGCGTTTAATAAAACTCGACATATGTCAAAAAACCACAGTCTTTAATCTGACAATAAGAAAATTGTCGTGACAAATTTGTCAATTTTCCACCATGACAATTTTGTCGCCTGTAAGTTTTATTAAACAGAAAAACTGTCGAATTGTCACTTATTGACATATGCCGGACTTGTCGGATTGTCAGCTTTACTAAATAGGGCCCTGGTGGGTACCACCTCTATGCTCGAGTAGTCTGCTGTCAAGCACTAGCGTGCATGCGTTACTGTGTTCTGATTTGATAAGTGAACTAGACAGTGAAACTACTGGGTATATGAGGGAGCTTTATACCTTATTTTCAAGGGTTAGAAGCGCGCTGCAGTGCCGCGCAGGCCTTTGTGTTTTAAAGTTCCGGGTGGCATAGTAGTATTTTTGGGCAGGCGCTTAAATACTTGGCATCGGGCAAATGCTAATCTCGTTTCCCAGTAGAATAAAAAACAAGCTATCCATGGACCATGGTAGCTTGTTTTTTGGTAGCTTGGCTTGGCTTTAAGTGACACAACTATAATATTAGAGTTTCAGCAAAATTTGTATTCTATACCTTAGTTTCTATTATCTAAATACAGAAATTTAATCATCAATATTATTCGGCATTTAGAGTACATAGCAGTGCTTGATTAGTGATATCTCTGTTCTATTAATATATTGGAATTCGCTTATCTTGGAATACTAGTTAGCTCTCGACATGCACGACGGCTCTAAATTCTAGACTTGTCGATTAATATCTAATATTATAGATTATAGAGGTATACGTTGTGGAATTTGATTAGATGTCCTTAACAGATTGTCTATGTTCGGTAGTGTCTTATTTTTATTCTTAGCCTAAGATTCAGAGACAAGTCTAAGCGTGGACTTTTGCTTCCATATGTCAAAAATGTATAGAATTTTGACATATGGAAGCATGAGTGCACGCTAAGATTCGTCTCTGAATCTTAGCCTTAGTGCAGTCGCACATGGACCACCTAAAGCAGCCACTAGCGCGTCCACAGCTGTATGGAAAAGGTATTTCATACATTTTGTATGGCGTTGGCGTAGCCTGGTCGGCGCAAGCTGAGTTCTGAAACGCATAAATAAGTCTATGGGGCACATGTGGCCCGCTGTATCTCTAGGTTTTACTTTTTAGATGTACAGTCTATACGAGACGTTTATATCATGAGGTTATTAGCCCAGTAATTTCTCCTACTTCTTTGCTCATCAAATCGGAATACAGTAATGCATGGTTATGTAAATGGCCTTTGGATGGCAAAACATCAACAAGTTTGGCCAGTTGCCCACACGAGAAGGAATAAGAAAAGTATTAGATGGTACTTATAAAAATAACGTCATTTGAGTATGCTTGTTAATAATCTGAAATTAATGATCTTTTTTTTAAAGTACCAGTTGATTTATGCTACTTTTTTGTATTCAACATGGGTAAGAAAAAAATTTAGAAGACTATGATATCAATTTCGGAATCCTTGGAATTAAAAGGCACATCCATATTAAGATTTTTAGAGACTGACGTCATTTGTTACCTATAAACTCTACCGGCATTACAACAAAAAAAGAACTTTTAGACGCCCGCCTTTTATTATAGTACATACTACTCTATGGACGCCCAATTAGCTAGACAGCGTCTAAAAACTAACCACAGCAACACAAATTTCACAAGTAAAATGATTGGAAATATCACAACAGAATTGAGTTGGAAAACGGTTAACTTTTTAAATCAAGGTTTTATGGTTAGTTATATTTAAATATGCGACTAACAGTTAGACGCTGTTTAGCACATGTTTAGGGTGTGTATAATTTTTTTGTGATAAGATCTAACCTAATCTGATCCTTGGTGATGATATAAGCTGGTAAGTGATTTTATTATATACTGGCTGTGCCCCGCGGCTTCGCTCACGTAGCCTAAGTTACTCCTTGTAACATCAGCTAGCTCCCAGTGAAAGTGCAGTTAAAATCGGTCCAGCCGCTTCGGAGATTACCCGGATCAAACAAACAGACAGACAGACAGACATTTTTTTTTTAAATGGTTGTTTTTTTGTTTTTTCCGTATATATACTTTCATATGCTTTTAATGAAAAGCTGTTATTTTGATATTACAAACAGATACTTCAATTTTATTTATTTGTATAGATGTATAGTTAGGCTTTATATATGTATTTTTTTTTTATTTAGTTTCATTACACTCTATGGACACGGGGTCCATACTCTTATAAGATTAGGTCATATATTAATAGAAATTAACGATATAAACATAATAAAGAAAAACATCAAGACGGGAACTATGGTCTTAAACTAAATTAAAATAGAACTAAATTACAAGACTACAGAAGGATTACAATTGGAGTTGACCTGACACCACAAGCGGCACCCGTTCACGAGCTGTATATATTTGTAATGTAGGTAATATAAAATTTCCGAATCTATAACAATATTGTGCACTTGTTAACGGCACGAAACGACAGGGGCGTGAAATATTAAGTGCACATGCTCTAAATATCAGCGCTAGGTCGACCGTGTAGTCAAATCCGCCAGCTGGGCTACTGCCACATGATTTGGATTAATTTTAATCCAGTGCCTGAAGTTAGGAATAGTTGGCGTCATGACAACATGAGGTGCTGTTTATTATTATTTTGCTGTTTTTTTTAATTTTCGTTAGAATTTGTTCTCTATCACTGGGTGTTAAGCATCGAGATACTAACCCCGAGAGATGAAATACTGTACTATCCGATCTCAAAACAATTTATTGATTTTGCTATAAGTAATATCAGCGCTCAGCGTATTACCGCATGTGGAATCGGCGCGAGGCGGTGGCTTATCCAATCAGAGCACCTTTGATTATAAACTAATGTAATTCTATGCAGAGCGCATTACGTATAGGCAAAAATGGTTGAATTTATTTCGTTCAAACTAAACGTTACGCTTCTCTTTGAGGTTAGTATATCGATGGTGTTAAGTGACGATATAATCAAAGGTAGAAACAGTGTTAGTATTTTAGCATTTTTGTCGAAATTTAGGCTGTCAAATTATGACGTGTTTTCTTTAACTTTTTACAACTTTCAAGTAGTAGTTAAAGTCGTACCACGATATACTACTGCTGTGGTTGCATCACAATTTCCTACATCGGAAACTCAAGCTTAGAGCGACCCTTCACTTACAAATCGGGGGTATTAAGGGCTATTACGTCAACTGGTCCCGCCACAAAATGAACCCGCGGGATGGGTTAATTCATTATTTTAATTAGATTTCTTTAGTCGTATGGACCCGCTTTTTAATTGGGTAAAGCCCAGCTATATTTTTTCAAATCTATGTACAAGCGTGTACAAATACCCATAAATATGCATGCTATGTATTGGTTATACTTTAATTTTTTTTATTCTTAACTCAAAGTTCCTTTGATGATCAAAGACCCGACAGATTTGGCGATGGACTTGGCAGATAGGAAAAGAAAAGTTTTTTAATGAACTATGAGCAGTTGGTACATCGTGGTTTGTACAAATACTCAGTTCGTTATAATTTTGATAACAACATTTAGCAATTTGTACAGTCAATAATAACCTTGTAAATGATAAAAGTCTTACTACTTCACTCATCTAGTCTATCTTAGTTAAGCTCTTCAAAAAATATCTTAACTAAGCTGTACTAAATCAGTTACTGTTCGCTAAGAGCTCTCATCCATTTAGTTAAGCACATTACGTGTTTACTCTCCATTCGTTGAGCCCATTAGTTTAGCCGTTACGACTTTAATTGGTTATTCATTTAGCGCTTAATGTGATGTAGTATAGATAGATATAATTGTTGTTTAATGAAAGTGAAGAGGCTGCGATAGGCTAGTACATCGGTACTTAATAGTAAATTATGAAAACCGACGTTGGAACTCATTGTATTATTCGTTGAACCGTTAACAGAGAATATAAATACTCCTCCGTCCGACCAATAAAACCGTTTATGGAACAAAATCAATACAGTTTGTTAATTACTAGTATCTATATGGAACTCTTTGGTATTCACGAGCGGGTCGCGTAAAAAACAACATCTGTTCGTGGCTTGTCTATTGTTCGAAAATATTTATAAAAATAAATGACACTGAAGTATCTGTTTGTCATGTCAAAATAGCAGCTTTTTAAAGTATATAGGGTAAAAATAAAAAAATGGTCTGTCTGTCTGTTTGTTTCGGCTAATCTCAGAGCTAGACCGATTTTGACGAGACTGACTGGCAGATAGTTGATGTTACAAGGAGTAACTTAGGCTACGTGAGCGAAGCCGCGGGTACAGTTAGTTAATTATAATATTTATACTTTCGTCCAGAAGACAAAAGAGGGTTGGCCTACCCAACTAGCAAAAAGCACTGATTGGATACGGATAATTTTTTTTGAAAGTTTCTACAAATTAATAAACGTAGAATATCATGAATTGTGGTCAAACGCTGCTAATCGGGATACATTGTAGGGTGTCAGAGATTAGCGAAAACAAAACAAACAAACTTTACCTCTTTATCATAGAGAATACAAATACTCGTTATAACACTAAGTATATAGTACAACTAGTATTATATAACTAGATATTTGCGTATGTTAAGATGTTTATTAGTAAATTTATTTATGAAGTTACATAGCATGAAAACAAACTCTAAATAAAGTCAACAGACATGTATTTAAAGTCTGCTAATTACTGAGTAGCTGAAGAGCCTTGTCTTGGGAGCTAGTTACAATAACAGAACAAACTTAGAGCGAACTAAGAACAAGTTTGGTTTTGCTTTGCTTGGGATAAACTTCAACTTGAAAAGGGTGTAAGTTAGAAGACATTGTTTACTTAACGTTTAGAGCTAGCGTTTTAGAACAGCCGTAACAATAGACCAATATTTTTAATTCTGATGTTTGTGAAGCCACACAAAAATACTTCTTTTAGAGTTGAGTCTATACGTAACACGTTTAGTTTAAAGTTTGTGTGCTATCTCTTTCCGCAATGGTCTTGACACGTCCCATCGCGAAATCAGAATTCGGTCAATGAAAAATGAACTTTATTGTCTAGGAAATGCAATCGATAACAGATTACTAGTAAATATTCGTGTCGTCGTCACTAATGCAGGGAATACACCATTCTTCTCGGTCAACATCTTAACCTACTCCGATCATCAAGACGCCTGCCACGCGTGGTGTATTATGGCAAAATCATTCATGGGGAGCCTGATTTTCAGCTGAAGTTTTCTTGCATTCAACGTTGGATCCAAGTAGCCGATCCAAGTGGCGCTCTATGGGGAACGCCTATGTTCTGCAGTGGACGTCTTCCGGCTGATGATGATGAAGTTTTCTTGCTGATGATGACTACTCAATCTATTAACGTATTTTCTTACGAAGGGGTATCTGGGGTACATTAAGAAGATATTAGGATAAACATCATTTTGAGAATTTATCAAGCCGAACCAAAGCAAATAAACCTAATCCTCAACAGCTATAAATTTCTAACACCAAATGTTTATGTCCTTAGGTTTTACCACAATCTTACCCTTCTCTTATCCTAATTATAGTTCGGAACCTGCAAACTGGCCGCTTTGAATAATCTTGTCACCGTTATTTGCAATTCAAATTAAAAATCAGATTCGAATTCAAAGTACAAAGTGGCGTTTGATAAGTTTTTACGCGACTGCACAAAAAAGGAGTGTCATGTTTTCAGGGTTCATGTATGTATGTATGTGAGTTTCTTTATTGCACCATAACTTTTAAATGCCTGAACAGATTTCGAAGTATGGTGATCGTTGGAACCCTTACATCAAAGACTCAGGCTAAATAATCTGTGCCTTACATCATGCCGTGACACTCGTGCACCCGCGCAGTCGTTTTTTTGTGTAACTTTTGTTATTTTACCATAATGACCAAGGAAAGTGTAATGCTTTTCGAGCGTATGTATGTATGTCTCTTTCTTCGGCACGCTCTTTAGCAAAACGGTTTTGGCGGATTTTAACTAAATTCTTATTTATGAGGAGCAATTAGATTCGTTTAATTTTATGAGTAATTAAGGTATTATTTTTCTTTATTTTCAGCTTTTATTACGTAGGCAGATTTTTTTATTTTTTAATAATGAATTTGCTTGTTATTATTTTTTCTATATTGTTAAAATATCCTAGGACCAAGTGAAATGCAGTGGAAATAGAAATAAAATAATAATAAACATGACCGCCCTTATTGTGGATGATGTAAGGATTCTAACGATACCCCATACATCCGAATCGGTTCAGGTATTTAAAAGTTATGGTGGAATTCAGAAACTCACATACATACACGAACCCTAATAAATTCTACTTAGAGCAAAACCCCAAGCAATGTCCAGTTCATAGTTTAATATTTGCAAATGGCCTCTATCATCTAGTTCAACTTCAACCTCTAATCACAAGTTTCGAAACACGCAACTAACTAATTCAAAACTGTTTAAATTACGAAATTTAAAACTCTCATAATCCAAGTTTAAAACTTTCAAACTGGCCGCTTAGAATTGTCAACGGAATTTGCAATTCCAATTTTAAAATTTGATTAGTACGTCGAGACTGTCGGATTACGAATGATCGGTGATCCAGTGAATTAGTAATGTTGGCAGCTAATCCACTTAGGGAAAGGGGGGGGGGGAGGGGAGGGTTGGCTTCGGTGTCGATAACGGATGGCCATCGTTTCAATTTAATTGTTTTTGTATTGCGCTCTTTATCAGCAGCCAGCGATTTTATACGTGTAGCTATTTTATGACACCTTTATTAGTCATCTTAACAACATCCTACTTCCTATCCTACTAATATTAGAAACTTGAAATTTCGTGGATGTATGTACCCTTTCAAGCAAAAACTACCTACTGGAATTTGTTTGATTTTACAGTAATATAGCTTATACGTCAGAATAACACATATAATATAATTTATAAAGTCCTACTAATATTATATCCTACTTCCTACAATCCTACTTCCTACAATCCTATCCTACTTATAATATTACTAGCTTGTGCCCGCGGTTTCACGCGTTCGTCCCGCCGACGACAAACGTCATTCCGTTGCTTCGTTGCTGCGGGAAAGAAGGACAAACCAACAATGTAACAAACGAATAAGCACATTTTCGCATTTGTAATATATCCATACATCCATACAGATAAATAAAATTGAAGTGTCTGTTTGTAATATCAAAATAACAGCTTTTTACTAAATTCATATGAAAGTATATACGGAACCTATAACAAAACAACCATTTTAAAAATTTGTCTGTCTGTCTGTCTGTTTGTTCCGGGTAATCTCCGAAACGGCTGGGCCGATTTTGACCGGACTCTCACTGGCAGATAGCTGATGTTACAAGGAGTAACATAGGCTACTTTTATTTTGGAAAAAGAATTAGGGTTCCGCGCAAAAAAATAAAAACCATGAAATCCAATATCTCAGCGCGAGTGAAACCGCGGGGGAGCAGCTAGTTTTATAATAATAATATAGTAGGAAGTAGTATACATCAGAATAACGCTACAATTTATACAGAATATATACCCAGGGCCGGATTATCCATAAGGCAAAGTAGGCAACTGCCTAGGGGCCCAACACCGATTAGGGGCCCCGCACCCCGGCAAAAAAAATAATGAAAATGTTTCTCGAGTGATAATTAAATTTGATGATTTGTATGTAACAAACCCTCAATGACAATATTATTAACATTGCGTTGATTTTTTATATTATATCGTCCTAATTCAGTACATTTCAGAACGCATTTCAAATTATTATAGCATAATATTATTGTGGTTAGAAAAGGTGGCCCGAGACGTGCATTGCCTAGGGGCCCCGACATGGTTAATCCGGCCCTGTATATACCAATCGGGCGAAGCTGCGGGCGGAAGTTAGTATTTTAATATTTACGGAAACGTTGTCAATATTAAGGGTTGTAAGAACTTTTCGAGAAGTTACTAGGAATTCGTTTTGTACTACTCCAAACATTTTTTATCCCTTTTCGTGTTTCGTAAACGTGCAATAGTAACCAAATTAAATAAAGATATGGAATAAGAAATCACATCTTAAGTTCTTAAAAGAACTTCTTCAAACGTTTCAGGAAAGAAAAGCCGCTTATATCGAGAAAGGGTTTATTCCACTGGCCCTTATTTGCTTGAGCAATAAAATACTTGGACCAATATTTACTTGACAGAGGATGAAATCACAAATCGTGCACAGCCATAAATAAAAAAAGTAGGATAAAAGAGTATCGCTGGTTCTGTAAAAACATATAAATAAGGTTTGTACAGAGTTCATTAAATATTCAGTGGATGTTCGCGTTGGCTTTCGGCGCAAGGTGTCATGTTAGTCATGTTAGGGAATCAGTCCAATAAAAAAATTTGTACATTTGGACGTAGATAAATTACTTTTAATTTCGGTGCTATCAACACTATAAATTTTCCCCGTTTTGTAATACTATAATGCTACCGTAGCGGTTCGTCCACAGATTACTATATATTATGTAGCTGGCTATGGCCAAGTGACGCTACTGTCACTGTCAGTTTTGTTTGCATAAACCAAAGAGATCCTATTTTTCTTTTAAATAAATGTAGTTGTACGTCCGTTTTTGGGCAAACTACCAAATGCAAATGTAAATTTCCATTTCTGTAACTTTATTTGTACATGGTTTTAACAACAATAAATATTTAATTTCATTTCAACAGATACAAAGACAGAATTCCAGTAGAGGTCAATATCTCAAGCGAGTTGGGGTAATAATAGTCAAGCCCTGTCAGCCATCAGATCCAGTTTGACTGTAATCCTCTTGGTTGTAAATGCCTGTCAATTAAAATTAAGTGAGTGAGTTATTAATTGTAATAAATTCGTCGTCTGGATTTAGATATTCTGAAACCAATGATAGTCGTAGTATAGTCGCTCACCGATTTAATGTAGTCAATGGTCAATGGTCCAAATGTTACAATGAGGTTGAGTTTTGGCAAAAAAAAACGTAGTGATACAACCATAGCATGGCGGTAGAGCAATTTTCTAGCACTGCCGAGAATAAAAATATACGTTGTTCCTAAATGTATGCAAATAATGAGTTTAGTGTGTGTTATCATTAAATATGTTCCTTCTTTTTCTAAATCGGTTCCTCCTATTTCTTTACAGTAAAATAACTACTTCATCATAACGCAAATTGTAATAGTTATTTAAGTTTTTAAATTTCTATATGTTGTGTTTTAATAAAGAGTTTATCTATGTATTATAAGAAATAAAAGTGTAAAATATTATCATGTTTTCACCATCACAGGTCGTGCCTTTTAGGGTAAATAGGGAGAGCGGACGACATTTGAGTACATATTGACTATATCTTTTTACCAATATCAGTAATAATACTTCTAATCTATTCAGAATATAACGATGATTCAGAGAAGTTTTTGAAACAAAACAGTCCATAAACCAGATTAGTACACATGATAGTCTTTGTCCCGAAAATGAGAAGGGTCCTCGAGGCAAAAAGGAAAAACTGTAGAATGTAGATAGAGCTAAGCGCAATATAACCTAGTTGACTATTTAATTTTATGCCTGTATTACACGGTTCAATCAAATTTGTTCACTTTTGTTGAAAAGTGAAAAAATTAAAGAGTATGCAATTGAACAATGACATTGAAAGATTAACTTATATGTTGACATAGTTAAAATTGGAAGTTAGAAGTGAACCGTGTAGTAGCGCCATTATTTGGTCATCTTTAAGAGAAGAGTGAAGAGTTTCCTATATGAGAAGGGTAGGCTTTCACTTCCACCTCGTCTTTTGTATCGAGAACAAAATATTTTCAAAAACCCAGTAAATATTTTAAGGATTATTTTTTTTATACTATTGCATAACGAAACGAGTGGGACTTATGCCTGATGGTAAGCATAATGCAGTGTCACTCAGAAATTTGTGGAAACAAAAAAGTATGAATAGCGTTATGCTTACCATCAGGCCAACGACCTGCTCGTCTCGTTGTAAACAAGTGTAAAAGTACAGCGGTATTACAAGCCACATTCAGTACCGCTCTATATAGCTAACATGTTTTTCTGTTTCCACTATGCTATTGCTTGTTATCATAGCTATCTATCAACGTCAAATAAACCCTATCAGAAGAGATAAAGTCGTAAATTGTGGATAATGATTGTTTGGGCGAAAAGTATAACCTCGAAAGATAACTTCAAATTGAAAAGTAAGCCGCGTACGTATGAAACCTGTGAGTTCGATGTATAAGTATTGTACGCGTTTGCATAATATTTATATTTGGCAACTATCAATATTGGCTTTTACCCAATGTAAGTAAAACTATTTTTCTATTTTTTTCCATTACTGACCTCAGTAGTGTGCTACCATTATTATAAGGTTCAGTGGCCGTTATCGCTTTTTGCATCCATAGATAACTTTCCGGCTTCAACTATTCTATAAAATTAAATAATATTGAAGTATCTGTTTGTAATATCAAAATAACAGCTTTTTAATAAATGCATAATATGAAAGTATACATTATGGTACCTATAACAAAACAAAAATTTTTAAAATGTCTGTCTGTCTGTTTGTTCCGGGTAATCTCTGAAACGGCTGGACCGATTTCGATGGGACTTTCACTGACAGATAGCTGATGCTACAAGGAGTAACTTAGGCTACGTGGGCGAAGCCGTGGGCACAGCTTGTAAAAAATAAAGGGAACAAAAGCCATGATTTATTTCAAATACTAATAGAGCCGATCCTATTACTTAGATACAGTATATAGTACTTATGTAAGTACTAGGATTAATACTAAGACTAATTTCTTAGATTCTGAGAAAAGAAATCGGAATTTTTGTAAAAACATGACAGTAGGAGATATATCCTGTCATAATATGTTTTTTACTAGTGATCGCATATTAGGATATATAGTGAGCCCATAATAGGATGGGCTCTCACTAGTAAAGCATATTATGACAGTATATATCTCCTACTGTCATATGTTTTTTTAAAAGAAAACACTAGACTTTATATTACAAGCAGCAGTCAAAATTTAGCCTTGACTCAACTGCAATCTTGTATAGTTGTCAAACGCTAACCGAATATCGAGAACAAAAAAACCTAGCATACCAAATCCATTGATATTCTATCAAAATTGGTAATCTGGGCCCCTGTCTCTAAAATATATGTAAAGGTTGTGACGGGTCGACTTGTGGAATCCGCACGTGACTGAAATGTTGGTTTATATTTCAGCCTATGAATAATGTTCCCTGAAAATTTTTGTAGGTTTTTGGAGAATCGTATAAAATACGTAAGTATATTTTTATTTATAACGCGATAAGCAGTTGGTAGGAATAACTCTTCTACGAGTGCTTTCTGAATGGGTACCACCGCTTTGCTCGTGAAGTCTGCCGCCAAACAGTAACGTGCAAGCATTACTGTGTTCCGGTTTGATGAGCAGAGTATCCAGTGAAATTACTGGGCTTATGAAACTTATACCTAATATCTCAGGGTAACGAGCGCATTGCAGTGCCGCGCAGGCCTTTGTGTTTCAAAGTTGTGGGTGGCACTGCAATTGTTATGGGCCGGCGTTATGCTTACCATCAGGCAAACTACCAGCTCGTTTCGTTACCTAATAACATAAAAAAAACTCCTTACTCTGAGACATTATATAGGTATCACTAACGACTTTGCTTTTGTTTTTGATACCATCTAAATGTTTCTCTTTTTCATAAAATGAGAGAAGAACCGGGACATTGTTGTCTGGGATTTTACCGTTTTAAATGGAAGGGCCATTAAGCCGAGGCTTAACGTCAAAGTTCAAGTTCTGATGCTGTTCCTCACTATTACTGTTTCCTGTACAAAACACGTTCCACACTATTTTGTATAGCTTTGGGACCACGTAACATAAAAAAACACAGTGTATTAAAATACAAGTAACGATAAACTTCATTGGCTTTGCTTCCGTATAGGATGTAACTGAGTGCAAACGTTTCCATTTTCCTCGGTTATCCGATTTTTACGAACTTAAACTCCCGATCCGTGATTGTTGTTGAATCGTCAGAACTGTTTAAAAAAAATATAAACGGAATAGATGGGCGAAAGATCGTTATTAGTAACCTATATACATATATAACTACAACAGTGAAATTCCCCTCACTAATTAATCTCGAAACGAAAACTACGACGACCTACGAACTTTGGCGCATTATTATTGAGCATTAGGTGCGTTTGCTAAGAAAGAATTTTAAAAGAAGCAAATTAGGGGGAGAAAACTGGCGAAGTCGGACCGAGTCGTTAGTAACGTATATACAGTGTTACGAACTTCGACCTATCATCATAGACACCAGGAGAAAGAGTAACAGGTTAGAAATTCCGAATTACCTGAGTCACATCAGCCATATCAACTTCATTTTTAGATGCCTAAATCCCTCAATAACTTCTTATCAAAATGAGCTTATTGTGCGAACAATAAGCTCATTTTGTTACTTCTTGTACTAAAACAGACACAAATAGACAAAAAAAATATACAACAACTATTATTAATGAATTAAAAACACGACTGCCAGTGCCACTCAGGTTGATGTAAGGATTCAAACGATACCTAATACACCCAAATCTGTTCAGGCATTTAAACATTATTTTGGTATAAAGAAACTCAACCCTGAAAACATTACACTCCCTTTTTAGGCAATCGTGTAAAAATTAGACGTTTTATTGCGTAAAAATAAAAGTTAGTAGCTGTCGTATAAAATTTTCTATATCGTAGCAGCTACGCCACCGTAGCATTCTGTAATATAAAATATGTGCTACGTCGTAGCTAGTAATATAATATATAACTTAGACCGAGCCCCAGCTGTTCTTCTTCTGAAAATAAGTTCTCTCCGTTTATGTTGACAAACGCTTGTAGCAATCATGGCGTAAAAACCAGCCACCTGGTTTTTATTAGAAAATAAAGAAATTATAACGAAAAAAACTGAAAAGTCTTAAAAGTTTAAGAAATGTTTTTGTTACTTTAAATTTCATGTGATAGTAAGTATTGAATTTCTTGTGTATTTTAAGGCAAAGAAAACTAACATTTTTTTGTGTTATTGCACTAGCGCAACTTATGCGTGAACCTAAGTGAAATTTATGGAAAGAAAAATAAAATGCGGTACAGACCTTTCAACTTGGCCGTGATACTGATAACTCAATGCTCACGGATTCAAGTCCAGCTTCGTTATACTTGTTTTGTGCAAAAAATTTAACAGAGGAAAAGTTATACTATTTATCATTTTATAAATAAATAACAGTTCATTCATAACGCACGGAACGTATCTTTCGGTTAGGGAACGGAAACAGAATTAACTACTTTTGTTAATCAATCAGCTTAAAAATACCTAGAACAACGGTAACAATCAAGAAAACACATACCAGTCAACAATTTACACCTATCAACAAACTATCTCACACAATTTGCAACGTCACGAAACCAATTTTCGGAAACAATTTTACTACCTACCGCAGAAAGCTGCTGTAAACCGCAAAAACGCTGTAAATTGCCAAACGTCGAAAACCGCTGAAAACGACATGTCATGCACAACTCACCGGTAGCCGCCACATATTTCGTACATCACTTACGGTTCCACCACAATTTGAAATTAATGGGTCAATTTGGAAATACCATCCTGACATTTTACGTATTAATTGCCAAATTTTACAGCCGGTTCACATTTTTGTGCCACAAAGACTGGAAAAAATACCTACTACCCAAAAAGTTCTTAAAACATTCAAATTAGGATATCAAAAACATTGCGCTACTATAAAAAAAAAACGCTGTGATTTCTAATTGAACATTTTAAACGGTGTTTAATTTGTTTTAAAATGCTATTGGATACATACGCGCGCGGTCGTAGTGTCGCGGTGTGATGGCAAGCCGCCCCGAGTGTTCGGGAGGCGAGACGGAGCGCGAATGAGGATGGCGTCGCCGCGGCCGCCCTTATACGGACGCCAGCAACCGCTAACGCAAGGCGGTGGGCGGATATCTATAGAGAGGTTATTACTATTTTTTATATTTCAACTAGCTGCTGGCCGCGGTTTCACCTGTGCGGAGATATTGGATTTCATGGTTTTTATTTTTTTGCACGGAACCCTTATTCTTTTTCTAAAATTTTACGTTACTTTTTTAAGTTACTCCTTGTAAAATCAGCTATCTGCTAGTGAAAGTCCCGTCAAAATCGGCCCAGCCGTTTTGAAGATTACCCGGAACAAACAGATAGACAGAAAAAAAATAAAAAATGGATGTTTTGTTATAGTTACCGTATATACCCACTTTCATATGCATTATATCATATGCAAAAATCTCGTGAAAACTGTACTTATTTATGAAGTGTTAATGAAAATGTATAGAATCACGCGTAAGTTTGCGGATATTTATATTAACCATGATTTAGAAAAATATTTAGCGTTTCACTAGCTCACTAAGTGTATAAGCTATCTATAATCAGGTATAATAAAATAAGAAAGAGTTTTAGTGTTTTTAATTTCATTCTTGGATATACTATTTGAGGCATAGATTTTTTGGATAAAATTATGCACACCGTAGCATAGAGTACTCTCCATTTAATAGTTCTTAATTTTGACGCTTATTTATCCTAATCAGTGGAATATTCACAACTGACTATGGAGCTTCAAGTTCACCCACTGTAGATATGACTGTGAAAGTGAAGTTTGATTTGCAGGTAGATTAAATTAAATGTTCGCAAGAAACAATACATAGCTTTCAGTATTATTGTCAGTGCTGATTTTTCCGCTTGTTACTGTCATACACTGGTTACACATAAACCATACATGTGTCATGATCAACTTCTAACGCTCCCACTGCTGCGATACCGGCCTATCCATACAAATAAATAAAATTGAAGTATCTGTTTGTAATATCAAAATAACAACTTTTTACTAAATGCATATGAAAGTATATACGGTACCTATAACAAAACAACCATTTTTTTAAATTTTTGTCTATCTGTCTGTTTGTTCCGGGTAATCTCCGAAACGGCTGGTCCGATTTTGACGGGACTTTAACTGGCAGATAGCTGATGTTACAAGGAGTAACATAGGCTACTTTAATTTTAGAAAAATAATTAGGGTTCCGCGCAAAAAAATAAAAACCATGTAATCCAAAATCTCCACGCGGGTGAAACCGCGGGGCAGCAGCTAGTATTTATATATGTAGGCGCACCAATCCCAAGGTGTGACCAGTATTCCATATGAGGACGAACGTATGTCTTGTATAGCAACAGTCGTTGCTTTGGCGTGGAATACCGCTTAGCTTTGTTCAGCACACCAAGCTTCTTTGATGCAACTCCAGCTTTACGACAGAACTGGACATCTTTTGAAATGTCGACGCCAAGAATACCAATCCTCTCGGCGGTTTCAAGATTTACGCACTGAAATCGCGGTGCCATAAGAAAAGGGGGCTTTTTAGCGGTGAACGCACAGACTTGAATCTACCGTGGTTTTAGTTTTAAATTTTATAGTATAAGTTTACCTATATACTGTTTTGTTTCCACGCACGCAGATTGTTTGAACTTGACAAGATTAAATATCAACTAGGGTTTCATCACCTCTTAATATGTACTCACAGCGTGCCATCCCTGTCGCACAGCGTAGGGCTGTCAACAAAATGTTATTAGTCGTCATCTGCGCCACCGGTCCACTAAATAGAAATATTCTCAGCGAATATGTACGAAGTGCAAAACTATTGACCCCGCTATGAAAGCTCTCGCTTCCCTTTTATAGAACGAGAACATTTCTCTATCTTGTTATTTATTTAATACGTTTCACTTAAATAAATGAGACAATTTTGCTTGTGTTGCTGATTAGTGACAATAGATTTAATGGTCAAAGAAAATTCCGAAATATTTTTTTAAACTTTCAGTTAAATTTAACCAGTGTCTTTCTTAATATTAAGTGATAGTGGTAGAGTGCTAGCTGACTTGAGAGCACGGCTAAATTATCCCATAGATAGCTTATCTAGGAAAGGCATTTTGTTGAAATTTATGCAAAGAAAATAATTCACAAGACGGAATAGCAGACAAGGTACGAGAACTTTTTACGATACAGGTTTAGTACTTACATTCTTGTCTTTCTTTAAAATAAACACTACACTAATACGCAGAAGTTGACAAAATATTATTTACTAGCTGCTGCACGCTGATTCACCCGCGTGGAGATTTACACGGGAACTGTGCATTTCTTCACTAAAATAAGTAGCCTATGTGCTCCGGATCGTAATCTGCCTTTATGTAAAAAACCACTTCAAAACTTTGCCCCGTTGCTGCGTGAAAAGAAAATAACTGATACACTTTCGCATTATATTAAAATTCTTTACCTCTAATTTACATTTCAAACCCGAGATCTTCAGAGAATACATCATCCAGAGTCGGCGTAGTTAATTGCGTACCTTTTCATGAATGAATAAAGACAAAGAACATGTTCATTGTGTGATCTTTAACAGTCAAATAAATATCCATTATAATGTATGTATGGAAAATACATTTATCCGTAGAGACCCATCCACCGGGCTTAAATATATAAAGTTATAAGCTTTAGAGTTTTCACAGTACGATATTTTATACCAGAAACAAACAAAAAGTAAAAAAATATACTGTAATTATTAATATACATTCATCAGGTCAAAACTACTAAAGCCTTGTTAATTTGGCGTTTAAGAAACATGAAAACTCAGTCCATTTATACTGACTTTAAAAAATTATAGGTATGTCTCATATGAATTATTTTATAGTTTCATTGTTTTTTTATTTCAAGAATAAAAATAAGCTATTGTTAAAGGGCATCATAATGAAATGTTGGCAAGTAAGCCAGTAAATCGATACTTTAACGACCAACGTATATAATGCAATTGTACTATTACTAAGCATTACTGTGTTCTCTTTTGAGGAGCAAACTAGTCAGTGAAATTACTGGGGTTATGGGACTTTAACACCTAATGCCTCAGGGTAACGAGCGCACCAGCTAGTAAAAGTCTAACATACCTTTAACAAAGCTTGTACAAGTTTATATATCTACAGCTCAAAGCAATAAATGGTAGCATAAACTGACAGATTGGTATACCTACAGTTAAATACTAACTGCTTGATCAGTTTTAACACGTTTAATAATAACTTTAAATAAAGTTACGAATATCTTTATTATAAGAGGTAAAAGTTGCTTTAACATTGATTAGTAATATAAAACAATAAAATATTTTTTGCCTTGTTTTCAAGCGTGAATATATTTTAACTAATGATTACCTAAACCACGTTTATTAGTAAGGCAGCAAACTAGGAAATAATAAGGCCATAAATGTATAGCTGTACTACTTCTACTGAACACGTATGTCAAACATCGTTAACAAACTTAAGTGTGAATACACGAATAAGCCGAAGAAAGGTTAAATAAAATATATCTTGTATCTAAAAATATCGTAGCCAGTGCCTTGTTAGTTTGTATGACGTAATCACAAACTTAGATTGTTTATGTAAGGCCATGGCTGATGTGCTGGTATAAAGTTGCATACGCCAATATTGAACTTCCAACTTCATGCACATATCGATGAGCAAAGTTGCATACAATTTAACTTTTGAAAGAAGTAAAAGATATACTATGCTGTATTGGAGTTACCAAGGTTTAACTAAGGTTATCTGGCGAAGATTGAATAAAACTTGTGCGTATCGCTTGGACATGTGACATCCACCAAGCTGCACTGAGCCCGCGTGGTAGATTATGACACATATAGTCTCTGAGAGAAGGCCAGTATCCCAGCAGTGGGTAATAAATCTGAGGCCGATGATGATGTCGCTTTTTATTTTATCCATCGATAGGTTAGCATTTCATTACTAACTCACTTGATCTAAAGTGGCGAATTGGTTGAAGGTGGCACGCTGTAACCCTAGAAAAGAGCTGGTTTCCAAGTACAGCCGAACACACAGACAGGAGCTAGCAGCAGATTTTAATGCACGTCGAAGAGAATGTTACTTGTCCATTCCTTAGACATTTCCTTAGCTGCCTCTTACGTCACCTACAAGAAGAGATGGGGTGATCCTATTCATACACCGGGACCAGACGGGACCAATTATAATAGTAGTGGTACTTTTGTCGTGAGCACGACACTCAGTGAAATTTCATGGAATTAGCCGAGTCGAATTACGAGCTAGTTACTAGAAATACAACCTTGTTTTGTTTGCAGGCGGGTAAGTATATATTTTATACATTTCTATATTGTTGTTGCAGCTGTGTTTAATAAGCCAAATTTTAGTACGGTTTTTTGCTCCAAGTTTAACTTAAACTTCAAACTGTATAATCATTCGTTTTTTTTTAAATTTCGATGGATCCATTGAACACCGAGCATTGTAAAAAGCGTTGTGTGTTGTGCCTTATTCCTGTTTTTATTGTTTGTATAAAAAAGATCGAGTAGTATTGTAATTGATTGATGGCACAGCAATTCAACGAGACAATAACGTCAACATGCTGGTTACACTGCCAACTGGTAGTGGGCTAGAACCTTTGTATTTATAATCTGTAGATCTACAATGGCTTGTTGATTATTAAACTATTTTTGTAGCTAAGTTATACGTAGTTAGCAGTGGTATTTATGTAGTAACTAGTTAATAAAAGCATTTAGCCCGTATATCTAATCAAACTGTATTCATTAAAAGTAAACCTAAGCAATTCACTAACAAACAACTCCAAACTTCACAGACGAAGGTGGCAGTCTAATAACAAATTAAATTTAAATTAGAAATAAACACTCAAAGGCTGTTAGCCTGAAAAACTTATTTATTAAAACATTCCCAAATTCCTGAATAGTAAATAGTTCATATTGGAATTTATATTACCACTGAAACATTATTTCAGCCTGTTTCGAATAATTGTAAATTGCTTAAATTTATTTGCATAGAATTGTTCTCGGAGGCATACTTCAAATAATTGAAATATTTGTCTATTGTTTGTTACAAAAATTTTATAAACGCTCTCGTATCTTGGTGGCCGTATTAAATATTTTAACAAGTCGTATTTATCATGTAACAAAAGTATATTGAAACAAAAATTATGTGAACTAAATTTATACCAAATGAATATTATACTAAACATTGTTAGGCCAAGTAAAATTATATTAAAAGTTGTTATTGTTATTATTAAACAAGGGGCAATCATATTTTTCTCCCACTGTATCGGAAATGGCTTCATTATTTAAAAACAGAACGGCAATTGTTTCTTTTCGGTCGTCAACTAAGTAAGAGGCCGGCAATGTTGAACACGACAATAATGAGAATTTGCTGCACTGTTTTATTTTTTCTTTAAAATTTATTGGCTTGTGAACGGCACACACAAGTTAGGTGTTATTTTAGACGCTGAATATTACTAACTAGCTTTGCCACGCGGCTTCACCTACGTAGTTTTTATGTATTGTATAAGTTCGGAAAACAATTATATCAAACAAATTTAAACCACATGCATATATTCCGTATTGTGGAAGATTTGTTGGATTAATGTTATTGTTTCCTGGCAAGTTGGAGAAAAGTACTATATAAGTTTCGGCTAAAACAGCAATTAACAGCCTCGTCGTTTAGTTTAAAAGGCCTTCCA
Organism: Crocallis elinguaria; assembly: GCA_907269065.1. Lineage (NCBI taxonomy): Eukaryota > Metazoa > Arthropoda > Insecta > Lepidoptera > Geometridae > Crocallis > Crocallis elinguaria. The sequence goes on from OU026076.1 coordinate 7,435,002, forward strand.
ATATTATTCGGCCACTGCTTTATTTCCGGCCTCGACAGTAATGTACTATTAATTAATTTAGCTTTTAACTAATTTAAGTTATTTCGACTACAGATTAGTCTCATCCAATTTGAGATCTGAGCACTCTGTGTTAAGGAATAGAAGCCATTTTTGTTTATGTTGAGAGATTGAGTTAGGCCATAATACGCACTACAAGAATTTTGACGAAACATTCGGCGAACACGAACCTTCTACGTAATGTTCAGTGGTGACGTAAACTGTCACAGGAATTATCTCAGTGTTTCGTAAAATGCGAGTGGCAACAGAACAGACAACAGAAATATACAAAATTTTGATTTGTAATATTAGGAAGATTAGTTAATATTGTCAAAGTAAATTTTGTCATTAAGGATTAGTAGAATTAAAAATAACTAAAACATGTTATGGTGTGGCAGTCTTCAGCTTGTATCCTTTTTTCCCTGAATGCTGAAACGGCTCTTTTATAGCTCCTACCCTTTAAAATAAGCTACAATTTTATCATGAAAGCGCTTGCTACGAGTGCTATGATGGAGCTACGAGTGCTACGACGGAGCTACGAGGCTGGGACGGTAATGCGATTTCATCGCGATGGAGCAAGAGGTGTGCATCTGGCGAAATAAAAATAGCTAAAAGGTTGCCCTGCTACAACTTAGTCAATATGGCGGCGCTATTCAGACGACAGTTAAGTTGGTGAAGACAACACAATTGCTTGCGGGTTTTGATTCATATCCCTTGCATTTACGGATCTAACGGATGATGGGTTAACGCGTCGCGTCGTCCGATTTAATTGCTTCTTTTTTTTTGTTAGAAAGGAGGTAGGTAGGTAGGTTAGGTCCACTTATAATAAAACTGTAACAGGTCAAATTTTGTACATGTTACAGTTTTATCCTACTTCCTTCCTATTCTATCCTTCCTATCCTACTTCCTACTAAAATTATAAATTGTATGCGAAAGTTTGTTTGTTTGTGTGTGTGTGTGTTTATAAATATATAAAAAAATAACACACATGTTTGTTACCACGTATCTCTGTAACTACAAAACTGATTTCGAAGAAATTTGAAATGTAGATAGTTTAGATTCTAGAATAACACATAGGCTACAAAGATAATACCACGCGTAGAAGCTAGTTTTAACTATAATCTAGTAAGTAACCAAATAACTAACAAATAAAGTGAGACTGAGGTGAGTAAGAGACAGGGGTGAAGCTACATATCATTTATGCCTTACAAAAACAAACCACATTTTTTCAAATCAGATAATCGTAAAACATTGACATGTATTTCAACTCTGAAGCTAGCAAGAAGCGAGACCGAGTCGAACCCGAACAAATCTCTTGATCCTTCGATTTAGGTGCCATCTTCTAAGGCTTAAAGCCTACCGCACCGCAAAACGGACTGAGCAAGTCACAGCTAAACCAAAGATATAGGGGAAGGAAAACCTTTTATTCATAAATCTTGGTCTCTAAACATATAATATGTTTGGAGGTGAAAGTATTTTCAGCTGTTGACAAAGACTAGACAATAATAATCTCTACAAATAAATAAAATTGAAGTGTCTGTTTGTGATATCAAAATAACAGCTTTTACCAAATGCATATAAAAGTATATACGGTATTATACCTATAACAAAACAAACATTTTTAATATTGTTGTATGTCTGTCTGTTTGTTCCGGGGTAATCTCCGAAACGGCTAGACCGATTTTGACGGGACGTTCACTGGCAGATAGCTGATGTTACAAGGAGTAACTTAGGCTACTTTTATTTTAGAAAAAGAATTAGGGTTCCGCGCAATAAAATAAAAAACAAGAAACCAAATACCTCCGCGCGGGTGAAACCGCGGGCAGCAGCTAGTATTATAATAATGTTTTTGATGTCAAAAAATAATTTTATAAATAGGTAAAAGTTGCTAGTACTAGGTACAACTCACAAACACTTTTTAAGTTTGTAAATAGCTTGCCGATGTTACAATTTCAACTTTAGGAAAGGTTCCCTACGGAAAGTATTAAAAATTATTTTGAGCATTTTTTATTTAGTTTTTAACTTTGGTAGGTAATCACTTCTGCTGATAAGTGATGACGTGATATCGTGACACGCTACACTTAAAATTCCAATAATATTTTTGTAACCCAGGTGGGTTTAAGCCAAATTTGAGTTTATACTAAACTTCTCAACCGCTTTGTTGAGGCAGCACTCACTTTATGAGTTACAAACTTTATTCCAAGAGCACCGCATTGCTCCTTCTGTATCTCGTAAAATGAAACATGTTTTAGGAGCCTTCTTTGTTAATTGAAGTCAGTTTGTACTCGTCATATGCCTACGCCTGTTATTACGAGTCTGCTTTGAAAATTATAATTACTAAAAATTGTTTTTATAGTCATAGCATTACTTTTTTACGTAGTACTGTGTATAGACACAGTACTACGTAAAAAAGTAATGCTTGTATTGTAGACGAATATTGTACCATATATTATTACAGCATTGCACACTTGATATTTGTATGTAATGGCCAGCAAAAAAGACATGCATAATTTAAAAAAAACACACATAATTTAATAATATGGGCTGGGAGGATTATCATCAGGAAAACGACAAGCTCGTCTCGTTATCTAATAAAAAAAACAATAATATAAATATAAAAAACAATAATATAAATATGTTAGCCTACATTAAAATAACAAACAAACCTTTGTCATAGCATACAACAAACTGAACGTAAGCCTAATAAAAATTAAAAAAAAAATTAAAAAATATAAAAACTTCACTATTGTTCTAACCGTGCAAGTAAAATAGGCGAATGTTGCCATTAGGTTATTTCATTCGGATCGCAATTAACTTGACAGACGAATGCGGGAAAACAGATCCCATTGGGATTTAAAGACCACATATACAGTATATTGTAAGGTAGCTAACATTTACAAACTTAATTACATAATACATTATGTACCAGTTGCAAACGAAACTACCACCAGGGGAGATGGAAAATATATCCAAACGGTGCACAGAAATCGGTCAGTCGAATCCAGTTTACTGTCGTTCTTATCTACATTAATAAAACGAAAGCTTATAAGATTTCTCGTGGTAAAAAAAGAGAGAAATAAAAAATTCAAAAACGTCCTAAGCATGTACTGGCCAGCAGGGCTAAGATGCGCGCCACGACAAAATCTTGTCTTCTGTTTTGTCTCGCTCTTTCTCTTCTAACAGGAGACAAATGCACGACATAAGCATAGATGAAATGTTGTCACGGTGCGCATCTTAGTCCTACTGATTGTTTCCTACCGTGGTGGCAAATGAATAGGCAAATATTTTACCAGAACACGCCCTTCATTTCAATGCTAACAACAAATTCTTACCTATGTTTCCAAAACATAGACAGAACTGGGTAGATGGATAGCTGAAATATTCATATACTCATTTGACTAACCAGTCAATTAATTTAAGAAAGTTAATTATTTGAACCTCTTATAATAAACATAATAAAAATGAATTTTCTTCATTTATAGCACACTAACTTCTGCCCGCGGTTTTACCCGCATGGAGATTCCCACAGGAATTTCGTGCATTTTTGCGGGATATAATCCATAAACTATATATCTATTCCAAACAATCACCTGGATCCTTAGCTCCGTTGCAGCGTGAAATAAGGACAAACCAACACACCCACAAACACAAATTCGCATTTACTATACGGACTTACTGTTTACTGTACGGATGGCAAACATTTATGTACAGATTTCTACACAATAGGTATCGTAGGTCCAATCACTTACGTTTGCTATACTCAACATGCAGCTTGTTATTCAACTCACTGAATCATGTCAAATAGCATCAAAGGTTAGACGATAGTGCATGGCAACACATTCGCAATTATTATACTTCAGACGACATTATAGTGTAATCTCTATTCATCATTTCAGGCTGAAATTAAGGTTCCTAAGATACATTTTTAAAGCTAGGTTTTTCTAACTATACTAATGTTATAAAAAAGGTATGGTTTGTGTGATTGTTGCCACTCATCTCTGGAACATAAAAAAAATCTTTCACTAACAGGAAGGATACATTATCTCTGAGTGCTTTATATTATTTTTTCATCCTGATTCCACACGTATAAAGCTGCGGGCAGAAGCTAGTAAGAAACAAATTGAAACTCGTAATTATTTGTTCATACGGAGAGCGCTCATGAAAGATTAATTAATCAAGTATACGTCTACCGTTTCTAGATAAAACTGAAGCTAATAAAAAATAATTGTACACAGCAATTGTATACAATATTTAATTGTTTGTAAGCATCGCGTTTATTTTAATCACTGACGTTTCGAACCTTTGCAGAGTTCATGAAAAATATTTTTTTTTATCATTTCATGCAAGGCTGCCTGGAAGAAATAACTGTTTTATTTCTTTTTTGTTTTATGTAAACTGTTTTTGGGTAAAAATATAACATATACTAATTGAAATGAATAAAACTCTTTCACATTATGTCTTTGTGGTTGAGACACTGGATTACTTCGACTTTCTCATGGTAATGATGGTTGACTTTTACAGACACATTTGGGCGGCTTGATAACCCTATCACGCGGTCGTTCCTGTAAAACTAAGCCTTTATTGAACCAGTGCTGATGCTATTGAACCGAATCACAAAGCGCATCCGCTATTAGGGATCACAGTAATACGATATCAGCGTTGTTTGAAACCAGCACTTTACGCGATAAGCTGCACGTAGCACGTCTTTTACTATCGGGTAACAGTCGAATGTGATGAGAATTTTGTATATACAATAACCGATATGTTTCTATAAATAATTTGAGCGGATAATTTAGGCAGAAACCAGGTTTAAACAGGAAAATTGGAAAAAATGAGGAGTCCAGCTTCAGAAAAGGAAGAAAACAAAATACAAATACAAAAAACAAAATTTATATATTGTATATAAAAGTGCACAAGAAAATAGTTGAAGCCCTGACTGATGCTTTAGTGTAAACAGTGTTACAGAAGGCAGTGTCTTCCTTTCAAATAAAGTCAGTTACAATATTATAAAACACAGATGAAATACAATAATTTTATCGATGTGTATAGCCTGCCACCGCTTGCATTGTTTACAATAAGTTTTTAAACAAATGCTACGAAGTAAGGATAATATAATAAAGTCGCTAATTTCTTGAGAGTCTACCTTCAAAAATATTGTATCTGTAAAGTTACTCGAGTAACTTTATTCAAGAAACAAAATTTTCTATAATTGGCAACGCAACGATAAGAAAAGAACAATAAAGATAAAATCATTACGTAGGCCGCGGCTACGAGTGATTTACTGCTTTGGCTACGCCGCTACGTGATTTAGCCAATGAACCAGCTTCACCGAGCGAATGGATACCAACAAGACTTCCTTGTAAGACTTCTATGTAAGCGGGAAGTCTTTTAATATCTATTGCAGTGCAACCTCGTCGTTTTAGACATATCCCATAACTGTGCTTGTTATAGTGCCTTGTAAACAAAAAAAGGCAATTCTTTGGAACTACATCATAACAGTTAAGATGGTCCGATTTTCTTACTAAGAATCAGACCAACCGCGAATTGGACGAAACGCGAAATGGACCAATTGGGAATAAGGTGAATTGGACTAACCGCGTATTGGAATAATCGCGCCTAAAGGCGTATTTTTTCCATTTAGGGGCGCAAAGAGTATAATTTTACACAAATGATTGTTGTTGGCTTTTATATTGGTCTTTATTTGCTGCAAATCATATTTAGTTGAAGAAAACAGTGGTTTAATAGCGAAAATAACATTTTTATTATTACTATGGACTAAAATTTCAATATAATAAATACAACAATCATTTCAGTGTAAAATTATACTATCTGCGCACATAAATGGAATAATACGTTCGTATGAAAATCGAACCACCTTAACCAGCGTAAAGATACGAAAACTCAAGCACTCTACCGCTTGGACTATTGTGATTGTGCGTCACTGCATCTGATGCTGTGGGGTAAACGAGCGCATAATCCAAAGCTTTACGTTGACGTTAATGACCTTAAGGCACCTCATCATGGCCCGCCTAACGCAAAAAACCTAGAACGCAAAAATGGCCTAAAGGCTTATTGGTTCATCGAAGAAAAACAGGCACTACGGAAAAAGAAAGACAACGCCCGAGCCTTCGGTTAGCATTCTGAAAATTTTGAAATAAATTTCCCAACAAAAATTTCAAAGACAATTAGTGCATGGTAATTTCCTAAAACTTGTTCCAAGAAATACGCGTTTTTGAAAATGCCTCATAAGTTTGTAAAAAAAATGTTTGTTATTTAGAATCTCCATTACATGTCCAAGGATTCTATGGAATATTTTGTTGAATTTTACGTTTATGAGAATATTGTGAACGGCTAAAGTCAAGGTAAAATTTGTTTAAAAAGGTTGTGTTTTTAAGGCTTTTACTGAATTGAATTGTCAAAATTTTAAATTTTTGGTACCATAATATCCTAGATTTATATCTTATTTATATTTTATTTATTTATTTATTTATTTTATTTATTTTATTTTATTTTCTTCGGAAAACTAACAGCTAGGTGCTTAAAAATTTAGCTAGGTGCTTAGCTCGTGCATTATTGCACGAGATACGTATTTGTTCTAAAAACCCAAAGAAAAAAATTGGTACAACACTTTTATCACATACGAGCGTTTGTATGGAAAGTATGGCGAGCTGAAGTTTCTTAACGCTGTGTAACTCTATATCATCTGTCTTAAGTAACATTAATGATCTCCCGACCATCCGAACCTCCGTTCATTCAAGATATTATATGTGAAAACTTTTAATTAGCCTTAATTAGTTACTTAATTTACTATTTTTAAGCACCTAGCTGTTAGTTTTCCGAAGAAAATAAAATAAAATAAATAAAATAAAATAACATTTCAATTTACTATTTCACCTCGCAAAGCAAATACCGTGGGCAGTTATTACACAGCTGAGCAAGACGTAACATGAGATATCCACATAACTGTACCCATAAATATAGCGTAATGGCATAATATTGGGCCACATATCGTCCATATACACCTCCCACTTCCTATTATCTACAAACAAAGTTGCGATAAGTAGAACGTGCGGAAATCACGTTAATATTATTGTTCTTGCTTCCGCGGATACCCTCTTTCCGCAAAAACTATCTTTAGGATGTACCGAGTGAGGTCTATTTTGCTTTACGTTTTCGATAGTAAGACATTTTGTAAAGGACGCTTTGTGACATGTTATCACTAGTTTTGACAAGGGATTCAGTTTTGGGCTTCCAAATCCTTTATAGTGTCGCAAAATAGATACAGCGAGATTAGCGTTTTCTCTCATACGAAGCGCAAAGTTTCCTTTTTTTATGCAAATAATCTCATATTGCCCGGAGCGGTCACAGCGGACATGTATATAACATTTTTATAGGTATATAGACAAATAGGTCAAAAACTGAAATCTTATTGGTAGGCTTGTAATAAAGAAACATTAGAGGATGTTCGACTAAATATATAACTACGATTGTAGTTAGTTTTTTCCAACACTATTCCCGGCTACTATTATTTGGTAGTCTTTAAAAAGAGAGCGAACATCCTGGAATAACGCAAATGCTAATCTTATATTCGAAAATCAACCCCTAGGGAGATTGAAGAGAGTGTTGAAGTTTCTATGGAAAATTTTATTCCTTGTTTGTGTAGGTACACTCGATGAGGCTGCAATTTCCCTTATTTTCGCTTTTGAAACGCAAAATTTTGCAGTCGATTCATTCGTTTAGCTCTGAGCGGTTTTATATTTATTGGAACTACTGTGCGGAGGAGGAAATATCGCTAAAATTGTTTCACTGGAATTTTGTCGCAACAGTTATTTTTTAAACTAAATTTTTTCATTGTTTCGAACTTCATATAAATGGAAACAGTTTGCTCTGTTTAATAAATAAATAGAATTGCACTTTTTAAGTAAATAGATAGAGATGAACTTAATAAAAACGTACGTAATAAAAGGAAAGCTTTATATTTCAGTTAATGTTTCGTATGATTATGCCATTGTGTGTAGTAGCAGTATTTTTGCATAGAAAGTACTCAAAAAATAAAAAGAAAAAATTCTTCATGTATTTACATTTCTATACATTTTATCCACAAAACACACATATTATGAGTACACATATCTGTAGAAATGGAATGTTTATTGCTCAGTTTACACGTTCGCATCGTTGGATTTGACCCTTCTATTCCCATTTGCACGAGATTTCATAGTTATCTGATATTTATTGGCCAACTTTCAAATTCGTGGGTATAGGCTGTATTATTACATTTATCATCAGCCATGGTCATCCCACTGCTGGGCAAAGGCTTGCTCCAAAATTCTCAGTTTGAAGCTTTCTGCAGTTAATATTAATCAATCTAGAATAGGACGGACTCGCGATGCAGTTGCCAGAATACACCGATAGGTGGTATGCAACTTGGGAGTGGTACCTAGCCAAGGGAGTACTAAAAAAACCCTACCATCATTCTATGATTGCATGACGATGTTTCTTTTCACCGAAAGCTCAAGTGCAAGATTCGAACTCTAGACCTACTGATCGCCTGGTGACTGCCACTGAACCGTCATTGCTTCAAAATCCACTAGAATTAGAATATAGAGATACATTTTTTTATGTTGTTTGGTAACGAGACGAGCTGGTCGTTTGCCTGATGGTAAGCATAACGCCGGCCCATAACAATTGCAGTGCCACTCAGAACTTTGAAACACAAAGGCCTGCGCGGCACTGCCGTGCGCTCGTTACCCTGAGACATTAGGTATTAAGTCTCATAAGCCCAGTAATTTCACTGGATACTCTGCTCATCAAACCGGAACACAGTAATGCTTGCTCATTACTGCTTGGCGGCAGACTTCACGACACATTACAAATGTTAACAGAAGTCTTTGTCAACTAACCACAGAGTTATCTCTTTACTTCTAAAAGGAGAATCGGCAAATATCTTCAAGACAAGGAAGCTGGCACGTCTTTTAAATTCCTTTATTAGATTCCACGGGGCGCTTCGCCACGCCTGTTTACTGAATGCTGTATTTTATACACTTCGCGACTAGAAATTGACAGATCTTGTCGTTGGAGAGACGTGACAAAAATCTTTGTGACGCTATTTCCTGCCATCTAGTCGGGATCACGCTCTAGGAAAAAACAACTTAGGTGTGAAGGGCAATTTATATTAGGGTTATGTTTTATTCGTCGAAAGATTTATTTTTGCTGCCCATTTTTGTTTATGTTGGTATATGCAATACTAGCGTCTGCCCGAGGATTCACACGCGTGGAATCACAATAAAATGTAGCCTACAGCACTCAAAGATAATGAAGCTTCCTATTAGTGAAAGCATTTTTAGCATCGGACCAGCGGTTCCAGAAATTAGCGGTAAAAATAAACAAAAAAAACTTACAAACATTACTGCGTTTTTTTTTAATTTCAATTATGCTCTGCAAGCTTCAGGGCTCTCAACTTTTGCTTGTTAATTATATTATTTTATATATAAAAAGTCCTTACTTAAAATTTCATCAATTTAATATAAGTGTGCTTACTCCGAAGGCCTAACTAAAGTGACGTTCATACATACGTATAATTTTATATAAATACAAATATTACAAATGTTAAGAATACAGTTCTTAATTAGTGTTGTTTGTGTCCATGCCACCTGCGACATACGGTGCCTTATTACAGGGATATGAGTGTGTAAGCATTTCGTTTATGTAAAGAATATATTTATAGAAGATAGAAATAACAACCCTGAACTTTAGTACAATAGGTGATATTATAAAGCGCTCTAGTCAATTATACAATGGACAGGGTTCAAGGGAGCGTTGTATCTGGTAGATGTAAGTTATAAATGAAGTAAGAACTCTAACACGTTGGAACTAGTTTAGGTTAGTAGCTTTAGAAAAACGTTTTTTATTAAATTGAGTACCATGGATCTGTGAAGTAAAACCCATAGTTTTTTTTTCCAACAAATTTTTAACGTATTCCCTTGCATTTATCAAACCTAACCGCGTTCCGTCGCCAAACTTGATCTATCCGTATATCCAATTACCGCCATCTATGACAGGAACATTTTATCTATTCATATTCAATGTTACATTTGCCGCTATTATATTTAGACTTGACATCTAACATGACTCTTTCTATATTTTTACCCGCGTCGCAAGTTCACACTGTCTGTCTGTGAAATGTCGACAGAAACCGAAATACCAGTTGGAAATTAAAATTGAGTGCCTGGTTCCCTGACGGGAACTTCCTTTAGACACAAAACATAGAGAGAGAGAGCAGAAGGGACGTTTAATAATTGTCCCGCTAAAGCTTACCTCCCCTGATCAAGGAAATATCATCATCATTATAATCATCATCTTTATAAACATTATCGTTATAATCATCATCGTTATAATCATCATCGTTACTAGGTGGTAGGACTAACTCTTCTGCTTCTCTTTTTCTTCTACTTCTGGATTGGTACCACCGCTTATCTCGTGAAGTCTGCCGCCAAGCAGTTTTGTGCAAGCATTACTGTGTTACGGTTCGATGTGGTCCGATTTGATGAGCAAAGTAGGCAGTGAAATTTCTGGGTTTATGAGCCTTAATACCTAACGTCTCTGGGTAACGAGCGCACAGCAGCGCAGGCCTTTGTGTTTCAAAGTTCTGTGTGGCTTTTTCATAATACACCACGCGTGGCAGACGTCTTGGTGATCGGAGTAGATTATATTGACCGGAGAATGCTGCTGCCCTTCCCTAACCCGATTCTTACGGCACCACACTGCCAGGAAATATTAGACAGTTTCAAATGATTCGCATTTTGCCTGTTTTATGCTTGAGATCTGCGAAGTGTGGATCTTTAGCGTTTCTTATTTAGAAACGAATTTTCGTTTCGTCCAATTAATTTCGTTGTGTGAATGCACTCGAACGTTGCCGGGAGATATAAATAGACTCGATCGAGAATTCTAGCGTTTTGTTTCGACGCCGTCCGTAGCTTTTGTTGTTTGTTTTTTTTTGCTTTCGATCGAACACAACAAGGTTTGTATGTTTATTTTTATCTTGGCTTTTAGGCCGAATATAAACCCTGAAGGTCGCAAATATAATAGTGTTAGAATCAGAAATGGAATTTGCTTAAGAAAAAACAAGTTAGAACAAGAATTCCGTTTATTACACGAATTAAATCAAACATTTAAACCAAGGAAAAGTACTCACAGTTCACATAATTCAAATAACGATTGCACACTTGTAAAACCAACACTAATCACGATAAAATGACTGACGTGACCTTTTATAACGATCGACAAGGATTCTAGCAGCCGTCCGTTCGCTTAGAGCGCAGAAAGATAAGTGACCGTTCTTATCGAGGCGCTCGGCTTTTATAGATGACGGTAGGTCCGTTGTGATGAAAAAGAGACGTTCCTAACACGGCCTCTCCTGACACGGCGGCGTCCTCGCAGCCAACTCGAAGACCGACGGAGCAGCACCGGCAGCAACATCCTCTTCACAGGGCACCGCGACGTCGCTGGCACGGCGCGGCGTGACATCTCCACGACGCGAAGGGGGCGCCGTGACGTCACCGCGACGTGACGTTGATGCTTTAGCACTGTCCTGGTCTAGACAATGTTTCGTGCTCCTCTTTCACTTAAACAAACACACCCGATAGGTTGATTCCATGAAACGCTAGGACATAATCTTAACTTTTCATAGATTTTTGCACATACTTCATAACTTGCACAGGTCCTCACATTAATCATTCATATTCATAAATCATGTAGGGCAAACATCCCGGAGTCTGTCTGCCATAGGAGCGTCCCGCAGTCCGTCCTCCACATGATGCTGGCAACCCGACGTGGAACGTCCCGCAGTCCGTCCACCACCAGTAGCATGATCTGAAACACAGACACTTGACGCAGACCGTCTTCATACTTTCACCATTTTTAGTTCATCACGCACATGACACAACATTATCAGTAAACATGTAAGGCAAGCATCCCGCAGTCTGTTGCCAAAAGGATCGTCCTGCAGTCCGTCCTTGAGATGCCCCGCAGTTCATCTCACATAACATTATCAGTAAACATGTAAGGCAAGCATCCCGCAGTCTGCTGCCACTAGGATCGTCCCGCAGTCCGTCCTTGAGATGCCCCGCAGTTCATCTCACATAACATTATCAGTAAACATGTAAGGCAAGCATCCCGCAGTCTGCTGCCACTAGGATCGTCCCGCAGTCCGTCCTTGAGATGCCCCGCAGTTCATCTCACATAACATTATCAGTAAACATGTAAGGCAAGCATCCCGCAGTCTGCTGCCACTAGGATCGTCCCGCAGTCCGTCCTTGAGATGCCCCGCAGTTCATCTCACATAACATTATCAGTAAACATGTAAGGCAAGCATCCCGCAGTCTGTTGCCAAAAGGATCGTCCCGCAGTCCGTCCTTGAGATGCCCCGCAGTTCATCTCACATAACATTATCACTAAACATGTAAGGCAAGCATCCCGCAGTCTGTTGCCAAAAGGATCGTCCCGCAGTCCGTCCTTGAGATGCCCCGCAGTTCATCTCACATAACATTATCACTAAACATGTAAGGCAAGCATCCCGCAGTCTGTTGCCAAAAGGATCGTCCCGCAGTCCGTCCTCTACATGAAAGTAATACTCACGCTCAAAGAATGCACCGCAAGTATCGGGACACCACTCTCCCTTCGGCGGCACCATACGCTGGGTTGCGGCCTGCATGGTCTTGCCATAGCCACGGCTAAGCAGGCGAAGAGTATAGTTTTCTTAGCAGCGACACCCTCGTCGCCTCGTCTCTTCCACAACCACACTGAACAGCGAACACGCAGCTCGCGGCGCACCACGCGCCTCTCGCCCAGCAGATCCCAGCACTCCATCACGTGGGACTAACGGCGCAGCATAGCGACCAGCACAGCAGGAGACGTCCGTTGCACTAAAGAGCCAACTCAAGACAACACAACATTACCAAATACCTCCAGCTATAGGAGAGGTCTGTTCGGCTTGAGAGCCGAGAGCTAAGAGCAGTTGTAGGAGAGGTCCGCTCAGCTTGCCATAACGCCACCGACTATATACCTCGCCACTAAGACAGCTTGTAAACATAACAGATCGCTTCTGACAGCTAGCTAACATGACATTTACTCTCTAATGTCACTGAGTCGCCATTTCATTAAATTAATAGACAACCAACCACTACCACAGACTATCTAAATATGGCTGTCAACGACACGGTCATCCTGCGATGACACACGTCCTCGTGTGTTAATATGAAAAACATGAAAACACAGCACAGTTTCCGCTCGGCTAAACCTGACTATGGTCTTAGCTATAAGATCCAATTGTACCACAACGTGAAACACAGAGTATAAACTACCTCAGTTACAGCAGCAGCTGTGTTACCATATCACGCATGAAACTAAAACTTCCGAGCTCAAGTGCCATTGATTATCCTTAAAGAACAAAATAAGTTTCACATCAAAATAATTTTAGTCTAACAAAACCCCAGCTACATCATTCGTCTTCAGCAGCTATTGCTATAGCTACAGCAAATACAATTGCTACACACGCGCTTCCCTACAGGAACGCAAAGATTCGACTGTATCACAAGATACCAAGTTGTAGGCCGCATTTTGTAAAGCATAAAATTCTAACTTTAATTTCGATTTACATAATGGAAGTTTGCATATTTGTTAGGAAATATCCTGAGTTCTTCAAGAAAATAGTCGACCAACCAAGACGATATGAAACTAGATACAAACATAAACTAGTTCAATCAAGCTCCAAATTAAAAATACACAGCTCTGGTCCAAATGCAATGGCGATAAAAATTTACAACAAAATTCCAAATACAATTAAAGAAGAACAAAAGGAATCTATTTTCGTAAATAAACTAAAAAGATTTTTAATTGATAAATGTTATTATTGTTTAAATGATTTTTTTAAAGACTAAACAAACAGGTTCTATTTATGGAATGGATCGGTTCGCTCTGTTACCTTGTGTTGCTATACCCTAACAGGGTCATATGTGAACTACACTAATAATATAACATCTCGATAAAATGTACATATGATTGCAATAAATGATTGAGTATTGAGTATTGAGTACCACAAGTCAGACTAAAAACCTCAGAGTTCAAGTACTGTAAGGTACCACGCGTCAAACTAAAAACTTCACAGTCCAAGTACTGGAAGGTACCGCGCATCAAACTAAAAACCTCAGAGTCCAAGTACCATAGAACGATTATTTTCAGAAAACCAAATACTCTCACATCAAAGCAACGTTAGTCAACCAAAACTCTAGAAACTCTCGAGTAAGACTAAGGAATCGGGGTAGACATGAAAAAGGACAGCACCATAGCCGGCACTACTAGCGTCTGTATGAACCTTGGTGGGAAGACTTGGATCAAAAATGGCAAGAACTGGTTTACTAGTCCGATTGAATTTTACCTCATTGTGGGTCGGATGAGCAATGGGGTAGTTTTTGTGGCGTAATCTTTTATGCATCTCCTAAAGTAGCTAGCTAAGCCCAGAAGTTGGCGTACCTGATTCACATTTTCTGGAGATGAAGTGTTCACTAAGGCTACTAAGACTACTTTTCACGGACTCGGTCTAACCTGACCCTGACTTACTAATTTCCCAAATACGAGTACTCAACCTCAGTCACTAAAATGCGCAGAAGAACCTTAACCCTTTAAGCAAGAAGCCGCGCGAGATAAACACTCGTGTTTTGACTTCGTGGCCTGGTACGCGCGCTGCTGACCCGCTGCAGGCGTGCTGTCTGGCGCGCGCTGCACGCACTCTGGCGCGCGCTGCACGAAGTCTGTCGCGCACTGCACGAAGTCTGTTGCGCGTCTGCACGCCGTCTGTCGCGCGCTGCACGCGGTCTGGCGCGCGTCTGCACGCGGTATGGCGCGCGTCTACACGCTGCCTGGCGCGCTGCACGCACTCTGGCGCGCGTCTGCACGCGGTATGGCGCGCGTCTACACGCTGCCTGGCGCGCTGCACGCACTCTGGCGCGCGTCTGCACGCGGTATGCCGCGCTGCACGCGGTCTGGCGCGCATCTGCACACTGCTTGGCGCGCTGCACATCGCGCACCTCGCGCCCGCTGGCTGCATCCAGTTGTCCATGCGTTAAGAGACCCTTGGCAATGCTCACAAATGCCTTACAGTCGTCGCTCATTAGAATACCTGGACAGTGGACACACACAAGTAACTCAGAACAGGGAGTACCCGACTCCACAGAATACTGTGTACTGGCACCAAGAAGTACAGCATTTGGAGTCACGGGTGCGGGCTCGTATACGATGAGGGTAGGATGCACCCAACTAGGCGAATCCCTACGCAGACGGGACCGTGACCTATTGTTTCGCGAGCGACTACGCTGATGAGAATCGTTACGCCTAATCCTATCACGCAGTCGACGCCCTTCAGTACTGCGAGAATCCCGTCGATCCCGGACACATGACACTATTCGCGAGGCACGACTTTTATCGCTCAAGATGCGCCGCGAATCACCATGACCATGCGACCTACTTCACGTATCTCTCCTACTCCGAGATTTACGTCACTCTTGGTTACGCGACCATCTCGAGTGGTTTGTCTTTTAGGACTACGTGACGTACGCCCCATAATAAGAATCACAAGATCGAATAACAAGGTTAGCAATCGTTACGTAATTTAAAAACAACGGTTTTCTTGTTCCCTTGAAAATTCAACAAGTTTCCTTGTTTTGTTTTAAGTGGGCGAACTAGTCCTTTATCCCACTTCTGATGTTAGAATCAGAAATGGAATTTGCTTAAGAAAAAACAAGTTAGAACAAGAATTCCGTTTATTACACGAATTAAATCAAACATTTAAACCAAGGAAAAGTACTCACAGTTCACATAATTCAAATAACGATTGCACACTTGTAAAACCAACACTAATCACGATAAAATGACTGACGTGACCTTTTATAACGATCGACAAGGATTCTAGCAGCCGTCCGTTCGCTTAGAGCGCAGAAAGATAAGTGACCGTTCTTATCGAGGCGCTCGGCTTTTATAGATGACGGTAGGTCCGTTGTGATGAAAAAGAGACGTTCCTAACAATAGAATATTAAAAATAAATGAGCGAGTGTTGGCCGATTGGGAACTTGTGCGACTTTCAATATATGGTGCATGTGAGTTCGAATCCCACTGTCCTGTACCAGTGACTTACTCATGTCAAGACAACGGTTAAACGCTACTTAAAACAAGATTTGTGCTTGTTCATTTTAAAACACGTGACTAAGTCATGTTTAGGACTAGGACGCTATTTCAGTTTAAAGAATCTTTATTTCTCATTTAAGACTATCACTTACATGAGAAAACAATCAATATTAGTAAGTACAATATTATCGTCGTCCATAACAGGTGCGATGTCGCTTGGCGCTAAATCCAGTCGAGTGTTAGTGTGGTACATCCGCAGATCTCTTAGGTACATCTTACTATTGAGTACGTAGTATGTACTTAGCTAATCCCGACTTGAATGCACGAAGCGTCTTCGCATGTTTTACATCTGGAGGTAATTTGTTATAAAGCTGGACGCCATCAAAAGTTAAAGACTTTTTTCCATTGAAACGGCGTTTAAATAAAATCGAGCAGAGTAACGTTAACTTTTATTGACAATCCAAATATGCACAAAAATAATGGCTGGCTTAGGCTTATATTGACACCACCCCACTCTTGGCGGGCTTTGGCTTCCTGTGGGCTGGCGGAAGAGGCGGGGCGTGTCAATATGGCGGGCTTGGCGGCTTGCTTCGGTTGGCTGTCATGACGCCTGACGTCATGTCCGTTACATTCGGCCATCCTGCAACAATTGCTCCCGCAATGGGAACAAACAATGATTAGCTTTCTAATAAATCAATAAGATCTTCGGTCTCGAGTTGGTCATCAGAACTACTAGCACTATCTGACATAGGGGCTATGCTTGTATAAGGTCTTAACGAATCTGCCGGAACTAAGCCTGTAAAACTCTTGTAACCACGTAAACCCTTTATGCTCCTAATCTTGTATCGATCTTTTCCCAACACTTTGGTTACTACATATGGACCCGAGTACAAATCATCCAGTTTGGTATTCACTCTAGCTGCGCTACTCGTAGGGGCCTGCCTCCATAGAACAAAATCACCTTTTTTGTAGACATGAGCACTTTTTCGTCTTTGGTCAAAATTGCGCTTCATTTTATTACTATTTTTTTAGGTATATACCACTTCTGAGTGAAACGGCGTTTAAATAAAATCGAGCAGAGTAACGTTAACTTTTATTGACAATCCAAATATGCACAAAAATAATGGCTGGCTTAGGCTTATATTGACACCACCCCACTCTTGGCGGGCTTTGGCTTCCTGTGGGCTGGCGGAAGAGGCGGGGCGTGTCAATATGGCGGGCTTGGCGGCTTGCTTCGGTTGGCTGTCATGACGCCTGACGTCATGTCCGTTACACCATAATTGGTCCTTACCATGGGCAAGATGAGATGATCTCCCTTGTGTCCACAGTATTTATGTGATTGGCTCTTTTTCGTGAATGTAATGTCCGTCTGTATGTGTTTATTTAATATTTTTCTAATGAGTAAGCATGTTGTGTAAGTGTAAAGCTGTTTTATGTTCATTAGTTTAGTTTCACTATAGACCTTTACAGTAGGTGTCAGATAGGGGTAATGGAAAAGAGTTAATTTAATTAAAGTTAATTATTCTATTTTGCAGTGTTTGTAATTCATTTAGTTTAGTTTTAGAAGCGGTACCCCATATCTCTATTAGATACGTCAAGTGTGGTTTTACTAAAGAGTTATATATAGCCACACGAACCTGCATAGGGAAACATCGAACAACTCGACGAAGTGATCCAGCAAGAGATGACAGTTTTGACTGGATGTAATCGATCTGGACGTGCCAATTCAAATTACTATCCAGTCGTAAGCCCAAGTATTTTTCGTCTTGTTTCTCTTGAAGGGCCGTCCCATTTAGTATTAAAGGCGAGTATTGTGGTAAGGTTTTATTTTTAGCTTTGAAAATAAGATAGCAAGTTTTTTGGACGTTTACTGTTAAAAGGTTAGATTGCAACCATTCAAAAAGGGTGTCGAGATCTTGTTGAGCTTGCGAGATCATTTCGTGGATAGAGGATCCAAAGTAAAATAAGCATGTATCGTCAGCGTATAAGGTGATTTGTCCATGTAAACCTATTTCATGCATATCATTGACATAGATAAGAAAAAGCAGTGGACCTAGTACAGATCCCTGCGGAATTCCATAAGTGATAGGTTGGTGGTTACTTTGCGAATTATTTATTTTAACCAATTGAGACCTATTTGCTAGATACGATTCGTACATTTTTAAAGCCTTGCCAGTGACACCAATGCCCCTAAGTTTGTTTATTAGTTTTGAATGACTCACGGTGTCGAATGCCTTTTTTAGGTCAATAAACAGTCCCAAAACAATCTTTTTTTGGTCAATGTTATACTTTATCTTTGTTACTAGGTCAACGGTAGCAGAGAGTGTGTTGGATTTAGGTCTAAAACCATACTGCCTCGGAGATATAAAGTTTATTGAGGCAAGATAAGCGTCTAGTCTTGAGTATAGAATCTTTTCAAGAACCTTAGATATCACTGGCAGGACTGATATTGGCCGATAATTGCTAGGATCGGTTTTGTTTCCTGATTTATAGATGGGAGTAACTTTTGCGACTTTTAAGCTTTCTGGAAATTTTCCGTCTGCTAATAACTTATTAAAGCATGTGGTTAAATTATCTAAAATTAAGCTCTTCATACATTTAAGTGATTTAGTACTTATTCCATCTATGCCTGTACTCGAATTCGAATCAACATATGTGACTTAACATGTGTATTTAACATATGTGTAGGGCGTGTTTAAATTATTTGTGGTAAGACCGTTCGTTTTTAGTATAAAGAAATATTCGTTGTGATACCTATGCAATAATTTACGATGTTAGGTTAGGAAAAATTCATAATTTAATAATTTTATAAAATTTAATAAAATAATGTATAAAATTAGTCAAATGACTACAATCATGTAGTTTATCATATTACTTACTTCAAGTTTTTTACGTTACAAATAGCACAGTAATGTCATAGCTAAATCAGCTTTGTGCTAAGCAAGTCAAAGTTTGCTTGTTATTATCGTATTATCATGAAAATGATGAGTTTCAAAGACATTTTATATACATTTACGTTCACTTCAAAGAAAGTGAACATTCCCAGCATAAATTGAATGGCAAGCAGTGAGTAAAGAGCTCTTATCTCTATAAAAGATGGTCAAAATGTGAAGTACTGAGACAAGATTATTACCTCTCAATAATGAAGCTCCGAGGTTTTTTATCCTTCTAGTACATAAAACCTGGGAACCTCGGGGCATTAAAACCAAGCAACCTCGGGGCATAAAAACGCAAAGAATTGAAAAACAAAGAGCGGTCATTCGCGGGGCTCTTTGTGAATATGCAAATACGCAGCGATGATGACTCTTCGCGCGGCGTTTCGTTAAATTGCTTTGCTGATATTGGGCTAATTTAAATAAGGACCGGTCTGGAGAGTATTTCGGATAATTAAGTTAGAACCCGATATAATTTGTGTTTGTACTTTTCTGCTTCGGTTCAAGAAATCGGCCGTAATTTATACGAAAAATTATTTATTTATTTATTATTATTGAGATGAGATCTTTGTTATGAAACTTAAAGCTGTTTAGTGATTTTTACTTGATTTATCAATAACTAGCTGCTGCCCGCGGTTTCATCCACGTGGAGATATTGGTTTTCGGTTTTATTTTTTTCAACCCTATTTCATTTTTCTAAAATTAAAGTAGCCTAAGTTACGTCTTGTAACATCAGCTATCTGACAGTGAAAGTCTCGTCAAAATCGGTTCATCCGTTTTGGAGATTACACGGAACAAACAAACAAACAGACAGACAAAAATTTTAAAATAGGTTGTTTTTTTATAGGTGCCGTACCTATATACTTTCATATGAATTTAGTAAAAAGCTGTTATTTTTATATTACAAACAGACACTACAGTTTTATTTATTTGTATAGATTTAGTAGCTTGTTAGGCATTGAGACCAATTATAAAAATATATAAATTAAATCTACGACAAAAAAATGGGCATGGACTCTCGAAGTAAAAGATTTTGTACATGATTGATTAACTTGAATATTGTTTATAAAAGTTCAAGTATCAAGCGATTGAAAGCTGAAGTTGAAAACCGATGCTATATGAGGTATTACCTACGGGTTCTTGAGTGGAGACCGCGAATTGGCAAACGTAGTTTGGGACGTCCTGCAAATAGGTGAGGCGACGACATACGACGGGTTGCTGGCAGCGACTGAGAAGAAGAGCCGAAGATAGGGCTCAGTGGCGCGCCTTGGGAGAGGCCTATGTTCAACAGTAGACTGCAGATCTAGGCTCTGATTATGATGATGATTGCATTCTTACTATATTTGTCATCGAGTTTACACATGAATATAGCATACTGGAGTCACGGTAACTGATTTAAAATTCAGTTGCATTTGACTTACACATTTTGACATACAAAATAACTAGTGAAAAATAAAGCTTGTAAAAATACATAATAATAGTATGTAGAATAGAAGCCCAAGTTGTCATGACACGACTAGTTGATATTATATGCGAAACAATTTAGATCGATTATCGTATCAAATTTTTAGCCCACCATGTTTTCAGTAGGATCCGGGGATAGCGAGACTTGATAAATACATCTTTCAAGGATGATGACGTGCACCCCTTCAATATCTCATGTCAGTTAATAACGTGATATCTGAGATAAGATTTATATCGCTCATATAAGATGCACTCATATTACCTATCTAAAATTGCCTTTATAAGACCTATGGGTTTCGAATAAATTAAAAGGTTTTAACATTAATCTATAACTATACTATTCGATATTGTTATAGAGTCTGCCTTTGTTTGGCGAGCTCACTTTATTTTTGGAAGGATACTAACGTCATTTGTTTTTGTTATACTGAAGATAAAAAGTAAGCTGAAACCGATATGGATTGGATTATTAGACGCTTTGTGTCATGTCCATACTTGAATTCGATATCGTTCTGCAAAGCCACAACACACACCGACACAGTAAACTAAGCCTACCACGCTACCCACTACAATGGCGAGACTAGAGATCCCGTTAGATGGCGTATTAACGCTGGTGTTGTTTCACTGTCAAACTTCATTATATAATTATAGTAAGTAAACAAGAAAATCGTATCTGCAATAAAGTAAACCTCTGTGTAGTGCGCGATACACACGTTTCCCTTCTGAGGAGAAAAAATTACCGGACACCCAATTCTTCTTCTGATTAAAAATCATTAGATTTGAAATGGTCACTATATAATATGTAGTGCATGGTAGTAGAAATATGATAGTAGTAGAGTATGGGAAGGCACAGCCAAAACTAATCTCAGATGGCGCCACCATCGCATGTTGCTTGTCATTGATGTTTGCTTTGGGGGTTAATGAATTAGAATAATTAGTAAACTTACTTGAAAGACAAAGTTGCCTGCATTTGTTTTACCTTACTCTAATGGATATGAACTTTCACTTCACATTATTTTCATCTTAAAATAAATCTATGCAACAAATGATGATACGTTTTTCCTTACATGCATGATTACCGCCTCAAATAGCGGCCTGGAATTTATGATACTCATATAACACCCGGGATATTAGAAGGAAAAACAACTCTGTACATGTTATTATTTCCTTCCTCCGCAAGACAAAGGGTTGCGAATAGCTCATTAAGCTGTCTTCGAAGAAACTGTTTAACATGTACAAGAATAATGTTTGTGACGTGGTTTGAATAAAAATGTAAGTAGCAAAACGATGTTTTGAGATATTTTGTAGGTAAATGTATGTGTGTTATAACACTTTTAAATTACTTGGGTACCTATAAATGAAATGCTATTATAGTACTTGTGTATACTTAGTATCATTTTATTTTTGTTTTTAAGCTAAAGTTTGGGGAAAAACCCTGTTTTTAATTTAGTTTACTTCTAAATTGTAGACCGATGAAATGAGAATCCGACCAAGTGTGAATACATTTTTTTAAGCACAATATACCACTATGATAAGAAGCGATGTTGACTTCACCAAGCATCTATTGGTGTTTTCGGCAGTTGCAATGGGGAGCCAGTCTAAATAATAGATTTTTATACGATATACATAGGCCTGTTTGTAATCTCACTTGTTGGTTAGTGGCAATGCTAAGAAGATACCTATTCACTGGTGTCTTGAATAAACTCAGTTTGTAGGTATCGGGAAATATAGACTCTGGCATTAAGAGCCTACTAGTCCACGCCGCGAACTTATCAGTGGGCGCGGCTAAAATGCATGCTATTTCGTGTAACTATAGTGGAAAAAGGTAAAACTCAGCGATTAGGAGTAAAAAGCTAATGCTCGCAAATACACAATTACACACTCTCGTAAAGTCACGACGAAAACCGAAAAGTCGAAAACCGGCGCGCAAAAATGTACAAATTGGCTTCTGGTGCTTGGGGTTTTACGACAAAACTATTGAATGTATTTAGTCAGACCAAAGTTATTTCAAATGTCAATAAACTAAAGCTTGTCAGTATGTACATTATTTTGGAGTTTTCGTAATCCTTTTGTAATTTATTTACGTCCAAACTTGCGTTAAAATACGTGCTAAAATACAGATGTTTGAAGGCTCAATACTTTTAAGCCACTTATTTTTTTTCTGTATAATTAGCAGGCTGACCTAGATAACGAAGAGATGAGTCGATATTATTCTTAATTTTGGACTTAAAACGTCAAGTAGTGGAGTAATCACCCAAGTACGGTTGTATGGAGAAATGAACGGCTGGTTCCTTCTTAAGTTCCAGTCCTTAGGTTAAACTATGAAACAAAAACAACCGTTTTGTAATTGGTTTCTTCATGTTTGAAAAACGAAGATAAAACAGAAGATGTCTTCAAACGTATATCAACCGTTTTATTTCGTTTAAATTAATAAGTTAATTTATTGATGAATAAATAAACAGTATAAAAGAACGTACAACTAACATGAAAAACGTTTTAAAACTTCTCCAAACAGCATATTTGAACTGGAAATGGCACCGCATTGCATGTTTCATGAGTTCTGTCCAACTTTACCCAAAATTTTCATACGACACCGTCTCGAGATTAAATTTCATTCAAAAGTTTACTTCGTCTGTGATATTTTCGGAAAGATATTCAACAAGTTTTCGAAGGAGAATCGGGAATTCGTAATGTCTGAAATACCGAAGGGGAAACAAAGAGACCCTGAAGGTGACAGATCGAAATGCCTTTTATTATCGAAATACAAAACAGGTCTACGGTTACTGCGTCACATCTCGTGTAAATTTTCATTTGTAGTGATTTTATCACGATCATATTTGTGTTTATTGGGGAGCGTATTTGTGAAGCACCACAGCTAAAGTCAGTTATGGACTATTTTAACATATCGTCTAAAAAGCTTTACTTGTCAAACAACTTGCAATATTAAAATACGAGATAAGAACCAGTCTTGAAAGAGACTCGCTGAATTCCGAACCACCGCTCAATGTCAGAAGAACTTTAGAAAACGACACGTAGCAAATTACTTTGTAATCGTAGCACTAGCATAGCGGCTACGACGCTACGACCTACGAGTACGACAGCTACGTGCTACGACTATGTTCCAACGTTGTCGCGATGTTTGTTTTCGGACATTATTTTAAAAGCTTTAGCAGGAAACTGTTTAAAATATATTTTCTTTGAAATTTTATTAATTGTGTTGTATACTTTAGTTAAAAGTAAATTATAGAAAATAGTGTATTAACCTCTTTGTGCCATAAAGAAGAGATGCGCTTTCTGTATAGATTTAACTTTTATGAATTATGATTACTTCAACGCGATTTGAGCACTACACTTTGATTGTTCTCTCGAACCGCGAGTTTGCACTTGGCGGATCCGTTTGAGAAACAACAAGATATCGGGTAACTGAGACTACAGATAAACAAGTAAAAAGTAAGATCTTTAATCAACTGCGACTTTATATCTTTGGCCAAGAAGTTTATCAGAAAGCTCGTATTTTCCTCTAGTGTTTGTTTTTTAAACAAGCTGGTAAAGATAACATCCGTATTTACCTGCGCCTACATAAATATTTGGCAACGTGTGAGGGTAGACGTATAAAACTAAAGCGAGCGAAAAATAAATATCAATCTTTTTTCATATCCTCTAACAGGAATAGTTTTCAGTTTATTTTTGTGACTTTCCAAACAAAATACTGTATCTTTTGTGCTTTGCATATTAGAAATGTACTCCAGAGAGACTTACCTAATGCTTTTGTTTTAACCAACTTCCAAAAAAAGGAGGAGGTTCTCAATTCGGTGTGTTCTTTTTTGTTTGTAATCTCAGATCTCCGTCGTATATAAACCGATTTGAAAAATTATGTTTTTATTTGAAAAGATTGGTTCTAGAAATTTCATCAAAATCGGTTCAGTAGTTTGTCAGTGAAGTCGGTACGTCGTTTTTTTTAAAGCAATTTTTTTACTATCAAACATAATATGACTCTAAAAAAAGTTATGTAAAACGGCCATTGGCGGTTTTATTTCGTACGTAGAATATATTTGTATAAATTGTTTTCAACGTTATTAGTGTGCTACATTCATTATTATATTGTGCAAGTGATATAGTGATGATGTTGGATAATTTAATTTCGTTTGGGTGTTAGAAGAACATTCCAAAAACAATCTTGGAATCGAGGGTATTCAGTATTAGTCAGTGTGCACTGTGCAGAGTGCCTGCCGTGCCGGCTGTTGGAAAGCAATGGGTTCTGTGTCGTACCATGCTCAGCGACCACCGTTGCCTGCAGTACTGTTGTGTATTCTGCGGCGCAGTTGGGTTTACAAAAGGATAATTGCAATGATGGCTGGAAATTACAGAGAACGAATTGCAGAGGCTTCATGATCTCAATGGAGATGTGTATAGGCCAACATAATTCTGACACAGCCTACCAGTGATGTATGTAACATTAAATAGATATAGTGAAATCACTTGTTTGTTACCGATGTGTCGTACAGTATCGATGGTTACCCAAAGAAGTGCGTGCATTTTATTCATTTTTAAAACGGTTATAAAAATACTCACTGCTCACCCCGGCGACGGGGTGGGCTCGGAAAAGGGGCCTTGTTGGCTCCTGAGGACACAGAGATGTCCACTGTTAGTTTTGGGGCCTCGAGGTGGTGCGCGAGTGTTCCCGCGCGCCCCTTTTGGAGATAGATACGGCGATAGCGTATGTGGAGTACGTTGTCGCTGGAGGTGGGGTCCCACAACAGGGACCAGCGCGTCGCCGGGCCGTGGTTGGCTATTAAAATAGGCCCGCAGCCCGGCGCAGAGAAGGAACACACTTCGAGTTTTTAGTTGGTAGGTCCAATATAACCACCACGCTGCCCCCGCGACTGGTGGTATCCATGAGGATTTTCAGCTTCGGTAAAAAAAGATCAAGCTTATTAGCCATCTTCGATCAAATCGTTGTTTAAGATCAGGCGAGATAGCGGTCAAACATTACCATATAGTGTATGAAACAAAAACGAAATATTCAGGAACTAATCTAAATTGAACTATTACAAAACCGAGTACTTATTGATTTTTATATAGAATCGCACTCAGCCCGTAAAAACGAAAAATGTTGTGCAATATATCTCTCGCCTTCCATTTATCTCTTCGCTTTGATTAAAGCCATACAAATATTGTAGCTGTCGGTGCAGAAATATAAACAAAAGAGAAATATAATTTATTATCCCGTATTTCACCAGATTTCACCAGCAGACTGGTGATTGATTGTTTAGTGAACCGTTATGACGAGCGCGGCTGATTTAACGTCGATGAGCTTGATAGGGTGCGGCGGAAGGGGCGAAAAAGTGCCTCCCTTGATGGGCTATTAAATGGTATATAGGCGGTTACAGCTGCACAAAATATAACCAGGAAAATCGAACGCTATCCGAAATGTTCCACGTGAGACTGGCGCGGGCAGTACAGCAACCGAGATAGGTTATCTTGAGGTCACACGACTTTATGATGCGTGTGAAATTAGAAATATTTGATTTGGATAACCCATTTTACTTGAAGATACTTCAAATGTTGATTTAATACAAAAGCAACGAACCGACGTCAGTGACAAACTACAGAACCAATTTTGGTCAAATTTGCATAGGACCAATCTGAAAGTATATTCTTTCAAATAAAGAAAGAATTTTCCAAATCGGTTTATAAATGACGGAGATCTGAGGTGACAAACACAAAACAATATAACCGAATTGAGAACCTTCTCCTTTTTTAGTCGGAAGTGAAGTCCGATAAAATTTATCAGCTTCAGGGGATTGTCGATTCAAAGTGTGGTAATGCTTCATTGTAAATACCACAGGCTAGTGGCACTACAGTTTTGCGTATGCAGGGCTCATGCGCTAAGTGCGACATAACTCGCTCAACGGCGCCACAGCGTCAAAATTTCAACTGGAAAACGTCCACTGCTGAACATAGGCCTCCCTCATAATAAAGGAGGTTGTCATAATACAGTAAGTACACCATTATAGAGTTTTCAATACAAAATCAATACAGAATTGAACGCCAATTAACAGCAATACGCAGACAATAAAATAAATCATTATACAATGGGCGAACTTATCGATAATTTGTAAGATTTCTACTTTTATCGTATTATCATTGTACTCAATACATTGTACATTGTCTATACATACAAAGAAATAAAATTGAAGTGTCTTTTTGTAATATCGAAATAACAGCTTTTTACCAACTGCATATGAAAGTATATACGGAACATATAACAAAACAACATTTTTTAAAATTTTTGTCTGTCTGTCTGTTTCTTCCGGGTAATCTCCGAAACGGCTGGGCTGATTTTGACGGGACTTTCACTGGCAGATAGCTGATGTTACAAGGAGTAACGGCTTACTGGAAGCACTTTGAGACTCTGAAGGAAAGGATTTTTGTTTTATTTGCGTTCAATAATTAATTATCATTTCTGTTTATTAAGTCCTTTGTTATTTCACACCCAGCAACAAAAATATAGAATTAATCCCAGAAGACAGGAATAGACTTCTCTTGAGTTTATTAATAAGATGCCCAGCTCGATAATAATTAATTATTCAAGCAGTATTAATAAGCGTTGATATTAGTAATTAAGTATAGGTGACACATCTGACGTCGTAATAGGCCATGATATAAATTTATTGACGTCGACATCTGAGCGAGGTTGAACGCGTGTTTTGGAAGTAGAAAATGAGGGTAAGGATTAATCCTTTGAGATGGGTTAGTATGGAATGAAACGGAAAAATATTAGGGTAAAAGGTTTAAGAAACCTTGACTATGATTTTAGATGTAATAAAAACGGCATAAAAAATATTTAAATACCTTACTAATATAATAAATGCAAAAGTGTGTTTGTTGGTTCGTTGGTTCGTTTGTTGTTGTAGATAGTTTATATACCAGACAGTGACTATTAGTGTATTTTCTGAATAAATGCTAGGTTCCTTACAGAATTCACCACGCGGGTGAAAAAGGTCATCATAAAAGTGTTTTTCGATTCGATCCTCTGGGGGATCGTGGTGGAATAGCAAATAGTTTTTGGATCCCCTGCGGAACTAAAATTGGGGATTCAAGTGGAACGAACCAAACCGCGGCTGTTGCAGCTTGCGGTCTGCAGGCCGTCTTGGACTTGTTTGTGCCTTTATTTTTCTTTAACAGTCGTAGTGAATTTAAACAGGTAATAGATAGGCTTGTAAGGAATGAATCTTATTATAGAACTCTGTATAATTATTTACTAGGTCGTTTAATCTAATATCTCATACTAAATCACTTTTGCCCTATGAGACTTCGTAGAACAATCGTACAGGTTTTTTGCTTATTTTCTAAAGTGGAAATAAGCTGAAAAACCGATCCTCATATATTTTGCTTCGATCAGCAGAATTGCGTAGGAACGGCGAAAGGTAAACATTTTTTTGCGCGCCTTTCCAAATATCGAAGTTCGAAACATCTATTAACTGTTATTAAGAATGGTAATAAAAGGAATGAAAAGCTTATCAATAATCCGTATAATACAAGATTTTCTCGTTCAAAGTACTATAAAATAAAGGGTAAATAGCACCTATCGGTAAAGACAATATGGATTAATTTTAATCATAATGAAATCCTATTTTCCCGATATAATCTCTTCTTAATAGAATATTATCGTTTCTCGGAAGCTTCAGAACATAAGCAAACAGAACACAGAACTAAATAACCCGTTTCGATAATCAAAGAGCTTCCTCGAGACAGGACCCTTAATTACTTCCATTAATTACCCTTAAAATATGCGCCCCGTTAAAAATTTGGCCGAGCCAATGACACCGCAATTTAAATGAGTTATGTACTCGAGAAAAATTGCTTGAGGATTGCTGTGGTTCAAAATTTTAAAGTTAGTAATCTACTTTCGTTTTCTTGTAGCATTTTATCTGTAATGACATACAGAGGAGGGGAAACTTTCAAAGTATATGTTCACACTAGAAGGCATAGTATACATCAAAGGAGTGGTGTAGTGAAACAAAACAGGACTAAGGCCGGTGCTGGCTCAGATGTAGTGACGTAGGCTTATCTACAAGCCAATGTAGGCCTATAGATAATTCAAATGTTCTAGCTCACTACCAGTTGGAAGCGTACGTAGCCTGCTGGACGCATTACCTCTTTGAACCGCAATTCTGATCCGTTGAGCCAGGGAAGTACCAGCATTTTGTTTACGCGTCGAATCGATCAAACGCTCTGACAAAATTTTGAAAATATTACGAGACCCAGGCCCCCACGATCCCAAATTGTAAATAAAATAAAAATGTTTGTTTATACTCGTTAACATTTTGACCACTGTCTCATCTGATCAAGTGTCGTCAAAGGTCTTTAACCACTTAACCTGGAATGTGAGCTGGCTTTAAAAAACGGCTGCCGGAACATACTAACGTGACATGGCGACAGATTTTCATCCTAATGGTAGCTAGCCAGGCTAGTACCAGAAAACTCTCTACTACCATGGTTCCATCACGATGTCTTCCATTAACGGTGTCCGACGTCATTGAATAATTTAGCTGTGAAAAGGTAAAAGACAGCCAGACAGACATTGTTGTCACGACCTACCTCGGCTTCTTCTTCCAAATACTCTCGTTACCGGTGACCGACATATCATTATCGCTGAGAACTCATCGTTTCAAAAATTCGAAACACTGTGAGTCATCTGAAGTAGCTTAAAGTCATCGGTTTTCCTATCCCGACTTCAGCTATAGCGATAACGCTATCATATTCTACTAATAGAATGGACACTCACGCCGCGAGCCAATATCCGCCACGTGACCACGTGCTCCGCTGACCGTCTATTGTTTCCACCAAAAAATGTGGGTCAAGCCACTCGATATCCAAATTGTCCAATCACTCGTTTCTATTGACGGTTCTATAGGTCGTCCACTTTGTTTTAGTAAGATTCTCGTTCCGATTGCAACAATCCTATTACACCCCTACGCATATATGAATTTGTGTGTGAAAAAATAGCATGTGACCACAATTTCTTCTAAAAGTACTTTGAAAAAAAAACGTTGCACAAATCAATACGCGAGAAGCAGTAAGATTTTGTTATTTCAAATGTTTCGGTATAAGTTGTCATGTATAGCTTTGCAAGCTGTTTGCAGCCGAAGACCCTTTTCAAATATATAAGAAGTGACACGTGGGTCGATCAATCCGATCTGACATTTATTGACGGTCATCAGATTTTATAATAATAAACGCTTACACTCATACCCCCGCACTAGGATTCCCTGTGTTGCAGGTGGCATGGATACACACAGATACACATCACAAACATCCAAGACCCGAGAACAAACTTTATTTTTACACAAAATCTGCCCCGGCCGGCAATCGAACCCGGGACCCCTCGCTTTGCAGGCAGGGTTACTACCAACTTAGCTACGGAGCTGTCATAGCTTGTTTTTTGGACGGCGCCATTACTATCGATAACATTAGCGAGAAATACAATATTTAGCTGCGATACATTTATAAAGTATAACTAGCCGCTGCCCGCGGTTTCACCCGCGCGGAGATATTGGATTTCATGGTTTTTATTTGTTTGGGCGGAACCCTAATGCTTTTTCTAACATAAAAATAGCCTAAGTTACTCCTTGTAATATCAGCTATCTGCCATTGAAAGTCCAATCAAAATCGGCCCAGGCGTTTCTGAGATTACCCGGAACAAACAGACAGACAGACAAAAATTGTAAAAATGGTTGTTTTATTATTGGTACCGTATATACTTTCATATGCATTTGTTCATTGATAAAAAGCTGTTATTTTGATATTACAAACAGACACTTCAATTTTATCTATTTGTATGTTTGTATAAATAATATTACAAGTATAGATACTGGGTCATCATCATCATCATCAGCCGGAAGACGTCCACTGCTGAATATAGGCCTCCCCCATAGAACGCCACTTGGATCGGCTACTCGCCTCTTGCATCCAACGATTACCCGCGGTTTTGACAAGCTCATCCGTCCACCTAGTGGGTGGCTGATAGTGGGTGGTTGATACTGGGTACTATATGAGACTTATAACCTGATGATATCAGGATAACAAGTGCACTGGTGTACTGCGCGACTTTAAAACTTTAGTGGTACCTTAAGCACTTCTCACCTGATTTTATCCGTTTATTTTTGGTCTCTTCCATAATTTCATCCCGAGCGAAACATGAATTATTCTCGTCGTAAGTAGAAACCTCAATTTGGAGTCGTTCAAAGAAACGTCTAGAAAATTAGTCTCGAATAATCATTGAGGGCTTGATAAATTTTCTAAAGGGTTAGAATTACAAATGAAGACTAATAGAATTTACTTTGTTACTAAATCAGTCGTTAGTAGCAATTAGTCAGATGGGACCTGATAAACCTTTAATTACTAATTATTTATATAATTTTATATGGATCGACAGTTATTATGTAGAAATGTGAAATTTATATTTTGTTTTAGCTTTTCATTTTAAGACAGGTTACATTGCCCTCGGTTTGTCATATAATATTATATGTATGTAAAAATGATTTGTTAATGATAAAATATATTTATTCTGTGTTTGCTCGTGGTTTCACCCCTTGGAGACTACCATACAAACCGTGCATTTTTCCGGAGGAGAGTAGGCTATGTCACTCTCCTGTCCATAAACTAATTCTGCTAAAATCACGTTGCTCCGTTCCTACGTGAAAGAAAGACAAACCAACACACACATATTTATAATAATATTAGTAGAGATTTTTTTGTAAAAATTACGTACGTAACAATTATCAATTGTATAAAGTGACCAGAGAGGGTTGCTATACAAACACTGGAGACACAGCGTAAGGAGAAGTCCCTAAGATTGTAAGCAATAAAGTCGGGGCGATTGTTCCTTAGTGTGTTCAGATTTTAAATCGAACCTTTTATTTATAGAGTTAGAGGTGTCGTGAATGAAGCTACGTAGTCGGATTTTTCCCGTCGTCGAAAGGCGTCGTAATTTTGGGTGTCGGCGTTGATACGTCTGGAAAGTGACATGGGTTCGCACAAGCTTCGCACTTGTTGATGCCTCCGTTATTTCCATAGCAATAATAGGATTCAGGAATAGCGGCCTCTATTTGCTAGGCGTTATTAAAGCGGGCAGTTCTGCTTTAATATCCATACATCCATACAGATAAATAAAATTGAAGTGTCTGTTTGTAATATCAAAATAACAGCTTTTTACTAAATGCATATGAAAGTATATATACGGTACATGTAACAAAACAACCATTTTTTAAATTTTTGTCTGTCTGTCTAGGTCTGTTTGTTCCGGGTAATCTCCGAAACGGCTAAACCGATTTTGACGGTATTTTCACTGGCAGATAGCTGATGTTACAAGGAGTAACATAGGCTACTTTAATTTTAGAAAAATAATTAAGGTTCCGCGCAAAAAAATAAAAACCATGTAATCCAAAATGTCCACGCGGGTGAAACCGCGGGGCAGCAGCTAGTACATATATAAAAATCAATTGCCACATGTATTAATGACGGAGCATCACTTGAGAAAGGCTGTATGTTTAACGACGTTCCAAAAAGGAGGAGTTTCAGAATTTGGTTTGTATTGTTTTATGTTTGTGACGTCATATCTCCATTATGAACCGACTAGCTTTGCCCGCGGTTTTCACCCGCGTTCCCACTGGAACCGTGCATTTTTCCGGGATAAAAAGTAGCCTATGTTACTCTCCGGTCCATAAACTATATCTATGCCAAAAATCACGTCGATCTGTCGCTCCGTTACTGCGTAAAAGAAGGACTAACCAACAAACACACTTTCGCATTTCTAATATTAATAGGATTTGGAATTTTTTTTAGGATATACTTTCAGTTTGGTCCCTTAGAAATTTCATAGAAATCTGTTCAGCAGTTTGTCACAGAAGTGAGTTTGGTACCTTTTTAAAGCAATTTCACACGTTTGTGGTTGTGTTCGTAATTGTCAGGACAAAGTTTGTATGAAACAAATTTCCGGAAATACCACGGGAAAAGTAGGAAAAAACTAATTTTTTTAAAGAAACAAAACTACATTACTTTGATGAGGCCCTGCTGATACTGTCAAATAAAGAAGGAGTTTTACACGAATTTTGCGTGAAACGAGGCACATGCTGAAACTGTCAAAAGGCTACCCGTGTAAAGTCGGGGCAAGTCAAAGACAAGGACAACTCGCCCTCGCGTATCGAGGGGCGCTCGCCCGCGCTGCTGGTGGTAACCAAGAGGACGTATATAAAGATCGCATGTATTGGCATGTACATTGTACATGGCGGCTCCGTAGCTAAGTTGGTAGTAACCCTGCCTGCAAAGCGAGGGGTCCCGGGTTCGATTCCCGGCCGGGGCAGATTTTGTGTAAGCATAAAGTTTGTTCTCGGGTCTTGGATGTTTGTGATGTGTATTTGTGTGTGTCCATGCCACCTGCGACACAGGGAATCCTAGTGCGGGGGTATGAGTGTGTAAGCGTTTATTTATTATTTATTTTATTTATTAAATAAACAAATAATCACCAGACTTTCTAAGCAAAATAATATTTCTTCCCTTTCGTAACTACCTCTTCTTCAGTTACCAATGAAGTATCATAGTTCTATAATAAGCTAGAGAGTAAATTACACCGAATAATATTTCGACAAAATAATATCTCTCTGAAAATTCTTCATAAACATAAGATTCTACGCCTACCACCTGAATAAATTCATATACTTAATTACGATCTCAAGAACATTATTTATTACTTTCTCAACAAAATATTACGTCTCTCGAATAATTCTCAAGAGCTGTGCAGACGGGCAGATACTCTATCAAATACGTGGTAAACGTTATGAAAGCAAACAGCCGAGGCGTGACGAACGCGTTACGTTCATAATAGACGCGTGACATCAGTATACCATTGCATGCAAAATACGAAACGTCCTAATACAAGCGTGGCTAAAAAGGCAACTTTCCCGAACCATAATATGATCATATAATACATATCACAAATCGTAAAATGGCCAGGTTCACGCCTCCCCCGCCTTTTCGCTTTGTTGGTTACCATTGTGTGGTTCACCGCAGAAACGCGGCAATTCACCCCCACGTTCTCATTTCTTTGTGACAAAATTCAAACCTTTATTATTAAAATCTATAAATGAAACGTGCTTCGCTTTGCCTTCGTTCTGTATTGGAAAAACTTAGAACTGTGGCAGCATTTATAACTCTTTGACGCCAGTTGAGACATCTTCTGTTTCTAACATAAATGAAGTACACCAGCTGTGCAAGTACCGATCTATTCGATAAATAAAATTGACAGTTCCAATGGTTAAATATTCTCATCTCACAATTCAAAGACTGGTTTATGGAACGAAGACTATTTTAACTTATATGTTATAAATGGTTTTATCGTCATCATTCTCTTCGGCATTCTTTTTAAAAATACTTTTTACAATGTTTCTAATGCTAACAATCATATTTAAAATTGAAGTCTAAGTATTAGAGTGGTCATTTGTCCTCTGTCTGTTTTAAATCCTAGAACCTCATTTTCTATCATATTATGTATGATACTCTTATCATGATGGACGGCACACTAGCCCCGATTCGTCTATATGAAGATGGGTGTTACTGTATTTTTGTTAGAAATAGAATAACATTAAGTTTCTCTAGCAAAATGGTGGCGTAACCTAACGGCTTAGACAAACAAAAGCACTCTACCTTGTTAACCGAGTGGACTGGGCAACGTCCCCCAATTCACCTGCGGGGGAGGGGTATGTTTACTTTACCGTGGCTCTCAAACACTACAAAAATCGCAGGAGACCACAATGTCTTGCTGGTATGTTTTTTTTACTACAAGATAACACCGGTCATAACAATTGACAGCACACCTAGCGTAGTGACACTCAGAATTTTGTAACTCAAAAGCCTACATGGCACTATAAGAGTGTTCTCATTTCTCCTGAGACATATATTTGATGTGAAATTACTAGGCTTATGAGACTCAATAACTTATGTCTCAGGGTAACGAGCGCACTGCAGTGCATTTGTGTTTTTATTTTTTATATTATTTGGTAACGAGACGAGCTGGTCGTTTGCCTGATGGTAAGCATAACGCCGGCCCATAACAATCGCAGTGCCACTCAGAACTTTGAAACACAAAGGCCTGCGCGGCACTGCAGAGACATTAGATATTAAGTATCATAAGCCCAGTAATTTCACTGGCTACTCTGCTCATGAAACCGGAATACGCAGTAATGCTTGCACAGTACTGCTTGGCGGCAGACTTCACGAGCAAAGCGGTGGTAACAACCCAGACGGACACTTACAGAAGTGAGTGTGAGCCATCTATACAAATCTGTTTATCTTTCATCGTTTAAACCTTTACGCTTTCTTGGGTCCCATATGTCCTCGTTCGTCCTTTCCAATAATCACAAACCGCAGATCAGGCTTACACAGAAGATAGTATCAGAGACCAAAAAATAGGCTCGCAACCAGGTAAAGGCTCGAGAAATTATCATATAAAGTGAAAATCCGTGGAGCACGTGTAATCTGTATAATGCGGGAGTGTAAATACGGCATAATGTTGAATTTGTAATGGAGTACCAAAGGTTAGGCTGGAATGTAAAACGTCTGTTACATTAAGAGTAGCTGGTTAAGAGGTGATAGAAAACTTTTGTACAAGACCCAATTTTTAAGCGTTGTGGCTCAGTGTTTGTAACCTGTGGCACCGTACTGTAGATCAGTGGTTCGAATCCTACACTGAGCCCAAACTCAGTGTAGGTGAAGGAAAACATTGTGGCAGCCATAGCATTGTGTTAGATTAGGTGAGAGGACTAACTCTTCTGCGAGTGTCCATCTAGGCTGCTACCACCAATTTGCTCGTGAAGTTTGCCGGCAAACAATTAATGTGCAAGCATTACTGTGTTCCAGTTTGATGAGTTAAGTAGTAAGTGAAATTACTGTGCTTCTCAGACTTAATACCTAATGTCTCAGGGTAACGAACGCGCTGCAGTACCGCGCAGGCAGTGGCGTATTTTAGGATTCAGCGCCCTGGGCCTGCAGGCCCCGCCGCCCTGCCGTCGCGCTGGTCAGTATATACGATAGCCCCGCGTCTTGGTATCTATCAAACTTACACACACGAGCCCCCACGACCACCTTACGAGATTTAGGCTCTTATTAAGAAACAATGTTAAACAGGGGTTTAGTTAAATATATTTTTTTTCTTTGTTGCTCTTTGACAATTTTAACTGACGAAAGAAACAAAACACAGTCTAACTAAGTATTCAACTGTTTATTAATAAGAGCCTTATTTTAATTTCTTCTCCTTGCACCGCCCCCGCAGCCTGCCGCCCCGGGCCGTGGCCCTTTTGGCCCTAGGGTAAATACGCCCCTGCGCGCAGGCCTTTGTGTTTCAAAGCTGTGGCACTGCAATTGTTATGGGCCGGCGTTGTGTAACCATCAGGCAAACGACCAACTCGTTTCCTTATTAAATAGTACTAAAAAATTATCTAGTACTCGCCTGGCCAAGTTATCACCTTCAAGTTGACAGTTTAATTAATTAATTATTTTAGGAAGTGCACACGCTGCATGCACTCGCAACGAAGGTGAAGGTCACACTGACCGTTCTCACGGTCATTTGTAAATTTTAAATATTTCGCACCGTTAGACAAGGACGGGGAGCGGAATATAGGAAAGTGGGAAAGAGGTAGATTA
Organism: Crocallis elinguaria; assembly: GCA_907269065.1. Taxonomy (NCBI): domain Eukaryota; kingdom Metazoa; phylum Arthropoda; class Insecta; order Lepidoptera; family Geometridae; genus Crocallis; species Crocallis elinguaria. Next base: position 7,471,307 of record OU026076.1, read on the forward strand.
CATCTCGCCACTTGTCATTTGCAATTGTTGCGTTCAAAATGTAGATATTCCTAATTTTGTATTACGATTGGCGTAAACGCCATTTGTGGGATTTATAAGACGGAGAGATAATAGACCTTCAGGAAATACATTTGATATAATTATACCGTTTGAAGAGCGGCAGATGGTTCCTTTCATGCAATCCCCGACAGCTTAATATAAATGCGATATTTTCCAGGCCAACAGCTGCATGCTATTGTATTCCGATCCAAGTCCGATCCTTATTCCGGAAGCTACATGAAGTCCCATGTGCCACCAATTTCGCTTCGCGTAGGTTGAGATTGCGCTATTGTCTTAATTAACTACATAAGATGAATGTATAACGTTTATTTTGCTTATTATTTGCTAAAGCAATTTAGCACTTATTTCCCTAGAGTATCCACTTTTTCGATGTGTAATTTTCTTTGTAAGCGATTTGTGTGTGGTTGGAGAAATTGGCTCGCTTTCACATTAGTAAATAAATAATGCCTCATAAATCCTGACCGGCTGATAGAACAGCGAAGTTGCGTACTTAATTTTTGAGTTACAAAATCTTAAGCACAAAATATCTAAAAACGCGACGTTTTTGGGTTTCTAGATGCTAAAAATTGTTTAAAACGAGTTTGTGTAAGTAAACCGGTAGTGCCGTAGGGACTCTAGTAAAAAAAATTATAGTATTTATAAAGCAAAATTAAAGACCGGCTGGAGCTGGACGATTTGACCACTGCCATAGTAGAAACAGAAAAGTATGTCGTCTTGGCACCAGTACGCGGACAAGCCGCGTAACACAAAGACAATATCCATTCACAGCACAGTCGTGGCAGTCTAATATATCGTGCTTTGGGGGAAGTACGCACTTAATGGCGCGAACATAATCTATACAAATAAATAAATGTGAAGTGTCTGTTTGTAATATCAACGTAACAGCTTTTTAATAAATGTATATGCTACTTGCATATGCATATACGGTACCTATAACAAATCATTATTAAAGTTTTTGTCTGTCTGTCTGTTTGTTCCGGGTAATCTGCGAAAGGGCTGGACCGATTTTGACGGGAGTTTCACTGGCAGATAGCTGATGTTACAAGGAGTAACTTAGGCTACGTGTGCGAAGCCGCGGCGCACAGATTGTTATAAATATACTAGCTGTTGCCCGTGGCTTCACCCGCGTTGAAAGGGGAAAAATAAATGAATTATGAGTAGAGTTATATTTTCACGCTTCTGTTTTGTGTTTAGTTTCCCATTACATCTTTATTTCCTTCCAATACGTCCGGCCCGTCCCTGTAGCACAAAAACCCTATACCACAGAATACATAATAGTACACCTATACTCGCTGTCATTATCGTCTCGGTCATGGTATTTCAAACAGATCTAGGCCCGGTTGATGCCACTTTATGAAGATAACATACTTGTCTGTTTCCGCTATGCCTTAATACATGTATTAACCAATTTTCCTTTAGCTCGTAAACTACAACGTGATAAAAACTTGAAACAAAGTAGCTCTATGAATAAACCACGATTAGCTTGCTATGAAGATGGGAAAAGTTTCATTCCTCAGAAGCGCCCACGCCTTTTTCCTTTGAAAAATAGATACTTAGGCACTATAAGCACGATTTAAATAAGCAATGACTAGGTCCCTGGTTCGTATCCTGCTATTATGAGCATCAATTTTTAATGAAGGATAACATGGTGATCTTCTTTTTTCGTGTCGACGATTCAGCCTAAACGTACTATATATTTTTGGCCAAAAAGAGGCCATGGCCGTCGTCCACTGCACTATCCATGGCTTCCATTGGCCATTTCCATTCTTTTGATTGGGACAGGAAGGGCACACCCCACAAATTGGCCATCGTCTGCGTCGGAGCACCACATTCGCACTGGATGCACTCATTTGAAGCAAAGCTCCATTTATGCAGGTTGGCCAAGTGCGAGTCGTGTTTAGACACGCTCGACACATTGCACGATCTATATTCGATACATTGCATTCCTAGAAAGATGTTTCAAAATGTATAACGCCCGGCCAAGACCTTGTAGTGTCTTTAATAATACATACACGTATACAGTCAAGCTCTGGCGTATCTGGCCCTATGTCCATCACAGGAAAGCCGCGCATGAACCCTAGTAATTTAATAAACCAGTGTGTGCGGCGCTGCGTTCAGAATTAAGCACAGTACGTGTTCTTTTTCAATTTAATTAGGACATATCTGCATTGTCGGCCTATCGACCTCAGTTACGGTTGTGGGCATGCCCACCGTGGCTACAAGACTGGATCCGCGTCTGACCGAAAATGGTAGCTCATAACGAGCCGGAACATCTATCCCATATATAATCTATAGCATTTTCTAGTGCTCGCTGACAAGCTACCGTCCTTAAGTTGAAATCACAAAGTATTTAAAGAGATGTTTCGGTGGACACATTAATTTGCTAGTCTACTGTTCCCATTAGCTTAGCGAATCCATACAGATAAATAAAATTGAAGTGTCTGTTTGTAATATCAAAATAACAGCTTTTTACTAAATACATATGAAAGTATATACGGTACCTATAACAAAACAACCATTTTTTAAATTTTTGTCTGTCTGTCTGTCTGTTTGTTCCGGGTAATCTCCAAAACGGCTGGACCGATTTTGACGGGATTTTCACTGGCAGATAGCTGATGTTACAAGGAGTAACATAGGCTACTTTAATTTTAGAAAAATAATTAGGGTTCCGCGCATAAAAATAAAAATCATGTAATCCAAAATTTTCACGCGGGTGAAACCGCGGGGCAGCAGCTAGTTTATAATATGTCCACAAAAATGTACATTCACTGAATTAAAAAAAGCGTTTCTATCTACGATTAAACTATAACACAAATTCTTCGAACTAATTTGTGTTCGACAACTATAATTCGAAGTTTATCGAATGAAATGGTTAGCAAATTGAATGTATAGCCGTTTTTATGATCATACTGTGTTAGAAAATGTTTTCGGTTTCCCAAACAAAATAGGTACCTGTTTATTTAAAGAGGAAAATTGGGATGGAAATTCGAGAGCTGTTGTTTTAATTAAATAAAAATGGGATCATACAACAACGTTTTAATAAATTAAATTAATTAAAGTGTATTAAATTTTTATTAATATTAGTCGATCCTTAAGTTTTAATAATAATAATAATAATAACGTTTATTCACTAAAAATGTTACAATTGGAACTTAATTGGTTTTATTTGGTATCTTTCTTTTTTATGTAATCGAGTGGCAAACAAGCAGAAGCAGAGTGGTAACTTATGGTAAGCGGTAAGACGAGCTGGTCGTTTGCCTGATGGTAAACAATAACGCCAGCTTATAACAATTGCGGTGCCACTCAGAACTTTGAAACACAAAGCTCTGCGTGGCACTGCAGGGCGCTCGTTACCCTGAGACTTTAGGTATGAAGTCTCATAAGCTCAGTAATTTCACTGATTACTATGCTCATCGAACCGAAATACAACTTCGGCAGCAGACTTCAGGAGCAAAGTGGTGGATATCCATTATCCACCCAGTGTTAGTCCTTCCACCTAGTGAACACTACTGTCTGTATATTTTCTTACGGATTATAATACAGCAAGCGCCTCAGGCGTGCGCCCCTTGCCCATTCAAGACAAATAAATGAATGGCGCGAGGCGCACGCGCCTGCTATATTTCGTTACATAGAACGTCATACATTTTGTCACGAACGCGGTACGGGCGCGCACCCTGTCCGCTTGCTATATCAAGCTCTCTCTCTTAGTTGGCACCTACGGGATGAGATGGGATGTTACTATTCATACCCCGGGACCACAAGACTTAAGTTGCGTAAAGAATAGCAACACTATCTAGACATGTTTTGGAGTTGTATACCAAGAAGGGTGCAATTCCTTCCAAACTTTACCATCTGTTCTTATCAATCTTATCACAAGAAATTAATATAATCCACCAGAAGGCCAACGCAAAATGAAGTGGCTCTTAGCGAAAATACCGCAGAGAACGTCGATAAAGGGCTTAGTGCGGTACCCTGAGCTTTGATAATATCACAGATGGCAAATGTATTGGAGATTCCACTAAAGGGGGATGTGGGCGATGTATTCTATGAAAAAGCTGCTTGTAAGAATTTTATTTTGTTACTGATTGACCTTGATAATATCGAAAAAATCAACCAATGACACGTTTATTCGGTCCGGAAAAATTTTTGGACATTTACCCTAAAAACCGCTTTTAAACGCCTGTTTAGATAGACAGTTTCCAAAGATAAACGTGATAAGAAATGTCACAACAGAATTGAGTTAGACATCGGTTAGATAGTTCTTAAATCAAGATTTGTGGTTGTTTCTATTTAAACACGCAGCTAAAACTTAAACATGCCTTGTTTAACCCTAAGCGAGAGTTCAACACATGTTTAGGTTGTGTTGAATTTTTTGTGGAAAGACCGTTAGTTTTTTGGTTATGGCGATTTTTTTCAATATATCGTTGCTATTACAAAAGATGTCTTCCACAGTAATTATTTTCGACATGATTGTTATTAAAATAGGATTTTTATTAATGAAATAATTGATGATGGTTATGCCATTTATTTTATTTATTTTAATCAAAATCAAAGCTGAACCAAAGAATGTTTTGCAAATTTTCAAAGATTTTTTTTATAAAATGGTTAATAATAACAGACGTTCCCTTAAACTGCTTACTATTCAAGAGCACTTAAAGCAATAAGCCTCCCAAGTAAGACGAACCACCTAATTTGTATGAAAAGCTTGAGCTTCGGCGAATAATTAGTGAAATGAAACAAGTTTTTAATTGTTCCACTGACAGGAGCCATTCATCTTTTGTATTCAGCAAAAGAACGTACTAATTAAACTAGAGAACTCATCCATAAAGTTAGTCTGGAGATAATAGTAGTAAAATAGTGTAGTATTTCTATTCTACCTACCTACTAAGAAATACATGTTAAGAGTTTTAGCAGCAAAATTAGAGTGAGAAATATGAAGGGATTTTTGTAAGTACGTAGGCGTTACACGTAGGTAAAGTAGCGGAAGCGGAATGTAGGTTGTGTCCGTCACAGTTGAGAGCATTTTCTATACATACATACAAATAAATAAAATTGAAGTGTCTGTTTGTAATATCAAAATAACAGCTTTTCACTAAATGCATATGAAAGTATATACGGTACCTATAACAAAACAACCGTTTTTTAAATTTTTGTCTGTCTGTCTGTCTGTCGCTGGATGGACCGCTGTTTTCTTACCACGAAAGTGTCGAAAGACAAAATGTCAAGCTAGTCGAACACAAAAGAAAACACACACCGAAACACTTGAAAAGTGTGATTCTACAGCCGATACCTCGACATTCGATTTTCGCAGTACTTAAGGCCCCAGTCAACCTAGTTTACGCAGGCTACCTCTGCCGCCAATTTTGCAAGTTTTAATTGCTAATTCAAAATAAGCACAGGAATTTAAAAAAAACAAAAACCCATAGACTAAAAATGGCATTGAGTGGAGCTACTTGTTGGAGTATGCAGTTAACAATACGAAGGTTAATCGCGCTGAATATAAAGGTAGGTTTTATTATATTTACTATATTATATAATTTCCTTTCACTGTAGTACGTTTGTTAAAACAAATTTTTTGTTGCCATTATCAAAGAATTTAAATAAGATAGTTCCCTTCTCAGTGGCTTAATGGACTATATTTTATAGTAATGGCCTCCCTAAAGGAGCTCTCTGTATCCCCGTTGTGACTGTTAAAGGCTGTAAATGTTAATGAACTGTCCGTATGAATCTGAAAATATCTACTAGCAATCTAAAAAGTAAGAAAATCAAAAGTTGCATAGATAAATATCATATACATCAACACACATGTACCTATATCCACCCAAATGCATGGTGTCAAGCATTCACGCATACGATCACGCCTACGCACACACTCAAACATCGATGCATATATATCGCGCGACTGTGTCCTATACTGTGTAAAATACTGTTTTGCCTGAAGGAATTCTAACTTAAAACCTAAAGCTAAGTTTTAAAAAGCGTCCATCTGAATATTCGTCATTAAGAAACGAAGAACTAAGTGACGGGAGTCACTGCTTCCGCTTTTGCGACGACACGCTGTCACTTCAGCTAATTGAAACTCGATGAAAAGGGACGAGTGACGTCATCGCGCGAAAGTTCGCAGTGCTGAAATGGGTATAACTGCGGTCGAAAATTCAATTTTTCAGTATTTCCAAAGTAATTTTCGAAGTGTCAGAAACTATTTGTATGAAAATTTATTTGTGCGTCGTTAGTTGTTTTACCCGACTACTTTGATTAAAGTCACCGCCCGTGACCTTTTCAAAATTTAGGTATTTTGTTAAAGAGCGTTCCCTGTATTAAAGTACTAAGAGCTAAAAAGAAAAAGCTTTTTCACTTTAGCGTGATAAAATACAGATGAATAATGAGTGGAATCTCAATATCAAAAGCAAATGTTACATGCGAAGTTGTTGAAGAAGGAGTTGTTAATGGAATTACGAATCAAAACCGTTATTGAACAATATTGTAGTAATTTGTGTCATATATTTGAGTTATAAATGCGGTTCAAGGAAGTTCACAGGAGCGCAAGAGGCAGAGTTGTCTCGCGGGAAATAGCATTTGTTTGCTCCACCGTCCACCGCTCTATCCATACCGTATGAATATCACGTTCGAAGTTGACATATAAGTTTACAAACGGATAGATATATGTTTATATAATATAAATATTCTGTATTATGGTGATTCAATAAAAAGTTTACTTTCCTAAAACAAGTGTTAAACTTAGTCTTGTTGTTTAAAGAGATCTCTTTCACACAGCCGTATGTGAAGGGGAATGTAACATTTAAATACATAATGACAAAAACATCGGCCTCATGAATCTCCCATGAAGGGGGTACTTTGCCATGACACACCACGCTTTCAGGCGTCTAAGGTGCCCCTAAGGATCGCAGTAGATTATGATATTGACCGAGAAGAATGATGCTGCCCATTGATGAATTAACACAAAATAAAGCAGGGTGGTTCTTTTATAAATTTTATGGTTTTAGTTATTATAAATTACCACTGCTAGGAATGGAAAAATGGGGGATGAATATGAAACTATACTGTAACGCAGAATATGTATGTAAGTATAAGACGTGTAAGAAATCTCGTTACAAATATAAATACATTGAAATGTTTTCCTCAATTACGTGACGTGTTATATGGTATCCCTAGCTAGTACATCACTGTCAATAATTTAATTGGGTTGTTTCTGAACGAAAACCAGACGAATAAATATGTAACCACGTTTCTCCACAAATGTACGTAGGTGTTTTGTAACTTTGTGACACGAGCGGCGTTGCCAGTCGTGAGTCGACGTACATTGTTAAAACTTCTTCTTTTACAAACTTCATGGTTCAAATTGCTGTGTATTTATATTTATGGATAGGTATGTTTTTTCTTTAGACAAAAGAAAAGTTTTGGTATACTATAGCGAACTTCGACTATACCGTCAAAGGTGCGGACTAATAAAAACTTTAATCGACTTCCTTAAAACAAGATGTATATTTAACTAGCTGCTGGCCACGGTTTCACCCGCGCGGAGATAATGGATTTCATGGTTACTTTTTTGCGTGGAACCCTAATTCTGTTTCTAAAATAAAAGTAGCCTAAGTTACTCCTTGTAATTTCAGATATCTGCCAGTGAAAGTCCCGTCAAAATCGGCCCAGCCGTTTTGGAGGTTACCCGGAACAAATTAGACAGACAGACAGACAAACATTTTAAAAATGGTTGTTTTGTTATCGTATATACTTTCATATCCATTTGGTAAAAAGCTGTTATTTTGATATTGTAACAGACACTTCAATTTTATTTATTTGTATAAGATGTATATGTAGATAAATACTTTATTTATTTTGAGACACAGACAAATATGTATTGAATTACTATCTACGCCCCGCCGCGGCGAGCCACTTCACCCGCATGGTAATTGATGTATCGTACCCTGTTTAACCTCCATTAGGGGTTGATTTTCGAAAATTAGATTAGCATATGTGTTATTCCATAATCTAAACTATTTATATTCCAAATTTCATCAACATATGATAAGTAGTTTTTTTTTAATCAGAAAAAAGGGGTTTGTCTCTTATGCGATTATGCTGCCCTGGTTAAAGAGATACGTGGTAATATACATTCATATACACACACATAAACTTTCCCATTAATAATATTGTAGTATGTAGGGATTATTTATTAAAAGGCATCCAGGTTAAAAAAAGGGAAAAAGTTGATACATCTATTTACGCTATCCATGAATTCTTTGGCCTTTGATTACAACTGCGGTCAAATTGTTGTAATTATAACTGAGTAATTACTCAGTAAAATATTGTAATTTGAAGACAGTTGAGTTTTGGCATGTCTCAAAAATATACGTTACAAAACGATTTGATCCGTATCGACTAGTTAGTAAAAACCGTGGTTAATACCGTAACCGTACCGTACTAATGTAGTACTCGTAGAAGATCCAACAACATAGATAAGATCGCATTGTAGTGACTTGAACCGCGTATAACTGTAAATTTGTCACTTTGCTGCTGGGGTGCCTACGTCTTCCGGCAAGTTTATCTGCATTAGACGTTAAGTATCCAGCATTAGAGTGAAAGCTTTACTACGTGGGTTTATGTAAGTTACTGAGAAACAATATATCTTCCTACCATTATAAATGCGAAAGTGTCGGCTTGTCCCTATTTCAGACCGTAATGGATGATTCCTACAAGCTTAATTAACTTGCCTTGTTAGTATGGGTCAAATCTTGCAAGCTAAAGACCCATTCCGGTGTTCGATTGAGCTGAAATTTTACATACATATGTAAATTGCATGGAAATGCAATATAATATGATGTCACAAAGCTGGTCTGCTGAAGCCGCTAATTGTAATGTCTTAGTTTGGCTTTGAAACTAAACCAAATTCAAATATTGGTATTATACCTTAAATGTAAAAACGGTCACATGTTGTAAAAATTACCTATATTTAAATTTGGTTTAATTTCAAAGCCATTATATAAAAATTAGCTTAATTGTTTGTTCTTTACGCGAATTACAAAATATTATCAAATATCACTAATCCCGCCACTTCCCGGACCATCCACATTAATCATAAGTATATATGCAGCTGATACTTCGGTCATCTCAAGAAGTTAATGGGTTTCTCGAACTTCGTACTCTAAACTTGGCTGACGTCTACGACACATGTGAAGTAAGCTCATAAGTGCTCGATAGATTATCGACGATCTTAGTCGGTAGCTTTTCAGAGTCCATACTAGTTCATATAGCTTACGTTCGAGGTAGAATTATTACATGTATTTTAGTCTATTTATCACAGTTTATTTTATTTTATTTGGTAACGAGACGAGCTTGTCGTTTGCCTGATGGTACGCATAACGCCGGCCCATAACAATTGCAGTGCCAAACAGAACTTTGAAACACAAAGGCCTGCGCGGCATTGCAGTGCGCTCGTTACCCTGAGACATTAGGTATTAAGTCTCATAAGCCCAGTAATTTCACTGGCTAGTCTGCTCATCAAACCGGAACACAGTAATGCTTGCACATTACTGCTTGGCGGCAGACTTCACGAGCAAAGCGGGGGTAATAACCCAGACGGACACTCGCAGAAGAGTTAGTCCTACCACTAACACAGTATTTACATTTTTAGAGATTTTGATTTATTTCACCTAGCTTCACTCTCACTAGCTAGAATGACAATCAACTCAAGTGCGGCTGCAGAACCATGCCGTGGCTACTTAGTAACCGACTTTCATCTTGAGTGTGGTAGAGAGTCAGGCGACTAATAGAAATGCCCCAAACACTCTATTTGCGAATAAATCCAAATCAGGATAACTGTTTACTATACGTCCTAACTCTTGGGTCTATAAAGGCTTTTGAAAGGCTTTAGGTTAAGCTTTTAAAGCAAGTGGGAGGCTTTTACGGCAAGCCAACACTAAGAGGACTTTTGGGTATTACATTCATACACATTCATAAAAATAATATTTTCATGAGCGTTATGCTTACCATCAGGGAAACGATCCGCTCGTCTCGTTATCCAATTATATAAAATAATGGTACGTAATGACATACGTTGAGCTTAGCATACAATAACATCACAAAAATATTATAACAATCAAACTTCCGGTTGATATCAAACTACATCATCATCATAAATTAAATTTATCCTTGTATAAAACATCTATTGTCATCAAAGAATAATTATGTTCAATCGAAAAATTATTTATATAAAGCTGTATTATAAAAATTGAATTTCATGTCCTATGTAAAAAACAACAACTCTTTTTAAATGCATTTTTTTTAAACACGATCGTTCTTAAGACTGAACACTCGCTGTTACACATAATACACATAATGTTACTGTCCAAATTTTACGTAGGTAACTTAAATTTAAAAAGCTACAGTGTTCTTTGGTTTCAATTATAGTCTTAATATTTTTTGTGCTGTGCATTTTATTATAAAGAAAAGAGTTCATTGCGCTTTTGAGAAACCAAATATTAATATAGGTAATTAATGATGCTTTATGATATTACAATATATATACTTATCTACATACTAGATGTATTTTTCTTTAATAAGTGCAGTCCTATTCTAGACCTAGTGTATTCACAACAGAGTGAGTGTAGATCAATTATTGCCTAACTTTTGTTGACGTTGACTGCCAAAACACCCACGTTCTGGTCAAAACTGCGGAGTGCTGTTGAAAGCTAGAGGCGAGTAATCGATCCAAGTGGCGTTCTATGGGGAGGCCTATATTCAGTAGTGGATGTCTTCCGGCTGATGATGATGATAAAACCAGCCTTAAGTATGAAGGTTGGCATGTCCACACTTTTAAACGATTGCTGTCTATGATACCTATTCGTATCAGCCTTACGCTCCCACTACTGGAATATCGGTCTTCTCTCAGAGAGAGAGTATGGACCGTAATCCATCACGCGGGCCCATATGATACCTACGTTTAGTAAAATTTCAGAGACAAATCCGTAAACGCAGGTTTACTATAACCTTGTACACGCTACGCAGTTTAACGCTGTGCTAAAAGAATAAACAGTAAAACTCTATTTGCAGGAAAACTGAATATCCGCCAGTTGAAAGCGGATATTGAAATATCTGATCGTTGGAACTCAATTATTCGAGCGCAGGCGAATGCGGAGTAATTGAAAATGCATCTAAAGGAATAATCTACCACGTAAGTTTATTTTATATAAAGTATTGATGAGGACTGAAATCGATACTCTTTTTTAATGTAAACAAATCTACGTTTGGCCATCACCTAGCCTGATGGTAAGCAAAGATGTGGCCAAAGATGGATCACGTAGATTTAGAATATACCTATTCACTCTAGCCTTGAAGATACCCAATTTACAATTCACTGGGAACAAGGGATGGCACTGTTCATCCGAATAGCTTCGTACGACATGACGGAATATCCATACCAAGGTGATCTTAAGTCGATCTTCTTCCGATCCTGATAGTTATTATCACAATATAGAAGAACTTTGAATTACAAAGTAGTATAGTATTATTTGTAGTGGGCTAGAACATTTGGATTATCTATAGGCCTACTAGGGCTTGTAGATTATCCAACTGTTTTTGTAGCTAGCTAGGTTAGATGTAGTGTTTATTTATGTATTAGCTTATTAATAAAGGCATTTAGGCAATAAAAAAAAAAAAAAAAAAAAAGTATTCAGCACTTCAAAAGAGTACATTATTATTACTAGGTGGTAGCGTATTACTATAGGTGGTAGGAATGACTCTTCTGCGAGTGTCCGTCTGGGTTGGTACCAACGCTTCGCCCGTGAAGTCTGCCGCCAAGCAGTAATGTGCAAGCATTACTGTTTTCCATTTTGAATAATGAATACACAAGACGTTGTGTTTGGGCTACCAGTAGGCAAAAAAAGAAACACACACGATATTGGGCATTAGTGATAACTTTATTTTCCTTTTATTTCTTTCTTATGTTTATTTCTAATTGTCTTATAAATTGGATATTCAAATAAAAATAGAGTAAATCAAACTTAAACATTCAAGGTCACGAATAGTTGCACTAAATGTAATTCAAACATTTTACTTGACACAGAAATAATTTTACTAATTTTAACAGTTATTTTTTTCAGATGATCTTGCTAGTAAAATACTGGCACTCATCATAATTATATTTCATGTGGTACCAAATTAATCAAAGATGAAAGGTATATAATTACTTAGCGAGTACCTATAGTAATGATTGCTCCATCCCAAGACATAAAAGGCATCGAAAATCCGAGCTGACGCTAAGAAAATATTGAAATATTATCGAAATTATTCTGTCAATCAACTGCCAATTAAATTGTGAGTGATTGTAAACTAATAAGAATGCAGAACAAATTGCTTTCAAATATAATTACAAACATCAAAACCTGAAACAAAATAATAAGGTAAAAATGAATTTTAACCAAAGAAATCTTACCAAACACAGCTCGCTATTTCTAATATATATCTATATCACATGTATTTTAATAGTTATATCACAAGGATGTTACATACCAGAAGATCCGTACCCACCTATGCCACGATATCCGCGTATCACTACCTCCTACCCGAACGCCGCTGTTACCTACAAGCCTGGTACCAAAACTTCGATTACAAGGCCTGCTACTTCCAGACCTGGTACAATATCAAGCACCAGATACTCAAGTAATACAGAAGCAATCACAGAGACCACAAAGAAGCCTTGTAGTATTTGGTGCTGGCTACGTAAAGTTGGATTATTTATTGTTCAGGAGTTGCTAAGAGATGACGATTAAGATGAAGTGATTTAATATTACCATCAGCCTAATAAGTTTTACAGCGACGACAACTAAGATTTTCGTCAGAAAAGATTACAGTAACTAAAATAAATACCATCTTTGATCACATCTTTGCTTAAGATCAGTTGATGGTTAAATGCAACATAGGTACGAAAAAAATATCTTTGATTTAATTTTTTCCAAATATATTGTAAGAATAAAGGTAGAACATGGTGTGGTGCTGTGGTGCTACGCTATGACGTCAGCAAGTGAGTGCTACGCCGTAGTCGTCCCAGCGGTACGCAAGGGGAAGACGCGGGGAACGACAGCATCACAGCAGTCCTCATTGAACTACGAGCGATAATACACGTGTCGATTATTCAAACCGAGTTGTCTCATTTCTGGACTTAACAAAATGTAATTAGGAATTATAGTTTCAGAGAGCACATATCATTAATACTTAATATTACAGTAAATATAAACAAGTGCGTTCATCTCGTTAATTCCTCATAATAGAACTATTAAATTTCAATAAAACCCTCAAAATAATTATCGTTTTCGATATGCGAGGTTACTTTCTTTCGTGTTATTATAAATTCCCGCAGAAAAACGAGAAAGTCTACAAAAGCTGCGGTATGCAAACTCAAAGGAAACACCACTGCGCAAACTATTATAAAACTAATTACAAAACTGTTTATTATTGTAAAGTTTGTTTCATTATACCTTCTACATTGTTATAGAAAAGGTCGCGACAGCAAAGAGTGTCGTCCGAAATGTCAAACCGTTGTCATTTTAAAATAATCCCTTTATTATTTGCTTCCTTAGTAGAATATCAACTTAATTTTTCCAATCATAAAAATGTAATTATGTAGGTATTAGAGCACATCTAGAAACTTAGCCAGTGTTCTATCTTTATTTAAAATTCAACACACAGAAAGTTAGTAAAATATTCTTATTGTGAAAAGAAGTAAGTATTATTTGCTTTGCAGACAGGTTTAATACCAATTTAACCAAGGAGCATCCAAAAAAATTTATTTTTAGTTTTATTAATTAGTTTATTTTAATTAATTATTTTATATTAAACATTTTTGTCTCCTTTGAATGGGCATCCATGTCATTTAGCCTATTTCCTATATAGCAAACTTATTTATAAAATGTCGGGAAAATATCAAACAGTTCGCACCTAATTGTAAATTAAATTCGCTCGTTCCATGATCAAAGAAACCAAACATCATTTTAATCAAAAGGCCTCAAAATAATAAACAAAACAATGAAAAGGCTAAAGTAACGACCGAGATTGAGAAAAGGTACATAAACATTTCCTTAATTGGATGTTATAAAAGTGATATTTTTCATCTCGTTTCGTGGATCATTAAATTATATTTTCAGAAGAGTTTTCTGTGTATTTTAAAACCGCAACTACTAGAAAGTTAAACCTTATGGGTCTTACCACAAAAACATTAAACACACCCTATATCTGTGTTAAGCAGCGTTTAACTGCTAAACATTACCTTAGTTGCGCGTTTAAATATGAGCAACCACAAATCTTAATTTAACTAGTCGAACTCCATTCTGTTGTGTCATTTCTAATAATTTTATACGCTTATCTTTAGACACTGTCTAGCCAAACAGGCGTCTAAAAGTATTTTTTGTGGTAACACGGTATGGGTCTTACCACAAAAAAATTAAACACACTTTAAACCTGTGTTAAACACTGTTTAACATGCCATTGCATGTAGCCGGAATGTATAAACTTTTCTAGTATCTCAAAGACACGCGGTTGGCGTCACGCGTAAAACTTCTCATCTAGATAATGTTTAATTAGCTATTGCGTAAACTCGCACCAATGTTCACACTGACCAAAAAGTTTAGTGTAAACATGCCGCAAATAATAAGGGTCTGACCTCAAAAAAATTAAACACACGTTAAACCTGTCTTAATCACTGTTTAACGGCTAAACATGCCTTAGTCGCGCGATTAAATATGAGCTACCACAAATCCTGATTTAAGTAGTGTCGAACCGTTGTCTAACACAATTCTGTTGTGACTTTTCTAATTTAGACGCTGTCTAGCTAAACAGGCGACTAAAATGATTTATTTGTGGTAACACTATAAGTATCATCAGTAATTGTCAGTTCATTTGAAAGACAGGTCAAGATAGATTCAAATCGAAATCTTCCCTGGCGCGGAATACAATCTACCGTTTCCGATATCCAGTGTCAATGCCAGAGTAAGGAAAATCACGTTTCTTTTATACATTGGTGTCAATTCTATCATTTCATAACTAAACTAATTTTAGTTTCGCTCTCTCTCTTTCCAATGCATAACATGAGAAAGAGACGGAAGATGTCTGCCAGATCTAAATTTTGTTTTAGAGCTGTCAAATATCCTTCGATCTTGATAATTTAGATGCCACTGAATTCATTGCCATTAAATTTACACTACACTCAAGCAAGTGGATTAATTTGACAGGTCTAAAATATATTCCATCTCTTTCTCATGTTATGCATTGGAAACAGAGAGAGCGAAACTAAAATTAGTTTAGTTATAAAATGATAGAATTGACACCATTTGCTTCAAAACAAAAGGAATTTACATAACAATGTATTGGCATGCAAGACAGATTCGATACAACAGGAAAAGAATTCTCAATACGGAAGCCTGACGCCCATTTCTACCAATCCGATGCAGCAATTTTCACAAAACTTATCCGGAAATTGTTCACAGTTGGACGTCAAATCAAATAGAAATAAATTGATACAATCGGCTTGATGGCTTTTACCCTGCTTGCAAAACGAGAAGCCCAGGGCCTCACACGCATGGTATAAAAATACACAGTTTGCAGCCACTGCCGTTTCAGCTTTGTGACTTGTTTGTAATTTTTTTGTTTTTAATTCTTAGTTTTTTTAGTTTCATCTTAGTTAAAACTAGCTGCTGCCCAGCGGTTTCACCCGCGTGGACATTTTTGATTTCATGGTTATTATTTTTTGCGCGGAAACCAACTTTTTGTTCTAAAATTAAAGTAGCCTAAGTTACTCCTTGTAACATCAGCTATCTACCAGTTAAAGTCCCGTAAAAATCGGTCCAGCCGTTTCGGAGATTACCCGAAACAAACAGACAGACAGACAAAAATTTTAAAAATGGTTGTTTTGTTATAGGTACCGTATATACTTTCATATGCATTTAGTATAAAAAGCTGTTATTTTGATATTACAAACAGACACTTCAATTTTATTTATTTGTATAGATATGTTTGTATGTTCTTCTTCAGTATGTTTGCTATGTACTTATGTTTAATTGTGCGCTGAATAAATATTTTTCTACTCTATTCTAAAGATCGTTTAGAATCGGACCAGTGCAGTGGTTCTAAAGATTAGCTAGGTGTCAGGTCGAGAGATTGATGTCTCATGATTTATATAATCCTGGCACGAATGACTCGATCAAGTAGCTGGCTGCAATAACAATAATTATCGTTAAGAGAAATCGGGTTAGGGGAGATCAGCGAACCAGATTGGTTACGATGGGTAAAGTCTAACGAGGCGAAGACCAAGGAAACACCCAAATTGGATCGACTTTGTGAAATAACAATTTCCTTCTTTTTTAATTGTCCCTGGCGGCTTTTTCTCTTATTAAACAATGGTAAAGCCTTCAAAAGGGAATTTCATCCGCAAAAATGAGCGAGGAATAAAAAGCGAGAAGTATGAACAAAGTTTTTCGATTCCATCAATTTGCTATGGGTGGCTTCTCCGTGGAAATGTTAATTTATTTTCCATCTATGCGTCCGTATTGGGATCCCCGGAAGCCTGTCAAAGAAAAACTAGATTATTATATGCAAAAAATAAAAATTAACTAAATGAAAATGTTAGAGGATGTTTAACTGACGATTTTAAGAATATCATTAAGAACCCATTTTATTTATTTATTTTATTTTATTCTGAAAACATACAGTGATATAAGACTAAATAAATAAATATATTCTTAAATCTAAATACCATTTACATCGTTTTGTACTTACCACTTTATGAAGGCATTTGATCTATGTAACTACAACGAAAGAGTTTTTTCATGCTTCGCCTCATTATGAGACTTAATACCTAATGTCTCAGGGTAACGAGCGCACTGCAGTGTCGCGCAGGCCTTTGTGTTTCAAAGTTCTGGGTGG
This sequence comes from Crocallis elinguaria, assembly GCA_907269065.1. Taxonomy (NCBI): domain Eukaryota; kingdom Metazoa; phylum Arthropoda; class Insecta; order Lepidoptera; family Geometridae; genus Crocallis; species Crocallis elinguaria. Next base: position 7,488,296 of record OU026076.1, read on the forward strand.
CACTGCAATCGTTATGGGCCGGCGTTATGCTTACCATCAGGCAAACGACCAGCTCGTCTCGTTACCAAATAACATAAAAAAACACTTGCTATTGTAACAACAACTTTTTTACTACAACTACTGCTATGTACTTCTAACAAACTTTTTTATTACACTGTTAGCGCTGAAGTAGGTAACGATGTGAGCGAAGGCGCTACGTCTTGAATAGGAACTTATCTAAGGCAGGTTTTGAATCGGACAAATAAAGACTGCTTATTAGTTTCAGCTAGTTTTTTTACACTATACCGATCCGGTATCTCGTGCCAAAGAATACACAACGTCAGAGCCCAGATAAATTAACTTATCTGTAAAGGCACCCGATATCAGAGCGGTGCAATGCACAAGCGCTCGTATTTTAGATAAGTATAAAGGGCACTTTGGGCAGTAATCACTAGCGAAGTCCACCTGGTCGTTTAGGTTTTTTATGTTATGCCACTTGTTACCTTTTGTTATCGGGTCTGCACAATAGCCGATTGTTTTGAAATGAACAAGTATATAAAACACTGTTCTGCGTTTTCAGAAACAACACATTTTCAGGTAAAGGAAAACATCTCACTTCAGTTGCCTGTGAGACTTTAACTATTTCGCTCGAAAATAACGATGTGCTCATGAAACATTTAACAAGTTTAGGAAAAGTCTAACTAGCTATACAGAAATGGAAAGTAAGTGTTTATTGTTAAAGTTTTTCGTTAAAGTTGTATTTTATCATTGCTCTTTCACGGTCTGGATGTCTTGATGTTTACCAAATAAAAAGACGCTCAAAAGAAATTATAACTACGTTTTATAAAAAGAATAAGGAAAAGTTATGAAAAATTCTTAAAGGGCCGAAAAAGAATGTTTTTCATGTCCAAATAGAAACTTTGTGATAAATTATAGAGGAGAATTATTAAAATGTAAACGGTTCTTTGAAATAAATTTTATGGGATAAAATTTTACGCAATTGTTTTTTTTTTAAATAATAATTTGACACATTTCATGAATCAAAATTGCTATTACCGAATCTATTACGATGTTCTGTAAATGACACTTTTAAGGCCCAGCTTTATACATAGCAAGCATCAAAGGTGGACAGAAAAATCGTCTTGCTAAACATGTTATCAATGTTTTGTATAATTTCTTATTAAGTGCACGCGCTCATTGGGCGATTCGGTCTCGACATCCAACCAGACCAGCTGACAAGCTTTTGTCAACCACTCGCTTGTCGCAAACGTCCGAACCCAATAATCAATCTTTGGTCAAGAAAGTTAGATGGCTTGGGAAAGTTTTCGAAATCCAAACGAAACAGCAGGTTCCTACACGGAATCATTCCGAGTGAATTAAAATCACCCAGCAGCTGCCTTATCAGCTAACAATCTCGTGTTCGTTTTCAATACCAAACCGATGAAAACCAGCGGTCACTAGTCTTCGTGTGGAAGGAATAGTCTAGAATTTTCGCTGGTTATCATTTTCGAACGAACGTTATTAAAGAAATAAGCTCTTACAAAACGAAAAGAAGCGAAAACTATTTCACAACTCTTTCCACACGAAGACTAGTGACCGCTGGTTTTCATCGGTTTGGTATTGAAAACGAACACGAGATTGTTAGCTGATAAGGCAGCAGGCCATGATCGCGGGGAACGGTTGGATGTAACCGGCAAGCAGCTGTTCAAAGTGGCGTTCTACGGGGGAGGTCTATGTTCAGCGGTGTGAACGTCTTCTACCTGATGATGATGGTTAATAAAATTGCTTTCCCACTCCACCCATCCTTGCAATCCAAAGATAGCTTATTACTTTACAGGGTAAGTGCGCAAATATACAGTGGATCAGTGGCTGCAACCAATACTCCTAATGCCTGACCACGACCTATTTGCCAGTCACTATCTTTAATAAAATATCTATACTTGAAATCTAACCTTAAAGTTTCATCTCTATATTTCCAAATGACCAATAGCTTTTTGTAATAATACTTTCAGAAATACTAGTCTACACGACAATTTTGCTAGCAATAACAGTGAGTGGTTACAAAAAGAAGTTTTTCTCTCAAAGTCTGGATTCAGAACCCTCTATATCTATTTTATACGCTCGCGATAAGAAAAGCGACGTTGTCACAAACGAGTGCTTGGCAGATATGTACCCAAGGAACTTGTATAAATATCCGCTGCATATTGATAGAAACGATATACCCTGCATCATACATTGTGTGTTGAAAAAATTCGGTATCATGACTAACGATGGATACATTAACATAAAGAACTATTATAGAAGAGTACAAGCCATCCATCGTTATGATCCACGGATTCTGATCTCAGATGTAGGAGAAACCTGTGCGCAGAACATCAACGGCATGAACCTTGAACATGATGTTTGTAAGAAGGCTAAAGTCTTCAACGATTGCACGCAACTGTACGCAGTCTCTTATAGCGATCCTGATGACTGGTGATTGTAAAAAGCATTTAGTATAACTGAGGCACAAAATATGGCACATTAGTAAGAAAAAAGTTATCAGCATCGTCTATGTTTAGTACGTTTACACGGCATAAGATGACGTAAATCAAAGCTGAATTCTTTTCCATTTTCTCTGACGTGCCATATCCTTTGCCGCGTAGTGTTCAAGGAATTTTCATTACGTTTTTCAATAAAATCAATACAGTGCGTTTGTTTTTTTTTATTACGAACACTCGAAGCGCAAACAATTCGTCTGTTGACATTTCATATCGACTCAAAGAGAGTTAACAAAGCATTTTTGTAAAGTTTCTCGAAGGGAAGATTAGATTCGTGAATAAAATGAGCGTCCACTCTGCATATCAAAGCAAAAGGTTTTCATTAAGCTTTATAAACTAGTTAGTAGGCTTCGGTCGTGAGCCTTTATGGCTCTTCGACCGTGGACAACAATACAAAAGCCGGGACAATGAAAAGAATTGAACGCTGATCTAGAGCATAACCTAAATTTATTCATATTCATAAAACAACATTTTTTGTAGGGTTTGTGACGGAAATAAAACGAACAATTCAGGTACAGGAAAACCTCGAGCTTTCAGTTGATTTATATCCGGAACTACATGAAAGGATAATCTACAATCTACATCACACAATAGTAGCATAGGCTAGTGAATAGATAATAGAATTCTTTATTGAAGTAGAATCACCTAAAGTGCCATTTTATTTGATTCTGAATAATATTGACTTGTAATAAAAATAGAAATATATTGCTTGTTGAACTTTTATTCGAGTAGTTCTCGAATTACACAGGAGCGAGTCATAACGGAGAGTTTCATTACTGCTGAACATTTTGTATGGCTTTCGGTGAAACTACGTGTTTCATTTTCGCCACTCGTTGCCCTAAATCCAGTGTTACCTCTGTAAGTTGCGAAACTTCAATAAAGGGACTTATGCTTTCCGAGCAAAATTCCTACTTCGAGTTATGGCTTAATTTTCTTAGCTACTTTTAAGATAACGTAGCTAATTTCTATTTATTGTGTTATACCTTTTTAAGGTCACATCTCATGTTTGCTATAGTCCGTGAACTTTACGTGCGGTATAGGTACATATGTTTAGGGATTAGAGGATGTCAGAGCAATGGAGGTTTTTCACCATGCCTTTTTTGCCCAATTCAGCCTCCTCGTATTGTGAATATGCTTGCCAGTGTTTAACTTGCTTAAGCCAATTTTTTCAGAAATTTGAACAGACTTCCTTAATTTAGTGTATTTATAACCAAACATTAGCTTTATACGATATCAAACTATGCAACTGCGCCCATGTTTGGTATGGTAAAGTATCCTTATTTGAATTCACCTTAGTTAAGCTTAGGAAAATCTTAGTTATATAAATTTTGGTTTGTTTGTCAGAATATTTCTAAAATGCGCACAAAATAGTGAGCATTTAGTGTTCACACACCGCTATCCCCCTTTGTCTGAACTATGGTTTTTATGTATTCTATGTAGTCGATTGCTGGCTTGTAATTTATCCAATTATGATCTTCAACGTGGTTCTGGTTTTCATTTTCTTTACCTATATTATCACTGTATTACGTTTCACTGGTGGGGTTTAGGCCTCTTTGAATATATTTAAAAAAACAACGTTTTTTATTTTATTTTTTATGTTATTTGGTAACGAGACGAGCTGGTCGTTTGCCTGATGGTAAGCATAACGCCGGCCCATAACAATTGCAGTGCCACCCAGAACTTTGAAACACAAAGGCCTGCGCGGCACTGCAATGCGCTCGTTACCCTGAGACATTAGGTATTAAGTCTCATAAGCCCAGTAATTTCACTGGATACTCTGCTCATCAAACCGGAACACAGTAATGCTTGCACACTACTGCTTGGCGGCAGACTTCACGAGCAAAGCGGTGGTAACAACCCAGACGGACACTCGCAGAAGAGTTAGTCCTCCCACTAACAAAAGTCCATAAGTTTACACAGTGACCCATGCGGGTCTTAATATTAGTTGTTTTTATTTATGTCAGTCGAGAGGCAAATGCAACAAACATAGTACACAATATAAGACAATAAGGAAAGACTCTCGAAGATCAAGGAATGAAGTAGGACAGGACAAATGGGAAGGTCATTCACATTGAACTAGCTTTTACCCTACCCATACCCTTTATTTGGCTCTAAGCTACAACTCAGCCAAATATAAACTCATTTGTTTCAGTAGTTTAGCTATGGACCAACAGCCACTATAGTATTAGTATAGATGTATAGATTTTCCACCACCCACCGTCACCCATAACTACATAAATGTACGTAGGTATCGCAAACAAAGGTAGCGGACTATAAAGTCACTGGTTCATATGAGTGAATACCCAGCTACTAAGTATTCTGTCATGTGGAACTGAACTAGTTTCAATAAGGATACTTAGTTTTTCGTCTATACGAGCGATGTTATTGCCGAGCGATTTATTTTCGTAAGGATATTCGTAGTTTGTATGGACTAGTATAAAATAGAGTTTTTCAGGTATCACATTTCCTCTTTTGATTCACAAGTTTGATTCACAATTGTAGCGACAAACCAGGTTTAGCTATGGTGTAATCAGATTAAAAAATTAATATCAATCTGCTTTATTAGTTGCAACGTTCAAACACAAATTCCATTATGTCTCCAATGCATATTACTGCAAATCTATCTAGCCATGAGTTCATAATGCAGCAACTAGATCTTGAATGAAATATTAATTAACTACAGAACAGATTTCGTCTGGTCTAAAATGCTACTCGCTGAGTTCGATGAAATAAAAGTCTGTTTAATTTTTACAGATCTATAACATCTCTCTTACCAAAGAGTATATAAGAGTAGTTACAATGCTAGTTACCAGTATGTACTGGCAATATGTATTGCTAGTCACAATTTCCAATCACAGGCGTCTGCGACGTAACGCTTGCGTGTGCTAACTCGCATGCTAACGCCATCTAGTTCCACTGTTGGAACTAACCGAACGAATAAACGTTTGTCTGTTTTGCGTGCCATTTGCGAATGAAATTTAATGAATCGTTGTAAACAAGATAGACGTGCGTGATGCGACACATTTGACAGATAAATAAATCATACACCTAAAAACCTTTAATATTTCCCTTACAGCATTTGCGTTGTTACTTCTTACCATCGTGGTCACCAGTGAAGCACGAATGTCGGTGATGTACGCGCATGACAAGATGAGCGACCTCGTAGCCGAGCAGTGCCTAAGCGAGATGTACCCTCGGAACAGGAAGATTGAAGTCCAGGAGTCGGACGAGGCTTGCATCATCTTTTGCGTATTGAAGAAATTCGGTATCATCAGTTCCACAGGAGTAATCAATTTGGAAGCTTATAGGTAAGAACTTCATGAACGTTATGCATGCGCGTCTTATTTCAGAATCTACACAATTTTGAATTACTATGCCTTGTACGTCACAAGGCATAGTAATTCAAAATTGTGTAGATTATACTTTATTAGAGGCTTACGTTTAGCAGTGGACGTCCTTTATCGTCAGTATTATTAGGCCCCATAAGCTTCTGTATTCCTTTTATCCACTGGCTACCGTGCCATGATAAAATTTATACGATAAAGTTTGCCGGGTCCTTTGAGAATTATGTGCAAATGATATTATATCACGAGGCTGTTAACTTGCCAGGCGGACCACGTGACAATGCCCTATCACCGTTAAAATGCCTTACGCAACTATGTGTTTTGCTGTCAAAATAACCATGCTTTTGCAACAAGTGCGGATTACGAGATAATACACGCGCAAGCGCGGCTTGATGCATAACCATCAAAAAATCCACGAAATTGATAACACATTTTGTTAGTGGGTGGACTAACTCTTCTGCGAGTGTCCGTCTGGGTTGTTACCACCGCTTTGCTCGTGAAGTCTGCCGCCAAGCAGTAGTGTGCAAGCATTACTGTGTTCCGGTTTGATGAGCAGAGTATCCAGTGAAATTACTGGGCTTTTGAGACTTAATACCTAATGTCTCAGGGTAACGACCGCACTGCAGTGCCACGCAGGCCTTTGTGTTTCAAAGTTCTGGGTGGCACTGCAAATGTTATGGGCCGGCGTTATGCTTACCATCAGGCAAACGACCAGCTCGTATCGTTACCAAATAAAAAAAAAAAGATACATAAATTGAACAGCAATACAGCCAGCTAGTGCTCTCTTTCGCTCCCTGCCTGGGCTCAAAGTGACGACGGCTCCACTTTACGCTACATACATCACTTGCACGCCACCGCGTATTTATATTTATTTTTGTCTAATAGTGTCTACTCCTAACAAAAACACTACTGTATCACACCTAAGTACTCACTTGATACAGTAATAATATACCTTACGTGCTACATCTCTGTACCCTGATTATCTTCTTGTTTCTCATCCAGAAACATGCCCACAATCTTGCTCTTGGCCATTTCTTGTTGGCGATAACGATACACATATTTATATCATTAAGCAAGTCGTTTCCAATCCACTTCTAAGCATATTTTTTTCAATCCCCGACATTTAAGAGTTCACTAATGTTTTTTATAAAATTTATTACGGTCGCCAAACAATAGATCTTATTTGACCCTCATAAATATAGTGATAGAGTAATAGCAAAGGAGGTAATGTCACTGCATAACGTTTCAAAAACTGAAACATTCCCGCCGCTCTAGTTAAATAAAAATTGTAAATTAAATTCAAATAATTGTTTTGGTATACGTAGCGATAACCTTATCGCTTCAGTATTAATTTCAAAACGAGACCGAGTTTGTAACTTTCAAATCAAAATTATTTAGCTTAAAATGTTTAATCCCGCATAATCGTACCTTGATAAACTCGGAGTGTTGTGACAAAAACGAAATTAATAAATTCCTAATAACAAAATAAGAGGATTCCTGTTAGTAATCCCGAGATTAAATTATTTCCGTAACTCAGTGGAGAGAAACCAAAAATGTCTCTTTGTGGTGGCATAACAAAAATAGGATTTGTATTCCGGGAATCAACATCAACACAAACCAGGACCAAGGATTTTATATCAACAGATTAACTATAGATGGTAATGGTTCCGATTCTATTCGGCGCAAGTACGGATCTATTCGGGTCGATAAAATTCGATAAAATTGACAGTTCAAATCGATAAAGTGGGTTTTATCGATTTAAACGGTCAATTTTATCGAATATTATCAAATTTTATCGACGGAAAAGATCCGTACTTGCCCCGAAGCGGCGTAGGGTAACGAGCGCAATGCAATGCTGCGCAGACCTTTGTGTTTCAAAGTTCTGGGTGGCACAGCAATTGTTATGGGCTGGCGTTATGCTTACCATCAGGCAAACGACCAGCTCGTCTCGTTACCAAACAACATAAAAAAATATCACTAAGTTTGTTTCGAATAATTATTTGAAAAGGTTGCATATACATATTTTAGGCCTATCAAATAAATCCGCTTACTTTTAACCAATGTGAATTTAATCGATTACCTCAAAGCGTGAGGGATTAACATTGCTGTTGTTAGTCTACTTCACTTAAGATAAGCTGGGGGTAAGACTGGTAAGCGGTCGCCAAAGCGACAGTAAGCCAGCACAAAATAACGATACTGCGTACCATTCGCCGCTGCAACCGATGTCCTTTCTGCCTCCCCCCCTTCTCCCACCACCCTTGCCACATCCACAAAGCTTAGTATAAGATCCCATGACGGATTTCTTTAACATTGTATGTATCGGATTATACAGTGTGTATATATAAACGGGCTCAGTAATCGAACACAATGTCATCGGATTCTCAGAAAATATAAGGAGGTATTATAAATCCATATCAGTAGTAAAAATCTACTAAAATGTCATTAGAATTTGCAAGGTAATTACGAGAGAATATGAACACACTAACGACCACCAAAACCATTCCATTACAATGATATACCAATTACATATTATGCCTACGTTTCAGCATTACCAATATTAGCCGTAAAATGTAAGAGTACATCCGAATATTATTATCATTATTTCTTTCCTCCATTATTCTGGGCAAAAAAATGCCTAGTTACGTAATTACCAGAACAGATGTGAAAGCCCATTAATGTAGCTCGTCATTACAGTTTTTGTCTAACTCCCTCGAAGCCTTAAATTACACTAGGTCAAAGGTCATCAGTCAAAGCCAATGTGTTGTCATGGCCACTTTTGAGCCGGTTTTAATTAAAATTGCGTAGGCCGTAAGTCATTATTGCTTGCAGAGGCGTAAGTATAACAAGACTTAACAGGTCTTTACAAAAGTATTTTGTCCTCTTTAGAGAATTTTCCTTGTTAGGTCACTAGCTGCCATTATGGTTTTAGCCGCGTGGGGATTCAAGATTCCTACTTACAGGATTCGTGCATTTTCCGGGATAAAAGTTGCATATGTTACTCTCCAGCCTATAAAATATATCTATAGAGAAATATCACTTTGATCCGTACCTCCATTGCTGTGTCAAAGAAGGACAAACTAACAAACGCACTGTCATATTTGTAATACTAGTTTCTGCCCGCGGTTTTCATCCGCGTTTCCTACAGAAATCGTGCATTTATCCGGAATAAAAAGTAGCCTATGTTACACTCCGGTCCATAAACTATATCTATGCCAAAAATCACGTCGATCCGTTGCTTCGTTACTGCGTGAAAGAAGGACAAACCAACAAACACACTTTCGCATTTATAATATTAAGTATGGATTAAGTCCTGATTTCCACAAAACGGTTTTAAAAGAAACAAGAAACGGAAAATCATGTCAGATCCATAATATTTCGCCCTTGCTCCATAATATTTGCAAGCTATGGTCACTATGATTTCAGCCACTTGGTTAATAATGAGCCTCATTATTTCCACTGATCCAATAATAATTGCTCAGCGATTGATGTTGAAAATTACTATAGTGGCCTAAATGGCCGATATCAAAACCCATCTCGGTGAACTATCATAAGTTAAAAATCACACATTTATAAATAAGTAGGTATAGCATATAGATGGTTATAATCCTACTAATATTATAAATGCGAAAGTGTGTTTGTTGGTTTGTCCTTCTTTCACGCAGCAACGGAGCAACGGATCGACGTGATTTTTGGCATAGATATAGTTTATGAACCGGAGAGTAACATAGGCTACTTTTTATCCCGGAAAAATGCACGGTTCCTGTGAAAACCACGGGCGGAAGCTAGTCATAAATAAACTATGATTGTTCTATAGGTACTAATATTGTCCTATAATGTAAACAAAATTTGACGGCTCACCAAACAATGACATAAGATAGAAAAAATTCAATTTTAGCTGTCAAAAATTCACTTAAAAAAACCACTCAACCGTTAATTGGATTGCCTGGAATTTGCCTGGTTTAAGATAAGTTCATAATACACCTGCTGTTCACTTTCGTTTTGAAGGCTCCCTGATTTCTTTTCATGAGCAAATACATAATTTGTTTGTTTTATTCTCGTTAGATTAGATTGTTTGAAGTAACAGCTAGTCATTTATAAACATTTTTTGTAGGAAACGGGTCCGTGTCGCTCACCAGCTAGATCAAAGGAGTCCTCTGAACGACGGCAGCACCTGCATCGAGAGTGCTGAAGCAACGCAGCACAAGCAAGACGTCTGCAAGAAAGCGAAGGTTTTCAATGACTGCACGCATCTCTATAGGATCTTGCTGAAATAGTATTTTTTGTACAGGTGCAAATAAATATGTACATAAAATATAATCTCTAAATAAACTTTGTGTCTTAGATATGTGCGTTTTTATTTGCTGCAGCATATTTCTGTTGATCTTAAGTTGCGTTTTCTATCTTATCTGGATACGGATGTGTGTGCGGTTTCTGTTCGCATGCAGTTGATCCGCAATCCTTTTTTTTTTCAGTACCTTTTTATGTTGTTCGCGGCGTCCGGATGCGGAGCGCCTGTCGATGCAGATATAATCCGCATCAGCAGCCATATCAGATTAAGTCGGAAAATCCTTAGATGTATTTAGCTGAACTCTAAAAAAGGTACCAAATTAGACACAGTATTTTTGGTATAGGTTGTTTTAATTATTCATAACATACATCAGAAACAATACAACAGGATCTATCTTAAAATATGGTTTCTTCATTTAAAATATCAATAAAAACTATTCAGCTGAAAAGAACAAATCTTTTTAAGTATTCATTTTTTGTATAGTCCCAGAGTGTGTAGAGTCCGCTTGAGTTTTCAGTGAAGAAAAAACCGTAATACAGCATCGTGGTAAGTCATTCTCTAGTGCTCGCATTTTCCAGTTGTCATTAAAAGTTTATAACCAAAAACCTATCTGTATATTCCGGCTGTTGCAATAGGTGCGTGTGACGATAGTTTTTCAAGCGCAGGCGAGCACTTGACTACAATTATTTATAAACATACTGTAAGAATAAAGGTAGAACATGATGTAGTGCTGTGGTGTTACGCTATGACGTCACCAAGTCAGTGCTACGCCGTAGTCGTCCCAGCGCTACGCAAGGGGAAGATGTGGGGAAGGACAGCCGTCCTCATTGAACTACGAGCGATAATACACGTGTCAATTATTCAAACCGAGTGTCTCATTTCTGGACTTAACAATACATACCAAGCGAGGTACGCAGGCGAAATATAGTTTGACTCTAACATCGAGTAGGGATCAAAATCAGTAGGTCATACTATTACAGAATTGTAAGCGGCAAAGGTAAAGCAAACAGTTTCAAGTTTAAAGTAGCTGACATTGAAAACTGAATACTATAATACTTGAAATTCGCTCAATCCAAATCCGATACCCTTTGATATCTGTTTGTACATCCTTGTAATTAATAAGCTCCATTCCTTTGAAGTAGTAATATCAATACACGAATAATTACTTAGTTTGCGAGACGCTTAATTATTAATATATACTTGTCGCTATAATAACTAAATAAACTTAAAATTATATACCACGGAGGACGAATCAGCAAGTGGTAGATAGTCCTTTAGGCTACAAATAAATTATTTAACACCAAATTTGAAAGGTATTATGAACTGAATAATTAAAATATTGTGTAGGTTTTTCGTTTTATTTTTAGCCAGTAGCGTCAGATAATAGAGTTCCTTTATAAATTATGGTCTATATGTTATTCTGATGTATAAGCTAAATTACAGTAAAGTTTCATCCGAATCCGTTCAGTAGTTTTTGTGTGAAAGAGTCACAAACATCCAGCCACCCTTCCATCCTCACAAACTTTCGCGTTTATATTATTAGTAGGATAGGATAATTCACAATTGAATTATGTCAATCTTGAATTTCATTAAGTTTCACTATTTTTCAGCGAGTCAAACTAGAATAAAAGAATGCTTTGAATCAAATAAATTACACAGATCTTTGACATCGTGTGAGAATTCGCAAATTAGTTTAAGCTACTTCTATAAAACATTTTTAAGGGTCTACTGATATAATCATAGCCTTTACGCATACGGGCCACGCGCTACGACAACAAAACACCGCCACTGAGCTACTGACGTCAGTCTTCGGTTGTTATATGAGCTCGCCGCACACGGCTGACACGATTGGTCGCTACACGCCACTACACGCCGCTTCTTGCAGCGTGTAGCCGACACTGGCCACAAAACGTCGAGACAAAACCCGACACTGGCCACTCGTAGGTCCGATACCCCGCCCCTCTTTCACTTCACCTCGAACTCCATTATGATGTTGAGTGCATTTTCGTAAAGATTTCTGAACAGGTATTCACGTGAACGGAGTTATGAGCAATATGTAGTAGGTAAGCGATGATTCGAATACCTGACATCACAAAAAGTGATATAAGAATCTTTGAAGAATTTCTCAGAATTCTGTAATTATATTTAGAATGCTAAAGGCCTACGGCGTAACGGCTTTTTTGTATTGTATTTAAGTTAGATGTAGTGTTTGTGTAGTATAGCCCACTATTAATATTTACCCCTAACCACAGAATACATAATAGTACAAGTACCTTGTACCCTAGACACAGATATAAGCCCGCGAATAGGATCTTTGAGCGTTATTCGTTTAATAACCACATACGTAATGAACTGCAATAAAGATTTCTATCTTTATTAGGACACATAAAAATCCTTGATCTCTGAGATGTATTCATTCGATCACATTGAGTGATCTATTAATTTGTTTCAGTCAACGGCAGGAGCGAGAAAAATAAGGGTCAGTACGATTTGTCTAAGAGGAACCATACTAAGCTGTGATCCAGTATAATAATTACTTGCCGGCATCGAGATTATTTCCTAATCGATGCCTGTCGGTGACCTTTACATCTTTGTACGAGTACATTGAAGCTTCTACAGTGAACTACAGGGTACATAATCGGTCACCACAAATAATTTAAACACACCCGAAACATGTGTTAAACGGATGAAATCCGCGTCTAGCTCTTAAACATGCTTAATAGTAAACAAACTTAGATTTAAGAAATGTCTAACCTTAGATTTCCGAGGTCCGCAGTAGAACGACTGGGAAAGATTTGGAAAGACAGGCGTATAACCAAGAAAACAAAGGTTCGTCTTATGAAATGTCACGTTTTTCCAATTTTTCTTTATGGGACTGAAACGTGGTCGCTGAAACTGCAAGATCGCCGAAAAATCGATGCACTGGAGATGTGGTGTTGGAGACGGATGTTGAGAATACCGTGGACAGCGTTCCGCACCAATAACTCTATTCTCAAAGAACTTCAAATACGAGATAGGCTATCGTCGATTGTGCAGTTGCGAATACTGAAGTTCTTTGGGCACATCTCCAGAAACGAGAACTCGATCGAGAGACTTGTGGTGCAGGCCCGATTAGAAGGCAAACGAAGCCCTGGTCGATCACCAACTCGCTGGACTGACGTAATCAAAAAGTCCACGCAAACCAGCATGGTGCAGTGTGCTCGCAATGCCACTAACCGCCAGACATGGAGATGCATTGCGAGACGAGCAGCAGCCCTGGGAGGTGACAATGGCAATGAAGATGCAGATCCGTGTACCATTGACACAACCACGACCACTCTGGCAAGAGTGCACGACTAAGAAGAAGAACCTTAGATTTAAAAATAGGACTGACAAGACCTTGATCTATAAGAAGTGACTTAATATTCTGTTGTGACATTCCTAATCCTTTTAGTTGTGAAAGTTGTGTTGCGGTGTTTAACTTTTAGACACTAACTAAACTGGCGTCTAAACTTTGATTTTTGAAAAATGGTCAAACGCAAAAATAAAACATACCAAAACACAATAAAAAATTAACATAGTTTAATGTTGTCAAGAACTCAAAAGCATGTACTACCTAGTATTATATTGTGTTATGATCAATGTCTAGTGAAATCAATATTTCACGAAATACTTCTATTTATTTAACCACTCAAAAGCTGAGATATTACGAACATAGCGATCTTCTGTATCCAGCACCAAATGGAGCAGCCCTTCTTCTGGGGTTCTTCTTCTTCTTCGTCTTCTCTCGCACCCGTTGTCGCCGCAGTTGTTGCATCACCTCCTTCTGCTTCTTGGCAGAACGAGAAAGAGTATAGAAGAGTAGTTAGGGACAACACTATTAGCAAACGCAAGAAGATTTTATGCGCCATTCTTTTGTTTTTGTTCAATGAATTCTATATTGAAAAATGGTGATTATTTTCTGTTGTTATTTTGTTTTGTGTTCACTTTTCAACTTGTCTGTCTTTTGTGGTATGTGGTACCAAATATGTTTTCCACTGTATTGTTCGAATGTAAATGATATGTTACGATTTAGATTAGGTACGGCTCCAATTTAGATATGTATCTTCGAAATTCGTATTTAGATAACAATCCGTATTTTGTAATTCATAGTTGATGTTACAGTAATTTCTGCCTGCGAACCTTTTTTCGTATTTTGGTTATTATAATAATATTTATGTGAGTATAAATAAAAAACGCTACTGAAATTATTTTAGCTATAATCCTACCTACGTTAATTAAATATCAATACTATGCATAAATAGTACGTAAATACGTAACGACATAACGTACTTACGTCATATTCTTTTACGTAGCATATTTTTTTAAATCTAGACTAGCGTTGGACCGCTTCTTCGCCTGATAACGTGGTCGAAGCTAAAATAGTTCTAGAATGCAGCTTAGTCGGTGAAATACATTCCACTAAATTAAAAAACACATACCTCTGCACTAGGATTCCCTGTATCGCAGGTAGCATGGACGCAAACAGATACACAACACAAACGTCCAAGACCTCGAGGACAAGCTGTATGCCCCACCAAACAAAATCTGCCGCGGCCGGGATTTGATCCTGGGCGCCTCTCGCTGCAAAGTAACTATTAATTTATCAACGAAGCCTTCGCCAATACGAGGCTATGAATGGGTTTCATCCCTGGTTCAGTTAGCTAGTGCATTTTTGCCAGCTCATTAAGATTTTTACACGAGTGCACAAAATAAGAGTGTAATGGTTTTAGGGTTCATTTATATTTTTAGGGTTCAGTTAGTGGGAGGACTAACTCTTCTGCGAGTGTCCGTCTGGGTTGTTACCACCGCTTTGCTCGTGAAGTCTGCCGCCAAGCAGTAGTGTGCAAGCATTACTGTGTTCCGGTTTGATGAGCAGAGTATCCAGTGAAATTACTGGGCTTATGAGACTTAATACCTAATGTCTCAGGGTAACGAGCGTACTGCAGTGCCGCGCAGGCCTTTGTGTTACAAAGTTCTGGGTGGCACTGCAATTGTTATGGGCTGGCGTTATGCTTACCATCAGGCAAACGACCAACTCGTCTCATTAACAAATAAAATAAAAAAATAAAAAATTTGTACGGATGTGAGTTTCTTTATTCTACTATAACTTTTAAATGCCTGAACAGATTTGGATATATGAGGTAATTCGTTAGAATCTTTACATGATCCCGAGTGGCACTGGCCGTTGTAGAGAATTATGTAATTTTTATTATATCGACTTGTTGATACGTACTCAAAATATTTAGAATCCTTATGAAGAAATGTGAACAAAATTGGAAGTGTAATCGACGTGGTTATTACGCTACAACTAGAATAAGAAATAACTTTCAAAAGCTATTGACGATTCCTTCAATATTATTCCGTCAAGTATTCGGTGTATTCGCACCGAATACTTCTTAGCATCATTTTAAAAAAATGTTTTATAGAAGTAGCTCTAAACTAATTTGCGAATTCTCACACGATGTCAAGGATCTTTGTAATTTATTTGATTCAGAGCATTCTTTTATTCTAGTTTGACTCGCTGAAAAATAGTGAAACTTAATGAAATTCAAGATTGACATTGTAAAATTCAATTGTGAATTATCCTATCCTACTAATAATATAAACGCGAAAGTTTGTGAGGATGGAAGGGTGGCTGGATTATTGTTACTCTTTCACTCAAAAACTACTGAACGGATTCTGATGAAACTTTACTGTAGTATAGCTTATACATCAGAATAACATATAGACTATAATTTATAAAGAAACTCTATTACCTGACGCTACTGGCTAAAAATCAAACGAAAAACCTACACAATATTTTAATTATTCAGTTCATAACACCTTTCAAATTAGGTGTTATATAATTTATTTGTAGCCTAAAGGACTAACTACCACTTGCTTATTCGTCCTCTGTGGTATATAATTTTAAGTTTATTTCTTTAGCGACAAGTTTATATTAATAATTTAGCGTCTCGCAAACTAAGTAATTATTCGTGTATTGATATTACTACTTCAAAGGAATGGAGCTTATTAATTACAAGGATGTACAAACAGATATCAAAGGGTATCGGATTTGGATTGAGCGAATTTCAAGTATTATAATATTCAGCTTTCAATGTCGGCTACTTTAAACTTGAAACTGTTTTACTTTACCTTCGTCGCTTACAATTCTGTAATAGTATGATCTACTGGTTTTGATCCCTACTCGATGTTAGAGTCAAAACTAGATTTCGCGTGCGACTGCGGCTTCGCCCGCGTGGTATATATCTTTGTATAGATACATTACAAAAAGAGTAAAAACATCCATACATCCATCCTTTCTAGCGTTTAAAAATAGTAGGATAGGATATAGAACGTGGGCGACGCCGCGAGCGGAAGCTAGTATATACATATAATAATAGTTTTGTTAGTGGGAGGACTAACTCTTCTGCGAGTGTCCGTCTGGGTTGTTACCACCGCTTTGCTCGTGAAGTCTGCCGCCAAGCAGTAATGTGCAAGCATTACTGTGTTCCGGTTTGATGAGCAGAGTATCCAGTGAAATTACTGGGCTTATGAGACTTAATACCTAATGTCTCGGGGTAAATATATCTTTATTGGTTAGTTGTATTTTATACGTCTGTAGGATGCTTGGTGGGGACAGGGTAGCCAGAATACAATACTAGCACGAAAGCATGCCAATAATGAGCAATTGCTACTTAGTAGCATATGTGTCGAAACATTTATTTTATCTGAAATACGTTACTTACGTTTGACCACGATCTCACCTGATGTTAAGCGACGATGCGGTCGACGATGTAGCATGCTTGCCTAAAAGAAACATATTCGCTCTCGTCTTGAAAACCCCCAAATTATAGCTATTGGGAAACACAGAGGCCGGCAAAGAATTCCACTCCTTAGTCGTCCGTATGATGAAGGTTGAAGTAAAACGCTTGCTCATTACATTGCGTGAAATGAGCATTCTTATTTCGAGCATGCTCAAAAAGCAACTGGCCTTTGATTTTCAAGCATGCTGCCTGAGGCGTGGGTAGAAGCAATCGTCTTCGTTATGACAACCGTCTTCGTTTTCGATTCCAAACCGATTAAAACCAGCGGCCACTTAGCTCGCTGGTTAGCTGGAAAAAATTGTCTAGAATTTTCGCTAATTTTCGTTTTGTAACAACTTGTTTCCTTAATAACGTTCGTTCTAAAATGAAAACTAGCGATAATTCTAGACCATTTCTTCCAGCCGAAGACCTAGAGACCGCGTAGCGGTTGGAGCCGAAAACGAAGACTATTTTGTTAGCCGGTATGGCCCTAGGTCGGCATGAGCATGCTAGTATCACGAGTATCGAACTAGCATGCTTATTGCTAGTAAATATGAATAGCTGCAGAGCATACTAGTCATATAAGCATGCTTATAATAAGCGTGCTTAAAAATGAGCATGTGTGTCAGTACCTTAATTAAGCCCTCATAACATAATACACTTTACACACTGTATAAAGAGTGCCTCAAAGGAGCTGTTCTTCGAAATTTACTTTAACTGAAATAAATGTATTTCTACAAAAAGGAATAATAGTAACTGGTCTTTCATAATAATTTGTTCGCGTTATATCTCAAAGGTAATCGTGGGACCTAATAAACTGGTATTACAACTGGCGACCATTTTAACTAGAGCCGTGAGTAATTTTCGTGATTATGATCAAGGATCATAAAGAACTGTTATTTTATTTTGGAAATATAGCTGGGCAAAAACATTTTATTTCATATCTTATTCTGGCTAATTCGAGTAGTAAATAATGGCATCTAGTGAAATTGAAAAGATTTTGTACACATAACAGACAACGGCCGATTTTCGGTGTATTTATCAGTTGTAGGTAACTTTTTTATCTTTTGGCTTTTTACCATACAGGGCTAAGATGCGCGCCTTTCGTTGTATCAAGATATAGAGATATATGTTTTTATGTCTACCAACCGGTCTCGTTATGTCAAATGAAGAGATGTCGTGAATGTTTATCAATGATATCTAACGCACAGATGCCTGGAGGGCACTCGCGTTAAAAATGATCAATCAAACCGCAACTAAACCACGACCGCATAACAGCTTTTTGACCGTTTCGTATCGCGCTAATAGTTTTACCAAAAGTTGAGACGTTTCTCGACAACAACTGACAGTTAACGCTGTCAAATGAACGGCAATATCGAATTCCACACGCCTGAACCGAAACTAAATAACAGTTGGTATCAAACCACAAGTAAACCATAACTGTACGCTGTCATTTCAAATTAGCGCGATCGGGGCCCTGATCCGTCAAAAAAGATGCGAGCAATGTAAACGCGCCACGAAGGACACTTTTCTCTCTGGAGAAAACTCTCTCCTTTAAAACTCCGTTGGTCGTGAAGTTACTCGTAAAGACACCGTGAGATAATATATCTCGTGGAGACATATTACCTCACGGTGAGCATCTCAGCCCTTTTGGAGGGTCTAGACCATTAGTTCCCACTTCTCCCTTTTTTTCGAAAACTATCAATTCATGGTTGGATATGAAACATGGTAACAATTGTAACTTAACGAATCCCACAATGAATTGAGAATTTTACACAAACTGAGAAAATATACTACCTGCTCACAATTCATTTTCCTGCCTACGCTCTTTGCAATAAATTATTTTAGTTTGTATTTGAGCAGACCAGAAAATAATAAAGCAAAAGCCTTATCCATATACCGAAATGTGTGCCTACTGTCAATAGACAAGCGCTTTTTCTCCCTTTAATATTTTAGAGGCAAATATTCAAAAAGAAGCCGGATAAAAATAACAACAGCTCTTCATAATTTGGTGGTTCAAATCTGCTTGTCGGCAATATTACGCGATGTTAACGTCACGGTTTTAGTGCTTTCCATTATTTAGAGACCCCGTTTTATGCACAAATTGAAATAAAGCCTTTGTTGTTTACGTTTACGAAAAAGCGATTAGAATTTTTTATAACTTTTTCAAGGCTTGTTTACGGTTTACAAGTTTGTTTCTATAAAATCTCGTTTTTCTTTAAGTAACTAAGACTTTTTCATCATTACTATCCAGCAAATTACGCCCCCAATACTGGGGGCTTTCTCTAAATAGAGATTATGGGTAATAATCTACTACGTGGTGTGTGAGTGTGGCGTGGTGAAAATAAAATGTCCACGAATTTTGTGCTTCTTGAACGTGTGAATTTCCTCACGACGTTTTCCTTAACCGTTTTTTAGAGTTAGTTTTGGTAATTTCGCACGAAACTTAATATAAGGTACCTACTGGTATTCTGCATCATAATGGTAATCAGCAAACTTGTTACACTAGTTTGCTGGGCCGAATTAATAAATGTAGTTGAAAACGAGTGCGGTGGGGCGCGAAATTGTGCAATTTTTAATCTGACATACCTGGGGTCTTACTCCGAAAATCGAACGTCGAAGCTTCGCCTGTCGGATCGCAGTTTACCTACCATGAAAGTGTTTTGGTGCGTGTTTTGTTTTCTGCTTGATTCGATGTTCGTACTTGATATTTTATTTTTCTACGCATTCGTGGTAGTAAAACTGCAATCCGACAGTCGAAGCTTCGACGTTCGATTTTCAGAGTAAGGCCCCAGGTATGTCAGATTAAAAATTGCACAATTTCGCGCCCCACCGCACTCGTTTTCAACTACATTTATTAATTCGGCCCAGCAAACTAGTGTAACAAGTTTGCTGATTCGGCCATGTTTTCGATCAAGGCTCTGCGTCAACTATAATAATTGACATATAGATATATCAGTGATTAGGAAAATAGATAAACGCGTTATTGTTTGTATACACCAAAGAAAAATACACAACATATAACTATAAACATACATATAACACATAAACTATAAATATATCGCTAATACACAATCATCAAATCACAAGACAAATCATTTACCCAGTTTTTCAGTTGAACTATGTACATGGTATCACTAGAAAATAAACCTATTGTATGTGTAAAGTAGATGTTACACTTAAACACGCACATCACGCACACAACGAAATAAAATAGCTTCGTTATTTGAGTGCTCAGTCAAAATTATCTTTCTATACGTGCGTGTATACTTATTTTTGTTCTGAGTTTTTTCATAAAAATATCTGAAAAGGCGAATAGAATTTGACTTGTTACGACTTACGACTGCCCATTATAGTGATTAATGGGAAACGCTTCAACCCAGAAAGCATCTCACGGCAATTTTTAGTACCTACAAGATTTTTTTATACGAAATGGGCCAATGTTTCACCACTGTCTCACCGGTCGGTGAGGGACAATGTAGCCGACTAGGTTTATATCACGCTTACCTAGAGGATACCCATTCACTCGCGCCTGAAAGCAGCCTAACGTTATATAGCTAACTAGCTGCTGCTCGCGGTGTCACCCACGCCGAGATATTGGATTTCATGGTTATTATTTTTTTCGCGGAACCCTAATTCAAAAAAATCGGTCCTGCCGTTTCGGAGATTACCCGGAACAAACAGACAAGCAGATAGACAAAAATTTTAAAAATGGTTGTTTTGTTATTCTTATGCATTTGGTAAAAAGCTGTTATTTGGATATTACAAACAAACACTTCAATTTTATTCATTTGTATAGAATAGGAGGAACACCGACTTGGGCAAGGAGTTCCATTCCATTCTAAGCTCCAAGGATCTAAATAATGGATTTCTATAATCGGAAAAAACCCATAGTCATGACATCACAAAACTCAGGACATATTTCCTTCCTGTGACTCATAAATCCTCTACAAACTGGAAAAACCAACCATCACGTTCTTTCCATGCAGTCTCAAAGGATCCTTTGTTGTGGCAGAATCCACCCATAAAACCTAATCTACGAAATAAAAGTTCTTATCAGCATTTAAATCACCGGTTTTAAAGAAACAGTTAAAATGAATAACGTTATCTTGAATAGACTTTACTTTAATGCCCCTCGAGGGAGCGATCTCCGTTCGGAATACCGCGGTCTTAATACTGTGGAATTGCAGTTTGATTAATCTTTTCTGTAATATCGACCTTCCTTGAGGAGTATCTGGTTGTAGGAATATTGTGTACTGTGTTATACAGGGTGATACATCAAGTGGGGTCAGTGGGGGAAGTCTAGAAAGCAGTCTAGAAGCATTTTTACTATTATATAAACGTTAATACAAACATAAAACTATAAATTACCCATATTGTATATCTTATTTTTAATGCCCAAGGTGTCATAAAAGCTTGGACATAGTTTTGTTTGCTGATGATACTTCACTCATTTTTAAAACTGATAGGAAAGACAGTGAACTAAAGGAATTAAATGATAACCTTGACAAAATCTCAGAATGGTTTGCTGCTAATAATCTACTACTTAACGCTAGTAAAACTAAATGTATTAAATTTTCACTTCCCAACGTACCACACGTGGAATCTAAAGTGGAATTGGAAGGCAGCAAACTTGACCTGGTGAATAACACTGTATTCTTAGGATTAACTATTGACTCCAAAATGCAGTGGGGTCCTCACATCTATGCCCTATCGGGTCGTTTGAGTTCCGCTGCATTTGCAGTAAGTAAAATTAGGCAGCTGACTGATGTGGCGACGGCAAGGTTGGTATATTTTGCATATTTTCATAGTTTGATGTCTTATGGCGTCCTACTTTGGGGATCTGCTGCCGATATAGATACCATTTTCATATTACAAAAGAGAGCAGTACGCGCCATCTATGACATGGGTCCACGCGAATCTCTAAGAGACTTTTTTAAAGAAATAGGTATTCTAACCCTGCCTTCGCTATACATTTTGGAAAATATAATGTATGTACGGAAGAATATTACTAAATTTAACTTAAAAAGTGATGTACATCAGTTAAATACTAGAAGTAAACATAAAATTGTTGTACCCGGGTTCAGATTAAATAAAACTAACAAATCGTTCCTGACAAATGGTGTCAGATTCTACAACAAAATTCCTAAAGTATTAACTGAATTACCACAAGGAAAGTTTAAACGTGTAGTCAAGAGTGTATTAATTAAAAAAGCGTATTATAAAATTAAAGATTATGTAGATGACAAGGATGCATGGAGGCAAACAGCTCAGGAGCCTCCTGGCGACTACTAAACTTTAAATTGTTAGTTGTTAGCATTAGAATCATTGTAAAAAACTACTTTTTTTAAAAAGAATGCCGTGACGAGTTTCTTGCCCTTCTTCTTGCTCGGCCTATACCAATTTGGAACGGGCACGGTGGGTTTCTGGAAGGTTCGTTGACTTTGAGCACGGATTGGGTCTGTTGGTGTCTTTGTCATTTATTATGTTCTGATAAAGACGGCATTAGTTTTAGTCTGTGATTCGGGTAGATGAATGTTGCAGAGGCCGGCTGTTAGAGTCATTTTAACTTTCATAAGTGCTCCTTTGGGGCCTATTTGAATAAAGACTTTTGAATTTGAATTTGAACTTGGACATCTTGAATAAGATAAGCGTTTTAGCTTGCATTGATTGGGCCTGTTTCATAAAAAATATCAGTCTAATATTATCAGCTTTTTTTTTCTTTTTTCCATATAAAATATGAGACTAATACACCTAATATTAGACTAATCTTTTTTATGAAACAGGCCCCTGTGCTCATTGAAAGTCAACAAGAACAAGAATTGAAAGTCACAAGTCAGTCCTTCCAAATCAACTCCGATAGTAAAATTGGCTAAAGAAATTACTTATGATTATAAAGAAATCAATGAAGGCTGTCAATGTGTTCCATAGAAATCGGTATATCGTTCAGAAAGCTCAACATACCCCGGGGATTTTGTTTTATTAACTGGCTGGTCGTTTTGGCTTACAACCGGTAGGTAGCTCCATCTAGTAGAAACGCTTTACAACAATTAATTACTTCACATGAGATACTTTTCAATCAAGAGATGTCGCATTATTTTGGTTTTATGCCAAAAGAAAGATATCATCTTGTCGCCAGTAAAGATTGATTCCGTAATTATTATTTTTTTTAATTTAGTATAAAGTCATCGCATTGGCAACGGAACTTCGAGTGTAAATAAATTTACATGCATCTCAAAAGTTTCGCGGCCAAGGGGATTCTGCGGGATGTCTCCTGGAGCCGCAACTTCGATGATTTATTATATCCATTCAAATAAAATCAAATCTCGTTAAAGTGATAACCCCAGCACCTTGAAAGTTGCTTGCCTGTGTGAGACTGTGATCAAACATGAGCCTATCGTATTAAAAAAAGCATTTTCAATATATAATTACGGTACTCCAAAAGATTTCACCACTCAAAAATATATTGGACTAGCTTCTGCCCACGGTTTTCACCCGCACTCCCACATGAACCATGCATTTTTCCGGGATACAAAGTAGCCTATGTTACTCTACGGTCCATAAACTATATCTATGCCAAAAATCACGTCGATCCGTTGCCCCGTTATTGCGTGAAAGAAGGACAAACCAACAAACACACTTTCTTTATAATATTAGTAGGAAGTAGGATGTCGGAGAGTTCGCCAAATGTGAAATGAACGGCGTTTAAGTGATCGTCAGTTCAAATCCCAATTCCGACAGCAGATGTCAAAATGCTCTTTAAAATAATCCGAATTTGAAGCTATTTGAATCTAAGTTTATGAGTTAAACCTAGTTCAAAGTTGAACTTCGGATCAAAATGGTTGGTAAATTCGGGCCCAAAAGTGGTTCAATTCAATAAGTAATAATCTCGAAAACCTAAGAAAATACTAATATATCAAATTGTCGACGAACACTTGCCGCCAGTAGATTTATTTATAAAAAAGGAATCCCGTTCGACCCAGATTGGTTTTCCAATCGTTCCTAACTGTACGTAGGTACGTGTCCCAAGGCTGATTAACGATGTCTCTCATTTCCCTATACACGTCTCTCATGGGACGGGACAAAGATCTCGCCCTACTTCTGAGCCAAAAACATTTACATTTCCAGGACGAATGTAAAGTTAAGCGTAGGTTTATATAGGGCAGCATATAGTTGAGAACAGGATTGGATTTTTGTAATGGTTTCTTCTGGCATTCGTTATCCTCTTCATGTTGATGAAATTAATTAGCCGCTAGGAATAATTCTTGCGCAAGTATCCTTCTGCGAGACTTAATACCTAATGTATCAGGGTAATGAGGCAGATGCCCCGAAGGTCTTTGTGTTTCGAAGTTCTGAGTGGCACTGCAGTTGTTATGAGCTGGCGTTATCCTTACTATCAGCCTTATGGTCATCTCGTTTCCCAATAGCATAAAAAACCGTCCATCCATCGTTCTTTCCATTTTTAGTGATGAAAAATCGATTAAAACAAATGAACCCGTAATCCTACTTCCTACTAATATTATAAATGCAAAAGTTTGTTTGTTGGTTTATTGGTTAGTCCTTCTTTCACGCAGCAACGGAACAACGGATCGACGTGATTTTCGGCATAGGTACACATAGTTTTTGGACCGGAGAGTAACATAGGCTACTTTTTATCCTGGAAAAATGCACGGTTCCTGTGGGAACGCGGGTTAAAACCACATGCAGAAGCTACTTTAGTTATATTCCTTTTTCTATATATCTATACTATTGGTATTTGATATATAAATGTTGTATAGTTACGTGCTCTAACGAAACATAACATTACCACTGCCCACCTGCGATTCGAAATAACACAATGCCGAGTGACGCAACAAAGTCTATTGTTCCACACCCGACCGCACAATTGTGACAATACTTCATACTTTTTATAAACTCCACTGCAAATGATAGCTCGTTTCCTATGCATTAAAGTCGCGTGCAGGTGCGGAAGTGGAATTTGTAAGTTAATCTTTGAGTTTATCCTTTGGTACTAAAAGATGAAACGTCGAAATAAAAACCAACTCGTGCTACCGGAGTCTGTACTGTCCGGAGTACTGTCCTATAGGTTCCAGATAAAGCTAAAGCTCTGTTTAATTGATAAACAGACTTATATAAAAACAAATGCTCTGTACACAATAATTCAACAGTACGTAATCTTACGCGATTTATTATAAACTTATATAGTTTTACAAAAATTCGGACAACCGCTGGCATATGTACCTATATTATACAATACAGTACAAAAAACTCTTTATGGCATACCAAAATATATAAAACGTTGTACGTACATCATAGTATAATGAAAATACGAAAACTAGTAAATATGTTTGTATCAACATATCTACTTGATGTAGGTACTGGAATTACAGGTAACAACATATTTGGAACTAGCTGCTGCCCGCGGTTTCACCCGCGTGGAGATATTGGATTTCATGGGTTTTATTTTTATGCGTGGAACCCTA
This sequence comes from Crocallis elinguaria, assembly GCA_907269065.1. NCBI lineage: Eukaryota > Metazoa > Arthropoda > Insecta > Lepidoptera > Geometridae > Crocallis > Crocallis elinguaria. The sequence continues at coordinate 7,513,736 of OU026076.1, forward strand.
ATTCTTTTTCTAAAATTAAAGTAGCCTAAGTTACTCCTTGTAACATCAGCTATCTGTCAGTGAAAGTCCCGGCAAAATCGGTCGAGCCGTTTCGGAGATTACCCGGAACAAACATACAGAAAGACAGACAAAAATTTTTAAAATGCCAATTTTGTTATATGTATATACTTTCATATGCATTTAGTAAGAATCTATTATTTTGATATTACAAACAGACACTTCAATTTTATTTATTTGTATAGATTACAGGTAACAATATATTTGGAATTCCAGATAACAAAATATTCTGCAATGTTGGTCTTGAAGCTGCTGGTCGTCCTTCCGGTCTTGGCGACCTCTAGACAAGCACCGCAACCGTCAGGGACTATGGTTGATTTCACGGATCCTAAGGTAAAATATTTTGTGTCCTTATCTCACACAGGGTAATGTGGTCTGATGTACATGATTCAATGCAGGAGTCAACTGAGCCCGCGAATCAGATTGGCCCCAGGAATTGCAATGGCTCGAGTCGACCACGAATAAAAATGAGAGTGGACAATTTATCCCGCTGATTGAACGGGATGTTGACCATATCTCTAAGCTCCTTTTTTAAAATAAATATTTTATAGCTTGGAGGTATGAGTAATTTTATTTTTGTTCTAAGTAGTACGTAGACAGATACAATTTATTTCACCATCTAAGATAGGTAGATTCAATCTAAATCAGATATAATTAGCAGGCAGTCACTCAGATCTTTTATTTTTATAAAACATATTGATTGTTTTGTTATTCACAGTAACCCTTTGTCGAGATTAGTTACACGCCTAGATTGCACATTAGCCCTCAAGTCCAGTGATGTTAGAGCATTTCAGATGCTAGGACCTTATAATTTAGTCTTAGAAGGGTTTTTTCGTTCTATAGGTCCAAGGGCACTTAGACGCGCTAGTCCGGATGGCCCAATCATGCGTGATAAGGGTTCGTGCCACTCCCAAAGACGTTCGGGCCTATTTCACCAACTCCTCGCCGACGTCCAGATCGGGCCAGTGCTTCGCAGCCTGCATGTTGGAGCAAAGCGATGTCATTAATCATGGAAAGGTACCATAAACAACCTTTCACAAAGACCTTAGATTTACGAGTGGCACACAATACAGTACCTACAAAAACACTTTATTGACACTAAAATACACCAATACAATAAAATGTTTTAAATAGATATGCAATGGGCGGTCTGGTCGCTAAAAGCGATCTCTTCCAGACCAACCTTTAGCTAGAAATGTTCACTTTTACTTGAAAATATACAAGCAATTCTTTCGACGACAGATGCATGTGATTGCGTCACGTATAAAATCTTTGGAGCGGAGCACCGAAGTACCAGCTGCAACCACTTCAGTCCTTACAGAAAAGAACTATTCGACTAGACGATCCTAATATTACTCGTAAATTAAAACCACTGAGCCTGCGCCGAGATGTCGGTTCACTTATTTATAGGTATTTACAGGTGGGGAAAGCTCTGAAGAGATTTTTGACCTTATTCCGGCCTCCTGGTTTTACCACAGAACCTCTCGCAACCGCGAAAAAGCTCATCCGCATATTGTAGATACGTGGACGTCCCATACTGCTCGTTTGACACTGCTATTTCTGCCTCGTTCCTGCAAGATGTGGAATGGGCTTCCGCACCAGATTTTCCCTCTGTGCTACAATTAGAACATCTTTGAGAGAAGGGTGAAGAGATTCCTCTCTGAGATGGGTGACAATATCTCTATGGTATTGCAGATGTTCATAGGCAGCGGTAACCACCTAACATAACCTAAAATCTGTTAAACAGTGTAAAACACTCTGAAAGCACATTTCGTAATTAACGCAATTCATTACGAAAAGCAAGGATGTGTTTACTTAATAACAATGAAACTCAGTGCATCCGCGGATCATATAAACTTTGTCTTTGCTTTCCTCAACTAACAGACAAATGAATTACGTAGTTAACAAACACACAACATTGCACCTCTGCAGTCTGTAGTTGATCTAGTTAACTTTGGCATCAAGTTTGATATTGTACTAGCACTGAGTGCTGAATTGAGTTATCACGATAAGCTGAGAGTCGCAGACAATCCAATTTGTAAGACTTACGGTTGATATCAGAGACGCGAATGAGAGTCAACTGTCTAATGAAACCCATTATCAACTTCTTTTCACTCAACTGAGTTTCCTACAAAGCAAACAACACCATTACATTAACAATACAACTCCATTTCTAATATGCCTATTACTTATATTTTCTACCACAGGACGCGAAATGAGACAATCTTTTAGTATGCCACACAAATCTCATCTCGGTACATACTATTTTCAGCTTATTTCTATAGGGTCAGTTGGCTTATCAAAATCGCGTCAACGGTAGCAAAATAGTGCTAATAGTGCATTTAGCTCCAAAAAACTCCACTGAAAATGATTCCAATCGTATCCTAATGTTGCGTTATAGAGTACGATCAAATTGCACGAATTCGATCCTAATCCCTATTTACGATTCGAATCGAGTGTCAAGAGTAAGCTCTCTGTAATGTCTTACCACGAAAATAATAAATGCAGTACGAGACAATTTGCTTTACATTTTCAGGTGAACAGAGATCTGCTGGTCCACTTATCTAGTTTGGTGAATGGAAAGAGCTCTCGAGTGGTACGGAAACTAAACAGCGTCTCGCGACTCTGCCTTGACAGCATCGAAGGGATGTCAGACCGGTGCCAGCTGGCTTCAACTTACAACGACTGCTTAAACGAAAACATGATAGAGTTCGCCTTTCCACTGGATATTGCTGAGGAGGCTGTGAGAAAGATGCCGTTCCACTTGATACAGCCTAAGTGAGTAAGTCGACATTTGAACTGCTCGTTGCTTGAAATAAACAAAAAGGGGCTAAAATGCACCCTTCTTATCATCGATAGATTTACATTCAACAGCTGGAACACGCGGAACGACCAGCATGTGTGTAGCGCCTTACTGAGCCGTCCAAAGTGAAAACCGCTACAACTAAGAATATTTAAACCCATAAAAGTACTAGTGCAGCACCTGCTGCAGGTGGACATCTCTCAAACGCTCTTACCATTGAACCAACAACAACAAGATACCAAGTTGCCCTGTGTAAAGGTTTATGTTCTGGCTACAGAAACTTGCGTCTTGCGGTCTCTACCTTTGGACGACCAGCTAAGCCTCAACCATTTTCCAATCACGACCTGGAAAACTGGTAGACATTGAATGCCATTTAGCATTAACTATTTGTACTAAATTTTTTTTTTTGTTATTTGGTAACGAGACGAGCTGGTCGTTTGCCTGATGGTAAGCATAACGCCGGCCCATAACAATTGCAGTGCCACCCAGAACTTTGAAACACTAAGGCCTGCGCGATACTGCAGTGCGCTCGTTACCATGAGACATTAGGTATGAAGTCTCATAAGCCCAGTAATTTCACTGGATACTCTGCTCATCAAACCAGAACACAGTAATGCTTGCACAATACTGCTTGGCGGCAGACTTCACGAGCAAAGCGGTGGTAACAACCCAGACGGACACTCGCAGAAGAGTTAGTCCTCCCACTAACATATATAATTAAATAAACGTCCAAACCGTTTCATTTAGACCCAAGATTCGATGTGAACCATTGAAGTATACGGTGTCGGCACTCACCGACGGCTTGCAACGACGCTAGCAATGTTAATTGTTATTGTTTCACTTTCGATAGGTACGCGTGTTTAACCATCTTTGATCTCAACTAACGTTAAGTGTCGAGCTGATCGAAAGTGGTCATGATCATCATCATCCTTATTACTCTCCCGCTGCTGGGATGCCATGTGTAAAATAGGACATGCACGTCGTTTTGACGCACTAGAAGTCGTTATCGTATGCGAGGCACCTAGATCCACAACTTTTTGTATCGTCCCTATCTATATCAGAGATTGTCATACTTTACGAGTAAATCGAATTAAAAAAGTTGAAGTCGTTCAAAGTCGAAGTTGATTATATACTTTCTGACTCTATAATGAGTATGCAGATTGATACTGCCTCACTACCTGGCATATTTGATTAAAAAGTATCGCAACTTGTTAAGTACGCATCGCAGGACATAATAATCTGTCATATTTTATGTATCCTTTGATATTTTACTATTACACAACTGCCCAAAAAAGGAGTTTAATATTTTCAGGGTTCACGTTTTTTTTTTTTTTTTTTATTTGGTAACGAGACGAGCCGATCGTTTGCCTGATGATAAGCATAACGCCGGCCCATACCAATTGTAGTGCCACCCAGAACTTTGAAACACAAAGACCTGCGCGGCACTGCAGTGCGCTCATTACCCTGAGACATTAGGTATGAAGTCTCATAAGCCCAGTAATTTCACTGGATACTCTGCTCATCAAACCGGAACACAGTAATGCTTGCACATTACTTCTAGAGCGGCAGACTTCACGAGCAAAGCGGTGGTAACAACCCAGACGGACACTCGCAGAAGAGTTAGTCCTACCACTAACAAACAACAACTGCCCATAATAGGAGTTTAATGTTTTAAGGGTTCATGTATGTATGTGGAGTACCTATCGTTAGACTACTTAGGTACAACAGACACTGGCTAAAGCAGTCGTAGTTTTTAATTTGTTATTAATTATACCTGTTTTGTTCCAGTTTGCCGCAACAGGTGAGGCAACCCCAGTATTGATAGTGCTTCGAATTTTGAGAACGTGTGGGTTATTTATTGTTTGTGTATGTTTGTATCTAAGATTAATTTTTTGTAGAATAAAATAGTGCAAAACTTGTAACAACCTGTTATTTATCAGTTTCAAGACTAACTAATCCTCCTTATTCTTGCCCTTATCCTATTTTACATAGAGTCGGCGCAGTACGTCTTTACAGACAAAGGGCGTACGTACCTATTTATGTAGAAGGCTACCAGCGCCGATCAACCAACTTATAACGGTACGTAACGATTATAAGAAAATACGCGTTATTTCCTTGCAAATAAAGCAACAAATGGTTTCCTACCCTATTGCTGATCAGGGCAGACTTCGACGCCATACATCTACAGACATAAGTGTACTACTTATAGGTTTTGGCATTTTTTTTATAGCTGCTGCCTATCAGCCCTCTTGTGAATACTTCGTCAAAAGTAACTTAATAACAACATAAAAAAAATTGCTTTAAAAAAGCTACGAACCGACTTCAGTGACAAACTACTGAATTGATTTTGATGAAATTTCTATGGGACCAATCTGAAAGTATATCCTTTCAAATAAAAAAATAATTTTCCAAATCGGTTTATAAATGACCGAGATCTGAGGTAACAAACATTAAAAAAAAAATACCCGACGAATTGATAACCTCTCCTTTTTTGGAAGTAGGTTAAAAATAGAAATAATCGACAGTAGGTACCTAAATGTCAATTATAGATTGGTCAAATTATCGTTCAAAACCAATATCAGAACAAATATTGATATAATTAAGTTGATCGAACCAGTAAACAAGCCCCTGGGACTGTACAAATAAAATACAATACAAACGAACTGCCACCCATTTCACATTTGCCCTTTCGAAGTTCATGTTGGGCAAATATAAAATGTTATTTACTGTCTACTAGAGACAGTACAAAGTTGAAAGATTAAGTGCAGCCGAACATTGGGCCACCAAACACGGCCACTAACGGGACCACAACCTGAGGACATGATTTGTTAGAATAGAGCGAGGGCAGAAGGGGCGCTTGGGCGCTTAGAACGTCAAAACAGCGCCCGAGCGCCCCTTCTGTTCTTTCTATTTTGTGGCTACATCTGGCTGCATCTACTGGCCACGTTAGATGGCCCAATGTGCGGCTACAATAAAAGTTCTAGACTAGACAAAAGGACAGAGTATTCAATAACACAGTATTAGACCGTCCATACACGAGCGTTCTAAATTTCTAAGAGAAAGGATAATATGGATAATATTTTTATAGGACCAAAGATTTGAAAGAGTATACGTTCAGATTGGTCCTATAGAAATTTCATGAAAATAGATTCAGTAGGTAGATGAATTAAGAAAGAGACACTATTAAATTTAATTATTTAAACTTTTAAACTTTTTAAAAAATATAGTGGTTGACGCTCAAAATATTGAGCACTTTATGACAAGAAAGTTTTTCGTGGTCTTTCTTGCGATTTTTTTCCTAGATTCTAGATCATTTTTATAGAATATTTTTAATTAAGTCTTTTCTTTAAACACTTGACTATATTACTGTATTTTTTGCTTGTACTAAAAAAATACAGTATAATTATGGCCTTCTTATTAATTTAGATACTATTTTATTTTTTTATTTATTTATGTTATTTGGTAACGAGACGAGCTGGTCGTTTGCCTGATGGTAAACATAACGCCGGCCCATAATAAGTGCAGTGCCACCCAGAATTTTGAAACACAAAGGCCTGTGCGGCACTGCAGTGCGCTCGTTACCCTGAGACATTAGGTATTAAGTCTCATAAGTCCAGTAATTTCTCTGGATACTCTACTCATCATACCGTAACACAGTAATGCTTGCATACTACTGCTTGGCGGCAGACTTCACGAGCAAAGCGGAATTTAGAAGAAATAAATGTATACGATTGAGCCTTTCGATCGGTACAGTAAAATTACAGGAGTTTTTTTTCAAAACGGGTTCAATACGCGTTTCAGACAGGCTTATTATTAAAAATTCTTCGAATACAGTTCGGTTGTTTTTAAAATAAAATTAAAGTTTTCATTCAATTAAATTTTCTATCTACAGTATTTAAGGTACATTCCCTCCATGTGGCAAAGTCGTGGGACGCCCTGTATATAAGTATGTAGAAAAAAACCTAAGTACAATAATTTTAAATCGCAGATAAACATCAACATACCTACTATACCACATCGGATTCGCTGTCCACTACGGAACGTAAGCCTTCCCTTACAAACAGGGTTAGGGTAAGCTCTTAACGAGGTCTCCACTCAAAAACTCGTCCACCCCACCCACTCCATATTCAATTATTGGTCAGAGAGCCTCTTTATTCTGAAATAGCTCTTGTAACTTTCATCTATGTCGTTGCCAAATAATTGAAACATCTTAACTTGTCATATCAACACCCAGAGAACTTCGATTTTTTGTATTAAACTAACAATATTTATTTTGGAATTGATTTTTTCTACAAATAGGTACTACATGGTGTTAAAAACGATCTTACGTTCATTTGACAGCTCGTAGCTAAGTTGGAAGTAATCCTGCCTGCAAAGCTAGTGGCACGAGTTCGATTCCCAGCCGGGGCAGATTTTGTGTGGTAAGCACAAAGTTTGTTCTTGGGTCTTGGATGTTTTTGTTGTTATCTGTGTGTATCCATGACACACACATACACAATACAAACATCCAAGCGATACAGGGAATCCACTCCACTCGTTTGAGATTTTAGACTCAAGGCAACGAGCGCACCAGATTAGACCTTTGTATAGCGCACTGCGATTGTTATGGCCTGGTGAAATGCTTACCATCAGGAAATAACGCAACGTATAGTAGTATGTGTCCCATCTCTTTTCAAACATCAATCTAAACTCAATAGGCACTGTAAAGGTTACAATCATCAGTTATTAGAAACTGTTCGGCGCACCCATCGAAGGCCGTGTCAACAAAGCGAACTTATTGGACGCCGAGCAAACAAGCAGTCGAAGTATAAATACAGAAAGAAGGTGCTCCTTAACATTGAATTATGTTTGAACAGTCGTTGTGTGGGAAGCTCAGAAGAAAAAGGATATTGATTGGTCACTGACTTATTTACAAAGTAACTACAAAGTCGATGTATCTCAAATTCAAAATTCAAATTCATTTATTCATTGCGAATATGGGTACAATAAAAGTTAACGGTGGTATAAGAAAAAATACAGAACGCCATATCCAACCTGTCGGCATGCAATATACCACAGAGAAATAATGTTAGTCATGAATTATGATTATACGGTAATCAATATACATAATAGATTTTAATTGTATTAGAATTAAAATACTTAATTAATAGTGAGACATAATGAGTTGAGTCTTGCTAAAAAAATACAAATATTAAAATTTATCATTTAAATAATCTTTGATACTGTAATAAGCCTTGTCTTGTAAAAATATTTTAAGTTTAAATTTAAAAATATGAGTCAACTGAATATCTACTATGAGTTTTGGCAAGTGATTGTAGATTATGGGAGCCATACACATTACGCTGCTATTGAGTAAGCCTGTTCGATTAATTGGACAGCGAATTTTATGATTACGGTCTCATACGGAACATAGCGTTAGTTCTTTAGACTAAACTGATGCATAATTTATTTCAAGTTATAAATAACGTGCTAGCTTCTGCCTATAAAATACACAATGTAGCTTCCTGTTAGTGAAAGAATTTTTATAATCGGACCAATCTGGGTTCGCACGCATCTAGAGATTAGCGGTAACTAACAAAAAATGTAACTTTAACACTTTATGATATTATTAGTATAGATGGAATGAAAAACCAAGAAATTGTGATTGACAAATGTGCTGCTTGCTATTTACGTCACTCTACTAGAAAAATATTGATGTCTAGCTTCTGCCCGCGGTTTTCACCCGCGTCCCCACAGGAACCGTGCATTTTTCGGGGATAAAAAGTAGCCTATATTACTCTCCGGTCCATAAACTATATCTATGACAAAAACCACTTCGATCCGTTGCTCCGTTACTGCGTGAAAGATGGACAAACCAACAAATCAATAAACCAACAAACACACTTTCGCATTTATAATATTAGTAGGATTAGTATACATGGAATGAAAAAACCAAGAAATTGTGATTGAGAAATGTTCTGTGTTTGCTATTCATGTCACTCTAAAAAAATATTGATGATGTGTTTTATTTTGTTCTATACACTCGAAAAAAGGCTGAAACTAACCCTATTCGGCACCACTAAAATATAATGTTAGCAGTTACTTAAGCGTCCTTCATATGTTGGTGTTAAGTACCGTTAATTGTGTGTGTTGAATGAATTTTATATTCTTCTAAATTTACTCTGAACCGTACTAGTGACACAGTAATGTAACTGATACTTTTCCCTTCAAACGGGAATACACAACGGAACGCTTATACTTGGCAGCAGAATGTTTAATATAGACCCGGCTCAGACACGGAATCCGGGAGGAATCCAATTGGACAAGTGTGAACCATTTCAACTTGCTACACAACTGTAGGCCCACTTGTAATATACGATCCAGTAGACCAGTCCGTGCGGGTCATACAAAGTAGACTATGCTTTGCACTCAATCAGCTAAAAAAAAAGATAAAGACATCGACTTAAAAAAATTAAGGTTTTCGGGGTGTCTGTTTCCTGATCGCTATAGCCTGAGTTTCTTCAAGGTATTTTCTAGGTAAGCGTGCTTCATCGTCGACCAATAGGTGAGTTAGTGGTGAAACACAAGCCTGTTGTGTATTAAGAAAAAGTTTAGTCGAAGCAACACGTGACCAAAACGCTGGACCAAACGTTTGCCATTCAAAGTGGCAAAGCTGGTGGCCGTTTTAAAGGCGTATATAGCAGCTAAATAGCATTACTAAAAAGGTTTCTTTTTTTTTCAAAATCAGATGAGCTGGCACTGGAAAAAATATATGTCAATATTGATCATATTACTGATAATCTTGTTGTAATCAAAACAAGTTTGTAACAAATTTAATCGATAAAAAAATGACAATGTTTTGTTAATAGAGGTTCCCCTCTAAAAATAAGTTGGAAATTAAATATCTCCGTTATTTATACATATATATAGAAAAAATTAACAAGACTTACGTATTATATAAATGGTAAAAAACTTGGTTGTGGTACATTTTTAACCGACTTCCAAAAAAGGAGGAGGTTATCAATTCGTCGGGTATTATTTTTTTATGTTTGTTACCTCAGATCTCGGTCATTTATAAACCGATTTGGAAAATTCTTTTTTTATTTGAAAGGATATACTTTCAGATAGGTGCCATAGAAATTACATCAAAATCGGTTCAGTAGTTTGTCACTGAAGTCGGTTCATCGCTTTTTTAAAGCAATTTTTTCGATTATGCATTTAAATTTGAAGTATTCGCGCTTTTATTTTATTTTTACTCAATTTTTACGCGTGTGCGGTCTTTTTTCCCTTTTACATCAATGAAAACCGACAGTATGTGTACAAGGAGAACAGAATGATAAATGTTATTGACTCGGGATACCGCCTTAATAAATTCGGTTTGTATATATTTTCTATTTTAAGTTTTTTGCTTATAAGTAAGTAGGTAATTTTTATATTGTAATATCTTGTTTCCATTATTTCAAATTTAATATAAAATAAAATATAGGACTTAATAAAATATCAACACAGTATTAGGAAATTATTTATTAGGGACGCTATATTCCACATAAGCAAAGATTACACTGTTTTGTAGACGTACATTATATGTATGGAATCTATTTAGGCTAAAAATTATTGTGCACAATATTAAGTACCTACCTATAATAATTTATTAGTAAAATATTATAATAGGGTTATAAAAGCTCAGGGAATATATTTTTTCATTTGTATTATTATAGATTTTTCACATGATATAAATTAGCTCTGAAACAATTCCGATTTAACTAGTAATATTAAAACCTTATATATGCAAAAAATATACTATATAATAGTATATTACATGATTAAAACTATGAAATTGCTATATTGTTTAAATTACATTAACAAAAATACTACTTTATCTACAAATATATTCTTAAAATATTATTTTATCAAACATAGCCCAGCCCTCCCTTTCGCCGTTTCTTCGTCCAGACCTACGCACAGTGGTTCCATATTGAAAAAAGGTGGACTTAGGAATGAAAGTCGGAATTTCGATCTGATTTTTTTTTGTAGGACAGATCTTAACTATCTAAACAACATTTCTTCTATTAAAAAGTTCCGTAAGATGCATACTTTTCGAGAAAAAAAATAATCAATTTTTATTTGTATGGAGAAAAACACTCTTTATTTTTTTTCTCAAGTTGAGTCAAATAGTGACGGCTTTAACTGATATTTTATGAAAGCCCTAGTTGTATTGTACCCAAAAAAAATTAAAACTATTGCGGTCACTTGCGGCCACGCGAGAAAAGTGATGTCAAAAATTACATATATTTTTCGCCATTTTCGAGAAGAGTTCTTATTTTAGGTGAACTAATTATGTATTTTCGGCTACTTCTATATTTTTAGAAGCGAAATATTATAAAAAATTTCAAAAAATTAACAATTTAAAAAAATTTTTTTTTTTTGAAAAAAAAAAAAATTACTTTTATGCTCCCGCAGATACTTACATAGCTGATTCTAAATGCAAATCAAACATTACTGTGACAAAATATACAAAATAACTCATTAATAACGGTTAGGTACTTAAAAAGTAAAGTTTTTTTTTTGCTGACTTCATGTTACCGATCATATTGTGTCACTGACATTACTTGGCTACTTGATAGTCGGCTGTGGTTGTTTGTTAATTGTTGCGTTACTCGTCAATATAGTGTCTAAAAGCCTACCTATTCCGCACTTAAAATACAAAGCAATGTTCATTTAATTTCATTCGGTACTAACGAATAACTGTGAAAGGACGTTAACTGTGAAAGAATTCATTATTACCATTTTGAATCTACAACCGGTTTAGGCATACCTCTCTGTTGTTCTTGGTTCTAAAGGATAGTGGAGATATTAAGGATTATAATGATATGTGTGAAGTTTACAAAATACAATGTGAAATAGAATATCAGAAGCTGACCATGAATCAAGGAGTTTTTTCAGGCTACAATACCAATTTTGTAACTAAGACGTGGTTATGTGTGCCTAAGCAGAAAGTTGAAGCCATTTATGAATCAAGAAAACAATCGCAAACGATTAGAAACCAATATTAGCTGGCCCATTTGCGATACGGTTGACCTTGCGAGTGTAACAGGAATTCCGAAGGACTTAGTTGAACAGCCGGAATTGTTGCCTGGTCGATATTCCATCTTTCTGCACTGCGGAAGCAAGTACCTCTACTGAAAAGTAAGGGTAGCCTTTGTTAGGGTATCCTTTGCTGATTTGGGCAACAAACAGAACAAAAGACGTTCTAGTTCCTTTGTATATGATAATTCTGAAGAAGAACTACAGTTTTGTGTCGGTTAACACCATAAAATATATTTCATAAAGTTTAAATAATGCCATTTGATCGGTACTGTAACTTATCTCAATCACAATGGAGTAGGCAATCGCTAATGCTAGGACAAGATAGTTCCACTGCCCTTCCGAACTATCAGAAGCTTCTTGATGGATCAGAGACTCGTAAGAAAGTCTTAGGAAACATAAAAGAGGACAACACGACTGAAGAAATGAAAGATCTAAATAAATGAGGACATTCGATCTCCATTGGCTTTTAATAAGGTCAGACCCTTAGATATCCCGGATTAGGTCAAAGTTTTCACAGCTATCTCATACATGAGTTGCTTTCTGAAGCAGTTCAATTGCTCAAAGCAGAGATGGAGAATGCTGACGAGAAAGAAGAGCTTATGTGTTTGGAAAATGAAAATATACCAGATCAGCAATACTTTTATAACTGCCCTTCAAAGGACTTCACATAAAACAGTCCTTTTTTGGCTATACAATATACAATTATACATATATTATATCTTTTGTTTCTGCAAGAAAATAATATGTACACAAGAACTAAATAAGGTTAAAAATAAAAACCTGAACAAATAGCATCAGCTATATTACTCAGCTTTATTTGGAGGCAGTTACCTGATTGGAACACTGCGATCCCTCAGCCGAAGCTTTGACATTCGATTTTCGGAGTAAAGCCCCAGGAACAACGCGACCATGCTAGCGCGCTAGCGACCAATCACAGTTAGTATCAGAAGTGACTCATTTGTTTATACAAATAATGCCCGCCAATGGTAGCCAAGTAATGTCAGTGACACAATATGATCGGTAACATGAAGTCAGCAAAAAAAAACTTTACTTTTTAGGTACCTAACCGTTATTAATGAGTTATTTTGTATATTTTGTCACAGTAATGTTTGATTTGCATTTAGAATCAGCTATGTAAGTATCTGCGGGAGCATAAAAGTAATTTTTTTTTTTTTTTTCAAAAAAAAAAAAAAATTTTTAAATTGTTAATTTTTTGAAATTTTTTATAATATTTCGCTTCTAAAAATAAAGAAGTAGCCGAAAATACATAAATAGTTCACCTAAAATAAGAACTCTTCTCGAAAATGGCGAAAAATATATGTAATTTTTGACATCACTTTTCTCGCGTGGCCGCAAGTGACCGCAATAGTTTTATTTTTTTTTGGGTACAATACGACTAGGGCTTTCATAAAATATCAGTTAAAGCCGTCACTATTTGACTCAACTTGAGAAAAAAAATAAAGAGTGTTTTTCTCCATACAAAAAAAAATTGATTATTTTTTTTCTCGAAAAGTATGCATCTTACGGAACTTTTTAATAGAAGAAATGTTGTTTAGATAGTTAAGATCTGTCCTACAAAAAAAAATCAGATCGAAATTCCGACTTTCATTCCTAAGTCCACCTTTTTTCAATATGGAACCACTGTGCTACGTCATAGTAGAAACAAAAAAGTATGCTAACTTCACTGGCCGGTATCTGACGCGGTTTGTATGTGTGCGCGCTAGTGCGTACGATACAAAGATAATATCAGCTTTTCAGGGCGTAGTGGCTTGGCGCAGTCGCACTTTGAGATATTTAGTGCTACCACAAAAAAAAAACTTTTAGTCGCCTGTTTAGTTTAGACAGCATCTAAAAAAACGTCAAAAATGATTACATGTCAAAACAGAATTGTGTTAGGCAACGGTTAGACACTACTTAAATCAGGATTTGTGGTTGCTCATATTTAATCGCGCGACTAAGGCTTGTTTACACGTTAAACAGTGTTTAACATAAGTTTAACGTGTGTTTAGTTTTTTGTGGTAAGAACCATTATGTCCTTGTGATGAGTGCGTATCTACTGGCGCGCACACACACAAGACGTGTTCAATACCGGTCAATGAAGGTAGCATACTTTTCTTTTTCTACTATGTCTAGGGTGTAAGTTGTGGCTGTGGACGGCGAAAGCGGCTAAGTTCAAGCAGCATCACATTTCTAAAGTAATGAACTCTCACGTGCACTTAATAAATAATTTTATAGGAACATAGTACACAAATAATTCTACGTTATAATAAATTATTAGCTTTAATCTCTTCAATAACGAGACGAGCGGATCTATTGGCTGATGGTAAGCATAACGCCAACCCCTATTACAATGCTACTCAGAACTTTGAAACAGAAAGATCTGCGCGGCACTGCATTGCGCTGCGTATCCTAAGTCATTAGTATTAAGCCTCATTAATTTCACTGACTACTCTGCTCATCAAACCGGACCACAGTAATGCTTGCTCAAACTACAAAAATATTGTACTTACAAAAGGCATACTTTTTCTCTTGAAGTAAAATAGTTACAGCTTTAAATATATCAGCGCCTTAATTAATATATACGTTTGTATAATCCTTATATAACCTTTCTTAAAATCTTAGACGCCATTGTTGTTCAATGTAGGTCAATCAAGTTAGTACCGAAAACCGGAAGCCAAACAGCCAACTTCCTTTGCAAGTTAAACAAAGCTATAATATCCTCAGGCAGGTCGTGTAATATCGCTTAGGATTTACAAAACGAGTCAGTAGATCTCAAGTGAAACTTGTCGTGCTCTCAAAGGGGTTAAATACAAGCATACACGCTCTAACGTTCCCGTATTGAAAGGCAAACTCTCAGCATCCGAGATTTCCTCGATTCCTCTGAGATGTCGTTAATGGTACTACGTAAAAAGTGGAAACAATTTGCCCGACTCGTAGTTTTTATATCGACATGTCTTGTTGATCTTCTCTAAGTATTAGATGATGTTTTCAAAAATGGTACTTGAGGTTTAATAGATATTAGGTATCTATTTATATATTATTACGTATTAATATACATACATTGTTGATTTTAATTCTTATTTTTTGCTTCTACATTCATTTGGCGTACCGCTAAGCGGCCCATTACACGCAATGCACGATTGATTGATAAGCATCAATCACGAACCACGCGAAAATCATGGAAAATCTACGATCTCCGTTTGACGCATATCGTAGCGTCTAAGGTGCGGTGCTTGATGGAAATCTATAGTCCGAGCGCTAACAGTGCCCACGGTTAGAGGTAGTGAAAGACACGAACCGCAGCCTTTAAATAAATAGATTTTAAATTTTAATGTGTAGTAAGTTACCCCCTTATTCATAAAAGCTAAATCTAATTAATCTATGCTATAAACTGCTCTGTCAATTTCTCGTTGACGGAAGCTGTTACGCGTGAAAACGAGACAAAACACTGTCTAGTAATTAAGTAAGATACGGAACGTTTATGAATAAGGGGGTTAGTGTTTTGTTTTTCCCGACAAAATCACTAAAACTCTGTTGGTAGACAAAGTACCATGTGCTCTGCAGATATTAAGCATCTCTTCTGCGCGCTCTCTCTCTCTCTCTCTCTCTCTCTCTCTCTCTCTCTCTCTCTCTCTTTATTTTGCGCCTTAATAAGTAAGTAAAAAAACACGAAAGAAAACCCAGACTAGGAAACACGGTTTTCATTAAAAAGGTTTTTGGAAACGGAACAAAAGCTTGCAAAGAATCGAAATTTAATATCCGGCTTCCTGCACACTTTGCTTACCCGGATATTGAAATCCAATTAAGTGATTGAAAGCTCAATTTGTAATTTAATTTCTTTTCATATCATGTACGCAGTTTTATGAGCGTTATTTTCATGAGCGCTCTCCTGATGCGGCCCACATAAATAAAGCATCTTGAATGTTAAATAAAATATCTTGTATGTAAGCAATAAAAATAAAATAAATAAATGTGTCAGGTGTCACGTATGTATCACCGCCAACTAGTAAAATCAGCTGCTCGATTGGACGGCTAAGCAGTTCATATTTTTTTCATACAATGAAAACTCTTTCCAATAATTTTGCATATTATGAAAATTATAGAATAAAAACGTTCCACCAAAAAAGTTTGAAGTTGATTTGTGCCTATAGATCTCTATGTTCCACAAGATGTCAACAATACGAATAGAATAGAATTTCATGATACACACACTTTAAAATTTTAAACTACATCCTTTGAGGAACTACTCTAATCACTGACTACGTCACACAAAAGTGTTCTTTAAAACTGTCCACCAGTCGATGCCAGGTTTCACCATAAAGTACTTCCCTTGAGCGGTTGTCTTGCAACCGGCCTTCTGCTAGCAGCCCCAGTTCACCTTACACTGGGGTCTATCGGGGTACTTATGTTTCAATGCCCCTATTATCTTCATGTAGCGTTGTGTGTTGATTCTCTCGGCCCCGGTGTGGCGGTTGGCACTCTTGGCTGCAGCAGCGTGGCACAGAAATGCTCCATCAAGGACCACCATTCGGTACTCTTGCAGGCAAAGCTCTAACATCTAGGAGTGACAAACAATTTCTGTTATAGGTAAACATATACACAACGTATATAAAACTAGCTTCTGCCTGCGGTTTTCACCGGCGTCCCACAGGGACTGTGCATTTTTCCGGGATAAAAAGTCTATGCTACTCTCCGGCCCATAAACTATATCCCAAAAATAACGTCGATCCGTTGCTCGTTGCTACAAAGGAAGAAGGACAAACTAACAAATCAACAAACCAACAATCAGACAAACACACTTTCGCATTTATAATAATACTAGCTTCTGCCCGCGGTTTTCACCCGCGTTCCCACAGGAACCGTGCATTTTTCCGGGATAAAAAGTAGCCTATGTTACTCTCCGATCCCTAAACTATATCTATGCCAAAAATTACGTCAATCCATTGTTCCGTTGCTGCGTGAAAGAAGGACAAACCAATAAACCAACAAACACAGTCTCGCATTTATAATATTAGTAGGGATAATATGTATATAGTATGATAAATAATAAAATTATATGTATACACAATTTACATAAACATATGACAATTTATACTTTAAATTCAGGTAATATAAAACTCTTTTCTTTTTTTCTTCAAATTTAGAGACTAATTTTTTATTCAAATGTAAAATAATAACTAGGGATCTACCAGCGACTTTTATTGCGGTCTAGTACTTATTGGTACAATGACGTTATGACGTACGCAGAGTTAAAGGTTCATTTTTATTTTTGTGTTATTTTTTTTTATTGTAAGGTTGCGTTTAACCAGCCATTGTCTAGAACTCTAATTGCACTCAACACTAATATTCTCTAAATA
Organism: Crocallis elinguaria; assembly: GCA_907269065.1. Classification (NCBI taxonomy): domain Eukaryota; kingdom Metazoa; phylum Arthropoda; class Insecta; order Lepidoptera; family Geometridae; genus Crocallis; species Crocallis elinguaria. Next base: position 7,531,019 of record OU026076.1, read on the forward strand.
TCTTCTAAAATCTTTTGTGAAACCAGAAAGGGTAACACTAATGAAACAATTACAAGAACAATAACGGCCTTATTACAAAAAACTCGTTAAACTCGACTTTGGTCGACAACCAATTTGTCTTCAACTATCTTTAGAGTCGACTTATAAACCAAACCTTATTACCAAAGATGAATAAAGCCAAGACAACTTAATACCAAACTGTAGCTATGGTAGAAATTATTTCCACAGATAATAAATGTCTTTATGCTACGGATACACGAAATGTAGAATTGACACAATGTACTAATTTTTATTTTGGAATATAAGTAGCTATTTTGTCACACAATACTATTTTCTAATATCTAAAAATATTGTAGGTAATTTTTAAATGACTTTTGATCATTGCGAGTAATTCAAAACATCCTAATTAGGTATTTACGTATATGAAAAAAATGTTAAGGAGATACTCCTTATTATCCAACCTATACAATGGCACACTATGGCTAAGTAACCATAGCAACATGTTTTGTTGATTGTGTGTACTGTCAATTCTTGTAATATATTCTGTTTTCACTATGTATACTTTCGATATTATAAGTATTTCCTATATATTTTGCTAAAAGCTATTATACTACTCATCCACGCTTCCTAATACCTCACCACCCCTTCTTACTTTAATACAAAATATATGAATTTTTTTACGATTTGACAAGTAGAATACGTGGCCGCCATTAGAATAAATGCTTAAACCGTCGCTAAACTAGGTGCCCGGCAAGACTAACTTTGACACCATAGTCAACCAAGACCTAAGTGCTAATCTGCTTTTTGTAATAAGAAATTTGACAAAACTACGGTTTAAACTCCAGTTTAGCGTTAAAACTCGTTTTGTAATAAGGCCGTAAGAAATTAAACGAAACAATAAAAGATAACAAGACCATAAACTTAATGTAAACTAAATTAACCCAATCTCTGCAACATTACGTGCCTTGCGACCCAATTGGGGTACTCAACTTGTCTTACGATAAAGTCATTTCAATAAAGAGAAACGGTCCGTTCAACCCACAACTTTCGCTCGAAATAGACACATTAATTTGCTGATCTTATTTAAGCAGTATACGAGTCACTGTAGACTCATAACTTACTGTATATAAATAACTATCAACATCTTGTATAGACACTTTCTTAAGGCCTCTTTAAACCTAAGCGCTATTCATTACTGCTGGAGCGCTGTGGCTAGAGGGAAATATTTATTTATTTTTATTTATTTAATTATAGACGAGCAGCACGTGTGCTGATATGTCTATATTTTGACGGCTCCGTAGCTAAGTTGGTAGTAACCCTGCCTGCAAGGCGAGGGGTCCCGGGTTCGATTCCCGGCCGGGGCAGATTTTGTGGAAGCATAAAGTTTGTTCTCGGGTCTTGGATGTTTGTGATGTGTATCTGTGTATGTCCATGCCACCTGCGACACAGGGAATCCTAGTGCGGGGGTATGAGTGTGTAAGCGTTTATAGCGTTTATATTACACAGTGTTGAAAGTCACGATTGTTCACTTTTGTAGTAAGGAAGTATTGTTTGTTCGTAACCAGTTGTCAAGTTTATTCTTAAAGCAGTTTATTGAGGATGCAGACACACCATCCTCTGGTAGTCGGTTCCAGTTGTGGACCACTCTGGAAGCAAGGGAGTGGTGTGCAGTGTTGGTTTTTTTTTTTTTTTTTGTTTTTATATATCGCCTGTATTTTTTGTATAATGTTTCGTGACCCGCCGCTACCGCCTGTGGTATAGATACCCGTCTCTACCACAGGCGGTAGCGAATAACGCCCAGGGGACCGATTTTTGAATTTCACGAGGGATTTCGAAATCACTGGTGACAAAATTCTCAGCGATGATTTTGAAATCACTAATTTCAAAGGCGTATTTTTGAAAGGCATAACCTGTTTACCAACATTCAACTATATTTCTCATCTTTGATCATTGACAAACTGATGATTGTGTTCTATTCAATTTTATTTTTTAAGTTGGAAATTATTTTTATGTCAAAAAATAGTCACTAAATACTCATACCTATGATATCGTTTACAAGTGGGGGTACCCATTCGTAAACACTATCATAGGTATGATAATTTTAGTCACCCGCTGAGATTCAAAAGACTTTTTGTAAATCGGTGACTATCGGTCATATCGCTGATACTTAGTCACTCGGTGACATTCAAAAATTGCACCCCAGGTCTGAATAAGTATATAAGCGACCTGAATGCCCTTACTCGTATTAACTGGCTGCTATATACATACATACTACTGTCTATACTGCTCGTTATATCTCATCTATCTACAAGAACGGTTGGATAAAGAAACGGAACGAGGAACTCTCTAGTATTCACAGCGCGCATTAGTGAAATTTTATACATTGAATATGAACCGTGAGAATAAAATTCTAACTTTTTTTACATTTTTGGTAATAAGTATTGGTTATATTTTACTAATCTTTTTTTTGGAAACATCTATAATAATTGTCCTATGTAGAATTTATTTTGATAATTCATAAATACGTAATGTTCCAAATTGAAATAAAAATATTAATAACTAATTTGGGATAGATACTACCTATATGAGAATTATTTTCTATTTCAATGTTAGAGACTATGAATGGATATTTTATCATTTTTCCATGTGAGTTTAGTTAAATAAACGACCTAAGTGCATCACCACCATTAAGCCAGCAACAAAATAGATTGAAATGGAATACCCGTTTTCAACTTCCATTACGGGATAGCTGGAAGGCTCTCCGGTTACCCACTACATAGGGTGCATTTTATGTGGGAAGTTGAGGTTTCTACCGGAGTGGCTAATGATAGCTTACAATAAACTATAACATTGTTCGTAAGAAAGATACGTTGTAGGGTTTTATTTCTCTTCACAGGTTAGCTTTTGGTTATCATCCAGTCATTTTTTCATTTATCCACAATCATTGTTTTATACTATTGGCTAACAAGACGAGTGGGTCGATTACCTGATGGTAAGCATAACGCCGGCCCATAACAATTACAGTGCTACTTCGAACTTTGAAACACAAAGGCCTGCGCGGCACTGCAGTGCGCTCGTTACCCTGAGACTATTGTCTCATCATCATTGTATCATGTCTGTATTGATGTTAAGTCTCATAAGCCCAGTAATTGCACTGGATACCTGCTCATCAAACCGGAATACAGTAATGCTTGCACATAACTGCTTGGCGGCAGAATTCACGAGCAAAGCGTTGGTAACAACCCAGACGGACACTCGCAGAAGAGTTAGTCCTACCACTAAAAAGGTAATTATGTATAATCAGCTCCAATTACTAATTTAACGAAGAATAAAATAATATAAGAATAAAATCAAATAAAATTAGAACTTGAAGAGTGATCTGAAAAATATTTAAAAAATATTATTACAATTAAGAAGTTGGGATATATTTGTTTACCTGAGTCATTTTATCCTGTCTGCCCTCCCACGACAGCATCTCACTGTACCATGGCTCTTTGTGAGTGCCGAAGTAGAGTGGCTCCCAGCGATGGTAGGGATATTCTCTTCTTGCAATTAGCATGGGCTGAAACAAAAGTAACAGCCTTACTAATAAATACTGTATAACGGTTGAATAGTTACACAGTGTTTCGTCTCTTTCGATTCAGTTTAAAATTGTCAAAGAGCAACAAAGACAAAACATTGTGTAACTACCACCGTTCTACATAACAGTGTATAATGGTATTGAACATATTAGTATGACCCTAACGGTCTTACCACACTATAAATACGTGTTAAACAGTGTTTAACTATTAAACAAGTCGCGTGTTTAAATATGAATAACCACAACTTTAGACACTGTCTAGCGAAACGGGAGTCTAAAAGTTGTTTTTTGTGTATGTTTCGGTTTGATGAGCAAAGTATTAAATTACTGTGTATATGGGACTTCAAATACATCATGTCCCCGGGTAACGAGTGTACTTCTGTAAGTTCTGAATGGTACTTCAATTATTAGCATGCAGGCGTATTGCGTACCATCACGCAAACGACCTGCTTGTCTCGATACCTAGTACTAATAGATTAAACTAATTAATTATCGTAATAAAACGCTTTATTATTAGTAAGTAAGTAATTAACCTAAGTCAGTTTGAGGATAACTTTTGACTTGCCAAAACTCCTTGATTAAACGACTTTCAGATTTTCTGTTTTCGTGGAAGTTTTTAGTATTGCTACATTTTTTTGTTACAGATTTTTTTAAACTAGCTGCTGCCTGTGGTTTCACCCGCGTGGAGATTTTAGATTACATGGTTTTTATTTGTTTGCGCGGAACCCAAATTCATTTTCTAAAATTAAAGTAGCCTAAGGTACTCCTTGTAACATCAGCTATCTGCCAGTGAAAATCGGTCCAGTCGTTTCGGAGATTACCCGTAACAAACAGACAGACAGACAGACAGCCAGATATTTTTTTTAAAAATGGTTGTTTTGTTATAGGTACTGTTTACTTTCATATACATTTAGTCAAAAGCTATTATTTTGATATTACAAACAGACACTTCAATTTTATTTATTTGTATAGATATGTGTATAGATCTACTTGATATTACTTTCTATTGATCCTCATCCACTATGAAGACTGTAGTTTTTAACAAACTTGTACATAGTGCTATCGAATAAATGGTAAACCCAAGAAAAGACGAAGCCATAAATCTGAAAAAGTTATGACAGTTTCCATAGTTCAATGTATTTTCGCAGCCGACGGACACTGGGGGCTCGCGAAACACGTACATTCGAAAAGTTCAGTGGTGCTGGGTATTGTTTGGATCCAACGACTATGGAAGGTACAATTGGGTAGAAAAGATATAAAATTAACCTTTATTGCACAAAGAAAATTGTTAGTACCTACTTAAGCAGGTTATGAACTTAATGCTATTAGAGCATTATTATCTTTCCAATCATCATTGGTATATAATGTGATGATTAGAAAAAGGATAGATACTGATTACAAAGTAATACAGGTACTCAATCTGGTACCGATATCACACCAAGGCCAACGGTACCGGTTACCAAAAATACCGGTATTTCAAGCCCTGGGTATTGCAGATAATATGGCCTGAAAGGTTTTTAACAACATAATATAATAAAGTGCTTAGATCTTTTTGAAGAGTAATCAGGGATATTAATAAATACAGGGATTTAAAAAGATGTTTAGAGTAATTAAGTTATATTTTACCTGTATTTTAAGATATTTACATTGCGTATGTCGATGAGCTATGATAGATGTTCCAAAGTTTGCCTCGGCTGGGGATCGGACCCGGGTCTCTCGCTTGGTAGGTTTTTTTTATATTATTGAATAACGAGACGAGCTATGGTAATTTGTCTGATGTGAACTCAGAAATTTGAAACACTGAGTAAAGCTTGCGCGGCACTGCATTACGCTCGTTACTCTTATAGACATTAAGTACTGATTAGGTCTCATAAGTCCTGTAATTTGACTGACTACTTTGCTCATTTAATCGGAACACAGTAAGGCTTGCACATTACGGTATTATTCCGGATTTAGCGTGGTTACCACCCAAGCAAACCATAGTTAAATACGCCTTTATTCGTTATGCCACGTGAGATTCCTTGACATATTCCTTGTTATCTAAACATACCATCATGCGGCAGACTATACAGCAAAGGGATGGTACCTACCCAGACGACACTCGCAGAAGAGTTAGTCCTACCACCTAGAGAGTTACAACCAATATAGCCATAGAGCCAACAAAATGGTATTTATTCATGTAAAGATTTTTTTTTGCTGCGTTACCTTAATCGCTCTGAAATCCTTCAAGCCACATTAGGGATATTGTATTCCACAAACATACTTGAGCTCTGATCCAGTTCACACCGCAGCTATACAGGCATTTATTCACCGAGTGATTCCTGGAATAGATTGATGTGATTCACCGCAGCCTCAGCCCGGACTATGAATGCCTCAATCGTCTAGCACAGGGGCTCTCAACATTTTCTATCAAATTCAAAGGGGCTGGATGAATTTTTTTTGTATGGAAGCTGGCAAAATCACGTCGCATTTTAAAACTATAATTACCTACATATTGGACTAACTACTTAAAACTGGGTGCCGCGGGGAGCCGTTAAGATGCAATAGGCGAGTAGCCGACTGAAGTGGCGTTTTATGTGTGAGGCCTATGTTCATCGGTTCGGTTACATCGATGTATCGGTGTATCGGTCCGATGTAGTAAGACCGATGTGGATGCTCATGAAAGTCCTATTGCCTAATTCTAAAACCACAGAAAAGAATAAAATGAAGAGCAAAAAAGCCGACGGTGGAGTACGTACAAACATGCTACAACCATCATTTACATTTTCTTAAGTCTTATATAGCAACGAGACCAGATTGTTTGACTGATGGCAAGTATAACGCGCCCAAAACAATTGCAGTGCCACCCCGAACTTGGAAAAATAAAGACCTGCGTGGCACAATAGTGCGCTCGTTACCCTAAGATTCCAGGTTTTGAGTCTCATAAAACCGGGACATTCAGTTCGTATAGTGCTTTCCAGTCGACTCTTTTGACAGCATTCACCTATCAAGATCCCAATTCGAGCTTCTAAGAAATTAGTCTAATATAGCTATATATATTAGGTTGGGGAAAAAGTCTTTTCGCATTATAGTATGTATGAACTTGTAATAAAATCTCTTGGGCTATACTATTTGTATCTGGCTGGTTTTGGTATCATATGAAAGTTTAAATTTTAAAGAACATAATTTCAAATTCAAATTAGGAAAATGTGTGATTTTCATTTGTTTTTCGTACTGTCAAAATGAATGAATCTAATGAAGAAATTCGATACATTTTAAAATTTTACTACAAAAAAGGTAAAAATGCAACGCAAGCCGCGAAAAAAATTTGCGATGTTTATGGACCTAGTGCAGTGTCTGTGAGAGTAGCACAAATTTGGTTTAAGCGTTTTCAATCCGGAAATTTTGATTTCAAAGATGCACGTCGCTCTGGTCGCCCTATTACGGATAAAATGGATGCCATTTTTGAAAAAGTGGAACAAGATCGGCATATCAGTAGTTACGACGTAGCTGAAAAACTGGGATTGACCACAAAACAGTTTTGGCGCATTTGAAAAAAACTGGGTACACAAAAAAGCTCGATATTTGGGTACCTCACGAGCTCACTGAAAGAAACCTAATGAACCGTGTACTCATTTGTGATTCTTTACTACGACGTAATGAAACCGAACCATTTTTGAAGAAGCTGATAACTGGTGATGAAAAGTGAATCACGTACGACAAGAACGTGCGAAAAAGGTCGTGGTCAAAGACCGGTCAGGCTTCACAGACTGTGGCGAAACCCGGGTTGACTCGCAACAAGGTGATGCTGTGTGTGTGGTGGGATTGGAAGGCCATTATTCATTATGAGCTGTTACCACCAGGCAGGACCATCGATTCTGAACTCTACTGCGAACAACTGATGAGATTAAAGCAAGAAGTTGAGAGAAAGCGGTCGGAATTAATCAACAGAAGGGGTGTGGTTTTCATTTTCATGGTTTTTCATGATAACGCTAGACCTCACACATCTTTAGCCACTCAGAAAAAATTAAGAGAGTTTGGCTGGGAGGTGTTAATGCATCCGCCGTATAGTCCTGACCTTGCACTTTCAGATTTCCACCTGTTTCGGTCTCTTCAGAATTCTTTAGGCAGTGTCAGGTTAACATCACGAGAGGACTGCCAAAACCACTTGTCGCGGTATTTTGATCAGAAGTCCCAAAATTTATATAGCAATGGGATCATGTCCCTACCTACAAGATGGCAAAAAGTTATCGAACAAAATGGTACCTACATACTTTAGTTAAATGTAAATAAACTATATTAAAAAATGTTTTGAATTTTCTTAAAAAATGCGAAGAAACTTTTTCCCCGACCTATTATAACAGGTACGTAAAGTACCCAGCGCATCCGTGCATAACGTAAGCATATACTTGGAATTCATAATATTAGCCGCAGAGGGAATTAAGACGTGCGTGGAAAGAACGCGACTTGTTATATTAACCTAAGACATGAGACATCAAATAAAAAAGAGAATAATAACATGGAGCACTCTGCATGCCCAGGGCTGGATTAACCATAAGGCAAAGTAGGCAACTGCCTAAGGGCCCAGCACCGACAAGGGACCCAGCACCCCGCGAAAAAAATTGAAAATATTTCTTCGAGTGAAAATTAAATTTGAAGATTTGTATTTGTTGTTGTTATTTGTTTCACAAACCCTCGATGACAAAATGATTAATATTGTGTTGTTTTTTATATTATATCGTCATAATTCAGTATATTTCAGAACGCATTTCAAATTATTATAGCATAATGTTATATTATGGCTAGAAAAGGAGCCCGAGACGTGCACTGCCTAGGGGCCCTGACATGGTTAATCCGGCCCTATGCATGCCTACGCAAACTGAATCTATCTATGTATTTAAAACTGTACGACATAAGATTGCCCAGTGGTACTGCGCAGTCTTCAATCTGTAGGTCTAAGGTTCGACTCAAACTTTACATCAAACTTAAGCTTCCGATGAAGGAAAACGTGATGCAACCACAGCATAGTGGGGAGTCAATTTTTCTCGTGGCCAGTAAACACCCTCTTCGCAGGGGCGTATTTACCCTAGGGCCAAAAGGGCCATGGCCCGGGGCGGCAGGCTGCGAGGGGCGGTGCAAGCAGGAGAAATTTAAAAAAGGCATATCTAAGGCCCTTATAAATAAAACATAGTTTAACTAAACCACCCTTAAAAGTGCCTAAGTGCCGTAAGGTGGTCGTGGGGCTCGTGGGTGTTTGATAGACATCAAGACGCGGGACTATCGTATAAACTGAAGACCGTGGCGAAAGCAGGGCGGCGGGCCTGTATGCCCAGGGCGCTGAATCCTAAAATACGCCACTGCCCTCCTGAATGAGTGACTAAAAGGCACTTTAAAACTTTAATGAACAAATTTGACCAAGAGAGTCAAGATTACCAAACTACTTCCCTGTATTCGAAAGAACAGTAGGTAAATGAATAATTCATATAATTGGGGTTTTGTAAACTGAAAAATACATAGTACAAAACTTTGGAGTAAGCTCCCTTGCGGACGGCATTATAACATTTGAGAATCTCTGTGCTAGTGACAGGTTCTCAACACGCTTACGCCTCCCACTTCTCACACCCGCCCTAGCCGAGTCGCCCACTCTAATTGCGAACTAATTATTACGATGGGGGGGCCTGGGAACTAACTGGGGCACTTTGCCGTATTATTGCGCTGACACCTCACTATGTAGACATATCACTTAATTTAGATCCGGATGAGATTATGCCTGGGAACGTTGGAGAGTGTCAGTGAATGAAGTGCAGCTTTCTAACTTAAGCCTTAGTACACAAAGCTTATAGCTCATACTGTATGAGTACTTTTGTCAATTAAGTCGTTAGTATTTCCAGAGGTTGTATTTAGGTTGCTGAATCTACTATGAACCGTTTTAATAAGCTTGTTATCGAACAGAAATTCTTTTACAGCCTTACAAATGAACACTGTATAACGGTTGAATAGTTACACAATGTTTTGTCCCTTTCGATTCAGTTTAAAATTATCAAAGAGCAATAAAGACAAAACATTGTATGACTATAACACCGCTATACACTGTTTAATAGTAAGGCCCCTAGAATAGGAATGTGGCCAGCCCTGTGAGCCAGCTCTTGGGTCAGAATTGTTAAGCCTTATACTTATAATAGATTAACTACTGTTTTGTCTTAGACCACATCGCGGTAACCCATCCAAGCAATGACCGCAGCGAACGATGCTTTACTTTACCGATCGGTTAAGAAGGGTGAGCCGTACTAGGCTAATAAGCACCTATAAAAAACAGAGCGAATTTAATGTTTATGGTTAAATGAGGAAAACATGGTATTTAAATAGTCCATCGTATAATTTTAGTTTTGGTGTAGGTATAATATTATTATTATACATTTAAGAGCTTTGCTCTTGTCGGTGGAGTGCTTTCCATCTTCTCCTATCCTCCGCCAGGCGCTTGACCTCCTCGTACGACACAACATCTACCCTCTCCCTGATTTGCGGCGCGAGTACGGATCTTTTCGACAAATAAAATTAGATAAAATTGTCAGTTAAAATCGATAAAGTGGGTTTTAATCGATAAAATTGACACTTAAAATCGATAAAGTGGGTTTTATCGATTTTAACTGTCAATTTTATCGAATATTATTTATCGAAAAGATCCGTACTCGCGCCGCTGGTCTAGATACGATCGTCTCGGTCACCCTCGTTTTCGACTTGCCTCTATATTCCCTTCTATGATGGTCTTCATGAACTCATCGTGTCGTTGGAGATGTTTCCTCTTCTGTTGTCTATTGCCTTAAGGTGTATATAATAATATAATAGTAGTTAGTACCTACTCGTTAGTAGTAATAAATTAATAATATACATAAATAATAACTTTTGAGCAGTAGAAATGTTCGTTATGCTTATAGTTATGTCGTGTACATATATAGGACTGTTTTCTGTCTCAAAACCTTGAACAATTTGCTTACTTTAAATGTCCTTTGTTATAAAAATGTCCTGTTTTGTGTACCTAATAAAAATAAATAAATATCTCATCCCATCGTAAATGTTCTTAATATCTTACCCAGTACGTACCATCGTAAGTCTTCTTAAACCAAGCGAAACTCTTGTCTTATATACTTATCAAAAGCCTCAGAAATCAACGTCACATGAATAATAACATAATACTAAGAGGAATAGCGTTTTACGTCTTTAATATAAATGGAAGTAGTAGGTAAGTACGCTCGTGACTAACTTATATTATTCCATCGACAGGATATTTCATGCCTCACGCGTGATTTCCGAGACCGCCGAAATGCCGAAGTTTGGCGGTAACCAGACCGAGTGTTCGGTCACGTTCTAACTTCCAAGAGCTCCAAGTTATATGTCTGATAGTTATATGTTGTATGTAGTTGTATGTTGTATATAGATAGTTGTATATATGTATGATAGTTTCTGCGGGCGGTGCTAACCGTTTTGTTGATCACAAGGGAATCATACAAATTGAATATTAACATGCGAAACGTGAATTAATTTTGGGAGATCATTATTTTTTTTAACTTTACAATGAGATTTGGTGAAGTTTAAAGAGGTTTGTCTTTTAAAGGCTCCATACCTCGAAATTAGCAATGTAATCCTGCTGACACCCCGAAAGACATGTCGGCTGACACATGACAGTGACATTCCAACGGATACTTGATCAGTCATGATTATTCGAGACTTCGTATTTTTTTATAATATTGGATAACGAGACGAGCGTGTCGTTTACCTAATGGTAATCATAACGCCAGCCCATAACAATTACAGTGCCACCCAGAACTTTGAAACACAAAGGCCTACGTGGCACTTCTCTTGCGCTCGTTACCCTGAGACATAAGGTACTAACTGCCGCACTTAGGCTGAGATTCAGAGACGAATCTAAGCGTGGACTCACGCTTCCATACGTCAAAATTCTATACAGTTTTGACATATGGAAGCCAAATTCTACGCTTAGAATCGTCTCTGAATCTTAGCCTTAGAGTCGTTTAACGATTACTTAAGCGATTCCTTAGTGTAGATTTATTTTATAAATGCCCCCAGGTGGACAGACAGGAAATAATAGTCCGATTTGCCCTCTCATCGGTAACAGAGGGAAAAATCGAACTTTTTCTACCTATTTGTCTAATCGTCCCCCTGCTGACTAAATCAATATTAGTATATTAGATAAATAGCTTTTGTTAACGACGCGATTGCTAGAAACTAAGTGTGTTTTAATTTATGTGAAAAAGCAAAAATATGCCAGTACATTTTGTTTTATACACAGATCATAGAAACAAGATGCGGTAAGGCGTACGTAGAGGGTGCGAACGAATCAGGCCCAAATCAGGCCAGATGCATTTAATCGAATTCACTTTGCAGACGGTCTTGCTGTCCCATTTTTTTGCCTGTGGACTACTAATAAGTTTATTTGTGTGGCTGTTAGTCTCTTAGTGTGCATAAAAAATGGGTAGGTGTGCCGTACTTACAGATTTTGCATTAAGCGGTTTAGCGGAATGGTTAAAAAAAATGTATGAAAAACGGAGATATATTTTGAACGAGAACGTGCATATCTCCCTTGTTTGTCTGATCTGTGGCGCAAGAACGGATCTTTTCGATAAAATTGACAGTTAAAATCGATAAAACCCACTTTATCGATTTTAACTGTCAATTTTATCGAATTTTATTTATCGAAAAGATCCGTAATAAAATTGACAGTTAAAATCGCTAAAACCCACTTTATCGATTTTAACTGTCAATTTTATCGAATTTTATTTATCGAAAAGATCCGTACTTGCGCTGCAGAGGCTATACCCCAGCCTTTACAGCTTTAATGTATATTTACTTTCGCAAAGTATATTTTCGTCTACGTATCTTCTTTATTAAGTTTATTTCAGTTCGCGAGCACGTACTATGTATACAGCCAATTGCTTTAAAAATGTGTACTTAGTGCTTACTAACAAAATTTCTTCGTAGAATTCATTTTGGCGAACAGTCTACATAGAGATTATTATATTAGTTCGTTCCATGAACATACGTGTAGGTAATAGCTACGCAAAACGTTCCCCAAAATATATCCTTCGGTCGTAAACATAATTTAAGGTCTAGACTCTAGACTCTAGACAACCCATATTTTTTGTAATACATTTTTTTGTTACGAAAAGCCTTGTAAGAAACTGAGTTATGTACTGTAAAAAGTTTATTACAAATTCTAGCGACACACCACCTCGTTGCTATCTGCCTGGAAAGATCTTAAACAAATTGCTTGACAATTAAAAGTAGGGTCTTACCTCGATGGTCTTAGGAGCAGGTCTCATCAACCAAGACTGGAGGCCAGGGAACCGTTGGCAGTGTGAACAAAACTTCTGGTGGAAATACATTGCTCGATTTGCGGCTATCATCCGAACTAACCTGTACAAAAAAATCTCTTTGTAAAGCGAAACTTGCGATCCTGTCTTTGAAACACATCATTCGATCTAAATCAATACATTTTTATGAGAGTTGCAGTACCCTTTCAGATAAAAACAAGTGTCAACAAAACATCCGAACCTGCGTGCGCATTAGCACCGATAACACCGATTACATTACGATTAACACCGATTTAAATTCATTACATAAAACTTGAGAACCTGATTTTATAAAAGTCGTTGTTTTTAAACTATATTTTGTGTAAACATTCGCTCTGTTTAATATTTTTCATTACATTGCGCAAAATATTAATTAAAAAGTGCAAAATAAGCGAGCGAAATTCAAATTTGCGAAACGCTTCAACATTGATTGTGACGTCACGTAGGTACTATAATGGGGAGCCACACTGCTTACGTATCCCGCTAGGTGGCGCATTATCGCTGGTGCTGTTTCACTATGAAACTTCATTATAAAATTTTAGTAAATGAACAAAACATCGTCTTTTCAACAAAGTATGCCTCTGTAAAGTGCAATTCAATGTAAACTTAAGGTTTCTCTTCTAACGAGAAAAACGTAAATTGTGGATCAAAGCATTGCTCATCAAAAAATATTGGAAACCAATTATTCGTCTCGGTTATGTAGTGACCATTTCAAATCTAATGGTTTCTAAGACGTGAGCATGTTTACTGGTTATAGTTTAATTCATTATCCCTCAAAATAACCATCGATGACAAGCACCAGCGGAGGTGGCGACATCTGAGATTAGCTTTGCCTGTGCCTCCCCATTGCCATCAGCATCGATATTTAGCGATGACAATTTAGCCCTTCCGGGGCTAGGTCTAGCCCATTTTCTGATTATTTCCCCGTAAATAAAAATTTTGTCCCTAGCCTCAAATCTTGCCCATAATTAGAATCTGTCTAATAGCAAACACTTTTAAGCAGATTTAGCTCCTGTTCGTAATTTTTGGGTTTTGGGGGTAAAGATTTAGCTCTTTTTTAAATTCGATTTAGGTCCAAAACCTGACACCGCCTTGGTAGCACTGGATAATAACTGGATAGTAACACTGGATATCCAGGTCAAGGGAAAAATAGACATCCAAAGATTATCATTTTTTTTATACAGTTGATACTATAACTCACAGAATATAACTACGTATGACTCATCGAGCTATATATATAGTCAGTGGTGTAACTACTTATACTATTACGTCTTATTATGTGGTATAACGTGGTAAATGAGACGACATGGAAAGCACGCGAAAAATTTAAATAGACAAATTTAAAAGTGTAAACAGCTAAATTTAAATAGGATTATAAAAATCAATTAACTTTTCCTTACCTGCATAATATGCCCTATTCTAAATTTTCTTTCACCAATAGGAAGCTACATTACCCCTGAGTAGTATTGGCTACATTTTATTCTGATTCGTTCGCGTGCGAAGCCGCTGATAAAAGCTAGTCTAGGATAAAAATTAAAACATCCCGAAACAGGCGAAAGCAATATAATGTTTAACGCTATTTTACAAGGACCTATTTCATGGTATTAACCGGCGCTGTCAATAAAATCGATGGTAAAAACAGCGATCTAAAGCCACCAACCCTTTCGAAACATAAAACGTGAGACGATTTTATCGTAAATGTATTTTTATTTTATGATAAAAAGACAGATGTCGATACTAGAAAAGTACTAAGAGCAACGGTCAATTTGATCTGTCTAGGTCATTGAACAAAACATAAAACAGAGATCAAGGCAATTCTACTAAACTAATGGTTTAAAAATGACAATGGCTTCGTTGCAAAATGATTACAGAGATAAAGAGGAGATTACACGCGTATATAGTTTGTTTTAGTTGCAATGCTAGCAATATTTGAAATAAAATAAAAAATAAAATGTAATGTAAACTATCCTACTTTTGTCAATTCGGTATTTTAGCGTAATATACTCTAAGGGGTACCTTAGACGCTCAAGCAAACGTACGTTTGCTTGTCAGAATAACAACACTTTTCCGTCAAGCGTGGATTTCGTGATACTCGAAAGGTCTAAGGTGCCCCTAACTGTATGCGATTTTTTTTTTTTTACATCTGACTAGATCCGCGTTCGACCACAATTTTACCTGATGTGAAATGACGATGTGGTGGTGTAGCACACTTTCTCAGCAGATGCCTCTAACTCTATTCTTAAACAAACCCAGATTATTATGTTCACAGCAAATAACAAAGACGGTGGCAAAACTGTGGAACGCTTGGCCGTAGTCAGTAGTTTTTTTGTGACTCAATACATACATTCAGATTTACGATACTAGCCAGGAATAAAAAATACTAAAATCTAAGCACATATAATGTCATACATATTACCTAAGCCGGCTTTTAAAAGACTAACAAAACAAAAATTTAGTTCGTCTGTCGCGACGTCGCAAGAATTCTAAAGCTCTTTGTCGACCTGTTCAGTCCATAGAAAACTACATTTTTATAAATTATGACATTGGAGGCACTCAACGGGGACGGACAAGGACGGATCGCCCACACCTGTATTACAACAATAGGGACATAGACTTGTTACTGCTTTATGTACTCACACATCAAAAGCTCTATTTATCAACTTACGTGTCTTTGTCGCGGGGTATCGCCTCGCCCCTTTCTGCTTCAAACAATGGCACTACAAAGACTGTCTTCGCGAACACACAACCTTCGTCTCGCTTCTTATCGCCCATGAGCTTCCGCACCATTGTGAGGAACTTCGGCGCTAAGCCCGCACTTGGTACCATCTCTATATCGGATACTAGGAAGTAGTTTGTCACGGACGCGTTCCGAGCTACGTTCCTGCCCACGTTTATGGGATATATCATGCTCTGTTCTCTTCTGAACGTGGGGATATCAAAAGATTCTAAACCCGAACAATCCTCAAACGCCAAATCAGGTGCACCGGATCTTTGTTTTGGCATTTTTCTCATCATCTGTTCCAGCTTTCGTTTCCTCGCCCATTGTATGTAATGATACCTGTTCTTACTATCCAAGTTCCTATAATTCTCTGATTTCCGTTTCAACATCTCTTCGATGGTTGTATTGGCTGTGGTTGTGAGGACTTCTGTTGTTGTTGAAATGTGGTCTATAGTCCTAATTGTAGGTGGATATTTTTTTGGATAAAACAAGTGTAGGGATACTTTGGACATTCCAGGATAGCAGTGGCAGAGCTGTATCATTAACTGCATAGTGATATCGAGATCATAACTTGGCACGAAGACTGAGACACTGATTGGTCCATCCCAATACCTGGCTATTTCTAGAACATGATATAGAAATTCTGGGGTTGCTTGAGTCGCATAAGTCACCGCGTCGTACTTGCTATAGTTCATGTAAGCTCGTCCTCTAATAGCATTGTAGATGACTCTGTAAGGGCCCTTACTTCCAATTTCGGGTGACGCGAACACACTTAAGCTGTCCCATTTCAATTTTTCAGGCAGACCATAGTTGAATTCGCAGTAGCTTATATTTCTGTTAGGTAGTTTTCCCTTGAGGAAGCTACCCGGTCTGTAGTCAAAGTCACCGAACGGCGGCATTGCGTGTGGGCGGCCTTGGTGCCGGTACGAATAAAGCTGCAGTATGATAGTGATAGTAACTATGAATGACGCTATGAGGAGAAAAGTCGAATGCCTCCTTGAAAGCCGAAAGGAGTAGGCTCCGCATACTCGAAAGCATCTCGTCATTTTTATCTGTCATTGTTTATTATTTTGACGATTTTCTAACAAACGTGACAGTAATGCAGAACTTAGGTATTGACATTTTTTCTACTGTACTTGACTGTAGGGTAAATTCCGGGTATATTCCTCGGAAAATCAAAAAACTACTGCTTTTATACAATGCTTAACTTAAACACAATATGAGCACTTACATATATGTAAATAATACAATACAGCCACACGAAATTAAATTACGTAAAAAAATTCACTATAACCTTTCCTTATGAAACAAGGCCTAAAGCTTCACAAAGCACTTTTATATTCGAAAAAACGTCATCACACAAGAATATGTACTTGTTTTTATAGCTATTTATAGTCAGAAATCATGGAATTTCTCATAAATACGTATTTATTTGCCATACTTTTATTTTGACAGCCGGGTTGCGCGCGCTGTCTTCGAACACGCATGCGCAGAAAGGAGATCGATATCTCGAACCTCCACGCTTTTCCATTTACTGCCGTACACTTCAAATTATATGTACTTCGAAGAGATTCTACGAGAAGCATCTCTTGGAAAAGGTCAACATTATTTAAAAAAGTTCTGAGAGAAACGGAACGTCTAATTCCTTGATTGGCCTCAATTCGTATTTTCGCAAATACTAATAGGCTTTGAACTCACAAATATTTAAAGCGTAGCTGATCGCAAAAACAAATCAGTATAAATTGACGTACATACCTAAGTAAAACGATTAAGACTTCTATGCCGTTTCTAATACGAGCGCAAAATGTAGTAGGGCAAACTCTTCCACGAGTGTCCGTCTGCGTGGGGACCACCGCTTTGCTCGTGTACTCTGCCTCCAAGCAGTAATGTGCGAGCATTACTGTGTTCTTGCTCAATAAGCAAAGTAATCAGTGAAATTACTGGGCTTATCAGACTACCTAATGTGTCAGGGTATAACGAACGCACTGCAGTGCCGCGCACGCCTTTGTGTTTCGATGTTGTGAATGTCACTGACCTTATTAAGGGCCAGCGTTACGCTTACCATCAGGCAAACCATATGCACGTCTCGTTATCCAAAAGAATAAAAAAAAGTGTCTTATACTCGTATCTTGGCAGTCATGTATGCACTCATTAGTACTGTGTACCGGTATGATTTATTTTATTTTTATTTATTTATTTATTATTCATAACCTCAGAGTGAGCATTACAGTTTCCCAATGCGCTCACTCCAAGTCCTTAAAAACTAGACATGTACACGTTATAAAAAACAATAAAATTAATAATTATCCCAATTTAACAAATCACTTCAGCAAACTTCATAGCTGCGCTATGAAACTCTGATTGAGTGCAATGAAACAAATCCAAATGATGGCCTTGGTGCAAAAGAGCGTTGAGCAGTCGCAACGCCCGAGGAAGCGGCGACTGGCTTCTCAAAATAATTCTCGAACAAGGCACCGTAAACAAATTGTGACGTCTAGCCCTAATATACTTGTCCGGAACTGCCAAAGGTATACGCTCTAGTAAGGATGAGTTAGACCTACGACCCACCACCAAATCCGCGATGTAACTCATCAGGGAAACAATACGCCTAACCTCTAAGGTATTGTACCCCACCATGCCTATCAAAAACGCACTAGGATATAGTAGATATATGAGTAAATTAGTCAGTGAAATGACTGAAGTTGCCGCACAGGCCTATGTGTTTCAAAGTTATATGGGGCACTACAATTATCGTGGGCAGGCGTTATGCTTACCATTATATCACAGAACATATAATTATACCCATTAGGTAAACGACCTGTTCTTTGAAAATTATCACTAGATACGGGATACAGTTCTCCCGTGATCATGGCGTTTGCAAAAGCGCCGAAATATCGGAAACTCAAATCAAATAATATACATGGTAAATATCCCGTTTCTAGTGATAATTTTCAAAGTGTTGATGACCATGACAGTTTAAAAACGACCTGTTCTTCTCGTTACACAGTAGTATAAAAAACCATTCAATCAAAACTTTACGATATTAGAATTTGAGATCTTTTATTCAAATTGTAGTAAAAATTTCAGAATAAAGTAATTCGGAGTCTCAACTGCCAGACATAGTTTCTTGTTTCATCTCGCTTCGGCTCTATATTCATGCGATGCCTCGACGTGACTTTTTGCTCAGATATAGTTTATAGAAAATAACCTCTTGGGGCTACTATTTATCCCGGAAAATGCACTATTCTTGTGATGACCTCGCGGGTGAAACCGCGGGCAGAAGCTAGTTCGAGTAAATGCCGATCGGACGATAGAAATATCCTTTAATTGCAGTTTCAGCTAATTTAAGGTTTAAGACTGCATCAAAACTTTCCCATAAACATTTTTGCCATCTAAGAATCCGCGAAAGCCGTCCAAACTTTGCCCGTCCCTCAACAATGATTGCTCACCGACCACCGTTTATCGGAAATAGGTAATTCAAAGTTTCTTGAACACGCCACAGCAAAACAGTTTTGGGATTCAGTCATACCTCAGTATTCAACTGAACACTATCTTGTTTTAAGAGTATCAAAAGCTGGAATTTAAATGTGGAATATATGATAGTTTTAGAATTTCATATTCATTTGTTTCTCGTATGATCTTTTCTAGTGCAGTTATTTCGAGTTTAAGAAACTATCCTCGTAGAAATCATCATTTGGATAAAAGTACTCCAGTTGAAGTGCATTTGAGATTAGTTTGCTAGGCCTCACTTGCAAACACAGCAAAATTCAATAAGAACTCGTTTTCCGAATTAATTGTGACGAAGAAATAAAAATTCTTTTTACCAACGTATTCTAAAATTCCCTTTTAGGACACGATCTGATTGAGCGCTATGAAAAATAAGTCTTTAAAGGAAAAGTTCAAAAACAATATTTTAGTCAAACCGCTTTACAGAAATGTTGATCGGAAAGTCGAACCTAAAAATTTGGTGGTTTCAATAAACGTTGACAATACTTATAAACTAGAAGGCAATGATTTCAATTTCAGAAGGCAAATACTAAGTGATATTAACAGTGAAGTGGTTACGTTAAATACAAGAAAAGTTGATATATTACCTGGTGTTTGTGAATATGATACCAACAAAAAATCTACATCGGTAGCTAATCCAGTATTTGTATTAAGTAAGCCTATACATGACGTTAACATGTCTGACAGCGCGGAATTTGGTGTACATAATGATAGAGTTGAGAACAACAGTACGACAAATAAGTTTGTTCAGGCAGAACTTGTGGTTTGGAAAAATGTAAGTATTTCAGTTCCTAAACAACACATATATACGAAGTAGGTATTAATTGAGCAACGTCTAGCATTGAGAGTACGTACCTAAATCACAGACCACCTAACCCTGGAGTAGGTATACAGACGTTACTACGAAAATGAAAAAGAATCAAGTGCGGTTCTTATGCGGATAAGTCATCACCATTGTAATGACTTATGATGAGCAGATACGTAAGTCATTACTATGTAGTATTCTGGACCTATGCATCCGCTCCTGCAACACTGTGACGTAGACCATGAACTTACTGTATATAGTAAATCGATACGTGGACCAATCAGAATTCTACAAAAAGACGACTGGCCGCATGATCGCTTTATCTCTCTCACACTTTCTGACCACATTCACTCCACAGCTGCACGCGCAGTCCATTCTTTATTTCTATGGTCTAACCTCTTTAGCTGTTTCTCTAATGAGCCGTTTAATTTTGGAGTTTATAGGTGTATTTATTTTTGTATCTTATTTACTACATAAATCTATGATTGTTTTAGGATCCAGATACGTGGCTTAGAGTATTCCCCCTCCCAGCACTACCTAAGGAGTCCATATGTTCCGTTGTATTCAGGTGTATCACCTGCCAACTCGGATTGGCTACCGTGTTAATTCTTTGGACAGTTATTTGGACCTTCGTCATACATTCTTTTGAAGGTAAATAATTATATTAAGGGTTCTGTCTTTGAAAAGGAGTGCTCAAGTTGACTCGATTATCTATATTTTTTTAGATTGAGTTGAATACTTTTTATATGTTAAAGTATTTCACCCCAAGGAGGTCTTTATGTTTAGGTTTCGGAACGTAGATTTCCGCTTTGTAAAAAGTACTACATAGAGTGAGCTAAAGCTTACTTTAGTGTAAAAAAACACTTGAAAAATTGAGAAGTTTATATTAATTATACTAGCCTTCGGCTTTGCACACGTGGATTCAGGACAAAGTTTAACCCTTTGATAAATAAAAGTTTAACCTATAAAAACAGCACTCCGGATGAAATGTAGCTTCCAGTAAGAATGTTAAAAATCGAACTAGTTGGTCCAGAGGTCAGTAGAGGTAACATACAAACAAATAATTATGCTACGTTACCTCTTTATAATATTAGAAAAGATAAAACATCCCGTGTGCATTTATCATCAGCCGGAAGACGTCCACTGATGAACAGAGACCTCCTCTATAAAGGTGTCTTGGTGACGGCAGTAGATTATAATGTTGACCGCAGAGAATGCTGCTGGATGTCAATTCCTTGGATACTCTCTTAGCCGGCTATTACGGAACCCACGAGACGAGATGGGGCAACCATATTCATACACGTCAAAACAGTGAACCCTATAATATTTCAAAAATCTAATATGATCTCTTCTAATAATGCTGAATTGTTGAGCCTGCATTTTGATTTTGAAAATACTATGAGTTTCTGGCCCCACGGAACCAAAGTTTCCACAATGTAAGCACTCCCTGTTGTGTTAATAAAGGGTTTTAGACCGTTTAAACAAAATCCCAACTTATATAATGTTTTAGGTCCGTACGAGTTGGAAGTGTCTGTGGACTTCGAAAGGGAACAAAATCAAGTTGTAATTGATCTTGCAACAGAATTAAGACAAGTGAGTAATATTAATTGTAAGCACAACTAACACCACGACACAGTAATTTTAAGACTTAACTGCTTAAAAATAAGTCTTACTATTCACGGTCTTATATTACTTAAATATGGTGTGTTTAGTGTTACTAAACTAAATAAAACAGCCTACCCATTACATGAAAATAAACAAATGAACGCTTACGCACTAATACTGAAGGATAGGTGGCATGGGCACACATTAAACGACAATATCATCCAACAACTGACAACAAACCTTATGTTCACACAAAGTTTACCCCGGCTGGAGATCGAACTCGAGAGGCTTGGCAGACAGGACTATTACCAACTCAGCCACGAAGCCGTCAAAGGAGCCGTATCAAATTACGTTATTTTCTGATCAAATAGCTACCACTGAATTAACCTCATCCCTAAACGTGTAGAATCATCCAACGCGTCCCGCTTTGACACCAACCTTCCTTAATATAGAAATCTCATCATATCCAGGCCGGGTCCCGGGAGGGTGTCTTCTAGATAAGTACACGGGATCCCTCACGGAGAATATTCAAATTTCATCCCGACGATGTGGGCAAATTGGCATATAACATATTTTTCTTATTTTTCCCTTTCGTTGTGTAAATAAATAAGCAGTCGAGTCCAAACAGTGACGCAGCTGGTTACAGTTTTATTATGATACCCACTGAATTGGCTTCATGAAGTAGCTAAGTTATATAGAAATAAATAGTACCTATCCGTGTTACCACAAAAAGCAACTTTTAAACACCGGTTTAGCTAGACAGTGTCTAAAGAATATAGTGTTACCAAAAAAAACATTTTTAGTCGCCTGGTAAAATGATTAGGTACAAATGTCACAACAGAATTGTGTTATACAATGGTTAGACACTACTTAAATCAGGATTTGTGGTTGCTCATCCCGCGACTAAGGCATGTTTAGGCGTTAAACATTGTAATTATTAATTAACACAGGTTTAACGTGTGTTTAATTTTTTTGTGTTAAGACCCTAAACTTTTATAACGAGTCGATGTAACAAAAGTTACATAAAAAACACGACTGCCCAGCCGTGTCACTCGGGATGATGTAAGGATAATAACGATAACCCATCCAAATCTGTTCAGACATACAAAAGTTATGGTGGAACAAAGAAATTCACATACATAGGTACATACATTGTATACATGAACCCTTAACACATACAACTAACTAGGATGCCTAACTGATTAGGCTACGACAATTTTTTTTCCTAGTGGCCAAACTACTTGTCAATAAACTATTGACGTAACCTGTATACATTACTTTCAAGTCTTTGCTTTCATGGGTATACTGTATACATTACTTAAAACAATTCTTTGAAAAAGCATTCAAAATTCACCAATCAGAATGACATAAAAAACAGAACATTTATGGCTACAAAGCGTGCGATAGACACAGACACGCACACATACATATACTATATGCTCGAAGATCACCTTTCCTTCGGCAGTCGGGTAAGGCGATATGAAAGCGAATAATATAAATATTTATGCGTTAAGACGCTTAATTTGCAGCCACTCGGATAAACCTGAAGTTGATATTCTGTTTACTACGTATATAGCGAGTACCTGCAGGTGAAAGCGTTAGGTCAAGGGACAGATTTATATTAGAAATATCGAATACATTCTATCATATTATCTGTATCGAAGGACTTTGTCAATATTTTATGCGAACTTTTTATTATAGTTTTTAAACTATAATAAAAAGTATTATAATTAAAAACTATTACTTATAGTTTTTAAACGCCATGATCACGGGAGAACTGTTCTCCCGTGATCATGGCGTTTGCAACAGCGCCGAAATATCGGAAACTCAAATCAAATAATATACATGGTAAATATCCCGTTTTTAATGATAATTTTCAAAGTTTTATTATAGTGTGATAATCATCAAGCCATTACGCTTCCAATCCTGGTTTATAGGCTTTTTCTCAGAGAGAGCATATGGGTCGTATTCCTACACGTGGGCCAGCGCAGCTTGGTACTGAGATGTCACACGACCTCGAGAGTGCCCCTTCTTATGGCTGCCCTACACTAGCGCCGCGTAAGCTCACGAAAGCAGCGAATCGCGAATGTGGATGGATTCGCTGTTTCACGATTGCTGTTCGCGGCTACGATTCGTGGGCGAGAGAAGAGCGGCCAGCCGCGAACAGCGAATCCATCTATATTCACTATTCGCGGCTGGCCGCTCTACTCTCGCCCACGAAACGCTGCCGCGTAGCCGAGACCAGAAACAGCAGCGCTGCGAATCGAAACACATTCGCTGTTCGCGGCTTCCTCTATGTTAGTGTATAGCGGCGATTAATAAACGTAGGTACCTACGCATAATTAATGAAAATATTAGTTGACATTATAACTGACAAAACAGCTCTTATCAAATATTTGTTGTTTCTTAGATAATTATACAATGTTTATTGTTTAACTGTGGTTTACGATTAGTTTTCGGAATAAATTACTTTTTTTAAAGCCAAGACTAGCTTTTCTGTACTCAAAGATTACTAGAACAGATTATCCTATTGCAATTTCTTACACTTTATACCGCCAACCTAAATGTCTTACCTCGCGTACCACAATCTCTTTATAACTTAACCGAATAACATTCTATCTAAACTATTTATCCACACGAAATCACCTGAAGTATTTTAGTGAAACGAGCAAGATATTCACTCTGCTCCGCCAAGTTAATAATTTGCATTCCTTTGAACCATGCAACGGCGGCGAACTCACTCCTGGTAGGTATGTTGTTGTGTTCAACTGGTTTTTATACTGAGAACAAGTGAAATTGCTTTAAAAACGCGACGAACCGACTTCAGTGACAAACCCTTGAACCGATTTTGGATGAACATGGACAAGACGAAAATCATGTCCAATATCAATGTTCCATCTATACAGGTAATTGATGGGAACGATACTCTCGAAGTAGTTGACGAGTATGTCTGTCCAACTTCGACAAAGAGGTCGCAAGAAGAATACAGCTCGGCTGAGCAGCGTTCGAGAGGCTTCAACCTATCTTTTCGTCCACAATTGGGATGTTGACTGTATTAAAATAAACATATAATTTTGCCGCGAAACGGTAGTTTTTGTGACAGAAATCCTATAAAACACAATATTTTTGTTTATTTTTAAGGAATATATTTTTAATTTAATAATCAAAATGTAATCACATCACTCCGAAGTCACGTGACATAAAACGCGCGTGACGTCACTTTCTCAATCGGAATGAGTATATTGCTCTTTCTACCTAGTATTTTAGAGTGATTTCTGTGAATATAGTTATCTGTGCCAGGAATGGTGACGTCACATCAACCACGTGACCAGTATTGGCGTTTTGGAGCGAAACTAGAAATGGCATTTAAAATACATGAAAATTAAAGTATTAGCTGTATTCAAAAAGTAATTTTAAATATTTTGGGTTATATTAGTCCCATAGCATCGTTTTAAACGCTTTCCCAAAATCAGTAAACATCCCAATTCCGCAGAGCCTGAAAACAAAAGGTTTTCAACCAGTATGTGGTGCCAGTGATGACTTATGGTACTGAGACGTGGTTCTCTCACTGTTGGCCTTATTAGCAAGTTCAAAGTAGCGCAACGAGCTATGGAGAGGCCTATGCTCGGGGTTTTCCTGCGTGATAAAATCCGGAACGTGGAGATCCGCAGCAGAACGAAAGTCACCGACATAGCTCTCAAAGTTAGCAAGTTGAAATTATAACATACCAAGCCAATCAATTGACAAACATGCAATCAGGGTCCCAATTCTACCACGTAATTGTCACGATTTTACTGTCGAATTGAACCCCAGTTTGTTGTCATCCATAAATGGGGTTCCGGTAATTGAACACGTGCTCTAGCTCAATAGTAACAAAGAGATATCGATGCGACGTGACGTGACGTAAATAAACACGACCTCCCAACGCTGTCAAAAAATACCTTCAACAAAAGTTTCCGAATCGCAAGGGAAAAGTTAAAAGTTCATCCAAATTGATAGAGTTAGTACTGTCACGAATTTTTTACGAAAATTCTGTAGAATTTCCATTTGGTAAGGGCCCCAGGTCGTAGTCTGGCGGGAAGACCGTACATATAAATGGAGACATGCCGTGAGGACCCTGTGGAGTTCACCCGTAACATAATGCCGTTACTTATTCAGGATATAGTCGGATAGACCTACATATAACTAATCTTTTCTTTTTTAGAACGCTTTGTATTTTAAGTAAATAATCTAATTTTCTTTAGACCGAATTGCCACTTCTATCGCTTTGCCATTGGATTGCTTCATGAGACCTCGACGAAAATATATGGGTCTACAATTAGATTACACTCGTTTTGCTTGGTTGCAGTGTAGTGCTGGCATGGTTTGTTACTACCTAAGAGCTGTTCCGCACTGAATCCGATCCGATTCCGAGAAAACGGTGTCCGAAGTTACCACAGTACTATTTCTATGACAGGTTACGCACTAGATCCGAATCCGTAATCCGATTTCTTTCCGTCATCCATGAATCTCCAATTCGGAGCAAAATATTAACTTTTATTTTTATACTAGCTTCTACCCGTGGTTTTACCCGCGCTCCGATTGGAACTGTGCATATTTCCGGGATAAAAAGTAAGCCTATGTTACTCTCCGATCCTCAAACTATATCTATAAAAATCACATCGATCCGCGTTGCTCCGAGCAAAATATTTAGAGAAATTACTGGGGTTTTGGGATTTAATACCTAATGTCTCAGGGTAACGAGCGCACTACAGTGCCATGCATGCCTTTGTATTTCAAAGTTCTGACTGACACTGCGTTATGGGCCGACGTTATGCTTACTATCTGGCAAACGACCAGCTCGTCTCGTTATCAAATATTATAAAAAAAAACTCCTTTTTGTACGTAGGGTAAAAAAACACCTCGTGAGTTTCTCATATATAATCTTCAAAATCATCTTATGAGGTTCTCTTTCATTGCAAGTTCAGCCAACTGTAAATCTCAAATCTCGTAAGATTTTCTTGAGATGAAGATTACAAAAATATCCTCTGATATTATGATAGGAATGTTCGAGAACTCCAAAATTTGTTCGAGCATATTCCAATCGCATTATTTCCAAGGATCCATTGAGACTGATCCTTGAGTATATTTGGCGGATTCCAATCCGAATCCGAATTGCTTTCGAGTAAAGATGTGGTAGGTAGTTAGATATATGCCATTATTAGTTCTGTAAGCAGTCGCCGATAGGTTCTACCAAGGGTAAATCAGTTGATGAGATCTTGAGTCCGTGTAAGAAAAGAAGCTGGACGGATCAATAATTTATTCCCACTAATCTATACAAATAAATAAAATTGAAGTGTCTGTTTGTAATATCAAAATAACAGCTTTTTACTAAATGCATATGAAAGTATATAACGGTACCTATAACAAAACAACCATTTTAAAAATGTTTGTCTGTCTGTCTGTTTGTTCCGGGTAATCTCCGAAACGGCTGGACCTATTTTGACAGGACTTTCACTGGCAGACAGCTGATGTTACAGGGAATAACTTAAGCTACTTTTATTTTAGAAAAAGAATTAGGGTTCCGCGCAAAAAAATAAAAACCATGAAATCCAATATCTCCGCGCGGGTGAAACCGCGGGCGGCAGCTAGTTATATAATATGATTTATCACGGTACGACCGTGAATAGACTACAGACTTAGGCTAACATTCCACAGAAGCCAGGAAATAAAGAAAGAAGACTTGAACGTGACTTTGACTCGACTTTGACGCTTCTATTACAATGATGATAAAGACTATCTTGATGTTTGGTAAGTGGTTTGAATTGTATAGAATGGGCTTCAGCTTTCGGTGAAGTAAAACTCTTAATGCAGCTATAGTATGGTGATAGGGCATTTCCTATTGCTCGTCTTGCTAGCCACCACACTAGCTATCAGCCAAACAGAAGCACCTATCGGTATGTTCCGGCAGTGGCATCTGGGTAGCTACCCAGATGCCAGCTGGTAAATGCAATGGGATTGTGCAATGGCCACTTCCCGATGCTTTCCTCTCAATCTCAGGCTGATTATAGAATTAAAAGTATCAACCTATGCGTCATCGGTAGACACTATTTCGCGAAGCCAAAGTTATTTTAAAAGCAAATAGAAGATATTTTGAAAACACTTGTAGTTACATATAGAATATATTCTGAGTGGCACTGCAATTTTTATGAGCTGGCGAGTGGCGTTATTCTTACCATCAGACAAACGACCCCCTCGTCTTGTTACCCAATAGGATAAAAAAATAATCTAATGTTTTTTTTTATCGCTTACACTCATACCCCGCACTATAGGATTTCCTGTGTCGCAGGTAGCATGGACACACACAGATACACATCACAAACATCCAAGACCCGAGAACAAACTTTATGCTTACACAAAATCTGCCCCGGCCGGGAATCGAACCCGGGACCCCTCGCTTTGCAGGCAGGGTTACTACCAACTTGGCTAAGGAGCCGTCAATCAATGTTGTCATGTCATACTAATAAATAAGGCACACGATAGGTCGGTTCTTTGTACAATTTGTCATTTGGATCCACAGACTAGTATACCTAGACGCCGCATAATCCAAGCTTTGCATAAGAACACAATCGTCAAATGTTGGCGGAGGACGACGGCAGACGGCTCTTTATGATTGTTCAGTTCAAAACTTGTATATAAGGATACTTTTGGATTATCTGTAGGCCTACTTGGGCTTGTAGATTATCCAACTGTTTTTGTAGCTAGCTAGGTTAGATGTAGTGTTTATTTATGTATTAGCTACTTAATAAAGGCATTTAGCCCGTTATAAAAAACGCGTACATAAGACGAGTGAAGACGGCGTGTTGTGATTGGTTCGACTGGGCGGCTTTAAGCAGTGATTATGCTTAACCTTGACGAGCAGGGGTGCCCGGCTAATCGGAGTCTATAGGTTTAATAAAATGGTCTGTGTTTGGATAAAATCCATCAGAAAGTTTTTTTATTAAAGTCCGCGTTTATACTTTGATTTATTACTTTTTCGCCTAAAAATTATGCCAAGTTTTACCGTTTCATAGAGAAGTTGTTTTAATATGAACTTGGTAAATTAATGCGCCGTCCAAGTTTAATTAAAAACATTTCGTGTACTTATGAAATGTGTAAAAATATGTCTTATTTTTTCCGAGCTTATGTTTTGCACCAACACTTAATATTGGCCCCTTTCCTTTTTACAAATATTCAAGTTCAAAATCCCCAAAATAAACGAAGCGATATTTATGAAACTTTATACTTACGCATTAGCAAGAGACATATTTCTAAATAGTTAGAACATTTTTAAAACGTCAAATTTTAAAAAAGATAATGGATTAAATTTAAGGGTGCCATTCATTATACCGTGGCGTGGCACTGGAAACTAAACCTCAATATAAATATTTCTATTTGAGGCGGTTGTCTATTTGAAATAAATTTGCATTTATTAAAATACTAGGTTCTACCCGTGGTTTCAACCACGTTCCCACAGTAAACGTGCATTTTTCCGGTATAAAAAGTAGCCTATATATGTTACTCTCCGGTCCATAAACTAAATCTGTGCCAAAAATGACGTCGATCCGTTGCTGCGTGAAAGAAGGACAAACCAACAAACATACAAACACACTTTCGCATTTATTGTACGGGTTATAATCTCTGAGATCTTTGACGAGACTCAGTAAGGGGCAGCGTAGACGCTCAAGCAAACGTACGTTTGCTTGTCAGAATAACAACGCTTTTGCGTCAAGCGCGGGTTTCGTGATACTCGAAATGCGCGCTTGAGGCAGTGAGATTGTCAGTACCCGGTTCTAGTATTCAGGAGGATTACATTATCAGGGTTAGGTTAGGTCAGCCCTTTTGATGATTGTAATCCTCCTAAATTCTAACCACTTTGGACGAAATTCAAGGCTAACCTAATTCTTGTAAACAAATACACCAAAAATATCCTACGTCCCGTCCACGCCAAATACCAACCGTAGTATCGTATTGCCAGGATCGCCCAGGGAATGTCACTATTGATCTCCAAGCGACTTCCATTTGTATCGCCCTAGATACAAGACCGAAATTTCTGCAACATAGCGGACATGCTTCACATGCCTGTAATATTGTTGCTAAGCTACGGAGATCAGACTATTTTGAGTCTTAAAAGTCTTAGTTAAGCATCAAACTTCTTTATCTTTTGAGTCACTGACTAGATGAACAGGAGTTAGGTTGTATTGACAAACGATTTTACGGCTTATGGCTGTACACATAAGGCTTTAATTATCCTGCTGTGT
The DNA here is from genome assembly GCA_907269065.1 of Crocallis elinguaria. Classification (NCBI taxonomy): domain Eukaryota; kingdom Metazoa; phylum Arthropoda; class Insecta; order Lepidoptera; family Geometridae; genus Crocallis; species Crocallis elinguaria. Next base: position 7,560,861 of record OU026076.1, read on the forward strand.
AAAAGCTACCGACATCTGAAATTTTGAGCTTTGTAGCTGAGTTCCGTTGAAACGCTGAGGTTGGATAGTTTACATTTACAGTTGTCTTTACTTTAGATTGAGTTATGTACTTTGACTCAACTGTTGTAACGTTATTAGGCGTTGAGTACATTTACAAACATGAACTGTATTTTTTTTAAAGTGTGAACTATATACATTTCGACATCCTGAATAATTCCTAATCTATACAAATAAATAAAATTGAAGTGTCTGTTTGTAATATCAAAATAACAGATTTTTACTAAGTGCATATGAAAGGTACATTTAACAAAAACGAGTCATATGAGCCCAAATTCGTAGTTTTACTTGTAGCCACTGAAAAGTTCCACTATCCACCTCCTGGCTCTATCATCAGATCACCTCCATGATAACAAATTATTATATTTTTAATCAAACTACATATACATACAAAGTTTCATTTCGATACGACAATTAGAAGTAGGTTCAAATCGACTTCCAAGATTTGATTACACAGTCAGCAAGCAATGAACGGATTTATAAGCGTCTTAAAAATGTAATAAAGAATGTTAGTTCGCTCATTTCTGCAAAAATAAAATAGTATGCGCAAAAATCGTTTCCCAGTGAGTAGTTTCTCGATGTTCCCAGTGTAAGAAAATCTGGAAAATTACTTAATGAAACTTGGAAGACCGGACCCAAAAACCTCAAAATCTATACTAATTACTCGCTTTACATCACTTCACTCGATACCGTAAATTGGTCGATTTCTCCCTTATGCAAAACGTTACAAATTACAACGCATTACGGTGTAGGCGATAAATCCCGGGATTTTCGTAGCCCCATCCCCTAATGTATCGGAAAGAATCGACTTACTAGATTTGTCGGGAAAACCGGCACCTTCTTACTGCGAGCTGGGTTTTTTCGGAAAACCCGCGGCAGGTGTTTTTATCAGAGAATCCAAAAAGGTACTCGGGCGTGTCTTGAAAAAAAATAAACATCCTTTTTATTTTAATATAGAATTTTCTGACGTGTTCGGTAAGTTTATTTGAAAGGAAAATTCCAGGTGAGAATTTCGTAAAACATTAGTCTCAGGTATATCTGCCTTAAGTGATTGATGAAAGGCGTTATCTGAATAGGTACATTGCTAAAATTATTTTTTCCAGGACAGGATAAGCCTCTTACGTCTTTCGAATATTATTTTATTTCGTGTTGAGGTCTCAACATATTTTTGGCACTTTTATAAAGTAAAACGTCTGTATTTTACAAGCATTCGTTTTATCGTTATTTGTTTAATTTTTGGAAGATTATTGACTATACCTATAACAGTAGATTAAAAATTAAGTAAAAAAAAATGCCATTTAAAACTCTCCTCTGATGTAGAAGGAAGGTAATCTAGAAAGAACGTGAACTAGAAGGAAGCGTATGTAGGTAGCGAACTGCGAAGTCTATTCACCCGTTCTTATCATATCTTGGACGGTCCAGTAACTGGATGGGTGTTCCCTAATGGCATTTACAATTGAATGCTTCTGTGCTTAAGGGCACGATAAGCGATCGGGCTTGTTTGTTGTAGGCGACTACCACTTACACCAGCATACAAAATAACATAGAAAAAAAAAACAAATGATACCTATAAAATAAGAATTTTTCCTTTCAAACAAGCTACAAAGTAGTACTGACAACGCTCCAGTTCGCTCAGCAATAAGGTGATTGCGTTCCTTTCTCTCTGTCTATAAGACAGATGATAGTGAAGTTGTAAAAGCAATCATAATGCTTAATTTTACCGTTTCTAACATTTCTGGATCTTTTACACACACAACACAAACACCGTGTTTGACAAACTACGATATTGATATCTTCGGTAATAATCAAACGAAATCAGTGCAAAGGCAATGTTCACAGTTCAACTAAATTGCAGCAGTAACTTTTTTTTTGTTTTATTTGGTATCGAGACGAGCTGGTCGTTTGCCTGATGGTAAGCATAACGCCGGCCCATAACAATTGCAGTGCCACGCAGAACTTTGAAACACAAAGGCCTGCGCGGCACTGCAGTGCGCTCGTTACCCTGAGACATCCAGGTATTAAGTCTCATAAGCCAAGTAATTTCACTGGCTACTCTGCTCATCAAACCGGAACACAGTAATGCTTGCACACTTGCACGAGCAAAGCGGTGGTAACTACCCAGACGGACACTCGCAGAAGAGTTAGTCCGACGTGTCGCAGCACATTACGTAGTCCTTTCGAGAATTCAATCAAAGCTGCGTCGGCTAACGAGTTATACACAGTTTACAAAACTTTGTAGTAAAACACTCGCTGCAATTTAAAACAGAGAAGCGTGAACGTTTCGTTAATTAAAAAACTTTAAAGCATATTTTCCTCTCATTCTGGCACTTCATTAAAATCAGAATCCTTTGAAATGTTTTCGTAGTTAAAATGCAAAACACACGGCGCCACAGTGGCGAGATGAACTCAATTATCGTGCTAGAACGTTCCGGGAAAAATCCGGCTCGGATGAAATTTTAACATGACAAAGAACTGTGGCACGGGCGGTCGGCGACCCTTGCAAATATTCTGAATTCTTTAGATGCCGGTACAGTTGCCAGATTTTGGGTTTACCTTTCAATTTGCGGCTTTCTTTATTCTTGTGGAATAATTTTGTGATGGGAGCACAATCATGGGATGTTTGTCGGAACCTCAGAAGAAAAGTCGAATAATTTATGGGATCACTTTGTTATCGATCGATTTGTTTATGTGCCCAGCGGCGCGAGTACGGATCTTTTCGATAAATATAATTCGATAAAATTGACAGTTAAAATGGATAAAGTGGGTTTTATCGAATTTTACTGTCAATTTTATCGAATAAAACCCACTTTATCGATTTTAAATGTCAATTTTATCGAATTTTATTTATCGAAAAGATCCGTACTCGCGCCGCAGGAACAAATAGATTGATCAATGTTTATATCAGCAGCTTTATCTTTATTCCTTGAAAAATCAATATATTATAAAAAAAACTCCTCCCTCACCATACACTCAATTCCTTTAACCGTAATAGAAATTCCTATATATCTATGATATTATCACAAGACTTCTTCACATTGGCACCTTGTAAGGAGCACAAAAACCTCAAATCATAATTAAAAATTGCCAAATTTTGAAAAGCTATATTACTTACTTGATAAAAGTATCAGTCTAATCTCAGCTAAGATTATATAAAGTGAGTAATTTACAGTTTAAATTCCGCGATAAATCGATTTATCGCAGAATTGAAACTATAAATTACTCACTTTATATAATCTTATTTAAAATGGATTTCCGCAAAGTAACGCCTGATTCCATCAAATATCTAATCTCAGCTCTTATTTTATAGTATTGTTTTAGAGGCGTATACTGACATCACGCTAAAGTTTTACTAGTCTTAATTCCTGTGTTATCCAACTGCTTTTATACATTAGTTAATGTAATGAGCCATAGTATTTATGTAGTAACTAAGCAGATATAATCGACATAATTATAAGAACAGTTATCGGAATAATTTACGGTATGAACGATATCCTCGACGCTTGAGGTCTATTTGCATTTCTTAAGACTATTTGACTGCGGTAATGTGATAATGAAGTCGACGATAGCGCATTTTCCAAAAGATATATTTGGACTTGAAGGCAGTTTATAGCTATCAGGAACATTCCTTGTAAATTCGAAATATTTAAAATATTTTGTTAAATAATGGGGAAATCCAAGTACTCTATAGCAACACTGAATGCTTGTTGGGTATGTTAAGAATTTAGTACAAACACAAATGATATGAGCTTTGAGGCGGTATGCCAAAAAAAATGTTGCTCTAGGGTAGACTACCTGTTTGATCAAAGAACGGGTATGAATTATTTTTATATACAGATCACGTACACCCCAAATGGGGTGCCATAAAAGCGTCCTCTACTACAAAACCGCTACCTAAGGTATTTTATAAAACGTGGCAACTGGATAAAAATCGCTTTTGAAGATATTATTTATAGTAAAACCGTTTGTCAACCCAAAGGTATAATAAAGTATAATAACGGTATAATAAAGTAGATTTTTACGACCTACAAAAACATTCCGAATCCAATGTATCGCGCTAAAAAAACTGCTCTAATGGCAGGGGCACTCCTTGTTTTCCAATGACACTTCTGTTTTCCGATGACACATGTAATTCTTATGCAAGGACACTCCTTTTCCAAATCGTCGCGGTAACAAACCCAGCGTAGCATACACTTAATGCTACGGTGCTACGAAACTACATCTAACTGTATTCTAACTGAAATACCCGTAGCGCTCCGTAGCATTCCAAATATAGGTGCGGATAAAATAGTTTAACTACTCGGAAATAGTACCTTAAACATAAATGGATCATTAAACCTAATGTTGTGTACATGAAAACCTTTATGGTGTGAGTGCTGTCCAATGTTTAACAGCACTGTCACACCAACCACACGATCCGCATCCGCATTTTATTGCAAAGTTTTCTAAGTGATGTCAAGCTTAATTTTTTTTTTTTGGATTTGTCAAAAAATGACAGACTTGTTAAGAAATTGCTTTGTGTGCACTTGCTGTATCTCTCGATACTCGTATCTCGAAGGTTTTTGATAGGGTCTGGCATGACAGCTTAATTAGTAAGCTTCCAGAGCACGGTTTGCCCATGGACTTTACGTTTGGATATCTGACTTTTTGAGGGAAAGATCAATTCGAGTAGTATTTGAGGGCTGATCAAAATATGGCGATCAATGCGGAGGTACCTCAAGGGTCCGTCCTCTCTGCGACCCTCTTTTTGCTACACATAAACAATCTGCTCAAACCCGGTATCTTCGGAAACCCGCTAAAAAGAGTCAATTTCATTTCGACTTCATCTTCTTGGCGTGTCATTGATTGACTCTTTTCAAAAAGCAGGTTCCGGTTCTTTATATGGTATAGATCGGTTCATAGGCATAGGGTCCGGTTCTTTATATTGGAGATCGGTTGAAAAATCGATCGTCAGATCTGATATCAATTCTACTAAACAAATGTTTTGAAAATTGCTTTAAAAAAGCGACGAACCGACTTCAGTGACAAACTACTGAACCGAGTTTGATGAAATTTCTATGGGACCAATCTGAAAGTATACCCTTTCAACTAAAAAAGAATTTTCCAAATAGGTTTATAAATGACCGAGATCTGAGGTAACATACATAAAAAAAATACCCGACGAATTGATAACCTCCTCCTTTGTGGAAGTCGGTTAAAAATGCTATGGTTACGTCGCAAAATGATTATTTTAGACTCTTTCGGTGCTTTATACGAGCAGCTCAATCATTTTTATCTTGTCTCCTATAGCGGTCATCAATAAACCATTAAATAGTAAACCAATCTTCACCAAAGTTATCATTTTGCGTGTGCTCTTACCTGACAAACAGACAGTTAAACAAACAGGCAAAACGCTTTGCTCGTGAAGTCTGCCGTCAAGCCAGTGTGCAAGCATTTCTGTGCTCCGGTTTGATGAGCAGAGTATCCAGTGAAATTACTGGGCTTATGAGACTTAATACCTACCTAATGTCACAGGGTAACGAGCGCACTGCAGTGCCGCGCAGGCCTTTATGTTTCAAAGTTCTGGGTGTCACTGCAATTATGGGCCGTCGTTATGCTTACCATCAGGCAAACGACCGGCTCGTTCCGTTACCAAATAACATAAAAAAAGGAAGTAAAATGTTCAACCAAAGGCAACATTCAAGTTGTACATTCAACAATTTCACACGCATGAATTGTCGTTACCTACGCCATGTTTACGTCCATCGGCCAAGGAACGTGACGTCAAGAGGAAGGTCAAGAGCGGTGGCACGCTGCACTTGACAACACGTGCCTAATGGCCCGGCAACCCGGGCCGGGCAACGCGTGCTACACGTGAGGCCAAAGTTTAGTTTACAACCAAAAAATACACCTTTGTTCGCGACTACGTGCTTTTGCCTCATTGGGATGGTTTCATATCCACATTTCTTTTCCACGAATGACCACAGCCCGATATCACGTGATGTATGAGCCACGAGCCGCCATTGGTTGATATTTTAATTGTTCCTCGCCCTCCATCCACGATTTTTGTAGTAAATTATTATACGCCTTGTTAGTGAACGAGAGCACATCTTTTATTGAAATATAGTAATTAGTACCCAGTAATTAGGTAGTCACATCAAGTACTAGCCACGCTAAGCACTGTACAACCTTTGTTACATTGAATAAGATTGTAAATAGAATTGTGTGTGTATATTATATGTTATTTTAGTTTATGTTGTGAATAAATGCCAATAATTTTGGAATTATTAATTTAAATTTTACTAATTTCACATTTATGTCACGATGGAGGCGGTCTACCACGTGATATAAAAGATCTTTATTAGCACCTGTCCACGCAGGGAGTCAATTAAAAAATAACATGTTTGTTTTCAATTATGCATCACAAAGTCATAATTAAAGAGATCCTACAAAACTTCATTTAATGTTCTCTCTCACGTTGCGGTTTCTGTGCCGAGAACTCCTAAGGATGCCACGTGTTGAGCGCACCTGCTGTTGAAAAACGTGACTTTTCAAATTGCTAGAACACTTTAAGGTTTCTTTTGTTCTAAATACTTTTTATGGTTTCCATTTTAAATTGTTTGCTTGCGAAAAGCTCGGGACTTACTAAGTGAGCAACGTGATGCTGTTTGCGCTCAGGGCGTACCTGTTTACTTTTACAGTTTACTAAAAGTATATTTTCGTGATCATTTTCAAATGCTAATTTATAGAAATATCGCGGTTAGGTAATCAAATTATGACTGTGAAACACTAAACATTAACCCCCTTATTCATAAATGCTCAGTAAGATAATCTATACTTTAAACTGCTCTGTCAACTTCTCGTTGACGGAAGATGTTACGCGTGAAAACGAGACAAAACACTTTCTAGTAGTTAACTAAATTACGGAACGTCTATGAATAAGGGGGGAAATCCTTATTCACGCTATCCCTAAAAAACGTTAAATTATCTAATAACTCTATTATCTATTAATAATCTATTAACTAGTTAAGATTTTATGGATTTCTTTTTATTTAATTTATCATGTTTGTTAGAGAGATTTCATTCTTATGATTGACCCTATCGATTAATGCCATAAAAGTACAGGATGTTATTTTTCGGATTTTAGCCGATTCGATTCCCGAGTGTACTAAGCGAGTTTTCGAAAATCTTTGAATGCAGATTTGTTTCTTATTAAAATAATGGAATGTTTCCTTTGAGTAAAATTTGCTATCTCCAGTATTTACAGTACTTTCCTCCGAGTGCGGTTAAAAAATTCCACCCTGTATATTTACTACCTTGATCCAACGGCTCCCTGCAGTGAATGGACACATGAATGTAATAAACATAAAAACAACGAAATATATTTCATACGCGAACGTATCTGGAAGTGAAAAGTGAGGCTATAGATATACCTGTGAAGTCTATACAATCTAATAGTTATCTTATTGGTTTTTCATTTGAGTTATGTCTGTCTTTTTTCATAATTTGCCATACTCGTTTGTCCTCAAGTGTAACATTCGCAAGCAGCCTCATATAAAACGAGCGGTAATAAGGCTGTGAGGCCACTCAATGGCTCAGAAAACGGGGTGTAGGTACTTAGCTCAATGAAATTTCCGCACCAGAAGATATCAGGTTCAGTAATTAATCAAGTCGGATGCCGCAGTATGCTTAAGATTTATGAGCTTAACCGCATTAGTTAGCAGATATTGTGAACAGAAATAAGCCACCTTTTCTAGCGAAACACAACCTATAGAATGGTTAATAATGGCTCCAAAAAAAGTTTTTTAACTGAGTTAGGTAAGGTTCTCAGTTTGATGTGATTGCTTTTTGCAGTAATAGTTCTTTGTTAATAGTTATTGGTAGACGAGACGACATAATTTATAGTTTACTTATTTTGGTCAATATTTTTATGGAATAAATATAGATCTTGACCGCTAATTCCATTTTTTTCCTATATCTAAATAGTTAGTAACTAAGAAACGCATATTTTTAGGAGCCTTCACGAAAAGCACGAATTTTGAACCTAGTGCTAGAACTACCTATAGCTTTCCGGGGCCGCAGAAAGTTCCTACCAGTATATAACCGTAAGACCGAGAAAAAATAGCTCGTCTGGCCCATATACCTATAAAATCTATATATATGCAAAAATATTTTATCAATCCATTGCTCCGTTGCTGCGTAAAAGAACAAACCAACAAAAACACTTTCAGAGATTGTTCTTGTTTCAAGAATTAAATCGGAACCTCGCTCTGTTTTAATATATGAAGTGGTTATCAAATATATATCATTTAATAAATATAATGGTGAAAAAAAATATATCATTTTAATAAAGTAGGCATTCCTCTTTCAGATAACTCCATTGTCAACAAAATGGAGAGAAGCCATAGAGAAGCGCATCGAAGAAGAGAGGCAATTGACTATCCTGGCTGTGGGGAAAGGTGCCAGAGCCCACCCGGGGCAGTTCTGGAACCTCCCTGGCACCTTCCTTTTCACTGTATATGTGATGACAGCCTTAGGTATTTTTATGTAATAAACAATTAGTACTTAGTAATTCGTACTCTTATTAATATGGGGGCGATAAAGCCTGCACTGACGCCCTGCTTGGGGTGTTTTGAGCATTTCCCCCTGCCAGCATCTACACAAGCCATCCCAACTCCTTGACGTAAAGGAGTACGGCCTTGGATCGCTGGCATAACTGTTCCAGTGATAGAAGCGATTTAACCACCGTCCAGTATTACTAGGTATGTCCAATGATGACGGTGGCCTAGGTATTCATTTTTGCCTAATTATAGAAACCAAATTTCTTTAATTTTTTTTGCTCATAGCTTTGTATCTTTGGACAGGTTTCGGCGCTCCAGTACCGCACACCGTTTGGGGTCGAACTTCAGCCCTCATCTACGCATTAATAGCTGTCCCGGCCCACATTTATCTCAGTAAGTCTACGTATCCACATACGTCCAAACACAAAGTCGAGCAGTATTTCTCTATCCAGCTTACAAATCAAATCAAACAATTTATTTGCCAGAATACAGTAAAATATCATGGTCATAATTAAAATATAGGATCTGTGTATTCAGCCTGCAAGCAGACGTGCAAATATTTAAGATTTATTATAGTACATTCCAATTTTAAGAATCTAAAAATTCCTTAACACTATAAAAACATTTTTTTAAGAGACAGTCACTTAATACTTTACATACAGTAAGAGCCCAGTAAGGTATATAACTACTGAAGCAGCTTTGACGATCATTCTTCCCTTGGTCTACATTTTTTGTTAAGTATACCTGATAAGTTAGTGATTGACAAATAAATAAACTGATATTATGTGACGAATAGAAATGTAGGTACCTACTGAGCTTATTTTTGCCCACGGACCTAGTTTACATACAAACAGGACAATTCGATTGGCGTATTCGTAAACCAAATGCGGCTGACGCATTCAGTGACCGAACTATAATGTAAGCGCACCCTAAATGATACGAAACTGGCTTGAAATTTTCCCATTGTCTTCTCTATCTTGTAGATAGGTACATTTCACCAATCACCCTGTTGTAATACGCCAAGTTAATAATATGTTTTGTGCTCTAGTGGTAAACGCCAGCACATGCTTAATAGTGAAATTGGAGGCGTGTTGCCGCCGTAAAAGGAAGATCTGGAAAGTAATAACTGATGTAGGGGAAAACACTACATCAAAAAACAAAACAGGTAAGACCTCTTTAATTATTTTCTTATTGAATTTTCTGTAGAGATTTTTTTAACCACCTCGGTCCACTAATAGGGTTGTTGCATGAAACATGAAATACAAAAGTATGTCGTTATACAGGTTTAAGAACATCACATTAACACAACAAAAATGAAATTCACAGAAAATATAAAGATACTGTATCGAAAAGTTTTCCGAATACGATTTTTTTATTATCATCCAATAATAATTTAAATTCTAATTTTAATGATACTATCAGATTCTTTACATTATAATTAATAAAAAAAATGTATGATAACTATTAATCGCAGTTTTTCACGGTCAAAATCTAATAATTTAAGTACAACTATACGTTCAGCGTATAGAAAATGTGACGTCACGCTTTCTCCCCAATTTGTACGAAGCGTTTTAACGCTCAGTACGCCCGACTTTTTTTCCGACCCGAATTTTCAACGTTTCTAGCGTTCAATTCCAGTGATTCTCAGGAGATAACGAATGTGTCATAAAAAATGGAGTCAACATCCCTATTGCCAATCACAATTGACGGCTCTATTTTGGTAAACTGACTGTAAAGCCTCCGGGATCTATTTCCGGCCGGGACAAACTTTGTGTGGTGAGCGTAAACATTTTTTCTCAGAACTTGTATATTAGTGATTTATATCGGTATGCTCATGCCACCTGTTACACAGGGAATCTTAGCGCATGGGCATAACATTAAGGCGCGGCTAAAGCAAAAAGTCCGAAAAAGTCCTGTTTTTCGTCGCACAAGTCTCCGTTTTCATAGATATTACAAGCAAACTAAATACAGTACAAAAAAGACCCTTAAAAATTAATTTTGTATCGAAATGCTCAATTGTTTGAGCGATTACTATCATATTATTTATGTTGTAACCAAAAATAGGAAATTTAATCATCCAAAGACATGTTATATAAAAATATTTAATCTTTATGGTTCTCTTTTACTACGAAATAACCTTCAACTAAAAGCAAACGCATCACCATTAGCAACCTTATTTCAGTATACACTTTTACTAGGTGGTAGGACTAACTCTTATGCAAGTGTCTATCTAGGTTGGTACCACCGCTTTGCTCGTGAAGTCTGCCGCCAAGCAGTAATGTGCAAGCATTACTATGTTCCGGTTTGATGAGCAGAAGTGCCAGTGAAATTACTGGGCTTGAGACTTCATACCTAATGTCTCAGGGTAACGAGCGCATTGCAGTGCCGCGCAGGCCTTTGTGTTTCAACGTTCTGAGTGGCACTGCAATTATTATGGCTGCAATTATTATGCTTACCATCAGGCAAACGACCAGCTCGTCTCGTTATCAAATAACGTAAAAAAAATTATACCTAACGGAACGCACTTAGTAGGTAGTGGTTCTTGGCAGCATAATAGTTAGTCACACCTATTAGTCCTTAACATTACCATTAACTTGTTTACTTGCCACGACAGTACGCATCCCAACGCGAAAATTAAACTGGGTAATACCACAGAATATATAATAGTACAAGGTAATACCCATTTCCCTGCCGAGCGATAATGTCGCTAACTGATCGTTAAGCGTTCATTAACCGTAGCTTACGGTTTATTTTATGAAGCGTTTGCCCTGTCTTGGAATCATTAATTTTGCGGTGTCCATCGTGGTAGGTACTAACACAAAACAACAAACAACAACAATCAAACAAACAGTTTCCTTGTTACCACAAAAAACAACTTTTATAAAAGCCTGTTTAGCTTGAGAATGTCCCTAGATAAACGTCTGAAATGATTAGAAATATCACAACAGAGTTGAGTTCTACAACGATTAGACACTCGTAGAATCAAGTGGTTGTTCATATTTAAACACGCGACTAATGCGCGAGCATGTATATGTATAACCCTAAGTATACAAAGGATAACACCTTCACGCTAAGGGGCAACGTAGACGCTTATGCAAACGTACGTTTGCTTGTCAGAATAACAACGCTTTTGCGTCAAGCGCGCATTTCGAGTATCACGAAATCCGCGCTTGACGCAAAAGCGTTGTTAAGCGTCTAAGGTGCCCCTTAGAGCCTAGAGGTACGTAATACTTTACTTCTTCATTTGGGAACGATTGGATCGTTTTTGTATTCGGCCTCATATGGCCCAGAATAGTTTTTTGGTAGATATTTTTTTTACGTCCTGTACCTATTAGTTTATAATTGAAATTGTGAAAGAGATATTTTTATTACAACCTCTGTAATCTCTTTATCCAAAACACGGCTAAGAATCGCGGTGAGAAACCAAAGAGCTCCATATAGATTTCTTTTATCATTGTAAGAAACCAACAATACCTACTAGTCCGTGAACCAGTGATAAATATAACAAAAGAACCGGCTTCTTTTGTTAAATAGGTCCATATACCTATTTTGTTTTAAACCTATATAGGTACCTACCTAGTTCTTCGCAATAACAAACAATTTATGATTTCAGAAATGCAGAACAGCAGTAGAAATGTAAAATTGAAGAAACCCTCGAAACACGGAAATCTTAGGAAGAAATTATTGGTAGGTACTTATTTATTTACTTATAATACGTATGTTGAGGGTGAAGCCCCTGCTTACCCCAAAGCAGCATAAGTACACTTACTAACAAATTTAAAAAACAATTGCCTATCTATCAATTTTGCAATCGCCAAACCCTCTCTTTGCCGTAGGATTTGCTGTGGGTGCCGTGCGCCTGCCACGGCGTTCCTCTTGCAGCAATACTGTACTACGCATGCGGAGCGGTTGCGTTCGGAATTCTTCGCAACCTGCCAGCCATCGATACCTTTATGTTCCCGCTAGAATTTACTACCACAGGAGGGCTGGAACATGTAAGTGTGCCTTTCAGCTTTTTTTCAGTGTCTTTACTCCAGCAACCTGTGGCCTGTTGGAGCAAGTATTCGCGCCGAGCCTACAACGCCCTCCGAATGCAATATAACAAATGACTTTTAATAAAACCGCGAATATATCGCAATATTTGAAATTTCATCCCCATTTTTTCACCCTCAGGGGTATGTTTCTTTAATAAAATTCTTAAATAAAATGACCACCCTGGAGATAGGTATACACTACTCATTAAAAAAAAACATTTATCTCGCGGTTGAAAATTAAAGAATTCGAGTTAAAAGATCGCCACAAAAACAAAAAAGACGAAATGAGAATCTCCTTCTTTTTTGGAAGTCGGTTAATAAAATAGTTACCTATACTTAAAGAAACCGGTTGGCAGACAACTGCCCGGTCGGTGTCGTCAAAGCAGTTGCAGAAGAGACTGTTGGAGTCCGACTTCGTTGTAATTAATCCAATCTCGCTGTTAAATAAGAACTGTCCCCCAAGAACTTGTCTACTCGTAGTTTAGGTTTTTTCTTAGTTCACATATTTATTTGACATCGTATTTCAGGTACGAGGCTACGTGCGAATGCTATACGGGATTTATGTAGAAGGCGCCATGGGTCTGCTGTCGTGTGCTATTTTGTCCCTGAAGAGGCACAGCAGTGCTAGACTCAACACCATCGCTGAGACCTTTAGACTATTTCAAGTAGAACGACCTAAGACATTGTCCACATAGGTCCTAACATTAACTGAAAAAGATTTAAAAAAAATTGATTACATAGTTATGTAACAAAATCCGTGAACCAAACAGGGGCCTGTTTCATGAAAAATATTATTCTAATATTATGAGCTTTTTTTTCTTTTTTCATATAAATACTGATAATATTACTTAGACTAATATTTTTTATGAAACAGGCCCCAGAAAGTAAATAAAGTATGTACTTATGTAAATATAGGACTAATTAAGTTTGTTTGGACTAAATTAGTTTGTGTTCTACGGGCAACTTTTTTAAAGATGTAAATTTCTACTAATTTCTATAGATCTTCTATACAAATAAATAAAATTGAAGTGTCTGTTTGTAATATCAAAATAACAGCTTTTTACTAAATGCATATTATGAAAGTACTAGCTGCTGCCCGCAGTTTCACCCGCACGGAGATATTGGATTTAAAGGGTTATAATTTTTTGCGCGGAACGCCAAATATTTTCTAAAATAAAAGTAGCCTAAGTTTCTCCTTATAACATCAGCTATCTGCCAGTGAAAGTCCGGTCAAAATCGGTCGAGCCGTTTCTGAGATTACCCGGAACAAACTACTGGCAGATAGCTGATGTAATAAGGAGTAATTTAGCCTATTTTTTTTTTTTTTTCGTGGGGAAATCCTCTTGGATACCTCTCTGCGGTGGGGGTTCCACAGAGAGGTTATGCCAGATTCTTACTGGCTAAAACCCCACGTTTTCCTGCCATACGCCAATTGTCGGAATTGCGGGAACGGTTCGGAATCTTCCGCGGTCCCGACGGCGCTTGTCCGATGGACTCAAACCCCGGCGACTTTGTACTCCATGTCCACCATCACTGTCATTTGCGCACGCGTCATCTCGAGGCCCGACACTGAAAGGAAACACCCCCGTGGTTACCTCCCGGAAGGAGTAATTTAGCCTACGTGGGCGAAGCCGCGGGGCACGGCTAGAATTACAATGAATCTATTCAACGTAAAACAAATCATAAAACACACGCTTGTGTTTGCACTAAAAGTTCGAGCCGACTAACTAAAGGAGATTGTTGTGGGCCAAACACAAATAAAACTGTGTTTATAGTATATAGAAACAACCCGACAAGCGCGAGTTGAACTCGCGTGGAGAGTTCCGTACGATTATCCCAAGAACAAATCTAACATTGTTGAGGAATTCCCCTCCTTGTCTAAAACAGACACATGTCTTAATTTTAAAATCTATTGTAGGTAAGTACCTACTAGGTATATACGTAACAACAACAGCATGTCAAATTATACTCATTCAGGCAACGATTTACGCCCGAAATTAATAAGGGATCCTAATTCGTTTTTTTGCTGTATAACTGTCAAAAACAATCCCATTTTTAAGTTTTACTTGTCAATAACACATCCACGGTTCAAGATAGGCATCTAAAAATACGTCGAATTGTTGGGAATTTCGAATTTTAGGTGCTAGCTAGGCGAGGAGTTGAAAATTTCATAGTGGCAGGGATATAAATGAAAAGAAAATATAAATTTAATGGTTATTTTATTTACCTACCAATTCCTACACACTAGTCAACGGCTATTTACAGCTTTGATCATCCAATCATGCGTTATTAATTATATTCAACTAATCAAATTTATCTTTCAACTAAGTAGATAACTTATTTTGAGGCAAATATCTAATTTACTTTTTTGATAAATGTTAAATCAAAAACGTTTTATTTACCATATATTATTATCACAGAATTGCAACGAAACAATGGTACAGAGTTACCTATTTTGGTAAACTAAACAAAATTAAACAACATAAGAGAAAGATGCAATGTCGATATAATGGGAATTCTAATAATTTTAACATCGTATTCATATTAGAAATAATGAAAAAATTACATTTGAAGTTGCTTCTGACTAAAAAGGAAAAATTTCTTTCGAAAGCGGAATCAGGTGGTCTCCCAACCAGTCACACCAAACGAGTCTGTTACGTACATACGTACTACGGGAATTCTCAAAACAAATGTTGCAACCGGTAAGTGTGACTCGATGTGAAAAAACTTCCTACCGGGTCACAGTGTAACTCGTTTGATGTGACTGGTTGGGAACCCACCCGGAATCACACCAAAGTGAACATAATCGAAAAAAAAGACGAGACGAGTTTTTGTCTTTCTTCTGGAATGGTTCCTTCTATGGAAACTCTGGAGGTCGTGTTACTAAAGTAATTTGAATAACTATAACTTGGAATAATTCTTCTACAACGAGAAATATTTAGTCTCAATCTCAAAGATTTGAATATGAGTTCTAACAAAGAAATCACAAGGCTTTAGTTGACTATTCCTAATAATACACTAAGAAATGTGTTAACGGATCTAAGAATTTAAATTAGAAAGAAAAAACATGAAACACTTTTGAGATATTATCACGATTTGATCCTAAACAGCCAAGATTGAGGCGAAAAAAGCTCTGCGGCCCATAAATTGGATCTAATTAGGTATTCAAAAAATCACGTTGATCCTTTGCTACGTTACTCATTACTGCGTGAAAGAAGGACAAATCAACACACCAACAAACATAGTTATGCATATATAATAGTAAAAAAATAAACAAATTTATTCAGCGAGCCGTTCACGCGCGCACTTAAATAACTATTAAATACTATTGTAGGTATTTTAAATATCTTTGCGGATTCGATATGTCTCATACTATCCACTCTGTACCGAATTGCCTTTAGATATATTTAACAAATAAATAAAATTGAAGTGTCTGTCAAAATAACAGCTTTTTACTAAATGCACATAAAAGTACATACGGTACCTCTAACGAAAACTCTACTTTAAAATTGTTTGTCTGTTTGTTTGTTCCGGCTCATCTCCTAAACAGCTGGATATATTTTGACGCGACTTTCACTAGCAGATAGCTGATGTTATAAGGAGTAACTTAGGAAACGTGGGCGAAGCCGCGGGGCACAGCTAGTAATAAATAAAATTTAAAGATTTAAACATTTCTTCACAAAGAACTTAAATTCTTAACACAGAACAAATAAATACAATATTTTGACAACAACATAGTTTTTGATCAGTTCATTTATTAGATCTCATATTTAAACCATAGCCTACTTCCTAGCCCTTGTTCCTATTAGATTCCTTGACGTCATCCTCGTGAGTATCCGGAGCGGCTTCGGTGGATTCTGGAGCAGCGTTGATGGACTTCTTATCTCTTAGCGCCTCTTTAACTGCGTCCACAATGTTGTGTGGTTCAGCCACGGACACTTTCTTACCTGTGGATTTTTAAATATGAACACCTAAGTAAGCACATCATGTTTACTAGCTGGTAAACTTTGCTAGAAAGCGGATAGCCTATGTTGCATTCCGCCTAGATCCGTTGTAACTAGACGTTAAATTTACAGTAAATTGTACAAGTGAATTAATCTGACTGACTGAAAATATATTCCAACTTTCTCATGTTCTTGTTTAGAAAGTGAGAGACTGAAACTAAAATCAGGTTTAAGTATGAAGTATCAGAATCGACACTGTTATTTAATTTGTACAATTTCAGACACAAATTAATTTGTTTTCTAATATATGATTAATGCAATATACAAAAACGAGAAAAGTCAAATGTAGCTACTGGAGTTTTTAGACATGTCTATAATTTTTATATTCATGTACTTTATTATACTCCATGGATTTTCTACTGCTTGTGTATACTTAATTATTACAACTTTACAAGTGAATATGAAAATAAACTAAATAGAGATGTTGACTGTATTCAAATTAAAATATAATTTTGCCACGAAACGGTAGTTTCCATGCTAGATATCTTAAAAACACAATAAATATTATTTCTTTATTTTGAAGGAATTTAATTTTGCTTTAATTTTCTTCTTTATATGTGGTCTTTGCGGAGCTGCCACAATTTTGCCAAATTTCATAATTAAATCAAAATGTAGTCGCTCGACAGTAAACACCAATTACGTCACTCGTTCACAAATATTATAGCTGTCAAAGGGTAAAACGGTAGGTAGACACGTGATAGAAATTCAAAAAAACACATTTGTTATATTTCTTTATTTTCAAGGAATGAAAATTTTTTAATAATAAAATCAGTCAAAGCCCTTTTTACCTATCTATGCATGTTCTTTGATTAGTCAAATAGTCACTTTTTCAATCTTTCGGAACAAGTGACGTCACATCCCAGTGACCAGTATTGGCGCTATAGAGCGCAATTTGAAACGGAATTTGAAATACATGAATTTTAAAGCATTACAAAACATTTTTAAGCTATCTTAAGTACTTACTACTTATTGTTTTAAACACTTTCCCAAAAATAGTCAACATCCCTATTATAACGTTAACGACTTATCAACCGAAGAAGAGAACAGAAGACTTACAAAAAAGCGCCTCATTTTCATTAAATTGTCTCACCTATGAAATCGAAACATAACCATAAGATTAGCTCCTACTGTAAATACAGGTTTTGTAGCATTTGATTACTATCTCATCTGCGGCGCAAGTACGGAAGTCGGTTCGATAAATTTGTCGAACCGAAAAACTCGATAAATTTATCGAATGTTGCGAGTACCGAAGTCTGATCTTAAAGTATTGTAGTAGCTCTATATTCTCTTTGGATTCGACCTAGTTATTCGATAACTTTTGCCGAAAGTATCGAGGTTCGATAAAAGTCGATAACACCCACTTTATCGATTTGAACTGTCAATTTTATCGAATTTTATCGATCAAAAAGTTCTGTACTTGCGCCACTGATTTAAGTGACAAATGTGGTCTAAGGCCGATATTCCACTCGTCAAAGACCTCCAAGTTCTGTCCCTTATTTTTGATCAAAGTTCTTTTGCCAGAAGCCCATTCCACTCGTCCCAGATCTTTGTCCAAGTTCTCTTAGTAAAGGGGTAACATTTTGGCATAGTGATCGGCAGCCATTTTGTTTTTTTAGCCTTACAATGTATAGAGTACATCAATACAAACAATAATTCAACATCATCATCTTCAGCCGGAAGACGTCCACTGCTGATCATAAGCCTCCCCCATAGAACGCGGGCTATGCCAGGCTTCATACTAAAATATTACTAGCCCCTTGCACAGTATTACACGTAGTTTGAAAAAATGGAGGAATTTCGACCTTATGTGTTGCCATTAATGTTGTCTTGAATTTTGATCAAACTGATGAAGGCATCCAAGTTCTTTGATCAAATGCAACTTGGATTTAGAGCTTTGATGAATGGAATACCACACTAAGATGGTAAATACCTGTGCAAGCTTTACTATGTTTCAGTTTGATGAGAAGGTAGTCCGTGAAATCACTGAGCTTATGAGACTTGATACCTAATGTCTCAGGATTCCGAGCGCACTGCAGTGCCTCGCAGGTCTTGGGGTCTCACAATTCTGAGTAGCACAGCAGTTGTTATGAGCTGGCGTTATGCTTACCATCAGGCAAACGACCTCCTCGCATCATTATCCATAACTAATAAAATCCTAGATCTGGCTCTTAGAAGATTCTGCCGAAACACACCGCTTATAGGTGATAGTTTTATATTTTGACGATGGTCGCTAGCCAGGCGGGCACTAGAAAATGTCCTACCACTGTAAGTAAACTGTAAGTCTGTACTCCTAATTCAGACGTATTCTCCTTTCAACTAACTAAAAATTCCGCCTTTACCCTGTGTTGTACACCCCTCGAGATTAAGGCCTGCAATTCCATTACTTTTATTACGTTTAGAAGGAAAAAGTCTGCGTACTTCAAGTCTACGCCCAATAAGGAAAACAACTCTGCGTACTTCACGTCTACGCCCAAGAAGGAAAAAACTCTGCGTACTTCACGTCTACGCCCAATAAGGAAAAAACCTCTGCGTACTCCACGTCTACGCCCAATAAGGAAAAAACTCTGCGTACTTCACGTCTACACCCAATAAGGAAAAAAGTCTGCGTAATTCACGTCTACGCCCAATAAGGAAAAAAACTCTGCGTACTTCACGTCTACGTAACTACCATTCTAGTTCAGTATTTCCAATCCTAAAATCAGGTCTATAGCATGATGGTGTGTGAGGGAAGTCAAAAGGATAAAAAATGAAACAACATTATCAATTCAACTTGAATATATTCAATTAAATATTTACAATCACATTAAAACTAATGTAAGACCATCATACTATTTACCTATTGATCCTTTCATACTCTTTCAGTAACTCACACATAAATGCACAGCCATAAAATGAGTTACAATGATTATTTACAATAGTGCGTCGACTGCAAGGGTAGTTACAACTCTTATTTTTAAAAAGTCGCCGTTTTTATCTAACCGATAGATATAGACCTCAATGTCAAACCGTCTGACGTTAAGTAAGCGGCAAACATCTTCAACAACAACAAAGCACCACGTGACCAGCGCAATACACGATTTATAGGCCTTTTTGCTACTGCGCTGGTCACGTGGTGCGTTAGTCTGTGTAAAAAGAGAAACGTCGTAGGAATAGAGATGTTGCATGAAACACAAAACACATAATTACTGTCGTAATACACGTTAAAGAACATCACTAATTTTTGTGAATTTCGTGTTCACACAATAAAAATGGAATTCACAAAAAATATATAATTTCCACAAAGTTACCGCTTTTTAAGCTAAACTAATTGCGAGAAAATAAATTAATTTTGCACAACACTCGTTTTCGATACAATATACTATCCAGCTGCCTTATCAGCTAACAATCTCGTGTTCGTTTTCAATACCAAACCGATTAAAACCAGCGGTCACTAGTCTTCGTGTGGAAGGAGTTGTCAATAGTTTTCGCTTCTTTTCGTTTTGTAAGAGCTTATTTCTTTAATAACCAGCGAAAATTCTAGACTATTCCTTCCACACGAAGACTAGTGACCGCTGGTTTTAATCGGTTTGGTATTGAAAACGAACACGAGATTGTTAGCTGATAAGGCAGCTGCGGCGCGAGTACGGATCTTTTCGATAAATGAAATTCGATAAAATTGACAGTTAAAATCAATAAAGTGGGTTTTATTCGATAAAATTGACAGTTAAAATCGATAAAGTGGGTTTTATCGGTTTTAACTGTCATTTTTATCGAATTTTATTCATCGAAAAGATCCGTACTCGCGCCGCTGGTTTGGTAATAACGATTATATAAATGTATCTATGCATAATATGAATTTTGAACGATATATTATATGTTTTTAGGAATTCTATTCCAGAAAAACCTATTGTCTCTATTTAATTTCGAAATCATTCAAACTTCATACAACTCAGGCTTCTCCTTTTTCTCTCTTTGTATCGTTCTTTCGTACCCTAAAGGTCTATCCATTTCCTTAGGGGTGGGAGAGTGATCGTCCACGAACTGATTTATCTTGTATCTATCGGAAGGGTCGTTGGCTATAAGCATCCAACTCCAAAATACGGCGAAAACGAAACCAATCAGAAAGTAGGGTCGATTGTTTTGATAACTATCGGCCATACTGTCAAAAAAGGTCCAAACTTTTGACTTGTCCCCTGTATATTCCGTATCGCGATTTGTGTGGTGTACGTTTTCAGTTTTTTCCTTTGCTTTCGATTTTTCCGCCTCACTCGCGGTTTTGGGCTTGTCTGTAAAATAAATTATCGTATTGCGATTGTAGACGGGCTCGGTTGGATTCCGAGATCCATATTTTTTATACTATAACGGGACGAGCTGATCGTTTGCCTGATGGTAAGCTAAACGCCGGCCCATAACAATTGCAGTGCCGTACAGAAATTCGAAACGCAAAGACCTGCGCGAACAGCACTGCATTACGCTCGTTACTCTGAGACATTCGGTATTAAGTTTCATAAGCCCAGTAATTTCACTGATTGCTTCGCTCATCAAACAGTAATGCTTGCACGACGACCAACGATTTTTAAGACGCGATCAAGTTTACTGGGTAATTGAATTCATTAATCCTCAAAGTAAACATCAATGACAAGCACCAGCGATGGTGGCGCCATCTGAGGTTGGCTTTGCCTGTTACCCTTGCATTCATTCCCATAGATTGTATTGGCGTAAGCGTGGGCGGAAAAAAAGGGCGTGGCTTTTGTCTATACGGCGCAGAACAAGCACAAAACAAATGTGACACATACAACCTTCCACACCGAGCCTCGTCTAACTCATGAAATCATTAAGCAATGCCTAGCGGTCCGTCTGAGACAATATCACTGTTTTCTCTTACCATCTCTATCATATGACACCCCGTGTATCTGCCCCGGGGTATCTTCTTCCAGCTCGGCGTAAGCGTATATGAGAGCCTTCTGCTTGGCCGATAGCGTCTTTGGTACCTGGAAATTGGAATTACGATTTTTTTTTATCAGCAAGAAGACAACATTTTGGACCACCACATTTCGACATGGTTTGTATCGACGCAGCTATCGCACTGTCCAATTATTGAGGGGCGAGAAATTCTTAAATATTTTTAGACAAGTAGAAATAGGTGTCGATTCTGTCGTTTCATACCTAAACCTAATTATAATTTCGCTCTCTCTCTTTCCAACACATAATATGAGAAAGAGATGGAAGATGTTTGACAGATCTAAGTGCTGTCAAATATCTTCCATCCTTGATAAATTACATGCACCGAAATTCAATGCAGTTAAATTTATACTAGACATAAGCAAGTGGATTAATTTGATATGTCTAAAATATATTCCATCTCTTTCTCATGTTTTTATTTAGAATGAGAGGTTGAAACTAAAATTAGGTTTAGGTATGAGATGAGAGAATCAAAACCATCATCTTACGTCATGTTCAAATTTTAGACAAAAATAGTTAGACATAGATTTTTTCGTAATCAATACAATTTTCTTAATTTTAAAATCTAGTCTGTGGTTCCGGTTTGTTCGTTTTTAAAAACAGAATCAAACAAACATACGCATACACACTCATACACCTGCGCTCATGTTGAGAGCAAGTGTGGCCGAGCATGTGCTACTTTCAATCCGACGCACCACAGTTCGAATCTCGGCTCGACCCCCTCATCAATGGCTCCTATGTATTATGAGCGGTTTTATAACACTCCCTCTTAAAATAGTGAGGAAACCCGCATGCTTAAGGGGCAGAATCCGGCGCGCCGCTATCTCGCTCGCGCATCTTAGCATTTTTGAAGATAAATAATCACTTAATATAATTATGAAAAATCGCACTCGGTGAAATTGCTGGCATTAACATTACAAAGGTACGGCAAAAGTATCATTTTGATCCGATCAAGTTTTCATACATGAAAATGGGCAAAACATAAAATCCCATTTTTAGGTTTGAAAACCTGAATGGAACAAAATGAAATTTTTGTGTAACCTTTGTAATGTCATTGTCAGCAATTTCACCGAATGCGATTTTTCATAATTATATTAAGTGATTGTTTAGCTTCAAAAATGTTGAGATGCGCGAGGGAGATAGCGGCGCGCCGGATTCTGCCCCTTAAGAACCACAAGATTCGATTACTTGATGAGCAGAGTAGCCTGTGAAATTATGTGGGCTTATGAGACTAAGGCTGAGATTCAGAGACGAATCTAAGCGTGGACTCACGCTTCCATACGTCAAAATTCTATACAGTTTTGACATATGGAAGCCAAAGTCTAGGCTTAGAATTGTCTCTGAATCTTAGCCTTAATGTCTTAGGGTAACGCCGTCCTCCCAGTTTCAGATTCCCTAGACACAAAAAATCATAGATGTTAAAGTAAGTGGCGTCTGGATTGTATGGAATAATTATTATGCTGATGGCGCCTACCCCAAAAGAAGTTTAGAGTTATGATTCTAGTAGTAAGTACCTGTATTTTAACGTGGATATAATGGTCACCATATCCATGCTGACTGACTCTCTTCATTCCCTTTCGTGACAGACGGATTGTGGTGTGGGATGATGTGCATGGCATTATCTGCAAGACAAAACAAATTTACTGGGTAGTATTTGTTACATATAACCAAATAGGGATTTTGAATGAATTGTACAGGTTTAAGAACATCATAATATAACACAGATAGTTAGCAATTTTTTTATCTCACCCAATAGTAATTTAAATGATACTGTAAGATTCTTTACATTTCAATGAATAAAAAATGTATGATAACTATGTGCTTAAATGCAGTTTTTCACGACCAAATCTAAATGCATTGTTTTAGTACAGCTTAACGGACCACGTTGAACAAGTGACGTCAGATGTTGTCAAATTTTTATGCGGTGTTTTAGCGCTCAGTAGATACGCCCGACGTTTTTTTTATATAGACATTTGATTTTCATGAAGAAACGGATTGACTGACATCATAAAAAAATGGAGTCAAAACATCCCTATTATGCTTATGATCTATCTCATTTAGTTTCTTACCTGAATGGTGTGGTCTTCATATAAGCCTTGTATTCTGACAGTCCCTCCTAATAGAGCTTGCGAAATTGAAATCTGAAAGTAAAAATTTAAAAACCATTTAGAGCCAAAGGAAAAAAGTTCATAAGATGAACATTGTATGTGCTGAATAAATGTTTTTCTATTCTATTCCATTCTAAGCTATAATCGAAAAAAAATAACAAATTGATAACATTTGCATAATAATTTTCATAATTTTATTATTTATGGTTTCCTCCAGCAAGGAAGGATTTTTTACTGTTTCATGAACAAGAATAATTCTACCTTACAAAAAGTTGATGCTTACATTGCAATCAGTGTGCACATCGGGTCCTTCACGGCGGAAGTAAGCTGATTTCTCGACTTTGAATGTGACAAATATCTCATTGTTGCCAACGGTCATGCGCACCGTCTGACCATCTTCAACTCCAGCTGGCACAGGCACTGTCACTTTCTTACGTTGCACCTGTAAACAAAAATTGTTTTTGTAAAAAAAGTTGATTTTGTAGGTGTTGAATGAAACCTAAAAAATTCCACTATTCATACTACTTAGTTACACCACAGACCATTAATCCTATAGACTCCGCTTAGCCGGGCACACCTGCTCGTCAAGGTTAAGTATTATCACTGCTTAACGCCGCCCAGCCGAATCAATCACAATACACCTACTTCACTTGTCTATTGTATGAGTTTTAAACTGACAATCACTACATGCAGTCTTCCCTCATCCCCCGCCAACATTTGACGATTGTGCTCTCATGCAAAACTTTCAAATAAAATTAAACAAGGCCTAGAGTCAATAATCACACATTGCTATATGGGTAAAGATGTCAGATGGCAGAACATTGGTCACAAAAGATGACACTTACAGACTGTCCCTTGCCTTCACATTCAACACAAGGAAATTTGATCAGCATGCGAGTACCGTGGCAGTGACGGCATGTGGAACGCATCACAAATGGACCTGAAAATAAAAAATTGAGAATTGCCTCATATTAAAAATTGAGAATGTTTAATCTTCATCTTTGAGATATGAAAGAAAACTCATAATTATGGAATTCTCCATTACACAATTATTCCAATATTTTAGCTGGAGCTAAGAATACAGGAAGTCACAGATCAAGAGCATTGTTCAACTCACAGATTATTTAGCCTGTTGATAGCTCATAAACACTATTCCTCATATAAACATGTCTCACCAGCGCGGGCAGGGGGCGAGGTAATATTCTATGCTTGCAATTGGCCGATCATTTGGATGACGCAATTTAGTGATGTGGTACGACTACTACGGAACAGAATAATATCGATAAAATTGAATAGGTAGTTAGCATCGCATTCTTGATTCCCTGACATATACGATTAATAATAAATTATTATATGGAAAACCTAGACAATACATACTTACTTTATAAATGAATCTATACTACTACTTATAATAAAACTCCAGGTCACATTTTTTTTGGATGGCACTCCTATCTATACTGAAGCCAAAACTGTATTTTTATTTTTGTCTGTCTGTCTGTATTTTGGCCACGCATCACGTCGAAGCTACTGAATGGATTCCATGACTTGCGATGTATGGAACCAATTCTCTTTTTGAGTCGCTTCTATCCACTTTTCCTTTATTTCTGGGATGTCTGGAAATCTAACAACAAAAAGCAGAAATACTTTAAAAAAACCGGGAACCTACTTCGATGAAAATATCGCGATATATGAAAATTCAAGTACCATTTTTTCATCTTTAGATGTTCTTCCATAAAATGTATATGCGACCACCTTGAGATGATACACTTTCAAACAACAAAAATAATTTTCAAAATCGGTCCACAATTGACGGAGAAATCAGTTAAAATACTTAAAAAAATACATACAGTCGAACATTTAACCTCTTCCTCTTTTTTCGAAGTCGGTTAACAAATCCAAACGAAAGGTTATTATTTTTCCAAAATAATTAATAATAGTATATATATTAATTGTAAAGTATACATTGAATATCGATAAGTTATAAGTCTGCACTCGTACTCGCAGTGGCGAGTAGTGCATTTACATAGTTCGTTTTCGCATGAGGGGAAGTTGTATCATTAGTCAACAGGATTTATAGTCTTTGGTTCAACTAGAAAGATTTTTTTTAATGGTACAATAACTTTGCTACCTATTTTTTTTACAAACATGAGATTGTGAAAGATGATAACAATATCTAACTTCACAATTATTTTAACCAAGTATAGCCAGGTGAGCTCCCCAAAAATGAATTAAACATTTTTAATTTTTCAGTTAACTATTACATATTTATGGTGGTTATTCATTTTATATTTATTTATAATATTCAAACAGTATATCAACAGCATAACATAACGGCATAACATAGCAGCCACAGAACAATGGATCATAATTTTACTATGATATTTTTTTGTATATCTGTGTGACATGTAATGAATATTATCAATAAATATATGAATATGAATATACGCTGGAGGGTGGCATAGGCTACTTTAAAGGCCCCAAAAAAGTGTAATGGGTCATTTGGAATTTCCAAACCAATACCACCGCAGGTTGTAGCTAGTTTCTGAACAAAATTCATAAATCAATACCTCTAGAGAATGTCTCCATCCCAGTGCCATTGCAGTAGGTGCATCTAATGGCCTTGGTACCGGGTTCACAGCGGGCACCTTGACATTTGGGGCAAGTATCCACAACATTGATGTTGACGTCTTTGTTTACACCACGTGCTGCCTCCGTGAATTTTAAGTTTACTATAAGCTGGAATGAAATTAAAGTTTTATCATTTATTAACTGAATATTTTAATAGTAACTTTTAAACTTTTGTGATTTGAGAACATTGTTTACTTTTAAGAATGGGACTTAATCGCGATAAAAACACAGGGTTTTATTTACCTCGCTGTTACGATCAAGTTCCATTGATCGTGGTCACGAGGAGACCCCTCATGGCCACAACGGCTTTAATTAATTGTAACTATAATATTTATTCCATAAAATGTTGAACAAGAATAATATACAGAACAAGAATAATGTACAGTAAAGAAAAATCAGTGGACTGAAATGGATTAATGTCTCACCTCTTGAGCACCGCCAAAACCAAACTGGCTTTCAGAAAAGTCACTAAACGCATCACTCTTGAAGCCTGCATCTCCAAATATCTTCCGGAACAGCTCCTCAGGGTCTATGGTGGATTTGTATTGCCATTGGTGGGTGAAGCCATCAGTACCAGATGGTCCACCGCCCATACCCATCTGCTCCGATGTAGTGCCAAATGTGTCATACTGTTTTCGTTTATTCTCATCTGACAATATCTGAAAGGTATTTTTTTTATTACAATCAAAACTAATCATGACTTATCTATACAAATAAATAAAATTGAAGTGTCTGTTTGTAATATCTAAATAACAGCTTTTTACTAAATGCATATGGTTTTGCAGTTGGTTTTCAAAACAACACTTTAGTGTTCAAAAAGACAATAAATAAAAGAATTAATTAAAAGAATAAAAGTATTAGGTATGCGATGGATGTGTAGAGGGCCAGTATTGAGTGTGTGTATGAGTATGTGGATTGTGGTAATAGTATGTCTGTGTCAACTTATGTATTTTACCATATGTCAAGTAGTAGTTTTAGCATACAAGGTAAACATTAAATATAATGATTAAAATAGTTTGTGTAGACACACACCTCATAAGCTTCAGATACTTCTTGAAACTTCTTTGGAGCCTCCGGATCAGACTTGTTTGCATCAGGGTGGTACTTTTTTGCAAGTTGGTAATATGCTTTCTTGATGTCCTTGGCTGAAGAGTTTTTGGACACACCGAGGACCTTATAGTAATCAGCTCGGGCTCTCAGAATGCTGTTTGTGTGAATAAATCTGTGCCTGGACCCAGCATTATCTATTGACATGAGACATTTAGGTTATATTTCATAAACTGTCATCAGAATTTCTAAGTTATCATGGTCTTGCGAGGAGTTATCCCAACAGTGTGATGATATTATAAAAAGAGTGTTAATTAAATTTCTACTGCCAATTGACCAAAAACCGGTGATGTAATGAAAGCGTGTAGTACTTACAATTTTTATTGATCAGCGAAGTAACGGACAGGATAGGACCAGACACAACCTGATCACAATTGCTGCACTTTTTGTGTACAAAACGATACGGTGTCTTAGATAAATTACTAGTAAAAACGGCGGTAAGAGTTTTTGGATTTAAAAATCCTAGAACACTACGGGTCGGGGCCATTTTAGAAAAAAATGACAGTTGAATCTGAATGACTTATGACATGACACTTGACATCTATAGGCAGGTTCATAACCATAGATGCTCTTTGACCATAGACTCAATTTCTACATCGATAGAAGGCCAACGGGCAAAAGGTACGCCTAAGAATTACGTATATAGTTTTTAGTCGATTATTGGAACATTAGTACTCTTCTTAGGTCCTCCTACGTTCTTCTCCCTACATATCCGGTGTGACCAGCATTAAAATATTAAATATTTTATACCAGTAATGTAAACAATCATATTACTCACCTCATGCCCTTTTCAATTTTGATGTGAGCTCAACTTATAAGTACAAAAAAAATTGGGAGTCCCCTAATATGGGACGCCACTTGTGTCGACACTTTGGCACCGTCTCTTATTTTTGAGACACATATTAGAGCTGGTGCGCCGTGACTTCTTCAGCTGAGCGATTCATGCGGCGCATTTAAGCTAACTTCGGGAGTGGTTACATATTTGAGCTGTGTGGTGTTGAAACATTTTCAATGTTTTGTCTGAACTAAGAGCGTCTGGTCGATGCAACGCGTAATCAAAATGCTGGTATTTATCTAGCTCAAGTAATGCCACTACGTTGGATACGCGCCAACTAGTAGTGACAGTGATTAGTGGGCAAGAACATTTGGATTATATATAGGCCTAGTGCCTACTTTGCCATGTAGCTTATCCAAATGTAAAACTGTTTTCGTAGTAGCTAGTTAATAAAGGCTTTTAACCAGATTAAAAAACTTATAGGTACAACTTTAACTAGAGTCATGGACCATAGTGATATCAACTGCAACATAACGGTTCAAAATAATGGATGAAATATTTGAATATACCCAAGAGATGATGACAAAGTCGTAACATTATTACTCACAGAAGTCACAGGGAGTATTACGGGCTCCGTAATTCCGATTACAGACAAACGAAACACTAAAATCAAATTGTACTAAATTAGCAGTTTATTTTGTAGAAGTAGCAACATTATTTTCCAGGGCAACGGTAGGTATAGAAATATATAAACAAAAAGAAGGGGAGGTTTGGAATTGGAAATACCAATTATTAACTGATTTTGAGAGAAAAGTGATAAATCTCTCTAATTTCCTACAATATTTATTGACATTTATGTATTTTCTGGAAGTTAATCGTTGATGAGGTTGAACAATGGCAAAGAAATTAAACATTGCGAGAATCGAAGTGCAAGTTAGTAAACAAATTGATGTTTAACTGCGTTATTTCGCAGCAAATACGGCTTCTAGACGTTTAAATTTATCTATCCGCATGAGTTTGTACCCTGACGTTTGTTTTTTAGAAAATAATAGACCAGCAAAAAGAACAGAAGATGAAGCAAAAACGACAGAACTCCGGAATGGTTCAGGCCAACGATTTGAAGGTTGGGTCCGCCAAACGACCTATATCAGGAGCCCGATCTCGTGAGCTTCACGGTAAGTCCTATTTCGCACACATTACTTCAGCGGTTACTAAATTAATCGATGTTTAGTTTTGTGCATGGATTTCTCTATGTAATTTTTCGTTATGCGCATTTCTTTTCGTTTCATGGCAGGCTATGATGGTCCGATGCAATTTCTTATGTCGCCAGTGAATCCAGACCAAGTAATACCTCTCCAGACTAACAGGGTATCAACCTATGACGGTAAGCTGCTCTGCTTTGACAGAAAAAATGCTTTTTACACTACATTACTTTAACAGCATGTTTGAATGAACAAATGGAATGATTTCATTAGTCATTACGCTTATTCCACTGATTTTTCCTCTCCTTATCAATATTTTGTGACACACAATACAATACTCTGCATAAACAATTTAATTGTGTTTCATCTATACTATACCACTGTTCATTTTGTTACAAATCAAGTTGTTTTTAAGTATATTAACCAATGTTAGAAATGCAGTTTTGTGGTAAGTTTTTTTAATTTTTGAATTGAGTTTAAAATGAATAAATTTATGAATCATATTTAAAACTTACAGTGTATTCATTACATGATTTGATCACTTTCTAAGTTGTAACAAATGTGCACCCAACAGTGAAACACTAACTAAACAAAAACTTTAAAACTTGCAAAACTATAATTCTCACAGTTGTGCACATTGGACATATTTTATATATAAAAAATGTATACCACTAGGTAATTAATATAATTTTTAATTACTAAAAAAATAGTTTGACAAAAAGTACTAAAACAAATTCAGTAAAGTCGTAATCAACACATTTACAGAGCTAGGCAACCAAATAGAAGTACTGACTGTTGATGATGCCGATAACAGTGGTGAAGAAGATGAGGAAAGTGTGCCAGTGTGTAGCGTGAACCGTGAGGCAAGTGCTGATGACTTGTGCGCAGATGCAGCAGTCGCCCCACTGCAGGCACTGTGCACACCAGGAGATACTTCGCCTAGTCAGGTAAAAGAAATGTATAACAACAGCTGTCCAAGACATTCTTGTTTTTATTTGTTGTTACCATTTGACCACATTGAAAACCTTATTAAACCAGTTTGTTCTGCGACATCCGACTGACGGCTGAGAAGTTGGGGCAAAGTGGAAGAAGGATTTCTGCTGCTCCCGCAGGCCACTTTTCGCCCTAAAACTCTCCTTTTTTCATGATGCGTCATTTAGTACTCACTCTCGTTGATGTCTAGGTGTGTTTTGAAATTCGTCGCGATTGTGACTGTGGTGTCTGCTCTGGTATCTCCTTTGGAAGCTCAAAGACACTCCGTTTGCGCCAGCGGTGGCGCAATCGCATGGCTGAACATGACCTCTGTCGTAAATGGACGCATCAAACAATTTTTTGTATAAACTGCTCTATTTCTCGTTGCCTGTACTCACATTTTTTCTAGAATCTGTAATTGCATTTGAATATATCTCCAAAAGTTGAAAATAATCTCCCAAGAGTACGAACATTTTTCTGTAGCTGCAATGACTAAGGTACCCTTACTGCCTGGTCTCAAAATTACACTCTGTTTAAAAACAATTAGCAAATTCCAAATTCATTTCCAGTCAGCAGAAATCGAAGGCTCAGTCGAAGGCTCTGTGGAAAGTTTTGTGGTGACTCCAGCAAAACAAGGGACACTATACAAGTGCAGGATAGCGCGAGACCGCAAGGGTATGGACCGAGGCTTCTATCCAACTTACTTTCTTCATTTGGAGAAGGATTATGGGAAGAAAGTTTTCTTGCTGGCTGGTGAGTAGATATATAAATTACGCGAATATAATATAAGTGTCGCGAAAATCGCGCAGGGTTTTTGTCATTCAAAGCTCTGGGTGTAGGTAAAGTACAGACAGACGCCTTACCGGCTAACAAAATCGTGTTCATTTTAGACTACAACCCAATTAAGAACAGAGGTTGCTAGGTCTTATGCTTAACATCAGCCGAACAATCTGTTCGTCTTATTACATATTTTCTTTTAAAAAAGGCACTCTATTACATAAAAAACATTACTCTGGAAGCACATTTGAGTTTGGTGAGTAATACAAACATAGACTAAAATAATCATTAACGATGAATTGTTCAAACTCACCCTACATATATACTAAATTGATTGATGTGTGAATGGCAAACAAAGTAGGTTTATGTGAGTAAAGTTATCTATGAATTCTATATGATTCACTTCATTCGTGCGACAATGACCTAATAAGTTGCTATACCTACTTTACTATCGAGGTCAGGTTCTGTATCAAAAGTAACTGTAGTCCTTGAGTCTTCATGTAATATTACTTTAAAATTGCACAGAACAGAAAAAATAGAAATAGCAAGTTTTTTGGGCTCGCGTTTTGATTACCATCAGGCATACGACCAGCTCGTCTCGTTACACAATAGTAAAAAATATATAAAAAAGTTTAATACAATCATACTTACTTGTATTTATCTCGACATCTTTATCCCCAGGTCGTAAACGCAAAAAGTCCACAACATCCAACTACCTGATCTCTACGGACCCGACCGAGTTGACTCGCCAAGCAGACAGCTTCGCGGGGAAACTCCGTTCCAACCTTCTGGGCACGGCGTTTACAGTGTACGACAACGGAGCGGCATGGCGCAAGCACGGACACAACCGCACGCGGCATGAACTCGCCGCAGTTGTTTATGTAAGTACCACTGATAGCAACAACAATCGGAACACGTCGCTCCGAGTAACTGGCCGTGATGTTTATAGTGTACGACAACGTAGCGCAAGCCTGGACTGCCGCACAAGGCACGAACTCGCCGCAGTTGTTTATGTAAGTACCACTGATAGCGACAACAAACGGAACACGTCGCTCTGAGTAACTGGCCGTGATGTTTATAGTGTACGACAACGTAGCACAAGCACGGACTGCCGCACAAGGCACGAAGTCGCCGCAGTTGTTTATGTAAGTAGCACTGATAGCGACACCAATCGGAACACGTCGCTCCGAGTAACTGGCCGTGATGTTTATAGTGTACGACAGCGTAGCGCAAGCATGGACTGCCGCACAAGGCACGAACTCGCCGCAGTTTTTTATGTAAGTAGGTACCACTGATAGCGACAACAATCGGAACACGTCGCTCCGAGTAACTGGCCGTGATGTTTATAGTGTACGACAACGTAGCGCAAGCATGGACTGCCGCACGCGGCACGAACTCGCCGCAGTTGTTTATGTAAGTAGCACTGATAGCGACAACAATCGGAACACGTCGCTTCGAGTAACTGGCCGTGATGTTTATAGTGTACGACAACGTAGCGCAAGCCTGGACTGCCGCACGCGGCACGAACTCGCCGCAGTTGTTTATGTAAGTAGCACTGATAGCGACAACAATCGGAACACGTCGCTCCGAGTAACTGGCCGTGATGTTTATAGTGTACGACAACGTAGCGCAAGCATGGACTGCCGCACGCGGCACGAACTCGCCGCAGTTGTTTATGTAAGTAGCACTGATAGCGACAACAATCGGAACACGTCGCTCCGAGTAACTGGCCGTGATGTTTATAGTGTACGACAACGTAGCGCAAGCACGGACTGCCGCACAAGGCACGAAGTCGCCGCAGTTGTTTATGTAAGTACCACTGATAGCGACAACAATCGGAACACGTCGCTCCAAGTAACTGGCCGTGATGTTTATAGTGTACGACAACGTAGCGCAAGCACGGACTGCCGCACAAGGCACGAAGTCGCCGCAGTTGTTTATGTAAGTACCACTGATAGCGACAACAATCGGAACACGTCGCACCGAGTAACTGGCCGTGATGTTTATAGTGTACGACAACGTAGCGCAAGCACGGACTGCCGCACAAGGCACGAAGTCGCCGCAGTTGTTTATGTAAGTACCACTGATAGCGACAACAATCGGAACACGTCGCTCCGAGTAACTGGCCGTGATGTTTATAGTGTACGACAACGTAGCGCAAGCACGGACTGCCGCACAAGGCACGAAGTCGCCGCAGTTGTTTATGTAAGTACCACTGATAGCGACAACAATCGGAACACGTCGCTCCGAGTAACTGGCCGTGATGTTTATAGTGTACGACAACGTAGCGCAAGCATGGACTGCCGCACAAGGCACGAACTCGCCGCAGTTGTTTATGTAAGTACCACTGATAGCGACAACAATCGGAACACGTCGCTCCGAGTAACTGGCCGTGATGTTTATAGTGTACGACAACGTAGCGCAAGCATGGACTGCCGCACAAGGCACGAACTCGCCGCAGTTGTTTATGTAAGTACCACTGATAGCGACAACAATCAGAACACGTCGCTCCGAGTAACTGGCCGTGATGTTTATAGTGTACGACAACGTAGCCCAAGCACGGACTGCCGCACAAGGCACGAACTCGCCGCAGTTGTTTATGTAAGTAGCACTGATAGCGCGAACAACTGCAACACTCGGCTAATAAAAAACATTCTATCTCACGCCATATTAAGTGACGACATATAGTCGACGGTGTTGAACATGTTAAACCTGGAAAAAATAAACAATAGTACAACTAGTTTTTTAGTATGAAGTACCTATTTCGATGTGAATGAATGACGCAAGTCGTCGGGACTCGGGATGTCAAGCAAGCAAACGCGTTACGTTCCTATTTTATGGTCGAACTAGTTTTCCTTATACTATCAGGTTTTAAAACAATGTCCTCTTTTGGGTTTTGTTTATACCTATAGTGGCAACGTATCTAATTGAATACAAGGTCCATCCCTATCGGCAAAACGTTACGTCAACAAATTACACATCGGTTAAATTTCGTACGGTATTTTTGAGTTTACATGTAACAAAAGGAAAACACGAATCGTGATGATGGGAAAATTCGCTCACTAAAGCTTTAATACCTAAGTACTTAATGAAATTATACTATAAAAGTACTTGAACTTCGATCTGTTTTTGTGGTAAGTCCGTTACAGACAAACTGACAGCACAGTGATCCTTTAGCTTAGCAAAACAGTTTTCAATTTTTTATATTTAATGATACGGAACCTCTGCCGTCAAACTGTTTCGGTTTGTTGTAGTCAGTGAAATTACTGCTCGGCTTGTATGAAACTTGATACCTAATGT
Organism: Crocallis elinguaria; assembly: GCA_907269065.1. Taxonomy (NCBI): domain Eukaryota; kingdom Metazoa; phylum Arthropoda; class Insecta; order Lepidoptera; family Geometridae; genus Crocallis; species Crocallis elinguaria. Next base: position 7,595,303 of record OU026076.1, read on the forward strand.
ATATCAGGTAACGACCCCAACGCAGTACCGCGCAGCATTTTATGGTTCAAAGTTCAGAGCGGCGCTGCAGTTGGCGTTACGCTTACCATCAGACAAACGACCCTCTCGTCTTGTTATCAAATAGTACATAGAAAAACCTACTATTTTTACAACCTTTTATTTAACTTCCAATGTATGTAATTCCAATTCCAATGGAATGTAGGTATATTACTAGATGATGTCCATGGCCCTGATGATGGAGCCGGTAGGCGGCTAAATGATTACATTACCAATTACGTATTTTACAAAAGCTCGTCTGGATAAATATAATTTTACACACATCACAGAAACACAAGTTTCACTTTATCTATATGTAACCATTTTCGTTTTCGTTTGGCCATATTATAAGATTATTTTATGTACCTAAGTTTTATGTTGTTGCTGTTGGATAATGGAAATAAATAAAATAAAAATGTTTTCCCGATTACAGGACACGAATGTACTTGGGTTCAAAGGTCCACGGAAGATGACGGTCATCCTACCGGGAATGACGCCGGACCGGCAACGCGTCACCATTGCTCCCCAAGACGACAGCGAAACGCTCCTAGAACGATGGAAAAGCCAGAACTTAGACGACATTGTCGTCTTACACAACAAAACGCCAGTATGGAACGATGAGACGCAATCGTACGTCCTCAATTTCCACGGACGAGTGACGCAGGCAAGTGTCAAAAATTTCCAGGTTGTCCACGACTCTGAACCTGATTACGTCGTCATGCAATTCGGTCGTATATCAGAAGACGTTTTCACAATGGATTTTAGATATCCGCTGTGTGCTTTACAAGCGTTCGGAATAGCTCTCAGCTCGTTCGATAGCAAGCTGGCTTGCGAGTGATTGTGTACACGGTTTTGAAATATGCATTTTTGGGGAAGGAAAGGTATGGAATTATGAATAGAAGTGCGTGGATAGGGAAATATTGAAGTAGATGATTTCGAAAAATTAGGGTAGATTATTGCATTTTAAATCGTAATGAGATATGTAGCATTTGACAAGAAAAATAAGAATAACCGCGTGAAAAAATAAGGTTATGGGCGAGCGCTCAACGTACGCAAGTTGCTTTAAGTTTTGAAGGGAAATCCGGGAAAGAATATCATGAATTTAATATTTAAATATGTACTTGTTTGTATAAATACATATCCAAAAGATATTCGTCCTTTTATTCGTATAGTTCCATGGTATCAGTTAATAATGTCATAGTTCCATCATCCATGGTATCAGTTAATAATGTCAAATGTGTATTTTTTTTAACTTAAATACTTAACGCACATTTTTTTGCTATTTTTTGTGATTAGGGTTGCCAACCGTAGAAACTATAGGTATTGTATGTATTTTCTCTATATGCATTTTATGTTCCTTTCTAATTTTAAAAATTCAGTTGATAATAAAGTATGTATACAAAACAGCTAACTTATTTCAACCATTGCATGTTTTGTCTAAATTACTAAATGCTTTTTTTACTGTTGGCAGCTCATTGTAACTTAGGTTGTGTTAAACTCTGCATTCCATCGACGGTTCTCGAACGAATTTATTTTTTATTGTTTTTAAAGATTAATGGTAGTTTGTGCAAGCCAATTTACAAAAAAACAAAATGTGTAATGTAACGAAAATACAAAATGTAAGCAATGGATCATTGGAGCACCTTGTTGCAGTACAATGATGTAACAAACTTTATAATTTCAGTGCAGTGCATTACGCGTAATAAATCTTGGTATGGAGACTTCCATCCTTGTTTCTCATAAGTATATTCCTATAGCCATCTCTGTCTACAGTTTGGTGAGCTTGTTTTGTGATCGGACAAGATCCGTTGCGCGTACTGCTCTTACACGATTTTTGGCAATCGACTGCCGTATTTGGCAAGATTTTTGTGCACATTTTATTAATACTGATTAGTTTATGAAATTATGTAAAGATATTTACGAAATCTGGTGTTTTTTAACAAAACTTCGGTGTAAACACAAACAAACAAACGAGAGAAACAACTTTTTTTGTGTAACAGCGTTTTTACAAGAAATATAACTCTTAAAAAGTAAACTTAAATAGCAAAACCTATTGCCTTATCTAAATACAAAATTTCATCCAAACTCGTTAGAGCCGTTTCCTATATGTCTTAAATAAATTTATAAGATTGTTCTTCATCAACATACGAAATTTTTGTAACTTGAATAATATTAAAACAATTATTATGCCATAGATTAAATTAACCAATTCACAAATCTATGTACAAACTATTTTTTAAGATCGAATTATTGCACTGTGCTAGTCATAGTTTTATTTATATTAATTTTTTTATTAATTAAGAATCATGTCATACATTTTGCGCACAATATTTTTAGTTTAAATTAGGCGATAATATTAATATTCTGGCTAAATACATGCAGCTATATTCAATGTCTACTTTATTACATATTATAAAGCAAATTTATTATATATTGGTGTTAAATGTTAGTTATAATAATATGTAAAAATCACAATTTAGATATAATTAGTACTTATTTTTATAAATTAGTATTTATTAAACGTGCTGGTTTAAAGATCCTTACCGTATCAGTATTATGTATAAAAAATCAATGTAACTGATTAATTTTCTTTCTAACTAGTACTTAGACCTTGAAGTTATTAAAACTGCCTTTTATCTTAGGACATGATAATAATATAAATTGATTCTGATGTATAAAAATTTCAATTCCTAAAAGTGTAAAAATGTCCAATTCTTGCCAGTATTAAAAAAATGTATATATTAAAATCGGATTGGTGGACCTACTTATTACATATACGTAAGTGTGCGCGTACGTTTCACGTATGTTTTTCAGTGTGTGCGTTTGTGCACGGTGTGAGACAACACAAGTATAATAAGAACGAGAGAGTAGAATCCTGGAGCCTTACTTCGGAAATCGAACATCGAAGCTTCGACTGTCGGATCGCAATTTTCCTACATGAAATGTGTTTCGGATTCGACACGTTCGATTCGATGTTTGTAACGTGACATTTGTCTTTTCACACTTTTGCGGTAGAGACCCGATAACCGAAGCTTCGACGTTCGATTTTCGGAGTAAGGTCCCTGGTTTCAATTACTTTACTGGGCAAGAAAAACTAGTGTCTCAGGATGACGAGCGCATTGCAGCAGTGCAGAACCAAAGTACTGAGTACTGCATTCGTTAAAGTGAGCACGGCGCTTAACATTAGGCGAACGACCAGCTCGTGTCGTCACTAGTTTAAATAATAATTAAAAACAGGGTTTCCTCGGGAGAATTTCACTTTTTATAGGATCTTCAGCAAAGTTTATCTCATATTACGGTGTCAGTGATTCTCACTTTCGGAGAAATCTAGCAAGTTGGTAACATCGTTTATCCTACCGACTGCTCCAATTAAAACAAAAGCGTAACTAAATAAACTTATTTATACTATTTTTAGTAATTAATAAATGTGTGCCTATTATAGGTTATGTGTGTAGATAGATAAAATAAAGACACTTAAAAAATGTATGATAGTTTAAAAAAATGTTATAAATGCATCAATACTTAACGAGCTTCGTGTAGTTATGTGGAATTGGGCGTAATTTTTATCCCGAATTTATGTTTGGAAAATTTTGAAATGTCCATTGTAAATTTAGATCTGTGTTTTAGGCAAAGGTTTTAGGTAATAATATTAAAAAAAATATTAAACTCTTTGTAAAAATTCACTCAGCATTTAACTCATACTTACATCCCATAACTTACATGTTTGATGTTATTTATGTTTTATTTTCCATTTATGTCCAAAAAATATGTGGAGAAAATATGGCACGTGAGGTTAACGTGCACTTGTCGGCGATCATCAAATAAACTTGCGGGTACAACAATAATAAGTGCACAAGGTTGCATAACAATTAAAGCAACGAATGCCTTTGAAAATAAAAAAAAATGATTGCGCACATCATTAATACATTTGACGAAATAACTGTGCTTAAGGTGGTCAAATTTTCATACTAACGTATTTTTTCATTTATGGGCGAAGAGAGTATAGTTTTAAACTTAAATTGTTGTTGGCTTTTATATTGGTCTTTATTTGCTGCAAATCATATCTAATTGAAGAAACAGTTGTTTAATATCGAAAATAATATTTATATTATTAGTATGGACTAAAATTTCAATGCAATTAAAATTCTCTCCGCCCATAAATGAAAAAATCGAACTATCTTAATAAATTAATATACTTACAGCAATTTTAAGATGCACTGCCTTATTGAATGGATATAAAATGTGCCATATCTTTTGTCGTATCCCAAATGGGCTGGTAGACTATACTTAAGTTAAACTATCTATAACACTAATAGTACGTAATCACATTAAAGCAGTTTTAACTGAAATTGGGTACAGAGACAATATTATGTATTACTGTCACCTTATGCTTCCTTGGGCTCTAAGCCATGTACTTAATGCCTCTGGCAAATTTCAATTCGGTCGGTTCAGATTAACCTTGAAGAGATAACAAACAGACATTGTTATTTTAAAATTACCTAATATAAGCATGGATAGAATACTTCCCATACCGGTAAAATACAAAGTTCCCGTGGAAAAATTGGGAATGAAACCTTAAGCGCAACAAGTTCCGCGTACCATTAACCGTTCAGATTTTTCACAATGGCCTCTAAATAAAAAAAAGCCAATGTCTTCTGTGACGTCATAATGTTGCACATCCTCCTTTGGCATCTACTTTTGGTGAATATATCTCGTATTTACTCCGGGTTTTAACCAAGAAACCTTTTAAAAATGTAGTCCGCCAGCCTATTTTACTTATGTGTATATTTTTTCGGTGTATTGTGCCTTTTGTAATGATAGGTTTAAATGTTTGTGCCTTTTATTTTGTATTAATGTATATGGTACTGACGCTTAGTAGTTGTAGTGTTACTACCTTTTTAATTTAGATAGATTGGCTTTCTACCCTTACTATTGTAGATAACATGTAGGTTAGTATCAACTCAATTTAGATCTTACAAATCACATCGAATAACGTTTATTCATAGGCCCCAAAAGATAAGCTGAACTACCGCGTTCGGTTACTACCTACCTCTGATATCTACTTAAAGTGATCACTATTTTGCTATGAATATAGCTGCGTGACGAAGCTTCGACTACTTGTCGCTCTAAAATTAGCGTCCAAAGTTATCGCAATAAAGGCGTAGTTTCAAATCTCCTAAACCGGCATGACAAAACTCAGATTCGTTATTAGTATCAAAGAAATAAACTCCTTTGAAAGAATAAAAATTAACTTTAAAAATCACCAGTCCAGATAACTTGTTGCATCTCGAGCATGTTCAGAAAGAGTGCCGTCGCGGCCAAATTGTGAACTAACGTTTCCTTACATATTTCGACAAAAATTAGGAACTGGTTTCTTTCTGTCGGCATTTTAAATCATAAACTAAAGAAATAGTTATAGTTGTAATAGGACTAAAACGGGAAAAATGCGCTATTGTAATACCCGCTACACAAAAAAGGTAATAAAGTACAGCAGCGCCCCCAAAACACACGACGGGTATCTTTCTGAACACTATCGTCATTCGTTACACAGCTGCAGCCAATAGTTTGTAACGCATGACGATAATTGCCTTCCCAAACTATGTTTATTGCGATCATGGACGAAGCTTTATGAGTCAAGGTCAACACTACGAAGCACCACACGTATAACGGTTCGTTAGTTGTCGCTAATCGCATGCGCACACTCATAGAAATCATGAAAACCAATATAGGTAGCTCAGTGACGATCATGAGTCATGACAGCCAACTGCCAAACCGCCATGATGGCAAATGACTGCCAAATGCGCGCCTGGCCTTATGCTGCGGCTTGTATTTTGCTATCTATCGTAGTAATTAAATTCATGGGTGTTTAGTTAGAGATAGAGTAGGTGTGTGTTGAATTACTGGTAGATTTAAGAGATTACAAATATTTTTTTTTAATTTTCTTCATTAATCTTATGCCTTTTTACTGCAAGAACATATTTACGGTACCTACCTAGCACACAAAGCGAAGTCATATAATTTTTAAAGACTGAAATGCTTTCGATGTTATTTATTTAAATTTAATATGCACTTTAATAAAGCCTAATTTAAAAATGGTTTAGTTTTTAAGTTTACTATTATAATAATTATTATAGTCTTGGACAATTATTTCTGTATCAAACAGGTGTTTTATCCAGAATGTTTAGTTAACGGTGGCCCAAAAAGCTCAGGTGAAAGAGTAGAGGTGCCTATAATATCATCAGCATATTAAAATATAGAGGCCGGGTTTTCTTTTTATTTTTGGGCCACTTTCATCAAAACACAATTTATAAATTCTGATGATAATTTACTTACTGTAATGAAAATTATGTACTCTCTTATCAGATCTACCTATACATGTTGTAAAAAAGTATTTGTGATATCTATTGTAAATAATGTATTGAATACATTGGTTGTCTACACAATATTGTAATATTTTAAGCATTGATGCAGTAAGGTAATGATTTATTGTAAAATTTGCACAAATTGCACATAATTATTTAATTATGAAACGGTCCATTTATTGTATGTATATATTAATTGTACTGTGAAATAATCTGTGTTCTAATTTCCAACACGTAAATATAAATGTCAGTAAATCTATATTTTTGAAATGCTGTAGGTAAATGTGAGGGTAGTTGTTGATTCTTATGAGTAAATGTATACATTACACCCTACACTTAAATGTGCTTTGAGTAATTCGCCTGTTGCGCAACTGTTAAGTAGCATAAGCCAAATACCATACATGACTACAAAAATAGTAGAGCAAGATATTCTGCGAAGCAATGCCAGTTTTTCAGTGTAAAATCATGTTCTTTGCAACTATTTATCCTGAAAACTAATTGTCAATCTTCGTTTATGTATAGCAATTGAAGCAACCTTGTTGGCTCTGGTTTGTAGCAAAATCAACCAGTCAATTCCTACAATCGCTTTATATCGTAAATTCCTAAAATATGGAGGAGTAAGTATGCCATATGATGAATCCACCTTGTGGTATCCCACAATGGTGACCTCATTATTTACTTCCTGGCAAGAGCCACAACTTACACAGCTCGCTACAACTTTGCATATTTTTATCTCATAGAGCTTACTCGGCTGGCTATTGATTTCTGCAGATAATTATAGTGTGGTCTGATTATTTTCTTGGTTTGCTTTACTGTGCACATCATATTATGCCCAATATAAAGTTGTACCAATAAGTACACACCAGTAAGTAGCTAAAACAATTTATGGAAATTTAATGCTTTATAATCAAATTCATTTTGAGGAATTGAGCATGTTGATTTGAAAAACGGATGCTTTGTAAGGATTTGAAATATCTAGTAATAATAATTTTACATTCCTTATTTGTGATAATATGGAAATCATGATTTGTTAATAAATATTGGTGTCAGTATAAATGTTTTTTATTGTATATACTCTATTTCCGTTTAAATAAACCATGATTATAATAATATATCAAGTAGAGGGAATAATAAAATTTGTTTCTTATGATAGCTCTTTTTTTAACCCCAATGCAAAAAAGTAGGGGTGTTAGAAGTATATCTGTCTGTGCATTGGAACTCCCTAAATGGATGGCCCAATTTAGATTTAATTTGAAAGGTTCTCCTGCTATTGTGATGATTGAACCGAACTGTGTAAGAGATACTTAGATCTGTTCATACACTCGCTAAAACAAGCGAAGAAACAGCCAAGGTATGCCACTACCCGTACACATAAAGCATGTAGAAGTAAGACTGTTTTGTTTCCTAAGGTGGGAAACCTTTAGCGGCTTCACCTTCAGTTTGTCTGATGAAATGGAAATGGACCTAATCCTACTAATATTATAAATGCGAAAGTGTTAGTTGGTTTGTCCTTCTTTCATGCAGTAACAGTTCAACATGAATTTTAGCATGGATATAGTTTAGGGACCGGAGAGTAACATAGGCTACTTTTTAACCTGGAAAAATGCAGGGTTCCTGTGGGAATGCGTGTTAAAACCGCGGGCAGACGCGAGTGTTGCAATAAGTTAAATGAAAGCTTATTATTTCAGTGGTTTCTTATCAAATGAACCTATTTATTTTACAAGTAAATTTTTATTAAAGACTAGACAGAAATAATAGAAACATAATGAGGATTTTAGATTTTTTATTACAGCTTAGAAACAAAGTTATTCGGTCTTGGCCGCTGCAGGCTTAGCTTTCTTCGCCTTGATGGGCCTCTGGGACCGGAGGATAGCTGAGGCACGACGGAGGGTGGCCTTGGTCAGGTCGGTGCGGTAGTTGTTGGCTTTCAGCAGCCTCTTTACCTTGAACAATGATCTTCTCGCGCCAGCTTTGAATGGACGACGCACTGCGTTTTTGGCGGGCTTGTTGGTCGCCTTAGCCTTTTTGTACACCACTGTGAATCCTTTCCTGTCAGGGTTCTCCACCACGCTGATTGCTTTTTTGTGGACCAAGCCGCTGTATCTGTAGGAGTTGAGGTTAGTCACATTGTTCGGCTCCTTGCTAAACGGCTTCTTGATGTTTCGCTTCTTCACGATGAAGGCGTTGTTGTTGCGGATGATCATCCAGTTAAGATGGGACGACATTTTTGTAGTTTAATGTAAAAACTACAGCAAACAATGTGGTCACGACGTGTTCGCGAACAAAAAGGAAGGATAGATTCAGTGTTGCCAACTTTATTTTAACGAACCCACTAATTGTGGTGTCGTTACCCACCAGAAAACCACTAAATTTGGCGATCCCTCAAACCACCAGAAAACCACTAACATATTATGCCAGGCAGACATGCTTCAAAATATTATTTGGAAATAAAACATCAATTACCGGCTGTAATTTATACTATAAAATTATAGTTTATTTTTGTTAACAAAAAATAAATCCTTATAGACATTAGTCACATATCAAAGACTACCATCATCGGAAGAATAGGCTTCTTCTATAATTTTTTGAAGAATAAATTTCTTTATTCCCATATTTTTGTACAAACTACGATATTTGGTAATAATATGTAGTTATTGCAGCATCTTCCCCCGCGTTTTAAACTAGTATGGACTGTGAGAATTGAAGATAGCAGATATAACTTCATTCGGTTTCTTTATGTTATTTGGTAATGAGACGAGCTGGTCGTTTGCCTGATGGAAAGCATAACGCCGGCCCATAACAATTGTAGTGCCACCCAGAACTTTGAAACACAAAGGCCTGCGCGGCACTGCAGATCGCTCGTTACCGTGAGACATTAGGGGTCTGACCACAAAAAAAAACATTTTTAGTCGCCTGTTTAGCTAGACAGCGTCTAAAGATAAACGTCAAAAATGATTAGAAATGTCACAACAGAATTGTTTTAGACAACTGTTAGACACTACTTAAATCAGGATTTGTGGTTGCTCATATTTAATCGCGCGACTAAGGCATGTTTAGGCGTTAAACAGTGATTAACACAGGTTCAACGTGGTTTTAATTTTTTTGTGGTCAGACCCTAGGTATTAAGTCTCATAAGCCTAGTAATTTCACTGGATGCTCTGCTCATAAAACCGGCAACACAGTAATGCTTGCACACTACTGGTTGGCGGCTGACTTCACGAGCAAAGTGGTGGTAACAACCCAGACGGACACTCGCAGAAGAGTTAGTCCTCCCACTAACAAAATAAATAATCTGATAAATAATCGCTAATGCATAGGAAATAATCACAAACACATCTTTTCAATTCAAACCAAACTTGACGCACGGCAGTATTCATACGAATAAAGTCCATAATCAAAATTATTCAAGAAATTGACAAACTGTTTTCGGGGAATCCCTCAAAACCACCACCTCAGTTCTGTGTTGCCTACACATCAAAAAATATACACTTGTACTGTAATGTAAACGTTCAAGTACTTTCCTATATTTAAGTCGTGCTAGTGGTTAAAAGGGGTACCTTACCACTAACTGAAACAACCTAAGCCACTAAAAAAATCCACTAGCCACTAAAACCAAAATTTGCCCACTAAAAGGTAAGCCTAAACCACTAGATCTAGTGGAAAATCCACTGAGTTGGCAACACTGGTAGATTTGGTTGGTTTCTTTGTCTATGGCACAAACTAATATATAGAGTTGTCTATGGCATTAGCAATGAAAAGTGAAATTAGTGTCAAAATGTGTGCTGCCATGCTGTGTTTTGATTCTCCCAAAGTACCAATATAGTAAAATGGTTTAGGATAGTACAAAAAATTAATAATGAGTGAGTAAAGAAATGTATTATACACTTAAGACTTAAGACTGTGTCTTGTCGTGTGTGTGTGAGAGAGAGAGATTGTTCTTCTTGTTTCATGTAAAACTCGTAGTATAAATTAAAACATATGATTAGCGCGTTGTCTATGTATTTCAGTAGTATAATATGTAGTATATGTAGTTCAGTATCAATGTAATCAATAGATAGTTAGGCTCTCATTAATAAACAGTATTAAACGCGTGGCGTCATATTCAAACCGGTTCGTGTGTGGACTGGTCTGATCGTTTGACGTACTCGTGAAGAATTAATTTTATTATTGAAAGCCCCCATAATAGTGAACGCGACCAATGCGTGCAACAAGCGATATCTTCTCTGTCGCTCTAGCTCCCGCCGCATGATGCAAAAACTACTAAGGGATACTACGTACCTCTAAGTAGTCTGTGGATACTACGCATGATGGTCACGCGTAACGTAAATCTAAATATTGTAATATTGAAAAGTCTTATATCATTACAAGCAAGAAGTTTACAAGTTTATGTCATGTGTTCATTTCCAATTCCTTAGGACCATGGTTTCTCCAAATTGTCCCTCAAAAAATGGTTGAACAGTGAAACTATGTTTTGTATCTTTCAATTAAGTTTAAAATGAACAAAAAACAATAAAGACAAAACACTGTTTCACTAAACTACTGCTTAACACTGTTTATTAATAAGCCCCTAAGAGTTTTTATTGATGTTTTTCGTAAGTAGTTGAATTTATTTAATTAGTAGCAGTATATAAATGCGGAGCTACATCTTCTGGAGAAAACAGCTCTTGATGTTTTATTTTAAAATATATTCTTCCTATCCTTTCTTCGCTTAGCTTCTATTTCTAACTGCCTGCAGGAGAACAGTGTAAGGAGAGCATTTTTGAGGACAAAAATCTGGCGATCTGTTAAGACACCACACTTTTTGTATAAATAATATTCTTGGGTGTAGTCAGGGTTTGGATGTTATACCTTAAATACAGCTCTTTGTGCTCGTTCAAGTTTTATGTTTATTCTGTTTAAACTATTTTATAACACGACGAGCTGGTCTTTTGCCTGATGATAAGTATAACGCCAGCTTATAACATTCACAGTGCCACTCAGAACTTTGAACCACAAAGGCCTGCGCGGCACTGCACTCTGCAGTGCACTCGTTACCCTGAGACATTAAGTTAATTATTCTCAAATAAATTAATAGTCCCTCAAATTATTTAATTTTTTTCATATGTTATGCAAAGAGAATATAATCCCGGATGTTATGGTTGTAGCTTCCATAGACAAACACATTGATTTTTTTTAACTAGGGCTGGGTTTATTTTATCGACTAAAATGATAATTTCATAATCGCTTTCTGACATTCCAATAATAAGTCTATGGAATTCACCGTTGTTCTTTGATCTATCAACTTTTTTTGGCATGTTGCCTATGGTGATCTGTCAAATTCCAATCTAAACTTATCTGGGAATATTTCGTGTTGGTTTTCTTGTTTAGCTTTTTCTTTAGTATATTTACAATATTTCTTATAGTTAATGTAGTTCTTTTGTGAAAAAAATTATATGTGATTTGTGAAAAGTGCCAAATTGATGTCTCGTGTTCGTTGGTATTATGAATCGGGTTGATCAAAATATAAACAAAGATATGTTTGATTCTGACCTGATCGACGTGGAATCCTTGGATTTTAGCGATAATCAGACATGGTGGGTGTACCTATATCTTATTTATACGATAGAAAATTACACTGCACTTCTGAGACACCTATGGTTCCTACGTTTGTCGTGTCCGGTCAAAACGTCATGTCTCTTCTACAGCTGCAATTTAGACCATAGCAATTAATCGTCCAGCGAGCGATTTCAGGTCTAACCAGTTAGTGAATATCTTTAAATCAGACATAAACTGAGTGGGTGTTTTCTTTATGATGATTCATGTGCATACAGGTGATGCAGTTTTGAGGTGTCAGAAATGATCTTGGGTTAATAATAATAATAATTCATTTATTTCAGATTAAATATCCATATTCATTTTATATCAAACTTTAGGACTTAGGAGTATCAATTACCAATAAGATATGTTTCCTGTATTCAGGGCTTTCGTTTTGTTTTGTCTATTTCGATTCAGTCTGACAAAGAACAACAAAAACAACATAGTGTTACTAAACCACCGTTTAAAACTGTATATCTATGTAATATATAACAATGGAGCATTAACTGATATCATAGATAAGATTTAAGATATCTCTCTGCAAATTAATGTGACACAAATGCATGTATACATTATTTATGGTTTTATTGTCGTTCAAAATATGAACAATGTACCTCTACTCTGATTACAATAACATTTTGGCTGTGTAACAGTTTTATCCAGTAAATTATCCTGCTGGCATGCAGGATAAAATAACTCAAAAATTCAGGCACCCTAACTGATTTTTAATGTTTACAATAAAATATTAGTAGTTTTTGATAAGTATTGTTCAAGATAATTGTGATTTTGAATTTCCTATTAGAAATTCTAAATCTTTTGAACTCTGGATGGAATTTTATGTAAAATGCATCAGTAGGAAACACTATTATTATTAATTTGAGAACAAACACTTGGTTGGCCCTTGGTCATCAACATCATTATCAGCCCGTAGTTACATGGCACAGAGATAGAGTTATCCCTTTGTGTCTGCCATTCTCCCTGATCTACTAAATTTCAATTGTTAAATGTTTGAAACTATCTTTGGTGAGACAGGTAGTCATCAAACTCTTCCTTTGGAAAATAAAGAACAAAAATGGATGTCACCTTTTAAAATAGTTACAGAAAATATGGTACAACTATATTTTTAAAATTGAGTATATATATATGTGAGGCATGTTGAAGGACCACAAAAATCGGCATATGACATCCACCAAGCCGCACGGAGTCATGTGGTGAATTATGCCCCATACCCTCTCTGAGAGTGTAGTCAGGCTGATGATTAAGCCCACACTCATTTGAAATTTTCATTGTATATAAATAAACATGTTTTACGTAGGTTGTACACAGTCCCCGAGGACTCCGGTCAGAAGGTGGACATTGTAGACTGGAACCTCTCCTGCGACTGGCCTATCACCGAGGACAAAGAATACTTGCAAATGGAGATGCAACTCAACAACTTGCTCGATAATATAATTAAAAGTAAGTACTCTAGAAACTATCACTATGCTATAGTAGAAACTATTGTTTCTACTATTAAACAAAGAGTTTGCATTATTTCTTTTATAATATTGCAAAAGAGTCGAGCTTATTGATTGCTTGTTGGCTACATTACACCAGCCCATAACAATTGTAGTGCCACTCAGAACTTTGAAACACAAAGTGCGTTACTGCACAGTGCTTGTTACCCTGAGACAGTAGGTATTTAGTCTCATTAGCCCAGTAATTTCATCGACTACTTGTGGCTCAAAAAACCTGAATAAAATAATGCTAGTACATTACTTGTTGGTGGTGACTACACATGCCTGCGTTGAACACAAGTGCCGTCATATGTTCTGTCCAATAAGGTGCGTTTTAGCACTCAGTATATCCCCAATTTTTTTCGATATAGACGTTTTATTCTCATCAGAAAATGAACTGAATGACATAATAAAAAAATGGAGTCAACATCCCAATTGATGAACGGAGGCTAATTAAATGCAATCGATTGAACGATTTTTGTCAATCATCGCGCTCAAGACGAAACGTGAACAATCACTCCTGTAGCTGATCTAACGACATTCGATACGCGTCATCAATTCCAGACAAAGGATCCTGTTTCGTAGGCCGTTCCGTTCCGATATCCAATTCCTATGTTAGTAATTTGATATGGGCTCATACATCGCAGTGTCGATATACGTCGCTTTTGATTTTTGTATCGATATCACACAAATATGTAAAGGTACTTTGGTTCCGAGTACTGCAGCAGGGAGAGAAACTTTGACGCTAGTAGAGCGTACTGACCGTTCGGAAGTTTCTCTATAAACATCCATTTTGAAATACGATCTGGTAACTCGTCTATTAGCTCCGAGCATCTATTCTATGAAAGCAATGTCACGATGTCACGAAATGCCACGAGGCATTGGTTTCATGGAATAGATGCTCATGATCTTCAATGATCACATTTTATATAGGTGAGTAAAATTGCATGAGAAACTACGAAAATGAGCACAAGTCACCGAAATTAAAAATACTTCTAACAGCTTCACATAGATAAGTGAACCAGTTCAATGTCAGCTATGCAATCATCCACTCACAATGGGAGCATTTGTCAGCCGGAGGATATTGTTACGTGACATATCAACTGTGAAGGACCGTTCATTCAAGAATAGCCAGCTATAATATAGGGTGTGGCGTAAATAAGCAATAATAAAGTGGATAATCCTTAACCAGCGGGTAGGGGATATCATGACTGCCCAGAAAATTGTGTTTATTAAAAGTTGCATGGTTTTCGAGTTTTTGGACATTTTATAAATTGTTAAAAATCTCTTTTCGGTGTCCTGGTCGCAAATTAATTTCAGTCTGTTTTTTTAATTGTATTGTTGTTTAAACACCATTGTTTCCGTATGTAAATAGAATCAAAGAGACTAGGCATGTTTATTATACCTACGCATAAATAAATATAATCATCATCATCAGCCAGAAATCGAAAGACGTGACATCATTTTGACTGTTTAGAACGCTGCTGCCCGTTCCTCGGGAATCCACCCTGTCTCTTCCCACGTGTGGTCTTATTCTGTATAAATGATAGGCCAGGCAAATACAAAAGTGTAATGACTAATGAGCCAGTCATTATATTTTTGAGTAGAAAGACTATTATGGAGACATATAAAATGATCTTATTCTGTATAAATGATAGGCCAGGCAAATACAAAAGTGTAATGACTAATGAGCCAACATATTATCGAGTAGAAAGACTATTATGGAGAGATATAAAATAGGTATCTAGATAGAAAACGCGCTACCAAACACTTCAGAAATTAGGGCACAGATCGCGAAGCGCCCCATCCAATAATAGACTTTTAAAATGTCACAACAAAGCTAAATAAAGAATGCGGGCTCCATTTCCGCGTAAAAAATTCTCTGAACACACCGAGACTGCCCCTAAGGATTAGTAGTAGTAAGCAAGCGCTCGACCATGGTCTCCCTAAGATACTCAATTTGATCACCATTGGCTCGTGGATTAGATAACGACGTAGGTATTTTATTGGATAACGATACGACCAGGTCGTTAACCTGATGGTAAGCATAACGCCAGCCCATAACAATTTCAGTGCCACTCTGAACTTTGAACATAAAGGTCTGCGCGGCTCTTCATATACGCTCTCTGATTACGCTCGTTACCCTGCTACATGACTTATGACAAAAGTTATGATATAGGCCAATACCTTACTATAATAATTATTATAACTACTTGTATCGTATATATCTAAATTATTTCACCGTGCAATATCAGCACAGAGCCTGACGTAATATAACAATATTATTTGCATGCAACCAAAGAGTTGCGCCTACGCATCGATTGCCATTCGAAACTTGTCGAGTTACGGTTTCACTTTCTATGCTATAAGTAGTCCGGTATAGTATTCTAGCTTAGAGGTTCAAATGCGTGTAAAATATAATAGCTAGTTGATTCGACATATGTGCTCCATCTTTGATCGCATCTTTACTTAACATCAGCTGATTACATTGTAAAACACAAGTTTGTAACGTTCTAAAGTAAACTGTGAGGCCCCCAAAAAATACAAATTACTACAAGGACTATATATAGTAATACTACATGATACATTGAGAACAAATATTATTACATCATACTCTTTCTGACCACGGTTGGTCTTCTTTGTATAAGTTCAATCGCGCAACGAGCTGTGGAGAGCGCTACGCTCGGGGTTTCCTTGCGTGACAAAATCCAGAATTAATGAGATCCAGAGATTTCAGGAGAACGATAGTCGCCAACATATAGCCCTCAAAGTTAGCAAGTTGAAATGGCAATGGTAATGTTACCTCGCTGCAGAACCGATAAATAACCGATGAGGAAGAAAGGGTTCTACAAAAAAAGGTTAGAGGTTCTCGAGTGGCGACCACGAACCTAAAGACATACTAGTGTAGGCCGGTTCCCAACTAGTTGGACTGACGACCTGGCCTAAACCGCAGTTAACCTATGCACGATGGATGCAAAGGGCAAGTAGCTAATGCCAAGTGGCTTTCTATGGGAGAGGCCTGTGACCAGCGGAGGACGTCTTCGGCTGATGATGAGGTACTCAACATAAGTACTATGTTGTCCTTGTATCTCAATTCCAAATAAACTGTTACCTAAACTAGATGTGAAATCCACACCAAATACTACAGGATGAATCAGTAACGTTACTATACAAAGCTATAACTTTAAGAGTCTGATAAGCTTACAACGGATAAATAACAGTTTAATATAATAACGATAAGGTGTCCGAGATCCATAAAATCTAGGGCTGTTTGTTATGGAAAGTGTGCCACGTAGAATATAGATGACACGCCTATCTTAGGGCTAGGATAGCGTGCCTGCCGGCGACATCGTTCTGTTGCGAATAATTAATGAAGAAACATAGCACAGTCTGCAAACGACCAACGACGAGTTATTTAGTTCGTTATCAGTGTTTTTTTAGACTACTACCTGACATTCGAAGCGCCGGGAATTAAATGGTTTAAATATTTATCAAATTTTTCTATACAATAATGGAAATGTAGACAAAATTTAACTCATACTTTTTTCGACTAACCGGAGCGGTGCGTAATTCCTTGCATTATTTATTCATGCATTTTCTGGTTTTTCAACTATTTGTCCGTTATTTCGTTTCTATACTTCGCGGTAAAAGTTAAATATTATCTACATTTTAATTAATAAGAATTCCCGGAAAGTAACATTTGGTCAACCGGATTCATAACCATCAGCCGGAAGGCGTCCACTACTGAACATAGGCCTCCCCCGAGTCCCCCATCTTTTTGTATCTGGCTTTTGCTTCCAACGGCTTCGCGATTGCTAATTTTGAGAACTATAATATGTCGGTGACTTCAGTTCTGATGCTATCACCTAATTTCAGACTTTATCACGCAATGAAACCCCGAGCATAGCTCTCCAATGGAAAGGGCACGCAACGAATTAGGAGACTCTCCATAACTAGTTGCGTGACTTTGAGCTTAATAGGGGCTTAAGGAACCCCATAGAGCATGTATTCATTCTCATCACGTCTGGCTGTCATAACATTTTACCAGCTGTCGCTCATAATTTCCTGACCACTTCCAACACTGCATACGAAATGCAAATTTTACAGTTTTGGCGCGAGAAACACATTTCTATGCTGCTGGTGCGTTCCACTGCGAACTCTATTCTGCCGTTCATATTTTTGTAACAACCTCTTTTAACGGTTTTGGACCTTGTAGTATGTAAATAGAGTTGTAAATTGATTGATTAGCGTTCGTCGCTGTTGCGTTTAGCTTTGAGATGCGATTTTTTGATGGGTTCGTTGAACTGGATCTATTCTTCCGCGTCAGTAACTAATTGTGTTTCACTGGGTTAGTATCGAACCTTAATTACTTGGCGTGAATCTTTGATTGGTTCCAAGTTAACTTATTTATAACTTTTTGTTCTCGATGGATTAGCCTTTTACTGTATCGTTTTATGGGTATGCATTTAGAAAAGGAGAAATTTCGACATGTGAAGAATGACGCGATGTCGGTTAGCAGAGCCATTTAATTGTATTACAAAATTCCTGAGCGTCTCTAGTGTTAACAACGCAGACTTCACGAGCAAGGCGGTGGTAACAACCTAGACGGACACTCGCAGAAGAGTTAGTCCTACCACTAACAAAACTATTCGCTAATCATCATGTTTTGTTGCAGGTGATGTCCTCTCAGTGCCAGACAAGCACAAGTTTGATTCAAGAACCTACGTGAGACCGAAGAAACGCGTCCTAAGACCGAGCATCCAGAACATAGTCGAAGTTGCCTCTAACCCGTCTTCCATGTCGCCGCATCCGTCACTGAATCCCACGATGAGCGCACTGAACCCAGCGATGATTGCATTGAACCCATCATTGAATACACTCTCACATAGTCCTTCAGTTAATTCTTCAGTGAATAAATACTTGACATATAACAAATATAATTCAACGTTGGGACCTATAAGTCCGATGTTGCGGTTGAAGACTTTCAATGTGGATATGAATACGGACAACAGCAGTGCAGTCAAAGATTATGCTTTGAAGAGACGGAGTTTGGTGCAAGATGAGGATCCACAGGTAAATTAACTTTGCTAAATAAATTAGTAGATAAGTATAGATAATAAATGTACCTAATTGGTATGGACCCCCTTTCGCTCGCTTTTCTCACTGATAGCTAAAGTAGTGTCTGGATGATCCGGATGGATTCAAATCCACGGAGCTGGTGGGTGTACATTCAAGTGATACTCCGATTTGTATAGTTTGGTACTGCCGTCCATCACCAAATGTGCAATCAAGTATTATATTGACCATAGAGCGAGTGTGGCCGAGCGGGAACTTGTGCGACTTTCAATCCGACGCATCATAGCTCGAATCTTGACACGGCCCGCACCAATGACTTATATCAAGTTATGTGCGGCTTGTTCACACTCGCTCTAAAACGGTGAAGGAAACCCGCATGTTCAAGAACCACAAAATTCGAGGACATGTGACATCCACCAAGCCGCACTGGGCCCGCGTGGTGGATTATGGCCCATACCTACTTCTCTCTCTCTTTCTGAGAGAAGGCCGGTAACCCATCAGTGGGAGCGTAAGAGGCTAATAGTTATAATAATAACCTGACTTAAGAGCAGGGTCGCTTAAAGGTATAGCGTAACATACATCTGAAACCGTATCCTACGCACCCTTACGTTGCACGTATCGCGCCTACTTACTCACTTGATACAGTACCAGATACATGACGTGCTACAACTTTAAGTGAGTACTCTGCTGTTACACAATGATTGTGGCAAATTTAACAACGCTATGCCAATTGTTAGTGGGAGGACTAACTCTTCTGCGAGTGTCCGTCTGGGTTGTTACCACCGCTTTGCTCGTGAATTCTGCCGCCAAGCAGTAGTGTGCAAGCATTACTGTGTTCCGGTTTGATGAGCAGAGTATCCAGTGAAATTACTGGGCTTATGAGACTTAATACCTAATGTCTCAGGGTAACGAGCGCACTGCAGTGCCGCGCAGGCCTTTGTGTTTCAAAGTTCTGGGTGGCACTGCAATCGTTATGGGCCGGCGTTATACTTACCATCAGGCAAACGACCAGCTCGTCTCGTTACCTAATAACATAAAAAAATAAAAAAAAATTGAAAGTAAGTGAAATATGGATAACGAATTTTGATTGTAGGTGTGAAAATGAAAGTCGTGCTGTCATGTAAAGGAAGTGCAAATAAAAGTGTCTCCGTTTAGATAGAACGGTTAATTGAGATAGTTTTTATCCAATCAGTGCAGTTATGGTTTTTTTTTTAGATACAGACCGTAACGCTTAGTTATAAGATGGCGCCGCGTTATTGACATCAAAATCTTTATTTTTTTTATTACGATTCAATCGATTTGATTGATCGTTAACGTGGCTCGTTAAATTTGCGGCCTACCGGCCCGTCTCTTTCGGCTCTCAGTTCGTAACACGAAATATTCAGATCAGATGATGTGATCCGTTCAAAATATGTGCAAGTTACTCCCTAGTTATAACAAAACAAGGTTTAAATCGGGATTAAAAGTGAAAGGTTATAAATAACAATTTCAAGTATGTGAAGTTTGGTATTAGCTCCCTATAAATACATCGGGAAATACTCCACGGCTCATTAAAATTTTAACCGTTGCACGTAAATCGGTCCATGATCTCATCTGTTACATAAGTTCACAGTCACGGCCAGAACAACAAAGAAGTCCACTCTACTCGCATATAAAGACTATGTTTATGTAAAAAGATTAAGTTATCTAAAGAAGTAATGATTGCTCAGTTAGGATTACTAGTCCTGACAAAAAACCGGATTTTATAAAAATGTCCAGATAATTTTACCAAGAGTGCGCGTGACGGATGCTATCCGTCCTATCCAACGGATCCTGTCCGACCCAATATCATAGTGGTAGGACCCTTTCTAGTGATCGCCAGGCTTGGTACTGCTAGAAAGTATCTGATAGTTAGGCTACCTTATGAATATCAAACGAAACTTGTGCTCGAGGTAAAGTAAACAAAATATACCTACAACTACATAGCTAGAGGAAGTGAATTGAAATGTTGAATAAAGAAATAGTATGGAAGGATTGAATAAAGTGGCTCTCCTCGAAGGAGACTTGGTGGGATAGTAATTTATGCATAGCTTGATAATTCACGATCTACAACTCTAACCAAGCTTTCCAAAACATTTAAACTAAAAACAAAACCAGTAACACTAGCCATTGAAAGCGAACATACGCATTACGCATACTTATTCTCAGCTGATTGATAAGTATAGACTCCGTATATGTTTACGTTCGTAATACATTCAAGTATGCAAGAGGAAGTGAGTATATCTCCTGTCGCGAATATTTACTCCAACCTTGCAACATAACGGAACGCTATATAGGCTTTACGTGGTCGCCGCGTCGAAGCGGCTTTCCTGATTAGATGTGTTATTGAATTGTCTATTATGTGACGTACAGTCAGTCTAAAAATATCAACCAGTTTATGTAAGCTGTTTTCAGATGATAGAATCGAATCTTACTAATCAATTACAAATTATATTTTAATACCAAGTACCAGCTTGAGGCGCTGGAGTTACTCGTAATTGAGAGACGAGTCAAGAAGCTCATTGGTAATGACTTACGTTACTAGACGTTAGTTAAATCAAGTTTACAGACCCTTGAACATTGCCGTAGAGTTGTTAGATTATCGGTTTTTTCGGTACATTTCGGTGAGTGTGCTTTGGAATTACACGATCAAATTGCCCAATTTAAAAAGATACATAAATATTGGACACAGCGTTTTCCACGGACAGGTTATGTTGACCGATATTACCTTCATTCCATTGACAGTGCTGACACCTACCTAAATTAACCTCGGAGCCAAAAGAGCCAGGGAAAGTAGAAAAAATTGGATCATTACCAAATAAGGTGTCGGCATCAGTGAAACAGCGGCATCTTGACCTCACGCGTGGAAACAAAAGAACCTCTGATTGATTGGATTGGAAAGTTGAGTTATTCCCATTGATAACTCTATTACCTGCCCACGTTCTACGAATTGGTTCCTCTGTTGGTTCTTATTGGCCTCTCAGTTTCTCTCAGGCTTGTATAATTTCTCATTATATTAAAATTGAATATTGTTTATAAAATAAATATAATTATTATTTATTGATTTTCTTAAATTTAATCTTTTTACAATCTATACAAATTAATTAAATTGAAGCGTCTGTTTGTAATATCAAAATAACAGCTTTTTACTAAATGCGTATGAAAGTATATACGGCACCTGTAACAAAACAACCATTTTTTAAAAATATTTGTCTATTGGTCTGTTTGTCAGTTTGTTCCGGGTACTCTCCGAAACGGCTGGACTGATTTTGACGGGACTTTCACTGACAGATAGATGATGCTCCAAGGAGTAACTTAGGCTACGTGGGCGAATCCGCGGGGCACAGCTAGTAATAATATAAAATAAGTAGTAGAAGCAGCAGTGGGGCAGGCGCTCCGGCCGCGTACGAAACTGGACCTTCGTAACCAGTTGTGTACAAAACGTAATAATGTTTTGTACGATTTAGATATTAATTAGATTTTTGATTAAAATCACTTCGGAAGGACTCGACTTCGCCTCGTCCTTCCAATATTACTCGGACGGCATTGCTTTCTTTCCGTCCTCGACAATTATGTACTATTTTTCCTATTGTTTTTGTAACCAGTGAAATAAGTCCTCAGACTGAGCATTTTAATCGATGTTGAATGCACAGGGATCAATGCAAAAAAGTAATTACTTGTGCGGGCAACCATACTTTTTTTATTATTATCAGCCTCTTACGCTCCCATTGCTGGGATACCGGCCTTATCTCAGAAAGAGAGGTATGGGCCATAATCCACCACGCGGGCCCAGTGTGGCTTGGTGGATGACACATGTGCTCGAATTTTGTGGTTCTTGGACATGCCGGTTTCCTCACGATGTTTTCCTTTACCGTTTTAGAGCGAGTCTGAATAATTCGTACATAACTTGATATAAGTAATTGGTGCGGGCCGAGTCGAGATTCGAACTATGGTGCGTCGGATTGAAAGTCGCACAAGTTCCCGCTCAGCCACACTCGCTCTAACCATACTATAGTCATCAAGAAATAGCTTATTAATACAAGCCTTCAGATTTTTCAAAGGTGAATGCGAACGTGTTCCTATTTCCTAACCACAATATAAGGCTAACAATACCACCCAACATCTTAATCACGTATTATTACAACCACCAATTGTTGGCAATATCAAGATTTAAACAAGTGTAATAAATTATCGAATCTTGAGCTTTATCACAAGGGCTTTAGCTGACAAACTTTGACTTGTTTTCACAACTGTTTTAAAATGGAACAATCTACAAATCGTCATAAACACACAACTATTGCAAAAGATATCGTGCCTTATTCACTTGTATTTTGTAATTACAATTGTTTGGATTTAACTGTTCTATATGATTACGGTCACCCCATCTCTTCCCATTCTCTAAGCATTCAGCACTACCAAAAAATATGCGGGAGACCAATTTCAGCAGTGGACGTCTCCCAATAGGGATGTCACGTGAAATACAAAATAAATAATTACTTTCGCTATACAGGTTGAACATCACGCGCATTAACACAGTAAAAATTAAATTCACAAAAAATATATAATTGCCACTAAGAAGTTTTCCGAATTCAACAATGTTTTTTTTGTAATCCAATTGTAATTTAAATAATACCATAATATTCTTTACACTTTAATGAATAAAAAAATGTATGACAACTATTTACTTAAACGCAATTGTTCACGGCTAAATCAACAAAATGCATGTTTTTAGTACAGCTCTATGGCCTGCGTTGAACAAGTGACGGCAGATATTCTGTCCAATTCGTATGGGGCGTTTTAGCGGTCAGTAGATACACCTGACTTTGACTGTCATTTTTGACGTTCCCGCATGATCTGACGCGTTTTTTTTTGCATAGATATAGTTTATGGATCGGAGAGTAAAATAGGCACTTTTTATTCCGGGAAAATTCACTGTTCCTGTGAGGATCGCCACGTGGATGAAATCGCGTGCAGAAGCTAGTCGCTTCAAAAAGATACAACAGCAAAACCAATGCCAGCGAGACACTGCTCTATATTAAACATAGACAGCGCCTAAGTGCAGTGCATGACGCAGGTACATGACGCGTGTTGTCATAGGTGCAAAAATATCTTATTCCGTTCTTAGCATATTACATAATCGGTTGTGCGGATCGATCGTGAAATGTTTTGGAACGCTGTGTATATGAATTTCTTTTGATAGCGATGTCACTTTCGCTTTTCGGCAAGCGGTAAATTCTTTTTTTGCTTTAGCTATAAATACCGTGCCGCAAAGTGGATGTTTTCGCAGCATCCTTTTGGATTTCAATAGCGACGAAAGGTCTACGTTTGTACTGTTGCTCCTTGCCTTGATGAAATGAGGGCTCCATGAGAGACGTGCGCCTTTTTAGCGTACAGATTCAATCATCATTATCAGCCGGAAGAGGTCCACTGCTGAACGTATGCCTCCCCATTAGAACGCCACTTGGATCGGCTACTCGCCTCTTGCATCCAACGGATCCCCGCGATTTGGACAAGGTCGTCAGTCCACTTAGTTGTCCACCTATTGGATCAACGACCTGTGGAGTTCCGACTATTCAATATATACCTTCTTTTATCAGGTCCGATCCAAACTTTGCGTGGTAAGCATATAAAGGTTTGTTATTGGGTCTAGGATTTTTGTGCCGCATCTGTGTGTAACCATATCAATTACTGCGGGACATGGAATCCTAGTGCAGTGATTTAAGTGTGTATTGCACATTTGGCGAAATTTTTAACGCCCTATTTTCACATTAATTACTTCCACTTATCTAGGATTCCCGGTACATGGGATTACGAACTTAAAAAACCACAGTCGTGCAACGTCTATAGAAACAAAATAAATATGTACTTGCGCTTTTTTTTAAATGCGTTTATGCTTGTGCGGGAATTAATCTCGGCAACCCTTACTTGTCACAGAAGTTAAGCCTGTCGACATATCAACTAAAAACCACGGGGACTGTTATTGGCATTGGGCAGGTGCCCGAATCATATTCATAATAATTGTAATTGGTTACTCAACCGTTCTTTTTATAATAATAAATAAATAAAATAAATAAATATTCGATAGACCAGTTTTTGTTTTGTTAATAATAGAAAAGTAAGACGCATAAAGTAGATACATACCACGCTTGTCGCTTCTAAAGAAGTAACAAAACAATATTCAAAACTAAACAATAGATACCTTTTCAAGCTTTTATTAAAAAAATCGATCACTCCCGATATCCAATCGTGCTGAAATTGAACGCTCTTTTGTTTCTGAAGGCAATACAAATGTTAAATTAAATTCGTTTAAATGAAAATTAAAGAGAAATTATGAATAGTAATGTTGTTATTTCAGCTGGAAGATATAGATATGACGCTAGTGTCGGAGGCTTCGGGGCGTCTGTCCATGGAGCATACGCCTTCCAAGCCCATCAACATAGACCTCTCCCAACCTGCGCATAACCTGCACAATACTTTCAATAAGTAAGTAACGACACTTTAGTTTTGTTTCTTTGAATCCCGAAAAAACGCAGCAATGGGAGAAACCCCATAAACTTCGAGGTGTAAAACACTTGTCCTTGTTCGGCAAACCCATTCCTTGCGATCGACCAAGTAGATTCGAAGTAAAAGCTTTCTAAATAATTACCAAGGATGACTTGGCACAGACGAAAAATAGTCATACACGCAACCCGTAACATACTGATTACGTTTTTTTTTATAATCTCACACAAAGGAAATAAAGATGGTTACTTTTACTTTCAAAATGTTAATCAGAATAGAATGTGGCGTCAAGTGAATTGTTTAAGTAATCTTCTTCATACATTTTGTAATTTACCTTTCACAAGTCTTAATCCACATTTCATATGGATAACACGTGTTATTTTAAGTATAGTTTAAAAAAAATATTTTAACGTAATCAAAATGATTATTCCAATTAATACTT
The DNA here is from genome assembly GCA_907269065.1 of Crocallis elinguaria. NCBI lineage: Eukaryota > Metazoa > Arthropoda > Insecta > Lepidoptera > Geometridae > Crocallis > Crocallis elinguaria. Next base: position 7,620,808 of record OU026076.1, read on the forward strand.
ACGCTGATATTGCTGTGACTTGTGGACCGTACCCAAGGTATACTATATCTTATACTACTGAACAACTAATTCTTGTGTAATTATATTATATAAATCTTCATATATAATCTCTTATATAAATGTAAATGACAAGAGCAAAGCGAGAGGTCCCGGGTTAGATTCCCGGCCGGGGCAAATTTTGTATGGTGAACGTAAAATTTGGTTTCGGGTCTTGGATGTTTGTATTGTGTTTCTAAGCCACCTGCGGAACAGGGAATCCTAGTGTAGGTAGGTAGGTATGAATGTGTGTAAGTGTAAATGTGTTAAAAGAGTGTTTGTTAGTTTGTTCTTCTTTCACGCAAAAACGTAGCAACGGATCGATGTTATGTTATAGTTTATAGACCGAAGAGTGTCATAAGCTACTTTTTATCCCGGAAAAAAAAAAAAAAAAAAAAAAAAAAAAAAAAAAAATGCACGATTTCTGTCGGAATCACCACGTGAATGACTCCTCGGTTGGCATTGCAGCTAGTTGGTTTATAAACTCGTTTGTGGTTTATAAGCTCTGTTGATTGGGAGTATTTTTTGGTTCTAGAATTGATTCTGATTAAACGATCAAATGTATTTTTATGTCGAACAAATTTTTTACTAACTTGGAACTTCTTAATGTTAGTCTTATGTTATGTGAAGTGATGTTATATGTGTCACTTACTTGACCTCATTGATTCTCCCATACAGTTGTGATTTATTTTTATTTTGTGTTTTGAATGAGTGAAGGAAAGAGTTTGAGATAGAATATATTTGGCAGCTTGCTGAACATACCATACCAGGATAGAGACCTATAACTAGGCGAACTTACTTAACATTTAAAAAAATATTGTTCATATTTTAAGCATTAAGAACTAGAAGATACTAGAGTAAAATGCTTACGATTGTTTTGTCCTCTTTGAATGGTTGAATAGGTCATTGACCTTTTGAAGAAGTTTCTCTTAAACATGAATGAAGTATTTTTAATTAGACATTTAAAAGTAGAGCTAACAATCTGGCTCAGCGGTACGCGTTGCAGTTTTGTCCAGGCGTTGATATATGCTGATTATGGTAATGCTAATAGGCGATTATATTTGGTGTAATTTATTTGTACAATAAGCGTACTGAAAAAGTAAAATAAAGCAAAACAATTTTGTTGCCTACGTTTCTTACACTCGGACTACAATCTCGTCGAATGGAATAGAAAGTTCGTTGACACAGTTGATGACTCCAAATTAGTCTGAATTATAAGCATTTATTTTTATTGTGTACTAGCTGCTGCCCGCGGTTTCAGTAAAAATTCAGTATATTTACGAATTTAGGCCATAAGACAGTCTTTATCGCGGAATTAAAACTATAAATTACCCACATTTTACAATCTTATTTAAAATGGACTTCCCCAAAGTAACGCCTGATTTCAACCATCGCCTGATTCGACCATAAACTTTTGATATTCACAGAGGTCTAACAAACATGCTCAACGAGCGCGGTAGCCTAAATATGTACCAAAGCGGCGAGTCACTTATGAGGATGTCGCCACCCAGTCTCGTGTCTTCCTTGCTGATGGAGAGCTCTGGAACCTTCAACCCTGAGTCCTTGGAAGGTCGCAAGTCCATACCGTCGCATAAAGACTCAGGTTGGTCACTCATTCTTGACTTATGATCGGGATAGTTTTAAAATATCCGAAGAGACGTGTCTCTCATTATCAACCACAAAGACTTCAGCATTGCTGATGGAGGTAGCTCCAGCACTTTTAAACATGAGTCCAATGCCATGCTAGCGCATAAAGAAATCAGATTGGTCACTTCTGAGTTCTGACTAACTGTAAATATGTTTGAAAGTATGTTTGTCAGTTGTCACCCAGCTTCGCGTCTCTTTAGATCAGCGATTCCTACAGTAGCTTTCGTGTCAAGTCACCAGGGATACTCTATTACATTGGTCACATTGCATCGTTGGATTGTTTAATTCCACAGCTAAAATATTATTTTGAATTAGCCCAGAATGCATTGCAGTGTCTTTCATTTGTAAATTGAGAGGTCACATATTAAGTAAATGAAACGGTTTCGTCACCATAAAGTTTAAGAACTGTTGCTCTAGATGACGAAGAAGTAGAAACTCCGACGATCGAGTTGCAAGTGCGACTAGATGACAGTTTGTGCGACGGCGCACAAACGTCAAACATGAACTCTGCTCAGAGAACGTCGAGAATAAAATTGATGTAAAATATACGCGATAAAAAGCGTTAATTCGGGTAGTTGCGCAACCTTACCAAATCACTTTACATAATTGAGTTTTACTGTGATATTTTTATATAGGGTTAGATTTAATTCAGTGCTACGGATCGGAACATCACTGGCTACTAATCGGCTATAACCGTTGTACTGTATAAACATATCATAGAGTAGGAAGTACGCCGTCCAAGATTCAGTTTGTTTCATAACAATCCAGGTCAATGAATTCAAATAAGTATTGTAGGTTGGTTATGTAAATTGGTTCATAATTCGCATGAATAATTTCCTGCTTGGGCACGAATTTTTGCGTTTAGTCAATTACGGTTGGCGATGAACACCGCTTGTACAAAGTATTCATCATCACCATCATCATCAGCTAAAAAAAGGTCCACTGCTAAATACGAGGCTCTCCCCCATATTTGAGCTGTTCCTACTCGTACGCCGGGACAACTCGGCCCAAATTCTTTGCCGGCTCCGTGGCTAAGCTGATCGTAACTCTGCCTACAAAGCGAGAGGCTCGGGGTTCGATTCCCGGCCGGGGCAGATCATGTGTGGTGAACATGAAGTTTGTTCTCGGGCCTTAGATATTTCGTTCATGCCACCAGCGACACAGGGAATCCTAGTTTAGGAATGTTAGTATGTAAGCGTTTATATATGTTATGATATCCAACGTATTACATAGACATACAACATATGTAATACGTTGGATTACATAGATATTCCATAATCGGATAGCTTGCACTACCCTCTTTTAATTGCAAAACAACTTTTCAAATCGTTCTACAGTTTGACAAATGGTGATGAAGCGAAAACGTACACAAGGATGGTGTGAAGTGTTCCCCCTCCCTTTATACACATAGGGCTACTTGACGTGATTGTAGTACTAGTTCTATAATTGCCAAAGAAGAACATACTTTTAAAAAATGCATCGAAATACAAACCTCTCATTTTCGGAATAAAAAAAAACTTTATTATTTTTCTGGCAGGGTTACCAATGTCAGGCCGCGACAGCATCGACCCGATGATGACAAGCATGACACTCAGTATACTCGACGAAAAGGATATGAGTACAAGCTTCCTCTCGCAGACCACATACCCTGACAACGATAGTCTCATGGACTCCCTCCCCCCGAGCCTCGTCAGCTCCGTAAACTCCTCATACGTCGTCTCCAACAACTCCAAACCCAAAGACAGCACCGACTCTAACATCTTCAGCTCAGCGACATTCACCCAACTCGAACAATCTGAGAAACTCCTCTCCGCTCGTCCCAGATGCCCCCTCTACAATAGTTTCAAAAGGGAATCGGGCATACGTAACTCGGAAAGCTACACGAAATCCCGCGAGGAAGCGTGCCAGATAGACACGGTTAAGGTTCTAAACGAGAACGCGGATAAGAAGGAATCGAAAACGAAACCGACCGTCGACATGGCAGAAACGATCACCTTACACTACTCTAACAACAGATTCCTTGACGCGGAAAAGGAGAACTTTGCGAGAGACGACGCGTTTTACAAAGACATGGGATTGCCGAACCCGGAAGACGTCGGCCGGAATAGCTTAAATGTAACCTTAGGGAAGCAGGAGTTAAATGAGATTATACAAGCGCGTCAGAAGCTGTCATTGGCTCGGAGAGCGTTGCCGAGCGAGCCCGATAAGCCGTTGCCCAATCAAGTGGACGCAGCGCCTATAAAAACCATTCATTTACCCAATCAAACCATCACAGTGCCAAGACAGAGTATAGAGAACGCGTCAGAACTATTATCGAGACGGAGAGCTATGAACAACGGGTTTGAGAGACCTGAAGAGGCCCCTAAGGAGGTTTCATCCCATAGGGATACACCTAAAAGGCATGCGACTTTCAAAGTGTCGCCCCGGGCTAGTGCCATGGATACTACAGTTATTTACATGAAAGCTGAAGAAAGCCCGGCGAGTGATAACAATATTATTGATATAAATTCTGCTACTCTGAACCTGGTTGGTGATAGTGAGAGGACGTCGCAACAAGAGGTAATGTTATATTTAGATGAATTAATTTGAGTAAATGGTCAGGTTTTAACTGAGTTAATAGAGAAATCACAATTTCTCTACAGTAAAATCCTCGTCGCCCGCCAGATTGCGTCCAGATTGTGGACAGCATTGCTGCTGATATTAATATTATAATATGTAGTATACATAATTAAATATTAATTAAAATAAACATTAGACGTTAAAATAAAATAGGCATCAACAGAAATTAACATTCACACTAATAGAAATAGCATTATCAACAAAAAAATACTATTTAGGCAAGAACATTTTACTTGATCTTTTAACTAGTGTCCGTCTGGGTTGGTACCACCACTTTGCTCGTAAAGTATGCCGCCAAGCAGTACTGTGCAAGCATTGCTGTGTTCCGGTTTGATGAGCACAGTAGCCAGTGAAATTACTGGGCTTATGAGACTTATACCTAATGTCTCAGGGTAACGAGCGCACTGCAGTGCCGCGTAGGCGTTTTTGTTTCACAGTTCTGAGTGGCACTGCAATTGTTATGGGCTGGAGTTATGCTTACAATCAGGCAAACTAAAAGCTCGGCTCGCTATAAACAGAACAAAAAAAATTTAAAAAACACAATTCTGCTTTTATAAACGCTAAATTAATATCAGCAAAAATGAGGATTTAGGCATGAAGAACATTTTGCTTGAACTTTAAAAAAAATATTTGTTTTCAGTTCTGTTTTTACATTTGTTTTTTTTACAGGATTGGGGGTCACAGGAACGAGCTATGGTAGGATCCAGTGAGAGCACGGATACAGGCACTTTCAGTTCCTCCAGCCCACCAGACAGTGTACCTGATGCGGTGGCAGCGCAGGATCCTCGTAAGCAATATTTTGTACTAGCTTTTATATAACGTGCAATGTTTTGTATGTATGTTGGTGTGTTGCGAGCTAAAGGACTTGTACCAAATTTGTATGAAGCTTGGTACTTTATTCGCAGAAAAAATTAACTAGCCTTAAATTTTTTTCTAGAGATGTGCCTGAATCTAAGACCCTAGCAGAAAAAAAAAATTGAGGACTGCACTTTTTTAAACTAGTTTTAAAGAAAAGCGATGTACAAATGCAAAATTAATTACCAGCAACACTGCATTCCTAAAAATATCCAAAAAGCAGCAACATTATAAAAGTCTGGTGTCATCTTCACGTCATTTTTGACAGTTTTGAGAAATAATGAGCTGTGTTGTCATCTGTTCTGTCAATTTTTTTTTTATTGCCTATGCTCTTTTTCACATTCAGCCAAAAAGAAGCTGAAATAACTGTATAAATGTCGCTTCCGACACGGAATCATTCCGAGTGAATTAAAATAACGTTGCTGTTCACTCGTTAACGAAGGCTCACGTTTGTGTTCATTTACTGTCACCATAGCGTTCCACATTACCACTAATCATTGCTCCAAAACATAAAAGAAATAATCATAAACTATTGTAAGACGTTACGAATCAATTTTGTTATTTGCAGGTTTACAAATATCAACACCGCTAATGCCGCTCCGGAAAGGCGCAAAGAACGACCTGCTGAACCTTCACTCTACCATCTCTCCTATATACGACATGGCAGATGATAAGTCCTACACTCTCACAAAAGCCCCTTCGAATGTATCCGCTATGGAGAGGACATACGACATGCACAATACTACTGTGATCAACAGCGCGACTATGGTCAAGAAAAACTCGGCCAAGAGAGATATCTTAGCGAAGGCGAGTCATGAGATTAAAAGGATAGCGCCCAGCTCGCAAATGAAATCTCCGAGCAGAATATCTCCTACAGGTAAACAATAAGGGTTAACAGCAAAAAAAATTAAACACACGTTAAACCTGTTTAACGCCTAAACATGCTTTAGTCGCGCGATTAAATATGAGCAACCACAAATCGTGATTTAAACACAATTCTGTTGTGACATTTCTAATCATTTTTGGCGTTTATCTTTAGACGCTGTCTAAGTAAACAGGCGACTAAAAATGGTTTTTTTTGTGGTAACACTGTAATGGTCTTACTAATAAACAGTATATAACGGTGGTATAGTTCCACAATGGTGTCGATTCTGGCGTCTCAATCCTAAAGCTAGTTTTAAATTCGCTCCCTCTCTCTCTCTACGAACTAAGACGAGGATTTGCACTTTACACTGGCATACTTTATTGCAAAAACGATTTTTTGTTTGCTTACTAAAATTTCATAATGAAGTTTCATAGTGAAACGACACCAGCGTTAATGCGCCACCTAGCGGGATGAGTAAGCACTGTGGCTCCCCATAAGCGCAGTAATTTCACTGACTTATAAAATTAAGTATTATGTAGATGGCAAGGATGCATGGAGGCAAACGGCTCAGGAGCCTCCTGGCGAGTACTAAACTTTAAATTGCTAGTTGTTAGCATTAGAATCATTGTAAAAAACTATTTTTTTTTAAAAGAATGCCGTGACGAGTTTCTTGCCCTTCTTCTTGCTCGGCCTATACCAATTTGGAACGGGCACGGTGGGTTTCTGGAAGGTTCGTTGACTTTGAGGACGGATTGGGTCTGTTGGTGTCTTTGTCATTTATTATGTTCTGATAAAGACAGCATTAGTTTTAGTCTGTGATTTGGGTAGATGAATGTTGCAGAGGCCCGCTGTTAGAGTCATTTTAACTTTCATAAGTGCTCCTTTGGGGCCTATTTGAATAAAGACATTTGAATTTGACTACTTTGCTCGTCAAACCGGAACACAATAATGCTTGCACATTACTTCTTGGCGGTAGACATCACGAGCAATGCGGTGGTAACCCACCTAGACGGACACTCTCAGAAGAGTTAGTCGTAGCACCTGCTAATAACGCTTACTAATTGATTAATATTTTCAGCGTCATACAACTCTATGCTCCCACCAGCGGGGCTTCCGAGGAAATCAAGCTTGCCCACATCCAAGCTAAGGCAATATAGTTCGCACAGGGAGCTTAGCCGGATACCTGGTAACTAACGCTTTTATTTATGCTAATTTATGTGTACTAACCCTCGTTATCTGCACAACTTTTGTATTGTTGTAACTTTGTTTATGTTTAAGCACGGGACTTAATCGCGATAAAAACACAGGTTTATATTTACCTCGACGTTTCGATCAAGTTGCATTGATCGTGGTCACGAGAAGACTCACCTAAATAAAAACCTAAATATAAACCTGTGTTTTTATCGCGATTAAGTCCCGTGCTTAAAAATAAACAATGTTTTCGAATCGCGAAAGTTTAAAAGTTACTATTGTTGTAACTTGATTTGATTTTGTTCATCTGCTGGATAGTAAATCATGCAGTAATCAGGGGCCTTACCGGTTAACAATCTCGTGTTCGTTTTCGACTCCAACCAAATTAACAGCAGCAGGTTTTTGCAAGAGGTTTTTTTATATACTATTTGATAACGAGACGAGCTGGTCGTTTGCCTGATGGTAAGCATAACGCCGGCCCATAACAATTGCAGTGCCGCTCAGAACTTTGAAACACAAAGGCCTGCGCGGCACTGCAGTGCGCTCGTTATCTTCAGACATTAGGTATTAAGTCTCATAAGCCCGGTAATTTCGCTGGCTACTCTGCTCATCAAACCGTAACACAGTAATACTTGCACATTACTGCTTGGCGGCAGACATCACGTGCAAAGCGATGGTACCAACCCAGACGGACACTCGCAGAAGAGTTAGTCCTACCACCTGATAAAAGTACTATAGTAGTCCTTATAATAGTACGTTCCACAATGGATGTTTTTCATGAAAGAAGAAAGAAAAAGTGTTTATTCGTAGCAAAATCAGGATTAAAAAATATGCGCAGGAATCCTATATACTTGGGTGCGCATTAACTTAAATTTGCCACGAACCGGTCCCAACTCAGCGTATGCTGATGATGTGTGATGATGATAGCTTCAAAGACTAAAGTTCCATCCACATTGGCAGCGGGTCCGCCGGCGGCGGTGGTGCCGCGAGTCGCAGCGACGGGTCGCACAATGGTGCGACGCGGCGTATATGCTTCAAACCCCGCGCTCAGTCCGACAGCACCCGCGCCCGCAGCGCCCTCTCTCGCCGATTTACACGTACGTATACCACAGACGCTGGCCGAATGCTATATACTGCGGCAATCATCAGGCGTAACCTGAGCAGCAAGGGGGAAAAAATACCAGCCCATAGTAGCCCCCTTTAAGCACCTGCTTGGTCATTAAAGGTAACTTCCAGGCCCAATCCAGCCATTGGTCGAAGGAACCAACCAGGCGTTGGTCGGCCTAAGACTGAGCAAACGAAAAGAAAAACGGTTAAACCTAATACCCCTGCTCTGTTTTGACACAGGTGTGCACCGTACCACCTGTAAAATAGAGAGTCCTCTTAGGGAAGGGATTTTGCATGTTTATATTGTGTAGCTGTCTACACAATACACCCGAGAGCAAACTTTATGCTCACCATAAACAGTTTGTCTGGTTTTGTCTGTCTAGTTTGGCCGGGTATTACCTGGCCCCTCGCTTTGCATGGTTACTACCATGCCACAGCACAGTCAAAAATACTGTTGTGAATTATATATCTAGTTCATTTTTAAAATAGTTTGGGTCACGTATTTGAATGCTCGTTGGACGGGATTCCAGAGACAATAGAAAATCTATTGTGTGATCTACGATTCGGCATACTAAAGGCTATACTTAGCGACAATATGATGATCCTCTAATAACTTAATTTTATAATTTAAGAAGATAAGTAATTTAAATAATCTTTAGCGTTCCAGCACTAAAACGTGTTGTCTGATTTTCGTATATCCCATTACACGTCATGAATAAAGCTACACGTTTAAGCCACTGTGGTTTAGAAAGATGTTTTAATTTTTTATGAATCATAGAATATTTAAGCACCTAGCGCCATCTAGTAGCATGCGTATTTACATTGATTCAAAATGAATATTGAATGATTGTGCAGAAAGAAGAAGAGAAGCCGTCGCGACCTACTCTGACCAACCCTCCGGTGCTGGTGCGACAGGGGACGGAAACATTGCGCCGGGAAAGACCCCCTGGGCATATCGTCTTACCCAGAGATGTAAGTAGTGCTTTTGCTAACCCGGAAATTGGAAAATATACTTTAGAACAATAGTGACAAGTTTGTGCGAGATCTTTAGAGCGAAATGGGTAGGCACAGGCAAAGCTAATCTCAGATGGCGCCACCATCGCTGGTGCTTGTCATTGATGTTTACTTTGAAGGTTAATGAATTAAACTAACCAGTAAACTTGCTCGCGCTTTGAACCATTAGATTCGAAATAATCACTACATAAATTTTTGGTGAGCATTACTTTGATCCACTTCTCTTTTTTTCTCGTCCGAAGGGAAACGTGTGTATCTTTATTTTTACACTGAAATGCACTTTACAGAGTTTTACTTTCTCGCAAAGACGATTTTTTTGTTTATTTACTAAAATTTTATAATTATTTTATTTTATTTAGTAACGAGGCGAGCTGGTCGTTTGCCTGATGGTAAGCACTACGCCGGCCCATAACAATTGCAGTGCCACCCAGAACTTTGAAACACAAAGGCCTGCGCGGCACTGCAGTGCGCTCGTTACCCTGAGACATTAGGTATTAAGTCTCATAAGCCCAGTAATTACACTGAATGAAGTTTCATAGTGAAACAACACCAGTGATAATGCGCCACCTAGCGGGATAACTAAGCAGTGTGGCTCCCCATTACATTACATTACTAGAGCTATTGCGAAGACTGAAAACAAGTTATCTCACGTGTTATCTGCAGTAGACCAAGAATTTCAAAACATGCTTGAAAAATTTTATAATTCTAATTATGTTTCACTAAAATCTTGAACGATACTCACTGGCAGTGCATAGACAAATTTTAATTTATATTTGCTCTAGAGATCTCGGTCTAACTTTTGACACTTCAAAAACCATTCGTTGTGTCGACAGATGGCGCTGTCAATTTTATTATATTTTGTCTTGTTTATGGCTTAGTATGGTATGTGCTTTCAGTCAGCGTAATTTCATGATCTAAAACCAAGGTGCTGAATTGTTGATATATCAATAAATAATGTCATAAAATCTGTCAGGTACCTGTTTAAATGATCGTGCAATTTCCCATACGTGCGTAAGTATTTGTTCGATAGAAATAGACTTCATATAAGCAGAATACGTACGTATTTTATTCCGTATAAATAATTTTGATCGTAATGTTGAGAAATTGTAACATATTGCGCGGTGATTTAAACAGGATCATAACTAAGGTGTCGGTTTTTGTGATATCGCTTAATACTGTGTTTCATTATATGTTATAAGTGTGTCGTTGGTATAATTGCATTTTAATATTAGTGGAGTTTAAGAAGTATTGTAGTAACAATAACAAAAAGTTTATGTTTGTTTGTAGTACTAATTTAAAAGTGATGTCTGATACTTGAGAACTGTTTATGAGTGAAACAAATCGAATACATGGTAAATGTCTAAGACTATATCGGCCTTATTACAAAACGAGTTTTAACGCTAAACTGGAGTTTAAACCGTAGTTTTGTCAAATTTCTTATTACAAAAAGCAGATTAGCACTTAGGTCTTGGTTGACTATGGTGTCAAAGTTAGTCTTGCCGGGCACCTAGTTTAGCGACGGTTTAAGCATTTATTTTAATGGCGGACACGTATTCTACTTGTCAAATCGTAAAAAAATTCATATATTTTGTATTAAAGTAAGAAGGGGTGGTGAGGTATTAGGAAGCGTGGATGAGTAGAATAATAGCTTTTAGCAAAATATATAGGAAATACTTATAATATGGAAAGTATACATAGTAAAAACAGAATATATTACAAGAATTGACAGTACACACAATCAACAAAACATGTTGCTATAGTTACTTAGCCATAGTGTGCCATTGTATAGGTTGGATAATATATAAGGAGTATCTCCTTAACATTTTTTTCATATACGTAACGTAAATACCTAATTAGGATGTTTTGAATTACTCGCAATGATCAAAAGTCATTTAAAAATTACCTACAATATTTTTCGATATTAGAAAATAGTATTGTGTGACAAAATAGCTACTTATATTCCAAAATAAAAATTAGTACATTGTGTCAATTCTACATTTCGTGTATCCGTAGCATAAAGACATTTATTATCTGTGGAAATAATTTCTACCATAGCTACAGTTTGGTATTAAGTTGTCTTGGCTTTATTCATCTTTTGTAATAAGGTTTGGTTTATAGGTCGACTCTAAAGATAGTTGAAGACAAATTGGTTGTCGACCAAAGTCGAGTTTAACGAGTTTTTTGTAATAAGGCCGAAAATGTTTAATTTTTGGTATTAGGCATTATTAACCAATCAGTTTTATTTGCAAACATCTCATAGCATTTTTGAATATTATTTATTTATTTATTATACCAGAAATTATATAAAGAAATATTCTTCCTTTTTTTTAATTATCACTGTTATCGCTTGCCAGTCCTCCCAAATCCAGCAAAAAGCTTTATCTGAACGCGTTTGTGATTTGTGGCTAGGTCAATGAATATTTACTGAGCATTATTGGTTAAAACTGTGTGAAAATTATTTGAAATGTACTGCACAGTTCTTTTCTATATTAATATTATATAGCAGAAATGTTTGAGATTTTTTGTTTCTTTATTACTGGTTCGATTCTAAAAATTCTTTCACTAACTAGAAGCTACATCCCTGAGTTATAGGCTACATTTAATTCTGATTCCACGCGAAGCCGCGGACAGACGCTATTCTTTAAATATTTGTACAATTTTTTATATATTTGTATAAAGGTTCATAATGTATTTGATAACGCCAACAACCTAGTCTATTCTTTATCAATTTACACATACCAACGACACACAAATGTAACCCTAACATGTTCATGTGACGTAACATTGTGTGTGTGTGTGCGCGCGGGGCAGCTGCGAGGTGCGGGGAGCGGAGTGCCAGTCTCAATGCGAAGCAACCACATTCCCGTGAGTGCTTTATTTTTGAATTTGCTGAGTTGACACGAAACGAAATCCCTTCGGATTTATTTGGAGAGTCTACGGAAGGCTCGCTGCGGCTGTTGCTTTCTGAAGAGTTATTTTAATTCACTCGGAATGATATCCGATTCTGATACAGCTTGAGTTTGAATTTGTATGTTATCCGAGAAGATGGGATGGGATCAGGACCATGGTTGTCCACAAGTTGTGAGAACCTTGGAAATAAGTCATACCACATTTTCATGCAAAAATAAATATATAAACGTATTTTTTGCAAATCTAAAACTAGAGAGTTCACCAGTTTGAGCAGTGTGTGAGCGGTAAGTATAGTCGGCGTGGGCTCCCGACCTGCCCCAGGCGCACGGCGCGCGGGGCCATAACAATTTTTAAAATTTTTGTCTGTCTAAGTATCTCCGAAACGTGTGGACCTATTTTGACGGGACTTTCACTGGCAGGTAGCTAATGTTCCAAGGAGTAACATAGGCTACTTTTATTTTAGAAACATAATTAGGGTTCCGCGCCAAAAAAATAAAAGCCCTTGAAATCCAATATCTCCGCGCGGGTGAAACCGCGGGCAGCAACTAGTACTTTCATAATATGCATTTAGTAAAAAGCTGTTATTTTGATATTACAAACAGACACTTCAATTTTATTTATTTGTATAGAAGATCTATAGAAATTAGTAGAATTTGACATCTTTAAAAAAGTTGGCCGTAGAACACAAACTAATTTAGTCCAAACAAACTAAACTAGTCCTATATTTACATACATAGGTACTTTATTTACTTTCTGTTTGGTTCACGGGTCTTGTTACATAAATAAACAATTTTTTTGAAATCTTATTTATTTATATTTGATATAACTTTTAAATTAATATTCTATTTTAATTAATTAACAAAATCATAAACATATCAAGGTCTTTCAGAATAAGTCATAGCTTATATTCAGCCAGCAAGCAGACGTGCAAATATGAAATTTAATTATTACAATAATGAGAAAGCTTCATTAGATTTGTCGGAATTTCGTTATGTGTTCAGCATTGTATTGTTTGTATTTATGTTATGTATTGCTGGGATATTGCTGTTTTAACAACGATCGAGTAACCGTTAGCATTTATAATAATAATATATTCATCATAAATCATTGATTCTAATGAAAGCTAATTTTCGAACATAATTCCTTATTTTTCCAATCCACGAATACCAGCTATTCTCATATAGCATTAATTTGAAATATTCTAAAATATATCACCAAAGAGTTTCACATCAATATAATAACAGATGGCGTCACTGTTCAACGTCCGTTTTTGTTTTTCTTAATTAGTTGATTTATTTAAAAAAAACAGTTGAACTGGTACTTATTTATTTTGTTTTATCCCAAACATTTATCTTCCATAATTTATCACTTTATAGTCTTTCTAGAACAAACGCTGCTTAATTTTTTAACAACACTAGTGTTATTCCTACTCTATAGTATACTTATAATAGAAACGTCAAAGTAAGTTGGTTATCTTTTAGAACGTTAGAATAATATCCATTCACGGTGTAGTCTTTGCAGTCTGAGATATGTTCTTGTGGCGCGTATACAAGCCACGTATAAAGTTTTTTTTTTACATCTGACTGGTAAAGTGTTTGACTACAATGTCACCTGATGTGAAGTGACGATGCGGTCGAACATGTAGCACGCTTTCCCAGTAAATACCTATTCACTCTATTTTTGAACACACCCGGATTATAACGTTCAGGGAATACAGACGACGGCAAAGCATTCCAATCCTTTGCAGTTTTTTTCATGTAGGAAGAAGCGAAACGCTTCGTGCGAGTTAGTGGTATTTCCACTACAAAAGGGGTGGCGCCCAGCCAGAAAAAGTGTGATGGGGGAATCAAGTGGTGGATTCTTGCGTACACTCCCCGTGGATAGTAAGATATACTACCAATAAAGACATACTCTTCTGTTTCTACTATTTGATATACTAGGCAATATTATAGCAACTAAGGGTCTATTTTTATTATTGTCCATTCCAGCCACCTTCGACGAGGCCGTATTCGATAGCGGGGGTGCCACAGACGCGTCTCACGGCCTCTAGGCCGGCCTCGGGACCCATCCAGAAACCTACACCAGGTATAATAAATAGCCGAACTTCTGCGAAATAGAGTGACTGTGGCCGAGCGGGAACTGTGCGACTTTCAATCCGACGCACCATTGTTCGAATCTCGACTCGGCCCGCATCAATGACTTATATATCAAGTTATGTGTGGATTATTCACACTCCCTCTAAAAACTGTGAAGGAAAATATCGTGAGGAAACCGGCATGTTCAAAAACCACAAAATTCGAGGACATGTGACATCCACCAAGCGGCACTGGGCCCGCGTGGTGGATTATGGCCCATACCTCTCTCTGAGAGAAGGCCGGTATCCCAGCAGTGGGAGTGTAAAAGGCTGATAATGACGCTAAGCAATGTTCCAAACGTTGAATATGAATTTGAACGTAAGTACTGAATTTTGACATATGGAAGCCAAAGTCCACGCTTAGACTCGTCTCCTCCTAGGGTTGGCGAAAATGGGCACTAGCCCTACGACGTGGTGCCTGGTGACTAAAAACAATACCATTATTATTGACCATTTTCAGCTCCAGTAATGGACCAGCCCCGGCCACAGTCTTGCAACGAGCCGCGTATCTCAGCGTTGCCGAGGCCATCAAGACTGCCCGCACCCAGGCGTGCTCTCAGGTAAACTAAATCCCATTTCAAGATAAAATTTAAAAAAAAAACCCCGAATAAAATAGTCGATTATTTTCGAATGACTGAACAGCTGCCTTACCGGCTAACAATCTCGTGTTCGTTTTCGATTCCAAACCGATTAAAACCAGCCGGTCACTAGTCTTCGTGTGGAAGGAGTTGTCTAGAGTTTTCGCTTCTTTTCGTTTTGTAACAACTTGTTTCCTTAGTAACGTTCGTTCTAAAATGATAACCAGCGAAAATTCTAGACTATCCTTTCCAGCCGAAGCTAGCGACGCTGCTTTTAATCGGGTTGGAGTCGAAAACGAACACGAGATTGTGTGCCGTTAGCCCCTTGCTTTTTTTAATCGATACAAATAAATAAAAGTGAAGTTTCTGTTTGTAATGTCAAAATAACAGTCTTTTACCAAATATGAAAGTATATACGGTACCTATAACAAAAACACAATTTTTAAAATTTTTGTCTGCTGTGTCTGTTGCGGGTAATCTCCAAAACGGCTGGACCGATTTTGACGGGACTTTCACTGGCAAATAGCTGATGTTATAATGCTATATTGGTGGTTTACATTATTGGGCAAAATAGAAAATTGTCATACAGGTATTTTAATTTGCCCACAGACCACCGTCAGTATACTCAGTAGCGCCGACGGCTGATGCAGACCAATACTGACATTTAGCCTGCTGTGCCAACCTCCTGGCCCGGCGGCCGGCCTGACAGCAGACCCTGAGCGCCGAGGCCATAAGCGCCCAGGCCATAAGCGCCCAAGCCATAAGCGCCCAGGCCATAAGCGCCCAGGACTTACAACGCCCGCCCCTGGAGGACTAACCAACTAAATCGTTAGTTGATAACAGACTGAGATGCGTCGATGACAATCTGTGCTGCATAGTGTCTTCAAGTTTTTAGAAATTATTTTTATCATGATTTTAGAGAAAATTATTGTTTTGGTATCGTCGGGTCTTGAGGTATTTAACAAATATCGATTATAATATAGACAAGTTCGAAAAGCCATTCAAAATTTGATAATAAAAATGATAAAACCATTTAATGAATCATGACTTCTAATTTAGAACAAAAAATACACTCTTAGTGGAATAGATGTGGCAAAAGAAGGCTGACCTCTGTATTCTAAAACGCAAACTCCAGCCTACCTCGACTCACTCGATTGGTTTTTGTTCTTTTATCAACTTCCGATTCAACGCAGACTACCTCTGGCGCCAATTTTGTAAGTTTTGATTGTTCAAAGGTTATAAATAAGCAGAGGCAGACTAAAAAGTTGATAAAAAACATCATAACCTATATTCTATAGACTCGATTAGCGCTGAGGTATGTTGGAGTATTAGGTTATAGGGTACGGAGCTATGATTCAGAGACGACTCTCGTGGTCTAACGCTTCTATAAATCAAAACTGTATAGAATTTTGTCATATGAAAGGATGAGTCCACGCTTACATTCGTTTCTAAATCTTAGGCTAAGATTCAGAGACGATTCTAAGCGTAGACTTTGGCTTCCATATGTCAAAACTGTATAGAATTTTGACGTATGGAAGCGTGAGTCCACGCTTACATTCGTCTCTGAATCCTCAGCCTAAGTCTGTGTCTTAGTTTTATACCAAAAAATCATCACGAGAAACCAAAACAACTTCATTTAGTTTGCTGAAGTTTGTGTAATCGTAAATGCTCTGGGCAGACATTGCGGTCCTCTAACGTCATCTACTCCCACTAAGCATAGTGGTAACGAAAAGAAAAACATTTTTGATAGATGCGTGCGAATTTCTTGCCTTTCTCTATCGGTACACCCGGAACGAGCACTTAGTCATTTAACTTTTATGAGCGCTCTCCTGAGGTCCATGTATATAAAGTAATTTGAATTTGAAAAGCTGGTGTAGTCTCTGATATCATAGAAACAGAAAAGTTTATTATTAATTATGTTCTTTTACTCAAATGATTTTTTTTATTCCAATAGGTAATAGTGATGGACGCTTACAGAAGAGCTCTCATGAAAGTTAAATTACTCTTGATGCCCGTTTTTCCAACTGTACAACCGATCTAGGGGCAGGGCAAGAAACTCGTATACTTTTTTAATAAAACGTTTTTTAACCAACTCGAGACCTGACTACCTTATTGCGAATTCTACGGTAGAAAATCTAAATAAGTGCCGACCAATTTAAAGTAGAGTTCGGATCATTTGATACTATGCGGTGACAATAAGTGGAAGAGTGTTTTTGTATGAAATTTTTTAACTGACCTTCATTTTGGATATCATCAAGTTTTATAAGTTTTCACAATTTCGCATTGACATTTTTTTACTATGTATTTTATTTTCGACATTCAAAGTTTTCGCCTGAAAATTTTGCCAATGTTTTTCAATAGAGGTAAGAAATTCACTTTTCTATTTGCGAAAAGTCTTACAATTTCGACCTCTGAATCTGTCTATAAACAAGCTTTTATTTAGTATCGATCGTAGATTTCTTTTTCTTTTGACATTACCGTTTCCAATTTGAAGTCTTCTTATAAGAATGTACTGCGCATTCTTAGCCGACTTCAAAAAAGGAGGAGTTTCTATTAGTTTGTATTTTTATTTAAGCCGACTTCTAAAAAAAGGAGGAAATGCCTAATTCAATTTATATTTTTTTATGTATGGTACCTCAGATCTCCGTCATTTATAAATCGGTTTGGATTTTTTTTTTTATTGTATACTTCCAATAGAAGTTTCATTAAAATCGGTTCAGTATTTTATAGTTCAGTAGATATGTTTCTAAATAAAAGCTTGATTTGTATACAACATTTATATGTAACTCTTATTTATTTGAGTAACGAAGCTCTCTCGTCGTTTTCATCGCCATCCTAGCTCAAAATTATTACAAAATTCTCTATACAAAATATGATTTGGTACAAAGACATACAAATTAAGATATTATTCCTATATCGTTTACAAATATAGTGTGTAGTTTGTATGAAAAGTTAACTTCGTTCTTAGTAATTTATTGCAGTTTAATCTAAGAATTTTTTTTTGCATTTTGTTTAGAATTTGTAATCGTATAGGGACTGTAATATTTAACTTTCGCTTTAGACGTAAAATTGTATTGAAAGTGTGTTTCAAGATTTCTGGTTAAACTCTAGGAAAAATGTATAGAAAATTAATTATTTAGAGTTATTATGGACGGTCCTGTGACGAATCGCCAAACTGTGTTTACCCAGAAGGTACTGAAACAGATGTACTCTGTAAACTAATTATTTTGTAATATAAAATTAAATATAAGCACTGGGCACATTGACATTGTAACAAATAATATACTAACATAACACGATTCTAAAACATTAACAAAATTGACTTCCATTTACATTAGAAATCACTTTAGTTACTATAAGGATAAACGCACAAAACCTTATTAATTTATCAATACATATTGTACATTTTATGTAAATTTTTGTCTTCGCTCTTCTCGTATTGTGTAAAAGATGTATTATGTAACGCTTCTGCGGCGCAAGTACGGAAGTCCAAACGATAAATTTGTCGCATCGAAAAATGTGATAAATTTATTGAATGTTGCGAGTACCGAAGTCTGATCGTATAGTATTGTTGTAGCTTTTTTATCTTTGGATTCGATCTAGCTATTCGATAAATTTTGTCGGTTGTAATAAGGCTCGATAAGTTATATAAAAAATCGATAAAACCCACTTTATCGATTTGTCGATTTTATCGATCGAAAAGATCCGTACTTGCGCTGCTGTACCTATTATCAAGCTTCCGACTTTGAATTTATGCCAAGTAAAAAGGGGCGCTATGAAGCTTGTATCAGCGCGACCCTTTATATTTGGCAAGTATAATAGAGTCATGGTACACGACGATTTTTTGACGCTACGTGATGCGACGCGCGACTTTTAGTTTTCGAGTACAGCGATATCTGCAAAGAATTAGGTACGCTTACGGCGGATCTCTTTTTATGGGTATCTATTTATATGTCAAGGTTTTATCGCAACTCTAGCGATATAGAATATTGCTTTGGTATTTTTTCTCCAACATAACCAACCGTGCTGCTCAAGTGTCCGTCTGGGTCGGTGCCACCGCTTTGCTCGCGAAGTCAGCCGCCAAGCAGTTACGTGCAAGCATTACTGTGTTCCGGTTTGATGAGCAGAGTAGCCAGCGAAATTACTGGGCTTATGAGAGTTAATACCTGATGTCTCAGGGTAACGAGCACACAGCAGTGCCGCGCAGGCCTTTGTGTTTCAAAGTTCTGGGTGGCACTGCAATTGTTATGGGCCGGCGTTATGCTTACCATCAGGTATTAAGTCTCATAAGCCCACTAACAAAATTGTTTATCTATACAAATAAATAAAATTGAAGTGTTTGTAACATGAAAATAACAAATTTTTACTAAATGCATATGAAAGTATATACGGTACCTATAACAAAGCACAATTTGTACATATCTGTCTCTGTCTGTCTGTCTGTTTGTTCCGGGTAATTCCCGAAAAGGCTGGGCCGATTCTGACGGGACTCACTGGCAGACAGCTGATGTTATAAGGAGTAACTTAGGCAACGTGAGCGAAGCCGCGGGGCACAGTTAGTAAATACTAAAATATGTGCGCGCAGGTACACGGTAAGCATCACGGCTGAATCGTGACGGTGTTGCCACTGTATAGCCACAAAAAATTGCCGAGTGCCATAACTCTTTATCTTTATAAAATACCACACTCTTGTTATTGTTAGTACACGCCATTATAATCCATAACATATCGATTATATTATATGCTCGCTAAATGCCTCATATTTTGACAGTTTAAAAGCATTATATAATTCTAAAAAGACTTTATTGTTATATCGATGTCCTCCGGCCAAATTTCAGTATTTCCGAATTTGCGGCGTCCTAAAATTACATTACGTCTGTTATATAAATTATTGTATATTTTGTAACTAATTTTGTACAGGGACTGATTTTAAATATTTTATTACAGTTGTGTTGAATCTAATGATGTTTCTCCGTTTCATTCACGCCCGATTATTGTTAAACAGTCGGCGGCAAAAGCGTTTGCATTGGTACTCAGTGATAAATAAACAAAATGTAAGTGACTTTTGTTGTTGACTGTACGTTCGCGGTTGCTGTACGGTTTGTTTCGACACGTCGTGCCTTATTTAGGTAGTGTAAGGGATTTTGTTTCCATTTTCTAATAAAATTATGTATTTACACAAAATATTTTTTATTTTCTCACACAAGCATCTATTTTTAACCGACTTTAAAAAAGGAGGAGGTTTTCAATGCGCTCGTATTTTTTGTGTACATTTATGAACAGATTTAAATGATTTTTTTTTAAGTAGGGCAATATCTCAATCAAGGTTGTCTTGAGTAATTTAAAACAAGTTGATGTAACAAAAATTGACCTAGCCAGTGACACACGGGTATTGTAATACTTAACTGGTTTATATAAAAATTTGGTTTAGTTTCAAAGCCAAATTAAGACATTAAAAGTAGCCTAATTGTTTGTTATTGACGCGAAATACAAAATACTCTGAAATTTTTTATCCTATAGGGGATAAGACCCTTGTCCCATAGTAAATTACACTTTGGCGAGGTAAGTAAGTGTACTCGTATAGCGCAACGATTTCGTTTAAAAATCCTGGCATGATATTGTGAATCGATGGGTAAAAAACATTGATTCGAGCCATCGACCTGCATATCAGAAACCGACGTGATTACCACTGAGCCATAAGTGGTTGAAAGAAACGTGGGTGGAGTTCTCTGAAACGAAGAGTATAGGTAGGTATAATCGTCTATCAAAAGCACTACCGGTTATACGTATTTACCTTATAGGTACTCTTCTAATATATCGCACCCTTAGTAAAACATCGACCGAACTCAAAATTTGACCAAAATGAGTTATAGTGAAATAACGACCTAAAACAGCAAGTCCGATAACCTAGTCTAATAAAAAAACAACCCTAATTTGCAAATAAGGTATTTTATTATTATAAGGATATTTAGTTGTAATTCTACATCAATTTAAAAATAAATGCTAGTTACACTTCAATTGCCAAAAGTTAGTGATTTTGAATTAGGTCAGTATTTGAGTAGGTACACGCGTATTAGAAATTTAGCAAAAAATATCTACGAAGCACAGACTTTAAAGTAAAAAGTCTGTGCTACGAAGTAATAAAGTTCGATGACCAATAGACAACAGATGGCGTTGTTTCAAATTATTTGAATCATAAATTACTATTTTCATGCAGCGAAGTACTTATAATAACTTTGCTGTTTACATATTAATAAAAATAACTTTATTAATCATAGATCCAGAATAAATAACTAAGGATACCCTGGCGCAGTGCATTTACTATTAGATGTAATATCTTGTCTATACCTTTATGATGATGATTTACTCATTTCGGACCGTTCCTTTGACTTTCTGTGCGATATAGCACTCAACTGTCACTTTGACGTAAACATATGAGTGTGTGTGTGTATGCGAATGAAATCCGCACGTTATGTTACGTGAGTGAGTGTGCGAACTCGTGAATGCTGTCTACCAGTAAATTTTGCTTTTTACCTTTTTATTTTTCTATATAACCGAAACAGACGAAGTGATTAGTAATGTAATAACCTCAAGTGATAAGAATTGTGATATGCCAGCGTAATGGCCCGTAATATACGCAGTGTTTTCATCCACTCTGTGATTCCGTGCAATAACTCGTCACTTCAGTTGTTTGTCAATGACGTCTGCGTTTAGCGCAGCAAAAAGTGGAATTTTATTTGATTGTCACAAGTAGTGCAAACAAAATTATATGAATTGTGCTAACCGATGAGTGTTCGTAAAATGGATGAGTGTTTTCACCTTTGGAGCCTTCCTTTACCAACTGGTGCCAACAGAGCTGGCTCATGAAGAAAGGGTTAGTTTACCTGTTTATGTTTACTATAAGTCGTGCACATACTTGATAATACTTGTAATAGTTATTTTTATCGCAACTCTGAAATCTATTGCAGAGATAACTATATCTGACTACTACTAACTTTGTTGATATGACCTATAGGTTATAAAGTGGCTAAATTCCGTGGTATAGTAGTCCAACTTTTGTTACAGTTCATCAGTGCTTGAAAATAGGCTTTAATTACAATAAATTCATTCACAAATCGTTGTTTATTGAAGCTGGGATGTTAATTTTCTTTTGTTACTTTCTCTTACCATGAAGTGAAGGGAGCGACAGGGATGGCTATATGCTTACTACAATTTGTGTGAAAGAGATGACGCTCTACAAGTTGTACTGACATATTCACACATTCAAACTTTTGCCATAACTTTTAGTAAAAATAAAATAAATCTAAAACTAACTAACTTTAACTATAATAGGTAACTTTTACTCCTTAAAAGTATTTATGTCATAGTTATGTAACTAGACAGTAACTAATGATCAAGTCCCAACCTAGATGTCTAATTAATTTAAATTGCTAATTTTAGTGTCAAATACAAGCAAGTTTTCAATTTTATAAAACTATGCACATTAACAGATATACCTCTATTTTGAAACTTGACATCAGTTTCAATTTATTATTTCATAGACATTAGAGAGAAAGGGACAAGGGCCAATCCACTTTGGTGACTCGAGACAGATTCATTTTATGTTTTAGATGACATTTATTAATTGTGTATTGAAAGAAAATTATTTATATGACACCTTTAAGCCTAACTATATAAATGATAAATATTGTAATAAGGAAAAACAGTATACAAACACTAAACTAACAAGAATTACGTTTCATTTAAGTACAAATAAAGTAAATAAAAACAATTTTATGTGAATAAAGCTGATCCCAGTCAGATAATTACATTTTAATTTAGTTTATAAAAAAATCCTTTCATCTCACCCCTGTTATTCTATTAATCTTTTGGTAGTTTAAACAGGTGGATTAACATGACCCACGGACAGAAGTATGTCAAGAGTTTTTTATGAAAAAACCAGACTGCCCAGGCACCCAATGTGGTTGGCCAGAAAGGATGAAAAAATATACCTATCCACATCTTCTATGTGAATTGGTTGGGTGAACAAAGTAGTTTCACTTTTGAAAGCTACTCTATTGTCAGCAGGAATGTGCCCGTTAAATATTAAGAGAATACACATAAAGTAGGTATTTATACTTAAACTAGCTTCTGCCCGCGGTTTTTACCCGCCTTCCCACAGGAACCCTGCATGTTTCCAGGATAAAAAGTAGCCTATGTTATTCTCCGGTCAATAAACTATAACTATGCCAAAATCACATCGATCTGTTGCTCTGTTACTGAGTGAAAGAAGGACAAACCAACAAATCAACAAAGACACTTTCGCATTTATAATATTAGTAGGATAACTTAGGCACTTAAATCAGAACTTGATTCTTACTTATTGCTAAAAGTGTTTGTTTAAATATTTTTTAAAGTGTTTAATTTTTTTATTCATGCTAGCTCATTTAGCTAAATCTCTTTTTTATATATATTGTAGGCTTGCGTTTGTGCAGTATCTCACATGGTGGTAAGTGACGATGCGGTCGACGATGCAGCATGCTTACCTAGAAAATACGTGTTCACTTGTAACTTGAAAAAACCCAGGTTATAACGATCAGAAAACACAGACACAAATAAAGAGTTCCACTCCTTAGCGGTATGCCAAATAAACATAGAAGCAGAACGCTTTGTGTGTAAAGCTTGTGTTTTTTCCGGCTTATTGGAGTTTACTAATTAATAATACTTATTTTGTGCTTCACTGTTTATTAATTATGTCGTTTAACTAAATGCCACAAGCATGAGCGTCCAATTAAACTAGGTGGTAAATAAATTTCATTTTCAACATAAAATCTGAATTTTAACAACTTCATTGGTATTAATGAGGCTCCTCACCTTTTTAAAACTAATTAGTAGATAATATTAAAACAATATTGTAAACAGATTATTTATCACCAATTACAACATTAACCTTAGAAGTTTTATTTTTCATGGGGGAATCATGTTATGGAGATAACTCACCTCTCTGCCCACTCTTACAGGCCTGATTATTACATTTACTTTAAATTCTATTTAGCTCGAAGTTAATGCAGTAGCTATGCCCCGCGGTATCATCCACATACCTTAAGTTACTCCTTATAACATCAGTTAACTGCCGGAGGACGTCCGGTCAAAATCAGTCCAGCCATTTTGGAGATCAGCTGGAACAAACAAACAGACAAAAAATTTTAAAAAATTGTTTTTCATTATAAGTACTATACCTATATATACTTTATATGCACTTAGTAAAATGCTGTAAGCTTGCTGTTACACTTCAATTTATTTATATCTAGATTTAGCAAACTATTCTTAGCAAATTATTTTTTGGTAAATATTAAATCTAAAATAGGACATAAATTCTACCTATGGAATTTTTTTTAATTAATTCTAGTAGTACTTTACATATCTATTATTTACTGTACCTACTGAATTGAGTGTCAACAAAACATTGCTTTTTTGGGTCTGCCTTCTGGGTGTTGTTCCTGGTTTCGTGTACAGGGAATACTAGTTAGGTAGGGAGATCCAAGCGATTTTTTAATATAAGCTACTAGCTTTCGCCTGCGTTGTATTTAGCTTTATAGCCTTTCTGGTATTCCAGAAACTAAACTATCGACATTCTAAATTTCATAAAATTCGGTTTAGTAATTACGGACATAAAAGTGGTAACTGGTAACAAACATTTACAAACAAACTTTAGCATTTATAATATCAGTAGGATTCTACTGTCAAATGCTAACAAGTGGCAAACCCTAGTTTGTAAACAGCATTCAGGTGTAACCAAAAAGGTGTATGTATTTTATAAAAGCTTATCTGGAAAAATATTTTTTTCCACATAAACTTGTTTGAAGATAGTTAGCAATTTTATTAATGTAGGCCACATATCTGATCTAGTTAACTTAATTGTTCCTTCTCAATCTCAACACATTTCCGGTTAAAGTTAAAACAAGCGATTATAAATAAAACGGTGCGTAAACTACACTGCAACCATTATATTTTGATCCCACCGGGCGGCACAGATCCCGAACATACTATTGCTTATACTGTAATCTTTTCCACACGATTTCGGTTAATTTAACAACTCGTCAAGGGTCACAATAAAATTGTTGTTTTATGTATTACCTAACGCCGCCGTCGCGTCGCGTCGATACTCTTTTATGGTTTGTAATTAACCCTTCTGCGAGAATTGGTCTTGGTTTGTACCACCTCTTTGCCACGTGTTCTGCCGGTAAGTAGTATTGTGCAGGGTATCTTTATTTAGGTTTTCTGAAGCAATGATAGCTTTCTCCCTGAACAATCGTCTAGGATACTAAAGCCTATGAAGCGCTTTAGCTTTCAAAGGACAAGATGAGGCAACCATAACACTGTGGTAGAATATTATTGTTTTTGATTACCATTAACTACACGAAGCTTACCCCGGTTAGAGATTGAACCCGGGGCCCCTCGGCAGGGTTAACAAATTAACTAGCTACGGAACCGTCTATTATTAGTCTACGGCAGCGGTTCTCAAACTTATTTCGCGTCGGACCCCTTTTGGTAAACGGAATATTTGACGGAGCCCTAATATACTCAAAAACTGGTCTTATGTGATACTAGCTGCTGCCCCGCGGTTTCACCCGCGTGGAGATTTTGGCTTACATGGTTTTTATTTTTTTGCGCGGTACCCTAATTATTTTTCTAAAATTAAAGTAGCCTATGTTACTCCTTGTAACATCAGCTATCTGCCAGTGAAAGTCCCGTCAAAATCGGACCAGCCGTTTCGGAGATTACGCGGAACAAACAGACAGACAGACAAAAATTTAAAAAATGGTTGTTTTGTTATAGGTACCGTATATACTTTCATATGCATTTAGTAAAAAGCTGTTATTTTGATATTACAAACAGACACTTCAATTTTATTTATCTGTATGGATAAAATTTGTGTCTAATGGGAGGTATGATATTGTTTATAAATTTACAATCTATCTATTGTTTAACGTCAGGATTGATAGAAAAGAAAATTTACAATAGATGAAATATTTAGATACATTTTATTTTATTTTGGAACGTTATACTATTCCTTAGTATTATTTTTTTCCTTATGACTATTTTTCTCACGGAGCCCCCACAGAGGCTTTGCGGAGCCCTATGGCTTCGCGGGGCACACTCAGTATAGCTGGTCTACGGTAACGTCAGTACTTGTGATAACTGGGTAATTAAAGTAATCGTAGTTATGTGCGCACGCGCCGCTCTAACTGCTTCGTTACTGGCTTTTTACGATTTGTCTGCTCTGATTTTTGGATACAAATTACCAACACGATGACAGAATGTACTTGGGCTCTTTAATTAACCGACTACCAAAAAAGAGTGAATAAAAAATAAAACACTAAAGCCGGTGTCCTAAAAACTGAAAAGAAATTATATGTCACTCACATAATTATAACGAATCTAATGACACCTCATATGTTAACCCGTCAAATCTTTTAGACTGCAGAGCGTGCCAAAGAATTAGACGTAGCCCATAGGTACTTACAACATATAAATAAATACGCTCGAAAAATTACTCTCCTTTCATTTGGCAGTCGGGTAAAAATTGGTTAGAACATCAGCTGCAAGGAAAAAAACTATATAGGTTCCTCGCCACAAATAGATAAACTGCCACATGTGGGATGAAACGAGATATATGTCGTAACAATCAACATACGATTGACATTCATTAATGGTTATTAAAATCGTGCCATCCATTCATCTTGTTATCTAATATATACGCGCCTCAGTATTTGTCAAAGAGCCAGTAAAGTCAGTGATAAAAAATAATTAAAAATTTTAAAAACACCTAAGGCCCCAAGAAATCATCATCATCATCAGCCAGAAGACGTCCACTGCTGCACATAGGCCTCCCCCATAAGAAATTATGTGGGTGCTTATGGGGACCATAGGAGCTCTCAGATAAAATAAGGAAAAAATATACTTTTGCTTTTTTTAAGTGCACAAATATTTGCCTCGATATGGACATCGTACCTGCGACCTTTCGCGCTACTGAAGTCAAGTCCATCGACTTATCAGTTACACCATGAAGGCTGCCAAAGGAGGAAGTTATTTCATTTTGGATTAAAAAAAGAATTAATGGAAGCTACCTGTAAAACTTCCTTAATTCAGAATTTATTGGCGATGTTCAACGCAATCGTAGGACAATAAGCATATTAGACAGCATTGAGGTTGGATTTTACAATCCTCAGGATCTTACAATATTTCAATGAAATACATTACTTAGATCAAATTTAAAACTTATAATCAACATAAACAAAACCATAATCTCCTTTAGATAATTTCATTAAAATGAATTGAAATTGAACCCACTTCGATCCGTAGCCCCGTTGCTGCCTGCGTGAAAAAAGGACCAACCAAAAAACACAGTTTCGCATTTTTAATATTAGTAGGGATGATATAAATAAGCTTATACTGGCCCGGTAGCGGACCACCCGGCTTTGTTTGTTTTTGGTACTATCTCTAACGAGCTACGTTTTGGAGGCATTCCACCCCTCCCCCTAACTCTAAGCACAAAGACGCCAGCGGGGAACATTCATCATCCCGCAAGTTCCAATAATGTCGGACACCGCGGCTGACACTTGGAAAATGATCCTCTTTAGGAAGCCTCCGACCGATGTTTATTTTTTTTCATTAGTTGCCATCGACCTTTCTAGTGATCGTCCTGGCTGCACTACTTCCTTGATGTCATTGAACCCTGATACTTGAACGAGGTATAATATATAACTTAAGCCGTTTTTGTTGGCAATCCGACAAAAGATCCGGTTCTGTTAATTCTTTCTCGGTTTCGTCACTAATAACTTTGCGGTGAGATTCATGGTGCTTTACTTTTTATGTCTAAGCAAACGGATGGTTATAAATATGTATGTAATGACTTGTTTTTTTTTTTTGTTTTTTGCGTTTATCGTTTTTGTAACGTGGTAGGATGGTAGGTATAGTCAGCATAAAAAAATTATACATATAGCGTCTTACTAATAAACATTGTATATACATAACGGTGGTATACACAGTTACACAATGGTTTGTCTTTATTGTTCTGTGACAATTTTAAACTGAATCGAAAGAGACAAAACATTGTGTAACTATTCAATCGTTTTACAGAGTGTATTAGTAAGGCTGTAACATTTTGAACTAAGCCTTACTAATTAATAATAAGTAATAAAAAAGCTAATAAATTTATAATTTATATAATATAAATTATAAATTGATTCCAAATTTATTTCCTTATTATGACGTTTGTCGTACACAAACGCTCTTTGATAATGTATAACCAAATGTAGCCAATTATCGAAGCTCTATGTATGGCCATAGGCTCATAGCGCGATGAAAGACGCTAAACGAAATATATAGGATCTGTCCCTCAAGAGAGGCTGCCGGAACACGCTGGAAGGTGCTTGGCGACAGAGCTTCCACTGAGGATATTATGAGAACATGTTTGAAAAGAAGAAAAGTGGTTAAATGGCGCTACGGCCTACATCCAATACATTCAGCGATGAATGAGTCTAGAAGTAGCTTAGACAAATAAGCTTCGTAATCTCATATATACAACGTGTAAACACAAAATGCAAAATTTAAATAATAAAGTATCCAACATCATCGGGAAAGGATTCGCTACTTCTGTAGTGCCTATGTCGTGTTTTTAAGCAATTATTCTTATGCCGGTTACTAAGCGAGCGAGAGCGAACGAAGACAGTTGAATCAGCGGCGCGAGTACGGATCTTTTCGATAAAAAAAATTCGATAAAATTGACAGTTCAAATCTATAAAGTGGGTTTTATTCGATAAAATTGACAGTCAAAATCGATAAAGTGGGTTTTATCGATTATAACTGGGCCATTCCACGGTAATCGATACCAGATGAGATAAAAATAAATGTTATGTTACGAGCACTTTAACATTAATTATTAATAGTAAATACGTTTAATTTTCACTTAATGATGTAAAAAAAACAAAATGCTGGCATTCACTCAGTGAAATTTTACTTGAAGTTTCACCTTGCAAAAGAATTTCCATGGTAGGAAAAACATGTGTGTGTTGGCAACACTGTTTTGCGTTTTCTATGGGTTATTTCACGCAATTTTGACTGTCAACAGAGTGCTCAAGATATCAGCTTGTGTTGGAATAATTTTTGGTGTTTCTCAGTTAATTACATAATATTTTACTAATTATTTTACCGTTCTGTCAATTTTATCGACTTTTTTTATCGAAAAGATCCGTACTCGCGCCGCAGTTTGGACACACGGTGAAAGTAAGCGAAGAGAGCTTAAGCGGAGGATAACCGAAGGCGAACGTAATGTTCGTTTGTAATCGCTTGCTGTCGTTCGCTTTGTCTGTACCTAGCATTAACCCATCATCATCAGCCGAAAGACGTCCACTCAAATCCACTGTTGAACATAGGCCTTTCCCAATACACCGCATCTTAAAACGAATGCTTGACGCTTGCATCCAACGGCTCTGCGAACTTGACCAGGTCATCGATCCACTAAGCTAGCCCGCCGCAAATTCCACTGTAGCTAAAATATCTAAAAGTTAACACTGTTTCAAAGTTCACTGTTCTCTATAAGTAGCTCAGAAAAATTACCGTAGTATTCCAGTAAACACCGTTTAAACAGAAGATCAACGAAAATATGATATTCCAGTTTGGCGGGAACATTCGCAAAATCCGCAAATAATTGCAATAAACACGACAAACGGTTAGTTACTCTTTTGGCACGGCGCCCGCGGCAACACCGCTGTAAAACATAACCCCACTTATTAAAGTAATCGATGCTTCTGGAAAATTCTTTTTTTTAATACTAAGAAACGGACTGACCGTTCGCTTGAGGTTAGTGTCACTATTATAACTTTTTAGACAAAAGCAACTGAACAAACGCTCACTTAACCATGATACATGCTCTCAGAATTCCTAAGGAGAGAACGTGATAGGCAAGCGATCGGCTGTAAAAAAATTCCCAACATCTAAAATCGATGGTGATGAGGAGGTCCTGACTGATTTCGGTCACGTCGATTGTAATCTGCTCTTTTAAGATTTTCTTTCATATTGTGCTCACATGTGGCAAAAAGCAGTATGATTTTAAAGACGTACTCCGCCGGCCTTATTTTAAATTGGGACAAGACCAGGAAGGAGAGAGAGAGCTTTTGAAGATCTGACAAATTCAAGTAAACTATTATGTACCAAAATCTAAATAAATCCAAAACGAGGAGATCCGCAGGAACACAAAAGTCACCGACGTACCTCTCAAAGTCAGCAAGTTGAAATGGCAATGGGCAGGTCACATCGCTCGCAGAATCGATGATCGTTGGGAAGAAAGGTTCTCTAGTGATGACCGGAATAACCGGAAGACGCAGTATAGGCCGGTCCCCCACTAGGTGGACCGACGACCTTGTCAAAGCCGCGGGGAACCGTTGGATGCAAGAGACGATCCAAGTAACGTTCTACGAGGGCGGCCTATGTTCAGCAGTGTACGTCTACCGGCTGAAGATGATTATCTAAATAAATTGTTAAGATGTATAGTGCAAGTAGTAAATAGGTCACTTCATATGGTCGATGCTGGAAGAAGCTAATTAAATTAAGGCTACTGAATTGAGGACGCTGTTTTCGTTGGCACAGATTCATCTTTCAGTCTGCATAATTGAAGATCTAATATATGAAATTGCACTTAACATAATTTGAAAAATAAACTACCTAACTTGTGTTTTGTGATTGTTAAAATGAATATATAAGGCTATCTAGTGAATAAGTGTCTTCTAGATCCACGTTCTTTCTTCGGCCACAGCTTCGCTGACCATCAGATAAGTAATGGTGGTCAAAATTTGTTGTAAAAAGTGTTTTGGGATAAATTAGTAAGGATTTTTTTTATATTCTCATGCAGTTTCGCTATATTAATTGCCTATTGGTAATTAATGGACAAATAGGGAAGTCGACTCCATTTTTTTTATGATGTCAATTAATTCGTTTTCTCGTGAGAATCAAATTTCTGTATCGAAAAAGCTGGAAATCGAACGCTGGAAAAGTAAAAAATTAGAGCCAAAGTCTGACGTATCTACTATCTACTGAGCGCTAAAACGCCCCTTGCAAGTTGACGTCACTTGTTCAACGCGAGCCGTAAAGCTGTTAGTAAAACGTGCATTTTGTTGATTTTGCCGTGAAAAACTTCGTTTAAGTACATAGTACTTGTCAATTGGGCCATTCCACGGTAATCGATACCAGATGAGATAAAAATAAATGTTATGTTACAAGCACTTTAACATTAATTACTAATAGTAAATATGTTTAATTTTCACCTAATGATGTAGAAAAAACAAAATTCTAGCATTCACTCAATCAAATTTCATTTGAAGTTTCATCTTGCCAAGGAATTTCCATGGTAGAAAAAACACATGTGTGTTGGAAACACTGATTTGCGTTTTCTATGGGTTATTCCGCGATATTTTGACTGTCAACAGAGTGCTCAAGATATCAGCTTGTGGTGGAACAATTTTTGGTGTTTCTCAGATAATTACATAATATTTTACTAATCATTTTAGCAAGGCAAGTTTGCATGTCACGCCCGTCACAAAATACATAGAAAAGTTCTCATCAAAGAGTCCAAATCACTTGCACGTTGTAATAAAGCTTACGAAAGTAAGGATATGTCGCAAAGGAATGTATGTGAATAGCTTTTATACATTTTTATGTTACTGATTGGTGATGCTGAGCAAATTACTTTGGTCACGCCCGTCACAAATCACGCCCATCACAGTATTTTTACCTTTTTTTTTATTTATATATTATTTGGTAACAAGACGAGCTGGTCGTTTGCCTGATGGTAAGCCTAACGCCGGTCCATAACAATTGCAGTGCCACTCAGAACTTTGAAACACAAAGGCCAGCGCGGCACTGCAGTGCGCTTGTTACCCTGAGACATTAGGCATTAAGTCTCATAAGCCCAGTAATTTCACTGGCTACTCTGGTCATCAAACCGGAACACAGTAATGCTTGCACATTACTGCTTGGCGGCAGACTTCACGAGCAAAGCGGTGGTAACAACCCAGACGGACACTCGCAGAAGAGTTAGTCCTAACATTAACAAAACCGGCTAATAAACGGAGTTTTTTAAACTTTCGCTTATAAATTTAGAATTTGGGTTAATGCTTATATGACTTTAGGTGATAAAATTGTTTGTTTACTTATTAAAAATTGAACTCGTCACGCCCGTCACAAAGTCTTGTCACGCCCGTCACAACTTATTTCAGGTCACGAAAACTGCAATATCAAATATTCAAATACGACATATCACTGTAAATCTAGAAGGCCTATTATTCTAAAAGGCGGACTAATTGAATTTAATAAACAATTGTGTAATTAGCAGAAATATTGTGTCTTGTCGAAGAGGTCGATAATCTTGTTCGAGTACGCGTCACGCCCGTCACAGCGACTAAAATCGTCGTAACTTGTTTTGTGAGCCGAATAAGAAAAAAAATGTTGTAAATTTAGTAAAAACCATCGATGTCTTATCTATTACAATAGTATTTAAGCAATTTGGTATAATAGTTAAAGAATAAATGCACAAAATAGAAGTTGAAATGTCACGCCCGTCACCGTGGAATGACCCAATTGTCATATATTTTTTATACATTGAAATGTATAGAATCTGATGGTATCATTTAAATTACTTATTGGATGATAAAAAAATTGTTGAATTCGGTAAACTTTAGACTTTAGATTTAGACGTAACTTTAGAGTTAGAAGCACTATCTTTGTAGAAATTATTTATTTTTTGTGAATTTAATTTTTATTGTTGATGTGATATTCTTAAACCTGTACATAGCGGCAGTAATTATGTATTTCCTGTTTCATGCAACATCCCTAATGTTCTTACAACTGCAACTGGAAATAAGCTAAAGCGATTCCAGTCGAATGCGTCAATGTTAACCATTAATTTTCCTACAAAAATCTGTCTCGACGGCTGTAGAGAAAATAACGAACGAGCGACTCCAAAACTAATAATAGAAAGGGAAAACTAATTCATTTGCCCCCCTCGGTCCCTTGGCCCTGAATCGAAACCTTCGTAACCATCCCCTAGGTGGGGGCGTCTTCGCTTCCCGTTCTCAGATTTTATGGACTCCGAAGTAATCTGTAGATTATGTTTAGGTGCATTCGAACTGCACGTTTAATTTAAATTTACAAGTGTACAATTTACGTAATAGATAGTTACTGTGTTATGAAATAATATAATATCAATCTTGAATTCTGATATTTCGTTATCAAAAATTATCAATGTTCGAAGATAAGTATCTACTTATCACTATCCAATCAGCATGTCAAGTTTTCTTTACTGAAAAAAATAAATACTAAACATATTTTTTATATCGCTAATCTCTGTTAAAATCAATTTTTTACATACTTGGTAATTATGGCTCACATACAATATAATATATACTAGCTGCTGCCCGCGGTTTCACCCGCGCGGAGATATTGAATTTCATGGTTTTTATTTTTTTGCGATACCTAATTATTTTTCTAAAATAAAAGTTGCCTAAGTTACTCCTTATAATATCAGCTATCTGCCAGTGAAAGTCCTGTCAAAATCGGCCCAGCAGTTTCGGAGATTACCCGGAACAAACGGACAGACAAACAATTAAAAAATGGTTGTTTTGTCATAGGTAACGTATATATAATACTTTCATTTATGCATTAAGTAAAAAGCTGTTATTTTGATATTACAAACAGACACTTCAATTTTATTTAGTTGTATAGATATACCAACGTTATTTTTTTGTCAATCTGACATAATAATCATTGATTTACATAAATAACACCCATTGCGATAAGCTTGTATTAATGATTATCATTGGATCGTGCGATTTTGATAATTTTAGCGCGATAAACAATGCGCGCTTTTGTAGAGACAGAACAGTATGTTATCTTCATACTGCGGTACCGAGAGCGGCTTCTATGTGTGCGCGCCAGTACGTAATGACGCGCACACATATGGTGTACATACGTATGTACACCACAAGAATCTCCATTCGTATTCAGTGATTTATTTTATTTGGTAACAAGACTAGCTGGTTGTATGCCTGCTGGTAAGAATAACGCCGGCCCATAACAATTGCAGTGCCACCCAGGACTTTGAAACACAAAGCCCTGCGCGGCACTGCAGTGCGCTCGCTACCCTGAGACATTAGGTATTAAGTATCATAAACCCAGTTATTTCACTGGCTACTCTGCGCATCAAACCGGAACTCAGTTACGCTTGCACACTACTGCTTGGCGGCAGACTTCACGAGCAAAGCGGTGGCATTCAACCCAGCCGGACACTCGCAGAAGAGTTAGTCCTACCACTAACAAAATTACTAGGCTTTCGAGATTTAACACCTAATGTCTCAGGTTATTGCAGTGCCGCACAGGTCTAAGGCTGAGATTCAGAGACGAATCTAAGCGTGGACTCACGCTTCCATACGTCAAAATTCTATACAGTTTTGACATATGGAAGCCAAAGTCTACGCTTAGAATCGTCTCTGAATCTTAGCCTTAGTGTTTCAAAGTTCAGAGTGGCACTGCCGACGTTATGGCCTTATACCATCAGGCAAACGACCCGCCTGTCTCGTTATCGAACAGCATAAAAAAACATGACATCTACTTCTTGACAGTCCTAGATACTATTCTAGTGGTGTGTGTGTACTGGGGCGCATACACATAAGCCGCGTTCGATACCTACCGCTCTATATGAAGATAAAATACTTTTCTGTTTATAATGTGGCTGCAGTTGAATAGCTTGTACAGTTTTGAATCTGTTGCAGGAGGGATTATTATCGACGTTGCCCCAATCGACTGTTGTTGCCTGCAGGCTTTTAAACTGCTCCTTAGAATGCGGCAATTTTTGCAACGATAACTTGTATTAACGTATTTTCGAAGGTAAAGGCAAAATTGAGTTGTTAACATTATAAAACAATGGATAAACAAATGAATAGATTCATACAGTGATTGTCTACCTGATTACAACCGAATTGAGAACCTCCTCCTTTTTAGAAGTCGGTTAGTAAGTATGAGGTTGGAATGACTCGATGCTTCGTTTATAATTGCATGCTTTCATTCGCGGCTTGGTAATCTCGATCCAGGTGTTTGTTAGTCCCCTTGTAGACAAGGGGACACGGCGGCGGACATACACGGCTACCCTCCTCCACATGTGTTCTTAGCTTGTGGGTTCACTACCCTTAGGCGGGAACGTTGACACAACTTTTAATTGTCCGTTTTTTAAACAATAGTCAGGGAAATAGAAATAAAGGCGTATCAAGCAATTTTAGTTGAACAACATTATTTTCTAAAATAAATAGATAGAAAAACTCTTTATATTGAAACAGAACTGCAAATAGAATATTTATAAACTAAAATCTTAAAACCTAGGTGTCACAATGAACGGTCTTATCGCTCAAAGCGATCTCTTCCAGACACCAGAAAATAGAGTAAAATACTGCACATTATAAAAAAGAGGGAACCGACTTTAACGAAAATATCGAATGAAATTTCATCCCCCAATTTTCCACCCTTGGGGGTGGTATTCTGTCATAAAATTTATTAAAGGACCGTCCTTGATATAGCTACTCATGAAAAGAATCATTTAAATCGGTTGACAATTAGCGGAGAAATCGAGTAAAAGCGCCATAAAAACTAAAAAAAAAAACAGTCGAATTAAGAATTATCGTCTTTTTTTGACGCTTTAACATATTATATAAATCAATCTAAAAAAGTGTAAATGTGAATAAACTATTTTTTTTTAATTTTGAACATTCAACCTTAGATAATATTATGTTAATATCAATTAACAAATGATTTTAAAACAGGAGTCGGGTCTCTTATTTATTAGACGCATTATTTACGTATTGAATCGTATTTTATAGCTAAAACTTTAAAAACAAACCGTGAGAACTGGTCATTTCCAAAATTCTCACACGCGGGAACATCTTTAGCGCGATTTTAAATAATAATTGACCGAAAGCACAATCTATATATAATTAGTGAAAAGAAAGAGTTGGCAAAGAAAGTTAAATCTTCACTGCCAAAAATGTTAAAATAATCTCGACACTCTTCTGAAATGTTTAGCCAATAATACCAAATTTGTTATTCTGAAGAACACGATACTTGTGCTAAAGAGAACATGTGCTATTTTCAGTTTACAATATAACTGGCTTTATTTATAGCTGCTTTGGAACTGAAATTGCTTCTATTTTTGGTTCATTGATTCCCTAACGCTATTCCATACGTTACGTTTGTTATTTTTGAATGCGCTCATTATTTACTTGAGGCGCGCTCGAGGGGGATCCAACCCCCAGCCAACTTATTGTTTATTAAAAAGTTGACATTTCCTAGTTTATATTCACAAACTGGCTGTGCCCCGCAGCTTCGACCACGTAGCCTAAGTTACTCCTTGTAACATCAGCTATCTGCCAGCGAAGGTCCCGTCAAAATCGGTTCAGCCGTTTCGGAGATTACCCGTAACAAAAAATTTAAAAATGGTTGTTTTGTTATGCACTATTACTTTCATATGCATTTAGTAAAAAGCTGTTATTTTGATATTATAAACAGACACTTCAATTTTATTTATTTGTATAGATTCCATTTGAAATATTTTGAAACGCTTCAACTTGTCCCTTTTACTTTCAGCACTTTGCTGTGCTATTTTTTTGTTGGTATTAAAATGTTATGTAAAATAAAGGGACAGGACGTAAAGTTAGAAGAATTAATAATGTGCATAAATATAATAAAGCAAATAAACACAAAAATAATCAGATTGTAAACACTGACAAATTTAGTTTCAGTCTTTTCTTAATAGAATAAACTTTTTTGCCCGTACCCTTTAAGTTATCAACTTAGTCCGCACTGTTGCTTAGTGGAATTAAAATTCATAACTTAACCGGCACTTACAAAGTTACGATAAAAACTCAAACAGCACGTTAAATAATTTGTAAAATTTCGCGACGGCCTCGAACGATGTAACAAAACTGCCTTATCTCATAACCCGCAGTAACACCCAGTTGATTGTTTATATTACGCTTCGAGTTTTATTATTTAAAGATTAAACTAGTTTCTACATACTTAATAACTTATCTATACGCACTATGTACAAAAGAAAATACGTTCATTTGTAGCCTGCACTTATGTTATGCTTAAAGTATATACATGTATATTTTAAATAGCTAACATTATTAATTAAAAAAAATTGCTTTAAAAAGCTACGAACCGACTTCAGTGACAAACTACTGAACTGATTTTGATGAAATTTCTATGGGACCAATCTGAAAGTATATGCTTTCAAATAAAAAAAGAATTTTCCAAATCGGTTTATAAATGACCGAGATCTGAGGAAACAAACATTTAAAAAAAAAAACCCGACGAATTGATAACCTCCTCCTTTTTTGAAGTCGGTTAAAAATAAACAGTGTTACTACAAAAAAACACTTAGACGCATGTTTAGCTAGAAATTCTCTAAAGATAAACGTCTAAAATGATTAGAAATGCCACAACAGAATTTAATTAGACAATGTTTAGACCCTACTTAAATTAAGATTTGTGGTTGCTCACATTTAAACATGCGACTAGGGAATGTTTAGGAGTTAAACACTGTTTAAGACAGATTTAAAGTGTGTTTTATTTTTTGTGGTAAGGCCGTTTGGGTTTGTCAAAAAAGAGTTAAGTTAGAGTTAAGAGACAGGTCATCATAAACCCGCCACCAGAGTAGCGCGTTGTTTTCCAGCAGGTGCTTATGACTGTATTGTCCTCTACTAATAGCTGCATCGAGTCTGCGTATAAGTGTTTTTTTTTATACTTTTGAATTACGAGATGAACGCTGATGCTAAGGATGTGCCTGATGCATAACTTCGGGCCATAACAACTGCAGTGCCACTCAGAATTTTGAAACAAAACACTGCACAACTGTCTCGACATTCTATCTTTCTCTTAGCCAGCTTAGCCGGGCCTACACGACCAAATGCAAAATTAGCTATTATTAGCCAATATATTACTTATTTATGATTCAATAGAATAAAATAAAACGTATACAACTATACATACATGTAACAAATTGCAAATACTATTTCAAATGCTAATGATATTCCATTCTGTACATTGTCCAATCTATGCTTCGTTGAAATTTGACCTAGGACTACTTCCTCCCACGATTCCTATGCCTGGTTGAACTAGTCCTATGACTAGTTTGCCTTGAACTCCATTTTCGTTGACAGAGTAATATATTTCTCCCTGGCCGTATACTTATAAATAAGTTCCTTGACCATGTACTATTACTTATTCTGTGCCTTGCCCGAAATCTTGTACGTTATTCTAAAATAACCTAGTGGCCGCGTAGTATTATAGTATTATGTTCTGTGGTACGGTTTCACCCGCGTGGAGAATTCAGCAGGAACCGTGCATTTTTCCGCAAGAAAAGGGAGACTTAAAATCAGGTGGATATATGAAGTGCATAATGATAAGGCGACATTAATAGTTTCCGACACGAATGTCTCGGATAGAGCAAAGTGTACGCAAAAAATTGGGAAGATTGACTCCAACCATCATAATAACAGTTGGGAGGAGAGAGCACACTTATGGCGACATTCATAGTTTCCGACACGAATATATCAGAGCAAAGTGTAGGCAAAATATTGGGAAGATTGACCCCAACCATTATAATACCAGTCGGGAGGAGAGAGCACAGTTATGGCGACATTCATAGTTTCCGACACGAATGTATATTAGATAGAGCAAAGTGTAGGCAAAAAATTGGGAAGATTGACCCCAACCATTATAATACCAGTCGGGAGGAGAGAGCACAGTTATGGCGACATTCATAGTTTCCGACACGAATATATCAGATAGAGCAAAGTGTAGGCAAAAAATTGGGAAGATTGACCCCAACCATTATAATACCAGTCGGGAGGAGAGCGCACAGTTATGGCGACATTCATAGTTTCCGGCACGAATGTCTCGGATAGAGCAAAGTGTAGGCAAAAAATTGGGAAGATTGACCCCAACCATTATAATACCAGTCGGGAGGAGAGAGCACAGTTATGGCGACATTCATAGTTTCCGGCACGAATGTCTCGGATAGAGCAAAGTGTAGGCAAAAAATTGGGAAGATTGACCCCAACCATTATAATACCAGTCGGGAGGAGAGAGCACAGTTATGGCGACATTCATAGTTTCCGACACGAATGTCTCGGATAGAATAAGTGTTGGCAAAAAAAAATTAGGATGATTGACCCAAGCACCATAATAACAGTTGGGAGGAGAGAGCAGTCTGGGCATTGTAGATATCAAGTTTTGTTTGTTACTCCCTATATTATTCCTAATGGCGGCTCCGTAGCTAAGTTGGTAGTAACTCTGCCTGCAAAGTGAGCCCCAGGTTCGATTCCCTGTGTGTCCATACCACCTGCGATACAGGGAATCCTAATGCCCAATGCATTATTAGGATGAGTGTGTATATTTAAGCGTTTTATATTATTGTATCCGAAGTAAAGCGGCGTACGATCGTAACGAGGTAGTGAAAGTACATTCTTAAACTCTCCTGCTTAGGTTTAACCTCAATAGGCTATTGTGTTGTGTTTTTAGTTTCTTTGATTCCTCTTACGGTACTTTATACAAGTATTTTAATCTCGTTGCGGAGAGGTTTGTCGCTATTTTCACCTCGTTTATGTAGACAATTAGCAGAGTGGCTCTTGTTTTGTTTAGAGACATGATGTTTTGACTGTTTTTCATTAAAGTAAGTAATCAAGACTAGGATAAAAATGTAATCCGTTTACGTCGAGACGGAGAGAGGGGTTCGGTTTCATCTTGTTAACAGGTCAAAACGACATAAAGAAAAATACGAACACGCAGCATTTTTTGCTAGTAACTACATGTTAATTTTAAAGGCCTCAGTTTGCCTGATTTAGCGAAGTCTATTTCCCGTTGGCGGAATAAGGATGGACCGTGAACGACAGATAGGCTTACATTATCTAGCATTTTATATCTCTTGTAAAGAGAATTAGTCACATTAAAATATAGTTATTGTACAATCGAATCGTAGTCGTTAAGTGGAATTGCTAAAAAAGGTTACCACTTGACCTCTTTATTGTCTAGCCGCAGGAAACGTCACCCACCACGTTACCCATTGTTGTTACCGTGCGTCTTTTGTGTTTACAGACGATCAACTAATTACCTATTTTAACAACACTTATGAAGTGATGAAGTCTAAGAATCAGATAAAACTTATTTCATTTTATCAGCAGGTGTACGAATTGTAAGATTTGTTGTTTTGGTCTACGTGTACACGATGTACGTTGTGTTTTTTCTTCGTTAGACTGTTATAATCATTACCTACAATAGACCTGGTTTAGCACGTTAAACATTTATTTATTAATATATTGATACGCATTTTTTATTAAAGACTTACGTTTGTCCCCTGTCTCACCTGATGGTAAGTGACGATGCGGTCGACGATGAAGCACGCTTGCCTAGTACTAGATGACAACAGTTACCTTATCGGCTAATAAAATCGCCTTCGTTTTTTACTGCAACCCGATTAAAACCAGCAGTCGCTAGTCTTCGGCTGGAAGGAATTGTCTAGAGTTCCCGCTGGTTTTTGTTTTGGAACGAACGATAAGAGAACAAGGTGTAACGAAACGAAAACTAGCGAGAACTCTTAGACAATTCCTTCTAAAAGACTAGCGACCGCTGGTTTTAATCGGGTTGCAGTCGAAAACGAAGACGATTTTACTAGCCCGTACGATCGCAGATTAAAAGCAGCACCAGTAGTCGATTATTGCTGACTAGCTGTGGTCCGTGGTTTCACCTGCGGGGACATTTCCAGAACCGTACATATTTCCCTGTAAAAGTAGCCTATGACTATGACACTACCGCCCATAAACTATTTCTATG
Source organism: Crocallis elinguaria (assembly GCA_907269065.1). Classification (NCBI taxonomy): domain Eukaryota; kingdom Metazoa; phylum Arthropoda; class Insecta; order Lepidoptera; family Geometridae; genus Crocallis; species Crocallis elinguaria. The sequence goes on from OU026076.1 coordinate 7,661,678, forward strand.
CATTATAAAAATCACGGCGATCCGTTGCTGCGTGAAAGTACAAATCAACACACACTTTCGCATTTTTATAATATCAGTGGGGTTTAGTAGGGATGTCTCCGTATTCCGGAAACTGCATTTCAATCCGGCATTCATTAAATACTTGCCCGTTATCGATAATATGAACTTCGATAATATAATCGCTATCGGGCCCGCGCGGTGCGGCGCCATATTTGTAGGTATTATTATAGAATATATGTATAATGCTCCTAGGATATTATATATTATAAACGGCAAGCACCCGTGTTTATTAAATGGTCACTCGCTTAATTTTATGTACACCTAATTTGAATACTTAATGCTGTTTAATATAAAAACTGTGACATTTTTGCTCTGGTGAATAAAATTAAACAGTAAATTTTTCTTTGGATTTCTTTTGTGACAAAAAATTAATTAGGTTTTTTTTTTTTGCCTCAATAGAAGCGTTTTTAACCGACTTCCAAAAAAGAGGTTCTCAATTTGGTGTATTTTTATGTTTGTTACCTCAGATCTGGGTCATTTATTAACCGATTTGTAATTTTTTTTTATTCTTTCAGATTGGTACCATAGAAATTTCATCAAACTCGGTTCAGTAGTTTGTCACTGAAGTCTATTCGTCGCTATTTTTTTTTTACTGTTATGTGTTGATGTGGTCAAAGTTGGTAAAAACTAGGGCTATTTATATTAATATTAATCAATACCATAATTATTATATTAATCAAGAATTGCTTTAATTGAAATTGGTTAAATGCTAGCTGATTAAATGATTTTTTGTCCCACTCCTGAGCAATGGCCTCTGACAAAAAAAAAACGCATGTTAAGCGAGAATTCAACAGGTTTAGGGTGTGTTTAATTTTTTTGTGATAAGACCGAAACTCTTTGTCGTTGTATTTAATTTTGTTCAATATTGGTCGACGTGACCTATACAATATCTATTGTTCCAAACTTACCAATTTCGAGAGCCATATAAAAAAATTCAACTAAGCGCTCTAAATAGCGATGATACGAAAGAAGCTGTTAACACTTAACGCTCAATAAATTGTTACTCGGTTGTAAATAATTTATTTTCATAGCTCATCGTTGTTGATTTATCGCTGGAAGGTGGAATTAATAGTTTCAGGAAGTCAACAGCCCCAGTAGCGGGGGTTAACGCTTTTGACACGCGTCTAGTGTCGCACCGCGTTCTGAAATAGACCATAAACAAGGACTTGTCAAACATCTGGCGGTTTTTAGGACAGCTTTATGGATTGGTGTGTCGAGTGATGACGCTCTTTTTGGGGAGGAAGTTGAGTTTTATCAGCGTCATTAAGTGGTACCCTTATGTGGGATGAGATCCTTTTCGAGTTTTTGGCCCTTCGTTTTTTTAATTGGGATTGCAGATCTTTTAACTTTTGAATACTACTTATCTATACAAGTAAATAAAATTGAAGTGTATGTTTGTAATATCAAAATAACAGCTTTTACTAAATGCATATGAAAGTATATATTATATATAGGTATGGTAACTATAACAAAACAATCATTTTTTTAAATTGTTGTCTATCTGTGTCTTGTTCCGGGTAATCTCCAAACGGCTTGACCGATTTTTACGGGACTTTCACTGGCAGATAGCTGATGCTACAAGCCGTAACTTAGGCTACGTGGGCAAAGCCGCGGGGCACCGCTAGTTTGTAATCATTTTATCAGTCGACCATAGTCTTATCGACATTGGATTGATTTACTAACTTCTATACAAACGACATGCTTGGCTCATCAATTGCTTAGATACTAACTTGATACTAACACTAGCTTTTGCCACGGCTTCAGGATAAAATGTAGACTCCAAATGCTATAACATCACTCAGTGGTATGTAGCTTCCTAATAGTGAAAGAAGTTTTAGGCTGAGATTCAGAGACGAATCTAAGCGAGGATTTTTGATATATGACTTTTGATGACTATAGAATTTTGACGTATGGAAGCGTGAGTACGCTTCCATACGTCAAAATTCTATACAGTTTTAACATATGGAAGCCAAAGTCTACGCTTAGAATCGTCTCTGCATCTTAGCCTTAGAATCGGACAAGCGCTTCCAGAGATTAGCTGTAACAAACATTAAAATAAACTTTACCTCTTTATAATATTATGATTTAGGGCCGATTTTTCAATTGCACTTTAAGGAACTGATTGCTATCCAATCAATTAATTTTCGTGTTTTTAGTGTGTTTTTCGGGGTCTTTCATTTCAAAACTAATGGACCGTTAGCTAACTAAAGTTTATTTCTTTAGAATGCCATAATATTTATTTACGTCTGTCTTCACCACAGTCTTAGATGATTCAGGGAATTATCTAACAGGACACTATTTGACTATTGAAAAATCGGCCCTTAGTTATATTACGGTCTATCTAAAGTAGGTAATGTGTTTAGTGTAGTAGCAAAATTAAACAACATTTTAAAAAAATTATGTTTCGCGTTTTCCCAAAAACTTGTAGTGAAGTTTTGATAAGGCGAGGTCGTTTGGGTCACTTTATCGTCGTACGTGGCTTTTAGTCGATGGCCCTCATGCTCTCCTCGGCGCATGAAAACTAGTTTTATAAATTACTTGACGTTGTCCAAATGCACAAACCGTTCGAAACGCAACAACTAAAAAAACACAAGCTTTCGTCATTGACATAATAATAAACAAGAATTCTTTCCGGTTTTCTCCCGAATCCTTTAGCTAGGTTATGACTAGAGTTTTATCCTATTGTTAGTGGGAGGACTAACTCTTCTGCAAGTGTCCGTCTGGGTTGTTACCACCGCTTTGCTCGTGATGTCTGCCGCCAAGCAGTAGTGTGCAAGCATTACTGTGTTCCGGTTTGATGAGCAGAGTAGCCAGTGAAATTACTGAGCTTATGAGACTTAATACCTAAGTGTCTCAGGGTAACGAGCACACTGCACTGCCGCGCAGGCCTTTGTGTTTCAAAGTTCTTGGTGGCACTGCAATTGCTATGGCCGGCGTTATGCTTACCATCAGGCAAACGACCAGCTCGCCTCGTTACCAAATAAATTAAAAAAAAACCTTAATCACTCTCGTTTTCTCTAGGAAAAAAAACACAATTATTAAATGTTTATTGGTCCTGATTAAGTGTTTGATAAGTAATTGAAACAAGTCTCCGATTTTTCCCAAGGTAGTTTGAACTGCCCTCAAGCAAGATACTGCCCCACTTACAGCTGCCGACATCAGGTACAGTCATAATAACAAGTGTAGTGTATTCCTTTTATTAGTCAATCGCATAATGTTGAATGTTATTTATTTTGGACATCACAAAACATAAAGCTATTGGAGGGGTTTTATAGGCTTAGATTCAGAGACGAATTTATAAGCGTGGACCCATGCTTCAAATATGCCAAAATTCTGTACAGTTTTGACAGACGGAAGCAAATAATAATTCCATGCTTAGACCCGTCTCTGATACTTAGCCTGACATCCAATTTTATGGTTCATTGATAACATGATCTATCTTCAGGCTCAACCATCTAATTTAATACTCGTAGATCAGCACCAGCACAAACATTTGTAGAGGATTTCGACGTTGCAAAAAGTTGCTTGGGCACATGCCTATCTAGTATCTACCTAGTTCTAGAGAAAGTGAAAGGTCGCGCTCCTTATAACTCGGCGATGCTGTTATACGTCCACTAATAAATGTCTACGTTAGAGTTAACACCTTGTGTAAATGTGGTGTTTCGAATTTAGCCTCATAACCACCTTGCGTGACACGCATAATCTATGACTACAATTGTGTTGGATGGTTTGTATGGAATTGATGTAATTATATACTTAATTAACTTTATTGTTCCGTTATTGCATCTTTTCGCATTCTTCGATATTGTTGTATCAATTAGTGTGATCTTCTGAAGATGTACAGAGTTATCTTATTTTTAGAAATAAATTTAAGACATAAATTCTAAATGCTATGACCCTTTTTTTCTATAGAACTTTTCTGTTGCATCCGTTTAGATGAATGTTGATTATGTTAACAATATAAAATCGAAAGAATATAAATATGCTTTAGTGTTGGTGCTATTTAAATTGTATTAAAATTCTGGTTGTGTGAGTGGAACGGTCACCTGGAATCATTAAACTTTCATGGCCCTGGGATTTAACTTTCTTTCTTCTGGGGCCCATGTTAATAAAGCAATTTGAATATAAATTAGAGATTACTAATTTTTTACGAAACCAATTACTTATAATCTCAACAATTTTACTATTAACATTGACAGCATTCGTATTCACCAAACGGATAGAATTTAGAACTCATCCTTATTGGAAGTCTATTAGAAAGTGTAATCTTACTTGACACTGGCTAAAAATACGCTAATCACGTGGAGCCAAAAAAAAAAAACAAAAAAGAGTGTAATCATTACTGCAGCTGAGCTGCTACAAAATTGGAATACAGTTCATATTGCAACAATTTCATTGATGTTCTATGTGCTCTATGCCGAACTGCTCTGCACGTCTGGTACCTACAGCTAATAAAAATGTTACTCGCGCAAACCAATAAAAATATTCCGTATAATCCTACTGATCCACATTATTAGTCGGTCACGATGTATTTATTGCTCTTGGAATTTATTTTGAGATCTTACTCTGTGCTAGGATTAAAAACTAATCTGTTGTCTATGCCGGCCGGAACCGCTACTTTTTTTTGTCTACTTTTTTATCTAAATATTGTGAACCTATTTTTAAATAAGTCAAATAGGTTTTAAATTATCATTAGCACTATACAAATGTTTGTGTTTTTATTATTAAGTACCTGGGTGAAAGAACTTGCTTCGCCTTGTTTCAAAAAACCTTTCTTTTGTGTAAAATTGCGTTTTCAAGAAATACAATTATTATTATTATACAAATAAATTTATATTTATAAACTAGCTGCTGCCCCGCGGTTTAACCCGCTGGAGATTTTGGATTGCATGGTATTTTATTTTTTATTGCGTGGAACCCTAATTCTTTTTCTAAAATTAAAGTAGCCTAATTTACCCCTTGTAACATCAGCGATCTGCCAGTGAAAGTCTCGTCAAAATCGGTCCAGCCGTTTCGGAGATTACCCGGAACAAACAAACAGACAGACAGACAAAAAATGTGGTGTATGAGAAGCGTCTGGTGGAAAGCAGAAGCAGATGATTGCGCTCCAACGAGACGAGCAATATTCTCAAATGCTGAATTAATACTGGTGTATCAAGCAAAAGCCGTAATGGAAAACTAAGGATCTCCATTTTAATTATTCAGCATCAAAAGCATACATATTGAGCTTAAATTACACTGACAGCTTATGTAATATCGATAAACACAATGTCATAATAATGAATTCTTTCTTTATACGTATACAGGGTGGATCAAAAGTTGACGTCCAAAAAAAATAATAATGCCTCACCCCGGGGGTACCTGAGAATACCCCATGTATGTACCCCGATTTTTCGTACTTTTCGAGTTATAATTTTTTTACGTTTCTCGCTCAAACGTAAATTCTTCACTTCCGATCAAAACTGTTATAACTTGCATTATTGTTAGAAAGCTGATTATTTTATGCGAGATAGTACGATTCATAGGGACCATACTACAAAAAATAAAATCCCACAAAAAAAAATATAAAACAGTTTTAACAGTTCCGCCCGAAAATTCTGAAAACGTAAAAAAATCATAACTCGAAAAGTACGAAAAATCGGGGAACATACATGGGGTATTTTCAGGTACCCCCGGGGGTGAGGAATGCTTTTTTTGGACGTCGCCTTTTGGGCCACCCTGTATGTGCATATCTTAATTCAGTTTGTCTATATGCCAGGGTATCGAAGGTCTATGGAGTCAAATGTTTTATTGATATACGAGCTGCGTTTTGTTAGTGTTGTCTTAACGCTTATTGATTGTTATGATAGCTAACCAATCGGTTATTAATTCAATACATTCAATTAAATCGGATCAGATACAGTTAATTTCACCTCAATCTGTTTACAAATAGAGTTCCTAACATTATTCTGGTGATGGTATTTGAGACGTTTCAGTCTTGATCGTGGTGATAGGAAGTTACGGGGAACGTTCGTTGCAGATCAGGCAGTTGTCTGTTGTTAAGGCAAATGTTTAATTATTTTAACAGGCAATTTTAAATTCGGATATACCAAATATTATGGACCGTTATATCACTCGTTTATAAATGTTGACGAGTTGATCCACAAGCCAGACACGACATCGGAAAACAGAAATACACCCAGCATTTAAAACTCAGGCGTTAGCTGATTGTATGGTAGAAAGACACGTTTCTTGCATGCAGAATAAGGGCCACCGCGCACTTTTGATATCACTGAGTAAAGAATAGTATTGCCTTTATTCTATAATACCTTGCGCACAGAAGTGCGCGAAGATTTTTTTCGTTTGGTCTGAACTGAATGATCCTAAACGGCCTTATTACAAAAAACTCTTTAAACTCGACTTTGGTCGACAACCAATTTGTCTTCAACTATCTTTAGAGTCGACCTATAAACCAAACCTTATTACAAAAGATGAATAAAGCCAAGACAACTTAATACCAAACTGTAGCTATGGTAGAAATTATTTCCACAGATAATAAATGTCTTTATGCTACGGATACACGAAATGTAGAATTGACACAATGTACTAATTTTTATTTTGGACTATAAGTAGCTATTTTGTCACACAATACTATTTTCTAATATCGAAAAATATTGTAGGTAATTTTTAAATGACTTTTGATCATTGCGAGTAATTCAAAACATCCTAATTAGGTATTTACGTATATGAAAAAAAATGTTAAGGAGATACTCCTTATATATCCAACCTATACAATGGCACACTATGGCTAAGTAACCATAGCAACATGTTTTGTTGATTGTGTGTACTGTCAATTCTTGTAATATATTCTGTTTTTACTATGTATACTTTCGATATTATAAGTAGGTATTTCCTATATATTTTGCTAAAAGCTATTATTCTACTCATGCACGCTTCCTAATACCTCACCACCCCTTCTTACTTTAATACAAAATATATGAATTTTTTTACGATTTGACAAGTAGAATACGTGGCCGCCATTAAAATAAATGCTTAAACCGTCGCTAAACTAGGTGCCCGGCAAGACTAACTTTGACACCATAGTCAACCAAGACCTAAGTGCTAATCTGCTTTTTGTAATAAGAAATTTGACAAAACTACGGTTTAAACTCCAGTTTAGCGTTAAAACTCGTTTTGTAATAAGGCCGAAGGTGTTTAAAAGTTAGATCAAGGCACTTCAAGGGCTGCTGATAAGAAACATTATTATCATTGTAACTTGCAACTTCAAAAAGATATCCGAGAGCAGCCGTCCCTTCGGAAAATTATGAACAGTATTTTACAAATATTTTAGACATTTCTGCTAAGGTCGTTAAGACTTTCCGAGTTATCATCGTAAAATTTAATAATTACGTATTCATTTGACCTTATCGTGATTCGTAACATTCTTGTTATTCGAATTTATGCTTAATTTCTCGGTCCCTAAAGTTACGATTGTTTTGAATGCGTGTCCATGTTATCATTGGACTATTAAATAAAAAGTCTGCCCAGTGCGAAAACTCGCGTGCCGTCGTCGCTTCCGTACAGGACCTACAATAATTAATTAAAAAAATACATTATCTAATAATATGACTTCAAATTATTTTAATACAATTAGTATACTGGCGTTAGTTGAGTCCCTATCGCAAGCGTGTCTCTTCTAAAGAGATCTAAAACTGTTGTAATGCGTGATATCTCCATAACTTGACACAGAAAATGGAAATCCATGATTCTCGTAAGTTTTTCTTTACTTGTGTCGAGTTGTACTAGTATATATAATATGTATGTTACATAACACCGGCTTTCGTGCCAAATTTCAAGATTGTAGGTCAACGGACTATAATAGGCTTTTGATAACGCAATAGTGATTGGCAACTATTTTGTATTAAAATAAGCATGATATATTAGGTAACTAAATTATTCTATAAGGATATTCTGTAAGGTATTACAGTATGGTGCTAAGCATTAGTGCAGGTATCGGTGTGTTCCTTGAAGTACCCATTGTTAATGCATTAATTTGCATTGCCACCGAGAACTTTAAAACACCTTCTAGGACCCCTGGACCACGACCCCCTAGTAAAGGCCCGTAGTCCACTTAGTTGGACAGATCAGGTAGACCGGCTGCCTTATCGGCTAACAATCTTTTCGATTCCAAACCGATTAAAACCAGCGATCACTACTCACTAGTCTTCGTGTGGAAGGAGTTGTCAAGAGTTTTCGCTTCTTTTCGTTTTGTAACAACTTGTTTCCTTCATAACGTTCGTTCTAAAATGATAACCAGCGAAAATTCTAGACTATTCCTTCCAGCCCAACACCTAGCGACTGCTGGTCTTAATCGGGTTGGGGTCGAAAACGAACACGAGATTGTTAGCTGATAAGGCAGCTGGTTATTTTGCCGTATACATAAAAATTAGGTTTTAGTTTTTCCATTCCGAAGTATGGAACTCTAAAAACGGCAAACCTAAAGCGATCCACTAGCCTTCATACAGAGTAATATTTATAGCAATATCTTATCATGTGCGAGTTGCTATTTAAAATTATAATCTTGGTCTATTGAACACCGACAGTGGGGAAAAGTATTGTGATATTTTTTTTTTAAATTCTATTTGGTAACGAGACGAGCTGGTCTTTTGCATCACGCCGCCCCCTAACAGCTGCTGTGCCACTTAGAACTTTGAAATAAAAGGCCTGCGCGGCACTGCAATGCGCTCGTTACTCTGATGAGACAATAGGTATTAAGCTAATTTAACTGGGCATAATAACAACAATATAATGAAATGTACTGATGTAGAGGAAGAGCGTCGGACACGCTCGAAATCTAGGTCGAAAATCTCGACAAATGACGTGAGTTATAGCCGGTTTTTAACAATTTAATATAGCAGTATTATACAACCACTCTTACCGAAAAGAGTGGTTGTATAATAAATAAATATATAGGTATCAACTTTACTCGTACTGAATGACCTTGCCGGGCGGCGTCCCATGTTAATGAACTGAGTTTAAGCTCGCACGCCTAACATGCCACATCCGAATTAGCACCTTATTACATTCACGGTATAGGCCCGTGTTGCCATGTGGGTGTGTCGGATGCCCGTCGTATTTAGATTACAATGAGAACTGATAAGGTCATTAATGCTTTGTACTTTGGTGGTTTTGTTATTATATTTTAAATAATTTTATTTGTCTGATGACTTTTTTGCCGTCGATAGTTTATCGTTGAAAGTCTCACGCTCATCCCTGAAGACTGTTTAAAATGTCTTTTGAAACCGTCTGATAATTTGTAATTTCACGCCCGCGATGTTAATTGACTATGTGATTTGGTAAAAGCCTCTGGAAAGCCATGTTCCAATTCGACTTACAATTATTTGTCTTTACAACCTACTGCGAGCCAACAAATTGCAACGCAATGCAACGTGTATAACACGGCTACTTACATTGCAATTTTGCTGGCTATGCTGTCGGTTGTAACGACAAATTATAAGTTAAGTTTGGACCGTGGCTTTAACACCCCGGGAGCAAAGTTGTGTTCCACATCCTTTGAATGGTTGCAGCATATGACACTTTTTTTGTCCCCGACATGGCAACACTGTACGCCGCAATGTTATTCTAGGGACGTAACGCACCTCGTCTTTGATGGGCCTTGAGTGGAAATATTCGGGATTCGCGTCAAAGGTGAGAGTTTTGGCTGGCGTGTCATTTCCAGCCAACATTTTCCTTCGCTTGTGTTATTTTTAACTCGGGGAATTGTATGCGTTTATTTTGATACAAGCAACCTTTTGTTATAATTGCATTTGCGTTAACAACTTCTTCAAATACTATAAAGACAAAGCAATTAATATACAATAGCATAGCGAGTTAATATTACACTTTCGAGTTTTAAGTTACTTTGCTTTGTAACCAAAGCAAAATGTTTCAAATCAAGATGTTTTCAATACATGTCTACATCATCATGGTCATTATCACCAGTCGGAAGACGTCCACTGCAGTACCTATGCCTCCCCATAATACATACAACATACATACTAGGTGCTAAGATAAAACACCTGATAGGAAGTACTATGATTACGTTGCTTTTTATTTTTAAGTTTTGTTGGATCTCGCGCTTTCGAATTTATTATTAATTTATAAAGAATTTATTTGTTATTTTAACTCGGAGAAAGAGGGCGTTCGTGTAGAGAATCTGTTCGGAAATTAACCTGGCAGTCGTGCGCCTCAGGAACGAACTTTTCCCGAAAATTGGCCATATTAGATGTAAGCGTGTACACACAAATTGGCCAAAATTGATGTATAACACACATCACTGGTTCCAACTTCTACGTTCCACTTTTCTATTACTTGGCAATTTTTGAATTCGTTCAAATCGCTAAAAATTTGATTTGTACACGATGAAGAATGCAAATATGATCGTGACATGCCTACGTTATACATTGTAGATACTTCAAACACATTTGCCTACCTAATAGTGAGCAAAATAACCTCTCTTTTAAAGCTTATTAAGAGGGCATTCAAAGCAAAGTTCAAATCCTTGATTTAATTTTACATATAGGCTAATTTTTTTTTAATCAAAAACAAAATAATAAAGTTTTTTACAGAGGGAAAAATCACGAAGTAACATCTATTTTCATATTTTTTTAATAATACTCCATATGCTGCAAAAAATTAGGACAAAAATTAGATAACTAGTTAGCTAATTACCTAAATGAGTGAGTGATATTACAAGGGATTATGTGAAAATACCATTAGCTATTTAGCTATAGGTATCTACCTAAAAAACGCTTTTGGCACTTACTACATTTTTAATCCGTGAACTTTGCGAGAAGGAGAAAGAGTGCGAAGAAATAAATAAATGTTTGGTGGCTATAGGCGCCCTCTTAATGTAACTGAATAAAGCTCAAAAAAATTCATTTCCACGATGGTACAAGAATGGTTCGATTATAAGAGCGTTGTATATGCCTTAATATTATTATGTAGAATAGCTACTACAAACACACGTACATATTTGTGATATCTACTAGTGGACCAGTCCACCTCTCTTTTAAACCTTGTCAAAGTAACTCAAAAGCTCGAAAGTGGCTCAAAGTAGTGGTTTATCGGGGCGATTGCAAAAGATTTGATATCGATTCCGAAGTTATGCGGTTAGTTTCACGTTCTCCGGTTTCCCATGGTTTGCTGCGCGGATGGATCGGTTCCCACGATGGCTCTGCATGTTCCACCCTCAATTACCGCCCGCTTCTTATGAACCTGACTATTTTATAAGCACTGCTGTGTTTCATTTTCTATTTCGATTTGAATTGTTAATTTTTAGGAAATGACACCCTTTAATCAATGCATATCAGTCGTATTATTTCCGAAACGCTGATGTTTATGCTTAGTTGGGACCGGTTCCTAGAATTTTGTAAGTTTATTTTTTGTACATGTGTAGAATTATTTTTTAAATTTGCTAGGAATAAATACTTTTTATTTTATACTTATATCTTTAAATAAATAAAAAAACTCTTTTCACACCAACTGCTCGACAATGGCCAATTACATATCACGTAGTCTCAACGTGAAGCAAAGCATTGCCTCTCTAGGGAGAGAAAGTTGTATGAAAATCCCAAGGGAAATTCCGACAAGGAGGTTAAAATTTGAATGAAAACTCACCATACGGGCGTTGTAATAAGAGTTTATTCTAAAATCGAACAGGCCACCAAAAATACAAAAAAGAACGCAGCTGCATGAAATTTAAAACAATAAATTATTTGGCCCTGGCTTTTTATTTTGTCGCAGAAGGTGTGAAAAGTAGAGTATTCACCTCTAGGATAAAGCCTGTCTTCGTCTTGGGCGGCTTGAACCCCTCGCTTCACTCATGAATGACTCTACAAGTCTACATACGAGTGCGAGTACCTCCCTCCCTTCGCTCGGACGTTGAGTTAAAACTCTCTCGCTGCGCTCGGGAGTTAAATGTAGAGTCCTTCGTTACGCTCAGGGTCCAACAAGCCGCCCGTGCCGTAAGACACTGCTTTATCCTCTTGGTGCATAATCTACTATTATTGCCCGCCAAGATGTAGAAGTAGGTATAACAAATTAAATAATATTAGCAAAGGTACAATGGGCTGCCTTATTGCTAAACAGCAATTACTTCTAACCTTTGGATGGAAAACATAGCATAGAAAATATCTTCGGCTGGTCGTCTATTATGCAAACGTATAATTTATATTATTTATGTTTAATTTAAACCTTATCATCATGCGACTCGTAAACGTCATAGACATATTGTATAATTAAATTCTAACTTTGGTTAATTAGGTTCCTAAGTCAAATGTTATTAACATCGTGCGGTTCTAAAATCAAATAAAACTCGATCTATCCTTCCATTATGGGTGCGTGTTTCAATATCCAAACAGGTCAGTTAAGTAACTTTGAACCCACATTTTGGTACACCCAAAAGTTTTCTCTTCACTGATAAGTAAGCACAAAAGTAAATATTATGTGTGAGAGAAACTGACTTTTCGGACTTTTATTATTTATGTTATTGTGCTATTGATATAATATATCATAATTTTATTATGATGCTATATGTATAAGAAAAAAAAACCTTGTTACACTTTTTGACGGCTCCGTTGCTAAGTTGGTAGTAACCCTGCCTGCAAGGCGAGGGGTCCCGGGTTCGATTCCCGGCCGGAGCAGATTTTGTGTAAGCATAAAGTTTGTTCTCGGGTCTTGGATGTTTGTGATGTGTATCTGTGTATGTCCATGCCACCTGCGACACAGAGAATCCTAGTGCGGGGGTATGAGAGAGTAAGCGTTAAAAAAAAAACATTTTGACTTATTCGTTATTCCGATCGAGATATTATATTTACAATTTCGTGGGTAGCTTACAACTAATTAGTTAGTTAATTTACGTATTTAATACTTCTGCACGAATTTGTGTAGGGACATGGAATAACTTTGAAAGAGAAATGATAATGAAAAATAGTTCACACTTAAACGCAATATAATATTTCATAATAAAATGTACAGAAAGCCAACTTTCTACAAGTTTTTAAACTGTCATGGTCATCAATACTACGAACAAAATCAGAATTAACGGGCGGCAGAACTCCCGCGATCATGGCGCTTGAAACAGCGCTCAAATATCGGGAACTCAATACAAATAATATACATGGTAAATATCCCGTTAATTCTGATTTTGTTTGAACAACTACAAGTTTCCACATAGTACAGGACATTTGTGGCGCAGTCTCCCAAGTAGTGGTACATCCGCTTCTACAGCGAATAGATTCCGTGTAACTTTATTTCCAGAGCGGTTAGTCCGCGCGTCCTCCCATTGTCGGAAGTGGACGGTGCATCCCGCCTCCCATTGTGAATGCAGAATGCGAACGTGACCGGCCCGCGTTCGCAACCAGTTTTATTATTGCATTTTAATAGGCTTTAATGTTACTGTTTATCAGGATTGTGTTTGCTTCTGAGAATGGGTCAATCTAACGTTATCGTTGAATCGATACGAGTGGGAAGTATCGATATAATAGTGGCAGATTTTGGTGTGAGTAGCTTTGGTGACGATATGGTCGGAAATCGCGAATAAGCTAAATCTAGATTAGGACTTCAGTTTCTTTTGTAGTGTTAATAATTGGGGGGGGGGGGGGGGGGAATGAAATAATACACTGCCCGTCTGCAACTCTGCACTAAAGATTGACAGTGAGCACCTAAATCGATACTTATCTCTGTAGAAGGTACTTATTATAGGAAAGCAAAACGTGTTGCACTAATCATAGGCGATTCCTAACTTTATGACATCGATTTTGCAAGCTAAGCAGGCGCTTATAAATGGCAGAATCAAACAAAACGGTCATGTCGATTATTTAAAATTCGCGCATGTGCATTTCGATTTTCAGTGTCAGACACCACAGAGTAATAAATAGAAATATATCACACTTTCGTTCATTTCATTTCTATATTTACGAAAATTCAGTTGTAGAAGTATCATAACGTAAACTACACCGACCGGTGCAGCGGAAGTTGGTGTAAGTCAAGACTTAAAAGTTTTTAAACATTAAGTTGCCTATATAGTGTATAAGTTTAATCACAGCTGACTTTAGTGCAGACAGGCATAGGCTTAGCAGGCGGCTTGGTGATGGCAGTAGATTCTGACGTTGACTGAGAAGAATGCTGCTAACTTTCCCTGCATATTGCCTTAGGAGACTCTAACGGCACCATCGAGATACTAACCTCAAGAGATGCAGTGACGTTTGGTTTGCACGAAATGAATTCCACCATTTTTGCTCAGACATAATGCGCTCTGATTGACTGAGCCACCGTATCGCGCCGATTTCCCGTGCGCTGATACGCAGAGCGCTGATATTAATTATAGCAAAATCAATACATTCTTGTGAGATTGGATAGTCCAGTATTTCATCTCTTGGGTTTAGCATCTCGATGAACGGCACCCACGGAAAGAGACTAGGTGGTCCGATACATAAGCTAGGGCCACACAGTAAAAACAAATTGCGTAACATTAATTCGGTAATAAAACAAGAGCGATTACAATTTACAACCAGTTAATCGACTAAAGCAAAATAAAATTTCATTGACGTTAAAATTGATTGATGTAACAATAACGCAATTGCCAGTTAAAACGATTTAACGCGTCCGATTGTAGAAGTTACAAAATTGATTGTATACGCCAGTAAGTTATCGCTCAGGCAATAGTTAGGGAGATAAGATGATAAGCGTTCGATAGGTACGATACCGCCCGCGCCGGCAACAGATGTCATGGACGGACAGACAAATGGGGCCACGCCCTGCAGTCTACATAGGTATTGTTCAGCGAAAACGTGTTTACATGATATTGTTTGTATGTTGATTAATTGGAATGTTGACTGATATTCAAATAAAAATATAATTTTGCCGAGAAACTGTAGTTTTTGTGACAGAAATCCTATAAAACACAATATTTTTGTTTATTTTTAAGAAATTTAATTTTAATTTAATAATCAAAATGTAATCACATCACTCCGAAGTCACGTGACATAAAACGCGCGTGACGTCACTCGTGTTAAAGTATTTATTTTTATAGGAGCTGCACAATGAAACAATTAGTTGAGCCATGATTGAATCTTTATTCTACCCACATTCACATTAATATAAACAAATAATCAAATACCCACAATCCCCTTATTAAAACAAAAAGTAACAAGAGGTTGAATTGGTAGCAATAAATAACTAAAAATTAGATTCTAAATAATTCACATTAAATATTGTACTTACTTTTGTAGGTAAATATGAAAGTGTTACATCAACATATTTGACCATGCATTTGTAGGGAGATTCAATGAAATAGAATTTTATATAATTAACAATTATCTTAGTTTACAATAATATGTTGAATTGCCTACGAGCTTCGGAACATAACTCCATTATCCTTCTTAATTAACAAAATTAGTTAGGCACCTGCATGCATATTATACATTACATAAACATGAATTAATTTAAAATCAATTAACATTTTTTACAAATTAGATTCATTTTTTTTTTTTTTTAATTTACCTCTTTTCTTATTTATTTTATAATGATTACGTAATTACTAAACCATATACTTAAGCAATGTTTATCCTTCACCTGCTGCACTCACACATTTGGGCGCACGCGCACCACCAGTGGATAGGCCCATCGATCAGGAGGTATCACTTCCCTGCCGGAACGGGTACGGTAATTAGAAGAGTTAGAAGGCGGGGGGATACTGGAACTGCGGGGAGACGAGTATGAACGGCTATCACCAGGTTCGGTACCTGTGATATCGTCATAGTGTGACCTGTAGCCAGGCGCTGTTTCAATGCGTTTATCTGAGTCGATAATTATATGCCTCCTATTACGTCTCAATATATTACCCGAATACATTCTTATAAGATACGAGCGTAAGTTTACATTGGATTCAACAGTGCCAGATTCCCATCTATTACCTATTCTTACTTTTACTTTCTGTCCTGTTGACAATGACTTTAACTGTCGTGACCCTTTATCAAAATATTGCTTTTGTTGTACTTGTCGATTTAGTAACTTTTTATGTGTATCTTGATGTATCTTAGGTTTATATAATATCAATGATCTGGGCAATATAGTGCGAAGTTTTCTGCTATATAATAATTCTGCTGGAGATGGGATTTCTTTACTAATAGGTGTATTCAAATACTCTAAATATGCTAACATAAAATCACTATTGTCTTCGTGCACTTTTTTCATTATGTTCTTTATTGTTTGAATAGCACGCTCGACTTGCCCGTTCGACTGCGGGTATCTCGGAGAAGAGGTTATGTGCTGAAAATTCCAATCTTTAGAAAATTTATTAAAACTATTTGATGAAAACTCTGGTCCATTATCGCTCATGACCACTTGTGGGATCCCATGTCTAGCAAATATTTGTTTAATTTTCGTTATAATTTCGTCTGACTGTAACGAATGTAGTTTACTTATTTCAATAAATTTACTATAATAATCTACGAGTAGAATGTAACTCTTATTTTTAAAATGAAATAAATCCACGCCTATTTTTTGCCATGGAGTGCCGGGTATTTCATGAGAAATTAACGGTTCTTTAGTATTTTGTTTTCGGTGTGTTAAACAAACCTGGCAATTAGAGAGATAGTCTTCTAACTGCGTATTGATATTTGGCCAAAATACAATTTCTCGCGCCCTCAATATACATTTATGGATACCTAAGTGACCTATATGAATTCTTTTCATCATTTCGTGACGTAGAATTTTTGGTATTACTATTCTAGTCCCTTTCCATAAAATACCGAAATTAAAAGTAAGCTCGTCTCTGTAATCCCAATACGGCTTTAATGTTACGTCTAATTCCTTTTTGTCTGCAGGCCAACCTAATTTGATCACTTTTATTAAACTCTGTAATTCATTGTCGTCCCTAGTACATTTCTGTATCTGTAAAAAATGCGAGTCAATCAGCTGATTGCTCGCTGATAACGCACACACTTGCGCTTGAAAATGTAAGTAATCACGCGGCTCGCTTACGCTGGCTTCGCCCGCTGCGACCGATCTTGAAAGAGTGTCTGCAATAAATAAGTATTTACCTGGCTTATATACAAGTTTAAAGGTATACGGTTGCAAACGTAATAGCATTCTTTGTAACCTAGGAGGAGCGTTCACTAAAGGTTTCTTTATTATGCTCACAAGCGGCTTGTGATCCGTTTCAATAGTCACATCTGACCTGCCATATATATAGGTATAGAACCGTTCACACGCAAATACACAAGCGTATAATTCTTTTTCGATCTGTGCATATGATTGCTCCGTTTTTGTCAATGACCGAGAAGCGTATGACACGGGAAGACCGTCTTGCATTAAACAAGCGCCAAGCCCGTTTTTACTCGCGTCTACTGAAATTGTTACAGGTTTATCTAGCGTGTAATACTGCAAAACTGGAGGACTTGTGAGAAACTGTTTTAAATTTTCAAAACATTTTTGATGTCTTTCCTCCCAGTGCCATTCTATATCCTTTTTTAATAATTCTCTAAGAACAGACGTTTGCTCTGACAAGTTAGGTATAAAGTTATTGACGTAAGTGATCATGCCTAAAAATCTTTCTACATCTTTTACATTTAGGGGCGTTGGCATGTTTTTTATTGCCAGTACGTGTGATTCGTCAGGAGAAATGCCCTTTTGTGATATTTTGTGCCCTAGATATTTTATTTCTGTTAAGCCAATTTTACACTTTTGTTTATTTAATTTTATATTTATTTCCCTACACCTCTTCAAAACAGCTCTTAATCTTTGATCGTGAATTTCTCTATTAGGGCCAAAGACTAAAATATCATCAACAAATTGTATTACCCCTTCCAGGTCATCTAAATGCTCGTATAGCTTTTTGTGAAATATTTCAGAAGCGGAACATATTCCAAAGGGCATGCGCAAGAATTTAAATCGGCCAAAAACAGTGTTAAACGTACACAAATCTGTTTCTTGTAATTTCACTTGCCAAAATGAGTGCTTAGCGTCTAACGTACTAAATACTGACGCCCCTGACAATCGCGAAGTAACTTCCTCAAATGTCGGAAGTTTGAAATGCTCTCGCTTTATCGATTTATTTAAATCACGTGGGTCTAAACAAATGCGTATGTCCCCGCTAGGTTTCTTTACAACGGTCATGCTATTCACCCAATCTGTCGGCCCTTCAACCTTAGCGATTATACCTTGGCTCTGCATTTCTACTAATTTATTTTTAACCTGTTCCTTCAGAGCTACTGGCAATTTCCTAGGAGGATGTACAACTGGTTCAGCATTTTCTTTCAGTTGTATTTTATATTCCCCGGGCAAACATCCTATCCCTTCAAATACATCTTTAAAATCATCTAATATATTACTATTGCAAATTTCTTCACTCACCGAAAATACTCTTTTTATCAATTGTAACTCTTCGCACGAACGCTTACCCAATATAGGATCAGACTCGGTATTTACAATAATAAATTTTAGGAAATAACTGTTACCTTTGTACATAACTTTGAGATAACACTGGCCTATTACTGCTATAGTACTTCCTGAATACCCGTGTAATTTTATCGAGGTAGGTACTAAATCAGACTCAGACAAACCAATTGAACATAAACATTTTTTAGGAATAATATTCACGTCAGCTCCAGTATCTAATTTAAACTTCAATAATTTATTATTTATCTGTAATTCTGTTAGCCACTGTTCCTTTCTAAATTTTTTATCAATATCATAATGATTTACCTGATCAGTGGACCTTTCCTGGACCTCATACACTCGGCATGATCTTGCAAAATGATTCATACGCCTACATTTGTTGCACTGGCGACCGAACGCTGGGCACTCGTACTTCTTGTGTCTTGTTCCACACCTCTGGCACTGCGTGTTGTTATTCATACCCGAAGCGGTATGTGCGCGGGAATCCGTATTCGTTCCGCTACGAAACGGCCGGCCGCGGAACTGAGAATGGTTACCCCTCATGCTCGGGTTCGACGTTGACCTTTGTCCACTCCGTCCGCGATTTACCCAATGAACGTCAGCTGATGTCTGCTGTTGCGATTCATTTTTATTTACGTTCACTTCAAGCGCGTGCTGCTCCGAATGATCCGTGTTGATGTGTACCGCTTGTGCACGTGACATTTCGGCTAATCTGCATATGTCAACCGCTTTCGATAATGATAATTCTGCTTCTCTCAACAATCGTTCCCGTAAAACTCCATCTTTCAATCCACATATTAGTCGATCGCGTACCAAATCGTTACACAAATCTCTAAATTCACATTTAGCTGCCATTTTATTTAATTCAAACACATACTGTTCAACAGACTCCAATTCTTTTTGATCCCTGGTAAAAAACCTGTGACGTTCTATTGTTAAATTCTTTCTGGGTAGAAACACCTCATCGAATTTTAGTAATAGTTCTTCCACTGTTTTAAACTCTTCATTGAACTGATCATATACTTCCCGGCAGCGGTCTCCAATGATATGCAGTAATATATTCAGCTGTACTTTTTTGTCCTTTTTAGATAACTCACACGCTTCGTAATAGATTTTAAAAGATTTCTTCCATTTTTCCCATTCCTTGCTTAGATTGCCTGACGTCACATTCGCCAAATTGTTCTCGAACATAAAAGGTTGAGGCGGCCGTAGTATTGAATCCATTTCCACTGTTCAGATTTTTCCACCCACACGTGTACGTTAAATCAACTTTATATTATCGAGAAATTAATACGTTTCAACACATTTATCGCGACTGCGCCATGTTAAAGTATTTATTTTTATAGGAGCTGCACAATGAAACAATTAGTTGAGCCATGATTGAATCTTTATTCTACCCACATTCACATTAATATAAACAAATAATCAAATACCCACAACTCGCTCAATCGGAATTAGTATATTGCTCTATCTGCCTAGTATTTTAGAGTGATTTCTGTGAATTTCGTTATCTGTGCGTATATACATATATATATTTATCTATACATCTATAAAAATAAATAAAATTGAAGTGTCTCTTTGTAATACCAAAATAACAGCTTTTTATAAATGCATATGAAAGTTATACGGCACCTATTACAAAACTACCCTTTTTTTTAATTTTTGTCTGTCTTGTTTGTTCCGGATAATCTCCGAAACGGCTGGACCGATTTTGACAGGACTTTCACTGGTGTATAGCTAATGTTAATGCTAAGGAGTAACTTAGGCTACTTTAATTTTAGAATAAGAATTAGGGTTCCGCGCAGAAAAATAAAACCCATGAAATCCTATATCTCCACGCGGATGAAACCGCGGGCAGCAGCTAGTACAAAATAATATGTAGAGGCTTGATCGAAAGTGAGAAATCGCATTTAAAATACCTATATACTACTACATTTTTAAGGGATTCTCAAAACATGGAAAAAGGTATATTTTTACCTGATCACCAATATAATACATCTCCACTAGCTAAAACGTGTTTTGTCCTGATTTCGCGCGTCACGTTTCACGTCCAGCGTGAAGGTTTGGAAAATGTTTTAAGATTTTATGAATGAGGTCCTAATTGCTTTAATACAACGCACCAGTGCGATCAGCGGAACAATTTAACCATTTAGTTAAATGAATGAATCGTAAGCGATGGTTTGTTCGAATGTAAAACAGTACGTGGCCTCACAACCGCAAGCCGCAATGGAAACCGCATTTTGGGTTATCGCTTTTGCCCCCGACATATTTTTCCTATTGGACGTCAACCGACGTCAAGTTTTATATACGTTTATTGATGTTAATGTTTAGTATTTTTATGCTTGTTCATAAAACGTTACTTTTATGTAACTGATAGTTTTATTATTGGTGTTGAAATATTGCTTGCTATTATCATCTCATGTATTAGAATTGACATATTGTTGACTGTTGTGTGAATGCTAAGTTTATTGTGGTAATAATAGTATTATTGTGATGCAACCGTTCAATTGTGGTGGTTTATTGATTTATACTGGCCTGGCTAGTCACCACTCTCATATTGAAAATCTTTTGAGTTTTGGCTGCTGTGACTTGTGACCTATACACACAATATTTGTTCTAGTAATATTTAGTAAAATTAAG
Source organism: Crocallis elinguaria (assembly GCA_907269065.1). NCBI lineage: Eukaryota > Metazoa > Arthropoda > Insecta > Lepidoptera > Geometridae > Crocallis > Crocallis elinguaria. The sequence goes on from OU026076.1 coordinate 7,682,819, forward strand.
TTCTTAGTGCAGTTTATTGTAATACTTAGATACATACTTAATAATTGACAGTCGGTCATAAATATTTTAATTTTATTTGTAGTAACTTGAAAAATGTAAAACCATTAGGTAACATATATAAGTAATGTTAGGATTACTTTAAGAGCTGTGGTTTTTATGAATAAATAAATAAATAAATTTAGCTTGGTGTGTGGCCGGATTAACGTTTTGGGAACAAAAAACAAAACTTCATATTTTTATTACGAAAGAAGAAGACTCATTAAAATTATTGTATTATAAATGGTATATATTGTTATCTTATTATTAAACCATAAACTGTGTTCAGTCGAAGAACGTTATATTTTAGTGAAATAATATGTTGAGAATGTGTTGACAGAATACCAATTAACCTCTCGCGATAACGTCGTCAAAACGTTAACGCCTCGCAGTTTCGTGCAACAACGTTTGAAAAGCGTGAAACAAGCTGAAAGCTATTTACCGAAGGGCAAGCAATGAGAGGGAATTTCACGTCTTCCTGAAAATTAATGAGTTCGCCGCTTAGGACGTTTGCGATCACACCTCGTTTCCACCAGTTTCCACAATACGAGCGACAACGACGGACGACGACGGTGGCGCGCCCGCGAGCTGTTCCGCGACTAATGACTGCCGCGCGAAACAACAAAAACATCTCCGTCTTCCTCTTCCCCAAGACATAGCTGTAGCCGTCTCGGTCGCACGACACCCGGAGCGGCAACGTAGCGCTTCAACCCGGATAAATTACATCCTATTAACTCTGTCCCAACACTCGATTTAAGCTTCAATGCTGGCGGAGCAAGGATTCAAATCGCTTAAGAATATTTTATTCAAACCAAAATGTTTACCTTAGACTTTATTGCTTATATTATAAAGTCGATGTTACATAGTGGCCCGTGTTACTTAATGCGTTTCGGTCCCGTTTGTGATTATTAATTTGCTGTCAAATAAAGGGGCCGCTCACTTGGGCGTGCGTGGCGGCACAAATTTCTGCCATACTTTGGAATTGGTGATTATTTTTTTGTTGCCTTGACTTTGGATTCGCAGACTGACAGACATTTAGTGCATTATTATTTTGGTTGCATATCATAGGTGGAATTGCCGGCGAGCGGTCGCCGCCACCGGCATCGTCGCCGTCTGCCTCCTAATTAACTGGTGCAGATGGCGCTTACGAGATAAAAACTTTTTGGCAATTGTTTATTTTTTACCCTGCGCCCAGCAATGCGTAACATTCTTTATGATTAAGTCTGAATTTATTTAATTAGAAATTAGAATTCTGATGAAGCTTTCAATATGGTGTAAAAATGTAATTTAATGTTAGTAGGTATTGGAGATGTCTAGATTTTTTTACTAATTCGGATCGAATGAAGTCCTTAACGAGAATCATACCAAAATACTATTTTTAGTAGATAAATTAATAACAAGTGACGTCACGCATTCTTCTCCTAGTTGATCATTAATTGTGTAAACAAATGCGAACACAAACTTACTATTTTATAGGTTTATAAAAAAGAGTCCCTAACATAAAATAAGGGCGCCTTTACATACTTTTTATCTTTCCCTGATCCAATTTGACCTCATTTGTATTCAAGTCACACCGCCACAAACGTATTCTGTACATTTCTGATGCATTAAGATTTTTTTTACCAAATGTAGCCAATGTTTGAAATATGTACGCGTTTTGAGTGGAATTGACGTTTGGGTAAACATAATTTATATACGAGTATGCATCGAGTATGCCTTCCACCGCCATTTGAATATTAAACAACCATTATGATCGTGGCTTTATGGGTGAAAAATACAAATTAACTGATTGTTTACGTTGGGGTGTAGATAATCTGTTGCATCGATTAGTGTTTTTTTATATGTTATACGATGTTTTTTTAATTTTCTTGGCGCGCTTTGTAATTCTGAGATCTGCGCATAGATGGCGCTGGTTTGACTTTCTGAACTCGAGAAAAAGTTTTTATAAGTAAAGTTTTTTTAGTTTGGTATAATTGATACCACGAAGCCTAACCATACGTAGCTAATGATTTAATGCTACATTCTTGTGTAAATATATCCTTCCTATACTTAATTAGTATTATAAACGCGAAAGTTTGTGACACTTGGTCAACTCCGACCTTAGTGTTGTTGCCGGTAGATGAGTTAACGACTCATTGGATGACTTATCTACTTCTAAAAAGGACGACTGAAACATGTTTTCAGGCCTTTTCCGAGGAAGACCTAACACAGTAAATTAGGAATTACTCCAAGTTAACGCCGCTTTTTTTTATATTATTTGGTAACGAGACGAGCTGGTCGTTTGCCTGATGGTAAGCATAACGCTAGCCCATAACTATTGCAGTGCCACCCAGAACTTTGAAACACAAAGGCCTGCGCGGCACTCCAGTACGCTCGTTACCCTGAGACATTAGGTATTAAGTCTCATAAGCCCAGTATTTTCACTAGATACTCTGCTCATCAAACCGGAACACAGTAATGCTTGCACACTACTGCTTGGTGGCAGACTTCACAAGCTTTCAACACCTGCGGAAACATGTTGTCAAGCCATTTCAGGACGCCAACCACTACATATCACTATTTCCTGAAAACTGGTTTTCAGGCCGTTTCAGGTCTTGTTACATCCCTGCGATCCAATTCAATCAAAACTACCAGCTTTTTATGTATGTTAATCGATATATATATCTGGCATTTACTGCCCAATTCCGTTTACAATAGGCCTTGATTAGGCCATATGAAGAAATTCCCATATTGACTCCATATATGAATTTACTATGCTCTTACTGGCTGTATTCTGTTTTGTGTAGGAATGAATACCTGATAAAAGTTTCATGCTATTATCAACTCTTTTTAAAGAGCAATATTAATAAACTACTAAATAATTGATAAATCATTGCGACGATCATGATTTCATTCGGTTCGCTACCCGTATATATAGCTCCAATAACAACCCTCGGCGGAATGCAATCTCATCTTTCGTCTATAAATTCTATATTCAAAATCCCGACACATATTTTTCCAGAAGTGAAATACTCGAACGCGGCCCGAGGCGGGAAAACCAGCTGACGAGATCTTATGTGCCATCCCTTACCTTGTCTGCTTTTTATCTATACTCACTACCCTGCCTGCACCTTTGTCGTTTCTATATTCGATTGTTTATATATGATATAGTTTATGAACCGGAAACGAACATAGGCTAATTCTTGTCACGAAAAAATGCACAGTTCCTGTGTGAATCTCGGAAGCTAGTCTCATATTATTAGTGACGGTATACTCGTATATACGAATATATGAAAGAGACTCGGTCAGGCAGCTGCCGGAACACGCCTAGGTATAGTTGCCTGGCGACGATTTGTAAGTGAATTTGAGATGGGTCAGACAGGCGAGTACGTGCAAGGAAATAAACAAACACGATGCAAATTTCAGAATTAGCAACTTAATAATGATTGCACGTCACTGCTTGTTGGCAGACTTCACGAGCGAAGCAGTGGTACCAACCCAGACGGACACTCGCTGAGTTAGTCCTAGTACTATGTGTACTATCGGTTAGGAAAATAATCTGTTTTATATACATTAATGGGTTTTACAAGAAAAAATTAAACACACCCTGAACATGTGTTATCCAACTAACTATAGCTTGTCTAACTCCTAAACAAGCCTTAGTCGCGTGTTTAAATATTAACAGCCACCAATCCGCTGTCTAACTCCATTCTGTTGTGATATTTCTAATCATTTTCGACGATTATCTTTAGACACTGTCTAGCTAAGCAGTCGTCGAAAAGTTTACACGATAACAACGACGTGTTTTTTTTGTTTGACAATAATCTCTCGTAATCTTAAATGACGAAAGGTGGTGAACAGGCTGAACTTGAGTGGAACTGGCCGTTAAGTGGCAGCTTTTTTTCCACTTGAGAGCGGACAGTGCGGTAGCTCGGTAGCTATCTGCCTGGGAGTGGGTGCACTGAAAAAGCCCTATCACGTGGTAACATCCCAGGTGGCAGGACTAACTACCAGATGGTACTCGTATGACTAACTCTTCTGTGAGTGTCCGTCTGAGTAGGCACCACCGCTTTGCTCGTGTAGTCTGCCGCCAAGCAGTATTGTGCAAGCATTACTGTATTCCGGTTCGATGAGCAAAGTAGTCACTGGTGTTATACTGTTTAGAAATAGTTTTTTTTTATTGCACAATTATAGTTGAAGGGCCATAGGCAAACTTAATGCTATAAAGCATTATCTTCCATTTAACCTCGGTGCAATGTGGTGATTTTACACGGTAGTGCAGATAATCTTGATTGGATAGGTATTTAAATTTGTATGGAAAAATAAAACATGTTTCAGGTTAACGAGCGTAATGCTGCGCAGGCCTTTGTGTTTTAAAGTTCTGAGTGGCACTGTAATTGTTATGGGCCGGCGTTATGCTTACCATGACACAAACGATCTGCTCGTCTCGTTATCCAATCTATACAAATAAATAAAATTAAAGTGTCTGTTTGTAATATCAAAATAACAGCTTTTTACTATAAAGGCATATATGAAAGTATATAACAAAACAACCATTTTTTAAATTTTTGTCTATATGTCTGTCTGTCTGTTTGTTCCGGGTAATATCCGAAACGGCTTGGCCGATTTTGACGGGACTTTCACTGGCACATAGCTAATGTTACAAGGAGTAACATAGGCTACTTTTATTTTAGAAAAAAGAATTAGGGTTCTGCGCAAAAAAATAAAAACCATGTAATCCAAAATCTCCACGCGTGTGAAACCGCGGGGCAGCAGCTAGTATTATATATAATTATAGGTATATTTTCCGTTGCCATAAGCTCTCATTCGAATCACCAGTCCGCAGATCGGTGGGCGAACTCACTCTACTGAAGCCACATCTTCAAAGCCTTCTTTCTTTGCACATATTATAATAACTTATCCCCACGCAAACGGATGCAGTTATAACCTCGACAATTCAGTAAATAAGATTTAGTATCCCGAGTAGGAGTTTATTACGTTGTAAACTGGCCGCCCGCCCGCCCACGCTTGCCGCCCGCCCTGAGACACAGAATCGCCACATTTAAGTGAATTTGAATCGTTTTAATTATACAGAATTGGTTTCAATTAAGATTTCTGCATATCTTATTTTGTTAATTAGGGCAATATGAGACGTGCTCGGCCTTGGCACGGAATAACTGATAGTATTAAGGTGTGATGGTGCCGTGCCTACCCCTATGTTTATACGTGTATGGTAAGTGTGAAGGGTGATGATTTTTTAATTGCATTTAAATTAATTATGTAACTTTATGTATAGAGATTTTAAAAAAGAACCGGTTAGATTTCCGTTGCTTGTATGTACAATTAACTAGGGCTCTTATTGATAAACAGTGTTAAACGGTGGTTTAGTTAAACTTTGTTTTGTTTGTTGTTCATTGACAATTTTAAACTAAATTGAAAGAGACAAAACATAGTTCGTATCTGTCCACGAAATTGGACAATCGCGTCGTTCCATACAATCCAAGACGTGCGGAGCGATAGGGGCACCTTAGACGCTCAAGCGAACGTACGTTTGCTTGTCAGAATAACAACGCTTTTGCGTCAAGCGCGCATTTCGAGTATCACGAAATCCGCGCTTGGCGCAAAAGCGTTGTTATTCTGACAGGCAAACGAACGTTTGCTTGAGCGTCTGAGGTGCCTCATAGATTTCGAGTATCACGAAATCCGCGCTTGGCGCAAAAGCGTTGTTATTCTGACAAGCAAACGTACGTTTGCTTGAGCGTCTGAGGTGCCTCATAGATTTGGAACGATCGTGAATGGTGGCCATAATATCGCCGCACGCTCCGACGCGTTCAGTTAGCAACACACACGTGCATTCGACGCAAAAAACGAAGCTTTATTAACCCACACGATTGATACACAAAAGTAGCTTTAATAATTTGCCAGCTAAAACAAAAAGGTCAAACCTACAAGGCCGTTCGAAAGGAACTTGCCGCCCCGCGCGCCGGTTGGTACGGGTGAAGACGATGAAATTGCGATAAAACGTCAGCTTTCAGTCTTTAAATTATTGCCGTTTTAAATTAGACTGTTCTGATTTGCCACGGGGAAAGTGCGTAGTGTCGCTGGAGGATTGGTAATTTATATTACCTATTAAGGTTATTGACAACTGATATTGTTACTATGGCATCGCAGTTAAATATAAAGTGTTAAGACGAGCAGATTGTTAGCCTAATGGTAAGCGCCACGAATGCATCAGTCGCAGCGCCATCCACAGAGCTTTGTATCTAGGTGCCGTTGCACCGCGTTCTATCAAATATCATATATCTCACATTTCTATTTTTCTTTTTTTCTCATTTCTCTCTCATTATTTCTGTGATAACTTTTGTTCACGAACCTGAGCACGGCAATGTATAAACACAATAAATGTTGCCTGGTTTTCACCCTCCAACCAGACATTGCAAGAGGGCTCTTATTAGTGTGTACTTGGTGCGTTAAACGATCAGACAATCTCATATGTAGAGTCTTCTGAAATCCAAATATTAAGACTCTCAGCAAACGTAGCAAACTGTGAGTTTCCATTTGCGGCAATCTGCAACTCGCAACTACTTGCACACGAAGCAGCTCTAGTTGCGAGTTTCAGTGACCGGAACAATTTTCAGTTTGCTGCAATTGGTGACAAAATCAATACCGAGTTTCCGTAACTAGCAACTGACAAATTTGCGGCAACCGTAAACTGGTGCTGCAATTCGCAGCCGTTAATGAAAACTTGTAAAGAGTTGATGGTTGCCGAAAATAAATTTGCTTCGTGTGCTGAGCGCCTAAGTATCTATTCAACTCTCTCTGTTTGAGCATAAAGTTAAGTGGTGGTATCCCACGCACTACTGGCAGACTGACTCGCGCAGACGTGTCAACTAGCTATCATGACGTATTCTATTCATATAGGACACATGATGACGTATGGAATAGACGTCGTCGTCTAGACCGGACGACGCACCTATACAAGGTGAGGCCTCTATTAAATTATCCCATGAAGTCCCATGACTCTCAACTATGTCACGGACCAAGTCATCCTTACTTTTAAGTGGTTTCGAAACCCAACTTCGTATTGATATCGTCTGTCACAGCTATCAACTATTAGGTTCAATTATACGATAATTTTCGTGAAAATTTAAATGTGAAATTGAGGAAAATTACATTTTTTCTGCTGAAATATTTTTGATTTCAATTTTAACAAAGATACAAATTAAAAAAAGACAGTTTTTTTATTTATTTATTTTATAAAATCCTCAATGTAAAAAATAGTTACGACTTATTTCCATATGACCTATAGCCAATAACTGGCTTTCCAATAACCATCTCGCAATGTAATAGCTTGCCTTGTAATGTGTTACCTGTACAAGTCATGCTCATTGCATCCACACGATCGATTCAAAGTTTCCGTTCATATCTATTTTGTATTCTGTATTCTCTATATTTGTATTCTCTTAATTTTATTGTACTCTTTATTTTGTACTTACTAGCTTAGAGATTCCCAAAGGAACCGTAAATCTTTAACTCCGGCACATAAACTATCTCTATAGTTCACCATACACGAGCGCTCATACTATTAGATCCATCGATCCACACGTCGTGGATTGGAGTGGAGCGATGGTCCAATTTCGAGCCCACAGGCACTCCATTCCGGGCGCGCCATCACTCCATGTTTCGGTTATTCTGCGTCTCGATTACTGGCAACTGTGAGCGCGAAATGGATCGCTGTATCGGCCGCTAACGATGAGTTGGAACGTTTGGATTTCTAATATTTCTATCACTCCATGTAATCCAGCTGAGATTCCACACACACGGCTGGTTCTTGGAGCGTTGGATTGGAATGTTGTGGATTGGAGTGCTCGTGTATGTGGGGTGTGGGCCCTATGCGAAAATCAAGTCCGTTTAGGCTATCGGTTGCTGCGTGAAAGTAAGACAAACCAACAGAGACCGTTTCGGATTAATTTAATACATTTAAGGCCTTACTAATCAACAGTGAAGGTACAACGGTGGTATTACATGTACAATGTTTTGTCTTTTTTGTTCTTTGACAATTTTAAACTGAATCGAAAGAGACGAAACATTGTGAAACTATCCAACCGCTATACAGTGTATATTAGCATTATTAATAAAGCTAGTAGTAGCGATGAAAATTGTACAAATTTAAAAAGTATAAGACTTATACTTATTACTGCAGGCGATTGTAACTTAATAACTATTCTACCGAATCAATTACTTTTTTCTACTTAAATATTTTAATATACAATGAAAACATAATTTCATAATCTTAGCCTTGTAAGAATATCTGTAATTGGAGCCAATGTCTAGTCGTCTGTAGCCAAGGACTCGGTTCATCTAGATTCTAGACTACATGTTTGAGATAATAAACATGATGCTTATATAAAAGTTCTTATGAAACTAGGGAAACTAAATGAAGAATAGGATTCTGTTCTTCAGGTTTGTCTTCAACGTTAACTGTGTAGGTTAACTTAGGTTTAGGCTCATAATCCATCTTGTGGATTTTAGAAACAAGCAAGCTATAAGTATTAAGAAAATAACATACTTTTTTTATACCTGTCTTTTTTAATTATCATATGTTGATTATTGTGTTCCGTACTTGTACTTACTTCATGAAGTCGCACTATCCGGGCTATTATAAAAGAAAGCTAGTGTGTTTGTTGATTTAACCTTCTTTCAACGGATCGACATTCTTCTTGCTTAGAGATTGTTAATTTAGGCTACTTTTACTTTTACCAGAAAAATGCATGGTTCCTGTGAGAATATCACCACGTGGGTAAAACTGCGGACAGCTGCAGATAGCTTAGCCATAAGTAAAGTAAAACAGATTTATATACTCTTAGGATTAGGATTGTATGTGTCGCATATGGCATGGACACATACAAACATCCAAGATCTAATCTAAATAGATATATACTTCGGTCTTCGGAGTATACTTTTGTTAACCCCATGATTTCTACAGTAAGAGATTGTGATAATCAGATAACAGTAACAAAAAGTCGACCGAAAATAAAAATTTAATTAAAACATTTGTGCATATTAAATTTTATATTTCTAATGGATCTTTCTGTTAGTGCACATAAGTATAGGCCAAGCATCTCGTCCTTGACATATTTGTCATTATCTACATTTATGCACGGCATCGATTCAAAATAATAATAGCTTATATAAAGAATGCAGTAAACTGTCTTCCATAGCTTTTACCTTTTAAATGCGTCATCGCATTTTTCCTAAGTTTATTCAAATATAAAACATCGTCATCATTATGACGATGACCATCATCAGCCTGTATCCGTCCTCTGCTGGACATAACCCTCTCCCAAGGTGCGCCAGAGCCTGATCTTCTGATCTTTTTCTCTTCACCCTTTCAAATATGACAAAAATCTTCTCGAAATAAAAATAGCGGACATTTTTCTAAATTCTGTGTAGCGGACATATAATTGTATTATATTAAAATTCAACACACATTGTAACACTTTCGACTTTTTTTTTCTACAAAGAACGAGGTGATTATTTTCAGAATTTCTTTTCATTTGGAAGCGTTGCCTTTTTTCTAGGATATTCCAGGATTTGTTATTAATAAAGTGTTTTCCATTTTGTTTCAGGTATGTAAACAACCAATTAATGAAGGGTTCGTCTTCGCGTGGGGAAAATTGACATCGGCGCGTTATATGGTAAACAAGGCTGAGTGAGTATTATTGATCTGGAAAGGAATTGCGTTGTTTTGGCCGCACGTGTTCTCCTGTGGGCAAGTAGAAGTAGACTAGGAATGTTAATAATAATTGAGACTCTTAAAATAATAAGTCTTATCAGATATTATAATTATAGGAAAGGTAGTGGTAGCTTTGGCAGCTGTCTGAACATTTTCGTTTTCAACAAACTTATTTCTTTTGCTTTGAATTCTTTTTTGAAAACGCGTAGTACGCGTTTAGAAAAGACATTTAGTCCATGTGCCCGTTCCAGCATTCACATGGACGGCGCGAGACGCGTCCGCGTGACTCGGGAAACACGTTTCCACAGCAAAGGTTTTCTGGGTATTTGGAGGGTGGAAAAGTTTTACTTCAAAATGAACCAGCTCTTTCGGATACCATAGAATTTGATTGTACCAAGTAAAATTTGTACTGATCATTGTTTATGATTATGATAAACATTTTTATCTGATTCTGATCCACTTTCTTCGTCTGGTCTAAATTATGACTTTCATTTCTTAATCGCGTGGATATATTTTTCAAATTATTCTTACCCGATTACTCAACAACATACAAAAGACCGAACAATACAAAAAAAATGTTCCTTTATTGACACAACTCTTGTTTACACAGATGTTACACAATTATTTATAAGTTATAACTACATTTGTTTTGTGCTAAATGAATAAATAATTTAATTCCCTGCTTGAACACGTGCAGCTGTCACCTGAATGAAAAACCTAGACTAATACATTACTGTGCCCTACAAACTCAGCATCTATCCGGTGAACCAATAAAATATGAAATGGTATAAAACAGGAGCGACGGAGTATACTACTCTGTCGGAAATTAGTCGCCGGGAGGTTTTCAGATTGCAAATGGGGTGGATCACCCCGTCCACCTCCCCAGAACTAGGGCTGCTATCTGCCTCCTTAGCTCCAGACTGTATCGAGTGTCTTAGTATCTAGGGCGTCTGCTTTTTTCCGAGTAGTTACATTTCAAGTTTTATTTGAGAACCGTAACTTGGAGAAGCGAATAAGCTATTTTTGTAAATATTACATATTTTGTTTGCAGCGAAAAGGTTTAAAGTAGTTTTATCAAACAAGAGTCGTTTGATTGATATTGGCTTTTGCGTTACATTTTCTAATGTCACCAACTTCTTTGTCTATATTCTCCAAAACATTTCGGTGGTGACCCTGCCGCCTCCCCTTTGGCTTTAATATCTCCCGGTGTAGGCTGGATCGTTGAATGCATATAGTCGAGACCAAGTTTCGTGCACAAGTGCATTTTCATAGTGGAATAAATAATCGGGGTGCCAGGTAGAAAAAGATACTGTTTTCGTGATATCAGATTTTGTGACTAAATTCTCTTTAGGTCATGGAAATGACGTGCCAAAACGATGTTTGTATTTTCGTGTGATTATTATGTGATATAAAACATTTAAAAGATTCTTCTGGCTCGATGGTAAGCTGCAAGTTAACGATGTGCAGTACTACTACTATGTCATTCTGGGCAAATTAAAAAAAATATAAAATATACCATTGTTACATACAATCAACAGATATCGTAGAATTACCCGTAAATTATCACAAAACGACTTCAATACGTAGATGATTAGGAAAGAACGCACGGTAACAAACAAAAAATATATTTATTTCAGGTAAAACTCATGGACACAGACACAAATACAGACATAATATGACAAATAGACCAAATACACACATAGACAAAATATAAACAAGACAGTTAAATATTTAACCGGCAGCATGGAGGTCATGTCTGCCGCTACAATGCCGGATATAAAGGCAATCAAAGGTTGACGAATCAACCAATGACTGCAAGCTCAATATATCCAAAAGAGTTATTATTAGTTTTCAGTCCTACATGATCTGCTGTATGCATCTTTCTGTCAAGATGGGTTCTGTACTTTCATCATCCTCATTCATCAAGTTTTACATTTTACTGCAAGGTTTATTCATTTGCCTCGAATTTGCTTTCTACCAATATCTAGTTTCTATAAATGTGTAAGGTTCTGAAGATAAAACTAGTTCACTCTATTGTTAAAATCCTCACACCACCTTGCTGAGAGCAAACTTCAAGTACAATATGATGATATATGCTAGTGGTAGTTTGCAAGTCCCCTTAATGTGCATATTATACGGTTGCCTTGTTTTGTTAGCCTTCTGCTCATAAGCTCAACTGCATCCTTGGACTGCTTCGAAATGCAGGTATATATATGTAGGGAATATCATAAGGGATTAATCTTGAAATTTTGATCAGATAGAGGATTAGGGTATACGTTAATCTTAGATATTCTATGGAATGTGTAATTCTGCGGTTCGGCTACGTGATAGCAGTTTCTGCTTCTTTCGGTTGCACTGTATGCAAATTATTGCAAATGTATTCTCCCTTGTTTATCGTACGCTCGCGGTCCTAAGGTCTTGGGTATGCTAATAGTTAATACCCTTATCGGAAGAAAACTTTGTAAGTATGTAAGTTCTTCTGCGCGCTCTGAAGCTTCTCCACCGAACTTGAAACATTTGCAAAACGATATCGTGCGCACATTCGTTTTCTGTTGCTTCAATCCCGTAGGTCCCCCTTAATTGGACAGCGGCGCGAGTACGGAAGTCGGTTCGATAAATTTGTCGAACCGAAAAACTCGACAAATTTATCGAATGTTGCGAGTACCGAAATCTGATCTTAAAGTATTGTAGTAGCTCTATATTCTCTTTGGATTCGACCTAGCTTTTCGATAACTTTTGTCGATTGTTTCGAGGTCAATAAATCCCACTTTATCGATTTGAACTGTCATTTTTATCGAATTTTGTCGAATATTATCGACCCGAAATGGATCCGTACTTGCGAAGCAGGTGCGCCACCGAATTATGCTTCTTAAAATAGGACCACTGTCAACGTTATACACCGCTATACCCCGATTATGCGCATTAGCCGTACGCACAATAGCCGATATATGCCATTAGCCGAACGTGGGTAACGTGGACATGTCACAGGCAGCCGCCCCTCCCCGCCACACCTCGTCACCCCCTTGCATTCACGGCTGTTAGCTCGGCAACCTATCATTTAAATAATATCACCGGCCGATTTAATGTGTGTCACGTGCTGTGGCCCGATTAATTTATTATGTTATATAGTAAACTAGCTTCTGCCCGCGGTTTTCACCCGCGTTCCCACAGGAACCGTTCATTTTTCCGGGATAAAAAGTAGCTTAAGTTACTCTCCGGTCCCTAAAATATATCGATGCCAAAAATCAGGTCGATCCGTTGTTTCGTTGCTGCGTGATAGAAGGACAAACCAACAAACACACTTTCGCATTTATATTATAGTAGGATTACGAAGGCGCAACGGAAAAACGATGATTGTCTTGCTAGTATTATTAATCTTTCAGGTGCTAGCATATCCTACCATTACGTAACCGGTCGTTTGCCTGATGGTAAGCTTAGCGCCGACCCATAACATTTGCAGTGCCACAGAACTTTAAAACACAAAGGCCTGTGCGGCACTTCAGTGCGCTCGTAACCCTGAGACATTAGATATTAAGCCTGATCAGCCCAGTTATTTCACTGGCTACTCTGCTCATCAAACCGGAAAAGAGTAATGATTGCACATTACTGCATGGCGGCAGACTTCACGAGCAAAGCGGTGGTACCAACCCAGACACTCGCATAGAAGAGTTAGTCCTATCTACCACTTTTCCTAATCCTAGCAATTTCTTTCCAACTTTGGATTCTCACTGAAAGTTCTAGCAATACCAATACCAATTGCATACTGGTAGGTTACATTAAAATTCTGAAGTTCACAACTACTCCCACTGATATAGGTATAAATAACTACGACGTTATAGTGTGCCCTTTACCTTACCTTTCCTCTACAAATCCCACGCGCCCACCTCGGTGATGGATCACTTAATATTTTTACTACGCGATCTGAACCTATTTTTAGTATCTGTTTGCTTTGTTTTCTTTTATATATCCTCGCCTTATCTTAAGGCGGTACCCCGAGTCAATGACGTTCATCATTCTGTCCTCTGTGCACACACTGTCGGTTTGCGTTGGTGTAAAAGAGAAGGAAGACCGCGCGAGCCACAAAAATTGAGTAAAAATAAAAAAAAATGTAATTACTTCAAAAGTAGATTTCTAATTGAACCAAGTTTTTCGTTATTATATAATACGTAAGTCTTGTTAATTGTATTAATATACATTTATAAATAACAGATATTTCGTTTCAAACTTATTTTTAGACGTAACTTTGACTTCATTTTTGGTCGTTAAATTTTTAAAAACCTTTTTTTGATCACAAGATTAACAGTAATATGATGAATAATGACATATATTTTTTTCCAGTGCCAGAAGCTCATCTGATTTTGCTAAAAAAACCTTTTAAGTGAAGCTATTTAGCTGCTGTATACGCCTTAAATGACGATGTGGTTGAAGATGACGGATACGCTTAACCACATAATAGATAATAGTACGCGTAACCTAGATTCGGACTTGCTCTCAATTACATCTGCTACAACACACTGATAGGTTCCTTTTGTCAAACTTTCATCACGTTTAAATTCTTTCTCATATTGTTTTTTGTATTATATCTATGGGTACTTCAGTTTAGGCATCACGGTGATATAATTATTACTCTCAAGACTTATCTTGAAACTTAGACTAACTCTGTAAATGCGTTCTTTAATGTTTAACCTCATCCGGGCGATGAAACAATAAAGTGATAAAAAAGTTACTGCAGAATAAAATATCATCATCATCACCAGCCGGAAAACGTCCACTGTTGAACATCAGCCTCCCTGATAAGGACGGGGTTTCGGCATAGGTTACATCACGATTGGCAGCAACATAATACGCCTAAAATATTATATTCCTAAGATTAAATAAGAAAGTGAGAAGGCTTTAGCTCTTAAGACGAGGCTCTCAAAATAATTTTCCCACGTTTGCTCCGCCTCCACACCCCGCAACGCGCAACAAGCACTGCCGCGCCGGAGCTCACACCCCGCTAATATTACGCGGCGATAGACCACTGCTAGATCGCCGCGGCCCGAGCCGTTATAGCGTGAGCCGTTCTCGGTTGCGCGCTGGAACGTAGATGTCATAATAGAGTTTCCTTACCCTTGAATACTTTATTATTATAGTATATATTATTTTTTAATTTCAATAATAATGCAATGTTTGATGGTTTACGCTAACGCATATATTCCGCCGTTTTAAATGATGGAGAAAATAATTAGGTAAATCAAATCAATAAAATTTGAAAAGCGGGAACCGACTTCGACGAAAATATCGTGATATATGAAACATCCCCCATTTTCCCACACTTACTGATGGTACTCTATACAAATAAATAAAATTGAAGTGTCTGTTTGTAATATCAAAAAGGACGAATTGACAACCTCCTCCTTTTTTGAAGTCGGTTAAAATTGTACTCATGAGAAAAAGAATTAATGATTAAACGAACTTACCTGTAAGTGAAGTTCTATCGTAATTATTCGAGCTGTTTCGTCCGAAGAGATTACCAATAACTATTAATACACATGTAGTTACACCGTACGGTGACGCCAGTTTGCACTGATAGTTGAGAATAATTTTTTTTTTTATGTGGGTGCTTTATTTTTGTCCTTACACCAACTAGATAAAACGTCATTTAGTTCAGAGTTTTGAGATTTTTGACACTGGGTTATTAGGGTTGGGAGGGTTGGTAATCTCTTCAGACGAAACAGCTCGGATAATTACGATAGAACTTTACTTACAGGTAAGTTCGTTTAATCATTAATTATCCTCGCTGTTTCGTCCTCGAGATTACCAATAACTATTAATACAAATGTAGATTTTGAGAGAAATATATAAGATCCGTTTACTTTGTGAAAAATCTGGTTTTATTGACACAATAGATCAATTATTATAACATTTGTTGAGATTTACCCCAAATAATTATGTTATTGGTAGAGACTACCTGCTAATAGTAATTATTAATAATGATGAAACTTAAAATATATATGCCAAAATCATAATATTGAACTAGTGTTCTTGTAATACTTCTGATATAATTGTTCTTGCAAAAGACATATCACCTTCAGACACAATAGTCTTATTATAGAATTTTCCAAATGTATTGGAACTACCGCTCCAGCCAGCGGTCTTCCTAATCAAATCAAGATTAATACCTAATTTTTTAGCCTTAGATGTAACTGCATGTCTTTAAGAATGTGCTGTAAAAGTTGACACATCTATACCACATTCATCAAGGGTTTTTTTAACCCACCTACTCAAAGTTTGCGAGGTTACTTTATGGTGTGGTCGTTTTAGACTCACGAAACGTTCAATATTATTAATATCAATTTTAGAGAACGTCTGTATTCGATGTGCTGTGACCAGAGCAAAAAGGGTTATTAATTTTTTAGAAAGATTTTCTAGACTTATTGATTCGTTGGGATACCAGTTAATCATATGATTCAGTACTAATGATGTATCCCATGTTAAATTATATTTTGCTAAGGGGGTTCGTAATCGAAATACTCCTTTAAAGAACCGTTTGATGCTATCATCAGAGCCAATTTGAGGGCCAATAATTAATGATAATGCTGATCTACAAGTATTCAGTGTACCGTATTGAGCTCCTGAATCAAAAAGTTGCGTAAGAAAGGCTATCACATTAGAAATAGACGTATCAAGAATGTCGTAATTATTAACTTTACAAAAGTCAAACCACTTTTTTAAGCACGTGTCATACTGTCTGATTGAGTTATCAGATAGAGACGCTATTATTACGTGCACAGACGATTGAGGAATTATTAGGATTAAGGATTGATAAGACTCCGGCAACCAGTGTAAGCCGGTGGTGCACTTGACGATTGCTGGAATGAGACAATATAAGACTAACACTAGGGTGAAAATAAATTAATTTTAAAACTAGAAATTTCTTATATAAAGGGAACCACGGCTGCGTAGGCCACCAAGGAACTACAACAATACCAACAGCTTTTTCTTTCTTAATTTTACGTAGACTTTTAAGTATCATCGTGAAAGGTGGGAAAATATAAAAAAAAATTGCGACCAAGATACAGTAAAAGCATTTGTAGCGAACGCGTCGGGATCCCTATTCCATGAGATGTATTTGCTGCACTTTTTATTATTTGCAAATATATCAATTTTAGGTGTTCCAAGTTCATTGACAATTTTATTAAAAGCAAAGCTAGCAAGTTCCCACTCAATATCTGGGTGAATTCGTCTAGACTCTGCATCTGCAATCGAATTCTCTGCCGAACTTATGTAAGAAGCGAAAACTATTATGCGCCTTAATTCACACCACTGCCATAAGTCTCGTGTAACTTGCGTAAGATGTGGAAATTGTACGCCACCCATACGGTTTATGTACGAAATGGCGGTAGTATTGTCAATCCGAAGCAAAATTTGACAATCAGATAAGTCCTTGGCAAAGACTTTAAGAGCAAGGAATGCTGCTCGTATTTCTAAATAATTAATATGTTTTGCACGTTCTAACTCAGTCCAAGCACCGCTTGCAGTTTCCCTACCACACGCGGCGCCCCACCCAGTAGTTGAAGCATCACTGAAAATTTCCAACGAGTATTCATCATATTTAATGCTATTAACAGGTTTATCTAAAGCCCGAGAGAACCAGTCAAAATCGGGTTGCAGTGTGGTTGGTAAATACATATATCTGTAGTAATTGTCTGGGTCATTTAATAGATTTAAAATTTACATCTTTCAAAACTTTTGGTGTAAAGCCCTTTTAAGTACAATATCCGATACAGCTGTTTTAATCTCCGGGTTGAGAAGCGGAGCATCAATAAGAGTACAGTTGCTGGGCGGTAAGTATTTACCCTGCAGGTCTTTGCGAAGTTCTTTTGATAGGCCTGTCGTCACAAAGTGTTGAAGCCGTACTGCGAGATCGGGATTAATTTCTTTACCATACGACGTAGTTATAGACGGGTCATCACCTAGTAACTCGAAAATACCATTGTCAGCGTCTGATTCTACAGCCAATTCCTCCTCCGGTTCGATAAACGGGGCCGGCACAGCCGGCACACAAGCGCTCATAGACGGCGTGGGCTCGGCACTTGTTGAAGGGACGGGGTCAGTATTTATAACTGTAGGCGCAGACCCGAAAATTTCCAGTTCTTCATTCACAAGATCTGGATCAATTTCGACCGTGGAGTCGTTTGAAATTTTGAGTTATACGAAATAACCGCTGCAATGTGTATTATATGTAGGTAGATATCGAATTATGAGCCATAAAGGTATACAAAATTATTTCTATGACACCTAAAGCCATAGATAAATATGGAGCCGATCTCAAGCAATCTGTTCTTAGAATTGGATAAAAAGATAGGTAGATAACCTATGATACTGTAAGTAGCTGTATTTTATTTATTTTATATATAAAAAATAACTAGCTACATTGCCGCCGCCAGGACGGTGCAGCGCCTACGCGCTGGATGCGCGGTGCGAGCTTAGGCTGTTGCGCCGATAATTTGGTATGCTATTAGTTAACGTGATTATATCACCTAACTGTATACATACATAATTAAATTCTGTTACCGTATTGCCAATGATGTGAAGTGATAACACAATAACACTGGCTTATCATGTAACTGCCTACTAATACTAATTTTATTCCAGTAAAGTGTAGGCCACCCTTCCTCGATATTGACCTTGTTACCGTATTGTCAGCGAAATGATAATCCTACGAGGATCGTCTAATCATATCACTGACTTATCATGTAACTGTCTGAAGGGACATTCTTTATATCAAATCATGGAGAACTAACCTTCTTTGTCTGCCAACATTGTGTCGTCGACATTAGGTCCAGAACTTGTAGAAGACGAGGAGACATGCCGCTTCTTACGGCTACGTTTAAGTTTTCTTTCCAGTTTTTTTTAACTTTTTTGCAATGTACTCGTAATTATCGTCTTTCGAGTGTTTCCGTTTACCCATTTTTTACCTGGAAAACTGACACTAATGCTGAAAAATGTACTAACTGGCGGAGCACTGCACTGTGAATGACGTTTTATCTAGTTGGAGTAAGGAGGAAAATAAAGTACCCAAATA
This sequence comes from Crocallis elinguaria, assembly GCA_907269065.1. NCBI lineage: Eukaryota > Metazoa > Arthropoda > Insecta > Lepidoptera > Geometridae > Crocallis > Crocallis elinguaria. Next base: position 7,701,637 of record OU026076.1, read on the forward strand.
AAAATAATAATAATTGTAATATTCTCAACTATCAGTGCAAACTGGCGTCACCGTACGGTGTAACTACATGTGTATTAATAGTTATTGGTAATCTCGAGGACGAAGCAGCGAGGATAATCTCTATCGGTTGACTATTTTATTACGAGAGAAATCGAGAAACATCAAACAAATACGAAAAACTATGAAATGAGAACCTCCTCCTTTTTGCAGTCGGGTAAAAATTGTACTCATGAGAAAAAGAATCTCTATCGATTGACAATTTTATTAGGAGAGAAATCGAGTAACAACAAAAAAATACGAAAAACGATGTATTGAGAACCTCCTCCTTTTTTGCAGTCGGGTAAAAATTGTACTCATGAGAAAAATAATCTCTATCGATTGACAATTTTATCAGGGGAGAAATCGAGTAACATCAAAAAAATAGGAAAAAAGGACGAATTGACAACCTCCTCCTTTTTTGAAGTCGGTTAAAATTGTACTCATGAGAAAAAGAATCTCTATCGGTTGACTATTTCATTAGGAGAGAAATCGAGAAACATCAAAAAAATACGAAAAACTATGAATTGAGAACCTCCTCCTTTTTTGCAGTCGGGTAAAAATTGTACTCATGAGAAAAATAATCTCTATCGGTTGACTATTTCATTAGGAGAGAAATCGAGAAACATCAAAAAAATACGAAAAACTATGAATTGAGAACCTCCTCCTTTTTTGCAGTCGGGTAAAAATTGTACTCATGAGAAAAATAATCTCTATCGATTGACAATTTTATCAGGGGAGAAATCGAGTAACATCATAAAAATAGGAAAAAAGGACGAATTGACAACCTCCTCCTTTTTTGAAGTCGGTAAAAATTGTACTCATGAGAAAAAGAATCTCCATCGGTTGACTATTTTATTACGAGAGAGATCGAGTAACATAAAAAAAATAGGAAAAAGGACGAATTGTCAATCTCCTCCTTTTTTGAAGTCGGGTAAATATTTTACCACGAGTAAAAGAATCTCTATCGTTTGACAATTTTTAGGACAGAAATCGAGTATCATCAAAAAACAAATACGAAAAACGGACGAATTGTGAACCTCATCCTTTTTTGAAGTCGGATAAAAATTGCCAGGAATATGACTGGGTAATAGGTAGGTATATGCCAAGAAAAATAATCAGACCATAACTCCGAGTAATTACATCTTTGCTTCTCTCATTTTTCTTGTACAATCTACCAAACGGTTCTCTCTTTTGCGAACATATAATTTCTTATTGTCCTTGTTCCCTATTGTAATATCGAAAGTTGCATGCTCGCTTGTGACAAAAACAATCACAGGTCCACCCGCATCGGCGCACGGCGCTATACTGAGGACTGCTCGCTTCGGATAACTATTATAACGCGAGGTGCCAGCGTAATAAGGTCGAATTTAGTGTGCACTGTTTGAACACACTTTAACTCAGAACTAAATGACGTAAGTCTCAAATCTAATTTATTTTATTAACAGGTTAATAATTTTTCTAGGTAAATTTTGTCTTCGTCAGTAGATAGTAAAATATATTTTCTTGGTGTGAGTAATTATTTTGAAAATAAAATTTAAGCCGTTGAGTAAAAAAGTGTATTTTACACTGAAAAAAGCATAATTTTTGATAAGAAAATGTATCGAATGAAAATGTATCAATCGTGTTTTTGTCTTCAATCATAGAGAGATAAAGGTCTCATAAAACATACATGTTAGTTTCAAGTTGATCACGTATGTGGTTGACCCAGTATCTTGGTGGAAAACCCCTGAAATAAATAAATAAGTTCAAAATTTTATCCGTTGTGAGAATCACACTTCAGGCAGAAATATTGTATGACCTAAGTTTTCTTATGACAGTCGTGCACCTACTCAAGACGCCCACAATACTAGCAAATAGTCGTAGAATCAGCTTCAACAATAAATCTATGTCACTTTATTACTTTCATTCATAAAACTGTTAGTGACATAGTTTAAGATTAAATTACAAGTTCTTTCTATCAGGATTGTTCTTACTTTGTTATATTGTTGTTGTAATAATATCTATGTGTCACCAATGGTACGAGTATGACTAACTCGTCTGCGAGTGTCCGTCTGGTTAGGCGTGGACAAAATCGAAAAATAGCCAATATTAATAATGTAATAAACCGAATATTTTCGTATTTATAACATAAAACTTATTAGATATGAATAATTTAATAAAATAAATTGTTCATTTTATTAATTCAAAAAGATTTATTACTTGAAAATGTATTATTTCTACACACTTGCTCGTAAATTGGGGTTTTCTTACATCGCTTTTAGGCTCATCAATCCAAAATATTAAACACGCGTGCTTTTTACTTTACATTACCGCACTAGTGTTTTACATTGACGTACTTAGGTATTGCATATAGATTTGTAGAATAAAATATGTTAATAAATGCAATGTTGATTCTGTTCTAATTTATTGTATGATGTTTTAATCCTTATCGTCTATGATGTTTAGTTTGAATTTTAAATTACTTATCATTTATTTCAATTATGGTACGTTTTTTATTCTATGCCCTTAAACATTTCCAAACAAATAAAAAAACCTAGATGTTATTCTAATGTAACGCAACTAATGTTCAACATCAGATTTAACAACGGTCATTACAAACATACCATTGAAGGATATCAGGTCCTCTTACGTGACAAAAGCATATTATTAGATTATAACATATTACCTTTTCATATGTATATATTCCTGTTCGAGTTTTCCTTAATAAGGCCATTCTATAACGTTGTCTCTAGAAGAAGTTAACTTTGAAAATGAAAAGTACTTATTTGTTCTATTTATAAATCAGACGTCTCGAGTCGCAACGCCGTGGGTGGAGTTAGTGCCAATAACCTAATTAAAATGTGTTGAAAAACGAAAGACTACTAAACTAGAATGAAAACAAACACCGAGAGTGTGTAAAAAGCTAGAGAAAAAAAGCGTTTTAACAAAATTGAAGGGTATCTCTTAACAGGCCTTCGGTTTTTTTTTCCATTTTCCTCATTTTGTTTTACGGATTATAAAGTGGCATCTCGAATACAAATGTGGGCGCCCACGTGTCGATGTATGTGATGGATTTGAAGGCTGTTTTCGTTTTTGTTTGGGTCACGCAATAAATGGGCACGAGTTACATTTGAATTTTTTGCCTGAACTTCAGGAGTTATTAAATGATAATAGCAAAATTCTTATTATTATATTAAACTGTGACAGTTTACTCAGGCGTTACTAGAATTTTTTTAAAGCTTTATATATGTGACACTCCAACTCTTGAGCTCCTAGACCTTAGAATCCCTAGACAGATCCCTAGATTCGTTAGTGGGAGAACTAATTCTTCTGCGTGTGTCCATCTGGGTCAGTACCACCGCTTTGCTCGTGAAGTCTGCCGCCAAGCAGTAATGTGCAAGCATTACTGTGTTCCGGTTAGATGAGCAAAGTAGCCAGTGAAATTACTGGGCATATGAGACTTAATACCTAATGTCTCAGGGTAACGAGCGCACTGCAGTGCCGAAGGGCTTTGTGTTTCAAAGTTCTGGTGGCACTGCAATTGTTATGGGCCGGCGTTATGCTTACCATCAGGCAAACGACCAGCTCGTCTCGTTACCAATAACATTAAAAAAAAAGCTTACACGTTACATAATTAAGAGGCGTATTTTATACACCTAATCCAGATACAGGCGACGCCCGGTCTAGTATTAACTGCTCAACGTTAGATAAATGTTTACCCATTTGTTGAGGTGCTCTCTCTCGGATTTCAGTGTTGCCATCTTTGTAGATTTGCTTGTATAGCTCCTTCGGAATTGAAAAATTTGCAATAACGTTATCGTTCTTTGCTTGTTTATTTCTGCATGAAACTATGTAAGATTGTTGGTTAAGTGCAGTGCCGCCGTCTGCCGATCATTACGGCCCGAAGATCATAGAAGAAATACCATGGTGTAACCATAGCGAGCTGGTAAAGTGCTATAAAACCTCTTGTACTTGTCTGGCTCGGTACAACCGTCAATTTGTAAAACTGCTGCCTGGAACTTATCGGTGTGCTCCAGTAGATGCACTTCAAAGCCGGTCCCATTTTAGGTTTAGCGTGTAGACGGTGAGAGAGTGGGCAAACACTAATCTATACAAATAAATGAAATTGAAGTGTCTGTTTGTAATATCAAAATAACAGCTTTTTACCAAATGCATACATATGAAAGTATATACGGTACCTATAACAAAACAACCATTTTAAAAAAAATTGTCTGTCGGTCTGTTTGTTCCGGGTAATCTCCGATTTTGACGGGACTTTCACTGGCAGATAGCTGATGTTACAAAGAGTAACTTAGGCTACTTTTATTTTGGAAAAAGAATTAGGGTTCCGCGCAAAAAAATAAAAATGAAATCCAATATCTGCGCGCGGGCGAAACCGGGCAGCAGCTAGTGTATCATAAGAAAAAGAAATGTTTGCAAAAGCTTTTACGTTATTAAAATAGATTGCGTCGTAATTGAGAGGTTGTTTGTGACAAACTGTAAATTAATCAATTCAATGTCACACCGTACAAATACAATTTACGACTAGTACCAATTAAAAGCCTGTTCTATTTTACAACTAAATATCATAATAGGGATGTTGACTCCGTTTTTTTATGATGTCAATCATTTCGTTTTCTCTTGAGAAAAATGTATATAGCGAAAAAAACTGGAAATCGAGCGCTAGAAACGTCAAAATAAGAGTCAAAGTCGGACGTATCTACTGAGCGCTAAAACACCCCATACAAATTGGACAGAACATCTGACGTCACTTGTTCTACGCGGGCCGTAAAACTGTACTAAAAACATGCATTTTGTTGATTTGGAAGGGAAAAACTGAGTTTAAGTACATAGTTGTAATACATTTTTTTTACTCATTAAAATGTAAAGAATCTGATGGTATCATTTAAATTACTAATGGATGATAACAAAAATTGTTGAAATTGGGAAACTTTTAGATGCAGTATCTTTATGGAAATTATATATTTTTTGTGAGTTAATTTGGTCTTCTTTAAACTGTATAACGACAGAAATTATGTATTTTGTATATCATGCAACATCCAAATTCGTTTGTTGAAACTGGGCATTTCAATCGAAATTCTAGAGGACCGGTAAAAAATAGTTGGCAACACTGCTTGTATTTCATTTCACCGTTTCCCGCGAGCACCAGAAACTTGTCCAACTTCATCTAGATATACGTAGACGGTGTCGTGTGTCTTATTTAATGTTACCGTTTTATTTGCTTATTCGTTTTTCGTGGAGACGTTAAACAACCCAAATGTACTACTCGTTATTTAATCTCTGGATTCGGGGAAAAAATATTATCCACACTGTTGGACTGATGTTTGCCCTCGTTCCCACTTGACGACAAGCGATTATTAGATTCTTGGTTCACGGAAACGTTTTCCTTTATTTGCATCTCATTTGAATTTTGTCTGATAGTATTGTTGGAATTAATGTTTAAAAATTATGTACCTACGGTTTCCACACCTGGTCGGATTTTTTATTGGTCTGCTTTTTTTGCTTGTAGTCGGGTCTGACTTATCTTAGCGCGTTTATCCTTCTCAGTAGGTACATAGTTAAATACATTATTTATATCTTATTTAATATTGTTTAATTTTGCAAACATAAGAACTATTTAATACTAGCTGTTGCCCGCGGTTTCACCCGCGCGGAGATATTGGATTTCACGATTTTTATTTTTTTGCGCGTAACCCTAATTGGTTTTTATAAAATAAAAGTAGCCTAAGTTACACTTTATAGCATTTAAAGCTATCTGCCTGTGAAAGTCCCGTCAAAATCGGCCCAGCCGTTTCGAAGATTACTCGCAACAAACAGACAGACAGACAGACAAAAATTTAAAAATGGTTGGTTTTGTATAGGTACCGTATATACTTTATATGCATTTGGTAAAAAGCCGTTATTATGATATTAAAAACAAGCACTTCAATTTTATTTATTTGTATAGATACATTATTTATATCTTATTGAATATTGGTAATTTTGCCATAAGAACTATTTAACATAGAGTAGAAATAAAATCGGACACCGTTAGTAAAGTATCAAAGTAAGTAACATATTTAATAAACATTAAATAAAAAATATTCTTATTTACATTTTATATGTACTCTAACTAAACTATCTTTCTTAACTTTATATTTGCACGTCTGCTTGCAGGCTGAATACACAGACCCTATATTTTAATTATGACCATGATATTTTACTGTATTCTTGCAAATAAATTGTTTGATTTGATTTCTTTAAAGAGCAAACTCACTTATATACGGCTCTGGTTAAAACGTCAATGTCTTCCGATCGACTTTCGTCAATAAACTACTGCGACAGCTTTACGCCGCTCGTAATTATTTGTTTTATTGGTTAACTTTATTAGTTGTTTACTTTACTATTCTCACCGCTATTACTATCACTTTATTAACCGAAGCAGCTTGTTGGGCAATCTAAAATTTTCATCGTTTTGTACCTATCCTATTTCCAAAGTCTGTGTTATCAGCAAATTTTTTTTATTTTATTTTATTTATTTCGATAATCCAACAGCGTTAATTACAATTTATTTATATTTTAACAACATAGACAACAATAAGGCCAAGAAAGGATTACACAACTAGAATACATGTACATTTACGAACTGTGAATGCATATTAAGCAGCACAAGAATATAACAGCAAAACCAATAGTTTAGTAATACATTACTTACTTATAGATAATAGTTACAATAAAAAACCACAAATAAGAAATAAAATAGTCATAACCAAACAAAAGTACTACAAAGTAAGTATAAGTAGTTTTCTTATAAATATAAGATTTATATAGAATTAAATGAAATGAACTGAATTGAGTTGTGTGGCTCATATTTGTTTCAATCAGCAAATCTCAAAGATTATATAGATTATTAGATAGATACAAAGACGAGTCTAAGCGTGGACGTATGCTTCCATTATATGTCAAAATTCTATTATAGCTTTGAATATGGAAGCAAATAATTCCATGCTTAGGGTAAGGGTAAGATCAGAGAGGAGTCTAAGCGTGTACTTTTGCTTCCATACGTCAAAATGCAGTACTTACGTCCAAATTCATATTCAGAGCACAGACTTTAAAGTAAAATACATATCTGTGGAACAATGCTTAGCGTAAAGTAAGCAAATCGGCTACTTTAGCCGCTCTTAAAACAGAAGTGGCGCCACCAAACGATAACGGTAGTAACCATAGTAACCAAACGTTGAAATGTCAAATTTGAAAACTGTAATGTTTCATTATTATAATATCAATATGGATTTGTACCATAAATATTGTACTTTCACTCACTCCAGTAACATATTGTTTATTGCTGTCTTTGTTGTATTGCTATTCATACTTAAGTGATAAAACCGGTAAACGTATACCACAGAAAAAATTAAAAACTTAACAGCCATAGATAACAGAGTGTAATCTTGTTTCCAAATACGAATTTGATTGAGCGGCTTAGCCGATGCTTTAGTTTTACGCTTTAGTCTCTAAATCTTACCCTTAGACTCGTCTCTGAATCTTAGCTTTACTCGTCCTTTTAATATTCACTACGTAGGTAAATAAAGTTGAATAGACTGGTCGTTGATCGGTGGGCGTATCTATTTCTTCAATTTCACGTTGAGAGTGTCACTGCCCTCAAATCCCTCAGTGTCGGTAACCTTTACAAAAGTACTCTAGTTCAAGGCATTTTTGTAAAGATTTTCGTTATTGGCATTTAAAACTACTTTGCAAGCATTTCTAAATCGTTGCATCAATCATGCCCCGTGTACACGTATATGTTTAGCAAACAGTTGCCGCCACATCGCTCGTTCAATTATCTGCATAGTATAAATCATTAGGTTTATGATGAGTAATGATAATGGTGATCGCATTTATGAAAGGTAATCCGTAATTACTTCGATCCTTTCGTTTTTTTCTCATTAGCAAATTAAATAGTTTATTAGTATGCTATTTTGCCTAGCGAAGCTAAAAATGTATTTCTAAATTAATTCCGCTGATATGTAATTCTGTCTTTAAATGTGTATTTTCATTTTTATAGAGTTTGATTGTCTGTAGTAAATATTGCTTTTAAACGTTTACAAAACGGCGTAGTATAATACCGGAACTGGCATGGAGAAGTGAAAAAAATACATCTGTTGCTGGAATGAGTGATCTAACTGAATAGTTTAGTAAAAAAATGTTACTAAAGAACGCTCAGCTAATAAAATAAGTGAACGTCAAAAACGTTAGGGCGCGGTGGCTTATAAATTCTGACCAGTAGGGCTAATATGCGCACCGTGACAAAATTTTCTCAATGCTTATGTCGTGCATTTGTCTCATGTTCGCGAGAGAAAGAGCGAGACAAAACAGTAGACAAAATTTTGTCGTGGCGCGCATGTTAGCCCTACAGAGCTGGCCACGTGCCTATACCTACTAAAAAGAAGTGATATTTGTATTTTATTGTTAGTACAATCGACTAACATATTAAATATTAGCACCGTTACTCGTGGATCAAACAAGGTCAAGGCCTCCACTAAAGGCCGGCACATTATCCCTCATTTCTCACCGATATCCTCTCCAATCACGACAACGCCTACGACTTAATTGCCAAATCGTGCGTCTTGTATGTGGATAGGTGACCGGATGACGTGGCGCATCCGGCTCGCGGCCGCTGGCTGTCGCCGCCGAGATGTACCGTTATGCGATTGCGTGCATACACCGCCGGTTATGTCTCACCTACATCTGTGCTCACATTACGTACATGTGAGCGTGTGACGTCAGCCTTACATCTAACATCGTTTTTTTGAGTTAGCAACGTCTTGATGTATTTAATAGCAAACTGACCGTGACCGTCCTCAATTCTCGCCGGTAAAAGCTGTTCTCTTTGTTAATTTATTTTATTATTATTTACTATAACTGGTTTATTAAATTAATACGAGTTCAAGATTGTCATTGGAATTATCGCCGCTCTTACCTCATAGAGAGAAATAAGTAATGAAATGTAAAATAATATCGTTAACAATTCGTCTCCGGCTGTCACGAATCCACAATTTGTTTCGACATCTGTTTACGATTCGAGTCTAAAGTCGGCCGTAAAGCGGTAGTGGGCACGACTATTGTTTCACAAGCGATGCCCGTGCACTGGCCATGTATCAAGTATCTTTGATCAGTCAGCTAGTTTCGTTTATAACACTTTGTTATTTACGTAATCTGAACTGAAACTGGGGCTAACTTACTTTGTAATTTTATTATTTACCTGACGGAGTGCTGTTCAGCGATTTGTATAAAAATGATTCGGATAGTCAGTTTTGGACTTACCATCTACCGAAATGGGTATCAAAAGTGTTGTTACTGTAAAAAAATCTTATAGTGTCAGGAAAGTTTACAGTTCACAGCGGTCGATTCGCGAACGATCTAGGTCGAGTACTAGGCCTCCAGAGAGATATAGGAGGCTAGCTCGAGTTGATAGGTCAAGGCGGCCATCTCCGACGCCGCGGGTCCGCATGTCGAGGACCGCAACGGATCGCCATCCACGATACAGGTAGGTCCCGTTAACTCCTACCGACGTATACCGTCCTGGTATCTCAAGCCACGTCTACATTCGTGCATATAATAAAACAACTGAATAGTCCAGACAGGCGAATTACTTTTGATAATTTGTGTTACATACATACCTAATTTGCAATTACAAAGTTGTGCCGCAACAACGTTTGCGTTGCACGTTAAACTTGCGCTAGTTAAGGTTTTAGTTTAGTTCGTGCAGTTAAACAGCAATACTCCTAATGTGATCGCTTTTAAACTGAGAGTATTAATTACTGGAATGGTTCGATAATGTCGTGCTAGTGTGCGTCCTAGGGCGCGTGGGAACCGCCACCGCTGTACAGTAGTGGTTCAGCGAAGTAGCTTTATCTTGAAATATCGCCGCTGACAGCGCGACTCGTCCGTAACACCGGCCGCCGCGCCGTGGAAAACTGTTAACGTTTATAGCTATTAATTTTATTTAGCCTACTAATGGAAGTATTTCCGCGACAAATCACTATTTCGATCACGATTAAACTTCTCTTCTGAGGTCCTAAACGGTAATGTTTGTCAATCACAACCGCGTAAGTCAATTTGCTGCCACATTTGCGTAATGCTTTAGTGAGCTGGCTCGGTTAGAGCACAATAACAACCGAAGTTGGCATGATAATTATTAGGATACCATGTTTAGCGGTTGCTTTCAGTCTGTTCTGCGGTTGGTTTAGCATTTTATACTGCAGCATCTAATTGCTAAGAGTCGGGATGATATCATCGCTAGACACCTTGGGGTTTAATTGTTTTGCACTTTTTATGTCTTGATTGGGATTTATCTAATACCTCTTCATTGGGCATCATTCATATTCATAACTGGACATTACACGAGTTCCATTCTTATTTTTACACAATCAAATTCGTCCGTGATTTTAACCAAACTCGATTATGTTTTTAATTTTGACCTTCGGATCACGTACCAAGTCCTGACTTCCATTGAAATAACACTCGTATGGTAATTGAGTGATTCTATTGAAAAAGACTCCTTAGCCACAACGCGATGTTAACTCTTAATTTTTCTTAATCGTTATGAAGGACTATGAAGTATCTCACCACTCATATTAACAATGTCTTAATCGGCATCGAAACGATTATAATCGATTTGATGTACCACCGCAGTAATGAAATAGTGTTGGATACATTTAACATGTAGTTATAGTATGTGGATATTGGCCGGCCGCCAGCTCCGCCCTATCTACAGGCGCTGTGTACACTATACAAAATTTGAAAGCGTTGCAAATTCACAATATGTTTAATAAATTGCGTTATTATGGTTCGCAATGGCCCTCGGCCGTGATTGATAGGTATTATAATAAATGCCTTTATTGTGTCGCTGAATCGAAATGATTATTGCGAAGCGTTGATACCTCTTAACACTGCGCAACCTAACATGACAGGTTCTCTTTGCAGTAATAAAATCTTACTGTCTCCAGAATTTTACGCAATTTAATGCGGTACTGTTTGCGTTGCAGACAACTAACTGTTCGTAAACAGTCAAGCTTTGAAGAGGTGTTTAGTTGGTTTGAATGTGTTTTGTTAGTGGGACGACTAACTCTTCTGCGAGTGTCCGTCTGGGTTGTTACCACCGCTTTGTGAGTGAAGTCTGCCGCCAAGCAGTAGTGTGCAAGCATTACTGTGTTCCGGGTTTATGAGCAGAGTAGCCAGTGAAATTACTGGGCTTATGAGACTTAATACCTAATGTATCAGGGTAACGAGCGCACTGCAGTGCCGCGCAGGCCTTTGTGTTTCAAAGTTCTGAGTGGCACTGCAATTTGTTATGGGCCGGCGTTATGCTTACCAACTCGTCTCGTTACCAAATATCATAATAGGAGTTGGCAAGCACTTATTGCTAAGATCTACGAAGTCGATCATTTAAAGTGCTATGTAGTTTCTAATTCACATACTTTTTAAAATTAAAACCGAAACTAGGTTAGTTTAATATGTCACAGGACAATATGTCTCCTTTCGTAGTAAATCTCTAGTATGATGATAAAGGATGCTTGCCGCGCGTGGCGTATATCTGTTGGCGATGCCGGTGTAGAAATGTCCCGCCCGACTTTGATTTACACCAACGTCACAATAACACTCAACACACAGAAATATTAGCGCAATAAACTCTGCATATCAATGTAAATATGCTTTCCCGAATAGTTCGTATTTCAAAGAATCGCGGTCCGTTCTAAATCCGTTTCCAAGAAAGACGCGCTATCAAAAAATGACTTTTTAATATAGATGAAAACTAGAACGAGCTATTATAAAAGGTTGTAAGTTACCGCCGAAGCGGCTGCAATGCAATAAATTTGACAAATTGCCACTGTTATGGCAACACAGAGCTGTTTCGCGAGCTGCTTTCCTGGCAAAAAAATAACGTTGTTAAGTGCGACTTTGCGAACGCACTACTTTTGTATCTGCTTGTGTACAATACACTGTGTCAAGTCGTAAATGAGGCGGTATCAGCTGTAGCTATACAAATGGTGTACGAATGGGAAATTAGTGAAGATTCATGACATCATAAATTGTGGAAATATTTGTTAACGAAGTATTAGGCTGTTTGCTTAGCACTACACTATTACCTGTAGCAACGCAATAACATGTTAAGTTCAAGTGCTATCTACACAAATAAATAAAATTGAAATGTCTGTTTGTAATATCAAAATAACAGCTTTTTACTTAATCCGTATTAAAGTACGTACGGCACCTATGACAAAATAACAATTTTTAAAATTTTTGTCTGCCTGTCTTTCTGTCTGTCTGTTTGTTCCGGGTAATCTCCGAAACGGCTGGAATGATTTTGACGGGACTTTCACTGGCAAATAGCTGATGATACAAGGAGTAACTTAGGCTACGTGGGCGAAGCTAGACTTTAATATAATAATTTGATAAACATGAATACTTACCTCATTTAATATGCTAATGGAAAACTTATGAAGGATATTACGGCAATAGTATCGAAGTATTTAAAGCATGTTGGTCAAGACCTATCAGCGATAAACATATTTTGAGTACCCTTCAACATACAAAGACAAAGTCATTTGAATATGATGATTTGATGAAACACAATTACAATTTTAAGATTCATAAAACGACACCAGTACTAACATACTGATGTTATTATTGCTTATTATTTTTATTCGTGACTAGCTTCTGCCCGCAGTTTTCACCCACGTTCCCACAGGAAACGTGCATTTTACGGGATAAAAAGTAGCCTATGTTACTCACCGGTCCATAAACTATATATCTATGCCAAAAAAAACGTCGATCCGCTGAAAGGTTACTGTGTAAAAGAAGGACAAACCAACTAACACACTTTCGCATTTATAATATTAGTAGGATTGTCCCACTGAGTCAAGAATTTGCTTCCCTTTTTGCTCCTGTCGATGCCAGGAGTCAAGCTCGTTTAGATATCTCGTTCTGGGCCTTTTTTATGTACATTGAATATAGGCTTACCTTTGCAACCTCACCTGTTGTTGAGTGACGATGCCTGACTAGTTAACTAAATCCATGAGTAATTTAAACGTTTTATTTTCGTGGATTTCACTTGTTTCATAACAATTTGTTTTAAGCTTTTTTAATCCTATTGTTTTTGTTCAACTATCGAATTCCTATATCACCATCGTGGGAAAATAGATATGTTCGATCGGATGATCTGCTGCATGCGAATCTGTTAGTCTAAAATAGAAACTTTGGCATTATCGTAAAAATTTCTGTCATTGATCTTCATTCCTCTAACAGTGAAAGCTTACCGCAACCTATCGTTAACCAATAGCGGAATGGTAGCAAAAATGTGCAGGTAAACAACATCAGTTTCAATTTTAGTACTATTTCATAATCTCCACATTGATCGAGAGATGAATCTGGAGACTATAAGAAACGAAGAACATATCAGAATATTTACTATGACTCGGTGCTAAAGTGTAATTTATGTATGTAGTTGAATATATGGAAACGAAAGCTGCGCAAGGTCGTCGACGGCAACCAGTCGGTTCAGTTTGGGTGGTCAGTGATCGCTACCAGTTCCAGGGGTTCTACTCTGAACCTTTATACGAATGTGAGTTTGGTATTTTCGAGATTAGATAACTTTTACACCAATATTAGAAACACCAACAACTAAACATTTTTCGGATATAATTATGTTCGAAGATATATTTTTCTTATACTAATGGATAACGAGATCGGCCGGTCGTTTGCCTGATTGTAAGCATAATGCCGACCCACAACAATTGCAGTACCACTCAGAAATTTAACCCCAAAAGCTGCGGTAGGCGTCACTAATTCACTATTGCGTATATGACCTATCGCCCACGTCAATTACGGTAGAATCTATTAATAATATGTTCTAAAAAATATGTGCTGTTCAACTTACCAATGTTTACTTATTTTTTTTTTTCCTTCCTTCTGGCTAATTATATTAACCCTATTTATATTACAATCTAGCCAAACAATTAGGCTAATAAGCAATTTACATTTAACTTAAACTTCTAGATCGATATTAAAGAAAGTGTCCAATAACACTTTTCTTACAGTCTCTATTAAGGCGAAGACACTCTGTTCATGTAATCTTTATAGATAGCACTTGTGCTACTTTACTCTAACGTTTCACATACACTACACTAATTCAAATGGTTTAGTTCTTTTTAGTCTTCTCACTATATCCTAACTTACCAATGTTTACTTATGAATTAGAATTATTGTTATTTGGATTTTAATGGACTTGCTTAATGGATTACGAATAATTATGTTAATTCTTACTCTAGATAATTTTTGCGTTTTACGATTATGTTTAAACTAGCTGGGATTAAACTCGCATCTCCCTTAAACTAACTGAACTGTGACCACAAGTCCATCTTATTTGATTCTTAGTGATGATTTGGTCGAGTTTGGTAACAACACGTTTAATAAAGAATTAACTGGCTGCCCAGTGACTCTGCGAGAATACATCGATAGTTGTTACCGACATTGCAATCACGTTATCTCCAAATGCCCATGGTAACTCTGCATCGAAATACCCGCACGCGTCCGTATCTGATTAATTGTTATATCAGTCATATTTGGGTGAAATTGTGATTTGTATTTGAAACGTGTGATTGTTATATCAATTTTGATAATAATGATAACGGGTCCGTAATTGAACTTGATACCGATTATAAAAGGTGTTCAGATTGATACTAATTTTGAAATTGATATAAAAAGTAAAGGAGACATAAATGAAATGTTAAAAATAACCACTGGTTTGGTGTTAACGACATTAGTATCCATCGTTAAGCTGTCACATTACGGAAATCACACCGGTGTAATTGTAATGATTGACATTTACAGCCTTACTAATAAAGACTGTATAACGGTAGAATAGTTACAACACAATGTTTTATCTCTTTCGATTCAGTTTAAAATTGTTAAAGAACAACAAAGACAAAATATTGTGTAACCGTTACACACTGTTTATTAGTAAGACCCATAGATTACTAATTTTGATCAAGTCATTCAGTGACGTGATAGAATCGAAGTAAGTGTGCTCGCGCGGTTTTATCCACTTGCCTAGTTGTTTATTTGGTAATAAATACTCATTTATGTATGTCATGAAACTTAGTTTTCGTATGATACCCCACAAGACTGCCCTTGTTTTAAAAATGTACCTGTTGATTTCAGATTATTAAAAAAATTGTCTTTTTTCAACGGAGAAAAAACGATCATTGCCTCTTTGCCTATATAGCAATAATAATAGTATATTAGGTGGACATGCACTAAAGTAAAAAAAAACTAAATCTTTTTTATGCGATGAGCAGGTCGTTTTCCTGATAGTAAGCATAACGCCTGCCCAACCAGTTGCAGTGTCACCAAAAACCTTGAAACAAACGCCTGATAAGCGAGATGATATGATGATAATTGGATGCTCAACTTGTATTGACTTCAATGTTCTGAGATTTTGCGTTTAATTCAAGATGTATGTTTACCGAAGCGAATTTAATACGTTTGTCGATCTCATCGTAGTAAGTTCATTCATTCGAAGACGTAGAAGTTTCTGCTGATGTAAATTAAGGTGGGGTCAACGTCACCGCTGTCTGCTCTTCATGCAAAATTAACAAATAGAAAAAACCGGCCACCTGTCGTCTAATAAGGCCCTTTACTGCGAAGCCCATCGTACCTACCCCATCTCTGCAACCACAGCATGCGCCGCTTGTTTCACTAATGAGACACTACAGTTATTCTTTCCATTACTATCCTCGAGTGTAAAACCATTCAAAATGGATATATCGTTTTTATAATCCCCCTTTTGCCACTTATTCTTTTGTTCAATTTCGTCAGGACCATCTATTTTAGTTGGGAACTTGAGGTCTCTATTATTTGTCGGTCAGGTAAAAATGTGCGTTATGATAATTTTGAATAACGATTATATTCTGCTTTAAAACTTTTTCACAAATTTAAGTTCGCAAATATGTTTAACTGCTGTCTACTATTTCACCCGCGTGGCAATTCCCACGAGAAAAGTACATTTTTCCGGGTTAAAAAGTAGTCTATTTTACTGTCTAGTACACTATATCTATGAAAAACAATCAAGTCGATCCGTTGCGCGGTATGCCGTTGTTGCGTGAACGAAGGATAAACCTACAAAGACACTTTCGCTTTTATTATAGTACTGGTGTTCAATTTGGACAGTTCTTCAATTTCGACAGTTCTCCTACATTACAAGCCAAGGTTAGAGATACGATCTACCGGTCAGTGAACCTAATACACATTTTTATTTGCAAAAAGCTTTCGATACATCCGCTTTAAATTGAAGGGCTCAAAACGGTCTTTGCCTTGTCTGTCCGTCCGTCCCAAATTATTAGTATCCCGCCGTTTTGGTTAATTCATCAAAACAAAATTATAGGCCAATGAGCCGACCGACGATGTAAAAAGATGTAAATCGAGCAAGAATTTGTGAATGAAGAGTAATATAGAGCTAAGAACTTTTTTAAGGTAACACAAGCCTCACAAGTTCAACGAGATCTCATATGAATTCTATGTCAGTCATAAATGGAGACGACTAATCAAAACTTTTTCGCGTGACAAAAATAAACCCGTGCCTTATGAAGCTTCGTTTTTTGAAGGTTATTTTTATAAGAATATAGTTTTTATGCCTAATTGTTAACAAAAGGATCTCAAGCATGATGATACGGTGTCAGTGAGCTGTAAATGGCTAATTTGCAATTCGTTATGTATGCTGATTCACGTGCGCTCCTTCACAGCTCGCGGTTGCGGCATGCTTAATTGTTAACAACAGTCGAATAATAACCTCTTATTTTTTAAGTTGACTCTATACATCTACATTGTCTTTTACAACATTTAATAACACCGAAACATCAAAGTCCTCAATGATGATTCTTACTTGTTTTTCTGTTTCCCCAACTTTGCCTTTCAAAGGCTTTTTTTCTGTGGCGAATTCACTTTGTAGATCACCGACATCCTCACCCGGATAAATCTATCAACGCATTGCTTACTTTATTTGTTTCGAATATAAAGCACAAATTATCCTGTCACAAATAGGGTTTTACGATAACAGCGAAGTTTTTAACGGTTATTGTTTAGGTTCAAATTGGCTTGCATATTTTTTTTTCTCGGAACAGCTTATCCGAAGAGAGTTCAGGCAATTGCAAATTTACCTGCTCCATGGGATGCGATGGCAGATAGTCAGTGGTGGTCTTAGGGTGAATTACAATCTGTTCGCTTGACTGTGATTTATTACACTAGTTTCATTGTTTATTAGTGATCTAGTTGTGAATTTGTAGGAATGTGATTGTGTAATATCAATAAATAGATAAATGTGAAGAATCCAAGTGGTGTGATTTAAAACGATAGTGACATTTTGTGTTAATTAAATATTAAGGAAACGATACAATCATAACGTTTAGTACCAACAACTACAAAAGATAACCACGATTCAAAGTTATTTGTGATAAAACGTCAATATTACCCCATCATGGATGTTATGAACCTAATTGTATTTTTTATATGCATATATTGTGCCCTATTGTGATTTGGTGGTATATTTTATTTCAATTTTATTGTTCATGTCGAGCCTTTATAGTTTCGAAGTGGTCGTTAACTCGAAAACGGTTCGTATGTCGGACTGTGAAGGATTCCAAAGCGAACGTTCCGAGTAGGGGAACATTCGTGACCGCAGCAGTACAGCATGACGGGATGTGGTCGCAACTGATAGAGGTCCTAAACCAACACTATTTCCTAGGAACAAATTGTATCTCGTCATATCTGACGCTTCGATATCGAATGTTTGTGTTGCAGTTATTGGATTTGCGTATTTCAAACGATGAATTTTAATTGGGTCATCTGACCTGTTCTCTTGAACCAATTAATTTAAATATCGTCCTTTCTCCTTTTTATGTTTAATTTGTTGTTCTTGGAACTCATTGAATAATAATTGAATGAAGAAAAATACATAGTTAATAATTTCTTGGTAGGTAATCATAACTAACACTTAAAATTTAAGTAATCTATCGTGCTATAATATTCATTCTTAATTTATCAAAAACTAGCCAAATTTGAATCTAAATAAAAAACCTGAATAGCATGGAATAGATTTTGTTATTTGATTTGATTATAATATTTACGAATGTTTTTTATAAATCATGTTGTTATTTCTGCCCAAGTCTGTTGCAAAAATCGTCAACGTCGTGCAATTTCAGTATCATACCACTGAACTAAACATAGTGTGGATAACCTGATAAGAGTGATAACAATGACGTGACGATGGGATGGCGTAGCAAAAGATGGAGTCACCGTAGCGACGACCTCGACGACCTTGGGTCGCTCTTCGCCAAATTATGGTAAGTGGAATATGCCATGGCTTCGTGACGTGAATACTGGCAACTTGCCAGCTGAGTATGAAACAGGAAATTGCAGTTGGTGTTATCATCGTGTTCCTAGAATTAATTGTAAACGCTTATATAGAAAGCATCTGTCTAATCTCATAATTCTAAACCACTTAAATTAAAAAAAAAGGCCAGACGAAAAGAATTAATTTGAAATTTTACAGAAGTTGATATAGCAACAAAATAAGATAATAACAATAATTAATGAAGGCAATGATTACAACGAAAGTAAAACAATTTCTCAACAAACATTTCACTCAATCGCCGACCGAACGTCGATAAAGCGAAATTGTACAGAAATGAAAAATGACTTAGATCGACATTCACGAGCAAGAGGATGGTAGATAGCTAATATTGTGGCAAAGGCAAATTTCGCTTTGCGTCTCTTCGTATAAAATGATTTTGAATCTAGTACATGGTCACTGGTTAGATTTATATCGTAGGCGTTAGATATTCTCTCCTTCAAAAAAAAAAAATTATATGAAATAAAATGAGCACTTTATGTTACATTTTTAACATAAACAAAAGTGTAGTAATAAATATATACATCACAAAAATTTCGCTTCCAACAAATAATGCAAAATCTCGCCATTTGATTGGTACTGTAACGTATCACAATAGAGTAGGCAATCGCTTCAAAGCGGGTCTGCTAGATGGAGCTACGGCTTGTAAGCCGAAAAGAAATACATCTTAACAAGAATTTCGCAGTCAACATCGATTGCTCCCATAGCCTAGTGGTTAAGGCGTCTGGCCCGGCAAGCCAGAAGACGCAGGTTCGAATCCTGTTGGAAGCGAAATTTTTGTGATGTATATATTTATGTGAACATCCGCTAGTGTCGGTTAACACTATAAAATATATTTCATGTAGTAATAAAGTTTTTATGTCAAATACACTTTCGAGCTAAAGTTGAATTAGATGCGTAATTACTGCAGTGTTGTTCATAACATATTTAAAATTTCAAAAACACCTTTAAACAAAAATTGCTCAGACACAATTTGAAATTAATCAAATAACGATGACACTTGAAGAGAATTAAACAAAATGTATTAAAGCGCCGTCCCCGAGGTGATCGCTTCATGCCAAACGGTTGAACGTCTACAACCTTTCGTGATTACCATGATTGGTGCTAAGGTCGTCGGACTGAAGATAGCGTTAAGGTGCAATAGGTTCCGGCTTTTGAAATCGGGATTACTCCTACTGTTACCACATCTTAGTAAAATGTAATGTTTGCTCTAACGAAACTTTGTGAATATTGATAGTTTTTGGGTGTTACTTTCGGTAGTCAAAATATGATTACTGACCATTTAAATACTCTGCTCGTATGTTTCAGTTACCTTTCTAGTTCGCTCACGGCATCACGTAAAAACAATCGTATATCAAATCAAATGCTAACCTATTGAGTATAGAAAAGAAACCATAACTATCTGTATTTTTGCAAACATCATTATCAGCCTCTTACGCTCCCACTGCTGGGATACCGGCCTTCTCTCAAAGAGAGAGAGGTATGGCCCATAATCCACCACGCGGGCCCAGTGCGGCTTGGTGGATGTCACATGTCCTTGAATTTTGTAGATCTTGAACATGCGGGTTTCCTCACGATGTTTTCCTTCACCGTTTTAGAGCGAGTGTGAATAATCCGCACATATCTTGATATAAGTCATCGGTGCGGGCCGAGTCGAGATTCGAACTATGGTGCGTCGGATTGAAAGTCGCACAAGTTCCCGCTCGGCCACACTCGCTTTGCAAACATATTCTTAGCAAATCTTTATTAGTTTGTATCTTTCCATCGTCTCCAATAATTATTTGCAAGTTTGTCAGACAAATTCGAATATTCTTTAAAACTTACATAAATCGGCAAACTTTGCAAAGTGATTTTGTTAAAGACCTCAAGCCAGTGTTCAGTTTTCTTTAGAATGTCTAGGTTTACTTTATTTTATTCAGTGCCGTGGTTGAGTTATAGTTGAATTTGGATTGCTATTGATATTGTATCGTATCAGCATATATTAATCTTTTAGCATACATTACGGCGGGCATTAGTTCTAGTGGTTGCTAGTACGTATGTAAGTGCTTTCCTGCTATTTATACGTTTCCTATAGTACGAGTAAACCTGTTATTCAATTAGATTAGGCTTTAGTATGCTTATTAGGTAACTAATATCGTTACCATGACTGTTTGACAATAATGAAAGACAGGATGCGAGAGTTAATGGATTAATTTAAAATTCTTCCTTATTAAGTTTGCTCGTGAAGTCTGCCGACAAGCAGTACTGTGCAAGCATTACTGTGTTCCGGTTTGATGAGCAGAGTATCCAGTGAAATGACTGGGCTTATGAGACTTTATACCTAATGTCTCAGGGTAACGAGCGCACTGCAGTGCCGCGCAGGCCTTTGTGTTTCAAAGTTCTGGGTGGCACTGCAACTGCACTGTTATGGGCCGGCGTTAGGCTTACCATCAGGCAAACGACCAGTCCGTCTCGTTACCAAATAACATAAAAAAAAAAGTTTGTCACCATATTTTAAAACTTACTTCTCTAAATATGTTAGTATAATTTGTTTATTGGCTTCAAAAAATTATACCGACCTACTCCCAATAATTATTCGTGTTTTTTTTTATACTCATGCTCTAGTACGCATTAGGATTCTCTGTGTCGCATGTGGCATGGACTGTCCAAGACCCGAGACATTTTAACTTTGCTTAAAACTACTGACGGCTTCGAAATAAATGATATTACCTCACCGTCTAAGGACCCGTTCAGCTACTTCAAGTTGACTTATTTGTTGTCGCCGTGTGGTCACGACTCTCGTCTCATCTCTTACCGTGAGTGCCGTAAGCGCTGGCAAATAAGGCTAAATGGAGATGTTCTACTAATATTATTTATATATTTATTTTATTATTATTTTTATTTTATATTTTAATTTATATTTTTATATTATTATTATTTTATTTATTTATTCTATTAATATTATAGTGATTACTTCTAATATTATCAGTTACCACATTTGAAGTGAGTTCAGGCCGCGTATCCAGCATGGGCTATTAAAAACAAGTCATGTGTATTTAATAACAGAAAAAATAAACAACATAAACTAAAATAACTAAAGTCATGTGTGGCATCTAATATTGTTAGGTACAATATAACTGTGACACGGTTGTGAAGCTTCTAACAAAGACTTCTACGGACCACTGTCGTAAGGAATGAGGACTTCTGAATAAAACTAGGTTCAACCCTCCATCATTGGCATGTAATGCAATTGGCTTGTAATGACCGTTTCGTATCTATAACATTTAGTAATGGATGATCGATTACTTTTAACAGCTTCAAATTCAAAATAATTTAATGCAAAGTGTAGCTAGAAAAAACCAATGCTAGTAATGAATAATGAGTTCACCAAAGACACCATACAATCTACCTCATTTGGAGGTGTGCAACAATAATTACAATTAATTACAGTTTTATCAAAATAATTTTAATTACAACAATTAAGTAAATGAAATTAATATCAATATGTCAAAAAATTATCTATAAAGTTAGTTTCGAATTATTCATATTTTAAACTAGCTGCTGCCCCGCGGTTTCACCCGCGTGGAGATTTTGGATTACATGGTTTTTATTTTTTTTGCGCGGAACCCTAATTATTTTTCTAAAATTAAAGTAGCCTATGTTACTCCTTGTAACATCAGCTATCTGCCAGTGAAAGTCCCGTCAAAATCTGTCCAGCCGTTTCGGAGATTACCCGGAACAAACAGACAATCAGACAAAAATTTTAAAAATGGTTGTTTTGTTATACGTACCGTATATACTTTGATATGTGTTTAGTAAAAAGCTGTTATTTTGATATTACAAACAGACACTTCAAATTTTATTTATCTGTTATGGATTGAACAATACAACAACCACAACACAAGCTGTTATTTACAAATAACATTACCTATTTATAAGTTAGTGTGGGTTCTTATCATGACGATAAAATGTATTATTATGGACGAGTCAGATTTTGCAGAATATTTGCTAGAATATGAACGCGAGCTTTGTAATAATGTACATGATGTAAGATTTCGCTGTAAGCAGACAACGTTTTGCTGTAAGCATATACTTCCGCCTGTCTATAATCTATTGCATTTCTCGTACCGTCTTTACCATTCTCTTCTCGTATACTTAGCTAATTTATTATTTTGCTTACACCTAATTTGGCATCTGGGGCCTGTTTCATAAAAAATATTAATCTATTATTATGAGCTTTTTTTCTTTTTTCCATATTTAATATGATGCTAATACTCATAATATTAGACTAATATTTTTTATGAAACAGGCCCCTGTTCGTATATTAGTTTAGTGATGTATATCGTAAACGCGCGAGCTTGCCTACTGATCCGTGGGGCAGTGCACTGTGTACCTAATTAGTTTCGCCTATTCACTCGCCGCCGCCGTGTATGTACCTGTGGGCGCATCAATTACGTGAAAGTCGTTCGTTTTCTAGTTTCTATTTTAATTGCGATTTGCAGTGATATGCACCGACCTTAAGGTATTGGAAATAAGCAGTTGATATTATTATTTTTTCATCTTTTTTATTTTTTCTTCTTTGAATTTCTAAAGTCAGAAAAGCGTTTTTATTGCGTACTAGCTTCTGCCCGTGGTTTTCACCCGCGTTCTCACAGGAACCGTGCATTTTTCCGGGATATAAAGTAGCCTATGTTACTCTCCGGTCCATAAACTATATCTATGCCAAAAATCATGTTGATCCGTTGCTCCGTTACTGCGTGCAAGAATGACAAACCAACAAACGCACTTTTGCATTTATAATATTAGTAGGATTAGTAGGATTGGTACAGCTCTACCTACTTATTTAATTTGTTCTCATTTCAGGAGACATTCTAAAGGTTGAGATATCAAATCAGATTTAAACTACATTTCCAATTTCGACTTTAACTCTTAAGACGTTTATATTCAATTTTAACTACTTTACTGAAATGTTTAAAGTAGTTTAAAAGTGTGGTGTCATTACCGTTATTCCATTATTGATGTTTGCCTAGATTTCGATCGGCGACTGTAACCCACGTCACTGTCAATTTGTATATCTTTTGATTTAATGACCGGCCCTGAACCCTTTCCAAATTCTGTCTTTTACACTTAAAACTTGATTTTATGCCTTTAAAGTTTATCAGATTTCCTTACAATCGGTGATCTACTTTGAAATTCTAGAATGTTTGAATAATTTATCTCACCATTTATTTACTTTACGTATACACTCCGGAATATTATGATGTAACGTCGGCTTACAAGATTTTACGAATTATCTTCTAAAATGTAAATTTAGGTTTACACTTCACTACATGTAGTACATACACATATCGTCATTGTTATTCCACAACCGTAGCTAAGTCAACGAGTAATCAAAAAACTGCTTTACGATGATATGCTATGCTAACGAGATAAAATAATTACTTTACAGCGTCATAATCATGATAAACGAACTGGCACTAGCACAACGTGGAGTAAGTAGCCAGTGCGGTTATGTAAAGCTTCTTGGACTATAAATCACCACCGGAACGAGACGGAAAACACGCCCCATGTATGAACGGCATACGAGCACGAAAGAGATACAAATTGAACCGGGAGTTCCGATCCGAAACACGGCCGTGAACTGTGAAAGTAAACACAGCGTATTATAGACTTTAATTTATTTTCCGCACAATTCTTTTATTAGGATTTCTCTACTTTGATACTTTATAACCAGTCATTCTCACGCCTTGGGTGTCTAATTATCAACACTAATTCCGTAGTCACAGTCGATAGACGTTGCAAGTCTATTGCACTGTAAGTAATTAACAGAAACAAAACATAGATTAATATTAATGAACCTTCAAGTGGAATGGGAGCTAAAGAGCAAAACGGTGTCGAAACAACGGAGCGTGAAGAAGTTGTGACCGAACGGACAAAAAATACGCGAGGAAGTGTATCCGTTTACCGATAGATGGAGTTGTATTAAATAGTCTGTGTTATGCTTGACAGTGTCGAATTTATGTTCACTGATCGGGGGCCTAAACAGCGTTAAATAAATAACGTCTGGACTGGACACGATTATTATTCATCATTTTTAATACGAGCGCGAACATCTACCCGTCCTTCTGAAAGTGCAGACAACATGTTATCGTCAAATTGTCACATTATAACCCAGTTCTGGACCGGAATTTATGCGCGCGTCGCTGGTTTATACGATCTATTTATTGCTCTACCTTCCAGCGAGACACCGACCATTGTTATAAGCTTATAATGTAATGGTATGTCGAAACGGACAAACAATGGAAACGACCAGGGCACTCGGTTTCCAAGTAAATGTCGCATCTACCAGAAAAAGGTGCATCTAATCAATCACGAGGACTCGCCACAGTGAGTCAAATTCAAATGCTCGACTTTTTACCGGGTCTCATTTGCATAGCTCGACGTCTTGCTTGCTCGGTTGTCGTTTGCACATTGTTAGAAGAAGACAGAGAATATGTCGCATTGACCTTAGCAATGCGCGTGCGTCGTGTACCGTTGTATCCGTGAGAAGGAATTCCTCTATGGATTTTTTTCTCAGCTGGCGATATTTTTTATCCTGATTTTATGCTTAGAATTATTCTTTGATAGATTTGAATTGGTAATTTATTGTGCTATGAATGAAATTTAATATTATCAATCTAGTTACCTACTTATATGAGTGACTATATCTCCAAACGTGTTTTATGCTTTTCTAGGAAATAAATATTTGTGCGAATGTATTAATAATAAATTCTTAGTGCCATTTCGTGAAACACATTACCAACAAGTGAAGTTAATTACACTTGTTTATTTACCTTAAAATTTAGGGCGAGGTCTTGTACTATTATATTTATTCTGTGGCGAGGTACAGATTGTACAGTCGATGATTTGAAATTCATTATTCGTACATTTTTTAACGTTTGGGAAAATATGTGTGCGTCTCTATTTGGAAAGTTTTGTTGTCGCTTCAGGTTTACGTCATCTTTTTCTTGTGTAATAGCTTGTTATGGTACTCTTATTTCACATTATTTGTGTACTCATATGTCACTGTCAATAATAATAAGCAATTTTATTTAAAGATCGTATTGGCTTTCTTCTTGCCTATTTATTACCTAATATCTATTTGAGTTTAAAAAATATGTCTACTCGTAGAGGCGAGTATATAAGGCGTAACCAACTGAACTTTTCACTTCTAGATAAACAAGTCTAACGCAAGCCATTATAATTAAAAGTCATGCAAATGCAAAAAAAAACAGGCACCGCAAACTGTGCAACGACCAAACATAAAAAACAAAACTGAATGTTGAGCGTTTATTGATCAAGCCCAATACTCCCTTGGCTGTTCTATTAGAAAATTGCTTACTGCCGTGATCGTTAATGACTGCCCTGCCATTCGGTCCTTTGCAAACATCGATTCGGTCGGTTAATTCGTTCGGTCAAATATCGATTCGATCGAAAGTATTCGTTCGGATTGCACAACGCGCCGCGCCCCTTTTGCTTATGCAATTAAAAATCGCGTGAATTAGCTAAATGATATGTCGGGTTAGATCATAGAGATACGGTAAGACCGTCATCTATAGTTGGTTCTCTTATAACGGTACAATGTGTACAGAGCTCGTGGTCGATCAACATCATAATGTGCCCTTTTCAACGGTTTGGCAGATCTAGGTCACGGTTAAACTACTGAAGCGATTGTGTTTAAATTAGACAAAAATGTAGCTGAGAGCCTGAGGAAAAAAACCTAAGTTTACCATTTTAGTTGAAGAATGATTCAGTTTGTTTTAAATCTCCAAAGATCATATAACTGGACTTTGATCTGATTTGACCCATTTATTAAATTTTGTAGTTAATAGTAATCGTTAGTTAAAGCATAAAACAAAGCGAAAACAGAACAGAAGCTTAATACTTGGTGGCTGGCGTGCTAAATAGTTACGTGAGCCTACGTCATCCTTGTCCACGAAATTACAAACGATTTCAAAGGGAGACTCTTCTGAAACCGTCTGATATTTCTTTGACGCGTGTGACGTAGTCTGACGTGACCGTTCCAAGTATTGTCACTTCTGCTCTCTTTCGGTTTTAGAGCCCACAAACTTCTCCAAACTACAACATTCCAAACCAACGTCCAAAAACCACCCGTGTATGGGAAATCTCAGATTGATTACGTGGAGTGATAGAAATATTTAGTTTTTCCAACGTTCCAACTCATCGTTAGTGGGCGATATGACGATCCATTTCGCCTCGAAATTGGACCATCGTTCCATGAGCCACGACGCCCGAATTTGAAACGTTCGTGTATGGTGAACTTTAAAATTAATTAGGATTCTCTGTGGCATGCGACTGGCACAGTAGATTTGTGTCCTAAATAATATACTCGCTACACCTATCTATATTTTTATACTCTACCAATATTATGAAGAGCTAAATTGTTTTGTTTTTTTGTTTCTTTGTTATCGCTAATCTTTAGAACCACTGGGCCAATTCTAAAAATTCTTTCACAAGTATCAAGCTATTTTACCCCTTAGTGCTATAGGGCTTATATTCCACGCGTGCGGAGTAGCGTGCAGCAGTTGCAGCTAGTTATACAATAAAAGACGATGTTTAAAAGGTCGTGGACATGTATAACTGTATACATATATACTTTCATATGCAATTAGTAAAAAACTCTTATTTTGACGTTACAAACATTCAATTCTATTTATCTGTATAGATATAATACCAGATCTCAACTATTATATAATACGACATATAACTGTACCGCGCCGACCAAATTGTTCCATCACTTCCAACCTCAGCTACAACACAACGCCCAATCATCATCCACACATCCTTTTATGTCATCACAGTATTTATAAGCGTGATCTACATTCAGGCATCTTTTCATTGGCTATTAAAAACCATAATTTCACGAGAACCGCGTTCTACGCCGGTGATGTCATTTCATATCTGTTTGTTTGCTTTGCGTAAACATAGACGCGCATCAGAATGTGCATCGGTTGTGAATAGGTGTATTTTTATTTTGCGACCATTTGTGCTTGCTTTGAGATCGTTGAGAGTTATTTGAATACATGTTTAGCTGTTGTCCGCGGAGCCCTACGCTTCGCAGGGTTACTACTGCTACTACTGACTTATACACAGGGCCACTATTAGTTTAAAAGCCTCTATACACGAGCACCCCACTTCAAAACATTCCACGCAAACGTTCCAAAAGCCGCCCGTGTGTGGGGAATCTCAGATGGTTTACGTGGATAGGAATATTGAATATCCAAACGTTCCAAATCCAACGTTCCAACTTATCGTGTGTGCCCGGTACAACCAATCCATTTCGCGCTCTGTTGGCAGTACTCAAGACGTAGAACGATCTAAAAATGGAGCGATGGCGCGCTCGTAATGGAATGACCATCTGTGGGCTCAAAAATTTGACCATCGTTTCACGCAATCCCACGACGCGCGGAACGATAGAATTGGAGCGATCGTGAATCGTAAACTTTATAATGATCATCACTTGGGGGACGTACGCTGCTAAACACAGGTCTCCTCATAGGGGCACCTTAGATGCTCAAGCAAACCTACTTTTGCTTGTCAGAATAACAACGCTTTTGCGTCAAGCGCGGATTTCGTGATACTCGAAATGCGCGCTTGACGCAAAAGCGTTGTTATTCTGACAAGCAAACGTACGTTTGCTTGAACGTCTAAGGTGCACCATAGAACGGCCGTTTGCCGCTTGCATACAAACGGCTCCCGCGATTCATAACATAATAATACTACCTACTACGCTCCTAGTGCGCTATTACACCGAGCTCGGCCCCGAGTCCTTGACAGTGGTAGATGCTAATTTTAAAATCTTGGTGTTATTTTTTGTCGGTACAGCTCTTTGGTATTCACGCTTCATTGTTTCAGGTTTCGGGACTTGTGATTGGCGGAAAATTAAATTACATTAAACCGTTTCATTGTTACTGCCAAGTAGGTAAAGTACTTTTGTTTTTTTTACTGACGGCTTCTTGATTTGGCGCTGCATTGAACGATTCGGTTTCTTCTTTTCCTGTATCAATTATTCATTTGAATCATCATTAGATTCTATGGGGCAATGCCGCCAGCTGCTAGGTATGTTAGTGGGAGTTTATCCAATCGTCTTTGTGTGTGTTTGTGATTAATTATTAGGTGCTTAATATTCACAAAAATATCCCTTATATTTGGATTAGTAGTAAAAATGTACTTGTTATTACTGACGATATAAACACAAACCAAAGCGTGACAAACAGAAACCAATATATGAGATTACGCCATGTTGCAGTTATGCTGTTATGGTTGCTGATTGATATACTAATTGAATTTACAAACTGTACTGACAATGACATGCCAGACGCTAGTTATGCATATTCTGTGTATAAGGTAAAGCAACCTTGAAGCTACGTGATACGAGACAAGGTTAGATGTTTTAGGGTCAGATCAGGATTCAATAATGTATTACGCAGAAGTATACATTATCGTTAACAGCTTAAGTATGTTTTAAATCACTTTGATTTATATTTGTATACTAGCTGCTGCCCGCGGTTTCACTCGCGCAGAGATATTGGATTGTATGGTTTTATTTTTTTTGCACGGAACCGTAATTATTTTTTTAGAATTAAAGTAGTCTAACTTACTCCTTGTAACATCAGCTATCTGCCAGTGAAAGTCCCGTCAAAATCGGCCCAGCCGTTTTGGAGATTACCCGGAACAAACAAACAGACAGACAGACAGACGGACGGACAACATTTTCAAAAATGGTTGTTTTGATTTTGGTACCGTATATACTTTCACATGCATTTAGTAAAAAGCTGTTATTTTGATATTACAAACAGACACTTCAATTTTATTTATTTGTATAAATATGTATGGTTTACGTTAATTATTTACTTCTAGGTGTACGGATTGATTCTAGTTATACCTCTGTACTATGGATTCCGAGTTGTCGAAGGTAGCGTAGACACACACAAATATAATACGACACAATCATCCAAAACCCAAAGAACAATTAAATTTGTACCCACCGTACAGAGTCGGCCCCGACCTAGGATCGAACCCTGGCCCCCTAGCTTTGCAGACAGGGTTATTAGTGTTATTACCATGTTAACCATGGAGCTAAGATAGCCAAAAAGTAATATAATTATTAACTAAACGAAAAAGAGTAGACAACATAATAATATTAGCTTTATAGCGACCGATTTATACATCGTTTGGGACTTGAAGGTAATTCATATATGTAACCATCTAATAGGCAATACTTTTCAAGTTAAACTGTTTATAATGCAATAGTTTGTGTAGAGTTAATACCACCACAACCCGTAGCATTAACTATTCTACCAGCACCATAAAAACATAACCGCAATACAATTCGGCAGTGTTTTCGACCAACGGATTGCATTGTGTTTACGTGCAATTTAATAGAGCTGAATGAATTGCGCGTGGTATCACGTTATGTTCTTTACTATAAACATTGCTCGGTTTCGCATTATCGTTTTGCGTGTATCGGGTTACAGTATAGGCAGCCAGCCCTCACACCTAATTCATGATTGATGTATAAGCATCAATCGCGGACCACGTGAAAACCATGGAAAAACCACGTACCCCGCTTGACGCATATCGTATCGTCTATTGTGGTTGTGGTTAGGGCTTGATGGAAATCTAGTCCGAGCACGGCACCCGCTTCTACATACGCTTCTACGAACTCTATTCAAAAAAATTGTTTCGCAACCACTGCGTGCTCAGTGCAGACGCCGTGGTAAATAAGCGGTGGTGCGCAAGTGATGTATATGTAGCGCGGAGCAGTCGTCGCTTTGAGCCCAGGTAGGCCTTCGACACAGCACTATCTGGCCGTACTGCCGTTCTTGTCTAATTCGTGGTTATTTTATGTTTTGGCATCAAGCCGCACTTGCGCGTGTATTATCTCGTAATCCGAGCTTGATGCAAAAGCATGGTAGTTTTGACCGCAACACGCATACTTGCATATTAAGCGTCTACGGTCTGCATTAACACGTCGCCTTGCCTCTCGCCGCCGCCGCGCGCCCGTTCTGAATACGGGGGGAATGAGAACAAAAAGCATTTGAAAAGTGTTCTCATATAAAACGTCTGTTTGTTTCCTCGTCCGTCTACAATATCCACAGTCCGTTGTGTTTTAGCTTATTTCCCACAATCTCCAACTGAGCAGGCTTCCAGTGTTCAAGACTTGGAGAGCACCTCAATTACTTTAAAAGGATTTGTTACGGGAAATGTGAAGTTTTAACTAAATGCGCTGCGAACTAAATGAGATCTGATGTTCTATTTACCTAATTTATCTTCTTTGTGAAGAGACTAAGTTCTACCTAAACTAGAACTCTGCATGGTAGAACTCTGAATGCTCTGTATAAAACTTTCTTATTTACGTTAACAGAGCTTAGTAGATAAATGATTTCTTACATTTCATTACGATTATGAAACACATGGACTGACGGCTGTACCTAATAAAAAAATTACATGATATTATATTTGGATAGACTGTTAACGAAAAGCGTCTATAATCTTAGGTATGACTGTTATAATAATTATAGTTAATGTCATGGCTTTATTCTAAGTAGGTACATTACAATATCAACAATTGTTTATTAGTTTCCATGGTTAAATGACAGAACAATAAGCGAGCTACCTACAGAATTCTTTAAAAGTATTTGACCTCGCAAAAACACTACTAGGTGATCAAATAAGCGACCGCCGTCATCGTTATTGAACAATACGGCGACTACTAAATCGTCGAAATGTCGGTGAACATTTCATCAAAATGTTTACGTTAGATGCCAGTGTGTCTCAACTCTCAACTCTCAACCGTATCGTCCAATCCTGCCCGCCCGACTGTCGTCAGGTATTTCAATTATCTGACGTTCTCCCGATGCCTGCCCGATTTCATAGTTGCCCCCAAAGAATCGATTGCGGGACATTCCTCGTTCGAATCTCGCCCTTGTCACCCTAAGCTTGCACCGCATTGCTTGCATACGTACAAATAGAACGTCTACTTGGTTGTATTTTCCTTCTTTGTTACTTAATCTCTCGCGAACTACTCCTGTCTAGCTACCATTTCGAGTCTTGATGTCTAGTCTAGACTATTTCAAACTGCACGCTTTTAATATTAAAGTTTTCTCATATTCCCTTGTTCGTGATTTGGTTTTAAGACCTTCAGGTAACGTCGCAAAACTCACAAATCTTGTCTTTAATTTTTGCGAGTGAATGCTCCAAACGACACGCAGCCTCAACGTGCCTTGAGATTACGGCTAAAAGTATTCACGAAAAGATTTTTTTTTAAAAAACATGCCGCAAAACAATGTGTGTACATTCTAGAATGCTGTCGGGGGTAATGTAACATTAGTAATTCAGCAAAATTTCACACCAAAAACATGACACTGATAAAGCAACAAGTTCCTTTTTTACCACATTTGAGGCGACGTTTTGTCGACGTTCCGCCGCCTTCTGGCGAGGTGGCGGGTGATAGAGGCAAAGGGAGGATGGTGTAGGAGCGACATGTCGCGCACTCTCACCGCCATAATTATTTCATACTCTGCATTTTGCGTATCTACGGCACCGACTGACGAGAAACAATCGAAAACGAACGAAGTATTTTTCCGTCTGGATGGATGGGGGTCGGAAAAGAATTTCTTCTTTTTGTCTTCGCTTTGGTAACAAATGCAGCCCTGTTTCAGACATTTATATATAGTACACGTCTTTGTTCAACCCGTAACCAAATAATGTTTTACTGAAAACGAACAGTTTTTGTTTATTTTTTGTAAATTATTTTTCGAATACAGCTCGAATGATTTTGACGAAACCGCGTCGTTCCTGAGGTATTTAGGTGATTAAATACAGATCTTTCGTCTTCGGGAAATTCGTGAAGGTAAGTCAGTATATTGTTATATAGCTTCTGCCCGCGGCTTCACCTGCGCGGTATATATCTTTATAGCCTATGTGTTATTCCAGAACGTAAACTATCTACATTCCAAATTTCATCAAAATCGGATTCGTTGTTACGGACACACGTGGTAACAAACAAATATGCAAATATGTAAATGCTTAGGAAATTATATACGGTACATATAGTAAAAAAACAGATTTTAAAATGTTTGTCTGTGTGTCTGTCTGTTTGTTCCGGCCACGTGGCACGTGGGGTACAGCTAATCTTTAATGTAGGTATTTTTTTATTCAATCTGGTTGGTGTATTCGGAAAGAAAATAATTGCTATCAAGACAATAAAATTATAAAATAACGCTTTAAAATCCACATAATCCTATCATAAATTTATGTCACTAACCTTATTGGGTTATATATAGGAGCGACTCCAATAAGAGTGTTCAGTAAAAAATTAACTAATTGGAGTTTATATAAATTGTAAACATTCAATACTCAGTCCAGTTTATTTGTATAGATGTATATTGTATAGATATAGAAGATCGGTCAGCGTGTGACCATTATCTGACCAGCGGGGCTAAAAAGGCCACTTTGCCCGAATCATAATAATATGATCATATTATGATCTATTTCATAAATCATCAAAGGGTCACCTAAAGGGAATTCATAATGTGACTCCGTGCCGAATCATTTAAATAATTGATTTATTGACACTTTTCTATGAAACTTCGTAAAATCATTTACTAAATAGGAATGGATTAACTCATCTACGAATGCCCTATAAGTGATCATTTTACGATTTATGAAATGGAACAAGTAATGAAATGGAAAATTGAAAAAGGCCACTTTGTTCGAATCATAATATGAGCATTGATCATATTATGATTCGGGCAAAGTGGCCTTTTTAGTCCCGCTGATCTTGTGACTATGTGAGGAAGGCGTTTAACAACATGCTAAACCTAGAATGAAACGCTAAGCGAGATATAAATACCAAGATTTGCGAGAAAAAGATAGCGATGCTTTCATATGACGTCATACATGACGAACTTCTGCAATTTGTACGTAGATTATTCATTTTAGACAGAGACCGCAATATTTTCGCAGGAACAGTGTTGCATGCACTTTTGCTGCTTAGAATAAAGTTTCGAAGAACCAAGGTGGACTGATTGCATCTGAAATCAAAATGAATAATTGATAACCAACACCTGAGCTCACGTATCGTTTTGATTAAAAGTCGCAATGGAATTAATTCACGATAACTTGGCATTTCTGGTCAATATTGCGCAGATAAAATAGATAAATCTTATCTTTGACATTCGTACTATTTGTCTAATCGAAAATTCCAAGGATTCAGTGGTTGCTTTGGATAAAACTGATAAGTTTTGATCCCAATAACTTGAAGGGATTATGGCTCAGTGATAGTGAGGTCGCTTTGGTTAAGGGTTCGAATCCTATAGCTTGAGCTTTAGGATGGTGAAAAGAAGCACATCGTAAACAGTATCTTAAACAAGAATAATAACAAGTGTTTTTGTGGAAAAAATTGTTTTTCCAGATCAGATAAGCTTTCATAAAATACCTAATTGGTACTGTAATCTCGTGGCCACCGTCCGGCTCCATCATCAGAACCTCGACACCAAGTGCAATCTATTGGACTCGTCAATACGAATCATATAAGCCCAAATTCCAAGGGCCTACTTGTAACCGCTGAAAAGTTCCACTATCCACCTCTTGGCTCCACCATCAGATGAGCTCCATGATACCAAATTATAGTTTTGTCATCCGAACTACATATAAGTATAAAAAACTAAACCAGCAGATTTTTTCCCCGTTAAAACTGAAACGGAAATGGAAAATAAAATCTTGTAAAGAAATAAATGTCGTAATTATACAAGGATAGAAGAAGGTCTACATCTACCCTCAAAAAAAGTATGGTTAGATATAATCTAAGTAACGCACTAACGTAATAAAATCATAAGTACCTGTCATGAATAAAAAGCTAGTTAAAATGAAAACTACTTACTCAAAACGAGACAAGACCCTGAATACGAACTTCCTACTAAAACGTGTTACACTAAATTATTCAAATTAAATTTTCGCGCCTTATCTATTATTTTAATATTTCACCTCTGCAAATACGTAATTACGGCAGTTCGCGAGTCGCAGCTAATCCTGAGGAGTTTTCGTGCTAATACCGAACCATACGGATCCAGTAATGAAACCTTCCATTACCCTAAATTTTACATTGTTATATTTTGCTTATCTCGCTTGGAAGTGTGTATTTTTAGTTTCTTTATACTACAAATAATTATTTTTAAAAGAGTACGTAATTATTTCCCCGCCAAATCGCCCACTGCTGAGGTTTCTACCATTGCCAATCTCACCACAAAAGGCATTTTTTTTTTTAATTGACAGTATGTATAATGGGGTTAGTCCGTTCTAGTTGGTATTTTTAATGTTTCGTGAACTAAATTAATGATTTACCAAAACGGGTTAATAAGAGAAGACGCGTCTTCTCCTGACCACGATCAATTCAACATGATGATAATGTCGAGGCTCATGATATTATAAGTAACCTTTGATTATAGTTAATTAATGATAAGATTAAAAAATGGTATTTCGGTATTGTACGCGCCGCTTTAGTTAATAATTATTTTATCTATATATTTGAAACACTACTCACACATTCATTCACTCATTGACCCATTTTCCTTTCACTCCCATTCCGAGTGCAGTACTAGCTGTGGTGTCGTCGTCTCCACTCAAAAACGCAACGCATACGCATCTCGCTAATAAAATATTCAAAACTTATAAAATATCCCGCGGCCGCGAGTGAAAGGACTCTTTTACCTAAAAACAATACTGGGAGTGTGATTGTGCAAGAAACCAGTGCCTATTTCGGATATAATTACACCACGTCGAAGGACTCAACCAAACCACCCAGGTACCTCATATATGCACATCCTATTCTACATCACAACCCCCTTTTTGATCCTTGTCGAACCGGATCCTTGATCCTTATCGCGCCAATCCTTCTTTCCATCACCTATTTCTTCACAAATTTACGCACACGCTCATATTTTAGCATAAATAGGTAGGAATTTGCACTTGCTCATCCGCCATTTTGCGCATTTTCTACGACGTAGAAAACTTCTATTCATTGCAAAATTGCAATAGATATTTGTTTATCGCTCATCATAAACGCATATTTATATCACGCATTTATATTTATATATTATCGCTTATTTATTGCATACTACAACGAAATCTTCGTTATCCACGAAAATTTAAGTTCGTTCTAGATAGTTCGTTCACGCAATTTGCCAAGCAAAGGTCGCGTCTTAGCACGCATTTTTAACGCATATTTTCTCTAATTGCATTAATTCCAATCATCATGGCCGCAGCGGCAAAGGAATTAAAACATAAAATTACCTTATTAGAAGCGAAAAAGGAATCTTTATTCGCCAGGGTACAACAATTATTTGACCTCAGCCTTAAGGTTTCTGATCCAATTAATGAGAAGATATTTATGTCTCGCGTCCAATCGTTGGAAAAGACTAGAACTGACTTCTTGGAAACTATTGACAAATTAAATATGAGTTATATGAAACAAGATGAAGATAATGAGATCAAACCAACATTTAGCGAACTTGACTCATTTGATGATTTATATTGTAACATAATTGCAGTAGAAAAATCTATCACGCAGCTCAAGGCCAACTCAGATCGCCGCAAATTTGAATTTACTAAGAAATTAGCTCCTATCGAATTGCTAGGTTTTGATGGTTGTCCAAATAAGTGGCCAGTCTTTTACCAAAACTTCAAAAGTCTCGTTCATGACAATCCCTCTCTTACACGCACCGAAAAGGCTCAGTACCTATTAAGTAAGTTATCTAAAAGTGCTTTGACCGCATGCAGTGGTGTTCCAAACACAGGTGAAAATTACGACATTTTGTGGAATAATCTTGTAGAAAAATATCACGATGTTCGCGTGCAAGCATCTATGTATGTTGAGCAAATGTTACATTTTAAAACGCAATCTACAGATGCATTTTTGGAACAGTACTGTACCGCCGAAGCTGCATTACGCCTTTTAGAAATTGATGATGTCTCCGACTTCATCATCACACACATCGCGCTCAGTAAATTAGACAAAGACACACTGAACCTTTTCGAACAAGCGCATCGCCGTATTAAAATACCTACGTTCAATCAGCTCAAACAATTCATAAAAGAACAAAATAAAATTCACTCGCTCCGCACATCGTTATCGACTAATAATAAAACTACTTACGCTAATAAAAATTATAACCCGCAACACACAAAGAATACTAAAACCACGCACGCATTTGTTGTCAACAACAACTCGGATTCGAACTCGCCACCTCAGACGCACTACACACTCACTCATCCATACAACTCGGATTCGAACTCGCTACCTCAGACGCACCACGCACTCACTCATCCATCGCAGTCGCCACGCAATTGTAAGATTTGTAAAACTCATCCTGAACATGCACTTTTTAAATGTAGTTCTTTCTTATCGCAGAACGCACAAGCGCGCAACTCATTAGTCACTAAAAATGGTTTTTGTCATAACTGCTTGGGATTTCACAACATAAATAATTGTAAATCTCAAAACCGCTGCTCAATATGTCAAAGAAAACATCATACGCTCATTCATATAGATAACTTTCACAACAACTATCAAAATAACGCTAGTAAGAATAAATCATTCTCCAACACATCCTCGTGCACACCGCCGCCGAGTGCGCCTGCACCGCTTATTGTAAACCCAGCGCGCGAGATCTCTGCCGAGAGCGCAGTGGACTCGCCCGCCGCCGCGCAACGTAAACAAGCGCAGATGCAAATGCAACAAAATAACTTGTCACTTTCTGCAGTTATGCCCGAGCCCAGTAATGACAAAAATACTGTTGTATTGCTGCCTACCGCGTCTGTTTATGCTTGCGACGCGAATAATAAATGTCACAAGCTACGCGTATTTCTTGATACGGGTTCTATGAGCCATTTCGTTACTAGCAGTTGTTGTAAAAAACTTAATTTAAATATTAAACCCGCTTCAACTACCATAAAAGGTATAGGCAAATCAGAAAGTACTTCGCTAGGTACCGCTTGTTTCGTGATTCAATCACGCTTTGATGAACGGTGTAAATATAAAATAAACGCACGTGTGATTGATTCCATCACAGATCATTTACCAAACGCGCCCATAGACTTGTCCCATTTAGATCATCTGCGCGACGTTCCCATGGCAGACGATGATTTCCACGCGCCTGCGGACGTCGACTGCCTGATAGGTAATGAACTCTTTGCATTGTTGCTGGGAAGCAACAAGGTAACCTCCCCTCGATCATCTGTTATAGGTGTAGAAACTACGCTCGGTTATATAGCTATGGGACGAGCGGACTGCAATCCGCCTAGCGTGCTCGTAAACGATAAGACATTCTATTGTAATGTGGATACGCCTTCATTAGAAATATTAACGCAACGTTTTTGGGAACTTGAAAGCGTACCTAACAAAAAGCATTATAGTCCTGACGAGGAGACATGCGAAAATATTTTCCAGTCAACCTATACACGCGACGACAGTGGTACATACACTGTAAGTCTTCCATTTAAATCGGACGCATCAGAACTCGGAGATTCTTATTCAACCGCCAAACGCCGCTTATTAAACTTAGAAAAAAAGTTAGATAATACCCCGGAATTACGCAAAGACTATAACGCTACAGTACAGGAATATATTGATCGTGGATATTTATCTAAAGTCGACATGGAGAATGTCCACCCTAATAATAACGCCTATTATATACCGCATCGGGCCGTCTATCGACCAGAAAAGACTACATCAAAAACTCGCATTATTCTTGACGCATCGTGCAAAACAACTTCTGGAAAATCGCTGAACTCATTGTTATTCACCGGACCCAACTTACAACGCAATATATTTGATCTTTTAATTAATTTACGCATATTTGCTATCGCTCTAACCGCAGACATTGAAAAAATGTACTTTTGTGTCAAACTAGCGCCGTGTCATCAACCTTTTCAACGCATATTATTTCGCTTTGATTCGAAGTCCGCGATAGAAACCTATCAATTTAATCGAGTAGCATTTGGGATTTCTAGCTCGCCTTATCTCGCTATGCGTGTCGTGCGACAACTTGCCGCCGACGAACGCGACAAGTTTGAGGTCGCCGCGCTGGAAGCCGAAAACCGAATGTTTATGGACGATTATGTTTCATCCATGGACGGATTAGCTGAAGCCGAACGTACTTATCATCAGATGGTGAATATGTTCATGGCAGGGGGTTTCAAATTAACAAAGTGGGTTTCAAATAGCCACGAACTCATGAATATAATTCCGCACTCGCATAAAAATCCCCAACTAATAAATTTTGATGCGGATAGTGAAGTGAGCACAAAAATTATTGGAATGCAATGGCAACCGCATGAGGACGTTTTTAGCTATAAAATCACAGATGACGATGTTGATGTTTGCACAAAACGGTCTATACTATCCGCTACCGCGCGCCTATTTGACCCAGTAGGTTTTTTAGGTTGTGTAACCGCCTATATGAAATTGTTGGTCCAAGAATGTTGGCAACGCGAGTTAGGCTGGGACCAGCCTGTCCCAGACTCAATAAATAAAAAATGGACTCAGTTCAAGAATGAACTCCCAGATTTGACTAAATTTAATATACCGAGACATATAGGTATAACCGCAGGGTCTCACGTGACCCTCGTAGGCTTCGCTGACGCTAGCGAGAAATGTTATGGAGCTGTTCTGTATGTCCGAGTAGCTACTCACGTAGATTCGCCCGGCGTTGTCAGCCTCCTCACCTCTAAGTCACGAGTCGCACCGCTGAAGAAAATTTCACTCGCTCGCTTGGAGTTATGCGCCGCATTTCTCTTAGCTAATCTCATAAATTCTGTTCGGAACATTATTAGTGAACGCTGCCCAATACATTTGATATACGCATTTTCCGACTCAACTGTCGCATTAACATGGATTCATTCACCCGCATTTAAATATCACACGTTCGTAGCGAACAGAATAACTGAATTAAACTCTAAACTTTCAGCCACTCACTGGTATCACATCAGTGGTGATGAGAATCCCGCAGACATAATTTCGCGACCTGTAACGCCTAAACTTTTGTTAAAACAAAACAATGTGTGGTTTCA
Source organism: Crocallis elinguaria (assembly GCA_907269065.1). Taxonomy (NCBI): domain Eukaryota; kingdom Metazoa; phylum Arthropoda; class Insecta; order Lepidoptera; family Geometridae; genus Crocallis; species Crocallis elinguaria. The sequence goes on from OU026076.1 coordinate 7,741,229, forward strand.
CGGACCGCAATGGGTTTCTCAACCCATCCAAGAATGGCCCATGACGCCATTTCTTGTCTCGCCTAACAATGACGATAGTTTAGAAGAGAAAACTACGTCTCTCGTTACCGAAATTGACTCAACTGAAACTCATTTAATAGATAAATTAATAGAACGCTTTTCGTCATATAAAAGATTATTACGCGCTACAGTATACGTACTACGCTTCGCAAAAATTCTACGCACAACCGGTTTAATAACACCTTCTGATTTAGATAAAGCTGAGCTCGTTCTCATACGCCACGTACAAAGTGAACACTTTGCACAAGATATTCGCGCTATTAAAAATAATAAACGCACTAGTAAGTCGCTAATCAAACTCAACCCTTTCATTGACGATGAAAATAATATATTACGCGTCGGTGGTCGTCTAACTCATTCTCAACTCGATTATGGACAGAAACACCCCATTGTTCTTCCATCGAAACATCGCCTCACGCAGCTTATTGTTGACTATTTTCATGTATGTAATTTGCATACTGGTCCTTCCCTATTACTTTCCCTGCTTCGACAGAAGTTTTGGATTCTTGCTGCTAGGAACCTAGTTCGGCAAAGAGTTCACCAATGTAACACATGTTTCAAACTTAACCCTAAATCATCTACCCCGCTGATGGGTGACCTCCCATACTTTCGAGTAACCGAAGCTAAGGCTTTTGTGTACACAGCTGTTGACTACGCTGGTCCTTTTTTCATTACACATATTCGCCGTCGTGGTGTTAAAAGCCAAAAGGCTTACATATGCTTATTTTGCTGTCTTACCACGAAAGCAATCCATCTCGAATTGGTTTCAGATTTAACCTCGGATCTTTTCCTCGCTGCTTTTAATCGCTTTATCTGTAGAAGAGGTCCTGTAGCAATTATATATTCTGATGGAGGAACCAATTTTTTGGGCGCTCAACGCAAACTCGACTCTATTTATACGCTTTTAGAATCTGACTCGCATAGAAATTACATTGGTCAACAACTAGCTGATCAACGCATTAAATTTCTCCATAGTCCGCCTTATGGTCCGCATTTCAACGGACTTTGTGAGATTAATGTGCGCTGTGTTAAAACTCATCTTTTCAAACAAGTTAATCTTCAAGTGCTAACCTATGAAGAGTTCAATACTCTCTTAGTGCAAATTGAGGGCTTGTTAAATAGTCGACCGCTGTGCGTACTAAGCTCAGATCCGTCTGATTTATCCGCGCTAACGCCTAATCATTTTTTAAACGTAACACCATTAAAATTTCTTCCAACAGAGGATGTGTCAAATGTAACTGACTGCCGCTTATCTCGATACCATTTTGTTAACAAATTAGTTCAAGGTTTTTGGCGCCGATGGAGTCAAGAATATTTGTCTTCGCTTCAACAGCGCGAAAAATGGAACACGCCAACTAACCCAGTACAGTTAGGTTCAGTTGTAGTTATCAAAGATAACAATGCGCACCCTCTTTGTTGGCCCTTGGGAATCGTGGAAGAAGTATATCGTGGTAAAGACGATATTATTCGCACTTTAAAGGTTCGCACTGCTTCTGGAAGTTACATTCGCCCAGTAGTAAGAGTGTGCCCTCTACCTCTACAATAAAGATAAAGAATTAAGTTTTCTAAGTAAGTTTAGTTATAGTTTTTTTTTTATCAAACGCTCACGCATTTCTTTAGCTCCTAGCTGAATAAAAATATTTGCCCTGTCTAGTTATTTTTAGAGGAAACCTCTAGGCCGGGGGAGTTGTACGCGCCGCTTTAGTTAATAATTATTTTATCTATATATTTGAAACACTACTCACACATTCATTCACTCATTGACCCATTTTCCTTTCACTCCCATTCCGAGTGCAGTACTAGCTGTGGTGTCGTCGTCTCCACTCAAAAACGCAACGCATACGCATCTCGCTAATAAAATATTCAAAACTTATAAAATATCCCGCGGCCGCGAGTGAAAGGACTCTTTTACCTAAAAACAATACTGGGAGTGTGATTGTGCAAGAAACCAGTGCCTATTTCGGATATAATTACACCACGTCGAAGGACTCAACCAAACCACCCAGGTACCTCATATATGCACATCCTATTCTACATCACAGGTATTAACTTGTGCTAGAATAGTCTCTGATATGGTTTTGAAACTGTGGTTAGGTCTAGTTTATAATTTATGATAGTTATCACTTTTAGATTTAGTTTATAATCTTATACTAAATCTTTTTTACTTTTGATGAGTTTCTTTGGACCACTATTAATTTCAGCTGTCGTTTTCTCATGATGTGATTGACACAGTTGGTTACTAAGTAAATCGGGCTACCATGCGCGGCACACAGAACACAATAATTCTTTTGTTACGGTGTTTCGATTTTCATAATAACATACTTTTCCATTTATGGGTGACGAGAGTATAGTTTTACACTGAAATGATTGTTGTTGGCTTGTATATTGATCTTTATTTACTGTAAATCATATTTAGTTGAAGAAAACAGTGGTTTAATAACTAAATATGATTGCAAATCATGGTGATTACATATATAAAGACCAATATAAAAGCCAACAACAATCATTTCAGTGTAAATACTCTCTTCGCCCATAAATGGAAAAATACGTCAGTATTAAAATAGAACCTTAAATATAGGTTTTTAGATATAGGTTCCGAGTATGCGGGCTGACACAGTCAGTATTGTGTGTCGTAATCCAGTTCGAGATAGTGTGGACAATAGTAGCGGAACGCGTAATAAACGATTGAGGAAGAGGGTAGATCGCTACGTCTGCCCATAAACACCATCTACCCGCAGTATTTCAGTTCTCCCGTGATCAAGGCGTTTGCAACAGCGCCGAAATATCGGAAACTCAAATCAATTAATGTACATGGTAAATATCCCGTTTCTAGTGATAATTTTCAAAACCACCTTAAAGTTAGACAAAAGCTCGATTCTAAACCAATGAAATGTCTAACCTACAATTAGATTGAAGCGAGGATGCAAGCACCTTGCCAAATCAATATCACTTTACCAAGTAGACTTTCAAACCCTCGACAAACTCCCCTGCAAGGAATAAACAAGGTTTGCTTACCAATGAATGTTAGGTTAGTTCCGATGTATCGTCTACAGAGGCAAACATTGCGTGTACGTTTACAACCGATGTAATTACATTAAGAAGCCTCCCGGCCGGGCGTCCGGTCCGGTGTTCTTTACTACGAGTTGGCAATTCCCCGCGCGGTGGGCCGTTTATGTGCATATTTTACCAGGATTCCGGGTCCCGGCCGGACCACTGCCGGTTTCGTAGAGATGTCACACTTCACAATAAATCGTAAACATTTACGAACGATTATACTTTCTTTAGATGACTTGTGTTTACTCCTCCCAGCTGATGTTGAGCGACGATGCGGTTAATTAAAAATGTGGCACAGTTACTAAGTAGATATCTATTCAATCAATTTGATTACAGATTACGTTTGCTAGATAATTTTTACTGTGTTTATTGCATATCGAGTAAAATTATTATTATATAACACATACACCTGTATCGATGATTTCTAAAAAAATTAAATTCTGACCTATATTTTCTTGAAAAATGTTAACATACAAATTAGGGGATCTATATTTGTTTTAGTTAATACTTAATTAGATTGTTTTGGCAGCTGCGCCATATTAATTAATCGAGAGAATGACATGGTCCGGTCAGATTTCAACAATGCCGAAAGATCGATTCATGTTGATATATTCGGCTGTATTTTAACTATATTTTGACGAGCTCTCATCCCTAGTCTCTATGGTAAACAGGATTGCAGTAGCAACCCTCAGTGGTAGTAATTTGTGTGGTCCTTGTGGCCGAGTGCGCTCGTTGTTTACGATATCGATTGGTATAGCTTTTTGTTTTCCTCTTTCCGAAGCTGAAGTTTCTTACGTACCCTTCATTAGTCGAATAGCTGTAGGCGCCGCAAAATGTGATCTAGCGTCCAGTATTGACAGTGTAAATAAACTCTTGATATACTTAATATACCACCTCTACCTGTTATACCTGTGTAACGAGGCTAAATGGGGCTTTATAGAGAACAAATCTCTTGAGCCCCGAAGCAAACAATGGCCCATATACACTCATGACCTACGTGCCCAACAACCAGCACACTAGAGGATCTCATCTTCACGTTACGGTATACGGTTGTTGAGCTCTGCCTCAGATAATGTGGTTCTGGTCACTCATCTAGCCAGGATATTATGAGAAACAAAATATTGACTTGAAAGGAAGACGAACGCTTACGAGCCAACTTTACGGATATCGCTGAGCAAGTTCGCGTATTTTAACATTGCGATCTTAGAGCTCATTAGTCTATCCCGTGTTGGGGCCGATTTATGACTTGGTTTATGACTTTATGAATTGGTTGTCTTTCTTTGCGTAACGCAAATTGACAAAAATAAAATACATTGTTTCTTTCATCCTCTCGTTCTAATTTACACTGATGATAGTTTCTTTAAAACTGTTACGCTTTATTATTGACTCACTTTGTTATTATGCTGATTTTCCTCATTATTAATAATATTCAGTAAACATGTGATCACATTGGATTACGACCTATATTACAAGCGGTGCAGTTGTAAACCAGTGGATAGATCAGTCAAACGGCTGAGCGATCCGATCCGCATTAATGTTGACGCTACGGAGCGTTAACGGGTGCCATTACTGCATTTGTGTGTGTAAACTTTAAAGAGAAGGGCTTCCTTCGGTCTCTCTTTTTGATTTTCAAAATTTTCATCTTCGGTATGTTATGTTTTTCTTTATCATAGTTACCTACTTAATAAGAAAAAATCAAATCAATATTAGTCGAGATTAAAACGTTTTTGTTTTTGTAATCGTTTGAAGAGCTTCTAATGTTCGATGCCTTGTCTTCTTCCTTGTTCCTTGTCGTGTCTGTTTTTCAGGGACAAATCTGACAATCTGGATTGATTTTTTGGCTTCATTTCGCTTTTCATTTCCCACTTTTCCAAATTGTTTGTAAATATGTGTAAATGTAGTTTTTAAGTGTTTCGAAATAAAAATCGATTGAAAAATTGATCTCTACTCGGCATTGTTAAGTATAACTAATATCTACATAAGAACCATTAAGAAAAATAGCAACAAACACTTGTTAGTGATAGCACGTAGAAAGCGCCAAGCGATCCTCCAGCATGTTCCCCTTGCGGCCCTAAAGTTTTCCCCCGCACGTCCCGCGAGATCATCCGCCTATTTCCGCTCCGCTCGCAGCCCACCGCGCTCCACTTGTCATACGAAATTTGGGTCACTACGAATTAGTTATCTGTGTGCAATTTGCTTAATGCCAATGCGAGTTTACTATTTTCAGTTAACTCATCGTTTACCATAATTGCCCTTAGTGGAATACGGCTGGAGTGAAGATTGTGTTCACTGTGACTGCTAAAGGCATCTGTTTAATCACGTCAGTGTTTATTTTTGTACTATACTCGCTGCTACCAATAGCACGCCGTGGCCGCGTCGCGTTAATTCGTTAATCTTTGATGGCCATATTAAGCCGTGAACTTTTATTGGTTTATTTTTTAACTGTCGATAACATTATTTTTTAAATAGTTGACTCTGGCCCGCTTATTTTTCAAAAATTGGAAAGAACTCACTTTTCCGCTCGCCCATCTCTTTCATGAAATCCACCGCAAAAACCTCAAACAGCTAAAGCATCCATCAAACGAAGCTCGCTTCTTAATAGGACCAAAATATATAGAGCCACACAACGTCTTGCTAAATGGAAATACGCGGCGACCGACCGTCACTCGCCGAACGAGACTTTCTTACTGAGGAATAAAGCCAATTTTACACAAGCTTCCTGTAAAATGGCACGAAACGTGTCCTCCGTATTAACGTGAGCAATGCGTTAACCACTCCAATACAATCACGATACGGTGCACATTCGGAAGGTCGTCAAAATATCAACATTATTCGGTTTGACTAAATCCGTAAACGCTGAATGATTTCCATTCTTCGAGCGTTGTGTTAAGGAATAATTTGAGTTGGCTGTGTAACCAGCGTGGGACAATAAAAATTACGGGCGGTGTTTCGCGCCGCACCAGGCGCCCGCTCGGTTCGATGAGTGATATCCAACATTGATACTTCTTTGTTGGTACGATTTTTAAAGGCGTGGCGAGGCATATTATCATATTGTTTATAAACAACTTGTAACTAATTTATATTCAAAACCAATATCACCTCCTCAGAAAGTAAACATATCCGGCTCGAAGAATCAACATAATATATAAAAAACACAATGTAGATCACAAACAGTCGCTTACAGATAAAAACATTCATCAGTTTAATTAAAAGAAGCGGTCGTAACGTAAGGTAATTGATAACATCATTAGCATAAGAATGGCGCGGTAATCTCGCTAGATGATTTGATATTTAACGTAGATATAACTGAAATACTCAATTCGTCAGTGGGAACAAGGATACGGAGCTGACGGCGCAACATTTGAAGTTCGGGGTTATTCTGAACGTTTACAACATAATAGAGAGCATTAGTCCGATCCACTTTTGACATCATTATCTGTGTGTATGTGCGACTCACGATAACCTGCGAACGCAGCGTTCGTCGCTCCCGCCCCGCCTCGAGCCGAGCTTCAGTCGCGCGCGTCCTCGCCTACCGTCTAGTCGTGTACGTGCACAGCGCATGCTCAACAATACCATATAAAGGGTACTCAGGGATCTCGCTTTTGGCGGGTTTTCGCACGAGCGCGAGCCGAGCGGCGAACGTGATGCGCCTCGCATTCGGACACGGAATGCGTGCGTGTTGTCGTCGGCGAATGTATGTGTTGCATCGTCGCAGTGAAATCTGTGGCGAGGACTGTCAGTGATCACTTGGATTGCAGTGTTGGATCGTAGGATTGTTGCGGACGGGGCCCGCTCCTCGGGTTTGTGTAAGAAATAATCGCTTCGACGGATGTAATGTCCATGATGTTGACTCATGCATGACGCACTTGATTGCTGGAACTGGGAATTTGTGATTTCCTATAAACTTATTCGATTTAGATATCATTAAAACTCTACCAACTACGCCTAAATTACATTTGAATTTATAGAAATTCATTTCCTTACCTATACTTAGAGGTAGTCTCAAGAATGAGAAACATTTGAAACGAAATAGTTCCTGCTTATAATTAGCTCCTTAGTTATTCAAAATTGAAATACAAGGCTAAACCGAAATATATTTTTACGTTAAGTTATTCAATGACAAAGATGTTTGTTTAATATGAAAAACCTCATGAATTTGTATGCACGTTACATCTATTATTTTTTACATTTTAGTCCATGTTGTTTATCAGAAATATTTGGTGTCGATTCAAGGTTAAAAACACTAATATCTTGATAATATTCAACAAAATGTTTATGAGAAATAGCTACAATATCTTTTCATTTAAATTTCCTACTGTAATGGCTTTTCGCATCTTATATAAAATATTTATTTATCACCAAAGTTGTGAAATGTAAAGTAATTGTTAGCGGTATAGCAATCAATTCTGAATAAACTCTATGCTTTTAGTTCATAATGACTCCACAGCAGGGCGCTGTAGTATTAGTCATCTTTACAGACTTAAGATAGTAACAGTTATTTCATTTCATATAATTGCATACATATTCTGTTTCATGTTATACGTAAATAGGCTTTCATATTATCATGCTAATATTTACGATATGAAGACTATCACATTCATGATTCGAATAATTATCCAAGAGGAGGTTGATTTTCGCCAATACTATCATAAATAGTAATTATTGAATCGGAGCCAAAAACTTTAAGGTACTCAATTAACAATACATTGTTAGTGGCAAGCGATAGTTCAATCAAAATGTAACACTTCATGAATAACATTCTCTCAACAACTGCAGAGATAAGTAACAATCACGACTCGCCATTTTGCTATCTGCAATATGAACGCAAGGCCAATGCTGATAACTTTTTTCAACAAGCTCTTAATTGCCGTAATGGATGGAACATTTAATTCTTCCTATAATTTAATTAGGTAATTATGACAAATAAAATTATCACTTTTTTTTAAAGTGTGAAGTATCCTTTTGGAAACATGCGTTGGGAATGTATATTCAAGATTCCGTTTGTAGATAGCGACACGGTATTCTTAATGTTAATAGCACCCCTAAACTATCCTGGCGGTCAGTTGCCGGGACATTATCTTTAGTTAGAGTTACGCCCTTCCCACGAGCGCCCGACGAGGGTCCCAAAATCTCAAGGGTTATCTTCAATAGTCTAGTTAAAGCTGAATAACTATCCGACAACAAGAGGCCAGTTCTAAGAACATATAATATATTACACCAGGCCTTTATTTTATAACTGTACTATCCGCTAACAAACGGTAAGTTTCTATCCAATCTAAAAGGAAACAAACCTAAAATAATTCCACTATTTGAACAATGAAGATACGGCTTGCGGTTTTTACCAAATCTCCGTGACGAAGTGGTCACAATATGACCTCGACTTTAAACTAGGTTAATGTATCCGAGATGTAGGACAGTCAGTATTCGGCTCGTATAGAAAATTAACTCGTTTTAAAACTACGTAACGTTTGTTGTATTAACCTTGACAGATATTCAGAAAGATAAAATGGGTCTTAAATATCTGAGAGAAGAATTTTTCTATTCGTTGTGCTTGTGCTACTGTGTATTGTTATTGTAACACTTTTGCAATTATACCTTAATCGGATAGAAGTAGACACTGACTAGAAAAAAAACGTTTGTACTCCAAAATGAAAATCTACCGTTCGACCCTCTGGAACATTTCGTACCTAGTAATGATCCCTCAACAAATTTTATGATAATCGTCAATCAGGCACGGTACCATATCGCCCGCAATCAAAGCAGCCCCGTTAATTTATCGTGCACGGCGATTTTAAATCGATCTATTGTTATCACCAAGAAGTAACAGAAGCTAGTTTGCATATAAAAATGCTTTGTTCCATTGACAGTGCTCTATCCTTTTCACGTAATCGGGATGGTGCGCGCAGAGCGGTGAACGAGTGCGTAACGCAGATCAATCACACGGGATAACATCCACGTAATGACTCCTTATGACCCGACGCGAAAAAACCAGCCACATCCTATTTACTCGGGTGTCCGCGCTAAATAACGCAAAAAGTATCCGTTAGACGGCCCAGCAATTAATCATCGGCCCGAGCTCAGGGAAACTCGCACGTAATCAATGCTTCTTTTAATTTAAGATAACGCCTGCCATGAACGTGCTAAAATAATATCATTATGTTAACTGGTTTATTCAGATGACTTCATTGTGTCGTCTGTCGATGAATGAAACAAATCACTTTATATTTTCATATCTTTCATCGGATAGGAACTAAATCCTCGTCCGCATGAACAAAATGTAACATTTACGACTGACGCGGTCCCATCGGGACATACGAAACAAATGACGTTGTTCCGGTGTCCTATGTTTACATTGGGATCATGGATATTTTCCTGGTTGTTTTGTGCGAGCTCTCGTTTATTTGTGTTTTCATTAAACTTTTCTTTATAAATCCCAGGTAATCCATTACGCCGTAATAATAGCTTCACTAAAAAGCTTTGATGGTAATCTATGTTTTCTAGAAAAAAACATGACTAATCTTGCCAGGCAAAACTCCACACAAGTATGTGTAATCCGTGAACTTCATATTGAAGTAGCCACTAAATTATATTAAATCGTCAAAAGCAATCAAGTGGTACATGACATGAATATTTACAATTGCAAGGCGATTGGTTTACATCGATTTACATTCGTCGAACCGTATCTAATGTTAAATTTGTTTCGCAGTCGTTATACTGAATGTTCAGTGAATCGATAGATGCACATTGAAAACCAAAAATGTTTGCACGCGGTGTAGACTGACGCGTCTTGTGTTACTTCAATACACCGAGAATGTATAAACCGAACTAAGTGATATTTGTGTGTTATTAGAGAAAATTTACAAAAAGATTTTTATACTGAGTGTCATCAATAAGTGCTCAAACGATTTTGCTGGTATGCATATGTGTTATGAAAGACCCGGTTTGGTCACCGCTCTGAACGGAGGCGTTGGGTAAGAAACCTTTTTTTGTTTCAGCTTTTTCTCTGCGTTATTCGCGCGTATGAGTATTATTTATTGCATATTGTTTGTTAATGAAGGCATGTATCTACGCACTGAAATGGAGACAGTGCTCTTGTACAGGTATCATTTCATTTTTATGGCCTAACGGCGCTATTTTAATATTCAATTTGTGTTTACGTGTAAGCAGCGGAAGGATGTGAGTATGCGAAAAGCGTGATGAAACGAAAGGTGTATGCAAAGACAAAGTGAAATGGCTTCCCTCATTCGTCACTTCTACCCAACAAGTAACTCGGCGTTATCACATAACCTATTAAATATTGGATTTTCCAACGAAAAAGTGGTTCCAGCGCTTTTGAGGTTAGGAAACGCGGGATCCACGGCCGATAATCCCCTAATCACCAATCACCCTATCATCCCCTAGTATATAGGTAACAATGTCATCAATTAAAACTATGGTCCATCTGTGTAAGCGTTTATTGTTTCAAATACAAAAATGTTACAAAATTAAATTTAAAAAAAAATGTATCATTATAGTGCTAGCTTTTATAATTGTGATTTAGAACTGACATTTATGTGCAGTATTATGAAACCAACGGAATCAATTATGTATGAATTTGAAATAGCTTGGCACAACCCATCTTTAAGCAAATAGGTAAACACTCATCTACGAGTTTTGCACCTGACGGCGCTAGAATTTATTGCGTCTTTTGAAAGTCAAAAATAAAGTAAATTAATTAATTAATAACACCTCTAAATTGGACTTATAGAGCCCCCATACACGAGCGCTCTAATCCACAACATTCCACGCTAACGCTTTAAAAACCGCCCTTGTGTACGGAATGTCAGATGGATTAAGTGGAGTGATAGGAATATCGGATATCCAAACGTTCCAAATCCAACGTTTCAACTCATCGTGTGTGGTCGATACAGAGATCCATTTCACGCTCAGCTGGCAGTACTACGCAAAATGACCGAAAAATGGAGCGATGGCGCGCCCGGAATGGAGTAACCGTCTGTTGTGCTCGAAATTGGACCATCGTTTAACTCAATCGACGACGCGCGGAGCGATGGATTTGGAACGATCGTGAATGGTGGCCAATAAACAAAGACTAAAGAGATGATAATACCTTTTCACCCTTTGTATATCTCTTTCGCTTCTCCCACTTTCTTCTTTTTGGTATAAACATGTGGCCAGCTTTGGTGTCAGAATCATTAACCGCCCGTAGGCTTCTGACATAGCGTTAGTTGTTAAATTGTTAATCTGTGGGTCCCGGTTGAAGACATCAGTCTTGTTGTCTTATGATAACAACTGGTCACAAATAGATTACATTTGATTAGTGGAAATAATGTTTGTTTTAAAGGATAGGTTTTTAAACTGGCATGGTCATCAATACTACGAACGAAATCAGAATTAACGAGATATATAATATACATGGAAAATATCCCGTTAATTCTAATTTCGTTCTTATTGTATTACAGGATAAAATTAGAGCCATCGAATTTTTTATAGTTATAGAACAACTATTTTATTCCACAGACTCTGCACTTTTATTGAGCTTTCACATACTTTCACATCTTATCGAAAGCTTTAAATGACTCATCGATAATGGACTAACATATTTTATGTTTCTCTTTTTGAGTACAGCTTTTCTTTGTTACTTCTGTTCTAGCTTAGCTTTTAGTGACCCTGATATCCTTTTGTTTCCAATGTCTTTGTTATTCTTCGCCTATTATTTCTGACCTAGTTATCTTGCTCCTATTCTGAGTTTATACAATTACATCCTTTTTAATCTACATTTTCAATGGCAAATTGATGTTCAGATTCTCTAAAATATTTTCATTTGGTGTAAAGTTTTTTTTGTATAGAACTTATTATTTTGGAAGCCTGGCTTAGTGAATAGTGATAGTTAGGCCCCCACTGATCTTATGTCGAGGGCTCTACTAAATAATTAACTAGATCTTTCGGTGAAGAAAACATTATGCATATATGTAGACATAAAAACCTAATGAATGCTTATTGGATCGTACGTAATTTAAAATAACAATTCGATAAAAATCTATCGATGAAAGTAAGACTACATACTACAAAAAAACTTTTTCATTAAAAGAATAAAAGATTTTTCATTAAGCGTTGGTAACCGTTAAAACTTTAAAAAGCGGTTACAGTAGTGCACAATGCGCCACCTGTCTTTGTTTTGTAACACTGTCATAACAGATTCATTTTCTCGCTCGTAGGCTTTGTTCCGTTTATTATAAGCCGTCATAGTCGTCCGACGACAGACGGTAAAGTAATTAGAATAACTACTTCAATATTTCATAAGCTTTTATTTAACTTGATTTCTGTTTGTCAGTCCGATCAGAATACAGCTGCGATCTACTTTCCGTTCACTTCCCGATTCCCAACTGAAATTTTGCACAGATCTATATTTCTGAAGACATAAATAGTAAGTATAAAAAGCTTGTTTAATAATAATAAAAAAAGGATATAAATCTATATATAGGTATATATATTTATTTCTACATGAACGTCTCGGCGGAGCAAACGCGTGATAATCCAATTTAAGCTGAATTGGAAGTGGTTCGAATAACTCGAATTAACCTCCAGCGCGTGTGCACTGTAACTCGATATAAAACGACGACTTACCATACAATAGTGGGAATTAACACGAGAAATGAATAGGCTCCAAACACAGGAAAAGCTTTGTCTTGTTACTTAATTCAATAATGATTTGATTGACAAGATTGCTGTCATCTCGTGCTTGTTGTATTTTCAGACGATTTTATGCAAATACTTCTCCGTTAAATGTTGTTAACGGTGTGAACTGAAGTTTTATATTCGGCGCGATAACGGAAAGTACTTCAATTTGCTTTCTTTTTTTATTTAGTGTATTAAAATACCCGTTGACCGGAAATGTTAATGTGAGGACATATACTCCAGCTGAAGTGTCAAAGATCATTACAACAGTTAATTCTGTGGCACCGTTTGCCGCTTTGTTATCAGGTTCATTATGACTCTTGGAGATGCTGAAATCTTCAAATATCCCAATCGAGGAAAATTCATGATCCTACAGTTATGTTTTTTTTAAAATGTTATTTGGTAACGAGACGAGTTCGTCGTTTGCCTGATGGTAAGCATAACGCCGGCCCATAACAATTGCAGTGCCACCCAGAACTTTGAAACACAAAGGCCTGCGCGGCACTGCATTGCGCTCGCTACCCTGAGACATTAGGTATTAAGTCTCATAAGCCCAGTAATTTCACTGGATACTCTGCTCATCAAACCGGAACACAGTAATGTTTGCACATTACTGCTTGGCGGCAGACTTCACGAGCAAAGCGGTGGTAACAACCCAGACGGACACTCGCAGAAGAGTTAGTCTTCCCGCTAACTGTTATGTTACAGATTACACGTTTATTTCCCTTTAATTCTCATTTCCGTTAAGAAAGTATTTAGAAATACGACGCTTCTCCTCCATGCCAAATTAAATTTTACGTTCAAAGAAACTGGGGAACATTTCGTTTAATAAATATTTGAAGGCTACTTACAATATTCACGAAGAAGAAAAGGGAAACGAAATCAGTGAGACCAACTTTTAGCGGAGCTCATCCTACCTCGGACTGAGTTATTTAGTGGACGGACCTCTTTGCTTAGCGCAAATCTTTATAAACTTCTCGCTATGCTTTGGCCAAATGCAAACTTGGTTATATGTTTTTAATAAAAAAAACATTACTAGTGTGATCCCAAGGAATCAATAATTCATGACTTAACACTTTGATTGCTCAGCAACCAGAACTAGATTTATTTTACTCCAGTCATAAGGTGTTTAGTACAATAAGTTCTGAGTTTTTATGTTAGTTAATTAACGATAATTATTTTTAAGCTTTTTTTAATCATCAATGTTTTTAATAATGGCAACTTTGTACTTGTTTGCATTTAATATTTAAATACCTATTGTCATGTACCTGTGTCCTGCCTCAAAAGCGTTTTGGTTTTAACTGTAAGTTTTTGAGTAATTAAATTAAATAAATAAATAAATGACATCCAGGTAAAAACGTTTTTAAATTTTTGAACTATTTTTTTTGTAAGATACGTTATTATTACACGATTTATTCATTATCATACAAATCGATCGATATGTCCAAGACAAAAACTCAACTTTCACCCAATAAATTCTCAACCTAAATAAAGAATTTAGCACGAACGATATTAGAATTCAAATGTTTTGTTATAATTACAGTAAAAACCCCGTTGGTAACGTAACTTCTAAATTAACCATCGTTAAACTTGTTAAACTTCATCAATCACAATTTAAAATACCGCTTTTAAATTGACTGTAGGAACTTCAGTGAAACAATTTATAAAGTCATTATCCGTATAAGTATTAAGCCGTGTATCCTCCAACGCCACGCTAATCCGCATCATTATGTTATCTAATCTAGCCCTTATTAACAGAGACCTAAACACATTGTGGAAGCACATTGCGACCGTCTAAGCTTTAAACCAAATAGTTCTGATAATGAACATTATTCCTTGATACGCTGTAAATTTGTGTACTTATATTCCAACAATCCTTCAGCCGCAACTTGGATTAGTAATTTTGAATTAACTTAATCTTCATAATTTCCTCTAATACTTGTTTCACCACAGAAACTTCGCAGCTACAAATTCCTGAGACAAGGTCGTGTGAAATTCTCACAGGATTCTTAAAAGCTTCAGACACGGATTATGTGACTGTAACAAGATTTGTTAGTGTGGGAGGACTAACTCTTCTGCGAGTGTCCGTCTGGGTTAGTACCACCGCTTTGCTCGTGAAGTCTGCCGCCAAGCAGTAATGTACAAGCATTACTGTGTTCCGGTTTGATGAGCAAAGTAGCCAGTGAAATTACTGGGCTTATGAGACTTAATACCTAATGTCTCAGGGTAACGAGCGCACTGCAGTGCCGCCCAGGCTTTTGTGTTTCAAAGTTCTGAGTGGCACTGCAATTGTTATGGGCCGGCATTATGCTTACCATCAGGCAAACGACCAGCTCGTCTCGTTACCAATAACATAAAAAAAAGAACCGTGAGCTGCAAGAGATAAATGATTTGTAATTTTCAGTTCAAAAAGCGTGTTATCCAATTTAGTGGTATTAAGTATCGCATCAAGAGCGAGTACAATTAATGCATCCGCTTGTAAGGCGGTCGTATATTCACTGGGGCGTTTACTGCCTTTACCGTTTTACTAGGCAGTTAGTGCTTGTATATTGTGTATTCTGTCGAGTTATTACGCAACGTCAGCCACCGAACGTTAATTATTTGCCAGAGAGCGCTCAGCAGTGCTGTTGACAAATGTAGCTGTGACTCTGCTCATTTACTTTACATTTGCGCTGTTAAAACGAAAATTAGCCGCCTGCGGGACCGTTGTAGCGACAATTCGCTAATTGGCCGCGCTTAGCGCACCAAATCTTAATAAAATCAGGTTTGACAATTTAGTAACAGCTGCAAACGTGGAAGGCTTTAAAGTTTACGTTGAATTTATACAAGAACCACACAAGAACAATTGACTTTGTCAATTGTGAATTATGATAGACTAGCTTCTGCCCGCGGTTTTCACCCGCGTTCCCACAGGAACCGTGCATTTTTCCGAGATAAACAGAAGCCTATGTTACTCTCCGGTCCATATACTATATCTATGCCAAAAATCACGTTGATCCGTTGCTCCGTTACTGCGTGAAAGAACGACAAACCAAAAATCAACAAAACACACTTTTAAAAAAACACATATTTATAATATTAGTAGGATTTTATGTAATTTTATAATCTTAGTAACACTATCTTTGACGATGACAGTCAATTCAAGGTAATATGGTTTCACAACCGATAGTGAACTTAACCATCTTTTAATGTTCGTTAAAACAAATTTACAGCCAACTATTAAAACCTTATTAACTTCAACTACAGTTCGACAAATGAAAACAGCATAAAGCAATAATAATTTTAATAAATAACTGTGCGAATGGAAGCTGAAGTAGCTACTAAAAGTAATGACATTACAATTATAGGCTTTTAAACGGTATGAACGACGCGGCCGCGGCGTTTCTAGAACCTGCTGTAATTGTAATTCACACGTGTAAAAGTATTCAGGCACAAAGTTCTTTATAAGAATTCATTAAAAGTGTTAACAGACAAGATCGGAATCTTCAGACTTCAATATTTCCGAACAAAGAAAGATTTACACTATCTTTGTACACCGTTTTCACTATTTGAACACTCTTGAATGAAATGTAGCAAGACTACAAAAACATATTTAAAGACGCTAGAAATGTTAGCAAACTTTAAATTCCAGCAGTCGTTCGTAATGATACATTTTATGAGATGAAAATCCCAAGAATTAAGACTGAATAAAGTTTCGAGGTTTGTTGCTTCTTGGAAGTTAATGTTGCTTAAGTTTGCGGTTCGCATGGACTATCTCAGATCTTTATGCCCTGTCTCTATGCAAAACTGCGGTTAAACATTTTTTCTGATATAAAATCTAATTGCTTTGTCTCTACGGGGATTCCAAATTCAGATATTACAATGTTCAAATAATCTATATCTATACATCTATACAAATAAATGAAATTGAGGTGTCTGTTTGTAATATCAAAATAACAGCTTTTTACTAAATGCATATGAAAGTATATATGGTACCTATAACAAATCAACCATTTTTTTAATTTTTGTCTGTCTGTCTGTTTGTTCCGGGTAATCTCTGAAACGGCTGGACCGATTTTGACGGTACTTTCACTGACAGATAGCTGATGTTATAAGGAGTAGTTTAGGCTACATTTATTTTAGAAAAATAATTAGGGTTCCGCGCAAAAAAATAAAATCCATGAAATCCAATATCTCTGCGTGCGCGGGTGAAAACGCGGGCAGCAGCTAGTTATTTCATAAAGACTAACTTTAATATGTATAAGGCTTTACGCCCTTTACATCCAATGTTATATTCCAAGAAAATATTGGATCAGCCTCCCGAAACATTTCTGCGAAAGACAACTTTGATAACCTAGATTAGGTCACAAAATAGATGATATCTAATATAACACTATACTGGTTTCCCAATTTCACTCTGTATTATTATAAATATGTACTTAGTTGTTAAATCGCTATACATATTTACTTTTTAGTGGATTTATAGATATTTAGTGCTGACATTTGACAGTCAGTACGAGCCCCGATGCAAAATAGTTCGTCTAGTGTGAAATTTTCTGTGTGAGATTTTTTCTAACTTCTTTATTTTTGTATATCTATATAAAATATTAAGCTGTTCTACTATCACATGTCGCGTTACTTATGCCATTTTTTAATTATGAATCAATAAACTATTTTAGCCTTTTAAATTTATATACATATATCCTGTTTTAAATTCGATGAAGTTATAAGCAAAATAGTTCGTCTAATTGTTAATCGATGCAAAAGAGTTCGTCTATCGGTGAGTTAAATAAGATTATTCCTGTTTGTACAATTATGTTGCATAATTTTAATTTGTAAAAGTAATTCTGTGTTATTTGTCAAGTGAGACAGTATAAATTCTGAAAATTTCAGTTTTTTTCATTAGTTTTCAAATAACAATGGGTCGTGGCAAACCCGTGTGTGAAGAGCTTCGAAAATGAATAGTTTGTGGGGTCGATGCTGGCAAATCAAGTTACCAAATAGCTAAAGACTTGATACTTCCCAGGTCTACAGTCCAATCTATCATTCAGCACTATAAAAAGAATAGAACGACTTCTTGTTTGAAGAAAACTGGTCGACCACGCATCACAAGTGCAGTAGAAAACAGAATCCTGAAGAAAATTATCAAAAATAATCGTCGTGCTCGAGCTGGAGAATTCACGGTGAATTGGAAGGACATGATTCACAAAGACGTCTCAGTTGATACTTGCAAAATAGTCTTAAAAAGAATGGGTTACGAATTTTACACCGCTAAGGAGAAACCACTGTTGACTGCTGTACAAAAGAAAAAGAGGTTGAAGTTTGCTCGTGATCATTTAAATTGGACTTCCGATCAGTGGCGTAGTATCATTTGGAGTGACGAGTCCAAATTTGAAGTGGCAGTCGGCGATGAAAGGAAAAAAGTGATTCGGAACAAAAATGATGCATTTCATACTGATTGTCTCAAACGCAAAGTGAAGTTTCCGGCGTCTCTTATGATATGGGGCTGCATGTCTGCACAAGGTGTTGGTGGTATGCAGTTTGTGGATGGTTCTATCAATGCTGCAAGGTATCAAAACCTTTTGGAAGAGAATTTACTGCCCTCTATTCCGTCACTTAGCATCACGATTCCTTCATTTTTCAACAGGATGGTGCTTCCTGCCATTCTGCAAGGACAACAAAGACGTGGCTACCGGTGAAAAGCATCTCTACAATCGAATGGCCATCTAACAGCCCGTACTTGTCGCCGATCGAAACCCTATGTTGGAAAATGAAAAAAGTTCTCCGTAAAAATCCATCAAGATCGAAGAGCGACTTAAAGGCTAAACTCTTGACTGTCTGGGAGTCAATTACGCCTGAGGAGTGTGCAGCGTTGGTTGCAACCATGCCTCTTCGCATTAAAGCTGTCATTGAGAGCAAAGGCGACACAACTAAGTGGTAGACGAACTATTTTGCGTGAGTGACAAGGGTAGACGAATACTTTTGCGTTATGTTTTTTAGAATATTTTTTAAATTTTTTATGTTATGTAAAGTCATGAAAGAATTTCAGTTATGTTAAAATAAACATTAAAATGTTCCTCAAATTGTGGTTTACTTTTTATTAAACGTTCTTAATTATTTTACCAATATTTACTTTCTATATTTTACGCTTTGCACTACTTTCCATACTAGACGAACTATTTTGCATCGGGGCTCGTAAAATGTCCTCTAGCAAACATAGTTTGAAAAATTACACAACAAAAACGGTTACGATTCTCATGACCGATAAAGTTCTAGTCTAAGAAACTATAATATAATTAGTTCTAAATCCCCGTTAAACTCTGATTGTACAGCTACGGACATGAACTATAGATTCGTTATGAAGAGTTGAATATGATATATATGCATGCAAAGGAAGAGCGTATCGAGGATACATTCAACAGCCCCCATGTAACCTTGGAGTCGCCCACTCCAAGCCTACACAAGTTCACATCGCTATTTACTACCAAGGAGTCTATTGTTGCGCTACCAATTGTCGCTAAACACCCTGTGGGCGGCGCTTGTGCTCACCCTGCAGTTAGGTCATGGTGAAGTTGTGCTTCACTGTTTGAAGTAGTTAGTTCTCAAGTAGTTGATAATGGCCTAGACTAGTGTTTTCTTCTCTTCTTTGTCGTAACTAGATTTAAGTTTAAATGATCATCATACATGCCCACAAATCATCATCTTCCGCCTATGCATGTCCACTATTTACATTTGTTTGTTTCTGTTTACAACTCTGAATAATACGTAAAATAACTCCATAATATTTTTATCAGTTTCCTTATATTCATTTATCGTCATATAAATGTATATCAAACAAAGGAATTTGGTATTTATGAACCCTTCCTACATCACATTGCTCTCTGTGGTTATGATGACTCATTCCCATAGAATTTGGTTCTACTCGATTATTATATTTTATCCTTATAGCAACAAAACTAATCCGGCAAGATGTCCCCTAGCTTCCATATCAGTGAAATATAAACGGGTTATTACAAATCGTGCTCAGCTGTGCGAGTTATCAGAACAACAATGGCCGTCGGCAGTTTATCGCCCAATGATAAAAATGTCCTCTGAAAAAATAACTGGAGGAGTCAATGACCTCGTAACCTATGACACGGGAGACGCCGGTTTGCGTTAGGCGCGGCGCTTTGGACTCGGCTAATCGCATAATACATGGAGAATCGAGATTTGAAACAAAAGACTACCTTACCAAATACTGAAGAAGATGGGGGGGGGGGGGGGGGGTGTGTATTGTTAGTCTTCTTTAACATGGAATACTGCTCACACCTTTAGATCGGTGTACCCAAACATCAACTCCAGTCACTCGACGCAATACAACGTAATCTGAATTATCGACGACCCCAAACTCACAGACCACCTTGAGCCGCTTAGTTTTCGAATATACAGAGCGACTTCTCTACGGATACCGATACGGATATTCTACCGAATATACAACGGAGAATGTACGCAAGTGATTTTCTTCTCAGCTCTATCACTGAACATCTCGCCACCAGAAAGAACTAAGCTCTTCTATACATAATCGAGTCCCGGAAGTCTCATACCACTCGATTTATGCGATCCTTTCTCCTGCATACTTGCAAAATTAGGTACGAGCTCCCTCCACAGGTTTTTCCGCAGTGTTACAGAATGCAGTCCTTCAAGAAGGATGTCAAACGAGTTCTCAAGGGTCGGCAACGCATTGGTAACGCTCTCAGTGTTGCAAATGTCCATAGGTGATGGTGACCGCTTACCATCAGGCGGGCCGTTTGCTTGTTTGCCTATTTGTATAAAAAAGTATTACGAAGTTAGTTTTATAGAGATAGATAATATTTGAAATAACTATATTTATTTGAAGAGCGTATGTAAAGATTAAAATATCAAATGTTACTTAATCAATTTTACCGGTAATGACTATTGCGTCCTCCTTCTTTGTGCAAGCAAAGAATAGATTAGCTTGTACTATTATTAAAAGTACAAGTGCAACGTTGACTCTTCCCACAACATATTATACCAGCGTGTCGTCGGCTGGCTTGAAAGCGTTTCGCCTTTTGTCGTGTTTGTTGTACTTATCAGTTTGTAAGACGACTGAACCAAGGACCTCACGCGACGACACTAACTAGCTGTTTACACTTTATCTCTCCAGTTGTAAAACTACCCACATCCCGTTCAAAGATAAAACTTTAAATTGCAAACGAACTTTTGTAATGGATTCAGATTGTTTGCTGTTAGACTGTTTGTCTGGACTTTTTAACTAACGATATTTAGATCGGGATTTATAGATTTACGTGTTTATCTAGTTCATACACTACCAAAACTCCTGTTTCAAATGCTCTGCCTTTTAATTAATTATAAGAACTACACTTTAAAATGATTACTACTACTTCTTTTAACTGTTTTTGGTCCCCTTTTTGGTCTCATTATTACAGATTTTTTATTATTACTCTAATCAATGTATTTAGTTTTACATTCATAAAACAAGCGATACGGGGGATATAATTTATACAATTAATATATATTGCTTTTATACAATAAAGAATTAATTCGTAAGTTTCTCCCACAATTATTAATTACAACATATGTTATTGTTATTCTTTATAAAAAGCTAGCCACTTTTTATATTACTGTTTAATTATTTTTTTTACAGGATATGTTTGCGTTTGACTGCAATCTGTAATAATAATCTATACAAATAAATAAAATTGAAGTGTCTGTTTGTAATATCAAAATAACAGCTTTTTACCAAATTCATATGAAAGTATATACGGTACCTATAACAAATCAACCATTTTAAAAATGTTTGTCTGTTTGCCTGTCTGTTTGTTGCGGGTAATCTCCAAAAAGTCTGGGCCGAGTTTGACGGGACTTTCACTGGCAGATAGATGATGTTACAAGGAGTAACTTAGGCTACTTTTATTTTAGAAAAATAATTAGGGTTCCGCGCTAAAAAATAAAAACCATGAAATCCAATATCTCCGCGCGGGTGAAACCGCGGGTAGCAGCTAATAATCTATATAATTGTAATACTCCTGTGTATTCTGCAATATATATATCTTATCTCACATATTTTCTGTGTTTTCCGTGTTATGTCATCATCTCCCTCCGCTGTCACTGGCATTACCCGTAATTAGGCTTATATGACTTGAGTGCTTGCTATTGAATGTAACTATTCGCATGTTTTCCTTAGCACTTTGTAAATAAATATAATACCTCATTTACATTATGCGCAAATATATACTAGCTTCTGCCCGCGGTTTTCACCCGCTTTCCCACAGGAACCGTGCATTATTCCGGGATAAAAAGTAGCCTATGTTACTCTCCGGTCCATAAACTATATCTATCCCAAAAATGACGTCGATCCGTTGCTCCGTTACTGCGTGAAAGAAGGACAAACCAACAATCCAACAAACACACTTTCGCATTAATAATATTAGGATGATTTCCGTATTAATGTTTTTTAACGCCAATTTAGACTGTAATGACCGTATCGATGCACTTCTAGATTATATCTAGGTGTAATGTTATATATTTTAGTTGCTTAAATATCTATACATATAAATATATAAAATTGAAGTGTCTGTTTGTAATATCAAAATAACAGCTTTTCACTAAATGCATATGAAAGCGTATACGGCACCTATATTGTCTGTCTGACTGTTTGTTTCGGGTAATCTCCGAAACGCCTGATGGAACGATTTTGACGGGACTTTCAGATAGCTGATGTTATAAGGAGTAACTTAAGCTACGTGGGCGAAGGCGCGGGCCACAGTTAGTCTTTCTATAATATAAGTAGTAGCTAAATGAAAACAATTAAAATTATCATAATACGTTCGGAGCATATTTCGCTATTGACTTACTCAATTTACCATGACATTTGCTATTTTTTCATCGTTGAGCTTATGTATCGAATATCAAGTCTCTCTTATCTTTATTATTTTATTGAGAGCAAATATTTGTGTTTCCTACGAGGTCTCTGATATTGTGATTTCTTATATCCCTGTAATAAGTAATATCATTATAATAATAATGGAATGTAGTAGTCTCTTTGTCAACGAAGATTCTCAAGATTATCACCGTGAAACATCCAACTTTTCTTCCGAGAAATAAATTAATAGTGATCGAAATATTCCCACACTCTTGACAAGCCTTGTCGAAAAATGACAGGCTTTGCATAAGCGTTGCTAATTACAGGTGTGTAAGTACCCGTCTATTCAATTCTATACATGTGTGTGAACGTATTAATTGACGCCTCCGGCAAAATCGTCTGCAGCCGACACCGCGCGTATTCATAAATCTCTACTAAACAGCTGACAGTGGGAAGGCTGGTGAAAGTGAAATTATTATCAGTATTCCACTTACGACGAGCATTTTACACATATAATTAAGACTTGTTAGTGGTAGGACTAAATCTTCTGCGAGTGTCCGTCTGGGTTGTTACCACCGCTTTGCTCGTGAAGTCTGCCGCCAAGCAGTAGTGTGCAAGCATTACTGTGTTCCGGTTTGATGAGTAGAGTAGCCAGTGAAATTACCGGGCCTATGACACTTAATACCTAATGTCTCAGGGTAACGAGCGCACTGCAGTGCCGCGCAGGCCTTTGTGTTTCAAAGTTCTGGGTGGCACTGCAATTGTTATGGGCCGGCGTTATGCTTACCATCAGGCAAACGACCAGCTCGTCTCGTTACCAAATAACATTAAAAAAAACTTAAGTTTAAATGCGACCGACATGCTGAGGCAGAAACATGGAGCTCCAATAAATGATTGATACCGGCGCGTTCTATTTACCTCGACCTCATTTCTTGACACATTATCGCAGCTTTATTTCACGGTTGCTCAAGGCGTCCGACATATTTTACATCTGTAATAATAGTCTTAATTTGAACAAAGGCAATATGACGCGCTCTCTTATTAAAGGTAAAGCAGTGTGCTGTCATTCGTCATCGGTGTCATAATCGTAACGAATCAAGGCGAAAACTCATTTAAAGCCCAAGGGGCCTGTTTCATAAAAAATATTAGTCTAATATTATGAGCTTTTTTTTTCTTTTCTCCATACAAAATATGAGACTAATAATACTCATAATATTAGACTAATATTTTTTATGAAATAGGCCCCAGATTAATTAACGAGAAATACTACTGTCTTATTGGCCTGGTAATAAAAATGTTAATATACGATGTGCGGTCGTGTTATGTTACATTACGTTGATGGGATAAGAGTTGAAAGGCTGTAAGGGGCAGCGTAGACGCTTATGCAAACGTACGTTTGCTTGTCAGAGTAACAACGCTTTTTCGTCAAGCGCGCATTTCGAGTATCACGAAATCAGCTCTTGACGCAAAAGCGTTGGTATCCTGACAAGCAAACGTACGTTTGCATAAGCGTCTACGCTGCCCCTAACATATGCAATACGTGATAATAATTATAAAGGAGATCGAAAGTCGTCCAGAAACAATAAAAAGTAGGAAAAAACAAATATTGCGTTTGAAAGAGACTTCATAAAAAAGAAAGCAAGGCATTGTCAAAACACGATAACAAAAGGCCGGTGGTCGAACGGTAACAAAATGTGTAGTGTTTCGAAATCCGCGGTCACGGCCGTGCTAGCAGAACTTTTCAAATGTTACGTAAGTATTTAGTTTGGAATTCCTTCGAGAAATAAAAATAACATGATGCCGTCTACGACCGATTCCGTTGTATATCACACCGTCACACATCACAGTCATAATAGTATTAAAGTCGGTTAGTCAAGGACGCCGTCGCCGTCGCTTTGCAAGCGCAGAACAAGTCGGTCAACCTATAATATTACAACAATACAAATGTAATTGCCACGAGACTGTTTTACGATACTTTATTTACCACTAGCTGCTGCCCGCGGTTTCACCCGCGCGGAGATATTGGATTTCATGGTTTTTATTTTTTTGCACGGGAACCCTAATTCTTTTTCCAAAATAAAAGTAGCCAATGTTACTCCTTGTAACATCAGCTATCTGCTAGTGAAATTCCCGTCAAAATCGGCCCAGCCGTTTCAGAGATTACCCCGGAACAAAAGACAGACAACCAAAAATTGTAAAAATGGTTGATTGTTTGTAGGTAACGTATATACTTTCATAAGCATTTGGTAAAAAGCTGTTATTTTGATATTACAAACAGACGCATTTATTTGTATAGATGTCAATTTTTCATTGAGCTCTATCATCATAAATTCATAGTTTGGAAATTATATTAATACATTGATGAATCACAAACAAATCCATGTCAACACTGCATTGATATTCAACGAGACGAGTTTCACTAGTATTTTATTGTATCCAGTTACTTATCATACGTGTGTTCCATAGAATCGTTCGATAAGCGTCTTATCTTGATGACTATTTTTAAATAACTACGCTTCATCGTAAGTATTGTTAGAATGAGGAAAATGTTAAACTTGGAATAAACCAATAATACCCCTCCATTATGTATTTGTATTTTATTTTTCGCTAACAGTATTTGGTTTAAAATTTAGATATTTCCTTTATAAAAAGCTGAAGAAGTTAGCTTGGAAACTGGTATGGACTTTGTTTTACTTTTAAATAATTAGTTACTACGATTATTGTAAGTAAAGAAACTTTATAGCGTTAACCGAGAATTCTTAGTCGTCAGATTTTGTTGGTTCTTCCAAAATATACAAGATTCTTGGAATAATGTATCATTATAGAATTAACCTGAATTCTTCAGAGTTTTAGTGTTTTCGTATGTATGATTTACGACAATTTACAAATAATGTATTCATCCGCTAGGCTGATATTATTCAAATAAATCAAAATCAAATAAAATCATTTATTTAGACACAAAATTTTTTTTATTGTAATCTCATTTACAATAGTATATTTCATAGATCTTTGCTATATTTTTTAAAATACATATTAATTCCGTATATCCTCTATACAAATAAATAAAATTGAAATGTCTATTTGTAATATCAAAATAATAACCTTTTACCAAATGCATATGAAAGTATATACGGTACCTATAACAAAACAACCATTTTTAAAATTTTTGTCTGTCTGTCTGTCTGTTTGTTCCGGGTAATCTCCGAAACGGCTGGGCCGACATTGACGGGACTTTCACTGGCAGATAGCTGATGTTACAAGGTGTAACTTAGGCTACTTTTATTTTAGAAAAAGAAATAGGGTTCCGCGCAAAAAAATAAAAGCAACGAAATCCAATATCATCAAAATACATAATAATTCTGTATATAGTTAATATTCTTTGAACTTATATGACATGTATGTATGTCGCACAAACGTGATATTAATTAGGTTTCTATTTACTTTATCAGTGTTCGTGACTGTTTTACATTCTATTGGCAGGGTCACCTTCGGACCTCGTGTAGGTCAAGAGACATTTTGGACAGGTCTAGGGCCGTAATAATATACTACAGTGGAAAAGAATTTAAATAATGAATATGTTTATCCTTTACAACTCCTTCTGACATTCTGACATTGGATAGACAGAAAATACTTACAAGCCGGTTAGATACTTACTCCAAAGCCTAAAAGCCCTCTTACATTTAATGTCAGTTCCAATTCCATTCAGTTCTACATAAAGTGTTTTTGTCTTTGATAATTTTAAACTTGATTTAAAATTAGAAGTGGGTACCTACAGTGTAGGCAATGCAAATGTGTATTCCACTAATAGCAGTGTTTTACCTGAAAATAAAACACATATTAAATACTTACCTTATTTGAGGCTTACTAGATTGAGAGAGGCGCTCGTTGCTTTCCGCCTTATTACCCTTCTCTTTCACTCTGACGGACGGAAATGTATACCTATCTCTTTCGCACATCCGATTTCCCACGAGGTTCCCCGATCGAAGTTGTGTTCGGTTTCGGTCGGTCTTCTATAATCATTGAGTCGAAAATCTACCAGGCAGAAATTAAATTGTAAGCCTCAAATAAGGTAAGTATTTAATATGTGTTTTATTTTCAGGTAAAACACTGCTATTAAACACTTGACCGTTATTTGAGGCTTACTAGATTGAGACGTGTCTGTTATCGCCTGGTGGGAAAGGACGCCAATGTGAATGTAATAAATGCCTCTTTAAACTACTAATTATTAAGTAAATCTAAGGTGAAGATAGTAATTAAAACAGTAGATGTGCTAGAGAACAATGTATTTATTTTGTTATAGGCATATTAAACACTTAATAGGTGCCTTACCAAGAATAATTATTATCATATGTTGTGGATAATTAATACATGTCACGTTACTTACGACCAGAATTAATGTTAAAATAATCTGGGATTACATTTCTTTAACAATAAATCACAATTATTTTTTTTTTTTTTTTTTTTATTTTTTTTATTTTTTTTTTTATTTTTATAATAAATCACGAAATTAAAATTGATTAATTTGTTGGATTAAACATTCTAGTAACACCACAGGTAGTATTAGTTGGCATCACTTCTCTACAGTAGTAACGTGTAAAGGTATTCTGTGATCTCCAATTACCCCTGGACAGGATCTCATCTAAAGGGTAATTATCGGACCAATTTTTGGAAGCTACGGCAGATCGTAGACTACCAGGTGAAGCTACTACTCCTGCCTCTAATAACAAGGATTTGATCCAACCTGCGATTACTGTTCGCGAGGCAGCCTTTAGGTTTCTCCTGATATTAAGAAAAAGATTGGAACAAGATCCCAATGTACGTCTTTCTTCTAATAGGGATATAGTACGTTTCACCCAGAAGACCGGATCCAAGTTTTTGCTGGCAGGGTTAGAAGATAATTTCCAACCCGACTGTCTATAAGTGGCAGTATCAGTTTTTGACCCAAAAATCGGCCATAAAATCACACAGTCATCTTTTTCGGACATATGTTTGGAGTCTACAGCTAGCAGGGTCAAATCGTGCACTCTTCTTCCAGAACAAAGGAGTAAGAGCGTTGCAGTGTGCCTACAAGTTGCAAAGGCACTATTTTCGTCTATATAGTAACTACTTAAAAATGAGGCTAGTTTATCTATATTCCAGACTGCTGGTTTTTGGGGTACTGGCTTTTTCAATGCAATAGATTTTAGGATATGACTGACTAACACGTGAGAACTTAAATTACTAGCGTTATTGAAATTGCTCAGGGTAGACACAACAGACTTGTGCAACAAAATAGTATTATAAGACAGACCATCTATGATATGTAAGTCTGCTAGAAAGCGAGCTAAGATTGGGCCTGTTGGTTGCAAAAGATTTATTTTATGAGTCTTTGTCCATTTAAGCCATCTGTTCCAAGCTGCGTTGTATGTCTTTTTGGTAGATGGACGCCAAGAAGATTTTAGTAGTTGTAAATGATCATCATTCCAATCTGTTAAGTTTTGTGACCACCCCCACATTTCCATACTTCTATTGTCATCTCCTGCACTTTCGGGGGTGGGAGGCCGGTCGCTGTGTCTATCAGATGTAACTGAAGGTTCTTGACTATGAATGGGGATGCTAACGCACGGCGTTTTAGGTCTGGTCTCCAAAACACTCGCTCCCATCTCGGAACTACTAGGAGGAATACACCGGACGCCGAGTTGAGGTGCTGCAATACCTTGGGGATCAGGTAAGGTGGTGGAAATATCCAAGCACGTGGGTAATTCCAGGTGCGGGAGAAGGCATCGTGGTATAACGCGTTGGTATCGTTTTGGTCCAGTGAAACATAATTCGTTACGACCTTTGCTCGTTCTGATGCGAACAGGTCTATCATTGGCACTCCGAACTTTTTGAATATTTTCATTGTACATTGAGGTAGGAGATGCCACTCTGGTGGACGTCGATGACGGGATACGTGATCTGCATGGCTGTTGTATTTTCCCGGAATATGTTGTATTTTTAGGTTTATCTTGTACTTGTCTAGGAGATAAAAAACCTTTTTTGTTAGCTGCAGTAAGCGTGCCGATCTGGTTCCCCCTTCGTTTCGCAAGTATGCTACAACAGTCTTGTTGTCGCACTGTACTAAGACCGTCGATTTGTATAGGTGTGAGCCTTGCGCTTCCACGGCCTTCAGTATTGCGAGCATCTCCTTTTGATTGCAATGGAGGAGTTGTTCTTGTGTTGTCCACGTTCCTGACAGTGTGCAACCATCGACCTGAGCCCCCCATGCGATGTCTGAGGCGTCTGTGGTCAGAAAATGTGACGGTGCTGGATAGTGAATCGGGGACGCCCGATGACAATTTAGCAGCCACCATTTCAAGTTCTCCTTTATCTTTTTTGGTAGCACATATGTGCTGACTGAATCTTCTGTCAAAATCTTGTTTAGAAACATCAGAGTGTCTCGAAAATGGAGTCGACCTTTGGGTACAGCAAAACTGGCAAAGTTTAAGGTGCCCACTAGACTTTGCAGAGTTTTTAAGGTCGTTGTGCCCTTGTTTAGAAGGTCGATTAGTTTTTCTTTTAAATTCAAAACTTTTTCTTTGGCAGTGATCTCTCGTTTGTCCACGGATTCCATAAAACACCCAGAAACACGAGATTCTTGCATGGTGACGTAACTGATTTTTGGAGATTCACCCGCCACCCTAAGTAGTATAGGCGATCTAGTACCTTTTTCATGTGGATTTGGAGCATCAGATAGTCTTGATGGACAATTAAAAAATCGTCTAAGTACACTAGTATTCGGATGCCCTCCTTTCTTAGTGTTTGTGCCACCCAGTTGGTCAGCATTGCAAAAACCTTGGGTGCCGTGCTGAGACCAAATGGTAGGCATGTCATTTGCAGCAACTTCCCTTGATAAATCAGTCGTAAAAATCGTCTGTGTGACGGGGAAATTGGCAGGTTGAAATAGGCCTGAGAAAGGTCTATTTTGCAGAGCCAGTCGCCTGGTTGGAGAAAATCCGGAACACGAAACATATTTATTAGCCTGAATGGTTCTGCGAGAACAAATTGATTTAGATTTTTTAAATTGATAATGGGCCGACTGGTGCCGTCGCCCTTGGGGACCAGAAATATTGTCGATAAGAAGCTTGGGGAGCGTGGTACTACCTCCAAAACCCGTTGAGTAACCATTTGTGAAATTACAATCGACATCTCCTTGGATACCCTGGTTTCGAATAGACTCCGCGCGTTGGGTAGTAAAAGAGGAGGTTTTTTGTGAAATGGTATGCGATACCCCTTTATTATGCGGCGCAGAATATTTGGTGCTCCCAGTTTCCTCCACTGATCGGCATAATGTATTAACTGGCCCGCTCGGAAATAGTCAGTACTTTCCTCTTTTACCCCCTGCTCGGTACTCGTGGGTTGCATTACGCTTTCTATGGCTTCCAACCGGCTCTTGTCTATTGCCTCGGCTCCCTCCACGCGGACGAAAGGATCCACGCGTGTTATGGTTGGACCCACGTGCTCCATTATTGTTAAAGTTAAGTCCCTGCGAGAGACGGTTATGTCCATAGCTCTGCGTGGCGGGACATTTATGTTCACAGTTCTGTGAGGACTGGACAGTGCATGGTAAAGTGCCATGTGTTTGCTGAGCACCCTGCGAGGGTACGGCAAAATTAGCTGACCCCTGCGGGGGGTAGCGAGGAACTTTCTTACCTGCTGCTTGCGAAGCAGTTTTATAGCTACTGGCTTTATTCGGGGGTAAAAACGCCTTTTTTATACCTCCAGTTTTTTCTAAGGCTGATGTCAACAGCTCCGCATTGAAGATGTGTTGGTTCGAAGGCGGGATTTTTCGTAAGGCCGATTTGACAAGAGGATCGCGAGTAAAATTTGTTATTCCGTCTCTACGCATTTGAACTGTCTCGGCACGATGGCCACAGATTAGCTGTAGCAAATCAGATGACACCTTATGATATTCTCCTTCCGAAAATAGGCCTACAACCTTTTCATGCAGCTGTTCAGGTGTTAGACTACCTATTTCATTAGCCCAGTTGATAAGATCAGTCAAAGCACTTTGTAATACCTCCCGTTGCTTAAGTACGCAAAATGTCAAGGCACCATATGCTTTGTCCGCATACGCCAAGTGCCGTTGTCCATCGTAAGGTTTTATTTCATCGTTAACCTCTAGATCTGTAAACCCCGGGCTATGGTTGTATAATTTTTGTACTTCCGAGTACCTAACCTCACACCACTCACTTTTGTCAAAGTGCTGTATATTTTGCAATACCCTAAGGTAATTTTCGGGGGTCTTAGGCACAGATGGTTCCTTTAACTTAACTTCAATATCAAATTTGAATGGATGTGCATCTTTTAATTTTTCTCCATCCTCTTCGTAATCATACAATGACCTACAATCCTGACTTCCTAATAAAGAAATTTCGTCATCATCTACGATCTGCATTACTGACCCGCTGGGTGTAATTGCGGCCTGCGCACCTGGGTACTTTGTACCGCCATCGTAAAAACGTTTGCGAAGTTCACTTATTTCGAAGGATAATTTGTGCAGCAAATCATCCTTGCGACTACGTTTGCCCCCCCGTTTTTTATGATAGCGACGACGGTGGCGTTTCTTTTTACGAGAAGACCCAGCATTTGAAGAATTTGAGGAATTAGAGCTACTACTACCTTCACTGGAAGATGAGCTGGTTCTTGTCCGTGGTTCACGATGCGCTGCCGCTGTGGGCCTCTTAGTTTGCAGACCTGACGGCCCCGGAACTGGCTCCGGCGCGTCGGCATAGGCGATATCGCTTGATTTATCCATCCTAAGAAACGAAAATTTTAATACGAATCCAAAACTATTATTTTTCAGTGTTGAAATCACTAACACGGTAAAAAAAAGAAAAAGAGGGTAGCTGAAAATATTTTAAATCATATTCAAGATTTAATTAATATTATGAACAATACTTTTATAGCAAGGTAAAGACGAACGGAAACTCCGTTATATTTGTAACTTTACCATTAACCATCATATATTATGATCACAAGCTATTTAATGCAGGTTTCTTACTTACTGATTTGTCCGATGAGACAGCACTGAATTTATTTTTATTTTTCTGATAATATGGTTATTAGAGAATAACTTTGAAACACTGAATTACATATAACTCGAATTAGTCTTGACGACGACTGCTGTCGGCGGAAAACTTGACGCCAATGATTATAGAAGACCGACCGAAACCAAACACAACTTCGATCGGGGAACCTCGTGGGAAATCGGATGTGCGAAAGAGATAGGTATACATTTCCGTCCGTAAGAGTGAAAGAGAAGGGTAATAAGGCGGAAAGCAACGAGCGCCTCTCTCAATCTAGTAAGCCTCAAATAACGGTCAAGTGTTTAATCTTCGGTTGTTTTGCTGTCCTAAGTTTCATTGTGTAATATAACTTTATGTACTTATATAAAAAAAGTGTCTTTATTATAATAACAGAAAAAGTAAACAACATAAACTAAAATAACTAAATAAAATACTTACACACTAATTTATTTACAATCTTAATCTAATAATCCGCTACCAGTAGGCAACGTTCCCAAAATGCTGGCAGCAATGTATGTACTTATATTATAAACTAAAGAGTAATAATGCATCCCTGTGATTTTTTGTTTCGTATATTAGTGGTATTCTGACACAAAGTCAATATTTATTGAGTCTTCCACTGAGCACTAATTGTCTTTTCTATCCAAGTTCATAGCGGTTGCTCGCTCATGCGATGAGCGTCATTGTCTGGCTCACTATTGTCTAACCTGTGGTCAGTTTTCGATCAAACACACGCAGCAGCCTTCAAAGCTTACAATTATTATTTGTCTTTATTTCAATTCCTAGCATTTTCTTTCACTGCATGTTATGAGAATATAGATTTCGTAGCACAACCTACTTTTACCTAGAAATAGGGAATCTATTAAAATATCAGAAAGTACATGAGAATTTTTGGGCGTTATTTCGTCGTTACTATGTATGTGTTGACTAGCGATTTTTGATTAAACAACAAATTCATTACTAATTGGTAATTGTTCATTATTCCAGGTACGAGAAGTGGGACCGGGACCGGGGCGGGGGAGGGGGCGGCGGCGGTGGCGGCGGTGGCGGAGGCGGCGGCTCAGGTGCGCCCGGTGGCGCCTGGGCTGGCCGCGAGCGCGAGCGCGACCGTGAGCGCGACCGGGAGCGCGAG
Source organism: Crocallis elinguaria (assembly GCA_907269065.1). Lineage (NCBI taxonomy): Eukaryota > Metazoa > Arthropoda > Insecta > Lepidoptera > Geometridae > Crocallis > Crocallis elinguaria. The sequence goes on from OU026076.1 coordinate 7,774,059, forward strand.
CGGCAGGCTCGCGCGCACCAGATGTCGCACGCGCACGCCGCCGAGCCCGACGCCTCGTCTCTCTTCCCGGCGCCGATTAGGGTGAGTACCAACTGCCTACTCTACAAACTCCATTACAATACCTACCGGCTTCTGGGCTCAATGTGTCGCGAAACGGCCCGTGCGCAAAATGTTGTCCCTCTTAACACGTGTTGATTGGGGTGAGTATATACTTCTTGATGTAAGGGACTTGATACGCATCAAGCCGTTTTTTATTTTTTATGTTATTTGGTAACGAGACGAGCTGGTCGTTTGCCTGATGGTAAGCATAACGCCGGCCCATAACAGTTGCAGTGCCATCCAGAACTTTGAAACACAAAGGCCTGCGCGACACTGCAGTGCGCTCGTTACGCCTGAGATTTTAGGTATTAAGTCTCATAAGCCCAGTAATTTCACTGGCTACTCTGCTTAGTGCTGAGTTAGTCCTGCCACTAACTAAGTTTCGAGGGGAACAAAACGTTTGTGCGCATCGCTGACCCTTTTCATTTGTTTTATTTAGATTATCTTATTACCTAGTTAAAAACAAATCGTAACATTCGACATACGGTTTGTCAAATTTAAACGAGCTTCTCATTTGCTTCTATTGATATGATACTGAATAGTTCCGTACTACTACTACCGCCACTATCGTCACGCCAAGTCCGCTTTGTACGTAGTATTATTATATGTTCTGTGGCTTTGGTAATGGTGATAGGTAGAGGAAAGGGAACGCCACTTCACTGTGTCACTTCTTAAATCTTTTCATACTTCTTTAGTAGTTTATGTGTTCTTATCGCTAAAGGCTATCGCTAATTGCGAACTAACTTTGAACATTATTTAAGTACTTTGATATATTTAATCTTAGTATAACAATCAGTAATTACTAACAGGTCGTGATTAAATTGTGCGCTCAAGTCTAGACTTCAATTTAGTCACAATCTACATATAGACTATACTGACCTAAAGAGAACTGCACACGGTTGACGGTAATGAACTACTTGCGTCGAGGTCATAACTGAATAAGGAATGCAAAACTGACACCGAACGGGCATTACCTGCGGCAACTTTTCGACGTTTATAGCTCGTTTGACAGTGAGAAAATACCAGTACGCTACGTCATTGCATTCCGGCCGAAACCCCGCAGCCGGTAAGGAGGCTCCCACGAAATGATAGCGTTTCTTTTTTTCACGCTGGCGCTATATTTACGCTCGCTATAATAGACAGCTATCGGCCTTATTAAAAAAAATTTCAAACGTCCAGTGAACTAGTGTGGTCCCTCCCGGTGATGTGAAGTGTGTGCCGCGTGGAAACGAAAAAAAGATTCAGGCTACTGGAGTCTTGAGACATTTTAACTTTTGCAGTAAATCTGACAACGATTTTGTGCGTTGCCCTTTCAAATATTTTGTGGAGTATTTTAGGGAGTGTTTGTCAAGTGTCAAACAGAATGCTGAACGTTTGTACCTTATCTCAGAAACTTGAAAACGATTCAACTCGCACGTTTATTGGCAGTGAGCATTGTGGCAATCACAATTTTGATCTCGTATGTAGATTATGTACGAAATCAGTATTATAGTTGCATATCACTTATTATGCGTCATTTCCATACAATTGTGATTAGTTCTGAAACAGGCTAACTGCCTGTGCCTGTGTTTGTAAGCAACGGAGCAACAGATCAACGTGATTTTTGGCATAGTCATAGTTTATGGACCGGAGAGTAACATAGGCTACTTTTTATCCCGAAAAGGCATGGTTCCGGTGGGAACGTGGGTCAAACCGCGGCCAGAAGCTGCTATTCTAATAAATGTCTTGTGACTAATTTTGGACATGTTATGACGATTCGGGTTATTGGATCCCTAAGAAATTCAAAGGTGATGATTTAATTGATTTAAAAAGACATTGTTTAACTTATTATTGATTATATGGTTATTAAATTAATCAGTGAAGGGCATCGCACAACGTGACTTAATAAATGGTGATTGATGCACAATCTTTTTAGAAAACAAACACTCGCCCGTGTCTTTGTTCGAAATTTTTTCTGTAGAGCAAATTGGTATAGGTAAGCAAAAGTTAAAATATACGAAGGTGAATATTTGCGATCAAGTTAAGTCATTAAAATTGTGACCGGCCCAAGATTAAATCTTAAAGATACCAAATTAAAATCCGAAAACGGATGAAGCCAGAGGTAAAAATGGTAGCAATAATGAAATTGGAACATTCCGGATTATCTCTTACGCGAGCGCTTCGTCGCTTCATAATTAAAAAAGTTCATTGGGAAAGGGTGGGCAGCGAAAAGCCGAAAATGAACCGTTTGTGATGCCAAGTTATGTTTGTCTTAACTGTAAAAGCAGTGTTTGTACTTTGAACACATGAGATACGTTTGTAGGACTGGCCGCGGACTTCGTTGTACCCTGGTTTTTTATTAGAATAGTTTGTTACTAACTGCGGCGCAACTACGTATTTTTTTGATCGATAAAATTGACAGTTCAAATCGATAAAGTGGGTTTTATCGACTTTTTATATAATTTATCGAACCTCGATACAATCGACAAAAGTTAGTATTTTTTTGATCGATAAAATTGACAGTTCAAATCGATAAAGTGGGTTTTATCGACTTTTTATATAATTTATCGAACCTCGATACAATCGACAAAAGTTATCCAATAGCTAGGTCGAATCCAAAGAGAATATAGAACTACTACAATACTTTACGATCAGACTTCGCTACTCGCAACATTCGATAAATTTATCGGGTTTTTCGATTCGAGAAATTTATCGAACCGACTTCCGTACTTGCGCCGCTGGCTCGAAAACTCCTGGATTTTTCAGCTGTTGTTGGGGGTTTATCCACCATGCTGATCGATTTTTTTAACAATTTATGTAATGGTCCGATACGTTTCATAGTAGCTTACCAATGCTTAGTTTATAATGCATAGTTCATTTATTTTTAATACAATTATATGATATTATTCAGTAACTTTTAAAAGTTACTTAAAATTTTAGGAATCTCGCATGGCACAGTCATGTAGTTACTGTAAATTAGATAGATAAACTCTTTATTCATACACCACAATACAGATTCATCATCATCATCTGGAAGATATCTACTACATAGAACGCCACTTGGATCAGCTACCCGTCTCTTGTATCCAACGGTTCCCCACGGCTTTGACAAGGTCATCGGTCGACCTAATGGGGACCGGCCTCCGGCCTCCGGCGGGGCGGATGGTTTTGCGACGAAACCGTTGTCATTGTTAAACCATTTGTTTAGTAGAATTAGGGCCCTGTCTTCTGCCATATAAAGTAGTCAATATAGTCTTCAAAGATAGTTGCTTGGCGTCAGATTTTCACGTTGAGTGTGTTTGTCCAGACAAGCACTAGAATATGTTCTAGCACCAGTCCACCACGCTGTGGTTGCACCATTTATACTTTATTTAACATTTTTAAATTATTTATTGCATACTAGCTGCTGCCCGCGGTTTCACCCGCGTGGAGTTATTAGAATTCATGGTTTTTATTTTTTTTGCGCGGAAACCTAATTCTTGTTCTAAAATAAAAGTAGCCTAAGTTAGTCCTTATAACACCAGCTATCTGCCAGTGAAAGTCCCGTCAAAATCGGCCCAGCCGTTTCGGAGATTACCCGAAACAAACAAACAGACAGACAGACAAAAATTTTAAAAATGGTTGTTTTGTTATATTTACCGTACCGTGTATATTTTCATATGCATTTGGTAAAAAGCTGTTATTTTGATATTACAAACTGACACTTCAATTGCATTTATTTGTATACATAAACATTATTTTATTAAAAATGCTAATATATTGCTTATATTATTGTTCTACATACAATAAATCCATTACAGTTTTGAATTATATTGCAAAAGTTTAAGGTAAAGTGTGTACGGTGAAAGCGAAACGGTTCGCGAGCCCAAGTAATATTAGCTTTAAGAATTGCGCTTGAACTCGCGATCCGAGTTATATTTGAGTGTTTACACATGGTTTGTAAGCCGAAACAAATGTGATCAAACTCCTTATGTCAATACATACAATGTTCCTTGCTGATTTCAGTTTTTAAACACAATGTTTGCGTCTTAGTGGATTTTCCTTTTCATAATTGTCTGTGCAAATAAGGAAAGTCCGTTATCCCACTCGGAGATTTTATTTTCCTTATGGGATTACTTTATTGATTGAAAATATGTAGGTTGAAGCATGTTGATTAGCAGAAAAGGGGAAAACTTTTTAAAATCACCTTTAAGCGATGGCTTCGGGGCTGGCATAGTCACAAAGTGACTAAGTCCTTAAAATTTAGATAATAAAGGATATTGCTTCTTAATTTACTACTGCCCACAAAATTTTACTTACTTTATAAATTTTCTAGCTTCAGCCAGCAGTTTCACCCGCCTGGAGATTCACTCAGGAACCGTGCATTTTCCGTGGTTCACTATATTCTATAATAGCTTCTGCCCGCGGTTTTCACCCGCGTTCCCACAGGAACCGTGCATTTTCCGGGATAAAAAGTAGCCTATGTTACTCTCCGGTCCATAAACTATATCTATGCCAAAAATCACGTCGATCCGTTGCTTCGTTACTGCGTGAAAGAAGGACAAACCAACAACCACACTTTCGCATTTATAATATTAGTATAGATTACTCTTCGGTTCATAAACTATATATGGGTATATATGCAAAAAATAACGTCGATCCGTTGCTTGCTCCTTTGATGCGTGAAAGAAGGACAAACCAACACACCAAGAAACACACGTTCGAGTTTGTACGTACGGATTGCATTAAAAATTAGGACTTAACTTTTAACTGGTCTGATCAGAACAACTACGAAGGAAAAAACATTCATGATTGAACGGTCAACATCAGATTGTACAACAACAATAAACAAATTGATCGGAGCATAATACAATTGTGGACCGTGGTCCAGACGTGTGCTTGGCACAATCACGTGTTGATACCACGCACCACGTGTGCAGTTACGAAACATTAACAATTCATATTATCTAAAGAACAAACATCTGAAACAAAAGTTGAAATGGTCCAGAACATGGGAACAAGTTGTATTTGTTCAGCAAAAACAAATGACAAAACAACAGAACCTAAACCCCTGATAAAAGAGCATCAACGCTCGCAAAAATTCAACCGGAACAACAAACGACCTTTTTAACAATTCTATGTTGATAACGCAGAAAGTACAGAAAGAACAGCGCCGAAATATCGGAAACTCAAATCAAATAATATTATACATGGTAAATATCCCGTTTCTAGTGATAATTTTCAAAGTGTTGATGACCATGACAGTTTAAAAACCTAAAAAATGCAGAAAGGTTGATGTAAACGCATGAGCACCACGCAATCAACCTTATCCAGGCACGTAGCTTAAAAACTCGAAGTTGCACATATAACAGTTTCTAAGAAGTCTATCTACAGCTCGCGGCATGTCTTCAGATCGCGTGTTCGGCCGCAGTAAAAGTGAAGTATGCCGCCTTATTATTGCGACTAACGCACGTGTCTTCAGGTCCAGGTCTTCTCGCGCTGACCACCATTACGGTGAACACACGGCTAGTTTACCTAGATCCCGGATAAGCCGTCTCGAGTCTCGCGCCTCATTACAGTTTGTTCCGGCGGCCGAGACGCGAAGGATCAACTTGATCTGGCGCGCCAATGTCAACCGAGTTCGAGGCCGGATCTTGTTTACGTGTCGACTGGTAATTACGTTTCTTTGAATCACGCTACAGAATGTTGCCAAAATGATTTTTAAGTGCTCCTATAGCAAACGTTCGTACTCTACTAAATTGACGTAATGAGAGTTACCTACTCAGAAACATATTAATGTAACATTGCTTACGTCTAGCTTGGTGATGTATTGGATTCCATCACGATTTCGTGTCCGCTGCTAAAAAGATTGTATTTATCTGACATTGGGACAGTCTTCTTCATTCGAATATAAAGTTACATAATGACATCATGAAATTTAAAACTAAAAGCAGGTGTGACTAATAAATAAATTACAATTGTTAACTACTTAATCAGTCTCAGAACACCTGAGAAACTGTCCAATCTTGTTCTGGTCCCTGTTTTTACGCACCTGCTGCGTAGCGCGCATCTTATAGATAACTTATAGATTTTATTGGTTTTTTTGTTGAAAGAATCTTGTTTGCACTAAAAGTCAGAATGCTTCTTTAATCTCAAACTGCTTAATTTAACTAGCGGCTCCCGAAAAATGGTGTTGTTTATTTATGATAAGTTTTTAAAAGCGGTTCGCTTATCTCGGCCGGTTGGGTGCACTCGCTCGACCCACTTTGGTGCACACAACGTCGCATATGCTCACATTCACACTACTGTAATTAAACTCGCCCTGCCCCCCGCCGCCTTCACTAGAACGGGTCCGTCGGGGGGGACGCATCGCGCTAGAAGGCTTCTCTGTTGGTGCCATGCAAAATCTACATCTGTGTAGGTTTCACTAGCAAACGTGTGCATTGAATACCAGAGTGTTTACTAAAGATAATATTCCCCGACTGAACAGCCCCATTGTTGGTTTGTTGACGCTGGCCCATTAATCGTAATCGAGTACATTTGCTATTAATATTACTGTTTACTCGTGTTATTGTACGTAAATTTTCTTGTGCCACTTTGTGGAACCAGTTGTGTGTCACCTTGTCAAGGCCGCACCTACATACATATACATTCCCAGGTGTTGCACCTGTTTCTATATCTACTAGTAGTGTATTAGTCCTCTCAATTTCTTCATCCGTCGTGTATTACCTCTCCAACTATACGATTGTACCTGAACTCGCAGGTTGTTTCTCTAGTAATATCTATTTCAGTTGCTGAGCTATTTTTATGCGACGCGAGCTATATTTCACTGAACGAAAATACAGTTTTGTTTGAAGTGGGCGCTATTAGTAGTTTACGAGATGTACAGTGTTGTTGTCCCACATGTTGAGAGAAGAAAACTGCGGAATGAATTTTATGTACTTAGTTCATATTATCTTAATGAAATATTGGATGAAATAGATTGTTTTTTCAGCAGGAATATTACATACCGCTGCCATTTGTATTATGCCAGATACTTTGTTATTCATCTCTCATACGATATCTGTGTTAGCTTAAGGCGCTCTCTGAAGCAAAACGTCCAGTTTTACGTCACACAAATTTTCGTTTCCATACATATTACCAGCAAAAAAATAATTAAAAAAAAGTATAGAGCGTTTATTATAGAGAAAAGACATGTATAAAATATGTTAAGGAAATGTCCTAGAATCTTGTAAAAAACCGCAAAAAGACTCCGAAAAATTTCTTTTGTCTCGAATTATATTTTTTTTTTATGTAAATTGTAAAGAATATTGTAAGGAGCAATAAATGATTTGATTTGATTTGATTTTGATTTGATCTGATTTGAAATTACCAATACTTTGAGCGATAACTGTCATATTTTTTTGTAACCAAAAGGAAGGAAATTTATCCATCTAAAGATATTAAAAGTAAAAATATTTAAACAGTATGACGTCTCTTTTTCATAAATAGATAAAAACTACGCATTAGCAAACACATCGCCATTTTCAACCTTATTTCTTTACAAAAGTATTATATCTAAAGATGGCTTATAACAGCCCCTTAAATCAGTCATACAGGGTAATGATCTCCTGAAAACATCTCGAACGTTGTTGGTATTGAGTTAAGTAAACGTTTTTGTATTGGTTTTTGTTAAGATGCATACCAAAAAAGATGGCAAAACAACACGACAGGTGGAAGCACATCTAAACGAGGGTTTGGTTACCTAGCTGTGGAAATAAATAATACGTTGAGGAAATAACTGGTATAAAAAAAAATACATTGCCAAGATTACTGTGAAATTACTGGGCTTATGAGACATAATACCTAATTTCTCAGGGTAACGAGTGCACTGCAGTGCTGCGCAGGCCTTAGTGTTTCAAAGTTCTGAGTAGCACTGCAATTGTTATGTGCCGACGTTATTAAAACAACTGGCTCGTCGCGTTATCAACTAGTAAAAAAAAGATGTAAACAGTTGAACACTCAATACCTTACTTGATACGTCTCGCGGTTACTTTCAGCTAGAAATTGATACGCTTTCCCGGCTTCAATACATACGAGATCATTATTCAAATCTAGATAGCACACAACAGAGAGCACTCTTAATTTGTCCCTGTGTTATTCATTAACGTAAGCAATAAGTTAAGAGCAGTTGTACAGTTTGTGGAGTGAGCACAATAGGAGCCACAATACAGACACAATGTAGTATTGCAGAAGCGGCGCGTCTAGACGGGCCTCATTACGGCCCTCGGCTCCCCCGCCTCCCTCTCGCCATCCCACTCGAATATCTAATGAAAATATGCCTTTTTAATCGTAAATGTGTACGCCATTTGGTAAACCAATCTCACTCCAAGAAATTAACAGGACGAAACACTCGTTGCAGATCGTTGACAGTGCTCAGTAGGGTAATCTTGCTTCCAGGAATGGAGCATTACAATAGAATCGTTATCGTGATTTTTTCTAAGATGATTCTATTATTGGTGTACAATTTATGTAATTATTCATCCGTTATGCCTTATAAGGCCAGTGTCGAGAACCGGATAGTTGACAGCATCAAGTGTTCGTGTGAAGTTTCTCGGTTTTTCTGTTTCGTTGCTATTGAACGTAATAACAACGTACGCCATAGAAAACCGAGGTCAACTCAACATGATTCTCAGAGAAACTGGTTTTAAATCTACTGTCTTCAAAATGAAATGGAATCTTATAAATCCGTAGGCTACAACAAAATCCAGTCTACGGCGATTGACAGAGTCATTGACTCTAGCGATTTGGATCGATGACCCTCGCCGCTACGAATTTTATTACCCCCATAGTCAATGATAACTAAATTCGTAGGTAACAGTTTATGGCACGGTGTTATTATTTTTTTATATTGCCTAGCCCATCTGCGCTAAGTAATATAATACGACCCTTCTCCGTTCGTCCTTTTTGTACTCCTTTTGCACCCTTCGTGTGAACTCTAGGGCATTGACACGCACAGAAGTTCGGGGCAGAAATCTTGGCGTATTTATTTGGCAATTCTCTCTACCTGGGGTAGTTTAGATGAAATTCTATTTGAATCAAGTAATTAAATAGCACTGCGACTCTGTGAGCTCAGGGGGGTCATGAGGCGTCAATATCACTGGAAGCCAAGAATTCTAATTATTTGAAATTGGATTATTAGAATAATCTGTCTCATTTGCATAACCACATTGAGATGTATGAATGATTGGCTCTATCAATTGATACGTATGTACTATTCTATGTGTTGGTTCATAATTAAAATACTGTTTAGAAAACGTTTCGTGATTCAGCCTTTATGAAAGTTATATGTATATCAAGTATTGCTTACCACTTCTACTTCTCTATCTTCTCGCTCTTCTATCTTTTCTCTGACGAATTGTGACACAGTTCAGCTTTGACCGAAAGATAATTCAATATCTCTGCATTCGTAGCGACGTCACTGTTTGTTACGTCCGTCACCATTTTCCTCGTGTCCGGCCCGAGTCGGTGCCACTCTGTCGCGTCATTCTTCTTTAAGGAAATTATTAGCGTTTTAACTTTCATTGTAACATATTTCATATTGTTTGTGAAACCAGATAAATATTAAAGATACTTTTTACTGACATACGTTATAACCCGCCATTATTCATGTGTATTTGATATGGTTTACGTTTTTTATCTTCGCTTTTTAATCCTACTTCGTTACTCGATGTCAATATCTCATGAAATCATTAGAAATGTTAACGGAGAAAAGTTTTTAGTGAAATTTGTTATCCATTATTTCCATTAATTTGTGGGATCGATTTATTGAAAGTAACGCCAAAATAATTATTGTAATAGCGTGACTATCGATAGCCTCACGCTATTGATTTTACAATGTTGCAACTATTTTGTAATCAATTCCATAATCAGGAAAATTATATGTTAATGTTATTTTCTACCTATATTTTTTAAACGCGTCATCTCTCGCTATCATTGTGCCCTCTAACTTAGTTTCTCTATATCTATAGGAAAACAGGAAATAGTAGTCTCGATAAAAGATATCTAGACTGTGTCTTATCCTGTGCACAAAATATATATGTCCCGTTGCGGGGATCGGACCCTCAATCCTTACGTAGTACAGCTTAGTCTTATCTACCTAACTAGGTACTAAATCACAGTTTCAAAATAACTCTGATCAACTCTACATTTTCTTATTTGTTGGATTTAAGCGATCCCGCGTTTGATGCTTTTACCCTAATCGTAATGCTTTTACAATTCCGATGTTAGACCATCTTAATCAAAAGCTAGGTCATAGACGTAAGTAGGCCATAGAACGCGTGGTTCCTTCAGCAGTAGCCGGCCCCTGAAGTACGTTCTTTCGTCCGGGCACGGGCGGCGTTCGCCCCACGGCTGACGCAGGGCGGGGACGTTGACTCCTCGGCTGGCGAACTGACTGCTCCCCCCCCCCCTCCCCTCCCACGTACAAGATTTATTATGACCACAGATACGAATAACATGTGGCGAAATTCACTTGTACCACCTCAGCTTGAGATTTATATCGCTCGGTTCCTAGACACTGCGAATTTCTAATTCAGTCCGATGATGGCTTGCGCTGGAAGTATTGTTAAGCAAGACTTGTTGCTTAATCTTTACTTTTTACTTGTACTAATTTTCATTTCAGAATTTTAAAGATGAGAAGTCGTAATTAATTAAATTTTGCAACGCACCCTTTGTGTTGTTTAAAACAGGGAAGGTAAGTTATTAACGCGACAGAACTCTCCCTCCAAAACTTTGCGAATCGATGCTGTCATGAAAATTCATGGCACCAGTAATTGTTCGCGTCTGGTGACCTACATTGCTCCTCAGCCGTGAAGCATCAAATCAAACAAAAATGGGAAAATAAACATTCCTATGAATTTTGTGCATATTGCGCTGACTGTTTTATTATTTTTTCGCATTTTTCGATGAATATTATATAATCTTTTTTACTCTAACCCAACTAAATTTAACCTTAAATTTACCTAGGTGCGGAGTAGGTACTTAAAATAACAGCTCGTAGAATCACGTGAAAAGGAACTTTGACCCTAGAAGTTGCTTACAGAGGACCTTAGCAAAAGGGTACTTGAGAAAGATAAAGTATTATAAGCTACTCGAGTTCGTCGCGAAAGGCCTTTATCGAATGTGATTACAGACGACCCGAAATCGAATCATGCGTTACAAAGAGACAGGTGGGTAAACGTTCCTACGTACTGATCTGTATTAGTCCTCAGGGCATCGATAACCTAGGATTACGCGAATACAATAAAAGGGAGCGTAAAAGTAAATTGCAATGCGGAAAGCGCTTCGCTGAAACAGTTTACGGTAAATGATTTGGCGTTTCAATCGCAATCGACCCTAGTCCAAATCAAATAATACGCTCTTTTCATACACTTTTGACCTTTATTTGTATTGTGTTAAAACTGAACATTATTTATAGCTGGTTTATTGATTCGTGCATGACTATTTGCGAATACTTGGTTTGTATCGGCGGCGGCGCCGGGCTAAAGTTATGCAAACAAGTTTGAGACATTCGAGCGAAGCGTGCGGTCAAGATTGCTGAATTATAGACTTTGTTGAACTCCTCCGAGCTGCAACTATGTTTTGATCTGTTTGCAATGATCAAATAGTTCAAGTTGTTTAAAACATGTTCTTTTGACTTATGTTTCAATAACATTTTTTTTTTGTTTGCTTATTCTATTTTATAACGAGACGAGCTGGTCGTTTGCCTGATGGTAAGCATAACGCCGGCCCATAACAATTGCAGTGCCACTCAGAACTTTGAAACAAAGGCCTGCGCGGCACTGCAGTGCGCTCGTTACCCTGACACATTAGGTATTAAGTCTCATAAGCCCAGTAATTTCACTGGCTACTCTGCTCATCAAACCGGAACACAGTAATGCTTGCACACTACTGCTTGGTGGCAGACTTCACGAGCAAAGCTGTGGTAACAACCCAGACGGACACTCGCAGAAGAGTTAGTCCTACCACTAAAAATATTATAAACAATCGTTTTAATTCATGTAGATTTCCCTGTGTATTAACCGTGCATTACCTCTAGCGCAAAACCTTGCATAAGCTAAAGTTGCGGACATAAACTTACCTAATGGAAATCCGCCATAAAACTTAGTCGAAATCCATCGTTGGGCGGACTCGTAAATGGCTTATTATTCCCGGTCAGGAAGCTTATTTTACCGTAAACTGAATACGTTTCGCAAACAGTACCCAATCCACTGGTTTGTTATTATCGCTCGTGAAATATAATTGAATCTGTATCGAATAGTATAAATATTTAGGTAAAGGAGTGAAATCGTGTTTGAATCTACTGTTCTTTTGTGTATTAATTTTCTTACCCCAGAGCGGTTAGAATCTGTAAACCACTTTTGATATTTTTCTCAGAACTTATTGTCCTAAACCCTAGATCAAACCCTATCAGCTCAATGAAGCTCGTGAAGTCTGCCGCCAAGCAGTAGTGTGCAAGCATTACTTTGTTCCGGTTTGATGAGCAGAGTATCCAGTGAAATTACTGGGCTTATGAGACTTAATACCTAATGTCTCAGGGTTACCCTGTGAGTGTGAGTGCACTGCAGTACCGCGCAGGCCTTTGTGTTTCCAAGTTCTGGGTGGCACTGCAATTGTTATGGGCCGGCGATATGCTTACCATCAGGCAAACGACCAGGTCGTCTCGTTACCAAATTAAAAAAAAATAGAAGCAGGCACCATTGAGGGAAAATTTGAACAACAAAAAAGCTCCACAGGTTTACTTAGTAAGATGGTTAATAGCGTCGTGTTTGCGTTGAAATTGACATGAATCACTTGAGACTGCGTCACGACATTGAGCTGGTTTATTTGGGACACGAGACGCGACGCGTTCCACATGGTGACCGGCCTCGGCGCACGCTGGCTGCATGACACATATCGTACTTGTGCACCTTTTATTGTCGCCTTAAAACGATCATTATACGGCGCCTGCTCCAGAAAGGCACGACTCATCTTTACGTCTCGTCTCACCTTCGAACTGTAATGGAAGAAACCAATGTCGTCTTTGTCATGATTTAGAATGGCTCATACACTAATGGTCTTACCACAAAAAAATAAACACACCATAGACCTGTTGTAAACACTGATTAACTCCTAAACATGCCATAGTCGCGTGTTTAAATATGAGAAACCACAAATTTGATTTTTTAAGTAGTGTCTAACCGTTGTCTAACACAGTTAGTCTGTTGTGACATTTCTAATCATCACGTTTATCTTTGACACTGTCTAGCTAAACAGGCGTCTAAAAGTGTTTTTGTGGTAATACGGCGAGTGTTTACTCACATTATGGGTAAATTTAGATTTCAGGTGTCATAAAGGAAAACCTGTAGGCGTTGGTGGGGTTTGATTATGCTTAATTCACAAAATCTTTCACAAAATTATGATCAGGCAGATCATCAAACTTTCTTCTGTTACTCATCTTTCGTTACACGGTCTATTCAATATTAATATATTATTCTCTTTTACTTTATCTTCCTTGTTTCTTTTTATCTCTTCGCGATATAATTTTTTTAATATTTCTTTTCACAGGTCACAGGCCACAGGGACAAAGTTAGTCAGCAAATCCAGACGAAACTTGGCGACTACCTCCTCGCTCAGACCTTCATCGACGATCCCAGCAAGTCCATCGGTATTTGCGCTGAACCACCCAGCCCTGCACCATGTGAGTACTATGATAATAGTCATGTTTATTTTCTTTTTATATATAATTATTTTAACCTGTAGACCGTAACGACGTACCGAACGTAACCGGGTCTTTCCCACTATCGCATCGACATTATCGATTTTGCCGCCTTATTTATTTGCACGTCTAAAGCCAGCCAATCTGACAAACCTACCCCGCCTATCATAAAGTCTTGCCAAATAACCTCTCCATGCCGCTTTCAGTATCAATATTAGTCTTCAGACTGATGGGTCAACAGTACATAATCAGGATTTTGATAAAAAAAAAATTAAGTAGTAATGTATCTGAATTCCGACCACGTACTGTTTTGTACCCTTACCAGACTAACACATTTTGGCAAAGCACTCCATTTTCACACAGTACATAAGTTGCGATCCTTGTGGAGCCTCGTGAAAATTCAAATGCACGAACATTTCGAGATAAAATAGATATTGCAGGCTCATATGTTTCCTATTTGGAAAATACGAGAGTATTTCTTTCTTCAACATAATATGAACTGTAAGCAAAACATGCGTCCCTTTCGGTCCCATAACTGTAGGCGTGCGGAGACAAGTCTGTTTGATCATAGTATTCTATCACGGACATTCCGCTATCAAAGGCTTCAAAGATCCTCAACTCGTAAATCGTTCGTGTGGAAATTCCATTTAATTTCGTACAGATTTCCTTGAGTGGCAAAACCGGAGTCTTGATATAAAACGCGTGTACACACATAAAAAGGCTGCACATTATGCCGGTAACCTTAGCGAAGTGTACACGGAAAATGGCGCCATTTATTCATGACTGAGCGAATCTTTCAAATTAAAGTTTAATATAAAACATTTCGTGACCAGAATAACCAGAATTCTCTTTGCGGAAGGTAAGAAAGATCTTTGGCTTTAGAATCCGGGACAATAGCTGTATGTAAAACAAAAGTCTCATTAGAAGCGTCGGTATAATTCCAATCAAATTGGTCAAGTTGTTCCGCAGAAAACAAAGAAGCCAGCATAAACGCTGTAAAAAGTTTTTATTCCTCTCCAGATTATACACGGAACAGATAATTTCGGGAGAGCATTACCATAACAAAAGCGGATAAGTTATTTGATACGCGGTCGCGGCGCTCTCCCAGCTACTTTACGGTTTCTCCAATTTCTCAGGTGAACCCTGGAGTGGGTATCCGATATTTTTTCCACCCCTTGTGCCCGGATAAGATTTACATAATCGTTAATTCGGGTCAATTTGTGTATCAGTCCTACGCTCGTGCATGTGGTATTGTGTTTGTGTCTTCTCTGACAAAATTCATGACTATGACGAAAAGTGATAAAAGCATCGACAAAAGAACGGGTCAATATTTGGCATTTAAATCCCTATAGATATATTTTGTTATACTCAGAACCTGTTTAACCTTGACCCAGAAAAAGGAAATATCGTCCACAAAAAATTCCTATTTCAATAATTCAAAAAGTAGGTTTCGCAACAGTAGGTCTCAGTTATTGTTCCAATTGTTGCCGGAACAGTAATGCAGCTTTATCAACAGCGAGCGGTTGCGCAATCACTACCGGTGTAATTGCCAAATAGCGCTCCATTGCGTGCTGTTACTCCAATTTTTGTTTTGATTGACGATACCGCGCGGGTAGCGTGATAATAAATGATTCAGTCAGAGACTCTCTCTCTTTTCTCGCTCGGGCTCGGTACAATACGTGAGCCGTCGCTCACTTTGTTACTAACAATCGTGACGAAAGTACGAAACCGATTCGAAGTGACGTCACACGACTGCCGCGGGCAAAACGTCACGCGTCGGCGACGGTCCAGCTTGATTGAAGATTGCGGAACCATTATGGTCGGAGGCTTACTTACTTGTTCCTTATGCACTTCCTCCTTTACGACGCACAAAATTAATAACTTTGTTTTTCTCGGTGCCCTCACACGGACCTTCATAATCTCTGCGATCACGAACTTCAATTTGCAATAAAACTATAAACCTGCATTAGGCGACGCCAATGTTTTTGTTTAGAGGAGGAAGTTCGATAAACATATAAAAAGGTACACTTAAGAGACAATTTCATCCAAACTTAGGGATTCATCGCTCGGAACGGGAGGGCGTCGTAAAAACGTTACCCCTATAAAAAGCGGGTAATAATGATATTCTGGCAGGAGAGAATAATTGTAAGACAGCGCGTAAACTCAGGCTCGGATGCCTTGCCACAGTTTACGACGATTCGCTACTCTCGAAGATCTTAATTAAACCGGTTACAAATGGGCTCATCTAGGACAATGGGAAATGTATTAATGTTTGTTTGTGTGATGTAATACGTCCATGTATTGTATATTTGAAGCTTGTGGCTTTTTTGGCGCAGTTTCTCCCGGATGCTTGGTACTAAAGGTTAGCAAGAAATGGATAAGAAAGGAAAAAATTAGATAAAGGATAAAATAGCAGCGCTAAACGTCAACAAGTCTAATATAAGAACACCTTTACAGAATTGTGTAATGCTTACATGAAACACGCAACAATTAAATACTAAAGTTACTGAATAAATTGGTTCAAATGAAATTCGATTAATTTTAACAAAATGTACGTAGTGTTCCTCGTATGGATTAGGTTTTATGTTTTTTTATAAGTTGACCTTGCGTTTTACCACTAACTACACTAGTCTGTGACGGAGCACGCATGTAATATAGTTGAATTATACAATATTCAGACTATTGTGTTACGAAGTCCATGTGTTGATAATTTCGTAAATGTGCACTAGTAAAGCTTGAGGAGTTTAAGGATCTTGCTTCTAAACAGCACCTGCTCCACTAGCTAAACGCTATTTCCGACCAACAGGCATAATTACATTACACACGTGGACACTATTCATGCGACTTTAGCACTTGACATCCGTTCTTTATTGACCCTTGTCAATAATTATAATGGAATAGAGATCTGGCACGCGACTCCTTACATAAACGTAGAGTAACGCGCGAGCGACGATGGCAATCAATGGATAGGCCCCGTCCCCGAGTCGCGACCGTAATGAAGTATGACCCAGTTTTCGCAAACCGGTCGCCAGTGCGCGATAAAGCGGAGTAAACATACAAGTTTGATAAATGATTCAAAAAATCGCGAGCGATGCGCGTCCTGGCGCGTGCTATTCAAATAGGGATGCCATGTGAGAAAAATTCAGTGTAATAAAAAAGGGAAAAACAAGAGACGCTCATTATAATTCTTATCAAACTCCTCAAGGCGAAAAATGTAAACTACTCGACAAGCTGGATTAGTCCGTGGTCGAACAAGCCAGTGACAAGCCCCAGGGGTATAAAGACTGATGGCAGTCCTATGAGGTTCGTGATGCGCGACATAAAGCGTTCGTTGTCACCGACAGAGGCGACACGACAACGCGCCGCGACGACTAATGACTGAAACAAAGCGAGGTTGTTTGTCATCAATGTCATCCCTGTCTTTACGCACTGATATCCGTGTTTAATATAGCAGCATATGGAGCAACCCTTTGTCTTCCGCCTGATTAGACGTATATTAAAAAGGGAATTTTACGGGGGAAATACTTTGGTAAAAAATGTTATAGTTTCAAAATGGTTTTAGATTCTTATTTGTGTGATTTGCTTACTTTAAGCATAATCGTTTAATTAAAAATGTTTGAGTCAAATGAAGTAACACCGATGATGTCGTCAGAGCGACTTTCCGCATCCAATTTGCGTGTTTGCAATAAACGTCGAAAGAACAATGGTCGCCGTCGTTAAAAGCATAATTCTCATTGTAATTGTATAGCCGAACTGTAACTAAGCCGGCTTATCGCGTAAACTGATGGTTTGTTTGCTTGACCACGCCGTCACGCAACGTGACACGCTCGCCTTATTCGTGTCGAGTTGACCATTTTCCTTGTTTAATTATCCAATTTGACAATATACTTTACTCTAATTTATGATAAACAACGTTTAATGCCGAACGGTCACTGTAAAAAAAGTAGAACCGTTCCTAAACTATGACAGTTTCGAATATACAAAGTGTAAATCAGATAACTGAAAACTTGAAGGTTGCAAAAGCAACATGATGCCCATGAAATTTTTTGGTGAGGTTGCACATTTAAAGGTGCTAGATAATTAAAACTGGACTAGACTAGAGCGCCGCTAAATGTCATGTTTAACGTAACAAGAAACGGCGAAGCGCAGCTGACAAGTACAAATTACGAGTGTAGAGTACTACCTAGACCTACTTAGCAAAACATACCTTATATAAATAATCAATTAATATCTTTTGAAATAATTAAGGTGTTTGTAAATATACACATTAAACTAACTTAAAATAATAAAAAACAGTTTTTGTCAGAGGTATTCAGTATATCCATTTACACCTTGTATAAAAAGTTTGGTTTTGAAGTAAGCTAACTTCGAATTAGGTACTTGTATAATGCCAAAGTATTTTCCAATTTATCCTGCGATTTTCCACGTCTGGCTCTAGCATCTAAACGTTCCGACATAGCTGGTTAAATACGGGTTACATATTTTTCCATCGCATTCCTTCAGCTAGTATTACTGAGCTGGTCAACGGTCTTATTGCTACTTTCGGAGCTCAGCAGGGGTATTTTAATTCACTCGGAATGATACCCCTGTCGGATGCGTCTGTCTTGTTCATTTATCTATCGGAATCGCATCCCGTCAGAGAAATTTCCCATATAGACTCGACAACTCAGCTGCATAAACACGGATATAATATCAAAAATATTTCTCTGTCGGGATGCGTTTCCGAGATATAAACGATCAGAAACAGTTGTTTCTTACACGCAATCATTCCGAATTAAAATCACCCTGCAGGTCTAACTAGATCCATCATTTTATCTCGGAACAATACGAGACGGGTGTGCCATTCCAAGCCACTCTCGAGCCAATACTCTAAACAAAAGATTCACAGATTTCCAAAGTTTGCGCGAAGCAAATCTCGTACATATCTCATAACTTTCGAATTGCCGACTTTGCGATTGCTGACTCGCCAGTGAGTTATTGAGTTTCTAGCGTGCATGGTTCGATATAAACATTATTCGAGAAATACCCTCACTTCAAACTGAAGATATGGTGGAAAATCTAATATTCATAAACCTAGATAACGCAAACAAGATTTCCACGATATATAGTTTATAGTTGTTATTAGCGCCGCCATCGTTGGTGGTGCGGGCTCCTTAATATTTTATATGTTCACTTTCTTTACAAGTTGTAAAGCCTTTGTCGATTTGTGAGTGGAGTCGATTGGTCACGCATGCGTTGACTTTATTACATTAATGGCTTCCCTCGTTGCATGTACTTGTCGATTACATTCCGATGTTGATTTGATCTATGGCTGTGATGAATGACTGTGCCAAGAAAAGGTAAGTGATGGAACACAAACGATCGGGAGTTATATGTTTGTACCGTATGACCAGTATCTCGCCTAGTCTTAAGTGACGAATTTGTCAAAAAAGGCGAATACGCTAAACGTAGATTAGAGCTGGCTATCCCAAAGAAACACAGATAGCTGCTGCTTGGCAGATTTTCAACTTGAGAGTGAACTTGAGAAAATGATATGATTGCATCAAGATGCTTTCCTTCACTGAAAGCGCAAGCTCATTGTTGAATTCGAGCCACTGACCTAAAGACCAGCCTATATAACTACCACTGAGCTAACATCGATTTAAATCGGTGTTAGAATTAAAAACATAAAAATCTCTCGCCATTTGATTGGTACTGTAACGTGTCACAATGGAGTAGGCAATCGCTACAAAGCTGGTCTGCTAGATGGAGCTACGGCTTGTAAGCGGGAAAGAAATACATCATATCAAGAATTTCGCAGTCAACACCGATTGTTCCCATAGCCTAGTTGGTTAAGGCGTCTGGCCCGGCTTGTCAGAAGGCGCAGGTTCGAATCCTGTTGGAAGCGAAATTTTTGTGATGTAATATATATTAGTGTGAACATTCGCTAGTTTCGGTTAAGACTATAAAATATATTTCACATACAAATCTGTATTGTATGAATGAACAAAGAAACCTAATCTACAATAATATAGATGCAAACAATAATATATTACAATACACTTGCCACAGTCGCGTAAACTCCAGTGGTTTTTCTCGTATTTGTAAACCACACATCAATAAACAAGCATCAATTTATTGGATTTATAACCCAATCCAATAAATAATCCAAGATCTAGGTTCTCGGTCAGTAGCCATATTGCTTTTAACTGCATGCATAATTTAAACATTCAATCGCGTCCTGTAGGGTGATCTAGCACCCTGCTCGTAAACCGTGGTAAGTCTTGTTCGGCTGTTTCTAGTTTTTGCTCCAGTCCATCTCTAGAGCACGTATACAACGTGAACCAGCATTACTACCGCTCAATGCAGCGTGTTTGAGGAATCCTCGTAAATTTACTTGTACCAGATTATTTCGTTTCTCACAGCTTTATCCTTATGTAACTGAAGTAATTGTCGCTTCCACTGTAACTTTCTTACTAATAGCAGTTCCCATCAATATACCATCATCTGTAGTTGCAATATTACTTGAGAGTAACATTTCCATGTTTAGGCACTTTGCTTTAGCGGTTCAGTTAATAACACTTTCTTATTTTATATCTGTTACAGTTCTTACTTTAGATTTAAACTCTATTTTAGTATGTAATTAGTAGTTATTTTTATCTTTGTACTTCCTGTCGTTAGCGCATCCTGTTAAACCTTTGTCCTATATTTTTAAACTTAGCAGCAGTTCTCTGTCACTTTCTGTACAAAAATCGAAATCTGTGTTCAAATCCAAGCTTTCAACATTGTCACGTTCTATTCTCAGTCAAATTAAATTTTATCTCTCGAAAATTTTGCCAGTCATATCGGATTTGACAAGTTAACGCTTAATAGTCCGCCCTGGGGGACTCATCCTAACGGATTCTCAACAGTATGATGTTCCATTTACACTTAATATCTTAATGAATCCAAAAATAGTAGGTTATTTCGGTAACATTCTATTTAAATTCGCGACTGATCTTGTGTCATTTGACTCAATTGAAAAAGTTATGAACGAATCTGTGAGTTTTATACTTTTCGGATTTAATAAAGGCTCTGATTCTGCTCTGTTTACGTACCCGTTGCCTTTATGGATGTTATAAATTACTATAGAACAAATTTTTCTAATACTTTTATCATCGCTCGCCATGCATTTCTACTTGCAAACTCAAACTAACCGCCGCGCGTGTTTGAACTGTTTCAACTATCGTAAATAACATGAGTAAATGTCTCAACGTATTCCTCTGCTCATTTAAAAGTGCCAGTGCAGTAGCAATAATAAGTCGTGGAATAAAAAGTGTGGCTGTTGTGAGAGTTTCAGTGGCGTTGTTTTATTTAGTTCATAATACCGCGCCTGCCCGCCGCTCGTTCGCCGCGCCGCGTTTGTGAATACGATCACTAAGGTAGCGGGAGCGGAGAGCTTGGAGTAAGCGGGTAAATTGAATTAAGCCGCTATTAACATTAACTTAATGCACAATTGTATGTGGCAAATTTTTTTGTGATCTACTTTGATTGTAAAACATTGTTTCTTTATAAACATAAAACACTTTTCTGTTATTTATGTTATTTTTTGTGTTCCTTCTTAAAATCCAAGGTAGATCGAGGTAGAAGGTTGAGGAAGTAGTATCAAGTATGGCAAGGTAGAAGTGAAATCTATTCCACCAATCTGTCTACCGCAACGATAGTTGGTGTAATGTTAGTTGTAACAGTTTTTATATATCAAACCAAAACTTTGGAAATTCAGTAACTTAATAATATTCTATATACTCTTAAGGTAAGGTAAGGCCAACACAATATGACAAACTTTTCGCTTATAAAACAAAAGGGTATGCTTTATGAATACTGCGAGCTCGTACGGCCTAGTTCGAGACAGACAAGGTTCTGTACGAATCATGGTCATTAATCTGAGGCCGCATAGTGGCTTGTGCAGATTGCTTCACACTTATTGTTACATAACGCATTGACTTACCGAAAACGTTTCCTGCCTTGTAACCTTTATTTGTTTTTTTTTATACGATTCTAAATTCTTAATTCGAATGTTTAATATTTTATATGACGGATATCTCTTGCTTTTGTTGATCTAATGTAACTTAAAAAAAAAAGGCTTTGAAAAAATTGAATTCCAGAGTAACATCTATTTTAAACTGTCATGGTCATATCAGCACTACGAATATTATCATTAGAAATGGGATATTTACTATGTGTGCTATTTGATTCGAGTTTCTTTGGAAATTAAGTGCTAAATTTTCCGTTTCTAATGATAATATTCGTAATGCCAGAGTAGGTCCTGGTTCGATGATACTTATTGTAGGTAAGGTATGGTTTATTCAGATTGTTTTATTTACTTACGATGCTCGCGATTCCTTTTTTACTATAGCACCAGTCTAAAAGTATAACTTTATAATACACGCTTTAGCCAGCTAAAGCCACGTCCAGACGTGCCTTTATGCATTACTGTATTTTTCTGAGTAATTTGTAACTACCACTAAACATTTTTATTTTACCTATTGGTAGACGTTTCGGC
Organism: Crocallis elinguaria; assembly: GCA_907269065.1. NCBI lineage: Eukaryota > Metazoa > Arthropoda > Insecta > Lepidoptera > Geometridae > Crocallis > Crocallis elinguaria. Next base: position 7,796,375 of record OU026076.1, read on the forward strand.
TTTTCGAAATATCTAGTGTACTTTATTCTACTTTTATAAAATTATGATGATGTTTTAATACATTATGCTTATCATAGTTAACGTATCGTAGATACTTTATTTTCATTAAAAGTGTTCTTACATTACTATTTATTAATTGTAATAATAGCTATTAAAAAATTGTCGATTCGATTTCCATCTTCACATCTTCGGAGACCATCGTCAAACCGAGACCAAAAAATGGGACCAAATTTTAACTATATTGTGATGGCCTTTTAAATGAAGAAAATTTATATCGGTCCTAAATATTTTATTACATTCACTAAAGGTAAGTAAAAAAATATTAGTAGAAAGTCGGATAGAGCACCTCTAGTTTTTTGATATTGCTTAAATACAAAATCTTCCTGCCTAGGTATATAATGTTTGTACCAACACAAAACTAATAGCCATTAACGTTATAACCATTATACCATACCATACCATTGATACTGACAGTAAAGCTCACATTCTAAAATAGAGACGTCCGCTCCTTAATCATCAATCACAGAGGAAGATTACACTTATTTGCCATAAGTGACGTGTTTAAATTCAACGCAAGTTCAATTCGACTCGGCCGTTTGACCCAGAACAATGTAAAGTATCATTTGTTACGAAACATTACTTAAATATGTACATAGTCCCTTGACCCACTTGTTCCAGGTGCTATAAATTATGACCAACATTGTTGAAGCCATACAAAAGCCATTGTAGTCACTGGAGATGCGCAAGAAAGTTTCACTGGAAATAACATTCGTAAGACGAATACATTTAGTTTGCTCTTTTGACTCGTGCTATAATCTTCTATACATATCTATACAACTAAATAAAATTGAAGTGTCTGTTTGTAATATCAAAATAACAGCTTTTTACTAGATGCATATGAAAGTATATACGGGATACACCAAAACAGCCATTTTTAAAATTTTTGTCTGTCTGTCTGTCTGTTTGTTCCGGGTAATCTCTCAAACGGCTGAGCCGATTTTGACCGGACTTTCAATGGCAGATAGCTGATGTTACAAGGAGTAACATAGGCTACTTTTATTTTGGAAAAAGAATTAGGGTTCCGCGCAAAAAAATAATAACCATGAAACCGCGCAGGTGAAACCGCGGGGCAGCAGCTACTCGTAGTATGTCCATAAAACGGATGGTCATTGATGAGACGCTAAAAATACACGATTTGTCGTTAGATTAAACGTTGCTATGACTTTTAATTTCATTTAACACGCAACACAAAAGAAAGAATAACAACGTAACACCTACGTAATACTCGTAAGTATTAAAATAACATGAGGCAAAATGTAACCTTTAGACCAACATGTCCGTAACTCTTCATTTGCCATCAGACGCGGATGATCATCACGGAACGTGTGCCGTTCACCCTTGACATTCATTCTGGCTACAGAAGAGCCCGTGTTCAGCAAATACAATTTACATTGGTAATAGCCGCTTTATTGTTTAAATGCGTGCGGATTTAGGCCGATATTGGGGATTTATGAAATAAGTACGGCAAACGCCCGCGATATAGAGTAGGGATTATATGAATAAGTGAGCGTGCGGTGCGGTGGCGCCAAAATGAAACATTTATGAGGATAACTCTTTAGAGGTGCTAAAAGCGCCGGCGCGTGTTGTGTTGACTCGCATTGTTTCTGGTAGTTCACTATTGCGAGATTACCATACCATTTTGTCTAGAACTATTACAAAGGCTAGTATTCACGCTAGTAGATGGTTTGTTAGCGAACGAATGAAGTGTTAAAATGAAGTCGTAATTTGAAATTGTTTTGCTGTTCTCAGGTCTTCATTGCCTATAATTATTCTAGTGCCTCTAAGGTTTCCTTCTTGCTTTTTACTTCCAATTATTGGTCCAATTTGCCTTTAAACTTTTGTCGTCAACAGTGTCGTATTAAACACGATCTCCTATGACATGACCTATTTCTTATCGGGCACTTTCTAGTACATATTACCGCCTCTGGACGCCGATATGAGGTATGGCCCTCGGGAGACTCTCGGGAATTGATTCCGACGCTGGCCTAGAAAAATGTACAACACAAAATGTGTATAGCTACTGGATATCGCGTAACATGACCATATCCCGTAAAATAGCGTGTAGTCCGTTTATAACTAGGGCTGGAACTCGTTATTAGAGTCCAGGGTTTTGTATACAAGTACTTTGCCGAAAGTGCTGGGCTACATATTATATGTAGCACGTTACGATAAAGTTTCGTGTGACATTGAGATTGGCTGAAAGGCTTTCGTGAAAGAAAAATAAATATCAGACTTCACACAGTAGCGACATCTTGCATTGAGGTTTAATGCGGTAGTTTATATTACTTACCTCATGAGAATTATTTTTATGCTGAGACTTAATACAGTGGCAACATCTTGCATTGAGGTTTAATGTGGTAGTTTAAAATTCAAATTTTGTGTCTAAGTAAATCATTATTTAGGGATCTGTACTTCAAAAATATATCATAAGGTATCATAGGTCATAAGATCTCGACTTACTAGAATATACAGCAAAATTACTAGATACAAAGAGAAACTGATGAAACCATCGTCCAGCAGATAAAATAATAGCAAAACATGAAAACAGGAGTTCGTGTTTCCTCACTACGTATTCTGCAAAAATATTGCCACATTTTGGAGCAATCCGTCTCCATACGGGAATTCGGAAACAACGTGTACCAAAAACTAGTGAAGCTCCTGTAGTTTTGCAACATGACAGACATCCCTAGTAGACATCCCTAGTATACGCTATCGCTTCGGCACGATATCAGGAATTTATTGGCATTTGACATTGGACCACAGTCGCCGCTATAGCGCCCCTCTGACTTCCTTGTAATCAATTCTGGGTGAAATTAGAGGGTTATAAGTTTTGCTAGTACTTAGCTTGCATTTTGTGCTCCATTATGTGGAATGGGTTGAAAGGTTCTTCTCTTATTTGCTACATTTTTAGATTCTTTTTATGATCCTTGATGATTGAAATAAATGATTATTCTTATTAATTTCCGTAAACTACGGATTGGTCTACCGACTGGTTGGCTATTCTTACTTATTTAGTTTATTGTTTTCCTTGTTGTTCATCGTTTCTTAAGACATATACATGTCGTTAAATTGTTTTTCAAGGTTAGCTTCTTTAACTTTTTCAACTTTGCGTCTCTTATAACCCATAATTGGATCTCTGCAAGTCCATGGACTGACTGTAGGTTATCAAATTGATACAACATTGATAACACAGAAGACCTTATTTATTTTTTTGTTTCTTAGGTGCAACTTTAAATAACATTTGACTCTAACAGCCCAACAAAGGTCCGTCCCTATATTTAACGTTTCCATTAACAATCATCAAATTAGGACTCATTTTTAAAGATTCCTGCAACTTTACGAGTAACGTTGTCATTACTTATATTATCAATACATTGGATCCGTTTTGCAAATTGAATGAGAACATAATAATTTAAAAAATTATAATAAATAAGTTAAAGTGTCTCTTTTTATAGTTGAATAAAATCTACGAAATAACACTCAACTAAAACGCATCGCCTTTTTCAACTTTATTTCTTTAGAATGGATTATACCTAAATATGGCTTATCAGAGGCTCTTAAACATTCACGTCAGTCAAAGACAAAGTATAGAAATACTACAGCACTTATCGTGATTCTATAACTGCAATATTATACAAGCAACATTATATTCGTTCCTTATTACCGCGTCTGTTCGCGTATAAAATAATAAAAAAAACTAGTCACGTCTGCATACAAATATGTCTGAGGTCTTCAGTTGCCTGATTACGAAACATCGGTTGGTCGTAGTTGATTAAATGCAAATTGAAGAAATTACTCGTATCTTCACTATTCTCCAGTACTCGGGCTGTGGGCGTATCGAGGGGAGGGGATTCAATTCCACTTTGCTAACCCGGCTTCTGGTTACCGTGGATTGTATTTCATACAAGTTTGGTTTAGAATGAATATTTTGTCTATATATGTATAGCGTATCTGACACATTAATAACTTAACTGCGTTTTTAGTGAATAATGTTTGTTGTAATTATGTCTACTTCTATCGATACAAATGGTCTATCGATTAAGATGTTTACGATACGATTAATCGATTTGTAACTAGAGCTATTTTTTGATAACGTGTCACTAAAGTCAAGTTCAGTAATCGATTCTATAAATCTGTACACGTAGCTAATGTTACCCACGGCTACTTCTGTGTTTTAAATTGGACTGCTAGACGACCTGCTTTTTTCCTATTTTTTAACATAAGAATTTTCCAAGATGTAAAACTTTATGTTGACCTCATTGGTACACAGTGTACAAGTACTGTAAATATGTATGTGTAAAATGTAAGTGAATGCGACCCAGCCGTTTTGTCGTGAGTACAAACAAAATATGTACAAACAAACTTTTACTTTAACTAAATAAGGGATTGCCATCTAGGTCATAGAATTTTTTACTTAGCTTGCGTTTAAACACACTGTCACCTGTTCTTAAGTATCTATGCGGTCGATGTTGAAGCTCGCTTGTTTGAAAGTTACCGGTATCTTTCAGTTTGGTTGATTACCTTAGCCTTGCCTTGGTCATTGGCTAAGATTCAGAGATGAGTCTAAGCCTATGGACTTTTGCTTCCAAAGATGTATACAAATTTGACATATGGAAGCATGAAGTTCAAATCTTAACGTTAAACCCTAGTATTTAGGTCACGGTGATATTCCGACGTGGTTCTAAAAGATTTTACTTCCCCCATGTCCTAAATGCGTTCATGGCCCAGTCTATCTACCGGTAGGAGACGCAAACTGGCGAGTTCCATGCAAATGCGATGCACATGCTCTGGGTATTAATGCCGGCATTGATTCGGGTAATGACGTCGCCTTGCGGGATGTTTTGCTCGTCCGTCGTGTTTATCTTCCGATTGTTAATGAGCTCCGGTCTCTGCTTGATAATAACATAGCTGTTCATTATGCACCTTTGGAAATTATGTCACTCGCATTCTAGAATTTGTATTCATTGGGCGAATGCCTTTATTATCTTGATTATTTTGTGTAGTTAGGTCTCTCTATTTGTAAGCAACATCAGATCAGGTCAAGCGACAAATTTAAAACACTTAGAAGCTATTGATACAGCTTGAGCATACCATACACAGGCTTAATAAATCAAACACGGTTTTAATTGGTCATTACCATTTTCATTCATTAAGCTCGCTTGCAGAAATTATAATCGTAATTGTATTTATATATATACTACAGCCATACTTATGAAGATGGAAATATGTTCCTTGTAAGTAAATACAATCCTTTAATGTTAAATTAATGGCCTCTTAATATAAACCTTCAGGGTAATTCAGATTAAGGACGTAGCCACATGAAAATCATAATGTAGAACAATTTACTTCTACATTAGGATAGGTAGATATATATTTATTCAAGACGGAGAATTAGATTGAATAAGGCGGTAATCTAGGCATTATAAGATACGACCTCGGAACGAACGTCCTGAGAAATTATGAAAGGAGTTATCTACTTTTTACGACACAAGCGGCCACTAAGAAAATATTTCGCCGTCCCATAATCCTAAAGGGCATGAAATATGTTGGGCTAGGATCAACATGAAAGAAACTTATTTATCGGATAGGAAGCGAGGTCGAATGGTTACCTATAACGCGAGTTACGGCTCGATTGCTAAACTGGCAATAATAAAACTGTTCTTTAAAGTAATGTTGCTAATAAGTTCGAAACCGAAAACGATAAAGTTTCTCATTTCATGTTCCTAGTCTTCATTAGTTGGTAAATCTGATGTGAGCCGTAGAATCAAACTTTCAATGTGTGCATTTGATATTCCTTTGTTGTAATCCGGTACAGTAGCAAGTTCTCCATTGTGAGAGGTAGATATACTTGCAGCGCTCTGTTTATGCACTCGGTCGTCTGCATACAAAACAACTGCTGCCTCCTCTCTACTTATGTACAAACTACGATAGGAAAGTTATAAAAATGTCTCGCTACCTTTGTCGCGAGTTAGACATATCAATTTGTTGATATGCGGAGTCGCGGACCTGTTCGAAAGTATTCAATGCCCTTGTGTGGGGAAATTCGGCAATATCGAGTTACGGTCCTTGCTCTGACATCTCACGGAAAGTTTTCCGAAACCGTATTTTGTACACATATCATATAGATAGTTGTTTTGTTGTTGCCTCGGTCAGCCCCTTTAAGTATATTTGATAGATAGATAGACTTGACTCAGAAGTGCGTCAGTATTATGGCTTCTATTCGTGCAATAGGGCAAACATTTGTACTCTTAAATGACGACAGTACTCGCCGCGCGCACTCGTTTGGCAAAATGTCGTTCGCGATTATAAGGTTCACTACGTCTTTGCTATTAAATGTTTGGTTCGCGAAACGTTTGCTATGCGAGCAAACTGCGCGTTCGCGAACCGAATACTCCCGGTCAATATCATCTTGAAACAACTCTACTATTTGTTCCGTATGTTTTTATTGTGGGAGTTGGTCATCATATTTCCTGGTTCCCTAGACACAAGAAATCTTAGTTATAGGTCAGGGTTTACGTGTGTGATCGTTTGGTGTTATTTATCTATTGCGACGTAAAGCATATTAAGATAAGAGTATGCTCTAAATATGATCATAAAAGAAAGTCGTGAGAGAAGTGAAGTGTTCCGTTCTTTGAAAAGTTATGGGACCTTTTCGTAGAAAGTACAGCGGCAGTTTTCTATAAAAGGTCAAACGGTCGGGTTAAATATTCAATTGTTTCATGCTAGTTAGGCACCGACGCGGAAGCTCGCGTGCTCGGCGCGTATCCTCGCTAAACTTATTATTGCGCTTTGAGAAATATAATGAGACTGCAAGAGTAATGCTTGCGGACTGGAAGAATTATGTTCCTGAAAATGATGTCTTAAAGAGTTATGTATATGGAATATGTATATACAAGCTGCTGTTTTCCAAAGTCATGGAACCTTATTTTAATTGGTTATGCGCAGTTTGGTCTCTAGACCAAACTAGACACAAGAATTTAAAAAGTTACGTACATGAATATTGTTTATGTCACTTTTGTTGCGCTGTCGTGTAACGATGAAAAACATAGAGGGAAGCAGTTGACATATAGTAACATACAGATGAAGCTAGCTGACCCACCAAAACCAGTCCTAATCTCAAACGATAAATATTAAGAAGCTGGAACAATACTAAAACGGTTGTAAAACAACCTTCTATAATTTTCGTCGAAACAATTAATTGTTTGATTTGTAATTGTTCACAACCGAAGGAAATCACGCGTTAAGTCGTTTGTTTAACAACTCAACTTTGCGAAGTCACGTTGCTTGTGGGCGTTTTTAAGGCTTAGCTATTTGGATCGATATTGGTAGATTTCAAAGGTTACTAAGCAGTTTTGTACGAAGTTGTGTAATGACCTAACAGCCTCGGCCATTTGGACGGACTGGGAAAAGAGTGAGCTTGGGCCCGGCTTGAACACAAGCTTAGCTTACAAGGCTAAACGATAGTCTAGTGATATTATATTTCGTAATTCGAAACAGTCCTAAACAACCTATAACCCAAAACTACAAGCTGGATATAAATTTGAGTTTTCAAATTGGGACAGTCTAGTTGCTGGAGCCTGCTTCCCGGACAAACCAATGGAAGTTGGAAGCATAGGAGCATAGTCTGCTTACTCCACGCTCTGAACGAAAGACTTAAGTGTAGACTCATGTCAATTTGGTGTCAATGATGTCCAAGTTACTATTCGAAAAAAACTTCCATACAAAAATTAAGCTTCTTTTGTTTTGTAGAAATAATTACTTGATGATAATAAATTTAAATTAGGTTACTTTTACGCAACTGCTGCTGGCTTTCCTTGTGGAGATTGGATTATCACACATCACGCAAAAAGTTCCGATAAATGACGTAATAAGTACATACATAACAAATTGTGATTATTACTGTTAAAAGCTGTTGTTTGATTTAATGTGTAATAATAGCGAAAACCTAAGAAATTAACCTAGAATACACAAATGTTTGATTACTGAAAATTATATTCTTCCAGTTATTGAAAATGTCATTAATTTCCTCCTGAATTCTATTTTCTTGTCGTTTGAATCTGTATCTTCGATTGGTTCGTCGCTTGTTTCCGTATCTCTAGGGACTTCTTTAAAGACCAGCTTTTGTGTATTTATTTGTTCTTATTTATTTGAGTTTCGCAGGTTCTTTTTTTCATCGTTTTTACAATTGCCATCATGAATTGTGTTGTGAATGTATATTTAAGCAAGATATGCATAGCACGAGTGACGATAATAGCGCGGCTTCCTAGGATGCATCATACATAGTTGTGAATAAATCTTATTAACTTCCTTATAGCGAAGGGAAAGGCCTCGAGACGTGTCGTCGACGGATCGCATTGACCCGTTTTACGTGTACACCGTACTGCGAAAATATCTTTAATGACTTCCAACCTTACCACCTACGTAATAAAGTTCAGAAACTCACCTTGGAGAAGAGCGCTTAAACACACGAAGGTGACATAAAAGCACCGGCAGGGAAGTAGCAGAGACGCGACGTGTAAGCGAAATAAGGAAATTCTTATCATAAATTTATGTCAAAGTGGAGATACTGATACAAGTAATCGTGGATAGTAACAATGAAAATCGATACTGATCATAACACGTGTATCTAGCGAATATCCGAATAAAATCCCTTCAACAATTTCCCAGTCTATAGTCATGGATTGCGTAAATCGTATGCGAGCTTTTGCAGTAAATTGCGAACGCACAATGCATTCTCCCATCCGATAGCCGGTTGGCCAGGTGCCTTGTAGAACCAATAGCATTCAGGGAATTTCCCGCAGCGACTGTACCACGTTGCCGCGACCTCGTGCGTTGAACAAAGAGGGCACGTGCCCAGAATTCTGTCCATCATTTTGTTTTTTATTTTTCTTCAAAAGGGTATTTTCCGTTGGCGTGTCGGTAATCGAATCATGTTATTGGGTATGACATTTCGTTTCATTGGGAAGGTTACGCGTGGTTGCAATTTAAACGGGTGAAGTAATGGAGTTGTGTGGATTGCATCATTAAATGTATTCGCTGTTGTAACGTCTTATTGATCTCCTTGTCGCGGTTTCTTGTTTATTGAGTGCTGTTAACCAAGATTTACTTTTGAAAAAGTAAAGTTACCGCCCTGATATGCATTTTTATTAATAATATTTATTACACTATCTATATCTATGCATACATACAAACAAATAAATAAAATTGAAGTGTCTGTTTGTAATATCGAAACAACAGCTTTTTACTAAGTGAATATGAAAGAATTCACGGTTCCTAACACAATTATTAAAAGTTTTGTCTGTCTTTCTGTTTGTTCCGGCTAATCTCCGAAACGACTAGACCGATTTCGCCGGGACTTTCATTGGCAGATAGCTGATGTTACAAGGAGTAACTTATAGGCTACGTGGAACAAAACCGCGAGGCACAGCTAGTTAATAATAATTTCAACTATTGTTAATATTTTCTTTTTTAATTGTGATACATTTCCAGTATTCTCTTCCTAACAAAACCCCTTGCATATCCTAACGTGCCTCTTATAACATCCAAATGATAATTATATCAAGTGCAGACATTATAGGCCGCTAATTAGTACCATGCTTTGCTTAGCACGCGGGCGGGCGCATGCGCCGGCGCACGTGTCAACGCCCGCGGTCAAGCGTTATTGGTCAGTGCCCGCCATTGTTCGAGAGTACATACATCCCTCCCTCCACTTCTTAACGGCTTGCCCCTCCCCGCGCAGTTGTAAAACTACCCGCTGAGTGCGCAATCACATGAGTGATTCCAATTCTAGTCGGTAGTGTACCTAGTACCAACAGAAAGCTATCGTGACTATTGAATCCGTAGCAGACAAATCAACTCTGATAGAAATCAGTGTCTGTGTTTATCAAGGCTATAACTATCTTTATCAAATAATTAGCTATTTTACTCTAAAATTTTCTTTCTAGAGCTGTCTGTACTTTCTGATATTAACCGGGTATTAATTGCTTATCTTCTCTTATAGTATAGTAATTTTCATAGGAATCCCTTGAACTTTTCGAATAGGCATTTGAAAGATAAACCATCAATTATATCTAATTAACGGTATGCTATCCGTATTAACGGACATCGATTAAATTCCCTCGCAGTTCGATGTTTAATTACAATCCAGCCATAATAAGGGTTATTAAAACTTACCCATAATGTGTCTTGAGCACAATCGCTATAATAATTTGTTCGTGAACTTTCGGTGCTTTATTGAATTAATGATTAGCTAATATTATGGATGTTTATGATAATAATATAACATATAATAACAATGATTTTTGTTAGTGGGAGGACTAACTCTTCTGCTAGTGTCCGTCTGGGTTAGTACCACCGCTTTGCTCGTGAAGTCTGCCGCCAAGCAGTAATGTGCAAGCATTACTGTGTTCCGGTTTGATGAGCAAAGTAGCCAGTGAAATTACTGGGCTTATGAGACTCAATACTTAATGTCTCAGGGTAACGAGCGCACTGCAGTACCGCGCAGGCCTTTGTGTTTCAAAGTTCTGAGTGGCACTGCAATTGTTATGGGCCGGCGTTATGCTTACTATCATGAAAATGACCAGCTCGCCTCGTTAAAAATAACATAAAAAATATATATATATATTAGAATTAGAAAATGTCGCTTCTGGGGGGTTTTCTGGTGGGCCCATCATCCTCGGCTGGTTATATGAGCAGGCTTCACGTATTGAAGTGGATGAAAGCGTTTCCATTCACACCAATTCGCATAGCAAATCGCGTGTCGTTCACAACAAAAGGACAATGGTAATATAACGGGCCGTCAATTTTGTCAGCCGGCTCTGTCAGAACTCTGATCATATCTGTGCACCTTATCCCTTAGTAATAAGGGTTGGATTCAGCTGTTTGGGTCTAGGCGGTATTGACTGAACAAGCGTGGCCGATTATTGTGGTGGCTAGGCTCCGAACTATCTCCATTTTAGCATTTGAAAGACAGTACATGATGTCCGTAGCTCCTTACTAGCGTATAGGTATATATTGACTCCCACACTCTGATACCGTTTGGTCTATACTCTATCTAGGCTAATAGTTACATTTTGCGATTGATACGTTCATTCCACTTAAGACATGCTACGACTAGAACTGTTGACCAAAAAAAAAGGAGGAGGTTCTCAATTCGTTTGTATTTTTTATATTTGTTACCTCAGATTTCCGTTTCATTTATAAACCGATTTGGTAAATTATCTTTTTTTTATTTCAAAGGATACTTTCAGTCCCATAGAAATTTAATCGAAATCAGTTCAGTACTTTATCGCTTTTTTAAAGCAATTTTTTATGTTTAGTTTTGTCTACCAACTAGTACCAACGCGACGGTCAAAGGTCTCAACTCGTTTGAGTAAAGGCTTGTTTCGGTGTTACAAAACACCAAGCATAATGAAATAAATAAAAAATGTCGTCCAGAAAAGTTGCAAGTTTTGTCACTGTCTACATGTTTTCCGATTTTCGCCGATCGTCGTGCGTGACTACGCTTTGTGGCCTTGTCGCTGTATGGATTATTATTTGTCGGAATTTCTAATTAAACGGTAGCTTTCCTGTATTATTTCAAAGTCGAGAATGTTGAGATTACTTGGTATTGGTACTCCTACATGGTTGAACATATTAAAAGCTAACAAAAAGGCGAGAAATACGCGCACTTCTAATAAATCATATGTTTCATCATCAGCGGCGCAAGTACGGATCTATTCGGGTCGAGAAAATTCGATAAAATTGACAGTTCAAATCGATAAAACCCACTTTATCGATTTGAACTGTCAATTTTATCGAATATTATCGAATTTTATCGACCGAAAATATCCGTACTTGCGCCGCACCTTCTATCTCACTACAAGTTTCAGTTTTGGGATCAAATCGGAAGAAACGAAATGTCTGACGTTAAAAGGTCTGTTTTAAGACAGCTAGAGAAATAGGACCTAAAAAGTCATAGTGGAGAAAAGCAAGAAGCAAAACTGATTTGAAATTCATCGATCACGTGTAAAGCTGGAAAGTTATTCTACAGTAATTACCGTACTGAAAGGTGATTGGTCTTTGACTGTGTATACCTCTATGAAAGGAAAGGAAAAGTATTAGCATTTCGGTTCATTGATCAATACTGAATAACAATTTATTCTTAGAACGTTCAAAGCTACAACGAACTCCGTATTTCTGAAAATAACGCTATAATGAGCAACCCCGATTCATTGAAGAAACTTGAGACCCAAATAAGTCGCAAGCTACCGAACCAAAAATAGGATTTACTGAAGTAGATACCAATATTTATTCAGCATCGATTCAGGAAACAGATAATAGACGACATGTTGACATGTTTAACTTATACTAATAATACACATACTAATTTTTCTTAAAATTAGACTAGTAAAACTTAGATTAATTAAAAAATAGCTAAATAAAACAATTACTCGTATAATAGAAATTACGTTTTAAAATAAAACACACTTAATTAAACATTGAAGGAAACAATAAGATTTAAAATTCGATCCTTTTTTTTATTTCACATTTTATTTAAATCTATAATTAAGCATCCAGGTAAAGGTGGTCGCCCTTTCTAAGTCAATAACAGAATTACTAATAAACTTTTTATAAGGGTCGAATAGTTACACAATGTTTTGTCTCTTTCGATTCAGTTTAAAATTGTCAAAGAACAACAAAGACAAAACATTGTGTAACTATTCCACAGTTATACACTATTTATTAGTAAGACCCTTAACATCAATAAATTAATACCATCGACACGGTAACACGCGAAGTCTCCTCTAGTACATGGATAGAGAAGGAACAAAGCCTTTGTCTTTTGTGTATTTCCCTTCATCAATCTTTTTTTTATACTGTTTGATAATGAACTGGTCGTTTGCCTGATGGTAAGCACAACGCCGGTATTTGCAGTGCCACTCAGAACTTTGAACCACAAAGGCCTGCACGGCACTGTTATGCGCTCGTTACCCTGACACCTAAAGCATAGCAGTTTCACTGGCTGCTCTGCTTATTAAAGCCGAACACAGTAATGCTTGCACACTACCGCCTTGGTGGCAGACTTCACGCGCAAAGTGGTGGTACCAACCCACACGGACACTCGCAGAAGAGTTAGCTCTACCACAAGTGTGACAATCGTTTATAATGTAAATGTTTCTGAAAGAAATAATAATTTTAAACATTTCTAACTCCTCTCGTTAATCGCATTCCATTAACAATACCGATGAGTAAATTGGATTCCACCTTAACGTTACATATTTAATGCTTATAATTGTAGTTTATAGACAGTTAATTTACTTGTTCTATTTTGATCCTTAATGTCTGGGTAATAACTTAAATCAGATATTGAATGAGATTTTCCAAGTATATTCTGATAATAAGATTCTCCGGCATTAGCACAGATGTTGGTACAAACATTAACATGCTTTCTTAATTTACCTCAGGTCTTGTGCGCATTTCAAAGCATCGAACTTGGTTTGACGGTAGCACCTAACTTGTTAACGACTCGCATCAGCGGCTATAACTTGGGACCTATTTCTAGAATACAAGTTCACAAGTTCGGGGTAACACAAGATAAGTTTGTTATTGGTTGAATTTGGCTATTTCGATCTAACGCATATCCGGGTTTGAGAGTTACAATTCCAGTCATAAGTTTTTTCCTAAGAATCCAATAGTATAATAATAATCCAGAGCGAAATAATAAGTGTAAAAATTACCTACCTACATTAATTTTGTTATCTGATTTTGGCACATGATATTTGATAGGTGACGAAACCGGTGCGCACCTCACAGCTCTTTTCATTCAAACTTCTGTCTGGCATAAATATTATTCTCAATTGCAAGTGTAAAACTTACGATTCATCCCATATGGACATATTTCGAAACAGCTTGGATAATAAAATCTGACTAAATTTGTGATTATGGAGTAATAGGCCCTTCACGGATAATAAGAAAATAGTAAATTGACCAATCGCACCGCTACTGCATGCGTGCGTGAACGTAATTGAACTCGGAATTCTTCAATACCGTGCAGATGGAATACTTAATGCGGTTTATACTGTGCGGAGTAATGAAGTCATGATCGTGGGAGATGTTATTGAGCCAGTAAAAAGGAGAGAGACTAAGCGCCCGTCGTGGTTAGACGCAAAAGATGTGGGATCAAATTGGCATATGATGTTTGGTGTGGTCGTAGTAAAAGATAACACTTATGAGAACAGTGCGATGGCCTTTTATACTATTAAATTAGAAATTACATTTACCATACACACACTACACTCCGCTTTGGGACAAGCAAAGTAGGAAGAACTCCACTTTTTAGTAATATCCATATACCATAGTATAGTAATATCCATATATCTTTCGCTTCATCAACTAAACTAAATTATTCGCTTTCGATGATTATTTTACTACTTGAGAGGGACATTCGCTTGACGGTAAGCATACAACAGCCCATTTAGCAATATATACCTGTCTAATATCTATGTTTGTAGTTCTCCAAAATAGGCCTCAAGTTTATCGATGTAACATTGATTTGATTGATATGGAAATTGATCTGTCTAGAGTTTGGAAAATCTTGAAACTCAAGCTCGGTATCAGCTACTTCAACTTTTTCAGACTTTCTTGAGTAAAAATATATTACGTTAATGGCATAAGATCACCTTGAAGATTAAAATACGAACTTGAACCAACGAATAAGTCTCGCTTTTCGAATATCACGTTTCGGTTAAGTGAGATAGGTACAGGTTTTTTGCGCGTCACGTGCATTACTGCATTTTGTGAACAACAAACTGGTTTTCCTTAAGCCCGCACGCAATGAGACAAATTAAACACTTCACAAGGTCTTCACCTTGAAGCGGCCAATCACAACATTGCTCCTTTACCTACCTCACAAAAAGATGCTTATGTGTACTTACCGGCTGATAAGTATCAGTAGTTTCCTGTGCATTTTTCCCTTGGGCTTTATCGAAATACTCACTGAAACGATTGACGCCATTAGAAGCAGTATTCAAAATTGACAGTCTTTGGGTGTTCCATTTTAGGATCTTATCCCTTTGTCTAAGCCGACAAATTTGCTGCGCACTAACATTTCAGTTTGAGCTTTGTGTTAGTTGCGTCATTTTTCAATAACACCTTCTCGATTCAACAGCCGCAGGTGTTTCATTTCATTAGTGACTCAATTAGGACAGTATCCTGAACAATCACACCTATTAGTCTTTGTTGCAATGATAATGTCAAACGCGGTAACCAAACTAAACTCATTTTAACTTTCCTGATAGAAAAAAAGGTGGGCTTATCTATTTAGAGGAGACTACTATATGGATCAACTCGCAATCTAGGCGCCGTAACTTGGACTCCTTTGTCCTGATCGCAATCTCCATAAACCAGCTAAACACCTAGCCGAGATTCCCCTCACGAGGCTCCAGAGGGGCGGACAGGGAGACTGTCGGGCGCACCCCTTCCCTCCCACCTCTTTTAGTTATACGGGAGTTAAAGTGCCTTATGATTTCGAGACTTTGCCCCGCTAAGGTGATCCCGCTCCTTTATTAATCCATAAAAATCTCGGCTTGTAAACGTTGTCACCGAATTATTATAAAGACCTCCCAGAAAATGAAGGTGCGACCGCGACCGGCGCGGCGGGCCGTCGCGTCATATCGCCGGCGCGTGGTAAAAATGTCTTTTAAAACGTATTAAACCCCTTTTTTGCATACATCGTGTGCCGGACTCGCTCGACCGTGTCGCGTGCTGAGTGCTCGACTCCATTGACGACTCCATTTACGGTCCCGTGCAAGTTTGACAGGTGTCACACCTGTTTTGTCAGATCTCGATCGGGAGTTGATATAAGATCTCTTTGTCCGCAGGCCGAGATCGGCGCGAAAGCGAGTTCAAGAAACCAGCGCACGCCCCTCAGAATGGACGCGTCCACAGTCGACATTACGCGTACAACAAGGTAAGGAGAAATTCGCCGGCGACAAAGAATATGTTTTCTCTCATTTCGACGCTGAACGCCGAGATAAATAATAACAGACACGTGGCCTGCGTGCCGAATGCTAGGGGCTCCGGGTGTCCTCTCGACCAACTAGCGCCACAGATTGTGAAGAACCGAGAAAAAATCTTATAATTGCAGGCTTATCGCATTATTTGTTATTGTTACGGCGTACGCTCGTAGCCGATATTGGCGTAGACTGCTGTGTATTCATGATACTTTTAAAATTCTCAAATAAACCTCTTTTAAAATGTTTGCTCCGTCTTTAAAATGTTTGGTGCAGCTGGGCTTATGCTTAACCAAGACCTTCCTTCGGGAAGTTCGCTGCGAGTGTCGATTTTCTCAGTGCTAGCGAACATTATTTATGTTTTGAGCTGCGAAGGCGTGCGCTGGCAAGTTCGCAAGACAAATAAAAGTCAATTACTAAGGATGTTAATTAGGTGCACCTACTCGTGATCGAGCCATTTGCGAGTCACTTCATAATGTATGACGCTTCGCGGCCACACAATGAACTAGTTCATGCCTTTGTAAATTATTCATCCCGAGCTGACGTTCGTATCGTGATACTTTGATTAGATTGCTAAACTGGCAATTCGTACTGACAAACTGCATTTTCAGTAGTTACTTTCTGTCAAGTTTTAGCTAAATTTAACGATTTCAAATTATCAGATACACTGAATTTCTCTTCTACAATATAGAGAAGCTTTTTCTCTACCTTACCTTAAATAAATAAATTTTCATAGATATGTAGGCAGTAATCCGCCCTAAAAATACGTTTTACGAAGAATTGTTCTAAAAATAGTCGAGTGAAGAATAGTAATCGAAGTCATATTGGTTTTCACGAATGGCGATTACAGAACTCTCTAAAAGCTCAATACTTTATTTTACAGCAGCAAAAATAACGCTCACGTATAGGATTGAGAATGCTGGACGTCGTTTAGTTCGATTGAATTAGTTAGTAATACTTATGTAAGTTCATAACGGCCGAAGCGTTTTATCTAAAGGCTCCCTCACTTAGGTGCGTTATTATTTGCTATTAATAACTCCTAATATTATCGCATTACGATAAGGCGTCCGGAGTACAGGCCACATAGTCATGTTGCTTTTTATTTTTTAATGTTTTCAAATACTTTTAGGCCTATATCTCCATAGCTATAGGCTAGGCATAGGCCCTTTGCCATTTTACACGCACTTGAGGTAATAACGACCTCAATAATTGTGTGTAAGATCGCACGCGTCATAATGTAGATAAAATTAATGTACTCGAACAGAAAACGCAATATCGGAGGGCGTAAGGGCGCAACTAGTTCTATTGCGTCGTCGCTATAGTTCTATCGCAGCAGTGTGTAAAACGCGTGTGTCCTAATACAAAATGTACTAAAACCTGATATCGCAATAACGCACGCCAATAATATCGACCGTCGTAAACGCACCGATGTCGGAGAGCCTTTAAAGTTTCAAAAATATCTGCTGGTATTCGTTGACCTAAAAAAAACCGTAAAACTAACTGTGTCGATTCCGCTTTCCAACCCTGAAGCGTATTTCACAAATGACTAGTTTTCATGTTAGTTTCATATTTGACAGGTATTCGAATAAAAAACCTGGTCGTTATTTATGATATGAAAGGACTATGTCCCACTACTATTTAATTTAAAATATGTTAGGCGAATCATTGTCTCCGATGTATGTTTATTTTTAATGTTAATTATAATGAGTATGTGGTTAAACAGGTTAACAGGGTAAACGTATAATAGAACTGGCTCTGAAGTGATGCTGCCGAAACACTGATAGGTGCTAGGTGACAGATTTTTAAGTAGACGGTGTTAGCTAGGTAGATAGTCTACGGTGAAAGTTTATGGTAGGATTCGAACCTTCGCTTACGAATCGAACCGACTGCCATCACTTCAAAATCATTATAAATTCATAATGCTTCCGTCAAATTGACTTTTATTTGTTTTGCACAAGTTATTTATTACCTTATTTTCTTCTTTATTTCTATTATTTCTATTTTTTTTAATTTGCACTTCTAGCTACTCATTTTTTGAGATGCATCGAAAAAGGCCGTAAGATACTTATGTTATAAGACAATTTTATAGAACAAAATTTGACTTAATCCGATAACCAATTATTAATTTCATAGTTGTTTAAAGGTGATTATTCACTTGTAATTTTTTGTACGCATGGCATACATAAGCCACATTTTCTTATCAAGTATATTAACCATACCATTAAAAACTAAACAAAATAGAAGTCAAATTTTTCAATGAAACTTATAAGATAAGGGCTGAGGCCGCCCCTTATCATTAACAGCGGTTACTATAGTTACCAAGGTAACCTTTGGAGAGGAATGAAGGGAGGGGATTGTTTGTGCCCACAGACCAGTAAACCTAGACGCCGCATAATCCAACTTTTAAGAACACAATCGTCAAATGTTTCCGGGGGACGAGGGAAGACGGCGTGTTGTGATTGTTCAGTCTAAACTCATACATCAGACGAGTGAAGACGGCGTGTTGTGATTGGTTCGGCAGCGTTAAGCAGTGATAATGCTTAACCTTGACGAGCAGGGGTTCCCGGCTAAGCGGAGTATATAGGTTTAATGGTCTGTGCTGGTGCCATAGCCCCGGCATTACGGCGCGGCGTGGAGAAGCAGTACCATAGTGTTTTTAGTTGGTAGGCCGTCCACATTTGCCTGAGTCCCACTTAACCACTCTGCCCCGCGGCGGGTGACACCCATGAGTAATTTTTTCCAGATTTTATACAAATCGATGTAATAAAAGTTACATAAATATAAACCGACTTCACATAACATTTTGGTCCATATCTTTTAAACTACTGAACTGATTTTGATGAAACTTACGCTGTTCCCTAAGTTGAAGTAAACATAATTCAATAAAAAAGAACGGTCACAATCCGACTAATATATTCGGACAAATGCGTGTACAAACATACATATACACAATCATACATACACCTAAAAAATTGTATATTTGTTTGGAAGCCCTAATAGATTATCATATGTGAATAATGACTATATTGCAGTTCCAATAATATTTCATACGCACTTGTCGAATTAATAAACTCCTTTTTTGAAATCGGTTAAAGAAGCGGTTGGTAGCGCCTGATGTCGTTAAATATCTGATCAGTGTTTCTGTTGGCACAGAGCGATGGCTCGAGCTCCGGCGGGCCAGCGCACCGGCCGCCGCCTCTCCGGATACCCAACGGATTCAGCCAGCCTCAGGTCAGTTCACACCTCAAACCATATAATTTATTGCTTCATTACAAACATCATCAGCTGGGGAACATCCACTACTGAACATAGGCCTCCCTCATGGAGGGCAGATTTTTCCGTAATACAGCACGCTTGGTAGGCGTCTAAGTGATCGCAGTAGATGTTGCCCCAGGAGGATGCTGCTGCCCATTCCCTGGATATTCCCTTAGCCGCCTCTTACGTCACCCACGGAAAGAGGTAGGGGTGGTATTATTCTAAGACGGGACGACTCGGCCTCGTTTCAGTACATACATCAAAAAACACGACCGATGAATATATGGCAAGGGGAGTACATTGCATTTGTTGTTGGTGGTAGGACTAAATCTTCTGCGAGTGTCCGTCTGGGTTGTTAACACCGCTTTGCTCGTGAAGTCTGCCGCCAAGCAGTAGTGTGCAAGCATTCCTGTGTCCCGGTTTGATGAGCAGAGTAGCCAGTGAAATTACTGGGCTTATGAGACTTAATACCTAATGTCTCAGGGTAACGAGCGCACTGCAGTGTCGCGCAGGCCTTTGTGTTTCAAAGTTCTGAGTGGCACTGCAATTGTTATGGGCCGGCGTCATGCATCAGGCAAACGACGAGCTCGTCTCGTTACCAAAGAGCATAAAAAAATTTTTTTTTTGAGTCCATTTCATTACATTTGGTGTCGAGAGTCGGAACTCTGATAATGGAAACAGGAGGAATCGTGCGTTTAAGTTTTTTGAAACTAAATATAATGATTGTGTAGGTACTGCGAAATAAGGAAACAATTACTCGGCTACAGATTAACGCTATTATCATAAAAGCTGAATAAGATAATCTATGCTTTAAACTGCTCTGTCAACTTCTCGTTGACGGAAGCTGTTATGCGTGAAAACGAGACAAAACACTTTCTAGTAATTAAGTAAGTTACGGAACGTTTATGGATAAGGGGGTATATCTTTAGAATAGTGTAGCACCAATAACATCATGAGTAACAATCATTTTTAAAATAAAACGCTTCAAATTAATATGACATATTTGAGCCGTTTGGTGTTGAAACATTGGACCCGTGGGGGCCGGGAGCTCATAATATTTTCAAAATTTTGTCAGAGCGTTTGATTAATGCAACGCGTAACCAAAATGCTGGTAACTATTTGGCTCAACGGATCAGCATTGCGGTTCAACGAGGCAATGCCGCCAGCGTGCTGGGTACGCTTCCAACTGGTAGTGGGCTAGAACATTTGGATTATCTATAGGCCTACTAGGGCTTGTAGATTATCCAACTGTTTTTGTAGTTAGCTAGGTTAGATGTCGTGTTTATTTATGTATTAGCTAGTTAAAAAAGGAATTTAGCCCGTTAAAAAAAATATGACATAAATGCCACAATCATAAGAAGCAATTGAGCATCGCATCCTAACCTAATCGACTGTACATCCTGCTTAGTCAACACTCACAGTTAATACTACGTTATTATGATTATCTCTTATTCCTTGTGACAATATTATAAGGTACTCGTAATATATAACTGCTTTTTCAATAATATGATCTTTAAACGTAAGCTATATGAGGAAAATCTGGTGACTTTTCCAGGAATACGTATGGTTCGCGGCACCTAGTATCGCATAATTCTATACAGTATCCTAGATCGAGCTTTTTAAAACTATGTTGGTTTTGGTCTTGGTTCCCTAGCTTCAAGAAAGGTACTGAAACCGTTCGTTATTTGAATCCAGTGGTCGACAAAGGCAACGAGACCAAATACTTTGAAAGCAGAATACTCATCGCGAGCATTCGCTAAGCGAACATTTGTTCGTGTGCAATCGTTCGTCTTCAAAGGGTATGTTGTGTGATTTACTCCTGCCCTTAACCGTGGATAGTCATGCAATCAGTCATTGATAAACAGGCCAAAATTACAATATTCCTGGTGCATAGGTAACAATCTAACAATACCACAAAAAACAGGTCTACCCGAGACCTATTCATAAAAAAAGAACTATCGGTTATATATCATTCAACAGCCTTGATAACTTTTATTAGTATGGCGTCTTACGCTTCAAGACATCCGCGTGTTGTACAACTTAGTGTTATTTACCGTAGATTGAAGCTCGTCGTAAGTAATCATAGCTAATATCGCAAATTGCCGGAGACGCTCACGCGTATGTGTACGCGGAACTCGTTTCCATACCTAAGGCTGAATATGTTTTGTTCAGATTAGGGGTGTCGATAATATTTATTCATTTGCTTCCACTGTTTGTTGGGGATCATGAACTTAACGCCTCCCACGCTGGCGTCTAACCAAGTCTTTGATAGGGCAACAAGTGGGCGTTATATTAATACGAGAAAAAGGATTCAGTTATTTTGTACTATTCGTAGTTGCCATCGCTCGGCACACTAGAAAGATTCATTACTGCTCTGGTTTAATAAACGACAAATTAAAACACCTTTTGTAGTGACATATCGTTCATGTCACTTTAACGTGAATGTATGTTCAGGTATTGAGGATTTTCCGGGTTTAATTTAACAACAAATTCTGTAATATGAGGAGCAGCTGGTATATAAATGCTCCACAAAGGCTTTTAGGGTTGTTTCATCGGAGAGGCTCGATGTTTTTCATATTTTGGAATTTCTTCCTATTTGATCGAAAAAGGATTACTTTATACGTAAATTAATAACTTTTAACACATATCAATATCTCATTCTACATCAAATATCAATTAATGCGACATCTCCTCTACAGTGTAGGTAGAGATAAGTGTACACGATTTCTTTCTATTCTTGCATGGATGTAGCATACTTTTCACTCAATCTTTGCGTGCACTGCCACCGATAAAGTGTACTCTTTGCCTTGTTCGCCATCTTTAGTTGGTAAAATATCATATTCGAAAGATTAGTTGAACATAATAAAACATTGACGGCTCCGTAGCCAAGTTGGTAGTAACCCTGCCTGCAAACCGAGGGGTCCCGGGTTAGATTCCCGGCCGGGGCAGATTTTGTGTAATCATAAAGTTTGTTCTTGGGTCTTGGATGTTTGTAATGTGTATCTGTGTGTGTCCGTGCCATCTGCGACACAGGGAATCCTAGTGCGGGGTATTTGTATTCATTTATAAAAAATAACGACGATTTAGACTTAGACTTCGCCGTTTTAAACACTTTTTTCAACGAATCGTTTATCTTATGTCTACTCGCAATATAGATTTAGTCTGTGGTGTGTCTCAACAATCTGTAGGAAAAAACCTACTTCATATTTAATTGTTTTATCGTAATAAAGTATTTAAATAAGCGATACTACAGAATATGACTACAGAGTTCTTTACACAAAGGCAAAAAGTATTAACTTTTTTTTCCTTTTGTAGCCATTTCTTACAATAAGATCTTTCTCAGAAGATGTTTGATCTTGTGCGCACGTTAAAAATCACGTCTCTCGACTTTATGTTTAGCTTACTTGAGTTACTGGGGATTATTTGACAGGTATTTTGCGTAAATAAGCATTATGTTTTTAAGACCGAATAAAATTTGACTTCAGCAAATACGATACCTATACATAAAAAAACAGTTTCGTATGTAATTAGATTTTCGCAATAATTCAGTGGTTTATTCAATGACATGTTGTTGTGCCTCGAATATATACAAATAAAATTGAAGTGAATCTTTGTAATATCAAAATAACAGCTTTTTACCAAATGCATATGAAAGTATATACGGTATAACAAAACAACTATTTTAAAAAAATTTGTCTGACTGTCTGTCTTTTTTTCCGGGTAATCTCCGAAACGGCTGGGCCGATTTTGACAGGACTTTCACTGGCAGATAGCTGATGTTAAAAGGAGTAACTTAGGTTACTTTGATTTTAGAAAAAGAATTAGGGTTCCGCGGGCAGCAGCTAGTATTAAGTAAATTTTCAATTTATGTCTGAAACCAATTATCGTTACCTACCTACCATGGTTTCATAAGAACGAGACACGAACCAATTAAGGCACGTCTAAAGCAAAACGTCTGGAAAAGACCTGTTTATCGTCGCACAAATCTCCGTTTTTATAGATTACAAGCAAAAACTATAGTAGTTTAACCAAGTGTTAGCAAATATATCTATTGCAGTTATTAATAAAATCATTATCATAAGTTGTCTCGGATATACCGTGTATATCGATACATGATTAGATCTACGCCATAGAAGAAATAATAGTTACCTACAATGTAAAAACAAATGAACAAACAGCGGCGCAAGTACGGAAGTCCAAACGATAATTTTGTCGGATCGAGAAAACCGATAAATTTATCGGATGTTGCGAGTACCGAAGTCTGATCGTAAAGTATTGTAGTAGCTTTATATTCTCTTTGGATTCGACCTAGCTATTCGATAACTTTTGTCGATTGTATCAAGGCATGATAAATTAAAAAAAATCGATAAAATCTATTTGAACTGTCAGTTTTATCGATCGAAAAGATTCGTACTTGCGCTGCAGGTAAAAAAATCACTAGCAAAAAAATGACTACTTCACTCGACATTCATTATGTTTGTAAGTTTCAAAGAAATGCCTTCACAAACGCGCTGGTGCCATCGTAAAGCAACAAATCATACTTCGTTGGCGGTTGTAAAACGGTACTAAATTTAATCGCCTCTTCGACTCTTCGCCGAGGACGCGTAATGCATCCTCATAAAAGTAAATTTTCTTTAGCCTTATTGTCCTTTTTGAAGACTGATGCTTTGACTCGCGGTGCAAGGTTAATAGTTTTAGGTCTATTGCTGTTTATGGGCGGCATGGCAAAGCTGTTTATAATTGGGAAGGAAAAATATTTTATTCGTTGCTTTACGGCAAGCTGAGGGTGGGAGACGACATCATGTACCCCTGTATTGTATGGGTTTAAAGAAGACCAGGATTGCCATCCAAGAAAATAAATTGAAGTTAAGGTTAAAACCACAACCGAAATGTTTGACTTCTAGCAATGAGGTCGAAACAGTACAAAATAGATAGATTCGATTATTAGGTTGGGGAAAAAGTCTTTTCGCATTATAGTATGTATGAACTTGTAATAAAATCTCTTTGGCTATACTATTTGTATCTGGCTGATTTTAGTATCATATGAAAGTTTAAATTTTAAAGAACATAATTCCAAATTCAAATTAGGAAAATGTGTGATTTTCATTTGTTTTTCGTACTTTCAAAATGAGTGAATCTAATGAAGAAATTCGATACATTTTAAAATTTTACTACAAAAAAGGTAAACTTGCAACGCGAGCCGCGAAAAAAATTTGCGATGTTTATGGACCTAGTGCAGTGTCTGTGAGAGTAGCACAAATTTGGTTTAAGCGTTTTCAATCCGGAAATTTTGATTTCAAAGATGCACGTCGCTCTGGTCGCCCTATTACGGATAAAATGGATGCCATTTTTGAAAAAGTGGAACAAGATCGGCATATCAGTAGTAACGACGTAGCTGAAGAACTGGGAATTGACCACAAAACAGTTTTGGCGCATTTGAAAAAAACTGGGTACACAAAAAAGCTCGATATTTGGGTACCTCACGAGCTCACTGAAAGAAACCTAATGAACCGTGTACTCATTTGTGATTCTTTACTACAACGTAATGAAACCGAACCATTTTTGAAGAAGCTGATAACTGGTGATGAAAAGTGAATCACGTACGACAAGAACGTGCGAAAAAGGTCGTGGTCAAAGACCGGTCAGGCTTCACAGACTGTGGCGAAACCCGGGTTAACTCGCAACAAGGTGATGCTGTGTGTGTGGTGGGATTGGAAGGCCATTATTCATTATGAGCTGTTACCACCAGGCAGGACCATCGATTCTGAACTCTACTGCGAACAACTGATGAGATTAAAGCAAGAAGTTGAGAGAAAGCGGCCGGAATTAATCAACAGAAGGGGTGTGGTTTTTCATCATGATAACGCTAGACCTCACACATCTTTAGCCACTCAGAAAAAATTAAGAGAGTTTGGCTGGGAGGTGTTAATGCATCCGCCGTATAGTCCTGACCTTGCACCTTCAGATTTCCACCTGTTTCGGTCTCTTCAGAATTCTTTAGGCAGTGTCAGGTTAACATCACGAGAGGACTGCCAAAACCACTTGTCGCGGTATTTTGATCAGAAGTCCCAAAATTTCTATAGCAATGGGATCATGTCCCTACCTACAAGATGGCAAAAAGTTATCGAACAAAATGGTACCTACATACTTTAGTTAAATATAAATAAACTATATTAAAAAATGTTTTGAATTTTCTTAAAAAATGCGAAGAAACTTTTTCCCCGACCTATTATATAAAACAAAAAAACACTAAAATCAGAGGTTTCCGCAGGACATCTGACCAGACTGCATTTTTCAAAAATGACAGCAAATATTTACCGAACTGTACCGTAGCAGTATCTACGTATAATTTTTGGAATGTAGTTTATAGATAGATCTAAGGAAAAGCAAACGTACGTTTGCTTGATCGTCTGAGGTGCCCCTAAGATAGTGAAAACAGATTTTTCAGACGCCGCTTGCGTAGCGCGTACCGTGTTGAGAACAAAAACAAGTGGGACTCTAAAAACAAATCATCTAAAAATTTGTATTTTCGTCACTAGAACAAAATCTGAATGCCTTATATTTTTTTTATCTATAAATGTTAAGTACACCTCTTTATATAAGTAAGCCAAGAAATAAATTTCAAATCTGAGACCCTTTTGCAAGATACTTATGTATTAAAAAATTTGGACCGATTGGTAACAAAACTACGTTTTTTAACGTCTGTAATATCAGACGTACTGTCATAATACCATCTGCCTATTCCCACTTGGATTCTACCACCTGACAAAATTAGACCAAGCAATGTAACTACATATAACACCCGTGGTCTTATAGCCGCATGCCTATAATTTTATTTATCTAGGACAAAATTGACTCGTATGACTTTTCAACGTTTAATGACTTTAGATTGCAGAAATATGTATAGAATCTTAACTATTGTTTAGTTTCAACACTGCCGTGCTGCAGTGTGCTCGTATGTAAGTTAAAATATGCAAAGCTATATAAATAGACATTTTTAAACGATAAAATGTTTTGTTTACAGAGTGCTATCGATAGCAGTCAACCGCCAATAGAAAGTATTTTAAAGGTACGTATAAATAATAATAGCTAATTTAAATAGAATTAATTACCCGATTACCCTATATTAGTCTTGGTCAGTCGTTCGTCAAGAACGAAAGCGATCGCCCGAGAATCGTTCCCGAGGAGGGAACGTGAGATGAAAGAGAAAGGGTATGGATCCAATTTGCATAGAATACACTGGTAGGGTCTAGTCTGATGTTGGTTTGTTTGGTATATTTTATGTAACTATGTAACGAGATCGGGATCTTTAATCCAATTGTAACTTCCGCCTGCCCAAGACATTTGCAGTGACTCTTAAATTTTGCTCAGCCTATACCTACCAATTTGGAACGGGCACGGTGGGTTTCTGGAACGTTCTTTGACTTTGAGCACGGATTGGATCTGTTGGTGTCTTTCTCATTTATTATGTTCTGATAAAGACAGCATTAGTTTTAGTCTGTGATTCGGGTAGACGAATGTTGCAGAGGCCCGCTGTTAGAGTCATTTATTTTGACTTTGATAAGTGCTCGTTTAGGGCCTATTTGAATAAAGCATTTTGAATTTGAATTGTAAGTTCCGTCTGCCCAAGACATTTGCAGTGACACCTAAATTTTGAATGATCAAATCTCAATCCGTTCGAGCAGATTTTTCATTGATTCAATATTTGAATGGAAATCATCCAGACTTTAATGTATTTCATTTATTTACAGGAAATGAAGTCTATTCCAACGCCGTTAACAGTAATAGCGGCGACGCCAAGAAAAGAATTAGAGAATAAATTTATTTTTGATCCACACACCAATAAGGTAAGATTTAACACCTTTATTGTATTGTTAGGTGTCTGTTGTATGTCGGACGAGCGGTGGGCTAATAAAGTTACCGCAGAAGTGGGTTCCACAAGGCGTGAAACGGCACCGAGGCCGACCTAGAGGAAGGCGGACATGACGAACTTGATGTGGGCAAGCATTGGACCGTAAAGAATGGAAGGACGGAAGAGAGGGCTTTGCTCAGCTCAGTATTCACTTATTTAAATATTTAAGGGGAGTCAAATCGTTTATAGATTATATTATCAGAGACCTTGTGAGTATGATCAGGTGGGATAATCATCTAACGCTAACCTACAGATCTTAGAAACAAAAGTCAGACCGCGTATCTACGATACTAATTCGGGATTCTAAAAGTATATCTAAGCCTTAATAAAAAGGCATAGTGAACACACGTTGTCCAACTATCAGCGTTGTATTTGTTGTACGAAAATGTCGTTAACACTAATGATTAAAGTTGTAATTCATATGCCCTAAGGGCAAAACCACAACGCTGTGGTGCGAAACGCATCGCAGAAACGATGTCGCATCGCAACAACGACGCCGCACCGCAATGCGATGCGTTGAAGCAATGCAAAGACAATGCCGCACCGCAATGCGAGGCGTTGAAGAAGCAACGCAAAAACAATGCCGCACCGCAATGCGATGCGTTGAAGCAACGCAAAAACAATGCTGCACCGCAATGCGATGCGTTGAAGCAACGCAAAAACAATGCCGCACCGCAATGCGATGCGTTGAAGCAACTCAAACATTTCATCGCATACGGCGAAAACTCCGGCGGCGCCGCATCGGAAATTTCCACGCTGCGTTATGTGACATCGTAGTATTTTACGATGCGTCGCCGCACCGCAGTGTGGTGGCCTCGCTGTGGCCAAACATTTGCGGTTTCAGAATGTATAAGAAACAATCCTTCAACAAATTTGGCGATGCGATGCTTACAACGTGTATACTGTATAGTGTATATATATTATATACGTGTATAGTTCGGAGTAATGAACTTCACCATTATGCAAATATTTACACGGATTGTGTACTGTAGTGTGGGTAATAAAGTAGTGTAGTGTTGGTAATAAAGCAATTGATGCCCCACTCACGGCTACCTATTACGAAGTAATTATGT
Source organism: Crocallis elinguaria (assembly GCA_907269065.1). NCBI lineage: Eukaryota > Metazoa > Arthropoda > Insecta > Lepidoptera > Geometridae > Crocallis > Crocallis elinguaria. Next base: position 7,824,667 of record OU026076.1, read on the forward strand.
ACTAAACACATTATAACATCATTCCTGTTGTGCCCTAGTTAAATTACAGTTAGTTTTCGTTAGCCTATAGATATATACATTACAAAAATTTCGCTTCCAACAGTATTCGAACCTACGTCTACTGGTTATCTAGACCAGACGCTTTAACCAACTAGGCTATGGGAGCAACCGATGTTGACTGCGAAATTCTTGATGTGATGTTTTTTTTCCTGTTGGAAGCGAAATTATTGTGATGTACAATATATTTATGTGCATATCAGCTAGTGTCGGTTAACACTATAAAATATATTTACTAGTCTTCAAGCCTATGTTTAATAAGACAATTTTAAAAAGAGTTTTACCCCCTTATTCATAAATGTTCAATAAGATAATCTATGCTATAAACTGCTCTGTCAACCTCTCGTGAATATGTTACGCGTGGAAAAGAGACAAAATATTTTTGGTAGTAGTACGGTTATAAAATACCGAGAGTGATCATTTTGACGACGAAACCATTGTCATTGTTAAACCATTTGTTTAGTGAAATTGGAGCTCAGGGGTTTAGGACCCCATCATTCACAGAAGTAAATCGAAGAAGGCTAAACAACAACACCTGTTAAGTGTTTCCGGGCTTTACTTTACTGAGCAATTGTCTCCGCTCCGTTCCAGTTTGGTAGTTCTTTTTTTGTACATCGGTGTAGATCACCGTTTGACCATAGCCTGACGTGAAGCGACCATGGTTGTGGTGGAAGCGTGCTTGCTCGGTAAATATTTATTCACCATGGTTTTTTTTATACACTGAGATTGTAACTTTCAGGAAACACGGACTATAAATAGCAAAGCGATTAAAGTCTGTTTTCCTTTGTGTTTGACGTTTTCTATCTTTTTAGGTTATGGGTGTTGCCCACAATCGAAAGATTGGTATACCTCTTTAAAAAATGTAATGTAGAATTTCATGCCTTCATTCTCGCGGTCCACCATCAAATTATGACTAAATTGTAATGGGTCCGCCTTGAACTATAATATTCTTTCAGAAAAAAAGCAAGGCCCAAATATGGGGGTTGAATTGATAACTTCTGGAACCTTTTTGAAAGTCATTTAAAAATGACACAAAGCTCGTTTTATGTTATTAGAAGGCGTCATCGGCCGACCATGATATTAAAGTTAATAATATACATTTGTGCTGTTTGAGATTAAACTTAATGGATGCTTCACGCGATATTAAAGACGAGATAGTAAACAAAAATCGTGGCGCTTATGACAAATTTTAAAATCACTCACCTTTCAAATCAGCTTCAATCTCGAATTTAGTTTATGAAACCATACTGGCACAAGACAGTAAAGACTATATTAAGTATAGCACAAAACGGCAGTTAAGACTTTTCAAGTCCCCAATTTCCTAAGAGACCGTAACCAAGGCTGCACAATGATCGTGCAAAAACACGTGCGGAGCCACCGCTGACACCTTGACGTACGGCGCCGTGGAACAATAGATCCGTAATTTTAACATCGCCTCGCGGGAAGTTATAAATTCAGTTACGAACGTAACATTATCATATTTACGTATAATTGTGGATGCTAACATTATTTCAGTTTTATTTTCGGTGTGGCTATGTTGCTAGTAACCCACTACACAGCGTGAGGCAGGAGGCTCTGGGTTCGATTCCCATTCTCCGGACTGAGAAAAGTGTAATGCACATAAAGTTTGTTCTCGGGTCTTGAATTTTTGTGTTGTGTGTCTATGGCCATGTCACCAGCGATACGGGCTATCGTAGTGCAGGGTATGAGTGTGTAAGCGTTTGTTTGTTTGTTTGTTAAATAATTATCATAAACAATATTTGAACACGTTAAAAAACACACTGAGTAAAAGTTTGTATGCTTGTTGGGTCTCCTTTATATTTGTATTCCACAGTGTGATTATTAGGTGTTAAATTTATAGTTAGGTTAGTAGCTGAAGTTGTATACGTAATTGAAGTAATGTTTTGAATTTGTTTATTGTGTGTTAGCGTATGATGACAATCTCACACGATTTTCACGATTATTCACTATGCATTATAACGGAATATTTACCGTGATTATTATTAGCAGATTTGGTTGCTCGTAATTTCGACTACCATCCACGCACAGTTTAGCCAATATTCCCGTAAACATGATGCTTGCAACAGCGTCGAAATATCAGGAGCTTATCAGCTAGTGATAATCACGGTAAATATCCCGTTATAATGTATAAAGTAATCTCACGCGATTTTATGCGACAACCGTGTTGAGCAAGCGAAGCTGGTTTAGCTTAGACTAAGCCTGGCCGTGGTGCGGCTGCCAAAACACACCGATAGTCAGACTTTATCCTGGGCCCCAATTGTACTAAACAAGTGGTTTAAAACTGACAATGATTTCGTCGCAAAATGATCACTTTGAGGAATAGCATACGAAAATTGACATTGGTTTATTGATGACCGGCATTGTCATAGGCGACTATAGAAACCGATTGTGTTATAAAATACCGAAAGTGCCTAAAGTGATCATTTTGCGACGATGCCATTATCATTTTTGACACACTTTTATCAGCTTCTCACTATAACTAACAATGTCATAAAATCTTGGAAGTCAATTTTAACCTAATGAATTCATCGTCGTCAATTTTAATGACAAAACTATAATTTGATTTCATGGAGCTGATCTGAGCCAGGAGGTGGATAGTGGATACTCTTCAGTGGCTACAAGTAAACCTTTCGAGATAGGGCTCATATGATTCATCTTGACGAGTTTAATAGATTTCACTGGATGTCAAGGGTCTGATGATGGAGCCAGGAGGTGGAAGAGTGGTTTTAATTTCTTTAAACTGCATATAATTATTTTATTTATCATTTGTTTAGAAGAGTAGGGCCTCAGATGAGGCGTTTTATGTGCGAGTCGAACCGCGCGTAGACGATCGCGTGTAGCGCGTAGCCGATCTCGCGTAGCGCGTAGTCGATCGCGCGAGTGTGAGATACTACAAGCTTATACACTCCGTCCAAAACAATCGCTCGTTTTGCTGCTTGAAATTAGAATTCGAACGCGTGACTCGACTTGCGCGTAGAACGCCTCATCTAAACAAGCTCTTAGTCGGTGACAGATTTTCAATATGACTGAACTAAGTCCTAAGATTGCTTCATGTTTCTCTTGCCTCGATCTTAGTTTAGGTTCCGGAACAAAACGTCATTGCTAATCTTCCTTTATATCCACAGGTGCAAGAAAACCCACAATTAAGCAGTAACGATCTCAAATCACCTCTACCAAAACCCGGTAAGTGAAATTCGCATATTCAACCTATTTTTCCTTCAATTTTATCGTGTTAATTCAGCAATCACAGTAATTATGTATTTTGGGTTTAATGCAATATCCCTAGTTTCAAAAAGTAGTCGCGAGCTCTACCGTTCACAGAACTACTAGTACTTACCTAATAACGTTAAACTTTATAGCCACCTTGAACGGACTGTTATGGTAGTGTTTATCCTCATACAGTTCGCTATTAGAATTTCTCGGGTCTTATTAATCTATAGATCATTGTTATTCATTGTAAGGTTTTCCTGTTTACTTCTTTATGTAGGTAATGAGTATCATCCGTTACACATAACTGCTTTGCTGTCTTTTAGTTTACTAGCGCCTGTCCGCCGCTTCTCACGCGTGGAATCAAACTAAACAGTAGCCTATAGCAATCAGGGTAAATGTGCCTACCTATTAGCTTAAGATTTTTTAGAATGGGACCAGTGTTTCAAAAGATTAGTGGTTATAAACACCTCTTTATAAAATTATTAAATTGCCTTTTGGGTATTTTCGATGAGGTTGTTTTTATATTCTTGAATAATTCGAATTTACCTAGTACGTGTGGTACTACTTAAATTGATCTTAACTGACATTGTATCGAAAGGTGGTAAACAATAAACATGTTTGATTTTATACAAAAATTTTAAAAGAAGTATCTCGCTTTATGTTAAACGTGTCTTGTCGCGTGTTTGAATAGGAACAACCACATACTTTGATTTAAGCAGTATCTTAACTATTGTCTTACTCAATTATTTTCTGACATTTCTAATAATTTTAGATGTTTATCTTTAGACGTTATGGGCTGGCGTTATGCTTACAATCAGGCAAACGACCAGCTCGTCATGTTATCAAACAGTATAAAAATAAGTTATTGGATGTGACTTTTGCGTGGTTGGTTTATCAATGCTATCTTTAAAGTAAAACGTCTCTGATACACGTTATCAGCCGTCGCGCCCCACACAGTTGTTGAACCGATAAACACATACATTATCAATCATATCAGCGTCCGTGAAAACGTGCGAATATTTAGGCCTCCATCAGCACACATTCCCTTTATTATATGATTGATATCAATGCTTAAATTAAGCCATTTGTATTCCCGGGGGGTGTTACGCGTGAAGATTCACAGTGAAATAGGCGCGAGGCTGTTTTATAAGGCAATAACCTTCCAAGCGCCTCCGAGGCCTCTGGCCCGCCCTATCGAGGGAAAAGTGTAACTTACCAAAGGCGCATTATAGGATAAAAACCTGCTATAGTCCGAGAGACCGCTAATTGGCTCGTAACTCGACCGACTCGACGGTAACCGATGAAAAAGTAAACAGTGAAAGGAAAACTCTAAACGACTCCCCGCATTCTGTAAACAAAGCTCCGCGGTACAAGAAAATGTTTAGGTTTCTTCTGTCGCTATAAAAAATTAAAGAGGCGTAAATACGAATCTTAATCAAAAATAACGTGTAAAATAACAACTGCAAAAGACAAAACGGACAATGCTGTACGTATATTCCGGTTTTAACAAGCGGAATGGGCCGCAATTCGAAAAGTTAGTCTGAAAAACAGTATTTGAAAAACCATTTTGCACGCAGCCCGTTAAGGTTGACTGCACCTAAATAAAATGTGGAATGAAATATTAAGAGGCAGTTTACACGTATCGCGGGCACGGATCGCCCGGCAGCGCCACCTGTCGCCGAAACGAAAAAATAAATTGCAAAAAAAGAAGTGTACGAAACATACGAGCGAACTGCACAGAATAGCGGCTCCGACACACACACAATCACACAACACATAAAACAACGTGTCTGCTGCGAAAATATTTGCGCTTGCTAACTGAATAATAATGAATATAAACGAACCGGACATAACCGGAATAGCTTCAATGTAATTTCTACTGGCGTAAGTCACTTGCGCTATTATAGCGTAATAATTGTACATTGTTTGGTTACGCTCGGTTAATCGCTCTTGATTGACTGTTTACAGCGCTTTCTTTTTGATAGTTATTACATTAGCTATAATTAAAAACATAGCGTACTAACGACGGTTAATCATTATGTCATCGAATAGCGCAACTGCGGCGCAAGTATGGATCTTTTTGACCGATAAAATATTCAGTTCTAATCGATAAACTGGGTTTTATCGACTTTTTATATACATTATCGATCCTCGATACCTACTAATCGACAAAAGTTATCGAATATTTAGGTCGAATCCAAAGATAATATAGAGCTACTACAATACTTTACGATCAGACTTGGGTACTCGCAACATTCGATAAATTTATCGGGTTTTTCGATTCGACAAATTTATCGAACCGACTTCCGTACTTGCGCCGCTGGATAAAAGTCGCTAGCGTGAATAGCGAGCGCGCCTATTCCATTATAACGTGCCGAAAACGTGTATGGATAAAGTCAAGAGGTCTCGTTAAATCGGTGTTGTTTTGTGCCTGACGTCAGGCACGCTCACCTGCCTCCAACCCGCCGAATAGAGCGACGAAATGTGAAATAAAACCACTACGGTTAGCCCAGATTAAAACCGTACGTTTTATAACACGCCATAACGAGCATTTTGTGAACTTAGCTTTAAATAATAACCCGATAACGATTTGTATACGTGCATTTCACAGTATACACCAATTAAACGTTAATTGATCCAAAGGGGTCCGTAAACCTGAAGTGTTTTGAAAATTGATTTTGTTATCTTGATTTTGTAACGGTTCGGCGACCGTAAATCTTACCTTGCGCGAGTTTTGCCGATCCCTTGTTTTGTGGTTTTAACGGAACGATAATCAATTCTGAAAAATTGATATTGGTATTCACAGATTCGAGTATAAAGTCAATTATGTTGCCGATAGAGCAATAAGGCTGTCGATAGATCGCCGTCGGATTGAAATCTAGAGGTTTGGTCCTGTCTATGACACGAGTGACGAGGCTCTAGAGTCAGTTTCACGAATTAGTTTTCTTTTTTTTCGCTCACTGCAAACTGATGGACCTTTGTACGTTTTGTGTCTGCAAATCGACGGTCGATAACAAAGTTTATTTAGCATTCATTGGTTTTATTTACACTTGTGTCTTTGTGCAGTTATAGTGTTTGCTTTACGGCTTATACGGCACAAACGTTTTATTACTAATGTTAAAAGTAATCGCTTCAATTATGATGTGAAGGTTTATCTCTGTGCTATTCTTCAAAACTATACATACTCCGTACTAGCTGCTGCCCGCGGTTTCACCCGCGCGGAGATATTGGATATCATGGCCCATACGTAGCCTAAGTTACTCCTTGTAACATCAGCTATCTACCAGTTAAAGCCCCGTCAAAGTCGGCCCAGCCGTTTCGGAGATTACCCGGAACAAACAGACAGATAGACAGACAAAAATTTAAAAAATTGTTTGTTTCGTTATAGGTACCGTATACACTTTCCTATGCATTTGATAAAAGCTGTTATTTTGATATTACAAACAGACACTTCAATTTTATTGTACAAATTGGTAATTACTGGGGACAAATCAGTAAGCGTTTTGAGTTAATCGAATTCTTACCGTACATAAGATGGGGATATACTAGTATTGCAAATGATACCGTTAGTAGTACATAGCGGTCGAAACTTTCACAGTACACGTATCTTCTTTGAAACTTCTTAGTCTGTCACTTCTCTGTCCGCACCAGTCGCATTTGCTTCTAAAACGTTGCCTTATATTCTGTCTATTGCGCAACTTGGTTGCTCCGCTTCCAAACCTTAATGTTTGTTTAATCTTATTTATAAACTATATCTTCATTTGAAGCGATACTCGCTTTCATTATGACTTTAAACAGTTGAGTAGAAATGCATCCTAATTTGGGTGCATTTCTCGTATTGTTTGTTTATGGTAATAGAGTCGTGGTTAAAAATGCTTTCCTTTTCAGTTGTACCATTAGACAGTTCAGTTTACTTACGTTCTTTTTAATGTTATTTGGTAACGAGACGAGCTGGTCGTTTGCCTGATGGTAACCATAACGTCGGCCTATAACAATTGCAGTGCCACTCAGAACTTTGAAACACAAAGACCTGCGCGGCACTGCAGTGCGCTCGTTACCCTGAGACATTAGGTATAAAGTCTCATAAGCCCAGTAATTTCACTGGCTACTCTGCTCATCAAACCGGAACACAGTAATGCTTGCACATTACTGCTTGGTGGCAGACTTCACTCACAAAGCGGTGGTAACAACCCAAACGGACACTCGCACAAGAGTTAGTTCTACCACTAACAAAATAAAGTTTTCGAATTCATTTCTCAGTACCTATAATTTAATTCTTGAGTGGAGGTTAATATTTAAAAACAAGATTTGTCGTGGTAATGGTGATGGAACTACGCCAAGTTAAACATTATTGACGCGCTGCAGTGCCGCGTAGGATAGGGCACCGTTGGGTAGCACTGCAATTGTTATGGCGGACGATCGATCTGACCGTCCAGTAATCTCATTGCATAAACATTGAATCCAAAACCCTCAATAGCAACACGTTCAAACCATTTCTAGGAAACAAAAGTTTCGGACATTTTTTCAGTTTTTACGCGAAATGTAGATCGGCGTGTTTCTCATCCAATAATAAAAATATATGTATAACGCACCAATGCTCACGTGTCATACCGTGATGTAACATCGCCTTTATCCGCACTACTAATGTAAAATATCGACGACACATTTACGAGTTTCCATAGCGTTTTATTTATTTCTTAGGGCTGAGTAGAGCTTTACGAGCTGAGACCTGCCTTTATCGCGAGAATCCACTTTGATGTTCCCCTCCTTTATACAACAGTCTGTCTATATCCACCGCCACTTTATTTCAGAGCTAAATAATTATAGTTTGACCTGGTTTTGATATAATTAATTACTTGTTTACAATCTGAAAATAGTGTATACCTTGTGTTATTATTACTTATTACAAGACAAAAAAAACTTTGAATTGAATCGAGAGAATCTTTCCGATTCAACGGCTTTTTAGGGTTATTGTTATTCAAATTGTACTCTTATTTCGTGACTACATTTGGTTGTGTTTTGATTAAAAGTCATACGATTTATTGATGTAATATAAATAAACCAATATGATTTATATGTATCGGGTGTTTCCGTACAACTAGGTCAGTAGCGCGACTAATACATGCCACATAGCAGAATTGTTTTCTAACTTTTACGATTCGGGAATCGTAAAAGTGTTCCTGTCCTCATCTCTACCCGAATTCACCCCATCCGGCGGTCGCCACCCCAGCGACATAGTGTCCCTGGTAGGGAATCAACACCGTTATTAAGGGGAAAATGTTCGCTTTTATGACAGAATTAAAAACGTAACGACTGGGGCGATTTTAAAAGCTTAGAACTTGAAAATCATTTCCTACTTTTTGAATGATAGTCAGAGGATCACTCTATCCTGTGACTATAATATCAACACGGGTCTTAATGTTTCCATTCGCTTGTTATTTTTACACTTGCAAACTATTTTACTAAAATATATTTGATGGAATCAGGCGTTACTTTGCGGAAGTCCATTTTAAACAAGATTATATAATGTCGCGCAATTAAATTTATCGCGGAATTAAAACTATAAATTACCCACATTATATAATCTTATTTTACTAAAAATAAATAGCTAGCTGCCCCGCACCTATTAATGGCTTATATCAAGTTATGTGCGGATTTATCACACTCGCCCTAAAACGGTGGAGGAAAACATAGGAACAGAGGAACCCCGCATGTTCAAGAACTACAAAATTCGAGGACCTATGACATACACCAAGCCGCACTGGGCTCGCGTGGTGGGTTACGGCTTATACTCTCTCTTTCTGAGAGAAGGCCGGTATCCTAGCAGTGGGAGCGTAGGAGACTGATAATGAAATAGCTATTTCTGCAGAAAAGCGAACCTTCTACGAAATCTGGAGAAATCTTGAAGTTTCTCAGTGTGAATTCAAACGGAATTGTTTCAGACAGACATACGCACACATACAATCATTTCGCTCGCCGTAGATTCCCCTTATACTGTACAGTTGCCGTTCGGCGTGATATCTTCTGTGTCGAGTTATGGGCGGGGGACGTGTCTGATGAATAAATCAGTATTTAGGTCATTGAAAAGGTTGTATTCAAGCGTGCATATTGTACTAATAAATACACGTCAGCCATTAAGCGATTAAAGTGTCTTCTCATTTAAGGGGCTACTCCAGATATTTCAGGGTTTTTCCACCAAGATGCTGGGTCAACCACATACGTGATCAACTTGAAACTAACATGTATGTTTTATGAGACCTTTATCTCTCTATGATTGAAGACAAAAACACGATTGATACATTTTCATTCGATACATTTTCTTATCAAAAATTATGCTTTTTTCAGTGTAAAATACACTTTTTTACTCAACGGCTTAAATTTTATTTTCAAAATAATTACTCACACCAAGAAAATATATTGTACTATCTACTGACGAAGACAAAATTTACCTAGAAAAATTATTAACCTGTTAATAAAATAAATTAGATTTGAGACTTACGTCATTTAGTTCTGAGTTAAAGTGTGTTCAAACAGTGCACACTAAATTCGACCTTATTACGCTGGCACCTCGCGTTATAATAGTTATCCGAAGCGAGCAGTCCTCAGTATAGCGCCGTGCGCCGATGCGGGTGGACCTGTGATTGTTTTTGTCACAAGCGAGCATGCAACTTTCGATATTACAATAGGGAACAAGGACAATAAGAAATTATATGTTCGCAAAAGAGAGAATCGTTTGGTAGATTGTGCAAGAAAAATGAGAGAAGCAAAGATGTAATTACTCGGAGTTATGGTCTGATTATTTTTCTTGGCATATATACCTATTACCCAGTCATATTCCTGGCAATTTTTATCCGACTTCAAAAAAGGATGAGGTTCACAATTCGTCCGTTTTTCGTATTTGTTTTTTGATGATACTCGATTTCTGTCCTAAAAATTGTCAAACGATAGAGATTCTTTTACTCATGGTAAAATATTTACCCGACTTCAAAAAAGGAGGAGATTGACAATTCGTCCTTTTTCCTATTTTTTTTATGTTACTCGATCTCTCTCGTAATAAAATAGTCAACCGATGGAGATTCTTTTTCTCATGAGTACAATTTTAACCGACTTCAAAAAAGGAGGAGGTTGTCTATTCGTCCTTTTTTCCTATTTTTATGATGTTACTCGATTTCTCCCCTGATAAAATTGTCAATCGATAGAGATTATTTTTCTCATGAGTACAATTTTTACCCGACTGCAAAAAAGGAGGAGGTTCTCAATTCATAGTTTTTCGTATTTTTTTGATGTTTCTCGATTTCTCTCCTAATAAAATAGTCAACCGATAGAGATTCTTTTTCTCATGAGTACAATTTTAACCGACTTCAAAAAAGGAGGAGGTTGTCAATTCGTCCTTTTTTCTATTTTTTTGATGTTACTCGATTTCTCCCCTGATAAAATTGTCAATCGATAGAGATTATTTTTCTCATGAGTACAATTTTCACCCGACTGCAAAAAAGGAGGAGGTTCTCAATACATCGTTTTTCGTATTTTTTTGTTGTTACTCGATTTCTCTCCTAATAAAATTGTCAATCGATAGAGATTCTTTTTCTCATGAGTACAATTTTTACCCGACTGCAAAAAGGAGGAGGTTCTCATTTCATAGTTTTTCGTATTTGTTTGATGTTTCTCGATTTCTCTCGTAATAAAATAGTCAACCGATAGAGATTATCCTCGCTGCTTCGTCCTCGAGATTACCAATAACTATTAATACACATGTAGTTACACCGTACGGTGACGCCAGTTTGCACTGATAGTTGAGAATATTACAATTATTATTATTTTTATTTGGGTACTTTATTTTCCTCCTTACTCCAACTAGATAAAACTTCATTCACAGTGCAGTGCTCCGCCAGTTAGTACATTTTTCAGCATTAGTCAGTTTTCCAGGTAAAAAATGGGTAAACGGAAACACTCGAAAGACGATAATTACGAGTACATTGCAAAAAAGTTAAAAAAAACTGGAAAGAAAACTTAAACGTAGCCGTAAGAAGCGGCATGTCTCCTCGTCTTCTACAAGTTCTGGACCTAATGTCGACGACACAATGTTGGCAGACAAAGAAGGTTAGTTCTCCATGATTTGATACAAAGAATGTCCCTTCAGACAGTTACATGATAAGTCAGTGATATGATTAGACGATCCTCGTAGGATTATCATTTCGCTGACAATACGGTAACAAGGTCAATCGAGGAAGGGTGGCTTACACTTTACTGGAATAAAATTAGTATTAGTAGGCAGTTACATGATAAGCCAGTGTTATTGTGTTATCACTTCACATCATTGGCAATACGGTAACAGAATTTAATTATGTATGTATACAGTTAGGTGATATAATCACGTTAACTAATAGCATACCAAATTATCGGCGTAACAGCCTAAGCTCGCACCGCGCATCCAGCGCGTAGGCGCTGCACCGTCCTGGCGGCGGCAATGTAGCTAGTTATTTTTTAACTTTAAAAATACAGCTACTTACAGTATCATAGGTTATCTACCTATCTTTTTATCCAATTCTAAGAACAGATTGCTTGAGATCGGCTCCATATTTATCTATGGCTTTAGGTGTCATAGAAATAATTTTGTATACCTTTATGGCTTATAATTCGATATCTACCTACATATAATACACATTGCAGCGGTTATTTCGTATAACTCAAAATTTCAGACGACTCCACGGTCGAAATTGATCCTCTTGTGAATGAAGAAGTGGAAATTTTCGAGTCTGCGCCTACAGTTATAAATACTGACCCCGTCCCTTCAACAAGTGCCGAGCCCACGCCGTCTACGAGCGCTTGTGTGCCGGCTGTGCCGGCCCCGTTTATCGAACCGGAGGAGGAATTGGCTGTAGAACCAGACGCTGACAATGGTATTTTCGAGTTACTAGGTGATGACCCGTCTATAACTACGTCGTATGGTAAAGAAATTAATCCCGATCTCGCAGTACGGCTTCAACACTTTGTGACGACAGGCCTATCAAAAGAACTTCGCAAAGACCTGCAGGGTAAATACTTACCGCCCAGCAACTGTACTCTTATTGATGCTCCGCTTCTCAACCCGGAGATTAAAACAGCTGTATCGGATATTGTACTTAAAAGGGCTTACACCAAAAGTTTTGAAAGATGTAAATTTTAAATCTATTAAATGACCCAGACAATTACTACAGATATATGTATTTACCAACCACACTGCAACCCGATTTTGACTGGTTCTCTCGGGCTTTAGATAAACCTGTTAATAGCATTAAATATGATGAATACTCGTTGGAAATTTTCAGTGATGCTTCAACTACTGGGTGGGGCGCCGCGTGTGGTAGGGAAACTGCAAGCGGTGCTTGGACTGAGTTAGAACGTGCAAAACATATTAATTATTTAGAAATACGAGCAGCATTCCTTGCTCTTAAAGTCTTTGCCAAGGACTTATCTGATTGTCAAATTTTGCTTCGGATTGACAATACTACCGCCATTTCGTACATAAACCGTATGGGTGGCGTACAATTTCCACATCTTACGCAAGTTACACGAGACTTATGGCAGTGGTGTGAATTAAGGCGCATAATAGTTTTCGCTTATTACATAAGTTTGGCAGAGAATTCGATTGCAGATGCAGAGTCTAGACGAATTCACCCAGATGTTGATGAGTGGGAACTTGCTAGCTTTGCTTTTAATAAAATTGTCAATGAACTTGGAACACCTAAAATTGATATATTTGCTACTAGACTTAATAAAAAGTGCAGCAAATACATCTCATGGAATAGGGATCCCGACGCGTTCGCTACAAATGCTTTTACTGTATCTTGGTCGCAATTTTTTTTTATGCTTTCCCACCTTTCACGATGATACTTAAAAGTCTACGTAAAATTAAGAAAGAAAAAGCTGTTGGTATTGTTGTAGTTCCTTGGTGGCCTACGTAGCCGTGGTTCCCTTTATATAAGAAATTTCTAGTTTCAAAATTAATTTATTTTCACCCTAGTGTTAGTCTTATATTGTCTCATTCCAGCAATCGTCAAGTGCACCACCGGCTTACACTGGTTGCCGGAGTCTTATCAGGGCGTCCATTCTAAGGAGACAAATTCCTCAATCGTCTGTGCACGTAATAATAGCGTCTCTATCTGATAACTCAATCAGACAGTATGACACGTGCTTAAAAAAGTGGTTTGACTTTTGTAAAGTTAATAATTACGACATTCTTGATACGTCTATTTCTAATGTGATAGCCTTTCTTACGCAACTTTTTGATTCAGGAGCTCAATACGGTACACTGAATACTTGTAGATCAGCATTATCATTAATTCTTGGCCCTCAAATTGGCTCTGATGATAGCATCAAACGGTTATTTAAAGGAGTATTTCGATTACGAACCCCCTTAGCAAAATATAATTTAACATGGGATACATCATTAGTACTGAATCATATGATTAACTGGTATCCCAACGAATCAATAAGTCTAGAAAATCTTTCTAAAAAATTAATAACCCTTTTTGCTCTGGTCACAGCACATCGAATGCAGACGTTCTCTAAAATTGATATTAATAATATTGAACGTTTCTCTGATCACATAATAATTAAAATGCCTGATCTCATTAAGACATCCCGTATTGGCTCATCACAACCTATTTTATCGTTACCTCTTTTTCGCGAGAAACCCGAAATATGTCCAGTCGAAACTTTGCAAGCATACCTTAATGCGACTGAGTCCTTACGAAAAAATCATAGTAGCCTCTTCGTGAGTCTAAAACGACCACACCATAAAGTAACCTCGCAAACTTTGAGTAGGTGGGTTAAAAAAACCCTTGATGAATGTGGTATAGATGTGTCAACTTTTACAGCACATTCTTAAAGACATGCAGTTACATCTAAGGCTAAAAAATTAGGTATTAATCTTGATTTGATTAGGAAGACCGCTGGCTGGAGCGGTAGTTCCAATACATTTGGAAAATTCTATAATAAGACTATTGTGTCTGAAGGTGATATGTCTTTTGCAAGAACAATTATATCAGAAGTATTACAAGAACACTAGTTCAATATTATGATTTTGGCATATATATTTTAAGTTTCATCATTATTAATAATTACTATTAGCAGGTAGTCTCTACCAATAACATAATTATTTGGGGTAAATCTCAACAAATGTTATAATAATTGATCTATTGTGTCAATAAAACCAGATTTTTCACAAAGTAAACGGATCTTATATATTTCTCTCAAAATCTACATTTGTATTAATAGTTATTGGTAATCTCGAGGACGAAACAGCGAGGATAATTAATGATTAAACGAACTTACCTGTAAGTGAAGTTCTATCGTAATTATCCGAGCTGTTTCGTCTGAAGAGATTACCAACCCTCCCAACCCTAATAACCCAGTGTCAAAAATCTCAAAACTCTGAACTAAATGACGTTTTATCTAGTTGGTGTAAGGACAAAAATAAAGCACCCACATAAAAAAAAAATTATTCTCAACTATCAGTGCAAACTGGCGTCACCGTACGGTGTAACTACATGTGTATTAATAGTTATTGGTAATCTCTTCGGACGAAACAGCTCGAATAATTACGATAGAACTTCACTTACAGGTAAGTTCGTTTAATCATTAATTCTTTTTCTCATGAGTACAATTTTAACCGACTTCAAAAAAGGAGGAGGTTGTCAATTCGTCCTTTTTGATATTACAAACAGACACTTCAATTTTATTTATTTGTATAGAGTACCATCAGTAAGTGTGGGAAAATGGGGGATGTTTCATATATCACGATATTTTCGTCGAAGTCGGTTCCCGCTTTTCAATTTTTATTGATTTGATTTACCTAATTATTTTCTCCATCATTTAAAACGGCGGAATATATGCGTTAGCGTAAACCATCAAACATTGCATTATTATTGAAATTAAAAAATAATATATACTATAATAATAAAGTATTCAAGGGTAAGGAAACTCTATTATGACATCTACGTTCCAGCGCGCAACCGAGAACGGCTCACGCTATAACGGCTCGGGCCGCGGCGATCTAGCAGTGGTCTATCGCCGCGTAATATTAGCGGGGTGTGAGCTCCGGCGCGGCAGTGCTTGTTGCGCGTTGCGGGGTGTGGAGGCGGAGCAAACGTGGGAAAATTATATTGAGAGCCTCGTCTTAATAGGATAATAGTAACATTAATGTTTTATTACAATTTAGACGTCGTGTTGTGCATAACTCACTTCGAAGATCGTGGTTAGATAGGTAATTTGTGTTTACTGGATACCTGTTTGTATATAACTTGAGGTTGCAGTGGTTTTAAAAATTTGTTATGGAACGTACCTACCTATTTAGCGAATTACTTCCCGATGAAAACAAACCAATTTATTTACCAAACTTAATCAGTTTTAGGTATATCGTGTCTCTTTCCACCCTTCAAATTTATTTACACAATAGACACAACCTAATAGATCGTTTTATATTCAAAAAGTAGCACTAACACGCCAATGTTAAATTAAATTAACTCTTAAAACTGTTATAACAAAAGACTGTACCACACAGCTCGCTCGAAACTTCTCCTGTTTAAGGTCTCCACACACTGCGCCGTACCAATTCATGCTAAGATATATATTAACGTAACGGCGGTTTTAATGTCCCAGTGACTGGCATTGGACTTGAGCGTCTAAGCTGCCCCTAAGGCTGAGTAATAAGCCTGTTAAACATCTGTTAATCCTGTTTTGGCCATGTTTTAAGACTATTTGTGTTTATTAGTTTTATTGTAATAGGTACGCTGCCGCTGTTGGGTTGCCTGAATAAACAAAAATAAATAAATAAATAAATACGTTTTTAATTCAATAAAAAATATTGACAACAACATTAGAGTGATGTGAATGTAAATAGTAGGTTTACACTAATGTTAGGTTAAGGCCTTGGTTAAAGCTCTTTTCGATACTTGCGTTACGTCTACGTTATGGTATGGTACGGCGTAGTGGGCAGAAAACCTTTAGGCGGAACCCAACGCTTGTA
Source organism: Crocallis elinguaria (assembly GCA_907269065.1). Taxonomy (NCBI): domain Eukaryota; kingdom Metazoa; phylum Arthropoda; class Insecta; order Lepidoptera; family Geometridae; genus Crocallis; species Crocallis elinguaria. The sequence continues at coordinate 7,840,964 of OU026076.1, forward strand.
TTAATGAAGTTATAGAGTCTGATATAAAACTCGTTTAGTATTCCGCGGCGAAATGATCGAAAATTAATTATTCAATTACTTCGAACCTATACGCTTTAGAAATAGGTAAGTGAGTACGTGACCTAAGCCGCGTGTTCCAGATCACGAGGTTTGTCTTAGTACCTGATGGCTGCGTGAGGGCGAAGTCCGCTCACCGATTTGTAAGTCGTAGGTTCGAATACTTCAATGAGCTTGTGACTACGGCATGTTAAGAGACGCTGTTTGAGACATGTTTAGGGTGTGTTTAATTTTTCTGTTGGTAAGACCGCTTTTGTTTTAAAGCTTTCTTAACAAAATATGGTACCTTTTTTACACTGAATAGGCTTGCATTTATAAAAACACAAGCTTACGCCTGCGGCTTTGCGTGGTACATCCTACTAATACATAATATTATAAATGCGAAAGTGTGTTTGTACGTTTGTAGGTTTTTCCTTCTTTCGCGTAGCAACGAAACCACGGATAGACGTATTTTTTTGCTTATAGATATAGTTAATGGACCGGAGAGTAACATTTAATACGGAAAAATGCACGGTTCCTGTGGGAACGCGGGTGAAACTGCAGCAGTAGCCAATTATCTTTATAAATTCTAGTCTTCGTGTTACTCTGATGTATAAGCTAAATTACAGTAAAGTTTCATCAAAACCGGTTAGTGCTTTTTGAGTGAAAGAGTAACAAACATTCATACGTCTATCTCACAAAATTTCGCGTTTATAATAAATATTAGTAGGATACAAACGCCCGGTCCAAACAAAAGGTCCAAAACGTAGCCACCTACCCTCCGAGTAAAAACGCCAGAAACGCTGCGGAGTTCTCCCTTTTCCAAAGACACTTGTAGCTTGTAGGTACGTACACTCTCAATAGACCCTTCAGATTTGCTTCCGGCGCTAAAATACTATGGCGAATGATTCCCTGAGCGGCCGATCCAAATTGAAACACGGTTTAAATAAAAAGAGAAGACGGGTAGTGATACAATCGGCTTTAAGCTATGGAAAAGGGACGAGGCGATAAAACTCGTGCTTCGACAACATAACAAGTTGCTTTATTTTTGGAAAAAAAGAAGTGGAAGCGATGATGTGTCAGTGGCAGTGAAGCCAGCAGCCCATAGTTGAATCCTAAAATAAGCTTGAGCTTCGATGAAGAGCACCGTGATGTGTAAGTAAATCATGGTTATATAGGGTATTTACAAACACTCACCTAATTTCCATCCTAAAGCTAAAAATCAGTCGCCACTTAATTATTTATTTATTTACTAACAACATGCCTTTGGTGAGCATTACAGTCTCCCAATGCGCTCACCAAAAACTCAAAAAACAATGCATGTACATTGTACATACTACACTGTAACTTAACATACTAAACACAAACATGTTATATATTAACTATTATTATAACATATTATTATAGATGTGCTAGCTTCTGCTCGCGGTTTTTCCAGCGTTCCCAAAGGAACTGTGCATTGTTCTGGGTTAAAAAATGGACTATGTTACTCTCCGGTCCATAAATTATCTATGCCCAAGTACGTCCATACGTTGCACCGTTGCTTCGTGAAAAAGGACAATACAACTGAACAAACACAGTTTCACTTTAATTATAGTGTGGATTCCGGCAGCCGCTCTTAAGAGTCAGTCCCTATTTTACGATCAGCATATTGGCCATGTTCGATCACATCATCAAGATCAGGTTACGGTTCCGTTACTAAGTTGGTACATGGTAGTACTCCTGCCTGCAGACTGAGAGCAGATGCCGGGGCAGATTTTATGTGGTGAATTTTTTCTCGGGTCTTGGATGTTAGCGTAGTCATGTAGTGTACCTGTGTGTGCCCATGACATAGGGAATCCTAGTCCAGGGGTAAGACTATGTAAGCCTACATTTAATAAGAACTGTGTGAACTGTGGTTAATTGCCGAACTATAAAAAAAACAACTGAAGTTTTCGAGAGATACCTACATTGCCCTACATAACAGGTCGAAAGTATTTCAAATCTATAAATTACCTCTCAGTCTTGCATTTTCGCGTTCCTCGCTGCATTGAATATATATTCTCCAATCTCAACTTTTCCACTGTAAAGTTTGCAGCTTCGCACTCAGGTGGCTCCTAACATCGTGATGAAGTTAAGAATTTTCGATCGTTTTATCGATATTCCATATCGTGGCGGTACATCGAGGCGCTCGCCGTGAATCATGTTTACCGATGAAATTTGTAATGAAGTTTTGTGAATCTGTAATTCTACTGAAGCGCCGTTTAGACGAGTAATCGATTTATTTCCATCCTATCAATAAATAAATAATCGATTCCTCGATAATCATCACATTACAAGCTTTTATTATTATGATGTCTGCTGGCGATTACTTAAACAATACAGCATCCAAGAAAAAACTTTTAAATCACACAAAATTTACCGCGACCGGGATCGAACCTGGGGCTTTGCAGGCAACTACTAACTAAGCCATACCGTCGTATTGGCGGTTGCTGAGTAAAATGTTGTTGAGCGGTTACATAACAGAGCGTCGCTAAATCGCGTGAAGCAACCAACACGATCTCTTGTATCAATCATCAAAAATGATTCGTCATCGTTATAAGAACGATTTACATTCTTTTACGCATCCGTTTATTACATAGATACGAACATAGTGTCCGACTGAAGTTTCGGTTTAGGCAAGTTTCGGCGCTAAATTGGAGATTCGGTTTCAGAAGTTAACCTGCCGAAAATCGGGCTGAAACTACGTTCGTGACATTTCGGGTGGCGATCGGAAGCGATCGGGGTTAATTGTGGGGAGTGTCGAGTCGACTAGACTCTTGCGCCTATACACGTTCCGATCCACAACATTCCACGCCAACGTTCCAAAAACCGCCCGTGTGTGGGGACTCTCAGATGGATGACGTATGCATGCATGGTGTGATAGGAATACTAGATATCCAAACGTTCCAAATCCAACGTTCCAACTCATCGTGTGTGACCGATACAACGATCCATTTCGCGATCAGAGAGATCTTTTTTTCTTTGTCAATCGCGCACTTTCCCCTCCTGCCGCTCACATGCCTCAAGCGGCGACTAGCACTTTGCGCGTAGACTATAGCTAAAATGATCAGAAACTTAAAAAAAAAATACAAAAGAATTGAATTCGAAGAACTAGTTTCGATCGGACATAGACACCACTACATACATATTAGGTATGTCGAAGTAAATATTTCTGCCGAAACATCGTGCATTGCAGTTTCGTTTTTTGCACAGCTGCGGATGATATTTAGGTACCAATTTCCATAAAATCAGAATACGCCGTATCGGATGGCCGGCGGCGGCGTTTATAAAATTGATATATTCAATTAAGGAAATGTCCGTGGATCGCAGCTCGGTGCTTTTAAACATCGCTACAGTGCTTTTAATAGAGATTAAAGCGTGAAGGGGCTTAGTGTTGTTTCGATTATTGATAGATTTGGTTTTGATTACAACAAGATTATCAGTAATATGATAAAAACTGGCATATATTTTTTCCAGTGCCACAAGCTCATCTGATTTTGCTACAAAACCTTTTAACTGAAGCTATTGAGCTGCTATAACAATACAAATAAATAAAATTTAAGTGTCTGTTTGTAATGTCAAAATAACAACTTTTTCCCAAGTATACGGTACCTAAAACAAAACAACCATTTTTAAATTTTTGTCTGACTCTCTGTTTGCTCCGGGTAATCTCCGAAACGGCTGGGCCGATTTTGACGGGATTTTCACTGGTAGATAGCTGATGTAATAGGGAGTAACTTAGGCTACTTTTATTTTAGAAAAAGAATTAGGGTTCCGCGCAATAAAATAAAAACCATGAATTCCAATAACTCCGCGCGGGTGAAACCGCCCGCGGCAGCTAGTATATATATATGCGCCTTAAGGCTCTGAATAATCTCTAAGTAACAAGATCAGTGGCAAAATGAACGACCCAACTTTTGATAGCGTCTTCAGTTAAGACCACCAGCCAACAAACTATAGGTTAACTTCGAAACCTTCAGACGATAAATCGTCGACAATATGCTCAAAACTGTTAAGCTTTTCCACAGTCCATTTGATATCGTATCCGAGCCGATTCCGGGCCGGTTATTAATCCTCGCGATAAGTTTCAAAACGGCCGCGAACCGGGTGAAGGAAACTTTTCATTGGAATAGAGTTACCATTACGGCGGGCGGTTTTGAAACTAGGAACCGGACGGTTGTAAACCTGGTGAGCTGTGGCAAACATGCGGGAATTTAAGGTAGGAATACAAGACGAATACCGAGAGTGTGCAACCGCGAAATTGTTTTTTAAGATCGCTTTTATTGCTCTATGGAATAAAAACTCAAATAGCCAAATCTCTTTTCTTTTTCGTTCTTACTTTCTGTGTTGCTATAGTCTGGGAGTATTTAAAACTAGAGCGTCTCTTATCATCAGGCTAGATCACAGTAAAACGTAAGTCTATTCAAAGTAAAATAGACAAAATTGCGTATTTAGATTTTTATAAATCAAAAACATTATGTACTTAATAAAAAAGTAAATTAATAAAATGGTAGATAAAAAAAAATAAAATCGATGTCGAAACTGGCCGAATATACTTTAAAGTAAAATAAATTAAAAGTATATGTACTGATAAAAACAATATATTTTTTAAGTTTTTGCTGCGTTTTTAAATAAGATGATTTTTAGATGTATGGCTATGACCGCAATATCAAAGCACAAAGGACAGCTTTTTTAAACTAACCATAATGATCAATACCAAACCTTTAATATTGACATCCGTATCATAAAGGCTTATAAAGAAACGTGTGTTCATATAATATGTTTACTGTATGTGCACCGTACCATTATAAATGCGAAAGTTTGTTGGTTTCTCGTTTCATCCAGCAACAGAGCAACCGATCCGACGTGATTATTTGCAAAGTTTATGGGTCGGAGACTAACAAAGGCAATATTTATCCCAAAAAAGCATGGTTCCTTTAGGAATGTCCACGCGGGTGAAACCGAGGGCAGGAGCTAGTGATATGAATATAGGTACATATAAGACCCCGAAGACATTTGAAGTATTGAATGGAAATCAAGTTAAGACTAAACTCGAGCCGCTGTATTGTTTTTGTACTCTGCAGAATATTTAAATTTTAAATGACATTTTTCTTTCTTTATTTGTTAATTCACTGACATTGGAACGACTTTAGGTACTGCGTCTTAGCATTTTGCAAACGTGCTTGCGGATTGAGTACCATGTGACTGATTTATTTTATAACATGTTTATCTAAATCTATACAAATAAAATTGAATTGTCTGTTTGTAATGTCAAAATAACACCCGACTCTCTTTTTACTAAATGTTTATAAAAGTATATGAATAAGGTACCTCCAACAAAAATACTTTTAAAACTTTGGTCTGTCTGCCTGTTCCGGCTAATCTCCGAAACGGCTGGACCGATTTTGACGGCACTTTGCTGACAGAAATCACGTCACAAAATAACTACAGGCTACATTACCAATATACAGGTTTGCAATTCAAAGACGGTTTATTCATTTTCAGGATTATGCTTAACGATTTATCGAGCCGATAAACGCTCCTTTGCTTAATTGCTTTTGTCTTTTTGAGTTCTGTACCTGAACAACAAATATATGAATTATAAAGTAAAATGCAGTCCGGGGAAAAACTGAAAGATGGGTACTGCATCTACTCACTCCAACCGCGACGGCAAAAAGACGAATGGGACTCCCCCCCCCCCGACTCTCTCTCTCTCTCTCTCTCTCTCTCTCTCTTGGTTGTTAATTTCACCTCGCCAAATGGGCTTATTCAATAACAATGTTGCCTGTCTTGTGCCAACTCGTAATGAATGCGTGTTTCACGTCTGTCGGTATCCAGTTGCTACACCGCCGGCAAAATATCATGGGCTAATTACCACTTATGTTTGCAATGCAATTAACTAATTACATTCTGGATATCGTCTCGTAAAAACTGCTATAGCTCCTTTTAGGTCGTTTGTACTCGCAGCATGTCCGCCCGCTTTATTAGAAGGTATGGTACTTGCCAATGTTCAATACGCCTCGAGTGATTTTGTATTATAGCTGTAGCGCAATCGCACTGATATTTTTATGGCAACATCGCTAAGTGTTGCAAAGCAAGACGCAAGATGAGTAACGTGACTTACCTAATACGCTCTCTGGATCTGTGTTCGTAACAAACATAACATTTTAAAGCTTATTTAAGTTTGGCGAGCACTATGCTCTTTTAATTATTGTCGGTTGGTGTTACTTAAAAGTTAATAAATGAAATAATAACCGTTAACATAATGGCAATTATCATTATTAAGGTATCGCGGCCCAAGACATGAAACTTACTTGTACATGTCGATTGTTATGTAGCACAAGTCAAGTAGACACATAAATAAATGTTCCATTAAAAGTGAATAACATTAAAATGTACAAGCAATTTCCCAATAACTTACATATTAAAAGCAGTTTGGAATAGTTTGCAAAGGCGGAAGCCCTTGAGTTGCCGGGAATTGAGAAGTTAAGAAAAGTGGGGTTGCGGAGCGACCCCACTTCCCCCCGCTATCGGCGAGTTTTCTAGACGTCCTGTCGATGCTCGATGCACTGAGGAAAAGGATGCTAGAATCTATTACTTAACAAGTTGTATTTTTTTTATTCCCGACGATCTTGTCGGTGGTACGCCAATTCAGATGTACAGCGCCATCTATCGAGTCGCATAGAGAGCTATGCGGTAACGACAACCTCCCAACTCCTGCCACCCTAGTACCCCCCGACCCGTGACGTTACTACGTAGTATGTTATACGAGTACAATACTACGGTTTTGACTATGCACATTTGTGATTCTGGGAAAGCGATTGAGCGATCGTTTCCTATCGGATTGTGAGCTTTAGCACTTACGTTGAAGATGCTGCCTGCGCCTCGGGCTGCCGTCGTGAAAGGAATGAAATTTTTATTTGCACATCTCGTCTAAAATTCATTTGTCTATATAAATTTTCAACTTTATTAAAGCCCTTACATTAAAGCCTGTTTCTTTGTTAATGCTTTACTATATCGTCCACATGCAAGTTGACAAGTGATAAACAAAGCGGAGATTCTTACCCATGGATCGCGCTGTTAGATCTTGACTATATGGGGCCTTGCTTCCAGAAAACAAATTGATTCATAATTTACCTCGTCTAGATGACGTGCTTTACTCGCGAATCGAGTCGCTCGTAGCCGATCGCGCGATTATGAGATTATGAGCTTCTGCCCGCGGTTTTCACCCGTGTTTCCACAGGAACCGTGCATTTTTCCGGGATTAAAAGTAGCCTATGTTACTCTCCGGTCCATAAACTATATCTATGCTAAAAATCACGTCGATCCGTTGCTTCGTTACTGCGTGAAAGAAGGACAAACCAACAAATCAACAAACCAACAAACACACTTTCGCATTTATAATATGGATTAGTATGGACTAGAAGCTCAGTCATACATTCCGTCCACATGTATGGGGTACCTTAGACGCTCAAACAAACGTACGTTTGCTTGTCAGAATAACAACGCTTTTGCGTCAAGTGCGCATTTCGAGTAGGTAGGTTAAATCCGCGCTTGACGCAAAAGCGTTGTTATTCGGACAAGCAAACGTACGTTTGCTTGAGCGTCTGAGTTGCCCTATGACGCGTGTTGCTGCGCGCAACGCGCGACAAGCCGTGCTTACATGCGCGCCGTGACAAAAGTTTGTCGATGCTTATATCGTGCATTTATCTCGTATTCGCACGAGAAAGAGCGAGACAAAACATTATACAAAATTCTGTCGTGGTGCGCATGTTAGTCTGGAAGGTCTTTCAGCTTGGCCATCAGTATGCTGAGTGTGAGTTTCGCAGTTAAAATGCATTTACATGACGCCCGCGTTTGTCGAGTAAACGCCATACTAAAAGCTCGATTATACTTCATAAACGCGACGCTACGGAAGCTGTACATTTTGTCATACAAAATTGCGTAAACGCGGTCACTGTAGAACGCGTTAACATGCAGCAAAACTCACACTAGGCCCTCTGATAAGGCGTTTCACGTGTCATACGAGTAACTCAAGAGCAATCCTTGAACTTCGCCAGGTTCATATAATTTGACAGTTTACCCGGAGATAGTGCCAAAACTGTTTATGGTGCAAAAGGAGTTACAGATTTAACCACTCAACTAAGTTATTGACACTAACTCCGGTTGAGTCGAGTGGTCTTCAATTACAGCTATCACACAACAGGTTTTAAGACAATAAAAACCAAATTTGTATATTTCTCTGTATCCATAAAGATAAATAAAATTGAAATGTCTGTTTGTAATATCAAAATAACAGCTTTTTACTAAATGCATATGAAAGTACATACGGTACCTATAAAAAAAACAACTATTTTAAAAAAAAAATTGTGGACTGTCTGTCTGTTTGTCTGTCTGTTTGTGTGACTGTCTGTCTGTTTGTCTGTCTGTTTGTTCCTGGTAATCTCCGAAACGGCTGGACCGATTTTGACGGGACTTTCACTGGCAGATAGCTGATGTTACAAGGAGTAACATACGCTACTTTAATTTTAGAAATATAATTAGTGTTCCGCGCAAAAAAATAAAAACCATGTAATACAAAATCTCCACGCGGGTGAAACCGCGGGGTAGCAGCTAGTTAATAATACATAAATAAATAAAATATCGATACTTATATGTAAGGGTAAGGGTAAGGGTCAATAAGGCTTTCCTTTTAGAAGTCGGTTAAAAACTTTAAATTTTAATTCCATTTGATCGAATGTATGTACAATATAAAATGTAGAATAGAAGAAATTTAGAGTATAAGTATGAATGTAGCTGTACAGACAAACAAAACAGTACAATAGCTGCAGTATTGCACCAAATCACCGCCGAGCCTGCAGTGCTATTCAGGAATCGTAATTCACCTAAGTGAGGGCGGAATTCGCGGCGACCAGCCTGTTTGGCATTCTGTGCCACTACTCACGCGCTACTAGCGCCACCCAAATGAGTATGTCAGTGAGACCAACAAGCTTCAAGTGAGCATTTGACGTTTCTTCATACAAATCGGCATTCAGAAACATTTCACAAACAAGCATTGACGTAATTTTGTCGAATACCAATTTAAGTGAGGTGAACGCCGTGGGCGATGTGACAACGGTTCACTGGGGGAGCATCGCCGGGAGTTTGCTTTATTCCTGAATCGCACTGCAGATCTAGGGAGACCTGCGGAATAATATAAGGGATGGAAGATGGAACTAACTACTTCTTCCAGACTGCTGACAAGCGAAGTGTAAGGCTCGATGAATGGCTCTGGTGCCTAGATTTGATACAATATTCTATAGCTCGTTTCATAAAAGCTGCAACTGTGATTGAAAACATATTTTTTAATTTACTTCCAATGGTAATTATTATTATTAATTTTAATTTAAGATAGTTCAATTTCATCTTGAGTCTTAACGAATTCATCGTATTCGTAAAGAAAAGTGCAAAATATGTACAGGCAGCGACAAAAATGTGACAAACGTTGACTACAAATAGACAGTGGGTATACAAAAAAAATATCTAAAATTGATATAAAACAGAGAAAATAAAATCAAATAGGAAAGAAATAAATGTCCTTGTAAAACCCGATTTCCTAGATTCAGGAAATATTTGGGAGTTATTATTTAACATAAACAAGTAGCATTCTAAGGAGAGTCTGTACTTACGCAAACTATACTAAATCATCTCATTGGACGCGAAAACAAAACAATTTCTCGTATTACATTTCTCATTTTAAGTAGCCTGAATTCTCACGTTTGTTTATGAATACTTTTGTACATTATAATGTAATAATTCGACAAACGTTTTCACAGTATCTCATCACAATGTTACAAACAGAAAACGTCTTACTAGAGCTAATTACTATGGCGCAGTGACGAATTACGTACACAGAAACCTGAAAACTAAAATAATGAAAATTAAATAATAAGTTATCGTAACCGTTGTAGTTTTAGCTCAAAAGCACAGAATACATACGTCAATAGGTTACGAATAAAATTGAACACGGCATGTATGTATTTGTGTTTCTACAACGGACGAAAGAATCTTACTAGTGAATCGATCTGTTGGAATTATATTGGTTTTTCTCTTTGGCCTCTGCACGAATTGCCACTTCGGCGAACAATTGACGAACGAACATTTACCGTTAAGTATAGATACGTTCTTATTAAAAAACAAATGAATATCTCTTCAGGCAAGAAAAAAGAGTTTTAAAGGACTAATAGGTAATTAATATCGGTACAGGCTAGAACAAAAAAGAATTAAGAAGAATCACAGCCGAGCTCTAGGACCTATTGCGGCACCTGCAGAAGATTATGTTCGCTCGTTAGACCAATCTTCCCCGAAGGTTCGTTCACTGATCCCGGTTCGTATTACCACCTCGGCCGCAGCTTCGGCGAATGTTTTGGAACAAAGGTAGTCGAGTGGGAAATCATTTCGGTAGGCGCGGACCCTACGTGTTTCTACCTTATTTGTTACGTAAAAGGTAGTCTAAATACGGACTTAGGATACAACGCACACTTTGTATGGGATTACATCGAATGAGAGTATTTAGAAAAGTGTAGTATGTTAGTTCATTTATGTAGGTTGTGTAAGTAGCTATTATGTAAAGGTTGGTTGTGGAGATTATTGTGGACTATGAGGTTATCTCGTCTGATATTGTATGACGATGTTGTCTTGTCGTAAACGTGCTGGTAAACAGTAAACACGCTATATCTAGAATGGGATTGGCTCACAAGTGTTCAATAGGTCGGTAATTTGTCGCCAAGTTCTGACAGTTTTTCAACTTTAAGGACTAACCTAGCTACCAAGCGACACTTCTTAAGGTTGCATCAGCTTGCTTCATTAAGCGATTCTCCACCAAAAGGTCAAGTTCGTTGCAGGATTCGAAACCTCGTGTGATCGATCGAACTATTGTTATTCACCAAAAAGAACACACATTCTTCAACAGGAACAAGCACCGCCATCTAGGGGCGATCTTTTACTACAAGTTCCGCAACTAACCGACAGATGTCGCCGATGCAAATTTTTCCCTCGAAACCTTAACATCATAAATTCTCGTAACTCATCAGCGCAAACAAAGTCCCCCATTATATTATTAACGTACACCGTGTGAAATACAAGACGGGACTTAAGACAGGTGGTCATTACGTAGAACTCGTAGAAGCGAGGGCCGTACGCAGAATATTGGAGCGGGCTGTCGTGTACGGCTGAGTCGGTGATAAAACGTGTATCGTAATGTGGCCTCCCTGAACGTTACTGGTTGTTCTCGAACAATTGTCGTTTTGTTAGCTTGTTAACACTGGAAGACGTAACCGGCGACAACGAGACATTCGAAAATATTGATGACTATTGACAAAGAAGTAGATATAGAAGGATAGATTAAGTAGATAGTATATAATTAGCAATGTGACGTATCTGCCACTTATCTTAAGGAGCACTTGACGTGATGATAATAGTAATAGGCAACGCGGTGAATAAATTAAATTTTAATTGAAGACATATATTGCCAATCATCATGTATTGAAGACGGAGATAGAAATTATAACTTACCTGCATACTTTGATATTGATACTTATTAAAATTATAAATGACTTTAGGTTCGCCGGGAAACGTACGCCCAACTTATTATTGTTTAGTAAAGAAATGCATCGTAAAGCAGAATAGGAATTTTTGGATTACCAATCAAGTAACCAATATCTGTCTGCGTTTGGGGAATCGGTACCTTCCATTATAGCGTTAGATTTTCTTTTGTTACTTTCGTTATCATTAACATGGATAAGACCCGTGCGAAATAAAAAACTTTGACCAAGCAGTCTTTTTTTATTTTATTACAACGAAAATCTGAAGTTTGAAATTTGTCGCCAAACATATGCCTCCAGCCCACTTAAGAGCTAGTTCTCGTGGTATATTTTTTAATGCCGTAATTGGCATACAAGCAGACGGCCCGCTTGATGGTAAGCAGCTACGTTACTATACGTTGCCGACTTTCAAATACTCTGTTCATCCTTCTTTTGAAGAGCCCCTTTTGTTGTAGCTTGTCGGAAAGACCGCATGTGAGAGCTCATTCCACAATTTGTATGTCCTCAGCAAAAGAGATCGCGAGAATCGTACAGTATGAGATTTCCACGTGTCAATTAAGTGTGGATGAGCTTTCAGGCGTTGGAGGCTAGTACGCTGATGAAACCGTGACGCCGGCATCAGGTCAAAAATTCTTCAGAACACTCCGCGTTATAAATGCGATAGAAGATACAAAGAGACGCGATGTCTCTATGCATACTGAGCCGCTCAAGGTGTTCGGTGAGCTTGGGGTCGATGACAATTCTAACAGCTCTACGCTGTAGTGCATCAAGAGGGTCAAGTTGATACTTGGATGCTCCATTCCAAAGGAGCAGTACTCTACGTGCGGACGGAGTTGAGCTTTGTAAAGCAAATTTTTATCTAGTGTGTTATTCCCTTTTGACCACATCTTCACTTACGATCAGGCGAGACAGTGCAGGTCGGAACAATGTTTTTCTACTTGGTCCGAGAGCCAACAGTAGTTCCCGCGTATGATGGAGGTCGCCACGGAGTATGGAACAGGAAATTAGAATGCAGCACGCGTATGCTCTGCCCCCTGTACTGCCTTGCGGGCCCGCGTCGATCCCTAGAACAGAGGCCACACTTTGGGAACAATAGTTCGGCCAATACATATAACGTTATCAGCAGGGTTTAGCTGAAGAATATGATTCTAGATCTTTGTTGGCTCTGAGAGAATAAGATCAAGCTAAGAGAAATTAAAAAAATATGTTTAGTGCATTGAAATACGCAGATGTCGTTCAAATATGGGTACCTATCGTTTTGTGGTGTATTTGTAAAAACTTTTAGAATCCTTTAGCTATTTCGATTCTGCATGAAACTAGAGTTCGCGCCACGACTGAAGTCACACGGAATAAAGAGGATCTAAAGTAGCCCGGTGTTCACATTTATTCATGTCTTGAGATTACTTCTTTAACACTTGACACAAATTAAATACGCGGTAGGGAAAATCGTGACAAATATGGCCACATATTTCTAAGGTACTACAGCGCCGCTCCTATCGGACTTCAATGGTGGCGCGGAATCTACTTTATTTATCTATCTGTTTTGAAATGACATTTTATAATACATTTATTAGCTTAACAAGCTACGTTCTGAGTTTTGGCCAGCTTTGGCTCATATGCGTGGCTTTACTAGCGCTATGTCCACACGTTTCTCCGTTTCGGATGTTTCGAATCTTATTGGTGGTCTGCGGTCTCCATCGCCAGGCTCGTGGGCGGCGGAAATTATATGAGTTTAGATCAAATTGAGTCATAATGATGGTACTGCTCTCTGGGAACTTTTCCGTTCGGAATGGAATGGTAGTGGACGAAATATATTATGCCAGGTTTATAAAGTTGGTACTCCTAGACCTAGTTAAGTAACTATGGACATTTTACATTTAATATCGTACCGGCAAAACTGTTTTGATTCGATGTACACGAGATTACGACATGCACATTGCACATTAAATAGTTAGATATCTTATTCATTCTTTCTAATCTGCGACACAATTTGTACAGCTATTTCTAAAAACTGAATAATCTTAATAATGCGTATAAGCAGACACACCTACAGGTACCTACAAATATGCTAAAGACGGTTGTTCGGCTGCATAATTGGCAGTAGTCCATAAAAATAAAACAAAGTTAAAACCACCGGAATCAAAACATACAAAAACAATCTCGTATCGTGCAGTTCTCTTTGTTCAATCTTTCTAAGCCTCAATATGAAAGACGATTCCAATCCACAAGGACGCCTATCGCCCTCAGTATTCTCGATTCCCGCAAGAACGTCTTAACTACATGTTTATCGTGCAATCAATATAATACTCTATTGTTTTCCGCAAGAAGCTACTTTTCCAGCATTCATGTCGCTTCCAACGAAACAAAAGGCTGTAAGAGCATTAGGGCCACGACGGAAATTGAACTTTACAGTATTGCCGTGAGGTTTTACTTGAGATTAAACCAGTGGTATGTCGTTGTGGAATACTCCCCGGTTAATACCGGATGAAATAATGGCGTCTGAAAGCTGAAGGCGAGGCGTCGCACTTTCCGCTTCCCAGTCGAGAGCTAATTTTTTTTCTCTTCCTACTTTGTCACTGCTTTGCTTAGCTTTTTAGGTGATTTTTGCGGAGGTCTAAACGTTTGCGGTTTGTAAAACCACTTCCCGACTTCTGAATGGGATTTTAAATACATTCATGAGCGGGTCATGAATAGTTACGCCTATTATTGCTGGTTTACCTTAGTTTACTAGGTTTAAATGAATTTCGCTCACTAGTTAAATACATTTATTATGTAGACTTCCAACAGGATCAAACGAAGCCGACCGGTTTACTGATTGCTCTTGCGATTTATTGCTCGTTGATTTTACGGGTCCTCTTTGTTTCAAGTTTTTAGCAACATTTCGGGCCCTTATTTAAATTTACACGTGCCCTGTTTACTGCGTAGAGTTTGTAAGTCCTCTTCCCTAAATCCAGATCGATGTTCTACCGTCGCGTCGACTGTGAATCTCTTTTCTCACGATAAACCCTAAGCTAAGTATAAAGCGATTTAAATTTCTATGATAACGTTACCCCAGTCTTATTTTCTATTGTGACCTTGTTCCAGTCCCTTCTAAATTCCGCATGAGGGTGCAAGGTGAATTTTGTACGTGCAATGTATACGACTAAATTTGTATTGGTAGAGTACAAACAGTTAACATCTTTACTTGTTCGTATTCGCATGGCACAATTCGAGGGGAGCTACGTATAACCGACTAATTTCAGTAGCTCGCTAATCTATTCCGTAGTGGCCTCGGTAGCAAAGGCTATCTCACTTGACAGCGTTTACCCGAGGGTCAACGCCAATGTGGCGAAGTTAGATATGCATATGAATTAAAGCGCAAACGCGAGAGAAGTGCCCCTTTTAATTTTACAATATGATATTAATATTAGGACGGTGATTTGCGAATGTGAATCCGACCACCCCTCCGTGGTTGATGACCGACAGCGATAATTTGGACCATAACCATGATTAAAGATTTGGCTTTATTACAATTAAGTTTGTACCAAATTCTCGGTAATGTCTCGGCTTGTGAACGGAAGTCGCGTAAACCATTGTGTTAGTTTGTGGTAGGTACGCGAACCTAATAATTACGAACTAAAATGATGTCACACGGTCCACTGGCTACCAACACTGGCCATTAATTGTACACTGCATTGAGGATGTGAGTACGACAACGTCCGCATCTTAATATAATTACCTTTAAATTCACAACTTATAGCTTCCCAATAGAATTCTTTATAGATTCCCAACTTAGTCATTTTGATTATCCAAATGCTACCAGTTTACTGACGTATTCGATAATTTATATTACATTAAGTGTTTTATTAATTATTCCTAAAAACATTCAATCAAAAGCGTTCAGCCTAGTCAAGTTCAGAAGCGGTGAAGTAATTTTATCCGTTAGAGAACTTTTCGCCTCTGGTTTGCGGCTGCCGTTGCGTAAAATTGTGGACTTAATTTGATCCGTATTTAGAAATTTGTTCACAATGGAATCCTTTGAAACTGCTTGGCTTCTCGTTATGCGAAGTTTGAGTTTTCCCAAAATTTAGGAGCTTCGCTTCGACATTAAAGTTTATATGTAGCAGTAGTGACATGCACGCGTGTTATGTTGAATCAACTGGGGTATAGTTTGCAATAATTTAACGGTGATATTTTTACTTCAATGATATTTTTAACGGTCGCTTCCGTGTTTCGAGGAGAGAAGGGAGCACGTATCTATTATAAATTCCAGTATGACACGGGTACGGTTAAGGTAAAAAGTTAAATTGTCACAGCGTTGCGGTGTCAGGGATAGGTCTGTAATTGAAAGGCGTCCGTTGGCCTTGTTTGTAAGGGCTTGTGAATCTTTTGTTCGTGTTCGGAAGTTCGCCCTTGGTGCTTTCCATTGTCGTATATTTCGAACAAAACGGCCTCTTTAAAAATTACGCAATACGGAGGCGTTTCGATTTAATTGCTATAACTTTAAAGCGCTTTGTGATTGTCAATAATGTCTGAATAACAACAGCGAGAAATAAAAGCTTTCTAGAGTTCATTGCATCCGTCCAACAAAGCATTGCTTCCTAGAAGGCAGCTCAATAACAACCTTCTGAGAAGAATACTAAGGACCTACATCTGACCTTTACCTTTGATCACTATCTGACAAAACGTTGAAGCAGTCGACTCGTTCGCAAATCAATTACGGACATCAATATTCAATCGGCGTATTTGCTATGAAGTAAAACGTTTTTTTTTTAATAACCCAACGTTATTAATTTGTAACTTGAGAGTGCAAAATAGCTTGAATATTTGGAGTGGTTGCTTGATTCAGAAATAGTACGATGACTGCGTGTAAGTGTATCACTGCGTATATCCTACTTGTGTATACTGCCGATGTGTTTAACGCCTATTCTGTGGATGAAATATTTATATCCCCAAGGAGCGACAGCACGTTTCCACCTTGGTCTATTTAGAGATACGGATCCATCTCTACAAATTTTCACCGCACTGGACATCCGAGATAGAACAATCTAGGAGTAACTTCTGGAGATTTAACGGGCTTAGGCGTATATTAATATTAAAGCATCTAACAATGATGGTAATTGTTAAGTAGTATTTCACGGTAATAACGTTTTAACCATAAACAATATCTTCAAGCTTAATTTTACTACAAAATGTGCCCCAAGGGCAATAGTGACTCCCCCTATCAAAAGTTCTAATGCGCAACAGCTACCATAATCGGAATAATCAAATAAACATCGACCGTGTATCCATGCTATTCTAACGCCTATGCACATAGTGCATCCAGACACGCGTCCGAAAGGGCCGCGGTCAGTACACTCGCGAGCGTCGGTGCGTCGCGACGTTAATCACTCCGCACTCCCGCGATCCGCGTTACTCCGGCCGCGACTGTACCCACGTGTGTACAACTAAAATAAATAAACGCTCCGCGCGTTCGTAGTAGACGCGTGCTTGTGATTTCTTGCCTTGTACTTTACTCGGTCGTTTACTCGAACACGTCAACTGTTATGATTTTGAAGCGGAGGTGCTCATTGTTCTACGGATGGGACGACTTATGCACGCTGTTATAACGTTATTGATTTGAAATAAACGCACTAATATTGTAAATGCGACATTTTGGATGTTTGATTGCTATTCAATCATAAGGAATTGGATACAGTTGTACTATAAAAGTTCTAGTCCCGAATTGACGAATAGGTATTAAAGACTTTTCATCCCGATTTCCGCGGGAAAAAGCATAAACAACGACTGGAGAAACCAGTATCTAATAAAAACCAGTCTACCATGTTAAGGTAGCACATTCGTCAGACGAAATCGATGCAAAGCAAACATGTTGATGTGAGTGAGAATAATCAAACCCCGATTCAACCCCCCTTCATTCGTTGCGAGTAATAATAGCCGGCCGCGAGCGGGGATGGGGGAGCGTGCACCCGATCACGTACCCACCGCGTCGGTGCATACTTCACTCGTAAAATACTACCTAGTATAAGTACTAGTGCAAAGTAGTGCTTAGAGAGGACTCTATTCCGTCGCGGTAAGGTCCTCGTATAGCGGCCAGACTTTATGACGGCGACTGTACTCTCGAGCACGAGTATGTAGATACTGCTAAGTAGATTCCAATTGGGCTGTTCTCGCGGTTAAAAGGATGTTTAGATTGAGATGTTGGCAATTATACAACAATATCGTCTTGGCGCTGTTTATTTATTATTTCGAGAAGACATAAACATGTTTATCGTTTGGCTTTTTTGAGTTAGTTTACAAATGCTCGGTTCCCACAGCCGTCAATGTTCCGTCTAAATCTATAACTTCCTGCTTTCTTACACTGTAGCAATGAATGAACGACGAGCGCAATTCAATAAACTCGCTCGCCGACCGTGACCGAATTTGATTCCGCTATTAAAATTGGTCATTGCACTTGCACGGGCCCCGCTTGCTTAGTTCAATCCCTTCGGAATCACCCGCGGTCGATCGAGCGAACGGTCGGCCGACTAGTTGTTTCAGCAGTAGTAATAAGGGTGAAATTGCGATGTTATAAACGATCCTTCGTATTTACAAGCAATGGAATATAATTTGCTTACATTGATAACCTCAGGGACTCGGTTATTCTTTTTTTTATGATTTTGGTAACGAGACGAGCTGGTCGTTTGCCTGATGGTACGCATAACGCCGGCCCATAACAATTGCATTGCCACTCAGAACTTTGAAACACAAAGGCCTGCGCGGCACTGCAGTGCGCTCGTTACCCTGAGACGTTAGGTATTTAGTCTCATAAGCCCAGTAATTTCACTGGATTCGCATATTACTTTGGTTTAATATAGTTACGATAAAATAACCAATGATTTATACTTACCTATAGAAAATAGCATAACACTCTATTAAACAATTGAGATAACAACAGATAAGCATTTAAATCTTTGTAATAATTACTAATATGTATGGAGCGTTACTTGTAATGTACGTACCTAATTGATAACAAAGAAATTAAATAAATATGTATGGAGAGTCGCTTGTAATTGATAACAATGAAAACCACGAAGTATTGGTTCAGTACCGATATTTAAAAATACCGGTCTTAACTAGTATAGTTCCATTCCTATTCGAGCGATGAATATAGGGGAAGCACAAGCTCCTTTGTCACCACCTGTCTCCCTATAATAGCTGTCGGAAGAGACCAAACGTCCTGAGCAGTTGTGAGCCAGCAGACGCGCGGCGCGTGCGCATCTGCTCTTTCCTTCGCGCCAAAACTACAACGTGTGTGTAGAAATGTTATAGTTAAACCTTTATTTGGTGTTTCAAAATGTGTTGACAGTAACGATTGATTCGTGAAAATTCAGTGATTAACACCACATCTTGGTATATAAAAAATGTGCGTGGAAAATTGACCAAATGTGTGTTTTAAAGCAACAAGTGTGAGCGTCAAAGTGATAATGCTGGGAATGCTCCAATCGGATTATAGTTATCAGAGCCGCATGACTCTGCTGCAGCAGTTGTTGGAGTGCGGAGATGTCCTCCTGGGGAATCAGTTGGTTTACGGTACCGTTGTTTGATTTGTTTTCTTGCAACTGAATAAATGATAAAGATAAGAAGTTCTTCACTAATGTTCCTTAAAAAGTGCCAAAAGTACGTGTATGTCTGTTTGTTGGTTGGTTTGTCCTTCTTTCACGCAGCAATGGAGCAACGGATCGACGTGATTTTTGGCATAGATATAGTTTATGAACTGGAGAGTAACGTAGGCTACTTTTTATCCTGGAAAAAATGCAAGGTTCCTGTAGGAATACGGGTGAAACCGCGGGCAGAAGCTAGTGTGGATATAATGAATTTAGAAAGACTTAAACAACTCTTTGAGAACTCTATCTGAGTTACAACAAAAAAAAAAATAAACCCCCTAAACCTCTATTAAACAGCGTTTAACGCTTAAACAAGCCTTAGTCGCGTATTTAAACATGAGCAACCACAAATCTTGATCTAACAGTTGTCTTATACTCCATTCTGTTGTGACATTTCTAATCATTTTAGATGTTTATCTTTAGACCCTGTCTAACTATGTGTAGCTAAACAGGCATCTAAAGCTCGTTTTTTGTGGTAACACGGTAAATAATTTTTGGTTCGTTTTGACTCATTGGCATCATATGACTACTGTTCCTTGTGCCACTCTTTACGGTCTGTTGACGCCATAATAAAGCGTCAAAATTAATCTTTTGTATGTGTTTATTAGTGTAACGTTTATACTTACACTAGCTTCTGCCCGCGGACGCATGAAATCAGGTTAAAAATTAGTCTATAACATCAGAGATTAATAGTAACAAACAAACCAACAAAAAACATATTTTATAATAGATTGGTATACTTAATAGATAACTTAAAATTGATAGGTTTTAACATGTCGCTTTGATGAGTCAAACAAGGATTTTTATCATTATCGTTATCACCAATCTATTCAATCCGATATTTTTGTAATGGATTCTGTTTTTCCGCTTGATATCTTGTGCTAGGTCCTGTCTTTATTCAATTTGCAAAAGAACGATTGTCGAATTGAAAGTTGACAACCATACTTCTATCGCATTATCTTCTAAAATCTAAACCAAATGTAAATAAGACCATTGTGGTAGTTGTCTTTTCAAATGAAAAAACATTACCTTTTTTGGCAGTCTTGTCAAAAATACACATACCCAAAATACATGCGAATCTCTGTATATCTGTACATGCGTAAATGTGTTTGTTGGAGTGTTGGTTGGTTTGTTCTTTCACGCAGCAGCAACGGAGCAACGTATCGATGTGATTTTTTGCGTAGAGATAATTTATGGGCCGGAGAGTAACACATGGCTACATTTTATCCCGGAAAATGAGCATTGTTCCTGTGAGAATTTACACGCGGGGGAAATCGCAGGCAGCAGCTGCCTAGTTCGATTATAAACGGATACCTAATATACCGGAACCTAATAAGTATACAAGCTTCCCATTTTTAGCACACAGACAGATCAAACATCCTTACCGCTAGAATAACTTACGAATAGCCACGTTTTTTGAAATTTTTTTTATTCTATTCGATAACGAGACTAGACGATCGCTTGCCTAATGGTAAGCGTAACGACAGCACAAAACAATAGCAGTGCCACTCAGAAACACAAAGGCCTGTGCTGCACTGCATTGCGCTCGCTACCCTAAGCCCAGTAATTTCACTGACTACTTTGCTCATGAAACCGGAACACAGTAATGCTTGCACATTACTGCTTGGTGGCAGACTTCACGGGCAAAGCGGTGGTACCAACCCAGACGGACACTCGCAGAAGAGTTAGTCCTACCACCTCATTTTGCGTGCGGTTACCATTTGGCGTGTCGTACGTTATAAGTCAAGAGGCCTAGTAACATCAAATAGTTTTTTTTTTATAATTTGGTTACCTCACTTCCTTAAAGAAGTAATAAAACCCTCCTGCACCTGAAATCGTATTCTCTGTAAGTCAGACGGCATTATTAATGCAATGCGCGGCGTCGGCGGGCGTGCGCACGCGCCGATCGTATCGCGGCTTTATTTATTGGCGCATTGTCCCGCGAATTTAACCGCTTTTAATTAGATATTTTTTGAGTCAACACATATAAATTGTGTTGATTTATGGACGTGCTCTCATAGGATTGTATGTTCTGTCGTGAGGGTTTGGCTAATGGCTGTGGATTCCACAGTGGAATGCTATGAAAACATGACTACCAAAATAACGCTCAGTGATCACATATTAGGTATATCCTGTATCTACTTGTATTCGTCCGGCCTTACCACAAAAAAATGAAACACACCCTAAACTTGTGTTGAACTCTCGCTTAGGGTTGACTTAGTCGCGTATTTAGATATGAAAAACCACAAACCTTGATTTGTCATTTTTTTAATTATAGCTAAGAACACTCTCGATCAAGCCACCTTGATGGACAAAGCAGTCGTACTATGTTCACATAATAGATAGTATTCCTAGTAACTATGTGGCCAAAAGAGGACGTTCTAGTCTTAAAAGTTTAAAAATCTTTATCCGTTATTCGCGGAATATGTTCTCTATATTTGGTTCTCACAATGCATGTATGTGATATATATATGTACCGTAGGTATCTCTCTTTTATCTAAATTCTTAGTATTCCGACCGAAATTATGTAATTTAGTAAGAAACAACAATTTATCTGGACACTCATGGCCGTTTGTAAGCGAAATGTTTTTGATAACGCTATCAATTAGGTTGTTTTATTGTGGTTGTTATCGGCGCCGATAAATCACGAGTTTTACTGTTTTGAAATGTAATTAAAGTTGATGATAAATGCGTAAATGATATTTTAGCGGCAACGGGCGAGCGCTAATGCGGGTGGTAATTGTTTGCTGTTAATTGTACCTACATTATTTTTTTGGCAATATTTTTAGGTTATAATAAAAATAAAATAATATGGGCCAACTTTGGAGTAGACTCTATCCAGTGAAAAAAGAATCATCAGAATCGGAAGTGGTGTGTAAGTTAATGCGTGGTCAGTGGTCGTACTTAAAAAAATATACGGATCGACTTGAAAACGTTGGAAAGTAGAGAATTCCACTCCTTGGCAGTTCACATTATAAGCTATAAGCTACGAAGCAAAACGCTTAGTGCGAATAGGAATATATCCCTATCATCCATAAAGGGGTGAGACATTGCTGAGCGTCTGGTCGTCCGCAGATAGAACGGAGTTGCATTCATACCACGTCATTGCCTTATTTAGCTATATCAATATCGAGGCAATAATTTCCAATCTGGTATACTTGTAATCGAAAATCTTACTCTTTTGTCAGGAAACTTATATTCCAGTGTAAAAGAAACAATTGCCTCACAATTCCGTACAATTATCTCGTTACAGTAAACGGAGCTAATACAGATGTTTATGACGATCTTTCTAGAACAATACGGTATCAGTTCTCTTCCCTTCTCCGTATGGTTGGTCCAAGGTCCTACCCTATACAGTGCCCTTGAGCATGTTGTTAACATAACAGCATTTATAGGGCTGAGTGCCTTTTGTGCTTAATCACTTCATTGACGCTGAAGAAAGGTAAAAATAACAGCCCGGTCTTTAAAAAATATGTAATTAAACGCTTTAATTGTAATGTTTGTCAACGGAAAAGACAATAAAAACATTTAAAAAATATTTAGTTTCTAATGTAGTTTTGTAAACAATGCGTATTGTCGACTCGAATTTCGTAACTGATTGGTCTCTGTAAACAAAGAAACAGGATAAAAGGACCGAAAACAGTAAATCTTAACCCTTTTTTGCGCAATTGCCACCAATTTCTTTGGACATTTCTTGCATTCACCCCAAGTTTGTTTTTCTAAAGCACAGAACCTCTAAATTTGTTTCACGGTATAATGTTTAAAAATAACTCCTTTTGTTTAACTTTCAAAAGCTTAGGGTATTTTACACAAAACAAGGCAAGGTAAGGCAGGGTTACTACCAACTTAGCTACGGAGCCGACCATGATTTTTATTTTACGTCAATTACCACAATAAAACATTTTGTCATTTTAAATCCAATAATTAATAAATAATCTTATACCGTTTAGCATTTGTCAGTGTTTAAAACAACGTCCCTTACAAGTCGGTGTTTTTACAAGTGAGGCGCTGACGGGTCATTATGCGAGTTCACCGCCTCCGTCCGTCATGCGTGTCTTTTCTTTGTGTGCGACTCGTGGCGATGCATTACCTGACCGATTCCCATCATTTAGATCCACTCGTAACGGTACTTGCTACAGATTTAGATAAAAAAAACCAAATAATTTATTTGCAGAAAATAAGTAAGTAGGAATTTCAATTACAACACTTTCGCATTTATTGTATAAGTAAGTTATAGATTATCCATACTTACTTATACAATGTGTAAAGTGTATTTGTACGTTTGTTGGTTTGTCCTTCTTTCACGCAACAACGGAGCAATGGATTGACGTTATTCTTGGCATAGATTTAGTTTATGAACCGGAGAGTAACATAGGCTACTTTTTATCACGAAAAAATGCAAGGTTCCTGTGGGAAGACGGGTGTAACCGCGGGCAGAAGCTAGTAGTAACATAGTTTTAACCAATGAGCGTTACATACCTAAGTAACACAAAATAATTTCGAAGTATCAGATAAAAAACTTAAACAAACGCCTCGAATTCAAGATTTTTAAATGAGGAGTCAATAATCTACATATGTATACTTGTACTAAAACGGTATCAATGCGACATCACTATGCCTGTCCCACAGACGTAGCCACGGAATTCATAATGAGCGTCATACTAATGCACCGGTCTGTATTGCCATACATGAGCAGACAGACACGGCCATCTCGGACAGAACAGATATGGCCGACCGTAAAGGGTTTTACATTGATTTTCGGATCGCGCATAAATTAATATGAATATCGTTTGGTATTACCTCGATAGTTTTCGAAGTTGCATTGATCATGGTCACGAGATCATCATAAGCAGGAAGACGTCGACTGCAGAACCTTGTTAGTGGTAGGACTAATTCTTCTGCGAGTGTCCGTCTGGGTTGTTACCACCGCTTTGCTCGTGAAGTCTGCCGCCAAGCAGTAATGTGCAAGCATTACTGTGTTCCGGTTTGATGAGCAGAGTAGCCAGTGAAATTACTGGGCTTATGAGACTTAATACCTAATGTCTCAGGGTAACGAGCGCACTACAGTGCTGCGGAGGCCGTTGTGTTTCAAAGTTCTGAGTGTCACTGCAATTGTTATGAGCCGGCGTTATGCTTATCATAACGCAAACGACCAGCTCGTCTCGTTACCAAATACGATTAAAAAAAAACCTAATAGGCGTCCCCCATACCGGCTATCCATAATACATCACACTTGGCAGGCGTCTTTGTGATCAATGTAGATTTTGATGAGAATTCTTCCACTAGCCGGCACCAGATGATGTTCATTCATAATCCAAAGCATGACAGGTGATAGGTTAAAAATGGTTAAAAAGTTACGGTAGAGTAGAAGTGTGTGAAAAGAGCTCTAAAATTTAAGAATAATTAGTAATAAATTCAACTTCTGTACTAAATAAAGTCTAGCTTAATTTATTTGGAAGGTACCTATTATTTGTTTGACCTATTTGTAAATACAAAAAGTATGAAATTCGACAAAGTAACGGTTTCGAAGTTTTGAACTACTTGTTTGTGCTCGCAGGTAAACCGTAGGTAAATAATTGATTAATTTAATGCAGTAATCGCATAAAATTTCGATTACACCGTCAAAAAAAAGTAGCAACTATTAAAAATTAACAGCCGTTTTTCTCCAGCTCTTACTTTATAGCTGAAGTTTAAAGCTTATAGCTATTATCGTTTGGTATCTTGGTGCAATTGTTATAGCATGCGCAAGCTTACATACGAGACGTGGGTGGTCATAACACAAGTTAACGCCTCGCTCGCCGAAGCATACGTCGATTGGGAGAGCGAGTCTAACGCGCGACTAACGTAAGCATAAATGAGTTTTTGTGAAAAAAATATATTTTTCTAGACAAGCTTTTATGAAATGCGTAATTGGTACTGTAATCATCAGGCTCTATCGTCAGGACCTTGAACATCATCTAGGATCAAATCAATATCTAGACAAATCAAACGGACCCAAATTCGATGGTGTTACGTCGTTTCGTTACAGAGTTCATGTGCCCGCTTTCCGGCTCCCGTCATCAGAACAGCTCTCTGACATCATTATATTGCATTGTCTACCGATCTACATAAGTATGTACAATTTTGACTCACACGAATCCATAAGTGGGTCAAAGTCAGCTTGCAAGATTTGATCCATACTAACAAGGCAAGTTAAATAAAGGCTTGTAAAGACACTAACAGCCATTTGCTGTCGTTAGTGATCCCTATTTGATGATTCAGCCGATCTGCAGGTCGTTGGTTTGAATCGTACAAATGAGCTTCAGCTTTTAGTGATGGAAAACATTATGATACAACCATAGCATTTTTCTGTCGGTCTGTTTGTTCCGGCTAATCTCCGTAACGGCTGGACCGATTTTGACGACACTTTCACTGGCATATAGCTGATGTTATAAGAAGTAACTTAGGCTACTTTTATTTTAGCATGGGTGAAGCCGCGGTGCATAGCTATTTGAGTATAAAAAAAGATGTACGAGGAAGTATTTTATTGCTGCCGTTTCTTGGTCCTTTGGTACATTGTTATTATATGCGCGAGCTCATGAACGTGGGTGGTCATTACGCAATTTCGCGCCTTGCTCGACGATGCGTGGACTACAGGCGTCGAGGTACTAACCCCAAGAGATGAAATACCGTACTACCCGATCCCACAACAATGTCGTGATCTGTCATAACAAATATCAGCGCTCAGCGTATCAGCACACGGCGAATCGACGCGAGGCTGTGGTTTAGCCAATCAGAGCGCATTATAACTAGACAAAAATGGTGAAATTTATTTCGTGCAAACCATACGTCACTGCATCTCTAGATGTTAGTTCCTCGATGATGATGATGAACATGATTAATGCGTTGGTAGCTTAGCTTCCGAAGCTGGGTTAGTGATTTTGTGGCTTAGCTTAGAAACTATTATGGGATAAAGAGCGTACTGCTGTTTTGAGATTTTATTTTATAACGTAATTGTCGACGTGGACGCGGTAGATTGTTTACCAAGGCAGTCCATAAAGGCAGATCCACATTGAAATTACCAAATAATTATTTACCATGCGGCACAGCACCGTTCTTGTCACTGAGGCATCAGTTTTTAAACCTCATATTATGCCCAGATTTTCACTTTTGGCGACCTACGTAGACACTTGGAATTCTAAGCTTGCAAATCAAATTCTAGGTGTTATAAAAATCTTTTATATAAAATGATAATCATTAAACACTTGCCACTATGTGTGTATCTTTTTCATTCATGTTTTAAACACATTTTTATTAGCTTCAATTGTAAGTTGTAACTATGTAAATAATGAGGTGTTAGAGGTCAATTTTAAGTTACTTCTATTTGTCGTATCGAAATGAAACTTTGTATATATAATGTATATGTAGTTCGGATGACAATGCAATAATTAGGCATCATGGATCCGATCTGATGGAGCCAGAAGGTGGAAGTATATTTTTTAGTTTCGTTAAACTACACATTTATATAATTATTATTGTATCAATTGTCTATTTTGGCTTTTGAACTCGACACCACTCGTGCTCGACAGCTGAAAATGACAGGATCCCTATGCGAAAGGACGCCAGTAATTCTACTACAATCCGTTTAAAAAACTTAGCATCATTTTAATATGTTGCATTTAACTACGCCACGACTTTTCTTTAAGTCGTGTTCAAAAATAGTATGCTAATCATTGAAGCTTTTGTAATAGTAATAAATTAACTCTCTCTTTATTACTCTCTTCATTACCTCTCCAATAATTGCATAAGTATATAATATAATATGTATCACACAAAAGCGTTTAATTTAACAATTCTACATTTTAATCTTCCACAAAAGAGTAGTTATAACAAGTTACTATACTAAGCTGTCATAGCCAAAAACAGTCTGTTCTAGCGGCGACCGCATCACTCAGGTGTCACCCCTGGGGTCGTTGACCCCCAAGGAGGCTCGGTCGTTGGTGCGACTATACAGCCGGCGACATTCTCAGGGTTGGCTCGGCCATTATGTCGGTCTAGAAGAAATTAGGCCTATAGAGTTAAAGGTTATTGAAATATTGGAAAAGATTAAGGTATAGAAATATAACGAGTCCTCTTTTGGGGGTTTGCGTTTCGTTTGAACTTTTCTTAGTTCTTTGTCTGCTATATATTGTACAGTTAAGTTCTTCTCAATCTCTACAAATAGTCCTACCCCGGTATTATTTTATTATCGTTGAATTCTGA
This sequence comes from Crocallis elinguaria, assembly GCA_907269065.1. Lineage (NCBI taxonomy): Eukaryota > Metazoa > Arthropoda > Insecta > Lepidoptera > Geometridae > Crocallis > Crocallis elinguaria. Next base: position 7,868,469 of record OU026076.1, read on the forward strand.
TCCTGATACTATTAAATCCCTGATTACATATAAAAAAATTGTCTCTATGACCTAATCAGAGCTAACGTAGTTCACAAGTATCTCACAATAATTATAAGAAATTCAAATTAAGTATAAAATACTCACGAAATATTTGTTAACAGAACAATAATACTTCCTAACAGCCCAACACACTTTTGAAAACCACTAGTGTAGTTACTCTAATTTGAAGTCAAACAGTAGTAACTCCCAAGTCAGGCGCCAAAACACTACGTTCTCACGGGGATGCTGTGAGAATGCTCATGTTTACATAATACATAATTACGGACGTAGAGCAGTCGAGTTCAAAGCACTTTGGGCATTCGGAGTTTATGTCTCTCTGGTAGTCGCTGCCTGCTGGCCTAAGTCGAGTGCACTCACGAATAATGTATGATACGGTCAGAAAAATGGGATGGTCGAACTAAATGTGTTACAAAAGGAAGCCTCATAGAGGCCGGCTGCGCTTCGATCCGATGGTTCCAATCCTTCAGTGAGCTTGACCTTTCGTTGAAGGAAAATATTATGATGCAACCATAGCTTGGTTGTAGGGTTTTTTTTCAAAGTAAAAATCTGTTGCCACGCACAGTGGTGTGTTGCATCAGCTGCACTTGAGGGACAGTTATACACTCATATTCTTAACCGTAATACAAAACGTCCCATATAAGTGGACCTAACTCTAGTCTTCCTTAGCGACGCGTCGTTAAGGAAGACTAGAGTTAGGTCCACTCACTCCACGCGACGTTCTCCGAACATTCTCAGAATCGAAATTTTTAGTCGCTATTTCGACACTTCACGCGGCTAAAGCATGACGTCATGACTTGAAGGAAAATATTTTTTTAATGTTGGCGGAACTTCAACTTTCATTCAGTTTTCGTGCATTTTTCATTCTTAATGACGACAAAACAACAAAAAACATTTTTATAAAATTACAATAATTTTACTGCCGACGCTTAGAACGCATGGTCTTCGTTGAATCTGCCTGACTCATTCTCTGATTCGGCTTAAGCCTCGACAGTCTAACGGCCTACTCTAAACAGCCACTTGTATATCCAGTAGTGGGTTTAAGAAGCTTATTCTTCCCTCGACACTACTCGTGATGTTTACATTCCACGTGCTTAAGTCAACACCGGGTGGCACTCGAGATGCACTCAACAACATTATGCTATGTGGCAGTTAGAATCTTTAATTAGAACTAATTTGTTACGTCTGCGGTTGAAATGGTGTTGAGCAATGGTCAACAACGTTACAGAAGGAAAGAGAATATAAACTACTAGCTTCTGCCCGCGGTTTTCACCCGCGCGTTCCCACAGGACCGTGCATTTTTCCGGGATAAAAAGTAGCCTATGTTACTTTCCGGACCATAAACTACATCTATGCTAAAAATCACGTCGATCCGTTGCTTCGTGACTGCGTGAAAGAAGGACAAACCAACAAACACACTTTCGCATTTTTAATATTATAACTATGGATTAGTATGGATTACGGTCTTACCACAACAAAATAAACACTCTAAACCTGTGTTAAACAGTGTTTAACTCCTAAACATGCCTTAATCGCGTGTTTAAATATGACAACCGTTGTCTAACACTTCTGCTGTGACATTTCTAATTATTTTTAACGTTTGTCTTTAGACACTGTCTAGCTTTATTGTGGTAACATAGTTAGTTTTTGGCCGCGACTTGAGCGCGTATTTTCAGGAGAAAATGTAATGTTACTCCGACACCTAATCTACCAAACTTTAAAATCTATCGTTATGGCAGCAGTTCCTAAACTTTTACGGTAGCAGAATACACAAGAAATCTCTTTTATTTTCTGGAACCTCACATTGCATGGCTTTTTATTTCGTAACAACCAAAAATATAGTATAGAGACCGAGGAAGGACACGGTGTAACAGCTAATCTCCTTACAATCTTCTATTCCCGATGATTCCGCCACCACCTTAGGACTTAAGAGTAACATTAAGAGTTATTAAATTCCTTCGTTTCAATTCTGTAGAGCTCCAAACTTCGTCCCGAATCCCGAGACTCCCGAGCGAAACTTCAGTTCGCGCTAAATGGATAACTCCCTCCCTCACATAGCGAGCTGATAATATATGAGTTAAGCGGAATTTCGCGAACTACTCGTGAAATGGTAAGGGGAGCTTAATTCTGAGCTAAATACATTTATAGACTGTCTGACGCCTTCGCATGAGAGAGAAAAAAATCGCTGACTGAAGATTGACGATTTAATTCCTATTTACATGGAAAAGAACTGTAGTCTTACGCACGCGAATTTTCATGAAGTTTAAATTGCATTTAGTTTATTTTTATTTTATTTAGTTCTTCCACCACCTTCTGTGGCGTGGTGAGGTGAGGCCTCGGGAACTTAATCCCTTTGCCAAAGCTGGACGCCGGGGGAACACTGCCCGGGGGAGTTTGGGGCGAGCTGCTACGGCTGTGCTCGGGGGCTGCCTGTGTTTTATTTTTATCGCCTAAATATTACTATTTAGGTAAACACAAAACCGCCAATGGCCATTGTAAGGGGCTAATATTTGTCTCGTTTCGGAAGCAACAAATATTTGTGCACTGAAAAAACAGGTACCTAGTTGTTCCGAAGTATTTGGACCATCTTCCTCGTAGTTCTTGATTCCCTAGAAACAGCGAATCCAAGTTTAGGGTCGATCTATCTAAATATTATTGGGTTTGACCGGTAATCACCGTTTAACAATTGATTAAGGTTAACCTTCTATCGCCGTTTCATAGAGCGACTAATTCAAGGATGGACCACACGGTCGCCGTGTTCATTGTGCAGCGAGCGATGTCGCTGCAAATTCATTTGCTATATTTATGTGGCAGCGTAGTTCTCGAGCGCTATACGTATTACTGCACTGGTTATAATAGGGAATAGCGATTAGCGAGTTGGGATATTTGAGTTCAAACCTCTCGCCTCTCGAAATTGTTATAAAACTAAATCAAAACCAAAAAACGTACATACGCACTTTCGCGTTTTTTATACTAGCTTCTGCCCGCGGCTTCGCCCGCGTTGTATATATCTTTAATAGATTATGTGTTATTCCAGAACCTAAATTATCTACATTCCATATTTCATCAAAATCGGTGTAGTTGTTACGGAGATACGTGGCCACAAACATTCACCCACATACATTTTTGTATTTATACTTAGTACTCGTAGGATTCATTTTTCATTATTAAAGTAGAAGTTGCAATTCCTAGTTGCAAAACTGCGATATGTAGGCACTATAATATTAAATGTACAACGACTGTCCAATGTTTTGTTTGTGTGCTAAAGTCCTTGGGTATTACATAAGTCATTATGTGGTCAAACTGGTCAAATGGTAGACACGCTCAAACTAGAAAGAGTATTGTAAGATTTACCCTTAGACTCTAATTGTAAACTACCTAAAAAGAGCGTCAAGTCGATAGATAACATTATCTTCTCATTCAGTAGAGGAAAATAATGAAGATCATCTACTAAACGTTTCACGATTAAGTAAATAGATGTCCGTGGCAGACTGTCTAGTAAAGACAGAACTTCTGCTACGTAATGTCGACCGTGACCACTGACCTGCGACCCCTGGCTGGTCTAGACCGAGCCATAAATCAAACACGTGTAATGTTACATTGTCTATCTTTACCAATTTAACACCTAGCAATAAAATATATCTAGACGTTAAAATCGACAAACGATCATATTGGCTTACCTGTTGTTGTTTATGTTGTTGTGCAGTTATGTGTGTCAGTTGTGTTTTGTGTGTCATGTTTACACTTTGCCCCCAAACAACACATATAATCGGGGACAAATGTCCCCGATTCTATTGCTAATAAACATTTACTAATCTTAGTAACACTATGGCCTCGATTTTTACGTCACAAACCTAAACTTATTTTTAGTTTCACTCTCTTTCTTTCCAAATGAGAAATCGGGAAAGGGATGGAATATATTTGACAGCTCTAAAATTAAATTTAGACCTGTCAAATATCTTTCATCCTTTTCTCAAGTTGTTTATTGGAAAGAGAGAGAGAGAGTGAAACTAAAATTAGGTTTTAATCTGTGATTGTGATGCATAGAATCGAGGGCACTGTCTCTTTCCAATAATCATGAACATGAGAAAATTATGGAATATATTTTATAATAGTTTGCCTGGAACTAATGTGAATTATAGTCCAGTCACCGCTACGTGCATTTTTAATTATTATTAACATTTCAAAATTTTTCACCCGTTCACATCAGATGATCCTCCAATTGAACAATGGTAGAAAGTGCATTTGCAATGAAAATACTGAAATTATTTATAAGAGGTAGAAACTATAGTCACGTACAGAAACGTCACCAGAACTCTTATACGTTCGCGTTCGTTCCGCCCACGTCTTAGTGGAATACTACTCTAGCCATTGAATAAAACTAATCGATTGCAACTAATTGATGGTATTTAATTGCAATTTTGTTGTAGTTTTATTAGTCTCGTGTTTTTTGTTAGCCGGTTATCAAAGGTCTAGGCTGCAACACTGTGGGATCTTGGCTATAAAATAGTTTAAATAAGTTAAGTATACAATATACATTGTATGGTTAGGTATAAGATTCCAACATGGAAGGAAGTCTAAACTTGTATTTTTTAAACTGTGTGTTTGTGGTCTGTAGGGTAGGCCTTAGATTCATATTACTTAATGAAAACCTTAGATAGATACTCTTTATTTGCACACAATAATGAAAAAACACTTTAACATAATCTGGTAGTACAAAGGGCGGTCTTATCGTTTAAAGCGATTTCTTCCAGGCAACCAAATGGAGAGAGGGACAGAATTGATATTGAGGGACGGTAGTTTACTGCAAAAAAATGCACATAGGATGTCGCAGGTGGCATGGACACACATATATATCCAAGACCCAATACAAACATCCAAGACCCGAGTACTAACTTAATACTCAATACACAATGTTTCCCTCGGCCGGGGATCGAACTCAAGGTCCCTCGCTTTGCTGGGTATCTACCAACTTAGTCACGGAGCCGTCCAGATGTCGTTGTGCCTTATCTTTTTTGGACCACTATCTTACTTGATCTTAAGCTACGATGTGGTCGAAAGTGGTAAACATGTTAAATCTAGAAAGGACTTAAGTACAGCTGTCGGAATATAGGTCATAGGATATTTCCGAATCGGATACATCCGATTTAGATGAGCAGGCCTGCAAATCTTAAGCTTGTTTTTGTAGAAATTCTTTGTCCACGTCTCTACAATATTCCTTTTCTTCTGTTACAGGCCTGGACAACCGGATATCAAACTCCAGGAATTCAGTCTCCCCGTAAGTACCTTATTGCTAGTTTAGAATAGCCAAGGGGTGTCAGTGATGATGATTACTAAATCAAAAGAACATGGGTAAAGGACCTAATCTCATCAAACAAGAGCGGCACTGATATGAACCGCAATTAGCATTTTCGTCTTGTTGATATTTGGTTGGTAACTTATTGCATCAAGAATGTCGCTTTACAGCCAAGCTCCTGGCATAAACGTTGTGTTTCCTGAATAAAAAAGAGATACCGTACTGCAAAACGGAATAATATTTTAGTTTAAGTCTTAGTGTCACCGCACGATAGGTCACCAGTCACCGATAGCAAAACCGTGGTCTTCACAAGCTGGAGACAAGATTTTTCATACATTTATATGGCTTCGGCGAAAACTGCGGCAGTGATCATCGCTCGCTAATTGTGCCGTGTGCCGCCGCCCGCGTTCCACAATCGGACGGCTTCTTCACAACTGTCTTAAACTATTACTGGCTACGACTGGTAGCCACGTCTGGTGGCTGCGTCTAGTGCCTTTATTTAACCGCTATTAGTTGTGTTTAGTGGCCGCCACCGGTGGCCAAATGTGCGGCAACACTTATTGTGACTTGACAATCGGCAGCGTCATGTGATTTCATTTGCAGTGACGTGGCACCGATCAAGGAAGTTGGATTGTCCGAGAGCGATGACGAAGTCGCGGCCGCCTCGCACCGAATAGGACCGTGAGTACATTCAACTATATTTACTATACTCTATCCCGCTTATTCATAAATGCTCATTAAACTGCTCGTTGACGGAAGATGTTACGCGTGAAAACAAGACAAAACACTTTCTAGTAAGTAGTAAGTTACGGAACGTTTATGAATAAGGATCTATATATTTATGATCTTGTTAGCTGTATTCTGTTTTCTGTATTAATAAATAAGTAACGATTGCATCATTATAATTTATAGCCTTGTAGGATATTTTTATCAATATTCCAATGTTACCATTACAATATTTTGTTTAACTTTATGAGCGGGCCTGGCGCTTATGATCCGCCATTCGAAACAAAGCGTCAGATTTATCGATAACAGTGAATAAAACTAACTTTTACTCACAAAAGAATAATAACATGTTGAATTCGAAAAAAGCACGAATTAATCGATGTATTTTCGAAAAATAAATAAAACTTACTGAATGTACCCACTGGCTCGCTGAATGTAGCTATTACATTGAGCTATAATTTGATAGAAATACAACTACTACTTTTTGCTCTCTCGCAGTCAATGTTAAAAAGTAGAGTACAAACTCGTGAAAAAAATTTCATGAGAAGGATTCTACTCTAGAATTCTTTACTGTTGTCCAACTTAGTCCATCGAATTAAATTCCATTTTATTTCACGTCTTGTTGTGTAATCTGCTATTTCTGTCTTATCCGTAGGCCACTCTCCCCGATCGGCTCAGGCAGCCCGACCTCTGGCAGTTCTTCCCCGTCGGACTCTGACACGTCTTCCTCGGGCGAGTCCACTGCGCCGACGCCCGTCACCGCGACCGCGCCCGCGACCGCGACTGCGACCGCGACCGCGTCCGCCACTGCGCCCGCGCAGCGGTCGTCCTGGGGTCTAGTGAACTTCGTGCCGCAAGCGCTCGACCAACCTTACGACTCAGGGAAGGAGTTAAGGCATGCGCTGGCTGATGTTAAGGGCAAGCCTGTAAGTTGTCTATACCTCAATAACTCATTTGATCACATTAATAACTTTGTGTTTAGTTTATAAAAAAAAATTAAATATGGCATTCTTTATAAAACTAATTGCATACATACATATACGTATCACATAATTTTTTTTCCACTAAGACGCCTTATTCTTATTATTTATATATAATCATCACCTAAATTATATGTAAGATAATAATATAATAGACAATTATTTTAAGATACAAAATCGTTATCGATAGTTGAAAAGTTAAAAATGTATGAAGATGATGTAACGAAAAAATAAGTCACGTGGTAACTTAACGATCCGTTAAATCAATTATGACTACGGAGAGATATCAAGTAGTGTCAACAAATAAAATTAAAAACAAAATTTGGTAATAACATTAAACATACATACCTACTTAGTACACTGTCAACTTCGTCTTCGTCTTTAATATCAGTTGAGATCGTGATCAAACGTAATAGAGTAAAACCAACCTTTACGTATACATATAATAAATTATATAAACACACTTCGTCATCAATCGTTAATCTTCTAGATATGTAAAGGTATAGGTACAGAGACAACGAGAGTTATAAGAGTCTGCGTCCAAATCTCGACAGCTCATCAGTTCCGCTTTAGGTATGCATCACTCGCAAGTGCAAACTGCAACAAACGTTATTCGATACGGCCGCTACTGTGTTCACAAGATGATTCGTGCAACAACGCTGATTCCCAGGTGTCGACTTGCAAAGATAAACAGTTCCCCGTACATGGACGCTGAGTGAGCGATTCGCGAGTTGCCATATACATAAAAGCCCTGTCGACTGGATACTGTTGCGGTGTGCACAGTTCAACACTTGTGTCTTTGGTTTTAAAACGTTTCAAAGTGTTCTTTTGTTTGTGAAGTTAATGAAATTAATAAAGTGACATCGTTAATTTTCTTTACGTTCAACGGAAGATAAGACATCGGAAAATCTATTTAGCTATAAAAATTCTCCCGTGTTTCTTTTACGGCCGAATAAGTCTATCCTTGTAGAGACAATTTGGATATATTGGAAATGTGGCGCCGTTATTGTTTGATTTTCGTCTCAAATTAACCAATACGGTACAATTCCAATTTAATCATGCTTGCAATGCAAAAAGTGCTTATCAGGATTAGTTATTGAAACCCCAAAATCTTACGTGGTAGATCCACAATCGGCTTGTACATTCTTCAGAATCACGATTCTAGATTAACATTTGATTCACAAAACCAAATCTAAATTATCTCACCCACAAAAACCAACAAATTAAATGGAAAATATCCTTAACGTACTAAACAGCCTCTTATACCGAATAATGAACGAACGGGAGGACGATGTCAAGCAGAAATGGATCAAGCTCGCGTTGCTCAAGTCGAACCTACGGAGTGGTCTCTCGGACTTTGAGGATAGCTTGAGATGTCACGTGCCCCAAAACGATAGGAAGAAGGTTCTAGATGAGTTCTATAAGCTCAAGGATGGGGTGTGGCGAGCTATTGGCGCTCTACACGGGACTTTAGCATCCACTTCTGTTGTCAGCGAGGTTAGAAGACTTATGGAATAATACTGTGCTCAAAACGGACCACGGTCACTCTGACCATTTAAAGGAACTAGTAGCAAATGGGGCGCCAAACACACAAACACTGTTGTAAAGTGTTTAGATATACAAATCCGGAATTAAGATCAATGAAACTAAAAAAAAGAACTTAATAATGCAAGACACAATAGTAATATATTCCCGTGTTAGCAACTAACTAATTAAATAAGATAACTCGGACTGGCGCAAGCGGGCCTAAAGATGAACGTTTAGTCCTGGCAGAGACTTTAGGCGTTAGAGGAAGAGAAGAGCGTTTAACAATTCTCTGCTGCATTCAAAAACCTGCCTTATCTTCCTTCCAGCAGAGTCCAATATCGGAGCTGTCCGATTCGGATACTTCCTCTCCATCGCCGAGCTCTGTCAGACGGAGGTCGCACGCGAACAGAACCTCTACTGCTTCCAGCGATGACGACACTCCTTCACATCACACGGTGAGGACCTTCAAAGTGATATTTAATTGCATAAACAATGAGCAATCTTTGTATGGCAAGCCATGGCGTAAATCGGATGACTGTAACTCTTGAAGAATCAACCAAAGGTCAAGCTATACCTATGTCACGTATCTGTACAATCTATTTAAAAAGTCAGTTAAAAGATCATTTCTTAACTTCGGCTTTTAGTTTTTTAAAGCAACAAAGACGTTTTTCAAACAGATCGGCTGCGTTGAGCAACACCTGCACCGACTAATTTTTGCATTGAAACCTATAAAATTACTGGTAATGAGAAACTTAAAAACTGACGAGACCTTAGGCTGCGCCGCGCGAAGCTTTTTTATTTATTTTATTATGTTATTACCTAATTAAATATTGTTATTATGATACCGGGAAGAGCCGGCCGTTTGCCTAATGGTGAGCATAACGCCAGCCCATAACAATTGCAGTGCCGCTCAGAACTTTGAAACACAAACTCCTGCGCGGCACTGCAGTACGCCCACTAACCTGAGACCTTAGGTATTAAGTTTCATAAGCCCAGTCAGTAGTTTCACTGTCTACTCTGCTCATTAAACCGGAACACAGCAATGCTCGCACATTAATGCTTGGAAGCAGACGGACACTCGCAGAAGAGTTAGTCCTACCATGTAGTAAATCTTTGTCATTTCTAATTCAAATCTTGTCAGTATTTCAGTCCTTGAGAAAACTAAAAGGTTGTTAAAGCCGTAATGGCTTTAATGAGAATACATTTGTAATTGTGTGTTTGCAGTCGTCGCCGCGGGTACCCACGGCTACGGCCCCGGCGCCCGCTCAGAAGCGCGGCCGCCCGCCCAAGATTCGGACCGAAGAGCGCAAGGAGCGGCCGCCCAAGAAGCGGCGCGGCCGCCCGCCCAAGCGACCGCCCTCGCCGCCCGCGCCCGATTCTGAACCGGAGCCGCCGCCGCCGCCGCACCACGCGCTTATGGACACCAAGACGCACATATTTCGGAAGGTGAGACTCGGAACTATACGCCAAGGTTAACAAAGATCGTCGTAGGTTGGTTTAAATTAAAGGCGGTGACGCCCAGTGGTTTTACATACTTACTCCGTTGGCGCAGCGTATGATTGCTGAACAGATTTTAAATCAGAATCATAGCTAAGAACCCTCACCATCAAGTCACCTCTCAAAAAAAACTAAATCAATATCGGTCCATCCGTTTATGAGCTACGATGCCACCGACAGACACACAGTTACACAGATCTTATAACGCCCTCTGTTTTTGCGTCGGGGGGTTAAAAACAGTTAACTACATAAAGCATTATTCCATTGCAGGTGTTCACCCCTAAAAAAGGCGACGAGGGCGGCGGCAAAGGCGGCAAAGGTGGCAAAGGCAAAGGCGGCAAGGGCAAAGGGCAAGTCACGATCATAGAGATGGAGAGGCCTGAGGGAGCGGAGGAGGCGGCCCGGCGCCACCGGCACGAGGAAGCCCTCGCTCGATTGTCGCCGCCGCCCGCGCGCCGACGCGAGCCGGGATCCATCGAGCGAGCCGAGCATCGCCGCTCGGATGACCGCCACGACCGGCCCGACCGGACCGACCGCACCGACCGGACCGACCGGACCGACCGGACCGACCGGACCGACCGGACCGACCGCTCCGACCGGACCGACCGACCCGACCGGACAGACCGCGACTCCGATCGCTCCTCGCTCAGCGACCGACTATCCGGCGGCTCGGAGCGGTTGTCCGGTGACCGCTCGTCGCTCGAACGCTGCACCGAAAGATTGGCAAGTGATAAGGTGCACGAGCGCCTCGACGCGAAGACGTCGAGTCGGGTCCCGGAGAGTAAACTTTCCCTCGATCGACACGCGGACGTCAAAACGTCGCTGGATCGACTGACGGATGGGAAGATGTCGATCGAGCGGGCGCCGGACAAGATAGACAGGTTAAGCGATAGTAAAATGTCGATGATGGACAACAAAATGTCGATCGATCGGTTGGCGGACAGTAAACTGTCGATGATTGACAGTAAAATACCCATGGACCGGCTGAGCGATAACAAGCTATCGATCGAACGGTTGTCAGACAACAAGCTGTCGATCGATCGATTGTCAGACAATAAGCTGGCGATCGATCGATTATCAGACAGTAAGATGTCGATCGATCGATTGTCAGACAGTAAGATGTCGATCGATCGATTGTCAGACAGTAAAATGTCGATTGATCGATTGTCAGACAATAAGCTGTCGATCGACCGGTTGTCAGACAATAAGCTGTCGATCGAACGGTTGACAGACAGCAAGCTGTCACTCGAGCGGTTGGTGGATAGTAAGCTGCCGCTAGGCGACCGTTTCGTCCGGGCCGAGGCAGACGTGGGCTCCGGGATCAAGCCGGGCCGTGGCTCCGAACGCCTCGAGGAAGCCACTTCGATCGGTGAGTGTATTGTTTTTTTTTTCCTAAATTAATTTACGATTATTACTTATACTTAATTATATTTAACATTGGAAACAAACCTTTTATTTTGAGCGTTACGGAAATACATTTCCGTTTTTACTTTAAACCGTTTAAATCGAATTGAAGAGCAGGAGATTTGTATGAAAATCTATTGTGTTAAATAATAATGTTGCCGAAAGTTTCGCACATACAAAATATTCAATAATATTGTGTGTGTTCGAGTAGCCTAACGGCCATCATCCAATGTAACGGTCCGTTATCGTGTGCTCAGTGTCGGAGCGGCGCAAGTCGCGCGTGCTTGTGCGCGTGCCGCTGGCGCGATTGCGCGCGGACACGCTGCGTGCGCTGCAGCGGCCGCGCCGCGCCACGCCCGCCAAGCGGGTGCCGCTGCCCAGCGAACAGGTAACTCCAAAATATATAGATGGGTTTTAAACAGAGCTATCTGTTTAACACAGAATCATCTTGTTTAACACAGAAATATATTGTTTAACACAGAATCATATTGTTTAACACAGAATCATCTTGTTTAACAAAAAATCAGATTCATCTTATTTAACACAGAATGATATTATTTAACACAAAATCAGATTCATCTTATTTAACACAGAATCAGAATAATTTTAAAACAGGATCAGAATCATCTTGTTTAACACAGAATCAGAATAATTTTAAAACAGGATCAGAATCATCTTGTTTAACACAGAGTCAGAATCATCTCGTTTAACACATAATCCTCTTGTTTAACATAGAATCACAGACATCTTCTTTAATACAGAAACATCTTGCTTAAATTGAATCATCTTGTTTAACACAGAATCAGAATGATCTTATTTAACACAATATCATCTTGTTTAACACTAAATCAGAATCATCTTATTTAACACAGAGTTATCTTGTTGAAGTAAGATGCGGGTAGTAATTTGTTATTACGTATCAGGTCGGCTCGGTGGCTGCCACCAACCACGAGCGGACGGGCGCGGCGGGGCAGACGCCCATCTACTACTCCTACTTCGAGCGGCTGCCGGCCGACGCGCTTTCCGACGAGGAGCGGGACCACAAGTACGTACACACACACATGATACATACACACATACACTCTAGCGCGCAAACAAATACACAAACATATACACGTAGCGCGCACACACACACACACACACACACACACACACACACACACACACACACACACACACACAAAATTAGAGCACACGCACTCACACAAAAAACAGAAAAAGAAAACGGCGGCGATTGCACAAAACGTTTCAAATCTCTGCTGTGTTCCAAGTCTAAGAAAAATAACCGCACAACAAACCGCAAAAACTTCCTTTTATTATAGTTTTGTTTAAAATAACAATCTTGCAAAAACGATCTAATAATTTTTTTTCAATAATTAAAGCTTATCATGTTATAATTTAAAATCGATTAATAAAATGTCTATCATCAAATTATGGATGTTACAGTTTTCTATGAATTTTTTCGTTCTGTCAACCCCTTTGTTTACAGAAAATATCCTAGATTTTGGAACATAGTATACAGATAAAATATATGTCTAAATGTATCAAATGATTTCAGATACTACCTAGAGGAGGCGACGCGATTGCGCACGTCAGCGGAACGAGAACAAGAGCCGCTGACTCGTGTGATGCTGTATCTAGAGTCGGTTCTTTGCTTCGTTCTCACGGGCCGGGTATTGGAGCTGGAGTTAGATACTAAAGGCGCCTTCACGATCTACCGCGAGACCATCGAATACATCAAATTGATCCACTCCATGCCGCAGCGGTACCGCGCAAGCCCGCACGATACCTTCAACAAGCTGGATATACTGGGGTGAGTGACACTCGTATTATCTCTGTAGACACAGAGATGATAGAGTCGATGCCGTAAAGGCATATTTTGCGCCACACTCCTGGCGACTACTAAACTTTAAATTGTTAGTTGTTAGCATTAGAATCATTGTAAAAAACTATTTTTTTTTAAAAAGAATGCCGTGACGTTTTTCTTGCCCTTCTTCTTGCTCGGCCTATACCAATTTGGAACGGGCACGGTGGGTTTCTGGAAGGTTCGTTGACTTTGAGCACGGATTGGGTCTGTTGGTGTCTTTGTCATTTATTATGTTCTGATAAAGACAGCATTAGTTTTAGTCTGTGATTCGGGTAGATGAATGTTGCAGAGGCCCGCTGTTAGAGTCATTTTAACTTTCATAAGTGCTCCTTTGGGGCCTATTTGAATAAAGAGTTTTGAATTTGAATTTTTGAATTTGAACACTGCGGTCCACGGACCGCAACTTTCCCAGTCCTTGAACAAAACGCGTAAGCGCCGTGAAATTAGTGGCGCTTACGACTCGTATCGGCTTACGATACGTATTCAAGATATAGGTAGTTAATTTTAATTATTTTTTTATCATTCCTTACTTCAATTTATTTATAGGTTTTTCTTTTTGGTTTTCAGCCTTCGAGTGCAAGCCCTGCTGTACCTACGAATGTTCAAAATGTACAACCGGGAAGTGAAGGAATATAACAAGATTGTTCACGAGTATCAACAAAAAGTGAGTTTACATTTTTTTCTTTCTGACTATCGGTTTTGTATGTTTTAGTCTTGAGTCTAAAATGTATGTAAAGTAATGAGGGCGCTCGTGCAGTATACTTGATCCGTATTTGTAAAAAAATCATTATTGATAGTATTATTATGTAAAGTAGATAGTATTAATATGTAATATCACTTTACATAATGATTTTTTGAAGTGATTGTAAAGTGATATTACATATCACTTTACATAATGATTTTTAAAGAGTTGTGACTGTGATGAAGAGAGAGACTCTTTAGAGTTGTGACATTTAAAAAAATAATGTTAAAAAATGTGAAGTGTCAGAATTGTCATTCCTAATTTTTTTGCTTTCAAATAAAACATGTTTGATACAAAATATCAGGGGCCTATTTCATAAAAAATATTAGTCCAATATTATGAGTATTAGTCTCATATTTTGTATGGAGAAAAGAAAAAAAAAGCTCATAATATTAGACTAATATTTTTTATGAAACAGGCCCCTGGGGACCGATTTTTGAAAGTCAGGAGTGATTTCGAAATCACCGATGACAAAATTCTCAGCGATGACTTTGAAATCACTAATTTGCAAAAGTCGTATTTTTGAAAGTCATACCCTGTATACCAACATGCAACTATTTCTCAGCTTTGATCACAGATAAACTTATTATTGTGTTCTATTTAATTTTATTTTTTAAGTTCGAATTTGTTTTCAAGTCAAAATTGGCACTGAATACTCGTATCTATGATATCATATTTACGAGTGGGGGTACCCATTCGTAAACGATATCATAGAAAAATTTAGTCACCCGCTGAAATTCAAAAATACGACTTTGTAAATCGGTGACTATCGGTCATATCGCTGATATTTAGTCACTCGGTGACATTCAAAAATTGCACCCCTGGTTGGACGGAGTATAGGTGAGGTACACAGTAGACTAATACTAAGCTATGACATGTAAGGTTGTGTCGCAGCCTGCGTGCGCCGAGGCGGCGTCCCCGCTGTCGCCCACGCCGTCGCCCGCGGGCTCGGTGGGCTCGGTGGGCTCGGGCGCGTCCGCGTCGTCCGGCTACTGCAGCCTGGTGCACTCGGTGCCGGCGCACGCGCACCAGGCGCTGCTGCTGCTCACCAAGTACTACGCCTTCCTGTACGTGGCGCACGACCTGTGGGAGCGCGCCGACGGCCTGTGCCGGCTGAAGGCTAACCAGGGTGAGTCGGACACTTTTAACCATCGAGATTTGTTAGTGGCAGGACTAACTCTTCTGCGAGTGTCCGTCTGGGTTAGTACCACCGCTTTGTGAGTGAAGTCTGCCGCCAAGCAGTAGTGTGCAAGCATTACTATGTTCCGGTTTGATGAGCAAAGTAGCCAGTGAAATTACTGGGCTTATGAGACTTAATACCTAATGTCTCAGGGTAACGAGCGCACTGCAGTGCCGCGCAGGCTTTTGTGTTTCAAAGTTCTGATTGGCACTGCAATTGTTATGGGCCGGCGTTATGCTTACCATCAGGCAGACGACCAGCTCGTCTCTTTACCAATAAAAAAAAAATCGAGATACTAATCCCGAGAGATGAAATACTGTACTATCCGATCTCGCAGCAATGTATTGATTTTGCTATAATTTAAATCAGCGCTCAGCGTAGCGGAATCGGCGCGAGGCGGTGGCTTAGCCAATCAGAGCGCATTACATCTATTATTTTGTGCAAACCAAACGTCACTGCATCTCCTTGCCGTTCCTTGATGCTTTTAACACACTTTTATTAGCTTCACTTGTAAGCAGTGAAATTGCTGGGCTTATGAGACTTAATACCTATTGTCTCAGGGTAACGATAGCTCTGCAATGCCGCGTAGGCCTTTGCGTTTCAAAGTTCTGAGTGGCAATGCAATTGTTACTGTTACTACTGTTACTAGTTGTCATGTAAAGCATTTTGAATTTGACTACAAGTTTGTAACCCCCATCCCCTCTCCCGCAGATCTATTCATCGCCGTGGACCGCAAGTGCGGGCCGCTTTCGCTGTCGTCGACATTCCGCCACCTGGTGCAGTATGTCAGGTTCGCCATTTCCCTACTGAAAAGCACCCCTCGCGAGTGACGTCACGAGAAGAAGGGGGACCAGCCCTAGTGTGGGGATCGAGACGTTTCAGCCGCCTGTGTGTGGTTGTGTCACCTGTGGACGTGATACCAGCGGTGGAACTGCCTACTGGGACGTGTTGCTGGCGGTAGGATGACCGACTGGGACGTGTTACCAGCGGTAGGGTGACCACTGGGACGTGTTATCGGCGGTGGGGTGACCGACTGGGACGTATTACCGGCGGTAGGGTAACCGACTGGGACGTGTTACCGACGGTAGGGTTACCGACTGGGACGTGTTACCGGCGGCAGAGTTACCGACTGGGACGTGTCGCTGGCGGTAGGATGACCGACTGGGACGTGTTACCGGCGGTAGAGTTACCGACTGGAACGTGTTGTTGGCGGTAGGATGACCGACTGGGACGTGTTACCGACGGTAGAGTCACTGACTGGGACGTGTTACCGGCAGTAGGATGACCAACTGGGACGCGTTACCAGCTGCAGTATTACGCTCGGTTTCAATAATCTTCGGTAGCGATAGGATGCTAGCCACTTAGCTGATTGGGTATGCCGTTAAGCAATAAATAACATGGCTCGTTTTATTTACATAAGTTATGTGGTTATTTTACTTATCTCGACAAACTACCTAAAGATCGTTTATTGAAACTAAGCGCTAACTCAGATGTGTTACCAGCTGGAATTTGCTACCCGGGCTCACTTTAATATACGTAATAACTCGACAATAATGTCACAATTTTACATAAGTAATTATCACATTGTCACGACAAATGTTATTTAAATAAAGGTGACAAAATATATCGGTGGTTGGATAGTTCTAAATATATAATAATTATTATCCTAATAATAGTCTTGGTTGACTGTAATTTTCGGACATATTTGTAACTTTAGTTAAGCTTAATAATAACAATGTCATGACAATGTGACAGTTATGTCATATTTTGACATTAAAGTTGAATTTTCTCGTTCATTAACAGTGTCTACAGTGTTACCCGCTGCGGCAGAAGTCAGACGATATACTTATAGAGAATGTGTCAATGTCAGTTCGGATTTGTTAAGTAACGGAACGTTTTGTGCCTAATTTTTAAAAATTGTCCTCTTTTTTTAAATAGGGGATTGAAAGTAGGTTGAAAATCTGAAATTATTGAAATACTCCTAACTTTAGACAGGTGCACTGAGAAATATTGCGAGATACATTTGATACAACGGAAATACTCGGAATGATCACGTTTATATTTTTCACTGATATGGAAACCTGACTAAAAATAATGAAAAACTATCTTAAATTAGCAATACCATGTGTTCTAAAACGGACTATTCTTTTTAACAGTGTTTTTGTTGTTTGTTAGTCAGGTGTAGCATGACAGATTTGTCAAATACCAGGGCGTTAAAACAAAGGTATAATCAGACCCCTGTACGACATACCTCGAAGGAACGGTAGCTTTCCATCATTGGCTGCTCTGATGCTCTAACAGAACGGCAGCAAATCGATACAAACACGCTGTTTTCGCATTTCATTCTTCCCAAAATCGATGACCAAAAACGATTGTAAAAATGTAAGAATTTGTAAATAGGCTTCGTTGCCTAGCAACGAGTACGCAAATTGTAACTGCGTTCCTTTATCATGTACAAAATAGGTCACGTTGAATGGACGAAAAGTATATTTTTTTCTAGAAATTTTGTTTGTTTACTATTGGATGTATAAAGCAATAAGGAATGGAATGAATGAGGGCTAAGACAACATCGGTCTGAACATCGGTGTCGCCATCTATGTTTATAATGCGAAACCTTACTTTATTACAAGTAATTTTTGTCAATTATTGATACTAACTTGACACGTGGGTCACACGTCGTATTGGCTCCAATATTGGCCCTCGTTTCTGCCTAATCTCTTCTTTTTTATTTATATACTTTTTGTCTCTTCTCATTTCAGAGAAAGGTGTCTAAAGGAACGCAGTAAATTGACTCTGTATTTATATTAGGTGATAGACTAATCATATCTTTAGTATTTTTCGTTGTAGTTATCTTCCCTATAGAACTATTATACAATGTTTCTTACTTCGGGAACATGTAACGAATCGATCGTTTAAGTGTAAATGGGAGTTATACGACAAAAACTTTGATCGCACGCGGGCCAATCGAGAATATTTAAATATCTCAAGATGTATGGGATCACTGTAGTTCTTGGCAATAGTTACTTCCCCATTCATTCGTGTATGGTTTGCTTCGAGTGGACAATTGAACGAGTGGTTTTTTTGTACATTAAAATAATAGTTTACTTGGTGATCGACTTCAATTTGATCTAATATATTGTGCAGTCTGAGGCAATATGTAAAATAAAAAGTTTTTTAAGTAAATCATAAAAGAACTCGGATCAAGTACATCCTTGCCTCGAATGAAACATCTGAAGCATGTAACCTTAAAAATGTTCCTATTGTTTACTTAGTTACAGAACAATTATTGAGCAAAGCTTTTTTTTTAAACTAAGAAGAAAGTAGAAAGTTTTTTCTTAAAACATATCAAATGATTTGGACAAATGGTATGTAGATGATTTAATACAGCAATACTCCGATTGGATACTAGTTTATTTAACGCTTAGGAGTTATGCGAGCAAGACGTTATCTGATCTCTGGTTTAAAAGTGTTTGAGAACTATTTTGGATTGACAATAAAAGCCATGGTATAGGAACGCTAGAATCGTTTTGGTAAATAAAAAAAAAAAAACAAAATTCGAAGGCAAAGTATAGTTATATTAAAATCATTTACTCTAAAGCAATTTTAAACGAATAATAATATAACGGCGTAGAACAAACGATTGTTCAATTTAATTTCATAATAATAAAATAATGTTAATAAAGTTCAAATATTTTTTACTTAATCTTTTAAAAGAGTACAATTTAAATGACTTGAATCAAAACAGAAACAACAAATTCTCCGTGACACCAATAATTATAAAATATCTATTTCTCTCGGTTGTTTATCAAATTTATGTTGTGATTGTATATACATAATATAATTATATTATACATTTTGTAATGAATATACATGTTAGTGCCAGATAGGTTTTTGTATGAACATTTATAGTAAGCATAGAGGGCGCGAGAAGCGGAAAAGAGCGTGCGCAGAGACAAGACATAAATAAGTAAAGTAACAAAGAGTAAAGTTGTTAATAAGGAACGACAAGAGATGCCTTGTACATAGTATATTATAAGAAATGTGTAGTTTTCATTCTATATTTTAATTTATATGTAAACTATATTTATAGATAAGCGGACAAGGATTTAACATAATAAAAATTTGTATAAGTGAAGCGTGCATGGTCGGGCCTGACGTGGCGTGTGACTGAGATGGTCATTTTTATTTTGTAATAAGACAATTATTTTTAATAAATTGAATATTGTGAATGTGTGTAGGCGAGCTTGCAGCACTAGCAATATGCGTTCAGTTTATTAGTGTAATTATAGATTTAGGCGTCGACGCGGTCGGTAGGAGCAATAATTCGCGAAGCCGATGTGATTAATTACCTGCGTTAGTTACCGGTTGGACGAGCGGTGAGACAGCGCGACTGTTTTCACTTAAATTATGTATTTACGTGCTGTCGTATGGGAACTCAAAATATACGTTTTTTTTTTGGTTGTATAGACAGCTCGCGTTTTTATCGAAACCCGCCGCTAGCAGCGTACTACCCCCATTTCCCAACGCTGCATCGATCCGCGTATGTTTCGATAACATTGACAATCGTTTACTTTAATTACTCCTCTAGGACATCGATATCAAAGACAAATCGGTACTTACCCCGCACAAATATTTATTATTATTTTTTTTAGTTATTTAATATTTATTTAAAGTGGCAAATGTATTTATTTCGACATGGAGCGAAGTTTACTTAAATCGTAAATTTAATTTTAACTGAGGCATTGTATTTATGCATTTTGACAAAGATCTGGTTACGAATGTGCCTTACGAGAAATTCCTTCTACGGGACCTAGCTGTCCACTTTCTAATATTTATTTAAATTTTAGTTAAATCAATTTTACAAATGCATCTCGATCGGAAACTCGCACCTATGTACTAAACTTGGTTGACTATTATTTTTTGTTATCGTTCTTAGTTCTTAAAATTATGTTTGATTTTTGGTTCTGTTTTGTTGCATATATATTCGTTTTATTTTTATGCCAATAATTTGAATTATTTTTTGTCTTCGATAGTGTCATAGAAAGTACCATTGACGAAATTTTTTATTGTAATTTTGCACTCGCCTTAATTAGACGAATCATATTTTTTAGAGTAAATTTATATAAAATAATTTTTAGACATCAATATTAAAAGGACGAATCCCTAATAAGGTGATGACGTCCCGTGTCATTGAACATGTGCTTCTAAAATGTATCTTCCCGTACGTTTAGTACTAATTGTGAAATTTACAAATTAATGTAAAATCTCAGATTGAGCCCTAAAATTGAGACCAAATTTTACTGACAAATATGTTGAGTAAGTTGAACAAGTGAGCCGATTTCGGAGTGTTAGGTTACTTTGTTTTTAGGAAATTGTAAAATACTGTTTTCCCCTTTATAAATAGCATCTTGTGTTGATAGTATGTATGATAATTTGTTTTTTTATTATTATTATTATTTTGCGTTAAGAATTATGTATAAATTTGTTTTCCTCTAATTTTATTATTATTTGTGTAACTATACCTTATGTTATTGATTATAGAATACATTAATTTTTATGTATGGATTATTTTTGTTTTGTTTTTCCTTTTTCCTTTTATTAGGCGCGAAAGAGTTTTTATTAATTTTCTTCATAGAAACGTTATTTGAGCAAACGAATTTTTGTTTTTTTTTTTTACTTTAAATGTGTAAGAATGTTTATTTTTTTTAATCAAAAATAAAAGTTACATAAATACACCAACATTAATAAAGCGTAAATTTTGATATAAAGAGTTGTATGTAAGATTGTATCGTAGTCATACAAAGAAGATTTACGTTGACGTCTAACAATAACCGCTTTTTTTATCTTGAGTAATGTAAACTTGACAATCATTCTTGCAACGTATGTGTGTTGGAAAAATTGTCTAGCGAATCTATAATACACGTCCTTAATGATTTACTCTGTACCTATTATTACAGCGAGCTTGGTAAAACCAGCCTGGTATTAGGTATAACTGTGTTGACTAGGTGAGTGAGCCTGAGAAATACACGCAAGCCCCTATCTACATTTTCTGCTGGCAGTATCCCAATTTTCCGTATTTTGTACCTACTTATATATAAATTAATTTGAAAAACAGGTATGTGTAACTGGACATAAGTAGCGTTATAAAGAGTCAATTTAGCTATAAATACCGAGACGACATTGATAATTAGAATAACAATAGTCTAAAGCCTTTGAATAAAATAGTTTTAAGTAATGTCGCGCGGAATCAAGTGCTTTAATATAGGTGATGTGATAAATTCGACACCGCCTTTGTCAATTTCTGTCAAAAGTTTTGTGTCAAATAAGTGAAATAGCAGACAGGAGCATCCCAGAAAGTACTATTACAATGACGGTTGTTAACTCCAAAACTACAATAGCAAACAATAGCATTGCTTAGTTTTGTGGAGTTAAGTAAACTATGCGATCTTATTGGTGGGTTTTTAAATACTATTTGACCCTCTGAGCGCAGATGTGAATTATTATACTATAAGTACCTATACTGGAGGCTACATCAGACAGACTTTATAGCTAATTATTGTTACGATTCGAAGATCAGGGGCCTTACCGGCTAAAAATCTCGTGTTGGTTTTCGACTCCAATTGATTAAGACCAGCGGTCGCTAGGTCTTCGACTGGAAGGAATATTCTAGAATTTTCGCTGGTCATCATTTTAGAACGAACGTTATTAAAGAAACAAGGTCTTACAAAACGAAAAGAAGCGAAAACTAGACAATTCCTTCCACACGAAGACTAGTGACCACTGATTTTAATCGGTATAGAATCAAAAACGAAGATGAGATTGTTAGCCGGTAAGGCCCCAGGTTGGCCGCCATGTTGCTTGGAGCGTCTGACGTCACTACTCACTAGCATTAGTTCCGGGGACGCACATTACGCACTACTGCGCCAAAATGGCGAAAATCAAATCACTGCAAAACTGTTACTGGTCTAGCGTATTACAGTATAATTCATGTTCGTGCTTCTGAGGTCTATTCACATTCTCACACTATTAAACGCTTTATCGGAGTACTACAATGCTAGTTTTAATTGTGCAAATAAACAAAATACCTCATCTTGACGTGGATTCAGTACAATTTGGAATTAGTAATTAGTCCGTGTTAAAACAACTGAACTGTAATTGTGCTGACGATTTGAAATAACTGAAGACATGATACAGAACATTTTTGAAATACAGTCTATATTTGTCGTAGAGCCAAAACGATCGGGTTAAAAAACGGCAAGACGAATAATTGATCAAGTTTGTAACAAATATAAAAAGTAGGGTAGGTAAAAATATATTAGGGTTATGTGCAAAAATGACGCAAAGTCCCTATCGGAGTGGTCCGGCGTTTGCATTTAAAAGCCATTCCTATTCTAGACTAGCGTTTTCATCACCTTCGACCACATCATCTCAGATCATCTTCATCACTTAAGATGAGATAGTGATCAAACGCTACCGTATAATTCTTTATACCTATGCTAAAAATTATCGATCTTACCACAAAACAATTAAACACATCCTAAACCAGTGTAACACAGCATTTAACTCTTAAACATGCCTTAGTTGCGCGTTTAAATATGAGCAACCACAAATCTTGATTTAAATAGTAGTAATCGTTGTCTAACTCCATTCTGTTGTGACATTTCTAATCATTCATTCATTTCTAAACAGGCACCTAAGTGTTTTTTGTGGTAACAACTAACACGGTATGAGTCTATAAGTTACCTCAGAGCCTATTTATGTCTGTGATTTGACCCCTAATAGTAATATATGTTGCTGAAAGGTAAAACAATTATAAAATTTGTGAAATTAAACCCCATGTAGGTATGCCTAAATATATTGTTATATACTTTCACTTTTGTTAGAAGTTTCGATTCTAAATGAGTTATATTATTAGAGAAAAAAAAAACAAGTATAAATATTCACCTAAAATGCTTACATAATGGATTTTATAACTCGCAGAACTGTACTTAGGTATAAGTAGGTATTTGGATGATGAGCAATTTTTAGTTCAATATACTATATATTTTTAGTTATTACTATGTTATATTTTGTGCATGCGCCTAAATCGAAAACAAAGTATTAAATTTTATAAATTTATTCTCGATAATTTATAGATAATTGATAATAGTCAATAGCCAAAGAAAGTAGGTACCTAAAATATATCAATTCGACAACATACAACCTATAATACAATGTTATACTTTGATCCAATGATAGACCACAATACATTACATAGTCAAAATATGGTTCAAACGACAAGAAATAAATCTAAATACATATGAGCACATAGGTATAACATTGCCATGCAACATTTTCGAATAGTGCCTTTATAATCACACCAAAAAGTACTGAATCCACGGCACAACCAGAAACACCATAATATTACAATTATTAACTATATTTAATGGAAACCTTCGATAGTCACTGATGTCGCTGCAAGCTCTGAAATTTAAATAGACTAGGTACACAATTTGGGCCTAATTAAAACTAGTGTAGCCATTTGTACATTACAGAAAGTGAAATGTAAGATCAACATGTGTAGAATAGTCCATAACAATGTTCAGGAGAAGTATTTTTATAATTACCATCTTTTCTATCCAGCTGCTCTTCACGAACTTTAGTCGTTTAGTCTGCTCTTTTGCGGCTTACATTGGATACAAAGTCCGTATCCAGGTCAAGAAATGAATTAAAAAAAAATGTCTGCTCAGCCTCCCTGTTTGCAACACTTCGTGTTGTCATACCTTGTGCTCATAGAGTAGTACTATAACTTGTGCTTGTGGTGGAAATCTGAACATTTTCCCTGCCGCAATGTTCCGCTTTGATGTTCCGGCTTACTGTGTACGTAGGAGCGGTGTTTACACTATCATTGATGCGCTAAAGTTACGATATGGTCGTCCAGAAACTATAATTTTCAAGTTGGTACAGCAGTTGAAAAAGACTACACCACTACCCCCAGCCTACGACGCAAACATAGTTACATGTGCCATTACGATCATGGTTCTGTCAGATTTCAAAATTTGCAGTCACAGCACAGAGTAATTAATCACAATTTGCCCTCTTCGTGTGAGCGGTGGTGAAGTCAAGCAAGCGCATCTCGTAAAAACAGAAACAGCTCGTAAAAAGCGTCAATTGGAAGAATTGGGTAGGAATTCGAAGTTTTATGGCATATTATTTGAATGACCGAGCTTCGCTCCAAAATATAGTTTTTACAAGGAAAACAACTGTAGGTATAGGTAAACTTAAAAAGCAAAACCTTATCTAAATAAAAAATTGGATCCAAATCGCTAGAGCAGTTTCCGAGATAGGTGAAATAAAAATATATATTTATACAAGATTGCTCGAATGAGATTAGATTGCTGAATTGAAGATTTACAGAAGAGAGAATGCCGCAATCCCAGCAGTGGGAGCGTAATAGGCTGCTGATGATGATGATGAAAGGATGAAAGAACTAGTCTTACTCGACGATCGCCAACGTAATAGATTTTAACTCAAAGTCAAATCTCAGTCAAAAATGGTAACCATTGTGAGACTTGTTGGTTAACTTGATTTTGCTGCTGGTTGAACCAACTCCTAGTTGAAAGTGACTGCAAGCACTTCTATAAGACCTAACTTGTGTACCTCATCGTGTCTACCTAGAAACGTGGATACAAAAAAGTGCAGTCTTGAATAACCGCGCGCTATTGTATACGATAGATATATGAGCGAATATAGTATTATATAGATATACATATAATCAGAGAACGAGAGCATTAATTATAATTATAAACTGGCTTTTAAATTGAAGACAAAGTGTCGCTAATATGTTCCTAAAAAGTCAACCTGCAATTATTGCAAAACTCTTAAAGGCAAAATTTCATAGTGTTGTTCGTTTCGGATTTTCGCATGAAAATAACCGATGCGTACAACGCGAGTTGCGACTTCATAAATGGTCATATAATTATGCAATTGGAAACAAAGGCGATTCCCCTGGGACCATACATCGATACAAAGTTATGGGGGAAAGTCTCCATGCTACTGAAAATTAACAAATCCAATTACATCAGACGACACGGCTAGAAACATACTATGCAAAAGTAGGATTGAGCGTACTTAGTGGGAGAAAAGAATATCGGTTGGCGTTGCTGAAGCAATCCTTTTAGAAAAGACCCGTTTTGTTTCTCGCAGCTCTATTATTTCAATGAAAATACGACTCAGTGATTATTAATATACATAACTATGGTAAGTAATAGTATCCCACCTACGTTTTCAATTACCTATTCGAATTTTCAACCACAAGCCTCAATCAGGTTCCGTGAAAAAGCAAATAGTTTTAGCTCTGTATTTTTACTGAGATATTACTCCTATAGCTATACTTTCTTACAGAAATGAGATGAGACTATTTAATTCTCTATTCTTTTCTCCCAGTGCGGTACTGACTAACATTCTTGTGACATTTTCCTTCGATTAATTCAAGATCGCCTCCATGATTAATTGTTAATAAAAACTTGATTTAAAAGGCTCTAAATTTATTCGAGACTACAGCATTCATGATGACCTTAGATAATATAATTAAATAATTTGCTATTGTTGAAATGTTAATAGATTTATACAGCCCCTCTGTTTCACTACCTCTAAATCTGAAGGCGATGAAAGGTGTATAGAATAAGTACTTTTGTATGAATAAGTATTTGTAAGGTGGCTTAGAACATAAGAGTTTTGAAACAAGCCGGGCAATACAACATACTCCTTAACTTATTTATTATGATCAAATACTGATCACGATTCTTTCAAAATGATGTGGCCAAGGTTCGATTGTTTGAACAGCAATAATTAACGTTTTACAGCTACTTAGTTAGCCTTTTATGCTGCCGTAACGTGGTCACAAAATCAATTTTGAATTCTACCAAGATATGGCAGTTTGGAATGGGTGTGAATTTAGTCCATCGTCCGGTATTGTAATGATATTCTAGTATTCTAAACTGCCCTTGTAAATGTACAATTAGAATCACAAATAGATACTCCTTAACCGTTCTGAATAGTATAATAACAGTTATCGTAGGTACCTACCTATGACCGAGTGAGAGGCTCTCACGTGAGGAGTGTTTGAACAATTGGCGCCTTCATTCACTGAAAACTGTTACTGCCGCTCTTGATCAGACATTCTTCAATTGTAGATTGATCAATTACCTATTCCATTTCCTCCACTACGGTCAAACCTACGAACGTATATTCTAAATAGACGCAATTCTAAAGTTATATCGCTTGTATTAAAGACGCATAGTCATTTTACATTAATACTTTATTATATACAAATATTTTTGCAATATTTTGGACTTTTGCATTAATGCCGGTTTAGGTGTGTATTTTAAAGCTATAACGTGATAGCTATTGTTACAGTCGAACAGACGGACGTTATTTTCGCAGCGGAGAGGGGAATTGAATTCGTCTAATTTATAGTTGAATAAAGTTCAAATGGAAATATTAAATTGTGCCTTAGCGACAATTTCCAGACATTCGGGAAATCTCGAAGACGAGACGCGGTTGGAGATGTAAATTTTTGGGAAACTGTTTGGAAACACAAGTTCCGCTGTGTTTCAGATAATTGCACTGTATAGTATACGCACGTGTTTAGTGACAACGCAATCGTTTAACTGAGAAGCCCCTTCTGAGTTATAATTGAAATAATAACGCAATAATGCTAACAATATTTTGTTTATTGGATGTTGTGATTGAATATTGATTATATTTACATTATATTATACGTAGAGCGGTATCTATATGTCGTAGCAATAACTTTAAGTGTGGCAATAAGGTCTAGTGCATTTGCTTTTGTGTCTTGTTACGATTCAGAATGTATTTATGTAAGTACGAAGTCCGATACGACGCTGTACACTGCTTTACACTAAACTACGTAAAATAAGTTCAAATTCTTGAAGTTTTTAAAGTATATTTTATAATATTTCAATTGGAAGTATGTAATTAGTTACGTAGTCTTTGAATATGTCGGATCGGTGTTCACGTTATTTTTTACCGCACTCGAATAGTTTTTACTAATTTTTACGTCTACGGGCATTGCTGCTTATCGAATCTTCTCTGACCACGTTATTGCGTGACCTATATTTTTGCTGTTGTCCGTGCCCAGTGTCGAGATTGTTATTTCTGCTGCTATATTGTTATCGTTATTTCTTCCATATTGTTTAGGGTAATTTATACTCTGAGGGTATTCAGAAATCTTCCCAGTTTAGCTTTTATACATCGAAGAGCTCTCAGAAACACTAAAGGCAGAGAAATTACAATTTTGACATTGCGATCGTGTTGAGTTACTCATTTTTCGTTATGTCAGTACCTAGCTAAGTGAAAGTGCCAAGAGTCACAATCCTCTTCTAAGTGCAATTTCTTCTCAATTATGTACCTAAATGTTTAAATATTATATCCGCATAGTGTAAACAATCAAACACCAAGTCTATGTCCTCTCGCTTAGCCAAAGTTAATTATTGCAGGATACTTTGAAACATATATTTTAATATTTTTATATATTTAATGCTTCGGCGAAGATCTCTTCCGAAGCAATAAAGTCAATGAAAGGAAGCTGTCAAAAATATCAGTATCATTCGTACGTATATTTTTCTGGCGTAATATGTGAGATAAAAGTATCCCGCTTAACGAAAGTGAGAAATATTGTATTGTAAACCAAAAGTAACATAGCGAGTTAATATTCTAAATTATGTTTTGTAGTTGATGTTTTACTCTCGATATTAAACGCAATTGAAGACGGTATTCGTGATTACAAGTAGACGATATTGGTAAGTTGTACTGCAATGGAACATTGAGTCCGTTGCAATAGATTCGTGAGAAACATGTGATCCTGCGCATCGGATATATCGTTCAGAAACGTCGGGCCTTCGCTGTAATCTAGCGGCTGCAGCCGATGTCACGATTCCGTTTGTATCGTAGCGCGTGTGTAAGAGAAACAAATTATAGTATAAATTGTTTACCAAACGCCCGTCGGGCTCTAGACGAATATTATTTTTCTTAGATCACAATATATTGTAATAAAATGGTAAATTATAGAAGTATGCGTGTTGTGGCGGTATGGGGGCCGGCGGAGGGTATCATGGCGGTCGATGTTAAAAAATATTTTTTTACTGCGGCTCTGGTACTGCTGGAACTACTCGTATTTGTTATGTTTAAGAGGAAATATCTATTGTCTAATCCGAGGTTTAATTACCAACACTTTTTTATATTACAATAATTATAGAAATTATTATTGAACCTGTTGTTTCCTTTCTTATTATTTATTTCGCACATACCGTAATAACTTCTAACATCTTATTTAGCGTCTGATTAGTATTATTATTTAACTAGCTGCCCGCGGTTTTCACCCGCGTTCCCGTCAGGAATCGTGCATTATTCCGGGATAAAAAGTAGCCTATGTTACTCTCTGGTTCCTAAACTATATCCATGCCAAAAATCACGTCGATCCGTTGTTCCTTTACTGCGTGAAAGAAGGAGAAACCAACAAGCACACTTTCGCATTTATAATATTAGTAGGATTTACGTGTATTTATTTAACAAGACTTAGTAGTATTTTCCCCGCGGCTTCACGTGTGGTATCAAGGTAAAAATGGTGATACTTCGACTTCGACTTCTATTTACATGCCAAATTTAACATTAGGAGGCGAGTAACATTGGCTAATTTTATCCCGGAAAAATGCACGGTTCCTGTGGGAACGCGGGTGAAAACCGCGGGCAGAAGCTAGTTGTCTTTATAAATCCATCCATCCATCCTCACAAACTTTCGCGTTTACAATAGTAAACGCGAAATTAGTAGGATAGGATATACCACGCGGGCTAAGCCTAGAAACTAGTAAAGTATATACGAGTATACGTTTTTAGTTTCAGTATAAATAGATTAATTAAAATGAAAGAGTTACATATACTTAACAAAATTTATTGACTAGTTCCTATCTAGTTCCTGACGTGTTTCTTTTTCTTCTTCTTCTTGGTGTCGTGAGCTTCGATGAGGTCTTCAATCTCTTTGCTGTCTTCTCCGAGGCGCTTCTCACCGCTGGAAATGAAACATTGTCTGATATGTAGTTTCGTTAGTGGGAGGACTAACTCTTCTGCGAGTGTCCGTCTGGGTTGTTACCACCGCTTTGCTCGTGAAGTCTGCCGCCAAGCAGTAGTGTGCAAGCATTACTGTGTTCCGGTTTGATGAGCAGAGTTTCCAGTGAAATTACTGGGCTTATGAGACTTAATACCTAACGTCTCAGGGTAACGAGCGCACTGCAGTGCCGCGCAGGCCTTTGTGTTTCAAAGTTCTGGGTGGCACTGCAATTGTTATGGGCCGGCGTTATGCTTACCATCAGGCAAACGACCAGCTCGTCTCGTTATCAAAAGACATTAAAAAAAATGTAACCCAATATGAAATTGCAGTCTTAAAAAAATAATTTGTCGGGACTTTCTTCCACGATGTGGGTAGAGGTGTAAACTCACCTCTTCACTGAGACGAGGTGCTTCTGTTTAGACGTGTCGAGCGCCTGCCCCCAGTCCAGGTCGCTTCCCTTGATGCGGTACTGCGCCAGGTCCTCGCCCATCAGACGAGACAACTCCTTACGCTGTTTGCGCTCTAGATCCTACAATATCACAAAGCTGCTGTAATAACTGCTAAATAAGGAACATAAGTTTTTAAACTGTCATGGTCATCAACACTTTGAAAATTATCACTAGAAACGGGATATTTACCATGTATATTATTTCACATCCCTATATATCAAATCAAATAATATACGTGGTAAATATCCCGTTTCTAGTGATAATTTTCAAAGTTGATGTAAGGAACGTTTGGATATCCAATATTCCTGCCGCTCCACGTAATCCATCTAAGAGTCCCCACACACGAGCGGCTTTTAGAACGTTGCATTGGAGCGCTCGTGTTCTCTGTCTTTTTATCCCTCCTACTCAATCTCACTATATTCATTTAACGGCTCTGTAGCTAAGTTGGTAGTAACCCTGCCTGCAAAGCGAGGGGTCCCGGGTTCGATTCCTGGCCGGGGCAGATTTTGTGTAAGCATAAAGTTTGTTCTCGGGTCTTGGATGTTTGTGATGTGTATCTGTGTGTGTCCATGCCACCTGCAACACAGGGAATCCTAGTGCGGGGTATGAGTGTAAGCGTTTATTATTATTTTCACATTTTTTTTTGTACACAATATACAAAACTAAATTGTTACTATGAAATCTATCATCAGTGTGTCATGAGGACTCACTTTAGAGATCATAACCTACAGCCTAGACACTATGAATGAGTATAGGAACGAAGTAGCCTACATCAAAATAATTATATCATCAATTCAATATAATATTATAAAAAAACTTAAATAAGATTATATAAAGTGAGTAATTTATAGTTTCAATTCCGCGATAAAGAATGTCTAATGGCCTAAGTTCGATCTATACTGAATGATGGCTTTACCAACCCTTACTGGTTATACCCAGTTACTGATGGCTTTGCCAACCCTTACTGGTTATACCCAGTTACTGATGGCTTTGCCAACCCTTACTGGTTATTCCCAGTTTCTGATGGCTTTGCCAACCCTTACTGGTTATTCCCAGTCTGTACTGGGAAAATGGATTTCCGCAAAGTAACGCCTGATTCCATCAAAAATAAAAAAACTTAGTATATTTCGGTGTGAGAAAACATAATTGCTATTATTAAGTGTTTTTAATGTAAAAAGTATATTTAAATTTAAGAGCATATTTTAAAAATGACGTACATAGGGAGAATGATACGGGAGAATACGTATTTTATGCTTTTAAAATAAATTTTGGCGCTAGTATAAAGTTACTGCTGAGTGCCGCAGCAGCAATTAGGTTTTCTCCCAGCAAAGAACGAAAATAAACTCGAAAAAAAAACCAATAAATAACTAAAATCAAATTTATTTAACATCCAAATCACCACACAAACAGCAACAAAAGCACCAACCTTAGACGCTTTCGACAGCTCATCTTGCAGACTCTGCTTCACAGGCGCATCCATCGACACATCTTCTGCGTTCTTATCTTCTATCCCTATTTCTTTGGCGGCATTATCTTCAACGACGGCATTGAGGGCTGAGTAGATCTTCTTGCAAGCTTCGTAGAATTTAGCCAGGATTTGTGAGCCGGGGAGGCCCAGCTCACCTGCTATGTCATCGACGTCCTTCATTTGGAAACCCATTGCTAGGAATACCACCTAAGAAGGAAAATTAGATTATTTTTTGAGAGTTCTAAGGGGTCGGCCATAATTACGTGAGGTGTTTAGAGGGAGGGGGTCAAGCCGAATCTCACCAAATCTCACGTGGGAGAGGGAGGGTCTCAGCAAATATCACGTAATTTTTTCAGTGTAAAACTGCAAAGTGGAAGGACTAACTCTTCTGCGAGTGTCCGTCTGGGTTGTTACCACCGCTTTACTCGTGAAGTCTGCCGCCAAGCAGTAATGTGCAAGCATTACTGTGTACCGGTTTGGTGAGCAGAGTAGCCAGTTAATTACTGGGCTTATGAGACTTAATACCCAACGTCTCAGGGTAACGAGCGCACTGCAGTGCCGCAAGCCTTTAGGTTTCAAAGTTCTGGGCGGCACTGCAATTGTTATGGGCTGGCGTTACACTTACCACCAGGCAAACGACCAGCATAAAAAAAGAGTTGACAAGTAATATTACCTGCTGAACGGCATCCAGTTTAACAGCGATTTTAGTGTGGAACAGCAGTTTGGCCAGCGGTTCCAGGAGGTCTGTGATGAGGCGGTAGTCTGCTTGTTGCCGGCAGTAGGCCTCCAGGCGCGCCAGGTCGTGCCCGGACAAGTGCTGGGATATCAGCTCGCGTGTCACCGCTGGAGACCATAAAATGAATAAATATTTATTAAATTATATTTTAAATTCTCCGCGACTTCGCACACGTAAGATATGTTATTCCTTATAACATAAGCTATCTGCCAGTGAAAGTCCCGTCAAAATCGGCCCAGCCGTTATGTAGATTAGCCGGAACAAACAGACAGACGAAAAATTTAAAAATGGTTGTTATGTTATAGCTGCCGTATATAATTTCATATGCATTTAGTAAACAGCTGTTATTTTGATATTACAAACAGACACTTCAATTTTATTTATTTGTATAGATAAGCGTTTTGTGCTTTCTCACTGACCTGGCCTGTCGTACGGCACGTTATCGTTGAGCAGTGTGGTGATGGCGAGCGCGGCCGGAAGTCGTCGCAGCGTCCTTGGTAGAAGGCGCGCCAATCGCCGCCGGAAGTCGGCACTGTAGGCTGCCAGCCACTGAGCCGGACGCAGCGCCAATATCATTATACACGAGTGCTCGCCGGTCAAATCGTTCGCCTTTTGACTGGAAAACAACAAAATGAAAATATTTTTTTTGACAATGTTTTTTTTACTCATTGGTGACAAACTCGAGCGTAACAGTTCAGAACATTTTTATCTGATAATGAGACGAGCGTGTCATGTGTCTGATTGCACGCATAACGCATTGCCACTCAGAACTTTGAAACACATAGACATTCTGTTAGTGGTAGGACTAACTCTTCTGCGAGTGTCCATCTGGGTTGTTACCACTGCTTTGTGACTGAAGTCAGCCATCCACATTCCCTTCTGTACTAAAACATACATTAGAACGTAAAAACTGCTCACCTTAAATAAACAGGCACATATTTCTGAGATTTCCAAAACTTAAGCAGATCTTCTGTAAGCCCGAAGCTAGTTCCCAAGTAGTCGAGGTGTTCCGCTCTCACTTCAGTTAGACGTCGCAGAAGAGTTGGCGGCTTCGCTCTGAAGTTAAGATTCACTTTGAAAAAGATTACTACATCGACTACATGTCAAAGATTATGTAAATGACAAAAATATAATTAATTGATTTCCATAATTCATTTATTATTTATTTTCATTACACTTAAAATTCACAATAATTCTGACATTTTAATAAGACATCATATATTATGTAATAAATTATGTATTTTCATGACTTTTTTTAACACAATTTTAATTTTTTTCCTGTTCCTATTAACATGACAATTTAATGACATTTATGCAATTTATTGATGACTAGCTGTTGCCCCGCGGTTTTACCCGCGTGGAGATTTTGGATTACATGGTTATATATTTTTTTGCGCGGAACCCTAAGTTTTTCTAAAATTAAAGTAGCCTATGTTACTCCTTGTAACATCAGCTATCTGCCAGTGAACGTCCCGTCAAAATCGGTCCAGCCGTTTCGGAGATTACCCGGAACAAACAGACAGACAGACAAAAATGTTAAAAATTGTTGTTTTGTTATAACTACCATATACACTTTCATATGCATTTAGTAAAAAGCTGTTATTTTGATATTACAAACAGACACCTCACTTTTATTTATCTGTATGGATTTTGATTGTATGTAGTAGGTATGTCGTAAAAGTGATAATTATTATTCTTAGTATATTTACATGATTTGATATTTGTACACCTCTTTATAAAGTATTATTCTATTCTATTCATGTCAGTGATACCTTGGTACTATAGACTCGGTGTGCAGTGTCTGCCCATTGGCGGTGGTGTCCTCGTCTTCTGATTTGTCCTCGTCGAGACAAGGGATGTCACCCTTGAAGTAAGCCGCTAGCTGCTGTAAAGCTCGCTTACCGTACCCCATCTGTTGACAGACAATTCAACTAATCTTATTTCTTTTTGTGTAAGCAACACTTAGTTAGTATTTGTTACTGGTAGGACTAACTCTTCTGCGAGTGTCCGTCTGGGTTGGTACCACCGCTTTGCTCGTGAAGTCAGCCGCCAAGCAGTACTGTGCAAGCATTACTCCGGTTTGATGAGCAGAGTAGCCAGTGAAATTATTGGGCTTATGAGACTTAATACCTAATGTCTCAGGGTACCGAGCGCAATGCAGTGCCGCGCAGGCCTTTGTGTTTAAAAGTTCTGGGTGGCACTGCAATTGTTATGGGCCGGCGTTATGCTTGCCATCAGGCAAACGACCAGCTCGTCTCGTTATCAAAGAGCATAAAAACCTTCAGAAGTGCTCCGTTGGGGCCTATATGAATAAACCATTTTCAATTTGTATTTGAAAATTTGATATTTCGCGCCTACCGTCATCACGGCGTTAGGCCCGCACTTTTTACGAGCGCTTAGTTAGATAGTTTTACTTTGCTGCGCGCGGTACCTGTTACTTTGTTATCTTACCCTCTGATAAGAAGGATGCGTGGCTATCCTCACGATTCTGGCTCCGGAGAGTTGGGGGAAGTCCTTATCGCCGAATTGTTCACAAATGTTCCACGGTATAAGGTCACCGGCTGCTTTGCGCCCGCGCCCGAGGCTGTCGCGGACCGTTCTGGACGGAAACAACTAGATTGGGATATGCGCACAACTTCGTTCTTCTTTGTGCACTGATCTTGGCCATCGTTACTTTCAAATGACGAGATTAAATGATGTGACAACAATATTTTATAATAATTAATAATATAAAAATCATTTGCATACATAGCGGGTTACTATAATAGCGGTCGAAAAAGTATAGTCATGGTAAGAATACTTTCGTCACTTTTCAGATTCTTTATCACGTAAAGGACACTGAGTACGTTGATCTTACACCAGTTAGCAGACTACTGTATAGAATACTAGTATTTAATGCGGTGATGACAAAGGTTAAAGTAGCATTCACTTTTGACCAATGTCTAGTTTACATCAATATAAAACCTTCGCAATGGCCATGGCAATGACAATGGCAATTGTTTTGAGCCAACGCGACGTTATGATTACGATGATAAGGTAAAACAAACGACCCGCCGTCTTGTTATCCAATTGTATAAAAAAAAAGCTCACTTGTCGGATATGTTCCCCTCGAGGCACATCTGCACGACACAGAGCACCTCTGGCATAGCGGTTGAGTTGGGCGGCGTCGGCGCTAGCAACACGAACAGACAGTGCGCCGGCGCATCCGCCAGCAGTTGCAGGTCGTTGGGGCTGTTCTATGAAAACCATGAAAAAGAAAACATTTTATATTTACATTTTCGCCGTTACCACAAAAAAATTGAAGGATCGGAGAGCGAGTGTGGCCGAATGTTTTGGGCAACTGTCACTTTGACAGCGACTTTTCGTGACATTTCTTTGTTTACATAAAATATCTAAGATTATGGAACAGGGTATAGTTGCAATAAATATTTAACATTTATCAAACCGAAACAAAAGTTTATGCATGTAAACTTATTATTCAGGGGAACCTTAAGTAAATTTTTTCTAATGTCTATTTATGTCATTGGTTATTTGTTGACAACACAAACCGTGATCGGATCGCCAACAGATGACATGATTCTAGTTGGAATTTCTATATCTATGTCTTTACATTTATTTTATGACATTTTTTTGTTTTTTTTTTTGTTATATTATTAGACAAGTTAAAAAACACGGACCATACCTTATAATGACTGGATACGTATATAGCGACGAGCCTGTGTAAAAAGGCCTCGGCCGCCTTGTGGTAGCAGAACAGAGCATCCCGGTTGACTCTGAACAGTTCGCAGGAGGCCGGGGGCGGAGCACCCGCGCCCGCGCTTGGCGCCGGAGCCTCCAGGCAGAGGAGGGCATTCAGCCAGGACTCCACGGGATCGCCCACTCGGTACCGGATTGGCTCATCCAGTTTTATCTGGAATAAATCTATACAAATAAATAAAATTGAAGTGTCTGTTTGTAATGTCAATATAACAGCTTTTTAATAAATGCATATGAAAGTGCAATGGGCAGGCCACATCGCTCGCAGAACCGATTACCGATGGGGAAGAAAGGTTCTCGAGTGGCGACCACGAACCGGAAGACGAAGTGTAGAACGACCCCCCACTAGGTGGACGGATGACCTTGTCAAAACCGCGGGGAACCGTTGGATGCAAGAGGCGAGTAGTCGATCCAAGTGGCGTTCTATGGGGGAGGCCTATGTTCAGCAGTGGACGTCTTCCGGCTGATGATGATGATGATATGAAAGTACAAATATAAGGTAACTATAACAAAACAACTATGTTTAAGTTTTTGACTGTCTGTCTGTTTGTTCCGGGTAATCTCTGAAAAAATAAAAACCATGAAATCCAAATATCTCCGCGCGGGTGAAACCGCGGGCAGCAGCTAGTTTTAATTTAAAAGATATTTAATGTTATTATAATCTTTTTTCACTCAAAGCGACATTAACAACTACTACAAAAATAGTGAACAGTGAAAACTGGTTTGTTCGATTTGTTTACGTGGTTAAATAGATCAAATAAAAATGGATCCGGACGCAGACGACTTAAATGATATAGTTTGTGAAACCTATTCCGATTTAATCACTTGGAGTAACATAATTAACCAAAACTGCAAATCGTTACAAATAATACATGTTAATATTTGTTCGCTGCGAAAATATTTCAGCCAGTTACTTGTATTACTGCAAACTTGTATTGATGCTATAGATGTGGTCATACTCACAGAGACCAACATCAGCGAAGATTATGTGTCATTGTACACAATACCTAACTTTACATCGCACGCAAGAACAAGAATTAATAAAAAAGGAGGAGGTGTTATTGTTTACATAAAGAACTACATAAAATACTCGGCATACAACCTCAAGTGTACTACGTTCGAGGGAGTACATATGACACTTTCTATAAATAGCTACAACGCTCAGCTGATTGCAGTATATAGACCACCGGGCAAAAATAGAATGTTGTTTATTGAGGACATTAATACTACTCTAAAAAATCTACCTGAAACTGATAATGTGATACTGGCTGGAGATTGCAACATTAACATACGCGATTCGAGCTGCTCAGTGACAATGAGGTACTTGGATGTTTTAAGTAAATATGGGCTGCAATGTGGCATACGTTCCGTGACGCGAGAGGTGGTGGTGTCGGGGCGCCGAGTCGCGTCCTGCATTGACCATATTTTCGCGCGGACTGGCGCGGCGGCCGAGCTCGCGGCGTATACGCTTCGCACGAAGCTCGCGGATCACTACCTAACTGGTCTTACCATTGCGCTCGATATACAGGAGGAACCAAGAACTACCAGCAAAATAATACTGTCTCAAAAGTTAGTGAACCAGAAACTAGATGATACGAATTGGTGCAGCATACTTGATTCAGATTGCCCTTTGTTGATGTATAAGCAGATTTGTAATATTTTTAATGTAATATATAATTCATCAAACATTGAAATTAAAGTAAAATCACAAAGAAGCACTCAGATATGGATAAATAAGAGCTTATTAAAATTAATAGACAACAAGGATACATTATTTAGAAAGTGGAAATCACAGCCTGATAACATGAACTTACGATTAAAGTATACTAAGGCTAGAAATAAAGCAAATAAAATGATAAATATTGCTAAAAATAATCATAAGAGGAAAGAAATTAAAAACTGCAATGGAGATGTACGAAAAATTTGGCAGATTATAAATAGTTGGTTGGGAAGGCAAAAACTAAGCGTTGATAAAATAATAAAAAAATATATGTGCAACGATAAGGACATATATACAGTATGTAACAAATTTTGTGAAACGTTTACTAACGAAATAGATATAATTAAACATAAATGTAGCGATACTTTTTTGGATAGGTCAACATATGTATCATACAGTGATGTAACATTTTTATATCAGAAAGTAAATTCAAAAGATATCATGAAAATTATAGACAGGTTAGACAGCAACAAGTCACCGGGATCGGATGGTATTAGAATAAAGGATATTAAATATTTAAAAGAAAAAATTAGTCCGGTTCTAGCTAAATTCGTAAATTTATGTGTTTTGAGTGGAAAATATCCTGAAGAATTAAAAGTATCGATTATAAGACCAATATATAAACAGGGAAATCACAGAGAATACACAAATTACAGACCAATTGCGATATTAAATAGTATAAATAAAATAGTAGAAAAAGTATTGGTAGGACAGATTACAAATTTTCTGGAAAAAAATAATATATTAGCAGATAAACAACATGGTTTCAGACGTCATAGAAGTACATCAACGGCATTGGAAAAGTTTACTGAGGAAGTAAATAGCTACTTGGGCGATAGAAAGCAAGTGGTAGCAGTTTTTATAGATTTCAAAAAAGCTTTTGATACCCTCGATCATGATGGCTTGTTGCGAGCAATGGAAGAATGTGGAATCAGGGGCTATGTTAATGAGTGGTTCCGAGAATACTTAAATGAGCGCCATATGAAAGTAGTCGTAGACATGAAAACTAGCGAAAAAGGAAATATTAAATATGGTGTACCAACTGGATCCGTGTATGGACCAGTCGGTTATATAATGCATGTTAATAGCGTAACAAATGTACTGAAAAGTTGTAGTAGTTATATGTATGCCGATGATATGTGTTTATTGTATGGTGACAAGGAAATAGAGACAATAGAAAAGAAAATCCAGGAAGACTTTGATAATATAGTAAAATGGGCACATGATAACGGAATAATAATAAATATAACTAAAACTAAAGTTATCTGTTTATATTCACCATACAATAAAAACATACATAAAAATATTAGCATCAAAGGTCATTCTTATCATTGTTTACACGCTAAGGGAAATAATTGTAATTGTAAACCCTTAGAAGAAGTAAGTCAAATAAAATATCTCGGTCTCACAATAGATACACACTTTTCATGGAAAATACACATAGGTAATATTAGCAATAAACTCAGGATAGTACTTGGTAAATTTTATCAAATTTCAAAACTTTTAAACCGAGGCGTCCTGTATAGTGTGTACTATGGCTTAGTAGATGCTATCATTAGCTATGGTTTGAGCTGCTACGGGCTTACATTCCCGACATATTTGCAACAAATTCAAAGCTTACAAATGAGAATATTGAAGCTATTAGTAAGTAAAAAAACGAAAGACGAACTAAATAAAGATTACTATAAACTTTTTAAACTATGTAAGATTTTGCCCGTAAATATAAAAGTAGATTATTTAATCCTATTGGAGCAGTTACAGAACAATACTCATAAGCAAGAAAGAATGTTTAATTACCCTACTCGTAAGGCAGCGAAGCCACAGCTAGCCCAGGAATACAAGTTTAAAAATTACTATGGAAAACGTACTAGGAAATGGCTTGTACCAAAATTATTTAACAATTTAGATAAGGAACTTGAAACAAACGTAACAAAATGTAGTTTTAAGGTAGCTTTGAAAAAAGTTCTATTGGAACAGATTGAAGAGTAATTTGCAAAAACGTATAAAAATGATTTATTATATGCAAAATTAGGGTTACGTGTACATGATTTGTATAATAAGTATGTATATGCCTCGGTGTTTATTGTCTATATATGTGCATGTGAATGCATGTTCCTATATGTATTTATATGTGTGAGTGCGCAAGTCCTTAAATGTAGATATACGTACTTAAATGAACGAGATGCATATACATAATTATATAAATAAAATTATAAACTTTCTTAATGCCTATTTACTTGCATAGCTTAATTATTATGTTAATGAGAGTTGCGTCTGCCTACAAACTACTCAGTAGTTTGGCAGAATTTAGATTAAGTTTTGGCTATGTATGTTTGAAGATAAATAAATTAAAAAAAAAAAAAAAAAAAAACTCACCGGAGGCGGTGCTTTGTGCTGTGTCTGCAATTGCGCGAATAACTTCAAAGATAGCGCTCGGCCCGTGCCCTCGTACCCTGACACAGTGGAAGACAGTAGTGCAAGTGGCGCTTTCTGTGCTACTGCTGATACGTGCGCCAGTGGTATAGCCGCCGCCTCGTCTACTAGGACCAAATCCGCGGCAGACAGCAGCGAGTGGTCATCCGGGGTTATGTACTGGAAAAAATTAAGTGTACTTATGTATTAGACAATTTCATCCGCGTAACAACTAGGTACATAAATTATGTACTTTGCATTATCGACCGCATCGTCATTTACCAACAGGTGAGATAATGTATAGATACACTGGCTGATAGTGTCACAGACCAGTAAACTTAGACGCCTCATAATCCAAGTTTTGCATTCACACATAATCGTTAAATGTTGGCGGGGGACGAGGGAAGACGGCGTGTTGTGATTGGTCAGTTTAAAATTCATACATCAGACGAGTGAAGACGGCGTGTTGTGATTGGTCAGTAAACTGACACATCAGACGAGTGAAGACGGCGTGTTGTGATTGGTCAGTAAACTGACATATCAGACGAGTGAAGACGGCGTGTTGTGATTGGTCAGTAAACTGACATATCAGACGAGTGAAGACGGCGTGTTGTGATTGGTCAGTCTAAAACTCATACATCAGACGAGGGAAGACTGCGTGTTGTGATTGGTTTACCGAATTTGCGATACGCAGTGATAATGCATAACCATGGCCATGGGAAGGGGGGAGAGGTCCGTCTAATCAGAGTCTATATGTTAAATGGTCTGTGTATAGTGTATACGACATTTTTTATATACGTTTTTTAATACTAGGGTATATAAAGTTGTTCTCGGGTCTTGGATGTTTGTGGTATGTATCTGTGTGTCCATGCCACCTGGGACACAGGGAATTCTAGTGCGGGGGTATGGGTGTAAGCGTTTATTATGTTAGGCTATCACGGCACCCGCGGGGAAAATGGGGAGATCTCATTCATTCTCCGGACCACACAGCACCACTTATTGCAGTACCTGCACAGTTTGACGCGAATTTCTGGCAATGTTGATCCTGACGATCGCTTTCTTAAAGTCAGGATTCGTCGACCGAACGATGTTGTAGTCTATGTGCTCCTGGTACAAGCACGCGTCTAGACCCTGAAACATGAAATAACAGATAGATAAACGCTTTATTGAACACTATAAATATACAAAACCAACACTATAAAATTGCTTTTAAAGAAGTCGGAACGCACTTCGAAGTAGCAAGCTTCTGTGTGGCACTGCAATCGTTATGGGCTAGCAATATGCTTACCATCAGGCAAACGAGTTATCCAACAGAATAAGTAAAAATCAGAAACTACAACACAAGCTGGTTCTGTACCATATTGATTTGTATAATTCAAGCCTACAGGTGT
This sequence comes from Crocallis elinguaria, assembly GCA_907269065.1. Lineage (NCBI taxonomy): Eukaryota > Metazoa > Arthropoda > Insecta > Lepidoptera > Geometridae > Crocallis > Crocallis elinguaria. Next base: position 7,909,766 of record OU026076.1, read on the forward strand.
TAGTAAAATTGTGATTATTTAATGTCTAACATGTGTGCTTGGTTTCTATTGAATAAACAATTAATAATTATAAAAAGAAAAGAATGTTTTCACCTCACAAGCTAGGAAAGGTCTCGTTTATCATTCGAAATCTGCGCGCAAAAGTGCTTTTTATACGCTAGCGTGGAAAAAGCACTTTTGCACGCAGTTTTCGAATGTTATACAAGACCTTTCCTAGCATAGATTTTTTTAATGTTTTTGTTTCACGTGCCTTGAGCACGAACTCAAAGAGCGTGATGAGATTTTCGGGGTGCGGCGAAGTCACGTAGACGTTTACGTATCCAAGCGCCACCGCGGCCGCCACCGCCAGCCCAAGCGCCGCAGACTTGCCGCGCCCGCGCGCCGCCGTCAAACAGTGCGGCGGTCTGGGAACAAACACAAAAGTAAAAAAATATTTTTTTTTTAGCGTGACGAGCTTTTCTTTTGCCTGATGGTAAGCATAACGCCGGCCCATAACAACTGCAGCGTTACTCAGAACTTTGAAACACAAAGTCCCGCGCGGCACCGCAGTGCGCCCGCTGACCTGAGACATTAGATATTAATTCTCATAAGCCAAGTAATTTCACAGGCTATACTGCTCATCAAACCGGAACACAGTAATGCTCGCACTGCTTGGCGGCTGCCTTCACGAGCAAAGCGGTGATACCAACCCAGATGGACACTCATAGAAGAGTCCTACCAACTAGTGAAAATGCTTTTGAAAGTGCTATTAAATAATAGAGATGTTGATTCAATTTTTTTAAGTTACTCGATTCTCATGAGAAGCAATCAACGTCTTTTTTATATTAAAAAAGTGTAGATCGAACGCTAGAAACGTCAAAAATGAGAGTCAAAGTCAGGCGTATCTACTGAGCGCTAAAACGCTCCTCACAAATTTCTCATGGTATGTGACGTCACATAAAATGCGCGGGCCGTAAAGCTGTACTAAAAACATGCATTTTGTCGATTTAGGCCCAGAAAAACTGCGTTTAAGTACTGTGTGTACTTAAACGCAGTTTTAATTTTCTTTTAATCGAAATGTAATGAATCTTATAAATATAACAGTTGTTGAATTTGGGAAACTTTTAGATACAGTATTTTTGTGGAAATTATAAATATTTTTTTGTGATAATGTAATGAACTCCAAAGTGAGCAATGACAATAATTATGTATTTTATGTTTTATGTAACATCCCTATTATATCCAGATCAAATGCAAAAATGGTGGAATTTATTTCGTGACCAAACATCCATCATTCATTTCAAACCAAACATCCCTGCATCTCTAGGGGTTAGTGCCTCGATGACAGTGTATAACCGTGGTATAGTTACACTATGTTTTGTTTTTCTTATTCCTTGGCAATTTAAAACTGAATCTAAAGAAACAAAACACTGTGTAAGTATTCAACCGCTATACAGAGTTTTTTAGTAAGGCTGTTAATATATACCTGGATTGTTTGTCGGCGAGTGTGTTGATGAGAGCCACTAGCGCCGTGGCTTGATCATAAGTGCGACACAGAGCCACCAGCTGGCCCGCGGGAGGCGAATCAGAGAGGGACGACACTAGTTCAGTCAGTTTGTGGTTCACTCGCTGAAATCAAACATAATATTGGAGTTTATATATTATGCATTTCATAAATTTGACTGCTTGCGATATTCGAATCCGCCTTTTCTGGTTATCTAGACCTGCGTCGCAAGTACGGAAGTCCAAACGATAAATTTGTCTAATCGAAAAAACTGATAAATTTTTCGAATGTTGCGAGTACCGAAGTCTTATCGCAATGTTTTGTAATCTGTATTGTATATTCTCTTTGGATTCGACCTAGCTATTCGATAACTTTTCTCGGTTGTATCAAGGCTCGATAAATTATATAAAAAATCGATAAAACCCACTTTATCGATTTGAACTGTTAATTTTATCGATCGAAAAGATCCGTACTTGCCCTGCAGACCCTTTTGGTCCGAGTTCACCATTCATATTTAACCGAAATTCAATATGAACTAAGTTTAACTCATGGACTGATGAGGTTCACTTTAAATTATTTGAAAGAGAATTTTGACATCTGCTGTCAAATATAGCTCTTGAAACTAATTCATAGACCTTGCTTCAAGGTGGTCGGTGAATTCAGCCTTAGAGAAGTAAACAATGGCAGCGATCACTGTTAGCCCCAAACTTCTAGACATGATGACTTTCAACTGTGGCTCTATCTAGCAGATATTCCTTCGCAGTCATTGCATGCATTAGTGATACTTTTCAGTACCAATCAAACGGCGAGAGATTTAGGTTTATTATGATTGAACATTCCATTAGTGGGTTAAAATTTTAAAATACAATACAATAAAATATTATGTGAACATCTGCTAGTATCGGTTAACACTATAAAATATTGTTTCTTTTTTCTGATTTATGAACCCTAAATTACGATTTTTTTTATAATTGTTATGTTAGTGTTTCACCACTATCTCGCCTGATCTCAAGCAACGACGCGGACGAAGATAGCGAATACACTGGACCTAGGTTAATCCTAATCCAGATTAAGCCAGTCCTAATCTAGATTAGGTCAGCTCATAGTTGATGTTTGTAAGTTTACCTCAGGAACGGCATCTGCAGGCTCAACCTGCGCAGTTTTAGACGATATTGGTAGCACAGTGAGTGCATCATCCAATACCAGGCATCTTGGGTTATCAGCCAGTGAGAGAAGGAACCTTTCGTTGAAGCGATTCACTACAGTATCGTAGGCCTCCGTTTTGAACCTGAGTAAGACAGATTTGAGATTGCAGGCGTATCAATACGGCCACGTCTTTTGACATAATTATACAGATAACTTCATAGGGGCATTAAAATTTGGCAAGATGGCGAGTGTTGTCAACATCATCTTAATTCCAAGTATTCAAAACTCTTTTATACCTGGAGTGGACATCCATAGTGATTGAGTGCAGTTGTCGCAAGGAATCCATAGTTTTCAGTAGGAAAATGATTAGACCACCGCCTTCCACCGTTTCTATTGTACGAGCCATCAAATTGGGTGTGAGTGCTTCAAAATCCTGTAAAAAAAATACGTTTTTGAGGTAATTATAGGGTGTTGAACAACAGATATTGGTCAACGAACTAGTCCAATGAGGGGTTCGTTTTTAAATAACCTGAAGAAACACAATTGGGAATTTGACTCGATTTTTTTTTATATGATGTCTGTCTCATTCTTTTTTTCATGAGAATCTTATGTCTATTGAAATAATTGGAAATCAAAAGCTAGAAACGTTAAAGATGAGATTTGAAGTCGCATGTATCTACTGAGTGCTAAAACGCCGCCTACAAATTGGGCTGAAAATATGCATTTTACTGATTTTGGCCATGAAAGAAGTTTTAATACCTGCAATACACAAACTCCATATGTCTGTCCGAGCATAGCATGACTCTCAGAATAATACCGTCCATGTATAGTAGTGGCAACTCTGAATGAATCAAATAGAGATTCTTCTGAAACTTCCAATTTGCCCGCTGCTATCTTCTTTGCACGTTTACGGCCATGGCTGAAAATATTTTTTTTTTATTTCATTTATAATAACCTAATAGTTTGTAGTAGTTGGATAAAAATGGGTACCTAGGATGCATCAATAATGTACAAATAGTGGGTTATATAATGGTAAGTAAAAAATAAATATCTAATAAGATAAACTTAAAATGAATAAACTTTTTCAAAAATAAACTTGATAACTGGTTCCATATCAACAATATTTCTTTACAAATGAACAAGTTACTTTCAACACTGTGTGAAATAGATGTATCAAAGTTACGCTGCTTGTCTATAGTAAATAAAGAAAAAAATCAAAACCAACCTAGATGCAGTTTATGGGAGAGCTTAGATTTGTATTTAAAAAATAACATCACCATCAGTTTTACTAAAATATATTATTAAAATATAACCAAAACTGTTGTCTAGTGAAAGGCGAATTAATAACATACTAAGCCAGAAGTCTTTCTCCAAGATGATACGGAAACATTAAGACTAACTTTATGATTAGAATTAACAGTAAATTCTAATAAAAGAAATATATTTAAACAGCAACTAAACTTACTTGCTAATAGCTTCATCTTTATTTTTGTAGCACCATAGAACTGTTGGCCTGGATTTTACAGTTGATTTCACTAGCATATCATATAAAATGGGTACCTGTAAGTAATTAATAATGATTGTTTAATTGATTGGCATCAAATAGATAGCAGCAACTTCTAGTTGAATGGCAACTACGCCCCGAATTTGGCCACCATTGCCACTTTCAAAGTTTTTCATGAAATATGCTTTTCCAGTGAATATGCTTTTTTATACAAGATTATCAAAAATTAAAACGCATCCATTTGTGAGAGATTTATGTAATTTTTTTGCGGTTGAGACAATTGGTTCCTGGTAGACACGACACTTTTTAAGAAACTGGCTTGACGCTTGAGAAGTGAATGTTTATCAAACAGCAGCTCACAGAATTACAAGTAACATTGCATTAGTTTAGTTATTCAGTGAGGTATCACCAGCTTTTGGACACCCTAGAAGTTGACATTAATGCAGTTGTTTATCTGTAAGGATTTTTTTGTGTTATCAATAAGTAGGTGGACCAACAACCTTGTCAAAACTGCAGGGAGCCTCTGGATGAGAAAGGCCGAGTAGTAGCTGATCAAAATGGAATTCTATAGGCTGATGATGATTATTAAGTAGGTTAATATAGGTACAGTAGAGTGTAGAGTTACAGGTTTATTCCGATAATCAAACATGGATACTTTAATTTATGAAAAGAAAAATCCATGTTTATATTATAAATAATATGCATGTATCCAAGTAGCACTTAAAACTCATTAACTTTGGTCTGTCGAAGCAAGCCTACGAGCAGCTAAGTCGCACACTTATTCCAGGGAAGATATCTGATACAGATCTGAGGACTAGCCAGTATCATATACATGGAATACATAAAATTAGCTGTATTTTACAACTTACTTGATCTCTGCCCTTGTCCCCGACTATGAGGAACATGGTGCGATGACCCAGCTTCACTCCATTTTCTATCATTACCCTAATACGATTATCTATCTTCTTCTTCACCATTTTTGTAGTTGAAGGCCTGTATTCAGATTTTAAAACCTTAAAGTAAAATTTGTAACCTCAAAAAATCAGCACGGCATGTTTACTAAAAACTTGACAGCTTGACACAAAATATAACATTTAACATTGGCAATATCAACTGACATTTGACTTCGACATACATCTCACGGTTACACTTTTTTAGTTTCGTTTGCCTCTAACGATCTCACCACAACAACATTAACACGTCCTAAACCTGTGTTAAACAGCATTTAACTGCTAATTTGCTAAACATGCCTTAGTTTATCAGTAGCGTGGTTGGTCGAAAATTAAAAAAAATATATATTAATCTAACTGTAGTTGACGTCGTTGTCACTGATGTCACTGTCAAAAATAAAATCTAACAAGCTTCTCCAACATTAGAAAATTCGATTTTTCTGAATGAAATTCAAAGAAATTTCCTGAAAAATTAGACCTATGTGTTATAGCTAAGCAAGTTTGTGACCACCTACAATATTTTGGCATCAAACAAAGCTAGTGTTTTGTTGTACTAGGAGGCACGCCATCCGGCGCTTGTAATCGGTAAAAATGGCTAAATCACAAATAAACACTAAATCAAGCAGCTATTTGAGGGACAAAGAGGCTTTCTTGAAAGATTTAAGACAGTTCAATGAGAGTAAAAAGTGAGTATAGCTTCATTTTAATGAATTGAGTTGCGGTGCTACTGAACATGTCGTTAAATATTTTTTGGCTCCAAAACGTTTGAAAGAAGGCATTTGTGCTTATTTTTACCAAACTGTCTTTGTTACACAGAATTAGAAATGCCTTATTAAACCTTAATAATAAGTCACAAAATATAAAATCTTCGAAAAGTAATTAAAATAAACAGTGTAACTTTTCTAAAATATGATTTGTTTGTTCCAGTCTAACAGTGAAACCCTCTATTGTAAATGGTATAGAAATTGATTTGTATCTGTTCTATACTTTAGTACAACAGAGAGGCGGAATTAGCAAGGTATGGTATAGGATATTTTATTAATTGTTGGTTAGGATCAGTATAATCTACTGATCCCTCTGGTATAGAATTAAAACTTACCAGATTAATTTTGAAATGTTATCCCACACTTTACCCATATAAATGTATCTAAATATAGAAATCACAAAGATATTACTGCCAACGGCATTTAAACCTGAATCTGCTGCACCCTTGTAACCAAACCATGGTAGTGAAACTTGTTAGCACCGGCACAAAAGCATTAGACAGTATTTAAAAGCCATAATCTAAAGAAGAAATATAACTACATTTTTGAGATGAATGATATTTTCTTTACGGCTACAAAGACTTCCGCTGGAATCCTGTTAGCAGTGAACATTTTGAGATGTATACATTTAGACATGCTTAGAATCAAGTTATCAACTTATTCTTAATGATCCATAGTCATCACAGTTATCATTGTGTGGGCTCTTTTCTGCAACTAGATTGTTTATCAGCCCTTTTTGATCCAATGATCTGTGGTCTACAGTTAATCTTTTTAATATAATACAGGTAAACCAAAATGATGTTTGGGAAACATTTTTGCGACCGCTTCGGTTACCACATCCCTGTATTAATGGATCCACCCTATTGAGAAGAGTATATAGTACTCATCTTGAAAAGTAAGTATGATGATACTCCATAAGCAATCAAGCACTAAGGCTGTTCAGCATCAATTATTGTATCATATTCATAGTGTATGTTCTTAATATAAGTTAATTAACAGGTAGAATTTTTAACCCACAGTTGGGCCCTTTAAAAAATGTTACTTAATTGCTAAGCATTTGTAACTAGCCCAAATGCCCAGTCAATTTGAGGTGTGTGTTTTTGCCATAATATAAAATAGCTGCTTTATTGCATCAAATGTTAATGAAATACTGTAGAAATATAAAAAAAAATTAGAACTTTCTATTAGAAAATGTTTTGCCTGGAACATCAATAAATTCTAAGAATAAAAATTAACAATCAAGTGACTTTCAACACTGATATATTCACAACAGACATGCTTGTACATAAGAAATAAATACATTGTGTTAACACCCGCAATTTATCATCAAGCGATCCCTCGTCTCTCGTTTTAGCTGGTCTGGTTTGTTGTAATTTGCTTTTTTTTCCACTGTCAAAGTTTTAATTATATTCTTCAAGTCAAATATTGTTGCTCTACCTCAATTACCAAAAACGGACACAATCACGGATAAAAGCTTAAACCGATTTGGCAGTTTCAATTTATGACATTCAGCATAAACAAAATTGTTTTCCTTTACAGGTATGAACGTGCCAAAGGACCACCAGGCCGAGATGATGACATGGAATTTGATGAGGATCCAAGACGAAGCCGCGGTGGCAACATGCCTAGAATTACATTTAGTAGTGGTACATACATTTCAGGTAAATTCATTGAGGGCCTGACTCATCACTCCCTGGATATGTTAAATATAATCATTACAAAATTCAGCTGAATACTTATGAGATACTGAAATATAATATACTTGAAACAAGCAATTTTTTAAATATAGATTTCAATATATTTATACATACATTTCTTGACATATTTTTCAGACCGGGCAGTAACTTACTACCCCATCTAAAACTACACCCTAAGTACAAATCACATTTCTATGTATTGGGTTTTTCTAACAGTTGAATAACAATTTTGATAAAAATTATGAGGTTCATGTTTCAGAGATTAGAAGTTGATCTGTGATGATCGTAAAATTCTGAAATCTTGCCACAACTAGCAAGATTTGGGCTCCCAGAATTCACCATTTTACTTCACTTGTTGTTAAATAATGCCACAGTTAAAACTGGTAATATGCTAAGATAAACCTTAAATGTGAACTGTCTCAATCGGTATCAAGTGGTGAAGATGGGAAATCATGAAAGTGACCGTAAGAGGATTGTCTGTGGTATTCCTCAAGGATCAGTCTTGGGTCCGTTGCTTTTTTTGATTTATGTCAATAATGTCAGTAAAATAGGATTAATGGGGCATATAACCCTGTATGCTGATGACACTTGCCTTTTCTACTTCGGACGTAACTTGCCTGACATAGTAAACAAAGCACAAACAGACTTACATAAATTTAACATCTGGTGTCAGAGCAACCTTTTCACTGTCAATGCCAAGAAGACTTCATACATGATCTTTTTGGCCAAAAATAAGAAAATTCCGCCATACGTGCCATTGACTATCGACAATGTAGTTATTCACCGCTCCCATAAAGAAAAATATCTTGGTCTTTATCTAGATGACAAACTCAATTGGAAAGCACATATCGAATATATTAGGTCAAAGGTGTCATCAGTAACAGGAGCATTACGAAGAGCGGTTGGATGTATACCCCGAAAAGTCCGTATGACTATATACAACTCACTAGTAAAGTCTCATTTAGAGTATCTTATTGAAATATGGGGTTGTGCTGCTAAAACTAATCTTAAAGATCTTCAAATCTCGCAAAATAAACTCGTAAAAGTACTTTTTAACTATGATTACTTGACAAACACCCGTGCCCTTTATGAAGAAACAAAAATATTTCATTTAAAACAACTGTACGTTAATTCAACATGCATATTAGTAAAAAAAATATTTTCTAATGACATACACACACAAATAACATTTACAAAAAAGACTTACAAACATAACCTAAGAAATGTAAACAAATTAAAAGTAAGAAATCCCAGAACTAATTATGGTAATAAAAATATAATGTTTGAGGGTGCACAACTATTTAACAAACTACCTAATGACCTCAAGGATTGTAAGAAGCTGTCTCTTTTTAAGAAAAAATTAAGAAAATATATTTTGGAGTCAGTAGATTTAAATTGATAATTATCTGGATGTACAATTAGATAAAGTAACTATTTAAGTAGATAGTAATCTAATAATTAGTTATAACCTAGTTTTAAACTCATTGTAAGTGAACTATGTTCTTTATGAGAAATAAAATTCGTTAACCACTTTCAAGTACTGATGCAGAAACTGGGTAATTTTAACTTCCTGCAACTGTGCTGTAACCCTGAGTTTCCATCTACTAAGTTTTTAGCAAAAATGTGCTTGCGATTTCTTATCTCAAGATAGGCCTCTCTGATGATGGTTTAAATATATATAATGCTGGTAACTAAGGATTTCGGGACTTTAGTATACAGATGTGATGACACAGGCCCTAAATGTAACTAAACTACCTACTGTATTTTTTGTAACAATCGTTTTGATACATAATTTTTATGTCTCCTTAACATTTTGTCTTGTGTGTGGGTGGGAAATAAATAAAGTTAAATAGACACTGCAAAAATTTCACAACTAATATAACTTGAATTGCTGTGTCTAGCTGAGAGTGAATCATGTGGAGCCAGAAGGTGCAAGTTCAAGTCTTGGTGGATGTGTTTTTTTGTTGTTGTCGCTTATCACCAACTATTTGTGAAATTGTTAAAAGACAAGGGATATGTGAGTTGAAACATTGAAGTTTTGGCTTGATTTATTCATCAATATGCATGTTTTTTTTGATAATGGCCATTTGGTTTGTTCATTTTGTATTTATTCAATGTGTTGATTGCAAGGCAATCACCATAAAGGTCTGCATGAATTAAGTGATAATATCTTTTTTAACTACAGCATCAGGCGAGGCCCTACGGACAGCTACAAAGCCTAGCCCAGCGCCATCAGAGAGGCTCGCTTTGTCTCTTCTTTCCCCGATGCCCAATGAGCAAGATTTTGCAGTCAATGTCTGCACAGTCCTCGCTGCGGACCATTCAAATAGACTACCACTGTCAACAACTCCGCATATACTGGACTTTTTGCTGGCTCATGCTGGTGTTTATAACCATTGTGAGTATTTTTTTGTTTTAAATGTGCTAGCTTTTGACCACTGTCTCAACCAATGTAAAGCAATGGTGCAGTTGATGGGGTTGCGTATTTGCCATTGTGTCTTGAGTAAGAAATAAGCTGGCATCCTAATATAATAAATGTAACAATGTTAAGGCCTAGTCAGACCTAAACGCTATTCACTTACACTCTGGGTAGAGCGAAATACCAAGCGTTATTACTGGACATTTTATTCAACCTATTTTGTCCAGGTGCTGGGCTGATGTCTCTCCCACATCTTTCCAACATTCTCTGTTCCTGGATGCCTCTATTCAATTTCGGTTGAAGGCGTCGAGGTTGTCAATAGACAGAAGTAGATAAGTCCAGTTTAGTGCTATAAAATACTGCTTTTTAAAGCTCTAGATATCACTGCAATTTTTATAAGCAGATTCACGATACCCATATGGGTAGTGGTATGGTGGTAAAGCATTATTCAACAAATTGTTACTACTAACTCTTCAATTTCCAGCGAGTCTCCGAGACACCATCGGCCGGTCATACTACGAAGCCCGAGGGCGCTACCCTGACGATTTCTGGAAGCTTCGAGCGGGCGGAGGAGGCGCCAGAGAGCTGGCCGATGAGACAAAGTTCATGCAAGTTTGCGTGGAACAGCCTGAGCTGATGGTACAGGCGATGGCAGCGCACAACAACCTGACGGATTGTCTGCTGAGGGAAGGATCTGATGATGACGCCTCGGAGAAAGCTATTGGGGAACTTGTAAGTGTATACAGCGTGAGATTAAATGGGTATGTTATACCGGAAGGGCCATGGCTGTCGACAAGTTGTGAGAACCTCAATTGGACCAACTTCCATAAGGAGGAAGTTCTCAATTCGTTTGTATTTTTTTGTGGCGATTTTACTCGTGTTCTCTGACAATTCTCAACCGATATAAATGATTCTTATTTTTAATGAGTAGGATGTGTCAAGACCACTCCTTTAAATACTTCTAAGGGTGCAAAAATGGGGGATGAAATTTCAATTATCGCGATGTTTTCAAAAAAGTCGGTTCTCGCTTTTCTAAAATTTTTTTTTAATAACAGCCTTATATCATCACCTATCTGCCATTGACAGTCTGGTCAAAATCGGTCCAGCAGTTTCAGAGATTAGCCGGAACGAACAAACAGACAGACAAATTTTAAAGTTAGTTTTTCTTGTTATATGTACCGTATATACTTTCAAATTATGCATTTAGTAAAAAAACTGTTATTTTCACATTACTTACAAACAGACACTTCAATTTTATTTATTTGTATAATTTTATTTATTTGTATAGATAAAAATTGACAATGTTTGTATTCCAGCAAGATTTTCTAGAAGACTGGGTGACGGAGCCATCTGAGGAGAGTTCTCTATTTGCGCCGGAGCTAGCAGGAGGCGCCACCTGTGTCTACACTCAGCGAGTTTTGCAAATCGCCTCTATTGTACGCTCGCTGTCATTCCACGATGAGAATTTGCAGTACTTAGCTAGGAACACTACTCTGATAAGGCAGGTATTTTTTTATATCATACAACTAGCTTTTGCCCGTGAATTTGCGCGCGTGGTATCAAGATTTATATACATAGTCTACATATATACTTGTCCAATACGTAAACAAACTTGACGGCTCACCAACCAATGACATAGGTAGACATTCAAATTCGAATCATGTTATTGGTTAGCGATCGGATCGCTGATGCTGTCATTGGATGGCAAATGGATCATTGTTGCTGTCATTGGATGTCAATGAAAGACACACTGCTTATTTATCCCGCTAGATGGCGCATTATCGCTGGTGTTGCTTAGCTGTCAAACTTCATTATAAAATTTTAGCATATAACAAGAAAAATCGTCTCTGCAATAAAGTATGCCTCTGTGAAGTGCATTTCAGTGTAAAAATTAAATTACAAACGGTTCAAACACGTAAAGAGAAAAAACAGAAGCTGTGTTTCGCGTTTATAATATTAGTAGGATATGTATATGACAAAATAACCCACATTTTAGGATTTTCTTAGCTTTTCGCGCTTTGTTTTTCAATTAAATTGTTTCATTATTTGTTTATTTCAATGTGTATTTACACATTGATTTAAATAAATTAACGTCTGAAATTAAAATAAATAAATATACGCCATATAAGACGTTAAGGTACACTTTTGTTATAGTTTAGAAATACTTTTTAGTCTTTTTTTGACGTCTTGATAATTCAAAGAGTCATATGAGCGAGATAATTGAACATCAATTTGTTTTCTTTGTAGATTTCTGCTGCTCTGTGCTAACTGCTGGGTGGGTACACTGCGCCAATCGGGATTGGATACACTTGGAAATGTTTCTACAGAACTCATTATAAAGGTAAGAGTGTATTTCATTAATGATTTACGAATTTGTTTAGACACGCACACACACGCACACACATACGCACACACAAGCACGCACACACATACGCACACACACGCACACAAACACACGCACACACACGCACACAAACACACGCACACAAACACACACGCACACACATACACATACACACACACACACACTATTGCACCATCAACGTTTGGCTGGAGAGAACCAAACCTGAGTAAAGCAGTAAATACAACCTGAGTTGAAATTGGTATGTGATCCAACGAGTTTGGTTTACATTATTAGGTTAGTATAGAAACACAGACCACATGACAAAAACTGTTTCCTACAAACTATTATAATTATGTGTACAATTTAAATTTTCAGGACCCAGCAACATGTTTGATATCTAGACATATTCTGTCCACCATACAGTCCGCTTTGGTATCTCCTGACCGTGCAAGGGTCTTAGCGGCTTTGGAATTACTCAACAAACTGGCACAGAATGAGGCGAACGAAGACGCTCTGTTGAGAGCTCTGGAATCTAAGGTAAGTTAACAACTAACTAAATAATATATATATATATATATAATTATTATATATATAATGCTAGCTGCTGCCCCGCGGTTTCACCCGCGCGGAGATATGGGATTTCATGGTTTTTATTTTTTTGCGCCGAACCCTAATTCTTTTTCCAAAATAAAAGTAGTCTATGTTACTCCTTGTAACATCAGCTATCTGCCAGTGAAAGTCCGGTCAACATCGGCCCAGCCGTTTCGGAGATTACCCGGAACAAACAGACAGACAGACAGACAGACAAAAATTTTAAAAATGGCTGTTGTCTGGTGTAGGTCCCGTATATACTTTCATATGCATTTAGTAAAAAGCTGTTATTTTGATTTTACAAACAGACACTTCAATTTTATTTATCTGTATGGATGTATGGATATAATAAAACTATATGTATGTGTGAAAGTCACTTTCGTTAGGTCTTCGGAGTAAGAATACTTTTGTTAAATGATGATAAATTATGTTAAGTAAGGAATTGTTATGTATAAAATAATTTAATTATAATACAAAGGTTGCGACACCTGGAGCTTGCAGAGTATAATAGAAATAAAAAAAACATTTTTACAAGCTTTTATTGCATCGCAAACTTGTATTTACTTGGTTATGCAGGCGGGATTTTTTTTTATAATATAGTTTTTTTACAGGTGTATCACGACGTATGCGCCTTACTAACGTTACGTGACATAATGGTGTTAGTGTGCACTTTGGAGTGTGTGTATGCTCTGACGTCACTGGGCGACCGAGCCAGTGAGGCGGTGGCGAGGGTGCCGGGCCTGGTGCACACGCTAGTATCTCTCGTTACTGTTGAGGTAAGTAGGAATTAATAATACAAGCGGCGCGAGTACGGATCTTTTCGATAAATAAAATTCGATAAAATTGACAGTTAAAATCGATAAAGTGGGTTTTATTCGATAAAATTGACAGTTAAAATCGATAGTGGGTTTTATCGATTTTAACTGTCAATTTTATCGAATTTTATTTATCGAAAAGATCCGTACTCGCGCCGCTGTATATAATACCCTGTTTTTCTTCTTCATCTTCTTCAGATTATGGCTTTTAAACGCTGCTTGACGTTTTTCTGCCAGTGTCAAAGTGAGGCCAGTGTACGGTATTAATAATTGGCCGGTTACAAAATATGAAACATTGAAATATAATTATAGTAATTAAAAGGTTTAAAGGCATAAGAGCTATTTATAAACGAATATTATTAGACTTACATAATAAAATTACATAAAATATATCTAATACCCTGTTCCATAGTCTTAGATATTTTTTGTAAACAAAGAAATGTCACGAAAAGTCACTGTCAAATCAAAGCGACATGCCAGTTGCCCAAAACATTTTTTGATTCTGTTCTTTTTGTTAATTTCCCAGGCGCAAAGTTACGGCCCCCGTGCTTGCATCCTCATGCGGGTGGTGGAGACAGTGAGCGGGCCGGCAGCGCTGGCCGCGGTGGCGGACACCCAGCAAGCGCCACCGCAACCGCAACCGCAACTGCAGGTATGTGCCGCTATACTATACTAACTGTAAATAAAAATATGTTAGTGGTAGGACTAACTCTTCTGCGAGTGTCCGTCTGGGTTGGTACCACCGCTTTGCTCGTGAAGTCCGCCGCCAAGCAGTAGTGTGCAAGCATTACTGTGTTCCGGTTTGATGAGCAGAGTAGCCAGTGAAATTACTGGGCTTATGAGACTTAATATCTAACGTCTCAGGGTAACGAGCGCACTGCAGTGCCGTGCAGGCCTTTGTGATTTAAAGTTCTTAGTAGCGTTGCAATTGTTATGGGCACGCGTTATGCTTATGACATCAGCTAAACGACCTGCTCGCATTGTTACGTTACAGTATAAAATAATGATTTATTTTAATTCGCTAGGTGCAATTGGTGAAGCTGGCAGCCGAACCGGTGCAGCCGGCTGCCACCACCGCCCCCGCGACCCCCACCACCCCCGCGCCAGTCTCCACCCTCCAGCAATCACACATACAACAGAGGACTGTACAGGTAAGAAAGGGAGTCCCTTCTTCGGTTTTCTTCTTCAGGCTTCTTTCAAAAGTGGGTGAAGGAAGGGCTTTTATTCAGATATAATGGCTTCATGGCTAACATGACGTCCTCCGTGGCTTTGAAATAACCCCAGCTAGGACGTGTTTAAGCTAGGGACCCCGGGATCGATTTCCGGCTTGGGTAAACGATGTGGCGAGCATAAAGTTGTTTCTCGGGTTGTTGATGATTGTGTTGTGTAGCTGTGTATGCCACATTGCCACCTGACACGTAGCGAATCCTAGTGTTGATTACGAGTGTGCAAGCCGTTGTCTTATTTATATAGAGAAATATATTCCGAGATATCAAAACGATCAAGAAAGTCACTTCCGACGCAGATATCATTCCGTGAGAATTAAAATCACCCTGCTGATCGCCAACCAACGATACGATTTGAGGTACGATTTCTATCTGTCATTAGTTGGTTATCCGCCATATTTGTTTATATTATTAGACAAGTATAAAAACAAGTTAGTGGGAGGACTAACTCTTCTGCGAGTGTCCGTCTGGGTTGTTACCACCGCTTTGCTCGTGAAGTCTGCCGCCAAGCAGTAGTGTGCAAGCATTACTGTGTTCCGGTTTGATGAGCGGAGTATCCAGTTAAATTACTGGGCTTAATAAGACTTAATACCTAATGTCTCAGGGTAACGAGCGCACTGCAGTGTCGCGCAGGCCTTTGGGTTTCAAAAATCTGGGTGGCACTGCAAATGTTATGGGCCGGCGTTATGCTTACTATCAGGCAAACGACCAGCTCGTCTCATTACCAAATAACATTAAAAAAACAAGTATAAAAACTTGGTGACTACTTAGCACTTAAACACTTGGTGACCACAGGAGAACGAGCACTTTGCCCTGGCGTGGCTGCGCTCGTCGTTCGAGCCGCTCCCCGCCCATGACAACAGCTCGTTTGACGCGGCCGAGCTGTACCGACAGTACTTGGCGTGCTGTTCCAAGCTGGCGCGCAAGGGAGTCATAGCGCCTCTACACTTCCCTCGCCTTGTCAGGTCAGATTTTTTTAACCCCCGACGCAAATGTTTCTCTTTGTATTTTTCCAGACTAAAATACGTAGGTAATCCATACATCCATACAGATAAATAAAATTCAAGTGTCTGTTTGTAATATCCAAATAAAAGCTTTTTACTAAATGCATATGAAAGTATATACGGTACCTATAACAAAT
Source organism: Crocallis elinguaria (assembly GCA_907269065.1). Lineage (NCBI taxonomy): Eukaryota > Metazoa > Arthropoda > Insecta > Lepidoptera > Geometridae > Crocallis > Crocallis elinguaria. The sequence goes on from OU026076.1 coordinate 7,925,846, forward strand.
CAACTATTTTTAAAATTTTTGTCTGCCTGTCTGTTTGTTCCGGGTAATCTCCGAAACGGCTGGACCGATTTTGACGGGACTTTCACTGGCAGATAGCTGATGTTACAAGGAGTAACATAGGCTACTTTAATTTTCGAAAAATAGTTAGGGTTCCGCGCAGAAAAATAAAAACCATGTAGTCCAAAATCTCCACGCGGGTGAAACCGCGGGGCAGCAGCTAGTTGGTACTATATCTTATGGCTACCTTCCGGGTCCATCATCAGGACCCTGTACTAGGATCAGAGTACTTGTAAAAACAAATGAAACGAGCCCAAACTCGATGGGGTTACGTCGTTTCGTTACGGAGTTCCTATGCCCGCCTTCCGGCTCCATCATCAGACCAGCTCTGTGACATCATTATATTGCATCGTCATCTGATTGAAATAATGTAGGACTGTAGGACTATAGGTATGTAAAATTGCGGCTTAATTCAAACGCGAATTAGGGTCAAATTTAGCTTGCAAGATTAGACCATCTCACACTGAATCACCGAACCAGGCTTCAAGTCTTGAGAAGAATATTTAACGCTATCAACTTTCAGAACCGTCTTCGGTGGCACAGTTGGTCCGAATACCGTGGCCACAGCATCCGGTGAATCGCAGCAAGTGTACGTCGGAATTCGCGCTAGGAATCAGCCGAACAGAGCTAATGTTACTCCAGGTAACAATAAATAATAATTAATTGGACGTAGTTTCTGAAAAATGTCCTGGGGCCTGTTTCATAAAAAAACATTAGTCTAATATTATGAGTCTTTTTTTCTTTTTTTTCATACATAATGTGACACTAATACCCATAATATTAGACTAATATTTTTTATGAAACAGGCCCCTGGCCATATATTCACACTTTATATACAGCGTGATCCATTAGGAGGGGTCAGTGAGGCGAAGTTGGAAACTAGATGCTTACAAGGTAGCACAGCTATATTTTTTCGTTACAACCAACGCTATATCGATTTCAGTAATAAAAAAGCTACATTTTTTTCGAAAAAAAAAGAAACTATTTCTTTTAGATTTTGCAAAATCTTTGCAATGCCTTTTTTATAATTCTTAGTTTGTAAGAACAAATTTATCTGTGTTTCATAGTGTCAGACTTCCCCCACTGACCATTCCTGAAGGATGACCCTGAAGATTAATTAAACCACGATTTTCTTTAAAAGTAATAGACGTGACCTGTAACATTTTACGAAAGGTGACTCCTACAGCTGTAGTGGTCTTGAAGTTTTGTTTTAGATATTACATCCAATTTTATATCTAAAAATGATACTTGATAGTATATTTGATGTAGAATGGACAAGTATACTTCGCGTTTATTTAATTTGTGTTTTTATATCTTTCTGAAGCTATAATAATTATGTTTATTGGTGACAATAAAATACATACATATTTTATTCAAAAAATATTCAAAAATTAAATTAGTTAAATAGCAGAAAAATATAAATTACATAATATATAAAAAACGAATTCAATGCCATGCTACCTATGTACATATAAACTAGTACATCAAAAAGATATAATATAATACAGTCAGCAACATTAATATGTTTACTTTGCTTGCAGCTAGCCCGGCATCGCCCATTTTGAAAGCACAACTGACGAGCAAAGCCGCCGCTGAGGCTAAAACTCCCGTATCACAGTCACAGGTACTAAAATCTATATATTACTTGTCGTAAGTAAGGTAGAAAGGTACACATTTATGAAATAAAAACAACGGTTATGCAAACAGAATAAATATTTTTTTAATGTACACCTTTTTGACGTCTATAGCCGAGCGAAAAAATAAGTTATTTTTTGGGAGAGTAGGTATTTGCTGTAACTGGACAGCCCTTGAAATTAACATAGTTACGCTTAGAGCTTGTCCAATCGTTTTAGGCGCGAATCGAGTTACACGTTTGCATTCGAGTCAGAATTTCGACCAGCAAAACGTGCGATTAAACCATATTAAATAAATCATATTAGGTATATAAAAAAAAAAAAAATTTAGTTGAAGCAACAAGTAGTTTAATAACGAAAATATTTTTTTTTATTTATAAACTACTAAAATTTAAATGATATTTTCGCTATTAAACCACTGTTTTCTATTTGTCGTTCACAGCCACAACAACCAGCGCCGCATCCGCATCTGTCCCAAGCGCTGGAATCGAACCCCACAAATACTACGCTAATAAAACACCTACTTGCGCACAAAGTAAGCCCAGCTTCCCCGCAGACGCAAGTAAGTTCACTAACAATTACTAACTGTTAACTGGTGTGGAAAATAAACCTAAAGATACCTAAAAAAATACAAAGCGATGAGAAGGCGTGAGATACTTAATACATGGAGGCCTAAACTTTTCGCTAGATGGCGTTGACTGTAAAGCAATCTTAATAGTGAAGCTCTTATTTAAAAATATTTTAAAAATATAATCAGTGCAGCTTTTCTAAAAATTTAGTGTGAACTGTGCAATTAAGATAAGAATAGTGTGGTTGAGTGCATAGGAGTGACAATTTGTGCGCAAATAGGACGAACAAAATAACTGTGGACGTGTCTCGGTGGCCCATGTATTGTATTGTTGGGAGTTAATTTTTGACGTTTTGGTACTATAAACACAGGACATTCCACGCAGTAAGTGGAAATATAAAGTGATAAATTAAGTGATTTAGTGCTTAATAGTTTAAAAGCGCAATAATTTACTTTTGAAATATTGCACGTCACTTGTTTACATTTGTGTTGCTATAATCCGCCACTAGAGGGCACCACTAGTGACATCGATTTGACCACCCTGATTCGAATCTTTTATTGAATGTAGAAGTTCAACAAAAATCCACCAGATTGCACCACATGTATCAAACCAACAGGTGGCGCCACATGTCCTAAAACTGAATATATATTAAAAATCATTTATTTCTACGCGACAATTATTGCTACTTGTATACTCCATAACAAATATTTCACAATGAATTGCGAAGGCTGCAAAGGGGTTTTAAAAACCGGTACCTTCCTGGGTTGCCATGTATGTGATGGTAAATATCACTTTGAGTGCTTAAATATGAAGGCTGAACAGTATGCTTCCCTATCAAAAGAGTACCGCGATGCCTGGGTCTGCCCTGCTTGCACAAACGTGACACGCCGCCATAGAAAAAGCCATAATACGCCAGTTTGTCAAAATCAAATACCTCTAGTAGAAGACTCGATGAACATGTCTTGTGATATCCTGGATAAGAGCGAGTTGCGTTCTGTGCCGGCCCCATCGGAGCCCATCACGGTCGACAAATTCAACGAGCTGCTCAGCGCTCTCAATGTATGGCGCAATGATATGAATACTAATATGATGAACATTAGGGACGATATAAAAGGCACATTATGTGAAATTCAATCGGAAATGAAGACCTTACGTAAAGAACAGGCTACCTTAAAACAGAATGTTCTTAGTATAAATTCTGAAATTAAGACTCTTCAAAATTCGGTGCAGTTTCAAGCTGACGACCACAATGTTTTAAAAAAGCGTGTGGATGAACTTTCACGCGAGGCCTGCGAGCAAACCACTATAGCATACACTAGTTTACATTCAAAAATAGATTCTTTAGAACAACAAGCCAGACATTGTAATGTGGAGATCTGTAATGTACCTGAGCGACGCAACGAGAACCTGCCCGGCATCGTCGAGGCTATTGGATCTGCGATCCATTTCCAGATTTCGCAAAGAGACGTCGTGTCGGTACACAGGGTACCGCACGCCCAGCAGGGGAGCGATAGGCCGAAGAACATCATCGTGAAGTTAACTACGCGCATACAGAGAGATAATATGCTAGCTGCGCATCGAAAGGCCAAAACTCTCACATCGGAGCAACTGGGCATTCCGGGATCCTCTTCTATGATATACATGAATGAACATCTTACGCTTAAAAATAAACAGTTATTTCGAAAATGCAGGGAGGTCGCCAAGCATCTACATTATAAATATGTTTGGGTTAAAAACGCGACGATACTTGTTCGAGAACGTGATGACAGCCCAGCAGTCGCAATTAGGGCTGAGAGTGACCTCGAGAAGCTCAAACGAAGCACATGAATGTAGCCTAATTAACTTTATATATTTAAGTTTTATGTGTTTTATGTATTTCTTTAGTCTTAGTTTTCACAGTATTGCACTTCTCTCTTATTTTTGTTTTCTGAACACTGCCTTTCTAAACACCTTACTTGGTATAAAATATAACATATTTGAACTCCTGAGCAATGGTAAAATATCTTATATACATATTTTAATAATAAATTTATTTGGACATGTACTAGTAGTGATTGTGATTAACTCGTTTAACTTGAACACTCTCAACTCCTCCACGTATATAGACTCAACGATGAAGATCTTTTCTGGGTATAAACAGATGTTCTTTGAATTATTGCGTAGCTTTAAAAAAATACTACTTTATTTACATGCATATATTGTTGTACAATCTGATTATGGGTAGCAACGCCCTAAGTAATAATCTTAAAATTTATTATCAAAATTGCAGGGGCATTCGTACGAAATTACATACATTATATATGAACATATTATCTAATACTTACGATGTAATCGTGCTCACCGAAACGTGGTTAATATCCGATATTGACAACAATGAATTTATTGATCAACGCTACACAGTGTACCGCTGCGACCGCGATCGCATCGCAACAAATAGGCAGGACGGTGGCGGGGTTCTTGTAGCCGTGTTGCGTGGGCTAAGATCGACTTTATTTGATCTGTCTAATTTAACCAACTACCTACAACCTGCATATATTGAACATTTACTTATAGAACTTCCTAGTGTTAATCATACAATGAAACATATTGTAAGCGCAGCGTATATTCCACCACGAACCCCACCTAACGTGTATGAAAACCACTTTGACTTGTTGCAGGACTCCCTTAATAGTTCTTTAGTGCAGAATTTTTATATAATAGGAGACTACAACATCCCTGATGTTGATTGGATTTCAGCACCCTCTTACAACTATAACAATGGACAGCCACCCAGCCTAATTTGTGAGGGGTCCTCATGCATGTACTCCTTGTTAACTAATTTTATGTCATTTCTAAGTGCATCGCAGTACAATGCTATTTCAAATACAAACGGTAAAATATTAGATCTATTTATATCGAACTCCCCTGCCACACTTAATTCACTAGCTTATCCTCTTTTGCCGCCCGACCCCTACCACCCACCGGTTGTTGCCAACGTCAATATGCAGCACGTAATTCTACCAATGAAAAGAAGACCTTTAACTAAATATAATTTCTACAAAGCAGATTTTGACTCTATTAATAACAAAATTGGAGATGTCGACTGGACTGACCTACTGCAAAGCCTTCCAGCTGAGATAGCTTTAGATACATTCTACAACACTATTGATAACATTATTAAGCAACATACTCCGTTAGCCTGCTCCAGAACATCAGGATTCCCTGTTTGGTTTTCTCGTTCATTGATATCAACATTTAAAAAGAAACAGAAAGCTTGGGTCAAGTGGAAGAAATTTGGAAATGAATCTGACTATGAAATATTTTCACAAAATAGAAATATCTTTAAAGATAAATGCGAGCAGTGTTACCGAAAGTACATGGAGTCTGTTGAGGATAATATATCTAAAAATATAAAACATTTTTGGACGTATTTGTCTAACCGAAAAGCTAAACCGGAAATACCTTCTACAATGCGATATAAAAATATCAAATCTAACGACCCAGAAACCATTTGCAATCTGTTCTCTGACTTTTTTTTATCAGTCTTTGAGTCATCTTCCCCCGCTCTATCGCAATGGCAACCGCCATCACATATCCTTTCCGATAGTGATAATTTAATAACTGACCTTTATTTTAGTGAAACTCATATCACGAGGGAATTGAAATTGCTTGATACATCTAAGGGTCCCGGACCAGATGGTCTGCCACCGTCCTTCTTTAAGCAAACTGCTGATAGTATTTGCGCGCCACTGCTTATCATTTATAACAAATGTTTGCTTGAGGGAGTCTTTCCTGAGATATGGAAACGTGCTAATGTAACACCGGTACACAAAAGTGGATCTAGGCACGATGTAGAACAATACCGTCCTATTTCAATTCTTTCCGTTTTGTCTAAGCTTTTCGAGAGGTTAGTTCATAATCAGATTTATCCTATCTTACATAACTCTATTATTGATGAACAGCATGGATTCGTTAAGCACAGGTCTACGACATCAAACTTGCTCGTATTTACAAATTTTTTATTTGAAAATGTAGATAATCGCATTCAGGTAGACGCAGTGTATACTGATTTTAAAAAGGCTTTTGATAAAGTAGATCACGAGTTACTTCTGAGCAAGATAGCATTCAACGGAATACGTGGAAATTTGTTGCGATGGTTTGCGTCTTATATCCAAAACAGGTCCCAAAAAGTTGTAATCAATGGTTTCCAGTCCAGAAGTATTTTGGCCACCTCTGGCGTACCACAGGGGTCCATTCTTGGGCCACTGCTGTTTATTATATTTATTAATGACATTAAAAACTGTTTTCAAAATACCAGATTTTTATTATATGCAGATGATCTCAAAATGTATAAAGCTATTAAATCCGCAGATGATTGTATCAGTTTTCAACAAGACCTAGATAGACTTACATCATATTGTCATGCTAATAAGCTTCAGTTAAGTGTCCCTAAATGTAACTATATTAATTTCACTAAAAATATAAACGTCATCAACCATACTTACAATTTATGCAATTCTTCTTTATCTAGGGTAACAATACTAAGAGATTTAGGGATACAACTGGACACTAAGTTATGTTTAAATTTTCACATTGACAATATTGTCAACAAGGCTTTTAAAATGTACGGATTTGTCATGCGGTCTTCTTCCGATTTCAAGAGGACCTCTACGTATCTATACCTGTATAAAACTTTGGTACGCTCTCAACTAGAATACGCGGTACCTATCTGGGACCCCTATTATAAAAAATATGTGGAGGCTATTGAAAGAGTTCAGCAAAAGTTTTTACGTGCAATGCACTATAGATGTCACAAAAGCTACTTACCATATCCCCATTTGCTCACCAGGTACAAAATGCTTACATTAGAATATAGACGTAAGTATCTTGAAGCCACTACCTTATACAAAATTGTAAGAAACAGTTTCGATTGTATTGACTTGGTGAATTTAATCTGCTATGTGGTACCTAGAACCATACATAAGCGAGAGGTGCGTGCTGGCTGCTTGTTTGCCATTGGTATTTGCCGTACAAATGCTGGCCTGCGCGATCCTATTCGCCGGATGGTAGATACATATAATAAATACTTTATCCAAATTGACATTTTTTCCTGTAGCGTGAATCAATTTAAATTGGCAGTGCTTCAAAATCTTTCTTCTTCCTAAAATTTAAATTTAACACATTTTCTTTTCACTTGTTATTTTGTCTATTTAATTTTATAATATAATTAGCTTAATTTTTCATCTATTAATTATTTTTATATGGATATTAAATTATGTATGTTTATATATGTATTTATATATAGTATATGTATATATATCAGTCATCGGCATCTAGCGTTATAATTTAAAATTGTTTGTAATCTGAGAACAATGTTGTGGGCTGCATTACCATTAAGTTAAATTGTATACCTCTATTTTATTCTACATTTGTAATGTATGCTGTTTATTGTTCCTAATAAATAAAATAAAATAAAATAAAATAAACAAAATAAATCACTTTCTACAATTGACAACAGAAAAGTTAAAAATGTATGGAAATGACATAAGAATTTGTGTTTCAAAGCTCTGGGTGGCGATTCATTTGTTATGGGCTGGCGTTAGACTTACCATCAGGCAAACGACCAGTTCGTATCGTTATCCAAAAGTATAAAAAAAAACAAGTCAAAATTAGCGCTAAAGTCAAACTGCCATTTCATTTAATACTTCTGTGTATTTTGCCCTTACATAATATACGGTGGAGATTTTCTTAGCTGTCCGATATTGTAATCAAACTCAGTGGCTCACCAACCAATGACAGATAGAAATTCAAATTTGAATCATGCCATTAGTTGGCGATCACTATAGATGACATTGATTTGCATCCGCCGAGTTTGTTTAAGTAAATATGGGTATATTCGCATCATACTTCATTTAAGAATCACCTCATTCAATTTTCCTTACCGTTTAGTTTTCCATTACCTCGAGCGAGTAAGCATTTCTTTGGTGCATAGTTAGTCAGAAATTCACCCGATGATAGCACTAACTCTGCTGCGAGTGTCCATCTGGGTAGGTACCACCGCTTTGCTCGTGTAGTCTGCCGCCAAGCAGTAATGTGGAAGCAATACTGTGTTCCGGTTTGATGAGCAGAGTAGCCAGTTAAATTACCGGGCTTATGATACTTAATACCTAACGTCTCAAGGTAACGAGCGCGCTGCAGTGCCGCGCAGGCCTTTGTGTTTCAAAGTTCTGAGTGGCACTGCAATTGTTATGGGCCGGCGTTATGCTTACCATCAGGCAAACGACCAGCTCGTTTCGTTACCAAATAGCTTAAAAAAAAGACTTGACAAGTAGGTAATATTACCTGCTGAACGGCATCCAGTTTGACAGCGATTTTAGTGTGGAACAGCAGTTTGGCCAGAGGTTGCAGGAGGTCTGTGATGAGGCGGTAGTCTGCTTGTTGGCGGCAGTAGGCCTCCAGGCGCGCCAGGTCGTGCCCGGACAGGTGAAAAAAAAAAATGAAAGCCCTGTGTGGAAATGCAATAGTTATGAGCTGGCGTTATGCTTACCATCAGGCAAACGACCCGCACGGTTCGTTACCCAGTAGTATAAAAAAAAGAAGGAAAAAAAAACTGTGTTGTTGCGAACATGAATCTTTACTCGCTCGGTATGGTTATCAACAGTAAGTGCAAACGTGGCTTTAGATGCAAAGTCAAGCGACACCTGTGGTGTATACGATATTTTCAGCGAAGTGGTCTCAAATCTTGCTGTTCATGGTAACCAGATAATGAGGTATAAATTGAAATAAACAAACATTTTGATCTAACAGAAGCATGCTGATTGGATTTTATAACTAAAAAATTAGTAGTGATACTTGATACCTTTTTTTTTATTTTAAGACTGTTCAAATTGTCTTGTAGTGGCAGCAATAGTAGAAAGGCATGTCAAAGTAAAACTAGAAAACTAACATTAACAATAGTTTGAAATAACAATTCGAAGTTGTTGGCATGAGTTGTGAGCTTATTTGATAAGCATGAAGAAATCAGATAAAAATAATATACCTTGACAATGTGTTGAATTGTTACTATTTGAAATCAAATCACTGTTTTCAAATGCCTTTTATTTTCAAGTGTTCATTTTCAATCGACCCATGACCAATGTTGAATCAGCAAAGCAATTTCTTTTTCTTATCTATTTTATTTCTGGTCTACAGTTTAGAATCAATTTGGTTCAGTTTTGTCTAAAATAACCCAATTAGTTTTAAACATAACTCAGTTTGAGAAAAGTCATGTATGTGGTAATGTTTCTCAATTATCACTGTGCTGTTTACCTCCATTTGTCATAGTTTCCAGCAAAGCCATTCAAACCGTAAAAGGTTCAAAAAATCATATTATAGAAAAATCTTCACAACACGGTATGTTTTTCAACAATAATTTCTGTGTAGGTTGCGCAAAGACAACAAAATCAACAAAGAGGACCTACCGCATCAAACACTGTGGCTGTGCAGCCTTCGTCACAGGTAAATTGAAAATAACTATTATCTAAAGTAGTTTTTAATAGTTAGATACGTATGTGAACATTTTTTCAATCATAATTTTTTGACAGGTTGTTTTTATGCACTGTCTCATTCATCAATCAAAAATGACGATACGATCAAAGGCGCTAAACAACTAAGTATGTGGAAAACTAACATTAACAAAATATATTTTTCCAGACAACCTTTTTTAAAATACGTAATTGGTACTGTAATCTTATAGCCACCTTCCGGCTCTATCATCAGGACCCATCTGGATCAGAGTACTTAAAAAGACAAATCAAACGATTGCAAACTCGATGGGGTTACGTCGTTCCGTTACAGAGTTCCTATGGCCGCCTTCCGGCTCCATCATCAGACTAGCTCTGTGACATCATTATATTGCATTGACATCCGATTTACATATGTATGTAAAATTTCGGCTCAATCGAACACCGGGAAGTGGGTCAAATTTTGCTTGCAAGAAAAATAAAGTGTGTGTGTGTGTGTGTGTGTGTGTGTGTGTGTGTGTGTGTGTGTGTGTGTGTGTGTGTGTGAGTGTGTGGGGGGGGGGGGTGTGTGTGTGTGTGTGTGTGGGTGTGTGGGTGCGTGTGTGAGAGAGATAGAGAGTTAATAACTTTTTATGGTGTTGGGTTGTAATTTTAAGATTAATTACTTGAAATTTAAACATACATGTAGTACGTTGTTACCAAATGAGTAAATTCAATACAAAAGAAAAATAAAGGAGTCAATGGCATTGCACTCTCTAAATTTTAGTTTTAGTTGACACGGCAGTTGTGCACCCAATATCAATTAAACATATCGATAGTTTTGTTTTGTGTTTTTAAGGCTATGGAGGTTGACCCTGAGGCTATGATTAAATGTACCGCCATCACGCCCGGCGGTGTTGCCAGTATTACTCCTGCTGTTCAAGAAAAGGTAAAATATTCGTTAAGATTTATTTTTCACCGTTTTATAAGACAATGATTTTGAAAATTTTCAGATAATAACTTTTATATAGGTACGTTATCGATTCCGTCAAAAGTACCTTGAATAAGCACAAGTGCACCGAACACTTAAAATTTGAACTTTGAATTCAAATTCAAATTGCTTTATTCAAATTGAATTTTATTACCGTTTCACCTAAACAACACGTCATGTGGCAACCACATTCTTCGACAATCTGTCTAGTCATCAAAATTGCTCTGAAAGTCATTATTACTATTACTAATGAGCTTGTAATGTCTTACTGCAATGTATCCCCTCCCATTTATCAACATGAAAATATTTAAATGCTTCTCTTGGAAACTAGATTCAAGTTTTGCTTTTGTTTACAGGTCGTCATTGCAGGCGAGGACTTGCTAGGTAAAAACTACAATTTTACAAGTTTAAAGTAATTCAGAAAAAAAAGTATTAAATTAATAGTATTTATTCCTGTTTTCAGTTCCTAAGGAAGAGCCAATACAAATACAAATTGATGAACAGTCTCAGTTAACAATAGTAAGTTGATCCATTTAATCATGTGATTGCCAGTGAAATTACTGGGGTTATGAAACTTAATACGTATAATGTCTCAGGCTAACAAGCGCAGTGCAGTGCCGCGCTGGTCTTTGTTTTTCAAAGTTCTGAGTGGCACTGTAATTGTTATGGGCCGCCGTTATGCTTACCATCAGGCAAATGACCAGCTCGTCTCGTTATCAAATAGGATAAAAAAGATTTGTAAAACTGATTTTTGAGGGTAATACGAACAATCCATAATTATACAAGAATATTATGTGGAAACGTTTTGAAAGAATAGTTTCTGAATGTTTCTCGTTTGTTAGCACTTATGAAATGGTTGTTTATTTTTTTTGTTTAACAATACGAACAGGTTTGTTTGGCTCAAGGTGGCTAGAATTAATTCCTACGGAAATTATACGTTTTTAAATTTCTGACGTTTCTTTACCAAGAGTACTCTCAAACCTTGGTCTGATAAGGTATATCAAAAAAAGTATTAATTAGCATCATAAAAAGTTGTGGTATAAATTGCCTATTTCCTTGCTGACTCAATATCTTCCAAGATCTCCGAAAGCAGCAGAAATTACCTTCAAAATTGAAGGACAGTCTTCTAAGAACGTTTTGCTTTAGCTATAATGGTTAAAGTACCCTACTGCTCCACATTGAAATGCACCTGTATATGTACAGAACGGTGGTACATTCCATCCCCAGCTTTTGTAACTCTTTGATGCTATTGTTCTATACGGGGATGGTAAGGCTTTCACTGACATCGTGCTTGGGGTGTTTTGTGCATTTACCCCGGCCAGTGTCTACCCAAGCCATCCCAACTCCTTTATATAACGGAGCACGGTCCTGGGTCGCTAGCACAGCTGTTCCAGTGATGTTGCTGTGGGTGGTGTAAATTATAAGGAGTCCGATTTCGGTCGAGGGTCTGTTAATGATTTACCACATTGCAAACCAGTACTAACTCTGATGTTTTTGGTGGCCGTACAGTATAGCAACACATGCTCCACAGTGTCATGTACCCACAAACTCCAGTTTTATACAGGTTTTTGATGCGATGCCTGTATTATTTTTTTTACAGAAAACAACCCAAAACAAAATGCTAGCGGATCTCCTCGAAAAGAAATCCAACCCTCCAGTGCAGGTGGTGCAAATGGGTTCATCAATCAATGCGCCGACCATACAGATCACGGAGACTGGGCAAATCGTTCAGGTCAAACCTGATCAGACCCCGGTCATACAGATAAACGAGGCTGGTGTAGTCTCTCAGGGGAACCAGTTCTTCCAGATAAAGAATGACCAAGGTGAGCATGATAATTCAATAAATACGTTTTGTTAGAGGTAGGACTAACTCTTCTGCGAGTGTCGGTCTGGGTTCTTACCACCGCTTTGCTCGTGAACTCTGCCGCCAAGCAGTAATGTACAAGCATTAATTTGTAGCCAGTGAAATTACTGGGCTTATGAGACTTAATACCTAATGTCTCAGGGTAACGAGCGCACTGTAGTGCCACTCAGGCCTTTGTGTTTCAAAGTTCTGAGTGGCACTGCAATTGTTATGGGCCGGCGTTATGCTAACCATCAGGCAAACGACCAGCTCGTCTCGTTACCACCGTCGCCACAAAGGGATCATCCTCAGGGATGACATAAACATTCGCAAATGGCTGTCTTGTAGAGAATAATTTAACTTTCTTTCCAGGTCAACTAATCCAAATAAAAAACGACCAAGGTCAAATAATCCAGCTAAAGACCGACCAACTTCAACAACCGTTGCTCCAGTTCAAGAACGACCAACTCGTACAGATCAAGTCAGAGAACCAAGTCGGCCAATCTTACCAGAATCAAGTTGGCCAATTGCTTCAAAATCAGGTCGGGCAACTCATCCAGAATATCAAGATAGAGAAGGATGTTATGGAACATGTCGTCACTGACCATTCTTATACTGAACCACCTTCGAAAAAGATCAAAATCGAGGATAAGAAAGAAGTAAGTAAGGATGAAGGCGGGTTAATAGGAAGGTTATAATACCAGTAGGGCTAACATGCGCACCGTGACAAAATTTTCTCGATGCTTATGTCGTGCATTTGTCTCATGTTCGCGAAAGAGCGAGACAAAACAGTAGACAAAATTTTGTCGTGGCGCGCATGTTAGCCCTGCAGGTGGTAGGAGTCACTCTTCTGTGTGTGTCCGTCTGGGTGGGTACCAACCTTTTGCTCGTGTAGTCTGCCTCCAAGCATTACTGTGTCCCGGCTTGATGAGCAAAGCAATTTTCCTTATATTTATTAAAACAATGTTTGAGATTTTAATTTCGATGAGTGAGTGCAAAGTTACATTTCAAGAAAGCTATGATGTCATTAAGAAAGTGTATTCAAACGAGTTCTTGAGAGACTGGTGTCGATTCCGTCGTTTCATACCTAAACCTAATTTTAATTTCGTTCTCTCTTTCCAAAACATTACATGAGAAAGGGTAGGAAGATGTTTTACAGATCTAAATTAAGTTTTAGAGCTGTCTTCCACCCATGACCTTCCATCCTTGATAAATTAGACGCCACTAAATTCATTGCCGTTAATTTACACTAGACACAAGCAAGTGGATTAATTTGACAGGTCTAAAATATATTCTATCTCTTACTCATGTTCTCATTTAAAAAGAGAGAATAAAACCAAAATTAAGTTTAGATATGAGATAACAGAATCGACACCACTCAAGATTTAGTATCTAAATTTGTAAGGGCATGAGTATATTTAGTTATACATATAAATAAAATAGCTGCAGCCCGCGGTTTCACCCGCGCGGAGATATTGGATTTCATGGTTTTTATTTTTTTGCGTGGAACCACAATTCTCCTTCTAAAATAAAAGTAGCCTAAGTTACTCCTTATAACATCAGCTATCTGCCAGTGAAAGTCCCGTCAAAATCGGCCCAGCCGTTTCAGAGATTACCCGGAACAAACAGATAGACAGACAGTCAGACGAAAATTTTAAAAATGGTTGTTTTGTTGTAGGTACCGTATATACTTTCATATGCATTTGGTAAAAAGCTGTTATTTTGATATTACAAACAGACACTTCAATTTTATTTATTTTTATAGAAAATAAACGCTTACACTGTTACCCCTGTGTGTAGACACGGAGCTGTTGATATAATATGTGATTTGTGTTTCAGACCATGGCTCCCCAAGAAAGCGTTTCAAAAACTGCGGCCAACTTATACGCGGCCCTCGCCGCCTCCGCTTTAGAAGACGAGGAAGACCTGGTACGTTGGTGGTTGCCTTTTAAAAAGAAGAATACGTTATCGGCTCTTTTCGATAAGTATACCCTGTTCCAATATCTTAGATATTTTATGTAAACAAAGGGGCTGACAGAACGAAAAAATTGATAGAAAACTGTGCAATCCATAATTTGACAATAATGGACATTATTATTAATTGATTTTAAATTATAACATGATAAAACTTGAATTATTGAAAAATCGCGAATGAATCGTTTTTGCAAGGTTGTTATTTTAAACAAAACTATAGTATAAGTTGTTACGTTATAATTGTACCGTGCGAGAGCAATGCAATAGAAACAAAAATATTTATCCCAAGTGAAAAATGTTTTGGGCAACTGGTATGTCACTTTGACAGTGAGTTTTCGTGACATTTCTTTGTTTACAAAAAATATCTAAGATTATGGAACAGGGTATAGTGAAAAAATACGCCAGAAATTTCTAAGATGAATTTAAAGATATTGCTGGACAGTTTTTTGTTGTGTAGGAGTGCAAGCGAAGTGTTTTTAGGTATGTACACGATATCTATTATTTTAGCAACTGAATGCGCGTTACTTAAAAAATAACAAAACTGCGTGCGAGCTAATTAGCCCGATCGAGCATAGCATTAATTCGTTTCCTCGCAAATTGAAGAAAAGTACTATATAAGTCTCGGCAGAAATAGCAATTAACGGCCTTGTTTAGTTTTAAGGCCTCGGCTGGCGCCTCGTCCTTTTAAAATGACTTCGGCAGCACTCTGCTTCGCCTTATCTTTCCAATATTGCTCGGCTGTCTTTATTTCCGGCCTCAACAATAATGTACTATTACTAACTCAACACAGATGGAAGACAGCTTGTAGTCCTTGCATAGTTAAATAGTTTTGTATATTAGTGTCCTGTATAATAGTTGAAGCAGTCTTGTAAAGGTAAATACTTTTACATGCACTAACAAGTCAAATAACAAAGTCTGGACGCGTCAATGGTTCAATATGTCCAATTTTAAAAATCTTTTTCCAATCACGAACGATTAGGAATTCGATTCGCTTAAATCAGCGCTATGTCATTATTAGGAATGTACACAATTACACATATATATATCGACACTTTTATTTCCATGTCTGTCCGTAACGCCGATAATTCCATAGCGAATAAGCCACGGGATGCTGATAGCGGCTGCGCTACGCGCCAAGGTGGTTGCATACTAAATAAGTCCTTACTGACTGTCGTGATTGTGATACATATAATTCCATCTGTCATCAATTTGTCCGGAATTCGTTTTCAATTGAGATCTCGCTGTCTTTCATGGATTTCATAAGTTTTATTTTTGGAAAATTCCATCCTTCTGCCATTTGTAATATTATTGTTTGTATTGTGTTAGGTAGATTTTCATGTAGTAGTTCTAATAATTTTATTAATTATTTCCTCTTATATCAGTCGACGTCTATCCTTTTTGGTTGATTTTCTGAAAAACATGTTAGCTGCCTTACCGGCTAACGACAATCGTCTTCGTTTTCGATTCCAAACCGATTAAAGCCAGAGGTCTCTAGTCTTCAGTTGGAAGGAATTGTATAGACTTTTCGCTAGTTTTCGTTTTGTAACAACTAGTTTCTTTAATAACGTTCGTTCTAAAATGAAAACCAGCGAACATTCTAGACTGTTCCTTCGAGCCGAAGACCTAGCGACCGCTGTTCTTAATCGGGTTGGAATCGAAAACCAACACGATTTTGTTAGCCGGTAAGGCCCCTGGTACTATTTATCCAAACATTCACATATCTACAAATTCAACATACAAAATTCGCTATACTGAAATGCGCTTTGAATGAAGTAAGCTTTTGCTTCTCAATGATACAGTAAGCTAAAGAAGCAGGAAGCGATATGACTAAAGCGCGTGAGCGAACTAAGCGATATCATTTAAGGCGGGGTGATTTTAGTTCACTCGGAATGGTTTCGTGTAGTAAGCGACTGTTTCTGATAAAAGAAGAAAGACAATTCAAGAAAGAATTTCTCTGCCGGAAGGCGGTTCCTAAATATAAACGATCAAGATAGTCGCTTCCGCCACGGAAATCATTCCGAGTGAATTATAATAACCCTGCTGGTCTTTGTGTGTTCTAATATCGCAAGTACTTAGACGACACTAATCTTTTCTAGGTTTTTTAATGCTATAACGAGACGAGCTGGTCTGTTATAGTAAGCATAACGCCAGCCCATAACAATTGCAGTGCCACTCAGAGCTTTGAAACAAAATAGAGTGGCACTCCATTGTGCTTGTTGCCTTGAGAGAGGTATCAAGTCTCATAAGCCCAGTAATTTCACTGACTTCTTTTCTCATGAAACCGGAACACGGTAATACTTGCACATTACTGCTTGGCGGTAGTCTACCGCTATACTTGTTTATGTTTTCAAAAACGTATTTAAGTTTAGTGAGTCGTGGCTCTAAACAAAAACCACACTCTTCTTTTTCTACTCATGCTCCACTCACCAATAGGGATGTTGACTCAAATTTTTTTTTATGGTGTCATTCAATTCCTTTTTCCCATGAGAATCAAATGTCTATATCGAAAAAACTAGAAATCGAACGCTAGAAATGTCCAAAATGAGAGCCAAAGTATCGTATCTACTGAGCGCTAAAACGCCCCATATAAATTTGACAGAACATCTGACGTTACTTGTTCAACGCGGGTCGTAAACCCACCAATTTGAAAACAGTCATGTGTCATCTCACAAGCTAAATTTAATGTCATTCCCATAAATTCTATTGGCGTTAGCATGTGCGGAAAAAAAGCGCGTGGCTTTTGTCTAGAGAGAGTACGCGGTTCATAAACGAACCAGTTATATCATTCGCGCACCCAAAAACGGCTACAACCAATCAAAAATACGACATCACGAATTCTTGATAATGATACCATTCCACGAGTACGTTTGTTCATTTAATAATGATACTTATGTTTGTGTAATAAAGTTTACATTTGTTTGACAGCTACCGCCGCCGCAGCTGAAGCAAGAACCAATAGAGGTAACGCAACAATCTGTATTTGATAACTCGTCTATGATCGTACAAGAACCTATATTACAGGTAAGAGTATATATCACAACTATATAATAGGGATGTTGACTCCATTTTTTTATGATGTCATTCAATTAGTTTTATCATGAGAATCAAACGTCTATATCGAAAATTGGAAATCGAACGCTAGAAACGTCAAAAATGAGTTTCAAAGTCGGGCATATCTATACTAAGCGCTAAAACGCCTCATATAAATTGGACAGAACATCTGACGTCACTTGTTCTACGCGGGCCGTAAAGCTATACTAAAACATGCTTTTTGTTGATTTGGCCGTGAATAACTGCGTTTAAGTACATAGTAGTGTTACATTTTTTTATTCACTAAAGTGTAAGGAATCCTATGATATCATTTAAATTACTAATGGATGATAAAAAAAGATTTGAGTTTGGGAAACTTTTAGATGCAGTATCTTTGTAGAAATTATAATTTGTATGTGAATTTCATTTTTATTGTGTTAATGTGATCTTAAAACTGTATAACAATAATTATGTATTTTGTGTTTATGCAACATCCCAATTACAACTTTTTACAAGCTTTCATTGAACTCGCCTTGTCAGTGTGGATCAAATCTTGCGAGCTAAATACCCACTTCCCGGTGTTTGACTGAGCCGAAACTTTACATACATAATATGTAAATCGGATGACAATGCAATATAATGACGCCACAGAGCTGCTGGTCTGATGATGGAGCCGGAAGGCGGCCACAGGAACTCATACGTAACGAAACGACGCATCGTTTCGTTAAAGAGTTCATTACTGCCTTATCAGCTAACAATCTCGTGTTCGTTTTCAATACCAGACCGATTAAAACCAGCGGTCACTAGTCTTCGTGTGGAAGGAGTTGTCAATAGTTTTCGCTTCTTTTCGTTTTGTAAGAGCTTATTTCTTTAATAACCAGCGAAAATTCTAGACTATTCCTTCCACACGAAGACTAGTGACCGCTGGTTTTAATAGGTCTGGTATTGAAAACGAACACGAGATTGTTAGCTGATAAGGCAGCAGTTTGGGCTCGTTTGATTTGTCTTTACAAGTACTCTAATCATAGAAGATGGAGCCTGAACACAAGTATACAGTACCAATTCGTAGCTTGTCTGGAAATATTTATATTTTCTACAATAAACTTTTTTATAATCGATAGGTAAGCGTTTGACCGCTATCTCGTCTGATCTTAAGCGACGACATGGTTGATAATAGCGGATACGCTAAGAGATGGTGAATTATGCGAAGCCTAGGTTAGGATTGGCTCTTAAGTACAGCTGCCGGAAAGCTACGATGGTTGCTTGGCGACAGATTTTCAACTTGACGGCGGTAGCTAGCAAGGCGAGCGCTAGAAAATGCTTTAACCCCGTGGTAATACAAAACGGCAGTTTAATAGGTAAAATATAAAAATATCGTTCATTGTGGCTTAGTTTTATTTACGTTGTTTGTGGCAGGTGCAACAGCCAACGATGCAAGTGCAGCAGCCGACGATGGTGCAGCAACCGACGATGCAAGTCCACCAGCCTACGTTGCAAGTGCAAGGGAATACGATACAGGTAAACATAGCCCCTATTTCTTCCCGTGCCGTAAGGGAAGATCCAGGCAAGAGGCGGATGCGGATTGAGGTAGGCCTATGTCCAGAAATAAACGACTTCTGGCTGACATGAGAGATTTAAAGAATATAGATAGAAATGGCCCTAATATACCACAATTGGTGATCTCAGCAGATTTTGATATTGATCGAAGATAATGCAGCTGCCCATAACCTGCACATTCCCTTAGCTGACTCATACGGCATGCACAGGAAGAGATTCAATGGATTCAGACGCCGGGACCGCGTACCGTAGTCTGTGCTATAATAAATGCGAAAATGTATTTGCTTATAGGATCGACGTAAGTTTTTGAAAAGGCATATGTTATGGATAAGAGAGTAACATACTAGGCTTTTTCATAATACTGGGCATCCTGTAGGAATCTCCACGCGGGTGAAACCGTGGGCAGCAGCTAGTGAGGTAATATATTAGTTACTATAAAGTAGTCTATCCATTTACTATATAAAAGCATTTCTTTTTCTAAGCTCCTCGGTTCTAATGTACGAATAATTCACAATTTTCAAGGTACAACAGCCAACGATGCAAGTGCAGCAACCGATGTTGCAAGTTCAGCCGATGGATGTTCAGAACATGATAGCTTCGCAAGCCGGACAGCTCATATTACAAGGTAAATATTGCATATCTGTTTGGTATACGAAAGATCTTAATTATCTAAATACCTGGTAATATAAAACTATAAAATAATATTATCTATATATATATATATAGAGATCTGAATTGGGATGTCGCATGAAACACAAAATACATAATTTCTGTAGTTATACAGTTTTAAGATCACATTAACACAATAAAAATGAAATTCACGAAAAATATATAATTTCCTCTAAGATACTGCATCTAAAAGTTTCCCAAAAACAACATTTTTTTTATTATACATTAGTAATTTAAATGATACCATCAGAATAAATTTTATGAATCAATTTAATATAGAGTCAGTGTCAATTTAATTAAAAACAAACGGTGTTACTACAATAAAATTTAACACACTAAACTTATTTTAAACGCTGTTCAACTCCTAAATATGCCTTAGTCGCTTGTTTAAATATGAGCAACCACAAATCTTGATTTAAGTAGTGTCTAACCGTTGTCTAACACAATTTTGTTGTGACACTTATAATTATTTCTGGTGTTTAACTTTAGATACTGTCTAGCTAAACAGGTGTCTAAAAGTGTTTTTTTTTTCTGTGGTAAAAATTGTTTACAATTTTCAGATAAAACAATGTCTTCGCAGCCTCAATATGTTCAGCAACCAATGCAGCTTATCGCTACTCCAAGTTCCTCACAAGGTATTTGTTTAAATTTTCTATGTACTAAATTGTTGTTATATGAATATATGACGCCTTATGATTTCACATATTGGACCACCCTATGGCTAAGTTGATAGTAACCCTACCTGCAAAACGAAGCTGGTATATTCTAAACTCAATCCGACAGGTTTCTGTTCGGATTCACATTCTTCGTCTGTGTCATCTTGAATAGAGATGACAGAGACGAAGAATGCGAATCCGAACTAAAACCAGCGGTCACTAGTCTTCGTGTGGAAGGAGTTGTCAATAGTTTTCGCTTCTTTTCGTTTTGTAAGAGCTTATTTCTTTAATAACCAGCGAAAATTCTAGACTATTCTTTCCACACGAAGACTAGTGACCGCTTTTTTAATCAGTCTGGTATTGAAAACGAACACGAGATTGTTAGCTGATAAGGCAGCAGGTCAACGCAAACAGCGTGGTGAGCGTAAAGTTTGTTTTCGGATCTTGGATTTTCTGTTGTGACAGAGAAGTTCCATGCTACCTACGAAACAGGGAATTCTAGTGCCTAGCATGAATGTAAGCGTTAAGTGCAGGGCCGCGCAGGCAAAGGCCTGCGTGTTTCAAAGTTCTGAGCGGCACTGCGTTTATAATGGGTTATGTTTACTATCAGATAAAAGCCCCGCTCTCGTTATTCAATAGTATTTAAAAAAACTATGTTTTTTACAGGAGGCCTAAGTTACATAACACAAAACTTACCGACAAATATGATGCAAAAGACCATCATAATAGTTCAAGGCCCAACCGGCGGCGGACCTCTCACTCTCACTGTAAGTTTAAGACTACTTTTAAATATATTTTTTTTATATTATGACTAGTTATTCATTATTCAATTTGGAACAGAACATATATTCCTAAACAATAAACTGTATAAATAAATATTTGTATCCAGTTTTTTTTTTATAAAACTTGTCAATAAGTTAGAATCTAATGATATTATTTATCTTACTCTCGATGCTATATCTAATAGACAGTCTTTAGACTTTGCTGTTTGACTTTGTTATGACTTAAGATTTATTCACACTTAATATTGTATATTACACCATAGAGCACTGAACAGCGTTTAGTATATTTACCTAAATCAACAGAAGAGCATATCTTATGTCAACTTGTTTAAGGATGCCGATGTTAAACTGCGTTATTTCTTTTATGAGTAACGACTGGGCTTATGAGACTTAATACCTAATGTCTCAGGGTAACGAGCGCACTGCAGTGCCGCCTTTGTGTTTCAAAGTTCTGGGTGGCACTGCAATCGTTATGGGCCGGCGTTATGCTTACCATCAGGCAAACAACCAGATCGTCTCGTTACCTAATAACATAAAAAAAAAAAAAAAAACTATAAATAAACATGAGCTAAATCTGATCAAAGTCAAAATGCTGTCTATAAGTGTCACCTAGAGATTGCTAAATAGAAAAGGCCACAATTACGCTTGTATAGTTCTGTCCTTCTTTATTTGACAAAAGTGCATCAAAAGAATTGAGAAGATACTGATACAGTTTGGATGATGATACATTGATTACACAACGATTCGAAGTCACATATTTCAAACTACATATAATAATTTACATGATAAGGTGAACAACCCCGGCGGTCTGGACGAGGCGACGTTAAACAGCCTTATTGCTCAGGCTACAGAGGCGATAACGCAACAGCAAATCATACAGGTTACTCATAGGCTACTGATATTATACTCGCTTGTACTGACACTAGTTGCGCAACGGGTTTTTGTCTTTACGCCACCTCACTCATCAACTCCGTTTGACGCACCTGTAAATCTTTTTCTATGATATATTCGTTTAAGTTTTTTGTTTGTTTAAAAACTATGTATTTGTACTACAATCAAAACGACTCTGGCTAGTATAATCGAGGGCGCATTTTTGTTTCAGTTTTTTTTATTAGATTTTAACGTAATATAAAAACTGGCTGTGATCGAAAGTAAGGTAAATATGGGCCGAATATAAAAATAACATACTCGTAATATTGAAACATTTATTTCAAAATTTTATAGTCACCAAATAAGCTGCATTTTTTCATTGTTACTGACAACGTCAAATTTTTCAAAAACTTAGTTTTTGGGCTAGATTTATCTTTAGTTGTTAATAGGATTACAAGTGCGTTAGATGACTAATAAAATACTAATTCATATCATTCATAACCTTTTTTATTTTTTATAGTTATAATAATACAACAATAACAATAGATGTAATGGCCGACGCAATTTGTTATTTTTACACTATTTTTATTTGTACATTATGTTCCTTTACTATTCACTTATATGACTAATTTGGAATGACTTCAATGTAAATTTTTGTTGTTTTTTTTACAATATTTTTAGTAAGTCAGTATTATAAGACTTAATGTGTGTTAATAAATAAATATATAAATGCAAAATGCTTCATTAAAACTTTAACCATTAACCTCCGCAATCCCCACTCAGAGCCATCTAAAGGTTACTTACTTACGTAAACGAGTCCTTAGATTCGTTTAAGTAAGTAAGTAAATCTACACTAAGGTGCATATTTACAAAATCTACACTAAGGTGCATATTTACAAAATCTACACTAAGGACTTGTTTAAGTAATTATTAAATGACTCTGAGTGCGGGCGGCGGTAAGACTGCCTTAGGGCGTCTCAGATATTATTCCTTAAAATCACAATTCGAAAACAGTAATGCTTTAAAAAAAGTATTGACTTCTACATGTATTCTGAATTTTCGAAAATAAATTTTTCAGTGCCTAACTCATTGCTATCATGTACTTCTTAACTAATTATTTTCTCATATTGTAATGGTTTAATTATTTTGCTCTTTACTAAAAGCTTCCATTTCGGGCTCTAAATCTTGATATTTTTTCATCTGTGGTTTAAAGCGACAAGAACACAAGTTTATTTTTTTACGTAACGAGATCATATTTTTTTATTTAAGTGTAAAAGTGAAGGTAGGTATGAAACGCCAAGTAAACTGCATTGTACGCAGCGCTCTGCATACATTTATTGAAGAAATAAAGGCAAATAAAACGCGCGCGGCACACATTACTGGCCCCACTTGACTCTTTATGTAATAGTTTTTTTTTAATTTAACTTAGGAAACCTAGCACATATTATGATTTAAACACATTAACAATAAGTTATGTTGTATTTATTTTTATTTAAGCACATTTACAATAAGCTATGTTGTATTCAGTTTTATTATATTATAATGAAACGAATTGAATTCTAAGAAGCTTGCTGGGTCTCTTCGGTTTGGGAGCGGACATGTAGGCGTTTATTATTTGTACTTCGTGTCGATTTCTTACCTCGTATGCTTTTAATGTTATGCTACAAATAGAGCACATTACGCTATATTAAATATTACACCAGCTTACGTACGATTGTGATCCTTTTCTGTATGTATATAAAGTAGGTTTTCCCACTGTACAGAACACGGGGATGTTGCAATCGTCGCAACGTGTGATTATCCCGCAACCAACCCTAGTCAGCAGTTCTCAGCCGACCTCCTCGGTGAGAGATGTTTGTAAAATTGTCGATATCTCTTTCTAGCATGGTAGTAGTAAGAGAATAGACGCTATTTTGTAAGGGGAGTTTTTGAAAATAAGAGCGTTCCTTTTTTGTGATAAGATAGCCCAAGCCACAAAATAAAAATATTTAAATAAAAGTAGCTCTGATGAGCTACTTTTTTTTTACGATGATTCTGGCTTTTTATTAAGTAGGTACACACAAAATTAGACGAATATGACTCTAATTTAGTGAACGACAAAACATTAATAAATAATATTAAAGCCAACAAATACGTGTAATAAAACTTTATACAACATAAAGTCCGTGTTTGTATACTTGCTAATATAATATAAACCAAAATGGCGGATCACCAACCAATGACATAGGTAAATAGAAATCCGAATTCGAATCATGTCACTGGTTGGCGATCGGATCACTATTGATGTCATTGGTTGGCAACCGCTGAGTTTGTTTACATTATTGGACAAGTATAAAAACACAGACTTTACAATTTGCATTTCGTTTTCAATTCGGTATCACAATCAGCTACGGAACGTGATTTTGTCTAGATTTCTTTAAAAAAAATTCTTGTATAATGTCTAGTATTACAACAGTAAAAAACCTATGATTCATTGCCCCGTAGGCTCTTCAGAGTCAGTCAGTCAGTCTTTGATTATACCACAACGTCTTGTATGTACTAATTAGTGGTCTCATCATATGTTTTATTGTACAGAACCCCGGGATCATCCAACAGACGCAACGAGTTATAATGCCACCGACCCTAGTCAGTTCGTCTCAGCCGATCTGTTCGGTGAGACATGTTTAAAAACTTCACCTTATACTCATCTCTTTCTAACACGAAAGTTAAAAAGAGACACGATTACACCACTATTTCATTTGAAATTTAACTAGAAAATAACCTGAACCCGACACATCCTGAAATCATGGGACTTCTTTGATGAATACTCAGATATCAGCGTTGAATTAATAGCTAATTTCTAGCAGTAAGAAAGAGAAGACATTAATTACTCTTGACTTTCTTTTTGCCGCAAACAAGCAAAATTTTTCTGAGCGCTTAATATTTCGTCATTATATTATGTGTTGTTTATTATTATATTTAAAACTAGCTGCTGCCCCGCGGTTTCACCCGCGTGGAGATTTTGGATTACATGGTTTTTATTTTTTTTGCGCGAACCCTAACTATTTTTCTAAAATTAAAGTAGTCTATGTTACTCCTTGTAACATCAGCTATCTGCCAGTGAAAGTGCCGTCAAAATCGGTCCAGCCGTTTCGGAGATTACCCGGAACAAACAGACAGACAGACAAAAATTTAAAAAATGGTTGTTTTGTTATAGGTACCGTATATACTTTCATATGCATTTAGTAAAAAGCTGTTATTTTGATATTACAAACAGACACTTCAATTTTATTTATCTGTATGGATACTTTATGGCCTAAAAAAAGAGTAATTATTATTGAACTGTGCAGAACACTGGAATAATACAATCGGCTCAACGTGGCATAATAATGGGGCAACCGACTCTAGTCAGCACTTCTCAGCCGATGACTTCGGTGAGAGCTCGTTGAACTGTTGTTATCTCTTTCCAGCATGGTAGTAGTGAGAAAGAGACGTATAATGGTCTCCGCTAACTACACCGTAGCACACTATGAACGTTACCGTGTCGCGTTACAAATCATAAAATAGATTATATACCAACGCCCATCAGACAGCACTGTCACTGATCAAAATCGTTGGGTGCCATTATACAGGATAGGATGTTCGCCTGGCTCACCAGAATCACGATGGAAATCTGTTACCAAGTACAGTCGGCTTTAATAATATGTATATACAATTGCAGATTATGAAATACAAATGATATAACAAAGTAAATGGTTTTGAGAAAATAAGTGTACTGAGTTACGTTTTAAAATTACGGAATACGTAATTAATTTTGAAACATCTCAGTACAGTTATTTTTTTTACAGTACAGTTAATTCTAATTTCTGCGTGCAAAAGTGCCTTTTCCACGCTAGCGGATAAAAAGCACTTTTGCGCTTAGATTTCAAATGTAAAACAATATCTTTCCGAGCTAGTAAGGTGAAAAAAATATACACGGCACGCGACGATGCCAAACTTACGTCATCTCCTCAACTTTTAATCTGAAAGGTACTGCTGTGACTATTTCTATCGTAGACAGAAGTCGTTCATCATACACTTATTGAATGGGTATAACTTATTGAATGGGCTAACTCGTATAAAGGAAAGATCAGCTATCGATCCGTAATAGTTTTCGATCCTTATATACGTTCATGGTTTGGTGTAGTGAGTGGAGAACTTTAATTAGTTACTCAGTGCATGTCCAATGTCCAGATATATCTAGAAATAAAACTTTGAAAATGCTTTGTCTTAAGGTTTCGATGTAAAGTCTGGGTCTACTCGTATATGCTTCGTATAATTACAACAAATCTCAATTTTTTTTTTCGGCTACTTAAGATTTTTATTATGTGCAACATTCGCAATGAAGACGCTATCTCACGAAAGCTGTGAGTGTGTTGAACTGTTTGGTTTCTCTGCTTTGAAAATGAATAAAACTTTACATCACTTTGCATGTACTTTATGATAACTGCACCTGTTCGAGAGGGAGTATTCTAGTATTACAGAACAAATAAGTAGTCTACCTGTGGCGCAAGTACGAAATTGCGATCCATATCGACCGATAAATTGACAGTTCGATAGATAAAATTATAAATCGGTAGGACGTTGTTGATTTTTGTCGAAAACGAAACATAACCTTTTCCCGAGAACGAAAACTAATCTTCGAAACTAGTTTTGCGACAGCGACAAGTTTTATTTGTAATCTGTTATCGATTGCATTTCCTACACAATGACGTTCATTTTCATTCCATTGACCGAATAACTAATTTCGCGAAGTGATTTTCGTGTGACAACCGTGGCGAACGATGATAAAACCATTTATACATTTATGTTAAAATAGTCTTCGTTCCATAAACCAGTCTTCGAATTGTGAGATGCGAATATTCATTTGATACTGAAGAAAGTAGATTCGGCTTCGTTTCATTTTCGAAAAAATCAGGAACTAACTATCTCTAATTGAAATTTTTAACGATTCGAACTGTCAATTTTATTTATCGAAAAGATCGACACTTGCGCTTCTGATGTGTAAAACGATATAAACTGAAAGCTTGAGTATGTATATAAAGTTCAATTTCCCGCTGTACAGAATACTGGAATCATCCAGTCAACGCAACGCGTAATTATGACCCCACAAGCGACGCTGGTGAGCGCCTCTCAGCCCACCTCGGTGAGACATAAGTCACTAATGTTTTGCATGACGATGTATGTAGAACTACTGTTAAGTCTCTTGCTAGCAAAAGTTTTATTTGAAACAAGTACAGTCAACATTGTTTATTTTTAAGCACGGGACTTAATCGCGATAAAACACAGGTTTATATTTACCTCGACGTTTCGATCAAGTTGCATTGATCGTGGTCACGAGACTTTTATAACGCCAAATGTGGGTAGTTGGTGACAACACTCACATTTTATTGACGCTGACACCCGCATTCTCCAGTCTTCTCGTGACCACGATCAATGCAACTTGATCGAAACGTCGAGGTAAATATAAACCT
Source organism: Crocallis elinguaria (assembly GCA_907269065.1). NCBI lineage: Eukaryota > Metazoa > Arthropoda > Insecta > Lepidoptera > Geometridae > Crocallis > Crocallis elinguaria. Next base: position 7,953,430 of record OU026076.1, read on the forward strand.
GTGTTTTATCGCGATTAAGTCCCGTGCTTAAAAATAAACAATGTTTTCGAATCGCGAAAGTTTAAAAGTACAGTCAAGTTGGGTAACTTTGAGTACTTTCTCAGATTTTTACGGATATCAAAATAAAAATGTATCAGTCTAACTATGTGTTACTGATTAACGAGTGTTCTTTCATAACCAAATTTAGAGTAATTTAGTTACAATGTTGAGTTTAAAAAAAGAGTTGGAGAAAATTACGTATTTTTGGCCGGTAAAAAGCTGTTATTTTGATATTACAAACAGACACATCAATTTTATTTATTTGTATAGATTTAGCTCTCGGAATATTTGGTCTTTCCGTTTCACGCAATTATCAATATTTCTGATGAAAAGTATTTTGAGAAAAAAAATAAAGAATCTTCAAACCCGTTTTATTCAAAGTTACAAGGAAATTCAAAGATACATGACTGTAGTTCCGTTGAGTTATACATTTTTTAAATTTTACCCATCACTTATGGCACAAAACAAAGAAAGGGATAAAAGTGGCGTTTAATTAAAACTTGGCGTGCTAAACTCTCTCTGTTTTTTGCTTACGGGCTCTACTAGATAAAGCCAACGGCTTGATAGCCGATAAAAGAAAAACAAAATATGTCTCAAGAATTTCCTCGCTGTCAGCATTCTTTCTTATAGCTAAAGCGTCTAGCCCGGCAAGCCGAAGACGCCTGGGTTCAAATCCCGTTAGAAACGAAAATTTTTGTGATGTTTATTTTTACTTTGATTTTGTTTAGCACATTTCATAAAGGATGTTATTGAATGGAAAGTACGTTGTCCTGAACAGAACTCGGGGATAATGCAAACGGCGCAGCGAGTGATTATGTCGCAACCGTCGCTCGTGAGCTCGGCCCAGTCCGTAGTATCGGTGAGGCTGAATGATATGTGTTTTTGAGCCGCATGAGAACGGGCTGGAGAGCCCCCGTAGGCTAGTTAGCAGGACGATGGACATAGCTTCGGTAGCGCGTAGTGCGAATCGATTTCTGTAACGGGACATATTCATGTGCACGTATATGTTCTGTGTTTTGGGTGTTTTGGGATACGGCCTTCCTTATTAATTGTTATCAGGGTTTATGTATGGGATATTTATTTTTGAAAGGAAAAATAACATTTTCTCCTGGATCAGCGTTAATCACCTTTGGCCCCATTGTCACTTTCCATCGGGTAAGATGTGACCAAACACATTTCAAATAAATATTAAAAAAAAAAACAAAAGAACTGAATTCATTCGTAGCTCATATATTGTTATTCTGTAATGTCAGTCAAGATGGTCCCTTTGCCTAAAAAAATAAGGCAAACAAAAAAAAAATTCAAAGATGCTCATCGACTCTCAGTTTTGTTTTTTCTTAGTTGATATTAAAAAACTGTTTTAATCCAAATGTTAAAGTAAAGTTTCCTGTACAGAATACTGGGATTATCCAATCGGCGCAACGTGTTATAGTGTCCCCACAACCAGTCTGTCGAAACTGCTTTTGATTAACTATTGTATTGGATTCTGTCCGCGTTTAGCCAACCTAACCAACCTTCAAACTCGCCAGGTTAGCCAACATCATAAGCGTTAACCAAACATCAAAATCAAATTGAAAAATTCGTTTGTGACATCCAGTGTTGCCAGATCGTCCTATTTAGGACGGTTTACCGTCCTATTCAATGTTCGTCCGTCCTATCGACGTCCCTTCAACAAGACCGTCCCTTTTAGGACGAATCTTCAGATCAACTGGAATTTGTAAAACATACACATTAAGCACACTTTAACATAAATTAAAGTATTATTTATTTTATGAGGGCTGAATACACAATCATTTTCAAAAGTTTAAAAAAGAACAAAAAACGCGCGCGGTCAATTTGGTGCAAATGTAAGTTTCATACCGAACTGAGGATTTTAATTTGATAGTTTCTTCTCAAGTTGGAGAAACAACGTAAACAAATCTCGGACGAAACCGCAAATAATGGCCTCGACAGTAATTTTATTTATTTATTTTATTTATTTATTCATAAAAACCACAGCTCTTAAAAATCTTAACATTACTTATATCCGTTACCTAAAGCCAATAATGGTTTTACATTTTTTTGTTACTGCAAATAAAATTAAAAGATGTATGACCGACTATCAATTATGAATGTACCACTATTGTGTACGGATTATATAAAATAACACTTTTTTTTAAAACCGTCCGCTAACCATCAAAACCGTCCCTTTTCAGACAGATTATCGTCCGAAATCGCTCATACGCGCTGGCAACACTGGTGACATCAGACATGGCGGAAATTTTCATTTTCACGTTTCACAGCAAGTTTGTATTTAATTTGTTTGGAGTACCTACGTTGTAAGAAATATCTGCTGCTAATCCAGAACGTTAAGTAGAGCCCATCCGGGCTTCTCCGTTTTGGTGCTGCCGTTTGGTATTGAAGTTTGAAACGAGTTTTGTGACCTAAGTTCTGTGTTGTGTGGATTAGTATTTATAAGAGATTATCAGTGATATTGTCTCAAAATGAGTGGTAAATGAGTGTGTGAAGAGTGCGTTATCAGATAAAGCCAACGGGGAGGCTTCTTTGCCAGTATTTTGCGCCAACACAGTCCAACAAACAATCATGGAACATGCTCCAATTTTATTGGTGCTTTAAAATCTTCGGTTGTATCAGGTCAGGTTTAACTGCACCACACAGCAGAGGATCAAATTTCCAAAAAGATGCAAATTATTTTATGACAGATTTTCATTATTTAGTGTTTAGTAAAATAAGAATAAAGAGACAAAAAATGAAGAGCCCTCCCAATTTTCCACAGAATCTGCCACAACCAGTATTGATGTTTCCACTTTCCAGTAATCCGGAAATATTTTTAAGCTGACCAGCGGCGCAAGTACGGAAGTCGGTTCGATAAATTTGTCGAATCGAAAAACTAATTAACTAGTTAAGTTATGTAGTAGCTCTTATTAAACTAAATATAAGTAAATAGTAAACAACACCGTATTAATATTTTAAGACTGCTAATATTTGTTCATTTTATTCTATCATGTAATAATGATTAGTTATTAACGTTTAAAGTGTAATTTTTAATTAAAAAATGTAATAAGACACGAAGTAATTTAATTATTTACCTCCGACTTCCTAACCTACTACAAGTTTGTATGCACAATACATTTGTACATGCAGTTAAATATTTTTATGAATGATTGAATTACATAATAGTAGAGATTATAGGCCCAATCATCGATAATTTTGTCGATAAAAGACATCACTAGTATCGATATATGAAGGTCACATCACTATCCAACGAAATACTTGGTTTCTTCATGTTGGCGTAACGTAGTGGATTTTCTCTTTGGTGTTGGCAATTTATGGACAGACGCCCATATATTTTAAAAAATTTAAAATATGTTCCAAGTTCCGTCTCTTCTACGTAGTGTTATTTCCTCTGTGCCCACAACCTTCTCTCGTGAGCACTTCTCAGCCAATAGCTTCGGTTAGCTTAGCAATTTTTAATTTTGTAGTGTTGTGTTCAATCTAGAAAGTATGTATAGTAGAATTTATGGTTTTATATTTGCTATAAAAGCTAAGGGTGTACCCTTAGCAAATTTAACAGAGTAACGCCACTAGTAACTAGTGGCGTTTAAAGCTACTCTGTTAAATTATTTATTACTTAGTTACTCCATACTAAAATTAAATACAGCTAATCTACAAAACAAATAAATTGTAAAAAAATTTTTTGCAAAATAAATTTCGATAAATTAATAATTATTGTTCTTGCCTACTATTAGTATGAAGCCGAATAGCTTGCTGGCGATAATCAATACTCTGACCGTTAAACAACTTTAAACTTTTAACAAAATAAATTGACATTTAAAAAAATAATAATTTCGAGTCCTATAGAATTTTTATTAAAGTTTCCTGTTAAAATGATCAAAATTAATGGATAGTTTATTTTGCTATGAGTTCGTCCCTTATCAAACCTATATAATATATCCGAAAATATGCAAAACTCAAAACAAATAATGTATAGTCACGGTAAGAATACCTTCGCCAGTTATCAAATTCTTTTATTTATCACATAAAGACACTTAGTAGTACCTTTTGATCTTACGGCAGTTAGCAGACTATACAATACTTAGTATGTAATGCAGTGACAAGAAAGGTTAAAAAAGCATTCAACTTTGATCAATGTCTAGTTTACATCAACATAAACTCTTAATGGCGTGGCTATTTAGAAAAATCAATCTAAATTGTTTTATTTAACTCTCAAAGTCAGTACCCATTAACTTTCTCTTTGTTCATAAATCTTATTATAACAGAATAGTTGTCACGGTAACGCAATACTGGCATAGACTAGACAAATAGGTTTAAGTAAGGAGTCTTAACACAAAACAGCTATTGGGCAAACAAAATAGACCTTAAAGTGACAAACCTTTTCTTACTATGACTGTACATTTTAAATATTCCATTAATTGTTATTACAGTCGTATTGTTCAATTCATAAACCATAAGGGGTTATAAATTAGAACCATATTAATAATGGTGGCGGTAGATCTGAAACGGTTTTTTTAACGTTTAGTTGTGGTTGTTGTAGTGGTTGTGGTAATCAGTTTGGTAGTTTGAATGTATTTTTTCTCCAGAATGCATTATTTCGTTTTGTGTCCTAGAATTCAACTTAGAATTTGAAATGTTACTTTTCTCACAGTTTTATTGGTGTTTTATGAAGGTACAGGTAGGAAAGCATGTGGTATTTGGTTAAGGTCATCGAGAAAGTTTAGAATGTTCCTGGAGATTGCGAATGCTTTTCCTATACTCAGAATTGTGTAGCTTGTTTCATATCACACGTGTAATTTTTAGACACTATCTAGTTTTTGCGATGTAGAGGGAATACTTAGTTCTTCAATAATCTTTCTTCGTGTAACGGTTTGTGGGAATCGAAGAGCAGTTTTTTTTTGGGTTTTGGTCATGCTTTGGCTGTTATCTTAATACGTTGAAGTGCTTTTTGGTTGCGACCATTATGCTTTGGGACCGTTACATCGCTTACACAATGAATTCTCAATAACGTAAGGGAATCAATACCGTGAAGTGAAATTGGCTACAATCTGAAGCCAATGAATTCTCAATAACGTAAGGGAATCAATACCGTGCAGTGAAATTGGCTAGAATCTGAAGCTTATACTTATGTATGATTTGATAAATTTCTGTTGTAGAATTGTGCAGTCGGCTGCAAGAATATGTATAAACTTTCAGATTTCAAATGTATGTTACTAAATAATTTTGCGAAAACAAACGTTACGTTTTCATATTACCGAACACGTAATTGATTGTGAAACCTAACTCAGTACAGTTATTTGAAAATCTGAAATTGTATACATGTTATTGCAACCGACTGTACTGTATAGACTTGAGTCATTTTGTGTAAACGATTTCAGTTGGCGCACTGGCATGATTCGAATCATTAATGTGTAGCAAAATGAGGCAAATCTTAATAGTAGAAAATTCAGAGGTGATCTAATATGTGCGCAAACCTACGAATAAATAGACTTATTATTTAATTTTATTCGTAGGAGCATACCCGTACAAATGCCGATTTGTAGATATAACACTTTTGAAATTAAATTTTAGGGCTTCATCATAGAGATATTTGTGTAAATTATGAGCACAGTTTTCCCAGTTTGTAGCTTACAGCCTTATTTATGGCCTAATGACTAGAAAGTTATTTCTAGAAGTAGTTGTAGGCTTTTGTATCCTGCTTTTGTTATTGTAGTTTTTTAATTAGAGACAATCGGTTTGGGGCGGAGCTGTGTGAACAATTAGTAATAGATGGAATTATATTACAGAGTTCACCTCAAATGACGGCGAGTCAGCAGCCTATAATAACCACGCAACCTCAACCACATAAGGCGCAAATTGTAAACCAACCACAGCAGGTATGTATTGCCAAAATCGTTTGTTTGATCAATAATAACTGCATCGAATGATCACACGATAACTAGAAACCATCTACTTAACTCCTTTCAATTCGGTTTTCGTCCTGGCACTGTCTCAGCTCTGGTGAACTCTCCGCTTTTGTTGCTTTGTCCTTCTTTCACGGAGCAACGGATCGGCGTGATTTTTGCCATAGATATAGTTTATAGACCGGAAAGTAAAATAGGCTATTTATCGCGCAAAAATGCAACGCGAGTGAAACCGCGGGCAGAAGCTAGTAATCATGTAAACTGTCAACAGATCGTAGTAACACAAAAGAACCCGCCGGCCCTCATCAGCACGTCGTCCAACAACCAACAGATCATCGTGTCCAATAACCAGCAGATAATAATGAACGCGCCGATGAAAACTGTCGCTCATAGAGTAGTGCAACCGCAGAGAACGCAGGTTATGAACGTGCAGAACCAGATTGTTCAGGACAACAAGGCTGCAGCGGTGAGTAGCCTTATTAAGAGCAGGATACCGAGCGCCGCTTTCTCTTCCGCGCTTCTCAACATTTTTGAAAATAAACAATTCACTTACTTAATATAATTATGAAAAATCGCATTCGGTGAAGCGTTCTATATAGTACACCGTGTAAGAGTGTAGCAATACTGAAACAACATATATACAAACGACTATCTAGAAAAAATTCCATGAAGACAATATATCAGCAAGTACGTAAGGAATTATGGCTAGTCAAAGTTTAACTTCTGTTTATATTTGCAGAAATCTCAACAACCTTTAATTCGGCAAGTGATCACGAGGCAACCAATAATGGTTGGAAATACAAAAATAGGCGATAAAGAGACTGTCGTCAATCAACCTGTTCTTGAGGTAGGTCAATCCTTTCAAGTTACGGTCCTGCTTGCACCATACACACTTTACATTTTAACTACCACTTCTTACGATTCGTTATAATTCAGATTGGCTACGTCTTTCTTCTATGCGTATCTTGATGCGAATCTATTAGATTAGGGTTGCCAGGAGGGTCGCATAATTACGGCGAAATTTCCTTCTTGGCTACGTTAAGTACCTAATTTGTAGACTGAACAATACTAGGATGGCTGGCTGCTATTGTCACTGAAAACTGAGGACACGTTTTTCGGAAGGCAGGTTAAGTTGATCCCACTTGTGTAGAAAACAGTCGTATAATTTTTTTATACCAGGATGTATGTGCCACTTGCCCACAATCCCAATAGTGGGTTATACGGTCTCGCATTAGCATATTTTACCAACAATTTGTGTTTCTAGACTAACCTTCGTATCTCTACAACATAACTCGACTCAGTGTTGTTAGAGTCTATTGGTTTTGTGTTTTTTTTACCTTACTTTCCAGTGTAGGTGGGCTACTACTGCCATCCATGTTGCAAGATTTGATTGCTCTACAATTAAAAGAACACGAGGCAGACTCGAGAGTTAATAAAAAAAATTAAAACTCAGACTCTAGTAGCACTGAGTAACGGGGAATTGTTCTCAGGATGCTTCGTATTCGGCATTATTCGTTTTTTCAGCACAATTACTGATTTAACAGTTTCAATTATGGTATTACAGCAGAAGCCCATACCGCCGCCGTCCCAGTCGCCGGTGCTGACACCAGTGATCAAACCTGTACCGTCGGCCACTCCGCCGCCGCTTCAGCCCACCACTTCGCAAGAAGACACCCCGTGGATATGCCATTGGCGGGGATGCGGCAAGTACGTATTACGAAGCATATTGTTACGAAAACGTGTTCTGAGGAAAAGATACATTATCTAGATAAAATTACATTGTGGAGCGTTTAAAATCATATACACCTGTTGTTTTGTTAAATGCTAAACTTTAATTTTTAATCGCATCTCTCAGTCCCAAGACACAGGCTCTCGCCTAGTTAGGGACTCGTTGTTCTTTAGAAATTTTATTTGGAAAATTGTGTAAAAAATAAAATTATCTTCTGTTTGCGACAGCATAGAAGCACTTGTGTAATCTCTTGTATCCCTCACTGTACAGTCGCCTGCAAATAAATATATAAAATTTCAGATTTTCAAAAATAAGTGTACTGAGATTGTAACTCAGTACACTTATTTTTGCAAAATCATTTAAAGGTACATTTAGTTGAAAATCAGAATTTAGGTGAATACCGCGGGCAGAAGCTAGTTCTATAATAATGCAGTGTCGCTTGGCAGGGCGTTCTCGTGCGCAGCGGACGTGTTCACGCACTGTGCGCGCGCGCACTGCCCCACGGGCGCGGGCGGCGAGGCGCCGTGCCTGTGGCTGGACTGCGACCGCGTGCCGCGCCGCACCTTCGCGCTGCTCAACCACCTCACGGACAAGCACTGCACGCCCAGCGTGAGTCTAACACTTACAGGGGAATCTTCATTTGTAGCTGGAAGAACGAACACTGCTGAACGTAGGCCTTTCCCATTCGGGGAGTGGCCGTATACAGCACTTTCACTCTGTTCAACCACCTCACGGACAAACACTGCACGCCTAACGTGAGGTCCGTAACTCAGACATATCATCGTCATTTGTAGCAGGAAGAACAAACACTCCTGAAAGTAGGCCTTTCCCATTTGGGGAGTTTTTTATTTTATAGCGAGACGAGCTAGTCGCTTGCCTGATGGTAAGCATAACGGCCCATAACAATTGCAGTGCCACTCAGAACTTTGAAACACAAAGGCCTGCGCGGCACTGCAGTGCGCTCGTTACTCTGAGACATTAGGTATTAAGTCTCATAAGCCCAGTAATTTCACTGGCTACTCTGCTCATCAAACCGGAACACAGTAATGCTTGCACGTTACTGCTTGGCGGCAGACTTCACGAGCAAAGCGGTGGTAACAATCGCAAAAGAGTTAGTCCTAACACTAACAAGCGCTACCACTGAATGAACGAACACTGCTGAACGTAGGCCTTTCCCATTTGGGGAGTGGCCGTAATACAGCACTTTAGCTCTGTTCAACCACCTCACGGACAAACACTGCACGCCTAACGTGAGTCCGTGACCCATAGAGAGAGAATCGTCATATGTAGCAGGAAGAACGACCACTGCTGTACCTTTCCCATTTGGGGAGTGGCTATAATACAGCACTAATGCGCTGCTCAACCACCTCATTGACGAACACTACAAGCAGCAGGGAATACCGTTGGCCGGCTGTTATGACTTATTATTTAATTTATCAAGGATGGAAAGATGTTTGACAGTTCTAAAACTAAATTCAGATCTGTCAAACATCTTCCATCTCTTTCTCATGTTATGTATTGGAAAGAGAGAGAGAGCGAAACTGAAATTATGTTTAGTTATGAAATGACAGATACGACTCCACTATAACTCTATATAATTATACAATACCTAAGTATTGGACTACAGTTTATGTATGCGATAGGGGCGTTAGTTATTTTCTTTATTCTATTCAGACTATAAGAGAGAGTGTGGCCGAGCCTAAACTTGTGCGACTTTCAATCCGACGCACCATAGTTCTAATCTCGACTCGCCCCACACCAATGACTTATATCAAGTTATGTGCGGATTATTCACACTCACTTTAAAACGGTGAAGGAAAACATCGTGAGGAAACCCGCATGTTCAAGAACCACAAAATTCAAGGACATGTGACATCCACCAAGCCGTACTGGGCCCGCGTGGTGGATTATGGTCCATACCTCTCTCTCTGAGAGAAGGCCGGTATCGCAGCGGTGGGAGCGTAAGAGGCTGATAATGATGATGATGATGATTTAAACTATTTCTCTCTAATCAGGCTCTCAAAGCGATATATAACTCGCGGCGGCACGCGGCGGCAGAAGCGGAAGCCAACAAGCCCGTCTCGCTAGGATATCCGCCCAACGCGGCCCTAGCGGCCCTCAACAAACACGCCGCCGATATGTTCAACCCGAGAGAACTTATGGTAAGTTCGGATCATCGAGGAACTAACCCTAGATATGCAGTGACGTTTGGTTTGAACGACATAAAAAAAGTTCTAGGTGGCACTGCAATTGTTATGGGCCGGCATTATCCTTACCATCAGGCAAACGACCAGCTCGTCTCATTACCAAAAATATAAAAAAAAACAATCATTTTTGCCTAGATATAATGCGCTCTGATGGGCTAAGCCACCGCCTCGCGCAGATTTCCCGTGCGCTGATATAGATTATAGCAAAATCAATACATTGTTGTGAGATCGGATAGTACAGTATTTCATCTCTAGGGGTTAGTATCTCGATGGTTCGGATGCATATTGATAACTAAGGCAAGGATAAATTACTGGGCATATGAGACTGACTTTGTTTTTTTAACAAGATTATGATCTATGGTACTGTCATTTATGAGTACAGTTGGCTGCAAAATATACTTTCAGATTTTCAAGTGTTTGCGAACTAAATGTTTTGCGAAAATAAGTGTACTGAGTTTCATATTACCTCTCGTATGCCCTATAATTTTACTATTGACTCATGTAAGGTATATGATGTATATTGTATACTTATGTATGATTGTCCAGTCATTGTTGTCAGTGTTATATCAGGAGCTATGTTTAATGTGTCACTTGTTTCGCTCCAAGACATGCAACATCCGTGACATATCATTTCATAAGGTTCATTTAAAGTTTTGAAGCAATGGCTCAGTGCTGAGGTCGTCTGGTACAGAGCATATTCGAATCCTTGCCTAGCTAGCTAACACCATCAAATTGAAAATCTGTCGCCATGAAGCCATCGGTGTGTTTGGCGGCCGCACTTGAAAGAGTTCTATTTTAGGTTTAGAGTATTTACCTCCGATCACATCGTCATTGAACAAGGGACAGAGTCAAAAGCCAATCTGTCAAAAATTAAAATTTAATACTACAACACACTTGAACTGTCCGAGAGGTTATATAGTATGAGGAAACATTATGGTACACTCTTTTGTCCTGTGAAGTAGTAATGCTTATAGATAGGTATATCTAATAGATAAATCTTTCAAATCTCACTACAGTTAGCCTATTTCTATCACTGTAATTTTATACATCCTATAACTTCAACCAGCCGAGATTTGGACCTTCCAGCTTCCTGTTCCTCTTGAGGTAAACTTATATTGGGAACTTATTGGGCCGTGACGTCATCGGACGTCATGTTACTTGACACGTGACGCCCAGATATCGAGATACTAACCTCAAGAGATGCAGTGACGTTTGGTTTGCACGATATAAATTACACCATTTTTGCCTAGACACAATGCGCTCTGATTGGCTAAGCCACCGCTTCGCGTCGTTTCCCTGTGCGCTGATATGCTGAGCGCTGGTATTATTTATAGCAAAATCAATACATTATTGTGAGATCGGATAGTATAGTATTTCATCTCTCGGGGTTAGTATCTCGATGCGCCCAGATGACGTCTAGGCTGCTTAGCGGGAGAAAAAGTAAAATTAACATAAGCTTCGAAGCCGATTCACTGCTCATTTATTAAGACCGTCTGGCAAGCAAATCCTAAATAGCGCGTTTGATTCCCGGCTGCTGCAAAGATGTGTCTGGAAATTATTTTCCGGCTCTGGGCGGCTTGACTAAGCTATGGTTGCAAATACCGACACGTAGCGTCCACAGATGGCATCGCGGCTGTAAGCAAAACAGAAAATGTAACGTTAATTTCGAAACTTCATAGCGCTTGTAACCATATCTCAGTTCGTTAAATCGTCTGACACGGAGATCCGGAAGTCTCAGGTTCAAATCCCGGCAGCTGAAAATATTTTTGGTATGAATAAATTTACAATAATTTTGAATCTGATTTAAAAAAAATCTTTTAATTATGTATATCCCTCATGCTTTTGTAACACCAACGGAGGCAAGAGCAGCTTTCATTCTCAATTCACACTACCCCTCTTATGATACTAACACGCACACGCGTGCAATGTGTGACGTCACTAACGTGTATATGTCGGCGTGCAGAACAGGGCCGAATTGAGCCGACCCACGGCACCGGAGCCTACCACGGTGAGAATGGCATCGTAACCAGTAACGACACGCTTTTGAGATCGTATTACATGGGGTCTAGACAAGTGCATACCGTACACATTACCTTCGTATCATTAAAAAACGTTGAATGCAAACTCCAACATAATTCGACTCAGTAGTATTCGAGTTATAGGTTTCGGTTTTTTATCAACTTTCGAGTGTAAGCGGGCTACCTCTGCCGCTAATAGGGAATATTTTGACTTCATTTTTTTAAAAGATATCAATCAATTCGTTTTTTTATCAGAATCAAATGTCTATATAGGAAAAAGTGGAAATCGAACGCCAGAAACGTCAAATATGAGAGTCACAGTCGGGCGTATCTACTGAGATCTGAAACGGCCCATAATGCCTATATTGGGCAGAACAGGTGACATTACACGTTCTGCGCGGGCCGTAAAGACAGCAGACAAAAACATGTATTTTGTTGATTTTGAACATAAGCTGAGGCAGACTTGAAACTTGATAAAACAAAATATTTAGACTTTAATTTTGGGTAGTACTGAGTCGAGTTATATTGGAGTTTGCATTTAAGAGTACGAAGGTAAGTCATTTTCTACAATCAATAGCGAGAGTAGAATAGATAAAAAGGTATGGAATTGACACAAAGTAACCATGGTAACTTTTCTGTAACGATTGTAGAAAGTGACTAGAGGTCTAGATCCCGGGACGCAAATTCGGAGGTTGTTTGTGTTTTGATTTTATCGAAGGCGGTTTTTAGAAGCAATTTGTACCAATATGAATTTAAGATTTAATCAATTGAATTTGATGGTATCTATTTTGTTGGGAAAAATATTTTCTGTTTTTATTTTTAAATATTTTTAGTGTTATTTATTGGAAAGAGACTAATTTTACCAAAATTAGTCAAGTTACTGAGCTACAGAATCAGGACCAGTGTGTTTTCTATAAAATTATTTATAGAAATGCTGTTGTTGGGACCAATTATTGCTTGCCATCAATACTGGCAGACCTCTGAATTTGCGGCATCTTAGTCGCTTAAAGAATAATATTTTATAGAAAAGTAATAACGTTAGAAAAATATTTCTCATTAATTAAATTAGTTCTTTTAGCGACTATTTTGTGTGTTTGTGAAGCTTCTTTGTTTCGTGTTGAATGCATTTTGATTTTGAATTTTGAGTTTTTGCAAGGTTACGCTTATGCTGTGAGAAATGTGTAGATGTAAAGGCGTATTCAGACTTAAGCCTTATGGGCTACCTACCACCTGTGAAAAGAAAACCGTCTGGGTACAAACCTTCATACAAATATGGGCGATATTTCTCTCTACCCGCTTATATTTTGTGTGTGTTTTTGTGTTTGTTTTATACTGATATTTTTAGATTTGACTTTAGCTTGTTACTTCCTATATAGCATGTTTTTTTCAATAAATACTAAGATTTTAAACTAATTGGATTACTGAATCCAGGTTTAGGTGTGAATTGACAGAATCGAGACCACTGGGTCTCGATTCTGTCAATTCACACCTAAACCTAATTTTAGTTCAGCTCTCTTTCCAATACATAACATGAGGAAGAGATGGAAGATGTTTGATAGATTTAAATGTAGTTTTAGCTCTCAAATAACTTACATCCTTGTTAAATTAGACACCACTAAATTAGTTACCGCTAATATTACACTAGAAACATGCAAGTGGATTAATTTGACAGGTCTAAAATATATTCCATCTCTTTCTCATTATCTCATTTAGAAAGAGAGATTGAAACTAAAATTAGGTTTAGGTATGAGATGACAGAATCGACACCACTATCAACTTATAGAAGTTGTTTTTAGAAGTCCGCTTTTAACACCTATCCACCGATTCCGCCAAATATACCTATTTGGATAACTTGATTGTAGCGATAGAATATACGATGGCGCGGTAGGTTTCTTCAACCTATAATTTTGTCCATTTGTGACCAGTGGTCATTTTTAATTTCTCTCTGCATGATATTCAAAGACCGTTCACTAATAAATTTCGAGGTAAGTAACGTATTAACTAAGGAATCGATATTTAGATGCAAAAAGGGCTGATAAATCGGTTACGATCGTCTATCGATTTTTGAACTGTCTATCGAGCGCGCTAGTCACTTTCTCTTTGAAGGGTTGTTTCATGATTATTTTTCGTTCAGGATGAAAACGAGGGCCCCGTGACGAAGAGTATCAGATTAACGGCAGCACTCATATTGAGGAACATCGTGATCTACTCTAATACTGGAAGACGGTAAGTTTGTGGCCCATAGGCCTATGCCGAACTCTTTATTGCCAGTAAATTTACAGCGTAAATTTAACTGCCTTACTTTAACACCTTAAGGCGCTACCCTGAGTCAATGACGTTCATCTTTCTGTCCTCTTTGCACACACTGTCGGTTTGCGTTGATGTAAAAGAGAAGGAAGTCCGCGCAGAGCATTAAGATTGAGTAAAAATGCAAAATAAGCGTAAGTACATCAAAATTAGATGTAATGTGTGAAAATGTACCACAAACAAGTTTTTTGTCATTATATAATACGTCAGCCGTCACGTGAAAAATTATCTATGTTGCATGACAATGTATGATAAACATCAAAGATCAACGTATCACCAGATAGAACTTTGTGTACCAACAGAGTTTGAGTGATTTTGCGGAAACTGTAACGGAACGACGTAACCTCATCGAGTTTAGGCTACTTTGACAAGTGCAAGTACTCTGATCCTAGATGATGTCCAGGGCCCTGATGTTGGAGCCGGAATGTGGCCACAAGCTTTTTTATAAAAGTTTTTTGTCTGGAAAAATATATTTTTTCCAAAAACCTGGGTTGAAATTTAAAACATCAACAATGGAGAGGCACAGGCAAACCTAATCTCAGATGGCACCACCATCGTTGGTATTTGTCATTGATGTCTACTTTGATGGTTAATGAATTAAACTATAACCAGTAAACATCGCGCCTTATTAATCATTAGATTTGAAATGGTCACTACATAACATAAAATAATAATAAAATTGTTTTCCAATAACTTTTGACGAGCAATGCTTTGATCCACAATTTCAGTCTTTTCTCGACGTGTGTATCTTTATTGTTACATTGAATTGCACTTTACAGAGGCATACTTTTTTGCAAAGACGATTGTTTGTTTACTCACTAAAATTTTATAATGAAGTTTCATAGTGAAACAACACCAGCGATAATGCGCCACCTAGCGGGATAAGTAAGCGGTGTTGCTCCCCATTATTCACAAGTTTATTTCTAACTGTAAATTTCTTTGCAGGCAACTTCGTTCGTACGAAGCACACCTCGCTTGCATTGCGCTTAGCAGCGTGGAAGCTTCTCGAACGATCGCCCAAGTTCTATACGACATGAACAACATTTGAGCAATGCAAACGGCCGTACCTACCGGCTGAGTCGCTCGACGGAGGCTTGTGTGAATAAACTATACCGAGCTAAGTTTGAAAGACACTGGGTTCAGTGAATTAGTTAATTTTTTGTGAAAAATAAAAATAACCATTGTCGGTTCATTCAGTTACTATTGCAGAAATAATATCCTGCTATGCAGTATTAGCAAACCAGTTCTGCATGTACGGAACTTTACGATGGATACAATTGACAAATCGAATAGTTAAAATTAGAAGTACACGAAAAAAACGAAACAGCCTTTTCTCCGAGAAGTATAACTAGTTTCCGAAACTAGTTTTGCATATTTGTGGGTTAGCAGAGTTACTAGTTTAAGTTTTGTTTATGCTAACTAAAAATTATCCGTTCTGACTGATATTGTTAGTAAGAAAGCGATTTCCTATACCATTTTATCAACAAGCATTTCTTGCATTTATATATTTCCATTTTTCTATATTTTACTTCTGTATGCGTTTCTCAAAACAAGGTTTACCTACCCCAATTTCGATACAAATGTCTATGACATCTTTGGAAAGACTTAGTCGCCACATACTTAATGTATCAGCTATTTGTTACCCGCGACGGAACGGAGAAGGTACATGCGTTTAGGGTGAGAGGTTGTTTGTTTGTTTGTTAGTGTTGTCTATTAAAATACTCCCGTTTAACTCCGTTTCCGTTTAACGGTTTGTAGCGGAGTAAAAAAGGAGTAAATGCTAGTAACTTTGCAACGTGAACGTCTTTTAATTTTTACTGTAACATATAAATGTTCTTTGAGGTCACCTAAATTAGACTAACCTTGGCATTTTTAAATGTTTACTCCAAAAAACCTCAACTCAGTGCTACTTGAGTCTATAAAATTTGGTAGGTTTTACTAGACTAGCGGTTTAAGCGTGTAGGATTTATTATCTATGCTGTTATCAAAATATCATGCTCAGTTATTGTGAGTAGCTGCTGTGGCAAGCTCGAATTGACGCAATGTTAGCGTATCTACCTGCTATCTATAGGTATATGAGGTAGAGTGGAGTTGAGGTAGTTTCGAGGTAATGTTTAAAGATACAAAGGTAAAACTTTAATGGTCTTCTAAAAGGGCCGGTTTGTGAAAAAAAAGTGATCCGATTTTTAAGGTACATCCTAAAAAGCATACATACTTTTCAAAGTATGAAGATTATAAAGCTATCTTGAGTCCTAAACTGTAACCAATATTAAAAAAACTATTTTTGTACCTAAAATCTGTATTTGAATGCGACAGTTTTGTAGTGAAATGTAGCGTCTAAGATAAGTGTATTATTTATAAGATATGAGGTAAGAATCTACAGAAAAATAAAGCTATCTGGAAATATTTGCGACTTTTATTTCATCACTAGCTGTGCTCCGCAGCTTCGCCCACGTAATAAAAGTAGCCTTAGTTACTCCTTATAACATCAGCTATCTGCCTGTGAAAGTCCCGTCAAAATCGAGCTGTTTCGGAGTTTCTGTTAGTGGGAGGACTAACTCTTCTGCGTGTGTCCGTCTGGGTTGTTACCACCGCTTTGCTCGTGAAGTCTGCCGCCAAGCAGTAGTGTGCAAGCATTACTGTGTTCCGGTTTGATGAGCAGAGAATCCAGTGAAATTACTGGGCTTATGAGACTTAATACCTAATGCACAATGCAACCTACTTAATACACAATGTATGTTGTTACTGAATAAATACAATACAATACAATACAATGTCTCAGGGTAACGAGCGCACTGCAGTGCCGCGCAGGCCTTTGTGTTTCAAAGTTCTGGGTGGCACTGCAAATGTTATGGGCCGGCGTTATGCTTACCATCAGGCAAACGACCAGCTCGTCTCGTTACCAAATAACAAAAAAAAAGATTAGCCGGAACAAACAGACAGAAAGACCGAGAATAATGCTGCGGCCGTTCCCTAGATTATAGTAGGTACCTACCTACCTTTAGCTGGTAGGAATTTACGGCACCCACGGGAAAAGATGGTGTGGCTCTATTCACATGCAGAAATCACACAACCGCATGAGGTTCGCACGTGATTGGCTCGCGCCTTCAATGTAAATATAGCGTGAACTAGTACCTCCTATCGTATTCTATCCCATGTAAACACTTTTGCAGTTTCTATTTGGTATCGGAACAAGAGTAAAGAAATACAATACCAATCGTCCTTTACTATAAACATTTCCTCTTCGGAATCCTATCTGGAGCCAACTTCCTAATGCCGGAAGAAAACCGACAAGAACGGTGTATATTTCTTCTTAATTTCTTTCTCACAATAGAGGTTGACACGACCGAAATGAAGACGGATGACCTCGCGCAAAACATTGATCAAGCGCCAAGCGGTGCTTTTCTTTGTTTATTTCATAGAAGCAATTTGTTTGAGCGCAATAAAATTCAATCATTTTGTTTAGTAAAACATCATTTATTCAGTCAGACAACATGGTTCATGTGTTAGTAACAGAAAAACAATTCTTAGTTATTCAGACGTCTGTACGCACAAAAGGTACCTAAACATTTAATAATGAGGTTTAAAGGACTAAAGGGTAAGGTAAACTGAAAAAGCTACAGGAAGAGCCTTAATTTTTCAAAATTGGTTACGTGTATATGATATACTTAATATAGCTTTGAACAGATTAGTAGGTACCTATCTACAAACAAACTACCTCTTTATAAATATTAGAATCAAAGACTATAAATCTGTGATTAGAATAGATAGGTACGAAAGCCTCGGACTGGAAATCGCACATGACAGATTTAACTGAAGCCGGATTCGTTTAGGTAGGTTACTTAGTAATAATTGGCACTACCTAGCAGAAATAGAAAACGAACACAGCCGAGCGAATTAAAGCCGCACGCACGCCAATTTCGCCCATATCTCTGAACTTTAAAGGTCCTGCTATAACCTCTAAATTCCCCCATCTGGGTTCCAGCAGTAATTTAATAGGAACCCTTGATACAGCGTCCATTTCCACATGGTGACACAGGTCCGCAATGAAGACAGATGGCCTCGTGAGATACATCGATCAAGCGGTGCTTTCTTTTGTTTCTCCCACACCGGGATCCTAACTTATTTTTACGGAGACAGTGCTAGTTTCTATAACAGTATGGGTTCTTTCACTGTAAGAATCGGGCACACAGCATGTGTGCATTCATCAGCGTGTTGTCTGTATGAAGCATGAATTCTATATCAGCAGGGCTAAGATGCGCGCCACGACAAAATTTTACTGGCATCATTTTATTCACTGTTTTGTCTCGCTCTTGTGCGAATATGTGACAAATATGCACGTGTTCCAATTCGATGAGCAAAGTAATCAGAGAAATTACTGGGCATATGGAATGGAATGTAATTTTATGAAATTACATTCCACACAAATATATACATCACAAAAATTTCGCTTCCAACATATCAAGAATTTCGCAGCCAACTTCGATTGCTCCCATAGCCTAGTGGTTAAGGCGTCTGGCCCGGCAAGCCAGAAGACACAGGTTCGAATCCTGTTGGAAGCGAAATTTTTGTGATGTACCTATATATTTGTGTGGAATGTAATTTAATAGAAACATACGCTACTGACCTAAGTATTTACTGTACGGTGTGGGTAATGTTGTCCTGTCTGCTAACCTAATCTTAGGTGATATCTTTATGTATGTTTGTAGCAGCTTTGTGCGTGATCTGTCTTATTTATTTGTTTTAGTAGCTTAGTGTTACTCACCCTTTTGTTTTGTTTCTATAAAAATATAAATCTTTCATAACATGAAAATAATTTGAGATAATTTCATGTCTCATTATAAAGGTCACATCCAACAAAGTACAAACTGTGCTCATTTTACTAGAGTTCGATTTCGATACAACTACTATTGATCAAAAGTTTTTTATAAATTAAAATAATTTTCTATAATACCTTTACATCAATAATTTTCTTAACAGTCAAGGAAATCTAAAGTTGTTATTGATAGATATTTATATTAGGTAAACCTAGCTTACCATTATGCATGATACTTACCTACCATTTCTTCAGGAACAAAATATACATTATTAAGATAATATTTTAAGATAACATTGATAACATAAGTCGAGCTTCTATCTAAAAACAAAATCCTTAGTATTCTGGAAAAAATTTTCAGTACCTAATTTGTAATATTACCTACATATTAAAATAACTAAGCACGTCTTATAGGTAAGCAAAGATAAAATAGGTGCCTAGGTATAGGTAGGTAATGTTGTTAAATCCTCCCTACTAAGTACTAAGTGCTAACCCTAGACTCGAGCAAAGTCAACATAATACCTAAGTACCAACATCGGTCTTAAGTCCAATTATAAACAACAGCCTGTAAGTAAGTAGGTACTTTAAATAACCTTAGACCTAAGCCTTTAAACCTTAAAGCCTCTAACTCCTTTAACTAATAGGTAACGGCCACAGGGAATGATTTATGAAACCTAGTTAGTTACCCTAATTAGCCTTAAGTTATCTTGCCGCTAAAAAGGTGTTTAAGGTTCGGTTGCTACCTATTTAGATTTACTTCACTTTTAAGTCAAATTCAAGTTAAACTTGGGACGCTACTTGAGTCAATACTGCTTGAGACTCAATTAAAAGCTGACGCCGTGGCTTTCACCTTCAGCAGCGGTTACGTTTGAGATTTTTATATATAGTGTTGAGACCTACAGACTAGAGATCATATAGGGTCTCTAGTGGTCGGCAGCTCATAGTACCCAGCTTTCTACCCATTCTTCCCTAGCCATCCTATCTAGGAGGGAACAGAGTGATTTTCTAGTATTCCGTTCGAAGATGAATAAGTGAAATCTACTATTCCAGTCTATTCCACTAAAGATCTGTCGATCTCAACACTAAACAGCTCAAATGTAATCATGCTTATCTTGTCCTCTTCGACCTCGACCTCTGAAACTAAGCAAAACAGATAATTATTTTATTTATACCTATATTTATTATTTCATAAAACATTATTATTTTTAAAATGTATTTTTATGTTACAGAATTTTCGATATTTTCATGGAAGCTGCAAAACTATTTTTTAGATTCTTTTATATTATGTGACAAGCTTCTGCCAGCGGCTTCACACACGTGGAATCAGGCTAAAAAGATATCCTCAAGAATTGTAGCTTAAATAAAATCAAGTTTTAGACTCTGACAGTGGTTATAGCTCCTAGCTCTGGCGTTAGGGTTAAATTATATCGCTATAAATTAGATTACAGGGTTGAATAACCTAGATACCTACATTGCAGTAACAAATAATCTAACAACGTAACAACAACGAGCTATGGAGAGGGCTATGATGCTCGGGGTTTCCCTGCGTGATAAAATCCGAAACGAGGAGATCCGCAGGAGAACGAAAGTTGCCGACATAGTTCTCAAAGTTGAAATGGCAGTGGGCAGGGCACATCGCTCGCAGAACCAATAACCGATGGGGAAGAAAGGTTCTCGAGTGGCGACCACGAACCGGAAGACGTAGTGTAGAACGACCCCCCACTAGGTGGACTGACGACCTTGTCAAAACAGCGGGGTACCGTTGGATGCAAGAGGCGAGTAGTCGATCCAAGTGGCGTTCTATGGGGGAGGCCTATGTTCAGCAGTGGACGTCTTCCCGCTGATGATGATGATGATGATGATGATGAACAAATAATCCACAAAACCAATGTAGGTAATATTATGACGTTTTAGTATAGACTAGCAAGTGACGATTAAACCTTTAATAAGTCGCTATTGCATAGGTATTGGTTATTTTGACTTTTATTAGCATTAGCATGCATAAGGCCATCTAACAACTCTCAAACATATCTCAAGACCGAGCTTGATAACGCACTATAAACACGAGAGTCGACACCGCTTGACTAATATAAACGAGTTTGTCCAATTAGTTACCGAGACGGGTTGTTATGAGCGAGTAATTAAAATTTCTCCTATGGTTGTGCCAATTATGCTCTCCTTAATAACCGTTTTACTCAGATGGTGTTTACAGTTTCTAGGTTCTAGGAGCTCTACATTATGTTCAAATATATTTCAGGCAATCGATTACCGACGACTCACGCTGTAAAGCTAAGCTTATATTAGAAATTGTGACACAAATATCAGACATAAATCTATACATCTTAAAAAAAAAAGAATAAAATTGATGTGTCTGTTTGTAATGTCAAAATAACAGCTTTTTACTAAATGCTGTTTCCCAATAGCTATAATTTGGGAGTTTTCAAGACGAAAGTGAATAGGTTTCTTCTAGGCAAGCGTGCTAAATCGTCGACCGCATCTCGGTTAACATCATGTGAAATAGGGGTCCAACGTAAGCCCATTTCAAAAAAATGCATATGAAAATATAGACTACTTATAACTTAATACTTAATACTTATAACAAAAACACATTTTTAAAATTTTTTGTCTGTCTGCCAGCTAATCTCCGAAACGGCTGGACCGATTTTGACGGGACCTTCATTGGCAGATAGCTGATGTAATTAGCAGTAGCTTAGACTACGTGAGTTATGCCGCAGAGCACAGCTAGTGTTTTAGAAGAGACATTTGATCACAATATTATTATATTGGCGTAGCCGTTGTAGCGACATTAATTATCGTGTCATATCCTACTAATATTATAAATGCGAAAGTGTGTTTGTTGGTTTGTCCTTCTTTCACGTGAACGTGATTTTTGGCATAGATATAGTTTATGGACCGGAGGGTAACATAGGCTACTTTTTATATCGGAAAACTGCACGGTTCCTGTGAGAACGCGGGTGAAAACCGCGGGCAGAAGCTAGTACTGTTATAAGTGCAACCGTATATTGGGCCATCGAACGTGGCCACTTCTCTTTACCCTAACTAGAACCTTTATTGAACTCAAATTCTATCTGCTAAGTAAACAATCAAATAAACAGACAATCAACAGAAAAATTAAAAACTCTCGGCAACTACTTTGAAGTACGAAACAATTATAGATTTTTATTTTATTCACCTAAGGAATAATTTCCAACATGTAAAATAATTCGTACCTTAGGAACGAAATTTGATTAATAAAATCTAGAAACTTTACTCATCACAGGGAAAATTCCATTACCCCTAATATGCCTGAGTAATAGACTGAAATTCAAGTGAGCGTTGTAAGAGGTAATTTAGATTTCAAACGAATTTTATGAACTGGAACTCATAACTCAATTTATTAATTCTGAAACTTGGAAAGACTCCACGACAACTAGGAATAAGTACCTAGTAGGTATTTGTTCAGATTGGTATTAGTACCTACTTCAATCTTAGGGGCAGCGTAGACGCTTATGCAAACGTACGTTTGCTTGTCAGAATAACAACGCTTTTGCGTCAAGCGCGAATTTCGTGATACTTCGTGATACGTTTGCACAAGCGTCTACGCTGCCCCTTATAGGTGACACGCAACGGCATCAGACTAGATAAAGAAAATTTTTAAACGTTAGCTAAAGCGAAACTGTGCTGTTGCAGGTACCTACTGTGCCGATGCTTGGTGACAGAGTTTTTGCGTGAAAGAGTAACAAAAATCCATACATCCATGTTCCAAACTTTCGCTTAATATGTTAGGATAGTTTTATACCTATAGAATACATCCCTTCATAGAAAGCTTATTTTCGTTATAAGATTGGTAGGTACGTAGGTAGGTATTCAAGATCTATATGGACTTAACAAAAATTGCATCGCCTCAAAATCGTAAATTATTTTGTTTTAAACTTTCACGGTTATTTACTAATTCATACATTGTAACGGGATATTTACCGTGATTATTACGGGATTATTGAGCGATTGTATTCCGGTGACCATGATGCTTGCAATAGCGTCGAAATATCGTGCATGTGCTCATCGCTCAATAATAATCACGGTAAATATCCCGTTAGAATTCGTAAATTATTTTTTATAGATTTTAAATAATAGTTGAGTTTAGTCACTGTCACAGTCAGAGGTATACGAATACCTCTTCTAAAACAGATAACTTATCACAAGTAAACATTTATTATGTTCGGAATCCCACAATTAACGCTGAATTTAACAACTAGGGATCGTCCCAAAGCATAGTGACAGCGCGCAATCAATAAATCCCCATCAGCCGGTAGAGCGTGTAGCACGACCCTTATCAAGCGAACCTGGCCGTCCTGGGACAAGGCCTACTGTGATTTGTAGGATAAACAATTGTATGGTTCAATTTATTTTCTAATTCAACAACTGCAGTGTTTTTTAAACTATTCAATAATGAGATGAGCGGTGCGTTTGCCTGATGGTAAGCATAAAGCCGGCCCATAACAATTGGTAACACTTTTTAAAAAATGTGTCACTGTCCACCAGTGGTGGACAACGGGATTGATCACAACTGCAGCGGTTAGGTATCACTCACAACTTTAAAACACAAAGGTATGCCCGTTTTCACCAACCTGGGACGCCTAAATATTTAGGAGATGGCTAGGGCAAAAAAAAAAGTTTCACCAAACTTAATGAGCGTTGTAACTGTTCATAATTAGGACTTTGCTTACATTAGGAGTTACTTAGGCGTCGGCTTATTCGTAGTTGGTGAAAACGGGCGTAAGTCACATGTAATTTCACTAACTGCTTTGCTTATGAAACCGGAACACAGTAATGCTTGCACGTTACTGCTTGGCAGCAGACTATACGAGCAAAGCGGTGGTACCCACCAAGACCGACACTCGCAGAAGAGCTGCCCTACCTAGTTCATTTTTTAGAATTTTTAGGTTAGTCACTCTTGCCTGCTGTTATACGACGCTGTCGCTAATAGTGAATCCACTAAGCCTTAATCAAGACGGGTCTGAAGTGCACCTGCCAGAACATTCGACGTACTGATAGATGCTGGGCGAGAGATTTTAAACTTGAGGGTCATAGCTAACCAGACCTCGAGAAAAAGCCATGTCAGAATCCTTCGGGCGGCTTAAAGATTTTGTATTTCTTAACACCAGGGCTGGCATCGTGTGCAATGTGCATATAATAATTATATACGACAAGGAAGTGGGTATATAAGACGGGATGTGAAGAAGTCCTAGGCGAGTATGGCAAATAGTGAGAAGTGTGTGGAGAAGGATTTGTTTGTAAATGTAGCTATACCTGTCTACTGTCGACTGTCCTAATTCATTTGGGGTCGGCGCGGAACAGTTTTTCTTCTAATTTCACTTATATCTGCATTAAAACCGCATCCACCTTTTATTTAGTCTAATTTCCTCTATCCTTCCATGCTTTAATTTTCCGATAGAGTTTTGCTAATGTTATGATAAAATTAAATTAAAATTTCTGATAAAATTAACATAGAAATAACCGTTAATAGAACAGTGATTAGATATAGCTTAGAAAGTTACCCGGCTTGCATAACACAGGACTCTAAATTTCTATCTATTTCAGGTTCAAAATGTTATAAACCGAAGCACGCTCGGAAAATATTTTAACTTTTAAACCTCTAGTGGCCGCATTTTTAACATTCTAAAATTGGAATTGATGACACGTAGTGGAGTACCCTTTTCGTTACGGCCATCGGAGCTGTGGTTTTGACTTTTAAATAGGGCTGGCGTCATACTTTATGCTTCAGGAATCGGGATGTATGTGTGTGACTTATGGGAATAATGTGATGAAAAATCAGGAAATGGTAAGGTTCATGTTTAGAGGACGTGTTAAAATTTTCTAAATATATTGATAAATTCTTTATTGAATTAAAACAAAAAAGCTACGATCTCCGTCAGCCAGCACTCGGACAGACAAATTATTCAAATTTTCGTGGTGATTAACGAAAATTTGAATAATTTGTCTGTATTCACTCAAGTGCTTACTCACGCCTTTGACGCACGACCTACTATCTTATGGTAGGAACTTTTACCTACTTTATAGTAAAAGTTCCTTGCTCGTAAGTCAGTAGGTTATGCGTCAATCATAATAATAAGTAAAAGTTCCTGGGTTATGCGTCAATCATTAAGCGAGACCGTGGCAAAACTGATAGCAAAGCAATCATGTAAAGGGCCTCATAGCCAAGTAGGGTGTATCTAGTAGGTTAGGAATTTGTCTGATCTTTTCGTGGCTTACTTACAGCTTGTGGTCTGACTGGAGCCTTTTTTTTAATCGGACCAGCTGTTCCAAGCATTAGCGATTACACACGAACTATAATTGACCTCTTTAAAATATTTTAGATATTATATACAGCCTGAGTTTGAATTGGTATGAAAGTACCCGAAAGGGGATCAATCTACTCCTGGAATTCAACAACATTTGTTTTACGACTTTTTGAAATTCGATATTTTTCATTGAATAAAGTTCATATAAAATTTACATCAATATTCTACTACAGAATTTCCGGGCAGCCCTAGATCAGCTGACTTGAACTCCGTTGAACTTTGCTGAAATATGATGCTGATTAGAACACACTTAGAAAAAAAATACAGAAAATGCCGCGCACTTCACGTTTGAAGTTGAGTTCATTTTTTTGTATGGAAATTTGGAATGCCTTATTTACAATGGAGGTTCTCATAATTATTGTCAACTATGGTCCTAATTATCCCCTTCTTGGATAACATACCAATTCAAATTCAAACTCACCCAGTATAAGTATATAGGTATAAAATGTGTTACTACCCTACCTACCCTAGGCGAGATCGTTTCTTCCAGAATTCTGCCAGGTCTCAACACAATCTCACGCCAATGCAGCTAATAAAATAAACAATCACTAATAAGAAGGTACATTAGGTACTCTCCAATGCTAAGTATACTGTAACCTATATAATAGGCTACATTTATATCTCTATGGCTACATTTTATCCTGATTCCAGGCCCAAGAAGCCACAAGCCGCGAGGCAAAAGCTAGTTTCCTATGTGTACAATTGTACATCTAATGAATAATGTACATTTTTGCAGAAATACTGCAACTTTCTCGCGAGGCAAACGACTATCTGAGATATAAAGCATCCTTCTGAAATTCATACGTCTTTACACGTCACGCAATATTGCGATTGAGAGAAATTGGCTCCTTTGTCAAACTGCGCATTTCACAAACCTTTTCACACGTTTTCGACCTTTATAAAGGACGTCAAATCTACGAGATGCTACCCTACTCAAAGCCCTTGCTTAACTAAAAAGAGCATTGACAACAAAATATCGATAGGTATATTATAGCGCAATAGTAAAAATAATTAAGGGAAAAATTCGGCGCGCCGCATCAAGGCGGGACACTTGTACATTACTGCTTGGCAGCAGACTACGCGAAAGCGGTGGTAACCACCCAGACGGACACTCGCAGAAGAGATGGTCCTACCACCTGGTAAAGATGCTAAAGACACCTGTAATACGCTGAGTAACAAAAAACACAACCCTATCTAAAAATATATGCTAAACAAAAAGAGCGGTGACAACGATACAGCATTCAATTTGCATCGGTGAGTGCAGGTTGAATATTGACGTAGAGTGGTGGCGGCTCGCGTTCATAGGTTGCGAGTAATTGAGCGATTTTATTGGCTAGCATTTTTGAAAAGTGACGTCACGCATCTGCCGTTCGCATATTGGAAAGCTTGGTCGTAACTATAATACCTACTTGCTGTGCCATCCAGAACTTGTTAGTATCGCATTGCAGAGCTAAAGCCTTTTCCCCCCTAATGTATAAATGGTTTTAGCGTCGTTCGACACGGTTTTCGACACACGAAAATAACTTCGCGAAAACTAGTTATTCGGTCTATGCAATGAAAATTGAGCTTCATTGTGCGGCATTGTGAGGAAATGCAATTGACAAAATATTATAAGTAAAACTTGTCATAGCAAAACTAGTTTTGGAGATTAGTTTTCGTGCTCGGGAAAAGAGTTGTGTTTTGTTTTCGAAAAAAATCAACAACCTACTTATTTCTAATTTAAACTTATCGAACTGTCAATATGGATCGCAAAGTTTCGTAGTTGCGCTGCTGGACTCGTGATAGGTATGGATATAGATACCCCACTGGAAACAGATATTATTTATTTAGGTACTCTGTGTTCTACCTAACAGACCGTATCGTTTCTAATTTACGAAATACTATATACATATTGTTACTTACTCACTTATAAAAAAAATTATATCGTACGAATACAATTTAAATAATGCAAGAAAATAATTATAAAATTGTTGAATAGATTAACTTTCAAGTTTAAAATCTACAAACATATAGCTTACATTTTAAATTAAAGTTTCCTTTGAAGAGCACGGGACCACGGATCCATTACTTAGCATTAATACAATATTTATTCCCTCAACGTATCTGGGAAGCTTACACATCGGGGTTTTCGTAAGTTTCAAAGCTTCAGTGAAAGCAGTGTGCCGAAACTTTAGTCTGTATTGAGTATTTCGAAACATTTCACTGTTGTTCATAATCCCGGCCGGCTTATCACAGAAAATATAAAAAAGTTAGTACAAATTACAGTTTCGGAGCAAGTTGTTCTTAATTTATGAATCCATTTGAAACTTTCTCTTCGGCTTCGCACGGAAAACTTCACATCAATTATGTATACAGTCGGTAAGAAAAATTTTTCACCTTCGTTGTTTTCAACACAAATGTTTTAATTTGTTCTTTATTTGTTGCGTGAAAGCGTTTTTGGTTAATCTTGCGGTGGTTTTTTTATACTTTGGTAAGTTTTTTATTATACTGTCCTGTAACGAGACGAGCACGTCGTTTGCCTGATGGTAGACACAACGCCAGCATGTAACAATTGCAGTGCTATTCAGAACTTTGAAACACATAGGCCTGCGCGGCACTCCAGAACGCGCGTAACTCTGAGACAATTAAGCCTAGACTAATTTGCTCAACAAAACGGAACACAGTAATTCTGACACAGTAATTCTGGCACATTACTTCTTGACGGCAGACTACACTCGCAGAAGAGTCAGTCCTGCCACCCCTGATACTAATAAATAACGAGACAAAGCTCATGACAAATAGCACGAGAGGTAGGTATGATAGAAGTTAATGACGCAGAAATCGAATACATCTAAGAGTAAAATTGTCTAAGCCTCCTAGCTTCCTTCGAAGTGGGACAAGAAAAAGAAGTTACACACTGCATCGAAAACGCCTGGAGGAGATCTCCTGAAACGCAGATCCCTCCGAGATCGAACCCTCGCTTGAAAAAGCTTCAGCAGAATCATGTTTCAACCAAATTACTACTAGCCACGGAGCCGTCAAAAAAGGAATAAATATGCCCGGAAAAAGAGTCGGACTCTTTTTCCGGGCATATTTATTCCTTTTCAGGTGTAACATGCTCATGCTTTTAACATTCATTTCAACACCAAAATCGAGTTACAGCCAGGCAATTAAATTTACCTCACAACTGGCCTAAGCATTTACAGTCCGAGTAAATTATAACGAATTCCATAAATTAAACCCGGCTACCGAAAAAGCTTATTTTTTTTATTTACTCGGGCCGTTTGACCATTCGCGGGGTTTGGAAGCCAGCGGTGGGTTAAGTCGCGGATTAGAGAGGCGCAGGCCTAAAGGCCTAACTGTTTCACATTTTGAAAAGTTTATTAAAAACATTGGCCAGCGGTTGGTGCGTTTAATCCATGTTTATGGTTCGTTGTTTAACATTCATAAATTAACTCGATTACCTAGTTTAACGTTAGGTCTGACGGTACATACGTTTGTACATGAGATAGTTTCAACGGAGCTTCCTCGTAGTCAAACTGGTTTGACCACGAGCAATTGTTTTACGTAAACGTGAGGAGTTTACGTAAACTGCATATAGCATGCTGAAAAGGTACAATATCAATAAAGTTTGACCACGAGGAAAATTCCTCGTGGTCAAACTATTTGGCCTAAGTAGTTTGACTACGAGGAAGCTCCGTTGAAACTACCTCGCATGATGTTAAGCGACAATGTCATCGATAGATGATGAATACGCTATCTAGAATAGGACCATCTCTCAAGTGCAGCTGCCCGGAACTAGGCAAGGTAATTAGGTGCTTGGCGATAGATTTTAAACTTGAGGATGGTAGCTAGGACAGACGAGCACTTGGTTATTAAATTAATTATGAATTCTGCGCTGCGCTAGGTATACAATGTGTATTAGGTTCAGCTCAGAGAGGGCTACTCGGCTGGATAAGAGAGTAAATAATAATGAAGTTGGGGGTCGACTACTCTGAGCTGCGAAGTAGGTCAATACCTACCTACAACTGGCCTGCAGAATAACAAAACATTCAAAGTATCCACTACTCGTACTACTAGTGGCTACTCGCGGTTTTACCCGCGTGATTCCTATAGGAATAGTACATTTTTTTCTGATAAAATGTATCCTAATATGACAGACTGTGTGAATCTCGGTTCCTCTATGCCAAAAATCAGGTCGATCCGTTGCTCCGCTGCTGTGTGAAAGGACAAACTAACACAACTACAAGCAAACGCTAGTTCGGAATAGTATGGAATTTGTAATGTAATCCGTCTAACCCGATTGCCATAGGACAAAAACATATCTTATCACACTTTTATTTTCTGTTGTCTACCCTACAAATACTTAATTTGTTATTATATGTTAAATAAACTTAGCCAAGTCAATTGGGATAATATAAGGATTCCAACGGTACCCCATAAATCCAAATCTGTTCAGGAATTTAAAAGTTATAGTGGAGTAAAGAAACATACATACATGAATCCTGAAAATATTACACTCCATTTTTGGACAGTCGTGTAATTAATATAGCGTTCTCAAAGTCTCAGATCTTAATTTCCACATACACAACTAATCTTGTAGAGGATTACTGTGCTCCAATGAACATATTATAGGTACACCTAAATGATAGGGTCACCGTTGACCTAATTCTCATACGGCGTCGAGAGCAAGCAGAAACGTTTTCCCAGTAAAAATATTTGCTCTTCACATATAGGCTTCCACATTTATAAATAAAAGTGATAATATTGATATAGAGGTCAGGAGTGCCCGCATTAGGTCTCGAGTGTTACAAGTGGCGTTCTAGCATTCTACCCTAACACTCATAGAAACGCTATTAATTTAAAAACGTTATTAATTACTTGTCAGTAACTAGTGCAACTTTTTGTCTGAGACCAACTCTTTGTCAGCTAGCTCAAAGTTGCGCAATGAGCTATGAGAGGGCTATGCTCGGTTCCCTGTACAATGAAATCTGGAAAGAGGAGATCCGCGGGAGAGCGAAAGTCACAGACATAGCTCTCAAAATTACCAAGTTGAAATGACAAAGGCCTGGCCACATCGCTCGCAGAAGCGGCAACCGATTGGCAAGAAAGGGTCTCGAGTGGCGACCACGAACCGGAAGACGTAGTGTAAACTGGCCCCCCATAATGTGGACCTACGACTATAGTTAAAACCGCGGGGTATAACGTCGGTTCAAAAGCTTTACTGTTTTTACTATAACTATTTATCAGACTTCAAAAAAGAAGGAAGTTCTATGTTCGACTGCATGTATTTTTTTATGTTTATTCACTGATTTCGCCGTCAATTGTGGACCGATGTTGAAAATTATTTTTTTTTGTTTGAAAGGGACTCTCGACGTGGTCTCATATATTTTTATAAAATATCACCACCAAAGGTGGAAAAATTGGGGATGAAATTTCAATTATCGCGGTATTTTCAACGAAGTCTGTTCAAGGAAATATTATAAAGAAACCATGTTCAACTTCACAATTTAAAAATCCATTTTCTCCTGTAAGGTGTTTCGAGACAAATTTTTACCCACGCGTCGGTAGCCCCAAGGAATTGCCAGGATTAAGGCTCGAACAAATGTAATAGGGCCGTAATAACACTCAGGTGTTCTCGTACATATATGTAATGAGAAAGGTGCTTTACTATTATGAGGTTAGGGCAGGCGGCGTGAAATTATCGTCGTTCTGTAAAGCTTGCTGGATTTTATATGTACTCGTAGCTATTCTTCTATATAAAAGTTGATGGTCTAACAGATCTAATGTAACACAAAGTCTGTTAGTTGAAGGTTATGTCGTAGTTTTCATTTAATTAAGAAAAAGAGGCACTAGAAAGTTTAAATATTTCTACATAGGTGCCTATTTCTTTAGACGATTAAATTTCCTTTTTTTGGCTACAAAACATATGATAGTTGTCGCTCAAAATATTGAGCATTTCGAGACAAGATAGTTTCTGACGTCGTTTTTGCGATTTTTTTACAAGATTCAGGGCGATTTCTATGTAATATTTTATAGATACCTAAGTCTTTTCTATAAACACTTGGCTATATATTTTTCTTGCTTGTACTATCTATGAAAACGGGGATTTGTGCGAAGAAAAACAGGTCTTTTTCGGACGTTTTGCTTTAGCCGCCCCTTAATAACAGAATTTGTGATTTTAAAACTAATAAGGGGATGTTAAATTGTTAAATAACATGGCTTAAGTAAGTACCTACCTATATTTGTTACCTGGATTCGCTTATGGTGGGATACCTTCCTTTTCCCTTTTCTCCATAATATACTCATTAGTTTAACAATCAATAATTATTATTAAAAAAGATTCCGTGTTTTATTGGCACGGAGGACTTGATGGCTGCAGTTGTTCTCCTTTATAAAAAATATTAAATTTATTATATTTAGGTCCACATATTACCGTAATATCTATATATCCATACCTAGAATTCGGGAATTTATCTAAAAGAACCAATTAAGAATTAAAATTAATCAATTAAGTCCTAAGGCTGCACTGCCTGCGCCTGTAAACTGACATGACAGATATGAGATAGTCGCTCTTGAAATAGACGAAAATAGCGCACCTCTGAGCTATCATCGCTTTAAAATTATAATAGTAAGACATTGGTGTCAATTCTTTCATTTCACACCTAAACTAATTTTAGTTTCGTTCTCTCTCTTTCCAATACATAACACGAGAAAGAGATGGAAGATGTCTGACAGATCTAAATTTCGTTTTAGAGCTGTCAAATATCTTTCAATCTTGATAAATTAGATGCCACTGAATTCATTGCCATTAAATTTACACTAGACACAAGCAAGTGGATTAATTTGACAGGTCTAAAATATATTCCAACTCTTTCTTATGTTATGTATTGGAAAGAGAGAGAACGAAACTAAAATTAGTTTAGGTATGAAATGATAGAATTGACACCATTGTTAAACTACCCTTATACCCAAAGTCACGTGGATCATTCACATTGCGGCGAGGTATTAAAGGCATCTATTTTTGCCCCGCCATACTATCACGTCTTGTAGATTGATCAGCAACTGTGATGGATGGGGAAGCGGGGAGGCTGATGTATGTTTCCACGTTTACGGAGATGTTCAACCCCCCATCGGGTCGAAGATCAAGTTCTCTTGAGTGTTGTAAACATGACTGGTAAGTTTTGTGGGTTAGGGAGACGCTCGACTGTGATTGAAAGGCAGTCCGTAGTTATACCAGATACCTTACCTTACAGGCTTAACATAATATATTCCGTTCTTTTCTTATGTTGATAATTAGAAAGAGACATCGGCCTCGACTCTGTTGTCACAAATCGACAGCGAAAAGCATCGAAGATAGATTTAAAATAGGTTTTACAGCACAAATATCATACATTCTTGACAAATTAGATGCGACTAAATTCATGGCCGTAGAATGTATGCTGGTCTAAGTAGATTAATTTGATAGGTCTAAAATATATTGCATCCCTTTCTTATAGTCTAATTTGGAAAGAGAGAGAGAGTGATACTAAAATTAGGATTAGGTTTTCGACCAATCGAGTGCTGTACTAAAATAACATCAAGTTTGTGAGAAACAGAGTTAAGGACAATAATTAGCAATCACAGCACAATACTTCAACACCCTCCAATTTAAACTGGGTTTAAGTGGTAGCACCAACTCAAATGAGAGCATCCGTCTGAGAGGGTACCACCACTTTGCTCGGTTCATTGTCCGTAGTCATACTGCATAGTCCTACAGTCAGTGGCGTATTTTAGGATTCAGCGCCCTGGGCCTACATGCCCCGCCGCCCTTTTTTTGACAATTTTAAACTGAATCGAAAGAGACAAAACACAGTTATCATTAATAAGAGCCTTAGTTACGTAGTCTTTTATAAATTTCTTTTGCTTGCACCGCCCCTAGAAGCCTGCCGCCCCGGGCCATGGCCCTTTTGGCCCAAGGGTAAATACGCCCCTGCCTACAGTGTAGTGTTCCGCCACAAGCAAGCAAGTAGTGTTCATGCACTAATGTATCCCAAATTGATGAGCAAAATAGTCAGTGAAATTATGGTGCATATAAGACTTAAGGCATATGTTCTAAAAAGTTCTGGGTGGCAATGTAATTCAAATTCAAATTCAAAAGTCTTTATTCAAATAGGCCCCAAAGGAGCACTTATGAAAGTTAAAATTACTCTAACAGCGGGCCTCTGCAACATTCATCTACCCGAATCACAGACTAAAACTAATGCTGTCTTTATCAGAACATAATAAATGACAAAGACACCAACAGACCCAATCCGTGCTCAAAGTCAACGAACCTTCCAGAAACCCACCGTTCCCGTTCCAAATTGGTATAGGCCGAGCAAGAAGAAGGGCAAGAAACTCGTCACGGCATTCTTTTTAAAAAAAGTAGTTTTTTACAATGATTCTAATGCTAACAACTAACAATTTAAAGTTTAGTAGTCGCCAGGTGGCTCCTGAGCTGTAGTAATTGAAATCCTCTCCATTTCAATTATTACATTGCCACCCAGAACTTTTCAGAACATTTGCCTTAAGTCTTATATGCGCCATAATTTCACTTTATGCTTACCATCAGGAAAACAACCAGCTCGTTTCTTTGTAGATGTAAACCAGGCTTAAGGAAAGGTAATTGTGTCACTAAAGCGAAATTGATGACCGAGCTTTTGGAAGAACTATTAATCTTCTGTGACTCGTTTTTATTTCACATCTTATACGAAAATTTTCCAGACTAATCTAGAGTTAGTCAATATTTTATTATGCTAGAGATATAAAGGTATTGGCATAGGTTTCGGTTCCGTGGTAATAAATTAGATGTTTTAACAATAGAATTGCAGCCTATTGTTAATTACACAATACAATACATACAAGCAACTTCTTTGAAATTCAGGTAAATTTCAGAAGCTAATTTAAATGAGATCTAGGCCAAGCTAAGCAAAAAAAATGATAGAAATTAGTAAAGGAAAATTCTTTATTAAAAAACGCAAATTAGCTCTTCTTACTCAAGCACTGAGCTAGCCCCCCACCAGAAGCCGCAAACTTCATAGGATCCATTTCAGGTGGTGGCTTCTTGTCCACTGCGCTAATCAATCTCTTAAGTTTGGCTATAGCTTGTGCTGGATTTAGACCTTTAGGACACGCTAGCGTACAGTTCAGAATGGTATGGCAGCGGTAGGCCTTGAAATCATCTTTCAAGTCATTAAGCCGTTTCTGCGTATCAGCATCTCTAGAATCGATTATCCATCTGTAAGCATGCAGCAAAGAAGCTGGTCCTAGAAAGCGCCTTCCATTCCACCAATATGAGGGACATGACGTAGAACAACAAGCGCAAAGAACGCATTCATACAAACCATTCATTTTGGAATTATCATCAATGCTCTGCGCATACTGTAATTGTCCACCCATATCGGTGGGTCGGACCAGGTACGGACGGATACTGTCATACCCTTTGAGAAAATGCGTCATGTCAACAACCAAGTCTCTGATAACGTACATGTGAGGAAGAGGGTGTATAGTGATTGTTTTGTCTGGAGGTATTTCAGTTATGCAAGCGAGGCAGTTCTGTCCTTGAAGGTTTATGCCACAGGAACCGCAGATGCCTTCTCGGCACGATCTGCGGTAGGTCACTGAAGGGTCCATGTCTTTAATTTTATTCAAAGCATCTAATACCATCGATCCGCAAGTGCTGACGTCAAGGTCATAGCTTACGAGTCTAGGTTGGTCTTTAGTAAGAATTCCGTCGAACCGGTAGATTTTGAACACTCGACGAGGGTCAACAGTGGGTTTTAGAGCTTTGGGCGGGGGGGCGACCGCGGATTTTTTGTCCGCATAACTTCTGAAGAAAAATAAGTTTCTGTTCCCTATAATTGGAAACTTGGACATGATTTTTAGAAATATATATCAAAATTTAATAAAATTCCATTTGACTTTAATGCAAAAATAAAATTATAGATAATTGATAATTAGTCTTGAATGAAAATGCCAAAATTAGTAGTATGTCAAAATCTCTATTTTAAAATAATATTTGTTTGTTAAATTTCATCGAAGGAGTTTCATTATAGATTTAAATAGGTTTGCAATAATTAGAATACCTTCGAGTAAAATGTATAGAATAGAAACCGTCAGATGCAAGAGGCGAGTAGCCAATCCAAGTGGCAATAGAGGAGGCGTATATTGAGAATTGGACGTCTTCCATCTCATGATGATGATAGATCCATAATAAATAATACTAGGTTTCAAAAGTGGGTGCGAAACTTCGAAACATCGCTAGTTTTATCTATACTTCTAACAGCAAAACCTTTTTCTAGCATAAATGCTAAAATAGCACTAAAACAAAAGGTTACAAAAGACAAAAAGAACATTACTTGTTAAGAACGTTTTATTTTAACTGAGATTTTGGAAATTCGAATAATTAATCTTAAAATTAGATACAATGCAGTCAGTGCTACAGACAATGCCACGAAGGCAGCTAGCGCCAGCACTGCCATCAGTTCTATGTCTAAGTACTCAGGCCAAGACATGTTGGCGGCGGGAGCACGGAGGTGGGATGCTCCTTTATGTCGTAGAACATGTTCTATCCACCAAACGGTACGGTTCAAAGCACTCTCTGGCTGGTCACGTAACTTATCTCGAAACTCAGCCATATTGTGACGGTATCTGTAAAAGTTACTCATTTTAGTCACTTGTTTTAGTTATTTTTAAGCGATGTTGTAGGTAGCGAGATTGCCAATATGAGGGAGGCGATTTTCCTAATCCTATAAATGACCTTGAAACAGGCGAAGGAGGACATAACCAATACCACTGTAGCATGGCTAATGGCTATCTTCCACCTTCAAGAGGATAATATGTCCCCAAGCACCTATCAATCCGTTCTGGCAACCACTCTTAAGAGCCGGTTCTTATTCTAGGTTTGGTATAATATATTTACTATCTTCGACCTTCAGTCATGATCACAGATCAGGTGAGATACTATGAGATATAGGTGAAAGCCACTGGCGGGCATTTATTGTTTATTTTGTTTTGTTTTTGGTGGCATGTTTACTTATCAGCCTCTTACGCTTTCACTGCTGGTATTCCGGCCTGCTCTCAGAGAGAGAGGGTATGGGCCATAATGCACAATGCGGGCCCAGTGCGGCTTGGTGGATGTCACAGTTATATCCTCGAATTTTGAGGTTCTTGAATATACGGGCTTCCTTGATGATTTCGTTCAACGTTTTAGAGCGAGTGTGGCCAATCGGAAACTTGTGCGACTTTCAATTCAGCGCACCAAAGTTCAAATCTCGACTCGGCCCGCACCAGTGCCTTTATCAAGTTATGGGCGGATTATTCACTCTAAATGGTGACGGCATATTTATATGAATATGGATATGCATGGATCCACTCGGAATATATTAAGAAAATATAAGAATAAATGAAAACAAGAGCATATTTGCTAATGTGAAGTGTGGGGATACTCACTTTGGGTCGTCAATCACAGTGTTCACAGCACTCACAAGTATATCTTCGGTCAGTTCTTCCATTAGTAGCCCCACTCCAACTTTGAGAAAAACATACATTTCTACGTTGTACCATTGGTCTCCTAGAACGGGAATTCCTACGAGAGGGACTGCGCCGTTTAGGGCTTCGTCAAAGGACTGCAGGCCTCCTTGTGTGATGAAGGCTTTTATATTTGGGTGCCCTGAAAATGTATTGACGATTTAGAAAGGAATATATGATTTTATTGGAAACTTTTTAGTTACTAATTAAAATTAAATAAATTGAATTACAAATTTCTTAGTTCCCTGATCTTGGTCGAATTTGAGGTTAAAACTTTGCTTAACATATTCATATGAAAGTTACACGAAATTAATTATTCATTATAAGCACTAAAAATTATGTTGTGTTATAGTGATGTATAAATTTCAATTAAAAATGTTACTTACGAAGTAAGTCAGATTGAGGAAGCCACTTTGCTACCTTGGTATTATTCCCCGTCCCAGGCAACTCATCACTGTCCCATTTCAGCAGGACATCGTACGGTAGCCGCGATAATGCGTTTAAAATCACCTGAATCTTCTGAGGTGGCAGAGTAGAGGGACTCACGTTTGTGCCCAAACTGAAGTATACAACACCTTTTTTTGAGGAGTCGAGGTAACTTTCAAGGTCCTGGAATGGAAATAAACGGATATTAGTTAGAGATTGAATTATAGTAAATATTTTTTTTCCGCGTGTCTAGCTCTCAGACATGGAATAAATATTACATACAAATATTTGTTCGGTTTGTTCTGAGTTTGATAGAATCCGCAACCAATGAAGTCGTGAACAACGTGATAGTGTGGACAGTGGTAATGATGCACGCCATAAATGAATATATAACAGGATAACGGATAGATCGCTACATCTGCATTTATACATCGTCCATCCCACAAATTATTTAGTTCACCCAAGATCAACAGTGATGGATGAAATATTGAAAATACAAAACTAAAAGTATAATTTGGTAGGTAAATATCCTACTTAATACTATTATTATATTTATGTAGTAGCATATTGTTAATTTGCTATATATTTATTTATTTAAACGGCATGAGCCACTTACCATAATAATTAAAGGTATGAAATTAACAGATTAATAAAATACATATTTGAAAAGGTCCCTAACATTGAAAAAAATAGGCAATACTTACAAATGAAAAAATGCTATAAATTATTCATATCAATAAAATGAAGAAACAAATTGTCAATAAAATTAAAAAGGAAATTGTTAATGAAATATAAAAATTATACACAGCCACATAACAATGACACCTAACAGAAGAAGATTCAATAAGTTGAAATACTAAGTTTTGGCAATACAATTTAACAAACCTTAGGTAAGTCTTTTCGAGGCTTTTGATGTATTCCTCCAATAAAAACAACACTTGGTGGAACCGGACGGTTCATTTCCCAAATTGGATATACATTTATAAAAAACATGTGCACGTTGTTACCCAGTTCTTCCAGAGATGGAGTATCCGGTCCAAACAACCTCTTCACAATTCTGTTTTCTTCCATTCTAAAACTCGAGAAGAAGGATTCAATTCTATATACATCCCATAAAACTCGAATTTTGTCTACAATAGTCATATAGGTCAATTTCTGGTGCCAGAAATGAGGATAGATCAACTTCGGATACATTGGAACACCCATTACGTGGTAATTATTTGGAAGTCCTCCTAAAGAGCTCACTAAAACCATTGGAGCCTTGAACGCATGAGACAGAGATTGAACAGATTTAGAGACACCTTCACCTATAATCAGGTCGAAACGAGTCTTCTTCTGTAACATATATTGTACTTCTGGAGTTAGCATCTGTTGTTCGAACGATTTAGCTATAAGCGGAAACATTTTTAAAATTTGTTCATATTGGTCTTCTTTCATGCCTTTGGTCGTATCAGAATTCATAACTCCTTCCCTCCATGCCTTGTATGAACTCTCATGAGTATCTATTTCCGTTAAATTAGCTGGTGCTTTTCCTTTAGGGAACATCGGGTCTGTGGTTATGAAGACTACTTCATGTCCTCGTTTTATCAGTTCTTTTATGATGGGATAAAATACCACTTGATGGCTGATGGAGGGTGTTGGTACGCAAACTAATACTTTGGAGGCCTCAATGAACGTAAAGCACAAAATAGTAAGCAAATAAATTAAATACATTTTTATAATTCGTAACAAAGGATAAAATACCTCTGACAGAGTATCTCTGACTGTGCACTGTAACAAGCAAGCTGTGATACTTATGGAACAGATAAGTACTTGTTTATGTATCTTAAATATATAAGTTATTTATACTATCTTAATTTGTCTGGACGAGAATTACAACAGTCATCACTACTAAATTTTACAGTCATGTTCATTTTATCAGCAAGTGATAATACTAACAACTTTTTGTATAATATATTGTCTTTATCCTACTGTTTTACTTGATGATTAAATTTTGATGTATTATTTTATACAGCATGTACCTATTTTAATAACTAAGATTTACTTACTAATAAGTTGTGTTTGATCTTTTATTATCTACTTATTTATGGAGAAACTTAAAATGTAAAATTTTATTTATT
The DNA here is from genome assembly GCA_907269065.1 of Crocallis elinguaria. Taxonomy (NCBI): domain Eukaryota; kingdom Metazoa; phylum Arthropoda; class Insecta; order Lepidoptera; family Geometridae; genus Crocallis; species Crocallis elinguaria. The sequence goes on from OU026076.1 coordinate 7,992,901, forward strand.
TTAGAGAATGTATAAAACCCCAAACATGAGCCCTTTAAGTTAAATCTTATGTCATTTATAGCTCAAATTATTATATTATAATAAAATATATTTTTTGGAGAACTGGAAACTCAAAATACTTGTCAGATGCAGAAGGCAGTAGGCTCTTTGACACAGCATAAAGCATCTACTGTCAGAATAGTCCTTACTCTGCAGCTCTAACCACAATCACCAGTTGAGGTTTTTTGTTTTTTATATTGATAAACTTGTAAAAATCGGACCAGCTGTTTCTGAGATTAGCCGGAATAAACGATCTATTACCAACAGACTAACCGGGCTGTCCTCCTAGTTGGATAGTTAGTATTTTTTTTCGTGAGACAGACAGACAAAAATTTTGATAAATATTTTTGTTATAAGTACTATAATTATACTTTTATATGCATTTAGTAAAAAGCTGTTATTTAGACATTACAATCATACAATTCAATTTTATTTATTTGTATAGATATACGAGTAGACTGTAATAGATAATGTAGATGAAAGGTAGTCATTAGTTATCTTAGAAATATTTTTCAAGAGTCAGTCTAAAAGCTTGGCCCAATTTTTAAGTTGAACTCACGGACCAACAGACAGACCGTAAACATTCGTTTATATTTAGTAAGGTTCAATAAGGTTCAGTATCAGGTATAAGGTTCAGTATAAATTAATTAATTTATATTTCACGCCAAAACGATGCGAGACATTGTCCTTGTCATTAATATCTTTGCTTATCATTGTTTGTTGACTGTAATGAAATGATAATTTGAAATGTGACGAAGCAACAACTGACATGACGAGACATAACACCTTAGTCATTCAAATCTATATTATTTCTCTGCGATATACAAATTGTCCGTGCGATAACTAGTGATAAGCTATAGGCAGGGCCGGATTATCCATAAGGCAAAGCAGGCAACAGATTAGGGGCCCCGCACACTGGGAAAAAAAATTGATTCGAGTGAAAATTAAATTTGAAGATTTGTATGTAACAAACCCTCAATGACAATATTAATAATATTGCGTTGTTTTTCATATTATATCGTCATATTTCAGTAAATTTCAGAACGCATTTCTAATTATTATAGCATAGTATTATTATGGTTATAAAAGGGGGCCCGAGACGTGCATTGCCTAGAATTGACATTCAATCATTGTCTATATTCTTCAAAGAAAACATCTGAAATTATGAATTAATTAATTTGAAAAACATAAGTTCTTCAACAGAAACAATAAATTGTAATACAGAACGTACAGCTACCACCTAATTATTGTCAATACGCCTAATGTTACATAAATAGCGTGTGACGTTAACGCAATAGAGTGAATAGTAAATGTATAATGGCCTTAATAGGGTAAGTCTACCCGTATGCGACCACTCATCGTAATTACCCGCCCAATCCTCGCCTACGTTAGATAGGTTACTTGGAACCTCGCCTCTGGCCTATCTCACAGAGATATCTTTGTTACTTACAGGTGCAAAGATTAAGAAACTTAAAGTTTGCAAAGGTGAACTTGAATTAGACCTTCAGACACAGACCAGTAAACCTAGACGCCGCATAATCGAAGTTTTGCATGAGAACACAATCGTCAAATGTTGGTGGGGGTCACGGGAAGACGGCTTGTTGTTATTGGTCAGTTTAAAACTCGTACATCAAACGAGTGAAGACGGCATGTTGGGATTGGTCCGGCTGGGTGGCGTTAAGCAGTGATAATGCTAAACCTTGACGAGCAGAGATGCCCGGCTAAGCTGAGTATATATATATAGATTTGATGGTCGGTGCCTTTAGACTATTCACACTTGGCTATCATCATTCTCCGCCGGAAGACGTCCTCTGCTGAACACAGACCGTCCATATAATGGGGACGGTTTGCCATAATACACCATGGTTGGCAGCCATCTTGGTGATTGCAGTAGATTATGATATTGACTGAGAAGTCGGGATAGGCAGCAGCTCGCGATCATCATAGCACTCGATATATGTCCTAATTCATGCAGGCGGTAGCGTATTTTTTAGCTTGCCTGGCTAGTCATCAGTGCGATGATGACTATATGTAAAATAGAAAATTTACTCACTAGTGAAGTCGTCCAGGTGCACGAAGAGTTGCTATTACCTATGTACCAAAGGCGTTATAGACGCCGTACACGCTAGAGTTTGCATAATGATGATACAATTTATATAAGGTTACATGCAAACCCCAGAGTGTACTCGTATTTGATAAAACTGTGCGATTATCCTCTCACGCACATGCAAACTGACGGCATATATGCCAGGTTTTGGGTGGCTGTTATGCATAGTAAGGTTATAAGATAACCATAATGCTACCCTACCGTGTGTAGTCTTCACTACTGATTATATTCTCTTTGCGACCTGAAGTGTCGGCTTGCCAATCTACAGACCTGTGTGTCACAATCTCGACCCTACTCAACGATACCTTGACGGGTGTTGTGATATTTAGTCAAGAACACCTCTAGATATTATGTAGTGGAAGACCGAAACAGAATTTAAATTGGTGATCTCTTACCGGGTCATGTCACCCTAATTCGTTATAAGATTTGACAGTTACTGTTATGTAATTTTGCGGTGCTAAAGGTTGCAAACACTCTGTAGTATTTATATTAGATGTTAGGAAATATCCGTAGAACCACATATAATAATAATTATAATTATTTTAATTATTGTATAATAAATGTGAAAGTGTGTTGTACTTTTGATCCATTTGCTATTTTGACCATAGTTTGTATGTCTCTAGTACAGCTGAGACCTTGTCTCAATAGTATCCTTCATCATTTATCCTTTACAGTTACTACGACAAGGTTCTTTATAACTCGCATGTTTACAAAATGTTTGCTTACTCCTACAAAATATGTGTTTTATGTTATTATAATCGCTTAGCAAATATCTCTTCGTGCTGAAAAAGGAAACAAGGTACAAACGAAAATAGTCCCTTTCGCCGTCGAAATAAGAAGTGGTTTGGTAAATTGTTTAATGTTAATCGTAGTATATTTATAGACAGGGTATAAATGGTGGTCTGAGATGTTTTGATTGATGATGTTCCATAATATGGCGAGGGATGGGTGTGTGGTTATGGCGTAGTACATACATACATAAAAGTATATCTTCATAGAGCGGTACCGAATGCGGCTTAGATGTGTGCGCAATTGTACGCACACACCTTGTCCACCACAATAACTATAGCGTGACACAGAAAGTTTGTAATCTTCATAGAACAAGAGGGCAATCGCGTTAAAAATTATCAACCAAACCGCTATTAAACTACGACCGCATCACAGCTTTTTGACCGTTTCGTATCGCGCTAATAGTTTTACCAAAACTTGAGACGTTTCTCGACAACAACTGACAGTTAACGCTGTCAAATGAACGGCAATAGCGAATTCCACACACCTGAACCGAAACTAAACCACAGTAGGTATCAAACCACAACTAAACCATAATTGTACGCTGTCACTTCAAATTAGCGCGATCGGGGCCCAGGGCCCCGATCGCTCTTCTTGTCCAGATACGTCTCAACTTTTGGTAAAACTATTAGCGCCATACGAAACGGTCAAAAAGCTGTGATGCGATTGTAGTTTAGAAGCGGGTTGGTTGATAATTTTTAACGCGATTGCCCTCCAGTTTCGAACCCAGCTTGTAAGCGTGCGCATCTGTATGCACACACTACAAGGGCAAATCTCGGACTGCCAAGACTGCACTGGATATTGTCCCTGTGGTTGATTATGTTTTTATATGTTCTGTGCCTGTGAAATTAGGTTACATGGGCGAAGCCACCGGGCACAGCTAGTTTTTTGTAAAATTATATTTGATAACGAGACGAACTTGGTCGTTTGACTGACTTTTAACTGCAATTGTTATGGGCAATTGTAGTGCCGTTCAGAACTTTGAAACACAAACGTCTTTGTTGACAGCTAAACAGACTAAAGCCATGTATACTATGCACGTATAAGAAAAAAAATAAACGTTCATAGTAAAGGTGAGTTTATCTGTCAACGCGCCCTTAGTATTTGCTTCACGTACCTTATCCGACCCGCGCGGGAGCACACGTAGATATCCTCGATAGGATTATGTTATAACTTCGTTAATTATATTAGGTTGGGGGCTAGTAACTATCTTACTACACTTAGTAATATACCTACCGAAGCGATACGATACGAAAACTCTTTATTGTACAGCAAAAGGATTTGCTTATAGATATCATTACCTATCCAGTAATGGATAGGTTGAAGGGATGTGATCTAAATCCTCCCTTCCCTGATCCTTGGCCGGGGCAAACTGACAACTGGAGCATAAAGCTTGTTTTCGGGCATGTTTGCGTTATGCATGTGTGTGTGCGTGCCATCTGCGACATAATATGGAATACTTGTGAAGAGTATCTATTTAATTTGACGGCCACAGCCAATTGTACAGTATTGGGTTAAAGGTTATTAAAAACTGACTACTACTCGTACAACTACTTTGCTGGCTCAGTGACCCCAAAATGGATCTTGGCCTCTGACACGAGAGAACGCCACTGGAATTGCGGTGCAAAGAAAGTGACTAATTATTAAAAATATCAAGCTGAGTACTCTGCAGAAAAACATATGGTCGTATCAGGATCATTTCCTTTACGAGGGTCAAAACCAAAACGTAACCAACAACTTTTTCCAAAAGCGTTGGTAAAGCGCTTTGTACCGACTTGCCGGATTTTATATGATCTTTAGCTCTCAGTCTATACCCGTTTATGGCGCTTGGGTGGATCTGAATAGAATAAAAATATGCCTTCATCGATGAAAATAGATAATAATATAGCTTGTAGATAATTGGCTATGGCTTGGCTATTGGCTATTATCTACAAGCTGTATTATTATCAGTAAATTAACAGCTGTCAATAAAGTTTTATAATGTTGACCAGTTGATTTAATTTGACAGATCTATGCTTTTTTTCATTCAAAATATGAGTTCAATCTTACCGCAGTCAGTTAAATTGCCGATAAAGAGTTTTCGCTTATTTTTGGCATAGATATAGTTTATGGACCGGAGACTAACATAGGCTACTTTTTATCCCGGAAAATGTACGGTTCCTAACGCGGATGACAACCGCGGGCAGAAGCTACTAATCCATACTCCATACAGATAAATAAAATTGAATACTGTTTGTAATATCAAAATAACAGCTTTTTACTAAATGCATATGAAAGTATATACGGTACCTATAACAAAACAACCATTTTTCAAATTTTTGTCTGTCTGTCTGTCTGTTTGTTCCGGGTAATCTCCGGAACGGCTGGTCCGATTTTGACGGCACTTTCACTGGCAGATAGTTGATGTTACAAAGAGTAACATAGGCTACTTTAATTATAGAAAAATAATTAGGGTTCCGCGCAAAAAAAATAAAAACCATGTAATCCAAAATCTCCACGCGGGTGAAACCGCGGGGCAGCAGCTAGTATATAAATATTACGTTGAATTGAGATGTTGAGAACCTCATCTGTTTTGGATTCGTTTAAAAAGCGTATTACTATTTAGGCATCCTCATGAGCAAAGTGGGTAGGAACATTACAGAAGGTCCACATAAATGCGTTAGCTGCTCAGAATAATAAGCGCAATTTGGTATGAATAATTAAATGCACTAGGGCGTAAGTACGTAGTTTGCAGAGCATTATGTTTCAGTTCTATTCTGAGGTGCCACTTGTTACTAAGTAATTAACGTTAAGTACTTAGCTAAGCGAAGCGGGTCCTAGTTATGGAAGTAGGTCAGTATATTTCTCTTAAAAATTAAATTTCATGCTTTACAAATTACTTTCATACGTGAAGAGTCTAAAAAGCATAAAACCTAAATGGTACTTCTGTAAACAGCTTACAAGGTACAAGCTCAGGTAAAACAGTTTATAGAAAATATAATCTATCTATGTTCCGCAAAATTTCGAGTTTATTTTTGCCAGCCTTCTGGTCTTCAGTTAAAAGCACACAAAATTTTAGTTTTCACAATTTCGTCTTCAAATTTAAGATCGGTTGACATTGCTTTATTAAACGAAGCATTGAACACTTGAAAATTAGCTGGCCCAAACAGTAGCCTGCCCAAAAACCTATCCTCTCAGAGACAGTGGGACGGGACGCTCTGTGAGTTGGATCGGAAATCGCAATGCAGTGCGCGTAGGCCTTTATTTTGTAAAGTTCTGGAGTGGATTTGCAATTGTTATTGACCAGCGTTATGCTTACCTTCAGACAAACGACGCGGTTGTCTCGTTATACAATAGTATAATAAAAAAACCGTATCATAGCTTGACAGTGAAAACGTTAAAAAAGTATGCATTTTTGGCCAAATCCCTAAAGAAAACCTCTACGGCCCAAAGAAATCTAACCTACGAAAATATCCATCAATGCGTATTAACTTTAAATTTCAAGTTAAGATCTTAACACCAACACCAACATTACGAGCATCGGAACCGGTGGGAAAACGTAACTCCCGTTAAGATAAAAGTTCACGATTTATGAGATGCTGAGCCGTCGAGAGGTTACACAGAGGTTTAAAGGAGTTGAGATAAAAGCTCTTGTCGGTTTGGGTTTTACCGTATGCCATAGGAGATGGCGCTTTGTAGTGATTGCATTTGAAGATGCTATCTACAAGGCTTCGTCTGGGTTTACCTGCTGCTCGTCTACTCTGCCGCCAATAAGGGATGTGCAAGCATTTGTTTTGTTGATGAGAAAAGTAGTCAGCGAGATTAGGGATGGACAATTGGACAAATCTCGGTCGTGATATTCCGAGAATACGCATATTTTTTACCGACAAAAGCCATTATTTTACATACATACCTACCTATCTCGAATTCCTATCACACCTAAAACACGACTGTCCTGTCAGTATCACTTGGGATGATGTAAGGATTCTAACGATACCCAATAGGTACATACAAATCTGTTCAGTTATGGTGGAATAGAGAAAAATATGGACAGTCCTTTTATGTGCAGTCGTATAAAAACAAGTATAGTAATTAAAAAAAAAACATCACAGCCCTATCCAGCGTCATTTGGGATGATGTAAGGATTCGAATGACACCCCATATATCCAAATCTGTTCAGGCATTTAAAAGTTATGGTGGAGTATATGGTGGAATAAAGAACTTACATAAATACAATAAACCCTGAAAACACTACACTCCTTTTCTGGGCAGTCGTTTAAAACATTAGGAACAAAATCACAACGACCTGTATTTACAATAATATACGTTATTTTTATTGTGTTTCCGATATTTCGGCACTGTTACAAACGCCATGATCACGGACAAACCAGGTACAGGTGCATGATCATTAGAATTTGCCCTATCGCCATTATATCGTTGCATCACAATGTTTTCCATCACCGAAAGTATGATTCGGTCAAAACCTATCAAAAACCTAAGAAACTTATTTAGTAAAAACGTTTCTTACCTAGCGTTTATGGCTTATTCCTCAATACAGTCACATGTTGGGATGCTTTCGCGATATGGCACCTACCTACCATCTTGTGATCTGTAAAGTCACACATTGGGAAAGATGTCGTGATTATACTGATTTATATATCAATTTCGAAAACGAGACGCTTGAGTGATAGTGATCACGATGTGTGGCTGAGAAACCTGTATAATGGACGCTTTTACACGTGCTTTTCCAGCCTTCCGAACACTTACAATCCATCCACACCGGATAGTTCCCATTTGTTCCATGGAACATGATACCATCCATCTACTTTCAACCCATTTGAACCTGTCTTGTCGCGCTCACCATCGGTAATCTTGGACGACCTTATAGTACATCATAGTATAGTAGGTACATGTACGGGGATGTACGTAGACGCCACACAAGTATGGTTGTAAATTAAACAAATGATGACTATTGCTTTGTTATTATAACTGTTAAATCAACTACATAGGTGTTGTTGATTCATAGATTTTACAGCTAAATGCTACCCCTGAGCTTTAGATTACGCAGTGTGTGAGCATGATTTGAAAGCCACCTGGCTGTGAGCTGGCGACGTGACCAGAGTACATTCAACATTCTATGGCGCACCTTCCATTGTGACTGTAGCTATTCAAAGTCTACGGTGAATCGAGTGAGGAATACCTTAGTCCTGTATTCACTCTTTGGAAATAGATGTATTTGGTTGCAATCTATTGAAGCTTTATTCATGGCTGATTTAGGTAAAATATGAGAGTGTATTGACTACGGTTAATATTAGTTTACAAGACTGGTAATACTGGACTAATTTCTTTCCGCTTTTCAATGTAATTCGACGTTTTAATGATAGAAATATAATCATTTGTTGTAGATACATTATTGATAAAAAGATTAAAAACAATAATTAGAAAGTAAGATTAAATCTCTCAGTTTATAAACGTCAAATTAATATACATAAATTAAAGGCCAAATACATATATTAGTAACAAGATTTAAGCCGGAGCTTCGCTACTAAGGGGCAGCTTAGACGCTCAAGCAAACGTACGTTTGCTTGTCAGAATAACAACGCTTTTGCGTCAAGCGCGGATTTCGTGATACTCGAAACGCGCGCTTGACACAACATTTTTGTTATTCTGACAAGCAAACGTACGTTTGCTTGAGCGTCTAAGCTGCCCCTAACACAAATTACGAATATTCCTTGCAGCATTCAGCTACCTCTCCCATAATCAAATCAGTGAATACTTGGAGCACGAATGGATCAGCTAGTCTTTCAGTACAGTGATTGAAATCCGCAACCATTGATAACCATTGCCCGCAACCACGCTTCAAAGACTGAAGTGAACTGTACAAAAATTATATAGGAACTATAATTGTTCGATTTTGGCTATTCACACTGGCTACGCGGCTGAATGGGCCGTCTCCGTTAGGCTAGTGTTTGTGAACACTGACACAATTCGACTGGATGATTGTAATAGGCTACAAATATGGTACGTATGATATAGAGGATTCTTGGTACTTGCCATAGCGAAAAGTTTAGGTAGGTAAGAGCACAAACCCCTTTTACACTCAAAGGCAACATTCGCGCGTATTACGTATAGGTGCATTTTCTCTTCAGCTAAGCAACCGTGCATGGCCATATCTACATCTCTTTGCACTGATGCAAAGAGATTTTAGATAGGTAGGTGGGACTCTTCATACTTATTAGTGTCCGTAGTATTAGGCTTTGTACAGACTATATTTTGCAACACAACATGCTCGTTACCCTAATCTTGTACTATTATCTATTCTGTGCCCTAATGTCTCAGGGTAAGGGTACAGTAATTGTTACGGGCCGACGTTATGCTTACCAAGAGACAAATGACAAGCTCCTTACATTATCCAATTGCGTATAAAAGTCTCGACGTCCGTTCAACTTCTGAACAAGTTAGCGTCAGTCAAGCATTCTAACTCAAAGATCTCGCGAAGGAATTCAAATAAACCACTAAATAACCGGTATATAAAATGCCCTGAACACTCGAGCGGTTTTTCTAAAGCACCGGAGCGACATCACCAAATGAGATCCCTACGATATATGAGGTACCTACACAGCCAGACTCAATTGTGCGGATTCCTTCCTTACTATAACAAATTAGTACCATTTGCTACGTACTTAGGAATTCAGTAGAGTGAGAGCGTGTGTTACTGCGGATTCACTATTTTTATTGTCCTTTTTTTGTGCAAAAAGTACTTGATTTCGCAAAATGTTTAACTAATCAATAGAATTTATAGCCACCATAGGTACGTTAGATTATGCCCGATAGCTATATGGATGGATGGATCTCAGTTATCTAGCAATAAATAAATATTTGAATTTGAATTATACATTTTCATGAAAGAAAGAAAATTAACAAGCAGAATCATTAACTGAGACATTAGGTATTGAGGCTAATTCAGATACGATTCTTAGCACTGATTCATGCTTCCAAAATGTCAAAATCGTATAGGAATTTGACGCATGGAGGAGTCGGTGGTTAGACTCGTCTCTGAATCTAAGGGTAAGTCTCATTAGCCGTCAATTTCACTGACTAAGGGAAATGAGATGTTATAACTATTTTTCTCATTTATCTCTCTCTCTCTCTCATTCATCACATGAAGTCACCCCAGACGTTGTCTGCTCCTAGTCCACGCTGAGAAACAAAAGCTCATTCTTTTAGGGTCTTATAAATAATGTATTTTATTTGTTTAGGGTTCAAAGCAATTGCTAAGAATATGGGTCAAATAAATGCCCTTGATGATAGCTCATACCCTTTTTATAAGTATATAAATAAATATTTTGTCCTTATGATTGTAACAACTACTAACCATGATAGTCATATTACGAGTAGAAACAGCTAACAAGACAAATACGGTCTTACCACAAAAAAATTAAACACACTTTAAACCTGTGTTAAACAGTGTTTAACTCCTAAACATGCCTTAGTCGCGTTTTTAAATATGAGCAACCAAAAATTCTGATTTAAGTAGTGTCTAACCGTTGTCTAACTCAATTCCGTTGTGACATAATTTCTCATAATTTTAGTCGTTTATCTTTAGACACTGTTTAACAGGCGTCTAAAAGTTGTTTTTTTGTGGTAACATGGTTAGATTTTTTTTATTGTACAAACACAATTGGAAAGGTCTTACTAATAAACAGTGTATTAATTGTGGTATACTTCATGATTATACCTTGTGTTATATTGTCAAGGTCATCAACATTAATAAAATAGTCAGAATTAACTGGATATTTGACAATACAACTTACAACTTTATACTTGACAATAAAACATTGTTGCACTAACTATGGAGTATGGTGGGTTCTTCCCTAATAAAGTTTTATTACTGGAGCCAACAATATTTTTTTAAGAATGTACCTATATGCGAGCGTCATGATCACGAGAGAAGTGCCGAAATATCTGAAAATATCAATACAAATAATATTCATGAGTATAATTCTGACTTTGTTCGTAATATCATTAATGTCCAGAAACTGTTTACATAGATATAGCTACAAAATATAAGCAAGGGATCATTCAGCAAAAATTATTCAACTAACAGCACAGACATTTTGCAAACCAATCTACGTAAAACAAAAAGAGCGGTGACCCTAACATACTATCACTTAAACTATGGCACCAGGCTGTATTCATTTGCATCCACTATAGTTAATTGTTTCAGACGTTACAGACACCCTAGGGAAATATATCTGAGTAAGTATATTTGTTGGGGAATGAAAATTGGTTTTATTTTTGGGTTTGCCATAATAACGTAATAACTCCACAAGCTTGATTGAAGTTATGCAGACCGTAGACGCTTATGCAAGTACGCGTTTTGCTGTAAAAATAACCATGCTTATGCATCAAGCGCGGCTTGATGGAAAACCACGAAATAGACAAGAACGGCAATACGGCCGGATAGTGCTGTCTCGAAGCCCTGCGTGAGCTCAAACCGACAACTGCTCCGCTTTACGCTACATACATAACTTGCGCACCACCGCTTATTTATCGCGGTGTCAGCACTGAGCACGCAGTGGTTGTGAAACAATTTTTTTGAATAGAGGTCGTAGGATCATATGTAGAAGCGGGTGCCGTGCCCGGATTAGATTTCCATCAAGCCCCAACCATAACCACAATAGATGATACGATATGCGTCAAGCAGGGATCGTGCTTTAGTCTATGGTTTTCTCGTGGTCCGCGCTTGTTGCTTACCATCAATAATGAATTAGGTGTGAGGGCTACCTTAGAGAGGCAGCCCCGAATTGCGAAGAACGTGAAGCGTCGAAACAATCAACAAGAAAAACTCGAAACATGAATCCCCGGTTTATTAAATAATTTATTTATCCGAATTTTTCCTTAGGCCTGAAAGTATTTGCAACATACTACACGTATTGGCAAAATATCAAGTTTCGAAACTTTGGACAACTTACATCGAAATTTGACAAGTTTACGTTGGGAGTCGTAAAAATCTACATTTCTGACAAACCCTTGCTATAAGGTTTAAAATGAGTAAAAAAAAAGAAATTGTAACGGAAAAAAGAAAAGCCATAGTAATAGTCGTTGGAATGGAACACATCCATTCTAGCTGAATAACGAACTTACGCACGTTCTCTGTAGTTTGGTTATTGTATAGAATTATTGTGGAAACAAAAGCATACTACAATATACTTTTACTTAGAACTTGACTAGATGAGGCATTTTACACGCGACTCGCGCGAGTAAAGTTACGTGTAGTCGATCGTACGATTGTGATATACGAGTACTAAAGAGAAGCTTAGGATGCTATTCCACTCATCAAATATCTTTGTCCAATTTCTATCTCATATATATAGGTATTTGAAAATATAAAATAAAATTTATTTGACAGATGCTCATTACACTCGTCCAATATCTTTGTCCATGGTAAGATATATACATCCTAACATCAATCAATAAAAAAAATGCTTGTAAACTGTATTCTTAATCGCTATTTTTCAATATCACAAAATGCATGTTTTACAACCCGTTACAACCCGTGTTGAAAATGTGACGCACGTAGGTATACAGCACAGCTTATATGGAGCGTTTTAACGCTCAGTAGATATGACTTTGATTCTCATTTTTGATGTTGATAGCAATGGATATACAGTTTTTTCGAAATAAACTATTATCATGAGAAAATAAATTGATTGACATCATAAAAAAATACGTATAACTCAGTACACTTATTTTCGGAAAATCATTTGGTTACGTCCACTTGAGAATCTGAATAATAATCTGAATAACAATAATTATCTATTTTTTGTTTCATGCAACATCCCAATTGTGAGACGTAACAGTACAATTATTTTCGCAAAATCATTTAGTTACGTCCACTTCAGAATCTGAATAATAATCTGAATAACAATAATTATGTATTTTTTATTTCATGCAACATCCCAATTGTGAGACGTAACAGTACAATTATTTTTGCAAAATCATTTAGTTACGTCCACTTGAGAATCTGAATAATAATATGAATAACAATAATTATGAATTTTTTGTTTCATGCAACATCCCAATTGTGAGACGTAACAGTACAATTATTTTCGCAAAATCATTTAGTTACGTCCACTTCAGAATCTGAATAATAATCTGAATAACAATAATTATGTATTTTTTATTTCATGCAACATCCCAATTGTGAGACGTAACAGTACAATTATTTTTGCAAAATCATTTAGTTACGTCCACTTGAGAATCTGAATAATAATATGAATAACAATAATTATGAATTTTTTGTTTCATGCAACATCCCAATTGTGAGACGTGACAGTACACTTATTTTTTCAAAATCATTTAGTTATACATACTATGAAAATTTGAACGTATATCTACATATTATTCCAGCTGACTGTACCTACATGTAAATTTACATGACATTATCATGACAAAAGGATATATGGACCGCTTTCTTCTACTACGTTAGTGGTTCTTTGTGTCAGAAAACTTCGTTGTAAGAATTTGAATTTGAAGTAACTTTACAGACTCGGACATAGAAGTTTATTGTGCTCACGATGGTCGGGAGGAGGGTGTAAAGGGTGCACCACCCCTGAAACGAAAGAAAACGTAGGATACCCAGTAATGATGATTGTTATAAACTAGGTTTGACATATTTGCCATCTTCGGTTACAGGCGAGATAGTCAATTGCACACAGACTTTGTACCAGGCCGAGGATCGAAACCAGGCGTCTCGCTTTTACGTAGAATTTACGTAGAAAGTAGGCTACCAGCGCCGAAATTTCGGTGCTTATCGGAGCCGGTGGCGCAGGTTGTCGGCGCAGGCAGCTGGTACAGAGTTTCTATAATAGGTACTTTGTGCCGAACCAGCACCGATGAGCGCTGAACGCGTTTGCTATTTGTTGCTCTATTTGCCAGGAAATATTGTGTATTTTATTACTATCGTTACTTACTCTTAAACTCTGGTAGATCCGCACAAGTAGTGAATACGCCGTGGATAAAAGTACAATCATGGTTTTGACATAATTTGATGCTTCGATCATGGCGTCAAACTATCTGTCCAGGCTTTCCAAAATATAAAGGCCCTTACTCGTCACAGACGGACGTAATTTGCGGACAGTCCCCGAGTGCTACTTCATTAGCATCTGAAAGGATGTTGATGCCCTGCCTGTGTACCTGAGTCCTGACCCTTTATAGGGCTTCATTTAAAAATACGATCGAGGTAAATTGATCTAAATTTATCATCGTGAACTAATTATGGCAAACCAAGCTCGTTAGCAATCCGCCCGTCCGTACTACAATAAATACGAAAGTGTGTTTGTAGGTTCGTAGGTTTGTCCTTCTTTCATGCAGCAACGGCGCAACGGATCGTCGTGATTTTTTGCAACGATATAGTTTATGGATCGGAGAGTAACATAGGCTACTTTTTATCCCAGAAAAATGCGCTATTCCTGTGGGAATCGTCGCGATAAAACCGCGGGCAGAAGCTAGTTGTTTATATCACGTATATTTAGCTACATAATTGTGATTCGCGTTAACAAGCCTTTGCAGTATTCGTAGTCACAGGGCCAGTAGCGATGTTCCATTGTGTTTAAATGCAGGTGCACATTGTCTGAGCAGGCGTCAGTTTTGATTAGAAGATTCACCAGCTATTAGATGGTCTCTATCGCCATGCTCTCGGTCTCTTTCTCTCACGAATGTATGGAATGGCATGGATATCGAATTAGGCGAATAAAGAATGGAATAGAATTGTTAAGATCTATCTTGGAGTCAATTCGGTAGGCCAATGTATCGCTTGAAGGGCGTATCGTTAGGAATAGGGCTTCCTAAAACTACAGCACAGCTCACAACATTCTTAGTATACATAGGTATTGTCTTTTGCCAGTGAGGAAAAAAGTTTTAATTGATAACTACCACGGGTTGGAATGATTCTTCCAATAGTTCTATTAGTTCTTCTATGCTGTCAGCGCCTTGTAACTGGCATTAGTAATGAGGTCGTATATTATTACCACAGGAACATTTATAGATGACAAGTTCCGATAAACACTTTTATGACTATACTTTCTCGAAAACATCGGAAATAACGTCAACAAGTATTCCTAACACCAATAAAAGCTAAAGGAATGGTGTTTCTCCACTGAATAGAAGTGTATAGGGAAACTTGCAAAAATGTTATGTACCTATCTATATCTAAGTAGGTACTTATATACTTATAGATAGGATGGTTTTTTTGTGCTCTGAAATTAACTACAATAGATATGGCAGTATTGGAACCCCTAGTTCGTCAACGTCGTTTGAGTTACGCTATACGTCCCGAGACGAGCGGGTAATTCGCCTGATGGTAAGCATAACGCCAAACCATAAATAATGCTATGCCACCCATAGCTTGGAAACACAAGAGGCTGCCAGAAGCAGTGCGCTCGTTACCCTTGCACATTGGTATGTCGCAAAACCTTATAATTTCTCTGACTAGGTACTTTGTTCATCAAACTGAAACACAGTAATTATTGCACATTACTGCTTGGCGGTAGACTACACGAGCAAAGTGATGTTACTCATCCAGATGACACTCTCAGAAGAGTTAGTCCTACACTCTGGTACATCTTACGATAATCTGGAACAATTTTCTTTTTTATTTACTTCTATTAATTAGTGTCACCGAGTCATGCTAATTTGCTGATAAGTTAGAGTGTATGTGAAGTGTTCGACAGTCGATGTAAAAAATTCATTTGTCTGACCAAGGTTCTCCAGAGCATACATAGCTGTAATAGGTCAAGAGCTATACTGCTGCTTTTATTACTAATCATTTTTGTTTTTATTTAAGGCGAATGCAGTGTTTCTCTTTGGCTTCTGCGCTCACAACTTTACCCCACAAATCACCTCTAAAATCACTTGTAGGTTATACCAGTTAATACCTTTTTTATAATTTAATAAAGTCAACAGTACAATCATATGATTACAAATTTATCGCGACATTTAACGCATATACCTTTGGTTCCTTATTTAGCAAACAAGCGCTGGTACACCAACCAATTTTCTTTAATTTAATCCTATATTTCATGCAGTAGAATCTTTGTCAAATACTCAATAAATTTTTTTTAAAGCAGGTTTCGCCTATAATTATGACTGCATTAACCAAGTAAGTATATGTTCAGATTTAGTTTGAACTGAATTATAACAAGGTTGTTGGCGTTAAATAAATAAAAAAGTTAATTGTTTTCATCGTCATAAGAATACTCTTTAGCTCCTATACTACAACTCCTACGTATCTTGAGTTGACCCAATTCCGACGCAGCCGTGAACAAAATATTAACACAATACGTCCTTCGCACAATGCTCTGTACCCTGATGAGAGTAGTTCTCCTATTGTCAGTGGAAATATTATTTACTCTTCGACAGGATAAATATATTATTATAGATATGCAAGATAATAAGGTAGATAATGAATTTGGGTAAGTATTCAGTTAAATTTCGACGAGTCTGCATCGGAATTATATAACTTAATTAATTTCTCTCTCTTTCCATCATCAGATGACCAGACAAACGGCGAAGCGATATCGATACATTGTGGATACTCCACCTTTACGCACGAATTGATAAATTGATGGTGAAATCGAGTAACAAAGTCACAAAAAAAATACAGACGAAATGAGGTCCTCATCAGTTTTTGGAAGTCGGTTAAAAAATTATATCATTGATTTTCAATGGAACAAATTTGCAAAATGCATTAAGGGATCAAATGAATGAAATTCTACTATAAACCATTTATTTAACAACTTAATATAGCCCACAATAAATAACAATTATTCTGATTCTTAGTGTACAAAGCGTCTTAAGGTTTAATTAGCCAATCTTGCTAATTGTGGGCTTATTGTGGAAATCCGGGATGTCAAGTGCCTTAAGTAAAGTACAATTATTTTGTGTTAGAAATATCCACGATGAGTTATCAATTTTAAGGATTTATGGAAACAATTTTAGGGGTTTATGGAAGCAAGCCTTTTTGGGGATCAGAATCTAAAAAGGCTAAAATGAAAAAAGGTACGTATGATTTTATGTGTTTAGGCACAGAATAAGTAAGATTATTATTGTAATAATAATCTTTGGAAGCACTAATCCGATTCTAAAAATTATTTCACTGATAGGAAGCTACCTACATTATGCATGAATGCTACAGCACAGAACATATATGGCTATAGGCTATTGTCCTGAAACCACGCACGTGAAATCGTGGGTAAAAGATAGGTAATGGTTGCAGCGAAGATCAAAACTGGTTTTAAACCAGCATTATGCTGAGTTGGGACTATTCTGTGACACTTTTTCTTTTGTTTTATTTGCTTATTTATTCATTGTTCTAGGTTTAAGTGTTCACAAATAAATATGTTTTCTGTCTTTTTTTTTTTTAGATAAAAATTTGTTACTGCAATAACCTCGGAAGCACTGACCCGATTCAAACAATTTTTTCACTAATAGGAAGCTGCACCTGATAATGATTTGAGAGCACGAGTCACGAAACTAGATAAAAACGTGTAGTGTAGTAAATACTGTGCGCGATTGGACCCGTTCTTGTCTTAAAACCATGATAATTTGATTCGCGATGTTTAAAAAGGACTCGCTAAATCTTTATATTACATTTCAATCACGTACAAAACAAACTCAGATTCGTCAAGTTCTGGACAGAGAGCTGTGATTTCTATTATATCTCCTGGCTGTCTAATGAACGAAGTTTGAAGATAGCGTGGCGATACCCGGATTACGTTGATTGGAACTTTGTTATAGCTTTGGAAGGAATCTTTTGGAAAACAATTGTGGTAAAATGTAGATGTAATCATGATATGCGTATGTATCTAGTTGCAGATAGCCTGTCTCACTTCGCTTGGAGTCAAACAGAGCAGTCAACACTAACTAATTGAAAGAGACAATAAGATCTTCTTCCGACATTAAAAACAGACACTTCCATTAAATTTTTCTCCATAGATAGGTAAATAAATTGTAGTCAAACCTTGCTTGTCGTAAGTCAGTCTAAACTAGTCTAAAGTAAAGTTAAAAAATAAAAATGTACACTTACATGTTCTTAGGAAATCCATTAGTTGACAACTAGTTAAATCTCTTTCACGAGCCAATGGTTTCTCCCATTAATAGACACTATGTGTCGAACTATTATAACACTAGCTACTGCCCGCGGTTTCACCCGCGCGGAGATAATAGATTTCATGGTTTTTATTTTTTTCGGAACCCTAATTCTTTTTCTAAAATAAGAGTAGCCTAAGTTACTCCTTATAACATCAGCTATCTGCCAGTGAAAAAACGATGTGGTATGGTTAGGCACAGAAAACGGACATGGAGAAAGCTATATTTTAGTGGTTTTATAAAAAAAAGGAATCGAAAGCGAAAATTCAGTGTAACCTATCAATATCCCAAATTGTGGATCTATACTTCATCAATAGTATCTACGTTAGTTTTTTCGGATTCAGTCATATTTACAAACTAATAAAGTACAGTAGGCGCTCGATAATCCGGCGCTCGCCAATCCGGCACGCTCAGTAGTCCGGCATTTTGGGACTCAGGTAGCCCGCTCTATAATCCGGCATTTTACACAGCTGAACGCCGGACTACTGAGCGGGTTCGAGTAGTTTCTCTCGGTCGGCAGTCCGGTACCTACATATGTGTTTTTTATTTTTATAATAAATTCACCTAACCATATTAAAATATTGTTTTACTGTGAATCTATGATACGTAGACTTTATTTTACATTGTACATGTGTAAAAAGCTTTTACTTCCTATACAAATTCGATAATCCGGCAGTTCCGATAATCCGGCATAGAGGGAAAAAATCGGGTGCCGGATTATCGAGCGCCTACTGTACTTATAATTATCTAAATGGTCATGACTAGTAAAAATAAAGCAACTCACGTCCAATTGCTACGTATACACATGAATTGAAGTCAACTGAAGAGTACACAGTCATGGCCTATTTCAAAACGCGCTTTGTCGCTGTACTGATACAGTGAACCTTCACCCGTTTTAGAGATAAAAGGTATTGGCAGGCAGACAAGTCAAACACCAATGATTCTATAAAAGTTCCCTTTTATCGAGGTACAGCACAAACAACTCTAAAAACAATTTGAGCAGAACCCACGTTCTCCACCTTTCTTTTCTAAACGTTTTCGTAGCAAAAAGTAACCTATAGAAAATTGAATTTCAATAAATCATTTAGCTACCGACTTCATTGTGTGTGCCGAAAATATGTGATTTATAAAATATGGTTCACAAATACATTGCAAAGTTTATACCCAAGATTCCCCTACATCTTACAATATTAAGGTCAAATCTGACCGCTCTTATACGGGGTCTATATATATCGCTACAGTACTTAAGCTCGCGCTAAAAGTCAGTAGAGTTATTGATAACAATATGTTTTTAAAATAATTTATTCGATTTAATTAAAACGGTTATAATACAAACAACCGCTTACATTAATTAAATAAAGTCAAATGTCAAATATTAATATGAATACAGATTACAAATAAGGAGATGAAAAAAAAATGACAATAAAATAAAAATAAAAATTTAATTAAATTTAAAGTCAAACAATGTAGAGCTGAATTTTGCAAACCAAATCTCTTTTATACTATTGAATAACGAGCGAGTCCTTTGCCTAATGGTAATCATAACGACGACGGCACAACAATAATTGCAATGCCATTCAGAACTTTGAAACACAAAGGCCTGCGCGGCAATGCATTGCCGCACTACGCTCGTTACCCTGACACATTAGGTATTAACTAATATGTCTCATAAGCCCAGCAATTTTACTGGCAAGGGTACACTTAGTGATGTAGCTGAAGTGGACTATAACAAACATTATGTACTCAATAGGCAAAATTTGTTTCTACCATTATTGAGTTAACCGTCGCAGTAGTATATATTTCGTGAAGAGATTATCGCTCTACCGTCGACACTAAACTATCGTAGTGCTGTGGTGTCGTGCCACAGACTAAAAACATGAGTAAAACTAGTAAATAGAAAAGGCGCACATGAACCCACCTGCAGGTTATCCCTGCGTATAACCTAAGCCGTCTTTTACGGCACCTAGGGGAGTCCGAAGAATAGTCTTACACTGGAACCACACGGCCAATTTTTAGTTCAGTAGGTACTCAACAAAATAAAATTTACGATACATTAGGAAGTACTTAAAACTAAATTAATTGAAAAAAAATATCAAGACCATCGTTTAACAATCATGAGCCCTCTCCGGCCCGTTTGAATAAAGAAATTATAATTTGAAATATTTAGACACTGTGTCGTAAACCTGGTAACCAGCGGCCTGTCTGATTGTAATGCTTAGACTAGCCATGTGTCGGAATTTTTTCGAGCTAAAGTACTGCTTTACCCTGCGGCACCTTTATGCAAATCCTACGCCAGAGTCCCGAGCCAACCCTGTAGGTAATATTCAATGTGGCGACCTATCTGATACACATTTCACGCTTCACGCGCCGCGATGTGTAGAGTTTTTCGTATTTTCCTGTTTAGTTTGGCACCATGTTTTGTTGAGGTTCGGTATTAATATCGAATGTAAAAATTGTATGGAATGTTTGAATTTTAAGACAGCAATTATATTATGTTAAAAAAGTTATTAGACTAGTATTATTTGAACATGAATATAAAATAAAACAGTAAAATCATATTTATATCTGGTTCTTTTTTTGTACACATTATCTGTGCGAATGAAGAAAACATTCCAATCTACGTTATCTACGTAAAGCATTCGACTCCCGACCGGCGACACGCGCATACGCATAAGAGTGATCAAATACTGTCATTCAGGAAACACGCGCTTCCTTGTTTCCTCTCCCGCGCCGCGCCCCGCATTTTTTGGATTGTTTTGTGCCTTCTTATATGTGTTACACGAAATATAATCAAGCCCGCGAGTGCGAGTTGCAATCTGGTGCACTGGGACTTTTGGATGCCTGCAGGACGTCTGGATTGGTATGTACTTTATTTAATCAGATTTTTGTGTATAAATTGAGACCATCCATCCGTCAGGCCTGTTGGGAACCTCCGCACCTACCTCTGCCCCCGCTCAAAAACACGTCAAAAATTTGAACTTGAGGCCAGCCCGCATCCGCGCGGTGGAAACCTTATTTTTATATTTTAGGCCAGTTCTGGTCTTCCGCAAAGTTTTTCCGCCATCTAATGGTCCTTCGAACCGGATCTCGGTTCAAATTTGTGTTTTTTCTAATATCGCACGGCCATATTTCTGTCCGTCATTTTAGTGACCTACCGTTGCAACTCGTAATTACAACATACTAGAAACTTATTTTCTTAATAACTGCTTATTGTAATATATACCTGCTTTAATTATTGTATCCAATCGTCAAATTATTTAGTATTCGCATTTAGTTTGATATAACTCGCATTCAACCGCATTCCAGTATATCTACCTGCGCATCTTTTTCATTCACAATGACTACCGCCAACGAACAAAAATTAAAACTTCTAGAAAGCCAACGCGAGCTATTTTTCGAACGCATTCAAATTATATATAACAACTCATGCTCTGATTTAAATGACCCAGTTGAATTAGACAATTTTTTGTGTTCAGTTGAAACATTAGACGAGGTTAGAAACAGTTTTCAACAGTCAGTTAAAGATATTAACGCAATTTTGTTAAAAATAGACAAAGACGCAGAGCCTGATTTTAAAACATGGCTTGCTTTTGAAGATATTTATTGTCGCATTAAAAGAAAACTTACGCAATATAAACCGCATAAAGATTTTAAATCAGAAGGGCAACCTTCAGCTTGCCAAACCCAAAATGGGGTCAAATTAGCCCGCTTAGAAATTTTGGAATTCAATGGGAATCCAAAAGAGTGGCCTTTGTTTTACGCCACATTTCATAACGCTGTTCATTTAAACGCATCATTAACTGATACTGAACGCATGTATTATTTAATAGGTAAGTTAACTGGAAAGGCAAGATCTGTTTGTACAGGGATAGTGCCCTGCGCTGAAAATTACTCCGCAATTTATTCCGCACTTATAAATAAATATGAAGACAAACGTAGTCTCGCCGTCTCATATTTAGACGAAATATTCGCATTAAAATCTATCACTTCGGCAACCGCAAATAACCTAGAATCTTTTATAGATCAATTCGCTAACGCATATCTCGCATTAAAAAACTTAAAGTTAACTAATTTATGTGATTTTGTTTTGTCTTACACCGCGCTGCAAAGATTAGATAAGGAAACAGCTCGTTTGTTCGAAATGGAGAACAGAGGTAACGAAATCCCTACGTTGGATAGTTTGATTTCTTTTGTACGCGACCGCATCAAAATACTTAATCGCACCGGTGATAGCTCATCTGGTTCTAATGCTTCGTTCGCGAAGCCTAAATCGCAAAATCATACCGCGCAAAAGAACAATGTTCGTTCTTTTGTAGTTAACAATAACAGCCGCGAAACCTGTTCGTTATGTAATAAATCTGATCACGATCACTTCTATTTATGCCCACATTTTCAAACGTTATCTCCCCATGAGCGTTATAAGTACATAAAAGAATTAAATGCATGTATTAATTGCTTAAGTAAAAGGCACACCGCACACACATGTAAATCTTTGACCTTATGTAAACATTGTCAACATAAACATCATAGTATGTTGCATTTTACGCAAACGAATAAGAAAGAAACGGGATCTGCTTATCAACCGCCCGCCCCGCACCGCGCGTTTACATCAGGTAGTCGTGACGTTGCGAATAATAACGACCGCATGCCGCCCGCTTCTACTTCTCACAATCAAAGAGACAATGTTGTTTCGCTTTGTAGCATGACCGTGAATTCTAACCGCCCGCGAAAATCGCAAAGTGTATTACTGGGTACCGCTCTAGCCGATGTTAAGTGCCGTGATGGTTCAGTAGCTCAAGTTAGAATTTTAATTGATAACGGATCGCAAAACCACTTCATAACGCGACTCGCCTGTAAAAGGTTAGGTCTTCGCATTTTTAATGATTGTTCTGAAAAATCAGTTTTGGGTATAGGTAACAATACTCAGGCTATTTCTGGCATTTGTGACGTAACTTTATGTTCGCGCCACGATTCAAACTTCTGCTTGCATATTCAACCGCTCGTTCTTAAGACTATTTCAAGTGACCTGCCCAGCTGTGCGCTTGATATTTCCGCCGTCACTTATTTATGTGACATACCGCTCGCCGACCCGCACTTTAATGTACCCGGACCAATCGATATATTGTTAGGTTCCGACGTATTTATTGAAATCTTACGACCTGGAAAAATTCTAGGGCCGCCTGGAAACCCAGACGTCTTAGAGACCGCATTCGGTAATGTAGTTATGGGGTCAGTAACCTCGCTGCCTTATCGCGATGATGATGTTGCACCGCGAGACGTTCGCAACCGCGCCTTTTTCTCATCAAGCGACGAATCAATTGAAGCGTTAGTCGCCAAGTTTTGGCAGCTCGAGTCAGTACCGACTAAGAAGCATATTTCTAGGGCTGACCAAGAATGTGAGAACTTCTACGTGTCTCATACGCACCGAGATATTGAAACGGGACGTTATGTCACCGCTTTACCTTTTTCGCAACCTTCGTCTAAGCTAGGCAACTCATTAGCAACCGCGACGCGCCGCTTTTCTTTTCTTGAACGTAGGTTCCAGTTAAATAACGCATTAAAAAACGAATATGATAACGTAATGAGAGATTATCTTAAAAATAATATTATTTCACCCGCGCCCGCTTTAAATACTGATCATGACTATTATGTCATTTCGCACCACGGAGTCTGCCGACCAGACAAACCAGTTCGCATTGTTTTGAACGCGAATGAAAAGTCGAGTGATACAAACACTTCTTTGAATGATTGTTTGCACTCCGGGCCAAATTTACAGGCCGATTTAACCGCGATCATTTTAAAATTTCGACTTTTTCCTGTAGCTTTGACTGCTGATATTAAACAAATGTTTTTGCATGTCGAAATTAGAGAAGAAGACCGCCGCTTTTTAAACATTTTATATAAATTTGATGAAGACGATTCAGTTAAATTATATCGATTCAACCGCGTATGCTTTGGTCTACGCTGTTCGCCTTATCTCGCGATGCGAACAGTGAAACAGCTCGCTCAAGATGAAAATGATTTTCCGCTCGCGTCTGAGGTAGCTTCCAATGACCTGTACATGGATGACCTAGGCTCCTCGGTAGCCACAGTTTCTGATGGGATTCAGCTAGCCCGCGATTTAATTGATTTATTTAAACGCGGTGATTTTGACTTAGTCAAATTTATGAGTAATTCAGCTGATGTCTTAAACGCAATTCCGCAAGAAAACCGCTTATCATCAAATGTGGAATTTGACAAGGATGATAACTTGAAGCTTTTAGGCTTATTTTGGTCACCCTGTGAAGATGAATTCTCGATAGCGCTTAAATTCAATCCGCAAACAAAATGTACTAAACGGCTAATGTTGTCTACAGTAGCAAAATTATGGGACATTAATGGTTTTTGTGCGCCCGTAATATTATACGCGAAACTTCTAATTAAAGCTCTTTGGATAGCCAAAATAGGTTGGGATGATCAACCGCCACGTGACATTTGTGTGGCCTGGAACCGGTTTCTAAGTGAACTTCCCGCGCTAGAACACTTTAAGATACCGCGCTTTTTAGGTATTGTTCCCGACTCACGCGTCATTTTGCTAGGTTTCGCTGATGCAAGTGAACGCGCGATGGGTGCTGTCGTATACATATGTATACAAACCGCGAATAAACCAAATGAGGTTAATTTGATTTGCGCCAAAAGTAAAGTCGCACCACTTAAAGTTGTGTCTTTAGCCCGCTTGGAGCTCTGTGCTCTGCTACTATTATCGAAGCTTCTTCGATTTGTTATTGAAACTATTTCGCCCCGCTGTCGCATAGACGATATTTTCGCGCTCACCGACTCAACGGTGGCCCTACACTGGGTTCATTCCGCACCGCATCGCTTCGATACTTTCGTTGCAAACCGCATCGCTCAAATACAGGAAAATCTCGATCCTAAATGTTTCTTTCATGTAGAAGGAATACATAACGGAAGCGCAGATTGTATAAGTAGAGGACTCTTTCCTTCTCAACTATTGAATCACCCGCAATGGCTACATGGTCCATCATGGGCTCGCGAAGATGTGAGTACTTGGCCAATACGCAGATTTACCTTTGATTTACCATGCAATGAGAATGGTTTAGAAATTAAAAGAAATACAAACGCTTTTCTAAGTACCGATGAACCGCAACCATTTCTTTGCTCACTTGCAAAAAATATATCTTCTTGGTCCAAGCTTCTCCGCGTAGTAGTCTACCTATACCGCTTCTTAGGAAAAATTCCGCGTTCCGATCGAATGGAACTATCGCATTTACAATACGCCGAAACTGCTATAGTAAAGGCTCTTCAACTACAATATTTTCGCACCGATATAAATGCTCTTTCCAAAAATAGCAAAATATCAAAATCACTTATACCACTTTCTCCATTTTTGGAAAGTGATTTACTCCGCGTTGGTGGTCGATTAGGGAAATCGTCACTTGATTTTGATGGAAAGCATCCGATATTGCTTCCTAAAAAAGATCATATTGTTGATCTTATAATTGATTTTTATCATCGCAAATATTTACACGCTGGTCCGCAATTGTTATTGTCATTAATAAGACAAAAATTTTGGATAATTTCCGCCCGCAGTACAGTAAAACGACGTTTTCGGCTTTGTAACAAGTGTTTCAAAGTTAGCCCGCGCGCTGAGGCGCCTTTTATGGCCGACCTCCCCGCACCCCGCGTCAATGAAGCCAAACCGTTCCTCAATACGGGCGTGGACTACGCTGGTCCATTGAATATACTGATAAGCAGATACCGCGGCGCTCGTAAGGAAAAGGCTTACATTTGTTTATTTACATGTTTTGTAACGCGCGCCGTCCACTTAGAGCTGGCAGTAGATTTAAGTACCGATTCGTTTCTCCGCGCATTTCGACGTTTCATATCCCGACGTGGAAATTGTACCGCGTTATTTTCGGATAACGGTACTAATTTTACAGGGTCAAAGTCTCATCTCGAAGACTTAAACGCATTTCTTAAATCGAAAGCCTTTTGTGATTCCTTCGCTGAGGAAACCCTAGCTCAAGGTATATCATGGCATTTAAACCCGCCCAGCGCTCCCCATTTTGGAGGCGTATGGGAAACGAACGTACGCAACGTTAAAAATTTATTGAAACGCACCATAGGTGAAGTCTTGCTCACGTATGAAGAGCTACTTACTGTTCTCACACAAGTTGAGTCTGTACTCAACTCGCGACCTTTGACTGTGTTAAGCTCGGATCCAGCAGAACCGTTAGCTTTAACACCCGCACATTTTTTGACTTTTGGTCCGTTAGGCTCCTTTCAGTCAGATTCGCACTTTAAACCTATGCCGGTAGATTTAGTACGCAATAAACATTTGATTGATCAAATCGTTCAGAGATATTGGAACCGTTGGAGGCGAGAGTATCTAAATACCTTACAAACCCGCACTAAATGGAATACTAAATCTAACCCGGTGACGAAAGGAACCGTGGTTCTTATTAAAACGGAAAATTGTCCGCCGTTGCAATGGCCTCTGGGCATTATAGAAGATGTACACGCTTCTTCAGATGGTGTTGTAAGAGTTGCAACGGTACGCACTAAAACTGGCACTTATGTCAGGCCTGTAGTAAAACTATGTGTTTTACCTACGCAATAAATAATCGCATATTTATTGTTTCGCACACCTACATGGTGTATCCTTAGTTTAGGTATTAGTTTAGTTCTTAACCTTAGAGGACATCTATGCATTTCGCTAGATGGACTATTCCCGCATCCGCATTTTTTTTGAATAGTTTTTTTGTACATCCATGTGTTATACAGGATGCGCTACCGCACCGCTTACTTATTAGGAACATTTAGTTTCCTTTTACTCTCTTTTTAGTTCAGGAGACCTCTTTATCTCCTGAAGGCCGGGGGGATGGTTCTTTTTTTGTACACATTATCTGTGCGAATGAAGAAAACATTCCAATCTACGTTATCTACGTAAAGCATTCGACTCCCGACCGGCGACACGCGCATACGCATAAGAGTGATCAAATACTGTCATTCAGGAAACACGCGCTTCCTTGTTTCCTCTCCCGCGCCGCGCCCCGCATTTTTTGGATTGTTTTGTGCCTTCTTATATGTGTTACACGAAATATAATCAAGCCCGCGAGTGCGAGTTGCAATCTGGTGCACTGGGACTTTTGGATGCCTGCAGGACGTCTGGATTGGTATGTACTTTATTTAATCAGATTTTTGTGTATAAATTGAGACCATCCATCCGTCAGGCCTGTTGGGAACCTCCGCACCTACCTCTGCCCCCGCTCAAAAACACGTCAAAAATTTGAACTTGAGGCCAGCCCGCATCCGCGCGGTGGAAACCTTATTTTTATATTTTAGGCCAGTTCTGGTCTTCCGCAAAGTTTTTCCGCCAATATCCTCAAATACGAAAAAATGATGATATGATAATTTATATTCATAGATCATTCAGCTTGGGGTGTATTGTGCATTTTCCCTGGTAAGTATCTAGTTATCTACTCAAGCCATCCCACCTCCTTTACATAATGGAGCTCGGCCTTGCATCGCTGGCATAAGTAGCTGCTCCAGTGAAGTTCTTGTATGTGATGAAAAGTTGCAAGAGCCCGATTTTGGCCGAGTCTTTGTCCGAGACTTACCTTGTACTTACCTTTTGACCGCTCCGTAGCTAAGTTGGTAGTAACCCTGCCTGCAAGGCGAGGGGTCCCGGGTTCGATTCCCGGCCGGGGCAGATTTTGTGTAAGCATAAAGTTTGTTCTCGGGTCTTGGATGTTTGTGATGTGTATCTGTGTATGTCCATGCCACCTGCGACACAGGGAATCCCCTAGTGCGGGGGTATGAGTGTGTAAGCGTTTATTTTTATGTTTATGTTGTTGCAAGCCAGTGCTCTGAAATCTTCTGTGGCCGTACAGTGTAGGGACACATGCTCCGTAATGTCATGTCCCTGCATGTAGTCACGGCAAAGAGTAGGACCGTCCGTTGTTCTAGTTTTAAGCAGGTCACAATGACATGTGATTAGGCCTAATAGGCGGATAAGATATGATAAGCATGATTAATAAGATTGCTAAAAATACAATAAGTATGATAAGACAAGGCGAATAAAGAGCTAAAAGTATGTTATATAATGAGAATGTGTGATTAAGGAACACGCGCACAGCACGCGCGCTATTATCTACCTATACAAATATAAAATTGAAGTGTCTGTTTGTAACATCAAAATAACAACTTTTTACCAAATGCATACGAAAGTATATCCGGTACCGATAAAAAAAAACAATTTTTATAATTTTTGTCTGTCTGTTTGTTCCGGGTACTCTCCGAAACGGCTAAACCGATTTTGACGGGACTTTCACTAGCAGGTAGCTGATATTATAAGGAGTAACTTAGGCTACTTTTATTTTAGAAAAAGAATTAGAGTTCCGCGCAAAAAAAAAAACCATGAAATCCAATATCTCCGCGCGTGTGAAACCGTGGACTAACTAGTTCATAAATAAATAAAGCGAGTTCATTGTACAGCTTCCTCTGCACACTACCTATATTACTTTATATTATTGATATGTTACTTTATATCTGCTTGAATGTATGTATAATTGAAGCGTTTGACTACAATTCATCGCAGCTTCCTGTGATGCGTTTGAGTAAAGTAGGTATTTTTAATGAGAATTGGTAGGTAAAGTACGTAGTACGACTGTGCGTAGTACAGAATTGGAACGAAACAATTATAATAGTACTATAGTGACATTTCTTCCTTATCGTCAAGTAAAATAACAGGGCTTGTAAGACTGCTGTGTCACGCAGGCCTTCGTGTTTCCAAGTTCCGAGTGGCACTGCATTTTTTATGGGCAGGCGTTGTCAACAGTGCACTCTCTTGTGTAGGAATCGCTTGTGTCCCTTATTGTACAAACACTTCTAAAACATTACCAATCTAGAAAATATTATTTTATCTATACAATTTAAGTTATATAAGTAAGTGCTAACAATTTATTGAATAAGAGCTGTGGATTTTGTTAAATAAATAAAATCAGCGTCGAGTGTTTCCTGCACTTGACTTTTTTGCTTGGCAAACTTTTTTGGGAAATCCCAAACTTTTGAGTGACACTGGAATTACTACGGGAGGCAAACGACACGCTCGTCTGGATATCAAAAGTATAAAAATAACATAAGTACAGTTTTATATATAAAATACATATTCCAATGTGCCATCATTTTTCAGTAGAGAAACCAATACTGCCAATTTGAATACCCAGAAACATCAAACAAAAGAAACGCGTGCCAAAACATACCCATATTTCATATGAAGGTAATTTATAGGTTCACATTCTTGATACAATCAGCTCCCTATCCAACGAAAAGTGAAGAATGTGATAGGTAAGGAAACGAAAATGATTGGTTGCGATTTGCGACAATCGCGATCTGACGATGCGACGAAGTGGCGCTTTGGGAGCGCTCGAACGGAATGGAAACAAATACCTATAGAATAGGAATACAGGTGTTGTCTTGAAAGTAATTAATTTTTTGTATGTTTCCTGTGAAATAGGTATAAATATTTCCGTAAAACATCAAAATGTAAAAAATGGAAACCTCATTTTGATCCCTATGCTGCTCGCTTGTTGAGCAAGTAGTAGGATTATTTTCTTTATCTGCAGATTTTTACTACTGTAAAAAGCTATAGATAAAGTAAACAAGCCACAGGTTTTTCTTTTATGTATACGGCTACGAACGAAGTTGATTTTATCTATACATACATACATACAAATATATAAAATTGAAGTGTCTGTTTGTAATATAAAAATAATAGCTTTTTACTAAATGCATATGAAAGTATATAACGGTACCTATAACAAAACAACCATTTTTAAAATTGTTGTCTGTCTGTCTGTCTGTCTGTCTGTTTGTTCCGGGTAATCTCCAAAACGGCTGGACCGATTTTGACGGGGCTTTCACTGGCAGATAGCTGATGTTACAAGGAGTAACTTAGGCTTCATTAATTTTAGAAAAAGAATTAGGGTTCCGCAAAAAACATAATATACAAAAATATAAAACCCATGAAATCCAATATCTCCATGCAGGTGAAAACGCGGGCAGCAGCTAGTATCTGAATAAACTAAGAATAATATAATATATGTACCTCATTGTCCTGAACAAAGTAGCTTCCCCACGGATGCGTCCAAATTCTATAGGCCAACTATTTCATTCACTGCTTTCTCCGCATGACATCACCCATAAAACCCGCTCCACACTATTTTTATAAAAGAAAGGCGTCGACGAAACTCAAGGAAGGCGGATATTGGGAATCTAAGCGCGATGTCCACGGGAAATTGGTCGTTAGCGTCTACCTGCCTGTACACCCCCTTTGTGAAGACGCTGTAAAGTTTAATAGTTTATTCGACCGACTGGAAACAAGAGTGGCGTTAAAATAACGAGAACAGATTGTATACAGGTAGCTAACTGATTCATTCGTTCATCAATAATAATAATTTTCATGTTCGCTGTCAAAGTCGTGACGCCTTTTTACATGACTGCACAAAAAAGGAGTGTAATATTTTTAGGGTTCAAGTATGTTTGAATGTAGTATGTGAGTTTCTTTATTCCACAATAACTTTAAATTGCCTGTACAGATTTGGATGTGTGGGTTATCGTTAGAACCCTTACATCATCCCGAGTGACACTGGCTAGGGCAGTCGTGTTTTGTTATGTAACTTTTATTACGTAGATTTGTCTAATGACAGCCCATTGTCAGCCAAAGAGCGTATCACGGCCCAAGAGCATTGTTTTGGTCATGCTTTATCTTCGAGTCAAAGTTATTCACAGAGTTAGTATACTGTAAAAACACAAAAACATTCTTGAACGAGGCGCCTTCAGATAAAGAATGAGGTTAGAACACATTTTTAAATTTATAATTAGGTGATTTATAGTTAGATGTAATACAACTTTATTGCTCAAGTGCAACGTTTAATTACATCGTTTTCCCCTGAGGTGGACGCCTGTTATATATATAACTAGCTGCTGCCCCGCGGTTTCACCCGCGTGGAGATTTTGGATTTCATGGTTTTTATTTTTTTGCGCGGAACCCTAATTCTTTTTCTAATATTAAAGTAACCTAAGTTACTCCTTGCAACATCAGCTATCTTCCAGTGAAAGTCTCGTCAAAATCGGTCCAGCCGTTTCGGAGATTACCCGGAAAACAGACAGACAGACAAAAATTTAAAAAATGGTTGTGTTGTTATAGGTATCCTATATACTTTCATACGCATTTAGTAAAAAGCTGCTATTTTGATATTACAAACAGACACTTCAATTTTATTTATTTGTATAGATGTATATAGATAATATAATAATTATTCGATTAAAGGTTTTGTAAGAAGCCGATCCATCAAATCGTAAACTTTATTCTATGTTAGAGGCCGTTGGGATTTGGGAAAATGATGGACGGTATTTTGAAAGAGGAGTAAATAGCCGAATTATAGTCGATGTACGTAACGTTGAGGGATTTAACTTGTAAGAGAAAGTTAGGAAATAAGAACGT
Source organism: Crocallis elinguaria (assembly GCA_907269065.1). NCBI lineage: Eukaryota > Metazoa > Arthropoda > Insecta > Lepidoptera > Geometridae > Crocallis > Crocallis elinguaria. Next base: position 8,024,472 of record OU026076.1, read on the forward strand.
GGAAAAAAAATGTTGCACTACGGTGTTATTGATTCATGCTCTATTTGCTAAAAGCTACTGTGCTTACTGCTTATGGTTCGCATGTAACTAAGTTTAAAGTGCCTGAAACCTAGGCTACCTCATTATGAAATAATTAACTACATTTCATGGAAGGTAAAGTGAAACAGGTAAACAGCTTGTCGGGTAGTCAAAAGAGAAATTACAAGACAAATTTAATTACAAATTGCTGTGTATATAGCTAGCATGCGTCTACTACATAAAGAAATTAAGGCAAGATGGCTAAGTAACTTTGAAACTAGCTACGTAGCATTTTTCGGCAGACGAGATATGTCCTGAAAACATCAGTAAGCCTGGGAACGCGGTGATAGTGTGGGGCTAGCCCCCTGCTTTCGTTGTCGCTTAGACTACCCACTAAAACTTCCATTGTACGTAGCCATAGCTGTTGACGGGGCCGCGGGCCCGCTTGCCCATTCCTCGCAGCCCCGTCAGCCATCATCCGTCCCGTAGTGGTGCCAGGACGGACTCACCACAGGGAGAAACATAAATCCCAGGAGCGATTCACCTTCTCGTCAGGGCCATATACCCATAACAGGTGCGGTAACAACAGGTACGCCAGAAAGCCCCAGCTAATGATGGCGCACTTAAGATGCTAAGTAGTGGAGGCCTGTTGATCCGTCCTCTCCGGAGCGGAAGAGAGAGAGGGGTCTCTGTCACTCCCGCTCCTTGGCCTCTGTCTTCAAAAACACCGGTCCACAGGAGACCATCGTCTGCAAGGCAGCTACTGATTCCTTGGATTAAGTATTATTAATATTGAGATTTTGGCGTAGAGAAATAATATGTAATCGTTTTTTACATTTGATACATTTTTACATATGTTTTGACCATTGAATCTTACCTGATCGCAAGCGAAGAGGTGACCAAAGATGGCGAATATGCAGCTCCCGGAATATGCCGGTAAGACCTTGTCAGCGGATATGCAACTTGAGGGTGGTAGCTAGCAAGCCGAGCACTAGAAAATGACCTACCAGCACATTATGATTGCATCACGTAGGCCAGTTTCCAGATTTTACCTCGCTAATATCTCACCACCCTCTAGTTGAAAATATATCACCAGGCACCTATCAATATGTCAGGCAGCATTTAAGCTTCAAGATCAACAAATTAATCTCGAAAATTTCTAATCCTCCAGGCCAATCTCTCAACAGGCATTATATTTGAAGGTACAATAGATATTAGAACATCTGATCCCGCCCTCAACTATGCACATTGTGAGCGTATTCGCGATATTATCTCGGAGTATAAGACGTCAGAAGAAATGAGATTTATTCGGAGCCTAGCCTTGGCAAGAAGAGAAACTTTATTTGATATGGACTATTTTACATAATCTAGTGGAGAGCTTTATTTATAATAAAACTATAACAGGTCAAATTCTGTACATTGAAAACATTTTGAATTTTTTTATGGAGGGCACTCTAAGTCTGAGTTTGAATTTTCATGTTATCCTGGAAGGGGCTCAATTTACTCCTGAAGTCAACAACATTTGTTTTACGAGTTTTTTAAATTCGAAAATTTTCATTGAAGAAAAGGCATTTAAAGTTTACGTCAGAACTCTGCTACAGAGCTTCCGGGCAGCCTCCGGGTATCTCCATAACAACTAAACAGATTTTGATAAAATTTAGAACGTAGATAGTTTAGGTTATGGAATAACACATAGGCTATCTAATTTTCGAAAATCAACCGCGACAACAAAGTTAAACTCGATTATTGTGACTCCTTGGGAACCCACAAAATTGGGTATTTCGCGTAGTGGCCTAAATAGGTTGCTAAACTGATTAAGCCACGAGGAATAATTTTTCCTCGTGGCCTAACTGTTGCGTCATAGTGGGATAACACATAATTAACTCACATCCCTTGTTTATGATGACAAGTTATCACGCATAAATTTTCTTCATTTTATAGTATATTGAATATCAAACGAAGAGAAAGCCCCTAAACAAGGCCAATAAGATCTTAAAATCATCTTAATTTGTGTCCCAAGCATGTTCTTCTTTACATATTGCTAGTTTTAATACTTTATATATACTGTTGAAAATAAATAACATCTATAAATCGTAAATACACCGGGGTAGGGCTACACAAGATTTATCTGTAGCTATGTCTTGGAATATAGAAAAATAACATTTGAGACGAATTAAGGGCGAGTTTCAAAAGAAGAGAAAAGCAAAAGTGGAATGGAATTAATTTTTACGCTCTCATCATCGGTTGGAATATCGGAATACCGTGAAGGTCAGGTTCCCCTCTGAAAGAGGGATTTTGCTATGGCAATTTATTATGATTTATGATACAGCACGCGTGGCAGGCGTCTCGGTCGACGCAGTAGATTATGATCACTGCTGTCCTTTCGCTGCAGAATCCCTTAGCCGGTTCTTACGGCACTCTTGAGAAGATAATATGTTGTGATACCATACAGCTCTACTATCGTTTTCAGTCCTGGGATACCGGCCTCCTCTCAGAAAGAGAGATTATGGGCCATGAACCACCACGCGGGCCCAGTGCGGCTTGGTGGATGTCACATGTCAGACTTGCCGCTCGAATTTTGTGGGTCTTGAACATGCGGGATTCCTCACGGTGTTTTCCTTCACCGTTTTAGAGCTAGTGTGGTAATCCGTACATAATTTGATATATAAGTCATTGGTGCGGGCCGAGTCGAAATTCGAAATATGGTGCGTCGGATTGAAAGTCGCATAAGTTTCCGCTCGGCCACGCTCAGCTCTACTATGCAGAAGATAAATCCAGTGACGTCATAATATCTCGATGAGTGAGTGACATAAACTAAAAGACGGGAGTAATCACTTAGCGGCATAACTATTTATATTCTCAGACCATTCCACCAAATATAAGGGGCAGCGTAGACGCTTATGCAAACATACGTTTCCGAAAACCGAAATCCGCTCTTGACGCAAAAGCGTTCTTATTCTGACAAGCAAACATACGTTTGCATAAGCGTCTACGCTGCCCCTAAGATCTCTAACTTCAAATCGAGATATCACTTCCATATATTTTTATTAGTTCTGCAAGTCTTGTGAGACAGCGAAATATATGGCGTTCCTTGGCGAGGCTTTAAACTTAAGTTATATTGCGGCATAGAGGGCGTAATTACCGATTTATAGATGTTATTTATGGTCGGTATTACTTACTATTAGATCTACCCAGCATAGGTATGGTATGCTTGGGGCGCGCAAATTGATAGCAGGGATTGAATAAAAGTTTTTTATTGGATGTCAAGGCGCTTTCCACACGTTTATGAATTTTCGTGCATTGTCAATTATAAATAACCTTTAACATATTGTAGGACTAACTCTATTGCGAGTGTCCTTCTGAGTCGGTTCCACCGCTTTGTGCATGTACTCTGCCGCCAAGCAAGTAGGTATTACTATGTACCAGTTTGATTAGCAAAGTAAGTAGTCAGTGAAATTACTGGGCTTGTTTCAGGGTAGTCAGAGCTATGCAGTGCTGCACTTAGTGTATTTAAGAAGTTTGAAGTGATCATACTTAAAATTTTACTATAATAAAATATACGGGTCGACTTAAGAACCTTCTCCGTTTTTTCTTCTATACTATGCTAATATTATAAAAGTTTTTTGTGAGTTTGTTTGATACCGCCAATCTCTGGAATCGATGATCCGATTCTAAAAATTGTCTCACCAATGGGAGGATTAACAGGCGCTTTTGTGATGGATTGATAGTTGAAAAGGAATACCTTTCAATCTCTGCGGTGCTCTTTTCGATCGATAAAATTGACCGTTCAAATCGATAAAGTGGGTTTTATCGATTTCTTATATAATTTATCGAGCCTCAATACAAGCGACAAAAGTTATCGAATTCATAGGGAATATAAAGCTACCAAAATACTTTACGATCAGACTTCGGTACTCGCAACATTCGATAAATTTATCAGTTTTTTCGATTCGACAAATTTATCGTTTGGACATCCGTACTTGCGCCGCTGTTGTATGTACGAATTGTGTGACTAGTAATAATAATACGTTTGTATCCTAATTGAGACTATCTGTAATTGAGCTTGCTTAATTAAAATTGTGTCTCTCTCCAATCGAGATTGAAACGAGAGCGAGTTTAAGTCGTAAAGTCGTAAATAAATCAATTAACTGCAGTACGGAGTGAAGTATCTATTTCCTCTGATGTATTTACCGCCCGAGGTGTCAATACTGTCGGGGATTAAACAGTTAGTGCGAGTTTAACACGTTAAGTGCGAAACGAGGCCTAAATCACCCCTCATGCAACTTCCTTGTGGTGCGGCAAGGAAAAACGTGAACATCTCTGTCGTGCGAAGGGCATAGCTTTGGTTTGGTCCAGTATAGAAAAGAGATAAATGTATATTTGAGATGCGCTAATGGTCCCGGACTCGGTGGTATACCTACCTTGGTACCGGATGTTTTAGACCTCGTACCGCACTGAATTAATATAATTTTAATGCAGTGCGGAACGAGGCTAAAACGTCCCATATCCTCCCGGACCTCGTACCGCACCCAACGCGAGCTTCCCGCGACTAGTGTTGTGCATCACGTCGATTGGAGAGCACGTCCTTTTACATCGCCGATCATGTCTAAACGATATCGGAAGAAGTTAATTTAAAAAAACCCAGAAACAGAACCAAAACAGGTAAGTAATTAATTAATAATTCAGTAGTTCTTTGCCTAGGTTTTGAAAGTAAATAAAGATTACCTAACGATTTTTAGGGTTCCGTATTGAAAGATAAAAACAGGACCCTCTATTACTAAGACTTCGCTGTCTGTCCGTTTGTCTGTCACCAGATATCTCAAGAATCGCGATAACTAGATAGTTGAAGTTTTCTCAAATTAAGTAGGTACTGTTGCCGCTATAACAACAATACTAAAATGTTAAAAACAACAAAATATGTACAGGGTTATTTTTAATCACCAAGTTTGTTGAGTGTGTTAGATTCGACTTATGTAAATTTTACACGATATATGATGACGTAAGCATGTGTCAGTCACGTGGTCGGAAGAGAGCACCAGGCGGAGTAGGTATATTATTGTACGATGGTAAAAGTACAGAAATTATGTGTTAGTAAGTATTAAGCCCGAGGCAGAATAAATAGGATAGTTTCTTTTCTACTTCTGGTTTTCTTTTTTTTCTATTCTGTGAACCGCATTAAGACTTTCACACAAAAATAGATAAACGTCGTTGCGTCGATATTATTTTTCTCATCACTAATCTTAGCGAAAATTTACCCTATTTCAGTGCGTTACGAGGTGTATAAGATCCCATATTTTGTTTTGCCAATAATTAATAAACTAGCTATCAGATCCCGGGGCGACGGTACATTAGGGTTCATCAATTCACTGTCTATATCGATAAGGACTAAAATTTTCATTTATCTTTGATTTCGCGCATGAAAATGGATTTTAGTCTGTTAAAGGAGGTGGGGTCTAATAGACCGCGTGTCGCCCTAACGTCTGGTCACGGTGCGGGCCGATAATACCTCGTGCCGCAGGAACGGAAAGTTTGCAAAAATTGGTGCCGCAGCTAACGTGTTAAACGGTTAAAGCGCTCTTCAGGGACGATCGTGAGACCGCCGGCTTGGTTTTATTTTGTTTAACTAAATTAAAGTTGGTAAGTAGATGTCTGCTCATTGTTGTGATCTTGTAATAGATGGTTCACTTAGTTTTTAGTGATTGTTTTTTGCGAGTGTCTGTCTGGGTTGGTACCGCCTCTTTGCTCGTGATGTTTGCCGTCAAGCAGTAATGTGAAAGCATTACTTGGTTCCAGCTTGATGAGCAAAGCAGTCAGTGAAATTATTGGGATTATGAGACTTAAATCGTAATGTTTTTTTTTAATTTTTTATGCTGCTTGATAACTAGTCGAGCCGGTCGTTTGCGTGATGGTAAGAATAATGCCGGCCATAACAATTGCAGTGCCACTCAAACCTTTGAAACACAAAAGCCTGCGCGTGCACTGCAGTGCGCTCGTTACCCTTAGACATTAGGTATAATGTCTCATAACCCCAGTAATTTCACTGGATAGTCTGCTCATCAAACTAGAACACAGCAATGCTTGCACATTACTGCTTAGAGATAGATTTGGGGTAGCTGTTTAAATATGAACAATCCCAAACCTTGATTTAAATTGTTTCTAACCGTTGTCTAACTCAATTCTGTTAATATTTCTAATCATCTTAGACGTTTATCTTAAGTTATACTTTCGAGCTAGATAGGCGTTTAAAAATTGTTTTGTGGTAAGAAGGTTCGTGTTTAAAAAAAAGTCAGGGTTAGAGGTTAGGGGGTATAAATGTATATGAACGTTGGCTATGTAGATATGTATATAATCATTGGAATAATTTATTTATTTTTATTTATATATAACAGCCAAGCTCAACTTAACATATTATACAATTGGCAACTACCATAAGTTTTACTCCATAATCAGGTCATAGCAACAAAATATCGCTAAATCATCGAATGACTGGTGCAGAAACGCTCTAGGTCAAATGAAAGTGGGTCAATTCAATATTATCGTGGAAGGTGTTACGGAAAATGTGTAAAAGAAAATGCTTTTGTAAGCGTTCAGAGTTTTATAAGATTAATAATGAAAGAGACCCTTCCGAAAATTACAGTAAATTGCTCACCGAAGAATTCAGGTTAGACGTGTCCAGAATGTCGTCGTGTCTTGGCCTTGCCGCATATCTGCTAGACGTAGGGTCCTCGAGCATCGCACTGGTTCTAATGTTTTTAATATTATGAAATTACGCCAGACGATCACACGCACTGTGAAACCTAACAATGATGTACTTTATTAACCGACTTCAAAAAAAGAGGAGGTTCTCAATTCGTTTGCATTATTTTTGCGGCGGTGTTACTTGATTGTCAACCGTTTTAAATTAATCTCTGGGTAGGGTTTATTTCAAGGGTTCTTTAATAAATTTGGAAAAAAATGGGAAAAGTCACATTTCGCGATATTTTCATCGAAGACTTCTCACTTTTTTAAAAGTAAATTTTCTTGAACTACACCAACAAATCCTAACATAAAAACCTAGACTCACGATAGCCCAAAGCGCTCTTGCTTCAACCAAATATAAAAATTCTACAATTTAAAAGTTGTGCCTTAATAGAGCGCTCATGAAAGAAAAATTACGTTAAGTGCCCGTTCCTATAAAACCTATCGAGAAGGGCAAGAAACTCGTCCGCATTTTCCATGTGTTCAATTTCCAATGAATTATTAAAATAAATGAAGCTCCTATGTTTAAATATATAATGTCAGAGAATTATCAAAATGAGGCTTTTAAGCTGTTATTTATAGCCAATAAATAGATTGCTGTGACTGCAAGCCAAGAGAGGAAAATGGGAGGATAATCGGTTAAATCGAACTTAATATTATAAACGCGAAAGTGTGTCTTCCAACTATCCTATGGAAGCGAAAATGCTAGCAACGAAATACACGCATTACTAGGACATTGAAGCTCAACGTCGAATGTTAAGGTGCTTCTAAACGGGCAATAGTTTTACTGCAATATGTGGCTGCAATATGTCAATAATACAATTTCAAAAACTGTTCTTTCGTACGGGTCATAACTCGGGTAAAGAGTTCCGAAGTTCAAGCTAAAACAATACGAAGTAGTTGTCGTCCATCACAATTCAGGCCCTTATTACCCAGACATAAAGCTGATTTTGGCTGACTCATGCCGATTCAGCTTAGAGAGCTGACTATAATTATATGGTATACTAGCTGCTGCCCGCGGTTTCACCCAGCGCGGAGTTACTGGAATTCATTGTTTTTATTTTCCGCGCTCTTTTTCTTAAATTAAAGTAGCCTATGTTACTCATTGTAACATCAGCTATCTGCCAGTTAAAGTTCCGTCAAAATCGGCCCAGCAATTTCGTAGATTAAGCGGAACAAACAGACAGACAGACACACAAAAATAAGAAAAATTGCGTTTTTGTTGTACTTTCAATTTTGGTAAAAAGCTTTTATTTTACAAACAGACACTTCAATTTTATTTATTTGTATAGATTATAAATATATAGTCAGTTGTATATATGGTATGATGATATGAGCAATGCCTTTATAAGAAAAATAGGGAGAAACTAGAGCAGCACCTTAATATCGGCATATCAGAATATTTGCACAAAGCACTTTTGGTCTTGAGATAAATATTCATTGAACACTCCTTTCTTGGAATTCTCCGTATTATATCGAAAATAGAGAGTAAAAAGTGTCAGTTGAACAATTTCATACAAGCCGTGTTGACCTAATCATCTTAATTAAATACAAATACATTAATTAATTAATTAATTAATTGGATAACGAGACGAGCGGGTCATTTGACTGATGGTAAGCATAAAGCCGGTTTTGTGGTGATTTTGCTGGTAAATAGGCAGCAGGGGCAGCTTTTCTAGTAAAAATACACGCTGTCGATCACGGCACATAAAGTGAAGGTTTTCTGTCTCCACAGCTCGCCCAGTCAGTTTTATTTAATTAAATCTTGAAAAAGTGTTTGAATTTTGAAACTCTTTAGTGGTTACTTCTGGATACTTACTCATATTTCGGCCCATGTGTACCTACATGCTGTTCTAGAGCCTAGAGTTGCTAGTTATATACTTAATATATAAAGTGTGGCTTGTTGGATGTCACATGTCCACGAATTTTGTGGTTCTTGAACATGCGGGTTTCCTCACGATGTTTGCCTTCACCGTTTTAGAGCGAGTGTCAATAATCCGCACATAACTTGATATAAGTCATTGGTGCGGGCCGAGTTGAGATTCGAACTATGGTCGTCGTAATACATAGATATAGACACTACATCTAACCTAGCTACAAAAACGGTTAGGTAATCTACAAGCCAATGTAGGCCTATAGAGAATCCAGTTGTCCTAGCCTACTACCAGTTGGAAGCGTGCCCAGCATGCTGGCAGCATTGCCTCGTTGAACCGCAATGCTGATCCGTGGAGCCAGATAAGTACCAGCATTTTGGTAACGCGTCCCATCAATCAAACGCTCTGACAAAATTTTGATAGTATGAGCTGCCGGCCCCCACGTACTTTACTTTGTTGTACTTTACTTTGACTTTTTTATTTTTACTTTTTTTTACTTTTACTTTTTTACTTTTACTTTTTTACTTTTCACTTTTTTTGTGTTGTAGGTACTTTTATCTACACTGTGACCCAAGTAACTAAACTGTAAACTCCGATACATTCCAATGCTGACGAATAAGTTATTACCTACTTCTGTTTATTACGCTGTGGCACCACTGAATAATTCATGTAGGGGGGTTTCTAGGCTAAATTAAAAGTGACTTGTCCTTTACTCAAGTTCTGGAGTAATAGATTTAATTCGGTTGGTTAATTCGTTTTATCGTGTTGACGTTGTCTCTTATTGTGGGAATCAAATATTCAAAGACGAGTGGAATGCTGCGGTAACTCGGATTCAAACTTTACCGCTTTTGATTCGGTGTTCAATACCGGTTCATTATCAATGAGAATATCGGTTAGCTTACTAAGTCACTGTGTCTTCAAATTCCCTAACCACTTTGGGACAAAATATTTGATTTTAAATTAGTTTCTACTAACCTGACTGCCGTGTCGGAGTCAATATCATCATCATCATCAGCCGGAAGACGTCCATTGCTGAACATAGGCCTCCCCCATAGAACGCCACTTGGATCGACTACTCGCCTCTTGCATCCAGCGGTTTCCCCGCGGTTTTGACAAGGTCAACCGTCCATCTAGTGGGGGGTCGTCCTACACTTCGTCTTCCGGTTCGTGACCTCGCCACTCGAGAACCTTTCTTCCTCATCGGTTATCGGTTCTGCGAGCGATGTGGCCTGCCCACTGCCATTTCAACTTGCTAACTTCGAGAGCTATGTCGGTAACTTTCGACCTCCTTCGGATCTCTTCGTTTCGGATTTTATCACGCAGGGAAACCCCGAGCATAGCCCTCTCCATAGCTCGTTGTGCAACTTTGAGCTTGCTAATGAGGCCAACAGTAAGAGACAAGCAACAGCAGGACTCAATATAATAATATGTTAACCAAATAAATATGAAACCACTCTGACACTACATCATATTATCCAAATAAAATCTTAATATATAAACTTGCCCTGTATTGCTTGTGTCGCAGGTGGCACAAACCAAGATCCGAGAACGAACCTTGCGCTCACCAAATTAGGTCTACCCGGCTGCGCATCGCACCCGGGGTCCCTTGCTTTAAAGGGAAGCTGACCTACTTACCCACGAAGTCTCAACCGGTGATATCTATTGACAAACGAATCGTTTTGCAAAACAAACGAACATAAACCACAAGGGTTTAAAACACAATATTGACTGATGGATGTGCATCAGTCTAATGAGCATGTGCTCATTAGAAAGCGTGCTTTAGCATGCTATGCAGCTGTTCACATTTGCTAGCAATAAGCATGCTAGTTCAATACAAGCAATACTAACTACTCATGCCGATCTGACACGTACTTGAAGCACGCCAGTTTCTACCAGCGCCTCAGATAGCATGCTCGAAAATTAGACGACTGTTGATATTTGAGCGTGCTCAAAATGAGCATGAGCATTACTTGCAATGTTCGACACATATGCTACTAAGTAGCAATGGCTCATTGTGGCATGCTTCCGTGCGAGCAATGAACATGTCTGTCCGTGGGGACATATGCCTGACATCGTACAACTTTATAGTGTTCATGTTTTTTAACCGACTTCAAAAAAGGAGAAGGTTATCAATTCGGTGGGTATTTTTTTTTTATGTTTGTTACCTCAGAACTCTGTTATTTATGCACCGATTTGGAAAAACGTTTTTTTATTTGGAAGGATATACTTTCAGATTGGTCCCACAGAAATTTCATCAAAATCGGTTCAGTAGTTTGTCACTGAAGTCGGTTCGTCGCTTTTTTAAAGCAATTTTCTTGTATTGTGCTGTGTGTTTAAGTTGTGTTGCAAGCTCAGAATAAATGTTGTAACTTTGTTGCTTTCTAAAAAAAACTCATGTAAACAAACGCGATCTCTTCTTTTTAACAAAAATCTATAGGTACAGGTAGTTCCTTCCTATCTCAAATAGCCGATACTATTATTATAATAATCATTAGTGGGGGCGCAAGAACCCGTTCTACTTTGTATCTAGGTCACTAGAGAAACGTATAGAGATGAGGTATCGACTATCGACCGATATTAAAATGTAATCCAGTTATCGGCGATCGGTTACATAGTAATTGGACAATTTCAACGTTTTGGGGTTGTTAAGCTGGGTTGTTGGGCTAAATATATCTGGAGTCTGGGGATCTAGACAGAATCACTTTTACAATCGTTTTCGATGTTTAATGGATCCGTTAAATATACCATAGTTACCTTGTCATCTTTCTTTTCATCCACAATACCGCAGAGCCTGAAAACCCAGAGTTTCAAACAGTGTTTTATTGCCAGCGATGACTTACAGCACTGAGACTTCACCCCCACTGTTGGACTTCAAAAAGCGAACCTTCAGTTATGGTAAGTATATAGGTAGGTACAGATCTTCCAGTCTCATAGCTGTGTATTGCAGACCGTAGACGCTTATACAAGTATGTGTTTTGCTACAAAATAACCATGCTTTTGCATCAAGTGCGGATTACGAGATAATACACGCGCAAGTGCAGCTTGATGCAAAACCAACCCAAAACCACGAAATAAACAAGAACGGCAATGCGGCCAGACAGTGTTGTCTCGAAGACCTGCCTGGACTCAAAGCGTCGACTGCTCCGCTTTACGCTACATACATCACTTGCGCAACACCGATTATTTACCGCGGCGTCTGCACTGAGCATGCAGTGATTGTGAAACTATTGTTTTGAATAGAGGTTGTAGAAGCATAGGTAGAAGGGGGTGCCGTGCTTGGACTAGATTTCCATCAAGCCCCAACCACATCCACAATAGACGATACGATATGCGTCAAGTGGGGATCGTGGGTTTTCAATGGTTTTCTCGTGGTCCGCGATTGATGCTTATCCATCAATCATAATTATATGTGAGGGCTGCCTTAGTGATTGGTCGGTGAGCCGCAGAGTTTGTTTACATTACAGAACTACTAAGAAAATCTGGATAAAGGTATATCAGACTAAAACGATATAACCAACAATTCTATCTCTAAAAACTATTACTATCCATACAATCCCCAGTGCACCGGAAAAAACTATTCGTAATATTAAAGATTTTCTTTTTTCTATAGTGAGGTAAAAGGAAATAAACGGTTACTTCGCTTAACCGGCTATCTTGCTACGGGAAATGTGAATTTAAAGTGTTAAGGCGTATATAGCAGCTAAATAGCTTCACTTAAAAGGTTTTTAGCAAAATCAGATGAGCTTCTGCCACTGGAAAAAATATGTCATCATTCATCATATTACTGATAATCTTGTTGTAATAAAACAAACATTTTGATTTATCTTAACAATCTCAACCTTTTTCATGAAAACAATTATTTCCTATTACCATTCGAGAGCAAATTGTTTCTTTATATTTGGTATTTTATCTGCATACATGCTTATATAAAACACTGCAGTAGAATCTGAATTTGCCTTATTCCTATACTACTTTTTATGTACATTTGACACCAAACCACACTTTAGACCTCGTCCTCGACGGTTTTACTGCCTTCCGATCCTACAAGATATTATGTAAGTATATTCTTAACATACAAACTTTCTTTATCAATATGATAGATCGTAAATTCCGGTAATATTTTACCCGAGCTTCCCAAAGTTCTTCCAATATTTTTTATATCTACCGTGACAGGGAAGAAACCGGTTTACGAGCAAGGAATAGACAAGTAGCAATGCAGTTTGGAAGTTTATTTCTACTTTATTTGTGTCCAAAGGTCCAAAAAGATGTTTTATTTATGTTTGCCCGTTTATTTAAGAAATTCACCGAATTTCTAGTGGTCTAGTGAATAGAAAGTACCTCGTTGTCTGCATCAAATACGCCAAATGGATTGGACTCTTTCTACCTGAGCAAGTTTTGGGTTCTTTTTAAATCTTGTCCTTTTTGATAGGCAGGATAAAAAGCTGGGACTGTTCGGCGGTGTTCGGCCAGAATAGGTATTGTAATGAATATTGAACAAATAGTCTGTAGATTTCTTGAAGCTTTTGTTATTATTAAAGAGTTGTTTTTGTCCTTTTGTGTTTGTGGATTTTGCAATTAATTTGTTGTTAATGTCTTAATAATAGGTCGGGGAAAAAGTTTCTTCGTATTTTTTAAGAAAATTCAAAACATTTTTTAATATAGTTTATTTACATTTAACTAAAGTATGTAGGTACCATTTTGTTCGATAACTTTTTGCCATCTTGTAGGTAGGGATATGATCCCATTGCTATATAAATTTTGGGACTTCTGATCAAAATACCGCGACAAGTGGTTTTGGCAGTCCTCTCGTGATGTTAACCTGACACTGCCTAAAGAATTCTGAAGAGACCGAAACAAGTAGAAATCTGAAGGTGCAAGGTCAGGACTATACGGCGGATGCATTAACACCTCTCAGCCAAACTCTCTTAATTTTTTCTGAGTGGCTAAAGATGTGTGAGGTCTAGCGTTATCATGAAAAACCATGAAAATGAAAACCACACCCCTTCTGTTGATTAATTCCGGCCACTTTCTCTCAACTTCTTGCTTGAATCTCATCAGTTGTTCACAGTAGAGTTCAGAATCGATGGTCCTGCCTGGTGGTAACAGCTCATAATGAATAATGGCCTTCCAATCCCACCACACACACAGCATCACCTTGTTACAAGTTAACCCGGGTTTCTCCACAGTCTGTGAAGCCTGACCGGTCTTTGACCACGACCTTTTTTGCACGTTCTTGTCGTACGTGATTCACTTTTCATCACCAGTTATCAGCTTCTTCAAAAATGGTTCGGTTTCATTACGTTGTAGTAAAGAATCACAAATGAGTACACGGTTCATTAGGTTTCTTTCAGTGAGCTCGTGAGGTACCCAAATATCGTGCTTTTTTGTGTACCCAGTTTTTTTCAAATGCGCCAAAACTGTTTTGTGGTCAATTCCCAGTTCTTCAGCTACGTCGTAACTACTGATATGCCGATCTTGTTCCACTTTTTCAAAAATGGCATCCATTTTATCCGTAATAGGGCGACCAGAGCGACGTGCATCTTTGAAATCAAAATTTCCGGATTGAAAACGCTTAAACCAAATTTGTGCTACTCTCACAGACACTGCACTAGGTCCATAAACATCGCAAATTTTTTTCGCGGCTTGCGTTGCATTTTTACCTTTTTTGTAGTAAAATTTTAAAATGTATCGAATTTCTTCATTAGATTCACTCATTTTGACAGTACGAAAAACAAATGAAAATCACACATTTTCCTAATTTGAATTTGGAATTATGTTCTTTAAAATTTAAACTTTCATATGATACCAAAACCAGCCAGATACAAATAGTATAGCCAAAGAGATTTTATTACAAGTTCATACATACTATAATGCGAAAAGACTTTTTCCCCAACCTAATATTTTACTATCCTATTTAAATAATAAAGATTCTTCTCATCTAAGCTCTACTTACGAGTAATTCATATTATGTTTCACAGCTCTTAAGATTTAGTTTTGTATAAAAGACGATTTACACATCGAACATCGCCGGAAATTTGGCTTGTAAGATTTGACGTAAACAAACATACATACAAACATTACAAATTAAATTAAAGCTTGTAATAATATAGTAGCCATCGTTCCCAAGTCTCTCAGCACTACACTCCGCCCTATCTCCGGTCAATGTCTGATATAGCTTTATTAATTTTCTACCTGCACATTCTTGTGTCTAAAGACAGATGCGTACGCAAACTTTCCTACATCAGGATTCGCTTTGCGTACCACTTCTCGAAGTTAGGAGGCGCCCTGTAACTAATAAATAAGTTCGGGCCCAAGTTTCCTGGTTGCCGGGATCAAATTAAACTCCTTAATCAAGCTGGTAATTTATTAGAAAGAAAATAATGATTGAGGAATTAAACGATAAAATTTTACAAAATATTAACGAGCTTTAGTTTGTTGTTTCTTGTTGTTTATTGGGGCGTTTACAGTAGGGCTAGGGCTATGAGTAAAGAGCTGCGTGTGTGTGTGTGAGCTGTCTCTTTATGAGGGCGATGTTAAATAGCAGATGCGTATCTACACAAAGATTTTGGATTCTCTTTGCGTATTGACGAAGTTAGAAGGCGCCGCGTATTTAATTAATAAGTTTTCAAGGCAGTCAGACAGTAACTTATTTCTGCCCACGGGATTCAACGGGATTAAATTAAACCTCTCACGTCTCTGATTAGCTGTTCATTGGTGCTCAAAACGAAGCTTCCAAGTTGGTTGGCGTTTGGATATAAAAGCGTTTTGAACGTTCACCTCTGTATCGGCTTGTTTTCTCGTTCAATATAAACTGTCAGTCGGTAGATATTCCGGGATCAAGTTCTAGTCATCATCACCGTTGTCATCAGCCGAAAATGTCTACTGCTGCACATTGATCTCCCCCATGAAGGGGGATTTTGCCGATAATCCACCACGCTTGGCAGGCGTCTTGGTGCTCGCAGTAGATTATGATGCTAACCGAGGAGAACGCCCATTCCCTGGAATTTCCCTTGGAAAAACGTCACTCAAACGTTCCAAAAGAAAAATAAGAAAAAATTTTAAACAGTAAGTCCGCGGCATCTGTATTTTTTTAAGTCTCTTCTAATAAACATTATCATCATAGTTCTGATCTAGGGCTGTCCGGAAGTTCTGTAGTAATTAGTCTTATAGTTATTAAGCTTAAAGCTACAAAAGGTACCTATGTGAGGCCACAGTTTTATTTCTTACTGAAATTGTACAAACAGTGAGATATAGTGAGAGATAACCTCGTTAAAACCACTAGGACTCCTACAAAATATTTATTTTACGAATAAAAGTGTCTTTGATCGTAAACCTCATCTAAAAACATTGCGTTACCGAACAAGGAACACGTTTGCTTTGAAGATTTACACTGAGATAGATAGTTTTTATAACAATTTCAGTAGCAATTATTGCTTCCCTTGGTACCAGAAGTTACTTTTCGTCGCTTTATCTTAAGGGGTGGCTAAAGCAAAACGTCCTAAAAAGTCCTTTTTTTCGTCGCACAAATCTCCGTTGTCATAGATATTACAAGCAAGAAAAATATACAGTAGTGTTACGAGCTATAGGGTAACGTTTGATAGAAAGAAGCCGTTAAAGTAACAGTTATTTTATTGAACTCAAAAGGAATCACTTGCAACACAATTCACTATTAAAATCACGAGTACTTCGCTCAGTCACAGATATCACAATCACTACTAGTCGCTTTGGACTCACTCCAATGTGTGTCACTTGGTGTCGCAATCGTATTGGTCTCCGTAACAGTAGTATAGCCAAGTGTTTACAGAAAACACTTACCTATCTGGAATTATATATAATCTTGTGAACCTTGTTTAGCGTTGGAAAGAGTAATTCCACTTTCCACCACCAGTGGGACTGCTTCTTGGGGGAAAGTGGAACTCCAAAATCTCTCTCACCGTCGTTGAATTAGGAAATAAAATCTATCTCCAAGCCAGCAAGATACGTGAAAGCTACTGAAATAGGGAAGCGCTGTCGTATCTACAGCTTCCATCGTAATAAAAGTCTAAGACCCATGTTCCTTTCCCACAAATATCAGCGAGGTCATAAATAAGATGTCTCTCTCTCTCTCTCTCTTATAAATAAAACACATAAAGCAACCATTTCGTGCCTGCGCCAGATATACGGCGCCAAACTTAATTTGTTACGTCTCACTTGAGGGAATATAGCTTTTGCCGTGTTCCTTTAGGTATCTAATGAAGTGATATACCAGATCCTGAGGAATTTATTCCTTTTGGGTGAGGTAAGAGGGCTTTGATTTAATCGAAATCGCAATATTGTCAATGATTCAGGTTTTGGAACTTTTAATTTCATATTTTAAAACGGGAATCAACGCAAATGAAGTTCTGGGCAATAGCTAGTACAATAATAAAAAAGATTTTAGTTCGTGAAATTACTGGGCATATGAGACTTACTATCTGCATGGCGTCTCGGGGTAGCAACCACATTACATTACCGTGCAGGCTTTAGTGCCCAGACTAGTATAGTATACTGTAGGTACTATTTAGTATACCGTCGGTATTATACTATTTTTTATTTTATTTTTATTTATTTATTCATAAAAACCACAGCTGTGGTATAGATACGTTTCAATGTTCTGGGTGACAGGCTTGTCTCGTTACTTAGCAGTATAAAAAAATAACAGAAATTAAAAAGGTTCAAACTGTACAAAAATACAAATGTATCACTAAGGCTGGAGCACACTGGATCCATACATACGCACGCGTGAACGTGCTCTTACACGTATACCATTGCGTTGTAATGTATGGTACTGTATGGGACATGACACCGCGACGTGAATGTGCAACCAACGGTTTGAAAGCAAAACTCCTAACCACCCTACAATCTACGAAACATGACTAACGTCTATTCCCACTGGAAACAATAAATACCTCACCCATCTTTCTCATCCTCGTTGAATTAGAAAATATTACCTGTCGTCAAGCACCTATCAGTATGTACCGGAAGCTGCACTTATGAGCCAGTCTTAATCTATGTAGGAGCTGTAGTAAGCCATGTTTAGGTATAATCCTTTTGTAAAGAAATAAGGTTGAAAATGGCGATGCGTTTGGTTTTAGTTGAACGTTATTTCGTATTAATGAAAAGCTATAAAGTTTAAATATTTTTACGTGTGTCTTTAGATGATTACATTTCCTTTCTTTTGGTTACAAAAAATATGATAGTTATCGCTCAAAATATTGAGCACTTCGTGACAAAATGGATTTTTCGGGGTCTTTTTTGCGATTTTTTTTGCAAGATTCTGGGCCATTTTTGTAACATATTTTATAGATAAGTCTTTTCTCTAAACTCTTGGCTATAAAACAGTTTTTTTTGCTTTATGTATGGCAACGGACATTTGTGCGACGAAAAACTGGACGTTTTGCTTCAGAGAGCGCCTTAACACATCTTTACGCCTACGTGCAAATGCACGTCTCGAAAGCGGTGTGCCATATCTCATACAGTTCCATAAATTACAACAAATTATCCAATGTGCTCTGGCCTTTAGTTGGTAACATTAAAGGTTTTGTATATAGTTAGGTATATATATACCATCGCCTGATGCGTACAAATTGGGCCAAACCAATAAAATCTAGTCATGCCTGAAAATTGGCTATACTCCTTAGATTAGTTATTAGATCAAGTTTGCTGTCTATCCTGTGTGGTACAGCTACCAGTTCTCTGAGAGTACGTTGAACTCTCTCTAAGTAAACGGATCAAATTAAATTTGCTCTGATATTGAAGTGACTAACTTTGCTAATATAATATTGAAAGGAAAGGTATACGGCTATAGAAGCTCAGATCTTGCGATGGGAAAGGGCGTTTGAATGCGCAGTATTGTTGAGTATTGTGAGACAACTTACTACATTGTTTCAAGTCAAGTAGGCACAGTTTCAGGCACTGGAGTCCATTGAGAGTTTGACTCAATTTTTTTTATGATGCTAATCAATTCGTTTTCTCATGAAAATCAAATGTCTATATCGAAAAACTAGAAATCGAATGCTAACAACGTCAAAAATGAGAGCCAAGGTCAGGCGGATCTAGTGAGCGCTAAAACGCTCCCTACTAATTGGATTTAACACGTGACGTCACATGATCAACGCGGTCCGTAAAGTTGTACTAAAACACACGTTTTGTTGAATTTAGCCGTGAAAAACTGCGTTTAATTTATAATAGTAGTTATAGTTGTCATACATTTGTTATTCATTAAAATGTAAAGAACCTGTTAGTATAGTTTAAATTACCTACTATTGGATGATAAAAAAAAATCGTTGAATTCTGGAAAGTTTTAGATCCAGTATCTTTGTGGAAATTAAATGTTTTTTGTGAATTTCATTTTTATTGTTTTTATGTGATGTTCTTAAACCTGTATAACCACAGTATTTATGTGTTTTGTATTTCATGCAAGTACCCAATTGAAAACTGTCAACCGTGTAAAAAGAGTAGTATGACCTTAGTGAGCAACCAAAAATATATTACCTGCCTATTTCATTGACATTCTAAAACAGTACTTATTTACTGCTACACGGTATTTGTAGCTTTTATTATTATCCGAATAATATTCCATGTATTATTCAGCATTCCAAACCAGGGCTACCAAGATACAGGCCCAGCCTAATTTGGGGCCCACTGTTATTTCGAGATGGTTATTATCTGTCGCATGAAAGTAAAAAAAAAATTTATCGAAGAATATTCGTATTAAAATAGATCAAGGTTTATTTTTTCTACTAAATTGAATCTAACATAAAAAAGCAGCCAGGTGCGACGAGTCGGACGCGCGCACCTAGGGTTCCTTACAAACTACTCGTATTCGCCATCTTCGACAACATCGTCCCCATGAAAGTAGTCCATCGAGTATAAAAATATAAACATAGTTCCTTTTCAATTATTAATATTATGCATGTATTAGAGCCGAGTCCTATGAGCCCTTCATTTAAATCTCCATTGCAGATTGATCCTCAAAATCCACTTGAAAGTAATCGACACGCGAGCGCTTAAAAAAAGTCCGATAATGAAACCCAGATCGGTTTCAGAAAAAAACGTTTCAACAAAGATCAAAGCGCAGGCATTTACCGATAGAATGAAAGAGACGGATATTAAGCATTGAACGAGATTACAATTCGATTTCAAATATTCAATGGGAGCGATATTTTGTTGGTGACAAGCGCTTGCTTCGCTTCGTAGTATCTAACTAGGACCTACGTGCGTAACGGGTTTCTGAAACCCATCAAATGGTTTGGGAATTTTATTGATTTTTGAGATCCGTTAATATATTCTTGGGAAACTGGTCAAAATTAAAATAAAGAGTTTAATTGTAATATACAATGTCAGTAAAATATGTAAGGTCTACAAGAATTAATCAAGTACAGCCTGCAAGCAGAGGTGTAAGTATTAAATTTTATGTGTATAATTAACACACAACATACGAACAACAGAGTATCTCTATTAGGGACATAGAGATACTCGCTATGTTTCTAAAGGTTGACACATATGCTCAATGCTCATTAACTACTGGCAAAAAATAATGCTACGATTGAGCTATTGCTTGTGTCGAAACATTGCTAAAAGGAGCAAGCTTATTTCGAGCATACTCAAAAATCAACAGTCGTTTGATTTTCGAGCATGCATCGTGAGACGCGAGTGGAAAGGGACGTGCTTCGCAGGTAGCTTAAGGCGCTCTTTGAAGCAAAACGTCCTGATTTTCGTCACACAAATATCCGTTTCCATACATATTACCAGCAAAAAAAATACAGTAGTATAGCCAAGTGTTTATAGAAAAGACTTATCTATAAAACATTTCATAAAAATGGCCTAGAATATTGAAAAAAAATCGCAAAAAATACCCGAAACATTTATTTTGTCTCGAAATGCTCAGAACTTTGAGCGCCAATAACACTATTTTTT
Organism: Crocallis elinguaria; assembly: GCA_907269065.1. Classification (NCBI taxonomy): domain Eukaryota; kingdom Metazoa; phylum Arthropoda; class Insecta; order Lepidoptera; family Geometridae; genus Crocallis; species Crocallis elinguaria. The sequence goes on from OU026076.1 coordinate 8,045,039, forward strand.
TGTAACCAAAAGAAAGAGAATTTAATCATCTAAAGACATATGTAAAAATCTATTAAATTAATGGACTCTCTTTCTTCACTAAATAAAAACTACAAAATAGCGTTGAAGTAAAAGAAAATGCATCACCATTTTCAACCTTATTTCTTTACAAAAGGATTATACCTAAAGATGGCTTGTTACAACCTCTGAGCATGGGCATTGGGTCCACCGAACACGGCCACTAGACGCAGCCAAAAAAGCTGCCATTAATCGTATAAAGAAACCGATATCGCCGTTCTATTCATATAAATGTTATCTGTATTCATTTTCCCTATACAATTTTATTTTCTTTATCCTCATAAGATTTCATTTGACATCTCCTTTCAGATCTTTCTATACAGACGTTCGTATTTCGTAGTGATATAAGGCTATCTTTTACCCGGAAAATGCACGATGGATCTCAACATGTATGAAAACGCGCAGCTATACATAGTTTCAAATGTATCGCCAGCATATATTACTGGAATCTTCTTGAAGACGCGGATACAGTAATACTTGCACGTTACTGCTTGGCGCCAGACTTAACGAACAAAGCGGTGGTACACTTGCAGAAGAGTTAGTCCTACCACCGAATGGTTAATCTGTACTGTGAAGTCAGACAAATTACACAATACTATACAAATAGACACGTTGAACCTAGAAAGTTGCAACGGCAAGACCTATACGCTTATCACTTATCACTGGCCATTGCAACTTTAAATATCATTTGTACATGCCAGGTGCGACAGACAGTCCTCTATGTCGAGGGTGCATACAGGAGGAAGAGACTGTAGTACACGTGATAGGTATGGCATTGCTAAGTCCACAGAGGAAGTAAGAGTGGCAATCGGTTTGCATGACCTCCTACCTCAAGAGCGACCTAAACATTCATTGATACCATTAACGCCTCCAACTATAACACTTGAGCAGCTTTGTTGGCAATCCAAGGCCATATTTAGCTATCTAAAGGAGCTGGGACGGCTTAGGTAGGCGCTGGCAGGGGAACATGCACAATATACCCCTAGCGGGACATCATTGCAGGCCTAACGCTCCCAACTTGAATAAGAATAAGTAGACAATCACTTTACTACGTCCCTCGCACCAGTTACTTTTACTGATCTGTGCTAAAACCACTCGAACTGAAAACCGCTGCTGACCGCACAGACTACGCTGCGTTTCCAGTCCTAATGAAGCAGTTGAGAGGTTAAAATTCGAACTTGGACAGCCGTTGTGTGGGCGGTGAAACTTGTGCGGTTACCGAAGCAAGAGCCTTGAACATAATTGGAGGAGCTAACGGAACTAGTTTGGGTAGTAATTGAACATTGTGATGTCCATTATCTATACATAAGTATATAATTATATATACATACAAATAAAGAAAATTGAAGTGTCTGTTTGTAATATCAACAGGATACATTTTGGAGAGTGTGCTATGGCATTACACGATTTAATTCCACCATCGGACGATAAGACGCACGGAGTTTCGTCACCCATTTATGGTTGACATACCATCTATCCGCACCAAGCGTTTCGCTTCAACGTTCATTATGCGGACAGCGAAAGAATGGAACTCATTGCCGGCATCTATATTTCCTGATTACTACAATTTGGGAGTCTTCAAATCAAGAGTGAACAGGTATCTTCTAGGCAAGCGTGCCACATCGTCGACCGCATCGTCGCTTACCATCAGGTGAGATTGCGGTCAAACGCGAGCCTATCTTGTATTAAAAAAAAAATCAAAATAACAGCATTTTACTAAATGCATATGAAAGTATATTATACGGTACCTATAACAATACAATCATTTTTTAAATTTTTGTTTGTCGATTGAATCAACCTCTTTGGTTTTTCAGCGTAGTTTAAATATCTCTTTTGCATACTCGCCGAAATGATTTGTAACATAGACAACTCTGTTCTCGTGCCGAGCTTGCACTGCGGGCATAATAACGCCTGCGATCTAGACGGGTCACTCGACTCTCAAAGCTATTACGTGGGTACATTATTACTTTAGGCAGCTACTTGAACTAACTGTTGTAAAACTTATCTCCCCAAAGGCTACTTTCGTATTTTCTGCAATATTAAAAGGAACTTTCCCACTTTACTAAGTAAAAGGAATGCTTCAAGTTCCGCATTATATAAATCTCTGAAAGAAAATTAGAATTTAAAAGCACAATAAAAATAGAGTTGTATTCTACTTTGATAGCTAAGAGTAGCTCTCGAGGTTTTTATTTGATGCTTTATTGTTTTTTTTTTTTCACCAGACTTAAATAAAGTAAATGCAATGGTTTATGAGATTTCTATGAAGAACGTATTTACTTAGGTACTTACCTATACTAGCCATGGAGGTAGATATATATTTATAAAGTCAAACACGCATAAAGACACAAAAGATAATAAGATAAAAATATAAATAAATATAATAATAAGAGGAAATAGTAACTTTAAACTTTCGCGATTCGAGAGCATCAATGCAATAACTCGATCGAAACGTCGAGGTAAATAAAAAACTGTGTATTTCTCACGATTAAGTCCCGTTCTTAAAAGTAAACAATAAGAGGAAAGTTATAGACTTTTTTATGCTATTTGGTAACGAGACGAGCTGGTCGTTTGCCTGATGGTAAGCATAACGCCGGCCCATAACAATTGCAGTGCCACTCAGAACTTTGAAACACAAAGGTCTGCGCGGCACTGTAGTGCGATAGTTACCCTGAGACATTAGGTATTAAGTCTCATAAGCCCAGTAATTTCACTGGTTACTCTGCTCATCAAACCGGAACACAGTAATGCTTGCACATTACTGCTTGGCGGCAGACTTCACGAGCAAAGTGGTGGTAACAACCCAGACGGACACTCGCAGAAGAGTTAAGTAATCCTACCACTAACAAGATTTCTTCTTTTTATTTTAGAATTACTCATGTTTTAGAGATGCTCAATTTTCTCAGATTTGCTTTGTAAATACGACGCCGCGGTGCCAGGTTGCTGGTTTGATAAATGTTGGAACAGCCGATCCGTAATTTGAGCGTCGACGAAGATTAACTGCTCATTTACCGCATCTTGTGGGCGTAAGACAAAGGTAAAGGTTGTTTATAGATGGCAAGCAACTATACTCGTATAGCGCGAGGCGACAACAGTGCGGGTAACAAGGTTTAAGAAAAACCATGCCGTACCGTAAAAAAATTTATGAAAAACGGAGACATAAACAAAAGAACGCGAACGGGCCTCCCTTGGAAACTTTGTACCGAACGTCGGTGCACGAGTCTGCCCCGAACCCCAACAATATTCCTGCAGACTAAGTTATACGTTGAAGCTGAACTATACATATACCTACATACTACATACAAACAAATCAATAAAATTGAAGTGACTGTTTGTAATATCAAAATAACAGCTTTTAACCAAATGCATATCAAAGTATATACCTATAGCAAAACAACCATTTTTAAAGTTTTTGTATGTCTGTCTGTCTGTCTGTCTGTTTGTTCGGACTAATCTCCGAAACGGGTGGGCAGATTTTAACGGGACTTTCACTGGCAGATAGCTGATGATAGTTACAAGGAGTAACTTAGGCTACATTTGTTTTAGAAAAAGAATTAGGGTTCCGCGCAAAAAAATAAAAACCATGAAATCCAATATCACCGCGCGGGCGAAACCGCGGGCAGCAGCTAGTTTACAATAAAACTAATCGAAAACTAAAACCAATCGAAAACTAAAATCATAAATCACACAGGAAGTAGTTGACACATTTCCCACACTGTTTAGAGAGAATGACTAAAAAAATAAACATCAAAGTTTCAACGTCTCTACTAACATGGACGGTTCATTCACGATGACGTCACTCCATCCCCTAGCGATCGGCGTGGCTCAAAGTGCCGATTGAAAGGGATGAACGGGTGAAATATTGCCGAGGATATAAAAATACTGTTTTTTTATCTAACAAGCCCTTTCTGAATCCTTGTTTGAGTCAGCTTAAGCGGGTTATTGGGCACAACGGACGAAATTTGTAACGTATTGTGTTGGAAATTGGAATAGTACCTATTTTGCTATTAAGGCGTATATAGCAGATAAATAGCTTCACTTCAAAGGTTTTTTTAGCAAGATCAAATGAGCTCTGGCATTGGAAAAAATATATGTCATTATTCACCATATTACCGATAATCAAGTTGTGATCAAAACAAGCTTTTGCCAAATTTACTCGATAAAAAAAAATGTCAAAGTTACCTCTAAAATTAAGTTTGAAATGAAATATCTCTGTTATTTATAAATGTATATTGATAGAATTAACAAAACGTTTTATTTAATAATAAAAAACTTGGTTGTGGTACATTTTCGATTAGGCATCTAACTTGAAGTAATTACGCTATTTTTGGATTTTTACTTAATTTTAGTTGCCCGTGTGGTTTTCTTCTCTTTTACACCAACGCAAACCGACGGTGTGCAAAGAGGGCAGAATGATGAATTATTGACTCAGGATACGGCCTTAACACTTTTTGACGGCTACGTGGTTAAGTTGGTAGCACAATTGGTATAGTAACAGGAAAAACGGTGTGTATTATATATTTTTCTACAAAATACAACTTCACGCCAAATAAAATAGACTCAGCTGAAAACTCTTTTAATGTTACATTGCAGTTTCCAATAATTCCTGGACTAGTCAGATATTAGCTTTTTCGAAGCACGATATTAGCACTAAATCGCTGTACCGTTGCAGCGCTTAAAGTGCTTCTTTGGACGTTCACGGGAAATTGAGCGAGCTTCGTAACAGTGGGAATTCTTGAGATTAAGTGCTAAGTTTTAGATTCCACCAGCTGTGGCTAGGAAACCTATCACTGTCGATAAGTACAGAAAATTGAAAATAGGCTTTGTTTTGGCGGCTCGGTTGTTCATTCAACTCCGCGGACATACATCCAGGTTATGTTATATTTCCTATGTCCACTAAAACTTATGGAGTAGGTATAGTTTCGCGGCCGGAGTGGATGCTCTTTTTCATACTCTTACCCCCAGCACTAGTATTCATTTTGTCGCTAGTAGCATGGACATAGACTCGCAATACTATTCAAGACCCGAAAATAACCTTAACCTCAAATGTCTCTAATGTCCGACAGATTGCATTTGCTGATGAGTCCGCCGACGTGTGGAAGCGGCATTGCGGTCATTACAAAAAGTTCAGCCGATCACGGCATGTGATTGGCCATGGGCATCGAGGGGTCAGTATCTCGATGGCCTCGGGGCTCCTCGCTTTGCAGACAGAGTTTCAATAACCTCAGTCAAGAATCCGTTAAAAACTTCAGTTTCGGTCTGGAGTATTTCACCTTCATTGAATTAAATTACTGTGGTTTTTATCGCTTGAACTTTACATTTAATTAATACCTAGTAAAGATAGGTTAGCGTTCGAAGAAACATAATTAAAGGTAAATATTATTGAACCATTGCGATTTTAAAATCATTTCCTCATGTAACAACAACAAAATGCCTAAAATCATCACATATAATCTCCAGCCCAGCCTGGCCGAGGTGATAAGGAAGCCCAAGCATCTGAAGTCACAATCGATGATTTGCTGGCTGAAGTAGTTTCTTTACGAAGCACTGTTTCTGTAAGTAGGTCACATGTAAATATAAACACAAGTCGCGGGGCGCAAAACGCCTCAATCAGCAGTTTTTATGCGTCACCGGCCGCTGTCTACTCGCGTAGTACCGCCAACCCCGCACCCTGCCTCCAGCCACTCCGCCCCGGAGGTGCTGACGTCACACGTATGCGTGTCGACCAGCGAAGTACAATCTTGACTGGTTTCGACACCTCGTGCTTACGTTGCAGCCACCGCCAGCGGCGCCAGCGCCGCCAGCACCACCTGGTGCCACGTGGCTCAAGTGGAAAAATCGAATCGTAAAAATGATCTCGCGACTGAGCTGCCTCGTAAGGAACGGTGTGATGATGAAGATGGCTCTGGCTCCATCAAGGTGGTACGTAAGCGGGATAAGAAGCGCACTTGTTGGAACCAGTGCAGTACTGCTCCGACCCGAACCAATCATTTGCTGCGTCTTGCAAAACTACGACGCAGATGTACGTGACCCACCTGCATCACACCATCAAGACTGAGGAGGTGGTGGAATATACATTTCTATTATATCATTAAAACCAAATTCACTCTGAGAGTTGTGCAGTTGGAGTCCCGCCCCAATATGAATTTAATAATAATTATTTTGTGGTGAGAGTTCCAACTATACATTTAACGACCTTCAATAGTGTGGAATTTTGGCCTAAAGGATGTCGTGTTCCGGCGCTTCAGATGCCAGCTTGTTCCATCACGTTGTTACGTCACACGTGCACACTGAACGTGCCAAATATTTTTTTTATATTTTGTATGTATATTAGTTAGTTTATAAGGTATTTAGTTTATGGTGTTGTTGTCTGAAATAAATAAATGTATTAAAAATAATTATAATGAGTAGTGACTTACTGAACACAAACCTCGAAATCTTATTTTCAATCTACAGCAAGAGAAAACACAATGTAAGCAGTTTTGTCTGATAGGGTGGTACAAAAGTCAAAGTAACTCAAAAATTATCGTTTTCTTAATAATAAAGGCGTTGAGGTGTAGAACATAGAGAAATGTAATTTAGATAAATTTCGCTCTACCCGTCTGGAAGTTTCGATCACGTCGTCAAAAGTTGATGGGAGATTTTGACAACTCACAGTATGGGTCTTTCAATAAGATGTGTGTTTGTAAAACAATTGAACAAGTGTCACTGCCCACCAGTGGTGGACAAGCGCGTGGAGGATAACGGGAATGATCGAAAATATTGACTATGAGTTATGACTTAACATACTACTATTTCACTGATTGTGTGGTCACAGGTTACTCGAGGTTTGGATTACGAAACTAACAACGATTTTTAAATCCTATGGCGGACTGTTTTTTCATTTTATTAAAATGGTATGATGGATGATATTTTCGAGACAGACCTTTACAGCGTCAGCCAACGGTGGGAGAGCGCAGACGGCTCTAATATATAGCCCTAAGGGGCACCTTAGACGCTCAAGCAAACGTACGTTTTCTTGTCAGAATAACAACGCTTTTGCGTCAAGCACGGATTTCGTGATAGTTGAAATGTGCGCTTTATGCGACGCCGTGGTGTGGGAGTCGGAAGAGAACAGCCCCGGCATACGAGTACCTACGTTTTAAGTGGGTCCTAATATAGCTACTTCTTCCGGGCTCGAGGTGGGCCCTCACGGAAGTTGTAGTGACTCTAGTTGCCTCGTTCTAAACCCTACGCCATCGAGAAGAAGGGCAAGAAACTCGACTGCGGTGTGATTAACCAAAAACTCATATTGATAGAATTTAAATCATCGGTTGCCGTCGTCACAACCACTGATTAATATCTACATCGCTAAACCATTTACGTCCTTACTGGTTTTATACTGCTACGCAGTCCTATTTCGATCACGTCGTCAAGCGTTGATAGGCATAGTTCTATTTGGGTTACGACCGCCTTACTGTTATGGATGTTGATACCCATTCGATACCTGTAAAAGAAGATGGAGCTGCGTTCGCATTTTGTACAAGTTGGGGCATAAAAATGATGAGAACGTGCCTGTTATGGGGGTTTAATCGAACAGCTTTGTTTTCTGTACGCTGGTATGGAAACAGGAACTAAGAACAAAACAGAGGGCCTAGTGTGAGTTTTGCAACAAGTTAACGCGTTCTACAGTGACCTCCTTTTGTATACAAAAATCTACAGCGCCTCTAGCGCCGCGTTTGTGAACTATCATCGCGCACGCTTTTAGTATGGCGTTTACACGACAAACGCGGTCGTCGTGTAAATGGATGTTAGCTGCGAAACTCACACTCATCACCGTCTCGACTACATAGGTTTGGAGTTACTCGCGAGATAGTCGCCGCTATCTTGCATCAACACAATAAGATCTGTTTCTTGCGAGTTCTGTATAATTTTCTAAGATAAAAAGTGATTAAAAAGATATACGTGGCGTCGTTGTATCACTGTCATTTACCCAAAATGAAATAATAAAACTATACTAACCCACTCAGATACAATAATATTTATCCATGCTTCCGATCCAAAAATTCTTTATTAGCTTAGTTTAACCGAATTTGTACCAAGTTTAAACTTACAAGTAGATCTAACCAACGATCTAGTTCAAACCACTTGAAACAGGTAACATTCAGGTATCCACTATTGTATAGTACCAAGCACAAAGCACTTCAATTTCCTGGAAAGCCTTTGTGATTCAGTCGTGATAGGTATCGACATTTCGCTATAATGGAACGGCTTACTCTACCTCCCTGTAACTATACCTAATAAACGTGCAATTTGTATAATTACCTATTTAGAATACCTAAGAAAAGAGATTCCTGGAAGAGATATTTTTAATTATTAATAACTGATTCATGTTAAAGTGTGTAGAGCTAATGGGTTAAGGATTAGGTTGTAGGTATTGATTCTAACGATACCCCATACATCCAAATCCAAATAAGTTTTAAATGTCAGCAGATGTACGCGAGTGCGCTAGGGGGCCCACTTCAAAAGGTCGCAATTATCGTGCGTCGGGCCTATTGTCACCCAACTTCTCCCCCATCTCCCCCCTTATCACGGCGATGGCCCAAGCCGAGGTTCGTACTCGACGTGGTTCGATCCCACGCGGTGTATGCCCTTGAGGTGATTGCTGCTTTTTTTGAGCTGGGCGCCTTCTGCGCCCTCCCACTTTTCAGTGGCGCTATAAAAGTCCATAGACAAACAGCACGATCCTTAAAAAAAAAGCATTGCGTACAACGAGGCAATGCCGCCAGCATGCTGATTACGCTGCCAACTGATAATGAGCTAGAACATTTGGATTATCTATAGGCCTACATTGGCTTGTAGATTATCCACCTATTATAAGTTTTATAGAAAGACTTTTAGCTCGTTGAAAAAAAAATGTTATTTTCATTCATATTCCCTAAAAAAATTTATTTTCCTTATCCGCACTTAAGATTTCATTTGACATTTTCCTTTCAGTTTCCTATACAGACGATCGTTTACCTATATACAAGCAGTAACCCGAACGAAATAACTTTGTGTTCCATTAGGTCTACAATCGCCTGACTGGGGCACTTTAACGACACAATATTGAGTTACAGCCACAGACTTTGATTGGTAGAAGTGTTTAGTGTAAATGGACACATATTTTTGATAACCCCTCGTGCTCAATCTATTACTTATATTATAAAGAGGAGGAAGTTTGTTTGCTATAGTCTCTGGAACTACTACTCCAGTTACTAGGCGGTAGGACACCACCGCTTTGACCGTGTAGTCTGTCACGAAGTAGAAATGTGCAAGCTTTACTGTTCCAATTTTATGAGCAAAGTAGTCAGAGAAATTACTGGACTTTTGAGATCAGGGTAACGATCGCAATGCAGTGCCACGCAGGCCTTAGTGTTCCAAAGTTCTGAGACTTGAGTGACCACATTTAGCATAATTATATAATATACATATTATTTACAATACAAAATATCTTATAAAAATATCAGCTTATTTCTTAATTGCTTTGTATGTCCTTTCTATGTTCTAACTCTCTCGGTCATTGAAGGACTCGTCGACGCTATCCATTAGCACAAAATATATTTAGCGGCCGCCCCGAGGATATTAGAATCAATTTTAGACTACTTTGGCCACATTTTTTTTTATCTACCTATCTATAAGTATAGATGAACTTGGACTAAATAAAAACGAAGACACGTTATACCTTTCGAAAAACAACGACGCGGAACGCCGACACGCGAGTGCCGCATTGCATTAAATAGCGTGACAAAGATATATAGATACATGCAGATGTAGAACTAGTCCGGGCTGAAGTACGTGCTCAGGACCTCGTAATTAATATGCTACCGCACGATGCCCTTTCTACGAATTATTTTGTCTATTTAAATCTAGTTTACTACAATGATGGAGAACTAGCCTATATAGTAACTAAGCTGAGTATCGAGTGTGGCTTGATTCTTTTGGGAATTTTGCCCTTTGAGTTTTTTTTTAATATTTGCATTTTGTGTCTTGAGTTTGAAAATTCATCATTTGTATGAGAATATTTAGCAAAGAGACTTCACCAAGAAGTTAATATTCGAAAAATGAGGCCAGCCAATGTAATCAATAGGGACTGAAGTGCACCACAATATATTGTTATCTTGGGTCTCCTGTTTTTTAAAATTACTGGCTCTTTCTTTATTATAATAACAGAAAAAATAAACAACATAAACTAAAATAACTAAATAAAATACACACTAATTTATTTACAATCTTAATCTAATAATCCGCTACCAGTAGGCAACGTTCCCAATTACTTATGTTTTAAGTTTAACTTTTTCCTTTGCTTTTTAATGGGTTGGTAATTTGAAAGGTCCTCATTCACAGGTGGTGTATAAAGTAGAGTATTCACCTCGAGGAAAAGTGTCTTCGTCTTGGGCTACCTTGTATTCCACGCTGCATTCAGGACTCTCATCTTAAATCCCTCGCTTCGCTTAAGATTAAAGTTCTAACTCCCTCGCTATGTTCGGGAGTCAACTTCAGAATCGTCCGGATTCAAGATGCGCCCATGACCATAAGATACTGCTTTATCCTCTTGGTGGATAACCTACTAATAAATTGAAATTTGTTCATTGGACTCGATATTTAAAATCTGTGCGGTAATAGTAGTTACCAGTTCTTCTATTTAGAATCATCAAAGACGTCAAGGCAATTTTGGCGTTCATCTGCAGAGATGTCATGCCAATTTTGAGGTCAGGAGTCTTAATGTAAATTGGTCGAAATTAATGGGGGTTGAAATGGCAAGGTCCAATTTCGTATTAGGTATTCTGAGTTTACTTTTTGGTTATTTATTACCAGGTAGCTTTAATTTTCGTTTCCGTATTTAAATTTTGACGTACCTATTTGGATATAAAATTACCTCAATTAAAATTATTGTCGTCGTAAAAATGCGAAGAACGAAAGAGTATAAAATGGTAGTAATAGAAAAATTCAGTAGTAATAGTAATTTGGCATAATTGTACACACTAATATACATAACTAGCTACAGGTCTGTATTATAGGGTGCAATGAGCCAAAATGGGCCTTGAAGACATTTAGACGCCTGTTTAGCTAGGCTTTGTCTAAAGACAAAACGTCGAAAATTGTAGAAAATGTCACAACAGAATGGAGTTGAACAACGGTTAGACACTACATAAATAAAGATTTGTGGTCGTTTATAATTTAACACGCGACTACCACGAAGGCATGTATAAGAGTTAGATGTTGTTTAACGCTGTTTAGAGTGAGTTTAATTTTTTGTGGTAATACCGCCTGTGTCTAGGGTCTCAGAAACATAATAGAAATACTTGAGTTTTTAGAGTTCCGTACATCCGAATGAAAAAAAATGGACCACTTATTAGGATCACTCGTGTGTCTGGCCGTCTGTCACAGTCAATTTGCTTCTAATCTACTGGACCGATCAATTTGAAATTTGTTACACATACGAATTTCTGTGATCGTTTAGGTCACGGATATGTAAATGAATGAATTTTGAATATTGGGTTCGCTTTTGGGGGTAAATTCAAAGTCGATATGATGTATTGAACAATTACACCCAAACATATAGGGTCTTACCACAAAAAATTAAACACACGTTAAGCCTGTGTTTAACACTGTTTAGTGCCCAAACATGCCTTAGTCACGCGATTAGTTATGAGCAACCACAAATCCTGATTTAAGTACCTAGTGTCTAAACGTTGTCGAACACAATTCTGTTGTGACATTTCTAATCATTGCATTTAGACGCTGTCTAGACAGGCACAGGCAGGATAGGCAGTCTAAACAGGCGACTAAAAATGTTTTTTTTTGTGGTAGCACTATCATTGTTTTAAAATATAATACATAGATAAAGATAGGACATTTTATACTGGATTGAGTGCAAGTACTAAAATCTACATATTTATCTAGTTCTCGAAAACTAAGATCTATTTATCTAGTTCTCGAATGGGCGCTGGGTTGCTGTCTATTGACTTTAGGTCTCTGGCATCTGTTATGTCTAGACAAATGTTTGCCAGCTCTATAATATGCGAGTTTCCTACATCCTAAGCAAGGTATTTTATGTTAGCATAAAATATTACCTGTGCAGCTTCCATGGAAACCATCAATGGAACCAAGCAATCTTTATGTTTAGGCTCCTATTTATTAATAAACTATGTTAAACGGTGGTTTAATTAAACTATTTTTTCTTATTCTTGTTCTTCGACAATTTTAAACTGAATCGAAAGAGACAAAACATTTTTTTTTAATGTTATTTGGTAACGAGACGAGCTGGTCGTTTGCCTGATGGTAAGCATAACGCCGGCCCATAACAATTGCAGTGCCACACAGAACTTTGTAACACAAAGGCCTGCGCGGCACTGCAGTGCGCTCGTTACCCTGAGACATTAGGTATTAAGTCTCATAAGCCCAGTAATTTCACTGGATACTTTGCTCATCAAACCGGAACACAGTAATGCTTGCACACTACTGCTTGGCGGCAGACTTCACGAGCAAAGCGGTGGTAACAACCCAGACGGACACTCGCAGAAGAGTTAGTCCTCCCACTAACATAGTTTGACTATTATACAATGACCGCTGGATGCAAGAGGCATGTAGCCGATCCAAGTGGCGTTCTATGGGAGATGCCTATATGACGAATCCTCATGTCAGTTCTATCAGTTAACGATCGCAGAAAGTCTAGACACCCTGTTCTCTCTTTTTCATCGTTAGGTCTAATCTTGGGTTATATTTATTTATATTGCTTTGCTAAACCCTAGATTCTGAGACGTCTGACGTTAATCTAAGCGGTTTACTTAGTTCTTAAATGAGATCTAGGATTTCATTTGTTTGTTCGACGTCTGCAGCGTCGATTACAAGGATGTCTAGTCTAGACAAAGTTTAGAAATGTTAGTACCTACTTAATATTGTGAGAAAGGGTACACAAACACCCACAAGGGGCAACGTATTAGAAAAAAAAAACGGCCAAGTGCGAGTCGGACACGTGCACCAGATATTCCGTAGGTACACACTTGTAGGTATGTAAATAGTTCTTCCATCACCGGAATCGTTAGGCAATACGGATGCCATTTTTTTATGATGTCAATGACCGCAAAACGCCCCGTAGAAACTTGACAGAACATCTGACGTCACTTGTTCAACGTGGATGTATCGTATAGTAATCAAAAGTAGTATCAAAAGACGATACAACCATACATTGTAAGTATCGCCGATCAGAAGCTCGATGGTTCAGTCTGTTGATCCTACAATAATCTTGGGCTTTCAGTGAAAGAAGACATCATACTCCAACCAAAGTATGCCAGTACGGTGTTTTCTAGTTTTCGTCTGGCTAGCTATCACTTTCCTTGTAAAGATAGCAATGACTCAAACGTGAGTAGCATGGAAGTCTTCAAAGGTTGTTACAAAAGCCATAAAAGTGATACACGCAGTGTAATGTATAATGTTATAGGCGTTCATCGATAACATAAAATGCTTTAACAAAAAAAATAAACAGACCATTTTCGAAGTATGATGATCTTTTTGTATGGGCTACTTTGTAAAAAGATAAGCGTGATTATACATAAAAAAATAGTCAAAAAAATTGTATAGGTCGACTACCTCCTCCGTTTTATCGTTCGTTAAAACTTCTAAGCCAATTTCCACTAAGACGGTCTGCTCCGTACTACATATTATATGAAAATATTAAATTTTACGTTAAGGCTACGTTGGTATCCAGCGTAAATCTAGCAAAGTCATAACATAATAGCTATGTAAGGAGCATTGTACGCCAAACACAAAGGCGGTAAGATAAGCTTCCCAGCTCCCCTCAACATTCTCATAAACACAAGTTAAGCCTTATATTCCTTCCTTCCTACAGAGTAAAATTACCTGCAAATCTAGCGTCCACCACCACTAATAAATACGGACCCTGTCTTGGGACAAATACTTAGGATACTTATAGGTCTTCGATAAATGAAATAAGGAAGATACGTTAAATTGCTTTTAAAAAAGCGGGAATCGATTTCGAGGAAGTTATCGGGATATATGAAATTTCTTTCCCCATTTTTCCACCCCAGGGGTGGTATTCTTTAATAAAATGTGTAAAAGGACAACCCTTGAGATATACCTACCCTACTCATGAAAAAAAATTCATTCAATCATTGGCTTTCAATCATCAATTGGCTTTCGACATTAAGTGACGATATTTCCGAAGAGAATGTAGGTTTAAAGGTTAACCGTTACTTTGACCCTTGAATAAATTAACAGGCTGTATTTTTAGGACACAAAGAAAAGCATAACATCGTAGTAATAGAAGATTCTTATTGTACTATGGTACACTGTAGTATAAAACGCTCTTGTCGCTGATATTCGCTAAACCAAAGTTGCTTTGGTCACAGATACTACTCTCTCGATACCATAGGTAATGGTTTTAATTGGTGTTAATTGGGGTGGGGATTAATTATTATCGGTAAGTACGTACTAATATTTGAATTTTTTCAACTACTAGCTTCTGCCGGCGGAAGTTAGTTGTGCATTATATGTTATATATCTATTCGCAATTTTAGCGCATCTTCCCAATTTGACTTATCAAGTTGCAAGTTGTAACAATATATCTACGTCGCTGGGTTCGTTGGGGTGACCATATGGTGGCCGTTCTACGAATTTAGTGCGTTGTTTGGGTTCGTTTTCTTTGGAATGTGAATTTATATCTTGTTGGGGAAACCGTGATAGTATAGTAGAAACACTGTAGTATTAAACATGGATTCGAGTGGGTAGGTTTTTTCATGTATAGGTAGATAGGTAGGTAGGTAACTTTACTCAAACATTATACTAGGGTAAAAAAAACTCTGGTAGCGTGGAACAGATAGACACGGAATCAGTAGGACTTGTGCTGTGGGAAGGCATTCCTTCCAGGGCCCATATTTCAACAAACAGCTACATATTATGTTTCAATGTACCTACATATTGTATTTATTCAGAACCCGTCAGAAGAAGGTCGGTTTCCTCTTCATTTTCTTGTTCGTTATCTTCTTCATCTGTTTCGAAATGATCGATCACAGATCCCACACACTTGAACCTAACCACAGCCGAACGATTTGTTAGTAAAGTGCTTAGATATTTCCTCGTCAACTCCTAAAAGTGATGACTTGAACCTGGCTGCGCAGAGTATCAAGGGTCCAATGTTGTCGAAGCACAAGTTATTAATGTTCTGTTGTGCTAGCTAGCTGTACGCTTGATCTGAGTCGCTTTGGGTCGCCGGATGTCTCAGGTATCAGAGATGCGGGCCGCTTGAGCGCTGGTGGGGTTTAGTCAATCTTCAAATGGGCAACCATTTTTTAAGATAAGTATCTTTAATTTGTGTAATGAAGCGAGAAGTCCTTTGCAAGATGGTAGGCCTAACGCTTGTAACAAAAATTATTGCAGTGCCACTCAGAACTATGAAACACAAAGGCTAAAGTCTCATATCTCCAGTAATTTCACTGAATCCCGTAATGTAGCTTGCAGACAGTAGCGTTAGTTGTAGCGTTAGTGGGAGGACTAACTCTTCTGCGAGTGTCCGTCTGGGTTGTTACCACCGCTTTGCTCGTGAAGTCTGCCGCCAAGCAGTAGTGTGCAAGCGTTACTGTGTTCCGGTTTGATGAGCAGAGTTTCCAGTGAAATTACTGGGCTTATGAGACTTAATACCTAATGTCTCAGGGTAACGAGCGCATTGCAGTGCCGCGCAGGCCTTTGTGTTGCAAAGTTCTGGGTGGCACTGCAATTGTTATGGGCCAGCGTTATGCTTACCATCAGGCAAACGACCAGCTCGTCTCGTTACCAAATAACATAAAAAAAAGACAGAGTAGTCTAATTCTAGAAATAAGCTGTAGTGGTCACCGTAGTGATGCATTCAATGTCGCCAGGTTTGTAGATTGTAGTGCGCATTTCCTAGGAATATTTTATCTGAATTCAGGAAATATCAAATCGAAATAGGGTGCAAGTTTGCATGAAAATAAGACATTTTCCATTATGTCGAGAATTCAAGTTTTCGCTGCACATTTCATGTCACAATGTGCATTGAATTTCAATTTTCTATACATCTGTTGGAGTTAATATTTTATAAGGATTTAGGGGATGAAGAAAGTTAGATTTGAAATTTTTAGTGCTTTCTTATAAAGTAGAAAATTGATATACTGGATTTATTTGTAACTAAAACAATAGCTTGTAGATTATTAATTTATTCAACTGTTTTTACAGCCTATTTTTATTTCAGTATAGGCTTGCGTAAGTAAGCTGGCCAGCTAAGCGAGGGTCCCAGGTTCGGGTCCTGAAGGTTATACACGGGATTTTGATGTTTGTGGCGTGTATCTGTGTGTGCCAAATGCCCATGTCATCTACGACAGGGAATCCTAGCTAAGTTTAATAAAATCTAAAATTATTTTTATAAAAGCTCAAAACATAGATAGGTTACCTAAATATACTTTACAGTATACATAATTCCTTCGTTTACTAAGTACTGTGAAATGAAACCCATCTTTTCTCATCCCAAATTCTCAGACTTCTGTCAGCCATTATTACATTAACTTATCTTGATCGAATGTCGAGATACGACCTTTTCTTCTATCTAAATGTTGTTTAAACACCTTAATAAACTTCCATAAAAAATAAACTCTAAGCCTGAACATTATGGTTGTTTTTTAAATGACAACGAGGTAATGTAATGTCTAAATAGGTATTATTCTGGCTGTAATTCTTTTTCCTTTTTTCCAAAGTGCTCCAGTAACTCTAAGACCTTGTACAGAAGGGGCGAATTCGCCGCGGTATGGTTTCGCGCATATAGGTAGGTACGCGCGTACATTTAGCGTGAAACACGAGATAATTTGGGACACATTATTCAGTCAGTACCTACAACAGAACAAGGAATTGGACGAAATGGTCGATTTTGTCGCTGGAAGAGAAGAAGGCGATAGGAAAGTAGAATGTAGGTACGGTACAGTATATCCAATTCTTAACAATAGACCAACACAATATGTTTGTAACATTGCATCTATAAGATACCAATTTGACATCAAGCCTTCCCAAGCTCGGCCCTTTAAAATCCCATTGCCATAATCAGAAGGTTCCATAACCCATATTGCCGGTCTGTTTTCCTACGTCTATAAACAATTCAGTATGAAATATTTGCCGCTCCCCTTCATCCGAGAATTCGCTCTACAGTTCGCGAGCAACCTGGACGCAACCAAAGAGTCTGTAGTATCTAGACTCGGGCGAGCGACGCGTTGTAAGCGCGAGCCAATAGTCTGGGGCCTATTTCATAAAAAATATTAGTCTAATATTATGAGTATTAGTCTCATATTTTGTATGGAGAAAAGAAAAAAAAGCTCATAATATTAGACTAATATTTTTTATGAAACAGGCCCCTGGCGCAATACACGATTTAGGCGCTTATTACGAGTAAATATTTGTGGACGCGATGTATCGACGCCCAGTATCTCACCAACGCGCGCGCTTAACGATTCGGCTAATTCGCCCCTTCTGGATAAAGTCTTATAGCAACATGGTCCTATTTTCAGGGGTGTTCCATCATGCCTAACGGTCTCGGAGATTTACTGTGTTTTTTTGAAAAAATATTTTATAGAGAATGCGA
The DNA here is from genome assembly GCA_907269065.1 of Crocallis elinguaria. NCBI lineage: Eukaryota > Metazoa > Arthropoda > Insecta > Lepidoptera > Geometridae > Crocallis > Crocallis elinguaria. The sequence continues at coordinate 8,062,713 of OU026076.1, forward strand.
GGGTCATACTCAAATGCCATTGTTAATTTAGAGGTTACATTACACAAGGTGTACAAAAAGAAATTGTTATTTTTGTTGGTGTTGGGGCTCCGTGTAAACGGAGTTAATATTCCATGTCTATCCATAAACATCTGTTCAAAATAACCAGTTCAACGATACTGCATCTTCATTATGTAAAGACCTAATATAGATTTAATTAGTGTGTATATTTGGTGTCGATTCTGTTGTTTCATACCTAAACCTAATTTTAGTTTAAACGCCTTCCAGCCGAACCAATCACAACACGCTGTCAGCAGCAGAAGTTCCATCCACCTAGTAGTTGGAGTGGGCCTCGAGGTTGCTCCTCCTTGCCCTGGCTAGAGCTCAGTGGGACTACAACCCCCCGGTTGTACACAGGCTACTCTTGGTGATGGTCGGTCTGTGTGGCTTCAGGCTGTTGCAAGGTTTGTGTGTTATTCTGGCACCCGAGTTTTAAACAGACCAACGCCACGCCATCTTTCATCTTCCCTCGCCAACATTTGACGATTGTTTTCTCATACAAAACTTGGATTATGCGGCGTCTAGGTTTAATTGTCTGTGGTTAGTAAAAAGCGAAGCTTATAATAGTGTGTTTTAATAAGATATACTTCAGTCTTTCTTTGGGTGCTGCATTTAATAGGTACCACAAGCATTTATTAAAATATGTAACGTGGGTTCTTTAAAATACGTATTTAACAGAGGTACGTAAACCGAATGTCCCATACAAACGAACTTCCCTGTTCATTTGAAAATTACAGGTCAGATTTAAATGAAATTTTGCAGGTATAAGCGGATAAGCAGTATCTAGGGGCAAAACGCTTTCGTTTTAGTTCAAACACAACTAAAATCAAATTAGAGCGAAGTGAATTTTCAATATTTCCACCACTAAAACGACTCGTTTTGAACTGATTATTTTCATATAATAAACTCGTTTAATCAAAAAACTGTTGCACCTTACCCCTCGGTAATATAGTCAACTTTGAAAATAATACATAATAATTGAAATAGATTATGTACATTCAAAATGAAAAAGGAACTTCGAAAAGTTATCAAAAAAATGTAAAATATTGTCGACATTTTGCAACCGCTTCGTCACACGCGGGGTGAGGTAACGGGGAGACGCAGTGAGGCTACGGAAACTCCCGAGTCCCGACAATTGCCGATCTAGCCCTGACAGTCTTCGAACCGTCGACGGACTATTTCTCTGTCTACGCTTCGAACACAATAATTCACAACTCAAATTGTACGCGGCATGTTCGTTTATTCTTTCGAATTTCGTAGAGTGTATCTATTGATGAAGTTATCAACTCGTATTCTGTAACTGAGACACAGATTAGGTAATATTTATAACGTTATAGAGACGTATTTGACAGTTGATTTGGTAGGTATTTAGGAACCTATTGATTCGTATCAGTAAGTTACATTTTCAACCTTTAGGTACGTTCTCGGACTTCGGAGGTATGAAAAATGGATGATTCAACGCGAAAGTATCTATGACTAGTTGGAGAGTAGAAACCTACCTACGGTCTTACCACAAAAAATATTGTTATTACATTAAACCTGTGATAAACAGTGTTTAACTCCTAAACATGCCTTAGTCACGTGTTTAAATATGAGCAACCACAAATCCTGATTTATGTAGTATCTAACCGTTGTCTAACTTAATTCTGTTGTGACATTTCTAATCATTTTAGATGTTTATCTTTAGACACTGTTTAAAAATATCGTGATGATTAAATACCATTCTAAGGAGTATTCTTTCATAAAATTTATTAAACCACCCATGATATAAACCCTAATATAAAAACAGACGAATTGTGAACCTCCTCCTTTTTTAATTCGGTTAAAACAGAACACAAATAATAATATGAGGCAAGCGATAACTGCTCACGAGAGACTGTGCGCTACGGTTCGTTTCCACTGCGATGTTATGGAAAAAATAAATTATTTTATTTTGAACCAACTTCAAAACAAAAGAGGATCTCAATTCGGTTGTATTTTTTAATGTATATTCCGCTATTGATAAACTGATTTGTAAAATTCATTTTTTTTGTCTGAAAGGATACACTTTCAGATTTATTCCATAGACTAGCTGCTGCCCCGCGGTTTCACCCTCGTGGAGATTTTGGATTTCATGGTTTTTATTTTTTTGCGCGGAACCCTAATTCTTTTTCTAAAATTAAAGTAGCCTATGTTACTCCTTGTAACATCAGCTATCTGCCTGTGAAAGTCCCGTCAAAATCGGTCCAGCCGTTTCGGAGATTACCCGGAACAAACAAACAGACAGGCAGACAGAAAGACAGACAGACAAAAATTTAAAGAATGGTTGATTTGATATAGGTACCCTATATGCTTTCATATGCATTTAGTGAAAAACCAGTTATTTTGATATTACAAACAGTGTGCTCGTGTATGGGTACGCTATAATATACGATTGATAAGTGTATAATGTGTGAGACATTACAGGGAGCAGTAACAAATTTGAATCCTGACCCAGATAAATAGCTATTTTTGCATAGCTATTTTATGTGATAAACTAGATAATCAAAGGCTGTACAATATCAACTAGCTTCTGCCCGCGGTTTCACCCGCGTTCCCACAGGCACCGTTCATTTTCCGGGATTAAAAGTAGCCTATATTACTCTCCGGTCCATAAACTATTTCTATGCCAAAAATCGTCCAAAAATCAATACGTTGCTTCGTTGCTGAAGGACAAACCAAAAAACAGACAAACACACTTTCGTATTTATAAGGAAGTAGGATTGGTTGGATTAGAATGAATTTAGCTTCAATATTTTTAATGCGTTATATACTAGCTTTTTCCCCGCGGCTTTACTCATGTGAAATCAGGATAAAACTACTACATCTATTCTACTCGTATTTAGATAACAAAATTTCATTATGCCGTTTATTATGCTGAGCGTACCAAACATAACGCAAGCACAGCACGGGTGCTGCAGCTGACTAGTCCGCGCTATCATAATGCAGACCGTTGACACTTATGCAAGTATGCGTTTTGGTATCAAAATAACCATGCTTTTGCATCCAGCGCAGATTACGAGATAATACACGAGCAAGCGCGACTGGATGTAAAACCATCAAAAAACCACTAAATAGACAAGAACTTCAATATTCAAAATTCAAAAGTCTTTATTCAAATAGGCCCCAAAGGAGCACTTATGAAAGTTAAAATGACTCTAACAGCGAACGTCTAAAAAGAACGTCTGTCTCGAAGCTCTGCCTGGGATGAAAGCAACGACTGCTCCGCTTTACGCTACATACATATCAAGCGCACTACCGCTTATTTACCGCGGCGTCTGCACTGAGCAAGCAGTGGTTGTGAAACCATTTTTTTTTAAATAGAGGTCGTAGAAGCTTAGGTGCATAGGTAGAAGCGGGTACCGTGCTCGGAATAGATCATTCCATCAAGCCCCAACCACAACCACAATAGACGATCCGATATGCGTCAAACGGGGATCGTGGTTTTTTCATGGTGTTCTCGTGATCCGCGATTGATGCTTATCTATCAATCATGAATTAGGTGTAAGGGCTGCCTTAGGCCACCGCCGCGTCTTCATTTCACATTATCCCCTAAAGTATAATTATGCAAGAATAGCTTATTTGAAGTGATTAATTTAACTTTATTAAATAAGACTGATGATAAAATAGTTTATTTTTTTATATTACACAAATATTGTGTTGTTTATATGTACATTGTACATAAAAACATTGTAAGTCGATAAAAATTCTAAAACTGCAAAAACTTGCGGTTTGGATCCTCGCAGCTGAATGCGAAGCAATATGCTTTTGCTCCGCGTGAGTGATTACGTAGGTACTGCTAACGTGCGACCCGGCCGCACGGCAACACGCTGAATTCGTCCCGACAGTACGAGCCCGCGCGCCGCGTACTTGTAGCTTTATACCTAAACTGCGGAATGCATCTGGAATGGTAGCCAGGTGGAATTTCTTTCACAAACAAACAAATTTTATCTCTTTATCCTAGTAATCCTACTATATATCCTAGTAATATTATAAATGCGAAAGTGTGTTTGTTGGTTTGTCCTTCTTTCACGCAGTAACAGAACAACGGATCGACGTGATTTTCGGTATAGATATAGTTTATGGACAGGAGAGTAACATAGGCTACTTTTTATCCCGAAAAAATGCACGGTTCCTGTGGGAACGCGGGTGAAAACCGCGGGCAGAAGCTAGTATTGATATAGATGTGATAAGTTTCAAGTCAGTCAGGTGAAGAAAACAACAAATATTCACGATCAAAAAAGTCAACGTTATTTCTGTAAAAAGGTTTTATTTTATTTTCTTTATAGCGTAATAATAATTGACAAGTTGGACTTTATCTTTCAGTTTCCCTCATCGGAAAAGTTTTGAATGATCTTACAGCCAATTTGTTAATCTAACACGTCCATAATGAAGGTCAAAATCGGTCAGAAGCAATCCAAAGCCTATCCTATAATTCCTATACTTCGATAATTGATATATGAAAAAAATCGAATAGGTGGGTCATGATTCAACTTTATCGAATGTAGTTGCATGAATTATAGGTATAGTACCATCAACTTATATTCTTGTCGATTGCTGAACGAAGGCAAATTATTCAAGATCACGCCACTGAGCTGGGGCTTCAGCTTTCGAGTCCTGTTTCCAGCAACTGTAGTTCCCAGGTCACGGACATGAACATGATTTTTTCAAAAATCCATATACTTACTAATTTTAAAATTTTATTAAAAGCAATGTGTCATTGTATCTCCATGGTGGACAACGGATAGGTAGAATCCAATAAGTAGAGTATTAATATAGCTACAATATATGACTATCCATTATTTCAGTAGGTAACCATTATTTCAAATTATAATAATGTCGACATCGTCATAGGCGTAGGTTATTTATTACTCTATGGCCTGTCCGTCAAATTCGCATCTGCGCTTCACCAACTTCTTGATCTTTGACTAGACGTGCTGTCTTGCTCTTTTCCGCGCCCCGTCTTGCTCGTGGTGAAACAGGAACAATATTTACCGCTCGGCGCTAGGCCCATCACGGAGTTGGGCGAGTTATACTTCGGGTTCTTAATAAGCTATTGCTATCCACAAAAGTTGTTGCCGAACATTTTAATTACACGATGAGAACTAACAAAGTGAAGCGTTCCACTTTTGCCCAACGACTGAGAAAACCGCACAATAGTTATTGTTTGTACGTACTTGTTAGGACAAAAGTGTGGTAACTACACAGATCGGCCACAGTATGGATAGTACGAAAAAGCTCTCTCCTCAAGCTGCTGTCATTTTACTTCGGGAAAGTTTTAGCGCAATTTCTAAAAATAAATGTAGTACGAAGCTGGCCCGGGATGGCACAAATATACCGTGTCATCTATACTACAAATAAATAAAATTGAAGTGTCTGTTTGTAATATCAAAATAACAGCATTTTACTAAACGCATATGAAAGTAGGTATATACGGTACCTATAACAAAACAACCATTTTTAACTTTTTTTGTCTATCTGCCTGTTTGTTCCGGGTAATCTCCGAAACGGCTGGACCGATTTTGACGGGACTTTCACTGGCAGATAGCTGATGTTACAAGGAGTAACTTAGGCTACGTCGCAGGGCATATCTACTGCTATAAAAAAAAAAATCAAAATATTTGTGAATTGGCAGTTTATTTCGTCATTGCATTGCATTTTACTAAAATCGCTTCTTATTTGATGTTTTATTTCCTGATGACATTAATATTTATTTTGTTTTTTTTCAGATATGATAGATATGCTGGGAACAAAAACAAAAAAATTCAAAGAGGCAACAGATAGGATGGAGGACGGAGGAGGACGGAGGGCGGAGAGAGGATAAAGCTCTTTGGTAACGAGACGTGCTGGTCGTGGAGCGGTGCTATTATAGTGAGTGATGTGACCTTAACTCAGAGAGAGCCCATACTGCTAATTTATGTATTAATACAATAGTTGAGCATAACAAGGAAATTGTATTTGCTACGAGTCAACAATCAAAGGGAAGAAGCTTTCGGAACATCCGGGCGGGGAGTGCTGTTGACTTTGTGTTTTCTTTTTCATATTTTCTATTTGTACGATGCATTTCAGAGGTTGGTGGGTATTAAAGTGGCGGAGCGTTTGCCTCTTGTTAGAGGATTTATTGTTTCACTGGAGCTTTTGTGCATACATTTTCACAAATACAAAATGCTTAATTGCACACCAGAGTAAAATTAAACGTAGCACGGAAAAAACAATCAAGTATTAGGAGTGGACTTATTGCTAGGTATTAAAGATAATATTTATGATGAAAAGGAATTTGATAGTAGTATTATCTACTTATTCTGTGATGGTGGTGGAATGAACAAAATGCTTTTTTACAATCACAAATGACATGACAGAATTGTCTAAATATATACAACGAGTAAATTTTTTTTTTTGTTATTTCGTAACGAGACTAGCTTGTCGTTTGCCTGATGGTAAGCATAACGCCGGCCCATAACATTTGCAGTGCCACCCAGAACTTTGAAACAAAAAGGCCTGCGCGGCACTGCAGTGTGCTCGTTACCCTGAGACATTAGGTATTAAGTCTGATAAGCCCAGTAATTTCACTGGATACTCTGCTCATCGAACCGGAACACAGTAATGCTTGCACACTACTGCTTGGCGGCAGACTTCACGAGCAAAGCGGTGGTAACAACCCAGACGGACAATCGCAGAAGAGTTAGTCCTCCCACTAACAAAATTTCTTCTTTTTATTTTAGAATTAGGTAGGTACTCATGTTTTAGAGATGCTCAATTTTCTCAGATTTGGTTTGAGAATACGACGCCACGGTGTAAGGTTGCTGTGATAAATGTTGGAACAGCCGATCCGTAATTTGAGTAAATATAAAAGCATTTTCAATGCAAATCCTTTGAAAACACAATAATAGTTTTCATAACTAGCAGAACAAAGGCCGGATTCAAGAGCTCAGATGCTTTGACTGAGAGGTCGGACTATAAAACAATTAAGATACTTAGGGTGAAGTGGCGTCGTGGTAGGAATTATTGTGAAAATGAACGACGTTGACTTTATTCTGGAATCTTCACTAACTCTATGGATAGAGGCAGGAAGTTTGGTTCTTGGCTATTGCTCTGTTAAGCCTAACTTTAGGTAGTTATAATCTTTTTGCATTGAAATAAGGTTGAAAATAGTGATGCGTTTGCTTTTAGTTAAAAGTTATTTCGTAGTTTTAACTTAAAGAAAAAAAATATCCATTAAGTTTAAGTATATTACATATTCTTTAGATCATTTCACATATTTCTTTACTTTCCTTTTTTTTACAGACACACTTTCGTATTTATTGTATGTAAGTAAGTATGGAAGTATGGATTTTGAGACAAAATAGTTTTTAGCACTGCAAAGCACTGCAGTGCCGCGCAGGTTTTTGTGTTTCTAAGTTCAGGGTGGCACTGTAATTTATACGGGCAGGCGTTATGCTTACTATACGGTGAACTTGCTAGTCACGTTACTTATCTATTTATATTTATTAGGTAGGTCATAAAACAGGACATTTTCAAACAAATATGATTAAAATAGACAAAAGTTTTCATCTAGAAAACATCCCAAAATATGTACACACAACATGATTAGAGCTTATCAAGTAAGTACCTATTTCTACTGCTCAAAATACAAAGTTATTATACAAGTAATGAGTATTTAATAATCACTGCAGAACCTACTTAATTTTACAATGATCATTTTATCCACCCGCAAAAGCACATAAATTAAAATAAATTAGAATTCCAAGAAGATGCCATGTCACACAGAAGTGTGACACAGCATGTACTTAGAATAGAGAACAGCATTCCTTTTTTAAATTGTTCAAATTCTTCACACAAATGGCTATTTCGATAGAAGAACGTTGTATTGGCGACACAATTGGACTATAATATGGGGTTATAAAATTAAATTCAAATTCAAAATGCTTTATTCAAATAGGCCCCAAAGGAGCACTTATGAAAGTTAAAATAAATGACTCTAACAACGGACCTCTGCAACATTCGTCTACCCGGATCACAGAATATAGGTAATACCTATACATCATTGATGGCAAAAAATAAAAAAGGTAAGCAAATGTTCTAGTCCACTAGGCAGCGTATACAGCATGCTGGCAGCATTGCCTGGCTGAATTGCGATGCTGAGAAGATGATAAGAACTTTCATAACAATAAGATCCATATTCCGATATCTATATTTACGATACTACTTGAACTTCGCTTTACGATGTATCTATACGTTGACGGAATTAGTCCTTACGGTTACTAAACGTATTTATGAAGTTATTTATGATACGATACGTTATTGGCACTTGGCTTTATTATAGGCACGGTTTATGACGGACAGTTAGAAAGTTCCGAATTGGAGGCGTCTAGATCCAAGTAGCATAATAATAAGTATTTTTTCTACACTATAATGCTACATGATAACAAGATGAGCAGGTTCTTTGCCTGATGGTAAGATAAACGCCTGCTCATAACAAATGACCAGAGTTTTGAATAAACTACTTTTTTTTGTAAACTAAGTATATTGAAAACGTAATTTGGTTATTTATCGTAACTAGTTATTTTTAATAGGGTGCGGCCTGTGATTTGAAAAGTGTTTGAATATACATACTAGTTTTCTCAGATGTTGATGTTGATGTAGTTTTATCAGAAAACTTCTGTAGTTATACTAACAAAAGGAATATATTCGTTTTATAAATATCTAGACAAAAAAACTAAAAAGTTTTTGTTTTATTTCAGCTTGTTACCGACTTTTGTGCTAAGCCCGTTTAACCTTTAAAAATAAAACGTAAAAAATATACGAGTTAACGGCCTCACTATATTTCAATAGCTGATTCTTGTTCAAAGCCTTTTAAAGAGATTAAACGAATTGGTCTCTGAAAAATCAACTTAGAATAAAACCGCGTAAAGTATCGCTGAAATCCGATTCAATGACTCCGACAAAACCTTTTAAAAACGTAAAAGATTTATCGAGTTTAAAGTTCAAAGAATAATAAGGAAGTAAAAGGAACGGATAAAAAACCTGTCAAGTTCGATCACTCGTGCTCTGACTGTTTTTTACCTACTTTATTTAACGGCAGTAACATAAAAAAAACTTTGCATAAAATCGTGATAATCAAATTTCTAAGGGAAACCAACTTTTTTTCAAATCGTACATACTCACACACACACACACCAAGATCGACAAGTGGCGAGCCGAAGTTCGTGTGACAAGGTCTAAGGGGCAGCGTAGACGCTTAAGCAAACGTACGTTTGCTTGTCAGAATAACAACGCTTTTGCGTCAAGCGCGCATTTCGAGTATCGACAAAGTCAATCCAGCGATATCTGGATTCAATTATTAGATACATGTTTTGTTATTAATTTACGAACTTATCCTTTGGGGCCTTCCTTTTTAAAAGGTGCTCAAAAAGTTGTTGATTTTCTTTGTTGACAATTTACAAATACTCGAACAGACAAAATGATGCTAATTGAATGATAAGATTCCTTTGTGAATATATTTTGTCCGCTTTTTGAAATAGATTACATTTTGTATAATTTCGTGATCATTATGAAAATGTAAGAAATGACAAAAATATCAGGAACAAATTATGCAGAGAATTCGTCACCGAAATGTCATGGCGATACAAGGAAAAGTAAATATTTTTGGCGGCCTATTAGGTAATTTAATTTTGTTACAGCTGAAGTGGAAAGAAGGCCGGATTATTAAGTCATCCCAATAATAGCCAGTTAACAACCAATCTTTCTTTAAAAAATATCTTTGAAACGAAAGAAGCCTAATTTTGTCAGAAGCAAAAACATTTATTAGGTAAACTAGGTTAGAAGGTTTCGGACTGTTTAAAAATTCTAACACCAGGTACCTAGGACTTCTCCGTGTCGAGTGTCCGTCTGGGTTGTTACCATCGCTTTGCTCGTGATGTCAGCCGCCAAGCAGTAATGTGCGAGCATTACTGTGTTCCGGTTTGATGAGCAGAGTAGCCAATGAAATTACTGGGCTTATGAGACTCAATACCTAATGTTTCAGGGTGCACTGCAGTGCCGCGCAGACTTTATGTTTCACTGTTCTGAGTGGCACTGCAATTGTTATGGACCGGCATTATAATTACCATCAGGCAAACGACCAGCTCGTCTCACTATCAAAAACTTAAAAAAACAGGGCTGGGTACATGCCTATTAGAGGAGGTAAGAGAATTAATAATTTCCCAAAAACACTGCTTGGCACACCTGAGGCCAGTTGTGACGCTGTCCAAAAGATTGGCAACCTCGAACTTCCTTTTTTCCCTTTAGTTTGTTGCGAACAAAAGTGACAGTAAACCATCGTTGTTAGAAAATATTTGACTGTTCCCGAACTGTACCTTCCAACTTTATTATGAAAAATAGAGTTCTTTTTATGGGGTTCTCAGACGTTGCTAAAAACATAATTTCGAAATCTCTTACCTTTAACTTGGTATCCGATACCACAACCGAAAATGCCTTCCTGCACCAGCAATCGAATTAGTGCTAGTATTTGACAGGTCGGTGATTGTAAATATAAACTTAGCATTTTAAACTACCATGCTTATTAAGTTTTAGAACAGCAAGAACCGCGCAGTTCGTCGTTATCAATAAGTTTTTTCTGGAAAAATATAGTTTTTTAGATAAGCTTTTTATAAAATACGTAATTGGTACTATAATCTTATGGCCACCTTCTGGCTTCATCATCAGGATCCTGGACATCATCTAGGATCACTGTATTATACTTGTAAACACAAATCAAACGAGCCCAAACTCGATGGGGTTATGTCGCTTCGTTAGGGGCAGCGAAGACGCTTATGCAAACGTACGTTTGTTTGTCAGAATTGCGCGCTAGACGCAAAAGCGTTGTTATTCTGACAAGCAAACGTACGATTGCATAAGCGTCTACGCTGCCCCTTACTCAGAGTACCGCCAGAAGGTGGCACTTCTGGCTCTATCATCAGACCAGCTCTGCGTCATTATATTGCATTGTCATCCGATTTACATATTATGTATGTAAAATTTCGGCTTCATCGAACATCGGGAAGCGGGTCAAATTTAGCTTGCAAGATTTGACCCTGACTAACAAGCCAATTTAAATAAAAGCTTGTAAAATCGAGTAACCCACTATAAATCTTAATACACAAAAGGATACTTGGTCCCTCCCAAATTCTGCATAACTGATATTGATATTCCACTAGGCCTCAATAAATATTCTCCCTTTGCTCGACGGCTCCGTAGCTAAGTTGGTAGTAACCCTGCCTGCAAGGCGAGGGGTCCCGGGTTCGATTCCCGGCCGGGGCAGATTTTGTGTAAACATAAAGTTTGTTCTCGGGTCTTGGGTGTTTGTGATGTGTATCTGTGTATGTCCATGCCACCTGCGACACAGGGAATCCTAGTGCGGGGGTTCATACCCCCGTGTGTAAGCGTTTATGTTTATGTTTATGCTATAGAAATTGATGGCATATACTTTTACCAGATAGGACTAACTTTTATACGTACCACCGCTTTGCTCGTGTAGTCTGCCGACAAGCAGTAATATGCAAGAATTACTGTGTTTTAAATGTGTCAGGATGGCGAGAGCACTGCAGTGCCGCGCAGATCTTTGTGTTTCAAAGTCATGAGTAGTGCGCTGGCACTGTAATTTTTATCGACTGGCGTTATGTTTACCATCACGCAAACAACCCGCTCGTCTAGTTATCTAATAGAATTAATGAAAATATAAATGATGTTTGACATATATGCAATAATTATAATAACGTCTACTGCGGCGCAAGTACGGATCTATTCGGGTCGATAAAATTCGATAATATTCTATAAAATTCGATAAATTTGACAGTTCAAATCGATAAAGTGGGTTTTATCGATTTGAACTGGCAATACCCACTTTTTCAATTTGAACTGTCAAATTTATCGAATTTTATCGAATATTATCGAATTTTATCGACCCGAATAGATCCGTACTTGCGCCGCTGATGGGAGAAGCCACTGGCTGCTGAAATACAGTTCTAAATTGAAAATCTGAACAAGAAGTCGTGTCAATAAATTATCTCTTACTTTAACATAAATTCCAATCAAATCTAATGCCTGACAATATCAACAGCATAAGTAATCAATTAATTAAACTTAACTCTCACTTAAGTTTCCCCAAGTAACAGATTTCGTCTCGGTAAGTTAATTGAATAAGTTAAGTTGAGTTGTTCCTTCACATCGGCGGGGAAATCCAAAACACGGGATTCAGTAAATTATTTATTTGTAAAGTTTAATTTAATAGGATAACTCGTTCTTCGATTTTAATCTAATAGAATATTCCTTTAACCCTGGTTTCATCTTACAGATTGGTTAATGGACCGACTCTGTCGTCACAAAACTGAAGGTTTTTAGAGTTCCGTACCTCAAAAGGAAAAAAGGAAACTTCATATAGGACCATTTTATTGTCCGTTTGTCGTTCTGTCAAGACCTTGATTCAGAACCTATAGGGTAACTTCCCGTTGACATAGAATCATGAAATTTTGCAAGAAGCAACGTTTTATATCACAAGTAAAGGAAAAAATCCAAAAACCTTAAGTTTGTAGTTACAACACGTAACATCCGTTAGTAATTTAGTGTATAAAAAATGTATGACAACGCAGTTTTTCACGACCAAATCAACAGAATGCATGTTTTTAGTACGTACACCTTTACGGCCCGCATAAAACAAGTGACGTCAGATGTTCTGTCCAATTTGTATGGAGCGTTTTAGCGCTTAGTAGATACGCTCGACTTCGACTCTCATTTTTGACGTTTCTAGCGTTCGACTTTCCAGTTTTTTCGATATAGACATTTGGTTCTCACGAGAAAACAATTTGACTGACACCATAAAAAAAATGCAGTCAACATCCCTATTTTACAGACTTGAACTTAAAGGGCCTAATAGTTAAACAAAGCTATAGACATAACCCTGCCATAAAGAAGCTGTGACTACAAAATGAGACTTCGATTCATATTTTAAACGTTAACGGTCACTTTCGGACCCATTTTCGCTGAGCTCGCAGGGAACCCTAATTTCATGATGTTTATGTTATCATAAGCTCCGACAGAAGAACCAAGAACTATAAAGTTCATGCGATATCTTCACATTTTAGGATATATCCGTTACGTACTTACTTGATTTAAAATCAAACTTTAAGACGGTAGTAATCCGTACTTCCGTACTACGAGTACAATAAATGCTAAGCTGTGTTTGTATGTTTGTTGGTTTATTAGTTTGTCGTTCTTTCATTCAGTAACGGAGCAACGGATCGACATGATTTTTGACATAGATATAGTTTATGGACCAGAAAATAACAGCCGTACCATATTAAATGCGAAAGTAAGTTTATACGTTTGTTCTTATTTTACGCATGTTGGTTTGTCCTTACGCAATAACGGAGCAACGGATTGACGTGATTTTCGGCATAAATATAATTTATGGACCGGAGAGTAACATAGGCAATTTTTTATCCCGGTAAAATGCACGGATCTTATGGGAATGGGGGTGAAACCACGGACAGAAGCTAGCGGAATATGCACATAGCTTGTAAGCCGAAAGAAGTCATCAAATCAACGTAGTGTCGGAATCAACACCGATCGCGCATATATCAACTAGGCCCTAGTTGGTTAAGGCGTCTGGTCTAGATAACCAGAAGACGCAGGTTCGAATCCCGTTGGCAGCGAAATTTCTGTGATATTATATTTACACGTAGCTAATCATCCAACAAACTAGTACAATTATTAATTTCCGGATTTCTTCCTATAATTGTACAACAATTATTCATTTACCTGACTTACCTGAGAGGTAAGAAATATTACGGGATCCCGTTTCCCAGCAATGTAACATCCATTAAGCTTCTAACAATTTATGTCCACAAAAGGACAAAAGCAAAAGAGTACAACACAAGGGAGACAGTATTTTTCGACACTCCAAAAGACATACAAGAACCAGTGCTGTAACCAGTCTTTTGTTTTGTAGTAAATATAGGCCCCAAGGGAGAACTCATGAAGGTTAAAATAAATGAGTAACAGCGGGTCTCTGTAACGTTTATCTACCCGAATCCAAACTTACCGAGAAACCTACGTATGCTGAGTGTGAGTATCGCAGTTATATTCCATTTACGCGACAACCACGTTTGATCAGTAAACAACATATATATGTTCTGTGACTATACTGAAAGCATGCGCTATAATAGTTCATAAACGCAGTGCTAGGGGCGCTCTACATTTTTTCATAACAAATCTGCGTAAACGCGGTCAATGTAGAACGCCTTAGCTTATTGCAAAACTCAGCGTTCAGGGAAAATAGATGCCGGCAAAGAGTACTTACCACCCTCAGCTGTCCTCATGATGAATGTCAATAATATAACAATAGTAAATTTACAGAAAATTTTGTTTTGGTGTGTTCCGGCAACTGCACTTGAAAGCCAGTTCTAATCTAGGCTGAGCATATTCGACAACTTCGACCACGTTGTCGCTAAGGCAGCCCTCACATCTAATTCATGATTGATGGATATGCATCAATTGCGGACCTGCATGAGAAAACCATGGAAAAACCACGATCCCCCTTGACGCATATTGTATCATCTATTGTGGTTGTGGTTGGGGCTTGTTGTTGCGTTGGGGACATAATAGTGGTCAAATGCTAGCCTTTTGTGTAGTATCTGATATTTTCTAAATTTGACATTTTGTATGTTTGACATTCTGAGAATTTAACATTTTGCGAAAACTTACAGTCCGTTGACATTTTGCGTATTTGACTTTATGCGTATAATCTGCTATCGAAACCTGCCGTTATATTTTTCTATTTTAGCATGGTAAGTACAGTTTGTCCCCCAAAATCTCCCTGACTACGCTCACGTGTCTAAAACAAATGTTCGCGTGTCGGCACGCCCTTAATCATTGCGGCGGATCCTAAATAACGCTTCTACTGACTAATTTATTCTAAGCAAAAACCCATAGTACACTGATTTCAGTAAAACACCTATTAAGTGTCAAATAAAATATAACACAGTTACTACAGTTTTAAACTTTCCAGTTTAATTACTAATTCGTACATTGTAAAGGGATGTTTATAGTGATTATTATTATTGAGCGATAAGCGACAAGCAGTAGTGTGCAAGCATTACTGTGTTCCAGGTTGATGAGCAGAGTATCCAGTGAAATTACTGGGCTTATGAGACTTAATACCTAATGTCTAAGGGTAACGAGCGCACTGCAGTGCCGCGTCGGCCTTTGTGTTTCGAAGTTCTGAGTCACTGCAATAGTTAGAGGTCGGTGTTATGCTTACCATCGGGCAAATGACTGGCTTCTCTCCTTATCAAATAGAATTAAAAAATGTAAAGAAGAAACTTCAGGTCTTGACAAATTATATACCAACGAAAAGACAATAAAGTGACCGTTCGATTTTTTTCATGTCACGAGGGACCCCAGAGAAAAAGTGCAAGTTGGTCTTCTATCTTCACATCAGCTGTGGCAACATTTTTTATTTCATGCCTCAATGTACTTAGGTAGTTAGGGACCGTGTTTTATTTCATGTGCGTAATGTAGACTATAGGAGCTGATTTGGTGTTATTTTTAGAATAATGCCTTATATGGTAGCTTACATACTTGTTATAGTTAGATACTCAAGACAAACACGTTTGGACTTACTTTTACCTTACCTTTTACCATCAAACACTCCTGCTAACTAAATCTACGATTAGGTCTACGCTTGATTTCGTCTTCAAAATTCATACCGACTGCTATCTTTATAACTAGCTGTGTCCCGCGGCTTCGCCCACGTAGCCTATGTTACTCCTTGTAACATCACTACTACAGCTATCTGCCAGTGATAGTCCCGTCAAAATCGGTCCAGCCGTTTCGGAGATTACCCGGAACAAACAGACAGACAGAAAAAAAATTGGTTGTTTCGTTATATGTACCGCATATACTTTCATATGCATTTAGTCAAAAACTGTTAGTTTGATATTACAAACAGACACTTCAATTTCATTTATTTGTATAGATATATTTTATAAAGTATACCTGTTCATTTCACAAACCTATCTGGAGAACGGTAAACGATACTGAATTCAATTTGGCTGGCGTGTCGCGTTAAATTGAATATAGGGGGTTATAAAATGAACCCCTACTGCAAACTGGGGGGTGGCCACATATTTATTAAACGTGCTATAGAAATAATACAAAAACCTCAGACACCTCAACTGATTTTTTAACGTAATGATATGATGAAATAAAAATCATTTGTTTTCGTAAAGTATTTTAAAAGATATTTGCGGTTTTTATTTTCCTACAAAAGTTTTACGTCTGGATGGAATTATATGGATGACGCATGAGTATCGCGCAGACTTTGCCGCGTTCACTGAATTTAAAGTCGCTCGCGCTTTTTATGTGCTATTGGGTAAACAGTTAAAATAGGTACGTAACGAAAATTATTTTTTTCAAAAAAAGTTTTCTCTCTGCACTGGGGTTTCCAGTGTGTGAGTGCGTCGTACCAAAAAATATTTGTGAAAAAATAAAGGAATTATGGGTTTCAGGTCACTCCAATCGACCCCTGTGGAGGTTGGGGTCAGGAATTAAGAGGTCGTTGAGTCCTGTTTGTTAATTTCAAGTTTTCTCGTAGCTCGTGTAACCTTAACACTCATACTATTTTCGGGTTCAGTAAACTTCGCGGTAACGTACCTAAAGTTCCTAATATGGGGCCTCTCACATGCAATTTCGTCCACACCTTTCAATAAGCCAAACAATTTGTGATGTCCCAAAACATTTCACGGGGCCAAACTAAACACAGTATATTTACCGGGGTCTCGAAACCCACTATTCTGTGGGTCTACTCGCCGAAACTGAATACAAATTACAGTATTATAAAAGGTACGGCCCCTTTGAGTCGCCGAAATATTTTTGGTAGGTATTTTTATTTGCTTACATTTTATGTCCTTTTATTTTCGAGTCACTGCGAGATATTTCGCTATGAAATATGACGGGTTTGGACCTTTGGACTTTTTTGAATAAGTGTTTAATTAACTTTCGGTTTTAGATTAAGTAGCGGAACATTTTTTATGTGTCGTGCAAATACTACCATGTCTTTTTATATCTACTCATTCTATCGTTTCGTACCTCGCCTGATTTTAAGGCGATCCTTTAGGGATAATTCTTTTGCATTGAAATAAGGTTGTAAATGGCGATGCGTTTGCTTTTAGTTGAAGGTTATTTTGTAGTTTTTATTTAATTAAGAAAAAGAGACCGTAAAGTTTTAATATTTACATTATCTTTAGATCATCAAATTCCCTTTTTTTTATAACAAGAAATATGGTGGTTGTCGCTTATAATATTAAGCATTACGAGGCAGAAGAAATTTTTCGGTATTTTTCTTACGATTTTTTTACAAGATTCTGGGCCACTTCTATACATGGTTTGAATTTGTATGTTATACCGGAAGGGGGTGGTTATACGACCATGATTGTCGACAAGTTGTCAGAACCTCCCTTGGAAAAATGAACAAAAAAAGAACAAAATTCAAACGTGAATTGCGTGGCATTTTCTTGATTTTTTTCTAATCAACATTCTGCGTGTTTAACATTTTGCGTATACTTACAGTCCCTTGACTTTTGCGTGTTTGACTTTATGCATGTTTGACTTTACGCGTATTATCCAATCCAAAAATATACCTAATTATTAAAGATTCCTAGTATATCATCGTAGTTCAAAGATAGTTTTGCACAGTTTCACACGGGTTTAGTACGCTTATAGGAAAATACTTAAAACTTTAGCATAAACTAAACATTGTACATCGCTAAGGGCTTATCAGTATACCAGTCCCTTTCTGTAGTCCCTTTCTTTGGCTGTACCGCTGACAGCACATACGGAGAATGGGTGAAAAGGGTATGTTATTTCGACGTCTGCTTAGGGCTATAAATACAAGAGCGAAAATTTGGAATTTCAGTCTTTAGTATTTATATATTGTTATATCAACCTTTGTATGTTAGCTGAATTTTTACTTGTCTAGACTTAGCTTATGAGCTTCTATGTTTAAAAAACCTTTGGTTCAATTCTTTGTAAATGTTTCTTTGAATGTCGGACCTACATAAAATAAATTTCTTATTGATATTATAACTAGATATTACATACAAAATAATAAAATAATTAGTTAACTGTGTAGAAACACTACAGACAGACCACACAGATTAAAATACATTTGAATTTTTAATCCCGTTTCGGATCTCAACCCCCACGGTACCTGTTATAGAAGTCCATCAACTTAAGGGCACTTTAGAACCTAATGAATGTTTGTGTGTTACTGTCAAAATAAGAATGGTTTTGGCAACAAGCGCGGATTACGAGGTATCACGCTCACGCGCGGCTTGAAGTTAAATCATCAAAAATCCATGAAACAGAAAAGAACAGCAATACGGCCAGATAGTGCTGTCTCTTTCACTCCCTCGAAGCCCTGCCTGGGATCAAAGCGCCGACTGCTCCGCTACATACATCACTTGCACACTACTGCGTATTTAATGCGTTTTTCCATGGTTTGCGCGTGATCTCTGATTGATGCATAACCATCAATCATGCCTTACCGTCTAATGACACCTTCACCATGTACACCACGGGAGTTGTCTAAATAACTAAGAAACGTTTTTATACTACAAATTAATGATTATTAAAGGTACAGTGATAGGTAAACTAATCGATCCTATACCAATATGTAAACGCAGACCAGGCTAACAAATCGTCAACCGATCCTGACCGAAATCGGTCAACAGGCCCCGTTGCCAAAACGGTAATTAAGCGAGCGAGCAGTCACTTATTGCCACCGAATTAGTGGCTCGATTTGCAACATCAGAGCTTAGACCAGCAGTCTTCAACGTTTTACAAATCAAGGGCCAATAATATTTTTTTTTTGCACAGCAATTACAACACAGGGCCGCACCTTATGTATTTTTATAAAGATTTTTTATTTTCAATGGTCAGGATGTACAACACAAGTAGATAAGTAGAAAACATTTATTTATTGAGCCAACATCAACAAAAGGGGCAAATAAAAATCAATACAATGCAATTGGTCAATGAGATGTCTGACACTGCTTATTTTTAACCAGTTTATCAATATCTGGTTTAATATTGCTGGTTGCAATCCTCAAACTGTTATTGAGAGTGCTGTTGGCGGGCCGCAGAAAACATATCGGCGGGCCGCAAGCGGCCCGCGGGCCGCGGGTTGAAGACCCTTGGCTTAGACTATACTACGCTTTAATCCCGGCGTTGTTTTAAACTTGCATAAGCGTAGGTCAACCCTACTCGTAATTATAATTCAACTACCGTTTTGCTTCTAACAAAATTTATTATTATTCTCCTATCTACCTACTTAATTAACGGATCTTTGCCCGGACCTTTGATAGGTCCTTAGACCCGTAGCCAACATTAAAAAGGCACTTTTAAACTGACTTCGAAAAATGAGGAATTATGTTCCATTGAATGTATTTTTTATGTTAGTTCATCGATTTCTCCGTGAATTGTGGACAGATTTTGAAAAAAATGGTTTGTTTGGATGTGTGTAATACCTACTCTCAAGGTGGTCCCTATCTTGTTAAAGAGAAAGTCCCTATTTTTTTAAAGATCTTTTTACCTTTACCTTTTTAGGTAGGTATAAAGTGAAAAAAATGGGAGTAAGTTTCATGTACCGCGGTATTTTCATGGAAGTCGGTTCTCGCTTTTTTAAAAGCCATTCCACTTGTTTTAATTATAATAAAAGTTAATTAACTATGAGTTGGGGAGGTAGTGTTGAGGTACACTATTGTATGATGTGAGTAGAATCCCTGGACTATTTTAATGAATTTTTGATGTCTTGAAACCGGGTCTGTTGGATGAGACTCTGGCACCTGCCAATTCCGCTTCATGATAAAATATGTAGGCAGGTTTTAACTCGCCACCCACTGAACGGGCCCTTCATAAGGGCTGCCTATATTGGCGACGTATGAGCACAGAATAATGAGCAACGTTGTCATGGATGGCTAATGGGTGTCGAGAGCTGTGCTTCCGTTTTGTGAAGGCCCTAATCCCTTGCATGAGGCTTTTTATCACTGCCACTCTGGAGTTTATGGTCTTTGCTCCCGCGGTCTCCACCCTCGGACAGCTGAGTCAAGGTTCTCATTTAGTTTTAGGGAGTTGGGGATACGGTGTCCCCATTCATCGTACGTACACCACAAAGCCGCCCTTAATTATTATTATTATTAGGAATATTATTAGGAATTTTATACCAATATGGTAAGCGATCTTTTTTTTTTTTTTTTTTTTATGTTATTAGGTAACGAGACGAGCTTGTCGTTTGCCTGATGGTAAGCATAACGCCGGCCCATAACAATTGCAGTGCCACCCAGAACTTTGAAACACAAAGGCCTGCGCGGCACTGCAGTGCGCTCGTTACCCTGAGACATTAGGTATTAAGTCTCATAAGCCCAGTAATTTCACTGGATACTCTGCTCATCAAACCGGAACACAGTAATGCTTGCACACTACTGCTTGGTGGCAGACTTCACGAGCAAAGCGGTGGTAACAACCCAGACGGACACTCGCAGAAGAGTTAGTCCTCCCACTAACAAAAAGGCATCTTTTAAAAAGGGGCATAATAATTATTAGCAATCGCGCATCATAAATTTCCATCAACACAAAAAGCCCTGAAGGTTTTCTTGTATTAAAAATTTTAAAGCCAATAAACCTTTTTTGACTAGCAGATGTCCATTCATCTTTCATGTCATAAAAAGAGAGTATAAAACACCGGAAGCTCTTGCACCCTAAAATTTCATTAAGATCCTTGCTTAATTCGTTGTTTCGTATCTCTCTGCAATCTTCCTTTCAACTCCGGCTCCCATGATAATGTCATCCCCTACTAATAGGTGTGCATTTAAGGCCAGGTTAAACCTCTGAGGGTTTTTGCGTGTTGCGATATCGTAAGAAGTTTTTTTTTTCTATGAATATATAATTTCTGTTATAAGAAATGAAGTAAAATTACTAAGAAACCAGTGTGTTTTACCAGGTGGTAGGACTTACTGTCCTGCGAGTATCTGTCTGGATGTGTACCACCACTTTGCTAGTCTTCCATCAAGCAGTAATGTGCAAGCAGTATTGTGTTCCGGTTTAACCAACAAAGTAGTCAGTGAAATTATTTGGTTTATGAGACTTAATACCTAATGTCTCTGGGTAACGAGCGCAAAGCAGTCGCGCGCAGGTCTAAGTACTGAGTGGCACTGCAATTGGTATGTTCTGGCGTTATTCTTACCACCAGGCAAATGACCATGCAGCTCGTCTCTTTATGTAATAGTATGAGAAAATAAAAACACATTTGAACAGAAATTAGAAACTGGCCAGTGTGTTTCATGAATCCGTAGCCTTCCCTCTATAACTCTGAGATTTTCCACAATAGCTAGTTATATCACACGTGAATAGTATGATTAGTTAATAACTGGGAGTTATTAAGACAGTTAAAGCCTAGGTATTACCATCTAAGGATTTGTATTAAGTAGCTTAACATAATTTTACGACAGTAGTTTAGTATTCAAAGCACGTCGCTGTAATGTAAGTTTCCTAAATAATAAAAATTATTTATTCAGATTTACAGCACCGTAAACGTAAAATGTCAATGTAAATATTGTAAATTGTACTTTCCATAGTTAAAAATATCGTAAGATACCGTATCGTAAAGCGTAAACTTTGCCTTAACAGACCAACCCTGTGCCGTTTATTGTGATGAAAAAGGGAATGATCCTTTATAATTAAAAAGTTTATACAGCTTGTTTTTCTTTAATATCGGGTAATGAGATATGGGATGGAGCATTATTGCTAAATCTTTACTTTGAGAGTAAGCTCCGTGGTATAAAATTATTAAAAAAGTAAAGTTAATAAGTTAAAGCTTTACCTACAATATATAATGAGTGCTACAAGGTAAGAGGAATAAGGTTCATTTTCATATATTTAACGCTTTTTGGTATGCAGAGTTCTGTGACGCTTCTTAAAATCAGCATTGCTGTTTTCATCTTCTTCCACTCTCTAAAGGAGGTTGAATGTCATCTTAGCGAATTTTTCTTTATCTTGTGCCAAGTGAAAAAGTTGTTCTACGCTGGCAATACTTGTCCACTCGCAGATGTTGCGTAACCAGGATTTCTTCAGTCTTCCAACGCATCGTTTTCTTCTACTTTGCCCATCATGATGAGTTGAAGCAATATTATGAATGTGACCAATCAGGTAAAGCGAAGAAATAGCGAAACCGACAAATGGCCCTATACCATTAGTGTATCCCATGTCTCAAGACAAGACCAAGATGCTCAACTTTTTTTCATTTTCAGCCTCGTACGCTCCCACTGTAGGGATGCACCACGCGGCCTCAGTGCGGCTTGGTGGATGTCACATGTCCTTGAATTTTGTGGTTCATGAACATGCGGGTTTCCTCACGATGTTTTCCTTCACCGTTTTAGAGCGAATAATCCACACAACTTGATTGGTGCGGGCTGAGTCGAGATTCGAACTATGGTGCGTCGGATTGAAAGTCGCACAAGTTCCCGCTCGGCCACACTCGCTCCGTTCATTAGAATAACATCAATTAGTATAACAATATTAAATTAAAATTTTAAGAAACCTTAAGCATAGTAATTTCACTGACTAAGTGCTGCTTGTCTAACGACCTTTACAGCGTCACCGAACGGTAATTGTTAGTAAGTACTTAGTAGTATAATAATAGCTTTAAGTCAAAGCTTCCTTAGTACATTACCACATTATGTGTGCTGGCATTGAACGCATACCCGTATCTCCAATCTATCAACGTCATATGCAGTCACTGAGCCCCTTAGAGCTGAGTTGATGGTATAATATGGTAACTGGTAAGTTGACCTAAATAAGATTATAATCGGAGAGGTTAGTGATACGCCTGCAAAGTGTAGGAGAATCTCGCATTGGCGATATTCAGATCACTGTCGCTCTGAGACTTTGTGAAAAATTAGTTAGTTTTTATACTACTGAGTAAGATGGGTCGTTTACTCGCTTGGTTTTTCGGTCGTTTGCTGATGGAAGCATAACGCGTAGTGTCATTTAGAACTTGAATACACTAAGGTCGAAGATTACCACCCATTTTGAACTAAGTTTAAACACGGATTTGATCGAGTTTACGCGGTGAACAGCAAATATTTAAATTTCAGTATAAACTAGGTTTGGGAAAGTTATCGCTGATCACGTGAACGTCGTTCATTTTATATTTGGCGAACTCTGACCTAAGGGGCAGCTTAGACGCTCAAGCAAACGTACGTTTGCTTGTCAGAATAACAACGCTTT
Source organism: Crocallis elinguaria (assembly GCA_907269065.1). Classification (NCBI taxonomy): domain Eukaryota; kingdom Metazoa; phylum Arthropoda; class Insecta; order Lepidoptera; family Geometridae; genus Crocallis; species Crocallis elinguaria. The sequence goes on from OU026076.1 coordinate 8,086,089, forward strand.
TGCGTCAAGCGCGGATTTCGTGATACTCTAAATGCGCGCTTGACGCAAAAGCGTTGTTATTCTGACAAGCAAACGTACGTTTGCTTGAGCGTCTCAGCTGCCCCTAAGATCAGCGGCGCGATCTTGAGACATCAGCTTCGTGATTTGCATTCATTCGGAATGATTCCGCGTAGGAAGCAACTGTTTCTGATCGTTTATATTTCGGAATCGCGTCCCGAGAGAGAAATATTGTCAGGATTATATCCGTGTTTATGCAGCTGAGTCGTCGAATCTAAACGGGAATTTTCTCTGATAGGATGTGATTTCGAAATATAAACGACCAAGGGAGTCGCTTCCGGCACGGATATCATTCCGAGTGAATTAAAATAACCCTGATGATATTAAGTTTCATAATATGCCCTAATTCCAGCGACAACCTACTTTTCTATTATTAGTAAAATAAATGTATGAAACCCTAATAACTTATTGCGTCATCACGTAGCTTACCACTATCCTCCGATCTACTCGATCTTAGCTTGCATCCTGCTTAATACTCAGCTTGATATCAAAACACGGTTAATGCACACTACACAAGACTAATATTAGGCTTCCTATACATGGGGCCGGAGCCGCGCCGTCGCTCAACTGTAATTACCTATGTGTATTTAGTACCTATAGTGTATCAGACGTCGAACCACCTCTACTATCTATATCTATACATACAACTAAATAAAATTGAAGTGTCTGTTTGTAATATCAAAATAACAGCTTTTTACTAAATGCATATATGAAAGTATATACGGGACCTACACCAAAACAGCCATTTTTTAAATTTTTGTTTGTCTGGCTGTCTGTCTGTCTGTTTGTTCCGGGTAATCTCCGAAACGGCTGGGCCGATTTTGACCGGACTTTCACTCGCAGAAGCTGATGTTACGACAAGAAATTTCTTTTTAGTTTCAAAGATAAAGAAACTAATAGGGAAAATTTGTATGCTATGTACGCAATGCAATACTGAACCTGTTCTGCTTTGCTATTCAAAACGGTAACTCTGCGACACAAAGGCGACGCGAAGTGACGATAGGATTTCAACAGTAATACGATCCAGCCGCGGCAGTGATACGGCTCCGGTAGTGAAGCGGCTCCGGCAGTGATGCGGCTCCGGCAGTGATTCGGCTCCGGCAGTGATGCGGCTCCGGCATTGATGCGGTTCCGGCAGTGATGCGGCTTCGGCAGTGATGCGACTCCGGCAGTGATGCTGCTCCGGCAGTAATGCGGCTCCGGCAGTGATGCGGCTTCGGCGTTGCTCCCGCACCGTGTATAAGAAGCCTTATTGCTTCGGTAGATGGTACAGTGAATGTGGATGACGTTGATGGATTTGAGACGGGCATGCGCTCGTTAACACCACATTAGGAACCTTCCTTGTTTTCGATTGCTATTATTTGCTGTATTTGTTGTATTATGCGAGTATAAGTCACTACGATAAAAGAAGATACCTAGGTGAAGACATCACTATATCAGTTTATTATTAGGTTTACGCTTCCACGGTGTAGTTTTTAGGTCTATGGATTTAGCTTCTGTAACGCGTAAGGGTTTCAGGTTGGATTCTCGCAACGGGACAAACAAAACACAAGTAGGATATATTTATGGAACTACAAGTTTTTTTTTATTAATCTATTTTCCTCTGCAAGCTCCAGGGCTCGCACCCTTTGTTTGATAATTCAAATTATATATACAGAAAAATTTTTTAACTTATCATCACCTTACTACTACTACAACTAACTAACTACAACAACTAACGAACTACAAGCTTCGCCCCGCTCTAATGAAAATTAGATTAGCCTGTGTCAAAACCAAAACTATCTACATTCCAAATTACATCATATAGGTTTAGTATAGTTACGGAGATACGTGGTAACACACACACACACACACACGCACGCACGCACGCACGCGCACTCGCACACACACACACACACACACACACACACACACACACACACACACACACACACACACACACACAACTTTGGCATTTATAATATTAGTAGGAAGTAGAAAGAATAGGATAATAGGATAGTGACCATAGCAACGTTTGCTATGGTCAAAACTTGGATGGGTGACCGTTTGGTATATGCAAAAATTGTTAAGCCATGTCAGAAGCCTTTCAAGCGAATTACGTTGTAAATATAATATATTCCTATAGGTATATGTTATACATACCTACTATCTAAACTACAAAGGCTATCCCTAAATCCAGCAAAAACCGCAGCAAAATTTAATACCTATATTTTTGCACGGTCGGTCTTCAATTTCAAAATAACAAGGCAGTTTGCTCCCCGCGTACAAACAGAATAAAAATTTAGATCACACTAGATGGCGCCTCATCCGCTTTCAAACAACTGCAGTGCCTAGAGACGTGACAGATCAGCCTAGATAATAATATAGAGATGTGAAACTGGTGTATTACATTATTATCGATAAGTTAATCTTTCTTATTTAAACAGGTTTCTTACGTTTGATATTTCGCATTCATGATGATGATCAAGCTTTCTTATGTAACTTTCTTAATTAAACAGGTTTCTTACGTTTGATATTTCGCATTCATGATGATGATGAATCTTTCTTACCTATGTAACTTTCTTATTTAAACAGGCTTCTTACGTTTGATATTTCGCGCCCATTATTACGGCGCAGAGAAATCAACGCGTGTTCCTCACACGCGTTGATTTTTTAATTGGTAGGTCGGCTTTATTAGTCCAACATAACCACCACGAAAATCCAATATCACTGTTATCGCAAGCACCCTAATCCCATTATGGTTGAAAGTCTAATTTTAGCATATTTATCTCTATTACACGGTAGCTTTGCTATCAATATTATTTATCTAATACTACGAGTAGCTGCTGCCCGCGGTTTCACCCGCGCGGAGATATTGGATTTTTATTTTTTTGCGCGGAACCCAAATTATTTTAAATCAATCTCTAACTTATAACAATATGGATAATAGGATTAGGAATTTATCGATTTAAACGTAACAACCAGATTCCATATAAAATTAGTCTATAAATCTAAGTTTACACTAAAACTTTGATACGATTCGCTAGCTCGTGGTCTGGTTTAGACATAGTAGAAACAGAAAAGTATGCTGTGTCCATAGAGCGGGACCAAACATGTTGTGTTCATAGGGTTTCCATGTGCTTGCTATAACGACAATATTCATTCACGGCGCAGTTTTAGTAGTATCCTTGCGGTGCATGCGAACGGCGCGCACATTACATACCGCGTTCGGTATCGCACTATGATAACAATCATACTGTTTTGTTTCCACTGTCGTTTAGATTTGTAGGCCAGTCACACTGGATATAGAACAGGTCGCTGAACAATGCTGGATTGGAGCCCAACCGCAATGCCGCAAAGGTTTGTCTTTACTAATTTTAGACTTGCCGAACCTAATTTAAGGCTTTCCTCGATAGCTGATAAACTCTTTATTGAAACACTGCAAAACGGAAACTTTGTAACTACAAAAGTGTTAAAATTGCCAATCTTATCGCTGAACCATCTCTATATATGAACGAGAAACAAAAAACTTAGGAATATGGTCCTTATTGGAAATAAAACAAAACACGTCCGCACCGTCCATGTATTGAGAGAGAAGAAGAAACCACAGATTATATAACAAAATAATAACTTATGCATAGCATCACACAGATAAAAAATAATAGGTAAATTAATGTTTCCAATACTATAAGAGATAACTAAGACAACCGTTCATGGAGAGGAATAACCTCTAAATACATGAAAGGTGGCTTAAATACATGAAATCATCAGTATCAGCCGGAAGACGTCCACTGCTGAAGATATGTTCAGCAGTCAACGATATTCTATGGGAGGTATATGCCTCCCCATAGAATATCACTTTGAACGGCTACTATCCTCTTGCATCTAACGACTCCCCACAGTTTTCAAGGGCCCCAATTCTACTAAACAAATCCTTCCGGTCTGTTAGATAAATAGTGTATAACAGTTGTACAGTTATCCAATGTCTTGTCTTTCGGCTATGGCGTCATTAAATAATAATCACGGTAAATATCCCGTCACAATGTATGAAATGGATATAAGCTTAACTTTAAAAATATGTAAATCAAAGTTCTACAGATACAGGTAACAGAATATTTACATCAAGACGCGACGAGAATTTCCATCCGTTTGTCGTTGAAATCTCATCTATTCGCACATGTCGTTTCACCAACTCTTTTCTTATCCGACAAAGGATGTGGAATTCGTTTCAGTCGCCAGTCTTTTCCGACTCCAGATGTTTACAGTCAAGAGTAAATAGGTTTTTAGAGTGAGCGTGTTTCACTTTTAGCCCTATTCTCGATTTCCATTAGGTGAGAGGCCACCTGTCACATCATCATCAGCCTAAAACTCCCATCGGTTGGAATACCGGCCTTCTCAGCCATAATCCACCACGCGGACCCAGTGACCCTTAGTAGATGGCACATGTCCTCGAATTTTGTGGTTCAGGTACATATGGGTTTCTTCACGATGTTTCCTTTAAAGTTTTAGAGCGAGTGTGATTAATCCGCATGTAAGTTGATAAAAGTCATTGGCACGGGCCGAGCCAAGATTTGAACTATGGTGCGTTGGATTAAAAGTCATACAAGTTCAGTGAAATTACTGGGCTTATGAGACTTAATACCTAATGTCTCAGGGTAACGAGCGCACTGCAGTGCCGCAATTGCTATGGACCAGCGTTATGCTTACCATCAGGCAAACGACCAGCTCGTCTCGTTACCATATAAAAAAAAAGTTCCCGCTCGGCCACACTCGCTTTATCATAAACCCATCTCCAAACGTGTATAAAAATGTTGTATTGGTGCTGGTACTACCCCATCACTACCACGTCGCGTGCAGCAGTGACCTCGTGGCGTGGAATTAGATTTGTAAGCTATCACACCGGCTCAGCCGCCACCGGGATATAGCCCGGATATAACGGCCACCCGGATATTATAGCGGCTAAACAATGCCGAGTCCGATCTCAGTCGCATTGCTGTTATTCTGAGAACCCTAGAGGTTCCTGCATTTCAATTGCTTATACTTGGAAAGCCGCTAGGGATGTTACATTGACTACGACATCGGTAGCACAAATTATATAGGGTATATCGGTAGGTAATCAAAGTGGTTGGTTGTTTCATTATACATATATTGATTGTAGACTATTGGTCTATGGCACTATGGTGCCACAGATAGGTATGCATATATTTTAATACTTATACTTTTTTATTCTTGATAAGTTAGAGTTTTTTACAAGTAGTCTGATCCTAGATGAAGTTCCAGGGTCCTGATGATGGATCTGGAAGGTGGCCACAAAATTACAGTACTAATTATGAATTTTATAAAAGCTTGTCCGGAAATATATATTCTACCACAGAAAACTAAATAATAGTATAAGCGGAACGGAATAAAGATATATTCCATTGGTAACGAGACGAGGACGTCATTTGCTTTATGCTAAGCATAAGCATAACGCCAACCCATAACAATGACAGTGCCGTGCTACTCAGAAATTTGAAACCACAGACCATTAAACCTATATACTCCGCTTAGCCGGGCACCCCTGCTCGTTAAGGTTAAGCATTATCACTGCTTAACGCCGCCCAGCCGAACCAATCACAACACGCCGTCTTCACTCGTCTGATGTATGAGTTTTAAACTGACCAATCACAACACGCCGTCTTCCGTCCTCCCCCACCAACATTTGACGATTGCGTTCTAATGCAAAACTTGGATTATGCGGCATCTAGGTTTACTGGTCAGAGTTTGAAACAAAGGCCTGCGCGGCACTGCACTTCGCTCGTTACTCTGAGACATTAGATATTAAGTCTCATAAGCTCAGTCATTTCACTGACTACTTTGCTCATCAAACATAGCCTTGCCTTACTGCTTGGCAGCAGACTATAAGAGCAAAGCAGTGGTAACTAAAGAGTCGGACACGCGCAGAGGTCCAACCACTTGGTAAAAACTAAAATCTGCCTAAAACATTGTACAAAAAGAACACCTACATAAACCTGCAAACTTTTTCCAAACATTTTACAAGCATAACAATTTGTGCAAAAATGCTTTTATATCTGTCAACACTCCACGGCCCCATCTACTCAACGATCCAATATAACTTTTTTAATAACGATTTTCGTCGTTTTATTCCCCCTAAAACTCAATTCATTGATGACCCCAAAAATGGGGATGTAGCGAGTAGTGGTTTAGCCAGATTCAAACCTACAAAATTGGCCGGATAATCGCTAGGTTGGCGACTATCCGTCCAAAAAAGGCAAGGTATTATAGTAGCGGTAAGTTCACTTGTATTACGTCCTATGTGGAGCGACGCTATTATTATACTAAGGTATTTTTTATATGTACTTTTTTAAAATACATAGTGGAGATCGAGACGAACTGGTCGTTTGCCTGATGGTAAGCATAACACCGGCCCATAAAAATTGCAGTGCCACTCAGAAATTTAAAAGACCTGCGCGGCACTACCTTGTGCTTTACGGAATAACTCCTAAACAAATCGAGTTGAAATTTGGGAGAGAATGTCTACACAACAAGTCGAGCAGGTCATTACCTACCCTAATGGTAAGCTTAACCGCGAATAAATATGAGCAAACACAAATCCTGATTTAAGTAGTGTCTAACCGTTGTCTACCACAATTCTGTTGTGACATTTCTAATCATTTTTAACGTTTATTAGACGCTGTCTAGCTAAACAGGCGACTAAAAATGTTTTTTTTTTTGTGGTAAAACTGCAAATAATTTATTAAATTATGCCCAACAATTGCACTGACTACTAGCTATGCCTTCTGTGGTTATTAGTTAAATGTTACTCACCACAACTCACTATAAAACTGGAACTAATTGCCTCACTGTTTAACACGTTAGCTGCGGCACCAATTTTTGCAAACTTTCCGTTCCTGCGGCACGAGGTATTATCGGCCCGCACCGTGACCAGACGTTAGGGCGACACGCGGTCTATTAGACCCCACCTCCTTTAACAGACTAAAATCCATTTTCTGGCGCGAAATCAAAGATAAATGAAAATTTTGGTCCTTATGGATATAGACAGTGAATTGATGAACCTTAATGTACCGTCGCCCCGGGATCTGATAGCTAGTTTATTAATTATTGGCAAAACAAAATATGGGATCTTATACACCTCGTAACGCACTGAAATAGGGTAAATTTTCGCTAAGATTAGTGATGAGAAAAATAATATCGACGCAACGACGTTTATCTATTTTTGTGTGAAAGTCTTAATGCGGTTCACAGAATAGAAAAAAAAGAAAACCAGAAGTAGAAAAGAAACTATCCTATTTATTCTGCCTCGGGCTTAATACTTACTAACACATAATTTCTGTACTTTTAACATCGTACAATAATATACCTACTCCGCCTGGTGCTCTCTTCCGACCACGTGACTGACACATGCTTACGTCATCATATATCGTGTAAAATTTACATAAGTCGAATCTAACACACTCAACAAACTTGGTGATTAAAAATAACCCTGTACATATTTTGTTGTTTTTAACGTTTTAGTATTGTTGTTATAGCGGCAACAGAAGTACCTACTTAATTTGAGAAAATTTCAACTATCTAGTTATCGCGATTCTTGAGATATCTGGTGACAGACAAACGGACAGACAGCGAAGTCTTAGTAATAGAAGGTCCTGTTTTTATCTTTCGATACGGAACCCTAAAAATCGTTAGGTAATCTTTATTTACTTTCAAAACCTAGACAAAGAACTACTGAATTATTAATTAATTACTTACCTGTTTTGTCAACGGCTGCTTTGCGTTTTTGTGGAGTTTTTCACTACCTACAAAAATATCAATTAAAAAACTTACCTGTTTTGGTTCTGTTTCTGGGTTTTTTAAAATTAACTTCTTCCGACACCGTTTAGACATGTTCGGCGATGTAAAAGGACGTGCTCTCCAATCGACGTGATGCACAACACTAGTCACGGGAAGCTCGCGTTGGGTGCGGTACGAGGTCCGGGAGGATATGGGACGTTTTAGCCTCGTTCCGCACTGCATTAAAATTATATTAATTCAGTGCGGTACGAGGCCTAAAACATCCGGTACCAAGGTAGGTATACCACCGAGTCCGGGACCATTAGCGCATCTCAAATATACATTTATCTCTTTTCTATACTGGACCAAACCAAAGCTATGCCCTTCGCACGACAGAGATGTTCACGTTTTTCCTTGCCGCACCACAAGGAAGTTGCATGAGGGGTGATTTAGGCCTCGTTTCGCACTTAACGTGTTAAACAGATAAATTCATTTCCTGTTTTGGCCGGATATAACCCAACGGGCGATTATGGCCGAATCTACCTTAAACTTTGTTCAGGCTATAACTCTGAAATTGTAATATGACTTTTGTGAAACAATGCTATAGTATTTTGATAATTTTATACTGGAATATTATGTATTAATTTCTATAAGTACTTAGTATACATTTTAGTAAATTATATTAATACGTTAAATTTAGTGTACCTAGGTAATAATGGTCCATACTATTTCTCTGAGAAAAGGCCGGTATCCCGGCAGTGGAAGCGTTGAAGGCTGATGATGATGATGATGATGATGATATTTTATAAAGGTATGTTTTTATAAAATGGTTTCGTAATCAATGTATGTTTTCGATTTTTGCATTTCATCTTTCCTTGAGAAAGAAGAAAATCTTGAGAAAGATGTACTCTGTACAATTGTACATCTTTTTCTGAAAAAAGTCCATAATAATATTGCACGCATGAGGGAAAAATTGAAGCAGTTCTCCCCATCCTACAGGAGAGTGCTTAATGACCATTTTCCCGGGGCCATGAAGGTGAGATATTCAAATCGCGAATCCCTTATCATTTCCATCAACCAAAAAATTAATAAGATGAAGATATATTAGTCCGCAAAAGATCTTCGTAAGCCATAAGTTACATTCCCTGAAACAAAGAAAAGGAGTCATTAATAATGTAATCCCTATGATACGATTTTCTTATTGCCTTTTCCTTTCTTATCCCGATAAATATCTGTGCAAAAATGCTAAGATTGTTTCCCTCGGGGAAACTATTATTCCGACTGTCATTGCCTTGTTTTGTTAAGGGATTATTGGTATAATAAACAGAAGCCTGGTCGGCTTTGTAATAGCCGGTGAAAGGATATTTATCCATCCGATAAACCATCGTCTTTGTCGTTCATTTCTCTACATAAACAAATAATTTGCTCACTTCTATAGGGGATATTCCTATCGTCCCGTCGCGTCGTTGCACCTTTTGACACGACTGCCCCAAAAAGGTCTCTAAGTTTTCATGTGTGTATGCGAGTTTCTTTATTCCACCATGATTTTTAACAGATTTGAACAGGTATGGATGAATGGGGTATCTTTAGAATTCTTAGGTACATCATCCCGAGTGATACTGGCTAGGGCAGTTGTGTTTTTTAATTTTTTTAATACATACTTGTTTCACTCCGATCCGCCCTGCGGCGCAAGTACGGAAGTCGGTTCGATAAATTTGTCGAATCGAAAAACCCGATGAATTTATCGAATGTTGCGAGTACCGAAGTCTGATAGCAAAGTATTGTAGTAGCTCTATATTCTCTTTGGATTCGACCTAGCAATTCGACTTTTGTCGATTGTATCGTGGCTCGATAAATTATATAAAAAGTTGATAAAACCCACTTCATCGATTTGAAATGTCAATTTTATCCAATTTTATCGATCAGAAGCGCAAGTACATCTTGTACTTGCGCTTCTGGCCCTTTGTGGTAAATTATGGCTTATCTTATCCTCTCTCTCTTGCTCTCTGACAGAAGGCAATGTATACCAGCAGCGGGACTATAATACGCTCATTGCTTCAATTTCGGCCTATCAGGCTATCAAGCTATTTTACTTAACGTTATTAGATTAAAGCCCTTTATAATTTTATACTACGTACCCACTGCAAGGTCTAGAAAAGCTTTAAGACTGTTAGAACCTCATTCTGAAGGCATAATATTATTCAACACTGAGTGGCTTTGTAATGGAGTTATTATGTTCTCGTGGATATTGGTTACATGAAAATAACATTAATCAATGTATTACAATATGCTTTCACCGTACCTTTACTTTACACAAGGTAGCGTCATCCTTGTTAGTTATTAGAGAGCAGGGAATGGAGTCTTATCGAATTTATAAACGACTAGCTGCTGCCCGCGGTTTCAGCCGCGCGGAGATATTGGATTTCATGGGTTTTATTTATATGCGCGGAACCCTAATTATTTTAAAAAAAATAAAAGTAGCCTAAGTTATCTGTCAAATTAAATCAACTTGTCAACATCATAAAACTTTATTGACAGCTGTCAATGCCAATTTTATGTCACAGTAACCTCTGCCCGGGAACCGTGCATTTTTCCGGGATAAAAAGTAGCCTATGTTACTTTCCGCGGTCCATATCTATCCTAAAATCACGTCAATCCGTTGCTCCGTTACTGCGTGAAATAAGGACAAACCAAAAAACCAACAAACCAACAAACACACTTTCGCATTTATAATATTATATTATTATCATTTTTATTATAGTAGGATTTTGGAATAGTGTAGGTATAGGTTAAAAAGTGCGCGCTGCGCCGCTTCGTGTCGCGTCTCGTTGTTAGCTGACTCAGTATTTATAGATCAACTTTGTTTTATACAAGTAAGTATCGTAAAAGCAGATAGTGCTGTACTCTGTGGTCTGAATTATTAATGTGGCACTGGTATAGTATATGTAGAGAACAGTACCAAATCTGAGTAAGAAGTTGGGATATATGGAATTGTAGCGATGGCTTAGTAGGTCGACAGCCGATCCGTGCGTTGTTGGTTTGATTCCCAGCATTGGGTAAAGGCATGCATCATGATAAGACATCATGTTGTAGTAGTGTAGTCGTCATTTGTTTTAGGCTGGACGCCACCTGCGCTCGTCTACTTTTAGGTTATGCTGTAAAAGTCACTAAGATGATACTTACAAAAGAGCACCTACAAAAATCTCGAATTTAACTTGAAAAATGTAAAACCATTATTGGCTTTAGGTAACGTATATAAGTAATGTTAAGATTATTTTAAGAGCTGTGGTTTTTATGAATAAATAAATAAATAAATTCCTACAATGTGCAGCAATGCTCTTATTTGAGACTTCGATTTCTATCAGTATACCATACTCCTTTTATTTTACTGTACCTTAGGTTAGGTGAATAAGGTGTCAATGTAGTTCAAACCTAGTGCTTTGGAACTAAAATTTTAAGAGTGCTGTTTAACTTTTATAGTGGTTTAACAACGTGAAATTTTTATACCAGGGACAAAGAACTTTTTCTTTATGTTATTTTTAAGTCTGAGTATTGATTTTTGAAGAACTTCTGTAGTCTTTAAAATACCTAAGAAAAAACATTTAACCATTAAATTCTTTTGAAATTCACATCCAAATGACAAAATTAATTAATTTTAATAGGAAACAAGACTGATGCTTCAGAAGGAATTTCTTCATGAAAGTGAAATCGCTTTGATTACCCATTCTAATTGTGGAAGAAATTGGTAAGCTCGGCCTAGTATTTAGTCTTTCAATCAGCCAAGTCGAGGTGTAAATATTAAATAATATTATGAACGTGGTTAACCTGTTCTACTCGCACACAGATCAGGCAACCTAAGCCAAAAAATTTAAGGTGCATAAACCCATGAGCATATCTACATACTAACTACATTGTTATGCTTTGGAACGAGGCAACTAGAGTCACTGTAACATTCGCAAGCGCCCACCTCAGGACCGCGTGAAGTAGCTTTAGCTAGATTAGGGCCCACTTCAAACGGACGCATATGTACTCCGGGTCTATTCTCCCCCGTGTCTCCGTGACGGCCATAGTCTAGGTTCGTACTGCGCGGTACACCCAACGTGGTGCCATTGAACGGCCCACATCTTTTTTTAAGGCTGAGCTCCAACTGCACTCTTGTACCGTTCGGTGACGCTGTAAAGGTCGATAGACAAACAGCACGATCCTTCAAAACTAAAATAAAAATCATGAAGTCACATTGCCGACAAATATTTAACGTAACACACGATCTAAGAAAGAAGGTGAAAAAAGCGTTTTCACCCTCCCAAACCAAAGTAAAATAACACATAAGAAACAAGACACAAAACCCTTAAAAACACTGTAACCTTTTCTAAATAAAAGTAGTTAGTTACCTACCTATTTATTTTCGCATTTATTTCGTTCTGTCGACAAGCTCAAAGCGACGAGGTATGCCCCCTTCCATATTGATGGCACTCAATCCAGCTTAAGAATCCCTACAACGTTGTTTACATAATTTAATAATTATAAAAACACTTTATAGTAAGCACCGCCTAATTAGGGAAGGTCGGGCAAACTCGGCACAGCTTAAAACACGCAAGTCACGTGCCATAATGCGGTTTGGCAGCAAAAGCGCCACGTAACGGTCAAAAACAATGTTCTATAGGTTTATAATGTAGCTTTTGGAACATGAGGATAAGTAAAAAGGTTGGAAAAGAATTTTCTATTGAGATTTTTTATGCTAATCAGTGTGGATCTCGAAAGGAGTTAGAGTGGTTGAATTAATGAATAGCAAATTGGATTGCAGATTATATTACGGTTGTAATTTATGGCTATTAAATGTAAGTAATATATTACGACGTTAACATCTATATTAACACTATGTAGTGAAGTCATAATCGTCAAATGGGTAATTTTTGTTCTATCGGATCGTGTGTACATTTTTTCCATAGGATCACGGATGGTAATCTTCAGCTGGTATGCAATAGCAAACCACGCTTGGCAGGTGTCTTAATGTTCACAGTAAATTTCGATGTTGAGCTAGTTGGAATATTGGTGCTTATTCTTTACTACACTCTATATTGTTAGCCGGATTTTACAGTACCCACGGGGAGAGATGGGGTGGTCTTATACATTCATTTATTTTTCAAAAACATATGGAAACCGTCAGCTGAGATTATTAAAATAGCTATACGTCGTATTAAGATTACTCCGGATCCCCACGATACAGGCCTCACCTAGTGTGGGGATCGTAGGATGCACCATATATAAATTCCTCTGCATAAGCTCAATTGTATTATGTAAGCGTATTTTGTTGTTTCATCTATGTTGTCTATGTAGTAATAAAACATGTTTCATTTATTAATTTAGACCACACAAGTTATTAATTTTAGTGGACAGCAATTCTAAGGCATTCCGCAAACAATAGCGATTGGTCGTGCCTCTCGACTTGCGCTAGTAGTTCTTTTCGCTCGGTAACATTTGACCACTAACTCACATAATTTTACGTGATGAAGATGGTGAATACAATTGGCGTAAAATAGGATATATATTAATATCAAAGTCGTCGTGATGCGCGACTAATCGTTATAAAAACGGAGCGTCTAATCATTTTTCTTGACGTTTCGTATTTGAAACTTGAATCAACACACGAATTCCAACTCTTCAAAGGTTTATTGAAGTGTATAATCCTAAAAAAACATCTTTATTTATTAATATCAACCTAATTCACCTCAGGCTTACGACCTAATAAATTATCGCTTATCTTGTGTACCATTCAAAAGAGATTTTCGGGGTTGGAACCCGTAATCGCAGATAATGGGGTCGATTTTAGACACGGCCACTGTAAAAAAGTATTGAGACCTTATTGCAGTAATATGATTTGAATTGGAGTTTAATGTGAATCAGACTTAGCTATGTTCACTCTAATTTTGTTTAAAGATATTTTAGGTAGTTTAAAGGGAGGCTGGCTCAGCGAGTCGTAGATCGAAAAAAAATTAATAAAGACTGTATGAATAACATAAAAATATAGGTATATCGAGATTTTAGACACTTTTGAAGTAATTTGGGAACGATGCGAATTCAATTACCACTGCGACATTTTTTTACTGACAGGGATATGACATTTGGCTGTAGTCTATATGGCTCTCCATCTACTTGGCAGCCATGTAAGTAAAGTGGGTAAAGATCCACGGCTCTTTTCAAGGTAACATTAAAACGGATTCCCTTACCAAGGAAGGAACCAAAGTGCAAATTCAACGCAATGGAAGTTTTTCTTTTTATTTTGGTAACGAGACGAGCTGGTCGTTTGCCTGATGGTAAGCATAACGCCGGCCCATAACAATTGCAGTGCCACCCAGAACTTTGAAACACAAAGGCCTACGCGGCACTGCAGTGCGCTCGTTACCCTGAGACATTAGGTATTAAGTCTCAAAAGCCCAGTAATTTCACTGTATACACTTCTCATCAAACCGGAACACAGTAATGCTTGCACACTACTGCTTGGCGGCAGACTTCACGAGCAAAATGATTTACTTCATCTTCATGAAAGGTGCAACAATTTTCATATGACAAGAGAACAGACAGTTGACAAGCAAAAACCCCAGTAATAAAATTTATTTTAATGACAAGAATTGATCTTCGTTTAAAGGTAAGGTAGGTAGGTCTAATCACAGGTCACTGCTGCTTTAAGCTGTATAAAACAAGATCCACAGACAATTTCCTCTTGGCCGTGCGCGCAGGAACGCGAGACTGTTCAGCTGCAGCATGTGTGCCCACAGAATATATAAGAGTAACTAATAACTCGTACAATAGGCTAGGCAAAAGTTGGATTCCAACAATCTACACCACCTACAGTAACATCATCGGAACAGCTGTACCAACGGCCCAAGTCCGTGCTCTGTTATGTAAAAGGGAATAGACTGGGTAGATACTGGCTGGTAGAAAAAAAACCCAAGCGGGAATAAACAACTTTTAAACTTGTACAATTTTGTTTTTTGCTCCACAAGCGTTATGTGAGGTATTTTTCATCGTTAAATTTTAGTCATACTTTTCCCGAAAGGTTCATGATCAAACTGCGGTCGTGAAAAGTTATGAAAAGTATTTGATGTTCATAAGCGATAAAGATGAGCAAGATATCGCGTTGGAAGGAGAATAAATTAAAAGTTGTGCAGGTACATAAGGTTCATAATTATTTGAAGGTTTTTTAAGCCAAAAATCCTGTTTAATTTTAAATGAAACAACTATTTTTAAATGAAACTGGTATTAGTGTCGTACGTGGCTAATGAAGTTAGATTCTACAGTAAAGTTACTAAAACTGAAGAAAGTTTAAACGTCTAGTTAAAAATGTATTACTTAAAAAAGCGTGATAAAAATGTGATACTCAGGTGCGGCCCAAGCCTTCTTAGCCTTATTTTCTTCACCGTGTGTCTTTCGAACACACAGGGAAGATCTCATGAAAGTATAGAAGCAAAGCTATGGCCAAATTATAGCGTAAATAAATTGAGGAAATGACGTAGCATCCATCAAGCCGCATTTGGCCGCGTGGTGGATTATGGCCTACTCTCAGCGGCCCGTTACACGTAATTCATGATTGATGGATAAGCATCAATCACGGACCACGCGAAAACCATGGAAAAACCACGATCACCGCTTGATGCATAATAATATCTTACCCTCTAAATGGTGCTCGATAGAAATTTAATCACCACGGTTAGTGGTAGTGAAAGAGACCGCCGCTTCTACGATCTTTATTAAAATAATTTCGTAACCACAGCGTGTTCAGTGCAGAACCCGCGGTAAATACGCTGTGGTGTGCAAGTGATGTATCTATGTAGCGTAAAGCGGAGTCGTCCCTTCAAATCGTCGTGCTGTCTCTTTTTTTTTCTTTTTTTTTATGTTATTAGGTAACGAGACGAGCTGGTCGTTTGCCTGATGGTAAGCATAACGCCGGCCCATAACAATTGCAGTGCCACCCAGAACTTTGAAACACAAAGGCCTGCGCGGCACTGCAATGCGCTCGTTACCCTGAGACGTTAGGTATTAAATCACATAAGCAAAAACTTTCTTTCACTGCCTGAGGCAGGGAGTGAAGAGACAGCACGATCTGGCTGTTTTGCTGTTTCGTGGATTTTTGATGGCTTTACTTCAAGCCGCGCCTGCGCATGTAACCCATGCTTGTTGCAAAACCAATGTTATTTTGACAGCAAAACACAGACATGTAAGACCCAATGATTAAAGAAAAGTAGAACCTTCTTGGTAAGACCGGCTTCAGAATTTTAACGAAGGTATTGGTGTCAATAGTTTGTTTGCAAAGACGTTCTGCGCTGACCCCATACAAAAATGAAACAAGAGGAGAAATTAGGAGAAAATCACTATAATCCGATTTCTAAAGATGACTGTAGACCATGACACCCTGATTTCCAAATAAACTCCCGAGCGATGTTAAGGGATATCCATACTAATATTATAAATGCGAAAGTGTGTTTGTTGGTTTGTCCTTCTTTCACGCAGTAACGAAGCAACGGATCGACATAATTTTTGGCATAGATATACGAGTAGTTTATGGACCGGAGAGTAACATAGGCTACTTTTTATCCTGGAAAAATGCACGGTTCCTGTGGGAACGCGGGTGAAAACCGCGGGCAGAAGCTAGTATACTAATAAATTCCAAAGTATTGTTCTATGCAATATATGAAAGCTATTCTTCGCGATTATTCTTATCCGTGGTTTGAATAAGAAACATTAATCAAATCGAAATTGTATTGACTGTTGGAATTCCGTATTCGGTCGGTTTGTATTAATAATTTATAAGAAGAACGGCTGAAGAGATTTTTTGAGAAAAGCGTAATGAATTCTCCTTTACTCAGTCCTATAATTAAATATGGTCTCAATATATGTAATTGTACTAGGTGGTAGGACTAACTATAAAAGTAATACGTTAATCCATTATTATTTCAAACTAACTGCTGCCCCGCGGTTTCACCCGCGTGGAGATTTTGGATTTCATGGATTTTATTTTTTTGCGCGGAACCCTAATTCTTTTTCTAAAATTAAAGTAGCCTAAGTTACTCCTTGTAACATCAGCTATCTACCAGTGAAAGTCCCGCCAAAATCGGTCCAGCCGTGTCGGAGATTACCCAGAACAAACAAACAGACAGACATACAGATAGGCAGACAAACAGGCAGACAGGCAGACAGACAGACAGGCAGACAGGCAGACAGACAGACAAAAATTTAAAAAATGTTTGTTTTGTTGTAGGTTCCGTATATACTTTCATATGCATTTAGTAAAAAGCTGTTATTTTGATATTACAAACAGACACTTCAATTTTATTTATTTGTATAAAATTATAATATAATGTATAATAATAAAAATGTATAATGTATAATATAGATGTACAGATAGAGCGCGAGTGTTGCGGGTTGATTCCCCGACCACAGGATAAATAAAATAGTGCGCTTAAAAAAGTAACAAGAGCATAAAAAATATTGATAATATCTTGATCACCATCATCAGTAGGAAGACGTCAACTGTTAAACATAATAGGCCTCACATTGATGAAACTTTACTTTTATGTAAATAAAAACATTAAATCTTGAATCTTTATTGTCTACCTAATACCTATTTGAGACATTATTCACCCACCATCGCTAGTTCTAAAAATACCACACATATATCAACGCCCTAATGGAACTCCTACATGCCGATATGTTAGCCGATACACAGTAAAATAATAAACAGTAAGGCCATTTCTGTGTTTACCGAAAGGTGTAAACGCTTTAAACCGAATGCAGTTTGAGCAGGCCTTCAGGTAAGATTACAGTAAAATATTATTTCTAAACTGTTCTCTAATTAATTGACTCTTAGACGCTATGTTCTGCGTAATTTGTTTTTCGATATCTATGTTACTAGCTGCTGCCCCGCGGTTTCACCCGCGCGGAGATATTGGATTTCATGGTTTTTATTTTATTGCGCGGAACCCTAATTATTTTTCCAAAATAAAAGTAGCCTATTTTACTCCTTGTAACATCAGCTATCAGCCAGTGAAAGTCCAGTCAAAATCGGCCCAGCCGTTTCAGAGATTACCCGGAACAAACAGACAGACAGACAGACAAAAATTTTAAAAATGATTGTTTTGTTATAGGTACAGTATATACTTTCATATGCATTTAGTTATTTTGAAATTACAAACAGACACTTCAATTTTATTTATCTGTAGTATGGATGATATTATTATACCGCAACAGCTTACCTCCGTACTCTATAACGCAAACTCCAGCCTACCTCGACTCAGTGCTACTCGAGTCTATGGGTTTAGTTTATTTTTACCAACTTTCTGAGTTTACCCAAGCTACCTCTGCGGCCAGTTTTGTAAGTTTTGATTGCTCTAAGATTAAAAATAATCAGAAGCAGAGGATATTTCTTATAGCAACAGCTATCTGCAGATGTTATAAGAAATAACTTAGGCTACGTGGGCGAAGCCGCGGGGGACTGCTAGAAACTAATATGCTATCAATTAGTTAGTCAGTGTAATTACTGAGGCTATTTAAGTAACGACTGCAATGCAGTGCCGCGTGCAGTGCAGTTTCGTAGTTCTGAGTGGAACTGCAATATGTGAGCAGGCGTATGCTTACCTACCATCAGGCGGAGTATCAACCGTCACATCGAAAGAGAAAATATTTATATAAAACATTTAGCCTTTCTAGTCAGTTCCCATACTGAGCATGGTTATGTTCTAGCAATGTCTAGACTAAAACAAATTATAAGCTATAAATCTAGCCTTAGACAATATGTGTCTAGTACAGTAACGACTGTGACATGGTCTTAGCGCTCCCACTATTTTAAATAGATTAGGTATACATAGTTTTTTTAAATTCTATTTGATAAGGCGCAATGCGCAAGCGTTGCGTCTTACTCAGACGAGAATTGTTAGTGAGAGGACTAACACTTCTGCGAGTGTCCGTCTGGGTTGTTACCACCGCTTTGCTCGTGAAGTCTGCCGCTAAGCAGTAGTGTGCAAGTATTACTGTGTTCCGGTTTGATAAGCAGAGTATCCAGTGAAATTACTGGGCTTATGAGACTTAATACCTAATGTCTCAGGGTAACGAGCGCACTGCAGTGCCGCGCAGGTCTTTGTGTTTCAAAGTTCTGGGTGGCACTGCAATTGTTATGGGCCTGCGTTATGCTTACCATCAGGCAAACGACCAGCTCGTCTCGTTACCAAATAATATTAAGAAAAAAAACTTACACCTGTAGCCTTGTACGACTCTAAAGAGTGTTATTCTACTTTCCTACACCGTATATATTTTATCAGGTATCATTTTCAGATTTGTTTTATCGTACTGATTTGATGGCAATTCGCAACTTCTTTTTCATCTCGTTGAAGTACAATTATTTATCCTCCCGCACATCCGCTTACGGGGTAAAATCATTCCTGCTTTCGTTTTCATTTTCGTTGTTTCCTCTTAGCTTATTCTTCGTGAGATTTGTATTCTGGAAGACGTGTGCTGAAATATGTTGTTATTTTTGATCATTTTTTCTATTTGAATAAATATAAACAGCTACCATCTTGCTCGTGTCGTCAGCTGCCAAGTAATAACGTGCAAGCATTACTGTGTCCCAGTTTGATGAGCAAAGTAGTCAGTGAAATTACTGGGTTTATGAGACTAAAAAGCGATAGGACAAAAGGATTATACGTACCTAAAAATCAGCTTATTTCTAGTGTCTCAGGGCGAGCGCAATGCAGTGCCGCGCAGGCCTTTCGTATTGCAAAGTTAAGAGTGGCACTGCAATTGTTATGGACTGGCGTTATACTTACCTACCTACTATTATATCATCATTAGCTGGAAGACGTCCACTGCTGAACATATGCCCTCCCCATAGAATACCACTTGTATCGGTTACATAGTATGTATAGTATTTCGTTAGTGGGAGGACTAACTGTTCTGCGAGTGTCCGTCTGGGTTGTTACCACCGCTTTGCTCGTGAAGTCTGCCGCCAAGCAGTAGTGTGAAAGCATTACTGTGTTCCGGTTTGATGGGTAGAGTATCCAGTGAAATTACTGGGCTTATGAGACTTAATACCTAATGTCTCAGGGTAACGAGCGCACTGCAGTGCCGCGCAGGCCTTTGTGTTTTAAAGTTCTGGGTGGCACTGCAATCGTTATGGGCTGGCGTTATGCTTACCATCAGGCAAACGACCAGCTCGTCTCGTTACCTAATAACAGTTAGCTAGGTTAGATGTAGTGTGTATTAGCTAGTTAATAAGTACTAGTAATGTAATTTTTTTAATCTATACAAATAAATAAAAACTACTATATGTAATAATAA
Organism: Crocallis elinguaria; assembly: GCA_907269065.1. Classification (NCBI taxonomy): domain Eukaryota; kingdom Metazoa; phylum Arthropoda; class Insecta; order Lepidoptera; family Geometridae; genus Crocallis; species Crocallis elinguaria. Next base: position 8,106,243 of record OU026076.1, read on the forward strand.
TGTATCCAATGTCCTACTAATACTACCTACTTCCTATCCTACTAATATTATAAATACGAAAGTTTGTGTTTGAATGTTTGTCGCCATGTAACTCCGTATCAACTAAACCGATTTTGATGAAATTTGGAATGTAGACAGTTTAGGTTCTGGAATAACACCTAGGCTAATCTAATTTTAGCTAGTAATTAGATATATTACAACATATCATCGGGGATAGTGCAAAGGCACGTAACTAATAATTCTGCTTATATCTGACAAATGTACCCAATTTGAGATTTAGTGGTAGGGGTAAGTATATAAGATCCTGATTGGAACCTACCTCTTTAATATCTGTTGCGATCAAACCACAGAAAAACCATAAATCGTCCAATTAGACGATTATATACTTAATGAGTCCAATTAGTAGTATTACTATAAGATATTACTCTATATTGCTGCACGCAGCAAGTGACGCAAGTTGTCAGAGCATTATATTTAATTATATCATCTCCATTCTTAACGTTGTCTGGAAGAGATCGCTGTTTAGCGATAATGTATGTCCTTTTGGTGTGAAATAAAGTATTTTTACATTGTAAAGGATAGCAGTACATATATATAAAAATCTTGACACCATAGTAGTACCTAGTAGCGACGAATTGACGTAGTTATAGCGTAGTATTGACGGTCTAGGAAAGTAATTTCATTTTAAAGTTAGGTATCTAAGAGACACCTTCCATAGCGTCAAGCGGGCGTGCAATGCTGAGAACTTCTGCATTCAATTATCTAAGTTGTCAAGCGAACAAGATGATGAGCTAAAAATAAATCGAAGGCGCAATCTTTCTTCTTCGTCCACAAGTTCCGTGATTAAAACGGCCCTGACGTTATCCAAGAAAATTAGCCGTAAAACCGGACCCTAATGAAATTGACCAAGACCTCACTGGCTTTGAGTAAAAACAGTGATCAAGCTTGTAACAAGAACATTGTAACGAAATAAGGGCTTCTGCACACATGTCAGTGAAATTACTTCAATTTTCCAATTTGGAACGGGCACGGTGGGTTTCTGGAAGGCTCGTTGACTTTGAGCACGGATTGGGTCTGTTGGTGTTTTTGTCATTTATTATGTTCTGATAAAGACAGCATTAGTTTTAGTCTGTGATTCGGGTAGATGAATGTTGCAGAGGCCCGCTGTTAGAGTCATTTTAACTTTCATAAGTGCTCCTTTGGGGCCTATTTGAATAAAGACTTTTGAATTTTGAATTTTTTGAATTTTACTAGGCCTATGAGTCTTAATACCTACAGTGTCTCAGGGTAACGAGCGCACTGTAGTTTCACGCAGGCATTTGTATTTCAAAGTTCTGAGTGGCATTGCAATGGTTAAGGGCTAGCGTTATGTGCTTACCGGCTCTTCTCGTTACCTAATAGTTTAAAAAATGACAGATCCCTTTATAATTATAGATATTGGAGTGAAATCTATTCCGTGGAGAGAATTATTTATTTTGTTTTTAAAAGTCGTCTCTAAAACTTTCGCGTTTATAATATTAAGTAAGATACTCGTATACACAATTATACATACAAAACTGTATTTGTCTTCCTTTTTGTATTCTGTTTTACATTTTTACAGCCATTACATATTCCAACTAAACGTTACCGGCTCTAACTTCCGGTATCACATCGCGATGATATATTGCCCTCTAGATACTAAAATACTACGACCCGTATGCGAAAACCCTAAAATGTACCCACCCAAGCTTAAAAGCCTTACAAGCTTACATAAGACATAATATGCTATGTGACTGCGCAAATAGAATTGACTCCGCTAGAGAAGATAGTCAGTATCGAACCGCGGAAAATGTTGGCACAAACAAAAATGACTAAGGCGAATGTTTTGTCGTTCGACGATTTCTATTGGAATTGGTTATAGGAATTGATTCCAACATAGATTGTCTTGTTTCTTAAGTTCAAGCTCAAACTTCTCATTATGTTCCGCTGCTTTAGATAACTTCAGTATTACACTTTGTAAATATATAAAATAAACCGTATTTTTTCCCTCAACTAACTGTTATCCACGGCCCGCGACTTCACTAACATCTTAAAGCTTAGCCTGGAACTTTCCAAAGGTTGCCCATATCTGGGATAGGATATCCCTACTTCTATAGTAATAGTATAAATAAATAAATAATAATAAATATATAAATAGAAATAAATACTTAGGTAACTACAAGATGAATGAACTCATTTCGGATACCTACCAAGCTTGGGTACTGTCTCAATCAATGAACGATTCTTAGTCCCCAGAGTTTGGCAATTCAATCAATCGGGCAATGACTTTTTTGCTTTGCTACGAGCTTTCATTAGTTTAGCGATCGTAATTCGATTTCAAGCATCTTCTTGGTGAATTTTCGGGGTACATTTCACTTTGTTGTGCCGCCACTGAACAATACGAAATGTTAGGAGATGTGCATAATTTTTGAAGTTTTTATTCGAGGGATACAGTTTTAAATGTGCCAGTTTATACCAAATACTACCGAAACACGGAAATGCCATATCATTAGCACATAGCCGAGACGAGTTTCTTGCCCTTCTTCTTGCTCGGCCTACACCAATTTGGAACGGGCACGGTGGATTCAGGAAGGTTCGTTGACTTTGAGCACCGATTGGGTCTGTCGATGTCATCATTTATTATGTTCTGATAAAGACTGCATTAGTTTTAGTCTGTGATTGGGGTTAACTTTACAGAGGACCTGCTGTTAGAGTCATTTATATTTACCTTTATAAGTGCTCTCTTGGGGGTCTAAGAATAAACCATTTTGAATTTGAATTTGAACATCATAAGTCGGAAAACGTCTACACCCGAACATCGGCCATCGCCATGAAGTGGGGATTTTGCCACAATACATTCATGGGGATTTTGCCACAATACACCGCGCTTGGCAGGCATCTTGGCGATCGCAGAAGATTATGATGTTGACCGAGGGGAATGCCATTCCCTGGATATATCCTTAGCCAGCTCATATGGTATCAACGGGAAGAGGTGGTAATATTTTTACCTGGGACCACTCTTCCATGCATATTTTTTATACTATTAGTTAACGAGATGAACTGGTCATTGGCCTGATGGTAAGCATAACGCCGCCATAACAATTGTAGTGCCACTCAGAACTTTCAATGTTCTGCGTGGCACTGCATTGCGCTCTTTACCCTGAGACATCAGGTATTAATTTTCGTATAAGCCCAGTTTGTTAGTGGGAGGACTCTCTTCTGCGAGTGTCCGTCTGGGTTGTTACCACCGCTTTGCTCATGAAGTCTGCCGCCAAGCAGTAGTGTGCAAGCATTACTGTGTTCCGGTTTGATGAGCAGAGTATCCAGTGAAATTACTGGGCTTATGAGTCTTAATACCTAATGTCTCAGGGTAACGAGCGCACTGCAGTGCCGCGCAGGCCTTTGTGTTTCAAAGTTCTGGGTGGCACCGCAATTGTTATGGGCCGGCGTTATGCTTACCATCAGGCAAACGACCAGCTCGTCTCGTTACCAAATAATATAAAAAAAAAGAAAGTAATTTCACTGACTATTAAGTACTTTACTTATCAAACCGGAACACAGCAATGCTTGTATACCTAATACTACTTGGTGGCAAATTACACCAGCCAGTGGTACCCACTCAAAAGACACTCGCAGAAGAGATATTCCTATACCATCTAGATATATTGTGTATATACCTAAGTGTTTTTTGTACGTTGCTGAATAATAAACGCTTTTTAGCCAATAATATTTTTAACTGCGACTGTTACAACTTTATAATGGTATACTTGCATATAAAAGTCTCTTAAGTGTTATACAGACTCGTTGGTAGACGTAAACAAACTAATAAAATAAATATAGACATGTCTGTAAAATAAACTAAAGGTCCGTTAACCATTTAGAGAACATGTAACAGGATAAAATCTTGATTTTATATCGGCGAAAAAACGTTCTGATGTTTTCCTTCGCCGTTTTAGAGCGAGTCTGGTAAATCCACACATCATTATCAGCCTCTTACGCTCCCACTGATGGGATACCGGCCTTTTCTCCGAGAGAGAGGTATGGGCCATTATCCACCCCGTGGGCCCAGTGCGGCTTGTTGGATGTCACATGTCCTCTAATTTTGTGGTTCTTGAACATGCGGGTGTTCCTCACGATATTTTCCTTCGCCGTTTTAGAGCGAGTGTGAATAATCCGCACATAACTTGACATAAGTCATTGGTGCGGGCTGAGTCGAGATTCGGAATATGGTGCGTCGGATTGAAAGTCGCACAAGTTCCCGCTCGGCCACACTCGCTGTACTCCACACATAACTTTATATAATTGGTGCAGCGCCAAGCAAGGCGCAAACTTAGGTGCAACAGATTGAAAGATGCACAAGTTCCTATGGCCACTTCGCTCTCTAGTAATATCCTCATTCCAAAACCAAAGACTATAATGGTTCACTCTAATCTGTCATTTATCTCCCTATTTAAGTGGGTGGCGTTGTCGTGGAGCACTAAAAGTGTCAGTTTGAGCTCTAACTGTGGGCTTCTTTACGAGGAAGCTTATGTCCTGACGTTCTACGAATTATTACGGTTGGTTGCAAGAAATTTATAGATATAGAACTATCTTAAAGGTGTCACGTGGTCACGTGACATAAATAATCTTAACTCTTCGTTACTAGGTGGTAGGACTAACTCTTCTGAGAGTGTCCGTCTGAGTTGGTACCACCGCTTTGCTCGTGATGTCAGCCACCAAGCAGTAATGTGCAAGCATTATTGTGTTCCGGTGTGATGAGCAGAGTAGCCAGTGAAATTACTGGGCTTACCTAATACCTAAAGTCTCAGGGTAGCGAGCGCACTGCAGTGCCACGCAGGCCTTTGTGTTTCGAAGTTCTGAGTGGCCCTGCAATAGTTATGGGCCGGCGTTATGCTTACCATCAGGCAAAACGGCCAGCTCGTCTCGTTATCAAATAGGATTAAACAAAAGCATAACGCCCATAGCAACTGCAGTACCACTCATAAGTATGAAACACAAAGGCATGTGTGGCACTGCAGTGCGCTCGTTATCCTAAGCCCAGTAATTTATGGTGGAAGATGGTGAATACGCTAATCCGAGATTAGAACTCGTGGTCACGAGGTAGAAGATATATGTTAGTCATCCTCTTCATATGTGAAGATTTGTTAAGGAGACATGAAATTGTTTGATCGACTTTGAAATAGATCAGCGTAAACCGTTAGAAACAGCTGTTTAAAGTATGTAATTCAAAAAGTCTTTAATTACACATTTTATTGCGACAAATCAATAAAATTACAATAAACTGGATTGATCTGCTCTATTTATAATTTTATTGATGGAATCAGCACGTGTGACCACTTTACGTTTTGTTTTTACGATCGAATGTTCATTGTTAACTAAACAAAGCTTCTTCTGTTACGGTTCTAAGGCTAGATTCAGAGACGATTCTAAGCGTAGACTTTGGCTTCCATATGTCAAAGCTGTATAGAATTTTGACGTAATGGAAGCGTGAGTCCACGCTTAGATTCGTCTCTGAATCTCAGCCTCAGTGTTTGAGAGCAAAGTAGAAGGTAGATTTCTATACATTTTTAAAACTATCTACGGTTCAAAGAAAATTGGTTTTCTGTTCAATTGCCACTCGGACTCTCATGTTATTTAGATGAACCAGTGTATCAAGAGCCAGGTTTTTTACAAAACTATATTTTCTTACACTACAATACAATAGGAATAGGTATATAAGACGAGAGTGAGCAGGTATTTAAACGGAATATAAAATAGCCGGACTATTGCAACTAAAGAGTTGGACTAGTTCTAAAAACCGAACTATGGTGGAGATTTTTTTTCAAGTCCAATAATGTAAAAACCTAATAATGTAAAAATCAATGATATTCATAGAAATTCGAATCATGTCATGTCAGCGATCGGACCATTGGTTGGCATCCACCGAGCTTTGTTTACATTATTAGACAAGTGTAGAAAACCAGGCTGTACCTACTGCTACTAAAGGAAATTCTCGTTATGTTGCGTAAAAATATAACTAATATTTTTATCAACAAATTAGTCTGCGCTAAAAATATGATCGATAATTTAGATTATGTTAGAATCATACGACGTATGATTCTAACATAATCTAAATTAAATTCTATCATTGGAAACATATTACGTTATGGGTGGGCGTTATGCTTAATCACGTCGTCTCGATATCAAATGGTATAAAAAAGTAACAGAAGTGGTCAAGATGAACAAAAACAAATGAATTTTCAAGATAAGAGTGAACATGTCTTCATGAAAAATAATATTTGCTGTCGATCTTCACTTCAGCACATCAGGTAAAATAACGTATAAGTAGTACGTTATTGTAAGCAAAAATGCAAATTAATACGACCGTGGTCAACAAATACTCAAGCACGAAATCATTATTACGTAACTACAATGGATAATGGAACATGACCGCTACAGCACTAACAAGTTCTGCATTACACGAGTTTGCACTATTCATCAATTCATACACTGCAGATAATTCCGCTCCAATCCTTATGAATGTTAAATTGCGTATGCCGCCAATTTCCACCATTTCCATCAGATTCGATCGCAATAATACTGTAGTAGGAGAGTATGTGGAAGGTCGATCTCATTATAAAGCTGGCCACACACGCTACGGTCTACCGGAGAGGCCTACCTGTCCAAGTAGACCGGAGCGTGTTTGGGAACAGACCTAGCACTGTGCAGGCCTTTTTTATACTATTTGAAAACGAGACGAGCTGGTCGTTTGCCTGATGGTAAAGCATAACGCCGGCACGTAACAATTGCAGTGCCGCCCAGAACTTTGAAACACAAAGGTCTGCATGGTACTGAAATGCGCTCGTTACCCTGAGACATTAGGTATTAAGTCTCATAAGCCCAGTAATTTCACTGCCTACTTCGCACAAGCGCTAGAACCAATCCAGACGGACACTTATAGAAGAGTTAGTCCTACCATTACACTACAGCATACTTAGCTTTAACCTTTGATTAGGGTAAACAAACGTTACAGAAAACCGCCGTAAGTAATTTATTTTAACTTTCATAAGTGCTTCGTTGGGGCCTATATGAATAAATCATTTTGAATTCGAATTTGGTCTGCCGGAGAGGTCTGCCTATGCAGGTGTGCGCAAGTAGACTGGAGCGTGTATGGGCACCGACCGCAAAGGTTGACACAGTAACACGCTGCGCAAGCAAATCTGCACATGCTGACCTTTACGGTAGACCGTGACGTGTATGGCCGGCGTAAGTAGTACTCTATGATCACCAAGACGACTGCCAAGCGTGGTGTATTCTGGCAAAATCCCGTCCATCATGTGAAAGGCGATGTTCAGAAGTGGACGTCTTTCGGTTGCAATGAAAACTCTTCGTTTGACGAGCAAAGTAGTTATTGTAATTATTTGGATACATTAAGTATTAAGTCTAGCTAATGTCGTCCTAGAGCACTTCAGTGCCGCGTGGATATTTGTGTTTCACACTTCTAGGCGGCACTACAATTGTTATGGCCTGGCGTTATGTTTATCACCAGGCAAACAACCCGACTCATTACTTAACAGTAGTATAAAAACTACGCGAAGCGCGGCCTCAAAGCCCATTGGCAATATTTCACCTGTAACTGATGTGAATTAATCATGCGCATTCGTTCACTTGTCACATCAATTCCGGTTAATTGAACATATTAGCATGCAACTCGGTCATAAGCGTTCGAATCGAATTACCTTTTTTTTTGGGATACGTGCGTATTGTCACGTTGCAATTTCGATGATAAACATAATTGTATGACATTTTTTACGTAGACAATAAGTACTCTCCTCGAAATTTAAAAATGCCGTGCAATCGGTACGATCAGTCAGAGTAACGAGTGTACTGCAGTGCCGCGCAGGCATTTGTGTTTCAATGTTCTGAGTGGCACTGCAATTATTATGCTTACCACAAGACAAACAACTCTCGATGGTGTAGGTTTTGGAACGAGGCAACTAGAGTCACTACGAATTTCGCGAGCGCCCACCTCGGGCCCGCGAGAATTTAGCTTTAGTTAGATTAGGGCCCATTTCAAACGGTCGCACTCGTATGTCGGGGCCGTTCTCTCCGACCCCCTTATCCCGGCGACGGCCCAAGCCGACGAGGTTCGTACCGCGTGATTCACCTCACGCGGTGCCCTTGAGCTAGTCGCCAATTCACCACTTTGTTAGGGCTGAGCGCCTTCTGCGCTCTCACGTCTTTCGGTGACGCTGTAAAAGTCGTCAGACCAACAGCACGGTCCTTTATATAATAATATAAAAAAGGAGAGTACATACCAGAAATTTTTTGAATTATTTATTTATTTTATTATTATTTATTTATTATTCTTTCACTGAGAGCTCAAGCTCTTTGTGAAATTCGAACCACCGAACTGCAGATCGGCCACTGAGCCATTATCGCTTCATTGCAGTACTAGTAAGGCGTTAACATTCTCCGACTCTACGAAAATTCCTTCAAATACCTTTCCATACCTCTTTAGCGACCACTTTACCGCCCCCGAACCATTTCGGCGAAGGAATGGCGTAAGTTAGGCAGTAAAATGATTTAACGACCATTCCCCGATCGAGGGTTTATGGGCCACTTAACTTTTTAATTTATGGTTTCGGTACTTAGTTGCCATACGTGAATTGAAACCTTTTTTAATACAATTTGTGCATTCGATTACTTGAGTTGAGCAGTGTTTGAATATTCGAATTTCAAATAGGTATATTCTCCAGGGATTTAGACAAAGTCACTTTCATCGATAGTAATATTATAATATATTGATATTATAATTATATGCAATGGGGAGGCACAGGCAAAGCTAATCTCAGATGGCGCCACCACCGCCGGTGCTTGTCATTGATGTTTACTTATCTATAAACAGTAAACATGCTCGCGTCTTAGAAATCATTAGTTTTGAAACGGTCACTACACTGAATTGCACTTTACAGAGGCATACTTTATTGCAAAGACGATTTTTTGTTTACTTACTAAAATTTTATAATGAAGTTTCATAGTGAAACAACACCAGCGATAATGCGCCACCTAGCGGGATAAGTAAGCAGTGTGGCTCCCCCATTGATATTATTTATTCCGTTGTGTTGCCATGTGACCTAACGAATCCTTACGTCAGTTCCATACATCTTTGGCCCTTCTTCTACTCCTATCGACGACTACTGTAGATAGTGACTTTCCCACTCAGGCGGACTCTCGCAGAAGTGTTACCACCTGTTACTGATTACATACAAAATGAGAAAGACAAAACGTGTTAAAAGAAAAAATAAAAAAATAAGTTGCTGAAAAAATAAAATAGAGCTGTTCTTCCTAACTTCGGAAGTTCCTCATCACTATAAAACCGTAAAAAAGCGAAGGTACAGGTAATCACAAAATTTATTTCGAGAAATGAGCAACAGCGCGTGTCGAGGTATCTCCTGTGACATTTCATAATAGCTCTTGATGAGAAATGTCAGAGATCCGTCAATGACACCTCTAGGACCAATGTATAAAAATTCTCAACCCCAACGATTCTCATCCTTATGTGTATAGACAGAGAGATTATTGTGGCGGTCGAGGTACATTTGTAAAGAGCTTAATGACGTCTTCGGCTCCGAATATCGTGACCGTGACGTCATTTGCAAAGCGGTCGTATTTGGCAGAAAGGTTTTTCTGTTCTTATGCCTATTCTTTGAAACAATATTGTTATGTTTAAGTGTAGGACTTTCTTGTGGGAATGAGTGATTATTTTGAAGGAAAAGGTTTCACGCTCTAAAACCAGGTTTCGGTGTATTTCTTCATTGAGTAAGTCTATATTTTGTTATTATTATGGTGTACAGAAATAAAGATTTTAAAAGATTACTTTAATCCTTATTTGCAGTCTCACAATTCCCTCGCAGTTTCAAATGCGTGGAAATTCCTACAGGAACAGTGCATTTTTCCGGGGAAAAGTTGCCTATGTTACTCTCCAGCCCATAAACTATCTAAGTATGTGCAAGATCACGTCAATATGTCGCTCCGTTGCTTTGTGAAAGAAAAACAAAGCAAACTTTCGCGTCTATTAATAGTACTGACGGTAATATGGATAAATAATTGAGCATCAGACAGAATGAGTGATTTTGTGACATGTTGCTCGAGAATTATCTGTCTGGGCAAAATAATAAACCGCCCTTACACACCGCCCCTACAAGCGTATGCATTTTTACAAAGTTGCATCTGAGCTTCAAGCCCGTAGTTGCATTTGTTCAATCCTTAATTATACAGATATACAAAGCGATTCGGATCACTTTCATTGTACTTACCGCCAAGGAATGGAATTCTTTGCCGTGTTCCTTGTTTCCTTCTTTTGTTAGTGGGAGGACTAACTATTCTGCGAGTGTCCGTCTGGGTTGTTACCACCGCTTTGCTCGTGAAGTCTGCCGCCAAGCAGTTGTGTGCAAGCATTACTGTGTTCCGGTTTGATGAGCAGAGTATCCAGTGAAATTACTGGGCTTATGAGACTTAATACCTAATGTCTCAGGGTAACGAGCGCACTGCAGTGCCGCGCAGGCCTTTGTGTTTCAAAGTTCTGGGTGGCACTGCAATCGTTATGGGCCGGCGTTATGCTTACCATCAGGCAAACGACCAGTTCGTCTCGTTACCTAATAAAAAAAAAATACAACTTGGGTATCTTCAAGGCTAGAGTGAATAGGTAGGTATCTTCTAGATCTACGTGCTCCATCTTCGGCCACATCTTCGCTTACCATCAGGCGAGTTGGTGGCCAAACGTAGATTTATAAACAGTAAAAAAAAGATAAGGTTTAGGTTTAGGTTACAAATATGAGGATAGCTAGCGATAAACTAAGTTACATAAAGAAATATGCTTTTAAATCGCTTACACCGTGGGTGAATAACCCTCACCCTTATTACCGTGTATTACGGTTTCTTTAACGGCGTTCCGTTTCCGGCAAACATTATTTAGATACTCCGTAGGTATTCAGTGACTCGGCTAACTAGAAAAGTTTTTATTGCTATTTATAATGGCAGTATGCGAGTAATTGGAATACTTCATGAGGACACGCAGTTGATACTTTGTTATGGACTTTCAGAACATTTTGCTTCGGAAGCATTCCGTGTAAATTTTTTAGAGAATCAATGTTGCTAAGCTTAGACCGACGACCCGCGGGGTGATTTTAATTCACTCGGAAAGATTCCGTGTAGGAAGCTACTGTTTCGGATCGTTTCTATCTCGGAAACGCATCCCGACAGAGAAATAATTCTCGAGATTATATCGGTGTTTATGCAGCTGGAGTTGTTGAATCTAAACGAGAAATTCCTCTCACAGGATGTGATTCCGATATACCTATGTATGATGTATAATAATTTACCAGAAGAGATTAAATTATTGCAGGTTAATAAATGTACGTCACATCGACATAAGTAGTTAAAGGAAAATTGTTTTATAGTGTAAATGAATATCTTAACTTTAAATTTATTTATTTTATTTAACAAAATAATATAATGATTGTCAATAATTTTATTTGTCTATCTTAATTTTAATAACTGATTATGACATGCACGGGAATTAAAATGTATAACAAGATTTATCGCCTGCCTGCTGGCTTAATACATTGATTCAGCATCAACGTATCTACTAAGTACTTTAAAACATACTTTTAAAATTATAGTTTAAGACCTTATTGTTAACATGTATCCTAGCAAATAAACGATTTGATTTGATCACAACGGCAAACCATATCAAAATCGAACCATTCGAACCAATCGAACCATACATTTGTAAATAATAATTTTAATAATTTATTTATCAGACAACATGGTCCATGTGTTAGTAACAGAAAGTAATTCCCGAAACATGTAAAAAATATAACGTAAACGTACGTAAATGCGAGACATTAATCCAAAAGCCAACCCACGTTCTGTTGACAGCTGTGTACTTTGTAAACAGTGTACGGTTACAGCTAAACCGATCTGAATTGGAAATATGATAGCGTGTGGCGTCTGCCTAATATGTCGAATGTCGCTAGGTAGCCTTATCCGACAGATTTTGTTTTATTAAGGGCGGATCTTTCAAGAGTGAGATAACGTCCTTATTCTATCGTTAAAGAATCAGGTAAGACTTATTGCTCTGTTACCGTGATGTTTCAGAATAAGCAACTCAAGGTGAAATACGACTTAGGGGTAGCTTAGACGCTCATGCAAACGTACGTTTGCTTGTCAGAATAACAACGCTTTTGCGTCAAGCGCGGATTTCGTGATACTCGAAACGCGCTAGACGCAAAAGCGTTGTTATTCTCACAAGCAAAAGTACGTTTGCTTGAGCGTCTAAGCTGCCCCTTACGCGGCGTCCGATCGATCGTTCGAAGCGATCCGATGCGGTCACACGCGACCCCCGTGCGATGCGGTGCGACGCGGCGGCTGTGTCCTACGTGCTCGCGAAAATATCAAGCCAGCGGCGCAAGTACGGAAGTCCAAACGATAAATTTGTCGAATCGAAAAAAACTGATAAATTTATCGAATGTTGCGAGAACCGAAGTTTGATCGTAAAGTATTGTAGTAGCTTTATATTCTCTTTGGATTCGACCTAGCTCTTCGATAACTTTTGTCGATTGTATCATGGCTCGATAAATTATATAAAAAATCTATGAAACCCAGGCCACTTCATCGATTTGAACTGTCAATTATTATCGATCGAAAAGATCCGTACTTGCGCTGCAGCTATTTTCATTTCACACCAATTACCTACACCAATTTCATTTACAACAATATTAAAAAACAACAAGTTTGTAAGATCGAGGTTGATTTTGATATACTCAATCAGGACTCTTCCTCACTTCCAGAAATAATTACAACCATGAAGAAAGAACATTTCGTGAAAAAGTACACAAGTGAAAATCCAAGCGTCTTCCAAAAAATATACAATACCATTCCATATTCCATTATTACTGCTAAAAATGAATGTCTCATGTGCATATCTCAAATTTCGTGGATTTCGTGGAAGCTTCAGAACTCGCTCGCTCCTTAGAATTAAAAAGATTCATTTTAATGAAACACGCATGTAACAATGATAAATACTATGCGGGAACTTTTACAAACATTGTTTAGTCTAAATCACGCCAATCCATCCATTCCCATCAATCCATTACCATCTAGGACGTAATGGACTAATTGAAATTATAACTAAACAATATGTTTATATTTTATAGTATGGAAACGAACTGGTTGATGGTAAGCATAACGTAATAACAATTGCATTGCTACCTAGAACCTAGAAAATCGAAACATAAAGGCCTGCATAGACCTGCAGCATAATGTATACACACTAACAATAAACAGATATAGATATTGATTAATAGCTCGGTAACAAACTTGACCAATTTGGTAAGATTGTTTTGGCGTCATTGATGCGTGCGATAAATTATCCAACGTATTGTATTCTAAGGCTCTTTCTTGGCTCTTCGCCAGATATGGACTCACGGCTGCTGTTATGAATAAAAACATTTCCATATATAATTTTTTTCCTTAGGTAAGATACGTATTACGTAATCATTGCGTATTTTTAACCCCCAACAAAGAAGGGTGGTACCTATTAGTTTCAAGCCTTAGATATATACATATTATGTACATTCCATTGTGGATTTAACATTGTTGTGGTCTGGCATTAGGACTACCTACCATCAGGCAAACGACCCGCTCGTCTCGTTATCAAACAGTATTTAAAAAAAATAAGCTATTGTAACGTGTTCTTCTTATTGTACCTATTTTTATCAAGCGTTTTATTGCAATTCAGCTGTTTGAGTCAGTTCACACCAAGACAACGCGACGTGAAGTAGCGCGAATTTTTTAAAGCGATAAAATATTTAATTACTTTTGTAACAAGAAAGGTGCGGGCTATTTGCCTGCTGGTAAGCATAACGCTAACCCATAATAGCTGCAGTGCCACTCAGAACTTTGAAATACAAACGCCTGCGTGGCACTGCATTGCTCTCATTACCCTGAGAGGCTACCCGGACACACACAAAATATTTACTGTCTAAATATACATTACTAGCTTCTGCCCGTGGTTTCACCTGCGTTCCCACAAAAAACGTACATTTTTCCTGAATGAAAAGTAACCTATGTGATTTTTCGTTTCATAAACTATATCTATACCAAAAATCACGTCGATCCCTTGCTCCGTTGTTGCGTTAAAGAAAGACAAACCAAGTAACCAACAACGGTACACACACTTTTACATTTATTATAATACGGAAGGACGGACTGTCAATAATATTGTGCGTGTGCGGGTAGCCTAAGACAAGCCCAGTGAATTCGAATCTAGAAGTTAGAAATGCTGCACCAAGAGGTTATATTGTGAGAGCGTGAAAGCGAACTAGATTCGAGTCGAAATACGCCTCTATTTTTACCTATTTCTGTACCTTCATCTGTCACCCGCTTCGAGACAGCTGTCAAGATTTAATTTTGACGTTCAAGTAATTTCGACAAGCCAAGAGTTTAATTCATTTACTTACCTAATTACATACGCAGATCCACATTTTGTGTGTCACTCAAGTCGGGAAGTATTATAGAATTAACAGAAACGTGTCTACATTTGGCACGTGTGAGTATGTCAGAAGTTCCCAAAGTAATGGGTGTAGGAAGTAATCACTGTGCTTTATGACGCCTCATTTTACTGCAAGTCTTTTATGACAACCCTGATTAGACACGGATTTTTATCGTGTAAAGCGAAGGGCACAACGCTAGGCTTTTCATTATATTACCTCAGTATAGATATTCACGTAAATATTAACATCTCTAAGTGGTAGGACTAACTCTTCTGTGAGTGTCCATCTTGGTTGGTACCAGCGCTTTGCTCATGAATGTACTGAAATTATTAATTGTTTTTTTTTATACGAAAAGATAATGAGACGAATCGTTTGTCTGATGATAAACGTAAACATTACAGTGTCGCCCAGAATTGGGAAGAGAGGCAAAAGTCTGTATCCCAATCGTGTCCCAATGTGCGGTAAAACTGCCATTGGATACGACAGGCTCTTAAATTCTTAAAAAATTGCTTCATAACAGCTAGGTTTAGTTTAAATATTAGAACAGTACTTTTTTATTCGATTGCATGTTCTTTAAAATGTTTATGGTGGTCCGATACAAAGTTTGATTCAGATGTAATCCAAAGACGCGAAGGTGTTTTCCGTTTGAGCGCGAACCGTCCCCTGCAATTTCGTAGAATATCTAAGCACTGCTTCTTCACCGTAATGCTATTCAGGCCGCGTACATACGTAATCCTTTGCCAAGAACTTTGAGAGCATCGCATTGAAATTCGGCAAGACTAAGCGGAATTCCAGCGTTATGAATTAAATTGGGACTGATTTACATTATGGAAGTGTTGAAAAAGGAATAAGTTCTTAACCGAAAGAATACATTACGCTGAAATAAATTTAATAACGTTTGGATTTAAACCTTTGTAATTTACGACATTTTACAAGCTTTTATTGAATTTCGCGTGAGGGTGGCCGAGCGGTAACTTTGCGACTTTCAATCCGACGTACCATATAGATAAATTGGCACACTACTTACAAAGAAAAAAACAATTCTACCAGATAAAAAGGAACACGCCAGTCGCAAATTTGCCAGCTAGTTGCACCACACTGCGTTTTGTACCTGAACACTTCCATACTATGCCATATGTTTGATATTAAGCTCCTGCGTCCGCCACCGCACCCTAAGAAATGGGGTCGTGAAATAATGAAAGTAACATCATTAGACACCTCGATCAACTGGCTACATCTCTACCATTTTCGCTCCATACTTGATAGTCACTTTTATAATACTCTGATCACTAATAAGCGAGGTACTACAAACGACTGATCATTTATACTGCTACAAGCATTCCACGACCGCTATTGTTAGTTATCAGTCAAGCGAATCACTGCACAGCAAGACATGCATACGTAAACTACAAAACAATATGCGTTACCCATACTACCATATTGACATTACAGTTATGTCTTTAGTCATAGAAGAAAGAGACAAGTATGTTATCTTTATAGAGTGGTACCGAACTCGGTTTGTATGTGGGCGCGCCAGTGCTCACGCACCATAAAGACAAATCTCAGACTTCCAAGGCTGCGTCATGAATGAATATATTCAATGCTAAGGCAATCCTTCTAAATTAACTTATCGAAACAATGCAATATAATATTATTGTTAGTGGGAGGACTGTTCTGCGAGTCTCCGTCTGGGTTGTTACCACCGCTTTGCTCGCGAAGTCTGCCGCCAAGCAGTAGTGTGCAAGCATTACTGTGTTCCGGTTTGATTTGATTTGAAATTACTGGGCTTATGAGACTTAATACCTAATGTCTCAGGGTAACGAGCGCAATGCAGTGCCGCGCAGGCCTTTGTGTTTCAAAGTTCTGGGTGGCACTGCAATCGTTTTGCTTACCGGGCCGGCGTTTTGCTTACCATCAGGCAAACGACCAGTTCGTCTCGTTACCAAATAACATAAAAAAAAAATTCTTGCTTCGGGTGTAAGCAGAGTGAGCCTCTTGGCCCCGCCATCTTTAGCCAAGCCATCTATCTAATAGTAAAATTTAACGTCACCAATCTAAACGATTGGAGACGTTGAATTTTAGTATCGGGTTTAATGTTTGGTACTTGGATGACGGAACTCTAGGAGACCATATGTGAACACTGTTCTGAATGATTTGCATATTCTCATATGCTGCGGCCACGCTGTACGCACGAATATTCGTGGTGCGTTGTCGCGATAAAACTTCGTTTTCAATTTACGACGAACTGTATTGGCCACAATGAAAAAAAGCTTCGCAATTTAAAACATGACGATAATTCAGGCGAACTAGACGCGGTTGCAGTATTTATACTCGTAATATGATATAATGTTGGCAAATAATGCACCTGGCTTTGTGGATTCAATGTAGAAGTAGTTTTAGGTACATGGAAATGTGAAGTACAAGTACATGGTGATTTGCGATCTCTGCCGGCAGTCGCTAGGTGAAGCGCTCTTATGCCAACGCAAATAAAGGATAAATTTGCTGACAATTTTGCAACCCGTTAAAGTTAATAATAAATAAATAAGGAAAAGCTTACTTTATTTACTTACCTGTGTAGGTATAGTCTGCTGGCACTCGTATACAGGAGCAAGAAAACTATTCATCGCCGAAAAGGCAAACCAATTTGTTTGGTAAACATCGTCCTTGCATGCTCCAGATTTCGATGATTTTTTAATTTTATTTATATTAGAAATAAGTCATGAGCGATTTCATTTTAGCTTTTAATTTCTTCACAGTGACATGCCAGTTAAATTATTTTTAGTTCTCACCCATGCGTCGTAATTTAAATGTTTTTTTCCTGTGATTTGGCTGATTCTGATTCATAATTTGCTATATTCTCGATGGTGTAGGCTTTGGAACGAGGCAACTAGAGTCATACATACCTCACACACATACACGAAATTCCGCGAGCGCCCACCTCGGACCCGCGAGAAGTAGCTTTTGCTAGATTAGAGCCTACTTTAAACGGTTGCACTCGTGCGACCGGGGCTATTCTCTCCCGATCCTCCCTTTCTCACGGCGACGGCCCAAGCCGAGGAGGTCCGTACCGACGTGGTTCGATCCCACGCGGTGCCCTTGCGCTGGTCGCCAAAAACACACTTTTTTCGGGCAGAGCGCCTTCTGCGTTCTCCAACAGTCCGGTGACGCTGTAAAGGACGGAAGACCAACAGCACGGTCGTTAAAAAAAATAAAAAATATTTGCTATAAGTTCCAAAATTAATTTGTTACACCAGCCCATATTATACTTATACGACAAAGAATACACAAATACTTGCAAACCGCTTGACGTCTCGCAGTCGCTGTAAACAAAGCGAGCGAAGTGTAGCCAATAGCAAACCACATGAACTTTGTCGCGATAACACCGTTTGATGTGCGGCAATTTACCGATGGCGGCGGTGCGAAGAGCTTTCCTGTTCACCTGAGTGATTCGCGATATGATGAATGGCCTGGCCAGGCACGTTACCAGAACGCGAATGCTTGCACTAGCGCGATAATGTGGCCGTAGAAATAGACGAATTTCGTCGTATTGGTTTATAGCTACATTTTTCCAAATACGAGCTTTTTGTTTGCGGTTCTTGTTCCGATAAAGATTCGTTTTTTGAAATACTTAATGCCTGTTGCCCACTATCAAATGGTTAGATAAGTGTTCCCTTCGTCTTTTGGGTTCTATTAGAAGAAGCTTTTTAACTTTTCATTGACGAAAAATTCAAAATTTTATGAAAACTTCCGACAGATTGCTCAATATTAATGTCCATATCGCTTTTACAATCATTAGATGTTGTCTTTTCGTCCCTAAATTTATCTATGCCTTACGATGTTGTCAGCCGTGGAAAAACAATGAGCTCCTTACGAGCTTGGACTTAGTTTCTGTTTTTAATTTTGACATCGATGACAGGGCGTGGTCGCAAGCTTCTCTACCTGTGAGGTTTCGAGAACTAGAGATACGCAAAATTTCGAGTGTTGCTTAACCGGCGTTCTTGTCATCTGTTCATGATACGTATACATTAATAGAAAAAATACCTGCACCATCGGTCATTTTGAAGCAACTCATTTGAAGGAGGCCAAGAATCCTTGCTAAACTCTTTCAAATTCAAAATTCTTTATTCAAATAGGCCCCAAAGGAGCACTTATGAAAATTAAAATAAATGACTCTAACAGCGGGCCTCTGCAACATTCGTCTACCGGAATCACAGTCTATGAAGATAACATGCTTTTCTTTGTCTACTGTGGTCATGTTGTGGCTGCAGATGGCCGCTTTGTGCATGTGTAATAAAGGCATACATTAGGTTAATCATGTACCTACGTATCTCATTAGATTGCTAGGCATTAGTTGCATGTTAGATGAGTACGTCAACATTAGTAATTATATTGTATTGAGATAGGTATTTGTTGAAAGTGACCCTTGGGGTTGAAATGAAATGAAAACAGTTTTTATACTATTGGATTACGAGCGAGTCATTGCAGAACGCCGGCCCATAAAAATTATCTATACAAATAAATAAAATTGAAGTGTCTGTTTGTAATATCAAAATAACAGCTTTTTACCAAACGCATATGAAAGTATATACGGTGCCTATAACAAAGTTGACTGCGAAATTCTTGATATGATCTTTTTCTTTCCGGCTTACAAGCCGTATTATTTATCAAGCCGTGTATTTTTTTTGCTTGTAATATGTACGAAAACGGATATTTGTGCAAAAAAGCAGGTTGTTTTGTTTTAAACAGCACCTTAAATTATAACGTTAAATACAAACTCATAGAACTTTCAAAATGTTATTTAATAGTAACAAATGAAACCAAACTCAGCATCAGCTGATTGTATACAACCACCGCTGATGTTCTGTGTTCATTTGCGGGTTCCTACTGTATGATAAGGGTTAACGTTCCTTGCTAGTTGAACCGAATAAACAATAATTGGGTAGATAGATTGTGGTTGTAGCCACGGCATTCTCGTCTCTGTTACCTTGTAGCTTTCAAAAAAGTGATATTTGGTCTGATTTTAGATATTGTTGGACTATGGTAATTACAATCTCTTCTATCTATATATTAAGTAAAAGGTCACTCACTCACTGACTAAACACAAAATCCCGAAAACTACTTGACCTATGCAACTGAAATTTGGCAGTTAGATGGTTTATATGTAGGCACAGACTATTAAACCTGTAGACTCCGCATCCACCGGACACCCCCCAAGACCAAGGTTATGCATTATCACTGCGCAAATTAGGTAAACCAATCACAGCACGCCGTCGTCCCTCGTCTGACGTATGAGTTTTAAACTGACCAACCACAAAACACCGTCTTCCCTCAACCCCCACCAATATTTTACGATTGTATTCTCAATTCTCATGCAAAACTTGGATTTGCGGCGTCTAGCTTTACTGGTTTGTGTATGTATGAGACGTCAGCAAAGAACGGTTTTTGCGACAGGTCCGCAGGGAGTCTAAGGGCTATTTCGTACGAAGCCGGGGCGGGTCGCTAGTAATATTATAAATGCAAAAGAGTGTTAGAGGGTTCGTTGAGCAACGGATCGACGTGATGTTTACCATAGAAATGTTCGACAGTCAAAAAGGTTACTTTTTATCCCGGAAAAATGCAAAGTTCCTGTCCAAATCTCCACGCAATTGAAATCGCGGTCTGCAGCTAAATTACTATAATAACGACAGAAATTTCAATTGACGTAAGGGAAAGGAGCTCTCATGTCCTAAGGGCATAAGCGATAGGAACTCTCCTGTCCTAAGGGCGGAAACAACTAACTACAAATATTACCGGCGCTTACGTCCTTAGGACAGGAAAGCTCCTGTCGCTAATGCGCTTAGGACATGAGAGCTCCTGTCCCTTACGCCAATTGAAATTTCCGTCACTTTAAATCTATTTACCTCATTACTGTGTAAATTAAATGCATCGGTTAAGGCGGTACCCCGAGTCAATGACATTTATGATTCTGTCCTATTTGCAAACACTGTCGATTTACGTTGATGTAAAAGGGAAGTACGCGCGGGTCACTAAAATTAAGTAAAAATCCAAATGAAGCATAATAAAAGATTATCGGTAATACGATGACTAATTCATATCAATCAATAATATAATTCATGACATATATTTTTTCCAGTGCCAGAAGCTCATCTGATTTTACTGAAAACCTTTTAAGTGAAGCTATTTGATAGCTGGATGATAGTGTTCGGGATATTAAACAAGTTTTGCGTGTGTAACATTTACCTAATGTAACGTAATTTGGAAGAATGGTGGTGATCGAATCGTAGCCCTGATCGCATTCCAAGGACCGCAAGTTCAACACCCGCGATAGTTATCTTATATTTGTATTTTTTAAAATTGTACAATGTATAAAGTTCCAAGCGAAAGATCTAAAATCGCTGCACTGAGTATTTGTTCGAAAGCACAAGACACAAAATGCAATCTCGATGTAAGTCTATCAGAAGAAAATTTCGACCAAAAACTGTGTTATTTAAATATCAACCTTCCGTACTTATTTTAAAGTTAACATTTGAGTGCATTATACAAGATTGCTTTCGAGGTGATAATACACATTGTACCCCGTAAAATGTTGCTGTTCAAATATTAGGTGTGCCCCTTGTAACTGACAAACGATTTTTATCCTTGTGTTTTGAATTTTAAGGGACATTTTGTTGTGTATTTCGTTCGAAGAAGTCGTAGATAGCTTTAAAAGAAATCAGGAGTTATCGTGTAGTGTGAATAAGTACAAAAAACAAATGTGATACGTTGAAAGATCTAACGCATTTCTTGAAAATACGCCCTCACTGTAAGACGAAATGCGCGGAATATTTAAAAAAAAAGTAAAACATGATCATAACCAAAAGCAATTTGATTTTACATGACCATAGGTAAAGAGACTGGTTATAGATCATTTGCCTGATGGTAAGCATAAACAATGTCACTACTCTCTATAACAATAGGGATGTGACTCAATTTTTTTTTTATGATGTCTATCAATTCGTTTTCTCCTGAGAATCAAATGCCTATATCGAAAAAACTAGAAGTCAAACGCTGGACACGTCAGAAATGAGTCAAAGTAACGGTAAAACCCGAGCAAAGCGGTGGTTCCCACCCAGACGAACACTCGTAGAAAAGTTAGTCCTACCAAAGAGGTAATAAAAGCTTACGATCATAGACGAATTTAACACACATACAGATTGTTAAGTACGTTACCTTTGCCGTCATCGCGTCTTTCCAGCAAGTATTTAGACAAAGCAAGAAGGTTTAACTTTAAAAAGTGACTTGGAGAGAAGCTATTTAAACAAACTTACTTATAACTTAACTTACTTAGTTATAATTAGTCTAAATCTTATTATACTAATTACTTTATAATAATTATTATTACCTAAACTCTCGTTAATATGAAAAGCCAAATTAAATTGGTGTAGTAAACAACAATTTCTCGCTAATCCTGTCAAATTTACAAAACAAATGAAAACTAACGATTCCCAACAACTTTAAACCCCTGTTAAAATTAATCCCTGGAATTGGGTAGGACTCAGGAGAATTGATGTGTGCCTTCCCTTAATTTTATACCCTATAGGGAAGCGTTAGACTAGAGGACTATTGTTGCTAAGGGTGGAGAGTTTAAGCCTTTACGATAATATTATAGAATAATAATTATGTACATAATAATGCCGTTGAATAATAAAGCACTGGGATCCACACATCGATGCCCTCTCGGGGGCAATCTGAGTTCTGCTAAATTAGTGGTGGTTAAAATAAAGCTGCCATTAGACGGTAATGCACGATTCTATTACAATCTACTCAAATTAACACCCTTTAGGGATAATATACCAAACAAAAGAAGCCTGTATATTGTGTATATATCTTATCATACTTAATACTATAAACGCGGGATCGATGGATGGATGTATGTATGTTTGTTACTTTTTTCACACAAAAACGAGTGAACAGATTTAGATGAAACTTGACAGTTATATAGCTTACCGATACATCAAAATAACACGCATACTACAGTTTATAAAGATATATACCACGCAGGTGAAGCCGCGGTCGGAAGCTAGTATTTGTATAGATTTTGTCGGCTCCGACTAAGTTGGTAGTAGCCCTGCCTGCAAAGCTAAAGAACTGCATCCCTGATAAGCCACATTCGAGGAAGCACCAGCAGCCTCCAGACCGTAGCTGCTGAAGACTTTGTTGATTAACATGAAAATACTGAACCGATTCAAAAAATTCTTTCGCTAATAAAAAGTTACAGTATGCCTAAGTGCTATAGGCTAACTTTTATCCTGTTCACAGGCGTGTGAAGCCACGGGCAGAAGCTAGATAATAATAAAGGACTACAATAACTTCCAACAGTGTTGTACTATAAGATATTTTTCAATTATAACGTAGAAAAGGAACCAAGAAAATAATATTATAAAGCGGCATTGTTTTTGAAATTCGCGAGCTTGGAGTTACGCCAAAAAAAATTCCTTTCGTGGACAGAAAGGTAAATGAATGCTTTTTTGGTTGATTTTAATTTTATTGACTTAGCTTCAGGGCTAGGAATTTAATTATCATTTTCACTTTTGTTACGTTTTCTCTCTCTCTTTCTATTTCCTGGAACTACTCGATTACTAGATTACTTTTTGGTACATTTTTAGTTGAATATGGTTGTGAAACCAGATTATAATATCTTCTTTGGCAACTAATTGCGTAACAAGATTTTTTCTTGTCTCACAACAGGTTGTGAAACCTAGTTGCTAACTCGACCGAAGGGGTCCTTTTATTATTATTTCTTTTTTAATCAACGGGTAGTGATTATTTGTTTCACCTGTTGTATATTTGTCTATGAATATAAAACTATCGTATATCTCAACACAGGAAGCTAGTAAGTACCAAATGGTTTTTGTTTTAGGTAGAGCCCTCGGCGTAAGTGCCTATAATTACAACAGCCTCTATATGTTATTGGACAATAATGATAGAGATATACGAGAGGAGCGGAATGTTTACCTGAGAACTTTGAAACACAAATGTTGGCGCGGTACGTTATTGGGCGGCACGTCATTGCGCTCGCCTGAGACATTAATCTCAATAGCCAAAAAATTACATTGACTACTTTACTTATCAAACCGGAACACAGTAATGTTTGCACATTACGACGACTCCGATTATTGACGGCCCCGTAGCTAGGTTGGTAGTATCCCTGCATGCAAGGCGAGGGGTCCCGGGTTCGATTCCCGGCCGGGGCAGATTTTGTGTAAGCATAAAGTTTGTTCTCGGGTCTGGGATGTTTGTGATGTGTATCTGTGTATGTCCATGCCACCTGCGACACAGGGAATCCTAGTGCGGGGGTATGAGTGTGTAAGCGTTTATGTTTCATTTTTGTTACTACATTAGCAAAGCGGTGGTACACACTCGCAGGAGAGTTAGTCCCACCACCTGGTGAGTTTGGTCTTGTTTGTATTTATTTGGATACACGAAACCCTAATATGAATTCACGGTACGCCTAAGTTAGGAATAACCCTGCCTGCAGTCATTCCCAGACGGGGCAAAAATGAATGTAGTAAAGAAAATGTGTACTGAGAATAATGTCAAAATTTTATTTCTCCTCGTGGGAAATTTATTCTCGGGTCTTGCATATTTGCGTTATGTATCTGCTGTATGTCTATGCCACCTGCAACGCCAAAAGTCTTATTTATAAGTTTATTTGCGGGTTATTATTTATTGTTGAATAGTGTTCGTTCACATTGCGGGCGACACAGCGGGCCACAGCTTGATTAACAAAATGAAAGCTAATAATATGGAAACACGTTCGCTGGCGTCGTTGTAATTTGATTAATAGAGGTGCGACTTACTTATTAAAGCTAGGTTTTTTTGGCACTTCATTATTTTTTACGCAAAAATGGTGAAATATGCTGCACTTTGTGTGTGCGACGTACAGTCAGCTATTGAAGTTAGGTTTTCTGGCACTTCATTATTTTTTTACGCAAAAATGGTGAAATATGCTGCACTTTGTGTGTGCGACGTACAGTCAGCTATTGAAGTTAGGTTTTTTGGCACTTCATTATTTTTTACGCAAAAATGGTGAAATATGCTGCACTTTGTGTGTGCGACGTACAGTCAGCTATTGAAGTTAGGTTTTTTGGCACTTCATTATTTTTTACGCAAAAATGGTGAATTATGCTGCACTTTGTGTATGACTTGCGCGGTACTGCAGTGTGCTCTGCACTACGGGATACATCAGATAATTATTAAGTTTCTTCCCAGATATTTCACTGATTACTTCGCTCATCAAATTAGAACACAGTAACCCTGACTAATTCTTGGTGGCATACTAATTAACTAAAAGGACGCAGTTTTTGTTAGTGGTAGGACTAACTCTTCTGCGAGTGTCCGTCTGGGTCACCACCACTTAGCTCATGAAGTTTGCCGCCAAGCAGTAATGTGCAAGCATTATTCTGTTTTCTGTTTGATGAGCAGAGTAGCCAGTGAAATTACTGGGCTTATGAGACTTAATACCTAATGTCTCAGGGTAACGAGCGCACTTCAGTGCCGCGCAGGCCTTTGTGTTTCAAAGTTCTGAGTGGCACTGCAAATTTTATGGGCTAGCGTTATGCTTACCATCAGACAAACGATCAGTTCGTCCCATTACCAAATAGCATTAAAAAAAATTGACCTAAAATGAGTCTTGATCTCCGAACAAGAGCTGCCTGCCACTTCGGTCTGTCTTGCACCACCTCTTGCCAACTCTCAACTCGGAGTCTGCGCATAACTCAGCGATACCTAGGACAGCTGACAACACAGCGAATTAACGACAGAGCTGAGCACAACTAATCTAAAACAAACAGGAAGAAATCACTGACCGTTATAGGCCTATGGAATACTATAAACAATCTAAATTACTAGGTGATTTGTCTGCGAATGGGTAGTTGTGTAGTCTTCCGCCTAGCAGTGGTGTGAAGTATTGCTAGGCACCCTAAAGTTACCCTGAGACTTTACTTATACAAGTCTCATAAGCTCAGTAATTTCACTGACTACTTTGCTCATCAAACTAGAATACACTAATGCATGCACATCACTGCTTGGCGGTTGACTAATACTAATTAACTACACAGCTGAGCACAACTAATCTAAAACAAACAGGTAGAAAACTCACTGACCGTTGTGGGCCTACAGATAATCCAATTTGTACTTCAGTCGCTGTCTCTGTGATTGTAGGTCAAAAGGAACGAATGTAGATGTTTATTGCTCCAACTTTTACTAGAACCGAAGTCAAATTAGGTCAGTGAAGCGGTGCTACTATAATTCACTAGCCAGCGGCTTCACCGTGTACTTTTCCGGGATAAAAAGTAAATGGTGTTCATAAGATAATCTATCACCTATCAACCTGATGTGTCCACGGCATTTAGCTGAACTCACACCATTTCCGGGACTGCACACGACAGGTGTATACAGCATGATTAAAAAATCATATTACCTACTGTTTTTAATATTGTCTAGTTTTTAGTTATAATAAATGTATTCTTTTATTTGTTATTCGGTGGTGTAGGTACAGTTCCTTGGAATAAATTGTCTTCTTTCTTTCTTTCTATCACTACCTACTTAAAACATATATTAAACGTATAAAACCGAAGAAGTAAATTCTAAAAATGTAATTATGAAACCCTTACTTTTACATTCACATTTGCACGCCATGTGTGTTTTGTATTGTGTCTTGAATGTTTAGTTTGTTCTCAACTAGCTTCCACCTGCGGCTTCGCCAGCGTGGTAAATATCTATATAAATTGTAGTATATGTGTTATTCTGATGTGTAAGTTATTTTACTGTAAAGTTTCATCAAAATCCATTCAGTAATTTTGCGTGAAAGGGTAACAAACATCCATACATCCATCCATCTTCACAAACTTTCGCATTTTATTTTACATATTAGTAGGAAGTATTAAGCAGAATTAGTAGGATAGGACGAATAAATCAAATATCACAACAAACAATGATAAATTAATTATTACTTTTGGATATGTTTTTTTTTTCATTTGTGGATTTATTTTTGAGATTCATAAAATTTTTTTTCAATAAATCTTGATATTAGACAACAGAAATTTTAATGAAACAATTGAAACATCATTTGCGAACATGATAGTATAGTGTGTGAAGGCTAAAGTACAGTAGGACATCAATACAGACGTAATTACACACAAGACTGTTAAAGTGATTACCTTCTATTGTTATGTTGTGGTTAGGAAATAATTAGGTTCCTGCAACTAGTACGAGTCGACCGTTCACGCTGGTCCATAGTACTTAATGCATTGTGTTTAAAAACCTATCCCAAACTAATGTGGGTGTTCCTGAACTCAATCCATACTTCCACACTTATATAATAAATGCGAAAGTGTGTTTGTACGTTTGTGGGTTTGTGGGTTTGTCCGTTTTTCATACAGCAACGGATCGACGTGATTTTTGGCATAGATTTTGTTTATGGACTGGAGAGTATCATAGACTACTGTTTATCCCGAAAAATGCACAGTTCCTGTGGGAACGCGGGCGTAACCGCGGGCTGAAGCTACTGTGGTCATAACTAAGGATCGCAACACAGCAATGCAAAATTATGCTGTAATGCCACTCACTGACTAAGCGATAAGTTGCGATGCGGATACAGAAGTTCATCTTGCTTCGTCATAGCGGAGACACTGCGCATTCTTTTTTCATTGTAATAATTTTAACAACTGTAATGTTGGAGCTTTCAAAATGAGAGTAAATAGCTTTTAGGCAAACGTGCTATACCGTCGATCGCATCACCGCTTACCATCAGGTGAGATTGCGGTGAGATGTTAACTTAATAAGAATAATACAAGACTAACAAAATAATTATGGCAATTATAAAGAGTTGGAAGTCATATTACTTACAGTCACCAAGAGCGACGTCATTTTTAGTTAGTTTTAGTTGTCAATTTTGACGTTGTGTTTGCAACGCGGTTGGTTATAACCCTAAAATCTGCTTTTATCATTATAATATCTTCGTCATCTTAATATCTTCGATGAAAACGTAAATCTTATTATTCTGGACCATTGCGTAGTGTTACGAGGAAAAATGACACAACTGCGAATAAGGAAAACGGGAAAAATAATGGCGAACAATGGCAGGCCGCTAAATCGTTTCTCATTCACATTTATAGCCAACGGTCTAGTATGAGAACTTTTTGCTAGTTCGTTGTTGGAATTAACTTATTAAATTTATTGGAAAAAGGAAGGCTGATCGTTAGTCAACATGAAATAAATTGCATTTTTCAAAAATACGTCACCAGTCCGGTGACGCTGTAGAGGTCGCAAGACCAACAGCACGGTCCTTCAAAAAAAAAAAATAAAAATACGTCACAAATTAATAACAGAAGAACAACAAAATTGCTGAAGTAATTTAGAATTGACTTTGAAGGATGGTCTCGTTCACTCTATTTTGCAATATAAGTAATGAAACCATTGATGACGTAGAATTGGAATTTTATTTGCAGCAGGCAATCCAGATCAAAAATAAACGAAGACTAAAATAGATAAATCTATTGAGTCCAAAAAGCGATAGTCGTCAGGCCATCGCACAGTCTATGCCGAGCCTTAGCTTGCGCATATCGTATGAGTACATCCATTTGAAGCCGTGGCGCCAGTGCCGCGTAGACCCCTCTACAGACCGCTACGCGCGTCTGTATCCGCTACGACCGCGATATACGATTAATAAAATCTTTTTTTTATTCCTTGAAAATCGTTGTGCACGTGTTTTAAAATTTTATTGTGTCGTGTTATTTTTCGGTGACTGTTTTTTGTTATCTGTGTGACTTCGAATAATTTTTGCAGCGGAAATAAGGTATGTTTTTTTAATTATTTTTTAAATGTGTTTATTATATAATAAGTGCGCGAGAAAAAGCTGTAGTTGTAAGTAAAACGATTACTTGCTATTTTATTATAAATAAATTAAATTTTATAAATGGTACGTACAGATCTATTCACTGAAAGGTCAGAGGACAAAGTTTTAATAAGCGGTTCAGAAATTTAATTTAATAGTGGATAATTAATTAAATGTCACATTAAGAATAAATGTCAGCTTTAAGTAGCATTCTTTAAAACTTAATTAAAACATTTCAGTGAAATTTCAAGAAAATGATAATATAACGAAGCACGGTTCATTATTAAATTTTAATGTAATTATTTTCTTCCACCTGCCCTTGGTTATAATTACGTTCCAATTTAATATAATTTCGAGTCATAAACATTTTTATTAATAAGAAAACTTAAGGAACTCTACCTACAAAATTTCTAATTAAAACTTTAATTAACAAATACCACGCTAAGGGAGGTTCATTTTGGTCTACCACAAGTGTCTTAGAAGAAACATGAGGTGTTTTTTAAGTTACGAACATGGAAGCGAACTTGTGATCTTGGAAAAATAGTGTCCTAGTCATTTCTCCTTCCCAAAATCTTTGTTGTCAAAAAATTCAATGGAAACGTAATTTTTGTTATATTTTTGATTAGCATGTGCTTTTTAGTAATTATTTTTATGTAGCATATTATTGTATGAATGAGGCCTATGTTTAGTTTTGATATCTTCCGGTAAGTATATAATATTTCTTTAATTTTATTTTCAAGCGGACGTGAAAGTTTCGTTCATCGAGCGTATTTAGTGCTTTTGGGTTAAATTGAGTTCGAATTTATATCTTTTATTCTTGGTATTTTAGCATTCAACCGCTATCTTGTTTTAAGTATTAAGTAACTATGAGATAAGAACTGATTAATGCATTTAATGTAGAATATAATATGGAATGGGTCAGAGGCAGCTCCATGAGATAACCGCGGAAAATGATCTACCACTACGATAAGATTGTACCATATTTTCATCGATAGAGAGTTTTAAGAATTTAACCTTTGATCTAAGGATTGATATCGTTCTTTAAAAAAATACGTTCGTCGCTACCAACTTGATATTGAATTTTTTTTATAGGTACTGAATAGTTTATCTCACAAAAAGAGGCGAGATAGTGATCATTTGCTTACTCTCTCGCCTATATCATTTTTAAAAACTATAGTAAACTAGCTTCCGCCCGTGGTTTTGTCAGGAACCGTGCGTTTTTCCGCGATAAAAAGCAGCCTATGTTACTCTCCGGTTCATAAACTATATCTTCATATACTAAATGGTTCATAAACTATATCCGGTTCATAAAATCACGTCGATCCGTTGCTCTGTTATTGCGTGAAAGAAGGACAAATCAATAAGCCAACACACACACTTTCGTATTTATAATATTAGTAGGATAGGAAGTAGGATACTAGGATATTAGTAGGATAGGATGAGATGTAAATGAAAAATGGAGCACGCGTGGCGTTGTTGCAACCGATGTACGGATTTATCATAATTACTAAAAGAATAGGGTTGCGCGTGTCGCATAAACTGCATGATGGAACACCCTACGATTGCGTTGCCCCGCACATACAGTAATCAAACCAAATAGAGTGAACTAAAAAAACGTTGATGACCTTTTTATCGGACTTCTTGGTAGGATGAACGGAAAGGAGATATCCATTAATCTACACATTTTGTTAAACTAATTCAAGCCACCACGGATGTGCTGGCTAAAGGAGTTCCTAACTATAATAAATAATAATCAGTCACCATCTAGACTCGCCTTATGGTATATGCTAAGAATTGGCCGAAGACTCGGTACTGCAATATAGTTATGGGTTGGCGTTAGACTTACCATTAGACAAACTTCCCGATCCTCTCGTTATACAGTAGTATAAAAAACTATGAATTCAGAAAGCGGATGAATAAGTTAAGTAATGACCAAAACTGAATTCGAAAATTCCTATTTAATTTACGAATTCAGTTTTGGGAGCGGTGGGAGTGCTGTTTCAAACTAGGTCGTTCGCGAAATACACAACACTATTTCACTGAATCGCCGCCAAAAAGTCGGTTTGATGAATTGCATGATTCTAATATTTTTATCGATTATTCCGATAGTAATTAATTTGAAATTGTCTCAACACTACCCTGAAGAACAAAATGACGTAACGTTGTAAATTATAAATTAAGTTGATTATCTACTTTAGTCTAGTTTAGCTTTTTATTTTGAATTAGTTTTACGAGTAGTTTTTTAATGATAATTATATAAATAACTTAATAATTCTTTGACATTTTAAGATTTACTATTTGTAATCATTTGTACACGTTTGAACAAGGTTATTGCGTTCTGAAAATTACGAAAAGTTAAAATGTACCTATATCAGAATCTTAGATTTGATGGACTAAATAGAAATAGGATAAGATTTAAATAGAAGAACAACAAACGCAAAAGAAACCCGATTCTTACCAAAGATTATTTATGAACTGAAATGCTAAACTGATGAACGGAAATAGCTGCCAGTAATAAAACGCGGTTAAATTAAGATTCTAAAATAAATTAACCGTAAGTCATGTTCGTTTATTTATGAACTTATAAACTCCGTTCAAGACAAGACGAAAACCATAGATAAATTAAAAAAGAAGATCAGTTAAGGAGGTGTGGCCGGGGTTGAGGCGATGAGTCAGTGATAGTGACGTTGCTTGTCAATCCAAGGTTTCCTAAGCTTGAGATGAAGTTATCTGTGGCTTGAGACTTTTAATGGCGATATCAGCTGCATTATTAGGATCTCTAAATTCACCATCCAAAAATCCCGTATACGGAATATCACGGTGGGCAACACTGAGCTTGACCTTAGAGGTCAATTGACCTTGACCTCTGATTGACGGTTTGACCCTTAGGTCAAATGCTGACGGCCTTCATTTCTAACGGCCTTACCTTGGCGTCGATGCTTTTGACCATGGCTCAGCGTCTTTGGTTTCGATTCGACGGCCTTGACCTCTTTCGAATATTTTGACCTCAGTGTCGATGGACTTGACCTTTTTGATGGTTACCCTGCCTCTTTTACGACATCATCTGACCAATCAGCTCAGCTGAAAGTGTTCGGCCTGAAAGTCTCCATCTCGCATCCGTGACTTAATAAGACTGGTTCTTAAGTGCTGCTGCCAGAGCACCCAAAGTAATTTTTATACTATTGGATAAGGAGACGGGTGGTTCCTTTCCCTAATGGGAAGCATAACGCCAGCCCATAACAAGTGCAATGCCACTTAGAACTATGAAAAAAAAACGAGGCACTGCAGTGCGCTCATCACCCTGAGACATTAGGTATTAATGCCCGTTTTCACCAGCCCTAGGAGACGTCTAAATCGGATGCCTAAATATTTAGGAGATACCTAGGGCAAGAAATCGTTCACCAACCAACCTTTAGGACTGTTTTAACGACTGTAATGAAGCATATATTTAGGGCTTTGCTTACATTAAGAGTTACTTAGTTAGGCGTCGCCTTATTCGTCGTTAGTGAAAACAGGCATAAGTCTCATAAGCCCAGTAATATCCCTGAGTACATTACTTAAGAACGAGCGAAGTAGGCCACTACTTCGCTCGTTCTCGTCTATGTACTACTGTAACCTACCCAGATGGACGCTCACAGAAGAGTTAGTACCACCTACCACCGGATACTACGAGTAGATATGCGAGAAATTTTCCGACCACCATGCATGAAGTGGACGCACGAAGTTAAAGAAATAGAATAATAACATTTCCATGGTCGCGAGTTAAAGTTTCGCTTTGCGTGATCATTTTTAACAACATTTTAATTTTTAACCTAGCATGCATTTTTTGCATTTAAAAACACTAATAAACAAAATCCTTTCAACTACCGCACCTACATCCGTGTCTAATGTACATAAAAGTCTCATGTTCCAAGGTAATAACATCAAACTAAAACTGTTCACGGTGCTATATTTTTAAATCTTATAGCGTGCCTTATTTTTAAATCATATAGCGTGCTATATTCGCATATAATTACGACGGCTCCGTAGCTAAGTTGGTAGTAACCCTGCCTGCAAAGCGAGGTGTTCCGGGTTCGATTCCCAGCCGGAGCAGATTTTGTGTAAGCATAAAGTTTGTTCTCGGGTTCTGGTGGATGTTTGTGATGTGTATCTGTGTGTGTCCATGCCACCTGCGACATAGGGAATCCTAGTGCGGGGGTATGAGTGTAAAAGCGTTTGTTTATTTATTTATTTATGTTTGCTGAAAATACGCGGTATCTACGTGTGGCCGCTTTTTAAAACCAAGGAAAGTGTTATTAAAGTTATTTTTAATTACACTTTGCTGTAAGGTTAATTGCAGTGAATGTAGAGCTAGGTCGTGTTGACTTTTGAAGGACTTTTTTGTGGCCGATCTGCCATAGAGTTTTCTTATAGGTCTTGTACAGTGAACACAAGCTGCAATTATGAAACGTCTTGGGTATCCACGTTGAATGTTTAATGGTTAAACACGTGATAATTTGTTTTGATATTCGTATGCATAGTGTAGATAGATTTTTTAACCATAATTGACGTCTCAATAGGGATGTTGACTCCATTTTTTTATGATATCAATCAATTTGTTTTCTCATAAGAATCTATATCGAAAAAACTGGATATCGAACGCTAGAAACATCAAAAATGAGAGCCACCGTCAAGCGTATCTACTGGGCGCTAAAACGCCCCATACAAATGGCAGAACATCTGACGTCACTTGTTCTACGCTAACCGTAGAACTGTACTAGAAATATGCATTTTGTTGATTTGGACGTGAAAAACTGCGTTTAAGTACATAGTTGGTTAATATTGTTTTATTTATTGAATTTAAAGAATCTGTGGTCTCATTTAAATCACTAAGGGTGATAAAAAAAAAGTCGTTGAATCCGGGAAACTTCTAGATGCAGTATTTTTGTGGAAATTATATATTTTTGTGAATTTAATTTTTATTGTGTTAGGCACGAAAGTACCGTTAAGAATGTTTACCGGTATGTCGTGGCATAAGTAACGTTAAATTTGCTACCAGTAATTTATATTTACCGGTAACGTGATCGAGTAGTACCTCTACTGTTACCTGTACCGGTTACGTTGGTTTACCGGTATTTAAATCCCTGTTGTACATTTTTACCCTAGCAGAGTACGCAATAGGCAACAAACGTTTTAAACTCTCTCTCAAATCA
Source organism: Crocallis elinguaria (assembly GCA_907269065.1). NCBI lineage: Eukaryota > Metazoa > Arthropoda > Insecta > Lepidoptera > Geometridae > Crocallis > Crocallis elinguaria. The sequence continues at coordinate 8,139,866 of OU026076.1, forward strand.
ATATACCATAACAGGCGAATTTTAACAAAGGGATATTGTTTGCACGTCAGACCATCAAAGGGAGGTTCCCTGTTATAATAGTTCGGCCTAACCCGAACAAGCTCACCAATGACTAACTATATAAACCACCCTGTAGCATAGTCACAAACTCCGACGATTGGTTTAGTTAGATTAAATCTAAACATAAAGTTTACGCATCGTTGTCGGTTTGCCACAGTTGCTGATGCGTTCTGTTCTATTTGTACAAATAAATAAAATTGAAGTGTCTGTTGTAATATCAAAATAATATCTTTTTGCTAAATGCATATGAAAGTAGGTATATACGGGACCTATAAAAAACTACAATTTAAAAAAAAAACTGTTTGTCTGTTTGTTTGTTCCGGGTAATATCCGAAACGGCTGGGCCGGTTTTGACGGTACTGGCAGATAGCTGATGTTGGAGTAACTTAGGCTACTTTTATTTTAGTGAAAGAATTAGGGTTCCGCGAAAAAAAAAACACTAACACCGTGCGGGTGAAACAGTGGAGATTTTTTTTTTTATGTTATTTGGTAACGAGACGAGCTGGTCGTTTGCCTGATGGTAAGCATAACGCCAGCCCATAACAACTGCAGTGCCACCCGGAACTTTGAAACACAAAGGCCAGCGCGGCACTGCAGTGCTCTCGTTACCCTGAGACATTAGGTATTAAGAGCCTACTAGTCCATGGAGCGAACTCATCGGTGGGCGCGGCGAAAATGCATGCTATTTCATCTAACATTCGTGGGACAAGGTAAGACTCTGCAGCGATGAGTAGTATGAGGCTAATGCTCGCACATACACAATTACACACTCTCGTAAAGTCGCGACGAAAACAGAAAAGTCGAAAACCGGCGCGCAAAAATGTACGAATTGGCTTCTGGTGCTTGGGGTTTTACGACAAAACTACTGAATGTATTTAGTCAGACCAAAGTTATTTGAAATGTTAATAAACTAAAGCTTGTTAGTATGTACCTTATTTTCGAGTTTTCGTAATCCTTTTGTAATTTATTTACGTCCAAACTTGCGTTAAAATACGTGCTAAAATACAGATGTTTGAAGGCTCATTACTTTTATGCCACTTATTTTTTTTTCTGTATAATTAGCAGGCTGACCTAGATAACGAAGAGATAAATCGATATTATTCTTAATTTTGGACTTAAAACGTCAAGTAGTGGAGTAATCACCCAAGTACGTTTGTATGGAGAAATGAACGACTAGTTCGTCCTTAAGTCTCATAAGCCCAGTAATTTCACTGGATACTCTGCTCATCAAACCGGAACACAGTAATGCTTGCACACTACTGCTTGGCGGCAGACTTCACGAGCAAAGCGGTGGTAACAACCCAGACGGACACTCGCAGAAGAGTTAGTCTTCCCACTAACAAATGAGATGTTAGATTCTTATTCTTTTTCTTATTCTCTATTTCTTATTCCACCATAACTTTTAAACGCCCAAACAGAATTCGATGTATGGGGTATTTTTAGAATCCTTACATCGTCCCGAGTGACACTGGCTAGGGCAATCGTGGTTTTTTATGTAACTTTTGATACATCGCTTTCTGTAAGTTTTGATTGTCAAGATTAAAAATAAGCAGAGGCAGACTAGAAAGTTGTTAAAAAAACCATCATAATATATAGACTCGATTAACGCTGAGTCGAGGTTGCCTGGAGTTTGCGTTATAGGGTACGCAGGTAAGTTTCCATCTTAAAAACTTCAAGCACGCAAAGTTAAACTACTCCGATATGTTAAAAGAGACACCTTCATGTAGAATAAGAATAGCTTGTTCTAGAGAAACTTTTCTCGTTGAGAGACTGGAGAGCGGCGATATGTAAAAACGGGAATGGGTAGAAAAAGGATTTTCTTTTCTTATCTAAAGATATTGTATTTGACACTTTTATTACGTAGGCACTCTACTTATCGGTTCTAATCCTTAGAAATGGCAAGTAAAATTTTATACTGTTGGTTTTCTTTCACGTAAATGTAGGTGTATATTACGGGGAATAGGCTTGAGGGGCGGAAATTTGAGTAATAAGATGTCAGGCGCCATTTTCCTTGTTACTAAAATTTTCTTGAATAAATAAATGTGACTCAATGGTAAATTAACTAAATGGCAAACCTAAATTTAGTTACACTCTCTCGCTTTCTAAATAAGAGTATGAGAAAGGGATGGAATATATTTTAGAACTGTCAGATTAATTTTTTTTTAAATGCCTTTATTAACTAGCTAATACATAAATAAACACTACATCTAACCTAGCTAGCTACAAAAACAGTTGGATAATCTGCAAGCCCTAGTAGGCCCTATAGATAATCCAAATATTCTAGCCTACTACCAGTAGGAAGCGTACCCAGCATGCTGGCGGCATTGCCAGATTAATTCACTTGCTTGTATCTAGTGTAAATTTAACAGCCATGGATTTAGTGACGCCTCATTTGTCAAAGATTTTTTTGTTATTTGGTAACGAGACGAGCTGGTCGTTTGCCTGATGGCAAGCATAACGCCGGCCCATAACAATTGCAGTGCCACTCAGGACTTTGAAATACAAAGGCCTGTGTGGCACTGCAATGCGCTCGTTACCCTGAGACATTAGGTAGGTATTAAGTCTCATAAGCCCAGTAATTTCACTGGCTACTCTGCTCCTCAAATCGGAACACAGTAATGCTTGCATATTACTTACATATTACTGCTTGGCGGCAGACTTCACGAGCAAACCGGTGGTACCAACCCAGACACCTAGTGAAGTTGTAACATGGTTCAACAAGACTAGGTATTAAAAAAAAAAAAGTAAAAAATCATTTATTGACATAACTTTTTGTACAAATTATCAATGAACCCATAGGCTGCCGAACTAGTAAAAACTGTGTTTCAGCAACCAGTGGCTTCTCCCATCTTTAGACAATATTATAATTATGTCGAAGTTTTTGTTTTAAAAATTCCGAAAAACTTATATTATTATTAAAGTAAAACTATTTTTTTTCCTTCATATAACAGTTACAGTGAAATACGTGTGTGTGTGTGTGTGTGTGTTGTGTGTGTGTGTGTGTGTGTGTGTGTGTGTGTGTGTGTGTGTGTGTGTGCGTGTGTGTGTGTGTGTGTGTGTGTGTGTGTGTGTGTGTGTGTGTGTGTGTGTGTGTTAACTTGCTTTGCTTGGTGGTATAGCATTTTCTAGTGCTTGCCTGGCTAGCTTCCACCCTCAAGTGGAAAATTTTACCAAGTACCTATCGGTGTATTCCGGCTGCCACAGTTGAGAGCCAGTTTTAATTTCGTTCAGATGTACGGCCCGCGTAGAAAAAGTGACGTCAGATGTTTTGTCCAATTTGTATTCGGCGTCTCTGCGCTCAGTAGATACGCCCGACTTTAGCTCTCATTTTGGCGTTTTTAGCGTTCGATTTCAAGTTTCTTCGATACAGACATTTGAATCCCATGAGAAAACGAATTGATTTACAAAAAAATTGAGTCAATATCCCTATTAAGCCAGCAAATACTAACAACACAGTTTCCAAACAAAATTATGAAAAGCCAAGCTAAAATTAACAATCGTCCTCATAAAACCACGAACTAAATAGCGCCCACTTTTAACTCGGTAGTATTGTTGGTTTAGTGAACAGAGCAGCCATTGCATTGAGCAAGCATTGCATTGTGGAGCCGCTCAGCGGAAAATTGTTTGTGATCTGACCCAGATTATTGAAGCATTTTATTACTTGGGAATAAAAGCGAGTTATGCGGAATGCCAGGAACTGCGCTACCTGATAGCATTGTTATTGCATAAGGTTTTGTTTACATTTACAGGTATTTATCTATCAAAACATATCTGGAGCCTCCTGTTGGAAAATAGCTCGCGACTACTTTAATACTTAGAACCTTATATAATCCATACAGATAAATAAAATTGAAGTGTCTGTTTATAATATCAAAATAACAGCTTTTTACTAAATGCATATGAAAGCATATACGGTACCAATAACAAAACAACCATTTTTAAAATTTTTGTCTTTCTGTCTGTCTGTTTGTTCCGGGTAATCTCCGAAACGGCTGGACCGATTTTGACGGGATTTTCACTGGCAGATAGCTGATGTTACAAGGACTAACATAGGCTACTTTAATTTTAGAAAAATAATTAGGGTTCCGCGCAAAAAAATAAATACTGTGTAATCAAAAATCTCCACGCGGTTGAAACCGCGGGGCAGCAGCTAGTGTTATTATAACATATACTTAACCTGATATAATTACTCATTAAAAGTACACATAATTGTTATCATAAAAAGCACTGTAAAAACCTTTTTGAAAAGAATGCCGTCGAGTTTCTTTCCCTTCTTCTTGCCTATATTTACTCGGAACCGGTACTTCGAGTTATTTATTTTATCTGTCATGAGTGCTCTCCTAGGGCCCATTTGAATAAAGAGTATTGAATCAGAATTTGACAAAAAAAACTTGGAAAAGAAATTGAATTCTAAAGAAATTGAGCTAAATAACCAGTATTTATCATCCCTATTTAGTTGTGGTTGCACCACTTGTTTGTGTACGATTTCCAGATTATCAATCCATTACATTATCTACAGACATTTTACTTATAGCATTTGTAATAGACGAATATTAGACTATGTAGGTTTGTGTGTATCCATTACATTTCACAAGGTGGTAGGACTAACTTTTCTGCGAGTGTCTGTCTGACCACTTTGCTCATGTAGTCAGTATTACTGGGTTCGCTGCCTCACTGACTAACGACAATCAACTTTGTTTTCAACTCCAAACCGATTGAAACCAGTAGTCACAAGTCTTCAGTTGGAAGGAATTGTCTAGTTTTCGCTAGTTTTCGTTTTGTAACAATTTTTTTCCTTAATAACATTCGTTCTAAAATGAAAACCAGCGAAAATTATAGACAATTCCTTCCAGCCGAAGACTAGCGACCGCTGGTCTTAATCGGGTTGGAGTCGAAAACGAACACGATTTTGTTAGCCGGTAAGGTCCACGGTTTGATAAACAAACTAGTCAGTGATATTACTATTCTTATCAGATTCTACGGGTAACGAGTATTACAGTAGTGATACAGTAGCGCGTAAGCCTTTATACTACGCTTACGCTGTGAACGCTTGGAATATGCTACCCGAATAACCATAAACAATTTAAGGGTAAGACAGAGGAAAAAACTGACGCACAACATTGAGCCTATGATATATGACGTTACAACATTACCCAATGCCCCATAACATATTCTACAGCGTCTACGTGACGTGGAATATGGTGCAAGTTTCTTGTATACCTAGTATCTGTTTAGAGAGTGAGGACAATTTCTTTTCTTGCATTATTTGTTGCTGATTTTGCAAGCAAATTGTTTACATTATCCTCGGGACAGTTCAAGTAGTTTTTAGTGATATAAATTCAGTAATATATTATAATTATAATTCCATCGCTTAAATTTGTATTCATTCATTCATTATCAGCCTCTTACGCTCCCGCTGCTGGGATACCGGCCATCTCTCAGAGAGAGAGGTATGGACCATAATCCACTACGCGGGCCCAGTGCGGCTTGGTGGATATCACATGTCCTGGAATTTTGTGGTTCTTGAATATTCCGGTTTCCTCACGATGTTTTCCTTTACCGTTTTAGAGCGAGTGTAAATAATACGCACATAACTTGATATAAGTCATTAGTGTGTGCCGAGTCGAGGTTCGAACTATGGTGCGTCGGATTGAAAGTCGCACGGGTTCCCGTTCGGCCACACTCGCACTGACTCCACGAGCAAAGCGGTGGGGTGGTACCAACCCAGACGAACCACTTAGTAAAAGCTCCAATAAAAGCGTGTTAAAAATAATCAAAAAACACGTCTTTTGCCAAAGATTCCGGCGAATTCTTATTTGAGCAGCTGTACAAAGTATTAAATTAACACATAGGTAAGTCCTACTAAAGTCGTCTATAGAAATAAAAACATTTTTTGTTTATAGTACTTAGCAAAAACATTTTTAAACAGCTCCAAATAGAACCTTTGAATCTTCAAAGTTAGAAATATATCGGAAATATTCTCAATCTTAATATCGTGCCGTTTCAAAGAAAAAAAATAAGTGTATAATAATCCGTGTTTTTTGGTGTGTTGGTTTGTCCTCCTTTCACGCAGTAACGAAGCAACGGACCGACATGGTTTTTTTGCATAGATATAATTTATGTACTTGAGAGTAACATTGACATACAGCCTTACTAATAAACACTTTATAACGATTGAATAGTTACACAATGTTTTGTCTCTTTCCATTCAGCTTAAAATTGTCAAAGAACAACAAAGACAAAACATCGTGTAACTACACCATCATTATACACTGTTTATTAGTAAGAACCCTAATTTATATCCCAGAAAAATGCACGGTTCTTATGAGAATTTTCATGTCGGTGACACAGCAGGCAGAAGCTAGTCCTTATATTTTAAACTCGCTGATGCCCGCGGTTTCACACACGCGGAGATATTGGATTTCATGGTTTTTATTTTTTTGCGCGGAACCCTATTTCTTTTTCCAAAATAAAAGTAGCCTAAGTTACTTCTTGTAACATCAACTATCTGCCAGTGAAAGTCCCGTCAAAATCGGCCCAGCCGTTACGGAGATTACCCGGAACAAACAGACAGACAGAGAGAAAGACAAACAAACATTTTAAAAATGGTTGTTTATTTAAAGGTACCGTACATGCTTTCATATGAATTTGGATTTATGCTGTTATTTTGATATTGCAAACAGACACTTCAATTTTATTTATTTGTATAGATAGTCATATAAGTACTATTATAAAAACTTGACTGGAAAAATATATTTTACCACTAAAACACTTTTTTCTTTTAGTTTTTGTTTCGTCTCGTCTTTCTGCAACCCGATGGGAAACGAGCTTAAAAGATAGAGCACGTTACCCATCAGCGTCGGTTTGTAGAACTGTTGCTATTAATTTTATAAAATACTAGCTACTGTCCGCGGTTTCACCTGCATTCCCACAGGAACCGTGCATTTTTCAGGGATAAAACGTAAACTATATCTATGCCAAAAATCACGTCGATCCGTTGCTTCGTGAAAGGAGGACAAACCAACAAACATTTTTTTTATGTTATTTGGTAACGAGACGAGCTGGTCCTTTCCCTGATGGTAAGCATAACTCTGGCCCATAACAATATTCTGTTTAGGCTATTAAGAAATAACATAAAATATAGCCATAGTTAGCTGAATAGCCAACTAAGCCTTCTCGCTCTCTCTCTTCTCTCTCTCTTCTTGTCAAGCCAAAAGGTTATAGTAAAAAGGCACGACTACCTGATAGGAGGAGCCTTTTACTAAAGCCCGTCTGAGTGGATACTACCGTTTCGCTCGTTTAATTACCGTCATGCAATAGTATGCAGGATTGCTGTGTTCCGGTTTGAAAGGCAAAGTAATTAGTGAAATAACTAGGCGTATGAAACATATACGGAGATGCATGTGACGAGCGCGGAGCAGTGCCGTCCAAGACTTTATTATTCAAAGCTAGGTAGTATACATGTCGCAGCCAACTAACGTCCTCAAATTGTTATAAGTAATACAAAAACAATAACATAAATCTGGCACTTCAAGAGATTTCATACTCATAATTTTCTTAAGATTTCCTGAAACAATTACCCCATGCGTGGACCCGCATTGTTAAGCATTTAACTCGCAAACCGAGTTAGATCAAGTAAATGAAACGCAAATTGTAATGTCAACACCAATTTCGCTTGATACCCTTCCTTCACAGTCACACGCACTCGTAGGGTTGTCAGAGGCTTACTTTTCTTCGCATAATTTAAGACTACGAGTTCTACACTACGACGCTCATGAGACGGAAAAATAAAGGAAAGTCGTTTTTAATTTGTAATGTACACGGCACATGTGACATTAAGCGTTACATTTTCTAGGTAAGATTCCGGGATTTAATTCAACCAGATTTCTTTTTATTTTTTAGATAATATACGCGGCCGCCTATAATCATAACTGTTACCGTCTGCCACCGAGTGTGGGACGTTTTTGAGGACAAACAGTAATACATAATATTTAAGCGGTCCGTTACACGTAATGCATGATTTACGGGTAAGCATCAATGACTGACCATGCGAAAATCATGAAAAAACCACGATCACCGCTTGACGCATATCGTACCGTCTAAGGTGATGCTTGGTAGAAATCTAGTCCGAGCGCCGTGCCACGGTAAGAGGTAGCGAAAGAGACGCAAAGAAGCTGCTTTTACGATCTCTCCTAAACAACCATTGCGTGATCAGTGCAGAAGCCGCGGTAAATACACGGTGGTACGCAAGTGATGTATGTAACGTAAAGCGGAGCAGTCGTCCCTTTGAGCCAAGGCAGGGAGTTAAATTGACAGCCCTATCTGGCTATATTGCTTGCTGTTATTGTGTGGTTCGTAGATTTTTGTTGGTTTTACTTCAAGTCACGCTTCCGCGTGATACCTCGTAATCCTCGCTTGTTGCAAAACCATGGTTATTTTGACATCAAAACGCAAACATGCACGGCAAGTACGTATGGCAATTCGCCATCCGCTTATGGTTAACATTCTTCCTATGCGTACTAAGCATTTCTCTTTCCTTCGCTTTGCACGTGAGGTTACTACCAACAGGAGGCCTATCAACATCTCTTAAAGCAGCATTACTTTAACCTTAAATTGAAAATTGTAGTACGAATTTTATGTAAGTAATGCTGTTCTAAGAGATGGTGGTAGGCCTCCATCAGTACCAACTTATCCACGGAGCCGTCTGAGTCTAAACAATTTCAAAAGCTAGCCAATATTCTTAAAAAAGATTAGGTCAACCCTACGGCTTAACACTTTCACACATATTAGCTCAAACTTTTGCACGTCACACGAAATTAAACCTTGACACTTAGGGATAAGGCGTACAAATTTGTGTACCATAAAATTTGGGGTAAAAACTTAAATCGGATTTCTGTGCGTCCCAAATATTTTGACCTCGGTATAAACATTTTCTTGAAGGCCGCATCCGTAGAGCGGTACATTTGAATGACAAATACGCGTAAATATTGTTAGGAGAAACGGATGAATTTGTGATACTTCTGAGATATACAGAGTTTGAGGCAACGTGAGTGTTGAACTTGATTGACATGACACACATTTATGGTAAACATTTTCTTTTCATTTCATAAATCTAGCAAGAGGATTTTCGTGATTATTGTCAACAAACTCAATAGATTTTTGAAATAGAACAGTTACATTCTTGAAATAGTTACATTTTAATGGTTGGTACTGGGTTGGTATAGAAGAGAAAAGCAACTATCACTATCACTTCACCTTTACATAATATTTCTTTTGCAAATACGAATATTCTTTTTAGTATCCGTTTCTAAATCAATGAAAGAAATAGAGAAATGTTGCTTTTGATGTAACCCACTTGTCAGTTCTCATCGCTTGGATCATCGGGTCTTCTGATTCCGTTGCTTGTCATATTATCCGCTGTGACATCTACCCCTTATGAAGGTTTGATGTATTGATTGGCGGCTCGCTTGACATTATCTTAGATCTCTGGGAAATTGCTGTTTGTAAAACGATAGCCGAGCGTTGGGGTCCGGGATATTATTGAATTAAGGTTACTTACTATCATAAAATTGCCACACTCGCTATAAAAACTTCGAAAAAAAAAACACCACGAGATTGAAGAGCCTCAAAATTTCAGAACATATGTTACCTGTCCACCAAGTCATCCTAGGCCTGCGTGGTGGATTAAGTATGGGCAATAATCACTGAGAGAAGACCATACAGGTCTTCTATCAGAGATTACCAGCAGTATTGAGCTGATGATGACCATCATAAAATAGCGCCTTGCTGCCCGAGGGAGACAAAAATCCACAACGTTTGGTAGTGAGCCGACTAGTGGTAGAACTCTTTTGTGAGTCTGCCGGAGTATCAACGTTTTGTTTAGGTAATCTGACGCCAATGAATACTGTTTGGTCACAATATTTGCAAGGAGATTGGATGTTAATTTTCAATTAACTTTCACGAGGAACTTCTAAATTAAATGTTGATCGCGTCAGACTGCCAAAGCAAAGTAAAAAATTGACTTGATAGTTTACTTATGCAAAGTTTTATAAACAAATAAGAACATTTTAGTAACATAATGGCAAGGTCGTTAATAACCCATGCCCTTTATAAAAAAGACACAGTGAAATATGTATAGGTTCTTTTTAAACTCGATAAGAAGCATGTTAGTATATGCTTAGTAGAAAATCAGTCATCACTTTGTTCCAAAACGTGGTATAGGTAACATATATGCTGGCAGAGATTAGCAGTGCACATGACAAAAGTCGTGTGCTTTCATTACTGCGTTCCGGTTTGATGTGCATTCATTACTGGGCTACTTAGCGCACTGCACCAAGCAAGCCTTCGTGTTTCAAAGTTATTCATGGCGCTCCAAGTGTTATGGATAAGTGATTTGCTTACCATCAGGCAAACGTCCTCGTCTTACTACCGTGCTATCAAAACACCTTTTAAGACAACTCTTAACGAAGGTCGAACCCACATCTTGCAGTTCAGCAGCACATTCAAATCACCACACCAATCGCAGATTATCAGGAGAAGCAAATTTATCACATACAATCAGCTGAACAATCAGCATTACGCAATAGTTTATTGGTGTAGGTAGAAAGGTATCGTTTGGATAAATCTATTTTTATTGCCAGACATTATTGGGGTTAGTGATTTAGGACCGTATTGTCTAGGTATTTGGGATACATGGTTGGAACCGCAATATATTTGAATCGAGTTGCCGATGATATATTGCCAATTAGCACTAATGATTATTATAGTAAGATGGATATAGAATTACTACTTTAGCGGATGTTATGACTGTGTAACATGAAACTGCTCTATTCTTGTTTTAACCGGTCGGTTAGAGTTACGCAATGCTCGTTGCGATCAGTACTTGATTATGGCGTGATTTTTCACACACTTTTATTAACTTCATTTGTAACTAACAAACAATTCAATAAAATTTTAGAAGTCAATTTTGACCTACTTCTAAGTGTCGAATCGAAATGCAACTTTGTATGTATATGTAGTTCAGACAACACAATTAAAAGTTGATATCATGGAGCTGATCTGATGATGGAGTCAGGAGGTAAATAGTGGAACCCTTCAGTGGCTGTAAATAAACCCTTCGAGTTTGGGCTCATATAATTCGTTTTGACGAATCCAATATATATCACTTGATGTCGAGGTTCTGATGAGCCAAATGGAAGTGTGTTTTTTAGTTTGTTTAAACGTACAAATAATTATTTCCATAGAGATAGTTTACGAGCCGAAGAGTGAGAAGGGTTACTTTATTCAGAAAAAATGCACGGTTCCCGCGGGAACGTCCAGGCCGGTGAAACCGCGGGCAGAAGCTAGAATTCAGATACGGTTGTATTATATTAGTCGTGGACGGTGCCTAGTTTATACCTACCGTATTTATTATCGTAAAATAAATGTCTTTTAAAACAAACTATGCCTACACCCCGGTGTTATATCAGAAAATAAGCAACATTTGGAGAAAATATAACAAATCAGAAAACACATTCATATTCTTCTGACATTATATTTGCCCAATCTAGATTTTCTGATTTATAGCTGGTTAGATATTGAGAAATAGAATAACTAGTCTTTGTCTAGAAGCGAATAAATATTTGCAGGCAAATTATTTACTAGTACTTTTAGATTACAAATTCTGAACCTGAAGAAAGTGTTTGCTTCAACATTTGTTATTGGGCAACTTATGTTTACGACAGTTTTCTATAGGGTAAAACCGGGATAGATGCCGCACTTTTTGAAATACGCTCCTAATTTCAAAAATATTAATTGTTCATGAATAATCTCTATGAATATAGCTAGTTTAATCTTTTATATTACTTTATCACTTGTTTTTGTTGACCTAACAATTACAAATTTTTTAGAAATTAACTTATTGCAGACCATGTCTCTTGAGGATAGATGCCCCACCATGAAAATGCTAAGAAGGATAGATGCCTGTATTATAGGATAGATGCCTAATCGAATAAAATAAGAAAAATCCATTGTTTTAAAAAAAATTAATAGTAATCTTTAAAAGATAATTCTATTATGACACGCATAACCATAATAAACTTAAGAATTTGTGTAACAAAAATATTAAATTTTAAAATTTTCAATGGATTTTGATTTTTATAGTTTCCAAAGCGTCTTCTCGTTCATCTCTTTTAGTTTGCTTTACAGTTAAATCTCTAGTTGTCTTTCCTTTACTTTTATAGTCATTTTTAGATGGATTTTCGTCATCTTCGCTGTTTGAACTGTACATAATTTGTCTTTTTCGTGAGATTCGACCCTTATTTACTTTTAAATAATTATCATTTTCTTTATCATAAAGATCAGTCCATTCGTTATCGTCTTCTTCACTAAAATAATATAATTATAATTTCATTTTTTTATCATTAGATAGATAGATAGATAGATAACTCTTTATTGTACACCAACATAATACAAAAGTGAACATAAATAAATAAGGTATATTAAGTACAATGGGCGGTCTTATCGCTAAATAGCGATCTCTTCCAGACAACCTTTATCATTATTGTCTTTGATTCCTTTATTTGTTTTTTTAAGTTCTCCTTTTTGTTTGGTAGTTTGAGTCTTGTTTCTCTTGTCTAACTTAGTTTTTTTTTTTATCATCCTTTCTGGAATCTTCTTTTCTTTCATATATTTTCCTAAAGATTTATGTTGTGTCACCGGACACAACATAAAGAAACATTAAGAATGTCATGTATATATGTGTATGAGGGGATAGATGCCTCTAAGGGCACCTATACCTCAAAAAATCAGGGCAACTATCCTTTTTGAAAGGGATAGTTGCCCTTTTATTTCTTAAATAAACTAAAAACAAAAGAGCTATTATTTACACCTAGGTGTATACTTAATGAACCAGTGTATTGAAATAATAAAAAATATAACAGAATTTATTGCTACTTATAAAGTTATATCACGGCAAATACTTACTTTTGAAAATTTTAAGCTTACGCGGCGTTTGCTGCGGAGATAATCACACGCACAAGCGACACACTTTCGCTCCGCAAGACAACCTGCGGGGACAAATGTGTGGGACGCCTGCGCTTCTTATTTAAATTATTAATTCTTAGTTGCGAGTTTGGGAAATTAGGTTTTTTGAACACGAGGCGTCTATCCCACTGCGGCATCTATCCCGGTTTTACCCTACGTGTTCAATAAAGTAAACATACTCGGCGAAAGCCAACCAATGACATCAATAGTAATCCGAACGCAAACCAATGACATGATTATATCTCTATGCATGATTCCAATTTGGATTTCTATTTATGTCATTGGTTGGCGACCCGTCAAGTATGTTTCCATTATTGGACAAGGATAGAAAATTGTCGTACAGTTTTTTGTAACGCTTAATTCCTATACATTTGGTGGGAGGACTAACTCTTCTGCGAGTGTCCGTCTGGGATGTTACCACCGTTTTGCTCGTGAAGTCTGCCGCCAAGCAGTAGTGTGCAAGCTTTACTGTGTTCCGGTTTGATGAGCAAAGTAGCCAGTGAAATTACTGGGCTTATGAAACTTAATACCTAATGTCTCACGGTAACGAGCGCACTGCAGTGCCGCGCAGACCTTTGTGTTTCAAAGTTCTGGGTGGCACTGCAATTATTATGGGCTGGCGTTATGCTTACCATCAGGCAAACGACCAGCTCGTCTCGTTACCAAAAAACATAAAAACATATATTTTAAGAGCGAATATGACCGAGCGAGAATTTGAGGGACTTTCAAATCGATGCAAAAGGATTCAAATTTCCGCGGACTTACCACACTAACTTTCAAATGTTCCGTCGTTTTTTTAAATCAACTATTAAGATAATGAAAAGGGGTGTAAAGGATTATTGTGGCTGGTTGGGTCTCCATAAAATCTTAAGCCCACTGTCGGGCTTAAGATTAGGACAGGATCCCAAGCTGGAGGGACAAACCAACCTCTCGATAAAAATTAAGGTTCACTTTATTTGCTCATTGTAGGATAAGCCACACTCACAGTCAAGCTGAAAATAGACGTTCGCTGATGTTTTTGTGTGGCTTGTAGTAGGTTTTGATTAAACATGCCTTATTTTTTTTTAATTCTATTGGACAAGCAGACGAGCTGGTCTTTATCTTAATATGTTGCCGATTTTGTAACAAATGTCACTACAGAATGGAGTTAGAAAACGGTTAGACACTACTTTTGTATTTAAATAGGAACTTAAATACGACAAAGGAATGTTTAGGAGTTAGTCAGAGTGTGTTAAATTTTTTTGTGGTAAGTCCGGTATTATTTGTTTTGATTTTCCGATATTCCAGCGCTGTTGCAAACGCCATGATCACGGAAGATCTTGTACAGTCGTATAAGTAATTAATCCTAAAACTCATTAACATTTGAAAAATCTGAGTGTAACAACATAAAACAACAGATCACATCTGCGCAGCCTAAATGGTCTAGAAAACCTTCTGTCCTAGTAACCTTCAAGCTGGATCTGTTTGGCAAGAGTTTCTCGTTTTGGCATATTGTGGTGAACTGCGTCCCGAATTCAGACGTTACTTTGTTCTGTACAGAAGAGATTTTGGCACAGAGCCAAGAGTAGAGTACGAATTTCGAGGTTATAAAATATATTGTATTTTATTACCTCGAAGTTATTACATAAAAGATGTAAGGTTGCATTTTTTATATCTGGAAAACAAGATGATTAATATACAATGGTTTAGATTATTAATAGTTTACTACACTAGATAGAGCCTCGTTCTGTATCAATACAACAAAAACATGCCATCTTTTGCATGCTTGTGTGCGTGACAGCTTTTCACGCACACAAGCTCCACGCACCACGCACCACGGCGTTATACTGGGATGCCATCCAAAATCATATTTCCCGATTTATTGGGAAAAAATTATGATGAGGGTAAATTGTCTAGAGAGCTACTATATAAACACTATCTGCTAACCTCCTATATATATAATAATATATAGCTTATTACATCAGAATAACACATAAGCTACAGTTTCTAGGTATATAGGTACCACGTGGGCGAAGCCGCGGGCGCAAGCTAGAGCTTGAGTGTCGAATTGAAAGTTCACGTCGACAACACTCGCTTCCTTATCAGCATTCAACTATCAGAAGTTCCAAAACATCTCCCGTAACTACATAAATCAAAAACCGTTATAGATAACACACCTTAAATTAAAAGCGAGAGTTCAAATTTAATAACAGAGAGTTAATTAAGTCATAGATAGAGTATTGATTTTGGCAGCTGTTGCGAATAATGTGGCCTATTTTCGTGACATGTTTGATTAAGAGGCAGTATTAAGTTATTAGTGAAGTGTTATTAGAACGAATCTCGATATCTCCAGTACGTTAAATAAGTGAAAATTAAAAAGGAAATTAGGCTTATATTTTAAATGCAATCTATGCAATAATTTTACTATGAGAAAGGAAATCACTGACATAGATCTCAAAGTTAGTAATTTGTAATAGCCATGGGCGAACCAATGGTTCTATGAGCCATGTGGCATGAGATGTAAAACATGTTGTCTCAAGGTAACGTATTGCAGTGCCGCGCAGGCCATTGAGTTCTAAAGATCTGGGTGGAACTGCACATGTGATGGGCAGGTTTCATGCTTCCTATCAGGTAAACGACCTGCTCGTCTTATACAATTGGCTATAAAAAAATCGTCTCTGAGCCAATTTTTTATTTATTATTATGATTTTAAATTTGATAACCGCGCTTTTTTAACCGACTTCCAAAAAAGGAGAAGGTTATCAATTCGGTCGGTATTTTTTTATGTTTGTTACCTCAGTTCTCCGTCTTTTATAAACCGATTAGGAAAATTCTTTTTTTATATGAAAGGATATACTTTCAGATTGGTCCCATAGAAATTTCATCAAAATCGGTTCAGTAGTTTGTCACTGAAGTCGGTTCGTCGCTTTTTTAAAGCAATTTTCTAACATAAAAATCAAAACTTCTCCTATAAAACAGCAGAAAAGCGTTACACTGGAACTGTGTATAGCCTCTATAAATAATTATCGTACTTACATCACAGTTCAATAAAAACTTTGTGCCATGTACTCATATGAATGCTATGTATTGTTTCATGTCGGACATCGTGTGTTATTTTCCTTTGTAATGCATTATTCGAACAGAAAATGTGTAGTTACTTTATTTGCAGTATACCTAAAGTACACCTTATTATAATTAATAGGTAAGTACTTGAAAATATTAACATAAAATATTATCTTTAATGTCTCAGGCTAATGAGCGCACTACAGGCGCTCTAAACTTATCACCATAGGTATCACGGAAGACGTCCACTGCTGAACATAGGCCTCCCCCATAGAACGCCGCTTGGGTCGGCTACTCGCCTCTTGCATCCATCGGTTCCCCGCGGCTTTGACCAGGTCGGTCGGTCCACCTTGTGAGGGGCCGGCTACACTACGTCTTCCGGTTCGTGGTCGCCACTCGAGAACCTTTCTTCGCCATCGGTTGTCAGTTCTACTATCGATGTGGCCTGCATTTCAACCTGCTAACTTTGAGAGCTATGTCGGTGACTTTCGTTCTCCTGCGGATCTCCTCGTTTCGGATTTTATCACGCAGGGAAGCCCCGAGCATAGCTCTCTCCATAGCTCGTTGGGCGTTTTTCAAACGGAACAGAAGACCATTTTAGACGTTTTTTGCTCTATTACTTGTCTGACCACGCAGCGTGGTACGTTGCGGTCAAGGGACTGCTGTTTGAACAGTTTAATGTCAGATCATTTGATTATTAGTACCTAACAAGTTTTTTGTGGAAAAATGTATTTTTCAGACAAGGATTTATAAAATACGTAATTCATACTGTAATCTCGTGGACACCTTCCACGACAGACATATTTTCAGCATGTAGCCAGGCGAGCTTAAGAAAATGCCTTACCCCCAGGCAAAAGTATAAAAGTATGAGCACATCTATTAGTAGGTACAACAGAGTAGTCTAAACTTATCAACAACAAAAATCGTATTTTTGGACTACCTATAACAATGGCTAATACGTCACAACACAAAAACTCTTCAAACATAATAACGCCCTAACCTATGTAAGAAAGGACCACAAATCATCTTCCTGCGACATAAACCTGACTATACAAATATCAGCAGTAACCGAACTTCAATAATTCCAAATAATACGTTTGGATACAACGTATTTTAACCGCCATGGTCATGAACATTACGAAGAAAATCACAATAAATGTAATATTTATCAAGTAGGTATATTATTTGTTTTGAGTTTCCGATCGCTACGTAAGTCCATAATTATTATATCTTCCACATACAGTTTTTCAATTTACCTATGCTTGCATCAGTGCCGAAATATCGAAACACAAGACAAACAACACACGAGGTAAATATTCTGTATACATATTATTCGTAGTGGATGCAAAGTGCTACGTTGCCCATCACTGCCAGTGATCCCGCTATACATCAGCTCTTTCCCAATGCTTTCTTCTTCCAGTAATTCTAATTAAATAGTCTTTATGGTATCACTTTTTTTCACTAATTCTCACGGATTTTTACCAATTTTCAAACCGAATAGTCTTTTGCATGACAGAATGGTATTCCCTGGAAAGTCAAATGCTTGTCTTGTTATCCGATAGTATGAAAAAGTGGGTTGGTTCCTTGCCTAGTAGGGTAAAAGCCGGATAGTTGCCGCACTTTTCATAAAGGCTCTATTATTCAAAAATATGTACTTACTGCGATTAATACAACATGTATGTCAAAACATAGGTCTTTAATCTTTAATAGGAGCCTATTTTTGTAAACATAATTAATATGGTTTTCGAGTAAATCCTGTTTTATTAGACCTCTCAAAAAAGGGATAGTTGCCTACCGTGGCGGATAGTAGCCTAACGGAAAAAATGCTTCCGGGGATACTTGCCTCGTGCAGGGCTATAGACGCCACACTATGATTTTATTAGATAGAAACAAATTTAATATCAATTTAAGTAATCCGTCTTTATTGTTTATCGATCCTTTATTAAGTATCTACTAATAAAATATTAATTAACATTATTAAATAGTAAGTATTTCAGATTTAATGTTTTAAACTATAAAATAAAAATACATACAATAAAAATAACCTTCAAATGCTGGACTGTACTTAGGTCAAAGATAAAGCATTGCCATTTAACGTGGCAATGCTGCCAGTATTTTGGGAACGTCGCCTACTGAATTTCACCTAAAGAAAAAGCCTTTGCTTTATTAAAGAATTTGTAATTGCGGATAGTTGCCCCAAGGGCGACTATCCGCAAAGGTAAATAGGGCAACTATCCTTTTTGATACGGATACTTGCCCTTGTTATTTGCGAAATAAATAAAAACTATTTAACAATAAAACGTAATAAACTGTGTAATTTAAACTGTAATGCATGCAAATAAACAAAAAGTTGACTGAAACCACAGTCAGTTAAAAAAATATTCAATGGAAATTACTGACCAATATAATTTTGAGGCCCGTCAAAGTTTCGGCTCGGAAGTTTTTTGCTCACACGGACAAGACGCGTACGTCTATTCAGACGATTTACATGGCACCGAGGCCTGTGGTAGAAGGGCTTCTAATTATAGTAAAGTACTAACACCCCCAACATCCCTAACATAGTGTATTAGACACTGCGGCAAGTATCCCACTGAGGCAACTATCCGGGTTTTACCCTATAGGAAGCTATTTGTGTAGATACTTCGATACTGTTTCTTATGTTTAAAACAATTTAGGACTGGCACCGCTGCTTCTTCAGCTGAGCGGCTCAAGTGGCGCAAAATGCTAACCTCGGAATTGCTTACATATTTCAAGCATTTTTCATTACTAAATGTAAAATGACTTCTCAAAATCTTGTCTGTGAACTTGAGCTACTGCTTATAGTGCGTACACAAGTCGAATGTTTCGAGAAACGGCGAGAATATCCTCTGATTTACTGCCAAAAGAATAATTTACACACGTCCGACCCCATTCCTTTTCGGATGAGCGCCTAATGCTAACACTTATTTTAGGTTTGATTACTTCCGTATTTTCTGGAGAGTCCCTTTTATGAGCTGATTTAGTATGTATTGGGATTTTGAAAACTGGATTTATTTTTATATTGTGTCTGAAGAAATCGGAATATTTGTTTAGCTTTCGTAGACTAATAACTGGTCTTTAGTTTTTATAAGTATTTGTCAATACGGTACCACACATCTTTACGCGAAATAACACTGATGCCACCACAGTGATATTTTGGGAAAGCTAGCGATAACATATTTACAACTACAATTATATCGAAGGGAATATTAAAACACGTATTTGACGTAAAGTAGTAACTTTAGTTTTTAAAATTTTACTAAAGTAATATTCTTGGACAGATAAAGAAAATTGTGTACAAAAATCTTATTTCTGCGGTATATGGCGCCACTCGTCACTTTCGATAATTCATCGTGTCCCTTATCGGTCACATTCATAATACGTCACTTTGTGCATCTAGTTAGTTCCCTCTCGTTTCTACGAGATGCCGCTTTTCAGTAATTGTGTTTATTAAAAAAGGTTTTTCAAGTTGTATGTTTAGTGTTGCATTAGTTGATGCGGAGGTTTTGGGTTTCAATCTCGTTTATGAAACTTCGCGCTTTGATATTTAAATTTCAATAGCCATTGTCTATTGTTATGGTGATATTTTAGAGTCCTGTCAATTTAAAATTAATTAGAACTTTATAAACGAGTATCAGGCCAATCTTTGTTATGTGAAGGAGTTTGGCTTAGATAGAAACTGCTAGGGGGAAATGCACAATTTCACTTGGGATGTCCAAGCCAGACGTCTTTGCATACTTTACTGTCCTCACATGCCATAGGAATAAGGTGGAAATTTATTTTAAAATTTTCAGAATGCCAACCGAAGGCTCTGGCGTTGTCTCTCTTTTTCCGTAGTGCCTGTTTTTCTTCGATGAACCAACAAGCCTTTAGGCCATTTTTGCATTCTTCTTAGGCGGGCCGTGATGAGGCACCTTAAGAGTGAGAGCTAGAGAATGTTGTAACACAGTGGGTGCATCTTGTTTTGTAATTGGTAAGTAAGTAACTTTACTTTCTATACATACAAAAAGAAATCGAACGTAAGCATCACCGCCAGCAACAGCTAGCTATACCTATAACAGAAGTTTAGATTCTCCAATCAAAAGTTTGACTAACGAGCTCTTATTATTTTCAGCATCAATTATCTGAAAATTAATTCAAAACTTAAGTAATACCCGAGCTAAATCATATTTAACAATCCGTGTAATCGTTTGATTAATATTAATCAGAGATGCCCTGATCCTTATTCAATAAACCGGATCATTACGGATTCATGAGAAACGGTCCTTCATTAATTCTTGGGAGTAAATGAATAGTATTGATTGATTTGACCTTTTGTTCATCATTTCCCGGATCCTGTTCACAGTTAAGAGAGTCATAATTACTTAATTATGCGAAATTATCGTCTTTATCAATGAAATTACTGGGCTGAAGAGACCAACTTTCGTACGCATCGATGAAACTCCAGTGAAACTCGACTTAGACTTGTTCGAGTCTATGGGCTTGCTTTTTTGCCAATTTTTGATTGCTCTACGATTAATAAAATAATATAATAGTAGGATAAAATTGCTATTGAAAAAGTGGGAACCGACTTCGACAAAAAGATCACGAGATTCGACAGAAAGGTATTTAAATTTTTATCTCCCATCTTTCCACCATTAAGTGTGGTAAACTTTAAAAAAATGTATATATTTATATACACCCTTGAAATGTATATACACCCTTGAAAATATACTCTATTCATTAGAAAAGGAATCATTTATATCGGTTGAGAATTAACGGAATCGATAAAGTTTATATGAAAGTCACTATTACCCGGGCGAAGCCGAGGCAGGTCGCTGGTCCATCCGTACATAAATGCGAAAGTGTGTTTGTATGTCTGTTGGTTTGTCCTTATTTCACGAGCAACGGATCGACGTGATTTGTGGCATAGATATAGATTAATGCTACTTACTATCCCGGAAACATTCACGGTTTCTGTGGATATGCGGGTAAAGCCGAGGCGGTTCGCTAGTGTATTAATAAAACGCAAATAAAATAAGAATCACACGATAAAACATCAATATTACGTAGCTACCGAACCTAACTGCCTTATAAATTTAATACCTAGTCATATTATGTTTTTATTAATATTGCAGTACGGGTTTAATTTCTAAGGTTATTGAGCACTAAACTGATATAGGAAATCCATAACAGCGGCCGTCGGGTGACCTGGAATTCATGTGGGAATACTTATAATAGAGAAACACCACGTTCAACTTCTTTAGGTCATAGAAAATACGTGTACCAAATTTCAATTTCGATCCAGTAGATTCGGAGCAAACTGGCTGTGACCAAAGACTGCTAATATATTTAGCTGTGATAGACATACACACACAAGTAATTATATAAGGGTTCCGTTTTTTCATCCTGAACAGTAATTCTGTTCTGAACTGAAAACTAAAAAAAAAATACAATTTTGTGTGTGTCGTCGCTTCAAAAAGAAGGATATTAAATTTTAACATGCAATTACTGTGAAAATCCCATTCGCAACGTTGTAGTTCAGCAAAAACTCCCGTTGAGCTGTTGAGCCAGTTGAATAAAGTTACCCTAATTCGTAGAGTTAGTGTTAATTCGTCTGTACAAATGAACGCCTTTTGTTTGGCCTCTCACGTTTGCACAGGCTTTATGTATTTTGTAACTCGAGTCTAGCTCACTGATAGAATTAAAATTAAAACTCTTAACGTTTTGTCTGGAGTCAGAATTTGAACTAGAGAGTTTTGGATTTACCTCTTGAGACTGTGTCGCTGTCGACATTTACCTGTTTTGGAATATTCAGTGCAAGCTTAACGGATATCCTTTGAATTTATTACGTATAGGTATGAATAATTGTAAACATGAATCTGTAATGTTCCATTAACTGAGTCACATTTGTAAAAAAGGTAAATAAACAAAAGGTAGGGTTGGTTACCAAAAATAGATCAATTATAATGATTTTTTTTATGTTATTGGTAACGAGACGAGCTGGTCGTTTGCCTGATGGTAAGCAGAACGCCGGCCCATAACAATTGCAGTGCCACTCAGAACTTTGAAACACAAAGGCCTGTGAGGCACTGCAGTGCGCTCGTTACCCTGAGACATTAGGTATTAAGTCTCATAAACCCAGTAATTTCCCTGGCTACTTTGCTCATCAAACCGGAACACAGTAATGCTTGCACATTACTGCTTGGCGGCAGACTTCACGAGTAAAGCGGTGGTACTAACCCAGATGGACACTCGCAGAAGACTTAGTCCTCCCACTAACACTAATTATTACCTAAAGGAAAATAAACGCCCTGGTATGATGCACGCACCACCTAAACCGCTAAAGACACAAACTTGATATATTGAAGGTGCATTTATTATAATAATTGTAGCATAGCCAGAGACAAGAAAGAATTTAATAATAGTCCAACGAATTACTTTAAACTCTTCCCAACCCGTAAATAACAATGAAGTTTTTGTCGTGTGCATAAAAATATAATAATTATGTAACTAACTTTTAATGCATAACACTAAAAAAACATTAGTGGTTTTCCAAATTTTGAACCTAAGATTTGAACTTGGTTTGAACAAAAAACAAATACAAATCTTAGATTTAAAATTTTGAAAACCACGACGAGTGTTTTTTTTTCGACAGACAAATAGTTAATTATTCCCTAATTTTTTTTTCTGTAAAATAGAACTAAAATTTCCACGATCTTTTCGGAAAAGACTTTTACACTTGAGAGGTACTTTTTCGATGACCCATACTTTACCTTACCTTAAGGACGACGGTAAACATAAAAGTTATACTAATAGAAAAATATATTCCCTCTTTCCAGATTCAACAACTTCATACACCAATAAATAAGCCTGGTATGACCTGAAACCCCTAAAATTTCATCATGACGTGTCCCTTCCGTCGAGCCTCTTCCCAACATCAGTTCGCCAATGGAGCCAGTTCCGGCTCTAAGAAGCCGGAGTTAAGATCAAGACAGTCCTCGTTCCACCTGCCAGGTCACGAGGAAGACGAGAAGAGGAACACTCTGACGCTGAAGAATCTAAGTGAAGCGCTGCAGCTGCTTACTGCACCTTCGGTAAGTTATTTTAACATTAATTTATATTTTTTAATTCGTTGTTTTCGTTGACTTTGAGCACGGATTGGATCTGTTGATGTCTTTGTCATTTATTAGGTTGGGGAAAAAGTCTTTTCGCATTATAGTATGTATGAACTTGTAATAAAATCTCTTTGGCTATACTATTTGTATCTGGCTGGTTTTGGTATCATATGAAAGTTTAAATTTTAAAGAACATAATTCCAAATTCAAATTAGGAAAATGTGTGATTTTCATTTGTTTTTCGTACTGTCAAAATGAGTGAATCTAATGAAGAAATTCCATACATTTTAAAATTTTACTACAAAAAAGGTAAAAATGCAACGCAAGCCGCGAAAAAAATTTGCGATGTTTATGGACCTAGTGCAGTGTCTCTGAGAGTAGCACAAATTTGGTTTAAGCGTTTTCAATCCGGAAATTTTGATTTCAAAGATGCACGTCGCTCTGGTCGCCCTATTACGGATAAAATGGATGCCATTTTTGAAAAAGTGGAACAAGATCGGCATATCAGTAGTTACGACGTAGCTGAAGAACTGGGAATTGACCACAAAACAGTTTTGGCGCATTTGAAAAAAACTGGGTACACAAAAAAGCTCGATATTTGGGTACCTCACGAGCTCACTGAAAGAAACCTAATGAATTGCTAATGAACCGTGTACTCATTTGTGATTCTTTACTACGACATAATGAAACCGAACCATTTTTGAAGAAGCTGATAACTGGTGATGAAAAGTGAATCACGTACGACAAGAACGTGCGAAAAAGGTCGTGATCAAAGACCGGTCAGGCTTCACAGACTGTGGCGAAACCCGGGTTAACTCGCAACAAGGTGATGCTGTGTGTGTGGTGGGATTGGAAGGCCATTATTCATTATGAGCTGTTACCACCAGGCAGGACCATCGATTCTGAACTCTACTGCGAACAACTGATGAGATTAAAGCAAGAAGTTGAGAGAAAGCGGCCGGAATTAATCAACAGAAGGGGTGTGGTTTTCATTTCATGGTTTTTCATGATAACGCTAGACCTCACACATCTTTAGCCACTCAGAAAAAATTAAGAGAGTTTGGCTGGGAGGTGTTAATGCATTCGCCGTATAGTCCTGACCTTGCACCTTCAGATTTCCACCTGTTTCGGTCTCTTCAGAATTCTTTAGGCAGTGTCAGGTTAACATCACGAGAGGACTGCCAAAACCACTTGTCGCGGTATTTTGATCAGAAGTCCCAAAATTTATATAGCAATGGGATCATGTCCCTACCTACAAGATGGCAAAAAGTTATCGAACAAAATGGTACCTACATACTTTAGTTAAATGTAAATAAACTATATTAAAAAATGTTTTGAATTTTCTTAAAAAATGCGAAGGAACTTTTTCCCCGACCTATTATTATGTTCTGATAAAGACAGCATTAGTTAATCTATGATTTGGGTAGACGAGCCTTACAGAGCCCCGCTGTTAGAGTCATTTAGTTTAACCTTCATAAGTGCACTCTTGGGGCCTATATGAATAAAGCATTTTGAATTTGAATTGAGAAAGTGGTGACCACGTTTTGGAAGACGTAGTTGTAGCTGGCCCCTATTAGGTGGACCGACTCTCTGGTCTAAACCGCGGGAAACCGTTGGATGTAATCTTGACGTATGTTGTGGCGTTCTATGAGGAACGTCTATGTTGAGCAGTGGACGTCTTCTGGATGATGATAACGATGATGAATTGAGAAATAGAATAGTGCAAAGTTTGGAGCCTGTGACTTTCTTACGCTATCGTTACGATTTCGATGAAGCAATTTCAATACAGTTGCCTTCGTTTTATATTTCTAATGAATGAAATATTAAATTAAACAACTTTCAAGGGGTTATATCGCATATGTTGATATTTAATTACTTAATTCCCGACATTTCGAACCCTTTGCAGTGTTCGAGGTCAATAGGTAAACTAAATGTCATGTTAGTCACGAATTCACATTTACCGTCACAACTTTCGCTACGTACGCTTGCACACAGTGTCAAAACTCAAAAGGTCTTCCAATTCTTCACTGCAGGGTTTGAGTGATTTGTGTGCAGGGTTTGAAATTTGATTCAATGAACTGGAGGGATAATGATTGAGAGATTATTTATTTATAAAAACCACAGTTCAAAAATTATCTTAACCTTACCTATAATACAGCCATTAAAAAACGGTTATACATTTTTTAAGTTATAATACAAATAAAATTTTAAGACATAAAAGCCCTTATTCATAAACGTTCCGTAACTTACTTAACTACTAGAATGTTTTTTGTCTCGTTTTCACACGTAACAGCTTCCATCAACGAAAAGACAGAGCAGTTTAAAGCATAGATTATCTTATTGAGCTTTTATGAATAAGGGCGATAATGTTTGATGTAAATCAGCGGTTCCAAGATTATCAGCTCAATGTACCTAAGTACTTGCTTGACTAGTAATGTGACCTAATATGGGTATTGTTATTGTCCTTGTAAGATTGAAACCCTCGTTACAAATCAGTGCATGACGTTATTCACTCATTGATCCATCACTATTCAAGGTATGAATAGCACGCAATTTCTACGACATAACTAATATTCTGACCGGTCAATTTGTAGAGCGTAAACTTATCAAAGCAGTTTTGGAACAGACGTTAAAAGCTTTCTCCCAAATGAAAACTGACGGCTCAGGCTTGGCTGAAGGTGAACTATTTAAAAAGCAGTTCATTCTAGGCTAACGCTTTTATATTTAATATAAAATGTTTCTTTAGTTGGCAAAATGTGTTTTGTATTATTGATGTGACATGTGACGCGCGAAAGAAAGGGAATCTGTTTTTTTAAATAATTTTTTTATTGCAATACTTACCTAACTCATGTGGATGTTATTTATCAAATAAAAAAGTTATGAAAGTTGACATTGCAATTCTTTTTAATCGAATTTCAAAATAGGAGGTTCAATTCGTCAATATTTTTTTTTGTTAGGTACCTACCTCATAACTTGGACAATTTTATCTATATTTGAAAGGATATACTTTCAGATTTGTCCCATAAAAATGTCATCAAAATCAGTTGTCAATGAAGTCGGTGCCCACTTTTTAAGGCCATTTTACTTGTTCTATACTTTTTCTGATAGTTTCTTCAACAGTAAGTTTGTCTATTATAGTTAGCCGATCTCGCGATTGTGAGATACTATAGAAGCATATAATTATTATCGTACCCCCTCCACATGTAATATTTGAATTCAAATGCGCGACTTGACTCGCGCGTGATACGGTCTTATCTACGCACGCTATTATTACTCTATCTTGGGCAATTGGGGTTCTTTACATCCAAATTTTTCCAGCCGCTTGACGCTCATAACTCCATCTATACCAGAGATAAGTACAGGCGTATGTTTAAATTTCTAAAGTACCGGATTCACAACATTTTCTAGGAACAAGTTCTGCGTATTTTTGTTCGAACGATATTCGTACGATGTAATAAAAAACAGTTTAGCTAGCGCAAAACAATTTATTGATACTTTGAATTCATATAACAACGCTTTATTGATATTGCCAGTTGATATTTTTATATCATTCGTAAGCTCGTGACCCTTGCTATATATAGCGTAGAGTGCCGTTTAGATTGGTCATAACGAAAGCAGACATGTCAACGAAGTTTTTTATCTCTCGACAGTTGAGCTATCCACTATCTCACGACTATGCAGACAATGGTGCTAATTACGATAAGCATAAAATAATTACTGGCTTTTTCTAGTGCTTCCTAAGCACAACGGTTCTTCCAACGTGGGTAGTTCAAGTTATTGCGACATTTCAAAATAAGCGAAAACCATGTGTTAGTTATATCTTTCGTAAGAACCTACCACTCATTTCGATGTACACGCGCGGCGACCAGTCGGGGCGTGCGCGTGTACTTCCCTGGTGAAAAGGTACCGAATACCTAGAAATCGGTCATAGCCCACCGCGAAATTCGGCAGTACAACGTAAAGCTAGCATTAGACAGTAACGCAATGATTGATGGTTATGTATCAATAAGGATCATCTGCAAACCAAAAAAAAACCATGCCACGTAACCACTGCATGTTTAGTCCAGAAGCCAAGGTAAATCGCAGTGATGCGCAAGTGATGTTTGTAGCCGTCGCTTTGAGCCCAGGCATGGCTTCGAGTGAGTGAAAAAGACAACACTACTTGGCTATATTGCTGTTTTTGTCCGTTTTTGGATTTTTGATGGTTCAAGCCGCGCTTGAGCGGGTAATACCTCGGCGCTTGTTGCAAAACCATGGTTATTTTGACAGTAAAACTCAAACATACATTACAGTCTAATGGCAGTTTAAGTTTAATCCGTTTTAAAATTTGGTTACATATTTAAATACATTACAGAAAGGTCGAGCTATTAAAGCCGTGTTAAAATAACTGGTTACACTTACTTCAGACTGAAATAACAAACATTCAGCCGTAAATTTACTTTAGCTTCTTCAGCGTTGTTTAAATTGTATCCAAAATAAATACAACTGTAATTTATTTATACGCTAGAACCTCTATTAAATTCAGCATACCCCCTTATTTCTTCCAAACGTCACAGGGAGCCATATCTCAGCAAATATTGCTAAAATATTTAGATAAACATATTTATTGGCCTCTTAAAATTCAATACACGATCCCTTTCTGTTTTTATGAGGCCATACAGAGTCAAATATAGCCGTCAATGAATCGTACTTTGTACAAACAATGGGTTCCATTCACTACGAGACAGACAATCCGTATCTATGCAAATACATACAATTTTAGTGTCTGTTCGTAATATCAAAATAACAGCTTTTTACTAAATGCATATGAAAGTATAAACGGCAGGAACGTAAAACAAAAACACAATTTTTGTCTGTCTATCTGTTTGTTCCGGTTAAACTGCTAGACCGATTTTGATGGGACTTTCACTGGCAGATAGCTGATGTTATAAGGAGTAACTTAGGCTACTTTTATTACGTGGTCGAAGCCGTGGGGCATAGCTAGTTTAATTATAAATGCGAAAGTGTTTTTGTTGGTTCGCTATCTTTCACACCCGCTCCGCATCGGCGCCACGGATTGTCGTGACGTTATGCCCAGAGATAGTTTATGGGCCGTAGTGTAGCATAGGCTATCAATTTTTATCCCGGAAAATTCACGTTTCCCGCGGAAATGTCCAAACTTTCAATATGTATGGAAAACTTATTGCTCGCATTTCATTTTAATACTCTTTTACGAAAACGTTTTCACTTACTATTTATATAGACCTACGTATGATCTTGCTTATGCATAATTATACGGTTTCATCGTCCATTCATTTCGAAGATTTTAGACTTCAAAGTTTGCTTGAAACGCTATCGATTCGATTTATGGACCGGAGAGTAACATAGGGTACTTTCTATCTTGGAAACATGCACGGTTCCTGTAGAAATGCTGGCATAGAACAATTCACATACCTATTCATTTTTAAGGTCTGATTTAAGAGGGAAATAACAATAAATTAAATTCTCCAAATAAGACTAACAATTTACATACGCAAAATGTCAAACACACAACAGCGAAGAAGTAAATTACTGTGTTTTGCATTCGAGAAGTAAATAAGTCTTTTAAAGGTAGGTACAGACAAACCGAATGAAAGCAAGCGAACGCAAACGAGGGCCTTTGTTCGTCTTCGTGCTCAGGTAACTGTTGGTACATCAAAGAAAAATAATACTTGAACAAACGTGCAGTACCCGCGGTTTCATCCACGTTCCCACAGGAAACGTAAATTTTTCCGGAATAAAAGTATCCTACGTTACTCTCCGGTCCATAAACTATATCTGTGGTAAAAATCACGTCGATCCGTTGCTCCGTTGCTGCATGGAATGATAAACCAACAAACATACAAACACACTTTCGCATTTGTAGTAAGGTTAACACAAGCCTCCCAGACCCGAGAAAAACTTTATACTAACGCAAAGTTGCCGCCATTTAAAAATCAACCCAGGGGGCCTTAGCTCTGCAGACAGAACTACTGGTTCGTATGTAAATTGAAAATTTCGCGGCTCGTAAACATTGTTAACTCTTAGGAAGGTCACTAGAAGTCTTCTCCACACACTAGTATTGTACAGTCACAATAAGAAGAGGTTCGTCACCTTAAGGTCTATTTTTGCTTGTGCAGTAGTTGTTTTGTGTGAAGACTTCTTACTTAAACCTATTTGTTTAGTCTATACCAGTATTGCGTTACCGTGACAACGATTCTCTTTATAATAAGATTTATAAACAAAGAGAAAATTAATGCGGACTGACTTTGACAGTTACATAAAACAAATTAGATTTATGTTTCTAAATAGCCAGGCCATTAAGAGGTTTCATGATGAGGTAAACTAGACATTGGCCAAAGGTGAATGGTATTGTAACCTTTGTGATCATCGCATTAAATACCAGTATTTAATAAAGTAGCTAAGTAACTGCGGTAAGATCAAAAAGTACCAAGTGTCCTTACGTGATAAAGAAAAATTTTTAAAACTGATGAAGATATTCTTACCATGACTATACCTAGGCTTCTCGTAACCACCACCAATGCTACGCGATCGAAACGTCGAGGTGAATAAAAACGTGTGTTTTTTTATCGCGAGTAAATCCCATTCCTTTTTCCATTGTTTTAGTTCGCTTTCGTTCGCTCTCATTCGTTTTACTTTGTCCCCGTCACAACGTGTTTTCAGCTACCTACTTGTCTCCAAGTTACTTGATATTGGGATTGCTAAGCTCTAGTAGAAAATTACAGAGAACATTTTATTATGTCTCGTCACAGATTAAAAGGGCTTTAACGCCAAATTTAAATTATAAATTTTCGCTAAAGACTAAACTTGAGTCGTCCCTCTAATTGGAAGGTCTTTAGAAATTTTGAGCATCTTCGAACTGTATTGTAAAAAGTTTGGAAGTGTTCTGTTTAACCACTGCGTCAATTAAAATTGGTATTCTTTTTGATGGTTAGCTCCGCTTTGAGATGCATAAAACTTGTAAAATATTGTTTTTGTAGAATAAAACTCCTAAACAAAGCTACTGGCTGCGTCCTTTATAGGTATAGTTAACTTCCTAACATTTTCGTGTTTTAATTTTAGCTACAATATGTATGTCTGTCGCCAAGCAGTTATGTGCAAGCATTAGTCAGTGAAATTACTGAGCATGTGAAACTTAGTACCTAACGTCTTTGAAAAAGTCCTTGGTCTAGTACTAGCGCAATGCAGTGCGGAAGGCGTCATGCAAACGACCAGTTCTTATCGTTATTCAATAGTATAAAACAACGTATCAAGAGAAAGAAAACCTATAGTTAAAGATTTGCCTACATAACGCACTAGCTCACAGTTTCATCCGCGTTCGCACAGACACCATTATGTTATTCAAAAGCCTATGTTACTCTCCGGTCCATAAACTATATCTATGCCAAAAATCACGTCGATCCGCTGTTGCGTTGCTGCGTGAAAGAAGGACAAACCAACTGACCAACAAACCTGCAAACACACTTTTGCGTTTATTACAGCACTGACAGATTATACCAACTACAACATACGTAAGCCATACTCATAACCTAGGAATCAATACTGCTCAGCTTGAGAAAACAAATCTGTTATTCAGTAAGACTAGCTTATTCGAAAGAAAGTGTTCGTCGTTGTGCGGCAAACAGTCATAAATAATTACTGTTATCAGAGAAACTAATAAATTCAGAGGCTGAGTTCTCAAAGTTTCGAACTCATCTCGACAGACGGTTAGCGCGGTGCAGTAAACTCTAAAATGCATAGCGGGAAGTTGGTACCGTTTTCATGATGACATAAGTTGGGTGCTTTTGTATGTACAGTCATAGTAAGAAAAGGTTCGTCACCTTAAGGTCTATTTTTGTTTGTGCAGTAGCTGTTTTATGTTAAGACTCCATGCTTAAACGTGTTTGTCTAGTCTATACCAGTATTGTGTTACCGTGACAACGATTCTGATAAAAAAGATTTATGAACAAAGAAAAATCATCAACAAGATTTATGAACAAAGAAATCATCTCATCTGAAATTGTTATGTACAAACTTTTCACTATTTTTCGTGTATTAAATAAATTTTAGTGTATTTAATTTATTTATTTATTTAATTTATTTTAATGTATTTAAGTTTTGACGGAGGAATTTGACCAGGGAGTGAAAGAGACAGGCCGTATTTATGTTGTTGTATTTAGGCTTAGGCGAGATAGTGGTCAAGTGGGCTATCGAGCATAAAAAACCTTCGTGATTATTTTACCTACATCTTTGACTTCCTCGACGGGCTATATCTTTCTATCCTAACAAGCTATACTAGACCTTATTACCATGAGTAAAATGTCTTACTTTCAAACTGTGTACTTAAGTCTTCAAGCAGCTGTAACAAACTTTGCACTCGCAGGAGTACGAGTGCTTGTTTGAGCGAGTTTGAGAGCAATAAAAGTTTTATAAGATTTCTAATGTGAACCTTATTATGTTTTAGCGATGTTATGTTGTATGTAAAGGTGGCATTAGACGGGTTTCCTGTCAAAATAACCAATGTTTTGCAACAAGCGCAGACTAGGCCGACCATACACGCTTATGCATGTTTGCGTTTGCTGTCAAAATAACCATGATTGTGCAACAAGCGTGGATTACGAGATGATAAACGCGTAAGCACGGCTTGATGTAAGATCATCAATAATCCACAAAATAGACAAGAACAATACAGCCAGATAGTGCTGTCTCTTTCACTACATCGAAGCCCTACCTGGGCTACATACATCACTTGTTCAGCACAACGGCGTAATTACCTACGCGGTAATTACCGCGGCTTACGCACTAAACAGGCAATGGTTGTGAAACTATTTTTGTGAGTAGAGGTCTTTGTGTTCCAAAGTTCTGAGTGGCACTGCAATTGTTATGGGCTGGCGTTATGCTCGTCTTGTTACCCAATAGTAAATAATACGAAGTAGTGTTTTTATACCGGCTACTTAGTAAATTAATCTCGATAATTTATTATTGTTGCTACTTGCAACAGCATTCTCCCAATAAAAGATAACCATTTGATTTGGTTCACATGAAAAATTGTCTGCACTTACGAAAGTTGAGAAACATTTAAAACACCAGAATATTTTGTTTATTTATGTTAGCTCACTGAATGTTGTTTCAAATTTTTCATCGTTACTCATCTGCAGCTTGTAAACATTTAGTGTACGTGAGTTATAGCAGAGCAAAGTCACAAAACTGTCTAAAGAAGTTGAGCATGTTGTGACATGGTTCTGCCTAAGAAACCGCTCCGAGACGTGACATGTCATGTCGTGTGCCACGCACAACCCATACCTACTGCGTGCCAGCAAATTGCACCGTAGGTGTAACAACGTGTATAAGGCCGCCCATATACGCTTTGCAATTTTGCGTTTCGCTGTGAAAATAACCATGATTTTACAACAAGCGCGGGTTTTTTTTATCAAAGATATCTAACACACAGATGGCTAATACGTCCAAATGATGAAGGCAATGTAAAGGCGTCATGAAGGGTACTTTTTGATTTATGATCCAGATAACGCCTCTTACAAAATTACACTTATTAGCTAACAGGACTCAGGAAAGGAGTTCCATTCCTTTTTAGTAATGAGCACATTATAAAATCTGACTAAGAAAGCGTATATCGTGACCCATGGTATGTCATTGACTCATATTATGGTGAGTACAATGTGTCGCGGCCACAGATGTGCCATGTGTCATGGCCACAATATTTAGTTGCCACAGATGACTATAGCTAGTAGTTATTGTGGTCATACTCCGCTGAGTTAAAGATGGAAAACCACAGACAATTTTTTCCTTAAATGGGTCTGTGGTTTTTGATTATTTTCTCATTTTATTTTTTTGTAATTTGTACACACTTTATTTATTTGTCTGACTAGTTTTTTTAATTAATTGTGTTATTTTAATACTTTGATTGTTGTTATTTGTATACTGTTTTTAGTTGCTTTTTAGTCGTCCTCACATTAGTGATCGACTGAAAATCAGTTACTAGGGTTGTTGACCTTAGTTATGTGCTGAGTCGGGACCTTTTCCTGACATCACAACATTACATTGTTTATTGTTAGTTTTAAATTATATTGTGTTATTTGTAATCCAATGTGATGTTGTGTTGTCCGGAAATAAATGTATTTTCTTTCTTTCTCTTTCTTTTCTTTCATGGCGCCTTAACTAAAAAGCGTTATGAGGCAGTGGAAGGATGTCTAGGGCAACGATACGTAAAACTGTCTCCTAAAAGCTATTTTGCAATAAAAATAAATATGTGCGCTATTTACTGTGCTATAAAGATTTGGAAGATATAAAACTGATTTACGATGTTTTCAATGTGGCGGAAATGATACATATTTGAACGCTGTGTTTATTCGCAAGTTACGTTTCCCGTGATAATTCCCGCTAGCATTTAATCATCTGGTGTATATTTTACTAACCTGTTATTGCTAATGGAGTAACGGGTTTAGTGCAGAATAAAATAATAAAATATTGTATTAAACAGGGATTTTATTTGAACAGGAATAGTAAATTAATCTTTTTATCGTTTAGAATGTAGCCATGTTTGTTTAGCGCTGTGTGGTAAAAGATAAACTAAAGATTCAAGTTTTTTTTACTTAATTATTATTTCGAATAGAATTTGCTATGTGTACATTTTTTTCAATGGGCTCTATACCTTTATTAACTAACTACAACTAACTTAGCTACAACAATTGGATCTACAAGTTATTTGTAGGCCTATAGATAATCTAAATGTGCTATCCCTATGCCCCATTGGATTCATAAACTGTTCATATATTATTACGGAATTTGCAGAGGTTGGAAAATTGACAATCTGATACGTGTTTTGAAAAATTTTGACAGCTAGACGTGACGTGCTTGCGATTGGATAGGAACAAAATTATGTTTTAGATAGGATTTCATACAGTGAATTTAAATGCAAATTGAAGTGGCCATGAGCAAAGCTACTTTTAATCTAGTACGAACGCTCATTCTAGTTTACAAAATATAAAACGGGTCACGGGCCCGTTAGCACATTCCCCGCGGCCCCGTCAGTCGTCAGCCCCGGCGTCCCTCAAGCCGGACCCGCCTCGCGGAGAGGAAACTTGGGGCACGGCTCAGGCGATGCACCTAAACACGAGCGCATCGTCTCCACCTAGGGAAGTGTTGTTTACCCTGCTGTAAGGCTCTTTTTTCACTCCTTCTAAATAGCTCCATGCTATAGCTCTGTGAAAAGACAGCTGGCGGAACCTTAGTCCACTTTTTGTAGGCGTACGCCAAAAAAGAACGCCTAAATCGAGTTGTGTGTGATTTCCACACTCGAAGTGATATTATGTGGGTGGGCTTTTTGCCGGTTGCGGAAGGTGTGACAGTGGAACATTGATTAGGAAGTATCTCGATGTGGCGGAAACATGATTAAAGAAGTAGGTATTAGGTCGAATAATTCCTCAGAACATTTCCCTTTGTAAAGTCGGACTCGTTGTCCCCATCAATTGCTTCGCTTAGCATTAGGTGAAATTACAATCAAATGCGAGCCTTTACTCTGAAAAACAAGAACAACTCGTCAATTACCTATTATACAAAAAATCCGCCGTATAAGCTGCGTATTAATACTAAACTGTATTTTTTATACTTTGGTAACGAGACGAGCTTGTCGTTTGCCTGGTGGTACGCATAACACTGGCCCATAATAATTGCAGTGCCACTCAGATCTTTGAAACAAAAGCCTGCGTGGCACTGCGGTGCGCTCGTGCAGCGTGCCCTGAGACATTAGATAATAAGTCTCATAAGCCCAGTAATTTCACTGGCTACTCTGCTCATCAAACCGGAGCACATGCTTGCTGCACATTACTGCTTGGGCGTTATTTCACGAGCAAAACGATGGTACCAGACAGACACTCGCTGGAGAGTTAGTCTTACCATCTAAACTTAGATTCTAAACCCTACCCTATGTCACTCCCGCAATTAAAAAAAATGTAATGACACATCATTATGTCAAACCGTCTCGCAGAATATTACTCTCCTGTCCTTCGGCATTAGAATAAAAAATAAAACAAAACATACATTAATCACATTTCACGCCGTTTTAAGTTATCTGACCAAAATAAATAAACTTAACTGTCATCCGAACGAAAAGTTCCATCATCCTATTGGGTTTGAGCATCGAAAACTTTCGGGTTGGAATAATACGTTTATTTTTAGCCTCGGAATAATATTTTGAAAGCCGCGCGGAATGAAGTACAATTTCCTGAAATTTCGAGCATAAAAGAGCCCGAACGTTACTTATCTGTAACTTGACAGCTAAGTAAAACGGGTTAAGTCTTCATTGTGCTTGCGTATTGTAAAATTTCCCTTTTAGATAACGCGTATCGCTACAACTTGGTAGGTTTTTAGGAAGCCGCTTTGGGAATATGTTTTGTTGATCCGTCAACAAATGTTGATCATGTTTTCAGCAAATTTTTTTAAATTAATAATCTCAAAAATTTTTATCATCAGGAAAAGATCAACTGTTTAACATAGGCCCCCCTCATAAGAAGGGTAGGGGGATTCGCTTAGTAGGAGTCTTGTCTTGGTGATTGTGTTAGGTTGTGATGTTGATTGAGGAAACTTCTGCTGCCCATTCCTTGCATAAAATAAACTCAATACATGTTTATATTTTTCAGATTTCTGTCTCTCAGCTATCTTATCTATCTATTTTCTCACATTAATGCAGTGGTAGCTAGATAGGACAGCAGTAGAAAATACCCTTTCCAAAGATCAAATCAAAATTTTGGCGTTAGAACTCTTAATAAAATTGTTACGAGATCAGTAAAAAAATGAAGAAATAATAACCTGACAGCCCTCGTGGAGAAGTCAGTGGTCTTAATTTCTGTGTAGCGTGGGTTCAATTTCCGTAATGGAACAATTCTTTTCTATACTATTGACGATACGAGCAGATCGTTTGCCTGATGGTAAGCATAATGCCAGCTCATAACAGTAACACTTAGAACATTGACTCTCAAAGGCCTACATGGCAAAGCATTGCGCACATTGCCCTGAGACAATAAACCCAGCCACCATACTATTCTCTACATTACAAAATGAAACCCAGACTAGGATAAAATACTTTAGTTCGAAAATGATAGAGAAACCTCGTTCCGTTTAGGAGAAGGGTTTCCAATCCGACGATCCAATCGCAGGACAATAAAACCATGACGTTACTAGTAGAGGACAGGACCGATTCATTAAGCCTCGGGGTAGGTATCTTTTCAGGTGTTCAGTCATAGCGGAAACAAAAAAGTACGTTATGTCTATAGAGCGCTACCGAACGTAGCTTGTGTATATTATGTGCATGAGGTCAAATTTTTGCCACTGGAAAACTAAATGCGTATTAAATCACGATTCAGAAATATTATAATAACGATTCGTCGAGGTGTGAACGTGTCACTGCCATAATTGCGCTGTGAATGGATAAATTATCGCAAGCGTGCGTGTAGGCACACATGCAAGCCACGTTGGATGAATCTGACATACTTTTCTGTTTCTACTATGCTCAGTTCAGCAAAACGTTTTTTGATTGCATTTCATTGTTCACTAAAGTAAATTTAGGTTTTCGATTAAGCGACAAGACTAGCCGGTAGTGATGTCATTTTTGAAAATTTGTTAGTATATTTACCCACGTACGATAAGGAAAATTTAAATTTATCATAAGCATTTATCTATAATATACAAATAAATAAAATTGTAAGTGTCTGTTTGTAGTATGAAAATAACAGCTTTTCACTAAATGCATATGAAAGTATATACGGTACGTATAACAAAACAAACATTTTTTTTTTAATTTTTGTCTCTCTGTTTATTCCGGATAATCTCCGAAACAGCTGGACCGATTTTGATGAGACTTTCACTGGCAGATAGCTGATGTTATAAGGAGTAACTTAGGCTAAATTTATTTTAGGAAAATAATTAGGTTTCCGCGCAAAAAAATAATAATCATGAAATGCAATATCTCTCCGCGGGTGAAACTGCGGGTAGCAGTTGATATATGATTAACAAGTCAAAAAAGAACAAAAAATTTAAGCTTACTAAAAAATACTTTATTCACGTAACTAATATCAGAACTCTTTGTTCAAAACCCGTAGGCGACTAATGAAGCATCGTCAATCACGACTAGTGCCGGCACGCACGGCTTTATTGTCACACTCGGCTTGAATTGAAGCCGTTCCGTAATTGGATGAGTTCAACCCTTACCGCGTACGGTGCATTTTAGTTTGATCTTTTAGTGCTGTTCTATGTCGTTTGATGCATTTTATGCATGATGTAATCTCTATGTTGTATTGTTATTTATGTTTTGATTAATATCCTAATCCGCCTGTCATCACCCGCAGGGTTTACCTGAAAACCAGCGTCGAGTGTTTTATGCACACGGCATTTATGCTGAGGTGAATCCTTTTCGGCGCCACATCACTGCAGATGTTTTTTAAAATTTTGTTCTATGTTATTTTTTTATATCGTTGTTAACTGTTTATCTTGTCATTTTCTCCTTATATTCTATTTACTTTGTTGTGAGAGTGTCGAATAAATGTTTTTTCTTTCTTTCTTTTTTTCTTTCCTTTTAGTTTCATCTGGATGTAGAACGTTGAAACATAGTGGAAACAGAAAAGTGTGATATCTTTATAGAGCGGTACAGAGAACGGTTTTGAAACATACAATATTTTGATGAAATTTGCAATAATTGTACATAGTTTAGGTTCTGGAGTAACACATATGCTATAAAGACTTATACCTACCACGCGGGCGAAGCCACGGGCAGAAGTTAATTTACTATAAAAAATAAAACACAAAACGGCCTTAGCGTAAATACACTTCCGAGAAATCCAGGCGATTAGACAGCTATTACACAAAAAGACATAAATAAATAGTCTTCAGCAAAACCAAGAACATCACAATCTTGCCGTATACAGCTAAACAAGGGAGGCGGTCGGATTGAACTGTCACTAGTGACAAATAGCCAGGGAATTTACGTGATCGATTATTCGTGTGTTGTCGATTGATTTACGAATACGTGTTGTTTCGTAAATTAAATCGATTTCTTTACTATAAAGTAATAATAATGACTTTATTTTTTAAATACCCTTATTAACCAGCTTTCTTAGCTGACTTAGCACCCAATACCCGATCCAGTTGAATGATCCGTTAAAAAATATGCTGGATCCAGCTGCATTGCTGGATGAGGTTTTCCAGCAATTGCAGTATCTACTACCCAATTAAGTAATTAAAGATTGAAGCCCTTCGTGATGTGGTGCTGGTGGCGGATGGCAAGAGTCTTTTGGATGGTGAAAAAACCAACAAGGTAGTGTCGAGCCAAGTAGGAGAGAAAGAAACGTTACTGAAAACGTTGAAATGTGAAAAGGATACATGTTTGGCTATCTTGACATGATGAGTTCATGAAGACAATCATATCCGGAAAGATAGAGGCAAGGCGAGGACGAGGGAGACCGAGAAGAGCGTACTTAGACCAGATCAGGGAGAAGGTGGATGCTGTGTCGTACGAGGAGGAGAAGATCCTGGCGGAAGGTAGAAGCAGATGGAAAGCACTCATTCCTAATTCCTACAAAAGGAACACTCTTACATTTTAAATGAAAGACTACCCAAGTGAGAATTAAAAACGCCATGTTATGGTTACGCCACAAAGCTATTCTTTACCGAAAACTTAAAATCATTTTAGGTCGGAGTTCACCATTTTGAGCCGAAGTTCAGTTATGAACTATATTTAACTCATGAACCGTGGATCATATGGTCAGGATCATATCGCATTATTTTAAAGAGCATTTTGAGATCTGCTGTCGAAGCTAGCTCTGAATTGGGAATTGAACTAACGATCACGTGATCGTCGTTCATTTCGCTTTTGATGTATTCCGACCTTAGCAATCGAACTATATTGACTTATAACTTTATTACTATTGAGCCATTATCGCTTCATAAAAGAAAATAAATATTTAATGCATGCGTATTTATTTGCTAAAAAGCAAATATAGACAGCGAGCTGCATGCACTTTGCTACGTTTCTCTCCCAGTGCACTTTACAAAGTGTATTTATATTTTCTATTTGTAAATTACGTTCACTGCTCTTAATGGCTATGAGGTAGGTACAGATGCAAGTTTAAAATGAGTATTTTGTACCTCGAATCACCCTTTGCTTACAGTGTTACTAATAAACTCTGTGTAACGATTGCATAGTTACACAATGTTTTGTCTCTTTCGATTCAGTTTAAAATTGATAAAGAACGACAAAAACAAAAAATTGTGCTAAACCACCATTATATTTATATTCATATTTATTAGTAAGACCCTCAGCGTGGTAGTAAATTTTTACTGTCCAAATTCTTCACATTTTTAGCTGATAAAAGACATCTCGAAAATTTCGTTGCTAGCGTCTATTTTTTTATAACATTGGATAACGAGGCGATCGGGTCGTTTGTCTGATGATGGTAAGCATAAAATGCCAGCCCATAAAAATAGCAGTGCCACTCAGAATTTAGAACAAACACAAAGGCCTGCGTGGCACTGCAGTGCGCTCGTTACCCTGAGACATAACGCATTAGATCTTAATTACCCAGTAATTTTTATATAGAAGATGATGATGTTACAATTGAGATTTTGTTTCACCGACATCTCTAGTCTTAAAATGCCCGGTAACAACACCACGCGCAACCAACTTCTTTGAACATAATAAATATTATGATATATTATTAAAAGCAATGTAATATTGTTTCAATAGAGCCAGCAATGTTTCGTCTATGTTAGCTGTATATCAGAAAAATAACGAAACAAAAAACTGACAGGCCCATCAATAAAATATGAGAAGTGCTGGCGAAAAACACGTAAACATTTCACTGAGGCGAACTCGGGAAGTGTTAAGTAATCCCTGTGGAGTACTCCTGTCTATGAGTTTATTTATTTTTGAGGTACCTATCTTCATATTTTTCGATTGTGGTCTGATATTTATGTGAAGAATTTTTAGATACACGAGTAGGCATTGAAAGCCAACTCGCTAACATTCTAGTAAGATTTACCTTATCTCAACTTTTGAAATTCGCTCCGAAATTATTCTACTATTCACCATCGAGTTTCTTGCACTTCTTCTCGATAATGCCCATCTTCTAGATAGCTTTGGAACGTGGCAACTAGAGTGGACCGCGAGAAGTAGTTTTAGCTAGATTAGTAACCACTTCAAATGAACGCATTTGTGCACAGTAGCTATTGTCTGCCGACATTGTATCAGGGCGACGGCCCAAGCCGAAGTTCGTACTGCGTTTCCCTTAAGCTAGTCACCAAGTACCATTTTAGGGAAATTTTTGAGTGCAATCTGCGATCTCTCACCCTACGGTGACGCTGTAAAGTTCGCTAAAACCAAATGCACCAAAAGCAACAAAAAAATAAGACCTTGAAGATCTTATTCTCATAAAAGTCTCAACATCACAGTGTTCAAATTTATATGGTACTTTCCATTGACCTACAATCACGAAATTTGGCACAAAGATGCTCCCTTTGTAAGGCATGAGTAGTAAAATTACGAACATACATTGGAAATACCAGACTTATAGGTCGGAGTTCACCAAATGTGAAATGAACGACATTCGCGTGATCGTCGGTTCAATTCCCAATTCTGACAGCAGATGTCAAAATGCTCTTTAAAATAATTCGAACTTGAAGCTATATGAACCTCATTTCATGAATTAAACCTAGTTCATCATAGACCTTCGGATTAAATTGAGGTGAACTCAGATCTTATAACAATCTTACAAACTTATACCTCTGATGGTCTGTATCGCAGGGGAAATAAATTACACACATACACAACACAAACATCCAAGACCCGGGAAAAAACTAAATGCTCACCAGTCACCAAACAAATTTGCCGCGGCCCCCATAAACTAATTTAGTGATGGTTTAAACCTTAAGGTGTAATTTCACATTTCTCAATTTAAGGTACCGAACCCAAAAAATTATTTATCCTAAATTAGAATTGTATTTTACGCGGTACTGCATTTTTTCCCGACTTCCTAAAGATAGGGGAGGGTAAATATTCTTCGAGCGTATGTATACACTATGTCTATTTCTTTGGCACGCACTGTAGCATTAATGGTTTGACAGATTCCAATATGAGGTGTTATTAGTTTCGTTTTAAGTGTGGGAGTGACATAAGTAGGTGATATTTTTCTTCACTTTCAGTTTTATTATGCAGGTCGGTTTTTTTATAATGATTTTGTTTTTTATCAGGAAAAACAGCTATACTGTTCTATTTTTTGTTGTCCAATGCGTTCCACTCTTTAGCTGTCTGCAAAATGAAGATCGAAGCAAAACGCTTAGTACAGATAGGATGAATGTCAACTAAAAGTGGATGGCGAATTGCCGTCCGTCTCCGATGATGGAATGGGGAAGTGGAAACCAAGTCATGCAGTACCATTGCACACTCTCCAAAATCCTGTAGAAAACAGAAAGAGTAGCAACTCATTGGAAACTACCTTGTATATTCATATGAGTTTGCGTATACAATTTCACATAACCTTAGGTTTAGTGACCACGTCAACGTTGGTAAACACGCAAAAGATATAGAATGGAGACCGGCTCTTAAGGGCGGATGCGAGGATACACCAAACCATTGTTAACTTGAGAAAAGTAGCTAAGCAGACGAGCGCTAGTAAATGCCAGATGGTAAGACATTTTCCTTCACCAAAAGCACCATCTTATTGTAATGAAGCCCTTGACTCCCTTGAAACCCTTGAAACAACGAGTGACCATCACCTAACCATCATCTCTTCAAATGGTTGGACCTAAACAAATATGATGCGCACCATGATACCATTCACGCAAACGCTCGCGTCACAAATTCTGTGTGCATAGAGGGATGGTGTCACTCCTAACAAATAGCTGTATGTCTCCGCATGGGCTGATTGATTGCCGCACGTAGATTTGTAAATGACATGTGTCACAAACATGGCCGTGTTTTATCGCAAGCTTGTATATTTGGAACAAAGGTTTGAAAACATGCTTAGGAAAATATGAAGAGGAAAAATTGTATAGGGTTGGTTGTAAATTCATATATATAAACATGCCGCCAGTAGGGCTATGATGCGCGCTTTCGCTTTGTCGAGATAGAGATATATATCTTTATGTCTACTGGTCCTAATAGGCAGCGCTAAGAACTCTTCTCGTTATGTCATTCCTATTTTATTTTGAATTTGGAACACTTCTGCGCGAGAAGTCACTTGTGAAGACATTATTTACTCGTGACGACATTATCTCACGTTGCGAATCCCTAGCTCTACAGGTAGTATAAGGACTTCTGTGAGTCTCCGTCTGGGTAAGTACAACCGTTTTGATCGTGGTCTGCCGCCAAACAGTAATGTGTAAGCGTTACTGTGGTTCATTGAGCAATGTAGTCAGTGAAATTAATGGACTTAAGAGACTTAATACCTAATGTCTTAGGGTAAAGAGGACAAAGCAGTGCCGCGCAAACCTTTGTGTCTCGAAGTTCTGGGTAACATTGCTATTGTTATGGGCTGGTATTATGATTAACATCAGAGTAACGGCCCGCTCCTCTCGTGAAATAGAACAAAAGAAAACTCTGTTAATCTTACCATCAACAAACTTTTTATTAATAGAAATACTACGAGTATGAAACATAACAAGAGCATCGAACTTTGAATAAACTAGGTACTTCTACTTCCACTTTCCATAGTTCTTTTCAATCATAAAAATGGACGCGAAAACAAACTTAATTGAATGGGAGTTCTTTTTAAAGAGGGTTGAACTTTAAAATGAACAGTGATTCCTCATAGAACTTGTTTTCAAACTTATAAGTAGTTTTAAAATCTCATCTTTTCAAGCGTAAATGCGAAAAAGTGGAGCGGAAATTATTCAAAGTTGGCAAAATGGCACGTTCCTCGATATGAAGCTTTTACGCGACTGGACAAAAAACAGTGTAATGTTTTTATTAGGGTTCATGTAAGTATGTATGTATCTCTATCTATGCATGTAACATTCTTTACACCACCATAAGTATTAAATGCCTGTACAGATTTGGATGTAAGGGGGATCGTTAGAATCCTTACTTCATACCGAATGACTTGATATGGCAGTCGTGTTTTTATGTAACTTTTGTTAGGTCGACTTTTTTACACTCGGTAGGTTAGTGTTTTGACCACTACCTTTTTACCTTACTGCTGAAGTTACGCAAGTACCGAAGGAAATGTTCTTC
Organism: Crocallis elinguaria; assembly: GCA_907269065.1. Lineage (NCBI taxonomy): Eukaryota > Metazoa > Arthropoda > Insecta > Lepidoptera > Geometridae > Crocallis > Crocallis elinguaria. The sequence goes on from OU026076.1 coordinate 8,183,339, forward strand.
GAACGTATATACATTGTATGTATGTCTATATATTTCTTTAGCACGCTCTATAGCCTAAAAGATTTTGACGAATTTTAACATATGAGGTGTTATTAGGTGTGTTTATTTATGGAAGTGACATGTGGTATAATTATTGCTGTTCAGTTAATGTAAAACAGTATATTAATAGGTGGTAGGACTAACTCTACGGCGATTGTCCGTCTGGGTCGGTACCACCGCTTTGCTCCTGAAGTCTGCCGCCACGCAGTAATGTGCAAGCATTACTGTATTCCAGTTTGATGAGCAAAGTAGTCAGTGAAATTACTGGGCTTATGAGACTTAATACCTAATGTCTCATGGTAACGAGCGCACTGCAGTGCCGCTCAGGCCATTGTGTTTCAAAGTTCTGAGTGATACTGCAATAGTTATGGGCCAGCGTTATGCTTACCATTGGGCAATTGACCGGCACGTCTCGTTATCAATTAGTACAAAAAAATTACTTGACGGCCGACTACACTGGCAAAGCGGTGATACCAGAGGTACACTCGCGGATGAGTTATAGTCTTACCTTCAAATATTTCTTCATCATCATCATCAGTCGAAACATGTCCACTGTTGAACAAAGGCCTCCTCTATAGAACGCCATTAGGATTGGCTACTCGCCTTTTGCATCCTGCAATGGTACCCCACGGTTCTAACCTGCAGACGTATTCTAAACTCAATTCGACAGGTTTCCGTTCGGATCCACATTCTTCGTCTCTGTCATCTTGAATGTAGTTGACAGAGACGAAGAATGTGGATCTGAAGGGAAACCTATTGGATTGTGTTTAGAATACGCCTGCAGGTTGTCGTTCCACCTAGTTGGCGATTAGCTAGGTTTTTATTGTTCTGTATTTCCATTCAAGTTACATTCATCGTCAAATAGACGGTTATTATTCTCTACTATCAACGGCTAATATTTTGAAAAACAAAAGAGAATTTCTAGCCTTTCCATTATATTTGGACAGAGAAGAAAAACACTTTTATTTCTTCCCTATAAACATTAATTAGATTTGCTTTTATTTGCAGTCCTTCGTAGTTGAAAAGGTGGGGTGATATAATTAATCAATCTTTTGATCCGGAGTCATTTACCTCGTCTTTTGATAATATTAAGGGCTTTATAAACGCGAATCACGGTTCATGATTGGCTATGAATAGAGAAAAGGTGGTGATTTAAACGCGTGATTTTGGGGTTCATTTATGAGCCCACATATACATATACAAACATACATTGGGCTTAGGAGCAATTCACCAGAATCTCAATTCACCATGTTTAATTTGTGATTATGTTAAAGTGTACAAGGTGTATACGTCAACAGTATCAAAAGAAAAATATACCTCTCATGTCATCAAAATATCTTTCATTATTACAAAGCAGAGTCACCTCGTCTGCCGCAGGCTTGACGCGGGTGCGAGCTGCGCGGGGGTTAGTGACAGCTGGTTGTGTCGTGTCATAGACCTACTACCGTTAGGGTGCCCATATTCTCTTGTTATTATCTTGCAAAGTAAAACATTTTACTAGATTTTTTAATTGATATGGATTTATAATTACTCCCTGTGTTGTTTATGAACGCAATACGACATTGTATTCGAATATTGAGCCCGTTTACATATACATCCTGTATAAATAGGATGTACGGGAGTGGATAACCCATCGGAAACATCATGACTGTTCAGAAAATAAAAAATTACCTAAGTTCATTAAAAATCGCAGAGTTTTCGGGTGTTTGGACATATTGTAAATTTTTAAAAAGTGTCGTTCTGGCTCTCTCTTTTCGATGCCTTGATCATAAATCAATGAATTTTTCCAGTATATTTTTGGAGTTGTATTTTTGGATAAACTTGCTATCAAATGTAAACTTTCATATTTGCGCCACAGTTTTAGTTTTTGTTCAATGAAAATTGTGTTAACTTATTTCTTTTTCGTAAGTTTGAGCTGTTGTGGTTGTGTGGTGGTGTGTTGTGGTGTTCTAAAATGGTATAACATGTTATTTCGAGCTTTCAATTCAAAGAAAATTACTATTAAGATGGACCAAGGTCTATTTTTTTCAAATAAGAGTTATAGATACCAAAATTTATTTCATTTATTAGAATTAGAATTAACCATTTTAATGACTTATTTAGTATAGTTTAGCTATTTTGACCTTGATATTTCAAACAAAAATACGAAAAATTGGGATAAATCTTGTATCTTACATTAGCGCTACGCACCGCACCGCTCCATACGGCTCCGATTTTGTCGAGAAATTATTGTGACTATGATATTTCGGAGCTGCATAATATGCATTCTGTAAACACATTTCGAACCTCGTAGAGCTGAATCCGCGGTGAGCACAGACCTAAAATAACGGTACATTCCATATCTATGGCATTGAGATTAAAATTTCGTATTCTGCAGCACTCGATAACTCCGGTGGCGAATCACTGACATGCGTGCTGATGAATTTTACTATGTTGAGTGAGATTATGACATTACGTGGTCAGAAATGACGCACATAAATTGGTAAAGTCATTTCACTTCTGCTCCGAAACATAAACAGAAATACCATTTCAAGGTAAAGTGGATTCCACTTGAGTGGATTCGAACTTGCGTTTGGATTTTTACGGAATGACTGCTGATTTCTTAGTTTAGAACTTGAGCTTCGAAGCTCAAGTTCCAAGCGTTTAGCATTGTGGTTGCTATTATTCGAGGGCCCCACTTGTCAAGGTCTCCATGTCTTCCTCAATGACAATACCTGACCTTGACTACCTTGACTACGCAAAATCATGAGTGACGATTCCTCACTTCTGTTACAGCTTATAGACATACATAAATTTCTCTCAAAAGTAACAGAATAAACCACTGTAACAGGGTTCTATTTCCAAAACCTGCCAAGTATCATATTCTATTATCCGAAAGGCCCCAAGTCGTAAAAACTTATTATTGCTATATCTATACCTACTCTCCCACGAACCTTGGCCGGAAACAATCTTCCCGAAGAATGGCGATTGAAATAGTTAGAATTTCATTTCGGACTGTAAATAAACAAGCGGTCCAAGAATGGCATACCTTTTGTGGCACTTTTTGAACGCAATAAAAGTTAATAGAAATACGTCCTTTCCTGTTGGTGAAATTGGGCTCAAATTGAAATTGTTCAATAAATATTTGACATAGTGCAGTTAAGATGGAGTCAGGCGTCTTCCTTCAAAAGTCATGAAAACTTTCAACTAAGACCAAATAGTAAAGAGCAAGGCAAATAGAATAATAATATTAATGTTGAAGAAAGAAATTAAAAACCCACTTCCACCTCCTGGCTCCGTCATTAGAACTTCGACACCAAGTGCAACCTATTTGAATCGTCAAAACAAATCATATCAGCCCAAACTTGGAGAGTTTACTTATAACCACTGAAGCGTTCCACTATCCATCTCCTGGCTCTATCATCAGATCAGCTCCATGATACCAAATGATTGCTTTGTCATCCGAACTACATATACATACAAAGTTTCATTCCGATGCGACAATTAGAAGTAGGTTAAAATTGTCTTGAACTAAGATTTTATTACATTGTTTGTTACTTACAAGTGAAGCTACAAAGAGTGTTAATAAACAAAACATAAAAATGGTCTAAAAATTATCCTTTTCTAAGTGTAGCCGAGTGGGAACTTATGCATCTTTTAATTAACAGCAAACACGTTTCTAAGGCTAAGATTCAGAGACTACTGCAAGTGTGGACTTTTGCTTCCATATGTCAAAACTGTATACAATTTAGACATAAGGAAGCATGAGTCCACGCTTAGATTCGTCTCTGAATCTTAGCCTAAAATTCAAGCAGCATTGCTAGTTGAATGCCAATACATCTCTGTACATGTAAGTCGGCCAGCATTTCGGTCACGTGTTGCTTCGACTAAACAACCCGATAAACCTTTAAATTTTTTGCTTTTTCGCGATTTTGGTACTGTTTACGATGCGATGTCTATTGAGAATATTAGCCACGGACGGTTAACGCTCAATGTGAGTTTTTCCATTGGCTGGCGCTGATACTGGCGACGCCACGACCGCGTATAAATTTATGAAAACAGATATGAACGAGTTTCCACACTGACTATCGATACAATGGCAGTACTGTGCTGGCGTATTACTTTTTTTTATGTACTATAGATAGGCTTGCGTTTGACCATTATCTCACCTGATGGTAAGTACGATGCTCGAAGATGGAGCACGCTTACCTAGAAGATATCACTAGTGACTTGAAGATATCCAGGTTATAGTGATCAGGGAACACAGACTCAGGCAAGGCGGTACGCCAAATGAATGTAGAAGCAAAACGCTTCGTGCGTAAAGGAGGAATATCAACAAGGTATCGATGCCGTCTTGCCGTTTGTCTGGTCGTCTGATGATGGAACTGGACGACTAATCTATACTTATATTATTTTATAGAGGTAAAGTCTGTTTAACACTCGGGCAAGATAGTGGACAAATGCTAGCCCCTACTATAAAATTATATGTACTTTACAGAAACTAAAAACACATTTCCATCTCCTGGCTCCATCATCAGAATCGACACCAAGTGCAATGTATTGGACTCGTCAAAACTGATATGAGCCTAAACTTGAAGGGTTTCCCTGTAGCCACTGAAGAGTTCCACTAGCCACCACCTGGCTCCATCATCAGATCAGCTCAATGATACCAAATTATAATTTTGTCATCCGAATTATATTTACATACTACAAAGTTTCATTTTCGACAGTTTCAGATACGACATTTAGAAGTAGGTTAAAATTAACTTCTAAGAGTTTATTACATTAATTGTTCGTTAGTTACAAGTGAAAGAATAAAAGTGAGTTAAAAAGTCGAGTTTATTGTACATTGGCTAATGAGACGAGCGTGTTGTTTTCCCGATGAGCATAACGTCAGCTTATAACAACTGCAGTGTCAATCAAAACTTTGAAACACAAAAGCTTTCCCAGCCCTGATATGAAGTGCGCTCGTTACTTACCATGAGATATTAAATAGTAAGTAATTGTATTTTATCATAAGCTGCGTAAATTCATAGGATTTTTAAAGGTAATCTTTATCATAATCAGTTGACGTTTATAACGGCAAGTTATAGCCACGATATTATTATGTAAATCTATTTAATTTTTGCTTAAAAAGAACTAAATATTATACACACATCTATTTATAATCTTAATCTACTAATCCGTTACCAGTAGGCAACGTTCCCAAAATACTGGCAGCGCTGCCACGTTGAATGGCAATGCTTAATCTTTGAGACAAGTAGAGGCAAGCATTTTTTGTCACGTGTGGCTTCGACCAGACACCCTGAAAGTTCTTTAAAAAGTCGATGAGCTCCAGGTCGTCACGGCCCAAGTGTCTCAACCACAAAAGGCTCAACTATATATCTGCTATCAAGACCATAGTATATATATCATAATATAATATACCATATTTGCATCTTTTGAGGTTCTTAGCGGATTTAGCTGCCGCACCAGCCTTAGTTTGAGTACCAGGAAGATGTGACGGCGCAAGGGTGTCAGGTAGCTTCCCATACCAAAAGTCGCCCTATCTTCCACTGAATAAGAGTCATTCCATCGGGTCTTTGACCATCGTCACGTACGGGTACGTATTTTTGCTTCATTACTACCATTCCAGGATCAATCAAGTTAATTAAACGCCAAAATCACTTTATTCGAACGCAATTTTTGGCTAAGAAAATTAATTCAATGATTGTCAAAACGTAGGCGAAGAGATGCGCATAATGAGCTATGTCAATAATTATCGTTCCAATTATGATGAAAATGAAGCATTGTTCAAAATTTTGACGTGAGCATTGTTGCTTTTGAACTGTCTTTCCCTTTTTCTCTTTCTCTTTCTCTTTTTGTTCGTTCGTCTCGCTTTGATCCCTGTGCATTTTGAAATGGGATGGATCGTTAGCTCAGTTACTTTGACTTGTGATAGAGTTGTTGAACCGACTTCCAAAAAAGAGGAGGAGGTTCCAAATTAAGTAGTAAGTGACATTTCTATGGCTCAGGGCAAAGAGCACAATGCAGTGCCGCGCAGGTTTTTTCCCTTCAAGGTTTTGAGTGGCACTGTAATTGTTACGTGGTGGTAACCTTAACATCAGGCAGATGACCAGCTCGTTATTCAATAGTATAAAACACCATGTGATTATGATTATAATACTTACGGCATTTTTTTTCTCTAAGTATTTACATACATAACCTATACTGGGAAATATCCGTAATAGTTATTTAGTGTCAATAGCCTCCTTCTAAGTAGATCTTATTAGGAAAACCATAATTGGATTCTTTTTTATCGCCCAATACGGGCCAATACCAATACGGGTTTAACGTCCAAATAGTGCCCCAAGCCCATATAGGATTTGATTACACACTCAAGAGCGAATGAAGCCTGGACCGGTTGCCTCCGAGAGGAATCAAAACAATCTCGACCGTCCATTAGACACCTGATACGCCATTTTTACGCCATATCCTGCCATTTATCTAATGCTTTCGCTGTATAACTAGGCTTGGAGACGAGCACTTAAGGTTTTTAGTTACTGGAAGGCGGGCGGATAATGACGATAGTGACTGACATGACGTTTGATTAATCTCGATGGAGAGACATATCCATTTATCAAGGGATGGGACAAAAAGTTGCCATTGGCCTTGACGCGCGGCCTCGCCCCTCTCATCGCATGTGAAATGTCCTTGAACCATACTGTCGCAGTAGGAAAGATCTGGACAAAACGAAAAACAAGCTTGAATGACGCATATAAAAATAATTGCTAATACACTCACACTATAGGATTTCCTGTGTCGCAGATGACATGGACATAGACAGAAACACAACACACATCCAAGACCCTGAGATCAAAGTTTATGCTCGGAAAGTTTTCCCGGTAGGGAATCGAAACCGGGGCCGCACGCAGGTTTGAAACCAACTTAACCAAGGAAGCATAAAAATGAACATATGTCTACAACCGATAAATATTAAATCGAAGGCTGCCTAATAGACGGTCGAATTTCTAAGAGCAAGTCTTTAGAGGCAACCTTTGAATAGGGGTGAAAGGTAAACCTTTACAATTCTTGTTTATCTCCTAAACTCTTTCTCACCGCATGTTTTAAATGGAAGCTTGATTTTCCTAAACTCGGTAAAGCTACCGATATATTCTGATTTATTTAATTTTAATACATGCCAAACAGTGTATGAAATAATGATATAAAAAAAATACGTTTATACTCATGAATGTGTAAACCACACTCATGCACACCCTGCAATAGGATTTCCGGCATCGTAGGTGGCATGGATACACTTACAGAACACATGTATGCCACGACCCGGGACACTCGGGTCGTGGCAAACATGTCTGTGGTGAGAACGTGTTCATTACACAAACTTTTCCCGGACCGGGGATTGAACCCGGGACCTCGCTTTGGAGGCAGGGTTGACTCAATGTTTCCGGACAGGCGGATGATCTAACAACCACAGGTCATCAATCATCGCTTCTAAAAAGTATACCGCGCGCTGTTTCATGATCCCCGCTGTTTTGAAATCTGTAAAATTATTTCTTTTCACTGTGTTTTCTCAGGCTTTTCGAACTAATATAGCGTAATAAAAAGACATTTGATTTTCATGGGAAAATGAATTTAATGACGTCATAAAAATATTATCGGAGTTGGATGATGAAGCACACACATCCATACTGCATTTGCTACTGCCACGCCATGTTAGAGTACGACAGACCGTGAAATAGAACGAGATTATGTGAGTAACGGTGCATGATATCGTAGTTGCTAGTTTAAAATGTATGAATAAGATATGTTGCTTTCTGTGATTTAGCACTAGCTGCTGCCTGCGGTTTCATCCGCGTGGAAATATTGGATTTCGTGGTTTTTATTTTTTGCGCGGAACCCTAATTCTTCTTCTAAATTTAAAGTAGCTTAAGTTACTCCTTGTAACATCAGCTATCTGCCAGTGAAAGTCCCGTCAAAATCGGCCCAGCCGTTTCGGAGATTACCCGGAACAAACAGACAGACAGAAATTTTAAAAATGGTTGTTTTGTTATAGTTACCGTATATACTGTAATATGCATTTGTTAAAAAGCTGTTATTTTGATATTACAAACAGACACTTCAATTTTATTTATTTGTATAGTGTTCTTAATGATCTAACGGTTTTTATTATAATAACAGAAAAAGTAAACAACATAACCTAAAATAACTAAATAAAATACACACTAATTTATTTACAATCTTAATCTAATAGTATATTTGTATAAGTAGTTAATCTTGGTGTAATTAAAAGAATTTTCTAACTTTAATCGATAATAAAAATGACAAAGTTACCTCTAAAAATAAGTAAATTATCAGAAATATATATACTAGCTTGTGCCCGCGGTTGTCACCCGCGTTACCACATGAACCGTGCATGTTTCCGAGATAAAAAGTACCCTATGTTCCTCTCCGGTCCATGAACTATATCTATGCCAAAAATCACGTCGATCCGTTGCTCTGTTACTGCGTGAAATAAGGACAAACACACTTTCGCATTTATAATATTAGTAGGAATAGGCAGTAGGATATCTGAATAAGAAATGAACTATCTCTGTTATTAATGAATGTACCTATATCGAAAAAATAAAGAACTTACGCATTATAAAATTACGTATTATATAATTACAAAAAACTTAGTTGTGGTACATTTTCAACTAGGCATCTAATGTTGAAGTAACCACGCTTTTTTGGCTTTTTACTCAATTTACGTGTGTAGCGGACTTTAATGGCGACCACTCGGACACACCGATGGGTGCAAAGTAACAAATTTTTATCGAGAGGTAATAGCAAAGCGAGCACTAAAAATGGCCTACCACCAAGCAAATAATGACGTGATTGAAGGTGGCGCACGCTAAGTATAGAAAGTCGGCAACAGATTTTCAAGGTACAGACGGCTGCAATAATATGTGTACTCTTCCAGGTTTTGAAATACAAAATAAAATAAATAAACGCTTACACTCATACCCCACACTAGGATTCTCTGTGTCGCAGGTGGCATGGACACACATAGATACACAGCACAGACATCCAAGACCCGAGAACAAACTTTAAGCTTACACAAAATCTGCCCCGGCCGGGAATCGAACCCGGGACCTCTCGCTTTGCAGGCAGGCTTACTACCAACTTAGCTACGAAGCTGTGAAAATCAAATATCAATATCAAAACTAAATGATTTTTTATAAATAATATGTTTACTTCATATTAAGGAATATGTAACTAATTAAATTGTGAATCGTAACTAAGTATACTACTTATTTTAGCAAAATCATTTAATCACATACATTTGAAAATCTGGAAGTGAGTACCTATATATTATTGCAGCCGATTGTATATAGCTTAGGAATTATTAGGAAATGCATTATTTACTTTTTTAGAAACGATTTTTTTTTATGTAACCGAAACTTCATTGAAGGATTAAAATTTAACCTACGGAATGGTTTACAGCCATCATAGCTTCCGTACATTCGCTTCATTTTAATCCGACTCCTAGTTTATGACTTGTACTGAACCCCATTTACACCTAGACCGTTGTTTACTGTCCTCCATTTTAATTAGGGGCCCAGCCCTTTTAGCGCTTTATGAATACTGTATTACAAACGACCAAATTAATTTACAACCGGGAGTAGACAGTGATTGATTTACAATTTTATAAGGGTGATTTTAATTTCTCGGTTATTTGGGAGAGGTTGGGACGCTTTGTGTTTGTTTTGAAAGTCTTGTCTGAGGAAGTGAAGGTTTGAAGAAGGATTTGATTATAACATCAACCTTTCTTGGAAGGTCGGCCCTTCTGAAACGGGAAGTTCCAAGGAAGGGTTGATGGTGGCAATTAAGTTACCTTCCGTTCTTTTATTTATACCATCAGTTCCAACTCTATCCTACTCTGTGCTTGAGTTTTGTTATATTCTGGTATAACATGATGGTAGAACTTGTTCTTGGCCGTTTAGTCTCTGCTAAGAATAGTACCAACCCATCTCTTCCCGTGTGTGCCGTTAGAGGCAGATAAGATAATATTCAGGGAATGAGCAGCAGGATTCTCCTCAGTCAAAATCGTAATCTTCTGAGATCACCAAGACGCCTGCCCAGTGTGGTGCATTGTAGGAAAATCGCCCTTTCATGAGGGAGTGAGGCTGTTGATCAGCAATAGAGGTTTCCCGGCTGATGATGACGAGAGTTTTTCTAGTGATCAGCTCTGGTAAACTACCACCTTAATGTACAAATATGAGGTCGAGCGTAGCTTTGTGTGCAGGCTTCTCCCATTCTAGTCTAAATATTTTACTTCCCGCTTTCGATTACTAGGTACTAGTCGAGGTCATAGGAGCTAGGACTTCAAAATCCAGTGAATCGACTAGACCTTCGAGTTTGAATTCCACAAGACGTGTTTGCTGTTCACCTGCCAAAATTACAGCAGTTCCTAGAAAAAAAGTACTTCGACTTCCCGATAAACGTTCCCTCTGGCAAACCTTTATCGGGAAGTCAGTATAACATATTTGACATAGTCTTACTTCATCATCATCTGCCGGAAGACGTACACTGCTGAATATTGGGGGTAGTTTTCCATAACACACAACGCTTGACAGGCTGCTTTGTGAACGCAAAAAATTATCTTGAATACCAGCCGAGGATCCGGATCTATGCTCAGGATATCCCCTTAGCCCAGTCATATATATTCATACCTATACACAGGGAACGCACGGCAAACTGGATTTACTTACGCCTTTGGCGTAGCTACCCGAAATGAGTCACAGGCTTCACCACAAGAAACATCATCATCATCATCATCATTCCATTACGCTCAACTGCTGAGCCTTCTTTCAAAAAGAGATATGGGCCATAGTCCGTCATGTGGCCAGTGTGGTTTAGTGGATGGATACACGTAGACTCAGTATTTTAAATCAGTTATACAAGTTCATCCAAGAATTCTATTCGCATTTTATATTCACTACCTCAAGCTATGGCAGTCAGTCTGTAGCCCTGCCTGCACTTGTGAGGCTTCACGTCCTTACTTCAATCTTCTTACGCCATATCCGGTTAACACCTGACTGATATTGAACTAATTCTAGTATACTGAGTAATACTTTGGCAATACAGTTTTTACATTTTTATTAACTGTCTTTTAAACTATATTATTAATATTGTTTTATTGTGTGTGTAGGTATATTATTAATTTTGTTAACCTGACGTGATATTTTAAGCGTAGAGTAGTATTAAGAAATTAAAGTTCAAAACTGTTTAGTATATTGACATGTTATGGAAGCATAAATCCATACTTAGATTCGTCTTTAACTCTTAGCCTAATGTCTAACTTTTAGATACCGATTTGAAAGTTTTTTTAATCTAAATCACGGAATTTTTAATTAATAATGTTTGTTTCTATTTCGAACGAGTCTCACCTCCAATGACAATAATTGATTCTCTTCTAGCGACCACTCTCATAATACATGGACTTAAATTTTAAGCTCATTTCTTAGCATTAGTAACATTTTAGAACCCTTTTTTGAAAATGCGGACGAGTTTCGTGCCCTTTTTCTTGATCGGTCTAAAACAACTTACAACAGGCACGAAGAGTCATTTTCACTTTGATGAATGCTGGGCCAATGTGATAATTTTGAAATTGAACTTTTAAATACATACGTCAAAAATACTATTTTTTTAAAAGCCAAGTGAGCATCTTATTATCTCTCCAAAATCGTCTCATTTCATTATTTTTTCTCCTAACACTAATTAACATAATTTTGTTCCCAGAACGAGTGCCTCCACGGAGCTGTGACTTCCCTAACTAAGAACCAAGCGGAACACTACGACAAATACAATTGCCTGTAAGTACCCATCAAAAGACAATTATACTTTAATATTCTCCATGGTTTCCTTAAATTGGCGTCTTTTTAGGCGGTTTTTAAACTTTGTGCGATGTTTAAGGTGCGATGCGATATATCGGTCTAATACGAGTGGAATACTGTTTGGTGTAATATGACATTGACAGCCCTGTAAGTAAAGAGCTGAGGTCAATGAACTCAATATTAATAGCGTGGCTCGTAGCGGGCTCGATCCCCATGAAAGTACAAATATTTGCCGAATAAAAGGGCAAGTCAGTATCGTATTTAGGGTTTCTGAACTATTTTCCTCATAGTTTTTTTCTTGACACTGGGAATTTAATTTATTGTCTAGAATCTGTGTAAGTAATAATAAATTTCCATACTATTTCCTGATTTAACGTTAGAATGATTCAATACAAATAAAAATGTACCTAATATAAGTGTCAGATGTTCAATAAACTTTTGTTTTTTTACAACTTATAATATTAGTCATTGCAAATGAATTGTAGTTTTTGGTCAGTTAGGATTTTGTACAATCTAGTAAAGATAGTAGGAAGAAAGCTATTTTACGGCCAAATTATTTTAGAACTGTCAAAGCAAAAAAAGTGCGTTCTATACCTTTACAAAAATACACACGTTTACAAAACATTTATTTACAAATTTACAAAAGTAGTTGATCGTATTATATCGTATTCAGTTTTAAAACGAATTCATATGCGACGATGTATGGAAATCGCATAGCATCGTAAGTCTGAACACCGCCTAAACTCAAAATAGCGCTAATTAACTTTCTGTCTCGGTCGGATTATATTTAATTACGGCGGCTTCTTAAATTAGTCGATTAACTTGCTTAAGAGTTTATGTAACGCCAGTGTCTGTTGTTTAATGCTTTTAACGCTATGTTTAAAACGTAAGCGTAAATTGAATGGCTAATTAGGTATGTCACGCACGTTCTCTCTGCAATCCTTTGAGACTTTTGATAGCTGTTTCCTTTGGTTGTTTTGTTCAATTTTCGTAAATAAGGGCTAATTTCGGGATGTTTGCTCTTTTCCTAACGTTACGTGACATAAAGGGGAAATGTGAATATGCTGCGTAACATTATATAAGCAATTACGATGTTGTTAATTATAAATCCATATAATTAAAAAACACTTACAAAAATGACATTAGACTGCAAGGTAATTACGAGAGTATGGACACCTTAACGGTAGTCGGTCAATAACACGACACAGCGAGCTGTATGCCTCCCGCGTATCTCGCACTCGCGTCAAGCCGGCGGCAGATGTGGTGAGTCTGATTTGTAATAATTAAGGATATTATGATATTAGAGGTAAAAAAATGTATATTTTTCTATTGATTCATGTCATATATTCACATGTATAAAAAAAAAAATTCTCTGTTGATTCTTATCATATATTCACATGTATATTCACCTCCTTAAAATTGATACCCGTTACGTATACACCTTGTATAAATTAGATATGCATTCAATAAAAATATGTTATTTTGATATTACAAACAGAAACTCAATTTTATTTAGTTGTATGAATAGAAATATCTGAGTAGGTACTGCTACCTACTGTATATTTACTGCGGGTCAAACGAAATAAAGATAAGCAACTATCTTAGAGGCACTTAAATAGACAAGATAGTCAAAGTAAAGCAACTCAAGGAACAAATTAGCAATTTAGGGCCACCCAAAAGAAATTACAGAGCAATCTAGTAAAAATAGATGAGTTTGTTTAATCGTAATAGAATCGTTCTTGGCAACATTTAGACAGTAATCGAAATATTTCAATGCCAAAGGTCAAATAAAAAGTTTTTTTTAATAAAATAAAAATTGGTACAATGTTATAAACCGAGTGTAGGTACTGATTTTGTGATTCGTTTCCTCGCGCCACTATTGGTTGAACGTGTTTTCAATACTTCTCCGAGTTACCTACATATTTTATTACTAGGTACGTATCCAGACTCCAGAGGTTGAATCGAACTAGTAACCTCTGGATGATCTGCTCGTCCATTTATGAATGACATACTGAAGCACGAGTCCACGTATAGACTGGTCTTTGAATCTTAGCCTAAGTTTCATTGTTTTCACTTTCGATCGAACGAACAATATCAGTTTGAGAAACAAATAATTAAAAAATCATGACTTCTTCTCTAGCCAGTGTCAATTAGGATGATGTAATAATCATCATCATCATCAGCCGAATGCCTGACATCGCCCTCCCCGATAAAGATGGGATTTTGCCATAAGACACCGCGCCAGGCATCTTAGTGATTGCAGTAGATTATGATGTTGACCGACAAGAATGTCCATTCCCTGGATATGTGGGAGGACTAACTCTTCTGGGAGTGTCCGTCTGGGTTGTTACCACCGCTTTGCTCGTGAAGTCTAACGCCAAGCAGTAGTGTGCAAGCATTACTGTGTTCCGGTTTGATGAGCAGAGTATCCAGTGAAATTATTGGGCTTATGAGACTTAATACCTAATGTCCCAGGGTAACGAGCGCACTGCAGTGCCGCGCAGGCCTTTGTGTTCCAAAGTTCTGGGTGGCACTGCAATTGTTATGGGCCGGCGTTATGCTTACCATCAGGCAAACGACCAGCTCGTCTCGTTAACAAATAACATAAAAAAAACCCTTAGCTGACTTTTACGGCACCGACGGGAAGAGATGGGGTGTTACTATTCTTAGCCAGCTACATAGGGCCACATGCCTATACGAAATAAAAGTCTATGGTAACTTTATAAGCGTTTTACAATCTTACAATTGTACTTTTTACTAATGTATAAAATTTTGTCCACAGACGAAGATTGCCAGACGACGTCAAGACTTGCAGGAATTACGCGTACTTACAAGAAATTTACGACGCAGTGCGGGCGACAGACAGTGAGTACATCCATCTCTGGGCTTAAGTGGATTTACTGAGATCCTGCTTATGAACTAACATTTATTTCTCTGTGTTAAGGAACATTTATTACTTAGCAAGCTGACGCTCACGCGTAATCAAGAGAGATACACTTACAGAAACCGTACGAAAGACATGTTGAACTGATATAATATACTTTGTCTTTGAAAATCATCCACATATTTTATTAATTTCCTTCATGCAGTATGTGATATGAATAATTATTCAGCCAGTTTATTGTAGTGAAAATTAATACTTATGACCAAATGTGCTAACATTTGCGGGCCATAGCTGATCCCACTCCAACGAGAAATCCCGAAGATAGTTGATGTTGAGGGTTGATGAGATCTTAACAACATGAACTCTTATAATAATGCTCACGTTGGCCGATAAAGGTACGAGTAGAAAGATGAGATTATTATTCTAATACTAAAGATAATTATGATATTTTTATGTTTACATTGGTTTAAATTGACAAAAATACCAAAGTTTTTAGTGAAAAAAAAATCATTTACGTTACAATTTTTTTTATAGAAAAGGCCACATCTTATATTCGACCACGCACTATCTGACAGATTAGTCAGGTGACAGGTGCAGTGCGGCGTAGTGCGGCGTAGTCGCAGGCCGCAGCATCGTAAACAAAAAGCATTTTTTCCTCTGGTGCGCAACGTGACTGCGCCGCTTTGTACCTAGTTCAACATAATCTCGCAGTACAGCAACGCATACACTTCGAGCCTAAAAATGTGGACGCTGGGCGCTGGGCGCTGGGCTCCTTAACAAAGAGAATTTCTACAGGGCAATTTTGATAAAATTTCCATGGAAAGATTTATTAGGACCCGCCCTCGTCCCCCTTAGAGAAAATTACGTCGTTCCAAATATATTCCATGATTATCAAGCATCTAAAATATAGACATATTTTTCATGTCGTCGTTATTTTCATTGAAAATTCCAACAAAAAGATTATTATTGTGAATTCATCGTACAAAAGAGATTTCCTAGAAGGTACCAAAAGGGATTTTTGAAGCTACAAGAAAATTACAATTAATTTAGGTTATTTCTGTTGTATTCAATGAAGGGCGATGTATGGCGATCACGCCCCGCAACACAAAAATACTTAATTGTATTTAAAATACCTCGTAATAATATCTAAATAATTATACGTGAATAAATATGTACCTATAATTATTTATATATTATTACTATTTTGCCAATATTATAAATAAATAAAGTTATAAATTTGTGAGCAAATAAGGTTAACAGCGAGACCCAAACTAGACGAGAGCCGGTGTTTTAGGACTGACATACAAATTTGTTTTAATTAGGTATATGATAAAAAATATATATCGTTCATATAAAAGATGTCCAAAGCCGTTAGAAAAAATTTTTAAGGCTATATCAGATCAACCGTCAAAATTTGCATTTAGGAATATTACTAGTACAAACTTTTAAATAGATTAAAATTATATATAATTATTATTATTTTCATCATAATTTAATACGTATAATTGTTTTAGAGACTAGTTTGTAATATAACTCGTTATTACATATCCACTGTAAAGTCACCTGTTCGTAGGCCCGTATACTACTTATATGGATAACCACTAGGTACTTCAGTCTTCTTTTTTTTATATTTATGTTGTTTGGTAACGAGACGAGCTGGTCGTTTGCCTGATGGTAAGCATAACGCCGGCCCATAACAATTGCAGTGCCACCCAGAACTTTGAAACACAAAGGCCTGCGCGGCACTGCAGTGCGCTCTGGTTACCATGATCAATCAATCTCGATCAATTGAGGGCATAGAGAAAAAAACAATACACATCGAGGTTAGTCAAAACGATATTTTGATACTAACTTGTGCACGAGTAGAGTTTCCTCTCGCTACCATAAATTATTCAAATTTAAAAAGAAAGTAGGTGTATATTACTTCCCCCTACAAAACGTACTCCTTGATTCGTCCTAAGATTAAAACCTGTTCAATTGTCACAATGAACCCTTTTCAGGTGTTCTCGCTTTTGAAGGCTTTTTATGAACCTTTGATTGTTATTACGTTATTCTTTACGTTATTTTCCCTTGTGTAAGGTTTTTCTCCAATTATTTCGAAACGAACCATGATCACGTGTTACATAATTGTAGATAAAATAATGATTTGATGATGATAAAATGAGGATTACTACAAAAATTAATTAGAACAAGCTATATGTAGGGAAAATGTTGGAGATATGTAAAATGTAGGATATTTTTTTTAACATCCTTGAAGTAATGCTATATATTATACCTACTTATAGCTTCTAAACATCAGTATTAAAATGGTTTTGCCCAGCATTTGATATAGGATTCACCTTATGGCACAAAACAGAGAGATGCGTTAAAAGGCTTTAAAGCGTTTTGTGTGAGACGATTTCAAAGGGAGAGATAGTCTTCTGAAACCGTCTGATATAATTAATATTTCCTTGCGACGGGTTACGTAAGTTCTCGTGACCATTTAGCGCACATTTAAGTGTCACTTGAACTCACTCTCACTCTCTCTATCTCTTTTTTGTGCTTAATAACGTAGCTACATGTAAAATAGTTTAAATTACAACAACAGTCGCATTTGCTGTTATTGAGTTTGTTATATTATGTCCATGCTGGCGACATTGACAGCAGATCAGAAATGACTTCTAGCTATTTTCTATCGCTAGAAGCGGTTTTCAAGCTCAAGTTTCTCTTTGATTAATTCGTAATTAATTAAGCATTCCTCCGCATGTCACAAATCAAAATAATGTCATCTTTATTCATATTCAGGTAGCTCATAATTTACAGTCCCTTTTACTTCAAATTCCGGGGCCCATTTAGAGGTCTTCCAGCTGTCATAACCTCCCATTTGGTTTCGCTTTGGTGCAGTATACTAAGATACAGTAATAAACCTAGGTATACCATATCGAAAGTGAGCCAAAAACTTTGTGGTTGTAAAGTCCTTGAATAATGAAATGTCTTGAATAGCCTATGTTAAAACGTTACAAATAAAACAAGGTGCATGATAAATTGAATATATTATTTATGTATTATATCACCTTAAAAGTTAATCATTGTTTTTTTTTTTTTAGTAGTTCGTCACTGAAGTTTTTTATTTAGGCATCTCCATTGGTACAACTAACTAACATCATTGTTTGATATAATTTAAAAAAATGTCCCTATTTTGGTAAAGGTTGGTAATTTTTTTATTGGTTTGAAAGCTTATCAATGATAATCAATAATCATTTATTTGATAATAACAATATTATACCTCAACAAGAACATAATAAAATAAAATTAATCACAATAATATTATGTGAAAATACTGCATTGCAGTTAATGTAATAGAAAGTTTTTAAAACTTATAATGTGACATATCTAGTAGTAAATAATTGTATCCGTATCGAAATCGATTTTGTTTTAACTAATATTTTGAATAGTTTTAACTAATAATTATTTGATAATGTTAGAGGTATGTATAGGCGGGGGAAATAGAATGCCCGTGGACGTAGTAGACGAAACAATCGTTTATTCAGCAAAACCCTAGGATTCCACCAAATTGGCGGTTTATGCGAGGACCGGGTACCGTCCACAAAGCCTATAAGAAGCCTAAAGGAAGACGAAAATTATGCAAGAGCCAGTAACCCGTCAGTTTATGTAACTCGAAGCCTGATTGAAGTAACATAGCTCGCAACATTAATCAAGGCTAATGAGTTCACCACACGAACCTTTGCCATCAATTTGATTCGGTATAAGTAAATTCCGGTCGCACGATATGAGCGTTATCACATCACACTAGCGACTTTTGATGAGATGCTCACACGGCGAGCTCGCTACGCACATGCAGCGAACTCGCTATATAAGTCATGTTTGCTTTTTGTTTGTTGTTTTTTGCAACAAGCTCGGATTACGAGGTATTACACACACACGCGCGTCTTGAAGTAACGTCATTAAATATTCACAAAACAGACAAGAACAGCAATGTCGCCTGACTAGTGCTGTCTCTTCGACTCGCTCTCAGTAAATCATAACCATACGCTCACTTTCTATTTTGAACGTTCAGAACTTCTGGTCAGATCGCCAAAGACCCGATGCTCATTTTAAAGTTTTACAATTTGAAAAGTCTAGAGATTCCGTACTGTTTAGAACTCTACTGTGCTTCCTTTAAGTCAACTAAAATGAGACATTTCTTTGTAACGACAGTCATTATGCAAATGATTTTGTTTCAGGTGTTAGCACTAAGGACTTTATGGCGAAATTAGGGGAATACTTAATATTAACAGCCTTCTCACACAACTGTCGACTGGAGAGGGCGTTCAAATGTCTAGGCACCAATTTGGCTGAGTTTCTTACTACACTGGACAGCGTGCACGATGTTCTACATGATCAGGTAAAATTTATACATCTTTTTTGTACTCGATAGGTTATAGGTTTGATCGGCTTTGGCCACGTAGTCCGACTGCTTCGCCCGATCGGACGACATGCCACTATCACCCTATGAGGTCGTAGATGGCAGATACGCTAAATCTAGACAACTTAGATACTTATTTGGCTCAACGGATCAGCATTGCGGTTCAACGAGGCAATGCCAGCAGCATGCTGGGTACGCTTCCAACTGGTAGTGGGCTAGAACGTTTGGATTATCTATAGGCCTATACTTTGGTTTGTAGATTATCCAACTGTTTTTGTAATTAGGTTAGATGTAGTGTTTATTTATGTATTAGATAGACAATAAAGGCAATAAACCCGTTAAAAAAAATTTCACTGACTACTTTGATCATCAAACCGGAACACAGTAGTAATGCACACATTACTGCTTGGCGGCAGATTACACGAGCAAAGCGGTGGTACTCAACCAGACGAACACTCGCAGAAGAGTTAGTCCTACCACCTAGTGTTCCACGCGTGTGAAACCGTAGACTGTAGCTAGCATTTATAATACCATTGACCATTGTCAGTTTCCATTAAAATAGTTGATTGGATAAGACAATATGTAGCGTCCGCAATCCCTGAGGGCATATAGCCTGAGTTTTGACGATGTGATGTCGTTTTTTCGCGAAATACGAAATCGCGAAATGATAACCGAATCGTATTTTTGCGCGTTGAGCCATAGCATCACAATAATTTTAGTAGTCAGATTTATATACAGTTCATACAAAACTTTGTTACTTTTTATAAATAGGAAGGAACCGGTCATAAAGGGTGACGCAATGCTGAGCGTGTGGTCGCCCGATGATAGAACGGAGTTAAGTAACATAATTAGGTTACGGAATTCGATCACACACTTTCCGAAATGTATTCTGTTGATTTTAGGAGCGTTTAACTCATAGATATGTGATGTATCGTAATTTTTGGTCTGTGGTTTATCTACGCCTCACCGCTTTTCATACGAACCTTCAAATTTAAAATCCGAAACGAACAAACCGATGTTAATAAACTTAACTTCGCTGAGCGAGAAAAGCGAGCATGATCGACCGTAGCACGCTCGCTTTGCTCGCTCGGCTCCCGCGTTGTGTCAGTTTAAACATAACCTAACCTTGTGTTTGGGGCCAATATAATTATTTACATTTTGACCAAACGAGATGCAGGTCCTTATTTAGTTTGTAATAGCGCATTAATTAGCTTGTTAAGATCTATATTTATTTTGAACTTTGAATACAATTTTAAGTGCAGTCATGACTAAAACATCTAGAACCATTGTAATTTTAGAATTTCTTTTTTTCATACTTACTTATTTCTGTTTTTTTTTTATTTAGTACTAGCTGCTGCCCGCGGTGTCACCCGCGTGGAGATATTGGATTTCATGGGTTTTTTTTTGCGAGGAATCCGAATTATTTTTCTATAATAAAAGTAGCCTACGTTACTCCTTATAACATCAGCTATCTGCCACTGAAAGTCCCGTCAAAATCGGTCCAGCCGTTTCGGAGATTACCCGGAAGAAACAGACACACAGAAAGACAGACCAAATTTAAAAAATTGTGTTTTTGCTATAGGTTCCGTATATACTTTTATATGCATTTGGTAAAAAGTTGTTATTTTGACATTACAAACAGCCACTTCAATTTTACTTATTTGTAAGTATAGATTTTTCTTTGGTAAGAGGGCTTTAGGGTGTCAAAATATTTTTGTTGGTTAAATTTCAATTTTAATTCACTTTACGCTATATTTCACAGGATGACGCCCTAAAAGACGAGTCTGTGGAATACGAGGCTAACTTCGTGTGCACCACCTCTCAAGAAGGCAAAATCCAATTACACCTGACGACGGAGAGCGAACCCGTGGCGTACCTCCTAGTAGGAAGCTTGAAGGCGATAGCGAAGCGCCTGTATGACACGCAGACGGATATAAGACTGAAGAGTTATACTAATGATCCTAGGAGATTTAGGTAAGTTGGAACACTTGTTTCCTCACAAATACGTAGGTACCAGAATGCGTTAGATCTACAGTTACCTACTACCTATACTTTTTTATATTATTTGTTAACGAGACGAGCTGGTCGTTTGTCTGATGGTAAGCATAACGCCGGCCCATAACAATTGCAGTGCCACCCAGAACTTTGAAACACAAAGGCCTGCGCGGCACTGCAGTGCGCTCGTTACCCTGAGCCATTAGGTATTAACGAAATATAATTTATAGTGCTAACCGACACTAGCGGATGTTCACACAAATATTTATACATCACAAAAATAAAACAATATACTACAATATAAAACAGTATATTCTATATAAATGTATTACAACTACGTTGTATGTGTTATAAAATTCCGAAAGTGTCAAAGTGTTAATTTTGCGACCAAACTATTGTCATTTTTAAACCATACTTTTAGTAGAATTGGAGTCCTACAGTTACCTACTACCTATACTATATTTACAATAGTTTAAATGATGTAGATTTGTTTCATAACATAAACTAAGGGCAGCAATATAGAATGTACTTAGCTAAAATAAAAGTATAGATACTATTTTTTCACCAAAAACTTGTCCGTGTAATCTATCACAAAAAAAACTGCAAATATAACCGGATAAATCAATAGGGATGTTGACTCCATTTTTTATGATGTCAATCAATTCGTTTTCTCATGAGAATCAAATGTTTATATCGCAAAAACTAGAAATCTGGTGCTAGAAAAGCAAAAAATGAGAGTCAAAGTCGGGCGTATCTACTGAAAGCTAAAATGCCCCACATACATTTGACAGAGCATCTGACGTCACTTGTACAATGCGGGCCGTAAACCTGTACTAAAAATATGCATTTTGTTGATTTGGCCATGAAAAATGCGTTTAAGTACATAGTTGTAATTCATTTTTTTATTCATTGCAATGTAAAGAATCTGATGGTATCACTTAAATTACCATTAGATTATAAACAAATCTTTGTATTCGGGAAAATTTTAGATGCCAGTATCTTTGTGGAAATCATAATTTTTTTTTAATTTCATTTTTATTGTGTTAATGTAATGTTAGTAAACCTGTATAATGACAGTAATTATTTATTTTGTGTTTCATGCAACGTCCCTATTCGAACATATACATTGGATTTTACAACTGTGATCCTATTTGTGTAGCTATACTTATATAACAGTAAACGAATTCATTCCTTTTCATCAAGGTCGATTGTATTGCGTGAATGTCTGCGGCATTCAATGCGTTATAATTTCTATGTAGCATACCCTTACTACTTTGCAAGGTATATTGTGCGACTAACCTTTTTATTCTTACAAGGTTTTGAGAACAAGGTTCTGTTCATAGAAAATTGTTTTGGCTTTCTTGTTTTGTCTGGGTTAATTGCGTGGACTCGGCTTTTTCTTGAATATGTGCTCTAGTGCTTACCAAATCATGTTTTATGAAGAGTCTTGTTAGATTTCTTTGAATATGTTAGGAAAGATTACGTAGGTAGTACGATATATCGCGGGAAAGTAAACATGGCTTTCGTGAAGTGTGAAATTATTTTTTGTGTCTAGACATCTCTACATTTTCTTCCAATAAGTAATTCTGACAATAACAACTCTCAATTCGCTATTGGATATATTTGCTATAAAAAATATTATATTGCCATTTACACGTTTTTATACTTTCTATGATTTATTGAGATGAATAAGCCGTACTATAATATAATAATTATAATAAATGCGAAAGTGTTTTTGTGGGTTTGTTGGTTTGTCATTCTTTCACGCAGTAACGGAGCAACGGATCGACGTGATTTTTGGCATAGATATAGTTTATGGACCGGAGAGTAACATAGGCTAAATTTTATCCCGGAAAAATGCACGGTTCCTGTGGGAACGTGGCTGAAAACCGCGGGCAGAAGCTACTGACTGATATTAAACTTTTTTAACATTTGTAAAATAAAAAACTTGGTACCATAATCGCTCTTCATGTTCCAGGTACGAAATAAATGCCATTCCATTACATCAAAAGTCCAAAGAAGATAACGGCGAAGCTCCCAGCGAAGCGGTGACACTCGCCTCGTCAAGTAAAGTAACAGACCTTAAAATTGGAGTCGCCAGCTTCTGCAAAGCGTTTCCGTGGCATTTTGTCGTGGATAAACGCTTAGAACTCGTTCAGTTGGGTAAGTGATTAATGTTACATTACATACATTATCAGCCTCTTTCGCTCCCACTGCTAGGATACGGGCCTTCTCTGAGAGAGAGAGAGATATAGGCCATAATCCACAACGCGGGCCCAGTGCGGCTTGGTGAACGTCAACTTGTGGTAACTAGCGAAACGAGCACTAGAAAATGATCTTTTTTTTTTTTTATTAATAATATTATTTGGTAATGAGACGAGCTGGTCGTTTGCCTGATGGTAAGCATAACGCTGGCCCATAACATTTGCAGTGCCACCCCGAACTTTGAAATACAAAGGCCTGCGCGGCACTGCAGTGCGCTCGTTACCCTGAGACATTAGGTATTAAGTCTCATAAGCCCAGTAATTTCACTGGATACTCTGCTCATCAAACCGGAACACAGTAATGCTTGCACACTACTGTTTGGCGGCAGACTTCACAAGCAAAGCGGTGGTAACAACCCAGACGGACACTCGCAGAAGAGTTAGTCCTCCCACTAACAAAACACAATGTAATGGTCGCATCACGATGTTTTCGTTCACTGCTAGTTCAAACTCATTGTGAGATTTTGGGACTACTGACCCACAGAATGGCGGCTGACTGAGCCATCATGGCTTCAATTTTGAAGCTCAGGTGTATTGGTATATTTATACCACCATCTCATCTGCAAGACGATTGTGTAATCAATTCGTTGTTTTAGGCCTGCTAATATCGATAATGATTGCAGATAGGGACTAACCTCCGTACCCTTAAAGGCAAATTCCAGTCTACCTCGATTCAGTGCTATATATCGAGTCCATGGGCTTTGGTTATTTTTATCAACTTTCGAATCCTGTCCGTCCAGCCGCCTATACGAATAAAGCATTTTGAATCCTCGGCCGCCAATTTTGCAAGGTTTGATTGCTCTAAGATTAAATATAAACAGAGGCAAACTCGAAAGTTGATAAAAACAACCAAAACCCATAGACTGGAGTAGCACTGAGTCGAGGTAGGCTGGATAAGGAGGTTATTCTATATAGGCTGGCTAGTAATTGTTAGTAAACTAAAAAAGTAATATAAAATACGGTGTTGAACAAAGGCCGTGGCTCATAAACCTCCTACGTGTTTTGAAGCAATCAACTTTATACTCGCCTTTATTGAAGAAGCATAAAAAAAAACCTATTACCCACCTTTTACCTAAACACAAAATGTAGCTATCATAGTAAGTATCGGCCGAATCGTTACAAAACCATTCGATGGCTATATCTTCCCCTATAATTTAGGTTTAAGACTGAAACTATAACGCATTTATTTACCTTTTTCTTACCACTTTCTGTTTATGTTTTCCATTATGATAAAATTAAATGAGCACGGAAACTAGACTAAGAGTAAACAAATAAAAACTGGAACGCTATGGCTGGTTAATAGCTGCAAAGCAGGCTAAATAATCTGTGCTGCAAAGAGATAAAAAGGATGCTTATTTTCCTTTGTTTAACCAAAACAAGTTGTGGTTAGAAATGTTTAAAAATAAACTTTTTTGCGTGTGGGAATTCTCAGATGGATTACGTAGGTAGGAATATAGGATCCAAACATTCCAAATCCAAAGTTCCAACTCATGACGTGTGTGGCAGATACGACACGCATACCATACGTAGAGAGAAAAGAAGTTTCGCTATGGCTTAATAATAATCTATAAGTACAATTAAATAAAATTTAAGTGTCTGTTTTTAATATCAAAATAACAGCTTTTTACCAAATGCATATAAAAGTATATACGGTACATATAACAAGACAACCATTTATAAAATTTTTGTCTATCTGTCTGTCTGTTTGTCTATTTGTTCTGGGTAATCTCCGTTACGGCTGGGCTGATTTTAACGGGACTTTCACTGGCAGATAGCTGATGTTATTAGGAGTAACTTAGACTACTTTTATTTTAGAAAAATAATTAGAGTTCCGCGCAAAAAAATAAAAACCATGAAATCCAATATCTCCGCGTGGGTGAAACCGCGGGCAGCAGATAGTTAAATATATACTTATCATAATGTGTTTATTGTGCCGAAAGGTTCAATATGGCGTTCTGTATTTTTTTCTTATCCCACCTTAGCAATATTTGTACCCATATTCGCAATGAATAAATGAATTTGAATTTGTTTATGTTAAATTCAAAATGGTTAAAGTACTCACACCGACTAAGAACACTTGTAACTGCAATTAACTTGTTATAAATGTTTGCCATAAATAAGAGAGATGAATCGTAGCAGTATTACGTTTTTTCATAACAATAATTTTCTTGTTTTGAATTCTAATCCTAACTTTAGTCGTTAAGTTAAAAGTTGGAATAATAAAATTTCCTTTCGGCGAATGCTCGCCATTTATTTCTTTTTGTAAAGTTTTGAGTAATCATTAAACATTTAATCTCGACATATCGCTCGTTAGACTACGAAAAATTGTATTTAGGAGAAAGTTTTTTGGGAACCCTCTGCTCGTATTTAATGTTTTTGCTGAACATTAGTCGTATATAGAATTTTTTGGGCAATTAGTTCCAAAGCTTTTATGGGAATTTTAACATGTATTTTTTTTTGTTTTGTGGTTGAAGACTATTGCCAATTTAGATCCTTATTTTTTTGTTAAAGATAAAGATAAAATAAAGATAATTTATTTCTCAGAAACATGTGAGGTTACATACATACATACATACATATCAGTGCATGTATGCAGATCTTTTTTACAACGTTAGTGTCCAACATGTTTTGCCTAGTAGGCGTACAAATACAGAAGAATGGCTTATTTAAATCTGTCACAATAAAATGAGTTAAAAAAATCGCTTGTGAAAAGAATTTAAGTACGTACAAGAGTCAAAAACACAGATTATAAAAGAAAATAATGATAAATGAAATAAGAAAATGTCAAAAACAATTAAAGCATAATAATTAGCATAGAACATTAGCATAGCTTAGGTAGTAGAGCATAGGGAAACAAAAACTGAAAATTATTTATTTTTGGTACGCTTCGGACTGGAAGAGAGCTCGAAGCTGAAACATCAGGTTTTAAAGGCTTCCTAAAGGCTTGCTTATCAAACTAGCGGTGCAAGTACGGAAGTCGGTTCGATATATTTGTGGAATCGATGATAAATTTATCGAATGTTGCGAGTACCGAACTCTGATCGTAAAGTATTGTAGTAGCTCTATATTCTCTTTGGATTCGACTTAGCTATACGATAACTTATGTCGATAGTATCGAGGCTCGATAAATTATATAAAAAGTCATTTTATCGATTTGAACTGTACATTTTATCGAATTTTATCGATCGAAAAGATCTGTACTTGCGCTGCATAACTCAAAAATGCAAGGATTCTAAGATTGAACCACGAGTACATGGTAGCGGGTATCAATACAAGTACTCGCAAACTTTGTAAAAAAACTTTGTACCCTTGCATAACAAATAACAATCTTCTAGATAGATCTAGAACTAGGAAGTTGGAATGGGTATATATATAGTCATTTCAAGAGCGCTCTTCTGGGGTCCATTTCGAATTATATTTTCTTCGCCAGGAGCTGGCTTCATGCGTCTCTTCGGGACCCATCTAGCATCACAAGGATCGTCTCTAGGCACCTTCTTCCGACTCCTGAGACCACGAGGAGTGACCCTCGACTTCCGCGAGATCCTGAACCGGGTCAACACACCGTTCATGTTCTGCTTGAAGATACCTGGAACATCTTTAGCCGAGGTTAGTACTTTTTCTTTGCGTAACATTGATTCGACTCTTTTAGATTAGGGCTACAAAGCGGGTTGTATTTTGAAACACAGGTCTGCGCGGCACTGCATTGCGCTCGTTACCCTGAGACAGGCTCATAAGCCTAGTAACTTAATCGTAAGTTGCAATAAAATTGTTACTTTTCTTAACTTAAGATGTTCAGTGAAAATTTGATCTATCTACATTTGTCTCGTCACGAAAATGGAACCAAGCAACCTTTACGCGATACAGAAGTAAAATCCATCAACCTACCAACAACACCACGGTGGCTAGCTGAAAATGAGGAAAAAGTATAAAAGTAATTAACACTAGCAATGCTCAAGACAACGCCTTTTAAACAGCAATAGTCCTTATGACGTAGCACTTAAGTGCCAAATGGGGTATCATAAACCTTGACTGCCCTACTGGCCTCGGCCAAAAAATCGTAAACTTTAGTGCTCTCCAAACAAAAATTATATTACGATTGTAGTATAAGAAGATATTAGAAGGTATAAGAAAACTTGGATCAATATTTTGAACTAGTTGTATAGATAGAACTATTTTAGCAGTGCCAATAATAATACATTGTTTATTTGTACGGAAACTTAACCTAGATGACAAGAGATATTTTGTTAAATAACAACTAAACAATATAAGGCATCATTAGAACTTGGAAAGACAACCGAATCTTATACTAGGAGGAACCTTTGTTACAAGAGCCTGTTCATATCAAATAGATAGTTCTATGATTAACCTATACCTATAATGACATAACTAATAATTATTCCTAGTACAAAAATAGAGTACTATACTTTTATTTTTATACTTTTGGAAAACAAACATAAAAGATTGCCCCAGCTCATAACAAATTCGCGCCTCTTTTTGTTGGCCATTCTGGGCAAGTGCAGCCCAGGGGCCTGTTTCATAAAAAATATTAGTCTAATATTATCAGCGTTTTTCTTTTTTTTTTCATTTATTTTATGAGGCTAATACTCATAATATTAGACTAATATTTTTTATGAAACAGGCCCCTGGGCAAGAAAACAAAGATACACTTATTATAGTAGTATATATATAGTTATAGTAGTGTATAGTGCGGGGACCATCATAAAAATGTAACATTTTCCCTTTTTGTCAATAAAAATCTTTTGTATTTTGTAGTTTTTTGCAAGGGCCTCACGATCTATGAGGCCCTTTAGTTCCTAATTTTATTGCGTGTTGTTAATAAAATATTCCTTTGTCATATCACAAACACAGGGGCCCCAGTAATCTAATGTGCCCTGGGCTTCCAATAAACAGAGCCAAAATCACCTTCAAAATTGCTTTTAAAGAAAAATATATTAGAAGAGAATTTCCAATTTTACAAAGAGCACCAACTGGCGTTAATTTAAAGTCTCAGGTGTAGAATCAAAGATAAAAGAAAAAAATAAGTTTCTATCTTCCCGTCAATCGGAAATTCTTTAATATCCTTCGAAGTTTCCCTTCGTTTCGCTTGAGGGGAGTATTTGATGATATTAATCAGTTTATTATTTTCAAACCGACGTTATTACATCGAGCGACTCTCTCCTTAGCTCTTCAAATGTTTCTAACAAAGCGGGGAGATGGGAGATGGGTGATTATCTCAAATTGCGAATTCGTATTTCTTACATCCTTTCTATAATCTTGATATATATAAATTACGCGTCACGTTGTTTGTACGCGATGGACTCCTAAACTACTTAACCGATTTTAATCAAATTTGCACACCGTGTGCAGTTTGATCTAACTTAAAAGATAGGATAGCTTACATCTCAATTTATAGCCGCAAAATTATTTTATTGCAAATTCTATTAGGGTTTCGCGCAAAAAAATAAAAACCATGAAATCCAAAATCTCCACGCGGGTGAAACCGCGGGGCATCAGCTAGTATTATATAAAGAGGTAGTTTGTTTCTTTTGTTTCCGTTTTAATTTATTTACTTTATTACTTTTTAATTTATTTTAATTTATTACTTTAGTGGTTTGTACCAATATCGATAGTGTTTTTCGTATTGAGATAGGTTGTGGACTGGACAGTACTTTTTATCCCGGGAAAATGCACTATTCCGGTGGGAACCTCCAGGAAATTGCGGGCAGGGTTAGTGTATAAACGACTACCTCTTGCCCGTGGCTTCAGACGCGTGGAAACCACAATATATTGTAGCCTAAAGCACTCAGACCGGAAGGGCTCTACACCCGCTTCATTAAAAAAATTTACTATATAATACAACACACAACACACCCATTTGAATTCATATGTACTGCGGAATATGTTCTCCTGGCTGAAAATATTTCTGGCATTACTGACATCAATTTGTGTTTTATTTTCTCTCATCCGCCCGTCGAATAAATTCCGAATCGAGTCAAACAAATTAGAATTAAAAACAAAGATTTCGCTTTGCATGGAAAAAGTTTGGTACAAGTTTGCCAGTTTTGCAGTTGACACACAAAACGATTTGCCTTGGAGGGATTGCCCCACTTCTAAAATTGGATGTCTTGCAAACACAAATTTCAGTGGAAACGTTTTCTTATGTTGGAAAGAGACGGCTATTTTTAAACCGTCTTCTTCACTTCTACTGAAACTTTTATGGGCAAGACAAAGGAAACAATCCCTTATACAGGTTTAAGGCCTATAGTTAAACAAGTACCTAATCTTGAAAGATCATCCTGACTGAATATCATCCCATATCAAAGAAGGTAAACTTTTCAAAGAACATTTTTTATCAATCTTTTCCTGTCAGTGAGATATAACCTGTCAAAGCCATTTGACAGAGCCTCACAGACTAGTGTCTTCGGTACGCCTTATCCGTCCATACTATCCATACTTATACGTTTGTACGTTTGTTGGTTTGTCCTTCTTTGAGATGAAGGTACAAAAGATCTCGTAAACTATCTAAAACATCCTAGTACTAAATACTGCTCCTAGCGTACAGCTTGATGTACAAAATGAAATGAAAATTTAATAAAATTAAAAATAATTTCTAGTTCAAATTAATATTCAAAATGCTTTATTCATCTAGGCCCCAACGGAACACTTATGAAGGTTAAAATAAATGACTGTAATAGCGGGTCCCTCTAGCGCAATAAAAATAAAAAATCACAAAATCAGGGAATGTCATAATGAAAAATAATTTTATAAATGTAATAATTAAAAAGTGTAAAAATCTTTCAACCATTAAGTATACATATATGTGGGGTCAGTACAACCATGTACATACAACATAGTATAACATTGTCCTCTTTCATAAATCTGTATTCATAATCTTAGTCTTATTACGCTTCCACTGCTGGGATACCGGCCTTCTCTTAGGGGCAGCGTAGACGTAGAGCAAACGTACGTTTGCTTGAGCGTCTACGCTGCCCCTTATAGAGAGAGAATGGGCCATAATCAACCACGCGGGCCCAGTGCGGCTTGGTGGATGTCACATGTCCTCCAATTTTGGGGTTCTTGAACATGCGGCTCTAAGAGAAAACCGTATTAATTTCCGTTCATATTCACTATAAAGAAAAGCAATATAAACCGCTAGACACCGAAAATTGCTCCAACCAACAAGTCCTCTTCATAGAGAAGATAAAGTGGAGGGCGTACCACTTCATACCGACCGAGCATAAACACTAGTAAATTATTCCCCGAAAATCGTAAACACTACACGGGTAACAGTCTTAGATCAATTCGAGACCATGTAAAATATTTGCCCAGTCCCGACCGAAACACGCAAACGACGTCAAAGCAAATAATTCACGTCCGGCGGTATAATATTGTTAAGTAAACCTTGTAAGTGCCTCACTACAAAGGGTCTCGGAATGGGAGTGTGTTGGAAAGACCTGAGGGCCTAGTCAACAAAGGGAAGCGTAACGTAGACACGGACAATGGCGCTTCTACTCGAGCGTAGTTGTAGTCAATATTGGGGCACAAACACATCAAGGCAATCCGATGTAGCGGCGCTTAAATTGGCGACGTTGTTCATCCGATTGCGCGACACAAAAATGTTTTTCTCAGCCTATGTATGTATGTATGTTCCTTTGTGGCGCTCTAAAGACACTTGGTCCGATTTTGATGAGTCTTACGTCGATCGACACTTGGGAGTCGCTCGCGACTCGACAGTAATCAAAATTGAATATGGCATCAACTAGATGCCATATTGTGAAATAGAAAAAAAATTAAAGTCTACGAACTAGGTTAAATGTTAGGTTATGCATCATATTTGAAAATCATCTTTAGGTTTCTTTTATAATTTTTCATTTTGAATGATCATTTACGATCCATAACGATTTAACTGGTTAGCAACCATCCTCACTTAAATTTTCCATACTTTTAATAAAGCTGATATTCCTATAATCACATAATTACGTGAAAAATAATTATCATAATATAATTCAATCTTTATTTACGCTGGCGGGTTTTTTAAATTAATATCTAATGTTAGTACAAAAATATTCACCACCAAAACACAAATACATTTCTAAGATTACGATTCCCAAATAGAACACAAATTCTCACTCCCTGACATGCTTGGAGACAAAATACAATAGCTGAAACCTGTGTCACACGAAGTGCGAGCATTGTCAAAGTAAACAGGTAAAGGCTACTGTACAGAAACTGCTCTAGTCTGCTCTAGGTCTCTATTGAATGTGCGAGAGAAAATTGCCCTTGTGAAGTTAGTAAATTGCTCGAGTGTTAACAGATCTTTTCTACTTCAAGAGGTAGTTTTAACTAGTAAATGGGTTTTCAGAGTGCAATCCTGTTTTGTTCACAGATGAACCGTATAATCCTACTAGTCCTACTTAATATTATATAAATGCGAAAGTGTGTTTGTTGATTTGTTGGTTTGTCCATCTTTCACAAAGTAACGGAGTAACGGATTGACGTGATTTTTGGCATAGTTATAGTTTATGGACCGGAGAGTAACATAGGCTACTTTTTATCCCGGAAAAATGAACGGTTCCTGTGGAAAGGCGGGTGAAAACTGTGGGCAGAAGCTAGTTGGATATATTTATACACCAAGGTCAGTATTTTTTTAAGTTTCTAATGATTTAAACAAATAATTAATGACGGATCGCGAACTAATGAATGAAATGAACAAGTCGATGTAACAAAAGTTACATTAAAAAACACGTCTGCCGCCTGATTCACATGGGATGGTGTAGGGTAAAACCCGGATAGTTGCCTCAGTGGGATACTTGCCGCAGTGTCTAATACACTATGTTAGGGATGTTGGGGGTGTTAGTACTTTACTATAATTAGAAGCCCTTCTACCACAGGCCTCGGTGCCATGTAAATCGTCTGAATAGACGTACGCGTCTTGTCCGTGTGAGCAAAAAACTTCCGCGCCGAAACTTTGACGGGCGTCAAAATTATATTGGTCAGTAATTTTCATTGAATATTTTTTTAACTGACTGTGGTTTCGGTCAAGATTTTGTTTATTTGCATTCATTACAGTTTAAATTACCCTGTTTATTACGTTTTATTGTTATATAGTTTTTATTTATTTTGCAAATAAAAAGGGCAAGTATCCGTATCAAAAAGGATAGTTGCCCTATTTACCTTTGCGGATAGTCGCCCTTGGGGCAACTATCCGCAATTACAAATTCTTTAATAAAGCAAAGACTTTTTCTTTAGGTGAAATTCAGTAGGCGACGTTCCCAAAATACTGGCAGCATTGCCACGTTGAATGGCAATGCTTTATCTTTGACCTAAGTAGAGGCCAGCATTTGGAGGTTCTTTTTATTGTATTTTTATTTTATAGTTTAAAACATTAAAACTGAAATACTTACTATTTAATAATGTTAATTAATATTTTATTAGTAGATACTTAATAAAGGATCGATAAACAATAAAGACGGATTACTTAAATTGATATTAAATTTGTTTCTATCTAATAAAATCATAGTGTGGCGTCTATAGCCCTGCACGAGGCAAGTATCCCCGGAAGCATTTTTTCCGTTAGGCTACTATCCGCCACGGTAGGCAACTATCCCTTTTTTGAGAGGTCTAATAAAATAGGATTTACTCGAAAACCATATTAATTATGATTAGAAAAATAGGCTCCTATTAAAGATTAAAGACCTATGTTTTGACATACATGTTGTATTAATCGCAGTAAGTACATATTTTTGAATAATAGAGCCTTTATGAAAAGTGCGGCAACTATCCGGCTTTTACCCTAAGGATTCTAACAATACCCCATACATCCATATCTATTCAGGCATTCATAAGTTATGGTAGAACAAAAAAATTCACATACATACAAACATACATACACGAACCCTAAACTTTTATACAAGAATAGATCTCAATTTGACTCTCCTTTTTCATGTATATCTAAAGTAAGAGGTCCAAATTTATACACGTATTTGAAAGGGTACAATTATAACAAACACAGAGTGTTTCAGAATCAAAACTGATGATTTACATCAAGGGTGAGGCAATAGAAGGCTAATCCACTCCTTTTTATATATTTTCTTATCAGTTTCGACACGAAAAACCTTTCAGAGAGCGTTTTCATAACTTTAATAGTGTTATTAAGGGTTATAAAAATGGTTGTAAAAAACAACTCAACGTGTAAAAATAATGCGTCTAATAAAAATAATCTAACCAAAACCATCAGGCAAAAGAGCGGCTCATCTCGTTACTTCAAAGGGCTCGTTTCCTGCTTTCTTACAAGCAATTATAGTGGTGTAGAATAAACTTCATTCTTTTTTTAAGTTATACATAATACATTATTAATAATAATAAATAATAAACGCTTACACTCATACCCCCGCACTAGGATTCCCTGTGTCGCAGGTGGCATGGACAGTGGACACACACAGATACACATCACAAACATCCAAGACCCGAGAACAAACTTTATGCTTACACAAAAATCTGCCCCGGCCGGGAATCGAACCCGGGACCCCTCGCTTTGCAGGCAGGGTTACTACCAACTTAGCTACGGAGCCGCCGTATTTCATTTATATTACACCTATTTTTTTAATGTGTAACAAACAAGGATTGAAACTCGGCTAGCTTTACATATTCAAGCCAGACAAAAACAAACTCAAGTTCCCCAAAGAAAATTTCGCAAAAAGTAAATGAGAAATAAACATTTTAATCCGTTCTCGTTTACCATCCCTCGCTTTATTTGTAAACAAATATCGATTTATTCCCATCAATTGGTCGCTTTGAAGACAGCTTCAGACTACAACGAAGGTAAACAACTTGAAACGTTATAAGAGACAACGGGACCGAAAATAATGTCGATGGGAATAAAAATAAAACCCCTATAGGAATGGGCTCGTTAACTTAGATTTGTTAGGGAATGTAAATAAAAAGACTGTTTGTACGCCCTCAACTATGTTTACCCAAGGAATTGAGCTTGACCGAAAAGGCTAACCGAAGGCACAATTTATCTGAATGTGTTGGAGAAATGAGAATTTAGCTGGAATTGTGATTTTGAGAGATTTGCGGAAATGATAGTCAATATTTGTGACTTTTATAGACATAACTAGCTTCTGCCCGCGGTTTCACCCGCTTTCTCACATACTATTACTATCCGATCTATGAACTATACCAATGCCAAAAACCACGTCGATCCGTTGCTCCGTTGCTGCGTGAAGGAAGGACAAACCAACAAACCAAAAAACGTACAAGCCAACTCGCATTTACTATATAAATAAATTATGCAAGTATACAAATAAGTATGCACAGATACACAGCTAAGTTAAGTAAGTTAAGTATACACAGCTTTTGCGATATTCGCTTAACATCAGGTGAGATGTGGTCAAACACAAGCCTATTCAATATAAAAAAAAACTATTTGAGTTACACCAAATGAAACTAGATGGCATTGGTAGTGTCTTACCGCGCGCAAGTGTTTCGTTCTATGAAATCATTAGCACCGTCCAATGTTCTGTGCTATGTGAATTCAGACAGGCTTCGAGATAAACAAGCAGAGGATTTACCTGCACTTACTAGTATAATGATATTGTATAACTCTCGACTTGCGCTCAGTAAAAGTTTAGATGTTGTAGACTGTACTTTTTCTCTCGCCTAAACCGACACAAGCTGCATTTGGTACCGCTCTATAAAGATAAAACATACTTTTCTATCTCAACTATGCTGTAATGGTGTGTCTTTACTAATTTTAGACTTGCAGAACCTCTGAGACTTTTCGTTGCATAATGCAAAATTGGATTAAACTATTAAATTATTTATTTACAAAATCATTGTAGAATTGGAGCAATCGCCTAAGGGGCCCCTTAGACGCTCAAGCAAACGTACGTTTGCTTGTCAGAATAACAACGCTTTTGCGTCAAGCGCGCATTTCGAGTATCACGAAATCCGCGCTTGGCGCACAGATTGGTACTCGACTCAGCCATCGTCGCTTAGTAATCTACCTTCGTTTTATAAAGACGGCTAGTACCATCAATGTCCGTATCTTTTCAAGTTGCAAAAAGGGAGACAAAAGCCAAATTTAACTTTGCTAACGAAGGTAAAGTCCGTATACTTGCCCGTTTATTTAGTAATGAACCATTGTTACCCAAATCAGGTGTTTCGTTCGTGAAGAGGATGCAAGTGGAATACTTAATAAGTACGGTCAGTAACAGTTACAGTTTGAGTTCATTCGAACGCGATAAAAAAATAAGTTAGAGTTTTTGATAACGATCTTACGTAATCTTCAAGGATGATAAGTGGTTGAAGGTCCCAAGCCGCATTGGCCCCGCGTGGTGAATTATAGCCAATGTTCTCAGAATTCCCAAGAAGGCTAGGAATCAGGCAGGCTGTAAAAAAATTCTAAAACCAAAATGTAGTACCTATATCTGTAAAGGCGTCTTGCCTCGACCCCATTTACAATGGGACAAGGGCAGGAAAGAGAGATATATGATTGAAAGTGGAAAACCTTTAGAATTTGCACCAGCATGCCGAGTGTGGGTGTCACCGAAATCCATTCACGTGACGATCGCGTTTGTCGAGTAATGCCGTATTGAAAATAACGAGTAATTGTGTTTCAAGAAGGTGCTGCTAGGGGCGCTGTGTGTTCTTACATACAAAATCCACGTAAACACGTTCATTGTAAAATGCGTTAACTTATTGCAGAACTCACACTAAGCTCACAAGTGCACTTGCTGGAACACTAGGTATTTATTGAGGGAATTTTATCTTTAGGGTAGTTGCAAGCTGGACGAACACTAAAAATACCTTCGACCTTAGACTACTTCCACTTGAGGTAATGGCTCTACGACCCAAATCGTTTTAAATTAACACAGAAATCCCCTTCACTAAAATTGTATGTATATTCCAGCAGCTTTTCAAGCGGAACCTACAATCTCTCGGGATAAGTGGATATAATCCGACTTCCGCTACTGATTTGCCTAAACCGATCCTAAAGCTTCGTTCACTATGGACATAGTAGAAACAGAAAAGTATATATTTGTAAAAATCTTTCAAACCCTGCTTGTAGTAGTATGTGTGCGCGCTAGTACGTATGCTACTAGCGCGCATACATACTGCATACTGCACAAGTACAATATTCATTCACGATACAATCTCGGCAGTCTTACCCTTGCCGCAAACGAGCCACGGGCTACAGCCAAACCATTCATTTCGAAATGAAAGGCCCGAAAAACACACTAAAAACACGATCGATTCATCAGCAATTAGTTCGTTAACGTGCAATTGAAAGATCTGCCTTATGTGTTGTAAAGCTAAGTAAACCGAGTCCTACAGAGTACTGCAAAATCTTCTTAGAATGTGGCGCGGTGAGTCGAGAGGGCGACTGCCAAGTTTCCAGGTCACTCCACTTACAATGTAAATAACACCTCTTTGGGTTCACGAGCCCCTGGTCTTCGCAACGAGTTATGAATAAAATATGCTATGTTCATTTACTGAGATGTTACCCTTTTGGTGTTATAATCTGTGTTTTTAGTCCGTGGCTAGTAATCCTGCCTGCAAAGCGAGTTC
Source organism: Crocallis elinguaria (assembly GCA_907269065.1). NCBI lineage: Eukaryota > Metazoa > Arthropoda > Insecta > Lepidoptera > Geometridae > Crocallis > Crocallis elinguaria. The sequence goes on from OU026076.1 coordinate 8,220,353, forward strand.
TAGGTTCGATTCCTGGTCGTGTCAAACTTTGTGGTTACTTGTGAACATAAAGTTTAGTCTCGTGTCTTGGATATGTTGTGTGTTGTGTACCTGTATGCGTCCTGCAACATAAAAAATCTCAATGCAGAGGTATAAACTATGAATGCGTTTTACAAGGATCCGTCCTGTTTTTAAAAAGGACTGAAATGTTTTCAGTGTTCATATGTGTGTGTGAGTTTATTCAACCATAACTTTTAAATGCCTGAACAGAGTCGATTTGGAGTATCGTCAGAATCATTACATCATCCCGAGTGACACTGGCAAGGGCAGTCCTGATTTTTGTACTAAAAAGCTATCTTTAAGTTAAACACACCCTAAACCTATGTTGTGTTCGTGTTTAAATATTAGCAAGCACAAATCTTGATTTAAGTAGTGTCTAACCGTTATAGAAGTCCATTCTGTTGTGACATTTCTAATCGTTTTAAACGTTTATCTTTAGGCACTATCTAGCTAAACAGGCGTCTAAGAGTGTTTTTTGTGCATGTTTATACTTGTTCACAATAAGGATTTTAAAACCAAAGTGGTACTGAGATCTACTGTCGGTCCTTTAATCAATAGTTCAGCCTACAATATGAGCTTCACATTTCGGAGAAAACACCGTAATGCAACCATACGAGTAGTGTGATAATTGGGCAGTTTAGTGCTTACCTAACTTGATACTATTCTCAAGATGAAACCAAGCATCTATTGGTTTGTTCCAGAAGTCAGGCTGTAGAAGTTCCAATTCTGAGTTTGCGTCTGACGTATTAACGAACTTCGAACTGAGATTGTAATCACACGCCATCCCGTCAAGAATGAAAGAAATAGAACCCTTCGTTTCTAGAATTCGTAGCTGAACGTCAAAATTGGTTTGGCAAAAACTTGGTTTAGTTGCTCCAGTTATCTACTGGAAAAGTTGACCCAATTGTGTGAGGAGTTTTATCATATTTGTGGAATAGGTATGTTCAACCTTTTTATGAACATTACTTGAAAATTTATATAATTAGTAAGCTTCTTATGTTTCATAGAACTCCAGTATTTTAGTTTTTTCACTTTTGTATATGCTTTAAATAGTTGTTGCTTCAGCGGTTATTAAAAAGTTACCGGCCATTATCTATACATATAAAGAAATAAAATTGAAGTGTCTGTTTATTATCAAAATGTCAGCTTTTTACTAAGTGCATATTATGAAAGTATGTAAAGTACCTATAACTAAACAACCATTTTTAAAGTTTTTGTATGTCTGTCTGTTGGTTCCGGGTAATCGCTGAAACGGCTGGACCGATTTTGACGGGACTTTCACTAGCAGATAGCTGACGTTACAAGGAGTAACTTAGGCTACGTGAGCGAAGCCGCGGGGCACAGCTAGTATATATTAAATTTAACTGACGCTACCCTATCTATACCTGAGGTGCCAAGCCAGGGATTCCAGGGGTGACAAGCCACAGAAAAAAGCTAGGACGAAATATTCAAAAAAATTGCATTTAGTTCTTTTTGAATCGATTATGCAGTCTAAAACAAAATCTATTATTATATTTTTGGCCCAACTGGACCGCAGGTTTACAGTACCTGAATTAGACGAGTCTCCAGATTCTTTTCAAGTGACACGGGAAGATAAAACTTGAACAACTTTAGGTATTGGTAGGTACCTAAGTTCTTCCTAACCTTCGTCTCTTGTTACTCGTATATTGGATTTTCTCTACTCGGGAACGAAATGAGCGATCGGAAATTCCTATCATACTCGTTGGAGCCATAGCCCAGATCTAAGCTAGATAATGGTTCTATCGATAAATGTTTTCACCCTTCTACTTAATTGTCATTTATGATAAAACGCTAACTTATTGACAATTGAAACTTAAATTATTTAAAATTTAATAGTTTTTCCTGATTATTACACCCATTGACGGTATATTATTTGTTATGAGTTTCCGATATGTTGACTGCAAGCAGGCACTTAATAATTAGATGCAGGCGCCCGTAATTATTATCGTCCACTCGGAGTTCTTCAGTTCTCCCTTCAGAGAGCGCCGTGCGCTTGCAACAGTGCCAAAATATTGGAAACTCATAACAAATAATGTACATGGTAAATTTTTGGTTTTAACGGTTTTAAGGACGTATATATTTTTAAATGTTTCACTCATAATTTTGTAGGAAAACGTTGAGTCACAAATATTGCAAATGGTTCGAAATATACATAGACTTTACTTGTATTATGCGCACCAACGCCTGGTGTATCAAATTCCTTAAACTTCAGCGAACAGCGACAAATTCAGTCTCCTTAAGGTATAAATAACTTAAGTTTCACATTTATTCTCTGTTCCCAGGGTCTGGAGATTAAAGGTCAGATGGTGTTTTGCCCAGAATCAGACTCTCTGCTCTTCGTGGGGTCACCGTTCCTGGACGGTCTTGAAGGTCTGACCGGAAGAGGGCTGTTCATATCCGACATCCCACTTCATGACGCCACGAGGGATGTCATTTTAGTTGGTGAACAAGCCAGAGCACAAGTAAGTTAACTTGTAGATAAATCTTCATTAGTATTTGTTTCTATTAACAGATTATTATTATTAGCGCTTAATATCAGTTCTTTAAAAATTCGAATGTCTTAGGGTAACGAGCGCAATACAGTACCACGCAGGCATTTGTGTTTCAAAGTTCTGAGTGGCACTGCAATTGTTATGGGGTACACTACCTGCAGCTAGTCTCGTTATCCAATGCTATAAAAAAGTCAGCATACTACCAAGCCTGACCTTTTTAGTACGGCTGTTTTTTGTTTGGCACTTAGTAGGAAACATGTAGGTTGTAGTTATTATAAATGCCAAACTATCATGGTCCATGCTAACATCAGTCTTTTAAAGACCCATAGCCCAGAAGTGTGACGTCATACGATAAAGAACATAATGTTAAAAAGGAAAAAAGATAAAAATAGATAGAATAACTAATCCGCTAATAAATCATATCAAAGTTCCTTCAGAGTTATCCCACCGACTCCCCCAACTGCTCCTACAAAAGCTATCGGAATCAGTTTTTCTCCCATAAATCTTTAAGTTAGTGGCACGCTCTGCGAAGTTTATCAAAGGAAGCTCAAAGCTGGTTGAAGAGTAGTTTAAAAACATACCTCACTTGTTGAACGGAAATCGAAGAGTCTAGTAGTGTCGTCGATATGGACACTTCAGAGTTGAAGACAGGCTTAGTCTATCGTAAAGCTTTGTAGTCAGTTTTAATAAATTTTGTCTCTGTTTGAAGGTAACAGGTTTTATAACAATTGTTGGTCTAGTTTCAAAAAGTTCGAGTTCTGCTTTTGTTTGATAGTATGAGGATGTATAGGTTAAAGTTATTTTAGTGGTAAACCATATTGTTGCTTTAGGCAGCACGTGTAGGATCTCAAATTTAGGGAGGCGATTAGAGTTTTATTCTTTACCTCGTGTTTGACCAGTGCGGCAGTCGACCATGGTACATTGTAGAAGATACCTATGGATAGGTATCTTGTGACCGCTGTTATACTGCATAATTAATTAATAAGCCACGGTTTGTAGATTCATTATGTATCGATATATATTTGCCATCTCTAGAGAGAGGAAAAATTACTTGGGACATGCCATCAAGTAATATGTACTACGAGTACCTCAGTAAGATCCTATAATCTATAGTATAGATTCTATACCTACCAAAATTACTGAAGCAATGACTGACTTACCACAAGGAACTTTTAAGTATCTAGCTAAGTTATTTGATGGAATCAGGTGTTACTTTGGGGAAGTCCATTTTAAATAAGACATTATATAATGTGATTAGTTTGTAGTTTAAATTCCGCGATAAACTGAATCGCGGAATTAAAACTATAAATTACTCAAATTAAATAATATCTTATCTAGCTAAGTCTTAAAAGAAATGTGCAAGCATTACTGTCTTTCTGTTTGTTGAGCAAATTATAGTCAGGAGAATGGACTTATGAGACTTATTGCCTAATGTCTTAGGGTGACGAGCGCAGTGCGATGCCGCGCAGGCCTTTGTATTTCAATGTTCTGAGTGGCACTGCAGTTGTTATGGACTGGCGTTATGCTTACCATCAGGCAGGCGACCCGCTCGTCTCGTTACCCAGTAGTATAAACAGATTTTTTAATTTGAATTTGAGCTAACATTGTGTTTCCAAAAAATTGACAAAATCTATTTTCTCTATAGGATGGACTACGAAGACGCATGGATAAACTGAAGAACTCGATAGAAGAGGCAAGCAAAGCAGTTGATAAGGAACGAGAAAAGAATGTCAGTCTTCTACATTTAATATTCCCACCACATATCGCGAAGAGGCTTTGGTTGGGTAAGTTCAATGAACTTGTTATATTATTGGGGCATTTTATAGAAATTCAATGTTTTGAAAGTCTGGAGGAGGAATGGTCGATTACGGTTGAAATTGGTCGATTACGGTAATTTGAGTTTGAAGTAAAGTTGAGTTTTAGAGTATAAAACTTTGGCAGTAAACCTCTTAAATGATCACGGTTATTCACAATTTGTACATTATAACGGGATGTTTACACTGCTTATTATTAATTGATGAATTCCCGATATTTCAACACTTCTACACGTATCATGTTCACGGAAATACTGTATGATCACGTAGTGAACTTCTTTATTCAAATTTCAGACTTAGTTGTTATTCAATAGATACTACACAGTGTGAGTGAACTCAGCGTGGGTTGCACGAATACGTGACGCCACATTATTTCATCCAGCACCTCTTCAAATCCGTCCTATAATAAATGAGAAAGTATTTGTATGTTTGTTTGTTTGTTTGTTCTCCTTTCACGCAGCAACGGAGCAGCGGATCGACGTTGTTTTTGGCATAGATATCGTTTAGACCGTAGAGTACCATAGGCTACTTTTTATTCCGGAAAAATACACGGTTCCTGTGGGAACGCGAGTGAAACCGCGGGCAGAAGATAGTATAAAGAATAAACTGGAATTTCAATTTGAAGGCAAAATGATTCTGACAACAAAAGTTGATGCTTCAAAAACGCTTCTGCTCACAGCGGCACTTGTTTTCGACGTAGCGCTTCGCGGACGCCATACTGCCGTAGATTCTACTGCGTATGCGGAACCGTTTGAAGTTATCGATTCGTGGCGAATAGACCCCGGACTGTTCCGGAATGTACCCTTAACCTTTGGATTTCCATGGATCACTGGGCTGTAAACAAAGGACTGGGTCTTATGAGTTGTACCTGTCAGGAACATTGCTGACTGCTCACGCTCAGTGTCAAACTCTACTGCACCGAAATAAAAGTCAGAGCATGCGTTTATTTTTATATAGGCAAAGCTATACGTGCTCCCGTTTTAATTACCAGATATCTTCCTCTCTGTTTTTGGTGTCAAAATAAGTTATTTTTTAGTCCATATATGGTAGAGCACAAAAGCGTAACTACTAATGAAAATAGAAATAATTTCGAAAGTTAAAATTTGTTAGAAATTAGTAATTATTATAATTTAATTATTCTTATTTTCGTTGTACATTGTATGATGTTTCGTGAAGATATTGGTATAAAAGAAAGAGTTGTTTTAGTGTTGCCAGAATGATGGCGCCCCCGTTTATTGTATTGTATTTTTGTAATGTATCCCAAAACTTATTTTTTTTTTTATTTTCATACCTTATTTTTTTATCAGCTCCATTGCCAAACTTAGTCTCAATAGAGTTTAAAAGAAAAATATTGAAAAGTATACTCTAAGTATTTATTTAGTTCTATATAAAGATTAATCGCTACAATAAAGATAACAACAGTCCTTCAACATTAATTGAATGAGAATAAAACAAACATGTTGTCTCTAGAGCTTAGCGCTGGTACTCTATTTTAGTTTTACTTATCTGAACTTTAACTTACGTCAGACCTTGTGCTTGTCTTTGGTTTGTCTTTTTTATTTTCGTAAAGTCGGTGAGAAGATTTAGAACACAACAAATGCTGAATTTCGACCGGGAGCATTCGAAATTTATAAAGATTTGGCGGGACGGCCCGTAGAATCGACGCGTGACCAAAATGCTGCCTTTTATCTCGCTCAAAGGATCAGCCTTGCCATCCAGCGGGGTAGCGCAGCCAGCATTTTTAATTATTTTCTTAGTTTTTTTATAGACGTTTTTAATTTTTATTCTGTATATACTAAACAAAGTGAACGTACAAACGATATGGACATCCGGAGGTCTACTCGCAAAATAATAAATAAATAAATAAATAAACGCTTACACACTCATACCGCCGCACTAGGATTCCCTGTGTCGCAGGCGGCATGGACACACACAGATACACATCACAAACATCCAAGACCCGAGAACAAACTTTATGCTTACACAAAATCTGCCCCGGCCGGGAATCGAACCCGGGACCCCTCGCTTTGCAGGCAGTGTTACTACCAACTTAGCTACGGAGCCGTCAATCGATGAACGATTTTGTTGGTGCCACTTGATTTGCGTATTTAGCCAGTATTAAGTTTATAATTTTCAAGTTTTAGTACGAACGTGAAAGTGAAAGATGAAAGTCGTCAAAGTCACGTTAAAGTTTAATCTAGTCACGGTCGAGCCAAAGTTACGCTTCGGTTCAAAGCAGTGGATACTTTACTGGATGCTGAATACCATCCGTATGATGAAGGTGGAAGCAAAACGATTGGTACGGACAGGAAGGAACCAACCATATACGGGTCACGCAGTGCCGCACCTCTAGTCATAAGATGTATGAATATGACGGAGTCAGGTCCCATCCAATGCACAATCTCCAAAATGAAACTTCACTAACACTGAACCATTATCGCTTAAATTCTTTAAAGTATTTTTTTATCCTAGGTGAAAAAATTGAAGCCAAGAGTCACGACGATGTCACCATGCTGTTCAGTGACATAGTCGGCTTCACATCCATATGTGCAACGGCCACGCCCATGATGGTTATCGACATGCTTGAAGACTTGTACAGCGTGTTTGACATATTCTGCGAAGAGTTGGATGTCTATAAAGTAAGTTGGTGCAAATGCCCATCATTTTTAACCGACTTCCAAAAAAGGAGAAGGTTATCAATTCGGTGGGTATTTTTTTTTTATGTTTGTTACCTCATATCTCTGTCATTTATAAACCGATTTGGAATTTTTTTTTTTATTTGAAAGTATGTACTTTCAGATTGGTCCCATATAAATTTCATCAAAATCGGTTCAGTAGTTTGTCACTGATGTCGGTTCGTAGCTTTGTTAAAGCAATTTTTTCCCCATGTTGTGGTAGAATTGTCGGAGCCAATGAAATTGGCTAAGCTCTTAAGGGTTGTGGGTTTAATTTACAGCACTGAGTGTCGTATTTGCATGATGTAACTAATAGGTCGGGTTTAAGTCTACTCGCGTCCGTAGGATTTAGCCCAAGATATGTGCCTAAGACGAGATCCCTTGGATGGCGTCAATTATGCAACCAAATAAATGATGGTAGGTTTCGGCCGCCGGCTTAATTGCCCCCTTCTGACAAAGCCACGATGCCAAGCAATACGTTGTGATCCTTTGTAACGATCGGGGAAGTTTTGACTAGTTTTGTAGACAGTTGGATCGGGTCTGTGACCGGTATCGAAAAACTGGTACAACTGCGTTGTAACGCTATACCTTTTAAAGTAAGGCCAAGTGGTCTTGCTTTGAAAGGTATAGCGTTGATGGATAGTAGTACAACTCCTCAACTGATTCATCATCAAATTAAACTATAGGTATCACGTTTCTTTAAGTCACTAATTTGTTTAAGGTGGAGACCATAGGAGATGCGTATTGCGTTGCCAGTGGTTTGCACCGCAAGATAGACACACACGCACCACAGATCGCTTGGATGGCGCTCCGCATGGTAGAGACCTGCGCTCAACACTTAACTCACGAGGGAAATCCAATCAAGGTAAAAAATGATTGTGTGACAAATTAGGTTTAAAATTTAACAAGATAAAGCTGTCAGGAAATTGGTTATGATCCCAACATCAGCTAAGAGGGGAATATTTGTATGACAGCTGGAACACACTTAATGATCACGTAAGCTTGCAACGAAGTTCTGCTAAACGCTTATATTTTTATAAAGAAAGATCATTGATGAAATAATTGTGATTTCAAATGATTTTTTTGTCCCAAAATTCTTCTCTGTTTAAGTTTAGGAGTAAAATAATCAGCGGGAATTAGTATTTCATTAGTATTTTCCTTTGTCACTTTCGCGTCGGAATTTTACGTCGTCCGGCGACTCTGTAAAAGTCTTCCATTTCAGTTCTTGTAAAGTTGGTGGAATTGACATTTTTTTTTCATACAGATGCGCATAGGTCTCCATACGGGGACTGTCCTTGCGGGTGTGGTTGGCAAGACCATGCTGAAGTACTGTCTCTTTGGCCACAATTGTACACTTGCCAATAAGTTTGAGTCCGGCTCCGAACCTTTGAAGATCAACGTCAGCCCCACCACTTACGAGTAAGATTTTACATAAACATGTTTCTTTCAGAGGACATCTCAAGAGCGTCTACTTTTGTATGAAATGTTAAATAAAATGTCCCTGATTCATAAAAAAAATACCTGTCTCTAGCTGTCGGCTGTTATAGAACATGGATAGTTTTATAAGAAAAGGATTATGGAACGAAGGGCAGCGTTTCTTTTTTTTAAATTAGGCCATCAACAAAACTTCAATGTCTTTAATAGTAATTAATTTCAAATTGTTGTGTGGTTCCGATAGTGATTGCATCAAAAAGTGCTTAGTTTTATGTTAGTTCATATATAGGTCTTCGAATCGAAATATTAATAATCATATTTCCATAAATTTTGAAAAGTACGTTTTTTTTTGTTTTTTTTTTTAAGAATAAGTGGACATGGACTTTCATACCTCTGATTTGGTTAGACCAGGCTTCCGAAATGAAAATAACATTAAATAGCTAGCTCTATAATAATACTACTTTTGTAAGTGATTTTATTTGAAACTTATACAAGACGCTAGTTTTGGCCGCACCTACCTTTCTGGTGCGAATAAAATTATCCGGTATACGATCGCAGACTTAAAGAGAATAGACACCGCATGTTATAAAATTGTTTGAAAACATAACGTGTTACGTGTTTGGTATCACATATAAAATTTAGGGAAACAAAACATCTTGTAATTTTGACAATTGACATTTAAAATACAAATTTGATAAAAGTACATATAATTGTTGTAAATGTTAATAAACATATTTGTTAAAAGCGTGCAAGTTGGTGCATAACTTCTCATGATGCAATCACACTTTGCGTCATCTATTATTTATAAGTCTGTGGTTATATCACTTACGTTACGGTCCATTAGTGTTGGGGCCTTGAAAGGGCTGTTTTTCACAGTATTACTAGACATACATTTTTGAGCAGTTTGCTGAAGCTCTCCGAATATATGGAACATTACTGTCACTTCTGTAGAGAAATAGGTGTAGTGAAGGCTAGTCCGTCTATCTACTTTTCATACTATTGGGTAAAGAGATAAGCGGGTCGTTTGCCTGATGGTAAGCGTAACGCCAGCCTATACAATTGAAGTGCCACTTAGAACTTTGAAACAAAAGACCCAAGCGGCACTATATTGCGCTCGTTACCTTGAGACATTAGATATTAAGCCTGTATTTCACTGACTAATTCTCATCAAACCGGAGCAAAGAAGGGCTATTACTTTACATTTCAAATTCCACTGTTCCAAAATAATAACAAATTTTTGCAGGTGGCTGATAAAATTCCCCGGTTTCGAGATGGAGCCACGAGATCTCTCGTGTCTGCCTAATTCGTTCCCTAAAGATATTCCTGGGACATGTTATTTCCTCCACAAGTACACGCATCCAGGGACAGACCCCAACGCGTCACAGGTTAGTTAATATACAATACCTTAAATTGTTTAAAGCAATTTCAACCTTACTCCTTAAATGTTAAGACTGAAAAAGGCCTGAAGATTGCGGAAAAAATTCTGCCCGTCAAAAACCCTCTTCTGACTTTATCTGCAGGTATGAAATTCTGAATTTGTGGTACAGAAATGGACATTGGGTTTAATGATTTTCCTTGGAATGACGGATTTTTTAAAAAGGTTACAAAATTGTCTATTTCAGTCTAAAAATTTGAAGGGGGTATGTTTTTTATACTAAGGTCAGTGAGTTAAAATTGAAGTTGTAAATAAAACTAAAGAAAATTTGGGGCTTGTCAAGAATAATCTTGATTTCACTTTAACTGAATAAAATTTCTCCCAACAGGTAAAACACATAGAAGATGCATTAAAAGATTACAATATAGGACAGACAAAACCAGGAGATAGTGAAGAACCAACTTAGTCGAAACAAAATTGCTACCAAGGATTATCTTTTCAGTTATGATAATAAAAACATCGCGAACAATGTAAATACTTGTTTAAAATTAATTGCTTTACAAAGTGTTGATTCAGAAATTTCGTTCATTAAAATGTTTTGATGTTAAAAATGCTACTGAAGATAATATTCTTCGGTCTCGACCTAATTTTGTCTGCCTTAATTTTGAGTAGGAAAATAAATAATGTGGATTTATTGAATGTATGATTTAGTGAATGTTAGCGGTATGGGATTATTATTTAGGCATTAGTAATAAACAGTAGTAATAATAATAGGTACTAAAATAAGAAACAAAGTTCATCTTGTTGATATTCTTAAAGGCAATAAATAACTAACACAAATGCGATACCAAAGTTAATCTTTTAGATGTAATTTTCAATACTATCGAATTTGTAAACGATAACTTTGATATACCTATATTTATATATATTATGTATGTAATAAATAGTGATCTATGTGAAGCTTTACTATCTCGTTTATAAGGAAATGTACATAGAAAAGAATCCGGGATAATTACGACTTACATAGATATAATGCGATTTGCTGTAGATAATATTTAAGACAATGGCATGGTTGTAAATGCTTATAGGTGTATTATTGGTAGTTCATTAAAATAGTATTTTAACTTCATTATTTCTATTTGTGAAAAGATAAGAATCTATATATAAGAGATATCTTTAAAATTGCAGGAATTTGACTATCATTTTAACATACCAATAATTTCGATAATGTTGAATTGTCTGAGCAATATTACTTCAATGTCACCACTCAATAAAACTATATCTAACTTATAAACTACAAACTCTACTGGATAACCTACAAGCCATTGTTGTAGGTCTATCGATAATCCAGATTTTCTAATCCACTCCCAGCTGGCAGCGTGCCCAGCATACCGGCGGCATTGCCTAGTTGAATTACAAAAAGCATTGTCCCAACGAAAAAAAAAAACTAACTTCACCGTAGTAGTTAAGAGGGCAAACAAGAAGATCAAAATTTACTCTTTCTTTCAGTAGTGTTATGTTATGAAGGGCGCAGACAGAAAAAGAACAAAGTATTGATACTTTAAAAGATTATTTTTTTACAAAATAATTCTTATCTACTTTATTTTCAAAAATCTGGTTAGCGTAATTGTTAGGACCCTTAATTTGAATTATTAGGATTCCATGCCTTATGAAACGACGTCCTTAAGATCATCTTGTTGTTCGTCGGTTTCCATAAAGGCCCTTTCATTTGTTATGGTTTAAATTTTTCGATGATGACTTCCAAATATTACTATTATAGTATTTATATGAGAATTAAGTTTTAATAGTATTTAATATAATTCATTTTTAAACATTAATGTAGCATAAACTAGTGGTAAAATTATTGTATCTAATAAAACTTCCAAACAATATAAATAGGCACTGGAAAAAAGCGTACGTTCTAAAGTAGATAATGTGCTTACTGCAGTAGGTACTTTGAATATCAATGAGTATAATTTGTATATAAATAAGTATGTATGTAGTTTTTAATCAAAGGCAGTAATATCATAGTGTCATTGTTATAAATTATATCGTGAGATTCTTATTAGATTTGTTATTAAGAATTCAGATACCACTTTTCGTTTTTTCCTCATTTGATTAGTGTAACTTTGCATCAAGCTAACATAATTTAATTTTTCATTTATATCCTAATGATATTAATATAATATTGTTCATAAATTATATTTTTGTATACTCAAAATGTTATATAGGAGTTTCATAACTATTTGTTTCTATCTGTGTATTTGATTCAAACCTCTGACCAAAGATGTTCTCTAGATATTCTAATTAATAAATGTTTCTAATATTACCTTAATAAAATCTTAAGTGTATTAGTAGTTTCGTACATTCCCTAAGCCTTTTAAATTTTGCAGTGTTGTGATTTAGCATTATGAATTTATAAACATTATGTGCATAGAAATAAGGTTTGTAATGCTATGCTTTGAGCGTAATGCACATATCGCATAGAATAACGTTAACACATTTCCATCTAGTCACTAGTCTAAGTTATTTTTTAAAACCTATAGTAGTCGTACTAATAATGTAGGTCGATTTTTTTTAGTTTAGCATATGATTATTATCTCCCATGCGCGGCTAAAAAGGCCACTTTTCCTGAATCATAACATGATCATATTATGATCCATTTCATAAATCGTTAAATTGTCACTTAAAGGGAATTCGTATATGAGCTTTTCTATTTCTATGTATATGAGTAATTATACATTACATTTTTTTATACATTTATTCCTTGTCAATAAGACAATAGCTTACAATTATTTTACTTCATGTACTTAGTAACCACAATTAGCTAGATTTGTAGTAACTTCATAAGATTCTGCTATATTTGACGCTTAATCGATTCCTATTTCCTGACCCATTTTACGGACTTTCATAGAAAACTGTCAAATAGATCAATCATTAAAATGATTCCCTTTAGGTGACCACTTGACGATTTATGAAATGATTCATAATATGATCAAATTATGATTCGGGAAAAATGGCCATTTTTAGCCCCGCTGATCTTAAGCGACGATGGGGTCGAAGCCTAGATTAGGAGTGGCTCTCAAGTGCAGCTTCCGAAACACACCGACTTGTGCTTCGAAACAGATTTTGAACTTGAGTATCAGCTAGCCAGATGAGGACTAAATTGGCCTACCACCATGATCTACGGTATCATCACTTTTTTTTCCTTCAACGAAATCTCAAGCTCATTGTAGGATTTGAACCATTGACCTAACTCGGCGACCGACGACACTACCACTGAGCTATCACTGCTTCAAAAGGTATAATGTTGTATCCATACTCCATACTTCCATACTAATAATATTAGTAATAATAATATAACCAACAAACACACTTTCGCATTTATAATATTATTATAAATGCGAAAGTGTGCTTGTTGGTTTGTTGATTTGTTGTTTTGTTGGTTAGTCCTTCTTTCACGCAGTAACGAAGCAACGGATCGACGTGATTTTTGGTATAGATATAGTTTACGGACCGGAGAGTAACATAGGCTACTTTTTATCCTGGAAAAATGCACGGTTCCTGTGAGAACGCGGGTGAAAACCGCGGGCAGAAGCTAGGTTCAATATAATATGACCACTATAAATTATGAACAATTTATTTAAATATTAGCTACGTAAATAACGTTTGTACCTGTGAATTTAATTAATTGATATTTATTTTGTTAGCATAATTTTATTAAATTCTAAGTAGAGGCAAAATTTTCTTAATATTATATAATTGTAAACAATTAAATTAACAAGGACTTATCTAATTATTAATAAATAGGTACCAATAAAGTAAATGCGAATGATGTTACTTAATCATTCATTAAAAATTATAATACTGACGTCATAAATTAGACAATTATATCAATATCAATTTTTTCAGAAAACTAAATATTGTAGCAATTTTTATAATTCTCAATACAAAAGTCATTTAAAAAATACTAAAAATAGTATGGTAGATAATTTTGGGATTTGAATTTTATATTATATCTTTAGAACCTCAAAGTTTTTCTAACATATTTGAGTATAGAAACGCGTTTGTAGATCTGCTACTATCTCCCTGTGTACAGTGGATTTACATGTCATTAAAGTCATATTGTCATAGGTAGGTACCTATATAACATGTATAAGTAAATCGTAGTATAAGTAAATGTATCTCACAAATATTAACTCGGTCCTTAAAATACTATTTGCTAACTGCATAGATTTTAATAATTAAAATATGTATTAATTATTCTGCATAATTATTACTTTTTTTTTTGCAAAAGTTATGATACTGGTAACTAATAAATCACCAATTGTACAAATTAATTTCTTAAGTCGTGTAAAGTTTCTGTTCAAAATTAATTCAATTAATTTACAAATTAGGTTAAATATGTTTAATGTAATTATTTCTCAAAGCTAAATAAATGACTAATGAAAATTTACCTAAACCAGTCTTTGTTCCGCTTGGATTTCCATCCGCGTGGTTTCTCAATGGAAACCTCTAAACAAATGTATTGTTTAGTCCAGAAATGAGACAACTCGGTTTGGATAATCGACACGTATATTTATCGCTCGTAGTTCAATGAGGACTGCTGTCCTTCCCCGCGTCGTCCCCTTGCGTAGCGCTGGCACGACTACGGCGTAGCACTGTCTTGCTGACGTCATAGCGCAGCACCACAGCTCCACACCATGCTCTACCTTTATTCTCTTACAGTATCGAGTAAGTAATGAATTTAGACCACCCTGCAAGCGTTCGAAGGAGATAATGAAGTAAAATATGATTTTGACTGAAATGGAAGCTGTTAAGGCCCTATCTAAGAAAATTTACAATATTGTAAAAAAAACGGTGCAATAAAAAAATTGTAAAAGTAAAAGTATCTGTAAATTCTTAAGTTCGTAAACTCTGTTCACTAAAACTTTTGAATTATAAAAAAGAAGAGAATTGAAATGCAAAATATTAATTGTTAATAGAAATGGTAAACGGTGACTTTTATTGGATATGGCCTTGACCTTTACTTCACATCCATTGTAATAATGCGTTTCAAATAAGATTAAGACTGGACTTATGATTAACTTTATACATTATGAAATATATTATATAATGTTAACCGACACACAACACTATTTTTGTGATGTATATATTTGTGTGAACTTTATACATGTTTATATTGACAGCCAAGGTACTGACGCACATGCTCATAAGAAAGCATGCTATTAAGAAAGTATACTAACGCTAAGAGTGGGTATGGCTTTGGTGTCAGCTAACAAAATACGCCAACACGTTATCCGCCGCGGATAGAAAACATCACCCATGTTAGGGGCAGCGTAGATGCTTATGCAAACGTACGTTTGCTTGTCAGAATAACAACGCTTTTGCGTCAAGTGCGCATTTCGAGTATCATGAAATCCGCGCTTGACGCAAAAGCGTTGTTATTCTGACAAGCAAACGTACGTTTGCATAAGCGTCTACGCTGCCCCTTAGAGCCTACTCGGAACTTATTTTAGAGAATGCTAATTGCTTACGAAAATATAGTTCGCCAGAAAGTCCCAGTGGACGGGATGTGGTTCTAACATGTTATATAACACGGTTAACTAACAAAGTTTTGTGAGTAACATGTCGCACCAGACCCGGCTTTATAGTAATTTGGTTGGGTAATATGGTTGTTTGTGTTGAACCTTAATTACTTAAACAATCAGTAGTAAAAGAGATCTTACACCGTAGAGCACGCGAAATCGCGCATGATGTCAACAAATATTAGAATTGAATTATTGTAGTATAAAGAAATCGTTGTTTACTACGTCCTTGACTTTTTTTGCACACCGTACTTAAAAATCTGAAGTAGGTAATCAATGCGGATCAAGAAGGTCGATTTCCAATCCTATTCTTTTTGAAACGCATTTTTATGTCCTATTACGTTTGGTTCGTATCCGTGCGGATTCTGCCTTAACTAAACTAATTTCTAATGACCAAGCTGTAAGTTTATGCTAAAATAAACCGTATATATAAGAAAATAGGGCATCTTTCAAAACGCCAGGGGTGGCAACTATTTTATTTTTGCGTGTCGTAACTTCGGCTCGGCCTTGCACTTTGTTATTACATTTGCCTAAGCCCACGGCCTTCTTCTAGATATTAATGTATAGCCACGAATATTCTAGTCTTAATTAAATTAGAGTAAATTATATATCCACTACTAAATTAAGCTATTTGTATTTCACGCTGATTTGGAACTGTACTTATTATTTCTTATCTTAATTTTGAAATGTTTCTTGTCAGAGAAACTAAGTGAGGAACTTTAATTGTGAATGCACTGTTTGTGAAAAAGTCTAATATAAAATGTTTCTTTTATAATATGGTTGTATTATTTGGAGATACACTTAGTCATAAGAAAACCTTCTACCTTCGCTAGGGTATGCTTCCTCCGTGGATATATCTATCTTTCCTGAGGGCTTACAGACAAATGACATTCGCTTTGAAATAATATTAATTCTACAGTCGTTATCGCTTCAATGTTAACAATTTTTTTATGAAATTACCATGGAACCCATGGCGGTATAAGTCAGTTCCATAATTTTTTACTTTTCTATACTAATATTATAAAGCAGTAAATTTTGGGAGTTTTTTTTTTGTTTGTTACCGCTAATAACCGTTGAACCGTCTTGAACCGTTGTTGGTCTGATTCTAAAAATTATTTCACTAATAGGAAGATATAGGCTAGATTTTATCCTGATTCCACACGTGCGAAGCCACGATCTACTATAAATAATAATAATAAAAATAATTATTATTATTATTAAATAATAATTATTATTATTATAGGCTATATTTTATCCTGATTCCACACGTGCTAAGCCACGATCTACTATAAATAGTGACTATAGGAAGATATTTTTTTTTTAATGTTATTTGGTAACGAGACGAGCTGGTCGTTTGCCTGATGGTATGCATAACGCCGGCCCATAACAATTGCAGTGCCATTCAGAACTTTGATACACAAAGTTATTTTATTTATTTTTTATTAATTTCATTTGACCGCTATGTTTCACCTGCTGGTATGTGACGATGCGGTAGACGATGAGGCAGGCTTGCCTAGAAGATACCTATTCACTCACGACTTCAAACAGCCCTGGGGCCTGTTTCATAAAAAATATTAGTCTAATATTATGAGCTTTTTTTTTCTTTTTGATTTCTTGCATAGATAAAATTTATGGACCGGAGAGTAACATATTTTATCCCAGAAAATTCACTGTTCCTGTGGGAATCGTCACGCGGCGGTTGAAACCGCGGGCAGAAGTACTATTTATTAATATTCGTTGATTTGATAACGAGACTAGCTTGTCGTTTGCTTGATGGTAAGCATAACGCTGGCCCATTAAAATGACAGTGCCACTCAGAACTTTGAAATGCAAAGGCCTGCGCGGCACTGCATTTCACTCGTTATTCTGAGATATTAGGTAAAAAGTATCATATGCCCAGTAATATTACTGGCTACTTTGCTCATCAAACCGGAACACAGTAATGCAACACATTACTGCTTGGTTTCTCAGACTTCCCGAGCAAAGCGGGGCCAATCCAGACGGACAATTGCAGAAGAGTTAGTCCTACCATCTAGTGAATAGTAATTAATATATGTGCCAAGTTTCAACAGAATCGGTTCACTGTTGAAAATGCAATGGTTTAACAATGAATCATCCCCTTGAGGTTTTAATTTTGTCATATTTACATGGGGTCTAGTTCAAGGACGTTCAAGGAAGGCCCTATTCAATGAAAATCAGTTCAATGAAAAAATTATCATCAAATTCGGACTACTCTGTAAAAAGTTATGCGTGATGGTTTCATCACGCAGAAACTACTATAAAAAATATACGGGTACATTTGAGAACCTCCTTCGTTTTTTCGTCGATTAAAAAGTCAACAATTACAGGCAACAGTGTGCCGAGTGTGAGTTTCGTAATTAAAATCCGTTTACGCGAACGACCACGTTTGTCGAGTAAATACCGTACAAAACAATTGCGCGATGATAGTTCATAAATGCGGCGCTAGGTTCGCTGTACATTTCTTCATACAAAAAAAAACGTATACGCGTACGTGGTAGAATACGTTAACTTGTCACAAAACTCACACTAGACATACATCTCTTTTTTGCTTTCCGCCAAAACTCCACCGTTCAACAATCTAACTAACTAAAAAAAGTTCCACAGCAATGAGTTTCTATTCATTCCACCCTCCATACATAATGAAAACGACAAAGATCTTCTTTATTAAATCCTTCATGTATAGTCTTCAACAAATCCAGTCACGCAAGGTCGTGGTCATGGTCGCCTTAATGGCAAGCCTTTTGTATAATATTCCATTGTACTTTTACTTTAAAGGCGTAAATAGAATGTAGAAAACCCTTTCCTTTTGACTTATACTATGGGGTAACTCTATTGAAGAGGCGTGACTAGCAAGTTGGAGCGCGAACTTGGCGGTATTACGCGTTAGGGTGCGGAATGCAGTGCTGTATGGTGAATATTGAATATCCAATGAGGTTGTACCTATTTCGGTGTTCTTTGTCCATAAATCCTTGGATTTGCCATCGTTATGAAATTTAAATATGATACCTATCTGTTTTTAGCACTGCGTTTTAGACGCTGACACCAGCCGAAACGCTGTCATTTTGGTCTGCATAGGAATGAAAGAGAAGCAACTATTGCGTGATGCGTCATAGGGGGTTTGAGTATTAAAACGTATGTAGTTGCTTAATCGAAAATATAAAAAAAAAAGTTTGATAAGTTATTCTTTATAATTTTATCAACACACGTTGTTAAATACCAGACGTATACTTAGCTTGCTAACGTAGTTTAAGAGTTAACTTTAAGATTTTTTATTCCCGCCACCACAAATTAAATAGATTTTGCAATAAACGGTTTTAAGTCAAGCCTATTTGACTGTTGTCGGCGTCAAAACGTCATATTGCGTATTTATACCGCATGGAACGCACGAAGAGTTTCGCTTAGAAATTCGTAATAGTAACTACGCCACTAACCACTAAGAAATAGTGTTCCAAGCCAGTGCCTGTGTTTCACGATCAATATAACTTGTGAAGGGTTACGTTTTTCTTTTGGACTTATGGAACCCTGATACTACACTATTTTCAGATATCAATAATTTCAGATTTCAGATATTTCAGATTGTTAGTGGGAGGACTAACTCTTCTGCGAGTGTCCGTCTGGGTTGTTACCACCGCTTTGCTCGTCAAGTCTGCCGCCAAGCAGTAGTGTGCAAGCATTACTGTGTTCCGGTTTGATGAGCAGAGTATCCAGTGAAATTACTGGGCTTATGAGACTTAATACCTAATGTCTCAGGGTAACGAGCGCACTGCAGTGCCGCGCAGGCCTTTGTGTTTCAAAGTTCTGGGTGGCACTGCAATCGTTATGGGCCGGCGTTATGCTTACCATCAGGCAAACGACCAGCTCGTCTCGTTACCTAATAACATAAAAAAAAATCAAGCCCACCTTTAACTATTTTTTTTTATAGGCGATTAATCCATCCGTTAAACCACGGAAGCTTTTGCAATTACAAACCCAAAGCAACAAACTTTCCTTCGCAACAAACTCCATTATTACTGATACTGAACAAGTGGACGGCGCATGTGGTTTATATCCGTCCCTTAACTGATGTCTGTCCCTTAACTGATTTCTGTCACTTCATGGTAGACGTAGGAAGGAAAAGAGTGGTTGGCGTAACCAGATGAAACAACATTTTTTTTTTTAGAAATGTGTGCAGAAATTGTCGTAGAAATAGAAGTTCGAGGACATGGGACATCCACGGCCACGTTGGGCCCGCGTCGTGGATTATGGTCCCATATATTGGTATACTCTCAGAATTCTCAAGTCGGCTAAGGCTCAAGGAAGCATCAGCCATACGACTGGCTATAAAAAAAACACTACTTATTGGATAATGAGACGAGCGGATCGTTTGCCTGATGTTAAGCACTATGCCAGCCCATAGCAATTGCAGTAGGTACCACTCACAGTACTTTGAAGCCGGCGTGGTACTCCTTTGCCAAAACCTAAGAACAGTATGTTTTAGAAAGACGTACTTAGTCGACCTCATGTTAAATGGAGCGTGGTCATAAAGGAGATCGCGAGCAATGTGTAAAGAAGTAAAGACCATTGCAAACATACAATTTTTTTGTCTACGAACCATTCTTATAATTTTTCTAAGCACTTTTAACAAAATGCGTGTTTTTGTTGGTATTCAACCAGGCGGTAACTCGGTAAGACTTTCTTCTGCAAGTGTTCTTCTGGGCACGACCGCTTTTTATCGAGTCTGCCACCAAGCAGTGATTTGCACTAAGTAATATGTCCGATTTGATTAATGCACTTTGTCAGTGAAATTATTGGGCATATAGCTGTCTATTATTTTCTTCATCTACTTCTCTTAAGGTTACATAAATTCGACCAAACAAACTCAGAGTGGCCAAATTACTTAGGCACAAGATTAGACAATTTAAGATAAGATAGGGTTGGCAACTCACACAAAACAACCCTAGAAGTGAGATTAGGATCTCTACGCTGACCGGAGTAAACAGATTTGCAAATGAGATCAAAATCAGGGCCTTAGAAGTATATAGTTGCTAAATGTTTACTTATGAGTGTGGCTGGAGTTTGAAAAACGATGGGTTGAGGAGATTTCATTAACGGTGATATATATACAGGGCGTCCTATATTTGACTAAGGATTCGGAAACTATTTTTAATACTACATTTGCCCGACGGTAAGCATAACGCCAGCCCATAACAATTGCAGCGCCACTCATGACTTTGAAACAAACCTGCGCGGCACTGCCCTGTGCTCTTTGCCGTCTCTCGTCGTCGTCGCCCAGTAATTTCACTGACTACTCGTCATCCGTTGTATCCACCCAAACGAAAAATCTCAGAAGCGTTAGTCAAATATTACGTAATATTATTTTTAAGGTAATAAACCTAATAAATTAGTTAATAAATCTTAAGAGGCTTACAGAAAAAAACAATTACAAAACCTAACCAGCTGTGGCCATAACCAACAGGAGTAATAAAAGATTGAATATCCCTTTAATTTAGTTACAAACGTAATTAGGAGTATCATTAGCGAAGCGATTTGCCCGAAAATGTCGCGAACGTTTCATGATGTCGTTTTAATTCGTACTTTGTGTTCGTAAATTGTTTCGCCATTGGGAACTAGAAATTCTGGCTGTAAAATCACCTGAAAGTCTGAATGTTTCCGTTAGGTATATAGGTGCGCCAGCATCATGACGCCTGCAAATTCATTATTTACATTGGCCCCAGGAGAGCGCTCATGAAAGTTAAATGATTCTGATGATTGAGCGAGTGTGGCCAAGTGGGAACTTGTGCGACTTTCAATCCGACGCACCATAGTTCAAATCTCGACTCGGCCCGCACCAATGACTTATATCAAGTTATGTGTGGATTAATCACACTCGCTCTAAAACGGTGAAGGAAAACATCGTGAGGAAATCGGCATGTTCAAGAACCACATAATTCGAGGACATGTGACATCCACCAAGCCGCACGGGCCCGCGTGATGGATTATGTCCCATACCTCTCTCTCTGAGAGAACGCCGGTATCCGAGCAGTGGGAGCGTAAGAGGCTGATAATGATTCTGATGATTGTCTATTAAAAAAAATATACATAGAATGTAATTGGCTGCAATTTAATTGTATTGGTTGTAATATTATTAACTGTAGGTTATACCTATATAGAAATAGGTCTTAATAATAATTTATTTAAATAAAAAAGGATGACATTATCTGGTCTTCTGTAGTTCACGCGTGGGAATCTAAGGGTAAAAGCTAAAGCGAATGTGTCGCCGGTTTGTCCTTCTTTCACGCAGCAACGGAGCAACGGGCCGACTTTTGCATAGAGATAGTTTATTGGCCGGGGATTCGTTTGGACGAGTCCAATAGATTGCACTTGGTCGAGGTTCTGATGATGTGGAAGTGAGTTTTTAGTTTCTATAAACTACACATAATTATTAGTGCTGAGTGCCATGGAACGATCATACCTATTCTACGCTATTCTATTATGCTATTCTTATTAATACTTGTGCTACTGTATTTTATTTTAAATATCATTAGTTGACATGGGACAAAATATGAACTGCGAGAATTATTAACGATAAAATCTACGACAAATTGCCAATAATCTGACAAAATTGTCCGACCGATCGACGAAGGTTAGTGGAAATGGCTAAATCACCTATAAGCTGGACGTTAATGGCGCATTACCCTGATTTATTGTTTTTATACGTTTGCGTTACCAACACCACGCTTGCCGACACATTTTTTTCATGTTTTTCAAAAAACTTTAGATGAAAAAGATGAATTCATCACCATCAGCCGGACTTTGAAACACAAAGCCCTCTGCGGCACTGCAGTGCGCTCGTTACCCTGAGACATTAGGTATTAAGTCTCATAAGCCCAGTAATTTCATTGGCTACTCTACTCATCAAACCGGAACACAGTAATGCTTGCACATTACTGCTTGGCGGCAGACTTCACGAGCAAAGCGTTGGTACCCCAAACGGACACTCGCAGAAGAGTTAGTCCTACCACTAACAAAATAAAATAACGATGTCACTGAGCTGGTCTGATGATAGAGCTGGAAGGTGGCTATAGGAACTCTGTAACAAAACGACGTAACCCCATCTAGTTTGGGCTAGTGATAATTTCTTTTACATATACTATTAGATAACGAGACGAGCGGGTCATTTGCCTGATGTTAAGCATATTGCCAACTCATAACTTTGAAACCCAAGGGCCTGCGCGGCACTGCAGTTTACTTGTTACCCAGAAACTTTAGATACAAAGTCTCATAAGCATAGTAATTTCACAACAAGATAAAAATGCGCCAAATAAACCTCCAGGTGAAGCCAATAAAGTACGCCATAAATACGTAATCTGATGTTAAATATAGATTGTAATACGGCTAAATGGTATTCAAGAATAGTTAGACAGGGAATAGCCTATTGTACCTACCTTCTCTCTGTTATCAACCTATTAGGAAAAGTAGTATTAGCACGCAAGAGTATAAACATTAACATATCCGTAGGTAGTAAACTCCGTTCGGGACTTAATTAGTAGGCGGCATGCAAAGCAGGAGCAATTTGTTACTTCTGTGAATTTGTGGATCTGTTTACTCTATGCTATGTTAGTGGGAGGACTAACTCTTCTGCGAGTGTCCGTCTGGGTTGTTACCACCGCTTTGCTCGTGAAGTCTGCCGCCAAGCAGTAGTGTGCAAGCATTACTGTGTTCCGATTTGATGAGCAGAGTATCCAGTGTAATTACTGGGCTTATGAGACTTAATACCTAATGTCTCAGGGTAACGAGCGCACTGCAGTGCCGCGCAGGCCTTTGTGTTTTAAAGTTCTGGGTGGCACTGCAATTGTTATAGGCCGGCGTTATGCTTACCATCAGGCAAACGACCAGCTCGTCCCGTTACCAAATAACATAAAAAAAATGGTTTACAAATTAGTCTATACTGTTTGGTTTTCTATACTGGTCCAATAATGTAAACAAACCCGGCCGGATTCCAACCAATGACATCAATAGATAATATACTTTATTACAAAATCGAGTTGATAATGCAGTTAATTTTTTTATTGGTAAGCTAAGAAAGGTTAGGTTTCGTTCAGTCCTTAGTGTCGCCCTTGGTCCGCGATCCGATACAGGCCCATAGTGCTTCTAGTAGTATTTAGGTACTAGACTAAAATTGAATGTTAATGTGTGTTTATTACGGTGATTGCTTAGTTAAGGTTAGGATTAGCGCGGGGTTCCGAGGTTTGAACCCCGATCGGGGCATTTTTGTGTGGAGAGCATAAAGTTTGTTTTCGGGTCTTGGATATTCAATTATTCATGTTGAATATGACACCATCAGGGATTTTTTTTTTATGCCCCTGCCCTAGGATTCCCTGTGTCGCAGGTGGCATGGACACACACAGATACACATCACCAACATCCAAGACCCGAGAACAAACTTTATGCTTACACAAAATCTGCCCCAGCCGGGAATCGAACCCGGGACCCCTCGCTTTGCAGGCAGGGTTACTTACTACCAACTTAGCTGCGGAGCCGTCGAATAATTATTAGCATTATATCTATACAAAAGGATTATACCTAAAGATGGCTTATTACAGCACCTTAATGGTTTCGTGTGGAGGCTACGAATGTTGCCAAATGTAGCGTGGCTAACAGTAAACGCAATTCATGGGGTTGCCAGTTTTCCATCGCTCATCCCAGTCAACCAACGGCGCTCACGTAATTTTCATATTTTTGTAAATTTTTCATCGCGCGCATTAACATAATAATATCTAATTTCCGTGGATGCTACCACAAAACGTCAGAAAACGGCCCCAACTTGCACTGTAAAGCAGTAACTAATGTTAGAATATTAATCAGTTGGTATAACTCTTCTACTAATCTCTATTTGAGACCACCTCTCTGCTCGTGTCGTCTGCAACCAAGCAGTAGAGTATATGCACTACTGTATTCAGCTTTGAGGAGCAAAGCAGTCAGTGAAATAACTGCGCATTTGAGACTTACTTACAACATTACATTTACATTTGTCTCAGGGTAAAAAATTCAGGATGACATTTGCAAATTTTAGCATGCAGACGTTTAATATGTTTTCCATTAGTCAAGCGACCTCCTCGTTTCGTTACTTAGTAGTATATGCGAAAGTGTTCGTTGGTTTGACCCTCTTGCATGCAGCAACGGCGACTCGGATCGACGATATAATTTATAACACAGGCTACATTTTCAGTTTTCTCCCAAAAAATGCACTGTTCCTGTGAGTATCTACCGCGGGCTGAAGCTAGTATCTATTGTTAGGTCCAGAAATGAGACAACTCGGTTTGAATAATCGACACACGTGTATTTTCACTCGTAGTTCAATGAGGACTGCTGTCCTTACCCGCGTGGCATCTTGCGTAGCGCTAGGACGACTACGGCGTAGCACTGACTTGCTGACGTCATAGCGTAGCACCACAGCACTACACCATGTTCTACCTTTATTCCTACACTATATAAAAACAAATTCCTTGTAACGTAGATATGCAAAGTAATAACCAGAACATTCCTATTTTACCGAAAGGATATACTTCTAGATTGGTTCCATAGTAATTTCATCAAAATCGGTTTAGTAGTTTGTCACTGAAGTCGGTTCGTCGCTTTTTTTATTTGCAATTATCCATATAAAAAGTATGATGCTAAGAATTTATCTGAGTGTACCTACATTCCACCACAACAAATGGTATGCAAATATTAGAACGAGGAGTAAAAAAAAACATTTTTAAATTTTAAAATATATATTTGTTATAAGTTTTATAACTGCCTTAAAATTACAGGATCAGAACCTTAAAAATGTTTACATTTGCTTTTCATTATTGCGCCAACGCAAAACGCAATTATAGTAAAATGGAATAATTATCGCAACCTCCATTAACAGAGGTACCCTTGAGAATTAATTTTGTAATTTGTCTTCAGCGTGGATTTAATATGTCAACCGTAAGTCAAAGTTACCTGTATTAAAAGTAGAGACGGCCTGCAAGCAAATCCCTGATTCTCATACGGAACATGCAAGATGACGAGCATGATTTACGACACTTGTAAACCAGCAGGGCTAGCATGCGCCCCACGACAAAATTTTGTCTACTGGTTTGTCTCGCTCTTTCTCTCGCAAACATGAGACAAATGCACGACATAAGCATCGACAAAATTTTGTCACGGTGCGCATCTTAGGGGCGGATTTCGTGATACTCGAAATGCGCGTTTGACGCAAAAGCGTTGTTATACTGACAAGCAAACGTACGTTTGCTTGAGCGTCTGAGGTGCCCCTTAGCCCTACAGGGCTAAGATGCGTGCCTTTATAGATAGAGATATATCTACCGGTGCTAACATGCAGTGCAAAGAACTTGTCTCGTTAGATCAAATGAAGAAATGTCGCGTATGTTGATCAAAGATATCTAACGCACAGGTACATCAAAAAGATGCGGGCAATGAAAAGGCGCTACGAAGGACACTTTTTCATTTATGATCCAGTCGATTCTGTCATCTCATACCTAATCCTGATTTTAGTTTCATATTCTGTTTCTAAATGAGAACATGAGAAAGAGATGAAATATATTTTAGACCTGTCAAATTAATCAATTTGCTTGTGTTTCGAGTAAATTTAACGGCAATGAATTTAGTGGCGTCTAATTTATCAAGGATGGAAGATATTTGACAACTGTTAAACTAAATTTAGATTAGTCAAACGTTTTCCATCTCTTTCTCATGTAACGTTTTGGAAAAAGAGAGAGGGAAACTAAAATTAGGTTTAGGTACGAAACGACGGAATCGACACCAATATCTACTTTATTTTCTTCGTAGATTAGCTAAACAGACGTAAGTATTATTTCCCAAACGAAATATTACATTTTGGCACCCTCGACCCCTCTTACATTTTGGGGAGACTGTAAAACGTGTTTTGCATCAACCCCTAGATCAATTATTTTTGTTATGTGATTGTAGTAAGTTAGTTTTGGTTTTCATTTTTCCCGATAAAATCACTGTGTTGGTAGGACAAAGGGCGATATGTTAGATCTTTGATTTATAAAAGTGCAATTATCTATTGTGCTTATGCTTTACAAACTACTGCATTTGAGTTTATTTAGTGCTCTAGCATTTCTATACAGTAAAAGTTTACTCGTATAAAACGTCACATTATTTCAGAGCATAAAAGCCACAAAACAAATAAAATTATGATCTATATGCGTGTTCCAAACGAGACATAAAACAAAATGTTCGTAAGCGGAAGTGACTGTGATTTGTCGTTACGTTGGTTTGATGTTCAGTGCACGTTTTACGAGCTCTGTGCCAACTTGTACCAATAAAACATATAGGTATCAGGCCCAGATTTCTAGTTATACCTACACTATAATATAAATGTGACGACTACCTTGTATAATGTATAGATATAGTTATATCAACCATAATTATGTATCATTGACCGGATTCACTTACGTAGTACCTACAGCCGAGCTTCGCGACGATTGCCGCGATCGCCATTACACGCGCAGCATCCAGTCGGTGCGGCTGCGTGTAGCTCCATTGATGAAGAGGTACCAAACACCTCAAAATTGTATTACGTAAGTGAATCCGGTCAATCCATACTAAATATTATAAATGCGAAAGTGTGTTTGTTGGTTTGTCCTTCTTTCAGGCAGTAACGAAGCAACGGATCGACGTGATTTTTGGCATAGATATAGTTTATAAACCGAAGAGTAACATAGGCTACTTTTTATCCCTGAAAAATGCATGGTTCCGGTTCATAGTTTTATAATGTTGACAAGTTGATTTAATTTGACAGATCTATGTTTTTTCATTCATAATATGAGTTCAATCTTAGCGCAGTCAGTTAAACTGCCGATAAAGAGTTTTCGTTTTTTTTTTGGCATAGATACCTATAGTTTATGGACCGGAGAGTAACATAGGCTACGTTTTATCCCGGAAAATGCACGGTTCCTGTGGGAACGCGGCTGAAAACCGCGGGCAGAAGCTAGTGGTACACAATTATGAGTCCTACTTAAGAAAGTTTTAATCAACAGATATCAACCATAGCGAGTCTTCCGTATTTCACAATAAACACATTAAATAACATTAAGTCGGTAACGAATAAACCAAATTAATTAAATCAATTGTCCCGACACCAATCGTAAATTGATTAAAGATTGTTTTATTGAACCACCCTCCATAGCTGATTGCTATTGAACGGGCGAAAGATTTAAAACTGCAATTTCGAGTTTGGTAACCGTTTTCCTGTTCCAAATAATACAATCAATCTTGTAAAGTTTTTGGGGAATCTATTTATTCCAAAAGCCATCCCGAACTTTTTCCTTCAAATACCGTAGTATTTTTATACAAAAAATAGGGCTTTATATTATTGATCCATCTATCTATTTACTCTACTGTCCTCACAAATATTACAAATGCGAATGTATAGTTCTTGGTTTATCTTACTTTCACGCAGCATAATATACATCATCATTATCAGCCGGAAGACGTCCACTGATGAACATAGGCCTCCCCCATAGAACGTCACTTGGATCGGCTACTCGCCTCTTGCATCCAACGGTTTCGTGCGGTTTTGACTAGGTCATCGGTCCTCCTTCCGGTTCGTGGTCGCCACTCGAAAACCTTTTTTCCCCATCCGTTATCGGTTCTGCGAGCGATGTGGCCTGCCCACTGCCATTTCAACTTACTAACTTTGAGAGCTATGTCGGCGACTTTCGTTCTCCTGCGGAACTCCTCATTTCGCATTTTATCACGCAGGGAAACCCCGAGCATAGCCTTCTCCATAACACATACAACCGCCATTATTATTATTGCCGTTTCTAATTTCCTCTCCACCCAACGGTTGTCTGGAAGGGATCACTGTTTAGCGATAAGTTACGTTTTTAGCTATTACACTTTTTTATGCCTTACTTTTGTATAATGTTATAATAATAACAATACTTTATTATTTTTATGTAATAACAATAAATGTATATATTATTTAATTATTCGCCATTTGGCAATCACCATCATCATCATCAGACGTCCACTGATGAACATAGGTCTCTCTCATAGAATGCCACTTGGATCGGCTACTCGATTCTTGCATCCAACGGTAACAACGTTAAGCTAATACAAAGCGAATACTCGTATTTGATCAAACATACTGAGATTACTGAGATATGCTACACAGTGCATTGCATATATTGATATTTCAGAGCTCCATCTCCCCTAAGCTTACTGTAATGATCGAGCATATCCAGTGGATCCTAAATCAACTAATAGTGCTCTATAACGAAAAGCTGGTTTGCCAGACGGTAAGCATAATTTAGAGAGCGAGTGTGATCGAGCGGAGAGCGAGAATTTGTGCGAATTTAAATCCGACGCACTATAGTTCGAGTCTCGACTCGGCCCGCACCAATGACTCATATCAAGCTATGTGTGCATTTATCATCCTCGCTGTAAAACGGTGAAGGAAAAAATCGTAAGGAAACCCGGTTGAAGAACCATAAAATATTGAGGACATAAAAAACATTTTTTCCCATACTCATCATTTTCTATCCATCAGACAAAAACAAACATGTTGTCATAACATGATCGAGGTAACTTCGAAACACATAAGTACACCTAACGAGGCGGTAACTACCCCTGATGAAATTTAATCGCCTTGCTCCATTATCTAATCACGTTCAACGTGCTATGCCGAGCTGAGAACAAACACTGAGTGGTAAAGCCGTGTTAGTTTAAGAGCTAGTCGCTTAGAACACTAGAGTATTTTTTCAAGTGTCAATGTATAATTGGGATGTCGACTGATTTTGGGAAAGTGTTTAAAACGATGCGAATGGGCCTATTATAACCCAAAATATTTAAAATTACTTTTTGATTACAGCTAATACTTTAATTTTCATGTATTTTAAATGTCATTTCAAGTTTCGCTTCAAAACACCAATACTGGTCACGTGGTCGATGTGACGTCACGCGCTTAATACAATTCATGGCACAGATAACTATATTCATAGAAATCACTCTAAGATACTAGGCAGAAAGAGCAATATACTCATTCCGATTGAGCGAGTGACATCACGCGCTTTTATTGGCGTTTTATGTCATGTGACTTCGGAGTGTTGTGATTACATTTTGATTATTAAATTAAAATTAAATTCCTTAAAAATAAACAAAAATATTGTGTTTTCTAGGATTTCTGTCACAAAAACTACCGTTTCGCGGCAAAATTATATTTTATATTTAAATACAGTCAACATCCCAATTATAGCCAGTTTTATAGGATTTAAATTGGTTTCCAAATGCCTATTTAGTGTCCTACAGGTGCACTTCTTACGAACATTGGTTCGCTAGAATCAAGATCAAGAAACACTATTGAGTGTTTCTTGATCAGGATATGCACAAACATGGACTCCCAACACTTTTATGGTTGGATAGTCCAAGTTGGAAGCCAAGTTGGGCGACAAACAAAAAGTAAAGTAAAACGTTATTTACTGACATCATTAAATTAAAAGCTGAAACCGTTAGTAAAGCAAACATTATAAGTATATAATTATATATTTTTTCGGCAATACTTTCTAAAGCCGTATTCGTTAAATTTAAAAAATACGGCTTGTACAATTTTTCTGTGCTTCAATAAATTATAGTCATACAATTTATTGAAGCGTCGATAAAAAGATAATAGTTCTTTTTTACTCAAAACACTTTATCGTAAAACGTTACTAGCTCCTATTCTAGTGTTAATAGAACTTAAAATATTTACATATATCATGTAGGTAATGTTATTACGAATCAGAGTAATAGAATCACACTGTACCTACTGTTTAATGTAATTTCTCGTAAACATAAACTTAATGTGCCTGTTAAGATTGTCCAATTGTTTTCGTAGATTACATAAGTACATCTATTTGGTTGTAAAGTCCACGTAGCATTATGTTATAGATTAAAATCCTATCCTACTAATATCACACGCAAAATTTATCTGTGGAAAAGAGGGTAACAAAAAATAGAACAAAAGCCGGCGGCCGGCACCAAAAAATATCATTTATAACTGACGTCTCCATCCCCTCACAGTTACTCCCAAAAGCTTATCGGACAACTATAACCTCTAGGCTTGTACTTCACAAAAATTCATTTCACATTTCCTATTCCATAGTCAAAATAATATAAACAATGCGTGCAGTGCATCGAAACGAGGCAGCCCTAAATTCTTCCCATTTATTCCAGAAATAACTACATATTGATTTGCACAAAGCCTGTCTCGAGTTGGTCTCGAGTAACCTACACGTTTTGTAGAGATAGTAGAGATTATAGAGAGATAGTAGAGATAGGTTTTTTATACTATTGGATGTTGAGTGAACGAGACGAGCGTATCAAATGATACGCTTGATAGTAAGCATAACGCCAGCCCATAAGAACTTTGAAACGTAAAGGCCTACGCATCACTGCAGTGCGCTCGTTACCCTGAGACATTAGGTATTGAGTATCATAAGCCCAGTAATTTCACTGACTACTTTGCTCATCAAACCGGAACACAGTATAGCTTGTACATTACTGCTTGGCAGAAGTCTACACGAGCCACAGAAAGACACTCGAAGAAGGCAGTATTTGGCTGTGTCCACATTTGTGTTATACGTGCGCATTTTATAGGTCACGCAAATTATTTTGAGCCCTTAATAAGAGTGTCTGTACGGTACGTTTTTAGTAAGTGTCAAAGGGAATGCGCCACTTCTCTGCGTCTACATTATATATTTTTCTGACACACAAAAGTAAACGAACGATTGATCGATTTTAATAATAGTACCTAACACTACGCCAAGACGGATCACAGCTCTACGCAAACTAGCCGGTCACAGAATAACTAATAGGATACAGCGTCTAGCGACGTGGTGAAAATACCACGCTTATACACTTGGAAAATACATATACACGCTCACAACACCCTTGCACTAGGATTCCCTGTGTCGCAGGTGCATAGATATCGGACACACAGTGACACAGATACACGACATAAAAATCCAAGGCCCGAGAACAAACTTTATATGAACACCACACATAAAAGCAAAATTAAAACTTTTAAAAATCCATGACGGATGTAAACTGGATTGAAAAAGGACTTGGAGAAAACCCACCGCACCCGCGCCCCCGCCTCCCACTGCCACCGCCCCGCTGCGTCCGCCCCCGCCATGGAGATATTTACTTTGTTGCGTGACTTATTTTCATTCTGCAATATAATTTAACTCCTAAGATGTGCATCTAAATGAAATGGTTCATAGAGCAATTTTGGTCTAAACTAAATACTTGAAATGACTAACATATTTATTTATATAAGTATTAACACTCGTCGGTAAAAACACAGATATAAAGCATATTAAGTATGTAGTGATTCTTCAGCTATGCATAAAGTGGGAAACACCACTTTAAACTGGCAGACTTCTGTAATAGTATTTTTAACCCGTGCCTCGCGATGATTTAGTCGAAGTGCTGGAACTAACTATTAAGAGCTTGGAGATACATTTTCGACCTAAGTGTTAGTATATTTACCTATATTTACCTATAGTTAGAAAATGTCCTACCTACTATCATTCAATGGTTGCATCACGATGGAATGTAATAGAGTAGAGTAGATTAGAATAATTGGGATGTTGACTGTACATATTCAAATAAAAATATAATTTTGCCGCGAAACGGTAGTTTTTGTGACAGAAATCCTATAAAACACAATATTTTTATTTATTTTTAAGGAATTTAATTTTAATTTAATAATCAAAATGTAATCACATCACTCCAAAGTCACGTGACATAAAAAGCGCATGACGTCACTCGCTCAATCGGGATGAGTATATTGCTCTTTCTGCCTAGTAATTTAGAGTGATTTCTGTGAATATAGTTATCAGTGCCATGAATTGTATTAAGCGCGTGACGTCACATCGACCACGTGACCAGTGTTGACGTTTTGAAGCGAAACTTGAAATGGCATTTAAAATACATGAAAATTAAAGTATTAGCTGTATTCAAAAAAGTAATTTTAAATATTTTGGGTTATATTAGGCCCATTCGCATCGTTTTAAACACTTTCCCAAAATCAGTCAACAACCCAATTTACTGCTATATAACTTAGCTACAATAACAGTTCTAAGATAATTTATTGGCCATTTTTATAGACCTTTAAATAATCCAAATGTTCTATTGTTCTTGATAAGTATAAGATTTTATTCAATATATTCCATAATTTCACTTTGATCTTCTAACTAAATACCTACTCTAAATATTATGCCGCATTAAAGCAAAATTTGGCATACCTATTGGTATATATGTTTTACTAATTAACCGTAATGTATGTTGTACCCTTGAGGCTAGCAAGATCGGTTTTACTTAATTAGCAATTTATTGATATTTCCTTTAAGTTATATTAATTAACTAGCTGCTGCCTACTGTTTCACCAGCTTGGGTATATTGGATTTCCAGAGCTTAATTTTTTTTGTGCAGAACCCTAATTCTTTTTCTATATAAAAGTAACCTTAGTTACTCCTTATAACATCAGCTACTTGTAACGTCCTGTCAAAATCGATCCAGCCGTTTTGGAGATTAGCCTGAACAAAAAGCAGGACTTTGTTTTTTTAAATGGCTTTCTGTTTTTGGTACTGTATATATAGTTTCATATGCATTTAGTAAAAAAATGTTATTTTGACGTTACAAACAGACACTCCAATTTTATTTATCTATACAGATAGAGATAAGTACCACAGTATATTCTACAGTCTACACCATCATGATCTCAGTTAAATTAGTACGTCCAAAGCCGCCCAAGCCGTTGTTTTTCCAAGTCCAAGGTATATGGACCGCAGGGGCGTATTTACCCAAGGGCCAAAAGGGCCATGGGCCAAAAGGGCCCGGGCGGCAGGCTGCTAGGGGCGGTCCAAGCAGAAGAAATTTAAAAAAGACTACCTAACTAAGGATCTTATTAATGAACAGTGTTAAACTGTGTTTCGTCACTTACGATTCAGTTTAAAATTGTCAAAAAAGGGGTGGCGGGGCCTGCAGGCCCAGGGCGCTGAATCCTTAAATACGCCACTGTGGACCGGATATACTGCATGTATGGGCTGGCGCGTGGTCCCTTTCCTCCTGGGCGCGCTCTACATCAGGCAAATGACTTGCTCGTTTCATTATATTATTATATTCCTTATAGTAGGTTAAAAAGGCTATTAACCTAAAAAGCAGTCTACTATAAAGGTACGTTTTTTATTACTATTAGATAACTATTACGATATACTATATAATAGGATAACGAGACGAGCGTGTCTTTTGCCTGATGCATAACGTCAGCCCATAACAATTACAGTGCCACTCAGAACTTTGAAACACAAAGGCCTGTGAGGCACTGCATTGCGCTCGTTACCCTGAAACATTAGGAAAGTCTCATAGCCTAGTAATTTCACTGAATACATTTCTCATCAAATCGGATTACTGCTTCGCGACAGAATACACGAGCCAAGCGGTGGTACACACCCAGACGGACTCTCGCAGAAAAGTTAGTCCTACCACTTAGTAAAAGTTAGTCCTACCACTTACTAAAAGTTAAAATACTCATGTACGATATTTTTATTTGTAAACAGTGGAGTTTTAAAATTTTAAAACTCGTTAACTTTTTTCTGTACAAAGCCAAACGTTCATTTCAAACATAAATCTCTCTTTTCACGGTTCAGTGGAAATGCAAAAACTTAATCGTTTTCAATAAAGCATGACTTTAAAGTTCTAAACTCTCATTACAAATGAATCACCACGTTTAAGGCGTAATTTCTTTGGAAACGCCAAAAGTTGCGCAGTTGTGGTTGCAGAAACGCTAACGAATACACTTTGTGTCCACAACTTGTGCACTGAACAATGTTCAGAAATTTCACTTTGCATGTAATGTA
Organism: Crocallis elinguaria; assembly: GCA_907269065.1. Taxonomy (NCBI): domain Eukaryota; kingdom Metazoa; phylum Arthropoda; class Insecta; order Lepidoptera; family Geometridae; genus Crocallis; species Crocallis elinguaria. The sequence continues at coordinate 8,254,708 of OU026076.1, forward strand.
CAGTTAAGCATAAAAGTAAAATTGCTTACCGACTTCAATGAATAACTTCATCCTTCCGCACTGCTAAGTGTAAACATTTTATAAGAGAATTCGTTGATTGTGATATTATTTTGACAAACCCAAATTTTGACGAAATTAAATTATACAATTAACATAGAACCTCCTCTTTTTTTGCTATATATAAACTCTTTACTATAGTTAGTACTGCAAGTACCTGTCTGAAGGTAGTTTTCCGCGATGCAGTTATTTTTGTAGAATCCAATTTCACCTAACACCGAATGAATAAATAAATACCACATATTCAGAGAAATTACTGGGCTTATACCTAATGCCTTACCTAATTCCTCAGTATCGAGCGCAATGTATAGCCACGCAGGCACAGTATTGTGCTTCGTCGTTGCAGAGTTCACTGTAATTGTGGCACTGTAATTTTTATGGGTTGGCTTATGCAACCATCAGACAATCGACCCGCTCGTCTCGACCATCGTACTTAATAGAAGATATAAAAAAGTGATTATGTCGTCTATAAAGCACACTTACCAAGAAGATTCATTCGGTTTTTGAAGGAACCTAAGTTATAGTTAAGTTAGTTTTAAATGCTTTGTGTTCATGACAGTACGTCATACGTGAATGTGTGCGTACTGAGGATACAAAGTGTGCAAGCTGGTTGCCTTCAGGCATGATATGTTAAAACTTAAATGTACTGATATATCTGGTGCTTTTGTCAAAGGATCCCTTGTAGGATATTTCACGATTATTCTTTGTAAAAATTTGCTGGAATAAGGAGATCAGCTGGAAAATATATGTATATTTAATTGTTTTAAAAACAGCATGTACCTATATAAGTACTCTAAGCTACAGGAGTGATGTCAGCGACGAAATTACACATGAACGGAATGCCGTGCACGTTCAAGAACACTAAATGTTGTCGTACATTGGGCCACCGAAAGCGGCCACTAGAAACAGCCGCTAAAAGCGGTCATCAGTGGCTAGGTAAGGCCTACAGTCGGAGCCACTGGTAGCCAAAAAATAGAGAGAACAGAACAGGCGCTTGGGTGCTTAGGCCATCCTTACGCGCCCAAACGTCCCTTCTTTCTCTCTCTATTGTATTCTACAATCTACCGCAGTGTGTGCGGGCTGGGAGATAGCCGGCGTTTGTGTTTAAGTGTGCGGGAGACGAGCCACAAACGCGGCCACCGCCTCAGCTCGTGCCCGGTCCCAGCCACTCGAACGTTCGGTTTGCGCCGATGCCATTACAGAATGTATGAAAAATCTTGTCCGCCGCTTGAGGACGCGTTAGTGGCCGTATTCGCTGGCCCAATGTGCAGCTTACATGTAACGATTAATATCACAAACACTCGAAAATACACACGGTTTTGCTAAATAAAACAAAATCGACAACAGCGCATTTTTGTCTCCCTCCGTTTTGTGTTCCTGCCCAAACTCCGCCTGAATCCATTTGTCAGGAGTTGCCATTCACACAACTTTTAAATTACGAATGAGGTTTGTTTCGAGCTCGGTTATTTTCGGGCCACGCGTTGGGAAATTTCAAATTAAATTTAAATCGGCTTCAGGAATAAATAATAACTTGCGCTTTGTACTACGTTCAGAGAGACAATGGTTGGAATTTACTCTCAAGGAAGCTTTTTCAAAATATTCTTCTCTTTTAAGCTGGAAGGTGGTACATTTTGTAGTTTTCGCCTGGTGCGTTACAAAGTTGTCGCCAAACACCTATTGATGTGTTCCGGCAGTTCTAATCTTGATCTAGCGTGTGTGCCATCTTCGACCACATGGTCGGTTACTATCAGCTTACCATCACACTTCCATCTCCTGGCTCCATCATCAGACCCTCGACACCAAATGCAATCTATTGGACTCGTCAAAATGAATCATGTGGTTCACATGATTCATTTTGACGAGTCCAATAGATTCACACTCGTACTGATGAGTTCCACTATTCACCTCCTGGCTCCATCATCAGACCCTCGACAACAAATGCAATCAATTGGGCTTGTCGAAACGAATTATGTGAACCCACACTCGTACTGATGAGTTCCACTAATCACCTCCTGACTCCATCATCAAACCCTCGACACCAAATGCAATCTATTGGACTCGTCAACACGAATCATATGAGCCCAAACTCGAAGGGTTTACTTATAGCCATTGAAAAGTTCCACTATCCGCCTCCTGTCTCCATCATCAGATCAGCCCCATGATACCTAATAATAGTTACTACATATACATACAAAGTTTAATTTCTTCACGGCATGCTTACTGCACCCACATTATACACAGTCAGAAAACGTTCAATTAAATGTCAACTCACCAGTTTGGCCTGATAACCACAAACCTACAACCTGGTGAAACTATCCGAGCATCAAACATTCTTCAACGTAAAATTTAAAACCTTTTTGGCTGTCTACTTCACCTGGATTTCTCCAGCTGTAAGATATTACCGTACGTGGACTGAAGCCATATGTCTCCATTACTGCGCTTGCCTAGCATCTGATGCGACTACAATGCGCCCAGGAGGTAAAAAAACTTTAATATGTAAAAAGCATGAAGAAGTAAATAAAAATTAAACATCCCAAATTCAAAATGCTTGCTTCATATAGACCCCTATTGGAGCACGCATGAAGGTTAAAATAAATTACTCTGACAGTGGGTCTCTGTAACGTTCTCTACCCGAATCACAGACTAATGCTGTCTTTATCAGAACATAATAAATGACAAAGACATCTACAGATCCAATCCACGCTCAAAGTCAACGAACCTTCCAGAAACCCACCGTGCCCGTTCCAAATTGGTCGAGCATGAAGAAAGGAAGATACTCATCTCGGCATTATTTTAAAAATAGTTTTTACTATGATTCTAATGCTAACAATCATGTTTACAATTTAAGTCTAAGTATTACAGTAGTCGCCTGGAGGCTCCTGAGCTGTTTGCCTCCATGCATCTTTATTTTCTACATAATCCTTAATTTTATAATACGCCCAAAAACTTCTATCTATAGTTTCTATCTGGCAACAGAATTTGAACCCGCGTCTTCTGGTAATCCGGAGTAGACGCTTTAACCAACCTTGAGGGAATGAATGATGTTATCGACAAAATTCCATAACAACAAATAAAAAAACATGAAATATGCAACTAAGCTACCTAGGTACATAATGTAGCTTACACAGTGTATAATAATGTAGCTTATAGGCTACTTTTTAACCTGATTCCACCAGTGCAAAGCCGCGGTCAGAAAATTTTTCTTTGAAGGACCGTGCTGATATTTCTGGAACGCGGGTTTCCTCACGATGTTGTCCTTCACCGTTTTAGAGCGGGTGTGATATCCCGCACATAACTTGATAGAAGTCATTAGTGGCCGAGTCGAGATTAGAACTATGGTGCGTCGGATTGAAAGTCGCACAAGTTCCCGCTCAGCTAAACTTGCGCTCAGCTAAAACTTGCGCTCAGCTAAACTGAACAGACCATTGAATTGACGCCTTTACACTTTCGTAGCTCCATATACCAGATGCAGATTCTCCGGTCGCACGTTCATTTTTCCAGCACGTTTCTTTAAGCTCACCTGTCCCCGGCTGTAATAGAAAAAGCATCGTGTGCTGCAATTCTGTCTCGGTATATTTCCCATCTTTTACACGTATAGGGTCTTACCACAAAAAAAATATTTACACGTTAAACCTGTGTTACATACTGTTTAAAGCATAATCATGGCTTAGTCGCGCGATTAAATATGAGCAACCACAAATCCTGATTTAAGTAGCGTCTAACCGTTGTCTAACACAATTCTGTTGTGACATTTCGTTGTGTATTGTAGTACCTAGCTTTTTGTATCAAGGCTCGATAAATTATATAAAAAATCGATAAAAACGAATTTATCGATGTGAACTGTCAATTTAATCGATCGGAAAGATCCGTACTTGCGCTGCTGCTGGTAAGTGACGATGCTGCCGAAGATGAAGCGCACGCTTACCTAGGAGATACCTATTCACTCGTGACTTGAAGAAAACCGGGTTACCTATAGTGTTCAGGAAACGCAGACATAGGTAACGAGATCCTTAACAGTACGCCAAACTAATGTAGAAACAAATAACTTCATACAGGAATATCAACAATGTAACGACGTCGCTTTGCCGTTAGTCTGGTTGTCTGATGAAGGAAAGGGGAAGCGGGTGGGGTGAGCGCCCAATTTGGATCTAATTGTTCACCATTGCCTCACCTTAAGTTGTGTAATTCCGAGGCACATGTTGGATTAAGTATAACGATACCCCATACATCCAAATCTGTTCAGGCATTAAATTTTTTTTTACTTTATCTGGTAACGAGACGAGCTGGTCGTTTGCCTGATAGTAAGCATTACACCAGCCCATAACAATTGCAGTGCCACCCAGATCTTTAAAACACAAAGGCCTGCGCGGCACTGCAGTGCGCTCGTTACCCTAAGACATTAGGTATTAAGTCTCATAAGCCCAGTAATTTCACTGGCTACTCTACTCATCAAACCGGAACAAAGGAAAGCTTGCACACTACTGCTTGCCGGCAGACTTCACGAGCAAAGCGGTGGTAATAACCCAGACGGACACTCGCAGAAGAGTTAGTCCTACCACTAACAAAATGGTGATGGTTATGGTGAAATAAAGAAACTCACATACATATATGAACCCTAAAAACATTAAACTCTTTTTTTGTGCAGTCGTGTAATAATGCTGTCTTCGGCCACGCTTTTTATTGCATGCTGTCACAGTAGAAACAAAAGTGGTTTTTATAGAGCGTTACGAAACATGGCTTGTATGTTTGTGTACTCAGATATTTCATACAAAAGTAAAGATGCTGCAAAAATTTTAATACTAAATCGTATATTCACTAGCCATAGTAATATAACCCGTAAAAGTCAGTCCAGCGTAATCTCAATCGATACAGAGACGTTACTTGCCAACAAAAGTTTTACGAGCGGTACAGACTGGGTAGTGGGCAAAAAACTAACTGGAATAACTTTATTGTATCGCTCTTCTGCTATGCCAAATTGTATTGGACTATAATAGCGGCCCGTACACGCATAGCATGATTGATGGAAAGCTTTAGTTAAAGTTTGAATGCCTAGACTCCAAACGTCACTGACTTTAGCGCATTGAAAATACAGTTGAAATTCGTAGCTGTCTCACAAGAATCATCATCATTATCAGCCGGAAGACGTCCACTGCTGAACATAGGCCTCCCCCATAGAACGCCACTTGGATCGGCTACTCGCCTCTTGCATACAACGGTTCCTCGCGGTTTTGACAAGGTCGTCGGTCCACCTAGTGTGGGGCCGTCCTACACTACGTCTTCCGGTTCGAGGTCGCCACTGGAGAACCTTTCTTCCCCATCGGTTATCGGTTCTGCGAGCGATGTGGCCTGATCACTGCCACAAGAATACTTTGTGGGAATAAGGTTCTTGGAGTTTCATGACTTTATCTGTGTGGTCTTGGTAAGGAATGTTATGGCCATGGCCAAAGGTGCGTAACGTGTCAGTTACTGCTTTAAATCGTCATTATCATCACCGTTTTTATCGGATGACTAGACGCTCTCAGCACGTCATACATTCGTGATTGGTAAGCAAAACACCTGCCCATAACAATCGCAGTGCATCCTTCCGGATGGCTTTGAACCATGTACTTAGTCCTACCACCTTAGAACATCGTAAGTTGTCTACGCCTACCGCTACTTCAGGAACAATTAATTCCATATATATTATGTTAAGAAGAATATTACTGTTACTAACGGATTATATAAAGTGGGTAATTTATAGTTTTTCAGTTCCGCGATAAAACTAAATACTATAAATTACCCACTTTATATAATCTTATTTAAAATGGATTTCCGCAAAGTAACGCCTGATTCCATCAAATATGTTACTAACGGCTTGAATCTTAAAATAAATAAAAGCAAATAGGGCTAGAAACACAAAGAAACAATCTTATTTCTCATATTGAAATTATCCAATCCTATCTCTTTCCGGCCTTCTTTAATTTATTTTCAAAAGGCAAACTAGGAGCGCCACCGCGGCCCGTGGGTATATCAAAAGTGTAACGCGCTGAAAGGAAACTACATAAGTTCAAAGGGAAACCAAAGTAATCACTACCCTAAAGCAAATAAGTACAGACAACGCTGTAAACTTGGGAGCATTAAGTACGCTGAACTTGCTCGTAGAGATCGCTTGAGTTTTTGCATGCCAAGCTCTTGCGACCAACTTCTTATGTTGGTCGCGGATAAATCACCGTGATGATAAAATTCAATTTTATTATCGCGTTTCCAGCGAGGTGCAATGACAACAGCGCAACACGCTCGCAAATTGCTATCGTGATAATGATAACGGTCTTACCAGAAAAATATTAAACACACTCTAAACACGTGTTAAACAGCGTCTAACTTCTCACCATGCGAATATATTAATCGCGTGTGTAAATATTAGCAAACACAAATCTTGATTTAATTAGTGTCTAACTGCAATCTAACTCCATTCTGTTGTGACATTTCTAATCATTTTAGACTTTTATCTTTAGATACTGTCTAGCCAAACAGGCGTCAAAAAGTTCTAACTTCATTTTATCTCTTGCATGAAGAAGACGACAATGACTTCTTCTTCGAAAAAATAAGCAGAAATACGTATCAGCATTAAATAGAAACAATACGATCTGTCTTATTTTTTACCCACGACATAAAGAACAATATGTGTTTAGGGTGAGAGTGTGTTTGCTTTATTTACATATAAGCAAAGAAATATGTTGTAAAAGCAATAGGTACTGTTAATTGGCGAGCCAAGCCTAAAGCGTCTGGACAAATATAAAGCCTTTAGCACCACCGTTTCCAGCCGTGAATTTTTTCTACTCAAATAAATTCACCTATTTGCACATCCATAGCGCTTTACAATGTTGTGTTCATAATAATTCCATATCTATAAACATGATAAACAAAGCTCTAATGTTATGGAATACAAAAAACGAAAGGAGCGAAGATTGTCTTAGAACGAGCGCCCATGTAAATTGTCTTTTCGGCACAGACAATAAAAACCCTACGTGATCTGGAGGGTAAGCCGGAATTCGTTGGCTTTTTATTTACCGTAATATGAGGAATATCATGGTAAGAAAATATCGTTTTATTGCTTCGGCATGCCGAGTTTCTTTTTGTACTAAACTGGCTATGGTCTCCAGTTTCACTTGGAAATCCCCTCGGTAACCGGACACATTTCTGGGTAAAAAAATGCTTATCTTAGAAAACTGATGGTGCTACACTGTTATAAAATAACATAAACTTGCTACAAAAACAGTTGAATAATCTAAAACTCATTACAGGCATATCCAAACGTTCTAGCCTACTACCAGTTTAAAATAATAACAACGAGGTTCTGGCATAGCATTTCGAATAAATGTCAAGTATTACCTACCAATTTTAGAAGTGTAAGATAAATATGATTTCAGTTGGTGGTAGGCGTATTTTGACCCTAGAAAAGTTACGTACCTTTATAATTTTCAATATCCTTTTTATACATAGTAGCCAGTAGGTAAGTAAATTTATTTATTTCGACGATCATTCTCGTTTTGGAACAAAAATTACAAACACAAACATCCCTTGTTACTTTGGATGATGTTTGGAGGTTAGGTCTTATCTTAGTGTAAGTTTTGCAATAAGTTAACGCGTTCTACAATGACCGCATTTACGCGGATTTTGTATGAAAAAATGTACAGCGCACCTAGCGGCGCGTTTTTGAACCGACATCACACATACTTTTAGTATGGCATTTAATCGGTAAACGCAGTCGTCACGTAAATGTATTTTACTTGACATATTGAGGGCCTAGACAGGCGGCATTCAGCAATCATCGCTATTTTTTATATTCTATTGTCTTTTGCCTCATGGGTCTATTGCTTGATGGTAAGCAATGCCAGCCCATAACAATTGCAGTGCCACTCAGAACTTTCAAATACAATAATCTGCGCGGATCTGCATAGCGCTCTTTAACCTGAGACGTTATGTATCATGTCTAATAAGCTTAGATAATTTCACTGACTACTTTGCTCATCAAGCCGGAACACAATAATACTCGCACATTACTGCTTGTGGACAGACTATAGGTACACAAAGCGGTGGTACACACCCAGACAAGCACTAGCAGGAGTAGTTCTACCACCCGGTAAATAAATGGTAAAAAAATAAATAGATGGAGTATAAGATGGCGATATGACCAGTGGCGTTGTTCACACTGCGACACATATCCAGATAGACATGTTAACGATACCCCGAACCATTAAAATGAAGTGACCAATTAATAAAGTGAAACGACTTCACCAATCAATGTAATGAAAAAAGCAGTAAGGGCGTGACCACATACGCTACTTTCACCCTCGGCGAAGGGCGATTCTTCCTCTTGCCAATTGTTATTTAGCAAATGAATAAGTATGAATAAGTACATTGACTCTAGATTTACCGACTCGTAGTCTGGTAACCACGTCTAAATGTTAATCCGCTTACTTTATTTGCAATAGGCTAGTATGCGACAATCATTTTAATTTATTAAGGTTTTTTACGTACCTACTATTTTCTGCTTGTAATGTGCCATCATTACTGAGTTCCGGATTGATGAACAAATTTATAGACAGTGAAATTATACTGGAGTTATGAGACTTTACCTAATGTCTCATGGTAGCGAGTACAATGCAGCTCCGCGTAGGCCTTTGTGTTTCAAAGTTCTGAGTGGCACTGCAATGGGGTGGCGTTATAGGTAATTGTCATTTCGCAAACGATACGTTCGTTATCAAATAGTTTAAAAAAACCTCAATGTGTCCAAGTTTTTCATGCAGAGTTAATCCGTGTGAGTTAAACCTTTATAATGTTTGTACTTATATGAATGTCTATAGCACAGGGATTATTTGTTTGCTACGATAATTGAAAATGTTAAATGAATACGTGGAAATTTCCGCTGCGAGGTCGTGACCCAACTATATTGTCCAACTAGTTGGCTTACAAGTCTTCGATTGGGGCAGTGGTAAAATCACAATTTTCGTTAGATAACACATAAAAATCAACAAATAAAATAGAATGTAGTACCACCTTTCAAAAATAATAATTTATTCGAATTTTGATTGATAAATAACAACGTTGGACAAAAAAAAATAGTGATGGGGCAGTGTTGTTATGTTTAATTGACGATAAATGTATAGTTTATATATACATAGTAATTATAGCTGTTTAACTCTTAGCATTTTAAAAAACCTTTCATGTCCACTGCTGAACATAAACCTCCCGTATTAAATAGGAGGGTTGAATAGAAATAGGAGTTTGCCGTACCTGCACCACGCTTGCCAGTCTTGATGATCGCAGTAGACTTTTATGTTGACCGAGGAGAATGGATCTGTCCATTAATAATCCAAATAAATAAATAAATTCCCTGGGTATTCCCGTAGCCGGTTCTAACGGCATCCACGTGCCGGCTTCGTTTCAACCGCGTGGTTTCCCATACCGTGCATCTCCCGTGATAAAAAGTAGCCTATATCATTCTCCGGCTCAATATATATCTATATATAAAAGTCACGTCTATCCGTTTATAATGTTAGTATTGCTTGATTGATAATGATATCTGGTACATTTTGGAATTTAAAATGACAAGTTAATTTTTTAATTTTTAAACGGATTAGATAGTCTTAAAACAGTATAAATATAAACTTATTTATCGATAAGTGTTCCCATCACTTTTCCTTTATAAATACGCCCTTTGACTCGATAGTTGCGGGCGAAAGATTAATCGTCTCGCTGAAAGTTATTCAGGTTTTTTCAGTAATTATGAAGCTTTGATTAATGACTTATAACGCCTATTGTGTAGTTAAGTAGGTAACTTACTGGCATGAAATGAGTTTTCTTTGACTGATATTATTATTATTATCAATAGATAGAATGAAGGGTCGAACTTGAACAATAGATTCATGAACAGACTAATTTAATGGGGTATTCATTAAATATCTACGTCACTCTATTAAAATGTATTATAAGAGTATATAAATAATAAATAAACAGTATATAACGGTTATACAATGGTATGTCTTTGTTATTCTTTGACATTTTTAAACTGAATCGAAAGAGACAAAATATTGTGTAAATATAATCACCAAGATCTCCAAACGTTATAAATTGTTATTTTAGAACGTTTGGAATTAAAACTTGTATTTGCTCTACTAATGTGAAAAGTAGAGCCAATTACAATTTAAGTGCGCAACGTCCCCATTATCAAAAACCAATGGGGAGTGGGGACGTTGGGAATTCAAATTCCCATCGTTAGTAGGTAAAATGACAATGGGCAGATGGGAATATATCAAGTTTTCAACCGTTATACAGAGTTTATAAGAAAGCCTGTAATATCCTATTCTACGTTTATCGTGACATGCACAATTACGTCGTCGATTCCTCATCATCAGTCGACGAAGTCCAGATAACAACGTATTGCACAACGCGCAACGTCCAGTTTTGTAATATTACCAGTTGCTGGCCACTAGCGACTGTATCACTTTCGTGGAGACTTACGAAAAAGCAAGAAAATACAATGTCATAAATTTTATCAAATTCAAATTAGGCCCCAAGCGAGCACTCATGAAGGTTAAAATAAATGACTCTAACAGCGGGTCTCTGTAAGGGGCACCTCAGACGCTCAAGCAAACGTACGTTTGCTTGAGCGTCTAAGCTGCCCCTAACGCTCGTCTACCTAAAAAAGAAAACACTGCGCGCACTAACAAGGTTTTTTTCCTACCCCTATAGATATTGTAGAGATAGCAAGATTTCTCATCGCCAGGTAAGCGGAACCATTAACGGCAGGTAATCACCACAATTACCGGCGGCTCGTTAACTCTACCGTGTGATGAGATAACGAAACTATTCGTTGTTTCTCGAACAAATTAACGGAAATGGATGTTGGGGCTTCGAGGATTTGTTACCGGAGTTTTTACTTAGTTTGGTGTCTTGATGACGGATTTTGTGTGGAGACAAGTCAGATAAGTCGTCTAACTTTATGGCGTTTGACTTAATACATCTCACTGTGCAATTGTAGGAAATTGGGCGTTGGCAACCACTTTTAACGCACCATAGTTCGAATCTCGACTCGGCCCGCACCAATGACTTATATCAAGTTATGTTATTATTGTTAGTTATTATTCACACTCGCTCTAAAACGATGAAGGAAAACATCGTGATGAAACCCGCTTGTTTAAGAACCACAAAATTCGAGGACATGTGACATCCACCAAGCCGCACTGGGCCCGCGTGGTGGATTATGGCCCATACCTCTCTCTCTCTTTCTCTCTCTCTGAGAGAAGGCTGTTATCCCAGCCGTGGGAGCGTAAGAGGCTGATAATAACCACTATTAATAGCATCACTTTTATCTAAGTAATAAAATCATAGAAGTCAATTTTCACCTACTTTTAATAGTCATTTCGAAATGAAACTTTGTATGTATGTATCAGTTGACAATACAAAATTTTAGTATCATGGAGCTGATCTTATGATGCAGTCAGGAGTTGGATAGTGGAACAATTCAGTGGTTACAAATAAACCCTTCGAGTCTGGGCTCATATGATACGTTTGGACGAGTACAAAAAGATTATGTTCTGATAAAGACAGCATTAGTTTTAGTCTGTGATTCGGGTAGATGAATGCTGCAGAGGCCCGCTGTTAGAGTCATTTTAACTTTCATAAGTGCTCCTTTGGGGCCTATTTGAATAAAGACTTTTGAATTTGAATTTGAATTGCACTTGGTGTCGAGGTACTGATGATGGAGCCAGCAGGTGGAAGTGTGTGTTTTAATTTGTTTCAACTATGTACATACATTTTTGTACAGATCAGCATAGCAATCCATATTATACGAAATGCTTAATGAGGTAGATATACTTTTTTGTGGGCTTAGTGTCTCTATCTATTTGAGATTTGTTCTTAATTTATTTTTACTAATGCTACTTATAATAAGTTATAAATTAACTGCTTTACATAAAAAAGCGACGAACCAACTTCAATGTCAAACCTCAAAACCGATTTTGATGAAATTTCTAAAGGAGCAACCTTAAAGTAGGTACCTCCTTTCTAATTGAAAGAATTTTATTATTATTTTTATTTAACTAAATCCACAGATCTTAAAGATGGTTATTCCAAATTGGTTTATAAATGACGGAAATCTATCAGAAATAACAAACATAAAAAACACAAATACAACCGAAATGAGAACCTCCTCCTTTTATCGGAAGTCGGTTAAAAATGTTCCAAGCACTGCTTAAAATTACAACCGATGATCCATGCATAATAACTGTACTAATTAAGCTTACGGCTTTGATGACCTCGAGGCCATCAAACGAGATTGGATGTAGGTGTCTAGGGACCGGGACCGTAGTAACGATGAGGGAGATCTACCCAGCAGTGGGACAGAACAGGCTAATCAAAAAAGATTACATTAAACAACAAACTTATACGCTTAGATCATCGAGATCCTAACCTCAAGAGGTGCAGAACGTTTGGTTTGCACGAAATAATGTCCCCTAATGAAGTAAAATATAATAAATAATAAATAAATAAACGCTTACACTCATACCCCCGCACTAGGATTCCCTGTGTCGCAGATGGCATGGACACACACAGATACACGTCACAAACATCCAAGACCCGAGATCAAATTTTATGTTTACACAAAATCTGCCCCGGCCGGGAATCGAACCCGGGACAACTCGCTTCGCAGGCAGGGTTACTACCAACTTAGCTACGGAGCCGTCAAAGCCGTCAAGTAATGTGTCCTAGACATAATGTGCTCTGATTGGCCAGTAAGCCCAGTAATTTTACTGGCTAGGTACTCTGCTCATCAAACCGGAATGCAATGCTTGCACAATATTGCTTGGCGGCAGACTTCACGAGCAAAGCGGTGGTATCAACCCAGACGGACACTCGCAGAAGAGTTAGTCCTACCACTTAGTGTAAAAATATTCGTAAACTAAATCTTTTCCGCTATTTTCTCGGTAAAAACGAAATATAACAAAAACTACTTCTCTCCTATGCCGACCTCAATCCGCTAGGTGCCTGGGACACTTTAATAAATCAGTCGGCAGACAGAAGGCATTAATTGGGAGAACAAAGCGGCCGTAAGCCCGCTTTTCTCTACATTCTCACATTCAACTCTCTTGTCATAATATTTGGTTGGAAATTATATCTATACAAATAAACTGAAGTGTGTGTTTGTAATGTCAAATAACCGTTTTTACTAAATGCGTATAATGTATATAACGGTAATTATAACAAAAACTTACAGTGTTCCCACAAAAAAAAAACATTTTTAGTCGCCTCGTTAGGTAGACAGCGTCTAAAGATAAACGTGAAAAATGATTAGATAAGTCACAACAGAATTTAGTTAGACAGTACTTAAATCAGGATTTGTGGTTGTTCATATTTAAACGCGCAACTAAGGCGTGTTTAGGCGTTATACAGCGTTTCACACAGGTTTAATGTGTGTTTAATTTTTTTGTGGTAAGACCCATAATTTTTAACTTTTTTATCTGTTTGTATGTCTGCCTATCTGTTGGTTCAGGCTAATCTCCGAAACTCCGGAACCCCAATTATTTTTCTAAAATAAACGTAGCCTAAGTTACTCCCTTACCAATGAAAGTACCGTCAAAATCGGTCCAGCCGTTTCGGAGATTAGCCGGAACAAACAGACAGAAAAACAAAATTCAGCGTGCAAACAGACGTGCAAATATTATAAACTTACAACTCCTGAAGTCTGAGTCAAGTGTATTATCCGTCTCATATCCACTGTTTTCTATCAATTGAAGTTAATAATTCACGAACAAAGCACTCCAGCCGCCACTTGCTCTCCAAATCAAACATTTATGATATTTAGCTAGATTCTCCGAGTTCGCTACGGAAGCTCAGCGCTTGAGCCCGTTGTTCCTAACTTCACCGTTCCAAATATGTCTGCGACTCCATTTGGTTTGCTTTCTATTTTTAACCGACTTCAAAAAGGAGGAGGTCCTACATTTTTTTTGTGGTGATGTTACGCAATTTCTCCGCCAAATGTCAACAGTGTTTTCATGAGTATGAGTGGAAAAGGGAGGATGGAACTTCATATATCATGATATTTCAAACCATTTGATAAGGACAAGATAATAAAGACAAGATCCCATAAAATTGTTGCATTTTCCGTTACCTTGAAAGTTTAGGAGATGATTTGAAGGAGGTATTTGGCCGGATACACGCTGAATGGTCTGAATACTTAATACGAAGTAAGTTTTTGGCATGAGATTTAGAAAAATGGTTATTCTCCTTGAGACAAATGTCTTGAATAAATACAATGGTCATGTATGTATGTCTAGTTACTTTAGTTCAAAGGGTCCTTGAGCCGCATTTGGCAAAAATCAGAAGTCAGTTAGTATATTCTACTTTTTAAGTCACTTTTCACACGGCAAGACGACAGCGGTACAGATTTTTTTAAGTGATGTCTCATTAGTAGCATCCTCAGCCAATGATCTGGGCTAAGGACCAGGAGGCCTACCAGCGTCAAACAACAAACGATTCATAAGCAGAGCAGTTCAAAAGCAGCTCTTAAAATGAACCACATTTTTTTTCGTACTATTGTCTGTTTAAAGCAGCGCTGACTTTAAACTAACTCTCAGCCGAATGAATGAACTAAAACATCCTCACGACGACTTGTATACGTCTGAGCGAAAGGGATAAATGTATCGCGTGCGTAATGCTAACTCGCTCGCACGGTGTGTTTGATTTCTTCGTTCAAAAACTTAATTACGCTGCTATTGGACCTATAAATTAGCGTTTTCGATGGTTTTATTGAAACTAATTTACTCTCAAATATATTATGAAAATATTACGCTTGATTGATATTTTCACTATCGAAACAACGATCGTTGTCTAATTATGACAAAACAGTAACATTATAATTATATAAACTGGTGGTAAAAAGTTTGCAATGCAAAGTTGAAACATTTAAAAAGGTTTTAGAACGCATAGAATAGAATCGATTTCACAATAAGAATGTATACCGGTATTACATTCTCTTTGGAATGTAGCGTGGATTATGCATGTAAAAGAAGGCTTGTGAAAAATCTTAGGAGGTTGTGTGAATTACCCTGACTAGCTGCTGCCCACGGTTTTATCCGCGTGGAGATATACAATTTCATGTTTTTTTTGCGTGGAATCCTAATTTTTTTTAAGCCGGAACTTGTGTTTTGTTCATAGTACCGTACTTACATAGTTTAGTAAAAAGCTGTTATTTTGACATTACAAACAAACATTTCAATTTTATTTATCTGTATAGATAGTAATATGCCTAAGTAAATAGAATGTGAAAGCACTGTACAAAATAATATAATAATAATCGAATGAAAATTAAATATCGAATACAATTGCGCGCGCAAACCTTTGCATGCGAAAAACTCCAAAATACTTTAACTTTCGATTAGGACTCTCCAAAACACAATAAACGTAGTATCCCTTAGTAGTTTGTGCAATAAACTCTAAACTAAACGTAGTGATTATATACTCTTTGCTCTAAACGGTTCACAAAAAGTATGTCTGCGAGTAACTTTTTATGAACCGCAAACTTTGACTGCTAACTGTCGAACTAGAAGTTGAGAAGCTGTCAATTAACAGACGATAGTACGAAAATGATCACAAAATGAATGAACGAATTCCTTAGCAGACTACAAGCAGCTCTGCTTTTGACACAACGGAATATAAAACGTTATGTCATAAAACGGAGAGACCATAGTACGAATTTATAAAACGTTTCATTTCAAGTCTTAAACTGAGCTGCATTTAGAGACGCTGGTAGGCCTGCAGATAATAGATTTCGGAGTAAGCTCCGAAAATCGAACGTCGAAGCTTCGGCTGACGGATCGCAATGTTCCTACTATGAAACTGTTCCGGATCCAACGTTCGATATGATGTTCATAGCAATAGTAGCTTAACATTTCGTCTTTCATGGTAGGAAAACCAGTCTTTCTCGAGATTAGAATGCCTCCAAACATTGCGATAAAAGTAAAATTGTAGGAATTAATCAAATCATTTAGTCGTTCATTTACCCGTTATTATGGTCTCCATTCCAAAAATTTAACGAGCTCCTGAACTCATTAGGCAAAGACCCACTTTTCATTGTGCGAGCGGATCTAGGTGTTGAATTTAAACCTAACACAATGGCATTCAGAGCTATTGTGCTGGGTTAGGGTAGGCGGTAAAGGTTACATAGACGGTAAATCTGTGCTAGGTTTCATTTATTTAAAGCAGCGACCTATTGAAGAAGCAGATCACAATTTTGTAAGTTTTCTATTTATATACAAATAAATGAAATTGAAGTGTCTGTTTGTAATATCAAAATAACAGCTTTTTGCTAAATGCATTTGAAAGTATACACGGCACATATATATAAAAAAACAATCATTTTTAAAATTTTTGTCTGTCTGCTGCTTGTTCCGGGTAATCTGCGAAACGGCTGGACCGATTTTGACGGGACTTTCACTGGCAGCTGAAGTTACAAGGAGTAATTAGGCTACTTTTATTTTTGAGAAAGAATTAGGGTTCCGCGTGAAAAAATAAAACCCATGAAATCCAGTATCTCCGCGCGGGTAAAATTCCGGTATTTGGCATGCTTCCAATTGGGGTGCGTATTGTATACGTTCGAATGGAAAGCCATTATTTTTCAATTTCAACATAGCAGTAACATTTGAAGGGTGACTAAAAATGATAACTTTATTAGTAATAAGCAAAAGGCAATAATAACAACCGTACTTATCATACAACACTGTCATATCAGAAGTACAAGTACCGATCTTTTCGATAAATTGAAAATTGCCAGTTGGAATGTTTAAAAATTTAAATTAGAGATAGGTACGAGTAGTTCTTGATTTTTTCGAAAACGAAATGAAGCAGAATCTACTTTCTTCAATTTAAAGTGAACATTCTCATCTCACAATTCGAAGCGTTCTTTATGGAACGAAGACTATATTCACACAAATATATAAATGGTTTTGTCGTAGTTCGGCATGGTTTTCACAGGAAAATCACTTCGCAAAATTAGTTATTCGGTCAATGCAATGAAAATTGAACGTCATTGTGTGGGAAATGCAATCGATAACAGATTACAAGTAAAACTTGCCGTCGTCGCTAAACTAGTTTTGGAAATCAGTTTTCGTTCTCGGGAAAAAGGTTGTTTTCTTTTTTGAAACCATCAACAACGACCCACCTATTCCTAATTTTAGCTTATCGAAATGTCAATTTATCGATCGTTATGGATCGCAAAGTTCCATACTTGCGCCACAGGTTTTTTACCTATCTTGTCCTCCCTTGTAGTATCGATATAGTAGATAGTTAAAGAAAAGGGAATATTGTATGGGTTTCTAGGAACATGATAAGTTTTTTGTGGAAAGTATATTTTTTCCAGACAAGCTTTTATAAAATCAGAATACTTGTAAAGAGTACATGTAAAGACAAATAAAACGAGCCCAAACTCGATGGGGTTACGTCGTTTCCTAAGACAGTTCCTGTGGCCTTCCGGCTCCATTATCAAACCAGCGGCGCAAGTACAGAAGTCGGTTCGATAAATTTGTCGAACCGAAAACTTGATAAATTTATCGAACGTTGCGAGTACCGAAGACTGATCGTAAATTATTGTAGTAGCTCTATATTCTCTTTGGATTCGACCTAACTATTCGATATCTTTTGTCGATTATATCGAGGCTCGATAAATTATATAAAAAGCCGAAAAAACTGACTTTATCGATTTGAACTGTCAATTTTATCGAATTTTGTCGATCGAAAAGATCCGTACTTGCGCCGCAGCTCTGTGACATTTTCATTGCATTGTCATCCGATTTACATTTTTACTCGTAAGTGTGTACAATTTCGGTTCAATCGAACACCGGGAAGGGTATCAAATGTAGCTTTCAAGATATGTCCTAAACAAACACACATACAAACATTGCAAGTTAAACAAAACGAAAGCTTGTAAAAATCTTCCCTTTATACTTTCTCTTGATAAACAAAATAAAAATATTCTCATAATGCTTCAGCTTCTTAATAAAACTCCAGCTCTAACCCTCAAGTCCAAAGAATCCGGATCCTTTGAAAGTAAAGCTTTAGCACATTTTTATTTCATTTCTATCGTTCTTTACAGTTAGATGATGCGTATATTTTTAACTGCCGTCTTGATATTAGAAATGAGGTAAAGAAATTTGGCCGAAAATATAATAGGTAAAATCGCTAATTGGTAAAAAAACTCCTGCAAATTCGGTTGTGATTACTTTATATAAACTATTCACACATACGAGCTACGGCAGAATGAAATAACACTTGTATTCGCTTTCAACTTAATAGCTGTTATTTTTGGTAAAATAAATAACATGGCTTGAAATTAAACAACTTTTAATGGTTATTACGTACATTTACACAAAATAATCGTTAAATTTATTCAACTTGTAGCACAAACATAAAATTTTATTAATTTTTACTAGCTGTACTAACCTACTTAATTGTATTATTTCCCTGCGTTTCGAATCCTTTAACAAACAGTTTACAAAATTCCAGCAGTCTGACAAGAAATTAACATTCAGTTCACACCGAGACGCGACGAGGCGCGCACTTTATAGGCTAGCGATACAATTAGAACTCATTTACCACACATAAGTACACATATTCTAAATTATATCGCTATCGTTTAAAATGCGCACTGCGCTAGTTATGAACTATAACTGACCCTTATGTCACAGCTCACCAAATGTGAACGAAGTTCGCGTGATCGGCGTTCAAATTCCCAACCTTTATTTAAACTGAAATTTAAATATTTGCTGTTCACCACACGGTTCACAATCAAATCGGCGGTTCACGAACCATTCACAGCTGACTTTGATATCAAAATGCTCATTTAAAATAATCCTCTAATAATGTAAGCTATCTATATATGAACATCGGTTAATGAGTTAAATCTAGTTCATAGTTGATCTTCGGTCCAAAATACAAACTCCACCACACAAAATCAGTACTTTAATTTCATTGTATGACAACCGGCCGCTACAATACTAGCCGCTGAGACAAACCGAAGAATTACCCCATCCCTAGTTGAGTTAAATCTTCACTGAAGTGATGATTTCGGCTCCCCTTTGTGCATTATAATGGTCTTGCTCGTTTTTTTTCTAACAACGATATATATTTAAGACAAGGAGTTTAGTTTTTTCCTTGAAACATGCTTGTGTTGAACATTATGCTTTTGCTTTAGGTATCGGTCTACAATGGATCACGCTTGCCGAGGGGATGTAATTTTAGACTAGAAATTATTTTGAATTAGAAATAAAAAGAAATGCTGGTGTTCCACTCTTTAGCAGTCCGCATGATGAAAGAATTAAGTGGTCTTAGGACTCTTCATTCTAGTGTCCGTCTTGGTGGGTACTTCAGCTTTGCTCGTGTTGTCTGCCGCCAAACAGTAATGTGCAAGCATTGCTGTGTTCCGGTTTGATTAGCAAAGTAGCCAGTGAAATTACTGGCTTATGAGATTTAATACATTGAATTCAAACCAGAAAATGTTTAAAAACTGCAAGCCGACTATGGAAAAAAGAGACCGTGATTGACCTAGAAAACCTAAAAAAATAATAAATAGGCTGTTAAAAACCCCTTCTTTTTGGCTTGGCCCTAATCGTGTAAAAAGGTCGTACGTCCGTCACTTACTTCAGAAACACCTCACTATCTAAAGCTAATAATAAATACCTTTGGAAAATATCTCACGCAGCGTCGACTACCTAAGTCCCATCTTAATGAAATTCCTGGATGCCTCCGAACCGCCAGTCCGTCGTGCTGCACGCAGTTAAATTAAATATTCATGGCTTAATTAATATTTTATTACTACCCCCCGTTGATTGCTAGAAACGAATTATACTCGGAGCACGTTTAATTGAGTTTTTTTAAGTTGTTTTTAATTGGAAAATTGGCACTTTGATTTGTTCGTGGGCGGTGAAAACGGTTTGAGGTTTTTAGTAGGATGAATGATTTTTCTAAGCTTCTCTCTCGTTTCCGAGAAGAACAACAAAAGAACATCGAGGAGAACATTTTGATTTTATCTCTGCTCTCCTTCTTGACCTTGGCCCACTTTATAGGGTCTGCGCAGTACCATATTATATATTCTGTGGCACGTCTTTGCAAACAATATATTCGATATTACCACAAAAAAATTAAACACACCCTAACCATCGTACTTTTTAAATTTCCCCGAATTGAATACATAGTATTAAAAATTTTGACTAACCTCAACGTTTTAGTCAAAATTACGGTTATTGACGGTTAGTACATACTAATACCCTAAACATGTGTTAAACAGCGTCGAACTCTTAACATGCCTTAATGGCTTGTTTGAATATAAGCAACCACCTTGATTTAAAAAGTACCTCATCGTCGTCTAACTAAATTCTGTTGTGACACTTCCAATAATTTTAAACGTTTTATCTTTTAATACTGTCTAGTATTAGACAGTATATAGTTCGACACAATATAGTTCGACCTTGATTTAAGAAGTGTCTAAACGTTGTCTAACAACTGAAGTGTCTGTTGCGATTTCTAATCATTTTACTTGTGTAAATTGTGTTGTGATATTTAACTTTATACACTGTCTAGCTAAACAGGAGTCTAATCGTTGTTTTTTGTGGTAAGAGGGACGGTTTTTATAGGCTTGACATTTTTTAAAACCGGCCGCTAGCCTGACTCCTACCCTCTTTGGGAATTCAGAGAGTATTGGCAATAATCCACCATGTGGGCCCAATTCAGCTTGGTGGATGCCACACGTCCTCGAATTTTGTGGTTCTTGAATATGCAGGTTCACCGTGTTTTCCTTCACCGTTTTAGAGTGTCGTCTACTCCGACACTCTAAAACGGTGATAACTGGCTCTCGGAATATTAAAGAAAAATAGTATTTGAACTATTTTTTATTATTTTTAATATATTAGCGAACGAGAGAGAAAAAAAACAAACAATCCACACTGAGAGTAAGTGAATTCAAACGTTCTCCTTCGTTCTTTTTAGGCCAGACTCCTCTGGCTCTCGGAATATCAAAGAAAAATAATATTTGAACTATTTTTTATTATTTTTATTTGATATTCCGAGAGCCAGAGGAGTCTGGCCTAAAAAGAACGAAGG
This sequence comes from Crocallis elinguaria, assembly GCA_907269065.1. Lineage (NCBI taxonomy): Eukaryota > Metazoa > Arthropoda > Insecta > Lepidoptera > Geometridae > Crocallis > Crocallis elinguaria. Next base: position 8,275,897 of record OU026076.1, read on the forward strand.
AGAACGTTTGAATTCACTTACTCTCAGTGTGGATTGTTTGTTTTTTTTCTCTCTCGTTCGCTTGGGCGTATATACTCTCGACCATAATTACACGAGTTAAATGTGACAACAACACCACATATTTTGCTGCCACAATGTTTTGGTAACGTTAATACAAGCTGTGGTTTTGTACAGGTTTCAAACTTTCCAAGTGCCAAGTAGATATAAACAGATAAACAGTTGTTAATCAATAGTAATTAAAATCTACCTATATATGAGTGCCTAATATCATAAAAAGATTATTTTAAGAAAAGCAGAAGCCTTACTTTACAGAATAGGTACACCGTACACGATACCAGCGGACCAGCTGACGAGTTCAATGAACTCGCTGACCACGCGCTTTTTTTGACAACAGTCAGACGTTTTTTTCACCAAATTTTAGAAATAAAAATTATCAATTTTTCGATTATTATATTTTTGTTAATTCGTGTTTAGAAAAAGCAGTATAGCTAAGTTAAGTTAATTTGAGCTCGTCAGGTTATAATAAAACATCATTCAATGTTATATGAATTCATGTCATAGTTTATCTAAACTGAATAGGCATATATATAGAGAGCTTCCGAATTCGGTCATAAGCTCGCACGGCTAGCTGCATTCATCGGCGAGCCACACCGGACCGCAACATGAATACCGTGATTAATACGTTTTGTGTCTACATAATGAAGTTATTGCTCGCCAACCAACGATGACATAGAAAAACGTATTAGCAGTAGTTGAAGTCTAAGTGTCTAAACACACTATACCGAACATACGCGACCGAAGTTCGGCGTGACTACGTTTGCAATGTATTTTATATTACTGATGACACACCAAACCGAAAGTACGTCGCGTTATAGCGTGCAGCCGAACTTCGGTCGGGCGTAAGTTCAGAAGCGATTCGGTGGCAATGTTTTGTATAGCAACACATTATACACGACCGAAGTTCGGTTCGATTGTCGACGAAGATCCGGGGGTTGACAAGTTGACAACGTTGAAACTGGCCATCTTGCAGTCTCGTAGAATTCAATGGGTGCACCCAATATTCTTTCTTGTATTTGTCTTCTTCTAAAGCCTCAGCAATTGCTATTACTGTAAAAAGGTCCATTTTACGGGTTTCAAACCTCAAAAGTAAAAACGGAACCTTAACATGATCACTTTGCTTTGCGTACTGTGCTGTGTAGATAACACGGCACGACGCCACGACTTGTAATAATGTATTTATGTACTTAGAGCCAGGGGAATATGATAACGATTCGTCACTATTACGATATCGATACGAATATGTCGAACTTACCCTACTGTTACAAAATATGTTCTTACAAGTCTGTTATAGTTGTGTTATTGATATCGTTTGATCGCCGACACAACAGTGAAATCGATACATTACTGTTTTAAACAAGCCAGCAAGTAAAACGTAAAATACTAGCTTCCGCACGCGGCTCCGCCTGAGTGCTGTATATCTGTATAAACTGTAATTTAAGGGTCTTACTAATAAACAGTGCTTGTATATAATGGTGGCATCATATCCATAATGTCCCAATAAATTTAAATGACGGCGAAAGCAATTTGCTTAGAGCACCCGCAAAGCCAACCCATAACAATCACAGTACGAATAAAAATAAATACCTATCTGGAATCAACTTTGTTGTTTGAACAACTTACAAAAGTCGCAATACAAATAAAAATAAAGCTCTGTTAGGTACCAACTTCGCAGAACAGAGTAGACGAGAGTGTTGAAACTCAGAACAAAAATGATCTAAAATACGCGAATGTGGATTCACCTTTACTAACACTTAAATAAATTAAGGCTTATTTATCATAGTAGTTATATGATAAAAAGGTTTTTATGGAAAGATATATTTTTCCAGGCAAGCTTTTAAGAAATACGTAGGTAATTGTTACTTTAATTTTGTGGCCACTTTCCGCCTCTATAATCAGGGCCCTGGACATCATCTAGGGTCAGAGTACTTGTAAAGACAAATTAAACAAGCCTAAACTCGATGGTAATATGTCGTTTCGTTACAGAGTTCCTATGGCTGCCTTTCGGCTCCATCATCAGACCAGCTCTGTGACATCATTATGAGGAATAGGTTCTGCATAGGACGTCCGGTCTAGGTTCCGGCTGGTGACGAGCTTGTGTTACTGTCTTTGTCTACACTGTGTCACATGCCCGACTAACTGTGTTAGGGCTGTAAACTGTGGCTTGGCGCTTTTACCCTATTGCTGGATAGTGATTGGACGTTAAGATATTGAAGTGATCTAATAATGTCGCTGGAGCTGAATGTTGGGTGGAAGCTCGAGATTTTATAGATATAACATAAATAATCAGAAAAAGCTTGTGCAGATGAAATTCGGGTCAAAGGTTTTGCTAATCCAATAGTTCTTTCACAGATGTAGCAACTTCGATCGATCGTCAGTTAGTCATCTTTTTTTTTTTTTTTTTTTTTTTTTTTTTTTTTTTTAGTTTAATTTATTTTGCTCTGCAAGCTCCAGGGCTCGCACCTTTTGTTTGATATTTTTACATTAATATACTTGAAAAATTACTTACTTATCATCTATTTAACAAAAGTAACTTACTTCGAAAGCCTAACTAAGTGTCATACACATAACATATAATATATATATAGTTTTATATCAATACAAGTATTACAAACTAGAATGCTGAATTGAGTACACAATCGGAGCGGACGAGATCCCACAAGCAGCACCCGTTCACGAGTTTGACGCATGTGCCAGCCATCGCTCTCCTCAACCATTTCAGAGGGAAGAGGGCGACCCGCCACACGACGCCACTGCAAGCAAGATCATTCCAGTGGCCATGGCCACTCCGGTTGTTCACCCAATTTATTTAACCTATGTTACTTGGTAACCTATATTAATTACTTCCCGTCGCCGCCCCACTCCGTTCGAACTCTGCGATGGCCTCCGCCACCACATTGTTCCCGTCTCTGATGGCCATTTTAAGGTTATAATCAATGATCCTTTTAGCAGAAACCGCCTTAACCCTCATCACGAAGCGGCCTATCGCATCGTCGCTATCATCGGTGTAGTATATACAGCTATTTCGATGACGCGACAATGCCACCACCGCATGTGGGACGCTGTCGTGCAGCTTCAGCTTTTGTCCTTTGGTTTGCATGACGATCACCGACTCGTACGTCAGTCCCTGAGCTTCGTGAATGGTCAAGATGCGTGACCCAGTGCCTCCCCCGTATCCCTTGGTGATCAGGGATTCTTTCTCTTCCTGTGTGTGTACTAGGAAGAGAGTGTCGGGAAGGGTAACGGGTATTAGTGCACCTGTAAACCGCTTCAGCTTCAGAGAATGAACTTTGGATGCCGATGAGTAAATGCCGGAGTACACCTCCCGAAGGGCGTAGGCGACATCCATAGGGTTCCGATGCGTACACAACAGTTCCTGAGTGATTGTTGTTACCAGGTTTGGACGACAGTACCTTAGGACAAAGAGGTTCTCCCTGTCAATGAAAGGTAACTGGTTGACGTCTCCAATGAGAAGAAGTTCGTTAGCACCACCCAGCCGACTTGCCATGACTATGGCCCCGAAATGGTTTAAAAGTGCCTCATCAACCAAAAGACGTTTGCACTTATGGGATGCTTTAAAACCATTCACTAAGACAGAGGTCATAGTGCGCACCCTGGTTTTGACCAGGTCGCCTATTCGTTGCGCTAGTTTTTCTCGCAAGTCTTTGGCTGCTTCCGTCGTTGTGGTGATGATAACGTCCTCCTCCCCATTGAAGTTGCCAACAATCCATGTTGTTTTTCCGCTTCCCGGAACCCCGTTTACCCATTCGATCTTAGGCATCACCCAGTCGTCCCAAGATGCTTCGGCTTCAGAGATTCCCAAGACGGATTTCGCCGTCTCAAGTATCCTGTCGTCTAGCATCGTCCGAGTTCGCCGAGCAACGACCAAAATCGGATCGTCATGCGGGGCAGAGAATTTGATTGGACCAGTACGCTCCGTCCCCTCCTTTACCAGAGCCACAAAGCCACTTGTTGCATTAAAAGCTGCCATATAACTTCCCGCCATCTGACCCCGTAGGATTAGGCTGTCGTTGTTGTTGTATATAGCAGCTTCTTCCTCCTCGAGGTACGCCTTCAGCAGATTTTCGTTGATGGCGCCACCCAGCTGATAGCACTGCAGGATCTTCTTGCAGATCATAGTGTCGACCACTATGCTTGCTTTAGTTATAGCTAGGTACTCGATGAAGGCGTTTATTACGTGGTCTCGCGGCCCCGTCGCTGGTCTGAGGCGAGGCGGACTGACTTGTCCCATGTCGGCTCTCGTTCGGGCTGGTTTTGGTTTTACCTGACTCTGCCATATCGTTTCCTCTTTTCTTTTGGGCAATGATGGTTTCAGCCTTAGGAGGTTTTGTGCTGCACAACTGAAGGCATCCACGAACGCTCTGATGCGACCTGATGACTTACGCTTCGGGCTCTGCTGTATGGCAGCGTTTTTGGCGGATGATTCCGCCTTCTGCTGCATGCGCTGGGAGCCACTGATGGTGCTCGGGTCCGGTACAGGGTGTCCCCAACTGTCGGTTGCGTCTTGCCTTTTGAGGTAACTGAGATTTTCACCTCTATCCTCATACACCACAATCTCGTGGTATTTTGAGGCTTTTATGCAACCCAACCGATCGGTGACTTCACCCCTCTCGTGCCCAACCACCATTGCGTCTACGCTAATTATGCGGGCGATGGTATCCGCTTCTTCTGCAAGCGTAGTCAACATCGTACATGCCTGAGAAAAGGAAGTCTCGTCCGCCCCTTCGAAAAGTGCAATCGTCTTGTTTCGCGATCGTACCAGTCGACATTGGCTTCCCGACACCCTCGTCACCGGCATGGCATCATAGGTCTTGCGTTTCATGGAGATATTGAAGTTGCTGCCGTTCAGAAGCAACCCCAATCCTGGAGAGATGGTAATGTATTTATGTCCCCTAGGTTTGCAGAAGCTGATGCCTAGGCGTTCCTTGGCATCGTCCATGAAAAGGGGCACACCTCTCAATCTGATCCTCGGCACTCCAGTTTCTCCACTCGCCAAAAGGTTGGATGTGGCAGTGGTGCGCAGGGCGATTGGCCGCTGGGTACTGGTGGTGTGTGCGGTGCTTTGGATCTGATCTTGAGGCGTCTGTCTGGGTTGAGGTGGGGGAAGATTACTGTTTCGTTTTGCTGCAATGAGGAAAATTTTCTCGGAGAAGGAAAGGAATGCCGACCTGCTCTTTGGATCCGCTAGGATGTTATGGAGATCCGACTGCTCTAGCTTTCTTTCCATCTCGAACTCCAGGTCAAGTCGCGCAGCCGAGAAACGGGGGCACTCTAGCAGTATGTGCCAAACGGTCTCGTTCACACCGGGATCGCACTCGCAAGCGGGGCTATCCTTCAGTCTAAACCCGTAGAGATACTCGGCAATCCCTCCGTGTCCTGTCAAGATCTGCACATGCGTGGGCGTCAACTTTGTTGTTCTTGTCATCCGGTATGCCTTGTTGACGTCCGGGAGAAACATTTTTGTGACGGCTCCTGTGCTTGAGGTATCATATCGATCCTGCCATTTGCGGACCGATTCCTCGCGGATCTTTTTCTTGACGTAGGACAGCGGGATTTTGTCGTAGTCGAGGGCCGTATTTGCGAGTGCTGCTGACTTTGCGAGCTCATCGGCTCTTTCATTACCAGCAGTCCCGACATGCGCCCTCAACCAGAGCATCCGAATCTCTCTTCCCTGCGCTCTGATTTCTCCAATACAGTTCTTTATACTTCCTGCCAGGGGGTGACTTGTTTTCGGGTTACGTAGCAGTTCGAGTGAGGATCTTGAGTCACTCAGGATACTGACGGTTGGGTCGCTGCTACTTCTCACCATTTGAGTCGCCCTGTAGAGAGCATAAAGCTCCGATTGGAACACAGTGCAGGGCGGGTGAAGCCTGAAGGTGGAAGAGTGGAGCTCCTTACCCTTATCCCACCAAGTTAGTGCAGCACCTACACGACCCTCTATCTTACTACCGTCGGTGTAGATTTGAGGTCCGGTAACTTGGTGGGCCTCCTCATTCAGTAACTCGTAGTCGGTGGTTATTATTTTGGACGGATGTTTTTGGTCCAGGTAACCGATGTTAAGTTCGAGTTCCTTTCCTGCTGGGAGGTAATCACGGGTAAGGTTTTTCTTGGCTTTATACAGGAGAGATGCTTCCTGTATCCTCAGGTCCAGGGGGAGGAGACCCGCAAGCACTAGCGCCGATGTTAACGAGACAGTTCGATACGATTTGCATACTTTTTGAGCGAAACCTCTCTGGAGCGTGTTTAGCTGGTCTTTTACTAGCTGTAGTTCTACTGCCTGGGACCATGCGCTCGAAGCGTACAGCATGATTGGCTCTACCACTGCGACGTAGATAGTTCTAATTATCTCGCTGTTAAGACCCCAAGTCACCTTTGCGACACGCGCTAGCTGTTTATATACGTCCGCGCATTTTTTGCATAAGGCGGTTACGTGTGCTTTGAAGGCGAGCTTGTTGTCGATCACAAGACCAAGGAGCTTTATCTCGTCGACGAGACATAGCGTTGTGCCGGCCATAGTCAGATTGGGGATGTCGTATTTCAGCTTCTTTGTCAGCAGCATAGCATTGGTTTTGTGTGCGGCAAAGTTTAGCTTGTTTCGACATCCCCAATCCACAACCATTTCCAGCGTGGCATTGGCTGTCTGCTCTAGGGTGGTGGATGATTGGTCTGTGAAAACGAGAACTACGTCATCTGCAAACGCTTGACAGTATACTCCCTCTGCTTCCAGTTTGTGCAGCAATGAGTCTAGTATAACGTTCCAAAAGGTTGGTCCACCAATGGATCCCTGGACACAACCCTTTGTAGTCTCCTTCTCATATGCTGCTCTGGCGTAGTTGACCTTGATCTTTCGGTCGTTGAGGTACGAGCCTACCATAGCGTACAGATTTCTCGGGCAGTTTTTCGCCCGAAGTTGGTGTTTTAAGGCGGGCCACCATGCATTATCGAAGGCTCCCTCTATGTCCAGAGATATTAGGAGAACAGTCTTTTTACTATTTACTCCTTCTTTCACGTGGTTCACCAGGTCATAGAGGGCGTCTTCGGTGCTTCGTTGCGGCATGAAGCCGTATTGGCGCTTATTTAGGGTGGGGAAGATGTGCCATTGGAGTCTGCGGACCAGAAGCTTCTCCACTATCTTACCGAGCACTGACAGAAGGCCGATCGGTCTATACGATTTTGGATGGGTATAGTCGGCCTTACCGGGCTTTGGAATTACCACCACATGTGCTGTTTTCCATTGCTTGGGGAAGTATGCTAGCGATAGACACTTATTTGCTATCGCCATGAATACCTCCCTTTCGCATCGGATCGCAGCTTCGCATATGTCAGAAGTTAACCCGTCAGGCCCGGGGGCCTTTTTGGGATTTTGTGATTGAAGTACAACTTCCAACTCTGCAAGTGTGAATGGGGGATCATCTTCTCTTAGTGCCTCGGTTTCATAGTTGCTTGTCAGTGCACGTAATTGGGCGTGGCACGGTTGGTCGGTGCTTTCTGCATCGTCGGGGTAGAAAGTTCTGGCCAGGAGCTCTGCAGACTTTTGTGGGGTTAGGGTGTTGCCTTCGGCATTCCTGAGGAGCTGATCTTCTTTTCTCCCCGAGGCTTTCCTGATCACCCTGTATATCATGTCCCACATGCTCTCTTTGGTTTGTGTCGTGCAGTACTCCTTCCAGCTTTCCGTTCTGGCATTTTCGGCCTCATTGGCGTACTTCTCCTTGGCTTTCCTGTACTCGTTTATGCAGTAGTCGACACGGGAGGGGCATGCGTTCCTGATCCTACGCTTTTTCCTTAGGACGTCACACTGCAACTCATCCAGTTCCTTGGTCCATCCTGGTGGTTTGGCTAAACCTTGCCAGGTTCCTGCTGCAGGAATGGTCTTTTCGCAGACTTCGTGGATAGCTTCAGTGTAAGATGTTATTATGTCCTCAAGCTCGTTAGTGGATCCAGAATCTCCTACGGAAGCAGAAGTAATGTTCCTTTCGTTCAGGGAGATTTTTAGGAGTGAGACAAACTCTGACCATTTTGCCTTCCTAGTATTGTATTTGCGCGTTGTGATTGGCCTTAGTGGTTTTAAGACTTTCTCCAACCGCAATGTGAAGGTTATAGCGTTATGGTCTGAGATTGTAAGATCTCGGTTCACTCTCCAGCCCTCAATTTTACTCAGGAGCGGCATGCTGCAAGCGGTGACATCTACTATGCTCGTGCAGGCTTTGCCGCCCCTGAATACCTCAAAGGTCGGTACGTCTCCCACGTTGAGAATCTGGAAGTCCATTTCGTTCAGGAACGCATTATAGGCTGCCCCTCTCGGGTTCTCGGCTACGCTTCCCCACCAAGGGCTCCAGGCGTTCACGTCTCCTGCAATTAAAAGATTTCGCGTGCCCAGCTTCTCGCACATTGCTTTCGTTCGGACCAAGTTCGATTCAATGTCTTGGTCCCCCTCAAAGTAAACGGATATAACTCCCAACCGTAGGCTTTCGCCTACCAGCAAGACGGCCGCCTCAGTCTCTGTTACCAGCTGCGGGTCGTGTATTACCTCCAGCCGGTCCCCGAAAATGATTACGGCTGCCTTAACCGGTTTTTGACGATCGAGGGTGCATTGGATAACTCGTGTTCCTGGATATTGTTTTAGGACGCCGCTTTTACCCACATAAGGTTCCTGTACGAGGGCGACCGAAACACCAGTATCTTTTGCGACCCGAAGCAGTTCGGTCGTTGCTAGTTTGGAGTGATGCAGGTTTACTTGGATGAAATGCAAACCTGGTCCACCTGATCTCTGAGGGGGTGAGCTTATGGTTACTGACGTGCCCTTAGCAATAGGATATGCGAGACCTCGCTATCGAGTCCCACTTCTCCCTTTCCGGGCATTCGTCGCTGAATGCATTATGTCTGATTTCTTGACCCGTTCGATGGGTGGCTAGGCAGTTTTTACATTTAGGTGCAATTCCTTCCCTTCGCGGCCCGCACTTCTCCCAAGAGTGGGCCCCCCCGCAATGGCTGCATTGGTCCTCGGACTCCCGGCACACCTTTCTCGTGTGCCCGAAGCCCAGGCACTTGGCGCACTGTACGAGAGGCGACTGGTCCATTACAGGTCTCCACTGGATACCTATGTAGACTTTTTTTGCCTCCACTAGGCGCTTATGCAGCTGTGGGGAAACCTCAAACACGGGGTGGCACTCATGCGGGTTTCTGGCCTTTTTGCGATACCTCACTCTCACTGTTGTCTCTTTGAGGTCGACGCCTTGCAGAAGATGGTTGTTCTGCTTTAAGAGGTTCGCCACTAGTTGTGCGTCGGTGTGGACCGATAGGACGTCCCTCACTACAACCAGAGGGTTACCGGCTTTTGCCACCTCCGCCCTCAAGTCCTTATCGCGCTGAACTTGACCATGAACAAGGTTGAGGTCCTCCTTTGAGGGGCAACTCAGGACCACCCTTTTATTCCTGGCTTTTCGCACCCTGTTAACCTTTGCTCCTGTGGTAGAAGTGTCCAGCGCTACCCTGATTCTTTCTATGACGTTATCCGCGGTGTTATTTGGATTAGTCGACGAGATAATCAGGGTATGGTTGGGCTTGGGGGCGGGTGGTGGTCTAGCGGCAACCTTTGCATAAGTAGGCTTTACACCTTCCACCAGTGCGAGCTCTGCCTGCAGGCTTCTAGTCGGCGGTGGCGATCTCATCTTTTCCGCCCTGATTGTGCGGAGCTCTGACGAGACCGCCTCCAGGCGCTCGGTTATCGGTTGTAGGTGCTCGCCTAGGTCAAGTTGTGGCGTCGGTAGAGGCAAAGGCGCTGTGATCTTATCCGCGGCCATTGTTGTTAACGTTTCTCTCATTGCAGCTAGCTCTCGCTGCACTCCAGGATCCGGTTCGGCGCTCGCTAGCGGCCTCGACTCCAGCTGAGACAGGAATTTTGAGCTCTCCCCTAGGAGTTCAGCTGTGCGTTCCTGATTCTTGTGCAGATCTCTTCTCATCCTATCAAGTTGGGAGGAGAGGGACTCAACTCCGGCTTTCACCGAGGCGTAGTCTCTCCTCAAGGGCTCTATGTCGTTTTTGCCCTCTTTCGAGATGATTTCTTGAAGAGATCCCAACTTGGTGTCAAGACCCCTTGCTAACTGGTGCGTTTCAGCAACCATTCTGTGAGGCTCCCGGGTCTCGTAGCCCAGCCAGTCCCGTATCGCCTTGGTCTCGTTGAGATCGGCAGTGATATCGGTCCTAGCCAAACTAAGCTCCCCTGTGAGCCCCTTTGTCAGGTCACTGATTGCCTTCGAATGAGCCCTTTCCACCCGGACCAGCTCCGTTGCGTGTCTCGTGCGCTCCCTTTCAAGGTTATTTATGTGTCTGAACCTTGAGTCCGAGAGGGATAGCACGGTCTCGTAGAGTGTCTGGAGTGCCTCGAGGGCTTTTGCTTTCAAGTCTTTCCTCATATTTCCCGCGGTCTCGATGGCGTCCTTCCCCCTAAGCAGCATGTCGTTTGCGAGTCTTGTCGCCATGTCCATCTGGACGCCCGTGCGCTTCCCTGAGGGTGCCGTCAGCATGCTGGGGCGTCCTCGACTCGGGGCACAAAAGTCATCGGCATCGAAGGCGGACACATCGGAGTCCTCATCCGACTCTACAGCCTTGGGGGGCGAGATCCCGCAATGCTCCCAGTTAATCACCCTCTCTATTACTGACGGCGTCGGTCCCTGCACGGCCGGAGGGGACGAGGCAGCCATGACGCTGGCCGCGGCCGAGTCTGTGGCCTTCAACGGCCGTCTCCTTCTCTCCGGGACAGCTGGTGGTGGCATCTCAGCTACCGCACCCTCAGAGGCTGCTTTTGCTGTTCTCTGTGGGTTCGTGACTAGTGTTGGGGGCAGCAGCTTTTCGGATGTCACCGACTTTGCCGTGGCCTTTCTCAAAACTTTCTCCCGCATCGTTCGCGTCTGCTTCGAGGCGGGAGTGGGGTGTAAGCTAGTACTGGGTTGGGCGGAGGCGGGGGCTAAGGCTGAGGAAGACATTTTTTTTTTTTTCCCTTTCTATTAATTAAACCTAGGTATTAATTGTAAAAAAAAAAAAAAAAAGCAATATTAAAAAAACTAAGAAAATAAAATAATAAAAATAAAACTATACAATATATAAATGAACAGAAATTAGCTAACGTATAAAATATAAATTACAAACACTTAACCACGGTCTTCGAAGTACGCCTTCTGTAGCGCGCCGTAACTGAAGATGTATTCCAGTCGCTGTTAGTGGTCAGCTTTGCTACTCGCTATTCAGGTGGCGGTGCGGTGGGTACTGGTTCCGTCGGAGCCTAGCCGAGCGTGATGCTCCAGGGACGGGGTGTTATGTGACGTGCTGGCTATGTCGGCTATGATAGCTATATTAGCCAGGCACAAGAAATTGCTTACTCGCAGTCTCCGTCAGCGTCCTCGACACAGAGTAGTAACTACTTTTGTTCGTCAGCAAACTCAGCAGTAAACGCGAATCGAAGGTCGCCGCGTTTTCTGGGTCACACGCACGCGATGCGGCCGAGTTTCCGCGTTCAACTGTTTGTAGGGGCTCGATGGTGACTTTGGAGCCCTATAACTCTGAAGTTTACTGACCGATTTGGATGATGGTAGAGTCTGGAGAGAGGGGACGTCCTGGCGATTGCAATGGAGTAAACCGCCAGTCGGAGACTTCAACGACAGCAGCGTTTTCGGCTCGGGAATTTTTCTCGGGAACCACTAGGAACACACACTTGCCCACACGAATCCTGGACAGTCGGGCCACGTGAAACACGATTACAAACTGACAGGCGCGTAGCTCTATAAATTCCAATTAAATGAATTTTATTTTAGGAGCGAGATGTTGATGTTACGATTGTTTATAGGCGTTTTTCCAGTTAGTCATCTTAGGTAGTGGTCAAACACTACCCTCTCTCTCTCCTTCTTGCCTTTGTCCTATATTGCATAGGGACGGCGCAGTACGTATTTTTACAAATAGGTACACTAAGCGTTTACGTTGTGGCAATTTTTTTACACCCGGCCGCTTGGCGACTCAACGGGATACCCTCCTCGTTTGCGCGTGATTGATGCTTATCTATCAATCATTCATTGCGTCTTATGGGCCCTTTAGAATGATGGAATCGACCAAATCGTCGCTAGGCGAGATAATGGAGAAATGCAAACCTATAGAGTTTATAATTAAAAACTTTAGGGTTGACTGTATGTTGTAGACGGGCTAGCCAGGCGAGAATTAATAATTATCTTTAGAAAATTACCATTAAAATTCGACTAACTTGCAATATAAGACTTACAATGTACATATGTAAATATTCATACGTACTCCACCATACAAGTTGAGCAAATATGAAAGCGACAAACAGAAATACCTATCCCATAAAAATACATTCAACTGAACCAATACCATGAAATATGTATCTTCCTATGAATTTCATAGCATATTTTAACATGTCGTCTTTTATTTACAGTAACGGTTTCCACTCGCAGACGTCCCTACTACGTTTCGGAATTGCAATTCACTACTGGTTATTTTAAAATAGTTTCTTTTAGTTATCTAATAAGTGCATAGGTATATGTCTTCTGGGCAAAACGATTCGTAAGGTAGAAATATAGAGTAGCCATTTATTGGATTCCTAAATCGCCAGGTGCTAATACTACTAGGTGGTAGGACTAAATCTTCTGCGAGTGTCCGTCTGGATAAGTACCACCACTTTGCTCGTGTATTTTGCCGTCAAGAAGTAATGTGCAAGTTTTACTGTGTCCTGGTTTGATGAGCAAAGTAAGTAGTAAGTGAAATTAATAATAATAATAATAATAATCCTTTATTTTCAGGCATAAAAAAACCCATACAATTCTTACAAATAGAATAGAATATAAATGAAATAAAATAAAAATTACAATAGGTACCAACATCTTAAAAATAATACAATACATAGAAATGCATGTACCCATAAAATATGTCAACTTATTTGCGGTTCTCACTCTGGTGAACAGACGCCCAATGTCTAAAAATAGGACAACACAGGTTATCTGACAGACATTGTAAAATAGTATTGTGCGATCTACGTATCGAATCCCAAAAGGTAGCGATACGAGACCGCACAATAGCAAAGAAATCGGGAACCCGTGCATCAGAGAACATGCCCGACGCGCTGCAAAATCGTGGCTTTTTCATAAGGATGCGAAATGCGTCATTATATTGCACCCTTATGGTACTATAGGATTTACGCGTATACTTTATCCAAAGCTGACATGTATACAAGGATATACAGTAGGCTCTGAACAAAGTTACCTTAACCTCTTCGTTACATTTTGCAAATCGGCGCGCGATCATGTTGCATCTGATGGACAGGCTCCTTCTCTCTCGCTCTATGTCCTTGTCATCTGACATATTCTCAGTCATAATGTGGCCAAGATACTTAAACTGTCTTACAACCTTTACTGGTGAACCTGACAAAAACACATCAGGCACTCTTTCCGGCCCCTTACCAGCACGGAATACAAGTACTTCTGTTTTCCCAACATTATACTTAAGACCGTGCTGCTTAGCATACTGATCACACACTCCAAGTAGCTTACGCAATCCATTGATTGAGGGGCTGAGAAGCACCATGTCATCAGCATAGCTGAGGTTGTTAACACAGACATCCCCAATATGACATCCGATTTTGTTACTTCTCAGCTCCTCAATTAAATCATTAACATAGACGTTAAAAAGGTCCGAAGAAGTTAGCCCTCCCTGGCGTACCCCGCAGTCCAGCCTATACTCACTGGATGTCGTGTCACCCCATCTCACCACATTGGTTTGGTTTCCGTACCAGTACCTGAACATGTTCACAACTTCCTCTGGGACTTGAGTCTTGGACAGTTTGTTCCAGAGAATATTATAATTCACCAAATCAAACGCCCGACTCAAGTCCAGAAAACAGGCATACACTGATGTCTCACGTGTAAGGTAGTAGTTTACCATGTGCTTAAGACTAAAAATACCAGAGTCCGTTGATTACTGGGTTTATGAGACTTTACACTTAATCTCAGGGAAACGAACGCAATACAGTGCAGGTCTTTGTGTTTCAAATTTCTGAGTGTGCTGGCGTTATGCTACCCATCAGGCAAACCAGTTCGTCTCGTTATTCACTATACTTAGTATAAAAAATCACATAAGTCATAGAAGTCTTTAAGTATAGACGTATGACTTTATAACACATAGAAGGCCTTTGTGTTTCAAAGTTCTGAGTGGCACTGCAATTGTTATGGGCCGGCGTTATGCTTACCATCAGGCAAACGACCAGCTCGTCTCATTACCAAATAGTATAAAAAGTATGGTGTGTGAATGTGACCTGATGAAATAGGACATGAGTCATACAAGCTTCCTCTGTTAAAAAATAAACATAGCAATTGTAATGTGCAGAAATGACGCTATTCTACGAAAAAAAACTTGTTTACAACGTAAACGTTCATGAACAAAGTAAACTTAACGAGCGAGGGCCTAATTAAACAAGGTTTAACGAGTATAAGCTTCGTTTGAAAACATCGTGAAGAAAGTCCCAGACTTAATTACTTGCGGTCTTACCACAAAAAAGTTATACGCACTCTAAACATGTTCTAAACAGTGTCTAACCCTAAACATGCCTTAGTCGCGTGTTTAAATATGAACAACCACAAATCTTGATTTAAGTAGAGTCTAACCGTTGTCTTACGCCATTGAGTTGTGACATTTCTAATCATTATAGATGGTTATCTTTAGACGCTGTCTAGCTAAACAGGTGCCTAATGATTTTGCGGTAACACGGAAGGTGTTTAGTTGCATCTAATGTTTGTGAATTCTCTGTAAGAGTGTGAACTTTTTCGTAAGGGTAGGTAAGCTACGATTATATTCAAATGACTTAAGAGGTTTAAAAGTTTTTATTATGAGGGTATTAAAAATAATATGTTGAGATTTTAAAATTTTGAAACACACACACACCTTTAGATTGTGAGGGAGAGAGAAAGAGATTCGCGCGCCCCTGCTCGTTCCAGAGAGAGAGCAGAAAGGACACTTAAGGCGCGGCTAAAACCAAAACTTTATAATCATCAAAATACATAAAAATATTTAAATTTTATGGTCTCTTTTTTACTTAATTAAATAAAAACTACGAAATAACCTTCAACTAAAAGCTAAAGCATCGCCACCTTATTTCAATACAAAAGAATTATACCTAAAGGGCCATCCGCGCCTTACTTGGCGCGCTAAATGGTGATGTGAGCCTAAGTCATCGCGTTACCAAGGAAATATCAGACGGTTTCAGAGGGAGAGTCTTTTGTGTCATTATTATTAAGTGTCATTTCTGCTCTCACTCTATTTTGGGTCCTCGCCCCCTCAAACATACTCCCTTACAAAAATCGACGGCTCCGTAGCTAAGTTGGTAGTAACCCTGCCTGCAAAGCGAGGGGTCCCGGTTTCGATTCCCGGCCGGGGCAGATTTTGTGTAAGCATAAAGTTTGTTCTCGGATCTTGGACGTTTGTGATGTGTATCTGTGTGTGTCCATGCCACCTGCGACACAGGGAATCCTAGTGCGGAGGTATGAGTGTGTAAGCGTTTTAAGCGTTTAAATACGCTCGCACTAAATGGCACGAAAATAAAACAATTTATTGGCAAACGAACAGCTGTTCATGATTTTCATTCGAATGCGAGAGCGGAGGATCATTCATATAAAGTGATCTGAATGCATTATATTTTATTAATCATGAATGACGAGATGTGGGCATTTTGGAATGCGTACAAGTACATACAAATGCTACTTCAGTACGTCCCCGCAACTTGCTAATACCTACAAGACAGTAAATGCGCAAAAATGCTGCTTCTACAAATCAGTCGGTGACGTAACTAGCATTGCATATGTTAATTCGCATTTAAATTTATTAGGAACTCTTATTTTATTTACAAGTAAATTGTTGGCTTAGAATTTCTAGTAGTACTCGTCGTATACGTATTATAATATAGAAATGCCATTTCAATACGTCTTGTTCTTCCATCGTTAGTCTAATGGCGTTCACTTTCAGGTATTTGACGCACATCACATGAGACGTGTTGAGGTAGCATTTCTAAATACGCAACAGGGAGTACTAGAATTGTTACTTCTATCGTTTATTCCGGATAAAAGCCGGAATACGTTATAGGGCGAATATACTTTTTAATTGATCACAAGGAAGTAGGAAATGAGGTTTGGCGGAAACACAACAAAGTTCTGTTGTTGGTTGTTGTAATACAATTACTTAAAACCAAAATCTGTGTATTGTCGACTGATAATAGTTGATAATAATAATAAATATTATATAGAGGTAAAGTTGGTTTCTTTTTTTTTGTATGTTTTGTTTGATTGATGCCTACCTACTACGCACTTTTAGAAGTGATATAATTAAAAAAGTTTTATTGCAGGAGTCTCAACAATTTCTAGCAACAATGACTAACATAATCATACATTCACATTTATAGTGAATTAATTAATATTAATAAATTATATTTATTTTGTAATAAACTTATATAATTTTCAATCATTTACCTAGAAGGCTACGCTGGCACTTGTTTATTCGATTGCACCTGCACAAGTTTTCGGAAAGCCCGATATCAGAACGTATTTCACCGTTAGTCACTAATTTAGTCGTCGTTCGGCAAAACCGGCGTGCGGTACATCTCTAATCGTAGTGTAATTAGCGTATCGCCCTGGCCTCTGCAGTCTGCCATATTGCAGGCTGAGCTTCAAAGCGCCGTTGATATCTCTTCTGTAGTGGTATGAGTACAAATGGATACGCGTCTGAATTATTTCCACATTTCAATGACTGGATACTCAAAGTAGAGTATTAAATGGTCAAGTATCATAAAATATTTTTATAAATTCGTTTATTTATCTTCCGTGTGGGGTGCACATAGATGTTTGCGTGTACGCGCGTGTGCGTTCGGAGATTACCCGGAACAAACAGACAGACAGACGGACAGACAGAATTTTTTTAAAAAATCGTTGTTTTGTTATATGTACCGTATATACTTTCATATGCATTTGGTAAAAAGCTGTTATTTTGATATTACAAACAGACACTTCAATTTTATTTATTTGTATAGATACTAACCAGGTGGTAGGACTAACTCTTCTGCAAGTGGGTGGTTACCATCGCTTTGCTCGTGTACTCTGCCGCCAAGCAGTAATGTGGAAGTATTACCTGTGTTCCGGTTTAACGAGCAAAGTAGTCATTGAAATTACTGGGGTCGAAACAGGGTAAGGGTGCACTGAACATAATGCCGCGCAGGTCTTTGCGTTACAAAGTTCAGAGTGGCACTGAAAACGACCCGCTCGTCTCGTTAACCAGTGATATACAAAAAACCATTCACCATCCTCTAAATTTAAGAAAATACGCGTATTTTTCCTTTTCTAACAAAATTAAGGCGCAAAAGCATTTCCCCTTACGAAAAACGAAGTGTTATCGGGCACCTAAATCACTATAATCGAGGATCAGCTCGTTAAATTAACGGATTAACAGTTAACCAGTGAACATAAAAAAGCCAAAATAACATAATTGAGGTAACAATCACAGTTGAACTAGTTAAATAACCGCTGGACATTAGCCGAAGTTGTTATTGTATCATGTCACGCAAGCATGGAAATAGTTTCCTTAAATAGATATGTTTACAGTTTTGTTCACGTTAAGGAGCTATCCCGTGCCAATGACATTCATCATTCTGTCCTCTTTGCACACACTGTTGGTTTGCGTTGATGTAAAAGAGAAGGAAGACCGCGCGGACTATTAAGTTAGGAGTAAAAATCTCAAAAAAGCGTAATTACTTCAAAATTAGAGGCTTAATCTAAAATGTACCGCAGCCACGTTTTTTGTTATTATATAATACGTAAGTCTTGTTATTTTTATCAATATAGATTTTATAAATAATACAGATGTTTAAGAAAAAATAATTTTAGCGAACTTGTCTTTTTTTTCCATGGCATCACGCAACATTGGGTTTTTTATTTATGTACTTGTCTGTCCCTTATTTTCATTTTTTTTTTAATTTATGTGTAAAACTGTAATGTTATGTGATGTCCTGAAATAAATGTATTTTCTTTCTTTGTTTATTTTCTTTTGTTTTAGATACTTTTAGATCAGTTTTCATGGACTCAATAAATATCAATATCTTTGTCAGTTTTAGTCTATATATTTACAAATGTTCTTTTGTATGTTTAATGGTAATCATAATACACATAACTCCTTTTTTTCAGTGTTGTTGATATGCAAGTCGCATGGCTTCTTTGATATGGCACTTTGTTGGTTCTTGTTCCGACCTCATTAATTTTTACTGTGTTTGCCATGCGTCAGCCAATTGTTGAACCTTGTTCAATCCATAAATAAATTCATTCAAAAAGAAATGAATGTGTTTTTTTTACTTAATATGATAGGTCAGTTTTTGACTAGACTACAATTTAGCTTTACATCAGACGGGATGTTGCCAAACACGAGCCAATGTCAAGTAAAACAAGTGTTTTGTGGAAAAATATAGTTTCCAGACATGCTTTTAAAAAAATACGTTTTAGTACTGTAATCTCGTGGCCACCTTCCTGGTCCATCATCAGGACCCTGGGCATCATCTAGGATCAGAGTACTTGTAAAGACGAATCAAACAAGCCCAAAATTGATGGGGTCATGTCGTTTCGTTACAGAGTACCTATCATCTTCCGGCTCCATCATCGTACCACCTCTGTGTCATATTTATATTGCATTGACATCCGTTTTACATATATACGTAAAATTTCAGCTCAATCGAACACCGGAAAGTGTGTCAAATTGAGCTTGCAAGAATTGACCTAAACAAACAAACATGCATAGATACAAACATTGCAAGTTAAATAAAAACTTGTAATGCCTCTTGCCCCGAAGCACAGCACATATTACATCCAGAAAAGCTGCTAATAAAGTAGCAGATGTGGCCGAGCATATATTGCCGGCACCAACTTCACCAGCTTAAAACTAGGTAAACGAAGGCAGCAAAGGCAAACACTTGGGAAACTTAATTTCTGTTTTCAGTTTTATGAGCATACTGGCCCGGCTACCGGTAAACAATGTTTTTCATGCTAAACTGTAATTACATTGTGGGAATGTAATTGTGTTTTCAACTCTAATATCGACTATTTTGCCTTTCTCACTTGGGAAACTATCAGTGGTCGTGCTATCTGTGTACTAAAAGTAACTAAGTAGATACACAGATTCTTTGTTAGTCAATATTAAATTATTAATGATCCCAGTATGATCCCGTACGATCCCGTATGATCCCAGGTATGGATAACATCGACCCTATCTCTTTCTGTAGATGCGTTTAGAGCCAACTTAGAGAATATTTTATTTGATACTAGCTGCTGCTCGCGGTTTCACCCGCGTGGAGATATCGGATTTCATGGTTTTTATTTTTTTGCGCGGAACCCTAATTATTTTTCTAAAACAAAAGTAGCCTATGTTACTCATTATAAAATTAGCTACCTATCAACGTAAACGTTTAGCTGTTTCGGAGATTACCCGGAACAAACAGACAGAAAGACAAACAGAGAGACAAAAATTTTAAAAATGGTTGTTTTGTTATATTTACCATATATACTTTCTTTATAATTATGCATTTAGTAAAAACCTGCTATTTTAATATTACAAACAGACACTTATGTTCGGGCGCATCACTAGTCGCCGGATGCCGTCCGGTGACATTTCGCGGCTCGCCGCGCACTTCTCTTCTATGTATCAGGCAAGCAGCGTGCACGCATTTTTTGTTATTATATTTTATTAAGTTTTTGGTGAATTACGGCCGCGGACGATATCTTTTGGAGTCAGATATACATATTTATACAGTTTTCGTACCCATACGGAACACTTAAATTTTATTTATTTGTATAGATGTCTTTTTGTTAGTTTGGTACAACAACAGTTAACAAACAGTAGCTTAAAAGTAAACATACATTAGCAGAACATATTTTTGTTAACCATAACAGTGTACACAGCAATCCTTAACTAATTTAACAAACTATAGAATGCAGGGAAGGGCATCAGTATTCTCGTTTTTGTCTCAACACTGTTCAACAAGACGTTATAGCGTTGTGCATTACGGCATATTAATATGGGGGAAGTTTATTTCTGCAGTGGACGTCTTTCAGCGGGTGATACTGATTTAAGATAAACGAATGAGCATAAATATTGTAGATGGTGAAGCGCGAAAATAAAAATAAAATAGCAACTTATAACTTAATGTAAAGATATATTTAACTTCATATAAGTAAATAAATAGCATATTATAATTTACTAACAGACAAAACAATGTTTAAGTCCATAAAAGGCGACTAAAATAATTCAGGCCCGTTTCTGGCTATTTTTGGACTAATCCATACAAATTATGTAGGCAAAAAATTTTCATATTATTAGCATTTTCCCGCAAAATGCTGTGGATTCGCCGAAAAACAATGTTACTAAATGGACTGCCAAAAGTACCGGCACGCTATTGGCGTTCAAAGTAACTTACCACTTTAGTACCATGTCAAAATAACAATTGTTTAGGTTGCCTTGATTTTTCGCTAACATTGTAGAAGTTTTGGTGCGTTAAAGTACTATTTTCCGTAGCTTGCTGATATGTAGAAGGTGTGGTAATTTCTAATTATACAAATGGATTAATAGAGGCTTGCCGTGTTACGTTGTAATTGGTATGAGGTTTGATAACAGCGAATGACTAATGAAGAGAGTTGTATAAAGCCAGGTAAAAGAACCACCGCTTTGCTTATTTAAGCTTTCGCCATGAAGTAGTAAGCTCCTATCCTAATCTTCGTACCCTTATTTACCTTTTTTAAATACTACCAGATGAGAGGGCAGCGTGGTAATTGTATTGGACTCCGGTTAAGAGGCCTCAACTCGCCATACTTTCCATACAAACGCTCGTACGTGATTAAAGTGTCGTATCAATGTTTTTCGTTGGGGTTTTTGAACAAATAGGTATTTCGTGCATTATATCTAGGATTTTAAGTACCAAAAATTTAAAAGTTTGACATTCCAATTCTGTAGAAGCCTTAAAAACACAGCCTTTACCTTGACTTTGGCCGTTCACAATCCACCCATACAGATAAATAAAATTGAAGTGTCTGTTTGTAATATCAAAATAACAGCTTTTTACTAAATGCAAAATGAAAGTATACACGCTACATATAACAAAACAACCATTTTTAAAATTTTTGTCTGTCTGTCTGTCTGTCTGTCTGTCTGTTTGTTCCGGGTAATCTCCGAAACGGCTGGTCTGATTTTGACCGGATTTTAACTGGCAGATAGCTGATGTTACAAGGAGTAACATAGGCTACTTTAATTTTAGAAAAATAATTAGGGTCCTGCGCAAAAAAAATAAAAACCTTGTAATCCAAAATCTCTACGCGGGTGAAACCGCGGGGCAGCAGCTAGTATTCTCATAAATCTAAAGGTAAACAAAACACTTGCATAGGAACCTTGGCATGTAATGGAGATTCTAAATAACAAACATTTTTTTCACAAACTTGTAAGGTATTTTCAAAAACACGTATTTCCTGGAACACGTTTTAGGAAATTACCACACACTAATTGTCTTCGGAAATTTTCTTTGGAAATATATTTCAAAATTTTCAGAATGCCAACCGAAGTCTCTGGAATTAAATGCACCCTAAACCGGTTTTAAACAGTGGATCCTAAACATGCATTAGTCGCGTGTTAAAATATGAGTAACCACAAATCTTGATTTAAATAGTATCTAACCGCTGTCTAACTTCATTCTGTTGTGACATTTCTAATCATTTTAGACGTTTATCTTTAGACGTTATCTAGCTACATAGGCGTCTAAAAGTGTTTGTTTGTGGTAACACGGTTAATTTTTCAGCTTTCCAGACACTTACCTACTGCCATCTGGTGGCGAATAGCCTAAGCCTTAGTTCGGGAAAATTCCGTCTATGTCGTGACTCTCTTTCTTGAAAATGAGTTGTTTTTTTATTAATTTCTGCGTATACTGTCAGTTTCTTTGTTTTGATGCAATTTTTATATATTAATTAAAATCATCATTTCATGTGTAATAATAACTCTTTGTAATTGCTCACGAAGCGACAAACTGATATTGACCGCTACTCTGAGCGCTAGTATCGCTCAATTTCATACACCATGTACTGGTAGAATTTAGTTCGTAATTTCACCGACTAAAATTTAATCTTGTATTAGGTCTGCCAATGAAATCGCTGCGCCAGTGAGAGCGAGGCTCTAGACTCGATCGGTTACGTGTAAGGTGGTTTTTCTCGGCCTAAATAAAAACAAACACGTATAAAAATATATGGCTTCGTTGCACACTGTTTTGTGAAAGTACCCTGAAGTTAATTTTGGATGCGAAAGTATTTGAGGTGAGAATAGATCTTTATTTAACTGATTTATTTAAGTTCTTATGGTTTATAATCAGCGTTATGATTTGTAATTATAACTTTTCAGTTTTTATGCAATGGCCAGTTGTGAACATGTGTCTTTAATTTCTTTTACTAATCAAATTAAGCTTGTCAGTACGAATAACTAATACAATTTTATGCGTTTTAGTGATTTATGGTAGGTAGTTTCTAGATTTCAAGTTTGATGTTATTTCGTGCTTGGGATATTTAAAGTAAAAACCCAATTAAGTAAACTATATTTTAAACTAGGATGTGTATTTAATATTTAAAATTATATTATATTATCAAATAAAAAACATTGCGTTGTTTTTTGCATTTTGATGCATAGCACCATCTAGCGTGGCGAAGCTGAACCTGATAGTAATGCAAAAAAGTTCCTTAGTGCAAAAACTTTGTGTTATTGTGCTGCCATCTATTTGTGAGTAGAGATACACGTACATTTTATAGAAGTATGAAAATAAATAGTTACGTCTTCTTATTTACCTTTTATTTAGGAGGATGGTAACTAAAACATTGCTTAGATAATACTCAAAGGTTAGATAATAATTAAATTCGTTAAAGATTCCGTTTAGTAGGTAATCCTGAATCTATAATGGTTTAGGAGCTACTGTGCCAGAGACTGATCACACACACCTCTTTTTACGTCGAGGGTCGACAATTATACCTAATATATTTTATATACCCAGTATTTTTCACTACCCAAACCAAATAATATCAACCATAATAAACGAATTTCCTTCTTTTCACCGCCGCTTGTTACGGAAAATAGACGCTCGAGTAGAAAATTAAAGGGAAAGTACCGCTTACACAAAGGTTTGCTTTGTGTGCTTCGCAGTGATTGTGAGATTAAATGGAGACGAGCTTTGTGCTTCTTGGAGACAAACAGGATTATCTTGAGTTTTGTTTTTATTAAAATAGCAGGGACAATGAGATGAACGGTTTGGTTTCAAATAATAATGCGCACTAAAATGCAAGGCCGTAGCCAGGACTTCACATCGGGGGCAGAGGTCAAGCTCTGTACCAGAGACAATAAAGGTTCAGTTCTTTGGCGATTGCTCAATAAATATAGCGCATAGCATAAATCGAAAAAAGGATCCTTCAAGAGGAAAATTCCAACAAAAAAGTCTTGACTCCAAGTATTATATCAATTAAGTATACTTATAAGCAAAGCTTCCGGTACTGGAAAAAATATTTGTCATTATTCATCATATTACCGATAATCTTGTTGTAATCAAAACAAGTTTTTACCAAATTACCTCTATCAAAACAAATGTCAAAGTTACCTCTAAAAATAAGTTTGAAATGAAATATTTCTGTTATTTATAAATGTATATTGATAGAATTAACAAGACTTGCGTATTATATTATGATAATAAAAACATGGTTTTGTTAATTTTCCATTAAGCATCTAATTTTAAAGTATTCGCTTTTTTGGGGTTTTACTTAATTTTTAATGCTCGCGTCTTCCTTCTCTTTTACACCAACGCAAACCGACAGTGTGTGTAAAGAGGACAGAGTGATGAATATCATTGACTCGGGGTACCGCCTCGAGTGATTACGAATAGACAAAAACTTGGTCCTTGGTCATGAAACGAAATACACACAAAGATTTTCTTAAATTTATAAACAAGAAACAGTTTACAGTAACAGTTTTAGGAACGGTTTTTTATTCGTCAGAAACAGTTATTTTATTACTCAGAAACAGTTTTATTTATTATTCAGAAACAGTTTTTTTAGTCAGAAACAGTTTTTTTTATTAGCTATTAATCAGAAACTGTTTTTTTTTTATTGGTCAGAAACCGGTTTTTATTGGTCTGAAAGTTTTTTTCATTTGGCCCACACGAATTTCCTATTTAGTCAGTGTCAAATTTGTAATAAACAAGTTTTAATGTCGTGTCGTGTCTAAAGTTTAGTCACGGTCGAGAAAAGTTTTACCTGAGTTTTGTAGACGTAAAAAAATAAAAAATAAAATGTACAATCTGTATGTATGTTATGAGTTTGTATATTTTGTGAATAATTATATTTTTGTTTCAGTTATCGTCTATATTGCTTTGAAGACCAGCATAAAGATGGTAAGTTAAAAAGATGGTAAGTTAATGTTAGTGATTATTGTCAAATAGCAAATTTAACAAACCGGTTTGATTGCTATTTGACAATAATGTTCGTGACTGTACATAATATTTGTGAATAACATTCAATTCAAATATTACTTAGAGGGCGGGAGGTTCAATTTTTTTCTTTTCGACAAATAGAGCGGGGGGATGTAATAAATCTTATGTAACATAAACGAAAAAACAAAAATATTTAAAAATCATCTGATGACCGCATAATGTCATTTGTTTTGCTTGCATTTTGTGTAAGACAAAAGGCATTTAAAAAAAAACGTGGTAACTCTGATAACATTCATGATATCTGAATTTCATACAAACTACAATAACGATTGTAAAATTAGAATCGCTACGAAGCGAATGTCATTTGTCCTCCAAGTCACAAAGGTCGGGTTCATAAATTGCGATATGAGCTACGTTCACGTGATGACAGCAGATGCGGGAAATTACAAATGAAAGTTTTTAAAAAATTTAAGTACTGTCCGAATTAAAACTTGGGAAATATAACTAAACTAATTTTTCTCAAATTTTTTTTGTCTTGCTTTACGCTAGTGATGAAAAGTAGATTATTTACACACGCGAGTACCTAGGTGATTGTTTACACCCTCAAACTATTACTCAAAATATCGTGTGTAAAGGATCACCTAAATTCCCTTGTGTTACGTTCTACTATTTCTTTCTTTTCATTTTATACTACGCAGGCGGGTTTATTTTTATAATGGTTGTGGTTTTTATAATTTTTACAGTACGGTTTCGTGAATTATGCTCTGGAGCTGCTGGTGATGAAAACATTCGACGAAGAGACATGGGAAACTATCAAGTACGTATAAACGAGCTGAATTTCCACAACTCGATAATTACCTACACTATTTTAAACTTTCACGTTTATTTACTAACTAGCTGCTGCCAGCGGTTTCACACGCGCGGAGATATTGGATTTCATGGTTTTTATTTTTTTGCGCGGAATGCTAATTCTTTTTCTAAAATAAAAGTAGTCTAAGTTACTCCTTGTAACATCAGCTATCTGTTAGTGAAAATACCGTCAAAATCGGCCTAGCCGTTTTGGAGATTATCCGGAACAAACAGACAGACAAAAATTTAAAAAATGGTTGTTTTGTTGTAGGTAGGTACCGTATATACTTTCATATGCATTTAGTAAAAACCTGTTACTTTGATATTACAAACAGATACTTCAATTCTATTTATTTGTATAGATGTATATATATATATATATAGATTAGGTGTTGTTTTTTTTATTATTTTCAAACTTAATTTACAGGAGAAAGGCAGACGTGGCGATGGAAGGAAGCTTCCTGGTCCGCCAGATATATGAAGACGAGATCACTTACAATCTGATCACTGCAGCTGTTGAAGTTCTTCGTAAGCGATATTAAAATAATGTCTACGAGAATTTATCTAAGATAACTAACTAGCTGCTGCCCGCGGTTTCATCCGCGCGGAGATATTGGATTTCATGGGTTTTATTTTTATGCGCGGAACCCTAATTATTTTTCTAAAATACAAGTAGCTTAAGTTCTCCTCTCCTCCTTATAACATCAGCTATCTGCCAGTCAAAGTCCCGTCAAAATCGATCCAGCCGTTTCGGAGATTACCCGGAACAAACAGACAGACAGACAAAAATTTAAAAATGTTTTTTTGTGGTAACACAATTAATTACAAATAAAGCCATAAATTTCGGCGATAAACTTGGTTTTGCAAAACTGGTGTAAAAGTATTTTATTTTATATAACAAGTTTCTTACTGTAATAACCAAAGGCACCCTTAACTGACAATCATAAGGCTCGCACTATATTTTATAGCCACTTCATTCCTGTGACAGTTTTTTGGCTTCCGCTTTCCTTCTCCGCATTTTCTTTATAAAACCAAGAGCATGAGCAAAAAAATTCTTACGTCAAGCTGGTGTTATTATAAGAACTACCGTTGTTATTTTACAGAGATACCAGCAGATGCTATCCTAGAACTGTTCGGGAAAACTTTCTTTGAGTTCTGCCAGGACTCGGGATATGACAAGATCCTGCAAGTACTGGGAGCCACTCCACGTGACTTCTTACAGGTATACGCGTATTTATTTCAGGCAGAACTCATAAACACAAAATACACACAAATACACACATCATCATCAGGAATACGTCCATTGCTGAACATCGCTCTCATTCTCATGAAACGAGGATTTTTGCTATTTATATAGGTACAACGTTTTCCAGGCGTCTGCAGTAGATCATGCAATTTTTTAATTTCACAAGTGATTTCGAAATCACCGGTGACAAAACTCTCAGCAATGACTTTGAAATCACTAATTTGCAAAGTCGTATATTTGAAAGTCATACCCTGTTTACCAACATGCAAAACTATGTCTCAGCTTTTATCATAGACAAATTTATAATTGTGTTCTCTTCAATTTTATTTTTTAAGTTTGTTATTTTTAGTAATAACTCTTCTGCGAGTATCCGTCTGGTTTGTTACCACCGCTTTGCTAGTGAAGTCTGCCGCCAAGCAGTAATGTGCAAGCATTACTTACTGTGATCCGGTTTGATGAGCAGAGTAGCCAGTGAAATTTCTGGGCTTATGAGACTTAATACCTAATGTCTCAGGGTAACGAGCGCACTGCAGTGCCACGCAGGCCTTTGTGTTTCAACTTTCAAAGTCCTGGGTGGCACTGCAATTGTTATAGGCTGGCGTTATGCTTACCATCAGGCAAACGACCAGCTCGTCTCGTTACCAAATAACAAAAAAAAAATGTTGCCTTCATGTCTCTTCATTTAGTTTGATACACTTGATATATCTTATTCATGATTTCAGAACCTAGACGGCCTTCATGACCATCTTGGAACGCTCTATCCAGGAATGAGGTCACCTTCGTTCAGGTGTACCGAGAGGCCTGAAGATGGGGCTTTGGTTCTTCATTACTACTCTGACAGACCTGGATTGGAGCATATTGTTATTGGGATTGTTAAGGTACTTATTTCATCATGAACAACTTCATTACCTGTTTTTATAATGTCTTATAAAAACCATCCCTATACCTGTGTTTAAAAACATTATAAAAACAGGTAACATTACAAAACCAATCCCATTGCCTGTTTTTAAAGACATTTTAGAAACAGGTAACATTATAAAAACAATCCCATTACTGGTTTTTGAAAGACGTTATATAACAATGTCATACGGACAACTCTTGTCCATTACAACAAATTTTTTATGGCAACATTTTTTAAAAACTAATTGCATGTTAAGACTCAGACTTTTTAACTATTGTCTCTTAGGGATGTTGTATGAAACACAATAAATTAAGATTATCTTCGTTATTTATCACGTTATCACAATAAAAATGGAATTCACAAAAAATATATAATTTTCAAAGCATCTAAAACTTTCTCGAATTCAATGATTTTTTTTTCATCATCCATTAGTAATTTAAATGATACCATTAGATTCTTTACGTTTCAATGAATAAAAAATGTGTGACAACTATGCACTTAAAAGCAGTTTTCAAGGCCAAATCAACAAAATGCATATTTTTAGTACAGGTTTAGCGCGTGGAACATGTGACGTCAGATGTTCTGCCCACTTTGACTCTCATTTGTGACGTTTCTAGCGTTCGCTTCCAGTTTTTTCGATGTAAACATTTGATTCTCATGAGAAAACGAATTGATTGACAACATAAAACAAATTGAGGCAACATCCCTATTCCAGACGGTAGCCAGCAAGCTCCATAACACTGAAGTGAAAGTCGAAATTCTGAAGACCAAAGAAGAATGCGACCACGTGCAGTTCCTCATCACTGAAACTTCTACTTCTGGACGCGTTACAAGTCCTGAGATTGCTGAAATCGAGACGTTGTCACTTGGTAATATCGATTAATTTGTAAAATATGTAAACGAAAACAAATAATTTGCTTTAATATAATTTTAATAATAATAATGTTAATTATGTTATTAAGAGCCTACGGCTTTTCATACCTCTAGTTATTTATTTCCGAACTGAATGCACTGATATTATTTACCCACATAAGCAAGATACATGTAGGTATGTAAATGGTTAGTAGAGAACGTTTGTAAAACGTCTAATATTAAAATTATTCAAAAAGATTATTGTAATTTTCTGTTTGTTTGGAAAACTTAAAATTGCTCTATTCTGTTTTAACAAAGTTCCTTATAACTAGCTTGCTTGTTCATATTTAAAATCGGTTCATTCAGTTTGTATGAAATGCCGTAAAGCATAAAAGCTGCAGTTTGATAGTAACTCTGGCTGCAAAGCGCGGAGCTCTGGCATCAGGGGCGTTAGGGGCACCTTAGACGCTCAAGCAAACGTACGATTGCTTGTCAGAATAACAACGCTTTTGCGTCAAGCGTGGATTTCGTGATACCCGTTTGAGCGTCTAAGGTGCTCCTTACTCCGAAAATCGAACATCGAAGCTTCGGCTGACAGATCGCAGTTTTCCTACAATGAAATTGTTTCGTATCCAACGTTCGATTCGATGTTCTTACTACTTGACATTTTATCTTTCATGGTAGGAAAATGCCGATCTGTCAGCCGAAGCTTCGACGTTCAATTTTCAGAGTAAGGCTGCAGGTTCGATCTCCAGTCGGGGCATATATTTATAATGCTTGCTCTCGGTATACCCGGTTGTTTGTGTTGTAATACCTGTGTGTGTCCATGTCCACGCCACCTGTGACACAAGGAATCTGTGACGCAAGGGTTTGCCTTTAAGTGTTGTTTATTTATTCTAGAACCAAAAGTCAGCCCCGCCACTTTCTGCCGAGTGTTCCCTTTCCACTTAATGTTTGATCGTGAGTTGAACATCATCCAAGCTGGACGCACTGTGTCCCGTCTGCTGCCAAGAGTCACCAGGCCTGGCTGCAAGATCACTGATGTTTTGGAAACGGTAAGATACCAACGTAAAAGAGTTGTTCCGTTTTGGTACTAAAATTTAACCAGGCTATCAGTTAGTTTTTTAGACTAAGTTCTCAAAATCTAGATATTCTGAAATGAAAGTACAATTTTATAGGCCTGTGATTTCCTGAAAATACATTTTTTTTTTTGGTATGTATATGCATTTCATTTCAAATAATTTCAGCTTTACGGCGCGCGTAGAACAAGTGACGTCAGATGTGCTGTCAAATGTGTATGGGGCGTTTTAGCGCTCTACTGTGACTCTCATTTTTGACGTTTCTAGCGTTTGATTTCCAGTTTTCGATTCCAGATTTTCGATATAGACATTTGATTCTCATGAGAAAACGAATTGATTGATATCATAAAAAAATAGAGTCAACATCCCTATTCGACAATTTCAGGTCCGACCTCACCTTGAGATGACATTCGCAAACGTGTTGTCTCATATCAACACGGTCTACGTTCTCAAAACTAAATCGGAAGAGATGAACCACACCGATCCTTACGAAGACATCGCTTCTCTTCGTTTGAAGGTTCAAAATTTACTGATTTTTCCCCTCACATTATTTAACCTTGTCCCTCATTATTTGACACCAGAGCTGGCTATTTAGCCATAATTAAATATTTAATATTATAAATGCGAAAGTGTGTTTGTTGGTTTGTCCATCTTTCACGCAGTAACGGAGCAACGGATCAACGTGAATTTTGGCATAGTTATAGTTTATGGAGTGGAGAGTAACATAGGCTACTTTTTATCCCAGAAAAATGCACGGCCCCTCAGGAAATCGCTAGTTTATCTATTTGCTTATAACTGATACCTAGTCTTAGATGTAGAAACATCAATTTAGTGTGTTTATTGGACTGTTACTCTTTTCTAGGGTCAAATGCTGTACATTCCAGAGTCGGACGTTGTGGTGTTTCAATGTTATCCTAGCGTGACCAATTTGGATGATCTGACTCGGTAAGTGAATATTTTAATCTTTACAAAGATAAGCTTTGGGTTAGCGTTTAACCACTTCCACCAGGACACCAATTCAAGTAATATAGTATTTATAAATCACAACAGTTTCGTCGAAAAATTTTATATTATTTTTTACCTTCTAGCCGTGGTCTTTGCATTTCCGATATTCCTCTTCACGATGCCACCCGAGATTTGGTCCTAATGTCGGAGCAGTTTGAGGCTGACTACAAACTGACTCAGAACCTGGAGGTCCTTACTGATAAGCTGCAGCAGACTTTCAGAGAGCTGGATTCGGAGAAGCAGAAGACTGACAGGTTTGTTGGAATAAGAGTAGAGCACGTTGAAAATTATCACAAGTTTTTTTTTTAATTTTTTTTGTCGTTTTTTAACGAGATTAACTGGTCGTTTGCCTGATGGTAAACATAACGCTCAAATTAACAAAATGCATGTGTTTACAGCTTTACAGCCCACATAGAACAAGTGACGTCAGATGTTCTGTCCAATTTGTATGGGGCGTTTTAGCGCTCAGATACGCCTGACTTTGGCTCTCATTTTTGACTTTTCTAGCGTTCGATTTCTATTTTTTTCGATATAGACATTTGAGGCTCATGAGAAAAAGAATTTATTGAAATCATAAAAAAATGGAGTCAACATCCCTATTCCAGGCTCCTGTACTCAGTTCTTCCAATAAGCGTGGCCACAGAGCTCCGTCACCAGCGCCCTGTTCCAGCCCGTCGGTATGACACTGTCACTTTGCTGTTCAGTGGTATCGTTGGTTTTGCCAACTATTGCGCTAGAAACAACGATCATAAGGGAGCCATGAAGATAGTCAGGATGCTGAACGATCTGTATACTGCGTTCGATGTTCTCACCGATCCGAAGAGGAACCCTAACGTGTATAAGGTGAGTTGGAGTCAGTGACACATCAAAACTAAAGCAATAGATTATCTTCTATACAAATAAATAAAATTTTAGTGTCTGTTTGTAATATCAAAATAATAGCTTTTTACCAAATGCATATGACAGTATATACGGTACCTATAACAAACAACCATTTTTAAAATTTTTGTCTGTCTGTCTGTTTGTCCTGGGTAGTCTCCAAAATGGCTGGACCGATTTTGACGGGACTTTCACTGGCAGACAGCTGATGTTATAAGGAGTAATTTAGGTTGCTTTTATTTTAGAAAAGTAATTACGGTTACGTGCAAAAAAATAAAACCTATGAAATCCAATATATCCACGCGGGTGAAACCGCGGCAGCAGCTAGTTTATGAATGAGAGCCAAAATCTATTATTGTATAATGTTTATAATAACTAACTGTAGGTGGAGACAGTTGGAGACAAATACATGGCAGTATCAGGACTGCCAGAGTACGAAGAATCCCACGCCAAGCATATCGCGCTGCTCGCACTTGACATGTTGGATCTGTCACAAACTGTCACCGTTGACGGGGAACCGGTGGTAAGTTTTTTGGAAATATTCTTCGTCTGTTTTTTATTCTATGTTGGATCATCTTCATCTTTTCTTTCTATTGAATAAAGATACGACCGGGTCGTTTACCTGATCGTAAGTATAACGCTAGCTCATAACAATTCCAGCACCACTCGCGGAACATTGAAATACAAACACCTGCGCGGCAATGCTTTGCGCTCGTTACCCTGAGACATAAGTCTCGTAAGCCCAGTATTTTCACTGATTACTTTGATCATCAAATTGGATCGCAGTAATGCTTGCACACTACTGCTTGGCGGTAGACTTCACGTGCAAAGTGGTGGTACCCGGATGGACACTCGCAGAAGAGTTTTTTTTTTTTTTTATGTTATTAGGTAACGAGACGAGCTGGTCGTTTGCCTGATGGTAAGCATAACGCCGGCCCATAACGATTGCAGTGCCACCCAGAACTTTGAAACACAAAGGCCTGCGCGGCACTGCAGTGCGCTCGTTACCCTGAGACATTAGGTATTAAGTCTCATAAGCCCAGTAATTTCACTGGATACTCTGCTCATCAAACCGGAACACAGTAATGCTTGCACACTACTGCTTGGCGGCAGACTTCACGAGCAAAGCGGTGGTAACAACCCAGACGGACACTCGCAGAAGAGTTAGTCCTCCCACTAACGAAATTAGTTAGCCCTACCGTCTCAATTTTACTTGAATCTAATCTGGCGAATCGCTTTTTGTCGTTTTTGTGAGTGAGAGTGAGGTAGCTATAGTACTTAACTGTAGGGAAGGGGTGATATAGATAAATAAAAACTTTCATTTATCAGGTATAATATTATTTCTCAAAACATATAATATTAGAGTCCATATTTTTATGATGTCAATCAATTTGTGTTCTCATCAGAATCAAATGTCTATATCTATCTATGAAGAGTTAGACCTACCACATGATGTGAAGTTTTTACGTTGTGATGTTTTTATATTAATTTCCGGGTTTCACAATCGGCATTCACTCATTAGATGTTGTGACTGGAGTGAGCGGACTGATGTGAAGTTTTTACAGAGAGAAATAAATATGTTGTTATGTTA
This sequence comes from Crocallis elinguaria, assembly GCA_907269065.1. Taxonomy (NCBI): domain Eukaryota; kingdom Metazoa; phylum Arthropoda; class Insecta; order Lepidoptera; family Geometridae; genus Crocallis; species Crocallis elinguaria. Next base: position 8,308,897 of record OU026076.1, read on the forward strand.
ATTGCATGTTATCCGAATCGACATCCACTCAGGTAAGGTTGTGACTGGAGTGACCGGACTGATGTGAAGTTGTTATAGAGAGAAATAAAGATGTTTTTATGTTAATTTCAAGGTATCCCAATCGGCATCTGCTCATGAGAGGTTGTTACTGGAGTGAGCGGACTGATGTGAAGTTGTTATAGAGAGAAAAAAAGATGTTGTTATGTTAATATCCGGGTATCACAATCGGCATCCACTCAGGAGAGGTTGTGACTGGAGCGACCGGACTGATATGAAGTTTATATAGAGAGAAATAAAGATATTGTTATGTTAATTTAAGGGTATCACAATCGGCATCCACTCAGGAGAGGTTGTGACTGGAGTGATCGGCCACCGTATGCCGCGCTACTGTCTCTTCGGCAACACTGTCAACCTGACCAGCCGCTGCGAGACCACAGGTGTACCAGGGACTATTAACGTCAGCGAGGGTACTTACAAGTATGGACCTTTATCTTTTTAACAAAAACAACAACAAACGGTATAGCTGATATTCCAATCATCAAAGATCTTTATCCAAATTCAAAATGATTTATTCATATAGACCCCAACGGAGCACTTATGAAGCTTAAAATAAATGACTCTAACAGCGAGTCTCTGTAACGTTCGTCTACCCGAATCACAGACTAAAACTAATGCTGTCTTTATCAGAACATAATAAATGACAAAGACACCAACAGACCCAATCCGTGTTAAAAGTCAACGAACCTTCCAGAAACCCACCGTGCCCGTTCCAAATTGGTATAGGCCGAGCAAGAAGACGGGCAAGAAACTCGTCTTGAATGATTCAAAAGCTAACAATCAAGTTAAAAATTTAACTTTAAGTATGATTACAGTAGTCACCAAGAGGCTCCTGAGTTGTTCAAGTTCAAGTTCTATGTCCCTTGTTTGATCAAAAGACCTGTACCAAATTTGTATGGAGCTTGGTACTTTAATAACTAAATAACTTGAGAAGTATCAAGATGTAAGAAACAACAAGAACGTTATATCTATAGAAATCAGTCAGACAATAGAAAAATTTAATGCTTTTTCTTCAAATTATTAATGTGTCGATATTTTATTATAATTAACACAAGATATTTCAACCAAAACATTTATTAATCTTCACACAAATCCAAATATCTCTTTACATGCAAAGGCACTGGTAATTTCTGAATTCCCAAAGGCAGTTCAAAGTTCATCCACAGCGAATGCCTCACTTGACATCTGCAAAGATGTTTTAGCTCCACCGGTCGTAATCCACATCTGGAAGCCGGTATCAAGTGATCCTGCAATAACTCGCCATACTTCTCCAAAGCCATTTTCCTTTGGTAGTTGTAATTATTAGGCAATGCCAAATGCCTAAGCGCGTTCTTGTCAATCGTAAAGGTTATATGTGGAACTGCTCTTAGAATCAACTTCAGACAGCTTACGAGTTCATATGGATACTTTCTGTTGTATTCCTTTAACCTGTCCAGTATTGACTCTGCCGGGTTAGTCGATGCTTTCTCAGAGGTGACTCTTGCTCCAAATCTAAGTAGTATCATCAGCATTTCTGATGCTCCCATCTGTATGACTACTCTGACGGGAGACGCGTGTCCACAGCTTTCTAAAGGCACGTCTATGAATCGATAAGTCTTATTGCCATCTTTGAATTCTAAGTTGGCGTTTGTAGCATGATCGAGGAAGAATACTAAGGCGTGAATGTTTTCTTCTTTGTCCTTGAAATCTGATTTCCAGCCTGCTAGAAAATATGGTGCTGATGTACCAAATATGGCTCCTGAAAAAATTACTGTATTATATTAAGAAGCAATTGAAATAAGCGATTATGGTTTAATTGTACGTCATTGCGGGATTCGTAGGTCAAGAGTTTTAATCTTACAATCTCCTTTTCCTTTTGTTGCTATAGAAGAAAAACGATATCTAAATCGGTCAAACAAGATGTGGAGATACATGGGAACATTCGTATGCATACACAAACAAATAATCTTTCGCCTTATCCGTTCTGTCGTGAGTAAAAGGAAGCGAAGCAGCTATATTATGACGGTAGAGCAATTTCTAGTGCAGCAAAGTTGAAATTCTGTTGTCAGGCATTTTTAAATGGGGCCACTGTTTTGCCTTAACGGCTCCAAAACTGTGTGAGCAAAATAACATCTCGATGTAACTTACGTGCAGTGACTCTAACAAAAGATAAAGTTCAAAATAAAATAACGTCTTACCCAAAAATATCCTTTCGAAAGTACCCTCACAAGCGTATAGCTCATCTAACAAAGCTGCCACAATACCATTATCTTGCAGGCTCCAATCAAACGCTAGCTTTATGGCTATATACAGTAGATTGTGGTATTTTCCCATAAGGCAGACATCGCCGTTAGTGGACTTGCAATTGTTGTGGTACTTGATAGTCGATGCCACGAAGTTCTTGCATGTAGCGTTATCTGACACATTTTGACCTATAAACCGATATAAGTTATTATTCAGATCAAGATCATCATTCAAGTCTTTGATCAGTAATTCAAAGACTTTTTTTACCCGCGTGGAGGTTCGCCCTGTACTGTATTACACACCGAAAAAACTTTTATAAATGCGGAAGTTTGTTGGTTTGATTGTCCTTCTTTCACGTAGCAACGGATCACGGTCACAAATTATAGATCACGGTGATTTTGTCATAGAGATAGTCTATAAGCCGAAGAGTGACAGTTTACTTTTATTCCAAAAACAATGTGAAACTGCTGTAAGAAGCAGCTAGCAATCAATATTATCTACAAACGACTAAACAGATTGTTTTTTAATCTTAGCTAAGAACACTCTAGATCAAGTCGCCTTTCAAACAAAAAAAAACTAAATTGGTCCATCCGCTTAGGAGTTACGATTTGCCCCTTTTTTGAGTTAGAGACTTTGATTATCCACTATTAAAATTCTATGGCTGGAGGTTAAAATGTATGAAAAGAGTAATTAAGGCCATAGGATACGGTGGAAGGCTTTCCTTACTCTCTGTAGAACCCAAAAGAGCACCAGTAATTAAGTACATAAGTGAATTCGAATGAATTTACTTATTTGATGTACTGCACATTTCTACATAGTTTTTAGATCAGCACTTGCATCATGAAATGCTCACCCTACCTCTATAGAAAAAGCAAGACGCACACAAAACAAAAACTAAAACACACTTAATTTTTACCTTTGGCGCATCCTGTAATAACAGTGTTAAAGTAATCAACCAACTCTCGCCTTTTGAATCTTTCGTTCAACGAATCTCTGCCCAAAGTACTAAACACCTCCTCAAAATAATACTCCATAAAATTTTCCATTTTCACATTAATTTATCAACAAATCTAACTTGACTCAACAATTTTCTTTTTCTTCTTTCTTTATTTCCTGGCTTCTGTGGCTCAACAATTTTAATTAATTATTTATTTATTGACAGATTAAAGTTATCAATGACAGATTTCAACCGTGTAAATACTGCTTTCGTAAAACTATTTGCGTTCTTCCTGGTACGGTAATATTGTCGTAGTATTTGTATTAACTTTTTAGGAGTATTTTTTTCGTTGTTCGTTTTTGAAAGTTAAATAAATATTTGTAAAAACGTGATACCAATCACTCAACTATCACCACAATGGCTTAGAAATCTGTTTTCACCCCTTATTCAATGGGGATGACATGCAAGTGCGTATAATCTACTTACCGTCATAATGCTGGGAAGCCTCACAGTTTCCTTGCGTATATCCGCGAGGCGCAAGATATTATGGATCAACACAGTTTACAACCCTTTTAACGGTCCTACAGTTTATTATACATATCTACTATAACCATAAATTAAAAAATATAAAACGAAAGTTATCAACCCATCAATACAAGACTTTCCGGGATAACATCGATCGCTCCCATAGCTTATTATTACAGAGCCATTGAGCTACTATAATATAGCATACCATTAAGGTCACTATAATATAGCATCTAACTAATTATTGCATCAAATGGGATAGCTGCAAGATCACACCTCAGACGGCTTCGTGGCTAATGTGGCAGCAACCCTGCCTGCAAGGCATGGTTTACACAAAGAAACCAATAGTTTAAACAAAGAAACAAACGCTTACACAATGATATCCCTGCACTAGGATTCTCTGTGTTGCAGGTGGCACAGAAACATCAAAGACCCGAGAACAAAGTGTATGCTCGCCACGCAAAGTTTGATCTGCCCGGGAATTGAACCCGAGGCCCCATGCCTTGCAGGTAGGGTTGCTGCCACATTAGCCACGAAGCAGTCAGAGGTTTGATCTTGCAACTACCCCACTTCATTTTAATTAATAATTTGTTCGATGGTTTAAGCCATGTTTAAACAAACCGAGAGCGAAACGAAAAATATACTAAACTTTTTCATACATTACAGTTGGCTGATGCGCGAAGATAACCACGATGACCAGTTCGAGCTGACCTATCGTGGCCACGTCTCCATGAAGGGTAAAGCTGAACCGATGCAGACCTGGTTCCTCACTCGGAAGAAGATTAATTAGACAATATGCATCTATATTGAGATGACTACTAGGTTACGTCTAGGTGGTAGGACCAACTCTTCTGCAAGTGTCCGTCTGGGTTGGTACCACCGCTTTGCCCGAGAAGTCTGCCGCCAAACAGCCCTAGGTATAACCATTGATTAGGAAAAATTGATGGGTACGCGTCATCAATATATTATGATTTACAACCTCCTGTCTAATAAATGTATCTCTATTTTAGCTTGTAGACTATTATTTGCAAGGATATTTGACTTACATTTTTTAAGTTAAATAATAAAGGAGCCTAAAACTAGCCTGTTTTTTATATAGTGTTTCTATAAGAGCGGCCTGATTCTTACTTCTAAGTTCTATTCTTCTACATCTATTTCGGCCTTTTCTTTTATATACGAAAATATTAGTAGTCATTAATTAGGAAGTAATACCTAGATGATTGTGGTTTTATCTCGTTGGTAGTTTAAGATGTACTTAATATTAATAGATACTTTTACTATTAATGTAGTATGACATTTAGCAGGCTTAACTTTAACTAAACGAAATGTATACCAAATCGATTCCATAAGATACCTTATCTTATTATTATTTTTGATGTTAAAATGTATTTAACTGTTACTATAGTTGTTGTTCTAGTCAATGTTTTGTAAGCTTTAATTTGTTTATAGATTGTGAATCTCGTTGTATTTATTTGTTATGAAGTTATCTTAATAATATAGAAAACTATTCAGAGTGTTATCTAATAGAATATTATCAGTATATGTGTCTCTCTCTATCAAATAAATCTTTATTAAACTCTTAATACTTTGTTTTATATTTCTATTTTTTTATTAAATGTTGTTTTCAGCCATTACATCTAGCAATGTAATCATCTCTAATCCATGGTCTCCCTTTTTCATGGAATGATTTTGCAGCTTCTGACAGGCTTCTGACTTTTGTTAGTGGTAGGACTAACTCTTCTGCGAGTGTCCGTCTGGGTTGGCACCACCACTTTGCTCGTGAAGTCTGCCGCCAAGCAGTATTGTGCAAGCATTACTGTGTTCTGGTTTGATGAGCAGAATAGCCAGTAAAATTAATTGGCTTATGAGACTTAATACCTAATGTCTCAGTGTAACGAGCGCACTGCAGTGCGGCGCAGGCCTTTGTGTTTCAAAGTTCTGAGTGGCACTGCAATTGTTACGGGCCGGCGTTATGCTTACCATCAGGCAAACGACCATCGTCTCGTTACCAAATATCATAAAAAAGGACAGCTCGTTATCCATTTATATAAAAAACAGTAGTAACTTTCTATGGACATTATCATTATAAGTGCCGTCACGATATTAGGAGAACTCTACTGGAAAATATTTTTGCCCTAACCGTGCGTGACACAACTGGTGGTAACGCTCGGTTTGAATCACAGTATCTACGTCCTATACCTTTTTTTGGTAAAGTAATTATTTTCAACTTTAGATTTCACTTTAGCTAAGTCACATTTAATGAAAAGAGAAAACCATCTCTTAAGACCATTGATACCATGACTAAAAATAATACGAGATGTGATTACTACGCCTCTATGTCAATAAATCGAAACGTATTTTTGTAGCTAACTAGCTGTGCCTCGCGGCTTCGCTCACGTAGCCTAAGTTACTTGTAATATCAGCTATCTGCCAGTGAAAGTCCCGTCAAAATCGGTCCAGCCGTTTTGGAGTTTCCCCGGAACAAACAGACAGACAAAAATTTTAAAAATGGATGTTTTGTTATATGTACCGTATATATATACTTTCATATGCATATAGTAAAAAGCTGTTGTATTTTGATATTACAAACAGACACTTCAATTTTATTTATTTGTATAGATAGAGTAAAATTATATTGCTGAGTTGCTTTCAAGCAGAGACTTCGTAGTTCGTACATACTCCATGGAACAGCATGGGTTAGCCTCTTTTGTCTAAAGACATTATTTTTGTCCCAATACAAAGCGCCTTAAAGACATTCCTTATGGCCGTAGGCTGCCAGCAAGACAAGCTTGCAAGTTTATTTTGCTAGGCACTATGGTCACGTTGAGAAGCTTGATTGGTAAGAAGGACTTCATCTTGTATTCTACTTCAAATATATTTTATGTAGTTCCTTTACTTTCCCTACATCAGCAAAATTTGGAGTTTACGAAGCCTTATTCATCACATTATCTTCCACCTTCTTATGATTAAACTTTAAAAGATAGTTAACAGGCTCTCAGCTTAATTATGTAGTGTCTTGCTTTAATAACCCACGTAGCACATCGTGCTCTCTCGCTCTCGTATTTATTCAAACATTACCTATTGGCTAATAAATAAAAGATATCATTTCATTTATTTTTTACCTATGACGGAACGGAGAAGGTATATATATGCGTTTAGGGTGAGAGTTTGTTTGTTTGAAACGCGTCTATTTGAAATCCAAAAAAAGCGTGATTACGTCAAAATTAAATGCCTAATCGAATGTATTACAACTATTTTTTTTTTTCATTATAATATAATACGTACGTCTTATTTTTTTATGCAGAGATATTTCATTGCAAACTTATTCTTAGAGGTAACTTTTTAATTGTTTTGTTTCGAGTAAATTTGGTAGAAACTTGTTTTGATCACAACCAAATTATCGGTAATATGATGAATAATGACATATATTTTTTCCAGTGCCTGAAGTTCATCTCATTTTGCTAATACACCATTTAAGTGTAGCTATTTCCCTACTAAAAGCTTAAGTGCGCGCGTGAAACCGCGTGGAGCAGGTAGTTTTTTATACAAAAATCGAACTGTAATAAATAATCGAAGTGTCTGCGTTAAAATCTTCCACACTTCATTATAAACTAAAAAAAAACAATTCAAAGCCACAAAGCTAGGCCCCAAACGTTTCTCAAAACTCGACCTCATCTTCAAAATTAGCGAATACCTAAAAATAAATTCAGGGCGTCGGAATGCCACCGGACGGCCTCTGCTGGCCACTTGTCCGTGAAACGTGCCGCCAAACGGGTTTGTTCATTATTTTCCGTTTTGAGGCTCAGACGCGATGCAAGTTTTCGATAGTATTGGTGGCGTGGAGTAAAATATAGCGAGGTGACTTTTATAGTTATAAAGATCATGATGCAACCTTACTTTCGGATACGTGTTACTTATTCTGTGGCTTCGGTTTGCTAGCTTTTTTATGCTACTAGATAACGATGCCTGGATGGTAAGCATAACGCCAGCTCATAACAGTTGCAAAGCCACTTAGAACTTTGAAATACAAAGGCCTGCGCGACATTGCATTTTGCTACCCTGAGATATTCAGTAATTTCACTGACTACTTTGCTCATCAGACCGGATCGCAGTAATGCTTACATTATACTGCTTTGGGGCAAAGGAGTGGTACCAACCCAGCCGGACACAGAAGAGTTGGACCTACCACCAGGTAAAGCATACCTGTTAGCGTAGCTTCGGTTTGCTAGATGGTGGCATTTTTTAATGGTTTTTGCACAGTGAAGTTGAAAATCCGTCGCCACCCATCTGTGTGTTCTAGCAGCTGTTCATGAGAGAGTTCTAATGTAAGCTAGACATGATCAGGCAAGTCAAGAATAAAAGAATACTAAGATACAAAATCTTTATTTCCTTAATCAATGCCTTGCACCTATCGATGTGGGGGTAAAGCATACAAAAAGAGTTCTAGGATTTGATGTGACTGGTCTGAAATATATCCTATTCTTTTCTAACGTTCTTAATTGAACATACAGTGTTACCTTACCAGTGATATTAGTTAAGTTTATGAGCAATACCATCGCAGCCACTATCTTCTGAGAGTTTTTAAGCGATACTTTTATGTTTAAACTCAAAATAATTGATTGCAGAGTGTGTAGTCAATATGTCAAAGTCATCAACGAAATTAGTTTTAAAATATATATGAAATACCCTTTTTAACATGTTACAACTTTGGAAGGATAACTACCAAAATTAAATATTAAAATATAGTCCATCTTCATTTATTACTTATTTTCAATTGTTTTGAATTCTATTTTAATTAAATAGGCTGGTGTTATGCTTAACATCAGGCAAGCAACAAACTTGTCTTGTCACATAGTATTAAAAAAAACTAAATTGGGTATTCGTAATATTTAACTGACTACCACCAGATTCTATTTCAACTTCTCAATCAACTCAGTAGTAACAAGCGAAATCGTCGATACACATAAAAAACTTAACCGATTATTGTCATTACTTCCGCACCAAGCACTACTTGCAAATCAGCCGTAATTACAAGTTTTCTATTTCTTCTAGACAGTTCCGCATGTCACACTCGAATAGGCGAGCTAATCGGTACAAGGAAGTGCTTTCAATGTATCCTAGGCCTATTGTGTGTGTTTCTGGGAAGTGTATTGGAAGTATCATCTTTTAGTTTTTGTGGGGTCGATAGATCGCTGTTTGTGACATCTAGCGAAGGTTTAATCGTCTTTATGCAGGAAGAAACTGTGTTAAGTACCTAGCTAATACTAAGGATTGATTCGAAACATCTAAAGTTGGGGCCTAAGAATAAAAACTAAAAGTTAAGGCAGTATTCGATTCAGATGGTGGTGATGGGCACGCGAGGTGGGATTGAAGAAAGGCTCTTCACTCCTTCGACTCCTAAGGCCTAGAGGGTGGAACAAAGGTAGTGCATGTATACCTTCAGTTCCGGGCCTGGAGATGGTTCACGCGTGTTACCATGTGCCCCAGTATGATCATCATCGCTATTCGCAAGTACTTGAAAGTCACCAGGCCTCCAATTTACGCCCAGTTATTGTTTACGTTGCAAATATCGTGTACAGTTAAGTCTTTAACTGTACACGATCTGTACGAACTGGTCTCAATTTGCATAACATAGATAGACAAGTTAAAAAAGTTTGAGAACAGCTATAATAAACTGCCGATCGTTCAGTGGTGGTGACGGAGGTCAGTCTGTTGATGAACTCAATGAGCTCAACATTTCTGTTAAGGAAATAATCAAAAGGACCAACGGTAGCTCAGTCTCTACCAGCAAGACAGACTACCTGGGGGGTGATTTTAATTCACTCGGAATGATATCAATGTCGGAAGCGACTATCTTGATTGTTTATACATATCTCGGAAACGCATCACGATAGAGAAATATTGTCGGGATTATATCCGTGTTTATGCAGCTGAGTTGTCGAACCTAAACGGGAAATTTCTGTGACGGGATGAGATTCCGAAATATAAGCGACGTGCGCTTACGAAGTTACGACATGGATATCATTCCGAGTGAATCAAAATAACCCCCTGCTGGACCAATTCGCGGGGATTGCGTTTTCGTATGCAAAACGCTGTCGTTCAAAGTAGTGTTACATGGGGATGATGACTATGTTCATCAGTGGATGCAAGATCAAGACGACAAACTTATATAAAAAAAAATCCCGTAATTTTTTTTTGCTATTTCTTTCTTCATCACGTTTTAAATGAGAACCTGTTTCTATATATTTTGTTTTTCTGTTGTACATACAAAAAACTCAAGTCTTTGCAATGTTTTTTTTGCACGCAATGCATGGGCCCCGTGCGCATGTGAAGGCGACCGAGGTATCAATTAAATTACCAGTAAAAGAAATTAAACACCAAAACTGTGCAAAGAAATACCATCTTTAAGATCATAACTTAGGAATCAAAACAGTTCGTTGACAAACAAAGCAACTTAATATGTGAATGGAGAAGGCTCGATTGCCGCTCATTTGAGAAACTACCTCAGTCCGCGTCAAGCACTTGTCGTCGCATGACGCATGCGCGAATCGCTCTCATTGGATGACTCGAATTTCGAATCCGACCGTTCTGTTCGAACTGACCAATAGCTTTCGATCTGTTTGATTTCTTTTTCGCGACCAGTTTTTGCATGTACGGTGTGTCCCGCTTGTGTTGTGCTTTTTTTGACATTGAAAGACAAAGTGCGTTGTGATAGCTCATTGTGTCGCTTTTACGCTAGAAGGTCGGATATTTTCTCACGTTTTCTGGTAAGATTTAATGATACAGTCTTAATTTTATCATTTCCACCGTAATTTGAGAAATTTATTTCTCACAACTTGCGGTAAAATATAATTTTACGCAATGACACTCAAAGGGTCATTACACGTAGGGTAGTTACATATTAATATCCCCAAATATAGTTCAAGAACGATGTACTTACTACTGAAATAGTTCCAATAATTAATAGCAAATCAAAAGAGATTGCAATAGGTATACGTGTTATATTTTATGTATATTTTTTTTAATATAATGTTGTTGCTAAAAATCAACCAGTCGAAACCTTGACTTATTGAAATGTGAGCTCATAAATGCATTCGAGAAATACTGTTCTTGAAAGTCGATGAGGAATTTATATTCCTTTAGTCTGCAGACGGAATGCCTAAAGCTTTTGTAATTCTAAAGGAATGACACTGTCATACAACTATTGCGTGAATTGCTAAAGTTTAGCATTATTTTATTTTAAATTAAAGCAGCTGTGATATTATCATATTACTGTAATGGTTATTCTACTTTCTTAATTATAAAACGAGAGCGAGTCATTTTGTATTATCCACAGTTTTTAATCCATCGTCTTTTTGAATATTGGGAGTTTTTCAATGTTGTTTTTTTAATAATATTGGATCATTTAGCGATTGATTTTATTTGGATTTCTATCTACTAGATTGGCTACCTCCGGTTAGTGCTTCTATTCAGCAAGTTTGTATACAACTTCGACAAATGGAAGCATCATAGAGAAGCATGACGCATTTAAACTCGTCTCTGCATCGGAGAAAGAAAATTTGAAATAGTTATTACTTACCAACTTAGGTTATATTTATTCAATTACGAGATACCAGGACTAATGACTTTATTATGGAATGGAACGTTGGTTAATTATGGGAAGGCCACAGCGAAGGTTACTGGCAAGATCGTAACTCCGTGTGCTCTCAAGTGGCTAACATATTCGATTTCTCAGCAAATGTTTGACCACATTCGCTACACGTCAGCATTCATAGAACATTAATAAAGTGAATGGCCAAGAGTGATTTAAAAAAAAATAATAGGTTTACGGCATAAGACATTGATTTGTCTCTAAATATTAAGTAATAATAGAGTAATAAACCCCAATGACAGTGTTAGTAAATGTGTTACACTTACAGAAATAATAAATGAACGTGCCACTGGTCTGTCAGCAACGTCATACACTATTGGGAACCCGATATCACGTCATCTGTCAAAACTTTGTCTTGTAAATGACGACACGTCTTAAATCTACGACCTTATTGCAAAGACGTTAAAGCTTAAAATTGTTCAATATATCTGAACTTAACTGCTACCGTTTCCACACATTGATTGGTGAGACAAGTGACATTTCCAATGCCACATGTGACATTAAAGTAAGGCGAGTGTATGCTGAGTGAATACCGCCACTGTGCTCGCGTAGTCTGCCAAGCAGTAGTGTGCAAACATTACTGTGTTGAGTGAGATTCTCAGCCTTAGTACCTAATACCTTATATGTTAGGGTAACGAGTGCTGCAGTGCCAGGCAGTTCTTTACAGTTCTGGATGGCACTGCAGCATTGTGGAAGGTATTATGGCTAATATCAGGCAAACTAGCGATTCGTAACAATACCACAAGATAAAGCAAATAGTAAACAAATTAGTAAGTGGCAGCATTACCAACTGCATATATGCGTTAGATGCAGTTTTACATAAAATATACCTGATACATTGTGTCTCTAGTTTTAAATTTGAGGTGCTTGAGCTTCTGTATTATCTGCATTGATATCCCCAATTATATTGGGCTCATCTATCATCTCCTCGATATAATTTTTTTTCCTTAACCACCAGCTACTGTCTTCCCTCTTGGTTGGACCCAGAATTTTGTCCCACTACAAGGAGCATTAGCAAGATTGACATATATTTTTAAATCTACAGTTCTAATCCACCATCTGCTGCCTTCCCTTTTGGTTTGATCCGGTATTTTGCTCCACTACTAGGATCATTAGCAGGATTAACATATATTTTTAAATCTTCTACAGTTCTAAACCTAATATGACATATAAGAATGGAACACATAATTATGGCAATTATCATTCAACAGGCCACGGTTCTGAGATAATCGCTTTATCCTTGAGGTCATCTTCAATGCCATTCGTTACCTATGTGTGTTTGATGTAGAGCCTCCGAACAAATGTTTAATCTTAGTAGAGACAAAAACGGGCCCATTCGCGTACCAATTTGTAATAATCTAATATCATTTTGACTAATATCGGACTTTCGACAAATTTGTATTGATCGTGGTCAAGAGAAGACTGCTGTAGCAGGAATTACGGTCGCATATAACATGTATATATGTTGTATGTTTTGCAACAGCGTCATAAACAGCATTTGTTGTTTCCAATTTCCAATCACTCGCACTTGGATTTATAAAACGTTTATTTACTACCGGTTGGTGTTGTTGATAGGTCTACGGAATTTACTTGTGTAGTGCTTCAGGCTTGCGTGTTCGATTCCTGTAATAGGTCAAATACTTCGATACCTCCCACGTACATTTTTGTAGTTAAACTTTTTTATATAATAATGTCTATATTTATATTGTAAGCGTTGAAAATGAAAAAAAATGCCAAAAATACTACTTTTTCAAAGCTAAGTAATATAACTATGTAGTAGTACCTAGTCTTGATAGCAGTTGCATATTTGAGCCATTTGGGGTTGAGACACTAAGACCATGGGGATCTGGAGGAATTAAACAATATATATTCAGAATATAAACTAACTCACATTAAACCATATAAAATTTGTAATGAGTAAATATAAAAAAAAGTAAATCATCAGACGAAAGTCGTACACTCCTGAACATAGACGTCCCCCATAGTAATACCTATACCAATTTGAACAGCAACTTCAGCTTGCATCTAGTGTTCAACGTCTCCCCGCGGCCAGGGGCCTTACCGGCTAACAAAATCGATTCCAATCTGATAGGGGTCGCTAGGTCTTCAGCTGGAAACAATTGTCCAAAGTTTCCGCTAGTTTGCGTTCTATAACAACTTGTTTTCTTAATAACGTTTGTTTTAATCGGTTTGGAATTGAAAACGAAGACGATTGGCGTAAGCCGGTAAGGCAGCAGGTTGTCAATCCACAATTTTATATAAGAGGATGGCGTAAACCGTCGTTTTGACCTTTGCAACAGACAGCGCGGGGTGGGGTACGGGGAGTGTGGCGCGCACGCATCACGTTTATGTCACATACAACAGACTACGCTAAATAGAGAAAAAACGCTAAGGAGGCGCCCTATTCTTCTATATAAATATTTGCGTATACATTTATCGGTGAAATCGATGAAGCAACAATATCAAACATCGCTTTGTCACTTTCTAACAAATATGATATTTCGCAATGTGAATGAGATGATGTAATGTTTGTATTTGCTAGTTGTGGCAGCTTTTGACAAGTGAAGTCACCAACTATTCTGGCGGCAATTAAGCTATTTTTAAGCTGGGGTTTAGTTTTTGACGAAAAGGAAAGAAAGTAAAAAATTGCTTAGTAGGTATATGGAAAGCGGATGAGAAACAAGATATGGTTATGATTTGGAATCAATGATGTATGTATGCTGCATCGTTATGCAATTTAAAGATTGCCCTTTCAACCGATTTCAAAAAGGGAAGTTATCAATTCGACACGTTCCTATGTATGTAATTTTATTGGAAGTGTAATATATTCACATATGATAATAACTTAGGGCTTGCAAGCAAATAAACAAAATGTTATGTATGTTTGTTGACGCATTTCTCTGAAAGTATTAATCGGATTGTGATCATTCTTTTTCATTGGCTTTCATTTACTTTATCTCAGAAAGACGCGGAAGTTTCATCGAAATCAGTAGTTTCCAAGTTATGGATGTATGTTCACCGATTTTCCTTCAATGCATCTTTGTCATTAATATAATCCTTTTGATAATACGAGTAGATAAGTAGGTATATTGGCTACATTTGTAACTAAATGACTATGCAATGGAATCTTGGAAGCCAATTTTAAGCTACTTCTAACTGCCACATCGGAATGAAACTTTGTAAGTAGGTATACAGGGTGCAAAATGAGAAATATTTTATTTTAACATAGGGGCAATGACTGTAACTGTTAAAGGTTCAATACCTTTATTTATCATTATTAGTCAGTATAGTACAAATATTATGGATGGTAGTTCGGATGACAATACAATAATTTGGTATCATGGAGCTGATCCGATGATTGAACCAGGAGGTGAATAGAGGCACTCTTCAGTGGCCAACTGGCTACAAGTAAACGCTTCGAGTTCGGACTCATAATAAGTACCTATACGATTCGTTTTGACGAGTCCATCAATAGATTGCATTTAGTGAAAGGTTCTGATGACGAAGCCAGTAGGTGGAAGTGTGTTTTTTAGTTTATTGAAACTGCATATAATTGTTTAAGTATTATCTTCTTGACTAAACGTCGTCGTAAATAATTCAAATTCAAAATGCTTTATTCATATAGGCCCCAACGGAGCACTTATGGAGGTTAAAAAAATGACTCTAAAAGCTGTAACGTTCGTCTACCCCAATCACAGACTAAAACTAAGGTTGTCTTTATCAGAATAGGCTGATGTAATATATATTCTTATACATCACAATAATCAATTCTCTACTATATCGATCGTGTACTAAATCATGACCATTACTTTCTTATAAGCGTTTATAGTTTTCGTCTTACCGTCCATGTCATCACAGTTAATACCCAACAACACCAGCATGCACATTCTAATATACACGTTGTATCTACATTCACAAGGTTTATTTTTGCTTAAGGTTCAATGCTGTTGTATTCTTGGGAAAACTAGCTTTTTGCTGAGTAATCGAGATTATTCATTCGAGATTACGAGAAACCGCGGATTTGTCAGGAAAGTGGAGTATCATACGATGTGGGTTAATGCGATTGGAAGTAGTGTTAAGATGTATATATAGCAGCTAACTAGCTTCACTTAAAAGGTTTTTTAGCAAAATGGCATTGGATAAAATATATGTTAAAATATATGTGAAAAAATATATCATATTAGGTACAGATAATCTTGAGATCATGAGAATAAATAATTTTGATATTAGTCTAACTCGCATAACTTTCATTAAATTTTAACATCTTAAAATATCCATCTCCATGATAAATATATACGTTAGTAAGTACTAAGTACAGCTGTTAATAAGGGGCTGAAAGAAATAAGGTTGAAAATGACAATGCGTTTGCTTTTAGTTGAACGTTATTTCATAGTTTTTATATAATTAAGAAAAAGAGACACCATACAGTTTAAATATTTTTACATATGATTAGATGATAAATTACTTTTGGTTACATAAAATATGATAGTTATGGCTCAAAATATTGAGATAAAAGAAATTTTTCGGGGTCCTTTTTGCGATTTTTTACCAGAGTCTGGGCCATTCTTTTAACATATTTTATATATAATTCTTTTTTATAAACACTTGGCTATACTACTGTTTATTTTTTTTGCTGGTAATATGTATGGAAACGGAGATTTGGGCGACGAAAAACTGGACGTTTTGCTTTAGATAGCGCCTTAAACTACAAAAAAGGCAGCTCGATTAAAATTCTACATTCAAATCAGACAAAACGATCGCGGATACGATCTGCGCATGCGCACAAACAATAAACTGAGTTCATCAACACATTTAGCTGATCCGTCCGTATTAATAATAATGTAATATATAGATACTAGCTTCTGCCTGTGGTTTCACCCGCGTTCCAACAAGAACCATGTATTTTCCGGGATAAAAGTAGCCGATGTTATTCGCCGACCTATAAATTATATCTGTGCCAAAAATTATGTCGAACCGTTATTCCGTTGCTGCGTGAAAGAAGGACAAACCAACAAATCAACAAACACACTTTCGCATTTATAATATTAGTAGGAATACTCGTGTCTTTCATTCCGATATTGAATCCTTATTTGACTGGGCTATATACCTAAAATCATAACATAACATGAGTGATGACGAATAGAAAGACACAAGTCCTTGCTCTGAACGAATAGCACGCAATAATTGAATTATTTCGATATGAAACGACTTTACAGACGGCAATCTAACTTTTTAAGAATTGTTACACAAATGAAAAAATACATTAGCTTAAGTTTGCCCTTGCGGTGTTGTTGTCCTTGTTGGTAATAATTGTTTAACCGTTTTCGTTTGAAACACAAAGGCCTGCGCGGCACTGCAGTGCGCTCGTTACCCTGAGACATTAGGTATTAAGTCTCATAAGCCCAGTAATTTCACTGGATACTCTGCTTATCAAACCGGAACACAGTAATACTTGCACACTACTGCTTGGCGGAAGACTTCACGAGCAAAGCGGTGGTAACAACCCAGACGGAAACTCGCAGAAGCGTTACCACTAACAAAAGTTTTACTATTCTTATTATGATCTTAAGATGATGGGACTGTACCTGAATATTGTAACATATGGAATAGGTACACCAATAAAACCAGCCATCTCAAAACGAAGGCGCATACTGACACGTTTTATAATCCACGCAAACAGATATTTATGTAAAAATATGTGGCAGGTGTCATAAGGTCACGTGCCTAGCGTCTGATCCAAAGGTCAAGTTTTATATCTCACGTTCGCTTTGATTACTAAAAAGGTAGATGCGTACCTCGAACCTTTAGGACCAATCGTTTTATTACTCTTCTATGATCATAAGTAAACTTTATCGAAACTGCTAACCGATTTAAAAAGAAAGATAACTATGGTTGTGTCTATTCGTAATTAGAAATACAATTTGTTTTTTCTAGTGACATCATTATAGAGACGTTTTTTTAATTATCTGTCTTATCACAACAAAATTCAACACTTCTAAACATGTGTTGAACGCTCGCTTAGTATTAAATATGTCTTAGTCGTGTTTAAATATAAACTATCACAAACCTTGAATTCAAGAGTGTCTAACCGTTGTCTAACTCAATTCTGTTTTAACATTTTAGTAGTTTATCTTTAGACACTATGTTGTTGTTTTTGCGATAATGTGTTACATTTCTATTCTTTTTGAGTTTATCAAAGCTCATATGTTTCACAAACACATAAATATTTCGTTGTTAAGTAATAATGGCGTTATATGTACTCTTTTGACTTGGCTAGCTCAAGTAATTAGAATAGGGATGTTGAATGAATCAAAAAGTACGTAATTACTGTCGTTACACAGGTTTAAGAACTTCACATTAACACATTAAAATAAGAATTCTATGTTTTGTGTTTATCAGCCAATAGTAATTTAAACTATCAGATAATACTATCAGATTTTTTACATTTTAATGAATAAAAAAATGTATGACTTAAACGCAGTTTTTCACGGCCAAGATCAACAAAATGTATAGGTTTTTATGGCCGCGCAAAACATGTGACGTCACATGTTGTGTCCAATTTGTATGTGGTGTTTTAGCTTCTTCTGTCCGCGGTTTCACCCGCGTTCCCACAGCAACTTACATTTTTCCGGGATGAAAAGTAGCCTGTATTACTCTCCGGTTCATAAACTATATCTATGTCAAAAATCACGTCGATCCGTTGCTCCGTTATTGCGTGAAATAAGGACAAACCAACAAACACACTTTCGCATTTATAATATTAATAAGTAGGATTTGTACGCCTAGTTGCCACCTTATAATATTAATAAGTAGGATTTGTACGCCTAGTTGCCACCTACCAATGCCATCGAAGCCGATCATAATTTATTCGACTCGACAGGAATAAAAACGAATCAAACATCGAGAACAGGTACTGTGCATAAGGCTACTGCAGACCGCTACTTGATCATTTAGCATCTAAATCGAAAACGCTCTAGGCGTAATTTTCTTACCAATTCCAATGAGTTTTGAATCGATGAATGATAATGACAGCTCCGTAGCTAAGATGACAGTAGCCTCGCCTGCAAAGCAAGGGTCTCGGGTTCGATCCTTGGTTTAGTAATATTTTTGTGTTGAGCATAAACTTTGTTTAATTGGTCTTGTCATTTATCTCTGTTTGCCCGCATTCTCCATGCTACTTGTAACACAGAAAATTCTAGGGTATGATAGTGTAAGATTTATTTTGTTCGTTGATAGAGATTTAAATAAAATAAACGATTAATAGAACATACTAGCTGCTGCCATGCGGTTTCACCAGCGTGGAGATGTTGGATTTCATGGTTTTTATTTTTTTGCGCGGAACCCTAATTCTTTTTCCAAAATAAAAGTAGCCTATGTTACTGCTTGTAACATCAGCTATCTGACAGTGAAAGTCCGGTCAAAATCGGCCCAGCCGTTTCGGAGATTGCCCAGAACAAACAGACAGACAGACAAACTTTTTAAAAATGGCTGTTTTGGTGCAGGTCCCGTATATACTTTCATATATGCATTTAGTAAAAAGCTGTTATTTTGATATTACAAACAGACACTTCAATTTTATTTAGTTGTATAGAATAGATTATAGAACAGAAAAATATTTTATTTCTATTCTATAGTTTATTTTATTTGAACGCAATATTAACATATCGACAACGAGCGCTATCCAAGTAACGTATCTGACATTTTTGAAAGTAATAAAACGCGACAAGGTCTCATACTGTTTAATGTTATTGATCATACATTAACAATCCGCTTGGTAAAAGAGAAACCAAGAACCGGATGAGCGGCGATAACTATGAATAGAAATGAGGATGTGGCAGGTGAAGTCAGCATGATACATTTTGTTCCTTGAAGCAATAGACATCATAATATTTGTGGGGTGTACGATAGAGAAAATTAATGTAGGTACAATGTAAATCCAAGTATTTATTGCAGGTAATCATTTTTGTTTTCATCCTACTAATATTATGAACGCGAAAGTTTGTGAGGATAGATGTATGCATGGATGTTTGTTACTCTTTCGCACAAAAGTTACTGCATGGATTTTGATGAAACTTTACTATGTACCATAAACACCAGAATAATACATAGACATATACAGGTATACACCTATACGGGGTATTTTGCTTGATAAGATGTATTCATCATTAGTGTCGTCATAACAAACTTTATTTATATATACGCACATAATGTTGTACCATTTGATATGTTTTTTAATAAACAAGAAATTTAGTATAATGATTCGCATCTGCTGCTCATTGCTGGAGGAGATCGGCTTCTCCGAGATACAAGTCTTCCTTGACTTAGTTCAGAGTCGCAGATTTCTGAAGGAAATGTGGTGGCGAGTTTGTGGGTTCATATGAAAATGAGTTTGTATTAAATAAATAAATAATTCGACATTGATGATGATGTAAGCTTCTTTATCATAATTAGAATAAGCATATTTCGTATCATAAAGTAAATTGTAACATTTTTAGTAAATAAAGCATTGATTGATTTATTGATTGATAGACTACAATTATAAAGATATTAGTATAGGGCGAAGCTGCGAGCGGAAACACACGGAAAAGAGCAGACTGCAAAGAGCAGGTGCAGACTAGTTGACGAATCGTAATAATAATGAGTAAAGACCAATAAGTATTAATACTCTCTACATTTATACTTTGTTACTATAAGTCTAAAAGCATCGAGACCATTTTGTTGCGAGTTCCCATAATATATAACATGATCAGCAAACTATGGTCTGGTATGACCTGTTATGGTGAATACAGTTTTGATGCTTATAAACTAAGTTGATTTGCAGAAAGAAGTTGAAATGCCATTGCTGACGATACCTTTTTAGCTTGTGGCCCTTATGCAGAGCATATCGGGCTTACGCTAAAATGCATCTAAATTCGCATGCAATTTAACTGAAAAATGTTGGAAGGCTGCTATCTTATTGGACGTTTCATACAATTTATCGGAGGTTTCTCTCCCAGCACCCTGGTTCCATAAAAGGCTTTCTCAGGCCAAAATAAGGCTAAAAAAACTAAATTATTTGCTCTGCTGCCTGCTCCTTGCAGAGTTACGAAGAAATCAAATGAGAATATAGATACCGTATGAAAATAGAAATATGCCTATATTCACTAGTATTCTATATTCGGTTGAGTATTTAGCTCTTAGACGGTATTACCTAGTTGAAGGCTATACAAATACATACATTAAAACCCCATCATTACTTAATGTTGAGATTCCAGTAGGGTAAACGCTGGTAATGTCGTCAATGTCCCAGTACTCGTCAGATTGTAAAAAAAGGCCAGTTACTTATTTTAAACGAGAGCTTAATGAAAGATTTTTATAGCAATATATTTAAAATAATATACTTCATAATTAAAATGGCACCATTTAGTTATATCTATAACGGTTCCGGAGAAAGGAGCTATCAAAGTTAGCGATTTTGAAATTTGTGTTTTTTGGGAAGTTTAGTAACTGAAAGTGTAGCCCTGCACACCACTTTTGTTTCCAAGTTTCACAGGACCAGGAGGCCGTTTTGGTAAGTGTGATATTTTTGTGAAACGCTCAAGTTAATTTTCTAACGACATAACCTATAAAATTGTGGTATTTTTATTTTTAGCTTCTTATTTATGTGTATGACAGGTATTCGTACTTAAAATACCCTATCTGACCCAGTACCCGTCAGTATTTATATTATTTTGACGGTAACTGGGACATGATTAACAAAATGCGCGTAATATCGTCATAGACTATATTTTGAACCTTATTGTGCAGTGATACGGTTTGCGGTTTTATTATAGGGGAGGTGGCGGTCAGATTTTTATTTAAGTAAATTAATTGAGGGTTCGAAAAACTATTCCTTTTATTTTATTAAAAGATAATTACCTCTATAATCAATTATGGAATTACGGTTACCGATAAGACCCCCTCTATTTTTTTATATAAAATTATAGTTATAATAAGTACTTACAATAAAAGTTTTCGGTTTTTCTGTTTTGTATATTTTGTAGGGGCATGCGTTGCAGGTTGATATTTTGCAAGCGAGGCAAAACGCACAATTTGGCGCTAGTCGTACCACCACCTTGCAACCGCGTGCCCGTACGGCAGCTCTCATTCGCATGTTTTTGTATGGCGTAGTTAAAGCAATATATGACGTAATAAAAAGTTCGGTCCTCACGATACAGGCTTGCCTAGTGTGAGGATCACAGATATATCGTTCATAATGTTTATTATTATTTACAGCGTTAGGCTCAACATTAAATGTTTCTTCCTGGTTTATCTTCTGTCAACTGTATCATTGTGCTTAATGCTGGAATAAAACACTTTTGAATTTGAATTTGAATTTGAACTTCGTGCGTATGACTTTCCCTGCCCAGTAGAGTGAGCACAAATATAGGACACTTAGATCGACCACTAAAATTTACATGGAATTCCCTGACCCATCATTAGTATTTTATTAAGTAAAGTAATATTTCAAGTAAAGTAATGAGTAATATAGAATTATTTTATAAAATATTATAATCAAATTATGTACTTTATAGCTAATGATGAAAATTACTGTTTCCATATTAATTATTAATTAACGTCCATGATATTTCATGGACGACTGAATAAGCTTCTGCAATGCGGGAGCACGGAAACATGAATATCGCCAAGCTTAACCTCTCTGCTGAACGGAAGCACCACCCGAATGAGCATGAAACGTAAAACGTATAACGCGTTACCTGTGACGGAAATAGCAGACCATTATGCGGTCAAGAAACGACGATCACACTATTCGAATGGGGTGAGAAGGCTCCTTTTGCTCAGGTATCTCTCAAAACTCGTTCTTACTCAAATCTCTCAAAGCTCTCAAACTCGGAGAGGCCGAACCAGGTACGGTCAACACACCCACAAAGTGAGACTACTCTCACTTTGTGGGTGTGTTGACCGTCTACACGCAATGGCAGTCGAGTACGAAAAAGGCGAAGTCGCTCACAACATCGGCCGCATTAAAGCGTCCATAAATCATGAGGTGGTCGTGTACGAGAACAGGAGAGAAGACCTAAGCATCCTCAAAGTACCGAAACACGACACAGCTATGGCAATGAACTTGACTACTCAGAGTGTCTCGGAACTCTTACAACAGAAAGTAGCAGTTGTGATAGCCTCAGAACAGCAAAGGGGCATTCCTAAAGAGAGGAACTGGGAAAGGAGATTCAGAGGTTTTATGATCTTCATCAGCGTAGTAACACAGGGATCGAGATAAAGAGCTATCCAACCACTGGAAAGACAGGCAGCCGCTTTGGTTCAGTTTTTGAGGAATCCCCCTTGGTCCTAAACAGCCCTAAGACACACTAACGAGAGCCGACAAGGAAGAGGTCAGTCCACCTAATCACATATCAGCGTCGACGCCCTTAGACCACGCAATCAACGCTTTTGTCGAGTTTCAGGCTATCGTAAGAGCAAGTAAGGAGGTTAATTATATTGCCTGCCGGAACATCATGAAGTCCTTCTAGCAGGACGACTACGCTTTAACGTCCATTGAAATGACACCATAGTAGTTACAGCCCGGTGCACGAAGATAACGCTGGATGATAAGATTCTGAAGATGGCTGATATTATTTCAAAAACGCTTTGGAAAATTGGGTAGTACCGAAAATCAATTGGATACATGGGGTTCCAGGATGCGGTAAAACAATAGGGCTGGTTGGGAACTTCGATGTAGAAAATGACGGAATAGTCACCACTACAACTGAGGCAAATAAAGATCTAAGAGAGAAGCTTGCGCACTACATTAGACACTATGTAAAAACCAAGGTGCGGACTATGGCCTTGACCTTAGTAAATGGGCTTAAGGAGCCGGTCAGATGCAACCTTCTAATGGTTGATGACGCTGTTATGAACCACTTTGGGGCATAGTCATGGCCACTCGACCGTCAGATGTTAATAAAGATGCCCTCGTCAAAGATCACAACCAATTGCCTTATATCGACAGGGAAAACCTGTTCGAGCTAAGGTACAATTGCTTAAGCCTGGTAGCAACCATCAGCCAGGAGTTATTGTGCGCACACCTGAATCTAATGGATTGAGGGTACCTTAGTGAGATGTACTCCGGTATACTCTTCAATACCTCAGGTGCGCTCCCTGAAGTTGAAAATGCATAAAGATGCCCAAATACCCATCACTCTTCCTAACCCCCTGTTTCTGGTTAACACCCTGGAAGAAAAGGAATCCCTGACCAGCAAAGCAGATCAAATCTTGCAATTCTAAATTTGGCTCACTTCCCGATGTTCGATTGAGCCGAAAAATTACATACATATGTAAATCGGATTACAATATAATTATATCACCGAGTTGGTCTGATAACAGAGCCGGAAGGTGGCCATAGTAACGTTGTAACGTAATGTCATAACCCCGTTGAGTTTGGGGTTCGTTTGATTCTTGTAAAGCAAGTACTCTGATCCTAGACGATATTTAGGATGCCGATGATGGAGCCGGAAGGTTGCTACGAGACTACAGAACCCATTACGTATTTTACAAAAAGCTTTTCTGGAAAATATATTTGTATATTTATATATATTTTTTCACAAAAAATCTTGTTATTATAACAGCTTGATTAAATTGGTTTCATTTGGTGCAATATTCTTTAATCTTTTTTTGTCCTAGGCATTCGACGCGTTTGGTTATTTTGGGTATATTTTTGCCCTATATTTTTAATTTGAGGGTTATATCGCCAAAAAACAATTTAATAATGAACCTTAATACCAAGGTTACAGAGTTCAAAATAATGTTAAAAATTGACGAGTTCTGGGACATTTTGACGAAAATTAGGACAAATCTGACGGATACTGGTACAATTCACTGATTTTTCAGTTTTTCAATTATTTTAATAACTTGTGGTTTTTTTATCGTACTAAAAATATATTTACCGAAAAGAATTATAAATAAGTAATCACGTCAAAAAATTTGATATTTCTAAGTTAACAAACAGAGACGAGGCAAAGCTGCAAAGACAGCGAAATTCAGAAACTGACGAGTAATGGGACGTTTACCCTAAATGGGGAGCCTCATTGCTCACTTATCCCGCTAGGTGGCGCATTATCGCTGGTGTTGTTTCACTATGAAACTTCATTATAAAAAACAAAAAAATGTCTGAAATAAAGTGTACCTCTGTAAAGTGCAATGCAGTGAAAAATTAGGGTACACACTTTTCCCTTCTGACGAGAAATTACGGAAATTGTGGATCGAAGCATTGCTCATCAAAAATTATTGGAAACCAATTATTCTTCTAGGTTATGTAGTGCCAATTCAAATCTAAAGATTTCTAAGTCGTGAACATGTTTACCGGTTATAGTTTTAAAGTAAATATCAATGACAAGCACCAGCGGTGGTGGCGCCATCTGAGATTAGCTTTGCCCGTGCCTCCCCATTGCATTGGCATAAAAAATGCTTTTGAGGCCCGTTTCGTTTCTCTAAATTGTTGGTTCTAAAATATTTTTTGCAACTTGAAAATGTTTATAACCAAACAACTGTTTAACAAATCACTGCTTTTCTCGTTTATAGCTATGTCCAATTACAAATATCACATAAAATACAAAACATAGCTACGTTACAATGATTACTCAATATCACATATCTGTGCCAAAATGTTGTAAACTCTTACTAACTTAATATGTCACAACAATCAAATAATGTATTGGAAGCTGTTGAACCACATTTATTTTTAAAACACTGAATTGCTTAAAATGTTTATACATATTATTGACGCAATCCGAATATTTTCTTGTCTTTATCACAAAACCTGCTAACTTGACGAAATATAAATGACGAGCCATTGTGATCACTATATTATTGTTCTGAAGAGTTGATTTTGCTATAACCGTGAAAGAAGACATAAAGGCTTGTAATAAAGAAATGTTTATGTTAAAGCATCAGCCTATATCAGACCGCTGCACTGGATATTAGCCTATTCCAAAGTGCACCACAGATCCCGAGAGCATACAGTATGATTTTTATCTCATAAGTGCAAATCGATAGACAACAATAATAGTTAATCTTCTAATGACATTAAAATATTCGACAGTATCAAATTTAAAACATCTATGACGGGCTGGCTTCTTAGCAATTGTTTTTATAATGTTAGGCCGGCTATGTGCGTTAGGGAATTTAAAGATATTTTTATTATTATATAATATACATTTATCCATACAGATAAATAAAATTGAAGTGTCTGTTTGTAATATCAAAATAACAGCTTTTTACTAAATGCATATGAAAGTATTATACGGTACCGATAACAAAACAACCATTTTTTAAATTTTTGTCTGTCTGTCGGTCTGTCTGTCTGTCTGTCTGTCTGTTTGTTCCGGGTAATCTCCGAAACGGCTGGTCCGATTTTGACGTGACTTTCACTGGCAGATAGCTGATGTTACAAGGAGTAACATAGGCTACTTTAATTTTAGAAAAATAATTAGGGTTCCGCGCAAAAAAATAAAAACCATGTAATCCAAAATCTTAAATTTACATGTAAATGATTTGACCTGAAGATCATGGGTCCTTCTAATAAAAGTGTTATGCGCAATTGATGTCTTTATCCAACAATGGTATTAGTACGTCTCACCAGACGTGATTATGCATCGATGGCGCCAGTCGGGTCACAGAACCAGCAATAGTACACAAGTTATTGCTTGAAACCGGTCGGGCTCACGACTTCGAAGGACCTCGCCCGAGAGTACAATATCAAGGACAAAGTGGTATAAAGTGGTATACAAGTTTAGTATGGTAGTGTAAGTAGTGCAATTCTTATGGAAGTGGAACTCTGTCAAAAGTATAAGACGAAAATCATGGCGGCGATTATGCAAAAGAACGGGGTATTTTGTAAAAATGAAATTTCAAACACAAAAAGTTTTTTAAAAACCACCGAGCGAAGTTCGGTCACCCAGATATTTGAATTAAAACAAGCAACAAGCCCGTTTTAAACTTGACAAACTACCGCCTTTTCAATTTGTTTTTTTCGCATTGATACATGAGTAATGACATGAAAAGCCAATGCAATTTGCAATTACATATAAAAACTTTAAAATGTTGTCCTCCATTCACTTTGCGCAATTTTTTCCACTTGCGACGTAGCGTACTGCGTCTACCTGTTTGATTGACATGGTTTTGCATATACTTCTCTGCGTAACAAATTTATTTGATTCCGTATTATTGCTCTTAATGGATTATTAACGAGGTAAAACAGGTGTTGAGGTAAAAAATATCAGTTGTGTCATCCCTACTTCCTTACTTATTATATAAATACGAAAGTATGTTTATTGGTTTGCCCTTCTTTCACGCAGCATTGAAGCAACGAATCGACGTGATTTTTGTATGAAGATAGTTTATGGGTCGTTGAACAAGTGTCGATTTTGGCGTCTAATACCTAATTTTAGTTTCACTCTCTTTTTCTAAATAAGAACATAATAAAGGGATGGAATATATTTTAGACCTGACAAATTAATCCACTTGCTTTTGTCACTGACGGAAGATATTTGACAGATCTAACTAAATTTAGACTTGTCAAACATCTGGCATCCCTTTCTGGTGTTATTGATTGAAAATAGAGTGAGAAAGTAAAATTAGGTTTAGGTTTGTGACCCCATTATTCTTTTATCCTCAAAAAATGCACGATATAGGTATTAAGAAAATCTACACGTTTTTACTTAAAATTCATATTGCTTTGGTAACTCTCACTCTATGACAGAGAAATATTTGAAAGAATTAAATGAAAAATGAATAAAACATTCACTTTCTAATCTTCTATAAGAATACGAGAGCAGGAGCTAATTATAATATTCAAAAAAATAGTTTTTGTAAGCTTTAAAATGTTGTTGGTATCATCTCAAGAATTTCGTCAACAGTAACATAGATTAATTAGAGGTTGTCAAATGTCAAATGTTAGAGATTTTTTTTTTTGTTTTTGGCTCCACGCGATTAGCGTATTTAGCCAGTGTCGAGTTATATGAATAATAATATATAATAAATCTCTAGTTGTCGTGAATGAAAGTCAGTAAAGTCACGTTAAAGTTTAGTCTAGGCGTGGTCAAGTCGAAGTAATGCTTCAGTAAAGCGGTGGATACTTTACTGAAGCTTCTATGGAGTTTTGGATAGAATACGAAAATACACGTTTTTCGTCTTTGTACTATTTGCCTTTCACTCATGCACGTTTACGAACACTTAATGGTTAATAATCCACCATTATTACACATTAACACTCGATAAAACACAGGTTTTAGTAAATAACACAAAATCAACAACAGCACATTTTCGCATTCCCGCCAAAACTCCAATGTTAGAGATTATTAGTCAGCATAAAAACATCTGGGGCCTGTTTCATAAAAAATATTAGTCTAATATTATGAGCTTTTTTTTTGTTTTTTTTCCATAAAAAATATGAGACTAATACTCATAATATTAGACTAATTTTTTTTATGAAATAGGCCCCTGGTCCGGACTACCATAAGAACTGGATTCGAATTC
The DNA here is from genome assembly GCA_907269065.1 of Crocallis elinguaria. Lineage (NCBI taxonomy): Eukaryota > Metazoa > Arthropoda > Insecta > Lepidoptera > Geometridae > Crocallis > Crocallis elinguaria. The sequence goes on from OU026076.1 coordinate 8,336,802, forward strand.
CGTTATCAGCGAAATTTTGATACTCCTCTTATGTGGGTTAACATTACGTTACAGTTAATAGGTATTTAAATTTATTCGTTCATAATTCGCATTTTTCTGCACCTTTTATAGATATTACGGCATTCTCATTACAAAAATTTCACGTTCAAAATAGCTAGCATTATCCCCATTTCTGTTGCGACTGACTACACATGCAATCCCATTGCAATCGTACATTTTTCGGTTTTGAGCCGCACCTCGTTAGGTCATTGTGTTATATTTGTTTCCCAAACACACGCAATTGTTAGGTGAATGTGGGCAATTGCAGTCATATAGTGAAGTTGACACACCTTCGTCTAATGTGACGATTACGCAAGGTTGATTTGGTGTTTTAGTTTCATTTTTTAGGTCATTAGAAAATGTTCTGTTTTTGAAGTCATTGCTGTCGAATGTGTTGTTTCATCTCTAAACCTAATTTTAGTTTGGCTCTCTCTCTTTCCAATACATAACATCAGAATGCAGGCCTCTACATGTCAAAGATTAATTGATTAATCATTGCATTCAACGTGGCAATGCTGCCAGTTATTTTAGTTTATTTTGTTTTAACATAAGATTTCTGTTTTGTTCGTTATATAGATATTAAAATATAAAATGGAATATTATAAATTAAATTAAAGTAAAACATCAGAAAGAGATGGAAGATTTTTGAGAAATCTAAATTTAGCTTTAGAGTTGTCAAATATCTTCCATACTTGATAAATTACAAGCGTCTAAATTTATGGCACTTTAAATTTTCACTAGACACAAGCAAGTGACAATTTGACAGGTCTAAAATATATTCCATCTCTTTCTCATGTTTTAGTTTAGGAAGAGATATTGAAACTAAAATAAGGTTTAGGTTTGAAAACACAGAATCGATATCATTGTCAATCGTAAGCAGTTACACTACCCTATGGTGTATAGATATCAGCAGGGCTATTCCGTATCTCGGTTGACAACTCAAAGTGATGATCACTTGGCAAAGTGTACAACGATGAACTGTCAAACAGCTAGTTTCGTATTGGCTAACCTCAGTTATCAACTAGGATGACGTCATGAGCACCGAGTTTCGCGGTTAGTCACTTGTTACTCACCATAACTCATTTTGACAGATGTTTCTGTATCGATAGTTTAAAATTGCAATTATGTAAGCATAGTGGACATCAAATTTGATAATCACCGAGGTTTGTGATAGACACTACCCAAAAGCAGTGTTTTATAAATTCGAGTGATTAACACCGTCGATCGACAACAACGATTTTGTTGTGATTGTGATGCTGGAGTATTTATTATTATATATTTTATGATTAGATGGTAGGGCTAAGTCTTCTGCGAGTGTCCGTCTGGGTTGGTACCACTACTATGCTCGTGAAGTCTGCCACCAAGCAGTAATGTGCAAGCATTACTGTGTTCCCTTTTGATGAACAAAGTAGCCAGTGAAATTCAGTGGCTTATGCTGAGAATTAATACCTAATGTCTCAGGGTAACGAGTGTACTGCAGTGCTGCGCAGGTCTTAGTGTTTCAAAGTGTGAGTGGCACTGTAATTGTTATGGGCCGCCGTTATGCTTACCATCAGGCAAAGAACCCGCTCGTCTCGTTATCCAATAGTATAAAAAATAATTTTACATAATATTAGCTGTGTCCCGCGGCTTCGTTCACGTAGCCTAAGTTACTCCTTGTAACATCAGCTATCTGCCATCGAAAGTCAGGTCGAAATCGGTCCAACCATTTCGGAGATTACCCGGAACAAACAGACAGACAGACAAAAATTTTAGAAAATAGTTAATTTGTTGTAGGTACCGTATATACTTTCATATGCATTTGGTAAAAAGCTGTTATTTTGATATTACAAACAGACACTTCAATTTTATTTATTTGTATGAGTTTTTAATTTGCCTCCTTTATTAATGCGGTATCATAACCTACTTACTTTATTTACTATCACCACTAATATTGAACTAACTTTTAAACAGTAATTAATCGAATGTTGCTCGAATGGAATGAAGATTACCTACGTAATGAAATTACTATGAATTTTACCCAAAGAGTTTACATATATTTTACCATACATAGTTATAGTATAGTCTGTGATTTTATTTTACCGCCACTTTATCTTAAATACACCGCCTAAAATGAAATGTCCTCAAAATGTTCCACGCACAACCCTCAAAAAGCATTAAATAACTTAGTCGTATAATAGTCGATAAAACATAGTGTTGCGCTAGTGACGTCCTGAAAGACACCGTTAGTCACTATAACCAGTTATCCACTCAATGTGATACGCAATACCAAAGTTATGATAAATCAGTTGACATCAAATGTCGGTGTACAACCAGACTCGGTTGATCACTAGAAATGTAAAAGATAGCGAATAGGGGGGCAGGACACCCTTACATTCCATAGACCAGCCCCCCTATTCGCTAACTTTTACGTTTCTAGTGATTAACCGAGTCTGGTTGTACACCGACATTTGATGTCAACTGATTTATCATAACTTTGGTATTGCGTATCACATTGAGTGGATAACTGGTTATAGTGACTAACGGTGTCTTTCAGGACTTCACTAGCGCAACACTATTTTCTATCGACTATTATACGACTAAGTTATTTAATGCTTTTTGAGGGTTGCGCGTGGAACATTTTGAGGACATTTCATTTTAGGCGGTGTATTTAAGATAAAGTGGCGGTAAAATAAAATCACAGACTATACTATAACTATGTATGGTAAAATATATGTAAACTCTTTGGGTAAAATTCATAGTAATTCATTACGTAGGTAATCTTCATTCCATTCGAGCAACATTCGATTAATTACTGTTTAAAAGTTAGTTCAATATTAGAAATTTGGTGATAGTAAATAAAGTAAGTAGGTTATGATACCGAATTAATAAAGGAGGCAAATTAAAAACTCATACAAATAAATAAAATTGAAGTGTCTGTTTGTAATATCAAAATAACAGCTTTTTACCACATGTGCATGTGAAAGTATATACGGTACCTACAACAAATTACCATTTTTAAAATTTTTGTCTGTCTGTCTGTTTGTTCCGGGTAATCTCCGAAATGGTTGGACCGATTTTGACCTGACTTTCGATGGCAGATAGCTGATGTTACAAGGAGTAACTTAGGCTACGTGAACGAAGCCGCGGGAAACAGCTAATATTATGTAAAATTATTTTTTATACTATTGGATAACGAGACGAGCGGGTTCTTTGCCTGATGGTAAGCATAACGGCGGCCCATAACAATTACAGTGCCACTCACACTTTGAAACACTAAAACCTGCGCAGCACTGCAGTACACTCGTAATTACCCTGAGACATTAGGTATTAATTCTCAGCCTATGCCACTGAATTTCACTGGCTACTTTGTTCATCAAAAGGGAACACAGTAATGCTCGCACATTACTGCTTGGTGGCAGACTTCACGAGCATAGTAGTGGTACCAACCCAGACGGACACTCGCAGAAGACTTAGCCCTACCATCTAATCATAAAATATATAATAATAAATACTCCAGCATCACAATCACAACAAAATCGTTGTTGTCGATCGACGGTGTTAATCACTCGAATTTATAAAACACTGCTTTTGGGTAGTGTCTATCACAAACCTCGGTGATTATCAAATTTGATGTCCACTATGCTTACATAATCGTAATTTTAAACTATCGATACAGAAACATCTGTCAAAATGAGTTATGGTGAGTAACAAGTGACTAACCGCGAAACTCGGTGCTCATGACGTCATCCAAGTTGATAACTGAGGTTAGCCAATACGAAACTAGCTGTTTGACAGTTCATCGTTGTACACTTTGCCAAGTGATCATCACTTTGAGTTGTCAACCGAGATACGGAATAGCCCTGCTTGAGTTATCTAAGTTATTTAAGTTATCGCTTGTTGCAAAACGATGGTTATTGTGATAGCAAAACGCAAACATGCATAAAAGCGTGTACAACCGGCTGAATATTAATTTGAAGGCTTGTTGATAGCAATATTTTTCAGATATTTCTATTACTGTTTTAAATTTAAATAGTCAACATGACTTCTCGCTAGAAGCATTACTCACCACAGGACATAACGTCTTGCTCACACGGCTGGCTTGCGAAAGCTTTTAAAAGACTATTGCGTGTCACCTCGACCGTTCAACTCTTTTGTGTCGTTCCTTTGCATCGCACCGCCAATACCTCTTGTTTTGTTTTGAAAGAGCCTTCTTGGTGACGTAAAAGCCTCAAACGTATTGGTGTGGAATTGGCTCAGGTATTTGAAAGGTAGTAAAAAGTGTTACTACCATCTTAAATTAAACATTAAATGAAAAAAGTCTTTGTTTCAGGCGTGAAACCCATCAAATTGAAAAGTACACAAAGTTCAGTTTACAAAATGTAATTAAAGCTAGGAGAATAATTAAAAATTAAATTAAGTAAAAAAGATTAACTAAGTGCAAAGTTCGCCAACCGTTTTGAACTACTAGGTTTAACCATTTAATAGGTTTAACTGTGAATCTGAAGGTCATACATTTCGACTTATTTCAAAGAGAATTTTGACGTCTGCTGTCAAAGCTAGCTCTTGAACTCCCTCCCGATCCTGAACGTTCATTCACATTGGCGAACTCCGATCTAAAGAAGCTTTTTAAATCTTCTAACGAAACTTCTCTTTGAAACGATGACAGCGGTCTCTGCCCGTGGTCCTATACATAGCAACTTTTCTTCCCATGGTCCACCTCAAGAACTGGGTGTACTAGGGGTGTTTTCCGTGGTCCACCGGCTCAATAGTAGTCGACATCGACCGTCAATCTTTAGGTCAATGGTTAGGTACAATGAACTGAAAGATAACATCATAATGTAACCATAGCGGGGTGATAGCGCATTTCTAGTGCTCGCCTGGCTAGCTTGGTAGCTAGATCATCCTCAAGTTAAAAACTGTCACCAAGCACCTGTCAGTATGTTTCAGCATCTGCATTTTAGAGCTGTTTAATAATAATAGTAACGTTTATTCACTAAAGTTGTGATAATTGGAACAAAGTCTAGGTAAATCTGACATTGAGAATTATCCTCTAGGTTCTTAAAGCAATAAGTTTCATGTGTGTACTAGTTGCCACATTAGGATTCCCTGTATTGTGGAAATTCGTAGTGTTACCACAAAAAAAACATTTTTAGTCGTCTCTTTAGCTAGACAGCATCTAAAGATAAACGTCAAAAATGATTAGAAATGTCACAACAGAATGGTGTTCGACAACGGTTAGACACTACTTAAATCAGGATTTGTTGTTGGTCATATTTAATCACGCGACTAAGGCGTTAAACAGTGTTTACCATAGGTTTAATGTATGTTTAATTTTTTTGTGGTAAGACCCTTAGTATCTTCCACAGTTATAAAATCGTGAGGTTGCAATCTTTTTAATATTGTGCCTAATATATACTATAAGTAATATATTTTATTTCTCAACGTGGTGTCCTAACGGTCCAAACCAATTATAAAGCACGCTTCAAATCGCATCAAAAAACTCAACCTAAATAACCGTTAAAATCATAACACCAAACGGTTAACGATTGAAACAGTAACGTGAGTTAACGGTTTTTAATAACCATGGGATACGATACGTCTCGTCTACAATCAGATGCGGCGGCGCTGTGTCTAATTGGCTTGGCTTGTGGCCTGGGGCTTTATCGTATTCCATTAAGGTGCTACCACGAGCCAATGACATTCGTCATTCTGTCCTCTTTGCACACACTGTCGGTTTGCGTTGATTTAAAAGAGAAGGAAGGTCTTCCTTCTCTTTTAAATCAACGCGCGTGCCTCTAAGATTGAATAAAAATCCAAAAAACCTTAATTACTTCAAAATTAGATGCCTAATCGAATATGTACTACAACCAAGATTTTGTCATTATATAATACGTAAATTTTGTTAATTTTATAAATAACAGAGATATTTCATTGCAGACTTATTTTTAGAGGTAACTTTGTAATTTTTTTGATTATCAGTGTAATGAATTGTGGGTATACTTCGAATAAAAATGTGTGCAACTACTTCCGAGAAATATAAAAATCAGTCTTGAGCTAAATCGCTGTTTTATTGACATCAATTGCAAGTATCCTACCGACTGCGCCACTTGCAAATGCTCGCGTACATTCATTGCGTTGTTTCTTTAATCTTTGGCCGTACTACCTGTACTATTCCGACGGCGCAGTGGCTAAGCTGGTAGTAAACTTATCATCAAAGCGAGGAGCCCCGGGTTCGATCCCGGCCGGAGCAGACTGTGTGATGAGCATGAAATTTGGTCTCGGGCCTTGGATGTTTTTGTATCTGTGTGTGTCCACGCCACCTGCGACGCAGAGGGTCCTAGTGCTGAGGTATGAATGTGTATGCGTTCATGTATTATAATATACGAAAGTGTGTTTGTTGGTTGGTGTGAGTACCATAGGATACTCACACCAACACTTACAGGATACAGCAGCTTCCTATATTCTCTGCATAATTGATCATCAGCATATTCAGTTCTTCAGACGAACTACCTTCCGCTCCGAGCATATTTAGCAGTCATTTGCCCACTACCGTCAACTCGTTACGCATGGCCAGCTAAAACTTTTATTATTCATTCTTCGCAGTGAAAGTGAACAGTCTGTCATTTTACCTAACGTGACTTGTTTACTAAGCTGAATGGTGCAGTTTTGTCACCATAATTTCCTTATTTGTTACGGAAGTTAGTTTTTTTGACGCCTCGTTACTTGTCATTTAACTTATATGGAGCTGGAATGATGGCATTGGGTTTTGAGCGGCTTTAAGACTTTGATCACTGTTTTTCCTGGTCTTAAGTGACGATGTGGTCTAACATGGCGAGTACGCTTAATCTAGGTTAAGACTGTCTCTCGGGAGCAGCTGCCAGAAAAGTCCGTAACCAAGGTTCGAACTAACACACCGATGTTAGCTTTGCGTCAGATTTTTTAGTTGGCCTGGCGAACACTAGAAAATATCCTACTACTATGACAGCATACTAACCATTGTGTTTCATCACGATGAATCTCCTAAAATAACAAAATTCTTGAGTGCCGCAGGATATACTTGATAAGTCCGCTGTAGGCAGTTTTTTTTTCGATAGATACTGTATACCTACATGGTGCATTATACTAGGGCATTTTCTAATTCTATTCTGGCTAGCAACCATCCCCAAATTGAAAACTTGTCGCTACAAGCACCTATATCTGGTTCCTCCTCCAAGAATAATTTATAACATTTTCCAAGGCAATAAAAAACCTATGACCTACTTCCTGATTTCAAGCTACTTGTGCCTAACTTCATTAAAATCATTTTATAGTTAAATCGTGAGTAACGGGTTAGGATATACTTGGGTAAGAATCATTAATACATCAATCAGAATATCTACGATAATTGCTCCTAACGGTGAATCAGCAATAAATGTTCGACTCATCAAATTGTCTGACCAACTCGATCCAAAACACCAGCAAGTCAGAAAAAAATAACGTTAAAGCTCCGTAAGAACCTGATCTGTAGGTATATAATCCTTTTGTAAAGAAATAATGTTGAAAATGGCGATGTGTTTTCTTTTATTTGGATTTTATTTCATAGTATTTATTTAATTAAGAAAAGAGAACATTACGCTTACGCGTTTAAATGTTTTCTTAAGATCAATTAGTTTACTTTTTTGTTAACTAAATATATGGTAGTGGTCGCTCAAAATATTGAACATTTCAAGACAAAATAAATTTTTCGCTGTTTTTTTGCGATATTTGTATTTAAAGATTCTTGGCCTTTTCTATAAAATATAGATAACTAGCTTCTGCCCGCGGTTTACATCCGCGTTCCCACAGGAACCGTGAATTTTTCCGGGACAAAAAGTAGCCTATGTTACTTACTCCCCGGTCCTTAAACTATATCTATGCCCAAAATCACGTCGAACCGTTGCTCCGTTACTGCGTGAAAGAAGGACAAACCAACAAACACACTTTCGCATTTATAATATTCGTAGGATTAATACTACTGTATTTTTTTGTGGTATATAAGGAAACATATACATTTGCGAAATATGGGATGTTGTGCTTTAGACAGCGCCTTAAATCATTTCAAAAATAGATATAAAGGCTCCGGTCCGCACTGACAAAACGCTCAAATATGTATCCACTATCAAAAGAACTACACTTGATCCTTTATTTTGGTTACATGGCATTTCCGTTTTATATAGAAATCCTCTGACTGGTGACGTCATAAAGTGAACGACCTTTTCACCGGATGGTCAAGAGTGAATGGTATTACTGAGCTTGAATATGGTATGCCGTCAGCTTTCTTCTTTATTACCTGCCGTATAAGTTTATAAGCATCGAACACATAGCTGAATAGAGGCAGAATGTGCACATATATTAGATAAGATAAGATAAGATAAATTTTATTTGTATAAAACATGAGTATTATGCCAACTTAAAATTATATAAGTAGGTACATCGATGTTATAATCATTAGAGGATCATCATGTTTTGCCTAATATGTAGGCGTACAAATTGATTACAATTTCTTTTACCACAATTATTAATTGATAGCTGCTGCCCGCAGTTTCACCTGCGCGGTGTTGTTGTTTTATTTTTTTGCGTGGAACCCTAATTATTTTCCAAAATAAAAATATAGCCTAAGTTACTCCTTGTAACATCAGCTATCTGCCAGTGAAAGTCCCGTCAAAATTGGTTCAGCCGTTTTGGAGATTACCTGGAACAAACAGACAGACAGACAAAAAGATTATTAATTAATTATAAAGTTAGTATTATTATATTATGTTCTGTGGTAAAGTACTGGCTAGTACCGCTTAAAATCAATACGCGTTTACTTTTATAAGTGATGTTTCACTGGTTTGCGTACAGGTTTTAAACACTGGTATTATGGCTCCATTGGACTGCGTTCTCGTTGTTTATACAAGATTCATGAATGGTTTTTTGGGGGAAAGACTTAATTAATAACGTAATGAAACGACTGTATGATGCAAGATTTAGAAGAAAGTTCAGTAACTTTGGTGGTAATGGCTTATAGTCATACATGGAGTAGTCATTAATGTTCCTAAATTCCATATTTTCCATACACTTTACTCACAGTCTTATATATTTTTTTCATAATCTAGGTTTCATCTTCCCACGACACAGGCGTGGAATTCAGGGATTACCATCAAGTTTACCAACAAAATATGTTAAATTAGAAGCCTATGTTATTTGTTCTTGGAAGGTAATGTAACACATTTGTTGTGACAAATAAAGATAATTATTATTATCTTAATAATGTAACATTTTTTATAAAATCTAGAAATTAACTTATCTAATAAGTCATTAAAACTTAACACGTAGAATGTAAGAATGTTTCTTATTGTCTCTATTAGGGGGAAGACACATTGTTCATTCGTTCTTTAGTGGTAGTTAGTAGCACTTGTACATGACATTAACACTACAGAAACACAACGTCTTTGGTCTTAAATCTTCGCACTGAACACCACCTTTAATTTTTTTTCTTTTTTTTTATATACTAATAGGCTTGCGTTTGACCACTATCTCACCTGGTGGTAGGTGACGATGCGGTCGACGATGTATCACGCTTACCTAGATACCTGTTCACTCGTGACTTGAAGAGACCCAGATTATAACGATCAGGAAACACAGACTCGGGCAAAGAGTTCCACTCCTTAGCGGTACGCCAGATAAACGTAGAAGCATAACGCTTCGTGCGTAAAGGAGGAATGTCAACTATGTATCGATGTCGCTTCGCCGTTTGTCTGGTTGTCAGATGATGGAAAGGAGAAAGAGGAATTAATTGGTGTAATTACTTGTGTTTCTATACGACTAGCTTCTGCCAGCGGTTTTCACCCGCGCTCTCACAGGAACCGTGCATTTTTCCGCGATACATAGCAGCCTATGTTACTCTCCGGTCCATAAACTATATCTATGCTAAAAATCACTTCGATCCGTTGCTTCGTTACTGCGTGAAAGAAGGACAAACCAACAAATCAACAAACACACTTTCGCATTTATAATATTAGTATGGATTAGTATGGATACTTTAAAATCTACTATTATTATAAATCAAACGTAGGATATAACTCAAACTGCGATTCCTTACGTTACTCTTTTGTTCAAAACAACATAACGATCTTTACATAAAATTAATTATAACATATTTTAACCTACTTACCACCAATAAACAACTAAAAAAACCTTTAAAAATTCCATTGTTATTTTTGTGTCGACGATTTAGCCTAAGCAATTTTTTTATACCAATAAGTGGCCACGTCCGCTGCCGATAGGGCCTATCTGTGGCGTCCATTAGGTCCCTAATGGAACTGTCGCTTTCTGCAGGTATCTAAGGCCGGCCTGAGACACTAATTCATGTGCAAACACGTGGTGGTTGTGAAACAATTTGTTGAGTAGAGATCTTAGAAGCAACTGTCGTGTGTCTCTTTCACTCCCTCAAATACCACGGTTAGCGCTTGAACTAGATTTCCACCAAGCGCCACGTTAGACAGTAGGAACGATAGATATGCGTCAAGCGTTGATCGTGCTTAGCCATCAATCAGCTTTGCGTCTAGTGGGCCCCATACTCTAAAGTGTCAGGTCAGCTCCTTAAAAAAATCCTGCGATCACTTCCGGTGCCGTGCTGCTTCCTAGTTGAATGAAAGTTATGAAAGATTTGCGATTCCGGGCATATGAGATAAAATACCTCATGTCTCGTGGTAGCGAGCGCACCTTGTGCTCTAATGGCAAATATTATTATATTCTAGGTCATTAAGAAGTACCCCAAAGGTTTTAATCCCTTGCGGGTGTCAAGATGTGCGGCATAAACGGCGGTATCTTTTGATTGCGTTAACTTAGAAGTTTGATTTTTTTCACAGCTCCAAGGAATTGCAGACTGAGTATTTGATAATAATTTCAGCCTAGTATACTTCCACGCGTTCCTGAGAAAAAGGTCTTGCGTCTTGACAGAGCGATAGACAGGCAGACATGCAGACGGACAACGAAGTGAGACTATAAATAACGGTTCCTTTTATATCCTTTTGACGGAACCCTAAAAACTACCTAATTCCATACTAATATTGAGTTTATACATCGTAACGGGATATTTAGCGTGATATATTATAAGCTGGTGAGCTCCCGATATTTCGACGCTGTTTCAAGCATCATGTTCACGGGAATACAACCGTTACAATGTACCTAAAAGTAGTAAATAACCGTGAAAGTCCAAAACAGTGTTTAGTATTGAGTTTGTTGATTTGTTTTGTTTGTTTGAGGATTCCTTTCATGCAGCAACAGAGCAACGGTTCAACGTAATATTTTGCATATAGCGATAGTTATATTGGTCGAAGAATTATGCGTGAATCATATAAGTAGGCTACTTTTATTCCGGAAAAATGCACGTATTTCAAACCGCGGGTCGTAGCTAGTGTTAAAATAATGTACCTACAAAGGAAAATAACTTAGCGCAAATGCTATGCGTTTCTTATTTCCTCTCTCCAGTCTATCGTAAAATCTGAGTAATTCATATACAATTCATTAGTAATAATGCGAAGATCAATTAATTAACGGCATTACCACGCATGAGCGAGTTGTGTAATCGATTTCTTGTCGATAAATCCGGACTCGATTTTGAAGTGAAAGTATCAGCTCTACACAGGTGTTACGGCAACTTCGGACTCGATAACTCGATGACTCAAATGGGATGAAACATGCTATACGATACTTCGATACCTTAATTACGACAATTATATTTTGAACCGAACCTAGCGCCAATGTCTGCACGTACTGTTACTTATTCTGTAAAATTCCAATACATATTTTAATTGATTCGTTAAACCGCCACGGTCATAATAGAGTGGTCGCTCTCTACTAGGTTACAGGTAGAATGTTTTCGGCTCGTTAGCTGAGGTTTGATGGCCGTGTTTGTGACGGACATTCCTAATAGTTTATTGTGAACGTGTAGCAATAAAAATAAGACAAGTTTAACTTTGTTGTTGCATTGTTATTGGCGTGTTTAGGTGGTTTAGGCAGTTCTTCTCGTTTATGAAGCGTCTTGAGACCTGTCATTAGACAAAATGGAAATAAATCAACAAATTAATTGCAAGTTTCGAAAGGTTTGAACGGGCACTAGCTTACGGCAAAACAGTTACAAAATATTTAGTCGGAATAACTGCAGGTTTTTTTATGATAACGCAATCGTTCTTAGTTACTAATATATGAAATTGTACTCTGTGGTACAGAGGACTGTCATCAAGCTGTTTTATAGTACAAAGAGTAAAGTGAGTTACTTCTATAGGTGATAGAGCTTATATTATGCCGAGCTCGGCTTGTCATATAAGCTTATTCACTTGATGACCAAAGTAGTCAATAAAATTTATGGATATTCTGATATACCAGGCATTAATCTTCTCATCCTAATACTTGATATCTCAGAGTAACGAGCGCACTGCAGTGTGCGCCTTTGTGTTTAAAAACTGTGCGAGAACTAGAAAACTAGAGTTTGCTCTGACTAGAGATTGAAGAGGACCATGGTTCCACTACACCAAGACACGTAATATATTTGTTACCTATTGGTAACTTCACAGATCTCTTAGGTAACTTGCACTTTTTTCCGAGGCGAACAAATATTTGTCCCATGGCGTTGATCGAACTTACGCGTTATAGAAAACTAGCTTCTGCCCGCGATTTCACCCGCGTTTCCACAAACACCGTGCTATTTTCCGGGATAAAAAGTAGCCTATGTTACTCTCCGGTCCCTAAACTATAACTATGCCAAAAGTCCCGTCGATCCGTTGCTCCGTTGCTGCGTGAAAGAAGGACAAACTAACAAACTCACTTTCGCATTTATAATAGTAGGAAGGATAGGAAGGGCTAGCTTCTGCCCACGATTTCACCTTCGTGGAGATTCCCACAGGAATAACGCATTTTTGCACGACTGCCCAAAAAAAGAGTGTATCGTTTTCAGAATTGATGTCACATGTGAGCTTTGTTTATTCCACCATAACTTTTAAATGCCTGAAGAGATTTGGATGTATGGGGTATTGTTAGAATCCTTACATCTTCCCAAGTGGCCACTGGCTATGACGGTAGGTGTATTTTTTAATTGTTTTAATTATACATGTTCTGTATGTATAATGTCCGCCTATGTAGCTTTATATACGGTCTAAACTATATCAAGTCGTAACCATAAACTGTAACAAAAGTAACATAAATAAAGATTCGACTGCCCTAGCCGGTTTCACTCGGATTGAAGGATTCTAACGATAGGTACCCCATACATTGAAATATTAAAGGCATTTAAAAGTATGGTGAAATAAAGAAACGTACATATATAAACCCTAAAAACACAGTTTTTGTGTTAAAAATCACGTCGATCCTTTACTCCGTGTGAATGAAGGACAAACCAACAGACCAACAAACACTTTACTATCTATGGATTGAGTCCAACGACACCTGACAATGAAGAACAACCCACTACATGCTTACTACGAGCCACATGTCTATAATAAAATTAATCTATTCACTTTTTATCACGTATCTTACATTGTATCCAGAAATACACGTTGCGCCCGCGCAGGTAGCTGATGTTTCCGGTCTATTACTCACACACTAACACACGACGCAGAAAAAATATAATAGAAGGGTAGGTGCCGGGAATTTTTAGAAGGCAGATGCTACGGTTGAATTAAAAAAATGCGGTCAGGTTGTATTTGCTTCGTTGGTTGTTGAATGGTAGTGATGTCAGCCGCTGATCTGTAGATTGATGGTTTTAATCCCATAATGGGCTTTTAGTGTGGGAACACATCTTGATGTAACCATGCGTTATGCTTACCATCAGGCAAACGACCAGTCTCGTTACTAAATTAAAAAAAAAAACCAAAAACAAGACACTACTCACGCATTAAATCACTAGGTAGGTATGTACAATGTAATTAATAATATTGTTTTTCTCTGCCCTAATACATTAATTAAAATATAAAGTGTATCTATCAAATAAAACAACAATTAAAAATATATATTGTAAACACAAATTAACACCAATTTGTATGCATACTTCTGTGACTTTCAAATTACTTATTCAAATGTGAATGTCATTAACATTTTCATAAATTCCTGTCTCGACAACGCTCATCGATTGACCAATGAGCCGAATAGAAAAACAATTGAATACGTATTAGCTTGTGCTATTTGTGTTATGCTTGTCATAAGCTAGCTACACAAGCGGCTGACGTGACTGCAGAAGTGAGAGCAGCTGACAAGCAGCCGTTTGCCGTTCGAAGGCTGCATAATAGTATCTTATTTGCAGTTAATTGCGTTTTATTAGCATTGTGGTAGTTGGTACATGGCAGTTCTTAGTGTCCATTTTTTTCGTGTAGAGGAAATCCATTGATGGCACCGCGCAGCGGTTATGGCTGTAGTTTTACCGCCGCCAGCGCTGAACCCCACTAAAACATTTGCCATACGCCACAATCACAGCCACTTCACAGCAGTTGACGAAGGAGCGAGCCAGCTTGCGCATTCCGTCAGCCGTCGTCCGTCCAATAGCGCCTGCGGGACGGACCCAACCTCGGTGTGAGTTACGCCTCCCCGGGCTCACCTCGATAGGGTCTTACCTATAACAGGTGCCGGATGCGCGGGCATCTGGCATCCCAGGCTCATTCAGTGGAAACGTGGTGTGAGTAGGACTAACTCGTTTCCGTGCACTCTGAAGGTTAGGAGCGGGAGAGAGGTCTCACTCCTCGGCTTCCCTCTGTGAAACGACTGCTTCGCAGAAGCAGACAATCGCCTCCCAGGATCTCTCGTTATCCACCATTTCTAGTGCCCATTTCTTGCTACAATCCCAAGATACTAGATATGAAGCACAAAGCACCTATCGATGTAGTAGGTACCTATTTTGTTAGTTTTGCGTGCTTATTACATATTGAATTGAATAACTTGTAACGGTTTATTTATTTACGCGTAAATATACGCGACATAAATTAAATTCAAATCCTTGTATCATGTTGGCTATTCGTTCAGAGTCAGACCAAGGAGACCAAGGAGTTTGTGTCTTTCTATTAGCCAACTCGTGTTTTCTCGTGATTGTATGAATCTGCAGTATAAGGTAACAGCTAACCTACATTCCCTCTCTGCTATTGCACATGCTCCAGCTTCGCAGTCGAACTGGTCGCACAGGTGTGTTCTAACTTCGCATTTACAATGATGACTAATTGGAAATCTAACTCTTAAAATGGCATCTAGTCTATCCATCCGTTAGAGCTATATCTCATTACAGGTATTTAGATCAAGCTCAGAAATCCTTTCGTGACCTGAAGGTAGACATGACAGGCTGTTTAGTACCAAAATCACTTAGCAAGCTGTTTAGTGCCGTATCTCAATAAAAAGTAAACGAAGTACTATGCAATGCCGAAGGGATCTCTGTATAATGTATTACGGCAAGGTTCTTGAGTAAAATGTGATGCTAATTATTAATGGAAATAGAATAAACATGTTGTTGTTTTTAAATGGTTGGCTAGTTTTTACTATAGGATTCAAGGTGATCCCCCTGCCCACGTTTATTGGCTGTCACGTATGTAATTACTAGCTTCTGCCTGCGGTTTCACCCGCATGGAGTATCTCAAAGAAACCGTTAAATTTTCCGTGATAAAAAGTAGCCTACGTTACAGTCTATAAACTATCTTAAAAATTACGTCGACTCGTTACTGGGTGAATGGACAAACCAAAAGAGACTCGTTTATTATATAAGGATTATTTGGAATACCTTCATCACAGTACTATACAACCTCCATTACAGAAACGTCTTTTGGTTTATCTATGACTCTGAATTCTCTGACGCTCGCAATGAATGAATGGTTTGGTCGTAGGTACCTACAAAGTGTAATTTAATTCTAAAAGATAGAAAAGACCTCTCGTAGCTGTTTCAATTTAGGTGCCTATCAAAACAAGCATTTAAGGAAGAAAGGAAAAAAAAACATTTTATTTGACATCCACAAGGAACAAAAACCAAACAGTTTACATTTTTTCTTTTATCATTGACAAAAACTAAAGATTCATTTTGAGTGAGAATTAATTTTATAATAATCTGAACGTATCCTAGGTAGGTACTTGGTGTCGATTCTTGCTTGATTCAAACTTTAAAATTTACACAAATACTAGTTCGCTCTTTCTCTCTTTCCAATAAAAAACATGAGAAAGGCATGGCAGGTCTAAATTTAGGAAGGATTAGAGCTGTCAAATATCTTCCACCTTTGACAAATTAGACGCAACTAAATTCATGGCAGTTAATTTTCATGGACATAAGTTTGATATTATAAAATCCTTTATAATATCAAAATAAATATAAAATTGAATTAAAATTAGCTAGTTTATTAATTAGCGTAAGCCCTAGATACAAGAAAGATTCATTTGTTGGCTCTAATATATATGCCACCGCTTTTCGAAAAGAGAGAGTGAAACTAAAATTAATTTTCCTCAAATATAATTATAATTAATGAAATTGGTTTGAAATGCCAGGATCGACACCAATTAAATATATTTGATATCTACATTATACGAAAAAAAATTAAAACTAAAAAAAACTACTTTTAATTTCACCTATAAAACTTTAGTTGGCTACGTTTTTGGGCCATTGTTGCCGCATGATGCATCTTGCAGTTTCTAACTGGAAAGTGCTAGACTAAACACATCGTTAAACAAAGACAAAAAGTTATTATAGCTTAATTAAATGAATAAAAAAGATTTGGAGCCTCCGTGGTGTGTTTATTTGTTTTTTTAGGATCACTTCATACACAGACACGTCCTGTGGCGCATTTGCTACAATACACAATACAATAGAACTTAGTTAATACTATTGCTGCTGAAGTACTCTGTAGTCTATGGGGCAGCAATTCCCTGCATATTCCCTTAGCTGGCTCTTACAGCCACCGCTGGAATTCACACACCGGGACCACAGCGTATAAAAGTAATCATTATTCGTTTAGTAATTTCCATTACGGTTGAAGTCCAACTTTTCCGGTTGAGTACGGATGTGACTCGGCTGTAACGTAATTGCATAACTTTAATGATTCCATAAAAATTACCATAGACTTTAAAATTACGGCGAAATCGAGTCGCTTCGATTGTAAAATTGCAAAATAGAATTAGCTACCGTTGCATGGATAATCATCTTCAACTATTATAAATGCGTGAATTTTCTGCTCTACAAAAAATTTGTTACTATAGCCGCTGCCGTGGTTTTACCCGCGTGGTGTTTCCGACACGAACCGTGAATTTTTCCGGTATAAAAAGTAGCTCATGTTACTCTCCGATGCATAAACTATATTTATGCAAAAAATCTCGTCGATCCATTGCTCCGTTGCGGCGTGAAAGGTGGACAAACCAACAAACACATTTTCTGATTTATGTACGGACTAGCTTCTGCCCGTGGTTTTCACCCACGTTCTCACAGGAACCGTGCATTTTTTCGACATAAAAAGTAGCCTTTGTTACTCTTCGGTCCATAAACTATATCTATTCCAAAAATCATGTCGATCCGTTGCTCCGTTACTGCGTGAAAGAAGGACAAACCAACAAACACATTTTCGCATTTCGCACCTCGTGCTTACCTATCTATATTAATTCTTCATTCATGCATCCATAGATATGTAAATTTGAAATCGGTGGTTTTATTCCTATGATGAGCCATGAGATTTGTGTGAAAGAAAACATAGTGATAGAGCATTTTCAAGTGCTCACTCGCTAGGTACCAACATAATGTTAAAATAGACTGTATTAATAAAGTCTATTTGAAAGGTTAGGTTACATAATCAACTGTTATAATAAACATTCTTAAAGTAAACCACGTTTAAGATTACCTCACATTCACATATCTATTTACGTTAAGTAACGTATTGCATAGAAAAATGTATGTATCCAGTGAGTATTACAAACAATATAGTTGGTGCCGTAGACTGGAGGAAATATATAGACGACGTAGTTAAAACCCATTGGTGAAGCCACCAAAGTAAGATGCACTTTTAACGCGAGGTGTGCGTTGAAACTTAAATATGATTAGGTAATAGTATATAATGATAATAGTATATAAGAATGTCGACATCATAATCAGCCTACATTAGTCCACGACTGGACATTAACGGCCTTACCACAAAAAAAAATCAAACACAGCCTTAACATATGTTAAACAGCGTCTAACTCCTAAACATACCTGAGACGAATGTTTAAAAATTAACAACCACAAATTAAGTAGTGGCTAACCGTTATCTAACTCCATTCTATTATAACATTTTTTTTGTTTTATGTGTTAACACGGAAAGCCTCTATTAAGGCGCGTCACCGAGCCCGATCTTTGGCTTTTCTTCTCTAGTTACCATCAGTAACTCTGCGTTTATCGTCGTTCCATTCATTCGCGCCATGATGTTTTCCTTCACACAAAAATCCTTTCAAAGAAGTCGTCATCCACCTCAAACTGACAGCTAACGTTAGTACTACTGAGCCATCATTGCTTTAAAAAAAGCGGCTTCAGGCCGGCTGACTTAATTGGCTAGGTGTCTCAAGCGCGCCGTTTTATATATAATATATATTTTCGTCTATGATTATTGTATCGTTAATTTAATTTTAAAACGTAGCTATAAACGTCGTTTATATAAATCTATACGATATTTATGTATGTTGTATAGGTATGTTGATCAATCATGCGCTGTTTGCGTGTTACTAGGCTGGTGTATGTACCTACCTTAACAAAAAGACTAAAATGGATCAATCTATTTGAAAAAAGTACACTTGTCAATAAACGATAAGTAGGATGAGAAACAAAAGAATCGTTCTTTCTCAGCGAAAACATTTATAAAGAAATTCAACGTATTCGCTTTTAGTTGATGAGTGTACAATATTTGTTTCAGCAGTTTTATAGCCTTTAATAACTAGCTAATATATAAATAAACACTACATCTGACCTAGCTACAAAACCAGTTGGAAAATGTACAAGCCAAAGCAGGCCTATAGATAAACCGGCTGGAAACATACCCATCATGCTGGCGGCATTGCCTCGTTGAACCGCAATGCTCATCCGTTGAGCCAAATAATATGATAATATTCATAGAGAACGATATTTATTCCATTTATTTAAAGTGTGACTATAGACAACAAAACGAACTCCTTCAACTATAGGCAAAATATTAACTTACAAATATTTTCTTTCCAGGTGCTCGAGTAAATAAACAATAAGAATAGAGGGCAGCTGAGGGGATATTGACCCAGTCACGGACACTACCGGAACCATTATGCCATTTATATCCACCTCCATTGAAACCTGACCAGCATTGAAAAGAGAACTTACCGTTAATTATGCCAATTCATTAGTCGCAGCCATGGAAGACGTTACACCCAGACAGAGTATTGAATACATCCCTCCGCTACCACCAAAAGTCAAACTGAAAGGATCAACAACATTCACACAAATAACAAGTGAAGATAACGGATACGATGTAATAGATGCACGAAACATGGACTCTCTAAGTTCGATGCACTCGCATGTCCTTATTTCTAAGAGCCCATCTGCAACGGTATTCGTAGCGGCGACCCAGTCAGAACGACCCGCGATTACACCTAGCACGGACGCTCTCAACGGTCCACATGTAGTCACAATCAGAATAAACACGGACACGGACAAACCAAAACCGAAAATCTCGAGCGTTCATCTCAAAAGTGAAGTTGACTGTGATAACTTCAAAATCAACGATCTGTACAAGAACAATACCTCGGTCAGACTTAATGCCGATGACCGTCCGAAGATTTTAGACAACGAAGTTTTATTAAAACCAGATAAAGCACCATACATCTATTGCAATTCATATATAAACTCGATGACGAACATGGTCATGTCTAGCGGTCAGTGTTCGCCGAGCGATACCCTAGATTCGGGTACGTGTAGTGACCTTGATGTCACACCGCCACCACTGCCCAAAAAGAAGACATCAAAATCGAGCACAAAGAAAGCTATCTCAGTAACTATGATAAGTTCGAGAAACGGGAGCAGTTCGAATGAAATTGATTTTGAAGATAACGACTCTAACTTATCCTGTGATTCTCTAAACAGTAGCGAGTTAAACGGAAGCTTGCATGCTGATCAAAGTAATGAGTACAGTAAAAAGGAAAAAGGGCAGACTGAGCCTCCAGACGCGCCGGAGATGCCAACCTTTGTCTCCAAAACGAACAACAATGACAGCTTTCTACCACAAGGTCTCCTGCAAGATATTAGAGACCGCTCAGCGAAACTTAACATAGCTGAAACCGAAAGCGATTCTAGTGAACACAACGAGGAAGTGAGCCAGAATATTAATGACGATAGTAATATAACAAAAGAAAGCGCACAGCTCACTTCGTTCCGTCTAGTTTCCCAGCTTAATAGTGAGCATAGGAACGCAGACAAGGAGTCATTACCGTCTAACACTTCAAAATCGCCATTGATTACCGAGAGTACTTACGAGGAACGTAAACAGGATAAGATGAAGCAAGAAATATGCTACAGTAGCCATTACTTCGATGCTGACAAGTTTTATGATTTCCACTTGAACGAAAAAGAGTTTGATGAACCTGTGAAAAGTGTTAGTGTTGCTAAAAGCGGTAGTGAAGTGGAGTTTTTCGCGGGAGTAAAGGATTTCAAAACTGAAGAGGTGCCTTCTACAATAAGAAGTTCGAAAGGCACTGTACGTGGTGTTAAGAACCGCGTGAGAGCTGGCATCGCGACTTTCCTAGAAATGCAGAGTACGACCAAGGTAATTATGCCATAATTCTTTCGCTTTTATTTATTTTACTACAGTCTTTATGTTCTCGTTACACACGTAGTGATTTTAGAGGTCAGTGTTTCGAAAGTTCTTGCTAGCGTGTTGTCTGGCGTTTATTAAAATGAACATTCAGTTTACTGTACAACATTATTGAATATTAAACCTTCATGGAGTATTGTTGAGAATAATAGCTCCAAGTGGAAACAGGTGAACAATCGACACTTGTAATTGCTATTCAGCATTATAAACGAAGGTGTGTCGTGTTGAAGTCTTGTAAGGGTATTTCGTCAACAATGTCGATTGTCATTTTAATATGTCTTTGTTTCGTGATTGCTGGAAAACAGGTGTCTATAATTGCGAATACAATGCTAATTGGAAATTGGCGTTTACTTCCAAAATTTTCTAAAATAGCTGTAAACAAGTCGATATAACAAAAGTTACATAAATAAAAAACACGACTGCCTTAGCCAGTGCCATTCGAGATGATGTAAGGATTCTAACGATACCCCATGTACACCCAGATCTGTTGAAGCATTTAAATTTATGTTGGAATAAACAATCTCACAATATATACATACGTACACGAACCCTAAAACAAAAAAAAACACAATTTTTGTGCTGTCGTCTAAAAAATTGTGCATTTTTTCAGTCACGAACGTAATTTATTATTCATACAAATTTGACCATTTTGAACATACATCCAAGCCGCAATCAGAAGCTAGTTGTAAATAAACAAACAAACTATGTCTACATTGGAAATATATTTTCCTCTACTTTCACCGCAACGCCATCGCTTCTCATTTCTTGTTCCATTGAATCATTTAGAAAACTGGAAGATTGTCGTTCTTTCGACACACTTGACGCGTGAGACCGTGTAGGAAATGCATTTAATTGAGACCGGTCTAAGAAAGCGGAAGATGAGCTTTGACAATAATTAAAAGTTATCTCTAGCACGAAGACAGTAGCGGATATTAATGAAATCGTGATAACAAACAATTATTCACATCGTTTTAACCTATTTGAGAGCGAGTGTGCACGAGCGGGAACTTGTGCGACTTTTGATCCGACGCACCATAGTTCGAATCTCACTTCGGCTCCGCACCAATGACGAATAACATGTTACGTGCGGATTTATCACACACGTTCTAATGCAGACCGTAGACGCTTATGCAAACGTACGTTTGCTTGTCAGAATAACAACGCTTATGCGTCAAGCGCTGATTTCGCGTTACTCGAAATTCGCGCTCGACGTAAAAGCGTTGTTATTCTGACAACCAAACGTACGTTTGTATAAGCGTCTACGGTCTGCATATAACGGTGAAGAAAAACATCGCGAGATTCACAAAATTCGAGTAGGTATATGCAACGGCAGTAGTTGCTACTTTAGATTCACAAAGTTTGCAGTTGTCAAGCAGCTAGTGAAGGTTTGGCGTGCTTATGTAGAGCAATTCATAAGTAGACCAACAGGAAAGTATGTTATCTTCATAAAGCGGCACCGAGCGTGGCTTGTACCTACCTATATCTGTATACCAGTATGCCGGTAACACATTGCATGGATATTCGTTCACGGCGCAGTCTTAGCAGTCAGAGACTGGGGCCTTACTCCGGAAAACGAACGTCGAAGCGTCGGCTGACGGATCGGCATTTCCCTACTATGAAAGACCAAATGTCAAGTGCAAAAATCGAATCGAACGTTGGATCCGAAACACTTTCATAGTAGGAAAACTGCGATCCGTCAACCGAAGTTTCGACGTTCGATTTACAGAATAAGGCCCCTGTTGTGTGTTGTTGTACGTTGTACTACGTGCCATCGGTATCGCTTCAGACGATTACTGTACCTACGGTACCGCTCTATCAAAACAATACACGTTTCTCTTTCTAATAAGCCTATACCTAACCACACTAGACCTTGTTAAAAAATTATATCTTAAGAATATCAGGGCTAACATAGATCGCTCCCATAGCTTTTTTGAAAGCGTCTGGTCTTTTTTTATGTTATTTGGTAACGATATGAGCTGGTAATTTTCCTGATGGTAAGCATAACGCCGGCCCATAACAATTACAGTGCCACCCAGAACTTTGAATCACAAAAGCTTGCGCGGTACTGCAGTGCGCTCGTTACCATGAGGAGCCCAGTAATTTCACTGGCTACTCTGCTTATCAAACCGGAACACAGTAATGCTTGCACAGTACTGCTTGGCAGCAGACTTCACGAGCAAAGCGGTGGTAACAACCCAGACGGACGCTCGCAGAAGAGTTAGTCCTACCACTAACAAAAGGTCTAGATAAATCGGCGGAAACAAGTTGTTTCAAAACGAAAACTAGGGAGAACTCTTGAACACTTCCATCCGAAGACTAGCGACTGCTAGTTTTAATCGGGTTGCAGTCGAAAACGAGACGATTTAGTAGCCGGTAAGGCAGCAGAAGACGCGTTCGGTCAAATCGACTTACAGTTTGTCGTTACAATCTATTGCGAACCAACAAATTGCAACGTAATATCGTGTACAACACGCCTACTTACGTTTTAATTTTGCTATCTCACAGTTGATTGTAACTATTTGTAAAGACAAATTATTAGTCGGAATGGACCGTGAGTAGATGCTTTAATTGTTCAGCCGTGAAACTGCATCAACGTGGACATGACACACTACATGTACAACATTCATTTATTGTCGCTTCTAGACTTGTTTATGGATGAGACTTTCAACTCCTTTTTTGGAGAGTGGTAGTTATAAATTTATAATGATCAGCGGCTTCTTGCATACAAATAGATATGTTTCGAAGATTAAAATACTGTTTATCGCTTCAAAAATAAACTATGGTTTCAGGGGCAATATGGTCTGGTCTCTGTAATGATGGTACGATTTTTCCAGTGAGCTTGGTTTGGTGAACATTTTTTTTTTTTCAAATAGGCTTACGTTTGGCCGCGATCTCACCTGATGTTAAGCGACGATGATGTCAACGATGTAGCACGATTGCCTAGAAGAAACCTATTCACTTTCGTCTTGAAAACTCCCAGATTATAACTAGTAGAAGCTGGCAAGAAATTCCACTCCTTAGCTGTCCGTATAATGAAGGTTGAAGCAAAACGCTTGATAATGATAGGAGGGATATCAACCATATACGGGTGACGCAGTGCCGTCTCTTGTTCGATGATAAAACGGAGATGCGGGAATCAAATTGTGTATTTCCACCGCACACTTTCTAAAATGCATCCTGTAAAACACTGAGAGACTTGCAACTTTGCGTCGATGTTCAAGACTCAGAAGCCTATTCAACAATGTTGCATCACAACATAATCTTCAGTTATAGCCATTTTAATTTCATGTTTACATAAGATCG
The DNA here is from genome assembly GCA_907269065.1 of Crocallis elinguaria. Classification (NCBI taxonomy): domain Eukaryota; kingdom Metazoa; phylum Arthropoda; class Insecta; order Lepidoptera; family Geometridae; genus Crocallis; species Crocallis elinguaria. The sequence goes on from OU026076.1 coordinate 8,360,939, forward strand.
AATTTAAATTATTAGATTTTGGTAAAATTATTTTGTTGGTACTGGCAACTGGGGATATACATGGCAATACCAAGATAGTCGATGGTTTTTGTAAAAGTGTAATTGACTTTGGCAACGAGCGCTGAATAAAACACATCTGTAAGATACCCGCGTGTTCTTCTTCATCACCCACCACCTCGCCATCTATAGAATATTTTCCTGGTTGCTAATAATGCTAAGATGTCTTAATATAATCTAGCGCTAATAGCTTAGCTCGACTCGCAACATTACGCGACGTTCACTAGTACAATGGATGACCGCTATGTGGTATTTATAACAAGCTTTACCGTGGCTGTCACCGTTGGAAACCGTCTACACTTCGTAGAATGTGCTCAGGAATTACAGTGTGTAATTCCTGAGTGTAATTACAGGGTGTAATTCCTGAGTGTAATTACAGGGTGTAATTCCTGAGTGTAATTACAGGGTGTAATTCCTGAGTGTAATTACAGGGTGTAATTCTTGAGTGTAATTACAGGGTGTAATTCCTGAGTGTAATTACAGGGTGTAATTCCTGAGTGTAATTACAGGGTGTAATTCGTGAGTGTAATTACAGGGTGTAATTCGTGAGTGTAATTACAGGGTGTAATTCCTGAGTGTAATTACAGGGTGTAATTCCTGAGTGTAATTACAGGGTGTAATTCCTGAGTGTAATTACAGGGTGTAATTCGTGAGTGTAATTACAGGGTGTAATTCCTGAGTGTAATTACAGCGTGTAATGCCTGAGTGTAATTACAGCGTGTAATGCCTGAGTGTAATTACAGGGTGTAATTCCTGAGTGTAATTACAGGGTGTAATTCCTTCATCACTATTTTATCTTCGAACAAGACAACCCGGTATGCAATAATATGTAACTACACCATGGTGTACGTATAAAGATGTGAAAAGAAAAGAAAATCATTCACCATTTAGTTGGTGCACAAAGTTTTTTTTTATGTTATTTGGTAACGAGACGAGCTGGTCGTTTACCTGATGGTAAGCATAACGAATTTTTTCATTAAAATAATGAAAAAAAAATTCATTCATTCGTATGGCGCCAAAAGAGATTTATCTCAGCACATGAGTCGAGTGAAATTCTCTGTGTTAAATTCTAGACCTATTCTGATATTTCGAATCTTTTGAATTGTGATTATGTTGATGAGGAGAAAGGATTGTATAACTTAAAAAACCTCTACAAGTCCACTGACAAAACTAGAACAACAGAAATCAACGTTATTAATAACTCTTTAAAGCATAAAAATGTTCAGTAATCGATCAAAGGTATATCAATGTACTTATCGGTCATGAGGAAGGCATTGCAGAAGGTTATTAAAAGCAATGGTTCATGACAATTTTTTTTTTTTTTATGTTATTAGGAACCGAGACGAACTGGTTGTTTGCCTGATGGTAAGCATAACGCCGGCCCATAACAATTGCAGTGCCACCCAGAACTTTGAAACACAAAGACCTGCGCGGCACTGCAGTGCGCTCGTTACCCTGAGACATTAGGTATTAAGTCTCATAAGCCCAGTAATTTCACTGGATACTCTGCTCGTCAAACTGGAACACAGTAATGCTTGCACACTACTGCTTGGCGGCAGACTTCACGAGCAAAGCGTTGGTAACAACCCAGACGGACAATCGCAGAAGAGTTAGTCCTCCCACTAACATATATATATACTAACATATATAAATGCATTATAAATTGTTAAAAACCGTTGTGGTCGTTTCGATCTCGCCGCGTGCACTCCCTGAGGAAGAGCGTCGTAGTACAGTCTCAGGGTACATGAGCGGTGAGCGCACTGTAGTGCCGCGCAGGTCTTTGTGTTTCAAAGTTCTGAGTGGCACTGCGATGGTTATTGGTTGGCGTTATGCTTTTACTATCAGACGAATGGACCGCTCTTATTCTTATCTTATTCTTATTCTAGGTGGGGGCGATAAGGCCTGCACTGACGTCCCGCTTGGGGTGTATTGTGCATTTCCCCCTGCCAGCGTTTACCCTAGCCAGCCCAACTCCTTTATGTAACGGAGTGCGGCCTTGGGGCGCTGGCAAAGCTGCTCCAGTAACGTTGATGTTGTTGTTGTTGTTGTTGATTAAATGGACCGCTCGTCTCTTTATCCAATAGCATAAAAAAACATTAAAGATTTTCTGATATCGTGCAGATTCCTTTAATCAGATAGATAAGTTAGTACCTAATCATTAAATTTCAGAGATCCATGTTTTTAAAATTCTCTAATAATGTAAACAAATATGGCGGATGCCAACCAATGACATAAATAGTGATCTGATCGCTATCCAATGACAAGAATCGAGTTTAGATTTCTATACTATAATTGATTAGTAATCCGCCATCGTTGTTTACCTACACTATTAGATAAGTTAAAAAACACTGACCTTACCTATGTAGCTAATGTTATCAAAGATAAATATTTCCCAACGTTTTCTGAAAGCAGAATCATCTAATCAGTTAAGTAATCATATAAATACGTAACAGTGGGTAAGCTTTGTGTACACAGTAACAGTTCTCCATTCTCCATATCCAAAGACAAAGCACAGATTAGATAATAGTTAGCCAAAGCCAACCTAAGTCATAGCTAGACATGCGTGTGTCTAAGCCAAGCCATCACGATCCAGCTATACGACCTTGTGAGGCAAACCAGTCGAGTTCCTTAGTGGGGCAAGAGGACCATTCATTACAATACTGGTTTTTACCGCTGCATACCGGTTTGAGGGAAAACTGATCGACGGTCTACTTTCCAGACCGGTATGCATAGATGCAGATGCAAGTGCTTAAGAGATATTTTTATTTGTTTTTCTAAATACTCCTCGATCGTGATTCTTGGTACGGTTGTCTAGATCAGCGATTCCCAATTTTCAGCATAATATCCTGAGTACCACTTCAAGAAAGAGCGACGTAGTCAAGATTCGTTCAGGGCATTTTTCCGGTATAAATAGCAGTCCATATTACACTCCGGCCCACAAACTAGGTATTTATAGGCAAAAATTATGTTGTTGCTTCGTTGCTGGCGATAAACACACTTTCGCAATTACGAGTATAATAAAAAAGATTGCAGATTAATCGGTTTTTTGAAATGTATATTAATTGCTCATAGGCTTTTGTTAACAAGTAGTGTTAAACGTTTGAATGTTGAACTATGTTTTGTCTCTTTCAATTCAGTAGGCAACTATTCAATCGTTATACTTACTTTGTTAGTATAAGCCTGAGTATGAATAAAATACTATTAATTTTTGGGATTCCTAGTGCAAGAGCATGATTATGTAAGCGTTTGTAATTTTTTTTATAACAATTTCTTAGCCTGAGCAATGGATAGAAATGTAGCATTATTCATTCATCGAGTCAGGATTAGCATACTCTCTATCTTCCACGACGTCGTGATGGATTATAGCCTACTCTCTCTCTCTCTCTCTCTCTCTCGACCCTCTCTCTCTCCCGTTCTCTCTACCTTTCTCACTCTCCCTCTCTCACTCTCCCTCTCTCCCTCTCCCTCTCTCTCTCCCTCTCTTTCTCTCTCTCTCTCTCTCTTCCAGCAGTGTGAACGTAATTGTCTGATGATGATGAAAGATATTGCTTCCAGTACATTGTACGCGCTTCCGTATGTACTCATACCTACCATATCTTAATTCACGTCCTCGAAGTGTGGGGATGTTGAAACGTGTCATTATTTCGAAATAAAAGCATAATTAGGACTCTGTGATATTCAAACCAATACATTAAACTATTTTGCAATCGGTTAATGTATTATACCCGATTTATAGTTATACATTTTGCAACGATTTGTAACATCTAATTCGGATAGGCATGCCCTCTATTAAAATCGATTCAAGGTTGATAAATAAATAAATATGTAACGGAACCTATTTTTCAAGGCAAAGATGAAAACCTAAATAAAAAGGTTGTTGATTTGTTGCAGTATTGGTTTTTCTTTCTTTTACGCAGCAACGGAGCGAAGTGGTTTTTTGCATAGAAATAGTTTATGGGCCGGAGAGTAACATAGGCTTTTTATCTCGGAAAAATGCTAGGTTCTTCGGAATCTCCACGCGGCTGAAACCACAAGTAGCAGCTAGTTCTGAATAAAGCGAAGATGTGTCATTGAATAAACTTGTAAAAGTGTTTATTTTGTAGAATAGATTGTAATGCGCAAAATATACTTAATATTTTGCGCATTACAATCTATTTTAACATATTTTAGATATTTTTAATTCTTTCACATTCATAATTGTAAGTTTTTGCCGGTTTTCGCTAGAGTCGAGTCGCCATAGATTTTCGTAGTGTTGCCAGCTTGATCGATTCCTATTATAGGGATGTGCCTGCCGTAACACTCATTGATAGTGACGATGGCCACCGCTCTGTAGGTCTGAGATTCAAATCCTATAACTTCAGCTTTCGGTGACGGAATACATAGTGATACAACCTTAGCACCCGCTAAGATTGATCTCGACTATCGCGTCGTCGTTGGCCAACAATTTTCTAAGTCTCTTCTAATCAACGTCATCATTTAAGAAAGTTCAACATAGTTCAAGTGAATCAGCTGATCTAGGTACTGCCCGGAATTTCTGTAGTAGAGAATTTTGACGTAAACTATAAATGCCTTTTCTTCAATGAAAATTTCAGAATTTCAAAAAGTCGTAAAACAAATATGTTGTTGAGCTCCAGGAGGTCACTGACCCCCTTTCGGGATAAGATACCGATTCAAACTCAGGCTGTATAAATTTAATGCGCACAGTTTCAGTAGGATTTGTCGAAAATGGCCATTGACCAACCTATATAGTGATGTATGAATATAGTTATTTACCTGGTATTCGGAGCAAGTATGTATAATTACCTATATATTATATCCTAATGGTATTTGGTTTAGAGGCACCATTCTCTATTAGGTACCTATTATCTTTGTATAGTCCTATGATATTTACTGTCATATCAGTTCCGAATAGCTTTTTAGTAAATGCATAAGAAAGTATATGCGGTACGTAACTATAACAAAAATTTTTGTTTTTCTGTCTGTGTTTCTGTTTGTTCCGGGCAAAGACTCTAAATAATCTATGGTTCCGGGTAATCTCCGACAAGGCTGGACAATAACTTGTGATAACGCCATCTATCGCAATAATGAATAACTGTGACAGAAGTTTAATGGTTTATTTTTTTAGCCACAAAAACAATGCTTAGTTCTTTATGTGTATTTAGTTCCCAAATTTTAGGTAGATGGCGCTTATATAAATTTTTAAAATTATTTTTCGAACCAACGGTGGATTGTATTTAGCAGGTGGTAGGACAAACTCTTCTCCGAGTTTTAGGTGTATTAAATTAGGGCTGGCGCCGCGGCTTCTTGTGCTGAGCGAGTTAAGCGGCGCAAATATGCTAACCTCGCGAGCGGTTACATATTTGAGCCGTTTGGTATTGAAACATTGGGACCGTGGGGCCCGGGAGCTCTTACTAATTTCAAAATTTTGTCAGTGCGTTTGATTGTTGCGACGCGTAACCAAAATGCTGGTACTTATTTGGCTCAACAGATCAGCATTGGGGTTCAACGAGGCAATGCCGCCAGCATGCTGGGTACGCTTCCAACTGGTATTGGGCCAGAACATTTGGATTATCTGTACGCCTACTTTGACTTGTAGATTATTCAACTATTTTTGTATAGCTAGGTTAGATGTAGTAGGTATTTATTCATGTATTGGCTAGTTAATAAAGGCATTTTGCCAGTTGTAAAAACTATTTTTTTTAAAAGAATTCCGACCAGTTTCTTGCCCTTCTTCTTGATCGGCGTATACCAATTTGGAACGGGCACTTAGAGTCATTTATTTTTGAGTGCTCTCTTGGGGCCCATATGAATAAAGAATTTTGAATTTGAAATTGTGTTTACGTCTGGGTGGGTACCACGAATTTGCTCATGTACCTAGTCTGCGGCCAAGCAGTATTGTGCAAGCATTACTGTGCTCCGGTTTGGTGAGCAAAGTAGTCAGTGAAATTTAGGCTTATGGTCTCATAAGCCTGAATTAATACCTAATTAATGTCTTAGAGTAACGAGCGCGATGCAGTGCCGCGCAGACAATTGTACCAAAGTTCTAAGTGGCACTGCAATTGTTATGGACTAGAGTTATGTTTACCATCAAACAAACGAACCGCTAGTCTCGTTACCCATTAGTATAAAAAACATGCATTCCATAAGTTAAGATATGTATTTTTATATAGTTTTTCTGTTTGTTTATAGAGCTACAGAGAAAAGGATGCGGGTAAAGTCGTCCTGTACTCCACTACAATGGGCATCGTCCGTTCCACATACCAGCAATGCGTCTTGGTAAAGAAGATCCTCAGAAACCTGCTCATCAAATACGAGGATCGAGACGTTTTCATGAGCACGGAGTATCAAGACGAGATCAGGGATCGAATGAAGAGTGAACAGATTTTGGTGCCGCAACTATTCATTGATGGAGTACACATCGGGGTGAGTTACATATTTGTTAGTGGTAGGACTAACTCTTCTGCGAGTATCCGTCTGGGTTGTTACCACTGCTTTGCTCGTGAAGTCTGCCGCCAAGCAGTAATGTGCAAGCATTACTGTGTTCCGGTTTGATGAGCAGAGTAGCCAGTGAAATTACTGGGCTTACCTAGTGTCTCAGGGTGACGAGCGCACTGCAGTGCCGCGCAGGCCTTTGTGTTTCAAAGTTCTGAGTGGCACTGCAATGGTTATGGGCCGGCGTTATGCTTCCCATCAGGCAACCGATCAGCTGGTCTCGTTACCAAATAGCATAAAAAAGGGTGAAGAGATTCCTCTCTGACAAGGGTAGGCAACGCGTTGACAGTGCCTCTGGTATTCAATTTTAAAATATCTTTATTTAGACATAACTAAATATACAATCCTCTGGTATTGCAGACGTTCATAGGTGGCCGGCGTGTGGTCCGCACGCATGTTTGTCACCCTAAATTATAAAAAAAAAATAAGCAAGGTCAATACCAACTTAGTAGTGGAGCTATTTTTATAGACAGCCTTGTATAGTACATATAATATTAACTATATTTAATCAAACAGAAAAGTCGGCAGTTCTATTTTATCAGAAATTCAAAACGAGGTCTTAAAACTAATCCAAGGTGAAGCAGGCCTTGAGCGTCTTAATGGTTGATATTTGTGTCTTTTCAAGGTTGCTTCCTTGAAAGGTATAACCGGCGGGATTTCAGGCAATGCTTTCGAACGAAAGAAATCGGAATGATCTGATTATTACAATTTCATTGCTAAAGAGGGGAAATATCAGCTAGGAAGAGTTGAGGAAATGTTTTTCTAATTTTATATTTAGGGTCGCTCAGTAACATAATTTTCCAAACATACTGTTTTAGCTCCTGGCAATTTTTTACAGCCGCCTGCCTAACAACAATCCTCTTTGGGTTCTCTTGGTTTGTCCACCACACGGTTGACCCAAGGTTCTTGGCAGTATGTGCAATGGGTCTTCATAAAACTCCCTTAGGTACTTTTTATAACATTAGAGGAGGAATATTCCTGCATAAAATTTATAAAAGGGCAACCCTCGATACGTACAAAGTGTATACGTAAACGGTATCAATTTTTAAGCAGGTGAATATACAGGTGATATACGACTTGAACCAATAGAAAAATGTTTTTTACCTTATGACATCAAAATAACTTCTAATAACATCAAAATATTCTTAATTATTACAAAGTAGAGTCTCCAAGTCTGCCGCCGGCTTAACGCGGGTGCGAGCTGCGCGAGAGGTATAGAGCTCCTTTCATTGACCATTAGGGTGGACATTAGGGTGTCCATATTCTCTCTTTGCAAAGTGTAATGACATTTTACTAGATGTTTTTCATTGTTCGGCATTTGTACCTGTGTACCTGTATACCCTACTCATAAAAAAGAATAATTTAAATCGGTGTACAATCGGCGGAGAAATTGAATAACACCGCCATAAAAATATACAGACGAATTGAGAGATTTCACCTTTTTTTGGAGTCTGCTAAAAATAGTATTTTGTGACTAGACGGTACCACCGGTGCTACAAAAAGCGAATGAAACTAAAAATAAGTTGGTAGGGCGTAGTGGCAATTGACAGCTCCTGTCACGAACACGCGCGTCACGTTTTCTCTATGTAGGCAGTCTGATATCTTCCCTTGAATTTTATATATTATTACAAACGCTGCGTGCACGCCTACGTCAGGTACACGCACCCCGTACGTCCGGCTGCGGCCGCGGCGTGTAGTGAAGGAATGTTATTATATAGTCTTTCAAATGCCGTCGCTGGACATCGCGGCAGAACACTGAAAAGTTGTTTGGTGGAGTGGCTTTGTCCAGTAAGGGATCACTAGCATCCGCAATGGGACATCTGTTTAGCAGTACCTAGGAGCTGCGTTTAGGATGGTTACGATGCACCTACAAACGCAAATGACACAGCCCCCATACACACCACATACATCATCATCAGCCGAAAGACGTTCACTGCTGACCATAGACCTCTCCCATAGAACGCCACTTGGATCGGCTACTCGCCTCTTGCAACCAACGGTTCCCCACGGTTTTGGACCAGGTCGTCGGTCCACCTTTTGCTACGGCTTTCGGTTCGTGGTCGCCACTGGAGAACCTTTCTTCCCCTTCGGTTATCGGTTCTGCGAGCGATGTGGCCTGCCCATTGCCATTTTAATTGGCTGATTTTGAAAGCTATTTCGGTGACTTTCGTTCTCCTGCGGATCTCGTCATACCTGATTTTATAACGCAGGGAAACCCCGAGCATAGGTCTCTCCATAGCTCGTTGCGCAACTTTGAGCTTACTAATGAGGCTAACGTAAGAGACCACGTTTTAGTGCCATAAGTCATCACTGGCAGCTCACACTGATTGAAAACCTTGGTTTTCAGGCTCTGTGGTACATGTGGACGAAAAAATGGGTCGAAGCTTCCCGAACGCTGCCCAGCCGGCACTAAAACGTCAAACATGCGCTACCTAGCAACAACAAACACTTTTAAGGCGGTATCCCGAGTCAATGACATTCATCACTCTATCCTCTTTACACACACTGCCGGTTTGCGTTAGCGTAAAAGGGAAGGAAGGCCGAGGGGGCCACTAAAATTGAGTACAAATCCAAAAAAGGCTGATTACTTCAAAATTAGATGCTTAATCGAAAATGTACCACAACCAAGTTTTTTGTTATTATATTATACGTAAGTCTTGTTAATTCTATCAATATACATAAATAATACATAATAGAGATATTTCATTCAAAACATATTTTATTTAATTTAAATTTGGTAAAGACTTATTTTGATCACAACAAGATTATCGGTAATATGATGAATAATGACATATATTTTTATCCGTGCCAGAAGCTCATCTGATTTTGCTAAAAACCTTTTAAGTGAAGCTATATTTAGCTTCTATATACGCCTTAAGTCACATGAGAATTGAAACTTCCACTTGCAAGTGTTAGGTACTTACCTAATTATTTTACTTTATTGCTATCACATTGCTTTAATGCATCGTTCGCAGTATCATTTGTCCAGCTTCCAATATTTACAAAAGTAGTAACTTATCCCTGCCCAATGACAACAAAGCACGACTCTAGTCATTACCCTCACCACAACGTCTGCAAATCGATACAGCCACGCGACCTTCACCTGTTGAACACCACACTCACACACAGAAGCACACTAATACGAACAAACAAAGGGGTAAGATAGCTGTGTCGTTACGAGAGCACGGAGACGCGAGTGTTTATGATGATAATGGGGGTAGTTCTTTACTGTTATGGATTTTCTATTTTATGACAAAGTTGTCGTTCTACGGATTGATATTATGTTCTGATAAAGACAACATAATATAAAATGAGAACAACTATTAAAAAAATTAAAAACTAAAACAGAACTCTTACTCCTAATATCAATAAAAAACTTACGAATTAATTAAAAATCATTTGAATTATAAGACAACAAAATGATCTAAAAATAGTTCAAACGATCTTTAATGTCAGGCAGTTCCCAAAATACTGGCCGCGTTGCACCGCTAGATAGAATTAACATTCAAAAATTCTACTATTGAGTTTTTGTGTATACTTAGTACTATTCGTAGATAGCAAAGTTGTTAAATACCACACTATTTCAATAATTACTAACCTGCTTCAAATATTGTATTTTATTTTAAACAAGGCACACAAAACAGAATACAATAAAATACAATTCAGAAAAGGCGTTACAAAGGTTATTAACACTGCATAATACGCTCTTGTAGTTAAAATAATTCTTTACTCTCTACTCTACCGCAATATATCTTTATTCTAAACATCTGAACCATGTTTAAAATTTACTTCAAACTAAAAGTTAGTTGTAGTTTTTATCTTCATCGCAGTTCAGTAAGCAACAGCTCAGAAATAGCAGCAACAAATGTAAAATGAACTGAAAGGGTCGTGCACTCGTCGAGCGCATTGAAATACCCACGTGCATTACTTGTGGTATTTTCAAAGGCTTTTGACAGAAAGTTTTGTCGATTCTCCCACTCTAAAACATCTTTTCGTATTGCTTATTCACCGGCACTAACGCTTTTAAGACTTCAAAGGAAATAAATACGAGCTTTGGTAGTGTTGACGGCTACCGATCTGTCGTATGTCGATGGTTCGAATCCTATATATTTATAACTAGCTGTGCCCGTGGCTTTGACCATATCCTAAGTTACTCCTTATAACATTAGCTATCTGTCAGTGAAAGTCTACTTAAAATCGGTCCAGCCGTTTCGAGATTAGCCGGAACAGACAAATTTTTTAAAAATTGTTGTTTTATTATAAGTAGGTACCATATATTTAATCTTTCATGTGCGTTTAGTAAAAATCTGTTATTTTGATATTACAAACTGACACTTCAATTTTTTTTATTTGTATAGATAAATTGCTTTTAAAAAAGCAGGAACTGTCTGGCGAAAATTTCGCAACTTAAGTATGAGATCAACGCCCAATTTCTCACCCTTGCAAACGCCTAATGGTTGATGAGGCTCTTATGAACCACTTTGGGGCCATAGTCATGGTGACTCGATTGTCTGGTGCTAATAAATTTGTCCTCGTCGGAGATCTCAACCAATTGCCTTATAACGGCAGGGAAAATCTGTTCGAGCTAAGGTACAATCGCCCAAGCCTGGTAGCAACCATCAGCCAGGAGTTGTTGTGCACACACAGGGATCCAATGGATGTAGCGTACGCCCTTACTGAGATATACTCCCGTATATACTCCTCAAGACCTCATCAAATTTCTTTCATAACATTTATTGAAGGACCACTCTTGAGTATACTAATGAAAAAAAAAAATCGGCGGAGGGCGGAGGCGAGTCACATACAAGACGAATTGAGGACAAACAATTTTTTTTTTATTTCTGCTAAATATTCTGTTGGCAGGCGAGAATTAACCACTATCTTTATTAGCTATTAACTTAATACCTAACTTACCTATGGCCTTATAATATTCCTGAGCCATTATTATGTTTCTTATTTCCATTCGCGATCACTCGAATTCCATCGCTCGGCGCGACGTGTATGGAGTGGAATCATGGTCCAATTTTCGAGCTCAGACGATCACTCCATTCCGGGCGCGCCATCGCTCCATTTCTCGGCCTCGAGTACTGCCAACTGAGCGCGAAATGGATCGTTGTATCGGCCACACACGATTAGTTGGAATGTTTTCGAACGTTGGATTTGGAACTTTTGGAAATCCAATATTTCTACCACTCCACGTAATCCATCTGAGATTCACACACGGATGGTTTTGGGGACGTTTGCGTGGAATGTTGTGGAGTGGAGCATTCTAGAATGATGGTGAACTACCAAAATGCAGTTCCAGTAAGTATACCAAGGTCCAGAAAGTTTTCAAATGTCGGCCACGATAATAAACCGGGAGCTTTCTTAGTTTGTAAGCTCAGACTCGGCACATGTTCCTAGTAATAGCTTTTGGAAAGCTCTTAAAACTAATCCTATTTAGCTTCCACTGCACTGCCCAAGCTAATGCGCAATATCGTTAGAGCAACATACTAACTTAAATAATAACAGTGCACACACTCATGGGAGCATTTCCATTAGGAACGGTTGAAAATAGTGTGTGTGTGTGTGTATATATATATTATTACGTAGTTTTAGCTTTGATGACATAATTTTTTTTTATTCTTTATAGGCTTGCGTTTGACCACTATCTCACCAGGGCCCTGTTTAATAAAGCTGACAATTCGACAAATATGTCAAAAAATGACATAATTGTAGAATTAAGCCTAAGAAAATTCGACAATTACGTCACTTTTTGACATATTTGTCGAATTGTCAGCTTTATTAAATAGGGCCCTGATGGTAAGTGACAATATTAATTAAGATGGAGCACGCTTACCTAGATACGGTTATAGTGATCAGGGAACACAGACTCGGGGAAGGCATTTCAGTCCTTTGCGGTATGCATAATGAAAGTAGAAGCAAATCGCTTCGTGCATATAGGAGGAAAATCCACGATGTATCGATGCCGCTTTTCCGTTTGTCTGATCATCTGATGATGGAAAGAGGAAGGTGAAATTATGTAACTCCGATGCACACTCGCCAGAATGTTACTGATAAGCAAGCAACTTTTCGCCGATGCTCAAGCCTGTTCAGTCAAGCTTCAACTAGAGAATTGTTAATGATGAGCCTTAGGCTGGCTTCTCAATAGACTCCAATGCCTTAAGCTGGTACTTGGCCGATCCATCCCAGAGATGAGAACGATACTACATTCACGATCGAACTTGTGCTTGATACAAGTTGAGCAACTGTTCCGGTGTGAAGTACTGCTTCACTGTCGTTAGGATACCCAGCTTTTTGTCAGCCAATTGAGCCTTAGATGCAATATAGGGGCCGAAATTGAGAGTGGATGGTAACGTGACGCCAAGAAGCTCGAGATGGACAGTTAACGGTAAGGCCACATCCTGGAAAGTAGGACTAAGTAGAAATTGACTCCGTTTCGCGGAAAATAAACATGCTTCGGTCTTTGATACATCGAACTTAACCAGGTTGGCATCACTCAGAGGCTGCCTTTAGGGACAAGTTTAAGCGCTCAACCATGGCCTTCCTTACAGACTGGACCTGAACTCCACTAGTTCGTGCATTAGATATATAAGTCTCTACAACTGTACTAATTGTACTATAATCTGTATACACAAATGTACCGGGCATCAGCAGGTCGTTCGTATGTAGCAGGAAAAGCGTTGCAGAGAGTACAGCTGACCCCTGAGGGACACCGGCATTAATACCGATTTCACACTCTTTTCAAAGAACTGTAAAAGGCACTGCAACAGTTTAAATATTTTAAGCTTGGTGCTTTATTTATGCTACCTAATATAAATAGGATATATACATATTTGTCCTATAGATTACCGTATTTCTAACAACACATTACGCTTTCATCTAACGTAAGAATATTGTATTAATATTTAACAGGGTGGGTCATAAACTGAATTTTAGATACCGGAAATGCTTGCTCTCATTTCAGGGAACCCTTCAGGGTTACATGACCTTGTAATGGAGATCTTTTCGATCCCTTTTGCAGCCGTTATCCGTCCATTATAGACCCCTGTTGAAGGCCGTTCGGGCCTTTTGGCATGACGGTTTTTATCGTTGACCTATCATTAGGAAGTAACGGTGTCTTTAGTAAAAACGAAACGTTTCTTATTACTAATTAGTAACTTGTGTAATACTTGGTTTCGTTAGCAATTTTCCTCTTTTTTTAACGAATTAGAATACGAGTATTAACCCTTCTCTTATTTAATAGGTCATTCTGCGATAAGACGTTATTTGATGTAAATTTTTCGACCTATCTAATGTCTTCATGTAGGACGACTCTAACTATAGTTTTTTAAGTAAAGTATGTAGCAGATATTATGTAGTGGTAGGTATCGAGTTCAGTCTAGATGGGAGTTTCAGTTTTACTGATGTCATTTTTTGGAATTGTACATCCCTGGTACCAAAAGAAGTGGTCATCTTTTTTTTTTAATGTTATTAGGTAACGAGACGACCTGGTCGTTTGCCTGATGGTAAGCATAACACCGGCCCATAACAATTGCAGTGCCACCCAGAACTTTGAAACACAAAGGCCTGCGCGGCACTGCAGTGTGCTCGTTACCCTGAGACATTAGGTCTTAAGTCTCATAAGCCCAGTAATTTCACTGGATACTCTGCTCATCAAACCGGAACACAGTAATGCTTGCACACTACTGCTTGGCGGCAGACTTCGCGAGCAAAGCGGTGGTAACAACCCAGACGGACACTCGCAGAAGAGTTAGTCCTCCCACTAACAAAATCATGGGGAAAGGGCATATTCTAGTCCTCGCCCGTATAGCTACTACCCTCAAATTGGGAATCTGTCGCCACGCACCTATCAGGGTGTTCCGCAGCTGCATTTGACAGCCAGAGAACTGCCTAGGAAACTTGCTGGTTAGAAAAATCTAGGTTCAAAACGTAAACTTGCATATATGAATATAAGCGTTTACGGCCGGCTAGTGCGGCCAAGTGCGCGGGACAACCTCTCTTCTCCTTCCCACTCCTTCCTTTGAATGAACCGCAACACGCAACGCAAAACACAATGCAAACCGCGACGTGGCTCCCTAAACGAGTCCTTCAAAAGACGTGTATTATCATAACATTCCAGATTAAATTTAATATTAAAACTGCAATAAATTTATTTATTTAATTGACCACATTATAACATAGTACGTTATATTAGACATGTCATAATACATTATACATTGTCAGCAATTAGTTTTCATCCTTCTTACATATTACATTTACTTTATTCAAATTGTTTTTCAGTCTCATATAGCAGATTAGAAATTGAACATTTCTACAGTCCAGCATTTCGTCATAAATTCATTTAATGAATTAAATGGATGTGTTTTGAAATGGAAATGCACGAACCGCAGAGACAGACGAAATAAAAACCTTCCGCTCTGCTGGGACGTACTGTCAATACCACGCGCTCGGCAGACACGTGCATACGGTGACCTTCACCACTAAATAGGGGTGGCAGAAATGATCCGCACACAACGTGCGGTGGTGCCGGCTGGACGTTATATAAATCTCGCGTTTAGTTTTGGCAACGTTTGAAATCCTACATTGTGCATTGTTTAGTTATTTTTCCCCACTGCGTAAGGAAAGGACAGTAATGTTTTTCTAGCGTATGTAATATTTGTATGTCTATTTCTTTCGCACGCTCAGAATTCTTAACGGTTTGACGAATTTTAAGATTGACTCGTTGTGATATATAGGGTATAATGTCTTTTCAGTAAATTTTTTTATATAATTTACGGGTAGTTCTTGTTTTTATCTTTCTCTTCTTTTTAGTCCTTATGCCGGGCATACAAGCTATGGTATACCGGAGAGGTCTATCGGCGCAGGTTTGCCAAGGCAAATAGACCGGAGCGGGTATTGTGTATGTCACACCAATCTCTCACACTCAGTTAATCTTCTTTCATCTTCGGTGACTGGAAGAGATCGCTTTTAGAGATAAGTTCGCCCATTGTAGTTTAACATCTTGTACTGTCGTTAATTTGTCAATACTGGTGTGCAATCAAGTAATTTGATTTGAAAGTGTATAATCTTCACGCGAATTTACATCACTCGTTCTTTATCAAATGCAACATGGACAAAGATTTTTGAGAAGTGGAATATCACACAAACAATGGCCTACGGTTAGTGCTCGGACTAGATTTCCACCAAGCACCACCTTCGACGGTACGATATGCGTCAAGCAGTGATCGTAGTTTTTCCATGGCTTGCGCGTGGTCAGTGATTGATGCTTATCCATCACACATATGTGCCTGGCGACAGATTTACAACTTGAGAGTGATAGCTAGCCGGACGAACACTATAAAATGCTCTACCACCGCGCTATGGTTGTATCACGATGCTGTTAGAGCCTTCAATGAATGTACAACCTTATTTTTAGTTGCGGAACGAGGAACGACGCTCGTTCCCCAACTCAAATGGATTGGATTTAATGCTCCAACCTAATCGCAAGCAAAGTGATTAAACTGTACAAGTTTTGCAAGTAGACAACCCTGCAACAAAATCGATCGCAGCCAATCTCATCAGACACCTTTGCGCCTTACGAACCATTTGTCCGTGTACTAAATTAACAGGTCTATGTAAACTAGTCTCACATGTAGTAGATTGTGCTTGCTAACTTTTATTGGATGTGAGGTACCTATTGGTGAAATATATTAAACATATTTGCATGATTGTAAATTGTAAATACGTGGTGTGAATTTTTATACTTTATGTGGAAAATCTAACATGTGGGATGAAAACCCGAGGAACTTTAGTTATTAAAACTTTTGGATTGAATTTTATTTAGTATGAGCGCAGATGTTTTAAATTCAAATGAAATGATGTGAAATAAAATGCAATAAAATTCATTATGAAAAATAAAATAAGTAAAAGTTAAACATTAATAGTGTTACCACAAAAAAAAAATTTAGTCGCCTGTTTAGCCAGACAGCGTCTAAAGATGAACGTCAAATGTGATTAAAAATGTCACAACAGAATTGTGTTAGACAATGGTTAGACACTACTTAAATCAGGATTTGTGGTTGCTCATATTTAACCGCGCGGCTAAGGCATGTTTAAGCGTTAAACAGTGATTAACACAGGTGTAACGTGTGTTAAATTTTTCTGTGTATTAACACAGAAAATTTAGGGAATTATCCCTAAATATGAGCAACCACAAATCCTGATTTAAGTAGTGTTTAACGGTAGTCTAACTCTATTCTGTTTTGACATTTCTAATCATTTTAGGCGTTTATCTTTAGACACTGTCTAGCTAAATATGGCGTCTAAAATGGTTTTTCGTGGTAAAACAGTCAATCTTTGTACATTGTAATAACGGGATATTTACCGTGTTTATTACAAACAGATATTTGCACCCGATATTTCGACGATGTTGCTAGGATCATATCACGGGAATACTTGGAATTAGCTCAAGGGAATTAAATGTTATTAGTTGTGTACTTACTCCTTCGGTACATCAACTCTTGCTTCGGTCTGGCGATGTCTCTATTTTCTACTCAAACTTCAGCCAGGCATATGTGGCTCGTCCGACGGGATGCTGCGATACTTCTCCGCTCTCTTATCGATGGAACCATATCATCGCTAAGACTGTTGTACGTACGTTGCACCTCATTGGCTCATCAAATGTCAAGTAACGATATCAAATTCGAAGTCGGCGGTGAAATACGTTTAATCTTTACGCTTATAAATGGAACGATTCTTAAGTGCAACGATCGTAAACGCTTGAAGACATCGAAAAATAGTAATATCATTTTGATCGAAATTACGCTAATCTCTTCCAAAAGAAATTTCACAGAAACGATAGGTTTACGTAATATTGATTCCTCTCATAAATCTTAGTTGTCATATTGGAAGATTTTTCTCCAGAAATACAAAGACAAGTAAATCCGGTAACAGATGGAAGCGGTGCGGGAACTATGCATTATTCATGCTATTCGAGTTCAATTTCTTGACTAAACTATTTGTCAGTTTTTTTTATTTGATAGCGAGACGAGCTAGTCGCTTGCCTGATGGTAAGCATAACGCCGGCCCATATCAATTGCAGTGCCATCCAAAACTTTGAAACACAACAGCCTGCGCGGCACTGCAGTGCGCTCGTTACCCTGATGTTATGTATTAAGTCTCATAAGCCCCGTAATTTCACTGGCTAATCGAATGTCCCTTTCGATCGGTATCATAAAAATACGGAATGTTTATTTCCTACATTTAGCGGGTTCGATTCCCGGCTCTAGCAAGTGACTTTTAAGAAATCTTTGAATGCAGTAATTTTTATTTATGAAAATAAAGAAATGTTTCCTTTGAATACAATTTTCTAACACTACTAATATTTAGGGTACTTAACCTCCAGGGGGCATTGGTTTGGTCCACCTTGTATATTAAAAATCACCTGAGTACATTCATCCATAATAATAATATTGAATTCAATTCCACCTGATTTAGAAAAGGTAATTAGCAAATTAAACAATATAATCATTAGTATATACATATCGTATAGAATTATAGATAGGATAATTATCGGATCGTGATAGGATTAAATCAATAAGCACGATTGAATCACATTGCTGATATCCTTTTGAAGTCTAATTAGCTTACGCTTAGGTACTTACCTATAATTACGTATAAACTCGTCAAAAATCTCTTCAAATTCAATAAAAACCCACAAAGAGTAATCCGCAAAGCGACGGCCAACATCAAAGCTATGATTACACCATTATTAAAGGTGCTCTAATTAAAAACTTTTAATTAATTCCGATCTCCATTTTCAGGACGCAGATACGGTCGAGAAGCTGAACGAGAGCGGGGAGCTGAGGAAAATGCTGAAACCGTATAAGGTGACCTATTATTTTGTTAATCTTTTTACTATCTAGATCTTGATATCTAGATATATCCTACATATATCTATCTGGACGTAGATATGGCGCAGGTTAAAGTAGATACTTTGTTTTGTTTATAAACTCTTTTGCTCTGCAAGCTCCAGGGCTCGCACCCTTTGTTAGATAATTAAATTATTGTAACCAGAAACATTTCTTACTTATCATCAATTTAGCAAAATTAAACTTACTCTGAAAGCCTAACTAACCGGTTTGATAAGCAGAGTATCCAGTGAAATTACTGGGCTTATGAGACTTGATAAATGTCTCAGGGTAACGAGCGTACTGCAGTGCCGCGCAGGCCTTTGTGTTTCAAAGTTCTGAGTGGCCCTGCAATTGCTATAGGCCACGGCGTTATGCTTACCATCAGGCAAAGACCAGCTCGTCTCGTTATCAAACAACATAAAAAAAACTATTGTTTGCAAGTATAAACCATACAAGATGCCACGGCGGGGACTTAAAATTAAAATATTAATTCAATATAAGCGTTTATATTTTCCTAGAAAAACTTAATTAAATTATTGTTACTGCGCAAATCTTAATCACTCGTTGCACGGAGTACTACAGTACCACACAGATTTTATGCCAGCAACATAATTATACGTCTAAAGTCTTTACGGTTTTATTAAATTAACTCTTTAATAAAAGTCGTGCTCGTGAAGTCTGCCGCCAAGCAGTAATGTGCAAGCATTACTGTGTTCCGGTTTGATGAGCAGAGTAGCCAGTGAAATTACTGGGCTTATTATACCTAATGTCTCAAGGTAACGAGCGCATTGCAGTGCCGCGCAGGCCTGTTTTAAAGTTCTGAGTGGCACTGCAATTGTTATCAGCCGGCGTTATGCTTACCATCAGGCAAACGACCAGCTCATCTCGTTAAAAGTCTCTAATTAATGAAAGTCTAATTAGGATTTATCTTTCAATTCCAGAGTCCAGACGCGTGTACCACTTGCCAAGTGTGCGGTGGGTTTCGCCTCCTGCCCTGTAGAATCTGCAACGGCTCCAAGAAATCCCTTCATCGTAACCATTTCACGGCCGAGTTCGTCGCCCTCAAGTGTATGAACTGCGATGAGGTCGGCCTGGTTAAGTGTGAGGCTTGCTCTTAGGAATACTTGTCGAAATCTATGACCAAATATTCTAAGCCCAATACAATAAGATTGTCTGCTTTATAGGCAATGGATTTTTTAGGATTTTTACTAAGTCTCAGTTTTATATCGATTCTGTAAAGGCCTCAATAATACACACCTTCAACTTGGACTGTGCTATTTAACTGTACAGTCGGATTTTACAGATGAATCTTTAAAATAACGTTAGATACATTTACTGTACAGTAAATGAATCTAATGTGGAGGCCGGGACCACATAATATTTTCAAAATGTTGTGAGAGCGTTTGATTGATGCGATGCGTAACCAAAATGCTGGTACTTATTTGGCTCAACGGATGAGCATTGCGGTTCAACGAGGCAATGCCGCCAGCATGCTGGGTACGCTTCCAACTGGTAGTGGGCTAGAACATTTGGATTATCTATAGGCCTACTTGGGCTTGCAGATTATCCAACTGTTTTTGTAGCTAGCTAGGTTAGATGTAGTGTGTATTAGCTAGTTAATAAGTACTAGTAATGTAAATTTTTTAATCTATAAAAATAAATAAAAAAATTCTGTACAGTTATAACTGAAAGTGTGCAGCCATAAAAACTGCGCAGTTCCGTCAGTTCCGTCAGTTTTGCCGCAGTATGCATGAAGTGCACGCCCTATAGGGACGTATGATACATCTGTACAGTTAAATTGCACAGTTAAAACTGAAGGTGTGTAGCGGCCTTAACTAGCTCGTTTTTAACCGATCTGCGGCGCAAGAACGGAAGTCGGTTCGATAAATTTATCGAATCGAAAAAACTGATAAATTTATCGAATGTTGCGAGTGCCGAAGTCTGATCGTAAAGTATTGTAGTAGCTATATATTCTCTTTGGATTCGACCTAGCTATTCGATAACTTTTGTCGATTGTATCGAGGCTCGATAAATTATATGAAATATCGATAAAATCCACTTTATCGATTTGAACTGTCAATTTTATCGATCGTAAAGATCAGTACTTGCGCTGCAGTTGTTATAGGTACAGATGAAATTATCAAGTAAAGTTCGCTATAAAAATAAAAAACCTTTTAAATCTCCTTCATGTATACAACTAAGTGTAATGAACCGCTACCAGATGGCAAAGGCCCCGAAAGCTTCTATTCAAGTACTGAGTTTATAGCTCGTTATTTTGTTTCTTTACAATTATTGTGAATATTTTAATTTTTAGACTATAGTGCACGAGAGTCAACACCCTTCGAACAGATGTTCTGAAACGCACAAGCTTGGCTTCACATATAAATTGAGGCTAATTTACCAGAATGGACGATCAAATAGTCTTAATATTGTTTTTTTGCAAGTGGAGGTGAAGCTGCAATTGTGTGCGTGCGTTTAGAAGATTTGTTTGAAGTTTTCACTCATGCACTCTGTTTATACTTGCTAGTTGGCTCTATGAGTAATTTTATAATCAAATATTCCGTAGTAGGTAGTCTGAGCTTAGGTTAAAAACCTCTATTCATGGTGCAATCTGACATATACAATTACGTATTATTATTTTTTATAATCTAATAAGAGCCAGCGAAATAGCAAAGTAGTAAGTTGTATTTTATCACACTCGCTCTAAAACTCGAGTGAGCTCACCGCACAAAGTTTGTCCCGGCTGGGAATCAAACCCACGGCCTTCGCTTTGCACGTTACTGCCAACTTAGCCACGGAGCAGTAAACGAGTCTAATTCAAAAAAGGACAAGCATTTTTTTCCAAAATAACCAATATAAGGTTGATTCTAACACCAGTCGGGTTTGAAACAGTTTGTTACAATGACCGCAAATGCTTTCTGCGCTGTCATAATTGACAGCGCAGAAACTAGATTTGAACATTAAAATTAGATCTTAATAGATCTAATTTCAACTGAATGGGCACAATCCACATCACTGATTCTAACTTACTTCAGTAATGTTGTTTTACATTTTTTATATAGGTACTACAAAGTGACGTCATCTTTTATCTGATAGTAAGCATGCCTGCGTATAATAGATGCAGTGTCACACAGAACTTTGTAATACATACGAGATTACTTCTTACTCAATTAATACATAGTAATAAGGTCTAATATACTCAACTTATTTCATGCAATAAATTCGGTAAAAAATGAAATAAATGTGATTTACTAAAATGTATGATGTATGTATCGAAAATAATATGCCATAAATTAATTTTAATGGTTAATTGCAATAAATATTATGTTTTTATAAATAGTTTGTACGTTTTAATCTTAAGATGAAATTGTATAGATATTCATTAAGTGAATAATTTGAATAATAATATGAATTGTATTTTTGTATATGGAGTTTTAAAACAAGGTTGTTCATTTTCTTCATTGAAGCTGTGCGTCCACTGGATTGGAATCCGAGCATACGCAGCGTTCGAAACGCGACGCAATATCAAAATTCCGATAGGGTGCGTCCAATTCATTCAGATTTTTCATCGCTAATATCGGCATTTTCATAAGCATAATGTGGCCAGATTTAGCCGAAAAGACGCTAAATTGCCAACACTGATAGCGCGTAAACTGCGAATGACGTCATCCGCAGAAATACCGGCATTCGGCGTTGATATACTGATCCAGTGCACGACGTTCCTTAAAAATTAATACAAAGCAACAAATCCGTCTGCTCTGTTCACTCTGTTCCTGATCCAGTGGGCGCGTAGCTTTACTCAGCACGTTTGTAAAGTCATTACAAAGTCTTTTATTTTTGCCACAACAATAATTATTATGATTGCATCTTAGGGTGGTAATTCCACTCATCCAATATCTTTGTCCAATGTACATTTGATCGAAGAAATTGGATGATTTCATCAAATCAGCTAGCTACGCCGATATTTAATCAAATATTATGACAATGATAATAGCAGCACATAAAGTCCAGATCTTCCATTTTCTCAAACTTACTAAAATATATAGTAAGAAAATTTGGACAACGAATGGAAATAGACTAGTGGAATTGGCACCTGTTAAAGAAATTTGACCAAATATTGGACGTATAGAAATTGGACAAAGATATTAATTCAAATTCAAAATGTTTCATTCATATGGGCCCCAAGGGAGTCATAAAAGTTAAAATAAATGACTCTAAGTGGCCGTTCCAAATTGGTATAGGCCGATCCAGAAGAAGGGCAAGAAACTCGACTTGCCTTCTTTTTAAAAATAGTTTGTCAAAATTATTGAGTGGAATACCATCCTTATAATTATAACTCCTCATTTATGTGTTATTAAACTTATTGAAAAAATAATCATTTTAGTCTTAATTATTTGAAACGATTTTTGGCAATGAATTAAGAAGTCATTAAAGAAAACATACATTTTTGAAAAAGTATTCATTGTAGGGAACTTAAATATTTTTAACAAAGTAAATGCCTTATTAACTAACTACTACATAAATTCTACTCCTAACTATCTACGTGTATGTCAAATTGCTCAAAAGAAATATAACTTAATGTAAAAAAACAACGTTTTGAAATTTAATAATAATAATTTCAATAGTAATTTCAAGTTTTTAAAGAGTTTTTGTTTGTCATACGTATTCAATATATTCTATAGGAATGTATAGTAATTTGTGCTCTAATTGGAATCAATTGCTTGTAATGAAATTGTGATAGTATACACGGAAATGTTTATGTTTACGAATGAATTGATATTCTATACTTAGTTAATGTTATTGAAATAAGTGGCTTAGTACCTCAATATTATTATTCGAAGTATTGATAGGGCATTTGTAAATACTTAATAGCTTAATATTTTCTTATTGAATAACAGCATTATTTTAATAAATGGTTGTATTTTTCACCGCCCTTTATCTTTAAAATAATTTATTATTTTACAAAAATTTATCAGAGTTGAGATTTGAAAGAAAGTCTTTTGGATTTTTCTGCTAAACGTAAAGTTACGGTATGCTTACTAAAATGTGGATTAAAAATATACTAGAGAAAGATTACTCTTGGAAAATAGAAGATTACTTTCGAAATGTGGACAGAATTAAAATTCCTTGGGATATCTTGAAGCGATTTTAGAAACACGAGTCGATTTCTCTTTGGCCAGTTTGGTGTCAAGAAGTATCCATTTTCAATCGTTTAAGTTTGAATTCTCATTTACTTTGGTTACGTTTCGCGACAAGGTGTCCCGTGGAGTCCTTTGAGGTGCAATGGAAGGTCGAGGTACAAGATCAAGTGATATATTGCTTATGCGTTAGAGTTAGACCAACCAAGTACAGTATGTACTGCAGAATCAACATTGGGCAAGTAAAAACTGTATTTCCGAACATGGCCGAAGTGTGTTCAAGTAAAGAGGGCAAGTAAAAACTGTATTTCCGAACATGGCCGATTGTGTTCAAGTAAAGAGTGAGGGTATTTACTGAGCAAACGTGCTACACCTTCGTCACTTGTGAACATCAGTTGAAATCGTTATCAAACATTACATAGGTACTATAAGTAGTTTGATTTAAAACAAGGCAATTATTTTTTAAACACCCTCTACTTATACCTACAGTGGATTCTCTTCAAAAGGCTCGTCAGATTTTTTTAGTCATAGCAAGAACACTCTACCAAATCACATTTAAAAAACTCAATCAAAATCGGTGCAGCCGTTTAGGAGCTACGATGCTACAGACAGACAGATACACAGATTTGTTTAACTTATAATATCCTTCCATTTTTGCATCGGGGTTTAATTTAGAAAACTGCTAATCTCATAACAGCAACTTCTGTCAGTGTAGCTTCTATCTTATATCTTAATTCATAACAAACAACGGATAGTCACCATCAAGCTTTTGCTAGTTTCATTCGCCATCGCACTATTTTAATTACTTATTTAGTTAATTCGAATGAATCGGCTTTTTTATTCTTTATTGTAACTGCTTACGTACCTACTTTTGTTAGTGGGAGGACTAACTCTTCTGCGAGTGTCCGTCTGGGTTGTTACCACCGCTTTGGTCGTGAAGTCTGCCGCCAAGCAGTAGTGTGCAAGCATTACTGTGTTCCGGTTTGATGAGCAGAGTATCCAGTGAAATTACTGGGCTTATGAGACTTAATACCGAATGTCTCAGGGTAACGAGCGCACTGCAATGCCGCGCAGGCCTTTGTGTTTCAAAGTTCTGGATGGCACTGCAATTGTTATGGGCCGGCGTTATGCTTACCATCAGCCAAACGACCAGCTCGTCTCGTCACCAAATAACACAAAAAAAGACTTAGGGTCTCACTAATAGACAATGTATAACGGTGGTATAGTTAAACAATGTTTTGTCTTTGTTGTTCTTTGACAATTTAAGACTGAATCGAAAGAGACGGAACATTGTGTAGGTATATATTCAACCGTTATACAGAGTTTATTTGTAAGTTAATATTTATAATGATGAGCAACTGCGACACAGCGAATCCTAGTGCACGGGTATGCGTGCGTACCTCCTCCATCCTGCCCGTGTCTCGTTTTTTTACTTCTGCAGGCGTATTCTAAACTCAATCCGGACGGAAACCTGTCTGATTGAGTTTAGAATACGCCTGCAGTTGCCATACACGTATACACAACACAATCACCCGAAGACCCACAACACAAACACAAAGACCCGAGAAGAAACATTACGTTCACCACACAAAAATTGCCCTGGCCGGGATTGAACCTTAGCTTAGGGTTACTACAAACTTAGCTATAAAGCCGTCCCTTAGCTACCGTCGACAGTAATAAGAAGTAACTTGCCCATAAGAGGTTTAAATTATTTTCCAATAACTCTTAGTGAAAAGCAAAAATAGCATGCATGTAGCATCCTGTAGGTATATTTGTAGAAAGTCTAACATTCAAATACCCTCGCGAATAAAAGTCTGTACAGGCTAATGATCCGTTCAATAACGCCCTCTAATTCCATTCTTTGGTACGAATATATAATGAATATATAATATTATCACACCATCTCACTAGATGGCGTTAGGTATAATTAACACGTACAAACAGATATTATATCCCATAATCTTAAACGAGCAATTCTTGTATGTACATAAATATGTAAATTTATTTCAGGTCTCGGAAACGGCTCTAACGATTTAGATGAAATTTTGTATATAGTTTTTCTTTTTAAATTAGCCTATATATACCTAAGTAGTAATATTTCTTGACAAAACGCTAATTTACACAAAAAAAGTTTGTTCAGATGTTTTAACATAATATACTATGATACGTATAGTGGGTATAAACGCATTAAGTCAAACACGCATAAAGTCAAACACGCAAAACGTCAAGAGACTGCAAGCTTTCGCAAAATGTCAAATACGCAGAACGTCAAACAAGTCCACTCATGATCAATAAAAAACGTTGTTAATTAAAAGTGGTATTATTTATTCATTTATATTGAATACCAACACAAAGTATCTACAAGGTACAAGATATTACACAAACAGTGCAGACCAAAGGTTAATGTCATCACAGTTCATTGCATTCACATTCATGCATCGGACAAACAAGTACATACACTACAATCTAAAACTAAAAAGTACCTGTACCGAGTTTTATGTTAGATTTTCCAAGGGGAAGTATGGGCGCCTCTGAGTGCGAGTTCTTGTACTTTTTCACAACGAACTTTTATTAATATTATTCCTGAAATAATACCTGAAATAATACTTCATAAATGAGAGTCCAATTAGGAGGAGATAAATTGTTCATTAAATGTTAGAACTGTTTCTATCATTTCTATCTAGAAATTGACTGAGGCTAGATATCTATCTAGCCTCAGTCGATCCGATAGTCTTCTGAACATATAAGACAACCGGTTAGCTCGAAAAAAAGTTGTGTAAAAGCTCATTTTCTTACTGACTTAAGTTTATTTGCAAAATCGGTGAATATATGTGAAATATATTCAAAATTTGAAAACAGTCTGCTACGAATGTTTTCCCATAGCAACAACAGTTAAAGTACCCCAACGCCCGGTCTCAGATGTCACCCTGTAAATGTATATAAACAATAGTTCCATCTAAGTAATCACTCAACAAGTTACTTAATCAAATTCTAGAGGGTGCACCCCTTCCAATTTGATTAAGTACCTAACTAGTTTCCCACAAAATCCTAACTATTACTTTGGTGATAAGGCACTAATAGCAAAAATTTAACGTTGAGATAATTTTAACAAAGTAATTTGCTTGTTGCTTACAGAGAAATCAATGTCACTAACACATGCGCAGCCGTTGCACAGTAGCAATGTGCCTACACGGTAAACTCACCCACACAACCAAAACTTTTACAGGAAGACAGAGTAAACGAAACGCGGACTACTGTATTTCAGGGTCTGGTTCACGCACACGTACGTAGAAGGGGAAGGCTGCAGCTAGGTCGCGAATGACGTCACGAACTCGCAAGGTCAATATCACTTTTCTATCTCGTTCTGGCTCGTAGGACCACGATGTTCTGTCTCTTTTTGGTGGCGGGCTCGTCTCCACCGTCTGGTCCCGGGACTGCACGCGCTTAAACGTAACCTTGTGTGCGTTTCGGGCGTCTTTTGTGTGGGTTACAATTATGTCTGTATGTTTCATTTGTGTATGTGTGCGTTCCGTTTTGTGTGCTTACACTAGAGGGTGTGTTTATGCTTTTAGTAAAGTGTAGTGCCTTTTCCGTTTTGAAATGAATTTTGTTTACAAGGCTAGTGTTTGGGCGGGCGGGAGTGTAGGCAATCGTTTTCGCTAAAAACTCATTGTATATTACAGGTATAGATAAGGCGGCGACACCTAATGGATAGATTTCGATACAAATATTATTTTTTAATATGTTGTCTGCCTGATGGTAAGCATAAAACCAGTCCATAACAATTGCAGTACTATTCAGAATTTTGAAGCCTATGCGCACTGCAATGCCGCGCCGGCCTATGCCTGCGTGGCATTGCAGTGCGCTCGTTACTCTCGGACATTAGGTATTACGTAGTACTTACATTTTTAAAAGCCTTGAGGAGCGGACGAGAGGGGAGCACTTCTCCAAACTTGTTGATTATGTTTAATTCATAAATCACGACCATAACCTAATGGAGACCTATTGGGCGCCAATTGTAACCTGTGAGCGTGAGCTTGGGTGGCTGTAAGATGGAATGCCTCGGCTAGCAGTGGGTTCTGGTTCTGGGGCTGACAGACATTCAACCTGGGCGCCACGTACCTATAGTTTTGTAACCCTGGCACGAAGAGTTATAAAATAAAAAATAAAGAGTTTCAGTAAATAGGTATTTTATTGCATAAGTTGAATTTACAATGAAATGAAAACTGTTTTCTAAAATTAAAGTTTTACTCTTGTCTTGGTCACTTATATCTACTTAAATTCTAGAGACAAATAATTCTTCTAATGCAGATGTAAACTTCCTGTCTATATCTGATAATGTAAATATGCATAATTGTATCAATTACATATGTGCTAGGTGGAGTGGCGATATATGCAGGATTGCTGGAAGTGACTGGAGAAGAAGAAGAGGAGAGAAGAACGGACTCAGTGGCCAGCCCTGGGAGAGGTTTATGCCCAACAGTGCATGGATGTTGACTAAGATGATGACCTATCCATTATTATCTACTACACCAGATGAAAAATGTAATCCTTTGTAAAAATTTGCGAACAAATTACCTACGTTATATTGTTTTTGAAAACCAATTATCTCCTCTAGTAACATTCACTCATTTACACAAAAGCCTTCGAAGCAATAATCCTTCGCACTGTTGAGTTATCGATTAATCATTTTCGCTGTAAAAAGATTCGTACAAACAGGTTAATAGGTAATATAGGTAACCACTAGTTCACATGACTACCGATTAATTCGACTAACGTTAGACTAGTAGGGTTTCTTTGTCCCAATACCTAAGTAGTTCAACTGAGTACTTGTAACGGTTTTAAGAGTTGAACTTTTGGGACAAATTACGTACCTAGTAGAAGTCACATTTTTTTCTTTTTCTTTACATTAGATAGGCCTACGTTTTACCGCGATCTCATTGCAGTCGACCGTACATTTTACCTAGAATAAATCTATTCACTCTCGACTTGCTGGTCTGGGAGTCTGTGAGTTTTCCCAGATTGAATCATATTCAATGGAATTAAAAGATGACTACTATTTACTAATGTTTAGTAATAATACTGTTTAGTAATTCTCGTATTTATTTACTTATTGTACCTTATTTAGTAACTTAACAATTCACATGTTATTTACTGCTATTATACAACTCTTTTCGTCTTTCTTTCGTCTTTTCATAAATCATTTTCATGGCCAAAATTACTTGGAATGAGTCAGGTTGAAAATTAAATACCCATAAAAAAAGTCAACATTTTATTCAAAATGACTTTAAATACATTCACTTAGTATTATACTAAATCTACAGCTTACAGTATAAAGACTAAGATAAATACATTTCACGACCAAATACTTAATAGCTTAATTTCATACAAAAATATTACCTCTCCTTCAACCTACTATTCTCCATAACGAAATACATTACTAGATTAAAAACATAAAATTAACATAAGATGAACAAAACGACTCGAAAGTAAAAAAATATGGGCGCGTTCAAACCAAACGCATTGCCGGCCACAGACTGCGTGAACGAACGTTACATAGGTATTCAACTACTCGTACTTTTTTATACTTATATTGGATAACGACACGAGCGCGTCACGTAACGCCAGCCCATAGCAAAATTCAAATTCATTTATTGACAAAAGTACATAGTAACAGCATTATTTTAGACCAATAGATAAAAAACAAAATATTTAGTAGTAGGTGCTGAGCCTCAGATGCCTCAACCACGCGTATACCTTTGTTATAGGCATTTCCCCCAAACAATTATAGACAAAATGTTTTACCTAGTTTGTTTAAAATTTGCAGAAATTTAAAATACTCTTCTAACAATAATGGCAGTACCACTCCGAACTTTGAAACATAAAGGATTGCGCGGTGCTACAGTGCGCTCGTTAACCTGAAACATTAGATATTATGTCTCATAAGCAAAGTATTTTATTCACTACTTTGCAGCGAACGTTACGTTCGCATCTAATACATTATTACGTTCATCGTCACGTTAGCGGAATTATAGTGAGCCTGCTCGTATTCGCCGACAGACGATACGTTTGGTATGAACGCGGCCTAAGTACTTGTAATTATTTTTTTGTATAAACACATTGACTCATGTTGCGCTGTCGAGATGCAAAAGAAGTTATTATAATTTGTATACCAATTTAAAAGAGCACACCTAATGACAATAATATAAGACGCCCATAAAGAAAGATGGCTACTGTATAGTAGTGACCCAACATTTTAAACAAATTTTATTTATTTAAGCACACTATTTATTTATTAAAATGTTTAGTTAGCAGTAGTGCCTGTTTTTGCTAGTTAGTAAAAGCCTTTAGACCTTTAAAAATAATAATTAAATAAAGAAACAATAAGGCCCATTAATTAGTGATACCGTAAGTATCTGATTACAATGGCTATGGTTTAGGAGGTCTGCTCTTTGATGTTACTTAAGCGTTAAACAAATAAGCTGGGCTTGATAAAATCCGTCCGTACTAAAAAATACCAAAGCGTGTTTGTAAGTTTGTCCGTCTTTCACGCAGCAACGGCGCAATGGATCGACGTGATTTTTTGCATACATATAGTTTATGGACCAGAGAGTCTGTAACTTTTATCCCGTAAAAATGCACGGATCTCCTGCACTTGCACGGTTTAAACCGCGGGCAGCAGCTTGTAAATAATATTTTGGGACATATATGGCCAACACTTTTTTTAAATTTCCGATCATGTAGGTACGAGTATATATGAGAGTCTTTATTCCACCATAACTGTTAAATGCCTGAGCAGAATTGGATGTATGCAGTATCTTTAGAATCCTTATTACATCTTCCCAAGTGACACTGACT
Organism: Crocallis elinguaria; assembly: GCA_907269065.1. Classification (NCBI taxonomy): domain Eukaryota; kingdom Metazoa; phylum Arthropoda; class Insecta; order Lepidoptera; family Geometridae; genus Crocallis; species Crocallis elinguaria. The sequence continues at coordinate 8,391,378 of OU026076.1, forward strand.
AGTTCAGTAATTTTTTTACGTAACTTTTGTTTCTATCACTTTTTCCTCTGCCTGAAAAAAGTTAATAAATCGTGATTTTTTCATAATGCTATTATATGCGAATTTGTTTTAAATAATGTGCTATTTTTCATGAAGACCTTTACCTAATGTGCAATAACACCTCGCTATCATTGTATCATACTGTTATTCAAATAGTAATTAATTATTCTTTTAAATTCTATTCTAAGATATGTGTTTAGTTTTTTTTCATTGCTTCACTTGCACACAAAAATTCATTTGAAAATAATTTTGAACGGTTTAGTAATAAAGAGTGCCTCTTTGAGTGTATGTGTATAGACGCACTGTCTAGCTAAACAGGTGTTTAAAAGTGTGTTTTTTGTAACAAGGTTAGTGTTTAAGTAGTAGCTAGTTAATAAAGGCTTTTAGCCTGTTGAAAAAAACAGAAAAAAGTTCGGTTCAAAATGATGTACCCCCACCCTTGATGTTAAAGAATATACTTATTTTACCTCGACTGCGCAACTAAATTCAATCCATATAAATAATACACATAAATAATATTATAGTTATGTGTTATAGTTATAACTCATATATAAGCAAATTCCAACTTTATTTACAATCAGAACGCCCACGAGCGGTGTGGAGTGCGGTGAACTTTTTATTGTACAGAGTTCTTGGAAAAAGTCTAACAATCTCTTAAGGGTAACTTCTACGACTTTTATTAATTCTAATTTTTTGTACAAAAACCCAATTTTTTAGATTTTTGTCTGTCTGTCTGTCTGTTTGTTCCGGGTAAACTCCGAAACGGCTAGACCGATTTTGACGGGACTTTCACTGGCGGATAGCTTATGTTATAAGGAGTAACTTAGGCTACTTTAGAAAAAGAATTAGGGTTGTGCGCAAAAAAATAAAACCCATTAAATCCAACATCTCCGCGCGGGTGAAACCGCGGGCAGCAGCTAGTCGGAGATTGAGGTCCCATTTGTAAGAAAACAGAGGAACAGCTCTAACACACCAACAATACACTCTCTAACTCTCGAACACCGCTCCTGTAACTGACGACGTAGGTAGATGACTGAGAAAATACTCCATTAAAATCGTGTTTACTCCTCACAGTAGAATCAATCAAAGTCTGCCTTCTTCAAAGGATACGAGGCCGTTAATTACAGCATCCTGGAATTTTCTAAATTGACTCCAGTAGAGGGAGTTCTTAAACAAACGAAAGAGGTTGTTACTTTTTATCATTTTTCCAATGACTCTGTATTAACACGTAGTTATTCGAGGCAAAGTTATGGAACAAGATTATGCATAGTTAGCGAATGTAAGGGACATTATTATAATTTGGCGTGTCTCCAACATATTTTGTCGTAAAAGTTAAAACTCTTGTTATAGGTTACCTCAAATCATAGTCATGTGTTGATGCCGATATATAAATGCTTTACGTCTTTGATCGTACAATACAGAGTGAGTTTGAATTGGTACCTATGTTATCCCAGAAGGGGGTGATTGGACCATGGTAGTCCACAAGTTGTGAGAACCTCTCTTTGAAATACGTCATTCAAAATTTCCCATACAGAAAATAAATTCACTTCAAACGTGAAGTGCGCGGTATTTTCTGGAATTATTTCGAAGTCTCTTCTAACCAATATCATCATTTAACAAAGTTCAAAATATTTTTTACGTTATTGGTAACGAGACGAGCTGGTCGTTTGCCTGATGGTAAGCATAACGCCGGCCCATAACAATTGCAGTGCCACTCAGAACTTTGAAACACAGAGGCCTGCGCGGCACTACAGTGCGGTCGCTACCCTGTGACATTAGATATTAAGTCTCATAAGCCCAGTAATTTCACTGGCATAGTTCAAGTGAGTCAGCTAATCTAGGGCTGCCAGGAAGTTCTGTGGTAGAATTTTAACGAAAACTTTAAATGTCTTTTATTCAATGAAAAATTTCGAATTTCAAAAACTCGTAAAACAAAAGGGTTTGACCTCCAGGAGCCGATTGACCCCCTTACGGGATAACAACCGATTCAAACTCAGGTTGTATATGTCCAGACCTATTTGTTATTCAGCTTTATTTTTCCTCAGTGCCCCTGAGTTATCTTAAGATACAAAAATATACTATCTAATAAATAAACTTTTTCAAACATTAATGACTAAAATAACGAATCTTACAAAACACTACTACGAAACAACACAATCTTTGCTTAATAATATCAAAGTAGGTAATTCCACATAAGCGGCGCAAGTACGTAAGTCCAAACCATAAATTTATCGAATAGAAAAACTGATAAATTTATGTCGAATGTTGCGAGTACCGAAGTCTGATCGTAAAGTATTGTAGTAGCTTTATATTCTCTTCGGATTCAACCTAGCTATTCGATAACTTTTGTCGGTTGTATCAAGGCTCGATAAATTATATAAAAAATCGATAAAACCTTTTTATTGATTTGAACTGCCAATTTTATCGATCGAAAAGATCCGTACTTGCGCTGCAGATACGACAAATTTTAATAAACTGCATAGATTTTTTACTCAGCTATTTTAATATAACACTTTAAACACTGAAATATATTAAGGATCACCTTAAATATGCACCCAGAAGTGTGCGCCAGCTCGCTCAATATATAACTGAAGCCAAAAAGTATACGCTTGGCTTGCTATACATTTGGGTCTGTCTTATTCCGCTTCGTCTATCGACCGGATCACTATATAGTACATAAAACAATGTGTACAAACATACTATATCAGATGATCATTGACGCCCCGGTCGACTTGCTTATGCTTATGACATTATTCAGATTATAGCAAGCTGGAATCTCAGTCTAGTTTCATGCAAGAATAAGCATCAAGTATCAGAAAATATATTTGAAAAATACACAATACGTTTTACTAACACAGCGGTTATAACATATATATATAACATCAGCTTAATATAATTTATCAAATCTATACGTATGATATATTTAAAAGTACCATTGGAAATTCGTATGTCTCTAAAAGTTTTTTAGCTTCTTAATATTAAAAACATGCATATAGAAATGATAAAGATTTTTCTTGACACAATTACATAGTGCTATACATTTTCACCAAATAGTTTTCACAATTGTAAAAAGATCTCTAAGTTAATATTTGGACACAAAATACAACGACAGCAGCGAGTAAAGACAATGAATAATATAATATCACGTCTTCTAAAAAGTCAGATATAACGTTAAGTTAATAACTTAACTTAAATATTATTTATTATAATTTCATACATTTAAGATTTCTTTCAGTCAAAAAGATTTAAGCTGCTAGATATAAAATATGTGTATAAGACGTTGGTTAAAGGTTAAAGTAGTTGAGATTTTAATTATTCAATTCGGTTTTACAATATACTATTCCAATATGCTTGCACCGAGTCAAATAATACTTTCAAGTCAATCCAATTACATTGGAAGAGTTTTTATTATTACTAAACAGAAGCTATGCGATGATAGGGGCAGTGTAGACGCTTATACAAACGTACGTTTGCTTGTCAGAATTACAACGGTTTTGCGTCAAGCGCGGATTTCGTGATACTCGAAATGCGCGCTTGACGTAAAAGCGTTGTTATTCTGACAAGCAAACGTACGTTTGCATGAGCGTCTACGGTCCGCAATATATGCTTGAGTATCGTTTAGTACGTATACCTTGATAAAGATTAATATTAAAATTTTAACACGATTTAAAGCTTCATTTTTTATCTTACAAAGATAGTAAGATATTTTATACATATATAATAACAAACAAGGTGATATTGTAGGTTTTCTTATGGTGCATAGAAAAACTGATTTGCATTTGATCTACATTATTGTCAAATAATGTATGAATGCTTTCAACATTCTCCACATTCACTAGAAATCACAGTTACTATACTGATAATTACTTTATATATGAAGTAATGTTTCTCTTACAATTGATATAAGATATATATACTATTATATACGTATAATATACTATATATTACTTTAATCTTAAACTATCCGCTATAAAGACAACAACTGTACAACATTAAGTTATAAATATATATAATATAAAGTATATAATCATATGTGTACATGATACGATCAAGTCTTGAATTTGAAGTGTGCGTTTAGATATAAATTTAGCAACAGTGTATATTTAGGGAAGAAGAGGGAAAGTATAAAATGATAATGGTTCCGTGACTCTAAAATATATTACAATACTACTTCAAAATGATATAGTTATACATCAACTAATTAAACAACCAGAAATTCTACGGGACAAACTCATTTCCCCTACTCAGATAATTCTATTCTATTCCGCTACTCCAATATGTACCTATAATGCTAACATCGATTTTTATATCATCTCTACAGTAAATGGACATACAACCGTCTTCCTCTAATCACGTTTTCTTATAGTATGTACTTTGGCATCTTGAGAATACCTAGAGATGGGACGCCATCTTTTCCACTCGAAAGACGCCACGTGTTGTCATAATCTTCAGTCGTTCAAACTTCGTCTCTTCATCTGTTTAAAAGATAAAAGTTATGAGTCCGGATTATGGAGAGTAAAAAATATTTTGTAGATAAACTTTAGGTTTATTTTGTTAAGTCAACGTTGGCTTACGAGTACGTAATAAGCAAGTTGTTGGGATAGCCTGAAGTTATCGCTCTCAACGCCAGGTTAATCTCGAAGGAACTTGAGGGATATAGTTGTGTTTTGTGAGACTTACGACACAGAACGTCTGAGGTTTAGGGGTTAATAATACCCAGGTAAAATTAATCATAGTAACCTATGTATTTTGCTCGATTTCCTCGATGAATTTATAACGCTCCTGCAGCATACATTTTAATTTACAATCAGAACTAAATCTTAATGTAACCAAAAAAAAGAAAATTGTAAAAGAAGGAAAAGAAAAGAAGAGAATTGTAAAATTTGAAACCAACAAGTGAAAAAATCGAATGTCAACATATAACCACGCCCATAATGCAGGAAGCATAACATATCTCGTCTGGAACACAAATTCGTGTATTGTACATGAAATATGGATATAATAACGAGCTTTAGCAAATTATTTCACGTGCCCAAATAGACTTCGATTTGAATAAAGCCTAATGAAAAACCATCAAGAGGATTGACAATTAACATGAATGGGTTCCTCAAAAAGACAAGAGGACTGTCTAACGGTCAGTTAATTAAAACTTAGTACTATCGCTGAATGATAACGTCTTGTATTTCTCTTCAATCAATAGCTCACAGAGAACAACAATGCTCTTGGTGGTGACAATGGCCCTTGTCTTTGGCCCTGGAATGATACCGTTTTATGCCGATCCGACATCGAGTACGAATGGAACGGAAAATCATTGATTCATGAGACGTCTCAAAACGTTATCTAAAGGTCTTGGCGTTCGTTTCAGAACTTTGAAGGTTCAACAGATGTTACAAAAGATTCTCATCTGTAGGTACTTTTTTTATAAACGACTCAAGAAATAGGTCGGAGGATATTGGAAACTGGCCAACAAAAAACTTACAAAAAATTGATTTCATTTAAGGCCAGGATACTCCGCGCCGCTTTCTCGCGCGCGCATTTCAACATTTTAGTAATTATAACAGTTTCTGGAAGGTTCGTTGACTTTGAGTCTGTTGGTGTCTTTGTCATTTATTATTTTCTGATAAAGACAGCATTAGTTTTAGTCTGTGATTCGGGTAGACGAATGTTGCAGAGGCCCGCTGTTAGAGTAATTTATTTTATCTTTCATAAGTGCTCCTTTGAAATCCTTTCAAATAGGCCCTATTTGAATAAAGCATATTGAATTTGAATTTGAAAGGCCTGCGCGGCACTGCAGTGCGCTCGTTACCCTGAGACATTAGGTATTAAGTCTCATAAGCCCAGTAATTTCACTGGCTACTCTACTCATCAAACCGGAACACAGTAATGCTCGCGCATTACTGCTTGGCGGCAGACTACGAGCAAAGCGGTGGTAACAACCCACACCACCACTAACAAAGTAATCATATAATACGTAACAGTAGGTAAGCTTTGTTTATACAGTAACAGTTCTCCATTCTATATTCAAAAATATGGCAAGAGCTGAAAGACCGATGATAATGTTTTGAAGATGACCTTACCTTCCATTTAGGCAGTTCAAGCCCACGCTCTGCTGATCGCTGCTCGGCAGAATCACATTCGAAGGCGGGCTCTTGTTGAGTGGGTACCATTGCGCGACGGGTTTCCGAGGGTTGTCCACCATCTCTAGCCAGTGGTCGCGGCCGACACCAATGAGTGTCGATCCGATGGCTGTGCAGCCAATCAATTCGTTTGGACCAATCCTAAAACAAAAAAGTACTTGTTCATTCTTATCTTGCTTTTTTGGCTGTGAGAAAAGGTACATCATTATCATTATCAGCCTCTTACGCTCCCACTGCTGGGTACCGGAATTCTCTCAGAGGGAGAGGTATGGGCCATAATCCACCACGCGGCCACAGTGCGGCTTTGTGGATGTCACATGTCCTCGAATTTTGTGGTTCTTGAACATACGGGTTTCCTCACGATGTTTTCCTTCACCGTTTTAGAGCGAGTGTGAATAATGCGCACATAACTTGATATAAGTCATTGGTGCGGGCCCAGTCGTGATTCGAACTATGGTGCGTCGGATTGAAAGTCGCACAAGTTCCGTTCCACCACACTCACACTAAGAGAAAACTGTGAGAAAAGGTACATCTGCGGAAAATTTTATGCACTGTCATGGATTTGAAAGGTTGAAAATCTGCGTCAATACATTTTTTTGACTGGCATAATGTCTTTGTTAAACCCACTTGTTAGGTACTGAATAGGGTATTTGTGTCAGATTGTACCTAATGAAATTCTGGTAGGTATCTTCTGATATGTTTGTTGATATATCTGAAAATGTCTATAAATGAGGAAAAAATTGATGCTTGAATGAGCACGAGCGTTCGGAATACCAGGAAAATGATATTCTTTTCAAAAAAAAACGCTAGTAAAATACGTTATTTTTCTGGAGTATTTGATAGAAATTAACGAACGGCCTATAATTGTTATTTACTTATACTCTTACAAATTTACTTTAAAATAGTCATAAAAATGTCTTTGTGTGGTGAAATTCCTGTGCAATGTCACAATACCTATATATTTTACAAAATATATCACTTTATGGCCAACCACACACCTCATACCGTTTTTCTAAATATCTCACAAAATTTCTATCACTTTACAGGACTCACCTGTCATAGTCAATAACCTTGACCAGTAGCGTGACGTCAAACACGTTGACGGCAGGCAAGTCGAAGACCAGCGCCTCATTGTACACTGGATTGAGAGTGTTTTTCTTCACTGTAGTCTTCTTCTTCTTCATTCTCTTCCCTTGGCATATGAGGCAGATTTTCACGTATGGATCTGTTTATAAGGGTAGAATGATAATTCTTCACATTTCAAGTTTCTTCAATCTTAAAAGTGGGTTAGTACTTATAAATTTTAACTTGACACATTATTTAAAAACTAGGTCAAACCGCAATACGATTTCTATTCGAATCTGCCTAAAGTTTTCAAAGGCTTTGACAGACTGAAATATTTTGGGAGACTTTCGGAAATGTATCTTGCCAATCTAAGTCTAAAGTCTAGAAAATAAAATACTCTGATAAACATTTACTTTAATGTTCGTCTGAAAGGGCTTGAACGATTCTGATAATTTGTCAATAAAAAGTAATTTTGAATGAATATACATTTTAACCTATGACGTACATACCCGATGACCCGTTTATGTCCATTGCCTTCAAATTCCTCGCCTTGATCACTGTCACTGTAAGTCGCCCAGCCGTGGGCAGGTAGCATAGCGACAGCATCAACTCCCCAAGGTCTTTCTTCTCCTGGCAACACAAATTCCCCATTTCCGTCTCATAAAGTGTCGAAGAAAATTTAAAAGTTTGACAATAACGAAGGACAATCTTATATCTTTGCAAAGTAATTTGAAACGAAACATGTAGTATAGGAGACAATGCGTTATTGGATCAAGGGAAGAAATAACACACTCTATTATCTGGTTCATATATTTTCAGTTAGATTAAAACATTTTTACTAATAAGTTATTAAAACATCATTATATTATCTATATAATCTTATAGCTAAGTTTTAAACTGCATGCATTGAACTTATTTAAAATTACTGTAGGCATTATTATAGTAGAGGTAACTTCAATAAAATCACTAAGCAAATTTAAAAACTAAGTGCCTACGCAAATTGACCAAAGGGCTTGCGAGTTACTTGGAACACCTAAGTACATACCTAGCTTATTTTTTATCTACATTTGTCTGCATGCTCAAATTATCATAGTCATCTACTTAATAACTATGATAAGTGTTGCCTTTGAGCAACAAATGGATTCGTGTCAAAAAAAGCTTGAATTATAATTTCTCTTATAAATGAACTCTCTTCTAGAGAAATAAAAAATCTTAAAGCAGAATATTTTCCAGCTTCACTATCACTGAGCGATAATCGCATAAAAAATTGCCAAGACATTTCTTTTCTTTTATACCCGATAAGTTAGCGTCTGACCACTATTATAAGTGGTCAAAGATGGCGAAAACACTAAACCTACATTAGCACCAGTGCAGGGGACCAATTTTTTAATTTCACCAGTGATTTCAAAATCACCGATGACAAAATTCTCAGCGATGACTTTGAAATCACTAATTTGCAAAAGTCGTATTTTTGAAAGTCATAGACACCCTGTATTACTATTTCTCAGCTTTGATCATAGATAAACTAATGATTGTGTTCTATCAATCAATAATCATATCAATGAATAAATATTTGAATTTGAATTTAATTTCTACCACCATGCAAAATTTCGACTTTTTTATTCGAACCATCTAACCAGGATGACGTTTATATTCCACTATAATCCAAACACTCTCCTGTCGGAAAAGGACAAAATACTAAAGTGACACGATATTTAATATTCGGGCCACCATATAACTCAAGGTTACTCGATGAAGGTAGAGTCCTTGAAACCCGGCCCTTGGGACCTTCGGAACGACAGAGATGTAAGAAAGCAAAAGCTGCAGGATGATTAATGGACCAGCAGATTGAATTAATGTTCGGTGGAATAACATATAAATTACTTGTTACGTTGCGTTAGAACGACGTTAGATATTCTTTGTTACCAATCATCTTCAAGGGATATTGGAATTGTATTTCTCAAAAATATTAATATTAGAAATGCAGCAAACAATAGAGAAGTTTTTTGAGAAATAAAATCGAGGCCAATATCCCTTGAATGAGCGTGAATTACGTGTTTTTATGGCAAAAGGGAAACTATACAAAGATTGTTTCAACCATGCATGGAATATATTTAAGACCTATAAATGAATGTGTGAAATCAGCGGCGCCTTTTTTGTCTTCAGAGAAAAAAGGATGGAAGATACAGACTCATACCATAATTACGAGACAAGGGCACCAATTTTTGAATTTCACGAGTGATTTCGAAATCACCGGTGTCAAAATTCTCAGCGATGACTTTGAAATCACTAATTTGCAAAAGTCGTATTTTTGAAAGTCATAACCCTGTTTACCAACATGCAACCATTTCTCAGCTTTGATCATAGACAAACTTATGATTGTGTTCTATTCAATTTTGTTTTTTAAGTTGGAAATTGTTTATAACTCAAAATGGGCACTAAAATTTCATACCTACGAACCCCCACACGTAAACAATATCATACGTATGATAATTTTAGCCACCCGCTGAGATTCAAAAATACGACTTTTTGTAAATCGGTCACTATCGGTCATATAGCTAATATATAGTCACTTGGTGACATTCAAAAGTTGCACCCCAGACATACTATTTTGTATGAAAATCCATATTTTTACAAGTCTATTCTTTATCTTCTTGACTGTTAGAAAGATTTATATAAGCTAGTTCTCACCTGAGGCGCAGTCAGTATGTTCATCGTGTACTCAATCTCCTGATGCAAGTCAGCTGATTCCAGAAGACCCTTCAGCACCACATGGCCGATTAGATCATGACGACTGAACCGGTCGAAGTCGTACACTGAGAACTGAAGGTAGCGCTCCCGGATTTCTTCGTAGGGGACACTGGTAGAAAATAAAGAAGTTTTTAATTTTTTTTAAGTTTTTGCTAACATTTTGCTCGGTCGTCAAATCACGAGCTGTTGTATGCAAAAGGCAAGCAACCGTTAAAGGTAGCGTCCTATACGAGAATGCAATGGTCCGTTATGATATATTTATTATAATTACTAACACTAAGTTTTTTTTTTATGTTATTTGGTAACGAGACGAGCTGGTCGTTTGCCTGATGGTAAGCATAACGCCGGCCCATAACAATTGCAGTGCCACCCAGAACTTTGAAACACAAAGGCCTGCGCGGCACTGCAGATTGCTCGTTACCCTGAGACATTAGGTATTAAGTCTCATAAGCCCAGTAATTTCACTGGATACTCTGCTCATCAAACCGGAACACAGTAATGCTTGCACACTACTGCTTGGCGGCAGACTTCACGAGCAAAGCGGTGGTAACAACCCAACAGGACACTCGCAGAAGAGTTAGTCCTCCCACTAACAAAATACTCATAGGTACGTAACCATAAAATATGTGAGTGCGAGTGCCAACTGTACACCCACCGACCTTTACTAAAGTGGAATTTTGGGCTGACGGTATCATGTTCCGGCGCTTCAGAGCTACCTGACACCATGTAGCGCCACACGTCCCCGACTACACGTGTAAAAGTTTTACATTATGTATGTCTATAAGGTATAAATTACGGACATAATATAACGACTGCAATAAATGAAGTTTCACGATCATTCGCTTATAGATTATTATTATAGAATGCTTTGAAAATTATAACTAGTAACGGGAACGATTCACCACTGTACAAAAAATACAAATGAGATAGCGGCAACGGTTAGGGTGCCCATTTTGTTGCTGACTGTACATTTTTTCCAAACTCTGTCAATGCAGAACAAAATGTCTTCGTATAGAGTCGATCTTCAAAGAAAGTGTCCCTGTATAGTCTGTGTTTTTAACTGTTACAAGTATGGCGGATCACCAACCAATGATGTAGATCCGATAGAATAGATAGCTAGAAATCCAATCACGAATCATGTCATATTTCACCAACGAGGAATAGGGTGCCTAACTAACTTCTAATGTAAGCAAAGTCTTCATCAAGCATTAGAACACTCCTTAAAGGTTGGTGAAACGTTTTTTATGCTAGATACAGAATAAGTAATAGTACATTAGGCAACTCCTAAATATTTAGGCATCTAGACTTAGGCGACTCGTAGGGTTGCTGAAAACAGGCATGATGTATGGGCGCAGCTCAGTAATTTCCAGACTAATTTGCTCATCAAACCGGAACACAGTAATGCTTGCACATTCCTGCATGGTTGCAGACTACATGAGCAAAGCACCACCTAGAGAGCCGCTCGCAGAAGAATTAATCCTACCACTGGGTAAAACGTTGGTAAAGTGATAGTACTAAAAGCACAGACCAGTAAACTTAAACGCCGCTTAATCCAAGTTTTGCATGAGAACACAATCGTCAAATGTAGGCGGGGGAGGAGGGAAGACGGCGTGTTGTGATTGGTTCGGCTGGGCGGCGTTATGTAGTGATAATGCTTAACCTTGATGTGCAGGGGTGCCCGGCTAAGCGGAGTATATAGGTTTGTGATTAAAAGTGACTGATAGCCCGACCTTCAGAGGTATTATTATTTATTGCGGCTTGGCGACAGAGTGTCGAAACACTTCCTAAGTTTCCCCCAAGACTCAAAAAGTTTAGACCAATTATAATCAAAACGAGACATAAAACATAAACAAAACTTGAAACTTGTGTACTTAACTTCTCCGAACATTATATAAAGTCTAACAGTTTCTAATAAATAAGTCGTCAGAAATAATGAGTTTCAACAGAAATTTTATACCAAATATCTTTATGTTGTAAATTGAATAAGAAGAAGAATATTACCTAAAGCATCAACAATAACGTAAGTTGATATTTTTGTTTACAAAGCTTCTGTGAATACCTATTAGAGAAATTTCATTAGTTTTATTACAATTTTTCTCAGTACTCTCCCTGTTTTTTAAACTAGCACAGAACATATAATAATTCTACCTATTAGGTAAAGAGCTGAGAGGGCATTAGTCTGAAGATAAGCAAAACACCAGACTCCACCAGAAGTCAGTATGTATATATTCTCAGTAATTTCACTTACTATTTTGCTATCAAACCTTAATAAAAATGATAGACGCCAGGGCTTTAAATACCGGTAAAACATTTGTAACGATAACTCAACTCGATCGCGTTACCGGTAAATATAAATTACCGGCAATAAATTTAACGTCATACCGGTAAACATTCTTAACGCTACTTTGAAATAACGTTAATTTTACCGCTACTTCGAAATGTGTAAAGGTTTCGTGCAAGTGGGGTCACACACGGAGTGGCAACAGCGTAATTTTTATTGACTTTGTTAATATTAACGTTGAACACGTTAAAATTGACGTTACTACCGGACATTGTTCGTATCGTTTAGTGCTGCACACAAGATTCCCTCAAGTGGGGGGATTGCCATAATGCAACACGCTTAGCAGGCGTCTTTGTGATCGCAGTAGAATTTGTTGATTGATGAGAAAACTCATTCCCTAGATATTCCCTTAGATGGCTCCTACGGGACTCACGGGAAAACTTGGTTGGTCCTATTCAAACGCCGGGACAGCACGGTCGGACGTGAACTTACCTGAATAGAAAAGTCTCGTTGAAAACCGGATTCAAGTTCTTCCTGTGGACTTTGGTCTGGAACTTCTTTTTCCTGTCAGGCAGAAGGAACACTTTGATGTAAGGGTCGCTGCTACCAGTGACGTCCTTGATGGGTAGGTCCCGAGCTTCGAAAATCTGGTGAAGAAAGTCAAATACATTCAAAACACGGTCTTGGAGACACGGTCGCTAATACTTACACAGCAAAACCACCAGGGAGTTAATCCTATCACTGGTATACTGTTCTGCGAGTTTCCTTCTGGGTTCCACCGCTTTGCTCGTGTAGTCCGGCGCCAATGAGTGTGCATGCATTAGGTGTTCCGGTTTGATGAGCAAAGTGTTTAGAGACTTATCACACTTAGTACTTAATACATTTAAGGTAACAAGCGCACTGCAGTGTTACACAAGCCTTTCTATTCCATAGGTTTGGGTAGCACTGCCATTGTTACGGGCAGTCGTTATGCTTAAAACGATCTACTCGTCACGTTACCTTATAGTAACTGTGGCTCCCTACTGGCTATCCTCACAGAGAAGCAAATTCATGCGGGAAGAAGCATCAAGTTATCAACATCGAGTGGTCAAGCCACTTGACTTGAACCAAAGCCTTGGACTTCTTAATAACAGTCGAGGACAGAACTTGATCTCACCTCTATCAGCAAAAGGTTAGTGGACTAGTTAGCTCTTTCTCATTTATTTTTGTCTATGTTCAGAGAGTGAGATTGATTGCATTGGCTGTACGGATGTCAGCCGTTGATGTCAGCCGTTGATGTCAGCCGCTATGAAAATGTTTTCAACGAACGGCTCAGGTCCATAATGGCCGTTACTAGCTCACGTTATTGTTTACTAGACAGCCAATGATTCGTACAGGACTGATTTGGTAATAAGTGTGAAGTGTCTCCAAAACTCAAACTCTGGCCTGTGGCAATGTCTAAGCCAGTGGTTCACAAAAAAAACTGCGTACCTAGTGTTAGTTTAAGCGATCTCACGAACGTACCACTAATTGAGAACCACTGGTCTACGCCCTTGATTTCACTCTTACACCTTAGGTGGAAGACTCACCTTGACAACCAGAGCCTCCACTTCCTGATCGTATTTGAGTGAGATGTGCAGTTTTCCGCAAACCTCCAGCTCTGCGCTGTCAGTTGACGCTTGCCGGACCAGCTCGTTCTTATATAGCTCCGGCTGGAACAAATACATATATAATTAACTACATTATATATTACTTGGGTCCGTGGGGGCCGGGAGCTCATAATATTTTCAAAATTTTGTCAGAGCGTTTGATTGATGCGACGCGTAACCAAAATGCTGGTAACTATTTGGCTCAACGGATCAGCATTGCGGTTCAACGTGGCAATGCCGCCAGCATGCTGGGTACGCTTCCTACTGGTAGTGGGCTAGAACATTTGGATTATCTATAGGCCTACTAGGGCTTGTAGTTTATCCAACTGTTTTTGTAGCTAGCTAGGTTAGATGTAGTGTTTATTTATGTATTAGCTAGTCAATAAAGGCATTTAGCCATAAAAAAAAACTACATTATATACCTGAAAATAATCAGAACCGACACGAAAAAATTAGCTAATTAGGTAAATAACTAACTAAATTAGTGCTTGTACAACCAGTGTTTAAATTGGTATGTTATCCCGAAATGGGATACTCTACTCCTGGAGGTCAACAACATTTGTTTTACGAGTTCTTGGAATTCGGATTTTTTTCAATAAAGAAAAAGCATTTTACGTCAAAATTCTACTACAGAACTTCCGAGCAGCCATACGTCTGCTGATTCAATTGAACTATGTTGAACTCTGTTAAATGATAATGTTGATTGGAAGAAATACAGAAAACGTCGCGCACTTCACGTTTGAAGTTTTTCCATATAATTTTTTTTTTTTTGGAAATTTGAGTGGCGTTTTTCCATGGGGGGCTCTCACAATTGTCGAAAACCGTGGTCATAATCATCCCCTTCCAGGAAAACATACCAAGTCAAATTCATCCTGTATATGCTATTACTATTTGTCGTGTGTTGGAAGTCGATTGAAAGATAAAATATAATATTTAACCAGGTGGTAGGAGTCTTCTACGAGTGCAAACGGTTGCTTTACTCGTGTAGTCTGCCTCCCAGAAAAATGTTCAAGCATTATTGTGTTCCGGCTTGATGAGCAAAGTAGTCAGTCAAATTACTGGGTTTATGAGACTGTTTTGATTGTGCCACTCAGGTCTTTGTGTTTCAAAGTTCTAAGTGGCACTGCTTTGTTATGAGCTGGCGTTGTGCTTTACCATCAGGCAAGCGACCCGCTCGTCTCGTTACCCGATAGTATAAAAAAATCAATGGTCCATTTATAGATAAAATGTAAAACCATTATTGGCTTTAGGTAACGTATATAAGTAATGTTAAGATTTTTAAGAGCTGTGGTTTTTATGAATAAATAAATAAATAAAATAAATAAATAGATCCTTACCTTAATAAGGCCAATAGACGAATCAGCACGTTCGAGGCTGCAGATGCTGAACTGTATTGAAGGCATCTCCAGCCGGTGCGAGAGCTGCCTCTGGAAGGTCTGGTGTCTTGTCGGCACGATGGGCAAGGTCGTTTGTCGGAGGACCTGGGAACAAGCAAATGATAAAATAACCCAGTTAAAAAAGGTACTCTTTGATTTCCTTTCATCGATCAACTGTAAGTACATTTTGTAACATTTTTCTGCAAGTTTAAATTAACAAGTCGATGTAACAAAAGTTACATAAAAACACAATTGCTCTTGCGGTGTCTCACCAGACGATACCTCATACATCGAAATCTGTTCAGGCATTTAAAAGTTATGGTACAATAAAGAAACTCACATACAAACATACACGAACCCTAGTAAAAGCATTACACTCCTTTTTGTGCAGTCGTGTAAGAAAAATGACTGCCCTAGCCAGTGTCACTCAGGATGATGTAAAGATTCTATCGATGCCCCATTCAGATCTGTTCAGGCATTTAAAAGTTACGATGAAATAAAGAAACTCACATACATACATGAACCCAGAAAAAAATATCCTCCTTTTTTGGGCAGTCGTGTAAAAATTAAATAATCATTAACATAACAATTCATATTTGATGGAAACCGATTGACTGGACGTTGTTGTATTTGACCCCTCCCTTTTTATGGTGAGGCATACATTCAGCAGTGGACGCGCTATTATTGATTTAGTACTTACTATGTACTTAACAAACGTTTCAATGTTGCTTGTAACAAGCAAGGGTTTCATGCCAGAGCTAGAAGGGGTCAGTACCCCTTCTAGACCCTTTACTCACGGACAATTTATTGCGTAAGTAAATAAAGATTGAGCCTTTTTCCATGCAAAACAATATGTGCATGAGGAAGCCTGGTGGACGGCTCCGTGTGATTGAACACTTTTGCGTTCAACGTATCGGAAGAATCGTTGCGGTATTTTTAGACGCGCTCTACGTACTTTTACGCTGCTAACTCTTTGAAAGCTTTCATTTAGTTTTACAGCTGTACCAACCGATGTCCTGTGACTAAGTTGGTAGTGACCCTGCTTGCGAAGCAATGAGCCCTGGGTTCTGGTCGGGGCAAAGATTATTAGTGAACATAAAGTTTGTTCTCGAGTCTTGGGTGTTTGCGTTGTGTATCTGTGTATCCGTGCCACCAATTGCGACACTGGGAATCCTCCAGGGATATCGGTGAGTAAGTGTAAAAAAACTTCCTACTATGAACGGTCGAATGGACAAAGTGTAGCGAAACTGTGAGATGTATGAGACGTAAGAGCAGATAAGGTCACTTTCTACAAGCGTTGTCGACTGTTCTACAGTTAAAAATGTATGGAATATTGATAGTATTGTCACACTATTATGGACTATACGTATGTATATGTACGATAACTTATTTGTTGTATCATTTCCATATTTTTAACTTTTCACCCATCGATAATATTTTTATAAAGTAAATTTATAGAATTGGTCCTTTTGGGACTTGTGTGCCATTTTGAGAGTTGGTCATTACAGACCTAAGCATCTAATACTTAGACTTTTATTTTAAACATGATTGTAGCATAAAAATGTTTGTAAAAAATATTTTTAAAAGAATTCCGACGAGTAATCTTGCACTACTTCTCGATCGGCCTATAGAAATTTGGAACGGGCACTTAGAGTCGTTTATTTAACTTTCATGAGCATTTAGGACCATATGAATAAAGAATATTGAATTTGTATTTGTCAAGGCTTGCAGAGATGATGTTTAGAGACGATGTCGACGAAATTGGTGTATAACCTAAACGTAGATTAGGGCTGCCTTCCAAGTGCTGCTACGGATAGATATCGATACATAATATATACTTCGCGCCAGATTTTGGACACCCTCATGTAGAATATAGGTCGCTAGCAGCTAGCCAAGGAAGCACTAGAAAAATGGTTGCCTCACAATGTTTTCCTTTGCAGACAATACAAGCTCATTGTAGGATCATTAGAACCATCAGTCTCACCTGAATAACCTGCCAAGTAAAAGCTTGAGGTTTTGGAAACCACTTTTTTATACTATTGGAAAACGTGATAAGCAGGTCGTTTGTCCGATGGATCTCCTTTTATTGTGGCATAGCGCCAGCCCATAGCAATTGCACTGCCACGTTGAAAAACAAAGGACTGCACAGCACTTAAGTCTCATAAGCCCCAATAATTTCACTGACAACTTTACTCATCAAACATAGTAATGCTTGCACATTACTGCTGCAGCCTACACGAGCAACGCGGTGGTACCCATCCAAAGGGAGACTCGCAAAATAATTAGTCCTACCACCTAATAAAATAGATAAAGACTCATTGGCGATCCACTTAATTGATGACAGACTCCAAAACCTACAGCATCGATGTAAAGTTTCCAATATCTACTCTAACCACGATCTGTTCCTCTCACGAAAAAAAAACATAAGCTTTGGTTTTTTATAATATTTTGTTTCTCATTGTACTTATGGTGAGTTGAGAACCTGGTCAATTAAGTCTGGTGAATTCAGAATCTGGTGAACCGCTCATAAGCGCTCACATATTGAAATAAAACAAATTAAGTGGAGGGGCACGCACTTTTATCTTAGACGACCCCTAACACGAAGGTGAATTAACCCCGAAATGCCAAGCCGAGACGTTTACCCGATTTTGTTACATCTAAAAACGATTATGTTCCAAAACCCTATTCTATGGAACGAGCAATCCTTTCAAGTTCACTGTTAATGAATACTTCATTCTTGTTCGATGTGTTCATTCACCGAAAGCTAAACTGCATTATACGATTGGAACCATAGACCTACGTATCAGTGGACGAGAAATCATTACTGGTTAGGTCTCTCTATATTTCTATGTAAATGGTGTTTCAAAATGTTAGAGGTCAGGGACTTTGTAGGAAAATTGTGATCCGTCAGCCCAAGCTTCGACGTTCGATTTTCGGAGTAACGCCCCAGAGATCAATTACCAGTAGGGTTAAGATGATATATCTCTTTATGTCTACCGGTGCTAACAAGCAGCGCAAAGAACTCGTCTTGTTATATCAAATGACGAACCGTGAATGTTTATCAAAGATATCTAACGCACAGATGGCTTATACATCAAAAAAGATAGGTACGGTCAATGTAAAGGCGCCACGAAGGACACTTTTTCATTAGTGATTCAGTTTAACTCCTCTTACAAAATTGTATGTAATTTATTTTCGTCGTAGATTAGCTGAACAGACGTATTACATTATTTTATTTGGCAATCGAAAGAGCTTACGACCCTCTTGCATTTTGGCGTGACTGTAAAAACTATTTTGCAGGAACCTCTACATCAATTTTTGTTTTTTTTTTTGAGATATTTCATTTATATAAGAATGATCGTAAATTTTAATGTGTAGATTGGTATTTTGGTTTTCATTTTTCCCGACAAAATCACTAAAACTTTGTAGCTTGATGCAAAATCATGATTATTTTGACAGCAAAGCGTCTACGGTCTGCATTCGATATTTTTCCCCATCGACGCGGTCGAAATTGTATTGTTTGGGCTTTTTCCGTGTGGAAGGGACGTATTAACGTAATAACGCATACGTTAATATCAACTGATATAACGCAGTTATATGAGAAGACATTATATCTAGGTACCTACTTATGTCGAGAAGTTCTTATGAAATCGAGGGGTGCCAGCGCCGTCAAAATATATAATTGTGTACACAATGAAAGCCCCTGTTTGTTATTACACATAAAGCGATAAAAGCTTTTCTCTGTATTCTACCCCATGTTGCTAACCGAGATGTATATTATTTTTCATTTCCACGAAACAAGGCTCGAAATCCATCGAACTATAAGGACCGCTGTTACGACAACTTATGTTCTCAGAAATCGGATTTTTGCGATACTATAGGTATAAGGTTACAAACCTGATCTAATTTTGTATGCGTAAAATGAGACGTGCGTGTCGTTTGCCTTATAGTAAGCATAAAGCTATCTGACGGCTCCGTAGCTAAGTTGGTAGTAACCCTGCCTACAAAGCGAGGAGTCCCGGGTTCGATTCCCGGCCGGGGCAGATTTTGTGTAAGCATAAAGTTTGTTAGCAAAGCAACGAGAGGTTTGCCCCCACGAACCATAACTTTTGCCTGACCAGATTTGGATATGTACCTATGGGTATCGTTAGAATCCTTACATAATCCCGAGTGACACTGGCTAGGGCAGTCGTATTTTTAATTTTTTTAATTAAACTTTTGTTTAATGAAATCCAATATCTCCACGCGGGTGAAACCGCGGGCAGCAGCTAGTTTATCTATATTTTTGTATTTGTCTGAAAAATTCGGTTGAGTTGCCTCCTCTGTAGCCTGAGTGTAAACTTTCATCTGATTCAACATCTGACGTTGCCTCGTCCCCAGTGAATTAAGACCCTAGTCTATGAAAAGGGTTGAAACGGACTAGTTGAAGCTTCTGACACGTGCTAAAAGTATTTTCATTCGGTAAATTAAACTTTCCGTTTTTGCTGATTAATTTATAGATGAATACCAACTTATGCTACCCAAACCGCTAAAGCTATATAGGATTTGATATTTTGAAGGATTTATTGATAGCGTAGGGGTTTTTGAAAACGTTTTCTGTAAAAGTAGGAGATACATTTTTTAAATCGCATCACTCTTTGCTTACGATATGTAGGTTAATAAGGACTTTGATATGTCATAGCGTAATTATTTAGTAACGTAACAATTTGTGATTTATAATTTTAGACATCCGTTTTTTTATCATTTCAACGTCCGACATGTAGCATGTCCTCGTCGGTCTTTTATCGAATATTGTTTATCAGTGTACAAACATAGAATTAAGTTGATTTAAAAAAAGTCACATAATAACCCGACTTCATGACTTCATACAACATTTTGGTCCATATCTTTTAATCTACTGAACCAATTTTGATGAAACCTACGCTGTTTCCTAAAGTTGAAGTAAATGTAACCGAACAAAAAAAGAATGGTCACAATCCGATTAATAGTTTCAGAGAAATGCGTGCACATACATACAATATACATACATACAAACATACCTATAAAACTTCGTATATTTGTTTGGAATCCCTAATAGATTCTTACTTATAAATTAATACATTGCAGTTCAAATAATATTACATCAAATTAA
This sequence comes from Crocallis elinguaria, assembly GCA_907269065.1. Lineage (NCBI taxonomy): Eukaryota > Metazoa > Arthropoda > Insecta > Lepidoptera > Geometridae > Crocallis > Crocallis elinguaria. Next base: position 8,411,786 of record OU026076.1, read on the forward strand.
TTAACGTGTCGAATTATGAAAATCGTGTGAAAAAGCTAAGGTTAGGCTAATCTTTCCATTTCAATACGCTCAATATGCTTCAATAATCAGCTCCTATCGTATGCTTTTATATTCATGAAAGATACTCCAGTGGTAGAAGCTGCTGGTTATAATAGCAACAATAATAAACTTTATCTTAAAATCGCTTGGTAACAAGTTAGCCCATTTCTTCACGTGCTTGTGCTATGAGAGTCGGCTAAAATAATATACAAGGAAAGGCTTGCTGTGAGCCGCATTCTGCTCGGTCAAATCCAAAATTCTTTGTACACAGGAGCCCCAGTAAAGCACTCATGAAAGTTAAAATTAATGACCATACGTTCCAAGTAGGTATAGAAAGACGAAAAGGGTAGAAAACTCGTCAGCATTCTTCTCAAAAAGGTTTACCTACGTTTCTAATGCTATAAAATTTAAGTCTACGAGTAAATATTACAGTAGTCGCCAAGAGGCTCCTCAGTTGTTTACCTCCTTAATTTTATTCTACTCATATTATTTACATAATCCTTAATTTTATCATACGCTTTTCAATAATCAACATCTAAAATAAAATCACATCTACAAAAACGTTCTCTGCGACGAGGTGATGATATACAGTTGTTGACCCCACGAACAAATTACGGAAAGAAAAATGACATGTACGATCCTTCGTATATATAATAAATAATAAATTACCAAACAGCATTAAAAGTACCATATCATTCCTTCTATTTAAAAAGAAGCTGAAACTCCACATTTTAGCGGACTTCACGCAGTTTTGATTGAAACAAATGCTATTAGAACCAAAGTTCTGATAGCATTTTGATTGCCATCGTAACATGATACGTAATAGGATCTGTTTGTGTTTTTAAGAAGCCTACCGTCACATACCGTGCACTCACTATTTAAGTTAATTTAAGTTTATTTTGTATTTCTCTTACAAGTGAATTTTATTCTTTTAGAATTTAGAGAAACGGCGATCACAAAGACGCCTGCCAAGCGTAAACAGGGTCTACGTGCATGGATGTCTTCCAGCTAATATGCAAAAACTAGCTCACCTTCTTCCCAGGATCCTTATGGTCTTGCACATACTCCTGCTTCAGCGGCTCCGTCTGCAGGTCAGGCAGGGAATGGCTGATCCTGATCGCAGCTTGCCGCGAGAGAGAATCACTGTTGCTTTCCTGGGAGTCGCGTCTTGTCCTGGGAAACCAGCACCTACGTCAGTCAGGGACGCGGACAGTGTGTGTTAATGAGGTGAAACAATCAAGAAAATTAAATCTTAAAGCTAGAAAAAAATTCAATTTCCAAAATATTTAAAAAAAGTAAAATTTTATTTATTTATTTATTTATTTTACTTTAATTAAAACGGCATGCACCAATTACAATAATTAAAGATAAACACACAGATAAGACAAAGACACAGCAAAATATTCAAATTGGAAGAGAAAATAATAATATAATAATAATGTAATAATATCTATCAATATCTACTTAAAGCTATAAATTATTCATGTAAGTTAAAATAATAAATTGTCAATAAACTACGCACAATACATAAAGACATAAACAACTATATACAAGTACTCACACGCACATACTTCGACTCGCAAAAACGCAAACATTCTAACATTATCGCCTGCCATCCATCCGCAAACAAGTCACAGTCTGGATTGGCGGCCAAGAGAGTGTTAAGAGCGGAGAGTGATCGCGGTACGGGCGAGTTGGAACGCGCCACAGTGCGACACTGCGGAACGTAGAAAAGTGTGTGTCGCCTGTTGCGACTGTAATTGTTAGGGGTAAATAATCGACATAGTTCATCATGTAAATCGGGCGCATCAACTTTACCCCTTAAAATCTTACACATTAGAGCAAGTTGTTGTTGGTTCCTTCGAACTTCCAAGGAGTTGTAGCCCAATGAGCCCAAAAGAAACGTCGTAGGGTACATAAAAGGATAGTACCCATTTAAGAATTTATACAAGAATCGCAGGAAAGCCTTCTGGACCTTTTCTATTAATAGTGCATATGTACTTTCATGTGGATTCCATATGCACATAGCGGTCTCCAACTTACTTCGGACCAATGCCGCAAAAATGAGTCGTATAACATGCTGATTACTGAAGTCACGGGAGTTACGAAGGATAAAACCCAACCGTCTGAAGGACTCTTTAGCTACTACAATTATGTGGTCGTGAAACGTCAACTTTCGGTCGAATAGAACTCCCAAGTCCTTCGTAATGGACGAACGAGTCACTTTATAGTCGTTTATATGATAATCGTAGGTTATGGGGTTCCGCATTCGACCGAAAGTCATTGCGCAGCATTTGCTGGTGTTAAATTCCATTCGATTCCCGTGACTCCATCGAGATACAGCGTCGACGTCTCGCTGTAGGGCTTCACAATCTGCTTCAGACCTTATCTCTGAAAAGAGTTTCAGATCGTCGGCGTAAAGCAAGCACTGAGAATGCGCAAGGATAGTGGGAAGATCGTTTACCATTACTAAAAATAAAAGGGGCCCCAAAATCGACCCCTGGCTGACTCCGGAACGCGTGTGATAGGGACTAGACTCGTATAAGCCGAGCTTAACAAACTGCTGGCGGTCGCGAAGGTAGTCTGCGAGTAGTTTTAGAAGTCCCGGGGCAAAGCCTATTGCGCTAAGCTTCGCCAGCAGAATGTCATTATTGACCCTATCAAACGCCTTCCGGAAGTCAAAATAGACTACATCAACCTGGGAGCCTTGGTCGAGTCTAACTGAAATAAACTCCACAAGTATCAATAGGTTGGTTTCGACAGATCGCTTCGGCCTGAACCCATGCTGCTCATCACAAAGATATTTATTCACTTGTGCGTATATGTGTTTGTGAAGTACGCTCTCAAATACTTTTGCTGGGGATGAAAGCACTGCAATTGGCCGATGTTCCTCGACTTTCGACTTGTCCGAGCTTTTAGGAATCGGACTAACTCGAGACAGTTTCCACTGAGGGGGGTATTTACCAGTTTTTAGGGCCAGGTTAAAAATGTGACAGAGTGGTGCACACAACACTTTTTTTGCCCCCTTTATTATCGTAGGTGGTATACAATCGGGTCCTGGAGAACTGCCTGGTTTCAACCTGCTTATCGCATACATAACCTCCTGAGGTGTAATCTGGAAAATGTTAATATAATTGCTGTTGCAGGTCTGATCAGAGTTGTATGCATTATCAATGTTTAAGCGCGGTATCTCCGGCAAAAACACATCAGCGAAGAATCTTGCAAACGCCTCTGCCGCAGCCCTCCCCGAAAAAGTTTCTCCCTCGTATGTCACATTGGGTTCGAAACCTCCCTTCGTACGAAGACTGGCTATATGACGCCAAAAATCACGAGGATTGGTTTTTATATTGTCCTCAATGCACTTTATATAAGAACTATAAGAGGAAGCAACACGGAGCTTGAGACTTGCTCGAAGATTCGAGAATAGTTCATATGTTTCATCACAATTAGTCCGCTTCCAAGATGCATGTAATTTGATCTTTTGCGTAATGTCACGCATTATATCATTAGTGAACCAGATAGGGTAGCGTTTACTTGGACTGTTCCTACGACACTTCTTGGGCATGCATTGGTTAAAGAAATCGTGAATTAATCTATAGAAACAGTCAGTCGCGTCGCCAACATTGCTGGCTTCCATGACAGAACTCCAAGATGTTTCAAAAAGTAAGCCAAACAACAATTCAAAGTCACATTTTTTGAAGTTCCAATCTGTAGATGGATCAATATTAGAAGGCTCAAGGTAATCTGAACGATGAACTGAAAATGTAAATCACTAGGTTCTTCCCGCGGTGTCACCGGCGTTCCCACAGAAACCATGCATTTTTCGGGGATAATAGTAGCCTATGTTACTCTCTGGACCATAAACTATATATTATCTCTGCCAAAAATCCCGTCGTTCTGTTACTCAGTTGCTGCGTGAAAGAAGGACAATTCAACAAACTTACGATTTTACGATTAAGACAAATTAATGATGAAATGAAAAAGTTATTTATACTAAGAGAAAAGTACTAATGCAGTTTTCTACGATTCATTACTCGTAAAATATATATAGTTTGTTAAATATTGCTTGGCACGTTTTTTAAAGTCTTACGGAACTTCATCTGACTGCTGTCAGCTGTCCCAGAAAACAGAGATATAGAGAAGGCTGAAGGAAGAATAATACGAATGGCCTAAGCACTCAAGCCAAGCTTCTCAATATCTCTATTTTCTGGCTGTCCCACGTATCAAGCTATAAGTAGGTAATTAACAAAATGTAGATTAGACATATGTTATCTGTAACGTAACTGTAAAGTTATATCTACCTGCCCACGATCCACCTCCAGGTGTTAGCGCACTGGTACCCTACAGCAGCCAGCAATATAGCCGCCATCGCAGCCAGCAGGAGTGCTGCTGCGTAGTCCACGCTGCTGGCGCGGACGCCTGCCTGACTCTCCAAGCTCTCCGGCCACACAGCTGGAACAAAGAGAATTTCGTTAATCCTATTATTGCTTACTTTTCACGTAGGTAAACTCTGTAGTGCTATTAGGTAAATTAAGTAAACTATAATAAAAGCGAACGTGTGTTTGTATGTTTGTTGGTCAGTTGGTTTGTTCTTCTTTCACGCAGCAATTGTACAACGGATCGACGTGATTTTTGGCACAGATATAGTTTATGGACCGGAGAGTAACATAGGCTACTTTTTATCCCCGAAAAATGCACGGTTCCGGTGGGAACGCGGGTGGAACCGCGGGCATATTTCGTTGATTAAACGCTTACACAGTAACACTCATACACCCCTGCACTAGGATTCCCTGTATCACAGGTGACATGGACACAGACAGAAACAACACAAACATTCAAGACCCGAGAACTTACACAAATTCTGCCCCGGCTGAGATTCAAACCCGGGGCCCTTCGCTTTGCAAGCAGTACCAACTACCAAGTTAACCACGGAGGCATCCAAACTCAACACCAGTACTTTAACAGCAAGTCACAGTGACAAGGATTAGTGTCAGAGTAAAGTTAATATGACCAGCTACACAAGTAAGAGCACAAACGCGTCGCGGTGTACAGAGATCACTGGCCGACTGACTGGGAGACGTAATCTATGGTCGTTCGGGAAGCGCACGAGTAGCACAATGCTACTCGCGATTATTCGGCCATCGTGGCCGGCTAGCGATTGGCTATCGCGTATACTATCGCGATTGCACATCCGTTTGCTGAGCATTAGCGATTGTAAATTTATTTGGTAAGAAAAACCACAGCTCTTAAAACTATAGTTGTACATACATCCTAAATTATTTAGTACCAGGTTCGGGCCACGGCTTCGCCCGCGTCGTATTTTTCGTTATAGCCTTATTTTCCGTACCTTATACCTACATTCCAAATTTCATCAAAATCGGTTTAGTATAGATAACAACATTCACACACACACACACACACACTCATAAACTTTCGCATTTATAATATTAGTAGGATACTTGTATCTGTATCTGTGTGTACTCTTTCTGTTTGCTCGCGCGTGTGCTTCAAACTGTAACTACTTTATTTATTTATATAGCTTTATAATTAAAACAAAGTGAATGTTTCTATATATATTCCTGAAAAGAAAGAAGAATCAACAAGCTGTTCGTTGTTCATATATAAACACGCTACTAAGGCTTGTTTAGGGGTTAAATGCCGTTTAACACGTAATATTTATAGTGTTTTTCACTTTTTTGTGGTAGTATCGTAAATATTTACCTCCTTAATCATAAAAGCTCAATAAGATAATCTATGCTTTAAACTGCACTGTCGTAGTAATTAAGTAAGTGGCGGAGTGTTAATGTATTATATAAGGGCTTTAATCTTCAACTAAAACTTGGAAATTTGAACGCCGATCACTTGAACTTCGTTTATTTCACATTTGGTAAACTGCGACCTTATTTATGAGAAATGACAAAACAGAAATTGTTCATTACCCGGCCCGAAATAAAACAATTGGCGACCGAAACAGAGCCGTTAATTGCTATTTCGGCCGGGACTTATAAAGCACTTTTTTTAATTTGCGATGGAACAACAAACTTATGAAAACATCAACAATTATACGGAAACCAATTTTCGTCGCATCAATTCGACCGTGCGCAGTCTTTATTCTTTTTTTAAACTTTTCAAAAGAAATGCGCATTTCATAATAAATATCTTTGCCTAAAAATACCAAATTGACACCTCGCTAGTAGATACACAATGATTCATTTATTATAATAATATGAACGTAATCGCAATTATACATACTCGTATTACCAAATTTTAAAGATATTTAAACAGTATCAAGTAAAAATTAAAATTTTTAAACAAATTTGTCATTTCGTTTCCAAATAATTTTAAGTTTAGGGTACAGTAACTAAGTCAAAATTTTAGATGAATATTTTATTTATGATCATAGGACTCACAAAACGTCAATAATAAATTTAAGAGAGTAGGCCACTTATCGCAAAAAACATCACAATCCGGATTGGTACTAAGGAATGCGTTGAGATCACACATGACGCGGCATAATGGCATGTATTTCCTGTGCCCAGTACGGCTAGAGCCTACGTGGAACAACTTCTGTCTATAATCAGGCACGAATAAAGCACATATATGCTTGTGTAAGGTAGGAGAATAGAATCTCTCAATATATTACAGCCGGTCGTAAGCTGGTCAAGCAACCTCCTACTTTTCAATGAATTGAAGCCTAGTTGGCCAAATGATCAACGAGGAGTGACTTTTGTATATACCCCTAAGTAACGAGAGGAGTAGGTCATTTGCTTAAACATAATGACAGCCCATAACAATTGCAGTGCCATCCAGAAGTTTGAAACACAAAGGCTTTCCGGTCACTGCATCGGTAACGGAGCGGAGGAAATGTTCAGAGTGGGACGTTTCATTATGTGCGTGCTCGGAGACTATATACCCATGAACATTGTTTGATATGCCTATAGAATCACTTTCCGTTTGTAATAGAATTTTTGTAAAGAATGTCTCTTTCCCTCCCTGCCAAGGCTCAAAGTGACGACTGCTCCGCTTTACGCTGCATACATCACTTGCGCGCAACCACGTATTTACCGCGGCTTCTGCACTGAACACGTAATGGTTGTGAAACTATTTTTAAGAGATCATAGAAGCGGCTGCTGTACGTCTCTTTCACTATCTGTAACCGTGATACATTGAGCTCTCGGACTAGTTTTCTACCAAGCTCTACCTTAGACAGTACGATGTGCGTCAAGGTGTGATCGTGGTTTTCGCATGGTCCGTGATTGATGCTTATCCATCCATCCATCATGCATTACGTGTATGGGTCGCTTTATAAAAAGTAAAAAAAAACAATCTCCTTGTCGAAACAGTTTCACGAAGTAACGATCGAAACATTTCCTTTACCTGTTAAATAACGAACCGGCTTACTGAAGCATCAAATTTCGCCTTAAAGGAAAACAAAGTCCCAAAGGCACTAGTATGATTATTATAGGACGGATATTTGAATAGGCTTTTAATATTATTGGCGTCACGTGCTTCGCAAGAACATTTAAGTAATCTTGTTTGCGTTGGCTTTAGGCTGGGTGTCTACAATCTTAGGGGTTTTAGAAGAGCTTTGATGGGTCTTTCCAAAATGCGGGTCAATAGCTCTATTGGAACCTCACTGTGTTTGCTCTGGACGTAAAAGGAAAGGAGATAACCAAATGTATAATAATGCCGAGTGTCAACAGATTTTACTATTACAGAGTTACTGTTGGTTCAGACTTCAGGTACTTTATAACCGCGACCTACGCAGCATCACTAGATATCCTGTTTTCCATTTTAGTACAAAGAACGAATCACAATATTTTATCCAAGCTTACTTGACGACAGCAAGAGAGACTTCGGACTCTATCAAAGCGTATCAGGAATAAAACACTACTAAAGTAAAACTCTACTATATTCTTGATGTTGTTTTTTTACATTATTGTTCGACATTCTAATGTTATAAAAGTTCTTATTGTTATACATAAAGAGTCGATATTTTTTTCATATAAATTTAATTAACAAGCAAAAAAAATCTTCTCTTTAACAATGCTTTTGCGGATAAACTCATTTTTAATGATGTATTTAATGTTCTTGATGTTGTATATTTAAATATACAATTATTATTAGAAATTCCAATTATATCTGCTATAGAATTGTAATTTAAAAGTATTATATCATTAATATATGTCAAAAGAATGAAATAAATATATTGGATGCGAAAACCAGGAGACTGGAGAATATTTTGCAAGTAGAATATGTGCTTACACATTACTGCTGCCAAGCAGTAATGTGCAAGCATTACAGTGTTCTGGTTTGATGAGCAAAGTAGTCAGTGAAATTATTGGCCTTATGAGATTTATACTACCTAACGTCTCAGGGTAACGAGCGCAATGTGCCGCGCAGGCCTTTGTGTTTACAATTGCCGAGTGGAACTGCATGGGCCGACGTTACTCTTACCATCAGGCAAACGACCAGCTCGTGTAGTTATCAAATAGTATATTTCATCATTGATAAGAACCCTATTTCTAGTAAGTGCCTAATTGTTTCATGCTCACATGGCTAGATTATTGTAAGTTGATAATCTCTCGTAATCTCTCGACAAGCTCTTATCATTGGATTCTGACACGTTTACCATCTTTGACCGCATCTGTGCTAATCTATTCTAATATTATAAAGAGGTAAAGTTTGTTTGTTTGTTGTTTGTTTACCATTAATCTCCGAACCGATACTAAAAGTTCTCTCATTAATAGGAAGCTACATTATCCCCGAGTGCTTTAAAGGCTAGTTTTTTATCTTGATTTCACGCGTACGACGCCAAAACCTAGTTACTTCTAAACAGGTAAGATAATGGTCAGACGCTATCGTTGAGAGTTAAGAATAACATTTGATTTGAGACTGGTTTTTGAACGTCTAACTTATAAACTTCGATGTTTGTTCTTTGTAAATAAATAAAATAGCAAGATATGAGATGAGTATATATCCAAGAATAACAAGCCTGTAAAAGAGAGAGATGCCACAACAATGAATAAATAATATAAACATAACATAATCTACGCATTTATTTGTACGTGACACGTCAAGCCCAAGTTCCCACGACACAGTGTAAAAATATACAGTAAACCTGATTACGTTTTAAAAATATTCGTACATGTGATTTTTGACTGCTGGTCCCACCAATTTCATATCATGGTCCTACTAGTCTTGAACAACAGGGCTCGTGGTCACACTGCTTAGCGGGACTACCAGTCATAAGTTACTACTAGGTACGTTCACTACAAAAAGCAGAGTGTAATTTTAACTTCACTCCAATCTTGTTTAGGGGCTTGTGGTCCCGCGTATACATAGGACCATCCCATCTCTTCCCGCCGCAAGAACCCGCTAAGGAAATATCCAACGAATGGGCGGCGGACTCCTACCAGACTCCTATCGACGCCTACGAAGCGTAGTGCACTACAGCCACAGATCTCTTAACTACAGCCATCCCGCCCATATTTTTGGTCTCCCTTATATTCAGCAGTGGACATCTTCAAGCAACCCAACGCAAGCGAGGGCTTTTGTTAGTTTTCAGCCTGCTCCACTGATTGTCGGTAAAGTCGGTAAAGTAAAAAAAAAGTTGAACAAACGTCTGAAATCTCGCACTTTTGCCTCGCTCTTTTCGCTTGATTGTTGTCCTCCAGGGGTCAGTGTTTTTTTTAAACGTGCCCACAGTATACCTTGTATATTATTTTAAACATTTTTGTTTCCAACCTATGTTTCCCATCCAAATTATTGTTTATTACAAGTTTTTGCCACCACTATTGTGAAAACCAAAAGATTGGAACGGGACTACCCGTTCTATTTCATACTTCTACGTCATAAAAAAAACTTTAACATATCAAAGTAGTCTTACTCTTCTAGCTTTTTTATACTGTAACTCAAGTCGTAAGAGTCGTCTCTTACCAGGCTTAGGGTGAAAGACGTGAAATGAATCCCGCCTTCATAAACATAGTACACAGAGCAAATTAACAACAATTTACCCATGTTCTCGGTGTTATTGTGACACTTGTGGCTTCTGGCGCGTTAATTTGAGATTGAAGCCAGCTGTACGCAGAATTATGTCTAAACAAACAAAAGACAGTGGTAAGGGAAGTTTTTGGATGAAGCGAAACATCATTTGCGTTAACGATGATTGAACTTAACGCTTTACGTCACCTTATTTAAATAAGATCATCATATCTTGAGCTCTATGGACTCGTACTAGCAATATAATAATGTAAAATTTGCTTCTCAAAAAATATATTTCAACCAAGCAGTCGCCCCTTCCTATACCTGGAAAAGAAACAGAAAAGTATATACATGTTATCGGAGTAAGCTATAGTCTATCAATGCGGGTCACGACGAGTGTCCTTTTTACTTTATAGCAGGCCAGTCACGATCACTCTATCGTACATTCATGACTCCACGCGTCGTGGATTGATTGGAATTGTGGCTCACACACGATCAGACCACTCCGGGCGTCACATCTCTCTATTTCCCGGTTATTCTGCGCCTCGAGTTCTGACCTGCCGGTCGTGTGGACAATGATTTTTGGAACGTGTCCGTGGAATATTGTGGAGTGGAGTGCTCGTGTATGGGGGCTATAATCTGCCGTCTCCATAACTCCTCTCCATCGTGTAATTTTTAAAACCATCTTTAATTCGTCACATGAGTCCGTGGAGTTATTGGATTACTGTGAAACCGAATGTTCATGCCTGCTCTACATCGTGTCATTTCTAAAAAATATATTTGTGTATTTTATTTAGTTATTTTAGTTTAATTCCTATAAACAATTGTATCCCGTGAAGTCATTGGATTAATGTGAAACCGACGGAGGAGTGCGGTCTTGCTCCGGCTGCAACTGATGCTGCGGCCCTTGGCTGGCGTAGATAAGTTCCACATTTTTCGCGTGAGCTTGCAGAGATAAAATATCTGTGCTTCGCCCAACTGTGATGACGCACCTCATACAATCCATTTTTAATTAACACACTTTTATTGGCTTCGTAACACACGTAATGTAATCTTATGTAAGTCAATTGTAACCTACTTCTAACTGTCGTATCGAAATGAAACTTTTTATGTATGGCACTTTGGATGACTACCTACACAATAACTTGGTATCATGGAGCTGATCTGATGAAGGAGTCAGGAGGTGGACAGTGGAACTTTTCCGTGGCTACAAGTAAACGCTATAAGTTTGGGCCAGTATGATTGGTTTTGACGAGTCCAATAGATTTTACTTGGTGTCGAGGTTCTTATGATGGAGCAAGGAGGAACTGTGTTTTTAGTTTAATTAAACTGACATAATTATAGTTATTAAAATGCTTCCCACTACCACAGAGAGACCAAAGGTACAGACATTTCACCACCATACAAAGACGTACATCTACGCCGTAAGAATAAAAAGTGCATGTCGTCCGATCAGTAAGCCTACATGGCCAAATCTTTAATAATAGCGTACAAAATCCAAATAATATGAATACCAAGCGTTCGCTGCAAAGAGAAAAGAATCGAGAAATATTTAGCCGCCGTGCTACCTTCAAGTGATCGCATCATCTAACTCTGATGAATACGCTAGGATTGTACCTACAAGGATTATAAAATAAAACTTTATAGAGTTTTGACATTTGGAAGCATGAGTCCATTTTTACACCCCACTCACACATACAAACCACGTTCGGTACCGCTCTATAAAGATGTCATACCTTTCTGATTCTACTATGGTTATATGAGTACCGTAAAAGTAGGCCGCAAGATAATAAACGTCAATCTTCTAGGAAAATAATCAGAATCCCTCCCCAAGCCTGTTTTGTGTTTAAAAAACGTATTTCTCGTAACTACGCAGAACTCCAGTGCCGTCTTAAATTAATGAGCCATGTTTTTTATTTGACATGTAGGACGGTATTATCCCACAGCTGGGCAAAGGTCACCGTAAGGTCTTAAGGTTTGGCAAAGAGCAATGGACCGAAGCTTGTTAGAGGATCGATTCGATACAGTTCCGAACATGTTTTATTAGTTTCATTTTTTGTATTGCGATAATAGATGGTAAAAGGAACATTTGTTGCGTAAAAAATTTTTTTGTATTTATTGATTTGTGTTAAAAAAAAAATAGAGCAAAATACAAATAAATAAACAAATTATATCTCTTGTTTCTATCTATGCCTCTAGAATAGTCTTCCCACAATACAGGGAATCCTAGTGTGTGAACTAGAATGTGCAATTGCAACTCCCCATATTTCATTATTTATGAATAACAATAAATAATATGTTTTTATTTCATTGTAACTTCCTTATACAAACGAGTGCACTTTACACGCCACGATGTGCTTATGCACACGCGTACAATCGGACAAGTCCATCATGTAATAAAAATCGTATTAATAACTTCAGTAAACACCCAGGGTTCCAACTGGGACACTACATTGATTAATGTACGGAGAAAGTGTGATCAGCGACGAACAAGTACCACAAACACGCACGTCTTCAATTATACCACATGCTGCATTCCCAGTCCCTTATCTGCACAGACCATACATAGTACTGGTTCGGTCCGAGAAAGATATCTTTCTTACATTTTTTCAAATCATTATAAATATTTCAAATATCAAAATAATTGACGGATCCAAAGCGAGGACCCTTACGTTTAGTCAAGTATGTAAGCGTTTATGTTTACGTTTACGCATTCCAACCCCCACGCTAGGATTCCCTGTGTCGTAGGTGGCATGGATACATACAGATATACAGCACAAAATCCAAGACTCAAGAACAAGTTCTATGCACAAAATTTGCATAGGGATCGAATCTTTGCTGGCAGGATTCCCATCACGGTCCTATACCGAAAACCTTGAAGTAAAACAAGTCTACAGACTTCTACTTGCACTTTAATTAAAGCACAACGAAAGAAAATGATAAATAAACATTTTACAACTAAACTCTACGATTACTCTTCAACTCTACTATATATTTGCTTCATCTCTACTCGAAATATTCCCGTCTCACGAAAACTTCTATATTGGAAGAGGTAAAATACATAGACTTGAACCAGAAAGTACATTTTACGAGCCGTAACCTTTTTATGAGCTCCGGCCAAAGTAATTTCGTAAATAAATATTTTAGATCGCAACCCTAAACCGTTTTCGAATAATATTTACAAATGAAATTATTTGGCTTACCTCTTTGTGGCAGATCATTTTAATTAAAACGCAATAAATACTCCGTGGATCGACGGCCTCGAATCGACTTGGACTTTAGAATTCACTCAAACACTTGTTTATTTTATGAGTGAAGGAATGTTGAACAGTTTTTCTGAATAAAAATGGTCTTATTAAACTGTAAGACCATGAAATAATCTCTTAAATAAATAATAAATATACTTACAGAGAGAAATGTTTTTTTTTTAATTTTTAAAGTTGTGGTAAGAACACAATTATTATTAAAACTGACCATACAAAATTAAAAAGAATAAATAAATTTTAGGGTCGCATAAAAGTTCGATTTATAATAATTATTCAAAGATGGAACCAACCTACGGCTTGTAAGTTCAATATTCAATGTTAGTGGGAGGACTAACTCTTCTGCGAGTGTCCGTCTGGGTTGTTACCACCGCTTTGCTCGTGAAGTCTGCCGCCAAGCAGTAGTGTGCAAGCATTACTGTGTTCCGGTTTGATGATCAAAGTATAAAGTGAAATTACTAGGCTTATGAGACTTAATACCTAATGTCTCAGGGTAACAAGCGCACTGCAGTGCCGCGCAGGCCTTTGTGTTTCAAAGTTCTGGGTGGCACTGCAATTGTTATGGGCCGGCGTTATGCTTACCATAAGGCAAACGACCAGCTCGTCTCGTTACCAAATAAAAAAAACCTCCACGAAAAAAACACATAAATTATGAAAACTAGACACACAAACGTAAAAAAATTTAAGGCCGCAAAAAAGTTAGATTTGTAATTATTCAAAGATGGAACTAACCTTCTCCGCGCGCTGCCTTGGTATTGTCGACGATCAACAGGTGCGCGAGCTCCGGCTCGGCTGAGGCGGTGGTTACGCCAACGCGATTGACGCCCATCGCGGCCGGCGGTCGGGGCGCGAGTGACGTAGCCAGGAGCCTTGTACCCTTGGGGGTAGCTGCTATAGATATGATACTTAGCTCAAGAGAAGCGGCTGCACAGGTGCGCGTCTGTGTGCGTTCTGAGGCCGAATGCCAAGGTGAATGCCAGCGTGCGATCGGAAATGTTTTGTTCCTCTCTTTTTTCTTATATATTTAATGAACACACTCATTATTTTTCCGCCCTTGTCCCATTTTATTTAGGGTCACCGCTGTATGTCTCTAAACGTACCTACTACTGTAAGTTTTCGCAGTTTTTTACAGTCGACCGCCTGACAAGCAGGTCGTTTTGTAAATGCAATGCCACACAGAACTTTGAAACACAAGGGGTTGCGTGGAACTGCAGTGCGTTCGAAACCCTTACACATTAGGTATTAAGCCTCATTTAAGCCCCGGAATATTATTGATTTGCCCGTCACCATTAGCTGCTATGTACACAGGTACTTAACTTACGATGTCAATATATTGACTATAGCCAGTAAAAAATTGGGGTATTTCCTGTGGTCCCACTACTTTGACCCACTTTCAACCTAGGCTTACGATTCATACATTGTGACGGGATACTAATTTACCGTGATTATTATTGAGTGACGCATGGCATCAAAATATATCGGGGGCTCATCGCTCAATAATGTAATCACGGAAAATATCCCGTTACATTATATACCGAGTTAAAGTAAAAGATAAGGTTTGTCTAAAATCTAAACAGATTCTCATTTATAACTATGTGTAGTGAGATGGGATAAACACACAGTATTTACATAAATAAATAATAACGAGTAAACTAGTGCCCGAGCACACGCAAATCATGTCATGGAAGTTTTATACGCAATCTACACGGCGAACGAGAACTGAGATGGGAAGATGACATACAAAAGTTGGCAGGAAATGACTGGATGATTATGGCAGAGAACAATGGAAAGGACTTAAGGAGGTCTTTACCCAGTAGGGGTCTTCAGCATAGGTATCAAAAAATAAATAAAACAAAAAGAAATTTCTGTTTGAAATAAAAATTTATTATAATAATTTTAATTAATTTGATAATTCATGAAATGTACATTTTTGTAAAATGTTAAGATAAATAAAAGGCTTATTATTATTATATAAAAAGTGGGGTTTTATTTTCTATAATTTTCATCACAGTAAGAACTTTGTTACTTTGGTTAGGGATTGAATTCAAGGTTCTTTTATCTAATGTTTGCGAAATAATGTATAAAAAAAATATACCAAGTGTAATGAAAATCAAATAGCTTTAAAAATTCTCTATATTATTTATAATTTATGTTCCCAGCTGATTCCCAGTAGCAGAATGCGAGCTTCTCATTGTTATAATAAGTTTGTTCTGTCAATCTTACCCCTTTGTTTGCTACGAACGTAGACGTCTCGTAACTTGGCGCTACACTGCGTAGCCCGTAGCGCTACGACACCTTAGCTCTTTGTATGGATCTGTTTATTTAGAATACGATTGTTTGTTAGTTATATTTGAATGCTGAGTTATGTTTGATGGTCTGTTATCATAATTAAACTATCAAACTTTAATAACTAATTTGAATTTTGCGACTTGGACAATAAATTTTAACTATTTTGAATCCAAAATATGTATTCCTCAGGGTGTTTCATATTCAATATACAGGCTAGCCTATAGAACTTATTATTATTATGTGGGCTTCGCCCCCTTGGTAGTAGTTACTCCTTATAACATCAGCTATCTGCTAGTAACATTCTCGTCAAAATCGTCTCAGCAGTTTCGGAGATTAGCCGGAACAATCAGACAGATAGACAAATAATTAAAAAATTGTTTTGTTACTATTGCCGTAAAAGCCATTTCTTTCATATGAATTTAGTAAAAGCTAAAAGCTAAAAGCTTTTATGATTACAAACAGATACCTCAATTTTATTTATTTCTATGTGTAGACTTGAGGATGTAGGTAGCTCTAGCAATGCGAACACAAGAATATAATAATTATGCTCTACCGACCGTATTAAATGTACTTATTTATCTATCGGAAATACTAATTAAATGTATGTAATAAGTGTTATAATTGTATTAATAACCAAATACCAGTGAAATGAAAGCAATAATTGAAACGTATGTAATAAAAATCTAAACGATACAATTTTGGTTCCATCACGAAAGCACCAAGCAAATTGACCAATTTATCATGACCTTCCTAACATTCAGAATCACTGCTTTTGATTCCTGGCTGCGGTGAAATGGGGATCTGTTTAAGCTGGTGTGATGTTGTCCATCGCTTATCGGAAAACAATAATCTGTGATTGAAAGAGGCGCACGTAAAGTATATAACAATAACAATGCTAAAGGGCTTATTTGGAGGGTTTGCGTAGCGTCAACTTCGAATGTGGTTGGCTTTCTGGCTTTGTGAAGGACACAGAAACTTTAGAACTTACGATTTCATGCCCGTGTTCTATATGTGTAAAAGAGCATCCGGAACATACCGATAGGTGACAAACTTCAATAGGTAGTCGGGATTGTCACTAGACATTGCTCATTAAACAAACACCTGTTATTAAACCTATTGATATAGGAAACACCTCTATAACCCCTGCTGGGGGTGCATGAAGGCTGAAGAAACACCCACGCATATGCTGCTGGAGAGCACCAGCGTGGCGTCCCAGCCAACAATTTTCCTCGGGCCAACAGAACACTGCTGGCATTCCTGGAGGACATCGGGTAGTGGCGCTAGCGCGCAAAACTCGCTCACAAAAATGGGCCGATATACAACTCAGCGGCGCAAGTACGGAAGTCGGTTCGATAAATTTGTCGAACCGAAAAACTCGATAAATTTATCGAATGTTGCGAGTACTGAAGTCTGATCGTAAAGTATTGTAGTAGCTCTATATTCTCTTTGGATTAGACCTAGCTTTTCGATAACTTTTGTAGATTGTTTCGAGGCTCGATAAAACCCACTTTATCGATTTGAACTCTCAATTTTATCGAATTTTATCGACCGAAAAGATACGGACTTGCGCCGCAGTTGTGGAAACGAGCCCGAACAACAACTACCAACACACAAGATGCGTGGCGACCATTGACTTGGAGTAGTTCCTCGAAGGTTTTTAAGTTGAGGGTAGCTATATACCCAAGTGAGCATTATAGAAACGTACTAACTAAACTTTACTAGGTGGTAGACTAACTCGCGACTGTCCGTTTGAGTTGGTACCACCGCTTTGCTCGTGAAGTCTGCCGCCAAGCAGTAATGTGCAAGTATTACTGTGTTCCGGTTTGATGAGCAGAGTAACCAGTGAAATTAATGGGACTATGAGACTTAGTACCTAATGTCTTAGGGTAACGAGCGCATTGCAGTGCCGCGCAGGCCTTTGTGTTTCAAAGTTCTGAGTCGCACTGCAATTGTTATAGGCAGGCGTTTAGCTAACAACTCGTTAAAAAAGCAAACTTGTAAAATAAAAGCAATAAATGAATGTGATATTGAAAAAATAAATGAAAAACGAAAGAAAATCACTGTGTAAACGCACCATAGAACACTGTGATAGAACCATACCTTTTATGTATTCTTTGTGTAAAAGTGTGAGTCGCGCGCAACAGGCAAGACGCACACACACAAGTCTTACAGCTACACACACATCTTAATCTGGCCATGCCTGTGTGAGAAGAGGCCAGTGGAAGCACTTAAATGAATGTTTTTCTAATAAATGGAATGGCTCAGTTAGTCTTGATGGGGATCCGAGATAGGGATCGGCGATTCTGAATGTTTTTTTTAATTGCTTTTCAACAAGCCGGGATTACACTGGAGTTTTTAATTGTTTTTCTTTGTAAGAGTTTAATACAGACATTCTCTTGTAGTCTAGATTAGTTGTGGGAGGCCAGATACAATAAAAGAGGATGCATACGATTGTACTTTTTTTTTAAATTTAGTTGCAGCTTCTGTGCTAGGTTAGATAAAGACGAACAGAGTCGGAACTTTTGGAACGAACACAGGCACTAACTCCACACTAACGACATTTATAGTATAGGTACATAAATCATAATACTAAGTACATAATTATACATTTTTTATTACTTTTACCTACTCGAGAGGTGACCACTATCTCGCCTAAGCCGAAGATAGTGAATATGCTAAATTTAATCTTACTTATATTCAAAATCTTTATAATTATACTAGCTTCTGCCAGAGGTTGTCACCCACATTCCCACAGGAACCGTGCATTGTCGGGATAAAAAGTAGCCTATGTTACTCTCCGGTCCATAAACTATATCATGCCAAAAATCACGTCGATCCGTTGCTCCGTTACTGCGTGAAAGAAGGACAAACCAACAAACTAATAAACCAACAAACACACATTCGCATTTATAATATTAGGAAGATAGGATTAGTAGGATAGTAGGACTAGTAGGATTAGTAGGATGTACCTATTGTATACAAGTTTATTTAAGCCATTGGAGTATAATTTTGTTATTTGATGTCTAAAGTAAAAAATTGTTAAGCAGCAAATTAAATAAGGTAGCAGAAAGTTTTCCCATCGCGTCACATTGTTACTGGTTGCAACTTTTTTTTTGAAAAGAATTCCCATCGACTTACACTTGTGTCGACCGATATTCAACTTGAGGTAGGTCGCTAGCCATGCGAGTACAAGAAAATGCCAAGCTATATTTTCTTTACCATCTCCACTTCAATTTCAATAACATAGCATATTATAATACTATACTTGCCTTTAAATTTAAGCGTCCTGTTAATAAATTTTCGTTCGAGTCCTTAGGGACGTTCTTTATTTTTAAACCTAATTAAATGAGCAATCAGAAATAATTAAATTTCCCAAGCGTACGGTAAACATAAACATAGGTAAATCGCGAGAGCGCAACCTAAGTGAGATGTCTATTTCAATTCTAAATAAGGCTTAATGAAAACAGGTACTAATAAAACATCGTACTTTTTTTGTAATTATATATGCATCGCTCTTACATTGGTATTTTTGAATGTTTGCTCTAGTTCCAAACTCAGTGCTACTCTAAATTTTATATCTTTTATTTAGTTATGTGTTACTTTCATAAGTAGCATTTGTTTATACTTTGTTGCAGCAAGCAACTGAAAGAAATAAATTACCTACTAGACTCTGTACTCGAACAATCTGACGTTGGGCTAAGAGGTTCTTAGGCTATAGAATCTTGTTGGGAATATACCCAAAAATCTGTATACCTATTCCCAACGCCCCCACTAACCCAATGATTTACATAGTGGGGCCGATAGGAATTTAATGTCCTACGTCCTCGCTGTTGGAGATAAGCAGGGACGTTGGGAACTTACTGTTTTATATCAAATCGTTTATTACATCTAACACATATTTCTAACATCTATACGACAGTCGAATCTTGTTTATCACGAAACTTTTGTTTTAAGAGGTCCCAACTCGCCATACTTTCTATACAACCATTTGATGAATAGAATGCCACCGTAAAGGAGTATAATGTAAACGCACCAATAATAAGTAGGATTATGACAATTGGTTGGCAGCATTTTAATCTTTCTGCGCGTAGCTCGTTCAAAGGGTTTAGAAATAGTCAAAAGCCTTGTATTGTGGTACATTAATTTATTTAGTAAATTAAATTCTAAGGTCATATCTAATTTATATGGAATATTCCATATAAGAAATATCTTAACTTATGACTAAAAACTTACAATACAGTCGATTTTCCTATCGACAACGCAAGAACTTCTACAGAGGATAGGAAAGAGATTTACAATAAAATTTAAAATTGCAAGACATTGGTTTCCTAAGAAAACCATAAAATTGGTTTAGGAAACATTTTTGTATATGCGGTTTAAGATTTCATGTTTTCAGTTCGGCAATCAGCTTTTGGAATGTCCCATACGTTTGCCCAATGTTCCACTAAATAATTAACCAAAAAGCATAAAAATAAGACTGAAAACTTGAGTCAATGATCGTCTACGGCAAATGTTTCTGACATACACAACAAATAATAATTAGACACAAAAACCATTGTCGCTCGCCGAATATAAAAATATAAACGGTTTTTGAAATCACACACAATTGTTTTTTTGCAATCGTTGCAAATAAAGTTACAAACACTACGAACGTTTCCGCGTCAAAACCAATTCACATACATTCAATGACCAATTGGAACAAATATTAATTCAGCAAAGTCATCGACAACTCTAGCCGATGTCACTTAAGGGCATGATACTCCGCGCCGCTATCTCGCTCGCGCCTCTCAACATTTTTGAAAATAAACAATCACATATAATTATGATAAATCGCATTCGGTGAAATTGCTGACAATAACATTACAAAGGTTAAACAAAAATTTCATTTTGATCCATTCAAGTTTTCAAACCTAACAATGGGATTTTATTTTATGCCCATTTTCATGTATGAAAACTTGATCGGATCAAAATGATACTTTAGCCGTACCTTTGTAATGTAAGCAGCAATTTCATTCGAGATAACGGCGCGCCGTATTCTGCCCCTTAACACCCGATCGCTTTGTCAGTAACCGCGATAGCACAGCTGCTTCAAACACCAGCTGCTTCAAACACCAAACAAAACAAAACGGACTAAACGACACCGTACGATACTCGATAGCAAGCCGATTTCATTTTCAAATTAACCCATCTCCCACTGTTCGCTATACCCTGTTCCAAAATCTTAGATATTTTATTTAAACAAAGGGGTTGACAGAACGAAAAACTTGATAGAAAACTGTGCAATCCATAATTTAATGATAGACATTATTATTAATTGATTTTAAATTATAACATGATAAACTAGAATTATTGAAAATTTTTGAACGGATCGTTTTTGCAAGATTGTACAAAACTATAATAAAAGGAAGTTCTTTTCATGCAGTTATTTTCTTAGACTGGGAACACAACAGAGATTTGAAACATTTTGTGCAATCACCGCCATTTTCTTTTTTATGTCTGTAGATTTGTTCCAATCACCGAACTCGAGCATCTTGCTGCGTATGTGTTATTGTTAAAGATCTTGTTATTTTGTAGTGGTTTTGTTTAAGTTTCTGTTGTTGTTATTTGTTTCTTGTTACGTTACAATCGTGCCGCGCGAGACCAAAGCCGTGGGAAATAGAAACAAAAATATTTTTCACAAGTGAAAAATGCTTTGGGCTACTGGCATGTCACTTTGACAGTGACGTTTCGTGACATTTCTTTGTTTACAAGAAATATCTAAGATTGTGGAACATGGTATAGCCCGCTCATTACAATCCTCTCGTCTAACGGCGCGCGTCCCTGCGGTGGTCTCTTTCTCGCTCACGCTCGGCCGGCGGGGCGTCTCTCTCTCGACGCTCTCTGTATCTCTCGTCATAGTACGGCGCGGCGGCCGCTCGGCTTTTTGCACCGCTCGCGTCTCCCGCACCGCTCTCTACCACTGGCTCCACGGGCGATTTGCGAGGCCTGAGAATTGTTTTTATATGTTAATAGCTGATCATTATCTCGCCTCATCTTAAAAAATTATGAGACTATGGTTTACTTTTAAGAACAGGACTTAATCGCGATAAAAACACAGGTTTTTATTTACCACGATCAATGCAACTTGATTGAAACGTCGAGGTAAATAAAAACCTGTGTTGTTACCGTGATTAAGTCCCGTTCTTAAAAGTAAACAATGTTCTTGAATCGCGAAAGTTTAAAGTTACTATGATGAGACTATGGTTGAAAGAAGGCGATGAATAAGCTAAACCTTAGTTATTCGTTTGAACACTGTATTTTATTCATTTAAAATAATTTTAATGAATGTTAAATAAAAGCAGAGACTTGCAAGCCGTGTGATTCAATTGTTCTGAATTTTTATTTTATTATCTTATTACTTATTCATTTTAATACTGTTTCTTTTATTCATTTAAAATAATTCAAATGAATTTTAATCAAAACAAAGCTTTGCAAACAATTAAAAATGTTTTGAATTTTAGTTTTTTAACCTTGGTATTTTCTTATACCTACTAAAAGTTCTGTAGCAAATGTCTCAATAAACTATTTTAGGTCCATGTTTTTATACTTTACTAATAATATAAACAAATATGGCGGGTCACAAACCAATGAAATAGATTGAATTCCAAATTCGAATCATATCATTGGTTGGCGATAGGATAACTACTGAGTATATAACTACTGAGTAATTTTTTGGCATCAGCTGATTTTCTGTACATTATTGGCCAAGTATAAAAAACGGACCTTATTAACATCACTTGACTGTACGACATTATATTTTTCATATGATGCAAAACAAAACTATCAATTCTGAGTAAAAAAAAGCTTACCTTTCCTCACGGCTGTGTCCCCTATTGTAATGTTCCGCCCTTTCCCTATCGCGGGACCTGGAGCGTTCGCGTTCGCGTTCACGGTAGTCCCTGTAATACCTATAACAAAACGAAAATATCGTTGTATTATTGAACAGAGTGGCAAAACACTACAAGAGGTCTCACTCAGAAAATTGAACGTCGAAGCTTCGGCTGACGGATCGCAGTTTTTCCTACCATGAACAATTGAACATGGCCGGATTAACCATGTCGGGGCCCCGGCAATGCACGTCTCCCTTTTCTAACCATAATTGTATTATGCTATAATAATTTGAAATGCGTTCTTATATGTACTCAAATATGACGAAATAATATAAATAAATGTAAAACAACGCAAGACTTCGACGTTCGTTTTTCGGAGTAAGACCCCTGTGTCCACCGCCACACACAAAGCTAAGACATACGATGCTCGTTAAAACAACGTAATATGAAAATATAAACATATTATAAATGTTCGTCGCAAACGTACGGTACGGTCCTACGGTCCTATAGAACTTTATTGGAATGTTTATATTTACAATTTTTAGGAATGCTTAAAAGCGTTTGTTAAAACTAAAAATCTATTATCATTATTATTAGTCAACCACGCAACATTTTGTTACTTTGACCAAACCATTCTCGCAGTGTTATGAATTGTAAAACTGTGCCATTATTGTATGATCAGCAAACTGCACAATACAGGTGCAAAATAGCAAATTAGCTAAAGGAAGGTTAACCAGAGCCACACAAAATTTTTGTTTTTTAATGGTTTAGTCAATCGAGACGAAATCGATAAGGCACTTAACGATTATGTCAATTCCATACATTTTAAACTTTTTTATGATCGATAATTCGATAAGATTGTAGTAGAAAGTGACTTTGTCTAGGCCCCTTTATCCATTCCATTAATTAGTAACGTAACATTAACAGTGGCTGCACATGCATGTTTTACTCTCTTATCACGGTTCGGGTTAAAGCCCCCCATAAACGAGCACTCCACTCCATTCCGCGTACACATTCCAAAAACTGCGCGTGTGTGGAGAATCTCAGATATGGATACGTGGAGTGATATGAATATTAAATATCCAAACATTCCAAATCCAACATTCCACAACATTCCAACATTCCAAACATCGTGTGTGCCCGATACAACAAATCCATTTCGCCCTCAGTTAGCAGAACTCGAGACACCAGAATAACCGAAAAATGGAGCGATGTTGCGCCCGGAATGGAGTGACCGTCTGTGGGCTCGAAAATTGGACCATCCAAGTCAACTGGACCATTCAGTCTATCCAAGCTCCATAATGCATGAAAATTGCAGGCATCACAAAGTATTACTTATAGAAGCTTTAGTGCTATTTAATTCTACATACATAGAAATATGTGCAAAAACCTAGTTTGATCTAGTTTCATTTAAAGATAAAATTGTATATTATCTTCAAACAAAAAACACAACAAATTCATCGTGTATATGGAATAGGTAATGATAACGCAGCATCAAATGCCCAGGCTCATTAAACTGCATGATCTATCAATATTGTGGACACTTACGCGTCGCGCTCACGATCACGCCCACTCGACTTTTCCCTATACCTGTAATCAACGGTCCAGTTTTTTTTATGCAACATAATATGTCTAGTCGAGCATGTCGTTCGTAAAATAGCATCACGCCAGCCCATAACAGTTACAGTGCCATCCAGATCTTTAAATAGCAAGTTTTGCGCGGCACTGTACTACGCTCGTCAACTTGCGGCATCAGCCGCTGCCTGTCTTGCTTTCTAACTTGCGCGCATTCGTGCTAATGCAGGAGTGCATGAGATTGTGGAAAGTTTGGACATAATAGATGTTAGTGGTAGGACTAACTCTTCGGCGAGTGTCCGTCTGGGTTCGTACCACCGCTTTGCTCGTGAAGTCTGCCGCCAAGCAGTAATGTGCAAGCATTACTGTGTTCCGGTATGAAGAGCAGAATAGCCAGTGAAATTACTGGGCTTATGAGACTTAATACCTAATATCTCATGGTAGAGCGCACTGCAGTGCCGCGCAGGCTTGTGTTTCAAAGTTCTAAGTGGCACTGCAATTGTTATGGGCCGGCGTTATGCTCACCATCAAGCAAACGACCAGCTTGTCTCGTTACCAAACACAATAATAAAAAAAATGTTCTAAAACACATGCACACTTCTCTATCAAAGTCAACGATAAAACAGTTTTTAATTCATTTGTGTGTGATAAAACAGTTTTTAATTTATTTGTGTGTGATAAAACAGTTTTAAATTTATTTGTGTGTGATAAAACAGTTTTTAATTTATTTGTGTGTTAGTGGTAGGTGAAGCCGAAATTGCGTACGCGTAAGTTTTAGAAAATCTTCAATACTCTTGTGCACTAGAGTATGTACATTAGAATGCAGAACGCAATTTTTTAATACTTTTAATCCCCTGATAACAACCTCAAGTTTTCCAAGTGACGTTCTATGACGAAGACGTCCACTGCTGAACATAGGCCTCCCCGGCCTATGTTCAGCAGTAGACGTCTTCCGGCTGATGATGATGAACCTCAAGTTTTTAAATCAAGCAAGAAAATGCAAAAATGATTTCATTTTAAGCTAGGCTTAAATTTTTGTTTCTAGCGATGGTTGCTGCTGGATTTGTTGTGAATGTATTTGTATAAAAAGCGTTGTAACCAAACTTTTTGCCAGAAGTTCTGGATAACGCAAAAATGTGTTGTGCCCGTGGTCGATTTTTTACTGAACAAAGTCTGTGTTATTTCGAGTGTTAACGTGTAATGAAAATGGATCTTTTAACCTTTAAAATATTCATGAACGTGCACGAGTGCAAAGTAAATATTACAAAGAAAAACGTGTAGTTTCGTATTCTCTCCAAAACTGAAATTGTCTACAGCTTTACTGGGGCATGATTTCGACTTAGACTCGGAATAATTAATATTATATAAATTACATATATAATTGGATAAAAATTATGTATGTATACAATACAATATTCAAAATTAAAATAGTAATGTAAAAATTTGAAATGTTGTCATTTATGGTAACTTAACGAATCCTTATATCTTCCATAAATTTTCACACGACTGCACAAAACAGGAGTGTAATGTTTTTTTTGGATTCATGTATGTATGTTTGTGCCATCGGCCGCTCACCTGTCGCGCTCCTCGCGGTCGCGGGAGCGGTCGCGGTAGCGGCTGGCGGAGCGGTCGCGGCGGCGCGGCGCGCGGTGGTGCGGTCGAGCGTCGCGGTCGCGCGACCGCGAGCGGCGCCGGTCGCCCGAGCTATACGACTTGGTCTCCACGCCGTGCAGCGTGTCCTGCAGCGACGAGATCAGGATCTTGCAGCGGTCGTCGTGCGCCACCTGGGGAGTAATGGAGACGATAACATGTTTGTATCTTGAGTGAGTGTGGCTGAGCGGCAACTTATGCGACTTTATAATAATAATATATAATTCGATTCGATAATTCGAATCTCTGACTCGGCCCGCAACAATGAGTGTTATGTGCGCATTATACACACTCGCTCTGAAACGGTGAAGGAAAACATCGTGAGGAAACCGGCATGTTTGAGAATCACAAAATTAGAGGACATGTGACAGCCACCAAGCCGGACTGGGCCCGCGTGGTGGATTATGACCCATACCTCTCTCTCTCTGAGAGAAGGCCGGTATCCCAGCAGTGGGAGCGTAAGAGGCTGATAAAATATAAAATAAAGATACAGACAGTGCCGTTACTAGCCTTTTGTGCGCCCGGTGCGAGCTTCTAAAACTGCGCCCTAATGACCTTTTGTGCGCCCGGTGCGAGATTCTACAACTGCGCCCTGTGACCTTTTGTGCGCCCGGTGCGAGCTTCTAAAACTGCGCCCTAATGACCTTTTGTGCGCCCGGTGCGAGATTCTACAACTGCGCCCTGTGACCTTTTGTGCGCCCGGTGCGAGCTTCTAAAACTGCGCCCTAATGACCTTTTGTGCGCCCGGTGCGAGATTCTACAACTGCGCCCTGTGACCTTTTGTGCGCCCGGTGCGAGCTTCTAAAACTGCGCCCTAATGACCTTTTGTGCGCCCGGTGCGAGATTCTACAACTGCGCCCTGTGACCTTTTGTGCGCCCGGTGCGAGCTTCTAAAACTGCGCCCTAATGACCTTTTGTGCGCCCGGTGCGAGATTCTACAACTGCGCCCTGTGACCTTTTGTGCGCCCGGTGCGAGCTTCTAAAACTGCGCCCTAATGACCTTTTGTGCGCCCGGTGCGAGATTCTACAACTGCGCCCTGTGACCTTTTGTGCGCCCGGTGCGAGATTCTACAACTGCGCCCTGTGACCTTTTGTGCGCCCGGTGCGAGATTCTACAACTGCGCCCTAATGACCTATTGTGCGCCCGGTGCGAGATTCTAAACTGCGCCCTAATGGACTTTTGTTGCTGGACTTCCTGGAGGAGATCGGGTGGTGTTTGACTACCGCGCACAACTCGCTCACGCAAAATAGGCCGATAAACCCATCACTTGCGGAAAAGAGGCCGTGCACCATGTTAAAGTACCAAGTACTAAGTCTGCTCCTTTGACGTACGCACCTTGCTCTGCTTGATAAGTGAGATGGCCGTGACAAGCGTCTCAATAGCGGAGGCGTATTCTCCAGCGGCGGCGTCGCTGACGGCTCGAGCGATGGCGGAAGACGACACGGTGCGGTTGCGAGACATGACCTCTTCGAACTCTGCTTCGCTGATGACCGGATGTGGCGCGTGCGCCAGTGGCGCCAGCGGCGGCGGGTGGTGGGGCCGCGCTTCAGCGCCCACCGGGTACTGCTGTGGGGGAAAGACAACATCAGTTTAACACGGTTATTCACTACTTTATTCAACTCAAATCAAATCATTAAAATTTATTTGTCAAAATACATGAAAATTAGGATATTAAAATTAATTGTTGGTACAGTGTGTTGGTCTGCAAGTAGACGTGCAAATGTTTTATTAGTAACAAAATTCCATATATACCATAATACTATAAAAACAATTTGTAAGATGCCATTCAGTCAATGATTATTTAAATTTGTTACCATCCAAAATCTTAATGTCATTAGGTAAGTTATTATAGATCGGTATACGCATATTATAAACATTTCTTTTGTACAAATCTTTTTGGGCAGGAGGCTGATATAATAGGTTAGCGAGCTTCGATTATTGATTTAGGGGCCGCGCCTCAGCCGTCCCTAAACCCCCATGCAAACGACCAGCTCGCCTCTTTATGAAATAGCATTGTAATGCGTTCCTAGGGCCAGCTGGTGTTACGTGTCAGCATAAAAAAATATATAGTAATACCTGCGGCGGCCTTCCGTAGGGCTGCCTAGCCCCCGGCGGCGGGCCCTGGGCCGGTGGCGGAGCGCCGTGCGGAGGGTGACCGTATGGGCCTGGTCCTGTGAAAAATACAACTGTAAATAAAACATCAAACAACAGTGGTGTCGTCGAGTGATTCTCATTTCATGCCTAAACCGAATTTTAGTTTCGCTCTCTCTCTTTCCACCACATAACTTGAGAAAGAGATGGAAGATGTTTGACCAGCCTAAATTTAGCTTTAGAGCTATCAAATATCTTCCATCATTGATAAATTAGGCGTCACAATACCATTTTCTTATTTACACTGACAACATCTAAAATCACAACATTCTGTGCTCAAGGATTGCAAGTGTCGTAACATTTTATCATTATGGAGATATATTAAATCATCCTATGAATAAAATCGTTGCGGAGTCATGAAGTCTCTCTCACTCTTTTAGTCAATCTGCTGGTAATAACTAAATATAGATAGCGTAAACATGACAGATCTAGGACCTCTTAAGTACATTTGTAATAAAAAAATTATTCATTAAAATGTAAATAATTTGATGGTATCATTTAAATTACTAATGGATGATAAAGCAAACATTGTTGAAGTTGGGAAACTTTTTTTTTTTTTTTTTTTTTATGTTATTAGGTGACGAGACGAGCTGGTCGTTTACATTTTACTTTTACATGCAGTATCTTTGTGGAAATTATATTTTTTGTGAATTTCATTTTTATTGTGATAATGTAATCTTCCTAAAGCTAAACGAGTATAACGACAGTAATTATGTACTTTGTGTTACATGCAACATCCCTATTGTATCATACCGGGCGGGCCGGGCTGCACGCCGGGCGGGGGTGCCCCGGGCGCGGGCTGCGCGGGCGGCTGCTGGTTGAAGAAAGCGGGATTCACGTGCGGCGCGGGCGCTCCGCCCGGGCCCACCGACATCACTGAGGGAAACGACACTTCTCAAATTCAAATTTCTTTATTCAGATGGGTCTCAGAGGAGCACTCATGAAAGTTAAAATAAATGACGTAGTACCGTACTCGAGAGTAATTTAATGATTACTTAATTAAGTAATCATTAGTCTATAAGGACTAATTAGTCCTTAGTGTAAATTTCGTTTGGAAGAACTCGTTAAAGTAATCATTAAATAACTCTTGAGTGCAGCACAGTAAGAGCTCGTTCCAAGTTGGTATCGACCGATAAAGAAGACGGACCAACTTGTCGGCATTCTTTTCTAAAAGGATTTTTACAATGTTTCCAATGATAACAATCATATGGGAGTCTTCAAAACGAGAGTCATTCTAGGCAAGCGGTGCTACACCTTCGACCGCATCGTCGCTTAACATCAGGTGAGGTTGCGGTCAAATCTTAGCCTATTGAATATTAAAAGAAAATGTTTAAATTTTAAGACGACTCGACGATACGACGTATGAGATTATATTATTATTTTATAGTTTTATATCACGTCGATCCCTTGCTCCGTTGCTGCGTGAAAGAATGACAAACCAACAAACAAACAATCAGAAAAACACACTTCCGCATTTATTATAGTACGGACTAGCTATGCCCCGCGGTTTCGCGGTCCAGCCTTTTCGAAGATAAGCCGAACCAAATAGACAAAAATTATGAAAATGGTTTTTTTTGCTGTAAGTATCGTACATGCTTTCATATGCATTTAGTAAAAAGCAGTTAGACATTACAAACAGACAATTTTATTTATGTATATGATTGTATAGATACCAAAACATTCTTGATGCGCAACAATACTTTAAAAGTATTGTAAATTATTTTTAATTTCATAATTAATTACAAAATTTGTAAATTATTGGTATTTCAGGTACCTTAGCCTCAGGCACTTAGTTTGGAGCAAATAATAAATTGAGTATACTTGTGTAATGAGAAAGAAGAAGAAGAGAAAGAGGAGAAGACCAATGAGTGTTTATAAATAAATATTCTTATTATTTTTGTTACATGCGCGAATTAGTTGTACCAAGCGCGATTTATTACTCGCGCTTATGTTCTTAGGGCTCAAAAAGATTTGTTCCAAACATACCTGGATGTTGCGGCATTGGAGCTGGGCCGCGCGGCGGGCCTTGGTGCGGTGGCATCTGGTGGGGCGGCGGACCCATGCCCTGGCCTCCAGGCTGGAAAAGAAAGCGATTTATTTAATTACTAGCGACCCGCCTCGGCTTCGCATGGTTAGGTTTTTGACAGTGACAGCAAAACTTTTTGACAGTGACAGCATAGCTTTTTGACAGTGACAGCATACCTTTTCCTTACAATTACGAACTTCGGTCCGGAAAATTATTTAATTAATCAGAGTTACATTACAATCAGAAACACTTCTAATTATGTATTTTGTTTCATGCAACATCCCAATTTATGGCATGAGCAGTAAGGAGTAATTGACCGTACTCTATATGATTAAGATGGTTCTTTTTTTATTACAGTATACAACGTTAATAGGGCGACCCGCCACAATTTCAGCTGCAGGGAGCACACTTGAGATGCTGCCACCTTGTTTTGATGATTGTACCTGAGCTCAAAGAGGTTTTCCCAATCGATATAAGGCAATTGGTTGAAATTTCCGACGAGGACAACTTTGTTAACATCTGACAGCCATGTGACATATCTAATGTCTATAACCCAAACTAGTCCTCATCAACCATTAGGCGATTGCATATGAGCGGCTTCTTAAACCCATTTAGGTACTAAGATTGAGTCCATAGTCCACACCTTAGTCTTGTGTCCAGTGCGGTGTGCAAGCTTCTTAGATATTTAGGGCAGAAAGGGCTCTACAAGTTAGTTTTGCGTAAGCATCACATACTCGATTACTCACGGCATGCGGTGGCGGCATCTGATGCATTTGGTGTTGCGGCGGGCCGTATTGAGGCGCGGACTGCGGCGGCATGTGCGGCGGGCCTCTGGGGCCCCACTCTGGACCACGGGGGCCCGGCGGACGCTGCATCTGAGGCGGCCCTTGGAACTGAACGGAAGGTTAAAATTCAAATCAAATCATTTATTTAGACACAAAAGTTATACAAATAGATATGTTGAATCCGTAGCCTTCCGAACTTGTATACACTGTGTATAATGTGTTAAATAAATACTTTTCCTTTCTTACCTGCATGGGTGGGCGGTGCGGTGGAGGACCCTGATGCTGCGGCGGGCCTTGGTGCTGCATATGATGCGGCGGCGGGCCTTGGTGCGGGGCCATGTGGTGCGGCGCGTGGTGCGGCGGGCCTTGAGGCGGTCCGCGCATCTGGTGGTGCGGCCCGGGCGGACCACCCGGCATCATCATCCGCGGCCCGTTGGGACCGGGCCCGTTAGGGGGGCCGAAGAATTCTGTAAATATAACAATTCCGGTTTTCGTCGTTATTGCTTTTTGGCACCGTAATTTCCACATCATTTCAACTATTTCTTATCGGTTGGAAATTTCAGTCTCAGCAACAATCGCCGTAACACTATTATTTTAAGGTTTTAAACGGCCTTACACAGATATAAAATAAATATGTTGTCGGCATCGATGTATCAAACAGGAGCCAACTGCACGTGTGTCTATTTGTGTGCAATGGTAAGGCACTTTCTATTGCCTGTCTGGCTATTTACCATCATTAATATGAAAATCTGTCACCTATACCTACGACCAGCTTTCGAATTATAACGTTAGACTTAAGTAACTTACAAAATTGTTTAGTATTTCGACCCACTTACACATAAATACTTTAGTGAGGACATTGATCTGTACTAAAAGTTAACCGTGTTACCACAAACACTTTCATACGCCTGTTTAGATAGACAGTGTCTAAAAGATAAAGTACATTTAACATGATTATAAATGTCACTACAGAATTAAGTTAGACAACGGCTAGACACTTCTGTGGTTGTTGATATTTTAAACACCCGACTAAGGCACGTGTAAAGGTTAGACGCTGTTTAACACTTGTTAAGAGTGTGTTTAATTTTTTTGTGGTAACACCAGTAAGTCTCTAATGACATTTACAATTTTGTAAGTGGGGTTGTATCAGTTGCAACGTCAGTAGAGGGCGTTCAAATCGCACAGTAAGTTTGTAGGCAATCTATTGAACACTTGACCAACTTCACGACACGTGTCACCGATATCGACGTTGAGCAGAGGAATATGCTTTAGACCTGTTCAGTCATAAGCATTATTCGTTGCCGTCTACGAAAGTAAACGACTGGACAGGAAACTTCTTACAAGTACGGGTCTTATTAGCGACGCACTCGATATTTCCTTCTCTACCTACGAGCTACGTAGCAAATAAAGCCTAGGTCAGAACAATAATAATAATAGGTGCGGTTCTGACGTGCTATTTCGAATTAAAATATTTAGAACTTTTAAACTCTAACTTTCAGTTATAATTCTCATAGCCAGAATACCATATCATACCATACCATATACCAGAATGCCACATAGTTGCTATGGTTAGATCGCAAATTAAGGATTTGATTTTTATTCCATCAGCGCTTGACCACAATCTCACCTGGTGTTAAGTGACTATGTAGGTATGTTGGTTGAGGAAACAATCGCTTTGGCGATCAGTTAGGGGTCGTCCATTAATACTTGAGGTGTTTAGAAGCGAGCACTAGCAAATACCATAAAAACCATAATAAAGTTGGATATTTTCCATCACCCGATGCTCATTATATAGGTATCTAGTATAATATAATCATATATCTAGGTTGCGATGGTCTGTGGTCATGATCACAATATTCACAATGTCAAATGCCACAACTTTGACACCTCCACTGACCGTTAATTATCGCCGTGACTCTTGCGACCACTTTTCCATACTTTGTAAAATCTTATGCTGTCTCTGTTGTATCTCTTACATATTCCTAAATCCTAAGACGCTTACCTCCAGGGTGGGACCCAGGCGGACCGCCCGGGTGAGGGCCTCTCATCCCCGGGTTGTTGGGACCAGGCGGCGTTGACCTCGTCTTTGACTGGCTCTCGAACTGATTGAGTGCCTGTAGGAAACATTCGCGTCGTACAACGAGACCCCTCTAAGTTCTCAATTTAAGTTTAAAGGCGCCACAATTTATCGGGCGACTAATAAACCTGTCTTTAAAATAACAAATTTACTGTTTGGCCTGAAATGCGTGCTGTTATAGTTGTCAAACCTTAAAATAATCCATCCTATTAAGTCGTACCTTATGTAGTTACATTTAACGATACCTAACTTAGAATTGTAAAAAAGGGTAAACTTTTAAAGCCAATAAAAAATGGTGTAGGTACGTAGCAGTTTTTACAGAACTTTGCCCACAATAAAACTATGTCACCATTAGGTGCTAAACTTTAGGTAAGCGTAACTGTTATCATAGGTGTGATAGTTATTAAGAGGTGAAATGAAAGTAGCAGTCTATAATTTTAGTTTTAGTTACCTATCTATAATTTGATAAAATACAAATACGGCTTCCCATGGGGTGTAATTCAGGTTTAGCGTCATTTTTTCGACGCCGCTCTCAAGTCATTTGAACCTTTGTATAAGGACACTGTTGGGGTCTAAGACCGTCCATAGATGAGACTATAATATTATTTTAATGTCCCTTATACACTCTACACCTGATTTGTATTATATTATTTGGTAACGAGACGAGCTGGTCGTTTGCCTGATGGTAAGCATAACGCCGGCCCATAACAATTGCAGTGCCACCCAGAACTTTGAAACACAAAGGCCTGCGCGGCACTGCAGTGCGCTCGTTACCCTGAGACATTAGGTATTAAGTCGCATAAGCCCAGTAATTTCACTGGAAACTCTGCTCATCAAACCGGATCACAGTAATGCTTGCACACTACTGCTTGGCGGCAGACTTCACGAGCATATTGGCAACTTGCCATAAATCGTTATTTTGCGTCCTTAGGTGAGATAGTATTTATTTACCTGTTTAGTGGGCAAGGTGACAACAGGGTGCTGTCCATGGATCTCTTTTTTAGGCAGACGGTCCATCACCATTCGGAAGGACTGGTCCGAACCTAGAGATATGACGCAGAACCCCTTGGATTGTCCATTTGCCCTATTCTCGAAGAACTTTACATCTTGGAAGTCCGTGACGCCGACATCTGCGATCGCATTGGCTATATCTTGATCCGTGGCCCACTGAAAAAAGCGTTATCCAAAACTCAACCAACCGAAAGCTACAGAATGAGACTGGCTCATTTGCGAGATATATGCATGCTCTGTTACATACCTCTTGGCATAAAAAAATCTTCACAAAAAAAACGACACGGTCCTAATTTCCTAAGAGAAATAAACGTATCTAACGTTCGCGATAACTTTATCAGAATTGACTATAAACAAGTGTGGAGACCCGACTCCCAAAAATATGTAATATACCTACTACGATTCTTTTTTTTTTGTAATCATTCAATTTAACGTACACTAAGCTTTCGCCAAATCATTTACTTTAATTCATAATTAAACAATTCGATTCACTCATCCGGCTTCCGCAACAGGAGACGTTGGGATAAAAGAAAGAGTTTTCTTTGTCACCATGTTTTTATTACCATTTAGTTAATATCACAGATTTTAATTACCAAAATATCACTATAGAATTTAAATTAGGCAGTGCACAGACTGCGGAAACGTATTTACAGAGTGGGAATGAGACCCTCGAAACATCTGAGAAGGCCAAACACTACACGAATTTTTAATTACAATAGTGTTATGATTATTATGTTTGGAAAAAAACATGTTTTAAAACTTAATTAATGATTTCGATAAGTAATTAAATTCACAATATCATCAGTAATTTTACAAGATATTATATTTATCAATGGGCGATTCAAAATGTAATTCAATTTTTATCCATTAAGTTAAACATTTCCGAATAGTCGCAAAAGCCGAAAGGCATTAAACGTTTACACTATAAAATTACTAGAACATTACCATTTTATAAGATACAAACCCTAATCGACGCTAACTCAAGAGCATACATGTTTTTTGCAAGTTGTCTCAAATTAAATATAAAGAATGAAGAAGTATAGGTAATACAAACTTTAAGTTATTTAGTACCACACTGAGAATAAAATATATGGTGTTATCCGAATAGATCTAATTTCTAAAAATACAACTTTAACCCGAAATACGAGAGTTTATTTCCGTAAAGTTTCAGACACTTCAATAAATATAATGTACACACGAAAGTGTACATTTTGAAAATCAATACATTACCAACAAAAAAAATTGTATAATTCCACATACTTTGGCGAAACAGCACAAATTACTATGTTCAATATAAGAATACAATATCATCAGAACATGATAAAATAGAAATAAATACATTACTACGCAAAAAAAAAATCAAGCTAAAACCTCTTACCTCAGTGAACCTGATAAAACAAATCATTAGTTAAATTATACATACAAGGAAACCAGAATATAAAACCAACCAGTGAGATATTCTGGTAAGTAACAAGCATTTTTAAACAAGCAGTTAAAATTTCACCTTGCACTATGTACTTCAAATTTTTAAGGTAACAAAATTATCATAGATTTTCACTATCATTTGGGAATTTTCTTAAAACAAACACATTGATATTAAGCCAGAATTTTTATAAAGTATTTACAATGCCAGACCGGAGAAGTGGCAATATTGTAGAAAAGAGATGTTTCTACGACCTTATTTAAAAACAGAAGCCATACTAACAAATTGAGAAGTGAGAGAGTAATTATTATGTTTATTATAAATGATGTTATCAACAAAGTCCACATCACAAAAATCTTTAGCAGCTTTGTCTGAATGCCCAAAATACAATGCTGAAATACTTGGCCAGAAATGTCAGGGTAGTCGAAACATTTTATGACAGTATCTGACCAAGTATCCAGTTAGCATAGTAATAAACTACAATGATCATTAGGATAGCCCAAGTTTCAGTTACAAAACATCTAACCTACCACCTGTGATTCAGATGCCAAGTTTTACCTAAATGTAAAACAAGGTATAAATGTGATTAATAAATCTACATTCAGGGATGTTTATTTTTAAATGGAGGATAATATAATCAATTATATTTATATACATTTACTTATTCACTTATCATTCATCGACATTCATACTTCAATTTTGGTAAAATAATATATTTATATAATGGTGATTTGATTATAGTAGGAAAATAACCGTAGATATAGAGATATTTCCATATTTAGATTATGGTTTGCACAAATAAGTACTTACCCATTGTGTAACAAATATTAAAAACTCTACAGTGAAAGTAAATTATTTGTTCTGTTCATTTACAAGTTAAATAGGTGTTCAATTAATTTTGATGACAATTGCGGGACTTAACCCCAATATCACAAATAAAAACCTAACCTTAAACATTCATAATACTTTTCTTATGCTTAGCTCGATTTTTGTATAGTAAGTTTTTTTTCATACAAATTTTTATCATATTGCCATCAAAAGAAAATCCTTATATTTAAGGTACTATTAGTAAAATTGGGTATTAAACAAGTGAAATTAAACTAATTAAAATAAATAATGAAGCTAGACATTTACCCTATTTAGTATTAACTATCTATTATTATGGTTAAATCTATATATACATTCACAATTTACCACATTTTTCTACATTTGTACGAACCATGAATGAATCTTCAAAAACGATGCAAATATCTCTGTATCAAAATACCCACAAAATATTGATCGTTCACAAAATATGATGATGAAATAATAATAAAGTACATACATATATCATTAACTCTGCAAACAGCAGATTGTGCAATGCATCTAATAAAAAAAAACTTGGATAGTCGATAACTATGAACCAAAATGTGTCAATAGGGCTAAACTGATTTGTGGTAATTATAATGGAGAAATTACCAAATAAATTGAGTAAGTAATTGTGTAAGGTCATACATGCTAATGTTTTGGCTACTGTTTATAGTGATATCAAACATTTTAGTAGAAAAGAGGAATGATAACTTTAAAAGGACATTTTAGAACATAATGCTGTGCTAGTAGTATTATGTTTCATGAATATGTATACCAGGATGTCACTACTAATTTTAGAAGACATTTAAACCCATTTAAAGGAGAATGAGCAAAACTTACAGACTGGTCTACCTACTTAAAACTAATGCCATGTATGAAAATAAGTCGCTCTCTACTAAAGTGTGGAAACATGTAATATTTTGAACGAATGTTGTTGTTGAAGCCTTTGCACATCAAACTGATAGGTATACCCTTTAAATAGAATATTAACGTACAATGGACATATTATTACTAACTAGCTATCTCTCCAAGGCATGAAATGCTATTATCATCAAAAATCACATTGTTGATGTCGGACCCAAGATAAATAGCTCAAAATTAAAATTACATGACTTGTAGGTCCATTTAAATGGAATATTATTAAAATGAATATATACCTCTCAGTTAATTGCTATCATAGTCACAATTTCACAACACTTAAAAACACACAACTTACATTTTCGCAGCCATATACAAAAATTAAATACAAAAAGACTTTAATCATCGTAAAAATCATAAGTGTTGACTGTTGGGTAGGTAAACCAACTTGCCCATTCTCCTTTAGTTTGAATACCATTCTAGAAAATAAATTCTCTAAACATAAATTAAAATTAAGATTTCATAATTAGGTTTAGGATTTAATGGAATACACCAGACTCAACAAAATTGACAAAATTAATGTTTTCCAGTTATAAAGACAGTTTTGTTCCTGTAATTGGCCATATTTTTAGAGAGTGATCTAACTTTACCATACATAAAAGTAACAATCACGTAGGTATGTAATAAAGCTGAACAATCAGCAATTTTGGACAATCACACAAACATTTTTGAAAATACGGAGCCAGTGTCAACACTAGAGCTCTATGAAATGCTATCATAAATTCCCAGGGGAGAATGAAGTACTCTTATAGTATTGTTTAGTAATACAACGGTGAATAAATAATTTTAGCAGCAAAAACATATGTCCTTTTTTTCTATTAGAAATTTAAAATGTCTAGAACCATTGGTAACAACAGCAATATTAAGCCATGTTTTTGCTAACAATACTTTTTTAGTATAGTAAAAGTTTTGCGACAAAATTGTTATATAAAAATCATTATCAAACAAAAATTCTCAAAACTTTTACGATATAATTATGTGGATAATTTTTAAAATATATGTGAAATATTAAAATAGGTTTCGCACCTCCATTAGGAGTATGTACGGTGTTTTTTATAGTAATTGTGCTGCTAGAATGATTTTATGGCAAAGCCGTTATGACAAGTTTGCACTCAATAATTGAGTTTATTGACAGGAGTCAAAACAAGGAAGAAATATACTTACAGAGGGACACTTAAAATATACACAGCTATAACTTTAACAGCAGCAACTAATAATATTCACAAAATATCAATTTTATAAATTTATAATTATTATGATATTGAAACATAATAATGAACTGTCACTTTCGTGTAATGTATAATATGTGGTTTTAAATTAACACAATTTCAAAATGTGAATAGGAAAGCATGGGTTAGCAATGCTATTACTTAAGAAGAACAATTCTTTTAAAGCCTTACAAAACAATTCAATACCTTCCTACATACAAGTTGTTGCAATACTAATAATTTTTTACACCATTTTTACATTTGATTGAGACTTTACCATAAAAAACCATATTCTAGGAACCTCTAAAGCAGCACAAGTACTATGTTTGTATACTTACTTTAACGTTTGTACTATTAAACTATAACTAATTAATGCCACATTTACACCAACTCAGTACTTGGTCGAAACAGTTCTATAAATAGTTTCAAAGTAAAGACCAAAAAAACATAAGTAAATACTACGAAGAAAAGTTTAAGACTCCATTGTTGTGGTCATGATCTAGCAGTGTAACTGCCAAACAAAGCAAATTGGACATGCTTGAAGGTCAAAAAGCAGCAACAATGAAATTCATAGCTGTTTTTCATAGTATTTGTTGTGTCTTACTCATAAACACTTGCAAATTCAGGATGAGATCAGAAATGTTAGTGAATTGATTGAATAGGCAATTGTCAAGTATTTAAACGCAAGCCACTGTTTGGTCCAAGTATTCAGTTGATGTTATAGCATATAATGAAGAAACAAATGAAACACATTCCTGAATAAAACATTAACCAGGCTAACCAATTGTCAAATATCTAAAATACATAATGGTGTCACAGTTATATCTTTTATGTGTTCAATATTAGATGTTACTGCGTAAAACAACTGTAACATCATTATAGTAAACAGTTAGCAGAATTGGCTCGTAGTTAACTAAATTATTGGGAAATTCATAACGTTGTTTTGTATTTATACTTGTAGGTAGTTCATGGAGTTTCCAAACATTTGGATATTGAATATCAAAAACTTTACTTGAAAAATTAAACTGAGCTCTCAAGGATGTTTCACTTGCTTATTCACTAAAGTAAGTCTGCCACAAGTAGCTGGTAATTATTACTGGAACTATTTTTTCATAAATAACCAAAAATTAACAAACAAGATATCTACTTTACTATGTAGTATGTACTTTCAAGTTGAATGAATTGTTTTTTCTAATCACAAACAACAAAATAACTGTCAATGCTGCAGCACAAAAAGTATCTATACAAAGGTCTAAAACAACTGCAGGACTTTTTTGTGTACATTTGAGGCCATGAAAGTCCCAAGCAAATACTATTGAAAGTAAACCTTAACCATCATCCTACAACACTTCTAACAATTCCAGTAATAGCACCAGTTAGAAGCTGTTCGCCAAACAACCTGCACGTCATGTGAAACCTCAGTTATATGTATGAATAGATATCGAATATCGATTTTTGGCAAAAGTGCGTTGTAATGTTGAACGCTTGAAGTATGTAGCAGACTTAAGATCTCTATTTTCGAATGAAAATGAAGATCAAAACAAAAACAGATCCTATATTTACATTACAAACTAAATAGAACAAAATCGTGTACGAACCCAGGTTAGGTTGCCGATGTAAAGTTGGAAGCGGCGGCCATGATGTCCGTGGCTTGGGCCGTTGTTGTGGTAAGGAACGTTGCCGTTGGTCTCCTCTGGCGCGTGCTGTGAAGACACCGAGTTCGGAGGGCCGTCACCGTCTTCGGGCTTCGATGCAGGTGCAGCGATCACGTCGTCATACAAATCCACGTTCTCGCCGCCAAATTCGTCCTGAAAGACGCCGCAAACGCCCACTTCAGATGACATTGCCAACATCAACAAAACACCATGATATACTTCTAACGAATTATCACCATTGTAAAGATTGTAATTGGGATCTATTTTTCATATTTCTGCTTACCTGGCGATTAAAATCAGATTCAATATCATCAGCGTACAAATCTATATCCACTCCTCCATCCGCCATTTTGCGAATTGTGCGGACTGCCGGATGCGATGCTGAACTTGCTGAAGTTTTGTACGGATTTATGAACGGAATGAAATGAACAGAACGGAAGTCGAGTTTTTTTTTTCATTTATATCTTGACCTGGATACATCGTACATGGAAGTTCATTCAGTGCTGCCAGTTTCTAAAAATATTTCTCTCTGAGGTATAGCCGAAAACTTTTTAAATCCTTTATTCATTAACTAGTAAGAGCTTCTAGCTTAGAATTAGGAAAAAATTTAGCATCGCCATGGCGTGACAACGAATTTATATTCAAGTAACAAAATTTCATCAAATACAAATTCATAATTATTGACAGTTCAACTTGAGTGGTACCAAACATAACGCAAGCTTAGCAGTGGACATAAGCTATTATAACAATAAAATATAGCCCATATCGCTCAGGGATTGAGTAAGTTTCTATCAGTAAAAGAATTTTCAGAAACAGATCAGTGGTGTCAGGAATTTCCGCCTCCTCCGTAGGGCGGGCACAGAGTAGTAAGTACTTACTTAATTTATAAAGGTTCAAAATACATTCTTATGCATAGATATTTTAGCATTATTTTACCAGATATATGGTCAGAAAAAAATATTACGCCATAGACAAGTCTGGATTTTAAAATACAAAAAATCCTAACAATATCTTTAAAAATATAATGCCTCTAAAAATCCCAACTCACACATTTTCTCCCTAAATTT
The DNA here is from genome assembly GCA_907269065.1 of Crocallis elinguaria. Classification (NCBI taxonomy): domain Eukaryota; kingdom Metazoa; phylum Arthropoda; class Insecta; order Lepidoptera; family Geometridae; genus Crocallis; species Crocallis elinguaria. The sequence continues at coordinate 8,452,626 of OU026076.1, forward strand.
AAGGGAAAACCTGTAAGTTGACAACCCTGACTTCATTAGTGATGTACATTGTGCTAGATTGTGCATCGAATCATAGATATAAAATTGTGATGTCCTCTCTACAATTTTAAAATCTATTTTCTATACAATATTACATTATAATTATATATCGATTTTCTTTATGAATACATCGCTTTCCCATTCGTTTCATCCTATTGGATTTGATACCAAACATCTATTAATGCGTCCGTCATGTTTTTTGGGTTTTTATATCTATTATCCTATTGTTACATTATTAAATTTAATATTTTGTACTTACAGCTAACCTAACCCCCTTATTCATAAATGCTCAATAAGACAATCAATGCTATAAACTGCTCTGTCGACATCTCATTGACGGTAGGTGTTACGCGTGAAAACGAAACGAAACACTTTCTAGTAATAGTAGGGTTACTGAACGTTTATGAATAAAGGGATTAGGCTCTTAGTAATAAAAACTGCCTAAACGGTTGTTTAGGCAGTGGGTTTAACTATGCACTGTATAAGATGTTAAGCCGCTGTTTAGTGATTCCCTATTAATAAAAACCGTAAAACAACCGGATACAAAGACCGAAAGACTGTATCTTTTAAATCTTTTGAATGTGATTATTTTATTTCTTTCTAGTGTGACCATTTGTGGCAGATTTGTGCCATTTGGGTTGATTAGATTCTTATGAATTCTCAGATTATTATGTTAACGATTTCTGAAACACCGCTGGTTTTGTCACATTTGGGAGTAGTCAACAAAATCTAGAAAATAAATAAACGATTTTAACTGTCAATTTTATCGAATTTTATTTATCGAAAAGATCCGTACTCGCGCCGCAGTACTGGTATTATAATAAGGTAAAGTTTGTTTGTTACTACCGATAACCTCAAAGAAAATCAAAATCTTTTGTTCATTAATTAACAATAAAGCCCATTTGATCATTTTTGAGCAGATCTAGCCCCTATTTGCCATGTTAGGGCAGATTTAGCCCTATTTTAAATTGGATTTAGCCCCAACCCCTTCCACAGAACATATAATAAACTACGTCCCCTTGATACCGAGTTGGCAGCATTGCCTACGAGTATTATTAACGAATGGTATCCCTTGTCCACTGCTTAGCAAGTTAAACAAGGTGTGGAGGTAGTTTAACTTGACAGTTGATAAACATCCAATTTTTAACCATTGCTTAGCGCTAAATTGCGTTTATTAATCCAAATTTCCTTAAACGATGGTTTAAACCACTGTTTAATTTTTAAATATCTTTTAATTAAGAACCTTCGATTCTTATTAATAAATTACAATGTTAAACGGTTCAATAGTTAACTATGCTTTGTCTCTTTCAATTCCATTTAAAACTTGTCTTCAACTAATCTAATAATCGAGAAGTAGGTATCCATTTCGAAACGATAGTTTCACAACCAATCGCTAAACACATTTTCCGAACGTCACTAGGCGGAAGATATACATACTAAACTTATTATGATCTGTGGTACAAACCGTACAACTGCAATGCCCGCTAAATACAAAGTTCGTATTACAAACATGAATTTGAACATTTTGAATGCCTCAAGAATAAGCAATATTAGAATTACTTGAAATATATTAGTTACATTCAAAATATATGTATGCTTATAAAATAGACAACAAGAAATAGGTAAAAGATACAACCTGGAAAAACTAATTTTAATTTATATGTTCGACAATAGATGGCGAAAATGTCATTTATTTTACTTGATTGGTAATAAATAAATTATGATATTTGTGTTGTTTTTATCACATGATGCGCTAATAACAAAATACTAGTAATAGATAGTGCAGATTTTTACTTTTCGCAGTTCTATCTACATAATAATTTTAGTTATTAATTATTTAGTTCTCTGATGCTAGATAGCGCCATCTATCAGCTTCATTTCGTACGTTTATCGTACAATTTATTTGTTAATGTAATGTGCTGCCATCTTCCAAGTGCTTCTGAACGTGAACTGTCACAAATGGCATGCGCCGGGGGGGACTGAGCGGAGAGGGGGGCGTCCACCCCTCGCCATTTTCTGTCAAGCTTGAAGCTAAACTCAATCAAGTTAGCTTCTGTCAGTCGCTGTGTTTGTGTATGGTGTTGTGAAAAATTATCTGTGCTAATGAATCTCAATGGGAAATCGTGTTGATTACGACTCGAAACGATGGGTCGGTTATTGTTTGTGTGGCTTTAATGCATCTCGCGATCAGTGATGATGATCGAGTGATTGGTTTAGTGTTTGTGTTATATGGTGGGCTCTCACGACAACAGTGAGATCCTTTCTTTGGATACATCGTCAGCAAGACGACGTCGAACCTCGGGACAGGCAGGTGACCCATCATGTCGGCAAAAAACATACCAGGAGATAAGGTAAACACCTTGGAAAGACCTAGCAACGTTGGCTACGGTTTGGTTGTAAAGGTCATTCATTTATTCTATGGTCATTTTTTTCTATGACCGCTCCTTTCTCTCAAAGCGTGGACTTCACTACGTAAGAAAGCTACCCACCGACAATTTACTAAGTTAGCTCTAAAACGATACCTATGGGCACAGTGAACACTGAACAGTCTGTGTCAATGTTGTTATTTTTAGTGTTACCATGCATCCCAACGAAGCCAACTTTTTTGAAAGACTAAAAGTTTACACTCACTATTACTTAATTACTTTTATCAAAACTAAAAATTAAACCATTCAATAAATACATGTGTACATTTTGAAATGCAAATTGTATTTGGCTCTGTTCTTTTAACATAATTTTTTTTTTTATTAATAATTATGTTTTTAGACATAATAAATACAATAAAATTGTCTAGGAAAATTACACTTGGTTTCTAGTGCTTATATTTGTATGTAGTACCTACCTACACATTATGTGGGTAGATTCCTTCGTAAAGTAAAACTGAATGCCTCTAGCGACTCACAGACTACAGTGTGGTCCTACTTGCAATTTGTAGATAAATATGTGAGAGCTCGCAGCAGATTGGAACAACAAAGTTTAAGATAGCACTGTGAGTAGAGGATTTAAAGGTGTCCCTCCCAGGTCCCTCCCTAAAAAGTAATTTCAAAATAAACTAGCTAATTACTATATAAGACACATTGTATCTAACCCAGCAAGTAGTTCAAATTTACACACCTACCAATTGAGTAATCTAGGTCCAAGTGTGTCCTAGAATTTTCTATTAGACTAGTCTATTCATTAATTATAATTATTAAAATGATTATTTACTTATTTGACACCAAGCTGGTAAATTCGAACGCCAGACCATCTGCCATGATGATCAATGACAATTTTGTGAATGGTGTGGTTGACTTCAGGAGAATGATTGGCTACATAAGTCCACACACATGCACATAGAACAAAATTAACCATAGGGTTGATTGCAGTGGCTAAAATGACATCATTATCACCTTAAATATACATAGGCTTAGCATGTTCACCTTCTTTGACCAAATGACCAAATTGACACAGTTACCTACAGTAGGTGAGATTGTGGTTACACCGGTACAACATTAACCACACCATCGTCATCCCATCCTAACCATTTTGGCTTACAGTGATGGCTACTGACAGGATTAGCTTTCATTTGTGGCTAATCCTGTCTATTGTCTATATATATATGTTAGCGAAATGGCTGACAGCCAATTTAATATTAACAATGTAACAGTAAAAATGTAACACCATCGATAAATGTTCAAAAATCCAATCCATTTCAAAACTACGAACAAAGTCACAATTAATGTTAAATGCAAGTAACGGCAGTTTGTAACGCTGTTTCTTGGCGGTGTACACAAAAAATATATGTGGTAAACATTAATGGCTAATATTCTCAAGGAGGCAGGAGGCTGGCAGGATAAGAAAAAATTGCCTAAACGTAAACAGGATGTTTGTATAACACACTGCACTACCCAGCGACCCCAATGACAAACGACTGGTCCGATTTTGAATTTGAAATTTCTTTGTGACCAATCTGGTCCTTTCAAATAAAGAAAGAATTTTCCGAATTAGTTTATAAATGATGAAAGTTCTGACTTCTGAGGTAACAATTAAAAAATACAACCATATTGAGAACCTCCTCCTTTTCTAGAAATCGGTAAATAAAAATAATGTGTGTCCAAAAAATAAAAATAATGTGATACAACGATCTATTTCGCGCTCAGTGGGCACTACCTACTCGCGACGCAGAATGACTGAAAAATGTGGCGATGGCGCGCCGGTAATGGAATGACCGTCTGTGGGCTCGAAAGGCTCATGATTTTAGGGTAAACGGGAAGTACCCTATAGGTTTTGATTCTTGACAGTCATCAGACAGACAGAAAGGCGTAAGGTTGTCTTTTTTCCTTTTGAGGCACGGAACCCTAAAAAGAACCCCATAACTACATAATGTAAAATAATTATATATTCCTATAACCGGTACCTGTTTAAAAATCTATAACCTGCGCGCTATCGCACTCTATCGCTACTGTTCTTTGTCGCGCTCGCGAATAGACTTCTCGCTTGACCGCTTCGACGAACGGTTGTTTATACATACATGAAGGCCGTGTACATTTTCGATATCTTTTTAAAAGTAGGTCAAACAGCAGAGGTCGGAAAGTAAATCGCAGCTTAAAACACCCAAATGCGGAGGTCCTGTCCTTTATACAATAAGCCAGCAGGGCCGCATTTTGCGGGCATGAGGGCTCGAAGTGAAACTGCAGATTATGCCGACATAAATTTCCGAATTCATGCCATTTTCCCGGAGTTTTTCTTGAGCAATGGCTTACTGTCTACAGTTCTACACGATTTGGGACCAAATATCCGGTTCTTTCAGCTTTGCATTATGGCTTTCTTTTCTCTGCAAGTAAGTGGGTTTAAATTACTTTGCCGAGAGAAAGTGTGTAAAGTAATGAACTGCAAAGTAGTAAGTATTAGTATAATTTCGCTTTTTTATTGATATATATGTTGCAGTCAAAACTCTTAATCATTCAAAAGTACTTTTAACTGAAAAAACAAGCAAAAGTAATTTTGACTGACCAGGTTGGTCGAAAGTAATTTTGTCTGAAAACATTGGTTAATAATACTTTTGACTGCAAATTTGCGGTTAAAAATGGTTTTAACTGGCCTCTTAGTCAAAACTACTTTCAACTGCTAGAGTATCAGTCAAAATCACTTTAACTGGTTAGAATGTAAATAAAAGTATATAATTAGAAGATCACCTCCATTGAGCAACGCTATAACTACCAAAAATAAAAATAAAAAATGAAATGTCGATGGAATCCACATGGGGATTAATGAAAGTGGAAAACACTCGATTTTTTTTGTATGTACCATATTATAACGAAACGATTTGGCCGTTTGCCCGATGGTAAGCATTACGCCGGCCTATAACAATTGCAGTGCCACTCAGAACTTTGAAACAGAATATTTTACCTAAAAAACTTTTTAAGTGAAGCTTAGCTGTTATGTACACGCTTTAACCATCCAACATAGAACAAAAGGAGAAGATGAAAATATACCTACAAAGTTAGCTCATAAATAAAGCCATAATATTGTAAGGCACGGACATACAATCTATAGCGAGTATTCGCGGGGCATGCCAAGGGCAAGGCGCTTGGTTAAAAAAACAGCCATACAAAATAAAAGAATTATTGTGAGCTGTCGTAATATAATACTTTGACAACATGAAATCAGCACCCTATTGTTAAAATACCTCCACGGACATGCTGTATTTACACGCATGTGTAAGATTAGACAGGGTAAAACTAACAGGGGTGGCGCGTTCTTATTAACGGCCTGTCAAACGTGTTATATTCTAATCTCGTTTAAATCAGAGTTACAGGGCTGGAAAAATCGAAGTTGGGTACCTATACTAAGTTTAAGATTTAAAAAAATATATATCTACAATAAATTACTGCTATACTTTGTTGCCTTATAAGTATAACGCAAGCGAGGAATGAAACTACAATAATTAGGTATGTATGTAAATGAGTCACTTTAACTATCATACAAAATGACTGTACATCCTTATTAAATGCCTATTTCACGAAGTTAAACAAAGGGCGCGAACTTTCTAAGAAATGTTGAAGATCATACACTTAGTTTACTTTGTGCTCAGTGACCATAACAAAGAGGTATTGTGTAGCTACTTAGAAGTGAAAAGAAAAAGCAATCGAGTGTGGCGAGTAAAAGCGATAGAATAATTGAGAAACTTGCTTCCAAAACTGGCTTGTGGTTTGTATAATTGATTGGGAGGGCATTGAAGTTTTAGAAATGACTTTGGCTTTGGAAATGAATTAAGAGACGATTTTTTAGCTACTTTATTAGGACCAGAGAAGAGCATCACAAAGAAATTTAATATTCAAGTAGGTTTGTACATATAATATCAATATTAATCGATATGATAACGTTTGACTGCTATCTGGTTTGATCTTAAGCTGTGATGGTGTAAACGAAGATGCTAGATACTAAGCTAGACCTAGATTAGGACTGGCCTTTTGAAACCTGATATTTTCTCAAAGCAGGTAACGCAGGCTCAAGTTACGTCACCGCGATACCACTTTGTCATACATCGTCAAGTGGTCACCTAAAGGGAATTCGTATTGTGACTCCGTGGCGAATTTCAATAATTGATTTTTTTGACCATTTTCTATGAAAATACGTGCAATGGTTCTCAAAATAGGAATAAATGTCAAATATAGCAGTTTTATGAAGTCTTACTTATCTACGTGAACATTTTACGATTTATGAAATTGACCATAATATGATATTATGATTCGGGTAAAGTGGTATTTTCAGCCCCGCTGTCCTCTCTTGTGTCATATTTTGTGCTGTCAGCCTTTACGTAGATTACCATTGGTTGCATCGCCAACGCGATGCGAAAGTAATACCCAAGGAAATTAAAGGTTTCCTTAAATATTCTTCACAAATTAACCGCGGCAATGAAGATAGCAAAAACTCGTCGTCCGGTACATTTTGTCGTGCCGCTTGGGAACATCGAGCGAGGTGAAAACAGGACCCAAAGAAGCATCGTACTCTAAATGAGGGGAGGTTCCATCCCTCGAGACATCCGGGTACGCAAACACTTTTAATAAAACCAAGAAATTCGTCCGTATCTTCTTAGGAAAAAAAACAATGGAAGAAAATTAAGAAGCGCCATTTCGCACAGGATGTTGGGAAAATTAATTTTTTGGCCGTTCTTTTTTGGTTACCTACGTGTAATATTGTAATTTCTTTTTTAATGGTATAATTGGAAAGTCATTTTAGTTGACTCCGTGGCAAAGTTGGCAGTAACTAGTAACATTGAAAGTTATGCCGGAAAAATCGACAGCCGCAGCGCAGCTAGTATTAGTAAAGATATATTTAATAAGTAAATGAGATTAAATTGATAAAACTCTCTATTAAATTTCGAATCCTTACTTCCCCATTTTTAGCATAGATTTATGGGCCAGAAAATACTTTGGCCCATAAACTATCTTTATGCGAGTGACATAGGCGTACTTTTTGCCGGAGAATGCTTTGACCCATAAACTATCTCTATGTGCGTGACGTAGGCCTACTTTTTGCCGGAGAAAGCTTTAACCCATAAACCATCTCTGTGTGAGTGACATAGGCGTAATTTTTTTTGGCGGATAATGTTTTGAACCATAAACTATTTCAATGCGAGTGACATAGGCGTACTTTTTTCCGGAGAATGCTTTGGCCCATAAACTATCTCTATGTGCGTGACGTAGGCGTACTTTTTGCCGGAGAATGCTTTGGCCCATAAACTATTTCTATGTGAGTGACATAGGCGTACTTTTTGGCGGAAAATGTTTTGACCCATAAACCATCTCTATTTGAGTGACATAGGCGTACTTTTTGCCGGAGAATGCTTTGACCCATAAACTTTCTCTACGTTAGGTGGTTATAAAATAAGACATAATTATGTAGGTACCGCTTATTTTGGGAACGACAAACCAGTTTACAAATTATACAGCGCGATGTATTTCTCTTTGAATGAACATTTATCACGGCCATCACAATAACAGCTGTATTCATAACGCGGATGATGGACCATCGATATGTAATCCCGGCCAAAGTTTACAACAGCAACATTCGCTGTGGGCGATTGTTACAAGTTACATCACGTTTAGGTCGTGTTCACACTACACCTACGAGTCGATATGAGTACGATAAATGAATGCCTCGAGTTATAAATTTTTGGCCGGTGTGAGTATTGGTCCTGCAAGTCCTGCTCAACATTTTTTATGTCCAGCTAGCTAAATGTAATATATATTCAGCTACATACTTGTACATCACAAGAGTGAGAGGACCGGAGCGTACGCGTACTCAGAGCGGGAGGTCTAGACAAAGTCAATTTCTATAATCGTTATCGACAGTAGAAAACTTAAAGATGTATGGAATTTACATTACCATGCGAATGTGACTTATCGATTCATTTATTATGTCCATTGATAAAAGTCTATTAAATAATCCTTACTTCCCGATTTTTAGTATAGTTTTATGGGCCGGAGAATGCTTTGGCCCATAAGCAATCATTATCTATGTGAGTGACACAGGCGTACTTTATATTTACAAAGTATCGAAATACCGATTATAGAAATTGATTGTCTAGGCCCACAAACCAGTTATGAAATTTGGCATTGGCATAATTTATTACATAATTTTAAATTTCACCTATCTCATCAATTCAAAAAGTCGCAGCTGCTTGAATAAACATTGCACGCTATGTTTATAAATTTAAATCATCTCCCACAATTTTGTTTTTCAATTCGTATTTTAGAAGACACAAATGACACAACAATATCAAAAGCATCTCCCATTTTTCAATGACCCAATTTAAAAAATAATAAATAATAATAATAATAAACGCTTACACTCATACCCCGCACTAGGATTCACTGTGTCGCAGGTGGCATGGACACACACAGATACACATCACAAATATCCAAGACCCGAGAACAAACTTTATGCTTACACAAAATCTGCCCCGGCCGGGAATCGAACTCGGGACCCCTCGCTTTGCAGGCAGGGTTACTACCAACTTAGCTACGGAGCCGTCAAAAAGTTACGGAAGTTACGTGTGTCTTGATTGTATTTTTTTATTTGAAACCCGCGATAGAGATCAGCTGCGACCTAACTGTCCTAACTACTATTGGGCCAGTATCAGTTCATTCATGTGAATACCCCTTAGCATATGAATGGTCTACAACACATCTGATGACTCAGGTGACATGGCTATAATGGAAGACTCAACGTTTCATTACTATCACACCCACGTCTTGTCACGTACTAAATAGCTGTTAATACAGAGATCTTAATTACTACCGTACACAGTACCTACTATCCATACACGTGTTCCAGGTTAGAAAACTTATTTATTTATAGCCTTTGGAGTGCAATAGAGTGTAATGCAGTGCCTCGCAGGCCTTTGTGTTTCAAAGCTCGGTGTGGGCACTGCAGTTGTTATTGGCTGGCGTTGCGCTTACCATCAGGCAAATGACCAGGTCATCTCGCTATCCAATAGTAGAAAAAAACTGAGTTATATACAACACGTTTCATGCAAACCACTGTGCTCGGTCTCCAAATATATGACACGCTGAATCAGATGATGTGGTCTCATCGCCCCTTTGTGCTCACACTTACGTTGAGGTAGTTTCTAATGATGTCTGATGCTTTACACCGTTTACACCTAAGGGACATGATATAGCCAGCGTTCACAGCACACACGTGGCGAGACCGCGGCAAAATCTATGGCACGAAATGTAGCAACATAAAAATAAAAAATATAACAGGCACGCGCCTTGTACGCTTGCTATTTCAAGCGCCTAATAAGAACAAACACGTTTTGATGTCACGCCCTTAGAGCAGAGTGAATGGCCTCCAAAGATCTCCATTATGATGAGTCAGGTGACAGGCTATATCTCATCGCGCCTTTGTGATCACACCTACGAGCTACGAGGTGTCACGTGAGATGATACACGGGTCCCATTACCGATCGACAATCAAGTTTTCACTGCTTACTATTCTGGTGGTTCGATGAACTTTGGTTTTAAGTGCGGGTAGATTTAAACGTGATTACAGTTATCGTGCAGTACTTTATACTACAGCTCACAAAGAAATAAAACGAGTACCCTAAGGTCGTTTCCACGATGGAAAACATAACGCCTGCACATAATCATTCCAGTGCCACTCAGAACTTGTTAGTGGGAGGACTAACTCTTCTGCGAGTGTCCGTCTGGGTTGTTACCACCGCTTTGCTCGTGAAGTCTGCCGCCAAGCAGTAGTGTGCAAGCATTACTGTGTTCCTGTTTGATGAGCAGAGCATCCAGTGAAATTACTGGGCTTATGAGACTTAATACCTAATGTCTCAGGGTAACGAGCGCACTGCAGTGCCGCGCAGGCCTTTGTGTTTCAAAGTTCTGGGTGGCACTGCAATTGTTATGGGCCGGCGTTATGCTCACCATCAGGCAAGCGACTAGCACGTCTTGTTACCAAATAAAATTAAAAAAAAAAGAGCGTTAAAGCTCAGACGCCTGTGCGGCACTGCAGTGCAGTAACCGATTTTTATCTTGAGGGTGGTAGTTAACCATGCCATGGGTTGCATCTCGATGGTCCCCTTCACCGTAAGCTCATGCTCATTGTAGGATTCGAACCATCGACCTACAAGACCGGCGATCGACGGCACTACCACCGAGCCATCATCGTTTGAACTAACTTCCACATGTGCAAACGTTATAATTATACCAAACGCAATTCACGGAGCCTCTAGCGGTAATTTACGTCAAAAGCCTTACCTTGGCGCCTGTGAAGAACATTAATCATCATAAACAAAAGGAATCATTATTAAAGCCGTAAATTAAGCCTCACAGGTTCCGTTCGCGCCCATCAACTGCAAATTAGTAATATAAGGCTATTAAATTAAGTTAGATTTGGATATATGATTTTAATTTTGTGGCTTGCTAATGGAAAACAACGGTTACCTTGTCTAAGCGAAATTGGTTGGATTACAAACTGTTCTCTAACTGCAAATTCAATACGAAAATGTGGCTTACTGTTTCATTTATACTTTCACAATATTTCACGACGGCACAAATAACCAATGAAGCTTTAAAATTGTCCGCAAAAAGCTTAATGACTCTTTCTGGTAATAATGGTTAATTTGAAACTATCGTGATTGCAAGGAATTTGATACACTCAGAAACGCAAATCCGTTAAAAATTTGAAAGCCATTAGACAGACAAATGGATCTTGGAAACCACCATAAAGCGGAGAGAAAATTTAGAACACGGTAATTTAGAATTGGTCACAAGCTTCAAAACCGCTGCTTTGTTGGACATTCAGTCACATCCAAACGTGGCTGTGTTAGCTATGCAATTAAGCAACTATATTATGTTACCACAAAAGAAGAGTATTTTTGAAACCGTGCAGTAAGAGTCTGTCCGATTGTCTTTCGATCCGTATATAAGAGGATCGATTGGTATGAAAAACGTTTGAGTACCTATCTAAGTCAAATTGGCAATTTTCTTGCTGACTACATTTTCGATTGTAATATTATTTTGGGCGACCCACATTCAGACGAAATTATACAATACTAGCTTCTGCCCGCGGTTTTCACCCGCGTTCCCACAGAGACCGTGTATTTTTCCGGGATAAAAAGTAGCCTATACTATGTTACTCTCCGGTCCATAAACTATGTCTATGCCAAAAATTAAGTCGATCCATGGCTCCGTTACTGCGTGAAAGAAGGACAACAATTCAACAAACACACTTTCGCATTTATAATATTAGTAGGATAGTAGGAAGTAGGATAATATGGGTCTCCTCAGATCAGTCAACCTATGTTATTTTTGTTGAATTGTAATAGTAGGAAATTGTGTTATTTGTTTATTTATCAGAGCAACATAATCGTATTTTAATAAAGTTCGACGTAAGTAGACTCGAAAGTTACAAAAATTAACCAAAACCCATCGATTGAGTCGAGGTAGGCTGGCGTTTGCGTTAGCCTAGAACATCACTGAAGAGGGAAACCTACCCACACTACGTAGTATATAGACTGGATCTCAATTGCGCTGCAATTGAACCATATTGGCATGTTCTAGCTGTTGTTGCCTTATATTACAACTTGAGTGAACATAATATTCCACTACAGACTATAACCATGTCCTTTCAAAACTTTGTTTTGAGAGAGTACTTTTTCTTCGCTTCCCCTAAAAAGACTAAAATCCACACGATAAACGCAGAAGCTAAGATTCCAAGTTACAACAACGCAGCAACAGAATACTCAGCGTGACGAAATCGCTGTTGTACAGTTAACTCTATCCATTGTTCGGATCCAAGAGCCGCGACTGCTCTCGTCATAATTACAGATCGTTAACCGCCGTTTAGCTGACTGCTGACATTGTGACCCAGTTTTTATCAGGTGTTTACAAAAAATAAAAACAAATTTATTCAAAACGATACATCAAAGCTTACAGGAAATACAAATACAGTTATGTGTTAACAATAAAGTTCAGGGGTACACACTTAGGTCGTATCACCGTGCTCTGGAAAGAAGCTGCTGAGAGAGCGGGAGCTCTTCTGACCTCCTAATTCGCAGGTAGAGAGCTGTGCGTCGTAGATGGCGCTTCTGTGCCCATTTTCATCCTCCATAATAAAGGCTGGGTGGCGGAAAATAAGTATGTGTATGTCGCCCGTACAACGCGGTGGATGAAAGAGAGCATAAATACGGAAGTAGGATTCCCTTGGAGTCGTCCCTTTCAGCCCTCTCGCATGAAACTTTGGGGTATGAAAATGGGACACTCAGAGGAGCATCCCCGCATTGCTCATTGCCCATGATGGTGATGAGCATGCGGGGTGGGGTCGGGGGAGGAGTTTTATTCGTCCTTGGACTTGTGAGGTCCGTGACGTGAACACGGGGGTGCTTACCCTCGGTGCCGGGCCTCGAGGTGACGCGCCCGTTGCTCACGCGCGCACTTCTGGTACGGATACGGCGGTGGCGTACACGGAGTACGAAATTGCTGGGCTTGGGGTTCAGGGGACCAGCGCCGTCGGGACCGCGGAAGACTTCAAAGCGTTCCCGCAGTCTCGGAAGAAAAAAGTGAACAGTGTCAGTCTGCCATAACTTCTCTGTCACCCCCGCAGCAGAGGAGTTTCCATGAAGATTTCCAAACGAAAAACAAAGGTCGTATCACCGGCAAGAGTCCCCTGTTCCTGATCTAAGATTTAAATGAAATAGGCTTCTGGGTGAGTTTGGCTGTTTTTTCCTTTTTACAACCAAAACCAAGGCTACATGCGTATATTATAGATGGCATGAGAAGTGATGAAAATAATTCCCGGTGTTCCACAAATAATTCCACAAATTATGGTGTGATGAGCCTGTACTATTAGATACTTATTCTGTGGGTGAGCATAAAATTTGTTCTCGGGTCTTGGAACTCTTGGATGTTTGTGCCTCGCGACCATATTTAATATGGTGGTATTAAAGTAATTTACTTTTTTAGATAGTAGATACAATACAATAATTGTAATTTCAATGAACCATGCTATTTTTAAAATATTTTAATTACCGAACCAATAGCCTCTAAACATGATCAACATTTTATAAACGCCTTAATCATGAGTAAGTAAATTATAAGGCAAATTTAACGACACAACAAAATGCAAGTTGCGTAAAATTTGCCTTCCGTCACGGTTTCTCACAGTGGCCGTATAACTCGAGAGAATAGAAAGCCTGTTGATGAGATATTTTTTCTACAATTTGCGGAGAGGTTCATAATCATTACGAAGGGAACAAAGGACCGTTTTATTGTTCCCGAAAGCAGCGGCTGAGAGTTTGGGGTCTTCACTTCTTCCTTTTTCCGTCGAGACTTTAGCTAAAACAATACACAGCGAGTGTCGTTTTTCAATTAGACATTTGAGGCGTTTAAAAAGGTGTCGACCTAGTAGTTTTTTTTCATAATCTCGACTCAATTTTAGCTGCTTTTTGTCTAAATGTAATTGATTTAAGCGACAGAGACTACGATTTTTTCAGACTGCTATCTCACCTATAGTAACTTTTAAACTTTCGCGATTCGAAAACATTGTTTAATTTTTTTTAGTCTTCTCGTGACCACGATCAATGCAACTTGATCGAAACGTCGAGGTAAATATAAACCTGTGTTTTTATCGCGATTAAGTCCCGTTCTTAAAAGTAAACAATGCTATCTCACCTTACCTTAATAGATACGATAACCATATGGGCGAAGCTGGTGAATATCTGATGATGAAATGATGGTGACCTAGATTTAGACAGGCTCTTAAGTGTAGTTGCACACTGATAGGTCCTCATCGACAGATTTTCTTTGGTTGAATTTTAAACTTGAGGGCAGTAACTAGCCAGGCGAGCACAAGAAAATGCGCTACTACCGTACATGTTTATCATAAAAGAGAAAAAAGACCGTGAGTTAGAATACAATCTCGGTTCACTGCTGGCTAGAATCAAAAGCTTTACAACCTTTACGGTCTTACGTGGTAAAAAAAGCAATACACTTTCATTCAAGTAACCCGACTTTCCCGTCTGATTTTGCATCTATCACAATTTTTATAACCTTCTTTACGATTCTTATATATATCACGCCAGTAATAAACCTGAAGTGGTAAGTTGTATATTGTATACAGAGGTACTGGAACAAAGGAAACAAACGCAATAAAAAGAAATCATCGCCAAGTGAAATACAAAGAAACTCCGAAATTACTGAAGGGTAGGCGAAGAGAGCAATAACAAACACAGTAGATATTAACAGACATCAAAAGATGACGGCTTTGTTGCATATAAGGATTGCTTATTACTTTCCTTTGAAATGAGCGAGATGTCTCTTTAAATTATTTTTCATAGAAATATTTTTTATGCTCGCGAACTCAACATATTTTACATGTTGTACAACAAAGACTATAAATCCTGTTGTACAACCACAATTATGTAATTTATAATTCGCGTCGTTGATAAAACAAGCAAAATGTCTGGGCGTGTGTTGTAAAAGCATATTTTCGTGGAAAAACCGAAGCGTCTACGAAGCTTTTGGGTGTATGAAATATATTTTATAGTATTAACCGACACTAGCGGATGTTCACACAAATATATACTACACAAAAATTTCGCTTCCAACAGGATTCGAACCTGCGTCTTCTCTTCTGGCTATCCGGGCCAGACGCCTTAACCAAATAGGGTATGGGAGCAATCGATGATGGCTGCGAAATTCTTGATATGATGTATTTCTTTTGTTGTGTGATGTTTTGCTTTTGGGTGTATGTTAAGGCTCCGTTATACGCCTTCCTTCTCCTCTAATGGTAAAATAACCACATTGCCGCCTAATTTTACCTTTTATTGTCGTTAGGGCGAAATTGGCCACAAAATTTCAAAATAGACGTGTTGTAACAAATTAAATGGATTTAATTGTAATATATACAAATGTGTAACTTTCCCCGGTGCTTAGCAAATGTTTGAACAGCGAAATGTACTTAGTGGATGCAATGTTGGCACTCAAGGCTTTATTCTGTGATACCAAGCGAAGACTGTAAGCAAATACACACGAGATTTTGAAGCACAATTTAGACGGATAATAAAGCAATGACAAATTCCAAGAAGGGTATTCATCTTTCCAATTGCAGACTGAAGCCATATAATTTATAGCTGGTGCTACCTGAACTAACTCTTCTGTGAGTGTCCGTCTAGGTACAACCTCTTCGCCATACATTAGCTACCTACTATGTGTCGGTTTGATGAGTAAAGTAGTAATACATGATGTCTAAGGGTAGCGACTAGCGAGGGCACAGCAGTAGCGCGCAGACCTTCGTGTTTCAAAGTTTTAGGTGGCACTGCAATCGTTATGGACTGACTTTTGGTAAGATTATTCTTCATATCAGGTTAACGATCAGCTCGTTTCGTTAGAGTTGTATATGTTGCAGTTTCATTAATCCCCATGTGGATTCCATCGACATTGAATTTTTTATTTTTATGTTTGGTAGTTATAGCGTTTGATTACTATTTCTCCTAATCTTAAGTGATGATGTTGTTGATCATGGTGGACTTACTGGACCGAGAATAGTACTGGCTCCGAAGCTTAGATGCGGCAACAAACCGATGGTAACTAGCTAATTCACTTTTAAATGTCGTACCTCCGTGCTATGGTTTGGCCAAGATAATCTTATAAGGTACTGGTCAAATGTTAAAATATTTATAACTAAAACTAACTAAGAGGGCGCAGTGACCCAAAATGAGTCTTGGCCTCCGATAATAAGAGCCGCCACTTCGGTCTGTCTTGCGCCACCTCCTGCCAATTCGCAACTTGGAGTTCGCGCAAGTCCTTGTCGACCTCATCACTCCAGCGGTACCTAGGACGGCCGACTGGTCGTCGACCACTCGGCCGTCCTTGGTACGCTCGTAAAATATTTATAAGAAAACAAAATAAACGCATACTTAGCGTCGCATTAGCTTGAATATACTAAATTCGAATGTGTACGAAATGAAACGAATGCACGAGTGTTGGAAATCTGCACGATCGGCAGACATTTTTCTGTTAGGAGGCTGCCGGCAGTTTCTCTCAGTCGTGCCATTACCTCTCAAATGGCTTCTGCTAGAACTCGCTGAATACACGCTCGATTCTGAATACCTGACATGGAACATTAAACAGTATCATGGATCGAAGGTTTTACGAATCTGCCGCCATAAGTGTTAAATCCGCTTCTGTCACTCTACTCCAGCGGAGGCGCTGAAGCTATAATTATAGCTACTTCGCAGGACCAATGTTCGTACAGGCATACAAATTTAGTTCATATGTCGTATATGTTACTTGACACTACCAGATGAGAAGAACTAATACTCTGCATGGCAAACAAGTATATCTGCCAGTTACGCGTACGAGATGAGTCTAAATCGGTTGCTTCCATAGAGCTTCCAAACTGTTAGCACGTTCTAACTGAACCGGGATCCCCGATGAATATTTAAAGCCGAATAAATTCGTAATATGACATACTTTGCATAAATCCTCAATCAACAACTCGAGTCAGCCTGACATTGAGACTTTGAGACGCAGTACTTTTCAAATGCTTATCTAACCCTGAACTAAATCCAGACGATTGCAAATTTGCACAACAAAAATCTAGACTAAAGTGATATCGTTTAAGAACGCTGAAAGTACTGCTTGATAACTAATAACTATAGAAGCGAATGTTTCTTTTTTAATTTGTTTATTACTATCATAAACATCCCGTAAGGGTTGGCTCTTCAAAACTGCAGTTTCCAACTCGTTAAGATCCTGCGGCAATTTTATATAGCTGATCAACTTTCTTTGTGCCAATATAATCCGATTAAACGTTCTATCTTGGATGTAGTTATCGGTGAACCTGCCAGAACTTGTTCCAGCTTATCAGATTTGACCATCGCAAATCCCAGTAAAATCCCTTTTAAATATGTTTCCATACAATTATGGAAACATAAATATGGAACCTTTAAGGTCACGCCCCGGTAGGCACGCTATTCTTTTCTAGCCGTATGTTTTTGTCTATCAAGATTTATTTTTCTGGCTAGCAAGTTGAATGTACTCGACTCAGTAAATTTTTAGAGTGGTTGACTAAATGAAGTCGTGCGTGTAAACGTAACAAGGGGATCGTCTAGACAAATCGTTGTATCGAGCTCCGAAGCCTGCCTTTGAACAGTTTCAACTAATCGGCACGGACCCTTGCTCCTAACTCGTCATGCGAACTCATTTGCCCGTCCCGGTGACTCATCGGAAAGGCGAGGGACGTGTCCAGACAATTTACATTATTAATGAGGACACCAGATGACCGCTCGTAAACCGAATGAATATGGGCCCAATTGACCACAAAATAGTACTGTAACCTTTCTAACTCTTCGATAACTCATTGTTTCATAGTTGGGATTCTTGAAAGAGCTGCATTGTTCGTTGAAACAATAGAAAGTGTTCAGACAAAGCTGTTCGTAAAGATTAAGGTAGCTTATCAAGTAACGTAATGCTTCACAAAGGGATATGCCAATAATCCTTACTAATGCTCTTGGGGTTATCGTCCCCTTTTTTCCAATATGTGCTGTTACGGGACCATTGAGGGTGCATTCTCAAGTGCAGGGGCAATAATCCCCTTTAACGTGGATGTCGCGTGTCGGATCCTAGCCTCAGGGGTGTTGCGTAATTTTATTTCGCCCTAGCCGCCTTAAGTCGCCCGGGAGTACGTTTCGTGTGGTGTAATCTAAACTGCGCTGGCATGCTTAAGCAACGATTGCTTCCGTTGTAGAAACGCTTACGAACAAATTATTTTCTTGAAGTAAAACCAGATTATTTTGTTGCAAGTTCATAAATTTTACATCAGGTCAGCGCATTCGAATAACGTTCCTATTTACCGATTCTTTGGTTATACAATCGTAGACTAAGCATAATGGCAACATAATTCGAGTCCAGTAGCCGACGCTGACGCGATTCGAATGCGGCCAAGATGCGGGCAGATTTCGAGCGCCGATAAAACGTGGGTAGTTGGAAGTTTTATGGAGCGGCCGGTAGCGTGGTCTGTTTGCTCGTTATCGCCGACAGGGGGCTTTAAATCAGGCGCCTTTTATTCTTACAGGCTTTTACCCAGACGCTATACTACCAGCTTCACCTAATGTAATATAGTGGTACGCTACAAACTAAGATAATCATGTACGCTTTGCCTCGAGCTTTTTGTCGAGCGTCAAGATGATCTATTCAGTCCTGCCTCAAAGATTTCCAAGGCTTTAATTTTTACCTGAAACGAGTGTATCGCATGTCTAAATTCCAAACGGCAACGTGTACAGTTAGGTACTAACCAGCTACTGAGTCATTCAACTTTCTACTTATATCTAGTTGATCTAGTTCGTGCATAGGAAGACCTCGTAGGCTCGTTCAACCTGTACTTAATGCAGCAACTTTGTTTTTACAGCTTTAATGAAATGAACTTGTTTTTGTTAATAAATTTATACTGTGGAAACAGATCCAGATTATACGAATTCGCTGTAGTCCAATTCAGTTCTATTTCAAAGTTCAAGGATCACATTCATTGTTCAGCTGAACTTCTAATTTTGCCTTTGTTCGGAGATCAACTTTCGACTAAAAGAGATCGGTAGGTTCTTCCAAAGTCTTGATCCTAACGAGGCAAGTTCACTGCGTAATTTGGCATCTGTCAACTGTGCAGACGCCGTTGAAGACAACGTAAATAGAATTACCAATACAACCCCTTCCAAGGCTTGAAGGAGCCTAATTGACGGTGACGCGGTTCGCGCAGAATTTGTTACGTATAAAATATTCAGTGAAATACCTTCGAGCGAGCTCCTTTGTCTCTGAAAGAAAATTGCTAAAGAACAAAGGGATACAATGATTGGCGCAGATGTTTCATTGAATTTAGTATAAGTACCAATCTGATTCAATTTTTAAATCGTGCAGTTATCAGTCATGGAGAATAAAAATATTCAATACGTCTTGAACTCTGAGTTATCGTAGGTAATGATCGACTTAAAATGCCAATAGCAGAATGAGAGTTTTTAAAGAGAATAAAGTTTGCATATCTCGAAATGGCTCCCGGAGGAGTGCTGATGTTGTAATTCAAATGAAGGGGAAAATTGTGAGGGGTTCTTTTGATTTTTGCAAAACAGGATTATGATAATGGCGACTTGAACGAAATGGATCACGCGCAGTCGCCAGAGCACGGAGGGTAAATCTTTGAAGATAATACGATAATCCTTGATTTATTATGCCACTGGATATCCCCATCTTAGCTATAGGACGATGCAAGCGAAATGAACTGGAAATCGGATTATATTGAAGAAGCATGAGGTTCTGGAATTTGAGGGACATCATACGAAAAAATTACACAGAAACATTTATTTTATAAAACAAAACTAACGAATTGATTCAAATTGTGGATTGGGGACAGATTTATGTTCATTCTAATTCTATCTAATCTTCTATTTTGTCTAATTAGTGTCATTCTTATTTATCTTACAACAAACTTTTTAAAAGTACAATATTATATGTGCAGAGCAACCTTTCACAAGCGAACTTAATAAAATTATTCATAGCTAGAAGAGCGTGCATTTTCAAACTGTGCCAGGAATAGAAGTGGTTGCCAAAACAACTCATGAATAGTTAGATATAATAACAGTAAGGAGATTACACAGAAACGTTGATACGTAAACGAGTAGACTCGCACAAACGTCAGAGAATGAAAAATCTTTCATTACTTCATCTAATTAACATTAAAAATAAATCTATTTTATGCGTCTATTAGAATAGATATGGAATGAGTGTGGCCGAGCGGTAACTTGTGCGACTTCCAATCCGACGCACCATAGTTCGAATCTCGACTCGGCCCCGCATCAATGACTGATATCCAGTTATGTGCGGATTTATCACACTCGCTCTAAGACGGTGATGGAAAACATCGAAAGGAAACTCGTGTGTTCAAGAACTTTCGTAGAAAATTTGAAGACGTGAGACATCCACCAAGCAGCACTGGGCCAGCGTGGTGGATTATGGCCCATGCTCTCTCTGTGAGAAGACCAGTATCCCAGCAGTAGGAACGTAATATTTAGGATGTATAATGCACGTGTGTCCCTACTGTTTCAGCCTTGTCCTACACCTTAGCCTTGATATTCACTGCCAGATGAACAGTGGATGAGGCGACAGCAAGCATTTTATGTTCAGTTATAAACCTACATAAAGACAATGAACCAGCTGATTTACTGTAACAAGAGCTCTCGCCCACTCACGTACAAATGAATTCGTCAATATAAACAGTAAGTTTCAAATCAAATCATATCAAAACATTTATTGCTCCATACACCATTATAACTCACCATTCAACACCCACCATTATCCTCTTAATAAATTACATAAAAAAATTATATAGGTGTATAGGGCAATGGGAGTAGATTCAGCGTATTGTGCTGCATACACATTTTCATGTGCACGCAGCGCTGTTTTTCAATCTACCTCTTTGCTCGGTCTCTTCTCTTTGCCGAAGAAAACAAACAACAACCAGAAGAAAAAAATACATTTAAAACTAGCGAATGCGATGATGGCCCAGTGGTTGTGACGTCACCCGACGATCTGTAGATCAGTGGTTCGAATCATGATGACCGATTATAAACTTGTTTTTTTTTCTAGCGCCAGGTTACATTCTACCGGTGTGTTTCGGCAGCTGGACCTGAGACTGAGACCCAATTGTTCTAGGTATAGGGACTTTAGGTATTCGCCATCTTCGACCACATCGTCTCAAACAGAATTGTGTATCTTTGTGTGTCCAGAAACATACACAACTCACAAAGTATGCCCCGGCCGGGAATCGAACCCGGGGCTGCTCGCTTTGCAGGCAGGGTTACTTAGCTAGGGCCAACTTAGCCACGAAGCCATATGGCTTTATGCGATATCGATATTTTTATTACATAGCATAGTACAGTTACAAATATCTCTGTGATAGGTCCCACGGCTCCAATCTCCAGCCGTAAATCTTTACGGGACGCCTCGAGGGATATTCTTACTAGCTAGTCAAAATTTAGTAACGCAAGCCGATGGCAGATAGAAGATTAAGCAGCATTGGGCGGCGGCAGGCTCGTTTGTATCTTGACCCTAACATTTTGCCGATTTTTCTGCTTTATTGGCCACAATGGCTCTAGTTTGCGATGAAATATCGCAGCTCGCATGACGGTCGCGCCGAAGGGCACAATTTATCAGACAAGACGTGTAATTTGAGGTAGAGATTTGATAAAACTAAACGTATTATTGCTACATTATTAGGGACCAATTATGTTTATGCAAACGGACGTCACGTTGCTTTATTAGTTCGAAAACAAATGCGTAACGGCGATAAAACAAGGAAAAAGGAAACGCGATGCACCGTACTCCTCGTACGTGATGTATCGACGAAAGAGAGTCCGCATGTAGCTTTATAGACGATAAAACATCTAGGGACTTCTATTTACGTCGATCTTTATAAAGGGAAACATGTGTCGATCGATAGCGGTGAATGGGGAACGTGCGCGGCACCTGCGACCGTTTGTTGTGGTAATGGAGAGATGAACAAGTTCATTTTGTGGTGTATATGGATAGAGAACCCGTGTAGTTAAAGCTGCTCAGATAGGTGATTTAAAACGGCCTATATCATCGCCGTGCGTTGTTGCAATACATAGACAATGCCTACGTCCTACATACATTATATGTAACATACATTACCTAGCTCATGCTAGGCAATATATGTAACATACATTGCCTAGCTCATGCTAGGCAGTAGGTAGGCAATAAGGTCACCATTGTCGGATACGATAGGCAGGAAGGACATCATCATCACATACAACATTTACCTACATTGTTAGGTCCAGAAAAAAACATTCAACATTCTCAATTGTGTTTTTAATTGGCACATAAGATTTTAACTAGCCTGAGCATCGCGTGGAACTTGGTAGGAACAACGAAAGATAAGGTGCCTACATTGTACAATGTACACAGCGAATATAGGCTGATGTGAAGTTAGCGACAGGTGGCGTTGTTGTCAGTTACTCGGCAGCATGCTCAAGTTCACAATTCTGAATAATTATGAATTAAAAAATGTTTACCGGTCTATCACTGTCTTTCGAATGCTCAGACGACATGTGTTCAGCACAGCAGATATCCCTTGCTACCCACATTATATAGTTTTACTGTGACCATTCAGTCGTACAAGTATTTGGGGGCAGAGCGTATAGGTCTACTATAACTTAGAGTAGTCCTTTGGCACGAGTAATATAAAAGCTATTGTGAGTGCTACAATCCAAAACGATACCTACCGTTACAGACAATCACCATCTCTATCGCATAAAAAGTGTTTAAATTTAAAGCTAACATTTACTTTTGACGCCATAACATTGAAAGTAAAGTAATAAAAAGCGTCCTCTACAAACACAATTCCATTATCAAACGCGTACTCTATTATAGGGTTCCGTAGCCGCATAACGGACACTCAGGTTATTACAGGACTGTACATTTTGTTTGTGTTCTAAACAGTGTAATTTATGATCATGCGAGTGTTGGAAGCAGTGATGATGGCTTGATGAGCATGGTGCAATGCTACGTACGACTTATCGTGTCGATATCACTGTTTATTTGGCTGGTGTTGTTCTAGCGACACCTTTAAAGCCTCACCGATGGGAGGTCGCAGAAAGCACTCAGCCGGCAGCGCTAATAAAGTGTTTGGCGATTAGTTGAAGAGCACTAAGTCTAGTTTACTATGTTTGAACCTCAGCTAGGGCCGTCGTCGCCCGGGGGTAGAGAATAGCCCGCCGCACGAATGCTGAAGTGCTGCATGAAGTGAGCCCTAATCTATTGTTACTTAGCATGAAGCCCATCTAGCTACTAGCACTGGCCCGGTGTTCATTGAAGTTCAAGTAACTTCAGGAGCCTCGTTCCAAAGCCTTAATCATCTAAAAGGGCAAGAAGCTAGACAGCGGAGTGCCGATGTAATTGCTATTGTAAAGCATCGTACGTACACCCAGCTTGTATATTCACTTGCATAAAGTATCGATTTTAGAATTAGATCTAGCGTTCCAATTCTCCAGATAGGTCGTTTCGAAATGTGATACAGTCGCACATCTGCATTGATGCAGTCGCCATGCTATACCCAACGCGATATTTAACGTGTACTTTTGTTAAATTAGGTAACTGTCCCTATAATAACTAATGCCGAGAAAATGCCTACTGCTTTAGAGTTGCGTAAAACATGACTGTAACAAAGAATAAGTAATAGTACACTGTAATAACATTTTCATGTAAGAAAAGTGGCGACTGTAACAGAGCAACAAGGTACTTTTCTAAATTAATATAAAAAAACTATTTTGAAGAATTTCTGTTTTACGAGTTCAATTCGCCAAAGTTTACAAAGTACTCCTGTTTTCTAAAGCTTGCTTCCTCGGTTATTTAGTATGTACTTCATAATGTTGAAAATTGGAGCTTCTAATTAATTATTTCTTCACTCCACTGAACCCTTTTCAATACCAATATATTATACAGTTTAAACTATCTCCCCCTGTTCCCTCATTACGTCGCCACTCGCAACCTCACACATGGCGCTCATTATTGGAAACGACATGTAACATACATGTTATGGACAGATAATGAGTTTGCTTCGAACGCACAAATTTGTTGCAAAGTGAGGGTAGATAGACAATAGGTTCATTAGAGCAAAATGTTTCGAATCCTTTGCAATATTCGTACGGGAATACGAAAGTACTAACGTAGAATCTGAGAGTACTAGATGACAGTTGTATTTACAAAAAAGCATTCCAACGGTTCAAAAACCGCCCGTGTGGAATCTTAGATGGATTTCGTGGAGTGATAGTAATATTAGAAATCCAAACGTTCCAAATCCAACGTTCCAACTTACTGTTAGTGGCCGATACGACGTTCCATTTCGCGCTCAGTTGGCAGTACTCGAGACGCAGAATGACCGAAAAGCGATGGCGCGCTCGGAATGTAGTTCCCGTTTGTGGACTCGAAATTGGACCATCGTTGCACTCAATCCACGACGCGCGGTGCAATGGATTCGGAACGCTCGTGTTTGGTGAACTTTATAAAGATAACATACTTTTTGTTTTTTACTATGACTAAAATTGCACAGAGTAAATGCTCGTGAGGCATGAAACTGCAACCATCGTTGCACTCAATCCACGAAGCGCGGATCAATGGATTTGGAACGCTTGTGTTTGGTGAACTTTATAAAGATAACATACTTTTTGTTTTTTACTATGACTAAAATTGCACAGAGTAAATGCTCGTGAGGCATGAAACTGCAACCATCGTTGCACTCAATCCACGAAGCGCGGAGCAATGAATGTGGAACGCACGTGTATGGTGAACTTTATAAAGATAACATACTTTTTGTTCTTTACTATGACTAAAGGTTGCACAGAGTAAATTGCTCGCGAGGTGTGAAACTGCACTATTTAGGAAGGTGCCTTTGAATCGTTTGTGAATTGTGATTAAACGCGAATTCTACGCCTCGGTGTTGCAATCGCCGGCAGCCTTGGTATTCTTAGCCATGATTACATGCTAGGTTGTACTTTCGAACGTATCTTTTGAACGTATCTCGGGACAACGCTTATTTGCACGTAGGCACAGAACATATAATAGTGTCGTTTATATCAATTGTTGGACTACCTATGCCAAAGAGTGGAGTCTAGGGCTAATATTCAAAGACGAGTCTAAGCGTAGACTTTTGCTGCCATATGTATGTTAAAATTGTATACAATTTTGATATACGGAAGCGTCAATCCACGTTTAGGTTCGGTTCTAAATCTTACTCTATTAAGCATAGTGTTATTTTACGTTCTGTGCCCTAAGTCATAAAGCCTAAGTTTTTTTTTGATGTTATTGGTAACGAGACGAGCTGGTCGTTTGCCTGATGGTAAGCATAACGCCGGCCCATAACAATTGCAGTGCAACTCAGAACTTTGAAACAAAGGCCTGCACGGCACTGCAGTGCGCTCGTTACCCTGAGACATTAGGTATTAAGTCTCATAAGCCCAGTAATTTCACTGGCTACTCTGCTCATCAAACCGGAACGCAGTAATGCTTGCACACTACTGCTTGGCGGCAGACTTCACGAGCAAAGCGGTGGTACTAACCCAGACGGACGCTCGCAGAAGAGTTAGTCCTCCCACTAACAAAATAGTGTAATAAGAGCTTAGGTCAATCACTATTCTTGCCAAATATAGGCGCTCTTAGCTCATAGTTTAACTATTAATCATGATTTATGATTCAAATTGCATTCCAATGTGTAAAACGTTACACGACCCTGATAGCGATATTCATTTCACCAATTGAGATAAACCTCTAAATAGAATGCATACTGTATATCAAGCAACGTTCACAACTAACCGGCGATGTACTGGTTTAGATACTGTGCAATATGAAACTCACGAGGCGAACCGTGTCTATTTTTGGAGTTAGTTGTGTGAACAGACCGCCTCGCGCACCAGCGCGAGATCAAAATAAAGGTCAAATGTCAACTAGATGGAATTCTCTTTTGGCGCCTAGCCTATGAAGGTATCAAAACGTTTATTAACTAGATTACAATATTTCTTCATAATATTCATACTAAAGAAATATAGTTTAGAGTCCAAGAAAGGACAACCAATTCAATTAATAGTGCAACTTTACAGAGTTTTAAACTTTCACGGTTATTCACTACGGTTCACACGGTTGTTCACGGGAATATGGGAATAGTATGGGGATAATAAAAGTTTTGATACTTGCGGTTACCTTCACAGGCTAGGCGCCAAAAGAGAATTCCATCGGGAATACGGGAATAGTATTCCCGTGAACATGATACTTGACGGTCACTCGCAAAAGAGTTAGTCCTACCACTAACAAAAAGCTTTCTTGAGCTTTGGATGAAGGAGAACAACGTGACACATTCATAGCATAGCCTTTTCTAGTACTCGCCTGGCTAGCTATCACTCTAAGTTAAGAATCTGTCCAGGATCTATCGGTACTTGTATTATTTATTCTGAGCTATCGGTGTGTTCCGTCAGGTGAGCTTGAAATGCATTTAGCTTTAGCGCTGTTACAAACTTTGACCGCATCATCACCTGACGATCACTTGAGATAGAGTAGTCAAACCTGTGATGTATTCTTCACTTCTTCTGTGATGTATCCCATACTTTAATCATAATAGTCATAAGTACTGCTTCTTTTTATCGTAAACTATACATTTCACTACAAGCACTCCGTACTGGCATTAGAAATGAATGAAAAAGGTGTAAAAATACGGTACGGTAAGTAACGATGATTAATACGTATAATGGGTGATAAAAATGAAGAATACATCACAAACCAATGTTAGTGGGAGGACTAACTCTTCTGCGAGTGTCCGTCTGGGTTGTTACCACCGCTTTGCTCCTGAAGTCTGCCGCCAAGCAGTAGTGTGCAAGCATTACTGTGTTCCGGTTTGATGATCAGAGTATAAAGTGAAATTACTGGGCTTATGAGACATAATACCTAATGTCTCAGGGTAACGAGTGCACTGCAGTGCCGCGCAGGCCTTTGTGTTTCAAAGTTATGGGGTGGCACTGCAATTATTATGGCCGGCGTTATGCTTACCATTAGGCAAACGACCAGCTCGTCTCGTTACCAAATAACATAAAAAAAACCTATATTTCAAACTGACAAAAAGTACCTATTTAGCTTACCTATGGATTGGAAGTATATTTAGTAGAAACAATAATGCTTTACGATTATAAATGTGAACGTTAACCTCGAAATTAAGAAAACCTCTCAGACAATTGCAAAATGAAACTCATTTCATAAAACGCTGATGTAATCTAGAAATGTCACAACTATTGCGTCTCAACTCGTGTGAATGCGAATTGAATTCGGCCTAATAGAGAGCATTGCGTCTTAAAAGCTGATGATATCAAAAGCATTTAATTTAGAAGAGACTAGCTTCTGCCCGCGGTTTTCACCCGCGTTCCCACAGGAACCGTGCACTTTTCCGGCATAAAAGGTAGCCTATGTTACTCTCCGGTCCATAAACTATATCTGTGCCAAAAATTACGTCGATCCGTTGCTCCGTTACTGCGTGTAAGAAGGACAAACCAACAAACACACTTTCTAATTTATAATATTAGTAGGGATTTCAATGCGATTTAGTGATACTTCAATATTTATAAGGCATTTACTAAATGAACTGTCACAATGCGAGATAGAATACAATCCTATCTGACACTTTGACATCCATTATTGGAGGGATATCATTTATACGTAAGTGGGTTACCAACATACCTAAGTCGTTCTGAAACAGTATAGAAATCACAAAGTTAGAAGGAATGTATTCTTTTGTTTTGTGTCAAATAAACAGTTTCCCTTTCTTTATTTCAATTTCGTATAATAATTGTAAGAAAACTATGTTTTAACAGTCATGATCTTTTATGTTTCGTATCGAAATGAAACTTTCAATGTGTATATATACGTAGTTTGGATATCAATACAATTATTTGGTATCATGGAGCTAATCTGATGATGAGCCAGGAGGTGAATAGTGGAACTTTTCAGTGGCTAACAAGTAAACCGTTCTAGTTTGTGCTCAATATAAGCATGTCGTTTTCACGAGTCCAATATACACTTGGTGTCGAGGTTAATGGAGCCAGGATTTTGTTTAAACTACATATAATTACTAGATAGGATGAATAATAAAAAAGACGCATATTCAAGACAAACTCAAAGTGTTAAAATAATTCATTGAAATGTAAAGAATGTGATAGTATCAGTTAAATTAGTAATGGATGATAAAAAAATTACTGGAATTCGAGAAACTTTTAGATGCAGTATCTTAGTGGAAATTATATTATCTTTAAAGAAGTGATACATGTTCTGTGAATTTCATTTTTATTGTGTTATGTTCTTAAACCTGTATAAAGTGTTAACCATGTAGTAATTATATTTTTGTGTTCCATGCAACTTCCTTATTCTAGACTAGCTGTGCCCCGCAGCTTCGCCCACGTAGCCTGGAGATATTGGATTTCATGGTGTTTATTTTTTGTGCGGAACCCTAATTATTTTTCTAAAATAAAAGTAGCCTAAGTTACTCCTTGTAACCTCAGCTATCTGCCAGTGAATGTCCCGTCTAAATCGGTCCGGCCGTTTCGGAGATTACCCGGAACAAACAGACAGACAAAACAAACAAAAATTTTTAAAATTGTTCGTTTGTTATAGCTACCGTATTATATACTTTCATATGCATTTAGTAGAAAGCTGTTATTTTGATATTACAAACAGACACTTCAATTTTAGTTATTTGTATGTATTGATGTAATAATTCAAACACCTTCATGCCTTGACAGCATAAAACGTGGTCATAATAACGGTCCAAAAAGCCAAGCTAAGGAACGTGGGTCGAGCGCGGCGTGATTCCTATCAGTCGCCAGTGGAGCGCGCATACCGAGTCAACACGTGTTCGGGAAGATTTACCGCGGCTCTTGTAATGTAGAACTACTTTGTGTGCTACTCTAGAGTCGAAAGACCGAAGTTAGTTCTCCTTAGTAACCTGCTCCTTTGATAACTCCTTTGAAAGCAGATGACCTTTTAACAAACAATTTATATTCACTAGTTAAACAGCCGCAGCCAATAACATTAATTATTAATGTAATACAAAAATTAATTCTTATCATAGATCTAACATTTTATTAGTTATATACAATAATAAAACCATTAAAAGTTAACAAATGTAATACTTAAAATGAAGGAACAAAGAAACACAAAATTATTGAAATTCAGTCAAGTTTTCTTATCATGGTCAATTTAGGGACTGTGCTCTGTCAGATAAATTAAAATCGATTAGCTAATTGAGTGCAAAAGGTTTTGATTAAATAATAACAAGACTTGAAAAATATATTCTTTCTTATTTCGGGAGTTGTTTTATTAACCGTGACCTATTTAATCTTAGAAAATTATCACTAGAGACGGGATATTTACCATACAATGTATATTATTTGATTTGAGTTTCCGATATTTCGGCGCTGTTGCAAACGCCATTATCACGGGAGAACTAATATCGGAAACTCAAATCAAATAATATACATGGTAAATATCCCGTCTCTAGTGATAGTTTTCAAAGTGTTGATGTCCATGGCAGTTTAAAACCCTATATTTAACCTTATATTGTTTCAACTGCCTCTCTAACGTATGTCGTAAGTACCTACTTAGGTACTTACGCCATGGAGACTTACGCCATACTGGAGGTGTTCCTCCAGCTCCAGTATCAAAACCCGGTTGGCCTACTTACTGATTGTTGTTTAAAAGCCAAGCAAAGCGCAACCACGTAAATAAAGTTACTGGATTCCAATTAAAAGTAACACGTTTCAAACAGCACCAGTCACCAACACCACCAATCGCCTCAACTTTAACCTGCCTCTAAAACCAAAAGTTAAGTAAGCTCCTAATTCCGACCACCGCCACCTACATTGAACCATCTGTTCTAGTTTAACTACCTCGTAACGTTTAATTAAAGCAAGATTGCATATCACTGCCACACGGCTTAGTCACATTTGTTGATGGAACAGTCACCAGCCCAAGTCTATGGTAACATCTCTCGTAGCTACAGCCCTATGACGTCTGCATTGGGTTCTAAGCCGTGTGGAGGGGAGCAAGGCTTTATTGGCTGGTTGTATGTTACACGTAATATATCTCTTACTATTGTGTCTTTTATGTGAAAGTTGGTTTTGTCTTTTGTATAGTAATTTGTTTTAGTCACGGAGCTGCTAATGTGGTAACCTAAAGTTGTCAATGATGAGCCTAATGCAGACCGTAGACGCTTATGCAAACGTGCGTTTGCTTATCAGAATAACAAAGGTTTTGCATCAAGCTTGGATTTCGAGTATCTCGTAATCGACGCTTGATGCAAAAACGTTGTTATTCTGACAAGCAAACGCACGTTTGCATAAGCGTCTACGGTCTGCATAAAGGAGGTTTATTTTATCAGAGTATTAGACGCCAGGAGGCTCCTGAGCTGTTTGCCTCCATTTGTCATTTACGTAATCCTTATTTTTATAATGTAATACGTATGCTTGTACTTACTTACGTATGCTAGTACAAGTAAGTACAATTACGTATGCTTATTTAATGAATACATTCCTTTTAAACTTTCCTTGTAGTAAATCAGATATTTCGATTTTACTATAGAATTTGACACCGTTAGCCACGAACGATTTATTAATATTACTTAATCGATTCTTTAGTATTAATATTAAAATCGATTACGTGTTTTTGTGAAACTGTCTTTAAATAAAATTTTGTTGTTGCAGGTAAATGATTCCAATCAGACAACATAGGATTGGTAAGCTTACCTGAAATATATATGAGGTTAAGAATAGACTGGTCGACCTGCTTATCCTAGAAGAATTTTGCGGATCCAAATCCCGCGCGGCTATCTAAATATAGGTATACAGTATAGGGTCTGTTTTTTCATTGTAACCAAACACTAATCAATATAAACAAACTCGGTGAATCTCAACCAATGTCATCAATAGTGATCCGATTGCCAACCATTGACATGATACAAATTCGAGTTGGCATCTATGTCATTAGTTGGGTAGCCATTGGTTAATATTATTAAACAAATATAAAAACACGGACCTTACGTGTATTTGGCATGTGGACGATCGAACACAACTTGCAGAACACGTTGCATGCTAGTAAATGTTCTGGTGGAACATTTTGGATTATCTGACTACAGGTCTACAATGACTTATAGATTATCCTACTGTTTAGCTAAGCTATATCGATAACGGTAATGGTAAATAGTCCGTAAAAAAATCTTAGAAAAATAACTTTCAAAATGGGTAACGACGTGGTGATGTTTTTAAAAATAATAAGCTAATTTAAGTTTAATTAATTATAATCTGTTCTGCTAAATACAGACTGATGTCTCTAAAGTTTCTGAGCGGCACTGCAATTGTTATGCGCCGGCGTTATTAATTTTTTTTATTTATTTAACAAAATCCACAGCTCTTATTCAATAAATTATTAGGACTTACTTTTAAAACTTATAGCCAACTAGCTGTGCCCCGCGGTTTCACCCGCGTGGAGATTTTGGATTTCATGGTTTTTATTTTTTTAGGCGGAACCCTAATTCTTTTTCCAAAATAAAAGTAGCATATGTTACTCCTTGTATCATCAGCTATCTGCCAGTGAAAGTCCGGTCAAAATCGGCCCAGCCGTTTCGGAGATTACCCGGAACAAACAGACAGACAGACAAAAATTTTAAAAATGGCTGTTTTGGTGTAGGTCCCGTATATACTTTCATATGCATTTAGTAAAAAGCTGTTATTTTGATATTACAAACAGACACTTCAATTTTATTTATCTGTATGGATAATGCTTACTATACATTGTATTCAGGAAAAAAGAAAATTGAGTCGAAAGGTTTGCAATATTAGAAAACGTACATGATATCAAAATAATGGAAAGAATTCTACCTTAGGGTCATTCCACGGTGACGGGCGTGACATTTCAACTTCTATTTTGTGCATTTATTCTTTAACTATAATAGGAAATTGCTTAAATGTTATTATAATAGATAAGACATCAAACCTACCTTAGTTGCTAAAGTCGTAACTCGTAGCTTGAAAAACAATTTTATCATCTCTTGATTAACCTGTTATTGTTTTCCTTATAATCATTCTAATAAGTAATTAAAATAATATTACTACCCACAAATAACTCGTCTAATAATAACAAAGGAGCACACTACTACATTAAACAAACATATAACACAATATAATTATTTACACACTTTTATATTGTACATTTATAGCGCTTTGTGAATCCTGTTATGACTCAGCGGGACTAAAAAGGCCGCTTTACCTGAATCATAATACCATCATATTATTATGATCTATTTCGTAAATCGTCAAGTGATCACCTAAAGAGAATTCATAATGTGACTCCGTGCCGAATCATTTCAATAATTGATCCGTTTGACAGTTTTCTATGAAAATTCGTAAAACGGTTCAAATAAGCGTCAAATTTAGCAGAACCTTATGATTTTTTTTATGTTATTTGTTAACGATACGAGCTGGTCGTTTGCCTGATGGTAAGCATAACGCCGGCCCATAACCATTGCAGTGCCACCCAGAACTTTGAAACACAAACACAAAGAAACACAAAGGCCTGTGAGGCACTGCAGTGCGCTCGTTACCCTGAGACATTAGGTATTAAGTCTCATAAGCCCAGTAATTTCACTGGATACTCTGCTCATCAAACCGGAACACAGTAATGCTTGCACACTACTGCTTGGCGGCAGACTTCACGAGCAAAGCGGTGGTAACAACCCAGACGGACACTCGCAGAAGAGTTAGTCCTCCTCACTAACAATAACTTCATAAGGTTCTGCTAAATTTGACGAATCTCATCTACGAATTCCCTTTGAGTGACCACTTGACGATTTATGAAATGGATCATATTACATTGTTATTGAAAACAACAACAAAGTACAATAATATACACGATGATACAAAAGTGGAGCGTGCTCCACTCTCCAGGGTCCAGAGACTCCAAGGGTCTTGTGATGAGTAGTATGAAAAACGAGTCTCAAAGAATGTTACTAATCTAGAGTTAAATTAATCGAAGCATCCAGTCAGCATAAAATTATCACG
Organism: Crocallis elinguaria; assembly: GCA_907269065.1. NCBI lineage: Eukaryota > Metazoa > Arthropoda > Insecta > Lepidoptera > Geometridae > Crocallis > Crocallis elinguaria. The sequence continues at coordinate 8,485,807 of OU026076.1, forward strand.
CAAACTCAATCAACGATTGACACATATCGTTCGATAAATCGATATTCTTGCATTTTCCACTCGATTAGCCGCTGAACGTTTGCGATGAAAAATTGCCGTCGCGAGTCTAGTCACGTTTTCCGGACATGCTCTTGAGGTGAACCGATTATTGATTTCTATACACCCTCTTGTTATGATGGAGTGACGCCTTTGGTTAGCTTGGTAATACTTCAAGATGAGACTGAGGCAGAATTTATTGTGAAGTACCTTCGGTTGTATTTAGTTTTGCTTTGCAGCAGACTTAGTTGTATGATTAGAAACACCAAAAATACAAAATACTTAACACCAGACTAATAAACAACAACGGTAGAGAAATAATCTTATCGGTATATAGAGTACCACAGGTGGACTAAACGCAAATAGTGAATTCTTCCAGTCAAGCTGTAGTTATGTAACTGATTTAAGGACGAACTAGTCGTTTATTTCTCCATACAACCGTACTTGGGTGATTACTCCACTACTTGACGTTTGAAGTCCAAAATTAAGAATAATATCGATTTATCTCTTCGTCATCTAGGTCAGCCTGCTAATTATACAGAAAAAAAATAAGTGGCTTAAAAGTAATGAGCCTTCAAACATCTGTATTTTAGCACGTATTTTAACGCAAGTTTGGACGTAAATAAATTACAAAAGGATTACGAAAACTCGAAAATAAGGTACATACTAACAAGCTTTAGTTTATTGACATTTCAAATAACTTTGGTCTGACTAAATACATTCAGTAGTTTTGTCGTAAAACCCCAAGCACCAGAAGCCAATTCGTACATTTTTGCGCGCCGGTTTTCGACTTTTCGGTTTTCGTCGCGACTTTACGAGAGTGTGTAATTGTGTATGTGCGAGCATTAGCCTCATACTACTCATCGCTGCAGAGTCTTACCTTGTCCCACGAATGTTAGATGAAATAGCATGCATTTTAGCCGCGCCCATCGATGAGTTCGCTCCATGGACTAGTAGGCTCTTAAAACTAAAGTAAAATCGCAATTGTCGTAACTCGTAATCGTCGAACGTATCGCTGATAACTCGTATAACAATGCAAGATCTACCTACGTGAAGTGAAAGAAACAAAAGCTGTCGATAACATTGTGTGATGAGAATTCTGGTTCACATTGTGTTACGGTAATATATAATGTGTATGCAGCAATACAGCTTAGCTTAGCGGAAAAATACGCCATAAACATGCCATGGCTTCTAGAAATAAGGAAACGGTTCCATAGCATCATGTCACAAAACATAGAGATAGCAGAAGACCAGAAGTGACACTTAATACTTGGCGAGCTAAACTTTCACGTGAGCCTAAGACAGCTGCGTCAAGAATGATTTCAAAGGGTCTTCTGAAACCGTCTGATATTTTCTTGACTGAGGTGACGCACCTAGTATAAGGGCCCACAGACACGAGCACTCCAATCTACAACATTCCAATCCAACGCCCCAAAAACCGCCCGTGTGTGGGGAATCTCAGATGGATTACGTGGAGTAATAGACATATTAGAAATCCAAACGTTCCAACTCATCATAGTGGCCGATCCATTTCGCGCTCAGTTGGCAGTACTCAAAATGCAGAATGACCGAAAAATGGAGCGATGGCGTGCTCGAAATGGGGTGACCGTCTATGTGCTTGATATAGGACCGCGTCGTTGTTCTACTCAATTTACGACGCGCGAAACGATGGATTTGGAACGCTCGTGTATGGTGAACTTTAAGTTCACTTCGGTATTTCGAGTGTGAGTTTCGCCGATAAAATCCATATTTACGCGATGATAGCGTTTGTCGAGTGAACGCCATAGTAAAAGTTTGCGTGATGATGTTGATGAACGCGCAGGTAGGGGCGCTATACATTGTTTCATACAAAATCTACGTAAACGCGGTTACCGTAGAAGCTTCAAGCTTGTTGCAAAACACACTACGCTCTCTGAACTCTCTCTCTGTCTTGTTACCATGCGCACTAAAACGTTATGGTGAATAAAGGTAGCCGCACAGACAAAACTGTAAGCAGTATTGTTTCGGTAAAGTCTTTGTATACAAAGCGTAGAGATTATAAACATTTGGTTATCGATCGACATTTCTCCGGCGAGCGAGATCAGTTGATCGTAATAACGTACATAACTCACGACTAAATGGAATAACGAATGTTGGTAAACATATTCGCATTATTGCGATATTGCGGTTTTACGCGATGAGTCTTCGGTTAGGATACCGGTTGCGTTTGTGACTGTCAAAATTATCAAAGGGGCAGCTTAGACGCTCAAGGAAACGTACGTTTGCTTGTCAGAATAACAACGCTATTGCGTCAATCGCTGATTTCGTGATACCCGAAATGCAAGCTTGACGCAAAAGCGTTGTTATACGTTTGCTTGAGCGTCTAAGGTGCCCCTTACATTAGCTGTGCCCCGCGGCCGGGGTTTTACACCATTACGTCACTCGATAGTTTCTTACTTTTAAAAGTCGTTACATCGGTATTGTGAATTTGATGGAGCTAAAAAACAGGCCATCGAGTAGAAACTAGAAAGTAGTAATCGCTGTTCCGTAAAAGATTGTCGCCCATTGTGAAACTAGATTTCTACTAATTGGCCAGTCCGTCCGTAAATAATCTATATGCTAATATTACTATGGACTACGCACAATCTCAAATAATAGTAGAGCCTTTGTAACCGTGATCATAATACGCCGACTAATTTTGATTTGCTTGTGTTATTGTATTAGTTTTAATACAGATTGTCTCCGGACATTGCCGTATTTGAAACGTCGAGAATTAAAATAAATCACGAATTGTTGGCAACACAACAAAGTAATTATTTGTGACTTTTTTGCCCACGGTTAGGTTTACACGGTTAGGTTTAGGTTGACACGGTTGCCCAGATTGTATTAGGTATATTGGTAGATATATCGGGCAACCCAGTGCTTTTTGTCTAGACGTGTCGGTACTATCGAATGGGTGTGGCCTTTCCCTATAAAAATTAATAAACAGTAAAACTAAAACAAAGTGTTTTCTCTCCAACTACAACGACAACCAAGAAATACAGTCCACTGCTCAACAACTGAGGCTAAAACAAATACAATATTATAAAAACAGCTTAGTCAAAACGTGGATGCTGCCTCCCATGTTGGCCTATATAGCAACCAGAGAAAGTGTCTTTCGCAGACCTTAGACTCGGTTCAAAACATCTGCAATATTAGACAAGCAAGGCCGTGACTGACTTAGTAAAAAAGAAAAAAATTAACAAGTCGTTCGCTCCTGCCCATAGCAATTGCAGTGCCACCCAGAGCTTTGAATAACAAAGTTTTGCGCGACACTGCACCGCCCTTGTCATTCTGAGACACAGATTATTTAGCCTGTAGTCTTTGTTCTGAGACATTGGTGTCGATTCTGTCATCTCATACCCAAACCTAATTTTAGTTTTAATCTCTCTTTCTAAATGAGAACATGAGAAATGTATAGAATATATTTTAGACCTGTCAAATTAATCGACTAGTTTGTGTCTAGTGTAAATTTAACGGCAATGAATTTAGTGGCGTCTAATTTATCAAAGATTGAACATATTTGACACCTCAAAAACTAAATTTAGATCTTTAAAACATCTTCCATATCTTTCTCATGTTTTGTAGAGAGAGCGAAACTGAAAATAGGTTTAAGCAAACGTACGTTTGCTTGAGCGTCTAAGGTGCCCCTAAGTATGAAACAACAGAATCGACACCATTAGCCCTCATGTTTTAAGTCACTATTGATACAAGTGACGTACGTGTATCTAAAGAGCGGACTCCCGGTTAAAGCTCTGCTTAGTGTCAAAAGAACCATGTAATAATTCTACAATCAATCTTTCGCATCCCAAGAGCAAGTGTGACTTTGATAGATCACAAAGACACTCCAATGTCTTCGCCGTTACTAATTGTATGATCGATAAGGCTTCATCCAGGTTTTTACACTTTTTTTGGTAACATGTTTTGGTACATCATTAACGGTAACTTGAAAGACCCGAGATCTCGAAGATGAGACTGACAAATCGATTTATAGACCACCGAAACTCTGAAGCTAGGTTTTTACTACGACACTAAACACTGTACACCAACAAATAACAAAAGCTTTCCTTATGTAAGTATGTATTTTGTTGTAACCATGCTTTTGCATCAAGCGCGGATTACGACATAATACACGCGCAAGCGCGGCTTGATGCAACCCCATCAAATAGACAAGAACGGAAATACGGCCAGATAGTGCTGTCTCTTTACGCTACGTACATCACTTGCGCACCACCGCTTATTTACCGCGGCGTCTGCACTGAGCATGCAGTAATTGTGGAACTATTTTTTTTAATAGAGGTCATAGAATCATTTTTGCCGTGCTCGGACTAGATTTCCATCAAGCCCCAACCGCAATAAACGATACGATATGCGTCAAGCAGGGATCGTGGTTTTCCATGGGTTTTCTCGTGGTCCGCGATTGATGCTTATCCATAACACGGTAAGTAGTGTTGTTACAGCTGCGTGATCACGTTGTGACCAAGTATCTCTTGTAAAGTTTGTTTTTCCGATATTTGTGTTGCAATTTCTGTCTTAGTCTAGACTTCGCTTTAATCAGTGATTTCCATCGTAATCACTTTCGAGCGCCAATACTATTTATTTGAAAGCAGCTATTAAAGTTTTTACACGCTAATCTTTGTGCACTGGTTAAATTTGCTTCGACTTACATCTCTTATTGTCCAAATTTTCAGTTTTTTTAAGCTTTTGGCAAACTACTACTAGCAACTTAAAGTTGAACAACAAAATATATATTATACGGTTACGTAACTTGTCACATTATTACGATACAGAAAATTCAGTATCAATTTATGACTTCAATATATCACCCACACTACACCAAGTTTCAGATTCACTATTATATTTTATGACTTGCCATGCCAATAAGATAACAGAAAACCGTGATTTCTCTTTCCATATAAACAATGTCGTAAACTGTGATCCGGACTCGCGAATGAACTCGAATAAATTTGCCACCGGTCTTACCGAGAATCGGAACAAAACATTTATGTTTAGGAGAGTCAATCTGGGTCAGTTTGTTTTAAAATGTTCGATGTCTCAGTTTGACCCAGACGACACATTTGGAGTCCGTCCGTTCCAGGGTTTTAACTGCGTGGAGCCGGACAAATGGTTTTTATAGTAATCGCTGCCCTGTGTCCGGGGCATCTGCGAATTTGTCACTTTTTGTCACGCCGTGAAACGTACGGGTTTCCGAGCACGTATACCAATGACATTCGCAAAAAAAAGAAGATAAATTGATTTCGTTGCGAAAGGCTTGCTTTATTTTTTCTACGTAATTGATTAAACAGAAACTCTTTTCAAGGCGCGCGTTAATTTATTACCAAAGTAAAAAAGAACAAAGCGAGTAGATAGGTAACTTAAAAGTGTCACGAAACCCTTGCCCGTAAAGTTTGACCTTCGGCACCCTAAATGGCTTCTAAATCGAGTTACTCCATTCTCTAAAGAATGGAGTAACTCGACGATGGTCTTGGTGCGGGCACCTCTAAAGGTGCCCGCACCAAGACCATCGTTTCCATGACAACGGGCCGACGTCACCTGGATTCCGTAGATTGATAGTCTGGCCATCCGCTGAGGCCTGAGGGTAGATATGCAAAATTTGCATACAAATGTAACAAAGGTTTGGAAGGACTCAGAATGGCTAGCCAGTTGTTTCATGCAGAGCTTTTGTGAGATGTGTGTTTTGTTGTGTTTTTTCAATTTTTTTCCCTTTCTTTACAAATCCTGCATGGTAGTGGTGAAACGTTTTGCTAAATGTGTGGAACACGGAAAGTAAGGAAGGTTTACCAATAAGAGTAGTAGCAGTGAAACCCAAACGTTACGAGAGCCTAATGCCCGTTTTCACCAACAAGATAAACATTTAGAAGTTGCCTAGGGCAAAATAACGTTTCACCAACCTTTAGAAGAGTTCTAACATTAAGAGTTACTTTGTTAGGTGCCACTTTATTCGTCGTTGGTGAAAACGGGCATAAGACCACTTGGCCACCTAGCCGAGTTCAGGATCATCCTCCAATCTAACGGTTTTATTTATACAGTTTTTTCCGTAAAGCGATGAAACATGATTTTGATCGTGAGCGCTCGTACTAAAAAGCCAGACTGCTTTCATTAGGAATACGATCAACATTGGTGTCGATTCTGTCATTTCATATGTAAACCTAACTTTAGTTTCGCTCTCTCTCTCTCTTTCCAATACATAAAATGAGAAAGAGATGGAAGATATTTGACAGAATAAATTTGGTTGTAGAGCTGTCAAATTTCTTCCATCTTTGATAAATTAGACCATTGCCGTTAAATTTACACTAGACACAAGCAGGTGGATTAATTTAACAGGTCTAAAATATATTCCATCTCGTTCTCATGTTCTCATTTAGAAAGAGAGATCGCAACTAAAAGTGGCGGATTGGGCAGTTCGTCCACTTGAATTGCCCAATCTGAGACCACTAATGCGACTTCAAGGGCCAATTGCTTGTCGACAATGTCGATATATCAGCTGGGCATCGACGCATTCGAGATTCATCGTGTCAATAGTCTGGTCATGAATATTGACGGTACTTGCGAGTGTCACGTAATCCGCGGTACCGAATCCGCCGACTGATTGGGTTTTGGTAAGAACCCCTATTTGAATAGTCCCCGGGTAACGAACGGAAACTATTCTCACAATGACGTCCCTTCCATATTTTATGGAGGTCCCTGACAGGACGAAAAGTCGATAGGTTCCTAATTGCTCGAAAGCTGTGAATAATTTAACGGATTCGTGCTCGAACGCGTTGGTTAACGGCTGATATAAACATAAATAATTTATTTGTTTACTAGAAACGATTTTACGTGTGAGATTTCTGTACTACAAAGTTCTTTTTATACTATTTGATAACGAGACGAGCCGGTCGTTCGCGTGATGATAAGCATAATGCCGGCCCATAACAATTGCAGTACCACTCAGAACTTTGAAACACAAAGGCCTGCGCGACACTGCTGTGTGCTCGTTACCCTGAGACATTACGTATTAAGTCTCATAAGCCCAGTAATTTCACTGGCTACTCTGCTCATCAAATCGGAACACAGTAATGCTTGCCCATTACTGCTTGGCGGCAGACTTCACGAGCAAAGCGGTGGTAACGACCCAGACGGACACTCGCAGAAGAGTTAGTCCCTGACAAGACTAATTGTTAATCGTCTAACATACTTATATTAAAGAAATAAGTAAATAAATTTATTTAACACCTGATATATTAGCGTTTGACCACCATCTCGCCTGATCTAAAGCGACTATTGTGGTCGAAGATGGCAAATACGCTAGATTAGAACTGGCTTTTTAGTACAGCTGCGGGAACACATTCATTTAGTTTAACGGCAAATATAATTACCATCAGTGATCTGGCTAACCAAAATGCAACAGTAGTCGGAAGCGAATTCAAAATTCCCTATATAGGAAATAAGGCACGGTTCATTAAATATGTACAGCTTACGTAAGTTCCGCTCCAGCTCACGCACCGGATCAAATTGCTAACGAGGACTTGAAACTACTTAATTCCGAGAGAAAACGCGTTTCTGTACGAGGGCTTGAACCTAATCCGAAACTACTCGCAAGCAGATCAGGGTAATGTGGTACGCATATTACGCGGGATGGCTCATGAATACTGAGCAGGGTCCAGTAGACGTTGCTGGATGGAAGAAGTAGGTCGAGAAACAAAAGACGGTGTTTATACCTTGCGCACCGTTTCCAGCAGGGTTATTTTAATTCACTCGGAATCCGTTTCGGAAACAGCCTATCAAGGCTGCAATTACGAAATATAAACTATCTAGTTTATATTTCGTAATCGCATCCCGTCAGAGAAATTATCTGTTTAGATTCGACAACTCAGCTGCATAAACACTGATATAATCCCGAAAATATTTCTCTGTCGTGATGTGTTTCCGAGATATAAACGATCAAAAACAGTCGCTTTCTACACGGAATCATTCAGATTGAATTAAAATCACCCTGCAGGTCCATTAATACACATCACTTAAATAAAATAAATAACACTGAGCAATCATCAATTCAAAAAATACTTACATACTAAAGATATATTTCTATTTTTATTACAAGCTTTTCTTTAACTTGCAGTGTTTGTATGTATAAATGTATCTTTGTTAAGTTCTTGCAAGTTACATTTGACCTACTTCTCGTGATCGTGAATGAGGAACTTTACATTTAATGTACATTAACGCGTTAACCAAACGGCATCGTCCGTATGTTGCGGCCCGAGCATGATGGTAAATTTTCATACCTGTGGTTATTCATTAAGCTTAAAGTGTACATATTCACATTTTTATGACACGAGTCTTTTAAGGGACCTGTCAAAAAGACTGTCAGTAATTTTATTTTATCCATAAAAAGGTAAAAGAACAAAAGAGACTTAATACTATTGGCAATCATTGGCACTCGTCCTAGACGTGCATCAGAAATGTGGTTTTGGCTTGCAAATATACGTTTTCCACGTCACTACTAATCTTGTACTTAAACGATAACGCCTCTTGAATAGTAATTACACAGCTCATGCATACAACCAATATTTTCCTTCAACCAACGGACGGGCACCGTTTGTATCGCCTGATAGAAAACTAGATAAAGCGACCGCTTGAATAGAAAGCACTTATTCTCTCTAGACTTGAACACCATTAAATACACAGGCATCCTTGTTTATTTCCATTAGAGGCAAAACATCTCTCTTAGCGGCATCCATTGAATTCCTCCCATTCATTGTCCATTACAGGACTTTTGAATACAACTCAGAGATTGTTCTGCTCGGAGCTTCCGTCGTTTGTTTACGAATGCATTATCAACTTTGTAAACTGTATTCCTATGAGCATTGCGCGCGTATGACGTCTGCTCCAGTACAGTTCAGGACAAAGCGACGCTCCATTAAATGCTTCAGACAGTAAAGGATGTGGCAACTTAGTTGTATTTAAGCTGAGAGTGAAGGTATATTTCTATGCAGTAGTATTACAGAGCCCTCAAAGAGTTCGATATGATCCCTGAACGATTAGTTGCACAACAATGATTATCATTTTGTTGTTATATCAATGACTTTGGTTCAATGGCACCTGTTTCAAGCTACGAGGAAAGACTAAAGAGGTGAAGGAAGCCGTCAGTTTTTCTGACGTCGCTTTCAAGCCAGTTCGAAATTGAATTCTCTTTTGATATATAATTTAATTACGTAACAAATTAAACAGCCAGATCATAAACTACCATAATGATTGTAGTGCGACCTAGAGTCCAAATTGACAAAGTTCTGCGCTTACTGCACAGCGTGGTTCAACCGAGACACAAACGCTCTAATAAACCCTATAATTAAAAAAAACTCTTTAAACCAAAACACTATACTTGTACACAACTGGTGCAAAGCAGCTTCAGAAGAATCGCCAAATTTTAAAATTTCAAAAATTGATTTACTGCCCTCTTATGTTACAAAAGTAATACTGATAAGTCCCGGAAAGTAACACATTAACTTAACCCAATCAAAATTTCTTACCACCTACTAACTATTCACACCCAATGACTACACGATATAAGCTTGTATCGCTGGGGCAAGGCTGTAAGCATCCAAAGCATTAGAACCGGGCTCCGCGGTAAGTGTAATGTACACGAACAGCGTCGAAAGTGGATCTAAAGAGGGAAAACAAGATACTGTACCGTTAACGGATTGCGAGAATTGCAATGGTCGCTGCATTCTCGAGAGCATCCAATGTCTTTGTGTCCTGTTATTCCAGCGATATTGCAATATCTACAGTTCTTGTAATGGGGCTATTGCTTTCTGGGAATAACTTTTTCGCGGCTTACATGATAAAACTTCTTTATTGCAGCCAACAAACCCGTCTGTGCGAACAGCTCAGCCACTGCTGATAGATCCTGCTGGCCTTCCACCGAAACCGACAAACTTTGTAATTAAACTTCTTTGTGTCCTTGCGATAGCGTGTCGTGGCTATCATTGAAATTCCAACCAACCAGAATTTTAAGACGTATCATTTCACCCACCACAATAGATCATAGATGACGTTTAAACACCTGATATCAATGTATCAGGTACTTCAAACGAAATAATTCAAAATTGTTTTAAACAAACCAAATATTACCATAAACTTTTAGAAATCCTCATCTCCCATAATAGATTCCCAAATTTACCATGAATTATTCATTAGCTGTTCAACCGCTACTGATATTACCACTTAAAACATTATCCTACAACATCCTTGGGCTACAAGCACCCAGAGGAGGTACATTATTCTACCCCTCAGGTAATAAAATAATCGTCTGCATTACGAATCTTAGTCTTAACACGCCGTTTGTTATACAAGAGTTCGTGAATTCACACCCTTGAAAATCTGTGATCTTAACTGAGCGGAACAGGTCACTTGGCCCGTCATGGTCCTTCGAGCCGTGTTTGGTGTGACAGTGAATCGCCCTTATGTATTGTGCTTCGCCACTCGACGCATTATTTAACGCTTGCTGATGCTTGATGCTTCTATTCGCGAATAGATACGCTTTATTGGTTTGCTTTTCTACTAGATATTATTTAAAGTTTCAAGACGTGGTTATTTTTTTAATGATAATATATATGTGATAAATGCCATTCACTGGTGATTGGTGGCTACCAGAAATATATATTTCTAAATACCTAACTCATAACAAAAGTACGTGTTATATTTTTATGGTTTTCAAACATTTTGAGAGAGTTCGACCACCGACCGCAGCGCCGCGCCGCGCCGGTAAGATTGTTAAATGTATCAACGTACTTACTATATATTTGTCTGTATTAATAATTTCCTGTAATCCCTTTGTATTAATAGTTATTAGTTTTAATTTATTTCACAAATCGTATATTTATATAAAAAACAGTATGTAAACAGTATCTATTACTGTTTTTTTTGAACCTTTAAAAATGTGTAGTATCGCTGTCGAGTAGACATTTTAAAGCTTTCAACCAACTTTTATTAATGCACTCTGCGTCACATTCAAGTCGTAAAAATATATTGTTATTATAATTTCCCCGTTGACCCTTTCCCGCTCCGTTATTGAAAGGTATTATGTTCACAAGTGGTTCTGTTCGCACATTGCGGGGCCCCGCGCATTTTTCCTCGGTCTCCCCTTTAGGGCGTCGTAAAAGGAATCTCTCAGGAGCCAAAGATTAATGAGTGACTGCGAATATGCCCTTTGTGTGGAATCAATGAATTAATTTATCAGGAGCCATCAAATGATTACTAGCCGCAGGTCATGTTACGCAAATTTTGGAATCAATGAAGAAAGAAGTGCCTTAGGTAGGTTGGACATGGTTGTACCCAGGATGACCATCGATATTTTGAGGTGTGCAATTTTGAAGTTAGTAGATAATTTGATATACTAAAATTAGTGGGAGTGGGGTTAGTGGGAGGACTAACTGTTAGTGGGAGGACTAACTCTTCTGCGAGTGTCCGTCTGGGTTGTTACCACCGCTTTGCTCGTGAAGTCTACCGCCAAGCAGTAATGTGCAAGCATTACTGTGTTCCGGTTTGATGAGCAGAGTATCCAGTGAAACTACTGGGCTTATGAGACTTAATACCTAATGTCTCAGGGTAACGAGCGCACTGCAGTGCCGCGCAGGCCTTTGTGTTTTAAAGTTCTGGGTGGCACTGCAATTGTTATGGGCCGGCGTTATGCTTACCATCAGGCAAACGACCAGCTCGTCTCGTTATCAAATAACATAAAAAAAAAGATTGTCGCTAGACAGCCATTTCTATACAATTTGTTTTTTTTAAATTAGCATGTCGCTCAACATACATTTATTTTGACGAGACGAGCACTTGAAATGTCACGCCCGAGTGTGACAGTTATTACAGTGCTACACAATTGTTTGAATGATTTAGTAGGCACTAAATTGCAGCGTCGCTACTAGAGTAGGTACCTAGAGCATTTAAGTATGTAGTACTACATACAAAATGTATCAAAAAATTGAAAATAGATTGAAACACCAATATGCAAGAAATTTCAAAAACTAAAGTTCTTAAAACTATTGCAAAGGGCGGTTTTATTTGTCAATGAGATTTTACCAGTTACCTAAAAGTAAAGTAAAAACTAAAACAATATATATACGGACGGTGGCTTTCAGTTATTGAGCATTAGGAATTAGGACAGACTTATATTCATTACACTTGTGCCTGTTTAGATTAATTACTATAAAATACTTTCATGACATCCAACTATAATGCCAAGCGACTAAGGAGTAATACGCTCGTTAAACTACGAAATTAGAAATCCCTAATCTTGCTCAAAGTTAAAGAATCCAATTAGTAGTTATTATTACTTCACCGATCGTTACCGAAACTTGCGTAATAACCGCTCCGGCAGCGAACAACTCTGAAAGTCAATTTATTTTGGTAACTTCGTTTTTCCACCGAAATAAAATGGCTAATTAATCGTGATACCTATTAAAGTTGAAACAATTGGCTAATAAACATAATATTTGTGTGGAGAATTGGGTCAATCTATTTACGTTAAGAATTTGAAAATCCCTACTATGTGAAATGGTGTATTTAATTATGATTTTCTTAAAATATCTTAATGCTGTTCGCACGTTGGGCAACGAACGCGGCCACTAATGCGGCCACAACTGCTGACAAGATTTTTCATACATTTTATGTGGCATCGGCGCACACTGGGAGTTTGAGTGGTCGCGACAGAGCCACAAGCTGAGGCGGTGGACGCGTTTGTAGATCGCCTCCCGCGACAGTCGACCACAAACGCCGTCTTCACCCCGCCCGCACAGAATAGAGAGAGAACAGAAGGGTCTCTTGGGCGCTTAGGCCGTCAAAAAGTGCCGAGAGCCCCTACTTTTCTCTCTATTTTGTGGGTTTAAATGCAATAAAAACGTAACTTTAGATTGACAAATAGCAATTAACAGTGCAGAAATCCTAACTGACTATTAATGACTACAGCATACCTATCTATACTTCTATACGAATATTATAAAGCAGTAAAGTTTGTGAGTTTTTTTTTGTTTGTCGTTACCGCTATTCAAATTCAAAAAATATTTCACTACAAGACATTTCATTTTGAGTCACGCGTGCGAAGCCGCGGTCTGACGCTAGTTATAAATATTTAGGGGGAGAACACAAACGAATATCATTTAAGCAAACGTGTAACTGTGTAATACTGAGCCGAAACACACACGACCAAAAAAGACTAAGGAATCGGGATCTACAATTAAAAAAAATTGCTTCTGATTAAACGTTGATCGTCCGTATTTGAAACACCGATCAGTATTAATTAGAAAATTAATAATAAAACGGTGTGGTGTGTCAGTGTCGCAGTATCGATTGCTGGCTAGGGGTCGTGTGCCACAGCCCAAGGTCGCTCAATGTCGCTCGATGGACTACCGCCGAGTTATGTGTTAGTGGGTGCTGTACGTAAGCGGCTAAGTTTAACTCACACATGCACGAAAGCGGCAAGTTTAACTCGCACATCGATGAAAGCGGCAAGTTGAACTCGTACATCGACGATAGCGGCTTAAAGTTTAAGTCACATATCGACGTAAGCGTTTGGACAGGATCACGCCGAGTTAGCATTGATGAGTTGATTTGATTGTTGAAGTGGTTTTTATTTTTTTGCGCGGAACACTAAGTCTTTTTCAAAAATAAAAATAGCCTAAGTTACTCCTTTAAAAAGCTGTTTGATATTTTGATATTACAAACAGACACTTTAATTTTATTTATTTCTGTAGATTAGCCGGGACCCAAGGGATAAGATGGAGTCGTCCTCCACACGGTACGGTGTATAATTACATATATTATCTGTCATAGCAAGTAGTTTGTCGTCACTCACACTGACGACATTGCAAAGGTCACCCGACTGACCTAACATAGATTCAGCAGATATAATCAGAACCAGTTGATAGCTAATATTTACATCAAAATTAAATAGCATTTGTTTACACATCCTCAACTGGTTATATGAGAGCCTCGCCAGTCACGTGCGCCGAGCATAATTGTCATTTCGAATAATTAGCTTGGATTTATACTTTACCTTCGTAAAATTTACCTTATTGTATCTTTATTTCTGTGTACCACATTTACGCACGAAGCATTTTGCTTCAACGTTTATTATGCGTACCGCTAAGGAGTGGAGCTCTTTGTCTGATTAGGTGTTCCCCGCTAACTTTAACCTGAGCTGCTTCAAGGATTGAGTGAATATGTATCTTCATCGTCGTCGAAGCGTCTCCTCGAAAGTCGAGCGTAATGCTTTTGTCATAATTTATACGCAATACTGATACAAGTCCTTTATTCAGTGACATCAAAAAAGTGCGCAAGAATTTTTTCGCTTGGTGGAAACTGACCTTTAAAAGTCACTCAAACGTAAACCTTAAAAAAAGTGTATTAAGGGTTGCTAGATAACATGATTTTTTCGACATTTCATTCGACAGACATAGTGTCAGTACATCTGGAAAAATTGAAATAATCAGGATTTTTTTAAATCCCATGCAAAATATCTAAAAATATCTTTTCCCTTTCCGTTGAGTCCTTTTGTCTTGACAACCCCTTCCTTTTGCAGTTCCTTTTTTTAACTCGTTCCATTGTTTCTGATAAACGAATTTATGCTGATTACCCGTAGCGATTACTGAGTGAATTAGTGATGATGAATTACATCCTAAACTATTGTACCGGCAAATTTTGTACTGCTACAATTTTGGGTTTCAGTGAAACGCCTACGCTATTTATATAATACTCGTATAACGCCGTGGCCCATGACCTATTTCAGTGAAACCTCGAACTGGGGATTTTGGAATCGATCTGTCAATGCCTCATCAACGAAACGATAAGCTTAGTCGCCCAGGTTTATAGAAAACATACAATATAGTTTCGTATTCTTTGCTGCCTGACTCTGTTATTACTTTCCGTAGCCTTGACTACAAACATACACAGTAAATTTATAGCTACGCCGCAAATCATTGATCATAGGTTTCGCCGAGTAATTTCACGATAATTGCAAGCTGATTTGAAACCAGAATCGATCGCGTGCCCACGTGTGCTCGTGACCCTGATAAGACGGTATATAGTTCTAATAGTCTGCAATTAGAAGGCTTTTGCGTCACTGTTACCTAACGTGTGACCTAACCGCCGCTCGCATTGCATTGACCGGTTACGAACTTCTTTGACTTGACGGCTCCGTAGCTCAGTTGGTAGTAATCCTGCCTGCAAAGCGTGGGGTCCCGGGTTCGATTCCCGGCCGGGGCAGATTTTGATTTTTGTGTAAGCATAAAGTTTGTTCTCGGGTCTTGGATGTTGGTGATGTGTATCTGTGTGTGTCCATACCACCTGCGACACAGGGAATTCTAGTGCGGGGGTATGAGTGTGTAAGCGTTTTTTTTTTACGCTCCAGTAGTTTATTTTAAAGATGTACAAATGTGTATACCGAATATACAACGAGGAATGATCGGAAGAGCTTTTTTATTTCATCACACCATCGCAGTTCTATCACCGAACATCACGCCGGAACAAAGCTCATCCACGCATAATACCACTCGATTTATGCGAGCTTTTCTCCCGCATACTTGCAAAATGTGGAACGAGCTCCCTCCACAGGTTATGCCGCAGTGCTACACAATGCAGTCCTTCAAGATGGGTGTCAAACGAGTGCTCGAGGGTCGGCTACGCATTGGCAACGCCAATGCGTAGTTGCAAATGTCCATAGACGACGGTGACCGCATACCATCAGGCGGGCAGTTTGCTTAAATAAAACAAAAGCAGCAGCTACGCCAGCTCGGGAGGATGACTTGGCTCCTGTAAAGCTCTTCGTTATAACTATATTCTTTTATCGTACAAAAATTCAGGTCGTTTGCGAAATCAAGCTTCCTGCTGAATATGCATTGCTATTAATAAACATGAAGACTGCATAAATAACGACGTCAACAACTCAGCTATTGGACTAATATTATAAGTAAATGTGAAAGTTTGATGCTGTTTGTGTCTTAATCACTGGAGTCGCTAACTGCCGCAATGGCTAGCTACCACCTCTATAGGGGAGCGGGTGCGTATATGTTAAAATTGAGACAATGAGATTGACTCAATGGGCCAGACTTCGAGAAATCTGGTGCGGGGGGTCAATAATAAAAATCATGAGACCCCAGCGGGTGTGGACTGTAATTTTTGCGGGTTATATTAATTTCCAAAATAGGCTAGTTCGCGGTGCGGGCGGCGACAGAAAACGAGTAAAAGGTACCTAGGTATTGAATAGAACCTACACGGCTGGCAGCCAAAGAAATCTAGGACGGTGGAGAAGATGGAATGCACGCCTACCTTGTTGAGAGTGCTCCTCCTGTGCTGCAAGGCCTGTACATCCAGGCTGGTCTGCGTCCTTAATTAGTCCTTGGCGTGGCAGTAGGTACCTACGTGCACGGGTCGTACAGTTTTCACTGTTAATTCTTTCGAATTTCACAACACCAACTCGCGTCACTGCTTGTAACGAATACAAGAATGTTCTGTCTGTATTATTTTGGGTGAAATTCACTAGAAATATCACTTTTTAGCGGGAGGAGAAAACTTAGCTGCTTTCTCGGCGAAATCGCGGACGAATCTTTTTTTCTTCTAGCGGTGTGCCTCCTCTCATCCAATCACACGCAGCGACGGTCACGTGATATCTTCACGCGAGCGAGAGGCATACATATGTAGGCGTGCGGGTGTGAAGGAGACAACAAAATGAGATGCGAAAGGAATATGACAAGGAAAATGGCTGCCAACCTACCTTCTATAATTTTATAAAAAAAATAATAACCCGTCGAGGTCTTTATGACGTACCTACATTTTTAAAGATATATTATGGATATGGCGAAACCATCCCCCCGGCCTTAAAGGGTTACCTTTAAAAAATATGAGAATTGAATGCGGAGAAAATAATTGCGGTAAATATGAAACTTATATAAGTACAACTTAACTAAATATATGATTTTTGTTTAAACTTTTATTGACTTGGCAAAGGGCACAATCGCACTACTGGGCGTACGAAGCTTCCTTTACTAGTCTTCACGGTAACTACACGCGTTGTTCCATCCTTCGAAGGGTGAACAGCTTCCACTACACCGAGAGGCCATGAAAGAGGCGGCACATTGTCGACAATAATAACCACCACCGATCCTAGCTGGATCGGAGTGGAAGGCGTGGTCCATTTGGCGCGAGCTTGCAATTGATGCAGATACTCGACTCTCCAACGGTGCCAGAAAGATTGTACCATTCCATTTAATAGCGAATGTCTCTCACGTAAGTTGCATGGTTCTACATGAGGTGCGGGTAAGGACAGTAACGGCGCGGTATGTAGAAAATGAGCCGGCGTAAGAGCTGACGGCTCAGCGGGATCGCTGCTCAAAGCAGTGAGCGGACGTGAGTTCACTAGTGCTTCTACTTGAGCAAGCACCGTTAGAAGCTCTTCGTAGGATAGTATCTGCTGACCTACGACCTTGAATAGATGCGATTTTACCACCTTCACCATACTCTCCCAGCAACCACCCCAGTGAGGGCTGACTGGCGGAATCTGCTTAAAATCAATGCGACTTTCAGAGAGCTCATGATCAAGGTGCGGCTTGAATCCATCGAGGAATTTGTAAAGATCGCGCAAATACGATTTACAACCAACGAAATTAGTAGCGTTGTCAGTATATAGACACTGAATTGGACCGCGGCGGGAAATAAAGCGCTTGAACGCAGCGAGGAAATTTACCGTGCTCAATTCCGTAGCTATCTCTATGTGTAAGCAGCGAGTAGTTAGACACGTAAAAATACAGAGCCATGCCTTACGGCTTTTGACGCCTCTGCCACGCACGGGCGTGTATTGCAGAGGACCTGCGTAATCGCAGCCTGTATGCGAAAAAGGTTTGTCAACCTGGTTGACGCGGTATGCTGGCAAATCGGCCATCATTGGAAAGGATGGACGCGGCTTTGCTCGGAAACAAGTATTGCACTTGTGTATGCGACTACGAATAACTCGCCGAGCGGCGAGTATCCAATAATGACGCCTGAGTAAGGACATCAGATGTTCGGGACCGGCGTGCAAATGTTTTCTGTGATAATAATCGATTATCGCATTGACCACGTGGTCATGTCGCGGGAGAACACACGGGTGTTTCTGCGCGTAATCTAGCGTTGCATTTGACAGTCGGCCGCCGACGCGGATGATTCCGTTTTTGTCTAAAAATGGCTTCAATTTTTGTAAGGCGGGTGAACAAATTTGTTTATTTTTTATCTTATGTATGTCTTCAGCGAAGTGAACATGTTGAAGTGCGAGTATAATTTTAATTTCAGCAAAATCCAAATCTGAGCGAGTGACTGAAGATGCGCGCGGCAATAATTTCAAAAACCGGAAAACGAACACAATAATTCGTAACAGTTTCGACCATGAAGATATACGATTTGCGAGAGCATAAATTAATGATTCATTAGCGGGTACGGTAGTTACATGTGCAAGCGGCTTTAGTTCTGGCACTTCACCGATGTCGTTGTGATTGAACTCTGCGATAGGCCACTTTGATGGATCTTCAGAAGCCCATGATGGTCCCGAAAACCACAGAGGATGGTTGATAAGCATCGCGGGCGACAAACCGCGTGATAGGCAGTCAGCAGGGTTTTCAACTCCTGCTATATGATGAAAACAACTAGCAGGGATGTTGTCAACAATTTTGACAACCCTATTTGCGACGAACGTTTGCCATCGATGGGGGGAAGAATTGATCCAGCAAAGTACAACCTTTGAATCGGTAAAGGCAAAAATGTTTGAAATCTTATATCGCGGTTCGAAAAGGTCAAGAACCTTACGCATTAATTTTGACATAAGAACCGCGGCACACAACTCTAATCTAGCGATAGAAAGCGTTTTTAGCGGCGCAACTTTGGACTTGGAACAGACGAGCGTAACAGATCTTGCGCTCCCTACAACAACCTGTAGGTATATAACTGCTCCGTAGGCACGTTCACTAGCGTCAGCATAGCCAAGTAAGTTGGCTACGCAGCCCTGAACAACACCTAAATGTCGAGGAATGCGTATTTCATTTAGCGTAGGCAACTCACTGCAAAACTGAGACCAAAGTTGTTGTATACGTCTAGGAGGCTTGTCGTCCCAGTCACATTTTAATAGCCAAAGCTCTTGAATGAGAAGCTTAGCGTGCAATATGACAGGAGCTACCAAGCCTAAGTTATCCCATAAGCGCGCGACGACGGATAAAATAATGCGTTTAGTGCACCCTGACTCCGGAGTGACAACCCTAAATTTAAAGACATCATCAGACCTATCCCAGTGCGTGCCCAGTATTTTATGCGGTGCGGCACCTTTATCTATTTCCACATCTGCAGAAGCGCGATGAGACGCAGGAATGGCGCGCAGGACAGCGGGGGAGTTACTGGTCCACTTGACAAGGTCGAATTGTCCCGCCTTGAAGAGATGAATAAGCTGGATACACGCGGCGACAGCGACGGCTTCATCATTTCGTGATGAGTCATCCGCCATTATACTGAAGCATACGTCGTCCATGTAGGTTGAGCTGGATGCAATCGCGGCAGCTACAGGAAACTTATGCTTCTCATCAGCTATGAGCTGATGAACTACGCGGACGGCGTGAAAGACGCTGGATGTCATTCCAAAACAAACTCGATTAAATTCAAAGACCGATAGTGGGTCTTGCGGCTGAAATCTAAATATAATTCGCTGAAACTTGCGATCGGATTCGTGCATTCCGATTTGTAGAAACATCTGACGACAGTCAGCTGAAATCGCGGTTTTAAAAAGGCGGAAATTTATAAGTATGCAATTTAAATCACCCTGTAGATTAGGGCCTGAATGCAGCACCTGATTGAGCGAAACCCCTGTACTAGTCCGACTACTGGAATCTAGAACCATCCGTACTTTGGTGGTTGTTCGATCATCACGCTGCACGCAGTGATGCGGGACGAAATAGGACGCGGCGGGAGAAATATTTTTTAAGTTATCAATCTGCCCTATTTCGGTAACGTAACCGTTATCAAGATATTCACGAATGATATCGTTGTAAGCGATGCGCAATATTTTTGACGACTCCAATTTTCGTTCTAAGCACAGAAAGCGCCTATGTGCGGCTGAGTACGAATCTCCTAATTTGTAAACATCGTCTCTAAACGGCAATGCCACTGTATACCTACCACTAGCATCGCGCGTAGTAGTAGCACGAAAATGGTTCTCGCATTCAAGGTCATCTTGACTGCGGGCGGGCGGAGCGGCAACCTCCTCGAGCTCCCAAAACCTTTTGAGAAGTTGGTCTATGGAAGGCTGCTCGACGACAGCGCAACAGGCTGACGTCATTTTTAAGTCGCGTTTAGGTAATAATGCGGGAGCGGAACCCATGATTATATACCCTAAAACAGTTTCTAGCGCGGGCGGCATTCCATTCACCTTGTTATGTACCGTGGTAGGTAGCAACAGGTGAGGAAAAATATTTGCACCCAGGAGTACATGCACTTCTGAGGGCGTAGCGAACGTGCTATCCGCGAGCGGTAGCGAGTGAATGTGCGCGAACGCAGATTCATCAACGGGAACCGAAGGTAAGTTATCCGTGATGCGATCGACAATAAGTGCCGAAACATTAAAATGAACGTCATGAGAAAAACGTGAAAATATTTCAAAGTCCGTGGATCCTTTAATAGGCTTTTCAGCGCCACCGAAACCTCTAACAATTAATTGCGTATTTTTATTATAATTCAAACCCAATAAATCGCAGCATGCGTTTGTTATGAAATTACTTTGTGAACCTGAATCAAGTAAACATTTTACCAGGTGAGATTTCCCATTCCGATCATAAATGACAACTTGAGCAGTCGACAATAATATAGTTGTAGGTCTACATTGCGCGTTGTGATCATTATTATTTAATACATCCGGTGTTGGCGCGGCAATGGACGTGTGTAACGAAGACACATTCACATTGCGCGCGGACTCAGACGGAGGCGGTCGTGGCGGGGCACTTGTGCCCGCGCAGCTAGCGTTTGACGTATTGCGTAACTGCGCATGATGCGCGGGTTCGATCCCGGACGCGGGCACAGGATTATTATTTTGCGATAGCGGCGCGGTTTGATTAATTTGCTTATTAAAATGTAATAAAGAATGATGCTTTTGTTGACAACTTCGGCATTTTAAAGTTGAATTACAATCGCGGGTTTTATGTTTTAAACTTAGGCAATTAATGCATGAATTATGTTCTTTAACACATTTAAACCGAGCGGAAGGTGTCAACTCATTAAATTTAGGACACTTATAAAAATGGTCATGAACAAAGTTGTCACAAAGACATTTATTTACAGAAGCCGACACGGCGACATAAGTTTGCGGGTTAGGTACATGATTACGCGGTTTATATGTATTTTTTGAAGAACTAGAAGCACTAGTGTTGTTTTGTACATTATGGTATATTCTAAACTGTCCCCTTATGAAATCGGTCAGCTGTATGAAAGTAGGTACTTTTACGTCGCGATATTGTGACTCAAACGCACGGACCGTCTCTTCATCCAGTTTCTTTAACGCGATATGCATTAACATAAAGTCAGTCATGTCATCTAACTTCAAGTTTGTTAGTGCGTTCGCGGCGGTAACAAATTGATCTAAAAATAATTGAAACTTAGATGAAGAAGCGTTGCCATTCAACTTGAGATTTAACATCTGATCTAAGTAGGTAGATGCGAGCGTACGGGTATCTTGATACCTATCAACAAGACATTTTAATATTACTTCGTAATTAGCTGCGCACGGCGTAATACCTGAGAAAACGGTTTGCGCCTTCTTTGAGAGTTTCCCTATTAAATAGTACAATCTCTCAGCGTCCGTCAACATTGGATTATCGTGTATCATGGACTTAAAACTAGCGAAAAATAAAGGCCAATTTTGAATATCGCCGTCGAAAGAAATAATTTCGATTGGCGGTAATGATGGCAATCTGCATTTTAAACCTATGCGATCGGATGAACCTTTCTGATCTAGCTCAGCGTCCACCTTCGAAGGTGTGGGTTCAACCCGTTTTAATACGCGTTTTATACGACAGTAAAGACTTTCAAACGAGTTTAAACATTGATAATTAGGCTTGCTAGTTGGGTCGTTTTCAAGTAGTGCGATGTTGTGCAAATTGACAAGTTCTCGAAACTCGGAGCGGATTTCATCAATTGTTTCTGCAGAACACAAGAAATTCTCCATGCATTCTTCACTAATGTGAGCCTTTTTTGAGTTATCATAAACAATTTGAATAAACTCAAAAAGTGTATCGCGTTTAGTTTGTAAGAGAAGAATCTCTTTATTTTCATTAAATTCTACGTCTACCTTTTTTGACATTTTGACGAAAGATTAAATGAATACAAGTTTTGTTATCTATTTTTAGCAACAGCTGTGCGGTGCGCAGGTATGTTCGGAACAGTTATATGTACGACTAATTTAGCAAGTACATAAGAACGTTGAAGTAATTAAGGCTATGTATTTAGCACGATTAATTTCTGTTGTTTATTGCAGAAACAGATTAAAGCGCGTAGAAAAGTAAGATTAATGTTTGTTTATAATTATGTAAACATTTAAGGCGAGTTAATGGTTGAAGCGGTTTTAACTAGACAATTCTAGATTAAAATAAGCGGAGGTAACTAAACGAATCTAGATCCTGGGCGGGAGTAAGCTAGACTAATCTAGACTTAAATTTAGCGGGAAATCCCTAAGGATAAGTAAAAGAAACATCCGGCTCGAAGGACCAAACTATGGAGTCGCTAACTGCCGCAATGGCTAGCTACCACCTCTATAGGGGAGCGGGTGCGTATATGTTAAAATTGAGACAATGAGATTGACTCAATGGGCCAGACTTCGAGAAATCTGGTGCGGGGGGTCAATAATAAAAATCATGAGACCCCAGCGGGTGTGGACTGTAATTTTTGCGGGTTATATTAATTTCCAAAATAGGCTAGTTCGCGGTGCGGGCGGCGACAGAAAACGAGTAAAAGGTACCTAGGTATTGAATAGAACCTACACGGCTGGCAGCCAAAGAAATCTAGGACGGTGGAGAAGATGGAATGCACGCCTACCTTGTTGAGAGTGCTCCTCCTGTGCTGCAAGGCCTGTACATCCAGGCTGGTCTGCGTCCTTAATTAGTCCTTGGCGTGGCAGTAGGTACCTACGTGCACGGGTCGTACAGTTTTCACTGTTAATTCTTTCGAATTTCACAACACCAACTCGCGTCACTGCTTGTAACGAATACAAGAATGTTCTGTCTGTATTATTTTGGGTGAAATTCACTAGAAATATCACTTTTTAGCGGGAGGAGAAAACTTAGCTGCTTTCTCGGCGAAATCGCGGACGAATCTTTTTTTCTTCTAGCGGTGTGCCTCCTCTCATCCAATCACACGCAGCGACGGTCACGTGATATCTTCACGCGAGCGAGAGGCATACATATGTAGGCGTGCGGGTGTGAAGGAGACAACAAAATGAGATGCGAAAGGAATATGACAAGGAAAATGGCTGCCAACCTACCTTCTATAATTTTATAAAAAAAATAATAACCCGTCGAGGTCTTTATGACGTACCTACATTTTTAAAGATATATTATGGATATGGCGAAACCAATCACACTGAAACGATGGTAGATTAGGATACTAAGCATTACCTATGTTATTCAATCCACACTATATTTGAACTATCCAATTAAATAAATAAGAGCTCGGATTTGATTGGAATGAGGTATAGAGTTAGATACTTTAGATATAAACAAATCTCGTTCCACAGTTCTTGCGAAAAAATAGACGAACATGTGGAGCGGCTGCGCGCAACTTGTAAAAAAGGTATAACAATGCCTACAAACTTCAGAAAGCAGACAAATCTCACCAAATTCCAAGGTAATGCTGCAACTTTTCACTCGTAACTCACCGCAACTTCCCCATCCATCGCTGGGTAGGTTGTTGTCAACAAACCAACATATTACTTGAAGGGAACCACGGAATACGAATGCCGCCCGGGTTCCCAGTTTTGGAATTGGGTCAAAGCGCCGTATACATGGTACGTTCCCATTTTCCGCATCGATCGGCCAACCAGTCGACTATCGGGTGTGCCGTCTACCTTCTCGTCTCGTACAGCAATAAAACCTCCTGGGACCTTTTACGAAAATTACTAATTACGATATAAAGTCTATCTGAAATAATTAACTTCAAAGGATCGGCAAACTCGGTATTTACGGTAGCTAAGCATGCGAAATACCGTTTGTTATCATTACTTCAAACTGTTCCGAAACTACCTGGGTTTCATATCCAAACGTTATAGTTTGCGAAATTTCCCGTTTGTTTTCTTTAGTTTGGAATTTCGAGTATAGTGAGTTTCCGCCAGTTCGCCGAGGAGTATCCTCAGCTTACGTTTGCACTTAAAAGGATTTAAAACTTACCTAACCTTACATAGGAATTTAAAAGCTTAAAACGCTTCTTCGATTTCGATATAATGTAATGGATGGCCTTACAGTTTTAAACTAGATTTTTGTAATTATTAATAATAAATAATTGTACGGCAAATCAAAAAGAGGAACATTTTTGAAAAGCGTCAAAAGGCTGCGAAAGACAATAATTTTTTCTTTCACATCCGCATTTTTCAGGCTCCATAAATATTTTCGCAGACAATTTTATCCGCAGATCTATGTTCGGTTTAGGACCCCTGTCGGAGTTATCTCCAAGCCAATCTGTTAGATTAACAGGCCGATCGTTTGCCCATTTTTGTGTCGTTTTATGTCTTCCGGATACAGATGTCTTTATGCTAATAAAAATATAATCTGTTGTCGGAGTAATGACTAACCCTTTACTTCGGGTATTTGGTAGTTTAAACACAATACTTTCAACAGTGCTGTAGGTTTCTTTTTGTTTTCTAGTTCCTTTATCCTGTACATAGCTGATATTAATTAGTTTGGTTTCAGTTTTGCGTAATTTTTTAGCGAGTATTGAAACGAACGACGTTGTGTAGTTTTTTAAATTTAGTTGTGGTGGTAAAGTTACCCGGCAGGTCGACTGTTTCTTTTCTAACTCTGCGTGTTCGATGTTTGAATCATCGTTAAGCATCATTAGACTTTTTTTTGTCTTAGATAACAGCACATATTCTAGAACTCGCGTGCCTAGCTAAGCCCTTATATTGAGAATCGTCAAGCACCCATCCGTGCATGTCTCAGCGGCTGTACTTTTTTTTTTATAGGACCGTACTGTTGGTCTTGCGACCTCTACAGCGTCACCGGACTGTAAGCGGCTGTACTAAAGAGCTGGGTCTTTTATAGGGCTGTACTAGTGAAATAGGTGAGCACGGGTCCTATTTAGAGTAAAAACAAAAAGATTGCTGAGTGAACCACACAGTGCTATTGTATTGAAACGGTACGCTCAGCGACAGCGACATGTCACGTGCAGTGATAAAACGTGAATAATGTTTCAAACGTTCGCTCGTTCACTGTGTCAGGGACACCCTAGTAAATTATGTCAGTTTCATTCTTTTGTTACTTCTCTGTTACAGCAGGATTGTTGATGCCGTTAGTATGTGTGAAAATATTACGCGTTGCTCATTGTCTTATGTTGAACAAAAAGTGTTGGTTGCGAGTTGCGAGTATCAGTTAACGGGCCTTAGAGAAGTTTTAATTAAATATTGTACGTTTCCATTTGATAAATAAATAATTTGAGTTCATAAATATTTCCAGTCAATAAATATAAAAGTTTGTATCTGTTTTAAGAATAATTGAGATAGCCATTTTATCAAATCTCGCGAGGAGTACTAATAATTCAAATCCAATATTGATCGACAGCTCGTGGAAGGACTGACTCATTTTAGAAGTTTTATAGGTTTGTTTTTAAGGTGAGAAACAAATGACCAAAAACAAAATTTCAGTAGAATAATTTGCTTTTAAATCAAAAAAATCCTGTAGAATTTAAGTGATTTCAAAGGGAGCACTCGAATTCGTCTAAAAGATTTGGAAACAATGCAGTGCTGTGGACGGTATAGTTTGCGGAAATTACAGGCACAGTATGCTGAGCATACAGTAAGGAAACTGACTCCACTTATCAAGCAAAGGGCTAACGCTACTAAGGTGAATATCTAATTTAGCATGCTGATGCCATCGTAAAAAAGACAGAAATATGTAGTATTGTTTTCGTGATGTACACATTTATCTTACTTCTATTACGAAAGTGTAAGTTTCGATACGCGTTGACACCAAGCCGCACTTGCGGCGCAAGTACGGATCTATTCGGGTCGATAAAATTCGATAATATTCGATAAAATTGACAGTTCAAATCGATAAGGTGGGATTTATCGAGCCTCGAAACAATCGACAAAAGTTATCGAAAAGCTAGGTCGAATCCAAAGAGAATATAGAGCTACTACAATACTTTACGATCAGACTTCGGTACTCGCGCCGATGGCCCGCTTGGTGGATTATGGCCCACATACTCTTTACTCTCTATGATACAAGGCCGGTTATCTAGCAGTGGAAGTATAATAGGCTGATGATGATATTAATTTTTGGTTACTCATTAACGTCAGAAATTTACAGCAGATACAAAAAGTTTGAACTCCAGCTCTTTGTTCCACTTTTACTTTCCTTTTTTCTTTCAAAGCCATATTCAAACTAACTACTAGCATTAGGTATCTATTAAAAATGGTCGGTTCGAATTAAGTCTGCTTGCAAAGGCGCTGGGTTCGATCACCAGCCGGGGCAGACTTTGTGTGGTGATCATAAAGTTTGTTTTTGTCTTTGTCAGGTGTGTCCGTTTTTGTCTTGGGTTATTACACTAGTGCAAGGGTTTGATAACACTAGTGCAACGGTGTGAGTGCGTAAGCGTTTATGTTATGTTTAAAAGTTCAGAATATTTATTTGATTTACTGCGTGTACTGTGCTAGCCTGCCCCGAGCCCGCGTCGAAAGAATCCGATCAATCGATAGTTTTGATTGCTTCCTCGTAACGTCGCTCTAGTCGACATTATCTCTACTTACTGATGTTTTCTTATTTTCGTAATCTGTTTGAATCTGGTATTAATATACT
The DNA here is from genome assembly GCA_907269065.1 of Crocallis elinguaria. Classification (NCBI taxonomy): domain Eukaryota; kingdom Metazoa; phylum Arthropoda; class Insecta; order Lepidoptera; family Geometridae; genus Crocallis; species Crocallis elinguaria. The sequence continues at coordinate 8,512,917 of OU026076.1, forward strand.
TGATATATATGATACTGATATACTTGACATATATGAAAGAAACTTAAACAAAGCCTTAACCAGTGACGTGTTTCATTGAGTTTCTGTTTCCTAATCAATAAAACCCACGTCTTTAATAAACAACTTCCACGAACCGAGTGGAATATACAAAGGGAATTAATGAGCAACGAGCCTATTATCTCCAATTGTACAGTTGTCTTCCATTTCTGTCGTCGCCCACGCTTGGGTTTATAAACTCAAACGTTTAAGCTATCCGAACGCTGATATACTATAAATGTATTAATTTAATGCGAGGTTTTGGCCGGTGGACTGGCGCTTCACTGGACACCGCATAATCTAGGTTGGATTTCGTCGGTCTATATTTGACTGCTGCTGAATGTGGGCTGCTTTAAAATAAATCATGGCATCGAGTCGTCAATGAGCTGACGTCAAAATTTATGGATATGATTTTATAAAAAAACCATTTCTCAATTTTCGATCACTGGCTAACGTCTAACATACATATTTCCAATACAACTTAAAGGTGACATTTTCACTGTAAACGCTTCTAAAACACACTTGTGTGTTTGATGTCCAGCTAGTTTTCTAGTCTATGTTCCGGTTAATGGCACATGAAACGGTCTGAGTTGTATTTAGCTCAAAACCAGGTCATCAGGTCAATAATGCTGGTTTCCCTGAAGTTATTGAAACCTGCCGATGGATTGATAACTTCGAGTCATTCCGACGATGCGAGAAAGGTCGTTAAACTGTCTGCGAGCTTTTTGATGGGAGAAACGATGATTAAAAAGATTCAAGATTTATTGAAGCGATAATTGTAGAGGGTGTTTATAAATTGAGGATTTAGTGCCGGGTTGATTATAGTTTACAACGGCGAGTAAAAACGAACGCGTATTATATGTGCAACGTGTGTTACTTTCACTCATGTGCTGTTTTGATCATACTGTATTAGATATTCTTTATGGTGAAACCATTTACGCAAAATTTATCTTTTATCTATCTATACAAAAATAAATAAAATTGAAGTGGCTGTTTGTAATATCAAAATAACAGATTTTTACTAAATGAATATGAAAGTATATACGGTATCTATAACAAAACAACCATTTTTATAATTTATGTCTGTCTGTTTGTTCCGGGTAATCTCCGAAACGGCTGGGCCGATTTTGACGGGACTTTCACTGGCAGATAGCTGATGTTACAAGGAGTAACTTAGGCTACTTTTATTTTAGAAAAATAATTAGGGTTCCGCGCAAAAAAATAAAAACAATGAAATCTAATATCTCCGCGCGGGTGAAACCGCGGGCAGCAGCTAGTTCCTAATGAAACCGGCCAATACTTTTTTCGGTTTACTACGGAATCTCTTTTACTCGTATTTGTATCTTTTTTAAGACTGTAATAATACTATTTCATTTCCTAATACCAACCGACCGTTTCTCCGCCGGACCGTGCCAATCGTCCTGATTTTCCTCGATACAAATTGACCAATTCCAAAACTTATCTTCATTATCGAAAGGGACAAAAACGAGAGTCCTATTTACCATTACTATTAAACAACACTGTTTTGACTTACGTTGGGCGATTCACTCCGTTCCACCAATTTTAGCAGAGCTCCGTTAGTTACGTTTCTGAAACTTAATTTGTTAGGCCTACAATCAAGCTGGGGTCTGGTTACTTTGGTGTGGGATTTTAGTTGTTCTCCCTTAACGATCTGTTTGTATTTACGTGCGTATTGTTTTGTTGCAGGTACTGCTAGGGGGAGCGGAAACTGCGCACATTCGAGTTTTTTTATTGAACTTCAACGCAGGTTTTGAATACAGATAGCTATGTCTTTTGTTTCGGTTTATGAAACTTGAGATTCCGTTGACTATGGCAAGAGTTAGTTTTAGTTGTGATACGAAGTGGTGGCGGTTGGGTACAATTTTTGAAGTGTTATTTTAAATTGGTGTTTTTACACAATATCGGATTATTGCATAATTTTAATTCCCGCTTTTGATTTCTATTGGGGCTGTTATTAACCAGTTAAAAGTGGATAAGGCCATTTGCAAGGTAAAATAAACGTGTTTCTAATTTGATCGTCACTTCATTTAACTTGAGATTAACTTATTTAAGTTTAGTTATATCCGGCTTAAGTTTACCTGGAACATTACTATTATAATACGAAAAAGAATAGATGAACCAAAGAAAACGAGTGAACGAAAGGAAACTAACAAAAAACCCCCGGCTAAAAGAGACGATGATCTTCAAACGGCTGAATAGTAGCCGCTGAAGAGTTCCACTATCGGCCTCCTGGCTCTGGCTCCATCATCGGATCAGCTCCGAAATATCAAATTATATTCACACATTGTAACGGGACATTTACCGTGATTATGTGATTATGTAACCGTGACAATGTGTGCATTTGTAAATAACCGTGACATTTTACAACAGTGTTTATCAAATTATAGTTATATGTCATCCGAACTACTGTGACAATAACTTTATTGGAAGTAGATTAAAATTTACTTCTAAAATTTTACTACATGGTTTCTTAGTTACAACTTGTAACTAACTTACAAGTGAAGGTAAAAAAGTGTTTAAAAAAAGAAAATGTTTCAATATAGTTTGTTAGTTAGAATGAGATTTGTGTTCGTGCCGGAAGGCACCCATTCAACCACAAGATAACGCCTCATGGTTGCATCACGGTCTAAAAATATCTAAAACGCAGACTACAACCTCATCCCACCGACCGCAACCTCTCCATAGACTTACGACCTAGTTTCCTTCTCAAGGGGCCAGTTTTTAATTGCGGTAGAGATTGCTTCGACTTCTATTCTATTTGCTGTAAACAAGTTTATCCCTTGGCTGTTCAAAATTAATATTTTAACCGTGGCACTCGCCTCAGTTTTATTATTGGAATTGTGTTATATTGGCTTTGAAGTCTTTAAATAAAGGGACTTGTTTGCCAGAGGAGTGTTGAAGCCTTAATTGGTTGAAATTGAGGCTGCTTTCGACCTTTCAGAAAAGTTGTAGCGCACCCTTTTTTTGTTTAAGAAATAGCGTTTCTTTTAGATGCTGATTGAACGTCAGCACTATTGCTGACGTTCAAATTTAACAAACAGTTTGGACCTAACTTTTTGCGATATGTCATAGATTATTTTGCTTAGAACGCTCTTTTAACATTTTTTATCTTAAATTCTGAAATGGAAAAAAAACGAAAAGTAGCGGACTGTAAACTTTCAATTTAGTTCTGAACTATTATAAAAGTTGAAAAATGTTTAATAGCGTTTGCCAACGGTTTCGCATGTGTAGTATCAGGATTCGGGATACCTACAACTACATCCGTACTTTATTAAATGCGAAATATGTTTATATAATATATTTGTTGATTTGTCAGAAGCTATTAGTCTATAACATAACATTCAGGGATAATGTAGCTATGAGATAGACAAATAGATGAACTCTTTCCGTATATCACAAAAAACAACTTTTTAGACGCCTGTTTAGCTAGACAGTGTCTAGGTAAACGTCTCAAATGATTAGAAATGTCACAACATAATAGAGTTATACAACGGCTACTTTGTGATTTTTTCTATAGGGATTGTAATTTTTTTTATAGGGTAATTTTATTATTTTGTGTTTTTGATTAATTAAAATCCTTGGAAATATATTTAATGACTTTATACATACTATAATTATTTTTAAATTACTATGAATTGATGAACCCGTCTAAAATCATATCAAAGATTTTAACTTTGCTTTCGACGCCCTCTTAAGATCTGACTAAATACAACCCGTATTATTATCTATTCTGTGACAGTGGTCAAATGCTAACCTTACAACCTAACGGTATAAAAAAAATTTTTGTGCGCTAGTTGTTCAGAACTGCGTTTTTCAGACCGCGCCTACGGTACCCTCGGCTTCTCAATGTGCCGCGAGCCTGCCAGAGGTATTTTTGAGATTGAATATCGATTGAGACTTTCAGTCTATGATTAGGTTTTGGGGCTTCAGCTTCTTAGAAATTGGTAAGAATATATCTGGCTTTTTTTCAGGTTCGCGTTGCTAATATTACGCTAGTAGACGAGATGATTTATTTAAGCTATATATATTGTTCAGATGTCTGGTACAAGGATGACAGGCACTCATCTTGTTTTTTTTTTATAATTATTTTGGAAACACTGTCTTATACAAATATACTTAGTGAAATAGTTAGGCTAAGATTCAGAGACGATTCTAAGCGTAGACTTTGGCTTCCATATGTCAAAACTGTATTCAATTCAATTTCAATTCAATTCATTTATTCACTTCATTTGTAATATAACAGTGGATACCAAGGCATTACAAACATGTCAAAGAATAGAATTTTGACGTATGGAAGTGTGAGTCCACGCTTAGATTCGTCTCTGAATCTCAGCCTTAGTGTTCATAAATAGACTTAAAGTTCCATCATCATCAAAATCAGTCTGCATCAGTCCACTGCTGGACATAGGCCGAATACAGTATACTGGGGTAGTATAGCGTCTTTGAGCTCCAGCCATTCCACGAAGGGAAACCTCAAGGCCCATTCTGGTCACTATTTATAATCGGAATTAAAACAAGAAATCTTATCAATTCGTATTTGAAACTGTGTAGAATTTTTGTTTTGATATAAAATAAAAACAGTCTTAAAAGGTTTAAAGCTGTGTTACCTATCGGTTTAAGTGAACGGTTAACGGTACAGTCCACTAGGTTCGTGAAACTAGCTGCCAAAGGCTTCTATCTCAATTACTCATTAGTATATTCGCGTTCGCTTTCCCTTTCCAACTTCCGAAGAGCCGTATTCCGATCGGCCTGGATTAGTTACGCGAATTGTACAACCTATTATCATTACAACCGTGTACGTACATACCATCAGTACAAATGAGATCTAAGCACATTGTCAAATGAACCTGTGACATGAACCGATTCAATCCCGATTGCATTTGCATGTCGCGAGTCGCAAGTTCAGGGGCGTACGTAACACTTTTGCATTGCCCACGCTTTTGCGGGCATCCCTCTAACTGATCTGATTGCGCTGTGACAAATTGGACATCGGTGAATTGAGTGATAGCATTGTTGGATTCTTTGTGAGGACGATGATTTGGTTTATATCGTTTGTGTGTTCGGAAGAGCTCATTGTAGAAGCTAATTGTGATTTTACGTTAGCTTTAGATTGACTATACATCACAATGCATAAACATTATAAGTATATACGTGTTTATGTATCGTGATTAGTTACTGGCAGATAAAGTAAATAAAAAGCTCTTTTTACTCAAAGCTAAGTAAAAAATAACCATAACATTTGATTTTAACCTAGATATCTACTATTAAAATGTGAAAAAAAATATATATTAAAACGAAATAATGTTTACCCACGACGGATCGGAGAAGATATTATGCGTTTATGGTGAGAGGAGGGCGTGTGTGGTACGTACACACAAACAAACAAGCCCCGACAGAGTCGAGTTCGGGATCAGGGGTTTATCAAAAATTTCATTTAGTCCAGCTCATCCTCATCAGCCGGAAGACGTCCACTGCTGAACATAGGCCTCCCCCATAGAACGCCACTTGGATCGGCTACTCGCCTCTTGCATCCAACGGTTCCCCGCGGTTAGTCCAGCTATTACAATCAAATTAACAAACGTAGGTTTAAAAAAATGTATTTTTTAAAATTTTAATAATTGTCAACGTCAAGGATCAAAAAATCAGTATGCATTTTATTTCGAAGTTTATTCATTTTACTTGTAGAATTATTTATTTTAATATCGCTAAGTCAAATCTCCGGCGGACTTCGACCCCAATTTGTTTACTTGAAAGAGTCATTACCCTGGCGTCCTACGCTGCTACGAATTGTACTTGGAAACTCAATTTTCAACCACCTTCGCGATATTTAAATCAGTTCAAACGTAGCCTTGTTTTTACTTGATTTTATAGAATCGATCCTCACCAGGGTGCGGCAGGAGTACTCCTCGACCTTCCTTATCGTCAACGGCCTATTATCAGAGCATAGTGTGCTAATGGTGCTAACTTAGCATTTTGCTCATGTCACCACCGTTCTCATTTTCATTTTTACTGAAATTTTCACGGTTGTCAAAATTGTTTGCGCCTTAGGGTTTCAAATAACAATGTATGTTTACCTACTGCTCAATAATCTACTCATCACGCTGAGAGACATCATCATGTCTTATAGGCAGTAATATCACTAATTTGAATTTCAAACAGAAACATCGTAATGCTTGCTCACCACCTATGTGCCTTCTGATGCATGGAAACGCTCAGTTGTAAATACTTGTTACTAACAATTGCTAACATATTGATCGATCCGATGGTTCCTTACTTTACCGTTCTTTTATGTCCCTGATAAGACCCTGGGTCCTTATTCCGAAAATCGAATGTCGAAGCTTCGGATCGCAGTTTTCATACCATGTAAGTGTTTCAGATCTGACGGTCAGTTTGATGTTCGTTACATGACATTTTGTCTTTCAGCTACGCACTGGAACTTAATGCTTCTTGAACTGAGTGTAACCAATAAAATTACACAAAATTGAAATCGCCGTCTGTCGTTCAGATTTTGTGCAATTCTTTTGGTTTAATATTTCCAGCACCGTACACCGCATACGTTCAACCCTAGGATCTTACAGCTGAACATCATTAGCTATTAAAACAGTCAATGCGGTGTTCTGAAATTAAACTTGATCTAAGCCGTTGCCGGTGTCACTCCCCCATCAACGCGGATCAATATAACCGATGTCACATCCTCACGGTGGCTACGTGACGTGAAAACTTAACGCGTACGGGGGGAAAGTTTGCGAGAAAAACACGAATCCATCTTGTATGTCGAAGGTTAACCTATACCTTTTTATATGAACTCGTACGCTGCCTGGAAGTATGCATGCAATGTGTATTAAATATGTGCACGTATATAAAAGATAATAATATATTTAAAGTATTAGCCGACACTAGCGGAATGCTCACGTAAATATATAATATACATCTCAAATATTTCGCCGCCAAAGAGATTCGAACCAGCGTCGAACTATGGAATATTATTTAATATATTATAATTGTACTGAGTACTTCTATGCTGCTGAAGAAACTTCAAGCAATTACCGTGCATTCTATCTATACTTACGTCTAGCAAACGCAGTTGCTATATGGATTTATGGAACTTGCTTCGTTATCGCTAGTGAGATAAAAATAACGATTTTAATCGCACGGAGTACTGACTGTAATGTAGATCTGCATAAATGTTCAAACGTTGTTACAGATGTAATGATAGCATGTCAAGAAAGTGTACTTATTAATTATGTGTTCAATACGGTGCAGACGGATGTACATAGTTATTTCATTGGAATAATGAATACCAATTCAAGCGTCACAACTTTCGTTCTTAACTATCTTTGCTTTGGTGACCGCTTTCATACGAAACTCAACTTTATTTCTTTAGTACTAACGTTTAGTTATATTATTCAGCAGGTTTGGATTGAACATGCTGCCGTTAATGTGTTAAATGAATATTTAAAAACTAATTTGCATGCGCACGTCTAATTCGCGTGTGGGAGGGAGATGCAGTTTTTTGCGTGATGTGTTTTTGCGGGACCGCACTATGTTTTAGAGTGAGGTGTCAATAGTGTTGATACTTGATATCAATAGTTTCTGCTTGGTTGCTTGTGTTGATAATGAGTGGTCATACAATACGAGTCCACTTTGCAACCACAGCAGATAAAGAATACAGTATAGTGTTACTTGGAGTAAACGAAATAGAACCACGCTTGTGAGCGTGATCTGTTTACAAGGAATTTCTTGAAGTTTACCTATCTAACGGGTGCTCGCGAATATCGCAAGTTGTACTGACTAGTGAGTCTGGTTGTATCGCATAGGTGTATTGTTGAAGCCTTTTTAGAGTTATTATTCTATCAGAGCTTATTATTAATGCGGTCCAAGTATTTGCTAAAAATCACTCGGCTGGCCTATAAATACTTCCGATAGATTTTTAGATAAAACCTAGTTGTACCATATTATAAGGATCATAATAGCATGGCACGTTAATATTTTCACTGCAGTTGGGAGGCATCCCATTCGATGCAATGCCCTATTTTTCCGAAAGACGCGGATGTAAGCGTTATACAATAGCCACAATTTGCCTCGCGCCGCCTGATCGGAATGGTCATTGGTGAATTGTGGTTTGTCGTTTCCTTTCTCTTATTGTGTCCGGTGCGTGAAAGTTTCATTGGGTTTACGTAACCCAATTTGATGGTTATTGCTGCGGTTTTGGCTTTTGAATCGTTTGCTAATTTTGTTTGGAGTGTTCGGAATTTTGTTCTTTGTACCGAAATTTATGTATGCGCCACTTTGGATGCTAAGATTTAGACTTCTCAGTGAACTTGTTAAGGGTCATAATCTTCTGCGCTGGCCAAATTTACAAAATATTACAGTAAAACGTCATCAACCTCGAAGCTTCTGCCAGTGAAACCTCTCTTAGCTCATAGCGCTGATGCGGCGCGACGTTAAGATAATCTAAAAATAAAATTGTTTCCATTCTGTTCACTAATAAATGCCGGCCATAAATACTTGATAAGGGTTTTAAATACTGCGATAATGCTTTTTTATTTTGGTTCGAAGCTTCTCCAATTCCTTTTAATATCTCCGTATTTATCAGCAATTTTCTCTGAAACAAGGAGACAGAAGCTACAATAACTTCGCATTATAAAATTCCCTTAGGGCGAATTCCAACCTGTTTATACTAATAAGGGTTAGGATAAGGGACAAATTAAGTGACAGGGGTTTATAGGTACAATATTATTAAATTTATCGAGATGAAAATTTCAGAAAGTGTTAAGGGCAATTTTCCTCGAATTCATTTCGCTATATTGAACTCTGAAAGGAAAGAAGTAGGTCAGCTTCGGAAAATAAATTGCGAAATTAATATTCAGCAAGCTTTCTGGTGTGTGCTATATACATATAACTAAGAGGCTTACAGTATTTATTTTCTTTGCATTTTTTATCACGATATATTATCTTTTGGCCTCTTTCTCAGTGACAATGTAGTCGAAGGAACACGCTAAACCTAGAATGGCTCTCAAATGATAAATAATATAATATAATATGTAAACCATACCAGGGGCCTATTTCATAAAAAATACTAGAGTCTAATATTATGAGCTTTTTTTTTCTTTTTTCCATATATAATATGACGCTAATACTCATAATATTAGACTAATATTTTTTATGAAACAGGCCCCAGAACCTTATGATCATTCACACACGTAACGCGATGCGTTACGATGTCTTCGTGAAATGGTTGCGAAGTGCTATTCCGTATGGCATATATATGCCATTGTCAAATTTGACAAACGCGACAAAGCTCGTCACCAATTAATACCGTACACTGGCCTCACTTTGACACTGGCAGAAAAACGTCAAGCAGCGTTTAAAAGCCATAATCTGAAGAAGAAAAAGAATGATAAAAGAAAAGTAAACCTTCTTGCTCGTTACACAGTTCGATTGTCAAAATAACGTCAAATGACCATGATAACCGTATGCATAGATAACCTATCGTGCGGCATACAGAATACAGTTTTTCAATTCCACGTCGTGGAACAAATGTTCCGATGTACTCCAAAAATTTAGAGTACATTATTACGTCATGCGTTATTTGGCAAGGAATCTCATGTGACATAGCGAATAAGGATAGGTACTCACTTAGTGACTTATAGTTATTTCTAACTTGAGGGTAGCTAAGCGAGGTTATTTACCAGGCTAGCACTGGAATGTGATCTACTACCATGCGATCAAGTGATGTGCTTAATTAGTGCTTCGCTAATTTAAATTAGGAGGTTAAAAACCTTAAAGAATACACAAAATTTCTTAATCATGGACAAACATTTTCAGTTATACATATCAAAGGAAGACGAGTGGAGCTAAGTAGGAAACAAAGGCACTTTAAAACAAACATCCCTTCTCTAATAAATAAACACTGTGCTATTTGAGTATATTATTTAATTCACAAATAAACAATCATCACGTCTATACAAATGAATTTAATTATATTTAAAAGGAAGCTTTTAATTTAGAGCCTTTTACACTCGACCTACTGGCAACATTTTCGCAACTCGTTCTCACAATAAAAAGGTTTTAAACCGAACGAGCTTTTCGCTGAGTGTTACCCGCCGCAGCGACATCTTTGCAAATATAGAGAGGGTATCATGTAACATCTGGTTTTCTCCAACATTACAAACAAAACGTACGAGTGCTTTGCCATCCGATCACTTGGAACAGAGACGGTGACTGTTAATGTTCTAGCAAATCTTAAGGATCAAATGTTTATTGTGTCCTGTATTGATTGTTAATTGAAAATTCTCAGTTTAAAAGTTGATCGGTCTGACAAATTTTATCACGGTCTATTGTACCTGTATGTTCGTTTTGACTTTATGCTATTGTTTTCTAGATCATTTGTTTTTAATTTTTGTTTTTAATTTTAAGAAAGTATATAGTGGTCAGCTTCTCAAGATTCCTTTCGGATGTAAACAATTTAATTTAAAAAATAATAACCTGCACTGTCACTCACACCATGATGAGATTACTATACAGATAACCTGAGGTAAGCGCTACCCCTGTTATTAATACAGTGCCACCCAGAGCTTGGAATAACTCAGCAGACTAAGTAGTGTGCGGGCCTGAACACCTCTCTTCACCATTTGACTGATGATCTTATATGCCCATTAGTCTTGGGTACACAGCACGTGTGGTAGCACGTTTGTATCTACTCACTTCCACACAAAGAGTCACTGCCTCGTTTTATTTCAACGTGCTACCACAGCACACTCCACAGTTACCACACCACACTCCACAGCTACCACAGTCCACACCACAATTAGACCACAGATTCAAAGAACACCACACATCAGTGTGCCGAGTGAGTGAATGAGTCTCTGAGTAGTTGATTTGAAATTTGAATGAATGAAATCGAAAAGGTGAGTACAAGCCGTGGACCGCGGGGCGTTTGCGATACGTGCTAGGAGTAGTTATCTAACTGAATATGAAAACTTCAATAGTGTCTAAAAAATCATTATATTTTCGAAAAGAAAGGCAAGGGATTAAAAAATATCGCATAATTTTTATTTTAATATTTATAGAATTTTAAATTATAATGATGCGAGTTAAGTTCTAAGTGTCTTTTACTACGTTTGATTTCATCCGATCCGACACACAACACACATACACGTCTAGCAGGCGTGTGGCGATGTGGTGGTGAGTCACGTGTGTACGTGCGCCTCGATTGGCTCCTACTCAGCTCGCCTCACTGTGGTAGCAAGATCGAGGCGAGGCGAGGCGTCGACGCCTCGCCTCAATCGTGCTATCACAGCGTACTACCACAATTTTAAAAAAGAGTAGCTCGCACGAAACTCGTTTTATATGTGTGTGCTACCCATGATTAATGCCCATGGCTCAGTAATATCACTGACTAATTGTTCCTTTACGCCAGGAACACAACAGTCTTGCATACCACTGCTTTGGAACAAACAAAAGAAACAGTTCATAGTCATAAGTCTATCGTTATTGAATTTATTGTGTATTGAATTTATATCTAGGTTTCGCAGCTAGGCCAGCGTTAAGAAAAACAAAAGCAATTCGACACAGCATCGTGAGATGCTGAGTCTAAAGCGCTTTATACACTTTTGCACACATAGTATTGATAGTGTGTCGCCCTCGCCGAAAGCTTTAGTAGTAAAAGTATTTCTAAAATTTGTCTGTCATCCGTGCGGATGTCACGGCTCCTTCCATTATTTGCGCCACTGCGTCTTTCCGCTTTGAGAAACCCATCGTAAAAGTGTGCTCTACAGCTTTTATGTTTCCAATTCAATTGACATTAAGATGTACTGTGTCATCTTTTGCGTTATTTCCATTACTTTTATTTTTTTGTTGATGTGTTTATTTGAAAAATGTTCCACATTTACTTAGTTTCAACATTTCGACGGTTTATTAACATACAAAATAATCTTGTTTCGAGACATCCTTTCATTTTATTGCTTCTCTTTCGGAGTTAGGTATAGTTTCAGAGCCAATTTTGTCTACAGTATAAGATAGCCTTCAGCAGCATAAGTAAACAATTTAGGTCAAAACACAAATAACTTGTCCACGGAACAGAGTCCTTAATTCCGATATATTTGGTTTCGCACAATTTCCCTGACCAACATTACGGTTCCCTGCCTGGTGGATTTAATTACGCGCCCTACCGGACGACAATAAATCGTCACAGGGCACTGCTGTTTCGTAGCTTGTACTTGATCAAAATATAACATATAGATATATTGCACAATAGAATCTTTATGAGTGAACAACACAGGTGCCTTTTAACCTGCGTCGCAAAAAAGGAGGGGTGTTGTAACGGACCGATTTTGAATTAGTTTGTTTTTTATGTTGACTTGATCGACAGTTTTTCTTGGCTATGATCCAAAAGAATTTGATCAGCCGTTTGTAGGTAATTGGTTATATTAGTCTGGGTTTTTAAAATATGAATTTATATCTTTTTAAACGCTTTTGCTTCTAGCTCTCTACTTTTCATTTAGGTAGGTTATAATATACATGTCGTTAGGTGTTCAAAATGGGCGACAACATTCTCCTTGGTCTAGACTCTACAAGAAAATCTTCTGCGATCACCAAAACGCCTGTCGAACCTGGTTATAGTGTTATGGCAAACCCTCCCTTTACGATGTAGTCTAAAGTGGTGTTCTAGGGGAGAGATAGGTCTCTCCCCTATGTTTAATATACATGTCGTTAGGTGTTCAAAATGGGCGACAACATTCTCCTTGGTCTAGACTCTACAAGAAAATCTTCTGCGATCACCAAAACGCCTGTCGAACCTGGTTATAGTGTTATGGCAAACCCTCCCTTTACGATGTAGTCTAAAGTGGTGTTCTAGGGGAGAGATAGGTCTCTCCCCTATGTTCAACAGTGGACACCTTCCGGATGACGTTGGATCCCAAACCAGTTTGATGCAACTGAACTTAGTCAACAATCAAACACATTATTGTGATTGTAATTTGATTCTGTGTTCGCAGAATTGTTTGCGTCTCCAAACAACATAAGAGTATGCCGGAAACTGCTATTCACCACATCATTTAACAGCAGTTTAGGTAGTCGTCAAATAAAAACAAAAAAAACTAAGTCTTGTACTTTTCGTGCCGTCGCGTCGGTTCAACCTGATTGAATGAAAGTCCGGCCCAGTCTTGATATTCAATATGCGACGTTTCCCCTGACCGTCCCTTGCCTAGTGTATTTAATTACGTTTATTCCGGGCGACAATAAATCGCCGCAGGGCGTACAGGCCGTTGTTCGTTGCGTCCACTTGGTCCGCGTATACTAAATATTAACACAGTGCATGTGGCATTTTAGTACCTGCAGTGCAGTTCTATTGATACGGTCACTTTAAGATTAACACAATATGTACGTCTGTTTTTGGATGACTTGGATTAGGCCATCACAATCTGTACTGACTTTACCCCAGCTAAACTCGAACCACATAATGTAAGTCACACTGTTACGCAATTGAGACTCGATGGGAAAAAAATCCAACGTGTCACACTATAACTTTTTGCTGTGACTGGTTGGGAACCCGCCGTAAATAAATCAGTTGGTAAACTCAGCTAGTTATTAATAACACAAACTAAGCTAAGTAAACTTGGTAAGTCATATGTATTTGTAGGACAGAAACTGATACCCCACCTGAAGTTTCCTCATAACCCTCGTTTAACTTAGACTAGATCATAAGTCAATAAGACGACTTTTGCCCTCAGTCATTCAGTATATACCGAAACGTTCCCGATCGCATTTAATTATTCACATAGTTACCAAGCGGGGCAGCGCGCTAGCTAACGAATTAATCGATTTGGACAAATTCCTTATTGGGGTCACTGGGGACCCGGGAGTAATCTAAATTCTTAACGTTGTTTGCGTTTGGCTCAGGCCGAGTACCCTTGCGCTCCAGACCACAGTAATATGTGATAACAGCACCCCAGGGACCTTACTCCGAAAAACGAACGTCGAAGCTTCGGCTGACGGATCGGCATTTTCCTACTATGAAAGACTAAAATGACAAGTGCAAAAATCGAATCGAACGTTGGATCCGAAACACTTTCGTAGTAGGGAAACTGCGATCCGTCAGCCGAAGCTTCGACGTTCGATTTACGGAGTGAGGCCCCTGATCGGATTATTGGAAAGCCCACTTGACTGGCACCTTTAATTTAAACGAGCCGGATACTCGTGTTTCGTTTGCAGCAGCAGTGAGTGCTCGATGATTTGATTACAGGAAACCGATTAGATCCGATCAATTTCAAACGTTGGGGTTCAAAGGTAATCAAGTGCTTGTAATTGAATTAGTTAAAAGTTTCTAAATAATTGAATCGAGAAACGGGTACAGGCAAAATTGATCGATGTTTAGCAGACACTTGTAAAACTAGTTACAGCTGCGGATAAATTTTAAAATCCTTTTACCATGGAAAGTTATTAAAAGTCTTATACAGCTGCGTACAAAATTACAAAAACTCCTTTGCCATAAAAAGTTATTAAAATTATTATACACATGCTGCGTACAAAATTATAAAAAACTCCTTTGCCACGGAAAGTTATTAAAATTCTAGAAAGATCTTTTTACTTCAGGCAGCGAGACGAGCGCGTTGTTTGCCTAATGGTAAGCATAACGTCTGTCCACAATAATAACTGCAGAGGCATCTAGAACTTAGACAAACGCTTGCGCGACACTGTGTTGCAGACATCAGATATTATGTTTCATTCTATGCCCAATAATTTCATTCAATACTAAGCACTGCAAACCAGTACCACAGTCTGTGAAACATGCACACTATTGCTTTCATTTACTCGGACACGCACAGAGGAGTTAATCCTACGGCCTACCACATGGTAAAATCCTACATTTTATTTGACTCTGTTTATTCTCGATTCAGAGATAGCACTAAGCTATACCGATTTATGAGAAAATCAGTCAGCGTACTGGTGAGTAAAGAAGTAAATAAAAACATGTTACTCAAACAACATCGTTAACGAACACAGCGAATATAAAGTCAAGCCAAAATAAGCAGTAAGTGCATCATAGCTGCAAAACTGCAAACATGGTAAAAGTGGTGGGACGAGCAAACAATCTGAGTGCGTCGCTCTTGCCTCTGAGATGTCTGTGTTTACCTTCTGTTACTGAATCTCTTGCTCCGGGGCGAAAATCCGAACTTAATCAAATATCGATAAGATCTCGTATCACTCAGTCATGTACTGACGATCGCAATTAAGTAAAGACGAGAGAAGAGCTTTGAGTTTTAGTCAAGTACAGATAGATTAGATTTTTTGTTTGCCGAAAAAGGTCATACACCTCGAGAATTACGCCGTCTCTGTAGATCAGTTGGTTTAACTCTGTCGGTCTGGTCCGGTAAGCAGAAACCGAGGGGTCAAATCCTGATTAGATGTTCGTATCTTTGAGTACGATCGTTTTTTGTACCCCATCACAGATATCCTATAACTATGGGTTAATACTTTAAAAACTATTACTCAACAATAAAATATTTACGGAGATTGGTTTTTTGCAAACTATGGAACCGATATTGTTTGTTACCGAAAGAGTATTATTGCTTTTCTTTGTTGGATAATTTGGAGTACGATTTTTTAAATGTGACCCTACGGCCTACATACACAAACATTTTTCCTACTGTTGGTAATGATTTATTTATAGGTACAAGCTTCTTACCTGCAAGCATAATTTACTATATTCCATTACTGGAAAACGACAACCTTCTCACAAAATAAGTATTGCTAGCGGATATTACCAACCTAATTCCCCAAAATCACATAAATTACATTGAATAACAAATGAAGAAATGGCCTCCCTGTAAAGTCCAAACATGACCAATTCCATCTTTTATTCACCTTAACATTGTATTTACACTTTTTCTTTCTGGGTTTCATCTTAGTAATTAAACCTATTTTTACTACCTAAAATCTAGCCATTAATTTGGGTAATAAGTAATTTAAACTTCTAGATCAACTATGTATATAAGAATGTGTCCATTAACACTTTTCTTACTGTCTCTATTAATGGGAAAACACTTTATGTTTACAGCTAGCACTGGAATTACATTGCACTACACTAATTCAATCTTTTTGTGATGACGACATTTTAGCTATTTGTCTGTATATGTATATTGTACTGTTATTGAATCATACTAAAGAGTGAAATGCAGATTTGACTGAAATGCACATTATAGACAACTTATGGGACTTTTTGTCTTGGAAATGGCTATTCTCGCGGCAAAAGGGTAATACACTACAGATGGAGTCGTAAGGGGGCAACTATAGTGTTTAATAATATCGCTTCTAGGTACTTTATCATTTGTATGTCTGAACGCCAACGGCACTAATTCATTCGCGGAGACAATGTAATATCCTGGCCATTGCTGGCGCGTTATCAGTTGCCATGTCCAGTGGACTGAATCGTCTGCCGCCGCTCGGCCCGTCGCCGGAACTGCAACTCGCCTCTATCTACCCGCTTTTCATGTCCCGACTTCAAATTGAGTAGATACTAGGGCCTACGGATCAAGATTTTAAGACTTTTAATATACATATACGTTTATTTAAGAATGTATTCATTAAAAAAGCATATTAAGGGTTATGTAGATGACAAAGTTGCATGGAGGCAAACAACTCTAATGCTTAGACTTAAATTTTACACATAATAACTGATAAAATTACTATAAACGCAAAGAACAAACCACAACAAGCCGAGAGCTGGCCAATAATGCCCATCTTCTTGATCGGTATATACCTACTCTATAATACCTAAGTGGAACGGCTACTTAGTCATTTATTTTATCTTTCAAGAGTGCTCTCCTGGGATCCATATCAATAGTTTTAAATTTGACACTGACTAACCTGAACTGACTTAGGGCTATTGAAATTATTATACACACATTGTTTTGTTCTTTTTTAAAATCACTTTAGGTTGTTTGTGTTCATTAGCGTTTTGTCTTTTCCGTTTTAATAACTCGTGACTAAGAAATTCTTGCGTATATTGCGATTGGGATTGGCTATAACGCCGCGCCGGTAAATGTAGGAGTTGTCACATTAAAAAAATGTAAAGCTCTCATTCGGTCGGCGAGTAGTATTAATAGTTCCAGTGGAAAAACGCTATGGATGGTTTTGGATCACAGTAAAAACATCCCCAAAATTTCTGTGAAATATTTTTACTAACGAATAGGTTTTTTATACTATTGGGTAACGAGACGAGTGGGTCGTTTCCCTGATGTTAAGCATAATGTCGACCCATAACAATAATAATTGCAGTGTCACACATAGGCCAGTGCGGCACTGTATTGCGTTCGTTACCCTGAGACATTAGGTATTAAGTCTCAAAAGCCCAGTAATTTCACTGGATACTCTGCTCATCAAACCGAAACACTTGCACACTACTGCTTGGCGGCAGACTTCACGAGCAAAGCAGTGGTAACAACCCACCCAGACGGACACTCGCAGAAGAGTTAGTCCTCCCACTAACAAAAGCTCAAAAACAAAAGTTTATATTGGTTTCATAACGCGCATGGTTATCGGTTATAGCGTTTGGCAATATACGAGTATATCCATTTTTAGTTCTTAAATCAGATCATCCCATCAAAACAAATCTTGGTGCATTGCAGTGTAATCTAGCTTATATATATATCAGTCATACCACAGTCCCGCATGATTGCACCAGTGCAGCAGTAGCCGGCGTCCAGAGATAAGGGCCGGGCAGGCGCCAGACGTTGCTTTAGGACTTAGGTCGACGTATATCTAAGCGCCTGTAAGCGTACTTGTTCAACTACGCCACAATGTAACGGGCTCCATCTAGTAAAACCGCCCTACAGCAATAGAAAGCGTCTATAGTAGACGCTTTCTAGCGAATTTTTGATATTTTATAATACTAATCCAATGACACGAGATGTTGCACTATATAATAAAGAAAGGTCTATTAGATAATTTAAATTTTAATGTGGCTAACATAGTTTGTACTCAGCTCGTCTTAGCTCGTTGGTTGTTATACAACACGTTTGTATTTGTATCTATTATGGCCTCTTAATGATTTCTAATATGTATAATTATAAAATTCAAATTAAAAAAATATGATTAAGTGAATCCATAAATAATTCGACAAATTATATATCTATGATAAATATTTATATGTGCACCGGAAAAAAGAGAAAAAATAATTTCGCGTCTTGACGTTGTGGGGCCTTGGTCTGTATCGGACTTTATAGACACAGGGAATCTTAATTAAAAATTTATTAATGCGATCGTAAGATTAAAAATAGCCATCCCAAATTTTTCTCTTTGTGTCTATTATATACTTACTACTAAAGCTGTAGGTACAAAAACTCGTGGTGTTCTAACCTAGGTGCATTGTACGCCACTGTGCTCATCTGCTCACCGAGTTCAGACGACCGCACACAGCCCAGATAAAGTTGTCAACGCGCGACAGATACGGATCGTGGACAAGCTACAAGAATATGGATTGATTATCAACCCAGCGAATGATGAATAATCACGCGTTGTTATCATATAAAATATCGTCAATATAGGTAAAAGTATTCTCACGGTGAAATCCTACTTTAGAGCTTACATACAAGAGCACTCCAATCCACAACATTCCAATCCAACGTTACAATACCCGACCGCTGGATTACGTGGTGTGTAAGAAATATTAGAAATCAAAACTATTCAAAACGTTCCAAATCCAACGTTCCAACTCATCGTTAGTGGCCGATACGGCAATCCCTTTCGTGCTCCTTTGGCCAGTACTCGAGTGGCAGAGTGACCGAAAAATGGAACGATATGGCGCGCCCGGAATGGAGTGGAATAGGCAGCCTAAACAAGTATAATAATTAAAAAAAAAATGTTATTAACACATAATAAAAAAGTAACATCCGAAAGCTGGACTTGATAGCCAGTAAGTTTATGATTTGTCCCATTCCCCATTCTGGTGGTTGATACTTTTTCGGTGTGCTTCGAGTTGGAAATGTGGATGAATTCAATAACTTTACAGAACGCTCTGCAGGTATTTTTATTTTGCGGGACTCGTTGGGTTTCAATGACTGCCAATGGAATTGTTGAAGTAAATGAAATTGTTTAGAGGGAATGCTTTTCAAGGAAAGCGTGCGTTTGCCCTACTTAAAAATGTCATGTGCACATACATAAGTTTCTTAAACATTATATTATCCCGACCTCTTAATTGAATAGTATTACGTCCAAAATTATCTAGGCCTATTTGAAAGACTAATAACTTGTTAATAGTACCTAACAGTACATAATACATTACATTAAATATCAGCTATTGGGTGCCGTCTCATGCGATCAATTACTAATGCGCAATTACTATCTACACCTCATCTCGATTTAATCTAACGATCAACCAGATAATAGCCCTTCGAATTTTTTTCGAACAATGCGAAAGAAAACGTTTGGCATTCAACGTTTTCTTTCGCTTTTCGCGACTTACCAAAGAGAATGTAATCACTACTGTTAGTTATTATTTGTAATAAGATACATTCTTTAGAATCTGTAGATTAGTACATAGATAATGTTTATTTCTCATCGGGCTAAAAGCTTTTACTAACTAGGTATACTAAATAAATAAGCACTAAATCTAAATAGCAACAAAAATATAGTTGGATACTATTGTAGGCCTGGCCTATAGGTAATCCAAATTTTTCCCTATTCTGGGTTATGCCAACTACCAGTTGGCAGCATAACCAGCATGCTGACGGCATCAGCATTGCCTTGTTGGATCGCAATGCTGATCATTTGAGCCAGATAAGTACCAGCAATAAGTTGGTTACGCGTCGCATCTACCAGACGCTTAGAACAATTTGTTTATTATCATAAAACATTAATCTATGAACATAAACTCAATTATATTTTTTCTTTGTTACAGGTATAACTATACGAGTAGGTACACATTACTTGTAGCCACATAGCTACGACTATACAGGGTGTAATATTGAGCAGTAAGGTAGGTAAATTGGATTACAGGCAAAACGTCAAAGTTTATTTATAACATTTCACAATTACTTGTGTTAGTGCTTGAAAATAATATAAAGAAAAAAAAAGTCAATAAAAAAAATTATATTAATTTGATTTGAATGATAGGAAAAATATGGTTATTAGAGGGCCATATCTGTCATTTTAACCTTTGGCAAGCTCTTGTACTTCTGTATTCTTAGTTCTTAGCTCTCAATGATCTAAGTTTATAACAATATTTACAATAGTCCATTTCAAAGACGGAACGTAAATTCTGGAAGTGACGTCATAAACTAGAACAGTAATTGTACATCTCGAATGCAAATGCCACAGATCACACTTAGATTCTTCTAATACTCTTCTAATTAAAAAAAATGTAATCCTGACTTACACGAACGCGATGGTATTACAGCTTCAGCGTCTTTAAGGTTCCTTTAAAAAGTTTTAATAGTGATATAAAAATAGTTTCACAACTGACGACGAAGCCGTAGGTAAGTTGTATCGTAAAAGTTTCAGGTGTGCAAGGCGTCTCTTTTACAGGTCTTATAGGCTAACTTGGGCCCTCTTAGACCCAGATTTCTTTAGAGAAACTTAAAGTAGTTTATTTTATAATATACAGCTTAAATTCGGGAAAGAAGTTTAGGAGCAGATTTTTGTTTTCCGAAAATAGGATATAATTATGTAGATTTGATTTTATGTAACGTAGAAAATGGAAATGGATAAGTATAAATTTGAATTCAAATATTTTCGAAGTATCACTATGTACAGTACCGATTCACTCAATAGAAAGTGGGCAGAAAAACCACGAGGACAGAAGAGAAAGTCGAACGTTTCAACACTACATCCGTCATCTCGCACGCTCGGCGTTTAGTAAACAGCATTCTACTTCTCCATGAATGCGCGATAACAGCGAAATTCCAAATAATATGTATATATATCGGTCACAATAATATTTACAACCGATATCGTGTTCACAGTCTGATACTATTCAATTATCATAATTAAATACATACACTACCGTACGTGGAACCGGTGCTGTTGTAAAATTATCGAAGAGCATAGTGGGCACATCCGACGCTGTCGCTGGACGGGTCAACGCGCTCTCTCTGACTCACAGGCTGTGCCGAGATCTGAAGTGGTAAGCTGGTAAGTGGTGTATGGCGCATGCACCGTATGTATGACTCGTATCACTCGTATGTGATAATCACGCTCCCGCACTCTGTTTTAAATGCTTTTTGAAACAGGTTTGTAGTTAACGTGGATTCGCCCGAATGTTGTGCAGTCAAAGGCAAAATAACATGTCACACTCATACAAATTCTAAAGGGGCATTACTTAAGAGTGTTCTTCTGGGGCGGGTACCACCGTATTGCTCATATAGCATACTAGTATATTACTAAGCAGTTGTGTGAAATAGTGTGCATCACTGTGTTCCAGTTTGATGAGCTTAGTCAGTGACTGGACATAATATATTGAGATCTGAGGCGTCACTCAGAGTAGAGCGCATTGCAGTGTCACTTTGACCTATGTATGTGTTTGTTAGTTCTGGGTGGTACCGCTACAACTTTAGCCCAATACGGGTTCCCTTCGAGTCAAAATAAACTTGATATGTTTAAACACCGAACGAGGGATATCCCTCGCCACTTGTGTGACGTGTACGAGGCGCACCGGCGCCGCAACTCGAATTTAATTAAACACGCGTCAAAGAGTGATACGAGTACGAAAGTAGGGTTGCCATGGAGTAATATTGTTAAAATACGGACAAAAAGCGGGACATTAATTATAAAAGAAAAGTCGACATTGTAATGATCCAACTTTTCTTGTTGATAAGTTAGATGTAATCAGTAAATTTTTAATGAATACATATTTAATTGCAGTAGGTTGTAGGTACCTTTTGCACATTTTTCATATTTTTCTTACAAATAATTTAATCGAGATTCGTAATTGACTCCTAAGTTTTAAGTAATTACGTGAACCGTTTTGATTTAATCAAAAGACAGGGATCAAAATAGGGATGTTGACTCCGTTTTTTTTTATGATGTCAGTCAATTCGTTTACGAATGAGAATCAAATCAAATGCCTATATATATCGAAAAATCTGTAAATCGAACGCCGCGCTAGAAACGTCAAAAATGAAAGTTAGTCTTAATTTTTGAATAAAATGTGGAAATTTTCAATACGTTTCATTTTTCTATTTCTCTGAAAGTGAAATCCATATAAAGGTTGATAAAGAAAAATAGGTCAGTTACAAAAATCATGACTAAATATTATTATGAACAATACTACATGTATATCCGGATAATTCCGAACGTATGATAACCCTCTCCGGAACGGGCGAGGAGTGACGAATATTTGACGCTCTCGCGAGAATCGACCACTCATTACATATCCGTATATATGTACATATTGTAACACGTTACACGGCGTGCATGTACAAAGGCGTTACGGTTGGCAGTAGGTACTAAATGATAGGAAGTTGGGAACGTTCCACTTCTGGTGAACTTCGAGAAAGACTAAAAGCGTTTGTGATTGTTTGTCGAGAACTTGTTTTAATGTTGTTTTCTTATTAAAAATTTGCTGAAACAGTTTTTAGCGGTTTTCATAGCATTTATATTGTAGATTATTTTAATTTCCGTTTCGGAACCCTTTGTAGTGTGACTAGATGATTTTAAAACGATCTGAAAGTTAACTTCCTTCGTCAACGCCTAAACTTTGGTTTTGTTTTATCAAATAAACAAGTTTGGATTTGTTAATAACATTACAACATACGCGAATTATATTGTTATCCATTTTGCTGCCTATTATTTCGTTTAAAACTAAAAGCCAAATATTTTATTCATCTTAATATTTTTACTCGAATACTTTACACAGATTTAAATAGAAAACAATTCTTCCATAATTTTTTTGTAATCAAAATATTTTGACTATTTTTGTCCTTCCATGTAAATAAAATATGTATTGTTAATGCAGCAATCTTAGTTGTATGCAGTCACTAACGGTAAAAAATGGTCACGACTTTGAAAGTCACGAATAAAAGTTTACGCAATGGCCTTAGGTTCTGAAGTGATAACCTACTCTAGTTTCCAGTTAGCATTGAAGATTTTGAATAGAGTTTTACTACACAAATCTGTCGCCAAGCGCCTTTACAGCGGGTCTGTTCTCCTTTTACTATGGTTTTAGGTCCCAATTACTAAACTAATGGTTTCATCACAAAATGATCACTTTAGCCGCTTTCAATATTTTATAGCACAATCGTTGTTCTATGGTCGCCTATGACAATGGCGGTAATCAATGAACCATTGTTAATTTTCTTATGTTCTTCATCAAAGTGATCATTTTGCGACGAAACCATTGTCATTTTTAAACCATTTGTTTAGTAGTATTGGGCTCCTGGTAGTTTGCGCTTGCGAGCCAGTCTTTCCCACCCCTGTGAGGACCACTCGACCACATCATCGCTTAAGGCGCTGTATCAAGCAAAACATCCTGTTTTTCGTTGCATAAATGTCCGTTTCCATAAATATTACTAGCAATAAAAAAGCATACAATTTCAGTTTATTGCTTGCATCCGAACTTCCACAATATTTTTCAGCGAACGCGTACTTCTAACTTTTTACGCGTGTTAGACGCGGTTTTATTTGAGCAATTCGATTCCTTAGCAAATACTACGTATCTCAAACAGTAATTTGAATATCCGGATTCCTTCATGGTTGAATCGTTTCGCTCTCGGAAAATACGCATCTAATATTTTATTACTTACATAAACTTTTCCTCCCACGCTACGCAACAGCTGAAACTATCGCCTGAACACGTACCTGATATCTATTTGAACAACAATACAAACTCCATTCAATTTCATATGTGCGTAACAAATAAAACCTCTTTTTTGCGATATATGTACGTCTGATTTGTACAGTATATGTATGGTATCGGTAGTACAATAGAACAATTAAAGGCAGTATGCAATATCCTTAAATACGTAGTTCAACACAAGTCGCACACCTTTATAAGGTATTTTGTCTATGGCCTCGATTCTGCAATCATAGACCTATAAGCACCTGATTTTAGTTTCACTCTCTCTTTACTAATAAGAACATGAGAACGGGATGGAATATATTTTACACCTGTAAAATTAATCCACTTTAAGTTGTAATTAGTATTAACGGCCATGAATTTAGTTGAATCTAATTTGGGAGATTTGTAGATATTTGAGAGATCTAAAACTAAGTTAAGACCGGTCAAATACCTTCTATCATGTTATGTACCTAATAGAAAGAGAGAGAAAAACTAAAATTAGGTTTCATTTAAGTTTGTGGCGCCAGAATAATTGGTTTTAGAAGTGCGAGCGCCGCATCGTTTGCAGCGTCTCCGTCTGTAGTAGTAGTAGATATTAGTTGTCACATTTTGCTAATGCGTTTGAATATCTAGACAGCCAATAACGCTGTATCAAGTGATGGTTTGTTCGAATTTCCCTACTATTCTAGTTTTACTCGATAGATTCTAGTCCATTTTTCGGGGGATGGTGAACGAATGCGGTGCGGTGTTGGCATTGTGTTCAGCCGCGTGTTAGGTGACTGAACTCAAAAAAAAATGTGAGCTGTGGTCTGGAAGCTATTGCGAGTTTGAAATTCGATTCTTTTGCAACTTTTTTAGGTGTCTGGTATTGTGCTAGATTTATGCTTTATCAACTTAAATATGTTAAAATACTAGTATCTAAACTGGTGATAATACAGGTAAGTAATAAATTAATGTGTACGTACATCCTTCAAGTCTAATTGGGAACACAAAATATTATACAGACTAGCAATTGATTTTAGTATAGACTAAAAATTCTTACTTTGCTTCGTTCTTTACAGTCAGGTCACGTCAACTGTGCATTCTGGCTCGGGCCGCAGAAGGCGCTTGTTTGTCCTACATCCAGTAGAATATTTAATCCCATTGTCTTAAAATACCATTAAAAGATTCCTCTAAATATTTAACGTCCGAAATTTTTCCTAATTCGCGGGGTCGTGGTCTGCGACCCACATCACCTGTTTCCGCTATTCTTCCCCTGAAATAATTGACGTGACGACGAGGGTACAATATTTATAAAACATTGTGTTGCTCGCGTTGGAATTCATTACTAGTTATAACGCAAAAAAACTATGACCTGAATCATCATTATTAGCCGGAAAAAGTCCACAATTGTACGAGTTGTAAGTAGGCCTGTCCTATTGAAACGGTCTAACGAAACTGTTGCTAGTTTTAACGGCTCATCGCGAATGTCAAATCGTCTAGACTAGTCTACAGAACCCTTATTTACAAGCTTTTACGATGTATATGTATACAGTATGTTTGTTTAGATCAAATCTTGCAAGCTAAATTTGACCCACTTCCCCGATGTTCGATTGAGCCGAAATTTTATATACAAATATAAATCGGATGACAATGCAATATAATGATGTCACAGAGCTGATCTGATGATGGAGCCGGAACGCGGCCATTGGAACTGTAACGAAATGACGTAACCACATCGAGTTTGGGCTCGTTTGATTTGTCTTTCCAAGTATTCTGATCGTAGATGGCGTCCAGGGTCCTGATGATGGAGCAGGAAGATGGCCCCAAGGTTACAGTACCATGTACGTATTTTATAAAAGCTTGTCTGGAAAAAATATTTTTCCACAAAAAACTTGTTCACAATGATTGTCGGTTTGCACGTCCATGCTTATTGTAATATACGTGCATAGCTACGTAGGTACTCACTCCGCCCCATTGCTATATTATTACGTGTGAAACGTCAAATAAACTAGTTATTCGTCAGCCACCGTCTTGTTATTTGCTCCCGTGCTTACTAGATACACCGCACTTATTACCACAGAATACATAATAGCCACTACGTTAATCAGCCTAAACGTTAGAACTAAACCGGACGCTTTGGATTTTTAGTGGATTTCCTCGTTCTTACTATCGCATAAGAAGCTCCGTGCATCGTTTCTACAATGTATCAAAAGTTTTCGTCAAGTCATAAAATTGTTTCCTGTTATACTTTTGCTAAAATGTTTCACCACTTTGTGAGACGACCTCGGTTGTATTCACATCGTAACTTACGTTATTACGAGGGTCTGATGTGTACGTTATTACTGAACCAAAGGATGCCTGCACCCTTAATAACATTTGAAATATTGACGGGCTAAGTCATACTGTCTCTTGTTGGGGAAAGTTACGAGAAAATGCGTGAAATGGGAAAGCGAAATGCAGAGCACGATTCATAATGCAAAGTAATTGCAAATACAAAACCAAGTATAGTTTTCTACAACAGGTTAAGACTGCAATCTCACCTGATGTCAAGCGACGATTTGGTAGAAGGTGTAGCACGCCTTCCCAGTCCTGAAGTTTTTGAATTGATTTGTGGCCGATGTTCAGGTTTCACATGAGATACGGAAAATGGAAAATAGGAGACAGAATAAGTGGGCTCCTTTTCGCAGTGAACAAACAAACCTTCGTATTGTATTGGTAGTATGCATTTATTTACAACCAGAACTTATATATGTGACAAAGCTGATTTATTTGTAAAACTGGAACGATTTTGTAAAGCTTTTTAACCAGCGCCAAATTAAAGTCTACAACCAAACGGCCGTAACGGAATAAGCTCATAACTTATATTTCATACCGAAAGCGTTTTAATTACCACTTAGCGGTAAACTAAAACACGTAACTAAGGCGTATAAATCCAAAACAAAGCGCCCATAAAGGCGGCAGCATTTCACACTAACCATTTGGCAGCCCACCGCTAAATCGGCTCTGGCAAGTTTCGCTGAAAAATTCAGTTCGAAAAGTTGCCGAGAAAATTTTAATATAAACGAGCGAACTTGTACAAAAGCTATCCAATAAATAAACATTAATGAATCAAGTGGGACTTGACAGTGGAATACTTAGAATGGTTAAATTACAAATACCTTTGCAGTGAGCTGTTACAGATAAATAATTATAACTGCGAGCTGAGTTTGTACTCAAAGGTTATCCGGCTGAGTTGTGGATTGTTTAGATGTGAAGATTGCATATCTCTAGACATGCAATCATATAATGGGAAATTAAACATGAATATGACAATAATTTTGTAAAAGTCAAGAGGGTAATATTTTTCAAGTCTTTGTTAGTGGTAAGATTAACTCTTCTGCGAGTGTCCGTCTGGGTTGTTACCACCGCTTTGCTCGTGAAGTCTGCAAGCAGTAGTGTGCAAGCATTACTGTGTTCCGGTGTGATGAGCAGAGTAGCCAGTGAAATTACTGGGCTTATGAGACTAAATACCTAATGTCTCAGGGTAACGAGCGCACTGCAGAGCCGCGCAGGCCTTTGTGTTTCAAAGTTCTGTGTGGCACTGCAATTGTTATGGTCCGGGGTTATGCTTACCATCAAGCAAAAGACCAGCTCTTTTCGTTAACATAAAAAAACTGGATTAGTCGAATGCGAATAATGTAGTGGAAATTTCGAGAACATTGATATTACTGAGTCTTGATAGCAAATTAAGCACATTTTTTTTTTAATTTATATATTTTCCTCTGCAAGCTCCAGGGCTCGCACCCTTTGTTTGATAATTTAAATTATATATACAGAAAACAAAAAATCTTACTTATCATCACCTTAACAAAAGTAAACTTACTCCGAAAGCCTAACTAAAGTGTCGTTGACATACATACATGTTATATATACATATAGTTTTATATAAATACAAATGTTAAAAATAGAATAGCTCATTATTAAAAGGTTTTTAATGAAAATCGTGTTTCAAACTTGCATGCCACTGAAAGCCTTTCATTTTATTTTTCGGTTTGTAACAATGAATAATATCTGCATGTACTTAATTGTTATGTATTACAGATTCAAGGTAGAACTATTTGTTACAAATATTTTTTTTTTCATTATATTATATTCATATTGTATTTGGGTCAGGTCACAGGTGTATCACGGATCTTAATCTGGCTTGCCATATATTCAGGTTGCGGATCATTCCGCTTTACTCCTAATCCTTTATCTTTATCAAAGTATTGTGCCTGTCCTCCTCTATCCCTCCGGCTAAAGAGATCATAACTTCTCTGGCTTATCGTGATAATTAAACTTTGTAGATAAGACCTTCCTGAATCTTGCTAATCATGCGTCTTGTAGGAAATCGTTAAACTTTCAACAGCGCTAAAGGTCTTGAGGTATTAATGTTTAAAAGCGATGATGGCTCAGTGATAGTGAGGTCGGTCGCCGTTTTGTAGGTCGTTGGTTCGAATCTTGAGCTTTCGGTGCAGGAAAACATCGTAATGCAATGCAACTATACAGCAACTAAACAATGCAACTATAGCATGAATATTAGGGCATGTTCAAGTGCTCGCCTGGCTAGCTCAAATTGAAAATCAGTCGCCAAACACGTTTTTTTTATACTATTTGATAACGATACGAGCTGGTCGTTTGCCTGATGACACCGCTGGCCCATAAAAATTGCAGTGCCACTCAGAACTTTGAAACACAAATGCCTGCATTTCCGCTGCAGTGCGCTCGTTACCCTGCGACATTAGGTATTAATGCCCGTTTTCACTAAAGACAAATAAGGCGACGCCTATGTAATTCGTAATATAGGCAAAGTCCTAAATGTAAACTGTTAGAATACTCCTAAGGTCGGTTAAACGGTTTTTGGCTTTAGGCAACTCCTAAATATTTAGGCATCCGATTTAGGCGACTCCTAGTATTTGTGAAAACGGACATTAGTCTCATAAGTCATCATAAGCCAGTAAATTCACTGGCTACTCTTCTCATCGCACCGGAATACAGTAATACTCGCTCATTACTATTTGGCGGCAGTTTTCACGAGTACCAACCCAGACGGACACTCGCAGAAGAGTTAGCCCTGCTTCACCATTTTTGCTTAGCGTATCCACCATTTTCGCCCACATCGTCGCTTCAGGCGAAAATAGCGGTCAAACGCTAACCTAATTAGTATAAAATTGTATGTCCAATTCAGAATTGTCCACGGTCTCAAAAACTGTAATTTAAAACAGTAGCACTATGGAGTACAATAAAAGCGAAAGTGTAGCGGAGTTGCTATGGCGTAAGAAATAATTCTCAGAATTGTTCTCATGAATAATCATGAACCTTGAACATTGTGCTTAGACTCTGCTATTGCATCATGTATGCTAATTGTATAAAGTTTTCTTTAAACCTAAACAAACCTACTCCACTTACGTTTTAAGGAATGTAATTATGATAATCCGACTAAAACTTGTTATTTTATCATTTAAAGTGAATTTCCGATACAAAAGCAAAGACAAAGGCGTCGATACCTCTACAAAGTATATTTACAAAATACTCAGACACCGAAAACAAAGGAAATTATTCATTTAATTTAAATTACACGTCATGAGGATAACAATAATGAATACAAACATGATTCTTCTTCGGTCTTATTCCAATAAAATTACCTAGTCGCAGTAATTTCTTTCGGCCCTTTGAAGTAGCGGAAACAAACGGTTCTTAGTGAGGTAAGATAAAGAGAGCCTTAAGGGTAAGGTACCTTACGTACCTTACGGTTTATCATTCAAACTTGTAAGTCCTTAATCTCCGAAATTAATGAACCGATTTAAATGAAACTTTTTCCATCTATTATAAGCAAGAAATATCTATAAAATGTCAGATCTTCTTAATTGTAAGATAATTGTAATTTTCTCTTCACTCTCTAGGGGCCACGAAAGGGCTGGTTTTTTTTGGTGCTGCCATTGCAGGCTTCTTGAAGTTGACCCAAGCATTTATTCTGGCATTGAAAGGCCAAACATCATTAGAGTAGCACGTTTCATAGTAAGCTACTGGAACGTCTAACTTATGTGAAATATAGCAACCCCTAGGCTTTAACTCCTCTACTGTGCAAGTACCGCCAGGACAGAGTCTACGGAGATACTCGAGAATGTCATATGCGCTGGATTCCATGTTTTTTTTTTATGTTATTTGGTAACGAGACGACCTGGTCGTTTGCCTGATGGTAAGCATAACGCCGGCCCATAACAATTGCAGTGCCACCCAGAACTTTGAAACACAAAGGCCTGCGCGGCACTGCAGTGCGCTCGTTACCCTGAGACATTAGGTATTAAGTCTCATAAGCCCAGTAATTTCACTGGATACTCTGCTCATCAAACCGGAACACAGTAATGCTTGCACACTACTGCTTGGCGGCAGACTTCACGAGCAAAGCGGTGGTAACAACCCAGACGGACACCCGCAGAAGAGTTAGTCCTCCCACTAGCGAAATGTTCCACGGATGCAAATATTGTCGCGGCTCGACTGCCTTGAGAGATGTCACTGTTGGACCAGCTGTCCCACAAATAGAGGCTGGTCTGTCGGCAAGCTTTGTTATCTCCATACCATCATTGCAATGTGCAATATTAGCCAACACTTGGAAATCAAATATATAGGAGAGATGGATAAGTCTCATCAATTAGTATCTTTATTTGCCTAGTGAATCTCGCAAAACAATCCAATGCAAATATCATGTGTTGTTGCGTAAAAACCCTGATCGACCAAGGATTATCTACCTACGTTGACGCTACGACACGTGGAGTATCAGCGAGGGATTTAACTAACAATACCTGGAAATGGAAACAGGTCAAACGAGGGTCGCATCAATCGCATCTAATGAATTCCAACACGACATACTTTATAAGTGTAATACTTTTCTATGCAATTGAGATAAATATATAGGTAAAGTCTGGAGAAGCTAACGTTCGCCCGTCATACAAGCCAAAAGAAAATCATAAATCGCTACGTGTAATAATACGAATATAGAATTGTCGATGCTGTATGCAGTAATGCTAAAGTTTTTGAGCTTTCTGATATTAGGTATTAGGTTAAGCCCAGTAATTTCACTGACTACTTTGCTTATCAAACCGCAACATAGTAATGTTGGCACAGTACTATTGAGCGGCAGACTACACAAGCAAAACGTTAACGGAGTGGGTATCTAGACACTCGCAGAAGAGTAATGTATGAACGCAGCACTCGAACCAATTCGCGGCGCTGCAAAATGATCGGGGGTTGCCATACGGCGGGTGATGGTTGTCTCCCCGACATGCGACAAGCCCGACACTTTTGTGCGTCCCCCTGACACAAAACTAGAATATTTTAGAAACAATTATAACCACGTGCTTAAAAGAAATAGCTGCACACCCTAAAGTCCACCATTCACTCCACTCCACAACATTCCACGCACTCCACGACATTCCAAAAACCATCCGTGTGTGAGGTATCTCAGATAGATTACGTGGAGGGATTCCCAAACTTTCCAAATACGACGTTCCTCAACATGTGTATCCGATACAACGTTCCATTTCGCGCTCAGTTGGTACAACTCGAGACGCAGAAGGACCTAAACATAGAGCGTTGCGCGTCCGGAATGGAGTGACCGTCCGTGTGCTCGAAAATTTGACCATCGTTTCACTCATGCGGACATACGGAGCGATGGTATAGGAGTGATCGTGAATGGTGAACTTAACCAATTTTCTTGCACGCCCAAAATTATAATGTACGTACTGCCTGCGCTGCCACACGCTTATTTCCTAGGGGTCAAAAAGATTTGTGTGTTTATACAGTTAAACCGTCCCTTTCTCTCAAAACAAACCATTGCCAGAATAGAGAATAGTACCAGCGCTACGTCACGTTGTTGCGCTTAACTTAATGGTTCAAGTTCCGAAGAAAGTCGTTAATAATTTTCCGTTGAGAGGCTTTGTTGATGCCTTCCTCCGAATTTTGACTTGATATTTATGCATGAGCTTATATAATTTCATTTTCAAAATTGTAATTTGTTATTACACCCGTAGAGTTTGAACTCCTTTACTTATGATGCTTCGGGGGGAAATAATTCAAGTAACTTGAGGAAGTTTCTAAATGCTTAGGTATTTATAAGCTGCCACGTACTACCTACAGCTATAATTTGTGTTTATGAAACATGATTTGATTTATTGCTATGACCCGGGGCATCTGGACTGTAGAAGAAACAGAAAAGTATGTCATCTTCATCATAGAGTCGGACGGTACCAAACGCGGCCTTGTACTTGTATGTTCGCACTAGATATAGTTGATAGTAGGAAAATATCCATTCACGGTACAGCGGCGCAAGTACGGAAGTCGGTTCGATAAATTGATAAATTTATCGAATGTTGCGAGTACCGAACTCTGATCGTTAAGTATATTGTTTTTTTGTATATTGTATTTTTTCGATATTATCGAACTGTACCGAAAAATCGAGTGTTGTGTAACTGCAGTCTGTGTAGCATCTTTGACACTTGATTGTAACTTATTGTTACCTACACTTACTGCAGCTTGAACTAGGCTTCAAGTACATATATTAGTTGCTGCTGTCGTAGTGATTGTAGCGCGCGAGAGTTGCGAGTTCGATTCCCGTAACGGGAAAATTAAAACTAGGTTTCCATGAATACAGGGTCAGTGTATAATTATGTATGTGATTTTTGGTCGCGCTAAGTTTTTATTGTTTCGTTGATGAATTCATTAAACATGATGGGTATTTGCGAAAAACCCTGTGATTTGATTAAAGCCGAATTTAATCACAATGCTGGTTTAATCCCAGTTCCCGTAACAAAACTGGACATGACACGAGCAAGAGGCCGATTATAGCCTCGATTTATCAATATCGGATGTTCGACGTCCCATTCGCGCGATACGACGAAGGTCAGTCGGTGGCCGCCGGCCTGAATCCGGAATTTACGATACTCTCATTATTAACACGCATATACGAAATACCCTCTTATCGGCTTAATGCCGCCTATGCCTTCCCGAAGTGTTGGGAGCGGAAAAATGGCATTGATCGAGCGATACCGCAATATTGACCTTTCAGTAAGTACTAAGTGGCGTGGTAGGTTACGTATGGAGTTACCTTATTCGATGACGCGTGATGTGAATAGAAATGCTTTCCGATCTGAGATAGTAATATGAAAATAATAACGTTTGGGGGCGGTTTGCGGTCACCCGACACCCTGGGGCTAAAGGAAACCTGAACTCTGATCGGTTATTCGATTTTGTTTTATTCAATAAAATATTCCGTACTGGCAAATAAGTTCACGTAGTGTTGCGTTGTGACTTTATGACTGCTCAAGGGTCGTTCTTCTCTTTGCCAAGTACTGAGTAGTACAGGTTTTGTAAAACACTATGTGGGTCAGTAACATTTAGAGCTTGCTAGAAACTTTTAGAACATGATGGCAAATTGCTCTTATATAAAACTGCTTTTTTCGCTGCCGTTGTCTGATAGTTACACGAGTAATCCGTATGCTTTACGTGTTTTAACCAACTTCCAATTTTAACAATAATTGTTGCTCTAAATACGCCCGTAATTTTTTTCAATCGATAAGTTAAATTTTTTTACACGATGTCCAAAAACTAGATAATTATTGTAATAAAACATTACACTCCTTAGTGTAATATTTTAAATGTTCTATGTATATTGTATGTATTACATGTCAATTTCTTTATTCCACCATAACTTTTAATAACCTGAACAGACTGGGATGGGGTATCGTTAGAATCTTTACATGGTCCCTAGGGACACTGGCTAGGGCGGGATTTTCTTAAATTATACTATCGGATAACGAGACGAGAGGGTGGGGTCGTTTGCCCATAAAAATTGCAGTGCCAGCCAAAACTAATATGAAACGCCAAGGCCCGTATGGTGCAACGCGCTCGTTACCCTAAGACTTAAGTCTCAAGTAAGCCCAATAATTTCATCATTATCTCATTTCTCAAGCCAATCTGACTGGACTAAATTTATAATTTCTATAACAACATGCATGACATGTGATGTCGTCACTATCCATTAGGTCTACTTTTAGCGCTTACGGAAGTTTACTTTTGTTAATACATGATTCAGTGTGGAATACGAATACCTCACTTTGGTGGTCATAATGAGGCAACACGATGCAAACGTAAGATTCGATGACACACGAGCTACCTTGAGATTTTACTGGTGTTCGTTTATTCTGTAGACGAATAACCCAAACGTTTGAATATCCAATAATCCTATCACTCCACGAAATCCATCTCAGTTTTTGGAATATTGTAGATTGGAGTGCTCGTGAATGGGGGCTCTATAGTTCGGTTGGCGAGAGCATCTGGCACATACAACCGGAAGACGTTCAAATCCCGTTGGTTGCGATTTTAGGATAATAATATATATTTCTACATCTTATTTCTTATCTCGGCTGGACCGGTTTGGATTTTTTTAAATGTTTGTAAGGTTTTAGGGATAATAGTTGCCTGCAAAATTGGAAAAATAAAAAGAAACTGAAATTGATTTTTTTCTCAAATTTTTGTATGACGTCAAAACCATAACTCTAGTTTATTGAAATTGGACGGGACAACGTCTCAGTTAGTTTATATCAATATAAGTGATATCATTCCGTACAAAAGCGGCGATCTACCGAACCGAAAAGCTATTTATAATTTGAAATAACTAACCATGTTATTCTATCTCTCTATATAATATCTCTATACGCAAGCTCCCCTCAGGTCTGATGCCCCCGCGACAAAGGCGCTTGTTACCCGCTCGCAATTAGAACCGGGTTCAGTCGGGCCCTCATTCAGCCCGGGAACAAAGACCTATCCGGGTCAACCCTGATTAGACACGAGTCGTATGCACCGACTAGGCATGCACTAGGCTCAGCTGATTCTAATGGAGTCAGATGATTCTGTATGTGGTAAGAGATTTTATCACTGCGTCCTGGCTGGCTGTCACTCTCCTAGAGAATCTATATTCTATGGCACCTTTAGCTGCGTAACCGTGATATACTTAATTAGTATCTGATCTAAGTTAAACGTGTTTTGTTCACTTCGTAGGCAAAGCAATTGTTATAAGTGAGAATAAGTTAGTTTTGGGCTCTTTGGCCGGTGGCATGTGACAACATTCGTGTCCCCGCGTTAGAGTCTCGGATCGGCTTGTCTGTCTGTCTCTCTCTCTCTCTCTCTCTCTCTCTCTTTCTCTCTCTTTCTCTTTTATGGTGAAACGGGATGATTATGTGTTTGTGTTTTGGAAGCAAAGCCATTGTTATGTAATAGGAGAAATGTAATGCAAATATAACAACAAAATAAAGCGAAACATCTTTTCCACGCCGAAAAGGTCCAGTTTCTTTCAATCAGGCGAGCGAACGCTAAAGTATCCAGTAAAAATAATATTTTAATTAATACCTACCTCTTTGTGTTTGGAGGAAAACTAGGTATAAAAACAAAAAATAGTTGAAAAGTTAGAACTAAAATCACTAGCTATACGGTGTTCTAATTTCTTATTTAACCGACTTCCAAAATGGGAAGTTTCTCAATTCGGTTGTAGTTTCTTTTTTATATTTGTTATACCTCATATCTCCGTCATTTATAAACCGATTTGGAAAACTCTTATTCATTTGAAAGGCTTTCAGATTAGTTCCATAGAAATTTCATCAAAATCGGTTCAGTAGTTTGTCACTGAAGTCGATTCGTCGCTTTTTTAAAGTAATTTTTTTGTTCGGCTATGTTTATCACATTCATTGGTCTAACAGTTCACAAATGTCTAGTAGGTACAAAGATTGCGTACACTTTTTTATTTACTTTGTGTTTCAACTTTGGGTTACAAAAAAAGATTTTAAGTAAAAAGATTTCTTATATTTAAAAGGAGATATTTTCGCTTTAGAACCTCTAAAAAACTTTGCCGCTTTTCGTATATATAGTTTGTTTTATAGTGCCATTACTATTTGATAGTTCTATCATATTTTTGTGGACACTTAGTGTTCGGCAAGTTTTTTTTATGATATCCCCATATTTTTACGAGAAAATCTAAAAATACATCTTCCAACGAATTGTTTGCTTTACGTTTTCAATTTCCGCTGGAGTTATAAGTTTTCTGGAGGCTTTGTTTACTTTACCCGTTATGTCTCCAGACTGTATTTCAATCGTTTGTTTTTCTTTGCTTTCAGGTATTATTGATAAGAAGCAGCAAGACACTTCATCTCCAGAACGACTGTTTGCTGTGTGTCTGTATGTTTCATAAAGTATAGATAGACTGTGTATCATCCTCCAGAGAAATGGTTGATGATGATGCATGAGTTTATGTAGGTGTAGAATGATTATTTTAGTGTTACTAAATTATTAAATTATCCAAACTTTGTGTGGTGAGCGAGTTTGTTCTCGGGTAGTGGATGTTTGTGTGTGTCCATGCCATCTATGACACAGGGAATCCTCGAGCAGTGATGTGCGTATATGCGTTTATTTTTATTATGATTTTTGAGTAGGCGTTAATTTAATTAAAAAAGTGTTAATTAAATTTTAGTTCTAAAATATGAAATTTTAAGCTCTGATTACTCATTGAATATACATAGGAATATATATAGGTAGTATATTTTTCCACATGAGCTGAGATATTGAAACCTTTTAAAATATCGACGTAAATACTGTTATTTTCGACGTCCTTGTTTGCGTTTGATAAAATAATGCTTAAATAGCGTTCTTGCTTGCAATAAATAACGATACTAAAATACTATAGCCTCTGTCGTGAAACGTCTGGAGCTTTTCGTTTATTAAATAATTCATGATGAACACGTCTTTGCCATTTTGTACAGTTGCGAGGTACTTAATATTTAAACGCGAAAGTGTGTTTTTGGTTCGCCCTTCTTTTAAAGCCCCCATACACTTGCGCTCCAATCCATATCATTCCACGCGCCCGTGTGTGGGAATCTCAGATGGATTACGTGGAGTGGTGGAAATATTAGAAATCCAAACGTTCCAAAGCCGACGTTCCATTGTGTGTGGCCGATACAGCTATCCATTTCGCGCTCAGTTGGCAATACTCGACGCAGAATGACCGAACAATGGAGCGATGGCGCGCCCGGAATGGAGTGACCGTCTGTGTGCTCGAAATGGGACCATCGTTCCGCTCAAATCACGACACACGTACTCAGTATCGATGGATTTGGCAGGCTCTCGTGTATGAGGTCTAATACTTCTGCAGCGCAAGTACGGATCTTTTCTATAGATAAAATTGACAGTACAAATCGATAAATTGGGTTTTATCGATTTTTACATAATTTATCGAGCCTTGATACAATCGACAAATTTTATCGAATAGCTAGGTCGAATCCAAAGAGAAAATAGAACTACTACAATACTTTGCGATCAGACTTCGGTACGCGCAACATTCGATAAATTTATCAGTTTTTTCGATTAGACAAATTTATCGAACCGACTTCGGTACCGCTTTATGAAGATTTATCTTGATTTTCTGTTTCTACTAAGGCCTGGGATGCAGTTTCTCCACAACTTACTTCCAAAAATTCCTTACTTAGTCTTAAACTTACTGTCCTCTACAAGTTTTTGGCACAGAACCGCTTTTAGTTCTAGCAGGTGCCTGAGACGCCCGACAGGCCCAACCAAGCAATCTTTCGTCCCTGGTGTAGAAATTAGGTTTCATATATTTATAGAAACCATCCCGTAGTAAAGTGCATTTAACACTCGAATTTACCACTCGTTCTGTAATACAGCTGTAATAATCCCCGCTGTGGCCGGCGTTTGTTTGATTAACTGTCTAATTTGGTTAAATCCTGTGGTATCTAGTAAGTACCTAGTCGTATTAAAGCGCGGTACAATAAGTTTGAAGTAAGTTGTCTGACTTGATTTTAAATATAGAACGATGGTAACAATTTTTTCAGTTTTTTTTTTGTTGATAACACAAGTTCGAATCTCGTCTGCTACGAAATTTTTGAGATGTTTATATTTTCAACTGAGCGGAGATATTGAATTTCATGGGTTTAATTTTTTTGCGCTGAACCCTAATTATTTTTCTAAAACAAAAGTAGCCTAAGTTACTCCTTATAACATCAGCTATCTGACAGTGAACGTCACGTCAAAATTGGCCCAGCCGTTTCGGAGATTACCCGGAATAAACAGACAGACAGACAAAAATTTTAAAAATGGTTGTTTTGTTATAGGTACCGTATATACTTTCATATGCATTTGGTAAAAAGCTGTTATTTTGATTTTACAAACAAACTTTGCAAAGTGTGATTTGGCTGATGCAAAGTCACGTCTATTTGAAAAATAGTGTCCTAATAACTTATGGGTTGTAAATAAATATTATCTAAGTAACCCTGGTACTAATTATTATTAGAGATTAAGTAAATAAAGTAAGGTACTTAGGTTTGTTAAGCGTTACATAATAACATATCATAATAGTTCAGAATGGAACTAGGCGTGAAACTAAGATCGCAGCTGTGAAAGCTTGTCAGTTCTCATACTGTCATCGTATCATATAACATCCAAACTACCGCCATTTGTAGGCTGTCTGTCCGCTACTGTACGTGACTGTAACGCAATTATTGCAGCTCGGTACTCGGCATATACTATGATATCCCTCTTATCCGGGGCGTGTTTGCGTTTAATTAAATTGTACACACTGTCGGTACAACACCACTGTGGTTTTGTTATGTTTGTATTTCGGATGCACATGGTTTGTTTTGGAATAGTTTTCGCTCTGATACCTGAAAAACAAAGGAAACGTTACAACAACGAAAGGTGCTCAACCACAGAGTTTCATCGTGTATTTGGTAGCTAGCCAAGGCAGCACTAAAAATGACTGCCGTAGGTGTCAGATGGACGCATAAGGGAAGAGTGCACCACCCGCTCACGCCGCGCATCCCTCCCGCGTCTTGCAACGCCGCGAGTAAGAGCGCACATACACGAGCACTCCAATCCACAACATTCCAAAAACCGCCCGTCTGTTGGGAATCTTAGATGGATTACGTGGAGTGATAGAAATATTAGAAATCCAAACGTTCCAAATCCAACATTCCAACTCATCATTATTGGCCGACAAGATGATCCATTTCGCGCTCAGTTGGCAGTACTCGAGACGAAGAATGACCGAAAAATGGAGCGACGGCGCGCTCGGAATAGAGTGACCGTCTGCGTCTGTGTGCTCGAAATTGGATCATCGTTCCACTCAATCCACGACGCGCGGAGCAATGAATTTGGAACGCTCGTGTATGGCGGATAGTGCTACTTTTGCACTTCGTACCCAAATAAATGCTCAATAGTTAACCAAACAATTGTATCATGCGTAGTTTCGTATCTGGCCTACGAGCTACGTTCAGACGCCTCAAAAAGATTTGCGCGATACACAACAAATTTCGTTCTAATTCTTTATCAGACCGGTTGTTTGTATCGTCTTTCCCGCCAAACATACATCCACGATCCAACAAACGGTTTACCAAAATTGCCAAACACCCTTTTCGAAATTTCTATTCTCCTTATCAGTCGTTATGTTTAGTTGTCGATGCGGCCCAAGCCTTGACGTCACAAGGGAAGTGGTGATAACGCGGGTTTTATTTCACCCCTGTGACGATTTCGAAGCCGTCTCTTTGTGTGGAGTGTACATTTCTTTCGCTTTCGGCTCGGGGCTTACAGTTATTGCTGACGTCTTTATCTATGTCGTTATGGCTGTCGTAATGTTCGTGATATTTTGTGGGTAAATAAATAACGACCAATTATCACATACATATACCTGACTTCTGAGTTTGGCGGTATCTAGCGATTCCAGAGAATGTTTAAATGCACCAAACCCCCAATTCTAATAAACAAATGGTTTGAAAATGACAATGTATTCGTCGCAAAATGATCACTTTGATAAAGAGCATACGAAAATTAACATTGTCATAGGCGACCAAAGAAAAACGATTGTGCTATAAAATACCGACAGTGCCTAAAGTGATCATTTTGCTACGAAACCATTGTCATTTTTAAACCATTTGTTTAGTATGGGGCCCAGGTGGTAAGATTAACTTTCCAGTGAGTGGCCATCTGGTAGTGCACCATCGCTTTGCTCGTGTAGTCTGTCACAAAAGAGCTGCAGATCCGCAGTCATGGTAATTTGAGATATTGTCCTAGGTGTACAGACGGGCACACAAAGACGCGTTTTGTACGTTTGTAAGGGCTTAGGTTTAAGCCCTTTTTTTAAGTGCATGGTAGCAATAAATAAATAAGTTTATACTTATAGATTTTTATTTTTCAGTTTAGCCGTGATAATGGCGTCTGCAACTGGGCCTTACTCTGAAAATCTAACGTCGAAGCTCCGGATGACGGATCGCAGTTTTCCTATTATAAAAGTGTTTCGGATCTAACGTTCGATTCGATGTTCCTACTCGACATTTTGTCTTTCATAGTAAAATGCTGATCCGTCAGCTGAAGCTTCGACTTTCGATTTTCAGGGTAAGGTCCCAGTTACAGCCGCCTTTATCACGTAAAACTGAATAATAAAAATCTATAAGTAAGTATAAACATTTCTGTTTCTAATATGTCAATACCAATGAGACATCGTCCCGAATTGAAACGTTCAACTTCTCAGGTATAACGCCGTTCTTCTTGCTCCTGCACTTTGCAATCGTTTCCTTAATATAGAGCAACATCTCATTTAATACTCTTAAGAACTACTAAACGTAATCCAGCACAAGCTCTACATAAAGGTTTAACGGGGTGAAATAGGTTCTCGTCCGAGCGAAGGAAACACCGTATCAAAGGAGTTAAAATCCATTAAGTGTTTGCGAACTATCTCCCCGGCTGCCAACTGGACGCGGTCTGTG
Organism: Crocallis elinguaria; assembly: GCA_907269065.1. Lineage (NCBI taxonomy): Eukaryota > Metazoa > Arthropoda > Insecta > Lepidoptera > Geometridae > Crocallis > Crocallis elinguaria. The sequence continues at coordinate 8,553,567 of OU026076.1, forward strand.
AGATTAACTAGTTCTTTGCGATGGAGAATGCTCTCGGAAGTCTCAAGGAGTTTTCCAGCAAGATATTACATTACTAATCTCAATTAACAATGGTTGGTTAAAATCGTTTACTCACGGTATACAAACTTTCAGTTTATACTTGAGTTCGTAGCGATCATATCTCGACTCCTCAAATCATATGGGGATCATTGCCATCGCCACAAACCAATTTCTTAGTTTTTGGCGAAACTAAGCTAATTGTATTCTAGGCCAGCAGTACTGGCAATGATGAAAGTGTAGCTTGTGGTGGTGTTGTCGGCTCCGTCACTAAATTGGTAACTGTATAGTGTGACTAACCTGCCTACAAAGCACAGGGACTTGAGTTTGATCCCGGCCCGGAAAAACTTCGTGTTTGCCGGTCTTGGATGTTTGCATTTGTTTGTTGTTACATCTGTTACAACTACGGTTACTCAGACGTAATCAGTAAAACAATTAAAACACACAACTGCCCTAGCCATTCACTTGGGATGATGCTTACATCATGTAGTTTTCGGAGTTCATGTAGGTATGTCTGAGAGCTTCTTGATTTATATATCCTTAGAACTAGATTCTAGTTTCAGCCATATCAGTTTATATTTTAAGAACTACTGCTCAAAAAAGAGTGTAGTTTTCGGAGTTCATGTAGGTATGTCTGAGAGCTTCTTGATTTATGATTTATATATCCTTAGAATGTAGTTCTAAGGATATATATAAATCGAGAAGCTTACGAACGACGAATTACATGCAATGTCCCTTAATTATCATCATGATAATGCTTCAATATCCCCTCGCACCGCATTAACCCGGATATAAAACGGAACTCTATTCTAATATCCGAACCTGTGGTGCCATTAAAACTAATCGGCCGTCTGTGGAACCAGAAACTACGGTCATATTGGAGTTTTATGCAGCTGCCAAGTGCCGCCATATTGGCCGTGACGGCATTTGCTCTGCATGCTGATGTGAACTTTAATTTGAATGTGGATCTGATGGTTGCCCTAGCGATTTTTGAAACAGGATTCTGATTTTGACTATTTCGTCCGATTCCCTAAATGTTGTGACACTAAGATGTTAAGATGATCTCTTGTTGTAGAGGTAAGTGTTATTTTCGTGAACAATTTAGAACATTATTTTTAACCGGCTTTTAAAAGAGAGTCCATTCTTTGCGTGTCAAAGAACAGTTTTGTTGTTTTTACGTGACCGCACAAAAAAGGAGTGTAATGTTTTTAGGGTTTTTGTTTGTATGTGAGTTTCTATTATTCCACTGTAACTTTTAAATGCCTGAACAGATTAGGATGTATGGGGTATCGTTAGAATCCTAATATCATCCCGAGTGACAGCGACTAGGGCAGTCGTTTTTTTTATGTAACTTTTGTTGCATCGACGTGTTTTAATCGATTTATACTATTTTTTATTATTTATACAATTCTAGGGTGGTCTCAACCCTCATATACCTAAATTTCGACATCCCTTTAGCAAGATGTGGCTCCTCTCAATACTTAATAGTATCAAATATCTCTAAACCTAACGCCGTGTCACCAGTCATCACACACGTACTCCGATTTCTCGTCGTCTACAAAATTTAACTAAGCCAAGATTTATGTATGAAGCTCGAAGGTATGGCAAGTTGAAACTTTGTTACTGTAGGTATCGGGATTTGCATATTAGCCGTGAGTTAGAGACGTTACAGTGTATCATATAAGTTGTGGCACAACTTCGGCTGTGTTACGTATCCTCACGTATTCCAGGGAACTTGGTACCACGTCCTTGCATCTTGGTATATTTGTTATGTAAATTGAGTTAGATGACTTAGATGTTCCTCGTGACTTCGAACTCGCGAAGTCTTAAGGCAGTGGTGTCTCGTGTTACCTTATGTTGATTTTGACTAAACCTGGATACTAACTAGTAAACGATCCTGGGATTGCTATCTCGGATCTGTTGGGAATTTACCCAGTGATTGATTTGTTTGCCAAGCCAGAGCATACTATCGTGCACAGCGTGCACTTACCTAAGCTGTTTTTGGCCGTGACTCGTGAGTATAAGTAATTATGTGATAAAATTGAAATGGGTAAAGTAGTGTGTATTTATGCGTTTTATAATATTATTTTTATATCTTCCTTGACGTTTCCATAGTGTCATAATCTGTCACTATCTCTAAAATATCGGTGATATGTTGTTTCGCCAGTAAGTGTTTATTTCTTGTCCCTAAATAGTAGTACCTATAGATATCAATGAGGAATCCGATGCAGTGATGAGGCATTCAAATGAATCTTAAAAAAAGGCAGTGATGCACTCACGACCCTTGATAGTACTCACACTATCGCCCGTTGGTCTCAACTCTCAACCAACCCAACTCCAGACCGCATAAAAAAGCTAGCGCTTTTTATATCGACGACATATTTCCCTGCGGCCATTAGCCTAATGAACGAGTGAATGTGTTCGCTCCACATACCATTACGTGTAATGCTAACGTGTATTAGATTTAGCCGTGACTTCGCTGTTACCGCTTATACGCTTAACGCGCTGCGTGTCACGTCTGGGGCATATTAGAGGGCTAATAGGTAGACGAGTCGGCGGATAGGACGCTCTTTGTTACGGCACATAAGAGAGTATTAGATCGGCTAATATGCAACTACCCCTATAGGTATGTACAGTGAATTGAACATGTTTTTTATTTAATCGTGACCGCGGTTACATTGTGGACTCTTACGTCAACTGATCCCGCAACAAACTGAATTCGCGGAATGAGTTGACAATTTCATGCTTTATGCACTGTTACCTTAAAGAAAACCATTATCTACCGCCTTGCTCATTATCATCATTATCGTCAGCCGGAAGACGTCCACTGCTGAACATAAGCCTCCATACAACGCCACTTTGAAAGGCTATTTGCCTTTTGCATGGCCTTTTGCCGCGAATACCGCGGGAAGGCGTTGGATGCAATTGTCATCTTATCCTAATTGTAATGCATATTGATTCATATTTTTTTTTCTTATAATAAAAAAGACTATCAGCATTTAAGTGTTGCCAGCACCATACGTATCACCAACGTTTGTAGATGCAGCCTCACAGTCAGCAGCGTCTTGGCACAGTAATCTTTCTAACTAGCCATTAAAACCACAAAAAGTGCCGACCCCTAAATTAGCCCTATGACAAATTTTTGTCACGAACCCACCCGGGCCCTGGTCAGGGAGTGGGGACGACGGAGCTATTAATTCTTTAACCAACCCGCGCCCGGGTCATTGGCGAAGCGAATTAGAAGGAGCGAGATAACCACAGACTAGGCAGCAGTTGTAGCCGAACGGGATGGAACATGGGAACAAAGAAGGTCATAGAAGCATAGGTCGAAGCAGGTGCCGTTCTCGGACTAGATTTCCATCAAGCCCCAACCATCAATCACAATAGATGATACGATATGCGTCAAGCGGGGATCGTGGGTTTTCCATGATTTTCTCGTGGTCCGCGACCATCAATTATTAATTAGGTGTGAGGGCTGCCATAGAGTTTGCCCCGGTCGGTTATCGTACCCGGACCTCCTCACTTTGCCGGCAAGGTTACTAATAATTTAACTACGGAGCTATTAGAAGTTAGAACTAACCTCTTTATTTTTGACGAACGGAAAAACTAAATTGTCGATCTTAAAAGGGTTTGTTTTCCTACGCAACCCGGAAAAACTTACGTTCCATTTAACTAACAAGTTCATACCATAATTAAACACTTAACTCTAAACTAGTTACAATGGATCTCTAATAATCCACCAGCAGTTACCGAAACCGCAACCATTAATTCTAAATGTCCCTATTTAACATTATATACAATTAGACGAGTACACTAATAAAGCGAGTTAATGACCCGTGCGCAAATAATTAAAAATAATCCAATAAAACAAAGGGGCTCTGTTCGCATTACAATTTTATTCCATCTCTCGTTCGTTTGCATTACAATATAAACGCAAGCGAAAGAGACGTAATACCTATGTGACAAGTCAACACCGAAACACAGATATTTGTAATTAGTTAAGTTCAAAGTAAATACGTGTAACATCCAATGAAAATGTACGCTAACGTAATATAAACCAATATTGACGTTACATTTTAATCAACGTGCATCAGCGGGCATGCCGGCAGTTCTCAAACGGGGGACCATCAAAGGGCTGAAGGGATGCTATTAACTGGATATATTAGGCAAACGTGTTTCGTATTAAAAGTGGCGCATGCCGCGCCGGTCGGTAAACGTAATAAATTTTAATACAGACCTGAAGTCTGAACTTAAGGTGGTAATGATTATTTTTGAGGCAGTAAAAATGGGAACGTATACACTCATTACGCTGTTGGAACTTTATGAAAAATCGAATGGGTTTGATTTCTCTGTCAATATTTCTGTGGAGGTAGGACTAACTCTTCTGCGAGTGTCAATCTGGTCGTCAAAGAAATATCAGATTGTTTCAAAAGACTATCCCTTTGAAACAGCGGCGCAAGTACGTAAGTCGGTTCGATAAATTTGTCGAATCTAAAAAACTGATAAATTTATTGAATGTTGCGAGTACCGAAGTCTAATCGTAAAGTATTGTAGTAGCTCTATATTCTCTTTGGATGCGATCTAGCTATTCGATAACTTTTGTCGATTGTATCGAGGCTCGATAAATTATATAAAAAAATCGATAAAACCCACTTTATCGATTTGTACTGTCAATTTTATCGAATTTTATTGATCGAAAAGATCCGTACTTGCGCTGCAGGTGTGTTTAGAACAAATCTTGCAAGCTAAATTTGATCCACTTCCCGGTGTTCGATTGAGCCGAAATTTTGCATACCTACATAATATGTAAATCGGATGACAATACAATATGATGAATTCACAGAGCTATGTGAACTCATCGACCGGCTGGACTAATGATGGAGCTGGAAGACGTTACCCTATAGTTTTGGACTCGTTTGATTTGTCTTTACAAGTAATCTGATCCTAGATGATGTCCATGGGTCCTAATGATGGAGCCGGAAGATGGCCACAAGATTACAGTACCAATTACGTATTTTATAAAATCTGGTCTGGAACAATATATTTTGCAACAAAAAACTTGTTATAATTCTGTATAATTGTATACGCTTTTAACAAGGAGTTACAACCTTAAATCGCCCTAGGGTTATTATATGTAGGACTGTGAGCAAGCGCTTTAGCTTTATAGCGGGCAACAAAAATAACAAGCTATACTATAAAATCTAAACCTCTATACAATATCGTAAAAAGATCGTTAGATTAAAACAAAGCTTCAACAGTTTGAGTCTTATTTTACAGGTTTCTTTACAGTTGTAATTTGTTAGTACATAATAAAAATGTTACAATAATGGTGTAAACGCCTTTTAAATATTTTTGTCGGCGATGTTTTGCTGTTGGTATATTTTATATGCGAAGCAGAATAAATGTAAACACTTTTGTGGAAGTCTGTAAAAAACCTGGTCTTCTTCTGTTTTTTGGGACCAAGATTCTCCAAGTTCCTTATTCCCCAGTTACAGGGAATCATAGGAGTCGCTTGATTTGCACCAAAGCTGCAAAGTACCGTTTAGAGTCGAAATCAAGTACCAAACTAGTTATAGAACAACAATTCGCTTCGATGTAACTCCCGCCGACAAATTTCCCTGCGGCTGTCCGTAGTTGGTCCGCTAGTTGCTTACGTGTATCAATATTGACGGAAACGTAGCAACAACTCAGGGGGTCTACTCGCAAAATGGATGAACGATATATCGTTAAGCAGCCCTCACACCTAATTCATGATTGATGGATAAGCATCAATCGCGGACCACGAGAAAACCATGGAAAAACCACGATCCCCGCTTGACGCATATCGTATCGTCTGTTGTGGTTATGGTAGGGGCTTGATGAAAATCTAGTCCGAGCACGGCACCTGCTCCTACCTGTTTCTACGACCTCTATTCAAAATAACTGTTTCACAACCACTGCGCGCTCAGTGCAGACGTTGCGGTAAATAAGCAGTGGTACGGAAATCATGTTTGTAGCATAAAGCTGAGCAGACGTCGCTTTGAGCCCAGGCAGGGCTTCGATACAGCACTATCTGGCCGTATTGCCGTTCTTGTCTATTTCGTGGTTTTTTGATGGTTTTGTATCAAGCCGCGCTTGCGCGTGTATCAAATCCGCGCTTGATGCAAAAGCATGGTTATTTTGACAGCAAAATGCATTCTTGCTTAAGCGTCTATGGTCTGCATTACGTTTTTCGTGTCGTACTAAGTTTCATCGAATTCACGTCGCATCGTCGATCAAACGCTATCAGTTTGACAAGAAAAAAAACCTTATAGTACTAACATTTTGTTATAGAAGTGTTAGTTCGTTACATTTTTTTCAACGGGCTTATAGTCTTTATTAACTAGCTAATACATAAATTTTATATCTGTGAAAACTTTTAAGTAGCCTTCCGCATGCGTAATATAATTTATATTGTGTTTACCTAGCTGTAAGTTTTCCTCAATAGATCAAATAAAATAAAAAAATAAAATAAAAATAAATAAACACTACATCTAAACTAGCTATTGCTAATAGGTACGTTATATCAGGAGTAATGTCGTATATCTTGACGATTACATCGTTATCGTTTTTGGGAGTAACCCCCCTGGAACGGTTACGTGAAGACTTGAGGAAAATTCGTAAGACAAACATCCGCTTTCGTGAAAAATCGTCTACACATAACGTGCTCTCGAAATAATCAAGATAAATAAGGATTGAAAGTAAACAACTTTGAATATATAGATAATAGCCTAGCCCATTGTTTCAATGTCGAAACGTTGAGAATTTAAATATAGTAAGTACTGTAAAATATATGCGAAAAATTCCTTTGAAATTTGTTTAGTTGTGTAGTAAATTATAATAGCTTTTTTTATATTTAAACTAAATTACAATTTCAAGATTTAGCACACAAAAGTACACTCAGAAATCTAGAGCCCTAGACAGAGTCACATTCAGCAACCGTTAGTAGAAAACTTAAAAATTGTATGAACTGAAATAACTATGTGAATTGGATAAATTGTCTGTGTGTAGTTAGCACGCCATGGCTTGGTGATCACCAGGCCCTGCCTTTTCCACGCTTACTCGACCGTGTACTTGTTGTCATTTTTTTCGTATTCTACGGCTCGTCGGCCGGTGCGCCTCCATTGTCCCGTTTCGTCGCTGCGTTTGAGAGAAAAATTGACGCGCTATGAAGGGACAACGGAACTGTGGTAGGTAGGTACTGAAACAGTTTGTTAGTGGGAGGATTAAATCTTCTGCGAGTGTCCGTCTGGGTTGTTACCACCGCTTTGCTCGCGAAGTCTGCCGCCAAGCAGAAGTGTGCAAGCATTACTGTGTTCCGGTTTGATGAGCAGAGTATCCAGTGAAATTACTGGGCTTATGAGACTTTATACCTAATGTCTCAGGGTAACGAGCGCACTGCAGTGCCGCGCACGCCTTTGTGTTTCAAAGTTCTGGGTGGCACTGCAATTGTTATGTGTCGGCGTTATGCTTACCATCAGACAAACGACCAGCTCGTCTCGTTACCAAATAATATAAAAAAAAAACATATGACGGAAGTACTGATGTTCAATATTGAAGTTAAAACGCAGGTTGGCAGCGAAATTTTAAGGATGAATTTGTTAGGATGGGTTTATGTACATATAGGAAATATTGATTTTTGTTCTGATGCGATAATATTTTGATATTTTTCTGCCTGTCTACCGAAGAGGAATACCTGTGCAGGTATACACCGAAGCGTGTATTGGGTTAGACCTACACAAGTAAACAGGTCTGGTCCCTGTCTACACATCTCCGGTAGACCTTATCGTGTATGTCCGGTATAAAAAAGATGTGTTCCAGCAGTCACAGTTGAGAAACCACGTCTGCCCCTTAGGTTCACCCTGTTTTCTAGTTTCGACCACATCGTCGGGAGATAAGATATATGTAAGAATAATGAACTAGCGGGAAATAACAATTAAGAGGACTTACGGGCGCAACTAGTTCGCAATATAATACGCCGGTGATTTAAAAACACAGCGAATCTGTCCTTACGTGCCGTATCACATGTCCGGTGCTACACGGTTAGTTCATATGATATATTAGGTTACACCTATTTTATTTGCATACGAATACGGTTACTTAGTATAAAAAGTTACCCGTGATTTATAAACACAACGCGATCTAAGAGAGAAGTTTCCGCACCTCATTGGGGATGTTGCGCTCTGTAAAGACCATAGGGGCAGCTTAGACGTACGTTTGTTTGAGCGTCTACGCTGCCCCATAAGTGTTAACTGTAGTCTCAATCTTACCGAATGAGAGACGGACAGATGCAACCGCCTAATGGTAATGGTTGACGAGGCTCTTATGAAAGTTATGACCTAGTAACGCTTTGTCCTAGACAATTAATTGGCTTACATCGGCCGGGAAGACCAGTTCGAGCTAAAGTAAAACAGCCCAAACCTGGTAGCAACGATCTGCCAGGAGTTCTTGGGCACGTAGCGGAACCAGGTAGATGTAGCGAACAGAAAACCTGAGAGCCGCGGCAGAAGATCCCTCATCATTCACAAATCTCTTAGTCCGTAACTATTTCAAATGTAGTATGTGTTTGTGTATCTGTATATAGTTCGCAATTATTAAAACAAGTGGAGCTCACTTGGCGGGTCGCGCTCTCTTCCCTCAGAAAGGCTTGAGGACGGCGATGGCTGGCATATGAGTCATACTCGTGAACGGGTGCCGATTGTTGTCAGCGCCGGTTGCAGTCTTCGTCATTACCAAAGTCTTAACAATTTTGCAAAAGTGTCGAGTAGTAGATAAAATACGTGACCGTTATTACAGTCTCGGACTTACCCTTAAAAATTATGCTCTCCACGGAACCCTCGCCGACCATAAACAATTAATTTCTTTAATCAACTGTACCCGAGTCGACTCGGAGAGATAAAATGTCGAGTGGATTCTAAAACACTCCCCTTTTTATTTGCCCAAGACTTATTCGAGGGAATTCCACGAGATTATTGCCGAGCGTAAAACTTAGTTATATGCCGTGAATTGTTTAAATTTTTTGATGGTCGTCATTTTTGAATGCTATAAACGAATTACAATAAGTATAAAATTTATAGCAGTTTAGTCGTGATAAACTTTTACTTCCTATTTTATGGCGTGTTGCTATTTCTTTAACGATGTTTGCTCGAAACTTATTTGAATACATACAAACAAATTTGTTTGAATTTTATTTGTCTATTATAAATTTTTATACTGTTTTGTTTCTGTTTGCTGTATTGCTGTAGGAGTCAAAGTCAAACATTTTGGTCGTGGAGTCTCGTACAGCACGGCCGGTCAACAAAGAAATGGCTCCAGTAACTTCGACCGCTAGTGACCACAGTTGTTGCTCCAAATGTGCTACCGACTTAGATCTCACTGTGTCAAAACCTACCTAGTTAAAAAACGTGAATGAAAGAACGAGTGACATAAAATACGCATTATAATAGGGTTTCGCGCCTTCTGCGCCCCGATCTCGCTCAAGAGCAGATCTCGCGAAGACCATATGCTCTTCGCTCAAGACATGTGCCCAATATTCTACGAAATCTATGTGGGTAATTATAATTTAAGTACATTGTTGCAAAATTGTAAATCGAAGTCATCATAGTAAAATAGGTAAACAGTAGGTGGTAAACATAGAACACTATGATTACGTCCATTGCGGTACCCCAGATAGTGGTACAATCACAATCATTAAATTAACTGTTGGGCCGGGGTAACGTTAGCTTATAGCTGAAGTTGACAAGAGAACAGGCGCAAGGCTTAAGAGGAAGCGAATCTAAATGGGCAAAACTAAATGTTAGAATTATTAGCAGCCCACACAATTATTCATTATAATCCCAAAAATGTATCATCATCATCAGCCGGAAGACGTTCACTGCTGAACTACCCACCCCCATAGAACGCCACTTGAATCGGCTCGCTAACGTGGTTCGTGGTCGCCACTCGTTTCTTCCCCTTGTTGGTTCTGCGAGCGATGTGGGGCAGGCCATTGCCATTTCGATTTATTAATTTTGGGGGCTATGTCGGTGACTCGTTCTCCAGCAGGCATATTTTAATTCACTCGGAATAATTCCGTGTCGGAAGCAAATGTTCTTCATCGTTTATATTTCAGAATCGTATCCCGTCAGAGAACTATTCCGATGGATTTAAAATAACCTTGCTGTTCTCATTCCTCATTAAAATGTATAACCAACGCTATTCAAACTGGTAGGTTAAAACTTAAAAAATCTTTCACCTCGATATCATCTGGGAAAACAGCGGTCGCTCAACATTTAACCCATACCCGGAAGTTTACCGGTACGTAACCGACGACGTAGCCGCTGACGGACGCACCGTTACTTTGATCGGAATTATACTTGGATACAGTAGTATCCAATAGAAATTATTTTACTATCTACTTTATCATCAGCTGGACATAGGCCTCCCTCGTGAATAGAGGTTTGCCATAATGCACCACGCGTGGCTGGCTTCTTGGTTAACACAGTAGATTAAGATGTTGACCGCGGACAATGCTGCTGCCTCTTCCCTTAGCCAGCTCCTGCCGTATCCATGGGAAGAGATTGGATTGGCCGAAACCACACGACTCAAGAATAAATTGAAACTAAAGACAATCCTGTTTAAAGAATACAAGATAAATAAAGTACTTGTTGAAAGAGATTCAAAAGTTAACACGAGAAAACAAATAAACATTCATCAAATAAATAAACATTCATAAAAATAAGTTTACAAAAGAATCTTTAAAGTTTCTCCTTTAATGATATGAATTAGAAAAGCAAACAAAGTTCTTTGTTGTCTCATTGCACTCGCGTATGGGTCAGCGAGACGTCACCTGAAGTCACGTGCCGAGATACGAAGCGTATGGCACATTCGTATGCAAAATTTATAATTACTAGCTTCTGCCCGCGGTTTTCACATGCGTTCCAACAGGAATCGTGCATTTTTCCGGGATAAAAAGTAGCCTATGTTACTCTCCGGTCTATAAACCATATTTATGCCAAAAATCACGTCGATCCGTTGCTCCGTTACTGCGTGAAACAAGGACAAACCAACAAACTAAAAAAACCCGTAATTTTCTCCGCACATTTCGATGTATTATATATTAGTTATCCTCCACTTAAATATCCTACTAATCACTGTTTTAGACTTTCACGGTTATTAACTACTAATATTGTAAATGCGAAATTGTGTTTGTTGGTTTGTCCTTCTTTCACGCAGTATCGGAGCAACGGATCGACGTGATTTTTGGCATAGATATAGTTTATTGACCGGAGAGTAACATAGTCTACTTTGTATCCCGAAAAAAGGTCTGTTCGGTTCCTGTGGGAACGCGGGTGAAAACCGCGGGTTAAGCTAGTATATAATATAAAGGATGCTCGCTCGGCATGCACCGTTTATCACCAGGAGATATTTTAGTATGCAACCAGCGCTGCAGAAGCTCCGTCACGAGCCGCTAACACAACATACAATAATTTGCATAAATAAAAAGCAAAATCTGTCTGTTTACATACCGTTCTGAATTTCAATGCGTTGGATTCCTGCATACATTCATTTTTGTTCCCATTTATCTGCTATACACTGGACTTTCCGATGTATAGTTTTGATTGCATCAGTATTAAACAATTTTTTGGGTATGTAGTATGTACACACATATCTGGACACATGGCAGTGTGTGTTCCCAAAGTATATACATATAGCAGGAAATATAATATACGAGCATAAAGGTGCTCTTGAAAGGTGCCAAAAATGTTTTTTTAAGTTCAATTATAGGTCAGTGTTTGGTCACTATCTGATGTAACGTGGTCATGTGAGACAGTCTCAGCTTCGGAAAAATTATGCATGTTAAATTAGGTAAACACCGGGAAATGAAATTTAGTCTGCCGCCAAGGCGTTGTGTTTACCATCAGGCAAACGACCTGCTCGTCTAGTTCCTTGTAGCATAAAAGACTTAAGTTTCCCGAAAACGTTTTCAACTATTTGGATGATAATCCCGGACTAGCGGGTTAGGGGTTAAGAAATCGATCCGTCAAGAATATTCGGGAAGCTCGGTGGAAAAAAGCCGGGCTAGATCGTCTAAGTAGGCCAAGTACTTTGTATTTTTCAACAAAAATGTAGCAGTTACTACATGTAACTTGGGTCTGCCAGCAGCTTAAGTTAAATTAAAAACTAAGGGAACGTACAGCAGACGACTGAACAAACTAAGTTAAAGAGCTTTCATACTTTATTATTCCGCAACGATGAGAGTAGGTACTGCATAGATGAAAATGTTACATGAATATTTAATAGCTAGCTTTCCCGCAGCTTCCTGCGCGGTCTTGAGGATAGGGTCTTCAACATAACTACATTTTTTTATAAGTTCGATAGGTTTGACCACTGAATCATCACTCATCATCATCTTCATCGTCCACTGCTGTAAGCTGCTGGGAGACGTCCACTGCTGAACATAGAACGCCACTTACCTATAACTCGCCTCATGCATCCATTACCTCCCGCGGTCGTGACCAGCAGGGCTAACATGCGCGTCACTATACAAAATTTTGTCTACTGTTTTGTCTCACTCTTTCTCTCGCGAACATGAGACAAATGCACGACAATCGACAAAATTTTGTCACGGTGCGCATCTTAGCCCTACTGGTCGTTGGACCTCCTAGTGGGGTACCGGCCCTCACTACGTCTTCCGATTCGTGGTCGCCACTCGATAAATTTCTTACCCATTCGGTTATCGGTCCTGTGAGCGATGTGGCCTGCATATTTCAACTTGCTAACTTAGAGAGCTACGTCGGCGACTCGTTATCATCACTAAACTATACATTTTGTCTCGAAACTCGATTAATTCTAAGCTATTTCAATCATGTGAGTTGATGTCGTCAAAAGTGGTGTATTTATTTATTTATTTATTTATTTATAGGGAGTTTATTTTTTTGCGCGGAACCCTCATTCTTTTTCTAACATAAAAGTAAGCCTAAGTTACTCCTTGTACCATCAGCTATCTGTCAAAATCGCTCCAGCTGTTTCGGAGATTACCCGGAACAAACAAACAGACAAACAAAAATTTTAAAAATGGTTGTTTTGTTGTAGGTACCGTATATACTTTCATATGAATTTAGTAAAAATATGTATTTTGATATTACAAACAGACACTTCAATTTTATTTATTTATATAGATTAGAAATTATAATCTTTGTGGCTTTGATAGAATTTAATGTGATTTTTATTTGTTTGTTTCAGGTAACAATGAACGAATGGGTATTCGAATTTCAAGAAATTTACAACAAAACCAAACATCAGGATTATCGGAATAAATCGACTTTGTTTATCGGAACGAATGTGATGTTTAGTCCTTGGAGCCGGATGCATACTAATTAGCCAAGTGCACAAACAAGCACTAATTGAGCGAACATCTAGTGATGTAAATTTAATCGGCACCGTACTGCTATGTTTAGATAAACAATGTCAATTAAGAGGTTTCCGAGTGGGTACACCACGCAATCTGCATAACTATATTATTGTACTAGCTGCTGCCCGCGGTTGCACCCGCGCTGAGATATTGGATGTCATGGTTTTTGTCTCTGCTTATTTTTACAAGCTTTTATTATCATTGTTTGTTCATATTTATATTCGTTTATGTCAAATCTTGCAAGCTAAATTTACGCCACTTCCCGGTGTTCCGATTGAGCCGAAATTTTACATACATATGTAAATCGGATGACAGTGCAATACAGCCTGAGTTTGTATTGGTATGTTATCCCGATAGGAGGTCAATATACTCTTAAAAGTGAACAACATTTTGTTTTACGAGTTTTACGTCAAATCATAATAATGGCAATATTACACGGATCAGCTTAAATGAAACAATTTCACTGAAATTAATTGAATTGTCATTTCGGGTTTATGTATGGAATCATCATATCTGATAGTATAGATGCTCCCGCTCCGCCGTTGCGTAGGTGCACTAAACTTTCTCGTCTCAACAAAATGTAATGGGTGGTCGTGGCGAGGTGAAAACATCGTAAGAACCTCACGCTTCCAGTATATTTCACGTCCGGGAATAAAAAATGTGTTTGCCTAACATTTGCCCCGGCTCGCCTCTTTTATATTACGCTCTGACTTAGACAAAATGTAAATGGACTGTTTTCTTTTTATTAAAAAGAAGTGGAAATGAGCTCTTTGGAATTGCGGTTTTACTTTTCCGTGGAAAAGTTACGGAAGATGGAAGTAGTAGAAAAGGCCAGTGTACTAATGTCTAAATGTTTTTGATTTGAATGTTTTTGGTCAAGCTAATTTTACGAGAGCAGAAAAACTTTGATTGTCTTTTAAATTATAATGATTAATGACCTTACACACTAGCGCTTTAAAAACCTTCCGACAGTCGTCAAAATACACCTATTCACCTAGGTAGTGAGCGAAAAATATCTAAAAATATTTCACCCCGTGAACTTGGAACGAGGTCATAAAATGCGGTAAAAATATTTTTACGCGTAGCATATTTTATTCACGGCTGTTCATTTATTTTTTTACAAATATTTCACTTGTGGAAAAATCTAATCATCTCTTGTTATCATAATACCTGCTTATAAATCTTTAATAATAATAACTTCGCCCTTGTCCGCCCTTATTGTTTAACGATTCACGTGGGCGCCAATAAAAATAAGAAATGGTAAATACTAAATATCTGTTAGTTATTAAATTCAACAGTGTTTGTTAAACAGCATTAGGCACAATATTACATTTAACAGAAAATGTTACAGAAACACATAACTATTAGTCGTTCAACAATCAATTACTGTTTTCTGAACTCTACAATTTGGGAGACTTCAAGACGCGAGTGAACAGGTGGATATTCTGATGAGTAAGGCCGGGTAAAGATTAACTGTGCCGGGGTGTGTCGTGGCGCCACATAATGATAATGAATTCATACATTTAGTATATGATTGGATTGACACTAATGTGCGGTGTTGTGTCGAGGCGCGTTATGTCTTGTCTTTTTTTACCTTTGTTTGAATTCGATATCGTTCTGTCTCACCACGACATCGACACACCCCGACACAGTAATCTGTAGGGACTTGGGAGCTTAAGCGTGCTACAGCGTCGACAGACTTCACTTAACATCAGGTGAGATAGCTGTCAAACGCGAGCCCATTTTCTATAAAAAAAACCCTAGCGCTGAGTGATTACAATTTTCAAAATACCAAGTACATATTTATCGCAAGGGGGCAAAACTAATTTCCCAAGTTGGTAAAAGGTAAAAAAATGAAAATTAATTAGCAACTTGGCCCCAAATATTTATCGAGATCTTGTAATCTCGCAGCAAACAATCGTGAGATCTCGAATCGATTTCGCAATTTCCTCTGGAGGCTCGAAATCTCGAATTTCTCGAGTCAGCGCCGTAACCGAAACGTAATTAAAAATACCAGTGTCAATTACAATTGTCCATAGAATGAGGTCGTGGACGTTCCGGCTTTTAACGCCTGCTTCCGAAAGGTTCAGTTCATAAGCTACAGATACTCGTTTAGATGAGTACTGGTTTCATCGACCAATCTCCCAAGCACTGGTCTTGGGCGTCTCTTTCGGAGGTTGGAAAGTATCTAAGAACCGTTTAGATTGTATTGCCAATCCGAAACTAACGGCTTCATTGCCCTTACGTTACGCACCCTATATGCAGACACTGAATATGTAAGTACGGAAGGAGCGGAATAGGCGCTGTTGCGGGTCGGCTAAAGGTTAATGCTATCCCGAACGATAGCACAAAACACAGTGTGAGACCACAAGTTGGCCTATTGTTCAAACTCAAAACATACTACAACATAAGTACTAAATTATTTGCAAATTAAAAATAATAAGGGAATCCTAAATACCGGCATTTAGGTATCATCGCCTAAAAAACAGAACTTGCAAACGAAAAGCCGAAACAAACTCCTACTAGAAAAAATCATGGTTGCACAAGAGTCACGTACAACATTTCCTCTTCAGTCTTATGACCTTAATTAGAAGCCGAAGGTCTTTGGAACAAGAAATCGGCATCCAATCTCGATTCGGCACTCCGACGGTTTCCTTGTGATTGGGCTTCACGATGGAGCCGATGGTAATTGCGTTCTGGCAATACAATGGCTTTCTCGGGCTTCGGTGGTGTATCAAAATCTTTGATGTGTTCCGAAAAATTCCATGTGAAATTTATTTTGGGAATTTCAGCACAGAACACCTTAATGCATCGTTATTCGTTTAATCTAATGCTTTGTTGTTGACACATCTAATGCGTTGTATTAGGTTGGGGAAAAAGTCTTTTCGCATTATAGTATGTATGAACTTGTAATAAAATCTCTTTGGCTATAGTATTTGTATCTGGCTGGTTTTGGTATCATATGAAAGTTTAAATTTTAAAGAACATAATTCCAAATTCAAATTAGGAAAATGTGTGATTTTCATTTGTTTTTCGTACTGTCAAAATGAGTGAATCTAATGAAGAAATTCGATACATTTTAAAATTTTACTACAAAAAAGGTAAAAATGCAACGCAAGCCGCGAAAAAAATTTGCGATGTTTATGGACCTAGTGCAGTGTCTCTGAGAGTAGCACAAATTTGGTTTAAGCGTTTTCAATCCGGAAATTTTGATTTCAAAGATGCACGTCGCTCTGGTCGCCCTATTACGGATAAAATGGATGCCATTTTTGAAAAAGTGGAACAAGATCGGCAGATCAGTAGTTACGACGTAGCTGAAGAACTGGGAATTGACCACAAAACAGTTTTGGCGCATTTGAAAAAAACTGGGTACACAAAAAAGCTCGATATTTGGGTACCTCACGAGCTCACTGAAAGAAACCTAATGAATTGCTAATGAACCGTGTACTCATTTGTGATTCTTTACTACGACATAATGAAACCGAACCATTTTTGAAGAAGCTGATAACTGGTGATGAAAAGTGAATCACGTACGACAAGAACGTGCGAAAAAGGTCGTGGTCAAAGACCGGTCAGGCTTCACAGACTGTGGCGAAACCCGGGTTAACTCGCAACAAGGCGATGCTGTGTGTGTGGTGGGATTGGAAGGGCATTATTCATTATGAGCTGTTACCACCAGGCAGGACCATCGATTCTGAACTCTACTGCGAACAACTGATGAGATTAAAGCAAGAAGTTGAGAGAAAGTGGCCGGAATTAATCAACAGAAGGGATGTGGTTTTTCATCATGATAACGCTAGACCTCACACATCTTTAGCCACTCAGAAAAAATTAAGAGAGTTTGGCTGGGAGGTGTTAATGCATCCGCCGTATAGTCCTGACCTTGCACCTTCAGATTTCCACCTGTTTCGGTCTCTTCAGAATTCTTTAGGCAGTGTCAGGTTAACATCACGAGAGGACTGCCAAAACCACTTGTCGCGGTATTTTGATCAGAAGTCCCAAAATTTATATAGCAATGGGATCATGTCCCTACCTACAAGATGGCAAAAAGTTATCGAACAAAATGGTACCTACATACTTTAGTTAAATGTAAATAAACTATATTAAAAAATGTTTTGAATTTTCTTAAAAAATGCGAACGAACTTTTTCCCCGACCTATTATATGAGAAAAATGAATTGTTGTTCTAGTAGTTTTCGCACTTGATACGTTCACATCACGGTCACTTAAAAGTACATTGTAAGGCGAAATGCATTGAGTCCAATATTTGAACATTGTCGCTTGTAAAAAAAGCGCCTGCGAATTGCGACTGATCCAGCTCTGATTAAACTAAAAGGCCAGTGCCAACTGGTTAATGACTCAAAGGTATTATTAATACTGGTTACTCAGTCCCTATCTTCTGATCTAACTCATCTAATATTAGCGTTAGAGCGTTACCTACGATTAACCATATCTCACTGTTAAAAGAATTTTAATGAACTGGAAATCTGAAGAGCGGGCGTTTAAATTATATCGATTTAAATTAATCTGTTGGTTCAGTGATCGGTTATAGTTATTTCGCCTTTTGTAAATAGTTCGTTTGTGATTATTTATTTAATTTAGCATGATGGAATTCTTACTGATTTTTTAATCTAATTTAAACGTGTCATTAGTAATAAAAAAAAATGATTTTGTTGTTTTCTTTATTTTCGCTAGGATGTTATGAAATACTACTTCCACTAGGGATTACCAGCAGGGTGATTTTATTTCACTCGGAATGATTCCGTGTAGAATTGTGGGAATTAAAATAGCCCTGCAGCGGCGCAAGTACGGAAGTCCAAACGATAAATTTGTCGAATAGAAAAAAAAAAGATAAATGTATCGAATGTCGCGAGTACCGAAGTCTGATCGTATAGTATTGTAGTAGCTCTATATTCTCTTTTGATTCGACCTAGTTATTCGATAACTTTTGTCGGTTGTATCAAGGCTCGATAAATTATATAAAAAATATAAAACCCGCTTTATCGATTTGAACTGTCAATTTTATCGATCGAAAAGATCCGTACTTGCGCTGCAGGTCTTGCCTTGGAGTTGTCGCAAACTGCGATCAATGAGTAACTCTCAACAATATTCTTTTGTTTTTAGTGTCCTCAATTTTAAGCGCCGTTGCTTCCTATGAATAATTCGAAATATGAAAATAATCTCCTATTCGTGTTCGAAGCGGCAGCGAAGCCACGTCTCTCGTTTGACAATAAATACCGTAGCGCGGTAAATTACAGACGTCCCCCGAGTACCGCGGTACCGTACAGCCGGATGACGCGGTATTTGACGGTATCTTGTAATAAATACAAAGAGGAAAATGTTCTCGTCAAATTGGAATCAAATTACGTACTTTATCCCTTTGTAATGAACTCTGTAATTTCAGATTGTGGTATTTATGTCGTGGTATAGTAGCATAAATTAGGTACAGTAGGTACAATACTTTGACATGCAAAAGCTCTTTATTTACACCTAGAAATGTCTTATAAAAATTTTAACAATGAGCGGGCTTATCCCTTACGATTGGCTTACTACTGATTGAGGAAGCAGTATGGATTGTGGTAAATCTTTAAATCATAACCTACCACATCTCATATATGTTTTTGTAATACAGCTCTAACAATTTTCGATGAATACTCCGTAAGTAAAGTCACAGCACTTATGTCAAGGATCTTCGGTAAAGGTTGCCAATTTGAATTCTAGCAGTTGGTTGTGGCGACTTCACTTTCACCCCGCACCATACCAGATAAACAACAAAGTGGTTCTATAACAATTCTGTTATTTTAATTTGGATATACGTAACCTTGGAAATATAACTAAACTATCAATGCAGTTTCGTGTACATGATACTAACTTTTTTTGAAGTGAACTTCAAAGCTCGTCTACTTTTAACTAGACAGATAAGCTTCTGTTTATCTTTGGTCTTAATAGACGTCAGAGATAAGAAAGAGAATATTAATAATGTTCCGAGGCCTCAGCAATAAATCATCCATAATCGCCGCGTAAACTTCGTCGGAGTATTCCGCCGTCTCATCGATTGTAATGAATAGATCAATATCGACGCATTTTACGCTAAACCCCGATCGGAAAGTTCCTTAATTATTTGCCGGCTGATGTCAGCTTACAAATAATAGTTTTTAACAAAAAAAAAAAACAACATGACGATTTGCATGTGCGTCAAGATTCAACAAAATCGCGGTTCACAGGTGAAAAGTGAAAACTCAGTGGATGAACAATCAATCATCCCTCTTTTTTACCCATAGGAGTGTTTTTTTTTAATTTTCGTATATGGGACAGTATAACTTCGAAACATACCAATTTAATGAAAAAAGAATCATCGAAATCGGACTACTCTGTGAGAAGTTATGCATAAAAGTATAAAAAACTACTAAAAAATAAACGCGTCGACTTCAGAACCTCTTCCGTTTTGTCGTCGGTTTATCTGCCAATGCTTATAATCAGTGATAGAGCAGCTTGGAATGAAGGTCTCGCAGCAATGAGTAATTTCATAAACCTCACAGTCGCTTCTACACCGCACTACATCTTGAAGCCTCCAGAAATTCTGAATAAAAGTGCCATAATTCCAAATTCAATTTCCAAAAGGACTCCTGCCTCGTTACCTACGAGTATATGCACACTTCCCATCTCGCCGCATTGAAATCCAATTTGCCTCGCTCTCGGCGAACACTCGCAATTCTTACGTTGCGATTACTCGAGCCAAGTGTCGGAGCATCGCCGACACGCGGAGACAGGGGCACATCTGACATTCCCGGGTCGGCCATTAGTGCAAGTACAGTGACGTCACCGGCCCGTGTTTGAGAGCAGCGGGAGGCGCGCCAACTAGGCCACCGGAGCTCTTGGACGCTCCATATTATAAAGCAATGTTGAATGCTGACCCTTAAACGAGTGTTCGACTAGGGTGGAAGGCCGACTCAGCAGCTGACGCGGCGTTTTCGAAGGTGAAACTTGCTTGATATATTGTTTATTTGTTTACGTTTACGCCTGGGGAAGTTAATGTGCTAGAAGATCTTTTCTTATTTGGAATTACACTCATGATAATGTAGGGATTTTTCGTTATCTTACTTCCTGCTATACTAAACTACTAATATTAAAAATGCGAAAGTTTGTGTGAACGTTTGTTATCATCTATCTAGTAACAACTAACCGATCTTAATGAGAATTGGAATGTAGATACTTTAGATTCTGGAATAACGCACAGGCTAATTTATTTTTCAAAAATCAACCTCAAATTCGTAAAGCGCCGCGGAACTCTGCTAGTTTTTTTTTATATACTCGATCTAAGACCACTACATCTCCCAGGCTGATCTTAGGACGATGACGATGTGGTCAAAGAATGATTGAATATAAGAGAAAGATTGATTAAAAGAAAGATTGATTAGTTGCCGGAACTAGGTGACAGATTTTCAACATGATGGTGTAGGATAACCAGAAAAGCTATATAGCAAATGTTCTACCATAAAGCTTTAGTTGCATCACGATGTGTTCCTTCACAGAAAGCTCAAGTGTATTGTAGGATTCGAACCATCAAGTCATCAACCATCAGATCCGCGGCCGACGTCACTCCCACTGACATATCATCGCTTCCCATTTGTATCCAACGAAAACAGTACATACATTTCAGTATTCCATACACCATTGACCTTTACGAGTAACATATTTGATCATATTAGTCCTTGACATATGAAAGCTCAGATTCCGGAAGACTCGACAAGCCACGGGATACAAATTAGCCCAGGGTCTTATTCACAAAGTTATCAATCATAAGTCTCTCGTGCCGACCTCCCGGCATGTTATCTTGGCTTGCGAAGGGTTTTATATGTCCGGGGTTCAGGATTAATAATCGGGAGCTTGTTTAACTTCGATATTTTCTAGTATCGTGTAACCTTTGATTGATGACTCGCAAAAGCTAATATTATGTTTTATATTAAAGTGTCGATATTTGCGATTTCATTTCTAATTTTGAGCAAAAAGCTAATAGACAAACGGCATTCGCTTTGAAGTGACCTCTATCAATAGTAGATATAGATATAGGGAATTGACTAACATATATATCTCAATTTCATATAGAGTTTGTTAAAAACGATTGTAGAGTTGCAATCGCTTCGAAACCATTTCTAGAACCTCCGTAATGACGTCTGTTTTATTTTCTTTTTGTGTCTCCCTGCAAAACTTATCAGTGCGATTCAGAAAAAGCTTGCTCAATGTAAGAAGTCGTCTGTTGTTTCAGATTAGGCAGTAAAGATAACAAAGATGTTTGGCCTTTCAAATGGGGAATTTCTATTCCTTCTTGACCGCAATCGTTATTGTTCAGCTCTCTTATATGCAATATGATTATCCGTAAATATGTAACTATAAACACCTTAGATAAAACACCATTTAAAAGAAACAACCTCGTTATCGGCTTATTTCTTGACGGGTGAATGGTCATAGGTTGACATACAAGAGGAAAATCAAATCATTTTATTTTGCACAAATGTATATCGAGAACAGGTCTTTCAGAATGTCATCAAGTTTAGTACCTATCTACTATCTAGATTATACTGGCCAATAATGGGCGTCGCAATTCTCCTTGATTAACATCATAATCTACTGTGATCACTAAGATGGCCCTGCCAATCGTTCTGTATCTAAAAATCTGTAGCTGTGTCTATATGTAAAAACCATCCTTCATGAGGGGGAGGCCGATGTTCAGCAGTGGTCGTTTCCCGGCTGATGATGATAGGTAAGTATAAGTTAATTTTAATTTTTTTTGAATCTCAAAATTTGGTGCTCTCAATTTTTTTAACAATACAGATGAAACACTCAATTCCGTTCCTTTGGTCGCTAGTTAAAAGCAAACATTAGTTTGTTGTTTTGGTCACACACTAACAACAATTATTATTGACTTAACCAACAAATTAGTCTCGACCAGTGAACTGTACAGTTGGACTGTCCGAGGGTTCGTATTCCAGGACCCTCATTAGGTCGGCTATTTCCCTTCTCCAGCCCCGAGCATCCTGTATCCGGTAACCATCCGACCAGTTGCCAAGTAGTTTTCTTTCTTTTTGAGTTACCAAGTTTTGGTGAGCTCTTTTTTAATCGTTCTGTTGTTTGTTTTTTACTGTCAAGATTACGAGCTGCCAGTCCCTCTGATTTAGTAATAGCATAGACTCGTAAATAAACCTTAACAGTAATGGGAACAGTTTGCCCAATAGAGGGAATTAAGGTCATTCTCACACTCCGAAAAATTGTTCTGCTTGAGCTATCCATGAATACGTCATGATGGAACCTTGCGTACTAATTCTATTTTAGGTTTAGCGCACCTCCGTCGATCACATCGCTCCTTATGATCAGGTCCCCAATTCTACTAAACAAATGGTTTAAAAATGACAATGGTCTCTTTGCAAAATGATCACTTTACGAACTTTCAGTATTTTACTGCACAATCGTTTTACTATGAAGGCCTATGACAATGGCGGTCAACAATAAACCATTGTTAATTTTCGTCTCTTCATAGAAATTTTTTGTTTGTTTTTTTAATAGTTTTTGTAGATATAGTTTTTCTTTTGTTTTTTTTTGCTTGATGTTTATTTTCAGTTTTATCATAGAGTTACCACCAGGACACCAGCGAATTTTATTACTAAAAGTTAAAGCTATAGCTTCAGTTCTCAACACCTTTATTCTTGAAACTGGAAGAAATACTGAATTTTCTGAAGCTAAAGGCGTGGTAAGAGGAAACTAGATAATTAAACCTATAATTATAAAATTCTTAACAGAAAATTACGATGTAAATCCTTGACCCAAATGAAGGCGCGATCGACCATCGAGTATCGGGCACTATGTCGTAGGAGTGTGACGTCACTTCCGGAGGAGTTTGGGGCCACCCACCCTCATCCCCTCAAGGTTTAGGGGTGGAGGCTGCCGGCGGAACATAAGTTATGCCGGCAAAATCATAGACAAAGGAACGCGGTAGGTAGCACTTTTATGTGAAAATAAATGGTTGTCAGCTCGCTTCCTTTTGTTTGTCATTTGCCACGTTTTCATCGCTGAACTGGAAATGATAGGAGATACAGAATTCCGCACACAACTGAAGTGGAACGTGTGTTATACCGATAGCGATTATACCCATTCTATTTCGAGTTACATATACAATATAATACATCCGTACTATAACTAATGCGGAAGTGTGTTTGTAGGTTTATAGATTTGTACGAAGAACAGGCCTACCACCATCTTGAAAATTGTATTACGAATTTTCAATGTAAGGTTAAAGTAGGTAATACTGCTCTTACAGATGGTGGTAGGCCTCCTGTGCTTGGAACTCAAGCGTAATAATAAATAATAATAATAATAAACGCTTACACACTCATACCCCCGCACTAGGATTCCCTGTTTCGCAAGTGGCATAGACACACACAGATACACATCAAAAACATCCAAGACCCGACATCAAACTTTATGCTTACACTAAATCTGCCCCGGCCGGGAATCGAACCCGGGACCCCCTCTCGCTTTGCAGGCAGAGTTACTACCAACTTAGCTACGGAGCCGTGTAGTTGGTTTGTCCTTCTTTTTGCAGCAAAGGCGCAACAGACCGACGAGATTGCATAGATATTGTTTATGGACCGGAGAATAACATAGACTACTTTTTATCCTAGATAAATGCACTGTTCCGGTGGGAGTCGTGGGTATAGCCGCGGGCAGAAGCTAGTTTACTATATTTTGACTTTTCACTAGATTTGGCGACTCGTTACGCCAACCGACACTTGGTGTGGCCTAGGCCTCTTGTGTCACCCATAACACTTTCGACGTCTCACGGTCTCAGATACTTTCAAGTCATCATAATTAGCCTAGTTGTCAGCAAAGCCTCTCCTAAGGCGCGCCTCCGATGCTAGACTTTCGAGTGGTCAAACGAAAATCACTATCATTCTCATGGTTTATATAAATAGCTAGTAGAATTTCTGAAATATTTTAGTAGATAAAAGACGCAAGCACCATCCTAGATTTTTTTTTAATTTTGTAGAATTTTCTTAATGTATATAAATTACGCGTCACGTTGTTTGTCCGCGATGGACTCCTAAACTACTTAATCGATTTTAATCAAATTTGCACACCGTGTGTAGTTTTATCTAACTTAAAAGATAGGTTAGCTTACATCTCAATTTATAGCCGCAATATTATTTTATTGCATATTCTATTAGGGTTCCGCGCAAAAAAATAAAAACCATGAAATTCCAAATCTCCACGCGGGTGAAACCGCGGGGCAGCAGCTAGTAGTCTTATAGGTTAAGCTGGTTTTGTTTGTATTACTCTACACTTCACTTCACTTGACAGAGTTATTTCTGAGTTAGTATTTTCAATTTCTTTCGCTACAAAGTTACTTTTCCCTTTGCTCCGAGCATAAACCATTTCCGAGGATAGCGAAAACTTTCCTGCTGGTTTCGTATCATAATAACAGAACTTTAAAGTTTGCTTATTGTTCTTTGGGCCTTTTCCATTTGTAAATTATGGAGTATTGTAGACGATTTTAGGTTATTCTGCGTGTGGTATGTTACTTGCGAAAAACTGAAACCACTGCTGAGTGCCGATTTTATGGATTATCTTAGTGATAATTAAGCTAGATTAAATCCTAAAATTGTTAATTCTAACTTAGTCAGACATATTATGTATGTTATGTATGTTGTGCGTGTGGCTTGTAATTAGAACTAGGAAAGAGTGGATTATTTGACGTTTTTCTTTTTGTTTCCTTCGAATTATAACTTTGGTATATTCAAGGCTAGAGTGAATAGAGCATCTTTTTAACACCAGGCGCGAAAATGAGGGGTGTTATAAGTTTAACGGTATTTATCTGTGTGTCTGTCTGTGGCATTGTAGCTCCTAAACGGATGGACCGATTTTGATTTAGTTATATTCGTCGTGAAACCGCGGGCAGCAGCTAGTTCATTAATATTTTAAAATCGCTTTTTTTCTGTAATAATTGACATGCTATTTTACAGATAAGTAAACTAAGCTATCTAGTAAATGAAAATAAGATACTTACGATCTGACTGGCACATAGCGAAGAAGCAGAAGCTTTGTCCGTATATGAACAAGGCTTCTGCATAAGGCATTAAGGCAGCTTATAAAAGCAGGCTTCAAGGCATATATGCCATAAACATTCGTCAAAATGTATAACTTACCAAACACTAACTCAACTAAAAGATAAATGATAACATCACTATGGAGTTCCTGTTATCTAATGTCGTAATCGCCAGCGATGGGAAGGTATAGCCGTAAGAACAACATAACTTCCTTGCAGCTTCCTTATCGTGTTATCAGCAAATTCCAACTTTCCGGTTTACTTATCGCTGAACGACGTTAAGTCTAAGAGACTTCACTGTTATTTTAAAACGGGCTCAATAGGGATGGGGCGGTACTTTACCTATTTATGTTGATCAACCCTTTCCCTCTGAAGGGTTTCGCTGTTTTTGTCCTGAAACTTAGCAATTTAGCGATAAACTTTAATCCTATAATTACCTACAATTATTATATCTTTAACTAGCTGCTGTAAACTATCTCAATACAAAATAACGAGATGGATAAGTTGCTCCGTTGCTGCGTAAGGGTAAGACAAACCAACACTTTCGCATTCATAATATTAATACTAGCTTCACCCGCGTTCCCACAGGAACCGTGCATTTTTCTGGGGTAAAAAGTAGCCTATGTTACTCTCCGGTCCGTAAACTATATCTATGCCAAAAATGACGTCGATCCGTTGCTCCGTTATTGCGTGAAAGAAGGACAAACCAACAAATCAACAAACAAAAACACTTTCGCATTTATAATATTAGTTATGTTACGGGGGTGACATAGTCAGCAATGACAAAAACCCTTCAAAAAAATAAAGATTAAAAAAAAAATATTAGTAGGATTTTGGCTGAAGGAGACTGGCTTAAATATTCCGATGCGTAAGAAATAGTAAATTTATGCCCTTTACACCAAATAAGCATGTAGTAATGATGTCGCTGGAGCGTTACGAAACCCCATATGAGGTTTGATTTAGTATGCTTCGAAATCAAATCAGATTAGGTACACTTGATTATAACCGCACTGCACAGAGACACGAACGCGACACGACTTGCTTAGCTGCTAGGTAAATTATTGATAAACAGATTCCCGGTAAGATGTAGTAGAACTCTGCCCGGATCTAAGCCAAATGGATTCCCAAAAGTGTTGATGAAAGCATTGCTACAAAGCTCCCTTCACCGTATTAGTATTCCGTAGTATTCCCACAATTCACAGGTTACAAAGAAATGAAACCTTCAGCCCTGAACTTGCACTTGGCAGTTCCCAGTAAGTCTACAATCACATTTTAATAGTTAACAACTTTCCTCGAAACGTTTTGCAGGCTGCCAGTGAAAGTCGATGTCGTGCTGTGACGTAATACCTCCGTCCTCATATCGATTTACACGTCTAGTTAGTAGACTCGTTAAGTCGTCACGATTTCAAACGTGTATTTAGTAATGCACTGAGACTGATGAATTTTGCGTTAATTCCGATTGGAAAGGCACTATAGCCAGGGACTGAACACTACAATCTGGTAGTCTTCAAGAGACGAGTGAACAGGTGTCTTCTGTGCAAGCGTGCTACATTGCCGACCGCGTTGTCACTGAGACAGCGGTCAAAAGGCAAGCCCATTTTAATAATTAAAAAAAAGGTTATCTGGAGATATGACATTTACGACTTATTCCATAATCACAATCGAACATTTTGTAATTTCGGGTTTGGAGTAGTTGCGTCATTGCTGTCTCCAAATTAGTAATAGAGTAACAGCTTCTATATCCCCAGTCTTTACATGCAATCCTAATACTGTATCATCATTTATCACGGTTAAAGATCGATGTCAAATGATGACGAGCTCACTTTTGTAAAGTTCGCATTATTAACAAGCTTACCTCAATAAATTCCTGCTCGCCCTGTCAATAAATTCCATAAAAAATGTAGACAATACATCAGAGTTATTGAGGCTTTCAAGATTTCAATTGTAAGTAACAAATCGAAGCGTGTCGCTGGGTAAGTGAGAGTGAAAGTGGATATCGTGTGAGGCGGACAGCCCATTTGATTTATATCGAATCACACGTCTAGACTTACGTTGACGCACTGTGGGACCCACAGTGTGGGTCTCTAAGAAAAGTAAGCGGACGTAACATTCCGAGCTGTAACACAGCGCACGAGAACGTGGAGATTTCGAACAATAAACGCACGCACACATGCGCGGCGTCACTTACACTGGACGAAGAAATTACGATAAAATACTCTGATTGTAATTACCTCCAATATGAGGGCTGATATGCGTTTAAACCGGTTGTAGACCTATGGGTGTTTCTGCCTATGGCTAATTCATAGACTTTTGTTGACTGCTGGCCACTGACCAGCAAGATAACCATCTGCATCGTCTTGCCTCTTATAACTGGTACATTTTTATAAACGGGAAAAACCTTGTCTTCAGATTCAGTCATTGAACCGTTCTGGGACTACTTATAAAATCGGTCAATAACATATAAAAATGGATCAACAAAGCTACTCCTTTTTGTAAATCGGTTAACAACTGGGTTACTGCTTACAACCCTGGATTCATTTAAAACTGCGAGGTCAGCTTCGCCGAGCTGTCACGTGCTTCTGTGGGGGTGAGAAATGGTCACTGCGTTTGTTATTGCGAAGTAGGTGTTTATTCGTTAGAATTCAAAACACGATTATTTCTAAAAGCACCGAAAGTGAACTTATGAAATTTATGAATTACGTCTAACCACATACGTCCGTAACAATTGTGATAAAATGCGAAGCGATATAACGTGCGAATGCAGGTAAGTATCAGAGACGACTAGCGGAGCGGGTGCGCGGAGGCAGCGGGGCCGGGGGCCGGCCCGCGGCTCGCAGCTGATGTAAACAAACCCGTGCGTGTTTCCAATACGTTCTTAATACAGGTAAGTTATTTTCGCTATCTTTACAATATTACTGTATTTAGTTAAGTAAAATATTATACAATAGTTATAGTGCTTTTTAGATATCTATTTAAGTATATATTTGTTTATTGACATAGCTAGTACATAAGTAGATTGTAATTAATATGAATTTAGTGTTTTTATATTTTATAGAATGTAGTACAATTATTTTAGGTAATATTAAATTAAGGTAAGTATATAGGATACCGCCACATTACTCCCTCCCAGAGACCGAGTCTAATCTACGGGCGATAATAATCTGGGAATTTAACTGTACGACCTGATCTTGTTTTTCTTTGTATGTTTTCAGGTGGTGGTGTGTCATCAGGCGTTTCATCGAGAGTAGTGCTGCTGCTTCTGCTGTCATCCAGTATGTAAGCTGGCTTTAAGCGATCCACCGATACGGTGACAGGTTTGCCTTTTATTAATAATTTGTATACTTTTTCAGATCTCCCCAGGACAGCGTGTGGACCTGTATATGCCGGTTGCAAAGAAGCACGTAACGCGTCTTCTCTCAAGAACACGTGACTGGCAGTAGGTAAGTCTTTGAAAATGAAGGTGGATGGTTTGCTGTGTCTTGAAGCAGGTAAAGGCTTTAGATTGTTGGCAAACAAGCGTAAGCGTGCTGTATAATCAGAGATATCTGTCGTTCCAGCAGTGCTCGGGTCAAAAAATTCTCCCGGTAAGCGGAGGGGCTCTCCATATACTAGTTCTGCAGAACTGGCTTGGATATCTTCTTTGAAGGCGCTTCTTATCCCCAGTAAAACTAGAGGTAAGGCTTCCATCCAATTTTCATTTGCATGGCAAGTTATTGCCGTCTTGAGCTGTCTATGGAATCTCTCAATAACTCCATTACACGCAGGATGATATGCGGTAGTCTTTCTGTGATGAAATCCTGATATTTTGGAAAGGTGTTGAAATAGGGCGGATTGAAATTGAGCTCCACGATCAGTAACTATATCTGAAGGGCTTCCAAATCTAGCTATCCATCCATTCAACAAGGCTTTTGCCACGGTTTCAGCAGTAGCATCGGGTATGGGTATCACTTCAGGCCATCTCGTAAAGCGATCTATGGCGGTGAGGCAATAGCGATTTCCACTACATAATGGAAGTGGTCCGATGAGGTCAATGTGCACGTGCATAAAGCGTGCTCGTGGCAGCTGGAATGTTCCCAACGGGGAGGATACGTGTCTGGTAATCTTAGAGCGTTGACAAGCAAGACACGTACGCGTCCACTCTCTGCAGTCTTTCTTAACACCTGGCCATACGTAGCGTTCAGTAACCAGTTTTACAGTGGCGTTGGCGCCAGGGTGACTCAATGCGTGTAAGCTGTCGAAGACCTGTTTACGTAAGAGCTTGGTAATGTAAGGTCTCGAAATCTGTGTGCTGACATCGCAATAAAGTTCTGAACGAGTTCCAGGTATCTTGACTTTTTCTAGACGTAGGGATGTTCCATTATCGAGCATTTCTTTTAATTCTGGGTCAGATGCTTGTGCCTTAGCAAGTTTTGTGAAATCAAGCGACAGTTCCAGTTCTTCGACGCGACTTAAAGTATCGGCAACTAGATTGTCTTTGCCGGAAATGTGTTGCACATCTGTCGAAAATTGGGAGATGAAATCGAGATGTCGAAATTGCCTAGGTGAGCATTTGTCCTTACGTGTGTGAAATGCGAAGCATATGGGCTTGTGATCTGTATAAATTGTGAAATCTCTAGCTTCAACCATATGTCTGAAGTACTTCACTGCTTCGTAAATTGCGAGTAGTTCTCGATCGTATGGCGAGTATTTTTGTTGTGGTGGGCTTAACTTGCGCGAAAAGAAGGCAAGTGGTTCCCAGTGTCCATCCTTGTATTGCTGTAAAGCAGCGCCGATTGCAGTATCAGATGCATCTGTCACTAGGCCTAATTTGCATTGGCAATCTGGATGCGCAAGAAGTGCAGCGCGGCAGAGGCTTTCTTTACAGTCCTCAAAGGCTTGCAGTGTGTCACCACAGAGAGTTACAGGGTGAGTTCCTTTGACAGAGCCTGTCATGAGTCCATGAAGAGGAGCTTGTATTTCGGCAGCATTTGGAATGAATCTCCGGTAAAAATTAATCATCCCCAAAAATCTTCGAAGTTCTTTAATGGTCTTTGGAGGGGAGAATGATTTTATGGCTTCCACCTTTGAATCGAGAGGCTTAACTCCATCGGCTGATATGGTATAGCCGAGAAAGGTGACTTCAGATTGGCCAAAGTTGCATTTCGATGTGTTGATGACTACTCCATATTCTTTCAGTCTGTTGAAGAGTAGACGAAGGTGTTCTTCATGCAGGGTCTCATTCTCCGAGAAGATTAAAAAGTCGTCAACATACGGATAAATGAAGTCCAATCCACGGGTCATCTCATCAACAAATCGCTGGAAAGTCTGTCCAGCATTACGCAATCCAAATGTCATGAAGGGAAACTCATATAATCCAAATGGCGTCGTGATGGCAGTCTTGTGTATGTCCTCTGAATAGACCGGCACGGCGTGGTAAGCCTTCACGAGGTCTATTGTTGAAAATACTTTGCAGCCTGAGATGCTTTGTGTGAAATCGTGAACGTGCCTTATTGGGTATCTGTCAGGCACAGTTCGAGCGTTCAGCATCCGGTAATCACCACAAGGTCGCCACCCGTTATCTTTCTTTGGTGCGAGGTGCAGGGGTGATGCCCAGGGACTCTCTGAAGGTCTTGCGATTCCTGATTTAAGCATTGACTCGATTTCAGCTTTAGCTATTTTCAGCTTGTCTGGTGCTAGACGGCGTGGAGTTGAAGAGACTGGTGGTCCTGGCGTGGTCCTGATATAGTGCAAGGTACGGTGCTTAACTTCAGCAGGTCTTCCAGATGGATGGGTAATCTCCGGGTACTCTTTCAGGATTTGGTGGTAGCGCGACTCGCCGATTGGTATCTTAATTGAAGAAATCGTAGTCGACGAGTTAGCAGGTGAACCTACGACGAAGAGTGTTGTCGTATTGTCCAGTAGACGTTGGTTACGTATGTCTACGAGAAGTCCGTAGAATTTCAGGAAGTCGGCACCGATGATTGCCTTCGTAACATCACCAACGATGAAGCGCCACGGGAAATCGCGGCGAAGACCAAGGTCCAAATCCAGTTGTGTGTATCCGTAAGTACTGATAGGCGTACCGTTAGCAGCTGACAGTTGAAAGTCTGATTTAGGACGACGCTGTTGAAGTGCTTGGTTGGGGAAGACACAAACGTCGCTTCCAGTATCGACAAGAAATTGCATCTTCGACCGACGATCAACGACGAACAGGCGACCAGACTCGATAGGGCAGCCTTCAGTCGCCATTAACGACCACCCTGAGAGTTTTCCGGTTTGTAGTCGCACGGTTTTACGCATCTTTTTGCTTTTACCCCAAATTTGGAATGGTACCAACAAGTGGGGAATTTTCTATAGTTGGAGTGCGATCTGGTCTCGGAGCGGCTTCGACTTGTCTGACGTGTCTGTGAGCGAGGTTGACGATCTAACAATGTCTTCACTTGTCTGCGCAGCTCGGCTATTTCTTTAGCCATGGCGTCGAGAGAAGAACCTGGTACAGACGCTGATGCCACCTGTGGTGAGGTCGGGGCTATGTCTTGAATCCGGTCCGCGAGATCAGCAAGAACTTCAAGTGTAGCGCTGGGTTGTGCAGCTATAACTGTCTGCACGTTGCGTGGTAGTCTGCTCGTCCATATAGTTTTAATAAAATCTTCTGGTACGTCTGGTCCAGCCAAGCTTTGGAGATGCCTTAGAAATTGAGAAGGTCGGCGGTCTCCTAACTCTTCGTGCATTAAGAGCTGTTTCACTTTCTTCTCACGTGAGGCGCTCAAGCGCTTAATTAGTTCGCTTTTCAGCTTCTCATATTTTTCAGTAGCAGGTGGAGATATAATAATGTCTTTAACTTCTTTTGAAAATTGGTGATCTAATTGTCCGATGACGTAGTTGAACTTGGTGACGTCAGATGTTATGTTTGAGACGGCGAATTGACCCTCGACTTGTGCGAACCATATCTCGGGCTCCTCAGGCCAAAATGGTGGTACTCTTATACCGACACGATAAATTTCGGTTGGTGCAGTGGAAACGCACTCATCATCTTTCTTCGACGTGGTCATGTTTTAACTCGAAACTTCGATTGTTTAATGTACTTTCGGTTGTTATATATACGTTCACTCGACTCACGTTTTGTCCTTGTAGGGGTCACCAGTATGTGGGGGTGAGAAATGGTCACTGCGTTTGTTATTGCGAAGTAGGTGTTTATTCGTTAGAATTCAAAACACGATTATTTCTAAAAGCACCGAAAGTGAACTTATGAAATTTATGAATTACGTCTAACCACATACGTCCGTAACAATTGTGATAAAATGCGAAGCGATATAACGTGCGAATGCAGGTAAGTATCAGAGACGACTAGCGGAGCGGGTGCGCGGAGGCAGCGGGGCCGGGGGCCGGCCCGCGGCTCGCAGCTGATGTAAACAAACCCGTGCGTGTTTCCAATACGTTCTTAATACAGGTAAGTTATTTTCGCTATCTTTACAATATTACTGTATTTAGTTAAGTAAAATATTATACAATAGTTATAGTGCTTTTTAGATATCTATTTAAGTATATATTTGTTTATTGACATAGCTAGTACATAAGTAGATTGTAATTAATATGAATTTAGTGTTTTTATATTTTATAGAATGTAGTACAATTATTTTAGGTAATATTAAATTAAGGTAAGTATATAGGATACCGCCACACTTCCAACCGCTCCGACCTTGGTTTTAACAAAAAACGTATAATAGCCAATTACCTTTTAAACCACTTTAATATTAAAACAAGGCTCTTTCTGACATCTATGGGCTCGGCTGGAGTTATAGTTTGCTGGGAATATTATACTTTTGTAAGTTTGTGGTTATTTCTTTTTTATTGCCCGAGGGCTTCTGGCATGAATGACATCAAAGTGTAAGCCGTTTACTTGTGGACAACATTGGGTATAGAATAGTAATGATAATCTATATGAAGCGTTAGCTAATGGGCCATTATACAAGTCTAAATACTGTACCAACTGTTATTTGGTAACCAAACGTGAATTAAGTTATGTTGGTTTAGCATTTTCATCACCTTCGTCTACATCGTATATTCGTAACGAATTGAGATAGAAGTAAAGTTAAAATTATAATCAGAAGGGTAGTAAGTCAAGTAAGTCAAATATCACCGACTACGAAATGATCTAGAAACAGATAAATCGTTCATCATCAAACACGCCTTAGAAAAATTGCGTTGAACCAGATACCAAACAAAAGAAACTATCTTCAAAGTATAACACCCATGTTTTGCCGTTGTTTTAAAAAGCACTCGATCTAATACTTTAAGCGAGTCGTCAGTTGTCACAGAATTTCATGGGAGCTAATCGAAGTTAGTAGTTGTCATGGTAGCTAACCATAAACACGACAAAATGCACGGGTGAGTGAAACGTCAAAGCATTGTGGAGCAATTATGTTACAGTATTGAGTTTGAAGAGATTTTATATATACACTTGTAGATTTTATATATACACTTGTAGTAGCACGCATAATGTCGCCTTGTCTATGCACTAAGTTCAGAGAGAGAAAAAAAAAATATGTAGGTAGACCGCACAATTTCATTATTTCGTGCGGTCGGCTGGTTCTTCATTCACGTTGCAGTGCTCCGCCGCGTCGCACTACAAAGTTGGTTTTTCTAAGTTTCTCCGTGTTAACAAGATTTTTCGTCAAAATCAAGATGCCGAAGAGGAAACATAACGACGAGTGGGAATATTTGTAAGTAATTTGCACAATTACCGATAACTATCGATTGCATATGAGGTTTCACGTTCCAACGATTCGAGTTCTTACTTAACCCATTTTTTTTACTCGAGTTCACGATGCAACGCCACGAGTTCATCTTACTCGCTGTATACCTATGCGTACTTAATACGCCATCCATATAGCAACCTGTTGAGGTTATCCTATAATAATAATATGAAACGACCCGAAAGGTAACATTCGAACTAATTAAGTAATTTGCAATTTGTTCGGTCCACGTTTGAGTTGTCACTTACTGATAATAATGCATACGAGGTTTAACGTTCCAACGATTCGAGTTGTTACTTAACCTACTTTTTACTCGAGTTCATCCTACTCGCTGTATACCTATGCGTACCTAATACGCCATGCATATAGCAACCTGTTGAGGTTATTCTATAATAATAATATGAAACGACCCGAAAGGTAACATTTTAACTATTTAAGTTAAATTCTAATGTTCACGTTTCAACGATTGGAGTTGTCACTTAACGATAATAATGCATACGAGGTTTAACGTTCCAACGATTCAAGTTGTTACTTAACCTACTTCTTACTCGAGTTCATTTTACTCGCTGTATAACTATGCGTACCTAATACGCCATTCATATAGCAACCTGTTGAGGTTATCTATAATAATAAAAAGATAAAACGACCCGAAAGGTAACATTTTAACTATTTAAGTAATTTGCAATTTCTTCGGTTCACGTTTGAGTTGTCACTTAAATACATACGATGTTTAACGTTCCAACGGTTCAAGTTGTTACTTAACCTATTTTTTACTCGAGTTCATCTTACTCGCTGTATACCTATGCGTACCTAATACGCCATGCATGTAGCAACCTGTTGAGGTTGTCCTATAATAATAATATGAAACGAACCGGAAGGTAACATTTTAACTATATAAGTTAAGGTCTAATGTTCACGTTTCAACAATTCGAGTTGCCACTTACCGATAATAATGTATAAGAGGTTTCACGTTCCAACGATTCGAGTTGTTACTTAACCTATTTTTTACTCGAGTTCACGATGCAACGCCACGAGTTCATCTTACTCGCTGTATACCTATGCGTACCTAATACGCCATGCATATAGCAACTTTTTGAGGTTATCCTATGATAATAATATGAAGGTATACGTATAATTACGTATATTAGACACAAATTTGCAATTTGCTGTTAATGTTGAAAACGAAAATCAAGAGCTACGCGAACCAAGACCGTCGACTAGCGCGTTACACGCGAGTTCCGATCGTTCGCTGGATATAGCCAACGTGACAATACTGGAGGATGTATCTCCACCACCAGTGATTAAAGGTGCTTCCAGCAGTGAGGATGTTCCACGAACAGAACCAAGCTAAGGCAAAATTAGCAGCGGTATTGCTTGTCTTGACGAGCCTATAAGACTCTTCTTAGTAAGGATAATAAAGATCCAACTGTTCTAAAGCTGCTGATTGATGTTGGGCGCATCATCTGTGACACACAACTCAGTGAGTCAATAACGAGGCGAAATTTCATATTGGCTGTACTAAAGAAGGACTTGAAAGATCAGATGCTGCTCACGATAATAGATAGTTTTCTTGTAGCCAAGAACTAGCCAAAACTTTAAAGACCGCAAAAGCGATCAATAAAACAGGTGTGGATCTCAAAGCTTCCACCTCTAACAAGACTACTGCTACAAAACCAAAGCATCAAGTCATTAACAGAAATTGAAACGGGAAGGCTCCGGTTCAAAACCACAGACAGCAGCCATCGGCGCCCTCAAAGATGAAGGAGTCTGCACCTCAGAGGCAACAGCACTCGCCATCATCGAGGACATCGCGACTGAACTTCAGTCGCGGCCGCCGCTAGACAATACGGTAAATTACGCCGGTAGACTATCTGTTTTTTACAACCAATGGTCACAAATAACCGCAGATAAAATAATTTTATCGTGGATACGTGGTTATGAAATTCCGTTCACTGAAACTCCATATCAGCATTGTATACCTCAACCCCGAAATTATGCACACTCAGAAAAACTTGAATTTGATCAAGCTATACATAATTTAATTTCTATAGGTGCTATACCTCACTGTGAGCCCTGTGAGGATATCCAATATCTTTTTACCCAAACCGAACGGAAAAGCACGCTTTATCCTAAATTTAAAAAGCTAAACGAGTTCATTCAACATGTTCATTTGAATTAGAAGATTTTAGAATAATGATCAAACTAATCTCAAGATGTTGTCTCAAGTCAACTATTGATCTCAAAGACGCATATTATTAAGTGAAAGTTCATGATAACTCTAAAAAATATTCAAGATTTAGTTTGAACGGTAACTTGTATGAATTTAATGCCCTACCGTTTGGTGTCAATGTGGCACCTTTTGTCTTCACAAAAATAATGAAAACGGTGGTCAGAATGCCACGCTGTGCTGATTATTTATTGACAATATATCTTAACGATACCTGTCTAATATCACATAGCTATAGCGAATGTATGGATAACATTACAAAAATGAAAAGTACATGAATTTGCCTGTAAGTTTACAGTCAGATTTCGATTGGTGGATTAAATCTATCGAAAATACAAAAAATCAAATTAAATTTGACGAATTCAGATGCTTCGACTATGGGGGGTTGGGGGATAGCCTGTGTGGGAAATACGGCAAGCGGTAGCTGAAGTCGGGAAGAAAGAAAACTTCACATTCATAAGATTAAAAATTTGTCTAGAGGATTTATCCAATTGTCATATTATCTTGCGAATAGATAATACAACTGCGATTTTTTACATTAATCGTATGGGAGGAATCCAATTCCCCCATCTCACAAACTGACCAAAGATATACGACAATGGTGTGAAGCGCGAATTCTATTTATAACAGCGCTATACATTCCATCTACAGAAAATACTATAGCAGATACTGAATCAAGGTGTATTCACCCGGATATTGAATGGGAACTATCTGATCTTGCCTTTCAGCAAATAATTAACAATTTCGGGCTACCAGAGATTGACATGATTGCTAGTTGAATAAATAAAAAATGTCCTGTATACATATCATGGCACAAAGACCCTGATGATTGACGCTTTCTCTGTGAATTGGTCAAAATTGTATAAAAATACCATGAACCAGGAACCCGTAAAAACGGGTTCCCTTCCTTCTCAATAATTTTAAAAAAACATTGATGAAAATTATTAGCGACAAAGCTAAGTGCATACTGGTCGGGCCAACATGGCCAGCTGAACCTTGGTATCCCCTATTTAACCAGTTTTTTACAAACTAAACCACTGGTTTTTTCAAACTTCTGAGGACCTAATAATCTCTCATTCCAGTTTCTGCCAGATCCAGCGGCAGATTACCCTGGATGCCGGAGTATTGTGCGGGAGTCTCTAATAAGAAAACTCCCTCCCGGGTCTTTAGACACATTAATAGCGTCTCTGTCAGATAATTAAATTAAGTAATATGATACTTACACATTCCAGTTATTATTCATGTTTTAACAGAGTTATTTCAATCGGGAGCGCTATACGGCACTCTAAATGGGTTTAGATCTACACCTTCCTTAGTATTAGGAAGTCAGATAAGCACAGACACTTTGTTTTAAGGGTATATTTAGGCTTCGCCCTCCCTTACCCAAGTATGAATCCACTGGGATACTACATTAGTCAAACTCTAGCCACTTGGATTCCTAATTAATCTCATTCTTTAGAAAAAATCACTAAAGAAGCTAGTTACCCTGCTGGCGCTGGTAACAGCGCATAGAGTACAAACTATTTCAAAAATAGATATCCGAAATTTTTAAAATTGGCGGAATGATATTTCCATTAGGATCCCTGACTTAATAAAAACGTCAAGTGTAAACGCAACTCAGCCAACGCTGATGCTGCCAATTTTTCGAGACAGACCTGACATAGGTCCGGCTTAATTGTTAACGGATTATTTAAAAGTAATGTAGCGGCATTACGTGATCATCACACCTCTATTTTTATTTCTATAAAAAACCATATAATAAAGTTTCTCCCCAAACACTTAGCAGATGGATAAAGAGTATACGTTGTGGGTCTGTGGAATAGATATCACACAGTACTCTGCACATAGTACTAGACACCTCAAAAGCTCATAAGCTCGGTGTGAATTTGGATGTTATCAGGAAGACTGCCGGTTGGTCCGGCGGCTCTACAATATTTGCCAAGTTTTATAACAGGCATATAACAGACAGCATATACAGAATCAAATCATTGTTTTGCTAGAAGTAAAATTGATTGATTTATGCTAAAATTTACTGTAGCTATTATGTTAATAGTTTATTTAAGAAACATTACCTTTTAATTGAGTGATTAAGTACATTTATTATGTCAATTATTGAAGAAATATTAAATATATTTACTTCTGTAATACTTTCAACTGAAATAGATATTTCACAACTTCTCTCAACATCTACAAGTGTATATATAAAATCTCTTCAAACTCAATACTGTAACATAATTTCATGATTAAACGAACTTACCTGTAAGTTAAGTTCTATCATAATTATGTGAAGTAGTGAGTTTGAAGAGATAGCATCCCGCCCACCCAGATTACCTATTTCATAGGTCCCGAATAGTGAAATATCTACTTGAACTGATAAGCTCTGAACTAAATGAAGAACCAGCCGACCGCACGAAATAATGAAATTGTGCGGTCTACCTACATATTTTTTTTTTCTCTCTCTGAACTTAGTGCATAGACAAGGCGACATTATGCGTGCTACTACAAGTGTATATATAAAATCTACAAGTGTATATATAAAATCTCTTCAAACTCACTACTTCACATAATTATGATAGAACTTAACTTACAGGTAAGTTCGTTTAATCATGAAATCAACGGTCGTCGAGCAATCTGCTGACTGACGGAGCGCAGCTGCAAGCGATTCGGTGTCGTCACAGCTCAGATCAAACAATCGTTTACGTTGCTAAATTAGAACTCCCAGCGATCCGCATCATTAGTCATTATTGTTCTGTCGTCATACACCAATTCCACAGAGGAAGACTTCTCTCGAACTAAAAGCTTTCCATCTGGCGACCCTTCATAAATTCCACCGAGTGGACGCCCTGTCAGTGCCTCACTTATCTCTTGTTATTCGGTAAAAAGTAAGTAATTTTCGTAAGGTTGGAACCTCCAATATTTCCGACGTATTTGCCCTTTTTAAAAATAACCTTAATAAACACTCCGTTTCGTTAAAAGCTTCCAAACAAGAACGCCAACCGTTACTCAGATGCTATAATAAAATCGTATATTTTGGGTATTTACATTTAGGTTTTGAAGGAAATATCGGATGGTCAAAGCAAAGTGGGAACACCGAACAAGCCTCTTGGAATAATTGCTTGATTTACAGTCACGAAACGCCTGAGGAATCAGGTCAGAAGGCGTTCGGGTGAGGCTTAATTTATAGGCGCATTGGCAGTCGCCACGCGACTTAGCTCGTTGCTCGACTTCGGCTCCAGATTGCCGTTGTCATTACATTCGAGATATACAGCTTTTTTATAGTTAGATGTTCGGTAATTCACGGAAATAGTCGATTTTCGTTTTGCGCTCTGATTCCTTTTGTCTCTTAAGAAAGGCACATACCTAGTTCATTTGTTCCTTCCTATTTAGGATGTAGACATAGCTTAGCTTCGCTCTTGAACTTTGAACTATACTTTTGAACAATACGCAATCTCAGATAACAGTGATGCTTGCAAATTACTGCTTGGCGGCAAACTACACGAGCAAATCAAGTTGATTTTTTTTCTCGGTTACGTGCTTATATTCGCTTAGAAACATGAATCAATCAATGCATGATCTATTAGAACCACCAGACAGAAAATAACTTCAAATATTCCTTCAATAAGCCATGTCAAAGGAAAATGATCCTATCTAGTTAGAACGAAATATTATTTCAAAAGAAGAAATACTTTTCAAACTCTTTCGAGTAATATTTCTGTGAAGTTAAAATAGATCTGATCAAGACCCAAGGATACTTCACCGAATATATTTTGAGATATTTTTTTAAAGCAACTTGTTTTACTAACGATAACGTACTAAGTACTCACTGCCTATTATAAAAGCGAATGTTTGTGAGACTGTTTCTTACTCCTTCACGCAAAAACTACTGAACGGATTCTGATGAAACTTTACAGTAATTTAGCTTATACGTCAGTATAACACATAGACTACAATTTATGAAGATATATACCACCCGGGCAAATCGGCGGTCGGAAACTAGTCATAAATAGTTTCCTGCATAAACATGCATAGCCCTAACAGTATGGCCTTTTTCAGCAACGCTAGCCGACGTAACGAATGGCTAACATTAACGTAACCACCGCCTATCTAACAAAGAGTAGCCGCCCAGTTAATTAAAAGCTTTGGAAATTCAAAATTCGAATACAATGCGATGTAGAGGAATTTGAGGCGAGCACCGACATTTCCACACCGCATTCGTTCGCTGGCCGCCGGCCAACGAATAGTTTTACTACCGTAGGCCAACAGCACTATTTTGTGTTGTACTCGAACTGGGTAAATAAACAAGCCGCATCTTTGGTTCTCTGGAAATAACTGTAGGCCACTAAGTGAGCTTGTTGTAGTTTTTTTTATGTTATTTGGTAACGAGACGAGCTGGTCGTTTGCCTGATGGTAAGCATAACGCCGGCCCATAACATTTGCAGTGCCACCCAGAACTTTGAAACACAAAGGCCTGCGCGGCACTGCAGTGCGCTCGTTACCCTGAGACATTAGGTATTAAGTCTCATAAGCCCAGTAATTTCACTGGATACTCTGCTCATCAAACCGGAACACAGTAATGCTTGCACACTACTGCTTGGCGGTAGACTTCACGAGCAAAGCGGTGGTAACAACCCAGACGGACACTCGCAGAAGAGTTAGTCCTCCCACTAACTAAACGCCTTCTATGTTGACTGCCCAAAAAGTATGTAACTTGATTGCGTGAGTACATTGCGTTGATGTCTTTACGGATGTTCGCTTTACATTCGTGTCCTCAAATAAACTTCAGCTTCCGGTGAAAGAAAAGTCGTGACGTGACCTTAACTCGGTGGTAAGGCCTTTCCTAGAGTTCCCCTGCAGCAAATTTGAGACACAAAAGTATGTTATCTTCATGGTGCGGTACAGCGGTACTGAACTTGTACCTACCACAAGGACATAGGTCTCAGGCTGCCAAAACTGCGCCGTGAATGGATAGTTTGATATTCACTCATTGTCCTTGTGGTGCGTGTGGGTATCACTGCGTACTACTACCTATAGCGCGCGCGCACATGCAAGCCCATTTATTCCGTTTATACTTTTATAGTTTTATACCAAGCGTTCGTACCGCTCTGTAAAGATAACATTCTTGTCAGTTTCTACTATGCTATGGGACTTGGACCATGCTTTCTGTGGAAAATCACGGAGCGGCGCAAATGTGCTGTTTTTTATATCGTCCAACAATCGCGTAGTCAGGGTCAATGGACCCTGACCCCTTCCTAGGATGTATCTAGGAAATTAGGGACTACGATGATCATGATTAACAATACACGGAATAAATGCATGTGACTTTTAAGTGCGCAAAAATTTGCAGAAATCGAACCCGTAAACGCTACAGAAGTGCCCTTCGATGATATTTACCACCACGGGGTTTTTGTTTGTACAGTTTGTTTGTTTGGTGGGAGTTTCTATTATCTACATTATAATAGAACCTACTTTCACATATTGTTGTCTAAATACATAGTGCTGAGTACATAATATCGTCTCAGGTATAACAGAACCCGCAATACGTAAAATCATATTTATTGACGTATGTTCTAAATTCCGCCTCTCCAAGGCCGATCGCTGCAGCATTTTGTTTGCCAAATGCGGTCGAATTTTAAACAGTGGTTCGCATTGCTAAATTTTGCCGCTATACAAGGGCAGAACTATCTTCTATACGTATACATGTATACATACATAAAAATAAATAAAATTGAAGTGTCTGTAATAAAAACGCCTTTTTTACTAAATGCGTATACCTATGAAGAAAGTATATCCGGTACTAATAACAAAACAGTTTTTAAAATTTTTGTTTGTCTGGCTGTTTGTTCCGGTTAATCTCCGAAACGGCTGGACTGATTTTGACGGGACTTTCACTGGCAGATAGCAGATGTTATAAAGAGTAACTTAAGCTACGTGGGCCGCGGGGCTAGTACCTAGTCGATAATTTAATATGCTACGAAGTTACATCCGTTCAATGTATTTTTACTTGTAGTAGCCTTCATAAATTTTTCTCCTCCCGTACATATTTCGTCTATCACTCCCGTTCGCTGTGTAGGTAATATTTATTTGATAGACAACGATTTCCACCTGAACAGACAATGCTATAAATTCACCGTTATTTTATTCACTAACCGCGTTTGAAGGTGGTAGATTACGGAATAATAAAACAAAAATAAAAGAACACCCTCTCCCATCCCTTCGAAACGTCTGTTTGGACGATAAATAAACGCGACCCCTAAGGAAAACAATGCATCCCTCACTTTCAGGTAGAAATGAAAAACTAATATTGGCACGATGTGTTGCCGAATTATATAAGCTTATATTGGAATTTTGTTATTTAATAAAGAATAAGAAGTGTTAGTTTTATTCCCTATTATATACCTACATCGTTATTCGCTCGTGCCTAAAGTACAACTCATTGGTGTCAATTCTATCATTACTAGGGAATATGGGAATAATCCTAATTTCGGGGCAGGAGGCATAGTCAAACACAGAGGTTAGCAGCTAACTGATTTATTAATTTTGGTGGTATGCATGTATGTAAGTACCCTCTCAATATTTCTATTAACAAACACTACAATTACATACCTAAACTAATTTTAGTTTCGCTCTCTCTCTTTCCAATGCATAACATGAGAAAGAGACGGAAGATGTCTGACAGATCTAAATTTTGTTTTAGAGCTGTCAAATATATTTCGATCTTGATAAATTAGATGCCACTGAATTCATTGCCATTAAATTTACACTAGACACAAGCAAGTGGATTAATTTGACAGGTCTAAAATATATTCCATCTCTTTCTCATGTTATGCATTGGAAACAGAGAGAGCGAAACTAAAATTAGTTTAGGTATGAAATGATAGAATTGACACCATTAGCTCTTTATTGGCAAACAATATTATTTTATAACAAAGTGTTAAGTATATTAACTTTCTTAAAGTAGTTAGTGTTGTAAAAAGCGACAAATAAGACCCAGTGCAAACAAAACTAAACACTTCGAGTCACCAGCCTAGCAAAGCCCAGCAAAGCACCTGCAATAGCTTTCTCAAGGAGAGGTTGTGTCGGGCAGGAAGCCAGCTGTAAGAACTTTGTCGAAGACTGAAGCTTTTGAGTCGCGAGATGAGTCGGCGCAGTTGTGCCGTTCTCAAATAACATGGCAGGGAGGCACATGCAATCAAAGGCAGGAGAATGATGATAACAAGGTGTTAAATTAATAACTAGTTACCTACAATAGTATTCGTAACTAGCTGCTGCCCCGCGTTACACCCGCGTGGAAATTTTGGATTACATGGTTTTTAATTTTTTGCGCGGAACCCTAATTCTTTTTCTAAAATTAAAGTACCCTAAGTTACTCCTTGTAACATCAGCTATCTGCCAGTGAAAGTCCCGTCAAAATCGGTCGGGCCGTTTCGGAGATTACTCGGAACAAACAGACAGAAAAAATTTTAAAAGTGGTTGTTTTGTTATAATCAGGTACCGTATATACTTTCATATGCAATTAGTAAAAAACTGTTATT
The DNA here is from genome assembly GCA_907269065.1 of Crocallis elinguaria. NCBI lineage: Eukaryota > Metazoa > Arthropoda > Insecta > Lepidoptera > Geometridae > Crocallis > Crocallis elinguaria. The sequence continues at coordinate 8,597,604 of OU026076.1, forward strand.
TTGATATTACAAACAGACACTTACATTTTATTAATTTGTATAGATGAGTGAATGAGAAGAGTATTAGATAATATTGTAATCAAAAGTAACGCCGCCTGCTGTAATGCCAACTGAATTACACAAAACTGGTACGTTCTATCAAAGTAAACCCATTTTAACATTAAAAATACCAAAGGTGACATAACAAAGCCCGTCAAATACCTGAGAACTATTCACTTTGAAAGGATTCGAAAACCAAGCTGAAACACAAAAGAAGGCATAAAATTTCGCGCCACGCTGTGGATGCAGTAACAAAAATGGCCGGCCGTCCTTGGATAGCGGGAAAATGAAATATGGCCGCCGCAAGAAGACGCGTCTCTCGCTAAAATTGTGAAGCACGCACCCGCAATGTAGGTATCACCGTAATACCTCTAGAGCATGCAGTAAAATTTGATACATTACGCAACGTCCTAATTGTCATGGAACATGTTGTTCGACAACAAAATAGGTTGCTCGCATTGCCGTGTAACAAAAGTACCTAGTTTTGAGGCTAGTCCAGCGATGACAAAGTGACAAAGGCTGACCGACAACCTGGTCAAAACCGCGGTTCTCCGCGATGCGCGAGGCGAGTAGCCGATCCAAGTGTTCTATGGAGGAGGCCTATGTTCAGCAGTGGACATCTTCCAGCTGATGATGATGATTAAGCTGACAAACCGGAGTCGGAAGTATCGTCAGACATGTTTCGTTGCGTTTGTGTGCATGACATTAATGTTTTAAGACTAAAATAGTGTTTAAACCCAGACAATAGTTACAAAAAAGAGGTTACCGTGCCGTGCTGAGCTGTTTCTTCGAGATGGTAATGATGCCCCTTGTAACCTAATTTCGGCTACCCTTTCAGCTGGCCCTGTGGCGCAATGGATAACGCGTCTGACTACGGATCAGAAGATTCCAGGTTCGAATCCTGGCAGGGTCGCGTATCTGTTTTGCTTTTTGAATGTTTTGTAATGTTCTCCGCGCTTATCGTTCACTAAAATAAAATGTTTTTGATATTTTGCTTATCGACTATAATTATATTAATTAAATGTAGAATACTTTTTATATGTAATTCAATAAAATAAATGTTTTGGTTTGAGATTCTCGCTGTGCGCTTATATTTTAGTTCACCAAAATGAAATCGATAGCAATTTTTTTTTTTAAATAATATATATTAAATCATTTGCTTGCTGCGCTTACTGCGCTGCCAAAATGCACAGCAAGCTAATTGTAATCTAAGTATTTATACCTAAAAATTTAATTTATATATTATAGTAAAGTACTTGTCTTGATATCGTCAAATTCCATAAATAATGTTTACAAAACACTATTATCTCTGATAAACAAGTCACCGGCATTGCCTTCAATTAGGCCTTAGGGCATCTCCACATAGACGCACCATGCCGCAGTGGTGCCAGTTTAAAGTCATAGTAGAATCAGAAAAGTATGTTATGTTCAAAGAGCGGTACCGAACGGGACTTATTGTATGTAACGGCGCCAGTTCACACGCACATATGACAATAATCTCAACCTAAAATGAAGAGATGAGTCTAAGCGTGGATTCATGCTTCCATAGTGTATCAAAATTCTATAGAATTCTGACATAATACTGACTCGTTTCTGGATCTTAGCTTTAGTTAGACTGTCACGACTGCGCCGCGAGTGAATATTGTCCTAGTGGTGCGCGTCTGCGTAGGACTGCGTACTGGCGCGGACACATACTAGCTGCGTTTGGTACCGGACTGGTATTTCTATGTTGTTTTTGACACTCGTTATGTTAGCCATTAGCGTTCGTCTACTATCTCGCCTGCGGCGCAAGTACAGAAGTCGGTTCGATAAATTTGTCGAATCGAAAAAACTGATAAATTTATCGAAGGTTGCGAGTACCGTAGTCTGATCGTAAAGTATTGTAGTAGCTCTATACTCTCTTTGGATTCGACCTAGCTATTCGATTGTAACGAGGCTCGACAAATTATATAAAAAAACGTTAAAACCCACTTTATCGATGTGAACTGTAAATTTTATCGATTTTTATCGATCGGAAAGATCCGTACTTGCGCTGCTGATCTCAACCAACGTTGTGACTTGTGGTCGAAGACAGTAGATACGCTATACTTACCTAATTTAGGACTCGCAACTGCTGTAACTCACCGATAGTTGCTTGGCGACACATTTCCGAGGCAGCTACTATGATACTGTGTGCAAAAAGTTATGTCAATAAATGATTTTTTACTTTACTTTTATTACTCTTTAGCTATCCAAGCACATACTTCTCTGTTTTTACTATGGTAAAGTTAAGCGACATTTCGGCACCGCCCACGCGCCGCGTGTCCCACGTACCATTTACATACTATTACATATTAATGCGCCGAGGATGAGATCTAGTAAACCTTGCGCCGCGGCTTTGTCATGTTAATCCGCGAGCGTAAACATCGAATTTGAAAAGGTCACACAATTAGAACTAGTTGATCTGAACTAGATCACTTTCGTTGCGTGTTAGTGTAATTGAAGCTTCGAGCTTCACTTAATAACTCGCTGGGAATATTTTCAATTCGGATATTATTTTTGTTTTCAAACTACAAAAGTAATGGTCGCTCGAACGCCGAGCTAATGCGGGTTGAAATAAACGAATTTGCTTTAGAATTTAATAATGAATCTGCATGGACTCGAGTGAGATTATGATAACAACAGTTTATTTTCTGTTTTCTAGTTGTGTTGCATAAAATTGTTGCAGACTGTGTAGAGATAATTAACAGTGAATCAAAACATGTCAATATTTTGTAAAATTTGTTGTTACTTAGTTTTTCAAAAATATAATTTGGCTGCAAACGGGACTCGAATCCGCGTCACCTGTTTCTCGAGCCAACACGTTCTTCAAGCAAACGACTGGCGACGAAATTCAACTTCGATGACGAGACAGATTATGATCACCAAGTCGCCTGCCAAGCGTGCTGTATTTTGGCAACAACAAAAGGGTCGTTAGCCTGATGTTATAATAAGCACTTTATTATATCATCAGGCTCATTATATCATAAGACAAGGATTCAAGCGAAGAGATTACAAAAGGGTAATTTTTTTATATGTTACCTACTTAGCAACTGTCCGTAGATGCAGTGCCACCCAATACTTTGAAGCACAAAGGCCTGAGCGGCAGTGCAATTTCGCTCGTTACCCCGAGACATCAGATATTAAGTTTTAAATTATTATGCCCAGGTATTAATAAGCCCGTTCTGTTCCGCGAGAACTCTATATACAACCCAGCTAAATAATATGTGGGTCGCAGTTCCCTTGACCTGATTCCGCACCTGACCTGTTGCTCTGGTGATCTGAATCCATAAAAACGAAAATTTCGTGTTTAAGTGGATGTGTATTATTTATGCGTTCGGCTCCGTTTTTGTGAAGGGATGATGGCACAGTGGTGCAGAGGACGGTCGCTTTGTCTTATGTCTTGGTTCGAAAATTCTACAGTCAGCTTGCACTTTTTTGGGACACCTCACCAAATTGGGACACCTGGCCAGCTGGCCACAATAGTCAGAACCAGGCGGGAGTGTGAATGCGATAGTAACCCCCTTCTCCCATGGAAAGAGCTGGTGTGGTCATATTCTATTTACCATTCTATTGTCCCGGGATAGTACACGGAATAGTACCTAATATTGATATTTTGATTACGTTAGTAATAAGTAAATTCGTTGTTCCAGATCAACCTCCGACTGATCCTGGTGTCCGGTATAACGAAGGAGTTCACGTTCAGTCCCGTCGACTCAGCCGGCGATATCGCAATGCACGTTTACGACAATTGGCCGGAAGGTGAGCTACAACAATATCTATGTTACACAGAACGAGCAATGGAACTGAACCGGCGTAAAGTCGACAACAGGCATTTATCAGCTTGACCGCGTTCGCTTTCGAACAGTTTTTTTAAATAATAAATGGGCTAGCCTTAGGCCGCAATCTCACCTAATGTTAAGTGACGATGGGATGTTGTAGCACGCTTGACCAGAAGATACCTGTTCACTCGTGTCATGAAGTCTTCTAGATTGGTGTTTGGGAAAAACAGATGCCGGCAAGGAGTTCTAACTCTACTCTTTAGTCGTCCGCATGGTGAAGTTTGAAGCAAAACGCTTAGTGCGGATAGGAGCAACGTCAACCATAAATGAATGACGAATTGCAGTAGGTCAGGGCCCCGTTTCTACTAAACAAATGGTATAAAATAACAATGGTTTCATTGCAAAATGATCACTTTGATGAAGAGCATACGAATAAATAACAATGTTCTATTGATGACCACCATTGTCATAGAAAACCATAGAAAAACGACTGTACTAAAATACCGAAAGTGCCTAAAGTAATCATTTTGCGGTGTCATTTTAAACCATTTGTTTAGTAGAATTGGGGCCCTGGTCGTCCGATGATGGAATGGGGATGGGGGGTACCAAGTCATGCAGTCCCAGTGCCCACTCTTCAAAATGTATCTTGTAGAAGACAACCTTAATTGCGTCGATGCTCAAGGCTCTTGAGCCTGGCGTCTATCAGTGTATAGTTCCAAATTCCTAATGAGCCTTTTGGGTCGTCTAGATACGTGGCTAATATTACTAATATTTGCGCGTATTAAATTAGCACTGAACAGATCTACTGTTGATTTTAAGATGAGCATTGCCTGATGGTAACTGTAGTAAGAATACCGCCTGCCCATAACAATTGCAGTAACACCCAGAACTTTGAAACACCAAGGCCTGCGCGGTTCTGCAGTGCGCTCCCATGAGATCATCAAAAAATAATCTGCTTAACAACTTTTCCGTCTAGCTAGCCAACGCAATAGTGTTATAAACATAGGTTGGTTAAGAATTAATGTTATTTCCTTTCTTTTTCTTTTTTATACTAGTATAAAATTGTTCAACATCAAGGCGCTTATCAACAGTATTGAATGTTTACTCGCTCTCTAAGTTATTCTCGGTTTCGGCATGTACAACTTCCGCAAAAATAATATTATCAGTAAGGCCACATACACGTAAAACTCAATGGCAAGGCCTATGTAAATGCATTCAAGAATACCAACATAATTGGGATCTTGACTCCATTTTTTTATGATGTCTTTAAATTCGTTTTCTCATGAGAATCAAATGTCTATATGGAAAAAACTGGAAATCGAATGCTACAAACGTCAAAAATGTGAGTCAGTCGGGCGTATCTACTGAGTGGTAAAACGCTCCATGCACATTGGACAAAACATCTGACGTCACTTGTTCAACGCGGGCCGTAAAACTGTACTAAATACATGCATTTTGATGATTCGGCCGGCTTTTAAGTACATAGTTGTCATATTTTTTTTTATTCCTTGAAGTGTATAGAATCATACAATCGTAGCATTTAAATTATTATTGGATGATAAAAAAATCGTTGAATTCGGGAAACTTTTAAATGCAAATTAAATTTTGTGGAAATTATATATTTTTTGTGAACTTTATTTTTATTGTGTTGATGTGAGATAGTTATTGTATTTTGTGTTTCAAGTTTTTAAACAGTCCCAAGTCCCATCCTTGCTATTTCAAGAAACAATTATGGGTACACAGTAGAAACAGAAACGTATGTTGTCTGCATAGAGCGGTGCCCAGCGCATGGCAAGTCCATTTTTTAAAAGTGTAATCAAATATGTGGTGTAACGCCAGCCAAGAACGTCAATCGTGACGGTAATCCTATTTAATATGTCAACGATCTTATGAGCATTAGTAGTACACATGCATTACACCGACATTATTCATTCTCGGTACAGTCTTAAAACATTGGTTTTGTGGTACAGTTTTGGCAGTTGGGGATATATCTACTCGTGATGTGTGCGTACTGGCGCGCACATATATACAAGCCGTGCTCGATACCATGCTCGGCTCTTTGAAGATAACATACTTTTCTGTTTTTACTATGTTACCAGAGTGGGTGCATAAAAGTGAGTGTGCCTAATATGAATAAAGAGCGCCTTCTGCGCTCTCCAACCTTTCGGTGACGCTGTAAAGCACGGTCCGCCAAAAAATGATAATAAAAAAATATAAAATACCTAATAAAATAAACGCTTACACACTCGTACGCCTAAACTAGGATTCCCTGTGTCACAGGCGGCATGGATACACTCATATAAACATAAAGACCCGAGAACAAACACTCACCACTCAACGTCTGCCCCGGTCGGACATCAAACCCGCTTCTCGTTTTGCAAGCAGGGTTACTACCAACTTAACCAAGGAGCCGTCAATATGGCTCATTAATTTACCTATTTATCACCATTTGAATACTGAATACAGAGTGACGAATGTAATTATTATTGTTTAAATGTTGCCCTCGTTTTGTAAGTCCGGTAAGAATAGCTGTATTAAAATCAAGGTTGAGGTCACGTCGGATTAATTCGAGTATAACGTCGAATGAGACCTTGGCTCTTCTTAAATTAATTAGTATTTTTCTTAATCTAGTGTTTTTTTATACTATTGGGTAACGAGACGAGAGCGGGTCGTTTGCCTGATGGTAAGCATAACGCCGGCCCATAACAATTGCAGTGCCACTTAAAACATTCAAACACAAAGGCCTGCGCGGCACTGAATTGCGTTCGGTACACTTGTGCTCATCTTTTTCTGAAAAGTATAGTTTTAAACAGCAACATGTAACTTCGTAACTTAGACCAGTTATAGCTTTTAGCAGTTAGCTTAATTATAATATAATTTATGTATGTGGGTACCTATGTTTATTTAATCAAGTTTGTCCTAATCCTAATATACTTATTCAATACTTAATTGAAACCTACCCTCACATATTTTAGAGTTTACTTTGCTGTTGGGTTGCCTGGAAGATAAATATGAGCGATAAGACCGTCCTTTGCAACTTGTTTTTTAGATTTTTGTTTATAGTATTCTTTTTATGGTGTTTCAATTTAAACTTATCTTGCTATAATATATTCTTTTTATACGATGCGCTCAGCGGCTACTTTAACTGAGATCATAAAACACCATCGCCGAAATCTAAACTACAGAATACTCGTAACGTTAATATTTACGCGATATATAACGCTCGATAAATGTTCACCCCATCGAGGGGTTCAATGGGGTGTGCCTTTACTCGACGGCCATGAAAATCAGTTATGCCGTTGTCATATAATGGGGATTTTGTCTATAATGAGCGTCGGGTGCGTTTATACCTTTTTGTGTTTAATGTTTTATACTGCTTTATTATTCTAACAGTTTGTTATGTTTAGTATTATACTAGCTTCTGCCCGCGATTTTCACCCGCGTTCCCACAGGAACCGTTAAACCGATCTGTCAAATTAAAACAACTTGTCAACATTATAAAACTTTATTGTCAGCTGTCAAATTATTGACAGCTGTCAATGTCGATTTTATGTCACACCAACTTCTGCCCTCGGTTTTCACCCGCGTTCCCACGGGAACCGTGCATTTTTCCAGGATAAAATAGTAGCCTATGTTACTCTCCGGTCCATAAACTATATCTATGCCAAAAATCACGTCGATCCGTTGCTTCGTTACTGCGTGAAAGAAGGACAAATCAACAAACCAACAAACATTTTCGCATTTATAATATTAGTATGGAGTATGGATTCTAAAATGTTTACAAATAATTTATATGCTAAGTGCCTATATAGTTGTTCAGAGCGAGTATGGCCGAGCGGGAACATGTGCGACTTTCAATCCGACACATCTTTCAGTGACTAATATATCAACTTATGTGCGGATTTATCGCACTCGCTCTAAAATGGCGTAGGAAAATTTCGTGAGGAAACCCGCATGTTCAAGAACCACAAAATTCGAAGACATGTTGTGACATCCACCGAACCGCACTGCGCCCGCGTGGTGGATTTATATATTAGGTTGGGGAAAAAGTCTTTTCGCATTATAGTATGTATGAACTTGTAATAAAATCTCTTTGGCTATACTATTTGTATCTGGCTGGTTTTGGTATCATATGAAAGTTTAAATTTTAAAGAACATAATTCCAAATTCAAATTAGGAAAATGTGTGATTTTCATTTGTTTTTCGTACTGTCAAAATGAGTGAATCTAATGAAGAAATTCGATACATTTTAAAATTTTACTACAAAAAAGGTAAAAATGCAACGCAAGCCGCGAAAAAAATTTGCGATGTTTATGGACCTAGTGCAGTGTCTCTGAGAGTAGCACAAATTTGGTTTAAGCGTTTTCAATCCGGAAATTTTGATTTCAAAGATGCACGTCGCTCTGGTCGCCCTATTACGGATAAAATGGATGCCATTTTTGAAAAAGTGGAACAAGATCGGCAGATCAGTAGTTACGACGTAGCTGAAGAACTGGGAATTGACCACAAAACAGTTTTGGCGCATTTGAAAAAAACTGGGTACACAAAAAAGCTCGATATTTGGGTACCTCACGAGCTCACTGAAAGAAACCTAATGAATTGCTAATGAACCGTGTACTCATTTGTGATTCTATACTACGACATAATGAAACCGAACCATTTTTGAAGAAGCTGATAACTGGTGATGAAAAGTGAATCACGTACGACAAGAACGTGCGAAAAAGGTCGTGGTCAAAGACCGGTCAGGCTTCACACACTGTGGCGAAACCCGGGTTAACTCGCAACAAGGTGATGCTGTGTGTGTGGTGGGATTGGAAGGGCATTATTCATTATGAGCTGTTACCACCAGGCAGGACCATCGATTCTGAACTCTACTGCGAACAACTGATGAGATTAAAGCAAGAAGTTGAGAGAAAGCGGCCGGAATTAATCAACAGAAGGGGTGTGGTTTTTCATCATGATAACGCTAGACCTCACACATCTTTAGCCACTCAGAAAAAATTAAGAGAGTTTGGCTGGGAGGTGTTAATGCATCCGCCGTATAGTCCTGACCTTGCACCTTCAGATTTCCACCTGTTTCGGTCTCTTCAGAATTCTTTAGGCAGTGTCAGGTTAACATCACGAGAGGACTGCCAAAACCACTTGTCGCGGTATTTTGATCAGAAGTCCCAAAATTTATATAGCAATGGGATCATGTCCCTACCTACAAGATGGCAAAAAGTTATCGAACAAAATGGTACCTACATACTTTAGTTAAATGTAAATAAACTATATTAAAAACAGTTTTGAATTTTCTTAAAAAATGCGAACGAACTTTTTCCCCGACCTATTATATGGCCCATTCATTCTTGTACACAGACGTTATACTTTCAGTTTTGTCATTCAGTGTCGTCAAATTAGACCAGCTTGACAAGACTGGTTCATCCAGAAGCGACTGATCCCATTCTCTCGACTCTTAGCGACTGTCTCACTAAGAGTAGGCCGATATCCCAGCAGTGGGAGCGTAATAAGGCTGATGATGATCTAGTTATTGTATTGATGATGCGTTATCACAGGTAATGTGGTAATGACGTATCTTGTCTGAGAATTCATTGCAGAGAAGCTCAAAAATATGCTCACTTAATAATAGATAAGATAAAATGGGATACACCTTTTTGACCGAATTGCCAGTTTGACCTTTAGATCACCTGCGCTCCTAACCTCCCTGTCTATTCTCGCAACAGGTATAATTCTATATTTAACGAAGGTGAAATTATAGCTTCTCGAGTACCAAAGCAAATAATATTCTCAAGTAGCTACGGCCTGCGGTTTCGCCCGCATGGAAGTAGGTATAGTTAGACAGTTTTGCTGTCAATTTTTCGTTGGTTCGCCACAGTCACAGCTCGATGATTGATGCATAACCTACCGTCTAAAGTCATGGTGAATGACGGTGACTGATGGTTATTTGATAAAAATCTGAATAATTTGATTGTCCGAGTGCTGATTGATGGTGGTCATGGTTTTTCCATGGAAATCCATTATTCAGTGATTGACGGATTTCTATCGATCATGAATAAGCGTGTATTGCTTGCCTTAAGCACCCACAATAACCGTTCATCTTTCCAGGATCAAAATCAACCTATCACATTCCCTGGCCAATAACCTATCTATGCAAATAAAAGCTGGTAAAAATCATGTAGATCCGTTGCTCCGTTGCTGCATGAAGGGAGAACAAACCGACGATGCACGACATAAACTTTACGTATAACGTAATGGCACCTAAGTATAGTTAAAGATTGTATCTAAAAACCTTTTCAAGATTCGTTGGATTCAAATAATAGTCACGATTCACGAGTGAAATAACAATATTCAGTCTGTGAGCTTTCCGAGTTCACCGGATTCCGGAGCGTGGACGTGACGGGCACGTGACGGGGTTCCAGGATTTTATTTTCGGAATAAATTCGACAGTAATGCCGATGATGCTCGCGTCCGAATGTTTCCTAAGTCTGATTTAAATATATATTGGATCAGAATCGGCGTAATTATTTGAGCTTTGCGAGCTGAGCTGATTTGTGTATTCCTTCTTGTGGATTAATTTTCATCTAGAATCTAGAATAAGTACATCGTTTCATTCAAGATTGATATTGTTTACTAATGAAATAGAAAAACAAAAGATTGGTGTGGCGTAACGAAATTGTAGGTTACGTATTGTATCTTCTATGAAGCATCCGTAAGCACTAAGCAGTTACATGAAGTGGCATGTAGGGGGAGCAGCCGTACGTGCGTACGCTTTGGAGAGATACCATGGCGTAGTGGCTATTTATTGCCTACGTAATAACTAAACCAAACTAAGATTCATTCATTCTATGAGTGCACCAATATACCTACAGTTTCCAATGTACCTACACTCTACAGTTAAGAAATTTGAATGTCAATGTTATCTTAGGGTTTAAAATAAGAAACTGGGACTTACAAAGTGAACTACATAAAAGTAATGTCGCTTACAAGGCAGCGCTACAATTTAATTGTGTTTTTCTTGTTGTGTAGTTCTTGCCTAAGAGCCTTAAATAAACGACAGTATGTGACGTCATATCATCGGCATGACCTGAGCCGTAGCGACATGTATTGTGACTTGTATAAGTCGTTATGATGATTATGATTTTTAAACAGTCAATCCATCTTGGAGTATTTCCAAGACTCCCTATGACTATGAACTATAACGGTGAGCCAGTTTCTTCAGCAGCCTATTATAACCCACCAACAATGCTTTAGTGACTATAGCACCATTTACACATAGCCGGAACCATTCATCTCATACATTGTACCAGGTGGGTTGCAAATACTTGCAATAGCCAAAATCACGGTGAAATAGACGCGTATCGCACGAGAAAGCGAGCCGATTTATCATAACAATACATTTATGTGCATAAAATAGACTCGCATGCACATTCCCTTATGTAAATGTAACTGTTATTCCATCAGACTGTTACTTAGCTATTCTTCTCAGATTCCTTATTTCGCCAGTTATGCGGAGGCATCCTCGGTTCCCGGGACTTGATGTTATGCTAATTTTATTATGTTTTTGTCGGTTTCTTTCTTTTTCTGCTCCCGTTCGTGCGAGGTATTGAAAACGAAGACGGAATTACGTTAGGTTTGTGCGGCCTTTTGAGAAACGTCGAAGCCTCATTGTCTCTTTAATTGGGACAATCAGGCTTATATTTGATCTGGGGTTTGTTTTAACGTTACACAACATTTTCTCGCGGAATTGAACTGTTTGGATTTAGATATTCCATTTACATTTACTTTTCAAATTTGTATAAATTATTGAAGTTACGTATAGTAATGTCGACGTATACTTATAAGAAAACAGACATAATATATAATAATATAGTTCTTAGATATACTTTAAAAAATACTAGCTTCCGAACGCGGCTTCGTTCGCGTAGTTTATATCTTTATTTTAAGCCTATGTGCTATTCCAGAACCTAAAACATCTACATTCTAAATTTCATCAAAACCAATTTAGTAATTACGGAGATACGTGGTAACAAACATTCACATACACACACAAATTTTTTCATTTATAATATTAAAAAAGCATACATTTTTCAAATTTCTTTATACACATGGGCCCAAGGAAGCACTCATGAAAGTTAAATTAAATTACTCTGATCCAGTAACGTCAGATTCAAGTTTAAAAGGTGAACAACTTTTATTTTTTTTTACCCAGCAAATATTCTAAATTATCTATAGCACTGTAGTTCCCACAAAGTAAAGGACGGCGAACAATAAAAAAAATCAAAGTTCGAGACCCGTGATATGACTGCACTGCAGTATTTGCTCGACTATGTAAGACACTGTTGCGATTGTCATCCAAATTCCTAAGTCACTAATTTCAGGGCCCACCTACATAACCGCTCGCACACTTTATGAAAGGCTGGTCTACTCGTATAGGTATAATTTTAACCACCGACGCAAAAAAGGAGGGGCAATTATAATAATTGTTAATTCATTATTTGTTGCGTTTATCTGTGGTTTCTTAGCCCTTCTTTGCCGGCCTCTGTTTTTCGCAATAGCTATAATTCGAGAGGTTTCAAGACGAGAGTGAATTAGTTTCTTTTAGGCAAGCTTGATATAATAGCCAATTTTAAAAATAAAAAAATAACTTGATCGTTAGTGAGCTATGATTAAAAAAAATCGGTTTATTCGTTTGAAGACAATCGGATAAAGAAGCCGGGCCGGGGTTTTTAAAAATTTTATATTTTTTCTTGATATTTACATACCCCAAATATCGAACAACGAACATGTGTGGCAAATACAGACGTTCGTGCGTCAGCATTGCGCGTTGATATTTTTTTATGTAGCTATAAAATGCGACCTCGCCGAATAACGTTACGCGAGGTCAGTTACCCTCGCGTTCGCGTTTTTTTCTCGTTCGCGCGTGCGGGGGACAGTAAGGGCGCGCCCCAATTATTAACGAAACTAAATTACTGTCGAAACGGTATTTTAGAAAAACAAACTTTTTAACCGAAAATAGTTTGTTCCGCTAACTTAGTTTGAAACTGGGGAATAGTGGCAGGGATAGTTTTAGAGATGGAAAATTGTTTTTCAATTTTTTCGCAACTTTCACCGAGTTGAAGTACCAAACGTCTCTTTGTAAGTAAAGTACGCAAGTTTTTCTCCAGTCCGGTTTGGAGGGCAATACATTTTACATTTAGTGGAACTGCTGGGTCTGTGAGTTGTATGAGACTTGACCAACGCAGTGTCTGAGCGGTTGCAATTTGCAATGCCGCGCCGCCGCCGGCCGTGCCGAGCCGGCTTCGTCATTCAAAAGCTCTAATTGGCACTGCCATTGTTATAGCACTTACCACCGCTGACGTACAGTTGCATAAATACTAGACAGTACCAAGTATTTTACTGTAACTAATTTTTTTTTTTATCACTTAATATAATTTTCGAAATGAATTACGACTTCCAACTAAAAAGCTACGTTGTTTCAGTTAATTTGAAACAAACAAGCGCTTTGAGCTTTTGGCGTAACCATTGTATGGTGCATAGGGTATTTTCTTCCCTGTCTAGCTACCACCCTCAATGTGAAAATCTGTTGCATAACAACTGTCGGTGAGTCCGGCCGGCTCTGTACTTGAGAGTCAGTTGTTCATTACTTCAACCACAGCGTCAAATTTAAAAAAAAAAAATAGTCAGTAGACTAACTAGATAGTATAGTCGACTATTTGATGAACGAATTGATTAGTTAAACGTATAACTTATCTAGATGGTGTAATTCGTTAGCGCACGGAGCGGTATCTCGGCATCGGGTTAGGGTTGCCAATGCTGTTAAAAGCAGTTTTAAGTCAGTATACTTTTGCCTGTTTATTGAGCAGAGTAGCTAGTGAAATTACTGGGCTTATGAGACAATACCTAATGTCTCACGGTAACGAGCGCACTGCAGTGCCGCGCAGACTTTTGTGTTTCAAAGTTCTGAGTGGCACTGCAGTTGTTATGGGCCGGCATTATGCTTACCATCAGGCAAACGACCAGCTCGTCTCGTTACCGAATAGAAAAAAAAAAAAAAAAACAGAAAATACTCCGACCTTATTCTCTCGTAAGTACTAAAAGTTTGCAACCCTATATCGGGGCTGTATTTCAGCGCGCCGCGCGCCGGCGCCGTCCGCCGCGTTGTATGCGGCCGCTGGCGATAGCGTGATGTACAACACTAATATCGTAAACATCCTGGCCGCAGATTAGGTAATAGTTACTACACGGGCTAGGGAGAGGACGTTATTTACATAAACACAGGCAGTATAGGGAGGAAATCCAGATCCGTCTAAATCTTATCTGGACATGTTTACGAATGACCATAAACATCGCAAAACAAGCAAGTTACACATTAATTTATACGAGAGTGTTGAAACCTCTCAATTTTTAATTTTTCAGTGTGCACGACAAAAATTCGGATGATTCGGGTAGATGAATGTTGCAGAGGCCGGCTGTTAGAGTCATTTTAACTTTCATAAGTGCTCCTTTGGGGCCTATTTGAATAAAGACTTTTGAATTTGAATTTGAATTAATTTCTTTGTTATTGCTAGTGTAGGTGAAGCCCTTGTGTGCACTGTGCCCGAGTTTTAGAACATGCACTCTTGAATATTTTATGGACGCAAACGGTGATTTAAAAATTGAAAGATTTGACGAGTGACGTAGGGATAACAACGAAATAATGCTCACACAAAGTTTGCCCCAGCCGAGGATCAAACCCGGGGCCACTCGCTTTGTAGGCTACTAACTTAGTCACAGAACTGTCAACTAAAAATAAAACTGATTGAATATTGCAAAACTGCCAAATGTTTTTTTTATAATTTTTGAAGTGAAAACATAAAAGCCAATAAAAATAAGTCAATGGTAAAAAATGCATAATAGATGTTCAATGAATACACCAGTACCTACATAATCAACTGCCGTGCCAATGAATTTCCCCTATCTCGTCCACTGCAGTACATCAGCTTACCGTTTGGTATCTGTAGCAGCCAGGCTTGATGGCGTGCTTTCCACCGCTTCCTCGTAAACATGTTCCCCTGGTAGTCAGACCCGACATGTAATGAGGTAGTAAATGAGGTATTTCAACCCTGGAACCTCATTCTTTTGGGTTAAAAAGTAATGGTTATAGATACTTTGAATGTGTTAGAGACGGTACATTGACGGATCAACCAATGACGTTGGCAATCAGCTATTCAAAGCTTTATTGTTCGATTCGACCGTAAAATTCACCAGAAACGAATCAAGTGCAAGGCCAATGAACTCCCTTATCTCGTCCACGGCAGTATATCAGCTTACCGTCGGCATCTGCGGCGTGCAGACGCGATAGCGAACCGGGATAGTAAGCGTGCCCCCTCGTAAATATGCGCTCCTGGTAATGAGGATCGGGGTAGTAACCGATCCTGGAAACTAATAAGCAACTTTTAGAATGGAAGCGTTGATCGATTGCGAGGCTCAAGGTTTAGATAAGTATTCCGAGTAACTAATCTTCATATCAGACGATTTTCAGATTGGGACCGTTTGAAAGCCATGTCACTTTGGTTGGTCGCAGACGAAGATTGACGAATTCTCGAAAATTCTCTTCCGGCAACAGCCAAAGATTGAATTTACAATTCGGCCTGAATCGATCAATGAATTCAGCGGAGACTACAATAAATTCTCGTATCTCGTCCACGGCAGTGTATCTGCTAACTGCCGGCCGCAATCGCTATCTGCGGCGGCCAGGCACGATATCGTACCTTCCGCTGTATCGTAAATATGTGCTCCTGTTACTTAGGCAGACGTTTAACCGGTGGATTAGTATTCTAAACCGATTAGTTAAAGCGAAACGAGCAACGATTCTTCTTGATTTACCACGAGCTGACAATGCGTCTTTGTACGATGTTTATTGTGGTTGAAATACCTAACTAATCGCATTTATGCAAATGCAAAAGTATGAACTTACATACTTTACTGTGCAAAGTTTTACTTTAGATTTTAGAAACCGAAAGAGAAGGTCCGGGCTTTGAGCACGGCGGCCCCTGCTACAGCTTTTTGGCTGGAGGAGATACATCTCACTCGTATTTGGGCTACGAAGCGATACATTTTTCCTCTGAAACTTCTTTTTTCTTGCTAAACAGTTGATTGCTAGCTACCTCAAGCATTGCCAAAATCAGAAAAAAAACAAGATATGGTAATAATTAATATTATAGGAACTTACTGAATAATTTACGGATTCGATAAATTAATTTTATTTTACTCAATCTATTCAAATGAAAAAAAGTATGTACACCTAAAAACGAATTATAATTTTTTAGTAACAGCGCCATCTGTTGAGGGCAATGTAAATCTAAACAGTTGAATAAACATCGCGCCTGTGTTCGTTGACTCATCGCAGTGTGCGTGTGTTGGCGCGCACTTGATAGCTATCGGCATTTACGACACGGCAACGGAGAGCCTCCATAGCTCAGGGGTTAGAGCACTGGTCTTGTAAACCAGGGGTCGAGAGTTCAAATCTCTCTGGGGGCATATGTGGTTTTTTTTATTTCTGCAAGTTTAAGTTAACTTTTGGAGTGATTTGAGTCGAATCTTAAAAATATTTTGATTGGTTTGACTCAAGTTGACTTGAGTTTTTTTTTCTTTAAATTGTTTTTAATTTACTAAAGCCTGAGTAATGAGTATGTGATGAATAGGAGAAAATATTTGTTGACCTTATGTTACATTAGTAAATAAAATTAATATGTTAAATTCTTAGATATTTAATTATTAGTATAATAGTAATGGAACAAGGATCAGAAAACTTTTTATTTTAAAATTAAGTATAAAAAATTGAGACCTTCACAATAATCCATTTCATCTGATATGTCACGCGGACGGACAGAAACCCACACGAGTGATCCTGTCCGTTTTTTCATTTAGACGTACGGAACCCTAAAAAGGTGAATTAAATAGGATCGCAATTAAAAAGGTCAAACGCAATAAACATTCATTACCTAAAAAGGGAAGATTTTCGGTATAATGCTTTATGCGAATTATTTAATAACTAGTTTCTGTTTTATTTCTGGTACCATCACGGGACTTATGCAAACCAAACCATCCCAAACCTCTACAACTATACATATAATACTTACATTTGTTAGTGGTAGGACTAAATCTTCTCCGAGTGTCCGTCTGGGTTGTTACCACCGCTTTGCTCCTGAAGTCTGCAGTAATGTGCAAGCATTACTGTGTTCCGGTTTGATAAGCAGAGTAGCCAGTGAAATTACTGGGTTTATGAGACTTAATACCAGTCGCAGGGTAACGAGCGCACTGCAGTGCCACGCCTTTGTGTTTGTTTGTTCAAAGTTATGAATGGCACTGCAATTGTTATGGGCCGGCGTTATGCATACCATCAGACAAACGGCCAGCTCGTCTCGTTACCAATAGCATAAAAAAACATCAGCTCAAAAATCAATGAATTCCTTTCTCCGTTTCCAGCGGACTGGACGATAGAGTGCGTGTCGCGCGCCGAGATACTGCGGCTGATCTACCAGGGTCGGTTCCTGCACAGCTCGGTGACGCTGGGCGCGCTCGGGCTGCCGCTCGGCCGCACCACCGTTATGCATCTGGTGCCGCGCGAGCACTTGCCAGAGCCAAACTCACACGGTACGTAATAAACCACGACCAGGGACTTATAAATGATGCGCTATTGATGTGTTTCATCGCATAAACCTTTTGCAGTCCTAGCATCCTTCAGGTCCTCTACCAGACTCCATCCCTTGCTTTAAATGTAAGGTAGGGAGATGGATGGATGGGATTCAGGTGGGTGTGCAGGATAGTCATATATACAGTTGGGTTTGGCACAAGAAATTTTAAATAGGTTACTTAATTCCACTTAATCTAAAATGTCAATCAGGAATAAAAACTTAAGCGTAATCATTGATTCAAAAAGATAGCAGCGTTATAGAAAGCGTTATAGAGTGATCATGATTTCTGTATTTTTTCAGAAGTACGATGGACCTAATCCTAAACCTACCCGTTGTCCCAACCCTCCTCCCTCCTTTTAAATAGTAAGTCTTGCTCATTCCCATCCCAGTACCATGTAGCTAGATTCTGACTCCCATTAGAGCCCATGTAAAATAGTTTGCGTATTTACTTTACACAATTCATTTCTACCGTTAAATTTAGATGGTTCAATTAAATTGAATCATGTCGCCCTAAAAGTTATACCTAACCATTTCGAAGGATGTCCCTTTTTACTAAGTTTTAACTTGATTGAACGGTGTTGTGATTTTCGTATATTATGAGGATTATTTAGAGATTAGACAGCTTCATTCCTATTCATATAGGGAGACATTGCTGTCGATTCTGCTAACCTAGCCTAATTTTAATCTCTCTTTCTAAAGGAGAACATGAGAATATATTTTAAATATAATATATTTTAGACCTGTCAAATTAATCCACTTGCTTGTGTCTAGTGTAAATTTAACATCAATGAATTTAGTGGCGTCTAATTTATAAAGAATGGAAGATATTTGACGGCTCTAAAAATAAATTTAGACCTCTCAAACAATTCCATCTCTTTCTCATGTTATGTTTTGGAAAAAGAGAGAGAAACTAAAATTAGGTTTAGGTATGAAACGACAGAATCGACAGCATTGTAAATTTTAACATTATCATTTAGTGCAGGGCTTACATTTGCTTGTTTAAAACGCACATGATCCTAATTATAATTGTTGTCTTTACCAATTTCAGATCAACGACAGAAGAGTAAAGGCGGCTCCAGCAATTGTTGTTCAGCGTCCTGCTGCATACTGTAATGCCCCCTCGTGGGAGCGAGATGGAGCTATACTAGCGGCGAACGGGCGAGAGAGACGGGCGATCGATTGCCAGACCACAGACTCTTATGTGTTCACAGACTTCAGTGTAGAAAACGGATAACGGAAATAACGTGCGCCCTACGACTTACTAGACCGTAACTTGTGATGTTTTTAAAAGCTGGAACAAAGTGGCGATGTTTAAATTTACCCTTAGCAGGCCTTCCAATTCAAATTCAAAATGCTTTGTTCATGTGGGCGTCAACGTGGCACTTATGAAGGTTAAAATAAATGACTCTCACAGCGAGTCTCTGTAACGTTCGTCTACCCGAATCACAGACTAAAACTAATGCTGTCTTTATCAGAACATAAATAACTTCGAAACAATTTGTTGACAATACTTTAAATTATAGCACAAATTGGTTACAAACGCACAGAATGGTTTGAAAGTATCGCAAGTGACGTCTCTGTAGCAATTGACGGATTCGTTTATTTTAAATTCTGGATAGCTTTGTAAGCGTTGTTTAAACTCACCGCGTAAATTATAACTCGTTTTAGGGATCATGCTGCCGATATGTTTAAATTTAGTAGATATTATTCGAATAAGATACGGCGGAAGTCGCCTATGATTTAAAAACTGTCCCTCAGGCTCCACTCGACTTTGATTCAACAACCACTCTATCCTTATTAATATTTTAGTATTATTTAGGCCATCTTAAATGAATTTAAAGATATTTATAAAAAAGAATTAAATGACAAATTAAATATAGTAAAAGGAAATGAGTGTAAGTATAAAATTACTTTAATTTGCGATGTAAATACATAGTATATTTGATGTTAAGGGGAGGACTACATTTTGTGATAAGTTCGTGCAATTTTGGATTTTATTATTAATTTTCCAAAATTTATTTACTGCGCTAGTTTAAGCTGTAATGGAATGTTTGACTAGCTGCGGTGTCCGGGCCCGCCCGGCGCTCGAGACAGGCATTAAGCATAATGTTTACTTAGATTAAACTATTATGTATTATATGAACATACGGACATGGCGACTAGGTTACACATATTATTATAAAAGGTAAATTAATGCACTAGATTAAATTTGAAAATGTCTCGCTTATAAAGTTTGTACATGCCTACATAAAATATTTAGACAGCACCGCAGGGAACGGCAATTTAACGTTTTATAATAATTTTCTGATGTTTTACTGGTTTTTTAACGTGTTACCTGTTTCTGAACACTTTTGTAAATACTTAGGACTTTTATATTTTTTATTTCATCACTCATAGTTAGCACGCTATTGTAATGCCTTCTTTATTTGAAAATTATGTACGGTTATAAAAAAAAATATTCTTATTTCTTTTTATATTGGTTTAAGGATTTGTCACTATTTTAACGACATTATTTAGGCTTGGCCTTAATTTTTTGTTGTTAGCTTAAAATTTATTTGACTTATTTTATACCCTAGCATTGCTGGAAAGATGCAAATTTATTTGTGATAGTACAAATTTATCTCTCAAATTTATTAACGAGCGCAGTCACGGTATTCACATTAACAGTATTATGAGAAATATATGTTTTAAACAATATGCATTAACCTTTTTAAGCCGTGTTGCTTCATTTTGTTCCAAAATTAACGTGAATAAATCTTGCCATTGAAATAATTGAAAAAAATAATAACACAACATAAAATAGAAAATCTTGGGAACAAATGGACGCAATTATGTGATCAATAACAAGTTTGTGAACAATATGGTTGCCGCTGTAAGAATGGAACATAGACATTATTTTGGTTGCTTTGTTTATTTTGATGTATGTATTTTGTTAAGTTGTGTAAAATATCCTAGTTTATAAATAAATTTAATGATACAACTTTATTTGCATGTTTTATTTTGTTCGCTTTTTCCGTTTATGTCTTGATAATAAAACTTTGGTTCAAATATCTACTCTATATATGGTCACTTTACCAAATGCGAAATAACGATGTTTATTAAAATGGTTGGTGAACTTCACCTTAAGATCGGGGTTCGCCTACCATTTTTAACCAACTATGCTTTTAGTCTCATGGTCAAACGGATTTTATTGCTTTCCACACCCTAACTGAGGTTTATAAAGCTTATACCGCAGTTTAAACTATAGGTTTGGGAACTGAACTGCCGATCACGTAAACGTCGTTTTGTGAACTACAACCTCGTGTACAGGTCAATGAAACACTAATAACTTATTGTATAACTAGAATATTGAATTACTATCGTTTTGATCTTAAGTTCTGGACTGTAGGAATCTTAAATGTTTTTCAAATAACGAATTGCACTAATTTTAAATAAAATAGAATAGGAAAGCTTTTGTAAACTTTTCGGTATGTATAGTATACTAACGGTAACGTAGGTCTCGCGGTAAGGTGATATCTTAGGCCAGATAGATCGATGTCTTCACTGTATTTTATTCATAGAATAGTTAATCGTCTCCTACCAGCAAAACGTCTATCGTCAATAAGTGACCGGCGGATAACTTATAACGAGAGATTAATGATCAATATAAATACTGGTCTGTTTTAATTATTGGGTAACAAGTATTGGGATCGTTTGCTTGATGGTAAACATAACGCCGGCCCATAACAATTGCAGTGCCACTCAGAACTTTCAAACACAAAGGCCTACGCGGCACTGCATTGCGTTCGTTACTCTGAGACATTTAAGCCCGGTAATTTCAACGATAAAGATAACATACTTTTCTGTTTCTACTATGCCATGGCTAAGTAGGTAAGAAATAAACTGTGACCGTAAATCAACCAAGAGCAAGGTCGATTGTCTATTTATCGACACGAGTTATCCGCCGATCGTTTATTAGACATAGACGTAAGTTTTTGTACCACATGCTTTGATGTCAAGAATGGGTGCGACTCTGTCGTGCCATTTCAAACTAAAATAAAATGATGGACGACATCTCTTTCACACCTTAACAGATAATTAAATATAAGTGCGACAGAGACGGCCTTTACAGTTTACTTTTAAATGGCACGTCAGAATATCATTCAATAATTTCGTTAGGAAATGCACAATTAAACTATATTAAACCAATCACATACGCACAAAATAATAGAAGGATAATTGCGTGTGAATGTACTTTTATGAATGGAGAGTTACAATGGGAGACAGAAGAAAATTGGTTGAACATTCGGCAAAGGAGTAGTCAAGGCATCATGCCTAAGCTGCAGAAGTGTTGAAAAATAAAAAATTAACGAAAACATGAATGAAATAGAAATATAAAAATTGCCATCCTAAGATAGAATTTTTATATTCTCGAAGGATGCGTCGAGGATAGAAATGATAAGCCTGAAAACATGATTTGGACGCACTGATGGTCCAATCTATCCATTCTTCTAAAATATTATTTATAGTTTCCAGGACTAGTATTTGACATCTCCAACAGGGCATGGATATTGAAATAGCACGCAACACTAGGCTCAGCTTAGTTGTTTTACTCTGTTTCTGTGTCTGGAACTCTGGACCCCACAATGGGACAAAAACCGTCAGTATTTGCTCCGTGCCAGGGTATAAGAATAGACCCCCTAACCACAGGCCCAAGAATAATCAACTTTGCGTTTCTTTTCACGCACTCTTGCAAGCTATTGAATAAACGAAATTAGTCTAATTTTTGTTAATTGAATTGTCTTTCAAAGCGTTTAAGATTTAAATGAACTCCCTTTGTAGTTAGCCTCCACTCCTGAAGCTACATTTTAGCTAGAACCAAACCTACTAAACCAGGAGTGATGCAATGAAGTATTTGAGTGTGAAAATGGCATCAAGCTGTGGTCGTATCCAAATGTAAATATTCGTGACTCTTTAATTTAGATGATTATTAGTCTATATATTAGCTTGAAGTGGATATCTCAACTCTGTAGTGTGTGTTGGCATTGCCTTACGAGCTGGTAGAACAAATCTAAGTAATCAGTAATCACCCAGATTAAGTAGTAATCACTAATGTATAAATGTACAGTTTACTGATGAGTAGCAAATCAAGTAATATCAACGGGTGTTCTTCCATGATAGACAATGACGTATCTCCATGTTGTTCAAAACTCCGAAAGAAGCAATTATAAAAGAATATTAACGATGTCAAAGTGATTTGCCTTTAGTGTTGGCTAAGGGCGAGGCTCGATTAGTGAAACAGTTCGCGACTGTTTCATGTGTTACGCCCGTTACTACTTCTCATAGAACATTCTCACCAATGGGCACCAGTGACTGAGTGAGGTGTAGTGTGTACTAATCAAAACTGTATCGTCGGTAGGACTAACTCTTCTGCGAGTGTTCGTCTGGGTTGTTACCACCGCTTTGCTCGTGAAGTCTGCCGCCACGCAGTAATGTGCAAGCGTTACTCTGTTCCGATTTGATGAGCAGAGCAGCCAGTGAAATCACTGGGCTTATGAGACTTAATACCTAATGTCTCAGGGTAACGAGCGCGCTGCAGTGCCCCGCAGGCCTTTATGTTTCGAAGTTCTGATTGGCACTGCAATTGCTATGGGCCAGCGTTATGCTTACCACCGAGCAAACGACTAGTTCGTCTCGTTATCAAATAGAATTAAAAAAACTCTTGCTCAGTGATAGCTTTTACCAAATGGTTTACTTAGCGGAGCCATGTCCTTAAAATGAAAAAAAATTAAAATTTATTCTAATAACAAACTTATTGTACTACATCTCATTTAAGACATTATTCAAGTCTTTGTCAACGCACACAACTAATTTTCTGTAATAAATACTTATATAAAATATTAGGTGTCTCTGTATAACAGGTGTTTAAAGTACGTACATATAATCTATATACTTGTTAATATTAATTAATGATTATAACGATGTTGATTAATTATCTTTTGTGTTCAGTTAGGAATGAGGTGTGTCCATCACATGATGCTATATTGTGATACAAAACTAAAGAAATCTTTTAGTAATATCAACGACTGTTCAATAACGAAACCGCATCATAAACCTTTTTGCAGATATAAATATGTATTAGAAAATATTCATAGACTCTTTAAAACAAATCAAGAAATGAATTCATAATACGCCCTTATTCATAAAAGCTCAATAAGATAATCTATGCGTTAAACTGCTCTGGCAACTTCTCGTTGACAGAAACTGATTCGCGTGAAAACGAGACAAAACACTTTCTAGTAATTAAGTTACGGAACGTTTATGAATAAGGGCTAATATCATATAAAACAAACTATGGTAGCTTATGTATTCGTTATAATTTTGATTTCTTGCTTTGGCCTGCTATCTATGGAGCAACTTCTGAAGCCGTATTTAATAAAGGGCAATGTAAGTCACAGGTAAGTAAAACACGTGAATTCACTATACATACTCTGTTCCAATTTCTTAGATGTTTTATGTAAAAAAAGGAATAATAAAAGCAAGTGCAATTATATTTCTTAGACTGGGAACACAGCAGAGATTCGAAACATTTTATGCAATCGCCGCCATTTTCTTTTTCTCTTTGTTGATCTGTTTCAATCTCCGAACTCGAGTGTGTATCTTGCTGCGTATGTGTTGTTGATAAAGATCTTGTTAATTGTAGTGGTTTTTGTTGTTAGTTTTTAGTTAGTTGTTAGTTAGTAATTGTGCCGCGCAAGAGCAACGCCGAGGGAAATAGAAACTAAAATATTTTTCATATTAAGTGAAAAATGTTCTGGGCAACTGGCATGTCACTTTGGCAGTGACTTTTCGTGACGTTTCTTTGTTTACATAAAGTATCTAAGATTATGGTTTGGCGAAATTGTGGCGAACATACCACAGAAGCCAGGAAATAAAGAAAGAAGAAGAAGATTATGGTTTTTTCAGTGCAATTCTGCTAGACATGTACGATTTACCTATTGATTGTAAAAGTATCAAGTTTATGCTATCATTTTTTCTTTTTAGCTACTTTATGTTTGATTCTATACAGATTCAACAACATGCAGATGCGTGTGAAAATCAATGGAAACTAAAATAATCAAGTGTCATACAAGGTTTCCTGTCTACTATATAGTAATCTAAATTTCTAGTTGTTCGTTCGAGGTATTAACGACATCAAAAATAATTTATATTCGAATTCCTTAAGATAATATGCAATAGATTTTTGTTTAACTGTTCGCTGACTCCTACCATACTTATCACAAAAGAAAACTGATTAAAAAGCTGAAAATTTGAGCTTAATATAAATATCAAGGCATCAATGGACCCTCAATTAAGTTGGATGTTTTCAGGGTAGATGTAATTCCGTTTGAAACAGCCATTTTTAATTAAATTAAGTTCGTGTGACGCGGCCGTTTGTGTAGATAGTTAGAAATGATTTTTTAATTATAATTAATTAAATTATCGACACTATAGGTTGTAAATTATTTGATTGACTTGAGTTTCGATGGGGTCAAATAAAACTTTAAGAATGTATACAATGGCTTTTATTTTTTATTAAAATATAAATCCTTTTATTAATTAGTGAATATTTAAATAATATTTTACAGACAACAAAAAGCACATTTGGTACAGAGTGTGGAAACTTCGAACAAAAACGCACGCATACAAGAGCGGATTCACACACTAGCATAAAAAGAAAAAATGGAGTGCCAAAAAGCTGCGAATGGACACACGGAAAATCATTTTTTAATCATGAAAAACTAAGAATTATCCTTATATTTTAATTTACTATCAAAGTTAAAGATTCTTTTTAGAAAATGACTGTAGCCAAAATACAATTGGTACAACTTGGCTCTATAGAAAAACAACGCAAGCTTCCGTCAAAATAGGCATTTTAGGTCTGTCGACTGAGAAAGGAAATAATTGAATCTGGCTATTTTATCGTGCACTCTGATAATTAGCTAACATAATAATTCGACTCGACTATCAGCTGCGTAAGTGCTTCCACAGAGATTAACCAGGCAATATCAGCTTGAAGTTCCCATAAATAATTGTATACTACTGACTATTCAGCCAATATAATGACTATTCAGTTAATTTATTGCTTGAGGTTCTCAAGGCCTAATTTACTACCTACTTCATTTTAATTTTGACAATTATTAACCATATTTTAAGTTTTCTCCACAATTGCAATTACAATACAAAATTCAGTAATTACTAAAGGAACGCTGGTCGCAACTGTACAAGAAAACTTTAACCCTAACTATAACATCAAATCGCAAGGGTTTTGATAACACAACAGTCATCGAACGTGTGTCCACTGCCGATGTTCACCAGTGGACGTCTTCCATTTGATGATGATGATGATGAGACGAATGTTGCTGGCTATTCCTTACAAATGCCCTCAGTCATCTCTTACGGCATCCACGGATTCCACACTGGGACCACTCCGCCTACCGTACAGATCCCTAGGGATAAGACAGGTACCATTTGAGTATGAACAGGTTACGGTCTAGTTCTAGTTCTGTGGCGTTTAGTTGCTTGAGGCGCTTCTCCACCGAACTCAGCACTGCCAGCTCGGGCGGTGTCAGAGTCTCTTCCACCTGCAATGGGGTAATAATATCTTTAAATGTTTTTTATAATAATAATGATAGTTTCTTTTTTTTTTTTTTAAGTTGTTACATTACACTCTACGGACTCGTGGTCCATACTCTTATAAGATTAGGTCATTTATTATGATGTAAAATATGACCGGTCTAATCACATAACATATGTCATAAGATTGAAATAAATTAATTGAATGGGGAGGCATAGGTAAAGCTAATCTCAGATGGCGCCACCATCGCTGGTGCCTGTCATTGATGTTTACTTTGAGGGTTAGGCTAGGGATGTTAAACTATAACCAGTAAACATGCTCGCGTCTTAAAAAGAATTAGATTTGAAATGGTCACTACATAACCTAGAAGACGAATTGGTTTCCAATAATTTTTGCTGAGCAACGCTTTGATCCACAGTTTCCGTATTTTCTCGTCAGAAGGCAAATGTGTGGACCTTTATTTTTACACTGAATTGCACTTTACATAGGCATACTTTATTGCAAAAACAATTATTTGTTTACTTACTAAAATTTTATAATGAAGTTTCATAGTGAAACAGCATCAGCGATAATGCGCCACCTAGCGGGATAAGTAAGCAGTGTGGCTCCCCGTTGAATACTCACGTCGTCTATGTTGTGTTGCGGCTCGCCCCTGGCCCGCATACCGTGCACAATACTGCGCACGCGGCGTTGCTTGTGCAACAGACGGGCGTGTCTACCGCGCTCGTGCGCAGCGCGGGACACTACGTTATGTAACGCGCGGTAACACATTTGCTGCGCCGTGTGAGCTACCTACAAATATGTTTTCATACTATAAGTATGTATGAGGTAACTAGATAAGCAGGTCGTTTGACTGACGGTGAGTATTTTTTTTATTTTATTAGGTAACTAGACGAGCTGGTCGTTTGCCTGATGGTAAGCATAACGCCGGCCCATAACGATTGCAGTGCCACCCAGAACTTTGAAACACAAAGGCCTGCGCGGCACTGCAGTGCGCTCGTTACCCTGAGACATTAGGTATTAAGTCTCATAAGCCCAGTAATTTCACTGGATACTTTGCTCATCAAACCGGAACACAGTAATGCTTGCACACTACTGCTTGGCGGCAGACTTCACGAGCAAAGCGGTGGTAACAACCCAGACGGACACTCGCAGAAGAGTTAGTCCTCCCACTAACGCAGAATAACAAAGATAGTATAAGGCAGACGTCGCATAAAAATTAAATGTTTATTTTAACAAAAACTTATTACAATTTCTTAAGGGCAACTAACAATAGTGTCGGTAAAACTTAGCAGGTTTACATACCTCGTGCAATTTGATGTGATATAAATAGATAGCCTTAGCCAGACCGCCGGCTGACGCCGCTTTCCTCATCGGCTGGAAGGAAGAAAACCTAAATGATTATGTAATCAACCTATCAGATTTCTTTAATTGGCCTTTCAACTATCAACCTATGCTATGGATGGTCCTTCCGTCATGCGATAAATTTAGTTGATTAGAATAATGTAGTAACTAGTACTAAATTTGTACATATACCCTGTTCCAAAATCTTAGATATTGTATGTAAACAAAGGGGTTGACAGAAGGAAAAAATTTATAGAAAACTGTGCAATCCATAATTTGATGATAGACATTATTATTAATTGATTTTAAATTATAACATGATGAACTCGAATTATTGAAAAATCGTGATTGGATCGTTTTAGAAAGATTGTTATTTTAAACAAAACTATAATAAAAGGAAGTTTTTTTCGTGCAGTTATTTTTCTTAGACTGGGAACACAGCAGAGATTTGAAACATTTTGTGCAATTACCGCCATTTTCTTTTTCTGTTTGTTGATCTGTTCCAATCTCCGAACTCGAGTGTGTATCTTGCTGCGCATGTGTTGTTGTTAAATATCTTGTTATTTTGTAGAGTAAAGCCGGGGGAAATAGAAACAAAAATATTTTTCACAAGTGAAAAATGTATTGTGCAACTGGCATGTCACTTTGACAGTGATTTTTGTTTACAGAAAATATCTAAGTTTCTGGAACAGGGTATAGTTTAAATCGAATATTGCATTGTATTTCTTTGCAAGTAAACGTTTGTGAACATTTGTGAAATATCAATTCAAAAAAGCAGCGACCGACTTGTCGATGATATAATGATTTGTGAAATCTGTCAGCTGTCAAAAGTTGTCAAGTGCAGCTGCCGGAACACATTGATAGGAGCTTGAAGATAGATTTTCGACTTGACGGGGGTAGCTAGCCAGGCGGGCACTAAAAGAAGTCCTTCCACAACACTATGGCGGCATCACGATGTCTTCCTTCACCGATAGCTCAAGTTCACACTAGGATTCAAACCATCGACCTACAGCGGCGCTAGTACGGATCTTTTTGATCGATAAAATTCCATAAAATTGACAGTTCAAATCGATAAAGTAGGTTTTATCGAACCTCGATACAATCGACAAAAGTTATCGAATAGCTAGGTCGAATCCAAAGAGAATATAGAGCTACTACAATACTTTACGATCAGCGGCGAAAGTACGGAACTTTTCTATAAAAAAAATTTCGATAAAATTTACAGTTAAAATCGATAAAACCCACTTTATCGATTTTAACTGTCAATTTTATCGAATTTTATTTATCGAAAAGATCCGTACTTGCCCCGCAGACTTCGGTACTCGCAACATTCGATAAATTTATCGGGTTGTTCGATTCGACAAATTTATCGAACCGACTTCCGTACTCGCGCCGCAGATCGGCTGGTGACGTTACTACCGCTAAGCGAAAATCAATTCGATTATAGTCAAACGTCAAACATGGTAAGTAAAAAAAAACAATGTTACCTGCACGCTGATAAAATGTTCTTCTAACAACTTGTAGGTAAGTTCTTTGCATTCTTTGTTCACTAACATCGCGTTCTTTTGTATATCGTCTTCTTCTATGTACTTCTTGCTTCGAATTAATCTGAAAATACAACGTTTTTATACCATCCGATAGAGAGACGAGGTCGTTTGCCTAAAAGCATAACGCCGGCCCATAACAAATGCAGTGCGACTCAGAACTTTGAAACACAAAGGCCTGAGCGGCACTGCACTCGTTACCCTGGGACATTAGGTATTAAGTCTTATAATGCGCAGTAATTTCAATGACTGCAGTACCGCGCAGGACTTTGTGTTTCAAAGTTCTGAGTGGCACTGCAATTGTTACGGGCCGGCGTTATGCTTACCATCAGGCAAACGACCAGCTCGCCTCGCTATCAAATAACATTAAAAAATTAACAAATCATGTCTGGTAGGTGCTATATTAACCCTAAAAATAAGTTGAGAAAAGGTTGAATCAACCTCTTTGGTTTTTCAGTGTGTAGAATTCGAACCGCTGACCGTCCCTACTGAGCCACCACTGTACCTAAATATCCTGGCGGCCTTGGAGCCCAGCCTCTCGGTCACCGTGTGGTCCAGGACTGCATACACCAGTTCTTCAGCCGCGTGCTTGGCTCGCACCACATACTGCCCGCCCGCCGCGTCCCCACTCCGCCGAATGAACCCGCTACCATTCTCCTCTGAAACGAATAATTGTATACTCTAGCTAGCCCACGTTATACTCCTTACAACATCAGCTATCTACCAGTGAAATTCCCGTCAAAATCGGTCCAGCCGTGTACGACATATTATTTCCTCTGTGGTGTACGAGTCACGAGGGGGAGACAAATTGGTAGAAAAGACGAAAAAACGTGTTTTTCGTATTCTCTTCAGAACTCCATACAAGCATTAATAAAGTGTTCACCGCTTTACTAAAACATATTTATTATGTTCTGTGCTAAAACGTAGGCTTTAAGTAGACTAAACTTTAATAGTGTTATCACAAAAAAAAACATTTTTAGTCACCTGTTTAGCTAGATAGCGTCTAACGATAAACGTCATAAATGATTAGAAATGTCACAACAGAATTGAGTTAGACACTACTTAAATCAGGATTTGTGGTTGCTCATATTTAATAGCGCGGCTAAAGCATGTTTAGGCGTTAAACAGTGATTAACACAGGTTTAACGTTGTTTGTGGTCAGACCCTAAAAATTTGATAATTACAAACTTGACACTGGCTAAAGATTCTCGCGTGGACAAAAAAAATGCCACGTGTCACATAAGTAACTAGTTCCACATTTTTAACGCTACCGTCACAAGGCCCTGTGGCGCAATGGATAACGCGTCTGACTACGGATCAGAAGATTCCAGGTTCGAATCCTGGCAGGGTCGCGGTTTCTTTTTGCATATATTTTTTTTTTAGATGGTATAATTATCTTTCTTATACCATTATATTATACTTCTTTATAATCTAGACTAGATTTTTCATTAGCATTTCTTTTGCATCTGGTGCTGATCCTTGTAAATTGGCGCGACAAGTGGCACCGTGTGGAAACGTTTCGCGGCGCGAGAACAAGACGGAAAACAGCTTACTATATTCAGTTATTCCTAAGATAAAGTATCAAATAGATTCGTTATGCGCGTACCCGAAATGAGCGGAAGATAGTACCACAAAATACTTAATAGTACAAACAATAGTTTACATTTCTAGGTTGATAATCGGACGAACCGCGAAAAACCGAATTAGAACTTTGTATCATGTATTAATAGTCACTACTTTCATATTTTTTTTACATATAAAGCAAAATAATTGTGACTTAACTAACATAAAGTATAAAACTTTCTGTTAGTTATTCGTATCTTCCATCTCACCTCACACCTCACCTAGCACTTTGAAGTATTGGTCGAAGTACTGGTGCAGGAGCGCCCTCTCGGCGCGGCGGGAGTCGTGGCGCAGCTCCACAACAGCCGCGGGGTTGGACTCGGGAGCCCACGGCGCAGACGACACGTACATCTGCTGTAGAAGTAGCCGCAACAACTCGCCCGCTAGGGAATTACAATGCAGCATTGTAATCAAGCCCCTCTTTAACATTGGCCACTCTTTGCGGCTTTGCCTGGGGCCCCGCAATCGATGGGGCCACTATACTACAACTCTTCATGCACTGCATGTCAGGTATACAATTTTATTAACTAGTTAATTAAATACTCTTTTCATATCATTATCATAAGGGCCCCGTTATCCTTGTTTCTATTTGTTAGTGGGAGGACTAACTCTTCTGCGAGTGTCCGTCTGGGTTGTTACCACCGCTTTGCTCGTGAAGTCTGCCGCCAAGCAGTAGTGTGCAAGCATTACTGTGTTCCGGTTTGATGAGCAGAGTATCCAGTGAAATTACTGGGCTTATGAGACTTAATACCTAATGTCTCAGGGTAACGAGCGCACTGCAATGCCGCGCAGGCCTTTGCGTTTCAAAGTTCTGGGTGGCACTGCAATTGTTATGGGCCGGCGTTATGCTTACCATCAGGCAAACGACGAGCTCGTCCCGTTACCAAATAACATTAAAAAAAAACCTAAAGTGCCATGGGTCTCTAATAGAGTAAAGACGTCTCTGATTATAATATCTATGAGGTGACCGGATAGTAGAATGGTCCCTGCCTCTCTCATACCGTGGCGCAAAAGGCGCGGCATACATACATAACAATAGACACCTTACACTCGTCAAACGATAGATAGCGGTATATGCGTAACTAAATGTGATATAAATGACGGTCAAATATCTTCCATCCTTCACTGAAGTAAATAATTAGAAAGAGACAATATTACTAAAATTTTGCGGACTTGAGGCTACTGTTTCTGATCAATATGGTCGAAATCCGATGATGGTGAATGTATTAAATATAGAATAGAATTGTGTCTCAGGTGCACGCGGATAGGTTCTTAGCTACAAGATTTCAAATTCAGGTTGATAGCTAGTCAGTGAGTACCAGAAAATACCGAACCACCATGCAAATAAAGTATAAGAAAATAATAATTACCATTTTCATCTATCCTTCTCGTCACAGCGTTTATCATTACTTCGTCTCTGAAGTCCTGGTGGAATCTGTCATAGTTTACTTTCCAATATACATCTGAATAAATAAAATAAATATAGTCAATGTTTTTTACTAACTATAAAAATGTGATATTCAACACTAAATAAATCGCATGCAATCTTTTTTTCATGCTACTAATTACTTACGATTTTTGGTTAATTATACCAAATAGTACCAAGCTGTAGGACTAACTCTTCTGCGAGAGTACCACCGCTTTGCTCGTGAAGTCTGCCGCCAAGCAGTAATGTGCAACTATTACGTTGTTCCGGTTTGATGAGCAAAGTGGTCATTGAAATTATTGGGCTTATGAGACTGATACCTTTTTTTTCTGGCGGGAAATCTTTAGATACCCGTCTGCCGACCTCCATCAACGACAGCCCGTGCCACACCGAGCTGCCATCCAGGGCTTGCTTGGATGTGTGGTTAGAACCCCATCTCCAACCGGGTGGTTGGAGATGGGGTTGATGATGAGATGACAAGCCCAAAAACTTTTTAGTCGGCTTTTACGATAGGCAGGAGATACCGAAGCCCTATTCTTTGAACCCGGAACTACTGGGTTAATGAGACTGACCGGGATTTCTCAGGGTAACAAGCTCGATGCAGTTGCCACGCAACTGCAGAATTAGAGTTTAAAGTTTCAAAGTTCTGAGTGGCACTGCAACACATTCACATCTGCTACATTAAGTTATGTGCTGGCGTTAGGCTTACCATCAGGCAAAGGACAAGCTCTTCTAGTTATCTAATAGTTAGTAATATCTGGAACCAAATCTCACGAAATCGCACAAAGGGGGGCAGGGTTCAAAAAATTGCCAAAATCGACGCCCCCTAAAAGCTAGTATTAAAACTACTCACTATCATTTTCTACTGGTTGTCCCTTAGTGGCAGCGAGAATGAGAGCCCTAGTGTCCAGTTCTGGCACGATGGTGGCTACCGGGACCAGAGAGGGGATCTCGCTGCCCTCTTTCAGTTCTGCCACCGGTGCTTGCTGGATGTATGCCGCTGTCACAAGGCTGATGAAAGTGTCTTTTAGGCTTACAATGTTGATGTTTTTGTCCTGGAATATTTATGTGAGATTTTTTTTAATATTTACTTTTCAAACTCAAATACAAAATTCTTTATGGATCCCAAGGCAGCACTCATGAAAGTTGAACTAAATAAATGACTAATTAATAAATAAAGGCCCGTTCCAAACTGGTATAGAGTTATAGACCGATCAAGATGAAGAGCACGAAACTCGTCGGCATTCTTTTTAAAAATAGTTTTTACAAATTTCTAATGCTAACAATTATTTCAATTTTTAAAGCTTGCACACACTACACAAGCAAAGCGGTGGTACCAACCCGGACGGACACTCGCAGAAGAGTTAGCCATGCCACCTAAGAAAAGTAGCAAATGACGAGGAGAAGCATTGCAGGAGTATGGATGTCACAATAAAAAGAAACAAAAGCAAATGCGAGCTTTTTTGTCTGGTCGTGCTCTGCTATGGCTGTCCATATATCAAAGAAAAATAATAATTGAACAAACATGTGAAATCCTAAGTTTATGAATATCTTCCTCTTGCTTGATTGCTTGCTTGTTGTTTACCCAGCATGAGATTACACATTATCTAGGAACTTGGCACAAATGAAATATAACTAATGACAAAGACTATGTTCCTCTATACTGTATATTTATTTATTACTTATTTCTTTATATACCCAAAAATATGTTTTACCTTGTCATCTTTGTATTTCTTAGCAATTGAGACCAATAACACTGTTGCTGTGCAGGTAACTTGCTGCAGCAGCTCTTCAATCAGGAGCTCGGCTTCAGTGCCATATTTGCTCTTCATTTGTAAGAGGTACCTGAAAGTTACACAGCACATTACAATTTACACATTTTTTTACTGACCAAACCTACTCAAACAGGGTATTGCCACATCAACCTACTTCTTAAGATTCCGTACCTTCGAATGATTTGGAATCTTTATAGGATCACTTGTGAGTCTGTTCGTCTGTCACAGCCAATTTTCTCCGAGTCTACTGGACCAATTAAGTTAATATTTGGTAGGTACACAATATGAGTTTCTGTGATTGAAACACGTATGTGCAGCATAAATAAACGAATTTTGAATATCACTTTGAGCAGCAAACTTGACTTTTGGGCACCAAATAAGAAAAAAAAAAGTTTTGCAAACTGTGCGGAGACATAATATCAAATAAAGGGCTTGTTTTAAGGGGCCCAAGTCTCAAGGGTGCCAACTAGTGCCAACTCGTTGGCGCAATAATGTAGTATATGGAAGCTCATTGTCCCTGAGTCATTCAGACTGTTCATCGACTGATCGGAATCCGACGAGGAGTCACTTCATTCTACATTCAAGTCAGGTACCTACAGGTAACGGTGCTAAACTAAAGATAGAGGCACAAGAGAGGCGAAGAAGGATTGTCTACTTTGAATCACGTCATTGGTGTAATTGAATCAGTCAGTGATGCAAAAGCATTTTTGATACCATTACAATTGGATCAGTATTGATGTCATTGCTTGGCATCCACTGAGTTTGTTTACATTATTGGACAAGTATAAAACCACAGACCTTCCTTACTTTACACCTTTGCAGTCAACAATTTTCACAACACCTTGAAGCAAGCTAGCAAGCAAACATACCAAGCAAGCTATTCATACCTTGGATATCTGATGAGCAACAACACATTATCTGCAAGAAGTTTGTAATCTGCAATAACTTCATTCACAGAAGGTTCAAATGTGATCAAGTCAAACTTGAGTAGAGTGCGGAGACATTCTACCACCTGAAAATGTTTGACACAACAGAAATTAAAACAAAAATAGGTATTAAGTCTGTTAAATTTATAATCAACTAAGACTTAATGCTGTGCTGCGCAGGTCTTAGTGTTTCTCTGGGTGGTACTACAATTGTTAAGTGCTGGCGTTATGCTTACCATCAGGCAAACGACCAGCTCGTCTCGTTACCCAATAGTATAAAAAAATGTTTCATTGTATTAAGTACTATGTTCCGGTTCAATGAGCAAAGTAGACTGTAACATTACTGGGCCTATAAGACCTAGGTAAATAAAAATAATTGTAAACACCACCTCCAAGCCTCCACGCTCCCAGCTGATATTTCATATTTCACATGTTTGTAAAAGATAACCTAAGAATGAAATAAGCTAACTTTGTACCTGAGACCGAGGGAGACCGGTAGACTTCACAATATGGGCAATAGGTTTGCTGCCGTAACTGAAAAGATCATTCCCAACTTTCTGCACTATCTCGCCAAAGTATCGCTCGAGAATCACGGACACTACGCGACCCAGTTGACAAGACATTTTAATGATAAAAATGTACTTTCTTGTTGGTATAACTTAAACACCTTACAGAAACATTTCTAGTATCATAATATTATCTTATTCAAACACACGACAGTAAATGAACTTGGGGAAATTAGAAACGATTCGCTATTTTTGTTTACATTTTTTGACGTTCCAAGTTCCAAGTTCCAACCAAAGAGAACATAGATTAATATTGTACATACAAATGGTGCTTAACGAGGATAAATGTGAAAGTTCAAGTTTTGCTTTTTGTTTAATCGTGCTGCCCTCTAGTAGCTAACTTTGGAAGTATATCGCGTACAGTCTTACGCGCAAGTTGACCACAGACTGGGTAGTGTACTACAGTACTACGTCTATTGTCAATTGTGGAATGTGTAATGTGTTGC
Source organism: Crocallis elinguaria (assembly GCA_907269065.1). Taxonomy (NCBI): domain Eukaryota; kingdom Metazoa; phylum Arthropoda; class Insecta; order Lepidoptera; family Geometridae; genus Crocallis; species Crocallis elinguaria. The sequence goes on from OU026076.1 coordinate 8,633,365, forward strand.
TTATTACCACAGAGGGCACAGAGTACTTATTACTGATCTGTGGGATTGTGCAAAGAGTATATAAGAGGATTATGGATTTTGTGATTTCTTTGAATAATAGTTTGTTGTGTAGTAAAAATAATTTCTAAAATGAATATTGAAAGTGCAGCAATTAACATACTGAAACGTGGTGTGGAATTGGACACAAAAAAACGTTATACAGAAGCACTGGTGTGCTACCAAGAAGGTCTTCAAATCTTGGTGGATAAAATGAAAGGTAAATAAACATAGTGCTTAGTCAAATGTTTTAAAACCAGGACGGTATTGTTCCTACTTATTATAGTTGCGTCCACAATCCACATGATTGAGCTTTGCAGCACAATCCATAATATGGAGCCGCCCATAGAGCAAGTCAACTTACTTAACTTTACAGAACTTTTCATGTGTTCCATTTGGTTTTAGGTGAGCCAGACAATGCCACTAGAGCATACCTCCGAACAAAAGTATCCGAGTACATGAGCAGAGCAGAGACCATTAAAAAGCTGGTCCTACAGCAGAAGGAAGCTGGCCAGTTCCATGAGCAAGTGCATATAGAGAATAATTCCACTGGCCATGGGTATAAGACTTTGTTTGGAAGGTTTCTGGATGAAGAAGTAGAGTTTGTTGTTGTGGAAGACCCTTATATTAGGAGCTTTCATCAGGTAATGGCACTATGCTTTTCATCAGGCATACAACCCGCTCGTCTTGTTGTCCAAATGTAATAAAAAGTATAATTTCAGAAAAGTAAACTACTAAGTTAACATGATTTATTTTTCAGTGTCAAAACTTCCTCCGTGTATGTGAGTTACTGACCAGATCATGCTCCAATCTGCATCACGTAGAGCTTATAACATCAAGGGACAACAAGTCTGAGGGTGATCAGAGGGAGTGGTTCAATAGTTTAGCCAGTGACCTGGCCAAGTATAAAGTCAAATTAACTGTCAAATATTCGGAAACATTGCATGATAGACAGATTACGTGAGTAAACCTTTGTATTTTGCTAGCATTTGAACTGAACATCATTTGCGATTCAGGCTTTCTCTGAGAGATGTATTGTGTAAAAGTAAAATGCTGATGCAAAAGATGTTTTTTTTCTGTCTGTCTATATGTTCCGGGTAATCTCCGAAACGGCTGGACCGATTTTGACGGAACTTTCACTGGCAGATAGCTGATGTTACAAGAAGTAATTTAGGCTACTTTTATTTTAGAAAACGAATTAGGTTTCCACGTAAAAAAATAAAACGCATGAAGTCTAATAACTCCGCGCGGGTGAACCGCGGACAACAGCTAGTTTTGAATTTGAATTAATTTTTACAACTTTATTATCTATATCTAAAAATTTCAGGTTGAGTTCTGGCTGGATAATCAAAATAGGCAGAGGGTTGGACTTCTACAAGGCGCCAGATCACAAATTCTGCCTCGGAGTTTATGACTTAGACCTAAGGTCATGCCACGAGACTACAGTAGACATTGTACATTCTAAAAATGTCAAGCAATCATACGGATGACATAACACGAAAATTGATGCTTATGGGTATAGGTAATAAGTAAATTTGTTTCAAACAACTTTTCTGTATGTATTATTGAATGAAGTATGAAATTAAAATAAATTTGTATAGTTTTTATTATCTGTATTTAATTACTAGGACATGAAAAATAAATTCGGAGAATATGGTATTTTTGGTCCATATTTTTCAGTCAGTTAAACAATTAAGAATAAGTTCATAAGATATTTTTTAACTGACTACCAAAAACAGAAGGTTCTCAATTCGGTTTTTTTGTGAGTTATCTCAGATCTCTATCATGTATAAACCGATTTAGAAAATTATTTATTTACTTGAAAGGATATACTTTCAGATCAGTCCCATAAAAATTTCATCTAAATAGGTTCAGTAGTTTGTCATTGAAGATTTGATTAGTCGCCTTTTGAAAATAATTTGGGTCCATATTTTTCGCTCAGTAAAACAATAATTCAATGAATAATATACTTTTATTTTATAAACATTTAACAGTGCTGCAAAAAATCTGCAAATTTCATAAGAATATTCTTCACAATGTTTTCGAATATAAAAGGAACACCACTAAACACTAATAATAATCAATATACAATTATTTCAAATTAAGTAGGCGTGGTGGTATTGTTAAATACAATTTTCTTACTAAAATAATCAATACATAATTATATGATTCAATTTAGAACCTATACTATTTTTAAACTGAAGTTAAATAATGTCTAAAACTATGTCAATCTAATTTGTTTAAAAATTATACATAGAACATAATGAAGATAAATGGCTCCAGCAATAGAAAAGTATTGTTTTAGGTTTTGACAAAAACTTAAGACACAAAATTTAAAAATGAATGGTCTTACCACAAAAAATTAAACACACTTAAAGCACTGTTTAACTTTTAAACGTGCCTTAATCGCGTGTTTATATATGAGCAACCACAAATCCTGATTTAAGTAGTGTCTGACCGTTATCTAACACAATTCTGTTGCGACATTTCTATCCATTTTTGACGTTTATCTTTAGACACTGGTGGCGATTCTGGCGTCTCAATGCTAAACCTCATTTTAGTTTCGCTCTCTCTTTCCAATAACTAACTCGAGAAAGTGATGGAAGATGTTTCACAGATCTGAAATTTGGTTTTAGAGATGTGAAATATCATGTGTCATCTTTGACACATTGGGCATCACTAAATTCATGGCCGTTTACACTAGATACAAGCAAGTGAATTAATCTGGCAGATCTAAAATAAATATCAACCCATTCCCATGATCTTGTTTAGAAAGTGAGAGAGTGAAACTAAAATTAAGTTTAGGTATGAAACGGCAGAACTTGATTTTAGTCATCGTCTAGCTAAACAGGCGTCTAAAAGTGTTTATTTTTTGTGTTAACACGGTAATAAGTTTATTCGTAAATATTTTATATCTACATTGGTGGTTGAAATCTTACAATTTATAGCAAAACTTACAAGGTAGAGAATGAATTAAGACTAGCAGTAGTAATGTCGCGTATGGCCTCTGATCACTTAAAATATGAAAATCAACATATAAATAGTTTTTACCGAATAAGCGATATTTACAAAGCTAAAGATTTTCTTAATGTAATAAACTTTAAAGACAATAACACTTTTATTTAAAAAAGTGGAATGTATGGCATTTCATCAAAGCATCCGCATTTATTTCTAAATATTTACTATTATACCGGAACGTTTAGACTTAGCATTTATTAAATTTAACTTTCACTGGTGTTGATTCTGTCGTTTCATAAGTAAACCTAATTTTAGTTTCGCTCTCTCTCTTTCCAATACATATCATGAGATGGAAGATGTTTGACAGATCATTATTTAGTTTAGAGCTGTCAAATATCTTCTATCTTTGATAAATTAGACGCTACTAAATTTAAGGCCGTTAAATTTACACTAGATACAAGCAAGCGGATTAATTTGACAGGTCTAAAATATCTTCCATCTCTAATTCACATTCTCGTTTAGAAAGAGATATTGAAACTAAGATTACGTTTAGGTATGAGATGACAGAATCGACACTACTGTCTCTAAATGAAGTATTCATAAATATAACACTCCACCCCTAAGATTCCCTATATTTAGGGAATGGGGGACTATGTGGACATGGTCCAACAAGACATGGAACAAATTGTACTTGCACTTGTTAAAGTGCACAAATGTTTATCCCGTTGTAATAATAGTACCTTGTGTGCAGCTATAGAGAGTGAATTCTATTTATATATGAACTACACCACAGCAGCAGGGCTGTCATTGCACAGATTACTATATATTAGGTTGGGGAAAAAGTCTTTTCGCATTATAGTATGTATGAACTTGTAATAAAATCTCTTTGGCTATACTATTTGTATCTGGCTGGTTTTGGTATCATATGAAAGTTTAAATTTTAAAGAACATAATTCCAAACTCAAATTAGGAAAATGTGTGATTTTCATTTGTTTTTCGTACTGTCAAAATGAGTGAATCTAATGAAGAAATTCGATACATTTTAAAATTTTACTACAAAAAAGGTAAAAATGCAACGCAAGCCGCGAAAAAAATTTGAGATGTTTATGGACCTAGTGCAGTGTCTGTGAGAGTAGCACAAATTTGGTTTAAGCGTTTTCAATCCGGAAATTTTGATTTCAAAGATGCACGTCGCTCTGGTCGCCCTATTACGGATAAAATGGATGCCATTTTTGAAAAAGTGGAACAAGATCGGCATATCAGTAGTTACGACGTAGCTGAAGAACTGGGAATTGACCACAAAACAGTTTTGGCGCATTTGAAAAAAACTGGGTACACAAAAAAGCTCGATATTTGGGTACCTCACGAGCTCACTGAAAGAAACCTAATGAACCGTGTACTCATTTGTGATTCTTTACTACAAAGTAATGAAACCGAACCATTTTTGAAGAAGCTGATAACTGGTGATGAAAAGTGGATCACGTACGACAAGAACGTGCGAAAAAGGTCGTGGTCAAAGACCGGTCAGGCTTCACAGACTGTGGCGAAACCCGGGTTAACTCGCAACAAGGTGATGCTGTGTGTGTGGTGGGATTGGAAGGGCATTATTCATTATGAGCTGTTACCACCAGGCAGGACCATCGATTCTGAACTCTACTGCGAACAACTGATGAGATTAAAGCAAGAAGTTGAGAGAAAGCGGCCGGAATTAATCAACAGAAGGGTGTGGTTTTCATTTCATGGTTTTTCATGATAACGCTAGACCTCACACATCTTTAGCCACTCAGAAAAAATTAAGAGAGTTTGGCTGGGAGGTGTTAATGCATCCGCCGTATAGTCCTGACCTTGCACCTTCAGATTTCCACCTGTTTCGGTCTCTTCAGAATTCTTTAGGCAGTGTCAGGTTAACATCACGAGAGGACTGCCAAAACCACTTGTCGCGGTATTTTGATTAGAAGTCCCAAAATTTCTATAGCAATGGGATCATGTCCCTACCTACAAGATGGCAAAAAGTTTACGAACAAAATGGTACCTACATACTTTAGTTAAATGTAAATAAACTACATTAAAAAATGTTTTGAATTTTCTTAAAAAATGCGAAGAAACTTTTTCCCCGACCTATTACGTAGCTAGCTACATTGGTATCTAGTCAGTGGCTGTCATGCTATTAAAGTTGAAAGTTGCTTGAAATGCTCTAAATTAATATGGAGAAAGCGTATTCTGACATATCGCGAAATCTGTATGAAACATTTCTTATTTTTTTTTAATTTATTTCTTAACTTGAGAGTTGGAACTCTCTTTTTTATGATTTATGAATGTTACAAAGTAAAATTATTTCATAATTATGTCTATGGTTGTGGTTCCATTCATTGTTATAAATTCATAGCTGTAATAAATTATAATTCGATTAATCAATTGATATATCTACAAATTAGTTCAGTCTCTGTTATAAATTATAACTCCAAATATTACAACAATAATATTTTTACGTACAAAATTACGTACGAGGTGTATAAATTATTTTATTTTAATATTACCACCATGGTCAATGGTCATTGTCAAAAAGAGTGAATATTTCCAGATACAATATAAGGTTCTGAAAGTTGCAAGTTTGTCTTTAATGCCGACTTAACAAAATGGCATGGTCGTAAAGACTACCAGTTTCAGTTTCAATTTCAATATAAGCAAAATATAGAGTGATAATTTCATTTAGTTCTAAATATTTCCACTGAAATCGGTTCCAATCGTGCGGTAGTGTCGCGTTCAGGAGTACCAAACTGCATGAATTGCATCCTATTCCCAATTTACGAATAGAATCTAGTGTCAAGAGAAAGTCCGCTGATCATTTTGTAATATGCCTCGACGCCTTAAGCATAGCAGAAATAACAAAGTATAGGTACTTCATAGGGCTTAGCTGTCCAAGATAAAATGTCCACACGCATACATACAGGCTGAGTTTGGTTCCACTCTACGAAGATAACATACTTTTCTGTTTCAACTATGTCAAAGCTGATCAACGTTATACAGCAAATTTATTTCAAACTATCAACAATGACTCATTCCAGCGACTTTATTCTTAGACATAACTCTCTTGCTTAGCCGAAAACAGCATCAAGGACTCCATTAAATGAGGCCTGATCATATCGTCCACATCTTTCTGGTACTCCTCGAAAGCCTCCGGGCAGTGCTTGTGGATGGTCCGCAGAGCCTTGAGGCAGTGGATGAGGGTCTGGTCTGGGTTGGCGTCCAGGTGGGGTCGTGTCCTCTGCACCCTTACCAAGCGGATGAGGTGAGGAACTGCTTCTAGTGGCACTATCTGGTGGGCCACATCCGGCATTACTGATAACCTGGGAAGAATACATTGAACATTTTTGAGAAATTTGTATTGGTATAATAGAGATGTTGAAACCCTAGGTGTAGAAATTTGGTGTTTGTGTAGTTGTGGTACTCAATTAGTAAAACATAGTGATTATTTTCGCTGTGCTATTTTCAAGCTGAATGTATATTTTTATTTCAATCGGTGCTTGTTACCTATTCTGTTACCGGGTTGAACAAATAACAAATACATTATGTTATCTAATAAAAAGTTGGTTTTCGAAAAGTGTGTGCAATGTGCATGAACCATATTAGTAATTCAATGTAATATTAGTATCTACAGCCGGTATGCTTGTAAATTCTGAGAAATTAAGTTAAACGTAAGCCTATTACAATTTAAATTTGCTTAGTTGTAGCCAGGTAAAAAAAAAGTTGCACTGTACATAGCGCCATCTGTTATCGGAAGGTCAACAACTTTACATACCTCGATATAGCCTCCGTAGCGTGGCAGTGCAGCCGAGCCTGCGCCCGCAACTCGGCGGGGCGCGGCGCGGGCGCGGGCGGGGTGCGGGTGAAGCACACGAGCGCCACGCTCGCAGCGTTTATAGACGACAGCATGTATACGCAGCGCGGGATGCGCGAGAGAGACGCTAGCAGAGACGCGGTCTGTTCCTGGAAGAGATAACTGAGTTAGGGCGGTATTACAGTAGGTAGGTGTCTGGCTTGGTAGTAAACCCGCTTGCAAAGCCCCGGGTTCGATTCCCGGCCGGGGCAGATTTTGTGTGAGCAATAAAGTTTGTTCTCGGGTCTTGGATGTTTTGTATCGAGTTTCCCAGTTGTCCATGCCGCGTAGGACACAGGGAATCCTAGTGCATGAGTGTTTGGCGTTTATAATAGAGATATAAATTAAATTCCATTCATCAAAGATATTTGTCGAAGTTCTGTGTCCCTTATTTGAGACAGATACCCATTCCACTCGTCCAATATATTTGTCCGAGATTTCTTAGTATATTTTACACAGTATTTTACGTAGTTTGAGAAAATGGAGGTACTTCGACCTTATGTGCTGCTATTATCGTTGTCATAATCTTTGATCAAATATAGCGGTTCCTAGGTGATTTGATAAAGATTTCTGGTGATTACGAACTCTAAAATGTAGAGATTTTCAAACCATCTTTTTTGTTATTGTTATTATTCATAAAAAACTAATTTAAAAAAATTACCTGACACTTTTTCGCGTAGAAATTTACAACAAAAGATGGAATATCCGCATGCGAAAATATTTAGATTTTGTTTGACACCCGATTTACTAAGACTAACTACAAGTTTTTACTGACACTTACTTGTAAGAACACTGATATATTCGGCCCACGACGTTTCACGGCGTCCAGAAGTTTCTCCACAGTTCTATGCTTCGATAAAACTTCGACAATGTCCGAGCGCGCATCCTCTTTCCTCTCAAGTTCAAGTTCTCGCACTAAGTTGACGAGACACGCCGTACAAAGGAGTAGAAGTTGGCAGCATTCAGTACGTGATAGAATACCTGAATGATAATAATATAATTATATAATACGCTAACTCTAACTGAACATGAGCATGATTCATGAAGTGATTATTAGATTTCATCTTCTTCAGGTTATGGCTTTTAGATTTATTAGTGAAGAGCTGTCAGCTGCGAAGAACTATTGTAATTTGGCGCCATAAAAAATTATCAAGCGATATTTAATAATTTATAAAAGCGCCATCTATCGTGTTTAATGCTCACTTAATATTTACATCCACTCTACGGCAGATGCCGCTACTTTAATTAGTCTTACTACTCAGCGGTAGATGCTGCTTGCAACTGCACATAACATGGCATAATTTCAACTTACCAGTAATATTGTCAACAATGCTATTCAAGTAGAGATGTAGTTGTGTAAGGTCGTAATGTCCTCTCAGCCACGTCGCAGTGATTTGAGTGAGTACTGTGATCGCTTCCCTCATCTGAGGTTCGGGGTTCGAACGGTCTGCGAGAATGTCTGAAAGGATTTCTATACCGCCTCCCTGGATGGAAAGAAGAAAATATTTAGTAACTAAGATGAATTATTTGCAGCTTATAACAAACTTAGGAATCTACACTCTTTAGAGCACTATACTTTTTGTAAAACACTTCCAACTTGTTATAATTTGTTTAGGTTTTGTTCAGCGAGCAACACAGATTCCGCGTTGCTCGCTGGGTTTTGTTCGACTACCCGGAACGAAAAAAAAACAGAACTTATGCACAGGTAAGTTAAAAAATATGATTAGGATATAGATTTAGTTTTTTTTTTGTAAACGTTAACCTATTCTCAGTTCTCACACAATTCTATTGTAAATTTAACATTACGGACAAGTAAAAAATATAGATAAAAAATTAAACGCTTCTGATTTTCAATCTTTGCTAGGTACAGGTAAAGGTAGGTACTTGTTATTTGTAAGGTTGCGCCTACATTTTGCAATTTTCGCTGGTTGATACCTACGTAGGCCGAGATTGGAGTTCTAAAAACAAGTTCATTGCTTCAAACAATAAAATTGTGTTTTGGCATTTACTAATGCCCGCTGGATATCTACCAACGCTCGATATAACCTGACGGTAAAACTTCCGGCGGGTGACAATCTCGTTTGGTTACCAAATAGAAAAAAAATAAAAACAAATTATTTAAATCTGTTAAGAATTGATGAATAATAATAACATCACAAAAAAATACAGACGAATTGAGCAACCTCATCCTTTTTTGGAAATCGGTTAAAAAAATCCTTAAATATAGGTACCTCTTCAAACTGTTTGACAGCATCACCGGTAACGCAGACAGTTGCCAAAGCTCGTAACGAAAGAGCCTTGATAGAACTCTTACTGCTCTCAATGATGGCCGTCAGCAGAGCCCTAGGGACTCCGCAGTCCACGAAAGGCAGTTCCGTGATTTCCTTCAGGATCTTGGAGCATTTTTCGTGGATGACAGCTTCTGGACCTTCGCTCAGCATAGCCAGGTGGCCTATTGACGTGAGGGTGCTCTTGAGGATCAGGTCCGATGGGGGCTCCTCGAGTATTGAGACTAGGGTCTGGAAAGACATGGATGGTTGAGTTAAGATATTTTTTAACAGCAACAAAGATGGCTGTTGCGAAATCTAAAAACGAACTTATTTAGTCAGTTTAGGAAAACTTGGATTAAATTGTATCATCATCAAAAGCAGGGAGACGTCCAAAAAAATACAAAATTATACATAAGTATCTACATATTAGTTTCACGTATTATACATTAGGCCTCAGAAAAAGAAATAAAGAAAACAAGTTCTATAAAATATTATATAGAAATGAATACAAAATTTATTTATTGTGTATAAAAGTGTACAAGAAAATAGTTGAAGCCCTGCCTGCTGCTTTAGAGTAAACTGTATTGCAGAAGGCAGTGTCTTTCCTTAAAATGAAGTCAGGAACAATATTATAAAAGACATAGACGACATTAGAAAATGTTCTGGATAAGTACCTACTAAGTATTCTGATAGGTAATTAAATATTTAATTTTCCTTTCATATATTTATGGTCGCGTTGACTACGAGTATACCATAAGTTAGGTTTTCAACTTGTAAGAGAGATAATACATGGATAAAAGATATAGGTATATAATTACTAGCTTCCACCCGCAGCTTTCATCCACGTTCCCACAGGAACCCTGAATTTTTCCGGGATAAAAAGTAGCCTGTGTTACTCTCTGGTCCACAAACTTTATCTATGCCAAAAATCACGTCGATCCGTTGATTCGTTACTGCGTAAAAGAAGGACAAACCAACAAACACACTTTCGCATTTATAATATTAGTAGGGATTAGATGTGCCCCGCGGCTTCACCCGCGAAATAAAAGTAACCTAAGTTACTCATTATAACATCAGCTATCTGTCAGTGAAAGTCCCGTCAAAATCGGTCCAGCCGTTTCGGAGACTAGTCAGCTTACCTTCATCTGTTGAACCAGCACAGCCTTCGTGGTCTCCATGAAGATGCCGATCAGAGTCTCCAGATGCTTCTGCACCAGCTGCCACTCAGGGTTACTCTCGTTCAGTTCCACTTTCACGTCTTCTCCTATATCTACCAGCTTCTGTAGGTAGATCTGGAGAGACTTCTTTATCCTGGAAAATATATGTTGGCATGAATATTTAAAAACAATTTGAAGTAAAACCAAGAAACAGACAAGAACAGCAATGCGGCCAGATAGTGCTGTCTCTTTCACTTCCTCGAAGCCCTGCCTGAGCTCAAAGCGGCGACTGCTCCGCTACATACATCACTTGCACACTACCGCGTATTTACCGAAGCTTCTGAACTGAACAGGCAATGGTTTTGAAACTATTTTTTTGAGTAGATGCGGCGGTGATCGTGGTCTAGCTATAGGTACACATATTTATATTATACAAGAAGGAATATTTAATTACCATAGAGTGCAATGGGACAGCGAGAAATATGTCTCCTTCGTGATTTCATTAAAGAGACACAATCCTGGGATCAAGACAAAACACCCGTGTTTTTCAATGGCGCGCGGTCCGTGATTGATGCCTAACCAACAATCATGCATTAGCGTCTAATGTGGCCTCTAAAAGTTGATGATGAATATATTATATAAAAAGTGTCGTCATACTTGTCCCAGCGCTCCGGCGTCTCCCCGGGCGGCTTGGTATTGAGCGTGATGCTGTGCGCCAACACGAATTCGTTGATGTTGGCCACCAGGAGACACACCTGCTCCTCACTGATCTTGCCCGATTCTATTTGTCTAGAAATAAAAGGTTTACGTAAACACCTCAAAAATTCGTTTAGGTAAGTTTCAAAAAGGAAGTCATCTTAATAATTTCGGGGCTGATATCGATAATAGCCTAGTTGGTTAAGGTGCCTTGTATAGATAACCAGAAGACGCAGGTTCGAATCACGTTGCAGCTAAATTTTCGAAATGAAATGAAATTAAATGAAATTAGTTTATTTTATTCTATTCTGCGCGCGGTTTTCACCTGCGTTCCCACAGAAACCGTGCATTTTCCATACTATGTCAAAGAAGGACAAACCAGCAAACACAATTTCTTGTAAAAGTTCCTGCCTTTTGATCGCGATCTCACCTGATAGAACGCATGACGCATGTCTAAAAGAAATCATTTCACTCTCGCCTTGAAAACTCCAGATTATGGCTATTGGGTAACACAGAAGCTAACAAGAATGTCATTCCATAACCGTGCTTCTCTCAAAAAAGTTACGCATGAAAATTGAGTAACCTAGTTCCTTTGCCAATCAATGCGTGTAAAAAACCCTGCTTCTTCTTATTCGCCGCCTAAGTTACATATAAACATAACGTTTATTTGCATATCGCTTTGCATAATCGTTAGGCATGAATAATCGCTAATTTGATGAAAACTGGTTCCTATTTCCTGCATTTTATCTCGTAACACCCAATCATTATATCGTATCGATATATCTTTCTCGTAAACGAGAATTCCCTGTCTATTATATAAATGCTTATTTAAAAACATATAACTTAGCTTAGAATAAATTCGTATAGAAACAGACCGAAAACACTGTGTCAAATTGGTTTAGTTTGTCGCCGAGTTATTAGACTTTCCAAACTACCTATCTAATAACAGGACAGTTTTAAAATATGAAATATATTTCATAGTGTTTACCGACACTAGTGGATGTTTACACAAATATATACATCACATAAATTTCGCTTCCAACAGGATTCGAACCTGCGTCTTCTGGTTATCTAGACCAGAGACACCTTAACCAACTAGGCTATAGGAGCAATCGATGTTGACTGCGAAATTCTTGAGATGATGTTTTCTTTCCAGCTTACAAGCCGTAGCTCCATCTAGCAGACCTCGCTTTTAGCGAATGTCTACTCCATTGTGATACGTTACAGTACCAATCAAATGGCAGTTTTAAAATAGTTTTCAATATATATTTTGTCGTAAATGAGAATTGCCTGTCTATTACATAAATGCCTATTTAAAAACTTATGCTTTAAGCTTAGAATTAATTCGTATAGAAACCTAATTCTCAAGCGAAGACGCAAAATAGTAGGTACTGTGTCAAATCTAATTTACCGCCAAATAACTTCACTTTCAAAATTATCCAATCACACGACAGAGTTTTATATGATTGAGCCATATCTCACCACCAATGTTGTGTATTTTTGTGTGCCTATATACCACCTGCGACGCAAGAAATCCTAGCGCAGGTAAATCTAGCCCCTGCCCACGTCTTGCCCACGCGTGAAAATTCCCACCGAAACCGTGCATTTTTCCGGGATAAAAAGTAGCCTATGTTACTCTCCGGTCCATAAACTATATCTATACCAAAAATCACGTCGATCCGTAGCCATTGCTGCGTGAAAGAAGGACAATCCAACAAACACATTTTCGCATTTATAATATTAGTAGGAAAGTAGGATAGTAAGATAAATCTTATACGGATTATTAATCACTCACCTCAATACATCGCTGTACTGGTGCACAATAATCTGCCCATGCGTCTGCACTTTCTTAATATTGCCAGTAATGGTTGCCGAGCTGACAGATACCATCGCTTTCATCTCCGCTCCCAAAGGCTTACTCTGAAGAGTGGTCATGCACTCATTCTCACAGGAGCTGATGAGGTCACAGAGCCAGTACTGGACTGGCTCCGGCTTCCTCTCGCAGAGACGCTCTAAGCAGGTCTGGTCTATGCTCCTCTCCCGATACAGGATTTGGTTTTCGTTGTTGAGTACAATTCTGTAAGCAAAGATTTCAGTAAGTGCAAAAAAGAAAACAAAGTAAAGATAGACCGTTATGCTTACTATCAAGCAAACGACCCTCTCGTCTTGTTATCAAATAACGAACGATAACGTTTCTTTATTCCACCATATCTTTTAAATGCCTGAACAGCGGCGCAAGTACGGGTCTTTTTGATCGATAAAATTGACAGTTCAAATCGATAAAGTGAGTTTTATCGACTTTTTATATAATTTATCAAACCTTGATACTATCGACAAAAGTTATCGTAGCTAGGTCGAATCCAAAGACAATATAGAGCTACTACAATACTTTACGATCAGACCTCGGTACTCGCAACATTCGACAAATTTATCGAACCGACTTCCGTACTTGCGCCGCAGATGTCGAGGTATGGGGTATCGTTAGAATCCTTACATAATCCTGAGTGACATTGGCTAGGGCAGTTTTTTTTTGTAACTTTGTTACGTCGCGTCGGCTTGTTCTTAGCTCTCGACTTGCTATAAGGTATTTCAACATTTTATAAAAAGTAACAAACAATAAAAATATAGCTAAACAGCGTGAGCGGTCTTCGCTACAAAGCGATTTCTTCCATGTTTATATGGATAGAATTTGAGATACAGCAATAGAAGTTGCGTGCATTATTCAACAGCCATTTCTATTGATCGTTTCGATTTCAGAGACTTCTTCACAATGTCATCGACTGATATTGGCAATTGTATAAACTTACCCATTGAAGTTGTCCAGTAAATTAACTCGTCGAGAGGTCTTCCTATCGCTTTTAGAATGCAGCCCGTTCATATATTCATGAGGAGCGAGCATTTTGGGAGTCGAAGTGCAAGCTAGATTGAGTTGAACATCCGTAAACATTTCATCATGTTTGAACTTCTCACGTTTGGTACCATGTGTCAGATTTTTATTAGGTTTGCAATCTGTTTCGCTAGACTGTTGGTCTTGGAACTGAAGAGGTGGTGTCACACCCCTCTCTTTCAACTGATGGTTATTTTCAGAATCAGCTTTTTCTTTCAAATCCATGTCGCTATCAGTAGCAACGAGCCTTTCATTGTAATGCGGAATCAGCATTTCTTGCTGAGGATAATTAACGATTACCCAAGAGTTTCGTTCGTCAGTTCTCGGAAGTCCAAGGGAAGGTACTCTACTACCGTTGAGTGTTCCACCGGCATGATTTTTCACTGGAGCTGGCTTCTCTTTCTTAGAGAACAGCTTGAAAGCGTCTTTTTTGTCTGCTTTGTTCCCCACTCGGTGTTTTGCTTTGGGACCAACTTTTTTTTGTGGTTTTAGATGGAGACTGTCCATAATGTTCTTCCCTAGCAAAGCTTTTGTCGGTTGGTGTACTTCTTCTTTCTCATATACTTCTTCGGCAATGTCATCTTCGTCAATATATCCTAGAGAATGGTATGCGTCTTGGATGTCTAATATTTGCTGGTCTAATCTTTGACCTTCAAAGTTGAGAGATTTATTTAGCCTATTCCTTTGGAACACTGGAGTTGTTGTGATCGGCATTTCATTTTCTTGGGAAAAGCTGCGCTTGTAATCTCCTTTCGCGATAGATGATCTTTCTATAGGCTTGTACGTAATATTCGATATAGGAGTTCTGTTTCTGGGCTGGTTGTTTACAGCTATTTCACTATTATCAGCCAATTTGATATATTCAAAGCTTTCGCTTGAGTCCGATCTGTTTTTTCTTGTATCCAAGTCCTTAACTTTTGCTACTTTAATACCTTTGGCACTCTCATTCTCCGGACTCGATATGAAAGACTTTTCTGGATACTTCTTAGATGGACTTATAACATTAATATTTTTATCAGGTACTTCTTTGGTATCATTTTGTATTGCACTTTTATTTGGAGTAATTTTTCTATTTACAGGTGGCGGTGGTGTTGTTGAATTTACTTTATTTTCCACCTTGTTGTTATTGTTAAGGCTATTCGTTACGTTCGACTTAGATTTGTTAAGCTTTTCTTTATTTACATTATTAGGTGAAAGATACTTTGGTTCTGCATTATTTACGTCGTCTTCCTTATCTTTAAGTAATTTCATGTGTTCTTCATCATGATGAACTTCATAGTACTTTTGTAAATCATACGGAGTCTGTATGACACTGCTGCTTCGATTTCGCGGCTTCGGAGTGGGGGCGCCATTACTGATAGTATCGGGTGCTTTCGGACTGTCAACAACATCCATTTGCGGCGTGTTTTGAAAATCTATCGCTTGCTTTACTGTGATGTTTTCATTGTTGTTAGAATCGCTGCTACTTGATGTTTTGTTCTTGGAATCATTGCTATCTGGAGAGGGAAAGTACTGTGAAGGAGGCGGAGAGCTATCGGAATCTGAAAACCCGGAATCTTGGCTCTTGTGGCTGCCGGGGCTGCCGTGCCGTAGAGGCCACTGGTTTATCGGCACGGCAGGTTGCACAATGTTATCTGCGCTATTGTTTATTTGTCCCTCCGGCTGGTTCGCAATCCAATGAGGCAATTGCGGCTCCCATTCTGATTCTTCTCTCGTACGATTCAAATTCAGCTGTGCGACTGGGCTTCCTGCATTTGGCGGTTCGTCACCCCACCAGACCTTGCTGCGCGTACGTTGGAAATTCGACATCCTGCAACAAAACAAATCAATAGATTAATCGTGGGAAGCAAAGGTGTCGTCGTGTGTAATGATCGGTCCCGGATGACGTAATGTCTTGGGCCATTATGAAGAGTTTAAGAGGTACGTAGTGTAGTGGAGGCGCGTGCTTCGTGGCGCGTGACGCCGTGGTTGGCCAAATTACCTACACAGTGTTTGTTTATTTTTTGTTTGATAGTCATGGGAATTCACGGCTTTTGTGTCTTGATTGCTTGCCTACCATATAAATTGAAAATGGGCAAACATTACTAGCTCTACTCCTTGAACAATTTATTTCACCATAAAAACGTACCTAAATAAAAAATTGCAGAGATTACTTAAGTCATAGCAAACGTGCTTCATGTTTGAACGTTGTACACTAAGATACAACGTTCAAATGCAAGCTGACAAAAGAACTGCAATAATAATATCAGTAGAATTCATCAGGGTCGAGCAGATGTTAGGAACCGTTGCAGGACCTATTGTGAACTCTGCAAGGGCTCGCATTGACCGTGATTTTGTCCCCTTCCGAACAACGATGTTTGGAATAACTGTAGATTTTACGAGATGAATCGGGTACATGTCTGAGACATAATGAAGAAGTTGAAATGGGATGGAGGGATACGCGCGCTTTCGTTGCGATTTTATGCGATGTCAAAGTCTGTAGGTGAGCGACATTTTTGAATGTGATGATGAGGTTAGATAGAACACTCATTTGCTGGTATAACGTGATTAGATTTAGAATTCAATAACACTGTTGTTGTAATATTCCCGTAAACATGATGCTTGCAACAGCGTCGAAATATCGGGTGCTCATCGCTCAATAATAATCACAGTAAATATCCCGTTACCAGTTATGAATCCATTGAATGAGTTGCCGACATTGATTTATACCCATGCATAGATATGTTTAATAACAGCTTATTTTGTAGCCTTATTTTACTAACAAACATTTTTTATTTGAATTTTTTCGATTTGATATGTCAAGGAGTGGGTCAACGAAACATGTGACGTATATAATTGTCCACAAAATAATTTTTTTAAACCTTAATATTACAACTTACAATAGGTAGGTACAAGTATAAAATGAAATTGATATTTGCATGGAATAGTTTATAAGGCGTAGCCACAGATAGTCTAATTTTTACCCAAAAAATACACGGCCCCCCACGCGGGAGAAACTGTACTTCATAATCCGTACAATAAAGCGAAAGTGTGTTTGTTGTTTTGTAGTTGGTTTGTCTTTCTTTCACGCAGTAACGTATCGACGTGGTTTTTTGCATAAATATAGTTTACAGGCCGGATATACATATAGGTACCCCTTATCCCGAAAAAAGAACGGTTCCTGTAGAAATCCATACACATGCGGGTGAAACCTCGGGCTGCGGCAAGTAATAAATGATATATATACCTAGTATACTATAACATATATAGATAGTATAACTGTACTACTATCACTTATAGTACAGTTACACACACTACCTATTATAGGTGCTGACTTAATGATTCACTCGCAAAAAGTGTGATCAATTTATATAAAAGTAAGACTTATTTAGTTCACGGTAATGATAATAAAGGCTTTTGTTTAATATGTATGTTTTTTCTTGACCACTTTTTGCGACACTAATTTCAATATATTGATAAATGTATGTGTATATTGAACAGTAATATGAACAGTAAAAAATGTTGTCCATTGTCTGGTTAAAAAAAATGTGCATCTGTTATAGATATATTTGGTATCCTATCAAGCGGCAAGCTGCATTGGGCTCGCGTGGTGGATTATGGCCCAGAATTTTAAAGGAGCAAGGAGAGCTGCAGGGTTATTTTAATTCATTCGGAATGATATCCGTGTCGGTAGCGACAGTCTTGATCGTTTATATTTCGGAATCGCATTCTGTCAGAGAAATTTCCCGTTTAATTTCGACAATTCAGCTGCATCAACACAGATATAAGTAATCCCGACAATATTTCTCTGTGGGGATGCGTTTCCGAGATATAAACGATCAAGAAAGTCGCTTCCGACACGGATACCATTCCGAGTGCATTAAAATAGACGACTCCGTAGCTAAGTTGGTAGTAACCCTGCCTGCAAAGCGAGGGGTCCCGGGTTCGATTCCCGGCCGGGGCAGATTTTGTGTAAGCATAAAGTTTGTTCTCGGGTCTTGTATGTTTGTGATGTGTATCTGTGTGTGTCCATGCCACCTGCGACACGGGGAATCCTAGTGCGGGGGTAAGAGAGTGTAAGTGTTAATATAAAAAAAAAATCACCCTGCTGCAGTGCTGATCGATGTATATGCTAAACCTAAATTGAACTGACTCTCAAGTTCAGTTGCAGGAATGCACTGATAGGTGTATATTTTCAACTTGACGGTAATAGCTAGCCATGCAAGCAGTAGAAAATGCCCTACCACCTTACGAAAACTGCGTATCCGTGAATCAATACCTATTATCCTTGTGGTGCGTGCGTCTGGTGCGCACACTACCTACGTAGGTAAAGGTTTTTGACAAGACGCGTTCGGAAGAGGTGCACCTCTTCTCGTGTTCCGTGAAGATACCATTCTTGTCTGTTTCTACTATGTCTCAACTCTGTTACTATTCCTTTTCGACAAAAGTGTTGTTTTTCACAGTATGGAAACCCGGTCACTGTGGTCTGCGGTTATCCATGACTCAATTCTGAATCACTTTTGTTATAACAAGTAAATAGCATCAGACCCTGTTCTGTCTTGTACTTTGTCACATTAAAAAGATATGTAATTCTTTTGTTTTTTCCAATATAGATTTAGGTTTTCTTATTGTGAGAGAGTACTTGATTAGAGTTAGGTAGTAGTCACTATTGCTCGCAGTTAGCATTAGCACTTATGTTAGTCAGTAGTACAATTATTGATTGGGACCTACTATTGTAGTGATTTGTATGTAAATTTTGAATTAGTGTCTGCCATTTACGATGTTGTACGAATACGGAATAAGTCAAAGGACTAAGAAATCTCGGAATAGCGATGTTGCATGAGACACAAAATACATAATAACACGTTAATGAACATCACATTAACACATAAAAAATTAAACTCACAAAAAATAAAGAATTTCTACAAAGATACTGCGTTTTTTTTTTTGCTATTTGGCAACGAACCGAGTTGGTCTTTTGTCTGATGGTAAGCATAACGCCGGACCATAACAATTGCATTGCCACTCAGAACTATAAAAGAAAAAGAAAAAAAAAGTTTCAAGAATTCAATGTTTTTTTTATAATCTAATATCTAGTAAAAAAGAAATAAGGTAAAAACATAATTTTGGGCTAAGAAACAGATTTCTGCCTATTTTCACTTTATAATATACCAGTCTCGTATATGTGCTTTGTACTTCATTTCTAAGAAATAATCATTCGCAGTAAAAACCCCATTTTAAGAATAAAACTTGCCTCACAGGATAAAAAAATAAAATACGTAACGGTGTAGTTGTATGTCATGTTATTGTCGCACTCGTTTACACTCGACGAGAATAGTGACTGACATAGTGGAAACAGAAAAGTATGCTATCTTCATAGAGCGGTACCGAATGCGGCTTGTTTGTGCGCGCCAGTACACATCCACCACAAGGACAATATCTCGATCTTTGATTATGAACTTACAGGTACACAGTACTGCCGAAGCAACGACACTAAGGCTGAGATTCAGTTAGGAATTTTTATTTTATACTGTTGGTAATAAAATAAGGATAAGAGATGAGGTAGTGTTTTTAATAGTGACGTCACAGTCATACGACACAGGTTTCAATATTTTTTATGTCATGTGACTTACAGAACGACGAAAATGGACCGATGGATATAAAATAGTAGAACGCGCGATTAGGCATTATAATCATAGACAATATGTTGTATGCAAGAGGCGAGTAGTGGATCCAAGTGGCGTTCTATGGGGGAGGCCTATGGGTTCAGCAGTGGACGTCTTTCGGTTGATGATGATGACAATATGTTTTGGTATAACCCATCTCATACATCACCAGCGGCGCGAGTACGGAACTCGGTTCGATAAAATTGTCGAACCGAAAAACTCGATAATTTTATCGAAAGTTGCGAGTACCGAAGTCGTCGTAAGCTTTTGTCGAAAATTCTCTTTGGATTCGACCCACAGATCAGTATATTCGACCTAACTTTTTTTAAATCTATTTTTAAGTTTAGTGGGATAGTGTATAAAAATAATATTTTATGATAATAATATATTACTTCAATCACCATATTTTATTTTTAAAATGAATTGGTTTAATATTATTCTAACATTGTGACTCTGTATACTGGTAAAAAATAAATAACAAAAAAGGTTTTCGACCATAGTCATATTATTTTATTATTCTCTTTGTTCATTTTGTTCATACTACCAAAGAGAATATAATCATAGTTCATACTACTTCATACTGTCAGACTTTAATATTATTTTCACAAACTACTAAGGGATACTACGTATCAGACGGTCATGTTACCTACATCGACGATGTATCGTTGCAAAGTTAGAAGATGACAGTTGAAACCGTGCTATATATACATATTTGTATACATTTTCATAGGTATGTTTATCGTACCTTGATATTTTCCTACTAGTTCTATTTGTAATATTATCTATTCTGTGCTAGTTCCTACTTCCTACACTATAGAAGAGTAAATAAAGATGAGAAAGTAAGAAAAAAAGAAACGAGCAAATGACTCAGTATTTTTTTAATACACATAATGACGTCACTAAACAATGTTAGATATAGTGTTTATGGCACACAAACAGTAAACACTTTGTTAGACGCTGTCCATTCAGTCCTTTTTTCACAGTTAACACATTTTAACTTCTGGTTCCGTTTTCACAAGAAATCTATGTAATTTAACGCCCTGTCGTTGGCTATCACACTTAGGAACACAACTCTTACGATACAGTTTGTTTTGCGGTAGTCAAGTCACGTTATTACTGAATATTATGTGGATTAAAAAGATTAATCGACGCAAACACGTGGCAAACACTTTGTATCAACACAAACACAAATCACAATATGGCCGCCGGCACCGGGCAGAGGCGGGCGGTGGCAACCGGCGGGGGTGAAGAAAGAGGAGAGACGAGACACTGACGTCATTTTCTAACCTTGCACCTCAATTCCCTACGGCTATAGATTTTACTAGGCAGATTAACAGGCGTGATTATTTTATCCATACTCCATCCATTCTTCGTCTCGTTATTTTTGTTTGATCGTATCGAAGTCCGTGAGATCGGGTTCTTCTTATGTTATCCTCGACACCTTGAATAAGTACCAAAGCAATTTCCTTCGAAATTCGGAAGAGAGTTACAAAACGCTCTTCAGAGAGTTCCAAGGGATTATTTGCATCCCGTAAGCCGCGCCTGTGCATCATCAGCGAATCTCTATCTCTATTGGGTCTCCGCTCTTCTGCCAGTAACAAAATTAAACCGAAGTCCATTTTTGCACTTATAAATGGCGTTATTCGTCCGCATCGACTTATATAGTTTTCATAAGTTTTCGGTTCGGACTCGATCATAGATAATTTATCGAGAAAAAAACCGTCATATTTCGCTCCTTTCGGTAACTTTTGTCGATTGTTTCACACCCACGTGACGGCTCGATAAAATCCACTTCATCGATTAGAACTGTCAATTTTATCGAATTTTATTATCGAACCGACTTCCGTACTCGCGCCGCTGTTTCGGCAATTTAGGTAGCAAGAATAGGTAGTGCCAACCTAATAAACATTTGAACAACGCAATTAGCATACACGCACTAAACTGGTGACCCTTGACGAAATACTCATGGTATATTTTATGCTAACATAGTTGTGTAAACTCTGCGCACCTATTAGTTAATGATCGTTAATTGGTTCGAGGTATTTGTGAAATTCGAATTAAGAAATCTCAAAGATTTCAAATCAATATTATGACAAGTAGTAAGTACGTCAACAAAAAAAAAACAATATAATATTAAAGATTAGATAATATTGTTTTTTTTTTTAATTTTTGTGGGCTTATGTGGTGATGTCTTTGGTGGACATAAGTAGTATTTATATTTCAAGGGTAAAACTTGAGAAACCGCTCCGAAGCCTCCTTCCTGGTGACTACTGTAATACTTAGACTTAAATTTTAATCATGATTGTTAGCATTAGAATCATTGTAAGAACTATTTTAAAAAAGAATACTGTTGAGTTCCTTGCCCTTCTCCTTGATCGGCCTATACCAATTTAGAAAGGGCACTTAGAGTAATTTATTTTAACTTTCATGAGTGCTCCCTTGGGGCCCATGTGAATAAAGCTATGAATATAAAAAATATATGGCTATTTATAATTTGGACAACGTTGTCAACGTTATTAATAATTTATTCATAACCGGCAGAAAATATAATAATAACTATAAACCTACATGCATTACCTAATAAATAAAAGCCACGAATGAGTATTTCATTTAGAAATAATACGGCTAGATACTAATAAAGGAGCTATTACGAAAAGTACCTACTTTAACCGAACCTACCCTCATGCGGGATAACGATTTTTCTTCGATGAGGTTAGATTATTAAAAAGTAAGAACTAAGAACAAAAAATATATTTTGAGAAAAATATTTGTTGCCATCTTAATATGTAGGACAGGTATGTAGGACAGTATGTAGGTTTGTTTTACCATGCCTCAATATAATTTTATTATATACCTCACATCAACATAACGCTATTGGAAAAGGAATTTAGTACCTCTGACCACAGAACATTTATAATAATACTTCTTCTTCCAAGAGAACTGGCATGCCACAAAGCAGTTTGTTTGTTTTTTTTACAGCATCGCATAGTAGTACATTCCCATTCATGCGCGAACCTTGGCGCGTAATCGTCGCAGCCTTTGAGTAGAGATAGACGGGGCCCTTGTAGACTTCCTTTGCTATTTTGTAACGCTTCAATGGAAACAATGCGTACGAGACATTGACTTTGAAATGTGACGCATTGAACCTATTTGATAAAATAAATGTTTATTTTTTTACAAGCTTTAATTTAACTTGCAATGTTTGTTTGTTTGTATGTATGTATGTTTGTTTAGGTCAAATCTTGCAAGCTAAATTTGACTCTCTTCCTGGTGTTCGATTGAGTTGAAATTTTACAAACATATGTAAGTCGGATGACCATGCAATATAATGCTGTCACAGAGCTAGTCTGATGATGGAGCCGGAAGGTGGCCTTTGGAACTCTGTATCGAAACGACATAACCCCATCGAGTTTGGGCTCGTTTGCTTCGTCTTCCCAAGTATTCTGATCGTAGATGATGTCCAGGAATGGAGCCGGAAGGGGGCCACGAGATTACATTACCAATTACGTATTTTATAAAAGCTTGTCTGGAAAAATATAATTATTTTTCCACAAAAAACTTGTTTCAATGGAATTGCTTCAAATTAGTACCTACTTACTTAGGTACTGGCTGTTTTTAATAAATTTATAAGCAATTTTTTTTTTATAATAGCGAATTAGCAATTCAGAACTAACAGCAGGTATGTACTACGTACCTGAAGGTATATGAAAAAATTGGCTAGAAGGTCTCATACCTATTAAATAAATAAAGTATGTCCATTAAAGTTCAATAATGCTTTGCAAAATTCGAGAAAACATACATACGTAAACAATTAAAATTGACAAAAATTACTGGCAAAATAGCAGATATAGGCGTTCATCAAAATTGACAAATTAGGTGTAACGAGAAATGGAAACACGTAAAGCGAAAGCATGACCGAGTTATTCCGATATTCCATTTACTACGCTCCATTAGAGACGCTCCAGACAAACAGACACAAATCAAATTTAATTTATTCTAACACAAATGCGGTTATTCACAACAAATGAGGTTCACCTACGAACAGTCATTCAGTAGGTAATTAAAATTTGCATGATAAATGTTAAGTATAATTTGTTCTTGACAACAAGTCGCTGGCTTACGATTATTTTTAAATTGAGTGCATACAATAGCGTAATACTTACTGATAATGGTCCGTTGAATTCATTATCTTTCTATGATTTTTCTTGCGTAACTTGCTTTTTTCTTTTTGATGTTCCTACATGTGGGAAAGGAACATCGAATTTCTAATGTGACCAATTACCAATTAACGATTTGTAATATTTAAACTAAACATAATATACTTAGTTATTACCTACGCTATTTCTTAGATGAAACGTTTTATCTAAAAGTATCATTATTATTTAGGAATCTAAATTTACTAAATAAAGAATGTGAGTAAAGCAGCCTAAAGAATCTATATTTTGAAAATTTATAAGCTCTTTTAAAAGTTGCGCAAGTCTATATTTATCATAAGATCGACGCCGAAGATTTTGACAAAGGTGAAGGCTATTATGATCTGAATTTTGACTTATTTAACAAATCAACAGTTGTAAATTCTAAATCGTATATCTTAATTTCAAAATAATTGTACTATAATCATATGTAATCGACACCACAAACCAATCATTATATTATAATAATATGTTATCTGTGGTATTTATTAAGTATTGCCATGTTTCAATTTTGCAATACGTTAAAATATCATCGTAGCCGCTATTCGTTGAAATAACGTGCAATTAATTTAACGATTAACCTAACGAGTCGTTTTAACCTTTAAAACTGCAGCTGTAGTTTTATCTTCAGCACTTACATTACATGCTATTCTCGTAGTAAACTCGTAGAAAATATGACATACAAATGCAGATAGCATCTAGAAAAAGTTCTGTGAAAAAAAAAAACAGGGTCCGAATTGATCAATTATTATCTTTGATAATGAAGTACCTATCTAGATAATGATCAAGATCTGAATATAGATTGATAATAATTATCTTTGTTATAATATATTATGCTTTTCGTCTTGTTCATTATTTTTAAGAAGTTGATGTTTCGTTAGGGTGACTTGAGCTGTGTATAAAAAAGTGGAGGATTTGTTGGTGTAGGATGGCACAAATTAGGTAGTCTGTTTGATCAAACTTTGACTTCATCAAAACAAGAATCTGGATTTTGTTTTCGATGCAAATAGTGTCCAAAAGATATGCAAGGGGTTTAAGATTTCTTGAATAGCGGCTTATCTCTATTTGATAAATTATCAAGAGACATAGACACTTGATAATTTTGAACCCTGGAAAAATGTATACATAAGAACATAATGTTTTATTCTGTATAGGTAAAAATATCTATATTTTTGGACTTATGACGACCATTCTTATGAGCAGACTGGCGTGGCGCTTACCACTGCGAAATAACCAATAGTGAGTTTCGCCATAAAATAAAAACGTTGGCCGTCAACTCTATCATATAAGTAAAGTCTTTTGTTGATAACTGGATTGCAAACAACTTATAAAAAAGTGTATACGCAGACTGCACCTGGCCGTAACGGTCGCGTGTCATCTGCTCGCTCCCATCCATACGCCACGCATGGCTGTACGGCACGCGTCCTGTGCCATGCTCGAATTAAAAAAATAACGCATATTGAAACTTTCGGATATCGAACGCTTTTGGATATTTTTTTGTTAAGTTAACCGACGAATTTTGACTGCCAGTACTATTTTAGGAAAAGAAGAGGAAGTGAAGACCTTTGTTGGCAAATTGTTCAAAACTTTTGCGAACTTTTGGCTGGCATGGATCATAAAAATGTACTGTTGTCGATTTTGTAATACTTACCAAACCCTGAGGAGGAGGTTCTAATTGAAGTTCGAGTGCTTTCTCAAGTTATTTTATTACGTTCAAGGATCGCTGTGTTTTCTTTTACAAGCTTTTATAAAAGTTTGATCTCTGTTTTTATGTCAGGGACAATATCCAATTATTCCTGACATTTTGCAGACTTGATTTTGAAGACAGCATAACATAGTTTTAAGAGCTTTTTTTTAAAAGACCAAATTTTATAGCTTTAGTTAAAAAATAGTTTTTTTTTTCTCTATCAACCATATCGTTCTTTCACCCCGTGAAGAAACTACTAACAATGGTATTACTTATGGAACACTAAACAATAAATTAAAATAGATTATTTATCCTGCAGTAATGACTTAATCAGTGTATGAGTTAATATGCGTTTGCGTTAAATTAGAATTGATTTATACAACATTCAGTTAGATGATTAGGCGGTAGTTACACAACGCTCATCAACGCACGACTACGAGTAACATGCTAAACCAGATTCTTTCCCGGCACCCGTCAAAACATCGACAAAAGAAAACCGTTATAGTTCACACGAACCGATCGTTTGTGTCATCACTACACGTTTTTCTTTTTTTTTCTACTGTAATTACGTTGGTAATTATAGTCTTTACTCCGTTGTAATAAAGATTACGCGGTCGTTGTGTAGTGATTTGATCTCTATGGTTACAGCCAGGTGTGAGGTCTTTTTTCTGCGTATGCGCAAGGGGAGTGTGCGCTTTAATCGCACTGTGACCCGGGCTTTATTTTGAAGCATGATGGATTTATACAGGCTGATTTAAAAAAAAATACATTATTTAACCTGATTGGCGTAGGATAGTAGAGTAATGTTTTTCGAGCGTGTGTGTGCAGTATGTCTATTACTTTGGTACGCACTGTATTAGATAGATTTTAACATTTCAGGTGACATTAGATTAATTTAATCGTGGTAATGACATCGCCTATGTCACTTAGGCTCTTATTAATAAACAGTGTTAATCCATAGTTTAGTTAAACTATGTTTTGTCTTTGTTGTTCTTTGACAATTTTAAACTGAATTGAGAGAGACAAAACATAGTTTAACTAAACCATGGATTAACACTGTTTATTAATAAGAGCCATAGGGTATAATATTTTTCTCTATTTTAAATTTTTATCCACAGGTGGGGTTTTTTTGTAATGCTTTGCTTTTTTTTGTTTTGAAAGCTCGTAACGTAGTATGTACAATTAGTGAAACAATATCAACATTGTTTACACAAGTAAGTGGAGCAATTGGTTCTGCTTAATTTGTCCGGTCCGTACCTAAACCACATCCAAGAAAACATTTTAGTAAAGTTTAAAGTACATAAACTTGAAGTTTGCAAAGTGACTCATTTTTAAGTAAATTAAAACACCTGTTTGTAGCAGGTGGAGAAAATAATTACAGAAAATTTAATCAGTGGCTATGATAAAATCCAACTAACATTATAAATGCAAAAGTGTGTTTGTTGGTTTGTCCTTCTTTCACGCATTAACGGAGCAATGGATCGACGTGATTTTTGGCATAGATATAGTTTATGGTCCGGAGAGTAACATAGGCTACTTTATATCCCGGAAAACGCACGGTTCCTGTGGGAACGCGGATGAAAACCGCGGGCAGAAGCTAGTTTATTATAAAACCCTATTTATTTTAAAACAATAAAGTAACGACCTAACGAGACAACCGTGTAGATTGCTTCTTCGCAGAAAAACTAGTCGTACTTTTTACCATCTTAGAAAAACAAACAGCTAGTTAAAACATGACTCGTTGCTATTACCTGATAAACAGTAGTTTAACTAACTACAAAAATATAAAATAATGAATAAATAATCATCAATAAATATAATAAAATAAAAATAGTAACGGATTATTAGATTAAGATTGTAAATAAATTAGTGTGTATTTTATTTAGTTATTTTAGTTTATGTTGTTTACTTTTTCTGTTATTATAATTATTAAATAGTATAAAATAAACCATAATAAAATCAATTTCTTTTGAAAATCAGAAATTGCCACAATACACGAGCCCTCTCCACAATCGTCGAGAATTGAAATAAAAAGTGTTGTGTCAGAAAATAAACTAAAGAAATATCTATACTAATATTTAAAAAAATGCGTTAAATAAGCGACGAACCGACTTCAGTGACAGACTACTGAACCGATTTAGATGAAATTTCTATGGGACCAATCTGAAAGTATATCCTTTCAAACAAAAACAGAATTTTTGAAATCGGTTTATAAATGACAGAGAACTGAGGTAACACACATACAAAAAATACCCCACGAATTGATAACCTCCTTTTTTGGAAGTCGGTTAAAAAACACAACGTTTGATTTTTTGTTTGTTTGTACCCTGTTTGAATCTCTGGAAATACCAGTCCGATTCTAAATATTATTTCAGAACTAGAAAGCTACTTATCCCCGAGTGCTATAGATTCCATTTTGACCTGATGCCATGTTAAGTCGCGGGCAGAAGCTAGTCGATTAAGTTAAACATGTGACATATACGTATGTCCACGGCACAGTAGCAGTCTGGTGGCCATTGTCTTCCTTTCGCAATCCGCTGTACAAGTCGTAAGCGTGCGATATATTTCTTATCATAAATTAATTAGCATGCTAAACGAGGTCATTTAAATACTTCAGCCGATTTGGAATATTAATAAAGCTATTCTCAGTTCGATTATAACGTCACGACCAGTTACTCCCAAAGATAAATTTTCCTTTCGATGATTATATTGTCATTTGGAAGTCATTATGATTAGCAAGTTCATTTTGTTGGTGGTAGGACAACTCATATGCGAGTGTCCGTCTGGGTGGTTACCACCGCTTTGCTCGTGAAGGCGGCCGCCAAGCAGTAATGTGCAAGCATTACTGTGTTTCGGTTTGATGAGCAGAGTAGCCAGTGAAATTACAATGGAATTAATACCTAATGTCTCAGGGTAACTAGCGCACTGCTGTGCCGCGCAGGCCTTTGTGTTTCAAAGTTCTGGGTGGCGCTGCAATTGTTATGGGCTAGCGTTATGCTCACCATCAGGCAAAAGACAAGCTCGTCTCGTTAACAAGTAACATAAAAAAAAAGCTGGACGATTTCAACAGTGCCTTATTGTCACAGTGGACTTCATGTCATATATAGGAATATTCTTAATTTTAACTTTTTAAATAGATCTTTCTAAAAAACTGACCTTAAACAGTGTGTAGGTATCATAACGTAGGGTTCCATAGTTATGCCTCCCTAACATCGAAAAGTTTCATCACGCATTAACAGAAATGAATGCTACCATGGAACACAAAAAAAATTACCTACTGATATCTAAAAACTTCACAGTGAAGATTAAACCCCATAATGGTGTCAAAATTTCTCATTCAAAATTTAAGAGCCTAGCCCTTGTCGTTGGAATGCTTTCCATCTGCTTATATCCTCCACTAGACGCTTCACCTCCTCGAATGACACGAAATCTACCTTCTTCCTGATCTGATCTAAGTACGATCTTCTCGGTCTCCCTCGACCTCTCCTTGCCCCTATCTTTCCTTCTATGATGGGCTTCTGTCGTATGAGATGGCCAAACAAGTTTCCTCTTCCTCAAATTTTAAAAAGCACCACGCTTTATAGCGTTAAGAATAAATTATTATGCCGCTCCCCTTTTTACCACGTACCCCAAATTTAAGTCGCATAAAGTTCTTCAACATCTGGCGTACCAAATCGATACTTTATTCGAACAATGCATTCGAAAG
This sequence comes from Crocallis elinguaria, assembly GCA_907269065.1. NCBI lineage: Eukaryota > Metazoa > Arthropoda > Insecta > Lepidoptera > Geometridae > Crocallis > Crocallis elinguaria. The sequence goes on from OU026076.1 coordinate 8,662,477, forward strand.
TTATCGATATTGTATCGATTTGATATAATCGATACGGACACAAGAGACGGAACTTCCGCACCCGGTAGAATGCAAACAATAATGAAAGTAATATTATATAACTGATGGGACGTTGACATCGCAAACCATAAATGCATTACAATGTAAGTAAAATTAAAAAATAAATAAACATCCGTAATAGTTGTGTATCAGCCGGAAGACGTCCAAGTTGGTGAACCTAGGTGTTCTCCATAGACCATAGTTTTTTTTCTCCTGCGCCTTTTTTGGGCAGGCTAAAGTCATAAGACCAGGGGACCGATTTTTGAAAGTCACGAGTGATTTCGATATCAGCGGTGACAAAATTCTCAGCGATAACTTTGAAATCACTAATTTGCAAAAGTCGTATTTTTGAAAGTCATACCCTGTTTACCAACATTCAACTATTTCTCAGCTTTAATCATAGACAAACTTATGATTGTGTTCCATTCAATTTTATTTTTTAAGTTGGAACCTGTTTTAAGCCAAAATTGGCACTAAATACCTACTCATATCTATGATATTGTTTACGAATGGGTACCCCCACTCGTAAACTATATCATAGGTATGACAATTTTAGTCACCCGCTGAGATTCAAAAATACGACTTTGTAAATCGATGACTATCGGTCATATCGCTGATATTTAGTCACTCGGTGACATTCAAAAATCGCACCCCATACCGCCTAGCATAGACCATAATGGGGGGGCCGGTTGCCATACCACGCCTGGCATGCGTCTTTGTGATCAGTGGTCACGTCACGGTACTTCACGGTGACCGAGGATAATCCTACATGAAAATTCCCTGCATACCTGTTAATTTAAAAAAAACTAAAGAATTAAAAAATATATTGACGTACAACGGGCCTTTTTTATTATATTTTTTTTGTAGGTTTAATATAATTGATAATAAGCGTAAAGTTCATATTTTAAGAAAATATACCCTTTTTCTGCAGTTCGTTAGTCTTAAGTCTTACTCCAAAATGTTTGTTACTGTCTAACGATTATTTACGTAATTAATCATGAAGTGCTGCAATTAATAAAGATGCTATAAGTAGGTACCTACCTATTTAACATTTGGTGTTGGAATATTAGAATCCCAAATTGATTACATCCGATTGTGCTATTAATTATATGTCAGGCCAGAATCTTGTAAGATTTAAGTTGTTTACCTTGTTTTAGATGCAAATTTACAGATATAAATTCTTCAACGGCATAACATCAGCCGGCATCGAGCAAGCAAACATTGATCTAAGTTGTTGTAGCAATAGTCATTGAGATTCGATACGTGTATAGCGCTTAAAATTCTGCGCGATTGTTGATTTTTTTCCATGAAATTCTGGAAGCCAAGGCGCCAACTTCGAGAAGCATTTGCGTCTATACTTTGTAATACGAAATTCAAACGCGTTATAAGATTTATTATTCGCTATATTTTACAAACGCTAGGTACCTTGAAATTGGCAAAATACATATATATACACACCGTGTTTGGCTGTCACTCTGGCCAGACCAATAGAAAAAACTCTATGATTGTTATTGATTAGTTGCAATTATTTTTGGCAACGTACCTACTCTAGTTTTATAATGCCAAAATTTTAATTACTGCCAGGTTTGGGCTATTATACATTTAACTTACGCTTGTACACTTCAGCTTTAGAAATTCCTTGAACTCCTTAACTTATCACATAAGACACGGTCGGCTGAATGCAGTGCCCCATAGGGCACGCGTCGGCGGCGGCACGTCGTGGCATATGGCCGATAACACACCCTGTGCACACGCCTTTAGAAAAAAAAAACGATCGCGCCACGTGCCAGTGGTTAATTTGTTTTAAATTAAGATCGTTGCAGCATTAATTGTTCAGCTAGCAAGCTTCAATTTGCATTTTATCTGTCAATGGTTAACTTCACGATTCATCTCTAGATTGGAAATTTGACACATTTTGACGTTTCAATTGTAAGATATTTTGTGTTTGAATTGTATGTATGGTATTCTAAAATAAGTTCCACGAAGTTCAAGTCGTTCACTCGATGGTGAACGTTACGCCTATACATATACAATGTCAAACTAATTACCTTAGTACAAAGATACAGGATTATTCTATTTTACAGTGCAAGTTTAATGTAATTATTCCTTGATCAAGATCAAACGGTTCGACCTTGACGTTTGTCATTGGCAATGAATTGATTAAGAGTTTGACATTTAGTCGTAACGGCGGCAGCTGCAAACCGCCACCGCCGTAATTATCAATTTACTTGTTCGAGCAGATGCTTGTCCGTGTATGGTGAGCTTTAATTCTGCAAGCGTGCCAAACGTTTGACGTTAACATTTTTTCTGAAAATAGCCGGTAGTTTTATGGCCAGTATTTCTTTGGCATAGTTGTGTGAAGCTTGTTTTTTTATGTCAAATTGTCTTGCCGTTTCTGCAGTGCCCAACTGTTTATTATTTGCGTGTCATCATATTTTATTAAATTCTCGGTAGGTTCTTGGTATCTCAATCTCACCTGCAGGGCTATTCCGTATCTCGGTTGACAACTCAAAGTGATGATCACTTGGCAAAGTGTACAACGATGAACTGTCAAACAGCTAGTTTCGTATTGGCTAACCTCAGTTATCAACTTGGATGACGTCATGAGCACCGAGTTTCGCGGTTAGTCACTTGTTAGTCACCATAACTCATTTTGACAGATGTTTCTGTATCGATAGTTTAAAATTGCGATTATGTAAGCATAGTGGACATCAAATTTGTTAATCACCGAGGTTTGTGATAGACACTACCCAAAAGCAGTGTTTTTTAAATTCGAGTGATTAACACCGTCGATCGACAACAACGATTTTGTTGTGATAGTGATGCTGGAGTATTTATTATTATATATTTTATGATTAGATGGTAGGGCTAAGTCTTCTGCGAGTTTCCGTCTGGGTTGGTACCACTACTATGCTCGTGAAGTCTGCTACCAAGCAGTAATGTGCGAGCATTACTGTGTTCCCTTTTGATGAACAAAGTAGCCAGTGAAATTCAGTGGCTTATGCTGAGAATTAATACCTAATGTCTCAGGGTAACGAGTGTACTGCAGTGCTGCGCAGGTCTTAGTGTTTCAAAGTGTGAGTGGCACTGTAATTGTTATGGGCCGCCGTTATGCTTACCATCAGGCACAGAACCCGCTCGTCTCGTTATCCAATAGTATAAAAAATAATTTTACATAATATTAGCTGTGTCCCGCGGCTTCGTTCACGTAGCCTAAGTTACTCCTTGTAACATCAGCTATCTGCCATCGAAAGTCAGGTCAAAATCGGTCCAACCATTTTGGAGATTACCCGGAACAAACAGACAGACAAAAATTTAAAAAATGGTTAATTTGTTGTAGGTACCGTATATACTTTCATATGCATTTGGTAAAAAGCTGTTATTTTGATATTACAAACAGACACTTCAATTTTATTTATTTGTATGAGTTTTTAATTTGCCTCCTTTATTAATTCGGTATCATAACCTACTTACTTTATTTACTATCACTAAATTTCTAATATTGAACTAACTTTTAAATAGTAATTAATCGAATGTTGCTCGAATGGAATGAAGATTACCTACGTAATGAATTACTATGAATTTTACCCAAAGAGTTTACATATAAAATATTTTACCATACATAGTTATAGTATAGTCTGTGATTTTATTTTACCGCCACTTTATCTTAAATACACCGCCTAAAATGAAATGTCCTCAAAATGTTCCACGCACAACCCTCAAAAAGCATTAAATAACTTAGTCGTATAATAGTCGATAGAAAATAGTGTTGCGCTAGTGAAGTCCTGAAAGACACCGTTAGTCACTATAACCAGTTATCCACTCAATGTGATACGCAATACCAAAGTTATGATAAATCAGTTGACATCAAATGTCGGTGTACAACCAGACTCGGTTGATCACTAGAAATGTAAAAGATAGCGAATAGGGGGGCTGATTTTAAGTGACGATTGCGGTTTACGGTTCATGCTAGGCCTAGGTACCTACAATGAGACTCTGGAGCCTGCCAACTGACAGGTGGGATCCGGCAGTCGCTTAGTACCTACCTATATACATTATACAAGCCACCGCCGTCTAAGGATCGATTTGTCAACATGAGAGCGTAGCTGCCATTTTCGATTTTTGTAGTACTATCACCTATTGAATATTTTATATTTATGTGGCTTACGTTTGTTATAAGTACAATATAGGTACTAACAGATAGACAATAGTTTGGATTAAAACAGGGCGAGATTAAACATGTTAAGAAAAGAATACTTAGCGTGTTACCACAAACAAACAACTCTTAGACGCCTGTTTAGCTAGACAGCGTCTAAAATGATTAGAAATGTCACAACAGAATTGTGTTAGACAACGGTCAGGCACTATTTACTTAAATCAAGATTTTTGGTGCTCATATTTAACTGCGCGACAAAGGCATGTGTAGGACTTAAACGCAGTATTCAACACAGGTTTAATGTGTGTTTAATTTTTTTGTGGTAAGACCGTAAATGTTATGAATTTACTAATAAGCACACAGTTGTTGACACTATGACGCTATCAAATACCACATTCCTATACATCTGTATCGTTTTCCCGCAAAGGAATTGTCTTTGTCCAGTGCTCTCCAAAGTAGGCAGTGTTAATCACGCTCCTGGAATGTCAGGCCACACGTGCATGGAGTTCGCAAGTCCACTCGCGAATAGACACGAGTTCCATTGCTGTAAACTTGACTGTAAAAAGATAACTCTATGACTCTATGTATAGACTGTAAATGTTCCTTTATGGAAACTCTTTGGTTCCTTTCCTTAGTAAGTTGACTTAAGACTAGAGTTACCAGATCAAAAAATGAAAATTCTAGAGTAAATACCGGGTTTTTGTAGAACATTCCGGTCTTTCTTTCATCAAAACCGGTTTTGATGTTAAGGACACACGTGGTAACAAACATTCACATAAACTTTTAAATACATATTAGTAAAAGCCTAGGAAGTACGATAGGAAGTAGTATAGTAGGATTCACAGGGAGGAAGTCACTTTCAAAAAATTAACTGAAAACGTTTTTGACATGATTTGAGTTGGCATTTCTATTTATGTTATTGGTTGCCGATCCATTCGATTCCGATCCATTGTTGTTTACTTTATAAGTCGAGTTGAAAAACACGGACCTTAGATAAATAACGAATCATGCAAGTTCAAGAACGTTTAATAAAGTTAGTGACCGCATTTGAAGCAATAAAAACTGATCTCTGAAAAAAAAAAACGCAATTTCCTATATCAACAACAATTACCTGAGATAGATTGTTTAGTTTTTATGTCGGTTCATTAACTATTAATGTTGACATTGTCAAGTTCCTATGAACTCTTTGCACCATGATTCATAGTCTTCAAAGAATGTAGCATAGATTTCCCATTCCCATGGTCTATTGGTTTAATTCCATAAGTTCTATATTATTCTTTTGCTACGTTTACAACTCCTCTCTATATGAAGGTTGCCTGTAAAAAATTGCTTATAGCAATAAAACAGTCTATTGTACAACCTTATTTTATTTGTGTGTAAATTCAAAATTGTTATTTCCATTGTACTTTTTGGTGATTAGTAAGGAGTTTAACAAATCTATTTGTCTATGCTTTTATTTTTCACCGTTTTTAACACGTGTCGTGGCTTTTTAGATAGAGGATATTTTTCTTTTGTTTCAGTTAAATTCAAAATTCGGTACATGACGCTCGCAAAAATGTGGTAGGTAAGCAATTGCCATAAAAAAAAGTATACTTGATAACAAGTATTTTTGAGCAAGAAATATTTTCGAAACACCTGTGTTTACTTAAATTGATCCAATCCACACGGGTTTGTAACATAAGTTATGTTATTTGGTAGGTAGGTACTTCAACATTATATTCATCGACTAGTGGACTTCGAGTACCTATATATGGATCCCACATACATACACGAGCCCTCCAATTCACAACATTCCAATCCCATGTTCCAAAAACCGCTCGTGTGTGGCAGTGATAGAAATATTAGCCACCATACACGAGCGTTCCAAATCCATCGCTCCGCGCTTCGTGGATTGAGTGGAACGATGGCCCAATTTCGAGCCCACAGACGGGCACTCCATTCCGAGCGCGCCATCGCTCTATTTTTCGGTCATTCTGTATCTCGAGTACTGGCAACTGACCGCGAAATGGATTGTCGTATTATCGGCCACTAACGCTGAGTTAGAACGTTGGATTCGAAAATTTCGAATTCTTATTAGAAATATTTTTCTATCATTCCACGTAATTCATCTTAGTTTCCCCATACACGAGCGATATTTTGAACGTTGGATTGGAATGTTGCGGATTGGAGTGCTCGTGTTTTGGACTCTTAGAAATCCAAACGTCCCAAATCCCTTGTTCCTCGTTAGTGGCCGATACGACAATCTGTGGGCTCGAAATTGGACCATCTGTCCCAGTCAATCCAGGACCGCTCGTACTCTAAAATCCATTTACATGAATAAATAATGTCAGAATGTCCATTTGGTTTTGATCTTGTTTCATCTATTTTCCTGATAAAAAAATAAGTACAGATAACAAATTTGGCTTTGTTCTCCACACTTGTTCTCTATCTAATCTTAGAATATATAAACAAGATCTATCAGCCATCTTGAGATTATTACAATGCTTTTATGTGTTGAAAACTATATTATCTTTTTAACAAAGTATGTAGGTAAATCTACTATAATATAATTTTATTTTATTTTATTGTTCGCTAATTTTTGCAGTAGGAAGATTCAAATAACAATAAAATAATACTCATTATTATTGTACATACGCCGTTTCTCATTCTAATATCCTTATATTAGAACTGTTAATTGTTATTTTATATAGGTATATAAGTATTATAAATAGATTAGAATTTATGTTGTTAGTTATAATGTAGGTACCGTTATTTGTTTTTAGATTTATACGGAAAAATAGAAATAAAATTTCTGTATCGTAAAATGAAAATATGTTTTTTTTTTTTTTTTGAAGGACCGTGCTGTTGGTCTTGCGACCTCTACAGCGTCACCGGACTGTTGGAGAGCGCAGAAGGCGCTCAGCCCGAAAAAAGTGTGTTTGTGGCGACTAGCGCAAGGGCACCGCGTGGGATCGAACCACGTCGGTACGGACCTCGGCTTGGGCCGTCGCCGTGAGAAAGGGAGGATCGGGAGAGAATAGCCCCGGCCGCACGAGTGCAACCGTTTAAACTAGGCTCTAATCTAGCTAAAGCTATTTCTCGCGGGCCCGAGGTGGGCTTTCGCGGAATTTCGTGTATGTGTGTGTGGTGTGTATGACTCTAGTTGCCTCGTTCCAAAGCTTACACCATCGAGAAGAAGGGCAAGAAACTCGACGGCGGAGTGAAGCTCGGTCCCTACAACCTAAGCTATCTGACGAAGAATCGTCCTCGCCGGCGAGGACGATGACTTCTAATTTGGTACCCAATACCAATACCGAAGACTGAAGGTCCACCTGCACCAGCATATGAACTGGTGCTAGGGTTTGAGAGCACGGGCGAACCCAGCGCGGCCGACACAACGGCCGCGATGGAATCGTCCGGATCGCCCAAGATATGCCGAGGGCGGCGACGACGGAGCGGGGGGACTGTCGGGACGTAGTTGGCCGCTTGGACCACAAGAGGGTTGGGGTGATGGGGAGCCTTGTCAAAGTGACGACGGCTGGCGTCCTTCATATACTGAAGGATAGACGGGAGTTCTAAGTCGCAGTGCAAGTCGGAATTGCGCTGATAAGGCTCAGCGCCGACTGCTTTGCGAATAAAGCGATTCTGAATCACTTGAAGTCTATGGATACGGTAGGATGCGGCATGAGCGAAAGCGACAGATGCGTACGTCATGACGGGTCTGATGCAAGTTTTGTAGAGTGTCAGCTTATTTCTAAGTGACATCTTACTCCGCTTGCAGATCAGAGAATGAAGGCGGCCTAGGAATGAAAATATGTGTTCATTCATACATCTATATTTTAATCTTATAATATATTTGATATAGTCCTTAATTATTAGCATCAGAGATAACAAACCTCCTCCACTATCTTGTGTACGAGATCCTATTTTTTTTTTTGTTAAGAGTACTAATTAGTAGCTGCAGTACAAATTTACAATATCTATGGACGAACTGTGCCTGCTTTGTTTCAGTGTAAAGCGGTAAAACCTTTATTGTGTTCAAACTTATAACGCTTATTTTTATACAGTATTAAAATACAGCGGACAAAAATGTATAGAACGTCCACCTCTCACTAAGCGAAAGACATAGCGAAAGCATTAGACATCCTACATACGCGAATAAAAGTTTAAAAAGATCGATGTTCATTCATCAAAACTTTTACTGTAATATTTTAGCAAGCAACAATTCAGAAGCATTACCCTAGATACCGTCCAACCATACAATGGCTCATTCTCATTAGCTGATGTAGAACTTCTAGCTTATAGAAAAACAACAGTTACTGGAATGAGTTATTAAATCAACTGATTCTTAGGAATGCGCCAAGTGGGGTGGAAAGATCAACTCTTCCGAAGCCAAGCTAAGTTTACAAGTCTTATGGAATTGTGAATGTTGAATCTGAGAAACGCTAGCGTTTGATAAATAAGTTGTAACTTGTTTTCACAACTTACTCTAGCTACAATACCCATTACCCTTGGCGCCGACAGGATTTTTTTCTTGGAGGTATACATCTAAACAAATAAATAAAATTGAAGTGTCTGTTTGTAATATCAAAATAACAGCTATTCACTAAATGCATATGAAAGTATATACGGTACCTACAACAAAAGATTTTTTTAAAATTTTTGTCTTTCCATCTGTGTCTGTTTGTTCCGGGAAATCTCTGAAAGGGCTGGACCGATTTTGACGGGACTGTCATTGGCAGATAGCTGATGTTATAAGCTATAAGAAGTAACTTAGGCTACGTGGGCGAAGCCACGGGGTACAGCTAGTCTGCATATAAACACTATAGGAGTATAGATACTAAGTATTGAAAAGGGCAGTGAAGGTGATAAACAAATTTGGACAGCAACAAAAAAAGTTGTTATGTCTTTCTGTGTACTTTCTTTCCTGACAGTGGATTGCAAGAGCATCCCCTATTACCCTTGCCAGCACCCTTGACTGGTTGTTAAAACAAAATGTAATAGTAACAATTTTATTATGAGTCGTAACACTTGTAATTTGTAAATAAGAAAACTGGTAAACTGGACCTTCCTCAAGAACACCTGGGAATAACAACCTTGCATCGATAGATGCTCCAGCATCGGTATTCTTGTACTTGCAGCTTGCAAGGGTGGCAAGGTGCGATGGCTATATCAGTAATGAATTTTAATCGAACAAAATGTTGAATAACAACGAAGTAAAATGTGTATTGGAATTCGTAGTCTTTATATAGATGTATATGTTTATTCTATTTCGATGTGGGAATGTTTGTCAGCTGCAGATTATTTTCAAAGTTGGTACCGTGAGAATGAGTTGATATTATACGCCAAACTCTTTGGCCTGTGAGAATATTGCGAGCCATGGACCATGGTGGATCCGTGGCAGTTGGTAAGAAGCTGCCTGCGGCCCCGGCTTCGATACCCGGCCGGGGCCAACTTTGTTTGATGAGCTCAAAGTTTGTTCTCGGATCTTGGAAGTTGTGTTGTGTTTCTGTGGATGTACATGCTATTTGCGACACAGAGAATCCTATAGTGAGGTGTGTTTTCATTTTTTATTTATTTTTTATTTTATTTGGTAACGAGACGAGCTGGTCGTTTGCCTGATGGTAAGCATAACTCCGGCCCATAACAATTGCAGTGCCACCAAGAACTGTGAAACACAAAGGCCTGCGCGGCACTGCAGTGTGTTCGTTACCCTGAGACATTAGGTATTAAGTCTCATAAGCCCAGTAATTTCACTGGATACTCTGCTCATCAAACCGGAACACAGTAATGCTTGCACACTACTGCTTGGCGGCCGACTTCACGAGCAAAGCGGTGGTAACAACCCAGACGGACACTCGCAGAAGAGTTAGTCCTCCCACTAACCTGTGTGAAGAAGTCCTGTGCAGTAGGTAGCTAATTGTAGTTCTAGAGGGGATGCAGAGTGAGAAGGGCAGAGTGAGCACTTACCTACTCAGACTGGACATGAAGTTTGGCGCGGGTATACCTACTGAAATATTATTTTCTGGGTGCTGGAATTGTTATTGGCAGGTGTTGTGTAGGCAAATGACCTGCTAGTCTCGTTATTTAGTACCTAGTATAAAAAAAGTATAAGAGTTTTCAAATTTCTGTGACCCTGACTATACCTCTCAGGAAATTGATAACGGTTCCGACTAAACCGGCGCAGTTACCTTTATCTTTAGTGGAAAACCTCCAAATGCGAGGCAAGGTGTTGTTACCCAAGTATATTTTCTGAGTGAGTCATACAGTCATTCATAGCTCATAGCCAATAGATTTGCTACTTCTAGACTTTTTTTTTTCTTTTCTTTTCTTTTTTCTTTTTCCTTTATGGATTACGTAACACACACACAAGGCACAAGATGCCTCTTCAAGAGATTAACTCTTCAGTGCAGAGATGGCCAAGGAATTAAGAGGAAGGGCTTTGTCACTGTGACTATAAACCAGAAGACGTTTCAAGATCGTTCGATGAAGATACTTTTGCTATTTTTTTATACTACCTGCCAGCTACCTGTTGGATGAGTACTGAGATGTCTGGGGTAATATTGGAAATAAATGACAAACATGACTGACTCGGCCGTAGACTAGTCTTGGATCATGGATGTGACTTTGACTCGACTTTGACGATTACAATACGTACAAAACTTGAACTTTGTGGCTAAATACGCTAATCGAGTAGAGCTCGCCTCGTTCCAAAACCGTCGAGAAGGAAACTAGGTAGGCACAAGAGAACTTTTCCACTACTTTCAATGTATGACACTTTATAGACTACGGCACAGGCCACAGCCCACAGTCAATCACAATGTGCATACCTACTGCATACCTATATTATAAATTACTTAGGTATTTATATAGTAGGTCGTAGTAGCGTGTGTAATGCGAGTATTTATCCCTGACATAACACTCGAGTGACCAAGCAATGATTCACTGCATCATTTGATTCAAATTCTAAACTCGATAGTATATGTATTTACTGGATTATTAATGATGTCCTAGCATCTGCCCGCGGTTTGCACCCGCGTTCCCACAGGAACCGTGAATTATTCCGGGATAAAAAATAGCCTACGTTACTCTCCGGTCCCTAAACTATATTTATGCCAAAAATCACTTCGATCCGTTGCTCCGTTGCTGCATGAAAGAAGGACAAACCAACAAACATACTTTCGCATTTATAATATTAATAGGATGGTAGGATTATTAAAAATGCAATAATAATTTTTTTTAACAAAACAAGTCTATAGTGTTTTTTTTGACATGTTCAGTGGCATACGTATAGTTGATAAAACGTGTTATATTAATTTCGTCCAATATTTCTATCACTCCACGTAATCCATCTGAGATTCTCCACACACGGACGGTTTTTGGAATGTTTGCGTGGAATGTTGTGTAATGGAGTGCTCGTGTATGGGGGCTATAAAGATGTTGACCAGAAATCACTAGCCACGACAAAACCCAATGAATTACTATTTATTTTCTGCCATCACTACGATGTCATTGTTTTAATAGGTAGGCAATAAAGAGTTCTTGCGATGACTATCATTATTCCTTACTACCGTTACCAATAAGCTAAAGCGGTGAGTCTGTGCTTGAACTTTACATCTCCTACTAGGGCTGTGCTACCATAGTAGTAACAGAAAAATATGTTATCTTCATAGAACGCTACCGCCGAGCGCGGCTTGTATGTGCACTACGCACTGCCTCACTCAAGCCTCAGTACAAGAACACCTCGGACTGCCGCCAGCACCGTGAGCGTACAGCTGGCGGCTGACACTAACACATAGAGTCCTCGCCACGAAAGAGGTCCCGTAGAGGGCGCTGTAGTAGCTCAGACGTATGAGGCCAACGATATTCCGATTTTCTCTTCCACGTATTTATTCAATAGCAGAAAGCTTTTGTATATTTAGCTAGTATCAAGTGTTAAAGAAGTAATCTCAAGATTTAATTATTAATGAAGGCGAAGTGGGCGATTTTAGTTGCTCTTTATTCCGCGGGACTTCTTTCGTGGCGCGGACTCTACAAGCCGCGTTCAATATCGCTATGACGATAACATACTTTTTATTTTATACTATGGTGCTAGTCACGACGCGATACCGTCCAAGAATTGTAATGAATCAATATGCCGATCACGTTGATGCGACGCTCCCGGGCATTGGCTGTTGGCGGCTACCGAGCTACATGGAGACATGAGGAAGTACTACAACAATTAGTACTATCGTATAGGTTGAAGGAGTCACAGATTTTAGAACAAAGTAAATAGGGCGAGTTCCTGCCAGTAAACTGTAAACTGTTTGGAGGCAGGAGCTGGCGCTAGACTGACCGAAATAGCGGCCCTTATTATCGGAGAACAAGACTCATTTTGGGCCACTGACTCACTGCGCCCTCCGAGTTAGTTAGTTTTTAATTACTTATCTATTAGCATTAGTGCAAGAATTACCTATTGTGCATTATGTGTTTACGGCATTAGTGTAAGAAACTTGGCGACCTTGTGAGGATCCATGGAATTGGAGTGCATTGTTGGTAAATATTTATGGTAAATGTTTTAAATGGCGGAGTGATCGCAGAGTGATTTAAGAATTATAAATTAATTTAGTTAGCTAAGAGAACATATAGGTACTACAAGTTGATGTAACAAATGTTGTGACTGCCCTAGCCAGTGTCACTCGGGATGATGTAAGGATTCTAACGATACCCCATACACCAACATGTGTTCAGGCATTTAAAAGTTATGATGGAACCAAGAAATACACGTACATACATGAACCCTTAAAAATATTACACTCCTTTTTGTGCAGTCTTGTGTACGACCTTTTTGAAAGATAAAGGTGGGAGTAAAAAGGTTTTATCAAAAAAGAGCGTTCGATATATTATTATTATAAGAACATTGTTGAAGTTTTGGCGGGAATGCGAAAATGTGCTGTTGTTGTGTTTGTGTTATTTACTAAAACCTGTGTTTTATCGAGTGTTAATGTGTAATAATGGTGGATTATTAACCATTAAGTGTTCGTAAACGTGCATAAGTGAAAGGCAAATAGTACAAAGACGAAAAACGTGTATTTTCGTATTCTATCCAAAACTCCATCGAAGCTTCAGTAAAGTATCCACCGCTTTACTGAAGCGTCACTTCGACTCGACTGCGCCTAGACTAAACTTTAACGTGACTTTGACGACTTTTACACACCAAAACTAGAGATTTATTACATATTAATATATTTTATATAACTTGACACTGGCTAAATACGCAAATCACGTGGGGCCAAAAACAAAACAAAAAAAAAAACATTTGTTCCAAGTCCAACACTGGTAACTACTTATGGAATATAACACAGAAAAATTGCCAATTTTAAACATGTAAACCTCTAGACTGCATAGAGTAGACCCGTGAATGGACTTGTTCTAGAGTAGGTATTATGCAACACCACAATGCAACACACATTGTTAGAGATTCGTGCTAACGCCCTTGTCTCTATCATGAAGACTGACGTATTGAGAGCGTCAAATGTCTAGCAACAATTGAATTAGTGTTCAAAAACCATTCAATTTAGATACATATTTTACCAAAGCTATTTGCGCCGCTTGGGCCACTCGGCCGAAGAAGCCGCGGCGGCAGATATAATTTGTGGATCAGAAACTAAAGACGATCTCATAACAGTCCTGCACTTTAGGATACAGAGCTACTAGCACTCGGCCAGTACGCACCTAAAGAATTTTTAGAAACGGACCAATGGTTCCAGATATTGGCTGTAACAAACAAACAAAAAAAAAACTGTATCGCTTCTTAACATATTAGTGTCTCTATGATAAATAATAAATTATTCTTTTCTAAAATAGGTACAACAAAAGGTCCGAACATTTTCTATTCTATTCTATTTACAAAGGAATTAATAGAAAAGGGTATACCGTATAAAATTAAATCTTTTGTTTTTTGTTTTCCATAGCCCCCTCTTGTAAAATCTATGAATATTCCTATTCATAGATTTTACAGAACGTCGCCCCTATTTTATAAAACATTATCTATTTATGCGTCTATTTTAATTTATGCAATTCAATATTATAAGGACGGACATAAAAAGCGTTGTGCATTGTGATGATAATAATTTTGACTAAAACTGTTAGATATTCCTGCTTAGATAATTCGCACAAAATATATGCTATATCCAACGTCGCGCTTGATTTATTTATTAGCTGTTTCCCGCGGCGTCGCACACGTAGTCTAAGTTACTCCTTATAACATCAGCTATCAGCCAGTGAACGTCCCGTCAAAATCGGTCCAGCCGTTTCTGAGGTTAGCCGGAACAAACAAACAGAGACAAACATTTTAACAATTGTTTGTTCGTTATAGATAGGCTAGATCACAATCTCCTGTTTACCTACCTATATATTGTATTACCTACTATTCTTTACCAACATGAAATAAGGCTAGTGTCACACTTAAAAATATGTTAGAGTAGATACTGTACTTACATACACAGGTATGACACAATGACACAGTTTCTATTAGAGTGGAAACGTCCAGTATTGTGGACGATCCTATCTCATCCGGTTAATTCAGCAACTTTAAATTTACAGTCATATAGGCATCAAATAAATCTAAACACAGTCAAGTACCTGCATGTTCCTATTTTGTTAACAACTAGCTGCTGCTCGCGGTTTCACCGCGCGGAGATATTGGAATTCATGGTTTTTATTCTTTGCGCGAACCCTACTTATTTTTCTAAAATAAAGTAGTCTAATTTACTCCTTATAACATCAGCTATTTGCCAGTGAAAGTCCCGTCAAAATTGGCCCAGCCGTTTCGGACATTACCCGGAACAAACAGACAGAAAGACATACAAAAATTTTAAAAAATGGTTGTTATGTTCTAGGTATCGTATATACTTTCATATGCATTTGGTAAAACGCTGTTATTTTGATATTACAAACAGACACTTCAATTTTATTTATTTGTATAGATGTATAGACTAGCGTCTGCTTGCGACTTCGCATTCATGGAATCAGAATAAAATGTAGCCTATAGCACTCAGGGATAATGTAACTTCCTGGTAGTGAAAGAATTTTTAGAATCGGACCAGAGCTTACAGAGATTAGCGATAACAAACAAACAAAAAAAACTGATCCTAGGTACTTATTATTATAAATGCGAAAGGTTATAAAAGGACCACCCCTGAGATATACTATATTCATTAAAAAAAGAATCATTTAAAGCAGTTGAGGATTGACGACGAAATCGACTACCTAATATCGCCAAACAAAGAGATGAATTGAGAACTTCTTCATTTTAAAAACGGTTAGTTCTGTCAGTATTATTGCACACATCTTCAAAAATCATGAATGAGTCGTGTCTAATTCAAGGTAGTAACCTGGCTAGTATTAATCTGGCTACGATTATCGCCACGCGAAATTATCAAAATAAAAAAAGCGAGGTCATCGTAAACTTGTATGAGTCAGCGATGACGCGCTCCATTCATCCCAGGTGAGGTGTTCAGTTCGACTCTCGCGGGGAATGTCGGATTTTGTTCCAAGAAGCAGGTATCTTGCGGAACTGACAGTCTAAATGATTACATGCTTGTGACTCATGCTTAATCTAACTTTTTAAATTGCGGCCATTGCAGGTCAATGTTTTATGTCACAGAAATTATGACTTATGAGTTTTTTTGATGTTGTAGCGGTATTGTTTATGGCACGTTGTATTTAGGTATATTCTCTTTGTTTATGGCTATGCAAAATGTAATATTTACTACATCGATTATTTGTCCAGTACAATAAATGCATCCAAAAATTTGTTTGTAGGTTTGTATTTTGTCCTTCTTTCGGTCAGCAATGGAGCTTGGCATAGATATAGTTTATGAACCGGAGAGTAACATTTTATCCCTGAAAAAATGCACGGTTCCTGCGGGAACGCAGCTGAAACCGTAAGCAGACGCTAGTATTATTATGCATATAAGTTTATTAATTTTTATATACAGATAATTTGCACGATAGGTACACAAACCGTGTCTTTTTTATACTATATGATAACGAGACGAGCTGGACGTTTGCCTGATGGTAAGCAGAACGCCGGCACATAACAATTGCAGTGCCACTCAGAACTTTAAAACAAAGGCCCTACACTGCAGTGCGCTCGTTACCCTGAGCACAGAATACATAATAGTACAAGTTCATGAGACATTAGCCAGTAATTTCACCGGCGTTTGGCCATAGATAAGTAATAGTAAAGTGTTGTTATTATTAGTAGGTTCTTAAGTAATAGAAAAAGTACAAACTCGA
Organism: Crocallis elinguaria; assembly: GCA_907269065.1. NCBI lineage: Eukaryota > Metazoa > Arthropoda > Insecta > Lepidoptera > Geometridae > Crocallis > Crocallis elinguaria. The sequence goes on from OU026076.1 coordinate 8,678,933, forward strand.
CAGTTGACATTAGCTGAATAAATATGTGCTTAAATAGCGAGCAAAGAGATTATTATGATATAAACACTAATAGCGGGAATCTGCTGTGGACGATTTCTTACAACTTACAAGAAATGACTTTATACACAAATACAATAAGTATGCGAAAATTAAACAAAGAATAATACCTACCTGCACAAACAACTTAACTTTATACTCGGTTCTCCATTGATCTCAAAAAGCTTTACGATAACTTTATAATACACCCTCATAACTGTCACTTTCACTAGCTACAATTACTTACACAATTATTAAAATTTTATCTGAAACATTTAAAAACTTTTTGCTCGATTTTGTTTCTCACGTGGGAACGGCATTGAATCGCGTAGTTAGAAAGCAATGGTACATAAGTTCAAGTACCTCTCAAGTGCAACACTGTTATGCAATGTTGACTTGTGAGATTACTTGGACATGCGATTATGGATGAGATAATATTCAAACGTCAACATACATTTTTCTCGAGGATTTTTGACTGACTTCTTGCTTATCCCTTCGATCGATTCTATACTTACTTGGAATGCATCTTACTGCTTCTCTTTAGATTATAATGCATCTTACGTCTACAGTCAATTAACTTTGATAATTATTTTCCGAAATCATTCGGATTGTCGAATTACTTAGCATACATTTCAACTTTCGAGGATTTTTGACTGACTTCTTGCTTATCCCTTCGATCGATTCTATACTTACTTGGAATGCATCTTACTGCTTCTCTTTAGATTATAATGCATCTTACGTCTACAGTCAATTAACTTTGACAATTATTTTCAGAAATCATTCGGATTGTCGAATTACTTAGAATACATTTCAACTTTCGAGGATTTTTGACTGACTTCTTGCTTATCCCTTCGATCGATTCTATACTTACTTGGAATGCATTTTACTGCTTCTTCTTCAGATTATAATGCATCTTACGTCTACAGTCAATTAACTTTGACAATTCTTTTCCGAAATCATTCGGATTGTCGAATTACTTAGCATACATTTCAACTTTCGAGGATTTTTGACTGACTTCTTGCTTATCCCTTCGATCGATTCTATACTTACTTGGAATGCATCTTACTGCTTCTCTTTAGATTATAATGCATCTTACGTCTACAGTCAATTAACTTTGACAATTCTTTTCCGAAATCATTCGGATTGTCGAATTACTTAGGTACTAGCTTTTAGGGCGTCACAAATCAGAAACGAAATAACACGAGTCATCGGTAGAAAAATGATTGAGGTAAGTATCTAAATAAAATAAATAGTTTAATTTTTTTTTCTATACAAATAAATAAAATTGAAGTGTCTGTATATAATATCAAAATAAGAGCTTTTTACTAAATGCATATGAAAGTACAATATACGGTACCGATAAAAAAACACAATTTTAAAAATTTTTGTCTGTTTTTGTCTGTCTGTTTGTTAAGTAATCTCCGAAACGGCTGGAAACATTTTTACGGGACTTTCACTGGCAGATAGCTGATGTTATAAAGAGTAACTTAGGCTACGTGAGCGAAACCAAGGAGCACAGCTAGTAGATACATATTTTCATATTGGATCAGATTGGATAAAGTACCTGTGTAACACAGTTGCCGGAACAAATCACTACATGCTTAGTTATAAAGTACTCTACGATGCTTATCGGCAAGAAAGTTCATAACCAACTTACTTGTCTGATGAGTAGTGACGCTGGTTTTCCGGAAAAGTCGTAGGGGATATCGTGGGCCTGTGGAGGAAATGAAAGGGATATAGATACCGTCTAAAGACTAAAATTTCTAGGAAGGTATTCGATTTCGTTCCTTGGTTTGCGATTTGTATGCTATAAGTATTATGTATTGCTGTGATTATTCACAGTCGCTCTAAAACGGTGAAGGAAAACATCGTGAGGAAACCGGCATGTTCTAGAACCACAAAATTCGAGGATATGTGACATCCACCAAGCTGCACTGGGCCCGCGTGATGGATTATGGCCCATACATCTCTCTCTGAGACAAGTCCGATATCCCAGCAGTGGGAGCGTAAGAGTGAATGAAGTATTATTTATGTGTATGACTAACCAAGTAAGAGAGAATCTCTGTCAGATCTTGAAGCCATTCCTTATGTCTTCCTATCCCTACTACTTTATATAATTAAAATAAATAATTTATAAAATTCGAAAATGTGTTTGTAGTTTGCACTTCTCTGTAGTGCGCAAGGGAGCAACGGATCGAAGGATTGTTTTTGCATAAAAATAGTTTATAGACCGAAGAGTGACGTACTAGGCTAACCTACTTATTATAATATCTTTAAAAACGTATGGTTCTTATAGAAATCTACAAAAAACAAGTGGCACAGATTTTACGGGTGTCACACGGACGAAACTGCGGGCCGGGCCGCTGCTAGTCAAAATTAGGTATATAACTTTATTATTTTTAGAAACTCTCCAATGTCAAACTCTCATCCTTGTAAAGCTAAGATTACAAAGAGTGCATCTATAAAAAAAACGGCTGTTTTATAGGTAAGTGTGGACACCCAACCTTGTCCATTATTTCCATATATACAAGAAATGCTCTCTCTAATCTCTATTCAAAACCACTTTTACTAAGTGTCTTGTCGCCGGCACGCCAAACCAGTGACTCACAACTCACAGTCATACAATCCATACAACCTTTATTGTAGCGCACCCAGGTGCTTACCATACAATAATGTCGTTATAATACTCATTATTATGAGACGCAGTGGAGAAATTACTTCACAACGTAGGTGTTTATTTAATGTATTTTATGAGGTTCTAGTGAGAGTGTATAATGTTAAAAGCTTAAAGCTTTACATATTTTAAAGAATTTATATTACTGATGTTGTAGATTTAAATTACTGTTTTTGTATCTAAGTTAGCACAGTTATTAAATACAATAAAGGCATTTACGAGTTCCGTTTTAAGCGGAATGGGGATGTTGACTCAATTCTTTTTATGATGTCAATCAATTCGTTTTCGCATAACAAACAAATGACTATATTGAAAAAATTGGAAATCGAACGCTAGGGACGTCAATAAAGAGAGTCAAAGTCGAGTGTATCTACTGAGAGCTAAACCGCTAAAGCCAATCTTGCCCTCTCTGAGCTTTATTTCGTCTGGGGCCTGTTTCATAAAAAATATTAGTCTAATATTATGAGTATTAGCGTCATATTAATGGAAAAAAGAAAAAAAAAGCTCATAATATTAGACTAATATTTTTTATCAAATAGGCCCCTGGTATTTTATTATGAATGTTTTTTTTTTTAATTCTGTGTATAAATGGCCTAACCATTAAAATATAATATTAATATTAAAAATATTTCTGATGTGCAAGGAGGCTGAAACAACAGTTTCTCAAATAGATATTTGTAATATATTTGTCTATGGTGGAATTTAGCTCGCTAAATTTAAAAAAGTCTTTACTATTTTGATTTAAACATTCATTAATTTTCGTTTGTTTTTTAATTATTTATAGGTAGGCGTAGGACGTAGGTAACTATATTTCCGTGGGGAGTCGAGTTAGACATATTTTATGCGAGAACATCCATAAAATCAGAGTTTACAGATTTATCCCCATTTTCTGCACGAGTTAAATTACACAATAAATATTTATTATATGATTTTGTGTTGCGGATAATTTATTGGTCGTCATAAAAATGACTTGAAATATGTGATCGTATTACGATCAGAATAATGATGGGATTTAAATGCGAATATTAAACGGAGAAATATCGTAGATGTACGTTTTATTTTATTTACCTATTTCACAGCTATATATTACAAAGCTGTGACCTATTTATAAAAAACCACAGCTCTTAAAATTATCTTAACATAATTTAAGGTACCTACAGCCAAAAACGGTTTTTGTTCACTTGTTTAACCACATAAAAACTATTTTAGTCGCCTGTTTAGCTAGACAGCGTCTAAAGATAAACGTCAAAAATGATTAGAAATGTCAAAACAGATTAGTGTCAGACGACGGTTAGACACTACTTAAATCAGGATTTGTGGTTGCTCATATTTAATCGCGCGACTAAGGCGTTCAATAGTGTTTAACACAGGTTTAACGTGTGTTTAATTTTTTTGTGGTAAGACCCTAAGGTGACAATAATGTGGCGCCTAAAAGGTGAATCTTTTAGTTTATTATGGGTGGAGTTCACCAACCATTGTTAACCGAAGTTTAAAGTGTAAAAAATAAATAGTAAGAGAGAAAATTAGGAATATCAATACTTTTTAATTAATATAATTTTATGTTTTTGTCTAGTTTATGTCGTGAATTAATACTCATATCAATACTGTAAACAATATCACGTAAGACCAAAATGCTGGTAAGTAAGTACTTATCTGACTCAACAGATCAGCATTGCGAGCCAACAATGCTATACAGCCAGCACTTTGAGTATGGTAGTAGGCTAGAACATGTAGATTAACTATATAGGCCTAGATTAACTTGCAGATTTTTTTTTTTTTTTTTTACCGTTAAACTCTTTTGATTAATGAGAGTATATTATGTAACAAGACACAGATTACTGATGGTATAACAAAACGCCTGCCCATAAAAATTGCAGTAATATTACTCAGAACTTTGAAACACAAATCTGCGCTGCACTGCACTGCACTCAATGCTATCACTATAATTATTATTATGCATTAAACTGATCGAAAAGTAAAAACTAGATTAAACAACTTTCATTTTTATTAGATAAGTATTTGTTTCCATTAATTAAATGTTACTTAAATTAAACAAAATTTATGCACGGTGCAGAAAATATATATTTGCGTAACAAGATTAGATGTGATTCCGTTCTAATCATATAAAAAAAATCAAATACGCTTTCACCTCTCAATTTTACATTTTACGAGCGTAAAATATCGTATAAACCACCGAAAATAATTGGTTTTAAATAAAACTAGTTATTTTCAAGATGTGAGAAATGTTTAAACTGGTATCCAGTTTCATGGCTCAATTATAGTGATTAATTTCGTTATAGTATACTCGTATATTGTAACAGTTACTATTGTTGTTATTTTAACTGTTTTGTAACTATTTCACACATTATGAGGTATAGTTCGGCATGAATATATTGTTTGACGGTATAACAAAGGCATTGAAAATTGCATGGAAGTATAAAAATATGAATGGTAAGAATAATTACTATGAAAACTGCAATTACATGTATTACATGTTGTATAACCACTTTATTAAGTACATCGTTTTGATCGGAATCAAAATGTCTCGGGGGGTCTAGACCAGCGATATCTAAAAGTGGGTTCCTTGGCATCCAAAGGATCTGTGGAAAAGTGATTGTAGGGTTCCGCGAAATTACATTTGTCATTGAATGGTTGGATAATTTTTGGGTTAAATAATTCTAGTAATTATTTTGGAATAGCGCATAAAGTGCAATTACAGTATCTTTCATTTGTAACCATTTGATGAGGGGTTCCATAAAATAAAAAGAATCTGTTGAATGTTCCGTTATAACTTGAAAGTTTAGGAACCTCTGTCCTACACAAAGTAACTTTCTACAGTACTTATCCGAGTACTTATACGAGTAGTAGAAAATTTAAAAATAATGGAAATTGACATTAGGATTAATTAAGATACTATAATATGACTTATCGGTTCATTATGTGGATGCCATAAATCTTTTGTGACGTCCCTTTACTATATTAGAAGCACAACTAATCTCTTTACGAGTCCGAATTTCAATATCAGGGAGATAAAGTAGGTGTCAATATGACATCAGTCGTCACTAGATCATCATTGTCAGAGATATGGCACTTGAAACGTTTCTGTATCTAAAAAAGGGAGATTCAAATTTCTGACTGAAGAATTTTGATGAAAATTTTCGAGTGGAACAGTATTTATGATAAACGTCTTTTTACCATCTTGGATGGATATTCATGGTAATTTATGTAAACTTTTTGAAGTCCTGATTTCTTTAAAAGCATTACAATAATATGTAGCCAGTGTTTTATTTTAGTCTCAAAAGTACAATTTCTCTCTTTGCTGACAGAGGTAAAAAGCGTTCTTCGGGACATTGCCTTCATAATTTCGGACGTATTAGGCATCTGTCAAATACATAATCAATGTTCGATCTACAGTGTACCTTGGCCTCAACTGTTCACTACGACAGACATAATCCGTATATATATATATATATATATATGTAGTATGATAGTATGTGCTATCTATATACATAAGATCTGTACACTAATGCTATCAATACATGAATGCAATAAATACTAAACTCTTCGGCCGCGTTGGCAACTAAGTTCCGCAACCAGTTGTGAAACGGTATTTTTTCTTCTAGGCAACTATGGTTACTAAAAAGAATGTTTTTTCCTATTACGCTACCAGTTGAATATAAAAGGTCGTACTTAAAAATCTAACTCAATAACAACTTTATCATCTCAATCCATCCACCAGTCATAATACAACTCACCAAAAATAATAATACGTTTTTACCTAACTATATCCCACGCAATAATCTTATCATTATCGGCCAATCTGTAATATATTTTATGTCAGTTTAAAGAATCTTTATTTCTCATTTAAGACTAAGTGTCACTTACATGAGAAAACAATTAATATTAGTAAGTACAATATTATCGTCGTCCATAACAGGTGCGATGTCGCTTGGCGCTAAATCCAGTCGAGCGTTAGTGTGGTACATCCACAGATCTCTTAAGTACCTAAACTATACAAAGAAGATATCAATGAAGATACCAATCACTCGTTTAGCAAAATCCCTAGTTTATGCGAAAGTGTGTTGGTTTGCTTCTTTCACGCAGTAACGGAGCAACGCATCAAAATATTTTATGGATAGATTTAGTTTATGAGACGGAAAGTAACATGGGCTATTATATCTCGAAAAAATCCTTACCGACTTTATTGACAATATCGTACGAAATGTCATCCCAAATTATAACATCCTTAGAACCACCAAATCATCGTTCATCACCATTCATTCATCAAATTTTTTTTTATGTTATTTGGTATCGAGACGAGCTTGTCGTTTGCCTGATGGTAAGCATAACGCCGGCCCATAACAATTGCAGAGCCACCCACAACTTTGAAACACAAAGGCCTGCGCGGCGCTGCAGGGCGCTCGTTACCCTGAGACATTAGGTATTAAGTCTCATAAGCCCAGTAATTTCACTGGATACTCTGCTCATCCAACCGGAACACAGTAATGCTTGCACAGTACTGCTTGGCGGTAGACTTCACGAGCAAAGCGGTGGTAACAACCCAGACGGACACTCGCAGAAGAGTTAGTCCTCCCACTAACAAAAATTTATAAAATGATCACCCCTGAGAAATACCCTCCCTACTCATGAATGAAATGAATCACTCGCAGTGAAACTTAGTACAATACATCTGCATCGCCACAAAAAAAAACCAGATGAATTGAGAATCTCCTTTTTTGAAGAATGCAACATTTATGAATTTCAACGCGGATGAAACTACAGCTAATCATAAATATTTTATGTTGTACATAATAGGAAAAGGATCGTGGATACAATTTGCCAGACGTATTTGATTGATATATCCTCGAGCATCGAGGATGTGGACACATTAGCATTATGAAAGCCTTTTTCTATGCTAACTCATTTACAGTGACAAGTGATAGACTGCCATTTTAGTAAGTGGGCTTCCTTTATCTAGTCATCAAAGTTTAATGTATGTCAGATTGTCTCGATTTATGATGTCTCTGTTAGATCAAAGCCAAGTTATCTGTAGATCAAAGAAAAAGTAGTGCTTGGTCTATAAAACTTCAAGCCTTTTGTACTGGGAATAATGGACGACACAAAAAATGTTTTCTTCTGTCTTCATGTCTGCAAAGACGCTCAGATTGCCCAGACTAGTTCTAGTTACAAAAAAGGATATTCCTTTTTTTGTAACGACAACTCAAAACGACTGATGTATTTAATTGTCTAGGCACTCTAGTTATTGTATTTTAATCGATTTAAAAAAAAAGGAGATTATCAATTCGACACATATGTATATAATATTAATCGTGGATAGTATAAGCAAAACCTGCTATCCGCACCTCTCTACCGGACGTCGAATGCAGATAAGTCGTAAGCCGTCTAGATGACCGACCACCCATCATGAGAGATAGCAGAATTACGCTAACTCAGTAACTTGAATATGTAATACTATACCGCTCATCCTGTACATAAATCTCGTTGCGAAATCTAGATATCATAAAACCTTTACTACCTTGTTCCTAGAAACATGTTTAATATATAGCGATGATAGTCACTACATATTATTAATTACCTACCGCCTGCGGCTTCACCCGAGTGGTATATCCAACTTCCAACTAATATTATAAATGCGGAAGTGAGTTTCTTGGTTTGTTGATTTGTCCTTCTTTCACGCTGTAACGGAGCAACGGATCGACGTGATTTTTGGCATAAATATTGTTTACTAGCTGCTGCCCGCGGTATCACCCGCGCGGAGATATTGAATATCATGGTTTTTATTTTTTTGCCCGGAACCCTAATTATTTTTCTAAAACAAAAGTAGCCTAAGTTACTCCTTGTAACATCAGCTATCTGCCAGTGAAAGTCCCGTCAAAATCGGCCCAGCCCTTTCGGAGATTACCAGGAACAAACAGACAGACAGCCAAAAATTATAAAAATGGTTGTTTTGTTATAGGTACCGTATATACTTTCATATGCATTTGGTAAAAAGCGCTTATTTTGACATTACAAACAGACACTTCAATTGTTTTTATTTGTATAGTTGTATAGATATAGATAGAAGATATACGAGTAGATGATCGGATGCAGTATCGTAGACCCGCATTGTCACTTTCAAATTTATAATATTAGTAAAGTGCTTACTTGTATACTTATGGATTTAAAAGCAGAGAGCAACATTCAAAGCTCAGACAAATAATAAGTAATAGTAGAAAAGAGGAAGCCACGTGCCATTTTCACCGCCAATAAGAAATCTCGATCAGCGGAAGTAAAGCCCGCATTACCTGCTATAAAACGTAGTTATTTACATAAACACCGTATAAACTTAGTCATAATTCCAATTTACCTAATTTAAATATTTCAAATAATCAGATCAACTTATGTAATTTGATGCTCAAATGTCTCGAGACGAGAGTGATCGCCTCTAGTGTTGTTCCTTGATTAAAGACTGCCGTATAATAACAATTTTGACAGTTATGAACATGCGAAATCTAAAATAGGACCGAGGGATTTTTTTTATAATATGTTATATGATATATATGAGTAGAATCCATACTCCCATACTTTATTTTTTATATAATAAATGGGAAAGTGTGTTTGTTGGTTTATTGGTTTGTCCTTCTTTCACGCAGCAACGGAGCAACGGATCGTCGTGATTTTTGGCACAGATATAGTTTATGGACCGGAGAGTAACATAGGCAATTTTTATCCGGGAAAAAGGTACGGTTCCTGTAGAAACGCGGGTGCATCCGCGGGCAGAAGCTAGTATATCAATGAAGAGAAAACCTAAGTTATTCAGTTAGATGATTTAGGTTTAACTCAGATTTTACTGTTCTCTTCCTCCCCCCTCCACCAACACTATGTACTATTACTTATTCTGTGCCCTAGCCGAGGTTTATTACTCGTATTACTATTTTGTATAGCTTACTTAAAGCTTTGATTAATCTTAAGGTTAAACTAGGTTTGGGAGGACAGCCGATCACGTAAACGTCATTTATTTCACGTTTGGTGAACTCTGACCTAATTCTAATAAATTAATGCACGTACAGGTTTTACAAAGGTTTTACCGATAAAATAACATGCGATCCTCTTAATTCTCTTATACGACGTGTAATATCTGAAATTCGTTGATGCACTTGCCGTATAAATTAACGTTATTTGCCGTATCAGGAACAACACTAGACCTCCAGAGCACAGAACCCGTTTTTTCGAAGACTGGTTTACTAAACTGTTACTAGAACCGAAGCTGCGAAGATGTATTCGATGTTTTATGGTGAGAGTCACATACATTATGTAATAATCAGCAAGTATTGACATACTTTAGAGCGTGTGAGAGTTGTTTTTCTTTAATTGCTGGATGCTGCGGTTTTCTTTTGTTACTATCTTAATACATATAAATTACGCGTCACGTTGTTTGTGCGCGATGGACTACTAAAATACTTAACCGATTTTAATCAAATTTGCACACCGTGTGCAGTTTGATCTAACTTAAAAGATAGGATAGCTTACATCTCAATTTATAGCCGCAACAGCAACGCGTGGCCGAGTCTGCTAGTAATTTTATGGCCGGCCCGATGGGAATTTAAATTCCCAACGTCCTCTGGTGCGTTAGTGCGAAATACCAATAATTAAATGGTTGGGAATGTACCAAATTATGAGACAAAATTCTATACAGTTTTGACATTTGAAAGCCAAAGTCTACGCTTAGAATCGTCTCTGAATCTTAGCCTAAGTCGAGTCTCGAGCACAACTCCATATTCTTACTATCGAGTGTCAACAAAATTACTATCAGTTCGAAGTAGGTCCCCTTTTCCAAATAAAATGGTTATCTTATCCGATACGTAGGCATATGCCAATAATTCAGGAATGCGTTAAATTAAATAGATTAGTAGGTACTTTATACAAAATAATGTTTGGTACATGACTACTACGTGAATAGGCGTGATCTGCCTTCAAGTTCAACGCGTGCTCTACTTACTACTGTACTTATTACTTATTACTATGGTTATAGTGATATTCACCCCTTCAATCCAGCTTAAAATAAAAGCTAATTCACGAAAGTACACATTAATTAGCTCATATAAATTATCACCTTATAAAAATAATTTCAATGACGATTATTATCAATATTTTAAAGCCAAGTAAAAGTTAGACTTAAATCTGGCGAAACTAGGTAATTACACCTACCTACCGGGTCACGTCACCTTTTGTAATCTGTGTCTAACTACCAAAAATTTATATTTTTAACCTTTTAAATCTTAAATAAAAGGCCTTCTTTCCCTGTAAGCCGTTAGGCAGCTCTCACATCTACTTAATTCATGATTGATGGATTGCATCAAACGCGGACCATGAGAAATCCATGGAAAAACCACGATCCCCGCCTGACGCATATCGTATCGTCTATTGTGGTTGTAGTTGGGGCTTGATGAAAATCTAGTCCGATCCCGGCATCCGCTTCCACTTATGCTTCTACGACCTCTATTCAAAAAAATTGTTTCACAACCATTGCGGGCTCAGAGCAGACGCCGCGGTAAATAAACGGTGGTGCGCAAGTGGTGTATGTAGCGTAAAGCGGAGCAGTCGTCGCTTTGAGCCCAGGCAGGGCTTCGAGACAGCACTATCTTTACATAAAAACTTAATTCTAAACTAAGGTACTGGATAGTTACTACACACGCACATAAACATTCACACAGCCACACACACCCACACAACCACACACACCCACTCTCAAACACACACCCACACACACACACACACACACACGCGCACGCACACACACTCTCACTCACACTCACACACTTTTTTTGTTTGTTTTATATACTGTAATAGACTGTTTAACCTACCTTATCAATTGTAATATTCTGTAATGGATATAGAAGAGCGGGGCCCTCTGGCACAAGTATTTTCATACTTAAAAGAAGGTCCCCACCTTGTTTGTATGTATATACATTTTTGGTTACAGAAATAAAAACATGTTGATTTATTGATTTTTTTTTTACTATCTGGCCGTATTGCCGTTCTTGTCTATTTCGTTGTTTATTGATGGTTATGCATCAAGCCGCGCTTGCACGTGTATTATGTCGTAATTCGCACTTGCTGCAAAAGCATGGTTATTCTGACAGCAAAACGCATACTTGCATAAGCGTCTACGGCCTGCATTATGCAAAAGCAACGTGTCTCTATACATTTGTAGAGCTTCCAAGTTGCGTGTGCATCACCTGCTAATGTTGTTAGAGGAAGCCTTATTTGAATGCAATGATTTCTGCAACCTCTCATTGCAATCCCATTATCTGCTATTCAACATTGAGCTCTAACAGGTAAGGAATAGGTACCGATTACGGAGCAGTATTCGATTGAAGGGTAGGTACAAGTTACAACGCAGCAGTGACATGTTTTCTAATGATATTAGTGGTTAGAGTACTATTTATTCTGTGTTAGAGGTGACGGGTATTGTAATGTTGTTTTGCTGCAATTTTATGGTCTTGATACTTGTAGGGAGGCAATCTTTAGCTACTTAATTTATTTTTTGTTTAGGTTGTACGTGTTTCTTCTTTCGTAATGTACTATTATCTATTCTGTGGTATTAGTCCTAGTCTACATTATGTATCTAAATGATCCGATATATTGCGAGTAAGCAATGAATGCAGCAGGTCACGAAACATATTACTTATTTAACGAATGAAGTTGTATAAATTATTACTTGAATTTCCAAGTGCGTTATTTCTACTTATATTACTGACGCAAACGGAGTCTATAGTTACTTCAATCAATTTTCCTCGTTTATTTACCTAATAAATAGCTTAGCACCGATTGTACTTACCAAATACATACGACCCATGTCATTTCATGAGATAACTTGGCATTGACATTGTGATAGACCTGTACCTACCTGTAATTAAAATGGGAAATGGATGGGAAAAAGCAAAATAGGAAACAAATACGTGTAGGTGCGACAGGCGCCTGGCTAGCTACCTCCCTTTCAAGTGATTGGTTAAATAGCCAACCGAGTATCAGAAAACACTTAACCACCATGCAACTACTTTACTACCAACTTTTGAAAATCAACAAACCAGACACCGATATGTCCGAAAAATTAAAATAAAGAACACAGATCTAAAAGATATTCATGCAGCTTCTTCGATAAAATAATTGTCGGTCATAACTAAGATAAAACAAAAGATAAACTATTGCATATAGTACGTTGACAGCTGATAGTCCGTTTAACTCCGTGTAAGGATTACAGGTGACCCAATACGTCTGTGTTTAGCAGGAAGCCGTATTATAGACAGTCGGTCACACAACGGTCGGCCCATAAAACCTGAGCTATGTGATTAAAAACTGTTAACATATAGAATGACCACACCAGGTCATCCTTACTTATATTTTAACTAGCTTCTGCCCGCGGTTTTCACTCGCGTTCCCACAGGAGTCGTGCATTTTTCCGGGATAAAAAGTAGCCTATGTTACTCTCCGGTCCATAAACTATATCCATGCCAAAAATGACGTCGATCCGTTGCTTCGTTACGGCGTGAAAGACGGACAAACCAACAAACTATCTAAAACACTTTCGCATTTTTAATATTAAATAAGTAGGTAGGGATTACGTCATATAAATCATATTATACTAAGTAATACGTATAAAACTTTAAAAAAAATTAACTACTTATTTTATTGACGGAAAATATTAATTTGAAATTTGTCAAAAAAATTTTTTTGTTATTAATATAATAAGCAAAGAAAAAATATGTTCAAACCGAAATTTGCGATTGCGACTCAGTAATAATAATAAATTCATTCAAGGCTAATAAAATTAATAATAACATGATTACAATAAAATGGCGAACTCGATTATTACAATCGTATAAAAGCAGGGACTATCGAGCCATTTTTTTGAACTTTATTTTAAAGTAGTTATATTTGGTTCCGATGGTAATTGGTGTAACTTTTACTAATCCTTGAATACCTAGGCATGTAAATGCATTCGAATGGATGGCCATTCGAGAATTTCGAGATAGTCATCGATTTACAAATTGGTTGTGCGACCCAATAATCTGGCTCGAATATTTTACTTTTACTAAAATTGTATTGGTTGGTTACTTACACCAAAGATGGTTACAGTTCTTCTTAATTATAAAATATAATTATATAAAATACATACGAGCGTTTGTACTGAGATTATAGAAAAATAAAACTAAATTATTGTCCCTAGTGCGCTTGTTATTATCTATTCTGTGCCTAGCGAGAAATTGATACACTAAAGTTAGTGCGGTAATGTTTCTTTGGAAAGGAATTTGAATTCGATCGACCTCGATTACCTTTCAAACAAAAAAAAAAACTCAATCAAAATTGGTCCATCCGTTTATGGCGGTACGGTGTTTCCTCGTGGCCTAACTAGGTTGCCTAACTGATTAGGTTACGAGGAATAATTTTTCCTCATGTCTTAACTGTTGCGTCGCAGTGAGGTAACACATAACAGGTACGACGCCACAGACTCACACAGATATATCACTTTTTTTTTTGCGTCAGGAGTTAAAAATCACGTTGATCAATTGCTCCGTTGCTGCGTGAAAGAAGGAGAAACCAACAAGACACATTTTCGCATTTATATTTATTTATATAGAGATCTAATTATCGTGTTCACTCTGAACTGGTAATTATTGTACTAAGTATTGTTAATAATATATTTTTCCCATTGGTTCTGCATTCGTCATAAGGATAAATCTATTTAAGACGCATCCAATTTTCCTACACAAAGGTTTGTTTGGTTTTTTAGTGTCAGTAGTATTCCTGTATGAATCATTCGCATTTTTGTGACACACCTTATCAACAAACCACTTGAAGCTATAAAAAATAACTTTACAAAATATTCGACACTGTGCTATGCTATCATATAATAATTTATAGGTTAACTATGTAGGTACCTACTTTTATTAGATGGTTAGGGTACATGTAGGCATAGATTTGTCTTTAGAATATAATTGTAAGTAAACACAGATGGCTGAAATCTCAGGTAACATTTTAATATAGATAATAAAATATAATTAATACTGGTGTCGTTATCTCTCTCTAAATGAGAACATGAAAAAGAGATTGAATAATTATGTTTTAGACATGGATGTCATGTCTAGTGTAATAACAGCAATTAATTTAGTGGCGTCTAATTTATCAAGGATGGAAGATATTTGACAGCTCTAAAACTAAATTTAGGTCTGTCAAACCATTTCCATCACTTTCTCATTATATGTAATGGAAAGAGAGAGAAACTAAAATTAGGTTTAGGTATGATACGACAGAATCGACACCATTACCTACATAACATAAAGAGTGGGAGGACTAACTCTTCTGCGAGTGTCCGTCTGGGTTGTTACCACCGCTTTGCTCGTGAAGTCTGCCGCCAAGCAGTAGTGTGCAAGCATTACTGTGTTCCGGTTTTGATGAGCAGTTTCCAGTGAAATTACTGGGCTTATGAGACTTAATACCTAATGTCTCAGGGTAACGAGCGCACTGCAGTGCCGCGCAGGCCTTTGTGTTCAAAGTTCTGGGTGGCACTGCAATTGTTATGGGCCGGCGTTATGCTTACCATCAGGCAAACGACCAGCTCGTCTCGTTACCAAATAACATTAAAAAAAAAATATTTAATAAAAACATTCATATTTTTCAAAAATTTCGACACAATTAAAATAGTGTCTAATGATGCAAGAAGCTTGCACTGGTGGCTGAAACACAGTTTTCACTAGTATGGGTTCATTGAAACTGTGTACAAAATGTTGTCAATAAATAATTTTTTACTTTTTTTTACTCACTCTGGAATTAAACTAATACGTCATAGGTAGGTAGGTACCTACTTATTATTAGGTTCCCAAATCCCAGTTGAAATTATATCGAAGTAATTACCTAGGTAAGTACCTGCTAGTAATTATTAATTATCACTTGATTACCTAGGTAAATTACATCTAACCTGACTTATAAGTACCTACCTCATCATCTTAGATGCCATAGAGATGAATTATTTTGTTATATGTAGGTCATGTACCTACTAGGTAAGTAGTAGGTATATAATTTTAAAATGATAATTACTGGTAGGCACGATATTCCTAGCATATTTTATGTTTATTATTTGATGCTTAATATTATATAGACACAGCACATAGTAAAAGTTATACTATAGTAAGCAACTAAGTACTTACCAACTGTAGAAATAATCGTAAACTGCAAATTCAAAAGTGCAAACCCACAATGTTACAACTACAAATATTATGCACTTATTGATTCGATCTATTTAGACTAAACGGAGTCAAAATAGCATCAGGATGGATTAGTAATCGTGTTTTTTCGTAGACAAATTAAATTTCGAATTTCTGTTTCAATAGAATTGCGTACCTGTTTACCCGGTAGTACCTAGATGTCAGAATTGCTATTAAAAAAATTTAAACTTACCTTCAATTCTTTATTTTCCGCAACTCATGGAATACCGTAAATCCAGTGCTAATTAATCACAAAACTCAAATAGTATTTTTGTTCACGAGTTCCTCAAGTTTCAACTTATTAAAAGTTCTAATTTATGTATGTTCAAAGTTTAACACTTGATCGCGGGAATATAAACTTTTTCGCGGTTCATTGTGAACAATCGTGCGCTACTGGCACATTCCGCACGACTCGACCGACACCGGCGATTACGCTTGTCGAATACAAAATACAAAACATGCGCGCCCTATACGAGCCTCGATGAAGCGCTCTAATGGCACAGAATATATAATAGGACGCATAGTAGTGGGCCATGGAGTCATCATCTCCACAAAATATCATGTAGTGACATCTAGTGGCTATTTCGTAACCATATTATTTAACGACATCTAGCGTCCAGTGGCAAAAATGTTAGAGGGATTACTGATGGATTGCTCAGCTGGTCTAATACGTCTAGTCGTTCATAGATGTCAGTTTCGTTTTGTTAGTGGTCAACTAAGTTAAAACGAAAATATTTTTTTTTCATTTCTATAAATATCGTTTTTTACAGAGACATCCTAATAATAATTTAACATAATTTTTTTGTCACTTATCCTCTACATTGTTCATTCAATTTTGTTATACTAACGAATAACGATGCTCTGTGCGTAATTCATTCGGTCATTCTTTTCTGTCAAAATGGCTGCCGTGCAAGAGGTGCGTGACAATTTTCTTTCCACAAAATGTAGTGAATAATTGTGTTGAAGTTATAATTTCTTGTACAAAAATAATGGAATATTCACGCAAATATCTCCTTGTTACAGGCGCGACGAGAACCAATCCAGGCCGTCCAGGTCTTCGGACGCAAGGTTAGTGTTTGTGGAGTCCACGTGTTGTGCCGATTACAAGTCGTATTTCTATGAATTTAACCATAATTTGGAGTTTTTGAGGGAATTTGAAAGTTTGTCCCAAGATGTTTATCATTTTCGATTTTATATTTTGGCTGACGCGTTACCAGTTATGTGGCCGTTACACATAACGGCCACAAGATATTTCCATATCAAACTGGAAATTTTGTTTTAATGGAACCAATAATTCTAAGTTCAGTAATTTGAATGGAATTTTAGCTGTATGTACCTAGATCATGAACAAATTGTATATAGACCCCCTTCTGTATATTCATAATCTTTGCAAACATCGAACATAACCTAAAAAAGTTTTTACTGCTATTTACATAAGGCTGGTATACCTTGGAAAACACCATTGACCGCTATAGCATTTTGTTTCTTCCTCCTAGTCCAGGATTTCTACTATAGTGAAGTTTTTTGTTTATTTTGTAATATTTGCTAACAAAGATTGCATGTCATTGCAGTGCGCTCGTTACCCTGACGCATTAGGTATTCATAAACCCAGTAATTTCACTGGCTACTTTACTCATCAAACAACAGAACACGGGAATGATTGCACATTACTGCTTGGTGGCAGATAGCACAAGCAGTGGTTCCAACCCAGACGGACACTTGTAGAAGCGTTAGTCCTACAACCTAGTACATACAACAAAACAACAACGGAACAAAACTGGGGTTTAAAGGGACTATTTGTATGAAAAGTTTTTACCAAAGCTTACACTATCTTTGCCAAGTTGTTTTAATATCCTACATTAATTAGCTAAGATATCTTTGATGTTGTAGAAAACCGCCACAGCAGTAGCATACTGCAAGCGTGGCCATGGAGTGCTCCGTGTGAATGGTCGCCCCTTGGACCTTGTTGAGCCCCGTCTGCTACAATACAAACTTCAGGAACCTATCCTGCTGCTCGGCAAGGTAAGAGAAATCTGTATGTAGAATAATTGCTGGTACCAGTGTTTGGAGCTGTATAATAATCGCTATGTAACTTTTGAACAAGAAATCTTGTAGTAGTTTGCATGATTATTGAGTTTTGTGTCTTTATTTATCTATAAACTACCTACAACCTGAGTTGTATCAAGTTTTTATGTAAATACTTTACTTACACGGGTTGAATGAACCCATGTAAGCACTTAATAGACTGAATTTTGAAGAGTCAAATTTCAATTATACAAGTGGTTGAAAAATGCAACAAACACGATGGATTTCTTTTTTAAAAAAAATATTTTGCGCTATGTTTCTTTGATTTACAATATTGATAAAAATTAAATATTACAGTAGAATTAATTGGCGTTATTGTATTGCTATAAATTAACACTATGTATGCAATTGTTGTTTATTGTTTTAGATTTTCAAATGCTCTTAGTCATTTCCCCTCCCATACAAATAATTTACTCTCCTTTGAATTAAGTTGACATTATAAAGAAATTCTGTTTTTAGAAAGTAGTTATTAACTATTAGCATGTTCTGTGTATGTGTAACTAGTATGAAGTAGTTTATAACCATGTTCATTTCACATTTAGTGTATGCTTGCACTAGCTTTTTTTTATTAGTTTTACTTTTGTAAACTTTGTTTTGTCTTGTTTTTGTTAAAGAAAGTAATGTTTATAGTAGAACTCTGCATGCATTTTCAGTAATCGGCTAATTATGTATGAATAGAAAAATATTTTTTACTACTACAAGAAGTCAATAGGTATATTGATGTCGATTCTGGCGTCTCATTCAAAAACCTAATTTTAGTTTAGCTCTCTCTTTCCCATAACTAAGACGCGTAAGGGATGGAAGATGTTTGACAGGTAATTATGTCATATATCATCCAGCTTTGACAAATTAGGCGTCACTAAATTCATGACTGTTAAATTTACAATAGATACACAATCAAGAGAATTAATCTGACAGTCTAAAATGTATTCCATCCCTTTCTCATATTCTTTTTATGAAAGTGAAACTAAAATTAGCTTTAGGTATGAAACGCCAGAATCGACACCCATATCTCATTTGGCATAACAAGAAGAGTTCTTTGGGCTGCATGTTAGCACCAGTAGACAGAGATATAATAAAATATTATCTAAATCAACACGACAAAAGGTGTGCATCTTAGCCCTACTGCAAAACAAAGTTTAATCACCTTATCATATGTTTTTCTCAAATTGTTTCATAAATGGCAGAGATAACAAAAGCTTATTAAATAAAAATAAAACGATTTTGAGATTTTGTTACTTAGTTAAAAATGCCTAATGATGATTTAACTTATTCCGAACCTGACCATCCTTAGATGTGAAGTGAACATGATTATCTGAGCATTTGTGATAGCCATATAACATTCTTACACTATTTGCAGCTCTATTAACACAGTTTTGTATGGATTTCAGGAAAAGTTTGCCGGAGTCGACATCAGAGTCACGGTCAAGGGAGGTGGACATGTAGCGCAAGTGTATGCCATCAGGCAGGCTATTTCGAAGGCACTTATTGCCTTCTACCAGAAATGTAAGTTATTTCTAGGAATAAATATTTATTGGTCCAGGATAGTATTCATATTTGATGTTTCTTGTGTTTCATTTCCAGTTTCTTTGATATAGACATTTGATTCTCATGAGAAAACGAATTTATTAACCATCATAAAGACTCAATTTGCTTTTGGTGAAATAAGGGACACGGCCAAGTTCATATCACATCCCATATAATATGGCCCTGGTCAGCCTAAGTATAATCCAATGTAGTCCAGCACTCGCTGGTTCATAGATATAATAGCTTTTCTGTTTCTAAAAACTTAACACAAGTGTTTGACATAGCTTGGACTCTTCTTCAGAAGCCAATATTGTGTTGTAAATACCATCATGATGCATTGATTTAGCAGTTTTAGGGCACAGTTTACTTAAACTATTTTTATTTGCTGATGTAACATTTAATATGCAAACCCTTTTTTCCAAAACTGTCTCGCCTCCATGTGAGTCAGCCATTTCAGAAAAGGGAGATAAACGGTGACATTTACCAAACGGCATGTGTTCTCAATACCCTGCTTGTTTGAAGTGTACACAACAATTATTTACTTACCAAATTCATTTTTTTACTCCATTGGTAGACCCACATTCTAATCTAACATACAACTTGTTGATATGATCAAGTGTGAGCGAGGAAGGTTGCACATGTAACAGCCTAATTCCTGACCCACAACTTTGTAACAACACATTTTGAATGTCTGATTGGACCGTTATTAAAGCCTTTTTAAGCTTTTTTCAATATTATCCAATATGTTGTTAAACAATTTCAATTTTCCATTGTGATTTCCTAGCTAAATTATGTGACCTTCTTATTTAATCAGTTTTTTCTGAACATGTATGTTAAAAAATAGTTAGGAAAACTCATCCTGTCATAGGAAACACTACCACCGCGTTCCCACAGGAACCGTGCGTTTTTTCGGGGTAAAAAGTAGCCTATGTTACTCTCCGGTCCATAACCTATATCTAGCCCAAAAATCACTTCGATCCGGTGCTCCGTTGCTGCGTGAAAGGACAAACATACAAACACACTTTCGCATTTATAATATTAAAGTAGGATAGTAAGATACTTCAATCAATTTTCTGATAACTTGGTGGTGCTGATGTCCTTGTTAATAGTTTTTGCTGATGACAAGTTTCTCCTTTGCAGATGTTGATGAGGCGTCAAAGAAGGAGATCAAGGACATCCTAGTTCAATACGACAGGAGTTTGCTAGTAGCAGACCCCCGCCGCTGCGAGCCCAAGAAGTTCGGCGGTCCAGGTGCCCGTGCAAGATACCAGAAATCCTACCGTTAAGATACATCTTCTCTACGTCCTTTGGTATCGCATTGTTGGGTTGTTTTGCTGAGAGTGCGATAGCATTAGGCGTTTCAATAAAAAAAAGTATAAAAAGTTTGTCTATGGTTTTATTCGAAGATAACCCTTGCTTAGTTGTTCCTTCAACTATTTTCGAATTACTAAAAAAGAAATAGTAATGTAGAAGAGGTAGGAATTGTTAATGTGCTGTTACAATTTTTGGTTATGAACATCACAATTACTAAAGTTCCAAGTTTACACAAATGCTGCCTTTACAGGCAGCATTTGTGTAAACTTGTAAAAACGTAAACCCAAATAACCGTTTTATTGTAAGGCCGCCATTACACGGCCATTCATGTTCGCGTTTTGCTGTCAAAATTAAATAACCATGGGTTTTGCAACAAGTGCGGATTACGAAGCATTACGATTATTATTATCTAAGCGCGGTTGAAAATAAATCCCATCAAAAATTAATGGAACTGACAAGTCCAGCAATAGAGCTGTCTCTGACTCCCTCCGCTCCGCTTTACTCCACATAAAATAAGGCGTCTACAGCTGTATAAGTATGATGTTTGCTTGCACACTACTGCGTGTATACCGCGGTTTTGCACTGTCGCTGAACACGTAGTGCTTGTGAAAATATTTTTTTAATAGATATCGCTGGCCGCGTCGTCTCAATGCTTTTACTCTGCCTCGAATACCACGATTAGCGGCTCTTGACTAGATTTCTATCACAAACTACGATATACATCAAGCGGCGATCGTGATTTTTCTTTGGTTGGCTCGTGGTCCATGATGGATATCCATCAATCATGTAACGGGCGCATAAGATGGAGGCAAGCAGGTAAATAAAAATTGAGGGTTAAGATTCATATAAGTATTTATTTATCCATAATTTTACAATCAATAAATGCAATTTTAAAAAGATTCAGGAAGTTAACTATGATTATTTTTGTATCGCAAATTTCATAAAGGTTTTTTAGCTCTTATACAATCATAATAAATACGCACCTAATACGAGACAACTTTAAACTTTCTAATTTTAGTCTAAACATTTCACACGTTAGAAGTTATTGTCTTTTATTGAAACCACAACATTAATTGTAACACTATAAATTAACTTACTTATACTTAATTGCAATACAATTATGCTATTAGTGATACAGATCTTTAATTGAGATTATTATGTTAGTTATTATATTTAGCCTGTGTTGATGTCGGTGCCGCCTGGGTTCATTTTGGTTTAGTTGGCTTGATAGTAACTAACGCATCCAGTGGCTTTTCACAATAAAGGTAGGTAATTTATCTACCTACTAAAATAGCAAAAAAATAATAAAACCGTTCTAATACATCAAATTTGTTCGCAATACGACTTGGTATGCGGGTGATGTTGGGAAAATAAGTGCAAATGGCGTTTCCCTTGTGGTCTCTGACATTTTTATCCACTGGAATGCGCAATCCTACCGTGCAGGTTGTATTACGAGCGAACTGAGGTAGGTATGTATACTTTGAAAATTATCACTAGAAACGGGATATTTACCATGTAGGTATATTATTTGATTTGAGTTTCCGATATTTTGGCGCTGCTCTGTTGCAAACGTCATAATCACGAGTGAACTGAACATGGTAAATATCCCGTTTCTAGTGATGATTTTCAAAGTGTGGATGACCATGACGGTTTAAAAAAGGTATGTATATCTAGTGCGGGTTATTCCTAAATCCCCGTCAGCTGCTCCAGTGGGGATTTCGATTGGGTAGTGTAGTAATACTTTTTTGAATGTTCCTGAAAACCCACTGGGCTGTTGAAGCTGGTGAGGATTTTCGTAAAATAACTGTTTAATTTAACAATATAAAATGTTACGTATCTGATTTAACTTGGGATTTATTTTTCTTAATTCTTAAATCATAAAAGCTCGCTAGCTTTATCTAGGCATGTTTTTTTTTAATTTTTCTAGCTTGCTTGCAAACGAGCGTCAAATAAACGATGAGAAAAAAAAAACGCTTGCTATATTCTAACTTACGATTATTGATTAGGCTAACCACACTTCTGCAGAACGACTTGAGTTGCCACTCATAGTACCGTTGAGTTGTCTTATTTTGATTAGTTGTGTTATCGAAGCTCTGAAAGTTTTCTCGTTCCAGTAAAATGCTATTTTTTGAGTCGCCTATTTCCAAGATGCTTAATAACTTAAGAGCGGTATTCCACTCATCAAAAATCTGTCCAATTTCTGTGCCCTTATTTGATGCCAATTTCTTAGATCAAATACACATTGGACAAAAGTCTTTCACAAGTGGAATACCTTAAAAGAAATATGTTTTCTCTGCATTAGATATTTTTTCAGGTGTTGTATTTTGGTTAGAATGGTAGCACTTCTTACACTTTTTTTATGAGTTGCTTAACTAATCAAAGCAAAGTTGGCACACGGTTATACATGATATAATTAGGTAGGTAGGTACTTAGTTTATTTTTGTCATATCAGGATGTTAACTTACATATACGGTGACAGTGGTAAATAATGGTTGTTATTAAACACTACAAAACATACTCTAAAAATCGGGAACACACGAAACGTGTTATGGCAACAAAAAAACCTAGGTACTACACCGCAGGACTATCTTCTTTGTCCTCGTGTACGTCTTCGAACTTTGCCCCCATGCGTTTCAAGGCTATGACGGCTGAAACTGCCTTTGCCCATCGTTTCTTGATAACGTAGCGCTTGAGCTTTGACTTGGTGACGTGGAGCTCGGTGCAGAGCGCTGATTGGATGAGCCACGGGTGTGTCATAGTATCGGCGGCTGCGAGTCGGTGTCTATGGAGGAATTTGGTTAATAGTTTACCAATTTATCAACATAGTAGCTTCTGCTCGCGCTTTCACGCGCGCGGATACCCGTTCATTTTTCCGGGATAAAATCTAGCCCATATTACTCTCCAGTCTATTTTTACTATTCATAACCTCAGTACCTGTTATAGGTATATCTCTATGAAAAAAATCAAGTTGATACGTTGCTTCATTGCTGCGTGTAAGATGTACAAACCAACAAACATACTTTTGCATTTATAAAATTAAATAACAGTAAGGATTTTAACTAGTGTGTGTTGCCAGTGATGACTTATGGCATTGAGACGTGGTCTCCTACTATTGGCCTCATGAGTAAGCTCAGAGTCGCGAAACGTGCTATGGGAACGTCTATGCTCGGGGTTTCCCTGCGTGACAAAATACGAAATGAGATCCGCAGGAAAACAAGTCACCGATATAGCTCTCAAAGTTAGTAAGTTGAAATGGCAATGGGCAGGCCACAACGCTCGCAGAACCGCTAACCGATGGGGAAGAAAGATTCTCGAGTGGCGACCACGAATCGGAAGACGTAGTATAGACTGGCCCTCCCATTAGGTGTACCGATGACGTTGTCAACACCGCGGGGAACCGTTGGATGCAAGAGGCGAGTAGTCGATCCAAGCGTTCTATAGGGAAGGCCTATGTTCATCAGTGGACGTCTTCCAACTGATGGAGAAGGATTTTAACAGGGTACCTATTATAGTAGCATGAAACACAAAATAAGTGATACATGATTACGAAGATTTTAAGAACATTACAAATGAAATTCACAAAAAATATATAATTTCCACAAAGATACTGGATCTGAAACTTTCTAGTATTTAAACATTTTTTTATCATCCAATAATCGATAGTGTATTTTCTAAGGAACAGATAATTTTAGGTACATAGATTAGGGTTAGAAATATATAAATAGGTAAGTAGATAAATACTAGACATAATACTAGCTAGATAAGTAGTCACATGTTTAGTATTAAATGTAATGGGATATAGGACATCAAACAAAACGACAAAATTATTGAAGCCTTATATTTTAACAACATTTGCATTTTAACAATAAATTATATTATTTATTTTATAATTATACATAAGTACAAATTAAGGAACAAAATTCGTAAAAGGTAAGTAGGTACCTAAATCTAGACAAAATTTTCCTATTGTTTCCTGAACAAATTACAAAAGTTCACTTAACATAGAGTACAAAATCACTAATTAATATTGTCATTGTTGCCTGAAGCTGTCGTATTTTCCATCAGTCTTGCTTACCGAACGGGTATCATACAAAATTTTGAAGACTAGAATAATTTAAATTGCTTTACAATCGAAACTATTTAAAAGTTAATCTCAAACTGTTACTTTGGTAACATCGTGTCATGGCACACAAGTCCCTGTTTTGCGTTGCTTTCGATATATCGAACTAGAGTCATTTCTGTGCTTCATTCAGTTTCTTCCGCTGAGCTTTTTCATCTGAAGTCTGTCTTTGGAAGAAGGCATGGAGACTCGACATGGAGTTTTGCGCCAGTTGGTTTGACGATGAAGCCCATTCTACGGTTAGTGATTGGTGTCTACCACCATTTGATGTGCCACCTGCGGTTCTTTCTCCTTCTACATCCGAGTCTCCCCATTTCTCCAAAAGATGTAAGAGAAGGTCTTTCGTCCTGTGAGCGTTGTTTTCATCTCCCCTCCTATAAGGCAGTTGTTTCCCATTTTCTGAGCCATTGACTAATTTGTCGATTTTCTCTCGTCTCTTATCGAATTCGCTGAAGAATGTATTACGTTTTTCAACGGGCTGGTCTGGCACATCTCTGCTTGTACTGGTTACTTTTTTTGATCTGATCGGGGCAGATTTCACCCAAGGCATTCTACTCGTCATTGGTTTCTCAGGTTCCCGTTCCTTTAAGAATGCCGAAGTTATCTTATTGGTCGATTTAGAAGTGAATATCCTTCTCTCATTGGAAGTGGCGTCTCCATTCGTCACTGTCCTTGTTACCTTCATTTGTTTTCTGAAGCCATTGGTCAACTTTTCTTCTTTAGAGTCCTTGGTTTCCGTTACGTTTTTATCTAATTCCTTTGTGCTATTGTTATTTGCTAGATCGGTGTTCATTGTGGATAGCATGAATAAGTGATCTGATAGTTTCTTTATTTCCTCGGCTAAGTTTTTCCTGACTAAAACATCGTGTTTTTTATGTAAAAAGCAGCTGCTATCGGATGCCCTCCTTTCCACTGGGTTGTATCTTGGCGCTAAGGTTTCTCTTAAAGGTGGTGGTTCTAAGTCTTCCTCATCGAAGACGTAGTCGGGAGAACTGCTTAAGGAGCTTCTCGGAGATGGCGAGCAGCCTCCTATGGACGATCTCTCGCATCCGTTCATTAAAGTAGTGATTTCGTGTGCTTGGTTATCGAAGACGTATGGTGAGTTTGGGTGTTCGCTCCAACGCTCGACGAAGAGTCTAAGATTGTCTTTGGCGACGTCAAGTTCATGTTTAGGAGTGGGTTGTGGGGTTGGCACCGGTTCTTTCTTGGGTGGCGCCCTTTTGATCAGCCACCGGTGGCGTAAGCACTCCGTAGCGCTCGGCCGTGACCTGCGACAAAGACCTTCGTTATTATCACCCCAACACCTTAAGGACACGAGTGGTAATGATAATGGAGTGTGATTTGGTGAAATGTGATCGACTAGTTTCGCATTCTAATGGATTTAAATGATTGTGGATGATGTAACACAGATTAAACGAATAAACGACGTAAATTGGAATAGTTATTCTATACTAGGGGACTTTCTTTTTATCGTTTACACAGAATTAGAATCAAAGAATCTAAAATGTTATATAGGTAACTAATTCATGCAATAAGTATGTTCATGTTTTGTTAGTCACTGGATTTGAACAGTGTTGGTTTACAATAACGAAGGGTCTCCATCGACAGGCTGGCTGTTACCAGTAAGTAAATAAACTATGGTAAATGTCACTTGACAGATAAGCAGATGCAGCAGTTTTCGAGAAAATAACTAGAAAACGTAAATAAACCGAAAGGAGTTTGTGATATAATAATATGTAAATGACTCGACCCCATAAAACGTCATTATTTAACGCCAAATAAAAGGTATCTCAAAATACACAAACCACGTCTGGCCACGAAAAAAAAAATGGTATCTGACATTAATGCTCAAAAAATAAACGCTGGCGTTCTCGATCGATAAAACACGCCAGTCTGCAAAAACGCGTCACGTTCACGCGCCTATTTAAAAATGTTTATTTTATTTACATTTCTGCAATTAAAACTTTATGTTAGAATGTTTTTTTTAAAGCCGAATTTATCTCTATCTACTAAACTAGCCAGCTGTGTTTAGCAGTTAGCTTTTTCACAATTCAAAGTAGTATAATATAATACACTTATTACCTACTTTTATGTGCTTTAAATGAAATTAAATAAAAATGTTCTCTACAAAGATATACTACCTTTTTAGTTAATTATTTTAAATTCAGACGAATTAAAAATAAAATGAAGAACGCCAATTTCCTCTTTGCTTAGAAAGTTCTTTGCTTCATCTTTTATTGTGATCTTTTATAACTACTTCTAACTTACCCTTTATCTTTCACGAGGAGTTTCCTGATGAAATCCTTGGCGTCTTCAGAGATCTCGTTGAACGCTTCATCGTCGAAGTCGTACTTTGCGACTGTCACGTTCGCCATGGTTTCGATATCTGTCTCGCCCATGAATGGTGACAGGCCGGATAGACTGGAAAAATAATTACCGTGTTACCACAAAAACATCTTTGAGGCGCCCGTGTCTAAAATGATTGGAAATGTCTCAACAAAATGGAGTTAGATAGCGGTTAAACTTAAATCAAGATTTGAGGTTGTTCATATTTAAACTGAGGCATTGTTTAGGGGTTAGACGCGGTTTAACATGTGTTTAGAGTGTGATAACTTTTTTGTCGTAAGACCTTTAGTATTTTTAAGATAATAATAGCGCAAGTGCGTTTATTGGTTTCTCCTTCTTTCACACAGCAACGGGGCAACGGATCGAAGATAGTTTTTACCTTTACATAGAGATAATTTACGGAGCGGAGAGGCTATTTTGACAGGTATATTAACAGGTTTACTCACAGCACGTAGCAGATAACACCGACCGACCACATATCGGTCCCGTAGCCGATCTGGTCGAAGTTGACCACCTCAGGCGCCACAAACTCCGGCGTCCCGAACAGCACTTGCAGCTTCTTCTCCGGGTCGTAGAACCGGGCCAGTCCAAAATCGATGATCTTTATTCGGTTGCCGGCCTTTGTGAGGCACAGGATGTTTTCTGGCTGTGAAAACAACACTAGGCGGTTATTATATTTTAATTTATGATAGGTAATTATACATCTATATACACAAATAAATAAAATTGAAGTGTCTGTTTGTAATATCAAAATAACAGCATTTTACTAAATGCATATGAATGGATATACACGGTACCTATAACAAAACAATCATTTTTTAAAATTTTGTCTGTCTGTCTGTTTGTTCCGGGCAATCTCCGACACGGCTGGACCGATTTTGCCGGGACTTTCACTGGCAGATAGCTTATGTTACAAGGAGTAACTTAGGCTACGTGGGCAAAGCCGCGGGGCACAGCTAGTAATATATATAGATATAAAGACTTATGCCATCTGGGGACTCTAGGCATTTGTTTTCAGTATTATGAAAATTTTATCAGAGCACATGTGGAACACATGGTATTCCGTATTATACAACATGCAACGTGTGACCAAAATGCTGGCACTTAAAACCTGGTAATTATTTAATGCTATAAGATATAATGCAATCAAATGGCGCGATGCCACCAGCATGCTGGATATACCTACTGCTGCAATACTTATATTATTATTCTAAAAAATAATCGATAATAGTTATAGCAAAGTGGGGCCATTACTACTCCACTGGTGGTGTTCTGTGACGAACGCATATGTTTGAACATATACCTTCCCCATAGAATACGTCATTTTATCTCGTCATCCTTAGTGGAAGAAATCCACTGTCGACTGTGGAAGACATCCACTGTTGACTGTGGAAGACAGCCACTGTGGAAGACATCCACTGTTGACAGTAGATGTTTTCCGCCTGACAATGATCATGGTGATTATATTTATCGATTATCGGTTGGTCGTCTGAACTAGGGGGACTAGGGAGCCCCATGGGTCGCGGGACCTGGGTATTTCCCCTAGTGACCAGTGGAAGAGAGGGGCCTGACAACAGCTATAGTAGGGTTACCATTAGGATTATCTAATGCAAACAATGGCGGTTAATCTGCTGGACATAGTCCAACTATTTTTGTAGATTAGATCCATTTAGACCTAGATTTCGAGATGGTTTGTTGAAATATAAAATAGCATAGCATAGCCGTTTGAAAAGAATAGACAATGAGAATAGTCTTAGTATTGTCTTTTCAAAAGCTAGTGTTGGTTAAGAACAAAAAGGTGTTGAAACCAAATCGCGCACTCTGTTGAAAACAAGAGGTCCTTGAGTTAACCACACATAAAACGAGGATTTTTCACTTCGCGTCTATAAAACTCGCACTAAACAACGGATAACGCATTGTCATGTCAAGCGAACATAAAACTCCCGCGCATGCTTTTCCGCTATTTTGGTTTACAACTTGGATGAAGCTCAAAATGAATAGCGGACGTTGAGGACCAAAAGTTGTAAGAACACTACGGTAACCGGTAGAAAAAACAAATTGGATACAGTACATACAGCATTTTAGTAAGTATTTTATGCTGTTTACATTTAATCGATTCAAGGACTAAAAACTATGACGGTGTTAGCAAACGTGATCGACTCTACGAATTCGGGTTTGAAACGTCGAGAATTACAATAAAGTAAATACCTACGTGACAAAAATTGTTTAATTCAATTAGTGATTACATCCTACTGGTAGCGGATTATTAGATTAAGATTGTAAATAAATTAGTGTATTTTATTTATGTTGTTTACTTTTTCTGCACTAAAATATTTTAATATATTAGTGATTATAACGAAAATTAGAGAAATAACTATAACAAACATAACGTTATCAGAACGTGTGGTTAGTAAAGAAAGATCACTACTAGGTTCCTTTTAAACTATAATGATTGGGAAAAACGCCAAAGCGAAACAAGAAAGTTGTGTCTGAGACCCTCCAGAAAAAGCCACACGCTTCTTTTTCCGCTCAAGCTAACGCCAATACAATGACAATGACATTTAGCTTGTGAGATGTCACGTGACTATTTTCAAATTGGTGCATTTTAATTGCAATACAGGTTATTCAGTCCTTGCCAGCGGTAAATTAAAAATAGTATTTAACAATCGAACAATGTGTTTATTCGGTAAGGTGGGTGGATCGTTAAGGAATTAATTGGACATATGATTGCAGTAGTATTCCCGGCTACACGTCTTCATGTCGTCACCAGAAGCGTGTCCGAGATTGTATGTAAATCTAAATACAGTCTATGATTCACTTGTGAGTGTTTGATAAAAAAATATCGAGGCATTATTATATTACATAATAATAAAGGCAAGCATCGCTTTTAAAACGATTGATTGATACGAAGAAAGAAGTGTGAATTTTAGTTAGGTATATTATGTTATCAACGGATCAGCATTGCGGTTCAACGAGGCAATGCCGCCAGCATGCTGGGTAGGTATGCTTCCAACTGGTAGTGGGCTAGAACATTTGGATTATCTATAGGCCTACTAGGGCTTGTAGATTATCCAACTGTTTTTGTAGCTAGCTAGGTTAGATGTAGTGTTTATTTATGTATTAGCTAGTTAATAAAGGCATTTAGCCCATTAAAAAAAAAGGTATATTATAATTATATAACAAATATTTACAACGTTAGATTTTTAAAGTGTTACTGTTAACCTGTCCTTAAGGGACACGGGAAAAAAATACCGTATTATAACGTACCGTATTAGTCCGTACCTAATACTTAACATTTTGACAATGTGGAAGACATGGGGCGAGTACGGATCTTTTCAATAAAAAAATTCGATAAAATTGACAGTTAAAATCGATAAAGTGGGTTTTATTCGATAAAATTGACAGTTAAAATCGATAAAGTGGGTTTTATCGGTTTTAACTGTCAATTTTATCGAATTTTATTTATCGAAAAGATCCGTACTCGCACCGCTGTGCTCCGTATTCAGACGGAAGCACTCTGTATCCAGGTCCAGTAATAACTTTAAAAAAAACTGACCTTCATATCCAAGTGTAGGATGTTCTGTCTGTGCACGAACTCGATGCCCTCACAGATCTGGCGCATGAACACTGTGCAAGCCCTCTCAGTCAACACGAAGTCTTCGTCGATGACACGCTCGAACAGTTCTCCGCCGGTTATTCTGGAAAATAAACGAATAACTAATAAATAATCAGACAACATATTGAAAACTAGCTGCTGCCCGCGGTTACACCCGCGCGGAGATATTGTATTTCATGGTTTTTTTTTGCGCGGAACCCTAATTCTTTTTCTAAAATAAAAGTAGCCTAAGTCACTCTTTGTAACATCAGCTATCTGCCAGTGAAAGTCCCGTTAAAATCGGTCCAGCCGTTTCGGAGATTACCCGGAACAAAGAGACAGACAGACAGACAAAATTTATAAAAATTGTTGTTTTGTAGTAGGTACCGTATATACTTTCATAAGCATTTAGTAAAAAGCTGTTATTTTGATATTACAGACAGACACTTCAATTTTATTTATCTGTATGGATGTAGGTAAGTAGCTACAGACTATGATATTTGAACCTTTTCTGGTTACCATACCGCATAATCTACGAGTTAAAGGTTTTAAAATTCCAAACTTTACGATTTTCCGCGATTCATAAACATTTACATCAAACGCTGTTTTAACGTGCGGGAAATGAAATACAATTTACACGCACAACGCGCGGTTTATGAGCCGTCGACAAAAACAAAAGATTATGAAATTACGATTGAGACAGAGAATACTCAATAGTACCTTCCTAATAACTAAGTGCAGCTTGGTGCGGCTTGGTGGATGTACATACCTGCCTATATAGCATACCTCCAATTTGCAGACATAAAGTTATGGTGGAATAAAGAAACTCGCATATAACGGGCTGATATAGATATTAACTAGTCAATACATAAATAAACACTACATCTAACCTAGCTATTTAAAGAGCTAGACACCTAACCTACAAGACTACGAGCCAATGTAGGCCTATTGATAATCCAAATGTTCTAGCCCACTACCAATTGGAAGCGTAGGTACCTAGTATGCTGACGGGCGGCGGCATTGCCTCATTGAACCGCAATGCTGATCCGTTGATACCAGTATTCTGGTTACGCGTCGCATCAATCAAATCACTCCTTTTTGTGCAGTCGTGTAATTATGTATTGTTGCATGTATATAGGTTAGAGACCTAGAGAGAAGCAGATAAGTTCTTAACCAAAATGATTTATAATATGACGTGAGTGGGTAAAATAATAATGAATTGCAGAATGTAAGTATAGAACGGCAAAGACAAATCGGCGCTTCAAAAAAAAAAAAACATAAAAATAACAAACGCTGCCAAAAGACCGGTCGTCGATCGAAATAATGAGCTTCTACACATGGCAGCGAGTGTTGGCGCCAAAATAAACGATAACTTCGAAAGTGGCAAGGTCGATGTCAGGCTTTGGTTGTAGGTACCTACAAGTATATTGAGCTGGTTTCACTTTGATTTCGGTCGGAGACAAAACACAGCGTAATTCTTTCAGAAAGTTGTATTTTTTGCTTGAAAAAGGAATACTATACAAGTATACACAATGTAATCCAATTTTATAAAAACTAAAATCAAAATGACAGAAAAAAAAACGTTCCTATATCTTATATCCAGGGTCGTTTCCAGGATATCTTAGAACTTACTTGGGTAAGTACATAAAACTGAAAATACATAAGCAGTTAAATTTAAAACTGTAATAAATTCTTACATGTTCGAATTTTGTTGTTAACAAAAAGTTTACTCTAAAAATATGAGATTTAAATATTTATTATATTGTGCGATTACTAATTAAAATTGACATAAGTAAGTAAGTAAATATACTAATAGGTAAAAGTTACAAATTTTAACACGAGAAACGAAGGCCAGACCTACTATTAAAATTCGTAAAAGAGCATTAGCTATCTGCCATT
This sequence comes from Crocallis elinguaria, assembly GCA_907269065.1. Lineage (NCBI taxonomy): Eukaryota > Metazoa > Arthropoda > Insecta > Lepidoptera > Geometridae > Crocallis > Crocallis elinguaria. The sequence goes on from OU026076.1 coordinate 8,711,794, forward strand.
TTGCAAGGTCTCTAAAAGTGTAGTCATCGTGATCTTTAATTACACATAAAAATATTCTCTAAAGTAAATAATTGCTCAACTACAACAAAAATGTCTGCCTTGACCTATTATTAAAAAAGAAATCAGCGTTCAACCGCGAAAATACCTAACGTATTTTTAAGTATAACAAGCAATGCCAAAGTCATCTTCCGTTTTCGAAACGTCATGTTTTCGTTAAAATTTAAATTTAGAACGTTTGAATGAAATCCCAGCGTCAACGCCTGCGCAGTCCTTCCCCGCGTTTAGTTTACCTCTATGACGTCATCGCAACGATTTTCGTAAAATGTTGTTACAATATATATGTTTTTGACGCAAGCAACAACGTACGTGACGGAGACAGGTGTTTAAACAAGTATGTCGATATTTGCAAGTTTCGCAACAATTAACTACCGATATTTCATAAAATTAAAAATAAATGTAGGTAGCCTACTTATTGATGATAAGAGTATAGTTTTTCAGTTTTTGCGAGAGTGGAAAGAATTTAATGGCATTTTATATTTAGTTTACTATTTTTTTTTTGTTTATGTTGTCTGTGATTCATCTCAGCTGAGTGACACAGCTAGCTATCTAGACAAACTGGCAGTTAGCCCAGGCCACCCTGTTGTTGTCTGTTACAGCGCAAGTACCTACTTACAGTTTATATTATGTAGCCTACACGTAAGTACTCTATGTTTTTTTTTAAATTTTGTTAACAGGCACCAGCTCTAAAAATAATAGTTATTTAGCTTTTAACTGTTTAAATTTAAGCTATTAAAAATTTAGACTCCCTTTTCTGGTTACCTATTTCGACTTCTATTACCGATTCCTACTCGTTTGTCGTTCTTTCACGCATGTACACGGAAAAACAGACCGACGAGTTTTTTTTTTGCGTAGGTAGAGATAGTTTTATGTGCCGAAGAGATATGATATTGTATAGAATTTTTTTTGACACTACAAATGAATGCATTAAGTACCTATTCCAAATTAAAAAAATACTTGTCGGTAGTGCGGCACCCGCATGATGCTGAATGTATTAGAAAAACATTACCATTGTTTTACCTCTGTGCTCTTTCCTTAACATTTTAATTTTTCAAAATTTTCATGATGTAATAAAAAAGCATCAAAGACAAAGTTCGATCATAATAATTCGCGTTTCGCGCGTTCCCTGGCGAACAAAGATGGCGTCGCGATGGCGCTCTGCCAACTATGCGCCGTAATATCTGACGCGGTTTGACGCCACTGCTGACTTTATATCAGAAGTTTACATTCGACGCCTATTACGGCGAGCACTTGACTTTGACTCGGTTAATATTAGGAGCGATAGAACAGCGTCATTCCTGATATAAAACAAAGAGATTCATTCATCAGATCATGATTTTAGCCGTCGAATTTTTTTTATGAATACCTATACCTATATCCTATAGTCCCTATATCCTGCCACAAAATCCTCTGTAGGTCCATATTTATTTTACTTTAAGTGGCGCGATTGTTTTAGGAATGTTATAAAAGCTAAGATTTTTTTTTTATTCTGTGGCTAAGAAGTATCCACCAAGTCGCACCGTTGCGTGGTGGTTTATGGCCCACTCTCTCTCTCTCTCTCTCTCTCTCTCTCTCTCTCTCTCTGAGAGAAGGCCGGTATCCCAGCTGGTGGGAGCGTAAAAGGCTGATGATGATACCGAAGCTATACAATTTGAGCACGAAAACATACCTACTAGGCTATATGAGCATATGTTCAGGCTCATATTATACGAATGTATGCAGGGTATGAGATTATAATTATATAAGTTTGTTTAAAGAAATGATCCATTAATCTTAATCTATTATATAAGGAACTAGCTTTGTCCCGCGCCTTCGCCAAAATAGCCTAAGTATAACATGAGCTACAGTGAAAGCCCCGTCAAAATAGAATAAATAAATAAAAATTGTGTCTTTGTTAGAGTATTTACTTTTATACGCATTTAGTAAACAGCTGATATGTTGATATTACAAACAGACACTTCAATTTTATTTATTTGTATTTAAGATAAAGTCACACTGATAGTTTTTATGGGCTGCCGGCTGGCGTTATATGCTTGCTATCAGTCAAATGACGTGTCGTTGTAAATTTGTATAAAAAAGAAAGCAAATCCTTTGCGTCTATTATTATTTGTACTGCCTAGATGATGCACAATTTTCTTTGCTACATAAGTAGCCTAGTTTTTGCCTGTGACTATGTTATAAAAGATATCGAAGGGGCTTCGCCTTCTGGATACTAGTTTTTGTCCGCGGAGTGTTTTCCATCTGCTTCTATTCTCTGCTAGGCACTTCACCTCCTCGTACGACACGTAAGGGAACGTTGTATATAGAGTATTAGTTAATAATAATATCATAATTGTGCCTTTGAACAGTTTAAAGGTTCACTTTAAAGAATTCTACTAAATGAATCAGATCTTTTACCAGTACGTAATTTTGTAATGACGAACTCAATGACTGGTGCCGTAAAGTTTCACCATTAGCGGTTAACCGCTGCGATAAGAAAATCGCCTGATGTTTGATTAACTGTACATTTTGTATTACTTTCCAAATGATAGGAAAGTAACGTCTGAGTCATCACTATGACTTTACTTTCACCTGTGACATGTCGCTGATCTTATTTAGAGTATCTCGCGAACATTATACGGTCCATTAGCAACGCTATGTTATTTTGAGGAAACATTTCAAATTTTGCGCAAAATAAAGTATCTTTTTAGCGACGGCGCGAGGTTACACGCGCCCCGAGTATCCCAGCAGTGGGGGCGTAAGAGGCTGATAATGAACTGACCAATGACGAAAAGGAATATACTCAGCCTAGGATGGCTTCTGGGCCTGTGGTATTCTTTCACATTGCTTATTAAAAAACTGAAAGGTCACTATTATTTATATTATATGACCGTCTGACCGCTACACCTTATTTCGCTATCTGTAAAATATCTCAAAGGTGTGTGCGTGAGTCATAATGTGAATGACATTCCTCTTAATATATTCTGACGCCACCTAAGGCTGGAATCAAATGATGTCACGGTATAAAAGTGAAAACATGATAATTAATGCCTAAAAGGCGTGGAGCACCTGTGCTCTAGCAGAGGCCTGTCAACGACCCAATTACAACATTCACAACACCTGGATGTTGTGCGGTGTATTTATAAACACCTCAGAGATACCGGAAGGTGGACGTCGTAGGTTGAAAGTGTTGTCATTATGAGTGATGACAGCTCCTTAGAATAGAGATAAATCGCTTTCTAGGACACGGCACCAGTGGAAACTCACAGACTAAGATTTGTCGTCTAGATTAGCGATTCCTAAAGTGGGTCCCGTGGACCCTAAGGGTGGAAAAGTCACCAGGGATCGCGATATTGAATTTGTCATTGAGTTGGATTATTTTTTAGGTGTTAAAATCGTCTACTAAATCGTCTGTTAAAATTAGATTACAGTAACACATTTTGAAATAGCGCTTCAAATGCATAGCAGTATGAAAAGTATTTTTAATTACAGTTGTGGGGTTCCATAAAATAAAAGAGATTTGTTGAGTATTCCGTTACCAAAGAATAAGAAGCATCGCGCGTCGTTGTCGTCATCTAGATAAACGAAAACGTATAAAAAAACAACAAAATTCTGAAGACAACATTGAGGTTGATCAAGCATACCTACTTTGCAAATTGCACTAACGAAATGAGAGTCAGAGAAAGTAGCAAGTACAAGAGAGTGGCAATTAACGTGGAAGTGTTAAAGTAAAATTTAATTAAGATGATTGACGGAAAACGGACGGATCCACGTCCTCGAGTGTCGAACAAAAGGATTCCAGATTCTGATGATTCATTTTCCGACCGCAACAGAAATGTTGAATGAAGTACAAATTTAAAAACGCAAATAATTGCGATGCAAGTGATTCAGTATTAACGTAACATCTACGTGGATTGAATGATACATTTTACGAAAATACTTATAAAGCTAAATGTATTCGACATTAGAAATAAACTAAATGACGGAAATCTCCAAGCAGTTGTTTAAAATTGTCCGCTGTGTCGTGTGATTTCTTTGGCTATTTGCGTATGTTGCCTCACCTATAATATATCTTTGGGATGGAAAGAAAGGTCAGCTTTGATTAAAATAGTTTTTTTAATTTTATGTTATTTGGTAACGAGACGAGCTGGTCGTTTGCCTGATGGTAAGCATAACGCCGGCCCATCACAATTGCATGGCTACCCAGAACTTTGAAACACAAAGACCTGCGCGGCACTGCAGTGCGCTCGTTACCCTGACACATTAGGTATTAAGTCTCATAAGCCCAGTAATTTCACTGGATACTCTGCTCATCAAACTGGAACACAGTAATGCTTTCACGCTACTGCTTGGCGGCAGACTTCACGAGCAAAGCGGTGGTAGCAACCCAGACGGACACTCGCACTTAGTTATTATATTTGAGTGAAACTCAGCTGTGTTTGTATATCGTTTTACTAATTTAACATGACATTGCGCAGTGTGAATCATTGCACGTTCATGATTCTTATTCAGTGTATTGTTTATTTCAGTTCCTAAAAGGTAATGTTCAGATTTTAAAAACAGAGATGCCAAGTTCGTTTACGGTTTGTTTACACATTTTAAAATACATTTAGAGAGATAATGTGTTCGTTTGTTTACTCGTTTGGAAGATTTTAATTTCTTAACAGCCAATTGTTCAGTCAACGAACTGCGATGAAGTGCAATGTAGGTTTTTAGGTTGAAAAAGGGGGTTTTTGTCATGGTTTTTAGATAGGTTTGATGATGTGCTGTAAATATTATAGACTATAGTGCGTTACAGGCTCAAAGACAATACTGCTGTTATAATTAGAGTTAGTAGGGTTATCAGTATTATTACTAGATGTCAGGATAGTTCTAACATATTAGGTTTTTTTAGTCAATGGTCAGGTTTTTTAAAATGACAGGAGTTTTGATGAACTAATGAAATAATAAAAAGTATGGTCATAGTCCACCACGCGGGCATAGGACATCTAATCGGACCCAGTGCGGCTGTTGGGTGCCATATGTCATCGAATTTTGTAGATCTTGAACATGCGGGTTTACTCACGATGTTTTCCTTAGCGGTTTTAGAGCAAGTGTGATCAATCCGCACATAACTTGCTATAAGTTATTATGGTGCGGGGCAAGCCAGGTTTTGAACCATGGTACGTTGAATTGAAAGAGACAACTTCGTGTTCGGTCTCTCTCGCTAACATAAAAACCACAGATTATAGAAACAAGGAGATGTGGTAAAGCGTACGTAGCGGGTGCGAACGCATCCGGCCCAAATAAGGCCAGATACATTTAATCGAATTCACTTTGCAGACCAATGGTGAAAAAAATGTATGAAATACGGAGACATATTTTGAACGCGAACGGGCATATCTCCCTTGATTGTCTGATCGGATATAAAAACCTAGCATCAACTAGGTATCTATATTGTATCCTGAATCAACACTACTCCGGGAGCCAGAGTAGATGACGTTATTTATAATATCATCTCATGTGCACGTGTCAAAAATGTCTGGATTTTACTTATAAATAGGACTTTTCAGTTACACATCTGGTAACCCTAGTTGTAATGAGCTAAACTGGCCGTTTTACAATAGGTTGGGCTGCCTGCCAGTCTGTTAAATGTAAAAAACTATTACTTCTAGAGCACGATTTCAAAATAGTAGTTTAGACTTCTGAAAAAAATCCAACAACCAACAGTCCTGCTGCTGCAAAGTCATTTGTGTTCTATAACAAAACTATCTGCTGTCCGAAGTTTCACCCGAAAAGAGATTCACGTAAAATCGACATAAAAAAAAGTATCTTATGTAACTCGTCCATTAACAATCTTTATGAAAGAAATCACGTCGATCCGTTGCTTTGCTCCGATGCTGCGTGGAAGATGGACCAACCGACACGCATTTTCGCATTTATTTTTAACTAGCCCGCAGTTTTTATCCGCGTTCCCACAGGATCCGTGCATTTTTCCAGGATAAAACGTAGCCTATGTTACTCTCCAGTCCATAAGCTATATCTATACCAAAAATCACGTCGATCCGTTGCCCCGTTACTGCGTGAAAGAAGGACAAACCAACAAATCAACAAACCAACAAAGACACTTTCGCATTTATAATAAGTTGGATAGGATAGGATAGAACTAACTGTGTCCCGCCACTTCGTCCATGTAATTATCTAAAATAAAAGTAGCCTAAGTTTCTCCTTATAATGTCAGCAATGTGCCAATGAAATTCCCGTCAAAATTGATCTCACAGATTAGGAGATTACCCGGAACAAACAGACAGAATGACAGAAAAATAGAAAATTGTTATTTGTTTTAATAAGTACTGTTACTTCCTATACGGAATCATTCCGAGTGAATTAAAATTGCCCTCCGGATGTGGTCAAAACAAAGCCTCCTCCTATTTCTTGCCCTTGTCTATAAAAGCGTAAAATTAGATATGTAATAAAAAAATATACTCACAGTTCTAGCACAACACACATGTATTTCCCCCACTCGTAGGCATCATACAGCTGTATCAGCCGCGGATGCCGAAGCCTCCTCATCACGTCTACTTCTCGCTCCACATTCCTCCTCTCATCCCGTCTGCTGACGGAGACCAGCTTCGCGGCTAGCTCCAGACCCGTGCTCTTCTCCCGGCAGAGGTATACTGTGCCGAACTTGCCCCTGAAAATATTACTTGTAGGTGAGCTTGGTGCAACAGCTTTTTATAAACCATAGGTACGCATACTAACTCTTCTGCGTGTGTCCGTCTGGGTTGGTACTGCCGGTTTACTCGTGAAGCATTAGGTACTCTGCCGCCACGCAGTACCTAATGTGCAAGCATTACTGTGTTCCGGTTTGATGAGAAAAGTAGCCAGTGAAATTACCCAGGGTAACGAGCGCGCTGCAGTGCCACGCAGGCCTTTGTGTTTCAAAGTTCTGAGTGGCACTACAATTGTTATGGACCGGCCTTATGCTTACCATCAGGCAAACGATCAGCTCGTCTCGTTATCTAATAGTATGTAATGTATTTTTTTTATTATTATATCAACTCTCTCACGGGGTTGTTTGAACAGTATACATTATACAATTGAATTCTTAAAACATCTACCTAGATAATATTATTATTACTAATCTAATAGCAGAAGCCCGATGCTAATGAAATGAGATCTACCGTAAGCGACCGGCTAGTAAGTGAGTTTTTATCGATTCGAGCACCGTTGTTTCTAAATTAGATTATGAATTAGATACAACACGTCTGAGACCTAATAACAAACGATAACATGATTGGACCAAATGTGTCACAGCTCAGTGTCATCAATTATTACTCTCTTGCAGGGGCGTATTTACCCTAGGGCCAAAAGGGCCATGGCCCGGGGCGGCAGGCTGCGAGGGGCGATGCAAGCAGAATAAATAAAAAAGCCTATCTAAAAGTCTCTTATTAATAAACAGTGTTAAGCGGTTGAATACTTAAACTGTGTTTTGTCTCTTTCGATTCAGTTTAAAATTGTCAAAGAACAACAAAGACAAAACATAGTTTAGCTAAACCACCGTTTAACACTGTTTATTAAATAGAGCCCAAATCTCGTAAGGTAGTCGTGGGGACGCGGGGCTATCGTGTATAGTTGTATACTGAAAGGCGCGCGGCGGCGCGGCGACGGCATAGCAGGGCGGCGGGGCCTGCACGCCCAGGGCGCTGAATCCTAAAATACGCCACTGCTCTCTTGTCGTTTCGTAACTGTACTTACCTATAGATGCCTCATAATCATGCGGGGGATATCTAAGTGTCGTATTATTGTGATTTCTATTAGGGATGTTGACTCTATTTTGTTTTAGATGTATCAATTCGTTTTCTCATGAGAATCAAATGTCTTTATGGAAAAACTGGAAACGCTAGTAACGTCAAAAATGAGAGTCAAACTCGGACGTATCTAGTGAGCGCTAAAACGCCCCATACAAATTGGACGTAACATCTGACGTCACTTGTTCTACGCGAGCCGTAAAGCTATACTAAAAACATGCATTTTTTTTATATGGCCGTGAAAAACTGCGTTGTACATAGTTGTCATGCATTTTTTATTCATTAAAATGTAAAGAATCTGATGGTATCATTTAAATTATTATTGGATGATAAAAAATGTTGAATTTGGGAAACTTTTAGAAGCTGTTGTCTTTGTGGAAATCTTCTTAAAAATTAAAAGGAACTAAAAAATCTGCGATAAAGAGGAATTTTATAGCGTTGTATGTTATTTTAATATTCAACGCTTAGAATCTTTCGTAGTGTTCGTGCGGTTATGAGTATACACATAAACATTGTATCTAGTATTGTACTAAAATTATCGTTTATGTTCACACAAAAGTAGTCTTATTTCATTCATCATTGTTGATTTTAAGTTAATCATTTTATCACGAGTGACTCACCTGCCGATTTCAGATAGCATTTCATAGTTGTCGTTGACATCTGTGTTCCTTTTGATTGTGACATCGCGGGAGGGGAATGGGGCCTCGATTTCTGCAACAATTAATAAATAAATATTAAAAAGAAGTAGTTAAAATATTAAATACCAGCTGTATCTGTTGTTTTCTCTTAGTTTGACAGCTTTATTCCTACAATGCCGGGAAGTCAAATTCAAATTCAAAACGTTTTATTTCAGATATCATACATCCTTAAGTGCCCTGATTAAATTCGGTACACCTATTATGTACTAAATTTAATTCAAGTCGTGATTAATTAAGGAACTAAAGACATACACCCAAATTTTATAATATTTAAAGTTTATTAATGAATTTCAATTAATAATATTATAAAAAGAATATTAAGATTAGAATATGAGATCTAAGATCACATTTACCTGGCATAAAAAATAGTAAAAATCTACAGAAATCGATTGGGAAAAAGCACACTTTTCTACAATGTTACAATGTAACGCATCTCAAACTTTACCGCTATAATTAGGTAATTTTTAATCCGGTTCACATAAATAATGATAAAAACACACGTTTTATCGCAATCCAAATGGCTGAAGATAAGTTTTATCGTAAACACTTTCAATGGAAGATTTAATTTTAATGATAGAACAATCGCTATCTTTAAATTGATAAATTACATACAGTATGATGTACTGTTTTTACCTATGTATTCATTCAGGAAAAAAATACTGACTAGTTTTTGTATATCCTTTGTATCTCTTGAATCACTACTTCGTGGCTAAGATTAATCAAATTTTTGAATACCTACTAATTAGTTTTTATTCCTCTTTTTTGTGGGTCATGTGGCCCCGGCGTATAAATAGGACCACCTCATCTCTTCCCAAACGAGCCAACTGAGGGAATTCGCAGGGAATGGTCAGCAGCATTCTGATCGTGCAACATCATAATTTAGTGCGATCATCAAGGCGCCTGCCAAGAATGGTGTGATAGGCAGCCCTCACACCTAATTCATGATCGATGGATAAGCATTAATCGCAGACCACGAGAACACCATGGAAAAACCACGATTCCCGCTTGACGCATATCGTATCGTCTATTGTGATTGATGGTTGGGGCTTGATGGAAATCTAGTCCGAGCACGGCACCCGCTTCTACGTAAGCTTCTACAACTTCTATTAAAAAAAATTGTTTCACAACCACTGCTTGCGCGTATATTATCTTGGAATCCGCGCTTGATGCAAAAGCATGGCTATTTTGAAAACGCATATTTGCCTAAGCGTCTACGGTCTGCTTTATATCAATACTCCCGGGATGTTCCTACTCTTCTATGATTGGAGACACCTATGTTTGGCTGTGTTTGTCAGTGGATGTTTTCTGGCTAATGATGATGATACCTAATGACCAATATGATGACAACACAAAGGATTGCGTTTTGCCATTATTGCTCTAGCTAGCCCGTCTCTGGTAATTTATGTTGTTTTTATACGGTAAAAAAATGGAGAGAAAATGGTGACTTTACTGAACTCACAGATTATTTATCCAATGAAATTACTGGGCTTATGAGACATACATATAATGTCTCAGAGTAACGAGCACATTGCAGTGCCATGCAAGCCTTTGTGTTTCAAAGTTCTGATCAGCACTGCAATTATGGGCCAGCGTTGTTTACCATCCGGCAAACGACTGGCTAGTCTAGTTATAAAAATTAAAAAAAAAATCGACAAATTGACCAATAAAATTGTCTCTTTGTTCTTTGAGCCAAACAGTTTGGCTTCAATTCAACGTACAAAAATTGCAGTATCGTTGTTTTGGCCCGGCCATTGTTTAGTCTGCTGCCACGCATTCGTTGCACTGGCCATATGTTCAAATGTTTTTCATTGCATTTACATATGTACAATTGTACATACATAAAACATACGTGATACATCTTTAACGTTCTATTCAATATGACGATTAAAGACATTATTTTTAGTTGATATGAATACGTTGACGAGGAAGACTATCCACTGATATATAAACTTTTATTTGAAACAAGTATACCTATACGTCAAATATATTCTATAATCAGCATCAGCTCAAAATATATCCTATAGATTCTTAAGTAATGAACTCTAAACTGTAATTATTTGGCAACTTGCATTTTGTTGATTTGACCGTTAAAAACTGCGTCCATTACTGCATAGTTGTCATACATTTTTTTTTCATTAAAATATAAAGAATCTTATGGTATCATTTAAATTAGTAATGGATGATAAAAAAATTGTTGAATTGGGATACTTGTAAATGCAGTAGTATATTTTTGTGAATTTAATTTTTATTGTGTTAACGTGATCTCCTTAAAATTGTATAACGACAGAAATTGTGTATTTTGTTTCTTGCAACACCCCAATTGAGCGCTAGTCCTATTTGAGATGTGAGTTCTACTTGATTGTCTGAATTTGATCAAATTTAGACTTTATATGACATTAATCTCTCATGAAAAAGTTGTAATGTGTAAGTAACATATGTAATAGCAATAAGGAGATAGTTAATAAATCAATCAAAGAGAGCACAAGTACATATATCAATTTCTCCTTATCCCAACAACCTGCTGGCTCAACATGGCGACCGGCGACCTTGCCAGGATCTTTGAGGATCTTTTTATGAATTTGATAACATTTCCAACATGTTTTCAATATAATATAAATAACGTAACGCGGAAAGCGACAACGTCAGCCGATAAGGGCGATTATAAATAATAATGACGAACACAATAGTTTTATTATAGATATAACCTTACACCGCGTTAGGCGAGAGTCAAGAGTTGAATGCACCGCTGACGCCGAGCGTTCATCCACCTCTGGTTAATCATCCATCTTATATAGATTGATCTTTGTCTAATACTACATAGCTGATTCAACGCGAGTGTGGCTTAATTAGGCCTAACTCCGCGTCATGATTCTTAAAATCACTTGACACTTCACAAATCATTTTTAGCGAGCTCCACGTTTCACAGCCATTTGTTATCTTACCTACGTATAACTTGATTGATTTTTGTCTATGAAGAATATAAGCTGATTCAACGTGGGATGTGGCTTAATTGGGCCTATAATTGCGTGTCATGATTTTAAAAATATTTTTAATAATAATTCGAATCATTTTTTAGCGAGAGTTATGTATGAATCATTTTTTTGCGAGCATCTTGATGCCAAGCACGTATGTTATCGAAAATTTTCAAGGTTGCAGGCTTATAGGTAAAGGAGTTATTATAATGATTCAGGGAGTGAGAGTTATGATTTTATATGATTAGCTCTTTAGCAGAATACCAATGTTCATATTGCAGCTAATATATTAATTACTAGCTGCTGCCCCGCGGTTTCACCCGCGTGGAGATTTTGGATTACATGGTTTTTATATTTTTGCGCAGAACCCTAATTATTTTTCTAAAATTAAAGTAGCCTAAGTTGCTCCTTGTAATATCAGCTATCTGCCGGTGAAAGTCCCGTCAAAATCGGTCCAGCCGTTTCGGAGATTACCCGGAACAAACAGACAACAGACAAAAATTTAAAAAATGCTTGTTTTGTTATAGGTGCCTGCATGTATACTTTCATATGCATTTAGTAAAAAGCTGTTATTTTGATATTACAAACAGAAACTTAAATTTTATTTATTTGTATAGATTTAATTAATTATTTTTGATAAGCCTATCCCTTTTTTGTTAAGTACAAATATCTACTCGTTATTATATTTTATGTTATTATAAAACAAACCAAATTATATCAGTGACAGGCAGCAATGTCCAAAATGCAAAGAATTCGTCATTTCATTTTTTGATCTTTGAATCATTGTTTAATATTAATCTGCAAAAAGGAATGTGTAGGTAATGTTTAAGATGTTACATAAAAGTGAAGGATAAAATATAATTATTAATAATCTCTACTGCTTGCACGTTCAGTATGGGCTAATAATTGATAAATAATAAGTGGAAGGCGTGAGATAATGCGCGTTTGTGAAATGTTATTAATTTCGTATCATTGGGTAATGTTTAAGTAGGTACCTACCACTGGGAATTTACAGTTTGTAAATAGGTAGGTGCATGATTACAGTGAGTAACATATAAGTTGATGAACATAAGTTATATAAGTAAGTACCTACATTAGAATCCAATTAGATAAGTAAACCAATAAAATCAACGTTTATTACAATATTTAAAATTTTAAACAGTCAAAATATGTTCTACTTACTTTAACACAGGCACAGTTATGTTAAGTAAAACGGAAAAAATATTACTCTGTATAACTATTATTGGTGTTTTAAAAATAAAATGGTGATTTTAGTTAGCAAATAGCCTCTTTAGTCATTGATAGAGTGTTATGCCCGTTTTCACCTACCTTAGGACACGCCTAAATTGGATGCCTAAAAATTTAGGAGTTAGGTACCTACGGCAAAAAAATCCTTCCACCAGCAAACGACAATAATAAACAACGACTATAATAAAGTATATATTTAGGACTTTGCTTACATTAGGAGTTATTTAGTTAGGAGTCGCGTCACCTTATTCGTAGTTAGTGAAAACGGGCATTAGAGTATACAATAAATAGTAACTTTGGTAAATTAAAAATAATGAAAATAAATCATCGAAAAAGGAAAAACAATAAAATATGACAATATAATACATTTAATATTAGTTTTATTTGTTAAACTTTCAAAACTTTTTTCTGTGAACGAACCTAAAATCTCATTTCGCAAACAGGAAATGGTTGGCAAAATGGCACAAACTAAAAAAGCCAAAAAAACATTACAAAATACAAGCACGAAATTACAGCAAAAAGGTCGTGCTCTAAGCATTACAGGTATATAAGGTATTACTAGATCCGATTTTTTACTTGAAAATAGCTTAGTAAGAAAAAATATAGCTACCTATAATATTTAAAAATAATAATCTATGAATGGCCGGACTGGCAGTCGGGCATAGACATGCGACCTTCATGCTCAACACATCCTATCTCGAATTCTTGGCGGGAAAATACGACGCAACACGTGCTTTCGTTCTGTATTGTTACGTTTTACGTTTATTTTAGGAGGAAACTAGATAGAACGATTTCATGTGACTAATACATACAGCAATTTGTGTATTGTTATCCATTGTAATTTTTTTGTAAGTAATTCAGTTCACATCTAGCCTAATATTAAATTTTAATTATTTTTAAATTTGGTGGTATTTTATTTTAGAGAGCGGATTCAGTAAAATTATAACCTTTCCGAGGGAATCAGTGAGTACCTATTTAATTAATTTTTAGAAACAAATTATTACCTATTCATTAAACGTTATTAAATTTTATGGTGGATGAGATTAATTTATTAAGCATAAATCAATGGTCTTATGTCTTAACCTTTTTTTAAATGACTATATAGTGCAATAAGTAATAACAATACCAGATAGAATGTCTCAACACAGTGTTTTTAATTTTAACAAATAAAATATTATAATTATTGGTAAAGTAATCATAGGCACATAGTTTCCAGACTTTCTTATATCTGTAACAAATGGGCGACTCAAAAATGTCTAACGAAATTAATGTCTTTGTAATCACACGACATTTAATCCAATCTAGGTTAATCGCCTGTCTTTACTTGCATTAGTTATTATTAGTAGTACTCGCGCAGTTCGATGACATCTCATGTTAATTTTTTGAGCTATAGTACTATACTTTAGTAATCTGTGGTCATAGTCACCAATCCACTTTTTTGTTACCGTTGAAGGTGGCCTATAAATCCTATTTAGAACTCTGTGGTAGGTATCATTTTTATTCTAGTTTGTTTTTTTTTCAACGAGGTCATTGTTTGTTGCCAGTCCATCGGAATTTTAAATTTAATCTGAGTGTGGCAGAATAATTTTGCGAAGTTTTCGAAATACCTTTTTTCAATGCATGCGGTATGTTTTCTTTTTTTCTCTCTAATGAATAAACTTGGTATTTTTATACTTTTAGTAAAGCTTAGGGTATTTTAGGGACTTTTACAAAAGTGATTTGCAGGATTTCTAAGTATTATGAACGCATACCGTGATTTCAAAGGGTGTCTTTGAAATAGCGATGGTTCATAATAATTCGAATCCTGAAATACTTAAATATCCTGAAATTCTTACATGATAACATATTTTAGTCCACAACCCCGCAGAGCCTGAAAACAAAGGTTTTCAATCAGTGATGACTTATGGCACAGAGACGTGGTAGGAAATGCAAGGTCGCTCAATGGGGTTTTCTTGCGTGATAAAATCCCGAATGAGGAGATCCGCAGGAGAATGAAAGTCTCCGACATCATAGCTCTCAAAGTCAGCAAGTTAAAATGGCAATGGACAGGCCACATCACTCGCAGAACTTAGGCAAGAAAGGATCTCGAGTGGCGAACACGAACCGGAAGACGTGGTATATGGCATAGGTGGACCGACGATCTGGACAAAACCGCAGAGAACCATAGATGCAAGAGGCGAGGAGCCGATCCAAGTGGCGTTCTATGCGAGAGGTCTATGTTCAGTAGTGGACGCCTTCGAGTTATGGCTGATAAAGTCATTTTACAGAAAAAAGAATATTTTCCAGCTATTAATTTGAATAGACGCTTAGTAAAATATTATTCAGCATTTCAAAGTTCTAGTTTCACAAAATTTTCGCAACCCAATCGAAAGGCTGAATGAAGCAACATCGTATTTTACATAATGAAGCCAAAACGTGAATAATATGAATATATTATGGAGGAAACAAACGATCTCTTGGGAAACTGTCATCGTAAACGCGTTACCGTCGCTGGCGATACAAAATATTCGACTGAGTCTAAAATAAAGACGAATTCCATGCGCCTGCCAAAAGTTTATTTGTTTATTTTGTTGACTGGATGAAAGGGCTTGGGTAGTAAGAAAGGTGTAGTGGGATCATACGATGACCGATGCCGAGATCGCACGCGACGGTTCCGGGAGTGTTGCCGCAAAGTCGCGCGTTTATGCACTAACTAGCTTCTGCCCGCGGAATATCTTCATAGTCTACCATACATATCTTTATAGCGTATGTGTTATTCCATAACATAAACTATGTAAATTCCAAGTTTCATTACAATCAGTGTAGTAGTTCGGGAGATAAGTGGTAACAAACATTCACACAAACATTCGCATTTATAATATTAGTAGGAAGTAGGATGTTCATAAATGGGCCCCCCTTTTATGCCAAAAGTAGTATTTTATCAAACAGCCACCCATCTGTACTGTCCACTCGACTTTATAGGCAACACAATAATGCAGTAGAAAGTCATAATGCTTCATTCAGACGGCTTGAGGAAATGTTTTGGCGCCCGTCGTTGCGTCTTCGTCGGGCGCATGGCGGGTGACGCACGCGTCTTGCAAGTTTTCATTGTTGATCACTGATCATATCTCTATTTAATGTGAATAACTTTCAATAATATATTTTTATTCACTTCCAAAGCTTTATTGGAAAGTGAATGACAGGTAACGTGACAGAGTAATAAACATATTGAGGTTTCAAGAGTGAAAGCCTATACCCCAAGACCTATACCCGTACACATACACACAATATTACTGACAATAATTTACGTATTGATAATAATAAGGGGTTTGCGGATGTTTGGGGCTTGTATTTGTCGATATTATCAATATTTTTGACTTTACTATTGCCAATTAATATTGAGTGTGTGCAAGTAACCTATCTATGACAAAATGACATTTCTTTTGCCGCCGTGACTTGCGACGTGTAAATAATCCCCAATTGCTTGTTTTTGTAAAACCAGGTCTGACGCTTACTGTTTTTTCGACGCCCAGAGAGTAAATCTTACATTAGACCATTAAACAAATGATGCTTACCTCCAACGGGATCTGTTTCGTCAACGTGGATCATATCTGACGATCTGGAACAAAAGATAAAAAATTACAAATCATTATAGATCGGTACAATAAGAGACCAGACTGCTGATGGATCAGAATGCTGGCCTTTGAAGAAGACGGATGAAAGAAGATTGCATGAGGTGGAGATTTGAACATTGAGATGGATAAAATTGAGAAATGAGATGGAGAATGGATAAAATAAAGAACGAGTATATTTGAAGGAGTCTGAAAGTAGCACCAGTGACGGCAGTGACGGAGATGTTGAAAAGTAATCGTTTGACTTGTTATGGGCATGTTATGAGAAGGGATTCAGTAAGAGTGTAATGAATATGATTGTTAAGGGATCTTGGATCTTGGGAGGGGGTTGAAGGAAGACCAAAGAAAAGGTGGATGGAATGTGTAAAGCGGATAATTATGAATGAAATGATGAATTAATGGCTGACAGGGAAAGTGAAAGAAAGACTTACGGTGCCGACCACAAATGAATTGGGGTAAGGATTGTTGTTGTATTATAGGAGACCTGAAATGAGTTCCAATCCCAAAGCTGCGTTCTCATATGGTGAATCTTTGTCATATTATAAACTCGGAGGCGGTTGAAGGAAGACCAAACAAAAGGTGGATGGATTGTGTAAAGGCGGATAGTTATGAATGAAATGATGAATTAATGGCTGACAGGGGAAATTGAAAGAAAGACTTACAGTGCCGACCACAAATGAATTGGGATAAGGATTGTTGTTGTATTATAAGAGACGTGAAATGAGTTCCAGTCCCAAAGCAGCGTTCTCAAATGGTGAATCTTTGTCATATTATAAACTGGAAGACAGCAAGTCACCGAGTTTATAATGCGCTTGTTAATTATAAATTACATTAAACAGTATCTTTTAACTGTTGTATTTTTCCTATTATAACTACATCCCTTTGGCAGTAGGCACTAAGTGAATACTCGAATAGTGGATTTGAAAAAGCCGTTTGGAAAAAAGAACCAAGTGTGGACAAGGATAGTGGATTGTCTGGAAATATATACAATAGCAAAGTAGGTATTCGATAGCCTTGAAAATATAGGTCGGCTGATGCATTAAACTTCCGAGTTTCTGACCTTGTCCCGATTTTAGTCGAAAATTCAAATGTTTTTTCATACGCCCAGTATCTTGTTTATGACTGCCGACTGGATAATAGAGTAAACATACATACACATTACAGGGTTGCTATTTTAGAGAGATCGAGTTGTTAGGACCAATGTGAGCGGAACTGAGAACATATTACCAATGGAATTGCAAACGCAAATCGAATTTTTCCAGCTCAGTTTCAGTGAATAGGTTGTTTGTTTGCTCTTTACTTTTGGTTTATTATTTATTTGTTGTCTAATTTATATGGTGTTTTTTAAAGGCTAAAAATGGTTTTTTGTATTTGTTTCGTCACCTCTCGATTACAAGTAACAGAAGGTGTTTGAATGATTCTAGCAAACGCTCAGTTGCAATTTGCAGCAGAATTAAACTACTCTATGAGCAGAATAAAATATATTTACTTTTGCTTTACGTTGTTTGGTACTGCGTTTGGTCTGTTTTTATTACAAGTTTACTCGTACCAGTAACTGGAATTACAACTTTGGCAGTAGAGATAATTAGCTACAGAATTATTTATAAAACACGATTTTATTGAGAGCATTTAGTTTTGCCTTTGGTAGAGTTAAAGCTGCCTATATTGGAAGAGAGGAAGACTGTTATACTCCAACAATGGAAGGATAATATTATAGAGTTTAATTCTAGCGCAACACTGATCTGCAATAATATAATTTATATTTTATACTATATTATACGTACCTATTACAAAACATATTCCAAACATGGCGTAGTGCAACGGTAGGTAAATAAAAATGTCAGCTTTGTATTTTTCAGTTTATCGAGAGTGTACAAAGTGATAATGATACCGAAATATTTAATTTCGTTGAGGATATTATAAATAATACTTTCACATTTGAGAACGGAAATAAATAGGTATAATTATTAATTTATTACGTGCCGAACACGTCAGAACATAACTGATAAATAATTAATATCTCGTATGTAGAAATATTGCTTTGTTTTCTTTAGGTAACATTCAGTATTCTATTGAACTATGCCGTTTGCATTTTAGTCGAAACTTGAATCGAGTCGTTTTGTTTTCGATCACTTTAACTTAGCTTCACTTTAATCAATTTTAAACTTTACAACTCACAAGTTAAGATTCACATCTGTGTAAAAAGGATATTCGCTTAGCTTTCGCGAGTCGCGACTCAAGGTGAAATTCTTTCGCGCTATTGATACAGTCGAAAGATGGCGAAATATGATATGAATATTTTAATATGAGTTGCTTTATTTTTGTATTGAAATGTGGGTGTTGAACAACAAATGATTCGCGTAATCATATTCTCTAGGTCGCGTGTAAGGCTGTAGCTAAGTGAATTATTTGTCATGATATTTTTCTACTACGATAATGCCCCTAAATAAAAGTAGATTAAAAAAAAAATACTACGATAATTTTTTTTTTCGTTTATATTGATTTATATCTACAGTTCTGGAAGATGAAAATATTGCCTCCTCCTGTGATGCCACTAATCAAAGAAAATCAACTTATAACTATTCCACTCATCAAATATATTTGCCTTAGCGATGTCCTCTATGGAGTTCAAAAAGGATATTTAAAATTAATTGTTCTTTACATAATGTGCTAAATAAATAGATGTTACTCACACTTCTCGTTTCGTTTTCTTCAACACACCAAGTGGACTCATTTTTCTTACTAACGTTACTAATATCGCTAAATGTTTACCTAGGGGAGCGGAGGGTCATTCCGTACAGCGGCTGATACCGTACTCCTGTTTTCTCAGAAACGAAATGACCAGAGTATACGTCTATCCTTGTCGAACGCACGTACGCGTATATCTAAGCGTTCCTCGACCGTCGCAAGACCAACAGCACGGTCCTTCAAAAAAAAAAAAAAAAAAAAAAAAAAAAAAAAAAAAAAAAAAAAAAAAAAAAAAAAAAAAAAAAAAAAAAAAAAACACCGCTCACCAGTCGGCCGCTTGGCTTCGGATGAAAGTAATGCGTCTCGTTTTCGCGCCAATTTTAGTAAGAAGTGCAGCGAGTGTTTTACGCTGTAAGTACAATTCTTTATTGTTTATTGTAATAGTTCTGTGGCTAACTTGGAGAAAAATGACTAAGGCTTGCTTAAACTGCTATATTTTGTCAAAGTATTCGATGGTATTTGTATGTTGCAACGATAAATTCAAAATGGTAACTTCGGCTCAATACGTACACTTTGTACGGTATCGCCCGCTAAGTACGCAATCACCCGCAAGCTTGATTTGATTGTTTTTGAAAACAGCATTGGTCTTTTCAGATGCCGCGTGGAAAAAAACTTGCGTTGTCTCCCCGAAAAATGAGACTTGCCGTGGAAGAGGTGCGTGCGGGTTCAAAATTACGTAAAACTGCGTTCAAATTTGGTATTCCAGTAATGTCTTTGCACGATCATGTGAAGAAAGGCCCTGAATTCAAACCAAGGCTAGGAGGGAAACCTGTGTTTACTATGGAGCAAGAAGCAGAGATACGGGATGAGTTGATCAAGCTATCGAAAACGTTTTATGGGCTAACGCCAATTGCCTTACGAAGGGCTGTTTATCGGTATGCTGAAAAAAACAACATAAAGCACCCATTCAATACAGAGAAGGAAGAGGCTGGAAAGGACTGGTTCTATGGCTTCCTAAAGCGTAACCCTGAAGTCAGTGTCCGTATGCCCGAAGCTACAAGCGTGAGCAGGATCTCTGCTTTTAACCAGCATGAAATGGATCTGTTTTTCAAGAACCTGCTTTATCTATTAGAAAACTATACTATTCCTCCGAATAGGATATTTAACGTTGACGAAACAGGTGTTACCACCGTCCATAAACCCAGCAAAATAATTGCACCCAAGGGTCAAAAACAAGTTGGTGCTGCTACTAGCTGGGAAAGAGGAAAAAATGTTACAGTCTGCTGCTGCATGAGCGCCATTGGCCAGTTCATTCCACCCATGTTCATATTTCCTCGTATAAGAATGACTCCTGCATTGGAAAGAGGTGGTCCACCAGGATCTATATACACTTGCTCAAAATCTGGATGGATGATGGAGGGTCTATTCTTGGATTGGCTGAAACATTTCGTTGCGCATACCAAGCCATCTTTGGAAGACGTCGTGCTCCTAATTTTAGACAACCACACGAGCCACATATCGTTGGCTATCCACGATTATTGCCGCGAAAATGGTGTATTGATGCTCTCTCTCCCACCTCATACATCACATCGAACGCAGCCACTTGACCTGACATTCTTTGGGCCTCTGAAAATGCAATATCACAAGGAATGTGATTTATTTATGAAAATGAAAAGCTACGAAAAAATCACACCATATGACATTGCCCCACTGTTCAGCAAGGCATACTTGAAGACTGCCAATTCAGAAAAGGCAGTCAATGGATTTGCAGCTGCCGGGATTTGGCCTGTGGAACCAGATAAATTTACTGACATGTACGTAGAAACAGAAAAAACAAATGACGATGTTATGGAGCCAATGCTGTCAACAAATGAAACCACACCATCATCAAAGCAGGCACGTGACGTAACAGAGTCAGATTCTCCAATACCATCAACAAGTGGTATTTTACCAACTTCTAAACCATCACAGGACGTAGCAAAATCAAATACACCAGAAGAAGACCAAGAAGAGGTTTATGTATTATTTGCTGATTGTTCACCAGCTCCTCCACCACGGAAGAAACCTTCTGATGAAGGTAAAGATTTAGGAAAAGGAAAGGGCAAAGGACGAAAGCAACACTCACAAATTCTTACTTCTACTCCTGTTAAAGTGGCCCTGGAAATTAAAAACACGTTGAAAACCATGAAACAAGAAAAAGCTCAACAGAGGAATAGAAAGAAAATTTTAAAAGGTCAAGAAAAACTCACCAACAAAAAAAAGGAGGAAAACCATCGCATCAGAGAAGAATCCTGGACAGCTCTAGTTCTGGAGATGAGCATCTGTTTCTGACGCAAGAAAGTGATGAAAGCAATGATAATGCCTTTTATGTTGAAGGAGAAACGGGAGTGAACGAGCTTTGTGTCATTTGCGGAGAGTTTGGTAAAGATAGGGAGCTCTGGTACCGCTGCAAAATGTGTGGGCAATGGGTACATGCACTGTGCAGTGATCAAGACGCGCCAGATAGGTGCATTTGTGGTTTTTGCAATGTCAAATAGATCAAAATGTCTTTCGAATGATTCCGTACAGCCTGTACGTAATTACCCTCAACCATCGGGTGTTACCGTACAGAAACAATTTTTTTTAAATTGAAAAATAAATTACTTCTAATTGTCTGATTTATTTCATTCGCTAAAACCAATTAACCAACCTTATAACCATTATATTGGTAAGTAGTATTAACCAGTAGTGGTTTTAGTTATTCCGTAATGAGAGGTTTTCCTTAGGTGTACGTACACCCCCGCCGCTCCCCTAATACACTTGGCAATCAGAAAGTCTTGGATCAGTCCTCTTGCTCTATAATTACACGCATAAGATCAAGAAAGTGGGATTGTAATTGGGGACGCACTCAAATTCGGTAAATAAAATAGATTTCCATGAAATTCCATCCGAAAAATCTAAACGTTCCTTGTAAACTGGAACGTTTAAATTCACTTTTCGCAACGCAACTGGCACAATATAAAACCATCGTTCGATATTTGAATTATGAAGGCACGATAAAAGTTTTTTTAAGACTCAACTGAGCATCGCGCAAATAGTTTTTTTTTAATTCGAACAGTGGTGTAGGAAGTGACAGACAATAATCGACTGACTAAATTTGGGAGATTTAAGATACGTCATCAAATCGATAAGTTGGCATCGTAGAAGGAATGCGACGTAAATCATTCAAAACTCATCATACGAGCGTCATCATGGCTTCCACGTAGATGGTATCTATGCAAATGGGTACTACTAAGTTTACTATTGTTTGTATGAGGCCATCCGGGGATCGAACATTAATTCCATGACGTAGGGATGGGCGGATCAAAATGAATATTTATTAAGGATCTACACGTAGTTCTTACGTGAATATTTATCGTAGACTTTAGTAATGGAAAATATGTTCGAGAAACCGTTTTTAATGGCTCAGTAACGTCCCTACTAGAGGTAAAGTTCCTAACTATTTCTTATTTAAACCGGACGTCCATTTTGACAAATTAGTTAATAAAGCGCCTGTGGTTAGTAAATAGGTAGTTAAGTCAAAACAGCATTAAACAATATCGATGATATTAATACAATGACGTAAACAAAAAGAAAGCATTGAATTCGATTAATCAGATTTCAGACAGATAAAGGCTTCAGAAACTCATTTTTATTATTTTCCTTTCTTTTATGGGCATTATTTAGAAAGCCATTATTTTATTGGAGTTTAAAAAAGGTAAAATACATTATGAGTAAGTTAAAATACTTGCAGAGTACAGACCGACATGGATCCACACTAAACAATGTTGTTTGGAATCCCGACTCCTCAAACTGGTCACAAAGAAAAAATAATGCACCAAAAGAGGTTCCATTACTAAAAAGGTTGGCTCACCGTGAATCACCAAACAGGTTCGCTTTTTCTTTTTGATAATTTTCAGAGAAGCCAAAATGTTTGTGACAAAACCAGCTTCTGATAGGAGAGTGTTTACGAGCGCGGTTCGATGGCCGGAATACGCTTTCCAAACTCGTTCTCGATAAAGGCTCACACGATACACATGTAGGCTTCAGGTTTGTAGGTAAGTATAGGTTTTATTGTCATCACTTCGACAATGGACGTCCAGTTATGGCAGAGTGCCATATACGGCAACAAGGAATAACAAGCACAATAAAATTGAAGGTATAGTATAGGTATATAGGTACACCTTAGTGGTGTGGAACTTTTTCCGTCGTCTGATAAAATCGAACGGTAGACGTTCAAATGTGAATTGTTGAGGTGCCAAAGGAGTGAGTCATTCTGGACGCTTGAGAATAATCAAATGTATTGCGGACATACTTCACTAACGTTCGTTCTTGAAATTGGCACAATCAGCTGATCGCATACCATAAGGGCGTGCTTTGTTAATGATGCCTTAAATATAACATTTGTGTGTTTAATTGAATTTTTGGATTGGCTTTGTTGTATTGGGGCTTTTATCAGAGCGATCTAGGCTCATGCCTCAGTTGCCCTTTAGTTGAAAACGGAACTGCATACCATATATTTATGATACAGTACCTATTAGATGATAAGGCAGTATGTCCACCTCGATATTAAGGAATATTCTCATGGGTAAAAATAACGCCACGTAACTTATCTAACTCCAACAGTTTTCACGTAACTTTCACGTCACATTGACGTCAATATTTACATATTTTATGGTTTTATTTTAAAAAGTTATCGTGTTTATTAGCAGCCCATTAGCAAACTCAAAGTGGTGTCGACAAATTTTCCACGCTATTAGGTTTCTTTTGCATGAGCGAGACTCACAGATCTCTTAGCGAGACTGTTCCGAGGGTTTCTATCATTATTGTAGAAAAAGGCCGCTTTTTAGCGTTTGAACACTATCTCGCCATGTGGGCGAAGATAGCAAATACGCTAAACTTAGATTAGGACTGGTGGCTCTCAAATGCAGCTGCCGGGAAACATAAGGTTTTTTTCTTGAGGTTGATCCAGAAATCTATGCCGTGATGATCTTGACGCCTTTCGAGAATGGTGGTCAAAGATTGCAGGAGACTGAGATGTTCGGAAGGAAATTCGAAGACGTATGCAGTACAGTAGGAAAGTTAATTAAAAAAAAATGATCCATAAAAAACGCAAATTCTTAGAGAATATTTACAGCTTCTGTGCAGTTAAGTCGGAGCTAAATAAATAAAATTAAAACCTCTATCGCTGATAAATTCTTAGCACCTACATTAAGCGATATAACTTTTTAATCTCGTCTGTAGGCATGATCAGACGAGGTCACACGGTTGGACGTTCTATTTCGATCCACACAGAGTGGTCGCAAAAAACAGCGTTCAAATAAATAAATCTTCGCATTTTATGTATGGTCAGCATCAAAGGAGTGAATGCGGAAGAAAACGTTCCTTTATTGACAAATTTATTACGAGGCGAGGGTGAACTTTTGCGGCTTTCAATCTCAAGATATCGCAACCCAGCTTAACCTCGCACAAATTACTTATATCAAAGTGCGGATTTACCACACTCGTTTCAAAACGGTGATGGAAAACATCGTATTTTTAAAGACCACACAATTCGAGGACATGTCACATCCACCGAACCGCACTGCACCCGCGTGGTAAAATTGAAGTAACAGCCATATGTAGGCCATTGCATTCTCTGAAAGAAGGCCAGTACCTATCCTGCAGTAGGAACGTGATGGGCTTTTGATTGATTTTATGTCAGCATCATTTAAGTATGCGAAAAATTTGTTATTGTTCGCGAAACCGATGTATAGCGAACTTGGGAAAATGGGAAACAGTACAAGTCAATTTCACGCGTAACGTCACCTTTCATGGACTTCGAAGCTTTCTTATCACCCCATCAGTTATTTTGACATTTTTGAATATGTTACAGACCAAACAATTAGTCAAACGAATATTATTAGTTTTATAATTAAAGATCATTAGATACAATATGAGATGTCTACGAATATATAGGTACCTACCTACCTACATGTCATATTGCAAGATGGGTCACCTATTTTTATCTTCTATTTATTTTTATCTTACGTAATTCGAGATTATCGTTGATAAATGACACCTATTGCAGTTTCCAAGCAGATGTTCACGATAAAATGGCTAGTTGGGTGTTTTCAATGCGACTAGACTAAAAGGACAATATACCTATCCATGCTCGGCGAAGTCGTGGAAGTTTGATGTTTTCACACGTACCTATACAAACTGAGTTCGGTATCGCCACAAAACGTGAATCCTTGTTTTTGGTACTGCTCTATGAAGATATCAAACTTTTCTGTTTCTACTATGAATTAGTAGCAATACAGAATTGTACGAAGACGCGCTAGTACACGGTTGACGCACGCCTTTGCGTGGGTCAACCGCCTCTGCATATGCTGCCTCAATGTGTTATGGTATCTTCTGTGACCTTTTCATTGCTCTTCCGATTTAAATATCAGTAGCAGTATGAATTTGAGGCCTTTTATCCCACCATGGTCTTTTTTTATATCTAAATATTAATATCACCACTAACTACTTTCGCACGGTTTATGCACACTTTAGCCATATCAAATTAAAAAAAATTACCAACTTGAAATTGACACAATATACCTATTCACGACAGATTGTATTTTTATAAAAACAGGTGATAGCCTAGATCAGACAAAAGGAACCAGTTTTGTAAATTTATTTACCGACTGGTTCTTGTAGGCCATGTTTTTGTTGACACAGAATAATAAATACCATAACAATAGGATTGTTTTTTTTTATTCTTTATAGGCTTTTACGTTGACCGCTATCTCACCTGCTGGTAAGTGACGTTGCGGTCGACAATGAAGCACGATGACCTAGGAGATACCTATTCACTCGCGCCTTGAAGCAGCCAAAGTTATAGTTATCAGGAAAAACAGACTCCACTCCACAATCTTAAAGCAAAACGCTTCGTGCGTAAACGTGGAATATCCAACATATAGTTGTAGATTGTGGTTGTTTCTTCCTAATATGTATGATGTGCCTACAGTCCTACATGTAGCCTATTTAGAGGTTACCAATACCACAGAATAGATAATAGCACAACAATACTAACCATAAATTTGTGCGCGTTTAACATGCCTTCTATATAAATATGTGTACCTACCTAGTTCTATTCTGTTCAGTAGCTAAGGGAAGATTCCTAGTTGCTCTATCCAGCTAAACAAACAAACAATATCAAACAAAACACGCTACCAGCATTCAGAGCTCTGTTTTTAAACAACGCCTCTAGGATTTATTTATTTGTTTGAACTACTAATATTACCTACTTTCGAGTTCTGAGCATATCATGACTTCATGACAGTACTGCATATAAGAAACCGTTGATGTACATGTACACTATACAAGTGTACAGGTTCATCTTCATGTACTTGTTGTCGTATTAAAATAATCAAATAATAATTGTGTGTATAGATATTCAAATTCAAATTTCCTTATTCACATGGCCAAAGGGAGTGCTCATGAAATTTTAAATTAAATTACTGCAAGTCCTTCGTGTAGATTTATTTTGTAAATCTATACTATACAGATATACAGGTGAGTTTGAATTGGTATGTTATCCTGGAAGAGGGTGATTAGGATCATGGTGTGTCGAGCAGTGAGAACCTCCCTTGGAAAAGTCATTCAAGATTTCCAAAATAAAAAGAAAAATTCTTCAAACTGGTAGTGTGCGGCATTATCTGGTTTTTTAAAGTCTCTTCTAATCAACATTATCATTTGACTTAGTTCAACATAGTTCAAGTGAATCAGCTGATCTAGGGCTGCCCGGAAGTTCTGTAGTAGAATTTTGACGTAAATTTTAAATGCCTTTTCTTCAATGAAATGTTCCGAATTTCAAAAACTCGTAAAACAAATGTTGTTGACCTCCGGGAGTACATTGACCCCCTTTCGGAATAATATATTAATTTAAACTCAGGTTTTATAATATGACTGAGTGCGCCCGTTCCAAATTGGTATATATAGACCGATCAAGAAGAAGGGCAAGAACCTTGTCAGTATAATTAAGTTTTTACAATGTTTTTAATGCTAACAATAACTATGTGTCTAAGTTAAAGTAGTCGCGGGAGGCTCCTGAGCTGTTTGCTTGCTTGATGACTCCGTGACTCAGATGGTAGTAACCATTAGTAGCCCTGCCTGCAAAGCGAAGGGCCCGGGTTCAATCCCCGGAGGGGTAAACTTTTTGTGGTGAGTATACATTTTGTTTTCTGCTGCCTTATCAGCTAACAATCTCGTGTTCCTTTTCAATACCAGACCGATTAAAACCAGCGGTCACTAGTCTTCGTGTGGAAGGAATAGTCTAGAATTTTCGCTGGTTATTAAAGAAATAAGCTCTTACAAAACGAAAAGAAGCGAAAACTATTGACAA
This sequence comes from Crocallis elinguaria, assembly GCA_907269065.1. Taxonomy (NCBI): domain Eukaryota; kingdom Metazoa; phylum Arthropoda; class Insecta; order Lepidoptera; family Geometridae; genus Crocallis; species Crocallis elinguaria. The sequence continues at coordinate 8,739,226 of OU026076.1, forward strand.
CTCCTTCCACACGAAGACTAGCGACCGCTGGTTTTAATCGGTCTGGTATTGAAAACGAACACGAGATTGTTAGCTGATAAGGCAGCTGGTCTTGGATATTTGGGTTGTGTGTGTATGTCCATGCCACCTGCAATACACATGCCATTCTAGTGCAGGGGTATTTGTGTGTAAAGCGTTTGTTTGTTATCCGCAAGATGTGTCGGAGCCCCACGCTTTGCAGACAGTGAACTGTGAAGACAAAGCATGCGTTTACTTAGGTAGCTGTTGATCATGTTTTATAATTTTATCAACTCCTTATCAAGTTATCAGTGACCATAATGGCGGCATATTGTTAATCTAATCGATAGATTCCGATGCATTAAAATAAGTGAATTATCTAGTTTGAAAATGTGTAGTGCAAGGCAAACTTTAACGCACTTCTGATGGTCGACGTCTTTGCGCAGAACACGGTATTAGAAAACACAATAGTCAGGGGCGTATTTAGCCTAGGGCCAAAAGGGCCATGGCCCGGGGCGGCAGTCTGCTAGGCGCGGTGCAAGCAGAAGAAATTTAAAAAGACTACCTAACTAAGGCTCTTATTAATGATCAGGGTTAAACTGTGTTTTGTCTCTTTCGATTCAGTTTAAAATTGCCAAAAAAGAAGGGCGGCGGGGCCTGCAGGCCCAGGGCGCTGAATCCTAAAATACGCCACTGACAATAGTGACGCATTTATTCGCGAATTCACCAACCATTTTGCCATTTACGTCCTCACTCCTGATTCCTCAATAGGTACTTGCCGATTCAGAATGCTATGATGATTTTTAAATTGAAACTTATTGAACATTTATGAATAAGAAGGAGTATCTATAAGACGTATCCTATCCTACTAATATGATCGATGCGAAAGTTCGTGTGAATGTTTGTTTCCACGTATCTCCGTAACTAAACCGATTTTGATAAAATTTGTAATGTAGATAGTTTAGGTTCTGGTTATAAGTAGACAGTAAGTAAAAAAACATTTAAAAAAATGCCAACCACTTAGTTGACCTTCTCGATCACGAACGGCCACGAGTCCTGTAACTTTCATGAGCGCTCTACTATTATATGTTCCGTGCCTGGGGCACAGAACATATAATTATACCTGGGGTACCTTGAATAAATAATTTTGAATTTCAAATGCAGTTAATAACGCCACGTTTATACGGCCGGGATTAAATAGCCAATATTGCGTTGGAGCACTAGAAAAGGTCGTACCGCCAAGTTTTTCATTTACCGGAAGTTCAAGGCTTCGAACCCTCGATCTATGGATCAACGGCCGACTCCATCTAACACTTGAAATTTCAAAAATTGTGTAACAAATTTTTTACGGCTACAGTTTTCTTTTTAACTGTCATCAGACATCAAAAAAGAAAGGTTCTCTCTACTGTGTTTCACGTATGTACCTATGTATACGACTACAATGATTTTTTGGTCTACCTATAATGGGTAGGTACAAAATTTTTGTAATTTGTAGCAATACAAAGCTACAGAGCTTTTACTGAGCTTTCACTAGAAACTTTCATTACTTAGATAAAAAAAACAGTAGCTTTAGTTAAAGTTACTCTAGGGCCTTTCTCTATGCCACACAACAATAAAAAAAAATATAACAAGTTCCTTTCATCTTCCGAGAAAAGTAGACTAAGGCCATAGCCACATCATTCCATCTTCGTTGGTCGCGAAAGTTCGCATCACGGATGCACCCGACACGTGCACCAATCTACTAACCACTTAAAATTTCGCAAAAACCACTTACATCTGACAGGCGTGTTGTAATATATTTACATCACAGGCTCCAGTGATATCCTGTTAAGTTTTTATTCACAGATATACAAACACTTGTTAAAAAACAGCACTGGCACAAAATTAACGTTTCGTAACACTGAACGCAGCTAAAACAAAAGAAAAACAATTTGCTTGATATTAAAAAGTTGAAGGTTTGATTTTGGTCCGTGAGGTTTGCGCGTCGCGAGCGCAAAGTCGCGACTGAGCGTAAGCGGCGCGCGCGTTTCGTTGGGCTGCGTTTCTAATTTTATCTTGCCAGTAGGCAGTAACACGAGATAAAGAAACTCTTTATTGGGAAACATCTTTTCTTTTAAGTCCTTTTTTATTTTTAAGACTTTGGGGTTAGTTTTATCCTTGCGTTTTATCCCTTGAGCGCCGTCCTTGTAAAAGATATCAACGCGTTTTTCTAGAGGCAAACTTTTGGTCAAAAGGACAACTTTCAAGGCGGTAACGACTATCAGCGAAGCACCCGGTTTTCTCTAGAAGTCATCGTTGAAAAACTTCCTATTTACCGGAAAAAATAGTTAAAATAAGATCGAGAAATCACTTGGTTAAATGCTCATGTCAAAACATTCGTCGAACGTCTGCCCTAGCCAGTGTTACTCGGGATGATGTAAGGATTCTAACGATACCCCATACATCCACATCTGCGGCGCAAGTACGGATCTATTCGGGTCGATAAAATTCTATAAAATTGACAGTTCAAATCGATAAAGTGGGTTTTATCGATTTGTACTGTCAATTTTATCGAATAAAGTTGGTTTTATGGATTCGAACTGTCAATTTTATCGAATTTTGTCGACCGAAAAGATCCGTACTTGCGCCGCTGTTCAGGCATTTAAAAGTGCCTAATTGGGAATAAAGAAACACACATAGGTACATGAACTCCTTGTAATGTTTTCACATTACACTCCTTTTTTGGGCAGTCGTGTGAAAAGCTGGAACCGACATCCAATCATCTGGATTCGGAACGTATCATCCATATCTTGAAAAAATATATGGGACAACCTCGGGATCTACCTTAATAGGGTTGAGTCATTCAAATCAGTAAAGCCGTTTTCATTATACACACAAAAGAAATTAAACAAACTCCTTTTTTGAAGTCGGTTAAAAATATAACATACATTATAGACCCCGTTTTCTAACTAAAGTCTCCTGTATCTATACGGGGGCAGCCATTAGTTTTCTTTTAATGTGGACCCCCTTTAGATTTAGTGATTGAGATTGGGTTGGGACCTCTGACCCTCCCCTGACATAAGATTTACGCTGTTTCAATTTGAGGAATCCCAGGTATAGAAAATAGTCTATATTGACTTTTTTTTTAACTTTTAACGTTTCCTTTTACTCTCGAAATAAATATTTTTAATGGCCATAGAGTGCTATTCGATTACAATCGAACAATCATTGATAGGTATACAATTATTATTAACACATTGCGGGAATCAAGCTCGTAACTCGATCTTATAAAAAAGCTTTGACCATTGACTTTTCAAGTACTTAGGTAGGTACTAATACGCCAAGCTGAATAAAGGCAGTTATTGCATGTATTGAAAATTCGTAATAATTTTCCAATTCTAAACGCGTTAATCTAAATATGAGTTATAAAGGCGATAGTTATATATCATCATCACCAACACCATCCAAAAAGCTACAGCCCGTGGACCGCGATGCTTTTTGTCTCCATCGTATAGTAGTTATCCCAATACGTAAGGTCAGTAAAGCATTCTAATTAAGTATGCCATAGTTTTAAATTCGACAGTTGAAAATGCGATAGTTCTGAATGCGATATTTCTAGGTTCAATAGTTGTAAATGCGATAGTTCTGCACCTAAGATCTAAGGCGTGTGAGTACTAGTTGGAAATCAGTCGTAGTACCGTTACAAGGTACACGAACACGGGCGTGTCTGCGACTTGCGTTGATGACACGTTTGTGTCGTGAGACACGGTCGGGAACGACTGCGAGCTGAGCTAACCGAACAAATTTAATGCTACACTGAGGTAGCTTCCCAATTTGCTTTGTTTTAATCTATACAAATAAATAAAATTGAAGTGTCTGTTTGTAATATCAAAATAACAGCTTTTTACCAAATGCATATGAAAGTATATACGGTACCTATAACAAAACAACCATTTTTAAATTTGTTATTTGTCTGTCTGTTTGTTCCGGGTAATCTCCGAAACCGCTGGGCCGATTTTGACGGGACTTTCACTGGCAGATACCTGATGTTATAAGAAGTAACTTAGGCTACTTTTGTTTTAGAAAAAGAATTAGGGTTCCGCGCAAAAAATAAAAACCATGAAATCCAATATCCCGCACGGGTGAAACCGGGACCAGCAGCTAGTGTACAATACAACAATAGGCTTTTTCGGCCACTACTGTAAACTACATTAACTTTGATAGATGTATAAAAGTGAACTCATTAGATCTATTGCTATTTCTGTTAATTTTTCATTTTATTCTTAACTAACCTAACCTCAATATTTTTGATGTTTTCCTTAACCAAAAGTTATCTTACTCTGTCGGATTAGAACGTTCGACCTACAAGCGGATGACCTTACTCCACCACAGTCATAAGCTCCCCGGGCTATTTCGAAACGACAACTTGGTAGTCGGCCCATCTTTAAAACATTCACCAATAATCAAACCTGGAAAGAAACACTCACAAAATTTCCCTCAAAAACAATTATTTTAATCTGAAAACACAAACAACTTTGTTAGAAATCTTCCTTGACGCAATATTAGCCCGTGTGTCACGCGTGCTTAGTCATTCGACCTTCCAAGTACCAATACGATAAGTCCACGCGGCACCTAGACCGAATTAATTATTATTAGAGAATATTTAAAGTATTGTTTTAAATACCTACAGTTAATTTTAATTTCATTATTTTAATGAACTTATGAGTAATGAGTCAGTATTGACGGAAGGATTTTAAACATGCTTTGGTTACTACTCATCGTATATTAGTACTTATGGTGGTCTGTTCGTCGCTTGCTACCAACCTGCCATCTTTTATATAGATAGCTTCTATATTTGGTAGCGTTTATTTTTATAATCGTCTATGACTGTTGCGAGAGTAGGTAGGTAGGTATGCTTCTAATTGAAATTAATCTTCTTCAAAAGATGAAGATTAGAAGCATACTGACGAAGATAAAAATCTTCTTATTAGTATTTAAAAGAACAAGGGCTAGTCGTAAAGGCTGTAGCGTAGGTATACCACGAAAACTATAGAACTCATTATATATATGGCGTAGGCAGAGATTACGAACGCAAACAGAAAATTTAACCCTTCAAAGGGGTGGAAAGGTTATTTTTGTCTCAGATCTACACGGAATTATAATTGCTGTTTGAATAACACATGTTTAACATTAATTTATTGAGCTCCACCCAGATATGATTCATAACTATACATTCAACTAATTATCAAACTATGCGTTGGTACAATTAATTATATTATACGCGTTGCCAAAACGCGACAATCGCTTCCCCGAACCTTGAATTAGCATAATTAGGAGTTCCCTCGTTTGAACCTGCTGCAGTACAGTGTAATTATTACACAGTATTAGTATGTAGTACTTACGTGTACTTACATATTGTATAATACATGTAAGTACACGTAAGTACTACATACTTCCACAGACTACGGTACATATACTTACTTCGCTGGGTACCTACTAGTCTCTGGCCTTCTTAGTCTTTTGCCACAACATGAAATATCATTACCATGGCAACCAAAATACAAACAAATCATTTGCATTCTCTTTGTTAATCATATTTGACACTGTAAACGTGAGCATAATATATGAAACAATTATTAAGAATCCTAAGTTTAAAATGGATTTAAGACTAATAGATAAGTTACGTCTCCTGAAAATCGACACGGAACTTCGCCCGCAAATCAAGATGAAACCTATGAGTCGTTACTACTTCGTCACATCGACCAACCCCAACGAGCAATTCTTTGTCTTTGCCTCTACCGCCGCGTGGCTCATCAGAAAAACTGGCAAAGATTTCGAACAACCCAACGAAGAAGACGACCCTAACTCTATCATTGCTTCAATCATTGACGTGCTACGAGAAAAAGATGTGGCAGTGGACTTCTCGTCACATAAACTAAAGCAAGGCTTCGGCGATCAAGTTTGTTTTATTTTAAACATCTTAGCTGATGAAGCACTAAGCAAAGAGAATTTCGAATGGCAGAAGCCTATTGTAGACATCCCTGACACAGAAGAAACATCAGACGATGTTGATCAAGTAGAAGATGAAACTGAGATTATTCTGGACAAAGTTGAAGAAGAAATGGCTATTTATTCTGAAGAGTCTGAAGGCGAATTTGCAGAGGAAAAGGAATCCATCAATCTAGCCAACAAGGTCCATGATTGGGAAGCTTGGAAGCTTGAGCTTGAGAGAGTAGCTCCTGCGTTGAGGCTGAAGATCTCAGCCGATGGAAGGGATTGGCGCGCAAGGCATTCTCAAATGAGGACATACAGAGATGACCTGTTTGAAAGATACAAAACAACAGGATCCCAGCTGAACAAGCTTCACAGCAATATTACTTCAGTGATGGATAAAGTAGCAGCACGTGAAAATATTTTGAACGAACAATTCGGGCCTCTGGTGCTCGAATATGGTTCATTGCTAGATGAGTTGAATAAGGTTACAAATGAGTACAAAGAAGTTAGCGTAGGTGTGACTGAAAGACAAGAAACGCTTAATGAATTAACGGCTAAAGTCGAGAATATAAAGCTAAGAACAGAATCCAAAGGCTCTTCGATGAACGATAACTCTCCATTGGTGACTGCAAAGAAGGCAGTGGCGACTTTGAAGAAGGATATTCAAGAGCTGGACTTTCAGATTATTGTTCTGTTGTGGATGCTGACTACTAAAGAAAACCCTAACAGTAACAATTTCCTTGCTAATGCAGAATCCAGGATCGCGTCTTCAGACGTGTATTAATTTCACACGTTATAAACTAGATGTTAAGCGTGTTTTAACGGTGATGTAATCTTAATAAAATTTCTAATTAAACGTGGCATACAATCATGTTACCTATTTTTAATTCACTGAATATTGTGAACAAATCATATTATTTTTTCTGCACTTTCGGCATTGAGACATGGTCCCTTATTACGGTTGGTCTCAAGCAAGCTCAAAGTTGCGCAACGAGTTATAGAGAGGGCTATTTTGAGGGTATCGTTAGAATCCTTCACAGACCAAGTAAACCTAGACGCCGCATAATCCAAGTTTTGCATGTGAACACAATCTACGGGGGACGATGGAAGACGACGTGTTGGAATTAGTTTACCTAATTTGCGATATGCAGTGATAATACATAACCTTGGCCTTGGAAGTGTCCGGCTAAGCGGATGGTCTGTGGAATCCTTACATCATCTCGAGTGAGCTAGGGCAGTCGTGTTTTTTATTCATTTATATGTGTAATAAAACCTTATAATATCTCACAATACATTTATTAGATCACCTAGATGAGTTTTAAATTTAAAGAATAAAAAAATGGTACATGTCACCATTATGTACTCTCACATACAAAATAAACAACTTTCATTCAACAATGAACAATTATTAATAGACTAATTTTATATTTTGTTCACAAATTCAACAAAAAATGTTTACAGTCGATTGCAACAATAAGTACGCACACATGCACTCTCAGATTTTCAAATGGAATGTATCTATCTAAATGATATTTCGAAATAATTACGTAATTTTATAAATTGTAAAAAGTAGACTTATTTTCGAAAAATCATTTAAATATGTGAAAGTGTATACATGTTATTGCAATTTATTGTAAGTCCAGTCCCTAGAAAAATCTGGACCGATTCAGAACTTACAAATTTTAGGGTTTAATGACTCATTATCAGCCTCTTACGCTCCCATTGCTGGGATACCGGCCTTCTCTCAGAGAGAGAGGTATCGGCCATAATCCACCACGCGGGCCCAGTGCGGCTTGGTGGATGTCACATGTCCTCGAATTTTGTGGTTCTTGAACATGCGGGTTTCCTCACGATGTTTTCCTTCACCGTTTAAGAGCGAGTCTCAATAATCCGCACATAACTTGATATAAGTCATTGGTGCGGGCCGAGTCGAGATTTGAACTATGGTGCGTCGGATTTAAAGTCGCACAAGTTCCCACTCGGACACACTCGCTCTTACCTCATTGACTAACAAAGACTAAAACTCTTAAAAATTTTTGGTAAAAGAAATTGCTAACGAATTTTTAGTTATAGAATAATACATTGAGGCAAAAGCGATACCCTGTTACTATTTGGGGTCTTTTTACATAATTTTTAAGGCATAATACCTATATTATTCAAGTCAAAGGATAAGTTAACAAATGAAATATTAAAACGCATCATTAGATTCTGCGATATCATAGTTTCAGAATCTTAGGCTTAGGGTCGTGCTACAATAAAAAAAACTTATTATATAGTTATACATAGTAATACTTAATAAATTAAAAATTATAGTATAATATAATAATATATGTACAGCAAAATTACCTCACAGCCCTTGACTTATATATTTACTCTAAATGGGGAGGCACAGGCAAAGCTAATCTCAGATGGCGCCACCATCGCTGGAGCTTGTCATTCATGTTTAGTTTGAGGGTCAATGAATATAACTAGTAGGTAAACATGCTCGCGTCTTAGAAATCATTAGATTTGAAATGGTCACTACATATCCTAGAATAATAATTGGTTTCCAAAAATTTTTCATGAGCAATGCTTTGATCCACAGTTTCGGTTTTTTCTAGCGTGATAAGTAAGCAGTGTAGCTCCCCATTGTAATGAATTATTATACATGAGTATGAACTGGTGTTATAAGGACCATGGTTGTCCACAAGTTGTGTGAACCTCCCTTGGAAATACGTCAATCAAAATGTCCATACAAAAAAATAATTCAACTTCAAACGTGAAGTGCGCGCATTTTCTGGGATTTTTTGTAAGTCTCTTCTAATCAACATCATTATTTTAAAAAGATCAACATAGTTCAAGTGAATCAGGTGTTCTAGGGCTGCCCGCAAATTCTGTAGTAGAATTTTGACGTAAACTTCAAATGCCAATGGAAAAATTCCGAATTTCAAAAATTTGTTGATTTTCCGGAGTTGATTGAACCCCCTTCCAGCATAACATACCAATTCAAACTCAAGTTGTATTGACATAAAACACCGACACAATTTATGCTATAATATGTTTATAAATGCAATAGTATCTAATTATACGCAATTTTATAATCAAATTCAGATAAAAACGTACAAAATTATTCAAAAACAATCATTCATAAAAAATTATTTGCGTAATTAATAAAAAAAAAATAAGTTGTCGATTTTTATATTTTTACTCATGTCAAAATTTATGGCCGTTCTGTTCTGCGTATGCTCTATGCGCATGCGCTGACCCTATCATATTAATAAACAAATTATTTAAGTATACAGGATGATTGGAAATACGATAGATGTAACATATCGTATTTCCAACTCTGTATAATTGCACTGATTTTGGTTTTACTGTACTGATCAATTGACATTACTTACTTGTACTATTATCTATTCTGTGCTATATTGCTGTAAGGTATAAAACTATAATTATAAAACTGTAAATAAAAAAATATAAATTGTTAAATATTTAACATTCGCACTCAGTAAGCTTATGGAGTAAACTGCCGTATAATTAAATTCAGATCTCCCTATTTAAATATGTTTTGTAAATAAATAAATAAAAAATATATCGTAAATCTTCCTTTGTAGATTTAAAATAATACAAAATAAAAAATACTAAGGTGTCAAGATAAAGTATTATTATTATTCGCTCAATTATTTTTTGCATTTTCCCAAAATCGATCACATTTTTCATCGAATCACTTTCAGGTCTTAGTTTTAATACTGTTAAAAAACATAAGAAAACGAGTGCGAGTCGGACACGCGCACCGAGTGTTCCGTACAACCTTGTAGGTATGTAAACAGTGAATCCATCACGGGATTCGTTAGGTAACACCCAGATTGGCTTGTTAATTCTATCAATATACATTTATAAATAACAGTGCTATTTCATTTCAAACTTATTTTTAGAGGTAACTGACATTTCTTTTGATCGAGTAAATTAGGTAATAGCTTGTTTTGATGACAACAAGATTATCGGTAATATGATGAAAAATGACATATATTTTTTCCAATGCAAAAAACTCATCTGATTTTGCTAAAAAATCTTTTAAGTGAAGCTATTTAGCTGCTACACACGCCTTAAAAAAAACTGGCATGTGCGAGTAGAAGTCGAATCTCCCATTTCCAATATCGAAAATATAAAATAAAGGTTTGTTTTTTATAATTACATTGATTCTATCGCGAGCCGGGGCACTCGCATCTTTAACAAAAGCATAGGATACGTGGTGCTTTTTAAATTTGCAGTCAAACTCCTCAAAAACTCCCTTTTTGGTACCATTTTTTTTAATATTACAGCATACAACGGCCATTTAAATAATGCAACATTTCAGACACTCCAACTGGTTTTGTTCTGATATGATAATATATAAATTACTATTACTTATTGTTTCATAACATGACTCTTACAATTTGTTATTCAACATTTTTTGTTCGACTATTATGTCTTCAATACAAATATACCTACAAGACTAGGTATTGCGTATTACTATAAAAAAAAATTAACAATATCCCAGCCAGCCTCTATCCAAATATTTGCAAACTATTTTAAAGACTTGTTCATTAAAAATAATCATGTCTTATTATTGCCACTGAAATTTAACGATTAATTCGTTCCATTAGATTTGTTCGATAAAAAAAACCGATACTTAACTGTTTCCTATCAATTGTCTCGAGTTATTCGTTCGTACAGAAACGCACTAAGGTCCGTGTTTTTTTTAACTTGTCCAATGATGTGAACAAATATGGCGGATCACCAACCAATCAGATAGTTAGAAACCTCTTCACGAATCATGTCATTGGATGGCGATCAAATCACTATATATGCCAATGATTAGCATCTATCTGCCGAGTTTGTTTACATTATTAGACAAGTTAAAGAACCCGGACCGTAGGTAGTAGTATACTTGTTAAAATTTCATGATTTGTATCTTCTGGAATGTCATGAGCTATTCGTTCCTTTGATTGAGTAGAAAGCTTTTGGCCTGTCCTAAGTACAGGGGGTCCGCTTTGGAAGGTTCTTCAAAAGTCACATTGTACTTTCTCTTTAGGTCGTCCATGAATTCTTGCTTGAGTAAAGCGAGGCAGCTGTGGAATATATGAGAACCATATTAAAATTAAAATAACTAATAGTTTTGCGCAAGATTCGAAAACTTCGTGAGTTAGTTTGAATTTTAGAAGACTTCAAAAAAGGAGGTTATCGATACGACATGATGTATGTATGTAATAATATTGGAACTGGATCAGTATTTCTGCATGAGTATTCAGTAGTTTAAAAGATATGAACCAAAATGTTACATGAAGTCGGTTTACGACAACTTCATACAACATTCCGCCTTCGTTTCGTTTTCGAAAAATAAACAAGAATTACCTATCTCTAATTTAAATTTTTAACCATTCGAACTGGTCATTTTATTTATTGAAAAGATCGGTACAGTCATGTTGGGTATCTTTGAATTTCCTTGTAACTTTGAATAAAACGGGTTTGAAGATTTTTTATTTTTTTCTCAAAACGCTTTTCATCAAAAACATTGATAATTGCGTGAAACGGAAAGACCAAATATTCTGAGTGTTAAATGTGACATAAAATTGTCAGCTGTCAATGAAGTTTTATAATGTTGATAAGTTGATTTAATTTGACAGATCAATGTTTTTTCATTCAAAATATGAGTTCAATCTTACCGTCAGTTAAATCGCCGATAAAAAGAGTTTTCGCTGTCCGAAATATCTAAGTTCAAAGATACCCAATACTGATGGTAACTTTGCGCCACAGTGTACGTACATGCGGTAGTGCGGGTGCGCACGGAATGCCGTGATGTCAGGCGAGGGCGCGTGCGGCGTGTGCACCACGAAGGCGCCGGGCAGCACCACGGCGCGGTACCCCTGCGCACGCAGCTCCACGCTGTGCGACACCTGACACACGCACACTATACATCAAGGTAACATGTACATGTTACCTCGTAGAACGTTAGTACTAACGTTCTAAACAAGCTGTTTTTTTATGCGGTTTGGTAACGAGACGAGTTGGTCGTTTGCTTGATGGTAAGCATAACGCCGGCCCATAGCAATTGCAGTGCCACTCAGAACTATGAAACACAAAGGCGACGGTTGCCTGGAAGAGATCGCTGCTTAGTGATAAGGCCGCCGATTGTACTAATTTGTAATTTTTTTCCCTTATCGTGCAATAAAGTGTTATCTATCTATCTAAAGGCCTGCGCAGCACTGCACTGCGCTCGTTGCCTTGAGACATTAGGTATTAAGTACCATAAGCCCAGTAATATCACTGACTACTTTGCTATGCAATATACAACTACTAGTAAATATTACCTTGTTCCATCCAAATCCTGAGAAGCGCGTGTCGTATTTAGGCACTGTCCGATGCACCACTAAATACGGCTCGTAGTCGGACTGCCATTCTACCTGAAATGAATAATTTAAAATAATATAGTAGTTTACCTGCACGGGCTCCAGAGGAGCGCTCACGAAAGTTAAATGACTGTATATAATGTTCCCCGCTTGCGTACCTCGTAGGGCTGGTCGGCGGCGGCCCAGCGCGTGTAGTTGGTGGGTCGGTGGCCGCGCGGCCACTCTCTCGCGCGGAAGGGCGCTACGTCCCCCGCGCCCCCCACGCCCCCACTACGCCCCGCCAGCCGCCGCAGCAGCGCGCGCTTGTCCCGCGGTGGCGATGCGCGGTAACGCTGCGTTTCGAACGCGGGAACCACCAGGCACTGCCACACGACACGACATAACTACTTATTAAAATAGGGATGTCGCATGAAACACATAATTACTGTCGTTATACAGATTTAAGAAGATCACATTAACATTGAAAATGAAATTCACAACAATTATATAATTTCCACAAAGATATTGAATCTAAAAGTTTCCCGAATGCAACGATTTTTTTTATCATCCAATAGTAATTTAAACAATACCATCCAATTCGTAACATTTGAATGGATAAAAAAATGTATGAAAACTATGTACTTAAACGCAGTTTTTCAAGGACAAAATGAACAAAATGCATGTATTTAGTTCAGTTTTACGGGTCGCGTTGAACAAGTGACGTCAGATGTTCTGTCCACTTTGAATCTCACTTTTGACGTTTCTAGCGTTCGATTTCCAGTTTTTGTATAGACATTTGATGGTAATGAGATAACGAATTGATTGACAACATAAAAAATAGAGGCAACATCCCTATTGGAGCGATCGTGAATGGCGAACTTTACCTTCTTCTGCGGGTATGGGTTTGTAAGCTTGATGGCGTTACGTAGATGGTCGTAAAGCCCCGACATCGGCACGAAGTCAGCGTCCATCAGGAACACGTAAGGTGTGTTGACGTTATCCAGAGCTACGTTGCGTAAGTAGTTCACGGGGTAGTGTACCTTTAACAGATAAACACTGACATATACCTAAGCAAAGCTTCTAAAACTGTTTTGAAATACAGTCATGTAGGGTATCTTTGAATTTCCTTGTAACTTTGAATTTTTTTTAAGATTCTTTATTTTTTTTCTCAAAATACTTTTCATCAAAAACATTGATAATTGCGTGAAACGGAAAGACCAAATATTCTGAGTAATAAATGTGATATAAAATTGACAACTGTCAATGAAGTTTTATAATGTGACAGGTCTATGTTTTTTTTCCATTCAAAATATGAGTTCAATCTTACCGTCAGTTAAATTGCCGATAAAAAGAGTTTTCGCCGTCCGAAATATCTAAGTTCAAAGATACCCAATACTGACTTATAACGTAAGTAAGATGGGTAACTTTGAACCGCCAATAATTTTTTTTTTAAATTCGTCATTTTAATTTTAGTTTTTTTATTTTTATTTTTTTTTTAATTTTGTTACATTACACTCTATGGACACGTGGTCCATACTCTTATAAGATTAGGTCATATATTAATAGAAATTAACGATATAAAGAAAAAAAACATCAAGACGGGAACTATGGTCTTAAACTAAATTAAAGTAGAACTAAGTTCTTAATTTTAGTTTTAAAAGTATTACTTACAGAATCTTGTTTGAACACTAAATGATAGCCTATGTTTCGTCTCGCGCTCAGTGTGTCGGACCAGTCTCTTATGAAGCTTCTCAATGTAGGCACTTCGCAATCAGACAGGTAGATAGCTGCGCTCAGTGGCCCTGGAATTAATTTATAAATGTTTTTTAACCACAGATCAGTAAATCTAGACGCCGCTTAATCCAAGTTTTGCATGAGAGCACAATCGTTAAATGTTGGCGGGGGACGAGGGAGGAAGCGTGTTGTGATTGGTCAGTTTAAAACTCGTACATCAAACGAGTGAAGACGGCGTGGTGTGATTGGTCAGTTTAAAACTCGTACATCAGACGAATGAAGACGGCGTGTTGTGGTCAGTCCAGCTGGGCGGCGTTAAGCAGTGATAATGCTTACCTTGGTTGGTACCGCCTGGGTTGGTACCACCACTTTGCTCGTGAACTCTGCCGCCAAGCAGTAATGTGCAAGCATTAATGTGTTCCGGTTCGATGAGCAGAGTAGCCAGTGAAATTACTGGGCTTATGAGACTTAATACCTCAGGGTAGCGAGCGCAATGCAATGCCGCGCAGGCCATTGTGTTTCCGTTCCGAGTGGCACTGCAATTGTTACGGGCCGGCGTTATGCTTACCATCAGGCAAAGGGCCAGCTCGTCTCGTTATCAAATAGCATAAAAAAAAGGTTGAAAAAAAAATTGTCCATGCCACCTGCAACACATGGAATCCTAGTGCAACCGAGGTCATGAGCGTGAGTGAGCCAGTTCAACCAACCGTCCCAATACTCGACGAGTCTTTCGAGGAACTGCAACCGGTCCATCGATAGCTGCAGTACTAACGTCACGTCAAAGTTGTCAACGTTGTCGTAAGTATAATCTGCGTAGTACAGGTGTGTGCGTAGTTTGACACGCTGCGCCGCGCGGAAACCCACGCAAAGGTCCGAGTAGTTTAACTGGAACGTAGTAAACATACACATATACCGCGTTACCACAAAACACAACTTTTAGACGCCTAGTGATAGACTTCCAAAGGACTTGTACCAAATTTGTATGGAGCTTGGTACTTTATTGCCAGAAAAAAATAACTAGCCCCAATTTTTCTTATAGATATGTGCCTGAAATAATGAGCCTAGCAGAATAGTAAAAAAGTTTTTAAGGCCTGCTTTTTTAAACTGGTTTTAAAGAAAAGCCTAGTAGAAAATTGCAAAATTAAATAACAGCATCATTGCGTTCCTAAAAATATCCACATTTTAAAAGAATGGCGTCATCGTCACCTCATTTTTGACAGTTTTGACAAATAATAAGCTGTGTGTTCATCTGTTCTGTCATTTTTTTATTGTCTTTGCTCTTTATCGCTTTCAGCCAAAAAGAAGCTGAAAAAACCGTTCCGTTTCACGTAACGTACCAAAAAGGTATTAGGTACCTTATAAGTAACAGCGTCGCCCTGGTCACACCTGTGCAATTTTTCTCGCAGCAAGTTTCCGTCTAAATTCACGTAAGCCTGGTATATGCTTCTGAAGAACTCAGCATCTCTTATCTTGATATCATACTTGCTTGGCGAGTTCCAGTGAATTACCTGTAAAATAGTGTAAATTTGTTAGTGGTAGGACTAACTCTTTTGCGAGTGTCCGTCTGGGTTGGTACCACCGCTTTGCTCGTGTAGTCTGCCGCCAAACAGTGATGTGTAAGCATTACTGTGTTCCGGTTTGATGAGCAGAGTAGCCAGTGAAATTACTGGGCTTATGATACTTATTACCTAATGTCTCAGGGTAGCGGGCGCACTGCAGTGCCGCGCAGGACTAAGTTCTGAGTGGCACTGCAAGAACTATCAAATAAAATAAAAATATACTCAGCACACAGTTTGCCCCGCCCAGGGCTCGAACCCGAGTCATACTATATTATACTAGACAAGTCTTATTCAATACAATATTTTTGCAAATTGTTTTGAGCAGGTTGCATCCCAGTGCAAGGTATGCGTGTCGAAGCGTTAAATTAATTACCTTGACGTTCCGTGCATCTTCTCCGTAACAGCTCTTGGCTAAGGTATGCGTTGACATTTGCACATTGTACTGACAGCTCACGTTGTACACCAAACTCGGGTAACGTTTTATAACTGCGTTGATGACATCCTGTGGAAAATACAATTTATTACACCTACTCTCTATTTGCGGTTTCTAAGCTTTTAAGTAAACATTGTTTTTTATTTATTTTAGTGAATGTTGTACCGAACCCTCGGTGCGCCAATCCAACTCGCACTTAGCCGGTTTTTTTAGAATGGGCTGTCAGTTTGACAGCTATCTTATCTGATGTTAAGCAACGATGCAGTGGACGATTTGGCATGCTTGCCCAGAAGATACCTGTTCACTTGTCTCTTGAGGACTTCCAGATTTTAGTTCAAGAAAAACAGATGCCTAGATGATACTTTAACTTTTCGCGTATCTAATCTTTGGCGTAGTTTTATTTATTATTTACAGGAGAAAATTACAGAAACATAAAACAAGAAAGAAATTGTAAATTACCTGGTCTGCAAGCATGGTTTGTTTGAGCCGCACCATGTTTTCCACAACTGCTTCGTGCCAGAGTGCAGACCAGTCCCTAGTTCGGATCTTCTTCAGATCCAACAGCATCACGCCCGTGTTGTACCCGCGCCCGAGAGCAGGCCAGCGCTTACCCTCGTCATTCAGGTACCAGTCGCTTTCGTTCTCCACTAAACCCAACATCTGCATTAAAAATTGCTTTTAATGAAAGCTAGAACCACCTTCAACCATTTAGCTTGGTTACAACCTTACAACATGGCTGTGTTCATATCAAGTCGAGTGAATATTCACTGAACATACAATATATAACATCCACCAAGAAGCGATGGGCCCTCATGGTGAATTATAAGTCCAAACCCTCTCTCTGAGAGAAGGCGGATTCCCAGCAGTGAAGGCTGATGATGATGTTGCGCCACCTTCAATTGCACCATCACCTTTCACGAGGTGAAATAGTGGTCAAACGCTGATACAATCCGAAATAAAAAATCATTTACAAGAGCTCACCTGATCCTTTGTCATGTTACGGAACAACACCCAAAGTTCAGCCACATCACATGTGAAGGTGAGGTCGGAGTCCAGTACAAGTACTTGGTGTAGTGTGACGGGCAGTATGTCTGGGAACAGCAGCTTCACCAACGCATAGATACCAGAGTAGTGACTGTTGGGTATCCACCGCACATGCGAAAGACGGCTCTGTGCGTTGTAGCATGTGTACTTCACTGAAAATGACAGTAGAACTTAAGATTAATGAGCAATACATAGATATAACCAGATTGCACAAGAGTATTGAAACTTCGAACAGATGTTTCTTTGTATGTTTGCGTACGGAAAATCGTGCGCATGTGTGTGCTTTTTATCTAATAAATAACTAATTTCTTGTATCTTAAGGAAGTCATAACAAATTGTTTAACAATAGAATATAAACTTTATCTGACAGTTGACATATTCACTCTTAACATAAAGTCATGATGTAAAGAAGAAATCAATAGATACTAACCATCAGGCAGATCCCATGTGTCAAACAGTTTGCTGACTGTCTGCTGCGATGCTCCATCCACAATCATATGGAAGTGCAGAGGATTCTGCCTATGATGGAGCAAGGATTTGAGCATTGGTGTGATCTGCTGGGTACACTTGCTCATGCATACGAGAGCTATATGGATGGTCTCACACAGTGTGCCTTTCTCATCTGGAATCTAATGATAATTTACTTAATTATTCAGTTATTTTATGTTATGATGAGGATGCCTAAACTAAAAGGCACACTGAACTGAAAATGATGTAAAAAAACTACAGTATATTTTTTTTTGTTCTTTTATATTACATTATATTTAAATAAGTTAGAAAATGATATGTAAGCAAAGTTTGTAAAAACCCTTATCTCAGAAATAAAATGCAATAATTTATAATAATTCTCTGGTCTTTGCTCAGGCCTTTGATACCTAGGTGATAATAGAACAATAGAAAGGCTCCATACAATTGTAAATAAACTTTATACAATATATACTTACTATATTGTATAAACTTTCATTAATATTTGTTCATTTATTTTGGAGATTATGACTTGAAAATTTGTATGAAGAGCCATAGGGTAGGTATAAACACTCTTTACTGTCTAATGAACAAAAAATAGTAATAATAGGTAGTTGCTTTATTTAGTAAATACTTGATACTTACAACTGGAACCTGGTAAGTAGTCCCTGAATCAACTAGCATCTGTCTCACAGCAGACTGCACAAATCTAGCTTGGACTTGGGCTTTGTAAGCTTTGTTCTGGATTTCTAGCACACTAATTCTGGAGATGAGCCACCAGTAGTACACCACTGATAAAGCCACCCATATCCCGAGTGGCACACCTAACCAGGGTCGAAGAAATAAGCACGACAAAACATTTCGCGACCTGAGATTCATCTTCATTTTTCACGCATCTTCTCTCCTTCAGAGATAAAAACCCATCAAGGATTTTGAACTATGGTTCGTTTTAAAAAATCGAGTTGCTATTTTCAGTAAGCTGAACCATATTATTTAGAGTAAGGTAATTGACTCGTGACTGGGAGCCAACAGTTCTAAATTGCATTTCCCTACGACTTGATAGGTATATATAAACTATAAAACTGCTTTAATTTATTTAAAATAACTCTATTCAACATAATAATTTGGCCGCGACTATTTTCATGGAATTTGCACAACTTTATGACAATGACAATTCATGACATTCATCATATTATTGACAATTGACAGTAAACAGCATAGAGTAGTACTATAATAAAAGGAATAGAGTGCGCTCTCTTGTCTAATTCACGATGTATGGCGATCAACGCCAACTACAAAAAGGCGGTGAAACTCCTTTATTATCTATGTGTGCGTTCTGTATTTTACACACATATTCATAGTTTACTATCTATGTGTGCATTCTGTATTTTATACACTCACTCATACTAGTCTATCTATGTGTGCATTCTATATTTCACACACACACATTCATACTATATCTATGGTTCCTGCTTAGTTCCTGCGCATGTAAATGTATGTACTTATATGGAAAATTGCAGCCTTTCCCATGTTTGTGCCTAGGAGTAGGAACAAAATATACAGTACCAAACGTAATAATAATATGTAGATGTAGAACAGCAAAAAGGAAATAACAAAAGCGAACACATAATAATTGAAACTCTTTAAGTATATTTAAAACAACAAGAAAAACAATGCATAATTAGACGGAAAACACTAAAACTGAGCACTTAAAAGTAACAAATACATAACTAGAACACAACAATTACTTAAACCACTAATTTATATCATTTAAACCGCAAAAATATCAAGAAATCACAATGTTATTTTCCGAAACAGAAAATATTTTATTTTATTTGTTATCGGTTTCCATGGTAACCATTTTAACTTTGACTGACTTTGACATTTTTAAGTAACGTCAAAATAGTGCCACGCCTTTTAACAGATGGCGTTAGTTCCCGTGTCTCGGGGCCCGACTATGGAATTGTCATAAAGTGTGCCCCCCCTGGTAAACAGTTCCGTGCAAAGATAGGGGTGGCACACATTATAAAAGTTCCGTAATGGAGCCTATAGACATGCCCGAGACACAAGAACTAACGCCATCTGCATATAGGCGTGAAACTATTTTGACGTTACTTGAAAATCTCAAAGTTAAAATGGTTACAAAGGAAACGGATAACAAATAAAAAATAGTTTCTGTTTCGTAAAATAAATTACCTCGATAGTGCTTACTTGATTTTTTTTCGGTTTAATATAGATCAGTGTTTTAAGTCAGTGTTATCTATTTGTTACTTAGTGCTAAGTTTTAGTGTTTTCCGTGTAATTTTGCATTGTTTTGCCTTTTTGTAGGTGGTGCCAATCGCCGTACATCGTGAAATAGACAAAAGAGCGCACTCAATTCCTTTTAATATAGTACTACTCAATGATATAAACAGTATAATATAGAAAAGTACTCTGTGAATACTAATGAAGAGGCACAGGCAAAGCTAATCTCAGATAGCGCCACCATCGCTGGTGCTTGTCATTGATGTTTACTTTGAGGGTTATTGAATTAAACTATAACCAGTAAAAATGCTCGCGACTTAAAATACATTAGATTTGAAATGGTCATTACATAACCTAGACCTAGATATAATTTATAATAATTTATATTCTAGGTATAATTGGTTTCCAATAATTTTTGATGAGCAATCCACAATTTCCGTTTTTTCTCGTCAGAAGGGAAACGTGTGTTAAACTGAATTGCACTTTACAGAGGCATACTTTGTTGCAAGGACGATTTTTTTGTTTTTTTTTACTAAAATTTTATTATAAAGTTTCATAGTGAAACAGCACCAGCGATAATGTTGCTCACCGCTCGGAGCTCGAGGCATAGGATTTCACGCCATCTGTTTAAAGGCGCGGAACTATTTTGACTCATGAGCCCAGTAATTTCACTGGGTACTGGGTAGGTACTTTGCTCATTTAACCGAAACACAATAAACAGACATTTCATCCAACTACGGACCAACCCAGCCACGCATTGAACTGTTGGATGAGCAGTTCGGGGTTTGGACGAAAGTGTGCAGTGCGGGCGGACCATAAAATAAAACAAAAACTAAAAAGAAAGTAAACTTTATTTAACTAAGTAAGTAATATTAATATAAAATAAAGAAATTAAAAATAAATTATAAACACGCGAATAAAAATCTTATTTTACATTTCGATTGAGGACTTTGTCATGTAAAAAAATATACGACACATCATTTTATATGTTCCTTTTTACTTCTGCTATGGTGGGATTGTAAGTAAACACTAAAATAATATTTATAAAAATAAGTATCTCAAAATTAAATGGAAAAGGTACTAACATAATTTAACGACATACAAAAAAACTGAATTATTGTTAGATTATAAGGCAAACACTTAATGTTATTATCTGAGATAAACTGCACAGTAATATTTGTATCGGATCTATTGCAACTAATCAAATCAAATCTATTTCACAAATAATATAAACAAATAAAAAAAAAATTACTTATGTAACAACTAACAAACACAAAATACACAAAGTTTTATACGCGACGTCTTTCAAAACCAAGACTTTTCCAGTACATAAACTTAAAGGTAACTAGTACTTACCTAACTGCAGTTAGCTAAACTAAATACCTAGGTACGTCTCAGCTTACGATATTAAGTTTCTTCTAGGCGCGTTGCCATCGGGTTATGGTTTTCTAGGTTGTTAATTATTTTGTTAGCTTAGTTATAGTTACGTTTTTATGATAGGTACAAGACTGTTTTCCATTATCTGAAGAAATACCACTAATGTACAGCCTGAGTGTTAATTCGTATGTTTTTCCGGAAGGGGGTCGGTCAATCTACTCCAGCAACAACATTTGTTTCTCGAGTTTTTGAACGGAATTTTTCAATGAAGAAAATACATTTAAATTCTGCTACAGAGTTTCCGGGCAGCCCTAGATCAGCTGGTTCTATTGAACTATTACGTTGAACTTAGTTAAAATATGCAAATATGTTAGTTGGTATTGAAAGAGATTTAGAAAAAATACAGAAAATGACGCGCCCTTCACGTTTGAACTTATTCCATATTTATTTTTTTAAATTTTGAATGACGTTTTTCTAAGGAGGGTTCTCACAACTTGTCGATTCGACAACCATGGTCCTAATCACCCCGGGATAACATACCAATTCAAACTCACCCTGTATATATATTATTTTCATTAAACTAGAGTAATTTAAGTTTAACTCAGTAATAAACTAAGATCCTAAGTAAATGTAACGTAAATTAATATTAGTTTATCTCAGTTTCCCCCGCCCACGGCCTGGCGCGGGCTTGGTCGGTGGACTCGGGAAGCGGCGGCGGCGGGGGCTGTCCGTATGTGTACGGCTGGCTGTTGTCTGCCACCCTCACCGTGTCAGTGTAGGGTTGGTCGCTGTCGACCACCCTGACTGGGTCGGTGGGCAGGGGGCTGTCTTCCTCTGTGTCCTTCTTATACGGGATGCTCTCGTCGTCCGAGTTTATCTTCATCGATTCGTCGGGGTCGATGGGCCGCGACCTACGGATGATAATATTAAGTGAGTTTATGGTAGGACTAACTCTTCTGCGAGTGTCCGTCTGGGTTGTTACCACCGCTTTGCTCGTGAAGTCTGCCGCCAAGCAGTAATGCGCATGCATTACAACGTTCCGGTTTGATGAGCAGAGTAGCTAGTGAAATTACTGGGCTTACTAATGTCTCAGGGTAACGAGCGCACTGCAGTGCCACACAGGCCCTTGTATTTCAAAGTTCTGAGCGGCACTGCAATTGTTATGGGCCGGCGTTATGCTTAACATCAGGCAAATGACCAGCTCGTCTCGTTACGATCGTCTACTTACTTGATGGTCAAAAAGTCGTTTTCATCCTTTTCCTCCTGCTTGCGCCTGACCAGGATACGCCATGCGACGCAGATGAGAACGATGATGATTGGCACCATGATGGCGCTGATGATGCCCCATGTTGCACCGAGGGTCCGCGAGGAGTATTCCTGCTTGCCTGGAGGTAGGAATATTGGAACGTTTAGGAAAGTTGCGAACGGATCACTAAAATGCGTCTCGTTTTCAAATTTCAGATTGTTGTTTTATGTATTTCTGCCATATTACACGAGTAATTACTATCTACCAATGTGCAAAAAATAGGTAACATACCTAGTAATGTAATATTTGTAATATAAATAATTATTTTGTGTTAGATAACATAGTAATGTAATATGTGTCATATAAATAATTATTTTGTGGTAGATAACATGGTGATGTAACATTAATTATCATATAAACAATTATTTTGTAGAATTAAAATTATAATAGATAGAATCCTAGGTAGGTAGGGTGTTCTCATCTAATTGCGCGCTAAAACGTACTTTGCAATTAAATATCTTATTAGCTTACAATAAAAAAAAATTAAAAATATAGACCAGTCTTTCGTTTTAGTTAGTAGCAATTTTAATTCTAATTTACACAAATACAATAAGACTTATATCTATTTATTTGAACTTAGTTAACTTTGGCAATTATGTGACAATCACTTCAAGTCCGTGATACATACGTTGTCATGAAATTACGTGACTAATTATTATTTTATATCACAGAATTAGAAAACAAGTTATCAATAATCAACTTTATAACAAAAGTTACTGGGTTATCAAAAGTCGTCAAAAATTACGCATATTTTTTGAAATGTAAAAATATATCTGATGTAATTCCGTGATTACAAAAAATACACCGAATATTTGCAAATTGAATTAAGACTTTTTCTTTAAATTGCAATGCATACCTACGTAAATAATCATACAAAATAACTAATTTCTATCTCATTATCATACAAACATCTCACTTATCTTCGTTAATTCCGTGGTACGACCTCAATTCAAAACTTGAATGGTTAACTTTTTCAGCGAATAAAATAACGTATTATCAAAAAAACTACTTATACAAAATTAGCGAAAACTAAGAACTGTAACACAAAAAATAGCATTTAATTCTCGCTCACTTAATGCGAACCAGACTTTTGCAAAGGAATTATTATTAGGAATTATTAGGAAGGATTTATTACGTCGCAATAAGGTTTACTTTAAGTAGAATCCGCTCATTTAAGTCGAAATTAGTTTAAAAACACCTTGTCACTGAATTTGGTATTTATCACATAATTATGCAAGTTTACCCTATTTGTGATCGATAAGCTGTTGTTGAAGTAGATTGACGAAAAATGTTTGTGTTTCATTGTGTGTGCTGAATAAATGTTTCTCTAACTATTCTATTAATTTATGTAAATTGACGAATAATTCTATTAACATCCATTGATGTGCTCGTAGCAACTATGTAGGTACCTACTTATAATTCTACTGTTAAGAACACATTTGAGTTCTAGATATTGCTAAAAATATTGGTGAGATGTCATCAGATAAACATCCTGCTGTATAGTTTCTTCTATATATTATAGCGCAATTTATCCACAAACAAAACCACGGCCCTAATATCAGATTACTTATCGCCTCACGCAACGCTCTACCCTTTATCTCTAACAAATAAAAAATGATACACTCACCTGCACAATGACCCCATTTTTTATGTACATAAGATAAGAAAGCAAGTAATAACCTCACGATGTTTAGGGCAGAAATAAAACGCATCACCTCGCAGAGAAAATTTCTATTCCACATAAGTGGTAGCAAAACGAAATTATTTCTTGCTTTCCTATTCGAAACTAAACAATGCCATAATGGAAGTTATTCTACCGACGGAACAGAAATTTCCTCTTAATGTGACGAGAGATTCATTTAACATTAATTTATTAATAAACTTTACGCTAAATAGAATTTTATAAACATTTAACAACAATGGGAAAAATCACTGGACGATAATGGTATACCATACAAAGGCTAGACATAAAAGTGCAAAATCTAACGTCTATTCGTGTTACTTAATTAAAAGAATTTTATTTTCAAGACAATGCTTGACATTTTAAAGGCAGTGAGCCTGACTTTATACCTAACAGGTATTTGATCATCTCAAAAGGTGGGTTCAAAACTGCAGCCTTTACGAAACAAATTAGACCATGGTTGATCGACTGCTAAACGTTGGAACTTCAGAGGCAGGGGGGTCTATAAGAGTCTCCACAGACTTGCCTCTCTGAGGAGGCATAGTGAAAGTCTTCATCTCACCAACAGGAGCGCTTTTAGGCGGATCTGGCAAGCCAGGACTGTTGAATGTATTCCTTGGACTAGTGTCCGAAGTAGGGCTGATAGGTGGAGAGTAAATTTCAGAGTAAGTGGGAGAATATGCAGACGGGATGGGACTGTATTGACCTCCGTATTTATTTCCAGCGTATGGATCTTCTGATGCGTCTTTTGTCGAATACCCCGAGTCGCTAGGGAGGGCACGTCGACCAGTTTGACGGGGCTGGCTTACATATTCTATATCTTTAGCTGGACGGGTTAAAGTCGAGTCTCGATTAGACCCTGAATCAGATGGGGAGGTAAGAGAAAGCAGATCTTCTTCGGACAACTCCCAAAGCTTTTCTGGGAATTCTACTTCTGGTGCATTGGGAAGGGGTTCGTTAGTTCTGTAAGATTTGTCGTAACCGCGGCGTTTTTTAAGACTTGATTTGTCTGATTTGCCGGAATCGCTTTTGCTGGAATCGGGGTACCCTATGCCTGAGCTGTCACCATCTTGGGGCTCCGTTGGAGGAGGTGGTGCAGCTCTGCCTATGATGGCTGATCTGGTCATGGGTGCTTCTTCGGTAGGGGTGTCAGGCAGTTTAGGTTTTATGTCAGAATCGCTCCTCAGTGTGGAGGATTTTAAGGTGTCCGTGATATTTCCCATTGATTGTGATCTGAGATTAAGTCTAGACGCGGATTTGGATCGCGGGTAGTCCTGGAAGCGGAAGACCTCTTTGCCTTCAGATTTGGGCTTATGACAGCACCAGTACCAGATGAGGCAGATTAGGAGGCCTATCGGTAGAATAACTGCCAGTATGATGGCCCACGTCATGAACAGAGCGCGTTGAGAGTACTCTTGATTACCTGCACGTTAAATATTTTTGTCAATAAAATAAAACACGTAGATTTCAAAGAAGAAGATACAATTTTGAGCTGCCTTTGCAATTAAGGTTTGTAAAGAAAGGAGCGGCTGCTTATTTAATCATTTTAATCATAAGTACAAATTCAAAGGGTATCTTTATGAGTTTGATACTTTTAATTTTAACTGTCTTTTATTCACTGCAACTCAATTCTTGGAACATATCCTTTGATTTTAACAAGAAGCAAATCTAACATCTAGGTATAGGAAATCCTAAGTCCTATTTAGAAAATTTGATGAGAAGAAAGTTATAATAAAACAATGATGGAAATAGAGTAGGTACTCACGTAGGCACTCCGTGTAACCATAGTCTGGTAGATTCCACCTTCCGTTGTCCTCGCACACCCGTCGTTTGTCGCCAATCAGAATGAAGTCCTGGTTGCACTCGAAGTTAACCTACATAGGGAAGCCGCGTTAGTGGGATTCGTTAAAGTAGTGACACGCGCAATTTTGAAATAAAATATGAGGAAAAGTTGGCATTATATTCTCCTCATTATACTCCCCACAATGTGATTTGAAGTCCATTTGCAATAGCATGTCCTTTCAATTACATGTAGTTTTAACCTACATCATAATTTCTGTATAGGTACCCCTGAGTCACTTGACCGCTGAGATAATGTTATAAGGGTTTAACCATATCTACAGCTGGCAGTAGGAGGCTGCCTTTGCTTATATTCAACCTCTCTGGAGAAAATCGTGGTATTCAACGATTCATTGATGTATCCAACACTAGCTTCTGCCCACGGCTTCGGCTGCGTGGTATGTATCTTTATAGCCTATGTGTTTTTCCAGAACCTAAACTATCTAAATTTTATCAAAATTAAAAACGAAGAAAGAAAGAAAGAAAATACATTTATTTGTAGCCATTGCCCAAAATATATGTAGGTACGAGGGTTGCTATCCATGATGCAAAATCCATGCAATGGAAATTGGTTTATTGGTTAAGACGATAGGTACGTAGCAACAAACAATCACACAAACTTTCGCATTTATAATATTAATTATCTACAATTATTGAACCACCAATACCGTCAGTTTCATGAAAGCTTGACTTTAGGTGCTCGTACAAATACAAAGTGATCGAGAAAGGCAAAAAACTCGACGGTATTATTTCGAAAATTACTTATAATTTGCAAATAATGCATTCGTTCATTCCCGTAGATTTCAAGCTCATACGTTCATAAGGAAGATATTATAGAATGTGAACAAGATGATACCACTTACCCTAGTCCCTGGAGTGAAGAAGAAGTTACTCTTCCGGCCGAATCGAGGAGTTTCTAAGATGCCACAGCTGATGACTCTCCGCGCGTTCTCCTCTTTGATATTCGTCTACAAACACAACAGCTATTAACAAATAGTAGTACTAAAAAAGATGGCTTCAAATGGATAACAAGAAATAAAAATGGTCGGCTTATTTTGGATTTGATAACTCTATAATGATAAATGTGTAATAACACTTTAAATTTGTTTACTTTATATTAATAATTATAGGTAGGTACTCCGTAACCTGTGACTTCCAACCTAAGACTGCCTGTTCGACTGGCGTCCGTAGTAGTCCGTACATAGTGCATTTCCGTTGAAGACCTTGGCTGATGCATAATAATTAAAAAAACAATGGGTTGACAAGAGACATCCGACTCACGCAACTATTCATAGGATGTAGGTAACTGGGAAAATTCTAGTATTTTTTTATGCTATGGGAGAGGCAATTTTTTTTTCTTGATGCGACAGCGTTTGCCCTCTATCTCATTTTCAATGTGGTCGAATGTAGTAAATGCTAAATCTAGAGGTCCACAACTTCTCAAGTGCAGCTTCCGATACACCGAACTATGTAGGATGCTTGTGCATTTCTCGGTGTCAGATTGAGCCGAAATGTTACATATGTAAATCGGATGACAATGCAAGAGAATGATATCAAAGAGCTGGTCTGATGATGGGGCTGGGAGGTGGCCAATGGCCACAGGAACTATAACGAATTTTTTTTTTATGTTATTTGGTAACGAGACGAGCTCGTCGTTTGCCTGATGGTAAGCATAACGCCGGCCCATAACAATTGCAGTGCCACCCAGAACTTTGAAACACAAAGGCCTGCGCGGCACTGCAATGCGCTCGTTACCCTGAGACATTAGGTATTAAGTCTCATAAGCCCAGTAATTTCACTCAAACCGGAACACAGTAATGCTTGCACACTACACTACTGCTTGGCGGCAGACTTGACGAGCAAAGCGGAATGACGTAATCTCGTCGAGTTTGGGCTCGTTTGTTTTTTCTTTACAAGAACTATGATCCTTGATGATGTCCAGGGCTCTGATGATAGACCAGGAAGGTGCCCACAAGATAACAGTACCAATTACGTATTATATTATAAGATTGTCTGGAAAAATTAATTTTTCCAGAAAAAGCTTATTTCTTTTTTTAATGGGATCCAATTTTGAACATCCAAGTAATTGCTTTGACGTCGTATATTCTATCATTGTTTCCATACAAACCGTGGGAAAAATTGTATGACTACAAAGTGAATGATGTTTTAAACAACTTGTTGATTATTCATCTAATTGGTGGATTATAAAATACTAGTAGCCGCCCGCGGCTACCATTGTTCCCATTTTTTTTTGCTCAAACGGTCTATTTAGCCATGACAAAAACTCAGCCATGTCTCGATTCTGTCATGCCGTAGTGGTGTCAACATTAGTAAGAGTCTTGACCGATGTCTATCGCTTCGCTACGATGTGTGATCGGCTTACAAGAGAAGTCAAATGGTTCTTTAAGTTTACTACGTGGTATGACTAACTCTTCTGCGAGTGTCCATCTGGGTTGTTACTCTACTTTGCTCGTGAAGTCTGACAACAAGCATTAATAAGCGAGCATTACTGTGTTCCGGTTTGATGAGCAGAATAGCCAGTAAAATTACTGGGCTTGTGAGACTTAATACCTTCTCAGGGTAGCGGGCCCACTGCAGTGCCGCGCAGGTCTTTACGTTACAATGTTCTGAGTGGCACTGCAATTGTTATGGGTCAGCGTTATGCCTACCATCAGGCAAACGAATAGCTGGTCTCCCTATCATATCACAAAAAAAAAAAACTTAGTAGGGTGATGCACCCAAACGTCAGCACTGCACCAAATAACAGCACCTTGGCGAAAAAGTGCAAACCATATATTACTGTGTATGGTTCTTACATTGCCAATTCGAAAAAAATACGGATGAATTCATCTTTTTAACATTAGCAAAGTTTTTAATACGAAAAGGCTAAAAATGGCCCCAACAATTGATTCAAAGATGTCGTTCTGCAGTTATTATAATTTTGCGGCCATTTTGATTGAACGACGGTAAGATCTTACCTGCTTCAAATTAACATTATATTTGTAGTGATTAGATGATTTTAATGAAATTGTATCTATTAAGTGTTTTATAAGTACTAAGACCCTTTTTAGAATAAAACATTTAGAGCTTTCCGTTAACTAATTGCTAAAAAGAGGATGCCAACAATTGGGTACAATTTTTTAGATTTTCTAATTTATCAGCACCCATGTTGATATGTGGGTTTAAGAGGCTACAGCTCGCCATACTTTCCATATAAACGCTCTTACGCGATTATAGTGTCCTAAAAAATGTTTCTTTAGAAGTTTTGAGCAAATAGGTATCATGTACCAACTCAGCACAAGCCTTCAAAAATCAGCTTTTTGGACAAATTTTACCTTGAATTTAGCCGTTCACAGTGTTCTCATAAATGTAAAATTCAACAAAACACTTCCATATAATCCTTGGACATGTAACGGAGATTCTAAATAACAAACATTTATTTCACAAACATGTAAGGCATTTTCAAAAACACGTATTTCCTGATAATTGGGTGGGTGGCTGATAATTGGGTAATTTCGTGCCAATAACTGGCAACAAGCATGCTAATAAATGGAGATACGATCATTTTTCAATCTCTTTTAATATTCTCTCGTATTGTTAACATTATCGTTTCATAAGTTATACAAATATAAAGATTAATAAACAAGATGTTTAATAATCGCAACAATTTTGCTGATATAAGTGGTTTTTAATTTAAAAAACCAATTTGAAATGAGACAACCTCTTAAAGTGCTGATAATTGGGTATGTTGCCCTACTTACAATAGAAGCGAGATAGTTCTTCGTAAACTCAGCCATGTCTCGGTTCAGAGTCATGCCGTAGTCGTAT
The DNA here is from genome assembly GCA_907269065.1 of Crocallis elinguaria. Taxonomy (NCBI): domain Eukaryota; kingdom Metazoa; phylum Arthropoda; class Insecta; order Lepidoptera; family Geometridae; genus Crocallis; species Crocallis elinguaria. The sequence continues at coordinate 8,769,053 of OU026076.1, forward strand.
CGACATTGGTACGAGTCTTGACAGATTTCTATCGCCCTCGCCACGTCGTGTGATCGGTTCGCCGGCAGGAAGTCGGACGGTTCTCGTATGAAGTTCGGTACGAACAGGTTGTCGTTGTAGTAGGACGCGGTTCGACCGTATTCTCTGACGAACATAGCCACGCCTACGTCCTTTTGCTCTCGATCGGTTAGTTGCCCTGTAAGAAAGTGGACGTGAAGAGAAATTTGGTAAAAAAAACTAAGTCTAAGTTGGGTATACAAGGTGATCCATCAAGAATCGAGATGGGTCAGTACCTATGGGGAACTTTGGAACTGAAACTATAAGAGATATAAATAATTCTTCGGACTACGTCGTCGATTTAGGCATTAAGATAAACTGCATTCGGTTATGGAAATAGACAAATGTTTCCACAAAAAATCGTTGCTGTTTTTATTATGGAAATCTATAGGTACTTAGCGTAAGTTAAAAGGATTAACTTTATGTGGCTTTAGAACTATTAGTGGCTTATGTCTAAAATTACAAGAAAATTCAGCATTTCATTCTTTTGTGCAATTTTGTGGAGGCTTGATCTAGTTGGTTATTTGGAAAGGCTTCCTTCGTGAACCTTTAAACGTTGGTGGTGTTCTGTGGTGTTTGGAGCTCTGTTGCTATATTGTACATAATTATATAAATTAGTCGCTTGTTATGAAACTTTCAAAAACAATAATTTACTACTTAAGTATGTTAGCAGTTAGTAGGTAGGTAACCTTTACAAAATGTCAACAGTCTACTTACAATATTGTGCGAAGTCTCTGTGCGCCGATTGGAAGTTATTCAAGTCCACCCCCACTCGAGTGCCGTCCGGTCTTGTGAAATCGTCGTTTATATCAAGAGACCAGTTCCCGAATAGACCTTTCGTTTGATTCTGGAAACACATAATTAACTATCAATATACAAGAGAGTATCTCTAATTCTAAAGAGGAAATTTTGTTGTAAGTTTTCCCTTTTTACAACTTTCTGTCTTCTTGAGCACATCAAGATTGTTTTTTATTTTGCTTTTTTGTGTTGTTTTATTCATTCGCCTCTATAAAAGTATAGTTTAACTTTTGCGCAAAAACTAACATGGTGCATTATGGCAAACTCTCCCTCCCATATTGTAGGGGAGGCCTATATGTTCCTAAAGGTGGTGTACCATGGGAATCTCTCCCTCCCATATTGTTCCCCAAATTGGACATTCCACGAATTGGACATTTCGCGAATTGTATAATCTGCGCCTAAACGGTTTTACTGTCTTTTTATAGATGATGAACATCTTGGCGACTAACCATATAGTTCCAAGGTAGATAGACCCTCGCAGACATGAAGCCCTTATTCTCCACGACCTCCACGCCAGCGCCAGACGAGAACATAATCACGATCTCCGATTGGTTAAGGATATACATGGGCTCATACACGGTCACTCCTGTTGAGGAAAAATAAAGTGTTATTAGTGCGTTCTTTTTTCACCATCTTTCCACCATCGTGGATGCTGTAAGAACAGGCTAAAGGAATATACAGCATTCTCCTCGGTAAACATCAAAATACTGTGACACTCAAAGCACCTGCCTAGCGTGGTATTTTATGGCAAATCCACCCTTATCACATTTGTCCAGCAGTGGACGTCTTTCGGCTGGATAAACATAATATTATGATGTCTTACTTACGCAGACGGTTTAAATAGTACAAAGCGGTACAGTAAAGAGCAGCCGTATGGGCTGGCGTTATGCTTACCATCAGGCAAACGACCAGCTCGTCTCGCTATAAACCGATACATACACGGATCCGATTGTAGTACATGAGTGAAACAAGAAAAATAAAGAGAAATATGTAATTAAGTGTACGAGAAAAAAAATTAAGTGACATTTACTTCTCTCCGGCCTAATTATGAAATACACAGAAGCCAGGAAATGAATTAAATAACATAATAGTAGTACGATTAATATTAAGAAAAAAAACACTTTTATTTAGTATTAAAACTGTGGTTTTACCTGGGAAGTATTGAACCTTCAGAGCAGTTCTGTCGAAGTAAACTCGTTTGTTGTCAGCGAAAACATCAAGTCTGTAACGCCATTGGGAATGTTGAGGACGAAGTCGAACCTATGGAGAAAATTGATGTTAAGTTATAGGACTGGACTCCTTGGAATGAGAGCGAAAAGAAAACATACTTTTCTGTTACTATATAAGTATAATCCTTGCAGGGTGTAACGTAGTATGTCTTCAGTGTTACCTCAATAGCAACGGAGTTGTTGGAAGCAGCGACGATGGATGTAAGATGCGTGGCGTTGACAGCACCGTAGACGTTTCTGGGGACCTGTTCGAAGCGACCTTGCACGTCCAGCTTCAGCTGAGGGTGGTCCACTCGCACGAGGACGTATTCGCCTGGTGAACAAGAATCAATAGTAAGCCAATAACAACGACCAAATATTACATCCAGATTCTTATCTCTATAATTTAATAGCTGGTCATTTAGGCAACTAATTGTAAGCAAAAAGGAATTTTAGAAGAGAAATACCTTCTAAAATACCTTTTGACTATTACGCTGAAGTAGTTTTCTAGAAATACCGCCAAAGAGTTCGCCTCTATACAAAAGAAAGGGAAGAAAAGACAAAAAATTATTTCCAACGCAATATGGGCAGCGGACGCGACACCGAGGTCAACGTTACCATGGTCTTTTTTTTTAAATTACCTTACATTTAGTTTATTTAAAGAAGGACATGTGCTTCTCCTAACATATTGATCATTTCTATTATATAAAAAATATCAAGTGGTTAGTCAATTTCATACGGGTTTTCAGCCCGGACGCGCTTATTTGAGCGATCTGAGAATGACCGATATAATTTCAGTAATATTTTGTATACGCATATATATTATACATACATATACATGGCCTAGAGCCTAGATCCTCTATAGACATTTCTACGATGGATAAGCATACAAAATCATGATATGTTGACGAACTTACCTTTGCCGTTGAACGTGTACTGAAGGTCATCGAATGTGACAATGTGAGGATCTCCAAATATACCAGCGACGCCCGGCGACTGGTAGGCGACGCAGTCTTGTGAGGGACGTCGTTCAAACCTGTGACGCAGAAAATATATTATGATTAGAATAGAATAATTTATTGGCCTTATGTAAATGTGTGTTACACTGGGCAAGTCAATTTTTTACATCAAAATAGTTTAGTATATTTATAAAGGTATTTCTAAATAATTCAATTAAAATTATGTCATAACAGAAAATAACCACAGAACAAAAAAAAACAGTAATAACTACCTAAACAAAACAATCATGCAATATCAATTCTTATTCATAAAGGAATGAAGATTCGGTGAGACGCATGTCTATAAATTCATTAATTGAATATAATGGATGGTTTTCAAAGATTTTTTTAAGGACTCTTTCAAGGACTTTTTGCCAGAAACATAAAATATATACCTAATAGGAATCAATCCGATTAATATAGGCCACATTAATTATATATTATAATTATTATCATTTATTATATTTCTTGCGTATGCCTAACAATAGTTGGGCAATAGAGTGTACTCTACTTAAAATCTTCTAATGCGGTAAATAGTTTTAAAGAAATATATTAATTTACTATGTGAAATTACCTAAAGGTTTCACAGCCAACGGCCTGCTCTTCCTGCCACATGCAGCACTGGTAGAACGGAATCATGTCGTGGAACCAATGGGACAACGACGGGACCTGTTAAAGAAACAAAATTATAATCCTACTTCCTACTAATTCTACTTCCTACTATCCTACTAATCCTACTTTATATCCTACTTCCTACTTATATAATACTAGCTGCTGCCCCGCGGTTTCACCCGCGTGGAGATTTTGGAATTCATGCTTTTTTATTTTTTTGCGCGGAATCCTAATAGAATTTGCAATAAAATAATTTTGCGGCTATAAATTGAGATGTAAGCTATCCTATCTTTTAAGTTAGATCAAACAGCACACGGTGTGCAAATTTGATTAAAATCCGTTAAGTAGTTTAGGAGTCCATCGCGGACAAACAACGTGACGCGTAATTTATATATATTAAGATTATAAATGCAAAAGTGTGTCTGTTTGTTGATTTGTCCTTCTTTCACGCAGTAACGGAGCAACGGATCGACGTGATTTTTGGCATAGATATTCTTTATGGACCGGAGAGTAACATAGTCTACTTTTTATTCCGGAAAAATGCACGGTTCCTGTGGGAAGGCGGGTGAAAACCGCGGGCAGAAGCTATTATTTAAATAACAAATGAAACTGGTCTACAGTAATTTATGGTAGGAAGTTAAAACTGAAAAATGTGAGTGGGGAAATTAGAAATACCTAGACGTAATTTGTGAGGTTTGGATACCTATTTCATAATTATAAAACAAAGAAGAAATTAACACGAGATTCTAAACATTTTAAGACATCTAGCAAATCTCCAAAACCAATCAGTAGGTAGGTATCCTATTTTTCTATATTCTGCTAATCTACGATCGGATAAACTTGTTTTTCTTTTAAACCTTGTTAGCTTCGTTGTAGGGTGTGAAGCCGAAATCGTGGGACCTGGAAGGCCTGGAGCCCCACATTTGGTCGTAGGACATCATGAGGAATCCGTTTTTGTCGTAACAGCACTGCTGGCCTGAGCCTTCCGCACTGTAAGAAATTAATGGTGTCATTTGGTGTCACAAAGAGGGAACTTGAGAAAACTTCCATGATTTCATATAGACAACACAATTTAGTTTTTTATGTAAAAGATATTACGTTATCATCTTGCTTTTGTAACATTTCATCTGGGGTCAGCAGAAAACAATATTTTGCACACGAACCTCGAGATAAAAATTAGAACTTATATTCTGAGTTCAGATTTTTTTTATGCTAAGTATTTGATAACGAGACGAGCTGGTCGTTTGGTAAGCATAACGCCGGCCCATAACAATTGTAGTGCCACTCAGAACTTTGAAACACAAAGGCCTGCGCCGCACTGCAGTGCGCTCTTTACCCTGAGACATTAGGTACCTATTGAGTCTCATAAGCCCAGTAATTTCACTGGCTACTCTGCTCATCAAACCGGAACACAGTAATGCTTGCACACTACTGCTTGGCGGCAGACTTCACGAGCAAAACGGTGGTAACAACCCAGACGGACACTCGCAGAAGAGTTGGTCCTACCACTAACAAGAGTTCAGAGTTTTAATAAAAATCAACCATTAAGGATATACGCATAATAAGGACGTATTAGATTATTCAAGCTCTTACCTCGGAGCACCGCTCCTGACACAGTGTATTCCTCCCCAGTGGTACCGACAGGTGGGGTTGGTGTCCTTGTCGCACGCCAGGTCCGGCATGTAGCGGCCCTTGTCCAGCAGAGCATGCTCCAAGGTGCAGGGACAGACCCACACCTGTGATAGAAAACAGTTGCTGTCAAAATGGGTAGCTTAATTGTAGCTCTTAGTCTTAGATATCAGTAAAAATATGGATGTTAACTAAATCTTACATGTGATTAAAGACTAACCTGTGAGGCGAAGTTCTTCAGGAAACGATCTGTTCTGAGCCAGTTGTTGCACATTGACTGTGGCCAGCGCTGGCCATGGAGGCGCTCCCATTGTGGAGCGAAATACCAACCCAAAGGTATAGGACGACTCCAGAGGACTCTGTTGGAAAATGTATCACGGTAAGTATACTTAGGTGCAAAAAAATTCTAATGGAGAAAACATTGGCGAAATATTAAGTTTGTTTTATAATGATCTTAAAGGCGATATTAATAAAAAAGATATAAATAAGTAAATAATAAGTAGGCTAAATAAACATAAATACTCACGGAGATATTGCCACCCCCTTGAAAACCTCCGGCGTCGTCAGATTAATCTGCAAGAATCCGAACTGCATGTCATTATGCATGATGTTCTCCCTGTTTCTGAAGTTCTGAGGGTTGATCACGTACTCTCCAGTATTGGCTACTCCTACTTCAATCATGTCTATATACTCCAACTGAGGTCTGATGGTGACCTCCTTGTATCCCCAGACAGAGATTTGAAGCTGGACGTTGAGGTTGGTTGTCAAGTTGAAACGGTCCCAAGTAATTCTAATTTCCGGGGGATAACGCTCGTGGACTGCATTATCAGGGAAGAAGATCTTTTCAGTGGCCGTAGCTGGGGTTTCTAGAAAAGGAATATTAGATTATAGAAATTGACTTTTGCTGAGCTATTCCTTCAATGATTTTTATCCTTATAAGTGTTTCGTTCAGCTTTGAGTTTATCTGGACTAACAAACAGTTTTGATTAAGGCCTTGATTTGGATTTTGGAACAAAACCTTTCGAATTATTGTAAAGTGCATATGTAAATGAAGAAAAAAGTCATTAAGACGGCTTGATGAAGGATGGTGAAAGATACACTGTTTCCAAAACTGATAAGATTAGTCTCTGAAAGGAAATAATTCCAACGCATATTCATGACAGAATGTATGTTAGAATCGTAGTCAGAATGACTGGCCTTTCGGTAATTATATTGACTAAAGCCCATTGTAGATCTCACGAATTGTGATAGAGACTTACCCACAAAGAACTTCCCCTTCCATTTATAAGGCTCGTTGTTGATCGCAATCTCGAAGCGTGCATACCCGTTGTGCCAGAACCGCGGCTGGACACAGATGGCTCGGTTCACGTCCACTACTGCGCCTACGACGGACTCTGTGTCGAATCTGCAAATATACGATAGAATTTAAATAATGCGTACGGCGTACACACTCAATCTCCTGCACTAGGTTTCCATGCGTCACAGGTGGCACGGACATACTTAGATACACAACACAAACATCCAGGGAGTAAACTTACGGTCACCACACAAAGTTATCATTACACACACAGCTACATATATCATCATGACATCAAGGATGCATTAAAGTCAAAAAATTAAGTCAAGTACCTATAAGCGCTTACCTGCATGTAATCCTGTCAGTCGGGTTGAAGCAAGGTCCGGTAATATTAACGATGGTACCACCAAGCATGTTACCGCTCTCAGGAGCAAACATCAGTGGAAGATTAGCGCCATCTAGAAAGAAAATCGTATTTCTGGCATTTTACTGTTATGAATTGTTCGTCTAGTCACTTAAAGGCATGAAGAGAATATTTTACAGGAAGGAAGATTTCGCATAAGGGATTTTCTAGTACCCGTCTAGTTTAGTTAATAGGGTAACTAGACTAGACGGGGAGATTTCTAGGCATATTTCTCTCGCCTTTGAGAGCCAGTGTCTATTACCATTCGACGATACTACTTTTGGGTGAGACGGAGGTCAACTGTTAACATATCGATTAAAAAAAGTTAAAATTAATTCTGCATGAAAATTATATAGCAGATGACCTGAAATGAATTGAGTAGGTAGGTGAGTTCTAAATAGGTAGATAGTATTAGCATCATTGAATTTGTTGCTAGTAAATGAAAGTAAAATAAACCACATTTTTTTATTTACACACTAATTGTTACATAGTTATTTGCTCTATCACGACCTTTGGATGGTAACAAAGTGACGCTTTCCAAGGCGGCTAAGATGACAGCATCAACATGGAAAAATAAAATAATGCTGCGTCAACTTACCGATATCCTTATTACAAGTCCCCATAAGTATTTTCTCGTCGATCCTGAATATGTGTCGTCCTGGGAATCCGTTGGCCCATCCTCTGCCAGTCAAGTCTCGGAGTACCGACGCTTGGGAGTATGGTTTGTATTCGTAGGATTGTGTTCCATTACCAGCGTTAAAACCAATCTGTGAAAAGATCAGAAGCTCATATCCAATGTTCAAAACGGTATCATCTGTGAGATGATTACCAAACGTAAGATTCTTGCTAAAAAATGTTGCACTGCAACTGTTATAATGGTTATGCTTGCCAGGACTGTAACGACCTTCAAAAGTTAAAATGTAACTTACATAAGCAGGAACACCTCCTTCTCCCGTCGTTGTATCACCTCCAGCCTCAGTGTGCGAGCTCCAATTGATCTCCAGGTAGTTGAATATTGCGTACGTGAATACTTCGTCAGTAGCTAGTATCATTTGGAATGTGTTCGTCTGAAAGCAAAATCTATGTTGAGTAGGTAATAGATTTTCAACAGTCAGTGTAGTAGATAATTATTTTTAACAATAAGACTAATCAGGGACCAGCTGGCTACTGCCAGTAATGTATGAATTAGTCGTCATTAGCCAGAAAACGTCCACTGCTGGTGATGCCATAATATGATTAGGAGGAGGGTTTGTTATAATTCACCACGCTTGGCTGGTGTGTTGGTGATCGTACTAGATTATGATGTTGACTGAGGACAATGTTGCTGCCCATACCCTGGATATTCTCTTAGCCCGCCCTTACGGCACCCACGGGAACAGATGTGGAGGTACTATTTAACTTATAATTCGAATCGATATATCTTACCATAAACAAAGAGTTATCGATGCCGCCAGCAAACGACATATTTTTCCACGTGATAGTGATGGCGTGTTTCGGGAAGAAGGTTTCTGAGCCGATCACTCCCTCGCGGATGTCCCAAGTGATGCGCTCACGCATCTCTACTCCGAGCTGGTCAGTTCTAGTCTGTGGAAGAGGCATTTCTCGAAAATTAAAATGATAGAAATGGAGAGATGGAAAACGTTTTAAAAGCACAACTGATTATTCTTGATAGGTTAGCGTTAGAACACTATCTCGTGATGATGTGGTGAAAAGTGAAGACGCATGAAGACAGAATCTCAAAATTCAAATTAATTTATTGACACAATTTAAATAATACATAGTAACAGCAATATTTTAGACAATTATCTAGAATATGAATGGCTCTCAAGTGGAGATTCCGGATCATAATATTCTAAGGTGCTTGGGAAAATATCGACGTATCAGTAGGGGACCACGAAGTCATTTTCAAATATAGATCACATTACATCACTATAATGCAAAAGTTACCTGCAGATCTCTGTCCATCCTAAAGTATACACCAGGTCTTCTCTGATCAGGGTCCTCAGGTCTCTGACTTCCAATCCTACATTTGCTGAAGAATATGCCAATAAAAGAAGGGTCGTTAACGCTGGGCCAGTCCCGGACTGGGAAGGAGAGCGGGTAGGTGTAGTGATCTGGAGGGTCACTGAAGTAGATGTAGCCATTCATCGATAGCTGGAAAACAAAAAGATGATATTATTTTATATCTGGCTGGTGAGATGTTTTTTTAACCAGCGAGACGAGCAGGTCTTTTGCATGGTATTTGTCATAACGCCCGCCAATCAAACTTGTAGTTTGGAAAAATCCAGGACTTTCAAACCAAAGGCCTGCGTGGCACCACATTGCCTGTAAGAGCATTCTTCTCTCTACCTAAGTATCTTGACTTTATTTACTATAATTTGTGAACTGTTATTCCTCTGTTCATTCTTGTATGTACATTGCATACTTAATATTTTATGTATTGGCATAGAATAGATAATAGTGCAAATGTATTGGTAATTTGGTTTGCAATAGATAATTTGTGTTATGTATCAAATACAGAAAAGTATGCTAATTTTATAAAGCGCACCAATCCAACCCAAGGACAATATCAATTCACGTAGCAGTCGTGGTAGTCTGAGATAATTCCTTATGGTATGGGAGTATTGAGTACTGATACTCGCAAAACAGTTTCTGTTTCTATTATTATTGAGTTGCATACTTACTCGAGTATAATTGAACCTAAACCCAAAGAAGGGTAGTTGGAAATTGAAGTTCTTGTGAATTTGAGGAGTACTCGTGTGGATGTCCCGCTGATAGTCCCCGATGTTGTCATTGCCACCCTGGTCGTAGAACCAGTAAAGGAAGTTGCCGCGGATTTGAGCAAGCCGCTGAGTCGTGATGACGTACGGTTGGCCATTGTTTTGGTAGGTGGTCGCTGGTAGCACGCGGCCGTCTATGTGAGCTGCGAAAAGAATAATCACAGAATCAGGTTGGTGGACTGAAAAGCATGGAGAAGCGAGCTTAAAAACAATGTAAGGCTTAAAAAGCTTTCATCATCAGTCGGAAGTCGAAGACAGGTAAACATAGGCCTCATCCATAATTGGGAGTGGAGTTTCCCATTAATTCTCCGACTCTTGGCAGGTAATTGCAGTAGACTATGATGTTCATCGAGGAGAAAACTGCTGCACATTCCATGAAAACTTCCCTTTCCAGCTCTTACGGCAGCATTATGAAGGAGCCTTCAATCTATTTAATCAAACCTACGAAACTCTGGAGTTAAAACGTTGATTGGAATGAGAGGAATAAGAACATATCAAGTGTTCCTATTTTGTCATAGTAAGTATTTTACTTTGTGAGTATTATTTGCTTATTACAATCGTTTTATTTCTATTCACATCAGCGCCGCTATGTTCCGGTAAGGCGTACACCACAGTATCGACGCTTGTGATAAGCTATCATCGGTATCGGACAGGTTGATTCTGAGTATGATGATGTCACCTTCTTTAGCCCCTTTGTTTGAAGCGCACAAATATGTTCTATTTGGTAAAAAATAAGTGGGTACCTCGTACGTAATGCTAGCATAAATCACGTTACGTAGAATTTGACAAAAATAGAAGGGGTCAATGAGAAGTCAGGTCGGTCATAACTAATTTGTAGTTCTTCGAAACTACTCTCCTTGCTATACTCTATCCAGTTGAGAATCTGCACCTATATTTGCATAGTTGAAAATCTGTCCAATGCAGAATCTATAACCAGTTGCGTAGGCCTAGCTGAAGCCGTTTGTTGCTATGTTTAAAATGTGTTACTTTGAACGATAACTTTTAGCCTGTTAGCCTTTGTTTGTGTAGATACTAAGGTCTATCTGGTTTAATGCTCGTTATAAAATAAGTGATAGGAATACTAAACTCATAACACTGAGATAATATTATTATATAAAGGTCTAGAATGTTCATCTTCTCTGATCATCACTTGAGGTCACATCAAGCTAGATAGTGTACTATGCTGATAGCCTACAGAGAATAAAAACAAATAGGTAGCTACATACAGAAATTAAAAACTGCAAATTTAGTCATTTCTAAAGTATCACTGTAGATTTTTAGAAAATTTGTTCGAAATTGCAAGGTACCTAATTATTTGATTGAGCATTAGAGATAGACCCTTTTTTTCTCTTTGTATACCCATAAAGGAGATTTGTCGGTTAATTGATTGTAATAATAATTTGGTAGCCCAAAGCTGGGATACCGGAACATGTAGGTAATGAGAACGATGAAAGGAAATTTGAGCTTATAAAAGACGTAGTAGTAGTTCAAGTCAATCGGACGGACGAGTAGATGAGTCAAACCTATTGATTCCTTATCAGATTCCTGCTGTATTAAAACAGAATCTTACTGAAACATATGAGCCAATTTCCATGAAACTTAGAGTCATAATAAAACTATCACAATAAAGCCAGCCATAAAAAATGCGCTGAATTTGATCCATCTATTTCGAGAGCTGCGATAGCGTGAGGCAGGCGAGGCTTGAACTTTTAACAGCCTTCTTTTTGTTGGACTACTTGCCAAGTCGTTCCTCTTAAATAATAATAAATCAACGTTCGTTCAACCCAATTCGGCTTACTGCAAAATAATCATATAACTTACCAATTTATTTCTTTATTTAAAATTCTTATTTTAAATTATGAATGTCACCAAATATTTGCACTTGTTTAGTTTATTGAACTATCAAACTAGAAGAAGTCGTGCACTTAGGGTGGTTGGGGCTTTTGCCTATTATAGTTGTCTCCACTCAAAAGCTGTTCAACGGCTGTGGTTTCATCAGGAAATGTAACCAGCCCATTGCTACTTCGATTAAATAATGCTAGAGTACTTATAAGCACTGTCAATTATTTTGGTCATGTGTTTAACTAAATTACGAAAATTATTTTTTTTGCTATTTATTATTTTTGCTTTGGCCATGACGAATTCGTTGCACAGATTCCTATTTGTCCCTCTAAGAAAACAGCAGAGGGACAGACTGGAAATAATAGTTCGATTTCTCTCCGTGTCGGTAACAAAGGGACAAATCGGACCTTTTCTTCCTGTTTGTGCCCCTGGACGTACAGATCAGGGGACAAACAGGAATAAAAGTAACATGATTTTTTAGCATAGTATAGTTTATGGACCGGAGAGTAACATACCCTACTATTTATCCCGGAAAAATGCACTGTGCATGTCACGTGGTTGAAAAGGCGGGCAGAACCTAGTTGCATAAATATGCAAAACTGTATTTGTTGGGTTGTTCTCCTTTCACGCATCTTATGTATTTTTTGCATAGTGATAGCTGACATAGGAATCTTTTTATCCACGAAACAGGACCGTGGTTTCTGTAGGAACATTCATGCGGGTGAAACCGTAGGCTACAGCTAGTGTTCAATTCTCAATACTGTTTAGATAATGTGCATTGTGATTAATATAACTCTCCAAGAATTTGGGCCTACCTAAACTAAACCAAACCATTGTGAATGATATAAAAACTTACCAGTTTGTAACCATGTTGTTTTTGTCAAAAAAGATTTAGTTTTTAAAATCTACTTATCATGTATGTAACTAGAGCGTCTTGAGTAAATTTTATTTTCTGAATTCATATAAAAAGATAGAAACTCATTATATATATTATAAATACGAGTAATTACTGGAGCATGAGTTCCTAACTCTGATATACTTAAAAATATCAACGTTCCTCTTCTAGTGCCGAAAGTAATCCCTGCCGTTTAAGAGATTTCCATATTAAAATAAGGTCTCTATTTAAAAAAAAAAACCTTAGCACGTTTTTTATGAATAAACTATTCTAAGTATTTTATTTATTTCTAAATGCTACTCTCACTTTGCGTGACCTAATAAATTGAGAAAAGAATAATAGAAACGCGAATATGCATTGATAATTTACTAATTATAGATTTTGAAACTAATATTATACATAGTTGCTATTAATTCTAGTTTTAAGTTTGTAATTTTAATTACATTAATTTTTTTTTAAATAACTTTACCTACTGCTCGTTTTGACCCAAAAACATAGATCTCCAAGTCAACTATGAAATCATTCTTAATTTCAACATTCATACTTTTTGTACTAGCATTATGTTTAACCACGTTGATAATGGAGCCTTTATCATTTGGTTACCAAATATTTTGGGACAAACCAGCTTAATTCAGAAGTTAGTCAAGACATCATTGTGTTTAGTTAGGTGGTGCATTTTATAATTAACCTGTTTAAAGGCTTCTAGGTGCGGCCCTTATCTTAGATTACCTACTAAACGACACGCGATATAAATTACTACGAAGGCAAATTCAACGTTTTTACTAACTTATCAGAAAATATAGATAAGAAGGTGGATCAAGAACAGTTTTGTTATGTTACGGTTGATTTAGAAGCTACAAAAAACATTAAAGCTGACACAGATGGAAGTCTATATACTCTTATAACTATGATAGAGGAAAATAGTATTTTCGTAGTAATAGTGACTGATAGTCTACCTTACCAGTCTACACATTAGGTACAAGATGTCATGAATGTAGCAGTAAAGGGCATGAATAAAAATGATAACAAAGAGGAGCCATATTGGAGTCACCAGTAGATGGATAATGGTTGAGAAAAGAATTAGTGATCGGATACATACGTAAGCTTGCACCTTGTTTAGAAAAGGAATTATAGTAAATACTAAATAAACAAAGTAACTAATGCTATATACTTAATGAATGAATAATCGTAAAGTTTATGTACACAATAATTTACAATGAGTCAGTGTTATGACACATAGTAATAACCACGTCATCAGCATGGAAAACATGAGACAATATGACCGCTTTTACGAGATTTAGTCTAATGAGATCTCTAGTTAATGGTCAACAAATATTTGACACTAAAATGATATGAATCATAGCTCCAAAATACGAACTACATATCATAACTTAACACATTAGAATGTTATTCTACATAAATATAGAAGTTAGAGTTATTTCATTCCATACTTTTGATATCTATCTCTTTAGGCCACAGTTTAAGCTTGTTTGGTAAAGCTTATCAGTTATAAGCAGGTCAAGTGTCGTATAAGATAAAGTTAAATCAATATTTCACGTCATCATTGCAATCATGTATTTGCAATTGAGCTTCAGTGAAATTGTACAGACTTCATTCATATACATACATTTAAAGTTTAGATATAATCCATGGGTTTTACTTTTGTTTAGATTCTAAAAAAAGTGAAACTCATGAATTTATTGATTACTACTTACACATGATGACGCAAATACGCATGCATTTGTGTTTGTACAAAGTACATCAACTTTCGTAAAGTGTTTTAAAAAAAGACACGTGGAATACACAACTGACACATTGACGCACGAATTTGTGGGAGTCATGAGAGTAGGATATGATACTTATTCCTTTAAAAAAATTTAGATGTTAAAATGCTCAATTGAATGCTTTCACGAGCCATAATAATAAAAAAAAGCTATAAACAGGGCTGCCCTAGTAGTATTACACTCCTTTTTAGGCAGTCATGTAAAAAAACTTACCATATTCATTGTTTGTAGCAAAAGTAGAAGTAATATCCGGAAATACCATTTGTTTTTCACTTTCTGCGATATTCGAGTTGAAATCCACTGCTTCCAAATTGACAGGCTGTTCTCCTACCAGCCCATCGTTCAGTTGATATCTCCCACTTTTAACTTCTAACTGCTCTGTTCCGGGTAATATTTCTACTGGAGATCCATCTTCTAAAAGTTCATCTTCCTCAACTTTTGCTACTTCCGCTTGTGGTACGGGTTCTATATTATCTACAGCTATCACATTGTCATTCACAGTTTTGTTTTCAACTATAGGGTCCTGTCCACAAACACTTACAACTAAAAGTACTAAAAGAGCTAATTTTTTAACCCCCATTTTATTAACTATGTAATTATAATTAACTTCATCACATTGTCTTGTTTTTTCGAGCGTGGCCGGTGCGTACCTATTGTGCAGAGTGACTGGAGTGGTGGTACATTGTGTGCCCGTTCATATCGCTTTATCTTTCAGATATGATAAGATAGTAAATAGGAACGTTAGGTGTGCCAAATTCTTTTGTCCTAATCGTAGCCCTGCTTATTTTAGGGCCCGTCGAGGTTCGCTTACGTAAAGCGTCATGATCGAATTTTGTTGGTTCGATAAATAGGTCCCGATTAGATGTAGGAGTCGGGTAAGTATGACAAAAATATTGATTACACATTACAGCCAGCAATTTTAATTTTTTCTCGAAAATATTAGTCAAAAACAATTAATTTTATCTGTAACAGTAAATTTACAGACCTGCAATGTCATGTAGGTAGTATGAAAGAATGGAGGTATATAGCTAAGTCTCTGATAGCAATGACTGCTAATGTCTCTGGACGACGAGTGCCAAAGCTGCCCAGGACATCAACCATTGAATGCCTTGAATGGGCCGTTTGCAATTTTAGCTGTAAGCATACCTACAAATGGAGAACTTATACTAGTCTCATTATGACCTTATTGCACAAAAATAGTAAAGGAAGGACTAAACCTTCTGCAAGTACCACATGGGCCCAATGGGGCTTGGTGGATGTCACAAGTCCACGATTCTTTTGGTTCTTGAACGTGCAGAGTTCCTTACGATGTTTTTTGTCATCATTTTAGAGCGAGTACGATAAACTGCTAGTAATGTCAAGAAACTGTTAAAGAATACTGACCCAAAAAAACACGACTCAAAAAACAATATTCTAAACTTCCAAGAATGGAGAAGGGTCTGGTTCTCACTTCTATTTTTTTGTGGTGATGTCACTTAATTTCTCCGTCAATTCTTAACCGATTTAAATGACTCATTTTTATGATTAGGGTACATTTCAAGGGTTACCCTTTTATACATTTTTGAAAGAATTCTAAGGATGGAAAAATGGGGATGAAATTTCATACGTCGCGAAATTTGCATCTAAATCGATTCCAGCTTTTTAAAAGCAATTTTTTTGATTCGACAACCCATTAGTCATTTAATATTTATTTAGATGGAATTATAAAAATCATCAGTGGATAGCTTGGTTTTCCACCATGGTTTCTATCTCTCAGAGAGAGGTAAGCAACACACTGACAATGCCTCTGACTTTCTAGATGATCATAATCGGCGGTGACCGGTGACACATAACATAAGGGGGGCACCACATATGATTGTAAAAAAAACTATATTTTCCTAGTATAGCAAATTGCATTGAATGTACGCAACGGTCGGCAAGTAGTTGTTTTATCGTCTGATAACACGTCGTTTTCCTCGTATCCCTGCGATACGGCTTGATTCACTGGCTACTTATTGCTGTAAATGTGAAAATCATGAATCATTGTCGGAACTATTTTCAGACATAGGTACTTCCGACGCGGAATTAGATTGTGATAGTCATTCCATACAGTTTTTCATGGAACTATTATAATAATAATAATAATAATAAAGACCGCTGTCACAATCAGTCCATTTTTTCCGTGATCTTATATTTTAATATTTTACAATTTATTTAAACAATATTTAAAGAAGCTGTGTACATTTTTTGAGAACCATTTTTAATGTAATAAGAAGATACATAATGGCAAAACTATTTAATTTCAAGATTTTACGCAAAGAGAAAAATATGAAAATTGTTGACAGCTTGTCAGCTGTCCGACGTAGTACCATATGGAAATAATTTACAAAATTAAGACAAAATGATCACGAGATCAAGGACAAAAAAAGCGGGAACAGCGAGCGCACGAAAAACACCACCGCCCGCCTCGTCATCGCCGAGCTCTTCGTCGGGGGTTGAGTACGGCACTCCCCTCGACACCAGCGCGTCGAGCGACGAGGACGGGCCGCCGTCGCCGCCGCCGCCGCCACCACCTGCGCGACGTGGGCGACCACCGCTGCCGGCACGCTTGGGGCCTGCGGGACATTCTGTTCCGCGCGCGGCCCCCGCTACCGGTGGTATAGTGCGCCGCATGCGATGGACTTCTGATATGAATGAAAATTGCATGCGCGCCTATTATGGGGCTACAGAGGGAGGAACTAACATGAGTGCGTACCGTGATCGGATGCTGCCTCTGTTTCAGACCCTGGAGCCATCCGTCGCCGTATCTACGCAACGACTTTCGGATCAGGTGCGGGCTATCCAACGGCTCAAGCTGTTGGACGAGTCTGTGCTTGATCGGCTGCGCCTGGAGGCGCTACCTATTCGCGCGACATCTGCCTCAGCGCGGGACCTGTCTGTCGCGCCGCCGGTGCCGGCACCGCTCCCGGCCCCGTCATCGGTTGCGACACGGATAGACCCCGTAGTTGATGAGGATGATTGTGCGAATATAAGCGTAAGTACCCAGGTTAATGAGCAATTGAGAAGGGCTTTGGAAGACGCGATTTTGGAATACCAATATACACCTGATTCTAGGCCGCGACTACCTCGTCTACCCACTAATAGACGCAATCTAGCGTTAATGGGAGCCCTGAATGTTTTGCTAGCCCCGTATCTACGGGCTAGTGAAAACTTATTTGATACCCACTCGATCATGTACTGTGGGGCTATTGCGGTGTGTCGTGTGGCTCGTGTCAAGTTTCCGGACGCTGACCGAGCACCGCGACCTGCCGGAAGTGCACCCGCGTGGCAGGTACGGATCGAGCGGCGTATCAATACGTTTAGGACTCTCATTGCGAAGCTGATCTGCTTCAGCCGGGGCAACAACCGCCCCCGAGTAATGCGCTTCGTGAATCAGGCATTTGCTGGGACCGGTATAAGGCCCCAGAATTATATGGCTGGTGTCACGGAACGCATTGACTTTTTGAAGCAGAAAATCTATGCGTGGGTAAACCGTATTCGACGCTATAGAGAGCGTGTAGATAGGTATCACCAGAATCGCCTTTTTGAAAGTGATCAAAGGAAGGTGTACCGAAATTGGGAAGGAACCGACCAACGTGTGAGCGACGGACAGTTGCCGGATACTAACGCCATGATTAATTTCTGGCGTGGTATCTGGTCGGTGCCCGTCGAGCATACGGAGGGCGATTGGATGCGTACTGTAGAACAGTCGTGTGAGTCCATCGAGACCATGGGATCTGTTACCATAGATCCCATAGACGTAAGTTGTGCTATTCGTACGGCTCAGAACTGGAAAAGTCCTGGTCCGGACGGATTGCACAACTTTTGGATAAAATGGATTCGATGCTCACATGAATGTTTGGCAGTGCAATTCCAAGAAGCCCTCGAGCTTGGTTCTCTTCCACGTTTCCTGACAACGGGTGTCACCTCCCTGCTCCATAAGTCCGGTAGTACCACGGAAGCTAAAAACTATAGACCCATCACGTGCTTGCCTACGCTGTACAAGCTCCTTACATCCATTCTGAGAGCAAAAATTAATTCGCACGTTGTTGCAAACAATATCTTGGCTCCCGCTCAGAATGGTTGTAGGGTTGGGTCCCGTGGTACTAAGGAGCTCCTTCTCATTGATACGGCCATTTGCCAACAAGTTCGACGGAACAAAGGGGCTCTTTCGACTGCCTGGATTGACTATAAGAAGGCCTATGATTCAGTGCCTCATTCATGGTTGGAGAGGATTTTAGAGTTGTATAAAATTGATACAACTCTGAGAACCTTTTTAAGCACGTGCATGAGACAGTGGACCACAGTCCTTCGTCAACCAGGCAGTGGAAATAGCCCTTCTGGTCCGGAGAACTTTATAAAAATAGAGCGAGGCATCTTCCAGGGTGACAGTCTAAGTCCTTTGTGGTTTTGTCTAGCTTTGAATCCTCTGAGCACTTTGCTGAGAGATTCAAGGTTAGGCTGCAAGCTTCGTAGAGAGGGTGAGATCATTTCTCACCTGCTGTACATGGATGATCTTAAGCTATTGGCACCGAAAAGTCCAGACTTGATGAAGCTTCTAAAAATTACTGAGATTTTTAGCAGCGCCATCAAGATGGAGTTTGGTGTCGATAAGTGTGCGGTCATGCATGTACAGCGGGGGAAAGTTGTAAATTCTGATAATTTGCAACTTTCTGAGACAATGACACTCAGATCTCTCTCTGAAGCTGAAACCTACAGATACCTTGGTATGTCACAGTCGTTGGGTATTACGGTAGGGGATATTAAGCAGTCGGTGAAGGAGCGTTTCTTTTGTCGCTTGACAAAAGTACTTAACAGTCTTTTGTCAGGTGGCAACAAGGCGCGCGCCTTCAACGGTTGGGTAATGCCTCTACTAATATACTCCTTTGGCATACTAAAGTGGACACAGACTGAGCTGGACTCCTTGGATAGGAGGGTCCGTCAACTGCTCACCTATCATCGCATGTTACACCCACGCTCGTCTGTTATGAGACTGTACATTCCGCGGAAATGGGGAGGTCGTGGCTTTTTGAATGCCAAGACGCTTCATAACCGCGAAGTGTGCAGCCTCAGGGAATATTTCCTTAACAACGAGTGTGGGATGCATCGCGATGTGGTGGCAGTTGACAGAAACCTCACGCCTCTCTCGTTGGCAAACGAGAATTGGCACAAACCAGTGGTGATGACCACTGAGGACCGCAAGGAAGTATGGAAGGGCAAGGAGCTGCACGGGCGGTTCTATCGGGCCTTAACAGGGTCCGATGTGGACCTGCTCGCGTCGGTGAACTGGTTGCGTTTCGGTGACCTCTTTGGGGAGACCGAGGGTTTTGTCTGTGCAATTATGGATGAAGTTATCAAGACGAATAACTACCGGAAATATATTATGAAAGACGGTACGGTCGACATCTGTCGGGCATGCCGCCGTCCGGGAGAGTCTCTTCGTCATATTATTTCCGGTTGTTCTCATCTTGCTAACGGCGAGTATTTACACAGACATAACCTTGTAGCCAGGATCATCCATCAGCAAATTGCCCTTCAATACGGCCTTGTCGAGTCTGAGGTGCCGTACTATAAGTACGCACCGGCGCCAGTTCTCGAAAATGGTCGTGCATTGCTCTATTGGGACCGCTCTATCATTACGGACAGGACTATTGTTGCCAATAAGCCTGATATCGTGCTGGTAGATCGGTCCCAACGCAGGGCAGTGCTCGTTGACATCACCGTTCCCCATGACGAGAACCTCGTGAAAGCCGAGAAGGACAAGCTCAGCAAGTACCTTGACTTGGCTCACGAGGTAACCGCCATGTGGAATGTTGATTCAACGATCATTGTACCGATAGTTGTTTCGGCGAACGGGCTTGTAGCGAAGAGCCTCGACCAACATCTCAAGAGGCTCTCGCTAGACGGTTGGATCAAGGGTCGTATGCAGAAGGCAGTGCTCCTTGACACGGCACGTATTGTCAGGAGGTTCCTCACTCTGCAGCCCTAACCACCGGTAGCTTGGGCCCTGCCCCGCTGCCGGCGGCACTCTAGGTTTAGGTTTTTTGTAATATTTTGTTTTTTTATAGAAATATTGTAAAAAACTTAGACTTAAGATTGTAAATAAATAAAGTGAATAATAATAATAATAATCATTTATTTCGACCAACATGGATCATATTAGTTAGTAACAATAAAATAAAATTTAGGCTAAGTTGTTAGTATACATTAGTGTCGGTTCAATCAAATGTCAGTAAAAATGAAATTAATAAAAATAAAATAAAAATAAACTAAAATCAATACAATACTAATCAAAAATAATAATTATTACCTGTCATTTAATTGAACTAAATTGGACTTATATATGAATCACTTAACATTAAATTTGGCCACAGGAAGGTGGACAGCATTCCAGTGTTGCACTACCGGGCAATCGACTCGATCTACTATGGTGTTTAGGAGGCTATTGGTACTATCTCGCACACGACGCATCAGCGAGGCAACACGTTTCCGTACAATTGTATAGAAGCCATCCGTGTTAGCCTGGGCAAACATGGCGGATGCGCTGCAAAACCGAGGCAGCCCCAACAGCATCCTGAACCCATTATTGTATTGGATGCGTAGGGCATTGATAGCCTTTTGAGTGTAGTTGGTCCATAGACTGCAGGTGTAAAATGTTTGACAGTAAGCTTTAAATAAGGTAATTTTAACAGCATCTGTACATCGTGCAAATCTACGTGCCAACATATTACATCTCACTGCCAATGCCCTACGCTCCCTCTCAATGTCTAAATCGTCAGAGAGCTCCTCGGTGACCCAGTGCCCAAGGTACTTAAACTTGGTGACTCTACTTAACTGAACTCCTGCAAGAGCAACCGGTGGAACTGCCTTGGGAAGTTTATTTTTGGCTTTAAAAATCAGTAGTTCACTTTTCTTGGAATTATACCTTAGACCATGTGCCACCGCGTACCTCTCACATATACCCAGCAGGATCTCCATCGCCCTGATCGATGGGGTTAGCAGCACCATATCATCAGCGTAGCTGATGTTGAATAAAAATAGTTGTGAAATTAAGGAACTCCTGATTTCCGGTCAGAGCTCTTGGGGATCAGTTTCCATTAGTTGAGCATGTAACAAAATATTAAAAAAAACAGTAACACGGCCATGGAAAAAGAAATTCGGAGACCCTCTGAGTGACTGAGAGAAATGAAGAGGTTTCTGAATTTTAGAGACGTAATATCCGTATTATAAAAGGTTTTTGTATTGTTACATAAGTTATAATCGTATTAGGTAATATAATTTTATCAAAATTGTGTTTTGTGTTATGGTGAGTCCTTTTTAAATATGCGCTATTTATTATTATTATTTTTTTTTTTTTTTTATGTTATTTGGTAACGAGACGAGCTGGTCGTTTGCCTGATGGTAAGCATAACGCCGGCCCATAACAATTGCAGTGCCACCCAGAACTTTGAAACACAAAGGCCTGCGCGGCACTGCAATGCGCTCGTTACCCTGAGACATTAGGTATTAAGTCTCAAAAGCCCAGTAATTTCACTGGATACTCTGCTCATCAAACCGGAACACAGTAATGCTTGCACACTACTGCTTGGCGGCAGACTTCACGAGCAAAGCGGTGGTAACAACCCAGACGGACACTCGCAGAAGAGTTAGTCCTCCCACTAACAAAACTTATAGAGGCTGAATGCAATATCCGTTATATTATTGATTTTGTTTGTATAAAATGTAGAATTATGTCATCCGGACGACTACCTTTGGTGCAGCAAAAGTAAATGGATGGGATTTATTAACATGATTACCAGCCGCAATACTGCTGAACATAATTATGGCCTGCCTCATAGAAGTCTATTATGTTTGTATTCATTTATGTTCACCGTAGCCCCATATTCTGTTAAATGAATTTCAAACGATTCAATAAACAATTCGACGTAACAAAAGTTACATTAAAACGACCACTGCCCTAGCCAGTGTCACGCGGGATGATGTAAGGATTTTAACGATACATCGAAATCTGCTTTTAAAAGTTATGGTGGAATAAACTCGCATGCATCCATACAAACATAGTACATGAGCCCTAAAGAACATTACACTCCTTTTTTGTGCAGTCGTGTAATTATTAAATTTTAAGGACATTTAATATTTCTAAGACCTATAGTTTTGTTTACAGAGTCGCCTCTGTTCACTGTAACAGCAATGTAGCTAGTACGAGTAAATTGATGTAAATAAACTATAGTATGATAAGGCAGCAGCAAATCACAGCTAAGCACTAAGGATCATTGTTTCGTAGGCGCTGTTAATTAAGTCTACATATTTTGGACAGTTAAAGGGAGAAAGCCCTATTACTGCTTTCAGTATTCAGCTTTCAGACACCTAGACAATGAGAATTTGACGTGAATGTTTCCACACTTGTGGTTTAAATTAATCCTTACTTATATAACAAAATTACAAAACCCCAAAGAGTCCTTCGTCGTCGGTGTCGTGTGGCGGGTCCCCTCTTCCCTCTAAAATGGTTGAGGAGAGCGATGGCTGGCACATGCGTCACACTCGTGAACGGGTGCTGCTTGTGGAATCTCGTCCGCTCCGATTGTGTACTCAATTAAGTATTCTATTTTTAACATTTGTATTTATATAAAACTATATTATGTAAGTATATAATTATAACATGTATGTATCTCAACGACACTTTAGTTAGGCTTTCGGAGTAAGTTTACTTTTGTTAAATTGATGAAAAGTTAAAAAAAATATTTCTGTAAATATAATTTGAATTATCAAACAAAGGGTGCGATGCGATAGCTTGCAGAGGAAAATAGATTAAATAAATAAAAAAGAGTCCTTGTTGGTTTTCTTTGTTTCACGCTGCAACGAACTGATCGACGTGATTTTTGGCATAGATAGAGTTTATGGGACGGAGAGGGCCGCTTTTATCCCGGAAAAGTCCCTGAATCTCCTCGTGGGTGAACACTGAACAGGTATAGCAGCTAGTATCAATATACTAGGGGCTATAGCCTCATCTAAAGTATTGATACACAAGGTTTCAATTTTATAGGTATCAACAAATAGATACGAAGGGACTATAATGCAAGGTGCAAAGGCATTCTCTAGTGGTCGTTCTACTAGCTCCAAGTCTGTTACCAATTCATCAAGCACCTGGGTCCCAATTTTACTAAACGAATGGTTTAAAAATGTCATTTTGTTCGATAAATTTTACTTGGTGGTTGGACTAACTCTTCTGCGAGTGTCCGTCTGGGTTGGTACCACCGCTTTGCTCGTGAAGTCTGCCGCCAAGCAGTAATGTGTGAGCATTACTGTGTTCCGGTTTGATGAGCAGAGTAGCAAGTGAATTTACTGGGCTTATGAGACTTAATATACCTAATGTCTCAGGGTAGCGGGCGCACTGCAGTGCGCAGGACTTTGTGTTTCAAAGTTCTGAGTGACACTGCAATTATTATTATGAGCGGGCGTTATACTTACCACCAGAAAATTGTCCACTTGTTTCGTTACCCAATAGGTATATATAATAGTAAAAAGTAGTATGAAAAAAGCAAATGCTAGAACGCAATCCTACTTTTCAACTGGGTTCAATAACACCGAACTATGTATAAGCACTCAAGTACATACTCAAGATATTTGTAACCAGTCCTAACAAACATCTTATTGTGAACCGAGTGCAAAACAAAGACACACGGCCCTAATTGTCTGCATTCATCAACTGCATCGATAAATTAAGCTACTATTGCCGGTTAAAAATCTCAACGAAAAATGTGTCGAAGAAAATCAGAAATGGATTGCGAACTATTCCCTTAGTCGGTCTGGTAAGGACAATGCTATTTACCCTAGAAATTTCCACACGTATCGATGCTTTTGTATGAATGAAATTAATGAATGCGTATAGGTAGTCGTCAATGGTTTTCGTGTAAGCGGTAATGTTGTGTCTTTTTAAAGGCGTAAGGTAAACGGCATAGCGTTGTTTGCTAACCTTTGCTGGGTTTATAGGCTTGTTTAAATTTACTGTGAAACGAAACGTGCTGTGTACTCGCTCGGTTTTGTTTCCAATCGATTCGTGATTCGTGACTGTAGTAGAGCTTAGTTAATTGCGTATAATATTGACTATACTGCGCTTGAAGGAGTTGATCCTATAGTATTTTTTTGGAACAATAATTTTGGATGCTTAATCATTGTAACCACCAACTGGAATGATGTTGATGATAGAACGTTTTCTATTGCTTGCCTGGATCGCTACCACCTTCAACTTGAAAATCCCATTTTAATGGTTAACCAACTCAAGTTTGACCGCAATCTCCCCTGATGGTAAGCGACTATGCAGCGATTGGTGCTGTAATCACCTTTGCCTATAAATAAGGTACCAGTTCACTCCCTTTTTAAAGACTCCCAAATTATAGTACAATCCCAAAATATATCTCTTATTGCGACCGCTACCCGTCACAATCGGAAGACAGACGCTTGTAAAAGAAAAGAAGTTGGGATGGCTTGAGTAGATACTGGCAGGGGGAAATGCACAATACACCCCATGCGGGACGTCAGTGCAGGCCTTATCGCACCCACTTGAATAAGAATAAGAAGACAGACGCTGGCAAAGAATTGCCCTTCTTAGTAGTGCTTATAAAAGTGGAAAAAAGCGCTTTTTACGAATAGCAGAGATATCAACCATCAATGTACCTATTCATTATTGTCTGGTTGCCCGATACCTACCACATTACTATAGGTATTCCAGAAGTCGTGCAGGACCACACGGCTGAGTATAGTACAACCCCATCTCTTCCCGTGGGTGCTGTAAGAGCTGGCTAATGGAACATCCAGGGGATGGGCAGCAGAATTCTTCTCGGTCAATCATAATCTACTGCGATCACCAATTCTTAATGTGAACCCTAATTCTTTTTCTAAAATCAAAGTAGCCTAAGTTACTCCTTACTTATAACATTAGCTATCTGCCAGTGGAAGTCCCGTCAAAATCAGGCCAGCCATTTCGGAGATTACCCGGAACAAACAGACAGACAGACAAAAGTTTTAAAAATGGTTGTTTAGTTATAGGTACCGTATAGGTATACTTTCACATGCATTTGGTAAAAAGCTGTTATTTTGATATTACAGACACTTCAATTTTATTATAGGGCTGACCTAGTGCGGCGGCCATCATAAAAAAAATGTAATTTTTTCTCTTTTTGTCAATAAAAATCTTTTGTATTTGTATTATTTGTAATGTATATATGTATATAGATCAAAATATTTTTAATTCAGATTTCATAGATCCATTTTGCTAGAACATGAGATTGGTAAGTATTAAAAGTGTTGACCAATTTGACCTGATTGTCTTTAAACACACTCGGAATCAAGTTATATTTCAAACAAAAAAATTCAAACTAGGTCTATCCGTTTAGAACCTGCTATGCCACACAGATCCACACGCTAAACTTATACTAATACCACTCCTTTCTTGCGTCGGAGGCTAAAAATGAAAACGAAATTACTTTAGAAAAGAAACTAAAAATCAAAACTGTGTGAAGGCTGAATGCGCACGTGCATGCATACAAAATCTTATCGGTTATATTTGCCTACTTAGAGTACTTATACTTGAGGTACCGACTCTGACAGTTCTATCGCGATATTAGAAATTTTATCCACCATTTTTCAGGCCCTAGGGGTAGTATTCTTCAATAAAATGTATAATATCAGGAACACTCACAGGATTTACCCTACTCATGAAAAAATAATGATTTAAATAGGTTGACAATTAGCGGAGAAACAGAGAAAAATCGCTAAAAAAAAGATATCCATTTTTTTAAGTCTGTCAATAATATGATATTTTCTAAAATTAATAGAATTTTTTGCTTATTAAGTCCTCAATATATAAAATTACTCCATTTTTTTAGTTTTAATTATTTAATGAGATGTATAAAAAACGAACATAAAATAACATTCTTATCATAGATACCCGGTTAGTGACATCCTCTGCCGATTGCAACACATAACCGAATAATCTAAAAGATAAGCTTGAAGCATGATAATTTTAATTATTAATCCAAAGGATCAATTAGTTTGGATCGTATCGGCGCAGCTAAAATTGACGATAGCAAGAAGACGTGCTGGTTTAAAACGCATACGACTGACAACGGCCACAGCCAACGCGCGCTTTCACATTTCTGAACGCATTTGTTATTTTTTTCTCAATTTAAAATTCGAAGATGCCTTGTGGAGGTTGCGGTGATAGTGAGTAGATACTTTTTGTTAACTTATTATTTTTTATTTTGTGTAGAATTTACGATGTGGAACGTAGCTACAATAAGAATGTGGAGAAAAACGAATTCGGAAAATACCGTAATGTATTTTAATAATCCTATAAAATCACGGGGTTTATCTGAAAATAGTGTTTGGTCCACAAACAAACAAGGCTTTTAACTTAATGGGGTTTAATTTAGGTTTCGTACTTTAGTTTAAATCTTATTCTTTTCTTTCTTTAAATACATATTTTGTGAGTGTCAAATAAGTATTTTTTTTCTTTTTAGCACACTTTCATTAGCTTCACTTGTAGGTAACTAACTGAACAATATTGTAATAAAATCTTAGAAGTCAATTTTATCATACTTTTAATAATTGTCATATCGAAATGAAACTTTGTAAGTATGCATATTATGTAGTTCGGATGACAAAACTACAATTTGGTATCATGGTGCTGATCTGATGATGAAGCCAGGAGGTGGATGGTAAAATTCTTCAGTGGCTACCAGTAAAACTTTCGAGTTTGGGCTCATATGATTTGTTTTGATTAGATCAATGGCTCTTGTTGTCTAGGTTCTGATGATGGAGCTAGGAGGTGGATGTGTGTTTTTTACTACACATATTTAATTATTTAGTTTTATAATATCTGAAAGGATGTTTTTGTCCTTTATAGGGTGATAGTAATGATACTTTAGGTTTTAATGATACTAATATATACAATTAAAAAAAACTGATATTTTGTTTGTTGTTTTGAACCAGTTACTAACTGTTATCGGAGAACGCTGTATTTTTTTTTGACGACAGTCTAATACCGTTTGACTCTTTCTACAATCGATAACGATAATAGAAAAGTTAGGAATTGGTGGTGCATGGAATTGGTTCGTTAATTTAAACCATGATTACGGTATCACGTTTTCGAATCCTTATGTTAATTGTCGTTGGTGAATATAACTTTGTCTAGACCCTGATCTTAGCGACGATATAGAAGGTTGTGAAAAGGCTAAACCTAGAATAAACATGTAGGTCTAGCATTACAAGAAAAAATGTCTAAACCTAGAATAAACATGTAGTTCTAACAATACAAGTAAAAAAGGCTAAACTTAGGATTCAACATGTAGTTCTAACAATACAAGTAAAAAAAGCTTAACTTGAAATAAACATGTAATTCTAACAATACAAGCAAAAAAGGCTAAACCGGGAATATATATGTAATTCTAACAATACAAGCAAAAAAGGCTAAAACTAGGATTCAACATGTAGTTCTAACAATACAAGTGAAAAAGCCTAAACCGGGAATAAATATGTAATTCTAACAATACAAGCAAAAAAGGCTAAAACTAGGATTCAACATGTAGTTCTAACAATACAAGTGAAAAAGGCTAAACCGGGAATAAACACGTAATTCTAACAATACAAGCAAAAAAGGCTAAACCTAGGATTCAACATGTCGTTCTAACAATACAAGTAAAAAAGGCTAAACCTGGAATAAACATATGTAGTGTCGTACAGGCCTTTGTGTTTCAAAGTTCTGAGTGGCTGGTGGCATGGCACTGCAATTGTTATGGTCTGGAGTTAAAATTGCCATCAGGCAAACGACCGGCTCGTTCATTAAAAAAACATATAAAAATACTTCAAAATCTGGTGACGGACAAAGGTAGTTAACCTCCATCATAAAAAATCCTCAAATAAAAAAGAGTTTTATGAAACGCTTTTTATAAATTAGTTGCGCCCCGTAAAACGAAATTTACCGGTTTCCGTCATAAACATACATTTATCGGAATAAAAAGTAATAACTTCTTGTGAATCGAAATTATTGTTTGTATATTGTATAAATATGTCTCTCAACTGGCTACATGCCTTTATTAACTAGCTAATACATCTAACCTAACTACAAAATGTCTCTTAATAATTATCGCGATATGTTTGATAAATATCGCGATAATTATTACACTTTCTCATTTATTACCATGGAAGTATGGATAGGCTCACGTTTGACCGCAATAACATATATTGTTGTCTAATGCTCCAATGTTCAAGAACTTATTCTTGAATTTTGGAGCTGAAAACAGACTAAAACCTAAAACAAGCTTGATACTCTTGATAGTTTACTAAATAAAGCGTAGGTCTAGCTTGCGGTGTTTGTTCAATATTCCAGCTGATTTGAATTGTGTTTACATACGCGATACCAAGGATAATTGCTCGCAACGTTGCTAATTTGAACTAAAAAGGCATGACGCTTAAATTTAAAACGTACACAGCGTAGAAGAAAAATCAGTAGCTTACAAAAAGGTACTGAGTGAGGTGCGCTCTGTTTGTGTACGCACGGATCTGCATGGGTCACACAATCCACCACACACCTTATTCTTATTCTAGAGTGGGGCGATAAGGCCTGCACTGACGTCCCGCTTGGGGTGTATTATGCATTTCCCCCTGCCAGCACTTACTCAAGCCAGCCCAACTCCTTTATATAACGGAGTACGGCCTTGGGGCGCTGGCAAAGTTGCTCCAGTAGCGTTGATGTAGTTGCTCCAGTAGCGTTGATGTAGTTGCTCCAGTAGCGTTGATGTAGTTGCTCCAGTAGCGTTGATGTAGTTGCTCCAGTAGTGTTGATGTAGTTGCTCCAGTGGCGTTGATGTAGTTGCTCCAGTAGCGTTGATGTACCACCACACATCTTGTGTAGAAGTCACATATCCTCGAATTTTTGACACGCGATAAATGATGTAGATACGTACGTAGCAATCATCATTAGAAACACCTGTTCTAGCTGCTTTCATATAATGAGCTATTTATTCAACATTATTTAAATAATTGACGTATTTCTTTAATTACATATAAACAAGTTTGTTATGTTGTGCTATTCAGCATGCAGCTGTTGAATTCTTTGCAAATTAAAACCTGTTATAATAGCATGTAGGTACTAGCTAATAAAACTTGCATATTTGGTTTCGTGTTCTCAGTCAAATAAAATACGAAAGTTCATTACACAGTTCGATTTCAATTGTACAACGCACAGGTTTACAATTCATAAAACTGTGGTACAACGCGAGAGCTGAGAACTACACGAAATAACGGACGCACCATTTACTTATCAAGTTATTATGGAAAACATCGTGAACCACAAAATTCGTAGACATATGATATCCACCAAGCCGCATTAGCCCGCGTGGTGAATCATGACCCATAACTCTCTCTCTGAGAGGAGGCCGGTATCCCAGCCGTGGGAGCGTAAGAGGCTGATAATGAATAGTAAATACTCCAAAGCCTTCTTTTGTTTCACAGGTTGCAAGTGCAGCGCCAACCAATGCTGCCAGACATGCAAGTGCGATGCTTCTTGCTCTTGCGCATGTAAGAAGCAAACCGCCGAGTCTGCGGACAAGACTAAAAAGTAGAACACGAGACTCTTCATCTCCCATCACTCATCAAATTAACGATTAAAAATTAAAAAAAAACTACTAAGAATAAGGATGCTCTATGATAATTAATTCTAAATATTGTAAAATTAGAGGAAACGGAATAAAATGGCACATGTAGCATTGTTTGATAACTGGCTTGTGCCTGATGTGTCATTTTGGATAAATGTTACAGTACTATGATTATGAATTCTTTGCCTTCTATAACTATTTAGTTATGCGGACAAAGAAGTCACAATTATTCAAAGTTGGTAGGTGCTATTTTCATTTTGTTGTCATCGTCATTATTATTTTATCTTTCTAAGATAACTACTCAAGGTATTATGTAATTAAAAACCATGTCATCAATTTGTTTTTTATTTTCAAGCTAAAATGGTTTTTATAATTTACCGCGTCACGACACACTATTGACACATCCACCTTCGACGGCGGGCGACGCGGACACGGGACAACTACGATGTATCATTCACTGGAATACGGCTGGAATGATTATATATGGGGCAGCTTAGACGCTCAAGCAAACGTACGTTTGCTTGAGCGTCTAAGCTGCCCCTAAGTTAATTTTAGAGCGTGCTATGGCAACTTCACGTAATACCATGGTCGTGCAGGGCATAACGTTGTCATCGACGGAAAATTAAAACCGTCTTCACACAATTCCAAACATTTTGCTTTCTTGACGGCAAAATAGTACCGTGCTGTGACGTGCACGTTCACAAAAATTTTCCAATAAATAAGGTTTTAAACAATTAAAGTAAGGGCCGATCTTTCAAAACTGATTGCTATTCAATCAATAAATTTTCGTGTTTTTAGTGTTTTTCGGGTCGCATTTCGAAATTAATGGACCGTTAGCTAACTAAGGTTTATTTCTTTAGAATGGCATAAAATTTATTTACGTCTGTCTTCGCCACAGATTTAAATGGTTCAGTGAATTATCTAACAGGACGTTATCTGACTATTGAAAGATCGGTCCTAAGTCTATATCGACACGTGACCAAAATTCTTCTCTCTTATGTTATCTGCTGATGCTTATATCGCTCAAAGGATCAGCCTTGCCATCCAATGGGGCAACGCGGCCAGCATTTTGGGAACTCTGATTGATATTAAGGATCTTTTGAACTATAGACAATTTTGCTGTCTTAGATAGATTATTCAAAGGGTTTTTAATCCTTTTCTTACTTTTTTAGGAGTTATATTTCTATTTTAGTTTTTCCTGATTAAATACATTTATTACACTATTTATTTATAAGATGAAACTAGTTTATAAGCTGTTATTTTCTGTGCATGTCTTTCTTATTACACTAACATTGGCATATCGGTATATCCTTCAATTGATGCAAGTACCTGTGAACAAGTAATAAATCACATAAATATTTACATATAATCATCACATCACATAAGTATATTGTTTCCCACTTGATAGCTATATCATTATAATTTTTATCCGTTCATTTAATGTATTAAATTTCGCAGGTTTTTTCAAACATTCATCTCAAAGTTGTTATCGCCACCGCATATTTATAGATACCTACATTATTTACCAGACATCTTTTGTATTTTCAATTGCCTATATTGACTATTGACATCTTTGGGTAATCTTTGGGGAAATCTGTTGCTAACCTATCGATTTGTTCTGGCAGCTGCACTTTAGGGGCACCCTAGACGCTCAAGCAAACGTACGTTTGCTTTTCAGAATAACAACGCTTTTGCGTCAAGCGCGGATTTCGTGATACTAGAAATGCGCGCTTGACGTAAAAGCGTTGTTATTCTGACAAGCAAACGTACGTTTGCTTGAGCGTCTAGGGTGCCCCTTAGAGCCAGTCCTAAGCATATTCACCATATTCACGATCGTTCCAAATCCATCGCTCTGCGCGTCGTGGATTGAGTGGAACCACGATGGTCCAATTTTGAGCACACAGACAATACTCTCGGGTCACTCCATTCTCGGATGGCGCGCCATCGCTCCCTTTTTCGGCCATTCTGCGCCTCGTCTGCTACCAACTGAGCGCGAAATGAATCGTTGTGTCGGCCACAGACGATGAGTTGAAAAGTTGCATTTGGAACGTTTGGATATCCATGCACGTAATTCATCTGAGATTCCCCACATACGGGCGGTTTTTGGAACGTTGGCGTGGAATGTTGTGGATTGGAGCGCTCGTGTAGGGGTTCTAAGATCAGGCGAGATAGTGATCAAATGCTCAGCTAACCTATAAATAAAAAATACTTACTCTCTATTTGAATGGTATGGCAATCGCAGCCAGGAATGCAGTCTGCGTTCCATGGTAGAGCAGGAGCTAAATCTGTAGATGAATGACATTTATTTTATTTTATTGCATAACGAGATTTACGGGTCGTTTGCCTGGTGGTAAGCAGAACGGCAGCCTATAACAATTGCAGTGCGCTGTTTACCCTCAGCCAATAGGTGTTAAGTCTCATAAGCCTAGAAATTTCAGTGACTTAATTTTATTATCAAACCGGAATACAGTAATGCTTGCACATTACTGCTTGGCGGCAAAGCGGTGGTACGCATCCAGACCGATTCTCGCAGAAGAGTTAGTTATAGTACCTATAAGTTAAATCTTTGATTTTATACAAATCGCCTGACATCAGATCACCAAGTAGTACTATACTGCGAGTGACTTGAAGAGCTGTCAGATTCCCACATACCGCCAAGCAGTAGTTTTCATGCAGTACCTACTGTACCTACTGCGGTTTGATGAGCAAAGTATTTGTACCCCAGAAACGGTATAATATTAATTGTAAGAAACCGTACTATGGTTGGTTTGTTGATGTGTTGGTTTGTCCCCTTTTCACGCAGACCAAAATGGATTGACGTAATTTTTTGCGTAGACATAGTTTATGGACAGTAGCATAACTTAGGATACTTTTTATCCCGGAAAAAATTACGTTTGCGGAAAAATGAATCTCCGCTTGGGTGTAACTGTGAACAGAAGCTATAGTCTACTATAATTCAAGATTATAATTAGGTATTATATTCGAACAAATAAACTGATTTCAAATTTGTAGTGAAATTTCAGGGCATAGGTATAATAGCTACCTGATTTCTCAGAGTAACGAATGCAATCTATCTACTTACGTGTTTTCTGTTGAAATATCTTCATGGTAAGACGGTAATACTTGAGCTACTACTCAAAAAGATCAAAAGGCTAAATTATTCTTCGCCAGACGTGCAATGTAAACCAAAACGTTGAGATAAATGAGAAGTGAATTCGATACCAGCTGATATTTCTCTCGGTAAAGGCACTAAAAAATGTGCTCACTGAATCGACTCAAGGAACAGACAACTAAATAGTGATTATCTAATGGTATACTAGGTATTGTGATATACTAGCTAGGAAGTTACTTACTTATCGAGAGGATATTATTTAAATATATCTGAAAATGAAAACATTTTTTTAGATATGCGTTTGGCTAATAAGTATTACGCCCAATCATACGTAGGTAGTATATCCAATCATACGTAGGTAGTATCTCTACATATATACCTACCTAGTATCTCTATGTAGTTTGTGACCCAATCTGTAGCATCTTGGTTATATCATCCAAGGTGGCACCCTACTTTAGTGGCACCAGATGTAACGGAAATTGCACTGGGTTGTAACTTAGAAAAAAATAAGTAAAATAAAAAGGTTGATCGAATTGTAAACATTCTTTTTAAAAATCGAAAAACCTTCACGTACCATTCGCATTCGCTATATTACGAGCAAAACACTTGTGCACAAACCATCAGACCACTACTACCACAAACTAAATATGGAGATACTACGTACCTACTTATACCTATATGGTCAACTATGATAGTCAACAATTAAAACGGAGTGATTATATGATCTTTGTCAACAATCAACCAATGAGCAATCAAATCCAGTATAGAAGATATCTGTGACCAAATCCATCACGCTTCAATTCAAAAAGTGCATCGGTAAAAAACCGAAGGTCCAGCGATCACCTTGCACAGTTCTTGTGTACAGTTTTTCAGCATTCCTTCAGTATATAAGCTTTATTATTTGGATACAAGTCACAGTGTACTCAGCACCTTTAAGTTTCTAACCGCTTCAGCTAAACCCAAAGACAAGCAAGATGCCAGCTCCGTGTGAACCCTGTAAAGGTAACTGATATTAATATGTTTTTTGACTTAATTACTTTGATAATATCTTTTTTTAATGGTAAGCATTTGACCTAGGAAACCAGCAAATTCAAGAAACACAAAAAAAATTAGGAGTTGTGAATACGGCCAAGCCGCACTGGGCTCGCGTAGTGGATTATGGCTCCGAATTCCCTAGGAGGGTTGATTTCAGGGAGTCGGATGGATGAGAAAAAATAGGTTTTTCTAAATGAAATAAGTGAGAATTGATTGGTTCCTTGTGCTGTGAGTAGATGACAAAAAAAGTAAAGTTGGATGGAATCACTTTTTTGATTGGCCAACTTTACTTTTTTGACATCCACTCACAGCACAATCAATTAATTAATTAACCAATCAATTCTCCCTTCTTTTTTCGAAAACTATCAATTCGTGGTTGGAACTCAGCCGCAACGCAAATTTCCATAGTTAGATCTAATCTTCACATTTTTTGTCGGATTTTGGGAATATGGTAGAAATGTAGCTGCAGGGGGTCTACCGGAACCAGCTAAAGTTTGAAAGTGGTCTATGAGAAAAAAGTCTGGGAACCTCTGGACTAATCGCTGACCAACAGTCCTCTTAAAGCGCTGGTAGATCAGCGATGGTGCCTGGTAACCTACTTTCTACGTGAGTCGTGAATACGTCAGCCTCCTACTAATTATTTTCGTTTTATCGTTTTTTTTTCAGATTCCTGCAAAGATGACTGCAAGGACGACTGCAGTTCGCCAAGCGAGCCGAAGTGCTCGACTGACGGCTGTACCACTGCAGGTGAACAATACAAATTCATCAATACCAAAGGTCCGGGCAAAATGAGAACCGAGAGTGAAAGTAGGTATTACATTTATTCTCGGGTTTTTTATGCCCGGACTTGAGCCTTAGTTCAAATTCAATCGTTTATTCGCTAGAATACATAATAAGATACATTGACGAGTTCTTAGAGTATGTATGTTCACTGTATTCTGCCTGCAAGTAGGGGTGTAAATACTATCCTACTAATATTATAAATGCGAAAGTGTGTTTGTTGGTTTGTCCTTCTTTCACGCAGCAACGGAACAACGGATCGACGTGATTTTTCGCATAGATATAGTGTAGAGACCGGAGAGTAACATAGGCTACTTTTCATCCCGGAAAATGCATGGTTCCTGTGGGAACGCGGGTGATAACCGCGGGCAGAAGCTACTATTGTTATAAATTAATGATACATTACAAAATATGTCAAAGTATTATAGAGTAATTAATTAAATTAGTCCATCAAATTAAATTTTAAATATTCATTCATGCTGTAAAAACAATTCTCCAACAGCTTACGAT
Organism: Crocallis elinguaria; assembly: GCA_907269065.1. Taxonomy (NCBI): domain Eukaryota; kingdom Metazoa; phylum Arthropoda; class Insecta; order Lepidoptera; family Geometridae; genus Crocallis; species Crocallis elinguaria. The sequence goes on from OU026076.1 coordinate 8,804,464, forward strand.
TCAGGGTAGTCCTAAAAACATTGGCCTTTAAGATCTCAAAAACAAAGCTATGCGCGGCACTGCAGTGCGCTCGTAACCCCCTGATAATACGTGCCGTGTCAAGTCTACTGCCTTCTGTGTCTGACTCTTGATCCAACCGTCCGCGTCGGGCGAAAGTCTCTTGGGTTGTTATTATTATTATTGGCACTAAAATTAGCATTATTTTTATTTCAGGTGGCTGTAAATGATGAGGATCGATGTTTGAAGACCCTTTAATTTATAATCCATATTATTTGTCAATTCATAAAACATTGTTTTGGTTAATGAATAAAGTTTATCGATTCTGATTTTGTGTATTACTTTAGTCCTATAATTACGAACTCAAGTTTAAATTATGTTTGTTGTATTACGGATTTTTTAATGACGTACAAAAATCCGCCAAAATATTAAAATAAACGAAACATTGTGGCCAGCAATTTATACAATATAATTTTATTACAAATATGTTCCTTTTTTAATCATTTAGAAAGGAATTTGCATTCAGCCTCTATGATAATAAATAGCGCATATTTAAAAACTCACTATAACACAAAACACAATTTTGCCAACGAAGCGCTGGGAGAATTTCACGCCACGCAGTCTATCCGTCGAGCTTTTGCCAGCGCCAACTGCGCGGCCATTTTAGAACCGAATGGCCTCGTACGTGACGATGGTAAAAGGCCCGATGGAATGACTCTTATTCCGTGGAAGATGGGGCGACCTTTGGTATGGGACGCTACCTGTGTTGACACCCTTGCGCCGTCACATCTTCCCGGTACTCAAAATAAGGCTGGTGCGGCAGCTGAATCCGCTGAGAACCTCAAAAGGCGCAAATATAGTAGTCTTGATAGCAGTTACATATTTGAGCCTTTTGGGGTTGAGACACTTGGACCGTGGGGACCTGGAGCTCATCAAATTTTTAAAGAACTTTCAGGGCGTCTTCTGGTCGAAGCCACACGTGACCAAAATGCTGGCATCTACTTAGGTCAAAGATTAAGCATTGCCATTCAACGTGGCAATGCTGCCAGCATTTTGGGAACGTTGCCTACTGGTAGCGGATTATTAGATTAAGATTGTAAAGAAATTAGTGTGTATTTTATTTGTTTATTTGTTCAAGAATATTAAATTGTTTTTTATTTTGATAAAATTATATTATTTGATTATAACTTGAGTTACAATACAAAAACTCTTTATTGCACACCAAAAGTATTGAGGTATGTTTACACATTTTAAAAATGGTAACGTAATAGGCAATCTTATCCCTAAATAGAAATCTCTTCCAGACATGAAATGTTATCATCAAAATCACGTTACTGCTGTGATTGCTGATGTCGGACTAAAGATGAGAAGCGAACAGAGATACATTTTGCTCATTCTCCTTTCTTCCATCCATGTTACGCCCTATGGAATCAGGGGTGCAATTTTTGAAAGTTGCCGAGTGACTAAATACCTATCAGCGATATGACCGATAGTCAGCGATTTACACTAAGTCGTATTTTTTAATCTCAGCGGGTGACTAAAACTATCATACCTATGTCATCGTTTACGAATGGGTACCGATATCATAATATTATATTAGGTATAAGTATTTTAGTGCCAATTTTGACTTAAAAACAAAAATAAAATTAAATAGAAGACAATCATAAGTTTATCTATGATCAAATCTGAAAAATAGTTGCATGTTGGTAAACAGGGTATATGACTTTAAAAAATACGACTTTTGCAAATTAGTGACTTCAAAGTCATCGGTGAGAATTTTCTCGCCGGTGATTTCGAAATCACTCGTGAAATTCTAAAATCGGTTCCCTGGCACCTTGTGATTTTTTTTCCCAAATATTAAGAACCAGTTACGTGGTCAACGATTTTCATCATCAGAAGAGACTGCCGAAGAGTATGAAAAATATGTTTCCGCCGTCATCACGGAGGAGTGGCATAAATGTTTTCAAAATTGGTATAATCGTATGACAAAGTGCACTTACGCTAACGGAGAATATTTTGTGGAGATGCCAAATTATTGTATTGTCATGATGTCATCCAAACTTACAAAGCATACTTCCAAACATACAATAAGTTATATATCGAGACTACAATTGGGCAGGATACCGCGCGCCGCTTTCTCGCTCGCGCATCTCCACATTTTTGAAGATAATCATCAATATTTTAATATAGGTAATTATGAAAAATCGCATTCGGTGAAGTTGCTGACAATAACATTATAAAAGTTGAACAAAAATTTCATTTTGAACCACTTAAGTTTTCATACCTAAAAATGGGATTTTATATTTTGCCCATTTTCATGTATGAAAACCAGATCGGAGCAAAATGCCGCGTACCTTTGTAATGTTATTGCCAGCAACTTCATCAAATGTGAGTTTTTATAATTATATTATATAATGATTATTTATCTTCAAAAATGTTGAGATGCGCGAGCGAGAAAGCGGCGCGCGGATGGCTGCCCTTTATGTTCTTCAAATTGTAGTCGATATGAAACATTGTACCTATTGTATTTTACTATTTTTTTGGGTCTCCACCGCAAAGTATTATTTTAAGCCAAAGTAAGTCAAACAAATGTTAAAAATATTTACCCTTGCACTAGGATTCCCTGTGTCGCAAATGGTATGAACACACACATATATACACAAAAAAAAAGACTATGCCATAAAAAGTGTTCTTGGGTTTTTACCATAAAGTTTATGGTTTCCAAACAATTTGACGGCTTGGACTCCAATCCGAGGCCCTTTTCTTTGCAGAGTTATCGACTTGAACCATGGGAGTGTTAATGAAACTTAGTTATTATTTTTCAAGAACCATTTATTTACAGAAGAAGAAATATCACCAAGAATACGGTAACAGCACAAGTGACACTAAAGGCTACCGCCAAGGAGGTTTCTATGACGCCAGCGAGGGTGACCCTCGTGTGACGCTCGCGGCGGCCCCTGAGAGTCCTGCCTTCACTATCCATTGTTTCAGGTTAACAGCAGCCTCCTAGAAAGAAAATGAGATAATTTTAAAGACGTGCCGAATGATAAAAACTGGTCGCCCGTCACGATGACTTGATTAAATAATTAACGCTTAGCGTGTCCTAAGATCACATTGTCATTTAGCATCAAATGAGAGTCTCTGACAATTCTCCGATAAAACAAACACTGTACTGTATCTATAGCAAAACGGACTGTTTGGAACCCACTCAGACGGACATTTGCAGAACCACCTGAAGGAGAATTTAAATAATAAATAAATAAATTTAATTGATAATAGTTTACCTGTAGTAGGACAGTCGTTGCAGCCCTTATCCTTGCAGGAACAGTTGTCCGCACAAGATCCGTCCTTGCAGGAGTCTGAAAAGAAACATTACTTTTGAAAACAGAACTTTTTACTGTGGTCAGGTGACAATAGGGCACCGGAAGGAAGTAATAGATACAAACTGAATTATGGACGGTCTACGCCTATAAATTTCTAAACTGAACATGCAACTAAACTTACTGACTAGACAAAATATACTGATACACAATAAATAGCTTTACCTTTGCAGGGTTCACAAGGAGAAGGCATGTTGACTGTTGTAGATTCTGTTAGAACTATGCCTCGATTTACCACGAAGGAGGTTTTATACCGCAGACTGGTTGTAAAAACTGCAGTTATCTAGAGCAAGGCTGTTGAAAAACTTAAACCTATTATTCTGAAACTGATCGACGTAATAGGTGCTGGTGAGGTGTGAAAGAAACCAACTCAAAAATAGCAAAAAAAGGAAAAGTATCACCTACCTATAGAATTACTTTTTTATTTAAAACTGGTCCAATCACTTTAACATAAGTGGTAACATAATTTGATCTCATCTCTCAAATGACGGGAAGGGATGATGTCGTCAAGTCAATTATCATCAATAACAGCTGGAAAAGCCTAGAAATGTCCGGGTTGCCATAACATGCTACTCTTGGCAGCTATCATTGTGATCACAGTAGAGTTTAAGGAGTGATGCTGCCTATTCCCTGTATATTCTTTTAGCTGGTTCTTACGGCACCCACGATAATTGATAATCCTACCTTACTATATTTTACTAATACTAATATTATAAATGCGAAAGTTTGTGTGTGTGATATTTTGTTAACACGTATCTCCGTAATTTCTAAACCGACTTTGATGAAATTTGGAATGTAGATAGTTTAGAATCTCGAATAGCACACATAGGCTATAAAGATAAATAAGCCGCGGGCGAAGCCGCGGGCGGAACCTAGTGAATACCTACATATATATGCTGGCATATGAATACAAAAGCCCCTTGAATTATATATTCATACGGCATTCGGCATATGGTATTCATCCATACGGTAGTATGGATGAATACCTGTAATAGTAAGTCTTAATTGCCTACCTAATTATTAGAATACTAAATAAATTTCATAGCACTTGTGGTATTTTTTTGTATGAAAAATACGTCATCTGTTTGTAGCGTTGATCTTGAAACATGATTTTGAACAGTACTGCATGAGGCTGCACCTCGCAGCATCTTCATATGGTAGAAACTGCGACCTTTACAGGTAGGATACGATCAACGTAAACCGTAGGTACCTACTAACGAGTACTTATCGCTTGATGTCATTTGGAACAAAAAGACTGAACCAAGCAAGGCGACGTGAAACAAACTTTTTTTCAGAATATCCGGAAGATTCCATGCTCAAAGATTACTACCGTTCCGCACGATTTACTGTCTGACAGACCTTAGAGAGCACTTCCCACCTTTTGTTCTGTAGCCTTGGAACCACCTCTGGCAGATATTTAAGAGATTAAAATTAATTTTATCGATATCAGTAGTATCCAGAAGATAGTAGAAAGAGCAACTATGGCTACTATCACACAAACTGTTGAAGGTATTTATATATATTATATGTTTAAATAATGCCTTTTGCGATCATACTATTCTTGGTTCAGATAAAGACTCAATAAATAAAATGTATACAGTTCTTTAAACTATGAAAACCTATGTAAATAATACTATAATTTATAAAAACAACTTTCAAAGCATTGCTATTGAAATGATTGTGAAATTGACGCAAATTCGATTCACAGTAATAGCATCATCCTAAATAACACAATCTCTAATATCTGCTATTTTTACAGAAACCTTGACGTTCACTGCGAAACCACCGCAGAAACTGAAGAAACTCCAATTTCTAGAACCCACCTCTCCTACTAATGACTCCTACGAGCAAATGAAGCTCGGCTTTCAAATACGTCAACTTCGACCCACACGTGATTCCTCCAAAGATCAGAAGGAGCAGAATTTTGGACTTCAAGCTTGCCCTCCTGAATGCGAAGACTGTAAAAGAATGATATCTCAAATTCAACAATGCCCGCCTGGATGCCAAGAGTGTGAGAAGCAGAAAACTCAAGAAAAAAGTTGTCCACCAAACTGCGTAACCTGCAAGCAACAGAAATTCAAGACCATTCCACTTCTCTTCAACGCCATTGGTATAATTTTAGCAATATTGGCAACATACATGATTGTCAGTACAGATTCGCATATGTACTTAGTGTTCTGGGTTGGATATTCTGTGCTAAGAAGGATGATGACCAAATCTAAGCCTCATATTAAGACTGAGTAACATTAGACTAGTTTTAGTTTGTGTTTGTTTGTTATAGAAAATGGAGATACTTTATTCAGCCGTGACGATTTGGTCTAAATAATAATTTGTCTCTTTGCACGCTGTACAGCCTTCACGGATAGCGCACGCTAACTTAGTAGCACGCAAAAGTTCCTAAACAAAATGTTGGAAAAATCGTGGTGATAAATTATGTTGCACTAAATTATTTCTTTATAGGTTAAATAGTTATTAAGTTAATTTATTTGTCTAAATTGTTGTGAGGTATAAATAAATACTGTAAATAAAAGAAGTTTTGTTTGTCTATGTCAAGGGTTCTCTACAAGTCTACAATAGTTGTTTCGTATGCATAGATCTCAGGATCTCCTGCTCAAGAATTTTGTTGTCCATTTGGACAGCAGAATTCTTTTCAGTCAATATCATAATCTACCAAGACGCATGCCAAGCGTGCTTTAAAGGCGAAATCCCTTGCATATGATAGGAAGGCCGATGTTTTTTTAATTTTTTTAATAATTTACAACGAGATTAGCAGGTCGTTTACCTGATGATAAGCATAACGCCGGCCCATAACAATTGCAGTGCCTATCAGAACTATGAAACACAAAGGCCTGCGCGGCACTGCAGTGCGCATTACCCTGAGGCATTTAGGTATTAAGTCTCATTAAGCCCAGTAATATCAATGACTACTTTGCTCATCAAACCGGAACGAAGTAAGGCTTGCACACTATTGCTTGGCGGCAGACTTCAGGAGCAAATCGGTGGTACCAACCCAGACGGACACTCGTAGATGAGTTAGTGCAACTAAAGTGAGCTGTGAATTTCAGCAGTGGATGTTTCCCGGCTGATGGTGCTGACCTCAATACTCTGTCTCTGTTTATAGGCTACGCATTTTGATTGGTATGCTGGGGACTATTTTCAAATTGTTCCCAATCAGTTGTAGGGCCATGCCCGGCCTTATCCAGTGCGGCGCATGGCCAATTACACCAATTGTATAATAGAGGAGGACTACGGGAATCGTGCCACGTCTGCATGGTCTGTCGACTATGAGTCAAATCAACTACTTATTATTGTTTTGAAGGAAGCGTTCACATACCACCACGATAAGATTGAAATGGCTACGTTAACGGTAGTGATGTTGCTCACTGATCCGCAGATACATCAACGCAAACGCATACACACTCACACCCCTGCACTAGGTTTTGTGCACACGTGTGTCGCGGGTGGCATGGACACAGATATACAACACAAATGGTCAAGACCCGAGAACTTATGTGTGCCATATTTTGTTAATGTATATTATAACAAAAAAAGACAAGCATGTCTAAAATAATATCTAGTATTAGTACTTACCTAAGTCTAAATCTTTAGAAAAAGTATCCCAACGTCACGGTCTAACACTAACAAAGAAACTGAGCACATTCACAGTGAATCATCAAATACGCCTGCAAATAAAAAAAAAACACAAAATAATAACTTTATAATAATAAACCGGCGGTATGTAATCTTTCATCAATTTCGTAAAGAAACCTCTTTCGCGGACAAAAAACTACGTGGACGTAGCCAGGGCAGGGGCATTGCTATAGGAATAATTCCTGGAAATCATGAACATTAGATAGATAAACTCTTTAATTTCACATTACAATGAAAAATACAATAATAATAAAAAAAACTTATTTTAACTTAATATAGTACAAGGACCGTAACCAACTAAAATCTCTGCATAGAATTTTGCATTTCAGATGATGTACCTAAGTACCTATTTAACAAAAATCAAAGCCTTACACCAAAAACCTACTAAAACCTTACCAAAACCAAATGAATGTATTGGCATGGAGGCTGAATAAGGGGTTCTTAAGAATCGGTGAAGTAGAAGCAGTAGAAAATCTACAGCAAGATTTGAAAAAAAAAAACAAATATGCGGAGTGAAGCGAAAAAATCAGTTTAATACAGACAACTTGTGAAACAAGTTTGGTTTTGTACAATTTTATTTCTACATATTGATTGCGAAACCTTTTTGTCCGTCTTATCCCCAGACCCCCATCCTTTAACAGAGCCCTGTTCAACTAAGTATTAGATCAGTGACCTCAGCTGGCGAGACTAATTGCTATACAAAAAACTTAGGTAGGTATCAGCGTAAAAGAACACAGACATTTAGATGGGATTGATCTTAACCAGTAGAAGACTCTCACGTTTCCCTAAAGCTTTGATGTGATGATGGCTCAGTGGTAGCCAATCTGCGGGTTAATGGTTCGAATCTATACAAATAAATAAAGTTGAAGTGTAAATAACAGCTTTTTATCAAATGCATACGGTATATACGGTTGTACATACAACAAAACAACCATTATAAAATTTTTGTCTGTCTATCTGTTTGGTCCGGGCAAAGACGGCTGGGCCGATTTCGACAAGACTTTCACTGGCAGATAGCTGATATTATGGTCTTTCAAATCTAAAAGGATTTAATTGCCAAAATAAACTTAACATCTCATAAGTCTTTGAAAAAAGCATCAACGTAAACCAAATAGAAACTAAATACAGCGTAATACATGCAGTAGTCGTTCTACAAAAGGCAATAAATAAATAAATTAGATTCTAAACGATCTGCAGTAACACGGGTCGACGAACCTTCGCAAGAAAACGTCATACCCTGCTCTATATTAAACAATACTTTAAACCTTAACATGACACAAGTAAGACTTAGAATTGATCGCAATTGAAGTGATTACCGCAGTTATCTCTATATCATCATCAACCACGTAATTTTAACGTCTAACCACGACACGAAGTTAGCGAAATAGTTGTAATGGAATTGTTTTGAACATAAACCGTGGTGGTAACGGACTAAACAAAGTACTAAAAACTAGGTAATTCATATTATTTATTCACATGGGTTGAAAGTTAAATGACTCTAGGTGCTCCTTCCAAGTACATAATATACAACCGATCGTGAAGGCAAAGAAAATCGTCGGCAAAAAGAACGCCGTTGATTTTATTCCGAGATGTTTTTAAAACTGTTTTACAATGTTTTTAATAACAATTATGTTTAAAATTTAAGTCTTAGTTTTAGAATAGTCACGTATTTTTTATTTCGGTTCATAATCCTTAATTTTATAATAAGAACCTACTCTCTTTAATTAATATAATATACTTTGCGATTTGTAAGCTTAGGTTTCAGGGATTCTCATTGTATAACTCTACCCTTATGAAACAGATCACGTAAGATCTCGGAGCAAGGCCTATTTCATTCACCAATCACCATCAATTTAGAGCACCTCATAAACAATCACGCTTCCATGAACTTTATATTAACATCTGGAACATACCACTGGTGTCCTATAGTCAATTCATGTCACAAATCATTGCATCTAATAATATGAATTTACAAATAGTCGATTCAAAAGCTTGAATGCACCTTAATGTAACCATAAATCAGCCATCATTTCCATTTTTATCTGTTTAGCTCGTTGTTAGCGCTTCATCCAGTTGCATCCGTTTCCGGTGGCAAGTAGCGAAGGCGTGCCCTTTGCACCTGAATCTCGGCCTGTATATCTCAGCAGACCTCAACTCTACAAAGCAAGGAACCTGGTTTAACATATTCAAAAAGCTATTAAAAAGTGCAATAATTTGGTAGAATGGAAGGAGAAGACGAGGCTCTCCGCTTCCCTGTCCAGGGTCGTTGGCTGACTCTTGAAGAAGTGTAAGTAATAAGTACCTTTCATAATTTTGGCCGGCCTTTAGCTGTGGTGGGTAGGTTGATAGATTCAACTCCTATAACGGTAAGGTTGTTGTGGGATCGATCACCAAATTTGGGCTTAAGAGAAAAGACGTAAGTCTGTATTTAAAAGGTTATTTTATATTTAGCGTTGTAATAAGTAATAAGTTGGCGTTCTGTACTCACCTAATCAGGTAAGAAGTTCTGTATTCTGTAGTCGTATCTGGCAAGTTTGTCTGAGAAAAACTCTTGACTCAAATCTATACAGTTCTAGAAAAAGGTTCCGAAATATTAATCAATACTGCTGAAGCACCGCCCTGCAAGTTGCACATGCGCGTAGAGCATCTAGAGTCAATCTAGGGCACACCCTGTCGTGCATTGGTGCATCTGTGTTCCGCGCTGCGAAATATTTAAAATTTCGAACTCTCCCGAGCCAATAATACCGTGAGTACTATTATTTTACTCAATTAACTTATTTGCTTTATTGTTTTTGTTATATCCACGATATTTGAGGCATCCTGGAGCGACTTCGCCAACGTCAGTTTTAGAAAAGGTAGGTCCGCCATTTTGAACGCAGTATCTTCTTCAGCGGTACTTACATAGAAGTAAACTCAAGTAGGTATTCCACTTTGTTATTGACAAACGAACAACAAAGATGTTTGCTTCGCCGTTTATATTTGTTTTATAAGTATAAATGGCTTTGCTTGTGCCTTGAAGTTCTTTGGATCGTGGTGAAGGGTTCTGATTGAAAGTCAGTTATTATTAAGAGTCTACCGACTGCTATGCTGGGTCGGGGTATTAAACGTGGCATCACGCACATTCAGTGTTATTTATGAATTGTTCTGTATTTTTTTTTTCTTTGTGTGCAGTGTAATTTTGTATGTATATCCTGTTTAGTAAATGTACACCAGTAAACTCACACAGCAGTAAACTCACAGGTTAAATCAATGCGTTTTTGAGTGGGAACCAAGTTTGTAAAAAGGTATTGAAAAATCGCTGGCTGCAAAACAACTTAGAAAGTAAGGAAAGTGGAGTAGGGCTGGCTGGTCAAGTAAGCAGACTTTATTTCAGTAACGTCTACTTGGAGTACTGAGGGTATAAGTCGGCTGACGATGATGAAGAAAATGAGGTGTGGAATCTACTTCCGTACTCACTCACTCACATTTCTGGGACACAAATTAGGGCTGGCGCCGCGGCTTTTTCGGCTGAGCGACTCAAGCAGCGCAAATTTGATAACCTCGAGAGCGGTTACATATTTGAGCCGTTTGGTGAAAGTTTCAAACATTGAGTCCGTGGGGGCCGGGAGCTCATAATATTTTCAAAATTTTGTCACAGCGTTTGATTGATGCGACGCGTAACCAAAATGCTGGTACTTAGTTGGATCAACGGATCAGCATTGCGGTTCCACGAGGCAATGCCGTCAGCATGCTGGGTACGCTTCCAACTGGTAGTGGGCCAGAACATTTGGATTGTCTAATTGTCTATAGGCCCTACTTAGGCTTGTAGATTATCCAACTGTTTTTGTAGCTAGGTTAGATGTAGGTAGTGTTTATTTATGTATAAAGGCATGTAGCCCACCATATTTAGCGTTTGAACTCTTCTGATTTTAAGTGACGATGTGGTGAAAGATGTAGACCGCCTCTCAAGAGCCAGTACACACTTGAGAGCGGGTGCCGAAAAATAAATAGATGCAGTGACCAATTTGAAACTTGAAAGTGATTCATTATAGATTAGTCTTTGGTTTTCTGCATGGCCAGGCAAGCCCTAGAAAATCCTTTACCTTCTCAGCACCCTGCAAATAGCACCCTGGTGACGTGTGTGAGCAACGACTATGATTTAATCTGTGGGTTTGAGTATGCACTCACAGCCCCATTGTTCCTTTGTTTGTTTAATTGACAATGTCGGATTTTAAAGAACCATATAACTGTAGTAATTTTCAGTCACATTTTTGATTTTATCACGAGCAGCATTCTAAATCCATGCCAGGTGGGTTTGATTTCGAGAGGTGGTCAGACAGCGGCGCGTAACCGGTTCCAGCTAAGGCCCGGTTGTTTTTGTTTACGGCCCTCCGATCATTTTATTGTAAGTACCTGGCGATGGCGCGCTATAAATTGCTTAACTATCTCATTTTAGGCCGGGAGGCGGCGTATAATCTTTTTTCTTTCTATTTATTCCTTTTTTAGAAGACTGCACAAAAAAGGAGTGTAATGTTTTAGGGTTTATGTATGTATATTTGTATTTATGTGAATTTGTTTATTCCACCATAACTTTTAAATGCCTGAACAGATTTCGATGCATGGGGTAGCGTTGGAATTCTTACAAACATCCCGAAACTGACCTTACATGACACTGGCTAGGGCAGTTGTTTTTTATGTATAACTTTAGTTACATCGACTGATGATTTTTTCAATATTTTGTTTTAAGTTGGGTGTCTGTTGGGTAGGTACAACTACCACCGTTTCGCTCGTTTAGTCTGCCTAGTGCCACCAAGCACCAAGTAATGTGCAAGCATTAATGTGCCGGTTTGATGAGCAAAGCAGTCAGTGAAATGGCTTTTGATACTTAATACTTAACGTCTCAAGGTAACGAGTGCACTGTAATGCTGCACAGACTTTTCTCTTTCAAAGTTCTGAGTGGCACTGCAATTGTTAGGGCTGGAGTTATGCTTATCATCAGCAGGCAAACAATACACACGTCTCGCACTACAATAGTAAATAAATATTGCTTACATTATTGAGCGAGAAAGACAGTCTACAAATATAAAAACAACTGCACCATCTTCCACTTCCCATCCTAATTATCTATAGTCAATATCCGTACCTCGTCACATCACCTGAGGGGGTTTATCTGAAGACAAGTGTCGAAACTTTCGTGCATTCAACTTTTTGCTGAAATAAATCCCTTATGGTGCCATGATTATAAAATTAATATTATTTTGTATGTTCATAATAATAGCATTTTGCATATCTATACCTACTAAGGTATGTTTTGTATATTTCCTATGATATTAATTTTTTTGTCTTTCTTTCTTCCTAATATAACGTTAACATACTCGTGTATGGACAGTGGACACACTCAAATACGCAACATAAACTTTATGCACACACAAAGTTTGTCCTGATCGGAGATCGAACTCTACTTGGCAGGCACAGTTACTTCCAACTTAACCACGGATCTGGTGAAAATTCATACTACGCAGTTCCCTTCTCCTTAATTGCATTATAAATATGACTGAGTGTGTGACAGCTACCTCCTGCACTAGCACCGTTCTCACCCGATCGTGCGGTCCCACGTAGCTCAGTCGCGCTCAGTTATTGACCCGGCCGCGGCCGCTAGAAGCTCTCACTGCGCTGTCGACTGCGCACGTCTCGTCTACCCCTCTCTCATCGATCGCTGGCTCCTAGCCTAGGCTAGGCATTATGGAGGCAGACATGCCTGCGCCCTGTGACGCTTGCAAGGGTGAGACCAGTTTTAATTCTTATTTTAAAATAATTGTGCTAAAAATATTTGTTGCGTTTTTGTGTTACTAGTGGATCTTGTGTTGTTTTTATTGTTGTTTTGCCGGTGTTTTAATGTTTGTTCTTATCCAGAGTTTTCCTTCATTGATGAAGCAATTAGATGGTTCTAGAATTAGAGGTGAAATATTTGCGTGCTAATTTTCATTGGAAAATTTTAATATTTTATTAGAACTAGAGCAGACGCTAGTAGCAGTGTCCGAATGTGATAATGTGTATTCGTATGTTGTTTACTAGCTTCCGCACGCGGCTTTGCCCGCGAGGTATATATCTTTATACCCTACTTACGCTAGCTACAATGTTTCTTTTTATTGTTTTTATCTTGTTTGATAACGAGTCGAACCGTTCGTTTGGCTGATGGAAAGGATAACGCCGGCCCATAACAATTGCAGTGCCACTCAGAACGTTGAAACACAAATGCATGCGCGGCACTGCAGCGCGCTCGATCCGTGCATTTTTCCGGGATAAAAAGTAGCCTATCTTACTCTCCGGTCCATAAACTATTTCTATGCAATAAAATCACGTCTATCCGTTTGTTCCGTAGATGAGTGAAACCAACAAACAAACTGTTTTTTATACTATTGGATAACGAGACGACCGGGTCGTTTACTTGATAGTAAGCATAACCCCAGCTCTTAAGGCGCGCTCCTTTAAGTATAATTTTTTTTGTATTGAAACAAGGTTGAAAATGGCAATGCGTTTGCTTTTAGTTCAATTTTAATTCGTAGTTTATATTTAACTAAGAAAAAGAGACACCATAAAGTTTAAGTACAGACGATAAAATGACGTTTTTATTTTCCAAAAATATTATAGATGTCGCTCAAAATATTAGGCATTTCGAGACAAAAGAAATTTTTTGGGGCCTACTTGCTATTTTTTTACAAGATTCTGGGCTTTACTTTGATTATACTTATAATATTTTATAGATAAGTCTTGTCTAAAAACACTTTGTTTTGCTTGTAATAGAAAACGGTACTTAAATGAAAACGGTTTTGTGCGACGATAAGCCGCACTTTTTCGGACGTTTTGCTTTAGCCGCGCCATAACAATTACATTATTCAGAGCTTTCGTATTTATAGATTTCAATTATATTTTTCATGTATTGTTTGATATTCTGTTCCCCAGAGACATGTGGTGGGGGCGTGGCCGCCTGCGGTTCCATGTGCAAGTGCGGCCCGAAGTGCGCCTGCAAAGACTCGCAGAACTCGACAACATGCGGTTAGTCAGGATCAGGGAGCAGTACGTAGCAGCTTCTTCATCTTTCAGTTAGCTGTACGCCCTAAACACCTTAATGCTGTTGTCACAAACGTAGGGCGCTACCACAGACTACAGGGCGCTACCTAAGTTAGGTAGGTACTAGCATTTCTCGAGCGCGCGTATTCTAACGATTCACCAACGCTTACGTTGCATGCAATCATAGAGAAAAATAATATACTCGGCACGCAATCTACAGATACAATATGACGTTGCACGCCGTGTTTTTTGTCTACAGATACAATAATGATCAATCGCCCTGCAGCGCAATTACGGATCTTTTCGATCGATAAAATTCGATAAAATTGACAGTTCAAATCGATAAAGTTTGTTTTAACGACTTTTTACTTAATTTATCGAGCCTCGATACAGTCGAATAGCTAATAGCTAGGTCGAATCCAAAGAGAATATAGAGCAGAGCTACTACCAATACTTTACGATCAGACTTCGGTACTCGCAACATTCGATAAATTTAACAGTTTTATCGATTCGACAAATTTATCGAAACATGATAGAGCAGTTTAAAGCATAGATTATCTTATTTAGCTTTTATGAATAAGTTTAAGTTTGTGACAACATAATCGGAACATAGTCCGCCACAAAATAGATCGAGTCATACTCCCAAAAACAGTCAAACAAGACGGGATCTTGTCCCAAACATTAGCAATAAGTCGAACCTCAAAACATCAAGAACGCAGTAATGAAACCTTTTATATAGAAAAGGATAGAGTTTACAAAAATTGTAACCTACCTACTATATTACAAATCTGTGTAACCTACTAAGACTAACAGAATTTACGAAAGTGAAGTGATATCTTCGAAAAAATAACATAAATAGATGATAAAATATATAAATAGTGTGACAGCACATGAAACAAAGTGATGCGTCGCATTTCTCAATAGCATAGTTTATTAGAATTAAAACTGAACTGGGCCTCTACTATATGTGGGACTGGACCAATATGTTTGAGTGCTGTCAGACCATGGTCCCCGTATTTCGTAAGTCCTTACACAATCCTAATCATGAATCGGGGTTTATGTACCTATGTGATCTTTAGGCGTTATATTTTGTACTTGATACTATTGTTTACGACATCATAATATGGGGAGCCATCTCACTGAGCACGTTCGGCAGTCCCAGTTTCCTATTACTAATGATACTGATTGACTAACGTTTTAGTGAGGTTTGAGTACATTAAAATAAAAAAAAGAATAGGTAGGTACGGTTCTCCATGTGGTAGGTAGGTACACCCAGATTATCGCCAAACAGCTTTACCTTTTGTTAAATCTGCCTGCCACTTTACCATTGTTATTTGTTACTGCTATTTGTCTTTTTGCCACAGACCGTACGCCAATCATCGTAACATCGTCTACGTGGAGAGGTGGGTCACAGTTTTAGTAAATCATCTTTCTAGATCACGATGACTTCAAAGAGAACTGAAACTATCGAGATATCCTAGAGCCTAGATATCTCTATGGCCTGGACCAGAGATTCCCAAACTTTTTTTCTCATAGACCACTTTCAAAATTTAGCTGGTTCCGGTGGACCCCCCAGCAGCTACATTTGTATCGTATTCCCAAAACTCGACAAAAAATTTGAAGATTAGTTCTAACTATGGAAATTTCTGTTGCGGCTGAGCATATTCCATATTCAGTAATATGGAATATGCATATTTTTACAAGTCAGTCAGTCGCTGAGCTTCTTAAAATATTATCTGCCTACTTACATTGATAGGTGAAGTCAAGCCAACATTTTAGTTCTTCACTATCGAAAGCAGATACATTTTCGTGGACCTCCGCTTACGAATTGTGAACCTCCATTTTTTTGTCACGCCAGTCGTAGACCCCCGTCACGTCGAGTCTGCCGTGGACCCCTGGGGGCCCACCTGGACCACTTTGGGAACCAATTACCTAGACCAATGGGAATTGCTTTGGAAGCAATTCTAACCCTTCAGTCGTTATTAAGTTTGTATCAAATTTAGATATACTCCACGATTACAATGGTGACATAGGTTACCCCTTATCCTTATTGCTATCGGTGGTACAAAACACCCTATATTTAAAAAAAACTGTCCACAGAAACATTTCATTTGACACAATTGTCTAATGTTTCGTTTTTACGGTTTGGCTTGTGATACATCATCTCTTTGAATTCGTCGTCCAAAAGGGCCATTTACGAGAGTTGCTATTTATGTATCCGGAACTGGCCACTTGCATACACAATATTATAAAGTAACAATTACATTTGAAAATGGAACTCAACTTCAATGTAAAAAGACAATTGACAGAATTGTGAAACAAACTGTATTCTACAGCCAATGAGTTCAGTTTTCAAATGTAATTGTTAGTTTATAATATTGTTTATGTAAGTGGCCAGTTTCGGATAAGTACATAAATAGCAACCCTCGTATACTATACATACACAAGCACGATATCGACGCAAATAATTGTAAAGTCATTATATCGCTTTTTTAATACTTAAATTTAGTACAGTATGTATCTAGTTTTATTATTATTTGCACCATTTAAAATTTATTTGGCGCTATTCTAATGTGCTATTTGAAACTAAAGGACATGCTATCCTTCTGACGCGTTTATGTAGCTATATCTTCAAAAGTCACGCCTCACTGTTTTTCAAACAAACTTGCAAATCCAAAATCTTCGAAATGACTGAACCGATTTTAATGAAACTTTATATGCATCAGCAGGATACATACCTCTAAACAGTTAGTAAATAACATTTCCAAAAAACATTATTGGAACTAAATTACAGCGATATTCAATTTTTCACAGAAACAAACAATTACAATTAAGTACTTATTATCTTTTTTCAAGTATCTACATAATTGTCTTGCTTATGGGTCATAGTGTCATTCTTTGATTATAAACCTTGTGTCATTAAATCAGTTCATTTATTATGAGACTTATAAGTTTGTTTGAAAAAAACCATAAGGCATGAACGCCAGGAGCATTAGGAGAGGAGTAAGGAACGTGAGAAAAGGATAGCTATATCTCTACAGTTTTAAGTTTGATGGGGCATTAGAATTGCGCTCCCAATTTGGGAATATTGCAGTTTATTAATATTTGTAATTTTTACCAACAGGAAGCGCGTCCAACGCTGGGGAAGCTAAGAAGGATGCCTCCCCAAAAAAATAAAATGCTTTTCTTCGGTATTACTACTTTTAAAATACTGCTTCCGTAGTTTTAGGTATGTCGCGAATACGTACATAATGTAGGCTTTTATTCGTTGGTAATATTTAAAAAATAAAGTAATATTGTGTCGTCATGAAATGAAATCTAAGTGTTTAGAGTTTATTATTGTGTAATTGTTAGCTTACTTCTAGAATACGTCTCTGCTTGTAACGTAAGATATTTATTAGTAATTTATCACATTCAGTGTTTGAAATTTAAGCTTTTGTCGTGTTAAATGAATCCTTAGTACTTATAATACTCATTAGTGTAAGTTTCTGGAGTGTGGGCACGCACACATGCATAATATTATCTGTATTTAGTAAATGTAAGCTACTTAACTGTGGTTTTATTTCAAACCTTTTTCTTTCTTTCTAATTTATTTTGAGGCTTTTACCTTACAAAGGTATATTACCTATGCCAGCCCCATCGTACCCTAATCGATTTCAAACCTTATTTGTTTAGAAATTAGATTAAAGTAGAATAACAAGTCGATGTAACAAAAGTTACGTAAATATGACTGCCCTAGCTAGTGTCACTCGGGATGATCTAAGGTTTCTAACGATACCCTATACATCCAAATCTGTTCAGGCATTAAAAAGTTATGGTGGAAGAGCTAACTCTCCTGCGAGTGTCTGTCTGGGTTGGTACAACCGCTTTGCTAGTGAAGTCAACCGCCAAGCAGTAATGTGCAACCAATACTGTATTCCGGTTTGATGAGCAGCGAGTATACAGTGAAAAATTACAGGGCTTAGGAGACTTATACCTATAATGTCTCAGAGCATAGCACGAGTGCACTGCAGTGCCGCGCATACTTTTGTGTTTCAAAGTTTTGAGTGGCACTGCTATTGTTATGGGATTGTCACCTAACATTCCCATAACAACTTTTCACATAAGACCTGCCTACTATAAATATACCTACCAACTAAACGGTAATTGTATATTCTTTGTCTTTATTTACTCAGCAAATGATTCATTGACGCCACCGCAAGGTATATAATCATTTTATTCTAAATTTAGGCAAATATTTAGGGATGTATTGCAAGTAGCAGAAAAATTAAACACAAAATTATAACATACTTTTATTATAATATACGATAAAATGTATTGAATACAATTCAATCATGGAAGCAATGTATGGGACTTGATTCACTTCAATATGTATATTTCATTCCACGCTATTCCCACTCATAAGTAGATTAGGAATTGTCCTTAGCTTATGACTAATTTAGACGAACTAGCAATAAAAAAAATTATCAGTAATAAAAGAACTAAAAACACCTAAGTACTTAAAAACTAATCATAACATCAATTGAGTTTAATTCAAATAAAGATACACATCTTAATTTTGAATATATCAGTCTAACATCAGCAGCCATATTCCATTTTGATTCTAAGTTTGAACTTTCAAAATGGAACCTGAAAGCCGATGTTGCCACAATGATCGTTGTAAAATAATTGCAAGGGTAAAAATTATGTAAGTAGATATCCAAAATAACAGATAATATAAAGAAATCGTATAAAAAGCGTCCTACAACTACATGAACATTTAAAATACATTTAAATTGTAAACATGTATATTGCAGTAGTATAAATACATTTTATTCCTTAATGCGTCTAACATTATCTCAAAATAAATCGTAGATACTCTAATATGACGCTAATTTTCCTTAAATATAGTAACACTTTAATATATTTCAAAATATAGTAATATAATTTGATTTGAACAATACATGATAAATAGGCCTCATCACTATACTCTCATTTGTCAGAACACATACAACATTTAAAAATATAATATATTTTTACCAACATCAACTAGTCAGTAGCAGACTAACAAATGCACATTGATTTCAATTCCACAGTTTCACTTAAATCGTACTATTATAGTAGAAATAATTATCGACATGGCAACCCTGAATCTAACATCGAAAAAAATCGTTCACTACACGGTCATGGTCTTAATAACTAGAACATCAACTTTTAACATGATTATACTTAATTACTTACTGATCACAAGTGAATCATCATCACTGGATTAATCACATTGGTCACAAAGGTGTCCACACACTGATTACTTTTGACGAGTAACATTTCTGAACAGCATAAAGTACTTCTGATTCCGTGTAGGAAGCGACTGTTTCGAAATCGCATCCCGACAAAGTAATATTGCCGGGTAATATCCGTGTTACATCTGAGTTGCCGAATCTATACGGAAAATTTCTGTCTGGATGCGATTCTGAAATATAAAAAACAAAGAAATAGTCGTTTCCTACATGCAATCATTCCGAGTAAATAAGAATCACTATGCTGGTCCTATAGCTCAAGAAACTAGAACAGCAAAGTTATTCTAATTATTCGAATCCAATTTGTTTCGGATGTGATCATACGTTATCGAAAGAGTCTACTTTATTTATTTTGTTTTAACCCATAGACATAATATGTGGAGCATTCGACGATAACAATAACAATTGACGTTCGAAATTCGAAGTAGACTCTCTAATCACATAGAAATCATCATCGACCAAAACTAACCAGTGTGAGGCCACCACAACAATAGAATAAATAGAAACATGCATTGTCTATGCACAGTGTTTGGCGGGAGATTTGACAGTTATCTATGGCACTGGTTCCTCATCAGTTCCCTCCTCGGAATCGTACACTGGGACTCCGTTCTTCATTTGAATCACTGACTTCTTCCGGTGTCTATGCTCCTTCAGGTCTTTTTCGATGGCCCTGAAAATACAAGAGCAAAATGTTTCAGGTAAAGTAATTAGTAAATAAAAACTACGAACTCAAATAAGAGAAATAGCGTGTCTCGTGGGGCCTTTCGCTTGGCAGGGTTACTACCATCTGAGCATAAGAGCCGTCACACGACTCAAAAAAAAAAGAGCAAATATTAAGCCGAGCTAAAATGTGGTGCAAACAAATCTGATAATAAGGGCAGGATATGGCGCGCCGCTTTGTCGCTCGCGCATCTCAACATTTTTGAAGATAATCAATATTTTAGTATCATTATGAAAAATCGCATTCGGTGAAGTTGCTGGCAATAACATTACAAACGTACCCCGAAAGTATCATTTTGATCCGATCAGGTTTTCAAACATGAAAATGGGCAAAACATAAAATCCCATTTTTAGGTTTGAAAACGTAAGTGGATACAAAATTTTGCTAAACTTTTGTAATATTATTTATTGTCAGCAGCTTCGTCGAATGCGATTTTTCATAATTATATTAAGTAACAATAACAAAGAATTAATTATATTAAACAGTCGTTTATTTTCAAAAATGTTAAGATGCGCGAGCGAGAAAGCGACGCGCCATATCCTGCCGTTATAAAGAATATAACAGACACGAACCTTGCACTAAATAACGGATGCAGAGCGTTCTTCAGACTGGCGAATAGATACGGATACAGTTGTTCTTGACTCGAGAGGACGTCCCTCGCCGCGTCCACTGCGTCGCAGATGCTCTCGCCCGACTCGGCGACCGAGTCAAGCGCCTCGGCCGACTCATCGACCGAGTCAAGCGGCTCGGCCGACTCGTCGAGCGAGCGGCGGGAGGGGAGGACTTCCTTTTCAGAAGAACCGCACGGCTCAGACAAGGACCGGTCGACATGAACGACTTCTTTGCTGGAATAGAAGATGCACGTTCTGTTAGTTTCAAGTAGCAGTGTATTTTTTTTACTAATTGATAACCAGACGAGCTGGTCTATTGCCTGATGTTAAGCGCAACGCCAGCCCGTAACAATTGCAGTGCGTTTCATACCCTGATACATATATACAAATAAATAAAATTGATGTGTCTGTTTGTAATATCAAAATAACAGCATTTTACTAAAGGCATTTGAAAGTCAAACAATTTTTAAAATTTTTGTCTGTCTGTCTGTCTGTTTGTTCCGGGTAATCTCCGAAACGGCTGGACCGATTTTGATGGAACTTTCACTGGCAGATAGCTGATATTATAAGGAGTAACTTAGGCTAATTTTATTTTAAGAAAAGAATTAGGGTTCCCCGCAAAAAATAAAACCCATGAAATCCAATATCTCCGCACGGGTGAAACCGCGGGCAGCACTAAGTTAGGTATAAAATCTCATAAGCCCAGTAATTTCATTGACTACTTTGTACATCAATCCGGAATGCTTGCCCACAGTTTGGCGGCTGACTTCACTCACAAAGCGGTGGTGACAACCCAGACGGACACTCGTAGAAGAGTTAGTCCTACCATCTAGTAAGTAGTAGTTAGTATTCGTGTATACTCACCCGATGTCTCCGCTATCGTCGCTGTTTGCGGGGCTGCGGGGCGGGGAGGAGGGGCGCGGCGCGCGGAAGTCTGGCAACACTCGCGCGCATGAGAATGCTTGCAGCGCGCGCTCGCGCACGTATATGAACGGCCTTATTATACGGATGTCATGTTCCCTGCAAGATTATAAACACACCATTAAGGCACTGACATCAGCCAAATAGCTGTCACTGTCAGTCTGTTTAGCAACGAAAGAGATGTGGCGAAGCCACGGACAAAAGCATCTTTGTAAATTATAGCCTATGTGTTGTTCTGATGTACCTATTAGCAATAATACTCTACATTAGTTTTTAATGGGATGAAGTTTCATTCAAATCCGTTCAGAAGTTTTAGTGAAAAAGAAATAAACACCGATACAACCATCCATCCTCACAAACTTGGGCGTTTTTAATATAAATAGGATAGGAAGTAGGATGTATGGGTTGTTGTTTGTTGTTACCCCATCCTCACAAACTATTGCGTTTTAATATTAGTAGGATAGGAAGTAGAATGTTTGGGTTGTGGTTTGTTGTATCCTCACAAAGTTTGGCGTTTTTAATATTAGTAGGCTAGGAGATAGGATGTTTGGGTTGTTGTTTGCTGTATCCTCACAAACTTTGGCGTTTTTAATATTAGTAGGATAGGAAGTAGGATGTTTGGGTTGTTGTTTGTTGCTACCCCATCCTCCCAAAATTTGGCGTTTTTAATATTAGTAGGATAGGAAGTAGGATGTTTGGGTTGTTGTTTGTAGTTACCTGACTCTGTAATGCGCCTTAAGGCTGGCTATAGCAGCGGCGTGGAAGGCAGCGGCCACGAAGGCTCGCGCAGCGTCGTCTAAGTGTTGCCCAATCGCTGCCACTCCATACCCGTGGGCACGCATAGCGTTGTAAGTCACTCTTCTGGTGCCATGACAGGACCAACGGTGTAGGGATGACAGTTTCGATACGCTGCTACGTCCTAGAAAACGTAGACGGAATTAGGAATAAGTGGAGTATGTTTTGTGTGTAAAAATATATTTTCCAGGGAAGATTTTATAAAATATACAATGGGGAATTGGAGATTTGCCCTTAGGTACTCAATTTTTTTATGATGTCAATCAATTCGTTTCCTAATGAGAATCTAAAGGTCTATATTGCAAAATTGCAATTCGAACGCTAGGAAGGTCAACGCCGGGCGTATCTCCTGAGCGCTAAATAAAACGCCCCATACAAATTAGGAAGAACCTGTGACGTCTCTTGTTCAACGCGGGCCGTAAAGCTGTACTAAGAACATGCATTTTGTTGTTGGCCGTGAAAAACTGCGTTTAAGTACATAGTTGTCATACATTTTTTTATTCATCAAATTGTAAAGAATCTTATGGTATCATTTAAATTACTAATGGATGGAATAAAATAATTGTAGAATTTGGGACACTTTTAGATGCAGTCAGTATCTTTGTGGTAATTATATATTTTTTGTGAACGTCATTTTTTTGTATTAATGTGATCTTCTTAAAACTGAATAACGACAGAAATTATTGATTTTGTGTTTCATGCAACATCCCAATAATACTTGTTTATCATCATAATTACGCTTCTTAAATTCAATTTAACCAAGCAAATGGATCCAAAATAACGTCACTGTTTTAAAACAGATTATGATGGGATGCTTACTGTTGGATTCGTCATTTTCCAACTTGTCCTGATATATGAATTTCACTCCAAGTGTTCTGCAGTACGCCATCAGGTGGAGAGGGTCCACTTGAGATTTTGGGTCGTGGACATAGAGAGCCCCTGAAAACAAAAATAATTAGGTATAAGTAGTTTAAAAAAACTAAAGAACATTTTAGGACTCTTCAACACAAATCGTATGAGCTCAAGAGCGAGGGGTTTGTACAGCACTTGTAGCCACTAAAGAGTTCCACAATCCACCTCCTGGCTCCATCGTCAGAACAGCTCCATTGATACCAAATTTGTCATAAACAAATAAATAAAAACGAAGAGTCTGTTTGTAATGTCAAAATAACAGTTTTTTTTACTAAATGCTTATGAAAGTATAAAAGTATAGTGACAATATTCAAAGCTAGTCAAAAATGTTCAAATATTCAAAGTTTCATTTCAATATGACAATTAGAAGTAGGTTAATATTGACTTCCAAGATTTGATTAATTACAAGACTTACTAAAACATCAAAGTGTATCGAGGCAGAGGATACTGGATTTAGGTGAGTATTTTTTTTTATCTTAATAGGTTGGTGTCATCGAGATACTAACCCCGAGAGATGAAACACTGTCTGCCGAACTCACAATAATGTATTGATTTTGCTATAAGAATATCAGCGCTCAGCGTATCAGTGCACAGCGCGAGGCAGTGGCTTAGCCAATCAGAGCGCATTGTGTCTAAGCAAAAATGGTGGATTTAATTTCTTGCAAACCAAACGTCACTGCATCTCTAAGGGTTAGTTCCTCGATGGTTGGCGTTTAGCTGACTTGTTTGAAGTGGGTAGTAGGTAGTAAATAGTAAATAGGCCAATAATAAGCTGTAGTTTTTGCTAATACTTACCAATACTAAAATGCATCCCTTTAGCTCTTGCGTAGAACTGATACTGATGCATTGTGTGTAGAAGCGCTATGGACTCCTGGCCTCCTGATAAGCAGACTAGTACTTTATCTCCTGGCCTGATCATGTTGAATTCATGGATGGCCTGAAATCAATTTAAGGGATTAATTAGGTTTTGAAGCGAGTGTGGCCAAGCGGGAACTTGTGCGACTTTCAATCCGACGCACCATAGTTCGAATCTCGGCAATGAATTAAACCAATGAATTATATCCCTACTAATATTATAAATGCGAAAGTGTGTTTGTTGATTTGTTGGTTTGTCCTTCTTTCACGCAGTAACGGAGCAACGGATCGACGTGATTTTTGGACATAGTTTATGGACTGTAGAGTAACATAGGCTACTATTTTTTATCCCGGAAATATCGACGGTTCCTGTGGGAACGCGGGTGAAAACCGCGGGCAGAAGCTAGTCAAGATATAATAGAAAGGTTTACTAGTCTTTCTGTTATGTCAGTACGTCAGTGCGTGATCTTTCGCTTTTATATATACCTATCGATAGATAATACGGATTTTTAATGACTTACTTCGACGGTTGCCTTCCAGATGGCCTTCGGCGGGCAATGCCACTTGCCCTCGTCGTCGCATGTGAAGTCAGTAAGAGAGGTATCGCTGCACGCGCTGCTGTCATCCTGCTCCTCCCAACACTTGAACATGCGGCATTCTGACTCACTGGAACAAACCACAGAGATAATAGAGTCGACGCCGCAAAGGCATATTTTGCGCCACACGGTCCATTGACCGCAACTATCCTAGTCCTTCCTTGAACAAAACGCATAAGCGCCGTGAAATTAGTGGCGCTTACGACATTTTGATCGCGAGAAAACTACACCTTAGACGCAAGCGCTACATGTTTTATTTGTTTGGTTAGACGACATAATTATGGTATTAGCGCTGCAGCGGACTTTAGCTTAAACATAAAAAACAGAAGCCTTTTGTTTCACATAGCTCCTCTATAAATACCTTAGTACATATTACCTCGATTGAACAAACCAGACATAAACTATGAAAAAAGGTTTAGCTAAGGCAAGTTGCCATTGGGGTCTCGTTTCCAGGTATGAAAGGCATTCGGGTGTCATATATTGAAATGTGATTATGTTGTTTTTCCAGAGCTAGATTATAACTTTCAAGGGCAAATGTTAGTGGATTCTATGGCGTAAATCACACACTACTAACAAACCCACCTCCTATCATAATAGCATCGTTCTTCGTGCGAGGATCTCTGGTCGGTGCCGTAGCCACTCGACCTGGAGCTGCGGTCGGAGCAGCTCGAGGAAGCGTTTGAAGAACGGCTTGTGCGTTTTGAGTCCACCGCTGTGGATGCCGCTCTGGAAGTTTATAACTTTTGTTTATACGACTGGCAAGACTAGGGGACAGTGACTTGGCCGTGTGGACCACACTTCTTAATGATTGAATCGGTACGAGCCGGCTAAGGGAATATCCAGGATCTAGGGAACAGTCAGCAGTATTCCCCTCGGTCAAGATTATAATGTATTGCGATCGACAAGACGCTTGCCAAGCGTGCTGTTTTATGGCATGGGGGAGGCCAATGTTTTCCTGCTGATAGATGAAAATTGGGAAGAGATCTTAACGTACTTCTGGCATGACTTTTCTAATATCTAGGAAGTGAAGAATTTGTCAATAGTCAAAATTAGTATCTTAGGCAACGATGTGGTAAACACACTAAATCTAGAATAGGTTACATTAATGATATTTGTATTGAAAAAATTTTATCACCTGTCGTATCTGTAGAGAAAGGTTGTTAAGTAAAATAACAATGTATTGTCAACCACCGTTAACACCGAAAAAAAAAGTAATAAAGCTATATTCTATAAGCATAATACAAAGAATTATCTGAACTTTAAAAATTGTACCTCAGGATATTTCCAAACATCGTTGTACTAATTTCACAATGGGCTTAAAACTTTTCAGAGTCGCTGACAAAATGAGAAATTGCTTTTTCGAAATATGATTCTACCCACAGAAGTTTTGAGTTATAGCCAAAAATGCGGAGCACGGATGATTTCCACTGTAATTTTAACTTCGTAAGTTTTCCAAGTCGAAACAATGCAAGACAAAGAGTTTGTTCACCTTTGTTAGGCCAATCTATCTTTTAGGATGATGTGATGATATAGAAATTATATGGCTTGCCTGCCTAGTTACCACCCTTCAGTTAAAATTAATTTATTACGACACTCTCGTCGTACTTACTCTGATCGAGATTAAGATTGTTAAATAATAATTTGAAATGAGTAAATAATATTCACAAAATCTTTCTTACACAGTAACTTTTACTTGATCTTTTTAGTTACTTGCCCCACTTCTGCTTGGTCATTGACTAATATCTACTACTACCTTCCTATACCTTTCAGTAGGTCTTTAAAGTGTTTTGTTTTCAAACATGATAACAAGCAGTACTTTTTTGAATAGATGAGGACTATGGTGGTATTTTTTCTACTATTATGCCTGTATAGAGCCCTGTTCATTCTACTAAACAGTATGTTCTATCGACTCTACTTGAAAGCCAATTACCATTAATATAAATAGGTTTAACGAGTCATTAACCTCGACAACTCGTTTAACAGCAAATAAATAAAAAAGCTCTAAATCTGACCTGTTCTGCCTGTCATTGTCATCCGGTATCTGGAACATTACTCTTCCTTCTTCTGCTTTCTCGCAGTACCGCTTGGTCTGCCGCGCCAGATCTTCTGAACACACTGGGACACCTTCGATGATGTCTGGAACTTCACTCTTCTCGTACTTTTGGCACATACGCAGGCGGCCCTGCAGCTTACGTGCTTTGGCTTGATCTGGAAATAAGAAAATAAGGTATAAAGGATGTTGAAGGGGAACGGGCACGGTGGGTTTCTGGAAGGTTCATTGACTTAAAGCACGGATTGGGTCTGTTGATGTCTTTGTCATTTATTATGTTCTGATACAGCAGCATTATTTTTAGTCTATGATTTCGGTAGACCAAAGTTACAGAGACCCGCTGGCCATTAAGTCTTCATGAGTGCTCCCTTGGAGCCTATATGAATTAAACAATTTGAATTTAAAGAGTATTTAATAACCGAACTTTAAAACTACCGACTTTACCCATAACTATCCATTATCTATGCAAGCAACGATAAGATGGTAATGAAAAGTCAAATCGAATTGCGATAAAACAAAACATGGTCCAGCCAGCTATGTTTGGCCGTGGTCGCTTCAGTAGGTTTAATTAAAATTGGAGTACCTATATCAACTACATTTGCGATACATTCTGTATATGCGGGCGGGAATACTATCAACCTATCCGCGATAATTCTTCTACATACCATGCTTATTTCTGGAGGCGTATCGCGAATGAAGATGATGACAGATGACTTTGTGATACTTCACAAGTTTATGATATATCAGTAGGAAGTTATGAGATCTGTAGGTATTCGTTATCTGACATCTATAAAGCCAATGGTAGTTTCATTGATTTTAATGGCTTGAGCAATCAAAATATGTTAAAAACCTGTGACAAGTTTTCCCAAACTGGTCACAGTCGGCTCAGCACCAGATTGATGAAGAATTCAGTACACGTGGGTACGTGAGTGTTAATCCATCTATTAAAACAGCCAGTTACATGCTATTGGTATATTATAACACACAAATATCTATCAAAATCCAAGAAACTATATAGCTATGATGTTTCCCGAAGTGATGACAAATGGGCAATGGTGTTGATTCTGTCCCTCTCTCTCTCTCTATCTCTCTCTTTCCAATACATAACATGAGAAAGAATTGGCAGATATCTTACAGCTCTAACACTAAATTTAGATCTGTCAAATATCTACCATCCTTGATAAATTAGACGCCAGTAAATTCATAACTGTCAAATTTACTCTAGATATGAGCAAGTAGAGTAATTTGACAGATCAAAATATATTCCATCTCTTTCTCATGTTCTTATTTAGAAAGAGAGACTGAAACTAGGTCTAGATACGGGATGACAGAATTGGTGTCGATGTTTATAATACTACTTACCGAAATCTAAGTAAGCGTCGGCGTCAGTAAACATCATGTTGATACCACTGTCTTGAGAGCTGATTGAAGGGTTTTGGCACCACGTCTTCTTGATACACTGTCGACATGCAACATCGGTGCAAGTAATCTCATCGTCTGATAACTTGTTTGAGCTCAGAGATTTAGGCAGGTTTGGAGAGTTAGACGTCGTCACTACTTGGATGATGGTGTCTGGAGTAGAGGTCTCACTAGAGTTGAAGGAAATGCTGTTAGGCCCAGAAGCTTCGTGCGAAGGTGTGCATTGAGATGATTTTATCGGAGATTGCGGTGATCTCTTGCAATAACTATCGTCTTCATCATAGCTTGGAAGCACTGGGCTTGTGGGACATTTTCGTAAACACTTTTCAACAGGCTTTAAATCTAATCCTAATTCCGGACCTGAACCTAATCTCCGCCTACCGTTCTGAGGTGGCGAGCTTTTTCTTGAACAGGAGTTAAACTCTGGAGAAATCATCTCATCTACTTGATTAACCATTTCACGAATCTCATCTTTAACTTCCGAAGCCATTGATCTTGACATCCCCATTAAATATTCTGCTACATCTATGACTGAAACAGATTTTTTCTCGCTATTCTGACTAGATATTGAGTTCATACTAATATTAGACTGTTCAAGCACGTCTGAGTTCTCCAAGATATCGTCCACTTTAGAAATCACTTCGCGTATTTCTGACTTAATTTCTATCGCTATTTCTTTAGTCATCTCTTTGACGTATGCTTGCAGGTCCTCCGATGTGTGAGAAGTGAGCGAAGTAGTTGGAGACGTGCGTCCAACTTGACTGCAATCCGATATTGACGTACTGCTTTGAGTGCTGTACGAGAATGCCCTTCCGGGTGAGATCATTGGGTCGTCTAACGAAAGCAAATCCGTCTGACTTCCACAGTTGCAGAAGGTCATCTCCTTTTCCACTATATTGTTGGGGCTCGTTTCTTTTAAGCCAAGATTCATCTTAGTTTCTGCGCTGAGAGGTACAGGTGGGCTGTCAGATCCTAAGCTGTAGCACCTTGACCTGACCAATAAAGGTGTCGAATTTTGCGGTGCCAATCGTAACGGTGACACCGATTCTCCAACTGCAAACTGCACTGGATGTGAAGTGACGATATCTTCTTTGTGTGTCTCTTTAAGACTAGACTCTCTTGAATAAAAAAGTTTCTGCTTCTGTTTCAGTCTATACATTTGGCAATCGTCTATAGCTGACAGACTAAAATGTCTCGCTGATGCCCCTAAAATTGGCGAAGATGTAATGTGAGACCTCGATAAATGGAGACTCTTTCTCGCACCTGTGTACCCTGACGGGTGGAATGGCACAATATGTTTAACGTTTGCTGAGCGTCCTAATAAAAGGTCGTGAGCTTCTTTGGGTAGCATGAACCATCTTAGATAGTCTATGCGTGGGTTGAAACTGACTTCAGGTTCTGCTGTTGAGCATTTCATAGCTAGCTTTCTTGCTCTGCTGAACAAGTTTCTTGCTGTCTGCAAACATTCTGTGTATGTCTGTGGAAATATTCCTGGACCTGAAAGTAACAAAGTATAACCGTTACACTATATTTTCTGTCTGAGATGTTGAGATCTGAGGTAAACTACGTTATGTCTTTTGCAGTTTGCTTACCAGAAACTTTTCTCTCATGAGACGACATCTTCCCATTTTGGAACCGCAATGAATGCAAAGACTTCGTATCTCTAAGGATTGAACAAGTATGATGCTTCCATTGCCCAGTTTCAGGATTTACGATATACTGAGGGAGGATCTTCCATCCTTCTGTCGCAACCATCTTCAAGGCTTCAAGGACAAAAGCCAGTTCACTCTCAGACATGAAGTATGGTAATGAAACTCTGCAAAATCCAGGCCTAAGATGTTCATTGTGAAGAGGTAGTTCTGGTGCTTTTACGTCACTCATTTTCCGAACCCGCGCGATCTCCTTTTGCCTGCAACAAATAAGAATATTAGCACGTTCAGCTATAAACTATTCAGCCTCAGATACAATTAACGCCTGTATATAACGATCTTAGCGTTCATCAATATCATGTTCGACGCGTGAGATTGTGTAACTCTACTTTCAAATATTAATTTGTACCATTGGTCTATAAAAACGAACGTCAAACGTAATCATAGTATCACTGTACCTAATGTAATAATGTTTCAGGATAACGAGCGCAATGCAGTGCCACGCAGCCCTTTGTGCTTCAAAGTTCTGAGAGGCACTGCAATCGTTTTAGGCTGCCGTTATGTTTGCCATCAGGAAAACGACCCGCTTGTCTCGTTATATAATTTATAATATACAAAATTTTAATAGTCATCCATCCGTACTTCCATAACTATAAAAAATTCAAGTGTAGGAATGTTGGTTTGTCCTTCTTTCGCGCAGCAACGGAGCAACGGGGCGACGTGATTTTTGGCACAGATATTGTTTATGGACCGGAGAGTAGCATAGGCTACTTTTTATCGCGGAAAATTGCATGGTTCCTGTAGGATCGCGGGTGAAAAAGCGGGCTGAAAAGTTAGTTTATTATAAGTTTAATATGTATGATATTATTCTGGTAAAGGCCTGCAATAATGCCTCGCTTGGGTTGTATTGTGTATTTCCCCCTGCAAGCATCTACTCAAGCCATATCGTATTTAATAACCTTATATCACGTCTTACTCTCGATTTACATCGTTACGGTATTAATTCGTAAATGTATTTAAAAGTAAGCCACTTTCGCATCACGCATGTACGTATTCAGTGTGGAATCATTGTCAATTACTGTTTGGCTCTATTCCAGATTTGTAGCATCCGTAGCCAGAAGTAACCGCTTATTATCGACATTGTCCGTCTATTATTTTCATTTATTCTTCGACGTAATGTCTCGTTGTGGACTGTTTTAATATTGATGGAGTTACGCGGCAAGCTACAAATAATAAAAAAAATAAATTCATACGTATTTCAACTAGGAGAGAAATCATATATACTTCAAATTTTACATGGGTAAACGTTTTGACATGGAATTGGTTAACTTGGGAGCTACTTATGTTTAGGGGTATATATAAGTGTCCTATATTTGTGCTCACTCTACTGGGTAGGAAAATCATACGCACGAAGTTACGTCAATTATTGCTTTAATTACGCTATACGAAAAACATGCGAATGAGGGCTGCCATTAGAGCACGCGGTTGCAGGGTGGCGGTACAACTAGCGCCAAATTGCGCGTTATGCCTCGCTTGCAAAATATCAACCTGCAACGTATGCCCCTACATATGTATCTATTTATTGTTATTGCCACAGACAAGTAAATCAATGTCTAAAAAATACTTGAAACGTTTTCAGACTAATATAATATATATTTATATGTAAGGTTATTAGAAAACTCTTCTGCGAGTGTCGGTCTGGGTAGGTACCACCGCATTGCTCGTGAAGTCTGCCGCCAAGCAGTAATGTGCAAGCATTACTGTGTTCCAGTTTGATGAGCAAAGTAGTCAGTGAAATAGCTGAGCTTAATGTAAACAAGCACAATGCAATGCCCCACAGAATTCGATTTAATGAATTATTAAAAGTCGCAGAACCAAATTTATTGTTATGATGCACAAAGTGGCATTTAAGAGGTTGTTAGCATTTTTCCAATGACCCTGTATTATAAATAAATATGGTATTTCACTGTAGTTGTAATATCAAATGTTGCATAAGCAATATTGCTTAAGTTATTGATAGTTATTGCTGACTTTAGCCAGTAGGTACCTAACTCGTGAACTGCATGCGAGGACCGATAAGGAAACAAATGAATGGCGTCATAGTTTAAACCTTGCAGAAATCTAGAATTTATTGTAAACATCGTAAAAACGTTAGAAAAAACATAACAACGTTGCAAAAATCTGTAATGAATACAAGTTCAGAATCCAATATGATAATACAACAGTACGTACTTAACCTATCCGATATGCCCATGATAATAAGTACAATAGTAGGTACTAAACCTATCCCATATACCCATGCATTCCAAAACCAAACCATCCTAAAAGCTGACCCTAATTTTTATTTCATTAGATATCATCTCCTCAGATTCCCAGTGCAAAACACTGGCTCTACAGTGCAGCTGCCGGTAATTAGTTGCTTGGTGACACATTTTCCATTTGAGGATGTTGGCTAGCCAGGCTTTCACTAGAAAATACTCTTCCGCCACGCTAAGGGTATATTATTATGACGACGCTTTACATCAACAAAACTAGGATAAGATTGGATTTGAATTTCCACCCGGCGAGCGACCACGCTACACTGACCGGTCATCACTTCAAGAAATATTTAAATATAATTCATCGAATCTAATTACAACTGAATCTACTCACGCTTCGACATCAAACAACTTTTCATACTCCTTCAGCAGCTGGCTGTCAATCCCCAGGACATCTGACCCATAGTTCAGGTTGCTTTTGAGGCCTCCTCTAGCCTGAATCCCGAAGACATCATTCAGCACCGCGCAGACGAAGTTGTGGTGGAGGAAGGTGCCCCGGGGATGCTTCACCATGAGAGAAAAGATGGGCAGCCGACGGACCGTTGGAGAGACGTTTCCCAAGAGAATGAGCTCAGGGATGTTCTTTATATGAGATATCACTTGTCTGAAACAACATAACGGTATTTTAGATTCTAGAAGAAGGTAGCGGTAGATGATAAAACAGGAACGCTCTGTTGTCAGTTCTCGTGGAAAAGTACATGATATCCATGTCAACAATTCACAGCAAGAATTCTTGGCAAGAACCAAAATTTCCGCGTAAATAATTTAACCTAGCAGAAAATCATAGCAGTAAAATACTTTATTTGGCTTTTTAATTTACCAGTCGAATCAAATTTACTTACTCCCTACTTTCCCTACTGATAGATTTGTCCTTTCACGCAGTAACTTAGCAATAGACAGAAGTAGTTTTTTGGACAAAGATAGTTTAGGGCTGGAGAGTGACATAGGCTGTTTTTTTGGACGAAACTATATTTTTGCGACTGCGGGCCGCATTTACGAATTTGTATAATTATTAGAATGCCCTTAACCGTGACGAGTGGAAGGAGGATATGAAAGCCTTTACATACATCGAATGACAAGCTAAACTAAAAATTATAAATAGAAACGAGTCTGGTGATAGTGATAAAGTTCGATGCAAAGGTTTTTAGAACTAACCTGCAAGGAAAGCCTTATTACCTCTGAGCAAATCTATGATGGATAAAAACATAGTACGTAACTACATCTACTATACCTAGTAGATGTAGGTACGTCTGCTCCGTCCATGTTTGTTGTAACTAACTACAGTAGGAATATTTAAAATAGTAAACAGTGCGTTGTACGTTATTTATGCAAACAGTTAGTGCTTATAAATTAACAACACAAATGCATGGCCAAGGTCTAAACAGATACTTCTACTAACGACTATTGTAACAGCAAACACCACTAATTATTCATTTATAATAATACTAGCGTGGTACAACTGTTTCACTCGCGTGGATATTCCCAGAGATTAATGTGTATTTTCGGTATAAAAAGTAATCTTTGCCCATAAATTGACTCCATCCAAACAATGACGTCGATTCATTGCTCTGGGTCAAAGGACAAAATAACCAACACACTTTCGCATTTAAATATAGTAATACGAAGTAATAACATCAATAATAATTTTAAACGGCATGTATTTATTCCGAGCCAGCGGTTCCTGGAATCACACTTAGTACTTCCTGAATTCCTACTAGGGAATGCCAGTAGAGATAAGTTATACATGCGATTGGAAGACGTGAAAAAGAATTCCTACGATGCATGGAACGTAAAAAGTGCGAGTGTGCCCGAGCGGGAACTTGTGCGACTTTCAATCCGACGCACCATAGTTCGAATCTCAACTCGGCCCGCACCAATGACTTATATTAAGCTATGTGCGGATTATTCACACTCGCTCTACAACAGTGAAAGAAAACATCGTGAGGAAACACGCATGTTCAAGAATCACAAAATTCGAGGACATGTGACATCCACCAAGCCACACTGGGCCCGCGTGGTGGATTATGGCCTATCTCTGAGAGAAGGCCGGTATCCCAGCAGTGGGAGCGTAAGAGGCTGATAATGTATAAAAAGGAAAAATGGAACGAAGATCGTCATTTCCTGTTCACAAGAGTATATGTCTACATTATACCAGTGGCCGGCGCAGTGACCGTCCACTACCATGCAGTGTGTATGTCACCCGGGCTGTCTCCGGAAATTTCATCCACAAGTTAGACGTGTCCCGAATACACAACCGCATGGTTGGGAGTACATATTCTATATTTAGCGTGCCTTGAACTTGGCAGCGTATGCTCGTTGATGAAATTGTTTTTAGGCTTCAGTTAACTGAACTGATTGGTGATTTGTATGGTTTCAGATGAGCAATTTGAACGTGAGTGCTAAATGGGAATCCTAAATTGCGGTATCTATACAAATAGATAAAATTGAAGTTTTTGTTTGTAATATCAAAATAACTACTTAATTTACTACTTAAATGCATATGAAAGTATATAAGGTACCTACAACAAAAACACAATTTTTACAATTTTTGTCTGTCTGTCTGTTTGTTCCGGGTAATCTCCGAAACGGCTGGACCAATTTTGACGGGACTTTCACTGGCAGATAGCTGATGTTATAAGGAGTAACGTAGGTAATTTTTATTTTTGAAAAGAATTAGGGTTCCGCGCAAAAAAATAAAACGCATGAAATCCAATAACGCCGCGCAGGTGAAACCGCAGGCAGCAGCTAGTTTACAAATAAATATGTGAAACGAGATACTCGTTTACGTTTGGCCATAGCAATTGCAGTGCAACGTAGAGCTTTTTAAGACATCTAAGAAGATGTCTTAAAAACTTTGTGACTTAAATATTCTTCTTCATAATGATCATCAGATCGTAAGCAAAGGTATTAACTCTGAACAGATAAAGAAAACAGCTTTTTTCAATTCTCAATAGGCACAGTGCACGACCATCACCACGAAACGGTGTGTATGACCATCAATCCATGGATGTGTGGTCAAACGACCACACGAACATCCTACGATCACGGCATGGTTGCAAAACCATTTTTTGATTCACCAAAAGCTCAGTTCAAAGCTCAGGATAGTAGGATTGAAACCGACTCGACGATCGGCAGACGATCGCAATACCACTAACCATCTTTGGTATATACAAAGCAAAAAGAAAGACAAATCAAAGTGGAAAAGATCACGTAAGTATGTACGCGTCTTGTTTCCTGAAAATTATAACTTGGGTACGTGTCTTCTAGATCTACGTACTCCATTGAATTTTCGGCCACATCTTCGCTTACCATTTAAACAAAGAACGTGTGTTAAAATAAAAATAAATGACTAACGTTATTTAAAAATAATGTGTGATTTGATACAATTGGAATCTATTTTAAAGATATTTGGTTAAATACGACCATTCTACTCGTATTGAAGATGTAACCCAGTTAGCCGTACAATACCTATTCGAAGTATTCACCCCTCAGCACATTCAAAGGCGCGTTTCAACGTCTCAATCGATACGACACGAGTAAACTTGGTATCTATAACGCTAGCATAGTAATTTTACTATGGTTGGTTAAGTTCAATCACAGAATATAGAATAGGTAGTTTCAATCGACGGACATGAAATATACCTACCAGTTTATATTAATACCATTAAATTTATTAAATGTATCATAGTACCTACCATACAATTTAACCATTTATTTTACCTTGAAATCCTATCATAATAATATCCTACTATATCCTACTAATACTATAAATGCGAAAGTGAGTTTGTTGGTTTGTTGGTTTCTCCTTCTTTCACACGGTAACGGAGCAACGGATCGACGTGATTTATGGCATAGTTATAGTTTATGGACAGGAGAGTAACATAGGCTACTTTTTATCCCGGAAAATCCACGGTTCCTGTGGGAACGCGAGTGAAAACCGCGGGCACAAGCTAGTTTATTATATACAAATTTATAGATTGCTTTAATGTAACGTACGTGCATAGAACCCGATTTTTCGGGATGTCAATGAAATAGATCATTATTATTTATATTGTCCCATCATATTTTTGTAAAAGAAAAGACATTTACCTGCAATATTCGTAATTACTCGAAACAAAATTTGGACATTAAAAATATTTTAAATTTAAATACTTATGCACTAAGGAAAGTGTAGAAGGAGGACTTAATTTTATATCGACAATGAAGCTTTTATTTACACTGGAGTTAGGGATTTTTTTCTAATGTATACGAATATCTAATCCAATGTTTACAAAACGGACTTATCGTATTTGTCGACAAGAATAAAGCCCCTAAATGAGGTCACCACATAACCCATGTCAATAAGCGAGCTAGCTCTAAACTTCACCTATTTGGAACGAGTCTGCTTGGCGGATAGCCAACTCGCCGCGAACAGAACAATACCAAGTACAATTAAAGAAGACGCAAGACGTGATGGAAATACTGAAACTACCTTATAACTTTTAGATACCTACTCGTATCTTGATATTGGTATAAAATTAAGCTAACACAACAAAGCTTTTAATTTTTAATATCTATTTGAGTTTTACAGGTACAATGTTAAGCTCTGAGTGGCACTGCAATTATTATAGGCTGGTGTTATAAGGCTCCAGGAGACTCACTCTCTCTCAGTCTTGTTATAAAAACTATAAAAAAAATTAAGTAACAAATTTCACGAGATGATCCTAAACGTAAAAATAAATTTTCTCTGGCTCACAGTTGTTGCTGCCGGAAATCATGTTTCATAGACAAATCGAGTTCCATAACTTTTTTTTCGTAGTTTTGAGTTCTTTTTACATGTTATTGGATAACGAGACGAGCGCGCTTTCGCAAATAACGCTGTGCCAAAATAATTGAATATAATATGTAGACATATGTTATGTACCTACCAGCGTGTAAGTATATTGTTGAACCAGTATCTAAACTCATAATGTACCAATCCATCATATTAATAATACACATGTACACAATCGAAATCGCTCTGATGTCATCGTAAACATCCCTTCGTGATGTCATCCCCCGACATTTACCGCCCCAAGGGCGAAGCGGCGACATTGAGCATTTTAATAACTGCCCATAACATTCCCGTAACTTCCGCCTCTAAATTCCTAACGGCAAATGCTTTCCTTTGATCTTATGTTACTGTCAAAGATTTGATTTTGGATATCGTTGGTCGAATTACAACAGTTACAACGACGCGAAGTACGAATTTTATTTTTGAATCTACGTTTTTTATTATTCATAAGTTTTACCTATTTGTTTAACATCACTCGAACAGGATATTTTTTTACAAACATTTGCATATAAATGAAACTAATACTTCAAGGGTATCCCAAAGTGATTTCAAACACTCGGCCAAGTAACTTTTGGAAAAGTAATTGGTATTCATGAAACATTCTGTTGGGATCCATTTGTTTTCAGGTAAACAGGGTTTGAGTAAGCAATTTATTACAAACAACGTTACAAACATGAAATAGAGACTAAAAGGGCCATTTTTTTTGTCTCGATTTTGTACTAGCGTTTGACTAATATTCTACCCGATTCTAAGTGCCCATGTGGTTGATGGACGTGGGGAAAACGCTATGCCCGTTGCACTAAAGTCAACTACGATAAAACTTATATAAGCAGCGCTTAAACTAACTTCATCTGCACCAACCAGTTTACGTTAAGACACACCTACCTTCCGGCTGATGATGATGATATTATTGTGTATTGAGATACGGCGACATATTTATGTGCATGTATTCATTTTTGTCCTCTCTCCAAAGTGACGCTTCTGTTCTCTATTACGTGAATAAGCCTAAAGATAAAGTTCTGCTTACTTAAGCACTGAGGCCCTTATTTAATTTACTGTGAACGTGCAATCTGGAATACTTCGAGAAATAAATTACATGTTACATGAGATTAGGTTTGAAAGAATCTTTCTTTAACTTTATTCTAAGCTACGCTGATGGAAATGTGTCTCGTATTATAAGCAAACTGGAGATGGAGCATCAATCTTGTGTTGTCTAGGTTTCAAGTTTTTTTTTGCTGTTCGATAACGAGACGAGCTGGTCGTTTGGCCGATGGTAAGCATAACGCGGGCCCATAACGATTGCAGTGCCACTTAGAACTTTGAAACCTAAAAACACAAATGCCGGCACGGCACTGCAGTTCGCTAGTTACAATGAAACATTAGTATAGGTAGGTATAAAGTCTCATAAGCCCAATAATTTCACTAATTACTTTGCTCATCAAATCCAGACACAGTGATGCGTGCACACATCTATTTGCTGGCAAACTTCACGAGCCAAGTGGTGGTACCCACCCGACGGACTCCCGCAGAAGAGTTAGTCTTATCACCTAGATTTTTAAGTGGTTGACATACGAGCTGTAAGATCGCAAGCAATCACTATACCTATCTCTCTCTTTTTAAAAGAAAACCTGTATCCCAGTAGTAAGAACGTAATATGCTGATCTGAGATCAGGGTCTATTTGAGGCGTATGTATGTGATCATTGAAATTTATTTACTTACGAACTATCCTAGCATTTGCGTTAAACCACTACATACAAAGGTAACGTTTGTTATTGTTACAGAAATAATTTAGCTACAAATACCTGTTTATAATAACAAGAGATGGGTGGAACAATAATATTTAACACTGGGTTGAAGCGGTAATAGGTGAAACTGTATGAATACTTATTACTTACTAGAGAAACTCTACTGTCTTTTGTTCTTCTATGTGCGAAAAGCATTTAGCCCGTTTAAATAAATAATGACTGACATTAGTATATTTCCGGATGTAACTTCTTGCATAATTACCTATACTTGGTAAGTTCGTTTATTCATTAATTATATCGCAATATTACACTTTAGAATTGACACCCCATAAACAATGACTTCTTTGTTTACTATTAAAAGACAGCATAAATTTTCTTTATATATTATAGTTTGTGGTGTATACACATTTGTCTCATAGTAACTTCTTTACGTAAGGTTGTTTAAACTCCATAACTAAATATATAAAGAAAAACAGCGTAAGTATTTGTTTTGTGTCTGTGGCATTAATTCCCTTGTAATACCTAAATCCCAAGATTCAGGAAATTCTAGTTAGGATCGGGAGGTCACCCTAATTCACTAAAGTATAGTCATGGTAAGAATACTTTCGTCAGTTTCCAAATTCTTTCTTTTATCACGTAAGGACACTTAGTATACCTTTTGGTCTTACGGCAGTTAGCAGACTAACTGTATAGATTATAATACTATTATTTACTGCAGTGATAATAAAGGTTAAAAAAGCATTCACCTTTGACCAATGTCTAGATTACATCAACATAAAACCTTAATGGCCAGGCTGTTTAGGAAAATAATTCAAATTTGTTTATTTAATTGTCAAAGTCTGTCAATATCACTTGCAACTTCCCACCATGTCCCCATTAATTTTTGTTCATAAATATTATATTACTATAACAGAATCGTCATCACGGTAACGCAATACTGGCATAGACTAGACAAATACGTTCAAGCAAGGAGTCTTAACACAAAACAAATACTGCTCAGACAAAAATAGACCTTAAGGAGACGAATCTTTTCTTACTGTGACTGTACAGCGTAAAGTATGGAGTTACGCGTTGGTGCGATTGGTCTCCTAGAGTAGTATAATATTACTCTTCTCGAAGTTTGTAATTTGACAACACGAGCGACGTCTGCCTAATTAAAAATCATAAAACTTACGACCTTTCAATTTTGAGGTTTTTATTTCATGAACTAAAATAGGAAGTTGATCTACTTTGGGGCTATACTTTACGTTACCGATGATTAGAATAAGAGTATAGACATCCAAGATCTGTGTATGCGATCGTTAAACGAATTTGGGCGTGTTTATTTATAGACACGTGTTCACACAATTTCATTTAGTTCAGTGATGGTCTCTGTCGTTTCAAAACGAATGACATGGTTAGAAATTAACTGGGACAGGGTTAAATGGCTGGGAAGAATCAGAGTGACAGACTGCATTTAAAATTAGGCGATAAGAATGAATTTACGTGTCGAAATATGTTTTCACTGTGTAATACTCGAAACTAAAAAAACAATTTTGGGATTGCAAGCACGAATAAACCCAACCATAAAATTTTGATACAGATATTGATGTTTCGAAAATTGACTTTTTTCTTGATTATCCGCGTATTTATTACACAGCCCGAGTTTAAAGTTGGTATGTTATCTCGAAAGGGGGTCAACATACTCCAGGAGGGCAATCGCGTTAAAAATTATCAACCAAACCGCTACTAAACTATAACCGCTTTACAGCTTTTTGACCGTTTCGTATCGCGCTAATAGTTTTACCAAAAGGTGA
Organism: Crocallis elinguaria; assembly: GCA_907269065.1. Lineage (NCBI taxonomy): Eukaryota > Metazoa > Arthropoda > Insecta > Lepidoptera > Geometridae > Crocallis > Crocallis elinguaria. Next base: position 8,845,020 of record OU026076.1, read on the forward strand.
GACGTTTCTCGACAACAACTGGCAGTTAACGCTGTCAAATGAACGGTGAAAAAAATTCTACACAGGTGAACCGAAACTAAACTACAGTTGGAATCAAACCACAACTAACTCATAACCGTACGCTGTCATTTCAAATTAACGCGATCGGGGTTTTAAAATTTGGAATTTTTCATTGAAGAAAAGACATTTAAAGTTTACATCAAAATTCTACAACAGAACTTCCGGGCAGCCCTAGATCAACTGATTACTTGAACCTATCGGATAATGTTGATTAGAAGAGACTTAGAAACAATTCCAGTTGTGTCATGAAAGAAGCAAACACCACAAACACACTTTAAAATAGAATAGAAAAATATGTATTAAGCTGTCAGGCACTAGCTCCTGCCCGCGGTTTCACCCGCGTGACGATTCTCACCGGAACAGAGCATTTTCAAGGATAAAAAGTAGTCTATTACTCTATTTAGTTTATAGTTCATAAACTAAATCTATGCAAAAAATCACGTAAATACGTTGCGCCGTTTTTTTTTTGTGTTATTTTGTAATGAGACGAGCTGGTCATTTGCCTGATGGTAAGCATAACGCCAGCCCATAACAATTGCAGTGCCACCCAGAACTTTGAAACACAAAGGCCTGCGCGGCACTGCAGTGCGCTCGTTACCCTGAGACATTAGGTATTAAATCTCATAAGCCCAGTAATTTCACTGGATTCCGTTGCTGCGTAAATGAAACACAGTTTCCCATTTACTATTATATACACAATATATAGTAGATACGGATTACAGCTTTAAATAGGCTACTGCTGCAACGCCTGCCACTGATCATAGGATAGTAAAAACCTTTTGAAATTGCTGCATCTATCGATACTAAATATCATTTCAAATAGGACAGACAGCCTAGAGGAAGACATCAACTGCTAGACGATGAAAAATAAATGTCACTAATTGAGTTCTGCGTATTTCTCGACTTATTTGAAAGACATCACTACTTTTTTTTTGGTTGAATGGGTTTATTGCTCTGTATGACATAAAAAAACTACATGTTTTACAACCGAACCAGTTTTAGACGTAATGGGATAGTCTATTTTCTCCGATTGGTGTCACCGGGTTCCGATTTTATTTACAAAACGTTTTCGTAGTAAATTCTAAATGACAAGACTTTAATTGCGCCATATTTGTTTTATCACCTAATATGTTTTGATGTTAGATTTAGATAAGTAGAGTGTATCCTGAGTGAGATGACAGTATGATATGATATGTAAATTACATGATCCAAATATCATTATAATTATATAGTAGTTATAGTGGTGTCAATTCTGTCGTTTCGTACCTAAACCTAAAATTAGTTTCGCTCTCTCTCTCTTTCCAATACATAACATGAGAATGGAAGATGTTTGACAGATCTAAGTTTAGTCTTAGAGCTGTCAGATATGTTCTATCCTTGATAAATTCATTGACGTTAAACTTAGCTTATTAACGTTACACTAGGCAGAATCAAGTGGAATAATTTGACAGGTCTAATATATGTTCCATCTCTTTCTCACATTCTCATTTAGAAAGAGGGATTGTAACTAAAATTAGGATGAGGCATGAGATGATAGAATCGATACTAGTGTGTCTCCAAAAAAGGTTTGTCTCGACTCTTTCGACTCCACACAAATTTTGTAATGTACCTAGGTACTTCCTCATTATAAGTTTATTCGGTTTTAGTTTCGTACTATCAATCTATATGCTCAAAAATATATTTTTATTCCTAATTTTACGTGAAAGGAAAAAAATCTCCTTATGGGATCACTTCGTTGTCCGTCTGTCTGATCAACGCGACCACAGAATAGATAATAAAAAAAGTAATTTTTCGATATAGACATTTCATTCTCAAGAGAAAACGAATTGATTGACATCATAAAAAAACTGGAGTCAACATCCCTATTGACTGGTAGAGCCGATGGTAAAGCGGTTGGTGGAACGTTATGGTAGAGTCGACAAACATCGGCAATTTGCTACGGCCTGGCAACCAAAGCTATTTCAGATGTTAAAGATGTTTGTACAACAACCGAGAGCGAGCGAATAAGAATAATGAGACAAGTGTGATACTCGTATTCTAAAAAAAATATCTATTTGCTTTTAGATCTCAGTCAAATATTGCATCTAGGTAAGAAAAATAAAAATCAAGATACAAGCCAAACTATTTTCTCGCCATCAGGTAATAAATTCCAAACAAAAAAATACCTACAAGTAACAAGAGCTAAGCTAAGCTAAGCTATATTATTATACATTGTAACAGATATTATCTTATTATACATTGAATTGGCTTCAATGTAGCGACATTGAACATGACATGCCAGCGGGCATAGAACTTCCTAGCAGCACAAAGTCGTATTGTTGGTAACCCACCTATAGTCGGGTGCTTGCATAAGGGTACGTCTCCCCTCGTAAAATTATAAGTACAAAAAGCAATATTACTGAATATTGCCTTAGCAAGTAAATTACAAGTCTTTAACTTTTCCTTATTTGACTGACGTGTCCAAGATCAAATGGTTTCTCCGTCCAAAAGCTAAAGCTCAGGGGAGTTACGTTAACCAAGTCAATTCCATTACAAACCTCAAAACACCGCCAAAGGAGCTCAATTAAAACTTACACTCATACTCTTAATCGTAATACAAAACGTTCCTTACCTTCACTTTATCATACACAAGGAAATCGGTAGTCTTAGTCGTAAAGAAATCCTACGATTTTCCTACTTCGAGTGTAGTAAAGAACTGTCAAACTCAAGGTAGATCGCGACCTAACTTAAGGAAGATTCGTTTGTCTCCCAGCCATACTCAAATCGGTAATAATAAAAAAATGGTTTCTGAATAACCTCAATGGACATCTGTTCAAAACACTTTAAAACGAAAAATGACGTTTTTGTGTTCTTGTCGTAATATAATTTGGCTGATTAAATAAAAAATTATAAATGAACGAAAACATGAATGAAAGTTGAAGTTCCGCCAACATTAATAAAAATAATTTCCTTCAAATCATGACGTCATGCCTCAGGATAAAGATGAAAAGAGTCGAAATAGCGACTAAAAATATCGATTGTGAGAATGTATGGAGAACGTCCTTCAGGAAGGCTAGAGTTAGATCCAATGTTTTGTATTACGATTAAGAATATGAGTGTCACTCTCTAACGTAATCTACGTAGGTACTAAAAGTAGGTACTCGTGTAGTGAGTAAGCTTCTCAACCCGTTCCGAAGTTCCGAGTAGCGAGTGACCCATTTAGAGCTGCGTGGAGGGCACACGCATCTGCAATGACCCGGATCCGATTCTGCGGTACTACACTGAGCTAATCTGCGACAAAGCACGCTCGATCTTTGTTTATAAAACTGAATTATTAGCTTTCAAATACTTCTTTTTGAACATTATGTAATGTTGTTTTACGGGAAAACTTTGGTAATAGCCACTTTTTGATAATTGGGATAGATGTTGCGTAGTGGTTATTGGGGTAATGGACTGGACTTTGAAAGCAGTTAAAAGTTTGGTCGATGCAATTGTTTAAAAAAACCGCAAGTGTTTGTATCTGGGTGATGTAAAACCGTGGCTCTTCAATCTTGCCTGATTCGCCAGCTAAAGGTTTTTTTATGTTATTTGGTAACTAGACGAGCTGGTCGTTTGCCTGATGGTAAGCATAACGCCGGCCCATAACAATTGCAGTGTCACCCAGAACTTTGAAACACAAAGGCCTGCGCGGCACTGCAGTGCGCTCGTTTTCCTGAGACAGTAGGTATTATGTTTCATAAGCCCAGTAATTTCACTAGCTACTCTGCTCATCAAACCGGAACACAGTAATGCTTGCACACTACTGCTTGGCGGTAGACTTCACGAGCAAAGCGGTGGTACCAACCAAGACGGACCCTCGCAGAAGAGTTAATCCTAACACTTGTTACAAGTAAAAACAGAAGATTAACTTAGCGATATCACCTATACTAACTAGCTTAAGACTATAGTGTAATTATCAATATCTATAATTATAAACACTACTGATAAGTGTAACTACATCTAACTTGGTTACAAAACAGATGACTAATCTATACAAGCTATTAAGCTTAATTTGTTAGTGGTAGGACTAACTCTTTTGCGAGTCTCCGTCTGGGTTGTTACCACAGCTTTGCTCGTGAAGTCTGCCGCCAAGCAGTAGTGTGCAAGCATTACTGTGTTCCGGTTTGATGAGCAGAGTATCCAGTGAAATTACTGGGCTTATGAGACTTAATACCTAATGTCTCAGGGTAACGAGCGAACTGCAGTGCCGCGCAGGCCTTTGTGTTTCAAAGTTCTGGGTGGCAACTGGCACTACAATTGTTATGGGCCGGCGTTATGCTTACCATCAGCTAAACGACCAGCTCGTCTCGTTACCGAATAACAATAAAAAAAATTAGATAATCCAAAAGTTGTAGGATGTACCCCAGTACCCGTTGACAGCGTACCTTAGCTGGTGTACTATATACTAATTTATAATGTTGTGGAACTCATTAGGAAACGCCTGCTGTTGTCCGTATGGGAGTAATTTGAACAGTAATTGCAATGCTAATGGATATTAATGAATCGGCATTGCCTGACTGTTTTATTGATCCACATTACGATAATATCGTCGACTCATGTTGGGTGCCATTTTATAATTGTTACTCGTGAAACTATTACAGAGGTACGAGCAAAAAGGTCTCGCCTATTTAGAACAATAGAGAAGAACCTAAGAAGAGCTAGGTGGTAGGATTAACTCTTCTGCGAGTGTCCATCTGGGTTGGTACCACCGCTTTGCTCATGATGTCTGCCGCCAAGCAGTAATGTGTAAGTATTACTGTGTTCTAGTTTGATGAGTAGAGTAACCAGTGAAATTACTATGTTATGTCGACGATTATGTTTTCCATTTGAATAAACTTGCGCTAATATCCTTTGTGCTTCTAAGAACTGGGTCGGAAAATAACTTTGTTTTGGAGTATAAAGGGATAAGTTTTTCGTCTTAACCCCAATTCGAGGAATATTAATAATGATAAAGTTTTATGTTCATGTTTTCTGTAATTTTTAACACAGATTCTTCTACAGTGGAGAGACGGCGAGGACTCTGGGAGAATTTGTGATTGCTGCAGTAATTACTGCTAAGTTTAATACAATACTCTATTTCCCATTGCTTGGAAATACCTTCAAAGCCTTTTCACTTGCAAGGGATTTTGTTACAGGCAACATTTGGGAAGAGGAGCATCGGGATGCAACTATACAGTATATTACTGTGGCATATTTTAGGTATCTACCTATGTCTAATAATTTATATATATAATTTATCGTACCATTATGGTAGATACCTATAGCTGTCTAGTTTTTACACAACTGCACAGAAAAGAGTGTAATGTTTTAAGGTTCATGTATGTATGTGAGTTTCTTTATTCCACCAAAGTTTTAAATGCCTGAGCAGACTGGGATGTACAGGCTATCGTTAGAATCCTTGCACCATCCCAAGTGACAATGGCTAAGGCAGTCGTGTTTTTTTATTTAAGCAACTTTTGTTACATCGACTTATTTAATTGTAGCTTTTGCTAAGAATAAACACTTTTTCTTTCTTTCTTTCCATATTCAAGTGCTCGTGTAACCACTTTCAAGAAAACCTGTCTCTAAACACCTATCGTATATGTTCTTGAGGAGATCTATTCCTTTTCTAGGTTTAGCCTGCGTCTCTAGTACTTGTGCTGTTATCTATTCTGTGGTCTAGTTTAGACTTTATTCCCATTTCCCAAAAATACGTCGGGCTAATTTGATGACGCAAATGGGACGGTAAATACTGAGGTGAGAAGGGAAATACGCCAAAAACTAATGTTGACGAAAACCGATTTGACTACTCTTCAATAAGTTTTCGTAAATAGAAAAGATGCAAACGCGGAACTATCAGCGATACCTATTACGTAACTAAAATAGACCGCGAGCCATTTTACGAGCAACTAAATATAAATGCAGTATCTACATTTGTTTTAGATTGTAACAAGCGTGTTCTTGAATCAACTCTTTGATAGAATAACACGCTATTTGCACACTACAATGAAAGAAACTTAGTGAGAACGTGCGCGGATGACTAGTTTTCATTTTGCAATTTTATTTCGCTTGCAGTTACGAATTTTTCTCATCGTAGTGCGCGCTTAGCCTTACGGATTGCATTATTACTCATTAAAATCACAGACCATTTTGCCAGTTTTTTCTTTTATATCAAAAATGTTCTTTGTTAGGTTAGGTTTAATAGGTTTTAATAGGTTTGTTCGATGTCGGCATAATATGTAGTCGGCTCACAAGGCAAGGTCCATAGGCTATAAGTTCTCTCGTAATATCATGCTCTAATCCTACTAATTTTATAAATGCGAAAGTGTGTTTGTTGGTTTGCCCTTCTTTCACGCAGTAACGGAGCAACGGATCGATGTGATTTTTGGCATATATTTAGATTATGGACCAGAAAGTAACATAGGCTACTTTTTATCCCGGAAAAATGCACGGTTTTTGTGGGAACGCGGGTGAAAACCGCGGGCAAAAGTGCACTAGGCATTATAAATAAAAAGCATCTCGGATAAAACTAAGAGCCATCTAAATTAATAATTGTCGGCAAACGCAAATACATCACGAGTGTAGCAAAAAAATAAAATCGAAAATAAAAGTTTTACATCAGCCCATACATCAAATTTATCAGACATCAAAATATTATGATATTCCCGCCTCGGCTCCGTAACACGCGTCTACAGAACACTATTTCAGACATTCAGACTCAATAAAATTAATCTAAATCATCTTGCGAGCAATTTATTTGATATTCGCAACAGCAACGGGCGTATATCATTCTGGCGTGGAACCAGGAAGCCGGGTGATGTAAGATGGTCGGCCACAAGTGGCAAGCCCACGTTCGCGGACATGACGTCCGCAACTTCGCAATCGATGTGTGTTTTTGCTAACACAATGAGCTAAGTTGAACTTTAATCATAGTTGAAAGCGTTATTGGACTTCCTAGGAAGTCTGAAAGTCTATTCTGACCCTGAATACAAAATATAAAAATTGGTTTAAAAAAGCGACGAACCGACTTCAGTGGCAAACTACTGAACCGATTTTGATGAAATTTTCAAAGCTTTTTTAAAGCAATTTTTTGGCATTACATTTACAAAAAATTGAACCTCAATCCTAATCAGTAAGTAAACGACGCGACGGCATTATCACTGATCATCACCATCGCTTCGATAACTTCATACTTAACATTCCTTAACCTTCAATCAGGATAAAACTAGTTCTGGGTTCTAAAACTCATGTTCAAACATTTACCTAAATATAAACGTCTGTTTATTTTTCTCATTGAAGTAACATTGACTCAATGTTGGCTTATTTTAGAAGGACAAACTTATTTTGATGGTCAAGGATTTCTCATATTGTTTTCGGTCGTAAATATAACGACATGTCGTCAGCAGTGTTAACATGTCTATAATTAATATTTAAAGATTATGGGAATCGATGCATTGATTGTCGTTAGTTATTTTACTCTTCTCTTTTTTACAAGCTTTTATTTAACTTGCAATGTTTGTGTATTCTGTGTATTTTGTGTATTCTGTGTATTTTGTGTATTCTGTGTAGTTTGTGTATTCTGTTAGTGGTAGGACTAACTCTTCTGCGAGTGTCCGTCTGGGTTGTTGCCACCGCTTTGCTCGTGAAGTCTGCCGCCAAGCAGTAGTGTGCAAGCATTGCTGTGTTCCGGTTTGATGAGCAGAGATCCAGTGAAAGTACTGGACTTATGAGACTTAATACCTAATGTCTCAGGGTAACGAGCGCACTGAAGTGCCGCGCAGGCCTTTGTGTTACAAAGTTGTGGTTGGCACTGCAATTGTTATGGGCCGGCGTTATGCTTATCATCAGGCAAACGACCAGCTCGTCTCGTTACTCAATACATAATAAAATATATATGTAATATGAATAGTTTGGTTTCCAATTTGCCGTTTTCGTGCATGAGGGAAGAGCCTTAAATTAAAATATCGAGAAACAAAGACGACAAATATTATTTCCACTCGTTAGCATTTCGCATTGTAAAAAAATTGTTAATCGATCGTAACCTTTGTCAAAGTAAAGTATAGAATTGACAGGTACACGTTACCCATACACTCACCACGCTGGCAGCGCGTGATGCCGGCGGCGCCAACTCTTCAGTTTTATTGGCCAACTGCAAACGGCAAATGTTGACGTAGCGTAATCTTAGTGAACAAAACGGTGTTTGATATCTCTGGCTTGGAAAGCTTTTAATGAACTGTGGTAAACATAAAATGATCAGCCTAAAATAGTTTAGTTACTTTTAAACTTTCGCTATTCATAACATTGCTTAGAAGACTCTCGTGACTGTGATCAGCGCAACTTGATCGAAACGTCGAGGTAAATGAATACCTGTGTTTTTTATCGTGATTAAGTCCCGTTCGTAGTTAGTTTCCAATGGCAGCGATGCTGCGTCAATGATGATAGGCTTGGGCAAAAAATATCGATTTACCGATATTTTTGACCGTGATGTATCGATATTTGATATTTATTTTAGAGTAGCTATCGAATTCGTATCGATTTCGACATATTTTTTAAAGCAACTCTGTTTTCTGGTTTCTTATAATATGTTACTGAAAAAAATTCCGCCACAATCTTCATCATTGAATGCTTTTGTTTTGTCTATGGTCTTATTGTTTTAAGTAAATGAGTTTTACATGTGTGCGTGTGATGACGGCCAAATCAATCTCATTGTTTTGTTTTTTGATGGGAATAATATGTATATAAATAAATTAGACGGCTCCGTAGCTAAGTTGGTAGTAACCCTGCCTGCAAAGTGAGGGCTCCCGGGTTCGATTCCCGGCCGGGGCAGATTTTGTGTAAGCATAAAGTTTGTTCTCGGGTCTTGGATGTTTGTGATGTGTATCTGTGTGTGTCCATGCCACCTGCGATACAGGGAATCCTAGTGCGGGGGTATGAGTGTAAGCGTTTATTTATTTAATCATGCATGACAAAAAATGACGATACATCGATATTTTAATATCTACTCAATAATTTCTATCGACACTGTTTAAAAATATCGATACGATAAATATCGATATTTATATGAGCTTGGAGTTTCAGTGAAGGAAAACATCATGACGCAAACAACATGGTGTGGTAGGGTTGATAATGGTCGTCTGGCTAGCACCCTCAAGTTGAAAATCTTTAGTATTTATCTGCGGTCTGTTCCGGTAACTGCACTTGACAACCAGCTCTATTCTAATAAGCCAGGCTGCTATAAGCGCTACTAGCCTTACTTAACAGGTCACTGGATGACACAGAAAGTTCTATACCTCTACTAAAACAGCACATTTTCACACGCTGAGCCATTAAAATAGTTTCCACGCCGCATTGCATGCTGCAGGGGAGCTAAGGACAAAAAGAAACAAGTACTTTCGAAGCGTAGGTGTTTGAAATACTTAGTTTCAACCACTTAGAATAGTAGTTACTTACTACACTACTAAGTATACTAGTTACTTATTTTCGTCTTGCGTTTTAAATTGAAACGAAACAATTTCTTTCAGCGACTAAACGCCTTAAAAATTCTGGTGCCGCCCTACGAACACACTGCACTGATATTAAAATATTTATTATAGCAATGATTTATATGGAATGACGTTGTAAATCCAATGAACTTTTAATTAGAACTTAGTTACAAGCAAGTTCATTAGACTGGTCTGAAATATATTCCATCCCTTTTTCGTCTTATTTGGAAAGAGAGAATGAAACTAAAATTAGATTTAGGTTCAGAATCGAGGGTGTTAATCTCACTCAAAGCTCATCCACACATAATAGAGTCCTGAAGTCGCATACTACTCGATTTATGCGCTCCTTTCTCAGGTATACGTGCAAAATGTGGAACGAGTTCCCTCCACAGGTTTTTCCGCAGTGCTACAAAATGCAGTCATTTAAGATGGGTGTCAAACGAATTCTCAAGGGTCGCGGCAACCACAGAGATCTGTGTTGGCAACGCATTGGCAACGCCCCGGGTGTTGCAAATGTCTATAGGCGACCGCTTATCATCAGGCGGGCCGTTTGATTGCCACCCGTTGACATAAAAAAAACTTAGTAGTACACACAAAATCCTTTAACTCAGATGTAATTAATTTAAGGTCAGCGAAGCACTTTATATATATTTAGTACGAATTACTAAAACGAAGTAAATGCTCGTTGTTATGACAATGTTCTTTGCTCTTCAGATAATTTTCCACTGAGTGTACCCGCGGGAACTCTTGTTTCTCAATTTTACAGCTCTCGGCTCGTGTTTTTTCAGTCTATTTGTATCTCGTATATACAGGATGTATATGTAATAGGGCTCAGTATTCGATCACAATACCGTATTGGGTTGTTAAATAATATAGGAAGTAATTATAAATCCATATCAATAAAAAACATCTACTAAAATGTCATTAGACTTGCAAGGTAATTACGAGAGAATATGGACAGTGATTTGTGCGACTTTCAATCCGACGCACCATAGTTCGAATCTCGACTCGGCCCGCACCAATGACTTATATCAAGTTATGTGCGGATTAATCACACTCGCTCTAAAACGGTGAAGGAAAACATCATAAGGAAACCCGCATGTTCAAGAACCACAAAATTCGAGGACATGTGACATCCACCAAGCCGCACTGGGCCCGCGTGGTGGATTATGTCCCATATCTCTCTCTCAGAGAAGGCCGGTATCCCAGCAGTAGGAGCGTAAGAGGCTGATAATAATTAAAAAAAATAGACACCCTAACGGTAGTCGGTCAATGACACGCGATCCAGCTGTCGATGCCTCCCGCGCAGCTCGAATCAAAATCAGTCCATCTGTTTAGGAGCTACTATGCTACAGACAGACACACAGATACACACCCCTCCTTTTTGCGTCAGGGATTAAATACACAATACGAATCAAGATGCCATACCAAACAAACCTAAACCGAACATCCAATATTGATTACGCATAGAACTTGTGTTTACCCGACGTATGTCATTAAATCGCTGTCAAAGCGCACTCTGTTTGCCGTTTGTATACATACGCTGTCGACAAGCGGTGATTTTCCATTCCCTCGTTTGAAAACATTGGAAAGGCAGAAGTGAAGTCGGGGGCAGTTCATATCGATCAACGCCAAAATTGTTCGGCGATATTGGGGGCAAAAGAAATTAACAAACATGCAATCTTCGTTTTCGATTCGTCGCTAGTCTTCGGCTGGAAGGAATTGACTAGAATTTTCGCTAGTTTTCGTTTTGTAACAACTTTTTTCCTAGGATGTGATTGTGAACAAAATAGAATAGGATTGCATTATTTTGTAATTTTACTTCTCTCGTGAACACACCGCTCTTCAGAGAATCTGATTTGAACGTTACAATAATTGTCATCATGTGCACATATATATAGTTCCGATGGAAACGAAACCCCAAGAGGAAAAACATTCTCTGCTTCAGAAACACCTCATTTCGTATTGTCGAAGGAATGAATTTGGATCTTCAATGAAAATATCTGCGATGTATTGATGTCAAAGTACTACATTGTGCACGATACGTAAACATGCATCCCATTGAGAGTCAGTGATTTTCCTTTGCCTTGCTTCCGATTCGCAAATATTTAAACGAAAACATTAAAGGCACGCCAGGGCCGGAGCTGATCAAAGGAGGGGGAGACTCAAGGCATTCTTTGTTTCAGGTCGCGTAATTTATTGAGCCAAAGGACTAAGTGCCGCCCTTTTCGCATAATTATTTTAGGACGTAAAACTCTTCTGCGTGTGTCTATCTGGGTGGGTACCACCGCAATTCTCTTGTAGTCTGCCGCCAAGTAGTAATTTGCAAACATTACTGTTCCGGTTTGATAAGCAAAGTAGTCAATGAAATTACTGGGCTTCCTAATGTTTTGGGGTAACGAGCGCAATGCAGCGCTGCGCAGGCCTTTAGTGTTTCAAAGTTCGGAGTGACGCTGCAGTTGTTATAGACTGGCGTTATACTTACCGTCATGCAAGCAACCAGGCGCCTAAGCACACTAAACCACAATGGTCAAAATAGTAATGGTTTGCGATCATTGTGACGACAACTGACACTTTTGGTTTCACACAAATATATACATATATGCGTCTGGCCCGGATAGCCAGAAGACGCAGGTTCGAATATTGTTGGAAGCGAAATTTTTGTGATGTATATATTTGTATGAACATCCGCTAGTGTCGGTTAACACTATAAAATATAATTCATAACTTTGGTTTCGCTGGCCACAATGGTGACCGGCCATCACCATTACGCTAATTTGGCAGTTTGGTAAATTTTGGTAAATTTCTCTTCGGCAGTAACAACATACTTGACAGATATGAACTTTTGGCACAATTTACAGCTGTGATGGATAATGACACCACTGCCATCGCAATTTCAGTTGGTTAGCGTGCTTGGCTCCCTGCTCGTCCAAAGGTACGCGGAAAGTGATAAGTGCGTACATGCGCGTAAGGTAATGAATCAACTGTACAATTCGCGGCTTCGTACTCCGACTTACATTCAGACATCTCAAAAAGATTTGATTCTGCTTTTGGAAGGCATCTCAGGGTCGGACCCGCAAATTTTCAAAGGAAACGGACAAAAGCTTCAAGGATATTCCTACGTTCAAGATATTGTACGATTTCATTGAACAAAACAATCAATTGAATTGAGCCTTGCTGTTTCCTATTTTTACGACGCAAGGCCGGGAAGCCGTTGATAAATGGCAGAATAAATCTTTTTCTGTGTCAATTAAAACAGCAATAACATAATCGTTTATGCGTATTTTTTTATTTTTTAGCTGCTGAGTAAATCATCAAGAGATTTAGCACCTTATTTATTTAGAAAGATCTTAAAATGATGACAACATTTCCTATAACATTTCCAATGATGTAATGGTGAAGAAATAGGATGCTAAAGTCAAATATATCGCTCATCACGCGCGCCCACTTTTTGTTGATGTTTTGCACCCAGTTTTTTATTTAGAGATAAAAATTCAAGTCTATGTAAATAGTTAGCAAATTTGATAAGCGCTGTAAAGTGAGTTTTGCCCTTGTTGACGTGTTTAAAATCATTTAGTCTATCCAGTTGCTTGTAAATATTGTTTTTAAAGTTTGTATAACAGTGTGAGTGAAACAAATCATCTTTATTTCTTACTTGGCGATGCTGTCCTGCCTCTCAGCGATGTTCTGAAGACCGACAGCGTCTCGCAGTTGCATTGCAATCGCAGCGCGCACTACTTCCGTCGTCTTCATTTCTTCAATCCTTTCGCTTAGAACCTGTTGGAAATAATAAAATTTCATTTTTATTTTTAGATTCATAAGTGTTATTGCGGGGGAATGGAAGATGACGTTTTATACCCAACGTAGTGGAATAAGGGTAAGGTGATGGTGATGATGACGGGGACGCGAGGAAGAGTCAGGCAAAATGGACAGAGAGTGGAGAAAGTGGTTATGTTGCTGTCCCTCATGATACAACAACCTTAACATGATTTACGCATTGAAGGTACACATAATACCTATCGAATAGAAATTTGGATCAGGCAAATTGATAAGCAAATCGTCAGTTTTGTTTGCGTCGTTTGCTAAGTAATGACAAAAGAATACTGAATAATTCTGATATAAAGCAAGACCAATACGCCATGAGCAAAAGAAAAAGAGCCTGCATACGGAGGATCAAACTGTAGATTAATTAATAATAATCTTAAATCGATTTCAAAAACACCATCAATAATGGTAAAACAAATATTTCTGACGTCAACGTTCAAACTAATAGAAAAGTAAATTATTGTTTGTGCGCTTCTAGAAGAAACCTAGATCTAGGTAATATCTAACCACATTATCGAAGGTAGCTGCATAAAATTGTCACAAAACTGATATTTTATTCATATAGGTACGTTTCCTCCATCAATAAAAGTAGAGTCATACGTACAACTTACAATGGCCCAGATACTTCGCTTACTTTCTGCGTATACTTAGATGAAAACATTGTACGTTTGTGGAGCGTTAAAATTACATTTCCAGATCTTAAGACCGTTAAGACCCAATCGGATGATCTTGTCATAGGTATAAGATAAATTTGGCTGTATCATAAACGATTAGAGAGAATATGAAATGTTCTAAATCTAAAGCTATCTCGCGCTACGGGCGCGCGCGTTGCACGTTCAAGACACATGTATTGCGCGAGGAGCGTGTCTGCTATATTTCGTAACATAGTGCGCCATACGTTTTGTCTCGGTTCGGGCACGCGTCATGTCCGCTTGCTATAATAACTCCCTTTGTGATAGTGAGAGGTGGTCTCTTACTGTTGGCCTCATTAACAAGCTCAAAGTTGCACAACGAGCTATGGAGAGGGCTATGCTCAGGTTTTTCCCGCGTGATAAAATCCTAAACGAGGATATCCGCAGGAGAACGAAAGTAACCGTCATAGCTCTCAAAATTAACACGTTGAAATGGCAATGGGCAGGACACATCACTCGCAGAACCGGTAACCGATGGGGGAGAAAGGTTCTCGAGTAGCGACCACGAAACGGAAGACGTAGTCTCTCGACCTCCCACTAGGTAGACCGATGACCTTGTCAAACCCCGGGGAACCGTTGGATGCAAGAGGCGAGTAGCCGATCCAAGTGGCGTTCTATAGGGGAGGCCTATGTTCAGCAGTGGACGTCTTCTGGCTGATGATCAATGTGATAGAGAGGTCACCTGCCGATCCGTATGTCGACCTTACGAATCCAATACGAATCCTAAGCTTGAGATAAATATTGTGACGCAATGCAACCATAGTGGTGGGTCAATTTCTAGTTCTATTTTAGTACTATAGTAGTAGTGTCGTCACCATCATCAGCTGCAAAACGTCCACTGTTGAACATAGGCCTTTTCCCTATTATGGAGTATGCCATAATTGGCTTGGCAGGCGTCTTGGTGGTCACGGTTGATTATGATGTTAGAAGAAGGTAATACTGCTGCCCGTTGCCTGGACATGGACTTGTCCTTCTCTTACCCCATCATGGCACCTACGGAAAGAGACAAGATGGTCCTATATATACTTTAGAATATTTTAAAAACTCACATCGACATCATCACAATACAACGGTGTGTTTTTAAACACTTCTTGCTTCACCACAGCTACGTACGACCCTTGTACGCCTCCAACGAACTTCTCGCAGTTGAAGAACACTGCATCCTTCTTCACCATCCCTTCTTCTACCCCTGGGAAAGTGGGGTTCATGTCCACCGCTGATGATGGCGCTACTAACCTGGGAAATTGAAAGATTAAAAGTGTCAGAATACTTAAGCCATCCGGAGGTTCCTGACATGGCTTAACGACTGTTTCCTTACAACAATCCGGACCAACAGGTTAACGTGCCCTTGGAAGCTCGGTAGTAGCCAGTTAGATTATTTACTAGCTGTGCCCCGCAGCTTCGCCCACGTAGCCTAAGTTACTCCTTATATGATTGCCTTTTCGAGAATTTGCAGCGCCCACGAATGGTTTAACACCATAATAACTATCTAAGAACCACAGCCGATGAATCACAAACCCTATACAGAAAACCGTATCTAAACATATATGCGTTTTGGAGATAAATGAAAACACTGTGCAGCACACACAAACAACCTCTGACCCCTAACGCGTATACCTTCTCCGTTCCGACGCGGTGAAAATCAGGAGTAAAAAATGTCTATAAAACTTACGTATAGTCCCAGAACGACCAGGCTCCATACTGATGCAGCAGTAGAGTGGTGGCCACGTCGTCAGCCAACACGCCTGTAAGCTTCGAAGCCGCTGCGAAGAAACCGATCATCTTCTTGCCGGTGCCGGAGTACTGCTGCAGCCGCTGTTCTAGATTGTTCAGGTCTATGAAACCTTCCTTGGTTTCTGGGATTTTAACAACCTGGAAAAGATTGTTCAGGTGAGATTTGATGGTATACCAAATGTCTTTCCTTCCCTCTCGTATGTGCAACAAATTATTTAGTTTAACGACCTGATGATAGACCATTTTTTCCGCGATGATGGCTTAGATATTTTGGAGTACACATGTTTTGAATCCTACAAAAAGAATGAACTCGCGGTAAATGAAAACATCGCGGAACAGCCGTAGCTTTGTGGTACGGCATTTTCAAGGAGTCATCTATCTAGGTACCACCTTCATCGATCGCCGAGCACCTACCAGTGTGTTGCGTAAGCTTTTTATATGGGTTACTAGACAAACGCGATCATCGCGTAAATGCATTTCTCAGCACACAGGTATAAAAAGATTGCAGACTGTAGAATAATCAATAAGGTCGACGACCTAAAGCAAATTATTGCATGCCACAACCGTTTATGTACGGAATGGGCTCAGTAATAACCCTAAATTAGAACTTAAATACCAATTTAATAGATTATAAATAATGGCACGATGAGTCAAATGTAAGTGGTCCATTTTTTATGTACCGCGGGTATCGTCATCATAAGCCGGAAGACGTCCACACGAAAAGATAACTACTTTTTTAAATATCAGTTTAGAATAAATATATTATAATTAACAAGACAACCAAATAATTGAGAAATCGAACCAGCTAATGGCCAATGTTACAACACCCGCACCCAACCGTTTTAATAAGACCACATTGAGCAATTCCTCTGCTGGAAATTCATTTCTCGATTTGACAGCAGATCCTCAGCAATTCCTCTAATTTTCATAAAATGGTCAGAATTAGGTAGGCTTAAAACATGCATACGTAAACATAAATGAGAAACACACACATGCGTTCGCTCTGTTGATTATAAATGTAAAAGAAAATTAAGAAAACTCATTTGCCCTTATTAATTATTGACCGAACATTCTATTTCAATCGTTAAAAGTGATAAATTTAATATATCGATCAAAATAATATATCCGGTTGCTTACAGAGTGACGTATTCGGAACGCTCGCGCTGGCTGGATAAACTTTTTTTTTATGGCAGCTGGGTGAACTAAATGTATGTACCTAGGTACTCGAATGTTACGGATCGTGCTTGGTTGGTCAACATAACAACTCAGCGCAAAATTTATAAAGATGTTAATATAAATACATTAGCACGTCCTGTTTCTTCAATTTATTTTTATTTATATCATTTTATTGTTTACGTTGACTTATTTTTGACATTTTGTTCTTTTTGTGGATTATTTATTAAAGTCGTTTCCCTTCCGTGATTACGGTTTATTTTTACACGGTTATAAAGCCGATACTATGCTGTTGCTATTTTTGAAAAGTGTTTTACGATTGTTGTAAAGGAA
Organism: Crocallis elinguaria; assembly: GCA_907269065.1. NCBI lineage: Eukaryota > Metazoa > Arthropoda > Insecta > Lepidoptera > Geometridae > Crocallis > Crocallis elinguaria. The sequence goes on from OU026076.1 coordinate 8,862,316, forward strand.
GGTGTTAAATATTTCAAAAGAAATTTATTTTTATGATTGCGTTGTTAAATATGTTCAATATACAAATTAATATAACTCTTATGGACGATTGCTCCGGAAGTTTCTGCGTATAATCTGTTATTTTTCTACATGGTTTGGTTTTAATTAATCTCGATTAGAAAAACCTTTTATTTTGCCGTCGGGGAGAATTAATCTTCTATTAGGAAACTGCTGCTTGGAAGGGCAACTGGATTGGATGGATTGGAGTGGGGTTTTTATGTAGGTACTAAAATCTCCAGTGGCCTACCTCGCTGCTTGATTAAATAGCTTCGATATTTTCATTAGAACGCACCGGTGCATGCCCAAACACAACGCTCCCCGGAGCTCGAAGTGTGACCAGTGGCGTATTTAAGGATTCAGCGCCCTGGGCCTGCAGGCCCCGCCGCCCCTTTTTTTGACAATTTTAAACTGAATCGTAAGTGACAAAACACAGTTTAACACTGTTCATTAATAAGAGCCTTAGTTAGGTAGTCTTTTTTAAATTTCCTCTGCTTGGACCGCCCCTAGCAGCCTGCCGCCCCGGGCCATGGCCCTTTTGGCCCTTGGGTAAATACACCCCTCTGTGTGACTAGGATACTTACATAATAGTGTTGTCTGGGCTGGGTATGGTAGGCACACCGGATTATCACCAGAACCATATTATCTAACTACAAGTTACAATTAGAAAAATTCAGTGAAATTACTGACACTTTAAAAGGTAGGTACCTAATGTCTCAGGGTAACGAGCGCAATTCAGTGCCGCGCAGGCTTTTGTTTTTCAAAGTTCTGAGTGGCACTGCAATTGTTATGGGCTGTCGTTATGTTTACCATCTGGCAAACGACCTGTTCGTCCCGCTATCCAATAGTATACAAAAAACATTTACGTAGGTACGACAAGTACAGTGTCAAATGCATCATATAGATTTGGAGATATATTCCTGAGATCAATATAAGTCTGATTTTCCTAATCGTCATAATAGCTCTTTAGTAAATTACCTCTATTATCTAAACCCAACCCACCTGTCATATATTTCTAATTTACCTACGTCTTGTTAATTACTTCCTTTCACGATACACCAACACTATACAATAGGGGCTCTTTTGCTCGCATTAATATTTAATTGTAAATGAAAGAGACAGAAACCGTCGAGTTGTACTAGAAATAAGGTCTCCTAAGTTTTGATCTGGTATGGCCATACATAGCCTAGTGGTTAAGGCGTCTGGCCCGGCAAGCCAGAAGACGCAGGTTCGAATCCTGTTGGAAGCGAAATTTTTGTGATGTATATATTTGCGTGATCTGGTATGATTTGCAACAATGCGACCGAGGCACGCGTAATGGACACCAAAAATGTTAAAATAATACCATTTTTGTATTGGATTAATGTTTTCTACTAAATCTGGTTCCAGAGCCAAGAATTAAGATAACAAATGAAGATAGAAAACATGCATGATTATTTTGATTATTTTTCACTCTGTCGACGCTGGCCCAAAATTGCCCGTCTCCTTTTTGATTGCTAAGTTTGAGCCAATAACTTGACCGATGCCAAATATCGCGATCACGTGGTGATGTCCCATATCATGATTTTATATATATCTTCGTTCAATCCGAATTCTACCTTATTTCTACGTAAAGTTCGTACCTAGAGGTTGTTCTGGGAGTTGAGTCGCAATAAGTATCGTGTTCAGGGGCCTTTATACTGCGTCCTTGTTTTTTACTACCTACCCAAGGGCCCCTTAGCCCCGAGGTGACGTTTGTACTATTTGTGGCAAATCTGGGCATTTCATTACGCCCATTCAAGATGTAGTAGATTTTGGTAAGAATAAATGCACATAGAAACCTACACCTGCTCAAAGAATGAGGCTGCAGCTAGTTTAGCAATACAATGGTGCTGTTGATGATGATAAGAAACGTTTAATTAATATATATGTGTTAGAACACTATTTAGCAAAAAGGTATGGTTTTTCACAGAGCTGTATGTGTACAAGTCATATAACTCTTGTTGGTAGGCCACGCAGCAAACCCATCCCTGCCTAATATCACAAATGCTAAAGTGCGTTTGTTGCTCATTCACCCACGCAGCAACGGAACAACAGACCGAGCAACATTTTTGCATAGAGATGGGCCAACATAGGCTACTTTTTATCTCCGAAAAATGTACGGTTTGTGTGGGAATCTTCACACGTTAACTAACGTTTTCTGAGCGAAATATTGAGACTGGTCGGAAAATTTAGATGGTTAGTTACGCAGCTCGCGCACATAACTACTAAATTATGGACTTCACCAAAACGTAAAAGATCTGCTTGAAGCTATCCTTCTATGTATTGTATTTATTCTGAGGATGGGGCGTATTTTTAGCGTAAATGTGAGGTTGGGAACGGAAGGGTGGGTGATAGTAGACGATCTTGGGGCAAAAAGGTCGCCTATGAGTTAAGTTTATGGCTTTTTAGAAATACTGAGTTGTTTTGCTGTTGATCCGACTTAAAAACCGAAATAAATGTATATATGAAAAAGGAGGTTACATAGAAATATACTACACTGTTGTAGGATACACTTTTAAAGTAAATTTCACACAGAAAAATTCTTCTCAAATCAACAAATATTTCTTTAACGGAAAATAAAATAATTGATAAAATTACATCTTGTACAGATTTTCGCAAGCGCTCTTTTACTAGCTAGTAAATAAGTTGTACTAATAACTTATAAACAACTTTCAAAAGGGAGCAGTTTCTAAATCTGATTTTATTTTCCTCTGATGAACCAATGGATTTTTGAATGGATTAAAAATCTATACAAAATAGATTTTTAATCCATTTTCAAATTGAACGTGTTAACGTTAGTAGTTAGATTTACACGTGTTGGCCAGCGTGGCTGCGTGATAGCTGCTGCGCATGTGCTGATAACGAAGGGAATTTGCCGAAGGTACGTATACTATGTACCTACGCTTGTAACTTTGTTTATTTGGGAACCCTAAGTGACTTTCACCTTTGGAAATCTGGCTCCATTTTAGGCAAAAAAACTTAAAGAAAAGATGTCAAAAAGACATCCACATAAAGTTGATTTGCACTACCCTCAAAAGGACTTACTTATTTTAAATTTTGAATCAAAAAATGAAAAAAGTATCTGAAACCAATCTCCATCTTTAGTACTTATATAAGTATAATAATATTGTACACTATTAAGCAGTCCGGGTGTATCAAATTAAGGCACTTTCCAGTTCCACACGATAACACTTATATATACAAACATAAAATATGTGAGATAGTGGGCAAACGCTACGGCATATAAAAAGTACAACAAATACATCCTTACATAGTGATTAGTGATATAAGCACAGATTACCTAAAGTTACTACTTTACTACATACGCCTTGAACTTACGTAATCTATTCACGGTCGCTTTATCGAAGGACTCGACCTTCCGTTCGCAATACCACTACGCAGATACGACACGTCCACACGCAAGTTACCTACTATTGCTGTCTCTCTTTGTCATGTTATAATAAGAACGGATTATTTGACGTCTTTCGCTCCTGCGTTTTTATCAATGACTAGCTTCTGCCCACGGTTTTCACCCGCGTTCCCACAGAAACCGTGCATTTTTCCGGGCCTATGTTATTCTCTGGTTCATAAACTATAACTATGCCAAAAATCACGTCGATCTGTTGCTCCGTTGCTGCGTGAAAGAAGGACAAATCAACAAACCAACAACACACTTTCACACATATTAAGTATGATTAATTTGAAGTATGATGAAAGCCTATTCAAAGCCTAACTGCGGGATGAAAAATCAGCTAAAGTTTTCAATCGGTGAAGGAAAGCTTCGTGATGCAATCATAGCATGGTGGTAGGGTATTTTTCAGAGCTCGATGGGCTAGCTACCATTTCAAAATGCTAAAATCAGCCGCGGAGCACCTTTCAGAGTGTTCGAAAAGCTTTTGATAGACTGTTCCCATTATAAGACCCGCGTATTAACGACCTTTGATCATATAAGATTGTGGTGAAATGCTAGCATGTCAGTGATGAAAAAGGCATTCTTACCTCAGCTCCATACTCTCGCCAAGGTGAAATTTGCAACTCAGTCTCCCTGGAAGAGACAAAGAGCACCGCTTTCTGCGGCCGCAATGCTCGAAGGAACCTCGTAAGGGACGCCCCGAAGACGACCACGTCTTCCGGGAGGGCACCCACTGTGCTGCGGATGATAGCTTTTGATTCTGTCCTGGGAAATTAGAAATTCAATTTAGAATCACCAAAGACCAGATTTACGTTCCACTGCTGTTGGCTATTTTGTATGAATTTCTTCTCGGCAGTAAAGTTTGTTTTCTCCAGAATAACTAAGTGTTTTTACCAGTGGTAGGAGTTAGGACTAACTCTTCAATCGTGATGTGTCTCTATGGGTACCACCGCTTAGCACGTGTAGTGACGAAAATTTTTCTCGTGACCACGATCGTAGATCGTACTATTATGTATTCAATTCAAGAAAGTTAAAAAAGTCACCTGTAAATGTCGCTCTGTCCAGAAGTGTAACTGAGCGCGGTACATTGTGTCGCGTGTATGGGCAACACGTCTCTCGACATGTACTCCTCGATCCATTGCAGAGAGCGACCCGACCCACTGTAGTCGCAATACACCACTGTGGACAAAGGAAATTACATGTTAGACACTGTTATCATAGTACAAACAGAATAGTATGTTATTTTCATAGAGCGCACCTAACGCGGCTTGTTTGTGTGCGGCATACTCACGCATTTCAAGGACAATATCTCACTACCACGACTGCGCTGCTAGTAGATATTGTTATTTTTAAACTCGATATATATCTCGATATATTGGACCGATATCTCGGTGGTGGAAGGTGGTGAATATGCTAAACCTAAATTAGAACTGATTGTCAAATTCGCAGCTGCTGAAATACACCATTCGGCTTTAGGGTTCTTATAGCTAGTTAGACAACAACCACCATGATGACCAAAAGTTCAATATTGTCTTTTTTGATTGATTATTGATTGACCATCTTTCTTATCTGAAGTGATGATATGATGGAAGGTGTTGAGCACTCTAAATCTAAACTTGCAGTAAACCCGGCGGTATTTTTGGGTTGCATTACGACTTTCATTACTTATTTAACATTACGGAACTCTACATTAAAATTGAAAAATACTATAATTATTTTAGCACCTACACGCAATGGATAGAAAAAAGTGCGTGAGAATGTTCTATTATGTCACTGCTCATTATTTACCGTCAAATGAAATTAAATGGACGAGTTGCTATTACGAGTATTACTTCAGTTATTGCCGCAAAAACTCGATTCAAACTCCGAAATATGAAACCTTTCATTTAATTACACAGGCAGTGTAGCGGGTTGGGAAATTTTCCTTGTTTGTGGCTGAAAACATTGGATGTGATGAAAATAAAAAAAATAACCAGTTTAATTGCAGATTCTTCGACATTAATTTAGTCTTCAAAGACGAATTCAAATTAGGAAATTCTGTGGTATATTTCGGTATTTTGCAACCTTTTTATGTGAGTCAAATAAGATATATTCCTAACGTCCCCACTAACTACCCAACAAGCGGGGATCGTGGGACTATAAATTCCCAACGACCCATAGACGTTTTACTATATTTTATCTTATAAAATTACTGGGCTTATGATACTTATTATCTAATGACTCTGGGTAACGAGAGCTCTACGCAATGCAGCACCGCGCAACTCGCAAAGCTTTTGATAGTTCTGAGTGGCACTGATTTGGCTGGTGTTAAGCTTAACCATCAGGCCAACGACCCGCTCGTCTCGTTATCCAATACTTTGAAAGTCCAATGGTATTACACAAAATTCGCAATTGAAATACAACAACAAACACGAAGCCAGAACAAGCGATAGCGCGGACGTGACCCATATTCTCGGTTCAGCGATCACTATTCAATTACATACGAGATAATATAAATAATAAGACGTGCGAGGAAAAATACCTAGAGGTTGGGATAAGAAAACATACTTAGTCTTTATTGAGTCCTTTATTTTAGCCTAGGAGCGAGACTGAGTGAAAGGGTAATGTGGCCTATAGACGATTCTCACTCATTATATTAATCATGTTGTATACACATATTTAGGAATATGGTCTGGTTCTTATGAACCAGACCATATTCCTAAATATATTAGTTTACATTTATATGTTGTATACACATATTTAGGAATATGGTCTGGCTCTAATGAACCAGACCATATTCCTAAATATGTTAGTTTACATTTATATGTAAATTCTATCTAACTATAATATTATTGACTGTATTCTGTTTTGTGTATGAATGAATAAATAAATAAATTATGACCCGACTGCCGATTGAAAGGAGGACCATAATTTTTATGTGTATGTACGTGCGTCTACGCGCGGGTGAAACCGCGGGCAGCAGCTAGTATATTTATAATATTAGTAGGAACAGTGGGAACTAGCGGGGAAGTAGCGACAACAAAGTCGATAAGTGGATAAGTTTACGCTTGTAGTAATTATATTAATTGCCTGTGGAATTTTATAAATATGCACTTCAATAAGATAATTGTTATAGAAGCTATTTGTATTAATATACCTGCAATTATCTTATAAAGATACGATTCTTATTAATTGATAATATGTTTTATTTAAATAAAAGATATAATTTTCGCACAGATTAGTGTTATGTATCTTTGTTCAAGAGGACTAAAGATTATACAAAACAGATAAACAACTATACGTAACTAAACAGGAAATGTATGTATTACTTATCTTTGAAAAGATAATCGACGATACTGTATGGTGCCAAGCCCGTTTGCGAATATGTACGGTCAATATTGTTTAGTACCTAAGGCTGTTTAACACTTTAATTGCTAACTAAGGTTTGGATTTTACTTTATTATTTATTTTATTTTATTTATTATTTGGTTTCTAGCCAGTGTCACTCGGGATGATGTAAGGATTTTAACGATACTCCATACATCCACATCTGTAGAGGCATTTACAAGTTATGGTGGAATAAAGAAACTCACATACATGAACCCTGAACGCATACACTCCTTTTTTGTGCAGTCGTGTAAAAAAGGAGAGATGACTATAATTCTAATTCTTGAAACCATATATTCTAATAAGAATTTAAATCGAATTCTTGACAAATAGCAAGCAAGACATACAAACATAACCTACTTCAAATTTTACCCAGACAGTTGATTCAAGCCATACAAATACAGGGACTCGCACAATTTTTTCGTTGATTAGATAACCATATTTATCTAGATATGCTGTGATAATCGTCTACTGATAAACAATACGCAAATAGAGGGATATGATAGAAATAAGCATATTAGAGTCTAACGAATTTAGCACGATAAGTACCGACTTGTCATACTACGACTTGTGCTACCGTTTCACATCACCGTCGTCAGCCGTAAGACGTCCACTGATGGTAAGCTTGTAGCAGAACATATTTATGACTGTCACCGCTCGGTGACGCTGTACAGGTCGCAGGACCAACATCAGGGTAAAAAAAAATATGACTGTCATAATATAGTTGCCATAATAAAAAAACAAAATAATAAACCACGCCTGACAGGCGTCTTGGTAATCGCAGTAGGTTTTGATATAGACCAAGGAGAAGCTGCTGTCTATCCCATGTGTATTTCCTAAGTCGATTCTCTTCCTGTAGGTACCAACCCACGGGAAGAGAAGTTATGACTGATTACTATGTTGTGTGTGATACCAATTTGGAACGGGCACTTAGAGTCATTTAACTTCCATGAGTGCTTTATTGGGGACCGTGTGAGTAAAGAATTTTGAATTTGAATTTGTATTTTAAATTTAAATTTTCAAGTCCCGGCGTATAAATAGGACCACACGGCAAAAATAAAAAAAAACTCGTACCTACACAAAAATATGCATACAATGTATGTATATACATATAGCTTACAAGGACATCTCTGAACATATGTGCGAATCTATTATATAATACCATAAGGCAACAACTTTATTTAATGTTTATTTAAGGCGATAACTATACGTGTAAAGGTAAATCTTTTGCAAAATAATATTACATACTGTTGGGTAAATAATGTGGACTCATATTTAAGCGTGTACCTATGAGGTATTAAATGAAAACGATCGTGCTTTATACCATGAGCCAATTTAAAATAATAACATTTATGCTTATGGCAATTACGCTGTTTCATTACCAAATATTTTTTTTAATTTATTTCTTGACCTGGATTACTTAAATCAATATGGGTCATGTGTAGTAATCAGTAATATTTATTAGTCTAGTAAAAAGGCTAGCAAAGCATAATAATATTATATGACATAGCCTTTATTTTGCCAGTGGTTTCTCCATTACTGACTAGAAGAGATTTTATCGATAACTTGACCCATTATACTTTAATAATACGATTTTTTCTGTGTCGTTTGTTGGTGGTGTACATACAATAAACCAATTCATTTGAATAAAAAGAGAGATATGACAGATATAAAAAAGTACACTTTTGACAAATACACCACCACTAAAGAATAAACAGCTTAGTAAACAACTTGAAGGAAGATTCTTCGAAAGTAATGAGTGTATACCAAGCAAAATAGAGCAAATAAAAAACATTTAAATACCTATTAGCAGCTAAAGAAACAAGACGAGAAACGACAATTTTTTCCGCAATCAGCTAATCTAATCTCGCGATTCCTCACGTGGCTACAGCGTGTCGTGAATGTTATTTTTTTTCTGATGTTATTGTAGAGAAGAATAATGTCGTGACGACAGCCGCTCGATACTACAGCAAAAATAGAGAGACCTTGATCGTGAGCAACGGGCACCCAACACTATAACCGTAAGTATAGTAGAAACAGAATAGTAAGTTATTTTCGCTGTGTGTTAGAAGAGGCCGGCAGTACATGCTATGCATGTTTCAGTTTTGCTGTCAAAATAACCATGCTTTTGCATGAAGCGCGGATTACGAGACAATACACGCGAAAGCGATGGCTTGAATAAATCCATCAAAAATCCACGAAATAGACAAGAACAGCAATAAAGCCATGAGCCAGATTTAAAACTCTTTCACTACTTGTTTAAGCTCAAAATGACGCTTTAAACTATATGTACCACCGCGTATTTACCGCGGCTTCTGCACTGAACACGCAATGGTTGTGAAACTATTATTTTGAGTAGAGATCGTAGAAGCGGCTGCGTTTCGTCTCTTTCACTACCTCTGATCGTGGTACGATTAGCAGTCGGATTAGATTTCTACTCCTAACTCTCCTGCATAGACTATACGAAATGCGTCAAGCAGTGATCGTGTTTTTTCCATGGTTTTCGTTTGGTCCGTGATTGATGCTTATCCATCAACCATGCATTATAGGTGTACGAACTGCCATAGAGTGAATTTAAACATTCGCGATTAGAAAACATTGTTTAGAAGACTCGTGACCACGATCAATGCAACTTGATCGAAACGTCGAGGTAAATATAAACCTGTGTTTTTATCGCGATTAAGTCCCGTTCTTAAAAGTAAACAATGCCATAGAGTGGTACCGAACGCGGCTTGTATATCCGCGAGCTCACACACCATAAGAAGATTATCTCTGACTGCCACGTGCCACGACTGCCCACGACTGCGCTGCGTCCTGTGAAAATTGTGGATATTGTTCTAGGATAATAATATCTGCGACTGCCATGACTGCGCCGTAAGCCTTGTGGTGCGTGCGTACAGGCACATATAGATACAAGCCGCGTTTCGTTACTACTCTATTAAGATAACATACTTTTCTGACTCTACTATGCTTTAACGATCTGCTGAATAGATAATGAACAGTGATATGTGTTAAATAATAATGTAGCTACTGTGATACAATGTCATGGACAACTTTTATGTGCTCCAACGATGTTATTAAAATTATTTTACACTGTCGTTAATGTCTCACTTTGCTATAATCTTGGAGTAATGATGAAGAATAAATTCTTTACAAAATGTTCGCCTTCATTGCTATCTTTTAAATAAGTTCAGTATAACAATTAAATCTTTATAAGTGGCTTATTGATCTTATTAAAATTTTTGTAATATGTGCATATTTTTCACCATATTTTTCACCATATTTAATGTTAAATTAATTATTATACATATATTGGATATAATAATTCTTTAATTATCTTTATTGGATTTAATAATAATTTCCCTAACTCATTACAACATCAAACTCGTAACAATTTCAATAACAACAAAATACTTCATAAGTCAACACCGCGTGTTATCGTTCAGGAACACATCCGTAACTATCGGCGCCAGAGGCACCAGAATCACATTATTCAGCCAGCCTCACTCACACATACACATAAATCTATTTTATCGCACACATTACCGGGGCCTTGGTGTAGCGCGAAAACGATAGTGGAATTAAAAAAAAACACGCTCGGTTAGTTTTATAGGCTCAGATTCCAAATTTAAAAACTGTTGACGTCAACCTGAAATATTATCCTAACTTTGAAATCTTTAGATGTTGCCATTTCATAAAACAAAAAGTTTGAAAACATGTGCTCTTTGATCTTGGTACTCCATTCTGAAGCGTTTGCTATCGGCTAACCACATGTAACAAAGCAGATTCTTTGTTGTGTTTTTTTACAATTCCAAGTGTTTACTACCAGCTCATGTGTATGTAATAATATACATACATACCTATTTGCCAAATTTTTGCGCGTCGCAAAAACAAAACCATTGTTTTCGTCACCGCAAGGTTAAAATTATACAATATGCCATGTGCTCAATTAATTCAATTCTTGTTATTCAACAAAGCTCATTTATTCGTTTCATACATTATAAATTGAGTCACCAATTCGTTGTTGATAAGTAGTTAATATATTATGAGAATAATTTTACGAAAAAACACTTCACTTGTCCAATATTTGAGCCTCCATTTTTATCATTTTAATTCTTAGGGGAATTAAGAGGTGATGTTTTTTTTATCAATAAATTAAAGTAGCCAAGTAAATAAAAATATCACTTCAAATTTAACTATGTTCGTTCTGGCACATTAAATATAATAAAAAAAAATACGAAGAAACGAAATGTACTTGATTCTATATTTTAGTGATAAAATCTTCACAATCTAATGATGATAATAACTCAGTAGGCATTATGTGTTATTGATGATTGTTATTTTTCACTTTAATATAAATAAATATAGGTAAATTAATAATAATCAATACATAGTAAATACTAACAATTTTTTTTCATACAAACTTCTTACTCCTACAATTATTTGAAGAAATTTGTCGAAAGTATAAGTGTGTATATCATGCAATTGTTCAGATAAAGATTAATATGTAATACGAGTATAAACATAATCATTGTATTATCTAATGATCTAATGTAACTGGCCATCAATAATCCAGTTAGGAAAAAAAAAACAACAACTGGCTGAACAGGCGCCAAATTATAAATAAAACAGTGGTGTTATAACCACAGACTTAATATCTGTGGTTATAACCGGCGTTAATACAAAAAATAGAAAAACATGACAATTCATAACAATCAAAGTTCAAATTTCGATAGGCGACAACGACAAGCAAACCGAAGAACAAGTTCCAACACTGCCTTGACCTTGAGTCGCGGAATTTATGCCAAACACGTGGTCCGTTTATTGGCATATTGATTTTGCTCGCAATCGTAGGCATCGCATTTGTACGAATCAAAACGAATTTAGTAACTCTTGCGTACCTCTTGAGGGACTGAATGATGTATTCATTAATAAATTATTTCATTAATAAAACGAGGGATGATTTTGTTAGAGGTTATGTCATTTCTGGATAGACAAAGAGGATACGAGCAGAAAAAACATAATACACACCTCAATAATACTGAAGACTGTAATCCAAAACTTGTGGACGAAGATAAATAAACGTAATTATTAAATAACATTGAAGATTGATCTGTTCGGTCGCCGAAATTAAAAGGTGGGGGAGACCAAAACATACCTATAAAGCTCATTTTGAATAACAGCTACCAGAAATTATGTAATCAGATAAAATATATAGATACTATAATGCAGTATTGACCTATTTCAAAGCGTTAACGTTGTTTTGTGAATCAATTTTTTAATTATATCCAAAGGTTGAAATATTAAGTCCTTAAGTTTATACTTTCGGTGATAGTATTAGGCTGGTCTGAGTCTAATAGTGTACTATTCTTTAGAGTGTAACTGACACCAGGCGCTGTTCGTAATGGGAGTCTAGTCAAGCTACAAGATTTAACATCCAAGACTCTAACATCTAAAGCATTGTTAAAGATATTTAAATACATTATGGCAGTTTTGAGAACACCTAAAAAAACAGTAAAAAGGAACTTTTTTCATAAAATTATTATGCAGTGTGCTTTTTTCTATCTATAGGAAATTTTATTATTTTGTGTGTAAAAACTTGGAAGTATAATAAATTTATGGAATGGAATAATACAATTTTATGAAGAAAGTCGCGTAAGTAATTAAAATGGTTTCAGAGCCCTGAATGACATTTTCACTTTCAGACAATTTTTAGTGTGAATAAAATGAAGCCCATTTCATCAATGCAAATCACAGCATGATGCAAAATAAACAAAGCCACAGAAGGCGATGGTTTAACACATTTAATTACACTAAAAAAAATTATGTCAGTAGGTATGAACGATGATGCAATGGTTTTATTGTCCTAGACCCTGAAACATGCGTATTAACAGAATCAGTTTCATGAATGAACACGAAAACAACACATTTTAACAATTAAGACAATTTACACAGCGTATCGTAGCGTAGCGGAGCGTACGAAACGTAACAGCACTAGCAACATACTCATTTTTTTAATCTATAACATTATACATTACATTACAAATAAATAAATTTGAAGTGTCTGTTTGTAGGTAATATCAAAATAACAGCTTTTTACTAAATGCATATGAAAGTATATACGATACCTATAACAAAACAACCATATTTTTTTTAATTTTTGCCTGTCTGTCTGTCTGTTTGTTCCGGGTAATCTCCAAACGGCTGGACCGATTTTGATGGGACATTCACTGGCAGATAGCTGATGTTACAAAGAGTAACTTAGGCTACTTTAATTTTAGAAAAAAAAATTCCGGTTCCGCGCATAAAAATAAAACCCATAAAACCCAATATCTCCACGCGGTTGAAACCACGGGCAGCAGCTAGTCTAGATTATAATTCGCTTTTTTACCATTGCATTGTAGTTTCTCGCATGAACACGTGACGATGTGATCCAAGGTAATGAACAAGCTACATAGATCTAGAAATCCAGAACTAGCTCTCAGTGCAGCTGTCGAAGATCAACGATATGTGCTTATTTACTATTGGATGGTAGCTGTCCAAGCGAGCATTAGAAAATGCCCTACTACGAAGCTACAGACCACGACGTTTTCTTTCAAAAGTTTTCTTTCTGAAAGCACAAAATCATCTCAGGATTCGAGAAACATCGACCTCGCCGGCGAGGTGGATTTCTGACTAGATATAATAAGTACAGATTTTTGGGAGTGAGCTTTATTCCGGCGTCGAGTTTTTTGCTTTTCCCTCTCGATGGTATACAGTCTTTAGAACGAGACAACAAGAGTCACTTCAAGTTCCAGAGCGCCCACTTCGGGCTCATGCGAAACAGCTCTAGCGAAATTAGGGCTCACTTCGAAAGTATACACGTATATTTATATTATGTACACTATTTTCTCCTGACCCCCGTATCCCGAAGACAGCCCAAGCCGAGGAAGTACCCCGAAGTGGACCCGTGGTGCCCTTGAGCTAGTCTCCACACCACTGCTTCCAGCGTTTGTTTACACTGTAAAGGTAGGCAGAACAACAGCAAGCTCCTTAAAAAATAAACAGGAAGTGCAAAACATGAGCACAGTAGAAAATTAAAATAAATTAACACAATTGATCTAAATATATGCGAACAATAATAAAAACTTAAGTCCGTGTAAGGAAAATTCCAAGGTATCTAAATGTTTTGATGTTATTGAAAAGGTGAAACTAGAATCGCATACAGATTGCCTAGTTGGCAAAATAAAATGCAGCTCACGTACTCATAGTATTTGTATTATTGTCTGTAAATAACTTTGACTTCTAAGTAGAATTCCCTGTATCTGGCGAATTAGGAACTACGAGGACCATGGTCCCGCACTGTCAACACCCAGACACGGAACAAATTATTTCGCTTCTTTTAAGAACACGAAATTTGTCCCGTTTGCGGGAATCGAATACGCAACCTTTACGCGATACAGGAGTTAAGTCCATCTATCACTCTTAAGAGTTGGCTTACGAAATCACCAAGTCACTATTTGAGTGGCCGATTTCAAAAAGACGTTTTCCGTACACAAACCCCTTTAGCTTACGTACTTTCAAGCCAATATCCTAAATTATATGTTGGAAATCTCTCAGTTGTTATAATACGTTCATTCCCATTCAATAAACTGCTTTCGTACCAGCCTGCGTAACACCATGACGTATCAGCAATGTGTGTTTTCATACTTGGCCAATCAATTTTTAATTCCAAGGCTAATGTTCTCGTCGACTGATGCAGCATTGGCACTCTATCCGGTGATGATCATTCAATGAACTTTACACACGGTTACACGATATATGAACATTGAACATGTATGATGTATGATGATGTCTCAATGTATACGTAATGTGTATGTAATTTTTTAGTGGGAGGACTAACTCTTCTGCGAGTGTCCGTCTGGGTTGTTACCACCGCTTTGCTCGCGAAGTCTGCCGCCAAGCAGTACTGTGCAAACATTACTGTGTTCCGGTTTGATGAGCAGAGTATCCAGTGAAATGACTGGGCTTATGAGACTTAATACCTAATGTCTCAGGGTAACGAGCGTACTGCAGTGCCACGCAGTCCTTTGTGTTTTAAAGTTCTGGGTGGCACTGCAATTGTTATGGGCCGGCGTTATGCTTACCATCAGGCAAACGACCAGCTTGTCTCGTTACCAAATAACATTAAAAAAAAGTTTTTTGATTCAAACGAAGCCATGTTTCATTCACTTGATGTTACGATGCGGTGAAGAGCGCTTGCATAGAAGCTATGCAAGCGATAGAAGAAAAGCTATGCAAGCGACAGAAGAAATCTATTCAATATTAGAAACTCCTAAATTATAGCTAGTACTGGGAAACACAGAAGCTGGTACAGAATCCCTCCTAAACAACATAATGAAGTTAGAAGATAGATAGAGATACCGAAAGGAGAGTTAACAATCAACATAGCTAACGTAATGCCAAACGTCTGGACGTGGGAATCAAGTTGTGTAAGTCCATAACACGCTTTCCCTAATATGAAGACCAATGGACTGGCAAATTTGCCTTATTACACAACTTTGTTGCTGTTAAAAGCTTTGTCATCACAAATGTGAAGACAACGGCAATGCAATCATTTGTAATATAGCAACACAGGTAGAAAGTACACTATAAAAAATAACGTACAAATCAGAGCCAAAACATCATGTACTATATGACTTTGCTAATGCTGTTTGATTTAGCACATTAAACATAAGATATGTATATTATGGAATCCTTTCAATACATTATTATGACTTGAGACTCTTTAACATCGTGGGTGTAAGCGTAGGCGCGATACAAAAACCCGAATGCCAGTTTTTGTGGTGTTATTCTATTTGCCATAGCGGTACATACTGAGCAAGAACCATTAAGAGTGTTAATAGACTGTGCTATTTTAAGTCATATTCTTCCTATGTTAAAGTGAAATCTCGAAGCTGTAGACATATTGTCTGATAAAGCATTACTGGAAAAATATTATGTGAAGAACTTTTAAAGGTTTTTGCTCCGTGATTTAAATTTAGTAAAGATTAGATAGAATTGTATAATTTATTCTAATATTTCATTGCTTTTGCCTCGTTAAAATGGTTTTTTATCATCTTAGTCTTATTTGTTTGTATCCTTATCTATACATATAAATAAAATTCTGTTTGTAATATCCAAATCACAGCTTTTTACTAAATTCATTTGAAAGTATATAAGGTACTTATGACAAAACACGATTTTAAAATTTTTTGTGTTTGTCTGTTTGTTTGTTCCGCCTAATCTCCGAAACGGCTGAAGAATTTTCCTGGCAGGTAGCTGATTTTATAAGGAGTAACTTAGGCTACATGGGCTAAACCGCAGGGCACAGCTAGTTATAAAATTGAGTTCTATTTGTGCATTGGAATCTGGATTATAGTAATTGTTATTCTTAGATACTCCTATTTTATATGAACGTTGAGTAAGTATATGTGCCTACTAAACAAAGACTTGTTTTAGCAACTTCGTATCCTTGAGAACGAGAGTACAAACGTTCCCCTTTGTCCTTCCTCTCCTGTATTGATCGGCGGGACTGGGTCACAATTCTTTCAGGGTCATGTGTGTTTGCTACCCCTCACTCTCTTACAACAACCATTTCCATATCTCCGTCTCTTTTTAATTTGTCCTTGGCAACGAACCCGGAAATTTGAAGCTCTAAGGGACGATCCCAGGCAGTTGGCAAGGATAAACCCCAAATAGGGAACCGGTATTACGCCTCTCTTTTTGACTTAACTTAGAGTAAGTACCTACGTAAACAAATATTGTTTTATGGTTTGTTTACTATGGAGCAGGGAAGGTTTTGAGCGATAAAGGATGGAAAGGATGTTTTCACAAAAGTCAGTTTTGTGTTGAAGAACTTAACAATATTTTGTCAGTGATATTTACCGGTTGACCTAAATATTTTTCTAATATCGCTGAGCCAACAGTTAACAAAAGTTCTACCTATACTAAAATTATTATTGTTTACAAAACTGCCAATCATTCATTATACCTAGATAGGCTTGAACATAACACTAGTGAACTTTGGAACCTAATGTTCAGCTATAACAATAAACCTATCCTACGTTATATACGATACAGTCATTTGAAATATCAAATAGTTCCGTGTTATGTCAAATCTGGACACTTTCCAAGTAGTGGAAACCACATCAAGATGTTTAGGTATGACACGCTACGCTCATTTCGTGGTTGACTTGCATAGCCCTATAAACTATTTGGAACAACCAAAAATAAAAGACATACGAGAACGCGTAAAAGAAAATATAAATATAGCAGGAAATGCAAGTGAAGCGTTTGGAAAAGAAAGTGATTTGTGTTTTTAAAATGTGTTCCCATTTTTCTTTGTAGGAAATATCGTGGGAAAACGTTTTTGTGTAAACGTATGTGATATCAGAGTCCATTGTGTCACATTACAAAAGACTAGACAAAAGAAAAACAACTGTTCATTTAATTTCACAAGACAAAAGATACACTTATGTTAAATGCGCTAAGAAATAACTAGGTACCTAAAGCCTAAGGATTACTTTCTGCGCCCTTCTGTGAATCGAATTATGGATAGCTATAATAGGGAGAGCCAATAACTACAAATACTGTGATCCTACCACATCTAGACACGCAACTACTACTTGTTTTTTTCGTGTACAAGTATTTGTAGTTGAAGAATTTGAAAAAGACTAATGTATAAGAGGACTAAGAGATCTGTGAAGAGAACGTACTGCAGAACTTGCCACTACGTCATAGGTTCTGTCAGCTGTGTACTGTATGTGAAAAAATTTAAAAAATCTATCATAAATATCATCAGACGATAAACATTACCAAAAATAATATCGGCATGCAATAATATTCGTTTATTGTTTAAACAAGAGTATAGAAAGGTGTATAAGAATATAGAAAGTAATAGACTTATTTATATATTTGCTTTATTTGTTTGAATCTCTAGAGCGAACTTGTTCACCATCGTCCAACCCAGTGATCACCAAACAAAGACTTATCCGAATCATTTCGACAGTGAAATCGAACCCTGGCACCACTCCATCTGGCGCTAAGTGGAGCTGGCGGTGGTGATTTTCCGCTTTCCCGATCACTTTATAGACTTACTTTATATATATTACTTTATAGATGGAAATTACACCCGACTTCATGACTGCTGATTTTGCTTAGTTCTAAATCGTTGAAGTTTATTGCCAATTAATTAAAGTTTTTTTTTTTTGTTTTACGATGCCAAAAAAAGGTTAGAGGCACAGACATACTAGAGGTTAAAAAAGATGCTTGCTTCGTCATGCTTATTAAAACATTAGCCAGGATGTCACTGTCAACTAATTTCAATATTTCTACAAGTAATTAAATTATTATGCAACACCATTTAAGCATATAAAGGTATTCCTCATATAAGAAGTGGTAAAACGTGTATATTAAAACGTTGTTAACAGATAGACAAAGGAAACCACTTCAGGAAATTACTCAATTTCAATACAACTGCAATAGAGTCGTATGTGATTCATACTCGTACTTAAGTATTTAGTAGAAATTATTGCAATTACTTCAATGTGCTTAAGAACTGTATATTATATATTTGTAAATCATTTGTTGTTACATTAAACAATGATTAAAACAAAGTAAAATTATTATATGATATTGTTAGAGCTACGCAGAAATATCCAGAGTAATCGCGAAATTAATGTTTAAAAATCTTCCTGTTAAGAAAGATTTGATAATTAAGTACAGCATAACATAGATAGTAAACTCTTTATTTGTACACTACGCTAAAAATACAAAATAAAAAATAAACTTATTTTTGACTTTAAGTGTTCAAAAGGCGGCCTTATCGCTTAAAGTGATTTCTTCCAGACAGTATATGTATTATTCAATGTTTACCGCGGATTTCTATTTGTAATTGGTACAATTAAAATAAAATTAATAAAATCTTGTAACAGATCATAGATCTTCCAAGACTGCAATAAAGCATTATAATGTCAAACAGGTACGCTAGAAAACAATGCAGTTCCATCACCATGATAGCCAATCAACTTGTTTTTCACAAACGCTGACCTTGTTCAATCATTTTAACTGGCCATTACATTTTCAGTCTAATTAAAACGCCAGCATACCACCCCGTAGCCAACCGGAATAACGAAACGCATAACAACACGCAATTACGTACAACAAAACGTATTTACAAATATTTTAAGGTAGGTCATTACATGTCACCAAGAATAAGCGAAGTACTCTCTCCAAGCCAAGTTAATATAACGCTATGCTTAATAAACGACGGAATAGCGGCATAAAAGCAATTCGCGAAATAATTTCCTACCGGTTTGTAAACAATGTTATCCGACTCCCGCGCATAACAATTGGTCGTCATTCACGTTCTAGTGTGCGTCTAACACGTGTTTCAACGCAGCATTATACGTTTACTAACTTTTGCTTATTCTGTAATGTGCTTTAGAGTATTGCAGGTATCAAGTCTACTAGGATACTAGCCCACGTGTTTGGCTATCGCATTTCCCTTACCTTCGCCTACTTACTTTTTCTATGAATACCTTACACGTTTCGGTCTTAAATTTCACGTTTCTTTCTTACAACATTTTCTTATTCTGTGTAATGTCGTATAGGTAATGCAGATTATATTTCAAGTATTTCTACGCCGTGCATTCCACGAGCGCCGCTCTAACAACCCTATCCGATATCGTGAGTTATAAACAAAAACGATCCCAGTTGAATTCCTTGCGGTACTCCCGCGCTTAACCGTTAGTTTATGGGATGCGAATTGATGCGATACGATTGCGTCATTATAAGCAAGTTTTATTAACAGATGAATTAAATTATAAAGGTTTGGAAGTGTAAAGAATATTTTTGATCCATTGATTATATTTTATACAAGTTTTAAGACTTTTAAGTAAGAGAAGCACGGTAACATTTTTGATCCGTCGATAAACTCATATTTTAGTCGCTGAAAGAGCCGTTACTAAAATGGCTGAGTTGATAAGATTTTCGATTTAGAATCGTCGAAGCATTGAATTTGATATGGTGATAGTGGTCTCAGTAGATTTTGAAGCAGATCGAGAAAATGCTGCAGCGCATTTAGTCTTATACGGTACTGACAAACAGATAGGGAGGCCTTATGTGGTCGGTCATATGGTCCCGGTACATGCATATAACGCATATTCTGGAACTAAACAGCTGGAAAAAACAAGTATTTCGAAAGAGTTGGTACAAGAAATATCGTCGTGCATATCAGTAGTCCTATTCTTGCCCTGCGTAACATTAAAGAGGACAAAGTGAGTGAATCACGACGAACACAGTGGAAATATTTTAAATAGGTCAGCACGAGGATGATTGTTCTTCAACGACAAAACGGCATAATACGTGACAAAATTAACATATAAATGAGTAGGTACTAAAAGTTACTGATAATATGCAAGCGTGCGCAGTCTTTAACAATAAGTGATTACCGATTTATTTCGTTATTTGACATAACTAGTTTCAAGCCAAAAAAACTACGGAATCTTAGGGCCTGTGTCACAAGAAAATGTGTATGTTTGTAATCCGAACACTACGCTTTATCTTAAAAGTAGTAGCGAGTAGGTAGTAGAGAATGATCTAACAACTTGATATGGTTACATCCACAGAGATTTAGTTTCGTCACAATGTTTTCCTTCACTGAAACCTTAAGCTCATAGGCTCCTCAAGCTCGACACAACATTTCACTATCACTAAAACATCACCGTCTCATATACAGGGAAACTCGATAACATTCGGGTGTTTTGGCACCCAAAGATGTTTTCTTTTTGAAGGTTATATATTTTTCCATTCTACACTTTAATTCGGGTTATTTTCAGCAATAAATTCCCGGTCGTTAATTAGGTGTTACAGTATAGTGGAGATGTTTTTACAAACTCACTGATTTGTTTTTTTTTATGTTATTTGGTAACGAGACGAGCTGATCGTTTGCCTGATGGCAAGCATAACGCCGGCCCATAACAATTGCAGTGCTACCCAGAACTTTGAAAATTTGAACCACAAAGGCCTGCGCGGCACTGCAGTGCGCTCGTTACCCTGAGACATTAGGTATTAAGTCTCATAAGCCCAGTAATTTCACAGGCTACTCTGCTCATCAAACCGGAACACAGTAATGCTTGCACACTACTGTTTGGCGGCAAACTTCACGAGCAAAGCGATGGTAACAACCCAGACGGACACTCCCACTAACAAATATTTACCTAAAGTTCCCAGTGGGTAAACACTTTATGTCTTTACAAATAAAAAAGAGCCCATATTTTGTTCAATATATGCAATAATATATCCAATTCATTATATCCATATTATGTTCAAATTCTCAGAAGCACTTGTTTACGCAAAGAAAAATATGTCCACGTGGTGAACGATTCCCTTACATCGGTCCCATGTAATCAGACACTTCAATACCTCCCTTGTTGCATAGTAAACAAATCGACATTAATCAAATGGTTATGTTTGTTATGCATATTTGTAAACACTACTGTAAATCTTGAGATAATGTGCACGCGAATGAAGTCTCAAGTTATGATTATTGTAGGAATATTTCGCTGTGCAACCAAACATAAAGATGTTTGGTGTAATTTAATTACGTCGTAATATTCTTAGTATTACAATGTTGGCCGTTTGGACCCGCAGTTCGAAAAGGTCCACCCTTTCTGTGGGTGCCGTAAGAGGCAGCTAAGGAAATAATAGACAGCTAGGGAATGGGCAGCTATCGTTCTCCTCCAATTCAGCAATGCATCCACACATCTACTTGGCAGCAGACTCTCGAGCAAAGCATTGGTACCATTTAAATATCTAATTTATACAAAATTCCAGATCAATTTCAAGTTCAACTCTCAGTAAATGGCCTTTGTGGGAATGTGACTATAATTTTGCCAATGTCACGTATTATAGTACATCAAACGAAAATTCCAGATCTTCGAAGGCTATATTATATGTTTGACATTATCTAAGTGACATTCATAAAGGAGCATCAGCGATAGCATCAGAACAGTATTCTCTTTATCTACTTAGTTGACAATTCTCACGACAGATTTTATCAGTGTATCCTTCAAGATTTGTTTGACTGTGGTTTTTTGCACATATGCTACAGTATATAAGATAATTCTTTGCTAAGTCATTACCTTCAATAATCAAATTGTTTTCTTGCAGGTCATTACATCTTATGTTAAATTATTTATTTAATAATATTTATTATACTATTGAATAAAGTATGTACCGGATCTATGGAAAATAGCTGAAGTTATAATGATAGCCAAACCAGGGAAACCGCCTCATGAAGCAACATCATACAGGCCGATCTCCCTGCTACCTATTATGTCAAAATTATTTGAAAAACTGTTTCTTAAAAGGCTAAAACCAGTTATAGATAGAACTAATCTTATACCAGATCACCAATTTGGCTTCCGTCAGAAACACTCCACTATAGATCAAGTGCATAGAATTACAAATGTTATTGAAGCAGCACTTGAAGAAAAAAAAGTCTGTTCCACTATATTTCTCGACGTAGCCCAAGCTTTTGATAAGGTGTGGCATAAAGGCCTCATATTCAAGCTTAGAAAGATGCTACCAACACAATTTGCTAATATCTTAGAATCTTATATAACAAACAGGGTATTTAGAATAAGACAAGAGGATGCCTACTCAGAACTGAAAGAAATAAAAGCTGGTGTACCACAAGGAAGTGTATTGGGTCCGGTCCTGTACCTACTATACACATGTGATATACCAGAACTAGAAAATAATACCATTGCAACTTTTGCTGACGACACTGCCATAATGGCCTTAGGAAGTACGCATGAAGAAGCAGCTGAAAAGGTGCAATCAGCTGTCAATAGAGTCTACGACTGGACCAAAGAATGGAGGATTAAACTCAATGAATCAAAGTCTATTCATATAGACTTCAGCAATAAAAAACATCAGTATTCTCCAGTTTATATTAATAATAAACTAATTCCATATGAGAATACAGCTAAATATTTAGGCATGACGCTTGATGCAAAACTCCGCTGGAAAGCCCACGTCAAAAAGAAAAAAGATGAGCTAAATCTAAGATTTAAAAGACTGTATTGGCTACTTGGAAAACAATCTAAGCTGTCCACACACAACAAACTTTTGCTATATAGACAAGTCCTGATGCCAGTATGGACTTATGGAATACAGCTATGGGGCTGTACCAAACAGAGCAACATCTTAATGATACAGCGATTCCAGAACAAAGTATTGAGGGAAATTGTTAATGCACCTTGGTACGTAAGAAACGACAACCTCCATCGGGACCTAAAAGTAGAGTTTGTTGACAGCATTATTAAAAAGTATGCAGAAGCTCATCAACATAGACTTCATCATCATGTGAACGTCGAAGCAATTCAGCTTCTTGACCACACGGAAATACTGAGAAGACTAAAAAGAACAAAACCGTTCGAATTAGTGTAGTGTATAGTGTTAAAGTGTTAGTGTTATGTAGTACAAGTGCTATATGTAAAGAACACATGAACAAAGTGTCTTCCCCTTAATAGAGACAATAGGAAAAGTGTTAATGGACACTTTCTTAGACAGTTGATTTAGAAGTTTAAGTTAAATTTAAATTACTTATTAGCCCAATTTGTGGCTAGATTGTATTATAAGTAGGTAACGTTACAAAATGAAACCTAGACAAGGGAAAAAAAAAAAAAAAAACTATTGAATAAGGATACGAAGTGGTCGTTTGGCTGATGGTAAGCATAACCAGCCAGCCCATAACAATTGCAGTGCCACCCAGAACTTTACAGACACAAATGTCTGCGTGGCACTGTTTTGCTATTTTCACCCTGAAATATTATGTATTAAATCTCATAAGCCCAGTAAGTTCGCTGACTACTTTGGTCATTACACTTAAAATACAGTATTACATGCACATTACTGCTTGGCGGCAGACTACACGAGTAAAGCGGTGGTGCAAACTCAGACGGACACTCGCAGAAGAGTTAGTCCTACCGCCTGGTAAAACCTAATGGTAATGGTAATTGATGTTGCTCTTGATCCAAGCAAAAACATTTTGTCCCATTATGAAAAAGACTTTCTTAGTTAATTTTCAAGTAAAATTCGGTAAGATAAAACTTCTGAAGCATTTTAAATATAGATTCCTAAATTGCCCGAACTTGTCCACTTAATAAATACATCCTGGACACTCATGGGTCATTTATCTATTTAAACGATACAGTAGATAGACTTAAGTCTAAAATTAAATTTTAAAGTCTGTCTTCAACAGAATCTACTCGAACCAATGAGCAGAGAAGCTAACGAATACGTTTATAGAAAAAAAACACCAAAGTGTAAACCGCCATCAAAATATAATTAAGTAGGTATACCTATAATTTCGAAAATTTCTGATAGCTCCGAAGAAAAAGTTGTGTTACGTACTTTTGTCACCCTTATGGCACGACGTCTGCACACGCTGTGAACGAATCTTCAGATGTCGACACACGTCACAGATGCACAAATATTTACATTTGTTCACTTCGCCAGACGTTAATTGATGACCCGTGCGTAACATAGATAAGAACGACTTTCGGAAGCGATAAATAATGGAGTGAGCAACAATTGAATCACTTTATGATCCTATAATGAAAATATGAGACGAATTTGTAAAGAAAGAGATTACTTAACAGACAGCTACCTGATGTCACTAATGTGAACAAGTTTGATGAGATAATATGAACGCGTTCATCTGTGGTTGGATGAACAAAATAATATCCCCAGTGTCATTGGGTCAGTGAACCCAGCGACTGGACTTCCTCTTCTGCGGGTCTTAATGGATATCAGCACCTCCAAGTAGTAATGTACAAGTTCTAATAGGTTTCGGTTAGACATGCTTACGTGAGACATGAGACCTATGTTTTAGAATGACGAGCGTGTTCCTGAGCGTGTGAATGCCTGCAGAGTTTTATAAATTCAAAGATTTAGGTGGCACTGCATTCAATGATTTAGGTGGTTGCTTAGGTGATGCATTTTGCAATATTGAATTCGTTACAAAAGAAAAGTGAAAAGATAGGAGTGTAACGTCGAATTTTAAAATGGCAGACGCCGTCCACTTTTTATCGGTCCGGCATCCGAAATTGTGGACATAAACCTCTGAAAGGTGTCAAGATATTAAAATATCATAATATATCAATTTATAATTTCTCCTCTTCACCTTAATCTGATATGTTACTGTATGATTTATTCTTGTCATATCTGTAGCATCTACATTTCTATTCAGTGTAGTGTAGAGTAATTTGTAAATGCTTTCAAAAACATTTAGTCTCTTACTATTAAAATTTTCGTGAGTATCACACATCAACTAGCCATTTTAAGCTACCGGTAATTTTTTTGTATGGTTTTTGAGAGAATATTTAATCTATGTTTTGTCTCTTCCGATTCAGTTTAAAATTGTCAAAGAACAACAAAGACAAAACACAGTTTAGCTAAACCAACGTTTAACGCGGTTTAGAAATAAGAGACAATGTCACAGATTACATAATAATACGACGTGTAATCATCAATTATAATGAACTACTTATCATACATATGTGGATAGATTATTCTCGTGATACACAAAAGATAACAAAGAATTTCATGCCTGTAGGACCTACAAAACCATTAGGTAGTCTTGTTTTAAAAAAATAGCAGTTACAATTTCCAACAAATCTTGCGTATTGTCTTTACAATAGAGACGATATCTAGAGCTCTACAATGGCCAAGTTCCGTGAGATACGATCCCAGCTTCCGAGAACTCTCCCAGTCTAACTGAAACTTATTGTAGGATAGCTTCGTACGCTATAACCTTGTAATGCGTTATAGTAGAGTTTTGTCGTGTTCTGCTATATAATAACGTTGAAGGTTTTTGAATTGAAGTCGAACGCGTTTCATGAATCATATAAATCTAGACAAGGTTCATTTCGCGCAAGGATTTTATCTAAGTATCCTGACAACTTGATCCCCAGCCTGTTGTTATCATTTATGTTGTTTGTTTCCTTTGTGTTTTCTGTTGTTGCATTTTATTTCATTCTTACTTGACTTTGTTTCTGTTATTTTTATAGGTTATCGTTCAATTTATCAACACGGTCTTATGTTGTCAAATTTGAATGATTTTAAATGCTTTAACTTTAAACACACAAAGTCGCTTCATAGAATTTCAGTGTGGAACACGTCTTATTAATTGAAAAGACGTTTAAAAATAGAGAAAAATAGTTAAATCAAATAGATACATTAAAAGTAAGAAATATATATAAATATATATATATATAAATAAATATATATATATATTTATATATATATATATATATATATAAATAGGCCGAAACGTTTTTCTTTGCTTACAAAATATTAAAAAAAAATAACCTTTATTTTATCGTACCAGATTGGTACAATAAACTAAAATAGTGCTAGAACAAAGCTGAACACTTTTCATTAGCGTAGTTGTATCTGAGTATAAATCCGTTCATCCTGGTTTTAACAAAGTTACTAATAAAAGACCGTCGCTGCACGTTCGCAACATTTAAACAATGACGAAAAAATTAGCAACTTGTTGTTGAATGTTGGCATAACCAATTTACACAGTTTGTTAAAAAAACCTTTTTCGGAGTGTGAATACACTTTAAGTTTAACTTGATTTAGAGATGTTCTTCATCAAGACATTTTTTTTATTATTCCCATATTTTTAATGTAATCCTACTATCCTTATAATATTATAAATGCGATGTGTTTGTTCGTTTGTTGATGTGTTGGTTTGTCCTTCTTTCACGCAGTAACGGAGCAACGGATCGACGTGATTTTTGGCATAGATATAGTTTATGGACCGGAGAGTAACATAGGCTACTTTTTGTCCCGGGAAAATGCACGGTTCCTGTGGGAACGTGGATGTAAGCCATGGGCAGAAGCTAGCTAGAAATATATATATTTATTGTATTTTATTATGTCTAGTATTAGAACAAAAGAAATACCTAGTTACCTGACTCACACACTTATATTTATCTCAGGCGGCTCTACAATAAAATACACTGACTAATCCATAATTAATGAAATATAGGAATTTTCCGACCATTTCCTCTTTGCAAGCGACCGCAAATGAATTATTAAAATCTAAAAAACTCGACACTACTCTGCAAGGAATCTCAATAGCTACAGTTATAGGGAACTAATGGCAATTGAGGACAATTATACATCGATTGTATTTATCCTGCTGTTATATTTCTTTGATTAGTCACCTGTTTCTAGGTAGTGTTAGCTGTTTAGTGCATTTTTTATCTCAAGGGTTCCTTGTCAACCTAAATGCTTCAAAAAATGGAGGAGGTTCTCAATTCGGTTGGTATTTTTATTTTATGTTTGTTACCTCATTACTCCGTCATATTTATAAACCGATTTTGAAAATTCTTTCTTTATTGGAAAGGATATACTGTCAGATTGGTCCTATAGAAATTTTATCAAAATCGGTTCAGTAGTTTGGTTTTTACTTCAAAATAACTGAAATTATGTCATCCAAGTAAATATCCAATCCAAGTAAACAAAATTGGTTTTTTTACTTTTTAGTGCATTTTTTCATAGCTGATTTTTCGAAGTCGGTTGTTTTTATGTCACTTTTGTTACATCGACTTGTTACAAAAATGCGTTGTAGAACAAAAGTAGGTAGAAAAGTAAATAAACAAGTAAGTAACGTTTTAAAGCAAGACTGGACTAGCTCAATTATTTATCTGCAATTCTGCAGACATTTATAACCACTCCTACTTCCGTAACCCAAGGAGTCGCGCTTTGCCATGTCGATCGCAATCATGATTGCCATTCATCAACGTAATGAAGTTCACCTTCGTGGATTTCACTGTACTTACATGCAGTGCGCAATTGGGTTGTTGACTGTATTCAAATAAAAATATAATTTTGCCGCGAAACGGTAGTTTTTGTGACAGAAATCCTATTAAACACAATATTTTGGTTTACTTTTAAGGAATTTAATTTAAATTAAATAATCAAAATGTAATCAGATCAATCCGAAGTCACGTGACCTAAAACGCCCGTGACGTCACGGTTTCAATCGGAATGAGTATATATATTTTTTTTGTTTTGTTTTTGGCTCCACGTGATTTGCGCATTTAACTAGTGTCAAGTTATATAAATAATAATATAAATAAATCTCTAGTTTTGGTGCATGAAAGTCGTCAAAGTCACGTTAAAGTTTAGTCTAGGCGCGGTCGAGTCGAAGTGACGCTTCAGTAAATTGGTGGATAGTTTACTGAAGCTTCTATGGAGTTTTGGATAGAATACGAAAATACACGTTTTTCGTCTTTGTACTATTTGCCTTTCACTCATGCAAGTTTATGAACACTTAATGGTTAATAATCCACTATTATTACACATTAACACTCTATAAAACAAAGGTTTTAGTAAATAACACAAAATCAACAACAGCACATTTTCGCATTCCCGCCAAAACTCCAATGAGTATATAGCTCGTTGCGCTTAACTGCTTAGTATTTTAGAGTGATTTCTGTGATTATTTATCTGTGCTGTGAATTCCGCGCCTATTTTTCTAAATTTATTTCGACTCTTGAATATTCTCCCATGATGGAAAGTGGCTTCATAAAGGCAAATAATTCCAATTTGCCGAGAATTGATTGTTTTACGGTGGCCAATTTCTTCTCGACAAACGATAATTTCTGCTCTGCTGAATTTAGAAATGTGAAGACCTCCGTGTAAGTACCTACTTATTATACCAAAAATCATTATTTCTATAACCAACAATGAATATATAACAGTAATCGTAGATTCTAAGATCCAAAGTGTATTAATTAACCAAAGCATATATATAAATCAATAAGCTCAAAAAACATAGAACTCATATTTTAATACATAACAATACATACACAGAAAGCATCGAATGAACTTGTCACTAAACGTAGCACAGACTAGGTAGTAGTGGTTATATTCTCTTTGCTTGTCACTTTACAGTGTTATAGAAAATTACTCTGTGGTAATTGAACACGTGACGTCACTGCCGTTTTGGAGCAAAATTTAAAACGGCATTTTAAATACACGATAATTAAAATATTAGTTGTTTTAAAAAGTAAATTTAAATATTTTGGGTTATATTAGGCCCATACGCATCGTTTTAAACACTTTCCCAAAATCAGTCAACATCCCAATTGTACCTATTCTGGGTCAATTGTTAGAATTATTAAAAAAATAATACTTCTAAAACTGTTTTTTTCAACGGGCCAATAGCCTTTATTAACTAGCTAATATATAAATAAATACTACATCTTCTAACCTAGCTATAAAAACAGTTGGATAATCTGCAAGCCAATGTAGGCCTACAGATAATCCATATGTTCTAGACCACTACCAGTTGGAAGCGTACCCACCATGCTGGCAGCATTACCTCGTTGAACCGCAATGCGATTTATGAAATGGATCATAACATGATCATATCATGATTCGGGCAAACGCACAGTTGTGCTGAAAGAAATATAAAGTAAGCTAAGTAAGTAGTTTTCCATTCTTCACTTCTGACCGGTAGTATCATTGGATATTGTGCTGTATAACAGTACCTACTGTATCTCAACGGCCCTTCTCAGGGATAGAACTCAGCCTCTTTGAGCACGTTGACACGTACAGATCAGCCGTGTTCCGGCATGAATGGCAGACCAAGAGAACAGTGAAGAAAGACTTATCCACACAAGTGTACTAGGAAACTCGCTGTAAACTAAACGAGGAGATATCGACCGGGAAACCCATTGAATTATGAATGAACAAGCGGCCAGTCATGAATCGTCAATGATAGCAATTGTTTTGTGCGAAGATATTCGTAGGTAGTTCACTGTTTTAAGACTATCTTTCTTGAATGGGACAGCTTCTAAGATTATTCCCTATCAATATCTCCGTAGCTTAGTTGGTAGTAACCCTGCCTGCAAAACAAAGGGCCCGGGTTCGATTCCCGGCCGGGACAGATTTTGTGTGGACATAAACAAGGAACATAAAATTTGTTCTTGTGTCTTGGATGTTTGTGATGTGTATATGTGCCACCTGTGACACAGGGAATCCTACGAAGTGGTATGAATGTGCGTAATATTATTAACTAGCTTCTGCCCGCGTGGTCTTGATAGTATAAGTAGCCTATGTGCTATTCCAGAACCTAAACTATCTACATTCCAAATTTCATCAAAATCGGTTTAGTATAGTTACGGAGACACGTGTTAACAAACATTCACACACACAAACACACACAAAAACAAGTAACAAAGGTTACTTTTCATCCCGGAAAATGCATGGTTCCTGTGGGTGAAAGCGCAGGCCGTAGTATACAATAACTCTATATAAATACTATAGTAGGTGAGGAGTAGGCGAACAAAACGTCACTTTTCCACTTTTAATTTTTTTACAGAAACTAAAAAAGTATTTTGAAGGAGTAGTTGTGTTTCGAAGTCGATTTTCTACCATAAAAAAGCTTTTTGTCGAGATTTTAACGCATGAAACGATGTGTCTCAGGGTTGCCAACACGAATCAATCAAAAAAATAAAAACGTTATAAAATGGAAAAGTGACGTTTTGTTCGCCTACTCCTCAGGTATAGCAAGACGTTCAAACTAAGCATGTTTTTTGGGATTCTGAATGTGCTCTAAGTTACCGGTCTGTGCTTTCTTGTGTTATATGTTTTTATATACCTGTCTATCACGTTTTTCTTTCCATATAATGTACTAGCTGTATAGGGAAGTGGTTTCAGCACCAATGGTGTTTTGACCGTATGCGCGTATTATAAACAGCGCGCCGGAACATATCACAACTGTTTAGAAAGTTAAACATGAAAGGAGATTCGTGCGCATTGTCTATTCAATGTTGATTTTATACAGGACGCAATGTTTACACACCCATAACTTTGGTATGATTAGAGAAGAGGTAGCTTCACCCAGCCGTGGAAGTTATAAGTTTCCCAAATTTTCCTCAAACTTCGATATTTAAACAAGCAAGCAAAAAACAATACAATTATATGATATACTTATGTAAACACCAATATTTACAATATTTAGTACATACAATAATTTTTTCATACTATTTAATAACGAGACGAGCTGGTTTGCCTGATGTTAAACATAACCGCGCCGCGCCGGCCCATAACAATTGCAGTGCCATTCGGAATTTTTAAAACAAAAAGGCCTGCGCGGTACTGCCTTGCCCTCGTTACCCTGTATTAAGTCTCATAAGCCCAGTAATTTCACTGACTAATTTTCTCATCACCGGAACACAATAATGCTTGCACATTACTGCTTGGCGGCAGAGTTCGCGAGCGAAGCGGTGTTACCAACCTAGACCGACACTCACAGAAGTAGATTTTTTCTTACTTGCTTAATATTGAAATGCAAATCAACACAATATTAGAACCACAATTTAATAATACTTATAATAACAAAACAGAGAGAGACCAGAAGGGACACTTTAATACTTGGCGAGCTAAAACAGTCACGTGAGCCAACGTCACCCGCGTCAAGGAAATATCAGACTGTTACAAAGGGAGAGAGTATTCTTAAAGTCTTCTTCTTGTTTAGTGTAATAATCGTAGAATACAATAGGGACACGTTAGACCATAAATCTAGAACAATAAACAAGTGCCGACGCATTCCGATATAATTTTAGCGCACCCTGTACATTTTGGCATGCGACGAA
The DNA here is from genome assembly GCA_907269065.1 of Crocallis elinguaria. Lineage (NCBI taxonomy): Eukaryota > Metazoa > Arthropoda > Insecta > Lepidoptera > Geometridae > Crocallis > Crocallis elinguaria. The sequence continues at coordinate 8,893,861 of OU026076.1, forward strand.
GGAGAATGGAAACACAAGAGTGCTATAAATAACGATAGTTAGAATCATAAAAGCACGATGCCAACGAGTCTGGTCAAGACATGTGAGATTAGAATTATGGAAAGACCATCAACAAAGCAAGAGACTAATTAACACTTCCATATACATGTTATGCTGTTGGTTGGTACTAAACTAAAAAGAAAACAAAAACAATGAAGAATCAGCGAACCAGAAGTGAAACAAAAATAAGTGTAGCAATAAAAAACAAATACAATAACTGATATCAAAAAAGTAGCGTAAACAGCAAAATATCAAATGACAATAACAAATAAATTTTTACCTACATTGAAGCGTACCTAGAAAGGCTAGAAATGCATGGCTAGCTACTAAAATATTAAGGCCGATTTTGTTTATAGGAACTGCGGCGTAATTTCGACACTTCGAATATATGCAATTTCCTTACAATGCATCTTATCAAAATGAGTTATGGAGTTGTTTGTGTCGATGCCAAAAAATCAATTCAATTTACGACATATACGATGAGTTAGAAATATGAGTTTAAAAAAGAACTAAGCCTAAATTAAATCTATAAAAACCTGCTTGAGTTTCGATATAAAAAAAGTTCAGATGAACATCACAAGAGATAGCAACGGGCGACAAAAAAATTGCAATTTAAAAGTAACGTTGGCTCTTCCATTGTACACTTCGCAAAAAACCGTAGTCAAAAATAGCGATGATGTAATATACTTGGTAGTCATAGTGCTATTCCTTATCTAGAATCAATCTCTTGGAACTAGTGACTTTTCTATAACATCCAGTGAATAAAATTACAGCGCATAGACGCTTATCAAGCCATAATATCTAATTAAGTACGTGTTTAAAATTATGTAGAGTTAGTCAGTGACCGTTTGTTCTGGGTCATCGACCTCTGGGCGACAGGCTGTCTGCCGAAACATTATAATCTATGAACACTTTCGGTCACCTACGTTATTTGTCTAGTGGTTTTATTACCCTCAATGAAACACTAAAAGTTATAGATAATAATTTACTGAGCATGGCTGACGATTATCAATTGAATCTACATTCTAACGCCTCAGAGTCTCAAGACGCTGGAAAAGAGATGGAAACCGTTCAAGTCACAGATTATTTAGCCTGTATAGTCTTTGGTTCAAGTAATATATTACCTATAATATAATAAATAAATATAAGGAACCTTTTCACCAACCCTAGAGGACGCCTAAATCGGATGCCTGATATTTAGGAGTTGTCTATGGCAAAAAATGTTTCACCAACCGTTAGGAGTTTTATAACGGTTTATACTTCGGACTATGCATAGTTGCATACATTAGGAGTTACTTAGTTAGGCGTCACCTTATTCGTTGTTAATGAAAACCGCCATAAGAACAATTACAATTAGATACATATAAACAAACATATATGTTAGATACTGAAATATAAATGAGGTCCTATATCAACCGAAAAGTTTTGCAAATGGTAACTTGTAATGAGTTAAGCTACATAGTATAGACAAACGTACATAACTATAGTTTATTAACAAGATTAGTTTAATGGTACATTATATAGTATATTGTTATATGTTACTCTGGTCCGGCTGTCACTAAGTTTATGTAACTGATAGACTAAGTTTTGGTTAGGTAAATACAACAAAACCTTTTATCAGTGTCTCTTTACCGTTTGCTATCATCAATTCATCACTAACCACATCGTCTTTTTATATGTGTTCTGCGGTTGGGATGAAGAAATCTTCTAGATACCCACTGACTAGCCTTGTAGATATCCTATTCTTTATTTTAAGAGATGATTTTTAACCAATCAAACCCCCTGATGGTTTCAGAGCTAGATTAAAGATTTACATAATTATATCCAAAGAAACGCATCGGTTCCTCACTAAAACTATGCCTAACACCGTCTTAGGAGCAGCTCCTCTTAAGCCATGCGACTACGTCGTCCTTTCTTCTTGAACTAGCTTGGACATAGGGTAGAGCTCCACATCCGACCACCTACAAACCCAAGATCAAAAGGAGCGCTAAGTTTTATAAAGCTTCGCAGGTTCACATTTAGGTAAACTAGTTTACTACGATAGCAAAAATATCAACAGCAAAATTTATATATCACTAGACCTTTTAAAGTGACGTAATTAATAGTTGAAAGCACTTTGGACTGCCGTGTGATGTCCAGCTAAAAGGGAAAATGACCTAATTGCATTACGCCGGCAGCACTCTGCCTGCAAATGAATTAACTACTCGTAGAACTAACCATACCTATCTATAACGATATACCTTCCTATTCGCTCTCGAAACAATTTGAACTGGCGTTTGACTAAAATAAGAAGTATTTTTGAGACTAATAAAATAATGAATACGATAGTCGCAAGGATAATTATGTAAGCAAATATTTTTGAATTGAATTATTCTGTTATGTGTCCTATGTCGATTCGAAAGCTGATTCTGGCACAACGCAACTAGATCAAAGAATATATCTGAGATAAGATTTATTTGACTTTATATATCTAGTGGTGAGTGGTCCCGCAATAATCTCAAGCCCTCCAGTTCCTATATCTCTCATAGGATATAGAAACAGGGCACTAACCTAGCAATTGGTTAGAATTGACCAGATGTCGTCAACCTTTGATGAAGCCGGCTGACACTCTACACCTCCCATGACAATGTCACTTTTAATTACAGCATATTTTGTTGGCAAAAAAACGCATTTATTATTAGCTGTGACGTTTCTGAGCGGTAGACTGACTGACGCCTAGGTTCGGTGAACTCTCGATGTTAGATTGATGGTATATTTTTTTGACCACTGTTGAATGTTTTTGCAATTCGAGTAGTTGCGACAGGAAAACATGTGTTGGTATGTGTGAGAAGGTTTTTTTGCGAGTATAAAAACAGCATCTACTTTTGGTAGCGTTGATTGTGGCAGACTCTTTGTGTGGTGCTTTTCATTGCTTGTGCTCCTTTTTAGGTCCATTTTGAAAATGATTTACGTTGCTTCGACCTGTCAAGGACGACAAATATTTGTGCACAGGAAAACAACGTTTATTGCGTTTTTGGTGTTATTTTGGTCCTTGAAGATAAAGGTGATTATTATAATAGCCAACACTATTATTGTTACAATGCCATTTTCCCAGGTACCGATACAGATATAGAGTATCTAAAATACTTATCGAGATTAGATGATAGATGATGAATTAAAAATAGATTTATAGAATGCAAAAGCTGTAATGACGAGCAGCGAGCAGTCAAGTTTTTATAGTCGTTTTTGAATTATGATAAGTTGTGCCCATTTTTTGCCCACGGACTACCAAATTTGATTAAGTAGTTTGAATTCAGCTGTACTTTTAAGATATTCTAAAATTATAGAATTATAACTAAAGAAGTGGAAATGATCCACTTATATCTTATCCACGTTTGATGTCTAGAATATAATAATAGTAGAAACAGATAAGTATATTTTGTTCAATAGCCGCTCTATTCAAGAAAATATACTTATCTGTTCTACTGTTGTATGTGTGCGTAATAGTGCGCACACATACAAGCCACATACAAAAATGTATGATATCTATGAAGATATCATACTGTTCTGTTTCTATTATGATATAATGCTACCTTTGATCTACAATCAATAAACTCAAGAGCAAAAAATATTCCGTTACTCTCATATACGAAAACGATAACCACCAGTTTAAACGGTATGGGTCAGATTAGTGGGTGTACTTGATTTTGTTTCATACATTATACTAAAATTATTGAATGAGAAGTCGCCCACGGGTTAATTAGCTTAGAAAGTGATCTTTTCGTAACGACTCCTTCAAGAAATTGGATCATCACCGTCGTGTAGTTGTTTAGCGGAATTAACTTGTTGCTTGTTAGATTCCCGATACGGTCCCAATATTTATATACACAAAAGCTAGAATTTTTTCGTGTCTAAGGGGCAGCCTTTGCACCTGGGTGACATCACCCAGGTGCACATAGTGGAATAAACCTGTGCATCACGTGAGAAAGTGACTAAACGCTGACAAACGAAGTCGACGAAAAATTGTGAAAAAGAATTAGTGAGTGATTCTTTTTTCATTATAAATGCACTAGCTTCTGCCCGCGGTTTTCACCCGCGTTCCCATAGGAACCGTGCATTTTTCCGGGATAAAAAGTAGCCTATGTTACTCTCCGGTCCATAAACTATATCTATGCCAAATATCACGTCGATCCGTTGCTCCGTTTTTGCGTAAAAGAAGGAAAAACCAACAAACACATTTTCGCATTTATAATTATAAATGCATTTCTCTACATCACTCAGACGACCGCTCCATCTTGTAATATTATCACCTCACGTCTCGTGCCAAAATCTCGTTTTTCGAATAAATAAAAAATCGCAGTTTTGACAGGTCATCGAACTTTTGGTCCACTTCCACCACGTCAACGCATAATTAACAGCCGAGAGATTTAAATATCTTTTTTAATTATTTTCTTTATTTTTCGTTTAACTAATTACCCGTGGAATATGATCTACTTCCTAGAAGTTGTAGTTGTTCACATGCGGTTGTTTCATTCATTTTCCTGTTGCTACTCAAAAAAACTAAGTACCTAGAATCTAGCGCCCTTAGAAATAGCGCCTCATAAAAGCTCAATAAGATAATCTATGCTTTAAACTGCTCTGTCAACTTCTCGTTGACGGAAGCTGTTACGCGTGAAAACGAGACAAAACACTTTCTATAAGTAAGTTACGGAACGTTTATGAATAAGGGGGTAAGTGTAAAATATTTCTACACTAGCTATCGCCTACATTTCAGCCGCTAGGAAATTCCCACATGAATCTTCCACTACTACCGAAACGACACCGCAGGTAACACTAATCAACCTAGTCATATGTCAACCTTAACCTTCCTACCGCAAATAACCCACTGCAAATCCTTAACCTTGCTTAATACCTACTGTAAATGCTTTAAAGTAGGTCACGTATTTATTTCAATAACTTAATAGCTTTAAGCATGATATTTTGTCTCGTTTTCCCTAAACCTCGACAAAACGGAAGAGTTGCCAAATATGGCTGCACGTAATGCCATCCGCAGACAAACGAAATATGATCCTGAGTAATGTGCCATTTTTGGCTAACAAAGTCGTAAAGCTGACTGCACACGCTGATGGTGGGCGGAATGGTCATATATGTTTTTATTAAAATACTAGCTGCTGCCGCGGTTTCACCTGCGCGGATATATTGGATATTATGGTTTTTATTTTTTTTCGCGGAACCTAATTATTTTTCTAAAATTAAAGTAGCTTAAGTTACTCCTTGTAACATCAGCTATCTGCCAGTGAAAGTCCCGTCAAAATCGGTCCAGCCGTTTCGGAGATTACCCGGCACAAACAGACTGACAGACAGAAATTGTACAAATGGTTGTTGTGTTATAGGTACCGTATATACTTTCATATGCATTTAGGAAAAACCTGTTATTTTGATATTACAAACAGATACTTCAATTTTATTTATTTGTATAGATAACATATTACCGGGATTATTGTTGAAAGATGAGCACCCGATATTTCGACACTGTTGCAAGCATCGTGATCTCGAGAATACTGGCGAACAGCAGGTGGATGGTAAAATAATTACGCGCAGACAAAAAAATTCGCGATCTTGCACCGTTGTTATAAATTATAACGATATTAGAGGTAATTTTTTTTTTCTATTGATCCGTGTCGTGTATCACCTGTATATTTACTTCTTTAAAAATTGATACCGTTTACGTATACATCTATACAAATAAATAAAAATGAAGTGTCTGTTTGTAATATCAAAATAACAGCTTTTTACTAAATACATACAAAAGTATATACGGTACCTATAACAAAACAACCATTTTTAAAATTATTGTCTGTCTGTGTGTTTGTTCCGGGTAATCTCCAAAACGGCTGGACCGATTTTGACGGGACTTTCACTGGCAGATAGCTGATGTTACAAGGCGTAACTTAGGCTACATTTATTTTAGAAAAATTATTAGGGTTACGTGCAAAAAAATAAAACCCATGAAATCCAATATCTCCACGCGGGTGAAACCGCGTGCAGCAGCTAGACTTGTATATGATAGCTTTTGCCTGGTTATACTATTATCTATTCAAACATCAGTAACAAAAAACAAACAATAAACTTTACCTCTTTTTAATACTAACATAGATTTCAAGTGAGCACACAGCCTAACATCTAAATAAAGCAACTTACTCATTGTCATTACCAACTACTTTTCTATAACTGAAGCTAAAGGCGGACTTGTTCACCAAGTTCATTTCCGTGAGATTATTATGCAACTAGTAATCAGTTGGCATCAGCGGACGATAACTGGCAAGTTTATTGCCAAATGTAATCGTATAAGCGATTTAAATGATAGCGCTTATAACGAACGGATGGAGGTCGTTGATAAAGTTTTAGGCCAGATTTGCAAATTTTGCCACACTTTAGGTGCATCATTATCATCATCATCATCATGAGCCGGAAGACGTCCTCTGCTGAACGTAGGTCTGTCCCATTTTCGTGAGGACGTCCACTGCTGAACGTATTATGTATGCCCCATTTTCAGCTAGTCTTTCGTTATTTAAAGATTTTTTAAATGGGCAGAATAATCTGATTAACTGGTCCAGTTTTATTTATAGAGATTTAGCTGCGCTCCGCGGATTCGCTCACGTAGCCTAAGTTACTCCTTATAACATCAGCTATCTGCCAGTGAAAGTAGCGTCAAAATCGGTCCAGCCGTTTCGAAGATTACCCGGAAGAAACAGACAGACAGCCAGACAAAATTTTTTATTTATTTATTTATTTATTTATTTATTCATAAAAACCACAGCTCTTAAAAATCTTAACATTACATATATATATTACCTAAAGCCAATAATGGTTTTACATTTTATAAGTTACTGCAAATAAAATTAAAAGATGTATGACCGACTATCAATTATGAAGTATATATCTAAGTATTACAATAAATTGTGCATATGTAGATGTGCTTGTGAATAATGGGGTTAATGTATAAGGATTAATGTATATTAGCGCTTTCCTGACTGCAAAAGCCTCTTAAGAGACAAGGAACCAGGAAAAACACTAAGGTGTGAGTTGTGAATGATAGTGTAGATGTATGTGTGAATGTGTGTGTATGTATGTATGATGTGTGTACTGTATATGTATTAATATATATATATATATATATATATATATATATATATATATGACGGGGCGGCGAGTCCAGGGGTCTTTTTAAAAACGGTGACGTCACCACCGGTGACGTCAACATCTTTAGGATCATGGTGACCGCTCACCCCTCGTAGAAAGAAAACACGAAGTAGCTCCATTTTATCTCAACCATTTATTGCGGCAAAGTTATATGGGAGATCTGAACGGTCCGACGGTAGGCGTAATACTGCTTTTTCCAACAGTCGGTCGCTCGTATTTATAGCAAAACAGATTGTGACAAAGAATCTTTATAAAACTTGTTAGATCTTGTCATTCTACTTTAGATTTTAATCTTCAATTGAAATTCATTACTTTTTATTAACATGGGGCCCAGGAGAGCACTCATGATAGTTAAAATAAATGACTCTAGGCGCCCATTCCAAGTAATAGGCCGTACAAGAAGAACGGGCAAGAAACTTGCCGGCAATCTTTTAAAAAATGTGTTTACAGTGAATTTGTTCAGTTTAACAATCATTTGTCTAGTTTTAACAATTCAATGAGTAATTAATGGTTCACAAACATTAATTAGTTAATCAAAGTTTAAGTGAAATTATTAACAATCCAATGAGTAATTTATGGTTCTAAACGCTTATTAGTAAACCAAAGTTAACATGTTTTGATTGTTGTCATTTTACACCGTCCATGAAGCTCGCCTGTGACGTCATTGCTCCGATACGGCCATTCTGATAGATGGTGCGTGCTCTGCACCAGTCCAGTTATGTTCTGAAACAATGAGACGTTTTCTTCTGAGTTTGGTATCTGTAAGCAACCACCGTTGCTTGCAGTTAAGTTTGCAAGAGTAATAGTTTGCATTCTTAAGAGAAAAGAAAAATTTTTTTTTTTTTTTTTTTTTTTTTTTCTTTTCTTTTTCTTTTTGCTTTCTTTTCTTTGATCAATTATCTTTACAGTGAAGTTATCTAGTTTCGACAATCTAATGAGCAAACTATTTAGTTAATCAAAGTAGGTAAACATTTAGTTAATCAAAGTAGGTAAACATGTTATGTTTCCTATTGCCCTGCTCAACACCGTAGACGTAGCCCGCTTCGCGCCGACTCGGCCATTCTGACAGGTGGTGCGCGCCCTGCACCAGGCACGGTGTTTCTTAAAACTAGAAATTTGGTTTTGAGGTAGGTACCCGTACACCGGTACACTAGCTGTTAACTTTGTTTCTCATCACTGCATAAATTAAGCTGCATTGCTTATTTTTCAAATTGCGAAGATTTAATTTTATGTTAGAGTGAAACAATATTCACGTAACAAAATTATCAGCCAACTTTTAGTAGGTACTTTCTTAATAATATTCTGTAAACACAACAGTTCACATGCAAACATTCACAGTTAAACTTAAATAAATTTGCTGTACAAGGGAATGTGAGTAGCAGTAGTTTGCCAATGCTCCACGCATTATGGCTTTGATTTATTATTGGTTCAATGCAAATGCTCCACGCATCATTGCATGAATAGATTTATTATAGGTTCAATGCAAATGCTCCACGCATCATTGCATTATTTTTAAATTCTCGTAGACAGGGATGTTGCTGTGGTCTGGGCGGTCTTGTACGCCGTGGTCCACAGAGGCTCTAAGGGAAATGGGAAAGGACGATGCTGTGGTCTAGGCCTTTAAATGGCCGTGGTCCACAGAGGCTCTGAAATCTAGGAATTGATGCTGTGGTCTGGGCGGTCTTGTACGCCGTGGTCCACAGAGGCTCTAAAGGAAATGGGATACAGGTTGATGCTGCGGTCTGGGCCTTATTGTTATGACCGTGGTCCGCAGAGGCTCTGAAAAAAGTAATAAAAGAAAAACGAACAACAAACACGTTATAGTAATTATAAATAGGTCACAGGTAATTGATGCTGTGGTCTGGGCGGTCTTGTACGCCGTGGTCCACAGGGGCTCTAAAGGAAATTGGAACGGACGATGCTGTGGTCTAGGCCTTTAAATTATGACCGTGGTCCACAGAGGCTCTGAAATAATAAAACAATAACGAACAACAAACACGTTGTTACGATAGTAATTATAAATAGCTCACAAGTAATCGATGCTGTGGTCTGGGCGATCTTATACGCCGTGGTCCACAGGGGCTCTAAAGGAAATTGGAAAGGACGATGCTGTGGTCTAGGCCTTTAAATGACCGTGGTCCACAGAGGCTCTGAAAATGACAAAAATGGAGGGGATATAAGGAATAAAATGATTTGTACAGTCTTAAAGACGATTCAAAATTATCAGGTTTAACAATTCGGATCCCGAATCATTAACCGAATATCACTTATCTGTAACATTCCTCGCGCAGTTTTGGAGCACAGGTTCACTTGCTGATGACTAGTGGATGAGCCCACTTTCTTGACGACCGAAGAAGCCATGTGTCACCATCACATGTAAAGCGCCAGCCTTTTACCGCACTCCTTGCGCTGTTGCTTAGGCATCAGATGATAGATGCAGCAGTCACATGAAACCATAATAAAAATGATTAGTAGGCGTAGTTGACTTATCAATTCCCGACTCACACAGTACTAAATGAACACATCGCGCTGTTGCTAACGCCGCGAATTTATGAAACAATCAAACAATGAAAGTTCAGTATATTCAATGAATTTTTGTAACTACCACATCGCGCATTTACGTATACCGGAATAGAAGTAACACTATGAACGCAAACGCTAGTGGCAAACGCGTTTTAGAATTAACTAGCATACACACAGATTCACAGGAAAAACGGTAATAGTTTTCCAACACAAACATCGAAGTTCAACTTAAACCAAACAAATCAAACTTCACACTCACTACACAAAGCTTAACCCGAATTAAGAGTTGTGATGTCGATTAAAGAGACTGCCATACTTGAAATGATTTGGCGGCCCTTTTATTTAGTTGGTCAAAATAAGTTTAAATTAAATTAGAATGCTTGTTGTGACTTACAACTCACTTTCACAAATTCACAAGACCGATGAGCAATAATTTCAAACACAATAATCAAAATCAATTAAAAGAAGCGACTTTTCTTAGAAAATCGTAGGTAGGTACCTCGCGGGTAACTCGTGATAAATAGTGGGTAGCACACAGATAACTCGTAGATTTTTGGTATTTGTGGGTATCTCGTGAAAAACTTTTAAAATAAAACTCAAGAAACTACGAAATCTCGTAAAATTAGAAGTAATCTCTTGGATTATTTGTAAGTTGTAAGTTGCGTTTATGCGCATGCAAGTCTAAAGTTAAAATATGGTAGAAAAAGTTACGATTCACCTGTATTCTGATGTCATGTCTCCATCGCCTTTTTCTTGGTTTGGTTGCACGTGTTGGCCCGTTCGTGTTGATACCACGGACGTGGCTGGTGTGTCAGCATAATCTTCAGGAGCTGGTAGTGATGGGTCATCTGTCGCCAATACGGTGGTGTGTCAGCATAATCTTCAGGAGCTGGTAGTGATGGGTCATCTCTCGCCAATACGGTGGTTTGTCAGCATAATCTTCAGGAGCTGGTGTCTGATGTAGGGACCTCTGCTGCGACTGGGCTCGGCTGCATTGCCCATTTGTGCTGGTCCTTCAGGTGACAAGCGGGTGAGAAGGCTAGGATTGGAAAGCTAAGTTGTTCCGTTCCAATCCCACTTCTGATGACGGGGCGGCGAGTCCAGGGGTCTTTTTAAAAACGGTGACGTCACCACCGGTGACGTCAACATCTTTAGGATCATGGTGACCGCTCACCCCTCGTAGAAAGAAAACACGAAGTAGCTCCATTTTATCTCAACCATTTATTGCGGCAAAGTTATATGGGAGATCTGAACGGTCCGACGGTAGGCGTAATACTGCTTTTTCCAACAGTCGGTCGCTCGTATTTATAGCAAAACAGATTGTGACAAAGAATCTTTATAAAACTTGTTAGATCTTGTCATTCTACTTTAGATTTTAATCTTCAATTGAAATTCATTACTTTTTATTAACATGGGGCCCAGGAGAGCACTCATGATAGTTAAAATAAATGACTCTAGGCGCCCATTCCAAGTAATAGGCCGTACAAGAAGAACGGGCAAGAAACTTGCCGGCAATCTTTTAAAAAATGTGTTTACAGTGAATTTGTTCAGTTTAACAATCATTTGTCTAGTTTTAACAATTCAATGAGTAATTAATGGTTCACAAACATTAATTAGTTAATCAAAGTTTAAGTGAAATTATTAACAATCCAATGAGTAATTTATGGTTCTAAACGCTTATTAGTAAACCAAAGTTAACATGTTTTGATTGTTGTCATTTTACACCGTCCATGAAGCTCGCCTGTGACGTCATTGCTCCGATATATATATATATATATATATATATATATATATATATATGTATATATATTTTAAAAATAGTTGTTTTGTTATATGTACCGTATTCATATGCATTTGGTAAAAAGCTGTTATTTCAACATTACAAACAGACACTTTAATTTTATTTATTTGCATAGATGGTAAGTGTTTTATACCTTCGTACCTTTAAATGCTTAATTTAATTATCTTACTTACATTATAAATTGATGATGAAAACTCTTTACAGTTTGAACAGCAAATGCTTAAGACACATTACCTGTGAACAAATAGAAACATAAATTAGTTTAATTTAGGTACATATAAACTAAAAATCGGCTAATGACAAATATTATTTTTGTTTTCTACGGCAACCCAATATATATAGTTGGTTCCACAATGTAAATTAGCGAGAACTCTAAATAATTACTTCCAGCAGAAGATTAGCGAGCGCTGATTTTAATCGGGTATGATTCGAAAACGAAGACAATTGCGCAATCAGTTATTATTGGGCGTAAGTAATCGACGACCACAAAATACTCACTCTGTTTTGTGCCTTGAGTTTTAAATTGAAAGTGACTGCAATTGTTATGCATCTTAGAGGAAAAATCGTATGCATATACAGTGTTAGCACAAAAGACCATTTATAGATTCCTTTTTAGTAAGACAGTCTCTAATGATAAATGATTAGAAATATCACAACAAAGTACCTACAATAAAACAAAGATTAGACACTACTTAAATCAAGATTTGTGTTTGATAATATTTAAGCACACGACTAAGGTATGTTTAAGGGTTAGACGCTGTTTAACAAATGTTTAGGGTGTGTTTAATTTTTTGTGGTAAGACCGTAAAAGTTTTAAAGATGTTTCGTTTTCAGAAAAAGAGTTTATATCAATATTACACATCTGATTTAACCTGACCTTACTTGAAGCCCACATGCAAATGCAATACTTAATCATGACTTAATCGACACTGACATTGAAAGTGAGCAGTATATTTTTCCTTTATAACAGTTGAATGCCGCAATCAGCGAGTTCGCACTAGTTTTCCTGTTGTTTGTTATGCCTACAGTTTCCTACTGTGCCTGCGTTTAGATGGTGTATGTAATAACATGATTGTATTACTTAATCACGTTAAATGTAATAGAACAAAATGGGCGATTTAAATAAAGATATTAGACGTGACGTGAACTTTTTCTGGCTGATCATGAAGATACATAATTCAAATGGTTTCTTGAACTCGTACATACAAAATTTAAGTTAAGTTTTCTAATGTTTACGTGTTTTTTTTTACTTTTTAGAAAACCTATCGACTATACTACTTCTAGAGTCAGTAGAATAACTCTTAAGCTAAATGAGTTTTTTTTTTAAATATTGGTTTGGTGGATTTCACATGTCCTCGAATTTTGTGGTTCTTGAACATGTCGGTTTCCTCACGATGTTTTCCTTCACCGTTTTAGAGCGAGTGTTAATAATCCACACATATCATGATATAAGTCATTGGTGCGGCCGAGTCGAGATTCGAACAAGTTCCCGCTCGGCCACACTCGCTCTTATTATCACCAAACGCCGCGCCGGCTAAATTATTATCACCAAACACTGAATCTCCTTCGTTTGATCGTCTATCATAGTGACATTGGCGAAATTGTTGTGAACATTCCACAGAAGCCAGGAAATAAAAGTTGAAGTTAAAGAAAATTACCAAGCTATACCTTACACCGCAAAACTCATTTCCATACATAATAGGAGTGACACTCAGTCCAGTTCAAGTTAGAAAATTGCCTGAATGCAGTATATGAAGGCTGTTCATTATAAGTAGTTGTCTGAGTTTTTGTTTTAAAAGACTGGAATTTGAGCAGCTACTTTGGCGACATTTTTTTAATGCTATTTTGGTAACGAGACGAGCTGGTCGTTTGCCTGATGGTAAGCATAACGCCGGCCCATAAAAATTGCAGTGCCACTCAGAACTTTGAAACACAAAGGCCTGCGCGGCACTGCAGTGCGCTCGTTACCCTGAGACATTCGGTATTAAGTCTCATAAGCCCAGTAATTTCACTGGCTACTCTACTCATCAAACCGGAACACAGTAATGCTTGTACACTACTCCTTGGCGACTGACTTCATCGGGAAAAGCGGTGGTAACAACCCAGACGGACACTCGCAGAAGAGTTACTCCTACCACTAACAATTACATACTGTAATTTCTGATTATTCCGCAAGAACAACTGATTCCTGAAAGGAAACGGGAAACTCGCGCTGTCTCAAAACTGCAAAGTATCTTATTTTACTTAGCCAGTCCGTCATTGAGGCCGTTTTCAACACAAAGTTTGATAGGCCAATTTAATGAGCAAAGAGGTGGTCTTATTTACAAACGGCGTAATGCCTTATCTAAAACACCCTAATAATCTTGCCAACCTCTGACAGAGTTATCATTTTATTCGCGTATTCAAGTGAGGCCGTTCTATCAGCCAGAAACAAACATGGAGTCGTCATTTTGTCTGCCATGCTTATCAGAATGGCTAGCTATTGTTGTCATATTTAATCATTTCATTAACTGGTAATAGATAATAATGATATTACTCAATGATAAATAATAGTGAAAAACACGTGATTACAAATAAAGTACTGAAAAACTTTCCATTCAGAAAAATGTTATCTATTTACAACTATGGTATATATTTCCCTATATTTAATCTATAAACAACTATATACTTAAATATCTTTTAAAGTGTTAACCGTGCATAATGCGATGTTCGCACGTAAATATAAACAACTCAAAAATTAATACTTAATATACTCTATTACATAAACGCGGAGCATATCGCTACAACCTGGGTGATCTAAACACCCTGGGGATACTGGAATACACTAAAGATATCGATGATGCATATTTATCGTTTCCACCAGCCACGTAATGAAGTCACCATTTAAACGAGCAAATAAAAATACTTAAAAAGAATTCTAAGCTGGTATAAATAATTATAAATTGTTAAAAAACCGGCTATAACTCACGTTATTTGTCGATATTGTCGACCTAGGTTTCGAAACCTAGGTCGACAATATCGACAAATAACGTGAGTTATAGGCGGTTTTTTAACAATTTATAATGTGTGATACTCACAAAATTTTAATAGTAAAATGGTATAAATAAGTTACAGTTATTTTACATAACGCGAACGTGATGTCCAAATAAATGCGTTGTCATCAGAACTGAACTCGTGTAGGTACTATTTGTATAAAGCTTCATAGACGAGATAATACGATACAAAAATGTGACGCAAAATTCGAAAGAAACAATTAAATATACGAATAATTAAAATGAATTCGCCAAGGCACATTTTTTTTATACTATTTGGTAACGCGATTTATTTTAAAGCTGTAAATCAAGTCACATAATTATTTATAACATCCATTTCTAATCTCAAAATAGCATCAAACCGATGTAGACGGATGACTATGGCATGACGATAAGTATGTGTTGATGTAATATTCAAGAGAGCGCGTCGCAATTTTCTACGAATGGTTAGATACAATGCTGCTTCTACTTCAGCATAGGCGAAATTGGGATTCAATTCAGAACTCAGCTTGTTTG
This sequence comes from Crocallis elinguaria, assembly GCA_907269065.1. NCBI lineage: Eukaryota > Metazoa > Arthropoda > Insecta > Lepidoptera > Geometridae > Crocallis > Crocallis elinguaria. Next base: position 8,908,954 of record OU026076.1, read on the forward strand.
TATGTGAATTATACTAGTACTTATATTTTATCTCTCTTTCTAAAATATTTAGCTTTGTTTTTTTTTTAATAATTTGTTCATGTATTTTACACGGTAGGTACCTACTTGTCATCAGCTTTTGCCTGGATAATGTACTTATGTTCTTCGTTATATTTTATTATTTATGTACTCGGCTTTATTCCACTTTTTAGCCGGAGTACGGTTCAGATGTCCGGTCAACCGGACAACGGAAAAAAAATTCCATAGTTATATAACAAATTACAGTGTTAGGTAAAAAAATTAAAGATTCATTATGTCAAGATACTTAATAATTAATTATTTAATATTCGCTATTTTTTCCAATGCATAACCTAAAACAAATTATTTGTTTATGAGTTCCAATGATATCAGCGTTTTTTTCCGAATTCGTTTCTTTCTGTGGAAAAAATAGTGTCTTTCTTATTTTTCCTAATTCGTTTTTTATCACACATTCTTATTTTTAGTAACTAGAACTAACTAAATAATATACACACAAATCTATTTACAATCTTAATCTAATAATCCGCTACCAGTAGGCAACGTTCCCAAAATACTGGCAGCATTGATGCTAGATTAACTAACTAGATCTTCCGTGGTCCTGTCAATCGGACTACTGAACAAAAAACTCTTCCGCAGTCCGGCCAACTGAACTATGGAAAATAGTTTTTTTCCCTTGTCCAACTGAGAGCTAGTGAAAAATTGAGAAGAGCAGTTCATTGAAAAAGGTCCTGTTTTTAGAAACAGGCATAATCACATCTCTCAACCAATTCTACATACGTATCGCAGAATCAGCACAACTATCTGGAATACGAATTATATCTCGAAGCTGCAATAACATTGCCATTAACACGGTTATGATATTCAAGGCTGTTCAGATAACGGTAGTATATCACCGTGCTCGCATGACTGTAATAAGATTTATACACAGGGGCGTATTTATCCTAGGGCCAAAAGGGCCATGGCCCGGGGCTGCAGGCTGCGACGGGCGGCGCAAGCAGAAGAAATTTAAAAAAGCGTATCTAATGCTCTCATATTATAATCAGTGGAATACCTAGTTCACTGTGTTTTGTATTTTTCGATTCAGTTTAGCATTGTCAAAAAACAACAAAGACAACACATAGTTTAAATAAACCACCGTTTGACACTGTTTATGAATAAGAGCCTAAATATCGTAAGGTCGTCGTGAGGGCTCGTGGCTGTAAGTTTGAACATCAAGACGCGGGGCTACCGGCGTTGGGGCCTGCAGGCCCAGGGCGCTGAATTCTAAAATACGCCACTGTTTATACAGAGAACACCCAAGTTGAATTGCAGCTCAGTGATGTAGGTACAGCGTCTTTATTTCCCGATAAGTATACTTTATAAAAAAATTATAATATCATAGTCAAGTGTAAAGAAAAGACTTATTAAAAAATATTTTAGTAGAACGGTGGAAAAAAAATACAACAAAGAACATGAAGAAACTTTTGGTGTATCAAAATCCTCAATATTTTTGCGTCATCAAAGGATTATACCTCAAGATCGGCCTATCATAATTTAGGGCCTTAAATCCAAACTCCAACATGACTGGAACATACTCGAATCTATGGGTTTTCGCTTTTTTTATCAACTTTTGCAAACTTTAGCAAATTTTTGTATAGCTATCTAGCAAACAGGAAATAGCACGCCATGTTAAATTCCTGGAATGATTTTTATCTTCCGTAGGTACTTCAAGGATGTTTGCGGAATTCACTGAACCGAATCTAAATAATATTTGTAGCTGATTGGGTACATAAGAATGTCAAAAACAAATTGTTCACGAAAATGTATCATAAATACATCGCTAGAATTCAAAGTATAATAAAATGGAGAAATGTTAAGACAAGACAGGCCAAACTACCAATTGGCGTTCTATACGTGGTGCTCGCCAAACTTAAACGCGACATAAAAAACCATAATTCACCAGAAATCACCTTACATAACTTGCGCGCTGTCTTGCCCTGGCAAGACAGCGTTTTTTTTTCTCACGTTTGTCATCTTGCGTCTCCTTCAGCTAATCATTACTAAAATAAGGATTTTTTTTTAAATTTTACTTGTTAATGAGAGATCGCTTAAGAGTAAGGTATAAGGTATCGCAAGATAAGCTTAACTCCAGCCGTAACTACAGTGCCACCCAAAACTTTGAAACAAAAAGGCCACGGGATTGCATGCAACCTGCAATTCTTTCGCTCTCCGCATGATGAATGTTGAAGCAAAACGCTTAGTGCGGATAGAAGTTATGTCAACCATAAATGGGAGACACAACGCCGTGGGTTTTGTTGTCCGGTGGTGGAATTAAATCGTGTAATGCCATAGCACACTCTCCAAAATGTATCCTGTAGAAAACCGATAGACTGGCAACCCTGCGTCGATGGTCTTGGCTCTGGAGCCTGGCTTCAACAAGCGTATCCTTGCCAATGAGTCTTATGGCTCGTCTTTCAATAGTTTCCAAGGCCTCAAGCTGGCATATAGATAAACCATCCCACTCGTTCTCACCTGTGGGATGTAATACGTGGTCACAGTATTCCATACAGGATCAGACTTGAGCTTGATAGATTAAGAAGCTGTTCCGGTGTGAAATACTGTCTCACCTTCGCCAATATGCCAAGCTTTATTGCAGCTAATTTTGCCCTGGACTCAATGTAGGAGCCGAAGTTGAGGTTAGGTGTTGTAACACCTAAGACCTAAAGGCATCCCTTCTCTTAGGTGGATCGACGACCCGGTCAAAACCGCGAGAAACCGTTGCATGCAAGAGGCAAAATTCAAAATGGGGTTTTTGGAAGAGCAGACGTTTTCGGCTGATGGTGGTAAGGAACATAGTAGAAGAGAAGTGTAAAGAATAATTTAACAATCCGATCGCAACGAAAGATTACCTATTTCACTCGTTTAAGTTTGGCACGTGCCATACCTTATGTAACGTGCCTGATATTGCCTGCCTAAAGCTAGACTAATAAATAATGCCGATTTAGCTTATTTCTACCAAGCTCACTATTGAATGACTTTTTAGGTCATAGTTGTAACTTGTATACTATAATGACGGGTGGCAGAACCACCTATTTTGTATCAAATAAAATGTATAGTGCTTCGTAATCCCATTTCATGTATCATCATTAACATCATCAGCCAAAAAACGTCCACTGCTGAACATCAGTATATTTGTTTTTTTTTAATTTTATTTGGTAACGAGACGATCTGGTTGTTTGCCTGATGGTAAGCATAACGCCGGCCCATAACAATTGCAGTGCCACCCAGAACTGTAAAACAGAAAGACCTGCGCGGCACTGCAGTGCGCTCGTTACCCTTAGACATTAGGTATTTATGCGGTGTCTAGGTTTACTCGTCTGTGCTGGGACCACTCGGCTCAGTCACCGTTCCTTTACAAAACCCCGGCCAAAGCAGCAAGTGACATAACTTTAAAGAAGGAAACGCGTGCGGCAGTAAATTATAATTGTAAATAAGAACGTTGGTAGATTTTAACGAATGTAATTGATTGGAGTTATAATTGCATAATCTGTGCCAGATGGACTGTCTGTTATTTTACTAGGCGATAATTCGTGTCGTTTTATCTTTTGCAGTTTTATTTCAAGCCAGACAAAACAAACGCTTACACACTATACTCCTGCACTTGGATTCCCTGTATCACAACTCACAGGTGACATGGATTTAACACAAATATGTTAACCACTAAAAGTTTGCCCTGGCCGAGAATCGAAACAGCGGCCCTTTGGCCTTAACCAAGATCACTTGTATCTTGAACATTGATTTCCACAGTTATACGCGACCTAGTTAAGTTTTTCGAAAACTATCACAATCTTTGACCTCTTACATGAAATTCAATTCAACACGTGGTATGCCCAGTAATACACGAAGGTACCTAGATGTATTGCAAAAAGGATTCTCAAAATAAAAATTTTCCTATCGCCGAAACTCAATAACAATGATCGAACGTGTCGCATGTATTAATTACGTCCACATGGCCGCATGGCGAATCCACGCGCGAACGCGCTTACGTGTGCGAATATAAATAGCACAGGGTACATAGAAACTGTTGCCTAATCTGCACTTGTTTTTACAGACTGTAACCTAATCTGTGGCTATTTAGCAATTCAATGGCAAGTCGTTGCCGCGTGAGGCAGAATTTGGAAGTCGGGTTATTGAATAGCCTTCGAGGCGCGCTGGTTTAGTCTAAAATGTTATGTATTAGAATTGCGAAAGTGTGATTACATGGTCATCTTTTAACATTCCTTTTTTTTTTAAACATTTTTAAGAAACTAATGCCGCCCTTGTTTCTTGCACTTCTCCTCTAGTAATAAAGTTATTCCGTGGCACTTATGGCTGATTTAAATTAGTAAAATCAACGTGTAAACGCTTTGTGTAAATCAGCATTTATCTTTTTGAGCGCTCGACTGGGGTCCATGCGAATTTTGAATTTGAATTTTCTTGGGTCAATGCTTGAGACTGCTTATCGCGGTCTAGGTTCGGCAGAAGGCCATTTGATAGCATTATCGCCGAATTGATAGCAATATGTAGGAATATTTTTATAAAACTTAATATGTATATTGCTTGTTGAACCGGTTCTGAGTTGTGTTGATCAACGTATGAAAATTTAATATATTATTCAATTTGCAGTGTCTTGGAGTACCATCATTATTTATTCGTATCAACTTTAATACCTATCTAAATACATAGTTAAGTACTACATAAAGAATATACTTAGCTGTATTAAAACTATTTTTATAAATCACAACTGATGTACCTATATCAGTAACTGATTGATAAATCAGTTACTGATATGAGTCCGGGTTATCACCCGGACTCATATAAGCGAAAACTCTAAACAACTCCTTCCGCACGAAGACTAGCGACCGCTGGTTTTAATCGGTTTGGAATCGAAAACGAACACGAGATTGTTAGCCGGTAAGGCAGTCGGATTGATGAGCAAAATAGTCAGTAAAATTACTGGTCACTATCCGCTAATATCTTCAGGGTAATGAGCGCACTGCAGTATCGCGCAGGCCTTTGTGTGTCAAAGTTCTGAGCACTGCAATTGTTATGGACCCGCTCGTCTCGCTATCCAAAAATATATAAAAAAAACACGGAAGTTTAAATACAAACATAGACTCTTAAAAACATAAGTACTATAAAGGTTAGTGTCACAATGGAATTTGATCTCAATGTCACTGTTACTGCAAAATATGTTATCTAATCCATAACTTGTTTATCGCAACCTACGTTAGTCGGCTTAGGTAAAGGTCAACGCTGGATATCGCTGGATATGGAGTTCACTAGACACATGTACGCTAATCTGTTTTTCATGGACAATATAGAATCATAGTGCATAACGAAAAATCACAAATTATACACACTGTAACCAGTATTGTTGACTCTCAGAGTATAACGACAGCACTGCAGGCCGCGCAGGCCTTTTTATTGCAAAGTTCTGAGTGGCATTAGCGGCGAAAGTACGGAAGTCGGCTCGATAAATTTGTCGAATCAAAAAACTCGATAAATTTATCGAATGTTGCGAGTACCGAAGTCTGATCGTAAAGTATTGTAGTAGCTCTATATTCTCTTTGGGTTCTACCTATCTTTTCGATAACTTTTGTTGATTGTATCGAGGCTCGATAAATTATATAAAATGTCGATAAAATCCACTTTATCGATTTGAACCGTAAATTTGATCGAATTTTATCGATCGAAAAGATCCGTACTTGCGTCGCAGTTTACCATCAGGCAAACCCCCTACTTGTCTCGTTATCAAATAGAATTTAAAAAAAAAGTCAATAACTAATTTTCTTAAATGCACATTTTACATAAGTCTATTCCTAACTTTTCCAACACTGCAAAATGTTTGAAACGTAGTGGATATTATAAGATATTTAGAAAAAATATATAACAATAATTTTAAATACTTGCGATAAAACCGTTAAAATTTGTGTACTTATGTGCTTGTTTTTGTAAACTCGTCACGCTGGTATAGAGTTAAATCTTTGTGTATAGAGTAGATAGATAATAAAAATAATTACATATTATAATCTATCTATACAGCTAATTAAATAAAATATAAAAAGCGAATTATTTATTGGTGATCCTATTTGTAAATCTTATCGCAAAATTAGTATCGCACACGTGAGACTTTTGTTTGTTACTAATATAACTATCAATTTGTTATCGCGTACCTACCTACTGTTAGTACGCGTGCCGCAAATGTACAGGTGAGTTTATTACATAATCAAATTGGCACGGGTACCAAACAACATTTATATATATGCATAAAACAAGGTAAATTCATAAAAAAGCGATGAACCGACTTCTGTGACAAACTACTCGACCGATTTTGATGAAATTTCTATGGGACCAATCTGAAAAATATGTTCTTTCAAATAAAAAAATTAATTTTCCAAATCGGTTTATAAATGACGGAGATCTGAGGTAACAAATATAAAAAAATAAAAAAATACCCACCGAATTCCTACCTTCATACCGCATACCTTCATACCTTCTCCTTTTTTGGAAGTCAGTTAAAAATAAAATAAGCAACATCGCTTACACATTTATCCCTCTACACTAAGATTCCCTATTCGCAGTTGGCATAGACGCAGATACACAATACCTACATCCAAGACCAGAAAACAAACCTTATGCTCACCCCCAGAACACAGCAAGTATTCTGAGTGCTCACCACACGCTTTTGCACCAGAGTTTCCCGTCCTGGGATGGAACCCCCTCTGGGTTCCCCCTTGTTTTGGAGTCAAGGTTTACCAACTTCGCAACAGTGCCGTCACTGAATGATAAGATGGTAGCAAGCCAGACGAAAACCATGTTTAGGTTGTCATTGAGTCCGGACTTGTCATTGTTTGCTGGGATCAACCTATTTGGCACCATAATGCCATCAAATAAAAATATTCTATTCTAATGTAAAAAGCTTCTGTATTTTATACACTTTAATTAAATCTTTGTATTTTATTTTTTACTAAGGATATTTTTTATTGTTTCTGCTTTGTTTTTTTGTCTAATGACAAATAAGTGATATTTTATCCCTTTTTTTTCTTTATTTTGAAGAAAGAATCAAACTAATACCAAAAATGCTCTAATTAAATCTATTCAACAATATCATACATGGCATTCCAACTGTCAACATATGCAGACCGTAGACGCTTATGCAAACGTGCGTTTGCTTGTCAGAATAGCAACGCTTTTGCATCAAGCGCGGATTTCGAGTATCTCGTAATCGACGCTTGATGCAAAAGCGTTATTATTCTGACAAGCAAACGCACGTTTGCATAAGCGTCTACGGTCTGCAATAAACCAGTCTTTCTTTCTCTACATACACGTTAGGAAATTTAGGAACCCAAATCATCTGATCTTAATGGCGTACAATATCAGTGTATGATTCTATACTGAGTATCTGTGGAGCATTTAGCATCTATCACGTTGTGCTATGAGAAGGGAAAAAGTTTCATCGAAATATTGACTTGAAATTGTATTCTTGTTGATGGGGTCAAAGATGGTGACTTTTACGTTTCTATAATATTAGTAGAAATTCACATAAAATACTACTTATCAACTTTCACATCTTTGACCTTCACTATCAGTAAACAACGACATGTACTTAGTCTTGCATGTCAATATCATCTACAGTCCAACATGTAATAATGTATCCCGTAGTACATAGAGATCTTATTATCTAGTGACCCTATAAGCTTCATGTTTCATCAGCGTCAAAACGCATCACTGATGTCAAGTGCCAGTTGCATTCGCTCCATGACAAGGATGTCTGACAGTTCTGGCACACCGTCCTTAATATTCATGAGAGCTGGACGTGTAACTACCTATCATCATAGTGTATTGTAGATGTACGATTCGCAGACGATAACAACATGTGTAGCATGTTCATTCGTTGACTTTGAGCACGGATTGAGCACGGATAAAGACAGCATTAGTCTTTGATTCGAGTAGACGAATGTAGCAGAGGCCCGCTGTTAGAGTAATTTATTTTAACTTTCATAAGTGCTCCTTTGGGGCCTATTCGAATTTTGAATTTGAAGCATTACTACGACTTCATCTAATATTTTGCTATTTATTTTTATTCCGTTACCGTTTGCCAATCTATCTCAATCTCAACTGATTCTTCTTCGTATAGACATGTGGCCAGGTCTAGTATCACGTTTTCTAACCCACCCAACGCCGCTACTTATATCTTACAACAACCCTCTTGTCATCATCATTATGTCAAAATGTCATCAAGATTATGTGTGCATACTGCATAGGTATCGTAGTTCATAAATGGTGATACCTATATTACACAGAAAAAAATTACTTAGGTTCTTACGTTTTCTCTAAACTCTAAAGCGATAGTAAAATATGTATTATTAATACGTCGCATGGTCGGTCAAAAGGGTGACCTCACACACTCATGCTGTAACAACGACAACACCTCTCTAAATTAAGCTAAACAACATGACGTCACGGCTTGTATGAACAAGCAACAAGTCTGACACCAGACAGTATGACAAGAGGCTACAAGCAACTATCAAGTCTCACTACTCACTGGGGCGCCCGCCGTCAAAGGGCATAGCAGCATAGTAAAAGTAGAACTATTAGCGTCGCAAACGGTAATGACTCTACCAGATTCAGGCGTTTTGTTTTCTATAGGACGTGCTCTTGGCTAACTTCACTTCAATGTCAGTTCAAAGTTCAATGTTTTTCTGCGTTTACTGTACAATTTTGAAACTTACTGACTCTACAATGCAATTAAAATAAGAACAGGACGGGCTCTCGGCTAACTTCACTTCAATGTCAGTTCAAAGTTCAACAAAATTGTATATACACAGAAAACATTGAACGTCATTAATTCATCTTATCTTAATCGCATTGTAGAGTTTCAGTATTTTTCAAAAACTGAATCTTTGTGCAACAAAGTAACCTCGTAAACTTGTAGTAACTTTTTTGTCATTGCGTAAGACAAATGCTTGGAATACTTTGATGTGGTGCCAAAAAGGATTTATCTAGGATGATCGATTTGATTCTCTCAGATTAAAAGCTGAGTGTCTAAAAACTAAAACCCTCAATGCTGGTTTTCAGATATTATATCATAAATTATAATAATCATGCAAATTTAAAATTTGAAGTACATCATCCTCCGGAATATTTAAAATGCTGCATTGAGTGTTTTGTATGGCGTGTGCTGTGTGATCCGGGCATACGATTACATCCCTTATCTTCCCGTGGGTGCTGAAAGAGCCAGCTAAGGGAATATGCAGGGAATGAGGAGCTGCATTCTCCTCGACCAACATCTACTGTGACCACCAAAAACGCTTGCTAAGCGAGGTGTACTTGTCGCTACCCCTCCCCCACAATAATAATTACGGGAACGGCAGATTTATCTACAAAAGCAATAAAATAGACTCATCACAGATATTATTATTATTAATAGCTACCAAATCACGTTTCCACTATTCTATTAATAGCTAATTACTAATTTATGAAGCTTCCTTCCAGACTAGCGTTGCAAGCTACTCATCAACGTACAAAATGACTAAGCGGCAACACGTGAAAAGACACGTGCGGTATAATAGTGAACTATAAACAAGTGCACTGTATTAAAATTCATAATGCACTTCCATTGTGGGCAACATGACACCACCATCCTGTGCACAGTAGACAGTAATTAATTGCTGTATAGTAAAGCATTAATATCCATGTAGTTAGTTAAGAATTTTTTTAAAAGGAAGGAATGTCCAATTGAATTATGTGCGTGTACATTATCAGCCTCTTACGCTCCCACTGCTAGGATACCGGCCTTCTCTGCGAGAGAGATTTGGCCCATATCCACCACGCGGACTCAGTGCGGCTTGGTGGATGTCACATGTCCTCCAATTTTGTGGTTCTTGAACATGCGGGTTTCCTCACGATGTTTTCCTTCACCGTTTTAGAGCGAGTGTGAATAATCCAAACATAACTTAATATCATTGGTGCGCGCCGAGTCGAGATTCGAACTATGGTGCGTCGGATTGCAAGTCGCACAAGTTCCCGCTCGCCCACACTCATGTACGTGTAAATTTTATGAAAAAATATAGTTTGTATTTGGATAACTGAATAAGTTAATATTTATGTACCTACCTAATTAATAATTTTGTTGTTTTATTTTGTTTAAGTATAGTTATTTCAATATGTTTAGTTCTACTAGTGGATACTTTGACATGGTTTATTATATTATTTAAGGTTTATTCTTCTACAAAACAGAAAGGAACGAACAACAACATTTGCCTTCCGTTTCTTCTCTAACAAAATACGCCAACTATAAATTTCTCTCAAATCTTCACGAAGTTACTGTCATTCGTCAAACCGGCGGAGATAGCTCAAACTTCCCGGTTTTTGCCCCCGACTCCCGGCGACCTCCAAAACCGGTCCTGGGTAAACAACCTTTCTCTGACGGGGCTTTTCTCAAAACTTAACAAGAAAAAGTTGTTAGCGAATTAAGAAACCAAGAAGCTCAAACTTCTTCAAGTATCTTTGAAAAGTTAAAGGCGGATATAGTAGCGCACGATGACTTTAATTAGGATAAAGTTAGCATTTTCATAATTTTCTCATGAAGTGTTAAACCATGTTCAAAATGGTTTTTCTTTGAACGTGTCTTGTCTTTGTCTTTGTAAAATGCTTACTGATGGAATTAGTCATTTAACGTACAAACACTAAACTATAGTGGAAGGTACGTAATATACTATGTCATAGATTAATTAATTTACATACATAAATAGATACATAATTATACTACCAAGAACAACATTATATCAACGTGTCAAACAGTCGAGAAGTGTCAACAATAATAACTAATTTCCTATTACCCAAATCAACATCACTCGCATCATGGAAAATAATCGTAAAGAAGTGTGTTTATGTTCCATACAACAATGACAAGTAGCTATTGATTATTAGCAATCAATTGGCCGTGCCAAATGTAGGGAGCCAGCGCAAACGGGTGGCACTTTGGCGCCCATGTCTATAATAGTGCGAATAGTCACGCAAATGTGCGACAGAAATGTATTACGGTATCGCTATCCTACAAGCTGAAACCAACACCCATATTCTTAATCGTAATACATAACGTTCCTTAAGTGGACTTAACTCTAGCCTTCCCTAAGGACGTTCTCCAAACACTCTCACAATCGATATTTTTAGTCTCTATTTCGACATTTCTCGATTCGGCTGAGACATGACGTCATGACTTGAAGGAAATTATTTTTTTAATGTTGGCGGAATTTCGAAATATAAACTATCAAGACTGTCGTTTCCGACATGGATATCAATCCGTCAGTTAAAATCACCCTGCAAGTAACTTTTATTCTGGATAAAATAACCGGGGGAAATCGGTTAAAACTGGGGGAAACGCGGAGAGCTATAATTATTAGTTTATTACAAAATTATCTAATGCATTTCAGAAAATAGAAGTGGAATTGGATCTGACACCGTTTTGCGTCAGTAGGTACCTATACTCTATTTAAAAGAAAATATAGGGCACGAGATCACAGTACAATACAGATATAGGTACATGATATAATATGTATATCTGCCATCTTGTGTCTCTTTGAACTTGTCATAGTAAAGTATAATCCTACATGACAAGTTCAAAGACAAGAATAAAATGACTAAGAACTAAATGACATTTGATTAGTAAGAGTCGCACAATAGTATGTACAAGTGATTAGTTCATACGTACCATTTTATTAAATTCAAACAAATATGAAAGAGCATATTTTCCATTTATTTATTTATTTATTGCATACACAATTCCACACGTTTAAGCATAAATCTATGCACCCTGTTAGGACGTTCCAAACTTAATGAAAAATCATAGCACATACTTTTACGTAATAAAACATAATAAATAGTACATGAATTTATATTTCTACCAACCTAAAATAACAGATATATATACAATATATAAAACTGGACTGTGACATTCATGATAGCCATATTTTTGCCGACAAGTATAGCACAAACATATTAAATTTAAAATTATGTTAAATTATTAAAATTGTTGTTTAGAATTCACAATAATAGAGAAAATTATTTGTATTGGAAACGTGATGTTTTGTTTATAGAAGAGTGACGATTACTCTTAATATTAAATTTGTTTCACTCGCATTTATAATACAAATTATAATTATAAAACAAAAACGCCTCAGTCACGTGTCGGCTAATCAGTTAAAAGCTTTATTTTCCCTATGATTTTATTCCTAGTATCCAAGTAGAGTATTGTAGAGAAACAAAGAAACACAAACGTTCAAGCAAGTGCATTGTATCTATGAATATTTAATAGTCATTTAACCTTGATTTTGCAATAACAGCTTTACAAGCTGAGAGATTAACACGTCTCTTAAATAAATAATATATTTTTAAAATGAACATGCGTATGACAACAATCGTGTCTGGTTTCCAAAATTCACTGAGTTGCCTGATTTACCCGGATATATAAAAATTGGACCTTGACCGATCGATTTTGAAACCTCTGAAGCTCTCCGTAATGCTATCCGTAATTTTCCCTGATGAGATCGTTTTCGTGAAACCAATTATAGGTTTATTTGTATGTTCAGAACTTCAGATAGTCTTCGGATAGAGTTTGTTTATTCAATTAAAAATAAGCAATTAAGCAATAGAGCGAAACTAATAACATAAAATGTAATATTTTTTTAGTTAAATAACACTTCATGTAAGTACTGTTTAATTATACATTGATTGTATAATAGTATTTAAATTACGTAGGTAGTAATGCATACATACCAGATGCTATATTTAAATAAAAACTCACGCCCTATTTATAAAACAGCTGATATTTTACTGCAACAGAAATATGTAACGTGGGAGAGTTGTTTTGTTTAAAAACAGATATTTATTCGAACGATAGAGTACTACTACTATGCCGTAAGAATCAACGAAAAAGTAAGATTTTAGCTAGTGATCAATCATTAAATATAGCAAACAGTTCACATTTTGCTTTAAAAACATGATGAGATAAGCAAAACGCTTCATGATTGGCTCTACGGTCGGAAAACGCAACGTCTCTACATTTTTGTGAAAGCGCACATTTCTCAAGACCTGTTAAACCAATTCTGTTTTTTTTTTATTGGTAATTTTAGAGACGGTATGTGGTAATATTTAAGGCTCAAACCATCACATTGCTGGTAAGGAGAGATTAGCAGTGGCCGTTTTAGTAACGGTAGAGACCTGACAGTTGATGAAATAAAATTAGACCCATGTTTTTAACTCACCTTTTCTCCTGCCGAACGGCCCGCAAAAAGCATTTCCTTTGCCTATGATATTGTCGTCTATATACTTGATCAAGTGTCCCACATCCTCAGCGTTGCCTCTGGAGGCATTCCCCCATCTAGCCGGCAGGTCTTCTTGCATGGATTCAGATTTACCTTTACTGCCCTTTGATTTTTTCAAAACACTTGTCATGCCGTCACATCACACAAATAAAATAGTTTTGTTTAAACACAATGTCACTGAACACTTTGTTTACTTTGTGTGTTGCGATACTCACGATGCGGTATTTCGATAACTCTATCTAGTCCGTTTATAGCGCGCCGAGACGTCCGTCCGTGACGACGTACTCCGAGCGAATGACGAAGTCGGAAAACCGGTAACCTTGTGTCGGATCGCGCGTGGCTCGAATACTCACTCAACTCATTGGGCTCGAATGGTCCTACTCTACGACTCTACGCTACGCTTTGCTCTTGTTTTGGATCAAAGAACACAGTGGGTGGACTTTGTCCGCATTTTCTGAGCTACCAGCAGGAAAATTAGTTCTTTATAATTTGTATAAGCTTTCTTGTTTGTTTTAAGCTCGAGAGCTTTGTCCGTGGGATGATAAGGCGTAGATTCGGTCGGTAAATTCAAATCCAAGTCATTGACATTATTTTTTGCGATCAAAACATATGTTATAGCTTTTTTTATACTATTGGATAACGAGATGAGCGGGTCGTTTGCCTGATGAATAACAATATATAACGCCAGCCCATATGCGGTACTACTGAGTAAACGTAGTTATTATATACTCTTTGCTACTGAGAACTTCTCAACACAAAGGCCTGCGTAGCGCAGGCTGCGCGGCACTGAATTGCGTTCGTTATAAGCCCAGTAATTTCACTAACTAATAGTTTGCTTATCAAACTGAAACACAGTAATGCTTGCACATTACTGCTTGGCGGCAGACTACTCGGGCAAAGCGGTGGTACCCATCCAGACGGACGCTCGCAGAATAATCCTACCACCTGTAATTGTACCTGCTACCTATCTGGATTAAGAACATTGTAAATTGAAATTATTTAAAACAAGCATTTCTTAAAGCCCATATACACGAGCACTCCAATCCTACGTTCCAAAACCCGCCTGTGTATGGGGAATTTCAGATGGATATGACGTGGAGTGATATAAATATCCAACGTTCCAATTCATCGTTAGTGGCCGATACAACGATCGATTTCGCGATCAGTTGGCAGTACATACTCGAGACGCAGAGTGACCGAAAAATGGAGTGATGAGCTGATGGCGCACCCGGAATGGAGTGCCCGTCTGCGGGCTCAAAATTGGACCACGTCCCACTCAATCCACGACGCGTGGAGCAATGGATTTGGAACGCTCGCTCGTGAATGGTGAACTTTACTATTATAATATTAATATGCCTATTATAATATATATTATAATATTGTATAGTTTTGTTGAATTTAGATAATTTTTCAATGGTTGCATTCGAGAAAAAGTTCTCTCAATACAAACTCAATTTATTTTATTCGTCCTATTAAATATTTATAAAAATATTGGTCTCCATGACAACTTTTTTGTTTAATCATTCGACACTTTACACGACGTCAAATTACGACATTTTAACGCTCGGCGCGAATATTATTATAACTTTTGAGAAGCCACTTTTACTGTAAAGAAAATGATTAAAATGCAAATATCGAACGAACAGGATCGTAAAGAAGCCCAAAACAGAGAGCGGAGAAGGCAATGCGAGCTTGAGAGACGAAACAGGATCTTCAATGCGAGGAACCGGAAAATTGGTGTATGTTTTCTTGCTTATATTGGCCGGTTGGCCGTCCTAGTTACCTATATTTCCTTGCTTATACTTATTGGTCGGTTGGCCGTCCAAGGTTCGTAGTTTAATCCCAGATTGGTGTCAACTCGGATGGTACTAACTAATATCTCTGGTTGGTAACTCCAATGTTGGGCAGGAGGTGGCGCAAGACAAACCGTAGCGGTGGCTCTTATTATCGGAGGCCAAGATTAATTTTGGATTAGTGGTAGGACTAACTCTTCTGCGAGTGTCCGTCTGGGTTGTTACCACCGCTTTGCTCGTGACGTCTGCCGCCAAGCAGTAGTGTGCAAGCATTACTGTGTTCCGGTTTGATGAGCAGAGTAGCCAGTGAAATTACTGAGCTTATGGCATAAATTGAGATCGTAAATGATACAGAAACATATACTCGTACATACATACATTTTGTATGGCCGCAAAAGGGATGAGGGAAGTCATATTTCCATATATTACAAAGTACTCTGTGGGGAAAGTGTTAACTGGCTTTTCCTTTCCTGCAGGTCGATGTTCCATTTCTGGAGCGGCAGAGGGCGGAGAAGCAAGCCGAGCGTGATGAACAGCAGCGGCGGGACCTGGCGTTTGCCAAGCAGATGATCAAGGACAGCAACCTCGCTGTGCTCCTCGAGGCCCGGGAGATGGAGGTAACTAGCGTCTGTAATTCCGGCGATACAGAATCTATCATATCCTACTAATCGTATACCATCCTACTAGGTAATATTATAAATGCGAAAGTTAGAATGGATGGATGGATGCATAGATGTTTGTTACTGTTTCACGCAAAAACTATTGAACGGATTTTGATCAAACTTTACAGTATTATAGCTTATACATCAGAATAACACATAGACTACAATTTATAAAGATATAACCACCACGCGGACGAAGCCACGGGTGGGAGCTAGTTCTAAATAAAGTCTTCCAAGGTTATGAGACATTACCCAATTGCACAGGAGCGCCGCCGTATAAATGCGGAGATCGACTCGTACCGTCAAATGTACCAGCGGCCCGAGGACCGACGCGAGTACGACCTCAACGACCCGGACGTGCTGAAGAAGCAGCTACCTCCGAGGGCGTCGGACGGCGAGCCCGTCGGCATGTCGAGTGCGCAGAAGTAAGCCTAGCCAGCATTTTTATTATCAGCCTCTTACGCTCCCACTGCTGCGATGCCGGCCTTCTCTCTGAGAGGTATGGGCCATAATCCACCCCGCGGTCCCAGTGCGGCTTGGTGGATGTCACATATTATGTCCTCGAAATTTGTGGTTCTAGAACATGCGGGTTTCCTCATAATGTTTTCCTTCACCGTTTCAGAGCGAGTGTGAATAATCCGCACATAGCTTGATATAAGTCAGCGGTGCGGCCGAGTCGAGATTCGAACTATGGTGCGTCGGATTGAAAGTCGCACAAGTTCCCACTCGGCCAAACTCGCTCTACAATTGTAATGGGCTGGCGTTATACATCATCAGGCAAATGTCAAGTTCGTCTCGTTATATAATAGTATAAAAAAACTGCCGGATAACATCGGCCTCCCGAAGGGGGATTTTGCCATGATATACACAGCACGCTTGGCAGGCATCTTGGATATCGCAGTAGATTATAATATTGACTGAGAAGAATGCTGCTGGGCATTCCGTGGATGCTATCACGGCCAGTCAATGCCTAGCCCTAAAAATGAATTAAAATATAAATTAGCATCCACGTGGTGAAGGTTTTTCCTGATTCGTAATCTGTTATCCGAAAAACCTCAGGGTGCGAAGTTTGACTCGAATCTGAGCAGTTTCACTTTCGCGCTTGAATCCGCCATCTTTGACAATTTTTGATTAGGTACCATCGAAAAGCCATTGCGATCCTTTACGACAAAGTTTTTCGAAGGCATGTGCAATGTGCAGCAGTACGGCAAAACTTGCCTAACCTACCTATAACTGGGTAGAGAGGTACCTACTGACTCTCCTAAGACTAATAATGAAAAGTTTGATGAGTCGGGTCGTCTTTTTAACCGATTTCTAAAAAGGACTAGTACCTAGGTTAAATTAAATGTTAGACTGTATGTTTTTTTATGTATGTTCACCAATTTCTCTATCAATTGTGGACCGTTTTTGAAAATTCTATTTTTTTGTGGTTTAAAGATTATGTATGTACTCTCGAGGTGGCCTTATGTGGGAAAAACACCTAAAGGTGAAAAAATAGGAATTGAATATTCATAAATCGCTGTATTTTTATTTTATTGAAGCTGTATACCCGCTTTATTAAAAGCATTTTTTACAAATGCTTTTAAAAAACTAAAAGCTGTCGAAAGTCTTAACACCATTTGTTTTTTTTTATATTTATAGGTTCGAAGGCGAAGATCTGGATTATGATGAACGCAAGAAGATCATGGCACAGCAGAAAAATGCCTGGCTTGAGCAGCAGGTTCAAGAGAGGAAGGCGGCTGAGGAAGAGCGGAAGAAAGCTGAAGCTGCTTACATGGTCAGAACTTGCACTAAGCTTGCCGTTGCCTAGTTATTTCTTGCTAGAGATATTCATAGCTCGAGGTTGTTTCAGCGTTTGCGTTGTCGCAGAAATCATTTGTTGCAGGTGGTAGGACTAACTCATGTGCGAGTGTCCGTCTGGGTTGGTTCCACCTATATCTCTATGGTACCACCGCTTTGCTCTTGAAGTCTGCCGCCAAGCAGCAAAGTAGCCTGTGAAATATCTGGGCTTATGAGACTTAACACTTAGTCTCAGGGTAATAAGCACACTGCGGTGTCACACAGGCCTTTGTAATTCAAAGTTCTGAGTGGCACTGCAATTGTTATGGGCTGGCGTTATGCTTACCATCAGGAAACGACCAGCTCGTCTCGTTATCAAATAGTATTAAAAATGATAACGCAAGAACTGCAACCGTATTCTTGCTGGAACACTGCTATGTCTGCTACTTGATGAAGTTACTTTTATTAGGTATTAGATATCCTAGACAAGTAAAATAGGTAGGTACAATAAATAATAACTTAATACTTACAATATTTTTAGCGACTAATGGCTCTATTAATACCTAATTCCAAAGGGACAAGACTCAAGACTATTATACTCGCTGGGTAATCATAGAAAAGTTCAAGTAAGTAGTTCACACGAACAAAGATGTTTGGAGCCTACTCAATTTAATTACATATGTTGACCTTTATTTCATAGCTTACTTTACTAGGCCAACCTATTTTTGATCTTTAAATCTTATAATAATTGTAACTCAACTATTTTGTTCTAGATGGCCATTCAAGCAAGAGATCACCGGGCCAGCGAGCTGGACAAGATGGAACGTGAATGCCGCTACCGACTGGGGCAGGCCAATCTCCTTTACAATGAAGCATTGGTAAGAGACCACTCTTCAGTCTTTCCGCCGAAGTTCTTATTAGAACTGCGGCGCGAGTACGGAAGTCGGTTCGATAAATTTGTCGAACCGAAAAACTCGACAAATTTGTCGAATTTTGCGAGTACCGAAGTCTGATCGTAAAGTATTGTAGTAGCTCTATATTCTCTTTGGATTCGACCTAGCGTTTCGATAACTTTTGTCGATTGTTTCGAGGCTCGATAAATCCCACGTTATCGATTTGAACTGTCATTTTTATCGAATTTTGTCGAATATTATCGACCCGAATAGATCCGTACTTGCGCCGCTGGTGAGGCCTGCGCTAGCGAAAAGTCCATTATTTTCATAAAGCGGTCCAAAACTATTTCTTTACACTAACTTACCAGGATAGTATAGCCGATAGTTACCAATAGGAAGACCATAGACATAGGATAAGTAGGATGGAAGATGTAAGGTAGGATTGGTATAGGTTGGTATTCTATATCGAAATATTTTTTTATTTATTTATTTATTATGTTTTGGGAAGACTATCGACTATACAATAATAAAATAAATCTTAAACTAAAAAATACAAATACTCCCAACTATGGACTAATACTCTCAACTGCTGCTTCCTAACACATCGATTAGTGCTAGGAAACTTTGTTTTATTGATAGCAAGTTAATACTTCTACAGGGTGAGTTTCAATTGCTGTGTTATTCCGGAGGCGGCAGATTAGGACCATGGTTGTCTACAAGTTATGAGAACCTCCCTTGGAAATACGTCATTCTAAATTTCCATACCTTAAAAAATAAATTCACTTCAAAAGTGAAGTGCGCGGCATTTTTTCTAAGTCTCTTCTAATCTACTAAATGCCATAATTATCTTGAGTGAAAAATTCTGAATTTCAAAAACTCTTAAAACAAATGTTTTTGATCTCCAGGAGTATAGATTGAGCCGCTGTTGGGAAAACATACCAAATCAAATTCAGGCTGTATATTAATTTACTATTTCTATTCATTTCTTATATGTCAGGCGACGGAAAAGAAACAGATGGAACAGGTGATGAAGGAGCAAGAAGAAGCAGACAACACAGCGGAAATGTACAACAACTTGACCTCGGATATGCTCACGGAGAACCCGGATGTCTCCAAGAGTGCTCTTGGGGGTAACAGGTAACTCTTTCGGAACTAAGTCGGGAGTCCACTATCTCAATTTCCTTTTTACTATTTGATAGACGAGAAGAGAATGCTATTCAGATTCAAGCAGCATTTCATCAGTTTACCCAGAAAGTTTTTAACCAAGAATGTTGCTAAATATCAAATACTAGGTACTATAGCTTCTGCCTGTGGTTTCACCCGCGGTCCCACAGGAACTGTTCATTTTTCCGGGATAAAAAGTAGCCTAGGTTACTCTCCGGTCCATGCCAAAAATCACGTCGATCCGTTGCTCCGTTGCTGCGTGAAAGAAGGACAAAGCAACAAACGTGCAAACACACTTTCGCATTTATTACGAACGAATGTCTTTACTAGGTACCTACTTTGTGTAATTTGCAGAGCAATCGGCTTCATGTACAAAGGTATGAACAAAGAACAACTGCAGAAGTTCTACGTGGCGCAGAAGGAACAGATGGCCGCTGCAAAGGTACCTAATAAGTAAAATTAGCAGCTTTGGCTTAGCATCACCAGCACCAGAAGTCACTTACTTTTATTATAAGGAATTGTTTGAAATAGCTAGTTTTTTTGGAGTGATGATTTGTAGTGAATGTGAAGGTAATGTTTGAAATTTTGAAGTGCTAAAAATAAAAAGTCGTGGGTGAAGTAAACCAGTGATTAATGCTTCTGTTTATTTTTGTTTTCAACAGATTAAACGCGAAGGGCTAGAGAAGATGGAAGCGGAGTGGCAGGCGCTTGCCAAGTCCATACAGAGGGAGGTCGCTCGACAGGATATTGCGGACCAGCGGAAGAGAAGGTTAGATAAACATTACTT
This sequence comes from Crocallis elinguaria, assembly GCA_907269065.1. NCBI lineage: Eukaryota > Metazoa > Arthropoda > Insecta > Lepidoptera > Geometridae > Crocallis > Crocallis elinguaria. The sequence continues at coordinate 8,929,396 of OU026076.1, forward strand.
CAGGATATACAGGGTCTTAACACAACAAGACGAGACGAGAGTGAATAGGTTTCTTCTAGGCAAGCGTGCTCTTTTTTCTACACGATTTCGACGAAGACTTTGTTTTCTACACGATACCTATATACTTTTTGGAGTGTACTTACTGGGACTGCATCAGATGGTACGCTCGCCCCCTTTCAATCTTCAGGCGAACAGTTATTATAAAAAAAAAACATCTTAGGCCAAATCCTCGCTTGAGATCAGAGGGGGCCAAGCACGCTAAACAACTGAAATGGCAATGGCATTATCCATCGCAACTGGCAATAGTGCCAAAAGTCGGTAATGCCATATCTGTCATGTATGTTCTTCTTCTTTCTTTATTTGCTGGATCAAGTATGTTGTTATTGCCGGAGGGAAATTGATATCATAATGATGTACCAAACTGCCAAATTACCGTAATGGTGATGGCGGGACACCATTGTAACTAGTGCTTTACCAAAAATTACAGTTGTCGTCACAATGATCACAAAACATTACTATTTTGTCCATTGTGGTTTAGTGTGCTTGGGCCTCGGATCAAATGCTAGCTTAACCATGTATGTACCTATTGGCCGACGCGTTATTTTTACGTAATAACTATTAACCGAATTGTGAATATTTCCTGTCACCAGGGAGATCGCTCGTCAACTCATGGAAGAGAACCAGCTCTTGGCGCTTCAGCAGAAGGAAAAGGAGAAATACTACAAAGACGTGGTCAACAACAATACTCCGACAGACGATTATTACTCGCAGTTCAATACTACTACTAGATAAGTTAGTAGGTGTAAACAAGCACTACTTTTTATAGAATGTTTTGGTTTTGTGAAATTGCGGCGCACTTTAGAGGATGTTTGAAATAGATTTCGTTCTGGACGCGGCTTTAGTTATTGCTTTGTCGCTGTAAAATAATTTGATATTTTTATTATAAAACTAGCTGCTGCCCGCGGTTTCACGCGCGTAAAGATATTGGATTTCAGGGGATTTATTTTTTTCCGCGGAACCCTAATTCTTTTTCTAAAATTAAAGTAGCCTAAGTTACTTCTTGCAACATCAGCTATCTTCCATTGAAAATCCCGTCGAAATCGGTCCAGCCGTTTCGGAGATTACCAGGAACAAACAGACAAAAATTTAAAAAATGGTAGTTTGTTATATTTGCCGTATATACTTTCGTATGCATTTAGTAAAACGCTGTTATTTTCATATTACAAACAGACACTTCAATTTTATTTATTTGTATAGATATATTGCGATATAGTAGGTACCTAACAGCTGCTTAGGTACTTAATCTATAGCAACTATAATTAAATGTAACATTTAAAATTCTGTTTGTGCAACGAATTTCTGAATGGCGTTGTAAAAAATTTTTCGCTAACAATTAAACATAAACATAAACATAAACGCTTACACACTCATACCCCCGCACTAGGATTCCCTGTGTCGCAGGTGGCATGGACATACACAGATACACATCACAAACATCCAAGACCCGAGAACAAACTTTATGCTTACACAAAATCTGCCCCGGCCGGGAATCGAACCCGGGACCCCTCGCCTTGCAGGCAGGGTTACTACCAACTTAGCTACGGAGCCGTCTCCCCTAAATAACCCCGTATTAGAAAAAGAAGACGCAGATTCGAATTCCATTGACAGAGCATTTGGTATTACTATCCTATCCAGATATACATAAATACCTACCAGCATTTTGGTTACGCGTTGCAACACGCCCCGACCAAATTAGCTTATTTATTATTTGTTTATTAACTTAATATTACCTGTAATACTAACGTTTAAAATTGTGCACTAATTAAAAATATTCCTTACAAATTATTTAGTTTCAATCAAACGCTGAATACAGAAAGAAAATATCATTTATTTACAAAATTAAGCAATGGTGTCGATTCATACCTAAACCTAATTTGACCGATCTAAATTTAGTTTTAAAGCTGTTAAATATCTCCCATACTACTCTACTACATAAGTAAAGCAGTGATACCCAGACTAGGGTTGCCAACTTTTATTAGAAGAAATAGAGTATATCTGATTCAAAGGAGGTAAATAAAGAGTACGGACTTCCAAAGAAGAGTATCATTTATTTTATATTATTAAAAAGGTATTTTTTCGAACTTTTTGCAGCACATAACAATTTTTCATGGTTTTTAATAGAATTGTATGACTTTCTTACTCTAAATTTATATAGATCAAGAGCTCATTTTTAACCAATTTCAATGAAGCTCTGTTTCTCTCTTCCCGCCACTTCACATTCATGACCGAAAAGACTCTCTCAGACGTCCGAATGTGGCTTGGGGAATTGGGGATACCAACATATTAATAGCAAATAGTCGATTTTTTTGGTTATGATATGATAGTAAACATTATGTAAAAAAGAGTATTTCATCATACTCTATTAGTGTTATAGATTATAGAGTACGCCTACATGATATAGAGTACAACACTCTATTTTAGAGTACGGTTGGCAACCCTAACCCAGACGGACAGTCGCAGAAAAGTTACACCTACCACTTATCAAGAGTGGAAAGGGTTTTCTTTCAGTAAGTAAAACAAACAATACATTAATGCAGACAAGTTATATAAATTCATTGCAATTTCTACACTAGACACAAGAAAGTGGATTAATTTGACAGATCTAATATTCCATCTCTTTCTCATGTTATGATTTAGAAAGAGAGGTTGAAACTAAAATTAAGTTTAGGTACGAGATGACAGAATCGACACCCCTATATTATATTACGTTCAATAATAATAAATAAAGGTCTTTGTGTTGCTACTATCAAAGGCCGCAACATAGGCCCGAGAATAAAAGATAAATTATTAATAATTAATAATATATTTTATAAATAAAATAACAAAAACCGCATAAGATTCTATAATAGTAACACTTATTTTGTTGGCACGTTGAGATCAATATTTGAGTTGATTATTAATATTAATTTAGTATTAAGAATATTTGAGTTTATTTTGTAGAGACATCTATCTCTACAATGATTATAGACTAAGTAGGAATTACAATCTAGATTGTAGGTACCTATAGGGGGTTTTAATACTAATCACATTAATTTACAGTCTATATACAGGGTGAATTTGAATTGGTATGTTATCTCAGAAGGGGGTGATAAGGGCCATGGTTGTAGACAAGTTGTGAGAACCTACCTTGGAAATATGTCATTCAAAAATTAAAAAAAAATCACTTCCAACGTGAAGTGCGCGGTAATTCTGGATTTTTTCAAGTCTCTTCTAATCAAGATCATGATTTAACAAAGTTCAACATAGTTCAAGTGAATCATCTGAAAGGCCGTCCGTAAGTTCTGTAGCAGAATTTTGACGTCTTTTCTTCAATGAAAAAATCCGAATTTCAAAAACTCGTAAAACCACGACCTCCACGACGTTGACCTCCATGAGTAGATTGACCCCTTTCGGGATGACATACCAATTCAAACTCAGGTTGTATAACACTTAATTAAGTAAATATATACATCACAAAAATTTCGCTTCCAACAGGATTCGAACCTGCGTCTTCTGGCTTGCCGGGCCAAACGCCTTAACCGCTAGGCTATGGGAGCAATTAATGTTGATTGCGAAATTCTTGATATGATGTATTTCTTTTCGGCTTACAAGCCGTAGCTCCATCTAGCAGACCCGCTTTATAGCGATGCCTACTCCATTGTGATACGTTACAGTACCAATCAAATGGCGAGAGATTTTGCATTATTTAAACTTTATGAAATATATTTTATAGTGTTAACCGACACTAGCGGATGTTCACATAAATATATACATCACAAAAATTTCGCTTCCAACAGGATTAATCAATAAATAATTAAGGATTAATCCTGTTGGAAGCGAAATTAGTGTCGGTTAACACTATAAAATATATTTCATAAAGTTTAAATAATGCAAAATCTCTCGCCATTTGATTGGTACTGTAACGTATCACAATGGAGTAGGCATCGCTATAAAGCGGGTCTGCTAGATGGAGCTACGGCTTGTAAGCCGAAAAGAAATACATCATATCAAGAATTTCGCAATCAACATTAATTGCTCCCATAGCCTAGCGGTTAAGGCGTTTGGCCCGGCAAGCCAGAAGACGCAGGTTCGAATCCTGTTGGAAGCGAAATTTTTGTGATGTATATATTTATGTGAACATCCGCTAGTGTCGGTTAACACTATAAAATATATTTCATAAACTTAATTAAGTACCTTGAATTAATTAATAAATAATGTCTAGTTTCTAAAATCCAAACTTAAAGTTGAGAGAGCGAGAGAGAGAAGCCTTAACTTTCGTATCAAAAAGAAAGGCAGAAAAATAATAGGTAAATGATAATGGGATAGATAATGGTGTTTTGGGAATATAATCAAACACGAATGATGTGATACTTTTGCTAATATTTCTTTTCCCCACCCCATAATTCCTAAAACCAGCAGGTGCTGCCTGCCATATCAACATGAGTTTTATCGATGATAAAATTACCTGACCGTTTTGGACGTCAGCTCTTGGTATATGATATTAGAAAATTTCAGCGTTTGGGGACCGCCTGAAACGGCTTCAAATCGACGATCTATGTATCGTCAATATTATAGTTTTTCAAACAAGTTTTTATCTTGTTCGAGTTTACTCTTCACGTTTTTTGGTGCCGCTGATGAGGCCTTTTTGGTGCAGATTGATGATGGATTCTGCGATGATCCTGGCGGTGGAGCGGAGGTACCCACCGCTCGTCAGCATCACGACTGGTACGCGGTGCTCTTTACACATCTCAAATACGAACTGGTCCCGTTTGATTATGCCCTGGAAATTGATCACATTTGATTAGACAACTGCGTTCTCCTCAACATCAAAATCAACTGCGATCGCCTAACCCCTAGAGATGCTGTGATGTTTGGTTTGCACGAAATAAATTCCACCATTTTTGCCTAGACATAATGCGCTCTGATTGTCTAAGCCACTGCCTCGCGCCAATTCCCCATGCGCTGATTTTTTTTTTTTTTGTTATTTGATAGCGAGACGAGCTAGTCGTTTGCCTGATAGTAAGCATAACGCCGGCCAATAATAATTGCAGTGTCACTCAGAACTTTGAAATACAAAGTCTTGCGCGGCACTGCATTGCGCCCGCTACCCTGAGACATTAGGTATTAAGTCTCATAAGCCCAGTAATTTCCCTGGCTACTCTGCTCATCAAACCGGAACACAGTAATGCTCGCACATTACTGCTTGGCGTCACGAGCAAAGCGGTGGTACCAACCCAGACGGACGCTCGCAGAAGAGTTATTCCTACCGTATTGACCTGATATTATTTATAGCAATAATTAGTAGTAGTAGGATTAGTAGGATTATTACTACTTACAATTTCACTGATTCTCATGTGACCAAGAGGATCCGCATCCAGCACATCAGTACCAGCGTTATATACTAGAATATCAGGTTTGAACTCTTGGAAAGCCGCCTTCAGGTTTCTGGAACCACCACGAACGATCCATGATCAGTATTTTTTTTAATTCAAAGTATCGCAGAAGAGTTAGTCCTATTACTAAAACTTACTGCCTTAACTTGAGCATATACTCCAAGTCTTCCACTTTATTGGCCAGTTCCACCTTCCGTCGTATGGCGCGCTTGGCCTCCTTGTCTTTGGGATAGATGTTGCGGTTGTACATGTCCATTATGTAGACTTCTGGCACACCGAGGAAGTCTCGCTGGTAGCCGTTGCCCTGCAAGTTATGAGCTTTCAATGAAAACTAGCTGCTGCCCGCGGTTTCACCCCCGCGGAGGTATTGATTTCATGGGTTTTATTTTTTTGCGTAGAACGCTAATTCTTTTTCTAAAATAAAAGTAGTCTATGTTTCTCCTTGTAACATCAGCTATCTGCTAGTGAAAGTCCCGTCAAAATTGGCCAAGGCATTTCGGAGATTACCCGGAACAAACAAACAGACAGACAAAAATTTAAAAAATGGTTGGTTTGTTATGGGTACCGTATATACTTTCAAATGCATTTGGTAAAAACCCGCTTCGGCCGCGTGGTATACATCTGTGTATACCTTGAATGGTACAACAGCAATAAAAACCTCCACAGCACCATCAATGGTACATCATAATGGTACCACGATGAAAAAAAGATCTTTATAAATTGTAGTCTATGTGTTATTTTGAATGTATAAGCTATATTACTGTAAAGTTTCATCACAATCCGTTCAGTAGCTTTTGCGTGAAAGAGTAACAAACATCCATACACCCTCACAAACTTTCGCGTTTATAATTAGTAGGATAGGATTTATTAGTAGGATAGAAACTTAGGAAGTAGGAAGAGGATTTGACATACCTACAATAATAAAGTCAAAAACAATAATTTCTCAGTACACACCTGATGAGCATCCAAATCAACAATCATAGCATTCTGGATCATACCCTCCATGACGAGACATCGTATCAGCAGCGTGATATCAGCGTAAGGGCAGAAACCTCCGCCCCTGTCACCGCTGCAGTGGTGGAAACCACCCCCCACGTTGATAGCCCACCCGCGCTCTAAGGCTAGCTTGCCTGCTAGAACTGTACCACCTGTTTGCAACCTGCAATCGTGAAATAAATAGTGATAAAAAAAGTGAAAATAATATGATAAATAGGTAGTGAAGGATAACATTGGTGTCGATTCGGCCGTTTCGTACCGAACCTAGTTTTAGTTTCGTTCTCTCTCTCTCTTTCCAATACATAACATGAGAAAGAGACGGAAGATGTCCGACAGATCAAAATTGGGTTTAGTAGTCAAATATCTTCCATCCTTGATAAATTGTATGCCACTAAATTTGGATGTGCCAAAATGTGCTAATGAGCGATCTTAAACAATGAGAAGTGGACTGTATATTTTTATGTGGTACAACCGAAAATCAGAGGAGGAAAATGGGAAAGACAGGATGCATCACATACCTCGTACAGAGCGCGGGTCCTGCTCTGTTTCCTTTCTTCAGCTAGCCGGGCGGGCCCGCCAAGTACGTGGACACAATCCTGATGCTGAACTTCTTCCAAAACTCCTTTTAACGACTGCACTCGCGATAGGAGCGAATATATAGCAAAAAACACAAAACACAAGGCTCTGCGCGGGATTGCGATTTGATGCGAATATTTCTAGTTTTGCGCGGTGCGGGTCCGTAATTCAACAAGCGGCCATGACCGACACTCGAGACGAATTGTAACGTTCTAGCCGGCAGGTGGCGCCAGCTACAGCGGTGATGCGTGTAGGTGTGAGGGAGAGGGAAAATGAATGTACCATTTTGCTAATTTTTGACTAATTTAAACTATAGCTATTTGGCGCAACCATTCCCCCCGGACTTGAAGGGATGCCTTCAAAATCGATATGCAAACTATACTACAATTATGATGCTAATATTGCTAATGAAAACTAATCTAATTCCCTAACCTAAACGCGAACCTATCCAAATTATTGATTAGGTAAGGGGCAGAGACGAACAACCGGACGTATATATGATCCAGTCGCTGTCTTGACGCGTACTATCCGTGTAACTCCGTTAGAACCGGGAAAAACTTCCTCTACAATGCCCAAAGGCCAGTGAAGAGGTGGAGAATTATCCGTAAGCAAAACAACAACAGTCCCGACTGTGATTGGGTTAACTGGAGTATTCCATTTATGCCGAGACTGTAGAGTATGAAGGTAGTCCGTTCTCCAGCGCTTCCAAAACGATTGAACTAGTCTATCAAGCAGCTCATGACGCGAAAGAGTATTAATATTATCGTCAATTTCTGCAGCAGGCAAGCATTTCAATGGCGTTAGGTTTAGAAAATGTGCTGGAGACAAAGCGAGAGGTTCCGACGGATCATTAGAGAGCGTCCTACAAAGCGGTCGTGTATTCATGACTGATTCGATTTGGGTAAGCACGGTAGTTAGCTCTTCAAATGATAAGATTTGCTCTCCTATCACGCGATATAAATGATTTTTCAGACTCTTTATATTTGCTTCCCAGTTCCCGCCGAAGTGACTGGCAGCTGGGGCGTTAAGCGACCATTCTATGCGATTTTCTGCTAATTCATTACCGAACTCAGTCTTATGATATTTTGAACTCAAAAATTCGTGTAGTTCCGAAAGAAAGCGCTTGGCACCAATATAATTACTACCATTATCCGAATAAACTCTACCTACTGGACCGCGGCGCGATAAAAACCTTTTAAAGGCTGCCATAAAACTTGCGGTGCTCAAGTCACCAGCCAGTTCGATGTGTACTGCGCGAGTTGTCATACACACGAAGAGGCACACGTATGCCTTTGTGGACCGAATACCACGACCACGACTTATGGTTACCTTGAACGGGCCTGCGTAGTCAGTGCCAGTGTGCATAAAGGGTTTCGCAGATTGCACTACACGACATGAGCGGTGGTCCGCCATCTCAGGGAAAGACGGCTTGGGACGAAGACGAAAGCAAGGGAGACACTTATGTACCCTATTTCTAATTAAGCTACGAGCAGAAAGTATCCAATACTTCTGACGTAAAAGCGACATTAATAAGTCTGGACCAGCGTGACAATTTACCTTGTGATGGTAATCAACAAGCAAATCCAGAACATGATGCTTCCGCGGAAGCACGATGGGATGTTTTTGTTGGTAACTCAAGTTTGAGTTTTTCAAACGACCACCTACTTTAATGAGATCATTCTCAAGAAACGGCTTGAGATGTTGAAAAGAGCGGCTACAAGCTTGACCTGCCTTTAATTTAGAAATTTCGACAGCAAAATGCAAGCGCTGGATTTCACGGAGGACAAGTATTTCTGCGAAGTCCAGATCTGAAGATATAATACGCTCACGCATCGGGAGAAGTTTTGTGAATCTACAAATGTAAACTACACAGCGCAACAGTTTTGACCATGACGATAAGCGATTAGCCAACGAAATTATAAGAGATTCCGCATCGGGCGGAGCAGAGGTTACCAACGCATGCTTCTTTTCTTCAAATACTTCTGTCACCGTGGCAGGGTCAAAGGCAACGATGGGCCATTGCGAGATATCTGTGCGAGCCCATGAAGGGCCATCAAACCAAAGCGGATGGTCGATTATTTGAGAAGGCGTAAGTCCACGGGATAGACAATCCGCGGGATTATCCGTACCGGATACGTGATACAAATGTTTTGGTGACAAATCATTTTGTATTTTCGTCACTCTGTTGGCCACAAACGTGTCCCATCGATGAGGAGACGAGTGGGCCCAACAAAGAGCAACAGTCGAGTCTGAAAATGCGAAAACATTTCGAATGCTGAAGCGATTTTTACAAGCGTCGATTATGCTTTTCATAAGCTGAGCGAGAACGAGTATAGCGCAAAGTTCCAGGCGAGCAAGTGAAACGACCTTACGAGGGGAAACCCTAGACTTTGCGCTGATGAGGCTTAAAGTAATTCCATCATCATTTTGAACATGGAAGTAGACAACTCCCCCGTACGCCCTTTCACTAGCATCGGCAAATCCAAGAATTGTTACGACACTATCAGCGGTGATTCCGACGTAGCGTGGAATTTTTATCTGCGAGAGCAAAGAAAGCTCTTCTCTAAAGCGGGACCATACACGAACAATATCGCCAGGAGGTGTGTCATCCCAATCACACTCGCACAACCAAAGCTGTTTTATTATCAGTTTTGCATATAAGACGACAGGTGCGACAAATCCCATTACGTCCCATATTTTCGCGACACATGATAATATGGTGCGCTTGGTACAAGTCTGAGCAGGTGTACTAACTTTCAGACTAAAGAAGTCTGTAGCGGGTGACCAACATAAACCAAGTATTTTATGTAGTTCAGATGCATCGAATTCTTTGACCGATGAAAGGCGATGCGATAGCGGTATCGAATCTACAACCGATTGTGAATTACTAGTCCATTTTACAAGTTCGAACTGACCTGACTTCATAAGACCTATCATTTCGGAGGCTGTAGATATGCCCTCTTCCTCGTTTTGGACAGAATAGACAAAGTCATCCATATATAGACCCGTGTCTATTATATCTTTAGCCCTAGGGAAAGAGTCACCCTCATCAGTCGCGAGCTGTTTAATAGTACGCAATGCATGAAATGGACTTGACTTGAGTCCGAAAACGACTCGATTAAACTCATACACCTTCAATGTTTCATGCGGGGAAAAGCGATATAGAATGCGTTGAAAGCGGCGGTCACATTCACGAATACCGATGCTGAGAAACATTTGACGTATGTCGGCTGAAAGCGCGATTGAAAATAAGCGAAAATTAACGATTATGTCAAACAAATTACCTTGGAGATTTTGACCATTATACAGTAGATCATTCAACGAGACATGCGTGCTAGTCTTACAACTTCCATCCAGAACAATACGTAATTTAGATGTGACTTTGTCCTCTCTTATAACCCCGTGATGCGGTATAATATACGACTGGGTTTCCGTAAGCGTTTCTGGAGATACAGGCGAGATATAACCTTTATCTAAATATTCATTGATCACACTGTCATAAGCGGACTTCAATTTGGGAGAAGCTTGCAACTTCTTTTCCAAGCAGTAAAAGCGACGTTCGCTTGCTTGTCGAGAGTCGCCCAGAGAATGAATATTTCCCTTGAAGGGAAGTGCTACTACGTAGCGGCCGTTATCGTCGCGAGAAGTCGTGCTGCTATATATTTCTTCGCAGAGTCTATCGTCTGGGCTGAGTATAGGCGGAACATTTACCTCTTCCAGTTCCCAGAACTTACGAACGGCAGAGTTAAGCGAATCATCGACACAACAATAAGAAGTGGTCTCGTTACTACCAAGGCTGACTGGAGCTTCACCAATAATCACATATCCAAGGACAGTTTCTAAAGCGAGCGGGGAGTGATGCGAAGACTGCCCTTGAACCTTGTGAGACAAGAGTAGATGCGGGAAAATCGAAGCTCCAATCAATACTTCGATCGGACCCGATACGGAGTACGTATCGTCCGCCAACGGTAAGTTTCTAAAGTTCGACAAACGTGAAACATCGACCGCGACTGTCGGCAAACGTTCTGTTATTTTATCTACAACAAGCGATTCCATTTCGTAGTTAATGTTACGATCAAAGCGAGAGAAAAACTTAATGTTTACTGACCCTTGAACAGGTTTAGTCGAACCACCTATTCCCTTTACTACGGAACAAGCTGGGTTCCGATTTATATTTAATCCTAAGCGTTGACAGCAATCACGACTAATAAAATTGCTTTGAGATGCGCTGTCTAACATTGCGCGTACGCAATGTTCCTTACCATGAGAATCTACCACGATAATACGAGCGGTTGCGAGCAATATCGTAGTAGGGCCTCGATGCACAAGTCTAGTTTTGTTATCTGATAACGCACAAAGAGTTACGTCATCAGTGCGGGCTGAGCGATCGAATGCGGAGGACGCGGCGCCGCCCGCGATGGACCCCGCTCCCCCTGGCAGCACAGGAGGGGCGGCGGCGTGCGCGCACGAAACGAACGAGTTCTTATTATCTACGGCTGCATCGCGGAAACACAATAAACTATGGTGTTTAGAATTGCATCTTTTGCACAAGGAATTGGATCGACAGTCGGAGACATGATGTCTCGCACTCAAGCAGTTAATGCACAAATTATTTGCTTTTACGAATTTAAAGCGTTCATTTGGTTTGTAGCTGTGGAACACCGAACATTTGTATACATGGTCATGTTGACTATTACATAAGGCGCACGAAGATTGCTGTGAACTGGATGCGGCATTTACATAGGCATGCGTAGTAGTCGGCTTATTGAACTTTGATGCCGTGTTCATTTTACTATCGACGTATTTTTTCGTAACTTCTTGTTTTACGGACGAAGTGCGTTGCAATATTTTTATGTGATCGCGGACAAATGATGATAAATCATCGAAGGTTGGCATTTCACAAGTACGCTTAAATGACTCAAATGAACGAGCGGTTTCTGGATCCAATTTCTTAAGCGCGATGTACAAGAATACGTAATCAGAAAGATCATTGACCTTTAGATTATTTAAAGCGGCGACCGAGGAAGCGAAATTATCTAGAAATTGTTCTAGATTCGACGGAGTTGCGGACGAAATAGGTTTAAAATCGAAGATTTGGTCTAAGTACGTGGTGGCCACTAGCCGTTTATCCTCGTATTTATTTTTGAGTAAATCGAAAATTAATGTGTAATTTTCGGCGCATGGTGTCACGCCTGCGCATACTGATCGAGCCTTGCCAGACAATTTACCAATTAAATAGTACAATTTTTCCGATTCGGTTAGTGACGTATTATCGTGTACGGCATTTTTGAAACTAGCGAAAAAGAGCGGCCAATTTTTTATATCCCCGTTGAACTCAGGTATCTCAATCGGTGGAAGTCTAGGTGGCCTGTACTGACTTGCTGGCTTGACAATAGGCTCAGTGTGTAATTGCCGCGACTTCGCGGCGCGTTTGACGCAACCAAATAAATCTTCGAATGATGAAAGCGCCTGATAGCTAACGACATATTTGGGGTTAATTTTTAATTCTATTTCGACTATTTTGTCCAGCACACTTTCAAAACTCTCACGCAATGAGTCCACGGTTTCAATTTCACAAAGAAATGATTCCCTAGCTGACTCCGAATCTAGATTACTTACGCGATTACAAATACTTTGCATGCGAGCATATATTCTATCTCTTTTAGCATATAATACCTTCAACTGCATACTACTAATGTCATCACTAGACGAAGTTGAAGTCATTTTAATGAAGTACGAGTAATGACGAGTATATAATCGAATGTTATGTATTTTTATGAAGTATATAATGGAATGTTACAAATCGAACAATAATGTTAAGATAAGCGGTGGAGAACGACTACGGATGTATACAAATTTTACCTAAGCGGGATGAACGAGAACTAGTTTATAGAAAATATTAAATTATGTACCTATGTATGCGAATCGACAGCGAACAAACGAGTAGAAATAACAAGCGGGTAGGAAGAATCGATGGTTAGATTAACGCGATATTTGTTACTGGTTACCTAAATATCTGATGCGGGATGAGCGAAATAACTATAAGTTAGTCAGGTAATATTAATAAACAGTATATAAGCGAACGAATTACGGAATATTATAACTTCCCTGCGCTTCGAGGGACATGAACGAAAACTGGAGGTAGGTAATTTAAAAACGTAGCGAGCGATTCGAGAAGCGATTTGTTTTCGACAATTAAATAATTTAAGGATATTTTAGAATAGCTAACTCTAATTCACTATACGATTCGAATAGGATCAAAGAAATGATTCAATATCCGGTTCGAATAGGACCAAAACAATGGATGTGCCAAAATGTGCTAATGAGCGATCTTAAACAATGAGAAGTGGACTGTATATTTTTATGTGGTACAACCGAAAATCAGAGGAGGAAAATGGGAAAGACAGGATGCATCACATACCTCGTACAGAGCGCGGGTCCTGCTCTGTTTCCTTTCTTCAGCTAGCCGGGCGGGCCCGCCAAGTACGTGGACACAATCCTGATGCTGAACTTCTTCCAAAACTCCTTTTAACGACTGCACTCGCGATAGGAGCGAATATATAGCAAAAAACACAAAACACAAGGCTCTGCGCGGGATTGCGATTTGATGCGAATATTTCTAGTTTTGCGCGGTGCGGGTCCGTAATTCAACAAGCGGCCATGACCGACACTCGAGACGAATTGTAACGTTCTAGCCGGCAGGTGGCGCCAGCTACAGCGGTGATGCGTGTAGGTGTGAGGGAGAGGGAAAATGAATGTACCATTTTGCTAATTTTTGACTAATTTAAACTATAGCTATTTGGCGCAACCAAAATTCATTGTCATTAAATTTATATTAGATTCAAGCAAACGGATTAATTTGACAGGTCTAGAATATATTTTATCTCTTTTTTATTTTCTCATTCAGAAAGAGGTTGAAACTTAAATTAGGTTTAGGTATGAGATGGCAGAATCGACACCATTGTGGTGCAACTAAAGCATTCATGGTAGGTCATTTACTAGTGTGCGCCTGGCTACCAACCATATATTTATACCGGCAGCTAGACTTCACAGCCCGTCTTAATTTAAGTTCAGTATGTTCACAACTGGACGCAACCACTACCTTCAATCACTTCAGGTGAGATAATCAAATATTAAAAAAAAATACTTCTAGGTGGTAGGACTAACTATTCTTTGAGTATGAGTCTCGGTTGGTACCAATGGTTTGCTCGTGAAGTCGGCCGCCAGTAGCCAGTGACTTAGCTGTGCTTATGATTAATCTTTCAGGGTAACAAGCATACTGCAGTGCTGCGCAGGCCTTTGTGTTTCAAAGTTCTGAGTGGCACTGCTTGTCTCATTATGAAATAGTACAAAAAACTAAATTATCTATTGAGAGTAAAAAAATAATAAGAACACCTATAAAGTATGCATAAGTAGAACATACCTCATAGGCTTCAAATAAGCATATTGCACACATATGTTCGGCAAGCATGCTATGATTGGAACTTCAGCAATCATTGCTACTTTGTGGCTCCACTGAAAGTGTTCATGAAAAAAATAATTAAAAATAAAAATACTTTAAAATGAAAAATTATTTTAATCTCAAGTTGTAGCTGTAAACTGCAAGATTTTGAGATACAATGATGTACAATCACCTACAATAATAATTAATATAAGTAGATTCCATGATATTTAAAGTATGGTCCAGTTTTACTGAAAATCGTTCCTCATCATCAGACAGAAAATGTCCACTGCTGAACATAGGCCTTCACCATAGAACGCTAATTGGATTAGCTACTCGCCTCTTGCATCCAATGGTTAACCGGGGATTTAACAAGGTCCTCGGCCTTCTAGTTCGTGGCCGCCACTCGAGATGCTATCTTCCTCCTTCCTTATCGTTAAAATGAAATTGAAATGGTAATTACAAAAAGTGTAGGTGTTGGTTTGTCCGCCTTTCACACATCAACGAAGCAACAGATTGAAGTAATATTGTTTGTATATAGATAATTTATGGACTGAAGAGTACTGTGGAATAGTGACATAGGCTATTTGTTGTCCTGTAAAATTGTGCAGTTTTTGTTCTCCACAAGGGTGAAACCGCAGGCTGCAGCTAGCATGAGTAAACATTTACAATGTTTTAGTCGGACTTTGTTATGTGCATGTTTCATTATGAAATACTGTGACATCATATTAAAAATTATGAAATGTATAGGTACTTACTTATTGTATTGTACGGTACAGAATGGCAGGCTGTACTTAAATTACAAGTAACAATAAACTTAAATATTGTATCTAAAATATTAGTTCTCTATATTTATGATGACTCACCTTCAATGACCTAAGATATTTCTTAGTGTGAACAATGAGCAGGTCTGCTTTCTGAGCTTCAATAGGCCTCACCAAACATTCATCTGATATGAATTCAGCATTCTTCAGATGCTATAAAAAACAGTTTACTTTAAGCCTAATTTAGTGCTGTGTGATCGATCTAATCGGTCAAGCAATGCCATGTGATAAATTCACTTGCAAATATGTATTTGATGGTTCATCATATGTTTGATGTTCATCATCATATGGACGGCTCCGTAGCTAAGTTGGTAGTAACCCTGCCTGCAAAGCGAGGGGTCCCGGGTTCGATTCCCGGCCGGGGCAGACTTTGTGTAAACATAAAATTTGTTCTCGGGTCTTGGATGTTTGTGATGGGTATCTGTGTGTGTGTCCATGCCACCTGCGACACAGGGAATCCTAGTGCGGAGGTATGAGTGTAAGCGTTTATTTATTTATTTATATTTATCATATAGAGAGCTAGGCTAGTTTTAATCCTGGAAAAATTAAAGTTCCTGTGGGAATTTCCATATAAATAAAACCATGGGCTGCAGCTAGTAAGAAATAATTGTATATCCAAAATTTCAAGTTAGGTAATAATAACACTAATGTGAAAGTTTGGTTGTGACAATTATTATACCTATTTAGCACTTGCATAACACAGCCTACATCTGTTTCAGAGAGCTAATACAAAACAAAACAGTTCGAGTTACCCTGTCCATTGTGTAGTCTGAAAGTAAGTTCTAAAGCAAGCATAAAATTGTTGACAATTCTCAAAAGTTTACTTGCCTGAATTATGTTGCGCCATTTCTTGGCGTCGAATAAATGGAACTTCTCAAGACCCATAACTGATACATTATATCTTTCGTCATAAACTAGAGGCCACTGATCGTCTCTGATATCGATATACAAGCTGAAATTACAAGAAAACATCAATAATTTTACCGCATCTCTGCATCTACCACTTTCAACTGAATATTTAATTCTTAATGCTAAATGTTCCACAAAAATAGTATTCAAGAGATAAAATGTACTTACTTAGTCATCGTGAACTAAGTAAATTAATAAAAATCCATTTTCTTTCAGCAAAATTATATGTTTTGCAAAATACTGCGACTTTCGATTTTTGCAATTTCGCGGATACGTCAATTTGACAATGACAGCATCGTTAAGAAACCGTAAGCACAACAGCACATAAATTCATAAAAAATTTATAGCTTTACAAACGAATCTTTTCAAAAAAATATAAATAAAACAAACCAAACTATATAATATGTACAAAAGGTATTTCATTTGCAAACAATTAAAAAATGATCAAGTTACATATTCAATAAAAATTGTTTTGCTAAAAGTTATAGTGCAGTGAGAACATGATAGCCCATCATGTTGCTAGGCTACGGAACGTGACGTATGACGGCGCGAAATGTAAACAAAATTGAAAGAATATTTGATTGAGTACCTAGTGTGCTGATTTTTACGACTTTAGTCAAAATTTTCTAAATGAACTAATTAAAAAAAGCTGAAATGGAGACTACAACAATGGATACTCTTCAAACTGAAGTGGAATTTTATAGGGTAAAGTAGAAACTTTCAGTAGATTAAATCATATCGCCTTTACTTGTTCGGGAAGATACTACTATAATACATCACTCCGGCTTTTCAGCATTGAGCTGACACTGCAGTATAAGATCCCAACCACAATTATTACTATTATAAGACATGCAGTCATATAGTTATGCACGGCTTCGCAGAGGCGTACAGGTACATTACTTAGAACCTGCGGCGCGAGTACGGATCTTTTCGATAAATAAAATTCGATAAAATTGACAGTTAAAATCGATAAAGTGGGTTTTATTCGATAAAATTGACAGTTAAAATCGATAAAGTGCGTTTTATCGATATTAACTATCAATTTTATCGAATTTTATTTATCGAAAAGATCCGTACTTGCGCCGCTGGTGTAGGTGTACCTACCTACCTATCTGAGTAACGAAGTAACGAGCGAGCGCACAACAGTGCCACACAGGCCTTTATATTTTAAAGTTCAGGGCGGCACTGTAATAATTATGTATAATCAGCACTCGTTATGCTTACAGGCAATTAAGGACTCGCTCATATCATTCCACCTAAAAAAACATGACTAAGTACGTACTTACCTAGGTACTTATAGTATGTATATATTACATATCTACATAGTCTTCTTCGAGATTCGAAAACAACATAATCTATATTGCCAGGGTTAATTTTTAATTTGAATCTGATGAAAAACGGTTCTAAATCCTTACGTCAATATTTTTCAAGATGATGAAACCGCAGATAAATTTTAAAGTACCTACCTATTTTCACTATAGACACCTAGGTATGATGAACTTATACGAAAAAATCATCATCTTTGCAGCAAAATCAAACTGCAGTTGAAGAAGAAATCAGGATCCTTATATCAGACAATCAGAAGTTATCCCAACAGGTCGGGATTCTACTTAAAGAAAAACTAGATTGCGCTAGACAGGTCAACACGCATCACGACGAACAGGGCAAAGATTTGGACGAGCTGAGGAAACAAGTATCTTTGCTTGCTAAGGTAACGTTCAGCTCGGGCGGCAATCAGTGTGGTCATAGCTAAAAATAGTACCAACAGTGGTACCACCTCATCTCTTCCCGTAGCTACCTTAAAAGCCGGCTAGTGAAATATCCAGAGAATGGTCAGCAGCATTCTCCTCGGTCAACATCATAATGATTCTATTCTATTCTACTGCGATCACAAAGACGAGTGCCAAACGCGTATTATGGCAAAACCCCCTTTATGGGGAGACCGATGTTTAGCAGTGGACGTTTCCCGGACTGATGACGATGATTAAGGCATAATAACAACAAAAAATCGTGTTATCTTCGTAGAACGAGCCACTAGCCAGTATGCACGCACTACAGTGACAATACCTCGGACTACCAGTACCAAGACTGTACCGTGGCGTGGATATAATTGTCTGTGTGTTGTATGCGTACTGACGCGCACACATTACACACAAACTTTTCTGTTTCTGCTATGATTACATTTTCAATTTTTATTTTATTAATTATTGTAGCGTGAATTACAAATGGCAAAATATCGTAGCTTGAACACAAACGACTTTTATTTTGTGTTATTTCCACAGGAAAGAGATTCTTTACATGTGCTGTGGCAAACTTCGCAGAAGACAATCGATGCTTTAGAAACTGAACTAAAAGCTTATCAAGCCTATGATAACAGAAGCAGCCAAGTAAGTTATACACGAATTTATTAAATAATATTTATGACTGATGAGTACTGGCCATGTGGTCCCGGTGTATGAACAGGACCATCCCGTCTCTCCCGCAAGCCGTAAGAGTCTGTTTAGAGAATAAATATCCAGCGGCTGCACTATTCTTCTGAGTCCGCATCAATATCTACTGCGATCATCTACCAAGCGTGATGAGTTATGACAATCGTCTGTAAGAGGAGGTCGTCCTCCAGCTGATGATGATGAAATAAGTAGGTCCTAAAAATCTAATTAGTTTCAGAACATACAAGAGGAAAAAAGAGACCTGGATCTAAAACTAGAAACAGCTTTGTCAGATTACATCGAACTAGAGAAGAAACATAAAGAATTAAAAGCTAAGCATACTACTTTAGAAAACAATATGAAAACGAAAGAAAAGGAAATCACAACTTACAAAGAAAGAGGCAAAGAACTGGAGGACAGAATTAATGAATTGGTAGATTCATTGCAGGAATATAAGGTTAATTTAGCAATCCAGACTAAAAGCAATGAAGATTTAAAGAATCATTTGACATTATGTCAGAAGGATTTGGTAGAACTAACTAAAAAAGAAACAGAAGCAAAGGCTAAGGTAAACCACTATAACTATAATAAAACTAAAATTCAGACACGTGTCTAATCGTAGATTCTTTTTTATAGCATTTTGACATAATATGAAAGCATGAGAAGAATGAGAATTGAAGAAAAAAAATACATGAAATAAAAGTGAATTTGATTGGATTGATTTCGTGATAAAATAGATAAACAAACAAACGTAATAAAATATTATTTATCATGTTATTTAAACGTGACAAAGAAATAATTTTAGGCAATAGGTTGATTTTATTTACCTACTTACTGAAGTTTTAACCAAAATAAATGAATATTAAAACTTTCGTGTTTTATAACACTAGGATTACATAATATAATAAATGTCTTTAATTAATATACAGGTGGCAGAGGCGTTACAACTGTACGACTTGGTTTCATCACAAAAGAATGATGCTCTGAAAACAATTCATGAAATGAGAGGTAAGTAAAATATAGCCACACTCAAAAGCTTGAATCAGCTTATAAACTAGATTAAATAATAATTCCAGGTGAAATATCGCAACTAAAACTAACGTTATCCAATGTCAGAGAAGACGTAGAAACAGTATGCAAAAAAGAAGTAGAAGATTTAAAAGAAAAATATAATGAAAAGGTGACAGACATGCTCGTTCATATAAGAAATCTAGACGCTGAATTGGTGGAAAAAGGATTACTACTGAATAAAACTTTAAGGTAAACACCACATAGTGTTAAGCTGCAGAGTTGCAGATGCAGTTAATGGTTAATACTAAAACAAACGTTTTCACAGGGAAAATAAAATACTGCAAGCAGCAAATGAGAGTTACCTCCAACAACAGAAGGATAATCTGCAAACTGTAGACCCAAAGCTAATACTAGCTGAGCAAAGAATGGAAGCTATGTTCCAGGAATTGGTCAGTCTTTTTGTTTCATTGATATCACTATCGCAGCGGGCATTTTTTAATTTTATCTTGTATGTATTCTCTTTCATCTCCGTTTACTGCAATGTCGAGACCGATGCACCGATGTTCGGGCGATTGTTTCATCTTATAACTAGCTCCATATAAAGTTGGTCCCTTGATATGCTGACGTCGTATTATCAAATACAAATGTCTACAAAAGTTCGATAAATCTAGGTCTTTACTTATTTGGATGATATTGTCGTTATAGGTAGCATCACAACGTCGCAACATTCAAGTGGAATGTGAAAAGCAATGCCTCGCGATTGATATACAAAGAGTCCACGACATCCACACAAGGGAGATAAAAAGACGGGATTGGGAAGAAAAACTATTGAAGAATCAATGCGAGGAATTGAAGTATGGTCTGTTTCAAATATTATGTAGGGTAGGTAAAAGTAATTATCAATTTTATCGTTTCTAGGATTCAAGTGGAGCATCTTCAAAAATCTCTAGATGAAACGCATGGAATGGTGAATAAACTACAAAATATGCTGGCATCAAGAACAGAGTTGAATCAAAAGTTAGTAACGACTTTTTTGACTCTTGGTTTCCTTTAACCAACCTTGATCCTTAACTCCAAAGTGCAGCTGCCGCAATGCACCGATATGTGAACTTTATAAATGTACTTTTCGTTTCAGAATGGTATCAACAAAAGAAGAAGAGTTAATAGAATTGAACAAGCACTTAGAAAACCAGATGGAATTGAGCAAAAAGTACAGTAAATTATATTGCATACAAAAACTAAACAAAATAAATACTTCCATGGATAGAATGTCACGTCATATACTACAGAGATTGGCCAAACTAAGCTCTATATAAGCAGCAACATTTACAATGTATCCAAAATCCAAATTGCCTGCTCAAAGATGAAATTTACGCAGAATAATTAATTCTGCCGTAAATAATCACTAATCTCTTTTCAGATGGAAGGAATCATACTTGGAAATGACAGAAAAATTGAAAATGAAGTTGCAGAGTCTAAGTAAAGAGAACAATAATTTACGATCAAGATTAAAACTACCTCATTTAGGTTCATCTAGTGTTGATAGCAGTGCTAGCTAGGACATTTATTGGAGTATATAATACTATTGTTAATGGAAGAGAGACTGAATACAAAGGTGTGGTTTATTAATATTTTGTTAAACCGTTACAAGTTTAAATCAGTTTTAGTTTATTACTTGTATATCTATAAATTATGCATACAGTGTGAGCTTCAAGAGTGAGAGGCTGAATGAACCGTGGTATAAGTTCAACGTTTTCAATCAACTCCATCTACTGGTGGCATGTGTTACTAAGTAGAACGCTAAGTATGGATCAAATTACTTTTCTTACAATTACTATATATCAATGTTGTATAATATGCCTAGATGGCACTTGGCTTCGCAATGTGGCCTCAAATAGGTATTAAAACTTTACAATGCGTTTTCAATTCATCTTTTTAACTTAAATTGATTATTGAAAATTCTCTGGCACAGTTTCAAAAGTCCTTTTGTTTTAATTTGGTACCAGGCAGTATTCTCGCAAATACATAGTATTGTTAACGCTTGTAGTGCGCATATTACTATCATAGTTATACCTAGTCATAAGTCACAGTGCAATACTAATTGAAACTAGCAAGTTAAATCATTATTTTTATTTACAATAAATTATTTCATTATAAGTTATAACAGACTTTTTATAAAAAAATAACATACCATTGCTCGGAATTTGAAACCTTATCTCATTAACCTTAAAGCTTATTATCACAAATCTTCAGAGACACATTCAGAGAACATACTCGGGAACCAATATAAGGTCTCTTTGGGGTCTTGTGTGTCAATCCATGCTAGGCCTTCTTTGACCATGTGGTTCAGAGCACTTTGTGCTCGGGTGTCAGTCCATCTGAAATATAGACAAGCATTGTGATAAAAACTACTTAAAATTCCTGATTTAAAAAGAAATTGATTTAAATATTTTATATCAGTAAGGGGTTTGTTGTATGACAATATTTAGTTGTAAACAATGTGCACTTTCTTAGCTTGACATTGGTTACAAACTTGCATAAGTATAGTTTATTACTTTTAGTATAAAGGTAAATTGATTTGAGATTTGGGCATGCAACTATAAAAAAACACATTTTACACATCCTTATTTTATTTACATGAGCCTCAAGGAAGTAATAGTCAATGTCATACATCTTTTAATCAATGTCTCAATGCTACAAATGTAGAAGAAGAAAGGCATCAAGATACTGATTGATAATTGTAGTTTTCACAGACAGAGAATGTTTATTTCTGGTATTGAGTCTATATCAATTTCAATACTGGTTTTTTAAGATTTTTTAAAACATGTACTCACCCCAAATCACTGATCAACAAACTGGCAGACACCCAAGCTGTACCCAAGCCACTGGCCTTCTGCAGCACAAGTGTTTGGTCCAGGTTTAACTCTCCAGGCACTGACTGCACAAGCCACTTGCCTTTACCAATCGGAACTACTGAGAATCTGGAACAGGTTTTTAGGAATATATAAATATAACAGTAACACATATAAAACTTCTTCAAGCACCAAAACATAGGTTTTATTCACAGTAACTAATTATTTAATTGAATTATGATTAGGTAATTAAATTTCAAACATCTTGTATATTGTTAATGAATAAATAAATGCAATACAAATACTTGATTATGGTTATGAGACAACTGAAGAAACGGGTGTGAGTGTCAAAAAATGTGAGTGCTGTTTCCATGTTTTTAGCATAATTAAGATGTAATTAAGTAGCATGATGAATGTTATCAATATATATGTAACTCCCAACAATCACAAAAATAGATCCAGTCAGAGGTTAGATCTGTATCTAGCTCTGTATTTAGAATTCCCTGTATGTAGGCAATCAGAAATTATTGTGGGATGTGGTACCATAACACCCAGACCAGGAACAGAATAGAAGATAATGATAGTAGATATTTAGTTAATACTGAAACAATAAAATTTTAATCTTAGTACTGCAAACACAGAACTTGTGGTCACTAATTAATACTCACCCATTTCCGAATATCCTAAGCTTTTTGACTGCTGCCAATAAATCCTCATTTGTAATATCTTGGTGTTTCTTCGCCTTCCCTCTTGCTGCTATGAGCCTGGTACGTAGCTCATCCAGTGTGATAAGACCACCATTCTTGTAATTTGTCGCTAAACATACTTCAACGATCTGTACTCCAAGTTCATAGTAGAAGTCTCCAATTCCTAAAAAATATATTTTTGGCTATACATAACTGTTTTATACTGTTTTTGCTCTATGAACTGTTATATTAATTATTTTGTTAAGCACTTAAAATATGTACTTGAACACAAAGCTTCAAGATGGTTCAACATAACTTACTATAAACTTACTTAATGAAAAATCGTGTAAGAAATTGGCTTCCATTGTTTAACCATTAAGTTAGGTACCTAATAATTAAGTTAGCTAAATCGGAAGATACATTTAGAGAACAGGTTTTAGTTTAACAATATGTGACACGAAACAAACCTAACACCGACCAAAATCCCTTTCCCGACGCCAAAGGGTCAACACCAATAGCCGCACACATCTCCTGGAACTGCCTCCTGAACTGCGCATTCTTCTTTATCTCATTCTTGTGGTTAGACGCGAATTCCTCCAAATTTCCCCTGAAAACTTCGAGCTGCCGCGACATCTGCTGAAACTGGTTTTCCTGGATCTCAGAGCCTTTTTCTTTGTACTTTTCCTGTTCAAGCTTATGTTTCTGGATAGCACCAACCCCCGCACGACGTCTCATTTTTATAAATTAGTGTAAACTATTTAGAATTAACAATGAAATGTTTCAATGTGTTTGTTTTCTTCTTCTTTCTTTATTTCCTGGCTTCTGTGGTATGTTCGCCACAATTTCGCCAATGTCAAGTATGTTTGTTTTCTTGTAGATATTTTGAGTTTTGACCGGTTTTGACAGAACTGGACAGAACAGCAGTCAGCAGTCTCAGCACCCAGGAGCAGTGCTGCCATCGTAAAAATCTGAGTTGCCGTGTTTGAAGGGAAAAAATACTAAATTGCCGTATTTCAGTATTTATTTTAAAAATGTCTATTCCTCATTTGTTTCTTCTACTTAAAGGTTTCTTACCGTTTCTATTACTTAAGATTCATGTTTATCTTAAGTAATAGAAATTGCGCAGATACAAATAATAATTTGTACCTACGCATTAGTCACAATTAAACATGGCATTATTTCATTCGCAACTGAAACTTATTTTGATCAGTTAATTTACGAATAAGCGCTAGATCATATTGAAATCATAGGTAAAACTTGAAAATTTACTTGAGTCACTATTATCTATTCTGTGCTTTAGTAGGAAATGGTAGGAATACTTTGTCTCATTTGCAACCTTTTCATTCATTTTCAACCAAGGCGAAAGAGATGCCATAATATGGCGTAAAAGCTGTAGAATGTTTATGTTTGTAGTCGGGATCACAGAGTACTAGGGATTTTCCCATATGTGTTTATAAAATCGGTATCTATGTTCGTTCGTTCGTCTCCATATAGTTTGCAGTTCGTTTCATTCGTGAAAAAAACGTTACGTTTCACCCACAGACTACTTAGAGGTACTATATTTTACGGTTTCACCTATAACCAATTGCCGCATCTTGGAATACGGAATACGGCATTGAGAAGCCTGCCGTATGCCGAATTTTCTGAAAAAAAATTGCCATATTATACGGCAAATGATATCTCAAGCAAAGATCGACATTTTGGTACAACTATTCGTACGTGGTTAAATATTTAACATCTCGCTACGATTACTTCAGTCATTTTTCCTTAGTGCCATGCTACTTGCCAAAGATAAAGCCTAAGGCTATCTTGCATCGATATTTGGCACTATCCTAGGCAAGCGTTTCACACTCATTTATTGCTTCTTGGAAATTCATCAAGCCCATGTAATCCATCACGTGCCAACCATCGAAATACCACGATCACCGATTGACGCATAGCGGCATACATAGCTTACCGTCCATTGAAGTTCGTACTTGTATCAGTTTTATGACA
This sequence comes from Crocallis elinguaria, assembly GCA_907269065.1. Taxonomy (NCBI): domain Eukaryota; kingdom Metazoa; phylum Arthropoda; class Insecta; order Lepidoptera; family Geometridae; genus Crocallis; species Crocallis elinguaria. The sequence goes on from OU026076.1 coordinate 8,954,547, forward strand.
TAAAAGCATCAAGAGTATTAGTGCCTCGATGCAGAAAAGCGAATGAAATTCGTTCCCCTATGTTTATTATAATACTCTGGAAATTCGTTAGCGCTGCACAAACTACTAAGAGGGTTCGATTCCCGGCTAGGGCAAATTTTGTGTAATGGCAACTGGAATAAGGTTTGTTCTTGTTCTCGGGGTCTTGGATGTTTGTATTTTGTGTCCTTGCCACCTGCGACACAGGACAGGGAAATGGGAATCCTAGTGCAAGGGTTGTGATTGCATACGGAGCATACAGAATATTATATTATACTTTATATGACTTTTATGAGTGAGCGTTTGTTTTATGAATTGGTTTTTTCAGTTTAGTTTGTTGTGAGTAAATGGCTGGCATTATGCTTACCATCCGACAAACAACCAGCTCGTCTCGTTATTATCAAATAGTATAAATAAAATACCATCATGTCATCAGGCTTGAGTACTGTATAAATAAGAATGATATTCACTTACCTATTATTATTATTATATCGTAAATTTTGATAAAAATATCTTCAAAAATACTATTTGTCATCCCTGGTGGGGATCGAACCCACGACCTTTGGATTAGAAGTCCAACGCGCTATCCTCTGCGCCACAGGGACTGTTGCTAGACCTGTCAAAATTAAGCTTTACTAAAAGCAGAAAGAATCAATACTAATTTTAATAAACATTATAAATTATTATTACAAATGGTTGCACTTTAATGATATCCAAAAGGAATGTATTAGTTATTTATAATAAAAAACACTAATATACCTAATTGTATTTTTCTCTTTTGTGATTTTTCGTACAAAGAGTGCTCATTTGACTTTTCGTATTGTCACAGCAACCGCAGCAACCGGAAATGTCAACAAATAACAAGTTACAAGTGTCAAACTTCTGTTTGGGAACTTTGAAATTCTAGTAAACTGTAAAATAGTAAAAAATATTAAATATTGGAAAACTACTTCGTTTAAATTGTAATAAATGCAATACAAATCAGATGTAGACATGGAAGGTGTATCATCAGAAAATAGTATTCCACCAACACCAGCTGTCGTAGACAGTCAAGTTGTCAAAACATCTGATTCCGCCGAGAATTTTCAAACATTTATTTATGAATTATTCGAAAAGAACGGAGTGATAAACGACTTGAGAGCTTATTTGCGTGGACATATTGTAGGAGTGTTGAGAAGTGCGCAGACTGGTTCGTATATTGATAACATTGTATCTTGAGAAACACAGTTGTTCCATTTCTACATAAAATCAACAAGCATGTTGATTGCGTAGTAGTAATTGTTAGTACAGCAATAAGTAAACAGTGCCTAATGTCTATTTTATTCCTGAATATATTCCTTCAACTCTACCTATGTAGATTCTACAAATGCAAGTGAGAAACGTGGATCATAAAAATCTTAACATGTTTTATAGATGCAATCTCTTACTTATTATTCTTTTAGGTGACCCTCCTGCCTGCCAGAAGCATTTTACACAGCGCCTAGCACTTCCATTCCAAGCTTTGAACATGCTTATAGCAGAATATCTTTTAAGATTGGTGAGTAAAAATAAAAATTAAAAACAATGGTAGTGACCAAAATGAAAATTTACATACTTACATATTGTAAAGTAATAGCCATGCCCTATGCTGCACTGTAATAATTAATAAATGTGCAGCTGTTCACACATAATGTTAGGAAAGATTGCAGAGGGATGTGATAATATTTATCTTACAAAATACACTTCAATTCAATACAATTGATTAGTGTTCTATAATTGTTTATCTAAGTAGATGAACTTGCATTCAACCACTACAAAGACTAGACCTGAAGACTTGGTCACAGACAGCCTACAACAATCATATACTTCCATAACAAACTCCATTTTGCTGGTGTTATTCTCATCTATAAACTATGCAGACAAATTGTTTGCCAAATTGGCCAAAGGTATCCAATATTCACACAGCTAATGTTTGTACTGTTCTACTGAAAAAGCAACACAACCTAAAGTACTGTAATTCGTTTGGCAAATCGTACAATAGACAAATTCCCTCTGGCATAATACTTTTAACACATGAGTGCATTAATCATTGTCCTAAATTATCTTGAACTTGTTCTGCAGCAAAATCCCTGTCTGTGTGCTTCTTTTGAATAACGCCTGCTCCAATTATTACCATTTTTTATGACCAGCCACTTTCCATTTTATTATGCCATCTGTTACAACATTCATCTTTTACTTACAGGAATTTAATTACACTCTATCGCTGTTTGTATCAGAAATACCACTAGCAAATATGGTGTTCGCTTTCGCCAAGAATCTAATGCAAGTAAATTGCGGTGATACTGGGCTAAGATTCAAGGATGAAGATATGTGGTCCATACTTAATTATTTGGGTGAGTTTGAAAAAACATAATAAAATCACATTATCAAATTAATAAATTATGCTAGGTCAAAGTAAAAGCACAGAACAGATAATTGTACAAGTAAAGTACAATTTTCAATTGTTCACATTTAGATAATTATTGTATTTACCATATACTTAAAAGTTTTTTTATACTATTCGGTAATAAGACGAGGGGGCTGTTTGCCTGGTGGTAAGCACAATGCTAGCCCATAACAATTGCAGTTCCACCCTGAACTTTCAAACAAAAAGTCCTGCGCTGCACTGCACTCATTAGCCTATTAGGTATTGAGTCTCTTGAGCCCAGTAATTTCACTGATTACTTTGCTCAACAAACCGGTGCACAATATTACTGCTTGACAGCAGAGAACACCTAAGAGTTAGTCTTGCCTCTTGCTAAACATAATTTACATATTTTCTAAATAAAAACAAAAGCCTATTGCTGTTTTTCTTACAATGTTTGAAACATGGTAATTAAAGTTATGCTAATCTTAAATGAAGGTATCATAACATTATATTTCTGTATATTGGCAACCAGTTAATCACCTCCTTCCATAACAGCTTACCTCTCGACAAAGGCCTCCTCTAAGAATTTCCACTTATTTCTATCTTACCATCGCTTAACCTGTCTGCCTCTACTTATTTTACTATCTCTTCTTTTACTATATTTTCAGGTATAAAATGTGATTCAGACCATGCATTAAACATAACAGAGATGTATACAAAAGAAAAGGATTCACCACTACTGCTGTGCTTGTTGAAATGTATGCCCATGTATACTGAACCTACTAGTTTAGACAAAGGCAAGTATTTCATTATGTATAGTCGAGACTACGCCAGGACCACACGGAGCGTCTCTCTTTCTCTCTCTCCCTGTCTCGCCCCTCTCTTTCTGTCTCTCTCTCTCTCTCTCCCTCCCCCCCCCCCCTCTCTCTCTCTCCTTCCAGGACAGGAGCATAAGACAAAGCCGAATCGTGTAGTCCCAGCGAATGCTGAATAGTAATGCTCAGCAATGCGTCATCCCTTTATGGTTGATATCCGTCCTATTCATACTTTGCTTCGTTCTTTATAACACGCACTACTAAGGTGTGGAAATCCCTACCAGCGAGCGTTTCCCGAAAAAATATAATCTGGGAGTCTTCAAATTGAGAGTAAACATCAGGTACTTTCTAGGTAAACGTGCCACATCGTCACTTACCATCAGGTGAGGTTGCGGTCAAGCGAGAGCCTTTAGAATTATAATAATCACCCCAAGTATCACCCCGTCACCTGTTTAAGGGGGTATAAAGCTAATGGTCAGACGTAGCCCTGACTCCAGACTCCTGACTAGGTTCAAAAGTATTATGAGGAACTATTATGGTGACCGATCGTGGGAGAGAACCTTTTTTTATCAGTAGATGTTTTTCGCCCGTAAGAGGTCTTAGGTGAGTCCAACTCCTCACTCTGGTTCCTGTCACTTTCTTCCAATAGAATCATCCCACGAGACCTTGACATCCAGCGTGAAAAGCTCAGACACGCTGGCAGATAATCCCAGGCCGGAACGCGTTCCTTCGTACCAGAACAGATGCAAACACTACCTCTTCTGCAAGACTTGCCAGAACAACTTGCTCAAGATTAAGGAGAAGTATAAGAAGAAAAAGAAGGATTTTAGTAAGGTAAGTCACACACAGTCCAGTTATGGCTATTACTGTCAAATTATATTAGCGCACTGCAGTGCTGTGGAGGCATTTTGTGTTTCAAAGTTCTGAGTGGTACAATTTAGAGTGGTGCAATTGCTAAGGGTTATGCTTACCATCAGGCAAACGACAAGCTCGCCTCGTTTTCAAATATTTATAAAAAAATATAAAGGAAGACAGGAAGTATTCAAATAGCCTTATGTAGTAATAGCTTTAGTTAAACATATGCTTTTATTTCAGAACATAAATGAGTCAAGCGTGAAGCCACTAACAGTGGAATCGATGTTGAAGAACGTTGACTCTATGGAAAGGAGTCTCATAGACGAGGTTATTTAAAATAACGTTGTGTTATATATGTGTGCTTTCATTTAGTTACCTTTCAGTATCCCATTATCAGCATATTCGTGTTTCATTCATACGCCAGAACCGTATGAATAGTACCACCCCATCTCTTACCGCGGGTGCCGCAAGAGGCATACACGAGCACTCCAATCCACATCATTCCAAACCAAGTTTCCAAAAACCGCCCGATGTGTTGGGAATCTCAGATGGATTGTTTGGAGCGATAGAAATATTTGTAATCCAAACGTTCTAAATCCCACGTTCCAACCACAGATTTAGGAACTAAGGGAGACTTGCAGTTTCAGCCTTATGCGGAAGTGCAATGTTCTCTGTGTAATTAGGGTTATTACGCTACACTAACGAATCTTCATTTCTCACCTCTCATCGTAGTAAAGCGGTCTTATGTATAAAACAAAAGTTACATAAAAACACATCTGCCCTAGCCTGTGAATACTGATGATGTCAGGATTCTAACGATACCTGATACATCCAAATCTGTTCAGGCATTTAAAAGTTATGGTGGAATAAAGAAACGCATACACGCATTTTTGTACAGTCATGTAAAAATGGTTTCAATTCTCACGAATAAATACTAGAAAACTCAGTTTTCTTTATGACAATTTGATGGCATGAGCAGGGCTCCTCAGTCTTTATATCATTTGCCTTGTGGCGCTTAAGAAACATAACATCTTGGGGATTACCCCAAAAAAGGTTATTAAGGTCAGAGAGTAAGATACTAGCGGCTATCAAGTATCCCCAAACAAAATATATACCTACTTGAGAGATTTCCTAAGTATATCCCTGCGGTGACGACGTACTTCGTGTAGGTAACGCACAGAAACAAAGCGCGAGAACACGAGGCAAGAAAACAACTTGCATCAACATCATACACACAAACAGCATGCCTATACCCTCTCCCAAACATACACACTGCCGTCTACCCCATACATACACCCTCATACATAAATGTGATTAACAACGTTGTGGGAAGAATAAATTAAATGCAAATCACTGCCCACTAAAGCACTGCATTTGTGACGAGCAGGCGGTTATCATCAGGCGATAAAAGCTCATCCAGATTCTCGCGTTTATCCAATGGGACATTATCTGATCTTTAAGTTATCTCATTTCCAGATGTTCCAACAGCTGAAATCGGTGTACGAAGCCGAAATGGAATTGATAAAGAAGGAGGAAGAGCAACGAGTGAAGAAATCTCTCGCTACCCACGCTTTGCAGCTACAGAAGAAGTGGGTTGAGGTAAGAGATTCCTCTTAGCGAAGGGTACACAAAGTGCTGAAAGTAACAATGCCATATTACACATGTTCGTGGGTGACGATGACCACTCTACCATCAGGTGGGTGGGCAGATCCGCATGCTTGTTTATTCACCCATAATAGAGATGTTGACTCCATTTTTATTACGACGTCAATCAATTGGTTTTCTCATGAGAATCAAATAAGTCATACATCGAAAACACTGAAAATCGAACGCTAATAGAAACGTCAAAAATGAGAGTCAAAGAGTCGACGTATCTACAGTAGTGTCTGCTAAACTGCCATAATATGAAAAGGCACTAAGGCTGAGATGCAGAGACGAATCTAAGCGTGGACTCACGCTTCCATACGTCAAAATTATATACAGTTTTGACATATGGAAGCCAAAGTCTACGCTTAGAATCGTCTCTGAATCTTAGCCTAAGTGTCCTTACGCGTTAAAAGACTAGGAAAACTGACGAACGTATTCTTACCGTGACTGTGCATAAGGTTTAACACGAATACTTGAAAATTTCGATTCAAATTTAACTATTACTACCTATTACCTCAAATACTCATATTTGTGTATTGATGTCTACAAATTAATTGATGGTTTCTCTTCTAGATGGAAGAAAAGTTTAAAGCGCGCGAGACAGAGCTAGTACACAACGTTCGGCAAAAGAAACGTTTCCTGTGGGGCCTCGCGCGTCTGTTGAGAGAACAACACCAGCACATGTCACGAGCCATGCAGGACGTGCGAGCAGAGACCAGCCGCCTCTCGGCTAAGGTAACCTGTTATACTAGGCAACTGTTATACTAGGCAACCTGTTATACTAGGCCACTGTTATACTAGGCAACCTGTTAGCAACTGTAATACTAGGCAACCTGTTAGCAACTGTAATACTAGGCAACCTGTTAGCGACTGTAAAACTAGGCAACCTGTTAGCGACTGTAATACTAGGCAACCTGTTAGCGACTGTAATACTAGGCAACCTGTTAGCAACTGTAATACTAGGCAACCTGTTAGCAACTGTAATACTAGGCAACCTGTTAGCGACTGTAATACTAGGCAACCTGTTAGCGACTGTAATACTAGGCAACCTGTTAGCGACTGTAATACTAGGCAACCTGTTAGCGACTATAATACTAGGCAACCTGTTATAACATACTTGGTAATCTGTTACATTAAGCAGCCTGTTATATGTAGTAGGCAAACTGTTATCCTAAGCTATTTATTGTTCTAGGCAACGTTTTATACTAGGCAACCTGATATACTAGGCAACCTGATATACAAGGTAATCTGTTATTCGAAGCAACCTGTTATACTAGCCAATATTGGATTCGAGAACATTGTTTACTTTTAAGAACGGGACTTAATCGCGATAAAAGCACAGGTTTTTATTTACCTCGACGTTTCGATCAGTCTTCTCGTGACCACGATCAATGCAACTTGATCGAAACTTCGAGGTAAATAAAAATCTGTGTTTTTACTCGTATCGCGATTAAGTCCCGTTCTTAAAAGTAAACAAAGACTTTCAATTAACAGGAAGACAGCCTCAAGTCCCAATTAGCCGAGGCAGAACAGATTTTGCGACAGCGCGGCGAAGACATGCGACAGCAGATATCAAACGAGCTCACCATACTTGAAGCGCACCTCGAGTCTATGAAGAAGGAGCGGGACAGCATCAATAAGGCGCGGTTGGAACTGGGCGAGTATTCTATTCAAATCATTAGTTTTTACACGACTGCAAAAAAAAAGGAGGGTAGGTATATTTGTTTAGGGTTCATGTCTGTATGTGAGTTTCTTTATTCCACGATAACATCGAGATACTAACGTCAAGGACCTAGTAACTCTAACTCGAGATAGGTACGAACCTGAAAGCAAAATTTATGTTGACTAGGTAATAGATTTTCAACAGTCAGTATAGTATAGATAAACATTTTTAACAAAAATACTAATTAGGGACCAGCTGGCTACTTACTGCTAGTGATGTATAAATTAATCGTCATCAGCCGGAAAACGAGGAACTATCGAGGAAATAACCCCTAGAGACGCAGTGACGTTTGGTTTGCACGAAACAAATTCCACCATTTTTGCCTAGATGAGTGCTCTCACCCGTGCGGACAAAGAATTATAAATTGAATTAATCTCGATTGCAACTATAAAACATCGTGAGGAAATACGCATGTTCAAGAACTAAAATATTCGAGGACTTGTGACATACCTCAAGCCGCATTGGGCCCTCGTGGTGGATTATGGTCCATACTCTCTCTCTCTGGGAGGCCTGTATCCCAACAGTGGGAGCGCAATGGGCTTGCGATGGACACTTTAAATCTGTTTACTTCACAAGTACAACTTGGTGAATATTTGTCTTCAATCTCATTTCAGAGCACATCAAATGTGTATGCGACAGTACCAAAACGACCAACGATGAAACAAAAAAGGAAGACCTGTGCTCCCACTACGATCTGCTCAAGAACGAGTTTGTTATCCTCAAGAAGTACCTAGAAACAGCGAAACTGGATCCCAAGTGTGTTATAGAACGTGGCACTATAACAGACATGGCCGGTGTCACGGCCAGGATCGATGTGGTGTTGAACAACGGTCACGATGTGGAAAAGGTTGCCAGTGTTGATAAGGTGAAGGTCAATCAACTGGTCAACGACTTGAAGAAACTGAAGAATGTTAATTTTAGTCAGGTTAGTTTACGAGATCTTGATTAAGTTGAAGGTCAATCAACTGGCTATGGTAGTCGTGTATTTTGATCATTACGTACACACATTTGTTAGTGGGAGGACTAACTCTTCTGCGAGTGTCCGTCTGGGTTAGTACCACCGCTTTGCTCGTGAAGTGTGCCGCCAAGCAGTAATGTGCAAGCATTACTGTGTTCCGGTTTGATGAGCAGAGTATCCAGTGAAATTACTGGGCTTATGAGACTTAATACCTAATGTCTCAGGGTAACGAGCGCACTGCAGTGCCGCGCAGGCCTGTGTTTCAAAGTTCCGAGTGGCACTGCAATTGTTATGGGCCGGCGTTATGCTTATAATCAGGCAAACGACCAGCTCGTCTCGTTACCAATAACACACACACATACACATCACCTGTTTCACCATAGATTATTTAGCCTGTTGATAGCTCATCAACACAATTCCTGATACAAACATGTCTCACCGGCGCGGGCAGGGGGCGAGGTAATATTCTATGCTTGCAATTGGCCGATCATTTGGATGACGTAATTTAGTGATGTGGTATACGACTACTACTGAACAGAATAATATCGATAAAATTGAATAGGTAGTTAGCATCGCATTCTTGATTCCCTGACATATACGATTAATAATAAATTATTATATGGAAAACCTAGACAATACATACTTACTTTATAAATTAATCTATAATACTACTTATAATAAAACTCCAGGTCACATTTTTTTTGGATGGCACTCCTATCTATGCTGAAGCCAAGGCTGTATTTTTATTTTTGTCTGTCTGTCTGTATTTTGGCCACGCATCACGTCGAAGCTACTGAATGGATTCCATGACTTGCGATGTATGGAACCAATTCTCTTTTTGAGTCGCTTCTATCAACTCGCTTTCCTTTATTTCTGGGATGTCTGGAAATCTAACAACAAAAAGCAGAAATACTTTAAAAAAACCGGGAACCTACTTCGATGAAATTTTCATCTTTAGATGTTCTTCCATAAAATGTATATGGGACCACCTTGAGATAATACACTTTCAAACAACAAAAATAATTTTCAAAATCGGTCCACAATTGACGGAGAAATCAGTTAAAATACTTAAAAAAATACATACAGTCGAACATTTAACCTCCTCCTCTTTTTTCGAAGTCGGTTAACAAATCCAAACGAAAGGTTATTATTTTTCCAAAATAATTAATAATAGTATATATATTAATTGTAAAGTATACATTGAATATCGATAAGTTATAAGTCTGCACTCGTACTCGCAGTGGCGAGAAGTGCATTTAAATAGTTCGTTTTCGCATGAGGGGAAGTTGTATCATTAGTCAACAGGATTTATAGTCTTTGTGTTTCACTGTTAATGTTCAAATATTTTCTGTTCTACCTTTTATTTCTAATTCATTGTAATATTAGAATAAGCAATTTTGAATGTTCGGCATGATTACAATAGAGTCTACTGATGGGAGAAGACACTGGCTGATGAAATACAGTTTCCACTAGTTCGGCAGCCTATGGATTCACTAAAAAATAAAAAAGAAGTTATGTCAGTAATTTTTTTTTTGTATAAGTACTTGTTTTTTCTTATTTTTTCCCTTTTCAGTCAAATGTAGACGAGATATACCGGGATCGTAGTCGGTCCACGTTGTCCAGTGACACTGGTGAGCCGGGCGGGTCGCGCGGCTCACTGCAGCGGCTCAAAGAAGAGAATGAGCGGCTCAGGACATTCGCCCAACAGGTACAGTACAGCAAGTATAAGTTGGTGGCAACGATATACTGAGAAAAGTTCTGTGTTGCTAGTTTTGTAATTTAACACAAAATTTGGGTAAAAGTAAAGAAATATTATAATAGTTATCTATTTATATTATAAACATTTTTATGTTTGTTTATTATTGTTAACTAGCTTCTGCCCTCGGTTTTCACCTGCGTCCCCCCAGTAACCGTGCATTTTCCGGGATAAAAAGTAGCCTATGTCACTCTCCGGTTCCAAAAAAAGACCCTAGTAGGTATACAGTAAGCACATTTGAATTTTTAGTTTGTGAAGGAATATTTGTTTGTCCAGCAACGCGAGCACATAGATGAGCTGTCGAGCCAGCAAGCCCGGCTGCAGGCGGAGCTGACGGCCGCGCGGCAGCCGCACGTCGCCGCGCGGCTGCCGCACGGCGCCGCTGCGGTTCCGTTCCGGCCGCGCACCGCGCCCACTACTATGCCTAACGAAAACTACTTCATTCAGCGGTAAGAAAGAACAGGAGGCCTACCACCATCTCTTAAAGCAGTATTACTTTAACCTTACATTGAAAATTGTAGTAAGGTTAAAGTATTACTTTAACCTATTACATTGAAACTAGTAGTAAGGTCAAAGTATTACTTTAACCATACATTGAAAATTGTAGTAAAGACAAGTATTACTTTAACCTTGTATTAAGTCTCATAAGCCCAGTAATTTCACTGGCTACTCTGCTCATCGAACCGGAACACAGTAATGCTAGCACATTACTGCTTGGCGGCAGAATTCACGGTCGGTGGTACGAAACCAGACGGACACTCGCAGAAGAGTTAGTCCTGCCACCAAATGAAATTATATTCCCAGAATGAGCGGCAGCGTGAGCACTAACAGCATAAGTAACGGATGGCGGAAGGGAGCTGGTGAAGAACTGAGTCTGTTCTGTCATGGCACGCCCAGGATCCTGCTGCCAGGCGCTCCCCTGCCGTTCCTGGGAGTGGCCAGGGAACGACGGCCTGACAACAGGAGGTGAGTCCAGCGGGGTGATTTTAATTCATTCGGAATGATATCCGTGTCGGAAGCGACTTTCTTGATCGTTTATATCTCGGAAACACATCCTAGCAGACATATTTCCCGTTTAGATTCGACAACTCATAAACACGGATATAATCCGGAGTCCGGACAATATTTCTCTGCTAGGATGCGTTTCCGAGATATAAACGATCAAGAAAGTCGCTTCCGACACGGATACCATTCCGAGTGAATTTAAATAGCCCTGCTGCAGGGAAAATATTCTTAAAAAGAATGCCGAGACGAGTTTTGTTGCCCTTCTTCTTTCTCGGCCTATACTGATTTGGAACGGGCACGGTGGGTTTCTCGAAGGTTCATTGACTTTCAGCACGGATTGGATCTGTTGATGTCTTTGTCATTTATTATGTTCAGATAAAGACGGCATTAGTTTTAGTCTGCGATTCGGGTGGACGAACGTTACAGAGATCCACTGTTAGAGTCATTAGTATTAGTTATTTTAGCGCCTATTTATGTTACTGCCAGCAACTTCACCGATTGCTATTTTTCATAATTATATTAAGTGATTATTTATCTTCAAAAATGTTAAGATGAGCGAGCGAGATAACGGCGTGCCGTATTCTGCCCCTTTCGCTGCATTCAAAGATCGTTTTGTACAAAGTTTGAACATCACTAAAATATTCTTTTGTTTATTTTTATATTTAATTATTTTTTGTACATATTTATTTATTTTATTCTTTCTTTGTGTTATGTACCACCGTCCAGGTATTTAATAAGTCAATGGCGTACGCTGCGCCGGCGCGGCTCGCCGGCTGGCGTGTGCAAGCGTGCCATCTCACCGCTCACACGAGATGCCAACAGGGAGAGGGCCAGTGAGTGCTTTCTAATTTTAACCAACCCCCCCCCCCCCCCCTACACAAACAAGGATGGGAGGAGGGATGTTTAACTTTACTACTTACTTTAGTTTTAGTTTATACAATTGAGATGTTCACTCCATTTTTTTATGATTTCTTTCAATTGGTTTTCTGATGTGAATCCAATGCCTATGTCGAAAAAACTGTAAATCGAACGCTGGAAAGGTTGAAAATGAGAGCCAAATTCGGGCGTATCTACTGACCGCTTAAACGCACCATACAAATTGGACAGACATTGTGACGTAATTTGTTCAACGCGGGCCGTAAAGCTGTACTAAATACATGTATTTTGTTGATTTGGCCGTGAGACACTGCTTTTAAATACATAGTTGTCATATTTTTTATTCATTGAAACGTAAAGAATTTGATGGTGTCATTTATATTACTATTGGATGATGAAAACAAATATTTGAATTCGGGAAACTTTTAGATGTAGTTATCTTTGTGGAGATTATACATTTTTTGGGAATTTCATTTTTATTATGCTGATGTGAGGTAGTTTAACATGTATAACGACAGTAATTATGTATTTTTTGTACAATGCGACATCCCTATATTGTCTTTGTTGTTCCTTGACAGTTTTAAACTGAACCGAAACAGAAAAGACATTGTTTAACTAAACCACCATTTAACACTGTTTATTATAAGAGCTATAGGTATTATGTACTTACATATATTTTAATTATTTTTTTCAGATAGTGCGGGCCCCAGTGCTCGGCCGCCCCCTGAAGAGGATATAAATAATAACGAAAATGAAACTCACTTAGAAGATCAGCACTATCAAATAGCACGGTATGAATTGGTTAAAAAAAACACGTTACGTTACAGACTGGCTCCGAAAAAACACACAAAAGTGACTATTTCTAATTAAACATAAGAATACGACGGAATATATACGGTCTGGTTTTCTATACTTGTCCAATAATGTAAACAAACTCGGCGGAAGCCAATCAGTGACAAGCCAACTGTTTTTGTGTGGTTAGGTTAGATATTGTGTTTATTTGTATAAAGGCATTTAGCCCATATCACTGACATGATTCGAATTTGAATTTCGATCTGTCATTAGTTGGTGAGCCGTCAAATTTGTTTACATTAATGGACAACTAAGAAAATCTCCACCATAATATATACTAGCTGCTGCACCGCGGTTTCACCCGCATGGAGATATTGGATTTCATGGGTTTTATTTTCTTGCGCGGAACCCTAATTCTTTTTCTAAAATAAAAGTAGTCTAAGTTATCTGTCAAATTAAATCAACTTGTGAACATTATTGACAGCTGTCAATGTCAATTTTATGTCACACTAACTTCTGCCCGCGGTTTTCACCCGCGTTCCCACAGGATCCGTGCATTTTTCCGGGATAAAACTTAGCCTATGTTACTTTCCGGTCCATAAACTTTATCTATGCCAAAAATCACGTCGATCCGTTGCTTCGTTACTGCGAGAAAGAAAGACAAACCAACAAACACACTTTCGCATATTTTATAATATTAGTAGGATGTTACAGCTTCCAGCTATATTTCAAGCAAAAACGCTTATGATAATAATAGTACGGATGGAATTTGAGCTTCAATCTTGTTTCCAGGGACCCATATGAAGAACAGCGGCCGAAAACAGGAGGGGCAAAGAATAAAATTCGGGAGAAAAGTCCGAAGTCTGTGCTGAAGGAAGCAAAGGACAGGTTGAGATCGTAAGGATTGTTGATTATTTAATTTTTAACAGACTTCTAAAAAAGGAGAAAGTTCTCAATTCGGCGTGTATTTTTTTTAATGTTTGTTATATGTTTTTTCTTCAAATCTCCGTCGTTTATAAACCGATTTGGAATATTATTTTCTTATTTGAAACAATATACTTTCAGATTGGTCCCATAGAAATTTCATGAAAATCGGTTCAGTAGTTTGTCACTGACGTCGGTTTATCGCTTCTATAAAGCATTTTTATTTAAATATAATAATACTTTAAGTCACGTGTATTTTGTATGAAACCGTATACAGAGCCCCTACCGGCGCTTTCATGGACTAATTAGTTACCACGCATACTGTTTAGTGTGGCGTTCCCTCACTCGACAAATTCGGCTTGGTAGATATCACATATCCACAAACTATCAAATAAATCAAAATCCAAATCGGTTTATAAATGACGGAGATCTGAAGAAACAAATATAAATAAAATGCCCATCGAATTGTGAACCTCATTTTTTGGAAGTCGGTTAAAAATGGAGAATTCTCTGTTCTCAGAAAAGACTGTAGCAAAACACCGCCCGTCGCAAGAGAGAAAAGTCCCAACTCCGTCCTCCGCGACGCCAAACTCCGTCTTAGGAAGCTTGAGATAGAAGCGGAAGCCGTGGAGAAGTCTTATTTAGATTTTAGGAGGAAACAGGAGGTGTTGAGGGAGGAGAGAAGAAATATGGCGAGGAGTGACCACGTCGATACAGCTGCTGTCAAAGATAAAGGCTAGTCTGTTTGTCCTTAGTAATAATATATAATATCTCATTTCAAAGACCCGGTTTATACCACCGGTTAAAGGCATCAAACATTCGTTATAATATTCCGTGCTTTTTACTCATATCTCATCACTCCCTCCCAACTCATAACTATCAACTAAAAAGGCCTCAATGTTGGCTATGGCTTCAAATAACTTTATTACAAGAATTGATGTTATTTCAGATTTGGAAAACAACAGACCATCGACAATAGTTCTCGAAGCTCGCACAAATGAATCGACTTCTTACAATCAACCATTAACTTTAGACATAGGCAAATACGTCAACGATTACGCAAAAATCAGCGAAAGACATTTCAAGAATAAAAACGCTTCAGCGTTTCGAGTCAATCCAATTCCAACCGCTTTCTCAACATACGTCACGCCTCCGATCAAAGAAAAAAAGATCCAAAACTACCTAGAGACTCCTTTGACGGAATTCAGAAAATATTATCAATCTGAAGAGCGTGTAGAAAACGATCGATTTGATAACAGCCCAACGGTTTATACACTGGAAAACAGAGACAAATCAGATAGCATAAGTTGTCTTAGATGTCCGACATTCATAAATACAGGAATTTTCGAAGAAAGAAAACGTCCCAGATCTGCGTCAACTAAAAATCGGGAGGGTCCCAAATCAACAATTAATAAAAATCGGAACAGTTCCAAGAACGATTACCCCAGCGTGTCAATACCGACAAGTCCAGGAACCATCGATGTTAGACTACTCCCCGAATCTCAATTAGCTAAGAATGTCGAAGGTTCTGATGCCGGGAACGGAATAGAAAAACTTAGAAAAGTAGACGACAAAGTTAAAGAGCTTGAAATACTTAAGGAAAATATCAACAAATTATACAATTTGTCTCCGAATTTTGTTGCAGAAAACAACGAGAGTTTCAATGAAGTAGTTGATATAGAACGGAAAGTGGACAATGAGACAAATGATGCTTTAGATATAATAACAGAAGTATCCAGGAATAATATCGCTAGTGAATCTAACAGCGAGGTACTAGTTGAAGATAAGAACTTGCTTAGAATTGAATTGCAAAGTGTGAGCCAAGTGCACGATGTAAAGATAACAGAATCGCAAACTAAAGATCTACTGCTTGTCGTTGAAAGTTCTATTGATTCGAACCACGTGCATTCCGACGTTGATAACAAAAACGATATCGGATCTACACAGATGACTATTTTAGTCACCCCTAAGAGAAGTAATGATAAGAACTCAGTTGAAGATACGCAAACTTTAGCAAAGTCAAGAAACAGCGATTCCGGTGAAAATGCAGTAAAGATTAGTGGACACGACATTTTGAACTCTATCTACGAAGCTGCTCCAAACGATAACATATCTAGCGTTCAGATGCAGCTGGACCTATCTAAAGACGCCTTAGAGCATGCTAGTAGTGAATTAGAGGGAAACGAACCCGACTACCCCGATGATTTTTCCGCCGATGTGGACAATTTCAACAGCACAAGAGAAAACACAAACCAATCTCCGATCTCAATGCCAAAGACGTCTGAAGACGAAAATTTTTGGGACTCCTAAATTTTAATGAAACAACATATTACAGAACCAGTCATAATTTATTTTCTCTAATGTCTATGTGAATTAAAACATATTATATAAAAAACATACTTTCTTTTTTTTACAATTTCTCTGCTCAGATATAAAAGTACAAATATTCCGTGTGTTTATAATAATCACACTACCCACCGCTTTTGGCAATTCTATGACGAAAACACGAGGTCTCTGAACAAACTATAAATGCTATGTAACGCAGTGCTGAACTAACTTTATTGTCAATTATTTAATAGGCTATAATAATTATTACGGAAACTAAAAATGCAACTATAATTATTAAAACACCAACACATTTTAACTACAAACATAACCTCTCCTCTAATATAATAGGAAAAGTAATTACAAAATGAGATTTATTAGAATTATCAAGTTGAGACACAATAAATTATGCAAAATTGACCTCTTCACTAATATTACGAATATAAAATGTTTTTTCTATACTATACAATAGAAAATATTTCTAAGGTAATAAGTAGTAAAGAAGAAAATGGGAGCTGTCATCGTACCTTACTAGAAAGGTCAAAATGTCAATGAATACAATATTTAGACACCATAAATCATCGGATTATATCCGACTTTTGCACTATGTTAAATCCTTGGGGAATTGGGATAAAATGGTCCTAGAGCGTCATCAACATGTTGAAATATGATATTCTTTTAGTAACACTTTAATCCTTTGTGACTTTAATAATCAATTAACCAGAGATATATTTTATACTGGCATCAACATTGCAATAACGCATATTTAGGACTGCACAATCTCCAAAATTTACAAAAGAAACAAAATTATATAATCAACCAAATGAAATTAAAATCGTGAAGCAATAGTATTTTTGTAATACTAGTAATGCTAGTTTAAAGGCATTTAGCCTGTTGAAATTAGTATTGGGAAATAAATTATTATATGTCAAAAGTCAAGAAAAATGTCAAATAGGCACCTCAATTTATATAGGTACTCCATTCTACTGTAAATCCATTCCATACATAAAACAGTTTTACTAAGACAAAACAATACAAAAACGGACACACACACCACAGGACTTCAAGGAGAGTATTCAATACCAAAATTATTTTTTCACCTGAGCTCAGAACATGTGTCTCAGAACAGAGCTAGTGAAAGGTAAAGTTTGCCTCCAAGCATCTTTATCGTTTATCGTTATTCTCAAACGTATGTATTGTATTTTAATTTAGTATAATTCGATACGGTAGTCCCGCACTATCAACATCAAAATGCAAAAATCATCAACATAAACAATGCAAAAATTGACATTACTACATTTTACTAAATAATGAATAATTATAATCGTAAATAAATCAAAGCAGTGCTGTTGTGAAATAAAAAGGTAAAGAGCTTGTTTTGTGCTGTATTTTTAAAGCAACGAGAATAGTTTTAGTCATAAAAACTATTCCAACCATGAAAGTCACTTGTGCCCTCCTTACACGAAGCTAATATTCCAATAAACAAAACAAATTTTTTTTTAATAGAAAATAGGTTAGTTTACATAGCTGCAGTACTGATTTAGTAGTAAATCGTGTATTGATTAGGATAAGGAATACATAATATTAAATTAATCAATTTGAGGAAAGTTGATACCAAACATATCCTGCATTGTGATTGCCTTGACGGCATCTCACTCCATAAATCTGCCAAATAAAAAGGGACAGAGCACTTAGAAGATACCTTTTTATTTGGTAAATCGTTCCGAGTGAGTATTAAGTACTAATGGTTCGTCATAAAGAGTTACATTATATCCCCACGTATGAATAATCACATGTATATACGGACAGCACAAGACTAAGAGTAATATTCAGAGACAACACAGTAAAACGATTTGAACAGTCTTGCAAACCATCGGCTAAAAAGGTCTAAGCTAAGATTACACGCCCGTTATCTATGGCTGTTAAGTTTTTAATTTCTTCATCGGAATGTTTACCGGTTTTAACACTTATGTATGAATAGCAATATATAAAATGTCACTGGAGTGAGTGAAACAACAATATATATGGTATAAATCTATTTTGATATTATAATAAATGAAACGTTTTAGTTTTCAAGTTTGACATTTCAACGTTTGGTTATTATGGTTACTACCGTTATCATTTGGTGGCGCCACTTCTGTTTTGAGAGCGGCTAAAGTAGCCGATTTGAGTACTTTACGCTATGCAATGTTCCAAACGCCTCTGAATATGAATTTCCACGTAAGTACTGTATGTTGACATATGGAAGCCAAAGTCCACGGTTAGACTCGTCTCTGAATATTAGCCTTAGGGTCTTACAAATAAACAGTGTATAACGGTTGATAGTATACGTTTTGTCCCTTTCCATACAGTTTAAAATCGTCAAAGAACAACAAAGACAAAAAATTGTGACAAGCCACTATAAAACCGTTATATAGACCCTACTAATAAACAATGTATAACGGTGGTAAACACAATGTTTTGTCTTTATTGTTCTTTGACAATTTTAAACTGAATCGAAATAGACAAAACATTATGTAACTATTCAACCGTTTATATAAGTAAGGCTGTTAATGTATAATGTGTAGCGACGGGAATCCGAAGCTGATGTTGTGGTCGACACTTTTGGTGGCGAGCGACGAACGCGGCGAATTTGGTCCCGTCACACGTAACCAGTTTGAAACCTGCAATGTACACAAAAAGCGATATATCACAAAAAACACTTTTAGACGCCTGTTTAGCTAGACAGTCTAAAGATAAACGTCCACAATTATTAGAAACTAGCTGATGCCCGCTGTTTCACCTGCGCGGATATATTGGATATTATGGTTTTCATTTTTTTTCGCGGAACCCTAATTCTTTTTCTAAAATTAAAGTAGCTTAAGTTACTCCTTGTAACATCAGCTATCTGCCAGTGAAAGTCCCGTCAAAATCGGTCCAGCCGTTTCGGAGATTACCCGGCACAAACAGACAGACAGACAAAAAATTTAAAAATGGTTGTTTTGTTATAGGTACCGTATATTATATACTTTCATATGCATTTGGTAAAAAGCTGTTATTTTGACATTACAAACAGACACTTCAATTTTATTTATTTGTATATATTTACCCACTTAAATCAGGATTTGTGGTTCTGGTTGCTCATATTTAAACACGCGACTAAGGCGTGTTTAGGAGTTAAACACTTTTAACAAATGTTGGACAAAGACATTTTGATGAATGGAATACCACCCCTAGTAGTATTTTGTATAGAATAATTAGATAGCTTACTTGAAGCGGCACCGCCTTGCTTTCCCCTATGCTGACGTCCTTGTTAGGAGTGGAGCAGTGGGCCAAGGGCGAAGCCCCACGCCGTGTCGGGTCCCGCGCGCGTGGGGTGCCGCGGGGGGAGGGGCACCACGACACGTGGGACGACGTGTCGTCGCTCGTTAGCGCGGACTGCCATCTGAAATGGGAATGATGACTCCATTTTTTTATGATGTTAATCAATTCGTTTTCTCATGAGAATCTATATCGAAAAAACTGGAAATGAATGCTAGAAACGTCAAAAATGAGAGCCAGTCGGGCGTATCTACCGAAAGCTAAAACGCCCCATACAAATTGGACTGAACATCTGACGTCACTTGTTCTACGCGGGCCATAAAGCTGTATAAAAACATGCATTTTGATGAATTGACCGTGAAAAACTGCGTTTAAGTACATAGTTGTCATACATTTTTTTTATTCATTAAAATGTAAAGAATGCTGATGCATTTAAATCACTAATGGACGCCTGGCAAGTGCTGTATTATGTCATCTCCTCATTTATAGGATAGATCTAAGTTCAGCAGTGGACGTCTTCCGACTGATGATGATGATGATGATGGAGATGAGTAACTTACTTGAGTCTTTCAGTAGGCGAGTACAAGGCCACGGTGTGCCGCCAGCGGTACACGTTGGGGAATTCTTCGCAGCTTATCTGCGAGTCCGCTACAGCATCAAACACCAATCGGTCCATTTTTGACGGCTCCTCGCTGGAAAATATACCTTTGTTCATTACATTTTTACAGTCATGTTGGGTATCTTTGAATTTCCTTGTAACTTTGAATAAAACGGGTTTGAAGATTCTTTATTTTTGTCGTGTGAACTCGCACAAGTTCCCGGTTGGCCATCCTGAGTCATTTCTATAATTTATATTAACTACTAGCTTCCGCCTGCGGCTTTGCCCGCCTGGTATCTCTCTTTATAACTTATGTGTAATACAAAACCTAAGCCTAAGAGAAATACAAAATAAACTTAAATTAACTTAAATAGTGAGTGCACGGTATGTGACGGTAGGCTTCTAAAAACATTGGCTTTACACAAAACACAAACAGATTCTATTACGTATCATGTTACGATGGCAATCAAAATGCTATCAGAACTTTTTTTACCCGTAAATAAAAGGCTCGGCCAGTGCTCTGTCACTCGCTTCCTCCATTGGGTCCTCTTTCTCGTCGTCGGAGTGCTCGGAGGCTGTCAGGAACACGTCCTCTCCGTCAGAGTTACACGACGCTACTGACTCGTCGTCTGATATCTGTAAAGTTTTATTATAATATTGCAGACCGTAGTCGCTTATGCAAGTATGCGTTTTGCTGTCAAAATAACCATGCAAAACCATCCAAAAAAAACCACGAAATAGACAAGAACGGCAATGCCCTGCCTGGGCTCAAATCGACTGCTCCGCTTTACGCTACATACATCAGTTGCGCACCACCGCGTATTTACCGCGGCGTCTGCATTGAGCACGCAATGGTTGTGAAACAATTTTTTTTAACTCTTCAGTGGCTACTAGTAAAGCCACCTGGTGAATGTCTTATGCTTACCTCGGCATCGACAACTTGGCACTTTTGCATGTCGACAGTGAACAGCGTGGCGCCACTGTCGCCGGCCGGAGAATTCACGCTGATCGGTTTTTCTGTCTCGTTTTGTTGTAGTTTGCCATCGCCTGGGAATATAACATCTGTGCTATAATAAATGGGAAAGTGTGTTTGTTGGTTTGTCCTTCTTTGACGCAGCAATGGATCGATTTGATTTTTTTTTGTTTATGGACAGTGGCAACATAGGCTACTTTTTATCCTGGAAAAATTCCTGGTGCCTCCAGGTCTCGCACCTTTTGTTTGATAATTAAATTATTGTATACAGAAAAATTTCTTACTTATCATCACTTTTAACAAAAGTAAACTTACTTACACTATATAGCTTACACCCGCGGCTTCGCCCGTGTGGTATTTATCATCATAGCCTATGTGTTACTCCAGAACCTCCACTATCTACATTCCAAATTTCATCAAAATCGGTCAAGTAGTTACGTGCTACCAAACATTCACACAAACCTTCGAATTTATTAGTAGGATAGGATTCTAATATTATACCTAAAAGGGTAGAGGAGAAAGGCAATTATAAACCCATCTAGGAAACCTGTATTTAATGCAGAAGACTGTATTGTTAATGGTAGGACTAACTCTTTTGCGGTTCTCCGTCTGGGTTGTTACCACCGCTTTATGAGTGAATTCTGCCGCCAAGCAGTAATGTGCAATCATTACTGTGTTCGGGTTTGATGAGCAGAGAAGCCAGTGAAATTACTGGGCTTATGAGACTTAATACCCAATGTCTCAGGCTAACGAGCGCGCTGCAGTGCCGCACAGGCCTTTGTGTTTCACAGTTCTGAGTGGCACTGCAACTGTTATGGGCCGGCGTTATGCTTACCATCAGGCAAACGGCCAGCTCATCTCGTTACCAAATATCATAAAAAACTCACATTTGTGGTAATTCGGATACCAATGATCAAAAGATATTGCATTTTGCTTTAAACTATAAGAGTAAGTACTAGATAAGAAAGAAGATGCAGGTTCAAATGGATGACAACGAAATTATTATAGATACTAGTTGGTAGGACTAATTCTTCTGCAAGCGTCCGTCTCGGTAGGTACCACCGCTTAGCTTGTGTAGTCTGAAATAAACTAAACGAAAATCTATAAAAAAATCACTCACCGAATTCATGATCAAACGTCAGCCGTCGAATAAAGCTTTCACTCTTCGGACTAGTCGACAGTATCGACCGCTTCCTAAACGAAGCATTCTTCTTATTATTCCTGTCGAACGCATCTATCTTCCAATCGCACCTACATTTCGACGCTTTACCCCAAATATCCGTACACTCAAACTCCGACGTGGCCGGGCCTTTAGTCACATCACTATCACTCAATTCTTCACATATAAAACTAGCCAAACACCTCACGTGACCATCAATCACTTGCGTCATTTTAACCCTACTTCCACCCCTACACGGTTTCCTTTCATCATCCGAACTGAATATATCATCGTTGGGACAGCGCATCTTTACCAAAAACTCAGCCAAATTATTGATATCGTCCAGTTCTTTCGTTTGCTGCTTCACTTTTGATACTACTAACTGAGCGAGACGGGAGTGTATCAAAGCGAAATCGATCGTTTTAAATCTCTCATCGTCCATGTAAGTGAATATAGTGTGTTGGAGGTGCTTCGCTTCGGATTTAAGCGATTCGCCGGCTATTTCAGGTTCAGCTGTCAGTGAGAAGTTTAAAGCGTCCGCTATTCTCTTAGCGAAGACTTGACACGTTCGTTCTATGCACA
Organism: Crocallis elinguaria; assembly: GCA_907269065.1. Classification (NCBI taxonomy): domain Eukaryota; kingdom Metazoa; phylum Arthropoda; class Insecta; order Lepidoptera; family Geometridae; genus Crocallis; species Crocallis elinguaria. The sequence goes on from OU026076.1 coordinate 8,977,239, forward strand.
GAAGTTGGCTGACGGTGTGGTTGGTTGGAGTTGCGTCGCCATTGATTTTAGCGCTGGGTTGCCGACACAACCTCTGCCTTACAGGGTCGGTTTTCTTCCAATGAGCGGGTCTTTCTGATGATATCTTGCATGTTTTCAAAGCTAGGCACAGTTCTGAGATAGGACTGATTCCCGATTCGGTAGTCGGACTTAGCTGGCTAATGTTTAAACTGATTCCAGAGATTGATAAGTCGTTGGGGAAGTGGTGTGATGGCACATTGTCGCTGTAGGCAAATGAGCAGGCGCTGTCATATTTCGCTTTTAGATAGCTTTCGAGTAAATTAAGGCCTTCCATTGAGCGTAAATCCGTGAACGTATCGAGGAATGGCCAGTATTCTTTCCAGCCGACCTGCATTTGTTCCGCTAAATTTCTGTAATAGGAAAATTTTAAATCTATTGAAACACCACAATATACAAATTTTAAAATAAAACAATTCTTATTTTATTTTATTTGATAGCGAGACGAGCTGGTCGTTTGCCTGATGGTAAGCATAACGCCGGCGCATAAAAATTGCAGTGCCACTCAGAACTTTGAAACACCAAGTCCTGCGCGGTACTGCAGTGCGCCCGCTACCCTGAGACATTAGTTATTAAGTCTTATAAGCCCAGTAATTTCCCTGGCTACTCTGCTCATCAAACCGGAGCACAGTAACGCTCGCATATTACTGCTTGGCTGATTTCACTCACAAAGCGGTGGTGCCAACCCAGACGGACACTCGCAGAAGAGTTAGTCCTACCACCAAGTGACACCTATAGTGGATAAAACTGAGTGTATCAATACTGACCTGCCGACCGCTTCCAACCCCTTGCTGATATCGGCGAGGCGGAAGGGGGAGGGGCGCGCGGTGCGCGGGGGTGTCTTCCACTTCCGCCGGAACACTTCCGCATCCTTCACTTCCATGGGACCCGCGAAAGCGCGGATCTCACAGCGGGGGCTCATGGGGTCCGGATTTATATCCTATTCATATTATAAAAAATTGAGCTTGACCTTTATTCTATACATTTGATGAATTTATTAAATAACCTAATTCAGACGTAACTTGAATAATACTTTGTGTTGTGATTATAATTATTTGTATTTGTTCTTGGTATTTCTGATTTTATTTCATTTTACTGATTTGACATTTTGATTAATAACATGTGCGCTTTCTTGTGTGTTTTTTTGACTTGTGACAATTTCTGTTATAACATAACATAACAGTGGTTTAAAAATTAAACAAATGCAGGTTAAAAATTAAATCAGACATAAAAATAAATAAATTGGGTCTGTTGGTGTCTTTGTCATTTATTATGCTCTGATAAAGACAGCATTAGTTTTAGTCTGTGATTCGGGTAGACGAACGTTATAGAGACCCGCCGTTAGATTCATTTATTTAACTTACATAAGTGCTCCATTGGGGTGTATATGAATAAAGCATTTTGAATTTGAATTGGTAAGACAGCTTTCATAAGTGCTTTCCTAGAGTCAATGTACATAACGAATTTTATATCTATATAAATAAATAAAATTGAAGTGTCTGTTTGTAATATCAAAATAACAGCTTTTCACCAATTGCATATGATACGGTACCTATAACAAAAAACAAAAATTTAAACATTTTTGTCTTTCTGTCTGTTTGTTTGTTCCAGGTCATCTCCGAAGCAGCTGGACCGATTTTGACGGTACTTTCACTGGCAGATAGCTGATGTTATAAGGAGTAACACAGCTAGTTTAAAAGATAACATACTGGCGGTAAGGCGGGTGTGAAAGGCTTCCCTATAGTAGGGGCTCCGCTTTCATCTTCAGAATGTATCACTGGCACGTAGAAACGCTCCTGAAGCATCAGTGAGATTCTTTTTGCACACTCGCTGGTTGAGTTTGGTGCGCGCTTGCAGATTATCTATGGAAAAAAATTGTTATTTGAACACTTTTTTTTTAATTTTAAAATTTTTAGTTATCTATTTTATATATGGTTTTTATTAATTAAAACTATCCATTCTAACCTCACATATCACAAACTTAAACAAAACCTTTTAGATTTTATTTATTGTACACCAACACAATGTACTACTAAGTACGAATGTCTTCACTGGTGTCGATTCTGTTGTTTCACTTCATCGTTCAACTCTTCTGCTAGTGTTCGTCTGGGTTGTTACCACCGCTTTAATCGTGAAGTCTGCCGCCAAGCAGTAATGTGCAAGCATTACTGTGTTTCGGTTTGATGAGCAGAGTAGCCAGTGAAATTACTGGGCTTATGAGACTTATAATACCTAATGTCTCAGGGTAACAAGCGCACTGCAGTGTTGCGCAGGCCTTTTTGTTTCAAAGTTCTGAGTGGCACTGCAATTGTTATGGGCTGGCGTTATGCTTACCATCAGGCAAAAGACCAGCTCGTCTCGTTACCAAACAGCATAAAAAAAAGGTAAGACCGTGACCAATTGCAGCTTCAGTCTATGATAAAAGAAAGTGCTCACATCTTTAGCCTGCTCTCCGAACTTGTTGACAGCGCTCTTGTTGCATTGAGGGAAGGAAGTTAGGACATCGACGACCCCCTCGGCACCGAATTTAGCCGCGAAATGCAGCGGTGTCTCGTTCATGGCCTTATCCGGCGTGTTTAGATACCTATCCACTAGGATCTCTGCGAACTCCTAAAAAAAAGAAAGGGTTAATTATAATAGGGTTATTTGATTTCTTACGATATCGGTACGTTTCTTGGTACGTCCTTGTTTCATGCAGCAACGGTGCAACGGATCGACGAACGACATAAACAAGTTTATGGATCGGAGAGTAACATAGGCTACTTTTTATCCCGGAAAAATGCAGTACCCGTGGGATCGCGGGTGCAGCCGCGGGCAGAAGATAGTATTTAAAAAAATGTTCTCTAATAATAGAGTGTAAAACACGTATTTAATTGTTTTGCATGATAAACTATGTTTATTTTCTTTCATGGTCGCGAGTATAAACATAAATAACCAATATTGATTTAAATAGTAACCGTTCTCTTACTCCATTATGTTGTAACATTTCTAATTATTTTAGACATTTTTCTTTAGACTTTAGTCTAGATAAACAGGCGTCTAAATTTTTTGCGGTAACACGGCAAGTGTATAGATTCTAGAACATTCTACATTGAACACATCTCACCTTGCCGGAGCTGGCGTCCGCGTCCACGCCATAAAGCCTTTGCACGAAGGCAGGGTTGCCCACCGTTGTCAGTATGAGATCGCATAATTCAGCGTTCTGAGCTTTTGCTCCTATATGTAAGGCGTTGTATCTTGATCCTTCCTGTAATTAGATATATTAAAAGTAAAAAAAACACTTATAGTTCAGGGAAACAAAACCTAACAAGGTGGAAAGAAAGGTGTGGTGCAAATAGACATGAGGGAATGCCGCAAGGCGCGTTCGGTAACCTAGACTGGCTTTGGGCAACATGGTGCCATAGAATAACTACGCACTAGTAACTTTTTTTTACATATTATAGGCTTGCGTTTGACCACTATCTCACCTGATGGTAAGTGACGATGCGGTCGACGATGTTGCACGCTTACCTAGAAGATACCTATTCACTCGACCACGAATCCAACGAACCCATCCATGAATTCCAACAACGAATTTCGATGTTGTAAAGTTATGGGTCAAATGCACAAAGTATTTGTGTCGAATGCACAGAAGTGTTAGTGTCGAATGCACTGAAGTGCTAGAGACGAATCCACTAAAGTGCTAGTGTCGAATGCACCGAAATGCTAATGTCGAATGCACCCAAGTGCTAATGTCGAATGCACCGAAGTGCTAGTGTCGAATGCACCGAATTGCTGTGTCAAATGCACCAAAGTTCTAGTGTCGAATGCACAGAAGTGTTAGTGTCGAATGCACCGAACTGCTAGTATCGAATGCAACGAAGTGCTAATGTCGAATGCACAGTACCTGCATGATAGCAGGTGTGTTTCCGCTGCTGACTAGAAAGCGAGGGTTATCCCACACACGGTCACGCACGGAGGCTGACAACCCTGCCTCGATCGCCTTCCGAAGAGATACCATGTCTTGAGGTGATGGCGCTTTAAATGGATAAGGCTTCTCACCCATAAGAGCTGAAATGTTGATAGTAACATGTTTAGTAGCTATTTTTTCCCGCTTACTCTGAAATAATTGCTGAAATTGAAAATATATGTCAATCCGATTTTTTTGGTACCTACGCAAAGGAACCAAAAGCCAGCAATTCAAAATACGACAGTAATAGAAACAGGTGGAAAGATATATCTTTTATTTTTCGAATGCTAGTGAGGTTTTTCAGTACATAGTAAATAAATTAGGTGTTTTTAGGCTGGACACGTAAGCCGCATGCACCCAGATCTAGAGGCGAAAGTCACTACACAAGCGAGATCCATGACTTGACTGATGACTGCCTTACGAGAAGAGTGGTCAGGGATCGGAAGCATATAGAAATAAAAGGAAACGGGGAGATTGTTACCCAGCAACACGACAGTTTAGGTTAAATAAAAAAATATATGTACATTTGATCCTCCAATTTTCTTCACGCCCACCGGTCTATATAAACGGTGCTTTTCGCAATTAGCCGGTCGCGTGTTCGTAACGAGGCTATCGAGCCATTTCGTTCTGTGAAATATAGGCTTTCTGTCAATTAGCCGACGTGAAAACTAATTTTGTGTTTGTAATTGAATGGTTTTTACTTTTTTACCCATAAAAATGCTAGGTCAAATCCAAGGTACAAGGTCGGTAGACTTTTAGTTATGATTACTTTGCTTGTTTCGATGTTACGCGAAGTTGATGGTTCTAGTGCAGGGCCTAGCTGGAATTTGAACTATGGTTCTAAAGTTTAACAAGTTCCCGCTTGGCCACACTCGCTGTTTATCTCGCTAATTTATCAGGAATATTAAGACATAAAAAGCCTTATCAATAAATACACCCAGACCACACCTATCATAATCATCAGCCGGAACACATATTAACTGCTGAACATTATGTTTCCCCCATTGAACTTATTACACCCAGCCAAATATTTTCACAAAAAGTGCAATTTTTTCACTTAGAACCCACAATTGCTATGAACAGCTCAGTTGATAAGCCTGTCAGTAATGCTTGGATACTTTGTAGTTCTAATCAAGGAATTCAGTTTCATGGACAAAATTTAAATTATTGACAGGCCATTTGCATTATGTACTCATTCGACTGTCTATTTTCAAAGACTTGGCTACATCACAATTACTATATGTAGTGAAGAAGTAAACAGGAAACAAAATACATGATAATATTATATGTGTAATTTTACCTACATGCACCAGCGTGAATATTGATGCAAGCCCTGAGCAGTAACTGATTACAGGTCCAGTGGTTGTAAAATAGTGATTCTCTTAAATAAATCATTCATTTTGATACCAAGATATTTAGTAATTTGTTGATGATTTGAAAATATGCACAAATCTCAAGAAACTAGCAACCTAGTTATATCAAATCTTTCGATGTATTTTAAAGTTTAAATGGGTGTGAGAACATAACTTTAGGTATTAAGTCTCATAAGCTCAGTAATTTCACTCGCTACTCTTCTTGCCAATCCGGAACACAGTAATGCTTGCATATTACTGCTTGGTGGCAGACTTCACGAGCAAAGTGGTGATACCAACTTAGAAGGACACTTGCAGAATAGTTAGTCCTACCACCTATTTACCGGAAAACAGGAGATGCTAGCAAGAAATTTCACTCCTTAACAGTGTCTACTATAAAAGATGAAGCAAAATGTTTAGTTACTTACAGTTATCATTGCCGTCTGTGGTATCCAAAGGCTCAGCCCCTCGTAGGGCAAATGATAAGGCATCTTGGCGGTTCTGGAATGCTTTGAACCTTGCTAATTTGTATCTTCTCACCAGTTCTAAAGCTTCGGACTTGTTCATGTAAACATGTAGGGCTTCTGTGAATTATTGAACTTATTGTAATAAAAACAGCTTTTAGCTCACACATAATATCATATGTGAATGCAAATTATAAGGATTCTAAATTATTAGGATTGTGTAAAATTTAGTTTTAAATATTATTGATGTATGTTTTATTTTAGTGTTAATTTTAGGAAACTTTCAGTCTATTTTTTAAAGAATTAAATGTTGATTTTTTGGCATTGCGAAAGTTTGACATCTCGAAGAAGCTTGTTTACCTGATGGTTAAAATAAAGCTTGGTAAAAAGTTTCAAAAGTTTTCGATTTCGCAATTATTCATATTCAATTTCTGCCACTATATTTCATAAAATATTTCGTATTTCTGACCTCCATTTTGTAACACCACCAACACTTTGAAACTGCGAGAAGCACTAAACACTGTGTGAACATGTACTTTACACTTTACAGCACATAATCATGCAACACTAATAATTGTCACCTGCACTTGTTACTTCGCAATGTGTAAATAAGCCTTAACTGGTTTTTAACACTAATAAGTAATGATTCATATTTTGTATAGGTATTTTATACTCATTTTAAGATCAAATTTTAATTCATTTAGTGCTCATAAAGTTTTCGAACAACAACCAAACTTCCAGTTCTGTAATATAGTGTTACAAAGTCCTCAAGCTAACAGCTACTCACTCTGTTACTTTGTGTTGCTATACCCTAACAGGGTCATATGTGAACTTCACTAATAAACTAACATCTCCTTATAATGTACATATGATTGCAATAAATGATTGAGTATGAGTATGACTTGCCTAAAGAAAAATAAAGTAACCAGGAAATTAAATCTACAAGTATTGACCTACTTTCGTTGGTAAGTGAGATAAGATAATAAAGATAAAAAGACCACATAAACATTGCATGCAAATATTACCTTCATCGGGTCCCTTCTTTATTTCACACGGTATGTAGACCCCGTAGTAAGTCGTCGGGGGCTCCGTAGTAGTAGGGCTTCCCGGTGCACTAGTTTTCTTACCCAGCGAGTCAAATCGCAAGAGCCTACTAAACAATCCTGTAACACCGTCTTTTTTATCGGGCGGCGAAAGAGATATTTCTTCTTTCATTCTTCCTATATCTCTCCCACACTCGGGTATAATTACAGCCTTCGACATATCGCCTCCTAAAAATGGTAAACAATACAATTGTTTTGTTTGTGACGCAGAAATCAGCTCGCGAAAAGTTTATTTTTACAACTCACTTCTTACCTTTTCCTAACAGCTTGTCATAATAACATATTTCTGATTTTAATATCAGGAGATAACTAGTTCTATATTAGAACGAATTCATTTTTTGTATATAATTAGCACTAAATTTGAGCGTTTTTGTTTGATTTGAATACAAAATTGAAAACTTGAAAAATGCGTTGATCGTACGATGTCGATGACGTTATGACAATGACACTTGACAGTGTCAGACGTCAGTTACGTTTTGTGCTGACGTTGACATGAGCTATTAGTCGATTTGTTGCTTCATCCATTTAAATATGTAATCGGTTTGTTTTACATTTCAAATCGTTATTTTATTGTAGGTTACAAGGTCACATCCATCAAGTCTAGATAGGCCCGGGGCCCCTTTTCCACTGACCACTCTGGGCATACACTTTACAGTTATACTCGTCTATGGCCTGGGGCCCCACACAATATACTACTATATGGCCCCACAATTCATGGGGCCTATGTAATGTGTGGGATGAGGCTCTAGTCAGATGACAAATCCACTTAGTAGGTACCTTAGTAGTTTGTGGACAAACCGATAAACTGATACATATTATAATACACTTATTTAATGTATTGTAAAATAAGTCTAAAATTTTCCTTTGGTAGGTACCTAGTTACTCCTTTTACATGTTATTAATAAAATAGTCGTCTAATCAAACCCTCTATAGTGCCCTGAGCCTCCAATACTTAGTTTTAAATCAGTTATTCACAGACCTAAAATTACGACACCTATATCCACAGCCTATATCACAATTATATCGGAAGTGTTTTTCTTTATCCGATATTCGATAACGAGGCGAGGTGGTCGTTTGTCTGATGGTAAGCATAACGCCGCGCCGGCCAGCCCATTTTTTGTCTGTCTGTTTGTTCCAAGTAATCTCCGAAACGGCTGGACTGATTTTGACGGGACTTTCACTGGAAGCTATAGGCTGCTTTTATTTTAGAAAAAAAATAGGGATCCACGCCAAAAAAATTAAAACCCTTGACAACCAATATCTCCGCTTGAGTGAAACCGCGTGCAGCAACTAGTATAAGTATTATAATTACATCTTATTTATTCTGTAATATATTTCGAGTAATAACGCGATTCTACGCAAAAAATAAAGTTTTGCGAAGCTCGGTCAACCAGTAAGAGTAAGATTGTATTAGTAAAAAGTATAACTATAAAATCGGCAACACCCTATAACGAATCCGTTTTTGATTTGTAGTTAGGTACGGAATCCTAAAAATAATAATGAATTAAGGAAGGTTGGTGGCAGACCTATTACACCACGCGATCTCAATTCTGTATTACCACTAGAAGTAATAATGAAGCTCATTAATCATTTATGTAGCAAGATCGTCTCAAGAATTTCGGAGTCAACATTATCGATCGCTCTCATAGCCTAGTTGATTAAGGCGTCTGGTCTAGCTTGCCAGAAAACGCAGGTTAGAATCCTGTTGGAAGCGAAATTTTTGGGATGTAGGACTGTAGGTATATATTTACGTGAACATCCGCTAGTGGTTCCTTGGTACCTCCCAGTCTTCACCGGGAGGGTCTGCGGCGCGAGTACGGATCTTTTCGATAAATAAAATTGACAGTTAAAATCGATAAAGTGGGTTTTATTGATTTTAACTGTCAATTTTATCGAATAAATCCCACTTTATCGCTTTTAACTGTCAATTTTATCGAATTTTATTTATCGAAAAGATCCGTACTCGGGCCGCCGCGCTGGTGCGTCAGATGCGGGGACATCTGGCATCCCGCACCTTTTATAGATAGGCCCTTAGTAGTTTGTGGATAGGACCCTCCAAAGGCGGAGGCGATACCCTCGTGTTCCAGCTCATGCCTGACCCGTGCGGGGGAGTTACTCTCCCCGAGAGGCGGATCCGTCCGGGGGGTGGACAACGGCTGACGGAGTCCTATGCGGCATGCAAAAGCGGCACCACGACCTCATCCTAAGGCTAAGCCGGCAGAAACATCCCAGTTTTTAATGCGTGCGTGCGTGCGGCAGGCAGGCAGTCCCACGCTCCCTCCGTTAAACCCACGGGCGCGGAGGGCCCAGTGCACAAACGCATTTTCACGGGTGACACGTAGTATCCCTTAGTAGTTTGTGCGGGTGACCAAAAAAAAGGCCCGTTGACTCCAGCTTATGCAAAAAAATAAAAACTATACAGAGGATATATTGTGGTCATAGAGTAGTACTATAATTAAAGGAAATTGTGGTGGAGGCACTCGTACTTGTCTAGTTTTTGTTTGATTGATTATTAGAAATGAAATAGGAGGAACAAAAATAAAAACAAATAATAAAATATATATTAGGTTGGGGAAAAAGTCTTTTCGCATTATAGTATGTATGAACTTGTAATAAAATCTCTTTGGCTATACTATTTGTATCTGGCTGGTTTTGGTATCATATGAAAGTTTAAATTTTAAAGAACATAATTCCAAATTCAAATTAGGAAAATGTGTGATTTTCATTTGTTTTTCGTACTGTCAAAATGAGTGAATCTAATGAAGAAATTCGATACATTTTAAAATTTTACTACAAAAAAGGTAAAAATGCAACGCAAGCCGCGAAAAAAATTTGCGATGTTTATGGACCTAGTGCAGTGTCTCTGAGAGTAGCACAAATTTGGTTTGAGCGTTTTCAATCCGGAAATTTTGATTTCAAAGATGCACGTCGCTCTCGTCGCCCTATTACGGATAAAATGGATGCCATTTTTGAAAAAGTGGAACAAGATCGGCATATCAGTAGTTACGACGTAGCTGAAGAACTGGGAATTGACCACAAAACAGTTTTGGCGCATTTGAAAAAAACTGGGTACACAAAAAAGCTCGATATTTGGGTACCTCACGAGCTCACTGAAAGAAACCTAATGAATTGCTAATGAACCGTGTACTCATTTGTGATTCTTTACTACGACATAATGAAACCGAACCATTTTTGAAGAAGCTGATAACTGGTGATGAAAAGTGAATCACGTACGACAAGAACGTGCGAAAAAGGTCGTGGTCAAAGACCGGTCAAGCATCACAGACTGTGGCGAAACCCGGGTTAACTCGCAACAAGGTGATGCTGTGTGTGTGGTGGGATTGGAAGGGCATTATTCATTATGAGCTGTTACCACCAGGCAGGACCATCGATTCTGAACTCTACTGCGAACAACTGATGAGATTAAAGCAAGAAGTTGAGAGAAAGCGGCCGGAATTAATCAACAGAAGGGGTGTGGTTTTTCATCATGATAACGCTAGACCTCACACATCTTTAGCCACTCAGAAAAAATTAAGAGAGTTTGGCTGGGAGGTGTTAATGCATCCGCCGTATAGTCCTGACCTTGCACCTTCAGATTTCCACCTGTTTCGGTCTCTTCAGAATTCTTTAGGCAGTGTCAGGTTAACATCACGAGAGGACTGCCAAAACCACTTGTCGCGGTATTTTGATCAGAAGTCCCAAAATTTCTATAGCAATGGGATCATGTCCCTACCTACAAGATGGCAAAAAGTTATCGAACAAAATGGTACCTACATACTTTAGTTAAATGTAAATAAACTATATTAAAAAATGATTTGAATTTTCTTAAAAAATGCGAAGGAACTTTTTCCCCGACCTATTAATTTAAGTTTTATGTACATGTAGCGGGAACATCCGCAATACACATCGTAGTGTGAGGTGACTGACTTTGATAACATTCGCCTCCAATTCAACGGCGCGACGACGCGCGTCTTTACTATACCAGCGTATCAATTTTCACTTATTTCATTTAGAAAATTCCCCATTCGGAGGGGTAAGGATAAAAATAATTGTGAACCCCCATTTTTTTGTCACCCCAACGTAGATCCCCGTCGAGTCTCCCGTGGACCCCGGGGGGTCCACCTGAACCACTTTGGGAACTAGTGCCGTAGATTGGATTGCACTTGCAACAGTTTAGCTAGTCATTGCATTAATCTAATGTAGGAATTCTGTAAGGTGGTAAACCTGTGAATGTGGCCTTTTTGCACCACATATTCTTCAGACTGCCTTACTAAGACTGTCTTACAACCATTGTGTACTGGTCTGTGCATCCTATGCAAGTTACCTAACAGACAGTAAGACTGTAATAGGTCTAAGTGAGTAAGTAATTATTATTATTTATAAAATCGTTTAAGTTGAAACACCAAAGACATAAATATTTGACAAGGTCTATCTTAGATGTGCCCCAATATTGATTATTATCTATTTGGAAAATTAACCAGTAAACAAAGTAAAATTAAATGCTCTTACTAATAAACAGTGTTAAATAGTGGTTTGGTTAATCTTGTCTCATTTGGTCTTTGACAATCTTAAACAGATTCGAAAGAGATAAAACATTGTTTAACTATTCAACTGTTTATTAATAAGAGCCTAAAAGGGTGTGCCAAAATAAAACATAATGTTCATATATTTTTTTATTTTGGTTCCTACATCTTATTTTTCCGCTTACTCTTCTTAGACTTATTACTAGTAAAAGAAGGAACAGACACCAACTCTTTTTGAATAGCCAATGCATACAAATTACCATTAATTGTTTTCAATGTGCCCATTTCTTCTTTCAAAGCTGCTTCTTTAAATTTAAATTCACTCTCAAGGTCTTTCAAACTGACATCAAGTTCAAAATCTGTTGGTGAATCTGGCCAAAACTTTATCTTTTTGTTGACCAGTACTTCAATTTCGGTGACATCATCAGCATCTTTTTCCAAAGTCCGCTCTAAGCTGTGAAGGACTATATGGGGAGTAAAAGTCGGATTAAAAACGGCTGGATAATTCACAGTGAAGAATGCATTCGTCACAGGTCCTTTATGTTTTAATATTCTGACTGTTTGTCTGCTTGGTATGTGCCATAAGATAACTTGTTCATCATTTGATCCGGACATCAAAGTTTCTCCATCCAGTGATACTGAGAGGCAAGTAACAGCTTTAGTATGTGCTGAAAATGTATGAGAGTAAGCCTCTGTGTCAACTAGCAAATCCCTGTTCCTCGGAGGATTTGTAAGACTGTATTGATGAATCTCCCCAGTTGTTGTACCAACAAATATATTCAATTCTAATACATCCATAGTGACCGATGATAATGGAACATCAAAGACTAAATTGAGCAGAATATCTCCTGTAGATAAATCATAGATCTTACATGTCCTATCACTGGATACAGTACACAATCGCCCGTGCATCCCTGTTTTGCTAATACTGAGATCCGTAACAGGTAAAGAATGGTCAGACAGTATGTAGACTGGGTCATGGTGACCAGCCAAAGTCTGAGTTACAAGATCAACTTCAGGATGAGCTGACACTGTAGTTAAACTCCATACCATGACCATTCCGTCTTCAGCTGCAGAAACAAAGTAACGTCCATCAGGTGTAAACTTCAGTAGCACCACTTTTTGATAATGCCTATTTAAGATTGTTAGGAGGTTTCCAGAGGCTGTTTGCCATAGGTAAACCTTTTCGTCAATCCCAGCGATGATGTAGGCGCCGTCTTGCGTGATTGCTAATGCACTAGCTCTTCCTGGTAGTATAAAACGCATGCCTTGGACTGTTTGCTGCGAATTCAGTGGCCAAACATGCAGTACTGGCTTGGTTTTTTCCACAGCGGCTAGGTAGTCCTTACCGATGAAGGAGAGAGTCTTGGCTTCGGCCGTTCCACCGCCTTTGTACGTCATGAGGCTGGTACCGGTGTGAGGATCCCACACGCATGTAGTCCACAAAGTATTGTTAGAATCACAAGATACTAAAACTTCTAATAACGAAGACATTATTTACTGATGGTATCTCAGTCTTTAGTACTAATGATTAACGAAGCATATTCTAATGTTTACCTATTAAAGCAATATTTAACCAACTTCTACTATAATTTAATGAATTTACGGAATATGGCGGAGTCCTTCCATGTGGTTCAACTTTCATGTGTTCATGACATGTTTTGGCAAGAACATTTATCTGACAATTTGACATTGACAATTCATGAAGAAAAGTATATCACGCCAAATAATGGACAAATCAACCAATAGGGCTAAAGCAAAGTTGCGACGCTTAAAAGTTCATTGGTTAGAAATATTAATATAAGTACTGTCATGTGTCATCTGGGTTCAAGACTACTTACTTACTACTACCGCTAGGAGTAATTATAGTGTTCTGTGGACTACTTTCGGCAGAACCTTCAGTAATATTTCTATAAATTGTGTTATTAGTTTCTTGTGAATTACACCGAGTTTTGCAGCCTGTCATCATGTTTAAGAAGTAAGTGCATTTCATTTTGTCTTTAAAAATATACAAGCTTTATCAGATATTTCTTATGCCAGTGCATAGGTTATGTTTTCGAGACTTGTTTTATTCGATACACACTTTGAATAGAAACCTTAACACATTACACACACACAGACTAATAACAAGGGAATAATTATGGCTTAGAGGATAAATGTAGGTTTTTTCCTCTAAGGAATATGGGATACCCTATATAATTTGTGAATATGGGATACTAATTCTATGACAATAAACAATGTATTATGTACTCTGTGATTCGATAATTTGCTTATTTCACTTATTTACTATTGGTTGCATTTCATACACGCAAAGTCTAACCATCCAATCAAAAACATCAGCTTCTGAAAAAAAAGTTTATGTAAGGATGTGCCAACAAATGATTTAAAAAAATACTTAATCATTCAAGAAAAACTAGATGTAGCAATCTTCATCGAACTAAATATTTTATAAAAGAACACATTTTGGCCAATAGATTTTGGCACGAAATAACTTTTCCGTGCGACGTTTCATACAAATAATATTTTTGTATGTAACTTACGAAAAAATGTTTAGGACCGTAGTTCTTTTTGGTGAAAAAAAAATTGACAGTTTGGTCACCTCACTAAAACGTGCGAGTGAAACATCCTAGACCCTAGTAAAATTATACTTATGTATATCACAGATTTGTAATATAGTACTACCATAGAGGTATAGATAGTACTGCTGTATGTCTGTGACTTATATAGTCCGCGCCACCAGCACCACTGAAGTCCGATAGGCGCGACGCTGTAGTAGCTCAGAAATATAAGGTTAACGATATTTCCTATTTTCCTTCCACGTATTAAAGTATTCCAAGTGATAAAGAAGTAATCTCAAGCTATATGATTTCTAAGCGAAGATAGGGCGATTTTAGTTCCTTTTTATTCCGCAGGACTTCAGTCGTGGCGCGGACTCTAAGGCTAAGATTCAGAGACGATGCTAAGCGTAGACTTTGGCTTCCATATGTCAAAACTGTATAGAATTTTGACGTATGGAAGCGTGAGTCTACGCTTAGATTCGTCTCTGAATCTCAGCCTAAAATGAGAGTTGAGACTTGAATTGAAGAGTGAGACGGAGAGATATCAGGGCTGTGTTCACTGCCTACACACCCGATTACAGGTGCAACCGAACGCTCTAAGTCGTTAAGAGGCTCGATTAGAGCATTCGGTTGTCGTCGGTTGTAACGCTCGGTCAGAACCTCAGATAGTTAATTACAACCAAACAACCACACCAAACAATGGTTGTTTAACGCTCTATACGACGTCTATCAACGTCAAATTTGTGTTAATAATGTCCAATGTCCATTATAATTTAATAAATATATATAGATCATAATAAATCTTGTAGGTATTTACTAAATAACTGCAGAATATTTTCACTAAATTTAGGAAAACTATTTAAAACCTAATGGTGGGAACAAGATTTGTGTCAAAATTGACAACGTCGCCGTTGGAATTTCTTGTACAAACGGTGTAAAGGCCCGTTATATCCCTTCCTTAGTAGTTTGTGGGCCCGTTCGGATAGTCTACGGTGGCAAAATTAACAGCGTTCGTTTTGGGAATGTGTGAGCAAAAGTTGCGTTTTTAACTGTTTTCGTTCACATTTCGGATAGCTCAAAAACAGCTAAAAATACCATCGTGAACTGCCACTTTTGACCCGCCTGCGGAGGTGGGTTAAAAGCAATGATTAATCTATATTTTGGAATCTCTTTGGTTAAATGTGATCGTTTTTTTACATTTTGAGTTTGACAGCAAAAACCAAACTCTTTACATCAACGCTAATTTTCCAAATGCCAAAAACGCCACCGATCCCAAACCGAACGCACTATAAGTCGTTCGGGATTCGTAACATTCGTGCGAAGGTAAAATACAATACAACCGAACACGGAACACCCACGCCCCACGTTTATAGGCAGTGAACGCAGCCCAGTTGAAACTTGAAATGAAAGAAAATGGTGAATGGCCGACATTCGTCAGTTAATTTTTGCAGCTGTTTGAGGTCGTCTGCTGTGTTTCCATTATTTCGATAAAATCAGTATTCTAAAAATTCATGTGATTGTGTCGTGCACTATATTGGTGTAAAGTAAACATCACTAAGTTTTTAAACATATTAAGCACACGAATATTCTGCGTACATCGTGTTTCTTATCCGTGACGTAACTGGAATTCTCAATTCTCACAAAATAACTGTCTGTGGTACACTAACAAAGGTCGCGGCGCGGCTCATGGTTGCCGTGTTGCTGACGTCGCGTGAGTTTTGACGTGTCAAAATGTGGGAATTAGACTCTGACACGGGGTCCCACAGTGTATCTTCGGATGGACTGCGACGACGGCAAGGATGGGACCCCGAGGCAGAGAGTCTAGCCTCTCATATGGACGAGTTGGACGAGGTGCTCGCAGAAGAGGAAGAAGGCTGTCCACTACCGTCTACACCCGAGGATCAGCACCTGCTCGACGCGGAAATGGCTGAAGTTTTAAAAGCGGGAGTGCTGTCAGACGAGATAGATCTCGGCGCGCTCGCTCACAACGCAGCCGAGCAAGCGGAAGAGTTCGTTCGCAAAGTGTGGGAAGCTTCATGGAACGTTTGCCACTTCCGTCATCTGCCGCGCTGGCTGCAAGATAACGACTACCTGCACAAAGGGCATAGACCGCCGCTACCCTCATTCAGCGCGTGCTTTGCTTCTATATTCCGTATTCACACTGAGACTGGTAACATATGGACGCATCTCCTCGGCTGTGTAGCTTTCATCGGTGTCGCGATCTATTTCCTATCACGTCCATCCATCGAAATACAGATGCAAGAAAAAATGATCTTTGGAGTGTTCTTTGTGGGAGCCATAGTTTGCCTCGGATTTTCTTTTGCATATCACACTCTCTACTGCCACTCGGAGATGGTCGGAAAATTATTCTCTAAATTGGACTACTGTGGGATTGCCCTCCTCATCATGGGGTCATTTGTTCCTTGGCTGTACTACAGTTTCTACTGCCATTACAGGCCCAAAATAATATACCTGTCTGTAGTGGTAGTTTTAGGAGTCTTGTCCATTATAGTTTCCCTCTGGGATAGATTTTCAGAGCCTCGATTGAGACCTCTTCGTGCGGGAGTGTTTATGGGTTTCGGATTGTCAGGCATTGTGCCTGCTATACACTATGGTATTACAGAAGGATGGTTCAGCCAAGTGAGTAAAGCGTCACTTGGGTGGCTGATCCTGATGGGCTTGCTATACATTTTAGGAGCTATGTTCTATGCTCTACGTGTGCCAGAGCGTTGGTTCCCAGGAAAATGTGACATCTGGTTCCAGTCACATCAAATATTCCATGTACTTGTAATTGTAGCTGCCTTTGTGCATTACCACGGTATCAGTGAACTAGCATCCTACCGTGTCACAGTAGGGGAATGTACTATGCCTCCATCAACAATTGCTTTCTAGCCCCTCTCTACACCAAATGTGATAATAGACCATAGATAATATAAGTAACCTTCAGTAGCCTCACTATATTTTTTAAACGTAATATTATCAGATTTTGTAAGTTTTTAACGGGTTATCTTAAATGTAGAACATCATGATGTGCTGATTACTTAATAATATCACATTTAGCAATCTAAAAACGGGGGAAATTCTTCAAGTCTTTCACTATTATAGATATTGGTTTATTTATTTCTAGAATTACTTTAGTGGTTTAGATATAATAGTTAATTATTTTTTTTGTATTAATTTTCCCACATTTTGCACAGGGAAACAACATTTTGAAATTCACATCTCCATAGATGCCACTTTGTATTTTGTTTCTATGGCATGACTTGAAATGAATCTGTGGTAATACTTGTACTTAACTTACATATTTATATTTATTTACTTGATCTTTGTTCCTTGCACTAAGATAAGACCAGTGTTAAAGTAGGTAAGGCATTAGATCAGACCACTTGATGCCCACTTCATGTTCTTCCATTTATGATAGGCACACTTTGAAACTTTGCTGGACTTTTCCTATTATACTTTATAAATCCTGCAAAGGTATATTCTGCAACTTTGTCTATACAATATTATAATACTTTGAATCTCATTTGTAAATCCTTTATTTTCTTGAAATGTTTTTTTCTTATTTCCAAGGCTATTTAAAGTCTGATTTCCAAGTCAATTAACAGACATGTACCAATATTTTAAAATCATTTTTGCTTAAGAAGCTATCGGGTTCTTTTATTCTTGCTTCTATATGTCTTTGGCTTTATTGATTGTGATAATTTAACTTACATAATAATTTACTATCTTATATTATTATATCTGATGTTGAAGTATTCATATAACAGGTCTTTCAGTTTACATTCCAACTTTCTTCCAAATAAGTAGATAAAATATATTTTGGCATCATCATTGAATCATAAGCAGTTGTGGTCTGTATTAGTTGTAATAGTATAAATAATTCAAAGTATATTCTAAATTGTTGTAAGTGTTCATAAGTGTAAAGATTTTATGAGATGAAAAATAATGTGTGAATAATGTAAGATAGCAATGAATATGAAATTTAGTGTCTCTAAAAATACTATATTGATATGTTCAAAAGGATACAAACTAGAGACGAACAAAATATAGTGTTTATAATAAATGTAAAACTCATAAAAATATTGTAAAGACAATGTCTTATAACTAAAAATAAGTAACAATAAAATGTAAAATAAAGTAATACAGCATCCTAAACTTATATCTTGCAAAGAGATATTTTCAGCATTATTTTGGCATATCAATCTTGGGGTCGGGTCAGACTGATGGAGAAAGACAATATTTTTCACTGTGTTAATTCTGTTTGGTTTGATATTCACAATTTATGTTAAAATTATACATTGATGATTACAGACTAATGTTTAAACACGTTAGATTTACTAACCAAGTCGGAGAAAATTGTTGACAAATTGATCGAAGTTGGTGAACAAGTAGGCAAAATTGTTGAATTCAATTGGTTAGTGAATTGAATGGTTTGTCTGCTATAATAGCCCCAGTAATTTTTCCTTCCTAGTTTTAACATAAGGTAACGGAATTCGAAAGTGTAATTTTGAACGATGTCACGGCTCTAATTAGGCGTTGTTTTAATAATTAGTTAGTAAATTGTTAACACATGTTTTTTAGAATTCATTAGATATCTGCTTTCGCTGTTCATGTGAGATTATTTTAAATTGTTCTTTTCGGTGGGATACGAATTATAAAATAAATTGCAATAAAATAATACGACTGACTTTTAATTGCTTGACGTGTCGCGCTATTTGCGCAGTTACGTTGTAGGTAGGTATTTACGTTAGACAATAATTGCGAATGACAATCGTGACGATAGATTGGAACGTACGAGGAGACATATTTTATTACCCGACATCATGAGTTTGAATTGGTATTTTATCCCGCAAGCGGGTCAATCTATTCTTGGAGGTAAATAACATATGTTTTACACGTTTATGAAATTCGGAATATTTTTTTGAAGAAATGGCATTTAAAGTTTAGGTACCTACGTCAAAATTCTACCACAGAATGTCCGAGCAGGCATAGATTAGCTGATTCCCTTGAACCACGTTGAACAGTGATCATGTTGATTACTGATTAGGGAAAATGCCGCGCACTTCACGTTTGAAGTAGTATGGAAATTTGGAATGACGTATTTGCAAGGGGGTATTCGATAACTTTCTTTTCGTCCACAATACCGCAGAGCTTGAAAACCAAGGTTTTCAAGCAGTGTGTGTTGCCAGTGATGACTTATGGCACTGAGACGTGGTCTCTTACAGTTGGCCTCATAAGCAAGCTCAAAGTTGCACAACGAGCTATGGAGAGGGCTATGCTCGGAGTTTCCCTGCGTGATAAGAACCGAAACGAGGAGATCCGCAGGAGAACGAAAGTCACCGACATAGCTCTCAAAGTTAGCAAGTTGAATGGCAATGGGCAGGCCACATCGCTCGCAGAACCGATAACCGATGGGGAAGAAAGGTTCTCGAGTGGCGACCACGAACCGGAAGACGTAGTGTAGGACGACCCCTCACTAGGTGGACCGATGACCTTGTCAAAACCGCGGGGAACCGTTGGATGCAAGAGGCGAGTAGTCGATCCAAGTGGCGTTCTATGAGGGAGGCCTATGTTCAGCAGTGGACGTCTTCCGGCTGATGATGATGATGATTCGATATCTCGTGGACAACAGATTACTATGGTCCTAATCACTCCCTTCCGGAATAACATACCAATTCAAACGCACCATGTGTCTGTATAAACAAGCGTATAAATAGCAAAAGCCTGCGTCAATGTTTTGTGTTTACATTAACAAAATAAGGTCATGTTGTTCATTGAGTAGGTAAATAATGAATCCCAATGATCTTAATCTCTTTCTCTGTATTTAGGACTAGCTGCTGCCCGCGGTTTCACCCGCGCGGAGAGATTGGATTTCATGTTTTTTATTTTTTTTGCGCGGAACCCTAATGCTTTTTCTAAAATAAAAGTAGCCTAAGTTACTCCTTGTAACACCAGCTATCTGCCAGTGAAAGTCCCGTCAAAATCGGCCCAGCCGTTTCGGAGATTACCCGGAACAAACAGACAGATAGACAGACAGACAAATGGTTGTTTTGTTATAGGTACCGTATATACTTTCATATGCATTTGGTAAAAAGCTGTTATTTTGATATTACATACAGACACTTCAATTTTATTTATTTGTATGTATGTAGGTATAACATATCTTGATGATCTGCCTACTTTTTCGAAATGCGTAAATATGGGTATTCCACTATTGATCCCTTTGTGAGAATCAAACCCGCAACCTATACTAATACAATAATTAAGTTGAATCCACTGAACTAGGTACCTATCAGTTATCGCGCGCACAACGACAGGCTGTCAAAAGATAGTGCCGGATGCTTTTCCACCAGCCGCAGTTCCACAGTCTCTGCCGGAAGGGTTTCCTAGAAAAGCCGTTTCGGCGGACTCCATAAATAACTCCCACCTATTATCCATACTGTGAACAACACCAACTGAAACTTAATTAGTCGTATTGTTGAACTTTGAATTGGATTAACTGTCTTGTTTTGAAGTCCTAAAGTCACATGCTGCGAGCTAAACAATTATTATTATCATTGACTAACTAATAGGCTATTATATTCACTAATAAATAACTATTACCTAAGTACTAGTTAAGTACCAAGGTAATTGAGTACCTACCCAATAAGTTTTTACTTTTTAAACGGATTCTTGACGCCACCATGGTATACCTAACTTGATTATACACCTAAAATTCTATACCTAACAAGTCGAAGAAATAAATTTCTGTAAGACAAATATTTGTGAAGTAAACAAAGCACACATCACATAGATAAGTAGGTATTCTATTTTGTTTGTAAACTGCGTGTTGTACGTAGGTGCCAACGTAGTTTTCGTATTCTTCGTTCGTATTCTTTAGGGCGTAGTATCTAGATACCTACAGGAAATCTTAATTAGGTACTTACCTACGATTGATTAGGTACGTCCGATCCTAACAAAATCTTTCACTAATAGCACAGAATAGATAATACTTAGTACAAGTAATAGGAAGCTATATCCTTGAGTGCTGTAGGCGTGTGAATATTATATACTAGCTTCTGCCAGCGGTTTCACCCGTGATCCCACAGAAACCGTGCATTTTTCCGGGATAAAATGTAGCTTATATTATTATCTGACCTAATAACTAACGGGTGTCTTTAAATTTAAATAAAACAAAGTGTGTGTGAGATAACATCAAAATTTTTATTCGTTTGAAAGGCCTATCGATGCGATTATGTATGGAATATAACATCGTTCAAATGTCCGCCGCGGCTTCTCTGGGTGGCGCACATATTCGAATTGTCCTATTTTCCATGACTCTGCAGGCGCATAAATCAGGCTGAATTTGACATGGTCAGACATGGGTTATGTTGGCGTTGAGGTCGCTGTGGTTTGTGGCTTATTCGCATAGACCTACGACTTAAGAAAAAAAAGTCTAACGGGTGAAATCGCACAATCTCGGTGGCCAGTTCACATCTCCACGTGAGACGACCATGCCCTCAAAGCGCTCGTGCAGAATGTCTAATGTGTCATGAGCTGTGAGTGTGGCACGTAGCGCCGTCCGGTTGGTGTCCATGTCACCCAATTCAGGCCAACAGAAGTCGGTAATGATCGGCCTATAGCGCTCGTCGTTGACGGTGATGGCCTGATCAACATCGTTTTCAAAGAAATATGGACCAATGACGCCGCAAGCCCAAAATCCACACCAAACAGGGACTTTTTCGGAATACATTGGACGGTCTCGGATCTCATGTGGATTTCGTATCGTTCCAAATTCCTCAATTTTGTTTGTTAACGTACCCTGCATTCAAATATAGAAATAATTTGAATTCTAATCTTTTGCCTTGGCATAGCATTCATTTACTACAATACCTACGTACCCGTAGAAGTATCGAGAACTGGCATCAGCTACTGTTCCCATCGACTACAGCAGGTGTTTTGTAGGTAAAACGAGGAAATTATGCTTTGAGAACCACCCGCTCCGAATAACCTTACTTTTTTATAAGTAGATCCAAGACTAAAGTAGCTATATACCTACTTATTACTGTTTAATTTTTCAAACCGAGCAATTATGTGAAAATACATTGATATTAATCATTAAGCGACTTTAAAAAATAGAAGGTTCGAAATTCAGCTATATTTTTTTGTGGCGATGTTACTCGATAATCAACCGGTTTGAATTTTTTTTTCATGAATAGAGTAGAAAAATGAGTGAAGTTTTATATATGGTGATATTTCTTACAAATCTGTGGATATTTTCGATAAAGTCGGTTCCCGCCAAAGAAATTCCAATATTTAATCATTGGTTCCCGCCTAGCCATGTGAAACTGACAGCTGTCATCTTTGACCTAATGTCACCCGCACCATGCTACACCGCACAGAGTATATGATACTTAGGTACATTTCGGAAACCGCCAAGTGATTATACCTACGCTACGTAACCTACAATTTAATACCTCCGCCTCCCTGACCATATCATTTTCTGGACAGAAGATCCTCAGGTTGGTTGGGCCGAGAGTGGATCCATCAGTATAGTAGTGGTGGACTTTGATAAGTGCGCGCCAATACGCACTCACCACAAGGATCCTTTCACGTGTGGCATGGCGATGGCGCGGCGCAGGGCAGTCTTGGCAGTCTGAAATATTCTCCTTGTATTGCGTGCGTTACTGGTACGCACACATAATAACTAGCCGCGTTCGGTACCGCTTTATCATAAAACAACTCGTGGCTTTATAAAGATAACATACATACTTATCTGTATCTGCTTTGGTACCTATATTAGTCCCAATATCATACCTAGAATCGATCGCGTTCAACCTTGAAAGTCGAAACCCATCAGGGAAGGTGTGTCTGAGGTTGGATAATTTGTTTCCATTAAGGGAAGCTTTTGGAAATTAAGTAAATTTTGAAGAGCATTTGTGATTAAATTTGTTTAGGACAAATTATAAACCATTTTGGTAATGGAAGTCCCTGGGATCGGAACAAATTGGTTGTAACTTGTAACATACCGCTATTGTATCTTTATTTCAATTAGGTATTACTAGCTTCTGCCCGAGGTTTCACCCGTGGCCGTGTGGAGATTTCAACAGGATCCATGCATAACCATGCATTTATCTGGGATAAAAAGTAGCCTAAGTAAATTGTTGTTACTCTTCGGTCCAAAAAAAATCACGTCGATCTGTTTCGCCGTTTCTGCTGAAAGAAGGTGAAAGCAACAAACACACTTTTATACCTATTTACAACACTAATAGGGATTATTTGGGCAGGTACAAATTATATTAGAGACAAATTAATTAGACGGAAAGTACAGGTTTATTAATTTTCTTTTTTTTTTTGGAAACTCGGCGCGCTGGTCCTTTTGCTGATGGTAACTAAAGCCAGCCCATAAACAATTACATGCCACTCAGAACTTTGAAAAACAAAAGCATGCGCGGCACTGCAGTGCGCTCGTTACCATGAGACATTAGTCTCATAAGCCCAGTAATTTCACTGGCTACTCTGCTCATCAAACCGGAACACAGTAATGCTTGCACATTACTGCTTGGCGGCAGATTTCACGAGCAAAGTGATGGTACCAACCCAGACGGACACTCGCAGAAGAGTTAGTCTTACCAACTAGTAAAATGGTAATTAACTAATGACACAATATTCAATTATTCATATCAATTGGTCACATATTGACTTACAGTTATTTGCTTACGAGAATGACTGATGAGTTATCGATCGTTAACTAAACAATTATGGACAATAGAAAATAGAAATGCGTGGTACTGACATGGAAAATTATTAGTTACTTATGGCATAGTGGAAGCAGAAAAAGTACCTTTGTATAATCTTCTTAGAACGGTACCTCTGCTGGTACTCGTATGTTGTGTGCCAAGCACAAGACAGAGACGCTGCTCTGAGATTGGGCGGACTAACGTGACCCTTGTCGGTTCTCGCTCGGTCAACCGATTTTGACTTGCACACAAGTGTGACATATCATACCTGCATGCAAGTAGGTACTTGCATAATGGAAACGCGGCTTAATAACGAACATAACGAAACTAAAATTTGACAAATAGGTAGTTATAGGTAGGAGACGAACTTTGCGACAGGAACGAATTAAGGGGGTCTAACCGCTATCGTAATTTTATGCGAAAGTCTTAAAATATTACCCGTGCGAACTCGGTCAGGTAGCTAGTTTTAAATACCTAACTGTATACTTAAATAATTATTGAAATTGCGTTGAAACATAAATAATCATGTTTATAATCTTCAATGACCTTGGCCGGATTCCAGTTTTGCGCTAATCGGATAACATTTTGTTATCCGTGTCATTCGTAAATAGGGTAAACTGGGATAAATAAAACGTTGGAGGGAAATTGACTAGGTACACCGTATGCCAAGCGTCTCACTTCTACCTTCATTGTACGGACCGCGGTCAGCAGGAGTGGAATTTTTGTCAGTCCTTGTGTTGGGTGTCGCTTGTCGTGTGGTCCGGGCGTCCACCCGATCTCTTCCCGTTGGTGTCGCAAGAGCTGGCTATAAGGGTATGAGCAGCAGCATTTTACCGGTCTGCATCATAATCTACAGCGATCACCAAGACGCCTGCCAATCCCATGGTTTGCCAACACCACGCTTGACCTACGTCTCTTATTTCGGTCACGTGAACGCAATAGATTATTATGTTCGCAGAGGGGAATGCTGCTGCCATTCCCTTAGACAGCTTTTACGGCACCCACGGAAAGAGATGAGGCGGTTCTATTAATAAGCTGGGACTACACAGCATAAAATTTAATACAGTTTTATACGATTTTGTGCCTTGTGATGGTCCCATTGCAAATAGATAGGTAACTATATAAAATCCATTCGAGCTCTTTTTTTTCTACATTCTTATCACCGTTATGATGTTTTTTTATCACTCAACTTTGATAAAATGTGTTGTTATGTTTTATATTATAGTGACACATAATAAAACTTGCCGGAAACGATAAAACCCTCGCATAATACATACCTACTTTATATTTAAGTTTGCAGCGATTTTATATAGAATGTAAAGTCGCTGCTGTGTTTATAATATAATACGCAGGATTTATTTATATAATTCATTTTCACACAGTAAAGTTATTAGTAAGGTTCATATTTTTATACAGTTTGTCTCATAATAAAAACAAATATGGCGGATAACCAACCAATGAAATAGACAGAAATCCAAAGTCCGAATCATGTCGATCATTACCTATCTATGTCATTAATTGGCATCAGCCTTTGTTTACAAATAGAGAAGTGTAAAAACAGTGACTGTAGCTGATATAGGTAATATTAAATTAACAAAAGAAGTAAAAACATCATCATGAACTTGTGTCAATCCACTGCTGGCTGGACACAGGCTTCTCCCAGTAAGCGCCAATAAACACGCCAATTAATGTATTCGTAAATGACATAACGAAAATATAAACGAACCCGATTTCAATACATTATTAATTATTCTACCATCGATAAATAATAATTGAGAGAAAAATGAAGAAAGTGACATTGTCCAGCCCTAGGTACCTATCACACGTAGAAAAAACGCTATCCTGTCGAATACAGAAAAAGAATATGAGTCAATAAAATAGGTGTCATGTAAGGACCGATAGAAGTTGCATCGCGTCGTCACTATTCAATAAATTATGAGTGATAACACGTGAAACCATAATACTGGCCGTTCCGTTTGTCACGTGTTTGTCTCTTTATCACAAGGGTTAAAGTGTTACTACATTTTGTTATCACTTGTTTTTATAACACTATTGTTTTGTTCCGTAGCGCCTGTAGATTTTATATGAATCGTATCGGTTTCAAACAAACCTGCCGGCGTGGCAGGATGATTACACATAGCGAACGCTACGTAGTGAATTAGTGATACGATTTTTGTGTTTGATCCAATTTGTAGGATCATAATGAATTGGGGCATATTTCCTAAGTTCATTTCCGTTCAGTGGATCTGCTGCCTTACTGGCTAATAACTTCGTTTTCGACTTCAGGCGGATTAAAACCACAAGCGACGATTGATTTTAATTGGGTTGTAGTCGAAACCGAAGACGCTTGTTATTAGCCGGTAAGGCTGCAGACAGCATGTCATTAAATCACCCGTTAGTCGATACAGCGGCGCAAGTACGGATCTATTCGGGTCGATAATATTCGATAAAATTGACAGTTCCAATCGATGAAGTGGGATTTATCGAGCATCGAAACAATCGACAAAAGTTATCGAAAAGCTAGGTCGAATCCAAAGAGAATATAGAGCTACTACAATACTTTACGTTCAGACTTCGGTACTCGCAACATTCGATAAATTTATCGAGTTTTTCGGTTCGACAAATTTATCGAACCGACTTCCGTACTGGCGCCGCTGGTTAGCGAAAATAATTAACGAGATAGAGTAGGTACTACGGTGAGGCTACAACCACAACACTATATACGTCACGTCGTCGCTTCACAGTGTTGCGGACCTTGCGGACGGCCTTGAATCGGGTGATACAGTGACATAATATCCGATCCACAGATCGGATCGGAGCGTTACGTGCGATCCATTATGTTTCTACAAATTGGATCAAACACAAAAATCGCACATCCCTACGTTGTGTTTTCTGTCGCTTTGCTAATCCAGCTGTCGCTATTCGTATTCAGCCCGCGCGCCGGTTTGGTAGGACGAACTCTTCTGCGAGAGTCCGTCTGTGCTAGTACTATTATCCATTCTGTGGTGGGGACCACCGCTTTGCTCATGTAGTCTGCTGCCAAGCATTAATGTCATTATGTCTCTGTTTGATGAGCAAAGTTGTCTCTGGCATGTTACCTCATAACAGTGGTAACAGTTACCTGATGGGCTGATTGATGTATCCGGGTACTCTGACCTGTCATGGAGCTTGGTGCGGGTAATAACAGACATACATCGTTAGGCACGAATAATTTTATAACAAATATAACAGTAATTGTAATTTTCCTCTATGCTCGATTGTTCGCCATTATCTTTTAACCTTTGAAGTGTGGGACGGTACTATAAGTGGATAGGTATATTAAACAGTCGCTTTTCAATATTTGTGTTGAGTAATCTCTAGCCTAATCTCTAGACCTTAGTTTATTTATTTATTTATTTTTAAGGAAAACCAACAGCTTTATTACAGTAACTTATAAAACTAACATAACATTAGAAAGCCAATTATAGGTTCTCACGAATAGTAACAGAGAAAAATACAAAATACTAGGTATGTACATGTAAATCATGATTGTAGTTCAGAATGCAAAGATAGAGCAGTCTATTACCTATGAGCTATGTACTATGAACGTGTGAGTGTGTGTGTGTTCCCCGGTTCGGTTTTGTATAATCTGGCGTTTAGGCGTAATGCCAAATACTTTGCTTTATTGCCTTCCTACGTCTATGACACAGTAGAGACAGAAAAGTATTTTATCTTCATAGATAACGTGGCTTATACATCTAATAACTTGAAACGAGCAATTCTTGTACCTATGTTAATTTGATATTACCTATATTAAAATTAGGGTGGACACGAGGGTGCCCACCCTCAGTTTTTGGGACTCGAGGTGGCGCGTGCGTTGCGGTGGCGGTTGCGTGAACATAAGCTAGTGTCAGTTAACACTTTAAAAAGTATATTTAATTTTACGTGTATGTACGCACCAGTGCATACACCACAAAAACAGTAATATTTACCATTCACGGGGTAGTCTTGACACTTTACCGTCTAAAATTTTCCCGTGCAAACTGGCGCTCACACATATAAACCGCGTTTGGTACTAATTACTCCATGAAGATAACATACCGTTATGTTTCAACTATATCTACGGGCATGCCTAGACGTTTACGTTTGTGATACGTCTGTAGGTACTTTACCACCTATCCGCACCGTACGAATGCGTGTGCAATATCTTGGCATTGGCACCAAAGTGATATCTATCTAAAGAGCCAGCTTAACTGCGCCTGAGTGTAGTTGGTAGATCGATTTGGCACCAAAATGATATCTAAAGAGCCAACTTGACAGCCCTGAGTGTATTTGGTAGATCAATAAC
Source organism: Crocallis elinguaria (assembly GCA_907269065.1). Taxonomy (NCBI): domain Eukaryota; kingdom Metazoa; phylum Arthropoda; class Insecta; order Lepidoptera; family Geometridae; genus Crocallis; species Crocallis elinguaria. The sequence goes on from OU026076.1 coordinate 9,005,294, forward strand.
TTCTAGTGCGGAAGGGTTTCGGGTTCGTTTGCCGAACCGGGACAAATATTGGTGCACTTAGTTCAGGCACTATTACTATACTTCACGGCGCATGATAGTCTTGGTAATCAGACATTTTCCTTTGTGGTGCGTGCGGACAGGCGCGCACACCGCTCATGTACATAATAAGTATATACCTATTACCTAGTACCTAAGTTATATATGAAGATTGAAGATAACATACCTTTCTATTTCAACTATGGCTCAAGTGTAGATTCTTTGCCAGATTTTGGGTTTCCGAATATCAATAATTTGGGTGTTTTGTAGATGAGAATGAATAGATTCTAGGCAAAACGTTCGACCGCATCATTGTCTAACTTCAACCTCTATCTAGTGGCATCTTGTTGTTTCTTTTACAAGCTACTGTTTCAAAAACAAACTCCTAAATAATTATCTATTATTCAAAATTTAAATCGTGTGTATACTGAATAGCGTTATTTTATAGATATTTAATTACAAAGTAAGTAAATTAATTTAACCCCTTAACTATTTAAACATCAAAGGATAATGACCTTTAAGTTTAGGTTGCTTTAGGGCTTTAATTCTCGCTATAAATTAAGTTTGCTTTTCTAGATAGCAATCAGAAACTTTAAAAGGTTTGTCCTAACTAAACTTGAAAGAGCAACCTCTGAAGTTATTGTTAATTTAAGTTTACTTTATTACTTATCAACGCGTTTTTTTGGCGTTATCGGTACATACACGGAAAACATCGTAATGCATTCATACTTCATAGCATGATGTGGTAGTGGTAAAGTATTTTTTGCGCTACTATACTACTTATATCTAACTAGCCTCAGCACGCGGTTTTCACCCGCGTTCCCACAGGAACCGTGCATTTTTCCGGGATAAAAAGTAGCCTGTGTTACTCTCCGGTCCATAAAGTATATCTATGCCAAAAATCACGTCGATCCGTTGCTCCGTTACTGCGTGACAGAAGGACAAACCAATCAACAAACACTTTCGCATTTATAATATTAATAATTGTAATACTTATATAATAATATATAGTAGGAAGTAGGATTGTAATAGTGTGTTTCGATTCTATCATTTCTAATTTAGGTATTCATGTCTACTACCTTCAATAACATCCTCACATTCACTCACCAACAGATCAACATATCGACGTGATTTTTGCATAGCGATAGTTTGTGGGCCGAACAGTGACGGAGGCTATCTACTTTTTTCCCGGGAAAATACACGGTACTTACGGAAAATTTTCACGTAGACGACGCCGACCGCCGACATCAGCTAGTCGAGAGAATAAAAAGAACTACATACCTCAAACCTCAAATCAAAAATTCAAAAACGTTTACCTTGACTCGCCAACTTTTCAAATGTCTTATTGACCTTATGTCATTATGACAATATAACTTCCCACTTCCTAAATATACTTATATCCTGTTCAATAAAATTTATTATAGGTAATTTTATTATAATTTAACCTTATAGAACCATCCAGATATGTTAATGACTTGCAATCTTGCAAGGTTAGTCATTTTCGCAACATTTGTGATTTTGTGTATTTTTTATGTATTGCTAGCGACCCTCCCCGGATCTCCTCGGGACTTTCATATAAACTTACGATGAGTTTATACTCCTTTAATACGGCCCTGTCACAAAACCCGTTCTTTTCTTAGCTGATGTCCGCTATACCAAACTACTTACCTTCCAAATTTCAGTTTCATAGGTCAAGTAGTTTTCTAGATTTTTTGTGTAACCAATGAATGACCTTTCGCTATATATGTACCTACATATAATAGATACATATATGAAATTCCATCAACATTCTGTAGCATATTCATTACAATACAATACTCTTTATTGAACACCTAATCTACATAGGTAGGTATATAGATTTGGTGTTTTTTTTTTATGTTATTTGGTAACGAGACGAGCTGGTCGTTTGCCTGATGGTAAGCATAACGCCGGCCCATAACAATTGCAGTGCCATCCAGAACTTTGAAAGTTTGAAACACAGGCCTGCGCGGCACTGCAGTGCGCTCGTTACCCTGAGACATTAGGTATTAAGTCTCATAAGCCCAGTAATTTCACTGGCTACTCTGCTCATCATACCGGAACACATAAATGCTTGCACACTGCTGCTTGGCGGCAGACTTCACGAACAAAGCGGTGGTAACAACCCAGACGGACACTCGCAGAAGAGTTAGTCCTCCCACTAACAAAAAGATAATCAATAATAATAATAAGATAATAGTTCAATAAAGAGTATTGTATTGTAGTGAGTATGCTAAAGAATGTTGATGGAATTTCATCTCAGTGACATTCCAATTATTAGGGTATGCCCGACTATGCCGTATGGTTAGGAGATAGGGCCCTTTCAAGCCTTTCACATTATCGATTTTCGTTGATGCCAAATAGGCGATATCGTCGGAGAAGGGCGAAGTCTAGCGATTGGGTCTAGGTTTGAGACTCCAGTCGACACCAGAGTTGGTTGACTTTGTTTCTCGTTACTTCTTTGGTAAGCGACATAAATCAATAGATGTAGTCCAGACCCCAAAGATGGACATATAGTAACAGCTTTAGTTCAAATTGGTATCAATGGTACTACTCAGTGGTACAACAGTGGTAGAACTGTCGCGCGCCCCTGCTTCCCTATTTTTTAACAGACTTCCAAAAAAGGATAGGGCTCTTACTTCGACTCTAACCGAGCCAAGGTGTCTACCGAATATGTTATACAATACGCGTAACTTTAGAACGTTAATCGGTTTGTTTTTCATCGATATCGATCGGGTTCGAAGTGACGTACTGCTTCGGGTCACGCCATCGTGCCCTTTTTCTTTTGTAGCTGATATAAACTTATGGTAAATAAGTGTCGTTTTGTCGTCAAAAGGTTCTCCGAAAGTCGTCGCTATTTCGTTATTTCTAACCAGTTTTTTTAATTGAAATGTTTCATTTAATAAAGACTTTTTTTTCCTGTAAAAAAGTAATAAACACCATACGCGCACGACGAAGTTCCCTGACTTTGAAATTTGAATGCAAGGTTATAATGAAAACCCATGCTCCGTCCTCTAAGTTTCACTAAGTCATTTCCATTCAAAGGCTTCCTGGCACAGATCGCTTTTAGCTATAAGGTCATTCATTTATGATTTAACTATTTTAATATGTTTATGATTGTTTTGTACTTTTCTTTGAAGTGTACAGCATTTTAATTGTCTTACAGGTCCGAAATTTGCATCTTATAAAAGCTTAAGTCAGGTACGTTACCACTTAGATTTCATCATCATCATCATCAGCCTATAATAACCGCTGCTGAGTATAGGTCCCCTTTGATTCTGGCACTCTCCCGATCACTAGTCACTCGCATCCTAGCATTCCCGCAGTTTTAATAACGTCGTGCGTCGGTCATGCTCGCCATTGTTCGACCCACATTTCTCTGACCTAGTCTGGGCCACCATTCTGATATAGCCGTGCTCCATTTATCATCAATACGTCTAGCCACGTGTCTTCTTTGGATTTACTTTGGGAGTAATCGAATTTGGCAAAGTGAATTCAAAGCAACCAGCAAAAGTAAAGACGTTTTTTCCACTCAACATGGTATTTGATCAATACTATGTAAAGAAGAGCAAATAGGTATACACTGTTCCGAGTCTGGGTGTTGTAGGACAATGGTTTAAGACCTAAGCGTAGTTCATGATTCTTTAGATACAAGGAATCCTAGTTAGGATTTAGGGCCTATGTGATCGTTGAACTTATTTCGTAACAGAGGCAGCCGCGTCAAGTCTGCGGCTGACGTGGTGACTCTGCTTTGTAATAATGGTGGATATTTTGATGACATTAAGGAATAAAAAGATTTTTTTTCTACTGTTTTTACTCGAAACAGTAGTCACAGTACTGTGAATATATGAATATACAGTGAATATACAGGTGAATATATCACCTGTATATTCACCTCCATAAAAGTTGATACCGTTTACGTATACACCTTGTATAGACCATCTGTTTAAAACATCTGTATTGGACAAGTAAGGCCATGACAATAACAAATATTAAATACTTCCATTTATTGTTGAATGGAGCGGAGTTATTTATTACTTAGTTTAAAAGTAAATACGTACGGTTTTATCAGTAAATAACTTTTTTTTTTTAAATCGTCAAAGTATGTCTCCGTCCTGTCTGTCTAAGTATGTATATCGTGATATATGAAATGTCATCCCCATTTTTCCTTTAGGGGATTTTTCTTTTAGTTATACCATTTCAAACAAAAAACAATTTTCAAAATCGGTCCACATTATTTTACGGTGAAATAGGTGATCATTCATAAATTCACTAAATGGTATAACAAACAGAACTCTTCTGCGAGCGTCCGTCTGGGTTGTTACCACCGCTTTACTCGTGAAGTCTGCCGCCAAGCAATAATGTGCCAGCATTACTGTGTTCCGGTTTGATGAGCAGAGTAGTCAGTGAAATTATTGGGCTTATGAGACTTAATACCTAATGTCTCAGGGTAACGAGCGCACTGCAGTGCTGTGCAGGCCTTTGTGTTTCAAAGTTCTGAGTGGCATTGCAATTGTTATGGGCCGGCGTTATGCTTACCATCAGGCAAACGATCAGCTCGTCTCGTTACCAAAGAGAATAAAAAAAAACCTCGTCGTATGAACTCAAATCATGCCAAGTTTTCTTAGAATTTATTCTGTAGTTTTGGCGTGATGCGCAGCCATGATACAGACAGACAGATGAGACAGACAAAATGAAAAAAAAAAATAAGTACAGTTTTGGCTACAGAAACGATTAAAGAGAGAACTCCATCAAAAAAAAAAAATTCAAACTATCTTCAATGTACAGAATTGGACCTGTTTACAGTTTTATTATATTTTATTATAAGTATAGATTATCCTCATCCACCAGACTGCACTGGGCCCGCGTGGTGAATTATGGCCCATACCTCTCTCTGAGAGAAGGCCGGTATCCCAGCAGTGGGAGCGTAAGAGGCTGATAATGTAATAGATTATCCTATTTCATGATCAATTTAACCGGATTTTTTAGATAATAAGTAGGTATAAGAAAATTAACGTACCTACTATTCTGGTGTGTTATTGATTCGGCTGTTTTAAATTAGATTTGCCAAATAGGTCGCCAGAATGACTGCGTCCCCGTTTGCGTCTATCAATAACTATTTTGTCTTTTTTGTGCTACTTTTAAAGTTGTACTTAAATGTTATCTATATCTATACAGATAAATAAAATTGAAGTCTCTGTTTGTAATGTCAAAAACAGCCTTTTACTAAACTAAGTAAGAATAAAAAAAAAACAATTACTAAAATCTTAGTCTGTCTATCTGTTTATTTGTTCCGGTTAATCTCCGAAACGACTGGATCGATTTTGACGGGACTTTCACTGGCAGATAGCTGATGTTATAAGGAGTAACTACTTCGCGGGCTAGGCTGCGGGCACAGCTAGTTGCTTTATAAAATGTAAGTACACGCTAGTAAATTTTACTGATTTACCGCAAAAAAACCTTCAACTCTTCATTCTGACTTCTGACATTAAGTTCAAAGGCATCAAAGAGCGAGCCAAAAATTCCGCTTTAGCCCTATCTATATCGAAGACGTATATCTTTTCATTGGTAGCATTGATGTGACAACTCATCACCATTCAGTTACATAAGTGTTGCAATTTGCAATCACTCATGACCCCATTTGCAAGTTGCCCAATACCTTGATGTAACGGTTGTAACTAGGGCATAGCGTGATTTGATCATGACCGTTTCCTATAAGTTTATCATTATAATCTTTACAACTTGCGTCTTCTAATTGTAGACTTCCTTTAATTTCGATTGTCAAAACTCAATAGGGATGTTGACTCCATTTTTTTTATGATGTCAATCAATCCGTTTTCTCATGAGAATCAAATGTGAAAAAACTGGAAATCGAACGCTAGAGACGTCAAAAATGGGTCAATGTCGGGCGCTTCTACACAGCGCTAAAACGCTCCATACAAATTGACAGAAAATCTGACGTCACTTGTTCAACGTAGGCCGTAAAGCTGTACTAAAAACATGCATTTTGTAGATTTGGCCGTGAAAAACTGCGTTTAAGTACATAGCTGTCATACATTTTTATTCATGAAAATGTAAATAATCTGATCATATCGTTTAAATTGAACGTATCGTTAAAATGGATGATACAAACAATTTTTGAATTTGGGAAACTTAGATGCAGTATCTTTGTGGAAATTAAATATTTTTTATGAATTTAATTTTTATTGTGTTAATGTGATCTTTTTAAAACTTTATAAGAACAGAAATTATGTATTTTGTGTTTCAAGTAACATCCCAATTGTAGACTTCCTTTAATTTCCATGGTTAAAACTCAGTTGCTAAATATCGTCGGAATAGGAATGAGTCTTTCACCACTAGGCCTAACTCTAGCTGTGAGTGTCCGTCTGGATGAGTACCATCTGTTTGCTCGTGTAGTCTGCCGCCAAGCAGTAACGAGCAAGTATTACTGTGGTCCGCCTTGATGAGCAAAGTAGTCAGTGCAATTACTGCGTTTACCTAAGGTCAGGGTAACGAGCGTACTACAATCCCGCGCATGCCGTTGTGTTTTAAAGTTCTGAGTGGCACTGCAACTGGCGTTATGTTAACTTACCATGAGGCAAACGATGCCAACGATTTTTCGGTCATTGACGTTAACAATATACAGTTCTAATGATGGCATCATAAATCATTTATTTTTGTCTTGTTGCCAATGATGTTGGCGATTTTCATTGATGATTCGTTGGCGGTCTCGGATATTGTTGAAAATAGGTTCAATGTGCGCTCCAAAGCTCGGATCGGAAAATAATCCTCCACGCGGGCTCGGTATAGCTTAGCATGGATGTCACTTGTCCTCGAATTTTGTGGTTCCTGAACATGCGGGATTCCTCTATATATAGACGTGGTAGCGAGCGATTCAGACATGTGACCAAGGAGGCTTGGGAGTAAGGAAGGTGGCCGACAAAAAAAAACAAAAAAATCCTTTTAAAAAATCGGAAACCGAGTCCAATGGCAAAACTATTGAACCGATTTTGATGAAATTGCTAAGGTGCTCCCATCTGCAAGTAAATCCTTTCAAATAAAGAAAAAAAACAAATTGGTTTATAAATGACAGAGCCAATGAGAGAGACGGATAACAAATATAAATAAATAGATTCGTATGAATTGAGAACGGAAGACGAACTCGGAGACCAACAACGGAGCACCGTTGCTGTGTGAAAGAAGGACAAACCAACAAACGTACAAACATACTTTCGCATTTATTATATGAGTATGGATAAAAGTATGGATTAGTTTTAGATAATGGCATTTTTAACCGACTTCAAACAAGGATGACGTGATTTTTGGCATAGGTATAATAGTTTATGGACCGGAGATTAACATATTATAGGCTACTTGTTATCCCGGAAAAATGCACGGTTCCTGTGGGAACGCGGGTAAAACCGCGGGCAGAATAGTACATTTCTATAAAGGCGTACTGCGCTGACCCCATGTATAATGGGACAAGGGCAGGGAGGAAGAGGAATCCTGTTACGTTTCGTTCCGCCAAAAACGCCTAAACACGTTTCGTTACAAAGATTTTTTTGGTTCATAACTACAGTGTGCAGTTGATAGCTTCAGTTGATACTGTCTAGAATTTCCAGACAACTAAAATTAGACTTGACTAATCAAGCAAGGCGTCTCGATCTAGATTCTAGAACAATCAGCGACACGAGTTTTGTGGAGCTAGTAAATGAGCGATGACAGTTTTGTGGTATTGAGATCACGTATCAATCTGTTTATCGAGAAAAGCATAAAAAAATATTAACTTTTGTACAGATTTTCAAAGAAACCATGTGCTACCGAACTGGTGAAAACTGTTTTAGCAGACAGTACCTCCTCCTATTGGCTCCTATCATATCGGTAGACTTCCGCATAGTAACGCCTGATTACATCAAATAATAAAAAAACATTTAGATTATAATAACATTTATAATAAACTAGCTGCTGCCCCGCGGTTTCACCCGCGCGGAGATATTGAATTTCATGTTTTTTTTTTTTTGCGCGGAACCCTAATTCTTTTTCCAAAATAAAAGTAGCTTATGTTACTCCTTGTAACATCAGCTATCTGCCAGTGAAAGTCCGGTCAAAATCGGCCCAGCCGTTTCGGAGATTACCCGGAACAAACAGACAGACAAACATTTTAAAAATGGCTGTTTTGGTGTATGTCCCGTATATACTTTCATATGAATTTAGTAAAAAGCTGTTCTTTTTATATTACAAACAGACACTTCAATTTTATTTAGTTGTATAGATAAAAACACATAATTTATTATATTATCATCAAAGCGCCTGTCACTTTAAGGACATCTGTAAGTTCTACTTTTTTTTTTCAACTTAACTTTTCAATTTGCTCTGTAACTTTGCCTCTGACTGTATCTAGGACTCCCGGACTCAGTTACAGTATCACAGCCAATTTAATAATAAGACGGACTTAGATTAGATCGACCTTGAGTGCGTATTGATACGTGTACGTACATTTGATACGATAGCATACGTAGGATATCGCAATCGTTTTTTATGTTCCCTTTCCTCGAAATGGAATACCTCCTCTGTAGTTGGTAGGTTTTTTTTTATGTTATTTGGTAACGAGACGAGCTGGTCGTTTGCCTGATGGTAAGCATAACGCCGGCCCATAACAATTGCAGTGCCACCCAGCACTTTGAAACACAAAGGCCTGCGCGGCACTGCAGTGCGCTCGTTGCCCTGAGACATTATAAGCCCAGTAATTTCACTGGATACTCTGCTGATCAAACCGAAATACAGTAATGCTTGCACACTACTGCTTGGCGGCAGACTTCACGAGCATACGAGGTATACGAAGGTGGACTGGGGACTTGGTCAAAACCGCGGAGAACCGTTGGATGCATGTGGCTGATCCAAGTGGTATTCTATAGTCTATGAGGGAAGGCCTATGTTCGTCAGTGGACTTCTCCAGCTGATGATACGTACTGTCTCTCCATCCTAAGCTCTAAACTACATTTCCGCCAAATTGGAACTGAATCGGTTCACTCTGTTAGCAATAAAAGGGGTGCTTTGTCGTCCTATTTGCTGGCTCGCAGCAATCTATGTTACTATGTAACGATATTTATGGTAAGTCAAATTGCACCGTGTGTGGAGGTTTTTCATATAATCTATTTACTCCTTACTCCTTAGTGGTCGTTCGGTTACGCAGTCAAGATTCCTTCAAGGAAACTGGGTCAAGGCGAGGACTCCGATGACGACATCTCGTCGTGGGGGTGAACTAGATAAGGTTTCTGTGCCTGAAATCCCCCCCTTCACTTGTTTATCAGTTGTTATAGTTTCTTTTATATAAAGCGGATATAGCAGCTAAATAGCTTCACTTAAAAGGTTTTTTAGCATAATCAGATGAGCTTCTGGCACTCGAAAAAATATAATATGTCATTATTCATCATATTATCTATAATCTTGTTATAATCAAAACATGTTTCTAACAAATTTCCTCGATAAAAAAATTACAAAGTTACCTCTAAAAATAAGTTTGAAGGTACATTTTCGACTAGGCATCTAATTTTGAAGTATTCACGCTTTTTTGTTTTCACTCAACTTTTACGCGCGAGCGATGTTTTTTCTCTTTTACATCATTGCAAGCCGACAGTGTGTGTAAAGAGGACAGAATGATAAATGGGATAGCGCCAGCTGCCGGCAGTTTCACTCGCGTAGTAATTTCCAAAGGAACCATACATTTTCCTGAAAGTCCTGATACGCTACTCTCCGGCCCAGAAATTATCTCCATGAAAAAAATCACGTCGATTCGTTGCTCCGTTGCTGTGTGAAAAAAGGATAAACCAGCGAACACACTTTCCCATTCAAAATATTAGGTAGTTAGTACCTACTCGTAGTAGGAACTTTTAAGTAGTTTTATTTGTTTGCTACGTTTTGCAGGAGATATAACTTTTTTAATTTGAACCATAAGACAGTTATAATAGGCATCTCAATTTATTTGTTTGTGTATGAGACTCTACTTAATTGAAAAAAGAAGAGTTCGTATTTGGATTTGGAATTTGAAAAACTGACAATATGTATTCTAGGTGGCACTGCAAGTTTTAAAGGCAGGCGATATGCTTACCATCAGGCAAACGACCTTTCATCTCTTACCTTTTAGAATAAAATAAATATTCATTTTAAAAACATTGAATTTTGAATAATAATTGTTACAAAATATTCCTTAGTGGTAATTTGAATCTGAATCATTCTTTAGTTTCTTCATTCAAGAAATAAATTTAAAAAAATATCACCGAACCGCAGTGCAATACATAAGCAATTATTAGAAGTCTCTTTTACAAGATTACAACAGTAGTTACGGACTACGGGTGATATAGGCCACGGATATATTAAATAAAAAAGGGGATTGCCAATTGGAGGGCGAGGGACGTCTCGATGAACAAGGGTCCACGAGCAGCAGCTAAGGGCCTACATATAAGTACGAGATGCGCATTTTCCGACCTTTACTATGTGATAGATTTGGATCATACATCGAGCTTCATCTTATAGTGAACGTAAACTTTTTACCAGGTGGTAGAATGCGAGTGTCCTTTTTGGTAGGTACCACCGTTTTGCTCGTGTAATCTCGTACAAATCGCTAAGCTGTGCTAAGTACGCTGTGCAAGAATTACTGTGTTCCGATTGAATGAAAAAAAGTAATTGAAATTTTTTTGGGACTTGTTATACCTATCTAATGTCCCAGGGTAACGGCTGTAATGCAGTTACGCGCAGGCAATTGGGACGTTGACTGTATTCAAATAAAATTGCTTTAAAAAAGCTACGAACCGACTTCAGTGACAAACTACTGAACCGATTATGATGAAATTTCTATGGGACCAATCTGAAAGTATATCCTTTCAAATAAAAAAAGATTTTTTCAAATCGGTTTATAAATGACCGAGATATTAGGTAACAAACATAAAAAAATACCCGACGAATTGATAACCTCCTCCTTTTTTGGAAGTCAGTTAAAAAATATAATTTTGCCGCGAAACTGTAGTGTTTGTGACAGAAATCCTATAAAACACAATATTTTTGTTTATTTTTAAGGAATATAATTTTAATTTAATATGTAATCAAAATGTAATCACATCACTCCGAAGTCACGTGACATAAAACGCGCGTGACGTCACTTTCTCAATCGGAATGAGTATATTGCTCTTTCTGCTTAGTATTTTAGAGTGATTTCTGTGAATATAGTTATCTGTACCAGGAATCGTGACGTCACATCGACCACGTGACCAGTATTGGCGTTTTGGAGCGAAATTTAAAACGGCATTTAAAATACATGATAATTAAAATATTAGTTGTTTTAAAAAGTAAATTTAAATATTTTGGGTTATATTAGGCCCATTCGCATCGTTTTAAACACTTTCCCAAAATCAGTCAACATTCCAATTATTATAAGCAGGCGTTATACTATCAGGCAAACAGCACGCTCGTATCATTATAAAATGAACCTCTCTATAGTGTTTTTATTCCCTTTGGCAATATGTTAGTGGGATGTAGGTACGAATCCTAATAATATTGCCCTTCTCCACTTCCTTGTTTTATGTAAATTGATTCATTTGCACGCAGTTAGCAGTTCAAGTCCTTTCTGGTACTTATACTAGTGTGAAATCTACAGAATACTCGTGTAATGTTGCCAGCCCGCAAAGGACTTTTTATAGATCGCCACGGATTTAATCCCACTAGATTTACTTATAAAATTTCATAAAACTTCCCAAATAATTGCAAATATTAATTAGATTCCAAATATTAATGCAATAAAATTCGGAACTGTGAAAATATGTTACACCAAACACCGTCTTTTGTTTTAAATCTCATGTACCTAAGTTCTTTTTTTGTTTTTTTTTTGTTGTGCCTATGGTGGCCAGTTCGATTTTCGAAAAAACTTATTACAATTTTCGTATGCTGAGTTTCATTCAAAAACCGGCTTGCTCGGAAATTCCCTTGGGATTTTCATACAACTGTCTCTCCCTAGGGAGGCAATGCCTTGCTTTGCGTGGAGAGTTGAGACTAGGGCTTGCATTCGAATATTCGAATATTCGAATTATTCGAATAATAAACTAGTTCGAATATTCGAATACACAAATAGTGATATTCGAATATTCGACCAATTTACTTTACACTAATTTCAGAACTCTGATTTCCACAAAATACAATTTTAAAGTTCGCACGGCGACGTCCAAACAACCCGAGCGTTGTTTGGATGTCACCCCGCTGATTATATGTTCTGTAACGCGGGCTACACGACCGAGACTAGGATTCGTCAGGCTTAGTACGGATAGGAGGAATGTCACCCATAAGCGGATGTCGCATTGCCGTACGTCTGGTCGTCAGATGATGGAAGGGGGAATGGTGAATCAAGTCATGCAGTATCGTTGCACACTCTCCAAAATGTATCCTGTAGAAGACAGAAAGACTAGCAACCTTGCGGCGATGCTCGAGGCTCTGGAGCCTGGCATCAACCAGCGTATCGTTGCCAATGAACCTTTTGGCTCGTCTTTCAATGTTATCCAAGTCTTCAAGCTGGTATTTACCTGAACCATCCCACAGGTGAGAACAATACTCCACACACGAACGGACTTGAACTTGATACAAATTAAGTGGCTGTCCCGGTGTGAAGTACTACCTCACCTTCGCCAATATGCCAAGCTTTCTCGCAGCTAACTTTGCCTTGGACTCAATGTAGGAGCCAAAGTAGAGGTTAGATGTGAGTGTAACACCTAAAAGCTCCAGATAGTCAGTAATCCACAAGGATAAATCTTGGAAAGTGGGAGTCAGAAGCAATGTACTCCGCTTAGCAGAGAACAGACACGCCTGGGTTTTCGAAGCATTGAACTTGACAAGTATGGCGTCGCCTCAATCGGACACTGCCTTTAGTGTTAAGTTCATTCGATCAACCATGGCCTCTCTAAAAGACTGAATCTGTGCACCGCTAGTTCGTGCATTGGATATGTATCTCTCTACGACCGTGCTATCGTCTGCATACCCAAAGATACTGAGTTTAAGCAGATCATTTATGTGGAGCAGAAAGAGTGTCGCAGAGAGAACTGACCCCTGAGGAACCCCGGCATTAATTGCCAACTGATCAGACGAGCAGCCTCAAGAACTACTCAAATTGATCGGTTTCTCAGGAAGTCTGATATCCATACTCATAAGCGGGCGGGTATACCATACGCTGGAAGCTTACTTATAAGGCCATCATGCCAGACCCTATCAAAGGCCTTCGAGATATCCAGAGAAACGTGCTTCTCGATTGACCTCGCTCCAGATGTGAGTGGCATACGCAAGAAGGTCCCCAGTAGACCAGTTTCGGTGAAATCCGAATGGGTTTTCACTGAGGAGATCATTTGCTTCGAGGTATGCCAGGAGCCTATTATTCAGCATACGTTCCTATTATATATACGTATTTGTTCGACTAAAAACATTGTATTACTTTTACAAATGCTTTATATAATACAAATCAAAATAGACAGCCCGTCACACAGAACGGAACTCGTGTTCCTTTTTAATACTAAGTAAAGAGTTTACATGTCTTGTACTCTAAAGAGTATCAATACACTACAGTTCCATACTTTGTAAAAATATGGAATTGACCGAAATGGGCCTGTAATTTTTGGGGTCGGCACGACTGCCCTTTTTAGGCACAAGCTGCACGTTAGCAAGCTTCCATGCTTTAAGTACTTAACCAGTCTCAAGAGATAGGCGAAAGAGACGTGTCAACACAGGAGACAACTCAGGTGCACAGGTCCTCAGAACAATAGCCGAGATACCGTCCGGGCCACTGGCTTTGTTCACGTCCAGATTGCATAGAGTTATCCAGAGCGATGGTGAGGTTAACCGTGATGTCGGAAATAGGATAAGCGCAGGTTGGATTAAATGGAGATAGCTCACAGGAACAATCTGCGATCCAAGATTATTCCTCAAACTTAAGCGTAAAATCTATAAAATGGCCATACACAATCTGCGATCCAAGATTATTCCTCAAACTTAAGGGTAAAATCTATAAAATGGCCATAAGACCTGTCGTAACGTACGGATAGTAGTGTAGAATCATCTGAATGAGAGAATAATCCATGTAGCGGAAATGCGAATGTTGAGATGGATATGTGGAGTGACAAGGATGGATAGGATCAGAAATGAATATGTCAGAGGAAGTTTCAAGGTGGTGTCTGTAAATAGGTTGTCGTGGTACGGACGTCGGACAGGTCATGCGGAGAAAGTATTGTCATATTGCCAAAAGAGTGCTTAGTATGAACGTAGACGGATGTAGGGGTAGAGGAAGACCAAAGAAAGTATGGATGGATTGCGTGAAAGATGACATGTGTAAGATGGCATGTGTGTGAATGCCGACACTGAACAATTCCCAAGTAAGCCCATTGGCTTACTTTGGCTAAGAGGCACTAAACGCATTAAAATAAAGACATGATTAAAAAGTTTTTGATATTTTTCTATTATTCGAATAATATTCGAATAATTCGAATAGTATCAAAATAAAAAACGAATATTCGAATAACAAAATTTTCGAATATTTGCAAGCCCTAGTTGAGACTACATGGTATGTAAATGGTCATTGTCGAGCAGTTGGTGTGAAAATATTATTTATTATGTTTATAATTTTATTATACTATCCCGAAGCAAAGACAAACAATATCCATGCTTCGAGTAAGGGATAGACTGATGGACCTCAGTGAGAGTTTAATTATTCTAGGTCAATCAAGATTAAAGTTATCAAGACTCGTCCCAAATTATCCTAGTTGGGAACAAACAGGGTCATCAAACTTTAATCTAATTTGTGTAAAAAATAGTGGATAATGCTGTAAACACTGTAGTCAGTTGTTAATCCGGGCAATAAATGTTTCTGCGAACGCTTTCAAAGGTCAAAGGTTCGCAGCAAATGGGTCGAATGACAAGTTGACAAGCCTATTTCGCAGTTCTAAGTGGTTTTAGTAACTCTATAAGTACTATAAATGTGTGCCAAAAGCGTTTGGAGTTATGACGTTAGAGGCCACATTAGCCATAAAATAAATTATCTGTTGTTTTAAAACTAAAAACGACGCTTTGTAATCTATTGGACTCATCATGGTGAGCCATATGAGCCCAATCTCGAAAGGTTTACTAGTAGCCACTGAAGACTTCCACTATCCGTCTCCTGGCTCCATCATCAGTGTAGACATCAAGTGCAAGCTATTGGCGCGTCAAAACGAATCATACATGAACCCAAACTCGAGGGGTTTATATATTGTTTTTTTTGGGGCCCTTTGCTGGAATCGAACCCACACCCCGTTAGGCCTATAAACTTTACCACGGGGCCTGTCAAAATTTCATACATACATTATTATTTTGAAAGAATAAAATACTTTGCCTACATTCTCCAAGGTAGTAACCTTGGAGAATGTAGGTGTGCGTTCAGAGACTAGGTACCTACAACATTAATTGCGACATTTGCTTTCAAAACAAAGTAAATTGGTTGAAAACACACGATCCTCATAATATTCTTATTATTTGTGCATTGTTTTTTCTATTCCTTATCATTATCATCATTCTCAGCCTGTATCGATCCACTGCTGGTCTATAACTCCTTTCTCCCTTGAGCCATTGAGTTCTGGCCAATTCGACTAAAATAATGGTTTAAAAATGACAATGGTTTCGTCGCAAAATTATCACTTTAGGCACATGTTGCTATTTTATAGCTCAAACGTTTGTCTATGGTCGTCTATGACAATGACGGTCATCAATAAACCATTGTTAATTTTCGTATGCTCTTCATCAAAGTAATCATTTTGCGATGAAAACCACTGTCATTTGGTCTGTGCCAAACGCATCCAGGTCTTTCCTGCAACGGCTTCGATCATCGATGCCAACGACCCTTCGGGCAGCTGGTCTGCCAACGGATCTTCTTTCCTCTAATGGGAATCACTCTCAGGGCTCTGCTCCACCGGCCGTGACCACAACCACAGAATAGATAATAGTACCACAACTAGCAATATGTCTCATCCTAGCGCCACTTATGGTGCTTCCCCGAGCTTATGGCTTTCATCATTCTGTCATGTTTGCACACTATCGGTTTGCGTTGATGTAAAAGAGAAGGAATCTTAGAGTATATTTGGTAAAAACTTGTTTTGATCACATCAAGTTTTTTTTATAATATATGAGCTCGCGTTAGATTAGCAGTACATAACACGATGGATGATGACATTTATTTTTCCCAGTGACAGAAGCTCATCTGATTTTGGCTAAAATATCTTGCTATTTAGCAGCAGTCTCAATATCCGATTTCCGAAGACTTTTGTTTTTCATATGATACGTTTTGACGTCATGATGACGTAGTTGAAGGTGATGACTGATGAGCATGCTACACCTGGAATAGAACTGGCTCTAAAGTGCAGCAGCTTAAGCACATCTTATAGGTCACAGTTGACGAGTTGCCGACACATTTCCATTTTGAGAGTTGTAGCTCGCCAAACGGTATAACGTACCCTAAGCCTAGGGTTACCTTAAAAGATTTACCAGAGGAAAAATGGCGAGCAGTCAGCCAGTCACACGGCCTGCGCGACTCGGTATCTCCGGAAGAACGTCATATTTCATTAAAATATCAATTTCGCAATCTAGCTCCAAGAGTTTCGGATCGGTGTCCACATCTCAGGAGATTTAATTCGAGATAGTGTATCATAATTTCCCTTCTATAATCCTTCCATCTTCTGCGAGTTTATATACTTCTTTCAATTTCTTTTGCGAGAAGATTAAATCCTGTATTTTAATTTAGTGTTGCTGTTCTTAATCTATATTAATATTCTTACAATGAGGTACCTAAAGTTTGTGTTTGTTACTGGTAATCCCTGGAACCACAACAGGTCAATTGTGGTGAAAATGCGTCACCACGAGTACCACGGTGCATTGTTTAGTTTGCTTTGTCCTCAATATCAAGTGAGTGGACGAGTGTTCCCTTGGTCTCTATCGGCCTTATTACAAAAAACTCGTTAAACTCGACTTTGGTCGACAACCAATTTGTCTTCAACTATCTTTAGAGTCGACCTATAAACCAAACCTTATTACAAAAGATGAATAAAGCCAAGATAACTTAATACCAAACTGTAGCTATGGTAGAAATTATTTCCACAGATAATAAATGTCTTTATGCTACGGATACACGAAATGTAGAATTGACACAATGTACTAATTTTTATTTTGGAATATAAGTAGCTATTTTGTCACACAATACTATTTTCTAATATCGAAAAATATTGTAGGTAATTTTTAAATGACTTTTGATCATTGCGAGTAATTCAAAACATCCTAATTAGGTATTTACGTATATGAAAAAAATGTTAAGGAGATACTCCTTATATATCCAACCTATACAATGGCACACTATGGCTAAGTAACCATAGCAACATGTTTTGTTGATTGTGTGTACTGTCAATTCTTGTAATATATTCTGTTTTTACTATGTATACTTTCTATATTATAAGTATTTCCTATATATTTTGCTAAAAGCTATTATTCTACTCATCCACACTTCCTAATACCTCACCACCCCTTCTTACTTTAATACAAAATACCTATATGATTTTTTTTACGATTTGACAAGTAGAATACGTGGTCGCCATTAAAATAAATGCTTAAACCGTCCCTAAACTAGGTGCCCGGCAAGACTAACTTTGACACCATAGTCAACCAAGACCTAAGTGCTAATCTGCTTTTTGTAATAAGAAATTTGACAAAACTACGGTTTAAACTCCAGTTTAGCGTTAAAACTCGTTTTGTAATAAGGCCGTTTGGGCTCACCTATTGTAGATAAATCTTCCTCACTTTTCAGTTTTTTTATATGAATTTGAATCAATCAGATATTTTATTTGCCAAAATAAATTAGTAGGTACACTGTATTTGGTCTGCAAGCAGACGTGCAAATTATTTATAATAATATTATTACTACTCAGAAAATTCCAATGTTCCTTAAGACTATAAAAAAATCTTTCCACATTTCAATAATCATAATGTCATTAACAGTGGTCAAATATCTTTAAATATGTTTGTCTGAAATACTGTATAAAGAAGAAATTCTATAATCATTGCTTTAATCATTCTTGTTTTACAGACGTCATCCGCGAGATCGTGCGAGTTTAGAAAACAACTCTCTTCATGCGAGAGATAGTTAAAAATCAAAGACCGTGTCTGTGCTTACATTACAGCAATTTACAACATACTGACTATTATACTCATTAATCATTATATAGCCTGGATTATATGAGTACTAGCTGCTGCCCGCGGTTTTCACCAGCGTTCCCACAGGAACCGTGCATTTTCCGGGATAAAAAGTAGCCTATGTTACTGTCCGGTCCATAAACTATACCTACGCCAAAATCACGTCGCGCGTCGATCCGTTGCTCCCTTACTGCGCGAAAGAAGGACAAACCAACAAACACACTTTCGCATTTATAATATTAGTAGGAAGTAGGATATTGGATAAGCAAATTTGAGCTCTACGTTGAAACAAATTAGATTTATTTTGGAGAGTCCTGTGCTTGGTTACTCGCTGCCGATGTCTTATGGATAGAGTGAAAAACAAACAATGGAGATTGGGGATTGATCGGTTATTGTGTTGTGATAGCAAATATTTTGATCGTAATTTTTTGAGAAGTACAATTTTGCATGTCGTTAGAACAACTTTTGAAACAGTTTGTCATCTTTTTATGCTAATAAATAACGAGACGAGTAGGTAGAGTTGAACTTTGGTCTTTTAAATACAAAGATCTTTAGGTATGCGGTTATATGTAGTGAACGTAACGCCGTTGAGACATAAGGGGTAATAAGCCATATTTAGGTATAATCCTATTGCAATGAAATAAGGTTGAAAATGTCAATGAGTTGGCTTTTATTTGAACATTATTTCGTACTTATTATTTAATTAAGAAAAAGAGACGCCATATAATTTAAATATTTTAACGTATGTCTTTAGGCGACTAAATTTCCTTTGTTTTGGTTACAAAAATATAGTAATTATCGCTCAAAATATTTCATCGCATTTCGAGACAAAAGAAATTATTCGGGGTCTTTTTTGAGATTTTTTTACAAGATTCTGAGCCATTTCTACGTATTTTATGGATAAGTCTTTTCTATAAACACTTGGGTATACTACTGTATTTCTGGTAATATGTATGGAAACGAACATTTGTGCGACGAAAACCACGTTTGCTTCAGAGAGCATCACATACCTATGCCAAAGTTACCACCGACTAGTTCGCTCATCAAAACGGAATACAGTAATGCATGCACACTACTGCTTGGCGGCAACATACACGAGCATAGCGGTGGTATAAGTACCCACCCAGACGGACAATCGCAGAAGAATTAGTCCTAAGTCCTACGCAAAATATAAAAAATAATGTAAAAATATTTTTAACTATGTTGTTAAACTTTTAGCAGTAGAAAGATAAGATATAACGTGACTGCTCGCTCACGTGCCTACGCGTGACATTGAACGGATTACGTTCTATATTTGCGGTAGGGTTGTCGCTTCTCGTAATGGGATTAATGTTATAATCTCTAATATTCATCCCTCTCTTAATATAAGCTTTGAGCGATAAGATCGCCTATTGTAACACTTTTAGTTGTTTGTTCGTATTGCACAATTTTAAATTTTTAAAGTTAAATTAAAATAAATTAATATATAAAGTCCAAGTAAGTTTAATAATAAGTTAAAGTAAAATTTATGTTTCCTTTTTTAAAAACCGCGCGCGGTCGAATAGGCGCGAATGAAAATTTAATTCTGTCAACTGAAAATAGATAAAACTGCTTTCTGTTTTATATATTTTCTGATGTAAATCTGTAATATTGGGGATGTTAGATTAATTTGTTTGTTTCGTCGCAAGTCGAAGAAAAGCACTATACAAGTCTCGACCGAAATAACAGAACAACTTCAGAATCAATTTATACAATTTTTTGCCTGGACAATAATGTACCTACTAATAACTGTTAAAATTGTGAGTGAAATGTAGTTAAATTATATACAGCAGAACTTTCAGAGACTTTCTTGATATTGATGGAATCCGCACACATTCCGAACTAGTGAAAACTGTGTTTCAACAGCCAGCGGCTTCTCCTTTCGTTCTCGTCTTTTTAGTAGATATAGAATTATTGAATGTAATGAAGTGTCAACCCTAATTTCGCGAAGCGTTGCAAAAATTCTGCGTAATTTGTTTTTTCCTTATAGATCTATACTACTTATAGGCATAGTATAATGTACAGCGAAAAGTGTACTAACTTTATTCATTATTGACGAGCAGAGCGGGGGCCTTACCGACTAACAAAATCGTGTCCGTTTTCGACTCCAACCCGATTAAGAGCAGCGATCGCTAGGTCTTCGGCTGGAAGGAATTGTCTAGAATTTTCGCTGGTTGTCATTTTAGACGTTATTAAGGAAACAAGTTGTTACAAAACGAAAACTAGCGAAAACGCGAACGCGAAACAATTCCTTAAAGCCGAAGACTAGTGACCGCTGGTTTTAATCGGTTTGGAATGGAAAACGAAGACGATTGTCGTTAGACGGTAAAGTAGCAGGTCGTTTGCCTGATGGTTAACAGAGCCTGCTTGCAGTGCCACTCACTCATCAGAACTTTGAAACACAAAAGCTTGTGCGGCACTGCAGTGTGCTCGTTACCATGAGACGTTAATCTATGCTTTCACTTACTTCTTACTTTAGTCATCAAACCGGACCCCAGTAGTTACTGTAGCACAGCGAGACCGTAACTGTTTCACTAGCATCGATTTGTTTACCTAGAAACAAGTTATTTTAGGTTTCTAGGCGAGCATTTGACACCAATCGCGATCTTTGCAAGCCTCATTTCGTTATGTTATTCTTGTTATATAATAACTTATTCAAGAATATTCGTATTATGTAGAGACGTATCGTAACCGGTATATTATGTACTTACAATCTTCAAGCTTTTACAAACCGGTTTTATTCAAAACAGCGGCGCAATTACGGATCTTTTTGGTCGATAAAATTGACAGTTCTAATCGATAAAGTGGGTTTTATCGACATTTTATATAATTTATCGAACCTCGATACAATAGACAAAAGTTATCGAAAAGCTAGGTCGAATCCAAAGAGAATATAGAGCGACTACAATACTTTACGATCAGACTTCGGTACTCGCAACATTCGATAAATTTATCGAGTTTTTCGGTTCGACAAATTTATCGAACCGACTTCCGTACTTGCGCCGCAGGTACATTATTTTTCTCCATCTTGCTCGGATATAGCTTCATTTATAGAATACTAGCTTCTGCCCGCGGTTTTCACCCGCGTTAATCCCAGTCTTTGGCTTTTTAAGGACTTACTAATATAATACGTAAATAATAGGCAGTTGTTATTTTAGAGATTGAATCCGCATTCATTTTCAAAAGTCAGGTGTGCAAGGTTTATTTCCTGCGTGTCTATAAAAATACGATTAACTGTGGAACTATAAATAAATGTCCATGTCCTTAAAAATGTTTTTTTAATCAACCAAATTAAGGTCTAAACGGGGAACGAAAAAAACAACGTATTTTAGTGATTACTTTCCCTGTAGTAAGGCCATACGATTCGCAATACGAATATTCGCGTTCGGTTACCGTTGTAGTAACTGTACCGAGAACCGCATTGGAGTAATAACTTTAATTACCATAACCGGTTGCGGTTTACACTAGTGTTGCAACTTGCAAATGTTAAATTTGTTCACATCCTGAATTTTACTTTGAATGTGTACCAACATAACCTATATGTGCATGTCTTACAATACGTGAATCAATCCTATATTGCAATTGAAAAATAATAACGCTTGTACACCCTTATTACTCATATTCGTGCACTAGGATTCCCTGTGTTGCAGGTGGCATAGACAATGTCACACTCAGATACACAACACAACATCCACAATCATTACCAAATAACAAAGCAATCATTACCCAGCATTGGTATGTGTCTAATAAACTCGTAAGCAAACAATTATCCATGTTAGTTTCGTGGACATTTCACACTCGTTTTTATTTTTCTGTGGTAGCAAGAGATGTCGGGTACAGACAATCTTAAGTGTTGAAGCGAAAGAGAGGGAGCGAAGGGTAGCGAACGAAAACCAATCATGGCGGACGTCGCGTCGCGTGACGCGTCCGTCGTCGCCGAGCCGCGCGTTGCAGTGAATGCAAATGGACCACAGAAGCGGACAAAATAATGGGTCCTCGATCGTTCATCTTCATGTTCCGTTGGCTGTCCGTACAACAAAGAAAAATAATTGCAGAATCCCACGCATTTGCCTTCGTTCACCATCAGCCGAAAAACATCCACTGCTGAACATCGGGCTCTCCATGAATGGTGTTTGCCATAATACAGCACGCTTGGCAGACGTCTTGGTGCGTCGGTTATCGCAGTAGATTATATAATAGATATGAAAAAGCTTAAAAATAATAATTCTAATATTCCCCTGAAATCATCACAACCAGATACCTACGATAACTCAACCCCAGACGCCACGTTACGCTTAGAAATTAACAGGTTTCAGCCAACATAGCGACACCTCCAGCTGCGATGATTCCACTATACTAGGATACACAATCTGCAACGAAGGAGCTAAGGGAAGCTGAACTAACTCTACAAAATTTGAGCGAAATTATATCATGTAAGCTGAGAGAAAACAACATGGCAATATTTATTGATATACAGGCTACAGTTCCGAAAATAACGAGGCTATCGCCAAATTGCGGGGTGAGATGAATCAAGAAACCAGATCTCTTTTCTCTAATTGTAGGTAGATTATATAGAACGAGGAGAATGTTAATCCCCTGCGTATTCCATTACCCGACTCTTACGACACCCACGGCAAAAGAAGGGGTGGTGTTATTCTTATGCAGACCGTAGACGCTTCTGCAAGTATGTGTTTTGCTGTCAAATAACCATGCTTTTGCATCAAGCGCGCACAAAATAGACAAGAACGGCAATACGGCCTGATAGTGCTGTCTCGAAGCGCCTGGGCTCAAAGCGTCGAATGCTCGCTTTGCAACGAATGCCGCTTTACGCTACATTCACAGCGCTACATACATCACTTGCGCACCGCCGCTTATTTACCGCGGCCGGCATCTGCACTGAGCACGCAGTTGTTGTGAAACAATTTTTTTTAATAGATGTCGTAGAAGCATGGTTAGAAGGGGGTGCCGTGCTCGGACTAGATTTCCATCAAGCCCCAACCACAACCACAATAGACGATACGATATATGCGTCAAGCGGGGATCGTGGCTTTTTCATGGTTTTCTCGTGGTCTGGGATTGGTGCTTATCCGATCCGTCAATCATGAATTAGGTGTGAGGGCTGCCTTCGGCACCCACGCCAAAACATGGGGTGGTGCTATTCTTAGCCGAGACTCTTTCGTTCGCTTGTCTTTACTCAGCATAAACAATAGTAAACAGAATGATGAATTCCTATCTCAATGGATTCATTTCGAGTCACCGCATCTGCTAAAACGCAATTTACGCGGAAACGATCGTATAAATAGGTATAAACAAGTTCTATTTTTTAATATCAGCTCAGACATAATAAACCTTGAATTTTTAAACAATTGTCACGGTCACTAGTCATAGTCACACGCTAGCTATTATCTATTCTGTGACGCTAGGAACTTTATCATTGTTATCGCGATTTTAAATATGAAAAACTATTTTCCTAAATTCGGTGACTACGTATAGGTTGTGATTTTTTACAACTCTTTATTTAACTTCACTAGTTCTCTATTTATTTATCTCATATTCACAGTTTTACATAGTACCGTCTAAATCCTAAACATTTCTTAGTCGCGTGTTTAAATGAAATCAAACTCAAATCTTGATTGAAGCAGTGTTTAGACACTACTACTACAATGTCTAGCCGTTGTCTAACTCCATTCTTTTGTGACATGTCTAATCATTTTAGTCGTTTTTCTTTAGACATTTTCTACCTAAACAGGCGTCTAAAAGTTGTTTCTGTTATATCGGTGACTTGGTGAGAATGCGTGGGTCAATATTTGTAACTGAATTTTGATCCAGTTGAGTCGGATAGGCTGATTTGTATTTGTGTGTGAACTTGATAACACAGCAATATATGGTAAATTAAGAATGCTTCTTCATTATAACTTGCAGTGAAGTACAAACTTAACTTTACCGGGATATTCGTATTCATAAAATACTAGTGCGGTAATGTAAAGTAAAAAGCGCGCGTGTTTAATACTTATTTTGGATTGTGAGCCTAAAAGCGATGTAATAATAACCCACTTTTCGTGCAAGTGTGTTGAATTTTTTTATACTACATGGTAAATAGCTGAGTGAAGTCGTATCGTAGACGGTAAATTATGAAAGCAACCATCGTCGCTTCGGTACCTATCTATTCTATCCGTATCGATATCTATTCTAGTCTAGATAATTGAACTGACCTGAATTCGCTTTAGACTCGTGCTAAGGAGCAATTTATTGGAAAATTAAGCGTTATAATATGCACTGCTAAGGAGTGGAATTCGTTGCCAGCGTCTATGTTTCCCGATGATCATAAGTCTTTAAAGCGAGGTGGAACAGATACCTTCTAGGCAAGCGTGCTACGACTGCACCGTCCCTTACAAATCTTACCATCAGGTGAGATTACACAAATGTATACATCACAAAAATTTCGCTTCCAACAGGATTCGAACCTGCGTCTTCTGGTTATCTAGACCAGACGCCTTAACCAACTAGGCTATGGGAGCAATCAATGTTGACTTAGTGTGGCCTACCTAATTTTTTTTCTTTATTGTCTGATTATAAGATATTACAGAATATACATAATATACTACATATAAATAATATACTAATACATATAATACAGAAATCCTACTTAATATTATAAATGCGAAAGTGTGTTTGTTGGTTTGTCCTTCTTTCACGTAGTAACGGAGTAAAGGATCGACGTGATTTTTGGTATAGATATAGTATATGGACAGGAGAGTAACATAGGCTACTTTTTATCCCGCAAAAATGAAGGGTTCCTGTGGGAACGCAGGTGAAAACCGCTGGCAGTAGCTAGATAATCTATAAATCCGGTAGATTTTGTATTGTATTGTTACCACAGATTTGTAATATGTTACCTATGTTTTGAGATTTGGTAACGGCGCGCGGCGTCCCACCTCACGCGATGTGTACACCGTAATAAAGCTGACGGTAAAGTATAAGCTAGGGACGCACGTACGGTTGTCAAACTGGTTTTAAGCTGATACATTTTCATTATGTAAATAATTAACGCTTACATAGGTACCAAAACTCAGATACCAACACTAGGATTTCCTGTGTTGCAGGTGACATAACACATTTTTATTAATTTATTATTATTTTATTGAGTTCCTACTTACCTATGTATTATATTGAGTTTAATACGAATAGGAAATAACATACTAAATAGGAAATATAATACTCAAATTACAACTATTCGCATGAGCCCTAGACACCCAAGAAAGCTAAATGACTAGTCGCCCGTTACATTATTAAATACTGTTGACAACCCTAGGCGTACTGAATGCGACCATCTGGGTCAGTGCAATGACCTAGTAATTGTGGATAACGAAATTGAGGTAAGGCTTTGGATAGACTGTACTCTGTCGTAAAACTGACACCTCACACACACACATACATAAACACACACAGGTACAGGATGTCGTGTGAGTTATGGTTAGATACCTTTGGACGCAAAGTTTGGGTACTTGTAGTCTGTATTGCATCTGTACCAAATCTGCGGCCAAAAGTCAAAGCTTAGGCGTGACTGAAGACAATCAATCATCTGATTTTCGCGTTTAAAAATCCTTAAATGCGAAAGTGTGTTGGCCTGTCCACACAGTAATAGAGCAACGAATGGGTCGACGTGATTTCCATAGATGCAGTCTATTTTCCGGAGAGTAGCTAGGTTGAACCTCTACGTGGGCGTAACCGGGGGCCGTGGTTAGTATTTTTATACGAAGATGTGGACTGTGGCATAAGAACTGGCTCTCAAGTGCAGCTGCCGGAATTCCCCGATAATGGCCCGTTAGACGCATGATTGTCGTATAAGCATCAATCACGGACCACGCGCAAACCATCGTAAAACCACGATCTACGGTCTATCGAGCTTAGTAGAAATCTAGGCCGAGCGCTAACCCACGCCACGGTTACAGGTGGCGAAAGAGACACAAAGCAGCCACTTCTACGATCTCTACTAAAAAAAGCAGTTTCATAACCACTGCGTGTTCAGTGCCGGGGCCTTGGTAAATACGCGGTGGTGCGCAAGTGATGTTATTTAGCGCAAAGTGCAGCAGTCGTCGCTTTGAGCCCAGGCAGGGAGTGAAAGAGACATCACTATCTGCCTGTATTGCTGTTCTTGTCTTTTTCGTGAATTGCTGATGGTTTTACTTCAAGACGCGCGTGGGCGTGTGATACCTCGATATCCACGCTTTGTGCAAAAACATGGTTATTTCGACAGCAAAACGCAAACATTCATAAGCGCGTAAGGCCGGCTGTGCTAAATGACCACACTTTCGACTAAATCGTCATGGTTCTGTTGAAGCATAAAAATTATAGATATATTTTTAAATTGTTTGCTTTCTCGCAATTGTTCGCTTTCTCTAAATTACACTAATCTCGGCCAAGCAGCCAAGCTATAAACAAGCAGACGGAAGTCCCCTGTATAAATAAAGATTTACGTGGAAATTGAGGTGGTCGAACCTCTAAAACACAAACTAGGCAAAGGACAGAAGCACCATTCCTAAGAAACAAAGTTTCACGTTCAAGGTAAAAACATTTTTAGACAAACATGAGAAACAAATTAAGAACAAAATAAAATAAGTGGATGTTCCAGGATACAGCACCTAATAGTTAATACGTTACGTTATATTAAACAAACATGAAGAGTGATTACACACACAGAAAGATTAATGTTTCTTCTTAAATTGATTAATCTTTTTTCTTAAAGATTAATTTGCGTTAATGCTATCTCAAACAAAACAAGGCGAATGCAGACAAAAATATGATCTAGGTCGTACTGAATGTAGGCTCTTAGAGTGTTCAAAAGCGAACGCGAACATGCTGATGAATAACTGAGATCCTGTCTAATGTGTCTTGACTCTTTTACTATACTAACGTTTGACACGTTATCTTGCCGGATCTTAAGCTATGAGTGCGTCTACTTTTGAATTCGGTTAAACGTGCTGTAAAATGCTAACGAGGTGCGACGCGTCCGCGTGCTCGGCACGGTCGCTCGTTCTGTGGGGTGGTGCTTCTGTTCTGTCTGTTTTCATAAAACCTTCCGGCCTACAAAGCCGTCTGATAATAATCCAGTTATCCTAAATGTCAATGTTCCCTGAATGGCGGACCGTCACATAAAGGACAGTTTATTGTCCACAGCGATACAGTCCAGCGAAAATGCACGAAAAGATTGATTAATGTTGAAACAAAAGAAGTACATACCTACGTATCTGAGGTTTGTAAATATAGAGTGAACTGGAGTACCTACTCTTCTCTCTTCCTAACCCAAGTGACGTGAAGGGACATAGTATTATGAGAATAGTTATAGTCGTATAGTAGGTGCCTAATAACTATACAGTTACAGTGCAATACATTATCAGCCTCATACGCTCCCACTGCTGGGATACCGGCCTTCTCTCAGAGATAGAGGTATGGGCCATAATCCACCACGCGGGCCCAGTACGGCTTGGTGGATGTCACATGTCCTCGAATTTTGTGGTTCTGGAACATGCGGGTTTTCTCACGATGTTTTCCTTCACTGTTTTAGAGCGAGTGTGTTTTAGAATCCGCACATGACATTGGTGCGGGCCGAGTCGAGATTCGAACTATGGTGGTCGGATTGAAAGTTGCAAAAGTTCCCGCACGGCCACGCTTGCTTACAGTGCATATTAATTATGAAATATGTACCTTCATAGCAATGACTGACAAAGCACCGTGGGATACCTATAATATAGGCACTATAGAAGGTACTCCTTCAATATAACCAACCACGTAACGTTTTTATCAACCTATTAATATGTATATTATTCCGAATACGAACCAACAAGCTGACTGCCAAGGACGTGCATATAATTTGTGTTGCCACTTGCCAGTCTTCTGTGTTACCAACTTACCAGTTACCACACCGCACCGGTCCCGTCGACAGCGCAACTTGTGTTGTAATACTAATAGGTGTACAGTTTAACACGCCTTCTATTGTTATGGGCTATAATAACATCTAGACATGTACCAACTTGAAATTCTACATTTTATACTATAGGAGTATAAAATGTGGAATGAATCATTTCTATTTTATTTTTTCCTATAAGGAAATGACACGAGCAGGTTGGTTGCCTGATGGTTTAGCCCAGTAATTTCACTGACTACTTTCCTGATCAAACCGGAAAACGGTTATGCATGGTACCCACCGTATACATGGTACAGTATAGTGTACCCAACTACCCACACTATATAATACTAAAGTAATAAGAACTGTACGAATAAGAACTTCCTACCAGATGGTGGGATTGTTCTGCGAGTGGCTGACTGGGTGGGTACCACCGCTTTGCTCGTGTAATCTGCGGACAAGCAGTAATGTGCAGACATTTCTGTATTCCGGTTTGAAGAGCAAAGTAAGAGTCAGGGTAATTACTAGGGGCTTATGAGACTTAATGTACCTAACATCTCTAGGTAACGAGCGAATGCACTGCCGCGGCCTTTGTATTTAAAAGTTCTGAGTGGCACTGCCGGTGTTCACTGTGTATGGAGACCTTCTTGCGACTACACATCGCTGAATAGCAGCCATCTGCCATGGCTCGTACTGTATAACCTTCACAAAGTCATTTTCTTACTCTGTCTTTCATTAATTTGCAGATTCGACGAGAAGGAGAGCATCTCCGGCGTGCAGCAGCTCAAGTCTTCCGTGCAGAAGGGCATACGAGCTCGTCTCCTCGAGCTGTACCCTCAGCTGGAGAATTACATCGATCAGGTGCTTCCCAAGAAGGATACCTTTAGGATTGTCAAATGGTAAGCTCACTGAGAGCTTCCTCATCTTTTTTAACACTGTGAGAAATTTCTCGGTTTCTTTAGTGCTTAAAATATAGTTGCTGGCGATTGTAAATTGTTTTATGTTTTTTTTAACAGTTACAATACAATTTCTTTTTAGTTATTAATCATGCATTGCGTCTAAGAGGCCCTTTAGACCCACGTTTAAAATTGGCGAGTACCATACCAGCTGGCTGCTGGATAAACTTTAACCTTGGTTAATATTATTAACCTCGGTCAATACCGTTAATTAAGTACCTATAGCATAATTAATACCGCAGCGGATTGATAAAAATATCCGATAACATTTGCGAAAACAAAAATAGCATTGATTTGATTACCTTCACTAAACAAGTTAATAAAATAAAATAAAAATGATGTCTACAGGGTTATTGATAACTTGACGTTTATTCGGCAGGACGAGGTGGGGTGCACAAATGTAGTTATTTACTTATTAAAAAACGGTAACTTTCAAATACTATAGCTGTATAGGTACATTGGGATTTGGGATGCTTAGTGCGGTATTCCACTTATCAAAGATCTTTGTCCAATGTCCATTTGATCAAAGAAATTGGATGACTTCATCAAATCACCTAAGAACATCGACATTTGATCAGAGATTTTGACAACGAAAATATATAGCAGCACATAAGGTCGAAATTCCTCCATTTTCTCAAATTACGCCAAATACTGTCCAAAATATGGGTACTAAGAAATCTTGGACAGAGGTATTGGACAATTGGAATGAGCATGTGCAAAAGAAATTGATTAAATAATTATGGGACACAAATTTTATTTGAAATTGGACATAGATTGATGTATGGACAAAGATGAGTGGAATACCACCTTTAGATTTATTGCATTTGTAAATCCCAGCACCACCACTCGTCCTGCTGAATAAAAGTCGAGTTAACTTACCTACTAACAACCACGCAAAAAAATTTAATGACGCGTTTTCCCTAAGTAGGTACTCCGGTGGTTTTTAACGACATGTTTCCTCATTTTTTCCTCATTATTTCTAATGTCACCGCTGAGTCACGTCGAATTTCTGGCTATGTTTAGCCCAAACCTGTCCAACCAACCGAAGAGTTGACTCTTATAATGCCTAAACCTCGACTTCACGCACTCCTTTATTTTCTTTTTTTATTGAGCTGCCGAAAGTGCGCCTTGTCTTATCTTTTGTTATCAGGAATGTCGGTGACCTGACCCGTCTGTCGACTTTCACCCTTTTCCGCCGTTACTTTCAGATTGGCATCTACCTACTTACTTTATATAGTCCATTGGTTGCCAATTAGGTATAGTTTGTTCTGAGCACCAGATTTCTACAAGGTGGTAGGACTAACTCTTCTGCGAGTGTCTCTCTTGGTTGGTACCACCGCTTTGCTCGTGACGTCTGTCGCCAAGCAGTAATTACTGCGTTCCGGTTTGATGAGCGGAGTAGCCAGTGAAATTACTGGGCTTATGAGACCTAATACGTAATGTCTCAGGGTAACGAGCGCACTTCAGTGTCGCGCAGGTCTCTGTCATTTGTTGGTGTGTTCCAGTAGCTGTACTTGAGATTTGAGACCCGTTCTTATCTATGTTTATCAATATTCAACATCTTCGCCTGATAGGTAAGGCACGATAATAGTCAAAACCTAAGTTATCGAGTACAAATGACCTTCCGGTTGACTAGAAAGTGTCGCCCGCAGCGAGAGTGAACGCCTTCCGTGGCGTTCTATGGGAGAGTGGTGGATGTCTTTTGGCTTCCGGCTGATTATGATTGTGATGACAATTTAAAGAGCCAAAAGCCGAATATGTAACGATACATCATGGCGCGACAGAACGGTATTTTAGTATGGCCACGTACAAGGCGCCCGACACAACCCAACACAGTGTGAACCTGACCATACTAAATCTATGACTTCGATATCACTTTATCGCGCCACAGCCCACAACCCACCCCGACACAGTATTCTGAATATTGCTATAGCCAAATTAGATAATAGTTACTACACACTCGTACCCAAACTAATATCTTCTTCTGTTTAACTTCCAGCCACGACCACATAGAGATTATGGTGAACAGCGCCGGTGAGCTGCTGTTCTTCCGCCACCGCGAGGGTCCTTGGATGCCGACGCTGAGGCTGCTGCATAAGTGTGAGAACTAAGAGTTACTTTCAGCGTTCTCGTGGTATTACACGAGAACATCAATATTTAGATTTATTTACATTGACTTTTTTACTAGGACTAACCCTTCTACGAGTGTCCGTCTGGGCTGGTACCACCGCTTTGGTCGTAAAGTCAGCTGCCAAGCAGTAATGTGCGAGAATTACTGCGTTCCGGTTTGAAGAGCAGAGTAGCCAGTGAAATTACTGGGTTTATGAGACTTCATACCTATAATGTCTCAGGGTAGCGGGCGCATTGCAGTGCCGCGCAGGACTTTGTGTTTCAAAGTTCTGAGTGGCATTGCAATTGTTATGGGCCGGCGTTATGCTTACCATCAGGCAAACAACCGGCTCGTCTCGCTACATATATACTTTCATATGCATTTAGTAAAAAGCTGTTATTTTTATGTTATAAACAGACACTTCAATTTTACTTATTTGTGTAGATAATTGACGGATTCTCCTTGTTTTTCAGACCCGTTCTTCGTCCCTATGCAGCAAGTGGATAAGGGTGCGATCCGGTTCGTCTTGAGCGGTGCCAATATAATGTGCCCAGGATTGACCTCGCCCGGGGCTAAGATGTCCCCTATCGACAAGGGGCATGTTGTGGCGGTCATGGCGGAGGGCAAGGAACACGCCCTGGCTGTGGGCATGACTTCATTATCTACTGCTGACATGTGAGAATAGCTAGAATAGAAGTCATAGCAGAGCTGTAGAGTGGGACCGAACGTGGCTTGTATGTGTGCGGCTTGTGGTGCGTACTACACAGTGACACACATACATATATACGCGCTCTATAGAGATAACTTTAAGAATATCGAATCGAAATTTAGATCTGCAGAGTTATTTTAATTCACTCGGAATGATATCCGTATCGGAAGCGACAGTCTTGATCGTTTATATTTCGGAAATCGCATCCCGTGCAATCGCATTTCGTGTAGTCTGCTGCGAAGCAGTACTATGTGTAAAGATTTTTTTTAAAGACCGTATCTTTACAGTGTCACCGAACGGGATTTGTGAGCATTACTGTGTTCCGGTTTTATTGGCAAAAATTTAGTCCTTGAAATTAATGAGGGCTACGAGCGCAACGTAGTGCCGTGCATGCCTTTATATTCCAAAGTTCCGAGTGGCAATTGTTATGGGCTTGCCGCTGGCGTTATGTTAACTATCAGACAAACTAACCATCCGACCCGTTATTAAAAGTATTTATTTTACTATACATGATTGTTACGTTGACCTATGAGCCCACATACACGAGCACTCCAATCCACAACATTCCAATCCAGCGTTGCAAAAACCGTCCCATGTGTAGGGAATCTCAGTATCTCAGTTGAATTACGTGGATTAATAGAAATGTTAGAAATTTAAACGTTCCAAATCCAACGTTCCAACTCATCGTTAGTGGCCGATACGATCCATTTCGCGCTCAGATGACAGTACTCGAGACGAAGAATGGCCGAAAACTGGAGCGATGGCGCGCTCAGAATGGAGTGCTCGTCTGTGTGCTCGCGAAATTGGATCATCGGTATCCACTCAATCCATGATGCGTGGAGCAATAGATTTGGAACACTCGTGCATGGGAGGGGGCTCTTTGAGACCGTTGCGCTGGTCCGATTCTATTTTTTTTTTACTTAGACGAAACTATCCCTAAACGCAAAATGTTCGAAATAACTTTTCTTTTTCAGAGCGAAAGTGAACAAAGGTGTCGGCATAGAAAACTGCCATTATCTCAACGACGGACTCTGGCAGATGAAACCTGTGAAATGAATTTGGACGAAGAATTATTATATGTTTTGCTTGCTGTAATTTAATTTATGCTTTTTAAAAATAAATTGTACATATTTGTACGCAACTGAATAAGTAAATGTGTATTTGTGTACTGTTTTATTTCGTTATTTATTCATAAAACCACAGCATATTGGAGTTGTTTCAAAATTATAGGGGCCTATAATAGGTAGGTCAATGCGTAGGATCATGTACATACTATAAACATTAATTGAGACATTGTAACGGGATATTTACCGTGATTATTATTGAACGATGAGCACCCGATATTTCGACGCTGTTGCAAGCATCATGTTCACGGGAATACTGGCGAGACTGCGGGTGGTTTGTAGACGAAAATTACGAGCAGACAAATCTGTCTACCCGCTTTCTCAGTCGTTTATTACGCGCACCACCGGAACTCACTCGAAAGTCACGACAAAACACACTTACGATATCACTATTTGGTTTTTTAGAGTCATTGAAAGGCTGTGATTTATAATAATATACATATAATAATATACATAATTTATAATAATATACACGGTAAATATCCCGTTACAATGTCTCAATTAGTAAATACTAACCGTGAAAGTTTAAAACAGTGTCTATAAACATTATTTAATTATAGTTTTTTTTTATTAGAGAACTACTTTTCTGGTAGTAAATTATTTAATTAAACGATAACATTGGACATAGCAAATGGCGCCAAGAATTTTTACATCAATATTAAGTCCATGACGCACAGCGCGCTATTTTTTTGTTCACAAATAATAAAACCACTACGTTCTGTTCTAGACTTTGATTAGGGTTCGAAATTATTAAAATAAATATGTCTCTTGTATCTCTTGTTATCAGATAGATAATTATCAAATTTAGAAATAAACCGCTTTTACAAGCGATCTGAAATCCCCAGCAATTTGGTTTTGACACTAATAATTGCATAGGGCCCAAAATTTATTAAGGGGGGGACAATTACAATACAAATACGGCCCCCAGTCCCCTGCAGCTCTGTTATCCATGGCTTGGGTAGCGGCCACTGTAACGACGGAGCAAGGGGTGCGAAGAATCTCCGGAAGAGATCGTGCTACCACACCTACAAACGAGCCCTGACCTTGGTACCATATAATACACGGACGCTCAGGACTGACGAAAAGATGGTCGAATTGTAAGAAGAGATGGACAAGTTACGCTGGAATGTTATGGGGTTATCAGAAGTCGGAAGACAGGTACAGGACACGGTAATTCTAAATTCTGGCAATTTGTTCTTCCACTGGGAGGGAGTCAAATCAATCCAAAGAGAATAATCATATAAACACTCCCAAGCTTCGGCCCGTGGCTTCGCCTTAGTGGTGTACCTATATTTTTATAAATTGTAGTCTATGTGTTATTCTGATGTATAAGCTATATTACTGAAAAGTTTCAACAAAATCCGTTCAGTAGTTTTTGCGTGAAAGAGTAACAAACATCATACATCCACCCATCCCCACAAACTTTCGCACATATGATATAAGTA
This sequence comes from Crocallis elinguaria, assembly GCA_907269065.1. Lineage (NCBI taxonomy): Eukaryota > Metazoa > Arthropoda > Insecta > Lepidoptera > Geometridae > Crocallis > Crocallis elinguaria. The sequence goes on from OU026076.1 coordinate 9,039,848, forward strand.
GGTTAGGATAGTAAAATAACATATAATATACCTAGTAGGAATAAGTATGTAGTAGGCTAGAATAAAACAAATTGTACTAATAATAGGCTTACTGCTTAGGCTACGAAACTATGTTTTTAAAATTCCCGCAATGATAAAAGTTTCGTCTCACGCAAGAAAAGCATTATCAATGTCAACTTCATGTGAAGAAAAAGGTAGGTATTGCTGTACACTCGTCATGATTCCATAATTCCATTACATCTTATAATTTTGAGTAAAATACACAGTGACGATAAAGCAATGAATAAAACCAAGATATCAACGTTATATTAATATATTTTTTATTTGTATGTAAGTCGACTTTGTTCCTCAATCTATAATTAATTAAATGAATACGAATTAAAGATTGGAATTGGGTTGTGTTGGGATTTGGGAGTATTGGAACGTAAGTTGTTTTAAAAATGGCGGTGGCACTTGTTAGTTCGGCTCGTCAGGGTAAATAAATACTTTTTTAATAGTTAAAGAGACTCTTTCTAGGTAAATATTACTCAAAACTAATTTTGAAACGAGTAGCAATGTGGTTTAAGTGTTAAATAGTGAACGTTTTTAGTCACAATAGTTGTTAGATGTGACGTTGCAAATCAGCTGTTTGTATCCTAAAACTTTGTTATTTTTTATTTTTATGTAATTATTTAATGCTAAGTATAAAAATCAGTGCTTAAAATTTGTGTTTGAGTAAACCCTCTGACATAATTTCAATGTTATGTTACGCAATGAAGATTAACTACAAAGTTCAAAGTTCATTTGTTTGTTTTGGTTGACATTTTCGCAACTTTTTCTTTAATTTTTCAGTGGGGAGGCTAACAAATGCTGCCAGAAGATTGTACTCAGACTTTCCGAAAATAACTACTCATTATACTATCCACCCAAGAGATAAGGACCCGAGATGGAAAGGTAATTTTTGATAACCTTGTGTTTGCTTTCGCGGTATCACTACCAAAATATTAATAACTATATACGTCATGTAATGATTTGGTAGCTACAGCTATTATCTTAATTTACTCCTATCTACGCATTATGTATTTGATATCACAGTTAATATCTAAAGTCACACCCATGGATTCCATTAATAAACAAAGTTCGAAAATTACTGTAGAGATGGCAAACTATGTTAGGATTCAAAAATCTTCTTTAGAAACACACATCTCATATAGCACTTTTTCTGGTCCTTTGCAAGCTTAGTCTATAGCAGGAGTATTTATTAATTATCCATAGATGCAAATATGGAACGGATGGCAGAGGAGACAGACATCCTCATTATCGGAGGTGGCCCTGCTGGCATGTCAGCTGCCATCAGAGCCAGACAGATTGCAGAGGAAAAGGGAGCTGTAAGGACATTCAACATATTTTTAGAAAACTAGTAAATCTGGGAACAGTAGACCTTGCAAGCACAACTTTTTTGTGTTCGTCTGTGTGGAAATGTAGTACTGTAAAACGAGGCGTCTTTGATGATTACTACAATTTTTACTTTTTTATTTCGTATTTCACTAGTTTCGACACGCAGATTGTTAAGTTTTTTGGGTTGGCTGCACTGACAGTTCTGCCATCTTTTCCCAAGAGCTGTGCACGCTGTTGTTGTCAAACAGCGGGTAAAAAAATTTTAAACTTAGTATAGAATTCAGATAAATTTGTGACCTTTTTTTGGGGATACTATAAGAATCAGTCGAGAAACAGGGGCAATCAAAGCGACCCCTTTTTCAATATTAGGTTGATAGGCCACATTCTAGTTTTTTACTCTGAAAGTATAAGTCCTACATTTTTTTACTGTTGTATTCAAATCTACATATCAAGTCGTCATTATGGTATTTATTTCATAATTTTAACTTTGAAAATAAAGTAGTGAGACGCGTTTTAATTTTAAAATTAATCAAAGTAACCTCGTTTTACGGTACCTGTAGTTCTCTGTATTTGATAATTCATAATCAATATAAATTATTTTACCTTTTCAATTTTTTTGTCAACATCTTGTTTAGAATTGAGTACCAAATATTTCTGCCAAATATCTAAATTGGCCGGTAAATGGCACTGCAGTAAACTTCTCCGCTTATGTATGAATTGAATATTGTTCTTTCGGACCATGAAACACCCCAACACAGTAATCTTAATCAGACTATGCATTTATGTTTCCTGGAATTTGGCATCTTCGCTTTATTTATATAATATTCTTGGCTACTATTAACACTGTTAGGTTAGGTCTATTAGTGTACATAAAATAAAGTATTTTGTATGTCATTTTTCAGGAAGTAAGAATAACTCTGCTAGAAAAGGCTGCGGAAGCTGGGGGCCATATCCTTTCTGGAGCCTGCGTAGACCCCATCGCTTTGAATGAGCTCATACCCGACTGGAAAGAGAAGGGTGCTCCAATGAATACTGTTGTTACCAGCGACAAGTTTGGCCTCTTGACTAAGAGTGGCCGTATTCCTATACCTGTATTCCCAGGTAATATTTTTTATTATTTTTAGTGGAAATGGAAAGTATACCCTATTAGTCCTATATCTAAGCCTATTTCTGTATCACTCGCTTGTGAAAGAATACTGTACAGAATATATTATTATGTACATATATTTTCAAAATTTGATGTATTGCGATTAGAAATAAAGAAACTCACATACATACACACAAACATACATACATGAACCCTAGAAACATTACACTCCATTTTTGTGCAGTCATGAAAAACAATTTTTAAAATTTTTGTCTGTCTGTTTGTTTCGGCTAATCTCCGAAACGGCTCGACCGATTTTGTTGGGACATTCACAGGCCGATAGCAGATGTTATAAGGAGTAACTTAGGCTACTTTTATTACGTGCCGAAGCCGCGGGGCACAGCTAGTACCTATAACGTATCGTCGGGGAAGATGTCTAATTAAAAAAATACTTATGTGGTTTTTGTAACGTTTTTCAGGATTACCAAACTACAACCACGGCAACTACGTAGTCCGTTTGGGACATTTGGTGCGGTGGCTTGCTGAACAAGCCGAGGCAGCGGGGGCTGAGGTAAGTTCCTATACCAGCCTGATATTTTTTAACCGACTTGCCAAAAATGAGGAAGTTTTGAATTCGTCTGTTTTTTTGTGGCGATGTTAGTCGATTTGTACGTCAATTCTACAGCGATATTTTCCTAATTTGCTGCCATTCTCAACCGATTTATATGATTCTTTTTTTAATGTTTGAAAAAATGGAGGTACTTCGACCTTATTTGCTGCTATTGACGTTTTAAGAATCTTTGATCAAAAATCGATGTTCTCAGGTGATTTGATGAAGTCATATAAGTTCTTTGATCAGATACACATTGGACAATGATAAGCCAGTTTTTTTAGAATTTTCACTTTTCAGTGTTTAGTTGCCCTTTTCTCATCGACTTTATTGTGTATAGGTCTGGCCTGGTTGCGCAGGCGCCGAACTGCTCTATAGAGATGACGGATCTCTGAAGGGCGTGGCGACAGGCGACGTGGGCATCGCTAAGGATGGGAGCCCTAAGGACATGTTTGAAAGGGGCATGGAGTTCCACTCTAAAATCACTATTTTTGCTGAAGGTTGGTATTGGTTGAATTTGAAGCGGTGATGTGATATTGACCACAGACCTACAATGCCCGAATAGGGGTGTTGCATGAAACACAAAATACATAATTAATGTCGTTATACAGGTTTAACATCACATTATCACAATAAAAATTAATTTCACGAAAACAATAATTGAACAAAATAATAATAATAAAATAAATAATAATTAATAATTTGAACAAAGATGGATTGATTGAAGAGAAAGTTTCCCAAATTAAACATTGTTTTTTATGATCCATTAGTAATTTAAATGATACCATCAGATTCTTTACAATTCAATAAATAAAAAAAATTGTAATGAAATGAATGAAAATATGTGAATATGTACTTAAACGCAGTTTTTCACGGCCAAATCAACAAAATGCATGTATTTAGTACAGTTTTACTGCCCGCGTTGAACAAGTGACGTCAGATGTTCTGTCAAATTTGTATGGGTCGATTTAGCGCTCAGTAGATACATACAACTTTGATTCCCATTTTTGACGTTTCCAGCGTTCGATTTCCAGTTTTTTGATATAATTTGAATCTCATAAGATAACGAATTGATTGACATCATAAAAGAATGGAGTCAACATCCCTATTATTATCTATTACTATGTATTGTATATTTTTCAGGTTGCCACGGCCACCTCACGAAGATGGTTTCTAGTAAATACAATTTAAGAGAGAAAAGCGAACCGCAGTCGTATGGTATTGGACTCAAGGAGCTGTGGGAAGTAAAGCCTGAGGTATGTAAAACTTAGCCAAGGAGCCGTCAAAAGGTTTTCCTTTAGGTTAAGTTGGCAGTGTATGCGAGGGGCTCCGGGTTCGATTCACGGCCGGGGTAGATTTTGTGTGATGAGCAATAAAGTTCAGGGAACATGAGTCTAAATAAAATTATATAATGTGGGTAATTTATAGTCTGTTTAAAATTTTGTTACAACGACTTGTTTGTTTGTCAGAATCACAAACCGGGCCTGGTGGAACATACTATCGGCTGGCCCCTGGACCGCAATACTTACGGTGGTTCGTTTATCTACCACCTGGCGGTGGAGGAGGGCGAAGCCCCGCTCGTGGCCGCGGGCTTCGTCGTGGGCCTCGACTACACCAACCCATATCTCAGCCCATTCAGGGAGTTCCAGAGGTTCAAACTGCACCCATACGTGAAGCCTATGTTTGAAGGTACGTAAATACAAAACGTGAGTGAGTGTGGCCGAGCGGGAACTTGTGCGACTTTCAATCCGACGCACCATAGTTCTAATCTCGACTCGGCCGCACCAATGACTTACATCAAGTTATGTGCGGATTATTGACACTCGTTCTAAAACGGTGAATGAAAACATCGTGAGGAAACCGGCATGTTCAAGAACCACAAAATTCGAGGACATGTGACATCCACCAAGCCGCACTGTGCCCGCGTGGTGGATTATAGCCCATTACTCTCTCTCTGAGATAAGGCCGGTATCCCAGCAGTGGGAGCGTACGAGGCTGATAATGAAATAAATAAACGCTTTCACACCCCTGCACTAGGAATCCCTGTGTCGTGTCAAGGACACACACGTATACACAACACAAACATCCAATACCCAAGTACCAGCTTGAGGGATTGGAGTCAATTGGGATTATGCATGAAAAAAAAAACAATAAAAATCAAATTCACAAAAAATATATAATTTCCACAAAGATACTGTTCTAAAAGTTGTGTGTATTCTTCCTTTACGCACGAAGCGTTTCGCTTCCGTACCGCTAAGGAATGGAACTCTCAGCCTGAGTCCAAAATGTTTGCTTTCGAATTTTAAAGTACCAGGAGACCAGAAATTAACAGGAGTTATTTCAGGAGAATTATTTCATTCCTGACAGTGACTGAGCTTCGGCCTTTGTCAACCTTTGTACCTTTACTTACTTGTACTTTTTACTTTTCGAACTTTACCTTGTACTTTTACTACCGACCGAAACAGGTTTTTCAACCGAAACCGAACTTTCGGCCAGGCTCTCAGTTTCGGCCGAAACCGAAACCGAAACTTACTTACACATATTAAAATTTCAATTTTATACTGAAATCATTACTACACAGTATTTTTTTACACATTTATTTGCATATGCATACAGACAGTTTAAGGAGTGTTAAATAATATAAAACGACAATCAATAAAGTACGTAACAAATATATTTTTTATTTTTTTATGTCATGAATAATACTTATAAACTTAACAAATATGTTAAAAAAGACTTTCTAGGAAGGAAACTTAAAAAAATAACATTCACTCAGACTTAGCTGAAACCGAAACTTAGGCCGAAACTGGCCGAAACTGGCCGAAACCGAAACCGAACTTGCGGTCGGTCACTAATATTGATAATTTGTATGTAATAATTGTTGATAAAAAAGGGATTATGTGTAATGTCTCCGCTTTATTGCTTCCTTATCATGCACTTTGTAACCTTTGTATCACGAATGACACTTTCAACAACATTAATATGCAATAAAAATAAACACAATAATATCTATAACCCACTGCATAGCGAGTTAAACAAGATAAGGAAGTATATCTTATCAGTTTTTTTTTTAATGTTATAAGGTAACGAGACGAGCTGGTCGTTTGCCTGATGGTAAGCATAACGCCGGCCCATAACGATTGCAGTGCCACCCAGAACTTTGAAACACAAAGGCCTGCGCGGTACTGCAGTTCGCTCGTTACCCAGAGACATTAGGTATTAAGTCTCATAAGCAATCTTATCAGTTGTTAAACTAACAATTTTACCTATTCTTAGCGCTCATCCCCTCCTTTCTGACCTCCCATTTTATATGGGGTCGGCGCAGTACATCCGTAAAGTATTACGTATCTAGGTACTACTTTAAACCTGTGTTAAACAGCAGGTTTAAAGTGTGTTTAATTTTGCTAAACATGCCTTAGTCGCGTGTTTAAATATGAGCAAGCACAAATCCTGATTTAAGTAATATCTAACCATTGTCTAACACAGTTCTGTTGTGACATTTCTAATCATTTTTGACGTTTATCTTTAAACGCTGTCTTGTTAAACAGGCGACTACAAATTATTTTTTTTGTGGTACCACTATATACGTTTATTAATACTTATTTATTTATTTACTTAATCCACAGCTCTTAGTAAAACTTAGAATATCTTATTACATGCTTGTTCGGGACACCCGAACTCCTGACCCAGCGCTTTACCTAAACCACGCGGCTCGTGCCGAGCGCGGGCCGCGTCAGTGTTCTATCAGCAGCGATCGCGGGTGCAGTATTATTAAATCAGTATATACACAGTGAAACCGTATTTACATTCACCTCCACAACTCACTTGTGCGCGTACCGCACAATGCTTAACTTACAGCCAAAGAAGGATTAACATTATACGAATGTCCTTCAACAACAGCGTTTTATAAATACGAGCGTTTCCTTCGCAGGTGGCACCCGAATCGCATACGGGGCGCGCGCCCTCGTTGAGGGTGGGTGGCAGTGCCTCCCCAAGACTGTATTCCCGGGAGGGGTGCTGGTGGGGGATACGGCGGGCTTCCTCAATGTGCCGCGGATTAAAGGAACTCACAACGCAATGAAGAGTGGTCAGTACATTTTTTTTAATGTTTTAATAGCGAGACGAGCTGGTCGTTTGTCTGATGGTAAGCGTAACGCCGGCCCATAACAACTGCAGTGCCACTTTGAAACACAAAGTCCTACGCGGCACTGCAGCGCGCCCGCTAACCTGAGACATTAGGCATTAAGTCTCATAAGCCCAGTCATTTCACTGGATACTCTGCTCATCAAACGGAACACAGTAATGCTTGCACATTACTGCTTGGCGGCTGACTTCACTCACAAAGCGGTGGTACTAACCCAGACGGACACTCACAGAAGAGTTAGTCCTACCACTAAATAAATAAATAATAAATAAATAAATAAACGCTTACACTCATACCCCCGCACTAGGATTCCCTGTGTCGCAGGTGGCATGGACACACACAGATACACATCACAAACATCCAAGACCCGAGAACAAATTTTATGTTTACACAAAATCTGGCCCGGCCGGGAATCGAACCCGGGACCCCCTCGCTTTGCAGGCAGAGTTACTACCAACTTAGCTACGGAGCCGTCAAATAACCACTAATTGTTAAATTTCAGGTATGTTGGCAGCTGAAGCCGCCATGGAATACATAATCTCTGGAGAAGCGACCCATGAGAATGGAATCACGCCTACTCTGTACGAAGATAAGCTAAACGAATCCTATGTATACAAAGAACTTAAGGTTTGTTGATTGAATGTAATTCATTTTTTTATTTTTCAATAGGTTAGTTTTGTAGGTTTGTTAGTGGGAGGACTAACTCTTCTGCGAGTGTCCGTCTGGGCTGTTACCACCGCTTTGCTCGTGAAGTCTGCCGCCAAGCAGTAGTGTGCAAGCATTACTGTGTTCCGGTTTGATGAGCAGAGTATCCAGTGAAATTACTGGGCTTATGAGACTTAATACCTAATGTCTCAGGGTAACGAGCGATCTGCAGTGCCGCGCAGGCCTTTGTGTTTCAAAGTTGTGGGTGGCACTGCAATTGTTATGGGCCGGCGTTATGCTTACCATCAGGAAAACGACCAGCTCGTCTCGTTACCAAATAACATAAAAAAAAGGTTAACATTTGACGTAGTAGGTAGTAAGACCTCAGACTTAGATGATTCAGAGAATTATCTAACAGGACGTTATCTGACTATTGAATGATCGGCCCGTAGTCTAATAAGCCCAGTAATTTCACTAACTCAACAAGCCGGGACGCAGTAATGCTTGCACATTACTGCTTGGCTTTATGTGGTGAGTTTGTCCGTGATATGTGTAATTGAAGTATTGTCCGTGTTTTTTTCCAGCAAGTCCGTAACTGCCGGCCGTCTTTCCACACAACCCTGGGCCTATACGGTGGCGTGGCCTACTCTGGGTTCAGCACCTTGTTGCGAGGGAAAGAGCCTTGGACCTTCAGCCATGGGGGTGAGACGGTTTTTTTATTCTGGATATATACAATACAAGTACATAAAATTGAAGTGTCTGTTTGTAATATCAAAATAACAGCTTTTTACTAAATGCATATGAAAGTATATACGGTACCTACAACAAAAACACAATTTTTTAAATTTTGTCTGTCTGTCTGTCTGTTTGTTCCGGAACCGATTTTGACGGGACTTTCGCTGGCAGATAGCAGATGTTACAAGGAGTAATTTAGGGTGAAGCCGCGGGGCACAGCTAGTTGCATAATAATATTAAAAAAATAATTTGCAGGTGCGGACCACGCAAGATTGAAGCCAGCCAAAGAAAGCACCCCCATCGACTACCCCAAGCCGGACGGAGTCATCACATTCGACCTGCTGTCTTCAGTTGCCTTGACAGGTTTGTCTATACTAATTACTAATAATAAATATAAAGAGGTAACGTTTGTTTTCTTGTTTCCACCATCGACATACTACCCTAAAGAAGTGCAGTGACTGTCATCATTTTGATCCGATCAAATTTTCATACATGAAAATGGGCAGAACATAAAATCCCATTATTAGGTTTGAAAACTTGAATGGATCAAAATGAAATTTTTGTTTAACCTTTGTAATGTTATTATCAGCAAATTCACCGAATGCGATTTTTCATAATTTTATTAAGTGATTGTTTATCTTCAAAAATGTTGAGATGCGCGAGCGAGATAGCGCGCGCCGAATTCTGCCCTTAAAAAAATGTTTTTAATGTTTCAGGCACAAACCACGAAGCGGACCAACCTCCGCATTTAACATTGAAGGACGACTCTATCCCCGTGACCAGGAATTTGGGCGAATTTGACGGACCAGAGGCTAGGTTCTGTCCTGCGGGTATGTCTAACTTTCTCGTACTATGATTATATAAAGAGACGAGCAAGTATTTTTTTGTGAGATTCTTGCGATTTTATTTGTTACTTTTTTAATGTTATTTGATAGCGCGATGAGCTGGCCGTTTGCCTGATGGTAAGCATAACGCGAGCCCATAACAATTGCAGTGCCACTCAGAACTTTGAAACACAAAGTCCTGCGCGGCACTCAAATTTGTCGTATACAGCGTGAGTTTTTATTGGTATGTTATCCCGAAAAGGGGTCAATGTACGCCTGGAGGTCAACAACATTTGTTTTACGAGTTTTTTAAATTCGGAATTTTTTCATTGATGAAATGTAATTTAAAGTTTACGTCATAATTTTACTAAAGAATTTCCGGGCAGCCCTAGATCAGCTGATTCACTTGAACTATGTTGAACTTTGTTAAATGATAATGTTGATTAGAAGTGACTTACAAAAAATGCAGAAAATGCCGCGCACTTTACGTTTGAAGTTGATTTTTTTTTGTAGGGTTATTTGGAATGACGTATTTCCAAGGGAGGTTTTCACAACTTGTCGACAACCATGGTCCTAATCACCCCCTTCCGGGATAACATACCATATCAAACTCACCCTGTATAAACATATTCTGCAATTCTCTGTGACTTTGTTACAGGTGTGTATGAGTTTGTACCAATGGAGACTGGGGACGGACAAAGACTGCAAATAAACGCACAGAACTGCATACATTGTAAGTATACGGTTTTAGAACTTGATTAAGATCACGTGGGCGAGGATCTATACTAGCAGATGGTTTTTCGATACATCATTCATTATCATCAACTGGGAGACGTCCGCAGATACTATCTAAATGAAGTTTAAAGTGGTCCGATTTTCATACCATCGCATTTTTCTGAATCATGATTCATGATGTATATGAAAATCGAACCACCTTTACATGCACGGCTGCGTTTAAAGTAATGATTAATGAGCCCCTCTTAAATTGTAAGTCTAGCTTGGAGAAGGAAAACAACGTGAGCGAGCATAGGCATTTTCTAGCGCTCACCTGGCTACCAACCACCGTAAACTTGAATATCTTTCGCTAATTGGTGTATTCAAGCAGCTGTATTGATAAATACATTTTAATTTTCAGGTAAAACGTGCGATATCAAAGATCCCTCACAGAATATCAACTGGGTGGTGCCTGAAGGGGGTGGCGGCCCGGCATATAATGGCATGTAATATTATGGAAAATATATCTTATGTTTGGAACTGTGCTATTGTTAGTACTAGGAGTGCAGGCGTACAGAATCGGCCAGTTTATGGTGGCCAGTTTTTTCGACCAATTTTGTCAATATGTCGGCCCATTCTTGGCGGCCAGTTTATGGCAGCTGAAATTTCCTAGCAATGAAGGCGCACCACTTTTTAGTAATAGGTACTTAACAATCTGTCGATGGCCATTGGTCAGTTTCCTGCATAGACTTACTTTTTTTTTCTTGACCGCATTGGTTCACTATACGGTAGGGTTGCCAGACCTAAAAATTATAAAAGAGCTTGCAAAAAGAATTCTATTTTGGCAGGACATCTGACCCATATACTGGACATAGTAATGTTTATTTGTACGCAATCATGCAACATTATAAGTACAATAATAAAAAACATTCTACATTTAATTGATAAAAAAAATATATTTTCAATTATGTATTCAATTATGTTTTTCTATGTCCTACAAAAAGGAATAATAACTTAATTTTTTTTACTATGAGGCATGTGTAGTATAAAAAAAGTTCAAGAACAATGAGATTTTGTTCAGCTATTATAAAGGTATCCCATTATTGCCAAGTATAAAAAATCAACGGTCTTACCACAAAAATTTAGACACCTTAAATATGTCCTAAACGAATCTGCGTATAACTCTTAAACATGCCTTAGTCGCGTGCAACCACAACCTTTGATTTAAGAAATGTCTAATCATTATCTAGCTTAGTTCCGTTGTGACATTTCTACTTGTGAAAGTTAAACTTTTCGACACAGTCTAGCTAAACAGGCGTCTAAACGTTGATTTTTGTGGTAAGTCGGATAATGTTTAACTATGCAATATATAAATGCTTGCTTATAGCACCTCTTTCTGTTTGGAAGCCAGTTCTTATATAATATTAAAAAGACCCCAAATTATGTTTCAGACTATAATGTATATGGCTCATATTAATAAACAGTGTTAAAGGGTGGTATAGTTAAACTATGCTTTGTCTTTGTTATTATTTAACAATTTCAAACTGAATCGAAAGGGACAAAACATTGTTTATTCAACCGTTTTTTAATTATGTCTATTAATAAGATCCTGTGTATATAATTCTTCATTTTACATTAATTCGCTTAAAAATATTGACAAGTTTTGTTATCGATTGTACCAGCGTTGTAAATTTGACTCACAGACATTTAATGTCTGTTATTTGACTAAATTTTTTGATATTACATTAAAATATTTACAATAGTTGTTTAGTTATAAAAGAAATGTCAATAATATTGTAATTTGTACATAAAAGAGTTGTATTTTGATATTCAATATATTTTATGTGTAAATACAATTTTAATCGTAAAGTGTATGAATGCTTTTTTAAATTTATAGGAAATATTTATGAGAAACTGTGAGTGTTACCTCCATTTAGAGTAAGCGTTAATTATATACAAATTAAAAATCTATTTTGAATAAATGTTTATCTTGTTTTATTTTTATAGAAAATAGATATTAATTAGGTGGTAGAACTAACTCTTCTGCGAGTGTCAATTGCTTAGTACCTTTCTATCTGTTGAATGTCAATAAAAAGACAAATTCGAAATAAAACGTTTATCAAAAATCACAGCACAGTCACAAAGAATAAGAAACACGTATTCATCAAAGCACAATTAAGAACGCTAACAGAAACGCATAGAGTACATATATTATGTGTCGATTCTGTCGTTTCATACCTAAATTTAGTCTCTCTCTCTTTCTAATCCATAACATGAGAAAGAGATAGAAGATGTATGACTGATCTAAATTCTAGTTTTAGAGCGAAATTTACACGAGAGACAAGCAAGTGGAATAACTTGACAGATCTAAAATATATTCCAGCTCTTTCTCATTGTTCTGTATTCATGTCAAACATCATAGGTTTTCTGTAGCAAGTATAGTGAACACTGTGAATGACGTATGCATCTGCGAATGAATGAACTACTTCCGTCTTCCAATAAAAAAAAAATATTTTAGACACTCTCTCGCTTCTCGTCGCTTGGAACGTGTGCCCGGCCATCATGGCGTTCTAAGTTATTTCTCGTTTTCGTGGTAAAGTCCTATCTTTACCGTACTTAGTGCCACTTGTCGAGGGCTTCACCCTACCTGTCGATCAAACTATCGAAAATTATCGTAATTCGCCATCATATCAGTGTCTTAGAAATTGTGCAAATCTCCACGCCATCCGCCGGTCAGGTAAACCCCCTAGCTTAACTGAGGTAAGTCGATGAACCAAGGTGAGGTGAAAGGGTCCCATACCGGCTAAAACCACCCCAAGGAAACGATTGGTGAGTTCTGCACAATATAATTTACCCCTTTCGGATTTTTCGTTATCGTCGTCAAAAATACAGTCCACTCTTAACTTTCTCGGTATAAGAACATCCATTATCACACATTAAATATTTTGGTCCGTCGAACCGGATTTCTTAAACAGTCCGTATTTTTCGTATTAATTTGTGATTTATTTGTGTAAAATATCCCATTTTAGGGTTATTTTTATTTATTTCGTGGGTACTATTTTAGCCATCTACCCATCAGTAAAATATCGAGTCATCCATTTTAATTTAATAATTCACGTTCACTTCGTAGGTAGTTCGTTCGTTCGTGTTTATGCTTTCGTTCTTAGTGTTCATTTGTTGTTTATGTTATCTGTGATTCAGTGTTCAATTTGTTGTTTATGTTATCTGTGATTGCGTTATATCAGCTCTGGTAGAAGTTGTCGTTCACGTTCATTCGTTCCGTTCTCGTAAACATTTATTATTTTGCAAACAAATAAGCTTATTTTGTCGTTTTCGAAACTTTTTCTTTGCAAATAATAGTAGTTTTGTTCGTAAATATTCGCAATGACGAGTGACAGTGATACGGCAGTGGCAACCAATCCTGATATGAACAGAATTGCGCGTGAATACGCGGTAGCACGAGCAGAATATTTCGCCGGTTGTGATACAATAACATTAACTTTAGAAGATATCCGCCAACTGGAAAGCCAGTTTCATGAAGCTCAAATGAAAGTGTTAGCCCGTATACACCCATTGTCGCGAAGTGACGAGATGTCAGTAACTTTTGCGTTTGAAGAAGTTGTCGGCAAACTTAAAAAACAACTTCAAGACAGGGATATTAAACCTGTTAGTGTAACAACAAAATTGGACTCCATACAGGCCCGCTTACCTAAAATAGATATTAAAAAATTTGATGGGACTATGGAACAGTGGGTGTCCTTTATTGGACTTTTCAATTCTTTAATACACGAACGAAATATAAGTAACGTGGAAAAATTACATTATTTATTGTCGAGTGTGGAAGGTAAGGCATATGATTTAATTAAAAATTTTCCCCTTACAGAAGCAAACTATATAGATGCATATCAGCTGTTGCATAAACATTATGACAAGAAAAGGCAAATTGCTACTCACTATTATGAAAAATTAATTAATTTTGAGCCAATTAAAACCAAATCTGCTTTTGAGCTTGAAAGATTACATAGAACATTCTCAGAAAATTTATCGGTATTGGAAAAGTATTCCCTTCCAGATAAGAACTTTATGTTGTTCCATTTATTGTGGTCAAAGTTAGATAAAGGTTCCCGTGAAGCTTTCCAATTAGATTTCAAGAGTGATGAAATTCCTGCATATACTCAAGTGCAGACTTTTATTGAACAACAGTATAGAGCCTTAGAAATGTCTAATGTTATGGTGACTAAACCTGTTGTAGCTAAAGGTTATCAAAATAAACCTGGTAGTCAAACAAAACCCAAGGCATCATTAGTTGTTTCAACTTCTACATGTATTTTTTGTTCTCGCCAGCATCACAATCTCACAGCCTGTGAGGGATTTTTAAAATTAGACCCTGTGTCACGATTTAAATTTGTTAAAGAAAAGGGGCTTTGCATTCTGTGCTTCTCGAACACTCATCGAGTGAAAAATTGTCGTTCTTCGGTTCGTTGCAGTACATGTAACTTTTCGCATCACACTCTACTGCATTTTGAAAAATCGGCACAGACAACATCCCCTCAGACATGTGATGCAGTTGTTGATAGCAATAAAAATATTGTTTTGACTTCAGTAACTGACAGTAATACTGTGCTCTTTTCGACTGCTAGGGTTTTGGTTCGTGATAGCTCTGGTAACTTCCAGCCAGTAAGAGCCTTGTTGGATTCTGCAAGTGCCTGCAATTTTATTTCCCAACATTGTGCTACCCGTTTAGGTCTTAAGATAAATGAAAATGACCAGGTTGTAAGCGGCATTGGCCACTCAAATACTGATCCTATTGGCTCACTGTCATGTGAAATGAAGTCATCTAATAGTAACTCATCGCACACTTTTCGATTTAATGCTCTCGTTTTACCATCTATTTGTGCAGACCAACCCTCTCGTTGTATTGATTCGTTGCATTGGTCTCACATAAAAAACCTGGTTCTAGCTGATCCTGATTTCGCCATCCCAGGCCCAGTTGATATGTTGCTTGATGCAAATATTTTCGTTTCGTGTTTGTTACCTGGGATCAAGCACGGTCGTCCAGGGCAACCTGTTGCATTAAACACCCAGCTGGGCTGGATATTGATGGGTGCTTGTGATGGAAGCGGTCCATCACATACTTCTCGTTGTCGCAGTGGTACTTCACCAAATTGTCTGTTTGTATCCAACATTAGTTTGGATAATTCCCTCAAAAAATTTTGGGAAATTGAAGAAGTCACTGCGAAAACAAAGTTTGTCTCGAAAGAAGATGAACTTTGTGAAAAATATTTCGTCGAAAATCATTATCGAACTAAAGAAGGTAGGTTTGTCGTGCCGTTACCCTTTAGTGATTCGTTTGATAAACCAACGTTCAGCAATTCTCGTGAGGTTGCTCTACGGAGATTATCGTCTGTCGAGCGTCGGTTTCAAGTTAATCCCGACTATAAACAGGCTTATGTTGCCTTCATGGCAGACTATGAAGCTCGTGGTCACCTTGAAGAGGTAGAGCCCCCCTCTACTAAGGATGGGAAGTTCTATTACATACCTCATCATGGAATTCTGAGGCCTGATTCGGTGAGTACTCCACTGCGCGTGGTCTTCGATGCTAGTGCTCGGGATGCTTCGGGAAAGTCCTTGAACTCTGCTCTCCTTCCGGGTCCAAAGTTGCAAACCCACATCTTTGATCTCTTACTGCGCTTTCGGTGGCATGCAGTAGTTTTCACTGGCGATGTTCAGCAGATGTACAGACAGATTTTGGTTCCGGACGAAGATGCGGAGTATCAGCGTATAGTTTGGCGCACTTCTCCCGCTGGCCCGATCCGTGATTACAGACTCAAAACTGTGACATACGGCGTTTCTTGTGCTCCTTTCCAGGCTCTTCGTACAATGGCTCAACTCTCTGTGGAAGCCGCTGAAGAATACCCAGCCGCTTCTACCGTGTTGGCTAGAGACCTTTATGTCGATGACGTCGTGACCGGAGCAGACTCTATCGCGAGCGCTCTACAACTCAGATCAGAGCTATCGGAAGTTTTGTCGTCTGGTGGTTTTCATCTGAGAAAGTGGACCTCTAACTGTCAGGATTTCCTGAATGATCTCCCTCACGCGGATTTGTATTCGGAAAGTTTTAAAGGTTTTGAAGATCTGGCTGATGTCTCCTTAAAAATATTGGGACTTCTTTGGCACCCTCAGTCCGACACATTTGGCTTTCGAGCCAATGATGATCGCCGTTGCACGAAGCGTGTCATCCTATCGGAGATAGCTCGTATTTACGATCCGTTAGGGTTCCTTTCGCCTGTTACGTTTCACGCAAAATATATCATGCAACTTCTTTGGACTGCCGGTGTAACATGGGATGAAGATGTTCCCGAGGACGTCGCCTTGGAATGGTCTCGTTATAAAAACCAGTTATCATCGTTATCGTCAATTTCGATTCCTCGTAGGGTTGTAAAACCGTTTGTCGTGTTACAACTTCATGGTTTTTGCGATGCATCAGAGCGTGGTTACTGCGCCGTTATATATTTTCGTGTCGTCGACGCAGATGGTGCCTGCTCTGTTCACTTTTGTTGCGCAAAGACCAAAGTTGCCCCTCTTCGCAAGCTCTCCATTCCGAGAATGGAACTCCAAGCAGCTGTATTACTAGCTGACTTGATTAAATCTGTCGTTCAAACATTGGAATCATTTTATCGTTTTACTTATATTTTCGCATGGTCCGACTCTACCGTAGCTCTATCGTGGATAAAGTCGTGTCCATCCAAATGGAAAACCTTCGTAGCCAATCGCGTGAGCCATATCCAAGACATCGTGTCTCCCGAGTGCTGGGGACACACTAGCACCTTGTCGATGCCTGCAGATGTCGGTTCTCGGGGTATGCTCCCTACTGACTTCGCGCAGTGTGAGCTGTGGTGGTGCGGTCCATCATGGCTCGCAGAGTCTGAAGACTATTGGCATCACTCGTTTACTGCTTCCTCAACCCCTGTTGACCCAAGTGTCCAGGAGGAGCAGCGCATAGTTACCCTTCTAACTAATGTCGATGTCGACATTGTCGACCACCTTATTCATAAACACTCATCGCTTTCGACCTTAAAAAGGGTACTCTCGTATTGTTTTCGATTTTATCATAATGCTAAATTCCCGTCGAAAAAGGTTTTAGGTCCCTTGGAGGGGACGGAGATTCGTGATAGTTTCATGTACTTGATAAAACATGCACAAAGGACTTCTTTCGCTTCGGAAATTGATAAATTGAAGAATGGCTCTCCCAATTTGCTTCCGAAAACCTTGCGCAAACTCTCCCCGTTCCTCGATGAAGCGGGTTTCTTCAGGGTGGGCGGTCGCCTAGCTCATGCTAAGGTCGACTTCCACGTGAAGCATCCGCTGCTGTTATCGCGTGATCATCGATTGACTTCGCTGATCATTCAGGATTACCATAACCGATTTATGCATCCTGGTGCTCAGACCCTTCAGAATTTACTTGCGCAGGATTTCTGGATTCTTTCGCCAAAGCGAGCCATTCGCGCTATCGTGTCCCGTTGTGTCAAGTGTTTCAGAGCGAATCCTCGACCTGTTTCCGCCCCTCTTATGGGAAATTTACCCCCCTTTCGTGTGAATCCTACTAAACCGTTTTCATGCTCTGTCGTTGATTACGGTGGACCTTTCGACATAGCCTTAGGTCGTGGCCGAGGTGTCAGAACCTATAAGGGCTATATCTGTGTTTTCGTCTGTACGTGCACGAAAGCAGTGCACATTGAATTAGCTTCGGAATTATCGTCGGACGCCTTTTTAGCGGCCTTGAAGCGGTTCATCGCACGCCGTGGTCGGTGCAGTACAATCGTATCCGACCAGGGTCGAAACTTCATCGGTGCCAGCAATTATTTGAATGCTGTCATGCAAAAGGCTGCCACTTCACAGGAGATACAATTCTCGTTTAGCCCTCCTGGAAGTCCCCATTTTAATGGGCTGGCAGAAGCCGGAATCAAGGCAGTAAAAACGCATTTGACCCGTGTTATCGGGGCTCAGCGTCTGACGTTTGAAGAGTTTTATACTGTTCTCTCCCAAGTCGAAGCAATGCTCAATTCTCGTCCACTCACCCCTCTTAGTTGCGATGTTAATGATTTCTCGGCTTTAACACCTGGCCATTTCCTTACCATGGAACCTTTGTCGGGCTTACCAGAAGAAAATTTCGCGGATCAGCATGTCAGTATCCTTCATAGATGGAAACTGATCCAAAAAATGCACCAAGATTTCTGGACTAGGTGGCAGATCGAATACATTCACACCTTGCAGCAACGCGCTAAGTGGAATAAAGCCCATGACAATCTTGCTGTGGGTACTCTAGTGCTTATTGTCAACGAGCAGACAAGCTCTCTTAACTGGAATTTGGGAAGAATTGTGGCTCTACATCCTGGAGCAGATGGTATTTGCAGGGTTGTTACTGTACGAACTGCTTGTGGTGACTACAAACGCCCTGTCGTTAAGCTCTGTCCTTTGCCTATCGCACTTGACAGTAATTAAATTGTAATTTTCTCGTTCTCGTTAATTTTAAACCCTTTTATCGTAAATTTTAAAATTTAATTTGTCGTTTTCGTTCGTAGTTTTAATATAAAAAATAAATTAAAATGCAAATTTTACTGTCGTCTCGTATTTTCGTTACTTTACTAAATGTTATGTACATTTAGGTGGGCGGAATGTTCTGTATTCATGTCAAACATCATAGGTTTTCTGTAGCAAGTATAGTGAACACTGTGAATGACGTATGCATCTGCGAATGAATGAACTACTTCCGTCTTCCAATAAAAAAAAAATATTTTAGACACTCTCTCGCTTCTCGTCGCTTGGAACGTGTGCCCGGCCATCATGGCGTTCTAAGTTATTTCTCGTTTTCGTGGTAAAGTCCTATCTTTACCGTACTTAGTGCCACTTGTCGAGGGCTTCACCCTACCTGTCGATCAAACTATCGAAAATTATCGTAATTCGCCATCATATCAGTGTCTTAGAAATTGTGCAAATCTCCACGCCATCCGCCGGTCAGGTAAACCCCCTAGCTTAACTGAGGTAAGTCGATGAACCAAGGTGAGGTGAAAGGGTCCCATACCGGCTAAAACCACCCCAAGGAAACGATTGGTGAGTTCTGCACAATATAATTTACCCCTTTCGGATTTTTCGTTATCGTCGTCAAAAATACAGTCCACTCTTAACTTTCTCGGTATAAGAACATCCATTATCACACACTCATGTTCTTATTTAGAAAGAGAGATAGAAACTCAAATTAGGTTTAGGTATGGAATGACAGAATCGACGCCATTATAGTTGTTGATGAAAGATTTATCAAAAATCACTGCACAGTCACAAAGAGAAACGCGTATATATCACAGGACAATTAGGAATGCTAACAGAAACGCAGAGAGACGATGCATTCCCGCTGCCGATGCCTTCTCACTTCTGCTATCAAATAGACTCCCATCCCTTAGAATAAGTCCACTGTGCTCCATTTCTCTCAGCATGGCCGCCGTGCGTGTAGGAGCCTGGCTAACCTCGTGCTTGGTCGTTTTGGACTGAAAACGATTTTTCTTGTAGATTTTTTTTTACATGACTAGCTGCCCGCGGTTTCACCCGCGCGGAGATATTGGATTTCAAGGGTTTTATTTTTTTGCGCGTAACCCTAATTCTTTTACTATAATAAAAGTAGCCTAAGTTCCTCCTTATAACATCAGCTATCCAGTGAGCTAGCCAGTGAAAGTCCCGTCAAAATCGGTCCAGCCGTTTCGGAGATTACCCGGAATAGACACAGACAACATTTTTCAAAATGGTTGTTTTGTTATAGGTACCGTATATACTTTCATATGCATTTAGTAAAAAGCTGTTTTGATATTACAAACAGACACTTCAATTTTATTTATTTGTATAGGTAGATTATTTTCTACTACGTCGCAGAACTGCGCAGAACTGTCAGATTTACTGCCTGACCACTGCAGCTTCTACTGCGCTGTCTAGCCCGATGTTTTTACTGATATAATAGTCGAAAATAATTTTAATTTCGTGCATTATTGGTCAACAGAGTAGGTACTAGCTGTTTAATTTTGCTTTTCGCTTAGGAGTCAGCTTCATTGTCGATGACGTCAAGTCGAGCAAGTTTGCCTTCTTATAGCTCGTAGGTAGGTCTCACTTATTTATGGTGATGTAATAAGGTAGGTACCTTTGACATATGTAGATTTTGTAGACCAAAAGGGAACTTGCGAGGAAGGGATGTCCGTTTCACTGACAATGTCTGCAACTAAAATGAATTACAAATCAAGTTTATCTGTAGTGTAGTTACCTACTACGTAGCATCCTTAAGACAGGAGTAACAATAGAGGGGAAAAAATTATAGTTATTGGGTTTTCTTTTGATCGCTACCTCACCTGATGTTAAGCGTTTGAGAAGATGGGCAGGAAACTCGTCGTTGGAGATATCAAGGATTATTATGACGCACGTAGCCATTTAAAAAAAATCTGATATTAATTAAAAAGAAACCTCAGTTAGATCCAAGTTCTTCTTATCATACATGTTGGGAGTCACATGCTGGATAAACTCTTCCATGACGAACCGCGCTCGCGCGATCACCGGGTCGAGGTTCCTCATGTGCTTGGCTATCTGATTCGGTCTGGACAGGACCAGATACTTCGACACCTGTAGGGTTGTAAAGTGTTGATCAATTTTCCCCTAAAAATCAAAGGATAAAATCCGCCCTTCATGGGAGAGGCCAATGGTCAGCAGTGGATTTTTTCCGGTTGATGGTGCTCCATGTTCAGTGTGATTCCACTATTTGCATATCACAATCATCAACCGCCGAAAGAAGTCCACTGCTGAACATCTAACCTATCAATAGTAAACAATTAGGTATGTTAAGACTTAAGAACTACGTAAGTATTAGAGTTGCCCGAAAGCCAGAAGATCACTTAAGATCAGGGCAGATCGTAGTCGTTAACCATACAAAAGTAAGGAGAACAACCTTGGTGACAGGACACCACCCATTCTTATCCACCGTCGTAGGGTCGGTGGCGGCCATCCAACACATGGCTAGTATCCTCGGGAAAGTTGCATGAGGTTCTCCCATCATCACTCCGGCTGTCTTCACCAGGGAGTCGAGGTCAGGCTCCGCTTCTAGTAAAGAAGTTTCTACGAGGAGTTTCGAGCGGATGAGCGCTTGCATCAACTCCACGATGAGGGTGCCTTCGTCACCTTCTAAGTTTCTAGAAAAAGTGAAGGAATTAGATCTTTAAAACTGTTTGCATTAGCAGTCTCCGATGATAAGGGAGTTGTTAGTTTAAACTGTTTCCCGTAACGGGTTCGATTCCTAAACCGGGATACAGCAGATTTTCACAACTTTTTCATGTTGTATGTTCTTATTGTTTCTTTTTCTATGGGTACTGGAAAGCCTAGTTAAGAGACTTGTATTTTAATTAAATGCATTAATTGACGGAGACAGGTTGGATACTGCCTGCTGAGTTTGAATTTGTATGTTTATCCTGAAAGAGGGTCAACCTACTTCTGGAGATCAACAATATTTGTTTTACGAGTTTTTAAAATTCGGAATTTTTCATTGAAGAAACGGCATTTAAAGTTTACCTACGTCCAAAATTTCACTACACAAGTTTCAGGCAGCCCTAGATCAGCTGATACACTTGACTTATGTTGAACTTTGTTAAAATTAGAAGAGACTTAGAAAAAAATCCAGAAAATACATCGCACCATAGGTAAGTTTGATGTGATTTTTCTTGTATTGAAATTTGGAATGACGTATTTCCAAAGTTCTCACAACATGTGGATAACCATGATCCCAATCACGCTCTTTCGGGATAACATAACAATTTAAACTCACTCTATTATATATCTCAAAGCTCAATACGTACTTTAGTAGCTCCAGCATTAGCCTAGCTACTTTTCCAGAAGCCGGTTTTGCATAGTTGATGCAGTCTGACACCAGTACCTAAAAATATATGTTTATTTGATTAAACACAGAAAAAAAAATCTAACTTGTTGGTATATAAATAAAACTAGTATTAGGCACTGTAAGAATAAAGGTAGAACATGGTGTGGTGCTGTGCTGCTACGCTATGACGTCAGCAGCTATACCGTGAATCACGCTACGCCGTAGTCTCACCAGCGCTACGCAAGGGGAAGACGCGGGGAAGGACAGCAGTCCTCATTGAATTACGAGTGAAAATAGACGTGTGTCGATTATTCAAACCGAGTTGTCTCATTTCTGGACCTAACAGTACATTATTTCAAACGTGGCTAGCATTTGATCATTATATCACCTGAAATAAAATAAAGATGAGGTTAAGACAACGAAAATAGGCCTTAGGAAGAGTTCTAACAGACACAGTTGGGACTTATGATACATTCGATTTCTCAGGACCTTACCTTACCTTAGGATATTCAAACTGGCAATGTCAGTAAATTGTTGACCCATCATTTGATATAGAGTAATATCACGTTTTTATATCCGTGGCTAATAAGATATCTACGCGTTGGTGAAGCGTAAATGGTTGGGTGCCTACATCATCCGAGGAAATAAATCTACAGAAGCATTCAATTCAATTCCTGTATTACAAAGTAGTTGTAATCATACGTACGTACAATCGTACATAGGTACCTACTAGGTACTTACCTAGGTACAAGTTAACTCCTAGCAAAGTTCCGACACTCTGAATGCCATAATGAAGGTGGGCAGAAATAAGACGCACCTGTACCGGGACAGCAGCCTCCGTCTGGTAGGCGAGCGCTAGTTCCCTCTGCCGCGCGTCCTCAGCTGCCAGCCAATCCAGTGTGAGTGCCGACCGGTACTCCGCAATACCAGAAATGGTAGACCGGGAGTGGTTGTACGGGTAGAAGAAATCTGAGATAGCTGTACACTGAAACTCAAGGGAAATTATATATTTGCATTGCCATTCAACGTGGCAATACTGCCAGTATTTTGGGAACATTGTCTACTGGTAGCGGATTATTAGATTAAGTTTGTAAATAGATTTGTGTGTATATTATCATATAAATTAATTAAGCATCTACAAATAAGTTTTATATTGTGCTCATTTTCATCATCACCGCATTCACCATCAGCCGGAAACGTCTACTGCCGAACATCAGCCTTTACCGGGACCACAACACCCGGCAAAGTCAACGAACATTTTCTTGAGTTGTTTTACGTTGAGCTTCAAACTACCAAACACCGGTTGGACGTTTAACTGATCTTAAGGCGGGGCTAAAGCAACACGTCCGAAAAAGTCCTGTTTATATATTTATGCGAAATCTCGGTTTTCGTAGATTTACAAGCAAAAAAAAAATACAGTAGTATAGCCAAGTGTTTATAGAATTATATATAAAAAATATGTAGAAATTGCCCAGAATCTTGGAAAAAAATCGCAAAAATGTCCCCGAAAATATTATTTTCTCTCGAAATGCTCAATATTTTGAGTCAACTATCGTCTTTTTTGTAACAAAAAAAGAAAAATTAATCATCTAAAGTGATACACAACATAATATGTAAAAATATCTAATGTATATGGTGTCTCTTTTTCTTAATTAAATAAAAACTACAAAATAACCTTTAACTAAAAGCAAACGCATCGCCATTGTTAAATTTATTTCAGTATAAAAGAATTAGACCTAGAGAAGCGCCTTAAATCAGTCCAGAGCACCTATTTTTTAGAAACTAATAAAAATATTTTGAATAAATTCTTGCCCACAAAGATTAATACGAATAAAGTTTCTCAAACGCTAGAGGACCCTTGGCCACCCAAATTGATCTAAATTCTTTGAAGTCCGAAATTAATTACCAAATTTAAGATACAAAGTATGTAAATAAGGAATAAGCATCAAACAAAGAACAGAAGTCGTTTCAAAGTCGAATTAGATATCTGGAGAAACTTTTTCAATTCGGTCTTCTTTGCGAGAGCCGAATGGCCGTGTTCTATAAACGAGTTTATGAAAATTCAACGTTAGACAAAAAGTTAAACATTTCGCCGAAATGTCGAGGCAGAATAAAATTTAGAAAGTTTCTATAACAAACGAGAATTATGGGAAAGAAGACGAAGGACAGTCTCCTCGTTACCATGATCAATGCAACTTGTTCAAAAAGTTGTATAGATTGTTGTGTATTCTACGACGATATTTAAAAAAATTAAAAGTGTCTTTGCAACAAATTCAAAGCCTACAAATGAGAATATTGAAGCTAAAGTAAAAATACGAAAGACGAACTAAATAAAGATTACTATCAACTTTTTAAACTATGTAAGATTTTGCCCGTAAATATAAAAGTAAATGATTTAATCCTATTGGAACAGTTTCAGAACAATATTCACAAGATTCAATATAAACAAGAAATAATGTTTAATTAACCTAGCCCTACTCGTAAAGCAGTGAAGCCACAGTTATGCCCAGGATTATAACCTTAAAATATTACTATGGAAAACGTACTACGAAACGGCGTAAGTACCAAAATTGCATATGAATGCATGTATTTTAGTGTATGTACCTATAAGTATTTATATGTATAAATACACCTCTTTATATGTCTGAATAGGTATATATGTACTTAAATGAATGAGATGAACATACATAATTATATAAATTAAATAATAAATATGTTTAATACCTATAAACTTACATAACTTAATTATTATTTTAATGAGTGTTGCCTCTGCCTACAAACTACTCAGTAGGTTGAATAAAAATAAAAAACAAATTATTTCTTACTTTACTACATTATAAAAGAAAAGCAGTATAAAATTAAATATAAAATGGCTCTACAGATATCGTAAAGCTTCAGATATAAGATAGGTATTTACAAGGAAGCGCGGTGGGTGTGCATAGCCACTTTACTGAAATTACCTTTCAGAAAATGACATCAAAATTATATTTGCGGTTCCCTTGTAACAAGGCCACTTTAGTTTCATCGGTTGGGTTTGGTAACAATTAATTTTGTTTTGATATTAGGTAAAGTAGACAAAACATTTAAAATATACAAATAAATAAAATTGAACTGTCTATTTGTAATGTCAAAATAACAGCTTTGTGATAAATG
Source organism: Crocallis elinguaria (assembly GCA_907269065.1). Taxonomy (NCBI): domain Eukaryota; kingdom Metazoa; phylum Arthropoda; class Insecta; order Lepidoptera; family Geometridae; genus Crocallis; species Crocallis elinguaria. Next base: position 9,065,036 of record OU026076.1, read on the forward strand.
CACATGAAAGTCTGTCTGTTTGCTCCGGCTAATCTCCGAAACGACTGGATCTTTTTTGACGGGACTTTCATTGGCAGATAGCTGATGTTATAAGGAGTAGCTTAGTCTACTTTTATTACGTGGGCGAGGCCGCGGGGCACAGCTAGTTTATAATCAAAATAGTACGGACACATAATATAGTTTGGATAATAACTCAAACCTTCGCGGCGTGTTCGAAGCGGCCGACTAATGCGTAGCGCAAGCCAGCCAAAAGGTTAAGTGTTTGGACTAAACAAATTTGCATCGTAAAAATGGTTAATAGACCATCAGCGCAAAATAGGGTGTTAGGTACGGGAGACTTTATTACTCGTATAAATTTTGCCCTCCTTTAGCCTTGTTTTGGGGGAGCTAAGTGAATTCCTTTCGAAGACAAATGACGTAGGAGCTCGGTTACCGTAGATTGAGATTTTACTGTATACCTAATACAACAAGTCATTGTAACAAAAGTTACATAAAAAACACGACTGCTCTAGCCAGTGTCTCTCGGGATGATGTAAGGATGCTAACGATACCCCATACATCCAAATCTGTTCAGGCCTTTACAAGTTATGGTGGAATAAAGAAATTCAAATATACAACCCTAAACATTTGGTCTAAAATTTACCTAATACTAAACCTAGGTAAGAACTGATTCATGCAGTTGCCAGAACACACCAACAGGTGCTTGGTGACGATTTTCAACTTGAGATTGGTAGCTACCCAGACGGGCACTAGAAAATTCCCTACCATCATGTTATGGTTGCATCACGAGTTTTTCCTTCATCAAAAGAAGGTCTTAAGATTCGAACCATCGACCCGGTCGACGTCTCTGCCAACTGAGCCATCGTTGGTTCAAAACACACCATCTAAACTGTGGTACATAAACATACCGTCACCCACAATATTGCAGATAGTAGCACTGTTCGATACATTTTATCCTCATTCTCTCATTTATTACTGAATATCACACTGAATTTGTATTATTTAAAAATATTTAATAATTTCATGTTGTGATAGAATTGTGTCACAATTGTGTTGCTGATATTTCGTCTTTCAACACATCTTTCAAAAAGAATTTGACAAGTGAATTATTTCACAGATTACTATATATGTAGAATTATTTTACCTTTGATACCACAAATTATATAGTTTGATACCTATACTATATACTCTTTGACCTATACAGTTCTAGCAATAATGTTCTGTGGTTCTAGCATAAACTAAATAAAGAGAGCAAAAGGAACGCATTATTGTGTCACTTCTGCTCTCTCTCTGTCTTGTGGTGCAAGGTAAGAGCTAAATAGACAACTTATTGATACGTCATCCTAGTTCTAGATTCATAAAATATGTAGTAAGAGTTTGACAATTGACATCATCCCCAAAGAGAATTAGCTAGCTACATATATTACAAATCTGTGGCTACATATATAGTAATCTGTGATATATGATTTGTGGATATATGCTAATCTGTGAAAGATAATATCATGTGGGTTTCTGAGCTTTTAGTTTAGTAAATTACCTATATGAGAAATTGATCATGAGTGAACCGAGCGCTCGGAGATGGATACGAAACTTTGTCATGTGTTGTTTTGGCTAGGTGTAATGGTAACGTCTTTTATATCATAGCTTGATAGTAAGGTATAATCAAGTGCTCGGCTGGTGGCACTTGGTGGAAGGAAAGGAGTAGTTAGTAGAGTACATAGAGTAGTAGATACTATATAGGTAAAGTATCACAAGTTTTTTTTATTCTATTTGGTAACGAGACGAGCTGGTCGTTTGACTGATGGTAAGCATAACGCCGGCCCATAACAATTGCAGTGCCACTCATAACTTTGAAACACAAAGGACTGCGTGGCACTGCAGTGTGCTCGTTACCCTGAGACATTAGGTTTAAGCCCAGTAATTTCACTGACTACTCTGCTCATCAAACCGGAACACAGTAATGCTCGCACATTATTGCTTGGCGGCTGACTTCACTCACAAAGCGGTGGTACCAACCCAGACGGACACTCGCAGAAGAGTTAGCCCTACCACTAACTAAAAGTGGGCCTATTCGCGTCGTGGCTTTTTATTTACTTTCCTTATCTCTACATTTACTCATTCACTGTGATGCTTCTTGTTAACAACTAAGGCTTTTACAGTGTCCACCAGTGTCTTCTGAGGACTTTGAGACTGATCTCTCGGAAGACCACTGGACGTTCAGACAGGGGAAAAAGCAACAGGAAGACGAAATCCGGTGTTCTGCTGTGCGACCCTCGCCGAAAGACGTGATTAGGAGGTTTTACGCCATATTGCCATAGTAAGATAAACTATTTATGAAAGGGAAATACCACACACTGAATAATCTCGAAATTTTGAAAACTACATGACCTACGACGCTGAAATTTGACACGCGCATTTATCTTGAGTATACTCGTACTAGGTACTCATAAAGCTCTCTCTCAAACTCACTTACCCTAACATTCAGAGAAGAATCTAAGCGTGGCCTCACGCTTCTATATGTCGAAATTCTATACAATTTTGACATATGGAAGTTGGAAGTGTGATATGGAAGTAAAAATCATCTTTGAATCTTAGGCTAAGATTCAGAGACGAATCTAAGCGTAGACTTTTGCTTCAAACCTGTATAGAATTTTGACGTATGGAAGCATGAGTCCACGCTTAGATTGGTCTCTGAATATGGCCTTAGAGGTGTTAATGTATCTGATACGGTATCAAGTGAGCACGTAGGCGAGATAATAGCAGTGTTAAGTTACGTAGGGTACAGTATCAGATAAATTACGTTCTACACCTCTAAGTGTGCCTTGCTTTAGAAAGGACTTTAGGAAAGGAAGAAATTAATGGCGAAAGAGAGGTGAAGACGTGCGAACCCGGGATGGGCCGTTAGTCTATACTAATATACTAATAATATTATAAAGCAGTTAAGTTTGTAAGTTTGTTTGTTACCGCTAATCTTTAGAACCGCCGGCGCTGGTCCGATTCTAAAAATTCTACATTTTATTCTGATTCCACGTGGGCGAAGCCGCGGGCCGACGATAGTATTTAAAAGTAATAATAGACATGACTTTATGTAAAGGTATAGTGTATGGGCCGGGGAATAACAAGACTTACTTTGTATCGTGAAAATACGCTGTCAATTTGGGAATCACCACGCGGTGCGGGTGCTACCGTGGGCCGCATCGAGAAGAGAATAGATAATGTCTTAGTTCTTATTTTTGTTATTACTGTAAGTACTATAAGTCTGTGTGCAAGTGCTAGTCACCGCCTGAGATGGAACGGCAGACTATGACCAAATTCCTTCCATAATCGTCTTCCAGCTTCGACAAAGACCACTCAAACACGGCGTTCCTCCACAAGTACCGGGCCACAGTATACGGCATGTCTGAGTGTGACAACTTGCTGGACCGAGAAGTGGCGTACTACGCCGCTATTATCACTCCGCTGGTCTTCCTAAAGCAGTACAGAGACATGTGGTGTCTTTTGGAACGGGTCAGTAAAGTTTTAGAATTTAAAATTCTTCATTCACTCCCAGAAGACTGCTTAGAAAATTAAATGTTTCTAGAACACCCTGTATTTAAGGAATAATAATAAAAACTACTGCGATCAGCAATACTTCGGCAAAACATCCTATTTATCGTTGCAGAAATATCTGTTTCTATTCAGACTACCAGCAAAAAAATTTGCGTGTTATAGTCAAATCATGTTTCAAAAAATGCTTTATTCAAAAATATTTTCTAAAAATGTTTCAGAAACTTAAAAAAATTCGCAAAAACCCACGATAAGCTTTTTTTGTCTCAATATGCTGAATATTTTAGCGATAACTATCATAATACTTTTTGTAACCAAAAGAAAGTACATTTAATCATCTATAGAGATATGTAACAATGTTTAAACTTAACTCTCTATTTTTTAATTAAAAGAAAACAACGAAATAACTCAACTAAAAGAAAGCGCATGACCATTTCCAACCTTATTTCTTTACAAAAGGATTACACCTAAAGGTGCCTTATAACGGAGCCTTAACTACTAGAAGTGAGGCCTTCAGCCTATCAACCACGGGAGCTGTAAAATATAGTGCTAGAATTTTTTTTTATGTAATAACTTGTAATTTTAACAGTTTCAGAGAGCAATACGGCTGTACCAAATATCCCATCCAACAGAAAAGAGATCGGCACTGAAGCTACTTCAACGTCTGCGGTCGGTAAATCAAAAGGTATAGAAACATTGACGATCTTACCACAAAAAATTAAACACACTTTAAACCTGTGTTAAGCAGTGTTTAACTCCTAAACAAACCTTAGTCGCGTGTTTTAATATGAGCAACCACAAATCCTGATTCAAGTACCTATAGTGTCTAACCGTTGTCTAACTCCATTCTGTTGTAACATTTCTAATCATTTTAGACGATTGTCTTTAGACATTGTCTAGCTAAACAGGCGTCTAAAAGTGTTTTTTTTGTGGTAACACGGATAAACTTTATAGCAGGCTGATCTGCTAACCTTACCGGCTAACGACAATCGTCTTCGTTTTTGATTCCAAATCGATTAAAACCAGGGCTGGAAAGAGTTGCCTAGTGATTTCGTTCGTTCTAAAATGAAAACCAGCGAAAATATTAGACAATTCCTTCCAGGCGAAGACCTAGCGACAGCTGGTCTTAATCGGGTTGGAGTCGAAAGCGAACACGTTTTTGTTAGCCCGTAAGACCCCTGGCTAGCGACCACCCTCAAATTGAAAATATGTCGCCAAGCACGTATCGGTGTGTTCCGCCAGCTGCACTTGAGAGCCAATTCTAAACTAGGTTAAGCATTTCACAATCTTCGACCAGACCGTTGCTTAAGATCATGCGAGGAAGTAGTCATATGATAAACTATCGTATAAAGTTATAATATAAAAATAGTAGATTACGCAAGTGAAAAAAAAATTTAATTCGAAGGACTAAGTTGTATCCCGAGAGCAGCTAAGGATTCTAGAGTAAAATCCTGCGCGGAGCGAAGGGTACGAGGACCAATATGAAAGATATTTTCATGCGTTTTCTACTCTACTTTTTAGCATTGACTGCGAGAAAATTATCATCGATCGCTACCATGGCTTAGTTGGTTGAAGCATCTGGTCTAGATAACTCAGAAGACCAAATACCTTCGTCAGGGAAATTTTTGCCTGTTTTATGTTCCAGATAAGGTCTTTTATAGCAGATCTCCCAGGTCCGGCTATCGCCACGCGCACTACGCACTTTCAGGAAGAAGTTGAAGATCTTCACGACAAGAAGGACATTCGGTATTTGAAGGAGCTGATTAAAAATCTTGGTTAAAAATGTATCGAAGTTTATTTTCACTTTCGTCTTAAAATTATCTTATAGTAATTAACGTTTGTTACTTAGTACCGGAGAATAAAAGGTATATTTTTTAAATTGAAAATATATACAAAATTCGACACTTGCAAATGCCTTTTTTCTTTGGGAAAATTATCGAGATCTTCGGTCACAAACTAATTTTATTATCAACAAATCTTTCCTACTAATAAAATGAAGTGAATGAAAGTAGAATGAGAAAAGGATAGACTACATTTTAGTCTGTCAAATAAATCGCCTTCCCATTATTTTGGTTTGATATAATATAAATATTCTAGTTCATACATTGTAATGGATACTTACCATGATTATTGCACGATGCTTGCAACAGCGTCGAAATATCTGGAATACATACTGTATTCCCGTGAACATGATGCTTGTAACAGCGTCGAAAGATCGGGTGCTCATCGCTCAATAATAATCACAGTAAATATCCCCTTAATAAATAACCGTGAAAGTTTAAAACAGTGTTTATAAAATTTATAAACACTAAACACAATAGAATATCAAATATTCTGTTTAGGCATAGGTTTAAATTTTTAACTACAACGCTCCAGCGAATCTACGGGATGTTTCCTTGTCGCCTAACTAGGTTGCCAAACTGATTTGCAACGTATGTCAAATTTTACTACATTCAAGTTTTTGATAAGATTATATAATCAGCAAGCCATTCTGGAGTACGATCTGTCGGGAATTTGAAAGAAGTATACAATTCCTAGCAACGTTAGCGCGAACACGGCCACAACTAGCATTATTAACATCACTTCTATGTCGTTGCACGGTCTCTCGTATACATCACTTTTGAAGGTACATTCTTTTGTTTCACGAGGGAATGTTGGGTAAGTCTCCTGTTCTATATGTACGGAGTCAGCTCTAGATGAAAACGATATTTTTATCCAATTTCTGGTTTTATATGCATGTTGGTGCCAGGTGACGTAGCCGTTCATGTCGTGATCGACGCTTAGTACTTCTTTGATTTTCTCGAGGAAGGCCCTGAAAAATTGCAAATGTTATGTATGAACTACATGGGCCCCGCGGCTTTGCCCACATTACCTAAGTTACTCCTTATAACATCAGCATATATATATAAATAAAATAAATGTTTGATTTTGATACTAAGGATATATATAATTAAATATTTATTTTATTTTATTTATTTATTTAGTATTTTCTATTAGAATCCTTCGAAAGAAGCTTCGTATTGACGGTAAAAATGTTTTGTGCCTTACCTTGGCTGACAATAATATTTTTCATAAAGGCCTGATTTTATGTCATATTTCAGAATATTATGAATTACAGACAGTATTATATGTGCATTGCATGTGTCGTAGTCTTTAATGCAATCTGGTATTTCAAAGTATTTTGGATCTGGTCCCAGCATTACAGAATAAACATTTCCAATTTCCTGTAAAAATCGAATAATAATTATGTTACTAAAATCTATGTTAATTTGTATACTAATTTTAAGGTATTATCAGGCCTTTGCTAATAAAAAAAATAAAAAATAGCTTCACCACTTTAAGCAGGTGTTGACTCGCCAGCTACAGAACTGGGCTCTAATATGGGCTGCCAATATTATTACATACTCAAACAGACAATTAATTAAAATTAAATAAAATTAGACAGTTCGCTCTACAGAAGTTAAAACGCCGTGAAGTCACAGACTTTAATTTACTTTAAAGTCTGTGCGTGAAGTGTATAAAGAAAACAATTATTCAAAAATATTTCAAAACGTGGTCTAGAATCTTAAAAAAAACGTCGCAAAAACGACCAAGAACGACCAAAAGAAAGGAAATTTAAACGTCCAAGTCAATAGATATGTAAATAGTATTTCAATTTAATGGTTTCTCTTTTTCTTAATTAAATGAAAACTACAAAAAACTGTTCAACTAAAAGCAAACGCATCGCCATTTTCAATATTATTTCACTGCAAAAGGATTACTTATACCTAAAGATTGGCTTAATCGATCAACAACTGTATATCAAAACTAGTTGTGCCCCGCGGCTTCGCCCACGTAGCCTAAGTTACACCTAGTAACATCAGCTATCTGCCAGTGAAAGTTCCGTCAAAATTGGTCCAGCCGTTACGGAGATTACCCGGAACAAAGAGACAGACAGGCCGAAATTATTTCAAAATGGTTTTTTATAGGTTATTTATTTTAATATCACAGACACTTCAATTTTATTTATTTGTGTAGATAAGAGTAGTGGTTACGCTTACCGACCGTTTTTTACCCTTGGTACAACTCCGTGGCTCTCAGTAGTAGTCAGTAGTGCCTTGGGGACTTGGAGAACTGTTATTCCCTTCAGCACTAATACTCTTAGTTGTCACAGAAAAATATCCCACCAAGTAGGTAATAATAATAATAATAATCTAATTACAAGTAAGTGTAGAGCGAGTGTGGCCGAGCGGGAACTTGTGCGACTTTCAATCCAACGCACCCATAGTCCGTATCTCGACTCGGCCCGCACGCTCTAAAACGGTGTAGAAAAACATCGTGAGGAAACCGGCATGTTCAAGAACTACAAAATTCGAGGACATGTGACATCCACCAAGCCGCACTGGGCCCGCGTGGTGGATTATGGTCCATACCTCTCTCTCTGAGAGAAGGCCGGTATCCCAGCGGTGGGAGCGTAAGAGGCTGATAATGAAGTAAGTGTGCCTCATTGCATTTCATAAGAACAACTTACCCTCGCAGCTTTCTGAGCCACATTCTGGGACCAGGATCTTACCATCCACACCATGCCCTTCTTCAACTTTGACGCGTGGTTCAGGAATGGCCTGGCGTTTTCTTCAGCAACGTTTACTATAATTAATAGTGGGTCGGCCATGGCGAGAGATCTAAATACCTTAAAGTAACATAAATTTATTATATTAACACCCCAGAAATATTTATATAGGCTTACCTGTGTCTACGGAATCAGAAACTAAAGCTAAAGCCATGGTGACATATTACGCTGATAATATTTGTCCTGTCACTTACCAGTTCAAAGTCACAACTCGATATATGTGTTGGTATACAGAATTTTGAAATATATATAATGTTTTCTGTGTCAAAGAGTGATGCCAGCTCTCGTTCAAAGGCCTCGCTTGAAGGAGAATCATCAGTTATAATCGCTGCTCTCTTCAACCCTGTTAATTTTATTGCCTCCAGGAATGCGAACTTCATCTTTTCACTCGATTTGACCAATGACAGGGAATTATGAAACATGTCTCTAGGCTCAGTTGTATATAAATCATTATAAAATATCGTTGGTATTGTCAATTTTTTTGTTAATTTAAAGGGTTTACGTGCCAAAACAGCTATTGTACCTTTGGTGTTCTCATAATTACATTCATGTGTTTTCTTAAGTGATAAAACATCATGATCGTCTAATTTAATGTTATTATAACCAGCTCCACAAACAAAAACTTTAGATTTCAACCAATCTTCGTAATGAAAAGATTGTACTTTATCATAACTAAAATTTGATATAATTTCACGTAGTTCCGGATACTTGTATATGTTATTAGATACAAGTTTTACGTAGTGTTGTATTTCGTTAAATTCTTTGCATGTTTCTAAAACTTTCGTTTCGTTCTTAATTTCGTCTTTTTGTTCTGTTTTCTTTTTATTATTTTTATTTATGTCGATATTTGTTTTCTTCAGGGTAACGCTTCGACATACGAGCTGTGGTGGTATTTCGGATATTGTGCTTACGTTTCCAGCAAGCGTGAAATTGCGTTCTGAAATGCTGTTGAAGTTGTATCGATAGAAATCCTTGACGTATGGGTGTAACACTACTGCATCATTATCTTTACTGCAAAATAAAAACGTAAAGTAAAATATATATTGTGTTAAATTAAAATACAAAATTACTGAAATCTATGCTCATATTATTTTGAATATATATTGTACAGAATATTATAAACAAGTATAGTTTATTAACAAACAATATACCGCTAATTTCTGGAACCACTGGTCCGATCCACGCGTGCGAAGCCACGGTCAAAAGCTCCAATATTTAGACCCTTTTTTTAACGTCTTTAAAAATCCTCAGTGGATGGGCACATCCACTGCTGGGGCAGCGTTAGTGGTTATGTCGGACTCCGGCTAATTGAGGCCGACTACCAACTAAAAACCGATGTATGTTCCACTTCTACACCATAATGGGCTGTGGGCTCATGTTCATAGCCAAGCGCGGCCACGGCGACGTGCTTGTCCTATTGATGGAGCCCTACCCCCCATCGACATTATACTCCACATCACCGTATCCACGGCGAAATACAGCGCAGGAACACACGCGCCACCTCGAGGCCCGAAACAACACCCCGGTCTGGAGGGTAGTCACGCCACGCCCCGCATTTACCACTTTATATGGCGGGGATCGTGCGTTGGCACGCCAGGGAAATATCTAACTAATCTTAACCACCAAGCAACCTGCTGGCTCATTCGCATGTGCGAGAGACGGAAGGGCCGCCCCACCAGCCGTAGTCACCGTAGGCCTGCATAGAACCCCGCCAATACTTAGATTCTATCCTAATCAAATTTCTTTGCCTCTAGGGAATTAGGAACTGCGGGGACTTTAGTCCCAGTTTCCATACAATACACGGAGAGGGAACAAGATACTCGCGTTTTTTTAAAACAACGCTTTGTTCGCGTAATCTGCCGCCAAGCAGTAATGTGCAAGCATTACTTTGTTCTGGTGTAATGAGCACAGTAGTCAGTGAAATTACTGGGCTTATGAGACTTAATACCTAATGTCTCAGGGTAACGAGCGCACTGCAGTGCCGCGCAGGCCTTTGTGTTTTAAAGTTCTGAGTGGCACTGCAGTGTTATGGGCCGGTCGGCGTTATGCATACAATCAAATGACCTGTTCGTCTCGTTAATGGTATAAAAAAAACTTTGTTTTAAACTTTCACGGTTATTTACTGTTGCAAGCATCATGTTCACGGGAATACTCCCGGGGAATGTTCACGGGAGTATTCCCGTGAACATGATGCTTGCAACAGCGCCGAAATATCGGGTGCACATCGCTCAATAATAATCACGGTAAATATCCCGTTATAATGTGTGAGTAAAAAAAACTTTGGCTCCCAAAATGCACAATACAATAATTAACATTGGCTTAGGAATTAGTTTAAACAACGACTTACGGTAAGTTTAACTCATCCAAAACCTTCTCCAATGGACCATCTTCTATGTCCACTATATGTACATTCATTTTTAGACGAAGTAAGTCAACAAATCTTATCGGCGCTAATCTTTCATTTGTAAGACTTGTTCGCAAAAAGTAAACCATCGCTGTAGAATAACATAGCTTTAAAATTACTGGCAATTGAAACAATTTGTACTTAAAGCCCTAATCTTCTTTTTGTATTGAAATAAGGTTGGAAATTGCGATCCGTTTTCTTTAATTGAAGGTTATTAACCGACTTCCAAAAAAGGAGGAGGTTATCAATTCGTCGAGTATTTTTTTTTTAATGTTTGTTACCTCAGATCTCGGTCATTTATAAACCGAATTGGAAAATTCTTTTTTTATTTGAAAGGGTATACTTTCAGATTGGTCCCATAGAAATTTCATTAAAATCGGTTCAGTAGTTTGTCACTGAAGTCGGTTCTTCGCTTTTTTAAAGCAATTCTTTTTTGTTTATAAGAAAAAGAGACTCCATAAAGTTTAAAGTTTTTTGCATATATGTCTTTAAATGACTAAATTTCCTTTTTTTGGTTACAAAACATATGATAGTTATCGCTCAAAATATGCAGCATTTCAAGACCAAAGAAACTTTTCAAGGTCTTTTTTGCAATTATGAAAATGGACCGAAGGGTTTTTTTTACAAGATTCCGGGCCTTTTCTATATAACATTTTGTAGATAAGCTATAAGCTGATGATAGAAACAACGATGTGTACACTTACGTGGCATCTCATAACATTCATTACTACAATAACTGATTTGTAATAAACACAATTTTAAAAACAAATATGTCATTAATTTTCTCATTTTTATAATGTTAGCAGTTCCCACTTGGAACACGAAACAAATCAAAAAACTGTAAGGCAGTTAGTGTAATTGTAAGGAATATCACAATAATTGTAATAAATCAACTGTTGTCTACAGTGTCAACTTCAAAATAAACTTGACATGAACATAAATAAACATGAGACACTGGTCAACAGTTGCATGTATTTTCCTTATATTATCCCGTTGTGTCATAATATAGGTAGGGGCCTAAGTGTTTTGTAAATTTGAAATACATGGTATAATTTTATCCTTTTTGTTATAAATTAAACTTTGTAAAAGGAAAGTGCCTCTATTGTTGCCCATAGGGAAGTTGTATGAAAACAAATACCTACGTCCTACATAAATAATTACTGTGGTTGTACAGACTTAAGCGGGCGTATAAGTAAGAAACAAAAATTAAATAGAAATTAAATGATACTATAAGATTCTTTATATTACAATGAATAAAAAATGCATGACATTCATGTACTAAAACGCAGTTTTCCACGACTAAAATCAATAAAAGGCATGTTTTTTGTACAGCTTTACGACCCGCGCAGAACGTCTGACGTCACTAGTTCTGCCCAATTGGTATGGAGCGTTTTAGCACTCAGTATAGGGCGTATCTAACACTCGATTTTGACACTCGATTTTGACTCTCATTTTTAATGTTTCTAGCGTTCGTTTTATGTTTTTTCGATATAAACATTTGGTTCCCATGAGAAAACGAATTGACTGACATTATAAAAAAATGGAGGCAAATTTCTCATTCCCTGCATTCCTTGGCCAGCTCTTCACCCACGAGAAGACAGGAAGTGGTCCCGTTCATAACGCCTGGACCACATTTTTAATCTGAGAATTATTATCCTTTTTTATCTATATTAAAAAACTACTATCTCCAGGAGTCAGGATAATGAGTGCATTGAAGCGCCGCTTGTCGTGCAGGCCTAAGTCCTAAGTGGCACTGCAATTGTTAGTGGGAGGACTAACTCTTCTGCGAGTGTCCGTCTGGGTTGTTACCACCGCTTTGCTCGTGAAGTCTGCCGCCAAGCAGTAGTGTGCAAGCATTACTGTGTTCCGGTTTGATGAGCAGAGTATCCAGTGAAATTACTGGGCTTATGAGACTTAATACCTAATGTCTCAGGGTAACGAGCGCACTGCAGTGCCGCGCAGGCCTTTGTGTTTCAAAGTTCTGGGTGGCACTGCAATTGTTATGGGCCGGCGTTATGCTTACCATCAGGCAAACGACCAGCTCGTCTCGTTACCAAATAATATAAAAAAAAAAAATTGCTATGGGCTGCAGTTGTTACAACCAGGCAATAGACCCGCCTCCGTCCACTTGGCTCCTCTCTCGTTACCCAATAGTAAAACAAACACGATTTTCAAAAAGTTTTATTTGGGTTATTTGAATAATGACGGTTGAAGAAAAATATGAAACAAAACATTTGAATACAAGATACATCTTTATTGTCAGAAAAAAAATAAAAAATCAGTACCAAAATAAAAAGCCTCGTCGTTTGTTTTTCGTATAAAACGTATATTTACATAAACGATAAAAAAAACTACTATTTCTTCGTCTTGTTGTAACATGCTCAAGATAAAGTACAAAATAATGACATATCTAGAGATGTTTATATGTAAAGTATATACCAGACTATATATTGTAAAATTATTCACAAGGAACGCTTCTACTCTCGTCTATTTTGTTGATAAATAATGTGTTTTTAAGTTATTATATTTTGTAAAAGGTTTCGTTTAGAGGGAGACGTGACGGACTCCACTGAGCAGGGCTTGTTTGACCGCAATGCCGGCTTGGGCAGTGTTTTTGCCTGCTGCCACACTGTTCAAGAACTGAAACAAGCAGAAATCATTTTAAAAAAGCCGCCTGCGTAATTAAATCTGAAAAGAAAGAATGATATGTTATTATTTTTACCTTACGTCACTCACACAATTAAAACAAATCTAATGACACGTCATATTATTATGTTAAAATTCGTTAAACCATTTAGAGCGTGCCAAGGATATAGATACAATATACAATACGCTCGACAAATATTATCCTCCTTTAGAAAAATGTAAATGTACATGTTATCAAAAATGCAGTTGTTTTTAGGGTTCCGTACGTCGGAATGCAAATGGAACTCTCATAAGATCACTCGAGTGAGTGTCTGTCTTTCTTTCACATCTAATTTGCTCCGAATCTACTGCGGAAAAACCTCTATGGTCTATGGTCTATGGTTATTGTTAGTGGTAGGACTAACTCTTCTGCGAGTGTCCGTCTGGGTTGTTACCACCGCTTTGCTCGTGAAGTCTGCCGGAAGCATTATTGTGTTCCGGTTTGATGAGTAGAGTAGCCAGTGAAGTTACTGGGCTTATGAGACTTAATACCTAATGTCTCAGGGTAACGAGCGCACTGCAGTGCTGCGCAGGCCTTTGTGTTTTGTGTTTCAGGCACTGCAATTGTTATGGGTCGGCGTTATGCTTACCATCAGGCAAACGACCAGTTCGTCTCGATACCGAATAGAATGAAAAAAAATGGTCTACTTACGCTGGAGATGGCTGGTGTAGCGGGCCGGAAGACCTGAAGGATGATTGGCAGAGCGGTGGCGGTGACGTGTGCCCCAACATTGTTGTTGCGCGCGTTGAATGCGCAGTACAGGCGCTTAGCAGTGCAGTATTCCCCATTGATAGCACTGTAAGAGAATGATTGGAAATTCATACATTATACTTGCCAACGCTTACCTGTGAGCTAACGGCCTGCTGATCTCGTTACTTCAGAGTACAAAAAATCTGATAGGGACTTTAGGATTGGCAATCCTTTACAAATGTTCATAAACGGTATTTGGTTACCGTCAGATGCGCTACTGGACTGATACCTTTTTTGACAGCTAACTCACCCGATTTGGTTTGGTGGAGTGCTTCCTAATATGGCGTCCCATGCTGCATCGAATGAGTATGATCTGCCTTCTCCTGGACATCTGCCTTGTGGTCCAGTCTGGAAGAAAAATAATTATCATCAGATATGAAGTCCATCATCAGTCGGAAGATGCCACTGTTGAACATATAAGCCTTTATCAGAAAAAAGTGTTTTTTCGTAATATAGCAAGCTTGACAGACGATTTGGGTGATCGCATTAGAATGTTGATCGAGGAGAAACCACGGAAGAGATGGGGTAGATACCATTCATACACCGGCACCACATGGTCAACGATATGACGTTGCTCTTTACATTACCAGTACTTTTTAATCTTTACAGTTTCATGAAATATATTTTATAGTGTTAACCGACACTAGCGGATGTTCACATAAATATATACATCACAAAAATTTCGCTTCCAACAGGATTCGAACCTGCGTCTTCTGGCTTGCCGGGCCAAACGCCTTAACCACTAGGCTATGGGAGCAATCACTGTTGGCTACGAAATTCTTGATATGAATGGTACTGTAACGTATCACAATGGAGTAGGCAATCGCTTCAAAGCGGGTCTGCTAGATGGCGCTACGGCTTATAAGCCGAAAAGAAATACATCATTTGTGTTTCAGCATGTAGAAGTTAGAAGAACTAGAAGTAGTTCATGTAGAAGTAGAGCGAGTGTGGCCGAGGGGAAACTTGTGCGACTTTCAATCCAACGCTTACCTTACGCTGGTGTAAAATAAATATGGTATAAGAGTACATACTGCGTAACGGACTGATTCTGGGTTGACGACCAGGCTAACGATGAGGTCGACGTTGTCGATCAGTTGCTGCACGTATCTGCCGAGTGCTTGGCGGACGGGGCCGGGATTACCATTGCTAGCGTATTTTGCGTAAGCGTTGATGAGCTGGAAGAAAGAAAAGAGAATAGCTGTGTCAAGCAAGGGAAAATACCTATCTTTTCCCTTGCCGGACGAGCCCCAGCTCGTATGGTAATCTATGCTATCTATTGGTATTTCTGGAACACAGTTCTTACAGCTTTTCGTGCCAATTTTCAAGTCCAAAATCTCCGAAATTAATGAACCGGTCAATGTTAAATTTACACTATTTACGAGTGAATTAATTTGATATGTCTAAAATGTATTCTATCCCTTTCTAATGATCTTCTTTTGAAAGAGAAAGAGAGAAAGAGAAAAACTAAAATTTCTGACGCTATAATTGAGGCCACTGACTGTCCAAATGCAAATGTTTTTTAGCATAACTTGATTTACTGTGATGAAAAGAAGCTTAAGGAAGCTCCGGAAAAGTTGTCTTCTTTCAACAATTGACATCTCAAAACAATATAAGGTAGGACTAACTCTTATACAAGTGTTTGTCTGGATGAGTACTACTGCCTTGCTCGTGAAGTCTGTCGCCAAGCAGTAATGTGCGAACATTATTGTGTTCCAGTTTGATGAGCAAATTACTGAGTCAGTGAAATTACTGAGCTTAAGGGCAAGCATTTGTTTTAAAGTTCCAAGTGGTATTGCACTTCTTACGGGCTAGAGTTATGCTTACCATCAGGCAAACGACCTGCTTTTCTCGTTATCCAATAGTATAAAAAATATATGAAGGTTGTGAGCTTACTGCTGCAGCAGCGCAAGAGTCACCAGGCCTGCCAGTGGAGAGTTCCCCGAGGAGGGCGAGGGCCTGACCGTAGGCCTGTGCCTGGCCTCCCGGAACCCTTTCAAGGTCCTTGAGGTCCTCAATAAAGTTCAAAACGTGGACACGGATATCACCGCCATCGATCCTTCCTAAGGCTCTTCCGACTAAAGAGCTGGAAGAAAAAAAAATAGTATAACCTTTGTGTAAAATATTATTGGAATTCATGAAAAAATATTATTTTGATATATGCCAAGCAGTTATATGCAGTAGTATTTAGGTTACTTTGAATTGGCTATAAATAGAAATATATTAAATTGATTGTTAAATATAATTAAATTATGTATATTTTCCTCTTTCATTAATTATCCCTTTCGGCCGCCATAACTTTAGAGGCACAGACCTCCAACACTAATCTTTGTTTAGAGGTGCCGTCGTTTTTTATAATATAGTTTTAAGAATATAGTTTTTATTTTATTTGGACAGTGTGTTATTTTTATTCGATGAAATAATATTGTTGACCATGTAGATTTTTTAACAAAATAATTTAAAATAAAATGCATCAAAATAGTACCTTATAATTATGTTCTTTTATTTTTTGATCGTATCAGTAAGCATTTATAAACGCAAAAAATGCGTGAATACGTGTTACTGGAAACGAAAACATCGAAATTTCGTTTAAATTTCTTTCAGCCACCACAAATTAAGACTAGAATCCCACAAGAACCGTGCCAAGACAAAAATAGCCTATGCTACTCTCCATGTCTGCATAAAATTACCTTGAGGCTTGAACTGTTGCTCCGTTACCACGTTACAGACGGACAAAGCAACAAATACCCTTCATTATACAGGTTGAGTTTGAATTGGTAAGTTATCCCGGTAGGGGGTGATTGATATCATAACTGTCCACAAGTTGTGAGAACCTCGGAAATACGTCATTCCAAATTTCCATACAAAAAAAATAAATTCATCTTCAAATGTGACGTGTGCGGCATTTGCTGGAACTGTTTCTAATCAGCCCATTCTAATCAGCTGATCTAGAGCTGCCCGTAAATTCTGTAGTAGAATTTTGACGAAGCCTTTAAATGCCGTTTCTTTAATGAAAAATTCCAAATTTCAAAAAGTCGTTAGTGGGAGGACTAACTCTCCTGCGAGTGTCCGTCTGGGTTGTTACCACCGCTTTGCTCGTGAAGTCTGCCGCCAAGCAGTAGTGTGCAAGCATTACTGTGTTCCGGTTTGATGAGCAGAGTATCCAGTGAAATTACTGGGCTTATGAGACTTAATACCTAATGTCTCAGGGTAACGAGCGCACTGCAGTGCCGCGCAGGCCTTTGTGTTTCAAAGTTCTGGGTGGTACTGCCATTGTTATGGGCCGGCGTTATGCTTACCATCAGGCAAATGACGAGCTCGTCTCGTTACCAAATAACATAAAAAAAAAAACTAAAGTCGTTGACCTGCAGGAGTAGTTGATCCTTTTTCAGGATAACATACCAATTCAAACTCAGGTTGTATATAACACTTATACCTACTCAATCAATGATCAATTAATATTATAAAGGTGAAAGTGTTTTGTCATTCTTTCGCGCATCAAAGAACCATGTGATTCTTTTTTCGTGGAGTAGGTATACAAGTAGTATAGTCAAGTCGCCAAGTACCTAGTTATCGCATGGCGATACAAATAATGTCATGCTTACTTGTCTCTTCCTCTGACGTCATTTTGACCGTATTGGATGATGTTCACAGGTTGAGGGGCGGCGAAAACGCTCTGAGGAACAAAAAACTAATTAGATATATCTATGCACTCTTTCTACCAGGTTGGACTTACTTTTCAGCGAGTGTCTGTCTAGGTGAGTGCCACCGCTTTGCACGTATAGCCTGCCACCAAGCAGTGTGCAAGCATTACTGTGTTCCGGTTTGATGAGCATTACTGGGATACTTTTTTATACTATTTTACAACGAGACAAGCTGGTCGTTTGCCTGATGGTAAGCATAACGCCGGCGCATAACAATTGCAGTGCCACTCAGAACTTTGAAAAAAAACCTGCGCGGCACTGTAATACGCTCGTTACCCGTAGTCATTAAGTATTAAGTCTCATAAGCCCAGTAATTTCACTGGCTACTTTGCTCATCAACCCGGAACACGATAATTGCACATTACTGCTTGGCGGCAAAGGTGTATTTACCCTGACAACACGCGTGCGGAGTAGACGGGCAAGAGCTAGTCATGTATAAAGAAGTATAATCCGTGTTTTTATAGTTGTCAATAATATAAACAAATACGGCGGATCAACAACCAATGACCTAGAAATCCCAACTCGAATCATGTCAATGGATGGCGACTTCAGTATTTATATATTTCATTTGTCTACGTTATTATTTAAGTATTAAGGTTTTCCAACAGACTTAAGACCTTATTAGACAAGTATAAAAACACGGATATTAGTAGGTGTGTACCACGGAAATAGCATGTCGGCTAAAAATGTTAACTTTAGCCTTTGAAGCTCATGACCGTCGTAATTACCCACCAGGGTCTGTCTGTAATTAGTGCCTGGTGTCATAAAGGCTCCACAATTACTGGAGTCAAAGCGGCCCCAGTGGCTCTTTAGGTAAATGGTGCAAAACTTGTCATTGTGAAGTGTACTCACTACTATAAACTTGTAACAACGTTCCTCTTTTGTTATCCCTACCTACCACAAAACAGAGAGAGAGCGGTAGTACCACTTCATACTTGATGCACTAAACGGTCACGTAAAGAGCCCATTACTCGATCATGCATGTTTGCGTTTTTTAAGAGCGGATTACGAAACATTACACGCTCAAGCGTGGCTTGAAGTAAATCTGGGAAACACGTGGCGTTATGCTTTTCCATCAGGTAAATGAGCCGCTCGTCACGTTGTGCAAAAAAAAATGAAAAACGAACCTCTTAGTTACCATCACCTCTCAAAACAATGGAGATATTGGATTACCAAAAGACAGCTATTCCACCTCGAGAGCGTAGCGGGAGCTCCCGCGGGATAGTGACTGTCATCCGAGAAACGGTTTTCATAACTCACGATTGGGGATTTGCTAGTCTGTAACCCGCTTTATTTCACGGCGTTCATTGGCTAAGATTGGAAATTGATTTTGTTTTGATTTAGAACCATAGACGATGCTATTTAAAACTTTAACAGGGCGATGTAACACAATTTCATAATAAAACACGACTGCGCGGGTGACTCGGGATGATGCCAAGGATTCTAACGATATCCCATACATCCGAATATGTTCAAGCATCTAAAAGTTATGGTGGAATAAAGAAACTCATCTACATACATGCATACATGAACCCACCATGAACCCTAAAACATTACACTCGTTTTTTGTGCAGTCGTGTAAAAACAAAACGAACTTTGTAACGGATTGCGATTCAAAGAGGCAGTATCGCCAGAATTCTGGGTACGCTGCCAATTGGTATAAAGAGGGCTACAATTTTTGGATTATCTATACTTTTTTTTTCACAATTGTTTTGTATAAATTTATAAGTTTTTTTACACTGTTTGATTATGAGACGGGATGGCCTGGTGGTAAGTATAGAGCCGGCCCTATTGGTCACACTTTAAAATTAGGACTTTGGTTTTGAATATTAGGTTTTATACAGGTAAGTACTTGCCATAAGGCAAACGGCCTGCTCATCTGCACTTAGGTACTTATTAATAGTAGTTCTAATCTAGGTTAAACATATTTACATCTGCGCTTAAGATCAATCGAGATAGTAGTCAAATGCTAAGCTATCAAGTAAAAAAGTATAGGTAATTAAAACATTCTGGGTTAACCATAGACGTAGTATTACATAATGTTCTGTACTATAAAAGATTTTAAGGTACTGTCCAAAGCAAATCGTCTTGTTTTGGCACCGCACAAATATCTTTCACATACTTACATATTACAAGCAAAAAATATACAGTACTACCTATTATAGTCAAGTATTTAATTAAATTACTTATTCAAAAATATTTAAAAAAAATTGTCTAAAACCTTGAAAAAATATTCGCAAAAAAGAACACGAAAAAACTTTTTTGTGTTAAAATACTAAATATTATTATATCATATTTTTAACTGAAAAATAGGGAATTAACTAAATTAAAACAACTAAATCTCGTTCAACTAAAAGCAAACGCATTGCCATTTTCAACCTTATTTCACTACAAAAGGATTATATCTAAAGATCAACTTATCATTTGAAAAAATAATTTTTAAGATTTTATTTTCTTCTAAGGGAAAATATATCTCTGTCATTTTATAGGAGTAGGCTAATTTCCTTAATAACTTGGAGTGGAACAATTTTTTTACGTTTGACAATTTTTGATTCCCACTTTTATTACATTGAAATTATTAACACATTTTATTTAAATAAAACCCTACCTGTGTGGACACCCTTGGTCCCTTGCGCCGTCACATCTTCCCGGTACTCAAAATAAGGCTGGTGCGGCAGCTGAATCAGCTGAGAACCTCAAAAGACGCAAATATAGTAGTCTTGATAGCAGTTACATATTTGAGCAGTTACGTGGGGACCTGGAGCTCATCGAATTTTTAAAGAACTTTCAGGGCATCTGGTCGAAGCCACACGTGACCAAAATGCTGGCCTCTACTTAGGTCAAAGATTAAGCATTGCCATTCAACGTGGCAATGCTGCCAGCATTTTGGGAACGTTGCCTACTGGTAGCGGATTATTAGATTAAGATTGTAAATAAATTAGTGTGTATTTTATTTAGTTATTTTAGTTTATGTTGTTTACTTTTTCTGTTATTATAATAAAATATTATTTACTTACAGTAGCGACGAGAAGTACCAATATGATGGGCAACATTTTGCTGGTCTATATTCAACCAAACGGTATATACTATACACGAAAACATCAACTTTAGACCAATATATATACATATTTACTACAATGAAATAAATATTCTGCATCTGTCCAAATAACTTAGGTTTACGAATCATCTATGAGCAAGTTTTAATGCGATTACAATAAACTATCGAGATTTTAATTCCGACTTCAATAGAGGTGAATTTCGAACGAAAAATATTGAAAAGGCTGCAACCATATCTTTGTTTATTGAGTGGTATCAAACAAAGCGATAATTATAACATTTGTTCGCTGTTTGTGTTAGGGTAAATATTAACGCGAATTGTGATTGTTTTACACACAATGTGAAATTAAACTGTATTTTTGTTGCAAACCGTCATTAGTTATGTCAACTGGTGGGAGATTGGAGTAGCAAGTCTGACGCAAATAGGTGGCAGGTATTATACCACAACACGGTAAAATTACAGCCAATTTACATTCAATAGCCATCTGTAAGACGACAGTTGTAGTGAAAATAGCTTTTCAACACATTTGCTCGTAAAGTGGATCTTATTACCTCGCTTTTAGGCTATTAAGATATTAAGCACGCGTGGTTTTTAATTTACATTACCGCACTCGTGTTTTCTGAATATGTCAAGATTAAGTTAAGCTTGTACCTTATTGCAAACTATATGTACTTTGACGAAGGATTATTAATTTAACCATTTTTGGCATAATAGGTATTGTTTAAGGACCGGATACTGTATATTATTAAGGGACAGTAACATAGGATAGTTTTTATCCCGGAAAAATGCACAGTTCCTGTGGTAACGCGGGTGAAACCACGGGCTGGATAAGTACTATATATAAATCCACGCTTATTCGTCAAATTAACACATTGAATATTTTATTTAACATTTCACTTAAAACATTTTAAGATATATAACATATGTACCTATGTGTGTACCTGTGTACCTATATTTAATACTCGCAAGCACGTACTTCCGATCTAATATGAAAAGGCATGACCATGTCCTCATAAAAATGTTTACGACTCTCCAGGGTCAAAATAAGGTCCCGCTCCCGGGTCAATTTAAAAAGGGGGCCAGCGCCCAGCATCTATTTAAATGGATATAGATTTTTGGGGCGATGATATTGGTGGTAGTGATATCATCCGCGGTGGTTCCTACAATGGGTTTGAGCTTTCATCATCAGCTTAATACCTACCCCCTGCTGGGGTACCGGCCTTTTCTCAGTGAGATAGTATGGCAATAATTCACCACGCGGGCCCAGTGCGGGTTTGCGGACGTCACATATGTCCTCGGATTTTGTGGTTAATTAACATGCGGGATTCCTTATGGTTTTATTCACGGTTTTAGAGCAAGTGTGGTAAATCCGCACATAACTTCATAAAAGTCATTGGTGCGGGCCGAGCCGATGGCAAGAATAACGCTGGCCCATAACAATTGCAGTGTCTCTCAGAACTTTGCAAATCCAAGGCCTGCGCGGCACTGCAGTGCGCTCGTTACCCTGAGACAGGATTATTCCGGTTTAGGTATGAAGTCTCATTAGCCCAGTAATTTCACTGGCTACTTTGCTCATCACACTGGAACACAGTAATGCTTGCATATTTCTGCTTGGCGGCAGACTTCACGAGCAAACCGGTGGTACCAACCCAGGACAGTCGCAGAAGAGTTAGTCCTACCACCTAATAAAATATAAAAAAGTGAATGGAAACATCCTGATGGTGATCCTGGATGCAAGTTGCAACCATGATATGACGGTACAGTATTCTCTATTGTGCCGGCTCCCTCTGTCGCTGCCCGCGCACCGCGAGAATATAGTATTATGTTGGACGAATCCAGGGTGGCATTAGGTATATTTGAGAGGTGCCAGTGACGGGCGCTGCTCATCAAGAGCTAGGAGGTTTGCTGCGAGTGTAGATAAAATAAGGCTACATAAAATTAGGCTGACTGTGGCTGTAATAATTATAATTATTATTTTTACAGCCATAGTCAGCTTTTTGGCATGCAAATTTAAAATATCCGCATCCAGGAGCCAAGAAGTGGTGAATAGAAAACCCGTCTTCCTGGCTACAGCCCTGGCGTAGCCATATATGTTGGAGATAAACGGAGAGCACTATCGTATGTACGTTCCATTTAATACCGAATATCTTCCTTTTCCATATGACTGAAAGTTCAGACGCGTATCTTAGTCCTACAGGTCAGATGTATAGTGCACTGTAAAATCGTTAAAGTTTGAAGACTTGTTCCCTCAACTTTTGGACTTAGAGACTTTCCGTGTTACTATAAAAAAAACAACTTTTAGACGCCTATTTAGCTAGACAGTGACTACTTTTTATCCCGGAATAATGCACGGTTTCTGTGGGAACGCGGGTGAAACTGCGGGCAGAAGCTAGTTATTATTATAAAGCTTTGTCCAAGTCCATCTTTCGGCTGTAAAGTTTACGAGCTGAACGACTCCATAATAACAGAGGCAACATAGTCTTCTTCATAATATACCATTCTTTGATGTTTGTGTTGTGTATCTGTGTGTCCATGCCACCTGCGACACAGGGAATCCTAGTGCAGCGGTATGAGTGTGTACCTAAGCGTTTGTTTCTCATAATAATTACGGTTAAAGAATTTTATTTCTCATAATTAATTTACAAATTCACTTTCTGAGAAAAACAATTTTAAAACTTAAATAGGTATAATATAAATGCGCGGTAAGCTTAGTTTAAGTATGGTAATTATAAAACTTAGTAATATTATAGGTAATAATAATTCGACCTTACTTGTCAAAATATCTTATCGTTCTGTGTGAAAAGTGCGTTTACAATCAAACTAAAAATGTCCCGCCTCATTAATGCATATTGAAAAAAGTGTAATGATAAAATTCTACCACAAAACAGAGAGAGTACTGCTAGAACTTCTACTAGTACTTACTTTCTGTTTTGTGATTCTACCTTCCATAAACTCACAAATTACCATTTTGGTCTAGACTCTAGAATCTAGAGGTAGCTCTGTCTCTAGTCACTCTGAACCTATTTATTTCAAGTCTGTGACAAGTCAGACACAAAGGATACTAACAAAGCAATTTTACATAGATTTGAGAGACGTATATTTATAAATATAGTACGGACGAAGTACGGACTTATGGAAGTCTGTATTCACGACAAAGTATTACCGAAGTTTTATAAAGTCAAATTTGGTGAGTAAAGGTGGGTAGTGAGTGTTAGCGGATATTAGAAGATTGTTAAATTCTCTCTTTTAAAAAATGTAAGAAGCAGTACGGATGTAGAAAGACAATTAAGAAAAACTAGATTTTTTTACCTTTTTACCAAAATAGCAAGTATGGTAAACTACCATATTATGTAAACTTATCTACTAAAGTATTACTATGATTAATGCAATTATCTTTTTTTTATGTTATTTGATAACGAGACGAGCTGGTCGTTTGCATGATGGTAAGCATAACGCCGGCCCATAACAATTGCAGTGCCACCCAGAACTTTGAAACAAAAAGGCCTGCGCGGCACTGCAGATCGCTCGTTACCCTGAGACATTAGGTATTACGTCTCATAAGCCCAGTAATTTCGCTGGATACTCTGCTCATCAAACCGGAACACAGTAATGCTTGCACAAATCTGCTTGGCGGCAGACTTCACGAGCATGCAATTATCTAAAATGATATTTTAAATATTTTTTTTGCGCGGTTATACCTACCGTTTTGGTGTAAATACCATCAATATACATCCATGGCAACATTTTCAGGATCTATCTAGGATATGATCCTACTAATCCTACTAATATTATAAATGCGAAAGTTGTCCTTCCTTCACGCAGCAAGCAAGCAACGGATCGACGTGATTTTTGGCATAAATATAGTTTAGGGACCGGAGAGTAACATAGGCTTCTGTTTTGGAACGCGGGTGAAAACAGCGGGCAGGAGCTATTATGAACATACTTTTCTGTGTCTACTAAGTATATATATAATAATAGCAAAGTAAAGAAGGAATAATAGAGAATATACGAGTACAGGTGATATACGACATGAAATAATATTTTTTTTTTACCTCGGGTGTCATCAAAATATCCTTAATTATTACAAAGCAGAGTCATCACGTCTGCCGCAAGCTTGACGAGCGGGCGTGAGTTGCGCGGGAGACATAGACAGCTGAATCGCGTGGCGTGGCCAACTACCGTTAGGGTGTCCATATTCTCTCATAATTACCTTGCAAAATCTAATGACATTTTAGTAGATATTTTTATTGATGTGGTTTTATAATTACTTTCTCAATACGACATTGTGTTCGAATATTGAGCCTGCTTACATATAGAGCCTGCTTACATTACATCCTGTGTATTATTATAAAACTATGTGTGCACACGGGTATCTCTACTTGTGAGATATATTGTGGCACAATAATTAGTGGTGGTTAATATAGCACATAGCAAAATAAAGCACCGTGCTTTTTATACATATCATAATATAGCAAATGCTATCGTGGCTCTCACTTGATGCTATTTGCTATTTGCTTTATTTCGCACTCTCCATCTGTTCATCGCGCATCGCAAGTAGCAACGCAAAGCAAGTAGCACGCCGGGCGGCGCGGCGCGTCTGTGCGAATTTGCGATCTACGCGCTATTTTGCGTTGTGCTTTTTAAGTGTAATATTGACTATAATTATTATCGCCTTACATACTAACATACTTTATTTCATAATAACACTTAATCAATTATAGACAGTCCTAAGCCTGGAAAGTATGAAGGAAAGTTCATTTTTCTTTTTTACTGTTCTATTTTATCGTAATAAATTCATAAACGCGATGTACGTACTTAATATTCTTATAAAGCATGCTGTCTGTCCAACGATAAGGTAGGAGCTGCGAGTTAACAGTCACCTCCTCGCATGCTTTATTCGTGCCCGCCCGTTTTGGCGTAACAAATATGCTTTTAAAAAAAGCATGCTATAAAAAAAGCACGTAAAATAGCATGCTTTTAAAATAAAGCAAATAGCATTAAGCAAGTTATAGCCATAAAGCAACTTTGAACACTACTAACAATAATATAGAGTTGCTTCCGCGGCGTGTGATCAAGATATTGATGTCTGACTGACATTAGTGTCGGAACTTCTGTCGTAGTCTAAATACAGTTTTACTCCTCCGCTTCCCGCTGCCACACGCATCATACCACTGCCAGTCTCACAACGGATGAAACCGAAGATAATCCCGTCTCCGGGGACTTCTTTGAGATTGCAAACTGAAGACAAAGGAACTGAAGGTAAGAGCAGTCGCGGTGGATACACTTTGTTAACATTCTTCATTGCTGTGATTCCGGTTAGTTGCTTCTTTTATATATCTAGACAAACAATATGCTGCTTCGATCTGTTATTTTTTATGGTTACTCAATTGGCAATTTACTTAAGTCGATCTATCTTTCTCTACTTTTACAGTATCACCGAACGGTGGGAGAGAGTAGATGGCGCTCAGCTTTAAAAATAATTGGTGGCGACTACCTCAAAGACACCGCGTGAGAAACCACGCAGTACGAACACAAAAGCACCTACGAACCTCGATCGAACCATTTTAAACGAGTGGCGAACAATCCCGCATGATGGTAAGCGGTCACCGTCGCCTATGGACATTTGCAAAATTGGGGGAGTTGCCGACCATTCAGAACTCGTTTGACACCCATGAAGGACTGCATTTTGTAGCACTACAGAAAAACCCGTGGAGGGAGCTCGTTCCACATTTTGCAAGTATGAGGGAGAAAAGATCACATAAATCGAGTGGTAAGAGACTTCCAGAATTCGATTATATGTGGATGAGCTTTGTTATGGTGGCGTGATGTTCGTTGATAGAACTGCGACGGTGAGATGAAATGAAAAAGCTCTTCCGAGCAGTCCCCGTTGTATATTCGGTAAAATATATTTAGGAGGTCCGTGAGTTTGGGGTCGTCGACAATTCGGATCGCTCTACGTTGTACTGCGTCGAGTGACTGGAGTTGATATTAAGGCGTACTACCAACATATCCACGGATATATTTAGTTAAAATATTTTCATTGAAATTTTTTTGTGATGAAATTAATTTTTATCAACATTTTTGAACTTTTCCGAGTGCACTTTATAAAGTTAAGCTGACTGTAACTTTGAAGGAAAGGGCTAAGTTGGCCAGTCACCCAAGAGTTCTACGTCCCAAGTAAATAAATAAATTCTCAAAGTAGAAATAAAAAACTAATTTTCTCCTAAGAACCCAACTTGCTGAATAACATCGCCTTATTTCCTCAAACAAAACTTGGCTTATTAAACTCTCAAAAGTCACGCAAGAACTTCCAATAATATAATTAACTTGCAAACTATAATAACAAAGTAAGTTGCACAAATGGAAAAGCAAACTAATTTGAGAACAATTTTTTAGAAACAGGACAAGTTTTGCGGAAATGGGAACATGAGGTTGGAGTTTTTATGATTATACGTGTGGAGACGCAAGATTATTTCTATGGTGAGTTATTACATGAAGAATGTTATAGTTATTACATGAAGAATGTTATTACAGAAATTTTCCCGAGTACCTAATGTTAAGTCCAGAAATGAGACACTCGGTTTGAATAATTGACAAGTGAAATATCGCTCGTAGTTCAATGAGGACTGCAGCTGTCCTTCCCCGCGTCTCCCCCTTGCGTAGCGCTGGGCGACTACGGCGTAGCACTGACTTGCTGACATCATAGCGTAGCACCACAGCACCACGCCATGTTCTACCTTTATTCTTAGGGTCATCTCAGACACTCAAGCAAACGTACGTTTGCTTGTCAGAATAACAACGCTTTTGCGTCAAGCGCGCATTTCGAGTATGATAAGCAAACGTACGTTTGCTTGAGCGTCTAAGGTGCCCCTTACACTGAGTTACATACATTAAAAATATTTTACAAATATAAAACTCGCGCGGTGCTGTGTTAAAGTCGTTGACCTTCCTCAGGAATTTATAAACGGGTCTATATGGTAACAAAATATGACTATTCTATTCTCTTACTAAAGTTAAGGTTCGCGTACAAGCGGTAATAAAATCGTTACTGGCACCTGCGCGGTTTTATTAAATGTAAAAGTGTCGAGCCACTTTGTCACCTGTAACTGCAGATATAATAAATGGTACGTACTGGGGTACTGCGCTTATTACAGTAGTGGACTTTGGCCCAGTCTAGTGCATGTGTGAAAGAGGTAGTGTATAAAAAAAATCGGCCACTTATTTCTTCTATGATAGCCTGGTACTTCTGCTACAGTTATTATAACAGCATGAAAATTACTCATGAAATATAAATTTAAGATAAAAAGGAGATGTCCGAGGACAGATTTTTGTTCGCCGTTTAACGTTCTTTTAAGCTCTGGTGTCCTGGTACATTAAAATTCAAGAAGCCTTTTAAACACGATAAAGTACAAACTTTTTTTGGTAAATGTCCTATTGACGATTAACTCTATTGCGAGTGTGTACCACCGCGTTGTTCGTGTACTCTGCCACCAAGCAGCAATGTGCAAGCATTTCTGTTTCGATACTATTATCTATTCTGTGGTTCGAGTTTGATGAACAAATTAGTCTATAATAGTAGGTATGTCTCAGGGTAACGAGCGTATAGGTATGCAGTATCGCGCTAGCCTTTTTATGTGTTTTAATGTTCTGATTCTGAGTGGCACTGTAATTGTTATGGGCTGGCATTACGCTTACTATCAGGCAAACAACCCGCTCGCCTCGTTATCAAATATAATATAAAAGTGATTTCATTGTCTTTTTGGTGCGAGCAAACCGGCACGCACACATACAAGCCGCGATCGGTACTACTTTATAAAACGACTAGCTTCTGCCCGCGGTTTTCACCCGCGTTCCCACAGGAACCCTGCATTTTTTCGGGATAAAAAGTAGCTTATGTTATTCTCCGGTCTATAAACTATATCTATGCCAAAAATCATGCGTGAAAGAAGGACAAACCAACAAACACATTTTCGCATTTATAATATTACTAGCTTCTGCCCGCGGTTTTCACCCGCGTTCCCACAGGAACCGTCAAACCGATCTGTAAAATTAAATCAACTTGTCAACATTATAAAACTTTAATGACAACTGTCAATTTATTGACAGATGTCATTGTCAATTTTATGTCACACTAACTTCTGCCCACGATTTTCACCCGCGTTCCCACAAGAACCGTGCATTTTTCCGGGATAAAAAGTAGCCTATGTTACTCTCCGGTCCATAAACTATATTTATGCCAAAAATCACGTCGATCCGTTGCTCCGTTACTGCGTGAAAGAAGGACAAACCAACAAACCCAACAAACACACTTTCGCATTTATAATATTAGTAGTATAGTAGGAAGTAGGATGGTAGAAATGCACTATCACATTCAGTCTCCTACTCTCCCCCGTGTGTCGCTAAATAGTGTAGCACTAAGCAAGTTGGCACCAAAGGTTAATTCCAGGAGATATATCTCTGCGCTTGCCGGGTGAGAGACTGCGTCGCTTTGATATATGTCGGCGAGTCGCGGGATATATGTCTCGCGTGCAGCTGGGTTTAGCAGCACTTTTTATTACAAGGTTTTTAATTAGATTTCATTTTGTAGCGACGTAGTGTGAGATTTGTTTTTTGTTTTCCGCTACTGAATAATTGTTTATTTGGTACATTCTGTGAAGATAAATTGAACTGTGTTCCTTTGTTTTCTGAATTTTAATTATACGTGTAGGAACAGCTGTCAGAAGATTTACTTTTATGTTTTTCTCTTCATTAGTCAGTTGTTTTATAGACAAATGTAAAAAGATTTTAGCTTTGAACCTTTGGGGCGTATTTTTTAAATCTGTAGGAAATGCTACTAATATTACAAACTTCTTACTCTTTCACGCAAAAACTACTGAACGGATTTTGATAAAACTTTACAGTAATATAGCTAATACATCAGAATAACACATAGACTACAATTTATAAAGATTAGCATTATAAAGCTTACGTTTCGACACAGTTACTTGCATAAAGAACAACAATAAACTCATATAGCTGAAAGAGCATGGTTTAAAAAAGTATTTTAGCTGCAATTTAACTGAAAGCTTTTTAACACGTTTTTATTTTACCCTGTCCGCATAGGCCATTATACAACTTGACTGCAACACATTATGTTTATGTGAATTGCCAAATTGATCACAGTGTAATAACCAATAGGTAACTAACACTGTATCGTGTGCAAATAAAGAATTTATTTATATAATTATCATACTTGACTACACTGGTGCCATACAATGGTGTAATTTCGATTTGTGTGTAGAGGTACGATATGACTGCCCAAAGATGGTATAATATCTTTGGCAACACAATACATACGTATTAAAATTTTATTTATATTCATAAAATAAGTTTTATTTACAAAATAACGAATACTTATTATTTACTAGAAAAGAATGAAAAGGCATTTATTTGACACTCATAGCAAAGGAAATAATGGGGCGTAAAGTGCCTTAATAAACAGAACTTTTTTATACTATTGAGTAACGAGACAAGCGGGTCATTTGCCCGATGGTTAGCATAACACCAGCCCATAACAATAACAGTTCCACTCAGAAATTTTCAAAACAAAGCCCTGCGCGGCACTGCACTGCGCTCGTTACCCTGAGCCAGTGTTAAGTCTCATAAGCCCAGTTATTTCAGTGACTACTTTGACCATCAAACCGGAATATAACAATACTGCTTGGCAGCAGACTACAAGAATGAAGCGGTGGTTTTAGACCCACCAATACTCGCAGAAGAGTTAGTCCTGGTAAAAATACAGAACCTTAAGCCAAAAAGGTCTTTACTCGTACTAGGCTAAATTACTCGTCTTACTTTCCTTACTGCATTTTTTCCCTGTAGCCACCGCATTGCGTTATGCGCTGTTGTACTCGTACAAGGCTGAACAAAAATTTATATTTATTTGGCACATCTGCCGCCTCGTGGCTACTGCCTGCTCCCCGGTTACAACTGGACTTTAAACTTGGTTTATGCATTTCCACTGAAAATATTTCTATTTCCTTTTCCTAGCTTTTATATAACTTCTACTCCTGTTTGACTGCTTAGCAGAAACAAATCTGCTGATTATCGACCATTTCTTATAGAGATGAATATGTTTCTACTGGGAGAGCGTGCTACTCTTTTGATGGCATTGTGACTCAGATGAAAATTGTAGTCAAACGCGGTCCCAGTACGATGTTAATTTTTTTTAATAATATCTAATCATGCTGAAATTACTTGATTAAACCTTTCACCATTTTGACTCATATTCATTATACGTCGTAAGGCCGAGTCCTTGGGAACAGATTTGAGTATGGGGTATCATTAGAATCCTTACATCATTATGAGTGACAATGGTGTTTTTTTATACTTATAAAATGTAAAACCATTATTGGCTTTAGGTAACGTATATAAGTAATGTTAAGATTTTTAAGAGCTGTGGTTTTTATGAATAAATAAATAAATAAATACTTGTTTAACTTTTTTTGTTTCAGTATTCGGTGAAATTCCTTTTTTACATAAGTACGAAACAAAACAAAAATTTAGTGTATTGTGAATCTTTGCCATAGCCTAATTTCCCGAAGCAATTTGTTCTATTTACAATAACTACCACCACGTCGTCCGGAAACGACCGCAAATACGATTATTTTTTCACAAAAGTACCCATAGCAGTGCACGTACGGCTCTTAAATAAATAAAACATTCCCAGGCTGCATTGTATAGCATACGTTACAAGCTGCAACTTGGCTACGAGAATGGAATAAAAATAAATTTATAATTTCGGTGTGGTGAAACTTTCTGTCTTCTACCGAGTACTGCGTCCAAAAAAGATGTCTTCGCACTATATTGCATTAAAACACTAGGCTTTTGGTCTCCGCTCACTTTTGCAAGCCTTGCATTGCATGACTTCATTTGTTTATAGTAATGTTTGGCCAGTCAATTTAAAAACTAAAATGCGCATATCGATTGATTTCAATTAGATAATTAGATTGAGGTTTCTGTAAAGGCATACACATCGTGTTGCATTGCATCAAGGTAGGGGTTTTTTGTGCTTGCGTTTCGACTTGACTACCCGTCAAGTCGAAAACCAGCCACAAAGAACTCCACTTTCAACTATATCGGATGAGGTGAGAGGTGGGATAGTGGTGGAAAGCTAATTTATAACAGAATCGCTTTTACAAATTTACTGAAGTAAACGATCCCTACTTTTCATCTCAACTGTAACCTCATCTTCTATAGAAATAAATAAAAATTGAAGTGTCTATTTGTAGTGTCAAAATAACAGCTTTTTACTAAATGCATATGAAAGTGTTTATATGGCAAACAAAACAACAAAAACACAATTTTTAAAATTTTTGTTTTTCTCTCTGTCTGTCTGTTTGTTCCGGGTAATCCCCGAAAGGGCTGCTCCGATTTTGACGGGACTATCACTGGTATTATAAGGAGTAACTTAGGCTACGTGACCGAAGCCGTGGGGCACAGCTAGTATCAAATAAACTCCTTTAGTTGAAAATGTGAGCTTAACAATGTGAGCAACAAAGTTGCTAAAATAAATACAAAATAAGTTTCATTTGTAAGTACTATACAGTCCTACACTCTCAAATTTTCCTTCCAACAGGTTTAAAGTTAATTCTAAAGAAGTCCGAACTGAGTTAGGATCAGAATTGTGAAGACTAATTGAACGTTCCTTTTCACGGAGTTGAGGTTTGAATGGTTTGAGTTTAAGTTACTTTTTAAAAGAGCTTGACGTACGTAAGAACTCTTAGGGATGTTGACTCCATTTATTATGATATCAATCAATTCGTTTTCTCATGAGAATCAAATGTCTGAATCGAAAAAACAGGAAAGAGAAAGAAAGATGGAAATTATTTATTTTGAAATCGAACGTTGGAAAGTCCAAAAATGAGATTGAAACTCGGGCTTATCTACCGAGCGCTAAAACGCCCCTTAATAATTGGGCTGAATGCGTGACGTCAAATTTTCAACGCGGATCGTAATCGAATGTAGCTAGCTAGGTTAGATGTAGTGTTTATTTATGTAGGTATTAGCTAGTTAAAATTAATTAGCCCGTTAAAAAAAACATTTTTGTTTATATATTCATATGCTCACGTTTGACCGCAATTTCACCTCATGGTGAGCGACGATGCGGTCGACTTGCGAATTATGTCACTCTCGTTAAGAAGATTTCCAGATTGTATTTGAACAAAAGTTTTATGTGGAAAAAAAATCCAGATAGATTTTTATGACATACGTAATTGATAGCTTGCAAGATTTGACCCATACATACTAACAAAGTAAGTTTTAACTTGCCTTGTTAGTTGTTGTTGTTTATTTATAAAATCTTGTAAAATGGTATTAACATTTATAAACTAGTTACTATTAATTATAAGCATTTAACTTAACTGCAAGAACTATTGGATAGTTTACAAGCCATTTTAGGCCTGTAATTGTTATTCCAATATCGCATCAAACAAGGGGATGAAATAAAAAGGTTGTAAAAACAAAAGTTCTGGTGAACTCACATATTCATAACCCAATTAGGGTGCAAACAGGCCTCTTAACGCGCAATGTCAAGACCTATTTGCATGCTGTTCAGGGGTAATTTAATAAACAATATTTAAAAATTTAAATTCACGTAGGGAAAATGGAAACAGTAAAATAAAATGCTGCCTTTTAAAAGCACTTTTTTATGTTTTTTTATATTCGACAACCTGTAGTTGAGTATCCTATCTTACTTCCTTTCTACTAATATTATAAAATATGTGAATGTTTGTGAGGATGTTGTTTACTCTCACGCAAAGCCTATTGAACGGATTTTACAGCTTATGCACCAGAATAACAAGGACTACAATTTGTAAAGATATATTACCACGCAGGTAAGGGTACGATGGGGCTGGCATGCCTTTGTTAGGTAAAAGCCTCAAAATAAATAAGAAAAAAAAACCAGGCAGGCGAAGCCGCGAGCGGAATGCTAGCCTACAATAATATTATTTTCATTATTCATTATCAGCCTCTTACGCTCCCACTGCTGGGATACCGGCCTTCTCTCAGAGAGAGAGAGGTATGAGCCATAATCCACCATGCGGCCCAGTGCGGCTTGGTGATGTCACATGTCTTCGAATTATATTATTATTATTCCTACATGATACCTAAATATCAAAACAATGCACCATTACTTTACACTGATACTGATTCCTTTATCTATAGCATAAAAACTGATAATATTTATGAAGACATTCATTTTTATTTCATATCACGACTGTTTGTTATTATAAACATATTATGAACAATTGAACACTTTTTATTATTAAAATACGTAAACATGTAAGGACACAGAGTAAAACATCGTAGATGTTCCTGCCCCAATGATTGTCACGTGGAGCCCGTCTCGCCCCTCCGTCGCCCCGCACTTTAAAAAGAGACTCCTAATGGCTCCGTAGCTAAGTTGTTAGTAACCCTGCCTGCAAAGCGAGGGGTCCCGGGTTCGATTCCCGGCCGGGGCAGGTTTTGTGTAAGCACAAAGTTTGTTCTCGGGTCTTGGATGTTTGTGATGTGTGTCTGTGTGTGTCCATGCCACCTGCGACACAGGGAATCCTAGTGCGGGGGTATGAGTGTAAGCGTTTATTTATTTATTTATTATTTAATACCCGACACCTACAGCCTACCTTATCCCATGCGGAGCCCCGAGATACCACCAGAACACTTCCCATAATCCATCTTAGCCCCTATACCGAAGCCTCGCGGCTAAGCCGTCAGCGAGAACTAGCTAAATTACCTGACTATTTTGCGGTTGGTTTCTACACTTTCATCCACTAAGGGCCGATTTTTCAAAAGTCAGATAGCGTCCTGTTAGATAATTCCCTGAATCATCTAAGTCTGTGGTGAAGACAGACGTAATTAAATTGTATGTCATCCTAAAGAAATAAACCTAAGTTAGCTAACGGTCCATTAATTTTGAAATGAAAGACCCGAAAAACACACTAAAAACACGAAAATTAATTGATTGGATAGCAATCAGTTCGTTAAAGTGCAATTGAAAAATCGGCCCTAAATGTACTAAACTT
The DNA here is from genome assembly GCA_907269065.1 of Crocallis elinguaria. NCBI lineage: Eukaryota > Metazoa > Arthropoda > Insecta > Lepidoptera > Geometridae > Crocallis > Crocallis elinguaria. The sequence continues at coordinate 9,099,853 of OU026076.1, forward strand.
TTTTACACAACCGCAAATAAAAGTGATCCCGAAACGGCTATAGGTATATACTCGTACATATCTACTTGCACTGAGTTCAAAGTCACGTGATGATGGTTATTTCAATTGATATTATTCCTTAAAATATAATAAATAATACTAAAAAAATTTAGGTGTACTAACTTTGCTTATACTGTCAACACTCAACATACCTATTGTTTGGACAGATGCTGAATAATTATCACAATAAATACTTTTGTAAGTATATATGTACAGGCACGGTAAGAATACCTTTGTCAGTTTTCAAATTCTTTTCTTTATCACGTAAGGACGCTTAGTACCTACCTTTGATCTTACGGCAGTTGGCAGACTACTGTATAGACTACTGGTATTTAATGCAGTGATAAAAAAGGTTAAAATAGCATTCACCTTGGGCCAATATCTAGTTTACAACAACATAAAACCTTCTTAATGGCCTGGCTATTTATGAAAATAAATCTAATTTGTTTTATTTAATTGTCAAAATCTGTCAGTATCACTTGCACCTCCCCATTAATTTTCTTATTTCATAAATCTTATTATAACAGAATCGTTGTCACGATAACGCAATACTGGCATAGACTAGACAAATAGGTTTAAGTAAGTAGTTTTTTGTGTTAAGACTCCTTGTCTTAACACAAACTAAACTACTACGCAAACAAAAATTGCCTTTAAATTGACGAATCTTTATTTACTGCGACTGTACATAGTCGTCTTTTATTTCTATTACTTGGGTACAGTGAAAGACACATCTGACTATATAAGCATATGCAGGAGCGATATAGGTCGACGCTTGCATAGATGTGTTGCTAAAGATAATCTAGTGCCACTTTAGGTATATATTGGTCCAAAATTGACGTTTTCATCTGTAGTATAACAACATTTGGTGTGTTTAAATATAAAATATAGACCTGCAAAATGCTGCTCAGCGTATTGGTACTCTTGGCTACCGTAAGTAATTATTTGTTATTTTATTTAAACCCGACATATTGTTAAAACTCCTTGATAAAATTGAGTGAAATTACTGGGCTTATGAGACTTAATACCTAATGTCTCAGAGTATCGAGCGCACTGCAGTGCCGCGCAGGACTATGTGTTTCAAAGTTCTGAGTGGCACTGCAATTTTATGGGCCGGCGTTATGCTCACCATCAGGCAAAAGAGATACACGTATCCACAAAAAAAACTTGACTTATCTGTTACTCAGAGTATGTACGTAATTGTATCTTGTTTATTTCCCACAGAGTTCTTTCGTATCTGGTCAAGTCAATCCATCCCCTATAAATAATCAAGACGGAGCAAAAGCCGGGTAAGTTACTTTCAAGTACGATTTTTTTATACTATTTGATAATGAGACGAGCTGATCGTTTGTCTGATGGTAAGCATAACGACAGCCAAAACAATTGCAGTGCCACTCAGAACTTTGAAACACAGAGTCCTGCGCGGCACTGCAGTGCGCCCGATACCCTGAGACATTATGTATTAAGTCTCATAAGCCCAGTAATTTCACTGGCTACTCTGCTTATCAAACCGGAACACAGTAATGCTCGCATATTACTTATACACAGTTCTTAGTTATACTAACTAAGAACTTTGAAACACAAAGGCCTGCAAAGGTTTTCAAAAGTCACACAAGTGCCCTGCTCGGCCACACTCACTCCTAAGTCTTATATATAAGCCCAACAATTTCACTGAGTACTTTGCTCATCAACGCGCAACATTAATGGTCGCATGTTACTGCTTAGTGGCAGGTACACGAGTAAAGCGGTGGTGTCCACTGTACCCACCCAGACGGGCCCCCGCAGAAGAGTTAGTCTCACCACCTGGTAAATTCTTGTTGTCTGTATTCTCTTACTATCTTGCAGTGTGGTGACAGATTCGTGGATGTTTTTAATGGGGAGACACACTGTTTATTTAACCCGTTAGGTGGCGCATTATCACTAGTGCTGTTTCGCTGTTAAACTTCATTGTACCCCCTTTCAGGATAATATATTCAGGCTGTATATTTTTAGTAAGTGTAAACAAAAAAATAGTCTCTGCAATAAAGTATGCCTCTGTGCATTTCATTGTAAAAATAAAGGAACACCCGTTTCTCTTCTGACGAGAAAAAACGAAAGCTGTGGATCAAAACACTGCGCATAAAAAATTGTTGGAAACCAAATTCTTCTTCTAGGTTTAATGAAGTGACCATTTCAAATCGAATGTTTTTTTAAGATGTGAGCAAGTTCAGTAAACATCAATGACAAGCACCAGCGATGGTGGCGCCCATAGATGCACTTTGGGCACCATTAGAGATTAGCTTTGCTTGTGCCTCCCAATTGATATTATTATCCGATAAATGCGAACGTGTGCTTGTAGATTTGTTGATTTGTCCTTTTTTCACGCAGCAAAGGATTGACGTGATTTTTTGCATAGATTTATTTTATGGACCGGAGAGTAGAAATGCACTGTTCCTGTGGAAAACACTACGTGGGTGAAACCGCGGGCAGAAGCTAGTGGATTTATAATTACAATCTACGTTTAAAGAACCCAGTACGACGTTAATTGCGCAAACAGTGGCACTGTTTGCGTCGGCATCCTGAATGTAGTAAATAAATATAATCTTCGCAAAAATTTTCGTCTCTAACAGGGGTTGGACCCGTGTCTATTGTCAATGGCTGTGTAGCTCAGGTGATCGAGTGTCGGGCCGTCTGGATTAGCATGGCCCTATTTTACTATATGCCTATAGGTCCGACATAGTCACTGGACGTCTCCAACCCGCAATAAAAAAATAAGTTAATAGTAATAAAAGCCGTGTTGTGCCCACTAATTAATAAGAACACCCCATCTGCTCCCGTATTTACCGTATTAAGAGCCATCTAAGGGAATATTCAAAGAATGAGCAGCAAAGTTCTCCTCGGTCTGCATAAAAATTTACTGTGATCACCAAGACGCCTGCGAAGCATGTCCCTCCTCCCCTTTTACGGGAAAGCCTGTGTTCAGCTGTGGACGCCTTCCGGCTGATGATGATAAAAAACCAGAAGCTTACAAAGCCCCGATAAAACTAAACCTAATTTATTTCAGGTCGGTAGTCGAAAGAGCCTTCAAGGAATTCTATATCAAAGACCTTAACATCTTTATCATAGAAAGTGAACGGGTCATCAACGACATGGCTAATATACCCGATGACAATGCCAAGGCACAGGCCCTCGGTCAGACCATCGCAATTCTTGGAGAATTCTCCACAGACAGAACCAGTGACTCTTCGACCAGTGACAATGCCGCGCGGCGTCTGTACAACAGTCCCGACATCCGCAGCAAAAACCTTGCAGCACAGCTCACTGCCACCTCTCTGCCAATCACCGTCCAATTCTTCAAACAGTCTTTAACAGCTCTTATTAACGTAAGTGGAACATATACAAAATTAAAAGTAGATTCAAATTGATTCCAAGGTTTGATTGCTTAGTTATACTCTACCCAGCCGGGCGAGGTATGAGCGAATCAATGATTAAAGAAAAGTAGTGGAATCTCTTTGGAGCGAATACAACAGATGCGTATGTCATCATGAAGTAATGCAGCACGGAATCATTCCCATCGCTTTATATAAATGGGCCGATTATTATATTTTTCTCCCATGAGCTGACACGCTTTTTAACCGACTTCAAAAACAAAAAAGAAGTAGATTTTGTCTATGTATTTTTTTATATGTGTTCACCGATTTCTCTGTGAATTGTGGACCGATTTTGAAAATTCTTGTTTGAAAGGGAACAGGTTCCATATAAATTTTATGAAAGGACACCACCCCTAAATATGGAAAATGGCGGACAAAATTTCACGTATTGCCATATTTTTATCATAATAATATATAGTTCATTTCTCAAAAACAATTACAAGGTGCTCAAAATTTACAACGGGCCCCAAACTAGGCATAGCCTGTATCTTATCAAAGTTAGTTCCCGCTTTTTTGACAGCAATTTTACTTGTAAATTATATTTTTCAGTTAGCGGACAGTGTTGGATCAAACAGGAACCTTGTCCAAGCTGGCGATGCACTTAAAGAAGCCTTCATAAACGCACTCCCTCCCAATAACCAGAACCCAAACATAGATAACTTGATGAACCAGTTTAAAAAATCCTTATTTCCCGCTTAATATTAAACATCATGTAAAAGGATTGTTATAAACTGCATACAAATTATTTTTATCTGCCAAAAACATGCATTATTAAAACTTGTCTTAAATACGAAATTTTTGAATTAATAATGTGGCGCATTACTAGGGCAATTATATGTCTGACTTCTACCGATTATACCAAGCATCGATATTTTTTAAAGAACCGTGCTTTGAACTATCTACAGCGCCAGCCACCGAAACTTTGCATGAGATTGCAGAAGAATGAGTTTGGTGAATAGCTAAGACTACATCAGACCTAATGTGGAAGCTCATGGAAACTGAAATGGAAATCTAGTTGCCTCGTTCCAAAACCTACACAATCAAGAAGAAGGACGAAGCTGATCGTTACGACGAATTTATTAGACTTTTCATTTGCAAGATTATTAATTTAATACAAAATGTCCTTGACGTATTACTTTACATCAAGGGATTTTTGGCGTAGACCACCTTTTGCAGAAGTAAGAAAAAAGTGATATGAAATATATTATTTTATATAATTTATCATCACCAGCCGAAGCCATCCACTTCTTCACAGGCCCCCGTAAAACATCATTTGGATCGGCTACTACGGAGCTTTTGTAGTGTTTTATATTAAGTTCCCTAGTATTTGATCATATATATTCAGAATCTTCGGAACCCATTGCTGAATATTAGCGTCTCCATGTAGGCGGTACCCCGAGTCAATGATATTCAACATTCTGTCACTGTCACATACTGCCGTTTTGCATTGCTGTAAAAGAGAAGAAAGACCGCGCGGGATACTAAAATTGAGTAAAATTAAAAAAAAAGCGTATATTTACTTCAAAATCAGATGCATAATCGAAAATGTACCACAATCAAGTTTTTGGTTATTATACAATATGTAAGTCTTGTTAATTATATCAATATAGATTTATAGATAACAGAGATATTTCATTGCAAACTTATTTTTAGAGGTAACTTAGACATTTTTTTGATCGAGTCAATTTAGTAAAAACTTGTTTTGATCACAACAAGAGTATCGGTAATATGATGAATGAACATATATTTTTTTCCAGTGCCATTAGATCACCTGATTTTGCTAAAAAACCTGTCAGTGAAGCTATTTAGTTGCTATATACACCTGAAGGGGGGATTCTGCCATATACAGCAAGCTTCGTAGGCGTCTCGGTGATAGCAGTAGAAATGATGTTGAGAGAGAAAATGCTGCTGTTCATTTCCCTGTTTATTCCCTTAGTCGACTCTTATGTTACCCACGGGACAAGGGGCGGTACTATTTTCAGCCAGGAACGCAGTCACTAGTGTATCAAAATTCATTGTGCCACATTTTTATCATCATCGCATAATTTATCATGCCAAAAAGAAACAAAAGAAATCTTTAAAAAAATCTGTTTATTTCAGGTTAATATGTACCTACCCATAATATAAAACACACATAATTATTATTACAAGATAAAACAATAGAAAGAAATCAAATTAAATCAAAACATAGACAATAACATCAGATTACTTTGCAGGATACCACCTCGTGTTTGCACATGATCTCTAACTAATACGCTACATTTTACAGCTTGAAGGCTGTATAGCCTTTTGTATGGCCTCTTCAGCTGAAACTATGTGTCAGTTTAATTTATAGTTGGGAAATATCCAAAATCTGGGTTAATATTTTCATTTGGTGCTATATTCTTTGGAGAATTTCGGGAGAATGCTCGGCAAGGAAGGTTTATGCGAATGACCTTGCCTCGTAAATTAAATACTATACTGTAAGGCATTCGCTTTTGAAACGTTTAGGTAGTATGTTTTGAGCTGGAAATAGCTCCGGGTAAGATATGAGATTTGTTGAAAATTCGAGAATTACGAGAGCTCGTCAGCACCTTCGTCCTTCGGCATTGGCAGCCTCGAGTGTGTATAACTTAACAACACGACCAATGTCACTGACATCAGCACCAATATAGTATATCAATGAGACATTGGTGCGGGGCTGGGGCGAATTGAAAGTCGCACAAGTTCCCGTTTGGCCACACTCACAAGAGCGAACTTAAGAAAGTGGAATATAATATTGAAATTCAGTCAGTATTTCTCTGTAACACCGCGTGGTCTATTTCCGCAGTAGTATTCTGAAGTGTAGTGAAGTAGTATTCTATCTTACTTTGTAAATATCTATGCTTTGGTAAAACGTTTGAGCGTCCCCTGATCAAACTGCATAAATAAGGCTCGCTTCAAACCAGGTGTACAAGCTCCGCTTTGGCATAGGGTTACCATCAAATTGTAATAAGACTGATAATATGTAATAATTTAAATATAATAGAAGAAGATAGTAGTGGGCCAGAACATTTGGATTATCTGTAGGTATACTTGGGCTTGTAGATTATCCAACTGTTTTTGTAGCTAGCTAGTTAACGAAGGTTAACTAGCTAAGCCCGTTAAAAACAATAGAAGAAGATTCCAAAAGTAAGTACATTAGATATGAGCATTTTTTATATATTACAGGTGGACTAGACAAGCAGATCATTTGCCTGATGGTAAGCAGAACACATGCTGATAAAAAAAGCGATTCCATTCAGATCTCTAAACGGTCAAGATCTCACGGCACTGCGTTCGTTACCCTCAGACGTTTGGTATAAGTTTGGTTTAAGTTTGGTATGAGACAATAGGCAAAGAAATCAGATACATCGAAAATAAAAGCGATAAACCGACTTCAGTGATCAACTACTGAACCCATTTTGATGAAATTTCTATGGGACCAATATGAAAATATATCCTTTCAAATAAAAAAATAATTTTCGAAATCTCGTTATAAATGACGGAGATCTGAGGTAACAAACATTAAAATAAAAAATACCCAACGAATTGAGAACATTCTCCTTTTGTGGAAGACGTTTAAAAAAAAAGACAAATTGTGAACCTATACTTCTTTTTTGAAGTCGGCTAAAATATCTCTGAAATTTTTCGTAGTCGGATTGCAGTTTTTTTAAACTTTTTCTTGTTCTAGGTTTGGTGTGTTTTTATAGATCGTATAAAAAAACTTACGAGTTTAGGATATCTAGCGACTGGCAACCCTACCTGCAGGTACTGCATTAATAAATAATCGGTGAGCTCTTGGTATTAATATTCGCTGTCTTCCCCGAGATTACTACCAGCTTCGTATAGAAATTAATACAGGATAGTATTCTATATTACCCAGCTTGAAAGAAGATTTCAGGGTGAGATATCAGCGTTCAAGAGGAAAATCTAAAATCTAACAATATTAAAAAAACTTCTAATAAACTCCATTGGAGATTAGAGCTTTGTTTGCAAGCAATACAGCCTTTGAATTGAGAAGCTCGTCCTTTTTTGAAGCCGGTTAAAAACGGTTTGAATTTATTTCGAATTATCTTGAACAGAACTCTGAAAATCCGTGTATTCAAATTCCAGACTCAATCCATTTCAGCACCAATCAAGTTACAGTCCTACTAAAACTTAATGCAATGCCATAAAATGCTGACCCTAAGAAAGCTTCGTTAGATTCGATTCTGCTTGGAATAATAAAACCTTCGAGATTTAAAAGAAATAACTTCAGCTCAATCTCTGAATAGAAAGCATAGAGTACAGAAACCAAAGACCACAAATACTACGTACCTACAGAAACTGTAGACGCCTCAAGGATTTTATAATATGTTACGTCCATTCATTCATTTATTCAAATCTTTTGACATATAATATGTACTTAGACCGGTCAAAACAAACAGGTTAATGCATGTTAAATTACGTGAAGCGTACATCATCAGTCATAATTCCGATGTCCATGAGACGCCTTGAACTTAAATTCTACAAACACGAATTATCTATACAAATAAATAATATAATTACTACAAAACGGGACTATTCGTGCACAAAAGGGTAGTAAAACCCTTGATACTAGGAAAGCCAGAATATACTAATTATTCGCGACAAAGAAGCATAGAAAAATAAATATGGATGAGTTTTAAGACTATTTTTTATATTTAGCACTGAACGAGGTGTGTAAATCGACTAAGCTCTCAGTATAGTTCTCAATTTTGGATGGAAATCGTCAAACGTTTGTCAAAATTCAAATATTTAGTCGTAATTTTTATAAAGTTTAGAGCCCTCTTGCTCGACGAGTGTGAGTTTCGCCGTTAAAATCCATATAGCAACGACCACGTTTGTCTAATAATAAAATAATGGGTGATAAATTGACGATGGCCCATGCACGCGCCGCTAGGGGCGCTGTACATTTTTTACATATAAAATCCTTGTATACGCGGTCACAGTACCTGCGCTCTGGTGTCTAATGATGTTCTAGTCTATGGTAGAAAGAAATACGACTGATATCTTCAATTTCCAGTTAATCTCTGAAATTCCCAGTTCACTATTTGCAAATGCTAATGACGCTTTGAGATAGTGATGGGCGGTTATATCGATAACGATGAAGTAATATTCTGGCTTATCGATAACGATGTCCAATTTGAGTTGAATACACTGTGGTTATGTTGTTTGATTTAGTTCAGAATAAATTAAAGAATCAATGCTTTTCTGGAAATTTGTTTTGGCAGCTCCTTAAATAAGTCGTACTTCAGCGCGTAAAGGTTGTGGTTTACTTTCAGGTAAAAGTCCTGCTCGTTTCATTGTCCAATGGTACGTATATATTAAAAAATATACCAACTAAGTCGCTCTGACGCACGACTAGTCGTTGCCGTATTGAAAGCGACTAAAACCTGTCGTACCTAATGACGCAGCTGTAGTTCTTCTCCCCCACCTCTAATCTTATTTGAATAAAACGAAAAAGATTCTAATACTAACATTAATCTGTATTCAAGCTAAATTATCTCGATTAGTCTCCGTTTCACAGAAAAAAGTTACTAAGTGGTCCCACTTTAAGTAGATTTGGTAGAGCCGGACTCTCTGCGAGTGCTGGATCGTTTAGTACTGGCGCCGAGCTCCTGGAACGTTATTAAGTGCGCGAGTAATGGAGGTGAAGTTTCGGTTCTTTTTGTGATTTAATCGTTTCTGTTGGAGATGTCTGCTTTTAGTTTTTTTTTATTATAGTAGCGAGAATTTGTGTTTTTGATATTACTTTAAAAAAGCAGTAACGTCGTCGTCGAAGAAATAGCGGTAAAATGTCATCCCGCATCTTTAAAACAATTTTACTAGCAGCACTTGTAACCATCGAGGTATTAACCTCGAGAGATGAAATACTGTACTACCCGACACCACCACAATGTCGTGATCTGTCATTGATAAATATCAGCGGTCAGCATATCAGCATATATATATAATAATATATAATATAATAATATATATGTAATTCGTTCGATTCGTTTTGACGAGTCTAATAGACAGCACTTGGTGTCGGGGTTCTAATGACGAAGTCAGGAGGTGGAAGTGTATTTTTTAGTTTCTTTAAAGTACATATAATTATTTTACTCTGTGGTAATAGCCTACGGTTGCCTGGGAGAGATCATTGCTTAGTGACAAAGCCGCTGATTTTGCTAATTTGTAAGAACTGTTGTAATTTTGTTTATCAGTGCAGTAAAATAAATATAAATAAACGCTTATACTCATACCCCCACACTAGGGTTCCCTGTGTCGCAGGTGGCATGGACGCACACAGATAAACATCCAAGACCCGAGAAAAAACTTTATGCTTACACAATCTGCCCCGGCCGGGAATCGAACCCGGGACCCATCGCTTTGGAGGCAGGGTTACTACCAACTTAGCTACGGAACCGTCACATGGTACCTATATATCTATTTTATCTTTATGCGGAAGATCTATATTCAGCAGCGGGCCGTTGATGATTATGATGATAAAATATTATGCGTAGCACCGATACGGGGTGAAACTTAAATTTTAACTTATAAAATATCTATAGTAGGTATGGGTATACCTACTTTTGGGTAAAAGCCAATAGTTAAAAGTCAATAAAATTAGTAAAGGAATTTTTATAACTTTAGAATTTTCAAGAAGAAAGCTCTTTAAAAAGCCGTCGTCAATTAACTCTAGGGGAGTTTCAAAGACCATTGTTCAGGTCAAAGCGTGTGGACGCCAGACGTTCGCAAGTTTCAAACTACAATAGAATAGAATTACTGTTCAAAAGCTGTTGACTTCAAGTTGAGATGGCTTCTTTTACACTGTTGAGTAACAAAAGAACCAGCGGAATTGTTACCAATTCCGTTACCGATTAATACCTTATTTATTAACGTTTAGTAACTTATTAATGACTAGCTGCTGCCTGCGATTTCACCTACGTGGAGATATTTCATGAGTTTTATTTTTTGCGCGAACCCTAATTCTTTTTCTAAAGTTAAAGTAGCCTAAATTACTCCTCGTAACATCAGCGATCTGCCAGTGAAAGTCCCGTCAAAATCGGCCCAGCCGTTTCGGAGATTACCCGGTACAAACAGACAGACAGATAGACAAAAATTTTAAAAATGGTTGTTTTGTTAGACGTATCCTATATAATTTTATATGCATTTAGTAAAAATCTGTTATTTTCATATTACAAAGACACTTCAATTTTAGTTATTTGTATGTATTAGATTAGTACGATTTGTGATTTTCAAAAGCGGTGCTAGTAGAAACTTAAAAGTATCATCTTAAGTATCATATATAGGTACCAAACGTGAGTATGTATGTGGGCCACAAGGATAAATCCCATTCGCGGCGCATCTTCGGCTTTATCTTCAACCAATGACGGTTGAAGATAAAGATATATCTAAAAGACTATACAATACAATACAATACACAATACAAAATTCTTTATTGCATACCACAAAATACATATTATATAATATATTGCATACTAAATAATTAGACCTTAAAGATATAAGATATTATAAGATGGTTATAGGACTAATTCTTCTACGAGCGTCCGTCTGGGTGTGTTCCACCGCGTTGCTCGTGTATTCTGCCGCCATGCAGTAATGTGCAAACATTGCTTTGTTCCGGTTTGACGAGCAAAGTATTTAGTGAAATTAGGTACTGCAGGGCTAAAGAGACTCAATAGGAGCTCAGTGTCGCGCAGGCCTTTGTTTTTCAAAGTTTGCAAAGGTCTACGCGGCACTGCAGTGCGTTCGGAACCTTGAGAGGTAAGCCTAGTAATTTCACTAACTACTTTTATTTTAATTTACCAGGTAGAAGGATTAGCACTTCTACGAGCGTCCGTCTGGGTGGATACCACCGCTTTGATCGCTTTGCTGCCACCAAGCAACACGTTATACAATACTTTACAGACTTCTTTGCATTACTGTGTTCCGCCGGTTTGATGAGTAGAGTAGTCAGTGAAATTACTGGGTTTATATGACTTGTCATAGTAACGAACGCCTGCTGTGCCGCGCATGCCTTTGAATTTTAAAGTTACGAGTGGCACTGCAATTGTTATGGACTGGCTTTACGCTTTCCTCCAGGCAAACGACCCGCACGTCTCGTTATCCAATAGTATAACAAAAGTGATGGGAAGTTGAGAAAGATCACTAGAAAGTACTTACCACCACCATAGTATTAACACGATTATTGCTTCACTCAAAACTCGAATTCATTGTAGGATTCGAACCGGGTTGCCGATCACCCTCACTACCGCTGACCTATAATCGCTTAATTTGACGATGGTAGCATAATAAACTGATTAGACTACAGCGCAAAATACCAACTTGATGTTTGAATTTCGCACCCAAGAATTCTGTACGTGTATAATATAGTCATGTGCAAAATCCGAACTCGGAATCCGAATTTCACCGCTGTCATTTTCAAACTACGCCAACACGCTGAACAAACAATGCAAACATGCGCCAATGCACTATGTTGGTCCAGTTTGTGTTCGGTCTGACGCTCGGTTACGATAATTGTTCGAATTAATGGCACTCGATTGCAATCAATTTGCGGCGATCGACGAATCGAATGGCTACGATTATTCGGCGTTTTGGCGATATAATTTATCGATGGTTTAATTTATATACGGCTGGCTTTTTGAAGAGATTTTGCATGTGAGATAAATCTCAGATCTTACTTACAACCAGCCAGTCTTACTATCGACGTTGCGGTCAGTTAATTAAACCGACAAAAATAATACATTTTAACTGTTCGTTGAAGCCTAGTCTACACTGTTACGTTATCCCGAAGGGTCAATCTACACCTGGAGGTCAACAACATTTATTTTACGAGTTTTTCAAAGTTTACTTCAAAATTCTACTACAGAACTTCCAGGCAGCCCTAGATCATCTGATTCACTTGAACTATGTTGAACGATAATGTTGATTAGAAGAGACTTACAAAAACTGCAGAAAATGCCGCACACTTCACGTTTAATGTTTTTTTAACCGACTTCCAAAAAAGGAGGAGGTTATAAATTCGTCGGGTATTTTTTTTTATGTTTGTTGCCTCAGATCTCGGTCATTTATAAACCGATTTGGAAAATTCTTTTATTTGAAAGGATATACTTTCAGATTGGTCCCATAGAAATTTCATCAAAATCGGTTCAGTAGTTTGTCACTGAAGTCGGTTCGTAGCTTTTTTAAAACAATCTTTTTTTCTTCGTTGCTCACCCTGTATACAAAAAAAGGAGTATTTGAAACCGATTTCCTTTCTTTCATTTCTACGTGAAAAAATAAATAAGTATTATGAAAAGCCGGCTTAGTAAAAGAAAGCGCTAAAAATATCTGTTAAGAATGTACCCGTTAATTAAATCAGCAGAGGCGGCAATGAGATTAACGTAGACTCAGTCTGTAATCGCCTTACAGTAAGTGATTCGACGCATTGGTACCTACTAGTACTTGTGAACATTGATTCCAGGAAACGTTAATACGGAAAAGGTGTATTCTATCCGAACTTATCCGTAATTTTAATTTTATGATTGTATTTTTTTTATTTTTTTGTTCTCTATAAACTCACATCACATAGGTACGAGCGTTTGTATGAAAATTATGGCTGGTTGGGTCCTCTTAATACTAAAATGGCTTGGGTCTTGAGTGGGTTTACGTAAGCCTTGCTCCACTCAGATCACGTTTGTTGTTTTTTTATACTATTTGATAACGAGACGAGCTGGTCGTTTGCCTGATGGCAAGCATTACGGCGGCCCATAAAAATTGGAGTACCACTCAGAACTTTGAAACATAAAACCTGCGCGGCACTGCGTTGCGCTGCATTGCCCTGAGATATTAGGTATTAAGTCTCATAAGCCCAGTAATTTCACTGGCTACTCTGTTCATCAAACCGAAACACTGTAATGCTCGCACATTACTGCTTGGTGGCAGACTTCAGAAGCAAGCGGTGCTACCAACCTAGACGGATATTCGCTGAAGAGTTATTCCTAACACCTAGTATCCCTCTATATATAAGTTTTTTACGCTCATATCCCTGCACTAGGATTCCCTGTGTCTCCGGAGGCATAGCCACATACAGGAAAACAAACATCCAAGACCCAAGAGCAATGTTCACCACACAAAGTTTGTCCCGGCGGTGTCCCATGCTTAGTTAGGCAGGGTTACTATTAACTTAGCCAAGGAGCTTGTCATTTTAATTATACAATTACTTGAAGAATATGTACCTATAACAACAAAAAAATATCAACTTCTTTGCCTCGATCCCTTTGTCCTCGCTATTAGAAAATGAACTAAATAACTGGAAGGAATTAAACATATACCTATGTTAATTTTTCTGTTTTTTTTTTTTATGTTGCCGCACTTGTGCCTATTTCTCATTCGAGGTCTGCACTCTAGAGTAGTTATGTACTACCTTCCACATCAACATAGAAAGAGCGTGTAAGTCGGCAATCATCAACATATGAATAACATACATTTAAGAGAGAAAAAATACGTAACTCTCTGAAGTGCGGATTATTAGTTATTACCCCATCACTACGCGAGGTGAAGACCGGTAGAGCCAGCGCAGGGCTTAAATTAATTTCATCTTGTCTAAGTGCAAGCGCGAGAAATGCTGGATCCAGGTTAAATTGTGTTATTTTGTTTGCGGAGTACTCTACCACTAGCAGAGTATGTTCTTTTTATACAAATACAAATCGTTTATTTTGACATAAAAGTATTTACATAGTTATGCTGAATCCATAGCCTCCCGAACTAGTATACACTGTGTTTCAGGAGTCAGTGGCTTCTCCTATTTAATAGCTAGATACTAAAGTTTTATGTCATATATCATTCATTACAATTAATTCTATTGTTCGATATACGTATGTAGGGTATGAGGATGCGCAAAACGCACGCGCTCCTCTGTGTGTGTGTCGGTATGTATGTATAGCGTATGTAAGTGTCATGTATGTGTGTTTCATGTTTGTGTGAGTTTTGTATGTACGTGTATGTACAGGTGATTGTGTATGTGATATTTTGTTGTGTATTGTGTATTTTATCTAGATAAAGTCCGGTACATCAAGGATTTCAATTGAGGAGCTATGTAATTACAACGTTGGTAGTATGTATGTACATTTGTACGTGTATGTACTTAGACGCAGTTTTTCACGGCCAAAATCAACAAAATGCATGTTTTTAATACAACTTTATGGCCCGCGTTGAACATGTGACGCGGGCAACAAACGGATATACATTATGGTCTGTATTTGTATACTTGTCCTGTATTGACAAACTCGACCGACTAGGTAGGTACCAACCAATGACAGAAATTCGAATTAATCATGTCATTGGTTGGCGATCGGATCACTATTGATGTCATTAGTTCGCACCTGCCGAGTTTGTTTAAATAATTGGACAAATATAAAAAAACGCGCACTTACTTTCTCCATTCCATCGCGGGTAAAAAACGTGCCCATTAGAAGAGTACACGCTTTTTCGAGTCGCTAACTTAACGGCCCCATAGTGTAATGGTTAGCACTTTAGACTCTGAATCCAACGATCCGAGTTCAAATCTCTGTGGGACCTAGTCTATTTTCGAGTAATCGGCTTTTGCATTCTTTTTGAGACTAACGACTATCTTTGCCATGCAGGCCTTTGTGTTTCAAAATTCTGATTGGCAATGCAATTGTTCTGGACTGGCATTATTGTTACCATCAAGTTAAGGACGCGCTGGTCTAGCTATCTAATAAAAAAATATATTTTGATATTTTGCCATAAGTGACGGTATATGTTGTTACGTTTTTGCCGATGAAGGAACGGAGAAGGTGGGTTTAGGGTGCGAACTGAGAGGTTGCTTGTTTGTGTACCTTCTTAGCTTGTTTGATTCCTTGTCTTGAAAACTGTTTTAATTTCGGGATCTCATATTATTATTTGGTTAAATCAGCTTACAAAAAATCTTTGAGGTTTGTCTACATTTCCGGCAAGCGCACCATGACAAAATTTTGCCGATGCTTATATCGTGCATTTGTCTCGTATTCGCAGCAGAAAGAGCGAGACAAAACAGTAGACAAAATTTTGTCGTGGTGCGCATGTTACTCTGGCAGTTTGGCATCGCCCTTTGAAACTGTCTAATAATTATCTTGACGTGGGTGGTGCAAGCTCACATGACTCTTTAGCATACCATGTCACTTGTGCCTCTCTCTGTTTTGTGCCGTCGATGCGGCCGCCAAGCAGTAGTGTGCACGCATTACTGTGTTCCGGTTTGATGAGCAGAGTAGCCAGTGAAATTACTGGGCTTATGAGACTTAATATCTAATGTCTCAGGGTAAAGAGCGCACTGCAGTGCTGCGCAGACCTTTGTGTTTCAAAGTTCTGGGTGGCACTGCAATTGTTATGGGCCGGTGTTATGCTTACCATCAGGCAAACGACCAGGTCGTCTCGTTACCAAATAACATAAAAAAAAACATAAAATTCTCATTTTATCTACGGCCCAACCCTACAACACGCCTAGTTGCTTCAGAGAGGAAATAAGTATAGAAGTATAGTATACCGTTTCTCTTTGCATTTTTATGCGACTTCTCGTTCTTCGAGCCGCATTTGAATAATACTTATTACGGAATGACAGAAGTTACTTTTCGCCTTCGGAAAAATGTGTCGTTTTCGACGTAGCGTTTTTCTTGGAAAGCGTTTTATAGATGTTATCGTGTTATAAGTTGAGAGCACAGAGCGACGATGGCTCGGTGGTTGTGAAGTGGACTGCTCGATAGTAAGTCGATTTTTCAAATACTACAATGAGCCAATTTAGTATAAAAAAGCTTCAAAAACAGGTACACTCATATATTTCCCACATGAGCAAATATGTTTTTGTTTCGGTCAATATTATTATTTTATTTATATACTATTATAACTCCTAATTTTTAATTAATTTTGAACCTGTTTTTGTAAGGTCCTGTACACTTGAAAATTATTATAAACTTGACATTGGCTAATTAGACTAAATAGCGTGGAGCCAAACTTAAAAAAAAGAAATAAAATAGATAAGTTTTTCAGCAACAGAATCGACAGTGTACCCATGATAAAGTAGCCTAACTTAAATCTTCTTTGTTATATATTTTTGCTCCTGTTAAATTATTCTAAGCACCAAGCCCAAGCCTTTGTCCTGAAATCTTTTATATTTTGTTGAAACTTAAACCGGGTTAATATTTAAGTCTTTGTCTATTATAATCGTTTAATCCTAATATAAATTGTATAAATTCCGATGTCTATTATTTGTGCGTTTATAGAGTTTGAATACTTACTGTTTAAATACTCAATATTTATTTATATTTAAGTACATTGATATAGACCATAGTCATTTTAACTTCTCTCTGAAATACAATTCACAGAAGGTTGAAATGACAATACAGAATAATATGGTACGTATGGTACGGAAAAATACTTGCTTGGACACCAGCCCAGAGTGTAACGTGTTTGTTTGGTTGTACTAAGTTTTGTCACGCAGTTTATAATTTATAAATATATAAATTACGCGTCACGTTGTTTGTCCGCGATGGCCTCCTAAACTACTTAACCGATTTTAATCAAATTTGCAAACCGTGTGCACTTTGATCTAACATAAAAGATAGGAAAGCTTACATCTCAATTTATAGCCGCAATGTTATTTTATTGCAAATTCTATTAGGGTTCCGCGCAAAAAAATAAAGCCATGAAATCCAAAATCTACACGCGGGTGAAACCGCGGGGCAGCAGCTAGTAATTTATAAAAACTACAACCAAAGATTTGAATTTTGAGAACAACATAGATTTGCGACGTCGTACTTAGTTCAGACTCGTAATTTTGGATGACTAGAATTAGAATAGACGCTCTGGAAGGCTATTTCTACAAATTCGTGTTTTGTTTTGTACTACCTACTGGTAAACAAATGAAATCCGAAGTTTGATAATGTTGAGCTACTGTTCGTACCATTCATTACGAAAGTACTTGGTACCTTTGTTCGTACAAAACAAACGTCATATCGGATTCGACGGCTCCGTAGCTAAGTTGGTAGTAACCCTGCCTGCAAAGCGAGGGGTCCCGGGTTCGATTCCCGGCCGGGACAGATATTGTGTAAACATAAAAGTTTGTTCTCGGGTCTTGGATGTTTGTGATGTGTATCTGTGTGTGTCCATGCCACCTGCGACACAGGGAATCCTAGTGCGGGGGTATGAGTGTAGGCGTTTATTTATTTATTTATTTTGAAAGGAACTTAATACCCGTTTTCACCAATGACGAATAAAGCGACGCCTAACTACTTATCTAACTCCTAATGTAAGCAAAGTTCTAAGTAGTATAAACCGGTAGAACACTCCTAAATGTTGTTAATAATAATAACGAGGGATTCTACCTCTCCAGCTCAAAACTCGTTCACTAAACCATAATAACGAAGCCGTAAAAATCCTTTACTGTAATGAAATAAATTATTCATTTCTTTAATAAAAGGTGTCTGTCACCAAATCAGAGGTTCTATTTCAAAGATAAAAGTCTCAACTCTAATCGGGACTCGGGAGTCAGTGTTCAACGAAATTGACTTTTCTGAGTGGGACCCTAATTTATGGACCCTTCGATTTACCTATATTGAAAATGCCGTGCTTATGTGTTGCCAAACTGGGAGATTTTCCTTGAAACTAAGGTGTAGGAATGTAAGGATAAGATACATTATTTATTACAGATTATAATTTACACTTCGTTTACTAAACGGTTTTTTAACAATGTAAACAGGAGAAAATGCTTATCAATCTCATAAAATCCATACTAATCCATACTAATATTATAATGGGAAAGTGTGTTTGTTGGTTAGTCCTTCTTTCACGCAGTAACGAAGCAACGGATCGACGTGATTTTTGGCATAGATATAGTTTATGGACCGGAGAGTAACATAGGCTACTTATTATCCCGGAAAAATGCACGGTTCCCGTGGGAACGCGGGTGAAAACCGCGGGCAGAGGTTAGTGAAGTAAAATTGACATTGACAGCTGTCAATCAAGTTTTATGATGTTGACATATATTTATATTTTATTTCATATCTTTATTTATTTTGAAATAGGCTTACGTTTGACCGCGATCTCACCTGATGTTAAGCGACGATGTAGCATGCTCATTGCTCACCTACAAGAAACCTATTCACTCTCGTCTTGAAAACACCCAAATTATAGCTATTGGGAAACACAGAGTCCAGCAAGAATTCCACTTGTTAGCCGTCCGTGTACTGAAGTTTGAAGGAGGGATATCATCCAAAATAGTCAGAAAATAGTTTATTTTTAAAATAATTTTATTTTTTTCTTTCTATGTGGCAACATCGCCGTAAACTAAACATTTTAAGGGGTGGAAAGAATTTTGAATTAACAACGCAATTTAGTAAGATTGAATTTTTTAAGAAGTGTCATCGACTTGCTTCTGGGGATTTTTTGGTTCAGCCGACAGTGATTGATTACATTTTTTTGGGTTTTACCGATAATATCAACATCAGCGAAAGAACTCGACCTGCATTCCTTTTTTAACCGAAGTAAAAACGGCGGTGAGTCACCCTTATTTATTTTTTACTAGCTTCTGCCCGCGGTTTTACCCACGTTTCCACAGGAACTGTGCATTCTTCCGGGATAAAAAGTAGCTTATGCTACTCTCCGGTCCATAAATTATATTTACGCCAAAAATCACGACAATCCGTTGCTCCGTTGCTGCGTGAAAGAAGGACAAACCAACAAATCAACAAACGGATAATAAGTATGGATGTAAGTACATATAACCACGCGTAACCCTTTACAGTGCAGGCCGATTTTTATAATTCTTTTTTGATTGGATAGGGTTTGCTTCGAAGTTGTTTGTCCATTTAAACTTGAAGAAAAAACACTCCTCGTAAAATATTAGGTATGATAGATTGTTCACTTACTTAATTTTCACCTCTGAAAATTGTTTTGGAACTTTCGGAAAAAAATCCAGCCTTTTCCATGTTTTTAATAGAAATAATTATATGTAGTTTAAAGAAACTAACACACTTCCACCTCCTGGCTCCATCATCAGAACCTCGACACCAAGTGCAATTGGACTAGCGAAAATGAATCGTATGAACCCAAACTCGAAGGGTATACTCGTAACCACTGAAGATTTCCACTGTCCACCTCCTGACTCTATCATTCGATCAGTTCCATGATAGCAAATTATTGTATTGTCATCCAAACTACATATACATACAAAGTTTCATTTCGATACGACAATTAGAAGTAGTTTAAAATTGACTTCCAAGATTACATAGTCAGTTAGTTAATTAAAGCTATAACTGTGTTAAAAATGGTTGAAAATATTGTACAGGTTTAAAATCCATCCCTAGAAAAAAGACTTAGTAATATTTAACCGAGATCGGAGCCAATGTCAATTTGTACTTAGTTTTTCTTCGCTTACATTATTAAGTGCTTCTATAAAACTTTAAGTGCTACTTTGCATATTTCTAAAAAGCTTGCCTGAAAGTGCTGAAGTGAACCAAGAAAATTTACTCATCTCTATGCTATTACTAAGGCAATCTCAAAGCAATTAATTTACTTAAAATGTACATAAAGCGAGGTGCAAAAGTTTGATGGATTTAATTTGTTGGCTTGGAAAGCGCTTTATTTTTTTACGTAATAAAGAGTGTAATCTATGGATCACTTAGCTAAGTGTTATATTATTATACAACACATACAAATAATTGGTTTAAAATCCATACTAATTAATATTATAAATGCGAAAGTGTGGTTGTTGGTTTGTTGGTTTCTCCTTCTTTCACGCAGTAACGAAGCAACGGATCGACGTGATTTTTGGCATAGATATAATTTATGGACCGGAGAGTAACATAGGCTACTGTTTATCCTGGAAAAATGCACGGTTCCTGTGGGAACGCGGATGAAAACCGCGGCCAGAAATTAGTGTGACATAAAATTGACATTGACAGCTGTCAAGAAAGTGTTATAATGTTGACAAGTTGATTTAATTTGACAGATCGGTTTGACGGTCTCCTGTGGGAACGCGGGTGAAAACCGCTGGCAGAAGCTAGTATTATCATATTTTTTTAACCACTGCTGCTGATTTTAATTCACTCGGAATGATTCCGTGTCGGAAGCGACTGTTTGTATATCTCAGAATCGCATATCGACGGAGAAATATTATTGGGATTATATCCGTGTTTAAGCAGCTAAGTTGTCGAATCTAAACGTCAAATTTCTCTGACAGGATGCGATTTCGAAATATAAACGATCCAGACAGTCGCTTCCGACAATGATATCATTCCGAGTGATTTAAAATAACTCGGCTGGTTAGATTAGACCATTACACCAGAAAGCCCAATATGTGGTTATTTGCGAAGGTAGTAACTTCGCAAATAACCACTCATCTTTCAGCTCCGCATTTATTCTTTATTTATTACCTGCTTTCAAGTTTCCAAGCACGATCGGGGCACTAAACAAACAAAAATAAAACACAAACCACCAGTTGTCGCAGTGAAATTGTTTGCATTGAACTCCACGGCTTCGTTCACGGAATATGATTGAAAGCAAAATATTGCGATGAAAGAGAAATACTGGAAATACTGAGGTGCCTAGTTGGAGGGAGCACACTCAAGGAAGACGGGCTAAAGGCAGAGGGGGGGGGGTACCTATTGGTTTTTATTTTTAAATATTTCTAGCCCTCGTAAGTCACAACGGCTGGCCGTTCTTTTCAAATATGGATCAGTGCTTCGGTAGAACACTAATTCACTAATACCTACACTCTACAGTATTAGAAAAATAAGGATTAAGTAAATATGTACTTGAAAAATGACAAAAGTGCACAGAGGCCAAAAGTTCAAGAGCGTTCTGGTGACAACTTTAAAAAAGTGTAAAACAGGTTTTTGAAAAAAAAAATGACGACGAATTTCGTTCCCTCGTTAACTACCTTTATTTGGAACGGGAATCTAGAGTCATTTAACTGTCATGAGCGCTCTTCCGGGGCCCTTGTATTTGAAAAAGTAAGCATATTATAAAAGTGTTTTAAAGGACCCACTGAGTGTCATCCTGTTCCATTGGCGATCATTTACACCCCGACTGGAAATAATTATAAAACATTTGTTTGATGTAGGGTCAAAAATGCGGTAGTGTTTTAACTGTTAATTTTTGTAAAAATTACCTATTGGGACTTACCACAAAAAAATTAAACATTGAGCACGTGCTCAGCATATTTAAACATGCTTTAGTTGCGTGCTTAAATATTAACAATCACAAACCTTGATTTAAGAAGTGTCTAATCGTTTTGTTTAACTCTATTGTGTTGTGACATTTCTAGTCATTTTAGACGTTTATCTTTTAGACACTGTTTAGCTAGATAGGCGTCTAAAAGTTGTTTTAGTGGTAAGACCGAGTAAGTTTACATAACTCACAATTGAAACGAATCAAAAACGGAAAAACAAAGTCGAGAACTTTGTTGATTTGTTACCTGTACTTTTTGAAAATCAAACCAACAGTTATTAATCTCTGCCTTTTGTAATTATACTATACTACCCCAGACAAGACCGATAAACGCTGTTAACTAATTGACCAACATTTCTAGGTGACTAACTAACTAATGGTAACTAACGCACTGTTATTAACTCGCTCGTCAAGTCCAAAAGGTGAAATGACGATCATAGCGCAAAACACTGCAATATATAGGTACCTACCACAATTCCGACCCAACCTTTTGCGGTCTCACGAAAAATGCCATGGGAATTTCCGTTGAAATTCTCCCAACTTCCATCTGCCTCTCAACTATAATCCACTCACTCTTAAACCTAGAACTTAAGATACATTTTACAACGGATTTTTTAAAAACGTTTTACAGTACAGGGTGTGTCACTTTCACGCTCTGTGGTCGTGGGATCCAGAATTCCGGGCACGTGGGAATATGGTTTTTTTGTTGGCAATTTTATGTGAACTTGTAAATTTGGAGTGGATTGGGAAGATTCATCGGGATTAAGGAACGTGAACTATATAAGAAAGTGACGAGCGTCGTGTCGTGCTGTACAAAATTAAGTTCCTGCAATTACTATAGTGGTTCTAACGAATTGGAAATGTACCCTGAGGGCAGAGAAGGCTTTCGCTTCGAAGCGATTCTAATTAACAGAGAACAATAAGTAAGTTTTTTAGTAGTTATTAACAGAGTTTATAAAGATTAACATAAACTATATGACCAGTGACCATGGTATCTAACCACGTCACGTCGACCAACGTGACTATTGCTCGAAGGTAACAAGTTTTCATATTCATATTCATATTCAATCATTTATTGCATCATATGTACATTACAGAAAGGTCTTATATTAGTAGGTGAGCTTACATATGACCCTAGTTAGGGTATAGCAACATAGGTGACGAGCGGGCCGGTCCATTTTACAAGCATAGTAGCAAAATTTTCTTTATGAGTTGTTACTATTTAATTGTGGGTCATTAAAAAAATCCGTCAAGCTATAATAACATTTGTCATTTAAAAAGTCCTTTAATTTTTTTAAAAAGGTTGTTTCTTTTTCTTGTGCTAGTATTGTTTCCGGAATTTTATTATATATTTTTACCGACATTACATTAGGACCTAGACTATGCATTTTTAATTTTGAGCTCGGTAGAACTAGTTTCTGTTTATACCTAGTCGCATATCGTCGAGGTTGGTCAATTTGTTTTGTAAAAAACTGCGGATACTGCCTTACGAACTTACATAGAGTACGATAGTAGTACTTATACTATACTAGTATTACTATACTAGTACTATATTAGTATTATAGTATATACTAGATAGTAGTAGTTAATCTATACTTACTACTTATGTATATTCATTATTAACTATATTAACTTTACAATTAATATCTATACTTACTTACTATTAAGTTAATCTATACTTATACTTTTTTAACCAGTGAAATTAATGACTAATGTCTCAGGGTAACGAGCGCACTGCAGTGCCTCGCTGGCCTTTGTGTTTCAAAGTTCTGAGTGGCACTGCAATGGTCACGTGCCGGCGTTATGCTTAACATCAATGTAACGACGCGCTCGTCTGACTAGTTTTCTAGTAAATAAAAATATTTTGACATTTTGCTATAAGTGTCGGTACGTAAATGACCAGCTTGCATCGTTACCAAATAGTATAAAAGATACTAATATCATAAAGATGTAAAGTTCGTTGTTTGTAACGGATTTAGGAAGGGAGAAACTTACTTTATATATTGTAACGGGATATTTACCGTGATTATTATAAGCTGGTGAGTATTCCCGTGAACATGATGCTTGCAACAGCGTCGAAATAGCGGGAGCTCACCAGCTTATAATAATCACGGTAAATATCCCGTTACAATGTATAAAGTAGTGAATAACTATGAAAGTCTAAAACAGGGAGAAACTTACTTGAGATATCTATGACTAGCTGCTGCCCGCGGTTTCACCCGCGTGGAGATAACGGGTTTCAAGGGTTTTATTTTTATGCGCGGAACCCTAATTATTTTTCTAAAATTAAAGTAGCCTAAGTTATTCCTTGTAACATCAGCTATCTGCCAGTCAAAGTCCCGTCAAAATCGGTCCAGCCGTTTCGGAGATTACGCGGAACAAACAGACAGACAGAGAGAGAGAGAAAATGTTCAAAAATGGTTGTTTTGTTATAGACCGTACCGTATATACTTTCATATGCATTTAGTAAAAAGCTGTTATGTTGATATTACAAACAGACACTTCAATTTTATTTATTTGTATAGATTACCTCTAACATCTGGCACCACTCTGGTTCTATTTCAAAAATTATGTCGCTACATTGTATCCCTGAGTGCAAGGTATAGACTTTCTATCGCTATTCGTGTAGGTACAAAGCCGCAGGCAGAAGCTAGTTCCATATATTTTGACTTTTGTATTATTGATATCAATAATCGCTTCAAAGCGAAACACGTCGTTTGTAAGGCCCTCTGATCATCTTATATCAAAACTTTTGTGCATTATGTGTGTGCGTGCGTACTGGTGCGCACACATATCTAAAACCTCTCTCGGTACCGCTCTATGAAGATAGAGCGGCGATAGAGGATGAAGAGCCTTTTTTTCTTTTCTTGTGCTTAATATGTAGGGTATGTGCACAAAGGGATAGGTGACTCATGCGTTCTTGGGGCTTGGGAACATCACATCGCCTCGTGGGAACTTTCTGTAGACCGTGGGAAAATTTCTAGAGCGAGTAAATTTAAGGGCAGTAATTATTATTAAAATATATTATATATAAAAGTATGTTATCTTCATAGAACGGTACCAACTACCGACCGGCCATATTATATTAAATAATGGACCTCTTCCGGCGTACAATGACGTTGATACAATAAAGAGTAGGCTTATAAGTTAAAATACTTACATAAGAAAAATACAAAAAAAAACCGACGCCTTATAAAACATACCTATTACAATATGTGTGATAACATTCAATAGGATCGGTTCACAGCTAAAGATTCAATGGATGAACAATCAATCATCCTCTTTTCTTCTAATCCTTAAAAGTATTTACGGCCGGCCGATGCCGGCGTCACGGTTTTATCACCGTACTAGCCGCCAACGGTTGAAAGCTCATTCACATCTAATTGAAACGTGGAAATCCCACACGGTGCGATTCTCGCGATCTTTTCTGCCGAGGACATGCAGATTGTGGAATGAGCTCCCACCTGCGGTTTTTCCGACAAGATACAATATGGGGCTCTTCAAAAGAAGGATGAACAGAGTCTTCAAAGGTCGGCAACGTATCAGTAATACCCCGAGTGTTGCAGATATCCATAGGCGACGGTAGCTGCTTACCATCAGGCGGGCCGACTGCCTGCTTGCCACCAATGGCATAAAAAAAAAAAAAAATAAAGAATGGGATCAACTTTGTAGTACTACTTTGTCTACTAGTATATAGTAGTAGTATTATTGTCCCTATCCTATGAAAAAATAATTGGTAATTTCGGATGACTATGTAAAAAGCTATGCGTGATAATATACATAAAAAAAAACGGGACGACCTCCTACGTTTTTTGTCGGTTAAAAATCATACAGAAAAGTGTAGTATAGTAGGAACTATTATCACTTATATTATTTTAAGTAAATAAATAAGTTACATACAGTTAGATAGAAGTACATATCATGACTTTGCAGCTGAAAAGAACACTTATTTCCAAAAACACAAAGGTGATACCATCGATAATTTACGCTACCAACATAAAAAAAATTGCTTATCGACATAGTAACTTTGAGTAATCTGTGATACAGTTCCTATATTCTCATGGTGCAAAGATTCCCATGAGAATATTTATTGTGTGGGAATATTTTTAAGGGGTGTGATGGGAGTGTCAATTTTGGGAACTGGCACGTGACGCCTGTGAAATTGTGTGGGTGCAAGGATCAGGAGTAATTACTGTTATTACTTACAGGTACCATTTACTAGAAAAAAGGGAGCCTAAACGATAGGATAAAAACATTAATGTGCATGCATAATACGAGTGTGTTTCGGAACAAAGTAGTCAGTGAAATTATTGGGAATATGAGATAATATAACAGTACGCTCCAGTATGCAGTGTACAATTGTACATACCATAAGTCTATAGGTACTTATTGGATGCTTGATTTAGGTAGGTTTCTTTTTTTTTTTTAATTTTATTATTATTCTCTGCAAGCTCCAAGGCTCGCACCTTTTTTGCTATATAAATTATTTTTACATTATAGTTACTTAATATATTATTACTTAACAAAAAGACCACATTTTCTACCGGAAACTAAAAATCTTACTAATACAAAAATGTTACTATAAGTACAATTAATGATTACTTAAATGATAAAAATATTTCAGTCTCATAAAATGCATAATTATTAACAAAATTATGTTTACTTTAGTTCTTTTTATTATTATTTTACATTTACCATAACTTGTGATCTCATACTAAGTATTAAGTAGCTAGTATAGATAGGTATAGAATAATATTATAATAATATTAATATTTTTTTTGTGTAGTGTTAGTTATCATAATTTAACATAGTTTTATTAATTAGGTAATATAAGTTTGCTACGCCCTAACAGGGTGCATAGATTTATACAAAAGTAGTTACCTACTCCATTGTATTAAATGTATGTATGCAAGAAATAAATAAATAAATAAATACCTACTCCGAAGGCCTAACTAAAGTTTCACGTATATATATTTAGGTAGGTTTTATATGTATGGTTTGCCACAGCTACTTAAACCGTATGATACAATGCACTGGCAGATAGCTGATGTTATAAGGAGTAACTTAGGCTAGTTTTATTTCAGAAAAAGAATTAGGGTTCCGCGCAAAAAAAAAATCATGAAATCTAATATCCCCGCGCGGGCGAAACCGTGAGCACTTAGTCTCATTATCGAAAAGTATAAAAAAGTAAACGAATTGTATAGTTACCTAGCAGGACAAAAAACGTCTATTTTGTTGCGTAAAAAATTAGATAAGTGTCCCAGTCAGTGCCTTCCCTACTTCCCATCGTTTATAAGTTCTCGTGAGAATGCCATTTCGTGAGAACTACTGGTGCTCAAGGTTACTTATCTGTAGATAACAGGCACGGCACGTGCCACTGTTTTTTGAAATAGGGTAATGAAACCCATTAAGTATTTAGTGATAGAGATATCTTAAAGTGGATATTGTCGTGGTGTGTCCTTATAAATATAATCCATTCATTATTCTCTACTACATAAAAGCGAAATACTACTTACTGATGAATTATGGAAACTCGAAACTACAGACTGAAATTTAGCTTGTGCCTTTCTTTTGGATGCCAAGAAAGCAATTTGAGAAAAGGGGCGTAGCCAGGGCCGGTTGCTAGTTGAATATAATTATATAAATAAAAACGTTGTATCTTTAAACATTCGCGAACATAAAAGATTGTTTATTAAAAAAAAAAATCTTAAGAACTAATCATTGTTTTTTCGCAAAATTTTACAATTGCTGGCTATACTTACGATTCAGGCTGTAATTGCCATAGCGTGTTACCGATTACTTATTTATAAATAAAATTAATTCAAATACCTCGTAATCCAATGCTTACACTCGTCTCTCTCTCGGTAGAAAAAAGCAAAACGTTAAACTTAACCTTTTCACCCACACTCATGTGAAGTTTAACTGCAATCAGGGGAACTCAACCTTTTTTTGCCATGCACCGTGGGTCATTACCATGGGAGGTCAACCAAGGACGATTCCCATGGGACGACACAGTCACATAGTTTCCTATGTGAACTCCAACCGTGAGAACTCGGTCGGTGGGAAAGAATGCAAATTGATGATAAGGATGGGTAAATAGAGCGATGGGTTTTTATGGTTGGGTAGGTATGTGTGATAAAGATTGACGTTTGCAGACGATAAGTAGGGAAGATGTTAAGACGTAATATTAAAAGGATTACCTTAAGGCTCAAAATAATAAATATTGTTTTTTTCAAACTATAATAATGGAAAGATATAATTAAGTAGGTACTTATTTTACTGTACCCAGCTTTGATTCTCAGAAATTACACAGAAATTGTTAGAAAATTATATTTTTCTATAATAAAAGTTCGTTAATGTGATTAAAGTAAAATATTAATTAGTTCGTTAATGTGATTAGGTTCTTACTTATACTTATGTTTTAAAAATAGATTAAATTAAAAATATTATGAAATAGCATATAATTCAAATAATATATTTGTGAAAGTATAGTAAAACAACTGAAATATAGAATATACAGTACTAGGTACCAAAAATGTATGTAGACCACTGAGACTTGGTAAAATTTCTCACGCATCACAGAAATTTCTCACGACCTTTTTAGGTTGCATTATTTCTTGTAGATTGGCCTGTAGATTGTCCAACAGTTTTGGTAGCTATAGGTTAGATGTAGTTTTTATGTAGTAGCTAATTAATAAAAGCATTTAGCCAGTTGAAAAAAAATCGTATACTTACTCGATGATTTAGGTTAGCATTAATTTATCACCGGTGGACAACTGGACACGCTGCACCTAAATTAAAACCTAAAATATTTACGATATAGTGAAATTACCTGCAAATGTATACCCCATACATCCAAATCTGTTCAGGCATTTAAAAGCTATGGTGCAATATAGAAACTCACATACATACAAACATACATACATTCATATATCAACCCTAAAAACATTACACTCCTTTTTTGTGCCGTCGTGTAACAAACCATAAAACACTTATTCTTGAGATCCCGACAGAAATCAAGAGTCGTAAAATGAACCTACTTATAAATAATAATTAACTTATCAACGAAATTCTCACAAAGTCAGGTTCCCATGTAAGCCCATTTCCCGTGTGAAATGGACAAAAAATGTTTTTACCGCGCGTCCTTAACACTTCCCCTTTTGACTCGACATTAGGGTGACGATTAATTACATTAAAAATGTGGGATATATCTCATATTTAACGCTACACAAAGTTAGTTTCGGCCGAGGACCGAACCAGGAACTCTTCGCTTTGCAGGCATGGTCCAACTTAACCGTCGCTTTTCGTCATAATTTTAGTGTGTTCCATCAGGATATTGATTTTTAGGGTTTCTTACGCCTGAATGAAAAAAGGAACCCCTAATAGGATCACTCGTGTGTCATACCCAATTTGCTCCTAATCTACCATACTGTTAATTAGAAATTTGGTACACTTATAAACTTCTGTAACCTAATCACAGACGTGTAACATAAATAAATGAAATTTGAATACGTCGGAGGTCACTAAAATTTTTAAAATTAGTTTTGCAAACTGCATCGTGTGACATATCAATTGTTACAACAACAAGACGAGACAGAATAGACAGTGGTTTACTCGTAAAAAAATACAGGAAATAATAGATAAATAGCTAAAGTTATTTGCTACAGTCTGGAATAAAAAAGTCTAGTAATACAAAGCCACGCGTAGTCGTATATATTCACGTATTGTCTTACCACTTAAAGTTACCGACACACATGACTATAAAACAACATATAAAACCGCTTCAAACCAGCATGCTCTGAACTCTGCAACTGTTCACATTTTCTAACAAAAATCAAGTTTGTTCAATATTTGTATGCTCATAAACCGACGTACGAAGCACGCCCTCATTCACATGCACCTCATATAGCATGCTCGAAAATCAAACGACTGTTAATTTTTAAACATGCTTAAAATAATTACTCATTACTAGTAATGTTTCGACACTCATTTATTTATTTACTAGCTGCTGCCCGCGGTTTCACACGCGCGGAGATATTGGATTTCATGGTTTTTATTTTTTTGCGCGGAATCCTAATTCTGTTTCTAAAATAAAAGTAGCCTAAGCTACTCCTTATAATATCAGCTATCTGCCAGTGAAAGTACCGTCAAAATCAGCCCAGCCGTTTCGGAGATTACCCGGAACAAACAGACAGACAGACAGACAAAAATGTTTAAAATGGTTGTTTTGTTATACCCATATGCATATACGTTGTTATATTCATAGTAATTTAGTAAAAAGCTGTTATTTTGATATTACAAACAGACACTTAAATTTTATTCATTTGTATGTATAGATTTGCTTACACTAAAATGAATGATTGACCACTATCCCCGGTAAACCTCGAACAGGTTTGTTTTTGCCCTGGATCCTCTATATAATAAAAAAAATATGCTACTAAGTAGCAATTACTCATTTGTGGTATGCTTTCGTGCTAGTAATGGGCAGGACTGTCCGTACCTTGCTTATCAAACGCGTGGTAGCCCTATTGGTAAGTTGATTCCACCAAACGTTAGGGCTGGGTACGCGTGCCGCACTTTGTGAACAATTTTCTTATTATGCTATGTAAATATAAGCGCGGTGTAACATCGCATGGTAATTTTATGGTAATACCATGGGAGATTGGTATTATAGAATAATTGACTTAATGTTATAATGCGACTCTTGAGATCAGCCGCATTTGCATAATTAAATTGGTAAATTTTTGACGAAAGTTTATTTGGTGACGTAATACATTTTACTGTTAGTGTATTTTTTCTTTATTATTAACCAGCGGCTGCCCGCGGTTCCACTCGCGTGTAGATTATCAAAGAAACAGCGCCTTTTTCCGGGATAAAAATTAGCCTATATTACTCTGCCATAAACACCATTGCTGCGTGAAAGAAGGGAAAACAAACAAACCTACAAACACACATTCGCATTTATTGTAGTACGGACTACACGGATACGGATAGTACGGGAGGATAATGTCATTTTAGTTTTACGGGGAAGAGTATCCTAAGTTTAAAACTTTCGTAAGTATTACTCATCTTTATATGTATTTAACCGGATTCACTTACGTGGTACAGCCGAGCTTCGCGACGATTGCTCGACCGGTTTCGAGGTATTCAGTACCTCTTCATCACGGAGCTACACGCGACTGTTCCGACTGGGTGCAGCCCGAGTACTCGTACTCGGTCGTACGCAGTCGCGTGTAGCTCCTAAGTAAACCTATAAAAATGTTTTTAAAGTGATGGTCTTTTGTCGACATATTATGCTCATACTTGTAAAGTAGAGCAGCATCATGTGAAGATTACAAGCTCCATCTGGGTGGGTAACACCGCTTTGCTCGTCTACCACCAAGCAGTAGTATAAAAGGACCTGCTTTTATCGTTACCTTCGAGGTAAAAAGAAAACAATAAAACAACTCTGCCTTAAAATTCAAAATAAAATCTAAGGAACAGCTTAAATCGAGTTTCTCAATTTTGAATATCAATTAAAATTAACGCCTTCAAATCGCTAACAAGCAATTTCTTGTGGGAACTAACTAAACCCCCTTTTTGCCCCAATTCGTATAATGTTCTCATGAGATGGACCCTTTTCCCACGATGCCGCAGTGGGATGAGAACATGGGGTGACACGTGTCTCGGTTAATTAGGGGTTAGTATATGTATTGAAACAGATATGTGGCATAGCAAGACAATTTTAACCGACTTTAAATTGTCCGACTTCGTCTGTATTTTTTTTGTGGCGATTTTTTTATAACGTTACGAGCCGGTCGTTTATATGATGATAAGCATAACGCCGGCCAATAACAATTGTAGTGCCACTAAGAACTTTGAAACACAAAGGCGGCAATTTATTTATCAATTGAAATGTTTTTTTTCATGAGTGGGATGTATCTGGGTCTTTAATAAATTTTATGAAACAATACCTTTTTTTTGGGATTTTGGATGTACAGGGGTGTACATCCAAAATCCCACTTTTTTAAAAGCAATTATTTTTGTATTAGATTTCGATCAAAAAGAAAGATAGATTTTGAAAGATTAATGATACATTTATTTCATCCTGTGAAACGAGCGGTCTCGGGTTCGATTCCCGGCTGGTGCAAACTTTGTGCGGTGAGCATGAAGTTTGTTTCCGGGTATTGGATGTTTGTGCTGTGCCGGTTTGCTCGTGATAAGTAACGTGCAAGCAATACTGTGTTTCACTTTGATAAGCAAATTAGTCAGTGCAATCACTGGGTTTATGGGACTTAATACCTAATATCTCAGTGTAACGAGCGGGCTGCAGTGCCGCGTAGGCCTTCGTGTTTCAAAGTTCTGAGTGGAATTGCAACTATTATGGGCCAGCATTATGTGTGCCACCAAGCAAACGGCCAGCTTTGTTGTCAAATAGTATGAAAAAAGGCTCTAGTGCTCTAGTGCGACAGGATTATGAATGTGCATGTGCTTATATTTATTTACAGCCAAATCATTATCAATTTAGAAGAACACTTAGCTTTATATAATCCAAAAACCATACAGACTTCTTTGCCGATCTGGCTTACTCAAAATTCAAAGACGAACTACTTGAGAAAAATGGCGACGTATCAAATTATGTTTCGATGACGTCATTTTAATGGCGGCTAAATCCTTTCCTCTCATTGGCTGGTTCTAGCCATGATTTGCTTCTGTTCGATCACTAGGCGGCGACAACTCCCCATGCGTGGAACAGGAAAACGTCATAGTCATTGAATAACTATTTAGATTTATAACAGTTCGTCCATCTAAGATTTGACCTAAGCGTACATACATTCCAAGTTAAATAAAAGCTTGTAAAAATAAAAAAAACGCATCTAAACTACTACTACTAGTTTACCTAACTTACTAAGTAAGTACCTACTTAGTAAGAGATCTGTATCCACCCTCACTAGGGCACCGACGTCATACAAATGAGATACTGACATAATTAAAAAGACGCTAAGTTTATTAAAAAGCGATGAAAGACATTCCATTTTGACGAGTTTTTTTCTTTTTCCGTTAAAAGTTCACACGAGACGAGGTCGTTTCCCATACCCGCTAACCTGGGAATAAAACATAGTATACATACATGGGGTGACGCGTGACAAATGGTTGTTTAGGGATTAAGCGCGCGTGTGGTAATTTAAATGGAAATGAAAACAGATTGAGTCGTTATAAATAAATATTTGTAATGGTGCGTAAGTATTGTAAGGTGTTTTTTTTTATTCAAACTAGCCTTTACGGGCAGCGGCTAATAAGTATACTTATATGATAAAAGAAAAGTTCGTCAACTTCTTTCGTGATAGCCCTGATCAGCCTAATATTCGTCATCATCATCATCATCATCATCATCATCGATAGAACGCCACTTGGATCGGCTACTCGCCTCTTGCATCCAACGGTTCCCCGCGGTTTTGACAATTTCTTCTAATATTATAAATGTGAAATTATTAGTTGCTTTGTTAGTTTGTCCTCTCACGGAGCAACGGAGCAACAGATCGAGGTAATGTTTTGTATATTTTTAGTTTATGGGCCGCACCGTGCAACCGAACCTTGAATAAACAGGACCACAGTAAGCGGCAATTTATAGTGAATTATTAATAATTTATTTAAAATAAATTATTTATGTATAAAAAATTTATTTTAAATAAATTATTAATAACTCACTATAAATACCCGCTTACTGCCGCTTACTGTGGTCCTGTTTATTCAAGGATCGGTTGCACGGTGCGGCCCATAAACTAAAAATATACAAAACATTACCTCGATCTGTTGCTCCGTTGCTCCATGAGAGGATAAACTAACAAAGCAACTAATAATTTCACATAAATAATTTATTCATAATGATAAATTATTTATGTATAAATAATTTATTTAATATAAATTATTAATAATTCACTATAAAAAGGGTTCCAACGCGACTTTTAAAAACCGTTTAAAATTCCCATCGGTGCCGCGTCTCTAGTGAACGGGCATCACAATTGGGTTCCACGTGTGATCATTCTCAATCGATACTAGGGAATTTATTGTGGCCACAACAATGGCGGGATTGTAAGGTCATATAAATGTTAACATTTTTAACTCACAGTAATCTTTTATGACGAAAAAAGTTAAAATGTTACCTATTGTGATTTTGGTGGTTATATTAATTTTTGTTGTGTTTGTGTAGCTCATACATTGTGTTAACTAGGACGATAATTATGTTAAGCCCAGTAAGTGTTTACTTACCTCATATTGTTTTCACACGTAAATAATATAATATTGTAGTCTTGAGAAAAAATAATTATTCTAAACCTGAATTTAATACTTATTTACTTAGTTTATGTTACTGTACCTATTGTCATCACAATTATGTCAGAATTTAAAATTATTAGAATATGTATGTAAATTCGAGAACATGTGACATCCACCCCGCACTGGGCCCGCGTGATGGATTATGGCCCATACCACTCTCTCTCTGAGAGAAGGCCGGTATCCCAGCAGTGGGAGCGTATAAGAGGCTGATAATGTATGACGAAGTGAAATATGTTTAGTTTAAAGTGTGTGAGCAATGTAGGGAAAAAAAGTTATATTAAATATTAGTATTAACAATAGACTACTACGTGGTAGGACTAACTTCCGCGAGGGTACCACCGCTAAGCGATATAGTGTTTTGTACATTACTGTTTGTGTTATTGTGTTACGATTTTATGAGAATAGTAGTAACTAAATTACTATGCGTACGAGACTTAACGTCTCAGATTTACGAACGCACCACAGTGCCCACAATGGTATACACACCGCGTAGTTCGGCTACTTATAGTACTATTAATGAGGTAAATACTATACTACTACTCACCTCTACCTCGAGCGCTACGCATGATAAACGCTGTGTTGCACCGGCAACCGTAGCTCGATTTATTTTATTGCACTGCACCAGGAGATTCAACGAGCAGCAATGCAATTGGTTAAAAAAAATTAATTTAATGTTTTATTTGTGTCCACTATAGTAGGAATTAATGTGTTATTTTAGTTAATTTACATTGTAGTATGCATTGTTTTTTGAGCTTTTGGTGAGCGAATTGGGATACTGTAATGCTCACCAAAGGCATATTGTTGGTAAATAAATAAATATTTACCTCATATTAAAAATAAATATATTATACTAATTACTAATTATTATTATTATTACTAATATTTACCACTTGAGGTAAATATGAAATCATGAAAAATCATGAATGTCATGAAATTACACTTTTCACACATGCCCATGAAATTTCACGTATCTTAATGACAGCCTCATGTTTCATGGCCCCACATTACACAACATTAGGGGTGGTAAGTGTCGGCGCGTGGTGCTATATTGTCAGGGTTGTCGCGTCTGTTGACATCATTAATGGGCAGGGTTGTCAAGCTCAGTTGTGATAAGTGACCGTGATGAATGATTTAAGGTTGCCGGTCAGTTTATTCTTTTGTTGTTTATTGGGTAGTGGGAACGAAATTGATAACGATTTTTGACGTTATGTACATAAAGCGTATAGATTATTTTTATACACTTATTATATTTTATTTTGGCTGGAAATAAGAGCCGCGGTATGGCACGAGGTACTCATTGGCAAGCCTTGGAGAAGGCAGATAGGCATCAGGCTGTCGACTGAGTAACTGATGTAATGTTTTTAGTGTTCATGTATATGTATAATTGTATAAGCATTATGCATGTTTACGTATGTATGTTTGTGAGCTTTTTATATTCCACCGTAACTTTTAAATGCCTGAAAAAAGGATGCATGGGGTATCGTTAGAATCCTTACATCATTCCCAGTGACACTGGCCAGGGCAGTCATGTTTTTTTATGTAGTAATTTTTGTTATTTCTAACTGTCACTAATTTATTGTAATATCAAAATGTTTCAATATGAAATTTGCATGTTAGCTGAATGCACGCGGGCGACACGCCATTCAAATGTGCATAAAGGCTGAATCGCCTTTATAAGTCAGGTAAACACTTCACCCTTATACTGCCAACTAAAATTTTCGGTGGACTCACAGCCAGTGGTGGCTATAGCCTTTTAATCGTTATTTTCTTCACTATACCTATTTGTAAAGACTACAGACCCCGTAATTTTTTTATTATAAAAAGGTACTCTCTAATGCTCGGGCCACACTAACGTTTAACGTCAATGCCTATTATCGTGATAAAAACAGAGTTAAGATATTGTAACAAATAACGAGATAAACTGAGTGCGCTTAGCGTCAAAGAACAAGACCGTCATTCGAGCTATCTCCTAACGTCAAACGGCAAAGTCAACGCCGTTATCAAATTAACGCAATAAGTCGTCATAATCACGTCACGTTTTATGTCCATTAACGCGTTAATCAACAGCATTGGCCGTAAGTGTGGCCCGAGCATAACACATAATTATTATAATAACACAATCTCACACGAAGCATACAAACAATAAAGTTTATGACATCGAAAAAACACCAGTTATTCAACCGTAAATTGCGAAAGTCTTAAATAAGGAAACAGCCATAAATTCAAGTCTCCAAACACACGCATTATTCCACCCGCGTATTCTTAAGGTGCAAACTTCTGTATTACCAGTCGGCGACGCGGAAAAAGGTATCTTAGAACGTGAACGTATGACTTTACGCTGTTGGCCGTTGAATCGGAAAACTACTTCGATGTTTTTGATTATGGGGATGGGGGCTGAAATATTTACGACATTGTGTTCCTTTTCAGGCTACGAAGCAATGGGTTTCTGTCGAAGAGTTTCAACTCAAAGACAGCGTCAAACTTCTCGGTATATCCTACTAGTCCTACTAATATTATAAATGCGAAAGTGTGTTTGTTGGTTTGTCCTTCTTTCACGCAGTAACGGAGTAACGGATTGACGCGATTTGTGGCATATATATAGTTTATGGATCGGAGAGTAACATAGGCTACTTTTTATTCCGGAAAAATGCACGGTTCCTGTGGGAACGCGTGTGTAAACCGCGGACAGAAGCTAGTCATTTATATATAGCTTCTCACTTTGGCAGTCTGGGAATATAAGTTCAATGTCTATATTAATTGGATACATTAACTTTTTTATATGTAGGTATTTTGTTGGTTAACGTGACGAGAGAGTAATTTGCCTGATAGTAAGCATAACACCAGTCTGTAATAGTTGTCATACATTTTTTTTCATTGAAATGTAAAGAATCAGTTGGTATCATTTAATTAACTATTGGATGATAAAATAAATCGTTGAATTCTGGAAACCTTTAGATCCAGTATATCTTTGTGGTAAATAAATATTTTTTGTGTATTTCATGTTTTTTGTGTTAATGTGATATTCCTTAACCTGTAGAACCACAGTAATTATGTATTTTGTGCTTCATGCAACTTTTCAATACTGGTTAAATTACCCTCCTTACCACGCTACTATGCATCAACCGACTTTCAAATTCAATCGATACTTTTTTAATATTGCCAACGAGTTCACCTTTCAATCCGTCCTGTGTCCCTAGGGCGGACTCGTCTGGGAAATAATACTTGGATGCCGCTCACTGAGCTGGAAGCGCATGGATTTGTTCAAATCCGGTCACACGAGAGCCTTGGCAGTTCACCGGAAAAGTGCATCTAAAGATTATTCTTCTTGCATGTGTTCATCTTTCACAATGCATCAAAATCCGTAGAGCCCTATCAGGTGATAGGACTAACGCTTCTACGAGTATCCGTTTGGGTGCCGCCAAGCAATAATGTACAAGCATTACTACTCACATTTGATGAGCACAGTAGTCAGTGTAATTACTGACCTTAAGTACCTAACGTCTCAGGGTAACGAACGCAATGCAGTTTATGCATTGTGTTTTTTATATACAGTTTCAAAGTTCTGAGTGGTACTGCTCTTATTATGGGCCGGCGTTACGCTTAACATCAGGCAAACGGCCCGCTCGTCTCATTATACAATAATATAAAGAGATACCCAATAGTCAGTGCAGATCCTTCCAAGAACCTTGGGTTGGGTAAAAAAAAATGCCAAAACAAAGTTTGTAACATGTTCCGTGCCGACCCCAAAACAAATTGGGAGAGCGGCAGGAAGTTGATAACAATTATGATATACCTACCTAAAATAAACGCCTACTGGAATGACATTAGTATAATAATATCCATTATCAGCCTCTTACGCTCCCACTGCTGGGATACCGTCCTTCTCTCAGAGAGAGAGAGGTATGGGCCATAATCCACCACGCGGGCTCAGTGCGACTTGGTGGATGTCACATTGTATGTCCTCGAACTTTGTGGTTCTTGAACATGCGGGTTTCCTCACGATGTTTTCCTTCACCGTTTTAGAGCGAGTGTGAATAATCCGCACATAACTTGATATAAGTCATTGGTACGGGCCGAGTCGAGATTCGAAGTATGGTCCATCGGATTGGAAGTCGCACAAGTTCCCGCTCGGCCACACTCGCTCTCGGTTTCTAATAATATTAAAGATGCATTTGTCGTAGGCACTAACAGTTTGCTTTCGATGATGACGCGTCCGTGGTGATTGTGATTATTTCGAATGATGTAGGTTCTATGCCCTAAAAACAAAAACATATTATTAGGTATCTACAACAAGACCTGTCTAATCTGAATCAAACAACATTAATTTAAATTTCAATTAATAAGTTTAATTCAATGTGTAATGATCGCGAATACCCAAGAAAATACTAATAACTATTAGTCTCCTCTCCCTAGACAGTAATTTTATATTTTACCGCAAAAGCTCAAGCTATAACTTAGTCAAAGTAAATATATTCCTAGATATAGAAATTCCTTGCAAGCTCCGATTTTCTCTAAAGACTCGTCGCCTGAAGCGTTCTTTTCACACAGATTTGCTCTCAGAATTCATGAATATGACAAGATCCGATAAAGTTTATGCTAATGTTCCTTATTGTTACATAATATAGATTTAAGGAAAATATATGAAATGAATAGGTAAGATATTGCTGTAGCCAAAAATAATAGTGACAGAAAAAAAGTACTTGTGAAAAATGTCAACGGTTTTTTCTCCGTTTTCTGTTATGGTTTAGTATTGTAACAGTTTTGACGTCAAATGTTAAGGTTCGGTTTCGTATGTAAGCTTAGCATTGCACTTGAGATGTTTACTTCTCAGATCGACGAGAGCTTTCGTGCCTTTGTTGTCAAAAGCTTGCAATGCGACCAAAAGTTTACTGTTACAAAAATGACTAGCTTGTTTTTAAAAACGTGTTTTCCACCTATCTACCTAAAAATAAGAAGTGTTTATTTTAATAAACACCTAGTAGAAGTAGTTTCGAGACATTGTACTTCCTAACTATATACGTGTATTGTTACATATAACTATGTAAGGTGGTTGGTTTGTCCATCTTTTACGCAGCTATGGAATAACAGAGCGACGTGACTTTTGGCATAGATATAGGTTATGGGCCAGAGAGAACCATAGGCTACTTTTTATCCCGGAAAATTCCTGTGGGAACGCGGGTGAAAACCCCGGGCAGAAGCTAGTGTTTAGTATAAATATAGGAAGCTTAGTCACGAGCCTTCGAAGATATGTGTCGCTCATTACTGAGAAACCTTCAGCTCCAAATAACTCATATTAGGTATACAGACATTGACAAAATAGCATGCCTCTCGGTGTTCCAGATATAGGTGATGGACTTATAGAATTTGATTTCCACATCTTAATTTCACCATTGGACGCCAAAAGATTTCTAATCAATTCACTATTCTTTGAAAATGCAATACTCAGCCACAAAAGGCCGCACGGTGACAAAACACGACAGGAACACAGAAACGACATGGTCTAATCAAGTTTTCAATAAGCCCACAGGCTAGGTAGCACCGGCATTTCAAACACAAGATGAACAAATTGGACACTGGCATGACTGAAAATACAGCCTAGTTTTCGAGTGATCTCTACACTGTGAAATAGACATTAGGATGTATGAGATTAAGGTGTTGATTATGGCATTTCGAACCTTTTTTTTATACTTCATAAACAGACGAGTTGGATGTTTTCCTGATGGTAAAGCATAATGCCGGCTCATAACAATTACAGTGCCACAGATAACTTTGATACATAAAGCCCTGCGCGGCATAAACCCAGTAATTTAACTGGTTACTATGCTCACCAAACCAGAGCACATGTGGCCTGCCCAAACAGTCAACAGGTCAGGTACAACACAAGCTGCCGACATTGTAC
This sequence comes from Crocallis elinguaria, assembly GCA_907269065.1. Taxonomy (NCBI): domain Eukaryota; kingdom Metazoa; phylum Arthropoda; class Insecta; order Lepidoptera; family Geometridae; genus Crocallis; species Crocallis elinguaria. Next base: position 9,139,738 of record OU026076.1, read on the forward strand.
GAGGGTAAGGCGAAACATTTATAGAGCAACATTTGAAAACTTAGGAAAATATTGCGCACCCATAACTGACAGTTCTTATCTAGGTCTAACGTATATACCATTTGCGATCAAATCAGAGTTAAAAAAACAGTTACAAGTTAACGTGGTCATTCAATGAAGGGTGTTCCCCACAGTGACTCAGGCTTTGCGTCATTTTATTTACTAAGGGTCGCATCCCCGGGGGTGGAGTTAATAGAGCTGAAGAAAAGCCTTGGGAAGGCCCGCTGAGTCATGAGTAGTGACTGAAGGGTGACTGTTTTCGGAGGTGACTCAGATTCCTTGAACTATGCAATACTTGTACTTGCTTATAAGGTGATTTTCTTATATAGCTTTTCTTAGTTCTTAGCTTCTCTTATCTTTCGCTTATATTGGCCAAATTGGTCGTCAGTACGACCGCATCTTTGTTTGACGAAACAAAAATCATCTAAATCCATTTTGAAAACGAAACAATGAACAATAATTGTCGCCTGTAATCAATTATTACAAACAATCAACTGAATTTCGTTCGTGTCTGGCGTTTCCTTGTCCAAATAATAGATATAATCAAACAACTGGGAATACAAAACGGCAATCATCCGAAAGTTTTGGATAAAACTGTCTTAAATTGGGGAGAATGTGACAAGAGACACGACAATAGGATTCAATTCAATAAGAGGCAAATTGGGGCTACCAGCCTTATTGAAATTCTTTGAGGAACGGCAGCGATTAGGAAAAGTAAAACGAGGTTAGAACGTGCAGTTTGCTATTTGCTAACGCGCCATAGATATCAGAGGGCCTAGACAAAAGCCGTGCACGCTTCTTTTCCCGCTCAGGCTAACGCCAATACCCACAGATAACCAAAGACCAATACCATAGATTAAAAAGCCAATATGACCAATTACAACCCACCAATTTAAAAACAATCGCGTGATATCTCACAAGCTTATGCCATTCTCATACATTGATTTGGTTTTTGTCTAGAGGCCCAGGTTTTTATAAGGGTGACTTTGAATTGGTATGCTATCCCGGAAGGGGGTGATTAGGACCATGGTTGTCCAGAAGTTGTGAGAACTTCCCTAGGAAATACGTTGTTCGAAATTTCCATACAAAAAATAAATTCAATTCAACCGTGAAGTGCGCGACATTAAGCTGATCTAGGGCTGCCCGGAAGTTCTTTAGTAGAATTTTGACGTAAACTTTAAATTCCTCTTCTTCTTTTTTTGGACACGCGTGGTGGTTTATGTCCTTTACTCTTAGAATTCCCAGGGAGAGTTGAAGTCAGGCAACTAAAAGCAGCCGACTGTAAAAAAAATTGCCAATAACCTAAAAGTAATACTTATATGTCTGGAAAGACGTACTGCGACGCCCTCTTGTACAATTGGATAAGGGCATGAAGGACAGAATATTGTTTTACGGACCAAACTACAATAGCGTATTTCCTTTACCCAATCATATGAACTCATTCAAGACCGGCCTAGAATTGAGTTTGTCGTTCTGAAACCACCGGAAATAGATTTACGTTGCTTCCGACCGCTTCCGAGCAAGAGATCCTGGCCTTTTCCGGCGGGCGGTCGCTTTGTTATGACTGACTTCCGGTGCGAAATGTCAATTTTTGTGGTGGAAAAGTGATGTATTGTTTGCAGCGAGTTTTTCTCCGGAAACGTGAAATGTTGCTTAGTTTCCATGCTGTTTATGTTTTGATAGAAATTAATTTAAACTCGTTTATTAAACGATTATGCGGGCTTTACACAGATAACTACAGCAGGACGAATTGTGCCATGCGGCGGCATTCTAAAATAGAGATTTCGACTTTTATGTGACAAGAGGTCATATATGCGGCGGGTGATTAAAACCGACCATGAAAATGCTCAGTCGCAGGCAAGGAAGAACTATAAGTCAGTGGTCGCAGGCGATCGCCTGCCATATGAAGGTCTGTTGTTGACTGCCTGATCGACATATTGATATAAAATGAACTAATCACCTGCGATTTTTATCGACCTATGTAAATAAGGTGGCGATTCGGCTTGTGAGGCGATTTGGTAAGCGACCAGCCGCACGGCGGAAATCGACCTAGTGTAAATCCTATATAGACTGTCTATGTAGGACACACTCGTATACCAGCACGCGGATTCCATGTGCTGTAATTGCTATGAACACCATTAGACACACACAGATACGCAACACAAACATCAGGGGCCTATTTCATAAAAAATATTAGTCTAATATTATGAGTATTAGTCTCATATTTTGTATGGAGAAAAGAAAAAAAAAGCTCATAATATTAGACTAATATTTTTTATGAAACAGGCCCCAGATCATAAGATCCGAGAACAAACTTTGCTCTCACAAAGCGAACCCGGGGCTCCTCGCTTGCAGGCGAGGTTACTACCAACTTATCTACGGAGCCATCCGCATCATACATCAACATTATCAACGATAGGTTTTGAAAATCTTTGAAATTTCTATAGCAAGCCTTCAGTCTCTATAGCAATGCTACATGCAGGCCTCATTGCTATGATTATCATATCTGTAATGATAAATCTTATGTATTATCCCTTTTAATATTGCCATAATCGTTTTCTTTTGTAGTTTACTGATACCAACTACGAATCGATACTGCTTATCGCACAGTTACGGCTAGTTTAAGCCGCCAGTGACTACCATGTTGTTAACCTACTTATACATATAACTGTACAATATTATTGTATTACATTGACCATCTTCGATGTATCAAGGTTTATCCTTAGTTCAAATAAACTTTATTATTATCATATTATATATTCAGTAACAATGTTTACATTATGTCTGAATCAGGAATGGAAGATATTTGACAGCTCTAAAACTAGTCAATTTTCCTTGTCATGTTGCATATTGGAATGAGAGAGAGAAACCTAACTAAGGTTTATTCGTCACTCTATGTTCTCGAAAGTTGTTTCATACAAAAATATTTTATTGCAAACAAGCTAAAGGCAACAAATACGAACCATGGCTTACGAGTCATAGTACATAATTACATACTTATATATAGATTTTTAGGAATCACAAAACAAAGGTTTTCTGTAAGTAGGTATGTAAGTCTAGAATAGAAATGTTTGGAGAATTGTTGTGGGTTCACATCTGCTAGGTATAAACTCTTGAAAATATGAACTGAAGTCTAAAGCGTCAAGGAGCGTTTCGTAAATGCAATTCCATTCAGGCATGGTTTTAAGTAAATTGGTTCCTGTGAATATTCCCGTACACTTATATGACTTGAGAGCGCTCCCTAGAAAGACTTTTAAAAATGTATGTTTCTGTCTTGAATTGTATTTAAACAGAAACATGTAGGTAAAAGTGATGGTTTAGAAACATAGAGGTAGTCTTCTCGTGACCACGATCAATTTACTTGTTCGAAACGTCTAGGTAAATAAAAACCTATGATTTGTTCCGTTCTTAAAAGTAAACAATAGAGGTAAAAAGTGACGGTTTAGAAACATGTAGGTAAAAGTGACGGTTTAGAAAAATGTAGGTAAAAATGATGATTTATAAACATGTTTGTGAAAGTGTTGGTGCGATGATGTTACAATGGTATTGATTTAGGTTCTCAGGCTGTCAGCGGGGTCTCCCTCCCGCACCACAGGAGGTGGTGCGGTGGAGACGAGATGCCAGGAGAGCGGCTCTGGCGTCCTGGAGGGAGCGGCTCCTCACGGGGCCCGCACGGAGGGGGGACGGCGCCGTCCGGTTTCTGGAGGCGATCCGTCCTGTACTCACTAGGTGGGCCCAGCGAGGGCACGGAAGCCTCACCTTCCGCCTTACACAGGTCCTCTCGGGGCATGGTTGCTTCGGGAGGTACCTGTGTAACGTGGCGAGAAGGGAGGCCACCCCAGCATGCCATCAGTGCGGCTGCGCGGAAGATACTGCGCGGCACGCACTGGAGGCATGCCCGGGAGGCGAGGGACCGCGACGAGCTCTAGTCGCGGTCGTGGGGGCAGACCTCTCGTTGCCGACCATCTTACGAAAGATGGTCGACAACGAGGAGGTCTGGGAGGCAGTGGTCTCCTTTTGCGAAGCCATTGTTTTGCAAAGGGAGGCCGAGGAGCGGGAGAGAGAGAGGGATCCCCTCTCCCTCCCTCTCCGGAGAGCAAGGAGACGGGGGCGAGGTAACCATCGCTTCCAGTCTCCACTGGGAGGGTCTGGGGCGCCGGATGTGGGGGCATCCGGCGTCCCGCACCTATCATAGGTAGGACCCTCCCGAGGCGGAGGCGATGCGCTCGTGTTCCGGTGCATCGCCTGAGCCGTGCGGGGGAGCTTCCTCTCCCCGCGAGGCGGGTCCGTCCAAAAGGACGGACGACGGCTGACGGGGTCACGAGGAGTGTGTGTACGGGCCCGTGACCTCGTCCGTAGCTGAGCCGACAGGAAAAATCCCCGGTGGTTTTAGTGGTTAGGACGCTGTGCAGTGGGCAGGCGGCGAGTCTCACACTATCTCCGCACTCCCCCGGGTGCGGAGTTGTGCGTAAAGGCATTTCCCCGGGTTACCAAAAAAAAAAAAAAAAGGTTCTCAGGCTGTTGGTCGAGAATTCGAATCCTATACAATGAACTTGACCCCTCTGTAACGAAAAACCACGTGATGCAAGCATAATAGTAGATAAAGCATTTTTTATACTATTGGACAACAAGACGCGCGGGTCGTTTGCTTGATCGTAAGCATAATCTCGGCCCATAACAATCGGCCTGCACTGTAATGCGCTCGTTACGCTGAGACATTATCTCATAAGTCCAGTAATATCACTGACTACTTTGCTCATCAAACCGAAACGGAATAATGCTTGCGCGTTACTGAGCACATTAAGAATAATAAGTCTTAGGTATACCTACCACCTGGTAAAGGCATTTTGGCATTTTCCAGGGCTTGCTTAGTTTACTCTCCAGTAAAAACGAACCCAGCGGTTGACTTACAGGCGGTGTAAATGATGATGATTCTTATTCCTAAAGCACTCGCTATTCAAACGAATCTCTAACATATATAATATATGAAGCATGAATATGTCAGCGTCTCGGGCAATCTTTAGAACGTGATCGTTCGTTCGGAAACTACCAGACGTTGCATTTTCTACGTATCTGCTTCTGGACTGAGGACGTATTTAGGGAAACGACCGATATTTTCTCAGCGGTATGTTAGTGTGAGATGAGAAAGAATAAAAAGTAGTGTTTTTATTATCTTATTAGGTTAGTGTTTTTAAGCATTACCTTAAGACAATGTAGTAGAAGGTGGGTGATAGAATAGAACCATAGCATTGTAAATCTTGCAAAATCTTGATCTTCCGTTAAATTTCTTTAACGTAGCTCATTTTTAACCACCCTCCAAAAAGTGGGAGGTTCTATGTTCGACTGAATGATTTTTTTATGTATGTTCACTGATTTCTACGATTAATGTGGTCTGATTTTGTTAAATTCTTTTTTTGTTTGAAGGAGTTCACCTTCAAGCATGTTTAGGTGGTCCTGGTGAAAGAAAATTAGCCCTATATATTGATAATTTACGAGGATAAAAAAGGTGACAAATGTATATTAGAGATAAAAGAAAATATATTGAAATAATAATCTCAATAAAGATCTTTTTGTCAGTGGGAGGACTAACTCTTCTGCGAGTGTCTGTCTGGGTTGTTACCACCGCTTTGCTCGTGAAGTCTGCCGCCAAGCAGTAATGTGCAAGCATTACTGTGTTCCGGTTTGATGAGCACAGTATCCAGTCAAATTACTGGGCTTATGAGACTTAATACCTAATGTCTCAGGGTAACGAGCGCACTGCAGTGCCGCGCAGGCCTTTGTGTTTCAAAGTTCTGGGTGGCACTAAGTACAAATGTTATATGGGCCGGCGTTATGCTTACCATCAGGCAAACGACCAGCTCGTCTCGTTACCAAATAACATAAAAAAATATTCTTTTATTAACTTATCTATCGAGTCTAGAATAAGTATCACCTGTTCGTTATCTTTTTCAGTAGGCACATTTATGCGAGTTCGCGTTTCGATCAAATCGATGCTGGTAGCCTTTTTCAGCGTATCGTCAATGGAGACAATTTTTATAACCATTTATTTACTCACACGTGAAAGATTGGCGTTAATGAGATTGGAGTTTCTTTACCTCTTATATTTAGACTAGTCTGATATTACTATTTATTATTTGCTTATGTTATTTATAGTATTGGATAACGAAAGGAGCGCCACAAATTTGCTATCTATAACATTCAAAAATAAATAAATAACAACTGTAGGTAGTGCCACTCAGAACTTAGAAAACATAAAGGCCTGTGCGGCACTACAGTGTGCTGGTTACCGTAAGACATAAGGTAAATCTCATAATTTCACTGAATACTTTGCTCATCAAACCGGAACACAATAATTTGGCAGCACAATTCACGAGCAAAGCGCAGCGGTGGTACAGAATCAGATTAACTCTCGCAGAGTACCTACCACCTGGTGTTCTTACACCTGCTTCGTTGTCTACAACACTATACCAAAATGCACGCCTTTACTTAGAATAACAGAAATAAAGGAATAAAACATTAACACCTGAACGAGGTCAATCCGCGGGCTTTTTGTTTCTTTGTTTAGCATGTATGAATAGGACCACCTTCTCTATTAGGCAGCAACATTATCCTAAGTCAACGTCAATATCTACACCAATCAAGAAGCCTGCCACGATGACGTACTATGGCAAAACCCTCTTATAGGAAAGGGCGTTCAGTAGTGGACGTCTTCCGGAATCCGGCGGTATTAGTGATAGTTTGTCATTTTGTCTAAATGATGTTTGTACATTGAATATTCAAATTTGAATCCATCTAAATAATTACTAATCTAAATAATTCTGAATACTACAGAAACACTTGAATAATGTTTTGGCGGCTCGATTTAATTGCTTATTAGACCAAGCCGGAATCGTGTTATAATATAACTATTTGGCAAAATGAACGGCTATTACATAATAAACAATGCGTTACGAATTGGCCGCAAGTTGTTGCATTCAGTATCAAGTTTGTGATTGTATTGGAAGTTGGTCGTTGTTGGCGAAATAATAACGCGGTTACAGCAATGCATACCGCGGGAAATTGGTAGTTAGGTATGTTTTCTGGATGAGGCTTGTATTTCGAGTTTACAGTTTTTATCACATTGAAAGATTCTATAATACGCGTCCTGAGCCTACACGCACATACACAAATACACACACACACACGCACCCACAAACAAACACACACACACACACACACACACACACACACACACACACACACACACACACACACACACACACACACATTTTAAACACATGAGTCACCTCACGCTGAACAACTTTGCAATTTTTGTTATTCCTTTTTGTAGAATGTTAATTCTCGTTTGGTTGTAAGATGCTCTAAATGTCTAAGTCTAAGCTGTGCAATAAAATAAACAAATCCTACTTCTTACTAATCCTACGGATTTGTTTTATTTTATATTATAAATGCGAAAGTGTGTTTGTACATTTGTTGGTTTGTCCTTCTTTCACGCAACAATGGAACAATGGATCGACGTGATTTTTGGAATAAATATAGTTTATGGATCGGAGAGTAACATAGGCTACTTTTTATCCCGGAAAAATGCAGGCTTCCTATGGGAACGCGGTTGAAAACTACGGGCAAAAACTAGAAATAAAAATAAAGTAACCCTTCTAGTACTACAGTTCCATGTATTGTAAATTTGTAATACAAAGCATGCGCTTGCAACCATGAATTTGTAAACGCGGGACATAGTCCGGCGCGACACCGTCCTTGTGGAAAATTGTAAGTGCACTCGGCCAGAAATTACTGCGTTTGAAACGCTCAAACTTCTACATTTTAAAACGTAGTACAAACAGAGCTTTAGCAAAGAATGCAACTTTTGGTTGCATATTAAAATGATCGAGGCTTTAAGTGGCCGTTCTTAGTCATTAGAAAAACAATCTTTACCTTTTTAATTTCTTAGGTTTTCCTTATTATTAGGTACCTACATAACAAATTAAATTACACTGATTACGAACACTTTGCAGTGTTTAACGTAACGTAAGTAAACATGAAAATATAAAATAATGTCAAATATACACGACAAAATCCTTTTTTAAAAGTTGTTTAATCAATGTAGGTATGATAAATATGTTCATCCATTTTTCTAGATGTATGAGGCGTCGAGTCATGTGTTCGAAGCCGAATTCGAATTTCTAGCAGCAAAACGTGCGATTGCCTGTAGACGGAATGTATATGCTTCTAGTACCTATATTATAATCGTGCGATGGTAACGCGCACACTATTTATTCATTCTGTGGCGCAACTTGACTCGCGCGAAAACGCGTCATCACACGCGATGCGTATACGCAGGCCACACGTATGTGTGGACATATATCATGTACTGCGCACACAACGCATCTTTGCGTTGCGTCACAAAATAGAGAGTAACGGAACGGGCGCTTGGGTGCTTAGGCCGTTGTAACGAAACCCCTGCGTTTTTCCAACCACGTGCGTCTTACTATAGAATTAAATGTTTTACGTTATTAGCGCGCCATGCCGTCCAGCGTTTGAACGCTAACAACTTGATGAATATCGTATTACGAGTGACATTTACATGACTTTGTGGCCAGTTGTGTGAGCCATTGCACCGCGTGTGCGAACAACATCGTTTATGTATTTCGTGAGTTGAAAATGTACTTGAAACTACAACAAACACACTTTGCTTTTCAGGAACTGTAACGGTTCGGTGAAGAGAAATAACGTGGTGCAACCATAGCATTGTCTGTTCGCCGCTTGGCCCCTTTCTGCCTTTGTCTATTATACTAGTCATCCATACAAATTGTCGCTTTTTGGTGGTCGGGAATTTTCTATACTCCTCTGGCTAGATGAAAAGTTGAAAATCTATCGTCATGCATCTTTTGGTGTTTTCCGGCAGCTGACCTTGAAAGTCAGTTATAATATAGGTTTAGCATATTCATCATCTTTGACCACATCGAACTAGCCTGTCCAGTAAAAAATTGCTTTAAAAAACTTACGAACCGACTTCAATGACAAACTACTGAACCGATTTTGATGAAATTTCTATGGGACCAATCTGAAAGTATATCCATTCAAATAAAAAAAGAATTTTCCAAATCAGTTTATAAATGACAGATATATGAGGTAACAAACATAAAAAAAATACCCACCTAATTGATAACCTTCTCCTTGTTTGGAAGTCGGTTAAAACAAGGAATTTATTAATAAGTGAGTATAGTAGAACTTTCTAAGCAGAGCTAATAATATTTCGCGCTGCGGTACAGAATCTTCCTAAGATCAGCTGGCTAGTTACCCTCAGTTTGAAAATTGATCGCCAATCACCTTTCGGTGTGTTACGGCAACTACAGTTGAGAGTCGGTCCTTTTTACTTCACCATCTTAACCACGTTCCCCCTTAAAATCACGTGAGATATTGGCCAGAAGCTAGTCTAACGAGTACTAATAAAATAATTATATGTAGTTTAAAGACACTAAAAACACATTTCCATCTCCTGGCTCCACCATAAGAACCAAACACCAAGCGCAATCTATTGGGCTCGTCTAAAGCAATCATTTGAGCCTAAACTCGAAGGGTTCTCTCACACTTATAAAGAAGCAAGCACACTTGCTTAGCTCAAGCATACACCAAAGAAGCCTTGATGAAGAGCCTTTCTTACAAAGTCGCAAAGTGAAAGAGCAAGCCGCGTTGTAATTATACACTTGTGTGGTCAACTTTGAAACCATAAAATGTCGAAGGCTCTTTGTTGTGTATAATCAACTTTACTGAGCGGTAGGTTACAACTAAATACATGTTAGCGATGCTTGGCGATGCTACTCGATTTCTGTGTCAAATCGAATTTAGAATTCTCAACCGATTCTAATGATTGTTTTTTTAATGAGTAGGGTATAAATAAGGTTATATAAAGAGTAAGAGTAGGTTATATATCAAGTTGGTCCTTTTATAAATATTACTAGCCGCTGCCCGCGGTTTTACCCGCGCGGAGGTATTGGATTTCATGGATTTTATTTTTTTGCGCGGAACCCTTATTATTTTTCTTAAATAAAAGTAGCCTAAGTTACTCCTTATAACATCAGCTATCTGCCAGTGAAAGTTCCGTCATAATCGGTCCAGCCGTTTCGGAAATTACCTGGAACAAAGAGATAGACAGACAAAAAATTGAAAAATCATGTTTTAGTTATAGTGCAAAATCGACACCTCTAGATGCACATTGGTTATATGCCAATGGATTAATTTGATGAAATCGTTAGACTCAACGAAAGAAACAAAAGAACAGCCAGAAGCGATCCATTTTCTCACATAACCCAAAAACCTACATCGGAGCCACATTTTATCTAGACCAGTTTTAAATACAACCGTACCTACTCTTGGTCTCATAAGAAAATACAAAACAATTCTTATTTTGAACAAAAGGGAGAAAATACTCGCTGATAAATCAACGTTCTGGCCCAAGGGAACATGTAAAAGAAATCGCAAAATCGTCTCAAATGAAATTTCTCACTCCGACTCGTATAACATACTTGAAAATTTCTGACTACCCGCATTTAACTTTCAACTTTAGCTGACGAAAGATAGAGTTGGTTTTTCAGCGTTGATTTGTTAAGGATTTCTTGTGGAAAGTTCTATGCGCGAAATGTATTCGAAGTAGCAAATTGTGCCCCAAATATAGTGAGGTAAGTCGGTAGGTAAGGGTGAAGTATTGAAGTGTAGATTTCGCTAATGGCGTAAATCTTTGACAGATTTACGATCACACCAAAAAGCCGGATTTTTACTATTTTCAGACAAGATTTTAAATAAATCTGGGCAGATAAACATATTGAAACTATAACAAAGACCTTGCATAGGTACGCTAAGACTTCCGGTTTGAGGTCACCACTCAAGAACCTTTCTTCCCCAACTTGGTGGCAGACTATACGTGCAAAGCGCACGCATTCACCCAGAAGTACCTACACTCGCAAAAGAGTTAACCCCTTATTCATAAACGTTCCGTAACTTACTTCATTATTAGAAAGTGTTTTGTCTCGTTTTCACGCGTAATAGCTTCCGTCAACGAGAAGTTGACATAGCAGTTTAAAGCATAGATTAATTGAGCTTTTATGAATAAGGGCGTATGTCCTGGTATGTACCTGGTAAACAATTTCAGAGGTTGTGCTACTAACGACCAGTTTTTCGCAGTCCTGGTTATGATAGCTTATGCAATAATAGTACTAAATTAACTACATCAATAGTTCCGGTACAAATACAGCTTATGAATACAAAAAACAATTCTAATAATGACTTGAAGAAATACAATGCGTTATTCACACACATATGCACAATTTTATTAATCTTGTGTTTTCACTGTCTCGATTACGTTAAGAATTATTAGTATGTATTGTTAAATTACTATTTTATCTAAGATAAGTTTTTAATTATCAAGGTCAGGGGTCTATTACTCTTTGAATGTGGAGCTAGCAACAAAAGTATCTAAAAATTATAATTTAGGCCAAATTTTAAAAACGAATTTTCAATATAATTAAAAAGCACTAAACGCACAAATGCTTTTACAGTATATATTCAAACTGGGTTTCGTTTTAATATACAAAGCTAAGTAACTTATATGTACACCGAATTGGACTTATTTGGTTTGGGGTTACTACGAAATATGCTGTGATAATACATATTTTGCTATAGAAAAACCTTTCTCCTCTGTGCTTAGCTCTAGTCATAATCTACTTCAAGGCTAACCCCACACGGAACTTCTTTCGAATAATAATAGCGTATCGTATCGTATCTATTGCAACACACGGTGATGACATGTATACCGAATAACAACACATAAATAAAAAACACACAAACTCTGATAAACAGTATTATAAAACGTCCGTGCTATTTTTAATGTTTACAGTTCATTAAATTGATTGGTGAAAATACGTTCAAGATGGTTTTAAATTTTGTTGGGGCAGTAGAATTGGTGCGTGAACGCCAAAAAGTATTCATTAGTGAAGTTTTCGAAAATAGAGGATTCAGAAACTGCGATGCCTTAATAGAGCCTGTTGGAAAAGCTGGCGACAACTTCATTGCTAACGTCGTAAGATTAACAGCTGTAAATCAAAATGGCGAAACTTTAAAAGTGATTGGAAAAATAGGCCCGGTTGCACGTGATATGTTAAACATAGATGCTTTGTTTGGAAATGAAAATATAATATACACAAAGGTATTTCCAAAGTTTAAAGAGCTGCAGAAAAGTGCAGGAGTGCCAGAAGAAGAATGGTTTAGACACGCAGAATGTTATGGGACTCTTATGGAAACTCCTGACGAAGTCATTCTTTTAGAAGATTTAAAAGAATCAGAGTGTGAGATTTTAAATAAATTTAAACCAATGTCAACAGAATGTGCCAAATTAGCCTTAAAAAATTTCGCTGTATATCACTCTTTATCTTACGTTTTGAAGCAACAGGAACCGGAAACGTTTGATAGTTTCAAATCTAAGCTTGCTGATATATACGATGGACCTGCAGAATTAATTGCGATTCGAACTCAGTACGGGTATAAACTAGAAGATAACGTGATGACTTCTTTGGATGATGAAGGACACAAAGATGTTTTTAGAGGAACCATAAGTAGAATACTAGATTTGATAGCGGAGCTTGCAGAAAGTGAAAATAAACATTCAGTTATACAGCAGGGTGATGGTTGGACGAATAACATTATGTTCACATTTGAGGTCAGTACAATATATTTTTAAAATTGTGATGTTGTAAGTCAACTTTCTACAGTAGTTTTTAGGGTTGCTTACCTTAAAAGGAAAAAGGAACCTTTATAGAACGCGTGGACGACGGACGTGTCATGTTGAAATTAATATAAAATACTCAGGTCTGCAATTCCTTGGATCTGTGAAAAAATCAAGCTTCTAAGTCAACGCAATCATAATATACGGCCGATTATGCAGCATATTTTTATACTCGCAAGGGAATCAAAAGTTATAATCGGGTATTTCATGTTGACCTAGAATAATTAAAGTTGGCAAGAAGCATTCAAAGACTTTGCTTATAATGCTATAATGCTTCACTTATGACTTTTCATAAGTGAAGAGAAAGCTCGAAAACCGTAAATTTTTACATACATCATAAAAAAATTGCAATTATAAAATTATTTGCGGGAAAAATCTTCGAAACTCGATTCCCGTGATGGATGAACTATTTACACACCTACAAATTTGTATGGAACTCTCGGTGTGCGAGTCGGGCTCGCACACTGATTTTTGTTTTATCGACGAGGTTTTATGCCCATTTTCACCGACAGCCCCTAAGTTTAAGAGAGCCCCCAACTATGATTAGGGGGCCGTTAGGAGACGGTTTCTGTTTCACCAACAGTTAGGAGTCACGCGGTGTCCTAAATTACTTCGAAATTTTTGATGAAACTGACTTTTATCGGAGATATACTATATAGGTTATTTAAATTTTCAGTGTTATATTTATTGCGGTTACATTCAATGCGGTTGTTTTCTTTCATTCAGTATTTTTTGTACTTTTGTTGTGCACCAGAATTTAAAAGACTATTTCAATTTCAGAATAATCAGCCTACGCAGTGTATACTCATCGATTACCAGATGTGTAAAGAGAACAATCCCGTGTACGATGTCATGTATATGCTATTCAACAGTATGGAATCCGAGCAATTAATAATTCAATACACTGATTTAATAAACTTTTACTACAATGAACTAGACAAGTCCCTAAGCAACTACGGTCTTAAAGCTAGTGATATGTACCCTAGAAAACAAATGGACGTCGACATGAAAAGAAATGCTAAATTAATTTTAGCTCTTAGTATTATAATCACTAATCTTGTTATCAAAGATGTGGAAGAAGCTAATAAGCTGCAAGAGACTATGGCAAAAGGTACAGAGGCTATGACTGATTTGATGTCAATGATGATGGACCGGACTACTGAAACAGAAGTGCTATTTGAGAAGAAGATACGGGGGTTGGCGAAGAGTTTTATTGAGCTTGGGTTGTTGTAAATTTCATTTATCGTCATAATCAGCCTGCATCAGTCCACAGCTGGATATAGACCTCTCCTAAGGCGTATTATCGATTTAAATACATAACTCTAATTGATTACTGTTTTATAGTAAGTGTGGCTGAGCGGGCACTTGCACGACGTGACTTTCAATGTGACGCACCTGAGTTTGAATCCTAGCTCTACCCCACATCCATGACTAATATCAAGTTACGTGCATATTTATAACACTCGTCCTAAAGCGGCGATAGAAAACATCTTGAGAAAACTCGCATGTTCAAGAATCACAAAGTATAAGGACGTGTGTCATAAATTAAGCACTGGGCTCGGGTGGTTGATTATAATATCCCCTATAAAAAACCCTCTCGCTCTCAGTGAGAAGATTTTTATCCCAGCAGTGGGAGCGCAATGGGATGATGATAACAGGGGCTTCGCACATGACAACGACCTGTCATATGTCACAACGACTTAAGTAAATTTTTTTTGCTTATAAATTACCTTAGCGTTTGACTTCTACTTAAGCTAACCAAAGATAGTGTGACGCTAAAAATAGTATATGATAATGTATTGTTAAGTTATGTTCATGCACGACGTATCGTTCTTGTATGTGAATCACATTATTATAATAAAATCATACATATAAAATTAATATGGTGTTTACTGTGTTCATTAATCACCAGCCAGAACTCGGAAGACGTCCACTGCTGAACATAGGCCTCCTCCATAGAACGCCACTTATCTAGCTGACAAGTCAAGTCAAGTCTTCCCAGTGCCATGTGCGCTCGTTACAGTGAGATATTAGGTATTAAAGCTCATATGCCTAGTAATTTCACTGACGGCTCTGCTCAAAACCGGAACACAGTAATGCTTGCACATTACTGTTTAGCGGCAGACTTCAAAAGCAATGCAATGGTACCAACCCAGACAGACACTAGCAGAAGAGTTAGTCCTACCACCTCGTAAATCTATCAGCCAATAAAGTCAATTATTATGGTGTTGTAATTTTTTTCCACACCCTTTCATAATTCATATAGTACAGTGTTAATTTTGACCTCCATTGTTAAACGTACTTCATCCCGCATAAGTTGATGCGTTTTTAATTATACAGAGCTGAATGCTCATCATCACCAATAAGTCATTTTATTGCACAAGTATAATTTTGGGGGATTGCCTGCACCACGCTTAGCACGATCGCAGTTGATTTGGTCGCATTGCAAAGTGAAGATAATGCCCTGGATTTTTTTTTTATGTTATTTGGTAATGAGACGAGCTGGTCGTTTGCATGATGGTAAGCATAACGCCGGCCCATAAAAATTGCAGTGCCACCCAGAACTTTGCAACAAAAAGGCCTGCGCGGCACTGCAGTGCGCTCGTTACCCTGAGACATTAGGTATTAAGTCTCATAAGCCCAGTAAATTCACTGGATACTCTGCTCATCAAACCGGAACACAGTAATGCTTGCACACTACTGCTTGGCGGCAGACTTCACGAGCAAAGCGGTGGTAACAACCCAGACGGACACTCGCAGAAGAGTTAGTCCTTACCCGGCTGTCATGTTACCAAATGGCAAATGCACGACACCTGTACAGTGTACAGTCCTGTAATAATGTATTTAGAGTAAGTATTTGGTCTGATCCCAAAGCTTATATACATGACGTATGTAAGCATAGTAACAATAAACAGCAGCGTAGCTTTGGAACAACACTCGTCGTTTCATTTCAAAAGGAAAATAACACAAAAGGAAACGAATTTATTAATGCAAGATTAAATTCATTATTACGTAACGTGTTATTTGCCTATTCGAATAAAACGACGAAAACCTAATCGCAGATAATATTAATCATAATATGATTAATATCATTGATATTAAAGCTATTTACTTGAGCAAGATTAATTCGGATACGTGACTCATAGGATCAGTGGATCCGATAAGTCACATATCATTTTTCAGAAATCAATCGACGTTGGCACAATTCGTTTAAAAAAATCTTTGATAAAGCCATGAACATATGTATTACCTATTACACATTTGTGTTATTTGTTTAAACTACAAGGACTATATATACTAATACTAGGTATAGTACAAGCTTTTGCTTAGGTTAGGGATCTGAGGCTTAACTTTTCATTTATATTAGCATGCTTGTGAAGTCTCCCGCCAAGCAGTAGTGTGCAAGCATTACCGTGTTCCGGTTTGATGAGCAGAGTATCCAGGGAAATTACTGGGCTTATGAGACTTAATAGCTAATGTCTCAGGGTAACGAGCGCACTGCAGTGCCGCGCAGGCCTTTGTGTTTCAAAGTTCTGGGTGGTACTGCAATTGTTATGGACCGGCGTTATGCTTACTATCAGGCAAACCACCAGCTCGTCTAGTTACCAAATAACATAAAAAAAATGTTCAAGGACAATGTACTTATAGTAACTGGTAACTAGATGACTTTGTTGTATTAAGACAAAAACGGGTCTTTTCGCGCACAAATAAAATCAAAATATAATAGATGACTTTGACCACGCTCGCTCTAAAACGATGAAGAAATCATCAGGAAACCAGCAAGTTCAAGAACCACAAATTCCCAGCCACTACATATGAGTAGAGTCATCACGATGGTTCCCTTTACTGAAAGTTCAAGCTCACTGTAGAATACAGATTCTGATTTACAGATCGGCGAGTGATGTTACTGCCACTGAGTTTGTTCTTCAAAAGTCAAAAAGTCTTCGCCCGCTATTCCTCAGTTGCTTACCTCGTACGTCTACATAATATATATACATAAATAAGTATTAATTTTTTAATCAGTCATGTTTTAGATTTCACATAGAACTTTTCAAGTTGTGAACGGAAAAAATTATAGAGCTACATGCGTGACCACATATTTGGTCACTATTATAGAAAAGCTATTTTATTATTTAAATAAACTGATGAGTTATGTAATGGTATAGATAAATATTTTATATGTCTTATTATATGTTCAACTAAAATAAAAGCTTTGACGTCGTTATAATAACTATTCATACACTAAGAAAGTTAAGGAAAACTTACAAAAATACATTTAGACATTACCACATATTTTTTCTAGTGAATCACTACCCAAAATTAGCATTATTATTCATTTTCATCATAATTGTTGTTGTGATATAAGCTATCTTATCTTTCGTTACTAATGATCAACCGGGAACATTTTTATTTATTTATCTTCGAGTATATATTAATGTTTACAGATTTGAAATACGTACTCATAATTTAATTACCGAATTAAGACATTCAATAAAGATTTTACAATGTCTCATTTTAAATTTGAAGGTGATATTCAGTCTGCAAGAAAGCGTCAACTAGATTTTATTAGTGAAGTTCTTGAGAAGAAAGGTTTTAAAGGTTCTAAAGTTATAATTGAACCCGTAGGAAAAGCAGGCGATAATTATATGGCTAATGTCAAAAGAATAATAGTGGTTAAAGAAAATGGTGAAACTTTTAAAATGGTTGCAAAGTTGGCTCCGGATAATCCACTGCTACGTGAAGCGACAGGCCTTACTCAATTTTTCCAAAACGAACACTTTATGTACACAAAAGTTTTCCCTAAATTTGATGAGAAACAGAAATCAGCAGGGATACCAGAAAAAGAGCGTTTCAGATTTGCGAAATGCTATGGCTCATTGGAAGAAGTACCAAATGAAGTGATCCTACTTGAGGATTTGAAGGAATATAACTTTGAAATATTAAATAGATTTGAGCCACTGAAAAATGAAAATTTAAAATTGGTGTTAAAAAATTTCGCCATTTACCATGCTTTATCTTATGCACTTAGGTATCAAGAACCTGAAACATACGCAGCTTTTCAAAATACATTGTCTCCTTTGCTAGAAATAGAAACATGGAATGAACGAGCTTTACCATTCTTCACTCGGCTCGAAGAGCAAGCTGTTGAAATTGCTGATGCCAAATGTAAAAAATATCTAAAAGGAGCACTAACTAATGCTGGTAAATATGAATCCAAAATTCGTAAATTAGTGAAAGGCTCAAAACATACAGTGATACAACATGGAGACAGTTGGACTAACAACATCATGTTTAGACATGAAGTAAGTGCTAATTAATATTTTTAATGTGATTATTAATCAAAGAATGGCTTTGAAAGAATTTTTTTTATGTTATTTGGTAACGAGACGAGCTGGTCGTTTGCCTGATGGTAAGCATAACGCCGGCCCATAACAAACAACTTTGAAACACAAAGGCCTGCGCGGCACTGCAGTGCGCTCGTTACCCTGAGACATTAGGTATTAAGTCTCATATTAAGCCCAGTAATTTCACTGGCTACTCTGCTAATCAAACCGGATCACAGTAATGCTTGCACACTGCTGCTTGGCGGCGGACTTCACGAGCAAAGCGGTGGTAACAACCCAGACGGACACTCGCAGAAGAGTTAGTCCTACCACAAACATATAGGAAGAATAAAAAAATAATAACAATAGACTATCTTGTCCTCTTGTTTCAGAATGATGTTCCAGTTGAATGCTTAATGGTTGACTACCAGATGGTGAGAGAAAATAGCCCAGTTTTTGATCTCATGTACATGCTATTCAGCAGCACGACTCACAAAAAGCGATCGAAACACTTTCACGAATATATGGATTACTATCACAACGAACTAGATAAAGTTTTGAATAACTTCGGTCTAAAAGCTAATTTTGTATACCCTAGAGATAGACTAGATGCTGATTTGAAGATATATGGGAAGCTGATGTTTGCTACAGCTATAATATCAAGTAGTATTGTTAGTAAGCAAACAAAAGAAGCCAAGAAATTAAAAGAAGTTATGGAATACAAAGAATTGAAAGATGAGAAAAAAGCTTTAGAAATGCTGATAGAAAGAGATGAAGAGTCATTAAACATGTTTAGAAACAAAGTCGAGGATTTAAGTGATAGTTTTATTGAATTTGGTTTAATTTAAATGGAGATAAAATAAATAATAATTTTTATTTTGTATAAATTATACACTGACATTATAGTCTTGGGAAATGGCTATTCTCTCTTATATCTACTGATGTTAAGATCAGGTCATGTAAAACGTGGTAGCTGATAACCCGGCGAGGTGGGCCCCTCCGCGTGCCCCTCTGAAGGGGTCAGCAGAGGGCTCAGCGGATGGGGCATATGGGCTGAGCGGGGCCCGAAGGCCGCAGGGAGGGACTTGGGCACAGGAGCGCCGTGCGGGTAACACGCGCGCTCCAGAGTCATTGGACGGAGACGAAGCCGAGGTGGGGCGCGCTGTCGCCAAGGAACCAGGGGATCCACCGCTGGGGTATGCGTGTCCCCGAACGCTCCCACGGGGAACCCGCTGCTCCCACTGGTGCAGCGCGCCAAAAATGGACGAAACAAAGGAGGAGAGATGGCAGGCGGAGCACTGGTGGTGTTGCCGGCCCTGCAGGGAGGCCGGGGTCCAGAGGCCTCGGCTGGAGGGGCGACACCTCACCGCCTGCTGTGCAAGCGAGGGAGGGGGGGCTGGCGGCCCGTGGAGGCTGCGGCTGGCGGGGTGGCCCCCCGCCGTTTGCACGTGCTTGGGGACAGGTGGATTGCCTGCTGTACCCACGGGTAATTCACTGATGTCCCCAAGCACGATCCCCGAACCGGGGATACCCCACCGTAAGCGGTGTGTGGGCACCGTGGTGGCTGGGGGTTGGAGGCGACTTGTCCCGTTCTCTTTCCCTCTCGCATGGAGCGTTGGGGTCAGGGATCGGGACAATAACCGGAGGGGACCCCGCACTGCACATTACCCATGGCGGTGAAGCGCATGCGGGGTGGGGTCGGATAAGGGGTCTCTACTCCTTCTTCGGCTCCTGAGGCCCAGAGGGTGGACACGAGGGAGCCCACCCTCAGCTTTTGGGCCTCGAGGTGGCGCGCGCGTGTTCCCGCGTGCCCCTTAGGGAGGTGGATACGGCGATGGCGTACGTGGAGTACGTTGTCGCCGGAGGTGGGGTCCCAAACTGGGACCAGCGCGTCGCCGGGCCGCGGTTGGCTATTAACATGGGCCCGCAGCCCGGCATTATGGCGCAGAGGAGGAACACACGTCGGTTTTTTAGTTGGTAGGTCGGCCTCATTAGCCGGAGTCCAACATAACCACCACGCTGCCCTCGCGGCTGGTGGTATCCATGAGGATTTTTAGCGACGTAAAAAAAAAAAAAAAAAAAAAAAGGTCATGTAAAACGTGGATTTTTTTTACAAAAACATTCGGGTTTCATTTTGCTTGCAAATTATTGTAATAACGGAACTGCTATTAAATGATTATAATATTATGTATAATTAAATGACTAAATTAGTGTGTATTTTATTTAGTTATTTTAGTTTATGTTGTTTACTTTTTCTGTTATGAGTAATAGTATTTATTAAATGACTTCAAATCTTTATTTAAATTTATAATTTAGTGTTAACGAAGTCTAAACTTCTTTTTACATTTTTAGATTATGTGTCGAACATAAATAAAATTACAGATTAGGCATTAAAACACAATATGTCAGATCATGGCGAGCTGATACCATGAAAACAAACGTTGTTTTAAGACATTTAGTCAAAATAAAATTCAAATAAACGAAAGATTTAATGATTATTCTCTATGTACTTTGTTTTATTATAAAGAAATTTGTACACCTTTACAAATAACCTTCTATGAATTATGCATGAGGACAAAAATTAATAGACAAAAACCCTGAATAACATCATCCGTTAGGTTTTTGCCAGTGCCATGGTTACGGCCATGTTATGGCCACTCATTGAACCATGTGGCTTGATGCGTGGCTACGGAAAAAGGTTTGAGACGGTATGACACTGATATCCTGGAAGATGGGGAGGCCTTTGCGTTGGTACCCTCGCGACTTCACATATTCCAGAAACATCAGTGCGGTCCAACATCAGCGGAGTCTCTCAAGCGGCGCAACTACGTACTCCTCGACAGTAGTTGTATATGTTTGAACCGTTTGGGGTCAAAAAAGAAGTGAAACTCCTTACCTGAGTTTGTGTTTCCCGATCGCTATAACCTGAGATTCTTCAAGTCACGAGTAAATAGGGACAGGTTAGCTTGCTTTTTCGTTGACTGCATCGTCACGTACGCCTCCTCCTTCCATGTCTCCTTTTACATGGGGTCGACGCTAAGCTTACCATCAGGCAAACGACCAGCTCGTCTACTTACCAAATAGTACATATAAAAAAATAACTACTTTTACGTTTTGGTCATTTTTTTACAGGCTGCCGCCTGCCTGATTTTAACCCTCTTCGGGAATTCTGATAATATAGGCCATCACCACCGACTTAGAAAGGAAGTTCAGATGTCTATGTCTATGGCCATCACCACATCCACGGCCCAATGCGTCTTGGTGGATGTCACATGTACTCGATTTTTTTGTATGATTCTACAACATGCAGGTTTCCTCTTGATGTGTTCAGAGCGATTGTGGCAAAATCCGCTTTCCGCACGTAACTTTATTGAAGTCATTATAGTCAAGCCAGGATTTGAACTATGGTGCGTCAGATTGGAAGTAGCAAAAGAAAAACCAATTGTGTATAAAAATGTAGAAATAGTGGCATTGACTTTCTTGTAAAGCTAATAGTGATCAATAAAAACCATTAACTCAGTCTTACATAAGAAGCACCTTAACATGGAAGGTGGAAAAGTACCTTTTATTTCAATTCTCGAGCATCTGACCACCATGTGTTTTTTTAATGTTATTTGGTAACGAGACGAGCTGGTTGTTGCCTGATGGTAAGCATAACGCTGGCCCATAACAATGGGGAGCCACACTGCTTACTTATCCCGCTAGGTGGCGCATTATCGCTGGTGCTGTTTCACCAGTGGCGTATTTTAGGATTCAGCGCCCTGGGCCTGCAAGCCCCGCCGCCCTGCCGCACACCCACAACCACCTTACTAGATTTAGGCTGTTTTTAATAAACAGTGTTAAACGGTGGTTTAGTTAAACTATGTTTTGTCTTTATTGACAATTTTAAACTGAATCGAAAGAGACAAAACACATTTTAACTAACTATTTAACCGTTTAACACTGTTTATTGATAAGAGCTCTACTGTTTATTAATACAAGCCTTAAGAGTTAGGTAGGGTTTTATAAATTCTTCTGCTTGCGCCGCCCCTCGCAGCCTGCCGCCCCGGGCCATGGCCCTTTTGGCCCTAGGGTAAATACGCCCCTGTGTTTCACTATGACACTTCATTATAATATTTAGTAAATAAACAAAAAATCGTCTTTGCAACAAAGTATGCCTCTGCTGTAAAGTGCAATTCAGTATAAAATTAAGGTACACACGTTTCTCTTCTGACGAGAAAAAACGGAAATTGTGGATCAAAGCATTGGTCACCAAAAATGATTGGAAACCAATTATTCTTCTAGGATATGTAGTGACCATTTCAAATCTAATGCTTTCTAAGACGCGAGCATGTTTACTAGTTATAGTTTAATTCATTAACCCTCAAAGTATCCATCAATGACAAGCACCAGCGGAGGTGGCGCCATCTGAGATTAGCTTTGCCTGTGCCTCCCCATTGCAGCACCACTCAGAACTTTGAAACACAAAGGCCTGCGCGGCACTGCAGTGCGCTCGTTACCCTGAGACATTAGGTATTAAGTCTCATAAGCCCAGTAATTTCACTGGCTACTTTGCTCATCAAACCGGAACACAGTAATGCTTGCACATTACTGCTTGGCGGCAGACTTCACGAGCAAAGCGGTGGTACTAACCCAGACGGACACTCGCAGAAGAGTTAGTCCTCCCCCGAACAAATCGCTTATTCGTCATCTTCAACCACAGTGTAGCTTATTCGTCATCTTCAACCATATCGTCGCAGATAGTGGTCAAACGCTAACCTATTAAATGAACCTAAAAAAAACTTGTTCTATGTCGGCTATAATCAGTTCAAAATTATTAAACGAAACTTAACATGTAACACGTAAAGTACATGGTGATAAATTATTTCTATTTGTGATATTATCAAATCAACTTATATAATTAGTCCTTTGCACGTGAGTCACTCGGGGAAAAATTAATGTTATAATTATTATGTACAAAGATAAACTACGTGTTTATAATCTGATGAGCTTCAATTTTATTCACATTTGTGTCAAAGAGCAAGATGGTTCAATACGTTTTCGAAGGTGACGCAGGATCAGTTCGACCACAACAACTTGACTTTATAAGTAAAGTTCTAGAGAAGAAAGGATTTAAAGGACCAAAAGTTTTAATTGAAGCTGTAGGAGCAGCAGGAGATAATTATGTAGCTAACGTGAAAAGGATAGTGATACAAGAAAATGGGGCTACCTTCAAAATGATTGCTAAACTGGCTCCAGATAATTTGATAATGAGAGAAATGGCAGATATAGGAATCTTATTCCGTAACGAGCACGTTATTTATACAAAAGTACTACCAAAGTTTAGAGAACTGCAGAGAAGTGCGAATATACCCAAACAAGAATGGTTCAGATTCGCGGAATGTTACGGCTCTAACGCAGAAATTCCACATGAAGTAATTTTATTAGAAGATTTGAAAGAAGATAACTATCTAATGTTGGACCGATTCCAGCCACTGAGTAAAGAATGTGTCGAAATTGTGCTAAAAAATTTGGCTATTTATCATTCCTTGTCTTACGTGCTGAAGCATCAAGAACCTGAGACATTTGCTGCTTATAAATCGAAGTTGGTAGACATGATGGCAACAGGTATGGAATCTCGCGAGGAAATAAAAATGTACTTTCAACAAATAGAGGATGGAGCTTTAGCAGTTTTGCAAGACGACAAGTACAGAAAGGTTGTAAAAGGAAGTATTAGTGATATCTTACGTCACGCAAAAAAAGTTAATAAAGCAGACGCTGATTCAAAGCATTCTGTTATACAACAAGGAGATGGATGGACTAATAATATCTTGTTCAAATATAAGGTAAGCCTTACCAACCAATTTAATTCTCTTGTTATATAATCCTGTCTCCCTAAACGCTTTGATATATCTACTTTCAGACATTACATATGTCATTATACTCAAACCTAATTGAACTTTATAGTATCACGTACAAAAAAATGTTATTGGTAATGAATGAAGATGTAGTGCGACAAGTGACTGATATTAATTATTATGGATGCAAGTAAATTATTAGTAAGTATTACAAAAGTATTAGTATTCAATCAACCTCGATTTTTTTATCAAGCATGTGTTAAACAGCGTTTAACTCTTAAACATGCCTTAGCCGCGTGTTTAAATATGAGGAACCACAAATCTTGATTTACGTAGTGTCTAACCGTTGCTTAACTCCATTCTGTGACATTTCTAATTATTTTTACAAAGTTGTTTTTGTGGTAACATGGATTGTGTCCCACTGCTGAGCAAAGGTTTCTCCCTCATCCTTCCAACGGTCGCGTTACTTGGATGCCTCATTCCAATATCGATTGAAGGCCGATAGATAAAATCATTTTTTTTAAATAAGGGCTCGTTGATCCTTTTCATCATTGATTAGGAAACTTTTGCCATAACTACCCCATACTGAGATGCAGTGTCGTATTATTGACTGGCATAGGGCCCCGTATACTTGCCTAATGACGTCTAGAGAGGCGCAGTCCTTAGATTTTTCAAGGCAATGTAGGTACTTTGGTTTTTTAATGTTTAGTGTCAGAAGATTTTGGTCCAGTATTAGAGCTACAGTACCTAGACCCTCTTCCACACACTGTAGACCTCGTCCCATCTTTCTCCAGGAAACATTATTACTGTATCATTCGCAGGTTTCTGCATTTTTTGAGGAGGAACTGGCTATGTCGTTATTTATGACTTTAACGTTATCTACCGACAATATATTTATTACACTAAAGTGTGTTAAATCTATGTAAATACCTCAGTGAGTTCGATATTGATGGAATTTTTTATTAGGTTATCAGTTGTTGTAGTAAAGTTCTTTTATTTTTCAGGGTAAAAATCCAGTAAATTGTGCGCTGATCGACTATCAAATGGCTAGAGAAAGTAATCCAGTCTATGACATCATGTACATACTTTTCAATAGCACCAACCACGGGCAGAGACAAAAACACTACTACAAATTTATAGACTGCTATCACTATGAAATGGATAAATCTCTCCACAACTACGGTCTTAAAGCTGCCTTCGTGTACCCAAGAGACAAACTAGATGCCGATTTAAAAAGATATGCCAAATATATGTTTGCTTCTTCTATTATGGTATCTACTTTTGTTATCAGGAACTCAGAGGATGCCACTAAATTTAAAGAAGTCATGGAAAATCCCTTTAATAATCCTGAAGAAACTTTGAAGGCCGTTACTATTGAAGATCAGGAAACTTTAACATTGCTTAAGACCAGGATAGAAGGATTGGCCGACAGTTTCCTTGAGTTCGGACTTCTGAGTCAAAATAAGTAGTAAAATTAAACGTTTCAAGTGTACATATTAAGAGTTATGTAGGTTTAGAAATAATGTAATTGTATGTATGTAATTACTAGTCTTCTATTTATTGTAATCTAATCTAAGATATCTATTCACTCGTGACTTGGTTCTTGAAGAAACCCGGGTTATAGTGATCAGGAAACACATGCCCAGGTAACGAGCTCCACTCCTTAGCGGTACGCCAAATGAATGTAGAAGCAAATTGCTTCGAACGTAAAGGACGTATATCAAAAATATTTACAAATAGTTCGTTATTGTGCACTGAATTTGATACTGTTTCATTTATTTAGAAACACAATCAACAGCTTTGCTGTTATTATCAGTAGTTATAGAGATTACCTGCTACAGACGCAAACAACCTCTGTGTAAATAAAATAATAATTTTCTTCTCTATTAAAAATTGGTTAAAAACTAAAAAAAACTAAAAGCGCATGATGATAACGCATAATTATAAATGTATGAGAATAAAATAATACAGGTACGAGTCAATCGGAGAAGGAATAATAATAATGATAATTATCGCTTTTAAAGATTACAAGGAGTTTATAAAGATAAACTGAATTGTTTTAATTTTATTCCTATTTGTGTCAGAAAGCAAGATGGTTCGATACGTTTTCCAAGGTGACGTGGAAGAAGTTAGACCACAGCAGCTCGACTTCATCAGTGAAGTTCTAGACAAGAGAGGATTTAAAGGACAAGATGTATTAATTGAAGCTGTAGGAGCAGCAGGTGATAATTATATAGCTAATGTGAAAAGGATAGTGATAAAAGAAAATGGTGCAACTTTCAAAATGATCGCTAAACTAGCTCCAGATAATATGATTATGAGACAAATGGGAAATCTAGAAATGCTGTTCCATAACGAGCACGTAATGTACACAGAAGTATTGCCAAAGTTTAGGGAACTGCAGAGGAGTGCTAATATACCCAAAGAAGAATGGTTTAGATTCGCAGAATGTTACGGTTCTAACTCAGAAGTTCCACATGAAGTAATTTTACTAGAAGATTTGAAGGAAGGTAATTATTTAATGTTGGACCGATTTCAACCACTGAGTAACGATTGTGTGAAAATTGTGCTTAAAAATTTGGCCGTTTACCATTCCTTGTCATACGTGCTGAAGCATCAAGAGAATGAAACATTTTCTGCTTTAAAAGCGAAATTTGAGGATATTATGACAGGAGAAATGGCGTCCCGCGAGGAATTCAAAATATTTTTCAATCAAATGGAGGATGGAGCTTTAGCAGTTTTGCAAGAAGACAAGTACAAGAATATTGTAAAAGGAAGCATTAGTAATCTTGTGCATCACGCCAAAAAAATTAGTAAAGCTGACGCTGATTCAAAGCATTCTATAATACAACAAGGAGATGGGTGGACTAATAATATCTTGTTCAAATACGAGGTAAGCCTTAATCTATACTTTTGTATAATAAAACTGTAACAGATCCAATTCTGCACATTGAAGATATTTGGAAAATTATTTTTAATTTTTTTTTTTATAATCGATGCTGAAGCCAAAATTGTATTTGTTTTTTCATTTTTGTCTGTCTGTCTGTCTATCTGTCTATCTGTATCTGGGCCGCACATCATGCCGAAACTACTGAATGAATTCAAATGAAACTTTATGATTTGACTACATACTAAGAGGTAGGACATAGGATACTGTTTTTCCTTAAATAATGTCTCACTCAGGGTAACGAGCGCACTGCAGTGTCGCGCAGGCCTTTGTGTTTTAAAGTTCTGGGTGGCACTGCAATTGTTATGGGCCGGCGTTATGCTTACCATAAGGTAAACGACCAGCTCGTCTCGTTACCAAATAACATAAAAAAAAATTAGGCACGGTTCCCTTGGGGGATAAAATTCAAAATGTGTACGTCTTCTAATTTCATTCATACTTTTTTTTAGAAAGAAAGTAATTTAAAGATTGTATCGTAAATATTTCAACGTCATCGGTTTTGTAGTTAAGAAAGTACAGACGTCACTCAATAAAAATGTAACAGGACTGTTACTGTGGGGATGGGGTGGGAGTGTGTGTGAGTTTGAGTGTGAGTGTAAGTTTGATGAAATTTGGAATGTAGATAGTTTAGGTTCTGGAATAACACATAGGCTATAAAGATATTATTATTAAATTTTTATTTTTGCATTTTCAGGGTGAAACTCCAGTGGACTGTGCGCTCATCGACTACCAAATGGCCAGGGAAAGCAATCCAGCCTATGACATCATGTACATGCTTTTCAATAGCACCAACCACGAGCAGAGACAAAAACACTACTACGAATTTATAGATTACTATCACAGTGAAATGGATAAATCTCTCCACAACTACGGCCTCAAAGCTGCCTTCGTGTACCCGAGAGACCAGCTCGATGCCGATTTAAAAAGATACGCCAAATTAATGTTTGCCTCTTCTATCATGATATCCACTTTCGTTATTAGGAAGAAAGAGGATGCTACCAAATTTAAAGAAGGCATGCAAAATGCTTCCTTAGATAACACGGAAGAAGCAATGGAAGCATTTAAAACTCAAGATCAGGAGACGTTAATTTTACTGAAGTCTAAGGTAGAAGGACTGGTCAACAGCTTCCTTGAATTTGGGCTTCTGAGTGAAACAAAGTAGTCTGATTTGCAATTTATAATTCTAACTAGTATTTCGCGCGGTGCGCGGGCTGCTAAAGCAGCCCGCGTGCTGTGGTTGTGTCCGTTTCGGGGTCAGGAATCCTAATTCTAAGTTTTAACCAAATCGGAGAAACTTTTATTCTGGCCGCAATTTGGCCGCCGCGAGCTATAGTGGGCCTGCGCGGGCCGCAAGCGGCCCGCGAGGAGTTTTGACATAATAGTGGCCAACCCTAAATAGATTTGATTATCGTAATAAAAAATCCTCAAAGCCTCTGAATTTAAAATCAAAATTTTGGAGCAAGTTTGTTTTTGGCCGCCGGTGTTGCCCTATATATGGCCGCCGCGAGGCTTTTTTGACCCTGCGCGGGCCGCAAGCGGCCCGCGAGGTGGATTTGGCTCTTAGTTTTGAATTTGAACCCAATCGGAGCAACTTTAGTTTTTTGCGTTTGACCCCTACTTTGCTACCCCATTGTGGCCACTGATTCCGGACGCCCCGAAAGGGTATTGTTCCTGCGCGGGCTGCAAGCAGCCCGCGAGGTTTGTACGGGCAGCGAGCTGCCCGCGTGTTGAATTTTGCGTTCAACCCCCATTGTGGCCACTGATTCCGGATGCCCCGTAAGGACTTTGCTCCTGCGCGGGCTGCAAGCAGCCCGCGAGGTGGGCGCGGACAGCAAGCTGCCCGCGTGTTGAATTTTGCGTTTAACCCCTATTGGGTATTGTTTTGCGTTCGGCTGTTGTTGTGTCCGTTTCGGGGTCAGGAATCCTAATTTTAATTTTTAACTCAATAGAAGAAACTTTAAATCTGGCCACAATTTTGCCGCCGCGAGCTGTAGTGGGCCTGCGCGGGCCGCAAGCGGCCCGCGAGGTGTTTGGGCATAATAGTGGGCAACCCTAAAGAGGTTTGGTTATCGTTATCAGCAATCCCCAAGGTCTCGGAATTTAAAATCAAAATTTTGGAGCAAGTTTGTTTTTGGCCGCCGGTTTTGCCACTATATATGGCCGCCGCGAGGCTTTTTTGATCCTGCGCGGGCCGCAAGCGGCCCGCGAGGTGGATTTGTCTCCTACTTTTAAATTTGAATCCGATCGGAGCAACTTTAGTTTTTTGCGTTTGACCCCTACTTTGCTACCCCATTGTGGCCACTGATTCCGGACGCCCTGAAGGAGTCTTCTTCCTGCGCGGACTGCAAGCAGCCCGCGAGGAGGGCGCGGGCAGCAAGCTGCCCGCGTGTTGACTTTTGCGTTCAACCCCCATTGTGACCACTAATTCCGGACGCCCCGAAAGGATTCTGTTCCTGCGCGGGCTGCAAGCAGCCCGCGAGGTGGGCGCGGGCAGCAAGCTGCCCGCGTGTTGGATTTTGCGTTTAACCCCCATTGGGTATAGGTTTTGCGTTCAACCCCCATTGTGACCACTAATTCCGGACGCCCCGAAAGGATTCTGTTCCTGCGCGGGCTGCGAGCAGCCCGCGAGGTGGGCGCGGGCAGCAAGCTGCTCGCGTGATGAATTTTGCGTTCAACCCCCATTGTGACCACTAATTCCGGACGCCCCGAAAGGACTCTGTTCCTGCGCGGGCTGCAAGCAGCCCGCGAGGTGGGCGCGGGCAGCAAGCTGCCCGCGTGTTGGATTTTGCGTTTAACCCCCATTGGGTATTGGTTTTGCGTTCAACCCCCATTGAGAGTTGGTTTTGCTAAGTTTTTGTAAAGATCTACTGTATGAGATAGGTACCACCGCTTTACTCGAAATCCTCCGGTCCCGTTTAGGCAATGGCGGCGCCCAGGAGCCTTACTCCGAAAATCTAACGTCGAAGCTTCGGCTGACGGATCGCAGTTTTCCACTATGAAAGTGTTTCGGATCCAACGTTCATACTTAACATTTTGTCTTTCATGATACGAAAATGTCGATCCCTCAGCCGAAGCTTCGGACTTTCAATTTTCAGAGTAAGGCCCTACGGTGCGCTGTTCGTGTTTTGTTTCTTTTGCGAACATTATGATGAAAAAGGACCATTTTGATGAAAAATCGGAAAAAATCTTCCCGTTTTACAGTTTCCGAGGCGTTATGTGGCCATATGGTAAGAGCTATACGAAAACAATGTATGGAAGAAACGTTCATCTTGAAATGATTTACAAAAAAGTCCGCGATAGCATATGTCTATGTATTCGGGTTTGCTTGCAATTCGCGTTTTTACCATTTTAAAATTTGGCCAAAAACGGTACTTTATTTGCAGCCGTGTTTTCACCTACACGATATGAATCCTTATCTAAATAAACACGTTTATCACCGAGAGTGTTTCATCGAGAACAATATTGCTGTTTACATCGTTCAATTTGGATGAGTATCTTCGGAGATATAGCGAAATTAAAATAAAGCGGCGACGCGGGAATTAATTTTTTGGTCGAAATTTTTTGTCTCTTTTTTTAATTTTTTTTTAATTTTCGGAAATCCCTTGCCATTCTCTACAACATTAGTTCGAGCACCACCTTCCTGACTGCTACCGTTTTTGAGATATTCGCTTCTACTTTTTGTATGGCGGCCATGTTTTTTTGTTCGGGACCCATGTTTTTTTTTGGTGGGTCAAAATCTGCTCAGGATCCTCTCCAATATTAGTTCGAACGCCACCCCTCTAACCCCAACCGTTTCCGAGATCCGAGGGGGTACCCTGGTGAACCTTCCACATTCAGGTCACGCGCTACTTTTACCGTGTTCACGAGGCCGACCTGAATACTTCCCTAGAACATTGTTGGTACCTCCGCGTGTTACTTCCGGCGCAAGAATCCATCGAAAATCCGGACAACTTTTTGTTCGGCGGCCATATTGAAAAATGGAGATTTTGAATTTTTTTTTCGAGTGGGACCAACAGCACCCCAGAAAACCCCCGGATGCCAATTTTCAGCCCGGCCGGATCAAAATTTTTTTTCGGCCATTCTTTTCGGCCACTTTTTCGGCCACTTTGGAAAGCCCTCGCGATCCTCTATAATATTAGTTTGGGCACCCCCCGCCTACCTCTTACCGTTTAGGAGCAAAGGGCGTCTACTTTTTGTATGAAAAAAAAGTTTTTTTGTTCGGCGGCCATCTTTTTTTATTGTTTTCCTAAATTGGCTCAGGGTTTCCTCCATTTTTAGTTCGAGCGCCACCCCCCCATCCCCTACCGTTTTCGAGGTCCTCGGGGGTGTTCCATTCGACCTTCGACTTTCTTCCATTATCGGATTTTTCTGGTTGGTTCTGGACCATTCTCTATACGACCGTATGCAACAGCCAACCCCACCTACACTCCTTCCCGGAGATCAATTCTGTCAGTCAGTGGTAATCCAACTTTATATAGTATAACTAGTATTTCGCGCGGTGCGCGGGCTGCTAAAGCAGCCCGCGTGCTGTGGTTGTGTCCGTTTCGGGGTCAGGAATCCTAATTCTAATTTTGAACTCTATTGGGGAAACTTATTTTCTGTCCGCAATTTGGCCGCCGCGAGCTGTAGTGGGCCTGCGCGGGCCGCAAGCGGCCCGCGAGGAGACTTTTACATTAAGTGGCCAACCCTAAAGAAGTTTCGTTACCGTAATCAATAATCCCCAAGGCCTCTGAATTTAAAATCAAAATTTTTGAGCAAGTTTGTTTTTGGCCGTCGGTGTTGCCACTATATATGGCCGCCGCGAGGCTTTCTTGATCCTGCGCGGGCCGCAAGCGGCCCGCGAGGTGGATTTGGATCTTACTTTTAAATTTGAACCCGATCGGAGCAACTTTACTATTTTGCGTTTGACCCCTACTTTGCTACCCCATTGTGGCCACTGATTCCGGACGCCCCGAAAGGGTATTGTTCCTGCGCGGGCTGCAAGCAGCCCGCGAGGTGTGCGCGGGCAGCAAGCTGCCCGCGTGTTGGATTTTGCGTTCAACCCCCATTGCGACCACTGATTCCGGACGCCCCGAAAGGACTTTGCTCCTGCGCGGGCTGCAAGCAGCCCGCGAGGTGGGCGCGGACAGCAAGCTGCCCGCGTGTTGAATTTTGCGTTTAACCCCTATTGAGTATTGTTTTGCGTTCGGCTGTTGTTGTGTCCGTTTCGGGGTCAGGAATCCTAATTCTAATTTTGAACTCAATAGAAGAAACTTTAATTCTGGCCACAATTTAGCCGCCGCGAGCTGTAGTGGACCTGCGCGGGCCGCAAGCGGCCCGCGAGGAGTTTAAGCATAATAGTGGGCAACCCTAAAGAGGTTTGGTTATCGTTATCAGCAATCCCCAAGGTCTCGGAATTTAAAATCAAAATTTTGGAGCAAGTTTGTTTTTGGCCGCCGGTGTTGCCACTATATATGGCCGCCGCGAGGCATTTTTGATCCTGCGCGGGCCGCAAGCGGCCCGCGAGGTGGATTTGTCTCTTACTTTTAAATTTGAACCCGATCGGAGCAACTTTACTTTTTTGCGTTTGACCCCTACTTTGCTACCTCATTGTGGCCACTGATTCCGGACGCCCTGAAGGGGTCTTCTTCCTGCGCGGGCTGCAAGCAGCCCGCGAGGTGTGCGCGGGCAGCAAGCTGCCCGCGTGTTGAATTTTGCGTTCAACCCCCATTGTGACCACTAATTCCGGACGCCCCGAAAGGACTCTGTACCTGCGCGGGCTGCAAGCAGCCCGCGAGGTGGGCGCGGGCAGCAAGCTGCCCGCGTTTTGGATTTTGCGTTTAACCCCTATTGTGTATTGGTTTTGCGTTCGGCCCCCATTAGGGCCACTAATTCCGGACGCCCTGAAGGGGACTTCTTCCTGCGCGGGCTGCAAACAGCCCGCGAGGTGTGCGCGGGCAGCAAGCTGCCCGCGTGTTGAATTTTGCGTTCAACCCCCATTGTGACCACTAATTCCGGACGCCCCGAAAGGACTCTGTTCCTGCGCGGGCTGCAAGCAGCCCGCGAGGTACCACCGCTATACTCAAAATCCTCCGGTCCCGTTTAGGCAATGGCGGCGCCCAGTTCCCGGTGCCCTGTTCGTGTTTTGTTTCTTTTGCGAACATTATGATGAAAAAAGGACCGACCATTTTGATGAAAAATCGGAAAAAATCTTCCCGTTTTACAGTTTCCGAGGCGTTATGTGGCCATATGGTTAGAGCTATACGAAAACAATGTATGGAAGAAACGTTTATCTTGAAATGATTTACAAAAAAGTCCGCGATAGCATATGTCTATGTATTCGGGTTTGCTTGCAATTCACGTTTTTACCATTTTTAAATTTGGCCAAAAACGGTACTTTATTTGCAGCCATGTTTTCACCTACACGATATGAATCCTTATCTAAATAAACACGTTTATCACCGAGAGTGTTTCATCGAGAACAATATTGCTGTTTACATCGTTCAATTTGGATGAGTATCTTCGGAGATATAGCGAAATTAAAATAAAGCGGCGACGCGGGAATTAATTTTTTGGTCGAAATTTTTTGTCTCTTTTTTTAATTTTTTTTTTAATTTTCGGAAATCCCTTGCCATTCTTTACAACATTAGTTCGAGCACCACCTTCCTAACTGCTACCGTTTTTGAGATATTCGCTTCTACTTTTTGTATGGCGGCCATGTTTTTTTGTTCGGGACCCATGTTTTTTTTTGGTGGGTCAAAATCTGCTCAGGGTCCTCTCCAATATTAGTTCGAACGCCACCCCCCTAACCCCAACCGTTTCCGAGATCCGAGGGGGTACCCTGGTGTACCTTCCACATTCAGGTCACGCGGTACTTTTACCGTGTTCACGAGGCCGACCTGAACACTTCCTTAAAACATTGTTGGTACCTCCGCGTGTTACTTCCGGCGCAAGAAGACATCGAAAATCTGGACAACTTTTTGTTCGGCAGCCATATTGAAAAATGGAGTTTTTGAATTTTTTTTTCGAGTGGGACCAACAGCACCCCAGAAAACCCCCGGATGCCAATTTTCAGCCCGGCCGGATCAAAATTTTTTTTCGGCCATTCTTTTCGGCCACTTTTTCGGCCACTTCGGAAAGCCCTCGCAATCCTCTACAATATTAGTTTGGGCACCCCCCGCCTACCTCTTACCGTTTCGGAGCAAGGGGCGTCTACTTTTTGTATGAAAAAAAAGTTTTTTTGTTCGGCGGCCATCTTTTTTTTTTGTTTTCCTAAATCGGCTCAGGGTTTCCTCCATTTTTAGTTCGAGCGCCACCCCCCCATCCCCTACCGTTTCCGAGAACCACATGGCTGTTCCATTCCACCTTCGACTTTCTTCCATTATCGGATTTTTCTGGGGGTCCTGGGGCCCATCCGCGTACGATCCGGTATGCCACACCCCCCCACCTAAACTCCTTCTGGGAGAACAATTCTGTCAGTCAGTCAATGGTAATCCAACTTTATATAGTATAACTAGTATTTCGCGCGGTGCGCGGGCTGCTAAAGCAGCCCGCGTGCTGTGGTTGTGTCCGTTTCGGGGTCAGGAATCCTAATTCTAAGTTTTAACCAAATCGGAGAAACTTTTATTCTGGCCGCAATTTGGCCGCCGCGAGCTGTAGTGGGCCTGCGCGGGCCGCAAGCGGCCCGCGAGGAGACTTTTACATTTAGTGGGAAACCCTAAAGAAGTTTCGCTATCGTTATGAACAATCCCCAAGGCCTCTGAATTTAAGATCAAAATTTTCGAGCAAGTTTGTTTTTGGCCGTCGGTGTTGCCACTATATATGGCCGCCGCGAGGCTTTCTTAATCCTGCGCGGGCCGCAAGCGGCCCGCGAGGTGGATTTGGCTCTTACTTTTAAATTTGAACCCGATCGGAGCAACTTTACTTTTTTGCGTTTGACCCCTACGTTGCTACCCCATTGTGGCCACTGATTCCGGACACCCCGAAAGGCTATTGTTCCTGCGCGGGCTGCAAGCAGCCCGCGAGGAGGGCGCGGGCAGCGGGCTGCCCGCGTGTTGCATTTTGCGTTCAACCCCCATTGCGACCACTGATTCCGGACGCCCCGAAATGACTTTGCTCCTGCGCGGGCTGCAAGCAGCCCGCGAGGTGGGCGCGGACAGCAAGCTGCCCGCGTGTTGAATTTTGCGTTTAACCCCTATTGGGTATTGTTTTGCGTTCGGCTGTTGTTGTGTCCGTTTCGGGGTCAGGAATCCTAATTCTAATTTTGAACTCGATAGAAGAAACTTTAACTCTGGCCGCAATTTGGCCGCCGCGAGCTGTAGTGGGCCTGCGCGGGCCGCAAGCGGCCCGCGAGGAGTTTGGGCATAATAGTGGGCAACCCCAAAGAGGTTTGGTTATCGTTATCAGCAATCCCCAAGGTCTCGGAATTTGAAATCAAATATTTCGAGCACGTTTGATTTTGGCCGTCGGTGTTGCCACTATATATAGCCGCCACGAGGCTTTTTTGATCCTGCGCGGGCCGCAAGCGGCCCGCGAGGTGGATTTGTCTCTTACTTTTAAATTTGAACCCGATCGGAGCAACTTTACTTTTTGCGTTTGACCCCTACGTTGCTACCCCATTGTGGCCACTGATTCCGGACACCCCGAAAGGCTATTGTTCCTGCGCGGGCTGCAAGCAGCCCGCGAGGAGGGCGCGGGCAGCGGGCTGCCCGCGTGTTGCATTTTGCGTTCAACCCCCATTGCGACCACTGATTCCGGACGCGCCGAAATGACTTTGCTCCTGCGCGGGCTGCAAGCAGCCCGCGAGGTGGGCGCGGACAGCAAGCTGCCCGCGTGTTGAATTTTGCGTTTAACCCCTATTGGGTATTGTTTTGCGTTCGGCTGTTGTTGTGTCCGTTTCGGGGTCAGGAATCCTAATTCTAATTTTGAACTCGATAGAAGAAACTTTAATTCTGGCCGCAATTTGGCCGCCGCGAGCTGTAGTGGGCCTGCGCGGGCCGCAAGCGGCCCGCGAGGAGTTTGGGTATAATAGTGGCCAACCCTAAAGAGGTTTGGTTATCGTTATCAGCAATCCCCAAGGCCTCGGAATTTGAAATCAAAATTTTCGAGCAAGCATGGTTTTGGCCGTCAGTGTTGCCACTATATATGGCCGCCGCAAGGATTTTATGATCCTGCGCGGGCCGCAAGCGGCCCGCGAGGTAGATTTGACTCTTAATTTTAAATTTGAACCTGATCGGAGCAACTTTACTATTTTGCGTTTGACCCCTACTTTGCTACCCCATTGTGGCCACTGATTCCGGACGCCCCGAAAGGGTATTGTTCCTGCGCGGGCTGCAAGCAGCCCGCGAGGTGTGCGCGGGCAGCAAGCTGCCCGCGTATTGAATTTTGCGTTCAACCCCCATTGCCACCACTTATTCCGGACGCCCCGAAAGGACTTTGCTCCTGCGCGGGCTGCAAGCAGCCCGCGAGGTGGGCGCGGACAGCAAGCTGCCCGCGTGTTGAATTTTGCGTTTAACCCCTATTGGGTATTGTTTTGCCTTCGGCTGTTGTTGTGTCCGTTTCGGGGTCAGGAATCCTAATTCTAATTTTGAACTCAATAGAAGAAACTTTAACTCTGGCCGCAATTTGGCCGCCGCGAGCTGTAGTGGGCCTGCGCGGGCCGCAAGCGGCCCGCGAGGAGTTTGGGCATAATAGTGGGCAACCCTAAAGAGGTTTGGTTATCGTTATCAGCAATCCCCAAGGTCTCGGAATTTAAAATCAAAATTTTGGAGCAAGTTTGTTTTTGGCCGCCGGTGTTGCCACTATATATGGCCGCCGCGAGGCTTTTTTGAACCTGCGCGGGCCGCAAGCGGCCCGCGAGGTGGATTTGTCTCTTACTTTTAAATTTGAACCCGATCGGAGCAACTTTACTTTTTTGCGTTTGACCCCTACTTTGCTACCTCATTGTGGCCACTGATTCCGGACGCCCTGAAGGGGTCTTCTTCCTTCGCGGGCTGCAAGCAGCCCGCGAGGTGTGCGCGGGCAGCAAGCTGCCCGCGTGTTGAATTTTGCGTTCAACCCCCATTGTGACCACTAATTCCGGACGCCCCGAAAGGACTCTGTTCCTGCGCGGGCTGCAAGCAGCCCGCGAGGTACCACCGCTTTACTCGAAATCCTCCGGTCCCGTTTAGGCAATGTCGGCGCCCAGGGGCCTTACTCCGAAAATCGAACGTCGAAGCTTCAGCTGACGGATCGCAGTTTTCCACTATGAAAGTGTTTCGGATCCAACGTTCATACTTAACATTTTGTCTTTCATGATACGAAAATGTCGATCCCTCAGCCGAAGCTTCGGACTTTCAATTTTCAGAGTAAGGCCCTACGGTGCGCTGTTCGTGTTTTGTTTCTTTTGCGAACATTATGATGAAAAAAGGACCATTTTGATGAAAAATCGGAAAAAATCTTCCCGTTTTACAGTTTCCGAGGCGTTATGTGGCCATATGGTTAGAGCTATACGAAAACAATGTATGAAAGAAACGTTCATCTTGAAGTGATTTAAAAAAAAGTCCGCGATAGCATATGTCTATGTATTCGGGTTTGCTCGCAATTCGCGCTTTTACCATTTTAAAATTTGGCCAAAAACGGTACTTTATTTGCAGCCGTGTTTTCACCTACACGATATTAATCCTTATCTAAATAAACACGTTTATCACCGAGAGTGTTTCATCGAGAACAATATTGCTGTTTACATCGTTCAATTTGGATGACAATCTTCGGAGATATAGCGAAATTAAAATAAAGCGGCGACGCGGGAATTAATTTTTTGGTCGAAATTTTTTGTCTCTTTTTTTAATTTTTTTTTTAATTTTCGGAAATCCCTTGCCGTTCTCTACAACATTAGTTCGAGCACCACCTTCCTAACTGCTACCGTTTTTGAGATATTCGCTTCTACTTTTTGTATGGCGGCCATGTTTTTTTGTTCGGGACCCATGTTTTTTTTTGGAGGGTCAAAATCTGCTCAGGGTCCTCTCCAATATTAGTTCGAACGCCACCCCCCTAACCCCAACCGTTTCCGAGATCCGAGGGGGTACCCTGGTGTACCTTCCACATTCAGGTCACGCGGTACTTTTACCGTGTTCAGGAGGCCGACCTGAACACTTTTCCAGAACATTGTTGATACCTCAGCACGCTACTTCCGGCGCAAGAAGACATCGAAAATCCGGACAACTTTTTGTTCGGCAGCCATATTGAAAAATGGAGTTTTTGAATTTTTTTTTCGAATGGGACCAACAGCACCCCAGAAAACCCCCGGATACCAATTTTCAGCCCGGCCGGATCAAATTTTTTTTTCGGCCATTCTTTTCGGCCACTTTTTCGGCCACTTCGGAAAGCCCTCGAGATCCTCTACAATATTAGTTTGGGCACCCCCCGCCTACCTCTTACCGTTTCGGAGCAAGGGGCGTCTACTTTTTGTATGAAAAAAAAGTTTTTTTGTTCGGCGGCCATCTTTTTTTTTTGTTTTCCTAAATCGGCTCAGGGTTTCCTCCATTTTTAGTTCGAGCACCATCCCCCTGCGGCTGATAGTTTCCGAGAACCACATGGCTGTTCCATTCTACCTTCGACTTTCTTCCATTATCGGATTTTTCTGGGGGTCACGGGACCCATCCGAGTACGATCCGGTATGCCACTCCCCCCCACCTAAACTCCTTCTGGGAGAACAATTCTGTCAGTCAGTCAGTGAGTGGTAATCCAACTTTATATAATATAATAACTAGTATTTCGCGCGGTGCGCGGGCTGCTAAAGCAGCCCGCGTGCTGTGGTTGTGTCCGTTTCGGGGTCAGGAATCCTAATTCTAATTTTGAACTCTATTGGGGAAACTTATTTTCTGTCCGCAATTTGGCCGCCGCGAGCTGTAGTGGGCCTGCGCGGGCCGCGAGCGGCCCGCGAGGAGACTTTTACATTAAGTCGCCAACCCTAAAGAAGTTTCGTTACCGTAATCAATAATCCCCAAGGCCTCTGAATTTAAAATCAAAATTTTCGAGCAAGTTTGTTTAGGCCGTCGGTGTTGCCACTATATATGGCCGCCGCGAGGCTTTCTTGATCCTGCGCGGGCCGCAAGCGGCCCGCGAGGTGGATTTGGCTCTTACTTTTAAATTTGAACCCGATCGGAGCAACTTTACTTTTTTGCGTTTGACCCCTACGTTGCTACCCCATTGTGGCCACTGATTCCGAACGCCCCGAAAGGGTATTGTTCCTGCGCGGGCTGCAAGCAGCCCGCGAGGAGGGCGCGGACAGCAAGCTGCCCGCGTGTTAAATTTTGCGTTTAACCCCTATTGGGTATTGTTTTGCGTTCGGTTGTTGTTGTGTCCGTTTCGGGGTCAGGAATCCTAATTCTAATTTTGAACTCGATAGAAGAAACTTTAATTCTGGCCGCAATTTGGCCGCCGCGAGCTGTAGTGGGCCTGCGCGGGCCGCAAGCGGCCCGCGAGGAATTAGGGCATAATAGTGGGCAACCCTAAAGAGGTTTGGTTATCGTTATCAGCAATCCCCAAGGTCTCGGAATTTGAAATCAAAATTTTCGAGCACGTTTGTTTTTGGCCGTCGGTGTTGCCACTATATATGGCCGCCGCGAGGCTTTCTTGATCCTGCGCGGGCCGCAAGCGGCCCGCGAGGTGGATTTGTCTCTTACTTTTAAATTAGAACCAGATCGGAGCAACTTTACTTTTTTGCGTTTGACCCCTACTTTGCTACCCCATTGTGGCCACTGATTCCGGACGCCCTGAAGGGGTCTTCTTCCTGCGCGGGCTGCAAGCAGCCCGCGAGGTGTGCGCGAGCAGCAAGCTGCCCGCGTGTTGAATTTTGCGTTCAACCCCCATTGTGACCACTAATTCCAGACGCCCCGAAAGGACTCTGTTCCTGCGCGGGCTGCAAGCAGCCCGCGAGGAGGGCGCGGGCAGCGCGCTGCCCGCGTGTTGAATTTTGCGTTCAACCCCCATTGTGACCACTAATTCCGGACGCCCCGAAAGGACCCTGTTCCTGCGCGGGCTGCAAGCAGCCCGCGAGGTGGGCGCGGGCAGCAAGCTGCCCGCGTGTTGGATTTTGCGTTTAACCCCCATTGGGTATTGGTTATGCGTTCGGCCCCCATTAGGGCCACTAATTCCGGACGCCCTGAAAGGCACTTCTTCATGCGCGGGCTGCAAGCAGCCCGCGAGGTGTGCGCGGGCAGCAAGCTGCCCGCGTGTTGAATTTTGCGTTCAACCCCCATTGTGACCACTAATTCCGGACGCCCCGAAAGGACTTTGCTCCTGCGCGGGCTGCAAGCAGCCCGCGAGATGGGCGCGGACAGCAAGCTGCCCGCGTGTTGAATTTTGCGTTTAACCCCTATTGGGTATTGTTTTGCGTTCGGTTGTTGTTGTGTTCGTTTCGGGGTCAGGAATCCTAATTCTAATTTTGAACTCAAAAGAAGAAACTTTAATTCTGGCCGCAATTTGGCCGCCCTGAGCTGTAGTGGGCCTGCGCGGGCCGCAAGCGGCCCGCGAGGAGTTTGCGCTTAATAGTGGGCAACCCTAAAGAGGTTTGGTTATCGTTATCAGCAATCCCCAAGGCCTCGGAATTTGAAATCAAAATTTTCGAGCAAGTTTGTTTTTGGCCGTCGGTGTTGCCACTATATATGGCCGCCGCGAGGCTTTTTTCATCCTGCGCGGGCCGCAAGCGGCCCGCGAGGTAGATTTGGGGTCTTAGTTTTAAATTTGAACCTGATCGGAGCAACTTTACTTTTTTGCGTTTGACCCCTACTTTGCTACCTCATTGTGGCCACTGATTCCGGACGCCCTGAAGGGGTTTTCTTCCTTCGCGGGCTGCAAGCAGCCCGCGAGGTGTGCGCGGGCAGCAAGCTGCCCGCGTGTTGAATTTTGCGTTCAACCCCCATTGTGACCACTAATTCCGGACGCCCCGAAAGGACTCTGTTCCTGCGCGGGCTGCAAGCAGCCCGCGAGGTACCACCGCTTTACTCGAAATCCTCCGGTCCCGTTTAGGCAATGTCGGCGCCCAGGGGCCTTACTCCGAAAATCGAACGTCGAAGCTTCAGCTGACGGATCGCAGTTTTCCACTATGAAAGTGTTTCGGATCCAACGTTCATACTTAACATTTTGTCTTTCATGATACGAAAATGTCGATCCCTCAGCCGAAGCTTCGGACTTTCAATTTTCAGAGTAAGGCCCTACGGTGCGCTGTTCGTGTTTTGTTTCTTTTGCGAACATTATGATGAAAAAAGGACCATTTAGACGAAAAATCGGAAAAAATCTTCCCGTTTTAAAGTTTCCGAGGCATTATGTGGCCATATGGTTAGAGCTATACGAAAACAATGTATGGAAGAACCGTTCATCTTGAAATGATTTACAAAAAAGTCCGCGATAGCATATGTCTATGTATTCGGGTTTGCTTGCAATTCGCGTTTTTACCATTTTAACATTTGGCCAAAAACGGTACTTTATTTGCAGCCGTGTTTTCACCTACACGATATTAATCCTTATCTAAATAAACACGTTTATCACCGAGAGTGTTTCATCGAGAACAATATTGCTGTTTACATCGTTCAATTTGGATGAATATCTTCGGAGATATAGCGAAATTAAAATAAAGCGGCGACGCGGGAATTAATTTTTTGGTCGAAATTTTTTGTCTCTTTTTTTAATTTTTGTTTTAATTTTCGGAAATCCCTTGCCATTCTCTACAACATTAGTTCGAGCACCACCTTCCTAACTGCTACCGTTTTCGAGATATTAGCTTCTACTTTTTGTATGGCGGCCATGTTTTTTTGTTCGGGACCCATGTTTTTTTTTGGTGGGTCAAAATCTGCTCAGGGTCCTCTCCAATATTAGTTCGAACGCCACCCCCCTAACCCTAACCGTTTCCGAGATCCGAGGGGGTACCCTGGTGTACCTTCCACATTCAGGTCACGCGCTACTTTTACCGTGTTCACGAGTCGGACCGGAACACTTTTCCAGAACATTGTTGATACCTCAGCACGCTACTTCCGGCGCAAGAAGTCATCGAAAATCCGGACAACTTTTTGTTCGGCAGCCATATTGAAAAATGGAGTTTTTGAATTTTTTTTTCGAATGGGACCAACAGCACCCCAGAAAACCCCCGGATGCCAATTTTCAGCCCGGCCGGATCAAAATTTTTTTTCGGCCATTCTTTTCGGCCACTTTTTCGGCCATTTCGGAAAGCCCTCGTGACCCTCTACAATATTAGTTTGGGCACCCCCTGCCTACCTCTTGCCGTTTCGGAGCAAGGAGCGTCTACTTTTTGTATGAAAAAAAAGTTTTTTTGTTCGGCGGCCATCTTTTTTTTTGGTTTTCCTAAATTGGCTCAGGCTTTCCTCCATTTTTAGTTCGAGCACCATCCCCCCATCCCCTACCGTTTCCGAGGTCCTCTGGGGTGTTCCATCCTACCTTCCACTTTCTTCCATTATCGGATTTTTCTGGTTGGTTCTGGAACATCCTCTATACAACGGTATGCAACACTCCCCCCCACCTACACTCCTTCCCGGAGATCAATTCTGTCAGTCAGTGGTAATCCAACTTTATATAATATAATAACTAGTATTTCGCGCGGTGCGCGGGCTGCTAAAGCAGCCCGCGTGCTGTGGTTGTGTCCGTTTCGGGGTCCGGAATCCTAATTCTAATTTTGAACTCGAAAGAAGAAACTTTAATTCTGGCCGCAATTTGGCCGTCGCGAGCTGTAGTGGGCCTGCGCGGGCCGCAAGCGGCCCGCGAGGAGTTTGGGCATAATAGTAGGCAACCCTAAAGAGGTTTGGTTATCGTTATCAGCAATCCCCAAGGCCTTGGAATTTGAAATCAAAATTTTAGAGCAAGTTTGTTTTTGGCCGTCGGTGTTGCCACTATATATGGCCGCCGCGAGGCTTTCTTGATCCTGCGCGGGCCGCAAGCGGCCCGCGAGGTGGATTTGGCTCTTAGTTTTAAATTTGAACCCGATCGCAGCAACTTTACTTTTTTGCGTTTGACCCCTACGTTGCTACCCCATTGTGGCCACTGATTCCGGACGCCCCGAAAGGCTATTGTTCCTGCGCGGGCTGCAAGCAGCCCGCGAGGAGGGCGCGGGCAGCGGGCTGCCCGCGTGTTGCATTTTGCGTTCAACCCCCATTGCGACCACTGATTCCGGACGCCCCGAAAGGACTTTGCTCCTGCGCGGGCTGCAAGCAGCCCGCGAGGTGGGCGCGGACAGCAAGCTGCCCGCGTGTTGAATTTTGCGTTTAACCCCTATTAGGTATTGTTTTGCGTTCGGCTGTTGTTGTGACCGTTTCGGGGTCAGGAATCCTAATTCTAATTTTGAACTCAATAGAAGAAACTTTAATTCTGGCCGCAATTTGGCCACCGCGAGCTGTAGTGGGCCTGCGCGGGCCGCAAGCGGCCCGCGAGGAGATTGGACATAATAGTGGGCAACCCTAAAGAGGTTTAGTTATCGTTATCAGCAATCCCCAAGGCCTCGGAATTTGAAATCAAAATTTTCGAGCAAGTTTGTTTTTGGCCGTCGGTGTTGCCACTATATATGGCCGCCGCGAGGCTTTTTTCATCCTGCGCGGGCCGCAAGCGGCCCGCGAGGTAGGTTTGGCTCTTCGTTTTAAATTTGAACCTGATCGGAGCAACTTTACTTTTTTGCGTTTGACCCCTACTTTGCTACCCCATTGTGGCCACTGATTCCGGACGCCCACAAAAGGGTATTGTTCCTGCGCGAAAAT
Organism: Crocallis elinguaria; assembly: GCA_907269065.1. Lineage (NCBI taxonomy): Eukaryota > Metazoa > Arthropoda > Insecta > Lepidoptera > Geometridae > Crocallis > Crocallis elinguaria. The sequence goes on from OU026076.1 coordinate 9,183,378, forward strand.
CCTCCGGTCCCGTTTAGGCAATGGGCCGCCATTGCGTTTAACCCCCATTGGGTATAGGTTTTGCGTTCGGCCCCCATTAGGGCCACTAATTCCGGACGCCCTGAAGGGGACTTCTTCCTGCGCGGGCTGCAAGCAGCCCGCGAGGTGTGCGCGAGCAGCAAGCTGCCCGCGTGATGAATTTTGCGTTCAACCCCCATTGTGACCACTAATTCCGGACGCCCCGAAAGGACTCTGTTCCTGCGCGGGCTGCAAGCAGCCCGCGAGGTGGGCGCGGCCAGCAAGCTGCCCGCGTGTTGGATTTTGCGTTTAACCCCCATTGGGTATTGGTTTTGCGTTCAACCCCCATTGAGAGTTGGTTTTGCTAAGTTTTTGTAAAGATCTACTGTATGCGATAGGTACCACCGCTTTACTCAAAATCCTCCGGTCCCGTTTAGGCAATGGCGGCGCCCAGGAGCCTTACTCCGAAAATCTAACGTCGAAGCTTCGGCTGACGGATCGCAGTTTTCCACTATGAAAGTGTTTCGGATCCAACGTTCATACTTGACATTTTGTCTTTCATGATACGAAAATTTCGATCTCTCAGCCGAAGCTTCGGACTTTCAATTTTCAGAGTAAGGCCCTACGGTGCGCAGTTCGTGTTTTGTTTCTTTTGCGAACATAAAGTACCATTTTGATGAAAAATCGGAAAAAATCTTCCCGTTTTACAGTTTCCGAGACGTTATGTGGCCATATGGTTAGAGCTATACGAAAACAATGTATGAAAGAAACGTTCATCTTGAAGTGATTTACAAAAAAGTCCGCGATAGCATATGTCTATGTATTCGGGTTTGCTTGCAAATTGCGTTTTTACCATTTTAAAATTTGGCCAAAAACGGTACTTTATTTGCAGCCGTGTTTTCACCTACACGATATGAATCCTTATCTAAATAAACACGTTTATCACCGAGAGTGTTTCATCGAGAACAATATTGCTGTTTACATCGTTCAATTTGGATGAATATCTTCGGAGATATAGCGAAATTAAAATAAAGCGGCGACGCGGGAATTAATTTTTTGGTCGAAATTTTTTGTCTCTTTTTTTAATTTTTTTTTTAATTTTCGGAAATCCCTTGCTCTTCTCTACAACATTAGTTCGAGCACCACCTTCCTAACTGCTACCGTTTTTGAGATATTCGCTTCTACTTTTTGTATGGCGGCCATGTTTTTTTGTTTGGGACCCATGTTTTTTTTTGATGGGTCAAAATCTGCTCAGGGTCCTCTCCAATATTAGTTCGAACGCCACCCCCCTAACCCCAACCGTTTCCGAGATCCGAGGGGGTACCCTGGTGTACCTTCCACATTCAGGTCACGCGGTACTTTTACCGTGTTCACGAGGCCGACCTGAACACTTCCCTAGAACATTGTTGGTACCTCAGCACGCTACTTCCGGCGCAAGAAGACATCGAAAATCCGGACAACTTTTTGTTCGGCAGCCATATTGAAAAATGGAGTTTTTGAATTTTTTTTTCGAATGGGACCAACAGCACCCCAAAAAACCCCCGGATGCCAATTTTCAGCCCGGCCGGATCAAAATTTTTTTTCGGCCATTCTTTTCGGCCACTTTTTCGGCCATTTCGGAAAGCCCTCGCGATCTTCTACAATATTAGTTTGGGCACCCCCCGCCTACCTCTTACCGTTTCGGAGCAAGGGGCGTCTACTTTTTGTATGAAAAAAAAGTTTTTTTGTTCGGCGGCCATCTTTTTTTTTTGTTTTCCTAAATCGGCCCAGGGTTTCCTCCATTTTTAGTTTGAACACCACCCCCCCATCCCCTACCGTTTCCGAGAACCACATAGCTGTTCCGTTCTACCTTCGACTTTCTTCCATTATCGGATTTTTCTGGTTGGTTCTGGAGCATCCTCTATACAACGGTATGCAACACTCTACCCCACCTAAACTCCTTCCCGGAGATCAATTCTGTCAGTCAGTCAGTCAATGGTAATCCAACTTTATATAATATAATAATAAAATAATAAAGGCTGTTATGAAAACTTACAATTTTAATTTTTCTTAACAGCCTTGGGACAATTGGACTAGATGCAAGCCCGCTAACAGGCCATTCCTTATGACTCAAACTCATACATTTTCAGGTATCGTGATTCCGTAGGTTTTAGGGGTGAAAAAGAGGTGGGCAGGTGATTGGCGCGCGGGGTCCACGCTCGGCCTTGCGCCACAGTCTGGGTATTGTGGTTATTGTGTCCCGCGGTCTACCGCGCTCGCGCAGTAGATTAGCTCATGCATTTAATTATATTAATTTTATTTTAGTATTTACTCCTAAGATAAAAAATAAACGAGAAATTCAGTCATCATAGTCAGCACTATTTATTTACACTGCTAGGATATAACTCTTGATATTGAGAGATATCTTTCCGAGACACACCGTTAATATAATTAATCGCACGATAATTGAATATACACATACATTAAAGACTAATTAAAAACAGAAATATTTATTCAATTATCTTTTACCCGGTGAAAGATTTTTACCACCGCGTTTACCCAAGTTTGCTCGCATGAAATCAAGATAAATTTAGCCTATAGCACTCAAGAATAAAGCTTCCTATTGGAACAGGTGGTTCCAGAGATTAACAGTAACAAAAAACGTACCTATAATAAACTTTACCTCTTAAGAGTAGTTTTACCTGTGTAGCGCAAGATCATGTAAGATAGGCTTCTGATGCACAAGCACAATTGGAACTCTTTCCACAAAGTGTAAGGTCACTAGGTGATAGGGCTAACTCTTCTGTGAGTGTCCGTCTGGGTGGGTACCACCGATTTGCTCATGAAGTCTGCCGCCAAGCAGTAATGTGCAAGCATTACTGTGTTCCAGTTTGATGATCTGTCAGTGATGACTTATAATATACCTATACTTACCTAAATTCTCAGGGTAACGAGCGTACTACAGTGCCTCGCAGACCTTTCTGTTTGCAAGTTCTGAGTGGCACTGATCGTCTCATTATGTAATTGTATTAAAAATTTACGATTCTTTGTTGTACCTAATTTAATTTCGAGTGTCCGTCTGGGTTGTTACCACAGCTTTGCTCGTGAAGTCTGCCACCAAGCAGTAATGTGCAAGCATTACTGTGTTCCGGTTTGATGAGCAGAATATCCAGTGAAATTACTAGGCTTATGAGACTTAATACCTAATGTCTCAGGGTAACGAGCGCACTGCAGTGCCGCGTAGGCCTTTGTGTTACAAAGTTCTGGGTGGCACTGCAATTGTTATGGGCCGGCGTTATGCTTACCATCAGGCAAACAACCAGCTCGTCTCGTTACCAAATAACATAAAAAAAAACTTCAACAGCTTAAAGTTTAGTTGAACTTTAGTATAGTTGACTTTCAGTTTTAATTACATTTCGTTTTCTACCCTATACATTACACCAATTCCTAAGTCATGTAGTATAGGTGGGACCATTTTATATACTTTGGCCAGACAAAATACATCGTTTATTTTTCCGTATAATCTTTCTCTTGGTACAATCTTAGGTTAAAGTACAATGATAGCTTAATCAAACATAAATTATAAATTTAATCAACAGGTCTATAAAACTTTATTTCAATAAAATTTGTATTACTCTCTGCTTAATTGATAAGGTATTATGTTGTAGAGTATTTTGTTATTTTTATGACTAGTTTGTGTTTATTAATAGCAATCGTTTCATCTATACATACAAATAAATAAGAAATGTCTGTTTGTAATATCAAAATAACAGCTTCTTACCAAATGCATATGAAAGTATATATAAAGTATACGGTACCTATAAAAATACCATTTTTTAAATTTTTGTCTGTCTATTTGTCTGTCTATCTGTCTGTCTGCCTGTCTGTTTGTTTCAGGTAATCTCCGAAACGGCTGGGCCAATTTTGACGGAACTTTCACTGGCAGATAGCTGATGTTACAAGGAGTAACTTAGGCTGCTTTTATTTTAGAAAAATAATTAGGGTTACGCGCAAAAAAATAAAAACCATGAAATCCAATATCTCCGCGCGGGTGAAAGACGAATCAAACGAACCAGACTCGATGGGGTTACGTCGTTACAGAGTTCCTATGGCCACCTTTCTGCTCCATCAATCAGTTTAGCTTAAATGATATAACCTAAACAAACTTTGTTTTTTGTTAGTGGGAGAACTAACTCTTCTGCGAGTGTCCGTCTGGGTTGTTACCACCGCTTTGCTCGTGAAGTCTGCCGCCAAGCAGTAGTGTGCAAGCATTACTGTGTTCCGGTTTGATGAGCAGAGTATCCAGTGAAATTACTGGGCTTATGAGACTTAATACCTAATGTCTCAGTGTAACGAGCGCACTGCAGTGCCGCGCAGGCCTTTGTGTTTCAAAGTTCTGGGTGGCACTGCAATCGTTATGGGCCGGCGTTATGCTTACCATCAGGCAAACGACCAGCTCGTCTCGTTACCTAATAACATAAAAACAACATACATACAAACATTGCAAGTTAAATAAAAGCTTATAAAAAGGGTGGAAGCTTACATTTTTCAACAACATTTATAAATCAAGTCGATGTAACTAAAGTTACATTAAAAAAACACGACTTCCCTAGCCAGTGTCACTAGGGATGATGTAAGGATTCTAAAAATCCCCCATACATCGAAATCTGTTCAGACGTTCTAAAGAGATAGTGGAACAAAGAAACTGACATACATACACACATGAACCCTAAACACGTTACACTCATTTTTTGTGCAGTCTTGTAAAAAAAGGCAAACAGTCGACAATCAGATATCTAAATATAATTATATTATGTATCCAAGGAATTAAAAACGTACTACAACAGTAGTTTAAATGATACCATGGGACCATATGATATAAGGGCGTTTTATAGGTATATTATGTTTCGCGGTTGGAATTCGTAGCTCTCGTGTTATTGGGTATGACTTCATCAGTTTAACCTCTAAATAAATCATAGAAACTTGTAATATGCAATTTAATTTCACTAATGGTTTAGTGGCAATTTCAGCCTAGCAAATTTTCGATCTAATTTACATTAGTCCCAATTCAAGGTAGCTGTCAATAAGACCTTCAACCCTCTTTTTAAATATGGCAATTGTTTCGGAGTCTTTTGTACCAGCATCCATTTCATTCAACACTGTATTAGCATCTCCTGTTTCCATTGCTGCTTTCATGGCACCTGCTTCTTCCGTCTTCATTGTAAGCACTCCAGCCAAAAGAATTGATTGCCCGAAGCTTGATTTTCCGTATCTCTTTAGGTCAGCGTCAAGCTGATCTTTAGGGAAGACAAAGTTAGCTTTTAGGCCGTGATTTGCCAACGCATTGTCCAGTTCGGTGTGGTAATAGTCAATCCAGTCATGGAAGTGCTGCTTCCTCGATTCGTAATCTGTGCAGTTGAAAATCATGTAGAGGATGTCGGCGACTGGGTTTGTTGGCTTTGAAATTTGGTAGTCGATCATGATTGATTCCAAAAGAATTTCCCCCTGTAAAAGGTATAATATTAGATTTAGATTGGTAGGTATTATCAGAAACGTTATTAGGTGCCTACAAAACAATTTAAAGAAGCTGAACTTTAAGAGTTTAATACTATTCCAAGTTAAGTGTATCCCATTAAATATCTTCGATATAAGATCAGGTACCTTATCGAGTAGTAGCAGAACGAGGTAAGATGAGGTCAAATGCTATTAAAAAATAAGCAAAATTTGATTGCTTTTCAAAAAGCAGGAACCGGCTTTGACAAAAAGATCGCAATATTTGAAATTTTATCGAATCCTTTTTTCCACAATTAGGTAAGGATGGTATCCTTTAATAAAATGTATAAAAACCTCCTTTTAGCTCTACCTACTCAATAAAAAAAATAATCATTTGACGGAGAAATCGAGTAACAATCACAGATTTGTAATATAGTCTGTGGTAACAATGCCACAAAAAACTGAGACGAATTGAGAACCTTCCCCTTGGTTAGTATTATCTACCGGCTAAAATATTGTCCAATAGTTTTTATAGAAAATAGTACGTAGTAGTAATAGTAGTAATTTTAGTAAAAGGTAAAAGGGTACTTATTTTGAATATATGTATACAGAATAAAAATTAAAAACTTAAACCAATGCATTTGAAAGTCAGCCTTTATTCTAGGTTTGGCTTATTACCCTTGACCACACTGTCAAAACATCTGATGGGATATTAATGGTACTCTTGCAGCAGAGGTTAAAATCTAATTAGATTACAAGTTGTAATTGCGTGTTTTCTCTTGAAAGCTCAAGAAATGATTTATTAATAAGATGTTTTGAATGTATTTATATTATAGAAATACTGTTTTCCCAAGTTTTGAGAAAGTTTGGTCTGTATTTTCTGACACAATTTGGGTTTTTGGCCAATTTTGAGTAATTACCGTAATCGCTATCAAAGATACCACAGATATACGCTTTGGATCAGATTAAGAAACATTATCTTTGAAAAACGTGATAAGATCACAGGTGATTGGTAGATAGTTCATTAGGCTATCTGCGGTAATTTAGTATTTTCTAAATTTGTTACTTTTATTTTTTAGATTAGCTATTTTATAATATTGACTAAGACGGGAAGAATTACATTGCCACAGACAATTTTAAATTTTTCCTACTGGTAGTGGGCTTGCACATTTAGATTATATACTATATATCTTTCTATAGAATGAACTGTTATAGGTTATTCAATTGTTTGTAGATTAGTTAGATGTAATTAAGAGTAGGGTTTATTGTAAATTCAGGATAAAGAATTTGTTTCGTTCTGAGGTGATAGTGATGATCAATATAAATTTAATGTGGCTGTCATTTTATGTTTTGTAGTTCCGTATTGGACAGCTACTTATCACGTTTAATTATATTAGGAACAATTGAAATAAAGATATATTAATGTTTAAGTAGCATGCAATAATACTAACAAGCTGTTAATACTTAAACACCGCCACTAACTAACATCTAACTTAGGTATAAAAACAATCGCACCAACCAGGCGCTTCGACAATTACCTAGTAAATTATAATGTGTACTCTTTTCTTGTCTTTACGTTTGTGCTTATATCCTTATGAAATCCTTATAAAATAAACATAGTAATAACACTTACATCAAACTTAAACATGATGTTATTGGTCCAAGCGTCTCCTTGTTGTATGACTGAATGCTTTGATTCTCTGTCTATCTTTGCAATTTTTGCAGCATCTTTCAACGATTTGGAAATAGATCCTAGAACCATTTTCTTGTGAAGATCACTTTCCACTATTGAACTGGCACTTGCTTCCAACTGTTTATTAAATAATAAAACAGAGTCCTCTTCAGAATCAATAGATGTCCACATATCAAATAAACTATTCTTATATTCGTTAAAAACTTCAGGTTCTTTGTATTTCAAGGCATAAGAAAGTGAGTGAAGCGAAGCAAAATTTTTTAAAACCGATTTCACACACTCGTTTCCTATGGGCTTAAATCTGTCCAGCATTATAAATTTAGACTCGTTTAAGTCTTCCAAAAGTATCACTTCGTTGGGAGCCTCTTCAAAAGATCCAAAGCAGGTGGCGTATCTTAATCTTTCTTGAGGTGGGACGTCAGCAGCTTTTTCGAGCTGAGTAAATTTTGGCAGTACCTTTGTGTACATTATATGTTCGTTACGGAAAAGAAATTCAGTATTTGCCATTTTTCTAAGTACTTCCTGGTTAGGTGCAACTTTAGCTACCATTTTGAAAGCCCCTCTTCCATCTTCAACTGTAATTCTCTTTACGTTAGCTACATAGTTATCACCTGCCTTACCTAATGGTGCAATGATGACCTTATTGTTAGTATACCCGTGTTTTTCAATTATGGTTTTGATGTATTCTAATTGACGGTCACTAATTTGGGATAGATCACCTTCTACTTTTAGGCCAGCCATTTTGTTACGAACGTCGAGGAATATAAGTAAAATACTGAAACAGATAACACAGTAATATCTTTTTATATAAGGTATATTTTATCACTAACACGATAAATATGAGTTCAGTGAAATTGTAGGTATGAGTAATTATATAATGAAATTTTGATACAATGAAAATACATACATTTTTGTTTAGTTTCTTTGTATCCGTAGTTGTAACACAATAGTTTGTATTTCAAAGCTCGGAGTGGCACTGCAATTGTTATGGGCTGGCGATATACTTACTATCATGCACACGACCCTCTTGTCTCGTTATGTAATAGTATAAAAAACAATAAAAATGCTGTAATTTCTCTCTTACCATTCTTTTAAATATAATGATATAAATTGGTTATAATTTATATCTTAAACTAGATGTGCACCGCGGCTGTGCCCAGTCAATAAAAGTAAGTTACTCCTTATAACATTAGCTTTCTGTCGGTGAAAGTCCCGTCAAAATCGGCCCAGTCGTTTCGGAGATTAGCTGGAATAAATGGACAGACTGACAGATAAAAATTAAAAAAAAAGTGTTATTTTGTTATAAGTAGGTACCGTATATACTTTCATATGCATTTAGTAAAAAGCTGTCATTTTTACATTACAAACCGACACTTCAATTTTATAAATATAATACGGACGGACAAACGCTCTGGAAAATACAATAGTGTGAAAAGAGTGCTCTTCTTATTATTGCTTACCATCCTAAGCCCTGGGTAGCTTCATAGTTTATGGACCGGAAAGTAACGTAGGCTACTTTTTATCCCGGAAAAGTGTAGGTTCCTGTGGGAACTTGGGTGAAACCGCGGGCAGAAGCTAGAGCATAAAACATAAAACAGGCATAAAATAAGCATAAAACAGGTGACGGCAGTAACTAAGATTAGCAAACGGTTCTTTGTGATGTTCTTTGGTCGCAGAATGAGAGTCTACGTTTACTATTTGATATATAAAAAGTTAGAATAAAATGTATTATTTCGATTCCAGTAATGCGCAAGTATCAATCACGGATAATGAAAAGACCGAGAATTCCTAGGAATTCAAGACTTACAAAGTTACAGGCACTTACTATAATAATGGGCATTATACAATGTGTTGAGTGGACGATTCCAAATTACAGGTGCACTTTCATTAATATTACTCCATTTTAATTATACCGAGGTTTTTTAATTATTTTTTTTGTGAGCTGACCTTATCTAGATGTAGACCGTATAGCTTAGTTAGCAAATAACGCTATGACCTACAACTTAAAAATGTATTTTATTTCATTTCAAATATGTAACGAAGTGTGTTGCTATTATTTTCTTGTCAGGCGTAATTATTTATAGTCATAGCAAGATGATACTAGCTAGGGTAGATGATTTGTAGGCTGGTCGTGAGATTATCTTCTTTCCGATGAAATAATAAACAAATCGGTTAGATAATGCCGGAGAAATCTTATTAAATAAGTACCTACCTAAGCTCAGAATTCTACTCTAGAATCCCTCGCTGCGCTCGGAATCCCACATAAATACTCGAATTAAATTTCCTTTATTTTAATTGTGGTGTAATCTATTAGTATTATTCGGACACTTTTAGTTTTACAATAATCCAAATTCAAGATAACTGTCAACTAAACTTTCAATTTTCTTCTTATACAAGGCAACTGTTTCGGGATCACGTACGGCCATATTTGTTTTCTTCACCACTTCATTTACATCAACTTCTGAATCCATCGCTTCTTTCATGGCACCTGCATCTTCCGTATTCGTTACATGTACTCCAGCCAATAATATCGATAATCCGAAACTTGATTTTCCGTACCTCCTAAGATCAACGTCTACTTGGTCTCTGGGGTAGACAAAGTTAGCCTTTAGACCATAGTTGGAAAGTGCTTTGTTTAGTTCGTTGTGGTAATAGTCGATCCAATCATAGAAATTTTCTTTCCTAGATTCGTAGTCTGTGCAATTAAAAATCATGTAGAGAAGGTCATTTACTGGGTTTGCGGGCTTCGAAAGCTGATAATCTATCATGATAGATTCCGATAAGGTCTCGCCCTGCAAAGACAATAAACAAATTACTTACTTCAATTGGTACTTGCACTTTATCTATTTAGAATCGTACCTCTACATTCAATTTTATAAATTATTGGCCTCTGCGTCTGGTCCTTACGCGTGTATATTCCCAGTACTTAGTCTAGATTACTCTCTGTTTCATAAACTATATCTGTGCAAAAAATCACGTCGATCAGTTTTGCGCCGTTAAAGTGTAAAAGAACGGCTGATATACCAAAAAACATAGTTTCGCATTTATAGTACGGATAAGAAATTAGATTATGTTTATTTATAATGCAAACATTTTTAAATATAACGCTCCGGTCGCGTACATATGTGGCTGAAACACTAATTGGTATATTCAGGCAGCTGACTTGAAAGCCAGTCCTAACCTAGATTTAAGTTATTCACCACCTTCAACCTCATTATGGTATCGTCCATTCTGTAATTTCATGCCTAAAGCTAATTTTAGAATAGCTCTCTCTTTTTCCAAAACATAACATAAGAAAGAGATGAAAGATGTTTTACAGATCTAAATGATATTTTAGAGCTGTCAAATATCTTCCATTCTTGCTAAATTAGACGCCACTAAATTCATTGCCGTTCAATTTACACAAGCAACTGGATTAATTTGACAGGTCTAAAATATATTCCTTTCTCATGTTCTCATTTCGAGAGAGATATTAAAACTCAAATTAGGTTTAGGTATGCGATGACAGAATCACCACCATTACTGTCAAACAATAATCGAAAGTTTGAAAAAATAATCCGTCATACCATGATCATAATTATCATATCATCAAAATAATTATCATCATACTTACATCGAACCTAAACATAACGTTGTTAGTCCAGGCATCTCCTTGTAGTATAACTGAATGCTTGGCGATCCGGTCACTATCAGACCTTTTCGCGATTAATCGGATAGATTCAGACACTGCTCCTTGGACTGCCTTCTTGTAAACATCACTGTCTAAGACGTCACGCGCACTATTATCCGACTGCTTTAAAAACAAATCTATGTTTTCTACACTGTTCATAGATGACCACAAGTCGAATAAACTGTCTCTGTATTCTTCATACATTTCAGGTTCTTTATACTTCAAAGCGTATGACAGAGAATGGATCGAAGCGAAATTTTTTAAAATAGTTTTTTTTTTTTTTTTTTTTTTTTTTATGTTATTTGGTAACGAGACGAGCTCGTCGTTTGCCTCATGGTAAGCATAACGCCGGCCCATAACAATTGCAGTGCCACCCAGAACTTTGAAACACAAAGGCCTGCGCGGCACTGCAGTGCGCTCGTTACCCTGAGACATTAGGTATTAAGTCTCATAAGCCCAGTAATTTCACTGGATACTCTGCTCATCAAACCGGAACACAGTAATGCTTGCACACTACTGCTTGGCGGCAGACTTCACGAGCAAAGCGGTGGTAACAACCCAGACGGACACTCGCAGAAGAGTTAGTCCTTCCACTATCAAACATTCGTGTCTCAAAGGCTTAAATCTGTCTAGCATTATGAAACCAGACTCGTTCAAGTCTTCCAAAAGGATCACCTCGTTGGGAGCTTCTTCAAACGACCCATAGCAGGTGGCGTACCTTAACCTTTCTTGCAGTGGAACATCAGCTTCTTTCTCAAGTTGAGAATACTTTGGCAATACTTTCTTATACATGATATGTTCATTCCGGAAAAGTTGTTCAGTATTACCCATCATTCTGAGCTTTTCATTAAAGGGTGCTAGTTTACCTATCATTTTGAAAGCACCTCCTTTTCCATCTTCAACGGTAATTCTCTTGACGTTAGCAATGTAGTTGTCACCTGCCTTACCCACTGGTTTAATTGTGACCTTGTTGTCTTTATAACCTCGTTGTACTATTACAGTTTTGATGTATTCTAACTGATGGTCACTTATTTGAGACATATCACCTTCGAATTTTAAGCCTGCCATTTTACTAAGTAAGTATAACCTTATGTTGCAGTGAAGTGAAATTACACAGATAATTATATATACTTTTATACTACGTTTTATCAAAAGTCTGATAAAATATAGACAAGAACCGTTAGCTGATTATCATCATTATTATTTTTATTATTGAGAGGTAGGTTTTGCTTGCATGAACTGTTAATTTCAAAAGTGGCAGGAATCTAATGGTGACTGTGAACACACCTACATTCTAGGAGAAGGTCTACCAATAGGCATTTACTTGACTTTATCCATACTATGAACTTAAAAATAATTGGGAATAGTAGTAAATGTGTAGGCAAGATAGTGGTCAAACGCTAACCTTTGGAGTAAAAAGAACACAGTAATAAGCGCCGCAAAATCTCGTAGAAAATGGTATATGGCATTAAGTCCTTGTACAAATCCAAATTTCTATTTTAATTGTCTTCTCGTATACCCTCATATATTAAATTCATGTATCTAAAAATATTTTTAACCCCTGATGCAAAAATGGTGGGGTGTTATAAGATTAGCGTTTGTATTTATATATCTGTGTGTCTGTCTGTGGTAGCTCCTAAACGGATGAACGGATTTTGATTTAGTTTTTTTCTTTTTAAATGATTTTTAATGAATTGGAATCGATCATAGGGTAGAAGAATGAAACCAAATGTATTGTTTAAAAATAAATAACATTTAATACTCTCACAAATTTTACATACCAATTGGAGGTGAGTTTGTTAATGATTACACACTCATATCCCTAGGATTCCATGTGTCGCAGGTAGCATGGACACACACAGGTACACAACACAAACATCCAAGACCCGAAAATAAACTTTCACATAAAATCTGCCCCGGCCGGGAATCGCTCTCTGGTCCCATCACATTGCAGTTAGGGTTAGTACCAAATTAGCCACGGAGCCGTCACCAATAAATTAGTGTTATATTATCGAAGTTCAGTCAAACTCCTATACCTTCACAATAATCCCAGTTCAAGATAACTCTGAACTAACCCTTCAATTTTCTCCTTATATATTGCAACTGTTTCAGGATCACGTTCGGGCAGATCTGATGACTTTAATATGTCATATACTACATCATCTGATTCTTCCTCTTCCTTCACGTAATCTGCGTCTTCCGTCTTCGTTGTAATTATTCCAGCGAAAATTATTGATTGTCCAAAACATGCTTTTGCGTACCTATATAAGTCGACATCTAGCTGATATCTGGGGTAAACAAAGTTAGCTTTTAGACCATATCTGGAGAGAGCATTATCTAGTTCATTGTAATAATAGTCGATCCAATTATAGAAATGTTTTTTCCTAGTTTTATAGTCTGTGCAATTGAAGATCATGAAAAGAAGATCATATACTGGACTGGCCGCTTTAGAAATCTGGTAGTCTATCATGAGGGATTCCAGAAGATTCTCGCCCTGCAAAGATAAAAAATTGATTAATTTTAATTAGTACCTAAGTACTTGCGCTATAGATTGTTAAATAGATATATGTTGTTAAGATTATTTTAATCTTCGATAAGTTAGGGTTTTACCACTCACACGTCTTGACACAGTCATTTGCTAAGCCTTAAATTGGGACTGTCTCTCAATTGACTGTCTAAACATTCCCCCGATAGTAGGACTTAGTAGTCCCCAGGTAGTAGGACGCCAACGTTCCAAAAACTTCCAGCGTGTGGGGAATCTCAAATGCATTACGTGGATTGATAGGAATATTGCATATTATCCAAAGTTCCAAATCAAACATTCCAACTAATCGTGTGTGGCCGATACAATGATCCATTTCATACGAACGAGGTGCAGGCCAAGAAACAGAGCGATGGCACGCCCGGAATGGAGTTACCGTCTATGTGCTCGAAAATTGGACCATCGTCCACGACGCGCGGAGTGATTGATTTGGAACGATCGTATATGAGAGCTCTAACTCTTCAGCAAGGGTCCGTCTGGCTGGGTACCACCGTTTTGCTTGTATAGTCTGCCGCCATGCCGTAATATGCAGTAAAAGATACACTTTTTTTTCAAAAATCAGTGAATTTCAAATATTTCAAAAACTAATTAACTTTCCACCGTAAATTGGGGTGCTTATATTTGTTACATTTGTGCATCCCAACTCGTCCTGGCGAGAAACTGAGTTACCAATAACCCAGAGTATCTAATGTCTCAGGATAAATCGCAATGCAGTGCCATTTGCCAGGCCTTTGTGTTTCAAAGTCCTGAATGATTGTTGTGGGCTGGTTTTGTACTTACCATCAGGCAAAAGAACAGCTCGTTTCGTCACACAATTTTTTACACTAACAAAAATATACTTACTTCAAACTTAAACAAAATATTGTTAATCCAGGCATCTCCTTGTACTATAACTGAATGCTTGGCGAATCTGTCAGTTTTAGAAATTTTTGCGCATGTTTTAGAAGATCCAGTCACTGCTCCTTGGACTGCCTTTTTGTAAACATCAAGGTCTAAAATATCCTTGGCAGTATTTTCCATCTGCTTTAAAAACGCATCAACAATTTCTCGAAAATCTTTACTCTTAGATGACCAAGTATCGAACAAACTGTTTCTGTATTTTTTATACGCTTTGGGCTCTTTATATATCAAGACGTATGATAGGGAGTGCAGTGAAGCAAAATTTTTTAAAATCGATTTTACGCATGTCGATTCTAAAGCCTTAAATTTGTCCAGCTTAATGAAACCAGACTCAGTTAAGTCTTCCAAAAGGATCACCTCATTGGGAGCTACATCAAATGATCCATAGCAGATAGCATACTTTAATTTTTCTTGAGGTGGAACATTAGCATGTTCCTCAAGTTGAGTAAATTTTGGTAATATTTTCATGTACATAATACGCTCGTTACGGAAATATTCTTTAGTGTTGAGCATCTTTCTGAGAAATCGATCATTAGGTGCTAATTTGGCTACCATTTTGAAAGTTCCTCCTTTACCATCTTCAACAATGATTCTCTTGACGTTGGCTGTATAATTGTCACCTGGCTGACCAACTGGCTTAACTATGACGTTGTTTTCTTTATAACCTTGTTTTTTAATTACACTTTTGATATAGTCCAACTGAACATCACTTATTTGAGATAGATCTCCTTTGATTTTTAAACCTGCCATTTTAACACGAATATAAAAGTAACTGTGAAGTAGAAAGTTCTGATATGAAACTAATTATTGTGTCACAACAGATGTCACAATTTGAGACACCCGTACGCACACAGAGACGCTCTATGAACACACTGATTGTGCTGTCTAAGCTCAGCTTTATAGCTTCCACAAGTACTTTTAGCTCAGTTACATACTATTAGTTTCCTGCGGCTTTGCCGAAATGAACTTTTTTAAAAACTGTTTTTTTTTTATGTTAATAGGTAACGAGACGAGCTGGTCGTTTGCCTGATGGTAAGCATAACGCCGGCCCATAACGATTGCAGTGCCACCCAGAACTTTGAAACACAAAGGCCTGCGCGGCACTGCAGTGCGCTCGTTACCCTGAGACATTAGGTATTAAGTCTCATAAGCCCAGTAATTTCACTGGATACTCTGCTCATCAAACCGGAACACAGTAATGCTTGCACACTACTGCTTGGCGGCAGACTTCACGAGCAAAGCGGTGGTAACAACCCAGACGGACACTCGCAGAAGAGTTAGTACTGCCACTAACAAAAGATTTAAAGAAAACATGGCTCAAATCAGTTTTCTTGAATGTAGTAAGGATGAAGCTGATTTGTAGGTCGAAGGTTTAAAATGCAACAACGTTTGTTTTGTAAGACTTTTGTTACAAACTTTAAAAAAAAAGAGATATTTTCGGCGACAATGGCTGAAGTAATTATGTATTTTTTATTAGGTTAATCAGTTGTTTTTAACGGTAATCTATTGAACGTAATATTATGTAATAATGAATATGTTTATTAATATTTAATACCAACATTGGGTCATTTTCCGCACCGATTGATACGACAAAAACATTTAAAATAACCTCCTTGTATTGTTCAATTTTATATTAATCTCTCTGCTTTAGTGAGACCAACATAAATAGTAGGCAAACCTACATAATCCTGATTCGTAACTATTAGAACAGAATATATAAACAAATCTAAAATTGTTTAAATCTACTCAATTTACTCATAAGTTCAATTTATTATCGACAATTAGTTTTTACTACGTTTTAAAATTTACTACGTTGAGAATCTCCTCCTTGTTTAAGGTCTGTTAAGAATATACGGGTCGACTTGAGTTAGGAACCTTCCCCAGTTTTTAATCGATTAAAAACACAAATCTTTATTCCATACCAAAAAATAAAAAAACATTCTATGTAAAACACAACAATGAAAAGAGGAACAAGTAAATTACGATAACGCAATGGACTTATTGCTATATAATCAATTTCTTACAAACTAGTACTTAAATGAAGGGCGATAAGAAAAATAGAAGAGCCTAATAGAGTTACTGACCCCATTTAAGTTACTGCTGTTACAGTTAGTTCTACCACATTTGAAAATATATTCAATAAACAGACAGAATTCGGCTAAGATTAAATATATTGTTAGTCCATGAATTAATATTAGGCAAGGTATAATTATTGTTGTCAAACACTGGCATACCATACAGAAACAAGATTAGATAGTATGATGCAGACCAGCAAAGGAAATTCACATTTAGTATTTCATATTGCACAACTTGCAAAGTTGCGCAATTTTCATCAACCGTATGGTAAACGCCTGGACCAACGTTCATACGAATACGTGAACCCACATGTGTAGGACGGCTTTCGCAAAGATATAAATTCACAAAGATTTGGCTCCATTTTCCATATTCAAACAAATATTTTCATTCAGTTTACGTTTTATTCATTTATATTTGTGTTAGACCGGCGTAAGACTCGTGTTTATAAACAAATGCCAAACTAACGTCACATTATATGAAATTTTTCATTTGACGTTTTACTTACATTCTAAGTTGATGTGTAGTGTATGTGTAGTGTGTGAAGACTACTCGTAACAAGAAATTATTGTGAAAGGGCGGTTAAAAGTTTATGAAATTGTGGTGTTTGTGCAGGTCGTGAAATTGTGAAAATTGACGTAGAATAGCAATGGGCGTGTCGTAAAGACTTGACTGTATTACACAACCTATATGTTAAGTTTACCACTGAATACTTCGTCCTGAAGCTACTGTAACTGTCAAAGGTAAAAATAAATATTAGTAGAAAAGTTCGAACATCTTGCTTTCAAAATTAAATAACGATTTCATAATGTGAACGTTATGAAACTTTGTATTAAGTATTGCATAAATTTGTAATGTTTCTGTTATGGATAGTATCGTAAATATGTGCTACTTGAAACTTTCTGTAAATTTCACCTTTATATATAAGCATTTTTAATGACAATGAAAAAGTAAAAGACAGCAACAAGTTAAACTTACTTTCTATCCAGGGTCATCCATTAACAGTACCCCTAGTACGAGTTTTAAAATTACGAAAACGATAATAGTTTTCGTGAGCTCACTAAACTAACCGCCAAGCAGTAATGTGGAAGCATTAGTGTGTTCCGATTTGATGAGCAGAGTATCCAGTGAAATATATATAGGGCTTATGAGACTTGATATCTAATGTCTCAGGGTAACGAGCGCATTGCAGTGCCACGCAGGCCTTTGTGTTTCAAAGTTCTGAGTGGCACTGCAATTGTTATGGGCGGGCGTTATGCTTACATTCAGACAAACGACCGGCTAGTCTCGTTACCAAATAGCATAAAAAAATATATTATGGTTCAATAAAAGTGTAATTTAATTTTTACAATACATTTATACATTGTTTCATAATGTTTTAAAACTATATGAAACAATGTAAGTATGTATTAATAAGTGCTAATAAGTATTGCACAAATCTATAATGTTAGTCATATTCAAATCCAAAATTATTTATTCACATGGGCACCAAGGGAGCACAAATTGGTACCTACAGGCCGATCAAGAAGAAGGGCAAGAAACTCGACGGCATTCATGTTTAAAATTTAAGCCTAAGAATTAGAGTACTTAGTCGCCAGGACGCTCTTGAACTTTTTGCGTCCATGCTCCTATTGATAAATTATACTAAAGAAGTTCTATGAATTTATGTAAATTCAACCATTATAAATAAAGCATTTCTGATGAAAATGAGAATGTTAAAACTTATTTTTTATTAAGAAAATAAGTTATTTCCTTTTTTCTTAAATTAAGTTTGTAAATAGATTTGTGTGTATATTATATAGTTATTTTAGTTTATTGTAATCAATAGTTTAGATTCAAAATAAATATTTGCGTCTCGCTCTAAATTTTTTCTATTCCGGTTCATCCATTAAAATTGCACAATATTTAACAATGGTATTAAGTACCGATAGCTAAACCGCTTTTTCGTTAGATTTTATGCTCGATTATGTATAACGTATGGAAAAATTGATACGGTGCATGACAATAAATATGAGCGTAACACATAGTAAAAGTGTTTGATACCTAAGTAACCCCCAAATTAAATACTTATTGTGATTATTATTGGACCACCTTCAACAGTTTATTTGTTTTAATGTATTGTATTATTTTAAATATTATTATGATAGCACCTTTAAATCCAAGGGAAATGATAGATATGTAGGTGTAATGTCGGCTTTGTGGCTAAGTTGGTAGTAACCCTGCCTGCAAAGCGAGGGGTCCCGGGTTCGATTCCCGGCCGGGGCAGATTTTGCGCAAGCATAAAGTTTGTTCTCGGGTCTTGGATGTTTGTGATGTGTATCTGTTATCTGTGCGTGTTCATGCCACCTGCGACACAGGGAATCCTAGTGCGGGGGTCGGAGCGTGTAAGCGTTTTAAAAAAAATATATTATGTATTGTATTGCAGGTTCTGTTGGGGCCATAGTGAAAGTAAACTATGGGGAACTACTGTTGGTCTGTTGACCTTTACAGCGTTACCGAACGGTGTAAGAGCGCAGACGGCGCTCGTTATCAGCCTCTTACGCTCCCACTGCTGGGATACCGGCCTTCTCTCTGAGAGATAGGTATGGGCTGTAATCCACCACGCGGGCCCAGTGCGGCTTGGTGGTAGTCACATGTCCTCGAATTTTGTAGTTCTTGAACACGCCGGTTTCCTCACAATGTTTTCTTTCACCGTTTTAGAGCGAGTGAATAATCCGCACATAACTTGAAAAGTTATGTGCGGATTTAAAAAGTTACACAACAACACGACTGCCCTAGCCAGTATCACTCGGGATGATATAAGGATTCTAACGATACCTCACACATCCAAATCTGTTCAGGCGTTTACAAGTTATGGTGAAATAAAGAAACTTACATACATACAGACATGAACCCTAAATATATATGAATTTCTTTTTTGTGCAGTCGTGTAAAAAGAGTCGAAACTTACAGAAATAATTTCAACAATATTTATACGACAAGTCGGTGTAACAAAAGAAATAAAAAATAGCCAGTGTCACTAGGGATGATGTAAGGATTCTAAAGACACCCCATACATACAAATCTGTTCAGGCATTCAAAAATTATGGTGGAACAAAGAAACTCATAACTAAACATAGAAGGATACATACATGAACCATAAACACATTACACTTCTTATTTATATGTGCAATCGTGTAAGAACAAGTCTAAATATGATTTTATCTAAGGAATTAAAAACGGCAAGTACAGCAGTAGTTTATATGTTGTATCATGGAACCATATGGTATTTAAGGGTATTTTACTTTTCGTTAATATATTATGTTTCGCGGTTAAAATTGAGTTCGCAGCTCTCATGTTATCGGGTATGACTTCATCAGTTAAATAAATAATAGTAACTTGTAATATGCAATTTAATTTCACTAATGGTTTAGTGGCGTTTTCAGCCAGACAATTATTCGATCTAATTTACATAAGTCCGAATTCCAGAAAACTGTCAACAAGGCCTTCAAGCCTCTTTTTAAATATAGCAATAGTTTCAGAATTTTTTGTACCGATATCCATTTCCTTCAACGATGTATTGATATCTGCTGTTTCCATTGCTGCTTTCATGGCACCTGCTTCCTCCGTGTTCATTGAAAGCACTCCAGCCAAAAGAATTGATTGCCCGAAGCTTGATTTCCCGTATCTTTTTAGGTCAGCGTCAAGCTGATCTTTAGGGAAGACGAAGTTAGCTTTTAGGCCGTGGTTTGCCAATGCATTGTCAAGTTCGCTGTGGTAATAATCAATCCAGTCATAGAAGTGCTGCTTCCTCGATTCGTAATCTGTGCAGTTGAAAATCATGTAGAGGATGTCGGCAACTGGGTTTGTTGGCTTTGAAATTTGGTAGTCGATCATGATTGATTCTAAAAGAGTTTCACCCTGTAAAAGATTATAATATTAGATTTAGATTGGTATTATCAGTACTGCACAGCTATCGCGTTTAATTATATTACGAACATTTTAAATAAAGATATATTAATGTAATTAAGTAGCATGCGATAATACTAATAAGCTGTTAATACTTAAACACCGCCACTAACTACATCTAACTTAGGTATAAAAACAGTGGCACCAACCAGGCTTCGACTATTAATTAGTAAATAATGATGTGTACTTTATTATTCTCTTTCATCACCACTGACCGCGTTATTTCGAGTCGTAGGTTAAAAAGTGCCAGCAAGAATTCGTCACCAACTTATGTTTACATTATTTTACTCTTTTCTTCTCTTTACGTTTGTGCTTACATCCCTATGCAAATATTTAAAAGAAACATAGTAATAACACTTACATCAAACTTAAACATGATGTTATTGGTCCAAGCATCTCCTTGTTGTATGACTGAATGCTTTGATTCTCTGTCTATCCTTGCAATTTTTGCAATCTCTTTCAATGATTTTGAAATAGCTCCTTGAACCATTTTCTTGTGAAGATCACTTTCCACTATTGAACTGGCACTAGCTTCCATCTGCTTAAAGTATTGAACAGCTTCTTCTTGAGAATCAATAGATGTCCACATATCAAATAAACTATTCTTAAATTCGTTAAAAACTTCAGGTTCTTTGTACTTCAAGGCATAAGAAAGTGAGTGAAGCGAAGCAAAATTTTTTAAAACAGATTTCACGCACTCGTTTCCTATGGGCTTAAATCTGTCCAGCATTATAAATTTAGACTCGTTTAAGTCTTCCAAAAGTATCACTTCGTTTGGAGCCTCTTCAAAAGATCCAAAGCAGGTGGCGTATCTTAATCTTTCTTGAGGTGGGACGTCAGCAGCTTTTTCGAGCTGAGTAAATTTTGGCAGTACCTTTGTGTACATTATATGTTCGTTACGGAAAAGTAATTCAGTATTTCCCATTTTTCTAAGTACTTCCTGGTTAGGTGCAACTTTAGCTACCATTTTGAAAGCCCCTTTTCCATCTTCAACTGTAATTCTCTTTACGTTAGCTACATAGTTATCACCTGCCTTACCCACTGGTACAATGATGACCTTGTTGTTAGTATACCCGTGTTTTTCAATTATAGTTTTGATGTATTCTAATTGACGGTCACTAATTTGGGATAGATCACCTTCGACTTTTAGGCCAGCCATTTTGTTACGTACGCCGAGGAATATAAGTAAAATACTGAACCAGATAACATAATAATATCGTTTTTATAAGTTATATTTTATCACTAACACGATAAATATGAGTTGAGTTAAATTGTAGGTAATTATGTAATGAAATTACGATAAAATACATTTTTTTTAGTTTGATTGTATCACACAAAAGTTTGTGTGTTCAAAGTTCTGGGTGGCACTGCAATTGTTATGGGCAGGCGATATGCTTACCATCAGGCACATGACCCGTTTGTCTCGTTGTATATTAGTAGCTATAAATAACAATAAAAGTGCTTTTCTCTCTTACTATCCTTTTACTATAATGATCTAACCGTTTTTCAGAGAATTCCACATTGTACAGTAGAATAACATAACAGTACTAACTATTCATACCAAACAAATAGGTAGGTAGGTATGTGATATTTATCTGTACCTACCTATACTCATTATCAAGCTATAATAGTGATAGCAAATATTGTATTGATATCATTATCAATAAACATAGTGCTAGTGTAGATACCTAAACCTAATCTATCTCTTTAGGAACTTTCACCAGTTATAGTAATTTTTAAACATTCGCGTTTCGAGAACACGGGACCCTATAAATACCCAACAGGAGCTGTGTATACGAGAAGGCAGATGAAGAAAATGGAATAAAATGTTTAAGCCAAAAACATGTTTTTTTATGTATCGTAAGTTTTTTGGTGATTTTTATCTCGAGGACTTCTACAAACTGTCGAGGTTATGATGACGGAGCCAGGAGGTGGAAAAGTGTTTTTTATTTTAACTACGTAATATAATTATTTTATTTTAATATATTTGGGAAAATTACATGTTTGTTTCATAGATAGAATTAGTATTTACATAAAACAACGAACTATAAACTACATATCTTATTTAAACTAAAATAAAATTCAGTTACACAATATTTTAATTTTTGGTGGCTAACAAGCAAGCACTAGAAAATATCCTACCACCGTACTTACTCGTATATAGTTCCATCGCAATGTTTTCTTTCACCGATAGGTCGTCGGTCGATTTAATTGCGTTCGCTATAGAGATTTAGAACGTTACCGCCATTTTAGTGCAATACGCCACTCCCTCTGCACTGCATACACATCGATTGCATTCTATCAGAAATGCTTTGAAAGGCGCACATTTCATGCCATCAGCTGAAATATAAAACATCAATAAATTTTAATATTATATTAGGAAATATTTTTAATATTTAAATTAAATTATATTCGAAAATATCGAAAGGTCTCCAAAAAAATATTGCATAGTAATCATGATGTTAATTTGTTTCGTGGCTTAGATACCTACCTGTATTTATCGTTGTTAATCTCTGTGTGAATCACTAAATGACCAAATTTTACACAATACTTTCAAAGGATACATACGTAATTTCAAAATAATTTTTTCTTGCCATGGTTGTTTTTTCTATGTAGGTAGTACATTTGATCGGGTTTATTGTGCGTTGTTACATATAGGAGGACTCTAGGCTTTTAAATGGACTTAACTGGTTACTGACCGCCCCTCAGCACTGCACTCTTGCTCATCTCAGGAGCATAGTCTGCAGGCAACACCGCCGTCCTTCCAGGGCTTGATTGGATGATCAAAGCCCCACCTCCAACCCACAAGCCTAAAGGTCCTCTATTGATTCACCTTTTACGACTGGCAGGAGATATCGTAGCCCTAGCTTTCCTAAGGAGCTATAGATAAAGTCACTTTGTAAAATCAACTTTTTTATACTATTGGCAGAGATAAGCGGGTCGTTTGCCTGATGGTAAGCAAAACGCACATTAGGTATTAAGTCGCACAAGATCAACAATTTCACCGAACTCAGTAATGCTTGCACATTAATGCTTGGCGGCAGATTGTGCGCCCAGACGGATACTCGCCGAAGAGTTAGTCCTACCACCTGGTAAAACTTGACAAATGTTTATGTCAATGCCATACATTTTAACTTAATTAAAATCGATAAAGATTGCAGAGACTAGAATTATTACTGTCTAGGACCCGGCTTTAGAATTCTCTGTTCGGCCAAAATCCGTTACGTCAACTGTCCCCCACGCTCAACTCTTACAGGATAATATTTATTCAGATAAAATCTTTGTCCTTATTAAATAAACACGGTTTCCGCATCTGTCCATACAGTATTACAAACAAACAACCATCGCTATATCAATATGTAGCTCATTGAAAATCAATCCATGTACCCAAATGTGATCGTTGTATAATCCAGTGCGTAGCGCTTGCAGTGGTCATCCATTAAAAGTGCAGTGATTTCGTAGCATATTTTTTTATTTTAAACAATTATCTGATATTGAAAAAATATATAATAAATAAGCGCTTATGATTTTTTTCTATATTTCGTCTTTATGAATAAGCATTTTTTATGATAATTCAAATGTTAAACTTATTTTCACTAGGTGGTGGGACTAACTCTTCTGCGAGTGTCCGTTTCGGTTGGTACCACCGCTTTGCTCGTGAAGTTTGCTGCCAAGCAGGTGCAAGCATTACTGTGTTCCGGTTTGATGAGCAGAGTAGCCAGTGAAATTACTGGGCTTATGAGACTTAATATCTAATGTCTCAGGGTAACGAGCGCACTGCAGTGCCGCGCAGGCCTTTGTGTATCAAAGTTCTGAGTGGCACTGCAAATGTTATGGGCCGGCGTTATGCTTACCAGCAGGCAAACGACCAGCTCGTCTCGTTACCAAATAACATAAAAAAAACATATATATACTATATATAATATACACACAAATCTATTTACAAACTTAATTTAAGAAAAAAGGAAATAACAAACTTATTTTCTTATTAGAAAATAAGTTTTAAGATTCTCATTTTCATCAGAAATGCTTCATTTATAAAGGTTAAATTTACATAAATTCACAGATAGGTAGGTATAGAACTTCTTTAGTATAATTTATCAATAGGAGCATAGGGGCAAAAAGTTCAAGAGCGTCCCGAAGAAAAACAGGTATTACCGAAAAAGAAAGACAACGCCAGAGCCTTCGGTTGGCATTCTGAAAATTTTGAAATAAATTTCCAAAGAAAATATCCGAAGACAATTAGTGCGTGGTAATTTCCTAAAACGTGTTCCAGGAAATACGTGTTTTTGAAAATGCCTTACGAGTTTGTGAAAAAATTTTTTGTTATTTAGAATCTCCATTACATGTCCAAGGATTATATGGAAGTGTTTTGTTAAATTTTACATTTATGAGGACACTGTGAACGGCCAAAGTCAAGGTAAAATTTGTCCAAAAAAGCTGATTTTTGAAGGCTTCTACTGAGTTGGAATCTCAAAATTTTACTATTTTGCTCCCACAGAATCCTAGATATAGCACATGATACCTATTTGCTCAAAACATCTAAATAAAAATGTATTAGCACACCATAATCTCGTACGAGCGTTTGTATGGAAAGTATGGCATGAAACAGCCTCTTAAATCTTAAACATGAATGCCGTCGAGTTTCTTGCCCTTCTTCTTGATAGGCCTATACCAATTTGGAACAGGCACTTAGATTACTTTATTTTAACTTTCATGAGTACATATGAGTAAAATTACAGGTATGTGCAATACTTATTGTATAGTAATTTCATATAGTTTTAAAAAACATTATGAAACAATGTATTAATGTATTGTGAAAATAAAATTGCACTTCTATTGAACCATAATAGTTTTTTTTATGCTCGTTGGTAACGTGACTAGCCGATCGTTTTCCTGATTGTAAGCATACCATGATGCAATGATGAATGAAGCATAGATGTATTTTAATGTATTGTTTAGTTAATAGTTGAGATTCAAAATAAATATTTGCGTCTCGCTCTAAAATGTTTCTATTCATGTTCATCCATATTTAACAATAGCATATTAAGTACCGATAGCTAAACCGCTTTTTCGTTAGATTTTATGCTCGATCATATATAACGTATAGAAAAATTGATACAGTGCATGAAAATAGATATGAGCGTAAAATAACGTAAAAGTTTTTGATACCTTGCCCCTAAATTAAATATTGTGATTATTTTTGGACGACCTTTAACAGTTTATTTGTTTGTATTGTATTATTTTAAATATTATTATGATAGCACCTTTAAATCCAAGTGAAACGATAGATGTAGGTGTAATTATATATTGTATTGCAGGTTCTGTTGGGGCCATAGTGAAATTAAACTATGGGGACCTACTGTTGATCTGTCGACCATTACAGCGTCACTGAACGGTGGAAGAGCGCAGACGGCGCTCGTTATCAGCCTCTTACACTCTCACTGCTGGGATACCGGCCTTCTCTCAAAGAGAGAGAGGTATAGTAGAGGTAGAAGTATAGATAGAGGCCATAATCCACCACGCGGGCCCAGTGCGGCTTGGTGGATGTCACATGTCCTCGAATTTTGTAGTACTTGAACATGCGGGTTCCTCACGATGTTTTTCTTTCACCGTTTTAGAGCGAGTGTGAATAATCCGCACATAACTTGAAGAGTCATGTGCGGATTTAAAAAGTTACAAAAAAAAAACGTCTGCCCTAGCCAGTGTCACTCGGGATGATGTAAGGATTCTAACGACAGCTCATACATCCAAATCTTTTCAGGTATTGTTAATTATTATAAAGTTATGGTGGAATAAAGAAACTCACATACATACATACAGACATGAACACATTACACTACTTTTATGTGTAGTCGTGTAAAAAAAACAAACGGTCGACAATCAGAAGTCTAAATATAATTTCATCTAAGGAATTAAAAACGGCGAGTACAACAGTATTTTAAATGTTGTATCATGAAACCATATGGTATAAGGGCATTTTACTTTTCGTTAATATATTATGTTTCGTGGTTAGAATTGAATTCGCAGCTCTCATGTTATCGGGTATGACTCCATCAGTTTAACGACTAAATAAATAATAGAAACTTGTAAGATGCAATTTAATTTCACTAATGGCTTAGTGGCATTTTGAGCCAGATAATTATTCGATCTAATTAACAATAAGTCCGAATTCAAGAAAACTGTCAACAAGGCCTTCAAGCCTCTTTTTAAATATAGCAATAGTTTCAGAGCCTTTTGTACTAATATCCATTGCCGTCAACGATGTATTGACATTTTCTGTTTTCATTGATGTTTCTATTGCTGCTCTCATGGCACCTGCTTCTTCCGTATTCATTGAAAGCACTCCAGCCAAAAGAACTGATAGCCCGAAGCTTGATTTTCCGTATCTCTTTAAGTCAGCATCAAGCTGATCTTTAGAGAAGACAAAGTTAGCTTTTAGGCCGTAGTTTGCCAACGCATTGTCCAGTTCGGTGTGGTAATAGTCAATCCAGTCATGGAAGTGCTGCTTCCTCGATTCGTAATCTGTACAGTTGAAAATCATGTAGAGGATATCGGAAACTGGGTTTGTTGGCTTTGAAACTTGGTAGTCGATCATGATTGATTCCAAAAGAGTTTGACCCTGTAAAACATTACAATACTATATTTAGATTGGTATTATCAGAAACGTTATTATGTGCCTACACAATTTAAAGAAGCTGAACTTTAGGGTTTAGTCCTATTCCAAGTTAAGTTTATCGTATTAAACTTCTTCGACTTAAGATCAGGTAAACTATCGAGTATAAAAAAGGTAAGATAAGGTCAAATGCTATACTAAACAATAAGCAAAATTTAATTGCTTATAAAAAAGCAGGGACCGACTTCGACAAAAAGATCGCAACATTTGAAATTTAATCCACTCTGTTTTTCCACACTTAGGTAAGGGTACATAAAATTGAAGAGTCTGTTTGTAATATCAAAATAACAGCTTTTTACTAAATGCTATGAAATTATAGTGAGTGAGCGTCGCCGAGCGGGAACTTGTGCGACTTTCAATCCGACGAACCATAGTTCGAATCTCGACTCGGCCTACATCAATGACTTATATCAATTTATGTGCGGATTATTCACGCTCGCTCTAAAATGGTGAAGAAAACATCGTGAGGAAACCGACATGTTCAAGAAACACAAAATTCAAGGACATGTGACATCCACCAAGCCGCACTGCGCCCGCGTGGTAAATTATGGCCCATACCTCTCTGAGAGAAGGCCGGTATCCCAGCAGTGGGAGCGTAGGAGGCTGATAATGATAATGATATGAAAGTATATACGGTACTACAGCAAAACAACCATTTTTAAAATATTTGTCTGTCTGTCTGTTTGTTCCGGGTAATCTTCAAAACGACTGGACCGATTTTGACGGGACTTTCACTAGCAGATAGCTGATGTTACAAACAGTAACTTACGCTACGCGGGCGAAGCCGCGGGGCACAGCTAATATTATATATCTTACTATAGAATCACCTGTAGGTTATTCAATTGTTTGTCGATTAGTTAGGCATAGTTAATTGTAGTGTTTATTGTAATTTCCAGTTAAAAGCATTTTGTTCGTATAAAAAAAAACAAGACATTACTGAGGTGATAGTGATGATCAATATACATTTAATGTGACTGTTATTTTATGTTTTGTAGTTCCGTATTGGACAGATATCGCGTTTAATTATATTAGGAACATTTTAAATAAAGATTTATTAATGTTTAAGTAGCATGCGATAGTACTAACAAGCTGTTAATACTTAAACACCGCCACTAACTTCATGTTAAGTATAAAAACAGTCGAACCCACCAGGCGCTTCGACAAGTAATTAGTAAATAATAATGTGTACTTTATTATTCTCTTTCTTCACCACTGACCGCGTTATTTTGAGTCGTTGGTCAAAAAGTGCCAGCAAGAATTCGTCACCAACTACGTTTCCATTATTTTACTCTTTTCTTCTTTAATCTCTTTACGTTTGTGCTTACATTCCTGTACAAATACATAAAAGAAACATAGTAATAACACTTACATCAAACTTAAACATGATGTTATTGGTCCAAGCATCTCCTTGTTGTATGACTGAATGCTTTGATTCTCTGTCTATCCTTGCAATTTTTGCAATCTCTTTCAATGATTTTGTAATAGCTCCTTGAACCATTTTCTTGTGAAGATCACTTTCCGCTAATGAACCGGCACTATCTTCCATCTGCTTTAAGTACAGAACAGCCTCCTCTTGAGAATCCATAGCTGCCCATATATCAAATAAACTATTCTTATATTCGTTAAAAACTTCAGGTTCTTTGTATTTCAAGGCATAAGAAAGTGAGTGAAACGAAGCAAAATTTTTTAAAACAGATTTCACGCACTCGTTTCCTATGGGCTTAAATCTGTCCAGCATTATAAATTTAGACTCGTTTAAGTCTTCTAAAAGTATCACTTCGTTGGGAGCCTCTTCAAAAGATCCAAAACAGGTGGCGTATCTTAATCTTTCTTGAGGTGGGACATTAGCAGCTTTTTCGAGCTGAGTAAATTTTGGCAGTACCTTTGTGTACATTATATGTTCGTTACGGAAAAGTAATTCAGTATTTCCCATTTTTCTAAGTACTTCCTGGTTAGGTGCAAATTTAGCTACCATTTTGAAAGCCCCTCTTCCATCTTCAACTGTAATTCTCTTTACGTTAGCTGCATAGTTATCACCTGCCTTACCTAATGGTGCAATGATGACCTTATTGTTAGTATACCCGTGTTTTTCAATTATAGTTTTGATGTATTCTAATTGACGGTCACTAATTTGGGATAGATCACCTTCGACTTTTAGGCCAGTCATTTTGTTACGTACGCCGAGGAATATAAGTAAAATACTGAACCAGATAACATAATAATATCGTTTTTATAAGTTATATTTTATCACTAACATGATAAATATGAGGTGAGTCAAATTATAGGTAAGTATGTAAATAAATTACGATAAAATACATTTTTTTTAGTTTGAACACAAAAGTTTGTATTTCAAAGTTCGGAGTTGGGCCGGCGATATGATTACCATCAGGCACACGACCCGTTTGTCTCGTTGTATAATAGTACCTACAAAAAGCAATAAAAGTGCTTTAATTTCTCTTACTATCCTTTTACTATAATGTTATATATTGGTTATAATTTATAGCTAATACTACTATACTGTTGGTGTCTTTGTCATTTATTATGTTCTGATAAAGACAGCATTAGTCTTAGTCTGTGATTCGGGTAGATGAATGTTGCAGAGTCCCGCTGTTAGAGTCATTTTAACTTTCATAAGTGCTCCTTTGGGGCCTATTTGAATAAAGACTTTTGAATTTGAATTTGAATACTAGTTGTACCCCGTAAAAGTAACCTAAGTAAACCTTATAACATCAGCTATATATGCCAGTGAAAGTCCGGTCAAAATTAGTCCAGCCTTTTCGGAGATTTATTGACACAAACAGACAGACAGGCAAAAATTAAAAAAAGTGTTATTTTGTTATAAGTAGGTACCTAAGAGATTTGTGTAGGTACCGTATATACCTACTTTCATATGCATTTAGTAAAAAGCTGTTATTTTGACATTACAAACAAACACTTCATTTTATTTGTAAATGTATATAGATATGAAAGTTTAGTCGATGATAATTATGAGATAAATAAGCAAATGTCGGATGAGATTGCGGTCAAACTCAAGACGACATGGCCTTTTTTTTAAATAAAAAAAATATTTCTGTATATATAATTTGAATTATCAAACAAAGGGTGCGAGCCCTGGAGCTTGCAGAGGAAAATAGGTTAAAAAAAGAAAAGCCTACATGGCCTCAAGCCAAAGTAAAAAAAACTTAGTTTGCTACCCAATCACAACAAAAGAGAACGGATTACACTATATTACACATACACATTCCTAATCAATGCATACAAGGTAGAAGAATAATGTACATAACTGTAGCCAAATTGTGGCAAAATAATGTAGGTATTTTTCTTTTTTTTTTCTACTCTGATTTATACGGCACGGGAAATGGGCAGGCAGGGCCGACCACCGATGGGGAAGAAAGGTTCTCGAGTGTCGACCACGAACTGGAAGAATACTTTGTTGAGGGTGGCTGCCCACGGGGTAGACCAACGACCTGCCGTGCTAACAAGCGCGTCGTGACAAAATTTTGTCGATGCTTATATCGTGCATTTGTCTCGTATTCGGAGGAGAAAGAACGAGACAAAACAGTAGACAACATTTTGTCGTGGTGCGCATGTTGTCTGGCTGGTCAAAATCGTGGTTAACCGTTGGGTGCAAGAGGGGAGTAGCCGATCCAAGTGGCGTTCTATGGGCTCCCCCAGTGGACGTCTCCCGTTGGTGATGATACGACACGGTAAAATGTGCATTTACCGTAAAAATCAGTTGACAATCATAGTAATACCATAGACGTCATACTCGTATCATATCACTCGTATATCGTAGCCGTTCACCTAGAATTAAAATTTATCAAAATCTACAAATCAATTTCTGCCAGTCACGGCGAGTCATACAAATTGACGGCTCCGTAGCTAAGTTGGTAGTAACCCTGCCTGAAAGGCGAGGGGTCCCGGGTTCGATTCCCGGCCGGGGCAGATTTTGTGTAAACATAAAGTTTGTTCTCGGGTCTTGGATGTTTGTGATGTGTATCTGTGTATGTCCATGTCACCTGCGACACAGGGAATCCTAGTGCGGGGGTATGAGTGTGTAAGCGTTTGTTTGTTTGTTTGATGCCTCTGAATCATATTTTGTATTATTTGTACTACATATTTTGTATTGCTTCTGTGAGTGTATGTCTAGGTGGGTGGGGATAGTCTTCCACTAAGCAGTAATGTGCAAGCGTTACTGTGTTCCGGTTTGTTGAGTAGTCAGTAGACTAGTTAGTGAAATTTACTTAATGGCTCAGAGGTTAACGAGCGCAATGCAGTGCCACGCAGGCCTTTGTGTTTCTAAGCTCTGAATGGCACTGCAATTGTTATGGGTCGACGTTATGCTTACCATCAGGCCAACAACATGATCGTCTCTTTATCCAACATTATAGAAAATAAAGAGTTATAGTTAAAATTTAGATAGATAGATAACTCTTTATTGTACACCAACATAATACAAAGATAAGCCGTAAGATAACTAAATATAGTAGGTATAGTAAGTACAATGGGCGGTCTTATCGCTAGATAGCGATCTCATCCAGACCTTTGGACGGAGACGAATTAAGAAACGGTAAGCGACGGGGTTATATTAATTTAATTTTATATAATTATCTAAAAATAATAAATACTACTAATTTACTACGTTATTACGTCACTTTTAGGATGGATAACATGAACTTTCACACCGTATTTTGCGATGTACCATAGAAATATCAATGTTTTATTTATAAGTATTTTTTTGCAAAACGAGAAATAAGAATAATTGAGTGCGAAAACTGCAGTCAACAGCTCGTGACAGCTGTTGATGTTTTTTGGTTATAACGCTTGGCCCGTGTACGAACAGGCTAAGAAGTTTAGTTGTATATTTATGTGCTTTTAAATTCATTGAAGTCTTCGTCCGGGATGCCAGTTTTCACTAGTTTCTTAATTATAGTGCTTGATTTTGCTTCTCGTTCTTTGGTCCGCAACTTCAACTGAAACAAGTAGCCTTTACTTATATTTGCATAAATCAGACACATCGCATCCTTAAGCTGGCATTAGACGGTAATGCATGTTTGCGTTTTGCTGTCAAAATAATAATGGTTTTTGTAACAAGCGCGGATCACGAAGCATTGCATGCTCACGTGCGGCTTGAAATAAAAGCATAAAATATACAAGAACAGCAATAAGGCCAGATAGCGATGTCCCTTTCACACTCTCAAAGCCTTGCCTTAGCTCAAAGCGACGACTGCGCCGCTACATTCATCACTTGCACCACTGCGTTTTTACCGCGGCGTCTGCATTGAACACGCAGTGGTTGAGTAATTATTTTTTTAGTAGAGGTCG
Source organism: Crocallis elinguaria (assembly GCA_907269065.1). Classification (NCBI taxonomy): domain Eukaryota; kingdom Metazoa; phylum Arthropoda; class Insecta; order Lepidoptera; family Geometridae; genus Crocallis; species Crocallis elinguaria. Next base: position 9,215,674 of record OU026076.1, read on the forward strand.
TAGACGCGGCGGTGGTCGTAGTTTTTCCATGGTTTACGCGTGGTCCGTGATTGATCTAGGTATGCATTACCGTCTAATGGCAGTTTTAAGAATCAGAGAGGTTCAGATTGCGATATTTATACTACGTGCTTACGAGTACGGTTCTTTTAGTACTGCCTGTTAATGCAACCTCAGAAGATGTAGATTGGACATGTTATTTTTTGTGTATCGTATTTTGATGGTTTTTACCTCGAGGACTTCTACAAATTGTCGAGGTTCTGATGACGGGAGCAGGAGGAGGTGGAAGCGTGTTTTTTTAGTTTAACTTTTAGTTTAGGCTAACAAGCGAGTAGTAGACAATATCCTAACACCGTACTTATATGAACTATAAATGGATGGAACTCATCGCGATATTTTCTTTCACCGATAGATAGGTCGTCGGTCGATTTTTGCGTTCGCTATAGTGGTTTATTTTAGAACGTTACCTGGTCAATGCACGCCATTTTGGTGCAATACGCCACTCCCTCTGCACTGCATACACATCGATTGCATTCTATCAGGAATGCTTTGAAAGGCGCACATTTCATGCCATCAGCTGAAATATAAAACAAAAATTAATTTTAATATTATTAACTTTCGTCAGATAGCTTAGGTTGTAGGGACCGAGCTTCACTCCGCCGTCGAGTTTCTTGCCCTTCTTCTCGATGGTGTAGGCTTTGGAACGAGGCAACTAGAGTCATACACACCTCACACACATACACAAAATTCCGCGAGCGCCCACCTCGGGCCCGCGAGAAGTAGCTTTAGCTAGATTAGAGCCTAGTTTAAACGGTTGCACTCGTGCGGCCGGGGCTATTCTCTCCCGATCCTCCCTTTCCCACGGCGACGGCCCAAGCCGAGGTCCGTACCGACGTGGTTCGATCCCACGCGGTGCCCTTGCGCTAGTCGCCACAAACACACTTTTTTCGGGCTGAGCGCCTTCTGCGCTCTCCAACAGTCCGGTGACGCTGTAGAGGTCGCAAGACCAACAGCACGGTCCGTCAAAAAAAAAATTATTAAAAAAAATATTTTTAATATTTATGTTTTATAAACTAGGGTAAACGTCCCATTACTCGTCAGTTTCTGAATTTAGCTGTCTTTGCAGCTTTGCCTCGTCTCTGTTTGTTAACTTAGAAATATCAAATTTTTTGACGTGATTACTTATTTATAACTCTTTTCGGTAAATGTATTTTTAGTACGATAAAAAAACCATAAGTTATTAAAATAATTGAAAAACTGAAAAATAAGTGAATTGTACCAGTATCCGTCAGATTTGTCCTAATTTTCGTCAAATTGTCCCAGAACTCGTCAATTTTTACCACTATTTTGAACTCTGTAACCTTGGTATTAAGGTTCATTATTAAATTGTTTTTTGGTGATATAACCCTCAAATTAAAAATATAGGGCAAAAATATACCCAGAATAACCAAACGTGTCGAATGCCTAGGACAAAAAAAGATTAAAGAATATTATTTATTGCACCAAATGAAACCAATTTAATCAAGCTGTTTTTTGTATTAACAAGTTTTTTTTGTGAAAAAATATAAATAAATATTCAAATATATTTTTCCAGAACAGCTTTTTGTAAAATACGTAATGGGTACGTCTGTAGTCTCGTAGCCACTTTCCGGCTCCATCATTGGCATCCTAAATATCGCCTAAGGTTCGTTTGATTCTTGTAAATACTCAATGGGGTTATGTCATTACGTTACAAGTTTACAACGTTACTATACTATACGTCACTACCTTCCGGCTCTGTTATCAGTCCAACTCGGTGATATAATTATATTGCATTGTAATCAGATTTACATACACACGTCAAATAAAGTTTGAGATCACTAGCAAAAGACGTTTCTTTTTTAATTTTACTTTTTTAAAAGAATGTTGCTTACGTAACAACTTCTTATAAAAAAGATACACTGTTGATTGTTGAAATAAAAAAATTAAATTATTTTTTACTAACTAAAATTGAATTTAAAAGTCCTAGTGCAATTTTGACTAATAAATAATTGAAAGAAATAGAGGATTTAACTAAATATTATCAACATTTATTATTAAATTGTTTTTATTTAGTATAAGATAACTCCTCCCCTGGCTCGAACACATGCGGCAATCCTTCTTGGCATGCTGAGAATTAAGTTATTCAACATTTCTTGCGGTAACCTGTCCCATTCTTGAATAACGGCTTCCCTGATCTCTGGCACTGTCTGGGGAGGTGGCTGACGGTTCCAAACAGCTCGCTTGACAGCATACCACGCGTGTTCTATCGGGTTTAAGTCAGGCGAGCCGGCAGGCCAATCTAACCTGGTAATGTCGTATTCACGCAGAGCAGCGTTGATTTGTTGAGCTCGATGTGCTGGGTGCATTATCGTCAACCAATACGAATCGAGGACCATGGTTTATTCTAAATGACCTGACAATTCCATCAATAGCAATGGTTTGGTACAAAGCTGCAGTCATCCAGCCACGATACGGGATCAATGTCGTTCTAGCACCAATCATTATACCGCCCCAAAAGGATACCGATTTCCCGCCTTGTTGAACGGTTCCGGTGGCAGTTCTTTGTCTTTTGACAATTCTGCCAAATGTTTTCAGCGCAAAAGCTTAGGTCTTCCCTCCTGTTCTCGTACACGTCCACCTCATGATTTATGGACGCTTTAATGCGGCCGATGTGGTCAGCGACTTCGCCTTTTTCGTACTCGACTGTCATTGCGTGTAGACGGTCAACACACCCACAAAGTGAGACTACTCTCACTTTGTGGGTGTGTTGACCGTACCTGGTTCGGCCTCTCCGAGTTTTGAGAGCTTTGAGAGATTTGAGTTAGAGTGAGTTTTGAGAGATACCTGAGCAAAAGGAGTCTTCTCACCCCATTCGAATAGTGCGATCGTCGTTTCTTGACCGCATTAATCGATATTGGTGGTCTGCTATTTCCGTCACAGGTAGCGCGTTATACGTTTTACGTTTCATGCTCTTTCGGGTGGTGCTTCCGTTCAGCAGAGAGGCTAAGCTTGGCGATATTGCAACATGTTTCCGTGCCCTCGCATTGCAGAAGCTTATGCCGAGTCTCTCGGCGCAGTCGTCCATGATATTGAATATTATATGTATTACTTAAATAACCTAAAAATAAATATGGAAAACAGTAATTTTCATCATTAGCTATAAAGTGATTTGATATAAAATAAGATTATATAATGTGGGTAATTTATAGTTTTAATTCCGTTATAACCCAGGTTTCGTTGTCCAGCGTCGCGCGTTACGTTTGGTTAAATTCAGTATAGATCGAAATTAGGCCATTAGACATTCTTTATCGCGGAATTAAAACTATAAATTACCCACATTATATAATCTTATTTAAAATGGACTTCCGCAAAGTAACGCCTGATTCCATCAAATATAATTTGATATATATAATATTTTATAAAATAATTTGATATTACTCATTACTATACTTTAAATATTACTTTACTTAATAAAATACTAACGATGGGTCAGGGAAGTACATGTAAATTTTAGTGGTCGATCTAAGTGTCCTATATTTGGGCTCAGTCTGCTGGGCAGGGAAAGTCATACGCACGAAGTTACGTCGTATATTGCTTTAACTACGCCATACAAAAACATACGAATAAGAGCTGCCGTACGGGCACGCGGTTGCAAGGTGGTGGTACGACTAGCGCCAAATTGCGCGTATTGTCTCGCTTGCAAAATATCAACCTGCAACGCATGCCCCTACAATATACAAAAAAGAAAAACCGAAAACTTTTTATTGATATGTACTTATTATAACTATAATTTTATATAAAAAAAATAGAGGCGTCTTATCGGTAACCGTAATTCCATACTTGATTATAGAGGTAATTATCTTTAAATAAAATAATAGTTTTGCGAACCCTCAATTAATATACTCAGATAAAAATCTGACCGCCACCGCCCCCCCCCCCCCCCCCCCCCTATAATAAAACCGTAAACCGTATCACTGCACAATAAGGTTCAAAATATACTCAATGACGATATTACGCGCATTTTGTTAATCATGTCCCAGTTACCGTCAACATAATATAAATACTGACGGGTATTGGGTCAGATAGGGTATTTTAAGTACGAATACCTGTCATACGCATAAATAAGAAGCTAATAATAAAAATAGCACAATTTTATAGGTTATATCGTTAGAAAATTAACTTGAGCGTTTCACTAAAATATCACACTTACCAAAACGGCCTCCTGGTCCTGTGAAACTTGAAAACAAAAGTGGTGCGCAGGACTACACTTTCAGTTACTAAACTTCCCAAAAAACACAAATTTCAAAATCGCTAACTTTGATAGCTCATTTCTCCGGAACCATTATAGATATAACTAAATGGTGCCATTTTAATTATGAAGTATATTATTTTACATATATTGCTATAAAAATCTTTTATTAAGCTCTCGTTTGAAATAAGTAACTGGCCTTTTTTTACAATCTGACGAGTATTGGGACATTGACGACATTACCAGCGTTTACCCTATTCTCGAAAATGTCGAAAGAAACCGAAATAAAGTGTAAGAAAAATATTTGTGGTATTTACACAGGGACGGTATTTAAGTAAGTAAAATAAGTTTCAAGTTAGCGTTTGACCACTATCTCAACTGATAAATATCCATTAAATTTAAAAAATGTACTATACATAAAATGAATTATTTTGAATATGTATATACATATACAATAGTAATAATTATCTCCATACTATGATAACACCCACCGATTCTACTAATTTGTAAGAGCTGGTGTAATTTTCTTCCTTATCGTGCAATAAAGTGTTATCTAATTATATTATCTAACACCATGATGCTTTTCTCTACCGAAAGATTAAGAGTACGGAGGTTATATCCCTAGACTCGTCTCTGCAAAAGCGAATTGAAAGTTTGGCCGAGTACCTACATATTTTTTATAATACAAACTTTGTGCGTCATCAAACCTATTGAAGATATCTTAGACTTTGGTACTCACACCTTCTCCAAAAAAACATGTTACTTGTGTCATCCTTATCAAACGGCCGGGCTTCATTTAAATTCTGATTAAAACATAACTGAAACAAACAGGTAAAAATTTCTTAACAGTAGAAAATGTCCTTGAAATTTTTAAATACCACTTCCATCAAATTCAGATAAGAACGAGGTCGATAGCATAACGCCGGCCCATAACATTTGCAGTGCCACCCAGAACTTTGAAACAGCCTGCGCGGCACTGCAGTGCGCTCGTTACCCTGAGACATTATGTATTAAGTCTCATAAGCACAGTAATTTCACTGGATACTCTGCTCATCAAACCGGAACAGTAATGCTTGCACATTACTGCTTGGCGGCAGACTTCACGAGCAAAGCGGTGGAAACAACCCAGACGGACACTCGTAGAAGAGTTAGTCCTCCCACTAACACACAGTTAGTCCTCCCACATGCTTGCCAGCATAATACAACATCAACGAGAAGAATGCTACTGCCTAAGCACTGTATATTCCCATCGCCAGCTCTTACAGTACCCACGGGATTTAACGAGAAAATCGTTTGTATCCACTCGATATCACGTATTTAATTACTAACCGATTATAAAATAATAACTCACAAAAACAACTAAGAACAGTATTTGCCCTCGCATGTCGATAGAAACTAAAAACGATACTTACGAGTAAGGAAAATCAATTATTTTTGTGTGTGTTTTCAATTGCAGAAACTCGATAACAAAGTAACGATTTGCTTGGTGTAATTATAACTCTTTTCTGTGTGTTTGTATTTTTCTAAATAGTCTTTACTAGTGAGTCTCCTGTTCTTATGTTTATCAGTCTTCAAAAGAAGGATGAACAGAGTCTTCAAAGGTCGGCAACGTATCTGTAATACCCCGAGTGTTGCAGATATCCATAGGCGACGGTAGCTGCTTACCATCAGGCGGGCCGTCTGCCTGCTTGCCACCTATGGCATAAAAAAAAAAAAGTTTTTCCCCATGTTGATCATTTTTATGCAACGATACAGGGAAAATCAAGAAAATGCAAGCTTTTCAAACAATCGTAGGTGACAAAACTATCGGAATTATCTTCAGCCTTATTACGCTTCCCCTGCGGGGTGGTAACTAGCTAGGCAAGCAGTAGAAATGCTTCATTTTCACGGGATCGGGACAGTACGTCTTTCCTGACATCTTTAGGTGTTGGCAATTTTTTTGCAGCCCGCTTACGTGCGTTATCACCATGTGTCAGCTAATAGTTTCCAACAATAGTGATTAATTCATAATTAGGTCTCTACTTTATCGCTACGACTCAAAGTTCACACGGAAAAAATAATTAATTTGCAAATGACACAGTCACACTGTTCAAGGTGATTTGTGCAGAAAGCTGATTGTATACTTATTTCTTAACTAGCTTCTGCCCGCGGTTTTCACCCGCTTTCCCACAGGAACCGTGCATTTTCCGGGATAAAAAGTAGCCTATGTTACTCTCAGGTCCATGATCTATATCTATGCCAAAAATCACGTTGATCCGTTGCTGCGTGAATGAAGGACAAACCAACAAACACACTTTCGCATTGTAATGTTTTTTTATTTAGTAAATAGGCTTGCTTTTGACCACCATCTCACCTGGAAGTAAGTGACGATGCGGTCGACGATGTAGTACGCTTACCCAGAAGATACCTGTTCACTCGTGACTTTAAGGAACCCAGATTATAACGATCAGGAAACACACACAGTATAGTAGTTGATCAATAGTTGTTTCGGTAATTCCTAATCAGCTGGAAGTTGTCCACTCCAGGAGCTAGGCTTTCCCATGATTGATGGCGGGTCGCCGTAGGTAATACAGCAAGCTTGGTAGGCGTCTTGGTGATCGCAGTAGATGATGATGATGATGATGACCGAATCAATGCAGCTGCTCATTCCATGGATATTAACTCAGCCGACTGTTACGTCACTCACGGGAAGAGTTGGGGTGGTCTTTTCATACTCTGGCACTACTATCCAATGTGGGCTTCCCAACCAGTTACATTAAACGAGTTACACATAACAGTTAAAAATTATGTATGATCAATTATGGATGACCCTGTACCATGTAGGTACTTATATTAAATTATACCTACAATTTTTTAATACTCCATGGCATCGAGACGCAGGCGCGGATCCACTTATGTGGACACGGTGGGCATGGTACAGACAAGCTGGACGTCGGCATATTATGTTTCAAAGTAAAGTCACGGTAAGAATACCTTCGTCAGTTTCCAAATTCTTACCTTTATCTCGTAAGGACACTTAGTACCTTTTCATCTTACTGCAGTTAGCAGACTACTGTATAGAATTTATTTAATGCAGCGATAACAAAGGTTAAAACAACATTCACCCTTGACCAATGTCTAGTTTACATCATCACAAAACTTTATTAATGGCTTGGCTATTTAGAAAAATAATTCTAATTTGTTTTATTTAACTGTAAAACTGTCAGTATTCAGTATCACCTGTATCTCCCTATTCATTTTCACAATTCATTTTCTGTTTGTTCATAAATCTCATTATAACAGAATCGTTGTCACGGTAACGCTATAATGTCACAGACTAGACAAATACGATTAACTAAGTCTTAACATAAAACAACTACTGCGCAAACAAAAATAGACCTTAAGTTGACAAACCTTTTCTAACTGCGACTCTACATCTACTTCTGTGCATACTTAGGTATTTATTTTGAAACATAAATCAAGTGACACGTTTCAAAAATTATTGTTTTACTATCAACACTCAAACACCGATTAAGATATAAATCGATTAAAAATTCCAGCGTATTTTATTTTTAACATATTACGAATCATACTAGTAAATAAGAATTACGTATTTTTTAGAATTGTTTCTAAACACCAAGTCATTGTTATTTCATATAAAATTATTATCTGCACTAATATAATCCGTATCTAGTATTATACTCGTAAATGCGTGTGTTTGTTGGTGTGTTGGTTCGTCCTTCTTTCACACAGCAACGGAGCAACGGAAAGTAAAAATGCTACTTTTTATCTTAGAAAAACACACGGTTCTCGCTTTTTCCTTTCAAGTTTAGGTACTTTGTAGTTGCATTATTTGTAAAAGGGCAAATAAAAAAAAAATATCGAGCGAAGCTCCTCCCTGGAACTAGAATAGAAAAACATATATATGAGAAGATTATACTGTATATACAATTTAAGAAATTACACATACAAACTTAGCTAGAGTACTATTATATAGCTATAGTACTATAGCATAAGCATCAGAATTACACATAGATAACAATAATAATTTATAAGGATAATAAGCCGAAGTTAGGTAGGTACATACATTAGTGGTCTACTAATAATAATATTGCATAGTAATCATGATGTTAATTTGTTTCGTGGCTTAGATACCTACCTGTATTTATCGTTGTTAATCTCTGTGTGAATCACTAAATGACCAAATTTTACACAACACTTTCAAAGGTATTTATTTACCGTAATATATTATTATTTTTACCGTTATTTATAGGTATGTAATATCAAAATATATTTTTAGTGCCTTGGTTGGTTTTTGAGGTAGTAGGTATATTTGCCACGGGTTTATCTTGCCTTTCCAATGGACTTCACTGGTGCCCCCCAGCACTATGCTCTTGCTTATCTCAGGAGCACTGTCAATACCGCCGCGCCGTCCTTCCAGGGCTTGATGATCAAAACTCCACCTGCAACGCACAAGCCCACCTTTTACGACTGGCAGGAGATGTCGTAGCCCTATTCTGTCCTGGGGACCTATAGATAAAGTCACTTTGTAAAATCAACTTTTGTATACTATTGGATGAAAAGATAAGCGGGTAGTTTGCCTGATGTTAAGCAAAACGTACATTAGGTATTAAGTCGCACCAGATCAATAATTTCACCGAACTCGGTAATGCTTGCACGTTATTGCTTGACGGCAGATTGTACGAGCGAAGCGGTGGTAGCCACAAAGACGGACACTCGCGTAAGAGTTAGGCCTACCACCTGGTAAAACTTGACAAATGTTTATCTCAATTCCATACATTTTAACTTAATTAAAATCGATACAGATTGCAGAGACTAGAATTATTACTGTCTAGGACCAGACTTTAGTAATACTCTGTTCGGCCAAAATCCGTTACGTCAACTGTCCCCCACGCTCAACTCCTACAGGAAAATATTTATTCAGATAAAATCTTTGTCCTTATTAAATAAACACGGTTTCCGCATCTGTCCATACAGTATTACAAACAAACAACCATCGCTATATCAATATGTAGCTCATTGAAAATCAATCCATGTACCCAAATGTGATCGTTGTATAATCCAGTGCGTAGCGCTTGTATTGGGACCATAATTTCTGTTTTACATGAGACAGCATGACCAATGGTAGAAGTGTGTGAAAGAGATAGCTTGATATATGAGTAAGCAGTTTTTACTACGATTTCTTGTACTCGTACCGCCACGTAAAGGTACAGTCATAGTAAGAATACTGCGCAAACAAAAATTGACCTTAAGGTGACAAACCTTTTCTTACTATGACTATACATTAGAGTCAGGATTAACGACTGAAAGAAATATTATACAATCATGTGATGGAAAAATTCAATAAAGATTGGTATTTGTAGATTAGTTAAACTTAGATAATAAGACCAACGTCGTGTCGTGGCCACATTTCTATATAATACATGCTAGATAATAAATAATATCTCTTTTTCTTTATGCATGACCCTTTTGCGCTACACAGAATTGTCTCCCAGCTCTACCCCTACCTTAACAAATCGATGTAACAAAAGATACATAAATAAAAAACATGACTGCCCTCTAGCCAGTGTCACTCGGTATGACATACAAACTGTTCAGACATTTAAAGGTTATTGTAATGTAGGGCACTTAGGTTACGTATTATATTATTACAGTGGGTAGGCAGTTCTTCGTTCTCGCAATAAATGCGCTCCCGGAACTGTGCTGCAGACATTTGTACAGGACTTTACAGTGGCGACGAAGGTGAAATATAGAAACTCACATACATACATACATGAACTTTAAAACATTACACTGCTTTTTTGTGCAGTCTTGTAATAAGAAGACAATGTCAAAATAAACAAATGTCCTACTTATCAATAAAATCTTGCGGTTCCTACAAATGTGTTTGAACAACTGAAAGGCTCCAGAGCAAACACGGACTACATGAAACTTTCATGTGATCTCTCTCCTACTTCAAGTATTGAAGACCTACATAAGTACTTAGTAAGGCTAGCAAGTTTATAAAATCCAAGCAGAGGATTTGAAAGTGTTGATTAGATTAAATGGTTAGTATCAAGTATTATAAGCGACTAGTATAAATCTGTATTTTTAGAAGCTTTTATTAAATTTAACTTCATTAGTAGTTACTAAGTATTGTATGTTAGAAGGTGTAGATCTTTTGCAACTGAACTTTGAACTAGTCCCCGTGACCCGAATAGACTGTTTATTCTAATTACAATGCAAAATAAGGGAGAGAAACTTGTTTTTAAAAATATTTTAATTTTTTTAAAGTTGCTAATAACTTAATTAATTTATTTTTTTATTTATCAATTTTTAATTTAATTAACAAGAAAAGTTAAACTAAAACGTGACTACGGTAACAACATTTAGAGACCCCTACTTTCTTGGATATAAGGCACGGTTCAAATACAATCGGCGTCAGGTGTGGCAGAGGCGCAAGCGAGGCGCGGAAGTAGCGTAAAAAAACGATACGGTAATGTATCAGATCTCTCATTGCACTGAAAAATCTACGCTCCTGTCCCGCTCGCAATACAGGATGCACCACATATCTCTTATTATGCAGAGCTACTATATCTTCTTCGTCTGACGATAAAGACATGTCATCGTGTCGTATTGAAATCAAATATTAGAATGCCCTAGACAACACTCATCGCCTCGTCTTTTCAACATCGTTTGCGTGGCTCTTCTACACTGCAACAGCGCTATGCCCCCTCAACGCTCGCCGCGCCGGAACCTCGCCCACACTGCCACCTCGCCCACGCCGTTTGTAGCTATTTGTCCCGCGCCTAACTTCCGTCAGATTGACTTTGTGCGTATAAAATGTAACCTATCCCACTCGGACCATATAACAAATCGTTTGACTTTTCATTCATCAAAATCACCCAAAAAAAATTCTCAAAAATATTTGCAATAACTATTACTTGATAATTTTATCCTTGCCAATACATATTTTTTTTCATGTACCTACAATTATTTCATTCTTTTTTCAGTTTCAAGTAGGTACAATTAACTTAAAACCGCAATTTTTTTCATTCGTGCTTCCTATTTTCTAAACATTGCCAAACATTACTTAAACATGCAATTTGAGAAATACTTTCTTTTGAATAATAAGCTTATTGGAATACAGCCAAAGGTTTTGTATGCTAAAAAGGAAATTACAGTTTTTAAACGCCATTTTATGCTGAAAATATATTTAAGCTTGTGTCGGTAACTGAAGCTGGTATGTTCAAAATGTTTTATGATAGTTAATGTGTATGGTACTGTTAATTCAGTAAGTATATACCTGGTTACAGTGCTATCAATTTGGCTGTTCAGGTGAGCTTGGAATTACGTATCATCCACAATTTTGAGAACGAATGTCGTCACGTTCTCCACTAGCGACGCTGCCCCTAGGGCACCAATTTCACTAAACAAATGGTTGAAAAATGACAATAGCTTCGTCGCAAAATTATTACTTCAGACACTTTCGGTATTTTATAGCACAACTGTTTTTCTATAGCCGCCTATGACAATGGCGGTAATCAATAAACCATTGTTCATTTTCGCATGCTCTTCATGAAAGTGAGTATATTTGATACCGGTAATCTACGAAAGCATGGATCCGATTCTAAAATTTTTTTCACTAATAGGAAGCACATTATCCCTACACAAACTAAAATAACTAAATAAAATACACACTAATTTATTTACAATCTTAATCTAATAATCCGCTACCAGTAGGCAACGTTCCCAAAATGCTGGCCGCATTGCCACGTTGAATGGCAATGCTTAATCTTTGACCTAAGTAGAGGCCAGCATTTTGGTCACGTGTGGCTTCGACCAGGCGCCCTGAAAGTTCTTTAAAAATTCTATGGGCTCCAGGTCCCCACGGTCCAAGTGTCTCAACCCCAAAAGGCTCAAATATGTAACTGCTATCAAGACTACTATATTTGCGCCTTTTGAGGTTCTCAGCGAATAAATAATAAATTATCCCTTAGTGCTATAGGCGACTACATTCCACTAGTGTGAAGCCATGAGCAAAAACTAGTCTATACTAATATAAAGCAGTAAAGTTTGTGAGTTTTTTGTTTGCTTATCTCTGGAACCGATAGTTTATCGTTGGTGCTACCACCGCACTGACTTCCGCAGAGCTTGTTTATAATTTTTCACGAAGTTCCAGCTAATTAGAACTGCAGCTCCCGACGACCAACAATTATTCTTAGGTTAACTGCATCTAAAGAAACACAGGGAATATACTTAAGGGCGATTATTTTGGAGAAATAAATTGATTTACGAGGTAGTGCGACGATCAGGCAAATGACTAGCTCGGCACATTATTAAAAAGCATAAATAAAAAAAGATCAGGTGGGTCTTTTTTATATACTTTTGGATAACCAGACGAGCGAATCGTTATTTGATGACGCCAGCACAAAACAATTGCATTGCCATTCAGAACTTTGAAACACAAAGGCATACGTGGCACTGTTGCGCTCACTACTTTGCTCATCAAACCCGAACACAGTAATGCTTGCGCAATACTGCTTGGCGGCAGACTACACCAACAAAGCTATGGTACCCAGACAGATGTTCGCAGAAGAGTTTGTCCTACCACTCAACTTTTACCAAAAGCGGATCTAATTCATGCTGAATTCAGTCCATCAAAATACCCTCTTACTATACGATTTTGTATACGATCAGGCGGAAGTATGTACTGTTCGTGTATGGAGGCTTGGCTTAACATCAGTCAAACGATCTGCTTTTTGCCCCCATTGAAGCTACCTTAAGCCCCACCCTGTTGAAAGAAACTGATAACTAGAGAAACCTCCTTTTTCATCGCGTAACTTTAGATGAACTTAGTTCGTAGTGTATGTTTCGAACTGCAGGAAATAAATTTACGAGTAATTTGCTAGGGTTGTGGCGTTTTAACGATTACGAGAAACGACGAAAAACGACGTTTGACCGAAATACTGGATAAGGTGCTCTCTGAAACAAAACAGTTTTTCGTCGCTTAAATGTCCACCAGTAAAAAAAAATTACAGTAGTATAGCCAAGTGTTTATAGAAAAGACTTATCTGCAAATTATGTTAAAGAAATGGTCTAGAATCTTGTAAAAATAATAGCAAAAAAAACTTTAATTTCTTTTGTCTCGAAATGCTCAATATTTTGAGCGATAACTATCATATTTTCGGTTAGAGAAAGGAAAGTTAATCATCTACAGATATATGGAAAAATTATTTAAGTTTATGGGGTCTCTTAATAAAAACTACGAAATAACGTTCAAATAAAAGCAAACGCATCGCCATTTTCAACCTTATTTCTTTACAAAAGGATTATACCTAAATATGGCTTATTACAGCTCCTTAAAATCCTTTTTACCGGACAGCCGATAGAAAGGAAGGTAATGTTTTTCAGCGTATGTATATAATGTACCTATCGAGCGATGTGTATTGCTGGCGTTCGACCTCTGTCTTATACAAATAGAGCTAGATAAGTCTCTAAGCTTATTAAAAAAGATTACACACATAAAGCAAGACTTGAACGCAATAATACTGTCGACTTAAGACATGAATAAAAGTAGGTAGTACTATTCAGGAGGCGGTTCAAAAAGCCATAAGATCTATACATCAAAAGGAAGTTAAGTTTTACGATGAATAAATTTTTTATAGTCAAATGAGGATCAAACACCACCAATACCAATTAACTGCTTCAATAGAATAAAACAAAATTAAATTAAGAATACTTTCTTCTTATCTTTTCTTGTTTCAAAGTTTTGAGGGATAGTGCAGTGGTTATAGACTGCCATCAGACCTTCGACTATACCTACTATCCAAGCATCAGGCAATTCTGTGGTCTCGTCCCAATCGATACCTACAAATAAATAAAATTAAAGTGTCTGTTTGTAATATCAAAATAACAGCTTTTTACTAAATGCATATGAAAGTATAAACGGTACCTAAAACAAAACAACCATTTTTAAATTTTTTGTCTATCTGTCTGTTTGATCCGGGTAATCTCCGAAACGGCTGGACCGATTTTGACGGGACTTTAACTGGCAGATAGCTAATGTTACAAGGAGTAACGTAGGCTACTTTTATTTTAGAAAAAGAATTAGGGTTCCGCGCAAAAAAATAAAAACCATGAAAGCCTAAATCTCCACGCAGGTGAAATCGCGGGCAGCCGCTAGTATTTAGTATTATGAAAGAAGAACCATTATCACTACAAAAAACATTCAATCACGGTGGCTTGCAGAACCAGCAGTTCCAAAAGAATATTCCATTTGACGCTCTATTCGTATAGAAATCCCCATTGTGTGACGATAAAGAGGTTTTACGATTTCTATGCCTAATGTGGTATAAAAAATGTAGTTTTTTATATAAATGGGTCTGCGTTTTATCTAAGTTCGTTTTAGGATAGATTTACAACGTCGAGCTTCAGTCGAGATTGCTTTTTTAAGTTTAGATAAATTGTTAATAAATTCTTAGTATTGGCAGTTAAGCATCTAATGTGCGAGCATTACTGTTTTCCGGTTAATGAGTTCAATATTCGAACACAATGTTGTATTGGGTTCTTAAAAAAGTAATTATAAATTCATATCAATAAAAAACAACAACTAAAATGTCATTATACTTTGCAAGGTAATTACGAGAGAACATGGACACCCTAAGGTAGTCGGTCAATGACACGTCACATGCGATCCTGCTGTCTATGTCTCCCGCGAAGCTCGCGGCCGCGCCTCAAGCCTGCGACAGACGCGGTGACTCTGCTTTGTGAGAATTAAAGATATTTTGATGAAATTAGGGGCAAAAAAATCTATTGCTTTTTGTTCGTGTCGTATATCACCTGTATTTTTACCTCCTTAAAAATGTATACCGTTTACACACCTTGTATAAAATACTAGAAGATAATATAGAGATTCCAACAGGAACCATACATTTTCCGGGAAAAAATAGCTTATGTCTCCGACCCATAATCACGCCCATCAGTTTCTGAGTGGATGAAGGACGTAAACCAAACATACATTCGCATTTATAATATTAGTCGGAATGAGTATGTTCAAAGTTCAAACATAAACATTCCAGATACAGCCTCTAAATTTAAATCTAAATTCGGCTGAACCTGAAGCCCAATGCACTTTCACCCCACTAGAACAGACGTTACATGTTAGATGAGCGCTATTCCGGTTCGGTTCTATTCCAGTTCGTTTCTATTCTGGTTCGGTTCTATTTGTGTTTGTTTACTTTCGGTTTTGTTGGACGTCGTAGCTAAAGATAGGACCGGCTGTTGAAGGAGTTCATGACCTTTCGCGAAGCCTGTGCCATTACACCAAGTGGAGGGTACCCAATGATCTCCAGTCTGGACAAGGACGGAACTCTCGAGGTTCATTCCGGCCACTAGGACGATGAAAGTTCTGATCTGAGTAATCACAGGTTACTTGTACGATCACGTCAGTACATAGATCATGACCCGTTACTAACAGTCGTAGTAATTTTATTTACAGATGCAAGTGTAATATTAGCTAGCGTCTGCGCGAGGCTTCATGGAGGCGCATGGAATTTTTTATTTTTATATTTGGTAACGAGAAGAGCTGGTCGTTTTCCCGATGGTAAACATAACAATTGCAGTGCCACCCAGAACTTTGAAACACAAAGGCCTGCGCGGCACTGCAGTGCGCTCGTTAGGTACCCTGAGACATTAGGTATTAAGTCTCATAAGCCCAGTAATTTCACTGGCACTGGCTCTGCTCATCAAACCGGAACACAGTAATGCTTGCACACTACTGCTTGGCAGCAGACTTCACGAGCAAAGCGGTGGTAACAACCCAGACGGACACTCGCAGAAGAGTGTCCGTCCTCCTTCCACTAACATCACTAATCTGGATTAAAAATAGCTTACGCCAGTTACCACCCGGGGTAGCGAAAGAATTTTTTGAATCGAACTTGTGACTCCAAAGCGCGAGAGCGATTAGCGGTACCAAACAAACTCTATATATATATAATATTATTAAGTTGCAAATAAGTACATTGTACATTTAGTACCAACCACATACATAATATAATGTAAGTCAATTGCAGTAGTTTTGAGATGCCAGCTGCTCTCAGGCAATAGACATCTGGTTCTGAAAGCTACTCCAATATCTTTACAGATAACACAATGCAACGATATAAATTCTAGCGTTACAAAACTTTTATATAGTGAGGATGTATTTTCACGCGCGTGCCTCCCGCAATATTAATCACGTCCGCACGGCATGCACATAACTATCCTAAGGGCGTTTGCTGTCTTATGTGGTAACGGGTGTTGGTGCGGAATACATCTGCATGCAGAGCTACATAGGTAATAATGTACTGAACCCGATGTAATGAACTTACTGATGATGAACTTACCCAACGTAATAATGTACTGAAAAAATTTAGAGGAAAAATGCTTCCTTAATCAATGTGAAGCAAAAAGGATTGATTGTGGACCAACTGCTGCATGCGGAATGAATCCGCAGGTTGCCTTGAAGAGTTCGCCTTAGAGTAGCGTTAAGTCTGACTATATTGACGCAACAGGAGCTGTGGTTTATCTGCCCGACGTATTTTAGAGCGAATAGTTTAGGGCAAAATAAAATAATGCATCTCAAAACATTTCGCTACCAACTGTAATCGAACCAGCGTCTTCTGGTTATCGGGACCAGTCGCCTTAACCAACTAGGTAATAGGAGAGATTCATGTGAGCTCCAAAATTGTTGAGGTCATAATTCTTTCTGCTTACAAGTGTCGCTTGACTCTCTCGCACAGATATCGCCTAAAAGACAAAGTATCTGACCATCTTGATTCACAACTTTATATCAATCTTAATAAAACACTGAACAAGTAAGTGCATCTATGTAAAATCAACAAGTTGGTGTATTCCATCCCGATACTTTGTAGTACATACATTTAACGCGGTCCAATCCATACTTCCATATCCTTACTACCATATGTTTGTCCTTCTTTCACGCAGCAACGAAGCAACGGATCGACGTGATTTTTGGCTGAGATATAGTTTATGGATCGGAGACTAACATAGGCTGCTTTTTATCCTGGAAAATATACTGTTCTTGTGGGAACGCGGGTGAAACCGCGGACAGAAGTTAGTTTCTATAAGGTTAACATAATTTTCGCAATAATTTCTTAGTTTCCTGTACTCCGCTTAGATGGTTATAGATGTCCTCTCCGAGGATGTCCGATATGGATGAAGGGATAAAAACAATGTTTATATTTTTGATAAAAAGACAAGAGAGTCGTTTGCCTCATGGTAAGGATAACGCCAGCTCGTATCAATTGCAGTGCCACTCAGAACTTTGAAACACAAAGATCTGCGGAGCACTGCAGTGCGACCGTTATCCTAAGACATTAGGTCTCATAAGCCCAGTAATTTTACTGATTATTTGGCTCATACAACCAGAACACAGTAAATGGTGATAGTGGTATACCCACCCGGACGGACACTCCATGGTAGGTTTTCTGCTATACCTTTCGATCCCAGGTCATGTCATAGCTCTGAAATTATTTGGTATTTTCGTTGCCCATTTACGACCAACCACACGCTAGAAACACGGCACTGCATTGTGACGTTTTCACCGCAGTCGTGTTCACGATACATGGCAGATTACCAAATTATATTTTCGCAGTAAAGATAAATGGCTGTGTTTAACATAAAATATGTATGAGGCGTTTTTCTTGGTAACAAAAGCGGATTGTACAATAACTGAATTTTTTGTAGATTGAAATGGAATCTTTTTTGGACCTTTTTGAAATTTACAGTTTTCCATCTTTTTCTTTACTTGTGCTGTAAGGCATTGGTTCTTGCAAAATATCATGATTCTAAGACCAGGGGGTAGTCAACGGTTTTGATTCCCTTGCGAGTGGTAAAATATGCGGTATAAATGGCTGTATCTTTTGATTGCTGTATCAAATTTTGACTGTGTCTTAGAAGTTTGATTTTTCACAGATAGGCATGGAACCCTAAAAATGCCTTCAACATCATCATGATCAAGCGAAAGTCGGTCACTGTTGAATATAGGCCTCCCATAGAACATCACTTGGATCGGCTACTTGCCTCTTGTATCCAACGGTTCCCTGCGTCTTTGACCAGGTCGTCGATCCAACAAGTGCAGTGGAGGGTTGGCCTACACTACGCTTTCCGTTTCATGGTCGCCACTCTTCTTCCCCATCGGCTGTCGGTTCTGCTACCGATGTAGCCTGCTACATACCTAAAGAATAAAGACTAATCTACACAGGCCAGCTTTGGTAGTCCTCAAAACCAAAAGCCCAACGAAAATGTACCAAATTAGACTGCGGTATCAATTAACAAGAATTAGAGCAAAGCACAACCCGATTTAGAACTAAAATACGACCCAGCTTAATCTCATGAACTTAGCGAGTGTCTCGCCAGAATTAATAATATCTATTTCACTCGGTAATTGTACCCTCTGAGTCTTGTACAAGCGTGTTGTTGGCAACAAGCCAGCACACCGCAGCGATGTTGCGGCGTGTATGGAGAAACATGGAGGAGTGTTATTGCTTGCAACACTTGTTGTAATGTACACAAGTGTGGCCATTGTTATAAAAATACTAATTATGGGTTTGCTTAATTTTACATCATCTTTTAAACTATATGCAAGAATAATGTACTTTGAATGGTCAAAATTTACTGCGATCATCAAGACGTCTGCCAAACGTGGTATTTTATAGCATTTCCACCTTTATTGTGGAGGCCGGTGTTCGGCAGGAGACGTTTTCCCGCTGATGATGGATATCATCAGGTAAAGATAGCGGTAACTTACCTGATTGTATTGTCAAAGATGCTTTAATCTAGAATAGGTCTTGGCTATCAAGTATAGCTGACGATGGATCATACAGATAAGGTGATAAATTTTACTTTGAGCTAGCCAGTCATGTCAGCCAGACAGCACCAACATGGTTCATTACCATATTTTCCTTTAGGTACCGAAAGGATTAAGCTTTTCTAACCTCTTCAACATACTTTTTTCATGTCATTTGGTAACGAGACGAGCTGGTCGTTTGCCTAATGGTAAGAATAACGCCCTCCCATAACAATTGAAGTGACACTCAGAACTTTGAAACACAAAGGCCTGCCCGGCACTGCAGTGCGCTCGTTACCCTGTGACATTAGGTATTAAGTCTCATATGCCCAGTACTTTCACTGGCTACTCTGCTTATCAAACCGGAACACAGTAATGCTGGCACACTACTGCTTGGCGGCAGACTTCACGAGCAAAGCGGTGGTAACAACCCAGACGGACACTCGCAGGAGAGTTAGTCCTACCACTAACAAAACGTATTGGTGGGTAATCTCAGTATCACTACTTCTATATTATCTAGTTTCATCTAGTTGTATGCATAACCATGATATTTGTAGTTTCCAATTGCCTAACTAAGGAGTATAAATTGGAAATGCTGCTGATTGCCTGTCATTTCCAACGGGAATTGACGAACCCAACAATTACATGGATGCATTTCTACCTATCAAACTACAGCTTGTTTTGATTTGGCCCAAAGGCTGATGAAGGCAGATTTGTTAACAAAGGCACGAAAGGTGCCTGAAAGCAATATTTGGATTTAGAAAATTGACGATCTCAGATCCTTAGACGTAGGATCTGGATTTGTCAGCACTATAGTGTAATACTTTAAACTTGTTTAAACTTAGCAGGTCTTTTGCAAATATTAGAACAAATGTTTTCCACACGCGCTGAGTTTTTGTTCATCTCTATAAATCTCTGTGGGTCCATGATACATAATTAGAGCTTAGATGTTAAATATTCCCAAGAAATAATTGTAGGAAGGTACATATCTGTGCCTAGGTCTGGGAACGGCCTGATGTGTGACGCATCAAATAAGTTGAAAAGTAGCTGGCGATTAAAGAGTGGTGACACGTAGTGATTATATTCTCTTTGGTGGTGACGATATAGTAACTGAACCTCCAGTTACAGCATTCCGACCTTGTTCCTCAAGTTTCAATGCTGTAAGGGACAGGTCCTCTCATGTCCTAAGGGCGTAAGCGCCAGTAATAATTTGAATATTATCAACGGTTTGGCATTTACGCCCCTAGGACAGAAAAGCTCCTGTCCCTTGCGACAATTGTAATTTCCATCGACTATAATAATATGTGAAGCGCCACGATAAGTGACAATTGATCAGCGGCCGTGACTTCGTATAGGTAGAGCGACAACGCAGAATAACTAAGTCATTACACCGTCATTTTCAACCACAATCACAACCTGAATAACAAACAGTAAAATTCGTTGAAGATAAATCAGTAGTACAACCTATTGGAACTCGAGCTGCGTTTTCTCATTTCGTGACAATTAACTATCGAACCCCAGTTTTCAATCAGGCGCTTACGTACCTTCAGTATGAGACCCATATTGCGGCAGTTCTACTTGAAAAGACAATAACCTACTTGTGTTCTACTTATTACACGACTATACAAAAGAGTAGTTTAATGTTTGTAGGGTTCAAGTAGGAATGTGATTTTCTTTATTCCACTTTTAAATGCCTTTAAATTTGGATGTATAGGGTATAGTTAGAATCCTTAGATCATCCCGAGTGACACAGGCTAAGGCAGTCGAGTTTTTTATATAACTTTTCTTACATCCACTTGTTTTACGTACTTTCTATTAATATCGTTAAGTTCTGTTAATGATAACTTGTACAAATGATGAAAATGTCAGTAATACATTTCTATATTTGTGAATTAAATTATATCACAACATGCTAAAGTATAATAAACAGAAAGCCACGTGGAAACTGAAAAGTGGAACATAATAATAATATCTTAAACTAAACTGAGCCAAGTTTACACACGTATTCAACTACCAAAGGCCTCAAAATTATTTTAAACTGGCAAAAAAGGAAATCAGTGCACATACAATCATAACAATAAGTATGGAATACCGAATAAGTAGGGAAGTATTTTATGCAAAATAGGCTTTATACCTACTTTATGATACAGTCCGCGATGAAGCACGCTTGCCTAAAAGATAAACAAAAGAAAATAAAAAAGAAAAACAAGTAGTTCCACTCACGGGTATAAATCTGTCTAAGACAAAAACTAGACACGAGAAACGTCACAGCAAAAAGACATCTGACATTTTGCACTCCCCGCTCACTTCACTCCCCACCTCTTGACGTCATCTTTAGAGCCGCCGCCATATTTGTTACGATTTGAAGTCATTGTCGTCGCCATAACACATTAAAATCTCTTTGCAGACCACTCATACCTATTGTCATTGTGCTGTCATTATTAAATAAATTATAATATCTTAAATTTCAATATTTAAACATATTGTTGTCGTTGTGTTGAGTGAATTGGTAGCTGCATCGATTAATTTTCGTCTATTTTCTTTTCCACATCTATAGCAATCAACTTGTTTGATTAATTTTTCGAAATGTATCACAAATGATGTGTACCGGGCTGCGTAAGCCCTCGAGACGCCTGTATTTTACACAAGTTACCCAAAAGCGAGGAAAGGTTCCAAAAGTGATTGGTTGCCATCAACTGCGATTCTTTGCGAGTGCGAAAGAGCTCACTGATCTACATATGTGTCCCAAACATTTTGAGGCACGATTCGTGACATGAAATCATATCTACTGAGCAGTGCTTATCCTACTTTATTTATACAATCGGCAATTCGCAGTGGGATTTCATTATCTCTTGAAACTAATGGTAAGCTAGTACCCACATTTCAGTTACGTTCCTAATAAATAATTCATATTATATACATTCAATTTTCGATTTATTAATCTTCGTTTTCCAGAAACCATGCACTGTACTGATGACCATCAATACGCTGAGAAAAGGACTGTAATTCCAGCAATGCAAAGCAAAGCTCTGAATAAATATAAGAAAAAATTGAAAAAGAAAAATAAATGATTGAATACAAAAACGTTGTTTTACTGAATTTTAATGAAGTAGGTTAGGTAATATTAAATAATGAAGTGAAGGCTGCTCGATATCAGAATATTGCGTTAGCTTAGGTAAACGTAAAATAAAAAACTAAAAAAATGTCATACATCTTTTTGCTTCAGCCAATCAGAGACGAGAGCTCGTGTCTAGCGACGGATGTAGGCGACATGTCTATCTGATACCCTATATAATTTGTGGTTCCACTCCTTAGCGGTACAAGCAAAACGGTCCGTGCGTAAAGGTAGAATATCCATGATATTGTATCGATAGTAAGTAATTTTGCCGTACGAGTTAACATATCGCTGGAATCAGGTCAGAGGTGAAATGGACAGATTAGTGACGTCAAAACATGCCTGAATTTTCGGCTATTCGAATCCTTCATTAGGTCATTCCGCCAATCAGGTCGCCCGACCGCAATTTCAATCACGCGCTTGTGAGCCTTATTGGCTTTTAAACAAAGTAGATCTCTTGATACGCCATCTGCTTACATTTTGATTAATTCGGAATGTTTTGCTATTTTTTTACACGACCGCACAAAAAAGGAGTAATGCTTTAGGGGTCATTGTGCATGTGAGTTTCTTTATTCCAACATAACTTTTACATGCCTGAACAGATTTGGATGTACCTAAGGAGTATCCACAAAATTTAGAAAAAGAGGTGTATCGATAGAATCCTTATAATTATCTTTCCGAATGACATTGGGGCAGTTTTATTTGATATAACTTTTGTTACTTCAATTTGTTGTTAGTAATTAATGAGAGATTATGACACGATTTTGTTATTATGATTTTCGATTTATATGGACCCGATATGGCTATTCAGGCTAGGCACTCATAAACCAGACCATGCAAGAAAAAAACAAGCCTACAACGGTCTGTAGACAGTCCAACTGGTTTTATAGATAGGTTAGTTGATGTTTTTTTTAACTATCTATCTAGGCTAGGTAAGTACCTAGCCTAGGTATATAGTTTATAAATGCATTTCGGTGCTGTTGTAGTATTAGTATAGGTAGACTAGTTAATGATTAGCTGACGAAAGACGAAATGTGTCACTCTTAACGAATACTTTGCATCAATCATGATTACAGGTAAACTGTTAGAAAACTTTCGTTCTTTATTGGTGTCGTTCAATACAACTTTTTTTTTATTTAGCCGGTGTTATCCTTGCCTTCAGGCAAACCAGCTTGTAGCTCGTTTCGTTATCAAATGGTATTTCAAAAACTCTCTTGCAGCGCCTACAATTTCATCATTCAGTAAGTTCCAACAGCAATACGTGTTCCGACCGCAGTTTTCGATCAGGCGCTTTGCCGGCAAATTAGTAAATTAGTTCCCAGCCTGGGATGAGCGAGAATACTGATTGCGCAGTTCACCTAGTTTTAGATAGGCTTTTGATGTGTTTTACTGTGACAGAGTATATTGCAACTTTGATGATCAACTTTCATGATTTTCCTAGGTAGGTTTTCCGTATAAGGGAATATCTAAAATAACTATTTATTTATTTATTTTTATTGCATAAGTACATACAACTTATAATACAGTCAAGTACCTAAGAGTAAACATATGCACCCTGAAACATCAGCAGCGCAAATACAGATCTTTTTGATCGATAAAATTTAGAGTTCAAATCGATAAAGTGGATTTTATTGATTTTTTTATATCATTTATCGAGCCTTGATACAACCGACAAAAGTTATCGAATAGCTAGGTCGACTCCAAAGAGAATATAAAGCTACTACAATACTTTACGATCAGACTTCAGTACTCGCAACATTCGACAAATTTATCAGTTCATCAAACCGGAATATAGTAGGTACAGACTACACGAGCAAAGCTATGGTACCTACCAGGGGCGTATTTACCCTAGGGCCAAAAGGGCCATGGCCCGGGGCGGCAGGCTGCTAGGGGCGGCGCAAGCAGAAGAAATTTAAAAAAGCCTACCTAACTAAGGATCTTATTAATAAACAATGTTAAACAGTTGAATAGTTCAACTGTGTTTTGTCTCTTTCGATTCAGTTTAAAACTGTCAAAGAACAACAAAGACAAAACATAGTTTAACACTGTTAATTCATAAGAGCCTAAATCTCGTAAGGTGCTCGTGGGTGTAAGTTTGATACACATCAAGACGTCGGGCTACGTATATACTGACCGGCAGCGCGGCGGGGCGTACGCCGTACAGGCCCAGGGCGCGGAATCCTAAAATACGCCACTGGTACCTACCCACCCAGACGGACATTCATTTAGGCCACCACTTAGCTACAAACAATATCCTACAATTAATATAAACAAATAATTAACGTAGAGGGCCGTTTGCGCCGATAATTTATTTAAAGAAGCACCTGGTGCCTAATTTACGCCAAGATTATATAAGTAGAATTATTATTTTGATAATTTTGCTGCCAGTTGTTAGGGTAAACGCTTACTTAGGTAACAGTTCCCCAAATAAGCAATATTGCGTGTGTATTACTTCATGGTGGTGACGTATTTTCTAGTACTCCTCTACCTGTCTGTCTGTTACTGGTAGGACTAACTCTTCTGCGAGTGTCCGTCTGGGTTGTTACCACCGCTTTGCTCGTGAAGTCTGCCGCCAAGCAGTAGTGTGCAAGCATTACCGTGTTCCGGTTTGATGAGCAGAGTATCCAGTGAAATTACTGGGCTTATGAGACTTGATACCTAATGTCTCAGGGTAACGAGCGCACTGCAGTGCCGCGCAGGCCTATGTGTTTCAAAGTTCTGGGTGGCACTGCAATTGTTATGGGCCGGCGTTATGCTTACCATCAGGCAAACGACCAGCTCGTCTCGTTACCAAATAACATAAAAAAAAACCTAGATACCACCTAGTTGAAAATCGAGGGTTCAGGCTGCGTTTGATCGTGTTTTGGTCTAGCACTTTGCTTACAATCAGACAAACGACATGCTCGCCTCGTAACGCAATGAGTACGCGACTTCGTGGTGGTATAGGATAAAGTAGCCCCAGGAAAGCGTTTTGAGAAAATCGCTGATCGACTCTACTTTTTGAAGACATTTTGATATGCATTTACAGATTTTTTAAAATGTACAGTTAGCAAGAAAATTGATCTTTTACACGAAATTTTTTTTTGTTGGCTAGCCTATCGATCGGCTTTCTCATAAGGATCATAAGACTAAGAGACCAACTGCCATATGATAACTGAAAATGACAAAAACATGTCCAATACATTTCGTAGGCAATCAAGTGTACCTAACGGATAACTTTCTTAGATGATCTTTAATTTTTAACCGACTTAGAAATAGGGGGAGAAGGTTATATTTATTCGACTGTATTTATGTTTTACGTATATTCACCGATGTCCCCGTCAAATATAACGGATTTTAAAAATTAATTGAAGCAAATATAACGTTGTATACTTATTATTACATAATAATTTGACTTAAAACAGTGATTAGGAAAAGAGTAGTTTCTCGAGGACTAAATAATAAGTACATGCGCCTATGTAAGTTTTAATACCGAAATAAAATCCACCCCTCTGTGTAATCATGCTGATCTTTGAACAACAAATTCGCATAAATACTTTGCAGAATTTTCCGCCATAATTTGACAGCTTAAATATAACCTCACTCGCCCAGCTCGCCCAACTGACATCTGTCACTTCTGAACTAAACGCGCTTATGGCAACGAGCGTGTTTATTAAACAGACACTTATCCATATGAATGTACAAGAAAATAGGAATGCACGAATGCAGGCTGTATAGCTAAAAAGAGAAAGTAATACAGCCAATCAGTACGAGCGAGAGGGACGGGCATAATTTTCCAGTTTCCTGCCCGCTGCAAAGCCGGCTAGTTAGTAGCGTTTGTTTTTTTCGCTTCAGTACAGCTCGCGCCACGGAGGCGTCTGCCGTGCTATACCGCTTCTTATTGGAAAATAAAATACGCTGCGATAAAGCAAAATCATTTACCACCTGTGTTTCGTCCCTAAAAACTTGCAACACCATCATCAGCGCGCGAAAAGCGCTTCGTAAATACCCTCATCATTTTCTTCTTTGTTTATTTCGTTTTGTTTTGACCGGGAAAAACGCCGGCACGAAAAATTTTGTGTGAAAACGTTCAGTGCACCGTGTTCAGTGAACTCGAAAACTGCTTGGAAGCTTGTGCGCCTTTCTGTGTTTTGTTTTGTTTGGTTTTTTGTTAGCCGGCGAGGTGTTATCAACACGTGTATTATCGATCTCTGACGCAGTCTGAATAGGTACGTACTGTTCTTAATTCAAACTAGGTAGTAATTTCTTAATTTTAATTTGACATTTGACTACCAGTTCTTTCTCGCTAATTTAATTATTGCCAGTTTAAAAAAATACAAAAAATTGGGTAATGCAACAATTGACAGTAACTACACACTGCTGTCTGGCCAAGAAAGAAGAAAAAAAACTAAACACTGATTTGACACATTAAACAAATCCAAATTCAAAATTACGCTCCAATTTATTTCGAGCCATTAATCAATTATACCATAATTAATGAAACAATTTTATAATCAGCCAGTTCTGAAAAGTCCACAGAGTAGACAAATGTTAGCATTTAACAGGAAAAACGGGAGATAAAAATATATTCAACTTCCGTGGCCGGCGATAAACAGCTGGGCTCGTTTACATTCCCGACGAACGATAACAGCCTTGTGTAACATAAATCTATTGGTATTGCAGAAGCCTACAAATATCTGCAGTAAAAAAGCTAACGGCAGTGGTACGAGTATTCATTTTGCTCATTCATCCAAAAAGTTATGACATTCTTAATCAACTAGAAGCAGACATAAAAACATACAGGCTAATGAAACGTGGAAGGTAAAATGAAATCACGTAGTGCGCGCCTTATTGCCTTCTTCATAAAGTTTATAATCCATTGTAAAGTTTTGACAGATGGCACGATGCGACCTAAGGTGAATGCTTGGATGACGTAATGTTTTCTCGTAAGTGCCGTCGTTGTTACTCTAGTTGCTAAGACATTATGACTATGTTATTGAGCTAGGCACTGGACCAGTATGTACTCCCCTAATTAGTTAATTACGCATGGTATCCATATATCCTGTCAGCTCGTCAATTACTAGTGTTTGATGTTAACCAAAACAAAGGTTAAATACAACACTTCACTGCATTTATGTGAGATATTATTAAATAATATTGCTCTGAATTTTTTCAGTTGCTGAAATAGCCTCACAAAGAAGCATGGCTTTGGCTACTTAGATAGGCTACATTGGATCTGAAGAGCAAGCCATCTATATTTTGCTGTTAAAAAAAAGATGCAAAACGTTTCAAAAACCAAATAAAATTTGATAGTGGTCTGACATTAAAAAACTATATATCGATGGAAGAAATGGTCAAAAAATAATGAAAAAAAGTATGCAAGGACAAAAAGATTGAAGAATTTTACTCTGATTGTCAACCATATTCCACAGACAAATAATATTAGCACTTATAACTAAAAGAGAAGACTTTAGATAATCAGAAAGGGTCAGCGTAATGCCACGTATAAACAATAGCAATGATTTTGAATCCTGAACATAGATCATATAATAGCCTACATAATTATGTCACTATATACGTAGTCCATATACGATCAGGATACAGATATTTTTAATTTAGATTAGGTATATAGATAACAATTAAAAATAAATAAACATATTATACCTACTTACTTATTTTTATATACATGAAGATAATACAATACCAGATGTGGGTACTTAAAATGATCAAAGCTCAGCTTAATGCCAAGGATAAATTAACATCACTGATTTTTCAGCCCTGACCATAAATGGTGATGCACATTTTTCATCATTTACGTTCAAGATACAGTTATGTCTATTTTAGACTACTTATATCATTGATTAATATTATACAAGGTGTATACGTAAATGGTGTTAATTTTTGAGGAGGTCAATATAAGGTGATAAACGACACGAATCAATAGAAACATTTTTTTTACCTCTATTATCATCAAAATATCCTTAATTATTATAAAGCAGAGTCACCACGCCTGCCACAGGCTTGACGAGGGCGCGAGCTGCGCGGGAGGTATAGACAGCTGGCTGTGTCGTGTCATTGACCAACTACCGTATCGTTCGACATTTTAGCAGATGTTTTTTTATTGATATGGATTTATATTGATATAATTTACTTCCTATATTTTTTAAGAACACAATACGACATTTTGTTAGAATATTGAGCTCCTTTATATTACACCCTGTATATAATATATCAAAATGAGTTAACCAAACGAATACAATAAAATATCAATATACGGACATACAAAGACTATAATTATCACTATTGGCGTTCTCCGTAATACATAATATTATATTAGGGTTGACTGACCTATATGAATAATAGAATTAGCATCTATCATCCCTTGTCTCAATAGGTATTAGCAATAGGTATTGCCTAGTCTAGTGAGAGTTTTACTGACATACGTCAGTAAGACGAGGGATCTTCATTTGATTACTTTGGAATCAAATGAGATGTGGTCGCACTATGTACTACAATTCCCTTCATAATTTATTCTAAAAACAGCTGTAATACATATAAATATTTAGCGTTTATAAATATTTTCCTGTTTACTCTAATACAAGCTCATTATACACGTCATTGAAACCATAGCAGTTGTCGCCTAGTGATTGACACGTGATTTGCTTTGACATGACACTTAACTAATAAATCATATTATGTGATTTTTTTAGAAGATGAGTCCTTTTTTTTAAGTAATTAGGTACATGAATTCTGCAGCTAAATATGTATGATAGGTAATATACACAACCAATTGGAACACCTTTGCGCAGGGCTTTGTGTTTCAAAGTACTGAGTGGCACTGCAATCGTTATGGGTCAGCGTTGTGCTTATCATCAGGCAAACGACCAGCTCGTCTCGTTGAACATAAGTATATACAAAATATATCGAGCATGGCCGAGCGGGAACTGGTGACACTTTCAATCCGACGCACGATAGTTCGAATCTCGACTCGGCCCGCACCAATGACTTATATCAAGTGGTGCGGATTATTCACACTCGCTCTAAAACTGTGAACGAAAACATCGTGAGGAAACCCGCATGTTCAAGAACCACAAAATTCGAGGACATGTGACATTCACCAAGCCGCACTGGTACCTCTCACTCTGAGAGAAGGCCGGTATCCCAGCAGTGGGAGCGTAAGAGGCTGATAATAAATATTATACAAAATACAAAAAAAACCTGTAAGCAGTTGTAGGTTTATATATATTTAGCCAGGTTTTAATCAATCGGCAACCAGTTGGCCTAGCAGTGTGAAGATTTTTTGTTACTTGCCAGGGTATATTAGTCCATTTTCCTGGGATGATAAGCAATTTTTGCTCAGCAGTGGGTCAGCCGTCAGTAAATCAGGTGGTAGGACTCTTCTACGAGTATCCGTCTGGGTACCGCGTGGGCTTTGCTCGTGTAGTTTGCTGTCAAGTAGTAATGTGAAAGCATTATTGGGTTCCGGTTTGATGAGTAGTTAGTGAAATTAATGGGTTTATGACACTTACCTAATGGTTCTAATGTCTCAGGGTGTCGAGCACTCTGCATTACCACGCAGGCCTTTATTTTTCCTAGATCTGAGTGTCACTGCAATTACTATGGGTCGTCGTTATGCAAAACAAAAGGCAAATTACTCGCTCGACTTATTACCCAATTGTATATTAAAAAACTCTCATAGTCAATATATTTCAAATTCAATCAAAGGCTAAAATTCAAGTAGTGCAATTAATATTGCGTTCAATTGTTTTTCCTTTGCTGTAGCATCGTATGTAATCGAATAACTTGCACTGCGGGAAAGGGTGTCTTTCGCTATCACTCTCAATTGTATGTTAAAAATACTCTCATAGTCAATACATTCTAAATTCAATCAAAGGCTAAAATTCAAGTAGTGCAATTAATATTGCGTTCAATTGTTTTTCCTTTGCTGTAGCATCGTATGTAATCGAATAACTTGCACTGCGGGAAAGGGTGTCTTTCGCTATCACTCTCAATTGTATGTTAAAAATACTCTCATAGTCAATACATTCTAAATTCAATCAAAGGCTAAAATTCAAGTAGTGCAATTAATATTGCGTTCAATTGTTTTTCCTTTGCTGTAGCATCGTATGTAATCGAATAACTTGCACTGCGGGAAAGGGTGCCTTTCGCTATTACTACAGTTTTTATGCATAACTGTAATTCCAACATAGTTTTTACTACACTATTGCGAATTGCATGCTTGATTCCAGTTACTGTTAAGGAAGGTTATGAGTCCAAGGCTGGAGTCAAGTATGTTTTTATTCAGGTTGGAAATTCAAGTTTATCGTGTTACAAGGTCGAAGTGAAGCGAGCGACAGATGGTAGAGAACAGAAACTATAATTTGCAACTGGATGGTCTAAGAAAGGAAATGAAACGAAATTATTTATTTGTCAGAATTTTGGGTACAATTACAATGCTGTCAGTAAATATAGTAAATATAATAACATAATTAGTAATTGTATCCCAAGCGGTCACCGCCGCACCGCCACTCGCGACTTCTACCGTTCGCACAACTACTAATACTACTTCCTACTATCGTACTTCCTACTATATATATATTACTAGCTGCTGCCCCACGGTTTCACCCGCATGGAGATTTTGGATTACATGGTTTTTTTTTTGCGCGGAACCCTTCTTATTTTTCTAAAATTAAAGTAGCCTATGTTACTCCTTGTAACATCAGCTATCTGCCAGTGAAAGTCCCGTCAAAATCGGTCCAGCCGTTTCGGAGAGACAGACAGACACAAAATTTTTAAAAATGAAAGAGAAAGAAAATACATTTACGTGATGCCATGATCACGCAACATTGGGATTTTTATTCATGTACTTGTCTGTCCTTTATTTTCATTTTTTTATGCATGTGTAAAACTGTAATGTTGTGTGATGTCCTGAAACAAATGTAAATATTTTCTTTCTTTCACTTTCTAATTCATGTGATTTTTTTGGTATTCTAAATGTAGTTTTCGTGTGAATCGACCACAAAGTGAACGTATGAATTTAGAATTGTACTTTATTCAAGTGTTGTAAAATGAGAGTGGTAAATTGTGAACGGTCAACGGTAACAGCTCCATAATTTACTTCATACTTTCATATACACTTTTGATTTATGATCATAGACTTGACAACAATATGCGAAATTAATGGAATAGTTTGATGAGTCTGTAGATATTAAATGTTGTAAGTAAAAGCATAACAGCGTTACAGAGCAGGTTTTTAAAAATGTTGTAATATTTTTTTAGAAATGTTATAATGAATTGCACGTTTTTAGATAAGCGAAAATGGGTGTCTTTGATCATTCTCAGAAGTATAATAACATACGGTCAGCTTTTTAACCATTTATGCATTGATAATTGAAAACGGATCTGTTTCACACTACCTAATAAACCTTAGAAGGCAACTGATATTTTTTTAACGTACTCATTGTGAGATTACACGCTGGAGCCGTGTTGGTCCCGGCTACGATACCATCCCATCTCTTCCCGTGGGTGCCAGGAATTATTTCTTTAGGGCCGATCTTTCAATAGTCAGGAAACGTCCTGTTAGATAATTCCCTGAACCATTGAAGTCTCGTGTCATGTCGTTAACGTGCTGTTGAATATTTTTCAGTTGGGATGAAGTTTTTTGTAGTCTTTGGATTATAATACTCTCTTCTCACACACTCACTCACACAGGGATAATGTTGCTTCTTATTAGTATTGTCTTTAAGATCGGGCGATAATATTAAACATAGTTTAGAATGCTCAGCAGTTGCAATAATGCAGTTCTAAAAATCTTGCACAGTGGCAGTAGATAACAGTAGGTCATGTGAGCATGGGTCATCCATGCGTAATCGCAGAACAAAGCGTTTGTTTGAACACAGATAACTAGATAATACTGTACCCTTATCTGGTGCAAACAGGACGTGTGCCGTACCTATGTTTTGCTGCAAGTCGGTCAAGCGTTTGCGCTTAAAAAGATTTACTAATGATTATTACTGGGTAATATTTACTGGTGGACTATTTTCTGTGTATTTTTATTACAGCTTGATAAATTTACTGTCTAGCTAAAAGGGCGTCTAAAAGTCACGGAACGCGTTTGCAAAGAAGTAGATATTGCACCAACCCTATGTAAAATGGAACAAGGACCGAAAGAAGGATAAGTGATAGAGGCGATAATAAAGTAGGTAGCAGTTTACTCACATACTTTATGTTTACTCGTAGTAACATAATCTCTTTACCTCGTCGCTTTACGAAAAAACCCTATTATATATTAGCTCATAAATAGGGTTAAAAAACGGTTAAAAATGTTAAATGTTGTCTTTGTTTAATTAACAGGGTTAAACGGTGGCTTAGAGTTGTCTCTTTCGATTCAGTTCAAAATTTTCAAAGAAAAACAAAACATAGTTTAACTAAACCATCGATTAACACTGTAACACCGATTAGTAATAAGAGCCATTATGTTTAAATAACAGCTGAATCCACCAAGGTCGTCAAACTAGAGCGAACGGAAACTAATTAAAAGGTTACTTCGTTCCACATTAAGTGCTCGCAAATCACTCATGTGGTGATTAAAAACTGAGGATAATTGTAAATAATATACGCGATATGTATATGTATTGTTAATATATTTTTAAAGAGTTGGGATATTTTTGTAAATTTAAACAGCACAAAAAGTTTGTTTGCCAACGGGGTTTGAACCCGCTTCATCCAGTTCTCCGTACCAGAAGCTCTTCTGAGTTTTAGTAGCAGTTGATACTAGTAACGACATTTCTGAAAAGACTCGCCTCTTGCTAAATTAGGGCCTGTGTAGTACGTGGTGGTATTGGGCGGTGGTTTTTTATGTATGACTCTAGGTATCTGCTGAGTACGTTATTGTTATGCCGAAAATTAATGTTTAGTTTGTAAAGACATATATGTTTAGTTTGTAAAGAAATATCTTATTTGCATGTTTTTAAATGCACGTAACTATTTAAAGTCAAAATGATTTGTTTCTTTTTTAACTATTGGGTAACGAGACGAGCCGGTCGTTTGCCTGATGGTAAGAATAATGCCGGCCCATAAAAATTACAGTGCCATTCGGAAACACAGATGATTACGTGGCATTACAGTGCTTCTGTCATCAACCAGGGGTTATAAAGTCTCATAATTATATCCAGTAATTTCACTGACTACTTTGCTCATCAAACCGGAACACATTGATTGCGAATGTTTGTTGAGTTGTCCATCTTCCAAACACTCTATGGCATTTCCAAGTACTCAACCGATCGAGGAAACGCGGCTTTGAGTACACTTGCTGTATCAAGTACCTTATTAATATCGGCCTTCCATTCTCGTATCAGTTGACGAATTGTGATTTGGAGCACGGACGCGGGTTGCATATTTGCAACTTTCACTTTCCACTATCGCGATTGAAGGACCTCAATCTTTGAATAACTGTCGTAATAATTCTTAGATTAAAATATTGCAAGAATTATAATATAATTCTAGTATGTAAGAATTATAATATTAGGTTGGGGAAAAAGTCTTTTCGCATTATAGTATGTATGAATTTGTAATAAAATCTCTTTGGCTATACTATTTGTATCTGGCTGGTTTTGGTATCATATGAAAGTTTAAATTTTAAAGAACATAATTCCAAATTCAAATTAGGAAAAAGTGTGATTTTCATTTGTTTTTCGTACTGTCAAAATGAGTGAATCTAATGAAGAAATTCGATACATTTTAAAATTTTACTACAAAAAAGGTAAAAATGCAACGCAAGCCGCGAAAAAAATTTGCGATGTTTATGGACCTAGTGCAGTGTCTGTGAGAGTAGCACAAATTTGGTTTAAGCGTTTTCAATCCGGAAATTTTGATTTCAAAGATGCACATCGCTCTGGTCGCCCTATTACGGATAAAATGGATGCCATTTTTTGAAAAAGTGGAACAAGATCGGCATATCAGTAGTTACGACGTAGCTGAAGAACTGGGAATTGACCACAAAACAGTTTTGGCGCATTTGAAAAAAACTGCGTACACAAAAAAGCTCGATATTTGGGTACCTCACGAGCTCACTGAAAGAAACCTAATGAACCGTGTACTCATTTGTGATTCTTTACTACAACGTAATGAAACCGAACCATTTTTGAAGAAGCTAATAACTGGTGATGAAAAGTGAATCACGTACGACAAGAACGTGCGAAAAAGGTCGTGGTCAAAGACCGGTCAGGCTTCACAGACTGTGGCGAAACCCGGGTTAACTCGCAACAAGGTGATGCTGTGTGTGTGGTGGGATTGGAAGGGCATTATTCATTATGAGCTGTTACCACCAGGCAGGACCATCGATTCTGAACAACTGATGAGATTAAAGCAAGAAGTTGAGAGAAAACGGCCGGAATTAATCAACAGAAGGGGTGTGGTTTTCATTTTCATGGTTTTTCATGATAACGCTAGACCTCACACATCTTTAGCCACTCAGAAAAAATTAAGAGAGTTTGGCTGGGAGGTGTTAATGCATCCGCCGTATAGTCCTGACCTTGCACCTTCAGATTTCCACCTGTTTCGGTCTCTTCAGAATTCTTTAGGCAGTGTCAGGTTAACATCACGAGAGGACTGCCAAAACCACTTGTCGCGGTATTTTGATCAGAAGTCCCAAAATTTATATAGCAATGGGATCATGTTCCTACCTACAAGATGGCAAAAAGTTATCGAACAAAATGGTACCTACATACTTTAGTTAAATGTAAATAAACTATATTAAAAAATGTTTTGAATTTTCTTAAAAAATGCGAAGAAACTTTTTCCCCGACCTATTATATTCTTAATTCTGGTATATTATACCATTAGAAATGGGGGTGGTTCCCACTTTTTTAATAGCAATTATAATACTTGTTGCAGTGAGCTAAGTGTATAATCTACCTAAGCAACATTTGCAAGTTGTCTGAAGCAGGGCTTGTGCATAACGTTAAAAATATTTAACGTAACATAACATTAGTAACATAGCAGTATTTAACGTTAATTAGTAACGTTAAATTTAAGGTTAATTTTAAGATTAACAATAAAAATTGCTCTGTTGCCACTCTGTGCGTGGCCCCACTTGCACGACACAGCTTTACCTATTTCAAATTAACGGTAAACTTAATGTTAATGTGAAAACATCGCTAAAAATGTTTACCGGTATGACGTGGCTTAAGTTCGTTGAATTTATCACCGGTATTTTATATTTACCGGTAACGCGATAGAGTAGAGAGCGTTACAAATGTTTTACCGGTATTTAAAGCCCTGGTCTGAAGTAAATGTCAGCCTTGCCACCATCCGTTCTTGTTCCGTGCAGTTCCCAGGAACCTCTCACTCCATTGCATTGCAGTTTCGCAATGCAATTGTCTCGACTTGACTACCTAATCGGTGCATTTGACCTAGATTTTCGCTGCATTGTTTTGAATCCGATCGATATATGCTCAATAGCGTTAGGATTTAAATTTTAGTTTGAGGATATAAATATGTATTTACTGTTTTAGTAGATATCCGTTTTCAAATAACTTTAGTTTTTTTTTTATTGAAGTACATTACACTCTATGGTAACGTGGTCTATACTATTATAAGATTAAGTCATATATTAAGAGAAAATTATACGATATTAACAACATAATATTGTAATACATCCTAACAGCGCAGCGTGCATATGTTTACTCTTAAATGTATAAGTTGAATGTATGTATGCACTAAAAATAAATAAATAATAAAAATAAAAAATATAGCACATAAGAGATAATAGTATTTACAAGTACAACTATAACCAGGCTAGTTATAGTGACATAGTCATCTAAATTCACAGCTCTAAACCTAAAATTAGACCTGTCAAACATCTTTCATCCCTTTTTAATTTACTTTTATTGAAAAGAGAGAGCGAAACTTAAATTAAGTTTAAGTTTGTGAAATCAGATAACCTAACCTGTCTATAGGAATTATTTTCATTTCTAGGTACCTACCTACGAAATGTTAAAACGCAAAATAACCCATTTATCACGTGACTGTACCATTTGATTGCGATTACCTCTTTTTAATTTGCTCATGAACGTCAGAATAAATTTCAATTTAGATGCTAAAGACTCGCGTGCGCATTCATAATTACTGTTATGTGTGGAAAGAAAACGTGTATTTGTTAATAAACTAACTGAACAATTAAACAACTTTTAACATTTTACATCGCGTATATTTACATGGTTTTAATTCCTTTGCAGAAATCGTGGCCAAAGGTATATGTGCAAGTTGCAATCCTAGAGACTCTGTGTTTGAATAGGACTGTAGTAATCTCTGCACGGTGGACAAACCAAGAAATCAACAATCCAACAAACACACTTTCGCATTTATAATATTAGTAGGAAGTAAGACTAGTACGATAGTAGGATAACGATACCTAGAGTCCAAACCACCACTGAAGTCTAATAGGCGCGGCGCTGTAGTAGCTTAGAAAAATGTGGCCAATGACGTTTCCGATTGTCCCTAATCTCAAGATATATATGAATAAATGTGAAGACAGGGCCATTTTAGTTCCTCTTTATTCCGCCGGACTTCAGTCGTGGCGCGGACTCTAATTACTTATTGCATTGTTTAGTGGAAAAACGTTGTGAATACAAATAAAATGCTTTTAAAAAAGCGGTTAGGTACTACTGACTTCAATGACAAACTACTAAACCGATTTAGATGAAATTTCAATGGGACCAATCTGAAAGTAAGCATATCTTTTCAAATAGAGAAAGGCTTTTCCATATCGGTTAGATGATGGAGTTCTGTGGCAACACACATAAAAATATACAATCGAATTGAGAATACCCTCCCTTTTTGAAGTCCGTTAAAATACCGTTTTTTGATTGGCAAACTGTACCGCTTTTTACTCGTTATCGAGTCCTAGATATTATATTTATCTAAAGGAGTAATATATTTGCGTTTATTGTTACACTTGTGGTACAGCTGTATCAATATTGTCACAGCTCGGGTCGGGTAATCAGTACGATATTCAATGCTGTATTTTTTTACTAATTTGCAGACCTTGTTTGTTATGATAGCACCAAAATAAAATGCAAACATTTTATAGAACGGTATTGTTATTAATACCCACTGGAAAACATATTTTTCAAATGTATGGATCACACTTGTACTTGTGCCATTTTTAATCTGACGTATTTTTTTCTTTTTTTATGCTATTTGGTAACGAGACGAGCCGGTCGTTTGCCTGATGGTAAGCATAACACCGGCCTGTAACAATTGCAGTGCCACTCATAACTTTGAAACACAAAGCCCTGCTGCATTGCGTTGGTTACCCTGAAGCCCAGTAATTTCACTGGCTACTCTGCTCATCAAACAGGAACACAGTAATGCTTGCACACTACTGCTTGGTGGCTGACTTCACTCACAAAGCGGTGGTAACAACCCAGACGGACACTCACAGAAGAGTTAGTCCTACCACTAACAAAAATATGCTCCTAATCACCCTATTCCGGGATAACATACCAATTCAAATCATCCTGTATATTTTTTAACAAAAACTCTTTATAACTTAATACAATTTTTTGTTTACTTAATCGCATCGAAAGCCGCATCCAAGTTCGACTTAGTACGTGCATAAGTAACCCTGTACAACTTTCCGTCCCGCGGCCAACTTAACTCAAGTTACAGTATGTTACGATACTTTATTTACATAAACGTAACTTCACATTTGAGTTCGTAAGTTACGAGTTTTCCGAAGGTATCGTGGCTTGGGGGTATTGTTTGTAAGCAGAGTTGTGGTTTAAAATGGGAAGGGTGGGATTTTCTTGCTTCAAGTTATGATGGAATTTAGATATACGTATATTTTAAAGAGTTGCTTTTTTGAATGATCTCTCGGCCTTTATAACGTCACCGAACGCTGGGAAAGCGCAGGGCCCCGATCGCGCTAATTTGAAATGACAGCGTACAATTATTGTTTAGTTGTGGTTTGATACCTACTGTGGTTTAGTTTCGGTTCAGGCGTCTGGAATTCGATATTGCCGTTCATTTGACAGCGTTAACTGTCAGTTGTTGTCCAGATACGTCTCAACTTTTGGTAAAACTATTAGCGCGATACGAAACGGTCAAAAAGCTGTCATGCGATTGTGGTTTAGTTGCGGTTTGGTTGATAATTTTTTGCGCGATTGCCTTCCAGGAGGCACTCAGCAACGGTACGACAACGTCAAGCAACCGAACAACGGATCAACGTGATTTTTGGCATAGTTATAGTTTATGGACCAGAGAGTAATATAGACTACTTTTAATCCCGAAAAAATGCACGGTTCCTGTGAGAATGCGTGTGAAAACCGCGGGCAGAAAAAGACCACGGCCAAAAACTAAAAGCCACGACTAAAAACTTAAACAAAATACTAGAAACACAATTAAAACCTATTTCACGTAACAGCGTAGCTACCTTTAATTAAAACCTTTACACTAGTATTAACAGTGGGCAACCTTTTCTCGCGAAACGGTAATAACTGTAACAGACCGTATTACTAGGGCGTACTGTTACGCCACATATTGTGATACGTAACGATATGTTGCGTTACATTTGTCGCATCGCAGTTACGACATCGGTAATAAAAGGTAACTCGTTTACCTGTTAGTAACGGTAATGGTGTAAAAACATGAATTTAATTATTTATATGTTCACTTTCCGGATTAAAAATGATTGTTTGTTTGTTTACGAAAACAGTTCAATCCATACAGATAAATAAAATTGAAGTGTCTGTTTGTAATATCAAAATAACAGCTTTTTACTAAATTTATATGAAAGTATATACGGTACCAATAACAAAACAACCATTTTTTAAATTTTTGTCTGTCTGTCTGTCTGTCTGCCTGTTTGTTCCGGGTAATCTCAGAAACGGCTGGTCCGATTTTGACGGGACTTTCACTGGCAGATAGCTGATGTTACAAGGAGTAACATAGGCTACTTTAATTTTAGAAAAATAATTAGGGTTCCGCGCAAAAAAATAAAAACAATGTAATCCAAAATCTCGACGCGGGTGAAACCGCGGGGCAGCAGCTAGTATTTTTTATGAGTGGAGTAAAAGTGCCGTTAAAGATTTATTTTTGAGCTTCAAAATTCTTTGTAGCGTTTCGTTGCATGGTTTTAAGCTGGTTTAATGCTTACTATTCGGATATTTATTTTCATAGTAAATGCTATACAATAATTTTAAAATAGTGGGATAGTTAATTCCCCCTTCCCCTTTCCATCATCAGACAACCAGACAAACAGCGAAGCGACATCGATACATAATTGATATCCCTCCTTTACGCACGAAGCGTTATGCTTCTACGTTTATTTGGGAGTGGAACTTTTTGCCCGAGTCTGTGTTTCCTGATCGTTATAACCTGGGTTTCTTCAAGTCACAAGTGCACATGTATCTTCTAGGTAAGGGTGCTACATCGTCGACTTCATCGTCACTTACCACCAGCAGGGCTAACATGCGCACCGTGACAAAATTTTGTCGTGTATTTGTCTCATGTTCGCGAGAGAAAGAGCGAGACAAAATAGTAGACAAAATTTTGTCGTGGCGCGCATGTTAGCCCTGCAGGTGAGAGGTCAAACGCAAGCCTATATTAGAAATAAAAAAATATTTCGGCAAAGACATCGCGATAAGTACATATATAAGCCGGAATTTCATAAAATTTCGGCTTATTCCTACACCTCGAAAAGCTCTTATTAATAAAAAAATATTAAACGGTACGTTGACTTACGGTACGCGATCAACCAACGTTTCCAATTACAAAAATTAAAGCATCAAAGTTTGCATTGGCACGTTTTCCAGCCAAATCTAAACATAACTTTCGATTACATGATCCAGTTCAAAATCTCCATTACGACACTCTAAATTCATTAAAATTTGGCTCTGAAAAACCGCCGCCATCTTTCCCCGCGCTAATTTAATGGTGGTAATCTCTCATTCTGAGTAAGAGTTTGCTGTTCAGTGTTGAATTTCGAACGCACGAGACATGTGCTCTTTTTAATAACCAGTAATAAACTGTTGAATAGTTAAACTACGTTTGGTCTCTTTCGATTCAGTTCAAAATGGTCAATGAACAACAAAGACAAAGCATAGTTTAACTAAACCACCGATTTAATGCTCTTATTAATAAAGAGTATAAAATGGTTGAATAGTTAAACTATATGTTTTGTCTCTTTCGATTCAGTTCAAAATGGTCAAAGAACAACAAAGATAAGATGTAATTTAACTAAACCACCGAATAACACTGTTTATTAATAAGAGACATGATAACGAACTTTCGTTTTCACGCGAATAAAAGTGAATGAATGAAAAGAATCTCACCCGACCGCGTGAGTAATATTGTGTAATCGAGTCGACCTCGTTACATTACTGGGTTTGCGGTTACTTTTGCTGTCTTTTTGTTACCTGCTTTTAATTAATGCTGAGACGAAACTCTAGTTGCCATGTGTCTTTATCCGAGTGCTCGTGGAGAGTATTAGAGCCCCCATAGACGGACTACTTGAAGCAGTCAAGGCTAGCTGCACGAGAGCAGGGCTCCAATTGTACAATATATAAACCATATAAACCATTTATTGATAATTTGCCTTAAAATTATACGTCAACAATCTAGATTCAATATTCAATATTTTATGACTTGAGCAGTTACTAAACAAATGGTTTAAAAATGACTATGATTTTTTTTCATACATATAATACAACAACAACATCAACGCTACTGGAGCAGCTTTGCCAGCGCCCCAAGGCCGAACTCCGTTACATAAAGGAGTTGGGCTGGCTTGGGTAAACGCTGGCAGGGGGAAATGCACAAGACCCCAAGCGGGACGTCAGTGCAGGCGTTATCGCCCCCACCTAGAATAAGAATAAGACTATGGTTTCATCGCAAAATGATCACTTTGATGAAGAGCATACGAAAAATAACCATGGTTTGTTGACCGCCATGGTCATAGGCAACTACGAGTATAGAGAAACGATTGTGCTATAAAATACCGAAACGACAGTGCCTATGATCATAGATTCGACACGAAAAATGCAACGACATATCTTTCATCGATTTGCGAGTAGACTGACTGGACTTTCCCCCGCCTGACTCGTCAAGCACTGAAATTGATTTAGCGTACCAAAGCTGAATGCTTTAACCGAAAATTAAATATGCCCGGAAGCCGATATGGATTGGGCCACTCGGCTCTACCAATAACAACGTTAACGGAAAAATCCCTTTGAGTAACAAAAAATGTATATTGGACTAAATGGCCGACGGTGCGAGATTTAATAGAGTTGGGAGCTAAAAATGTGATTTGTTTTCTGTTTCGAGTGAATAGTAATGATATCATTAATCCATACTGCTCTATTAATGTTAACTGTCACTTGTCAAATAATTGTGTGCAGTTGGTACATTATCTTAATTTGTTTCCATTCGTTCACATTCGCTGTTCGTACAATTCGGGATTCGTGCAATAGGGATGTGGAGTCAATTTTTTTATGATGTCAATCAATTCGTTTTCTCATGAAAACCAAATCGAAAAAACTGGAAATCAAACGCTAGAAACGTCAAAAATGATAGTCAAAGTCGGGTGTATCTACTGAGCGCTAAATGGGCTGAAAACCTACAATTGGGCTGAAAACGTGACGTCACTTTTTCAACGCGGGCTGTAAGTCGTAGTTCGACTGAAAAACGTGCATTTTGATATTTTGGCCGTGAAAAACTGTGTATACATTTGTTTATTCATTGACTTGTAAATAATATAATAGCATCATTTAAATTACTATTGGATGATTAAAAAAAGTCGTTGAATATCTTTCTGGAAATTATATATTTTTGCGATTTTCATTTTTATTGTAAACCTGCATAACGACTGTAATTGTGTATTTTATGTTTCATGTTATGGGCTGGCGTTATGCTTTCCATCAGGCAAACGACAAGCACGTCTCGTTATCTAATAGCATAAAAAAAAATAACGCTCCATCTCCCTCTATAAGTTTTATAAAATAAAATTTACACTCAACTACATAAATCTCTGTCGCAAAATCTGTAAAGAGAATCCGTAGTAAGCCGCCAGGCTCGAGGCTACTCCGTAACATCCGTAGATCCCCCAGCGATTTGTCCAATCAGAGGTTTTCGACTGCACAGAATTTTGTACGGATTGGATTGCCATACTGTCTTGTAAGATATATATGATAGTGTGTCAGAAACTGAAGAAAGAAAGACAAAAAAGTATATGAATTATTTACTTTTTTATTTAATTATAAATAAAAGTTTAGTCTGTATTAACTAGGCAAGACTAAGTCTTCTACGAGTGTCCGTCTGGGTTGGTACCATCGCAACTCTTTGCTCATAAGTATAAGTGCAATAATTTCACTGGGTACATTGCTCATCAAACCGGAACACGGTAATAATTGCACATAAGAACTTAGCGGCAGACTACACGTGCAAAGCCGTGGTGCCCACCCGGTGGACACTCGTATAAAAGGAAGTCCTACCACCTGGCGCTACTAACTACTAGGTTCCGCTCGCGGTTTTCACCCGTGTTCCCACAGGAACCATGTATTTTTCCGGGATAAAAAGTAGCTTATGTTACTCTCCGGTCCACAAACTATGCCTATGCCAAAAATCACGTCCATCCGTTGCTCCGTTGCTGCGTGAAAGAAGGACAAACCAACAAATCAACAAACACACTTTCGAATTTATAATATTAGTAGGATAAATAAGATTAGTAGGATAGTAGGATTATTTACCTATCGTCCCATCGACTTTTGTTACTACTACTAACAAAAGTCTTTCTACAAAGACTCCTCGCAATATACTCAGCGTAGACCTCTTATTACGAGCCCTATCATAATAAGTCATTTATATTCTAAATTGTTGTAGAACTTCAAAGTATTACGTCTCTTTATAAAGTTCA
Organism: Crocallis elinguaria; assembly: GCA_907269065.1. Classification (NCBI taxonomy): domain Eukaryota; kingdom Metazoa; phylum Arthropoda; class Insecta; order Lepidoptera; family Geometridae; genus Crocallis; species Crocallis elinguaria. The sequence goes on from OU026076.1 coordinate 9,258,779, forward strand.
GCGCGTCCTTAGTCGGATTAATAAAGTCTGTAATTATTGAAGTTAGGGGTGGGGGTGGAACAGACTTGAATGTTAAATAAGCATGAGCAGTGACAGCTGTGATTTTTGGGGTCCGTAGTAAAACACGGAAACATTATAATTCCGGATACAGTCCAAGCGAACAAGAGAACAACGAACAAACAAACCAGTATGGACGCCACATGGAAAGCAAGCAAAGACAAACGAGGGTCTGCGTCTGTCTTTGACCTTGTTGCAGGCGCTGGCTGTCGGCACCACAAAGAAATAATATAATTGAACACCGCGCTTTTGCCTCGCTCGCTTAGTATATATACCCGGCATCAGACCATTCAAGCTACTCCAGTAAATACTGTAGACTTACATACATCTAACCGATATACAAAAAATGTTCAACCACCACAGACAGCGCAAATGCTCTAAGCTCACCAGTTGGAATCTAGCGTGGTGTCCATATTGCCTCGTTGAATTGCAAAGCTGTTTCGTTAGATAACGATTTAGGTCACACGTGGTGATTTTGCCAGGTGGTTCACTAGCTCTTCTGCGGGTGTCCGTTGGGTAAAAGAAGAACGAACGAAACGAAATATGAACGAATAAATATGATAAATTTGTTGCAAAACACCAATAGATGGGCTCGGGCAACTATGTAAATATCATGTCAGACTATGATAAAACGCTTTTTTTATTATCTTTAACTAGCGACTGCCCGCGGTTTTAAACCGCGTTCCCATAAGAACCGTGCATTTTTTCGGGATAAAAAGTTAGCCTATGTTACTCTCCAGTCCATAAACTATATCTATGCCAAAAATCACGTCGATCCGTTGCTCCGTTACTGCGTGAAAGAAAGACAAACCAACAAATCAACAAACACACTTGCGCATTTATAATATTAGGTAGGATAGGATTAAGGAGCATTTTCGTTTAAAAATCAAGAGTAACAGAAAATTTAATAAATTTAATTTAAACAACGTAAAATTTATGCTATTTTAATTGCCAACATTTCCATCACTTTGCCGTGTTCACTCTTCATGTTCTGCGTAATCACGAACGTAATCTCAAGTATGAATGCATACCAAAAATAAATGTTACATAACAGTGTTCACATTGTTTGAATTATGATTTAGATCAATTGGCTATCGCTATAACTCATCGACAGGAACAGCGTGTGGGTGTCAAATCCAATTTGGAATTGACACTCAGATCCACTTGGGATGAGTGAGTTTGACACTCACACCGAAGCCGAGACGTGCGACCGTAAACAGTCAAACTTATTCCTATTAATATTATGCGAAAGTGTGTTGGTCTTTCACGGATCGACTTGTTTTTAGGGTTCCGTACCTCAAAAGGAACTCTTATAGTCTCACTTCGTATTCCATCTGTCTGTCAAGACCTTTTCCTCAGCTACGCTTGGAGGTATTACGTTGAAGTTAATATCAAATACTCAATAATGGCTGCAATCCTTTGGAGCTGTGAAAAGCGATCTCGTCCGAGTAACCGTTCACAGAGAGGCAAAACATCTTAATAGTTATGTACAATGTATATTTAATTTATTTTTTAAAATAACACCTACATTCCTGAAGGTTTCTGGATGAATGTTTCCTAGATGTAGCTGAGCTACATCTAGGTGATTGTTTAAATAATTAAGTTATAGATACCTAAGTAATATATGTATACCACACACTCAAACCCCTGCACTCGGATTCCTAGTGCCGCAGGAGGCATGGACACAAACAGATACAAAACACAAACATCCTAGACCTGCAGGGTGATTTTAATTCACTCGGAATGATTCCGTGTAGGAAGCGACTATTTCTGATCGTTTATATCTCGAAAAGGCATCCCGACAAAAGAAATATTGTCGGGATTATATCGGTGTTATCGCCGAGTTGTCTCTATGGGAAATTTCTCTATTAGGATGCGATTCTGAAATATAAACGATCAAGACAGTCGCTTCCGACACGGATATCATTCCGAGTGAAGTAAAAGAAGTAAAATATAACACTGCAGAAAGCAAATTTTACGCTCACCATACAAAATCTGCCTTGGCCGGGAGTCGAACTCGGAGCCCCTCCATTTGCGGGCTACTACCAACTTAGCTACGGAACCGTCAGACATCAATAACATCGACGCATATTACTTTGCCAAGGTCAATTGCCAAGACAAACCATGATCATGTTATGTTTAAAACATTTCAATATATATACACATTCAATAAAAATTACATCACTGTGTGATAGGCGGCCCGGTTTTACGGCCTGTCATTCAATTCGAGAGGTTATAACATCTCTAGATATTTTGATTGAATATTCGACGCGTATAAAAAAAACTCGTTTGTAATTTTATGTGTTCAACAGCGTTGCTTGATAAGATCCGTGTACAAGAGTTATTCGAACGATATTTTCATTTTAGAAGATATATATACAGCCTGAGTTTGAATTGGTATGTTATTCCGGATCAATTTACTCCTGGAGGACAAAATAACATTTGTTTTACGAGTTTTAGAAATTCGGAAATTTTCATTGAAGAAATGGCATTTAATGTTTACGTCAAAATACTATTACAAGGCTTGCGGGCAGCCCTATATCAGCTGATCAATTTGGAAAACAACAAACATTTTTTAATACTTATTATTTCACATTCCTATCAACTCGTTGAAACCCAAAGGAAATGATAAATGAAACCAAAAGCATTTATTACATTATCTTTGCTTTTTGACACATCAATTCGTAAGACAAATAATCCAAGATCCACTCACAGCTCTCAGATTGCTTGGCAATGTTATCGTAAAGCCAAAACGATGATTGAACTTTGAAGGGTTTTGTGATTGCTATCGTAGCATCGAAGGCTTTTAATAGGTGGCAGAAGGATGTACTAATTTTACCTTCAATATACATCATAGAGAACGGTGTTACCACAAAAAAAAAATATCCTAAACATCTACGTCTCAAACATACCTTAGTCGCGTGTTTAAATATAAGCTATCAATAAACCTTGATTTAAGAAGTGTCTAACTCAATTCTGTTATGACATTTCTAATCATTTTAGACGTTTAATCTTTAGACATGTCTAGATCTTCATCTGGAAAAGCTCGTAGTTGGAACCAGTGATGCCATTTAATCCGTTGAATAGGGATGTTGACTCCATTTTTTATGACGTTAATCGATTCGTTTTCTCTTGAGAATCAAATGTCTGTATGGAAAAAAAACTGAATATCGAACGCTAGAAGCGTCAAAATAAGAGTCAACGTCGGGCGTAAATACTAAGCACTAAAACACCCCATACAAACAGTTTTGTATTTCACACATCATGAATCTTAGTAACGTTTCCAAAAGATGGGAAGAAATGCCACAAAATACGTAAAGTATATCCTAATCCGGATTTCACCATTGTGCGTCAAAATCACAAGTGAATTACATACGAAACCTCTCACTTCCTCAACAAATGTAGTAAGGGTCCAGATTAAGCCTTTCGTCCTTCACCCAATGAAGGGTCCTTTGAGGTGTCCTTTCGGTACCTCAATGAAATACATCCCTTTGATTGAAGTGTCCTCAAATGGATTGAGCTTGAGATTGCGTCTGATTCACGCCTCAAATGTATTGGGTGATAAAAGACCGATTTGAGTTCAGTTTTGATTGGTTTAGGGCAGGGCTGCTATTTGATAATCAAGGAATCCGGAGATGGATTTAAAACTCCTGATTTTTTAGGTGTAAGCACGAATATTGCTGTTTTGTTGATAGAAGTATCCGCATAATTCCATTATATAATAATCCGTAATCCTTTGGAGCGTTTATACATACTATAAGGAGTTCGGAGAAATCCGTATGGACGGCAGCTCTATTTTAAATAGAGATTGGACTTGAATATTTTTTTACACGACTGCACAAAAAGGAGTGTATAAGTATGTGTTTAGTGTTCATGTATGTATGGGAGTTTCTTTATTCCACCATAACTTGTAAATGCCTGAACAGATTTCGATGTATGGACTACCGTTAGAATCCTTACAACTTCCGAGTGACACTGGCTAGGGCAGTAGTGTTTTTGTATGTAACTTTTGTTACAATTACTTGTTTTTATACTATTTGATAAAGAGACGAGCTAGTCATTTGTCTGTTGGTTAGCGTAACGCAGGCCCATAAAAATGGCAGTGCTACTCAGAACTTCGAAACTCAAAGGCTTGTGTGCTTTGCAGTGCGCTCGTTACCTTGAGACATTAAGTAAGCCCAATAATTTGACTATACTTAGTGGTATAATCTTATATTATATTTGCTAGCGTAAATAATATGTGTACCATATCACAACTTCGTACAGTAGAAACTAAATTATTTTCAATTTGTATTTTCAATCTCGCAATTATGAGATGAACGTTTCACTTTCTCTAAATTATATTAACATCTTCCATTTGAACGACCTCTTTGAATCAAAAAATAACGCATCATAAATTCGGAATACAAAACAAAAAGTCTCACGACAAAGAAAAAGCCGTCATTACTCAAGCTATTCGAGTAAAAAGATACAGTTTTCCTTCTGCCTTAATCTACCTTTACTCCAAGACACAGCGCGGTCCTTACAAGTTAAACAGTGTCTAATTTACATACAAATCATTTCACGCACACTAACGAATGGTTTACTTGACATTGTGGGAGGTCTGGAAATGCAGTCGATTATACAAAATACAGCAATCAAACTAAATTTAATAATATCATTGACTAGCTTCTGCCTGCGGTTTTCATCCGCGTTCCCACAAGACCCGTGCATTTTCCGGGATAAAAAGTAGCCTATGTTAGTCTCCGGTCCATAAACTATATTTATGCCAAAAATCACGTCGATCCGTTGCTCCGTTACTACGTGAAAGAAGGATAAATCACCAAACCAACAAACACAATTTCGCATTTATAATATTAAGTAGGAAGTAGGATATATTTCACCTTCACATTGACGGATATCCATCAGTCATGGACCACGCGCCATCTATGGAGAAACCAGAATCATGTTTCATTGTTTTTGACGGATTTACTTCATGCTGTGCGTGAGCATGTAATGTACCTCGCGTGTAATCAGCCCCGCGAGACCCCCGTATCTACCGTACCGCATGGTTCATCCCAAGCGGTGCCCTAGAGTTAGTCGCCACATACCACTTTTTTAGGGATGATCTCCTTCTGCGCTCTCCCACAGTTCAGTGACGCTGTAAAGTTCGACCGATAGACCAACAGCACGAACATTCAGCGACCGACGACGTTACCCGTCATTGCTTCATCACGTTTGTTGAAATAGCCATCATAGCATCTTTTCACGCATAGATGTTATGCGACATATTTTTTGTTGGACTTTAAAAGTCACGTTATAAATTATTTCTTAGTTCATGTACGCTTATATGCATGAATATGTATTTCAATGGAGCTGTGGTACTGCCATTTAGATTCTGTGGCTTACCTCAAGGGGAGCGATTGCCTTTATTTTTCATAGCTTTCTGTGCATACTCGTACCTTTGTATATTAGCATACTTATTTATAAGATGGAGAGATGTAAGGAGTGTATGAAAATGGGTATGGTAAATAAAGTGTATAGAAATTCAGATATTTCTATCTTATTGTGTCTCAGAAAGGCAACATTTATTTCTATGCCTTTTGGACTAATAAAAGTGTTACAATAGTGACATGTTACTGTCGACACTTCGGCAACTCCACTTCTCTATCTTCATTTTAGTGTGACTGAGAATGTGGTCGTCACTCTCATGTCATGTATTGGCAGCATCAAAGACAGTAGGGGCGTTAGCACTTTTCGGCTACTTTTCGGGAGAAATAAGAAACTGTTTTATATGTGTACTTAGCTTATAAAAAAAATTGACAACGTATACCTAATCAAATTTCTTATTATAGCTCCCCTCTCTCAGCTTTGCCCGCGTGGTATATATATTTATAAATTGTAGTACTTATATGTGTTATTCTAATATATAAGCTATATTCAGTAGTTTTGTGCGTGAAAGAGAAACAAACATCCATCCATCAATGCATCCTCACAAATTTTCGCATGTATTATTAGTAGGATAGAATATTATATAATAAGTTGAAGAGACAATTTTCGTAACGCTTTTAAGCAATATTGGTTTCGCTTTGAACCAAGATAACTACGTAGGTAATAACCGGCCCCAGAAACCTTTATCAATAAAAATCACCCCGAACCGTCTTTGTGTCACCAACACCCAAAATAATTGGGATCGTTTATTTATTAATTAAATTACGACCCTTTTCATACCGAATATTCTAGTATAAGCAGTAAAGAAACTTTACGCAAATCGGTCGTGCACTTTACGTTCCAAAATATTAGCGATTATACGAGTAAGAGCAAAAGAGCAAACTAATTTATGTCCCAAAAAGTCAGAGTGTTAAAACACATTTAACTAAGATTTATTTAAGAACTAGCTTTCACCCGTGGCTCCGCCCGAGTGGTATATATCTTTATATCCTATGGGTTATTCCAAGATCTAAACTATCTAACATTCCAAATTTCATCAAAATCAGTTTAGTCGTATATGAGATACGTGGTAACAAACACACATACACACACACGCACACTCTGACACAAACATTCGTATTTATAATAAGAGTAGGATAGGATAATTATTGTTAAGCTCAACTCAAGAAAAAAACCAAGGGGTAACAGTTATTCGTAACCCAGAGTCACATAAAATATAATCATGCTATATAATAGCTCTGGGATACGATACTGGAACATCTCTTACAGTTCTGCAGTCATTTACTCCTTTCTTTTCTTATAATAACATCATGTGATTAATAAACCGTCTCTGCACTAACAGAACCAGCTATTCAAAATAAATCAGTTTGTTATAGTAAAAATTCGTTAAACCCTACCCTAATACGACACTTTTTGCATTGACTATAATTTAAGATTTTAGAAGATGGAAGATAAGCGTATTTGGGTGAAAATTGATTACTGCTCTTTGAGTGTATATTTTGATCAAAGGACATGCAATTAAGATATCTATCTCAGAACATCCTTGAAGGCATTAGCAGGAGATTATAAGGGTTTTCGAAGCTAAGTAGTGTGTGTTGAGTCAGCTAATACATTTATTTTGGGAATAGGTGCTTCAAAGGCCATACGTAAGGCCAACTCTCTTACTTAGGTAAAGTAAGAGAGTTAACCTTCGGCTGAGAAATTAGGAGATATCATTCTTTGGATAGGTAGGGCATGTGATGGGAATAGTTTCACAAACAGGTGGAGTTGGGTACAACGACAATTCTACTGGATTAGCTTTGCCAGTCCCCCAAGGCCGCACTCCATTACATAGTTGGGTTGCCTTGGGTAAATGCTGGCAGGGGGAAATGCACAATACACCCCATGCGGGACGTCAGTGCAAGTCTTATCGCCCCCACCTAGAATAAGGTGGAGTTTGATTTGTTATTCCTTTATTTCCCCACTTAGAACATCCTTCTGAAATTCTAATATATGTCCTTTAAATTTATTTTTACCCACGACGGAACGGAGACGGTATAATTTACCAAAATGATTTTTGATTCAATTCGCCTTTTACACAATACAATAATAAATAAATAAATAAATAAATAATTGCAATAAAAACGTATTGAACACAACGTAAATAAATTTATACAAAAACAGTGTTTGCAAAGAGCGAATAAAAGTCGATTCTTTTACATAATAGTCTGAAGGATTACTAAAGGTCGCCAGCACTTTAGTCCTTTTATCCTTGCCACCCTTAAGGAGGGGTAGGGGGTGATAAAGCTAACGAAATTGTTTTCTCATGTGAAGGATTTCTTTACGTTTTAATGGAAGTGAGGGCCATTTTGGGGATTGTTTATCGATTTTATGGCATTTTAGGTGTTCTTTTTATGATGATTGATTTGAATTTAATTTCAATAAATGTTGGATCATCATCATCAGCCTCAGCATGTCAAGTCAACATAAGCTTTCTCCATTTATACCAATAAATACAATTGAAGTGTCTGTTTGTCAGAATCAAAATAACAGGTTTTTTACTAAATTCACAGGAAAGTATACGGATAGTATACGGTACCTATAACAAAACAACCATTTTTATAGTTTTTGTCGGTTTGTCTGTCTGTTTGTTCCAGGTAATCCGGACGGGCAGATTTTGACGGGACTTTCACTGGCAGATAGCTGATGCTATACAAGGAGTAACTTAGGAGTAACTTAGGCTACCTGGGCGAAGCCGCGGGGCACAGCTAGTATTTTATAAAACTACGTTTTTTTAAAAATATTTATGCTATTTGGTAACGAGACGAGCTGGTCGTTTTCCCGATGGTAAGCATAACGCCGGTCCATAACAATTGCAGTGCCTCTCAGAACTTTGAAACACAAAGGCCTGTGCGGAACTGCAGTGCGCTCGTTACCCTGAGACATTAGGTATGAAGTCTCATAAGCCTAGTAATTTCACTGACTACTCTGCTCATCAAACCAGAACACAGTAATGCTTGCTGCTTGGCAGCACACTTCACGAGCAAAGCGGTGGTAACAACCCAGACGGACACTCGCAGAAGAGTTAGTCCTACCACTAACAAAAACGTATGGCAGAGGACGTCTTTCGGCTGATGACGATGAGAATAAGTGCAGATGCTCCACTATAACTAATCTATTGAAAATGCAGTAGACGATCAATGAAGTGTGTCCAAAAATTCTTTCTTTATAATAATTCCAACCTTTCTCGTCACTGCGGACCCTTGGAGCCCACAGATAAAGTTGTACCATCATCGGCGTCAGTAAAACACGGCAGTAACAAGTTGGACTACCGCTTGACTGGCGTTATCTACCAGCGGTTCCACGAATTGCTTATTACCCCTCGCACTGATGGAAATGGACGTGGTTCTAGTCACAGGAGAAGGCGTATAAAAAAATTGCTTTAAAAAACTTACGAACCGACTTCAACGACAAACTACGGAACTGATTTTGATGAAATTTCCATGGGACCAATCTGAAAGTATATCCTTTCAAACAAAAAAAGAATTTTCCAAATCGGTTTATAATGACAGAGATCTGATGTAACAAGTATCTATATAATAAAAAAATAACCACCGAATTGATAACCTTCTCCTTTTTTGGAAGTCGGTTAATTAAACAAAAGGCGAATTAAACAACAATAATTAGATCAGCAGGCCTAGACAAAACTATCAAGCTATAAGCGTAGATAAAGTTAAAAATGTATATAGCATGGCAAGCATGGTCTTAACGAATCGATAGTAGATAGTAGTATCTCATCTGGCCCAGACACTTTCTACAAACGTTATCAATAGTAGACAAGTTTTAAATGTGAGGGATTGACATGAAAATCATGCTAATCTATCACGAATAAAAAGGTCTCTTGACTTCTCTATCTTGTACCACGTCCTAAAGGACGGGCGTTCGCTGTCGACATTTGGCTTATCGCAGTTCCTCACTTACTCAACCTTTAATGTACCTATTGTTGACACATATTTATACCTACTTATATGCCCACAACTCCAACCGTTTGAAACACAACTAAAAAGAATTTGTAAAATCTGAGAATTATTTTGTTTCAGGTACGTTCGAGTGGGACAAAATCAAATTACGCGATAAAACAGTAATTGGGGAAAAGGTAAGTTAAAAAATCGTCAAGTGAAAAATTTCGCTCTCCGAGGCCACTACTCGATCCTAATTGTACAAGGGTTAGAAAAAGAAAAAAGATCTTGAATCTTCAAACACACACACACACATACACATATAAAAATGCTACAGGACAAAAAATATATAATAATAAGTAAGACTGAAACTATAATAACAAGTACAACATAATAAAAATTATGATGAGTATAATTATGTTCTTATAAAGATAAGTACAATATAATACTGAACAATACAGCCTCAAAATATAGAAATATAGACAGACTACCTTCTGCCCTACCCTGCCTTCTACATCGAATGGAAAGAATCAGAAATCAGAAATTCAGATTGGAAAGAATCCAAAAAACCAAAGACGTGCTAATCTTATAACATCTCCTTTGTGCCATTTTTTCTGCTCGCATTTTCAATTATAGAGGAATGAAAGAACTGATGCTAATAAAGAGCTTCATTGAAGTATTAATTATTAATGTTTAATTAAAAGAAGTCTTTAAATCTTTCAAAGCTTTTCCATAATGAAGAACTTTCTGATACAATCTGTTCATAAGGTCAATTAGTTACAATTTAGTACCTACTGATGATAGCTCAGTGGTTGTAAGGCTACCTTCCGTAAGATCTCTGGCCTTATCATCATCATCAGCTTTAGGTATTACGTTCCGGGATACCGGCTTTCTCTCACAGAGAAAGTGTGGGTCATAACCCACCAATTGGGCCAAGTCTGGCTTGGTGAACCTCACGTTGTCCTCGAATTTTGTGGTTCTTGGGTTTCCTCACTATTTTTTCCTTCACATTTATATAAGTCATTGGTGAGGGGCCGAGCCGAGATTGTATACCATGTTGCGTAGGATTGAAAGTCGCACAAGTTCCCGCTCGCTCTAGTGGGGCATATTACTAAGATGCAATTTATTTATTTATTTATTTCTTGCATACATACATTTAATACAATGGAGTAGGTACCTAATAATTTGTATAATATCTTAATTTTCCTTGCATACATAATTTCTTCAAGGCATGTACTTATTGTCTGTATATCACCTCTTCATAAATAACGTCTTTCTCTTTTGTAAACGTAATTAATTTTGCAAGGTCGTTCGTATTCGAACGATGTTATTTATTTTGGATTTGAAGTCAAGTTTTAATCTTTAGCTAACAAGCTACTTCGTTCTTTGTATCTTCAAGCACTAGTTTTGAATAAAACACGAAGTTTGATTCTTAAGAAACTTACGATGTTTTCAAACATCAGATTAGTTCTTGAAGTACGGAAACGTATTGATTTGAATCAATTAGAAAGTATTAGTTGTTATTATTAACTTGATTAACTAAGTTACCTTGATTAATTAAGTTAAACTAAGTACAGATTCAACGAGAGACGATCTAGCGTTAGAGGTTCAAGGGTTTTAAAAATGATTCTCTTGAGGATCAGAACTGGGAAGACATGATCTCGGTGCACCTATAGAGTTGAAAGCTAAAGACATATATACATAGTTGTATAATTATGTATGTGCTTCTCATATCATTTTAATGAAATAAAATCGGTTAAATAATTTTGGTGATCTTCGACTTGAAAGTTTGTATGAAACGCCGTGAGGTGTAAACGTTCTTAATAAAGGCTTCAGGTGCATGCTTTAATATCACTTAAATTGTCCCTAAATGATTTAACAAAGCCAGTCCTGTTAACCATTTGGCACGGAATTTTGGACATCTCGACCGTATCTCAGACAATGCTTGTTAAAACGGAACGCATCGTTTCCTTTCACGTTACAATAGCATAATATATATTATACAATATACATTTATGCAAAGCGTATCAGTATGGCGTAGCGTGCAAATTTAAATCACGCACACAAACCCACAAGCACTTTTGTAATTCCACTAAACTCGCCGAACAAAAAACCTAATACTAATTATTTTCACTGTCTCTTTCCAATGAATAACATTAGTAAGGGGTGGAAGATGTTTGAATCTCCTACAGGCCGTAAAATGTACAGTAGTTAACAATAGTTAGTATGTATGCGTGATTTGTATACACCAAAATATTTACATCACAAAAATTTCGTTTCCGGTTAACGAACCTGCGTCTTCCGGCTATCCGGGCCAGACGCATAACCAACTAGACTATGGGAGCAATCGATGTTGACTGCGAAATTCTTGAAATGATGTATTTCTTTCCGGCTTCCAAACCTTATTTGTGTGAACATCCGCTAGTGTCGGTTAACACTATAAAATACATTTCATAAAACTATTATACACCGTCGAGAAGAAGGGCAAGAAACTCGACGGCGGAGTCAAGCTTGGTCCCTACAACCCAAGCTTATCTATCGGACGAATAATCTTCGTCCTAGTGGACGATGACTTCTAATTTGGTACTCAATACCAATGCCGAACACTGAAGGTCTACCTGCACCAGCATAAGAACTGGTGCTAGGATTTGAAAGCTCGAGCGAGCTCAGCGCGGCTGACACATCGGCCGCGATGGATCCGCCCAAGATATGCCGAGGGCGGCGACGACGGACCGTGCAGGTGGATTAATTTGACAGATCTTTAATACATTCCATTCCTTTCTCGTGTTCTTATTTGGAAAAAGAGAGAGAAACAATAAATGTTTTTTTGTGGAAAAATAAATCTTTTATAAAATACTTAATTCCACGACTATCCTTGGTATGCAATAAAGAATGTTGTGATGCAGTATAAGAATATAAGATTTGCAAGATAGCCATTTCTGAAAAGCGTCAATATCCTTACTATGTATGCGTTTTCTGATGTATTTAAAGCGCATCGCTTAGCATACAATAGAGGCGAACTAGGATCGTTGGCATGCCACCAACATTCATACATTTGCAAGACAAGTTAATGTGAGAACGCATTCTGTGCGTAATTGTATGTTGTTGTGTGTAGTAATTGTTTAATACCATGATTTGTTTGATGGCTCAGTGGTAAAAAAATTGACCACATAATAATTATAATTGAAACAGTAATCAGTGAAATAACTGGGCTTATGAGACTACCTATAATTTCTCAGGGCAACGAGCTCAGTGCAATGTCGCGCAGGCGTCTGTGTTTCTAAGTTCTAAATGGCACTGCAGTTGTAATGGACTGGAGTTACGCTTTCTATCAAGCTAACGTCCCGCTCGTCTCATTATTCGGGGGGGGGGGGGGGTGTTAGACGACTAAGCATTGGCTCCACCCAATTCTCCAAGGTCATAAGGAACGATTGCATAGAATAACAAAATTGTAAGTGTTTGTAGCATAATGCCAGCCAGAACTTAAAACACAAAGGTCTGTGTGGCACTGCATTGCGCTTGTTATCATATTATACTGGGCTTATAGTAATACAAGCCCAGTAATTTTACAGACGTCTTTCCTCATCAATCCGGAACACGGCAATGCTTGAACGTTACTGGTTGGCGGCAGACTACAAGACCAAAAGTTGGGCCAAGCAGTGGTAGGTACCTATCCAGACGGACACCAGCAAAATAGTCCTACCACATACACTCCTCTATTCAATACCAGTTCTATATCAAAATTCCAAAGCATAGGTTTAGGTATATTGTGTCATACGCATTTTTTTATCGACCTACTGCTCGAAATACGTCAGCTTTGAAGGTCGCACTGAATAAGCTATATCATTGTGTCTGACACCGCCGCTGGAGACATTTAGACGCTGCTCATCTTCTGATTGGCAATTTGTCGAGGCTTCCATCGCTCGGTGGGGCATTCACGATTTATATATGACAGTAGTTCATTTGGTTTGTGACTGGTTTTTGAGAAGACAGGTTTAGTGCAGACTTTTTTATACTATTGAGTAACAAGACGAACAGAAACAACGGCCTGCGCGGTTCAGCAGTGTGCTCGTTACATTATACATCAGTATTAAGTCTTAGAGGCAGCGTAGACGCTTATGCAAACGTACGTTTGCTTGTCAGAATAACAACGCTTTTGCGTCAAGCGCGCATTTCGAGTATCACGAAATCCGCCCTTGACGCAAAAGCGTTGTTATTCTGACAAGCAAACGTACATTTGCATAAGCGTCTACGCTGCCCCTTAAGCCCGATCTTTCAATTGCACGTTAACGAACTTATAGCTATTGAATCAGTAAATTTTCCTAATGTTTAGTAGGTTTATTACCTGTTTGCTTTGCAATTTCATTCCGTCCTTAATTACTGTTATATTGATTACTATTTTTTATAGTTTAGACATGTTTGGTTTTTGTCCAGTGATCACTATGTTTAATGTTAGTAAATACATACAATGCATTTCACCAACCCTACCAAAATCAGTCTATGCATAAATTTGACTCTGCTTGTTGTTGATACCTACATCTAACTAGTTTCTCAAAAAGGAGATGTCTCTTTTTTTCAGGATTCCGGAAGGACATGTCAAGGTCAAAGATTTTTAACATGTCCATATTATCATATGGGATACGTTATCAGTTATCACTCTACAAATAGGTACCATAACATGAAACAACCTACCCATGAAATCATTGATTTCCGGATTTTTTCCTTAATACCTTTTGTATTGTATGTTCCTTACTTTGCAATAAAAAAATAAGTATGTGAAAAAATATTTAATGTAAAACCTGGATCTTCTCCTTTTATTAATTTACGTAATACTACAGCCACAGTAGAAACATAAAAGTAGGTTATCTTCATTGAACAGTACCTACTGAAGGTGATTTGTATGTGTGCGTGCCAGTACGTGCACACAGCACACCACAAGGATCTCAGACAGCCACTACTACGCCGTGAATAAATGTTATCCTTGTGGTGCGTATAAACTGGCAGACAAACACACAAGGCGGTTTTGGAATTCAAATAACAGGACCTATTTTCAGTATTAAATTAAAATTATAAATATATGAGATAGAGTTTCGGGAGTTTTGTTTTGAAAATTTCATCCTCTTTAAGTATTTTTGCATCCAATTTTGCTACCACTTATAGTTTCTAAGACATCGCCTATAAACTGAAACTTAATGGATTTGTGGTCCTGAGCTGCCCCCCGTCTCCCCTTCCCTCAAAAGTGGCTTAGGTCTTGCATATACATGAATACGTTAAAAATGGGAATAGGATCGGCCTAGCGCCATATTGTGACGTCACCGCTGTATTTTTACAAAAATAATGTGTTATAGATATATTTTTTTATAAATATCGCAATAGAACACCATTTATAACAAGAACAAGTTATTATAGGTAGGCTTGATGTACAATCAACACAGAAAAACATTTTTTTTTTACAGGCTAAATGCCTTTATTAACTAGCTAATACATAAATAAACACTATATCTAACCTAACCTAACCTAGCTAGCTACAAAAACAGTTGGATAATCTACAAGCCCTAGTAGGCCTATAGATAATCCAAATGTTCTAGCTCACTACCAGTAGGAAGCGTACCCAGCATGCTGGCGGCATTGCCTAGTTGAACCGCAATGCTGATCCGTTGAGCCAAATAGTTACCAGCATTTTGGTTACGCGTCGCATCAATCAAACGCTCTGACAAAATTTTGAAAATATTATGAGCTCCCGGCCCCCACGGAAAAAAAAAATTCGACTTGAGTGAAGTTGACTAAATAGTCTTTGGCCAGTCCTATTATACGTTAAAAATAGGAATAAGATCGGCCTAGCGCCATATTGAGACGTCACCGCTGTATTTTTACAAAAATAATGTGTTATAGAAATATTTTTTTTATAAATATCGCAATAAAACACCATTTATAACAAGAACAAATTATTATAGGTAGGTATGATGTACAATCAACACAGAAAAACATTGGACTTGAGTTAAGTTTGACTAAATAGTAGTTGGCCAGTCCTATTCTTATTTTAATCGCATTGCACAAGCCGAGTTCAGTCCCGTTCCATGAAAATAACGTACTTTTCTTTTTTTACTAAGTACGCAGTTATACGCTACAGGTAAATTCAAAATCATATTCTCGCCCAACTTCGGAACAAGCTGTTTGAGTCCTCGGATCCCATTTAATTTGCTTTGACCATGCGCGATTCGAAAAAGGGAATTTCCGGCTTGTTTCTGGAACTTTGCTTTTTAACGAAACGCTGTTAATGAGAACTGAATTAAATTTGACGATGTTTGCTAGTTGTTTTCGTGGTAGCGCTTACCTTTTGCACCAGACAGGTTTTGGTCTTTGGTGGTTTGTAAGTGTTTTCCAAAGAGGAGGATGTTTAAAGTTGCAAAGGTTTCAAAGGATTTTTACGCAGCTGTTGCTATGGGTACTTTGTACGTCTGTCGGTCTGTCATAGTTTTGTAGCTCTTAGATAGAATAATGCTCGTCAAAGCATTTTTTTATACTACAAGGTAACGAGACTATCAGGCTGTTTGCTGGATGGTAAGCATAAAAAAATCTCGACAAAAATAGCTGATGAGATTGACAGCTGAACAAATTTTCTTGAATCAAAGCTTTCAAACAAACAAAAATCAAATCAAAATCGGTCCATCAGTTTAGAAGCTACGATGCCTCAGACATACACATTCAACTTATAACGACCCTCCTTCTTTGCTTCGGCGGTTAATATATAAAAGCGAAAGGTTACTCAGAGTAAACACGTTCGGTATTATCACAAAAAAATTAAACATACTTCAAACTTATGTTAAACGACGTTTAACGTAACATGCCTTAGTCGCGTTTTAAATATGAGCAACCACAAATCCTGATTTAAGTAATGTCTAACCGTTGTCGAACTCAATCTACTTGACCTATGAAACCATCGAGATACTAACCTCAAGACGTGCAGTGACGTTTGGTTTGCACGAAATAAATTCCACTATTTTTGCCCTCTGATTGGGTAAGCCACAGCCTCGCGCTGATTCCCCGTGCGCTGATCCGCTGAGCGCTGATATACATTATAGCAAAATCAACACTTTGTTGTGGGATCGGATAGTACAGTATTTCATCTCTCGGGGTTAGTATCTCAATGTATGAAACTGAAACTTGGCAGATTGTAGGTAGTTTATAGGTAGGAGACGTCAACTAAGAATTGATTTTGCGACAGGGCCAAATAAAGGGCTAAGGGCTTATCGTAAATTTATATGAAAGTCTAAAACTATTATCCGTGCGAAGCTGAGGCAGGTCGCTAGTAATTCCTATATTATCGAGTCACAGCGAGTTTCCAGTGACATTACATTCCATAGTAAAAATATCCGAATCAAAAGTTCTCGAGTGTAAATTTTGTTCAGTTAACAACTTCTGGGCTGCTGGACTTCTCAATTCAGAAGCTTTTTGTGTTTTTGTTTGTGAAATACGAGTGAATTCGTGAAATACCAGTTTTGAATGGGTATTTATTTTATTCCTCTTTGCTGTGCCATCTAAATTCTCTGTTGAGTTTTATTGGATAACGATAGGAGAGTTTGCTTGATGGTAAGATTAACGTCAGTCCATTGCAATACCAATCAGAACTTAGAAATCAAAAGGTCTGTGCGGCACTGCAGTGCTCTCCTTACCACTGACTTAGCTCACAATGCTTGCACATTCCTGATTGGCGGCAGACTACACCAGTGCCAGTGAAAGTCCCGTCAAAATCGGTCCAGCCGTTTCGGAGATTACCCGGAACAAACTGACAGACAGACAAAAAATTTAAAAATTGTTTTTGTTATAGGTACCGTATATACTTTCATACGCATTTAGTAAAAATCTGTTTTGATATTACAAACAGACACTTCAATTTTATTTAGTTGTATAGATGTACCTATAGATTAGAATAGATACTATTTTCCTCGTTTAGCCTCAAGCAAACAAAAGCGACAAGTGTTTTTGTGGGATCGAGATGGTTTCCCAGAAATTAATCTTTAAAAAGCCTTCGCTGGTTCGACAACAATTATTTATGTCGGTTTTCGCCCCCACCCTTTACAACCCTGAACCCTTCATTATTTTTCTCCGAATTCCCTTCAGAAAGTTAATTTTTCCTTGTTAATTGTTTTGGCTCTGTATCAGAGTTAAACACTTACGCAGTAGGTAAAGTTGAGACGGGCAATTTTTAGAAAACTAGCTATTTCCGCTTCTATGCACGTGGGGAATCCGGATACAATATATTCCCTAGAAGCTGGTACTCAGAGATAATGTCGATTCTTCTTATTGATAGAATTTTCAGAATCGAACCAGCAGATTCAAGAGATTATGACATAACAAACAAAAAGTAAAAACGAACTTTTACCTCTTTATAATATTAGTAATTATTATAGATAGAGATTATGGTACGGTCGGATTGCAAGATTTTTTCACCATAATTCTATTTTTTTTTACTTATCTATTTTTATCTATACTACAACTAAATACCTCTACCTATCTGTTTGTAATATCAAAATAACACATTTTTACTAAATGTATATGAAAGTATATACAGTACCTATAACAAAACAACCATTTTTAAAATTTCTGTCTTTGTGTGTTTGTCTGTTTGTTCCGGGTAATCTCCGAAACGGCTGGGCTGATTTTGACGGGACTTTCACTGGCAGATAGCTGATGTTACAAAGAGTGACTTAGGCTACTTTTATTTTTGAAAAAGTATTAGAGTTCTGCGCAAAAAAATAAAAACCATGAAATGCAATATCTCCACGCGGATGAAACCGCGGGCTAGAAGAAAATATTTATTTAGCGCGCATTGAAACATAAGTACCTAAGGAAACATAATATAAAAGAAGGACATGTTAACAAATTAAATTAGGCTATACTTAAATAACTAAGAATGGTCGAACTAAGAATGTATCAAATGATGCTACTGTTGTGTTTTTATACCATGGTATAATGTTGTGCCTTGGATCGTTTCTGTAAAATATTCGAGAAGTTAATTGGGACCGGTCTCTGAAATATTTAGGGTTTGAGGTTTTTTTAACGCCAGTACAGGGGCTGGCTTCGTTTTTTGAGTAATTAAAGTTTTATTCTTGGAGTCAAAATGGCGGAGTAAATCGGGAGACACCGGAACACAAGATATCAGATCTTGTTAAAAAATTGAATAAAATCTCGGCTTACTTTACAAAAAAAATAAATGTGGGTATCTTTTTTATGTAAAAAAAATATAAGCAAAGTTTAGTGATTAGCAGAGAAGAGATTACTTTGTTTAAATTTTGTAAGTTGGGACATATCACTTTCAAATGTCTATTCCTATTTGAGGTAACATCCTAGATATAGTCTACTTGTATGGTATCACTTTGTGCCGTTCAAAAAGATCGTGTCAAACGAACACATAGTATTGAGTAATCGAAAACGCTGTACCAAAAAGAGCACTCAAAGTTAGCAACGTTTCAAAAGTACCCTTTGAGCGCTTTTTGGAAAAAAATACTTTCCCTGCCAGAGAGACGCTTTAGTGTGAATTCGTATGAGCCGAATTTCGCTTTTTCGAACAGAATTTTGCACGCTCCTTGGTATCACTTTTATACATAAAGTTGCTGAGTTTAACTTGGTTCTAAGGGCACGACTTTATAGAGGTTTGCTCGTGAAGCCTGCCGCCAAGCAGTAGTGTGCAAGCATTACTGTGTTCCGGTTTGATGAGCAGAGTATCCAGTGAAATTACTGGGCTTATGAGACTTAATACCTAATGTCTCAGGGTAACAAGCGCACTGCAGTGCCGCGCAGGCCTTTGTGTTTCAAAGTTCTGGGTGGCACTGCAATTGTTATGGGCCGGCGTTATGCTTACCATCAGGCAAACGACCAGCTCGTCTCGTAACCAAATAACATACAAAAGTTACTATGACAATATTACAATTTTGTAAGCTAAAAAGTCTGCTATATTTTAATAAGCTTGAAAAGTTATAACCTGAATGCTTCGTCCAATTAGGTGGACAGCGTGGTTTGTCGGCTGGTAATATAGTACAGTTTTTTTTTACAACGTCAAATAATGTATGCTATATACAAGACTAACTCTTCTGCGAGTGTCCGTTTGGGTGGGTGGGTACCATCGCTTTGCTTATGTAGTCTGCCACCAAGCAATGTGCAAGCATTATTGTGTTCCGGTTTGATGAGCAAATTAGTCAGTGAAATCACTGTAGTCTCAGGGTATACTATACTATCGCTCGCTATAAAGCGAGGTCTGCTAGATGGAGCTACGGCTTGTAAGCCGGATAAAATCAAAAACCTATTCCAGCCAATCTTCATTTCCAAGGTCATTCGGAATAAAAGCCAAAACATGCAAAATTTCACATGTATTTTCATACAATCCTGTTTCTACTCATGCCAATCCAAACGATTACAATCCATACTTAATATTATAAATGCGAAAGTGTGTTTGTTGGTTTGTCCTTCTTTCACGCAGTAACGAAGCAACGGATCGACGTGATTTTTGGCATATATATAGTTTATGGACCGGAGAGTAACATAGGCTACTTTTTATCCTGGAAAAATTCACAGTTCCTGTGGGAACGCGGGTGAAAACCGCGGGCAGAAGCTAGTTAATATATAAAACACAAAAAAAATACCTACACAAAGATCGTGTTACCAAGAATCAGCAAATAAAAAAGCGTGCTGAAATGGAGAGTTTCCTCTAATATTGGGAAACGAAAACGCTATTTTTATCCTATAAAAGGATTCGGTTGTTAGCACATTACACAATCAATTTGCGTTAAAAAGAGAAATAGAAGTTTCCAACATTCGTACCATTTAATAAATAATAATAAAATATTAATTAACTTCATTAAATTCTTGAATACGTTGGTTTTCTTGCGATTAGAATAAGTAACAGTCGTGTTATGATGACTACTTGCTTGACGTCAATTCTGGGGGTAAATAAACCCGCATGGGTTTTTCTATTAGACATTAACAAGGCAAGCAGGTCGTTTGCCTGATCGTGAGCATAACGCTGGCCCATAAAGAATCTAAAAAGCATACTTCCACCTCCTGGCGCCATTCATCAGAACCTTGACACTAAATACAATCTATTGGACTCGTTAAAACGAATCATATGAGCCCGAACTCGAAGGGTTCACTTGTAGAAACTGAAGAGTTCCGCTTACCAACTCTGACTCCAACATCAGACCAGCTCGATGATACCAAATTATTGTCATCCAAACTACATATATTTCGATACGACAATTGGAAGTAGATTAAAACTAACTTCCAAGTTCCATTACATTAGTTACAAGAATCTAATAAAATGGTGTAAGAATAGACCTGTATCAATTTCAATGGGGAGCTGCACTGCTTACTTATCCCGCTAGGTGGCGCATTATCGCTGGTGTTGTTTCACTATGAAACATAATTCAAAATTTTTGTAAGTAGACAAAAAATCGTCTTAGGAATAAAGTATGCCTCTGTAAAGTGAAATTCAATGTAAATATAAAGGTACCTAACCTACACACGTTTCCCTTCGGACGAGAAAAATAGAAACTGTGGATCAAAGCATAGCTCATCAAAAATTATTGGAAACCAATTATTCTTGGTTATGTAGTGACCATTTCAAATGTAATGGTGTTTAAGACGCGAGCATGTTTACTGGTTATAGTTTAATTCATTAACCCTCAAAGTAAACATCAATGACAAGTACCAGCGATGGTGGCGCCATCTCAGATTAGCTTTGCCTGTGCCTCCCCATTACGCAATATTACTTGCGATGTAATACACCAATCATTGGTTCAATGTACGTTGTGAGTGCACTCGAGTGGGCTTCCACATTGTTGCATTGAAAATTGGAGCGTGTGAAGTATATGTTTTTTTTTAATGTTATTAGGTAACGAGACGAGCTGATCGTTTGCCTGATGGTAAGCATAACGCCGGCCCATAACGATTGCAGTGCTACCCAGAACTTTGAAACATAAAGGCCTGCGCGGCACTGCAGTGCGCTCGTTACCCTGAGACATTAGGTATTAAGTCTCATAAGCCCAATAATTTCACTGGATACTCTGCTCATCAAACCGGAACACAGTAATCCTTGGCGACAGACTTCACGAGCAAAGCGGTGGTAACAACCCAGACGGACACTCGCAAAAGAGTTAGTCCTCCCACTAACAAAATGTTTGGGGTAACATAAATAGCGGAAAACGGAGGATATTATGTTGAGTGTTCTGTTTTATTTATAACACTAGCTACTGCCCGCGGTTTCACCCGCTCGTAGATGTTGGATTTCATGGTTTTTATTTTTTTTGCACTGCGTTATGCTTACCATCAGGCAAACGACCAGCTCGTCTCGTTACCAAACAAAATTAAAAAAAAACTTGTAGATAGGTACAAACTTAACTTAATTGGGATATATTCATAAAACACTAGTGCGGTAAAGTAAAAAGTACGTGTAAGTAATTAAATATCATGGATTACGAGCCTAAAGGTGAGGTAATACGACTCAATTTATGAGTAAGTGTGTTAAAAAGTTGTTTATACTGAAATTAATGCAAACACATACAATATACATATAAACACACAATTTCTACGTAATGATGTAGATATACTAAAACGGAGTTCAGAAGCTTCCACAGAATCTCAGGCCAGATTCTTGTAAACAGATTCTAGTTACATCAAAGATATTCAATCTCGTATTTGCATAGCTCTTGCCTATTCAGTAGCACACAAAACAACTAAAACTAGTTATAGAGCTTCCAGAATATTCTATGCACATTGCCTTTCTACCTTCCTAAACAACTGGTTGAACGTAGATAGTTAAATTTAGGTTTGAATTTGATTAAGTATACATGAATCGTCAACGTCATCTGCCGGAAGATGTCCATTGATGAACATAATCGGTCTTACCACAAAAAAAGTAAACGTACCCTAAATAAACACACATAAGTTAAACATACATAAATATGTGTCAAACAACGTTCAGCTTCTACACATGCCTTAGTCACGTGTTTAAATATGAGCGACCACAAATCTTCATTAAAGTAGTGTCTACCCGTTGTCTAACTCCATTCTGTTGTGACATTGCTAATCATTTTAGAAATTTTTTTAAACACTATCTATCTAAACCGGCTTCTAAAACTGCTTTTTTTGTGGTAACAGGGATGTTCAGCAATGGATTGTCCTTAACCAAGCTTGTACGTCTACAATCCACACATTAGGTTATAAAATTGACTGAGGAGAATGCTGTTGTCCATACCCTGCATATTCTCTTAGCCGGCTATTACGACACGTACGGGAGGAGATGGGGTGGTAGGGGAGACCAGGGATGAACGTAACAATTATCAATTTTCTCGTAATAGCTCACAGACCTTTTTGAATATCAAAAATTTCTTATAATATCTTTTTGAATTTTAAAAAAATATTACTATCGGCGAAACTATCTCTTTATATTTTTCACCGTAATTTCTGCTAACAGCTGGATAAGGAATGTTCAGTCCATGCTCTAAATATCTATAGCTTTGAGTATTTTCTGTATTTTGAGGTTTATGGTTCCAGTTGCAGTACTTTCTAGTCAAGCATGCTACGCTTTCGACCGCATCGTCTCTTACCATCAGGGAGATTGCGGTCAAAGCCTATCAAATAAGTATAAAAAAGTTACTCCACAAAGCAAACGCAATAAAAAGCAGACATATTGTTGCAAAAATAGAAAAAGCTTTCTCCTGTAAAGCATTTTTTAGATATTCCTCTACTCATTACTCCTGAAGTCCTACCTCACCTTTTCCCCGCTATTTCAACATTCAACGGGGGCGTTCCCGCCATTTTCAAGCCTGTTCGTTTTTTTTTTATTTCCAGCCAGCGCCCTTTTACAACAGGCAATTGTCTTTTTTCAATTGTTGTGTTCTGCGTAGCCTTTGTTCTGGAAACTTCGGACACGTTTTTAATAGCGCCTATAGTTTTTCCGGCTATTGCAAAATCGGAAACTCTGATATTTTTTCAGGTGATTTTGCTCGTTAATGATTCTTAAATGGTTTCTTATACGTACGAATGATGTAAACACAAGTAAGAACAAGGTAGTAAGTTAGTTCAGGGCGTGTGTAAATACCTACTTATACTAGAGCGTCTAACCACAAAAAACTTAAGCACACTTTAAACACGTGTTAAACAGCATCTAACGCAAATGCTTTAGTCACGTGTTTAAATCTTGATTTAAGTAGCGTCTAACCGTTGTCTAACACCATTCTGTTGTGACATTTCTATTCATTTTAGACATTCTTCAGACACTGTCTATCTAAACAGGCGCCTAAAAGACGTTTTTTTTGGTAACACGGTAATTTTTTTAAATCCAGAGGGTATAATAGCGTCCACTAAAAATTGGCTTCCCCCATGAAGGGGTAATTTTGTCATAATACACCACGCTGGCAGGTGTCTTGTTGATTGCAGTATATTATGATATTTACCGAGGAAAATGCTGCTACCAATTCCCGTTCCCTGAATATTTCCTAAGCCCAAAGCTCATCTAAAATAGTTTCAATAAGTATTGAATCACGACTCTGTATATATCCATCGAGATACTAACCCCGAGAGAGGAAATACCGTACTATCCGATCTCACAACAATGTATTGATTTTGCTATAATATATATCAGCGCTCAGCTTATCAGCGCACGGAGAATCGGCGCGAGGCGACGGCTTAGCCAATCAGAGCGCATTATGTCTAGGCAAAAATGGTGGAATTTATTTCGTGCAAACCAAACGTCACTGCACCTCTTGAGGTTAATATCTCGATGTCTAGACCCTTCCATTAGGCATATAATAGTTAAGTGGTACCATCTAATTGGCACATTGTACAAAGCTGTATGTCGTTTAAGTGCTTGACGGTGGATACTGCACTAATTTATTGAGAAAATGTGGTCTAAGTGACAAGAGGTCAAGTTATGACATATTACTTATCCTCTATTTTTTCCGACTGGCGACTGACTGGCTGACTGACTATATTTTTTTAAGGATTTCCTTCGAAAGGAGGGTACATAATATCAGAAAACAGGCAATGTTTTTGGAGAGTATGTATTATGTATGTCCATTTCTTTTGCACGCTTTGTACCCCAAACGGTTTTACGCATTTTAACATACTTACCTATTATAAGTATAACCAAATGTGGGAGCGACATAGGGTATATTTTCTATCTGTTTAGTTTTTACTACGCAGGCAAGGTTTTATTTTGTTTTTGTTTTAATGATTAACGAAGTTTCAACGAGTCGTAGCTGCCAACTAGATACTCTAATACTTAGACGGAATTTTATATGGTGTATCTTAAATTCTTTACTAACGTCGATCGTGCTCATATAATTTAGTTGGTTAAACCGTAGTCTGGATTACTAGAATCGTGGGTTCATTCCGTTGGCAGCGTAATTTTTGAGACATACGTATATGTACATACTTACGTAAACTTTAAGATTCATTTACAAGACCAAAAACATTGATAAGTTTATTTCCAAAATAAAACTAGAATCAAATCTTTTACGGTTGCAAAAAATTAGGTACATATTCCTTTGAGCACTAAACATAGCAAAAGACCTCATATTTTGGGACTTCGCAGCAACTTCTGAAATACAACGAGGTAAGAAGTTAATAGAATATACGCCTGCAGGATTTCATTAGACTCTTACATCTTACACCAAAACCTCCCGACCTCTTCCTTTAAGTGCTCCAGCATTTATTGGCAATAAACGGGCTCAACTAACCAGAAACTATACCGGATACCGGGACCCCTATATTTATGCTAAAAGGTACCGCTGAAAAATTGGGGTAGCCCACATTAGATTACCCTTATTAGCAGTCTGATTTGTGGGTACATGGCTTATAAGGGTTATTTATAGCGCATTGATTTTGAGCTTACGTGATGTGGAGATATACGATGCTGAAAATGAGGGTAGTCCTTCCATCTTTGTGACATAAGGCCAGCTTTGGAATGGGAATTTTAAAGACACCCAAATGCTTCTTGGCTTGACTGTTGTGTTTAGGTACCAGATGGTAAGGATTACTCTTCTGCGAGTGGCTGGGTAGGTATCACCGCTTTGCCCGTGTAGTCTACTGCTAAGCAGTAATGTGCAAGCTTTGCTGTATTCCAGTTTGAGGCGGAGTATAGGCAGTGAAATTACTGGGCTTATGAGACTTAATACTTAATGTCTCAGGATAACGAGCGAACTGCAGTACCGCGCAGGCCGTTGTGTGTTTAAAGTTCTGGGCGGCACTGCAATTGTGATGGGCTGGCGTTATGCTTACCATCAGGCAAACGACCAGCTGGTCACACTTAGTAGTATAATAAAAAAAACTGCTGTGTTACGACAACAATAAAATTGTTGTCGGTTAAACGTGGCTTCTAAAGCACGGTAGAGCTCAGTTGTAACTACAAAACGGTTGTCCATCCAAGGACGAAATACGTAATAATACAGTTAGTATTAGAAAAAGTACTTATTAAAAAAATATAAATAAATAAATGGTCCAAATTCTTATGTCGATGTCATAGTCTTATGGAATTTATATCGTGAGTCATTGTTGTTTTTAGATTAGACAAAAATCTTCATTCTTATTTACAGTAAATTACATAATAAGTACATAATGTACATAATGTACGACTAAGAAGAAGTATGATACAGTTTACACACCAAATATAAAGTACGAAAACAATGTGGATACATTATTGTTCCCTACTTACATAATATTATGTACATTGTACATACTAAAAAAATGTGTGTTGTGCTTATTCTTGTGGCTAAAAGACGTTACTACCAGACACAACCTTTGAAAAGACCTGAGTTTGATGTAAATTCAGTTTGTTTTCATACTTTTTTGTTATTAGTTTGGCAGCTCATAATTACACATATTATTATTATATGATAAAGGAATGTTTCTTATCTTATTACACCTAATAGTAGTATATAATACCTACTTAAAATTTCTATTATACATACATTATACTTTCCAAAATATGGATTTAATCAAATTACCAATTTGATTTTAGCCTTCTTGGGTTCTTTTCTGTTAGAAGAAAAACAATCATAAACAAATAATATGGGAACAAAGGGGCGAGAATATAGTTCTAAACGCCGTCAAAGGATGGCGTTACTGTAGGCACCTCGGTATCTAGTTATGCCCTGTCCTTGTCACACTTAGGCATCTCGCGTATAGCTATCCTAGTCGACACAAAATTATTTTTATCATGTCCTTGAATTCACAAGATAAAGAAATTATTTTTCTGTGAATCACTTGTAAATATAGATTAATAGCATATTCGAGAGCAAAAAGTGAAAAATATTGCGATATTTATGACTTATTCAAGAAAAGTCGTGCATCGCGCAAGTGAAGTTTTTTCTCCGCGCAGCCTGTGTAGAAGATTTGTCGAGCGGTAGTCGGGGAGTCCGTGTCTACACAGTGAGACGGTGATTGGGGGTTAGAGCCGTTCTAATTCTACCCCTATTGTTGAAGCAATGAGCTATTGAGGTTTAAATATGCAATTGTGGAAATACGTGGCGGCGAAAAGCTGCAATTTGAGACGGCATGTTGCCGGCTATATGGATACGCTAACGCGATATATGCCCATTCCGAGGGAAAACAGTTCAAGAGGTCAAACTCATAGAAGCAACGAGGCCACGGGTCCTCAACTACACTGCTGTAGACGATTCGACTCTCTTTTAGATTTTTTTCAACAACTACGTTTTATTTGGTTAACAAAAAACATTTCGAATTTTCTATTTATGTCTTGGTTCACGCAGTCCATTTTTATCGCTTTAATTAAGTATACCTATAGTATAATTAATATTGTTTGTTTATTACATAATATCAAATATTTTATTATTTATTTTATAAGGTGCATTAATTTAAGTCGTTACATAATGCTTAGTAATACTTGCTATTTCAACGTTGTCACAGCAGAATAAAATTACAACAGTATTGTACAAGTATTTTATCTAGGTATGTACTTATGTCTCAATTTACTAAGTAACAGATAAGTATATAGCCGATAATTATTATGAAACTATCTTTAGTTTCAAAATAACAATCTATAGTCAATAATTAATAGTTTCAATATAATAATATACTTATCTGCTTATGCTTATTTATATATAGCTACCTATCTGTTACTTAGTAAATTTAAACAAAAGTACGTACCTAGATAAAATAATTTGACTTACCTTATACTGGGATGGTAGAGATTTATTGTCTTACATTTATTATTTATACTTATTGTTGTAACGAAAATTATAGATAGATAAACGCTTTATCACAGATAAATACAAAACCAACATAAAAATATTACAATAAGTGCTACAATGGGCGCCCATATCGCTGAAAGCGATCTCTACCAGGCAACGTTTGAATGGAAAAGATTTAATGAAATCGTAGAGTATGAATATTTTTGCAATATTACCTTATTAGTTAGTGCATAGTTGTAGAAATTTATCGTCAAATAATGGGAGACGTCCTAGCTCCTGAAACACAAATTTTACTACTTCAAGAGCCTTGGATTCATTTAAAAATTCATGTAAAAATTCTTCCTCTATAATTAATTATATTAATATAACTTTTCACTTTACTGTGTAATTAATATTTTAAAATTAGAAATTTGTAACAAGATTTTACAGACAGTTTGATCTGCATTCACAGATTTTAGTAAAAATTTACCGTCACTAAGAAAATGGGCAGTTTACGTATACAGAAACAATCGATCCTGTTTCTTATATGGACTAAAAGAGTCTACCCAAGACTCTACAGTAATTTCCTACAAAATGTATGGGTTTTTGCGATTTCTGATATTTCTTGTACTCTTAACCTCACTTGGTTCGGTAGAGTCTTTTTATCCCTATAAGAAATAGGATCGATAGGCATAAAAAAAATCTAGATATTTTCCAAAATCTGTAAATGGGAATCAAAATCTTTTTAAAAGTTAGAGTCAATGTTCTTAGAACGTTTTTCTGTAGCTCCAACGGTAAGGGTAACAGAACTTACCCTTACTGCCTCGTCTAAAAAATGCACCCTGTATACCTAATAGAAACAGAAATAGGCATTAATAATAATCAATTTTTCAAAACCAAATTATGATAAATGAAGTCATGTAAACACTTTTAATATCAACAGCGTAATCATTACGACATTTCGAACCTAAAGGGTCTAAAACCGGTCCGTTAACTTTCTGCCCGTGAGACAATTTGGACGACCGGCGACCGGTCAAAATACCGGTTTACGACATTCACCAAAACTCGACTGCTTTTTAACTGGCACAAGGTTACTTAAGTCAAGGACAAGAGTTCAATTTCTGGACTTATTTGTATTTGTCACTATGTCGCCTCGGGGCAAAACCCACCCTTGCTTACATAGTAGTACTTGCTAGTCCATGCTCAAGTTAAAAATCAGTCACCAACTCTATTGCTGTTTTCCGGCAGCGTCACAATTGAGATCCAGTTCTAATCAAGGTTTATTAACATATCCGCCATTTTCGACCTCATTGTCGTTTAAGATTAGGAAACTTAGGGAGTAAAAAGTAATTAAATAAATAAAATTTAAAGTATAATACAAGAGTTGTGTTATGTATAAGACAATCCATATACTTACAGCCTTACTAATAAATACTGTATAGCAGCTGAATAGTTACTTACCATGTTACCCCCAAAATACACTTTTAGATGCCTGTTTTGCTAGACAGTGTCTAAAGATAAACTCAAAAATTATTAGAAATGTCACTGTTCGTGTAAACCGTATGTTTCCTTCGATTGCCCAGCAAGCACACTGGTTCCAGACTTTCCCTGGTTAGAATTTGTTCAGGATTACCGTTCCCCCAAATATGAGCCAACCACTTACCTTGAAACCGCTGAACTCCGGCGCCGGGACTCCGTCACTGTCCAAACCCTAGACACCCGGGTGTAGGCACAAAACACAAGTATATTCTTGCACAGTTTACAGGTTTATATATATATATTTCACAATAGGTCGCACAATATTACCGAACCGACGCGTTTTACAGCCGATCGAGTACTAGCGGTCATGCACCGCGGCCGGTGGCGAGTGAGTTTTCCAAAACTACCCCCAAATGCCCGTCGCTCGTTGGTATCTTCGGTTTGTGACTGACCGCATATTAAAAAGAATGATAATGCCCGAACATCCCCCCGCCTAACCAAGGCCCCCTTGGTTCCTAAATGCATGCGGGCAACCGGCAAAGTTTCGAAACAGGCCTCAAAAGGATACCATTCTGAGTCCTGACTTCCGTGACTCTAACAATCCCGTCCTTGCCCGGTAGCAGTTTAATAATACGACCGCGTTTCCAATGTAGGGCAGGCACATTATCTTCCTTTAATAAGACTAAGTCGTCTATCTTAGGAGGTTCCGTTAGCGAGGTCCATTTATACCGTTGCTGAAGCGTGTGGAGATATTCATTTCGCCACCGAGACCAAAAGTGTTGAGTCAGCTTTTGAATTTGCTGATACCGAGACAGCCGAGTCATTTTGATTTCCGTATAGGGATACTCCGGAAGTGCAACCAGAGGTTGTCCTATCAAAAAATGTCCAGGTGTTAGGACTTCAAAATCTGCGGGATCCGTACTTAGAGGACACATAGGCCGAGAGTTCATAACAGCTTCTACCTTAATGAAGAACGTAGTTAGTCCTTCAAAAGTGAGCCGAGTTTCACCCAAGACGCGACGCGCGTGTGTCTTTGCGGACTTGACCGCAGCTTCAAAAAGACCGCCGTGATTAGGGCTAGCCGGTGCATTAAACAGCCACGTCACGTTTTGCATCGTTAACCTACGTTCAATATCTGCTTGATTGTTCCGCAAGAAGATGTACAATTCTTTAAGATATTTGTCCGAACCCGTAAAATTTGTACCGCAGTCAGACCTCATCAACGAAGGCAATCCGCGACGAGAGACAAATCGAGTGAACGTCGCAATAAAGGCTTCTACTGACAGGTCGGATACGATTTCTAAATGGACCGCCTTGGTAGCTAAACAAATAAAAACACAAAGGTAGCATTTTTGTATCTTCGCATTTCGTAACGTGCTTGTTTTGATATAGAACGGTCCAGCAAAATCAGTACCGACTCCAAGGAAAGGACGCACACCCTTTACCCGGTCCGGTGGTAAGTCCGCCATAAAGGGTTGGTTTGGGCGCGCCTTTGACCGATAGCATTGAATGCACCGAAACGTAACCGACCGGGTAATACGCCGCACTGAAACTATCCAATAGAACCGTGACAATATAGCCGCAAGAGTATTTGAACCGACATGACAATGTACTTGATGATAGTATGTTACCAATAGTTCCGTAAACCGACATTTACCTGGCAATAAAATTTGATGCCTAGCTTCGTAAGGCAAGCTTGATGCACTGATTCGACCGCCGACGCGAATGATATTATCGTCATCAATAAATAAATTTAATCTCCGCAGTGAGTTTTTAATCGATTTTCCTGACTTTAAAATCCTAAACTCATCATGAAAGTGTATATTTTGGATATACCTAATGAGATGTGTAACAGCGTTCCTTCGTTCCGAAACAGTAATATTTCCAGTCATTTTCGGCTTATGTTTGCAATTGTTTCCGAACCGCAATATAAATGAAGTAACGTTTATCAGTTTCTCAAAAGAACTATACCGCTGTATCAAGTCAAATTCCGTATCTATCATACCGACATTAACTGCTATACTCTTAAGACCGGGTATCTCTGCAGGGAACTCCGTACAATCCTTCGGCCACTGGGCTGGATGTTCACGCAGCCACGGTGCATCCCACCACAACCGATGCTGTAAAAGTTCCGCTGCCGTCGTTCCACGCGATGCTACGTCAGCACAATTCAGCTCACTGGGAACGTATCTCCAGTTGATCGAGGCCACAGATGAATTTATTTGTGACACTCGATTGCCCTCAAAGACCTGGAGTTTATGTGGAGGCGTGCGAAGCCATGCCAAGACGATAGTGCTATCGCACCAACCTACTACCTCATCAAATACAACGTCTTCCTTCATTGAACTCGCCACACAATTAAGAAGAGTAGTCAGAAGCACCGCACCACTCAGTTCTAGTTTAGGGATGGTCCGCTTAGTCTTAAGTGGGGCTACTCTGGATTTAGCCATGAGTAGTCGCAAGAGCACTTCTCCGTCCGCTTGTTGTGCCCGAATGTATACTGCTGCGGCAAAACCTACCGAAGATCCGTCACAAAACCCATGCAAGGAATAACGTGCATTAGTTACCGGCTTTAAGCAACGCGGTATGGAAAGCCGTTCTAAATTAGGCAGATCCGAGACAACATCTAGCCATTGCCGAACTACGTTATCCGGCGCCGGCGCATCCCAGTCGACCTTTCGCGAGCTGTCGACACTATCAAGCAAGCTCTGTAACAACAACTTTATTTTGAAAACTACTGGGCTGATCCAACCGAGAGGGTCATACAAGCGAGCTACGAGGGACAAAAATATTTCGCCGAGTAACCGTCCGTTCAGCGGGTAAAATTAGCCGATAAGTGAAAGAATCCGATTTTGGATCCCACTGGATACCTAAAACTTTTATGAAACCATGTTCATCAGTATGCTCATTAAATAGCCGAGGAGTTTCCAAATGTTCCGAAGGTAAGTTATCCAGCAATGCCGGGTCGTTAGACGACCACTTCCGCAACTCATAGCCTGCCGAGTCCATGAGCGCCACCAGTTCATCCTTCACCTCTCGGGCTTCACTCAGCGTATCAGCCCCGCCGCTCAAATCGTCCACGTACGCGTTTCTGGCTAATAACTGCGCCGCCCGTGGATACCTGTGCTGTTCATCACTAGCGATTTGATGAAGACAGCGAATAGCAATGAAAGGACTTGACTTTAAACCGTAAGTGTTAGTCGTAAGCTCGTAAACCTGCAAAGGCTCCGTTGGAGTCGACCGCCAAAATACAAGTTGGTATTTTCTGTCATCTGGATGAACCCAGGTCTGCCGAAACATCATTTTCACGTCCGTGGTAAACACGATGCGTGGCCACCGAAAGTTGAGAATAATCACCGTGATGTCATTCTGTAACCGCTCTCCGGTATATAAACATTCGTTAAGCGAGACCCCGGTGCTGGACTTGAGGGCTCCGTCAAAAACTACTCGAATTTTGGCTACGTCTCCGGACTTCTTAAAAACTCCGTGATGAGCTAGAAAATAATGTTCATCCTCCGAATTAACATCCCAATTTGATAACGCCATGTGACCGAGTTCTATATATTCCGTCATGAACTTCACGTATTTATCTCTAAACTCGGGCTGCCTCTTCATCCGCCGCTCAATAGACAAAAAGCGCTGCAGCGCTGCCTGTCTCGAATCCCCTAACTGCTTATGGTCTGGTAAAAGTGGCAACCGTACTGTATATTTACCGTCCGCACCCCTAGTGGTTGTTGAAGTAAATAATTTTTCACACTCTATATCCGCCGGGTCTTTAATTTTAGTACTTGGAGGCTCTTCCGATCGCCAAAACCGTTCAACCGCTTCAACAAGGGTCAATAAATTATTATAGCAATTATATTCCGAATTATTTGTATCTTCCGAAGCCGGACCGAAAATAACAAAGTCAAAAATAGTTTCTAAACCGTAAGGCCCGTTTGAACCTAAGCTAACCGCCTGATTAAATATCATACCTAAAATGTCACAACCGAAAATGATATCTATTTGTGATTTATTCCAAGAACCGTTATCCGAAATATGTAACCCGCTGAAAGCTACTCCTAATCTACGAGCCAAATATGCCGTAGGATTTTTTAAAACCGCCGCCGTAACTGTTAGCAAAGGTTTGCCGGTTCTTTCCGGCCTAAAATCAATAGACACGACATATTGACTCCCGGCTGCGCGAGCGCCTCCGATGCCTACCAAAGGTGTGTGTGTGTAATGTCGCTTCAACCGTAAACTTGAAACAAAGTCGCCCTTGATAAAAGTTAACTGAGCACCGAGGTCCAACAAGGCCCTTGCCCGAACGAAATCTCCGTTTGCATTTTTTACTTCAATGATAACCGTGGGCAAGATAACGTTATTAGCTAACCTAGGTACTGAAGCGATGTTACACAGTTGCTGTAATTGCTATTCCGAATCATTGCGCTGGCGACGATCGACCGGTGGCGGGCTTGACGCGCGGTCGGCACGCCCATTATACGAGTGTGAAGCGTCTCCGTTATTCCGATCCGAGTCCATGCGATTATCACTGCGCTCGCGCTGGTGATAACGTTCCCTATAACTACGGGCTGGTGAACCGCGCCGATTACTATTATAATATTCCCGCGAAAAACTAGGCCTACGTTGTGATTCGCAAGGAGACTGTCTACCGCTAGCAACGTTATCGCGAGCAGTAACGTATGCGTGCCGAGTGCGTTGCCCGCCGTCCGCCGGCGCATCAGAACGAGCAATGAATGTGCAGATTAATTCATTATGCCCCGTGTTCCCGCACCGGCCGCACGGAGTAGGCGCACGCGCACGGCACGCAGCCGCCGAGTGTTTTCCGAAGCATTTAAAACATAATCCGTTCACTTGAATAAAACTCTTCCGTTCCTGTCTTGACAAACTACCGAATTTAAAACATTCTGTAACTAAATGTCCGGTAATTTGACAATAACTACATTGTTTATTGTAACCGCCATCGTTTTGGTTGCCGTTATTAAACTGTGATAAATGCACATTGCGCTTATCAGTTTTACGCAACCGCTCCGCGTAAGAAACCGGTTCCGCCGATGCCGCTGTGTCTATGAGTCGACATTCATTCTGTAAAAATTGTATTAGTTGGTTGAAAGTGGGCAAACTATCACTATTCCCGCCGTACTGCTGTTCGAAACGAGTTTTAATGTCCATAGGTAGCTTTGAGAGACCGATATATACCAACATATAGCTCCATTCGTTTGTTGGAAGACCCAAATTATCTAAAGCCCGTGTAGATTCCAATAGTGGGTTTAATATTTTTGTTCTAAGTTCTACCGCTCTGCTAAGAACCGGCATTAGTAAAATCCGAGATATATGGGAATCCGTCAAGAGCCGTTTATTATCAAATCTGGCCTTTAAAATATCCAAAGCCGAGTCTAACGAAATATCGACCATCGGAAGATGTTGTATCAAGGATCGCGGTTCACCCTCGACATGTGAAAATAAATAATGGAACTTTTCCGTTTTTGATATATCTGTCCGCGATAACACCAGAGAATTAAAAAGGCTTATGAAGCTACTCCAAGAATATATGTCACCGTTATATGTGGTCAAATCAATTCTCGGCAGTCTAGCCAAAGGTGTACTTGGGGTAGGTACGTGTTTGCCCTCTAAGGACGTATACGCCGCCGCCGCCGTAGCTTCCAACTTGTCGTATATCTCGGTAGCCTCCCTATACTTTAAATCGTATTCCTTTACGAGCTCAATGTCCGCTGCCTCCGTACAAACGTTCAGAATGGACTCGTACGCTTCCGTTAATAGAACATAATAACCCTCTAATTTTCGTAGGCGCGACGAAATAAGTCCAGAACTTTGTGGTTTTGTATTAATTAGTTCCAACGAGTAAATAAACCAATCGTACTTAATTTTAAATTTATTTTCAAGTGCCTTAGACATTTTGAATTTAAGCCGTTAACCGAACCTCGTAAGATTAAAAAAAAAAGATAATGGACGTTATTTGAAATTCAAAACGGACCAGTTTTGTCGAAAATCAATCCGGTTCGTAGGACCAATTA
This sequence comes from Crocallis elinguaria, assembly GCA_907269065.1. Lineage (NCBI taxonomy): Eukaryota > Metazoa > Arthropoda > Insecta > Lepidoptera > Geometridae > Crocallis > Crocallis elinguaria. Next base: position 9,293,903 of record OU026076.1, read on the forward strand.
TATGTTCGTGTAAACCGTATGTTTCCTTCGATTGCCCAGCAAGCACACTGGTTCCAGACTTTCCCTGGTTAGAATTTGTTCAGGATTACCGTTCCCCCCAAATATGAGCCAACCACTTACCTTGAAACCGCTGAACTCCGGCGCCGGGACTCCGTCACTGTCCAAACCCTAGACACCCGGGTGTAGGCACAAAACACAAGTATATTCTTGCACAGTTTACAGGTTTATATATATATATTTCACAATAGGTCGCACAATATTACCGAACCGACGCGTTTTACAGCCGATCGAGTACTAGCGGTCATGCACCGCGGCCGGTGGCGAGTGAGTTTTCCAAAACTACCCCCAAATGCCCGTCGCTCGTTGGTATCTTCGGTTTGTGACTGACCGCATATTAAAAAGAATGATAATGCCCGAACAGTCACAACAGAATTGTGTTAGACAATGGTTAGACACTACAATCAGGATTTGTGGTTGCTTTAGGAGTTAAATACAGGTTTATAGTGTGTTTATTTTTTTTGTGGTATGACCGACAGTGGTTTGTCTCTTTCGATAAAGTTTAAAATTACCAAAGAACAACAAAGACAAAACATTGTGTAAGAATTCCACCACTATTTTACACTGTTTATTAGTAAGACCAACGGTCTTACCACAAAAACTTTAAACACACCTTAAACCTGTATTACACAGTGATTAACTGCTAAACATGCATTAGTCACGTGTTTAAATAGGAACAACCACAAATCTTGATTTAAGTAGTGTTTAACCGTTGTCTAACTCCATTCTGTGTTATTAGAAATATCTAATAATTTTAGATGTTTATCTTTAAACAATGTCTAGCTAAACAGGCATCTTAACGTGTTTTTTTGTGAGTCCGTTAAAATGTGGATCACGACCGACATACCCACTGATCCGATGGTGCTTTGTTGACAAAAAGGGCTCCCTCCGTTCAATGTTGAATAGATTTGTGCAGAATAATAAACAATGTTAGAATGATGTTTATATTTATAATGCTCATTCACTGCAGGTACAGGCCGTTATTTTTAAATAAATTTTAATTAACGGCCCTTTTTATAAGTTTAAATTATGAACTAGACGTTGCCATACATCTTTCTTTAGAAGGACAAAAGGTAACAGACAAAGATTGAGGATGAATTTAAACCCAATTGGTTCAATATTTTAACGTTGAAAAAAACAAACAGTTACTTTTTTTTCTTTCAAAATAAGATTTAAATACTGATAAAATACGATGTTACCATGTTACACAAATTTATTGACTAAGCCTCTGTCATGAGATAAGATAAACAATCTTTATAATACGAGTAGCTTATTAAAAAACAACATATTAAGAAGTTATCTATATAAATAAATATAAAATTGAAGTGTCTGTTTGTTATATCAAAATAACAGCTTTTACTAAATGCATATTAAAGTACCTACGGTACCTACCTAATAACAAAACAACTTTTTTTTTAATTTTTGTCTGGCGGTCTGTTAATTCTGGGTAATCTCCGAAACGGCTGGACCGATTTTGACGGGACTTTCACTGGCAGATAGCTGATGTTACAAGGAGTAACTTAGGCTACGTGGGCGAAGCCGCTGAACACAGCTAGTCTTAAAATAAATATAAACGAAATAACGCTCGTTTAAATTTGCATAGGTTAGGGGTAAGAATGCTCTTGCAAGCGCCGATGAGGGATGGCTCTACTAGTCCTCTAACCTTGTTATTCCCTGTCCTTGTCGAACTCTGTCATATATCGTATGGCTATCCTAGTCACTACAAAAATATTTTTAAAAAGTTTTAGGATTCGCAATTAAAATAACTGTTTTCTTTGCAAAACGCTTTTAGATATCAGTAAAAATCATATTCAAGTGCAAAAAGCAAAAAAATAATGTCATTATCAAGAAAAACTGAACAAACGTTCTGCATCGCGCAAGTGAAGTTTTATCTTCCGCATACTTGTGTAAAAGTTTTGACGGAACGTTGACGGGGAGTCCGTGTCTACACAGTGAGGCGGTCATTGGGGGTTAGAGCCGTACTAATTCTACCCCTATCGTTGAAGCAATTAGCTATTAAGGTTGAAATACGCTATTGTGGATAATTCGTGGCGGCGTAAGCTGCACAATTCGATACGGCATCTGCCGGGAAATGCTGTAAAGCGAGATGATATGCCCTCGAGGCAAACAGATTCCAGAGATCAAACTCAGAGAAGTCAAACAAACGAGGCCACGGGTCCTCAACCACACTGCTGTAGACAATTCGACTCTCTTTTTTGTTTTCGATGGTTTGTTCTATTTTTATTCACACATACTGCTGGATAATGACCCTACATATAACGTAGTCTCAACGAAAAGCAAGGCGTTGCCTCCCTAGGGGGAGAAAGTTTTATGAATTTCCGAGCAAGGAGGTTAAAATTTGAATGAAAACTCAGCACATGGTTGGAAAATCGAAATGGCCATCATATGCACAAAAAAATATATTTATGTAGCCCTCGCTTTTTATTGTCTCGCAGAAGGTGTGAAAATTAGAATATTGACCTCTAGGATAAAGCCTGTCTTCGTCTTGGTCGGCTTGAACCCCTCGCTTTACTCAGGACTCTACACTCAGGGTCCAATAAACTGTCCGTGACGTAAGACAGCGCTTTATCCTCCTGGTGCATAATCTACTATTGTAGATAGTTCAATTAATCCGTACTGTTTTCAAATTCAAAATATTTTTATTCTCTTGTGAGTAAAAGTTAGTTTTATACACCGTTATCGGTGAATTAAACACTCTTTTTGGAGTAGCAATAGTAAAAATGAAATTAATTATTTAAAGATTTAAAATAAATGGTTCCTGAACATAGGAAACCTCATCAAGAACGCCATAGTTCAGTGTATCAACACATAATGATGATACAGAGCTGTTCTGATGATGGAACCCAAAGGCGGCCATAGGAACTCTGTAACGGTAGAGGTCGTGCAAGTGTTAATGTTTTAGTACAAACAAACATTTAACTTTTTGCCTCGGCATTTATATTATACCTATCAACAATGGATTTGAAGCGGAAACTGCCATTCGTCCTAATTTAGTCATTCAGTCTGTATTCGCCAAATGCAAAGAAAAAAACTGGCCACGCGCGAATTGCACCTATTTAGTCAGTGTTCCGTATTCAAAATGCGTTGTGCTTATCGTTTTGTCAAAATTTTAGATCTAAGCGTAGCTATTAAACGGATATCTTCACCGTTCACATTTTAAACGAGAGAGCACAAAAGGTGCTCAACTCTAAAAATGTGTTGACTAGCTCAAATATTGTAGAGGATGAACAATTTTCCCTTGAATTGTCGTCTTCAAAAAAGTGAAAGCGGAGCGGAAGCGTGTATTTTTCCGGGAATAAAGTTGCCCATGCCATAGGTACTCTACGCCAAAATTATTCTGTTGACCCGTTGCTGTGCGAAAAGAAGGATAAACCAACAAACACTTTCGCATTTATAAAATTAACTAGTCGAAAAGTAAAGACATTAAGTACTAGCTTTTGCCCACGGCTTTGTATGCGTGGAATTATGGAACCCTAAAAATAAATTATAAAAAAACAAAGTAGACCGGCCAGGTCACCCTCGTGTCCTCAGATCGACCTTGGTCGCAGGCCTTTGTCTCGGGATATTGTTTTGGGGAACTACTTTTAGTATTGACTACTCGAAATGTAGTCGATTGAATGAACTAATAATAATAGGTTTGGTTTTTTTTTACAAATTTAAAACAACAATATTTTCATATAAATAATATATTGTATATAAATAATATAGTGGCGTGCAGTCCTTTTCAATCTAGCTGCTGCCCGCGGTTTCACCCGCGCGGGATTTTTGATTTCATTGGTTTTATTTTTTTGCACGGAACACTATTATTTTTCTAAAATAAAAATAGCCAAAGTTACTCCTTATCAGCTATCTGCCATTGAAATCCCCGTCAAAAACGGTCCAGCCTTTTCGGAGATTAGCCAGAACAAAAATGTTCAAAACTGTTTAAGTTATAGGCACCTATACCATATACAGCCTGAGTTTCATTTAGTGTATTATCTCGAAAGGGGGCCAATCTACTCCTGGAGGTCAACAACATTTGCTTTACGATTTTTTTAAATTGGGATTTTTTCATTGAATAAAGTGCATTTTGTAATACTTAAATATTCTACTACAGAATTTCCGGGCAGCCCTAGATCAGCTGATTCACTTGAAGTTCGTTAAATGATGATGTTGATTAGAACAGACTAAGAAAAATTCCAGGATATGCCGCGCGCTTCACGTTTGAAGTAATTTTTTTGTATGGAAATTTGGAATGACTTTTTTCCAAGGAAGGTTGTCGCAACTTGTTGTCAACCATAGTCCTAATCACCCCCTTCCGGGATAACATACCAATTCAAATTCACCCTGTATATACGTTCATATGCATTTAGTAAAAAGCTGCTTACTCACCTATGTAAGTAATACCTCAATATAATTAATTTTTGTCTAATAGTGTTTATTGTCGTGGCAGGCCCAGACAGAGATAGCGGGATGAACTGGACTCCTTTTGGAAAGACTGGCCGCAGAAAGCTTTAAATCGGGACTTATGGAAGGAGGGAAGGGAGGCCTTTGCCCTGCAGTGGGACGACCATGGCTGATAATAATAATAATAATAGTGTTTATTGTCTTCGAGTGTTTGTTATATTTGTCAAACGCTAACAAACCGTGAATGAAATTCTAAAAAAAAGTTACAATAAAAACTCCGATATTGGTCCATAGTAGGACCCACATTATCGGCAGAGGTTACTGAAATGTACATTCCACTGCGGGAAATATCGGTATGTCCTCAGAACGCGCAACGGTAATGGGAGATGGGCCAATATTTTTCTCCAAAGATAAAATTGAAAACAAAGGAAATTTTGCCAAATCGACAAAACACGCTGTCAAAATACCCACCGAAGGGCCATTCATATAATAACCATCTTTTTATACTATACCAAATTATGTTAATCAATATCAATAATCCTATCCTAATATCCTATCCTACCATCCTGTCATATCCTACTATCCTACTTCCGAACAATATTATAAATGCGAAAGTTTGTGTGTGTTTGTTACCACGTATCTCTGTAACTGCTAAACAAATTTTATGAAATTTGGAATGTTTGTTAGTGGGAGGACTAACTCTTCTACGAGTGTCCGTCTGGGTTGTTACCACCGCTTTGCTCGTGAAGTCTACCGCCAAGCAGTAGTGTGCAAGCATTACTGTGTTCCGGTTTGATGAGCAGAGTATCCAGTGAAATTACTGGGCTTATGAGACTTAATACCTAATGTCTCAGGGTAACGAGCGCACTGCAGTGCCGCGCAGGTCTTTGTGTTTCAAAGTTCTGGGTGGCACTGCAATTGTTATGGGCCGGCGTTATGCTTACCATCAGGCAAACGACCAGCTCGTCTCGATACCAAATAAAACAAACATGTAGATAGTTTAGGTTCTGTAATAACACCACATAGGTTATAAAGATAAACAGCACGGGGGTGAAGCCGCAGGCGGAAGCTGTGAGTGTCTGTTTGTTATCTTGTCCTCATTTTACGCAGCAACGGAGCGACGGATCTACGTGATTTTTGTATTCAGTTTATGCTGGATTGTGACACAGTAGATTAATTTTTACACGACTGCCCAAAAAAGGAGTGTAATGGTTTCATGTATGTATGTGAATTTCTTTATTCCACTATAGGTAACTTTTAAATACATCAAGCTATAATCAAGTATTAGTTGAAGTGTGATTTGACCAAAAGTATGTTTTTTTCCTGTTGACATAATAATTATAACAAGCAAGTAACTTGATCTGGCTCATGAGGTAACCATCATAATATAATAGAATACCTTATAGTGAAGTCAAATTTACTAAGGTGGTAGGACTAACTCTTCTGCGTATGTTTGTGTTGGTACCACCACTTTGCTCGAGAAGTCTGCCGCCAAGCTGTGCAAGCATTACTGTGTTCAGGTTTGATGAGCAAAGTAGCCAGTGAAATGACTGGGCTTATGAGACTTATTACCTAATGTCTCAGGGTAACGAGTCGATTACAGTGCGGCGCAGGCCTTTGTATATGTAAAGTCTGGGTGGCAATGCTATTTGTAGGCAGTCATGCTTACCATCAGATAAACGATCTGCCCGTCTGATACATGGTGATATAAGAAAAACTGTTATCTTCCATATTTTTTATATTGTTTGTACGCAATAGCTGTTCAAGGAAAAAAGAAACAAATTCATGTGTTCTATATCATTGCCAGACCGATTTCCAAGAAATCTGGGGACTGGCATTATTTTTATTGGCTTCAGAGAATCTAAATATGTCTAGACTAAATTCCAAAACAATAGGATGAACGGTTCACCACAATGTTAAAAGTGTTATATCCGTAATAGTACGGGTATATTACGTACTATATTATTATAGAAAATATTATAAATGCGAAAGTTTGTTGGTTTGTTGCATGATTAGTTGGTTTGATGGTTTGTCCTTCTTTCACGTAGTAATGGAGCAACGGATCGACGTGATTTTTGGCATAGTTATAGTTTATGGACTGGAGAGTAACATAGGCTACTTTTTATCCCGGAAAAAATGCACGGTTCCTGTGGGAACGCGGGTGAAAACCGCAGAAGATAAAAACTGTAAATTTCTAAAAAGTTGTTTCTTGTTTGCGTTGTTTGAGCAGAGCAGGAAAGTGGATGTTAACCTTTGCTCCTTGAGTTAAAACCTAAAACAATATACATCAACTGAACAAAGACGGTCTAATTGTTTCAACTATGACTAATCAAGTATGTACAGTTTAATTTTGGACGCCTTTGTCTTTATATCAATTGGTTCAGAAATGTATTGAAATCTTGCTAGAAATAGATTGAATTTATTAATGCGTAAGTTTTTTCTAATTGTCAATAGGTTAGTGTTTGACCAACCACTATAATTATGACGTACGTGTTATGAATTAATAACAAGTGTTTTTTATAATATGTATTGATAAGGTGACAACCAGACAAGCTTTAAAAAAACGTATTTAGTACTATAATCTTGTGGCCACCTTCCGGCTCCATCATCAGGACCTGGACATCATCTAGAATCAGATTACTTGTAAATACAAATCAAACTAGCCCAAACTAGATGGAGTTACGTCGTTTCGTTACAAAGTCCCTATGGCCACCTCCGGCTCCATCATCAGACCCAGTGGCGTATTTTAGGATTCAGCGCCCTGGGCCTGCAGACCCCGCCGCCCTTTTTTTTGACAATTTTATACTGAATCGAAAGAGCCAAAACACAGTTTAACACTGTTCATTAATTGCCTTAGTTAGGTAGTCTTTTTTAAATTTCTTCTGCTTGCAACGCCCCTAGCAGCCTGCCGCCCCGGGCCATGGCCCTTTTGGCCCTAGGGTAAATACGCCCCTGATCAGACCAGATCTATGACATCATTTTCACTGACAAAATTTCGACTCAATCGTACATGGGGAAGTGGGTTGGGAAGTGGGAAATTTAACTTGCAAGATTAGACCTAAACAAACATAGATATACTACATACTGCAATTTAAATAAAAGCTTGTAGAAATCTTAGCTACAACATACACAACGTTAGAACGTTCCACATTTAAATTATTGTCCATTACTGTTCCGTACAGCGTTATCAGTATACTGATAGCGGTACCTACTGATAAAGCTTCCACGACCTTTCCAACCTCATTTGTAACTGATAAAAGCCTACGCCAAGCCGTGACTTTATTATAAAGGGTTCGGATGCCTTTTTATTCGGTTATATTTTGGCTTACCTGAGAGAGTTGTACAATTGGGAGGTTTACTTAAATATATATCGGAGCAATGACGTCACAGGCGAGCTTCATGGACGGTGTAAAATGACAACAATCAAAACATGTTAACTTTGGTTTACTAATAAGCGTTTAGAACCATAAATTACTCATTGGATTGTTAATAATTTCACTTAAACTTTGATTAACTAATTAATGTTTGTGAACCATTAATTACTCATTGAATTGTTAAAACTAGACAAATGATTGTTAAACTGAACAAATTCACTGTAAACACATTTTTTAAAAGATTGCCGGCAAGTTTCTTGCCCGTTCTTCTTGTACGGCCTATTACTTGGAATGGGCGCCTAGAGTCATTTATTTTAACTATCATGAGTGCTCTCCTGGGCCCCATGTTAATAAAAGTAATGAATTTCAATTGAAGATTAAAATCTAAAGTAGAATGACAAGATCTAACAAGTTTTATAAAGATTCTTTGTCACAATCCGTTTTGCTATAAATACGAGCGACCGACTGTTGGAAACAACTAGTATTGCGCCTACCGTCGGACCGTTCAGATCTCCCATATAACCTTGCCGAAATAAATGGTTGAGATAAATCGAGCTACTTCGTGTTTTCTTTCTACGAGGGGTGAGCGGTCACCATGATGCTGAAGATGTTGACGTCACCGGTGGTGACGTCACCGTTTTTAAAAAGACCCCTGGACTCGCCGCCCCGTCATCAGAAGTGGGATTGGAACGGAACAACCTAGCTTTCCAATCCTAGCCTTCTCACCCGCTTGTCACCTGAAGGACCAGCACAAATGGGCAATGCAGCCGAGCCCAGTCGCAGCAGAGGTCCCCACATCAGACACCAGCTCCTGAAGATTATGCTGACACACCACCGTACTGGCGAGAGATGACCCATCACTACCAGCTCCTGAAGATTATGCTGACACACCACCGTATTGGCGAGAGATGACCCATCACTACCAGCTCCTGAAGATTATGCTGACACACCACCGTATTGGCGACAGATGACCCATCACTACCAGCTCCTGAAGATTATGCTGACACTCCAGCCACGTCCGTGGTATCAACACGAACGGGCCAACACGTGCAACCAAACCAAGAAAAAGGCGATGGAGACATGACATCAGAATACAGGTGAATCGTAACTTTTTCTACCATATTTTAACTTTAGACTTGCATGCGCATAAACGCAACTTACAACTTACAAATAATCCAAGAGATTACTTCTAATTTCACGAGATTTCTTAGTTTCTTGAGTTTTATTTTTAAAGTTTTTCACGAGATACCCACAAATACCAAAAATCTATGAGTTATCCGTGTGCTGTCCGCGAGTTATCCCGAGGTATCCGCGAGTTATCCCGGGCAATCCACGAGTGATCCGTGAGTCAATCCAAGTGATAGCCGTGAGTTAATCCAAGAGGTAGCCGCGAGTTAATCCAAAGAGATAGCCGTGAGTTAATCCAAAGAGGTGGCCGCGAGTTAGTCCAAGAGATGGCCGCGAGTGATCCGTGAGATGTCCGACGAGATATCCGACGAGATATCCGGAGATATCCGATGAGATTGTCACGCGATTTCCACGAGATATCTACGAAAATCCATACCTAGTAATTCTAACCCAACTTAATAAAAAGGCCTCCAAATCTTTTCAAGTATGGCAGTGTCTTTAATCGACATCACAATTCTTAATTATTATTATCGCTGATTATTTGTCTTTGATGTATTTTTGTGAATCTTGTGCAATTTATTCAAGGCGAAGTGCCTGTTTGTATGCTAGTTTGAAAACTTAGTGGCACTAGCGTTCATTAAGTTCTTTCTATTCCGGTACGCGTAAATACGCGATGTGGTAGTTATCAAAATTCATTGACGATACTGAGCTTTCATTGAACTAGATTCGCAGCGTTAGCAACAGCGCGGGGACTGTTACGGATAAGTGATATTCGGTTAACAATTCGGGATCCGAATTATAAAACGTAATAGTTTTGAATTTTCTGTAACACTGTACAAATTATTTCATTCCTTGTGTACCCTCCATTCCCGTCATTTTCAGAGCCTCTGCGGACCACGGTCATAACAATAAGGCCCAGACCGCAGCATCGACCTGTATCCCATTTCCTTTAGAGCCTCTGTGGACCACGGCGTACAAGACCGCCCAGACCACAGCAACATCCCTGTCTCCCAGTCTCCATGTCTACGAGAATTTAAAAATCAAGCAATGATGCGTGGAGCATTTGCATTGAACCTATAATAAATCTATTCATGCAATGATGCGTGGAGCATTTGCATTGAACCTATAATAAATCTATTCATGCCATGATGCGTGGAGCATTGGCAAAAACAAATACACACTCTGCTCACATTCCCTTGAGCATCAAATTTATTTACGTTTAACTACGAATGTTTGCATGTGAACTGTTATGTTTACAGAATATTATTAAGAAGGTACTAAAAGTTGGCTGATAATTTTGTTACATGAATATGGTTTCACTCTAACATAAAGTTAAATCTTGACAATATGGAAAATAAGCAATGTAGCTTAATTTATGCAGTGATGAGAAACAAAGTTAACAGCTAGTGTACCGGTGTACGGGTACCTACCTCAAAACCAAATTTCTAGTTTTCAGAAACACCGTGCCTGGTGCAGGGCGCGCACCACCTGTCAGAATGGCCGAGTCGGCGCGAAGCGGGCTACGTCTACGGTGTTGAGCAGGGCAATAGGAAACATAACATGTTTACCTACTTTGATTAACTAAATGTTTACCTACTTTGATTAACTAAATAGTTTGCTCATTAGATTGTCGAAACTAGATAACTTCACTGTAAAGATAATTGATCAAAGAAAAGAAAGCAAAAAGAAAAAGAAAAGAAAAAGAAAAAAAAAAAAAAAAAAAATTTTTCTTTTCTCTTAAGAATGCAAACTATTACTCTTGCAAACTTAACTGCAAGCAACGGTGGTTGCTTACAGATACCAAACTCAGAAGAAAACGTCTCATTGTTTCAGAACATAACTGGACTGGTGCAGAGCACGCACCATCTATCAGAATGGCCGTATCGGAGCAATGACGTCACAGGCGAGCTTCATGGACGGTGTAAAATGACAACAATCAAAACATGTTAACTTTGGTTTACTAATAAGCGTTTAGAACCATAAATTACTCATTGGATTGTTAATAATTTCACTTAAACTTTGATTAACTAATTAATGTTTGTGAACCATTAATTACTCATTGAATTGTTAAAACTAGACAAATGATTGTTAAACTGAACAAATTCACTGTAAACACATTTTTTAAAAGATTGCCGGCAAGTTTCTTGCCCGTTCTTCTTGTACGGCCTATTACTTGGAATGGGCGCCTAGAGTCATTTATTTTAACTATCATGAGTGCTCTCCTGGGCCCCATGTTAATAAAAGTAATGAATTTCAATTGAAGATTAAAATCTAAAGTAGAATGACAAGATCTAACAAGTTTTATAAAGATTCTTTGTCACAATCCGTTTTGCTATAAATACGAGCGACCGACTGTTGGAAACAACTAGTATTGCGCCTACCGTCGGACCGTTCAGATCTCCCATATAACCTTGCCGAAATAAATGGTTGAGATAAATCGAGCTACTTCGTGTTTTCTTTCTACGAGGGGTGAGCGGTCACCATGATGCTGAAGATGTTGACGTCACCGGTGGTGACGTCACCGTTTTTAAAAAGACCCCTGGACTCGCCGCCCCGTCATATACATACATAAATATATAAATCAACTAGCTGCTGCCGGCGTTTTCACACGCGTGGAGATATTGGATTTCATGGGTTTTATTTTTTTTGCGCGGATCTTTAACTATTTTTTAAAATTAAAGTAGCCTAAGTTACTCCTTGTAACATCAGTTATCTGCCAGTGAAAGTCCCGTTAAAATCGGTCAAGCCGTTTCGGAGATTACCCGTAACAAACAGACAGACAGCCTTAAATTTAGCCTTATAAGGCTACAGCTATAGCTCTCAGGGATAATGTAGCTTCCTATTAGTAAAATAATTTTTAGAATCGGATTAGCGATACAAACAACAAAAAAACTTACAAAATTTACTGGTTTATATAAATATTAGTATTGATATAAGTATAGATAACGGTCATGAATTAAACACAATATTATTCAACCGAATGTTTGATAACACAGAGTGCTAATGTTATAATATCGGTGTGATGTTATGACCATTGTTTTGTAACAATATTACCTTTTCAACTGTGACGCCACCTGCCGGCATTGAAATGTCAGACTGGTTGTCAAAATAAAACAAGATGGCATTTAATTTTAACGGGCCGAATGCCTTTGTTATTTAGCTACTACACTATTGGATAACAAGACGAGCAGCGGTGCAAGTACGGATCTTTTCGATCGATTCGAAGTTCAAATCGACAAAGTGGCTTTTATCGACTTTTTATTTAATTTATCGAGCCTTGATACAATCGACAAAAGTTATCGAACAGCTAGGTCGAATCCAAAGAGAATATAGAGCTACTACCTACAATACTTTACGATCAGACTTCCTTACTCGCAACGTTATTCGATTCGACGAATTTATCGAACCGACTTCCGTACTTGCGCCGCTGGTCGTTTGCCTGATGGTAAGCATAACGCCAGCACATAACAATTGCAGTTCCACTCAGAACTTTGAAATACAGAGACGCGGCACTGCATTGCGCTCGTTACCCTGAGACATTAGGTAGGTATTTATGCCCGTCTGCACTAAAGTTTGACAGCGCCTACGTTGACAGTCATCTCTCTAGGAATGCAAAATGCAAAATTGCACGTCGCTAAGCAGTTGTTTAAGGGCCACATTAGACGCTAATGCATGATTAATGGTTATGCTTCAAACTGGTAACTAGCTAAACAATCACTAGACAACGCCCTAATCAATCTTCGCAATAAGACTTGATGATTGTTATTTAACAATATCAATATATTTATTTATTTACTTAATCCACAATTCTTAATAAAACTTAGAATATCTTATTGCATGCTTAATTTACAGCCAAAGAAGGAAATAAATAAATAAATAAATAAACATTATATAGATTGGAATAACCATAATATTTTTAAGGTTGATCAGCGTATCATCTAGCAATGCACGGAAGCGCAAAGTTTATGAGAGCGGTCGCTCATCCAAATATGACCGACAGCAGCATAAAGCTTAATCTAGGTCATTAAATATAAGTACTAGATACACAAATAGACTGATTCAAGGCTACAGGATAATTAATGATCTCCTAATTTAGACTTAAGTATCATTCTCGCCAGACGTTCTGAGAAGCAAATCAATGACTTAATTAATTTAGTATGGAGACTAGGTATTACGATGAATATAATTATTATCATGTAGACTAGGTATTATAATAAGAGCTATAGGTACCTGAGAACGTCTAGGTACCTATTGTTTTGTTAAGTATGTTCCTGTGTATAGAAATGTATGACAATAATGGCACCGACTTACGACACACTTGACCATATTTAAACACGCGACTAAGGGAAGGCATGTTTAACCCTTAGTGACATGTTTAAGGTGTATCTATTTTTTGTGGTAAGACCGGAGGTATTGAGTCCAATAAGCTCAGTAATTTCAATGACTATACTGTGGTCATCAAACCAGAACACAGTAATGCTTGCAATTACTGATTGGTGGTAGACTACACGAGCAAAGCGGTGGTCGCCACCCAGATGGCCTGTCGTAGAAGAGACCACCTGCGGCGCAAGTATGGAAGTCGGTTCGATAAATTAGTCGATCCAAAAACCCGATAAATTTCTCGAATGTTGCGAGTACCGAAGTCTGATCGTAAAGTATTGTAGTAGCTCTATATTCTCTTTGGATTGGACCTAGCTATTCGATAACTTTTGTCGATTGTCGAGGTTCGATAAATTATATAAAAAGTCGATAAAATCCACTTTATAGATTTGAACTGTCAATTTTATCGATATTTATCGATCTAAAAGAACCGTACTTGCGCCGCTGGTAGGCAAACCCTGAACTTCGTTGAATACTTTGTCCTTCAAGTCGAAACACGCGTTTGCGTCTCCCTAATTGTCAAGCCCGGAAAATGTTTTCACTATTAAGTACCTGACTATATAACCTACTGAACCTCACAAATGAGTTACCGTGTTTAATCACTTATTTTAATCAGCTGTTAATAAATATTGCGAAGCATTACGTCTGCCACAAATAAATTTCATTAATTTTAATTGCCAGGCGTATTTATTTTAATATTGCTCATTTAAATTCGAAAGCAATGTTAAATCGTGTTTTATGAAAACATAGTCATTTTCAGGTAACTGAATACTTATACGTTTTTGAGTAAAAGTATGACTTTAATTTTAACTGAATGTCAAAACCTTTTACTAATCATAGTTAAGGATTGGAGTATTTAGGAACAGGGATTGCCTACCCAATTTGGGATTTTTTTATACGTATTATAATTAATGATAGGTATATAATATATATATACCATTATATTTTTAACGAAATGAATATATTGTTTGCCTGATGCACGCAAAACGCCGCAACTCTAAGGGGTACCTTAGACGCTCAAGCAAACGTACGTTTGTTATTCTGACAAGCACACGTACGTTTGTTTGAGCGTCTAAGGTGCCCCTAAGACAACTTTGAAACCCAAATCAATTAAGTAGAAATTTTGTCAAAAAACTAATAAAATAAATAAACAAAAACTATTTACAGCCCTCGAAAGATCTCGCAATAAGTTGAGGTCTTCATAAATGTATAAGAGCAACTTCTCATTTCACTTTCGTTGCTTTTCTCCAAATTCTGGTCACGTTTGGGACCCCTTGACCTGAAGACGGGAAACTTCGTTGTTCCAAATGATTTGTTAATGCAAGTTTCAAAAAGTGGCACAAGTTTCCAAATTACCGATAAGATATGTTAAGAGGCAACTAAATATTAGATAGTTTTAATTAGTAGATTACATTACACATAATAACGCACAAAAACTCACCGTGTTACCACAAAAAATCACTTTTAGACTCTTGTTTAACTAGACAGTGTTTTCTTTTTTTTTAATGTTATTGGTAACGAGACGAGCTGGTCGTTTGCCTGATGGTAAGCATAACGCCGGCTCATAACAATTGCAGTGCCACTCAGAACTTTGAAAGACAAAGGCCTGCGTGGCACGGCAGTGCGCTCGTTGCCCTGAGACATTAGGTATTCAGTCTCATAAGCCCAGTAATTTCACTGGCTACTTTGCTCATCAAACCGGAACACAGTAATGCTTGCACATTACTGCTTGGCGGCAGAATTCAAGAGCAAAGCGGTGGTACTAACCCAGACGGACACTCGCAGAAGAGTTAGTCCTCCCACTAACAGTGTCTAAAGATTACCGTCTAAAATGAAATAATTAGAAATGTCACAACAGAATTGAGCTAGACAACGGTTAGACATTACTAAAATCAGGATTTGTGGTTGCTCCTATTTAAACACGCGACTAAGGTAGTTACACTTTAGGAGTTGAACAATGTTTAACACAGGTTTAAACTGTGTTTATTTTTTGTGGTAAGACCGTCATATTCCTGCACTAGGCTTTACTGTGTCGTAAACAAACGTTATCAATTTGACAATAAAATAAGTCGTTTTAACAAAAGTAACATAAAAAAACATGACTGCCCTAGCCAGTGTCACTCAAGATGATGCAAGGATTCTAACGATACCCTATACATTCAAATCTGTTATGGTGGAATAAAGAAACTCACATACATGCACCCTAAAAAATTACACTCCTTTTTTGAACAGTCGTGTAAAAAGCCTTGTCGTAGGAACATTTGTTATAGTAGGGCTAGTTCGAAATATTCATGGCAATGTATCTACCTATGTTGTATCGTGATGATTATATTATGGTTTTTGGAAGTAAACCCCCTGATGTTAACTGACGATGCGGTCGACAGTGAAGCACGCAACTGACGGAACCTATTCACTTTCGTCTTTGATAACTCGCAGATTGTAAATAGAGCTTTTTCTCAAAAGTCCACATAGGCAATTGTTAAAGAGATACCATTTTATTGCACAAAAAAATTAAACCGGTTTTACAAATTACTATCATTATCAGCATCTTACGCTCCCACTGCTGGGATACCGGCCTTCTCTCAGGGAGAGGTATGGACCATAATCCACCACGCGAGCATAGTGCGGCTTGGTGGATGTCACATGTCCTCGAACTTTGTGGTTCTTGAACATGACGGTTTCCTCACGATGTTTTCCTTCACCGTTTTAGAGCGAGTGTGAATAATCCGCACATAATTTAACATAAGTCAATAGTGCGGGGCGAGTCGAGATTCGAACTAATGGTGCGTCGGATTGAAAGTCGCATAAGTTCCCGCTCGGCCACACTGGCTCTCAAATTATTATATTTGGTCTTATTACTGGGCAGCGATCTCTTCCAAACACCCGTGGGCTGCTTTGATATGGTAGGTACAAGCATATATTTATATAAACATTATACGGGTCGAATCGAAAACCTCGTCTGTTTTGGGTTAGGCCGTATATTATCCAGTACTAACCTTTCTCGGCACATTCAATTTTGTCTTCATCGATAAGTTAATAAAAAATACTGGTGACTTTCAACACGTTTTTCCTCATTCACGTCACGTACAGGGGGCTCTGTTTAGGAAGGACCCGCAGTGCCCAAGTACTTGGACCTTCGATGTTGAATCCGGAATGAGGGGAAGATGTATTTTTACGCAAGTTATTATCATCGGTGTCAGTGGCTGACATTGGGTGACGTATTTTTGGGTTGTCGGCTAGGAGTACCTAGTGAGCATTTGGGTCTATTGGCCTATCTGATTGTTATCTACGTTCGTGGCTATGATACCCACTACTCGGTTTTTCCACCAAATGTCTTTTTTTCATGAGCAGAGTAAAATCTCAAGGCTGATCTATATATATTATACATATACTATTTACACAGTTTACACTAAAGCAGCAGGCAGGGCTTCAACTATTCTCTTGTAAACTTTTTTTTATATACCTACAATAAATAAATTTTGTATTTGTATTTGTACTATATGTACATACGCATATACAAATAAATAAAATTGAAGTGTCTGTTTGTAATATCAAAATAACAGCTTTTTACTAAATGCACATGTAAGTATATAATTATAAAAAACACAATTTTTTAATTTTTTTATTATGTTTCTGTCTGTCTGTTAGTCTGTTTGTTCTGGGTAATCTCCAAAACGGCTGGACCGATTTAGACGGGACTTTCACGGGCAGATAGCTGATGGTATAAGGAATAACTTAGGCTGCGTGAGCGAAGCCGTAGGGCACAGCTAGTTCTTTAATAAATTTTATGACAGAATACCACCGCCAAGTGTGGAAAAATGAGCGATAAAATTTTATATATCAATAGCAATACACATAAACAATCAACATACAATATTGTCGACAAGGTTAGTTTCGGTTTTTTTTTACTTAGTACCATAGAGATAATAGAGCCGACGCCGCCAAGGCATATTTTGCGCCACACTGCGGTCCATGGACCACTACTATCCCAATCCTTCTTTTAACAAAACGCGTAAGCGCCGTGAAATTAGTGGCGCTTGCGACCTTTTGATCGCGAGAAAACTACACCTTAGACGCAATCTAGCGCTACATGGTTTATTTGATTTGGTGGACAACATAATTATGGTATTAGCGCTGCAGCGGACTTTAGTGGAACAAGACTTTTGTTTCACATAGCTCCTCTAGTACGTTAGTACATATTACCTCGAAGCTCAGTACCCTGAGTGAATCTACCAGTTTTCACCCCACCTGATAAAAACGTGTCTTTACCATCCTTGAATACCTACACGTTTTATTACAAGCTGTACAAGCTTCTACTAATGGTGTTGTTATCTAACAGCTATATCTGGTAACGTCAAGCTGTTAAATTATGCAAAGTGAAATGCGTCTTGGGTAGGTGGACACGTTATCGGCAATTAGTGCGCAAGTGGACCGCATAGTTACGCAAGTCAAGGTCGAGTTACGGACTAAGGCGCTTGATGACAATCTGTGGAAAAACCTGTTTGATTTTATGTCTTAAGGCGCTGTAAAGCAAAACGTCCGAAAGAGTCCTGTTTTTCGTGGCATGCGTTTTACGATATTACAAGCAAAAAAAAACGTAATATTATGGCCAATGGTTTATAGAAAAGACTTATGTGTAAACCCATACTTTGTACGTTTGTTGGTTTTTCCTTCTTTTACGCAGCAACGGAGTAACAGATCGACGTGATTGTTGTCTTAGATATAGTTTACGGACCGGAGAGAAACATAGGCTACTTTTCATCCCAAAAAATTCACGGTTCTTATGGGAACGCGGATGAAACCACGGGAAGAAGGTAGGTAATATTATATAGAAATGGTCCAGAATCTTGTAAAAAAAGACCCCGAAAAAATGATCAAAATATAAAAAAGAGAAAACAAAAAAGGGAGTCTAATTGTCTACAGCAGTGTGGTTGAGGACGCGTGGTCCTCTCGTTTACTTCTCTGAGTTTGACCTCTGGAATCTGTTTGCCTCGTGGGCGTATCATCTCGCTTCACAGCACTATATTCGTTAGCTCATTGCTTCCCCGATAGGGGTAAGAATTAGAACGGCTCTTAACCCCCAATCACCGCTTCACTGTGTAGACACGGACTCCCCGTACATCTAATGTCAAAACTTCTACACAAGCTATGCGGATGAAAAACTTCACTTGCGCGATTGAGAAAGTTTGCCAATTTTTTCGTGATGATGACATTTTTTTTCACTTTTTGCACTTGAATATGCTATTTACTTATATTTCAAAGCGGTTCGCATAGAAAAACGTTATTTTAATTGCGAATTATAAAACTTTTTCAAAAATGTTTCATGTTCATCCATACGAGATATGACAGAGTGCGAAAAGGACAGGGAATAACAAGGTTAGATAGAGGTGACTGGTTTTGTAAAATGCATTTTCACCCCTCTGTTCCTATACAATTTCGTATATTATTGTTCTCTCTCTTAAAAATGACAGTTTAAGCGGTGATTGACGTTTGGTTCACATTTTTATTTAAGCAGTTAACTAAGTACTTACCTTAATTGTTTTGTAAGCAGTGAAAAGTAAGTAATAAGTTTGGTATAATAAAGAATTATAAGTTATAATTCATTGATAAGGTCTGGTGTTATACTTTCCATCAGGCAAACGACCCCGATGAAATTAATCAATTAAAAAAAATTGAAATACCCGCCTGTGCAGGCTAAGTCCGGGATAGGTGCTCTGGAGACGTTCCGTCTCGTACTTGTAAATAAACATTTACTTACCAATACTGACAACGTTTCGCCGCGCTTTTTGGTATGAAAATCACATCAATATGCGCGATATATCTGACAACTCGTGTGGTACTTAGCGAAGGAGAGATACGTGCTATATTTATACAAATAAATAAAATTGAACTGTCTGTTTGTAATATCAAAATAACCGCTTTTTACTAAATGCATATGAAAGTATATACGGTACTAAAAACGCAATTTTTAATTTTTTTGTCTGTATGTCTGTTTGTTCCGGCTTATCTCCGAAACGGCTGCACCGATTTTGGTGGAACTTCCACTGGCAGATAGCTTATGTTATAAGGAGTAACTTAAGCTACGTGGGCGAAGCTGCGGGGCACAGCTAGTAAGAAATACAATTTACGCAAAGGATATCTGTCACATATTACAAGATAAAACCTATGCCACTGGGGCATATATCCTAGAATTACCCTAATAAAAATTGAAAAGAAATTACACCCTTTCTCAATCCCACAATTGAAACGAATCTATAATGACGATAAATCATCATACATGGTTTGGCTTCAGAGCGTGCCAAAGAAATATACATAAATACATAGCTACCTATATAAGCTCGATAAAAAGGCTAACAAAATCTAAAATAGAATGTTAGAATCAGAAAATTGTTTTTATATAAGCGGGAACGACTTCAACGAAAAAAAAATAGTTTTTATACTATATATTTGAATCCTACTTATTTTTATATTTACAACTAACCCTACTTCCTATTAATATTATAAATGCAAATGTGTGTTTGTTGGTTTGTCCTTCTTTCGCGCAATAACGGAGCAACGGATTGACGTGATTTTTGGCATAGATATAGTTTATGGACCGGAAAGTAACATAGGCTACTTTTTATCCCGGAAAAGTCCCCCTTTTCTCCACCCATAGGGGCGCTATTATTTCCTAAAATGTATTAAAGGGCCACCCTTGATATTTACCCTACTCATGAAATAAAAAATCATTTAAATTAGTTGACAATTATTGGCAGAGAAATCGTGACCCGTCGCCCAAAAAAATAGAAGACTTTGCGAACTTCCTCCTTTTATGGACGACTTCAAATAAAAAAAAACACTTCGCATGACCAGTGAAACTAATCTTGATTGCTGAAGCCTTCGCCTTTGGAACCACGCCAAGATGTCACTGCTCATCCCTCAGCTCAAACGACAACATTTATTCACCGATAACGGTAGCCGGTGTAGCTATGATCATGTTATCAGCTGAGAGGGATCTCGGATACAAAAATAAATCAATTCTATATTTAAAAACCGAGTTCTATACAAACAAGATTGACAATTATGAAGAATGAAGTTTCGTTTCTAAATAATTAAATTTTTTATCTTGAGGTGGCTCCACCCTCAAGATAAATAAAACCCTCAAGATTAAAGTAGATATTAGAAGTAGGTTAATATTGACTTCGCTGTTTGTTATTTAGTTACAAGTGAAGCTAAATAAAAGTGTGTTAACATTTTAATTGTTATTAAAATCGCAATTTGTAAGCGTTTCTAGTTTTGTTTGTATTAAGGATCAATCAATCAAGCAGGAAATGAAAAAAATTATAGCTTAACTTTCAGATAATTTATCAAATCAGCCAGTGGAATGTCAGTGACATTACTGTGCTTATGTCTCAGGGTAACAAGCAGAATGCAGTGCCGCGCAGGCCCTTGTGCTTCAAAGTTGTGAGTGGCACTGCAATTAATATGGCCCGCCATTATGCTTACTATTAGGCAAACGACCTGCTCCACTCGAGATCTGATGATCTATCATCAGCCAGGTGGTGGATAATGGAACTCTTCAGTGGCCACAAGTAGGTAAGCCCTTCGAGTTTGGGCTCATATGATTCGTTTTGACGAGTCCAATAGATGGCATTTGGTGTCGAGGGTCTGGTGATGGAGTCAGGAGATGGAAGTGTGTTTTTTAGTTTCTTTTAACTAAACATAATTGTTATTTTAATATATTTCATTATAGTATGAAAAAAAAGTTCATCAAATCAATACGGCGATATAGCGATTGATGGGCTTATGATTTTTTACAACTGCAATATGCATTATATTTCATAAGCTCCATTCTTCAGATATAGTTGTAAATTATTAGATATTTACACAACGTAGTCCTTCTTTCACACAGGTAAATTCGCACGCTTTTAGAGTCGTATCGATTAAAAAATCGATTCGAAATAATTTACAACTATATCTTCGAATGGGAGCTATTCATATAATAATGATCGAACTTCGCTTGTGAAGTTCGTTTGATCATATAGTATATCTTAACCATCGACTTCAAGAGTTCAGTCCGCCAGATATTTTTTTCTCTACCGAGCTAATTCCTAATTGCCAAAACCTACAAAAAAACCTTTAACCGAACGTCAATTACACAAGCTGTGCTTATCTACTCGTCAGGTTACGATAATAATCGAATGCACGACACGTTTTGTAGAAACAAAGAAAGTGCGAGTTATCGGCGCACGTGCGCACGCGCCGATACGCGACACACAGCCAGTAAATGCAGGTAACTAAACTGCAAACTCAGTAAACATTTTGTGCTGTAATGTGTAAAAAAACAATTCCTCGAAACAGGGTACAGAATCCATTTATTACATATTTTTCAAACAATAAATCTAACTAGGATTACATTTCAATTATTGTACAATTAACAGGAACTTTTTCGGTTCCAATTATTTACCAACCCTGGCTACTGCATTAACCTTAACCGACTAACTTCGTCTCTGCTCTTCAACCTAATCCCCTACTGACTTTTACAAGCCCTGGCCACCGTACTAACCTTAACCAACTACGTTCTTCTCTGCTCTTCAACCGAATGCCCTACTGACCACCACCTTTCCTAACCCAACGAAAAATCACGTAGCAGTATCATCAATACGGCACTATGATTGGCTACGTAAATGCCGCCACGGTCAAGGCATGCCCCTTGAATGATTTAATAAGATCGAGTTATGAATTCGGAATCGAATAAAACCATTTAAATTTACAAAACATGACAAATGATTGTTATGTATAAGTAGATGAGTCATCACGAGCGTGTAGTATGTTGTGGCATACGGACGTTTTATTTGACAAGCTACAACATGACAACAACAACATGAAAATAAATAGATGTGCAACAATGTGTAAGAACTGCTGATTTATTCCTTACGGGCATAAAGTTGTTGACGCTAAATTAACACATAATAATCAATCATGAATAGGTAATTGGTTTATTACTAGCTTCTGCCTGCGGTTTTGACCCGCTTTCCCACAGGAACCGTGTATTTTTCCGGGATAAAAAGCCTATGTTACTCTCCGGTCCATAAACTATATCTAGCTGGATGTCACAATCATGTCCTCGAATTTTGTGATTCTTGAACAAGCGGGTTTTTCTCAGAATGTTTTCCTTCACTGAATTATAGCGGAAGTGATAAAGTCACACTTATGTGTGATATAAGTTGATGTAAGTCATTAGTGCGGGGCCGAGCCGTGATTCCAACTATGGTGCGACGGATTGAATGTCGCTCAAGTTCCCGCTCAGAAATTCAAAGGATAACAAATCACGCATACCCGTTTTATCAGCATCTCTAACAACGAATAAACTCGTTCCATAAAATAACAACCAATTTCCACATCGCGTGTGAGACATCGATAAATGATTTAATTTTAACAACAATTCTAATCCTGAATGGTTGAAGTATCTATTAGTTAGATACTATTTTGATGTGACAAAATGAGATGATGGCAGTGATACTGAGATCGACAACAGATCCGTTGGAGTTGGTAAAAGCGTCTGGTCTAGATAATCAGAAGACCAGGGTTCGAATCCCGTTACCAGCGAAATTTTGAGATGAAATTGAAATTTGAGATGAATTTGTATTTATGTAAGAACTATATTCTGCCCCGGATAAAAAGTAGCCTATGTTACTCTCCGATCCATAAATTATATCTATGCCAAAAATCACGTCAATCCGTTGCTCCGTTACCGCGTGAAAGAAGGCCAAACCAACAAACACACTTTCGCATTTATAATATTACTAGGAAGTAGGAATTAGTAGGATAGTAGGAAGGAAGTAGGATAGGATAATAGGAAGGAAGTAGGGTAGTATAGTAGGAAGGAAGTAGGATAGGATAGTAGGAAGGAAGTAGGATATGATAGTTGGAAGGACGTTGGATAGGATAGTAGGAAGGAAGTAGGGTAGGATAGTAGGAAGGAAGTATGATAGGATAGTAGGAAGGAAGTAGGATAGGATAGTAGGAAGGCAGTAGATTAGGATAGTAGGAAGGAAGTAGATTAGGATAGTAGGAAGGAAGTAGGATAGGATAGTAGGATTTGGAGTTTGCATTTGATCAGCGGTTGACAGAATTTCGATATTATTTGACACACAGCTCTGATGGTTAAAGTATTTGTAGGCCACGTGACAAAGATACCTATGACGAGAGCTAGTATAACGTGACACACGGAACAATCAATAGCTGGTATACCGTGACGTGACGCCTACTTGCGTGATCTCTAAGTTTCCGTGACAAATTACTCGGTTGTTTGTCATAAAATGTGTTACCTGACCTCGGACAAATATTTTTATTGGTTTCTTTGTTTAAACGAGTGAAATGGTAATATAGTTATGTAACATAATTTACTTTATGAATGTATCCCTTGTTTGTTGAATATCAGGAATATAGAGGCCATCATCATGGAATTATAACTAAGGAAATACTACTTTATACCCTTTGTTTCTGTTAAGGAATAATTACCATGTTCATGGATTTTTTGTTGGTGTGTGGTGAAGAGTGGCCAGTGGGTAGCTTTTTTTACACTATTGGATAACAAGACGAGCGAGCCGTTTGCCTGATGGTAAGCATAACGCCAGCTTATTACCATTTCCCATTTGCTAACTTATAATGATTACAGTCATTATGTTTGCTAGACAACTATAAAAATAAATAGATTTATCTTCAGAAACTATAAAAACCTTAAAAATTAATTACCTAGATTCAATTTTTCAGTGATAACAAAAATCTGTGCATTGCACCTTTATAAAGCTTTCCTTGAGTATAAAACAGAAAAACATATAAAAAAGTGGGTTTTTCAAAATATACATTTTAATTTTATTAGTTTAAATCTGTGTTCGCCGACTTATCTACACGTGTGTGTGTCAACTCGCTAACGACCGACTAATCAGACGGTTGCGCAACTGGTTGCGTGAGAACGCGGCGTCGTCGCTGAATGCGACTGGTCGCTATTTGGAACGTGTACTATTTGAGCGTGTCTGTGGAGCGTGTATAATATGTCGTAGCGTATTTCGACCCACCGTCCTTCGATCGGCAAAGTTAAGCAGTGTACGCTGCGGTCAGTACTTACATGGGTGACCGCTATGACAGAGATTTAGAGAGATTTTTAGTGCACAATAATTAAAACACACATTACAGTACTTGGATGGGTGACCGCTATGACAGAGATTTAGAGATTTTTAGTGCACAATAATTAAAACACACATTACAATAATTAATACGTACTGCGAAGGTACTTCCGTAAATGCGAAAGTGTGTTTGTAGATTTGTTGGTCAGTTTGTTTGTCATTCTTTCACGCAGCAACGGAGCAATAGATCGACGTGTTTGGGCATAGATATAGTTAATGGACTCCGGTGATGGTATGATATAGGTAATGGATTACGTGAATCCGTCTAACTTTCCCCATACACGGTAGGGTTTGGAACGTTGGATTGGAATTTTGTGGAATGGAATGCTGGTGTATGTGGGCTCTTAGAATTCTGATATTTAGCCGTGTAGTCCGGGGTAAGAATAGTACTACCCCATCTCTTCCCGTAGGTGGCGTAACATATTCCCTGGATATTCCCTTACCGCCAGTTCTATAGGTTTTGACACTGCACTCGTAAACAAATTGCAATTTGTACGATCTATCTTTATCTGTCAATAATTACCCACAGACACGACCTGTCGTCTCGTGATAGACAAATATTTTCCTGAGTTTAAGTAGGTACTCAGTTTTATTTAACTATTTTAAAATTATTAGTTCAATAAATTTCCCTCTTTTGTCTCGTTACGTTTTAATTTATAATTTATTTTGTGCACTTAACAAAATTGAGGGAATAGTTGCGGTCGGCTATTAAGACTGCAAAAGACGTGCGGCACTTTGTTTAAAATTTATTGTGCAAAGCACAAAAGGTTGCAATTTGTTTCCAGGAAAATTCTTTAGCAGCAATTTCAGTTAGTAATTGTGGCTGTGTGAAGTAATGCTACTGTCTTTGGAATTGGAGAATAGCTTGAACAAAGCAGTAGGTTTTGTGGTTTTGGTGTCAATCGGACAACTTAATTTTGCGGCGTGGATACATATACATACAAATTCATAAAATTTAAGTGTCTGTTTGTAATACCAAA
This sequence comes from Crocallis elinguaria, assembly GCA_907269065.1. Classification (NCBI taxonomy): domain Eukaryota; kingdom Metazoa; phylum Arthropoda; class Insecta; order Lepidoptera; family Geometridae; genus Crocallis; species Crocallis elinguaria. The sequence goes on from OU026076.1 coordinate 9,319,397, forward strand.
ATAACAGCTTTTTACTAAATGCATATGAAAGTACATACGATACCTGTAACAAAAACACAATTTTTAATATTTATGTCTGTCTGTCTGTTTGTTCCGGGTAATCTCCGAAACGGCTGGACCGCTTTTGATGGGATTTTCACTGGCAGATAGCTGAAGTTATAAAGATTAACTCAGGCTACGTGGGTGAAGCCACGAGCTAGTATAATATATAAATAACGCTGATTCTAATTTTAAAAATCGATGCAAAAATTTTTGGTGACGGAAAACGTCGTGTACGAGACATTAGCAAATGATAACAGGACATTTTTGCAATCTCTCTCTAATAAACTAAGTTTGACTAAAACCTGACATCAGGTAAGATAGTGACCCAACCATTCTGGAAATAAAAGTTTTACACACTGAATATTTCAATCCAATGGACCCGTCCGTAAAAGTAAAAAGATAGCTAGTTCAAACTCAACATTCTACAGAAAAGCTTGTATACCTTAAATTCTAAAGCACACATGGTCCTTACATTTCAAGTTGAGACCTCCACTATTCCGGAGTACTGAACTAGAATTTATATACGAGCAGAATGACAGTATTGAATACCAGGATGGTACTAGTCCAGAGGTATTATGTAGTTTGAGAGACTGCGACGCATTGAGGCAAATTGTTTGGTATACTTAAAAATAGCGTATACAGCGTTTGGATAACAGATGGAGAAACTAAACTATTGCTGAGTGACAGAAAAAGAAGGCACTTGTTCCTAGCTTTATTGGCCTATTTGCTTGTACTGTATAGGATAGGAGTAAAAATGGCTTCGAATCGACTAAGATTTTTTTTCGTCGGGTTAATAGCCTTTACTAACTAACTAATACCTATATAAACACTACATCTAACCTAGCTACAAAAACAATTGGATAATCTAGACAAGCCTATCGATAATCCAGTTGTTCTAGACCACTACCAGCTGGAAGCCTACCCAGCATGCTGGCGGCATTGACTAAACTACATGCGTATTTAAAATCTTTCAAATATATTTAGAACTACAAAATATAATCAAAAATTTGCTAATATCATAATAAAATTCTGATTTAAATTTTCTTTCATTTGCTTCGAGGTACATATTGATAAAAAATGGATCATTTCATTTCATTTCATTTATTTAGACACAAAAAAAAAATTTACACATAGATATGTTGAATCCATAGCCTCCCGAACTAGTATTCACTGTGTTTCAGGAGTCAGTGGCTTCTCTTATTAAACAGCTAGTCTTATGTCATACTATAAATGAAAGAATTACAGTTTTATACATAATTGTGGGCGTGTTATATAGGTGTGCGTATGTGTGTTATGTTATTGTGAGTTGTGTATGTGAGTGTCGTGTATGTGAGTGGCATGTATGTGTGTGTGGTGAATGTATGTGTTATGTATGTGTGTGTAATGTGTGTTTGTCGTGTACAAATAATGTATCTTTGTCAAAAATATAAATTTGCCAACATATTTTCGATTCCCTCATAGTCGTAAGTTTTAAGCCATGTAATAATATTCTTTTTAAATTCATTGTTATTCGATTTTTTAATATTATGATCTAATTTAAGTGTTTTTGTTAATTTGTTATAAATCTGTGGAACCATTACATCGAACTGTTTCTGAGCAAATCTTGTTTTCACCCCTTTGATGGGAATTCGATCTACTCTTTTTGCAGATTCTGGTAGAAACGGGACTTCCGTCTTGTGAAAACGTCGGAGACCTTCAAATATGAATAGCTTTCGTACACTTAAAACGTTAGCTTTTTTATATACTGCCGTAGTTGAATGTCTGAAAGGTAGGTAGAGTAAAACTTTTAGGACAGCGCGCTGAGCACGTTCTATTCTGATAATGTGAGTTTTTGCAGCACTACCCCATGCGCATATGCAATACCTGATGAGGCACTCACAAAGAGCTTTATAGGTTTGGATCAGTAGTTCAAAATCCGCTACAGCCCGAAGTGATTTGAAAACATAGATGAGTTTTCTTACTCTAGATGCTAATGAAATAATATGGTTGTTCCAATTTAGTTTATCATCTATGGATACTCCTAGGTACTTTATGGTATCAACGCGTGAGAGAACAGTGCAGGTACACTGTGTGGGGCGGGGAGTATTACGATTACACGGAAAAGAATGTATTTTTAGACTGGGAAGTTGAGGACTGCCAGCTTGTGTTGTACTGTAACACATATATTTAGTTTTGGCCGTATTCAATGATAAGAGACTGTCTTCCAACCACCTCGTTACTTTACAGAGACACGTCTCAGCTAGCTCTGTAACCTTTTGCCAGGTTTGGTCATGAAGGAGTAAAACCGTATCATCGGCAAACATTAATAAGTCCAGACCGGGTAGGGTAGTACGACATAGGTCATTTATGTAAATGAGAAAAAGCGTCGGTCCTAGCGTACTACCCTGCGGAACTCCATAGGTACACGAAGCACTATCACTTACATAGTCCTCAACCCTTACACTCTGTGTTCTTCCGGAGAGATAATCTGCGAACCAATCCAGTGCTAAGCCTCTGATGCCAACATTTTCCATCCGTGTTAGTAAAATGGGAATGGAAACGGTGTCGAAGGCTTTCTGGAGGTCCAGAAAGACTCCGACACACTTGCTTCCCTTGTCCATGTAGGAGGTTATTAATGATGTTAGCATCAAGACTGCATCTTCTGTAGACCTGTTCTCTCGAAATCCGTACTGATTTTTGCTTAAAAGGTCATTTTTTTCTAAATACCGCATAACTCTTCTCTTAACCAATTTTTCCAGAACTTTAGATAATGTAGAAAGAAGAGAAATGGGTCTGTAATTAGCAGGACTAGCTTTATCACCGGCCTTGAAAATCGGACATACAATAGCCTTTTTAAATACAGATGGAAAAACCCCGGTTTCAAATCTTAAGTTACAAATAAATGAAATTGGCTCTACCAAAAAAGGAAACGCTGATTTTAGAAAAGCTGTAGTAATTTTATCCCAACCGGGTGCGCTACGTGATTTAAGTTTGAAAATAACATTTTTAACTTCGAAGGGATCTGTAGGTATGAGAGACATAGATTGGCTCGGTGAGTTTAATGTTTTTGCAAGAGTAGCTAACTGTTTTTCAGTGGTGTTCATCATATTTAATGTTTCATTAGCTAGGGTTCCACCAATAGAAGTAAAATACGTGTTCACTTTATTAAGGGAATCAATCGGGTTATTAGTGATGTTTAATAAATCGCGTGATGGCACCTTTGCCTGATTGAAATTGCAGACTTCCTTTACTATCTTCCATGTTTCTTTTATATTTCCTTGATTTTTTATTAATTTGCTTTTGTAGTATTCTTTTTTTAGATTTCTAATTATATTGTTACATAAATTTCTATATTTTGTATATTTTTCTTTTATTTCCTCATTATTTGGTGACTTCTTTACTTTTAAGTGCAATCTATCTCTTTTCCTTATCGATCTTACTATACCTCTAGTTATCCATGGCTTAATGGGTTGATTTCTTTTCGTCACTATTCTAATTTGCGTGTTACTATTGATTAGGCTAAGGATTCTACTAGTGAATAGCTCTGTGGCCAAATTCACGTTATTTAGTTCAAACAAATCCTGCCAAGATTCTTTTAATAGTGAGTTGTTAATTTCTTGAAAATTTAGAGTTACTTTTTTGTACGTAATATAGTTCTTAGTTAATTTGGCATTGTCAATATAAAGTATTATAGGTGAGTGATCTGTTAAAGGTTGTTCAAAAACAATGGTCCGACAGGAACCCAGAGTTTTAACCATGATATGATCTATGCACGTGTTGACTCTTGTGGGAAGGTGTACTCCTTGTCTGAGCCCATGCATGGCCATTATATTCAAATAGTCCTGAGATGACGCGGAAAGATTGCCTGGCATTATGTCAAGGTTGATGTCGCCAGCGAAAATTATATTCTTGCTAGTGATACCACCCAAAATATTATCTACTGACTCTAAATACTTACTAGCATTGCGAAAACTGGGTGGGCGGTAAGAACATACAATTGTATAATCAGGTAAAATATTAAGTACAAGACAATTACCATCGGAAAACGAAGGTTCATATGAAGAAACATCTAGTTCGTATCTAACATAAGCCACAACACCGTCGTTCTGGTTCAGGCAGTTCCTTGTCCAGAATTTATTGTAATTATCTAAATTTGGCGGTGGGTTCATACAACTTGTCCAACATTCCGTCAAAACAAAAACGTCTATTTTCATATCAATACTAGATATTAATGCAACAAACAAATCAAAATTACAATTTATACTGCGTATATTCACAGTGAAAACAGATAACGAGTTTTTATTTTTAATATTATAATGTAACAGTTTACAACATTCAGCACAAGTGCTGAGTGATGAACATTCTATGGCAGCCGTTTTATCAACTTCTGTTACTATAAAAGAGTTGTCATCCATTATTTGCAAAAATAGTACTAGGGTTTGATAGAATTAGGTGCATTAATTGAATTTTATAAATGAAGATAATATGGGCATACTCGTGTTTATATCCATAAGACGATGTTAATAATAACCTAGAAAGTTTGCGATTAAGAAATATAAATAAATGTTTTTTATGAATAAATTTCCTAATATTTATGTAAGGAAGTAATTCGAAGTTTTGTGCATTGTAAGTGTGTGTGTAGTGTATGTATGTGTACAAATTGTTTACAGATGTAAGTAAATGGAAATATTGAGTTTTACAATATAAGCATATTACAAGTTTCTTACAAAACATAGTTATAATTAAGCTTATGTAATTAACCGTGTCTGAGAAGCAGACATACAAAAAAATGTTACATGATAAACGTATTAAGTGAAATAACAATAAAAACTTATTTAGTCATTTAGTTTTCAGGTTTTCTAGTTCATTCTCATTGTTGACTTTAATGAGGGGGGCTCCATCTATACGCCTCAGATAGATTTTGCCTCGCGACGCCCAACAATATTTAAAGCCGTGGCCTTTTGCAAACTCTCGGGCTAAAAAGAAAAGCTTTTTAGCCTGCACAGTAAGACTCTCTGACACAAAGATTGGTTTCGGTGGGCCTTCGAGTTTTAAGTTAGAAGTGCTGAATTTGCAGGTAACGTACTTCTTGTTGTACGCCTTAACAGACCCGAAAATTCTATCTTTTAAAATCACAGTCGAAAGTTCCGCAACAATGGGCTGACTTTTCTCGCTTTTAGTATTTATACGATAGACGTCGCGGACATCAATGGCTTGAAGCGGTACATTTAATGCGTTCCCTACTTTTTGAACTAAATTTAATAAGTCTTCCTTAGTCTCGCCAATTTTTTTCGGAACGTTGCGTACCTCTATGCTGGAGCTACGAAGGCTATGCTCCATTTGCTCCATTCTAGCCTCTAAGGACTGGATATACTTGCGATCCGCTGATTTTTCCTGCTCCAGGTTACTGATTCTTGCGACCATCTCATCGTACTTTTGACCAAGAAACTCAATGGAACTAGAGATTTCTTTGTTTTGCTCTGTATGAGTATTTATACCACCCTGTACACGGTTCATGAGGGCTGCAAACTTCTCGTCTTGTTGCTTTTGAAGCAGGGAAAGCATGTCGAGAATTTCAGCTCTGCTGATGTCATCACCTCCCTCCCTCCTGCGTTTGCGCATGGTGATATTGGGCTCGCTAGTAGCATGTTCGCGATATATACTAGGAACTGGAATAGTATCAGTCGGCGGCGGCGCGTTGCTTATATTGGAGTCCGACTTACAGTGAGTGAGTAGCGGTAACCGTGCGGGGACGGCCAGTGCAGGCGGGGGGGAGCGATTTAGAAGCATCGCGGTGGGTCGGGGCTGTGCGGGTGCGGCTAGCGCAGTCAAGCGGCCGGTACCAGGATAACAGAGTGTTATAGGCGATGCGCGTAGGCTGTGTCTATGTGTGCGTGCAGAGCACGTCGAGCGGCAGCAGCTGCAGTGTAGACGTATGCGCGTGTGAGCGTAGTCGACGTGTTGCAAGCACTCACCGACGCGATGCTACTTGTGTGCGCCGGTCTGACTGCTAGACTTCTTGCGCCCTCCTTGCTGCTTATGCGCTCCTATTATTGCACACTATATTTTGCTTTTCGAAATTTAAGCTTAATTTAAATAAAATCAACTGGGGACTAGTGTAAAACACGTCTGCTCTGTACAGGGGTCCGGGGGAGAAGGGATAGAAATTTTATTATATAAACAGATTCAATACTGCTCTAGTAGTCGGGTCAATTGTGAATACGATATTTGAATTGCTAGCACTTTTAAATAGGGTATGAAGCTACGCCGCGCCGTTCCCGTTGGAGAGGTGGATTGACAAATCAACCAATTCCGTGGCTATATTTTCAATCTAATTTGAATCTAAAAGCAGATTACTATTGGATTCCGCCAAGACCAAACCCATTACTTGTACAAACAACTACTTTCACGCTGTTGCTTGCTCTCCGTCTACGATGCTGGTATTCCGGCTTGCCCTCAAGAGACCCGACGGGTCTTCGATGAAATTGGATCGCCTCGGTACTGCGCTTTGCACTTGTGTTTATTTTGTTGGCTGGTCTAACGTGTGGGATGCCTCGTCAGGTATTGTGTAGGTTGCTTCAAGCATGCGGAATGATTTTGCTGAATACAGCTTCACTGATACAAATTACAAACTAAAACAAAACAGCAACAATGCAATTTCCTTATACACATCCCCTGTTTAATATGATAAATGCCTCAGAAATCTCTATTCGAGTTACGTAATTATTAACTAAATGCAATGTAGTAGTAACTGTAGTTTCACGCAATTTCATGCTCAAGATCGAATCGGAATCCGCTAACTAAGTAGAGAATCCCACCTAATACTTCAAGATCCGCCGTCAAGGTTGATTCCTCGATTCAGTTATGTCAGACTCTTGATACCAAGCAGAACCGGTAATAGCTTGCGTTCTCTATTGAGATCTCTTGAGAGACACTTCAATCCGGTACTGGCGGTGCTGGATTGTACCGGTAATGGATATGTCGGAAGAATTTCGAGGTCTGCAAGCAACGGAGAGGAGATTGAGATATCTTAGAGATTGAAACTGATAATAAAACCTTATAGCTTAAATGTTTGAAATTTAAAGTTACCGCCTTTATACTCAAGCGTATATACATTATACAGGCAGGATATCATGTTTGTGGACTCGTAGCTGTATACGTTCCTTTAAAAAGCTTTGTAAACCCAACTGATGAAACGATTAATATCGATTATTTTAAAAGATAAAAAACTAACTAACTAAGAGGGCGCAGTGACCCAAAATGAGTCTTGGCCTCCGATAATAAGAGCCGCCACTTCGGTCTGTCTTGCGCCACCTCCTGCAAATTCGCAACTTGGAGTTCGCGCAAGTCCTTGTCGACCTCATCACTCCAGCGGTACCTAGGACGGCCGACTGGTCGTCGACCATTCGGCCGTCCTTGGTACGCTCGTTTCACTGCCCGATCTTCTCCCATTCTTTCGAGGTGTCCGAGCCAGCGAAGTCTGTGGGCTTTTATATCTTATTTTAAAAGATAGTAAGACTAATTCTTCTGCGGGTGTCCGTCTGGGTGAGTAATATCGGTTTGCTCGTCCGTCCAGTCTGCCGCCAATGTGTTCAGACAGAGGTCGACCTCTAACCACTGACCAATCACCACTCCCTTGTCTATTCATATTTTATCGACACACAAAGAGGGTGGTCAATACAAACAGTGAATGATATAATCATATAAATCATCGGTTGGTCGGCACTCAAACACGGTATCACTACATAAATAACCTATGTCCGTCCGTCCGTCTGTTTGCTATAACCATTTCCTTTGTGAACATGGAGCTACGAGCAAAATTAGCTATGATAATAAAATGGTAGTGATATCTTATTATGCTTTCGAAATTACCAACTAAATTAATGGCATTGCCTGTATAGCATTGCAGTGCGCTCGTGCGTCGAGAGGTAGCCCAGTAATTTTACTGACGACTTTGCTCATCATACCCAACCGGAACACAGTAATGCTTGCACATTAGATACTGTTTAGCGTTAGACTACGGTACCGACCTAGACGAACATTCTTTTTTTACCCGATTACGGCGAAGCAAAAAGGAGGGTTGTGATTTTGACTGGTATGTATGTATGTTCATCTGTTCCGTCATAACTCCTAAACTACTTATCGTATTTTTAATTTTTTTAATATGGCGCCCTCTAGAGGACATAACGTCAGGATCTAAAAAAATGTTTTAATGACGCCGTTTTGGATATCAAATTACTTAATTAGCACATTTTAAAATACATATTATATATATTGTTAGCTGTTGCTCGCGGCTTTGCTTGCAATGTACCCGATAATTAGCAAAAAATATTTAATATAATTATATAATTTTATTTAGTTATTTTAGTTTATTTTGTAAATCACAGAATTAATGCTTACTTAAATAATAATATTATTAGAACCCCAAAATAATTTAAATAAAAGTTCAAAAACTAAAACCCGACTTCTAAAAAATCACGCAAATATTTAAAATAGTGAAGTCATCAAAAAAATGCCCAATGAAAAACTTTGATCGTACCTATGCCAAAAATTACATTTTTAATTACATAATATTTTATCATGTATTTTTAGATAAATTGTTGCAAACAAATTATCTTTCATTCTTTAAAAAGAATATATCATCAGGCATATTGTCTTCTCCACAATTTAGTTAGTTCATGTCGTCTGTCTATAACTATTTCCTTGCGAATGACGCAACGGCCATACAATGTACTTAATAGGAAATGACATCAGGCGTGAGTACAATTCGAATTAGCCGCTGATTGAGTGTGATGACCCTAGGAATGTAAGGGATCTAACGTGCAGAGAAATTTGGTATCAATTGAAGACTGATATACATGTTTTAAAGTTTATTTTCATATGAACTTTCTTTTTGGAGTTTATCCGTCCGTCCTTTGTATAATCTAGGGCTGTGTTTTCTTTCTTTATAATAAACGTATTAATTGTCTTTTTTTGTTACAGGTATGTATTTTCTTCTTAAATGGATTACCAATGAGATAATCCCGGATCACCAGAGGTAACATTAAACTCTTATGAAATAATAATATACTATCCACCCATCCACCTAAGTACTTACTGACCGCGAGGAACTTTGATTAACTTTTATCAATCTCATGAAACGGAGAGTCGAGCTATGTTATAAAATATGTTGTACAAAAGAGTTGGAGTTCTAACATGTATCTACAATAAGAGGTAGAGTCCTTTCAGGGCCAGACAAGCATATTTTTTGCAGCTAATATGTATGGAAACGGTCGTTTGTGCGAGGAAAACCAGAATGCTTTGCTTCAGACAGTGCCTTAAGTATTTAACAACAAAATGATAATTATTATTCATATCAAAACATAGTGACGGAAGTCTACAATATATATTTTAAGAGCAGACGCTTGCGACGTGACCAGGCCCGTATCCTATATGTGGTCACTGATAGTCGACGTTTGAGTAATATGCTTATTTCTATTGCCAAGCATTTATACATACGAGAAACTGGTTTAGGCTTCCCATAGATACAGCCTGATTAAGGCTAAGATTCAGAAACGAGTCTAAACGTGAAGTTTTGCTTCCATATGCCAAAACTGTACAGAATTTTGACATATGAAGGCTTGAGTTCACGTTATTCACGATCAAATTCGTCTCTAAATCTTAGTCTTAAGTATCTTTACAGTAAAAAACGAAATACTTTATTAAGTACTTCGTTCGCCGAAAGAGACGAACAAGGATTGACAGACGAGTTTCTTGCTGTTCTCGATCGGGTGTATGCCACACCGAGCTAGAATAATTAAATTTCCATGAGCTCTCCTGGGACCTTGTAAATAAAGAGATAAACATACGTGTCCCATGATGATTGAGCGCCTTACTTCAATGCGCTCAAGTACCCCATTATCACTGAGCTCTCAGGCCCTGCTCTGCCTTTTTACACGACTGCAGAAAAGGGAGAGAGAAAACAAATAAAGAGGTAGGTTTTAGAGTTCATGTATTTGAATTTCTTTATTCCACTATGATGTAGGTATGGGGTACCTATTAATATAATGCTTACATCATCCCGAGTGACATTAGGCTAGTGTCATTAGGCCAGGGTAGTCCAGTTGGGTTTTTTTAAAGTAACATTTGTTACATCTACTTGTGTCTTGTTATCTCATCCACTGAGCCCTCTGCTGCAGATGCATCCTCGACGGGCTATTCGTTATTTGTGAACAAATTCTCCGGGACTAAAATGTTTGACCAGGGGAGATGGCTCGCAGATACCCCCGGAATCAACACGTGGATGTTACCTGACCCCGACACCTCTAGGATTAAGCCCCAGATCAACTGACTTAGTGGCCATAGAATTAGAGGAACCATATTTGGTTCTGTAAGTTAGTAACAGAAAACTCTTTCTGAGTAGTCTTTATATGATGACCTCTCTCCGGTTACGTAAATGCACGTGTAACTTAATGTAAACTTATCAGTTACGTAATTTTTACTAGTTACATCCATAATACCTTCTGTATCACCGTGAAAATTTCAATTTTAAGGTGTACAATCATCGACGCTTGACAGCCATATTTTTTCATTAGGATGCTAAAAAAGAGCAAAGAAAAAGCAATAATTGTTTTCAAACTATAAACAGGGAGAAAGTAGCGATAAATTCATTTTTTTTAAACTATTCAGTACCGAGAAGGTCTGATCGTTTGCCTGATGGTAAGCATTCCGCCCCATTGCAGTGCCACTCAGAACTTTGAAACATTGCCATTGCAATAAAGCATACTTTTGTTATTATGTTTGATGATACCTACAAGGATGTAAATTTGAAATCCTATATGCCCTCGTCATATGAGATAATTTTGCAAATCCATTCGATGAGAAATATATGTATAAAATGACGGAAACCAATATCGGCAAAGTTGTGTTATATGAATTTTACGATTGTATTTATTGGCTGTAAACAGTGACGTTCTTGAAATATCGATACATAGGGACGTGCTGAAAAAATCGCTTGTTAAAAATCTTTACGGAAGCGTTTGCTACGTTGCATATCTCGTAAATTCTTGTTGGAAATCTACAATTCGACTTTACTGAACGGATCTATAATTTATTTCTCGGTTATATAAATCTTCTTTGACACGGATCTTCTTTGTTAATTTAGTGATTCATATTTATCTTAGTGTATGCATAACATAAAGATTATTTATAAACAGTATTATGTTGGTATGAAATATTCTAGTGCTTCTTTAGCTGCGTCTGGCTAGCTATCACGCTCAAGAAAGCAAATTTATCGCCAAGTACCTATTTGTGTTTCGGCAAAAACTTTTGAAATCATATTTAAGAACAGAGATAGTATTCAAACTCTGTCCTATCCAGATAAAAACATACACACAGTTTTGAAACAGATATTTCGATCACTTATAAAATGAAATAATTCCATCGACTGATTTACGACAAAATTTTACAATTTCAGGCCATCACTATTAAAACATCGCCCGGATGTATTCCCGTCATAAAATTTGGATATATTTCAGACTTCGACGTTTATATCAAAATAATTACTCTGAAAAGTCGTTCAAAAATGTTCATGGTTAGGTATATAAAAACATAAAAACATAAACGCTTACACACTCATACCCCCGCACTAGGATTCCCTGTGTCGCAGGTGGCATGGACATACACAGATACACATCACAAACATCCAAGACCCGAGAACAAACTTTATGCTTACACAAAATCTGCCCCGGCCGGGAATCGAACCCGGGACCCCTCGCCTTGCAGGCAGGGTTACTACCAACTTAGCTACGGAGCCGTCATATCAAGGTTATTGTAACATTAAGGGGTTAGGAAAATGGTTTTTCTAATTTATTTATAACTTACGTAGAAGCTTATCATCACAGACTTCACTACCATGTGATCGTTGAAGCTCGAAGTCTAAAAAGAACAACGTCTGTCGAATTTGTCTATGTGTTAGTGTAATGTAGTACCTAAAAGCTACTTGTAAATCTGAACGAAAACATTGTGTCAAAACCCGCTTGTTCAAAATCGTAATAATTTGAGGACATGTTACATGTCCACCCGCATGGTGGATTCGTGGTGGATTATCGCACATCTCTGAGAGAAGGCCAGTGTCCAAATAGTGAGAGCGTAGTAGGCTTATTATGATAAAAAGCAATACAAAGAAATGGTTGAAGACCTGTCGGGTGATTTTAATTGACTCTGAATGAAATCCGTGTCGGAAGCGACTTTCTTGATCGTTTACATCTCGGAAACGCATCCCGACAGAGAAATACTGTCGGGATTATAATTATCAGTCTTTATGCAGCTGCGTGGTCGAATCTAAACGGGAAATTTTTCTGACGGGTTGCGATTCCGAAATATAAAAGATCAATCAAGGCTATCACTTCCGACACGGATATCATTCCGAGTGAATAAAATAACCCTGCTGGCATGCTGCTGTGTTGCAGAATCTTCTCTTAAAACTAGCAACAGTTATAATACTGAAAACATTATACATATTAATTGCTTATTTTTAATAGTTAGTTATTTATTGTAGTTTATTTTTAAACCGTCAATTTACAACATCCTGATTAAAAAAAACAGAATTATCAGTGAAAGTGATCTGTTAACAAATTCTAAATTCAAATAGGTTTAATAGGCAAGATTTTAGCGAATCTTGCGCAACCACCGGCTCTAGAACCGGTATTACTCGTTTTCACCAGTACCGGTATATAAATCAGGTATTGCGATAGGAACAGCTGGCCGGTGATTCAGAAACCGTGTTTTGTTACAGATTTGGTAGTGTTAGGTTATGGGGCGTGGTTGTAGTGGGAGCGAGTAGCGTTTGTTCATAAAAGTAGAGATAAATTGATATTTTTTAGATATAGATATAGATTATTTATCAAATTGTAGGACTAATTCTTCTACGAGTGTCCGTCTGGGCGGGCACCACCGGTTTGCTTGTGTAGTCTGCCGCCAAGCAGTATTGTGCATGCATTAGATGGAGATCTCTGAAGGAAATGTGGTGGCGAGTTTGTGGGTTCTTGAAATTAAGTTTGTATTCGACATTGATGATGTAAGCTTCTTTATCATAATTAGAATAAGCATCTTTCTTATCATAAAGTAAATTATAACATTTTTAGTAAATAAAGCATTTATTGATTAATTGATTGATTGATTAGGCTCCGGTTCGCTGAAAAAGGTAGTCAATGAAATTTCTGGGCTTATGTGACTTATAATACTAGTGTTTCAGTTTTGGGTGGCAGAGATTGAACATGTTTTTAGATTGCAATCTCAGTCCGTGGATTGGACTTGAATTAACACGTTAATTCAAGGAAATGGATTAACTTTTGATAGTCCGTTTTTGTCTACACGGATTAGGATAGATTATTAATTTCAGGCGTTAGTGATATTGGCCACGATGTGCGTAAGGGGCAGCTTAGACGCTCAAGCAAACGTACGTTTGCTTGTCAGAATAACAACGCTTTTGCGTCAAGCGCGCATTTCGAGTATCACGAAATCCGCGCTTGCGCTTGACGCAAAAGCGTTGTTATTCTGACAAGCAAACGTACGTTTGCTTGAGTGTCTAGGCTGCCCCTAAGTCGACGGTTCGAATCCTACATTGAGCTTGAGCTTCCAATGAAGTAAAAATATTATGTTAGAGCATTGTTAGTGCTCGCATGGCTAGCTCGCTACCACCCTCAATTTGAAAATCCACCGAGCAACTATCAGTAATATTTACTGTTTGAGATAACGTTCACAGCTGTTTTTGTAATGTATTTACGTAATAGTAAGTAATTTATTGTAATGAACGAGAGGCGACGTAACAAAATACAAGTACACTTGAACAGTTTCAAATCAAAACTTTGCATATCGTTCTCTGCATTTTCAATAACTTTTTTTTAACTGGCTAAATGCCTTTATTAACTAGCTAATACATAAATAAACACTACATCTAACCTAGCTAGCTACAAAAACAGTTGGATAATCTACAAGCCCTAGTAGGCCTATAGATAATCCAAATGTTCTAGCCCACTACCAGTAGGAAGCGTACCCAGCATGCTGGCGGCATTGCCACGTTGAACCGCAATGCTGATCCGTTGAGCCAAATAGTTACCAGCATTTTGGTTACGCGTCGCATCAATCAAACGCTCTGACAAAATTTTGAAAATATTATGAGCTCCCGGCCCCCACGGACCCAATGTTTCAACACCAAACGGCTCAAATATGTAACCGCTCCCGAGGTTAGCATATTTGCGCCGCTTGAGTCGCTCAGCCGAAGAAGCCGCGGCGCCAGCCCTAATTTGTGTCTCGGAAATATGAGACGGTGCCAAAGTGTCGACACAAGTAGCGTCCCACACTAGGGGCCGCCCCAATTTCCAAGGAACGAGCGTCATTCCGTCAGGCCTTTTACCATCGTCACGCATAAGACCATTCGGTTCGAGAATGGCTGCTACATTGGCGCTGGTAAAAGCCCGGCGGATGATGTCATTAAGACTGGCGTGACGGGAAATTCGACCGGCACTTCTGGAACAAGAGAGGCCGTGATGACCGAGCTGATCGACAGCAGTACCACACTGGCAGCGATGGGCAACATAGCACCTCGCACCCAAACGTAAGCAAACAGCAAGACGAAAAGCGGATGGATCTAATAGGTTACCTGTATTAAAAGAAGGGACGGCCTGCAACCAAAGCCCTGATTCCCACACAGAAACTGCAAGAAGACGAGCACGATCTGCGACACTAAGGCACGTATCTAAAAGACCTTTCCGTGCTAGGTCGCAGATCGGTCGATCCCACAACTTCTGTGAGGACAAAACCATAGGGAAATCAGTATTCGGGCAAGCCATCCCCCAGGCATTCTTGGCCTCCGTCAAGTGAGCTACTTCAAAATGACCTAAAGAATCTAATGATGGTGCTAAAATTTTTTCTATTAATTTATACGTACCATGGACAGAGGACAAGAACGCCGGTAGAGCAACACTCGAAATTTTGCGTATCCCTAGTCCTCCAAACCTCACAGGTAGAGAAGCTTGCGACCACGCCCTGTCATCCATGTCAATATTCAAAACCGACTCTAAAGTTTGTTTTACAATATTGTCCAAGCTCGTAAGGAGCTCACTGTGTTTCCACAGCTGACAACATCGTAAGACGTAGGTAAATTTAGGAACGAAAAGACAAAATCTAATTATAGTAAAAGCCATATGGGCGTTAATTTTGAGCAATCTGTCGGAAGTGTTCATAAAATTTTGAATTTTTTCGTCAACGAAAGATGAAAAAGCTTCATCTAAAATCGGTGAACCCAAAAGACGAAGGGAACACCTATCTACCGATTTGATATTAGGAGCCAGACTATTAAATTTTTCAAAAACCGAATCCTTATCCGAACAAGAATCGCAAACAAAAAGTTCGCATTTGGAAAAATTTAGCTCTAAACCAATAAGACGAAATTCGTCTATTAGAATACGCAAATCATTGAGAACAGTGTTCACATCGCCTCCCAGAGTTCCGTCATCTAAGTACCAAACATTAAGCTTGGACTGGAGACGTTGAATTATCGGATGGATGGCAAGGCTAAAAATGGCCGGACCAAGAGGGTCACCCTGCTGACACCCGACGGAGGATAACATTACATTATTTCGATAAGTTAATTTGGAAGGATTGCCGTAGCATTGAAATAAAAAGCTATAAAGTTCCGGAATTTTATCCTTCACTTGTGTCAAGAGGGCGCCTCTGTCTACTGAATTAAAAGCGTTCTTAACATCCACCTTTAGCAGCACCTCCCCACAATTTTGATCTAAAAAAGTACGAACCGAATGTACTGCAGCCTCACAACCACCACGCGAACCAAAGCCGAGCTGTATTGGTTGAAAAAGATTGCTCAAAGAAGCAACCTTTTTCCTACAACCGACTTTAGCCGCGAGGCGACGATATGTGGTGCCTACCGCAATAGGTCTGATGCCACCATCTTTTTTGATAAGGGCACACAAATTAGCGCCATATAAAATTTCGGTGACGTCGCTGTTGACCCGCCCTGACAACATCAGGTTTACTAAACCCGTTAGGTCCCCCAAAAGTGTCTCTCCAGAACTACCACATAAAACATCTTTTAGATGTTGTGGAGTAAGACCATCTAGGCCTCCGGCTGAGCCACCTCGGAAGGACGTAACGGCTGCAGCAACATCCTGTGAGGTGACTTCAACAACAACGTCACTCTGTTGAGGTGGATCAGGAAGGAGGAGATCTGCTGCTGCGGGTGGATGTTTGCCACGTAATGACTGTATTGTTTCTGGAATATAGGGTGCTATTGTATCGCTGGAGAACAGGACACGTGCGGCGCCTTTAATATCGCCGTCGCTAATTTTCGTTTCTACAATCTTAAAGGTAGCCGAATCATTATTTTGTTTAGAATTTTTATCATTATTCCACCTGTTAGGTGGAACAATAGTCGAAAGGCCTAAACATTGCTCTTCCTGTACCTTGTACCTTACGCAGTTTTCCTTTACTCTATTAGTAAGGGATGTTTTGTTAAGTGGGTCTAAATGCACGTAAAGAACTTGGTAAGGAAAAGTTAAGAGATGTTCCCAGGCCTGCTTTGAATTTTTGGACAGAACATTCCTAATAGCCGATGAAAGAGAAAGGGCTACCGAAATACGTGCACCACGCGGAATGCGTTTCAAAATCGGGATTGAATTTTTATACGAGCTCAAGACCTCCCAAAACGGATTGGAAGGAGTAGCAGCGCTCGGCGAACTACTACTGGCTACATTGGACGCTAAAACTGGGACCGAAAGAGGAATTTCTATACTTTTGTGGCATTTTGAAGTGTGAATTTTTAGGCCTTTTTGGCCCTTAAAATAACGAACCTGGGGACACTCGGGACAAGGTATCATGTTCCCCTGCGACACAAAATTGCATTGGTCTGCATTATTCACAATTTGTGTTGAAGGTGCCATGTAATAAACTTAAATAAAATCTTAGCTTCTCTATAAATTGACGTTAGCCGAGACGTCGGGATGGCACGAGCCTCGCAGAGCGCAGGCGCGACGCGACGTTGGCATGGAAACAAAAATAAACAATTAGCAGCAAGCCGTCAAAATTCCTTACCAAATTTATATCTTATGAAATACAAAAAAAGAACTATCTCTAGCTCTGCAAATATTACCTTGTAATTTCCGTGGAGCGGACGGCCTGCTGGTAGACAGAAACTGCCCAAAAGTGGCCTAAAAACCTCTTGAAAAAAAATACCGAAAAAAGCCCAACAGTACTGACAAGAGGTTTTTTTTTTTTTTTTTTTTTTTTCAATAACTACTTCAACTTGGAAGTTGAAAACAAAACCACTTTTATTGACTGTTCAACTGTTTACTGTATTTCCCGTATTTCTAAGTAAACTTGAATGATGAATTATGATTTCTGTTAGTTCTTCTTTCTTTTTAACCGACTTCCAAAAAAAGGAGGAGGTTATCAATTCATGGGTATTTTTTTCTATGTTTGTTACTTCAGATCTCTGTCATTTATGAACCGATTTGGAAAATGCTTTTTTATTTGAAAGGATATACTTTCAGATTGGTCCCATAGAAATTTCATCAAAATCGGTTCAGTAGTTTCTCAATGAAGTCGGTTCGTCGCTTTTTTTAAAGCAATTTTTTAAATAAATTGTGCATAAAATATGAATGTATTTTGCGTCCTTTGTTGGATTACAATAAGAAAAGGTACAATAAAAAGGTGAATAAAAAAATGAAACCGCTTATCGCTACTCTTATCGCCCCGCTATTACTCTATACCCCCACCTCAATATTGCAAACCTTGTCAGGCAGGAAACAATCGTCGGGCCACGTGGCCACCGAAAGCAAGCTCTGTGCACCTAGACTTGTATAGGAGAGGCTAGGTATTGCTTAGGCTACCTAGGTACTTGGGTATTGTGGGTGACCTAACTTTCGACTAGCTTCTAGTTACGATGACGTAATATGTTCTGGTGCTGGAATTTAATTGGAATACCTATTATTTACGCGTTGTATAATGTTTTGATTGTAAAAACTATCTTAACTGTTAACATCATGGCCCATCACTGGGCAAGCAAATCGTAATAGGTGATGAATTTTGTGGGATGTTGTGGGTTGATGGTTGTTAGTGGGAGGACTAACTCTTCTGCGAGTGTCCGTCTGGGTTGTTACCACCGCTTTGCTCGTGAAGTCAGCCGCCAAGCAGTAGTGTGCAAGCATTACTGTGTTCCGGTTTGATGAGCAGAGTATCCAATGAAATTACTGGGCTTATGAGACTTAATACCTAATGTCTCGGGGTAACGAGCGCACTGCAGTGCCGCGCAGGCCTTTGTGTTTCAAAGTTCTGGGTGTCACTGCAATAGTTATGGGCCGGCGTTATGCTTACCATCAGGCAAACGACCAGCCCGTCTCGTTACCAAATAACATAAAAAAAAAAATTGGTCTCCTGATCGGTGCTTGCTTCTTCTAGAGTCCACCTATGTCTCAGAACCTTAATTTTGCTCATATTAAATCTTCCGTTAAGCAACAGTGTGCAATTATTAAGTACCGTGACCATGTTTGGCGTGCCATGAGGAATACGATATGAGGGTAGACGCAGGGTGTGGTGCGCCACGAAGGATTTTATCATGTCTTTAGCTAGCTTGGTAATTGTTGCAAACCGGCATAACGCATAAAATCAAACAAATGACTTGTACCTACTACTATAAAAAAAAGATGCGTTTTAACCAAGCACGAATCTACATCTCAATATGTTTCTCGTATTTGTGAATCATGCAGCTAAATCCAAGTGGTGCTGAGAAGTAACGATGCAGGAAGTCTGTAAAACCAAGTATCTCTCGTAATATTGGTGTTCTTATACCGCAAGGGTATACCTATAACAAAGTTCACAAGCACAGTGTTACGAAACCTCTACCTCAATTTTCGAAGTCTTACATTTTCCCCAGCGTCAAAGAAATCCAGAGCTCTTATGCACCTCAGATAAGGCTACAAAATTGGAAGTCTTCGCGTTTCATCTCAAATAAAATAAGATCAATAAAATGTATTTGAAGTATATTTTGTAAAGGAAAAGCTGAAATCCCGCTGTACGGTATTGTTCTGAGAAAGTTACATAATGTAGGGTCAGCAAAGTCAGCGCTTTTTTATTATTTATTTAAGTATCATCTACCGCCCGAAATTAATAAGGGATCCTAATCCGTTTTTGGCTGTATAACTGTCAAAAACAATACAATTTCTAAGTTTTACTTGTTAATAACACATCCACGGTTCGAGATTGGCATCTAAAAATACGTCGAATCGTTCGGAGGTCGGGATCACAACTTTGAATTGTCCTCTGTTCGGTAATGACAGTTTGTTTCAGTTGGAGCATGACAACAACCATATCTGCAGTTTGCCGTTTCGTCGAATCAAATTGCGTTATTAACACGCGGATTGGAGACCGACCCGTTGGTATAGTAGACGACCCGGGTTTGATTTCAATCTCGACTGGAAGATATATTATTAATTTCGGGCATAAGCGGGCTAACGAAGGGAAGTGCAATGACAACAAGTGAAATTTCTTTAAAAAAGCGACGAACTTACTTCAATAACAAACTACAAAATCTATTTTAGTGAAATTTGTCTGGGTCTTTAGTATAATTTTATATTATTATAAATATTTCAGACAAAGAAATCATTCTCCAAATCAGTTTATAAATGATCAAGACCTGAGGTAACAAACATAAAAAAATACAACCGAATTGAGAACCTCCACCTTTTTCGGAAGTCGCATAAAAACTTAAACTTACTTAAAGCCTCTGTTACTTTAGTACATAAAACTTCATCATCGGACATATTACGCTCCCACTACTGGGACAACGCCCTTCTCTCAGAGCGAGAAAGAGAGAGTATGGGCCATTATAATCCACCACGAGGGTCCAGTGCGGCTTAGTGGATGTCACATGTTCTCGAATTTTGATGTTTTCCTTCACCATTTTAGAGCGACTGTGATAATTCCGCTAAATAATTTGATATACTTAAGTCATTGGTGCGGGCTGAGTCGACATCCATACAACTCAATAAATATCAAAGTATTATATATGGTACCTATAACAAAACAACCATTTTAAAAATGTTTGTCTGTCTGTCTGTTTGTTCTGGGTAATCTCCGAAACGGCTGGGCCGATTTTGACGGGATTTTCACCGGCAGATAGCTGATGTTACAGGAAGTAACTTAAGCTACTTTTATTTTAGAAAAAAAATTAGGGTTCCGCGCAAAAAATAAAAACCATGAAATTGAATATCACCGCGCGGGTGAAACTGCGTGCAGCAGCGAGTTAGAACTATTGAGAGTCGGATAGAAAGTCGCACAAGTTCCCGCTCGGCAACACTCGCATTTAGCTCCCGTAACAACTTATTTAAATTTATTTGACTATTCATTCCGGAAACCGTTCAACGCAACTGACTCCGGACTTTATCGTAATATCCGGATTTTTTAGCCGGTCTTTTTTGTTGTCTGTACTTATTAGGATATTTTACTGGTTCAATTGGAAGCAACTTAGTTGTGCAATGGTCGCCCCGGATGTAAACAAACTAGGTTTTGTAGTTTTGCGCTAGATCCAGAACGGAGTTGTAAATGCAGCTTACATCGTAACTTACACACCCTACTTCCTACTAATATTATCCTACTTCCTACTAATATTATAAATAAGAAAGTGTGTTTGTGAAAAGTGTGTGGTTTGTTTGTTTATTAGTTTTTACTTCTGTCACGCAGCCTTGAGCAATGGATCGACCTGATTTTTGGCATAGATATAGTTTATAGACCGGAGAGTAACATACACTACTTTTTATCCCGGAAAATGTATAGTTTCTATGGGAACGACGGTGAAACCGCGGGCAGAAGCTAGTACATATCTATATCTGCTTGTTTACATAAAAAACACGACTGCATTAGCCAGTGTCACTCGGGACGATGTAAGGATTCTAACGATAGCTACCAAATCCGTTCACGTATTTAAAAGTTATAGTGGAGTAAATAAACTCACATACAAACATATACACATGTTTGTAACCTAAAATCATTACATTTCTTTTTTGTGCAGTCATGTAATAAAGAAATAATTTTCCAAATCGATTTATAAATGACGTAGGTAATGTTCTAAGGCAGCCATTCTCAAAGTGTGTTCCGCGATACACCAGTAGGGGTTCCCCGCAAGTACCTATTGAAAAAAAATTAATGGTACTTTTATTATGCTTATTAATAAAGAATACACTTTTAATAATAAGCATTGTTTTATTGTATGGTTCCGTCAAGAATTTCGCTTTCCAAAAGGGTTCCTTCACCAAAAAAGATTGAGAACCACTGTTCTGAGGTAACAGACATAGAAAACAGACGATTTGATCCTCCTTTTTTGGGAGGTTAATATTTTCATATCATCATTCCCTATCTCAAACCAGTATGGGACAATATTACCCAGTTTGGGAACCAGTGTGTAATATAATATTCTATGTTCCGGGTCGTTAGATTAAAAACTAAAACCTAGCATGACTTGTCGCAGCCGAGGGAGAATGACTTGGTATTATTTGGAACAAAATCAAATTAAGCTGTCAGTGAATAAAATGGAAATTTATCATCATCATCATCATCGGTGAAACAGACACTTCAATTTTATTTAGTTGTATAGATTACACAACCCCACCTCAGATGCGGAACTACAACAATACTTACCTACATATCTATCGCAAAGTGAAGATAGGCGCGTCCAATTGAGCTCAGTGGCAACGATCGCGTACTGGTCACGAGTCGGGGTCAACAATCTCATAGAGTAAGTATGCAGAAATGACATTCGTTTGATAGTGTAACTTAGGACCGAACTACAACAGATATTATAGAACTATTTTATGAAGTAGAAGATATGTCCGTGTTGTTGTGATCGTTCACCCTTAAATATATTTTACTTTAAAATAATTATTTATGTCTAAATTAAAATATATTTAAATAGTGTGTATTTTATTTAGTTATTTTAGTTTATGTTGTTTACTTTTTCTGTTAATATAATAAATAATACAAAATTAAAAAAAAAATTAAAATTAAATAAATAAAAAAAATAATTAAACTTCCAATAAAGATTATCTGCACTACTGTGTAAAATCTCCATATTATACCGAGATTAACTGGAAGATAATGTTTTATAGCATTAAGTTCGCCTATGTACTTTCTAAAGAATTTTCTATCTATCTAAATAATTATAGGATAATTATTACAGATACTTATTTTGTGTAATTTATGGAATAACAAAACGTGGGGTGTCGTGTCGATTTAGTGGACGTTGGTAGCACGTTCAGACTAGAACATTTTTTTTATATATCTAACTTGAATATTGCTTTGTAATTTTCCTAACTGATCAGTAATTTCTATGAACGTTAATTATAATCATGAAGATATTTGATTAATTACTCAGCTCTCATTATTGAAATCAGATAAAATAAAACTAATTAGATTCGCAATGATCTCAGCTAGTGTAATTGTATATTTTTTTTATTTAACGGAATAAATGAATCAACTTAAAAATATTAATAACAAAATTGGGCAGATGTAGTTTTTACGTTATTATAGTGTACAAGCTTACCAACCCTTGGTTTTTTTTAACACTCCTGAATAGCAACTGGCGCTTCTGTTGCCATAGCATCTCTTTGATCTATGATCGGCGGTCGACGATGCACTCACGCCCTGCGTGCGATGCCCTTGCCCTATCTGTGGCGTAGTGAGGCAGGTTAGGTTTTGTTTTTATTTCGTAAACTGAGAATAAATAAAATGTTTAGCTTGCGATGTGGCAACATTGTTGCTTAATTAGTCGTTGTTTGAAAGTGTATCGTAGGTGGATCTATATTGTAATAAATAGGATGCAGCCTTTTGTAAACAAAAACACACCCTATTTTTTATCTTCTTTAAGGGGCAGCTTAGACGCTCAAGCAAACGTACGTTTGCTGATTATTGACGTTAGATGGTGGATATGCTAAATCTCGATTAAAACTGATTCTCAAGTGCGGGTGACGGAAATCATCGATAGACGCTTGGCTATAGATTTTCATTTTGAGGCTGGTAGCCAGAAGCAAGTAAGCACTAGAAAATTCCCTAACCTACCAGCGTTCCACGGTTGTATAACGGTGATTTTCCTCATAGAAAGCCCAAGCGCGCAATGCAATGCCGCAGTCCTTTGTGTTTCAAAGTTCTGAGTGGCACTGCAATTGTTATGGACTGGCGTTGCTTACCATTAGGCAAACGACCCGAAACTCGCCTCGTTACCCAATAGTATAAAAAAACTTACAATGAGTTTTTTACATTTCGACAACTTCATTATTTGTGACTTAATGTTTTATGTTGTTACCATCCACCATTTAGCTAATAACACAACACAAAGACCACTCCAACTCATATCTTGCTGTCACACTTTTCTAGCTTCACACTTTTCTGTCTAACACAAAAATATAAAAATGTAAAAACACATCCCTCATTATAAGGGAGTGGCCGGAGCGCCCTCCAGTCTTCACGCTAATAGGAGTGGACCTATTCTGGAGCCCTGCTTATTTTAGCATTGAAAAACAAGAAAAAAATTAATCCCTGTTATACCCGACTACGGAAAAATTCAAAAACTCCACTTTTTTGATGTGATTAGTCTGTTATCTATACTTTTTTACATACTTGTAAAACAATAAAGTTTATAAGTTTTGGTTTGTTTGTTAATGCTAATCTCTGTAACCCGCCGCGCTAGTTCGATTATAAAAATTCTTTCACTAATAGTAATTAATTGTTTCATATAACTTTATTGTTTTATAATAGGAAGCTATATTATCCCTGAGTGCTATTGACTACATTTTATTATGATTACACGCGAGTCGTTAGTAACTTTTACCGATCGCGATGAAATCCTACTATTCTTACTAATCCTACTAATATTATAAATATGAAAGTCTGTTTGTTGGTTTGTCCTTCTTCCACGCAGTAACGGAGCAACGGAACGACGTGATTTTTGGCATAGATATAGTTTATGGACCGGAGAGTATCATAAGCTATTTTTTATACCGAAAAAATGCACGGTTTCCGTGGGAACGTGGGTGAAAACTGCGGGCAGAAGCTAGTATATCATATAATATAATATGAAATTTCAAATCCACATATTTCTACCTTTAGAAGGGAAATAATTTTCAAAATCGGACCACAATTTTTTATACTACATAGGAAAGGAGTAGGCCGTTTGCCTGATGGTAAGCATAACGCTTTTTTTATACTATCGGACAACAACGAGCGAGTTGTTTAGTATTTCATAAAGTATTAAGTCTCATATAAGCCCAGTAATTTTACTGACTACTTTGCTCATCAAACCTGAACCATTGCAATTATTACTTTATAATGTATAATGCTTGCACATTACTACTTGGTGGCAGACAACACGAGCAAAGCGTTGGTACCGACCCATGCCGGGCACCCATCCGGGCACTCACCGAAGAGTTAGTCCTACGACCTCCTGTCTAGCTTGCCCATAACAATTGCAGTGTCAAACACAAAAGTCTGACCGGTACTGCATTGCGCTAAATAGGTATTGAGTATGTCCAGTAATTTCAGTAATTTTGTATAGTAGCAGTGGAAGCGTAATAGACTGATGTCGATTTCCATCCTTTCCGAATAAGGACGCACTCAGACTCGCGACAAAAGTTTGCATATCATTACTACCGTCGCCATTCGCCAATAAGTAGTCCTTTGTTGGATACTTTCTTAGGCACAAAGAACTTTTGTTGTGTCATCAGGGCTTTGGTAAGGTCCTCTGTTTTGGTAATTAAGGAAGCTAATGACATGAAACGATGGAGACACTTTAAAGTTAAGCAATGCCTTTTAACTTA
This sequence comes from Crocallis elinguaria, assembly GCA_907269065.1. Taxonomy (NCBI): domain Eukaryota; kingdom Metazoa; phylum Arthropoda; class Insecta; order Lepidoptera; family Geometridae; genus Crocallis; species Crocallis elinguaria. Next base: position 9,344,275 of record OU026076.1, read on the forward strand.
GCAATGCTGCCCGTGTTTTGGGAATGTGTCCAACTGGGAACGGTATGCTATATTAGGAATATTCCCATTTTCATTTTTTATTTTTTATGTTCAGCGATAAATAAAAAATACTTTTTTGATTCTATAAATTAAACTGCGTATGTATAACACTATATACATTTTTTACCAAACAATAAAATTGTGAGAGAATTAACTAAATAATATCCATAGTAGGTACCACAAAATAAAACTCGACTGTATCTAAAGTTAAACCTCTAAAATGATTAGAAATGTCACAACAGAATTAAGTTAGACAACGGTTAGGCACTACTTAAATCAAAAGTTGTGGTTGTTTAAAATTGTGTTTTTGTTATAAGTAATACATATATACTTACATATGAATTTAGTAAAAAGCTATTATTTTGATATTGCAAAGAGACATTTCAATTTTTTTTTAACGGTCTAATTGCCTTTATTAACTAGCTAATACATAAATAGACACTACATCTAACCTAGCTAGCTACAAAAACAGTTGGATAATCTACAAGCCCTAGTAGGCCTATAGATAAAGGTTATTTATTTTATTTATTTGTATATAGATAAAACGTAAATTAGGTAGGTATGTCACAAATAAGCAACAATAATCAAACACAGGATTGCAACAATAGAGTAGTCATTCAATCAACAGCGGTTGCGCAAACTGGCGGCGCTACGCGGCGCGGATACAATGGCATGGAATTTGAGGGCTGATTGTGGTAAACGAGAATATATTTACGTCAATTATTATGGTACTTGCTTCTGCGCGCAGTTTTCACCCGCGTTACCTAAGGAACCGTGCATTTTCCGGGATAAAATGTATCCTATGTTAATCTCTGGTCCATAAACTATATCTATGCCAAAAATCACGTCGATCCGGTGTTCCGTTGCTGCGTGAAAGAAGGACAAACCAACAAACACACTTTCGCATTTATCACATTGTAAATAACTAACTTCTGCCCGCGGTTTTCACTCGCGTTCCCACAGGATCCGTGCATGTTTTCGGGATAAACTGTAGCCTATGTTACTCTCTGGTCCATAAACTATATCTATGCCAAAAATCACGTCAATCAGTTGCTCCGTTACTGCGTGAAAGAAGGACAAACCAACAAACGTACAAACACACTTTTACATTTGTAATATTAGTAGGAAGTAGGATATCTTGTTCATAATTAGGTAGCTATACCTACTATCTAAGTATATCTTCTATACATCCATACAAATAAATAAAATTGAAGTGTCTGTTTGTAATATCAAAATAACAGCTGTTTTACTATATATATATATATATATATATATATATATATATCCGTTTCGGAGATTAACCCGGAATAAACAGACAGACAACAAATCAATTTTAAAATATATATATATATATATATGGTAACTATAACAAACACACAATTTTTAAAATTGATTTGTTGTCTGTCTGTTTATTCCGGATTAATCTCCGAAACGGCTGGGCCGATTTTGACGGGACTTCCACTGGCAGATAGCTAATGATGTAAGGAGTAACTTAGGCTACTTTATTTTAGAAAAAGAATTAGGGTTCCGCGCTAAAAAATAAAAACTATGAAATCCAATATCTCTGCACGGGTGAAACCGCGGGCAGCAGCTAGTTATGGATATAAAACTTCTTAGTACATATTTGCTAACGTTAAAGTATCGTTTCATTCTCGTTTATCAGAATCAGCCCTACATAATTAATGATCTCCAACCGACTTAACTGATGTTTCTAATTACGCTCCACATTATTATGTTATAAGCGATAATTATGTTATTTCGGCACTTCACAAAGGCAAATCATCACTTACCACAGTTTAAATTGTACTGGGTGGCAGGACTAACTCTTCTGCGTGTGTACGTCTGGGAAGGCAACATTGCCTTGCTCGTGTAGTCTGCCGCTAAGTAGTAATGTGCAAGCTTTACTGCGTTCTGGTTTAATGAGCAAAGCAGTTAGTGAAATTCCGACTGAAAACCAGTTATTAAGGTCATTGGCCCTTAATTGTTATTTTTTTTATTTTTGTATTGGTAAAAACTGTCCACGCGAATGAAACTGCGGACAGCAGCTAGTTCCAAATACAATGGACGGCTTAATCGCTAAAAATAATCTCTCCCAAACAACTCTAGCACTTTTGGATAGAACAATGCACCAATCGTAAATCACTCCAAGAATACTAGTTGTAGTACCTAACTAAAGGAGCCTCACAGCAATGCTAAAGTACGAGGAAGTTAATTTAAATGATTATAGGTATCTTGCGGTACACAAGCGGTGTCACGACTCGGCCAAAGGTCAGGCGTTGTCACGACCTGGTCAAAATTGTTTCTGCTATTGTTGGCTAGAACAAGTTTCTTTTTGTCGTAGATTTAATACTGGCGAATTCCAAAGATTTTTACACTGATTTTAGGATGTCGTATTAATCCTACTATCTTATCCTACTAATCCTACTAATGTTATAAATGCGAAAGTGTGTTTGTAGGTTTATTGGTATGTTGGTTTGTCCTTCTTTCACGCAGCAACGGAACAAGGGATCGACGTGATTTTTGGCAAAGATATAGTTTAGGGACCGGAGAGTAACATAGGCTACTTTTTATCCCGGAAAAATGCACGGTTCCTGTGGGAACGCGGGTGAAATCCGCGGGAAGAAGCTAGTACAACATATACGTACGTGTTGAATTGATAACCTCCTTTTTTAAGTCGGTTAAAATTGATTGGACTTGGAACTACCAAATCGTCACTTATTATCTCTCTTAGGTGTATAATGCTCGAAAAACAACTTGCCAATAATAAATGTAATTTTCAGGTCCACGCCAAAAAACCCCCATTCGACCGAGTTACTTTTGTTCCCTGGCTAGTTATCAAACTTTTCAACTAACAACCTTGACCTTCGTGAACTTGTCAGTTTACAAACTAAACAATTGATAATCGTATCATGTTTTATTTATTGTTGGAGAGAATAACCTCTTTATTGCTGGCGGTCATGACCTTTAAAAATAGATTTTGCCATTGTATATTTACTGGCGGGATTTTACACAGTCATCTAGAAAACGATTGACTGGAAACAATGTTTAAAGACATAAAAAATAACCGTTTTAAATTTGATACATTAGCATTTTGATTTCTGTGATGGTGAGTTCGAAAAGGTGATATCTAAATAGGCTAACTCTGGATCTTAATTTGCTTGGTGGTAGTACATGTTTTAGGGCTCGCTAGGACAGTTACCACCCTTCAGTTGAAAATATGCACCAAGCACCTATCGGTGTGTTCCGCACTGCACTTGTGACCAAGTTCTATACTAGGTCTAACTCTTCTGCAAGTTTCCCTCTTGGTTGGTACCATTGCTTTGCTTATGTAGTCCACCGCCAATCAGTAATGTGCAAGCGTTACTGTGTTCCGGTTTGATGAGCAAAGTAGTCAGTGAAATTATGTTTTTTTTTCTATTTGATAACGAGACGAGCTGGCCGTTTGCCTGATGGTAAGAATAACGCCGGCCGGCAATTGCAGTGCTACTCAGGACTTTGAAACACAAAGGCCTGTGCGGCACTAAGTCTCATAAGCCCAGTAATTTTATTGAATACTTTGATCATCAATCCGGAACACAGGTATGTATGGTATTAGGTACGTCTATTAATCTAGTGTAATTTCACTGACTATTTGCAGTAAATATCTCGTCTATAGCGTTCGTAAAATAACAAAAACCCCTCTACCACCTACAGTGAATCGCGTGCCAAATTACGACTCCCCGTAACCCATAAAAGTAAATTTTTAATTTGGTCTACACCACACAAAGAAATGATGTAATGTTATGGCGGCCGTAACGCACATTGAATTTAAATAGCCACTTGTTTTTATACGGCATAACAATATACCGCATAAAAACAAGCCGAATTTAATAGCGGATACGGCGATTTGTTTAAAAAAATTGATGCGGAACGGGATAGGATGTTAGAGACGAGCGATCCAGTGACCAGCCGTATAAATAGGATCATTCGATATCTTCCCGTGAGTGCCGTAATGCAGACCGTAGACGCTTATGCAAACGTGCGTTTGCTTGTCAGAACGACAATCCTTTTGCATCAAGCGTCGATTACGAGATACTTGAAATCCGCGATTGATCCAAAAGCGTTGTTATTCTGACAAGCAAACGCACGTTTGCATAAGCGTCTACGGTCTGCATAAGGCAGCCCTCACACCTAATTCATGATTGATGGATAAGCATCAATCGCGGACCACGAGAAAACCATGGAAAAACCATGATCTCCGCTTGACGCGTATCGTATCGTCTAATGTGGTTGTGGTAGGGGCTTGATGGAAATCTAGTCCGAATACGGCACCCATTTCTATCTATGCTTCTACGATCTCTATTTAAAATAATGTTTCACAACCATTGCGTGCTCGGTGCAGACGCCGCGATAAATAAACGGTGGTGCGCAAGTGATTTATGTAGCGTAAAGTGGAGCAACCGTCGCTTTGAGCCCAGGCAGGGCTTCGGGACAGCACTATCTGGCCGTATTGCCGTTCTTGTCTATTTCATGGTTTTTTGGTTTTGCAAGCCGCGGGTGCGCGTGTATTCGCATAATCCGCGCTTGATGCAAAAGAATGGTTATTTTACAGCAAAACGCATACTTGCATAAGCGTCTACGGTCTCCATATGCGGCTAAGTAAATATCCAGAGAATGAAAGGGCAGGTAGCCTTTTCCTTGGTTTAACATCATAATCTACTGAGATGAAGAGTGGTGTATAATATCAAACCCCCTTGTAGGGCAAGCCTAATAATTATAACACATTATATATACCTTTTGGTTTACTCAAGATAAGTTGTCACCACTATTTCACCGGATCTTAAGAGAACATCAGAGATGGTTAAACACGTTAAAGCTAAAATGGTAACTAGCTCCTAATAAAACAGTTTCAGCTAATAAGCTAAACCTATTATTATATGTCTAAAGTATTGGCGTCTAGTATTATAGTCCTATTGGACTGAATCGTAAATGCAACGACAACACACCGTTTCACCAGCATCAGATTTTCATGGTGAGGGTTTCTTTTACCGAAGGAGGTTCTCAATTTGTCTGTAATTTTTTTGTGGTGGTTTTCTCGATTCCTTTGTCCGATTTAAATGATTATTTTTTTAATAAGTAAATTAATCTCATGGGGGACCAGTGACCACCCATGAGATTTTATAAATTTGACTAACTTAGTAGTGGTAACCACTAAGGTTGGAGAATAGGGAAAGAAATTTCAAATATCGCAATATTTTGGTTAACTCTGTTCTCGCTTTTTTAAAAGTCATTTGTTGTACTTAAAATTTAAACTCGAGATCAGCAAGTGATAATAACATGAGTGAGAGATCTAACTCTTTAAATATAATCATCCCTTATGAATCCCTCTTTCAAAAAGCACAATGGAATACAATTCAAGTACAGTATTCAGGGTTAGTGCACTGCATATAATGAACTATTGAATGAAATGAACGAGTGAACGAGATCGGGACAAAACGCGTTGCGGTATCTCCGGAGCGCAGCCGTTCGACAGAATGCGCTTTAGAAATTTTTAAAAAGGTTTATTTGTAAAGGTTTTAAACGTTCACAAACTTTTCTTGTTTGTCAACGCCTATTTCAGTGTAAACGGGCTTTATAAATAATCAGTTCAGTTATAGAATAATAAAAAAGTATAAAAATATTTTTAAACGTTGACAAAATAAACTTTAAATGTTTTCGAGACTAAAAAGTTTCTTTAGTAAGTATACAAAAAACTTTTCCATTTTCTATTTAAACAATTATACCTTCACTAAAATATATAAGTGTCAATGCCACCTGCACAAAGAGAATCCTAGTGCAGATGAATGAGCGAATTTTTTTTAAATTAATTTCTTATCTGTCGAATTGTAATGTGGTGAAGTTTGTTTGTTTACCGCTAATCTCTGGAACTACTTAGTCTGATTATCAAAGACGAAGTATTATGCTGAGTGCTACATTATATACATTATTTATTTAAAAAAAAAATTATACGTGTGAAAAAATTTCGCTGTCAACGGGAATCGAACCCGTGTCTTCTGGGTTATCAAGACCAGACGCTCATATGGGAGCGATCGATGTTCTTGAAATTCTTGAGATGATGTCTTTCTTTTCGCTTTACAACCCATTGCTCAATCTAGCAGCAACGCTTAGCAGCGAGTGTATTTACGTGAAGATCCCGCTAGTGTGGGTTACACTTTAAAATCTATTTACTTTACAATAACTAAAGTGTATTTGAATACCGCAAGCATAGTACTAAATTGACAGACTATAAATTCACACCACTCAAATTCACAAAACAGCCAAAACCATTATTCGGAACTGTTCTAGACCACGCGTGTATCTATACAAATAAATAAAATTGAAGTGTCTGTCTGTAATATCAAAATAACAGCTTTTTACTAAATGCATATGAAAGTATAATACCGTACCGTATAATATATACGGTACCTATAACAAAACAACCATTTTTAAAATGTTTGTCTGTCTGTCTGTCTGCATGATTGTTCGGGGTAATCTCCGAAACGACTAGACCGATTTTGACGGGACTTTCACTGGCAGATAGCTGATGTTATAAGGAGTAACTAAGGCTACTTTTAGTTTAAAAAAGAATTAGGGTTCCGCGCAAAAAATAAAAACTATTAAATCCAATACCTCCGCGCGGATGAAACCGCGGGCAGCAGCTAGTACTAAACTAAAATACTAACAGCTATCCACCGACTTTCAGACTTACCGAGGTGGTATTAATGACAGCTTTGATCGCTCGGACGGCAACTCGACTGTGTTGGATGAAATTGTTGTAGCTCTGATTCTAGTAAAAACATTGTCGTTCATGTTGTATGTTGAGTAAATAAGGTATAAATGCCTCCTGGCATCTTTTTTTTATAGGTAAAAAACATCTCAAAAATTTCTGCAACAGGATTCGATGCATTGTGTCCGTTACTCTGAGACATTAGGTATTAAGTCGCAGCCCAGTATTTTCACTATATAACTATATAAATAATAGTAACATAATATAATATAATATAATAATACATTTATTTCATGCAACAGTACATCGTAGCGGGCCCATAGAATAAATACCTTATAGACTGACATACATACAAAATAAAATACTTATAATTAAGCGAAACGTTTAGTCAGTGGTGTCAGGTAGCCGACCTCTGATGGTTGCATACTACTGCTTGGCGGCAGACTGCACGCGCGTTAAAAAGGTGTTAGCCACCCAGACGGCCTCTCGCAGAAGAGTACAATACGATAAGCAAAATTTGCAATTATTTTACTTTCCCGGCTTTTATTATATTCAACATTCAAATAGCTCAATTTCCAATTGTACCAATAAATCATTATACGAATATCTTTCAAGCTAATTGAGAAATCAATTTACGATACGTTTTAAGTGGGAAATAATTGACAATAATACGTTAAAAGCAAGCATCAGCCGTTCAATATATTCAATTACTTTATTAATACAGTTGAGGGCTTAACTCAGTAATAAATGCGGCTGATAGGTTCTGTTATTACGATAAAATGATAGATTGTACGATAAGAAATATTTACCATTTTACTACATTAGTGTCGAGTGAAATTATTGGGCTTATGTCTGAGGGTAACGAGCGCGACGCAGTGTCGCGCAGGCCTTTGCATTTCAAAGTTCTGAGTGGCACTGGAGTTATGGGTTAGTGTTATGCTTACCATCAGGGAAACGATCCGCTCGTCTTGTTATCCAATTGAATAAACAAAGTCCAAAATTTTTTTTTACAATATAAGTAGGGTTTAACTTCAAGCGTGAAGTGCGCGGCATTTTCTGGAATTTCTCTAAGTCTGTTCTAATCAACAAAAAGTTCAACATAGTTCAAGTGAGCCAGCTGATCTGAGGCGGAAATTCTGTAGTAAAATATGGACGTAAATTTTAAATGCACGTTATTCAATGAAAAATTGCGAATTTCAAAAGGTTGTAAAACAAATGTTGTTGACCTCCAAGAGTACATTGACCCTATTTCGGGATAACATACAAATTCAAACTCGGGCTGTATATATAGGTCATAATACACCACTCGGGACCAAAGCGGCTTGAAGGATGACACAATTGTGATGTTGACTGTATTCAAATAAAAATATAATTTTGCCGCGAAACGGTAGTTTTTGTGACAGAAATCCTATAATATTGTGTATTATAGGATTTCTGTCACATTTTTGTTTTTTTTTTTAAGTAATTTAATTTTAATTTAATAATCAAAATGTAATCACATCACTCTGTGAACTCACGTGACATAAAACGCCAATCAAAGCGCGTGACGTCACTTGCTCAATCGGAATGAGTTTATTGCTCTTTCTGCCTAGTATTTTAGAGTGATTTCTGTGAATATAGTTATCTGTGCCATGAATTGTATTAAGCGCGTGACGTCACCTCGACCACGTGACCGTAATGGCGTTTTGGAGCGAAACTTGAAATAGTATTTAAAATACATGAAAATTACTATTAAACACATGTATTTAACACATAATACATGAAAAATAGTATTAGCTGTATTCAAAAAGTAATTTTAAATATTTTGGGTTATATTAGGCCCATTCGCATCGTTTTAAACACTTTCCCAAAATCAGTCAACATCTCAATTGTGTCCTCGAATGTTTCTTATCGCTCCGTGTTATTTTTTTAATACACTAACGAATGCTAGACAAGGACTTAAATTATATTTTTCTATCAGGCAAACAATCTGTCTCTCTACCTAAAAGTATAAAAAACGATCTAAGCTGGAACCAGTTACTCGCTATGGCGAGTTTTATAGCTCCATGATGATTGCTATCGGTTCAATGACCTGCCACTATTGTCTCAGGCTTTTATTAGCGTAATTACGTACTCGTTCACTCGCAGCCGGTCGTTCATTCGCTCGTTCAATTGTATGGGATGTCTATGGTACTTAAATAAACCGTTGGGGATGTGTCGTATTATGGCAGATGATGTCAGTTTCACCTATTTTGATTTAATATTAAATTATTTTTTTTATAAAATCCTAGTAATGGATATTATAAATATGCCAACGTAGGTTTGGTTTATTATTCTTAGCAGCAGCCGATTGGCCAGTATAGCATGCCACCAGCCATCAGCATGACAATTAAGTATCTACTTTCCTAATTCAGGATCTGCAACAAATGGCCAATTTTGCTTTCATCTTTTTGGTTACAGTCCGGATGTACGTACTCGCGTACAGGTCGTATTTTTCAACTTGCCTTGATGAAACTTGGTATACAGGTTCTACAATTTCATAGATTGTTTTGCCGTCTGCGATTTTTACGGTATTTCCCCTAAAAAGGGGCGCCGATTTTGATGATATTTTTTATGCTTTTAACGATAATTCCGCACACTGCACTAATTATAAGATAATTAATTCGGTTTTTACTTTTAAGTCTGGTATACAATAAAGTATTTTGTATTGTATTGTATCATATTCAAAATACAACAAAGCACACTCAAGACTAGAAGAACGTCGATATATACTATATCTTCAATCACCCGACTCGAGGACTGCCAAAGGCTTTATTAAATAACACAGCCTATTTCTAAAGAGAGTAAAAGGAATCTCCCTTCCATTTTCCTTCCTAACTCAGTAATCGTTGTATTATGAAAAACGCTTTTTATCAGAGACTTTCTGAAACACAATTTTCTTTTGTGCAACTTTTTTTTATTACGTCGTCTTTTCCCTGGAGGAAATTGTAACGACGTATAAGCAGATGGCAATGTGTTGTTGTACTCGTGTTGCCATGTTTTTATTGTGAAGTGTGGGGGAAATTATAATACGTATTTTTATTGTTGGTTTAATAAAATATGCTTTATTGCCATATTTGCTTGTTGGGATTACAGACTTGAAATGTGTTCTAAGATTGTATTTTACATGCGGAAATGCTGAAGCAAACATATTATTTTTCATTCGGATAACAGCATATTGGTTTTGCTTTTAGTACCTATATTTTAAGTAAAATATCGTTGTTATTTGGCTGTTTTTGTGATTGAGTTTGTTTTTTTACAATTGCTTGCTGAGTTTGGATTCGTTTGATTTGTCTTTAGAAGTTGGTAATCTGATCCTAGATGATGTCTAGGGACTTGATGACGGGGCCGGAAGGTGGCCACAAGATTATAGTATCAATTACGTATTTTATAAAAGCTTGTTTAGAAAAATATATTTTTGCACAAAAATACTTAATTTAAGGCTGTCTTTGTACAAAATTGTACAAAAATTAAAGAGATAACTATATTAGGCTTTGCAAATTACGATAATTACTTAAGAATATCCTTTCGGCCCAATATTGAGATGCTGGATGACAATAGGCGCAGCTAATATTGGTTAAGTTTTTTTTTCTGTTATTAGGTAACGAGACGAGCTGGTCGTTTGCCTGATGGTAAGCATAACGCCGGCCCATAACGATTGCAGTGCCACCCAAAACTTTGAAACACAAAGGCCTGCGCGGCACTGCAGTGCGCTCGTTACCCTGAGACATTAGGTATTAAGTCTCATAAGCCCAGTAATTTCACTGGATACTCTGCTCATCAAACCGGAACACAGTAATGCTTGCACACTACTGCTTGGCGGCAGACTTCACGAGCAAAGCGGTGGTAACAACCCAGACGGACACTCGCAGAAGAGTTATTCCTCCCACTAACAAAGTTCTTATAAGCAGCTACAGGGCCGCGCAATCTGAGGTGCAGTGTTAGGAATATGCAGGGATAGACCTACTTGAAAATCTATTTTCTCCAATAGCCCAATACGGAAGCTACAAAAACTCGCAAGCCAAGCACCACTCCATTCATTAACTTAAAAATATATCGCCAAGAACCTATCAGCGTGATTGGTGCCCTTGAGGCCGAGTCATCATCATCATGATAATGGTCAAGCACTGATCTATCGGGTATAAAAAAAACCAGTCAGATAATAGTACACGAATGTGATGAAAGTCAGTTACCGCTTTCTTAAAGCAATAGGGTTGTTGACTGTATTCAAATAAAAATATAATTTTGCCGCGAAACGGTAGTTTTTGTGACAGAAATCCTATTAAACACAATATTTTTGTTTACTTTTAAGGAATTTAATTTAAATTAAATAATCAAAATGTAATCACATCAATCCGAAGTCACGTGACCTAAAACGCCCGTGACGTCACGGTTTCAATCGGAATGAGTATATTTTTTTTTGTTTTGTTTTTGGCTCCACGTGATTTGCGCATTTAACTAGTGTCAAGTTATATAAATAATAATATAAATAAATCTCTAGTTTTGGTGCATGAAAGTCGTCAAAGTCACGTTAAAGTTTAGTCTAGGCGCGGTCAAGTCGAAGTGACGCTTCAGTAAATTGGTGGATAGTTTACTGAAGCTTCTATGGAGTTTTGGATACAATACGAAAATACACGTTTTTCGTCTTTGTACTATTTGCCTTTCACTCATGCAAGTTTACGAACACTTAATGGTTAATAATCCACTATGATTACACATTAACACTCTATAAAACAAAGGTTTTAGTAAATAACACAAAATCAACAACAGCACATTTTCGCATTCCCGCCAAAACTCCAATGAGTATATAGCTCGTTGCGCTTAACTGCTTAGTATTTTAGAGTGATTTCTGTGATTATTTATCTGTGCTGTGAATTCCGCGCCTATTTTTCTAAATTTATTTCGACTCTTGAATATTCTCCCATGATGGAAAGTGGCTTCATAAAGGCAAATAATTCCAATTTGCCGAGAATTGATTGTTTTACGGTGGCCAATTTCTTCTCGACAAACGATAATTTCTGCTCTGCTGAATTTAGAAATGTGAAGACCTCCGTGTAAGTACCTACTTATTATACCAAAAATCATTATTTCTATAACTAACAATGAATATGTAACAGTAATCGTAGATTCTAAGATCCAAAGTGTATTAATTAACCAAAGCATATATATAAATCAATAAGCTCAAAAAACTTAGAACTCATATTTTAATACATAACAAGACATACACAGAAAGCATCGAATGAACTTGTCACTAAACGTAGCACAGACTAGGTAGTAGTGGTTATATTCTCTTTGCTTGTCACTTTACAGTGTTATAGAAAATTACTCTGTGGTAATTGAACACGTGACGTCACTGCCGTTTTGGAGCAAAATTTAAAACGGCATTTTAAATACATGATAATTAAAATATTAGTTGTATTAAAAAGTAAATTTAAATATTTTGGGTTATATTAGGCCCATACGCATCGTTTTAAACACTTTCCCAAAATCAGTCAACATCCCAATTATTAATTTGACTAACTAAATGATCAAGCGCGTAGTCCACAATCCGTCAAATAAACGACACTTCCAATCTCCGCATTTAGAAGTCGTCTTCATCGTGAGCTACTGGAGAAACCTTGGAAAAAATCACTCGAAATTATTCGCGTTAACACCCCGTGAAATCTGAACATTAATCTTGTTTCTACAGCCAGTTTTGGAGGAAAAATGTGGAGGACGTATTAGAGAAAATGAGGGTCCATATAAAAGACTTAAGAGTATATCTTTCTTAAGTAGGTATGAGATAAATGACGCATACGGCTTTCGGTGCTAAGGTATGGTAAAGGCTGCGCTGTCTGGCAGTTTTTAGTGATCCTTATTAATAGAACAGAAATACGATGTAGCAAAATAATGATGGCTTGGCTTCTCGAATCGGTATAGTAATTAGACGAGGCAATGCCGCTTACAAGCTGGATTCGCTTACAACTTGTATTAGTGGACTAAAACTTGTGGACCTACAGATTTGGGATCAGTGCAGTAGCACTTCAGAGCGAACCTCTCAAATCATATGTCTGTACATTCTGGCAACTGCTAGAACACACCGAAAAGTGCTTGGGTACAGATTTTCAGCTTGAGTGTGGTAGATACCCAGGCAAATTCGAAAATTCTGATATCTCAAGCTTGTAGGATTCAAATCACTGTCTTACGAATCGGCAATTGACGCCAGAGAGCGAGTGTGGCCGAGAGGGAACTTGTGCGACTTTCAATCCTACGCACCATAGATCAAATCTCGACTCGGCCCGCACCAATAACTTATATCAAGTTATGTGCGGATTATTCACACTCGCTCTAAAACGGTGAAGGAAAACATCGTGAAGAAACCCGCATGTTCAAGAACCACAACATTCGAGGATATGTGACATCCACCAAGCCGCACTGGGCCCACGTCGTGGATTATGGCTCATACCTCTCTCTCTGAGAGAAGGCCGGTATCCTAGCAGTGGGAGAGTAAGAGGCTGATAATGAAGTGACGCCAGTACCAACATACTCAAAAAAACTAATCCATCAAACAAGTCTCCGTAAAAGTCTCACAGTAAGTATCAACCGCAATCCCAATCGTTACCGACTACCCGATTAAAAAGCTATCTGCTTTTTACAGCCGGTCGATTTACATCAGCCCAATAGAAAGTGAATAAAAAAGAAGCTTTCAATTCAGTTCGCAATTCGAGATCCTTTCATAGATATAGATGATTGATTTTGCTTTCGTTCCTTTACAGACTAGTTTATTCATTACGTTCTATCGTTCATTCTGTATTTGAATAAATCGTTTGAAAAATTTGAACTTTTTTTAAAGGACAGTGCTGTTGGCCTAGCGACCTTTGCAGCATCACCAAATAGTCAAATTTGAAGCAACGGTGGCTCAGAGTTAGTCACTGATTCGTTGGTCAATAGTTCTAGTTCTGCAATGAGATTGAGGTTTCTGAAGGAAAAAAACGTGTTGTAACCATAGCATCTGAGACACTTCGAAACTTGACTTGAATGCTTGTCTGCCTACCCTCATGTTGGAATCTGTTGCCAAGTTCCCCGATCTGTTAGCAGCCACATTTAGGAACCGGCTCCCGTTCTAGGTTCAATATTTTCCAACTTCGATCTCACCGTCACTTAAGATCAGATGAGATAGTGATCATGAGATAAAAAAACTGGCGTTCATGATAGTGTTGTCACTTTCATCACCTCAGCATAATATAGAGATAGCCATCTGTTCCATAATGCAAGGCATAAACCCGTTGTCCTAGTGGAATGCAGTGCGGAGAATGTGGAGCGTCTGGTTCGACCAGCTTTTCTAAAATGGTATTGATTCATTCGTTTTCGAACAAAAACTGCAAGTATCGAATAGATAGACAAATGTATGCTAGTATTATTTATTGCAGCAGTGGCCTTTACCTATCCAATCATTAAACAATCTATAACCTACAGCAGTATTTGCAACATTACAACAGCTTTAGGGCGATGACACACGGCGCGTTGTGGCATCGCTGAGAACATGTGGAGTTCTACAAAAATACCGAGGTATTGGCACACGTTGCGTTGCAGCACTGCGACGTGATGTGGTGTCGCTGCGATGCTTATGTCGCTCTTCTGCGGTGTCATACATAGAAACATTCTGGCTATGCCACACGGTGCCCTGCGGCACTGCAGCGTCATTTGTGCGTCGCCATACCAGCGCTAAGTTGATTTGCGACGCCACACTAGCCATATGGCGTACAATCCTATAAAATCGTTACACTACGGTGGCGCCACAACGCGCCGTTAATTATCGCCCTTACCATTACTGTAATTTTAACGAAAACGTGTTAACAGACAAGCCTTTGAGCGATTCGTCATAAGATATTAAGATAAAGTAAGCTTTAGGCAGTTAAATTTTAGCACCGTGGTCTAAGTTAGAAGATTAATCCTAGACAGGACCTATTTGTTGGATCTATAAATGCATAAACGGTCTAGAGTTTCTAGAACTTTCCTCTTCTCCGGTTTTTTTAGCATCATCCTTCAATTATGTGTTAAGGGCGTCTCTCCACCTCCTAAACTAATGTCTCAGGGTAACGAGCGCACTGCAGTGCCCCGCAGGCCTTTGTGTTTCAAAATTCTGAGTGGTACTGAAATTGTTATGAACCGGCTTTATGCTTACCAGGCAAACTTCCAGCTCGTCTAGTTATCAAATAGAATTAAAAAATACCTGGTACTACCACCTGGTACTTTGTCAAGTTATAAACGCAGTGTTGATACTCTCGAACCGCCGAGCAATTGTTTCCCCGCAATACATTTACATCCTTGGGCCGCTCACTCGGCTGCGAACCGGCACCGGCGTGATTGCGGTTTCACAACCAACAACTGGGCCAAGTACGCTTCCTTTCCTATTCATAGTTCACTGCAATTACGTTAGTGTAATAATATCTGTTACATTGAGTGTGACGTGGTTGCTAACAAAACACTACGATAAAGTATGTGCGTTCAAATCGAACATCGAAGTTAATTCAAGTTTCTTTGTAGGTTAGAGTAAGTGTAGCCATCACTTTGGGCCACCTAACACAGCCACTAACGCGACCATAAGCTGTGGATAAGGTTTTTCAAACATTTTTTATGGCATCAGCCAAAAAGCAGCGCAAACTAAGCATACCTAAGATTAACCGCGACCGAGCCACTGGCTGGCCGCATTTGTGGCTCGCCTCCTGCGTACACTCGACGATAAACGCCGGCTTATGCCTGCCCACACAAAATAGACAGCGAGAGAACAGAAGGGGCGCTTGGACGCGTATGGACGCCCTAAGCCATGCGCCCTTCTGTTCTATTTTGTAGCTACCCGTGGCTGGGACTGGAGACCACATCTCCAGCCACTAGTGGCCGCATCTAGTGGAAATGTATAGTGGCTGCATTCGGTGGCCCAATGTGCGACAGCACTTAGAAAAACTATTGTGTGGTCGAAGTTGGTGAAGACATTAAATCTGGCATTGAAACTGGTTCATAAGCGCGGCCGATAAATGCCTGATAGGATAGTGTTCGACCACTAAAATAGTGATCAACAAACAAAAAAAAACAACTTTATAATAATTAAAACTTCGGTATCAGCCTGAATGAACATATCAATACCTACAACCATCAATCCATCAGTTACCAACTCAATAAATACATAATGATACACAAAACGCTCGCAAACGCAGTGACCTGTTTATACCTTATGACATAGTCTGTCACACTTCTTCGACAGTACGAAGAAAATCTAACGAATCTCAAGTAAAAATCAACCCTAACTCTCTATTCTGTCACCCCTGATTAAATGAGCAGAGCATTAGCTAAAGCCCCTTTGGCGTATTAAGGTGAAACAGACCTACACAATCGGCGCGACTGCTAACTGACATTGTCATTGATATAAACAATGACGCCCCAAGATCACATATAAATATAGTGATTTAATGCTACCTACTATTCCATGTCTCTAGGCCAATAAGAGTCATGTAGTGCTCACAATACTACAGAAGTTAAGTCTTTTAGCGTAACTAAACCATGGCACCTATGAACTATACCAAGTACGTTATTCTGACAACACTGGTCGATACGAGAAGAAAAAAGGCATTGCAAGTGACTCTTTACGCACTGGGGTTTAATAAATATCAACTCATGTTTGAATTGATTATTATTTATTAAAGTGACGTACGACAAGAGTACTGTTTATTTATATTTAACTGTCACTATAACCGTACACATAAGTAAATTGTAAACTTAAAAACATCCAATCCTTCCTACTAATATTATAAATGCGAAAGTGTGTTTGTTGGTTTGTCCTTCTTTCACGCAGTAACGGAGCGACGTGATTTTTAGCATAGATATAGTTTATGGACCGGAGAGTAACATAGCCTACTTTTTATCCCGGAAAAATGCACGGTTCCTGTGGGAACGCGGGTGAAAACCGCGGGCAGAAGCTAGTGATTTTATAAATTGCGCACTCATCGTTTCTGACATGACAGTTTGATATAACAATTTACTACAGCTTATATTTATTAAAAACCAAAGAAGCGATATATGGTGCGATTGATCACGTGGTAGACGCTCCCGCTTTACAGTCGCAATTCTTGTTAATGTGTGGCCTAACCCTTATTCCCTTTCACGACTTACGCCCCAGTGAGATATTGAAAATCTCTAAGGAAGGAAAAATTGAATGAACGATTGATTACTGATATAAGTTAGAAGCTGACTGGATTGATAAAAGGATGAGACTTCTAAAGAAGCGTATTGAAAATGTACTAAAAGATACATTAGAAAATAAATGGCCGGTACAGGAAAATAGAAAAAAAGGAATCATCTTTTACGTTAACGTTTTTACTTATTTTTACTAACTGCTGCCCGCAGTTTTACC
The DNA here is from genome assembly GCA_907269065.1 of Crocallis elinguaria. NCBI lineage: Eukaryota > Metazoa > Arthropoda > Insecta > Lepidoptera > Geometridae > Crocallis > Crocallis elinguaria. Next base: position 9,361,464 of record OU026076.1, read on the forward strand.
CGCGTGTAAATTCCCATAGGAACCGTGCATTTTTGTTAAAAAATATGTGAGTAGCCCTCCGGCCAGTAAAACATATTTATGCAAAAATTCACGTCGATCCGTTGCTCCGTTTCTAGGTCAAAGAAGGACAAACCAACAAACACACTTACGCATTTATACTAATTATCAGTAGGATTTTTGGCTTTGTACGGTTTGACAAAGTGCTTTTTTCTATTTCAAGGAGTGGATTATTAAAATTTTGTATGGGACCAACCACAGATTTGGTCTGGTGGATCAACTTTATAGTAAGTATACCATAGTCAATGAAAAAGGAATCAACAAAATCGAACTATTTGCAGTATATTATGTAAACGGGTCGACTAGAGAACCTCCTCCATTTTTTCATTGGTTTAAATAAAAAAAAATCACACCGATTTAAAGTCGGTAGGTACCAAATATAATTAATGATTAAACGAACTTACCTGTACGTGAAGTTCTATCATAATTATGTGAGGGTTTCGCCGAAGAAATTATTTAATACACTTTGTAGTCTCGCCTATCAGATCGTCGTTCACGCACTTTATTTGAGAATATAAAAAAGAAAAAACATATCTATGACGTTTACAAGGTAGAAGATCTACCCGCTAGTATCATTTAGTTTAGAGAATAAGAATAAAATAAAAAATATTTCCTGAAAATGGGTGCATGGGTGGGTGGGTTGTTAATTTCTTCGGCGAAACCCTCACATAATTATGATAGAACTTCACGTACAGGTAAGTTCGTTTAATCATTAATTATGCTTGGGTTTCGCCTCGAAATTATTTAATACACTTTGTAGACTTTTAGAGACAACTGAAATATTTTTATTTATTTCCGTAACAAACTTAATCAATCTTATGTATGTTCAACAATTTTAATAGTTCTAATCATGAGTACCATTGACAATACTTCTAGCGAAAGAATCATCTTCGTTACAGGCCAATACATTACTTGTAGTTCTATTATAAAACCGATAGAATGTGTTTGACTGACCGCTCCATCCCGCGGTCTTCCTGATTTGATCAAGACTGATTCCTAAGCTGTGGGCCGCAGATGATGCTGCGTGCCTCGTACTATGTGCAGTAAATATATTCACATCAATCCCACTGTCTCGTAGAGTCTCTTTTATCCATCGACTTAAGGTCTGAGGACCGACGGCCTTATAGGGTTTTCTTAGGCTTATAAAAAGAAAATCAATGTCATTGCGAATTGGACTTGTTTTTTGCAAATAGGCTTCTAAAGTCTTGCCTGGACATATCTCCGGTTTTTCGTCAAAAAACGGCAGTACTAGAATGGGTTGAAGGGAACCATTACGGGTACTTTTCAAAAAATCCGGGATTTTTATGGTGATCTTTGAAGGAAAAATTTCAACGTTTTTAATATTAATTTTGGACAGGGTCTGTACTCTGTGAGCTGTCAATAATGCAAACAATGTTGTCAGCTTTTTTGAAAGCTGTTCAAGAGGTAACAATTCATTAGGATACAATTGTGATAGATTATTAATTACAATTGACGTGTCCCACGTAATGGAGTATTTTGGCAACGGGGTGCGTAGACGGAATATGCCTTTAAAAAATCTCTTAATCCTATCATCGTCTGCGAGATTATTGCCCATTAATAGGGCCAATGCAGACCTACAGGAATTCAGTGTTCCATATTGGGCACCTTCTTCATAAAGTCGATTGAGAAAATAAATAACTTGTGGGACCGATGCGTTATATAAATTGTGGCTGTTTTCGTTACAATATTGGAACCAACGCTTTAAGTAAACATCGTATTGTTTAAGAGAGTTGTCAGATAGGGAAGCCATCATAACATTTATTGCTGACGGGGGTACACTTCTTCTTAACCACGCCGTCCGCATAAGATCCCTGCCACCAGGGTAATTTTCTTGTGTATGTTGTGATTGCTAGAATGAAAAGACACAATTGGGTTTTTGTTGGCTTTGAATGTTAATGGATCAGATAACAACATACTTTTGAAAAGCGGATACCACGGTTGTGTGGGCCATAAAGGCACAACCACAATACCTCTGGCTTTATCCGAAATGATTTTTCTTAAGGTCTTAAGAATGATAGAAAACGGGGGGAAGGCGTAAAAGTAATGGTCAGACCAGGAAATTGTAAATGCATTGATAGTTATGGCATCTGGATCTCTATGCCAGGAGATATATTTTTTACACTTCTTATTTATTCGGCTAGCGAATAAATCTACTTGAGGTGTACCGAGGCTTGAAACTATTTCCTGGTATGCCCAATCTGCTAACTCCCACTCTATATCAGGGTGTACGCGCCTGGACTCTGCATCTGCAGTTTTGTTATCTGATGAACTTATATAAGCTGCCATAACATAAATTTTACGATATTCACACCATTGCCATATATCTTTGGTAATGTTGTTTAGATTAGGGAATTGTATGCCTCCCATCCGATTAATGTAGGAGATGGCCGTCGTGTTGTCTATACGAAGTACAATTTGACAATCGGTCATATTTTTAGCGAATACTTTAAGGCCAAAAAAGGCTGCTAGAATTTCTAAGTAGTTTATATGTTTAGTTTTTTCTTCAGCATTCCACAACCCGCTGGCAGTCTCCTGTCCACAAGCAGACCCCCACCCCGAATTTGAGGCGTCTGAGAAAATTTCCATATCGTGTGTGTCACTTCTGATTTTATTAAAAGGTTTTTGAATTGCATTATACCACCATCTCAGATCAGGTTGCAAAGTTATAGGTAAATTCATATATTTGTCATAATTGTAATCTGGTGTTAAATTTAGAAATTTTGTACGTTCGAAAAGCTTTGTATATAACCAACTGTATTCTATTGCGGGGCAAATTGAAACTAATAATCCAATGAATCGTGCAAAGTCACGTATTTTACACCTGTTAAGGTTTAAGTACCTTCGTATTTCTGACTTTACACGGCTCGATTTTTCGTCAGGCAACCTGATCTGCATATTCTTTGAGTCTAATATAAACCCTAAGAACACACATGATTTATTTGGTATGGTGGAGCTTTTCTCCTCGTTAATTAAAAAACCAAGTGATGTTATTAATTTTTTTTGTATGAGTTGTGTTGTTCAAGCAATCTTCGTAAGATCCTCCCATTAGCCAATGATCATCTAAATAATTCGTTGAAACGAATCCGGCAGAACGTAATAAACGAACTATGGGTTTCATTACTTTAGTAAATATAAATGGGGCGGTGCATAAGCCAAATGGTAGTACATTAAATTCGTATAACTGTTGTTCAAACTGAAAACGTAGGTATTTTCTTGAATTTAAATGGATTTTAATAAAATAATATGCATCTTTTAAATCAATCTTTGTCATAAAGCAGTCTTTGGTAATGAGTTTTATAGCTGTACGTAAATCTTCAATTTTGAAGTGATCCGTTTTAATATATTTATTTAAACTTTTTAGATTTAATATGAAGCGAAATTTACCATTTGGCTTAGGTGTTAAAAATATACTAGAAAGAAATTGACCTTCAGTATATCTGCACGGTGAAATAGCTCCAATAGATAATAAATTATCAATAGCTTGCCTAAAAGATTGTCTTTCCGATTTCGAATATTCTTTGGCAATCGGAGGAGATGGTTGTCTAACCGGGCTAGTAACTGGAATTTCGTAACCTTTGATGTAAGATAACACTAAAGGATTTTTAGTAATTAGTGACCATTGGTCATAAAATAAGGCTAATCGGCCTGCATAATTTACCGTATCTAACGGCGGCCGCGCGTTGGCTGCTGTTGATAGTGTCTCGATGAGCTGTATTGCTGATTCTTGCTCGGAGGGGGATCCTTCGTCTTCGGATGATTCGGCTGCTTCCGAGGTGGATAAAGGCCTTTCCAGTTTAAATTCTTGGAAGTGTTAGCCGCCGCAGGTAACCTCTTGTTAGCAGTTTGCTGCGGCTTAGGCGCTGCAACTTTTAGCTCTGCACCTGATTTGCTAATGGCTTTGGCCGCTTTTAATAATTCGGACAGGTTCTGGCCGAATAACAGGGTATCCGGTTTGGAGTTCTGTAACTGGTCCTTCATATCCTTCTTTACAGAGGAAAGGATGTAATTTCGTCTAATTATGGAGTCATGATGTTGTGAATCACACAAAAGTCGCTCGGCATCCATCAGCATTTTTATTAGTCCTGCGTCCGCATCTTGACATGAAAAAAGCTTATTTATGGCCTGACTAAGACAGGATATTGTAGTAGCTATCTGTTTTTGTCTAAATTCTATATTTTTGTCCCGCTTCGCAACCATATCAGAAACAGCTGCTTTTATTTCTGCATTTAAAGCCGGAGCATTTATAAGCATGCAGTTGCTTGGGAGCAGATACTTCTCTATTAATTCTTTTCGAAGCTCTTTGGGTAGGCCCTGAGTGGCTATATGCTCCAGCCTAACTGCCAAATCCTTATGGATTTCAGTTCCGTATATATTAGGGATAGTAGGATCATCACCTAAAATCTCCAGAATGGTGCTGTCTAGTATTGCGTCTGCTGGTTTACTTGTACTTGGCCCCGCCATTGCACTATCAATAGCAGCGGCAGTAATGGCTTCGGCGGGCTCCGGAGCTGTCATTGCAGGTGGCTCCTCCACCCACTCTGCGTCTGGGCCGGTATGGCTTTGTGGCTGGGGTGTAGCTCGACCATCGAGTATTTCAATAACTTCACAAGCATCTTTGAAAACAGCATGTTCTTGTTCTGGAAATTACCAGATTCAAGATATTAGTAAGGAAACAGACCAGAGTACTGCTCGCAAACTAATTTAATGGGTAGTACAGCTCCAAAGAGAAGTACGCAAACCCCTATTTAAGACGCTAATTATTTTTCCAAAGAGAAGTAGAAAAAAAAAAACACTACTTAATTAAAAGCAGTTAATCGGGTAGTACGACCCCAAAGGGAAGTACGCAAACCCAGGAAAAATAAAAAAGGTTGATTGGGCAGTACAGCTCCACAGAGAAGTACGCAAACCCAGGTAGATTGATCATTTCAAAATATAAAAACAAATAATACCTCTGTGCAGGTACGGTAATTAGGTTAACCGTTAAAAACAAAAGTTTTAGACTTTTTCGAGAATTATTTGTAGGTAGGAACAAGCTAAATTGGTTTTGATTATAGTAATGTCTATCACTTTACTAACCTTGAGGCTCCAAGAGAAAAGGGTTCTGCGATGTTTCCGCCGATTGGCTAGAAGATCGGCTCCTACTGCGACATCGCCGGCGCAGTTTTTTCTCTAATTTCTTGAACTTCTTTAACAATCTTTCGTAGCCGTCTTCTCGTTTACGTTTCGGCATAGTTTTATAAGTATGTTATACTAATAACCACGTTATAGTGCGAAGACGTGCGCTGTGCGTTCGCGACGAGCACTAAGAAGCGAATGATACTAGCGGGTAGATCTTCTACCTTGTAAACGTCATAGATATGTTTTTTCTTTTTTATATTCTCAAATAAAGTGCGTGAACGACGATCTGATAGGCGAGACTACAAAGTGTATTAAATAATTTCGAGGCGAAACCCAAGCATAATACTTAGTCAGCATATAGTACAGCCAAATAAGGTCGATTGATTGCATTAATTAATTGATTGTAAGACTATATTTGTAGATAATTTTACGATCTACAACTTTTGTAAGAACTTCAAATGTCATTGCAATTCTCGTGGCCTTTGACCTCGGATATCTTATGACGCGAACATAAGAATGAATTATGAGACTTTTTAGCCAACATAACAAAACAAATACCAATAAACTTGTATATACCATACCAGTTTATAGCTCTTTCATTTTGGACTAGAAATATAAAATGTACACGTAATTCACAAAACCACTTAAACCATTACCACTCAAAAACAACGTCCGAAAACGTGACGCCAATTACGTCAAATTCACCCGCTCTTACTGCGAAACCGATTCTGTAGTTAATCAAAAGGATTTTTTCCCGTTGAAAGCGAAGTGAATTCGGTACATTCGGTATTTTCGGTACTTTTAAAATGGCCGACGGCTTATACCGCCTTTGTCGTTGAAATTGGGAATTATTATGGGCTTATACGTAGAAATGTGAGCATTAATTTTTCCCGGGTTTATTATGTACCATTCATCTTGATTTTCTTTCCTATTGTGTTTCTTTGCTGGTTTCCGCTGAGAATGTAACTAATGAGAGACAATGGGGTGGGGGTTGGTGTATTATGATTCACGATATGACCACCGTTGCTATTGCTAGGTCTACTTAAGTTGCCTGGAAGCGATCGCAGTTAGCGATAAGGCCACCAATTGCTGCTTCTAAAATTTTGTTGATTCCTGTCATTTTGAAGTGATGGTGGCTTAGTCGTCGTGACGTCAGCTGCCGATTAGTGGTTCGAACCCTACAATGAGCTTGAGTTTTGGACGAAGGAAAACATCGTGATGCAAAGCGTGGTGGTAGGACACATCTAGTTCTCATCTAGCTAGCTACCAATAAACTAGTGACTGTACAGGGAAGCTAGAGACTCTTTTTTTTTTTGCCCGGAAAAAATCCAATTGCTGATCCCACCGGCCCCGGGGGGAGCTCGGTGGGTATGTGGGGGTCCCCACCGGATATACAGCGTCACCATAAACATGGCGCTGCATATTCGGTGGTATACCCACTAAAACAACCGAGGACGTGTTCTTCGCTGCTGCCAATATATGAAGGGTCGCGGGATCGCTAAGCTAGAGACTAGCCTAACCTCAACTAACGCCTCAAATAAGTTTTAAACTTTCGCGCACTTGATGTCTTTCACTAGGTGGTATGACTAACTCTTCTGCGAGTGTCTGTCTGGGTTGGTACCACCGCTTTGCTCGTGAAGTCGGCTGCCAAGCAGCAATGTGTGAGCATTACTGTATTCTGATTTGATGAGCAGAGTAGCCAGTGAAATTACTGGGCTTATGAGACGTAATACCTAATGTCTAAGGGTAACGGGCGCACTGCAGTGCCGCGCAGGATTTTGTGTTTTAAAGTTCTGAGTGGCACTGCAATTGTTATGGGCCGGCGTTATGCTTACCATCAGGTAAACGACCAGCTCGTCTCGCTATCAAATAACATTAAAAAAATACGAAATACCAGTGTAATGTCGTGATGTCATCAAGAAACGGTTAAGTGAAATTTTGAAACATCGCTCTTTTTACCTGACCGTCACATTTTTCATTGCTAAGAGCTCGAGGGCTGATCTGTCTCGCTGATAAATGATGCCTCCTAATGCTGGCTCTTTCACTAACTTGCTGTAGTTAGGCTGGATTCACATTGCGTCACGCGATATCTTACGATCTTTTAGCTTTACTTGTAACTATGCAATCTATGTAAATCAATCTTAGAAGTCAATTCTAAGCTGTTCTAATTGTCGTTTCTTTTATACGTACTTATCCACAGGCAGAAGTAACGAAGAAACGTAATTAAGTTACCGCATAAGCAAGACACCATGTTACTTGTGGTTTATATAAACATAATGTACTAGCTTCTGCCCGCGGTTTCACCCGCGTTCCCAGAGGAACCTTGCATTTTTCCCGGATAAAAAGTAGCCTATATTACTCTCCGGTCCATAAACTACATATTTGGCAAAAATTGCGTCGATCCGTTGCTCTGTTACTGCGTGAAAGAAGGACAAACCAACAAACCAACAAACACACTTTCACATTTATAATATTAGTAGGAAGTAGAAAGTAGGATATGATTTACACCTTGAACGTTAAAAAAATCCAGCGATATCGCTCCCTTTTGTATGAACGCAGCCTAACAAGCTAGACTATTAAATGATACTCCAACTTATACGTACAATATATCTACCGAATAAAAGAGTCCTTTTTGAACTAAGCGTCTATTTAGAGCCGGGAATAAATGTGGCCGTTTTGTTTGAATGTCGTCTGCAAGACTTTTTGGTATTTTGAGAGTGAACTGTTTTTCTTCAAGTTTGATCTTTGACTTTGAGGCTACGAGAGCAATTATAAGTTTAAGAGCAATTTTGTCAATATTAAATTATCTGTTTAGTGTAGTCTATTCTTAGAATGGGATAAGGTATATGAACATCTAAAGCTTTTATTATTCACAATAGATTTATAAGTATTATTGCGTGCGTGCGTGCGTGAGTGTGTGTGTGTTTCAGTGTGTCTGTGTATTTGTGTGGCAGTGTGAGTGTGTGTGTGCGCATGCTTGTGTATGTTTGTGCGTGTGTGTATGTGTGTCTCTGTGTGTATTTGTGGCTCCGGCCGGAGATCGAACCCGGGACCCCTCGCTTTGCAGGTAGGGTTACTAGCTTTTGGATTGAGGTCCAAGAGATGTCGGGACCGCGGAAGAGTTCTAAGAGTTCCCGTAGTCCCGACAAATAAGGGCGTAAAGGGGACAAACGTGGGGTTTTAGCCAGTAGGAATCTGGCATAACCTCTGTCGCCCCCGCAGCAGAGACGTACCAACGAGGATTTCCACACGAAAAAAAAAAGTTTACTAGCTTCTACCAACTTAGCTACGAAGCCGGCGATCACAGGATTCTAACCATATAAAAATGAAAAAAGTGAAAACGTATGATATTTTCCCTCAATCAGTATGAAAACTTGGTTTTTATTTGTTTCAGGATTGTATCACGGATTAAAAGAAAATAAGCTGTTAGAAAGGTAATTTTTTTGCATAATAAAAAATCGAATAAAAAATCTTGTTGTGTGCTCGACACGCTGGTTTATTACAATGTGGGTACCCACATTGTAATAAGAGAATGTTTACTTATTTGTTTTGAATATAAAATAATGTTTACTTATTTGTTTTGAATATAAAATAATGTTTACTTATTTGTTTTGAATATAAAATAATGTTTACTTATTTGTTTTGGGGTACACATTTGGCCACATTGTAATAAACTAATGTTTACTTATTTGTTTTGAATTATCCTAGACCTCAAAGAAAAACCTAATCGAAACTTATGTATCGTGTTTAACAAAGAATTTTAGTTACACTTCTATTGACTACAACAAGTAAGTCAAGTTTGAAGGTTGAATTATTGATTCAACCTTCAAATTTTAATCATCAGCCGGAAATGTAAGTGTAAGTGGACGTTCCACTGCTGAACATCAGCCTCCCCCATGATAGGGGTATTTTTTCATAATGTCCATTCCCTGTATATTCCCAACGGCTCTTATGGCAGATGCAGGAAGAAATAGGGTGGTTCTATTACTAGCCGGAACCACACGGCCGCTTCAGATTTATTTAACAAAATATTTTCAGTCAACTTTAAGACTTAGTTTTAATTTACCTAAAATTAAGTGTAGAGGAGAAATAACATCTACATTTTATCATTACACGTATAATTATGTTGACAAAGGCAAAGGTTAATCTTTGAACAAACTCTCAGCGCTTGTAAATAGGAACAGAAGCTTCCAAGAATAATTCACTCAGACTCTATCTAGCTAAAAAGGCGTCTAAACGTTCATTTTTGTGCTAAGAGGGCTACACTATAGTGTCTAGAAGCAATTTGCTAACGAAAACACAGTTTTTAAGTAAGAATTTTATTGAAGTTACTATTAAATCTAATTTGAACTTTTTCAGACAAAATCGTTGTACATTAAAATATGCTTTAGGTACATAATTATTTTTATCTTTACACCTGATTATGTACTAATGGTACATACACAAATAGACACATACACATAAGACAAGCAAAGCAATAAATAAACATTTGTAAATAGGTATAGAAGCTTCTAAGCATAATTCCATCCTCAACATTTGAGAGTAAACTCTTAACAATGCTTAATCTCCATCGACAGCAAACAAAACACAGTGTTTCACGTCGTAACTCATAAAATTAGGAAACAACAGTCCAAAACGTCTCCAGGCATCCTTCCTGCGTTTCCGACGCAATATAAACAGTATGGACTATTGAGAGTAAGTTTTAACATGGTGGTAGGGTGTTTTTTAATGGTCGTTGGGCTAGCTACCACGCTTAAGTTGAAAACCTGTTACTAAAAACCTGTCGGTGTGTTCCAGCAGCTGTTCTTGAGAACCATTTCTTATCTAGGTTTAGCGTATCTTCATCTCACTTCTGTCACTTTGTGCCGTTTCTTATTCGAATTTCTATTTAGTTTCTTTTTAATAAAATTCATGCCAGTGCGAGTGCCTGTATAGAAAAAAGGTTTAAATATACGATATAAAAGAAGTATCAATATGATGATTAATGCGTGGAATGGTGATGGGGTGAAGAATACATTACATCCCAAAGGGGTGAATAGAGTATCCATCGCTTTGCTGAGTCGCCGGAGCGTTCGTCAAAGCAAAAGGCATTACTACAAAGCGATACATGACTCTTCTTCGTTTCTGCTCTTCTACAAGCGTATCCACCATCTTCGATCACAGCGTCAATTAAGATCAGGGTAGACCGTGGTCAACAGCTAACAAAAAAAAACAGCTTCAACTTTTCAACAATTTGGAAAACTAAATATGTTCAGCAGCGCACGTTTTCAGGTCTATGTTGACAGAGGAACACGATATAATAGCATCAATAGTCTTTAAAATAATAGCGTTATTTTCTTTGCCCATACTTCTACAATTATATACTGTGTTTCCATCAAAAAGCTGTATTTTAAAACGTCGCAGTGTTTGCTTGTGACGGATAAAGCAATGCCTTTGATCTTGAGTGTAATTGTTGTGATTCCATTCCTTTTCTATTGTGCACTGGAAATTGTACACAATTTATTACCAAGGGGGACACGTTTACAAAGACGTTTTAATTTGTTTTGAGACGAGATTTGAACGGTCTAGATGCTGCGATAGTAATGGTCGACGGCTGGGTTATAAATGAGCCATTTCGAGTTCATGAAAAGGTTAAGTCTAGCATAATCCAGTGTTTTCTTTGGGACGGTGACTTTAATTGGATATTGACTGAAATATATTTGAAGGGTAGGTATTAAAAAATGCTTGACCTGCGTTAATTAAAAAACACATCAATGCCGACCCAGGGACATTTAGCATCAAGTTTATTAGGGTGCCAGATAGCCCCGGATCTTATCACCGTGTTTCAATCAGCACATTTTATTTCTTCCACAAATTTTACTCCACCATAAAACCTTGTAACGTTTTCATCCGTAACATTAAAACCGTACGTGCCTCCGAGTGAAGCGATCCCAGTGAAGATATAACAATTACCGATTCTGCGACACCTAGCGATTTCTAAATTGGTTCACTATGATGGTTTTATCTAGAACAGTTTCGATGTTAGCAAATTCACCTGTTTACCTGGTAGGACTAACTCTTCTGCAATTGCCCCGCTTTGTTCGTGTAGTCTGCCGCCTAGCAGTGATGTGAAAGCATTATTGTGTTCCGGTTTGATGAACACAGTAGTGAGTAAAATTACTGGGGTCCTGGGTAACGCGTTTCAGTGCCGCGCAGGCCTTTAATTGGATATAGCTTTGTAGACGCGTACTTTTTTTAAGGACCACGTTTCGAGTGCTCTACTTTTCTATAGAGCGTATTTAATTTGCAGAAAACTCGTTCAGAAATCAATTTCTTCCATTTTTTTTCAGAAGTCATATGACGATTTTAGTCCTTTAATAAATTTTATAAAAGAATACCACCCCTAAGTGTGGAAAAATAGGAGATGAAATTTCATATCTCACAATATTTTCGTCGAAACCAATTCCCGCTTTTGTAGGCATTAGTTTACCCTTTCAACACTATCTCCCCTGATCTCAAGCGATGCACCGCTTCGATCGGGTATTTGTACCTAACACTGGAACTACCTCTGAACTAGAACAAGTGCAGCTACCAGAACTCACAGATAGGTACTTAGCGATTTTCAACTTGAGGGTGGTAGGTATCCAGGGCAATCACGAGATAATCCAACCAAATATCCAACAGTTGCATCACCTATTCCTTTGCGAAAACCTCAAGATTATTGTAAGAATCGAACCTTTGACCCATTGCCATACTAGCCGCCGAAGTCATGTATGTAGCTGTTGTAGGAACTACATAATTTGAGTTCCAAAATGTAACGGTCGCACAGCGCCGCGGGTTCAGATCGCTTCATTAGAACCGTCCTGTACAAACGGGAACAAGGCGTGCAATTTACATTAAATAAACAAATTATCTGCCCGTTCCGTCCGTCCGTTCCGTTACGCTGCGTTCACACGATGTTACTTTTGTCGAGTTAAAAAAAAGTTTAACAGTTGTAAAACAAAAATTAATTTAATTTCTTTTTACAAGTAGGTAATTAAAAAAAATTATAAGTAAAATTAAGTAAGTTATTAAATTCCAAGCAATAAAAAGAAACTAAAGTAATTTAACTTGTAAAAATTTAATTTCTTTATTATAAGTACTTTCAAAAGTCTCCAATAATTTTAGGTTTTTCGTTTTGAGGACAATACAAGTATCCAATATTTGAGGACTGAACTAAAGTGAAATAATTGATTGGCATAATTTTTTGTACCTACACGACATTCACCTTCAGTGAACCCAAATGTTTTGCCGAAGTTTAGTGAAAACAGTGTTTCAGCAACCAGTATGTTCTCCCATCAGTAGAAGCTAATATAATGTAGACTTAAGTTATTGGCAATTAAGTACTAATTGTTATTATTATGACGTAGTGCTAACATAAACCGATAATAAGTCCTTGATGATATATTCTTAGGAACTAGGTAAGTAAAAGATATTTTTTTGATCACTATACATTTGTATGATGTGATTTTTAAGAAACTCCACATAATTTACAATGACAATTATTTTTATTCTAGAGTTGATTCCATTTTCTTGTGAAAAATAAAATGATGTTCACAAGATTTACAATATGTACATAAAATCGAGTTTTAGTATTGTGGTAAGAATCGTAAGACGAAAAATAAAAAAGATAATATTTCTGAACGCATCTACACCGTTCAAAGATGCTTTATAGAAATATAGAACAGCAAAACCGCTCTTAAAAAAAAGAATCTACGTATCTACAAACAAAGCTATAGATTCGAGAGTAATTTAGTTGCTAGATATCATTCTATTATCATAATGGAACGCTATTGTCCAATTCTACGGCGGTACAGAATAAGCGGTATACGCTTTGTGTTATTTTCAAACAAAATAAAATATCGTTTGAACCAACATTTAAAAAGGCAAGTCCAACAGGTGTTCTTAATTTGAAATCCAAATAAACAAGGACGTACTTCGGACTAAATGCGGCCATTAGGTGCGAAGCAGCCGGACGATACGTAAATTTCAAATTAGGAATCGGAATGGGTAATCAGTGTTGCCATTGTGAAATAACTGAGAGGTAACTAACAGGTGTTGTTTCGTAGAGGATTTTGTCAAATTCAATTTTGATTTATTAAAACGTACTGTATTTCTCCAAATTGTTGCCTCAGTAAAATATTGGGTGTATTTAATGGCTTTTGTTTGATTTGTTTGATACTTTTGTACTATGCGTGGGTACCTACTAAGGTAACTTTTTGGTTATAATTGTTTTGTTAAGTAGTGCTCTTTGCTAAAAAATGTTTTGACATGTATCACAAAAAAAATGGCTTGAACTCGAATTCGTTTATTATATATATATAATAATTAAACGTAAACATGATCTCGTTGAGAACTGCTGTTTATTAAAAAGTTAAAAAATTATGAAAAATCAATTGTTTTTAGTTACTTACTAAAAGGATGCGCAGTAATAAGGAGAGGACAAGAACTTATTTTACTTTTTTTAACATTATGAATAAGGACTTGACGGCTGTGTTTCAAAACTTCAAAAACTTTTTGAATAGAAAAATTGAATTCTACATAATTCTCCGGTAGTTTCTCGTTCTGGCAACATTTGTGTTTAACATTTGTATTGTAGAAAATATCTATGGCACACACACAATAAATTAACAGCCACGAAAGAAGAAAAAAAAATACTGTAACAATAATATTGACAATATCGAAAAATACAGTCGGCAAATCGACAAATTCCAATAACACAATATTGCACAGTTGCTCTACATAATAATATATAACGTAACAAAATGCTAGTACTTATTTGGCTTCAACGGATCAGCATTCCGGTTCAACGAGGCAATGCCGCCAGCATGCTGGGTACGCTTCCAACTGGTGGGCTAGAACATTTGGAATATCTATAGGCCTACTTGGGGTTGTAGATTATCCAACTGTGTTTGTAGCTGGGTTAGATGTAGTGTTTATTTATGTATTAGCTATTTAATAATCTATTAACATAATTATGCACATGCATTTATATTAACAAATAACAATGCAACAAAAATATAACATTCACGACAACACATGCCAAATAATTAACATACATTATGCTGGTACCCTCTCTTTGACTAGTCCCCAATTACGACTGTATCCTACACACTCGACCCCAGGCTGCCTAAGCACTAACCAAGCACTAACTGGGAACTTGTACTTGCTAGAAGCATCTCGTGTTTGTTGCAGAGCCCCGGGCCAATCCTGCAAGCTTAGTTCAGACGCTTTTAGTCGATTTATATCGATATTCGCCTGATCATACGATACAAAAACGATTCGATACAAATTCGATTTTTGAATACGATAATATTTTTCTCAGTATTACTATTATTGAAAGTTTTTGGATTCATTAGGTATTTGTTTTTTGGATTTTTTTTATCATTCTTGTTCCTTAGTACTACTCTTACCGTTTCAAACAAGCAGAAGGTGGTCAAATCAATTCGTTTTATAGTTGTAACTATAAGAACTGCAAAGAATGGTTCACCTTTCGGCCATTTTTTTTTTTTTTTTTGACATTACAAACAGACACTTCAATTTTATTTATTTGTAGGGCCTTTGCCCTGCAGTGGGACGCTACAGGCTCAATATAATTATAATAAACATAAACATAAACATAAACGCTTACACACTCATACCCCCGCACTAGGATTCCCTGTGTTGCAGGTGGCATGGACATACACAGATACACATTACAAACATCCAAGACCCGAGAACAAACTTTATGCTTACACAAAATCTGCCCCGGCCGGGAATCGAACCCGGGACCCCTCGCCTTGCAGGCAGGGTTACTACCAACTTAGCTACGGAGTATTGTATATCTTTATTATACAAGATAATAGGATTAGCTCTTCTGCGACTGGACATCTAGGCGGGTACCACTGCTTCTCTTATATAATCACCTAGCAGTACTCTGCATGTATAATTATACTGTGTCCCAGTCTGGTGAGTAAAATAGTCTGTAAAATTGCTAGACATATGAGAATATCTGATGTCTCAGGGTAACAAGTGCAATGCAGTGCAAAGTGGGTGGATTATCGATAAACGTCATTAATTAACATCGGGTGGGTTAGATGATCGTCTCGTACCCTTGCAGAATTAAAAAGTGATTAAATTTATCAGAGTACTTTAAATATGACAATATCGACAGTTTCCCATCCCTAGTTACAATCTATACTATGTCGCACGAGACAACACGTTGAAGTATCTGTTTCCTAAGGCATTAATAACATCCATATATTGTCAGCTGTTGGAGTTCATGTCTCGTAAAATGTACAACAGCATAATAATGTGTCGTGGAGTCAGGGGCGTATTTACCCTAGGGCCAAAAGGGCCATGGCCCGGGGCGGCACGCTGCTAGGGGCGGTGCAAGCAGAAGAAATTTAAAAAAGACTACCTAACTAAGGCTCTTATTAATGAACAGTGTTAAACTATGTTTTGTCTCTTTCGATTTAGTTGAAAATTGTCAAAAAAAGGGCGGTGGGGCCTGCAGGCCCAGGGCGCTGAATCCTTAAATACGCCACTGCGTGGAGTATGTGTCGATTTTATGTTCATTATGATACTCTTGTACATTTTGGAGAATGTTTGGATGTTACAGTTTAGAGGTTGTAAAGTGAGCACGTTTTATGCGACTTTTGATATTACGACCCGTAATTTTTACAGTGTTTACCAAAAATCATATTTTTGAAGAATGAAGGATGAAAGTAATTTTAATATTCGCATTTTTGTTAAAAGTTTCAGACATTACAGCGGTCACGATAAATACAAATGGAAGGAAGGCTAGCATACCATCTGTTTTTTATTCAGTTAGACTCATTTGGCAAAATTTTGAGCAGTTTTTGTTACTCACAACGGATCTTCTTTAATCCTAGTTTAATCCTGGTAGCTCCTTATTTCTTAAAACTTTGTTGGAATTTTATTAACAATACAAAAATGTAACAAATTATTATCATTTTTAACCGACTTCCAAAAAGGAGAAGGTTATCAATTTGGGGTATTTTTTTATGTTTGTTCCCTCAGATCTCTGTCATTTATGAACCGATTTGGAAAATTCTTTTTTTATTTGAAAGGATATACTTTCAGATTGGTCCTGTGGGAAATTCTTAAAATATAGGAAATTTAAAACAAATAATATACCTATATTATCGTGATAATGTTGGTATCGTCCATATCCGTTAATAAACCTATACTGATATAACTAATGCTAAAAGCTTTAGATGTTGATACTTTTAACTTTAATAATGTTTACCAAAATAAAACATTATTATTAATAAATATTTGTAAATAAAATCCAATCTTAAACTTTATCTCTATAACGATTTAACAGCATCTTTAAGCCATTATCCACCGATCAATGCCTTCGTTAAGCTCCCTAACCGTGGATTATTAAAAAAAATACCTTTAAGGGCCATCCCTTTTAGCACCTCATCAAAGGAATAATCCTTTTACTTAGGAACCCATTTTACTGGAACAATATAGGAAAGGTGGGAGCCATGATTTTCTTATAAGCAGTAAGGAAATTGAACTGGTTTTGTTAAATATGCAATATGACTGGGCGTATGAGCTGTGGTAAGGCAGTAAATTGTTCATATTGGGCCTCTCTTGATCTTGAAGTGCTGGTCAAGTTATCCGCCGCCTTCACAATATCTTATGATGTATCAAACTAGCCGCGGACTCAGATTCTATCCAGGAGCAACCACGATGTCTCTGGGAATTCCTCGGAAACTGTGCATTTTTCCCGGAAAGTAGTATTTTTTACTCTCTGGCCCAAAAACAATCTCTACGCAAAAATCACGTCGATTTGCTCCGTGAAATAAAGATAAGACCACTTCATTTATAATAATTAAATAGGGAAGTAGGAATTTTCCAGGCGGAAAGTCTATTTTTCCTAATCTGGGTTTGACGCATTCACCATATCCTCATCACTTAAGCTCAGGACCACTCAAGTCTACGACCAGATCATCACATAAGTTTAGGCGAGATAGTGGTCCGATTAACCACAGCTGAACTACATTGCAGGACAATGAGTGATTGCCCATACTGGTGCAAATGCCCCTAACTCCACATTCCCTACTGAACTGTAGATACTGTAGCACCAGGGGAAAATTAACAAAGTTTAATGAAAACATTTCGCAGGAAAATGCAAACAGGTGTAAAGGCAAATGGGTAGATATATAATACCTAATAATCTTTGGGGATGAAATCGCCATCGGCAGAGGTCTGGGTAGATGTGGGCAGGTGTCGATAAACATCTTTAGGTATTATGGGTCAGCTTGAATAAGTCAAAGTTGAATTAATTAGGTGTATATTGGTTTAGGTCAGCCAAAGATCGGTTTAAGGGGCTTCTACTGAGACAACTATACTTGCTGAAGATGATAAAATTATTATAAAAAAATGAAGTACTTATTTCACTTTTTATATAAATGTAAAAAATGCATTACCTTTATGCAAATTTCTTTTTAATTATATTTTAAATATATGTAATTATGTAATTGTATTTTATATTTTAATGTATTTTTATATAAATATTGTGTTTTATATATTCATATTATTTAATTGTGTGTATATTTATTAATTTTTATTATATTTGAAATAAAATATGTATAATACAGCTGTCGATGTAAGTACCTGCAGAAAACTACACCTCCTGGTTTATCCTATACTGTGATTACTACTAATTAGAATTTGGAAATTGCTTCGTCTTGTTTTTTACTTTAACTCAAGCAAAAAAACTGCTAAAAATTAAATAAAGACGGAAGGGTCGTAAATCATTAACAAATGTATATTTTGTATTACTTACTGACTTGATTATACACTAAAACATTGGTTTAATAACGTCCTTATAAATTACCAAACTTTTAATCAAATTCAAATTCAAAATTCAAAATGCTTTATTCATACAGACCCCAAGGGAGCACTCATGAAGGTTAAAATAAATGACCCTAACAGCGGGTCTCTGTAGCGTTCGTCTACCCGAATCACAGACTAAAACTTGCTATCGATGTTTTTTCCCATCCCTATTACATAATAAAACATAATGCGGCCCGGAAGTCTTGCAAGTGGCCACAAAAGAAGCTATTATATGTAAAAAGAACCCTTATTTTGGATCCCCAGTTGTGTAATAAAAAAACCTTACCTTCGAATAAAAAATAAAAGGCCATCGTATTTTTGTTTCAAATGTGCATAAAAGAAGTAATAAAAATGAGTAATTTTGTGAACGTAATTGTTTTCTTTTATTTCTTTTTGTAATGAAATAAAGAAGATGACCGCAGGTCAATTTTAGTCAAATTGTTAGTATTAGAAGATTGCTGTTTATAGAGTGCTAAAGATAAAAAAGCTCTCAGCGCGCTTTACTAAAGCTAACAGGTCTGTAATCTAATCAAGTCAGTGTGAATGCAAGCATTACCGGGAATGAGGCGCTGAATGCAATCGCTGCAGCGGCTGAAACGTTGTGAGACGCTGAGTGGAACATTTTTTTGTTGTTTTAGGACCGTTTTTTGTTTACCGACCTTTGCAGTTTCACCACGATAACAAAGCTATAACTACGTACATAAAACCAGACCACCAGATTTTTTTTATAATAATGAGCAGCAAACAAGCCAAACCAAGGACTTAAAAATTGTGTACTACGGATTTACCACACTCGTTCGTCGAAGGAAAACATCGTGAGGCTTTCCTCACCGCATGTTTGAGAATCACAAAGTTCGAGGACATGTGACATCCACCAAGCCGCATTGGACTCGCCTGCCCGATTATGGCCTATATTTTCAGAATTTCAAAGGAGGGTACTATACTAATATAATAAACAGGTTTGTTTGTTACCGCTTATATCTGGAGTGACTGGTCTGATTCTGTTTTTTTTTCCACTAATATGGAGCAAAATTATCCCTTTAGAGAACTTTAATGCTTACGTATCCTGATATACTTAGTGCGTGTGAAGCCGTAGACAAAAGCTAGTATAATATAAATCGCTCAGCTCGTAAGCTAAATCCGCAGTGTTACTTCTAGCGATTATAGTTAGTACACAGAAAACACTTCAGTGCAGCTTTGTATTTACCTTTATTCTAAATTAACACCAACTCGTGCTTAGGTTTTAAACTGATGGTTATAACTGCGTGTCGAGAAATGTTTTCTAATTTTATAAGCATATAATATTGAGTCGTTATCCTCACTAGTAACCTCAGTGCAATGTTAGCATTGCACTGAGGTTACTCTAATGTTAATCTAGGTTAATCTAATGGTTTCACGATGAACATTTGAAGCTAAACAATTCAACATCGATGAGCAAGTCAAGATTTGAAATTCGGAATCAAACACTGGCCATACAGAGCGTGCAATTTTAAAAATAGATTTTAATTCTCTATCTACTTCTACTATCTTAGATCCATGCAGCGGAACGTCATTAGAAATGCATTTGGATGATGCTAGGGTTGCCACGTAGAGATAAGTTAATCATATATCGCTCGTGGAGATTGTCACTTGTTTTAAAATAAAATTAAAAAATGCTCTTCAACACGATAGTAACAGAGCACAAGAGAGTTGATACTTTGGATACACGAACCAAAACAGATGCCGAACTGCAGCTTCACCTATACCATAACTTAAATAATTAAGCATTCTGCCCGCCTGGCTAGTCACTAGCCCAAAGATGAAACGAAACAATGAAATATTAGTGGCGTGTTCCGGTAACTGGATTTGAGAGCCATTCCTATTCTAGATTAAACGTGTTCATCATAACAAGGGTAAAAAAATTCAATGCTTTAGCCTATTCTTTAAACCTATTTTTAAGAAAATTATTTGACTGCCAACCCTAAGCGATCCTTGCATGTAACATAACATTACACTCTTTCCCCACAAGGCGATCACGCGTTATGAAACTTCATCGCATCGACTCGATTCCAGATATCGAATGTTGGGTAAATCGTTATCGATATTGCAAAAATGGCTCATGTACGTCACTACTCGTGTGTTAAGTTTGGTAATAATATGTAATAGCTATATACAATACAACGTGAAATAAAAAGTATTCTTGTTAAGAGGAGTAATCTTCATCATGGATTTAGATATTAGTCAATGCTTATGTACCGATAGAGGTATGGAAGTGTAAAGAAATACCGGGTTAATTATTGCTACTCGACAATGGGCGTTTGCTTCATCGATAACAGTGAATAAAACTCACTTTTACTCACAAGAGAATAAAAACATTATTTACAATTGCCACTCTAAAATGGGGCGCTTGATTCATCGACAACAATGAATAAAACTCACTTTTACTCACTAGGAAATTAATACACATACAAGACATTTTGAATTTGAAACTAGCACGAATTAATGGAATTATGTACAAAAAATAAAAAAAACGTACTGAATTTTACTGGCTGTCTGTACATTGAGTTATAATTAGATAAATGTAAATACTATTCTACTATTTATTTCATGGCAACATTATGTTGATGGCAACGCTGGAAGGTAACCACAAGATTACAGTGCCTACTAAGTATTTTATAAAAGCTTGTCTGAAAAAATATTTTTCCACAAAAAATTCATATTTAGCCTAAATAAGTAAAGTAACCAAAGGATTAAGTAAGAATCAATTGAAAATCTCTTTTTAATTTATCATTATAGCGGTAGTTATCAAGACGAACGTAAACATGTGAGTAAAGGTCAGTTCAGTGAATCTGTCTGTAGGTCAACTACCTAAACTTGATTATGTCTTATTCTATGCAAACATTGATAATATTGTCTGTAGCCTTTTTATTGGAGTTCATTGCCTTTGTTTTATATTTATTGTATGAATGTGAAATACCTACTTTATGTACCTATTACAGTTAAGGTTCTTTTTCACCATCATCACCCGGAAAAAGTCCACACTGCTGAACATCGGCCTTCCCATGGCCTTCACAAGATTATGATGTTGACCAAGGATAATAGCCATTCCCTCGATATTTCCTTAGCCGTCTGATTTTTCCATGGTTTGCGCGTGGTCTGTGCTTGATGCATCAATCATGCATTAGCGTCTAATGTGCACCTTAGAATAGGGTACGACACAAAAAATGCAACGATATACCTTTCATAGCTTTGGCGAGTAGAATATCCCCAGCATGAAAGTTAATGTTTTTTACCACCTGGAAAAATGTAACGATAATCATTGAATTTTCACACTTTACCAATCTGGTAACGAAATAGAAGTTTGGGAAGATAGAGTGCTTAATTTTACCTTAAGAAGAATTTCGGTGTATGGACGGCTTAGTGGTTAAGTTGGTAGTAACCCTACGTGCAAAGCGTGGATGCCGAGTTCGATGCACATCCACTTATGAGATGGGACTAATGAGCTTATAAATTTGTTCTCGGGTCTTAGTGTTTCTGGATGCCTATGCCACGTGCGACACAGGGAATCCTAGTGTTTGGTTATTACTGTGTAAGCGTTTTTTGTTGTGATAGTCGTAATTAGATTAAACGGTTATCTAATATAGCGGAGCAAAAATATTTTAAATGATATGTATCTGTTTTCGTTTTGTATGTCTCTAATAATAGCCATTAGGTATTTTGAGTCTATAAATTCACGAAATGAAAGTGACCGGATCACAAATTAGCATCTCATTTCCTGTAATATTTTTATCGAATAGACGTTTAAATACAAAACTTTTGTTTTTATTCTTTCACTTTCTGACTAATGTTATATGTTCATATAAGTAATCCTAGTTCCTACTAATATTATAAATGCGAAAGTGTGTTTGTTGGTTTCTTGGTTTGT
This sequence comes from Crocallis elinguaria, assembly GCA_907269065.1. Classification (NCBI taxonomy): domain Eukaryota; kingdom Metazoa; phylum Arthropoda; class Insecta; order Lepidoptera; family Geometridae; genus Crocallis; species Crocallis elinguaria. The sequence continues at coordinate 9,383,434 of OU026076.1, forward strand.
CCTTCTTTCACGCAGTAACGTAGCAACGGATCGACGTGATTTTTGTCATAGATATAGTTTATGGAACGGAGAGTAACATAGGATACTTTTTACCTCAGAAAAATGCACGGTTCCTGTGGGAACGCGGGTGAAAACCGCGGGCAGAAGCTAGTACGTAATAAAGCGAAAGTTTTGCTGTTTGTCATAGCTCAATCATGTAGGAACGGGTAATAGGGATATCAACTCCATTTTTTTATGATATCAATCAATTCGTTTTCTAATGAGAATCAAATATCTATATCGAAAAAACTGGAAATCGAACGCTAGAAACGTCAAGAAGTTGGGGGTATCTAGTGAACGCTAAAACGCCCCATACAGCTGTTGTGTGTGTATTGAGCCCCGTAAAGCTGTACTAAAGACATGCATTTTCTTGATTTTGCCGTAAAAAAACTGCGTTTAAGACTTTAAGAACATCACAGTTGTCACATTTTTTTATTCATTAAAATGTAAAAAATCTGTAATGTTGGTATCATTTAAGTTACTAATGGATGATAAAAAACAATTGTTGAATTTGGGAAACTTTTAGATACAGTATCTTTGTGGGAATTATATATTATTTTTAAATATCATTTTTATTATGTTAATGTGAGACAGAAATGATGTAGTATATTGCGTTTCGCGCAACATCTCAATTGAATATGACTACAGGCTCAGAGTGCACTACCTAACACTAATTTTAGACTAAAGTACCTACTAGAACTTACCAAAGTACTACTTTTAATACCAAAACACAGTGCAACAGTTAGGTATCAGCAACAGCATTGAAATCCTTACTGTTTTAATGAGTCAGCTGTTAGTATAACTTACCATTCGGCGCGTACGGTTGGCACACTGCCGAGCTATCCGATTCGACTCTTTGAATTTCGAATCCGAATGATTCTTTCTGATTGTTTTTTTTTTACTTTGTGAGTTTTGTGATGTGCCAGTTCGATTTTTAGTATTCGTGACAAATTTTAGAGAGCGAATGTACTCGTCAAAAATTTAGTGCTTTAAAAGTATTTTTACGCGCTAGTAAACGAGCCTTTTTGGGTTTTGGTGGATTTTGTGACTGTTTTTATAACAGTTTTGAAAATATGGATTTTTTTTTAATGAGCTGTTAAGATATTTATGTTAACAATTTCAAAATGCCAATGTCAATGACAATAAATTTCAGTCATTTATAAACCGATTTGTAAAATTCTTTGTTTTATTTGAAAGAATATATCAATCAATCGGTTCAGTACTCTGTGACTGAAGTTTGTTCGTCGCTTTTTTAAAGCAATTATGTCGTTAGATTTGTTTTCCTCTAAATCACGAATCTTGTTGGAATCCCTAATCAATACCTATTATAATTGCAAAAGTGCGTTCTTTGGTTACTCCTTCTTTCACGCAGCAACTGAGCAACGAATCGTGATTTTTTGATACAGATAGTTCATGCCATTATTAGATAAAATATCATGTATCAACAAGCAATACTGATAAGATTAATATCTAATCAGTTGCTTCATTGCCTAATTGCTTGGCTAATTGCTGTGGCCCGCGATTTGCATAATTAATGCGTACAGACGGCTAAATAGCTTTACTTAAAAGGTTTTTAGCAAAACCAGATGAGCTTCTGGTACGGAAAAAATATATGTCATTATTCATCATATTACCGATAATCTTGTTGTGATCAAAACAAGTTTTTATCAAATTTGCTCTTTGCTTTGCAGGCAGGGTTCTACCAACTTAGCTACTCATCAATCGTTTTAAATATAAGTACTTATTTGTATTTTAAGTCCGACCAAATACCCGAATATTCTCAGAACTTTAAGCGCAAGTATGGTTAATATACATTTGCACTCAAAATTATCTGATAGTACCCAATACGTACCTTAAATTAATGTAGTACATTTATTTAAATACCTATACATTTAAAAATCAGGACGGACCTCGCCTCAATTGTGATTATAATTAATTCCTACCCTCGTTACACGTTGACAGTAAGGACACTCCATATTTTTTGTGAGAAATGCCTTACACTCTGCAATATCTACAAAATCTCAACGCGCAAGTTCATGTTAAATACAGAAAGTAGACTTATGTATTGAAAAGTTTAGTGGAAAGTATAGTGCGGGAAGTGAAAATGAACACACTGAAACATAGTTGTTTGAAAGCACAGCTGCGAACTTAATACGATTTACCTACAACTCTGCACTAGTGCTGACATCTGCTTATAGCTGTTTAAACTAACTGACTGTGCTAATATGAAATAGTAACAGCAAGATGTCGCATCAAATATTTTTTTTAAACATCTGCTTGTTAATGTTTTTCTTTGATCTATTTGACTCTTCAATAAAATTAGAAATTTCGTGGCTACAAGTAGGGCTGGCCTATTTGAACAGTTTAAATCTGCTAGCAAAACAGCTGACGCACAATTATAAAGCACTGCGCGCAATTCTTAAAACGTAACTACAGGTATCTTAAAAATGTGTTATTGTATATAAGTACATGTGTGGAAAGCGAATATTTAGCAGGTTGGCTGTCACCTTCAGTTGGCTTTATTAGATGGAACATACATCACTGGTTTATTTTTCCATGTGGCGGTCATATATGAGGTCTTCTAAACTGAGGAATGTGCAACGTTGAGGTTTCTCATTCTGTACCGAAGAGAATAGAGCTTATAAAAATCTATTATTGTATGACTAAATTAAACGTCTATTAAGTTTAAACAATATCCATCTCCCATTACGACAACAAAATAATATTTAAACGTAAGTAATCATTGGTGGAGCATTAACGACCCAACTAAAAGCTTAATCTATAGCCTCTAAAGGTTACCTTAAAATAGTTATTTAAAAAAGAGGATAATGTTCTTACTGTTATAACTGTGGTCGCCGCCGGCTATAGTTCGGTGCACGTCGTGGAATGAGCTATTAAGCAGATGACTGCCGTTTAATTTATTTCATGTTTCAATTCCGATTTTGGATTACGGTTTGGTTTTACACTTTATTCCTTTACTAGGGAAAAAAAACTCTTTTTTACTGTTTCCAGCCTGTTACACCTTGTAGCATTTCTGACTACTTTTCAATTGTTACTGGTGTTGTAATAATGGTTACATACTACTACTCCGAAGTGCATATAAACGAAACAAGTGGTGATACTCACTGCAATTGTCTATACAACTAAATAAAATTGAAGTGTTTGTTTGTAATATCAAAATAACAGCTTTTTACCAAATGCATATGAAAATATATACGGTACCTAAAACATAACAACCATTTTTTAAATTTTTGTCTGTCTGTCTGTCTGTTTGTTCCGGGTAATTTCCGTAACGGCTGGGCCGATTTTGATAGGACTTTCACTGGCAGATAGCTGATGTTACAAGGAGTAACTTAGGCTTTAATTTTAGAAAAATAATTAGGGTTCCCCAAAAAAGTAAAACCCATGAAATCCAATATCTCCACGCGGGTGAAACCGCGGGCAGCGGCTAGTTTCGAAATAAATTGCCTCTTAAGATTTGCTTATCCCGTCTCCCAAACTCGGAACACTGCATAAAATCCTACGATTAGCTAAACAACTAAAACCGTATATTTTATTATGTTTATAATTTTATATAAATTATTTTATATTTAATTATTTGAAACAGTAATTAAAAAAAAAAATTTAATTTAACATCATATTACCCACTAATACTAATCACGCTACTACACAACATAATCTAAATCTTGAAAATTATAATTATAATAGTCATAACATAACATGTCAGTCATGTCATAACAGTCATGTCATAACAGTGTAACATTGTGTATTGTGTATCTAAATCAACAAATTAGATATATTCATAAATTTTTCAAAACATTATTGAAATCATTACCATCTGTACATTACACTAAATACTTAATATTTAGTGTTTCATTTTGCACGTAGTGTTTCAGCGTGCATTTAGTGAGGATTAAGCGAAATTTCCATTAAACGGGATCTCACAGATTCGCTCTTAAAGTCGGAGAGCTGCCATTATTATCAGTAAGATGTTTGGGGGCTATATTTGGAGTTTTATAATCGTTATCACTTTGATTTTCAATTTCAAAGTAATGACAAATAGTTGTTTGTTATGCAATAATGACAATTTAATATTTAGCGCGAGATCTTTTTGAACCAGGAACGAAGCGAGTAAAAATATAACCATTCTTCCTCAGATTCGAATACAAGCACTCGCGACGAAAAACAACTTTGCAGCCTTGCTTAACAAATAACTATTGTTTTATCTCAACACTGCCTACTAAACACAATAATAGCTATTATTATACAACGATCACAACGACACCAGCAGCCTAACGAAAAAATTGCCAAGCTAAAATTGCCAAGCAAAAATAACTAGATATTTCGTAATCGGGGATAACTAAACCACAGACAGTCTTTAAATTCGTATAGATAGATGGATAGATAACACTTTATTGCAAGATAAATAAAAAAGAATTACAAAGCTCTTACAAATTAGTAAAATCGGCGGCTTTATCACTAAGCAGCGATCTCTCCCAGGAAACCGCAGGATGTTAAAAGACGTATAAAAAACTCGTCTATTAATTGTATAAAATCTTAACGCTAACCATCAGTCGAATAAACTATTTGTCTCATTCAAATTAATTTACGACACTAGACTAGAAAAGAATAATGTCACCACTGATTTGTTAATTTGTTAAAAAAAATAAGCCTAATTGTATTTAGCTTATTCCATTTAAACTTTACTTGAAAACACTCAAGCAACGTTTAAGTGTAAACAAAAGCAGTTTAAAGCCAGCGTTGGAACTTACTCGAATGAACAGCAACCTCTCCGACTATTGCATAGACGCTGAAATTCTGGGAGAAATTCTGGGATATTTAGTTTATACGTTCAATATACAGAAGTGGAATGGAACACTACGAATGCTGCAAATCGGCTTAGCCGGAAAATTGCACAGTTGCCGTTGATTACTCAATTCTCTAATGTGGGTTTTAAATATAATCTGTACTGGAGGAATTCACACCACGACTCAGAAACTTATAATGATCCTACTAATTTTATAAATGCGAAAGTATGTTTGTTGGTTTGTCCTTCTTTCACGCAATAACGGAGCAACGGATCGACGTGATTTTTGGCATAGATATAGTTTATGGACCGGAGAGTAACATAGGCTACTTTATATCCCGGAAAAATGCATGGTACCTGTGGGAACGCGGGTGAAAACCGCGGGCAGAAGCTATTAATCTAATATTTCTACTTTATAAAGTTTTTAGTAATATTTTTGACTTAATTTATTTTTGACATATTATTTTAACGAGCGCGTTGTACTTATCATTTTAAAAAACGGTGGACGTTCTGAAATCGACCCGTATATTTTTTATATATATTTTTATATGTATATTATTTAAAATTATGATTACTATAATCATAATTTTATGTATTATCAATTGATCATGCATACCTTTTATAGAGTAGTCCGAGTTTGACGATTTTTTACACAATTGCACAAAAAAGTAGTGTAATGTTTTTATGGTCCATGTATGTATGTGAGTTTCTTTATTCCACCATAACTTTTAAATGCCTGAACAGATTGGGATGTATGGAATATCGTTAGAATATAGTGTTTTTATGTAATTTTTGTTATATCAACTTGTTTTTCATTGGATAGATAATTCTAAGTTGTATCCAATTAATTTTTTTTAAAATTGTTGTTTTTTTGTTTAATAGTTTTGTTGATTAATGTTTCATGTAACATATATGGTTGTACACATTCCTCAGGCACAATTTGTGCATCATTGGAAAAGATAACGCAATTTTAAGATTGGTATTAAACCGTTTAAGTCGCGAAAAAAATAATAAATAGTTTTCCTTCGACACTATAAAATTTTGTAAAACAACGTAACAAATGATTTATTTTAACTGAAATACAATTATTTTCAATTCATCTGTCCGCTTTATGACAGACTGATCCTCTGTAAAATGCAAATGAAACGAAAATATTAATTCGTCGAAGCAATTGGCCTGTTTTCGATGTAAATGGTTGGACATCGAATGGTATTTTATTATTAAAATATTGAAATTTTAAACAGAGCTGGATGCTGAGGTTAACGGAGATAAATATACATGAGGTTAAAAATTCAGAAAACAAATTTGATTTGTGTAAATCCTTTGATCTTTGACATGAATGTCAGATAGTGGTCGGAGTGGTGGACGCGAGCCTGTCCTATGTACTTAATATAGGACTATCTTTTTCTTCTGCGAGTGTCCGTCGATGTGGGTACCACCACTTTGTTTGTTTAGTCTACTACCAAGCAGTAATGTACAAGGAATACTGTATCCGGTTTGATGACCAAAATAGTCAGTGAAATTACTGGGCCTATAACCCTTAATACGAGTACTTACCACTGCAATTTTATTGGCTGGCGTCACGCTTACCATCAGGAAAACAACTCCTTTCATCATCCAATTTTAAAAAAAAAACCTTAAGAATATTTTAAGTTTCAATTAAATAATTTTTACAGTTGTTGTTACGTATATTTTACACAATTATGATGTGATCAGTGATCACCCACTGATCCGTATGTTGATGGTTGGAATCCTACAATAAGCCGAAGAAAAATGCCGTTATCTAGACTTGTCTAGACAGACATGGTTACATAGTTAGGTTTTCCACGTCTGAGGAAAACCGAGTAAATAAATTAATGAAAGCATGGGCGCTGTCAAAGCAAAACGCTCTTTCGTAGCACAAATAACCATTTCCATACGAAGATATATTACAGGCAAAAAATACATTATTATAGTAATAGTGCTTAAAAACATTCAAATAAATATTGAAAAAAATAACATGAAAAACTTTTTTTGTCTCAAATTGCTCAATATTTTGAGTGACAACTATCGTATTTTGTGTAACTAAAAAAAGTTAATTTTACAATTTAATGAAATATGTAAAAATATATAAAGTTATTGATGTCTCGTTTCCTTAAATAACTGTCAAGTAAAAGCAAACGCATTGTCATTTTCAACCTTATTTCATTACAAGAGGATTATGCCTAAAGAACAGCTTATCACCGCGTCTAAAAAGTTGAAAATCGTTCTCCAAACACGTGTGTATTTCGACTGCTGTACTTAATAGACAGACTTAATGCGTTCACTACCAACACCCACATCGTCATTTAGGATCAAATGGCCAAACGATCTATTGAGAACAAAAAGAAAATCCGCCCCATAATCAAAATTAAAAGTCGTTTAAAAAGAAATAAAACTTATTATTCTCGCCCTTACAACAATAAACGTCATCTTTTAAAAATCCGACTCATAAACTAATGGTGCCAACCTTTCATTGAATTGAAAAAGGTCCGTGCCGAATTTTCTTTATGAAATCGAATTGGCTGATTCAATCTCAATTAAATTTTCTTCGGCCAATGAATATTTGTGTCGAGTGTTCGCATTTGTCGAAATGGAAAATGGTAGAGGAAAGAATAGACTTTCAGTGCCCTGAGCTTTCACTTCAAGTTTTGTTAAAAGACAAATATATTTTGTCATCGAAGACGGGCGGGACAAATTATGATCAAATCTATTTTCACTTCTGTATATTTATTTCAAGTTTCAATTCTTATTATTTTCAACGAGATAACAGCTTTTATCAATTAACACAAACACTATATTACTACATAAACACTACATTTCTGGAATAACACATAGACTCTAAAGATAAATAACACGCGGGCGAAGCCGCGGGTGGAAGCTAGTTAAGAACAAGCCGATGTAACGAAAGTTACATAAAAAAACACGCCTGCCTTAGCTAGTGTCACTCGGGATGATGTAAGTATTTTAACGGTCACACGTCCAAATCTGTTCAGGCCATTTAAAAGTTATCTTGGAATAAACAAACTCACATACAGACAACATTACACTCCTTTTTGTGCTGTTCTAGGTGGCACTGCAATTGTTAAGAGCTCGCATTATGCTTACCATCAGGCAAACGGTCAGTTCGTTTCGTTATTCAATAGAATAAAAAAAAATACCCAAAGCCTCGAATTATTTAATTAAATGTTGTACTTTTTACACTCAGAACTTTAGTTTCAATGTTCTTAATGGCACTGCAAATTATTTTGGGCGGTTATGCTTGCTATGAGACAAACGCCTTGCACGTCCCGTAACTTTGTAGTGTAAAAAATAAGGAAAAACATTTTCACTACAATTATGAGTCTCACAACAGGATTCAAACCAGCAACGTCAAGCTATGAGCCACTTGACCCTTGCTAACCAACTATACACCATGGACGCTTCTCGGACGTGAAAGTAACTTTAAATGAAAGAATATAAAACAAAGATAAAAGAACAACAAGGTAACTTAGATTACATCCCAGCTTTGAAAGTAGACAAAGAAAGGGAATAAGGAAAAATCATACATTATGTAAGAAAAACTTTCACCGGCAGCTGCAACTGAAGGATAATTTCTAATTGGATAGGGTAACGAGCGCACTGCAGTGCCGCGTAGCGGAAGAACTCCCGTGATCATGGCGCTTGCCCTTTGTTCGTAGTATTTGTGACCATGACAGTTTAAAAATATATATGTACCTATGTATATCTTTGTGGCACCTAAGCTTTGTGGCATCTTTGTGCCCCTTAGAGTTTGTTTATTTCACCATAACTTTTAAATGACTGAACAAATCTGTTAGGTATGGGGTATCGTTAGAATTCTTACATCATACCGAGTGACAGTGGCGGCAGTCGTGTTATTTTGTGTAACTGTTGCTACATCGACTTGTTAAATTATATTGGTATGCTAAGATTTTATAGATAAGATTTTTATTTTTATATATTTTTATTTATATACTTTTTTATTTTTACTTTTTATTTTTTTTTATTTTTAGTTTTTTTATTTTTATTTTTTATAGATATAGATTTTTTATATTATATAGTAGATTGATTGATAGGTTTCACCATGTACAACAATAGACTTAGCGAGAGTAAAAACAAAGATCATTGGCGATCGAGAAATCTGATAAAAAAGAATAAAATTGCCAATCCTTAGTAGAATTGGCAATTCTATTAATAACTTGCTAGTGCGGGTCCGACCCTGTGTTAGGGTAGCCACGATTGCTTTGTTAACGCCGTGATTGACGGGACTTTGTAGGCGTTAACGGTTTAACCGCAATCGTTATAACATTGGAGTTTAGGTACCACAGGGTTGGGGGTTATTTTTATTACATAATAGCTGCTGCCCGCGGTTTCACCCGCGGGGTGATATTGGATTCCATGGGTTTTATTTTTTTGCGCGAAACCCTAATTAATTTTCAAAAATTATAGTAGCCTAAGTTACTCCTTGCAACATCAGCTATCTGCCAGTGAAAGCCCCGTCAAAATCGGTCCAGCCGTTTCGGAGATTACCCGGAACAAACAGACAGACAGACAAAAATTTAAAAAATGGTTGTTTTGTTATAGGTTCCGTGTATACTTTCATATACATTTAGTAAAAAGCTGTTATTTTGATAATATAATCAGATACTTCAATTTTATTTATTTGTATCGATAAGAATGAATGTTGCTACGTACATTGAAGTACGTAAGACATGGCTTAGCTGCAAAAATCATTGAGAGTTTTCGTAAACATATAGGTATTGTATGGAAACGAATGCCTCGCTCCTTGATTTGCCGATTGTCAGGTGTCTTCGCTAAGCCCTCCCTCGTCTCTTCTCGCCCGCCGGCACCGACGCGCCGCGGGACGCTCTAGTGTCCGAACGGACAGTCGCAAATCTCACAAGCATAAAGCCTTGGACTTCCAGTTCCTCCCGGAAGCTTCTAAACTAGGACAAATCCGTTGAAACCCGGATGTAGTATGCGTATTAGGGATATCCAGTTTTTGATGACTTTGGACAAAATTTTCTGGATATCTCTGGTCGAATGTCTATTTAGTTATGATTATGACATTTTGCGTGTTTGACTTTATGCGTATATTTCCTTATTGAACTGTTTGCTTATTGAATTAGTTAATTGTAAATCGTCCACAATAATATTATACATCTCAAGCTGCTTGCTGGACATAATTCTGAGATAATATAGAGCGTGCAGGGGCTTTACCGGCTAAAAAAATCGTGTTCGTTTTCGACTCCAACCCAATTAAGACCAGCGGTCGCTAGGTCTTCGGCTGGATGGAATTGTCTAGAATTTTCGCAGGTTTTCATTTTAGAACGAACGTTACTAAGGAAACAAGTTGTAACAAAACGAAAACAGGAGAAAACTCTAGAGTCTAGGCCATTCCTTCCAGCCGAAGACCTAGCGACCACTGGTTTTAATCGGTTTGGAATCGAAAACGAAGATACAATGCGATTAAAATAAGAATAGGACTGGCTCTCGGCTAACTTCACTCATATAAGTACGGTCAGCAGAACAAACTTAAAAATAGATTAATTTTAAATGAATGACTAAAAATCGTTCATTTTATAAAATTTATATATTTATAAGGTTGGCAGCACAGACGCAGTGTTGCAAAAGTTTCCGATTTATTGGGAGATCTACTGATTTTGGTCATTGTCTCCCGATATCCCGATTTAGCAATTCAGTATCCCGATTTTTGAATTATCATCTAATGTAAAATAATATTCATAAATAAACATGGAAAATAATATTCTTCATACGGCAAAACTAAAAGATCTTGAATAAATGAATATATTATTAACATAAAATACTCTTGTTTTATTCCGAATAAAAATCTCCCGATTTTTAGATGGCAAATTTAACGAATTTAATTTTTCAATTTTGCAACACTGGTGAGACGCCATCTTGATTTGATGACACATGTCTTATACTTATTTATCCGTCAGTGTACTACGCGACACGTTTCCAAGTGCATTTTTATGTTCTTACGCCCTTTTTGTTGATAATTTGTTTCTGTGTTTACTTTAGTTTACCTACCTATGATTCGTTTTTAGACTAATTTTTTCTCTACCTATCAGATAAAAAAGTACGTGCTATTACAATATAAAACAAGCCAATATTTTTTAACATTGCTTTTTTTGCACACTATACCAAGTTCCCGTAGTGACGTCACAACATGGCGCTAGGCCGGTCCTATTCTTATTTTAATCGCATTGTAATTGTCGGTAGCCGGTAATGCAGCAGGTATTTGTGTTTCAGTCCTGGGTAACACAGTTCAATTATTTATTTGTATACCTATATATTACAAACAGGCATTTCAATTTTATTTATTTGCATATATATATATGTATGTCGTAGACAGCCGTATTTAGATAGTCTGTTCTAGCGTTTGGTTGTCTATTGATTTAATGAAATGGCAACACAGTGACATTTGACAGTCTACACTTTGGTTGTAACCGACGTCTCCCACAGTTACGCCCACGTGATGTGAAATTGCTTGGCGATGCCTGATGGTAACGGATAAAATGTATCTACCCGCTTCTTCTTATTATTATTATTATTATTTTATATTCAGTTTTCAGTGCCCGTTTCCGACATGTATATAATAATAAATGTATTGTTGTAATTCGCAATTCTAAGGCTCTTGGAATTGCGTAGCTTTATTCTGCATTATTTGACAAGCATTTTGTCACATCCAATTCTGTCAGCGACCGATTACAAAAGAAAGCGTTCATCGCATCCACAGCCTAAAGGTTCTTAAAGGTCCTCAAGGCATTCGAACATCAAACATTTTGGACTCGAGTTAAAATCAAGCTCTCAGTCCGTACTTGTGAGATTACGCGTTCCTTTTGATGCGATAATTCTTTAAAAAGATTCTCGATCTCAATGGGACTATAAAGGCCGAAAACCGCGATCGATAGTTTTTTTTAATAGTGCATACTTAAATGGCTTTATGCTTGACCGCTATCTCACCTGATGTTAAGCAACGATGCGGACAACTGCGACCATCTTTTTTAGCCAGTGAAATTACTGGGCTTATGAGACCTAATACTTAATGTCTCAGGGTAATGAGCGTACTGCAGTGCCACGCAGGCCTTTGCATTTCAAAGTTCTGGGTGGCACTGCAATTGTTATGGGCCGGCGATATGCTTACCATCAGACAAACGACCAGCTCGTCTCGTTACCAAACAACATTAAAAAGAGCTTGCCCTTAAGATACCTGTTCACTCGTGTCTCTGTAAGAGTTACAGATTGTTCCAAAATGTTCAGAAAAAAATGCTGGCAAAGATGTCCACTGTTTAGCTACGCGTATAATAAAGGTCGAAAGCAAAAGGCTTTCGGACAGGTGGTATGTCAATTATAAGTTGATAGCTGCCGGCGGTTTTGATCTATGCGAAGTTTCTTGAAGCCAATATAGACGAAGAAGAATTAAGAGTACTTATGTACTTCATTTGTTTTTTTTCTACTATTGGATAACGAGGCAAGCGGTTTGTTTTTCCGATAGTACGCTGAACGCCAGCTCATAAGAACTTTATAGTGCGATGCACTCAGAATCTATACAAATTAATAAAATTGAAGTGTCTGTTTCTAATATCAAAACAACAGTTTTTAACTAAATGCATACGGAAGTATATATGGTAACTAAAACAAAAAGATAATTTTAAAATTTTTGTCTTTCTTTCTGTCTGTCTGTCTGCCTGTCTGTTTGTTCCGGGTAATCTCCGAAACGGCTGGACCGATTATGACGGGACTTTCACTGGCAGATAGCTGATAAGGAGTAACTTTGGTTATTTTTATTTTAGAAAAATAATAGTGTTCCGCGCAAAAAAATAAAACCAATGAAATCAAAAATTCCGCGCGGGTGAAACCGCGGGCAGCAGCTAGATTGAAAAGGACTGCACGCCACTGTAGTGTGTTCGTTACTGTGATACATTAGTCTTACAAGCGCAGTAATTTTACTGACTACTTTGCACATCAAACCGGAACACAGTAATGCTTGCACATTACTGCTTGGCGGCAGATTTCACGAGCAAAGCGGTAGTACCCACCCAGACGGACACTCACAGAAGACTTAGTCTTACTCAGCACGTACATTATTACCTACAATAACTTTATTCAAGCGAATACTATTTCATTTTCTCCTGGAATTATATCCGGACTAATCAAATACTAATTTCAGTACGATTAATCAAGATAATCTTAACACTGAACCAATAAAGATTTATTGATACTGTTCCACTGGAATTGTTTCCGTCCGGTTCTACAATTATTGAAACAATATTTGGATGGTTGATTATAATTTTGGTTTGTCTGTTATTATGTTATTATGGGTATAGCTTTAACGACGAAGGTTTATGAAAATAATTTTATGGTAATAATATAGTATATGGACCTTTAGGACTTTACTGCTATAAGAGCTTATGGCTTTGAGCTAGGTAGGCATTAGAAATGCTATTCCACTATCCGTCTTATACTAATAAATGCGAAATTGTGTTTGTTGGTTTAACCTTCTTTCACACAGCAACGGCGCAATTGATTAACGTGTTGTTTTGCATAGATGTACAAGTTTATGTATCGGAGATTCTGTTCCCCACAGGCCTCACTAGAAAACCTGTAACTACTATAACTATGCTTTAGTTTCACCCCTATGTTTGCCTTCACCGAAAATATTTTTAATAATACACCCTAACGAGGTGAACGAGTCGTTTATCTGTTGGTAAGCGTAACGCCTACCTATAACAATTGCCATACCACCCAAAACTTTGAAAAACAAAGGCATGCGCGATATTGGGGTGCGCTCGTTACCTTGAGACTGGTTTAATCTTATATGCCCAGTAATTACAGCCAAAGCTCACTGTAGAATTCAAACCTACAGACCTACAGATTGGAGGATGGCCACACACAGAGCCACTATCACTTTTTTATATCTATACTCGATACAAACAATTTAAAAAAATATTGTAGTCTCTGTTTGTAATGTCAAAATAACAGCTTTTTTACTAAATGCACATGAAAAATATCAAATTAAATTTTCAAAATGTTTGTCTATTCGTTTGTTCCGGCTAATCTCCGAAACAGCTGAACCGATTTTAACTGGACTTTCACTGGCAGATAGCTGATGTTATAAGGAGTGGCTTAGGATAAGTGAGCGAAGCCTCGTGGCACAGCTAACATGTAAACATAAACTTCGACGTTTCCTCCTTTAAAATTAGTTTCCCAACCTCTTCAACTTCGATCTAGCAACCCTTATATCCCAAACAAATCCTCCGCAGCCAATCCTCACAACTCTTCACATACACACATACAAACGTATATAAATAAAACTCAGGTTAATAAAACCCCCACATTTGGGGGAACGTTGTGTAATGGCACTCGAAAAGCAATCTTGTAGGTCCGAGTGTTCTACTCTTGCCTCTTATGATAGGGTGTGTGGGGTAAGTAAAATGGAATATTAAAATTAGGAGACAATAGAAATTTGCTTTTTTGTATAACGAGAAGAGCAGGTCATTTTCCCGATAGCAAGCATAGCCTTCAGCAACAACGCCACTATATGAGTCTCACTACAGGACCTGGACTCTAAACCAAAAGCATTGCAGAAAGATCTACGCGTGAGACACGAAACTGTTCACGAACGCTTTTCAATTTATTTAAGCTCTTGGATTGGATAGGATCCACCAACAAAAATGGCGAGATTCAAATTCAAAATGCATTATTCATATAGGCACAAAGGGCACACCCATGAAGGTTAAAATAAATTACTCTAACAGCAGGTCTCTTCTACCCGAATCACAGACTAAAACTAATGCTGCCTTTATCAGAACATAATTAATGAGAACATCATCAATCTAAGTTTTGCCGATGATATAGTCGTAACGGTGGAGTTTTGGAGGCCTGGGAGTCTGGTGAAGCGTCCCGGGGCCTCGGAATTGTCGCTTCTTGGTGAGGGCGAGGACCGTCGGTCAAATAAAAACAATATTTTGGCAGAAATCTTATAATAAGTATCACTTTGAGAAAAGGGCACAGATTACTATCTAGAAAAAGGTCTGTACTAGGGTTGTACCCGAATTATAGTGTTGTGGTGTGGATTTCCAGTCTGTGGAATAACAATTCCACAGACTAAAAATCGACTAACTTCGTAGGGCGTACGCCACACCACCCCCCTACGGAGAAGGATAAAAAGATTTTAAACAAAAATACAAAATTCTAAAACTAACATTTAACAAAATCAGAGAAATCCTTAAACTTAACATGTCTGCCAGACCTTGTGGTATATGGCAGTTTGTTGGTGGTTGTGGTGGTATCTGCTGCAGGTTGTTGCTCCTGAGTAGGGACAGGAGGGGTAGACTGTGTTTGTCTCATCGGAGGTTCAAAAGAAGTACGAGTAGTGGTATGCTCCATGAAAGTTGGTTTGACACGGTCGATGTTGACAACAACGATTCTACCCTTGATGTCGAGGGTCATAGTCTTGCCATCGCTGGCGCGATCAACGATCCGATAAGGGCCCGTATAAGGTGGTTGTAAGGGGCGTCTGACAGTATCGTCCCGGAGGAAAACGTGTGTAGCCGATGGAAGATCCTTGAAGATGAAGGAAGATGGTTCGGAATGACGAGATGCAGGGATGGGGCGTACAGTCGACATTTTATGCCGGAGTTGCACGACAAAATCAGCAGGATCGTCATTGTTGTTAGGACCAGAAACTGAGACGAGTAATTCGCCGGGCAATCTAAGAGGTTCCCCGTACACCATTTCGGCAGCCGTGGCCTTCAGATCTTCCTTGAAAGCAGAACGCATGCCGAGGAGGACGAAAGGAAGGGATCGAACCCAAGAGTCGTGATGGCACATGAGAGCAGCCTTGAGTTGGCGATGGACGCGCTCAATCATGCCGTTTGCGCAAGGGTGGTATGACGTTGTCCTGACACGTTTAGTGGCGAAATGAACCATCAATCGACGGAAAAGGCTGGATTCAAATTGAGCACCTTGGTCCGTGGTGATGATTGATGGCACGCCAAAACGAGGAATCCACTCTCGTGTCAAAGTTTCAGCAACTTCCTCTGCAGTGATGGAACGCATTGGCCAAACTTCCGGCCATCTAGTGGCTCTATCAATGGCAGTCAAGCAATAGCGAAAGTCTTCGCAGGTTGGCAACGGTCCAACAATATCGATATGGATATGCTGGAAGCGACCCGAAGGAAGGTCGAAGTTACCAAGAGGAGCAGAAATGTGGCGCGACACTTTGGCGCGTTGACACGCCTCGCAAGTGCGGGACCACTCTTTGCAATCTTTGTTGACAGAAGGCCAAACGTATCGTTCAGTCACCAGGCGAGTCGTAGCTCGTGCGCCAGGGTGGCTGAGTTGGTGGAGCTTGTTAAAAGCTGCACGTCGGAAGGAAGGAGTGAGGTATGGACGAGGCTTGCCAGTGGAGACATCACAGGTGACAGAGATGTTCGTACCAGGAATGGCAACCTTGGTCAATTGCAGGCTAGAGCCATGCTGACGCAAGCTGGATAATTCGGTATCCGTGTCCTGTGATTTAGCAAGGGCCTCATAATCTTGCTCGAGCGCGATAGCGTCCACACGGGACATCGCATCGGCAACTACATTGTCCTCTCCTTTAATGTATTTAATATCAGTGGTGAACTGACTGATAAAAGACAGTTGGTTCAACTGAGCAGGGGGAAGCTTTTCCCGGCGCTGTACGAAAGCGTACAGCAGTGGCTTATGATCCGTGAAGATGGTCGCATGTTGGACCTCTAGAATATGTCGGAAGTGTTGTACACTTTCATACACCGCTAGAAGCTCCCGGTAATAGGCTGGCCACTGTGTTTGCTGTGGGGTGAGTTTCCTGCTAAAAAAAGCAAGGGGAAACCACTCACCGTTAACTTGTTGTTGAAGGCAGGACCCTATGTGGACGCTGGAGGCATCGGTGAACAGTCCAAGCGGTGCGTCGCTGAGCGGATGTTGCAACAAGGTGGCACTGGATAGACTCCGTTTGCAGGCTTCAAATTGTTCCAGAAGCTCAGGTGACCATAAAAATGGCTTTGCACCTTTGCCATTGGTAGCTACTACGGCATCAATAAGTGGAGCCTGGAACTGAGCAGCACGTGGCACGAAACGGCGATAGTAATTTATCATGCCGAGGAAACGCCGCACGCCCTGAACAGTTTTCGGAGGGGGGAAATCCAGGATAGCTTGAACCCGTTCTGACGGAGGTTGAGTGCCTTCAGGACTAACGTGGTAACCCAAGAACGTGACATTAGTCACGCCAAGAACGCACTTGGAAGGGTTTACCACCACTCCAAAGTCCCGGAGCCGTCCGAAGAGGATACGCAGGTGTTCTTGATGACTGGCCTCATCAGGCGAGTGCACCAGGATGTCATCAACATAAGGAAAACAGAAATCGAGACCCCGTGTGACCTCATCGATAAACCGCTGAAAGGTCTGGCCAGCATTGCGAAGACCAAAGGTCATGAAGGGGAATTCGAAGAGGCCAAACGGGGTAACGATGGCTGTCTTCGCTACGTCCTCTTCAAACACGGGGACTTGATGATAAGCCTTCACAAGGTCAATGGTGCTGAATATCTTCGCACCTGTGAGGTTGTGGGCAAAATCATTAATGTGCCGGACTGGATATCTGTCCGGCACAGTTCTGGCGTTTAATGCTCGATAATCGCCACATGGACGCCAGGTGTCGTCTTTCTTTAAAGCCATGTGTAACGGAGACGACCAGGCGCTTTTGGATGGTCGTGCGGTACCAGACTGAACCATGTCCTCGAACTCCTTTTTGGCTGAAATTAACTTTTGAGGCGCTAAGCGGCGAGGACGGCAGGAAATAGGAGGTCCATCCGTCGTTTTAATGTAATGCACGGTATTGTGCTTGATGATCCTGGGGAGGCCAGGAGGTCTAGTAATTTCCGGGAATTCGCTTAGCACTTGTGCAAAAACAGAATTCGATGTTGCGACTGCCTTGATACTTGGCTGTTCCGAAGGTAAGGAAAAAGCAGAAGCCGAAAGGTTGGTAAGACCATCAACCAGTTTCTTAGCACGACAGTCGGGCAAGAGATGGTAATAAGCCAGGAAATCAGAGCCAATTATGGCAGTAGTGACGTCGGCTACAACAAATGACCACACAAGTTGGCGCCGGAGACCGAGGTTCAGAGTCAAGTTGACGTTGCCGTATGTCTTGATGCTGCTACCATTCGCGGCGCTAAGTTCATAGTCGGAGGGTGTCCTCCGATCTGGGAGCCAGCGGCGGGGATAGCAGCACAAATCAGAGCCCGTGTCTATCAAAAACTGACGTTTGGTCACACGGTCAGTGATAAAAAGTCGGCGGCTACCATGGCTGGACTCGCAATCAGTCGCCGACGCTACTGACTGCGGGCGGAGTTTTCCGCCTTCCAACTGCAGGGCGAGATGCATTTGACTGCCTTGATGCCATATTTCCTGTGGTACCAGCACTTTTTGACCGACCGGTCAGGTGTGGAACTGCGTGAAGGCTGGCTACTTGCTGATGTGGAGCGGTGCCTTGACCTAGAAGGCGTGGAAGAGGCAGTGGTTAGGGCAGCTACTTGCTTACTGAGCTCGTCAATCCGCTCCATCAAAGCAGCCAGCGGAGGAGTAGCTGTAGCATAGACATTTGCCGGACCAGGCTGCGCTTCGACTATCTTGTCAGCTATGTCTGCGATTCTCTCAAGGGAAAGATCAGCCTGGGCCGCCAAAATGCCCTGCACATGTTGCGGCAAACGGCGCAGCCATAGCTGCCGGAGAATGTTGTCGTCTGACAAAGTAGTCCCTGCAAGTGACCGGAGGTGACGGAGGAACTGGGACGGTTTCCTGTCCCCGAGTTCCTCGTCACTGAGCAGCCGTCTCACTCGTTGTTCCTCTGAAGTGGAGAAACGGTTTATAAGTGTTGCTTTAAGTTTTTCATACTTTCCCTCTGCAGGAGGGTTTGCGATGATGTCCTCGATCTCAGCCGCCACCCTGTGGTCGATTTGGCTGAGGACGTGACAGTATTTGGTGTCATCCGTGGTGATGCCTGCTAAATAGAACTGCGCCTCCGCCTGCGCAAACCAAACTGTGACCCTATCCGACCACAAAGGTGGCAGCTTGACTGCAACGCGGGATACTGCAGGCGCTGGTGGTTCAGGAGATTTATGTACTGTTGCTCGCAATGATGCATTTTCCGCCTCCAGGGCAGCCAAGCGTGCCTGCAGGTCAGACTCCATGTTCGAAAATGAGGTGATTAAGCAACAAAAAATAGGCAGGAACCAAATACCACACACAACCCAAGCAACAACAAAAATGTACAAACTAAAAACAAACAATTCAGCCGACAAAAAACATTCAAAACAAAAAAAAAATCTATCTTAAAATGTACACATGTAATCATAAAAAACTAAAATGTTGCACATAAGTACATATAATGTCTACAATAATAAAAATTGAAAACACTAAAAAAACCACACATGTACACACAATAATGAAAAATAAGTTTTTGTTAGTCGGTGAAAATTTTAAAGTTTGTAAAAATATAAATGGTACACAGTGAAATATTGCAAATGTTTTAACAGTATATAAAGGCACTATAAAGTGAGTAAAGGCACCAACTCAGAAAGATATTATATGCACAAAACACAAAAAATGTTATTATGTACAAGTAAACACATTAACTTAAACAACCCGGGCTATGAGTTAGGCAAAAAGGGTTTGTTTAAAACTAGCAAAAAAAATCAACCTGGTGTGCTATTACTTATTTAGGTTTGTTGAGTTAATGTTTTAGTAGTACCTATCTATTCCACCAAATGAAAAATGTCTTCTAAAGGAAACCACCAAGGAATGCACAAAATGTCTCAAAATTAGGTAAGTAAGTACTTGCGGCTGGTTGTGATTTGTGGTGACTCAAAACGGAGTCTCAACACGATGACAGGGGGCGCGCAGGCGTTAGCTTTGTTAGCTAGATTCGATGCGCCGCGCCCAACGGCCGGAACAAGTTCGAACTTGTTTTGAGAGTTCACAATGCGAACGTAGAAACACTTTGAATGGTTTTTAGGGACGGGGAGCACTTTTGGACTACGGGGATACGCACTGAACAACACTTAATCACTCGTTACACGTAGTTTCATGCAAGGCGAGTTTTCTTCGCAGTATATCTTGCAGTACGTAGTCTGGTCGCTCCACCGGCATTGGCGGGGTTACCTCGCCCGCGTTAAGGGTTCACCACACCCGCTTCGAAGGGGTCACCAATTTGGAGGCCTGGGAGTCTGGTGAAGCGTCCCGGGGCCTCGGAATTGTCGCTTCTTGGTGAGGGCGAGGACCGTCGGTCAAATAAAAACAATATTTTGGCAGAAATCTTATAATAAGTATCACTTTGAGAAAAGGGCACAGATTACTATCTAGAAAAAGGTCTGTACTAGGGTTGTACCCGAATTATAGTGTTGTGGTGTGGATTTCCAGTCTGTGGAATAACAATTCCACAGACTAAAAATCGACTAACTTCGTAGGGCGTACGCCACAGAGTCGCTCGAGGACATTGATTCAATAAGCCCAGTAATTTCACTGACTATTACATTGCTCATCAAACCGGAACGCAGTAATGCATGCGCACTATTGCTTGGAAGCTATACCTACTTCACAAGATTTTATGAGATAAGACAGAATTCGTTACTGCATATGTATTTTTTTAGGCAATTATTATTTGTACATTTTTGTATTATGTTTTGTAACTGACTGTTTTGAAACAGGTGTGTGTTGCTTTATATAAACAAACAAATAAACTAGTCGCTTCTCACTTGCACCGGGAATATATCCCTGGATTGGGTACTCACGCCAATCGCTTTAGGGTTTTAGAGTGCGGACGTCATGTGTTAAGGATTTTTCCGCTTAATTGATTAAAAAGGAACCCCTTTTATGTTTGGCCAGAATTGGAACGCAATTTACGATTGTGAGTACGTTTCCTAGTTCTGGTTGGGATTGATTTTGACAATAGGAAGTAGGCCCTGCTTTTTGAAAGAAACTATTTTCCAGGTAAGCGCTTCGTAAGAAACGTGTTGTAGGCAAGGGTCTTCGAAGAGTTGGAAATGAAGGATCGCAATTGATTGTTAAACATATTCCAGAAGAAAAAACTTTCACAATTTTTATCAAGTCGTAAGACTAACTCTTCTGCGAGTGTCCATCTGGGTTGGTACCACCGCTTTGCTCGTGTAGTCTGCCGCCAAGCAGTAATGTGCAAGCGTTACTGTATACCGATTTGATAAGCAAAGTAAGAAGAGAAGTTATTGGGCTTAAGAGACTTAATAACAATGTCACAGGGTATCAAGTGCACTGCAGTGCCGCGCAGGTCCAAAGTTCAAAGTGGCACTGCAATTGTTACGGGCTAGCGTTATGCTTACCATCAGGCAAACGGACCGCTCGTCTCGTCCCCCAATAGTAGAAATATAAAAAAGAGAGTCGAGAGGCACAATTGATTTTCAGTGCTGATATACCTAACGTCAATCTAAAAAAAATTCACTTGGACTATCATATAGATGCGTCTCCTCAACCATGCACTCTGATAAATTTTAAGATTCAGTATGACCACAAACATGATTCACCCGAGGCAACAGTACCAACGGTGCATGAATGAGCTCTCAAGAGGTGCACAGTAGTGTGTGCTGTGTACATTGTAGGTATTAACGCTGCTAACAGCTTGGGACAACAGTTTGCGCTTACTATTATCGCCTGTGTTTCCGCTTTAGCTGTGAAACTTGAAGTGTTTAGAGATATTAAGGAATAAATGGACGGGTTTTGTATGGAGTTCTCGTGTTGTAGCTAAAGATAGACACATAAATGTTTGTTTTGAGGACACGTATTTATTATCTCTATTGTTTCTTTATACATGTTTTTACACACACACACACACACACACATACACGCTAACCGATTTAAAAAAGGAGGAGTATTGCAACTCGTCTGTATCTTTCTTATGGTGATATTTCCACGCCAATTGTAAACATATTTAAATGTTTTTTACGAGTAGGTTTTTTTACGAGTATTCTCAAAGATATTTATATAATTTATGTTATGAAAGAATGCCACCTCTGAGGGTAGAAAAATGGGGGATCAAATCTCGCGTTTTCTACGTCGAAGTAATTTGCTTTTGGTTTGTCTGGAAGCAGCCCACTTAGTTTTTTAAGAACTGCAGTTTTTTTTTATCATGGTGTTTCAATAAAGAGTCTATTGATCACGGTGTTTCAAGTAAGATAATATATCTATTGATAGATAAACTCTTGCACAATCAAGAGAATAGACATGTTGATTAAAACTTTCGTAAGTATAACTCATATTTTTATATATTTAACCAGATTCACATACATGGTACAGCCGAACTTCGCGACGATTGCATTCACTACACGCGCTGCAACCAGTCGGAGCGCCTGCATGTAGCTTCGTTGATGAAGAGGTACTGAATACCTCAAAACCGGGCGAACGTCGCAAAGCTCGGCTGTACTACGTAAGAAATCCGGTTAGATATATATAAATAGACATGTTATTTGAAACAACTTCTATACAAAACAACAACACCACATTTCGTCCCCAATTTCTAAAAGCACCGCAAGCTGTACAATATCGCTTACAAACAAAACTTCGCCCTCAAATGCAGCCAAAATTGCGAAGACAACACCATTGGGGCAAAAAGTTTCCATAGCGTCTGACTTGCACAATGAAGGCAACAGCGGCAAAGTTTAATTTCGAAAGTCTTATTTAGACTTGGAATAATAACAGCATCGTTGTATTGTAGCTGTGCGACTGATAACAGTAACTGAAGTTACGTCTAACATTATCAATAAAACTTAACAAGTTTTTTTGGGAAACTTTTTAGACAAAATCGTTACGACGCCTTTTGAATAATACGCATTTGGTTGTTTCAATGTTGGTTACGGTCATAAATACGTGAAATGATCAACACGCTAAATGACCAACACATGAAATTATAGGCGAAACGGCCAACTAAGGTGTAGGTGTGTAGGTACGCAATCCATAGGTATTTTTGCTATACCGGTAGCCGGCATGTAATAGGGTTTCATACCCTTTTTGAATTTTCATACCGTTTTTTCCTTTATCCTGCTCTTATGGCATCCACTGCTGCCAGTAATGACCACACATCTTCAGTTAAGATACTGACTACTTATACAGTGTGCTAGTTAGTGGGGTTCTGTAAGTTTAGCAAACATATGCGGGTAATTAGAAAGCTTCGCCGGTCTCAGAATGCACTGGCGCGACAATATCCTAGGGCCTTTCTGAAAGAGCTTATATACAAGCTTAGCTTGAAGTTAGGTAAACTCAACTGAGCCAAAATGTTTTCTGTTGTAATTATTTTTGTTTATTCATCGTAACCGTTCTGGAACGCTTTATTTGTGACCATTCTTTATATATACGGTTTGTACTTACGTGAAATTATTGGGTTTATGAGACATAATACCTAACTTCTCAGGCTAACGAGCGCATTGCTGTGCAGTGCAGCAGGTCGTTAGCATAACGTCAGCCCACAACAATTACAGTGCCACTCAGAACTTTGTCACACAAAGGCCTGCGAAGCAGTGCAGTGCGTACGTTACCCTGAGACATTCGATATTAAGTTACAGAATTTATGAGCAAAGCATACCCCCCAGCTGGACATTACAACAGAGTTCTACTACCTGGTGAAACTGAGCTATCAACTTCATAATCATCATATATCAGCGTTATAATTTATATTGCATGTAGTAGTCAGACATGACACATGACATAATAGTACCGTTGATATATATAGAATTCTATTGTAACGTCTCGTCTGGCACAACAATCGTACTAATTGCAGAAACAGTTGATGTCCAAATGGAGTGACGTTGATTTACCCCTTTGGAGTTTCAGAGAGTACATTAGCCGCCGTTTACATGTTCAACTGTTGTCATATTATATAATTGCTTTCAAAGAAACCGGAACCCTTTTCTTTGCCTTTCTGCATAGTGTATCAAGGTGATAAAGGACATATGGACCACCTGGAAACCTGCCCTAATAGAGTACAGTTTAAATCAATCAGGCCAAACCAAATTGGTTTAACCGTTTCCGAGAAATCGGAACTACGTGTCGAATATAGACCTTTTTGAAGTTTGTTAAAAAGTGGACGAAGTAAAGCTGCAGCTGCTGAAACACACCGATAGGTGCTTAGAGATAGATTTTTAAATTGAGGGTAGTAGCTATCCCTGAGAGTACTTGACGTGCCTTTCCACCATGATATGGGAACTACTGAAAATGAGACGGATAGCATCAACATTTGTGATTAAAAATGCATCATTTCGAGTTATCTCAATTCGGCTCCATACTTTTGTCATCAACGCGAATGGTCGAAGCACAGACAATGGCACGGAACGAGCTGCCGCCGCGGGCGAGATCTTAGATTGGGTATTAGTATGCTAACAGGATTCGTGCCGTGTCGCATCTATCGATTATTTGCTCTATGGATTGTTACGCTGTCTGCTCGTTAGATTAACTAAGTTAGATTGCAAATGTGGCTTTATAGGCAAAGCAGGTGCTATTGGTCGATTGGGGATGCAGCTTCACGAATGAGCCAATGACACTGCTTCTTTTTGTTATGCTCGTCACTACAACTTCCGAGAGCGCCCGTCGGGCCCGAGAGAAGTTGCTTTAGCCAGATTAGGGCCCGCTTCAATCGTGCGTCGGAGTTGCCATCTTCCGACCCCCGTATCCCAGCGACAGCCCATAAACATTTCGGAGAATGTGCGATCAGATTGCATTGCCTAATTCCCTCATCTCCATTGTATCATCGAATGACCAGACAATCAGGAATGATATCATCATTTCCTATAGTTCTAATAACCTATTATTAGTGTGTGTTTCTTTATATTCGAAGGTAACGAGACTAGGAGGTCGTTTGCCTGATGGTAAGCATAACGCTTGCCCATAACAATTATAGTCCTACCCAGAACTTTAAGGCATAAAGGCCTATTGCGGCACTGCAGGCCGCCGTGCGGTGCTGGGTAGTTACCCTGCGACATAACCAGATGTCAGGTAAATATGTCCTCATAATGTGTCTCTCATTGCATGTATTCATGTCGGAAACCGTTTTTGAGAGGTAGTCCCCATACTAAATTTAGCGTACATATAAGGGGCAGCGTAAACGCTTATGCAAACGTAACGTATGTTTTCGTACGGATTTCGTGATACTCAAAATGCGCGCTTGACGCAAAAGCGTTGTTATTCTGACAAGCAAACATACGTTTGCATAAGCGTCTACGCTGCCCCTAACATCCACATCGTAGTTCTAAATCAAGTAAGATATGTATAAAAATTTCCTTGTATCGTATAACGGGTACATATCTAAAGAAAACAATTTATATTCTTTATCGTCACTCAAAGAGCAATATTATAATGTTATTTGAGATGGTTCATTTCAATGTTTTCTATGAAACCTGATTTCACGGATATTCTCATTTTTGCTCTACCTGGAACTGAGCTCAGCTTGTTTATTGTCACAGGATCGTCAGAATCTAGAACCGTCTCAGCGAAATAGGAAACAAGCTTTGCTTTAGTGATCTCAAGTTAGGAGGCTAAGCTCAAGAGGCACAATTCAATGCATCTTGGCGACTACACATAACATTATTAGTTCCTATTAGAAAACAGATGTTGGAAATACAGTAATGCTCACAAAGTGCTGAAAGTTTCTCGATCGGTTGTATATTTGGAAAAATTGGCATTTCGTGAGCGCTCTCCTAGGCTGCTATACTACTATGTATGATGGCAGCTGCTTTACACAGTTCTAATCTAGATTCAGATGGTGAATATAGCCATCTTAGACTAGTTCGCCGCTTAACATCAGGCAAGAGAGTCGTCATTTGATGAGCATTTGCTCATCTACAAAGAATAAAAACCAATTGAATCGAAGCGATATAATATCTTGTTGACTGACGATCTATCGGGAGTTATAATGAACTTTAGCTTTTAGCTAAGGAAAACGTTGCGAAGCTGCTATATGGTACTTAGTGAGTTTTATAGGCAAATTTTCTAGTGTCTAGTGTTTCTTAGCATTTTCTAGTGCCTGCCTCACTAGCTATTACCTTCCAGTTGAAAATGCTCTATTTACACGCAGTTACTTTAAGCTCAAGCTCTCAGAATACGTACATCTAAACCATTAACGCTTCAATTGCATCTTAAAGTGTTAAACAAAAATGTAACCTGCAGCATTATCACGCCTCTGAACTTACTACGTTTACGTACTGAGGCCTCATTGGGATTCACTTTGAGATGGAACCAGGCCAAGTCCGCAAATTTTATACTTTGTTCCTTGGATAAACTTAATGCAATATAAACGAGTGTGGAATTTATGTGGGCGACCTTTGTATGATTTATTTGACTGCAGTTGAAGTTTAGCCGAAATCGCGAAGTGATTCATTGTTTTGATATACCCATAGACTATGATAATAATGGATGGATCGCTTGCAACTGCTGAAGCCAGTAAAGTAAGCCAGCTTGTTTTGATAAGAGTAAAAAACAGGTAAAATTAACCTGACAATTTTTACGATAAAAGCCAGCTTTAGCCTAAATATAGCTTTTGTTATTAATTAAATTCAGGGCTTTATTTTTTATCAACAGAGCCAGAATGCCTTTATTGCTTAATAATAATAATTAAAAAAATAACACACATGAATGTCTTTATTATCTAGCTACTACATAAATAATACAGCTCTGCAAAAACACATTCATCATTTACAGTCCATTTAAGGCCTATAGGAAATCCAAATGTTCAAGCCTATTAAAATACCACTTGGCAGCGTGACCATAATGCTCTCAGAATTACCCCATTGACTGCAATGATGATTTATTGAGCAAGATGAGTACGAGCCAGCATTTCAGTCACGTGCCGCATCAACCTGTCCCTCCGGTAAAATTTTGAAAGTAGCTACCAAAAGTATAGACACTATATTAAATTGACATTGCTTTAGTGCCATTATAAATCGATTTTTATATGCATACTAAATTTTAGCTGGCTTACTATAACAACGGCTTCTTTAGCCGCTTCCGCAAGCTTTTCGTCTGTATTTTTCTGTTAGTATAGACTATAGGTATTTAGCGTTGTTATTTTATCTTAAGATATGCGGATGCTATGACTTTACATTATACTGAGAAGCGCCACGTAGAATTTTAGTGAAATTACTGGGCATACAGATTTTGAAGTTGACCGAGGAGAATGAACCCATTCCTTTGAAATGAAATGAAATGAAAATGAAAAAATGTTTATTTGGTGAAAGGCTTAAAGTAGTACAATTTCAGGGTAGAGGAGCACCTGGTTCCCACACTACTTTGATACTTCCTTAGACGTTACGTACGTTCCTTAGTCATCCACGGAAAAAATGGAGTGGTCTATTAATACGCCAAGACCATGGTTAAGCGTGGTTTTTTTATAGCAACTTGCACCTACTGTGGGGGAGGCCTGCAGTGGACCTCTTCCGACTGATGATGTCTGGGTATAATATGAGACTGTGGGCTATGTGGGTCCGATCTATGAACAGAACCACTCCATCTCTTTCCGTGGGTGCCGTAAGCACCTGCTAAATGAAATATCCAGGGAATAGGCAGCAGAATTCTCCTCAGAATAGAGCCGAATGTGTGAGCGGGAATTTGTCTTTCAATCCAATGCACAATAGTTCGAATCTCGACTCGGTCCGCACCAATGACTTATATCAAGTTATGTGCGGATTATTCACACTCGCTCTAAAACGGTGAAGGAAAATATCGTGAGGAAACCGGCATGTTCAAGAACCACAAAGTTCGAGGACATATGACATCCACCAAGCCGCACTGCCCGCGTGGTGGATTATGTCCCAAGCATATCTCTCTGAGAGAAGGCCGGTGGCCAGGGGGAGCGTAAGAGGCTGATAATGTAATTCTCCTCAGTCAACATTATACCTATATTCTACTGCGAACACCAAAACGCCTGCCGAACGTGCTGGTGTTGACAAACCTTCTCCGCCGTCCATTACCGGTAGACCTTCTGTTCTGCAGTTTAATTACTATATTATCGCTTCAAATGACAAAATTTATTTCCAGATCAATAGTATACCTAGTCATGTCATCTTCAAAAAAGCCTGTTTAGTCGAACGATCCAACAAATTAGGGATCATTGAGCTCTCGTCACAGGGAATTGGCGCGGGCATATTTATTGAGTCGATTTAATTTCAATACAATAATGACATCGTCTGTGGGCGTAGAGGTTAAATCAAAGGATGGATTGATAAACCATTAAAGCGACGAGTAGTTAGCAACCAGTCGTTCTTCTAACAGTGGGGTTCACAGTACTCGCGTAGTTTGACCCGTTAGTAAGTCGATGGTCTCAATATTTGAGAACGAAAGAATTTAAGGTTCAGTCACAGCAAGGAAAATATTGAATAATATTTAGACAATATATATATTTGCTTAAACATCCCTTTACAATATTTTGAGATGTATGTATTTGTTTGAACATCCCGCTAGTGTGGGTTAATACTTTAAAATATATTAGGTGCTTTTTAAAGATATTCCGAACTCAATGCAGTTTTTCATCTGTAAGGTTTTTTCCATTTGTTTCAGGTTTGTTTGGTTAACTAGGTTAGTAATTTAGAAAAAGCAATTTATTTCATGTTTAGTTTATGTCGTGAATAAATTCCTAAATAGAAGATAATATTCTGTCTTATCACAAAAACATCTTTTAGACGTCTTTTTAGCTAGACAGTGTCTAAAAGTTGACGTTTAAAATGATTAGAAGTGTCACAACAGAATTGAATTGGACTTGAGTTGGACACTCCACTCAAGCGAGAGTTTAGCACATATTTAGGGTGTGTTTCCAGATTTGGCATTAGTGATGTAAATATATGTTTATTATATTGAATTTATAATGTTCCATAACAAATATAGATTATGCATGGACAATTAGCATATACTTACCTACTGTAAATGCGATTCTAATGATGATATAAGTTGACATTTGTTTGTGTTTGATTATTTATGAACGTAAATCAAATGTCTGGCTCTAGTCCAAATGGATGGAATTGAGTCGTTAATTTAATGTACAAATAAACATTAATAAATGTATTCTAATTTGAACATAAATGTTTTAGCTCTAAAATGGCTTACCATTGTGCTATTCACGTCATGATGTTTTCTTTCAACAAACTATCAACAAAAGTTGATAGTTAGCGAAACTCAAGTTGCTGCTGCCGGAATGTTAGTGGGAGGACTAACTCTTCTGCGAGTGTCCGTCTGGGTTGTTACCACCGCTTTGCTCGTGACGTGTGCCGCCAAGCAGTAGTGGGCAAGCATTACAGTGTTCCGGTTTGATGAGCAGAGTAGCCAGTAAAATTACTGGGCTTATGAGACTTAAAACCTAAAGTGTCAGTGTAACGAGCGCACTGCAGAGCCGCGCCGGCCTTTGTGTTTTAAATTCGGGGTGGCACTGCAATTGTTATGAGGCGTAGTTATGCTTACCATCAGGCAAACGACCAGCTCGTCTCGTTACCAAATAACATAAAAAATGCACCGATACGTGCTTGGCAACATATTTTCAATTTGAGGGTGGTAGCTAGCCACCTGCTCTAGATAATGCTCTGTCATCAAGCTATGGTTGCATCACGATGTTTTCCTACAACGAATGCTTAAGCTCATTGTAGGATTCGAGCTATTGACCTACAGATCGACGGCTGACTTCAATACCAATGAGCCATCATCGCTTCAATTTGTGTTTGCTGTAGTCTATTTTGAGTACTCACTGTAGTTGATATCTTCAACGTCACGTGTTATTCAGACACCACAAATCAAAACTAAAACAAAATAAATCTGTTTATAACCAGATACCTCATGTATGAGCGCGTTGTGTGCCCTTGTCTGGCCGTTGTCAACGTAGAGTCATTCGCATCTCCTGGAATGCAATGTCGTGACACTCTCCCGATACATCCACAGATTCAACAATCAAAATATCAACTTTAAACAGCATTCATTAAAGTCTAAACTTCAATGCCAATCACGAAGGCTGTTAACGCTATTGGAGTTTGAGGAGGTTTGAGGTTACAAAGAAATATGAGCGGTATCCCAAAGCAAATAAGTCGAATTCGAAAAATTGCTGCAATAGTAGAGGGCATTATCCAAGTTCCAGGGGTTCCTGTGATACACTTTATAGTAACTTCCATCGTGTCCCATTGTGTTAACGTCTATTTTAATGTGAAGTAATATTTTAGTTTCGTCGTTTAGATATCTGAGCAGTCTTCAATGGCAATTGGGTTTCCGATCGAAAAGGTCTCATAAGAGATCTGATTTTGATTGGAAAAGACGACTCGTTCGGTTGTGTTAAGGCTGTCTTTTGATTGTAGTAGTTTTAAGGTCAAGTGGAGTACGGAGTGCGTCGACATTACAATTTTAGCCCGGATAGTGTTATGCAGTTTTTATTGTGGTAGGGTCATAGTCCTGAACTTTCCTTTCATTGCGTGCGTAAGGATTTCTGCGTAGTCGAGTAGTCTGTCTGAATTTAGAACCATCGCAGGTTTTGTACTAAATTTGAATAACTACATATATGCATGCTGTTGCCATAGGACGAAATGTGTAATGGATGTCATTGAGGCTAATGACAGTTTTCACTAACCTTAGGAGATGCCTAAATTGGATGCCTAAATATTTAGGAGTTACCTAGGGCAAAAAAATTTTTCATCAATCTTTAAGGAGTGTTGTAATGTTTTATAGTTAGGACTTTGCGTATATTAGGAGTAACTTAGTTAGGCGTCGCCTTAATTGTCGTTGGTGAAAACGGGCATAAGTAAGTGATAAGTACTTTAAAATAAAAGAAACTCTAAACATCAGGCACACGACCCGCTCGTCTCGTTCTCCAATAGTGTAAAAAATAAAATTCTTTCACTATCAAAGTAGGTTCAATATTGCGGCAGGCGGTATTATTCCCGAACAATACTTTAATTACTTAAATCGACCATTTAGTTTTTATAAAGTGGTTTTCTTAGAATTTGGATTGCGGGGTAAGCTTTTGATATCTCTTGTTAATTTGTTGAAATTGGTGAGACTGGAAACCGGGAAGATAGATTTAGATGCCTGTAGGAATCCTGTTTTTGACAATTGCCCGCGTCGCGGTTCATAGGTACACAAAAAGTGGCAAAATATGGTGGATTTACATCTTAATTTGTTGTGACATGACAATACTGAACTGTTATATCACCAAATATGAATAATGGACAGTTAGTGACAACGGTCACATTTTATTGATGCTGGACACCCGCATTCTTCAATCTTGTCGTGATCACGATCAGTGCATCTTGATCGAAACGTCGAGGTAAATAAAAAATCCTTTTTTGTCGCGATTAAAAAAAAGTTCTTCAATGTTTTAGAATCGCGAAAGTGTAAAAGTTTCCAAATGAAAGCAATTTAAAAACAATAACTTTTTACGTCCCACAAAATCAACACCCAAGTGCCAACACAATAACTCCAAAGAACCGTACATTCACCCAAACATCCCCATATAAAAGAATAGCCATAATATAATCCCAGCATGTATTATTTATAGCTGTTCTCGAGGCAAACATTTCACGGTCGGTGGAACAACGACCTCTAGCCGCTACATACATTTTTCATGCGTACATATGGCGTGAAGTTGGGAAATTCTTGCAGTGTGTAGTGTAGGAATATCTAGTTCATAAACCTTAAAAGTTGCGATGTAAAATGTGAAATGAAAAGAAGTTTTTTAGACTGTGTCTTCGTTTAGTTAGTTGCTTTTAAAACTTGATACCTCGAAATGAAAAACAAGCTTTTAAAAAC
This sequence comes from Crocallis elinguaria, assembly GCA_907269065.1. Lineage (NCBI taxonomy): Eukaryota > Metazoa > Arthropoda > Insecta > Lepidoptera > Geometridae > Crocallis > Crocallis elinguaria. The sequence goes on from OU026076.1 coordinate 9,415,133, forward strand.
TTCGTTATCCGTCTGCCAAGGATGTTCAATGTTCATCTCAAAATGGAATTATGTTACAGTATTGAGTTTGAAGAGATTTTATATATACACTTGTAGTAGCACGCATAATGTCGCCTTGTCTATGCACTAAGTTCAGAGAGAGAAAAAAAAATATGTAGGTAGACCGCACAATTTCATTATTTCGTGCGGTCGGCTGGTTCTTCATTCACGTTGCAGTGCTCCGCCGCGTCGCACTACAAAGTTGGTTTTTCTAAGTTTCTCCGTGTTAACAAGTTTTTTCGTCAAAATCAAGATGCCGAAGAGGAAACATAACGAGGAGTGGGAATATTTGTAAGTAAATTGCACATTTACCGATAACTATCGATTGCATATGAGGTTTCACGTTCCAACGATTCGAGTTCTTACTTAACCTACTTTTTACTCGAGTTCACGATGCAACGCCACGAGTTCATCTTACTCGCTGTATACCTATGCGTACTTAATACGCCATCCATATAGCAACCTGTTGAGGTTATCCTATAATAATAATATGAAACGACCCGAAAGGTAACATTCTAACTAATTAAGTAATTTGCAATTTGTTCGGTCCACGTTTGAGTTGTCACTTACTGATAATAATGCATACGAGGTTTAACGTTCCAACGATTCGAGTTGTTACTTAACCTACTTTTTACTCGAGTTCATCTTACTCGCTGTATACCTATGCGTACCTAATACGCCATGCATATAGTAACCTGTTGAGGTTATTCTATAATAATAATATGAAACGACCCGAAAGGTAACATTTTAACTATTTAAGTTAAGTTCTAATGTTCACGTTTCAACGATTGGAGTTGTCACTTAACGATAATAATGCATACGAGGTTTAACGTTCCAACGATTCAAGTTGTTACTTAACCTACTTCTTACTCGAGTTCATTTTACTCGCTGTATAACTATGCGTACCTAATACGCCATTCATATAGCAACCTGTTGAGGTTATCTATAATAATAAAAAGATGAAACGACCCGAAAGGTAACATTTTAACTATTTAAGTAATTTGCAATTTCTTCGGTTCACGTTTGAGTTGTCACTTAAATACATACGATGTTTAACGTTCCAACGGTTCAAGTTGTTACTTAACCTATTTTTTACTCGAGTTCATCTTACTCGCTGTATACCTATGCGTACCTAATACGCCATGCATGTAGCAACCTGTTGAGGTTGTCCTATAATAATAATATGAAACGAACCGGAAGGTAACATTTTAACTATATAAGTTAAGTTCTAATGTTCACGTTTCAACAATTCGGGTTGCCACTTACCGATAATAATGTATACGAGGTTTCACGTTCCAACGATTCGAGTTGTTACTTAACCTATTTTTTACTCGAGTTCACGATGCAACGCCACGAGTTCATCTTACTCGCTGTATACCTATGCGTACCTAATACGCCATGCATATAGCAACTTGTTGAGGTTATCCTATGATAATAATATGAAGGTATACGTATAATTACGTATATTAGACACAAATTTGCAATTTGCTGTTAATGTTGAAAACGAAAATCAAGAGCTACGCGAACCAAGACCGTCGACTAGCGCGTTACACGCGAGTTCCGATCGTTCGCTGGATATAGCCAACGTGACAATACTGGAGGATGTATCTCCACCACCAGTGATTAAAGGTGCTTCCAGCAGTGAGGATGTTCCACGAACAGAACCAAGCTAAGGCAAAATTAGCAGCGGTATTGCTTGTCTTGACGAGCCTATAAGACTCTTCTTAGTAAGAATAATAAAGATCCAACTGTTCTAAAGCTGCTGATTGATGCTGGGCGCATCATCTGTGACACACAACTCAGTGAGTCAATAACGAGGCGAAATTTCATATTGGCTGTACTAAAGAAGGACTTGAAAGATCAGATGCTGCTCACGATAATAGATAGTTTTCTTGTAGCCAAGAGCTAGCCGAAACTTTAAAGACCGCAAAAGCGATCAATAAAACAGGTGTGGATCTCAAAGCTTCCACCTCTAACAAGACTATTGCTACAAAACCAAACCATCAAGTCGTTAACAGAAATTGAAACGGGAAGGCTCCGGTTCAAAACCACAGACAGCAGCCGTCGGCGCCCTCAAAGATGAAGGAGTCTGCACCTCAGAGGCAACAGCACTCGCCATCATCGAGGACATCGCGACCGAACTTCAGTCGCGGCCGCCGCTAGACAATACGGTAAATTACGCCGGTAGACTATCTGTTTTTTACAACCAATGGTCACAAATAACCGCAGATAAAATAATTTTATCGTGGATACGTGGTTATGAAATTCCGTTCACTGAAACTCCATATCAGCATTGTATACCTCAACCCCGAAATTATGCACACTCAGAAAAACTTGAATTTGATCAAGCTATACATAATTTAATTTCTATAGGTGCTATACCTCACTGTGAGCCCTGTGAGGATATCCAATATCTTTTTACCCAAACCGAACGGAAAAGCACGCTTTATCCTAAATTTGAAAAAGCTAAACGAGTTCATTCAACATGTTCATTTGAATTAGAAGATTTTAGAATAATGATCAAACTAATCTCAAGATGTTGTCTCAAGTCAACTATTGATCTCAAAGACGCATATTATTAAGTGAAAGTTCATGATAACTCTAAAAAATATTCAAGATTTAGTTTGAACGGTAACTTGTATGAATTTAATGCCCTACCGTTTGGTGTCAATACGGCACCTTTTGTCTTCACAAAAATAATGAAAACGGTGGTCAGAATGCCACGCTGTGCTGATTATTATCGACAATATATCTTAACGATACCTGTCTAATATCACATAGCTATAGCGAATGTATGGATAACATTACAAAAATGAAAAGTACATGAATTTGCCTGTAAGTTTACAGTCAGATTTCGATTGGTGGATTAAATCTATCGAAAATCCAAAAAATCAAATTAAATCTGACGAATTCAGATGCTTCGACTATGGGGGGTTGGGGGATAGCCTGTGCGGGAAAAACGGCAAGCGGTAGCTGAAGTCGGGAATAAAGAAAACTTCACATTCATAAGATTAAAAATTTGTCTAGAGGATTTATCCAATTGTCATATTATCTTGCGAATAGATAATACAACTGCGATTTTTTACATTAATCGTATGGGAGGAATCCAATTCCCCCATCTCACAAACTGACCAAAGATATACGACAATGGTGTGAAGCGCGAATTCTATTTATAACAGCGCTATACATTCCATCTACAGAAAATACTATAGCAGATACTGAATCAAGGTGTATTCACCCGGATATTGAATGGGAACTATCTGATCTTGCCTTTCAGCAAATAATTAACAAATTCTGGCTACCAGAGATTGACATGATTGCTAGTTGAATAAATAAAAAATGTCCTGTATACATATCATGGCACAAAGACCCTGATGCTTGACGCTTTCTCTGTGAATTGGTCAAAATTGTATAAAAATACCATGAACCAGGAACCCGTAAAAACGGGTTCCCTTCCTTCTCAATAATTTTAAAAAAGCATTGATTAAAATTATTAGCGACAAAGCTAAGTGCATACTGGTCGGGCCAACATGGCCAGCTGAACCTTGGTATCCCCTATTTAACCAGTTTTTTACAAACTAAACCACTGGTTTTTTCAAACTTCTGAGGACCTAATAATCTCTCATTCTAGTTTCTGCCAGATCCAGCGGCAGATTACCCTGGATGCCGGAGTATTGTGCGGGAGTCTCTAATAAGAAAACTTCCTCCCGGGTCTTTAGACACATTAATAGCGTCTCTGTCAGATAATTAAATTAAGTAATATGATACTTACACATTCCAGTTATTATTCATGTTTTAACAGAGTTATTTCAATCGGGAGCGCTATACGGCACTCTAAATGGGTTTAGATCTACACCTTCCTTAGTATTAGGAAGTCAGATAAGCACAGACGACTGTGTTTTAAGGGTATATTTAGGCTTCGCCCTCCCTTACCCAAGTATGAATCCACTGGGATACTACATTAGTAATTGAAACTCTAGCCACTTGGATTCCTAATTAATCTCATTCTTTAGAAAAAATCACTAAAGAAGCTAGTTACCCTGCTGGCGCTGGTAACAGCGCATAGAGTACAAACTATTTCAAAAATAGATATCCGAAATTTTCAAAATTGGCGGAATGATATTTCCATTAGGATCCCTGACTTAATAAAAACGTCAAGTGTAAACGCAACTCAGCCAACGCTGATGCTGCCAATTTTTCGAGACAGACCTGACATAGGCTTAATTATTAACGGATTATCTAAAAGTAATGTAGCGGCATTACGTGATCATCACACCTCTATTTTTATTTCTATAAAAAAACCATATAATAAAGTTTCTCCCCAAACACTTAGCAGATGGATAAAGAGTATACGTTGTGGGTCTGTGGAATAGATATCACACAGTACTCTGCACATAGTACTAGACACCTCAAAAGCTCATAAGCTCGGTGTGAATTTGGATGTTATCAGGAAGACTGCCGGTTGGTCCGGCGGCTCTACAATATTTGCCAAGTTTTATAACAGGCATATAACAGACAGCATATACAGAATCAAATCATTGTTTTGCTAGAAGTAAAATTGATTAATTTATGCTAAAATTTACTGTAGCTATTATGTTAATAGCTTATTTAAGAAACATTACCTTTTAATTGAGTGATTAAGTACATTTATTATGTCAATTATTGAAGAAATATTAAATATATTTACTTCTGTAATACTTTCAACTGAAATAGATATTTCACAACTTCTCTCAACATCTACAAGTGTATATATAAAATCTCTTCAAACTCAATACTGTAACATAATTTAATGATTAAACGAACTTACCTGTAAGTTAAGTTCTATCATAATTATGTGAAGTAGTGAGTTTGAAGAGATATAGCATCCCGCCCACCCAGATTACCTATTTCATAGGTCCCGAATAGTGAAATATCTACTTGAACTGATAAGCTCTGAACTAAATGAAGAACCAGCCGACCGCACGAAATAATGAAATTGTGCGGTCTACCTACATATTTTTTTTTCTCTCTCTGAACTTAGTGCATAGACAAGGCGACATTATGCGTGCTACTACAAGTGTATATATAAAATCTCTTCAAACTCACTACTTCACATAATTATGATAGAACTTAACTTACAGGTAAGTTCGTTTAATCATTAAAATACATGCCTGAAAGAAATAAATTATCATATAATAAAGCCTCTCGCAACTAAGCCATAATAGCCACGCGTAGTATAACGAGTGATGTTAGAGACGAAATTTCAGAATATAATTAGCTATTTTTCATCATCATCAGCTCATTATTCCTAATATCACTCCACGTAAACCATCTGAGATTCCCCACCCACGGGCGGTTTTTGGAACGTTGTTGGATTGGAATGTTGTGGAATGGAGCGCTCGTGTATGGGACCTCTTACACATTATTAACTAAAAAACCCATATGTATATACCAAATAACCACAACACCAAGCAAGGTCACAATTGGCAAATTACTTCTAGAAACGTCACGTCATTCCTTCACCTCCAAGTAGTCCGTATTTACATTGATTTCGCATTAAAATACGATTTGCTGGCAATTGCGCCATGCGGGCTGCGGGTTCCGGACACAATGTCACGGCCGGTGACATTGTAGGAGTGCAATGTCGAGGAAAATTACGCGTGACACTGTTTTATAGAGGTTTGTACGTCATTAGCAAGCTTCTACATATAATTATGTAAATAAACCACATTTGTAGCGATCAGCGCTTAAAGATCATATATTCTCATCAGCCTCCTCCTTTAGTCGTTCGCTCACTGCTGAGCATCGTGATGGCCCTGACCACAGATCATAGAAACAAGGAGATGTGGTACGAGTACGTAGCGGGTCCGAAAGCATCAGGCCCAAATTTTATTTGCCTGTGGACTATTAATAAGTTTATTTGTGTGGGTGTAAGTCATTTGTGCATAAAAATGAGTAGGTGTTCCGTACTTACAGATAGCGGTTTAGCGGAATGGTAAAAAAAATGTATGAAAAACGGAGACATATTTTGAACGCGAACGGGTATCTCCCTTGTTTGTCTGATCTGAGGCCCCGATCAAGCTTGTCGTTGACTATTTTTCGCCACTTGCGTCGATCAGTGGCGCAGTGCAGAGCTTCACGGATGATGGTGCCTAGTTGGTCAGCCACATTTTCGGGCTCCGACCCCTGGATCGTTTTTCTTCCACCTTTCCTGTCACTGTATTTTTTTCTAAATTATCATTATTGGAGTAAATGTCCGGGAAAGAATATTATCAGCAGCATAAGAACTCTTCTGAACATAAGCCTCTAATATCTATTGAGAACACAATTTTGTTGTTATTTTGAACCGACCAAAAGGCCATAACTTTATAAAGAGTAGTCCAATTTTGATGATTATTCATTGGATATAGGGTTTACGTCGAAGTTGGTCTCATTTAAATTTGTAAAAAACACAGAATAGGGATGATGGATTGTTCACCCACTGGATTGTTTCACCTGTGAGCCGATTCTGTTGAACCTTGGCACATACATATTATGTAATTATTTTTTTATTATGTTTACCTGCAGCAGCTGTTTTAAACCATCTAACTTATTTTTATCTTTCCTTCCAGGTAAGCTCAATCGTCTCCAGAGATGTCAACGTACGCCCAACGGGTAAATTATTTGAAATTCGACGTAGACTAACTTCGTCTTTGAATGAATAAAATGTCAAGTTTCACCTCTCGAACGGTTTGCTTCGCTAACACAAAGAGTTTAGAGTGAAAGGAAGCAGTAAGGTAGGGAAAAGATTTCTTTGGATGTATTTTTAGTTGAAGTTTTTAAGTGTCTGCTGATTTTCAAAGCTATCAGATATACCTATTATATTAATATAATAACTAGCTGCTGTCCGCGGTTTCCCCCGCGTGGAGATATTGGATTTTATGGTTTTTTTTTTGCACGGAACCCTAATTCTTTTTCTAATATAAAATTAGCCTAAGTTACTCCTTGTAACATCAGCTATCTGCCAGTGAAAGTCCCGTCAAAATTGGCCCAGCCGTTTCGGAGATTACCCGGAACAAACAGACAGACAGACATATAAAAATTTTAAAAATGGTTGTTTTGTTATTGGTACCTGTTATTGGTACCGTATATACTTTCATATGCATTTGGTAAAAAGCTGTTATTTTGATTTTACAAACAGACACTTAAATTTTATTTATTTTTATAGATATATTGTTATATATAGACTACAGTCGGTTCCTCACACTCACTCTCACTGGACTACGCGATCGTACAAGGGTAGGACGATGTTAACATTTTGTAACGCTAACGAGTGTGATAAATCCGCTCATAATAACTTGATATATGTATGTATAAATAAGTCATTGGTGCGGGGCCGAGTTGAGATTTGAACTATGGTGCGTCAGATTGACAGTCGCGCAAGTTCCCGCTCGGCCACACTCGCTCTAGCAAAGTTATTACACCAAAAACACCTTCTATCAGAAAAAATCTTCCCACGAAATAAAAATACTGTTTCGCAATCCCACTCCTACTAAACTTGGAACTAAACAAATTAATACAATATCCTGTACTGTTCCTTTAACGAGTTAGGTAACTATCAGGCTTAGTGCTATTATTAGCGGGTTCATAAGTGGAGCGAGTAGCAAATTAAAAAAAAGAACATCCAACAATTATATACTTACACTAACTTCTATATAACATAAAACAACTTGAGACTACGAAAAACATGGTCTTACAACACCAAGATAGAATGTCAATCCATGTAATTCTTATCCTTTAAATTTTTGGTCCTTGCACAATTGAATTCACAGCCTTTGTATACTGCACACACTGTTACAATCATCGATCTATCTACTACAAAGTAAATTATGTACAAAATGAATTAGAGTATGTGCAGACTATACAATCAATTAATAATTTTAACTCATTTTCACGGACCAGAAATACATTTTTTTTTATCGCATGCAATAACGCCGCACCGTACAATCGCTGTCGCTAAACAATCCTCGCTGACAATGTTACCATACTCCATAAGCACTGTCACAGATAACCCTCGCTGTCACACGCACCACACCCTTTAACTCCCCTCGTTGGAGTGGTGCCACTCGCCAGTCATGGCACTCGATCACATCTCACCTAACTGGCTGTCGGCGGTAGCTCGGTATTTTTTCCCCGCGCTTCTTCGCCGTATGGTGTAAGTTATATGCTACTGCGTTAATAAAAAAAAAAACAAAACAATTTTTATTTTTTATTGCTCACCAGAGGACGCCAGTATGATAGCTAGGCGTTTAACCGTAGTGTAGCTCAAGTTAAAATCAGCCAAATACAAGTATCAGCCAGTTACGAAGTAAGTAGGTATATCAGGTAAGATTGAGGTCAAGCGCGGGCCTATTCAGTATAAATAAATAGTTATGTAGTCAAACGTAGATAAAGCGTAAGTTCTTGGTTCCTCGCAGTGTGATTGTAATAATGATACTTTCTTTTTATTCTCCATATTTTCATTTGAGGACTTGATAAATAACATTGTGCCCGAAATTGGTGAAAATGATTTTAACCTAGAATAGAAATGGCTCTAAACTGGCAACTGTTATGTAGTTACGTGGTACTAAAATCTAATCCCTTTCACTTTAGCTAAAATTAGTACTTCACTTCTTGCCAAACGGTTTTGACTAAAATTTCTTAAATAAACATTTTTTGTGTATATAATTGTATAATAGTATTATTTTCTTAGTTTCACCCGCGCGGAGATATTGGATTTGATGGTTTTATTAAAATAAAAGTAGCCTAAGTTACTCCTTATAACATCAGCTATCTGCCAGTCAAAATCCAGTCAAAATCGGCCCAGCCGTTTCGGAGATTACCCGGAACAAACAGACAGACAGACAAACATTTTACAAATGGTTGTTTGGTTATATGCATTTGGTAAAAAGCTGTTATTTTATTGTTACAACACACTTCAATTTTATTTAGTTGTATAGATTTTTATACTACTTTTTTTTATTCTTATATGTTTAAGGTTCTTATAAATTTTAGTCCGTTTTTTGCTTGAAAACCATATATTGATATACCATATCATTTTCTTTGACAAAATCGCTGCCTCTCACACCACGCGCCGCTCGCAAAGGATTTCCCGCGTAAATTATTTTCTTTAGACGCAGGAAAGTAACGTGCCTCGTTATATAGCGATAAGCAGACAAGTGCGTGCACCAGATAACTCGCATGAGGGTTTGATACATGGAGCCGATAATAATGGGTCTTGATACTGAAATACATTATCAAATAGTATTAAAAAAATATGCACTTCGTGCGGTAGGGGAGTTTTTCTCGCCGCGTAGCCTTACTTACCACTATTTACATAAAATCCTTCTACATGTATAAAAATAGTTAGTGGCAGGACTAACTCTTCTGCAAGTGTCCGTCTGGGTTGTTACCACCGCGTTGCTCGTGAAGGCTGCCGCCAAGCAGTAATGTGCAAGATTTACTGTGATCCGGTTTGATGAGCAGAGTAGCCAGTGAAATGACTGGGCTTATGAGACTTAATAGCTAATGTCTCAGGGTAACGAGCGCACTGCAGTGCCGCGCAGGCCTTTGTGTTTCAAAGTTCTGAGTGGCACTGCAATTGTTATGGGCCGGCGTTATGCTTACCATCAGGCAAACGACCAGCTCGTCTCGTTACCAAATAACATAAAAAAGAGGCTTTATATATGTTTTCCTTGTCAGCGCTGCTTATAAGCAAGCTACGTGAGAATTAATTACATATGTAATCAGGTCACTGTAACCAAGTGACAAGTACTTATCTATCAAGTTATTTATGGGCTCATTGTTCATACAATATAAATAATCCATTAAAGTTTTTTTAAAGGACAAAACGCGTTTATTAACTAGCTAGTTTAATAACTACTAACCACTGCTAGTTACATGATACATCTAACCTGTGATCTAACCAATCTACTAAAATATTTGAATAAAAATTGCTGTAAAAAACGATTAACCAACTTCAGTGACAAACAACAGGATCAAAGGATTGAAGGATATACTTTCAAATACAAAAATAATTTTCTAGATCTCAGATCTGAGGTAACAAACATAAACAAAAATACAACCGAATTGAGGAAAATCGCCCCTTTTTTGGAAATCTATTAAAAGCCTAAAAGTTATTGTAGGCCTATAGATAATCCTAAATTATTTGACCTTTTACAAACCCCTCCGGTATGTATGTTCGTTTGTTTAGGTCAAATTTTGCTAAATTTGACCCACTACCCGGTGTTCGACTGAGCTGAAATTTTACATACACGTATGTAAATCGGATGACAATGCGATATAATGTTGTCATAGAGCTGGCCTGATCAAGTAACCGGATGGTGGCCATAGGAGCTCTGTAACGAAACGACTTAACCTATCGTGTTTGGGCTCGTTTGATTCGTCTTTACAAGTACTCAAATCCTGATGATGGAGCCGGAAGCTGGCCATGAAGTTGTTTTTAGAGAGATTACATAATTTTTTTACAGTCACCTGTTTCTTGTCCTGAATGCATTGCACACCATTGTACCAAATCCGAGCCTCTGCAAAACGTTACCATCGTCTGTCTATCAATGCGATCATAATTTAGTCCCATAAACACTTCCTCTGACTGCGACTGCCACACACAGTGCCAAGCCTAAAGCTGAGCATCAAAAGCTTACGATTTCTTACCAATTCACTAGCCAGATAGTAAAACTGGCACTAAACAAGATCCACAAACGAAAACAAGTTTTGTTTGTAAACAGTCCATTGAAGATACTATACTCATAGACAGTACATAAACTAGCGCAGTTTCAACTACGTGGTTCACTCCACGCGGACTAGTCGCCACATTCCGCTTTTGAAGATTGAGTGCTACCATTTGCGCTCGCTAAGAGCAAAAGTTGAACCATTTTGTAAATTGACAATATTCAGATCTTTGACAAGTCATTTGTCTTACTAATAAACAGTGTATTACAGTGGTACAGTTAGACAATGTTTTGTCTTTGTTGTTCTTTGACAATTTTAAACTGAATCGAAAGAGACGAAACATTCTATAAATATTAACGGTTACATAGTGTTTATTAGTAGGGCTGAAAGAATATACCTTTATTAAAAAGCGTTAAGTCTGGGATAAAGTTAAAAGCTCTTAATTTTATTACCAGTTAATAATAATCGTTATAACATAGCAAGCGATGGTAAAATAAAAAAAAAGATTTCATGTTTATTGTTTGAACAAATAGTAATAATCTGTATTTTGTTATATTATCAAAAGGCAGATTACGATAGTGTTTTGTTTATATGACAAAAAAATACTCGTAAATTTTGTTCGAAGTTCCATCACTGTTTTCTACAGTGCTCTTCCGGAAATGGCAGATTGTCCGAATGAACGTCTTGTCATCGTGCCAAGATCGTGTCAACTCTGGCAGCGTGCTACTTTATTTATTAAATGTGACATATAGTGGCAGTATTTTGACTTCACTGCCGGTAAAATAGCCATTATGTGTAATGAGCTCGAATTGCTGTTAAGATAGGTCAGGAAATACCTAATAAATGCTAAAGATATAATGATTTCTGTCTTTTTTGGTCCAGGCTGAGCAACGACCTAAAGCTGGGTTCATTAACTATGTCGGGGTGTGTCGTGGAACAACAGAATTCAAATTCAAATTCAAAATGCTTTATTCAAATAGGCCCCAAAGGAGCACTCGTGAAAGTTAAATAAATGACTCTAACAGCGGGCCTCTGCAATATTCGTCTACCCGAATCACAGTCTAAAACTAATGCTGTCTTTATCAGAATGACATTGAATTCATATATTTAGTATGGTCAGATTCTTGATTGTCTTTTTCCTATGTATGAATTCGCGGCACGACACACACCGACACACTCCGACGCAGTAATCTTATGAGAGCGTAAGTCCTTTCAAATATGCCTGTCTTGTGCCACCTGCCAGTGGTGATAAAAAAACTCAACTATTTGCAAAATATTTCAAATTCAAAATTCTTTCTATACATGGGTACCAGAGGATCCATTGAAAGTTAAAATAAATGACTCTAAGTGCCCGTTCAAGTAGGTATAGGCCGATCGAGAAGAAGGGCAAATAACTCGTCGCCATTCTTTTCAAAAAGATTTTCACAATACACTGTGTACTATGTGTAAAATTGATGCCTCAGTATTAGAGTAATCGGTAATTCAGTTTGTCTCCATGTATCTTCAAATTCAAAGTTCAAATTCAAAATGCTTTATTCATATAGGCCCCAACGGAGCATTTTAAAGGTTCAAATAAATGACTCTAACAGCGGTCCTCTGTAACGTTCGTCTACCCGAATCACACACTAAAACAAATGCTGTCTTTATCAGAACATATTAAATGACAAAGACATCAACAGACCCAATTATTTATTATATAAACAAAACAAAGTCACAAAAATTAACACAAAAGGGATGCGAGCAAGACATCGCCTGATGCTCAAAGTATGTAAATGAATAAAACATACGTCTAATTTTATAATTGGGATGTTCACATGACCGGACAAACTAATGTCATTCAAATTGTCTGATTTCCATTAGTGGTTCAGGATAATGGCAGGATGTTCCACATTCGGCTCGATTCGACCAAATAAATAACAATTATGTAAATAATTCTTGAGTTTAGTTGAGTTGAATTTCGATAAATTAAATTTTTTTTGACTGATTTTATAGTGGGTCGTCTCAGGGCAACGAGCACACTGCAGTGCTACGCAGGCCTTTATGTTTCACATTGCAATTGCACTGTAATTGTTATGGGCCAGCAGATGTATGATGTAGATTTATCGAGGTCTAAGTAATCACTAAAATTTAGTTTGTCGGCAATAAAATTAAGACCAATTACAATATTACATTTTTTTATGCTATTTGGTAACGAGACGAGACGTTTGGCTGTTGGTAAGCATAACGCCGGCCCATAACAATTGCAGTGCCATTCAGAACTTTGAAACACAAAGGCCTGCGTGGCACTGTAGTGCGCTCGTTACCCTGAGACATTAGGTATTAAATCTCATAAGCCCCGTAATTTCACTGGCTTCTCTGCTCATCCAACCGGAACACAGTAATGCTTGCACATTCCTGCTTGGCGGCAGACTTCACGAGCAAAACGGTGGTAACAACCCAGACGGACACTCAACTCACTCAACATCGTCAATTCGTCACACGCAGCCATCACCTTAACCTTCAGACAGACCTACCAATGAACTTATCAAATAAACTACGCACTAAACTAACATAAACAAAAGTGTTTACCGAGAATTACTCTCTCAAGAAAATAAAACTAAATAAAAACAACCTTTGAGACGCTGAAATTAAACCTAGCATTTTTCTTGCATTGCATTTTTTTTTAGTTTAAGAATGTTGGATAGATACAATTATTGTCTTCTACAACAAAATTTAGAGAATGACCTTTATTCTCACGAAAACCTACTACGAGAGTACTAAGTATCACGAAAACCTATAAGAATAGAATAGGACAAGCGTTTGTTATGCGAAAAATTTTTGGTAGATATTTAATAAGGCGCTTGGAGAGCCGCATTTGATGATTGGTTTCTATTCTAGGTTTAGTGTCTTACCCGCTTTGACTAGATCATCGCTTTATCATCAGCTGTAAGATGTCCACTGCTGAATTTACTCCTCCTCAATAGAACGCCACTTGGATCGGGCTACTCGCCTGTTGCGTTAAACGGTTCCTCGCGGACTAGGCCGTCGGTTCACCTTGCGGGGGCCTACACTGCGTCTCCCGGTTCGCGGTCGCCACTCGAGAACCTTTCGTCCCCATCGTTTATCGGTTCTGCAAGCGATGTAGGCTGCCCACTGCCTTTCATCACGTATCATCAATAGAAATAGTGATCAAAATTCATACGATTATTAAGTTGCAAAAAAACCCAGTCTTTTACACAGTTCCATCTCTTATTTCAATACTGCTAATATGATAATACAGTGTGATGAATGTTATGACTTTAGTCACCAAACTGACAAAACAGTGACGCAATAAATAGTACCTGACTTACTTTACTAAAAAAAAGCATCATTGCTTCACGTGCCAAATTTGTTGGCCCATTTTTATCGAAAAGACGACTAGAATCTTTATCGAACTGTAAACATCTCACTTTATCCCACCTTTGTATAGAATATCAAGTGTTTTGGGACCTTCGTAGCGTAGCGTAGAGTCTACACATCAAAGATTGAAGGCTTAACCCACGTACCGACTACGCAAGCTTTGTAATATTTACCGCGGTGAACGTGTTCTTTTTATGCGAATCATACGAGTAAAATAAACTTTAGAACCATTATTATTTTAGCTCGTTTCGACTGTCGTCCCACTGCAGTCCGCGTTCTCTTTTTCATTTTAATTTCTCCACATTTATTGCCTTTTGAAGCTTGCCGTTCCATCTATGTCTGAACCATAAAATAGAAGAATAGCCGTTCCAACATTTTTAAAAATTATTTTTTGAACAGATTCACTTTGTGTGCATTATAAATACCGACACAATTCCATTTGTCACAACGTAAAATCGATTGTAAAGTTAATTAATTTTAAAATATTAGCCCAAACTATATATTATACCTACTTCATTTAAGTATTTAATTTTCATATCCGAGAGAAACGTATGGTTTTTAAAAGAAAAATTATGTTTAGGTATGATGCTAAGGTAACGAGTTACGTTTATTTGCGAACGAATGTTCGAAGCATTCCCGCGCGCAGTCGAAATGTGCCTTAAAACTTCCAATGTGCCATTCAGCGGACGCGATACGATATCGTGATCATATACCTCATACTCAGGTGCCGCATTTTTTGCGGTAAATGGTGATTATATGACGTCACAAGACTACTAGCCTCTTTTCTTCGTATAACATTCTATTATGTCAGTGGGTGAATAGGTCTAAGGTAAAAATTGATGTTCGGAAGAATTTTGATACGAGATTCAGCTTAAGATTGTTACAATATTTTGACAATGTTTTATAAACAAAATTAAGTTATGGTTTTAGTCTGAACTCTTTTTTAGTTCAATTTAATAATGAGATGAACTGGTCTTTTGCCTAATGGTAAGCATAAAACCGACCCATAACAATTGCTGTGCCACTCAGAAATTTGAAACGCAAAAGTCTGCGCGGCGCGTCTGTATACAGGGTGGACCAAACCAATGCGGAGGGTAAGTGCCCTAAATATTTGTGTTAGCAAATTTTACTCAAGGGAAACATTTCTTTATTTTTAGAAATAAAAATAACTGCATTCAAAGATTTCTTAAAAGTCGAACCCGCCAAATGTAGGAAATAAACATTCTGTATTTTTATGATACCATCGAAAGGGACAATCATAAGGAATCAATCAAATACAATTTACCTATTTTATAATATATTATGGTATATCGTATCGCTTCTTGTAAGGTAAAGGGGCTGAGGGGCGACTACCCTTAGACTCAGCATTTACATGAAAATATAACTCCCCTTGGCCCCTTTACGAGCTACCCCCATTTGTTTTATTTATCCACCCCCTGTCTTGTCAATTTAGTTGTGAATGATTCAAATACGGAACTCTTCTATTTGTTTATTTATTTAGTGGGTACTGGATATTATTATTTATGGAAGGAATTTCGATTAAGTTTGAATACATTGATATTTATAGTGCAATTCTTAATATTCCTATCTATATAAAGTAAATCCGTAATTGGGTGTTTGTCTTATAAGTGGTGTTTAATCAAGTTTTTTTTCTTTAAGGTCTGTGGATTTTGTTAAATAAAAATAAAATAATAAATAAAATAGTGCATTTTTGAAATAGAGAAAATAAGAGCTAGACTTTTTAATTTTTCTTAAAGAAGAAAGAAAGAAGGAAAAATTATTAATTCCGAACAACACAAAATTACATAAGAGTACACAACACAAAAGATAGCTTTTAAAAAAGCGGGAACCGACTTCAACAAAAATATCATCATATTTGGAATATCATCCCCCATTTTTTAGGGGTTAGGAACATATTGTTTTCTTCTATTCTATTCTTTTTCTGACAGACCACTACATATATACACAAATCACTTGAGAAAGGATCGACCGATTTGGCTGTTTTTTCTTTTGTTGTGTTCGCAATTGCCAGGACAATATTTGTATCAAAGAATTGTTTTGTAAAATCCACGGGAAATGTAGGAAAACGTCGGGATTTTTATAAGAAAAACTGAAACAAAACTGAACTTCATTGACGAGGCATTTCTGCTATCACTGTCAAAAAAGGAGTTTCATTACGTGAAATGAGGCACATACTGTCACTGTCAAAAAGCTACATGTGCGAAACCATTAGGTAAGTAATCAATATAGTTAATAATTAATATAGGTAGTTAATAATTAATAATAATAATAATATGTTTATTGTCCAAAAAATGATTTACAAAGGAAACTTACGATTACAACTAAATAGAACAAAAGTAGCTCGAATTGTCCAAATATCATAACTGCGGCCCCACACTAGGCTCAAGGCCCGTGTCGTGGAAGCCAAATTTAATAGATTTCCATGCTACACAATACATTACAAAGAATTTGATTTGAATTATAAAAATAAAAGGTAGTTTTGACTTCATAATAAAGAAACGGTTTTAAACAATATGCATTACTACCTGTACTAAGAAAATAGTGCTCAAATATGAATACTTCTTGCGCTCCCCGTTGTACCTACTTCCTTTTCATAAAACATTCTCGAACTCAAAGCTACCAACATCTGGAGGCGAACTTGTGAAATGATTAATGTGTTGCCAACTTTAGCATGTAAAATATATACTATTAGAAAACACATGCTGCCAAACGAGCGGGAAACTCCGAGCGCATTTAAGAAATATTTGTTATATTCGTTTTTCATATAGGTATGGTCATACCTAAGCGTCTAACTGAACTGCTGAAGACTAGGTGGCATGTGGAAGATGATGCTGATTTGAAAAAAGAATGAAAGGCGTTTGTGGTGAGAAGCAATTTGCTGGCTTGCAGGTTGGCTCGAAGCACAAAAGAAGTAAAACTCTTTTATTTAGCCCGCTGACAGACTACATGAACAAAGCGGTCAACGGTATACATTACCTCTTGCAGTCGCGGTTCTTGTTTAGATATTTCTTTAGCTTTGCATCTCAGGATAATATTTCTATAAAGTGTCTGTAGTTCAAGCTAACATATTTTAAGTATACCTACTAAAAAAACTCATCGTTACGTTTTTACGTTGTTACGTAGACACCGTGCCCAACCGTAATACCTCAGAGCGTTTATTCACATTCTATCGCCTATAGCAAAACCGATGCATGAAATCTGACACGATTTCTGGCGGTTTCAGGCTCGGCTTGAATTGAGTTTCAAATCGGCTCGAGTCTATCTCACGTTCATAAATGGAACCTGACCTCGTATTGTTCCTCGTTATAAAAGTATGAATGAGAAAAAGTATGTACTGTTGAAAGAATTATTAATAATTATGTGAGATTTTTGACTCACAAAAAATAGTTCCCAATTTCTATTTGCGATCTTAGCTATACCAACGCAATAGTAAGTATTTACAAAGAAAAAAATATACAAACGATCACTATTTACTGAAGATGAAATCAAAATGCGAGAGTGAGTGTGGCCGAGCGGGAACTTGTGTGACTTTCAATCCGACGCACCATAGTTCGAATCTCGACTCGACCCGCACTAATGACTTATATCAAGTCGGATTATTCATACTCGCTCTAAAACGGTGAAGGCAAAACATCGTGAGGAAACCGGCATGTTCAAGAACCACAAAATTCGAGGACATGTGTCATCCACCAAGCCGCACTGGGCCCGCGTGGTGGATTATGGCCCATACCTCTCTCTGAGAAAAGGCCGATATCGCAGCAGTGGGAGTAGGAGGCTGATATTGAAATCAAAATGCTACATAATTTCTCAGCCCATATTATTCAAACAACCGTGAATAGACACTATTTCACCATGCATGCTCTGCTCTAGATTAGTTACAAGCAATGTCAATAAACAAATCAGTGCTACAATTTACTTTCGTGCTCCACAACGCAATAGCAAAGTTACGAGCCGTCGAGGAATTTTAATTCCTTGCAATTTTGAAGTACATTGAAGTCGGCGCTTGCGCCACTATGTACCTATAGAAAGCAGTTACGGAACTTCATACCACAATAAAAAAAACTATACTACCTACTGTACATTTCGAACACGAAAATTGCCGAAGGAAATTTATTAATCGTAGTAAGTACTGTAAGTCTGTAAAAAGACTTAGTATTTTTTTTTTCTGTTGGTTAGCTTTTGACTTTGAGTCAGGGTTGAAGGTAGCGAATACGCTAAAAATAGATCAGAAGTGTCTCTCAAGCGCTAATCTAATTTTCTCTAATTTTCTTTGTGCTATCTATTTTGTTCTATCTAACAAAATTATATACTTATAATTAATTAATAATTAATGTGAAGTAGAGACCCTTACTGTTAGCCTACATCTAAAACATATAGATTAAAATGTTTGAACGATTGCACGAAGAGATTTGCTTTCATTATGCAAACCGCTAAGCAATGGAACTCCTTGCCTGTATTTTCTAATCTATGAAATCCGGGTTTCTTTAAGTCGCAAGTGGTATCTTTTAAACTTGAAATTGGCAAAATACACAAACCGTGTCTGGCCACGAAAAAAGAAAAAAAAAGTGGTATCTTGGAGTTTTGGCGGGAATGCGAAAATGTGATGTGGTTGATTTTGTGTTATTTATTAAAACCTATGTTTTATCGAGTGTTAATGTGTCATAATGGTGGATTTATTATAACTTGACACTGGATAAATACGCAAATCACGTGGAGCCAAAAAAAACGTGGTATCTTCAAAGCAAACGTTCATCATCAACCGCATTGCCTTTTACCAACATTTGAGATACCAGTCAAACGTTAGCATATAAACGTTGAACTTTAAGATCATAAATGAAAAAACTAATGTCCAAATTGGAGTAACAAACCTTGACGTCTACGTTTGCAACAGGAGATTGACAACTGCATTCCACTAACATAGCGCAAGCGAATATGAAACTATTTTTAAACATGTTTAAAGATGGATTTAGACGTGAGGTGACTTCAGGTATAAACAGTGGGTTATAAGGCTCCTTATCCGCATACGCTGAGCGGAGCGTAAGTCGTAACTGGTAAAATTTATAATTCAATAAAATTGTACAAAATACGAATTTAGATATTTTTTTAATTCTACAGGTCAAATTATCTCAACTTCGCACAGCAGTTTCAATCAGCATATGACCTGCAGTGGCCAATATGGAAATCTCTCAACCACCTACGGTCCCAAGTTCGCCGCTGCAGGCTTAATTTATAAAAATGGGATTTCATAGACCAATCTATTGAGTAATGCTTTTGTTGAGCCCTGAAGCAAATAATGGCACATCTACTGTCGTACTCTGCGTGCCTAGCAGCGTGCACACTGGAAGACCTTATCACTGCCTCAGACGATGCGGTGTTTCTGGCCACACATCTAGCCAGGACAATATAAGTCAGAATTCACGGGATCCCGTTAATTCTGACCTTGTTCGTAGTATTGATGATCATGACAGTTGAAAAACCTATAGGACAGTTTTGCTACTGACTGGAAATGAAGAAAAAGAATCAGCATAAGGACTCGTTTATAGTAGGTTGGGCGAGGCAGGGCCTGGTTTTCCTATTGTCAGGGCTGGCGGTTGATGGTGAGCGGAGAAATAAATAAAAACTCGAGACCTTCGTTTGATCCTGTATTGTCACACACGCAGCAAAAGCAAGAGAGAAAATAAATGTACAGAGTTGCCATACGCACGCACTAAAATTACCTTACAATTATTGCCAGTTCATACAAATAATTTTAATGTTGGTAATGAATCCAACATAGGTATGGGACCCGCGGGAAGATACGCGTTGTGTAGTGAGTCGCGTAGTGCGTAAACTCAAAGCAATTGAATTAAATTTTATTTCAATTTTTATGTTTTAAATACATACAACCTAATTATTAGATCACGCAACATCACGAAACTTTGCACCTCGCGTCTTCGCACTCAAGAACACAATAATACGCCATATTATGTGATGTCACAGCGACAGACAAGTCACGCTTTACGCGCCGCTTTTTCATGAACGGAGAATACTAACGAATCAACGCACAGCGCGCCGCGCACCGCGCCGCGTCTCCCTAAACGAGTCCTTAGGGAAACAAGTAGTTAGTAACAAGAGTTAGTGCTAGTAAAACTGGTTGGATTTTATGGAGCGGTCTTATAACAGAAATTTGTGACTGGATAACGTTCTTTCCTAATGGAAAGTTTGGCTGGGATTTTGCGACTCGTGATTTCGATTATCATTTTTAGGATTATGACTGTCGGCTCCTTGGCTAATTTACTAGTAACCTTAAAGCGAGGGTCTGGGTTGTTACCACCGTTTTGCTCGGGAAGTCTGCCGCCAAGCAGTAATGTGCAAGCATTATTGTGTTCCGGTTTGATGAGCAGAGTAGCCAGTGAAGTTACTGGGCTTATGAGACTTAATCCCTAATGTCTTAGGGTAACGAGCGCACTGCAGTGCCGCGCAGGCCTTTGTGTTTCAAAGTTCTGAGTGGCACTGCAATTGTTATGGGCCGGCGTTATGCTTACCATCAGACAAACGACCAGCTAGTCTCGTCACCAAATAGCAAAAAAAAAACTTAGAGCCATCAAAGTGAATCGTGGCCTTACATCACCAACTCGTGACAGACAGTCGCACGAGCGGTAAGGATTTACTATAACCAAAGAGGTAATTACGTGATCGGTGCCTTACATACTAAACGTGGGCAAAGGATGGCCACGACGTGTCTCACGATGCGTCATTTATATGAAAAGATATTAAATTGTACGTGGACTGACTTATAAAAAACATGGTATAAACGTGCCCCCTAGTGAACTACAATAATTCCTGGCGAAGTAGTGTGCCGAAGAGGCACCATGGCACCCTGCGCAGTATAGGTAGTAGGATTAACTCTTCTGCCAGTGTCCCTCTGGGTGTGTACCACCGCTTTGCTCGTGAAGTCTGCCGCCAAGCAGCAATGTGCAAGCAGTACTATGTTCCGGTTTGATGAGTAAAGTAGTCAATGGTTAATGGCTACTTAGACAAGACTTAAAGCAATGCAGAGAAATTTAGTTTCTAATTAAGTTTGCCTTTGGCCCCAATCTCACTTGATGGTAAGCGATGATGTAGTCGATTTCTGGGTGATACTGCAATTGCTATGGCCTGGCGTGATGCTTACCATCAGGCTAACGACCAGAGGGTTTCTTAAGCCGATGGCTTACGACTTACGACCACCCACCGGACAAAGACATGCCGCTAAGTATTCTGTCAAGTTACAACACAAAGGCAACGTTCAATGTAGCCGTGTTTTCTCGCCAAGCATACGAATTGCCTTAATCAACTGCCTGGGTCCTTAATACACATGGAAGGTACATTTTCGTAATACGCGACGTTACGTCGTCAAAAATTATATCTTTTCATTCAGACATCATGGCTGGGTTTACATGCTTATATATTACTACTAGCGACCCGACCCGGCTTCGCACGGGTAATAGTTCAAGTTTCTGTTAGTGGTGGGACTAACTCTTCTGCGAGTGTCCGTCTGGGTTGTTACCACCGATTTGCTCGTGAAGTCTGCCGCCAAGCAGTAATGTGCAAGCATTACTGTGTTCCGGTTTGATGAGCAGAGTATAGTCAGTGAAATTACTGGGCTTATGAGACTTAATACCTAATGTCTCAGGGTAACGAGCGCACTGCAGTGCCGCGCAGACCTTTGTGTTTCAAAGTTCTGAGCGGGACTGCAATTGTTATGGGCCGGCGTTATGCTTACCATCAGGCAAACGATCAGCTCGTCTCGTTACCAAAGAGCATAAAAAAGACTTTCATATAACTTAGCTCAGTACTTAGTTAGTCACTGAAGTAGGTTCGTCGCTTTTTATAAAGTAATTTTACAAAAAGCAATTTTTCGTTGTTATAAAGTACAAGACTATTTAAAACTTTGAAGACGTCATTAATACATCAAATTCCGAAACTTTCCCACACTCATTAGAGCTATTTCCAGCGAAGGCGCCTCATTCATTTATTCTATACCTACCTATCGAACTCAATCTATTTTCTACAGTTTGTTATTCCATTCCACTCAGCTCGTTCTATGAATAAAGCACTTGATTTGCTAATCTGTGTGCGATACTCTTGTACAGTGTCTAATTTCGACGTGCTGAGTATATAATCAAACTCGATGCGAAACATTGCTGTTGTTGATATCGAATTTGTTGTTGACTATTTAATCAAAATGGGTACTAAACATTGTTGCTATCGAATTTTTTGTTGACTATTTAATCAAAATCGATGCTAAACGTTGTTGATATCGAATTTTTTGTTGATTATTTAATCAAAATCGGTACTAAACATTGTTTCTATTGACTATTCACAATCACTCACTATTCACAATACTTCACTGTTCACCGACTATTCACAATCACTTTCTACAATCTTTATCTATAGTAAATAAGTAAAAAATGTACCTATGCAATTATTATCATTGCAGCTAACATCAGGTGCAATAGCGGTTAAACGCAAGCCGATCTATTGTATAAAAGATAAGTTTTGTTAGTGGGAGGACTAACTCTTCTGCGAGTGTCCGTCTGTGTTGTTACCACCGCTTTGCTCGTGAAGTCTGCCGCCAAGCAGTAGTGTGCAAGCATTACTGTATTCCGGTTTGATGAGCAGAGTATCCAGTGAAATTACTGGGCTTATGAGACTTAATATCTAATGTCTCAGGGTAACGAGCGCACTGCAGCGCCGCGCAGGCCTTTGTGTTTCAAAGTTCTGGATGGCACTGCAATCGTTATGGGCCGGCGTTATGCTTACCATCAGGCAAACGACAAGTTCGTCTCGTTACCGAATAACATAAAAAAAAGTCACCATCGAGTTTGATTTTCTTAAATCCGCGGCTTACATCAAAACATTATTAATAAAACATTACATTAACATTATAATATATAAAACTATAACAACTTAATCGTTACTTATCTCTTTCATCTCAGTTTAACGACCTCGTGACGTCATACCCCAATGAATATTGATGACCCTAACATAATAACAATAGTAAACAATATCTCTGCAGTCTCTAATGCAAATGCATAGAGTCCATAATGGAATGACGAATGAGATGTCACAGTAACAATAATGTATGAGAATTTCAGACAGTTTTTAAATGGGTTTACAGTTTGTCTGTTTGTTTTTCTTTCAGGTACGTTCCGGTCGTTACTGGTGAATGCGTTAAGGTAATTAACCGATCATGGTTGAGTGGGGTTGGCCGCTGATCCATAGGTCGAGAGTTTGTGTCATACTTCAAAGTAAAGATTCCGGTGAAGCCGTGAAGGAAAACATTGTAAGAAAGTACTCGCCCAGTTACCCTTAGGTTGAAAATCTGTAATGAAGCTTCAATTTGGTACCATTTTTTGAAGTGGCATATTGTTTGTTTAGTGACCTTTAAAGCGTGAACAACCTAGTATGAACCTCGGTTTGGGCTGTTGCATCAAGAATACGGGGATAAGGAGAGAATAGTCCTGGCAGCGCACGATTCCGTCCGTTTGAAACGGGCTTTAATCTAGTTAAAACTACTTGTTTTTCGCAATGTAGTGACTCTATTTGCCTTATTCCGAAGCTAACACCATCGAGAGGAAGGGCAAAAAAGTCGACGGCGGAATAAGCACTTCGGATCCAATTTATTCTAGGTTTACACTATTTGCTACATTGCAGTAGATTGTAACGACAAATTGTACGGATTGGGACATAGATAGAGAGGTTTAACAATACCTAAAATAAATAACCTAAAAACTGTACAAAAACTCGGATTCCCGCTGCCAGGGGCCAAGGTCAGCGCTGCCACACGCCACTCCCTGGGGTCCAAAGCTCTACTTAATTGAAGGATGGCCTGATCGCAGTAGACTTTATGACAGTGATTAAGGTTTCATGGCAACTACTTACAATAATAATTGCTACAACAAATGAACTATCTATCCAGGTAAAGGACAGCGGCATTCTCCTTGGTCCACATCTAACTGCGATCATCACGACGATGTATTCGAAATTAACTTCCTAAACATACCGAATGGTCCCTGACGAACTGTTTCTACTAGAGGGTGATAGCTAGATAGGCGAGCAGGAGGAAATGCTCTAACACCATGCTAAAATGGTTTTCCACAACGTTTTCCTTTGAGCTTATTCGAACCACCAACCTGCAGACCTACGGCCGACTCACTACCACTGACTTAATCACAGATCACATAAGCATCCCTCACTCCTAATTCATAATTGATGGATAAGCATCAAGCTCGGACCACGAGAAAACGCTTATCGTATCGTCTATTGTGGTCGTGGTTGGGGCTTGATGGAAATCTAGGCCGAGCACGGCACCCGCTTGTAGGTATGATTATACAATCTCTATTAAAAAAAAATTCTTAACCACTACGTTCTCAGTGCAGACGCTGCGGTAAATAGACGGTGGGGCGCAATTGATGTATGTAGCGTAAAGTGCAGCAGTCGCTTTGAGCCTAGACAGGGCTTCGAGACAGCACTATCTGGCCGTATTGCCGTTCTAGTCTATTTCGTTGTTTTTTGATAGTTTTGCATCAAGCCTTGCTTGAGCGTGTTTTCTCGTAATCCGCGCTTGATGCAAGAGCATGGTTATTTTGACAGCAGAACGCATACTTGCATAAGCGTCTACGGTCTGCATTAAACGATCGCTTATCTGACCCAGAGTACTATTTTCCACTACATACTTTAGCCAGCGCGGGTGCTAGGTGACAATAGTAACGGCGCAACCCTGAATAATTATGCGGGAGGTTAAGTACCCTCGCAGTTGGGGATTGGACCTGTCCTGGATTGTTTTAATTGCATTCTCTATTTTGAATTAGTGTGTACCCAATTGAACAACTAATCATGGCAGGTCAATTGTTTTTTTTTTGTTTTGTGACTTGGAATGATTAAAAGATCACTTTCACGATCACCAGTCATTTCGCCTTCTAATTTGCCTAAACTGTGGAAGTGAGTATCGCAAGCATACTACTGTTCGACAGCAGACTATACAGACCCAGATAGACGCAGAAGTGTTAGACCTAGTACCAATTACCTTAAACAATTGGAATCATTGAGAACTTCTACAAATTTTTTATCGAATTGAATAACACCCAAAAATAATCTTACGGTAACGTAGTTACGGTTGATTAGACACGTCACACAGACAGAGTTGGACGCAGCGCGGGTCCAAAACCTATCTGCGCTCAATCGTTTCCGAATATTACCAGTGCCAAAAAATTAAATTGAAAAAATTTAAAACAAAATGTTAATTGCCAGTTACAGATTTAGGTATAATTGAAGGTTTTTTATTACAAGGTAAGTATAACGGCTGTTTACAAATGCAGCAGTGCCACTTAGAACTTGCCGTAGCACAAGCGACCACATTGTGCGTTATCATATTGAAGTTAAATAAAATTTTCTAAATTAAAATAATAATATTGCTATATCAACTTCAAGTACCACTAAAAATCACGTGGAGTATTATAACGAACCGTAAAATTATAAAGCAAAAAGTGGAATTTTCCGCCACGAATTGTACCTAACGTATTCTCAACTCGAGGTGAACGCACTTAGAAAATTTCCGAAGCATTTCCGATGGTATGAAACCAAATCTAGCTATCAAACAACGTATAACATTTACACTCCTTCGAATAAGGTTTAAAATAGCTCGAAAGGTTTTGATGCTTGCGTAACATGTCTTGATCCTTGAACCGATGATCGCTTAACAATTTTCGGTGTCAACGGTCGATCCGGTGAACAACTCTGATTTTCGAGGCCGAATATTTGCGAGGTTTGGAGGAAGTCGTTAACTCGTTATATGGAGTTTGTTAAACTCGATTAATTTTAGGTGCTACTAGCTACGGGCCCCGATTTTACCCACGTGCAGTATCCAACAGGAATACTCCATTTTTAAAAGAATATTATATGTCACACTTCGACCCTTAAATGTGGGTATGGCGCTCAATCCTAGAAAGTGGCGAGTAGCTCAATGGCACCGCGTGGTGTAGAATCATGCATTACGGGACCACCGTGGGTATAATAGTAGTGTAGTGGATAAAAAATCCACATAGCCCGGCTGCTCCCCATGGCCACCGGGTATCTAAAGGTGACTAATAATGACTAATACTTCATTTGTACACCAAAAACGGTAGAATATTTGTAACTAGATATGTAACACAATATTCTGACAAATAAATTGAATTTGAAGATTTTCCCCATACAACAATGATGACCTTTAATTGGATATTTTTCTTGAATGCTATTTTTAACAATTACAGACTAAACACAGACCCAGTTGGTATGTGTTTAGAATCAAACCTTTTGATTGACACGGAACAGCCACAATTAAGATTAACGACTTCGAAATTCGAATTCAAATTACGTTCCATGCATTTCTGAGTTAAGATAACGTAATCAACCGACAATCAGTGTTAGCGCTCGCCAACTAGTGACGTGATGGTAATCAATAATTATAAGAATAGTGATGTAATTCTTTAGAAAACATTATAATAAAAATCAATAAAAGAAAAAGACACTATTCTTTCGTGGCTTGAAGAAACCCAGAGTACAGCAAATTATAATGAAATTTCTAAACGCCTCGTAACAAAATTGTAATTTTGTAAGAGTGATAATATTCATTCTAGGCCATCATAGCTAATGTTAGTAAACCTAATTTCATCATAAGCTTACGTCTCGAGATTACAAGTCTCCTTTACAATTACTCTCAGTTTAATTTGATTTCCCACAAAATGTTTCATACATAATATCTCGGTATTATAAGAATGTTCTAATAATTCATACCTACAATGTAACGGGATGTAATCTAATGTTTTTGTTATTTCAAACCGGTCCTTTTATTTGTACAACTTAACGGTTATTGTTCTGCAAAGAAAGATTTAAAATTTATAATTTTGAGACAGGTAATATATACGCGATATAAATTAAATTGTTTTTTTATAATTTATTTAGATTATTGTATTTAATTCTTATTGTTTAAAGTTGTACTCAATGTCTAAATGTGTAAATATAAAATAAAACGTAATCACGAAAACCTAAGAAAATACGATCTTTAATTATTGATCTGTATTTATGTAGAGAAACCGAATAACGCACATAACAGACATTTAAATTCCAAATCCTCTATTTCAGCTAAAAAGAATGAACGCGCCACAAAAGGATAGAAATCAAAATCTGATTTTTTTTCTCTCCATTTCGTTCTGTCTAAAAGCAAACATTTCATTGAAAGTGACATCACTAATAAATAAATTCGATTTGAAAAAGGAATGCTTGACCGCAATAGCCAGTGACATAGCTACATCAGCTGTTATAACTGCCAAGCAATAAAGTGTTTTATAATTCTAACGCTAGAGCCTAGTTTCTTTTGTTTTGAATTCTAGGTTAAAAACACTTTCACTACGTAATGTCAATGTCAATTTCTTTGGATTACACAATATCTGAATCGTAATTTTAGAATTCGCTAGTTCGAAATTTAATTCATAGGAGTGGTTTTTAAATTTAGCAATACGACTTTTGGAATTTGGAATTTATATTTTTGGATTGCGATTTGCGTGGGATGAATTTGTATTTTTTATTGCCAATATTTTATGCTTTCTATTCGTTTCTATTTATTGTTTCTATTTTATTTTTGGAATGTGTAGGATGTGGCTTGGTTTTAGACTTGTGGTTGTTACTAATTGATTTAATGGAGGAATTTATAATACTTAAGCCGTAAAGGGCTACACACTACTACACATAAATTTGAAACAGAAAGGCCTGCGTGGCACTGCAGTACGCTCGTTACTTTAAGACATTATGTATTAAGTCTCATAAGCGCAGTAATTACACTGACTACTGTTATGTCAAAGTTAAAAGTTCAATAACCTTTAAAGTCCATTCAAAAGTAGCAGTTTCTAATAACTCACATCACATCGTATTACGCACCATATAGGGCAAAATATGGACATTAACTGCTCCGATAAGCCACAAACGGCCGCGGCACCAAACGACGCGATGTCACGCAACGCCCGATTACCTGTTAACAATTAATTATATAAGATTTTTATCTTCTATACTCTATATCTCTTTACAAATGATAAAGACAGCATTAGTGTTAGTCTGTGATTCGGGTAGACGAATGTTGCAGAGGCCAACTGTTACAGTCATTTGGGTCCTATTTGAATAAAGCATTTTGAATTTGAATTTGAAATAAATAAAATTATTGAAATGTCTGTTTGTAATGTTAAAATAACAGCTTTTTAACAAATGCATAATATGAAAGTTACCTATAACAAAACAACCATTTTTAAATTTTTTGTCTGTCTATCTGTCTGTTTGTTCCGGGTCTCTAAAACGGCTGAGCCGATTTTGACAGGACTTTCACTGGCAGATAGCTTAGTAACTTAGGCTACTTTTATTTTAGAAAAAGAATTAGCGTTCTGCGCAAAAAATAAAAACCATGAAATCCAATATCTCCGCTCGGGTGAAACCGCGGGCAGCAGCTAGTATAACAATTGCCAGGTGGGAATAACTCTTCTACGAAGGTCCGTCTGGTTGGGTACCATCGATTTGCTCGTGTTATTTGCCGCCAAGTAGTAATGTGCAAGCGTTACTGTGTTCCGGTTTGATAAGCAAAGTACTTAGTAAAATTACTTATGAAACTTGATACCTCATGCCTCAGGGTAACGAGCGCAATGCAGTGCCGCACAGCCTTTTGTGTTCCAAAGTCTGAGTGGCATTGAAATTGTTATGGGCTTGCGTTATGCTTACATCCGACAAATAACCAGCTCATCTCGAAATAAATAGAAAACAAAATGCCCTAACAAATTCTTAAGCTAACGTTGCACAAAGTTATAATTACGCGACAAATTACCCGCAACTGAAAGTAATGACATAACGTAATTCCGTAACTTTCTAGGGGCTCCCACCCTACGTGGTTACTACCCTAGGTGAGGGGGTGAGTTGTAAAGTCTTATTTACAACGGTAGTAGGCTGGTGTACTGTTCAAAATTTTACGATCCAATGGCGGGTGGCACTGCTGTAGGATTACTAGATGAGTTTGAGTGAAACATTTAGAAGGAATGAAACAAGTACGCATACGTTGGTAGGACTAACTCTTCAGCGAGTGTCCGTCTAGGTAGACACCACCACTTTGCTAGTGTACACTACAAAATGCCACTAAGAACTTTGAAACACAAAGGCCTGCGCTGCACTGCGCTCGTTACCCTGAGACATTAGATATTAAGTCACATAAGCCCAGTAATTTCACTGACTTCTTTGCTCATCAAACCACAACAGAAATGCCTATACATTACCTACGGCTCGGTGACAGACTATACGCGCGGTGGTACCCAGACAGACACTCGCAGAAGCATTAGTCCTATACCAGCTGGAAAAAATAATATGAAAGTTGAAGGAAAATTATTCGTATATTTTTGTCACTTCCAGACAACCTACGTTTCGCAACCACCTATTGCAGACGTCTATTTATTTTATTTCCCACAACCGTACGCTATTTGCCCGGTATATTTGTGTAGTACCGGAGTTATTATTTGCTAAATGATCCCGGGATAACGCGGGACGGACGTATTGTGTACCGGTTTTTAAAGCGGTGATGGCGAAGCGCCGTCAGATCTGTACATCGAGGATTCGCATCTTGCGACTTGAGATTTCGGTGAAAGAAAACTTTGCAATGAAACTATAGTTTTGGTGAGATTCTAGTGCTCACCTGACTAGCTACCATTTGCAAATTGAAAATCTACTGTCTAATATATTCCGGTAGATGCATTTGAGAACCAGTCATATTATAGATGTATTATATTCACCGTTTTCGACCACTTCAACGTTTATGATCAAGCGAGATAGTGGTCATATGCTAACCTAATATATCATCACCATCATCATCATCAGCCAGAAAATGTGCACTGCTGAACATAGACCTTCCCCGTAGAACACCACGTGGACCGACTCGCCTCTTGCACCCAACGGTTTCCCGCAATTTTGGACCAGGTCGTCGACCCATCATGCGGGGGGTCTAATACATTACGTCTTCCAGTTCGCTCCCACTCGAGAACCTTTCTTCCCCATCGGTTGTCGGTTCTGCGAGCGATGTGGCCTTTTTTTCCCGTTTGGTAATCCTCATGGATACCTCTGTGCTGCGGGGGCGACAGAGAGGTTATTCCAGATTCCTACTGGCTAAAATCCCACGTTTGTCCTCCTCACGCCATTATTTGTCGGGACTACGGGAACTCTTCAAAAGCTTCCGCGGTCCCGACGGCACTGGTCTCCTGGACCTCAACCCCGGCGTTTCATACCTCATATACCTACGCCGTATCTCCCGCACCAGCAGCGCACGCGTGAGCAACGCACGCGTCACCTCGAGCCCGACATCGAGAGTAAACACCCCCGTGTTCACAGCCCGGGCCGAAGCGATGTGGCCTGTCCATTATCATTCCAACTACCTATCAAATAGGCAGAAAAAACGCAAACTTTTAAAATACAAAAGGACCAATGTATAATTCCTTCACCACTATAATTCCTTAGCACGTTCCACATCATTGTGTAGAAAACAAAAGCAAGCCTAAGCCTAAAAAAAATTGTTAAAGCAGTCTGCTATCATGCTCAGAAAAAGTTTAACAACAAATCGATCTATATCAGAAACAAAATACTTTCCACCAAATTAAGCCCTGCAGGGGTCCATTTTAGCACATTAACAACAAAACGTGTTAATGTAACGCAACACGCCACGTTACACTGTCGTTAACACTAACGCAAACGTAATGGGTTTTCTAAATACTGCGTATTGTGGATCGTAAAGCTTTTAAACTAATTTGGAGTAATACAATACTTTGTTCATTGAACCGTTAAAAACGTAGATACAAGTTTTTTAGGGTCTTATATTCATCCTTTATATGCCTACAGTGTTTCTTAAGCCTGTTAGTCCTTAACCTATATCTTGTCTGATCTGCAGCTGTCGCCGATGATTTTGAATATGTTAAAGCTAGGTTAGAACTGGATCTGCTGCCTGTTTTTCTTCGATGAAACAACAAGCCTTTAGGCCATTTTGGCATTCTACTTAGGCGGGCCGGGAAGGGGCATCTTAAGCGGCGATGTGGTTGAAGATGTTGAAATCGCTAAACCTGCATTATAACGAACAAAGTCAGAATTAACGGGATATTTACCATGTATTTGTATTAGACTGTATACTTCTGGTAGTTCTGGTGGATGCATGGACCCAGGAGGATCTATTGGAGGAACTATTCCACCACACATTGCTTTCCTGTAACAGCGCACGCCACGGAAATTCTCCGATGGGACAATTTTTTTCGACTGAATTCACAATTATCATCATACCAGTAGCTTATTTTCGCAAAATGTTCACAAATTATAGCCTAACCTTTTCAGATAATCCCTCTTTCTGCTGGTGAAAACCGTATGGAAATCCGTGGAGTAGTTTCTGAGATTACTCCGAAGAAACACGAACTCAACGTGGTGGAGGACTTTAATCTATAGATACAATATACATACCTACATACAAATAAATAAAATTGAAGTGTCTGTTTGTAATATCAAAATAACAGCTTTTTACTAAATGCATATGAAAGTATATACGTTACATATAACAAAACAACCATTTTTTAATTTTTTGTCTGTCTGTCAGTTTGTTCCGGATAATCTCCGAAACGGCTGGACCGATTTTGACAGGACTTTCACTGGCAGATAGCTGATGTTACAAGGAGTAACTTAGGGTACTTTAATTGTAGAAAAAGAATTAGGGTTCCGCGCAAAAAAAATACAACCCATGAAATCCAATATCTCCAAGCGGCAAACCGCGGGCAGCAGCTAGTTTATAATATATAATGATGCAAAGTTCCCATACGTCCTAGAAAGTTAACAACTGCCACAAGTGTACATTAACCCGGCTTCCGCTGACTTATCGCTTCGGCAGTAAAGAGCAAGTGTCGCGAGTCGTATAGTGTGCTCGTAAAGTCGTGAATGTAGCAAGATGCGTGACAGTTTCACAAAGTTGCTGTATAAAGGGATCTGCTTCTCTCTTACATCTTTCTACTCGTCGTGTGGTCGTTGCGATCTCGCCGCGCGCACTCCCTGAGGAAGAGCGTCGGACACACTCGAAACCTAGGTCGAAAGTATCGACAAATGACGTGAGTTATAGACGGTTTTTTAACAATTGTGTGATGCCACCATAACAATTGCAGTGCCACTCAGAGAAACACAAAGGCCTGCAAGGCACTGTACTGCGCTCGTTACCTTGAGACATTAGGTATTACGTCTTATAATCCAGTAAGACTCCTATGCTCATCAAACCAGAACACAGGAGTCAGAAATGCCTTCACTTATCGTGCATTCATGTGGCCAAGTCTATCATATACCTACTACCATCTTTCATTTAATTATTAATTTTTATTAGTGGTATGACTAACACTTCTGTGAGTGTCCGTCTGGGTTCTTACCACTCGTGAAGTCTGCCGCCAAGCAGTAATGTGCAAGCATTACTGGTGTTCCGGTTTGATGAGCAGAGTAGAGAGTGTAATTACTGGGCTTATGAGACTTAATACCTAATGTCTCAGGGTGACGAGCGCACTGCAGTGCCGCGCAGGCCTTTGTATTTCAAACTTCTGAGTGGCACTGCAATTGTTATGTGCCGACATTATGCTTACCACCAGGCAAACGACCAGCTCGTCTCGTCACCAAATAGCAAAAAACAT
This sequence comes from Crocallis elinguaria, assembly GCA_907269065.1. Taxonomy (NCBI): domain Eukaryota; kingdom Metazoa; phylum Arthropoda; class Insecta; order Lepidoptera; family Geometridae; genus Crocallis; species Crocallis elinguaria. Next base: position 9,447,979 of record OU026076.1, read on the forward strand.
TAAAAAAAACATCAAACTTGATAAGGGTCAATCGTGCAGCGAAACTGCAGCAACCGTAAATAAAAAGTGAAATTGCAGTGGTCGAGCAACAAAATGTGCTAGCGTGTTTCATCTAACAAGCTTGTAGGTACATCAACAGACAGCTCCTACTGCGGAGATACTTCTATCAGGGACTATGGAACTTAATCTACCACGCTAGCCAAGTCTTGGTGCTGCGCTTGTACAAAGCTTCCATACTGTATCAAAGTACATTTATATTGACGTATCGACTCTTTATTTGAACCACGTATTAACTATAATGTAATCTGCGTCTGCTCTGAGAAATGAAAAGGAAACAGCTCCGGAGAAGGAAAATGTGAGAAAAGTAAATAAGTATCCACTTGATGTCATTGGCAATATCCATGATATGATATCTTGTTATATTTTGTATAGATTCTTTGGTACAAGAAAAGAAAGGATAAATACCTAATAGGTACTTAATAGGTCGATGTTAGTATGTTTTTTAGATCTCCGTACCTCAAAAGGAAAAAAGAAACATCAGCTTCAATCGGACACAAAAATCAGCTATTACCTACTTTTTCCAAACCATGCAAACTCCACGGCCTCAGAGGTTGACTTCCAGAGGTCCAATTGCCCAATTCATCGTATGAATAGCAGAATCAGCCCAGTATCTGTCTTTATTCATTTGAAGACAGACTCGAATCGAATTACGTGCGTTTACTTGGCTTATGGGTAGGGTAAATTGGGTATGACGTCACTGGATGTGACGTGCTGATATGTGCGTTACTGTGGAACCTTTCTTCGAAATCTTTTATATTTATGTCTAGTCACTGGGTCTATTTACGCACAAATTAAGGCGGTCCCCCGAGTAAATGACATTCATCGTTCTGTTCTCTATGCACGCAGTGTCGGCTTGCATTGATGTAAAAGAGAAGGAAGTCCGTGCGGGCCACTAAAATTGATTAAAAATCCAAAAAAAGCCTAATTAATTTTAAATTAGATGCTTAATCGAAAATATACTACAACCAAGTTTTTTGTTATTATATAATACGTAAGTCTTGTTAAGTCTATCAATATACATGTATAAACAACAGAGATATTTCATTTCAAACATATTTTTAGTGGTCACTTTGTAATTCTAGTAAATTAAGTAAAAACGTGTTTTGATCACAACAATATTATCGGCAATATGATAAATAATTTCATATATTTTTTTCCAGAAACTCACCTAATTTTGTTAAAATACCTTTTAACCTGAGACATTAGTTATTAAGTCTCATAACCCCACTAATTTCACTGGCTACTCTACTCATCAAAGCAGAACATAGTAATGCTTGCATATTACTGCTTGGCGGCTGGCTTCACGAGCAAATCGGTGGTACCAACCCAAACGGACACCCGCAGAAGAGTTAGTCCTACCTAATGCTACCTAATGCTAGAGAGCATTGATTACCCGCCAAATGCAGCACTTGTTGTTAAGTTGTTTAGTGTTATATATTTTGTAGTACTTCTTGCCTTTCAGTCACAAGTCGGTTTAACTGGTTCATTTTTAGATTTATATCTTTACGCAAGTGAAACTAAGAAACTCATTGCCTTGCAAATTACTTCAAGTTAAGTTCCTACACGTAGTTACGTATTAAGCATGTTTGTATGTATGTATGTATATTGGATTACCCGTGAGTGCTGCGTAATTAGTTTAGGTCGTAACGTTTTTACCATCCTCACAATTCCCTTCAGTGGTAATGGTATTATTACCTTTTTATTCTCGTCTCGTGTTTACAGTTTTGACGAGCTGAAATGACGGTGTTTTTATTATTACCGGTTTTTAATTGGCTTGCAACGTAAATGTTTTCGGGTTTTAAAAACTTGACTTAAATTCTTTTGGGAGCAATACTTGACAAAATGCTGACGTTTACTTAGCACAAATCCAACATGGCTGCTAGCACCTGGACCTAGAGGTTTCTTACAGAACATGTTTATTTTCTTGAATGGATAGGAATTCAAAGACAAATGTTGTAGCCGCCTTATTAAATATCACTAGCCTTGGGTCTCACTAGCTTCTGTCCACGGTTTCACCCGCAATCCTACAGGAACAAAAATCCCTTCGAACCGTTACTCCGTTCTTGGGTAAAAGAAGGAGAAAAGAACTGACCAATAAACCAATAAACGAACAAACCTACACACTTTATTATAGTACCTACGAATATGCTCAGTATAATTTCACTGACAACTTTGCTCTTCAAACCGAAACACCAGTTATGCGTACAACGTACATACTACTGCTTAGATAGTGCGAGGAAATCAGTGACCCTCACCCAAACGGACACATCAGTAAGAATCCAGACAGATTCTCATTAAATGCTGAGAAAAGTCTGAGCTTTTCATTCCATCGACTTAGAACTTTGTGAGTCTTCTGTAAAATATCATCATCAGCCGAAAGACGTCCACTGGAAGTCTTTTGGTACAACTAGTGGGGGACCACACTGTAACTTCGGGTTCTTGGTCACCATTTGAACCGTTCTTCCCCTCAGGCTGTCGGTTCTGCGAGCAAGGTGGTATGTCCATTGTCATTTCAATTTACTAGAGCCAAGGCGCTTTCGTTTTTCCACGGATGTTCTCATTCAAGATTTTATCAATAGCGAATTCAAATCAATCAAGATAACGAAATTTTCTACGAAAATGCTACGAATTGCCTATAACAAACTCGCTAGACGCGCAAAAATGAAAACCGTTCAACCAAGATCCAAAGTAAACCTAATTACCGAAACACAGACTTAAAAAGTAGATTTAACGCTTCTGTAACCTTCAGATTTGATTATTGATGTTGATTGATATTGAAATAGCTAGGGAGACGACAAGACGTGGGTCGAGGGGCTCGACCCGCGTCTAAGTTATAAGAGGTAGCGGAAGAAACCTTTTTTATTATCTCTCTTCTTTTATTTGAATACCGCTTGCTGAATTAGAGTGGAACAAAAAATAGAGACAGATCCATTAATGGACCAGTGGATTAGAGTGGAATAGAGCATTTTATCGTGTAGTCTGCCGTCAAGCAATAGTGTGTTGTTTGAAAGCTCTTCAAGGCAATTCCATTAGGTTGGGTGAAAGTTATGCTTACCATTAGGCAAACGACCTCATAGACTAATTCTTCTCACGTAGTTTTTAATTTAGTATAAAACTCCTCAAATTCTACGAGACTTGATCTGACCTGTAATTTTCAGGGCTGGTCTGAGACAGACAACTATCAAGGTTAATATTTATATATGTAAAAGAAAAATTAAAAATGTGAGAAAGCGTAACTATATTGATACTCACAAAACAATGACGTATAAGTCAAAAGAAATAATAAAACCCAGAAGCCTCGAAAACAAAACATATTTTAGGGTGACCCCAAAAAAGCTCCAAATGCGTTTTCATATGGTTTCCATATTAAATGAATTCAAACAAATAATAACGTGACATACGCGATACAAACCGTTTAATGTCATTTAATTCGATAGTTAACTACAAAGTTTCAATTTTTTATACTTATAATTTTGTAAAAAATACTTCTTGTTTGATACCACATCCGCTTGTAACTCGAACTGCATGTCGAAAGGCACAGCTTTATTAAACGCGATAGGGCACGTCATATCCGATCTTGCACCCTCAATGAAATATTTTTATAGGAAGCGCACTTACCGTCATCTTTCTGTACACCGGTTGTTAAGTTTTTTTTTCGCGTTGTTACAAATAATAAAAGTTAAAAGAGATAAAAAAGACTTGTCGTGCAAAAGCATGACTTTCAGTGTTCTCAGATATTTTGGTTTTACAATTAGAGTAAATCAGCTTCTAAAAGTTCGCAAGTAGAAATGGCAATGGGCAAGCCACATTGCTCATGGGGAAGAAAGATTGTCGAATGGCGACCACGAACCGGAAGACTTAGGGCAGCTCTCCACTGGTTGGACCGACGACCTGCCGTGCTATTCTCTAAGTACAAACATCCTTGCAACCTCGACTACATCGTTGTAACAACGACGAGTTTATAATTTGGTATTCACTAAGCTAAAAAAACTGCAACTAACGCTTCTACTATGTTGACGGCGCTTAATGGAACTAATGTTTGACATTAGTTCTGTGAAATTACGTCGACGAGCTAATAACGCTTAGTGAATTCTAAAAAAAGTAACGTTGTTTGCAAGGACGATATGGACGATGTTACATCCGTGAGCTCATCGACGATCGCAACGGTGAAACGTGCTTTAGAGAATAACACGGCTGGTCAAAACCGCGGGGAACCGTTGGATGCAAGAGGCGAGTAGCCGATCCAAGTAGCGTTCTATGGGGAGGCCATGTAAAACTTTCTTAACCTAAAAAATTTGTCAATTTTTTAACCGAACTCATATATAAAACTGTTCAGGAATGCCTAATTACGACGAGTTCTCTTCAACAACTTATAAGAAATCATCCAACATCTGACCCGGCCTGAATCAGCTTTAAAGCAAAGAAATAAGGTCCAATTTCGCTATTTCTCTAGGAATTAATGAAGCGCATGTGCTGACAGTGCTAATCTATCTAGCTAATGAGCGGGCAGTGCCGGCGGCGACCCTTGGCAGGAGGGGCTAGATACAGATAACCTTCGTTGGAAAAAAGTTGGTAAGTAGTCACCGCTAGTTGCCACGATAGTGAAGTGTTGATTCTGTCATCGCATACCTAAGAATTAACTTTAGTAACGGGATATTTAGGTACCATGTATTTTATTTGTTTTGAGCACTCGATATTTCGCCACTGTTGCAAGCGCCATGTTCGTGAACATTTTTTTTAATTTATACTTGGCTCTTGTAACGCTTGTGTTAGTGAACATGAAAGTTTAAAAACTTATATATCATACCTAAACCTAATTTTAGTTTCTATTTCTCTTTCTAAATGAGAACATGAGATAGAGGTCGAATATATTTTAGACCTGTCGAATTAATCCACTTGCTTGTGTCTAGTGTAATTTTAACGGAAATTAATCTAGTGGCGTCTACTGTATCAAGGATGGAAGATATTTTGACAGGTCAAAAACTAAATTTTATTTGTCAAACATCTTCCATCTCTTTCTCATGTTATGTTATGGAAGGAGAGAGAGCGAAACGCGTTGCAGTCACACTGGCAGTCTGTGATTGCAGCAAATGTCCCTCACCAAAAGCAAAACTGCGAATTGAAAACCTCACTAAAACTAAACCATTATCGCATATAACAATTTAGTGATAGAACGCAATTTGTACTAATAACAGTACATCGGTTAAACCTTCGAAATCCGCAATTACTAACGAGGCCCGTAACGAGATTCTAGGGTTGAGTCAGTACCTACGTGACTCGATCCCAGTGGCTCGGAAATTGAGGCACCAATTTAAATTGGGATATTGTATTGTAATTACTTTTGGTTGGGTTAAATGTTAGAGATCGTTTAGCTACAGTGGCGCTTGCCATCAGACGAATATCCTGCTTCACTTAAGACAAGTGACTAAGTGTAGTTACTATTTTGGGGGTGGTTAAAGTAATTTTTATATACTATTGGATAGCGACACGAGCAGAGCGTTTGCCTGATGGTAAGCATAAGCATAACGGCAGCCCATAACAACTGCAGCACCATTTAAAAGTTAGAGACGCAAAGGCCTGCGCGGTACTGCATTGCGCTCGATACCCTGAGACATTAGGTATTAAGTTTCATAAGCCCAGTAATTTCGCTGACTACTTTTCGCATCAAACCGGAACACAGTAAAGCTTGCACATTACTGCTTGGCGGCAGACTACACGAGCAAATTAAGCGGTGGTACCTACCCATCACTCGCAGAAGAGTTAGTCTTAGAAATGTTGATGTTGGGTACAACCATTTTTTTTTATATATGTATTTCTTTTATCAACAACCAACTAAATTGTGCTATTCATAAAACAAACCTAATGCTTTCGTATCCACACCTTTTTCTCAGAAAAATATTAAAAATTATAATTAGTTTCTTTTGTCGTAACAACTAAGTCGTGTACCTAAGTAATTAGTTTCTGACCGTACAAGGGTCTAAAGCTAACTCATATGGAGGATAAACATGTAGAAGTAGAAACTGGGTCGTACAGTTTTACATAATGTAATTACTTTAACCCTATACACCATAAAAAACACATTACGTACCCTTACTCACTTTTAAAATTACACTGACAATGTTACCTGTATCATCATCATCAGCCGGAAGACGTCCAATGCTGAACATAGGCCTCCCCCATAGAACGCCACTTGGACCGACTACTCGCCTCTTGTACTAAAGGTTCCCCGCGGTTTTGACAAGATCATCAGTCCACCTAGTGGAGGGCCGTCCTACGCGTCTTCCGGTTCGTGGTCGCCACTCGAGAACCTTCCTTCCCCATCGGTTATAGGTTCTGCGAGCGATGTGGCCTGCCCATTGCCATTTCAACTTGCTAACTTTGAGAGCTATGTCGGTAACTTTACCTGCATAGAACGTTCATAGTCATAGTAATTAGTAACCGAGGTCCCTTACATCTAGACAAGACGCGACACGACGGCGTGGAAAGCAATTCAGTATCATTATCAGCCTCTTACGCTCCCACTGCTGGGATACCGGCCTTCTCTCAGAGAGAGAGGTAATGGCCATAATCCACCACGCGGGCCCAGTGCGGCTTGGTGGATGTCACATAAATTTTCGCCTTCACCTTAAATTTTGTGGTGTTTGAACATGCCAACATCCTGATGCAACCATATGTACAATACAATACAAAAATTCTTTATTGCATACCAAATGAAACATAAAATGAAAAAAGAAAAAAAGAACAAATTACGGTAAAACAAACGGCGGTCTTATCGCTATAAGCAATCTCTTACAGTCTTATGTAGGTCATTTTCTATAGTGATTGCCTGGCTAGCTACCACCCTCTAGTTAATCTAGGTTCAGCGGCGCGAGTACGGAAGTCGGTTCGATAAATTTGTCGAACCGAAAAACTCGACAAATTTATCGAATGTTGCGAGTACCGAAGTCTGATCGTAAAGTATTGTAGTAGCTCTATATTCTCTTTGGATTCGACCTAGCTTTTCGATAACTTTTGTCGATTGTTTCGAGGCTCGATAAATCCCACCTTATCGATTTGAACTGTCAATTTTATCGAATATTATCGAATTTTATCGACCCGAATAGATCCGTACTTGCGCCGCAGATCACCATCTTTAAGAAGATAAGGCGAGATAGTGTCCAATGGAGCATCTATGGAGTGTAAAAAAATGGTTAACATGTCTCATGTATCTATCTCTTTATACTAATCGTTTGTTTATACTTTATTTAGTTTAGTACTAATGCATAATTTAATTAATAATGACTAAATATTCGCACTTCTATATAACGGTGAATAATTTTATGCAAATAAATTAATATTGCCCATATTTACGCTAATATTTGAAATTACCCCAAAACCATTCTACATTTGTATTATTTAAGTATTCCTAATGACATTCTACAGGAGGAGCCGAGATCGCGGATTGCATGGTATCGCTCTAACAAAGTGCTTCCTTATAGCCGGTAATTTTGTTCCCAATTTGTCTTGAAACCTCCTCAGACAATGGGGTCAAATCGGACCCCATGGGGAAAATTTCGTCACATTTTTTGAGTCTGTTCACAGATGACGCCTACTAAACGGTCGGGAATTCCTTGGGTTTCAAGAGAGGGATGAGATTAATCGAAATTGAGGCTGATGACGACTCTTCGGATTCTTTGTAGCTTGTTTGATAAAAACAATGGTTGATGAAAAACAAAGGCCTGCGCGGCACTGCAGTGCGCCCGCTACCCTGAGACGTTAGGAATTAAGTCTCATAAGCCCAGCAATTTCACTGGCTACTCTGCTCATCAAACCGGAACACAATAATTCTTGCACATTACTACTTGGCGTTAGACTTCACGAGCAAAGCGGTGGTAACAACCCAGACGGACACTCGCAGAAGAGTTAGTCCTACCACAAACAAATACACCAGAAACTTCACATTATCGAGGAAGATGCATGCACGAGGAACAGCTACACATAATAAGGCACATAATACATATATATGTCTATTTCCTCACTCTGTAGCCGGCTTCAGCAAAAAAACCATAAGATAGATATTTTCAGACGTGAACCTATTAACCCTAATGCTTCACCGTCTCTGGCTACCCTTTTCGAGCAGATTGAGATTGATCGACTTATTTGGTCAAGAGTTAAACTAGTTTTTCTTCCACAACGAATAGAGTTATCCACTCACGGGGCGCGTCGGAAGATAAATAGGATGAAGATATTTCTATAGCAAGATGGTCACTTAGCAGTGTAGCATGTAATGTATCTGATACTGTATCATCTACAAGTACGACTTGTCCATGGTCACCGCGTATTGAGCTACGAGCCCCCTGATCCGCAGAGCTCGCGACGATCTGACGCCGATATTGACTCCTGCAACGGTGGCTAGTGCTGCGTTCATGTTTATTTTATAACTAGCTTCTGCCCGTGGTTTTCACCCGCATTCTCACAGAAGCCGTGTACTTTTCCGGGATAAAAAGTAGCCTATGTTACTCTCCGGTCCCTAAACTATATCTATGCCAAAAATCACGTCGATCCGTTGCTCCGTTACTGCGTGAAAGAAAGACAAACCAACAAACACACTTTCGCATTTATAATATTAGTAGGAAGTAGGATTAGTAGGATATAATAATAGTAGGATTAAATATTATAGTAGGAAGTAGGATGTAAATATGTTTATAAATATTTTTTACATGTGATACGTTATCGTAACTCTGTTAAACCGGTCTACTGATGAAAACCTCCAAAGCAGGGATCCAATGTGACGACATGATTAAAATCGCCTCGTTGCCTACCCAAATCGGACATTTGAGGTGTCGGACTCGCATTTATTAAGGCTGGAACGTTAGGCCGGAAACGTACTGGAAATGTTAACGCGTTCGGCTTTTTATATAGACAAATAAAATAATGCCGAACAGTAACATACATTGAAGTGATTATGCTTCAGTGGTAATGGCGTCGGAGGCCGATGGATAGGTCAGTGGTTATAATCCTTATATACGAGTACAATAACTTTGGGTTTTCGTTGAAGGAAAACATCGTGACGCAATTATCATGATGGTATGGTGCAATTATCATTTTCCAGTGCTCGTCTTGCTAACACCCTTAAGAGGCCCGAGACGTATGTAATTCGAATTTGAATTATTTCTATGTCATTGGTTGGTGAGCCATTAAGCTTTTTTACACTATACGACAAGTTTAGAAAATTGTCATATAAATGTAGGCAATCCCTACTCTCAGTGTGCGTACATCCTAATCTTGTTTATTGACTTGTTAAATGGTTTCAGCTGATGAAAGGGCGTGGATTCGCCCTAATTCGTATTAGCATGCAGATTTGGGGCGCGCTTCCAGCTTTACCTGACGAATTAATTAAGCACTATATTGGTATACATAAATTAAAATTAAATGGCTTAAAACGTGTGAATAGGAGCACTTCATCTCTAACCTTGGGTGCTGTAAGAGCTGGCTAAGAAAATGGCAGCAACATGTCTCTCAGTCAACTTATTTTTTTTTTACAATAGGCTTACGTTTGACCTCAATCTCACCTGATTATCTACAGCGATCCCCAAGACGTCTGCCAAGCGTGCTGTATTATACCAAACACCCTCGTAAGCGTGAGAGGCGTCAGATGCCTGTGTTTAGGTGTGGACGTTTTTAAACTCTCTAAAGGATGTCCAAGTATATCGTTATGAGGCGATTATTGTGTTTTTTTATTTTTACAGGTAAGAATCGTGTACCTATAATTTTCGATCGAATCGATGACGAGCAAAGTATTGCGTAAGTTGATTTCTAAATAAGTGCTGATCGAGGTTTACAAATGACTTGACAGCTCCCATAATGTGGTTGTTAGGGGCATACTGCAGAGGGCCTGATGCTTACAATTAGGCTCGTTTTCCAAGAAAGTTAAAAAAAACCAGAATGTTGCTTTACTACACCATCAGCGGCGCAAGTACGGATCTACTCGGGTCAAAAAAATTCGATAATATTCGATAAAATTGACAGTACAAATCGATAACACCCACTTTATCGATATCGACCGAAAAGATCGGTACTTGCGCCGCAGTTCTTTTACCACGCCGATCACTGCAAAAAATTCACTTACATAGGAGCCAAGCGGACGCTACAATATTTTGCTGTCCAGAATTGGTTCCGACGGGATTTTATGGACAGTTATTGGACACACAAACTTTATGGATCGACTGAATGATTACCACTGCAAATTCATGATGAATACTTAATGCAATTTCGGCCGTGTCAAATTATTTTTAATCCAACTTGTGAAATATACACGTTTTTAATCAATGTATTTGTCAAGTGCGAAAACAAACGATCTTGTTAATATTAAATTTTTGCACAAGTAAACGCAATTTTGGACGCTAGGTGGTAGAGGCTCTTCTACGAATGTCCTGTGTCCCTCTAGGTGGGTACCATCGCATTGCTCATGCAGTCTGTCGCCAAGCAGTACTGTGTTCCAGTTTGATAAACAAAAGAGTCAGTGACAGTACTGGGCTTAAACGTAATACCTGATGTATCAGGGTAACGAAAGCACCGCAGTGCTGCGCAGGCCTTTGTGTTTTAAAGTTCTGAGTGGCACTGCAACTCTCACAGGCTGGCGTTATGTTCACCATCAGGCAAACGACCAGCTCGTCTTGTTGTCCAATATAGTTTTGTTTTGTTAGTGGGAGGACTAACTCTTCTGCGAGTGTCTGTCTGTGTTGTTACCACCGCTTTGCTCGTGAAGTCTGCCGCCAAGCAGTAGTGTGCAAGCATTACTGTGTTCCGGTTTGATGAGCAGAGTATCCAGTGAAATTACTGGGCTTATGAGACTTAATACCTAATGTCTCAGGGTATCGAGCGCACTGCAGTGCCGCGCAGGCCTTTGTGTTTAAAAGTTCTGGGTGGCACTGCAAATGTTATGGGCCGGCGTTATGCTTACCATCAGGCAAACGACCAGCTTGTCTCGTTACCAAATAACATAAAAAAAAGAATATACAAAAAATAATTAGTCCATTAATTAACCACCAGAATCTTTATTTACATAAATCATTTAAAATTATTATCAACAGTAATGGTTTTTATCTTGAATCGTTAATTACAACTTTTTTTTGCCAATGTTTTTAAGGCGTATATAGCAGCAAAATAGCTTCACTTAAAAAACTTTTTAGCAGAATCAGATGAGCTTCTGATATTAGAAAAAATATATGTCATTGTTCATCATATTATAGATAATCTTAATGTGATCAAAAAAAGGTTTTTACAAAATGTACTCGATCAAAATTACAAAGGTACATCTCAAAAATATGTTTGCTATAAAATATCTCTGTTATTTATAAATGTATATTGATAAAATTAACAAGAGTTACGCATTATATAATGATAAAAAAAACTTGTTTGTAGTACATTTGCCATTAGGCATCTCATTTTGAATATTCACGTTTTTTTAATTTTACTCAATATAAGTGGCCCGTGCGTGCCAACAGGACAGAATCATGAATGTCATTGACTCGGGATAGCACCTTAACATCTAATGCCAGTTCTGGCAATAAAACAAAACTTTTTATGACATTATCAAAATCAGTATCGTATTCATAAAAAAGTCATAAATAAATTTTTAACTCGATTACTCTAAAACAAAAGCAACAAATCTGATAAAAAAGAAAGCTTCAACAACTCTCTTGAAGATTATAAAACCACCTGTTTGAAGCGTCCTAAAAGAACTAGAGACGGAATTGTATTATCGATAATATTTTATCATTAGCAGAATTATTTTTAAACAGATTTTCAATACAAAATAGCTTTTAAAAAAGCGGTAACCAACTGCGGCGAAGATTTCGCGATATATAAAATTTCATACCCCATTTTCCAACCGTAGGGGTGGTATTCTTTGATAAAATGTATTAAAGGACTACCTATGAAAAGAAAGAATAATTAAAATCGATTTACAATTATTGTCGGAGAAGTCGAGTAACAACACACAATAAAAATACAGACTAATTAAGAACTTCGTCATTTTTAAATTCCGTTTTGAAATCGGTTAAACACAAGATACAACATCTTCTATCTATTTTTATGTATGTTGTAACATATTTCCTTCATTTATAAACCAATTTGTTTTTCTTTTTATCTAAGGGCATGATCTCAGGAGGGTCCAATTTAATTCCGAATCAGATGGGCTTTGTGAAATCGATTTCCACCATTTTAAAAAACATGTTTTAGTAGGATAGATACGGCATAAGATTGACAACACAGAGAGACTTTTCCCTACCTTGAGTAAGTAGAACAAATGACACAAACCCAATTCCTGCGATTGAATTCTATCGATAAAATGTCGATACTACGAAATATGTCCCATCTCTTACCCTTGAGGAAGATTTATGAAAATCAGCCCTTACAAGTTTTATCATTGGAGATTTCCAAAGTGTCAACTTTGTACGATTCACCGTACCTTTGTTTCTTTTACGCGGAATATACTTTGATAAAATAAAGTAACAACAGAATTGATAAAAGTGTTCATAAATTTTGGTTTAGATTAATACCAGATATTTCTACTAGTTTTGCTCGTGGTTTCACCCTCGTGGACCTTCCAGTGCTTGCTTGGAGGGGTGATCAGAGCCCCACCTTCAACCACACAGAAGCCCAAAGGTTACCTTTAGCGTCAGGTATGGGATACCATAACCCTATTCTTTAAAACCCAGGACTACTGGCTTTAGAATAATTCTACTACCTACTAAAAGCCCGGCTTGATTATATCTACTCGTATATATAGTTCAAAGAAACTAAAAAAATACATTTCTACCTCCTGGCTCTATAGAACCTCGAAACCAAGTGCAATTAATCTATTGGACTCGCCAAAACGAAGCATACAGGCTCAAAATAAAATGATTAACTTCAAAGGATTTACTGAAGAGTTCCACTGTCCACCTGGGTCCATCTTCAGATCAACTCCATGTACCAAATTATTGTATAGTCATCCAAACTACACAATATACATACAAAGTTTCATTAGATTCTATACAATATATTTCAAAACAATATTTCTTAAACCCGACGCTCTTCCTCAGGGAGTGCACGCGGCGAGATCGCAACGACCATTTTTAATAGCAATTTTAATATGTAGTAAAAAATATGCTATGATTAATTTTTTTTTAAATTCTTTTAGTTATTATTTATTATTATTTTTATTTCAATGCGACAATAATTAGAAGTAGTTCCAAGATTCCATTACGTAGTTAGTCAGTTACAAGTGAAGCTAGTAAAAGTTTGTTAAAAAATACCTATCTATAATACCTACTGCGAATATTTCGTAGAACGCCTAGTTTTTGCGTCTCTCATTCCTTTTCGCCTTTTATCATTGTTATTAGTTTTTGTACCATTAAAACTTTTTCAGACGATCCTTTGAGGGCACCTTCTCTTTGGATCGTCGCGCATTGTTTCAATTGTTACTTCGAGTGGAATAAAGATTCTTTTTTTTATTTGTCGAGATTTTATGTAGAAATTACATTACTATAAGGCGTTAGACGGCAATGTAGACGGACCTTGGATAAAGATTTGCCGTATAATTGAAGGATTAGTAAAGAAAAAAAGCATTAGATGACACAGTGAACACACTTATCGGAAAACCAAAAGACACAACCACAACTGAAAAGGTGTTTGTTTATCCAATACTTTATTAACATTAACTATCTGGCAATGAAAGTCCCGTCAAAATCGGTCCAGCCGTTTCGGAGATTAGCCGGTTGTTTTTGTTATAAGTACCGTACTATCATATGCATTTAGTAATGAGTTATTTTGATATTACAAACAGACACTTCAATTTTATTTATTTGTATAGAGTTCACGTCCGAATGCTCAATAATTTTAACCATAATTTGATGCCAACGGTATTTGATAAAACTATTTATCATAACATTACCGTTCGCATCACAGGTAATTTATTAGCAGAACTAAATAAACGCGGTATAACAATGGATACGTTCAGCGGTTTCATATAATTGGACTGCATTTTAGGATGGAACTCCACTAGGCGCTTTGCAGTCTTGTTTTGTTGATAATTACTTCTCGCGCGATGCTATGATTTCACTACCAGTAATATTATGTCCTACTGTGACCCGCGTGGAAAATGATACAGAAACCGTGCATTTTAACGGAGTTAAACATACTCAAAGGACACTCCATTCTCCAGCACAAATTATACCACAACAACACAAAACACAACACAAAAATCACGTCTTTCCGTTGACGCGTGAAAGAAGGACAAACCAAAACACTTTCCCATTTATAACATTACTAGCATTACCCTTGGTTTCAACCGCGTGGATATTTTATCGGATTGATTTATCGGTATTATAACGGTACTAAAACCGGTGTAAAAACTAATATTTACGTTATACCGGTACTTAAACCGGTATTAAAAACTAATATTTACGTTATACCGGTACTAAAACCGGTATTAAAAACTATATTTACGTTAGAGTGAAAAAGCAGGTATATAGTAAAAATGATAGTTAGTTGAAAGAATAATCAGTTCTCATACGCGGCGGGTACCTGAATCGGATATCGGTACTTGCTAGACGGAGTACCGGTACCGTCTGGAACCTGTACCCAAGAACCGGAACCGCTAAGTAACGATGCAAAACCTGTATTTTAGTTACCGATTCCTGGTTCCAGTGTTACTCAGTTGCAGAATGGTCTAGTAGGTGTTGTATCACATAAACACAGAGTAGGTCCTAGTTAAAGTCTTAATACTTTAGTTTTTTTTTAATGTTATTTGGTAACGAGACGAGCTGGTCTTTTGCCTGATGGTAAGCATAACGCCGGCCCATAACAATTGCAGTGCCACCCAGAACTTTGAAACACACAGGCCTGCGCGGCACTGCAGTGCGCTCATTACCCTGAGACATTAGGTATTAAGTCTCATAAGCCCAGAAATTTCACTGGATACTCTGCTCATCAAACCGGAACACAGTAATGCTTGCACACTCCTGCTTGGCGGCAGACTTCAAAAGCAAAGCGGTGGTAACAACCCAGACGGACACTCGCAGAAGAGTTAGTCCTCCCACTAACAAAAGTAGTGTAGTGGGTTTCGACATAAAATCATAATTAATGCAAATTGGGAAGTGTAAAATAATGAGATCAATCGAGTTTAGGTTCCAATTTCATTGATAGTTTAAAACGGATTTAATTTATCGGAACGAACACTGTTGGGATTATATTTAATGCAAATTGATGAATATCCATTTTGTTTAATTAGCGTTAATTTGTAACGATTTTTTTAATGCAACGCCCAAGGTGTGTTGCATTAAAAAAATCCCCAATCCGCAGTCTGTAATGTATGTAATAATGTCAGTATGTAATAATAACAAAAGTTACTAAAACAGACACGACTACCCCAGCCGGGCATCACTCGGGATTATGTAAGGATTCTAACGATACTCCATACATCGAAATCTGTTTAGGCATTTAAAAGTTATGGTGGAATAAAGAAACTCACATACATACATACACGGACCCTAAAAACATTACACTCCCTTTTTGCGCAGTCGTGTTAAAAGCGGGAACCAACTTTGATGAAAATATCGCGATATTTCCATCGAAGTTCGTTCCTGTTCTTTTTTAAATATGTAATAAATTAGTCGTGATCTCGCTAGATGTCTGGCAACACTAACGTCATTTATCCCGGGAATCCTCGCCTCGACCACAGATTAATTGAAAGTGATCAAGGTGTTAGGCGAGATCGGGGCTTAACCCATTCTTGATCTTTGAGTGAGAGCTCAGCTCAGCGTGCCCAGTTTATGCAATATCAATTTACTAAGGATCAAAGGTAGTTACGTTACATGTATAGGTATATCGTATACAGTCTTAGAGTAATTGATCGGTTTATGGACTTGACTTCAGGAAAGCGTTAAGGTGCGGGCTTACAGTACCCCTAGTACGAGTTTTAAAATTACGAAAACGATAATAGTTTTCGTGAGCTCACTAAACTAATAGTTTTCATTGTAATCGGTAGTATGAGTTAACATTTTCGAACGACGTTTACACCATATCGAATATCGACGATCTCGAATGAACGAACTTCATACTGTATATTTCTATCTCTCTTACACTTGGAGAAATGTAAAGAGACAAATATATTTTGCTATTTTTATCTGTTTGACGTTATGTTTATCGTATTTATCCACAGACATTGTATTTATCGTAGGTTAGGACCAAAGAGTATAATAACTATCCATGTTAGGACATACATTCTATAATTCTTTATTCTTTAACATAATTTGGGACAATTATTGGAGTGCTTGTAAATTTATTGTTTTATGCAATGCGTTTTATCAATGCACTTACTAATTACATGTAAATAATAAATCTCATTAAAACAAAGTGGTTCTAGATATTTTTTTAAATATTTATTTAACCTATACATTTGCAATAGAAAATAAAAATCTTAGGAAGTACCTTTGTCTTCAGTGTGATTCTTTGAGAGCTCCTGAGATTTGAGTCTCACAGAGGTACGCAAAACTTTTTTTTGTGAGCCGATACCGCTACACAAAGTGAGTGTTGGAGATACGGCTGGGTACCAATAACCGCCGCCTCTGTGTTAGCTCCCGACGCTCCTCATCACGACGGTCAGCTTCTACAGCTTCCGCAGCTAACCGCATCGCAAAATTCCGTCTTTTCATCATAGTTTCCACAAAAATCACAAGACGATTACACGCTCTCACGACGATTTAGTCAACGAGTAACAAAACTTTTTAAGTTTTCGAAAACGTCTTTGTTTACTACCGTCACCGTGTCAAAGTGGCAACTCATACTGCCCAAATGCAAAATACTACTCGAAAACTTTTTTCGTTTTCGAATACTACGATTCGAAATAGCTCATACTACCGATTTCAGTTCCTCGAAGTTTTCGTTAGGGGCGCTGCACGTAAATGTATGAGAGCAAACGATACGAAATGTAGTATTCGAAAAGTATCAAAACTCGTACTAGGGGTACAGGCCACCAGATAGTAGGACCGTTTTGTTTTTATATCGGGTAATCTCCGAAACGGCTGGGCCGATTTTGACCGGACTTTCACTGGCAGATAGCTGATGTTACAAGGAGTAACATAGGCTACTTTTATTTTGGAAAAAGAATTAGGGTTCCGCGCAAAAAAATAAAAACCATGAAATCCAATATCTCCGCGCGGGTGAAACCGCGGGGCAGCAGCTAGTCGTGCATAAAAAAACCCAGCGCTCACCGACGCGACGTCAATAAATCACAAAACGTTAGCTCCACCAATCACAAAACCCGTTCTTTTCTCACAATAACAAGCAGCGTCCTCTCAGATACCAGCGCTGGCCACAAAGATAACCCTCGTATTATTGAGAGCGCTCGGTCCCCGTGGACCTAAGTTTCCTAGGTTATTCCTCCAGCCAGTAATGGTGTTTTCTTGTTTGGTTTTATTTGTAGCTTTATAGGTTACATGAAATCGGTATTTGGTTAGCTTTAATACGATTTATGTAAGGTTGACTGGTTTATAAAAGCTTTTATTTGTACCTATTACGGTCGTTATTTATGTGTGTATTTGAGATCTATATGTATACTAGATGCTGCCCGCGGTTTCACCCGCGTGGAGATATTGGATTTCATGATTTTTATTTTTTTACGCGGAACCATATTTCTTTTTCTAAAATAAAAGTAGCCTAAGTTACTCCTTGTAACATCAGCTATCTGCCAGTGAAAGTCCCGTCAAAATCGGCCCAGCCGTTTCGGAGATTGCCCGGAACAAACAGACAGACAAAAAAGTTTAAAAATGGTTATTTTGTTATAGTTACCGCATATACTTTCGCATGCATTTGGTAAGCTGTTATTCTGATATTACAAACAGACACTTTAATCCACAATCTTTTAACATAGAATGAACCTCGCAGCCTCGTAACCATCAGGTCGGAAAAAGAGGCTGTGAGGCTTTATCAACCGGTACCGTAATCTGAAATCAAGCGTGGAAAGCCTCGGGCGGAAGGCTAGTCTATTCATAACCTGGGTTAGGCAACAGGCTCCCTGATTACATCCCGGTGGCATAACGAACTGTCTGGTTACGCAACCCCGTCTGATAAGCTTAGCGAGACACACTGCTATAAAGAATGAGCAGTAAAATAAAAATATTTTTTTTGCTCTTTTGGATTACAAGACGAGCAGGTCGTTTTCCAGATGAAAAGCATAACGCTAGCCCATAACAATTGCTTGGAATTGTTATGGGCTAGCGTTATGCATTGCTACACAGAACATTTAAACACAAAGGCTTACGTGGCACTGCATTGCGCTCGTTACTCTGAGACATTAGCTATTAAGTCTCATAAGCCTAATAATTTTACTGACTACTTTTCTCATCAAACTGGAACACAGTAACGCTTGCACATTACTGCTTGGCGGTAAAACTAACTAGATAACTTTTAAACGTAGACGATTCTAAAACGATGGGTAGGCAGGGTTTGGAAGTTTAACTGTCGACTACGTATACGTTGTATATTTTACAATTAACCACGCTTTAAATAATCTTATATAAAAAAGTGTTCGCTTACTTTTGAATTCTTTTTTTTCAACAAATACATGGCACAGTAGTTAAAATGAAAAATAAATTATGTACCTATATTTACGTTGACTGACTTATGTTTTGTTCATAATTAAATATGTTTTTTTTTCTAATACAATAACAACTAGATCGAAAGATTGAGGTAAAAGCTAACGGTCTTACCACAAAAAGTATAGCACGCCCTAAACCTGTGTTAAACAGCGTTTAACTCCCAAACATGCCTTAGTCGCGTGTTTAAATATGAGCAACCACAAATCTTGATTTAGTATCTAACCGTTATCTAAGTTACATTTCTAATAATATTAGACGATTGTCTTTAGACACTGTCTGGCTAAACAGGCAAATTAACCTGAATTTTAGTCCATAGCTTATACTGAATTTTATCAGAAGTTTAAGCTATATGATCATCATTTATAGGATGCAGCGAGCTTTAAAATCCGTTTGTTCATGAGTTGAACCTAACTAAATTGTTAAACTTCCGTTCAAAATGGTTCGTGAACTTCGACCAAAGTATATAGCAAAAACGGAAAAATAGTTCAAGTTTGCCGAACTCTGCGACAGTGTGTACGTCGCTGCATGCCCGATAAGCTTTATGTAAGCTCGATCAGCCGGGTTACACAATGCCACGCCCTTTGCAGATCACTGCTGGATATCTATAGCTGTTTACAGAGGTTAGTTGCTGTGTTCATAGGATTATCTTAGCTAATTGTTTACGTTTCCGTATCTTGATGGTTTGAATGGCATGGGGTACGACAGTCAATTGTTTTTATGGCTATATTTAACCCTGCTCGCGCACGAGCTTCGCCCTACAGCCACAGTAACACAGTATTGGCCTTGCGTCTGATGTTAGAGACGATGCGGTCGACGATGTAGCATTGCCCAGAAGGTACCTCTTCTCTTGAAGACTCCCAGATTGTAGTGTTCAGGTAAAACAGATGCCGGCAACGAGTTCTACTCCTTAGCCTCGACATATCAAGATGCTAACAGCATACCCAATTACAATTCAAAGTTCCTTCACAATGTCTCCGACACACCGTCCGGGCTTCACTGCAAGTTCCAGGGACGTCGAATGCCTACCGACTTCCGATACCATGTCAAATTACTCTATTGTGCTGCAACAAAGTTACTACAATTTTCTCGTGAAATACTGTATTTCTGTCGGGAATATTGTAGTTATTTGCTAAAGGATTTCTTTGACTACGTGTTGTATTATCATGCTTTCTACCCGGTTGCAGAAGGAAAGGTGGTTAGTGATTTTCCAGCATATATGTGTGTAAGTTAGTGTGTTAGTGGTAAGACTAACTCTTCTGAGAGTGTCCTTCTGGTTTGTTATCACCGCTTTGCTCGTGAAGTCTGCTGCCAAGCAGTAATGTGCAAGTATTACTGTGTTCCGTGTTAATGAGCAGAGTATCCAGTGACATTACTGGGCTTATGAGACTTAATACCTGCATGATGTCTCAGGGTAACGAGCGCACTGCAGTGCCGCGCAAGTCTTTGTGTTTCAAAGTTCTGGATGACACTGCAATTATTATGGGCCGGCGTCATGCTTACCATCAGGCAAACAACCAGCGCGCCTCGTTACCAATTAGAATAAAAAAAGAAAGTATGTATGTCTATTTCTTTGCCACGCTATATAAGCGTAAGTAAACGTGGATTTTAATCTAGGACGTGTCATTAGGTTCATTTTAATTATGGCACTCCCACAATACATACAGTATAATTTCTTTTAATACAATACATAAAGTATACGCGTCACATGTCCTCGAATTCTTTTTTATGATTCTAGAAAAAGAGCTTTTACTCATGATGTTTTCCGTCGCTGTTTTTAAAGCGAGTAAAATCTGGAGCCGGTTCGAGCCGGGATTTGGACGCTAGTGCGTCAGATTTCGCTCGACCACACTCGCTCTATATGGTATATTCTTGTCCATTTCAAAGCTTGTTTCCAACAAGACATGTAGCAAGACGGCAACTTTAACAAACTATCAAGTTTCGACCAAAAACTTTCCTAACTTCTCTTGACATAATAAGCTGAGTTACTCACATAAGAGCGGGCTTATGGTTGGCTCACTGAGGTCCGGCATAAAAGGAAGCGAAGAAATGTACAATTGAAAATAAAGAGCATATCGGAAATAGTACTTACTCTTATTTATATAATTATAAAATAATTACGTAGTGCAGCAGAGCTTCGTGACGATTACTATAGACCGACACGCGCGGCTACCAGTCGGAGCGTCTGCGTGTAGCTCCGGTAATGAAGAGGTACCGAATACTTCGAAACCGGTCGGGCAATCATCTTTTACTACGTAAGTGAATGATTATAAATAAGAGTCATATTTACGAAAGTTTTAATCAAGAAGTACCTACACTTATATCAAAATGTTTTAGCGTTTCTAAGAAGCCCAGCTAATAGCTATCGGGAAACGGGGTAAAGGATGAAGATTCAATAAACGTTTTAACGTAAATAATATTAAATGTGGAAGAATCGATGACTTTCTTTTTATCAGGTTAAAGGAATAACTCAAAATGATTCAAAGTTCTGAGTAGCATTATAATTGTTATGGGAAGATGCTTACTATTAGGCAAACTATTATTATAATTAAAATTATAAAAAAAATCACTAAGTGTCGAAAGCGTTTAGTCTGGTTTTCCGTGATGGAAAGTATTACTCACAGGGGAAGCAACCCTTAGAAAACGCTTACTGCTGACTTCCTCTAAACTCTTACAAATTCAGCTGCATAAGGTAACTATACGCAAACTGTCGGACCTGGCTTCGAAGTTTCAAGTCTAGAGAAGTCTTGAATTACTTGGACCTCAGGTTTCACGTGGCACATACTTGGTAATTATTTAGGTAACTGATGAAGCGTTGGGACAAGTCCCAACGCTTCATCAGTTACCTAGCTACAAGTAGCATGTGTCATATTTAGGTCAAGATCAAACAGATGATACTTAAAACTTAAAACTAAAGAGGGAACTAGCTTCTGCTCGCAGTTTCTCCAGGATGGCTATTTCAGCATGAACAAACTAACATACCAACAAACCTGCAAACACACAGTGTTATATACTATAATACGGATTACTGTCTCATCCGTACATCCGTATTTTAATTATAAACGCGATAGTGTTTGTACGTTTGTTGGTTTGTCCTTCTTTACGCAGCAACGGAGCAACGCATCGACGTGATTTTGGCATAGATATGGTTTATGGACCGGAGAGTAACATAGGCATACTTTTAACCTGGATAAATGCACAGTACTTGTGGGAACGCGGCACGGGTGAAACCTTTATATTGATGCCAGATCTTTCCAGTCCAAGAGCTTAAAATCATCCTGTAATGCATAAGTACATATAAATAGATATAAATAATTAAAATGGTTTTAATTTAGTTTTAATACTCTTTTTCGACAATTTTCCCTACTAACTATTTAGACCTTATATGTATCTTGCTTATGTATATAAACGGTCTTACCACAAAGCAGTTAAACACTTTAAGCACGTGTTAAACAGTGTCTAACCGCTAAAATTTGCCTTAGTCACGAGTTTAAATATGAACAACCACAAATCTTGATTTAAGTAGTACCTAACCGTTGCCTAACTCCATTATATTGTGACATTTCTAAGATTATATAAAGTGAGTAATTTATAGTTTCAATTCCGCGATGAACATTTGTAATCATTATAGACGTTTATCTTTAGACATTGTCTAGCAATGCAGGCGCCTAAAAGATGTTTTTGTGGTAAATCGGCAAGTGTTTTGTTTGTTGTGTTAAATAAATATAAATGCCAAGTGAGAGGCATTGTTTTTTTTTAATTAAACCTCAAATTGGACACTTCCCTGACGACCCCATACATGAATAAACTAGTGTAAAGTTGTCTAAGCACTATAATTAAACGGTGGATCTGCAGCGCAAACTTTCATTATTAATGTAGGTAGAATGGCGGTACACGGGGCTTTGTGGAATTTCTGCCGTGTTTTGTTACGGGTAGGTACGCGTTTAGGGAGTTTTCTGAAATGTCTAACGCCTGTTTTGAATACCGGACATTTTTTCGTCAAACATTTCTTTCCATTAGTTAGAGATATTTTTTGTTTTTTATGTTCTTTGGTAACGAGACGAGCTGGTCGTTTGCCTGATGGTAAGCATAACGCCGGCCCATAACAATTGCAGTGCCACCCAGATCATTTGGCTGATAGATGATCAGGTCAGTTTCTCTGATACATGCTTGCTTATACAGCAATTGATAACGTTTGCAGGGTCCATTCCTAAACGAAAAAATAACTTTCGGCAAATGGGACAAATACTTTTGCCCTAAAAAAGATGAAAATATTTGTTTCGTATCTGGGTATTACGGGAATTGGAAGTTATAGGAAGGAAGTGATTTTTGGACGTTATTAATTATGATTTATTAATATTATTAGTCATTTGAAACAAAGTCTGTATTCCCACTATACCAGCTACAGAAATGTCTGTTTTGAAGTTCACGCTACGTGTAACACATCTGGCGTAAAGGAGAATATTAAATGCCAGAGATTATTTACTGAATTATTGCTTAAAATTTTGTAGTTCATTATTCTATTTAGGCTACTGCGATATCTATTATTGTATTTTATTCTCAAAGGAAAACTTACAGCTATGTCTAAAGAATCAACACAATAACATAAAATGGAAGCCTAATTGCAAGTTTTCCAAATATTACTGACGAACAGCTAAGTAACTTTTCTATTACGACACCAGACAGTCTAGACAAAGTGACTTTCTACAATCGCTATCGACTAAAGGAATTGAACAATATCACCATGGTTAAGTAAGTAAACGGTAACTTAACGAATCCTTATTTTAACAATACACAAACTTTGGTAACGTTGAAGCAATTTTACTATATAGCGACTGCAGAATTAGATTTGCTTCGAAACAAATGCCATTAGTCTATAGGCCACATGACAAGCAATGTACACGTATTATTTCGCCAAAAATATATTGTCTAATATTTTTATTGTATTGGATAACGAGACGAGCAGGTTGTTAGCCTGATGGTAAGTATAACGCCGGCCCATAACAAGTGCAGTGCCACTCAGAACTTTGAAACACAAAGGCCTTCACGGCACTGCAGTGTGCTCGTTACCCATCCAAAATAGTTCATGCAAATCCGTTTAACATCGACTCAAGACGTCTCAAGTACACGTAAAGAGGCAATATTACAAAATTGCAAAGCAGCGGATTATGCAGACACTTGTACTGCTATTTCATAAAACTAGATGTCCAAGAATATTGCAGGAGACAACAATATAACCTAATTTAATAACTTCCGGAACGCAATAAGCTCTACCGCCGCGGTGCTACCTCCGAGCTTGCTTGACATTAATATGCTCGTGAAATCTGCCGCCAAGCAGTAATGTGCAAGCATTACTGTATTCCGGTTTGATGAGCAGAGTATCCAGTTTACTGGGCTTATGAGACTTAATACCTAATGTCTCAGGGTAACGAGCGCACTGCAGTGCCGCGCAGACCTTTGTGTTTCAAAGTTCTGGGTGGCACTGCAATTGTTATGGGCCACCGTTATGCTTACCACCAGGCAAACGACCAGCTCGTCTCGTTACCAAATAACATAAAAAAACCTTGTCAATTACTATCATTTTAGACTTTAGTCGCCTAACCTCTCTTGAACCTAGTTCATGGTTGAACTGGGTTCGAAATGGTTGGTAAGTTCGGTCCTAAAAGGGTTCCAAACTCTATGTGCCCAAGACCTCATATATGTCGATATGATGACCCTACGTATATCTTCATATTCCCAAGCTAATTCTGAACGTCTAATGGATTCCGTTAGCGAAGGAAACCGCGACCGGATGTAACAACGTACCTACACTAAATTAGTACAAACTAATAACTGCTCAAGAGTTCGGTGGTTTGTACAAAACAGCTTTTTGGTAACGTGGTTGAAAAGCGGTTAGCAATATCAGTTGATTGAGAGGTTATTAGTATTAGCAAACAAGTAGCATATGGTTGATATAAATATAATAAATATGTATAATAATCTATACAAATAAGTAAAATTGAAGTGTCTGTTTATAACATTAAAATAACAGCTTTTTACCAAATGCATATGAAAGTATATAATATAAATATAGCACATATAAAAAAAACAATTTAAAAAAAAAATCTGTCTGTCTGTCTGTTTGTTCCGGGTAATCTCCGAAAAGGCTAGGCCGATTTTGATGGGACTTCCACTGGCAGATAGCTGGATGTTATAAGGAGTAACTTAGGCTCATTTTTATTTTAGAAAAAGAATTAAGGTTCCGCGCAAAAAAATAAAAACCATGAAATACAATATCTCCGCGCGGGTGAAACCGCGGGCAGCAGCTAGTTATGTATATACTAACTAAATTTCGTTTTATTTGCGGATTTTGTTTGTCCTAAATTGACCAATGTAGATATTTGACTGTTATTTATCTTTTTTTCTTTTATAGCAAAGTAGCTACTATTGTAGGATTCTAATTAGAAAGAAAGAAAGAAAATACATTTATTTCCGGACAACACAACATCACATCAGATAACAAATAACACAAAACACAACAGAATTTAAAACTAACATTATACAATGTAATGTTGTGATGTCAGGAAAAGGTCCCGACTCAGCACCTAACTAAGGTCAAAGACCCTAGTCACTGATTTTCAGTCGGAACCCATCATGACATCACGAACGAAAGGACGACGAAAAAAAAAAATTAAAACAGTATAAAAATAACAACAATCAACATATCTAAAATAATACATATAATAATAAAAAAAAAAAACAGTAAAAATAAAAAAATTCTACAAAATACAAAATAAAAAAAATAAATAAAATAAAATATCAGAAAGTAATCAAAAGCCACAGACCCGTCCAAGGAAAACAATTGTCTGTGGCCTTCCATCTAACTTAGTGGAGCATGACCACAGATAACTACTAGCTAGAGTCATCTGTGGCCACTAAATATTTGTGCCGTGCAGTGTGCCATTATGTATCTATGGCAGCAAACAAATTCAAACAAAACATAATTTGTGAACAAAACTGAAAACAAGTTCAAACCAGTCACCCAACACAATGGTGATCGGTATCGGTAATAATCAAGAACAAAGTCCAAAAACTTAATCTATGACAACAAGGCTAACAAATGGAATACCTGCTCAACAAGAGGTAAGTTATATACTCTAAATATATTAGCTTAAAAGAAGACAAAGGTCATTTTACCTGACGCAAGCGTCGGAATCCTAAATCTAGTGTGATTTCAAGATCCTTTTTTTTTTAAGGTTTTTGAATAGACACTAGATGTAGCCTCATACGCCTGCTAAAAGTTTTAATTGTTTTCAGGTCACGAAGTGGGGGAGGTAAAGAGTTCCAACAATGGCTTGCAGCAAATCTGAAACTACCTCTGAAAGCCACCGTTTTGTGCTGAGGCGTCAAAATTAAGTACTGAGATGCTCGAGTATGATATTTACGCGCCTCATGAGCCCATTTCAGTTTGCGAAACAAATATTCAGGCTGATTACTCAGAATGACGCCAAAGAGCAGAGTAGCAAGATGCAAATTTCTGCGTGGTGCCATTTTCAACAAGTTAGCTCGATTTAGAAAGGGGGTAATGTG
The DNA here is from genome assembly GCA_907269065.1 of Crocallis elinguaria. Lineage (NCBI taxonomy): Eukaryota > Metazoa > Arthropoda > Insecta > Lepidoptera > Geometridae > Crocallis > Crocallis elinguaria. The sequence goes on from OU026076.1 coordinate 9,474,228, forward strand.
AGCACGAGGAGGCACAGTAAAACAGAAGCGAGCACAGGCATTTTGAACTCTCTGTATGAGTCGCTCAGTTCGAGACAATAGGCAAGGCCCATAAACTACATCTGCATAATTTAGCTTCGACAAAACAAGCGACTCGCAGAGGCTTACTCGAAGATCCACACTAAGGTATGGTCGAATTCTATAAAGAACCTTTAGTCTATAGAAACAATTCCGTACAGCTTCTTCCACATGTTTCTCAAAATGCAGGCGGCTGTCCATAATTAAACCTAGATTACGGGCCTCAGAAACACATTCAATGTGATCATTTAAGATTGCAATCAATTACTGATCTATGTACAGACATGGTAAGAATAACTTCGTTAGTTTTCAAATTCTTACCTTTATCAAGTAAGTACACTTAATAGTATCTACATTTTGATCTTACGACAATTAGCAGACTACTTTATAGAATATTAGTATTTAATGCAGTGATAACAACGGTTACAATAGCATTCACCTTTGACCAATGTCTAGTTTATATCAATATAACCTTCTTTTTTAATATAACCTTGTTTTTTTAACGGTCAAAGTCAGTCCCCATTTATTTTCCCTTTCTTCATAAATCTTATTATAATAGAATCGATATCGGGGTAACGCAATACTGGCATAGACTAGACATATAGGTTTAAGTAAGAAGTCTTAACAAAAAACAACTACTGCTACAAAAATAGACCTAAGGTGACGAACCTTTTCTTACTATGACTGTACATAGGTGGGTTGATTTCACTACCACTATCATCATCGATTCAAAATTCAGTGCAGTACAATCGGTTTGTTTTTGTCTAGTCACACTTATATCGAGCTCCAAACTTTAAGTTCAAAAGTGCACCATAAAACGAGTTTAACTACTTTCAGATCTCATAAACTCAACAGCCTCGCTAAGTGACACTTAAACCACTTAATGCCAACTCTAATCCGATGACATAAGTTTGATCATTCGACTAACTTCGGAATGAGTCAGTTAAATTCAGATTATAAAGTGATTCGTTACTTAACTGAAAGTTTGGAAATGTTATTATATTTTAATAGGACGCTTTTAAATGTAAACAAAGTTAAGGTTAAGTCAAAGGGCTTAGACAAAGTCACTTTCTTCAATTGATAGTAGAAAAGTTAGAAATGAATGGAGTTAGAAAAGTATTTGTTAAATCACCATGTGACATAACGAATCGATATCTCACGTGGTAACTTTTTTTTTATTTAACGGGCTAAATGCCTTTATTAACTAGCTAATATATAAATAAACACTACATCTAACCTAGCCAGCTACAAAAACAGTTGGATAATCTACAAGCCCTAGTAGGCCTATAGATAAATCTTTTTGTCAATTCGATCCATTATTCATTATCTTTTCTATTATACATTACTATTACAGAAAGTGACTACCTACAGACCCCAAGTTTAGAGTAGGGATTGTATCTATTTATAACACCCGTCTTTCTCCCCGAAGCTATCTTTTGAGAAAGATGAGTCATTGGAATGTCCTTCAACTTAGAAATTTTATATTAATTAAAATGATTTTTCGGCTTGACTACTTGGTAGAAAATTTCAGGGCATTAAAGATCGACTCAGTGGCTAGTTCATAATACTTTTATTGTATACATTTCGTAAATAATGTCTTGGATTTACACAACTTAATTCCTGCATCTCCTTTCTAAGATCTATAGGCCAGAATTTCAAAGAAGCCTGGGCGCTTCTTTGAATTTATGGCGACATGTAGCAATCGTAGATATTTCACTTTTACGCACGAAGCTTTGCGCTTCCACATTCTTTGATTTGTTTTATAGACATACAAACACATTACTTATACACCAACACCAAAAAAAAGAATATATTTTAAAATTTATTTCATTTATTCTCGGTTATGTTAAAATTAATACAAATTGTTTTATACACACCCAAAACAAGAACAAAAACTAAACTAAAAATTCTGATATTCACAGTCAAAGTTCGCAAACATTATGTTTTATAGAAAATATTTCACAAACGTTATATTCACAGAATACCCATCTCCAATTTGTAACAGATGTCTACAGGCAGTTACAAGCTCCTGTCTGCCATAAAAATATATTGCGAAGTTAATAAAGAGGAATGTACTGTTCGTCCCGGATTCCGGGCGACAGGGGGGCATGAATTACGTATTAAAAGGTGGGTAATATCTAATAGTGTGATGTAGACCGATCGAATACTAGTTGAAACCATTAAGCTTTTTACATTTACTTTTTTTCTGTGTTACAAATGTAACGAGCACAGACTATCTATAGCTAAATAACTGATTCATTCATTCACTAATAATTCAATGTTGTTTGCCTTCAATGTCATTGCGATACTTTTACTATTGTCAGCCCGAATGTCACTGTCATTACGAGTGACAGCTTTTTCACTTTTTGGTTGGCTATTCTGACGGACTCATTCTTGAACGAGGCGCCTTCGGATAACGACTAAGGTTGGTGATATTTTTATACTAGATTTTATATTTAAGTGATTCTGGGATGTATTATAACTATATTAATGAAATGCATCGTTTAATTTCATCGTTTACCCTCTGAGATGGACGCCTGTTACATCTCAGAAGTGGGATATGGACCAACAACCCATCAATTCTAACCGCCCACAAACGGCATAATTGAAATAATTATTATAATTGTTCGTACCCACAATAAAATAGGCATGAAATACTGTTTAATCTAATGAGGTATGTGTAACAAGCATCAGTTAATCGCAAACCTAACTGCCAAATCTCGGATGATTTTGGATTACTGTTGAATTTAGAAAAAAATATTTTTTTTTGTCTTGTATTATTTTGTTTATTGCATCAATTGGTGTGAAATATGCTTGTTAGTCTAAAGAATACAAAGAAAAAGAGTGGAATCTAATAGCTAAACATGATTCGTGACCACCATGTATGAGATGAAAATGGATTAGGTCAGGACAAAATTAATTTTCAGAATTTCGAAAACGCAACTATGTATCCATTTCAATGTTTTGAAATAAAACGTCAGTAGTTAATTTAGAAAATATTGTGATATAATTTAGTGGCCAGTTGCTTCATAATAATACGTAATAGATGTTTAATTATTGTAATGCGTCACAGTCATGTGTTTTTGATAAAATTGACGATAAATGTTTTGGAGTTCCAGAAAATGAGTGACAAAGACCTCGATACGGATCGTCGGCGAGTCGACAGTCGGTCCCGTGCATCGGACCAATTCCGGCGGCACAGCGAAGCGTCCCAAGCCCGAAATCGAGACCAGCGTGACAGCGTGCAGCGCAGCCGCAGTCGCAGTCGACGACGTGACACCGATCGGCGACCACGACGGAGTCGAAGCCACAGTACGGTGCAAAATCATCGCCGCAGTCGCCGTCGGAGCCGCGATACCAGCAGCGTGCGTACAGTTCGTGAGCAGGAGCGCAAAATTCTACATGAGAAAGATAAGTTACGGCGACTAGAAAAGAGGTTAGATAGGGACCGCGATAGGTTAGCTGAACGGGCACGGAGTAGGTCGTATAGGCGCATTGAAACGCCCGAACCTGGTCCTAGTAACGTTGTCCGGGGAAGAACACTTACTGATAATGCTGATGTCCAAAATCGTTATTCTGTGTCACCAAGAAAACGATCTAGAGATTGTCATAGTGATGAGAGTACCAATGATGTTAAGAAACCTAGGCTCATGACGGAATTTTTCGAAGAATTCTTAAGTGTGTTGAAGTCAAAAACAGGGGATCGTGAATCATTTGCTTCTATTAATAATGTAATCCCCGAATTTGATCCAATGTCAAAAGAACAGACCGTTAGCGTTTGGTTGGACAAGGTCGATGAATGTTCGGAAATCTATAATTGGAGCGACAAGCAAACGATTCACTATGCCCTACCTAAACTATCTGGACTTGCTAAGGCCTGGTATCAGGGCTTACCCTCTATTAAGCACACTTGGTTAGAGTGGAAGACTTTGTTGAGAGAATCGTTTCCGGCAACTGAAAACTACGCTGAGCTATTAACAGAGATGCTTAATAGACGGGTCCGCCCTGGTGAGTCTTTTGAAATATATTATTTTGCTAAAATAAATCTACTAAATAGATGTAAGATCCTTGGGAAGCAAGCGGTGGACTGTTTACTCTACGGAATCGATGATAGAGGGGTAAGAGTGGGTGCTCAAGCTGCTAAATTTGATAAACCTGAAGATGTTCTCGAGTTCTTTAAAACTATAAAATCGCATAATAGGTACCTGTCAGACTATAACAAAGACTTAAACCGAGATAGGCGGCCTGTAAATATATTACCATCAAATAACAATAGTTCATCAAAAGTATTGAGACCCGTTCAAAGCAACCTTAGAAATAATAATAACGCTAGAGAACCCATCACTTGTTTTAACTGTCAGGGCATTGGACATCCTAGCTTTAGGTGTCCTAAACCAGTCATTAAATGTACCACGTGTAATTTTATAGGACACGAGTCATCGCAATGTCCAAAAGGGAAAGACCCAATAAATATGTCCAAAGACAAAAATGTACTTGAGATATCGGTCGACGAAGATACCAACAGTAAGTACAAAATTAGGTTGAGCATTAATAAGGAAATCACGGTTTGTCTCGTAGATTTGGGAAGTGAAGCGACACTGATTCGTAAGAGTGAGGCTCAAAGGTTAGGGTTAATCTGGAAGGAAGTTAACGAGCCATACTTAAGAGGGTTAGGCAACATCCCATACTTACCTTTAGGGCAAGCTTTTGTCGACATAGATGTACAGGGTATCGTAGAAAAGGCGGTTGAGATATTCGTCGTGGACGATTATTTGATAAATTGCAACATCTTGCTTGGACACAGCTTTACGGAGAGACCGACTGTAAAGATTATTAAGACACCCAATGAACTGACATTTGAACGGGTAGAGTATGATCATAATCTAAAGTTACACCTCTTTGCAACCAGTAACTTCACAGTCAATGTTGGTGAAATGGCAGCTATTTCTGTAAAGTCCGATAGTAAGAGTGATGGTAACATTTATGTTAATGGATCCGTAAGGGGTAGCGTAGGACAGGAGTACTATCTCTTACCAGGAGAATATCAAATTCACGATTCCCATTGTAACTTGCTAGTTCAAAACGTCTGTGCTAGTCCAGTGCAGTTCAGAGAGAACGCTCTCATTACTCGAGCACAGTTCATGGGGTCAAGTAGAAACATCTTAAAAATATCGGACAAATCGATTCCACACCATCTAGCTATGCCAAAGTGCGGGAATCAATTATCTGATATTCAGAGACGTAAGTTTGAAGAACTATTGGATAACCATAAAGACTGCTTCTCCACAGGAATGCACGACTTAGGGTTTACTAACGAAACTGAAATGGAGATTCATCTTAAAGATACCACCCCAGTAGTATACAGACCATACCGGTTGCCATATTCTGAGCGCAAACTGGTTCAGGATATGGTATTAGATATGATGGACAATGGCATCGTGAGGGAGTCTAACTCCCAATACGCCAGTCCAATAGTTTTGGTTAAAAAGAAATCAGGGGAAAAGCGTCTTTGCGTGGATTACCGCGCCCTGAATAGTCGTACTAAGCGTGACCACTACCCTCTACCTAGGATAGATGACTTATTAGACCAACTCTCGGGTCAATATTTATTTACGTCCTTGGACTTAGCCTCGGGCTATCATCAAATAGCGATATCAGAGCAGTCCCGAGATAAAACCGCATTCGTCACGCCCGATGGGCAATATGAGTATAACCGTATGCCTTTCGGCCTGGCGAATGCACCATCCGTTTTCCAAAGGACAATTCACAAGGTATTAAATAAGTCTAAGGTCGGATATGTGGTTATTTATATGGATGATATCTTGATACCGTCCAAATCATTTGAAGAAGGTCTAGTACGTCTTGCAGAGGTACTTGGTCTCCTACGAGAGGCAGGTTTAACCCTGAAGATGGAAAAATGCAACTTCTTCCAGGAAAAGATCGATTTCCTTGGGTTTGAGATAGACAAAGATGGTATTAGACCTGGCATCCAAAAGACAGAAGCGGTTGCAAAATTTCCCGCTCCCCAGAACCAGCATGAAGTGAGAAGATTCCTCGGACTTGCTAGCTTCTTCAGGAGGTTTGTAAACAGATTTGCGTTAATCGCAAGGCCCTTGACGAACCTCCTGAAAAAGGAAACACCCTGGCATTGGGGTGAGGAAGAAATGCAATCCTTCCAGACGATTAAGACACTTCTTACGGAAAGGCCAGTCCTCGCATTGTACGATCATAACGCTGAGACTCAACTGCACACTGACGCAAGTAAATTTGGTGTAGCCGGCATCCTATTGCAGAGGAATGGATCCGACTTCTGGAGACCAGTGGCGTATTTTAGTCGTCAAACTCTAGCTGATGAGATGAAGCTACACTCATTCGAACTTGAAACACTTGCAGTCATAAGTGCATTGAATAAGTTTCGCATATACCTTATCGGAATAAAATTCACCATCGTCACGGACTGTAATGCCTTACGCTCCACTTTCACAAAAAGAGATCTTATACCTCGTATATCGAGGTGGTGGATACAATTTTTGGAATTCGACTGTGATATTGAATACCGGCCGGGTGAGAGGATGTCACATGTAGATGCACTCAGCAGAGGACCCATATCAATAGAACCGGAAGAAATTCATACACTCGACATATTGTCAGTAAGTACAGATGATTGGATTTCTACAGTTCAGTCCTCTGATGAGGAAATCAAACGCCTAAAGAACGTATTAGAGGATCCGGAAACAGCTAAAGTAGCAAGCATCCATAAAGAATACACACTCAAGAATGGACGAGTATTTCGCGTCTTGAAAGATGGTGGCACAAGATGGGTCGTTCCAAGAGGCGTGCGTTGGCAACTTCTAAAGACTAACCACGACGACGTCGGTCACTTTGGATTTGATAAGACACTCGAGCGAATTAGGTCCCTGTTTTGGTTCCCAAAGATGCGCAAATTTATAAAAAAGTACGTAGCCGCATGTCTCGAGTGCGCTCACCATAAGTTACCGTCGGGAGCCAAAGAGGGGCTGCTCCACCCAATACCAAAGATCGACATCCCGTTTCATACGCTACACGCTGACCATCTTGGCCCATTCCCACGAAGTAAACGAGGGTGTACGTATATATTGGTGATCGTTGACGCCTTCACTAAATACGTTAGTCTAACGCCAGTACGAAGTACTAAAACTAAAGAGAGCATCAAAGCTTTCCAAACACTCTTTAGTTACTTCGGATCCCCTATACGACTAATAACAGACAGAGGGTCTAGTTTCACAAGCAAGAAATTTAAAGCATTTATGCAGTCTATTGGCACAAAACACATCCTCAACTCCGTTGCAACACCGCGAGCCAATGGGCAGGTTGAACGGTATAACCGAACAATTCTAGCCTCTCTTGGCTCCATGACTCATGGCAAGAACAAGAACACGTGGGAAGAGCTTCTACCTGATGTTCAATTAGGGCTAAATACAGCTGTCCACGATGTTACCAAGAAAACTCCTACCGAACTGTTATTCGGTAGAACAGTAGCTAACCCATCTCAAGGCGTATTAAATAACGTAGTAAATGACGTTGAAGATGTCAATAGGAAAACCATAGAAGACATTAGGTCTGAAGCGGTTGAACGGATCAAAAACAATCAAGAATCAAATAAGAAGCGACATGACCAACGTAGGAAGATAGGTACCATTCTTAAGGAGGGTGATCTAGTTAGAATAGCGAGGGCAATAGTCACGGGACCAGGTCAATCTAAGAAGCTGGAATCTAAATGTCAAGGGCCGTATAGAATTAAAAAGGTATTGCCTAATGATCGATTCCTTGTAGAGGATACACCGTTGACTAGGAAAGGAGCTAGATATGAGACAGTAGTCGCCATTGATAAAATATTTCCATGGATGAGTTTCAACGCCCCTGCTTGCTCTTCAAGTGAAGATAGTGATGAGTTAAATAGTAATGATTAGATTAATAGCGACTAAATTATGAATATACAATGATTAAGTAAATGAGTATTTTCAGATTAAGTGAAGTGATATCAGGCAGACAAGTGAGGATGTTTCGAATCGGGCAAGATTGGCATATGAACTTGCCGCCCATGAGTGGTTCGAAACATTGCAGTCATTGACGGTGTGTCTGTGAAGGAAGTAACTTTCACACCGCATGGCTATAGAATAGATTCAGTGAGGGTGCTGTCAAGTCGGGCATGATTGGCGTATGAACACGTCGCCCAGGAGTGGCTTGAAGCATCGCAGCCATTGACGGCGTGTTGGTGAAGGAAGTAGCTTTCACACGGCATGGCTATAGAATAGGTTAAGTGAGGATGTTTCGAGTCGGACAAGAGTGGCATATGAACTTGCCGTCCATGAGTGGTTCGAAGCATTGCAGTCATTGACGGTGTGTCTGTGAAGGAAGTAACTTTCACACCACTTGGCTATAGAATAATTTAGTTTTAGTGAGGAGGATGCTATCAAGTCGGGCAGGATTGGCGTATGAACTCGTCGCCCAGGAGTGGCTTGAAGCATTGCAGTCGTAGACGGTGTGACTGTGAAGGAAGTAACTTTCACATCGCGCGACTATAATTATATAGGGTTAGTGATTATTTAAATTGAAACTAATAATCATGATGACAGATAGTAGTGATTATGTATAAGTAGGTGAATAAATAATAAACTATAGTTATTATGTCATTAGCTGTTTATTGATTATATTGATAGTTATAATATTGTTGTTAAAGAGTATTTTTTTGAAGTTTAAGTAATTGATCTGAAAATGTAAAATTAAAAACACAGCTATAAAAGTGCATAATATATTATGAATATGATTAAGAACGAAGGGACTCGTTCCTGAAGGATGGCCGACTGTAACGAGCACAGACTATCTATAGCTAAATAACTGATTCATTCATTCACTAATAATTCAATGTTGTTTGCCTTCAATGTCATTGCGATACTTTTACTATTGTCAGCCCGAATGTCACTGTCATTACGAGTGACAGCTTTTTCACTTTTTGGTTGGCTATTCTGACGGACTCATTCTTGAACGAGGCGCCTTCGGATAACGACTAAGGTTGGTGATATTTTTATACTAGATTTTATATTTAAGTGATTCTGGGATGTATTATAACTATATTAATGAAATGCATCGTTTAATTTCATCGTTTACCCTCTGAGATGGACGCCTGTTACACAAATAATTAAAATATATATATTATTTGGAACTAGCTGCTGTCCCGCGGTTTCACCACACGGTTGTTTCGCTATAGGTACCGTATATACTTTCATATGCATTTAGTAAAAAGCTGTTATTTTGATATTACAAACAGATACACGAGAAAGATTGGAGGCTTTCGAGATGTGGTGCCGGCGACATGCGATTAAAGCATGTTTAGGAGTTAAAAAAGTTTAACACAGGTTTAAGGTGTGTTTAATGTTTTTGTGGTAATACCGAATATCTCGGACTGCCAAGACTGCGCGATGGGTATTGTCTTTATATACATTGGTGATAATCCTTTGTACTATAACGCGAACTGGCACACTGACACATACAAATCGTGTTCGCCCCTGTGCTGTATGACGATGACATAATTTACTGAACTCTTTTACTCACATATCTAGAGTTCTCACTATAGTTTTCATTTTGGAACAATTTGTTCCCTTAATAGGTATCTTTCGTTCCAGAACGAAAACTCCGAGCACTCTAGACAATTCCTTCCAGCAAAAGATAAGAGACCGCTGGTTGGCGAAGACGATTGTTATGAGCTGGTAAACCCCAAGGTTCTAGTCCTATCCTGTGGGAAAGTTCTAGCTGTTAGAATTAGTAGTGTAAATATCACATTAGCACTTGGTAAGTGGCGTTAGTTACGAAGCTTCTAGCGGGAGATGCGCCAGGAACCGATAGAAATGGTGTGGATTAAACATTCAGTAAGCGTTTGCAGCAGCCTGAAGCTATACGGCCTGAGTGATAAGCTATTGGCGTTGTAAAAAAAATATTGGACACTTCTGTATGTTTGTTTCCTTTTTTTCGCAAAGATAAGAGCTGGTGCAGTGCGCCCGCTACCCTGAGACATTAGGTATTAAGTCTCATAAGCCCAGTAATTTCACTGGCTACTCTGCTCATCAAACCGGAACACAGTAATGCTTGCACATTACTGTTTGGCGGCAGACTTCACGAGCAAAGCGGTGGTAACAACCCAGACGGACACTCGCAGAAGAGTTAGTCCTACCACTAACAATTACATGTATTATGTATGTTTGTCAATAAATTATTATGATTGTTAGCTGAAGGGACAGTAAAGACCGTATAGCAGAACCATCGTCATTTCTTTCAATGGTGCAATTTCCTAACCAACCACCCTGGTGGATAGTTGGTGGTTTGATAAGAACAAAATTCATAACCGACCATCCAGGTGGATGGTTTGAGTAGTCCGTTGCTAATAAGCGCCATCTATCTTTTCTCTTACTACGTCTACAGTTTTTTAAATCTAAATCGCTAGGAGCTTATACCATGTGCTCTTACGCCTAAAGCGCTCCACCACTCCTGGTTAATATGTTTATTTACTCGTACTAAGTTACATTTGAAGATAGCGGTACGTGAGGTTTTGATTGTAATGTGTTTTAGATTGTTTCTTGTTAGATATAGAAGTTGGACTTAGTAAAATATATATACCTAATATACCTATTAAACCTGTTATATTACTAGTTTCAAGCAAAGGCTTCATTTTTTCCCTAATTTGCTTACTTTGTAAAGTCCTTTTTAGCGAGCATGCCTCGGCTGCGTAGATGTTGTAGGTGTTAGAATTTCATTAAAAAATATGTCATAATTAACGATATATTGTGACTGTAACCGAAGCTGCAATGTATTTCGCTCTTCAGCGTTTTTCCCCACCATGAATGCAAGTTTAGCTCCGGCAAACGAAACAACTCCGTTTGAGGTTTGCACTAATCTAACGAACCCGGGCGTTCGTGAAAGTAATAGGTAGTCTTTAGTTACCATCTCCATGTCGTAGGACTAACTCTGCGAGTGCCTGTCTGAGTACCACCGTCTTGCTCATGCAGTCTGCCGCCAAGCAATAGTTAGGGTGCAACCATTACTGTGTTCTGGTTTAATGATTAGTCAGTGAAATTACTGGACAAATGAGACTGAACGCAATGCGCTCGTCTCGATATCACACTGGATACAAAAAAGTTGACTCGTTCCAAGGCAAACACTATAGAGAAGGAAGGCAACAAACTCAATCGCGGAGTACACGCAATCCTTCCTTCTATCTCGTACAGGAATTTCGTCAGCCCTGCAGGGCTAACATGCGCGCCACGACAAAATTTTGTCTACTGTTTTGTCTCGCACTTTCTCTCGCGAACATGAGACAAATGCACGACATAAGCATCGAGAAAATTTTGTCACGGTGCGCATGTTAGCCCTACTGGTGTCAGAATTTCCCGAAACCATCTAAATGCGCAATTATAATATTTTATTAGCCATGCAGTACAATTATTTAGAGAAAATAACTTTCTATCTCTTCACGTATCTTTTTATCTTTTACTATTTTATGCTTCCAATAAAAATCTCTGGTCATGGCACCTGCACAAAGCTTCATTTATTTTCGACAACTCAATGTATTTCACTCTTCACCCTTTTTTCCACGGTGGAAGCAAGTTTATTTATTCGCACATTGCCGGTAACGAGTAGGTCAGAACATGTGAAAATTCATTTCTGTACAGAAATGGTAGACTGATTGAGCCGCGTTTACGTGTTTACCGTATTATAGATTCAGGTTTTATTTGTTTCCAAAATTATGCTTATTTCCTAAAATTAAATCTTTTGGTTTGAATTTGTTTAATTCAATTCAATTGTTTATTGCATTCTATAATGTTACAAAGAGGTATAAATTAGAATTATATAACAGTTCTTTACTGACCCTGTAGAGCACAGCAATTATTTCTTCTTTCTTCTGTTAGTGGCAGGGCTAACTCTTCTGCAAGTGTCCGTCTGGGTTGTTACCACCGCTTTGCTCGTTAAGTCTGCCGCCAAGAAGTAGTGTGCAAGCATTACTGTGTTCCAGTTTGATGAGCAGAGTAGCCAGTGAAAATACTGGTCTCATGAGACTTAATACCTAATGTCTCAGGGTAACGAGCGCACTGCAGTGCCGCGGGCCTTTGTGTTTCAAAGTTCTGGGTGGCACTGCAATTGTTATGGGCTGGCGTTATGCTTACCATCAGGCAAACGACCAGCTCGTCTCGTTACCAAATAATATTTTAAAAAAATTAGAAGAGAGGAGGATGCCTTTCGTTGTCATAAATTTTTTTAGGTAATCTAAAAAACTTTCATTAGGTACCTATTGAAATATAATTATAATGCTATTTTTCTTTTCAAACTCTTTCTTTTCACAGGTAATTCAGCTGATCCACTCTCCGATTCGTGAGTCTTAAATTCATCAAGAAGCGACATTTAATTAACCCGTTCTACATAATCAACGTCACTTGTTTCAATGTCGAAATAAATTCAAGATTTAGTCAAATACATCTGAAATGAGATCTAGTTGTCAGAATTCCAGATTTCAGTGTTACAGAATACATTTGGAGGGCAGACTTTCGACGAATTATGAGCCGTTGGTACAATTTCGCGATTTGTATAAATGCTCAGTTCGTTATAATTTTGATGATAAGATTTAGCAATTTGTACGATCTGTCGTTACCTGTCAATATCTACTCGCAGTTAGTACATTTTCTTGGTTTGTACAAATTATGACGAGCTGGTCGTTTGCGTGACTTTGTACCTACGACTTTTTAGTATGATTTTAGTAAAGACTGAAACTGGAGTTACAATATTTTTACTGTTTATTGTTATTTTTAATATTTAGGTATTTGTTTCTGTTTATATATGTGCATTTAGATTTTAAGTTAAACAATTGCTAAATAATGTACCTATACAAACAATACAGGAAAAGGAACCCAAAGAATTGGATATGAATATTTTGATTCTGTGTGTCGACCTCACAGAAGTTCTTCAGAAAGACTTCTCGCTTCTCGATCTCGTGTATATCATTCGAAACTTCGCGTATACTTTTGGATAACGAGATATGCGGCTTGTTAGCATGATGGTAAGCATAACGCTAGCCTATCAAATATTCAGCGCCACTCTGAATTTGCATAAAAGAAAAACATTTTCTTAAAATGCATTTCACATTATTTTGTTTCTTTGCAATGAATTTATTTTACAAAGAAAAACTGATTTGCTTTTATTTCCTTTAGATGTTGCGGAATACTTATTGTTTCCCTCACCATTGGAGTACATAAGTCGACCTAACGCATATGGAATTGATGAAGTACCCTTTTCAGATAAAAAATATTCATTGCAATAGTGTTTTTTTTTTTATGCCATAGGTGGCAAGCAGGCAGACGGCCCGCCTGATGGTAAGCAGCTACCGTCGCCTATGGATATCTGCAACACTCTGTGTTTAATTCTAGACATTCCAACCAATCCAATCGACTCTTAAATTCTAGAAATGCATGTAGTTGTAGATATAGCTTTTTCATTGATCTTTCAATCTTCTATTTTGAAAGTTCAAAAGCTGTGAAGTTGTGGTGAAAGAAATGGTTGTTCCTACCTTTAACATGAGACCAGGAAATTATTTCACACATCCAGATGGCAGAGTGCAGACGGCACCGCATAACGCAAGTCTATAACATTATAATGATTACACAACCTTTCACTTTTCATAACCTTCATAAAGATGCGGTTACCATATGGTATAGACCTCTTACAAGATTCATAATTTTGTACTGCAACTTCGACCTTAGTCCTTACACGTAAGGTCGTTTATTATTATAATTAGGTTATTGAAATTAAACGTGGTTTCAGTATCGGATGTTTAAGTTTGCTGTACAATCTTGCGTGTTGGTTTTTGGATGTGGGTGTTCTTATGTACACTTAGTAGGTCGTTGGCCTTCGTTATGCTATCGGGTTATATTTTCTAGAGTTAATTACTAACTATTAACATTACTGTAATACAGGCTAACTAGCCCGCGGTTTCACCTGTGTAGACATTTTAACAGAAAATGTAAATTTTTTCCGGGATAAAAAGTAGTCACTCCGTTGCTCTATTGCAAGGAGTACAAACCAACAAACCATCATTCACCAACAAACAGTAAGTACGGAGTATATGGATATGGACGGATAGAAACCGATACATCAGCAACCCTACGGCGACGCTCTAGGCCCTGCAGTCTTATAGCTAAGAAATCCATGAGGCGATTAGCGGGGAGCCGAATCTCATGTGGGGTCTTTGCAAATATCACGTAATTATTTTTCGCAACAAACCGTGCAGCACTTGTTTAAATTTAGTAAAATGTTTCTCCACTAAAATATGGCTGAATGTATCAAAATAATACTTATTGTGGTTATGCAAACGACACAAAGTAGCACTGTAGCCCCTTTTAGCTGCCACCAGCTAGCTAAACGCGTGACTCGATGAACGCTGTGGCGTACGGCATTAAAAATACGCATTTTTAAAAATCTCACGTTAGATAAGGGAGTGTGGGGAGGGATTCGAGCCAAATCTCACGACTCGCCAAGGGAGAGGGGAGGTCGACATATCGCCAGAATTTCCTCACATAATTAATGGACGCCCCCTAATGACTTATTCCTAAAGCTAAATACAGTCACAGATGATCGAATAGCTGCGAAATGGCTAAGATAATAACATAGTTAATGTTGCAACGTAGTTCCGATTCGCTGACGCGAAATTCCACTATGCCATATGGCTTTATAGATCGAATTACACAACGTATACCCGTGAGAAACTACAGAATATTGTGGTGAATTGTTTTAATCTATTATGCTGTTATTGGAGTTTGAGTTGTACATATACAAAGTACGCTATAAGATAGATTGAGAGGAATATTATCGTTGTCTCTTTCTACAACACGCGTGTTTTAAAAACGTTCGGTTAAAAAAACACGACTGCCCTAGCCAGTGTCATTCAGGATGATGTAAGGATTCTAACGATACCCCATATATCCAAATCTGATCAGATATTGAAAAGTTATGGAGGAATAAAGAAACTCAAATACATACAAACATACATAGGTACATGAAACCTCATAATCAAAACATTACACTCCTTTTTTGTGCCGTCGGATATAAAAGCGCAAGTTTTTCGGGTTTTAGAAGAAAAATGTTAGAAAAATGATTGGATTGGATTCGATTCATATAAATCTGAAAGCAACAGTGTATGTATATAACTCTAACACACTCAATCCTGTTCAGGGACACCATTGCACTAGGATTCCTTGTGTCACAAGTGGTGTCCATGCCTTACTACGCACAGATACACAACTTGACTTGGACACCCAAGACCTGAGAACAAACTGGCTCACGACACAAAGTTTGCCCCGGCTGGGCATCAAACCTAGAGCACCTCGTATTGCAAGCAAGGTTATTACCGACTTAACCACGAAGCCGTTGTTACCTTTTAACCTCACACAAATATGGCAGAGATGTAGCCCAAAGAAATATATAGGGTAACAGTTAAGGTATATAGGTAACCAATAATCTCAAAACGCCAAGTGCTTCAAAACGCTACGACGAGTCCATAAAACAGCAATCAGCAACGATAGAATCACGGGACGACTCTGTCGATTGTCGTCAGTCGTTTCTGAGGCATTCCGGCGTTGTGTTGATAGCTTCGTTACTCGTTACACACCGCACCGTCTGTATCTGGAGTTCACTTGAGTTTTTTATTTTACTAGATAACGAGCCAACCAGATCGTTTGCCAGATACCATAACACCTGCCTAAACAACTGCAGTGCTACCCAAAACGTAACACTACGGCATGCGCTGTACCGCAGGACGCTCGGGACATCGTCACATCTTCAGTAGCCAACTACTTTACAACCGAAACACAATACGCCACTGCTTGAAGGCAGGCTACACGAGCAAAGCGGTTGTATTTACTCAGACAGACACTCGCACAGGAGTTGTATAGTAATTCCAACTGCCAAAAATTTTTTGTAGTTAAAATTGCAGTTAATTTTTGTTTTCACTGACGTTCTTCAACGCCTTTTTCTTGAAGGACCGCGCTGTTTGTCTCACGACCTTTACAACGTCACCGAAAGGAGAGCGCATGACGTAGGTCAGCCCTATAAAATGGTGTATGGCGAAAAGCTCAAGGGCACCGCGTGGACATGAATAACCAACCTCGCCTTGGGCCGTCGCCGGAGTACCGGCGAGATCGGAAAAGAATAGCTCTGCCGCAAGAATGCATCTGTTTGAAGTGGGCTCTAATCTAACTAAAGCTACGTCTCGCGGACCCGAAGTGATGAGTGCTTGCGGAAGTTGTCCAGACTCTAGCTGCCTCGTCCAAATCCGTCGAGAAGCAGAGCAAGAAACTCGAAGGTGGAGAACAACAACGCCGTTGTTTTCAATTGTTTTTAGAAAGTTACAAAGTTACAAAGATCCAGTGAGGTAATGAAACTGATGGTAGAGGTATTGGTTCCAATCAGGTAGTTTCCTACTTGAAAAACTATAGCTCTCTGAAAGATAGCTTTCAGAACTAGAGCATAAATAAAGCGCGAGAAAGTTAGCAATATAAGTAGACAAAAGAATAAAATGGTAGCTCTACAAAGCGGAGCACAAAGGAAAAGCTAATCTACAAACAAACAAGCATTAGAGACGGTGACCGTCGACCGTCGCGCGTCCTACTGAGTGCACTTAGCCACAGGTCGCGGTTAGTGCATCTTTATTTTTATAGCTGATCCGTCTGAGAACCGTTTTAGATGTTCTTTGAGTTATCGTCGGACAGAGGTTTGCTTTAAAAGCTTTATTTTTACTATCACTATAATACTATACAATTTCCAGTTTATTCTGAACTCTCTCGGTTCTTAATGGCTTTCGATGCGGGGTCAACTTAAACTGATCATATTAGTAATTTTTTAGATCAAGTAAAACGAAAAAACATTTCAAACGTAAACTTGTCTTTCTTACTACTGGCCATTTAAAAAGATTTTCATTGAGCATACTTATAACAAACGATTCAACTTTACATCCTGTCTCTAATAATGTTGCACACTGAAAAAAGTTAGCACTTTTAAACCCGCCGCTTTGACAAATGAATACTGAATTTCAACTGCGTAATTGTATTATCCGGGAACGGTGAGGTCATATCAAAATGGATTTGTATTTTTACAAACGTTTGTATAAATTAATTTATAGTTATGGGCAAAAAGTATTCGAGATATAGTTAAAGTAAATAAATCCGCACAATCCGTAATGAATGAGAAAGTGTGTTTGTACGTTTGTTGGTTTATTCTTCTTTCACGGAACAACGGATCGACGTGATTTTTGCCATAGATATAGTTTATGGACCGGAGAGTAATATAGGTTTTTTATTACACTTTTTATCCCCGAAAAATGCACGGTTCCTGTGGGAATGCGGGTGAAACCACGGGCAGAAGCTAGCATATACAAAATTATAAATGCGCAAATTTGATTATTGGTTTGTCGTTCTTTAGTACAGTAACTTTGTATATGTGAAATTTTGCCACAACCCGTTAGTGCTCGTTTCCCTTCGGGGTATGAAATCCTAAAAGCATAGTTTCTAGTGCGAAATAAGCAACTCCGTTTTAAACCAAATGCCGCTATACCAACATTGATTTTCTTCTAACGAGAAAAGGAAACGCAAAATAAGCACACTCTTTGTTCCAAGTCATTACCAGCTACTTTACAAAGATCTGTGATGTCCGTCCCCGGAAATTACCTATTCTCCTTTTTGCGCAAAAGCCTTGGTCAATAACCTCAACTTCTATTTTACAACATTAATTACACCATTATTCTAGGAGCATTGACTTCTAAAAACGTCAAAAAAAGAACGGACCGACCTTGAAGAGGTCACACACTTTTTGCATTGGACAATTTTCCTAAAAAGAATTGAGGTGGACGCAAACCAAAACGTATCTTATGTTGACGGATTAAAATTAGTTATTATTTGATGTATTTGTAATCGTGATATCGCTATTTTTCGGCGAAATAACATGAGGTTGTAATTCGTCGTAACACAAAATTGGCGTTGTCAGATCGTGTGTTAAACAAGCCGGTAACCGTAGGCTGATCGAAAAAGATAGCCGATTCTAGTCAATCTATTAACGAAGCCATCTAAGTAAGCCAGTTTGAAATATAGGTAAACTCTTTCTTGAAACACCATAATACAGGAAATATTAAAAACCGAATATCTTAAAAACTAAGGGTCACAATGGGTGGTCTTATCGTGTCTCATATATAGGTCGTGTCTTATTTAGAGTAGGTATAGTAAAATTACAGTACTGGAATGGTAATCTATGTTCTATCTATTATTATATCATTATATTAGATGCCGTTTACACTAAGACTAGCAGAAAAGTTTTTCAAGAATCAGACGAGCTTCTGGCATTGGAAAAAAATATATTTCATTACTAGCTTCTGCCCGCGGTTTTCACCCGCGTTCCCACAGGTACCGTGCATTTTTTCGGGATAAAAAGTAGCATATGTTACTCTCCGGTCCATAAACTATAACTACTTAACGCCACGTCAATCTATTGCTCCGTTACTGCGTGAAAGAAGGACAAACCAACAAATTAACAAACACACTTTCGCATTTATAATATTAGTAGGATACTAGTAGGATATTGATGAAATTAACAGGATTTACGTATTATAATAATATACCTAATGTCTCTGGGTAACGAGCGCAATGCAGTGCCGCACAGGCCTTTGTGTTTCATAGTTCTGAATTGTCATTGCAGTGTCCTGCAATTGATATGGGCTGGCGTTATGCTTTCTATCAGGCAAACGACCAGCTCGTCTAGTAATCCAACAGATAAAAAAACCTTTTTTTCTTTTTCTGAAAAAATATATCAGACCTCATTCATATTTTCCCCGTGACTTTTAGTTGAATAGCCTTAACACCTGCAAATTCTCACGGACCATTCCCATTCCTACAAATCATTCATCTCTCATCACGAGATCACGTTGCAAAAAAAACCTAATTACATCTGTCATGAAACAATGAACATCTGTCAAGGATATAACGAATCTTCATGGGGTGACTAGCGTTATTTATTTCATTTTCACCCCCTTTCGAACAGAGGGGGCGGGAAAAACTATTATAAGCTAGGGAATAACAAATTGTGGGGTGCTACAGTCAGCGGGCAAGCAAGCGAGAAATTAGGGACTAAGGTTGGGAAAAAAGACAATGGTGTCAATTCTATCATTTCATGCCTAAACTAATTTTAGTTTCGTTCTCTCTCTTTCCAATACATAACATGAGAAAGAATGGAATATATTTTAGACCTGTCAAATTAATCCACTTGCTTGTGTCTAGTGTAAATTTAATGGCAATGAATTCAGTGGCATCTAATTTATCAAGATCGAAAGATATTTGACAGCTCTAAAACAAAATTTAGATATGTCAGACATCTTCCGTCTCTTTCTCATGTTATGCATTGGAAAAAGAGAGAGCGAAACTAAAATTAGTTTAGGTATGGAATGATAGAATTGACACCAATATGTATAATTTTGTGTTTAAAATGACATGACAATTTGTAATTTTTCGTACCCAAAATGCACTTATCTTAGCATTGCGGTTCAACGAGGCAATGCCGCTAGCATGCTGGATACGCTTCCAATTGGTAGGGGGCTAGAAAGTTTGGATTATCTATAGGCCCACATTCGCTTGTAGATTACCTACTGTTTTTGTAGCTAGGTTAGATTTAGTGTTTATTTATGTATTAGTTAAAAAAGGATATTAGCCCGTTGAAAAAAAAAATAACGAACAATGCGTTGACATGTTTTCACATGATTATTATTATGACGTACTTATCTGTTTTTTGTTAGTAATTATTGGCTATTTTCCAGCTCGTTTGTCTCTGAAATTCAAATTCTATATTAATTGTATGTCTCTCAAATTTTGGTTTTAGGACTTTTTGTATGGTTTGAATGACTAGATACTGTTGATTTGATTGTATTTATAGATAAGCAGATTATTTGTTAGTTTCAAGCTTTTGTTTGAAATGTTGGTTAAATTATCTTAGTTTTTAACGTATTCTAGACGCGTTATTGACATTGCGATATTACAATATCGCGAAAAATATAGTGCGCTAAATTAATAAGATGCTGTCTTTTACAGCTATATTTTAGAAAAATCAGGTATAAATATTTTTTCCGCTAATCGCTGTAACTTCGACCGCACCCCAAAGAAAAGAGAAATAAGTCCGGCGGCGTCTTACCACCGGGGGTGTTATCTTTCCAGGGTTGACACTCACCACTTTCAGTTCTTTTGATTTGTTGCACGACGGGTGTGAGGGACTGAAAGCAAAAATATGATTATGATTCCGGGTGATGTGAAAAGTTCTTTTTATAGCCTTTTAACTTGCTTTGTGATACTCTAGCGGTGAGGAGGTAATCTAGCGCCTTTGAACCCACCTTGCAGGTAGCTTTGAGGCCGAAGATTCGGCTACAAATCTTACGCTACATGTTTTCTAGTGCTTGCATGGCTAGCTTCAAACCTCGAGAATAAAATCTGCCGCCAAGCACCTAGCAGTGTGTTCTGGCAGTCATTTGAGATTATGTTCACACAGATTAAATAGCTAACCATTTATACAAATAAATAAAATTGAAGTGTCTGTTTGTAATATCAAAATAACAGCTTTTTACCAAATTCATATGAAAGTATATACGGTACCGATAACAAATCAACCATTTTTTTATTTTTTTTTCTGTAGTCTGTCTGTTTGTTCCGGGTAATATCCGAAACGGCTAGACCGATTTTGACGGGACTTTCACTGGCAGATAGCTGATGTTACAAGAAGTAACTTAGGCTACTTTTATATTAAAAAAGAATTAGGGTTCCGCGCAAAAAAATAAAAACCCATGAAATTCAAAATCTCCGTTCGGATGAAACCGCGGGCAGCAGCTAGTAATTCATAAAATTTAAAAATAAAATGATATTTTTCTAACTCATATGAAAACTATTATTTTTTTTAGTTCTAACTCGTTGTTGACCGTCTATCAGAAAATTGTGATGCCGAAAAAGTGTATTCTATTGTTCACGAGATTCTGTATAAAACAAACTGTAGCAACAAAAAACCAACAGTGTTGTAGAGTTCTGTTGTTATGTAACAACAGTGATTTATGTTTTGACGCAGCTCGCAGTGAAATTGCAGTGGAAATGAACATGAAATAAGTTAAAAAAACTAAATCACTTGATTTAGGATTTTTTAAGTGTCTTGAGTAGGTAAACTAAACACTTTATGATGACCCGTATTGATTAATTATATTATTTTCTTGAGGCGATTATATCAGAACAGTCTTAATATAGCGTGGTGCAATAAATCCTTTACAATGTTTTCCGAAAGTTTAAGTTGTAGGGTTCACACCAATGATATATGCCTTTGCGGCTGCTCACAACCATTGAGCCAACATAGCTCGACTTAAAATTTATTTATAAAAAATAACATACGCGCGAGTAAAAATAGATTATTATTTGCGTACCCTAACCTAACATTTAAATACATGTCACAAACCTGAGGGCATCAAAAATAATTACGTTCCGTTTCGCTCTCCTGGTTTTAATAATATAATTTTACGCAAATTTGGACAGCCCTGCCGTTTAAGCGTTTCCTCCAAGCGTGGCCAGCGTGACAAGTTACACGTAGTGCAACGTCGAAGCAAGAAAATCGCTAGTGCGTAGCTTGCTTCAGTTCCTTCAATAGATGGTCGTTTGGTAATAAACATTTTTACATTATACTATTAAAATTTTCGTGAGTATCACACATTACGACGGTTCCGTAGCTAAGTTGGTAGTAATCCTGCCTGCAAAGCGAGGTTTTTTTAAAGTGCACGCGCAGCCTGCACTCGTAAGGAAGGTGAGGGTCACACTGGACGTTCTCACGGTAATTTGTAGATTTTGAATATTTCGCACCGTTAGACAAGGACGGGGAGCGGGTTATAGGAAAGTGGGAAAGAAATGAAGGATAACATTTCGCCACTTGTCGTTTGTAATTATTACCCATATTATTACGATTGGCGTAAACACCCGGATTAGATTACCGGCCGGGGCAAATTTTGAATAGACAGACAGAAAGACAAATTTTTAAACATTGTGTTTTTGCTATAGGTACCGTATAAACTTCCATATGCATTTAGTAAAAAGCTATTGTTTTTATATTACAACAGATACTTCAATTTCATTTATTTGTATAGATTAAACAATACTCAAAAATTATTCTTTCATTATCGAAATTATGTCGCCGTAAATATTAATCGGCTGTTGGCTAATATCGGAAAACGATTCACGGTACGTTATCGACGCCGTAACGCGTCGAGACGCTGTTAACTGCACGTTAACGTTCTAGATACCTACGTAGTCACGTCTATTGACGTCTTGTGGTGTTACGGACGAAAAATTAGTGATGTGACTTTTAGTTATAGTTTCAAGGGTTTTCTGGCAGGGCTATCTAGTTTCTCTGGCTCTCGACTTACAAAAATGGCGAATATTCTGATCATCACTTGACATTCCTTCTCTCCTTAAAATTGAAACTTTCCATCCAACGTCCCTATCCGCACGAAGCCAATTGTCGGAACACCTTCAGCCCTATCAGTTCGTGACCGGAATGAGGAATTTCGCGATATATTACTTGTGCATGTATAAACAGTAGGATAAGTTGGACGTAATGGGAGAAAGGACGCATGCTTCGTACTTCTTTTTTTTGTTACATTACACTCTACGGACACGTGGTCCATACTGTTATAGGATTAGGTCATATAGAAATTAACGATATAAATAAGAAAAAAAACATCAAAACTATGGTCTTAAAACTAAATAAAAATAAATGTTACAACTAAATTACAAGCCGACAAAAGGATTACAACTGGAGTTGACCAGATACCACAAGAGGCACCCGTTCACGAGTATGACCCATGTGACAGCCATCGCTCTCCTCAACCATTACTGAGGGAAGAAGGCGACCCGCCACACGATGCCGCCGCGAGCAGAACCTTTTTCGTGAGCATGACGCGGACGCTTTGTAGTTAGACATCTAGATAACTCTTTACTGTTATACTAAGAAAAGTAAATGAAAACAATGATTATGAGTTCCATAGAGTTACAGAAATGTAACTCCTTCGAGCCGCTTTTCTTCTGAAATGAAGATGTAAGTCATCATCATTTTTTTTCGTTTTATTTTTGTTTAATTTTTATATCAGGCCAATCTAGCGTTCTCATTATGTAATCAGATTCTATTTGCTAGCCGTTTTTAGAAGTGGTGATACTGTTACTATTTTTATAACGTAAAAATAGGGAGTCTATTACCCATTCACATTATGTAAATAGTTGGGGGTGCGTTTCCGGGGCTTTTTTCATATGTCAGGGGTGGTGATAGGAAGCTGCTGTTAGTTTTTTAACTTCTAACGCAATTTGTAGGAACAAATTTTAAAAAAATCAGAATAGTGGAACATAATTATGAAGAATATTTACGTATCTTCCCGTTCAATACACTTGTGACGGTTATTTGTTATTTTAGCCCCAGGGCTTAAGTTAGCACTACTAACATTGCTTAGGTTTAATTTTACTTAGCAAAGCCTACTTGACCTCGCCATTTTTGCGCCCGTAAGCTTATTTACATAATTAAGGTACGTAGGTTACCTAAGTCAAACATTAGGTCTAGGTTGACAAATTAGAAGCAACAGGTTGCCAGGCCGGGTTAGACGTCCTAGTAATTAGATTTAATCTGTAAAGAGTGGAACACAGGAATACACTAACGAAACACTGTTTAATCATTTTGGGAATTTTGGGATATGTATTCGGGTTCTAAGTGATTGATAAAAATTACTTGTGACATTAATCCTACTAGTCCTACTATCGCACTAAGTATATATAGGTATTTTATAATCCTATCCTAATATTATTAATGCGAAAGTGTGTTTGTTGGTTTGTCCTTCTTTCACGCAGAAACGGAGCAACGGATCGAAGTGATTTTTGGCATAGATATAATTTACGTACCGGAGAGTAACATAGGCTACTTTTTATCCCGGAAAAATGCAGGGTTCCTGTGGAAACGCGGGTGAAAACTGCGGCAGAAGGTAGTCGTACATATGTTTATTTAATCCGCAAAAAGGAGAATTATTCTAATAACAACATCATATAGTAGGTATATTACCATGTAATAAAGTTAGTAAGAATATTTATATACTAGTCACGTCTCATCTACACGTGTAACAGACAGTAAGAGCTAAACATACAGAGATAAACATATATATTATATTATGTCTATAGTATAAAATGACACACGTACAAATTCACTAACGAAGTTTAGTGTTAGTACGAAGCGTGATCGCACTAACCAAATGTGGTGACTTACGTTAACTGTGTAATTGGTACGTTGGGTGAAATTGAAGCGTATCAATTGACGCTGGGCGGTTTGGAGTTGATTTACTGCTTACGTTAGGTAGTGTGACAAGGGGACGCAAACTCAAACAAGATTAATGCGGAGAGCCATTAAACTTTCATGAGCTCTTTCTTGGGGCCCATATGTATAAAGAGTTTGAATTTAATCATAACGTTTGTCTTAATATTGAAAAATAAACATAACCTTCAACTAGAACCTCTGTACTTTTTAGGCAACTGCGTAAAAATATTTAACTATAAGAGTGACAAAAACAAGTGGCTTTCCATTCTTTTCTTTAAAGTACTGAACCCTAGCGATAACTGAGTCATTGTTTATACTACATTTTTTTTATACTATTTGATAACGAGGCGAGTTCGTTTGCCTGATGGTAAGCATAACGCCAACCCATAACAATAGCAGTGCCACTCAGAACTCTGAAACACAAAGGCCTGCGCGGCACTGCATTGTGCTCGTTACCCTGAGACATTAGGTTTTAAGTCTCATAAGCCCAGTAATTTCACTGACCACTTTGCTCATCAAACCGAACACAGTAATGCTTGCACATTACTAGTTCGCGGCAGACTACTCGAGCAAAGTGGATCTTATAAACATACAAAACATATAAATGTTGTGTATGTGTACAAATGAGGGAGTGTGGGCGAGCGGGAACATGTGCGACTTTCAATCTGACGCACCATAGTTCGAATCTCGACTCGGCCCGCACCAATGACTTATATCAAGTTATGTGCGGATTATTCACGCTCACTCTTAAACGCTGAAGGAAAACATCGTGAGGAAACCCGCATGTTCAAGAACCACAACATTCGAGGACATGTGACATCCACCAAGCCGCACTGGGCCCGCGTGGTGGACTATGGCCCATACCTCTCTCTCTGAGAGAAGGCCGGTATCCAAGCGGTGGGAGCGTAAGAGGCTGATAATGAAATACAAATGTGTAAAATAGCAGAGAAAATAGAAAGTATTTCTTAATTGTTTCCATTTTCGTCGACTACTCCAAACTAAAATATAGTTCAGTACAACCAAACAATACTAAATAACTCCCTAAGTGGACTACAATTAATCTTCCACATTTTCAATTCCTAGCTGTCTCTCCTAAAAGCTCTTAAAGGTTATACTGCAGTTTCAGGGTTCCTAAGTCTTAGCGAAGCCAGGGTTGTCTAGAATATAGTGTAAGGAAGATTAATAGCTATTTGGATTTTTAACAGCAAAGATTAATATAAATTCTTGACTTTGTTCGCACGCTGTTAAGTGATGTATTGTAGAACGCAGCTGAGATTATTCTTATACGTTATATTATACAAGCTGTTGTCCACGGTTTCACCCGCGAAACGATTCCAACAGGAACCGTGCATTTTCTGAGAAAAAGTAAGCCATAGGTATGTTATTCGGCCTAAAACTATCTCTGTGCAAAAAACCACGTCCATCCACTGCTATTTAAAGAAAGACAAACCCACAAACACGCTTTCGCATTTATAATAATACTAGCTGTGCCCCCGGTTTTCACCCTCGTTATCACAGGAAACGTGCATTTTTTTGGGATAAGAAGTAGCGTATGTTACACTCCCGTCCATAAGCTATATCTATGCCAAAAATCACGCCAATCCGTTGCTTCGTTACTGCGTGAAAGAAGGACAAACCAACAAATCAACAAACACACGTTATGTACCAAGACACACTTATTGTAACAAGAGTTACATAAAAAAACTCGACTGCCCTAGCCAGTGTAACTCAGAATGATGTATGGATTATAATCGCTGTTCCCGTATTGATGTTTTACTCTCTTCTTCTATCGTCATCTATGACCAAATATAATAAAGGCATTGCCCACGTGTCTGTATTGCAACCTTTTACAGTAAAAAAAATCCTGAAAAAGCTTTGAAACTATTGAGAGAGACTAAGTTTGCCGCAGTGTTTAAATTTTCACCAGTTCCAGAAACCTCTGGCAATTGGCTATTCTTACCGTCAGTACAAATACTGCGAATGTAATAACAACGACATCTGCTTGAACAAATTGTGTATCGTGCACCACTGCTTACAGCTGTGCAGAGAATTTTAAACTGTGTTCTTTTGTGTTTAGGTGCATAGTTGAAAAGACTTCTTTTTCGGAAGGAGTAATAGTACTTTTGGAGTTAGTGCATTATAGAAGTTATAGTTGTACCGTGATAAAATGTGTCAGCGGTGTCGATTCTGTTAACTTGTACCTATGCCTAATTTTAGTTTCACTCTTTCTAAATGAGAACACGAGAAAGAGATCGAATATATTTTAGATTTGTCAAATTAATCCACTTGCCTGTGTCTATAGTACAAATTTAACAGCAATGAATTTAGTGGTGTCTAATTTATCAAGGATAGAAGATATTTGATAGCTCTAAATCTAAATTTAATCTGTCAAATATATGGTATGAAACGACAGAATCGACACCAGACTAAGTAATTATTATTAAGTCCCGCACATTGGGCCATTTAACCCTGCCACTAACGTGACCACAATTTGCAGACAAGATCTTTCATACATTTTTGGTATCGGCGCAAACTGAGCGTTCGACCGGGCCACAAGGCGAGGCAGTGGTGGCGTTTTTGGCTCGCTTCCCGCACACACTCAATTATAAATATCAATTATAGTCATTATAGTCATTATACTCAATTATAGTCTTAAAACTTGTAATGTCTGAATACAAATTTATAAAATGCAATACAATTATTATATTATTAAACATAATAAATTTAAAGTAATTTGACTGATGCAATTAGATTTAAGATGTTGAAAATGTAATACTAACATACTTATAACTTAAAATTGTTAACTGCTAGCACTGACTTGCAAATGCCCTAACAGGGTACATGTACCACTAACATAGCACATACTATATACATAAGATCTAATGCTATAAATACATGTATGCAATAAATAAATAAATAAATAAATAAACGCCAGCTTCTCCCCGCCCGGCAAAATAGGCAAGCGCTCCTTCACTTCTCTCTATTTTGTGGCTACCATTGATTTCGACTAGAGGCTCCACCCAGCCACTAGAGGCCACGTCTAGTAGTTGCGCCTACTAGCCACGCTCGGTGGCACAATGTGCGGCAGGACTAAGACGGCTAATCTATTAAGTGCAGAGTGTCACTATAAGATTAGCGTTATTCACCCGATATATATATTCCCGGTCTTGACAGACAGACAGAGAGACGTACAACGAAGTCAGACTATAAAGGTTCCTTTTTACTTTTACAGAACCCCAAAAAAACTACCCTCTATATAGATTTACTTCTCATCCACTTATGCAAAAACAATTTTGACTCTAACATCAAATGTTTCAGATAACCCATTACACATACACACAAACAACTTACATCAATACTGAATTCACGTACTTAGTCTAAAAGTCTTAAGGATCTAACTTATCTAAGCTAAGGCACGCGACACACTCGCGACTGTGACGCCCGAATTGATGGTTGCGATAAAATTAACGCTTGTACTTAGACGGTAATCGCCCAAACATCTCAGGACTGGGACTTCATTACATGAGGGTAAATCATTAGTTGGTATTACTAGTGTGCATATGGTGTCAGTTTTCAATGGGACAACACCAGGCTTAATTCCTCGAATTCATGGAAAGTGGAGCCATTGTATTATTCAAAATTCTATTCAAATAGGCCCTAAATGAAAACTCATGAAAATACTAAATCACTCTAAGTCTAAAATTCAGAGATTTTAAGCGTGGACGTTTGCTTACATATGTCAAAACTATAATTAATATATAATTTTAACATATGGAAGCATATTGACATGTGCAGTCCACGCTTTTAGATTCATTTTTTAATCTTTTTTTAAGCGACATTTCGTCCCGTATATTATATGTTTATATATATTTAAGACTAGTTTAAGTCTAGCAGAAAATGTTTTTTTGTAAACCATTTTCTGCTAGACATTTAGTCAATTTTCTTTTAAACATACGCAAAGGCTGCCTTCACCAGAATTAGGCAGTTTTTTTTTTCTTTTTTTAGAGCGAGTGTGTTATATTCGCGAATTACTTAATACAAGCCAGTGGTGCGGGGACTGTAACCTGTGTGTTTTATATTATATCCCAATTTTAATAAAAAGCCATGGTCCCACCACTGTTGCCAGGAAACTCCGTCCGTAGTTGTAAACTCATTACCATGCCGTCAAGCTCTAATGTCGTGTATTTGGTCTGTCGCGAGGACGACTAATGAAATCGCCGGAGCGACTGCGAAACGCTTACAGCCTGAGCACTAACTTATCTTTCAGGAACTAGTGATAACTATTCACAGATTTTACTTTTTTTATAAGATCGTGAAAGTGGGTTATGTTGCAAGTCGGCTGACTGGTAGCGAACTAGAACATTTGGACTATCTATAGGCTTGGCTGACAATAGCTTTTATAGTAGTCTTTGTAGAAGAAAAACAGGCATGTTAAACTCTTTTTTATAATCCCATTATACTACTTCCTTCTTAGTTCCTACTTATAATATCCTACTAAACCTACTATCCTACTAATATTATAAATGCGAAAGTGTGTTTGTTGGTTTGTCCTTCTTTCACGCAGTAACGGAGCAATGGACCGACGTGATTTTTGGTATACCTAGATATAGTTTATGGACCGTAGAGTACCATAGGCTACTTTTATCCCGGAAAAATACACGGTTCCTGTGGGAACGCGGGTGAAAACCGCGGGCAGTAGGTAGCTAGTCGGTTTATAAATGACGGAGATAATTGGGGTAATAAACATAAAAAAATACACACCGAATTCTTCATTTTTTGGAAATCGGTTTAAAATGGAAAGAAATTTTTGAGTAACTTATAAGTATAGTTTCAAGTTCAAGTTGGGATATCAGCCTTGAAACTTACCGGACTACCAACTTATCTATCTTGGGGGGTTAAGTTATAGCTTTTCTAAGCACTATTGAAGTTATCTATTCTATTGAAGAGTTTCGAAGAGTTAATTTATAGTGAGACTTTGAATTTGTTTTTTTATAAAACTATATGTGTGTATGAACGTCACTTTAGTTAGGTCTTCGGAGTAAGTACCTATACTTTTGTTACATTGATGACATGTTAAGTAAGGGATTGTTATGTATAAAATAATTTAATTAACAAACACAGGGTGTGAGCCCTGAAGCTTGCAGAGCGTAATTGAAATTAATTTTAAAAAATCTGTATGATGACAGTAATTATGTATTTTATGTTTCATGCAACATCCCTATTGGAAGTTTTTTTTATGCTATGTGGTAATGAGACGAGCTGGTCGTTTGCCTGATGGTAAGCATAACGCCGGCCTATAACAATTGCAGTGCCAGACAGAACTTTGAAACACAAAGGCCTTGCGCGGCGCTCGTTACTCTGAGACATTTTTTTTTTTTTTTTTTTTTAACATGAGGGGAATGCCTCGTTTACGCACACCCCCGCCCTGGGTGCAATGGGCGGGGGTAGTGTGGGACTCAGACCGGCTTCCGCCACCGGCAATACCCACTAAACCTGAACTCACGTGTGTATAGTGGATGATGTGTATAGGTAGAGGTCCGGTGCTATGGATTACTCCATTCCCCTACCACACTAAGTGAGTGGGGGTTGAAGTAAGTTGGGGTTCGTTTGGTGGGGGACTCTGAGACATTAGGTATGAGCCTACTAGTCCATGGAGCGAACTCATCGGTGGGCGCGGCTAAAATGCATGCTATTTCATCTAACATTCGTGGGACAAGGTAAGACTCTGCAGCGATGAGTAGTATGAGGCTAATGCTCGCACATACACAATTACACACTCTCGTAAAGTCGCGACGAAAACCGAAAAGTCGAAAACCGGCGCGCAAAAATGTACGAATTGGCTTTTGGTGCTTGGGGTTTTACGACAAAACTACTGAATGTATTTAGTCAGACCAAAGTTATTTGAAATGTCAATAAACTAAAGCTTGTTATTGTATGTACCTTATTTTCGAGTTTTCGTAATCCTTTTGTAATTTATTTACGTCCAAACTTGCGTTAAAATACGTGCTAAAATACAGATGTTTGAAGGCTCATTACTTTTAAGCCACTTATTTTTTTTTCTGTATAATGAGCAGGCTGACCTAGATAACGAAGAGATAAATCGATATTATTCTTAATTTTGGACTTAAAACGTCAAGTAGTGGAGTAATCACCCAAGTACAGTTGTATGGAGAAATGAACGACTAGTTCGTCCTTAAGTCTCATAAGCCTAGCAATTTCACTAGCTATACTCTGCTCATCAAACCAGAACACAGTAATGCTTGCACATTACTACTTGGTGGCAGACTCCACAAATAAAGCGGTTGTACCAACCCAGACGGACACTCGCAGAACAGTTAATCCTACCACTTAGTAGGTAATGTCTAGAAAAATTATTTTTACAATATTTTCGTTACTCCTTCATCGCAGATTCCCTCATCCCTCTTTGCACACATCACCTGACCCGTAACTAAGCAATCCCTCGTAACTTAATACCCTGGCTAATAATTAAACATAACTTCATACATTTATCGTCTCCCTAAAGTTGAACAATGAATAGACTAGTATCGTGAGCCGTGCTTAGCGAAGTTACGAACTGGCGCCATCTTGGTGTAGAGTTTGACAACTTTGTTGCGCTGCAATTTCCGTTTGATGAAGGATGCGTCGTTACCTATTATTAAACTATTAGATAAGTTTTCCCATCTCTTCCCGTGAGTGTCGTAAGAGCTGGCTAAGGTAATATCCAGGGAATCGGCTGCAACACTATCCTCGATCATCATCGTAATCAACTGCGATCACCAAGAGGTCTGCCAAGCGCTAAAAAATCGGACACAAAACATATAAAATCGATACTTTTACAAACCACCGGCAGAGGTCGTCAAGTAGCACCTTTATAAAGGAAAACCCAACTTACACATCTAAACTACCCACCAAGACAACGTCAACTTACAAATCCAAACAATCCCAAACTCCTACCCTACCTACTGGCATAGTAGAAACAGAAAAGTACGCAACCTTTAGAGTGGTACCGGACGCAGTTTGTATGTGTGCGAGTCAGTACGCTGTCTTGGTAGTTGAGATTTGCCCTTGTTGTGCGTGCGTACTAGAGAATACATAATATACACAACTCGTATTCGGTACCGCTCTATGACTAAGTCTCATAAAGTCAGTTTCTTTTACGTAAATATATCATCAGTTGGAAGATGTTCAGTGCTGAACAATATGCCTCCGTAATAGGCTTCTCGCAGATTTAACCAGGTCCTCGGTTCACCTAGCTACCTACAAATGTTGCTGCTAACAGGAATCAATCTTCAATCTTGTCTTCTGGTTATCTAGACCCGAACCGCAATAAATTCGAACTGCATATTCTGGACTAGATAAGAAAAGAATCTGCGAATCCCGTCGGCAGCAAGAATTTTGAGATGCTTTTATGTTACATGAGATGCATTTAAATACAATTGATTTGACAATAACCTACTTTTCTGTTTTTACTATGCCACTGACCTACTAGGAACCCACCTTACTAACTTCAGGCTCACCTTGCGGTATGGTTGGCCACAGCTTACCCAACAGTTACACGGCAAACAACCACACATGATAACAAACCATAATGATAGTTCAACCCTAGAGCGCACGGCTAAATACGATCGCATAAAAACGAATGGGGTCAAAAGTGCCCGCGCATTAGCCGGGTGCGAAGGAATAAGGCTGCCAACGGAGTGAAACTCTCTACCAGAATCAAATATAAATATGTTTAAGTGTAGAGTGAATTAGCACATCATGGGCAAGTTGCTCAATCTTAGACTGCACCTTAGCTTTGTCATCAAACGAATCAGAGTTAAGGTCAAACGCGAGCGCATTTATAACTGTTTTTTTAAATATCACAATCGTGTATGAGAATGTATATCATTGGTTGAAAATCTGCCATTACTTGTTTACATTATTACACATAGCTGCCCGCGGTTTCACCCGCGCGGAGATATTGGATGTCATGGTTTTATTATTTTTCACGGAACCCTATATCAGCTATCTGCCAATCCTTATTACATCAGCTATCTGCCAGTGAAAGTCCCGTCAAAATCGGCCCTGCCCTTTTGGAGATAACCCCGAACAAACAGACAGACAGACAGTCAAAAATTTTAAAAATGGTTGTGTTGTTATTTGTACCGTATATACTTTCATATGCATTTGGTAAAAAGCTGTTATTTTGATATTACAAACAGACACTTCAATTTTATTTATTTATATGTATGTATACATAGATAGTAACTTAACACTAGATCTTAACTTCTCTAAGAATTTTAACACGCAATAGGTTTAGGCAGAAAAATCTTACACAAGGTGTTGTTGACAGCCCTAGACCCACGGGTTTGGTTAATAGGGCCAATATGCGGTAATGTTCCGTGTTCTACATAATATGTTCGCTATCCACGAGAGGGTTGATTTGTTAGTTTGGGACCGCTAAAAAGATTTGAATATATTTTCTTCTCTTTGTTTTTCTGATATTACTAACCTGAGTTTCAGCTGTAAAGTAGCAAACTTTTAAAAAATATTTTTAAGCAATACTTACTTAATAAGGAATTTCGGACCCTGGGTGCATGATACTTTTAGGTACAATCTGCTATATGGAAAAATTCATTGTTAAAATAAAGCTAGATTAGCAATTCTTTAACTTATCCATTAGTAAATGGGTAATCATTTCACTGTTCACTTTATTAAAATTGTGAATTACTCAAAATCCGTGATGAAAAGACAAGCAGATATACGTATTTATCAGCTGTAAGTAAAGCAATCTACATAAAGATAGAGTGCGAAGATATACTAAACTATTTAATCAATCTAATTTTATATATGCGAAAGTATTTATTAGTGTGTTAGTTTGTCATTATATCACGCAGCACTGGAGCAACAAATCGACGTATATTTTTGAATATAAATAGTTTATGGACCGGAGAGTAACATAGCCTACTTTTTATCCCGGAAAAATACACGATTACTGGAAGAAAATCCACGAGCAGAAGTTAGCAATTTTAACCTCGCTAGCTTCTTTAACTTATTAAAGTACGTAATCAATTGTTTAACTATTATTCCTTCTGAACTCATTTACTGAGTTAATGAAACTTATACAGTATACGTTATGATAGCCTTCCATTACTTCCACACGATTTAAATGTATAGGTAATTGAATTAGTAGCAATTATTTGAGTTTTACGCACATTGGACTTTCACAATACAATTAAAATAAACCGTAAAGGCAGTTAGATGTTTCATGCCTTCAGTAAATAATTACTGTGGCTTTATGATAAGTTCTATTATACAGCTAACTGTTTAATCAATTATTATACTGAGATAATTGGAGAATTTGTAGCTTATTTCAAAACCGCGAATATGTATTTTTGCAACTTTACAAGCTGTTAGTGGTAGAACTAACTCTTCTGCGAGTGTCCGTCTAGGTTGTTACCACCGCTTTTCTCGTGAAGTCTGCCGCCAAGCAGTAGTGTGCAAGCATTACTGTGTACTCCGGTTTGATGAGCAGAGTAGCCAGTGAAATTACAGGGCTTATAAAACTTAAACCTAATGTCTCAGGGTAGCGAGCGCACTGCAGTGCCGCGCAGGCCTTTGTGTTTCAAAGTTCTGCGTAGCACTGCAATTGTTATGGGCCAGCGTTATGCTTACCATCAGGCAAACGACCAGCTCGTCTCGTCACCTAATAGTTTTTTTTTTATTTTGTTAATTAAGAAAGAGAAGATTTTAATTTATAATCATTTATTAACAATTTTACGAATGATTAAACGGATAAAGTTAGTATATATTTTTCAATTGTAATTAAATTTAATATTCGCATGAAAAAATGCTTATTCGCGGTGTTGTAAGACACAACGTACAAGCGGCCATATACGACATTTACGTCAGTATATATGGTAGGTTTCCATCACACAATTAAACAAAGCTTAACCTGTAATGATAATTTACGACGTCATTCGTTCTAATTCCCGTGTTCAACTTAACGCTCGCATATTTTAGGGTTAACTGCCTTTAGGTATAGTACACATACATGGTTAGTGGGAGGAATAACTCTTCTGCGAGTGTCCGTCTGGGTTGTTACCACCGCTTTGCTCGTGAAGTCTGCCGCCAAGCAGTAGTGTACAAGCATTACTGTGTTTGATGAGCAGAGTATCCAGTGAAATTACTGGGCTTATGAGACTTAATACCTAATGTCTCAAGGTAACGAACGCACTGCAGTGCCGCGCAGGCCTTTGTGTTTCAAAGTTCTGGGTGGCACTGCAATTGTTATGGGCCGGCGTTATGCTTACCATCAGGCAGACGACCAGCTCGTCTCGTTACCAAATAACATAAAAAAATACATATAATTTACATAAGAGTTACTCAGATAAAATTGCGTGGTCAGTCCACTGAACAACAATGGCAGAAAATAACAATTTTTTTTAAAATAACAATTGATTTTTTCTATACTATTGGATTACGAGACGAGCGGGTCGTTTGCTTGATGGTAAGCATAACGCCAGCCAATAATAATTATTGCAGTGCCACTCAGAAATTTGAAACACAGCATCGTGCAGTGCGCTAGATTAGGTATTAATAAGCCCAATAAAATCAGTTATTTCACTAACTACTTTGCCCATTAAACCGGAACCGCGCAATGCTTGCACATTACTGCTTGGCGGCAGACTACACGAGCAACGCGGTGGTACCCATCCAGACGGACACTCGCAGAACTTCAGCTATTGCATAACATAAGAGGCAGTAATTCAGTCCTAGATGACTATTTCGACCAAAATATCATTCAACATCAAGTAAGAAAACAAACTATTTTTACTCCAAAAAACATAAAAGATCAAAAATGTTCTTATGTTTATATTCATCGGGAAAATCCGGGCTTATGTCGTTATTCTGGGTTCGTTAAGGATTCCCTTTCAAGGGTTTGTGATAAGCAGCAAGTAGCAGTCGCGGAATCAAAGTACGTGGGCCTGCGTGACCAGTCGTGCGTGGGGAAGGGTTGTCGTGGACATTTGTAAATCTATATTATATCAACGGACAGCATCATAGCTTGCACGCAGGGCGTGCATAATTTTGAGTTTTCATCACGAGAGAATAGTTTAGATCTATTCAAGCGTCGCTACAATGTCGACCGCATCGTCACTTAACATCAGATATTATTACATTGTTATGTTCAAATCCTTGATTCATTTCAATCTCTATTGTAATTAAAATGAATCAAATATTTAATTAGTATTGTATTAAAAAAAAACAAAAAGATTTTGATTTGAGTTCAAAATTTTGTCTGTCTGTCTGTCGTTTTGTTCCGGGTAATCTCCGAAACGGCTGGGCCGGTTTTGACGGGACTTTCACTGGCAGATAGCTGATTTTACAAGGAGTAACTTAGGCTACTTATATTTTAGAAAAAGAATTAGGGTTCCTCGCAAAAAAATCTATTCCATGAAATCCAATATGTAAGTAATAGTAAAGAAATAAAAGGCTTGAAAATAGAAACAAATTCACGGACATCTTCAAATCCGTGCTTAAAAATCCTCGTGAAGTGTGTTGATCCAGTTGGTTATGAACCAAAGGTGCTGCTTTCTTAAATTATGACACGGTTTTTACATCCAGCCAGTGTCAAATGTTTTGAGGTCTCTATGCTTAATCTTTGAGCTAAGTAGAGGCCAGCATTTAAAAAAAAAACATTCTTGAGTACTCGTTAAATAAATAATCCTAATTAGAAATCAAGGTCTATGTGTGATCGCTTTGCGTTATTATTTACTAATACAATCACAATTTCTTAAAACAACAATACACACAAGACAAGAACAAGGTCGGACCCCTAAGGTCGCGGTGACCGAAAGTGAGAGTGCCTACCGTAACGAGGCCGCAAGAAAGCCGGAGGAAGGCCAGTAGTACAAGGTCGTGGTTGACGTAACTCTGGGCGTGATCAACAACAGGTAGGCGTGTGGAAAAATTATTATTTGAATGGGATCATCAATACATAGTATTTTTGGCCTCTCACAAACAGAGCAGGATGCGTTTCAACAAGAGAAAAAATGGTTGTTTAAATGGGGTCATCAATTCATAGTATGTTTGACCTCTCGCAAACAGAACAGGGTGAGTTTCAAAAAGAGATAAAATGATTATTTAAATGGGATCATTAATACATAGTATTTTTGGCCTCTCACAAACAGAGCAGGATGCGTTTCAACGAGAGAAAAAAATATTACTTAAATGGGATCATTAATACATAGTATTTTTGGCCTCTCACAAACAGAGCAGGATGCGTTTCAACGAGAGAAAAAAATATTATTTAAATGGGATCATTAATACATAGTATTTTTGGCCTCTCACAAACAGAGCAAAATGCGTTTCAACAAGAGAAAAAATTATTGTTTAAATGGGATCATTAATACATAGTATTTTTGACCTCTCACAAACAGAGCAGGATGCGTTTCAACGAGAGAAAAAAATATTATTTAAATGGGATCATTAATACATAGTATTTTTGGCCTCTCACAAACAGAACAGAATGCGTTTCAACAAGAGAAAAAAAGAGCTCGGTGGTTTAAACTGTAGATTTTTTTTTATTAAATGTGCCTCTTTTATCCCGCTTTCTTACGTGATGGTACGCGACGCTGCCGTCTACGATGAAGTGCGTTCACCTAGAAGATTCACCTGTGACTTGAAGACACTCAGGTTATCGCGATCGGGAAATACAGACTCAAGCAAGGAGTTTCACCTATATCATAAAAGCCGCAGGAGAATAATACCGTCTACGTAATGAAGGCAACGACGACAGAACAAGAAGCGATTTACGTGAATTTTTGTCATGTCCAATTGGACTCGCATGTAAAAGCAAGAGTGCGTAAAGTTGAAATATCCGCAATACATTTAGGTAATTATATCGCAATGCGCTTACTCTAAAGAAGACTAATCAAGTAATCAGATACTATATCCGTTCAGATAAAAACATTTTAAAGGAGGGTAAAATTGAGAACCTCCTCCTTTTTGAGAACCAGTTAAAAACAGTAGAAGAAATCGAAGAAAGAAGAATGATTTGCACTGACACAGTCGTAGTGATTTCGACAGTCGGTTACAAAAAAATTAAACCCAGTTAAAATTACATAAGTTTTTCAACAATATATTTTTCTACTTTTACCTTCTGGCCCCATCTTCAGGATCCTGGACATCATCTAGGATCAGATTACTTGTAAAGACAACTCAAACGAGCCCAAACACGAGTTACGTCGTTTCATTACAGAGATCCTATGGCCGCCTTCCGGCTCCATTATCTGACCAGCTCTGTGGCATAATTATATTGCATTATCATCCGATTTACATATGTATGTAAAATTTCGGTTCAATAGAACATCGGGGAGTGGATCAAACTCCACTGGCAAGATGTTTTTTTTTTTTTATTCACTATAGGCTCACGTTTGACCACTATCTCACCTGATGGTAAGCGACGATGCGGTCGACGATGAAGCACGCTTGCCTAGAAGATACCTATTCACTCGCGCCTTGAAGCAGCCCAGGTTGTAGCGAACGGGGAACACAGACTCAGGCAAGGAGTTCCATTCCTTAGCAGTACGCATAACAAATGTAGAAGCGAAACGCTTCGTGCGTAATGGCGGAATATCTACCAGGTAAGGATGGCGCCTCGCAGTAAGCCTGGTCGTCCGAAGATAGAAGGGGGATGGTGGAATTATGTTGTGTAATTCCAAAGCACACTCACCAAAATGTATCCGATAAAAAACCGACAAACTAGCGACCCTACGGCGATGCTCTAGGCTCTGCAGCCTAGCCTCAACCAGTGAATCATTGCTTATGAGCCTCTTGGCACGTCTCTCAATTGTTTCCAGTGCCTCAAGATGTGACCTAAACAAACTAACAAATATACAAACATCTCAAGATAAAAAAAGTTAGTTAAAAATTATTAGCAGTTAGTTGCTGCTGAGAAAACCGTACAGAGTGAAATTGTAAATGTGAATTTCTTTTGCCGTAATATTCAACAGAGCCATTATATATACATAACACTTGCCAAGGCAGATTGTTTCGTGTTTTACCACAATTTTATTTTTTCATTGACAAGAACATTTTCCAGATAGAACCTAGGGGAGTATCTAACTGCGGTAGTTTAGAGTTCCTTAGGACAAAGGTATAAATGAAATTGATAAGTGGTATGAGTAGTTAAAAAAAATATTCGTTAGTATTTTTCTCAATGTTTTTGTTGTGAACATAGTTATAACTGTTCCTTTTTTGTTTGCTGAATTTATAATTTGTAACCATTATCCGTACTATTCTTTTTAATCATTGCCACCGTTTTTTTGCACGTCCACGATAACTGGTAGAGAATGCTATGTAGCGCTAAGTCATCTGTGACATGTAGGGCCAGCCCAGACCTCATTCATTCTCTAGTGTTCTTTTAGCACCTTATATAGAAAATCTTTTGCCAAGCACGATAGGTGGGCTTCGGTAGCTACACTAGAGAGCCTTTCCCATCCTAGATTTAACTAGTTCAAATTCAAATTCATAATGCTTTATTCATATAGGCCCCAAGAGAGCACTTATGAAGGTTAAAATAAATGACTCTAACATTGGGCCTCTGTAACGCTACAGAACATACAATAATTGGTTCAGGTAAGATACGTACTTAGATATCAAACACTGACTTCACATAATAAGTTTTTTTGTAGAAAGTGTAAGGTTTTCATTGTTTTTTCCCTAATTTTTGGGTAGTTTTGGCCTTTTAGCTCCTTTTTTAAGTGGCAACACAGCGGGAACTTGGCAGAGCGCGGGCTCAGGCGGACAATCTTTTTCTGTCGACCGAAGCGCGCGGACATAGCCTAGGCTGCAGTAAATAGTGATCGTTGTTTTGAAGGAATATACCTACCTACACTGTACTATTGCAAATCTTGGGTGTTTTAATTATAATTACCTTTGGCGCGGGCAGCGATACAAATATGTGGATCGGTTACTTTCTTTTACAAAAGATATATGTTTCTAGACAAGCTTTTATAAAACATGTAATTGGTGTTGTAATCTTGTAAAGACAAATCAAACGAGCCCAAACTCGATGGGGTTACGTCGTTTCGTTACAGAGTTCCTATGGCCGCCTTTCGAGTCCATCATCAGACCAGCTCTGTGACATCATTGTATGACATTGTCATCCGATTTACATATGTATGTAAGATTTAGGCTCAACCGAATACCTGGAAGTAGGTCAAATTTAGCTCGCAAGATTTGACCTAGACAAACACATATATACAAACGTTGCAAGTAAAACAAAAGCTTGTCAAACATATCTGTAACAATTTATTCCTACGCTACTCGCTCCATATAAAACTCTACAGCATTCACGAAACACAGAAGCCTCATCAATGCCCGATTGGTTGTCAACTCAAACAAAACGAATGTATACGGAACAGTGGCTCCCAAAGCCTCTCGCGGCTACCCTCTTTTATTCGCAAGAAAAACTAATTATTCGCGCGCACCCGCCATTTGTTTCCATTCAGATTCGTTAAGCGTTGTTCTTCTCTTTGTGAGGGTTTTATTTCTTTGGGAAATGTTGCTTTGCTTTGGAATGGTAGATTTCCAATAAGACAGTATAGTTTTAGTGGGTTTATAGAAATATGTTATTATTCAGTTAGCTACACTTGAGAGCAGTTCTAATCTAGGTTGAGCGTATTCACCATATTTTGCCACATTGTTGCTTAAGGCGTATATAGCAGCTAAATATCTTCACATAAAAGGGTTTTAGCAAAATCAGATGAGCTTCTGTCACTGGACAAAATAGATGTCAATCTTGATGTGATCAAAACAAGTTTTTACCGAATTTATACTCGATCAAAAAATACAAAGTTACCTCTAAAAATAAGATTAAGATTGCAATGAAATATCTCAGTTATTTATAAATGTATTTTAATAAAATTAACAAGACTTACGTATTACATAATGACAAAAAACTTGGCTGTGTTACATTTTCAATGAAGTAGCTTATTTATAATATAGTAGAAAAAAATAGAAATCTCCTTATTCGACGGATGTTTCCGTCGGAGCTTTTTTCAATATTACTTTTAAGTGTGTTAATGAGACGCAAGACTGGTAGACTGATGGGGTGTTTTATTGTTGTTTACCACATTTATCTCTTTGCTTTCGTTTTGTAACAGGTTTTTCCTTAAAAAATAGGTTCGTGTTTAACAATCGAACTCGGATCTTATCCTAAGTTCAACTTAGCCTAAGAGGCGTGATTAGAGTAGAGAAGTTGCGTACAATAAAAATACATACTTAATTACTGTGGTTATAAAGATTTAAGAACATCACATTAAGACAGTACAAATTACGTTCACAAATAAGTTAATATATAATATCCACAAAGATTGCTTCTAAAAGTTCCCGAATTCCACGACTTATTTTTATCATCCAATAGAAATTAAATGATCGTATCAGATTCATTATATTTCAATGAATAAAAAAATGTAAGACAAGTATGTACTTAAACGCAGTATTTCACGGCCAAAATCAATAAAATGCATGTTTATAATACAGCTTTAGGGCCCGCGCAGAACATGTGACGTCACATGTTCGTTGTGTG
Organism: Crocallis elinguaria; assembly: GCA_907269065.1. NCBI lineage: Eukaryota > Metazoa > Arthropoda > Insecta > Lepidoptera > Geometridae > Crocallis > Crocallis elinguaria. The sequence goes on from OU026076.1 coordinate 9,515,281, forward strand.
GGGCGTTTTAGCGCTTAGTAGATACGCCTGACTTTGAAATTCATTTTTAACGTTTCTATATCGCTTTTTTTTTCGATATATACTGTTACGGAGACGGGTTAAAGGGAAACTCGCAGAAACATTTTTTTAAATTTTCGGACACTTACAGGCGTTTTCAGCAGGCTGAAACATGTTTTCGGGTCGTTTCGGAGGAAGGCCTAACACATATCAGTTAATCAAAAATTACTCCTAGTTAACGCCGTTTTCAGCAGACTGAAACATGTTTTCAGTCCGTTTCAGGACACGATTAATCACATGGCACCATTTCCTGAAAACCCATTTTCAGGCCGTTTCAGGCCAAGTTACACCCCTCCGGTCCGCGGAACATTCTCGAAGGTGTGTGAGAGGGACAGCCTATCGTGTGAAAGAGAGAGACGATTAGCCTCGATCATGTCTCTCAAAACTTCCAGAAGAAAGTGTGAGCAGGATGGCTATATGCGCAAAAGAGAGGAACAATTGTACCTATTACCTAACCGAATGTTCTAGAATAATGCGAGAGAGAGATAGCTACATGCATGATAGAACGAGATGGACATAATCTACTACCATCTGGAAAGTCCTCGATGTGTGTACAAGGGACGGTTGTATGCGTAAGAGAGAGATGTCCATATTTGACCTTGAACTAGATCATTCGGGAACTTGGTAGTACAATTTGCGGCGCATATATAAGCGGATCGAGACGCGGCCACGGACAGTTTCAATTGAGATACCAAGCGATATACATCGGAGTGAGTTCAAAGCGACTAGTAGTGATTGTGATATCTGTGACTAAGTGAAATACTAGTGATTGAGATATCTGTGACAAAGTGATATACTAGTGATTTGTGTAGTGAATAGTGTTTCAAGTGATTCCTTTTGAATTCAATAAAGTAACTGTTTGTTTAACGGCTTCTTTCTATCAAACGTTACCCTATAGCTCGTAACATTTTGGTGTCAGAAGCGGGATAGAAAGATGCCTATAACACCGAAGGACGATCAAGAGGAGTCTGGAGGAGACACACCAGGGATACAGACGCGTGACGCAGCTCGTCGTCAAAGTTTTGATGCCAACCGCACCATGAGTGAAAATCAGGATTCTTCCAACCTATTGCTGACTTTGCAACGCATGATGGAGGAACAGACTCGTGGCCTGTTGGAGGAACAAGCTCGCCGTCAAGAGGAACAAGCTCGTCGTCAAGAGGAACAAGCTCGCCGTCTAGAGGAGCAGACACGTGGTCTGTTGGAGGAACAGGCTCGCCGTCAAGAGGAGCAGGCTCGCCGTCAAGAGGAACAGACACGTGGTCTGTTGGAGGAACAAGCTCACCGCGTCGAGGAACGCTTGGAGGTGATAGGCGTTCAATTCAAGGAAAAAGTAGAGAAATTGAAATTAGAAGTGGAGAACCTTGATGACAGAGTTTCCAAGCACGACAAGCAAATGCTTGGAATAGAAAAGGAGGTAAAATCTTTGAAAATGAATGGAGTAGTGACATCTGGTGCTCCAGGCGGTAAACTAAAAGCGCCTCCATTCGATGGTACGTCCTCCTGGGGGGCTTATAAACTCCAGTTTGAGACCGTATCAAAGGCGAATGGTTGGACCGATGAACAGGCAGTAACTGCCCTTATGTTAGGGCTACGGGATCAAGCCTTGACTGTATTGGACACCATGGCGGGAGAGGTCACTCTAGAAAAACTGAAGAATGCCCTGGAGTCTCGTTATGGCGACTCACACCTGGAACACGTTTACAGGGCGCAATTAAAGGACAGAGTGCAGCTAGCTAGTGAGAGCCTGCAACAATGGAGCCTCGAAATTGAAAAACTTGTTAGAAAGGCTTATTTATCCTTACCATCTCTGGTTGACAGCATGCTAGTGCAAGCATTTGTAGATGGGATTAGAGATCGGGAAGTCAGGACAACTGTAAGCCTTGGTCACCACAAGACGTTAAAGGATGCTCTAGCCCACGCATTGGAAGTGGAGACAGTTCGTAGAGATCCTCGATCCTACTACGTTCGAGTGGTAACAGATAAAGTAAAACCAAGAGGCGGACTCAGGTGTTATGCGTGTGGAGAGTTAAGGCATATGAGATTTTCGTGCCCAAAACGAGGTTCACGGAGAGATGTTGAGATTCGACGCAGTGATTTGGGAGCAGCTGATGCATTAACGGGCGCTACTGCAGCACAACGTCAAGGAAAGGATTACGCCAGGACTGCCGGGCAGATGCTGTCCGATAGTGTGAAGAAGGTGCCAAAAGTGATGATCTCTCAGACTCAAGACGGGAATACGTTAGTCATTGACGGGGAAGTCAACGGGACTAAGTGTGAGTTAAACTTGGACACTGGAGCATCGCGCACGGTAATCAGCTACCAACTTCTGAAGGGTTTTTCTGAGAGATATTCACCTTCACGTGGCAATATTCAGCTCCTGACAGCTAATGGCCAGCACATAACCGTCCGAGGAGAAGGTGTCGTTACTTTCAAAGTTGGTGAAAGTTTCTACCGGCATAAAGTTGTTATTGCAGATATAGTAAGTGACTGCATCATTGGTTTGGACTTCATGAAGAACCATAACTGCAAAATTGATTTTGAAAGCAGCGTCTTCATATGTGGCGTAGAAAAAGTTTTGCTGAAAGGTAGTTTGCCCGGAGGTGTTTACGATTTCCACAGAACAGTTGTTTTAGGAAGCTCACAGACACATGACAGCGGCAAACAGGAAGTAGTAGAAAAATTAGACAACTCCGAACCTTGGATAGTAGCCCAAGAAGGGTTCGAAAGATCTAAAGAGACCTTATCAACGAAAGAGTTGTCAAAAGCAAAGGAACTATTACGGCAACTTTCCGAAATGTTCGCCACAAATGATGAAGACCTAGGAAGGACTGGTGTAGTTAAACACAGAATTAAGCCTGGAACAGAAATACGGATACATCAGCGGCCACGCAGAGTTCCTGTTGCGTACGTAAATAGAATGAATGAAAGAACGGAAACTCGATATGACAGGAAGATGCACCATGTAGACTTTGAAGAAGGTTCACTAGTCTGGCTTCATAATCCAGTAAGACGAAAAGGAAAATCTCCCAAACTTCAAGCTGATTGGGATGGTCCTTACACAGTGATTACGAAGATCAATGACGTAACATATCGCATAAAGAAGATGGGTAGTGCCAGGAACCAGCCTAAGATTGTGCATGTGAATCGATTGGCACGTTACAATGGATCTAATGATGCTCGGGACGAGCATGTCTAAGGAGGGGGCAGTGTTACGGAGACGGGTTAAAGGGAAACTCGCAGAAACATTTTTTTAAATTTTCGGACACTTACAGGCGTTTTCAGCAGGCTGAAACATGTTTTCGGGTCGTTTCGGAGGAAGGCCTAACACATATCAGTTAATCAAAAATTACTCCTAGTTAACGCCGTTTTCAGCAGACTGAAACATGTTTTCAGTCCGTTTCAGGACACGATTAATCACATGGCACCATTTCCTGAAAACCCATTTTCAGGCCGTTTCAGGCCAAGTTACACCCCTCCGGTCCGCGGAACATTCTCGAAGGTGTGTGAGAGGGACAGCCTATCGTGTGAAAGAGAGAGACGATTAGCCTCGATCATGTCTCTCAAAACTTCCAGAAGAAAGTGTGAGCAGGATGGCTATATGCGCAAAAGAGAGGAACAATTGTACCTATTACCTAACCGAATGTTCTAGAATAATGCGAGAGAGAGATAGCTACATGCATGATAGAACGAGATGGACATAATCTACTACCATCTGGAAAGTCCTCGATGTGTGTACAAGGGACGGTTGTATGCGTAAGAGAAAGATGTCCATATTTGACCTTGAACTAGATCATTCGGGAACTTGGTAGTACAATTTGCGGCGCATATATAAGCGGATCGAGACGCGGCCACGGACAGTTTCAATTGAGATACCAAGCGATATACATCGGAGTGAGTTCAAAGCGACTAGTAGTGATTGTGATATCTGTGACTAAGTGAAATACTAGTGATTGAGATATCTGTGACAAAGTGATATACTAGTGATTTGTGTAGTGAATAGTGTTTCAAGTGATTCCTTTTGAATTCAATAAAGTAACTGTTTGTTTAACGGCTTCTTTCTATCAAACGTTACCCTATAGCTCGTAACAATACATTTGTTTCTCATGAGGTAACGAATTGATTCGACGTCATAATAAAGGAGAAAAATTCCCTGTTAAGGAGTAATATCAGACTTTTCAAATGACAGTGCAGGTTAGTCCGCCAATTATTCTTCAACAAATTCAGTGATGCGATGGCGTACGGCGCAGAACAATAAACATCCACCATTAGGCATAAGTACTAGTCTTTTACAATAGCTAGCTAACTGAAATCACATTACCCGTCGGGCATAAATTCCCGATTAATAAAGCGGGTACGGAACGGCCATTACACAGTAACGCCAATTTCACAGAGTTATTAAAGACAAATCGGCCGATTTCCGACTCGGTTCTAGTTAAGGAGCTACTGGAAGATTATATTACTCATCAATTATAAGATTTTTTTTTTTAATTTGGTAACGAAACCCATCACAATTGCAGCAGTGCTACTTGGAGGTTTAAAATAATAAGAGAAATGTACTTTTTTGGCACTGCACACTCATCACTTTAGTTTCACTCTCTTTCCAATAAAAATCTTGAGAGACGGATCGGAGATGTTTCACTGGTCTAACTTTAGATTTACAGCTGTCAAAATATCTTCCATCTTTGGCCAATTAGTCACTACTTAATTCATGGTCGTTGAATGTTGGACTAGATACAAAGAAGTGGTTTAAAATGACAGGTCTAAAAAATGTTTCATCTCTTTTTCATCTTCTTATTTAAAATTAAATTAGGTTTAGGTTTGGAACGCCAGAAACGACACCATTGTATCGATTCAAGATCGTAGACGACATAAGAAAATAAAGTAAATTAGATAAAATTAAAAAACAGGTAAAAATAGCAAAACTAATAAAAAATCAACCGTCGCACGATTAAGTGTTCAAATCTAATAATTACGAGTAACAAAACATTTCATTATCACCCCGCGTATAATTTTCATCGTTCGTTGCCTTTACAAATGAAATAGCTATAAAAGGGATGAAATCGTAATTAAAATGTCTGGTGAGCCATTAAAAAGGGTGGATGTCACAACTCTGTGGATATACTGCATGATTTGAAAGGGATGGAAATAGGAGAGTGGTTTTTAATGTTGACTTTTCGCTCTGTCCAGTATTTCCGTTTACCCCAGTCACAATTTTTTTTAAATCAAAGTTTATACTGTATTATTTTTTGTCAGTACTAACTAGACTCATTTTACGGGCCAGGTATTGATTTTGAATAAATAGAAGATACATTTAACGAATACGTGTTCTCCATTCAAAGGCAGACAGAATGTGCCCAGTAATTTCACTGGCTACTCTGCTCATCAAACCGGAACACAGTAATGCTTGCACACTACTCCTTGGTGGCAGACTTCACGAGCAAAGCGGTGTTAACAAACCAAACGGACACTCGCAGAAGAGTTAGTCCTACCACAAACTTGTAATGAGCCAGCGTTACGCTTTCCATTAGACAAACGACCCGCGCGTCTCGTTATCCAATAGGACATCTGTAATATTATAATTATAGTAATTATAGAATATCTTTAAAATTCTGCTGACCATTAATTTAATAATAAGTGGTGCCGCTATGTAAAGAACTTCTATACACCGCTACCTTTTAATTTAAAACATAAGTATCGCGAAAGTACCAGAAAAGCCGCTTACACTGAAAGGACCATCAAAAACCCCTTTATTACATTTTGCTCTTACATTTCGGGTTAAAGTGTTAAAAACAGTAATTACACAAAATCAGCCAGTCTTTTATGCGCGGGATGTACATTTTAATTGGTGATATTATATCAAAAAGGAACGCTAAAGGGGTGTTCAGGGTACGAGCAATGTTATTCTAGGTCAACACCTTAGTCCATTTCGATCACCAAAATGCCTGTCAAGCGTACTGGAGCTAACCCCTGTCCGTTATGGAGGAAGACTTTGTTCAGATTTTACATTATCAGCCTCTTACGCTCCCATTGCTAGGATACCGGCCTTCTCTCAGTGAGAGATGTATGGGCCATAATCCACGCGGGCCCAGTGCGGCTTGGTGGATGTCACATGTCCTCGAATTTTGTGGTTCTTGAACATGCGGGTTTCCTCACGATTTTTTCCTTCACCGTTTTAAAGCGAGTGCGAATAATCCGCACTTATCTTGATATAAGTTATTGGTGCGAGCCGAGTCGAGATCCGAACTATGGTGCGTCGGAATGAAAGTCGCACAAGTTCCCGCTCGACTACACTCGCTCTAGCTCAGCTTAACCTTTATTTTATTAGCGGCCTGTATTTGGTCTATTGTTATTATAAATTCTCAGCAACCTCTGTAGACACGAGCAACAAATGATGTCCCATCTCTTCTCTGGTTCCTCGTGTCCTATCTGTAAGATGGAAGACTTACGAGGGGTAAAAGGGGACGCCATCATTGTGGCGAACCACTTGGCAAAGAACAAACACATTTTCGCATTTATAATATTAGTAGGCCATTTTCCAACGCCCTCCTGGCTATCTACCAGCTGTTTCTACAAGTTGAAAATCGAATTATATGATTAATAAAGGTATTCTGCCCCTGTATTAGTAAGGTATACTTGCTGTAGTAGTGAGTAAATAAAGGCATTCAGCTAGTTGAAACAAACACTACATTTCTCTTATAAAAGGAGCGCGGGAAAGCTTGCACAATTCGCCAAACAGTAGGACGTCCGAGGCCGAATGCCAGAGCGGGTCAGCCTTTATTATACGCGGCACAGAACTTAATTATAACTTGAATCGTGAAAACCCGGCGCCCTTAGTAATAGGACCTGTGACTGTGGAGTATTTTATAACTAATTAATTTTATAATTAATCTCCTGTGAGTGTCCATCTGGGTTGGTGCCACAGCTTTGCTCGTATAGTCTGCCACCAAGCAACTGCTTGGCGGCAACGTGCTGAGGGGCAGTGTAGACGCTTATGCAAACGCACGTTTGCTTGTCAGAATAACAACGTTTTTGCGTCAAGCGCGGATTTCGGCATACTCGAAATGCGCGCTTGACTCGAAATACCTGATATTGATTTAATACATATACAAATAAAAATAGTTTTTTTTTTCGATTAAAAACATTACTAATTTTCTTACAAACTGAACTTATTGTTATACTTGCTATTAAAGAAAAGACGTAAATCTAGTTCGAATTCGCCATATTTGCATTACCATAACCGGAAAAATCCGGATCTCTTGTGTATTATCCGGTTCAGAGTCGGCTGCAGCCGGTCGAGTTGCTAATCCCGGGATTATTAGATACAGTTCAGGGAGAGAGATCCTTTTATGCGTTCACGTCGGTTTGTTGAAAATATCATTTAGAAAGTGCAACTAGCTACATAGCTATGGCGGAGTATTTCTTAGTTGTCTAATAATATAAACAAGCTCGGTGGACGATTAACCTCCATGGCAACCATGACAATGATAGAAATTTAAATTCCAATCATGTCATTGGTTTTTGGCGATCGGATCACTCAAATTGATGTTTTATTATTATTTGGCATCCACCGAGACTTTTTCTTTTCACTTTATACATATTTCGTCCTTTTGGGGTCGAGACAATGGGTCCCTGGGGACCAGACGTGAGGCTTTTTTAAGGAGTTGTGCCAACGCTTTGTAGAAGTGACAGGTGATCAAAGAGCTGGCGCCTACCACGGCCAGTGCATTAGGGGCAGCTTAGACGCTCATGCAAACGTACGTTTGCTTGTCAGAATAACAACGCTTTTGCGTCAACCACGGATTCCGTGAATTCGAAATGCACGCTTGACTCAAAAGCGTTGTCATTCTGACAAGCAAACGTACGTTTGCTTGAGCGTCTAAGCTGCCCCTTAGTCTAGCTATTCAGTGAAGTAATGTCACCAGCTTTTTGGGTACAGACGTCATCTTTCAATATCATACTTTGGTTGATCTCCCTCATCCAATGAAACCCGCTTGAACACTATACATTAACTTAACTTCTTTATTTTCCAAATACTAAAGTACTTCCATTTCTACAATCAGGTGCAGTACTCATTTCCTCGACGTGCTCTAAAGTTAACGACCTCGTATATCTCCATCGCGAGCGGGGTTGCGATGTTAAGGCGCGGCTAAAGCAAACCGTACGAAAAAGTTCTGCTTTTCATAGCATAAATCTTCGTTTTCATAGATATTACAAGCAAAAAATATACAGTAGTATAGCCAAGTAAGTATTTGTAGAAAAGACATTCTATAGAAATGGCCCATAATCTCGTCAAAAATCACAAAAGAGACCCCGAAAATTTATTTTGTCTCGAAATACTCAATATTTTGAGTAACAACTATCATATTTTGTGTAACCAAAAAAAAGGAAATTTAATCACCTAAAGACATTATGTAAAAAATATTATATAAAATTTAAAGTGTCTCTTTTTCTTAATTGAATGAAAACTACGAAATAACTTTCAACTAAAAGCAAACGAATAGCCATTTTAAACCGTATTTCAATACAAAAGAATTATACCCAAAGGAGGGCCTTATATAAGTATTTCACCTGAACGCGGGTAGTTTCATTTTTCTTCCGGGATTTTAATTTAGTAGAGAAAATAGTCATTGTTTCATTCAAACTTAATACCTAATGTCTCAAGGGTAACGAGCGCAACGCATGCCGCTCAAGCCTTTGTGTTTCAAACTTGGTTTAATGCAGTTGTTTTGGGCTGGACTTATTCTTACCATTACGTAAACCCAAAGGACTCGCCCGTTATCCAATAGTATAAAAAAAATACATCATTTTAACTCCCGAACTTTGCAGATGCTCGTGGTCACGGGGTCGACTCTGTGATTTATTTTTCTTCCTAAATATCTTCAATTTTCTCACACGAAAGTTTACATAGTATTGGAAAGTAGGTTGACTCGATTTATCTACATATTTAAAGACGGTTTTATCACACCTTTCATCGAAATAAACCTAAATCACCTCGATATATCCAAACGCCTGATTCAGGTCACATGTGTCATCCCTTATCTTAAATAAGGGCGCATTTTTACTAACCTTTAGATTTTCTAGACTTGAGCGAAACGATGTCGTTGCCTCATATCTTTATCACAACATGTATGTTATGTGGAAGGCTATTCTTATAAACTAAAATTTCAAGACCTCTCGTAGCCTCCTTTTATTTGGTGGATCATGGTCTGGACTAAATGGTGTGTTTTATTTTTAAGATCCATTATGAATGGCATTTTCGTACGAACCTACAGACCGAAATGTGAAGAGCTGTCTAAACTAATCATTTATTGATAAATCTGATATCCTTGTATAAAGGTTACGTGTCAGTTTTTGTGTACCGATTAGAGTTCTATATTTTAGGTGGTAAATCTATACAAATAAATAAAATTGAAGCGTCTGTTTGTAATATCAAAATAACAGCTTTTTACTAAACGCATATGAAAGTATATACGGTACCTATAACAATTTTTTTAAATTTTTGTCTGTCAATCTGTCTGTCTGTTCCGGGTTATCTCCAAAACGGCTAGACCGATTTTGACGGTACTTTCACTGGCAGATAGCTAATGTTACAAGGAGTAACTTAGGCTACGTGAGCGAAGCCGCGGTGCACAGTAAGTAAACTATATATATGCAAAAAAATCACGTCGATCCGTTGCTCAGTTGCTGCGTGAGAGAAGGACAAACCAACTAACCAACAAACCAACAAGCGTAAAAACAGACTTTCGCATTTATTATATATAGTACGGATGGATAGGATGGATGAATTGTATTGTAACTATTTTTAAAATATTCAACCAAAAACTTAGGTGTCTTCTTACAGTTGCAGTTGAAAGGCGTGTTCTAGGTGTAGCGTTTGACACCTTCAACCATATCGATACTTGATCAGCGGCGCGAGTACGGAAGTCGGTTCGATAAATTTGTCGAACCGAAAAACTCGACAAATTTATCAAATTTTGCGAGTACCGAAGTCTGATCGTAAAGTATTGTAGTAGCTCTATATTCTCTTTGGATTCGACCTAGCGTTTCGATAACTTTTGTCGATTGTTTCGAGGTTCGATAAATCCCACGTTATCGATTTGAACTGTCATTTTTATCGAATTTTGTCGAATATTATCGACCCGAAAAGATCCGTACTTGCGCCGCAGGCAAGATAGCGGTCAAACGCAAACCTAATCCATACTTATAAATGCGAAAGTGTGTTTGTACGTTTGTTGGTTTGTCCTTCTTTCACGAGCAACGGAGCAACGGATCGACGTGATTTTTGGCATAAATATAGTTTATGGACCGGAGAGTAACATGGTCCTGGATAAACGCACGGTTCCTGTGGGAACGCGGGTGAAGCTGCGGGCAAAAGCATGTTGAAAGTAAAAAAATAACTAGCTTTAACAAATAAATATGGCGAAAACTAAAAACAACGACACATTGCAAGCTTCAAATCCCCAAGCATATCAAAATAGTTTAAAAAAAAGCAAATTCTACCAAACTAACCAAATAGTTAACTAAAAACTCAAACTTTCCCTTCCAGGGATTAAGTCAAGCTAAATCTGCTTTGGGGCTGAAATGACCAGCTAATAAAAGCGGCCAACTAGTTTTCAGCTTCAACTACGTGTGGTTAAAGTTGGTTTTTGATTGCGTTAGGTGGTAACCACATTTCAATGATGTAACTTCAGAGGTTTATTCGTTTGACAGGCGGTGTCATATTAGTAACTTTTTGAGTGCTGTTGTAGTAGAGGTTTTAGTTTGGTAGAACTATGCGCTTTCATGCTTAAAGCGACATATGCCGTCATTTTTCTCTCTCCATCTTCTTGATGGTGTAGGCTTTGGAGAGCTAGAACTGGGCAACTAGAGTCACTACAACTTTAAGGACCGCTCACCTCGGGCCCGCAACAAGTAAATTTAGCTAGATTAGAGCCCATATCTATACAACTAAATAAAATTGAAGTGTCTGTTTCTAATATTAAAATAACAGCTTTGTACCAAATGCATATGAAAGTATTTACGGTACGTATAACAAAACAACCATTTTTAACTTTTTTGTCTCTCTGTCTGTCTGTCTGTTTGTTCCGGGTAATCTCCGAAACTGCTGGACCGATTTTGACGGGACTTTCACTGGCATATAGCTGATGATACAAGGAATAACTTAGGCTTGACTTTTATTTTGGAAAAATAATTAAGGTTCGGCGCAAAAAAAATGAAAACCCATGAAATCCAATTACTTCGCACGGGAAAAACCCCGGGCATCAGCTAATCGAGAATAAAAATAGCATGCGTTGTTATTACCTATTCAAATAGTTCAAACAAACAGTTTAACTCTAATAATCCAAACACAGTTGCAGCAAATTCATTGTTGCACACTGAATAATTAATTATTCACTAATGCTATTCGATCCGAATGCTAATCGTGTAAGCCGGCGGTCAGGCGTGGGGATAATTTTACTGAAATACGGGAAATGGATTTATTAAATTAAATTAGTCTCGAATGACCCATCTGTATCATCCTTCTAAAGAAGGGTTTTTCAAACTATGGTTCGCGCCCCCAGTAAGGTCGCGAAGTATCGATTGGGGGGTCTTGTTCGCAAGCCAGTTAAAAATAAAAAGCAAGTATAGTGTACGGTACATTTAAAAAAAAAATACAAATTGTTCTAGATAAACTTTGCTATACAGACCAATTTAGTAGTAATATGTAGTTGAAACGACAAACAAATAGTACTGGGGCATTTAATAGTGTTACATCGTAGATTACATGACATACAAAGGAAGAGTAAGAAACCCATTTAAAATGTCACGTCTAAACCGGGTGGTAGAATTAAGTCACTATAACTATAACTCACGTGATTTGTCGATAATTTCGACCTAGGTTCCGAGCGTGTCCGACGCTCTTCTTCAGGGAGTGTAGGCGGCGAGATCGCAACGAACACTGGTCGTTGCGAACCTAGGTCGAAAATATCGACAAATGACGTGAGTTATAGTCGGTTTTTTAACAATTTATAATCTATTGGTGTGTTTCGACCTCTGCATTTGAAAGCCAGTCCTTTTATTAGTTTGAGTAACCTAAGTACGTGTTATCGAAGCTTGTTTGTTTAAAATTGTTTACTGCGAAAAATATATTATTAATAATTATCTATCGATAGAAAAACATGGATGGTCACACTTTTATGTCTCTCTATTATTTTATCTGTCTTACTTTTTATATTACTTCTCACCTTCCTTTGTCCTCACAAAAATCGCAGAAATTCTCATCACGTAGCTCATTTATGCACACTATGTAGCCGCTAATATTATTACACCTTCTACTACCCTGTATTACCTTCATAATGTCACTATACGGGGGTGATATTAAGAATATTGCCGCGGCTGCGACGGGTGGTTGTTACATAATAATAGGGATGCGGGTTTGTTAGAAGGGATGGAAATAGATAGGTATGGACTGGTATTGAAGCACCTCAATTTCAAAATTTAAAAATAATAAGTGCTATAATCAGTGAACTTATCGCTCGACACTAGTCAATATAGACTAGCGTATGTAGGCCCCCGCTAAGTAGGTCCACCTTGTCAAAACCGCGGAGAGCCGTTGGATGTAAGAGGTCGTTCTTCTGAGGCCTAAGTTCAGCAGTTAACCTATCCAGTATAAAAATATCGTAGCACCCTAAACTCCGAATTAAATCATAAAATTATATCATTTCCCTCCATAAATGGTAATATCTTATATTACATTAAAATATTACCATAAACTGAATCAACCCAATCAAAATTCATTTTACAACCATTGCAAAACTATAACGCGCCGTTACTATGCTATTTCATTTGGAAATGTAATTTTACTGCATACATTCATAGCGCCCAGGCTTGTTGTGAAAGTTAAATACTACATTTAACGCAGAAGCAAGGTATTTAGCCATAATATCTTCAATCCAATCCATGTCGAAGGATGAACGAAGGGTAACTAGGTGGTAGGATTTACTCTTCTGCGAATGTCCGCCTGGGTTGCTTGTGAAGTCTGCAGACAAGCAATAATCTGCAAGCATTACTGTGTTCCGGTTTGATGAGCAAAGTAATCAGTGAAATTACTGGGCTTTTGAGACTTAATACCTAATGTCTCAGGATAACGAGCGCACTTCAGTGCTGCGCAGGTCTTTGTGTTTCAAAGTTCTGAGTGGCACTGCAATCGTTATGGGCCGCCGTTATGCTTACCATCAGGTAAACGACCAGCTCATCTCATTTTAAAATAGTATAAAAAAAGGAATAAGTCGATACAAACAAAAACACACAATTATTTTATAGTGAACAAGCGTATATAAGATTACCTGATCAAGCCACGTCGGGGTTTAATTGGGCCCTAATATAGGCCATAGAAAGAATAAGGTAGTGCAATTTCATCGTACATAAAATGCATCCTGTAAAATTTCTAAAGAAGACCAACAAGCTTAAGTCAGCCAAGAGATTAAAATTAAGTGGTCTGACTGCTTTCTTATTTACAAATCCCCACAACAAATGACCACAACACTTTGAAAACTCTAACAAACGGCTTTATGAACTCAAATTTGTATTATTTAATTTTCCGGCGTTCTATTTAATTTACCAACTACCTGTTTAATTTTGAACTGTTTGTACAACTCGCTTGTTAACGTGTTTTCAGGCCAAAACATAATATTTTAGTTTCGAACTGTGACTCAGTACAGCACTATTTAATTGTACTTGTTTTCAAACGTGTATAAAACTATAAAGTAGTCATTTTCTCAGAAATACTACCAGCTGAAAACTAAGATCAAAAAAAGTTTAATTTTGTAGTTAGTACAATTTTTTTATTTGTATTATTCATTTACAAATTAAAGTATTTATCGAAATATCTATGAAAAGTAAAGTAATTTAACCCCTAAAGTAAATTGCGCAGTCGTAAATTAACTCTCTCGCCGCTGAAAGTTCATTATAAAATAAAATGTGCACTAAAAATACTTCGCCGGTTTCTGGACTAAATTTCTAGCAGTTTAAAATGTAGGTATTTTATGGACCGTGTGATAGTAGATGTAAGCACTTTGCTAGGTTTGTTATCTGTATGAAGTAAGCAAAAAAAAAGGACAGTACTAATCGAAGCTGACAAAAACTATCTGTTGAAAAAGCAAATTATCAATTACCACGTGATAGAACTTACTCTTCTGCTTGTGTCCCTCTAGGTGGGTACCACCGCTTTGCTTGTGTAGTCTGCCACCAAGCAGTAATGTATAGGCATGACTGTGTTTGGTTTGGTGAGCAAAGTAGTCAGTGAAATTACTGGTCTTATGAAACTTAATACCTAATGTTTTAGTGTAACGAGCGCAATGCAGTGCTGCCTTAGCCTTTGTTTTAAAGTTCTGAGGAGCACTGCAATTGTTATTATCTAAAAGTACAAAAAAATCCGACTATTCTTGTATATGGACTATATAAATGATGCTGACCATGGTTGCTCATTTGAAGTACCTACATGGCATTCATATCGTTTTATAAGAAATTTGTTAGCTTCAACATATTTAACAATAATTATTTTAAAGAGACGTAGAACAAACCAAACGTAAATGAAATCTCCAGTTTTTATGTGAAATTAGCTGCTATTGTATTGCTGTATAATGACGTAAGATGGCTATAGGGAGTACTATAGCTTTACCTAGTCAACCCCTTCGATCCATCGTGATCCACAATGACGAACTTAAGAAGCATTTTAAATAGTGGCTTGCAACGTACTTAATCATATCACTCTCTGAAACAAAATTATCGCAGACATTTTCTAAGCATACGTCTCATACGCCGCCTACGCCGTAGCATTCCGTAGAGGCACTACGGCGTAGACATCTACTTATCTCGTTATGATGGCAATGATTTATTTCCTCTAGTACGTGAGTTACGTGATATTACGTGACGGAACAGATTTTACGTGATGTTACGTGACGAAACAGTATTTACGATGCGCTGTTTTTACGTGCGTAAGTCACACTTCGAGTTATTTTATTGACTTGTATAAATGAGGAATGGTGGTAATATTTGGGTGTGATACAATATATAGACTGTAATAAAAATCTAGATTACAGTATTTGTTTTAGTGTCAGAATGGTTATGACTTTTAAATATGAGTAAATACTCGAATTTGAGTTTGAACCCTTCAACATCACCCGCGGGGTTTATTTGAAAATTGCTCTAGTTTTTATTCTGAGTTGGATCCCTTTTAGCGTAACACAAATATAATCCAGTACACAAGACATTCTAGGCATTTATGTCATGTTAATTCTTTTGGTAAGGATCATGCTTGAGAGTTAGCCAGTGACAAGCGCTACTCATCACATCATATTGGACCAATAACTAGTAACGGTATATTTGAAAATGGCCAATGATGGAAGCCACACATCACGCGATAATCCAGCTCACCCCTCCAAAGAAGACGCTGCGTTCTCAATACTCCCGCATCTCAGCGGCTTGCCCTGAAGGCCTACTAGCAACCACACGTTCCAAATTTATATATTCTACCAAATTTGTAAAAAGTAATAAATGTACAATGGTAATTTAAATTTAATCTTTTGTTTGACTATTTCGACGCCTTAAAACGCCTGCAAAGCGTGCTATATTATGGCAAAAGAATCGCTCAGCATCAAAATATTGTAGGTATATTATTAAACCAAAACTCATGTTTCTGACGTTACATCTTTATTCACGAAATATCCCGCGATCACCCGACCTCTTACGTTTGGCACGTACGTGGCACATAAACATATTTTTCTCCACACAAATACAAATTGACTGTTTGCCCTTTACTTAGGGTTGTCACATGTTTTATACTAAATTAGTGGACATTTGACCACTATCTCTCCTAATCGGTTTGTTCTAGCAATCGCACAAAAAAGTCTCTCCATTCTAGGCTTAAGGCCGGCGCACATTGGGCTAAGCGCACACCCGGGGGAGTACGGAGATAGTGTGAGACTCGTCGCCTGCCCGCTGCACAGCGTCCTACCCATTAAAACCACCGTGGTTTTTCCTGTCGGCTCAGCTATGGACGAGTTTACAGGCCCGTAAACACACTGCTCGCGACCCCGTCAGCCGACGTCCATCCTCTAGGACGGGCCCACCTCGCGGGGAGAGGACACTCCCCAGCACGGCTCAGGCGATGCACAGGAACACGAGCGCATCGCCTCTGCTTCGGGAGGATCCTACCTATGACAGGTGCCGGAACGGCCGACGTTCGGGATGCCCCGCATCCGGCGCCCCAGGCCCACCCAGTGGAGACGAGAAGCCGTGGTCACCTCGCGCCCATCTCCGTGCTCTCCGGAGCAGGAGGGAGAGAGGATCCCTCTCTCTCTCCCGCTTCTCGGCCTCTCTTTACAAAAAAAACGGCTTCGCAAAAGGAGATCACAGCCTCCCTGAAATTTTCGTTGTCGACCATCATTCGTAAGATGGTCGACAACGAGAGGTCCGCCAGGTACCTGACAACCCTACGTTAACCTTGACCTGACTTTTAGAATCCAATACATTTCAGTGAATGCCCCGAAAATATGTAAGAACCTGAACGATTTGCTTTAGGATAAACACATTGTATATTGAATATTGTGGTCTTAAATTCTATAATACCTATAACTAATCACTTGCTATCTAACGATGCAATGCAACCAGCATGCTGGCTACGCTGCGTATACTGGGCTACAACATTTGGATTATCTATATGCCTTAAATAGCCTATATATTATCCAGCTGTTAGATGTACCTAGTTTATAGTAAGTAGTATATAAATACTACTTAACATACTTGTACATAAGTACACCATAGGTAGTTAGAAAAAAAAATCGAATTAGATATTTTTTATTTATTACTAGCTGCTGCCCCGCGGTTTCACCCGCGTGGAGATTTTGGATCACATGGATTTTATTTTTTTGCGCGGAACCCTAATTATGTTTCTAAAATTAAAGTAGCCTATGTTACTCCTTGTAACATCAGCTATCTGCCAGTGAAAGTCCCGTCAAAATCGGTCCAGCCGTTTCGGAGATTACCCGGAACAAACAGACAGACAGACAAAAATTTTAAAAATGGTTGTTTTGTTATAGGTACCGTATATACTTTCATATGCATTTAGTAAAAAGCTGTTATTTTGATATTACAAACAGACAGTTCAATTTTATTTATCTGTATGCATAGAACCAATTGATTTTGTTTTAATTTTTTTTTCGGGTAGCGTTTGACATTTCGCGCAATCATAAATGAATACGTGGTTGAAGATGGTAGACAGCGTATGCCTAAAACGAGAACCGGCGAATCATCTACTATATTGTCTTTGTAATGTTGTCGAGGGCTACCTTATATAATTTGCTTCTATCTATAAATCATTTGATCCAAACAAACCAAAGAATTAATTAATGGAATCGACCGTAGATCAACAATCGACGTCAACTGCCCTTCGAATTAAACTTTCATTATGTAACGTTCCAATATTCATTCGGTTACGTTACGACGGCTATCCGGCTCCGTTCCGAGGTTTCACGGTGAATTAACGACGTGATTTACAGCTATCTGATCTTAAGTTTAGCTGTGGAAGCTTGCTGTTTAGATTGGAATGAATGAATGAATGAAATTAAATGAACATTTTTTATTGATAGTAAGATTCTATTTCTAACCAACTTCGAAAAACCGTAGGTTCTCAAATTCGTCTGTATTTTTTTGTGTTTATGTTACTCGTTTTCTTCGTCGATATTGAAAACCTGTTTTAATTTTCTTTTCATGAGTAAGGGTATAGATAAACGGTATGAAATAAAAGCGGTATTAATCAATATGAAATAATCCACCGTTAAGGGTGGAAAAATGGTGGATGAAATTTCATTCACCGAGATATATTCACCGAAATTTATTCCCTCTTTTTAAAAGCAAATTTGACACAACCACTGTCATTGTACGCTCTTGTAAAGTGTAAAGAAATTGCATTCTCCTTTTAAAATATTTGAGGTTATTAATTTTTCTTCAGCGTACTTATATCATTATATAAAAAAAATTGTTATTTATGGTTTTTTTAACAAAGTAGTGTATAAATCCTGTTTAGCTATTTTTTCGTCACCTTCCTGGACATAAGCAATCAATGCTCAGCTCTGTTTTAGCTCTAAGATCAAACTTTCAGATGTGAACTGAACTTTCAGATGTATTTACTTCTATTTCGAAAACTGAAAAACACAACAACCTGCTTCCACGAAAGCGCGCTTCCACTGCCATTCTATACCACAAAAGCCATGCAAATACCGAAATAAACAAAACACCAACACAAATATCAACTTCCTCGTTTTTCCTGTGTCACCAATTTTCTCAACATGTTGTTTTGTTCGCTCTCTATTTACCTACCCTCTTTTTTGCCCTTTAATCAGGAATTCAAAGTCGATATTTTATTCTAACAAAAACATACGTGTGTTTTTGCAGTATTGGTTTTGTTGCGTATTGAAGGAATTGAGGTTGTTCGATTGAAATCATGCTTTGTTTTTTCGTATTTTAATCACAGTTGACAACTTACTCGTAAGTTTTAGACCTTTTTAATCATTTTTAACGGATTCGTGGCTAACCCTGCCAGTAAAGCGGGTTCGATTCCCGGCCGGAGCAGACTTTGTGTGGCGAGTATAAAATTTGTTCTCGGGTCTTGGATGTTTGTGTTGTGTCCATGCCATCCGTGACACAGGGAATCCTGGTACAGAGACATGAGTGTGTAAGCATTACATTTTTGTTATATACTGTGGAACTGCAGATCAAGAATTCTTCAAATTTTTTAATCAGTTCGAATTAAAACATTCGTATACAACCACTGTGATACAGCCTTTTCTAGAGTTAGCCTGGCTTACTCTTACCACCAAGTGGAAAATTTATAGCCGCACTCGAATCTACGGAAAAATTACCCTATGCTATGTAAGCGATGATTCAATTTAAAAAAATACATATCCGTTTGTTTATACAATTATTTAAATAAGAATCTGTTCTTGATAATATGCATACATAAACCAAATTTTGGCTTATAGTTTAATGTTGATTAAAAGAGCCTTAAAAAATAAATGACAGAAAATACCGCGCCCTTCCAGTTTGTAGTATTATTTCTTCTTTTTTTGGAAATTTTGAATGAAGTATTTCCAAGAAGGGTTCTCACAACTGGTCGACAACCACGGTCCTAATCACCCTCTCCCGGGATAACATACCAATTCAAAACCCATCCTGTATATCCTAAATGGTTATTAGAAATGAAAAATGATAAGAGAAGATGATTTTCAAATACCTGTTCAATGATACCGCATTTAACATAGCTCGTCGATTTAATTTTTTTCTTTTTCACAATATGGCGTCTGGTTGTGGCTATATTGATCCAGGTAGGTCCTACCACTTGTTATACTAGCGTAGCCTTGTATCTTTTTTGAGAATATAACGGTTTAAAGTAACCTTGACTGTCCCACTGCGGTTGCCAGAGGTCTCATAATATTATACATAATAGCATGGCCCGAAATGAGGTCTGGCCCTCCAAGAGCTACTAATCAACTCGGATGAGGTATAAAATCAAGAATCTCTTCTAAGTAAACACTTTCGTGACACTCCATAAAACCTTCTATGTGGTATAATGGTGTATGTTTAGGTCTACGCAAGAATTTATTGCTTAATACCTCCATCTTGGTTGATGGACAACGATGCTGGGGTATAAAGATATACATTGTTATTCACGTCAGTGAAATTATTATTATTATTTGTTAGTGGTAGGACTAACTCTTCTGCGAGTGTCCGTCTGGGTTGGTACCACCGCTTTGTGAGTGAAGTCTGCCGCCAAGCAGTAATGTGCAAGCCTTACTGTGTTCCGGTTTCATGAGCAGAGTAGCCAGTGAAATTACTGGGCTTATGACACTTAATACCTAATGTCTCAGGATAACGAGCGCACTGCAGTGCCGCACAGGCCTTTGTGTTTCAAAGTTCTGAGTGGCACAGGGATGTTGACTCCATTTTTGTTTATGGTGTCATTCAATTCGGTTAAAATGAGCATCTGTTTGTAATATCAAAATAACAGCTTTTTACTAAATGCATATGAAAGTATATACGATACATATAACAAAAACACAATTTATAAACTTTTGTCCGTCTGTCTGTTTGTTCCGGGTAATCTTCAAAAATATTAAAAAAGAAACAAAAATGCAAGTATGTTTGTAGCATGTTTCTTAAGCTGCTGGCAACCTGGGTTACCATATTCTTCTACAAAACTCACCTGTCATAATTTGTAGTCATCATTATTTGTAGAGTACCCTTCTCACTTTGAAACTGGCAGCATTTAAAAGCTAAAATCTGAAGAAGAAGAACTAATCTTGTAACTCCAGGCGTCAAATTAATGCAATTAATCCGGAAAGATCTACACTAAAATACATTAGTCAGTAAGAAATCACTCCGACAATCCATTGACAGACAGACAGACGTACCAATTAACCGGTTACAATTTAATCAATGTTTGATTAAGACTACAAATTAATTATTAAGCATCGCCTACATCTCAACGTAGCCTGAATACATGATCAAAGAAGGTCACCAGCCATTGTAATCTAGACCTTGATTCAAGGTTGTTGGGCTTAATATAGGATATCTAGGCTTCATAGCTTCATGTCCTATTCTGAGAGAAGCGCCGGTTACATTGTGCCCTAGATTAATTTGAACAAAGTCTGTTTCTTACTTAAATATATTGCGTTTTAGGGTAGTCGCTCCTTGTGATAGATATTAAAGATTACCTAGCTGTGTCCCACGACGTCCCTAATACTTGGAATAACTTTAGCCCCGCTTAAAGCCCTTAGCAACAAAGTTTCCGAAAATGCTCTTTGAGTTACAACAGAATTGAAACAGTGCTGGTTTTGTCACATAACATACACACATGCACACACAAATATCAATATTATAAACATAAACATAAACGCTTACACACTCATACCCCCGCACTAGGATTCCCTGTGTCGCAGGTGGCATGGACATACACAGATACACATCACAAACATCCAAGACCCGAGAACAAACTTTATGCTTGCACAAAATCTGCCCCGGCCGGGAATCGAACCCGGGACCCCTCGCCTTGCAGGCAGGGTTACTACCAACTTAGCTACGGAGCCGTCATGTCATTATCAAGTTTGCTATGCTGGAATATGATGCCTTCCTCTAACTAGTTTGTGGCTTATACGCAGCCACAATCCGTGGCCCTTGAATCAATGTGGGTTTTGTCAATGGGGATTGAGTGGGGAGTTATGTGAGGACATAGCCATGGTAGAAAAAATCAGTGAGCATTACCACTTCTCCCTCTCATTTTAAATTAACTAATAACTTCGTTTTAATTGCAAAATTTAGTCTGGAACTTAACTGAGCTTATAAGACATGACAGCTGAAATCTGAGTCTGAGTAGGCTCTTGTAGACACGGTTTTGATCTGTGGATGGTAGGTAGCCAGTGACCACTTGAAAATGTGTTATCGCTGTGGTTGTATCATCATGTTTTATATCGAACCTCTCAGCAGGCGACCTAGCTACGAATGCCATCATCGTCAAAATTATTTCAACCGAACGTTGTATATATTATTTATATTTACTCAATAACAAAAGCAATAACAAAAGTCCCTATAGAGCTCATCCGAGTCCAACTACACTGCGCCAAGAGTTAATCTACAACACGTACACCTAAAGTTTTTCACTTAAGTTAAAAATTAAGCGGCGAGCCGGGCAAATGAGCGGTCGGCCTCGGAATAAATATTCTTAGAGAAGGTTACTACGAGTATTCTTTTTAAACCTTAAGGTATGAGTGAGGCTAACGTTTGACGATGCATCTGATTAAAACTAACACATCGAAAGGACCACTTATACCTTTGCTTTTATTATTGTTATTGCTTTCTAAAAGCGAAATGTTTCCATGTTTTACACAGCAAAGGAGCAAAAGATCGATGTGATTTTTTGCATAGACATGCTTATATGCTGATGAGTGACATAGGATGTTTATAATTCGGGAAATGCACGATTCCTGTAGGATTTACGATCAGATTTTTCATCACCCCTACCGGAGCGAGACCGTGGGTTGCTAATACTATATGAAAGAATGATATTGAAGTTATATAACTTTAGTTTTAGTTTTGAGCTGCCCAATTATGAGTGCAAAGGCGTATCCAGATATTTTCCCAAAATAATGGAAAAATGCTTTTTATGTGTTTTTGATGTGCTTTTGATGTTTGCGGTCCACTACACGTCTCTAGTATAATGGCTCAGTTCGTCAATTTAATAAAGTATTTCGGTCTCACTTATGCAAGATAATTATTGCGAATTACATTTCTATCTGTTTTTATTCAAAGCAGTCGCAGCCGACAGACGAGGTCGCCTCTCGCCTCGGACCAGGCAATAAAACTAGATGACAATTTTGGAGCAGTTCGGGTTGCTCTTCTTACAGGTTAAGTTTGTAAAAGAAAGCTTTATTGCCGACTAGCTGCTGCCCCGCGGTTACACCCGCGTGGAGATTTTAGATTACATGGTTTTTATTTTTTTACGTGGAACCCTAATTATTTTTCTAAAATTAAAGTAGCCTAATTTACTCCTTGTAATATCAGCTATCTGCCAGTGAAAGTGCCCGACAAAATCGGTCCAGCCGTTTCGGAGATTACCCGGAACAAACAGATAGACAGACAAAATTTTAAAAAATGGTTGTTTTGTTGTAGGTACCGTATATACTTTCATGTGCATTTAGTAAAAATCTGTTATTTTGATATTACAAACAGACACTTCAATTTTATTTATCTGTATGGATAGAGTTATGACGGTAGGATCTCTTTATAATGTTACACCAGCTTGCATGTTCAATCAGTTGTATTATTCCCATCTTTTTTTTTTTTTTTTGACCGTGCTGTTTGTCTTGCGACCTCTACAGCGTCACCGGACTGTTGGAGAGCGCAGAAGGTCGGTCCCTACAACCTAAGCTATCTGACGAAGAATCGTCCTCGCCGGCGAGGACGATGACTTCTAATTTGGTACCCAATACCAATACCGAAGACTGAAGGTCCACCTGCACCAGCATATGAACTGGTGCTAGGGTTTGAAAGCACGGGCGAACCCAGCGCGGCCGACACAACGGCCGCGATGGAATCGTCCGGATCGCCCAAGATATGCCGAGGGCGGCGACGACGGAGTGATTATTCCCATCATCCATTTCATCTTTTTTATACTATTGGATAATGAGATGAACTGGTCGTTTGCCTAATGGTAAGCTCTACACCAGTCCAGAACAATTGCAACGCCACTCAGAATTTTAAACACAAAGGCCTGCGCTGCACCTTTGCGCTCGTTACCCTGAGACATTAGGTATTACGTCTCATAAGCTCAGTAATTTCACTGACTACTCTGCTCATCAAACCGGAACACATTAATGCTTCCAAATTAGTGCTTGGTGGCAGACTACACGAGTAAAGAAGTGGTACCCTAAGTGGCGCTGCAATTGTTATGGCTGTTGAGGCTCCATGGGAAACAACGCGCTCGTCTCGTTATCCAACAGTATACAAAAGGTGTTATAAGGTAAACATAGGTAACCAAAACATTTTTGTTTCAGGTAATATCCCAAACACTCCTGCCCCACTATATGTATACAACTGCCGTCGTAAGTAACTTGGTATACAAAACTTGCAAGCTCTGATCTGGTTTGCAAAGCTGTTTACCATAAAGCTGTATCAGAATCTGTGGCAAACTGTGACCTGCAAGCCGTTAGACTATTGCATTAGCAAAGCATTCTGAAAGGCCATTGAACTCAGAAGGCTATTACATTATGAATATTGCTGCTTATACGAAACATTGAAGTTTTGGAGATGACTGGAGTTTGGAAAGCGCTCCGCAAATATTCGACCTGCATTTTATGATACTGTCGAATCTCGTTGCTGCGTTTAAAGAGAAATGTAGTCAGTATATAACGATAACACTGGATGAGTGACACAAAAGTGTATTTTTCCTTCCTTTTTAATTTTTTTTCCCTTCTTTTATAATATAAATAATTTATATTGTTTTATTTTTATAATTTTGTTAGTGGTAGGACTAACTCTTCTGCGAGTGTCCGTCTGGGTTGTTACTAACGCTTTGCTCGTGTACCCTGCCACCAAGCAGTAATGTGCAAGCATTACTGTGTTCCGGTTTGATGAGCGGAGTAGCCAGTGAAATTACTGGGCTTATGAGACTTAATACCTAATGTCTCAGGGTAACGAGCGCACTTTCGAAGTTCTGGGTGGCACTGCAATTGTTATGGGCCGGCGTTATGCTTACCATCAGGCAAACGACTAGCTCGTCTCGTTACCAAGTAACATTAAAAAAAATTGCATAAGGCCAGCCCGACTGTTGACGCCCGAACTGCCTGAACAGTAAATACCAAAGTGCACCAACACCTCGTAAAAACTTGTATATTGTACAGTTAGCCAATACAACAATATCACTAGATAGTAATGTACTATTATTGGTCCAGATGGGCCGGAAATAAGGCAATAGAAGGCCAAGCCATATTGGAAGGACGAGACGCCAGCCGAGTACCTTTTAACTATTTTCTGTTGAATGAAATATATTATAGCGTGTTTTCAGATAATCGTAAGATCTAGCAGGTTTTGTAATGTAATTGATAATGCTTTTTGAATCGATATCTCAGTGGAAGAAAAACAGAGATGCAACCATAGCATACTCGTATGGCATTTTCTTAAGCTCACCTGGGTAGTTACCACCCTCAATCTTAAAATCTGACAAGTACCTCCGTAGCTAAGTTGGTAGTAACCCTGCCTGCAAAGCGAGGGGTCCCGGGTTCGATTCCCGGCCGGGCTGATTTTGTGTAAGCATAAAGTTTGTTCTCGGGTCTTGGCTGTTTGTGATGTGTATTTGTGTGTGTCTATGTCACCTGCGACACAGGGAATCCTAGTGCGGGGTTATGAGTGTGTAAGCGTTTATTATTATTATTATTATAATGTGTTCCGGTAGCTACATTCGAGAGCCGTGAGATCTCATCGAGAATCAATCGTTGTTTCCAATACAAATTACTGACACGTAAGTAAAATAGGCTAAATGCCTTTATTAACTAGCTAATAAATAAATAAACACTACATCTAACCTAGCTGGCTACAAAAACAGTTGGATAATCTACAAGCCCTAGTAGGCCTATAGATAATCCAAATGTTCTAGCCTACTACCAGTAAAATTAACATGACGTTGTAGAAGTTTCATTGTAGTTTCCTCTTTCTCAATACAAAAGTTGACTTCCCGACTTCAACAAGACTTCACACAAAAGAGTCATATTACGGTACCGAATGAAGCGCTTTGTGCTTTTGTAAGAACGCCTCCATTTAGTTGGCGCGGCATGTTACTTGTTATAACTTCTGCGTTAAGTAATTGGGGATCATCTTTGAACAGCTTAGTTATCGGAGTTAGGAAGCTGGATAGATATATTTATTAACCGATGAAAAAACGGAGGAGGTTCTCAGGTTGACCCGTATATTTTCAGCGGAGGCGATGGTGGATAAAAGAACAAAAAAATTGAATGATTTATTAATGAAATAAAATCTATCAGTAGGTAGCCAAAATCAAAGGCAAACAATTTGACTGCTTTGTCACCTCCTAAGCGGATTCTTGGAGGTTCTTATATTGATCCAGCTTAAGGCTTTCATATCGGAATCCTGGGATCTCGTATAATACCGGAATCCCGGACTAATAGTGTAGTGTTTGAATACTGTTATTCAATTTAATCGGCTAGTTGCAGCGTCACACGCATGGACACAGCGTAAACAAACCTCCGTAATAACTCCGTTACAAACTTGCGGAACCGGAGGTGGAAGTACGATTTCTTGCGAAAGTTCAGTGCGAAAGTTCAGCACTTGCGGAGGTGGAGGTGGGATTCGAGAATATCGCTATAACCTGGGAGTCTTCACGTCACGAGTGAATAGATATCTTCTAGGTAAGCGTGCTCCATCTTCGACCGCATCGTCACTTACCATCAGGTGAGATAGTGATCAAACGCAAGCCTATAGTGTATAAAAAAACCAAAAGGATTGTAATAATTAAGAAAATCGACGCTTGACACTTCGGCTACTACAAAACGCCATTCAAAATTCCAACGCAGGCTGAACCTTACAACCCTCAGTCTAAACTAGTTATCAACGTATTAGATGTTTAAATCTGTAACAGCAAAAGCTCTGCTCCGTGAACACATTACAAAGTGTTAGTTAATTAACAAGAGTAACAAACTAATAGGACGATACAGTATTAGAACCACGTATATATTGGTACATGTCTCCCAGCCCGCTCGTATTTGCGAGTATTAGCAGCTACCAGTAATACCACACCTCGTTACTCCTCAAAGCCAGGCCGCAAAGGTTGCTTTGCACTATTTGATGAGCGCGAAACGGGTGAAATTTGTTTTGGTCTTGGTTTGAGGTTCTCAAACTTGGTGCGTCGCTCTCTTTTAACTGGATTTAAAACAAGTCGATGTAACAAAAATTGCATTAAAAAAGCGATGAACCGACTTCAGTGACAAACTACTGTACCGATTTTGATAAAATTTCTATGGGACCAATCTGAAAGTAAGTATATTCTTTCAAATAAATAAAGAATTTTCCAAATCGGTTTATAAATGACAGAGATCTGAAGTAACAAACATAAAAAAATTAAATAATATACCCACCGAATTCTCCTTTTTTGGAAGTCGGTTAAAAAGTTTCATAAATATATACCGACTTCATTATAACATTTTGGTCCATTTCTTTTAAAGTACTGAACCTATTTTGGTGAAACTTGCGCTATTTGATGGAATCAGACGTTACTTTGCGGACAAATAACTTGTTGACAACTTGTTTGTTAAGTTCGTTTAAATTCATCGCATCAACCCCAGTCTTCCAACGCCCCTTAAAATAGTCTCGCATAGGGGAGTCGTATCTCCAACGTTGAGAACCACAGGCATATGTAATTTAGAACCTAGGAAATGTGACGGCTAGAATCTAGAATACAGCTTTGTGGTACCCAGATGGCGTTTAGAAAGACGATTAGCTCTTCAGTCGCGTAATTTAACCCTATTCTAGGGTTTTAGACTAAAATGTTTTGTTTTGAGGCTTATACATTTTCTTCAAGAAATGGTAAATGTACTAATTAGATTCCAGGTGTAGTGTCTTTCTAGAATTTTATTTGAGCCGATCTTTGGATTGGTAATGAAATAAGGTTGAAAATGGCGATGCGTTTTCTTTTAGTTAAACGATATTTCGTAGTTTAATTAAGAAAATGAGACACCGTTAGGTTTACATATTTTTACATCACTAGCGCTCGGTAAGTGGGACATCAATGGCTCAAAATGCGGGAGGGAAATATCACTTTGCCTCCCTAGAGAGAAGTTATAAGTGAGTAAACAAATGTAGACGTTGGATTTTAATTGTTTCATGAAAAAAGCGGTGCGGGCGATGCCGCTCGCTGCAGCTAGCTAAAAATATTAATTAACAAAACCGTGGTAGGTTATACTGGCACAGACTAGGCAACAGTCCAATCTTCATAATTAGTTTGTGGTTTTGAACACAATTTCTTCATGTGGGTATGAACTTTAACTCCCTAGAGAAATAAAATGTTTCAAAACTTCGACTGGGCAAAGGTCAACGTGAAATAAGTTGTTGGGAAAGACACCTGGCCCTCGATCTCTTTGAGCGATTTAGCGTTTACGATTATTATAGCACAATGGGCGGTTTTATTGCTAAACAGCAATGTCTTCCAATCAAACTTAGAATAGAGAGGTATGCATGGAAAACGATAAAAATTGCTATGAAACAATGACGGCTCCGTAGCTAAGTTGGTAGTAACCCTGCCTGCAAGGCGAGGGGTCCCGGGTTCGATTCCCGGCCGGGGCAGATTTTGTGTAAGCATAAAGTTTGTTCTCGGGTCTTGGATGTTTGTGATGTGTATCTGTGTATGTCCATGCCACCTGCGACACAGGGAATCCTAGTGCGGGGGTATGAGTGTGTAAGCGTTTATGTTTATGTTTAAAAAAATTGGTAATCGAGTTCAATTACAAACTACTGAACAAATTTTGATGAAATTTCTATGGGACCAATCTGAAAGTATATGTTTTCAAATAAAGAAAGTAATTTCCAATCGGTTTATAAATAAAGGAGATGTGACGTACCAATCATTAAAAAAATACAACCGATTTGAGAACCTCCTACTTTTTTGGAAGTCGGTTAAAAATGTTTCGCTGGAACACATTTCAATTCCCACTAAAAAGCCGCTTTGTTATAAAGACCTCTGATCAAAAACTTCGAGTAAAAATAAATGATGAAGTGGAGCGAAGAACGAGTGCCGGAGTGCGAGAGGTCGAGTGTCCTCGTCTGGTGGTCCTTCAAGCGGCTGATGGTCGCAGGACTGAACTTGAACCTAGCGCGGTCTGACGCCGACAGGAACGCATTGTAGAGATAAGACGTGAAACCATATTTTACCAGGCGGTAAGACGCGAGTGTGGCCGAGCGGAGAGTTTGTCCGACTTTCAAACCGTCGCACCATGTTTCGAATCTCGACTCGGCTCGCACCAATGACTTATATCAAAGTAGGTGCGGATTATTCACACTCGCTCTAAAACGGTGAATGAAAACATCGTGAGGAAACCCGCATGTTCGAGAACCACAATAGGCCAGATGGAAATTGAAATTCCCATCTGGGGACCTTAATGGGGCATATGGGAATTTATCATTTATTCGGGGAAAACTAGCCCATGTTACTTACCAACCTATAAACCATCCCTATGCAAAAAACCCATAAAAATCCCTTCCATCCGTTGCTCAATTGCTGCGTGAAAGAAGGACAAACCAACAAACGCACTTTCGCATTGATAAACTAGCTTCTGCCCGCGGATTCGCCCCCATGTAGATTCCCTCAGGAACCGTGTATAAGATTTTGTCTCACGCACACAAGCAATTGGCAACACTGAACAGTTGTCAGATCTGAATAGGTAATCCTGGAGAATAGCGGAGGAGTGCTGAAGAGTGCTGCTGTGTGCCAACTACACGTTAGAAAACTTGGTAAAACCAGTAAAACATAAAAAAACGCACACACTCATATCCCTGCACTGTGTCGCAGGTGTCATAGAGACACAAAGATACAAAGCACAAGACCCAAGAACAAACATTATGTTCACCACACAAAATCTGCTCCGGCCGGGAATCGAACCCGAGGCCCCCGCAGACAGGGTTACTACCAATTAAGTCACGGGGCCGTTTCTTCCAGTGATGTATTTATATAACAGTTAAACAGAGGATCTTAGAAATCCTACGCATATTATAGGTAATATCCATATTAATGATAGCGTCCCCCATTAAGGCCCATCTTTTCATAGGCTGCGGTAATATCAGAAGCAGTCGCTTGGAACGCGCCTTCCTGTGCCTTCACTAAATAAAGAATATGTTTATAACTTCAGCCTAATATTATGTGAGTTATAAATATTTGTCGAACATTCAGTTAAATTATTTTTGGGATTTTTTTTTTGTTTTTGGTTCCACGCTATTTTGGATTGTTAGCCACATCAAGATATTAAGACGTACGTCAAAACTGTCAATGTCATTATGTCAGTAATGTCAGTTCCTAATAATGGGTTTTTTGGGGTACAGATGTAAATAAAGACTGTGTGAAAATGGACAGAATTTAGCTGGTGAAATAAACTTTAAATCGTTCCTACTATCCCACATTTTTATATTAGTTTTACATTTTTATACTAATTGCAATTATTTAACAAGTCGATGTAACAAAAGTTACATAAATAAAGCACGACTGCCCTATAGCCCGTGCAAATGACCTGCTAGTCTCTCTATCAAATAGTGAAAAAAACATGTAAGGTTTCTAACGATACCTACCCCATCATACATCCAAATCTGTTCAGGCACTTAAAAGTTGTCGTAGAAAAAATAAACTCACATACATACATGAATCCTTATAAAAATATTACACTCCTCTATTGTGTAGTCGTGTAATAAGGTACAATTAAAAATACAAAAAAAGAAAATTTAGTTAAATAATTATATACTTAAGACTACAATCATAATAGAATTAATGTAAAAAAAATGCATAGTCAAAGAGTTATTATTTACTCATGTGCAGTCAAAAACTTCTATATTATAAAACATCTTTTCAAGCAGGACTTAAGGTTGCGCTTGAAAGAAGCAAAGCACGTATTTGAATACGCAATTGAAAAAAAGTTACATATCCATATTATGCCCATCGTCAGTTCTCCCTACATAAGTATCATTAAATTTGAAGTCACTGGCTCGAGACTCCTTCCTGCGTCCTTTTAAATTGAAGTCAACTATTACCCTGACTGTGGTTCCTGATGTCTTATATTAGTCATTATGTATGGTATCGGACGGAGGGTCCCACGATCTTATTTTTTTTTCTGTTATAAATTATATAGTTTTTACGAGCGGAATGATGAATGACGCATTGGTCAAGGAACGAAGTTTACTTTTCAGTAATAAAGAAAGTAAATACATGTAATTCCTACACAAAATTATATTATAATCACACAACACAAAACAAGAACAAAAAAGAATTTAATTACAATGGTAATTCCTGATAGATATATACTTTTACCTTGATAAAATTTAAAAAATACTATAAGCTGACGTTTTGCTTACCATCAGGCGAACGGCCAGCTCGCCTTGTTACCAAACAGTATCTAAAAAGCAATGTCTTAACACCAAATATGTTGCTTAAAATATGTATCTAAGGATAGCATAACGCTAAATAAGCTATTCAGCCGAAGAGGCTGCAAAGGTAAATAATTTTCTAGCGTTCGTCTGGCTAGCTACCACACTTAAGTTGAAAATCAGTCGCCAAGCTCCTTCCAGTGTGTTCTGGCACCTGCACTATTCATCGATCCAGTTCTATTTTAGCTAACCATCTTTGATCATTATAAGCTTCTAAGATCAGGTGAAACAGTCGGTTAGGTAGGTACTTATTATAAGCGAGTCTTCTACATATAAACAAAAAGTAATTAGGTTTAAGTTTTTAATGGGACCACATGATTCCAAGACACGAATATTTTGTCACAGCTCTCGAAACTTTCATAATAAACTTACGCTTATATACGCTTCATAACTCAGGCTGTCATTTCGGTCCCTTAGACCTTTCCATGGCTGCATCTATCTAGCCATAGACTGCTATTATTACACCTTACACATTTGTAATAAGATTCATTTTCCAATGTACTATTTGAAGGTTTTTCGTAAAATGGTTGTGTCTTATTTCGTTGTAATAAGGTTTACATTTGCTTAAGAATGTAAGGTCGATTAGGTTGTGGCAGGTCAGGTAGTTTACTGGGTGGGTATTCAAATATTTGTGACATTTTGGAATGCTATGCGTGATGGTTGGAAGTTTTGATTGATTGTTGTGATTTGGATGGATAATTTAACAGCGTCGATAGTAGTGCCTATCCATATATACATACATACATTTATATAAATATATACATACATTTTATATAAGAGACTATCTGTTGAACATAACTCTAGACTACCCGAGTCTGGAAGCTAATCAATTTTAAAATTAGAAGCATGGATGCAAGCATTTTGATTACGTTAAGTTTTATATAGTTTGTTATTATTTTTTGTACAATTTTGGTGTACCATCGCAGAAAAAGAAAGTGTAGCAGTTTGAAGGACCTCAATTACAATATAAAAAAGCGAAACTAAGTTGAAATAAGTAATATGTATTAAGTCTAATACGACTAACCTAACATGTTGAGGAGATCGGCTGGAGAGCGTAACTCATCGACATAGCTCTCAAAGTTAGCAAGTTGAAATAGCAATGGGCAGGCCACATCGCTCGCAGAACCGATAACCGATGGGGAAAAAGGTTCTCGAGTGGCGACCGCGAAGCGGAAGACGTAGTGCAGACTTCGCACTAGGTTGTTTGTTAGTGGGAGGGCTAACTCTTCTGCGAGTGTCCGTCTGGGTTGTTACCACCGCTTTGCTCGTGAAGTCTGCCGCCAACCAGTAGTGTGCAAGCATTACTGTGTCCCGGTTTGATGAGCCAGTGAAATTACTGGGCTTATGAGACTTAATACATAATGTCTCAGGGTAACAAGCGCACTGCAGTGCCGCGCAGGCCTTGGTGTTTCAAAGTTCTGGGTGGCACTGCAATCGTTATGGGCCGGCGTTATGCTTACCATCAGGCAAACGACCAGCTCGTCTCGTTATCATACAAAATAAAAAAAACTATCTATCTAAAAAAGCTTTCGCATTGGAAACAATTATTATTATTACATAGTTCAAAAGAGTATTCGAAACGGTTTCGAATACCCGTACGTAACGTGGACTGCACACTGCGGAATCCGTCCATGCGTGATTGACGTCCGCCCGTCCGGAACGGCTGTGTAAGTGTGGACCTTCTGGCGGAAGCTTTGTTTTTAATATCGAATGAGAATTCGTGAACGTTAAAAATTTAACTTTTAGAGCGGTTTATATACGTGTTACACTTTTAGAGCGTGTACGTGTACTTACTGTACTGTACTTTTCAGACAAATTTTCATGTTCAAAATTTCCGAAATGGATGAACGATTTTAATGAAATGCGCATATACAGGATAAGCTTTTACTGGTATATTATCCCGGAAGGGGGTGATGGTCATGGTTGTCGACGAGTTGTGAGAACCTCTCTTGGAAAAAAGTCTTTCAAAATTGCCAAAAAAAAAACTTGAATCCATAAGTGAGAAATATCACTTCTTTCTCTTGAAAAAGTCTCTTCTAATCAACATTATCATTTGACAAAGTTCAACATATTTACAAATTACCCGGAACAAACAGACAGACATACAGACAGACAGACAAAAATTTTAAAAATGGTTGTTTTGCTATATGTACCGTCTATACTTTCATATGCATTTGGTAAAAAGCAGTTATTTTGATATTACAAAGAGACACTTCAATTTTATTTATTTGTATAGATCAAATAAATAAAGTGAATTCATTACTTTCCGGCATAATAATTCACAGGCCCATAAAATAGATACCTTTCAGATTCTAACTATGAAACAATTAAAAGGCGTGTACACAGTACGAAGTCTGTTCACGCGTTTTGTGCCAACACTGACAACAGTGACGCGCTGTATTGCCGCCCGCTCGGCCGGAACACGGCCGCACCCTCTGGCGGAAGCTTTTTTTAATTTCGATACTTTTTTTATTCTAGTCAACATTGCAGTGGTTCGGAACGCGTACCGTCGCGTCCGGGAGGTGGGCTATAATAGTATATATTCTGTTCTAGGATACGAAATTTACCATCTGGTAGGGCTAAGTATTCGGCGAGTCCCTGTCTAGGTGGGTACCACCGCTTTGCTTATGTAGTCTGCCGCTAAGCAGTAATGTGAAACCATTACTGTGCTCCGGTTTGATAAGCAAAATGGTCAGTAAAATTACTGGGCTTATGAAACTTAATGCCTAACGTCTCAGGGCAAAAAGAGCACTGCAGTGCCGTACAGGCCTTTCTGGAATCTGTAGAGAGCGGTAGATTGGTCTTGAACTTTCATGTTACATCCGCTGTAATATTTTTTTTTATATTATTGGATCTCAGCTGCGCAATACCTTTGTGTTTCCAAGTTCAGCTTGGCATCTGCCATCGTTATGGGCTAGCGTTATGATTATAACCAGGCAAACGACTCGTCTCATTATGAAACAGTTTAAAAATAACATAAATATCTATACTAACAAATTTCCAAATCAACATTATTCATTTACTGTTTTAAACTTTCAGGTAATTACTAATTAATAAATCCACCCTCAGTCTAGCCAATATTCCCGTGAACATAATGCTTGCAACAGAGTTCTAATATCGGGTGTTCATCGCTCAATAATAATCACGGTAAGTATCCCGTTACAATGTATGAATTTATTCCATTCTGCCTATCGTTTTAGCTTCGAACAACCTTCTAAGTAGCCTACGGTAACCGTGCATTTTTTCGGGATAAAAAGTATCCTATCTCTCTGGCCCATAAACGGTATCTATGTAAAAATTCACATTGATACGTTGCTCTGTTAAAGAAGAACAAACCAACAGACCAATAAACCAATAAGCATATTTTCGGAATTATAATAGTACGGCTTTTATAGGATCTTGTGTCGCTGCGTGTGGCCACAAAACAGACTCTGACTGATTCTAGTAGGTACTTAAAAAGTTCGTCAAACAAGGGGCAAGCGTTCCATCCATCAGTTCATTGAAGCCCGTCCCTCAACTATTACCGCGCTTCCTGCCAGTCTGCCGGTTCATCACCCGCTGGGTGGCAAACGCCTTATATTTTTATGCGGGTAGACGTAAACGGCGCTATTGTGCGATGCTAGATGTCAGTTCGCAGTACAGAAGGTTGGAACGTTTCATGTTTACAGTACGTCAGTGAAATTACTCGAATTATGAGACTTAATATCTATTGTCTCAGGGTAACGAGCGGAATGCAGCGCCGCGCAGGCCTTTGGTTTCAAAGTTTTGAGTGGCACTGCAATTGTTATGGGCTGGCGTTATACTTGCCATCAGGCATCCTATTATGAAATGGTATTAAAAAAAGTGCTATAGTAGTCGTAGGACATTTACTTCTACTCATGTGGCGTCCACCTTAAAATGATGTGGAGAAAGCATACTTATCTAACGTAAAGGGAAAGCGCGTGTTCAGTTTTGCTTAGACCTACCTTTTTGATAGTCGATTGGCTAGCGTTAGACCAATATCTCACCTGATCTTAAGCGATGATTTGAAGATGGCGTGTACACTTATCCTCGATTATGACTGGCTCTCAAGTGCATCCTGCCGGAAAACACCGCTAGGTGGTTTGGAGATCCGAAAGCTCAAGCTTGTAGAGTTTGAACCAATGACCTTCAATATGGGCACCAGACAACACTAGCACTGAGCCACTATTGCTTTAAAAATAAGGTTATACGAAGATAGTCCACTGGAGTATACTGTCCATCCAACGCTAAGTGAAATGAGGACCGTTAATAGTTCCGAGTTATAAACCGATGCCGCTAGTGTTGCGACGTCGATAATAATACCGATTATATCGATTCTGTATTAGATCTAAATTGTTTCATGTATCGTTTTAATTAAGCGGTTTTATCACAAAATCCACAAATACAACGTGTTCATAAATAGAATGTAAAATCAGTAACTCAGCTCTTATGGCAAGTATGTATAGTTTAGAAACTCCGGCTTTGAAGGCAGCTGATGCGGTGTATTTAGCTAGTGAATAATTTCAAGCAATTAGGTCAGACAAGCTCGTAAGAATAGGTATGATTCTTATATTTCTGTTTTTGTTAGTAGCTATTTTGATTTCTTATAAAAGCACATTATAATGTTTGCAGTTTGGAGCTATGCCCTGCAAAAGACGCTTCTAAGCATGCTTGCACAAAATATTTGTGTTGTCTGGAACAGATCAAGATAAGACCACTCATTGAGACACTTAAGTTTTTAAGGTCTTTAGTTTTTAATATTCTTTGTATTGTGGTGTTTCAATAAAAGTTCTATCTATCTACCACATTGTCAAATCTAGATGCTAGATCAACTGATCTTTTTTTCAGGACTAGAAGACGTATTAGATTTGCAGCAAAATAGGCACCATCTAAAAGTGCAGGAATATCCGTCTGACATTACTCCAGAAATAAACACCTGAGCAGCGGCTCCTGAAAATCATTTTAGTCCGAAAATCCTATACGGCGGAAGATTGAGTCACGACGACGTCAAGCGAAAAGCGCCGGTCTATACAGAGTAGGTAGATTCAAGTTGCCATATCATATATGTTCAAAGATTACTTACTGCTTTTACCTATACATTTTGTGGTTTTATCGTCACATTTCGGGGATAAATTGAATTTGGTAATTAACTAACTGGGCGCTGGTTTATTAATCGTAAGGGATTAGTTTTTGCTCTGCGGCCGCGTTGTTTGGACATCTGCGTCTGCGGAAATATATTTAGTTTGGGGTAGTTAAGTATAACATTTCAGCCTCTGGCGCAAAAAGAGGGGTAAGGTGGAAGCTTTTGTTTGTCTATGGCATTATACTGAAGAAATTAAATTACTTAATTGTAATTGTAGATAAGTAGTGTGCAAATAGCGCATCATACACCTAACGCCATCTTACGAAAAAACAGGCGCCTAAAAATTATTTTTGTGGTAACATGGTTAATGTTTGCCTTTAATGCCCAATTATTGTTTTAAATAAAACTTCAGTAGCAATATTTTTAAATGATTTGTCTATCGATACTTAAATTGAAAAAAACGTGTTTTCCCATCACTATTACTATCACTTAACTATGACGCCAAAGAAGTTTTAGTACATTATTCGACAGATGTTGTGTTTACAAACACAACATCTACAACAACCTACAGTGCACTGTTATTGTTATTAGACGTTATATTATTAATGAAGGCTTTATTTCATAACAATGAGTGGCTGATTGGTTAAGTTTCAGCTAGTTTGGTTCGCGTTTCGATTTAAAATAAATCAGAAATCAATTGTATGTAGGGATTCCAATTGGAATTTGTATTTGTATTTGGTGTTGTATACGTTGGTATTTGTAATAAGTTATATTTGCCAATACAACATAACAGATGATGTAACACATAATCTAATAAATGTACACATAATGTACACACATTATATGTACACACATGCACAGAACAGATAAATAGTAAACGTAATACAAATTTTTAAATGAAAATTTGTACAAATACAAATTTTTAAATGAAAATTTGTATTTATATGAGTGTGTATGTAGTTTATATACCTATTTTATTTACATACTAGCTGCTGCCCGCGGTTTCACCCACGCGTAGATATTGGATTTCTTGGTTTTATTTTTATGCGCGGAACCCTAATTATTTTTATAAAATGAAAGAAGCCTAAGTTACTCCTTATAACATCAGCTATCTGCCAGTGAAAGTCCCGTCAAAATCGGCCCAGCCGTTTCGGAGATTACCCGGAACAAACAGACAGACAGACAGCACAAAAATTTAAAAATGGTTGTTTTGTTATTATGTACCGTATGTATATACTTTCATATGCCTATATAATCCTTGCATTTTCTTTTATAACTTTCTAATCTTTTCATATACTCCCGCCGTTCGTGTGTTCCTTAGGTTATTACCTCACACAATAATAAGCCGTATGACAGCTTTAAATAAGCATAACCAGACACAGACAGAACATAAAAAATCACCGCTGGTTTTCAACGGTCAAGGTCCAAAGAGTAAAAAATAAAACAGACTGGTTAATTTATTCTATGCATCAGTAATAGAGCATCGCACAGAATGGCCTTACGCATTCCGATCTTGCATTACCATAATTGTGATTATTTCTATGGTGTTATTTTTGTTTTTCTGTTACGCGGTATATGTAGCGTGGCATTCTTTGAATGTAATACATATATATTTACTAATATACTATTGCGTTTGTTAGTGAATTTGTGTGGTGTCTGTAGTTAAATTATATGTATGTACTTAGTTATTTGTTTTTTCCGAAATGAGAGGAGGATAAATGTCTGGTGTTTTAGCAAATAAAAAACGCTTTGGCATCAACGCATGTACAAATATTTATCGAAAACACTGTGGGAATACTGTCGAGGTGAGCCCAAACTTTTTAAAATGATGATGACTCGTTGGTAGTAATCGGCTGTTTTATGTCATTTGATTACGAGCCGAGCTAGTCGTTTGCCTGTTGGTTTTTTTATGTTATTTGTTAACGAGACGAGCTGGTCGTTTGCCTGATGGTAAACGTAACGCCGGCCCAAAACAATTGCGGTGCCACTCAGAACTTTGAAACACAAAGGCTTGCGCGCCACTGCAGTGCGCTCGTTACCCTGATCCATTAGGTATTAAGTTTCATAAGCCCAGTAAATTCACTGGCTACTCTGCTCATTAAACCGGAACAAAGTAATGCTTGCACATAGCTGCTTGGCGTCAGACTTCACGAGCAAAGCGGTGGAATCAACCCAGAGGGGCACTCGCAGAAGAGTTAGTCCTACCACCTAGTAACCAGTAGTACCACCTATATGTTGCTCGATCATCTATTCCATCTATTAAGTCAAAAGTATGTCTCCAAGCACATATTGATGTATTCAGTCTCTTGCCAGTCTGCTAGCGAAGCAATAATCTTGAAGAGTTACTATTTATCGGTTTGATGAGACGGATTCAGATATCATGTAAGTAGGGTACATGACAAATAGAAAAAACAAATACATAGAATCAATACGTATTGAACGGTATTTGTCCTCTTCAAAACAATGACATTTCAATTTCGCAAAAATTCTTACGCTCAAACTATTTACCCCTCCTATATTTCTAGAAACCCCGCTTTTATATCCAATCGACATAAATTTCCGAGCGTTATGGCCATTGTCAATTGAACATTGGATTTTATTTCAATATCCATACCCTGAGAGTACTTTTCGACCAATGACCGGTGTCAGTTGAGGGTGAGCATCGCCTAAGGTCGCGCTCGTGAGGTTAGGCAATAAATCTTGTCGAGACGTCTGGTGTCTCGTCTCTGTGTCTAGGTATTTGATCTATGCGTCTGGGTGCAGTGGTTTGGAGAACGTAATATTCTAGGATTTAATCTTTTGATATATATATCCGGCACAGCTCTCAAAGTTAGCAATGGCGATTCGCTCGCAGAACAGATAACAGATGGAGAAAAAGGTACTAGAACGGCGACCACGCGTAGGTCGGCCTCCCACTGGATGGACCAACGACCTTCTCAAAACCACGGCTACGGTTGGATGCAAGAGGTGAGTAGTAGTAGTAGTAACAGGTGATTGATTTTTTGATATCCCTCTTTTAGGTCTACTTTCTCGCATGATCGAAGATGATGAATACGCTTAATCTAGATTAGGACTGACTCTCAAATGCTGCTGCTGGAACACACCGATAGACGCATACCTAGTGGATATTCAACTTGAGCGTGGTAGCTAGCCAGACAGACACTAGAAGTTTCTTACCACCATGCAGATACTATGTTATGACTCGTATTTACCTTATTTTACAGTATATTAAAAGTTGAGCACGTTTGGCAATGACATTCGGTCTAGACTTTAAAAAAATCTAGCTAGCTAGCTCATTAAATTTGTTCGATCTTAACTTAACGATCCGCCTGCGGGTTTGGAGTTCGAATTATGTGTCTGTGTTCTTTTGTTACGGAGAAAATTAAAAGATAACAGACCTTATAAAGTTTTTGTTAATAACATTAGTGAACCATTAGATATACCTTGATTAATAAAGCAATTTATTTTAGAAAATATTTTTTATGATCTGGATACGTTGTGATTAATGTCTCCTATTCCTAGCGCAAATAAAAATGGGATTGACTCTGAAGTACAACTGCCAGGGCACAAAGGTAGGTCATCGTCAATCCCATTACGTGTCCCACTTCAGGTACACTGACCAACACAATATATCACATGTCCTCGAATATTGTGGTTCTTGAACATGCGGTTCATGATGTTCTCCTTCACAATTTTAGATTGAGCGTATCAAATCCACAAATAAATTGTTATAACCCACTGATGCAGGACCAAGCAGGGATTCGAACTCAGGTACATCAGATTGAAAATTGCACAAGTTTCCGCTCGGCTGCACACGCACTATTGAAAAAAACATGAAACCGTGGATCTGTTCTAAGTTACTTTAGCACTAATTTCAAATCTCTCCGACCCCCTTCTCCCGGCGACGGCCCAAGCCTAGGATCGTACCGCGTGATTCACCTCACGCGGTGCCCTTGAGCTAGTTGCCAATCCA
Source organism: Crocallis elinguaria (assembly GCA_907269065.1). Taxonomy (NCBI): domain Eukaryota; kingdom Metazoa; phylum Arthropoda; class Insecta; order Lepidoptera; family Geometridae; genus Crocallis; species Crocallis elinguaria. The sequence goes on from OU026076.1 coordinate 9,555,120, forward strand.
CCACTTTGTCAGGGCGGAGCGCCTTCTGCGCTCTCCCACCGTTCGGTGACGCTGTAAAGGTCGTCAGACCAACAGCACGGTCCTTAAAAACAAAAACTAATTTCAAAGTCAACATAAGTAAAAAGGTAACGCTAGCTTGTAATCATTAAGCTTTTTGACAGCGCATTCAATCATTCAACTGATTGCGATATCCCAACTCGACAGTTTCACCAAACCCAAGGAGGATCACAAAACACACCTGACCAGTATCGATTATATCACATGATGTACGCATAGCTCCATCAGACAGACATGTCAATCTCTATACCTCTAGTGGATGCTGCGCTTATGTATGTATAGAGACGGCTAGACTTGGGGTCCGACCCTAAATTTGGGGTGCGATCAGGTCTCATTACAAAAAGCCATTGTGATAGACATTAAAATTAGGTTTGGGAGAGGACGAGAGGCCTTTGATCTGCGTATGTCAGTTTATATTTGGGTTTGTGCTTCGAGTTATGTAGAGGTTGCAACTTGGCAAGTCCGAAATATTTTTATTTCTTAAGATTCAGTATATCAAAACAAAAAATTAAAAACCTAACCATAGTTGGATAATTTTGTTCTCCTTCTCTGTTCTAAATAAAAAAAACCATAGGTATGTAGTTTAATTCTCTAGACTCTAGATTTCATTTCTCTAGAGTCTAGATCATCGAGATACTACTATCTCGAGATACTAATAGCTTATGAGGCTCAATACCTAATGTCTCAGGGTAACGAGCGCTCTGCAGTGTTTGTGTTTCAAAGTTCTGGAATTGCACTGCAATAGTCACACTATGACTCGTTGGGGTTTTTTTAGCCATTAGTATAAAAAATAAAAACATAACTGCGCTACCCTGTCACTCGGGATGATGTTAGGATTCTAACAATACCCCATACATAAAAATATACATACATAAACCCTGAATCAATCCTTTCTTGAGCAGTAGTGTAAAAAAGCCAACGCACCATCGCTTCAAAAATTAGTCTCATCTGACCCTCGACTTCTCGTATTTTCCTTACAGCATAAAACAACAAACTTAGGAACTAAGCTCAAAGACTAGACCAACGCAAACTATCCTCAACAATTGAACTGGCATTCCAGTCCGTTCCAAAGCTTCCAATAACGCTTTTACCATTAAATTCTCCCTAAAGATCACCCCAGGCCAATAATTTGTTCATCGCCACATCAAAGGGTCGATAAATGTATACATCAACGCAGTCTATAGCGGCCGTGCACCAGACGAGGGAGGCTGTAATGAAATCATGGGCACTCGATATACGAGTAGTTATAGATCTATGTTAGTTTAACGATAGCTTTTAATGGAAACCGACTTCTTTAGAATGGCCTTCTTGTTAGGGTGTTGTACAGTGAAGTGGAAAAACGGAGCCTTATAGAATGACTTTGTTGTTCATCAGACTAATATTACGTTCGAATCTCGACTCGGCCCCGCACCAATGACTTATACGTATCAAGTTATGTGCAGATTTATCACACTATTTCTGAAACGGCAAAGGAAAATATCGTGAGAAAACCCGCATGTTCAACAACCTCAAAATTCGACGACATGTGACATTCACCGTAGTGGATAATGGTCCTTACTACGGCGGAGCGTATAATAGGCTGAAATGCCTAATAATTTCCTAATATTTTTTATTGAACCTTTAGATTATTCCTTCAAGCCGGAACACAGCTATGCCTAGCTGTGTAGCATTTCTTAGACTAAACGAGCAAAAGCACTCAGACGGACGTATACGATAGAAGAGTAAGTACTACCACGATTCGCCGGGTTCATTGCTTCTTACAATTCGTCTGCCCGAGGGAAATTATATTTCCGTCCCTTCCCATATAAAAACAATTAAGAAAAAAATATTTATCTATATACATCCTGAATTTTAATCGGTATGTTATCCCGAAAGGGGGGCAATCTACTCCTGGAAGTCAACAACATTTGTTTGACGAATTTTTGAAATTCGGAATTTTTCATTGAATAAAAGGCATTTAAAATTTACGTCAAAATTCTACTACAGAACTTCCGGACAGCCCTAGGTCAGCCAATTCACTTGAACTATGTTGAACTTTGTTTTCCAGAAAATACCGCGCACTTCACGTTGGACTTGAATTTTTTTATGGAAATTTTGGTCGACTTATTTGCAAGGGAGGCTCTCACAAAAAGATACACATATCAATCCAAACTCACAATGTATAATGATTCTTTCAAAATTTTAAATTTTCCTTTTTTACTAAACAAATGAACACTGAAAATTGGAAAAATCGTCAGTCCTTTTGCGAGATTCTGATTGATTACATAGTGCCCACTTCAATAAAATCGCGAAGGATCTATCGATGTGTCCCAACTCTCGGCTGCCTTCGATCACATCGAAACTAAGATCAAATGAGATAGTCAAACGCTAACGTAACAAGAGTTGTTATAACTTATATGCGTGACGCTTCATTGGTAATCGATAGGTACTAGTACTATACCAATATTCCAATTCCAACACAGCCATAGTAAACGCTCCCTGCGCCAGACGTAGACGGCGCGACGCGACGGCGGGACCATAATGAAATCGCTGCTGGTTGACAGTACGTAGCCGTATCGTATCGTGGGCATCACACTGCCATCCATACTGCATATAGGTGTAACTCTACCTGGTGTATGGACGACGATGTATCCTGTCTCGTTGGGAACTTTTTTATTCTACCAATTTGCTCGTGTAGTCTGCCAAGTCTGTCGCGTGGCCGCCAAGCAGTAGTGTAATAACCAAGTACTGCCAGTTTGATGAGCAAAGTAGTCGGTAAAGTTACCGGGCTTGATATTATACCTAATGTCTCAGTCCACTAGTAGTCCACCTAGTGTCTCAGTTACATCGAGATACTAACCTCAAGAGGTGCAGTGACGTTTGGTTTGGATGAAATAAATTCCACCATTTTTTCCTAGACATAATGCGCTCTGATTGGCTGATATTCATTATAGCAAAATCAATACATTGTTGTGAGATCGGATAGTACAGTATTTCATCTCTCGGGGTTAGTATCCCGATGCAGGGTAACGAGCGGACTGCAGTGCCGTGAAGGTCTTTCTGTTTATAAAAAAACGAGATAGAGCATATTATCGTTTGCTGTTCGGCAATGCCACGTCTCGTGGTCTCCCTTCTTCATGTAGTCAGACGGCGGGGCGGCGGGACTGCCATTGGTAATGAAATCACGGCACTATAAGATATATAGCTAGATCGGCACACAGGACTCTGTCTGCTATTCCTTTGTGTGTCCTAGCCGTTGCCGCTTGAACAGGGCAGTCACTGGAACAGGAACTGGAATAAAAAATAATCTTGGACCTGTATCACTCCATCAGCTGCTGGACACAGATTTCTCCTAAGGCGCGCCACTTCCAACATTTGGCACATCTTTGTAGAATTAGAAAAAAAAGTGAGATGTAAGCATTTTCCGTAAAAATGTAATATGTATATGTTTTTAAAGTATTTCCAGTGTTTAGACTTGTCTATTCTGAATTTAAAATTAGTAGTTCCAGTTACTTATTTAAGATATTTGATGAAATCAGGCGTTACTTTGCGTAAGCCCATTTTACGTGTCTTATAGTAAGTATAACGAGTGCCAGAACTTAGAACTTTGATACGCAAAGGCCTGCGTGGCACTGCAATGCGCTCGTCACCCTGAGATATGAATAATGAATTTAGATAGATACTCGATTTAGGTAATGAATAAAGAAATAAAATGTAGTGTAAATTGATACAGATAGGCAAAAAAGTTGTTTCTAGATGCAATGTGCGAAAACGTTATATATGGTGTTTGATTTAAGTATACTTATTAATTTAGTACAATTGCAGTACTACTCAGAACTTTGAAACACAAAGGCTGTGCGGCACTTCAGTGCGCCCGCTACCCTGTGACATTAGGTATTAAGTCATATAAGCCCAGTAATTTATAAGTCTTTTGTAACTGTATGTTTTCCGAATAAAATATTAGGTATATTTTAAACTTTATTCGCTATAGTTACCTACAAGTATATATTATGTAGTTCAAGGAGAATTACATGTAGTTACTAATTCTCCACCTAATCACAATACTAACTTATGTACATTGTACATCAGTATATTATGTACAATCTACGTCGCGCCTACAAGAGATTATATCAGGTTTGACAGATGTCAAGTGGCCAGCGACTAGCCGCAGAGACGTCACGGAAATTGCCTAAAATTAATAATTCACAGGCGCCTACTACTCCGAACTGAAATCAGAGATTTGTCGAGTAAGTCCTTATTCATTTGTTTTTTTTTTCTTTGAATGTCTTTATCAGGTATAAGTTATAACTCTTCTTTAGTGTCAATGCAGACAAGGAGAACTTTTACAAAATTAGTGCTGTATAGAATTCTTTGTTTTTTAACACACTTAAACCTTGCACTAGGCACTGTGTCGCAGGTGACATGGTTGATATATTATGTCGATGGTAGATTTGGATGTATGGGGTATCGTTAGAATCCTTACATCATCTCGAGTGACACTGGCTAGGGCAGTCGTGTTTAAGTAAGTTTTGTTATTTAAAACTAGCTTCCGCCCGTGGCTTCGCCATCGTGGTATTTTTCTTCATAGCCTATTCAAACTTTCGCATTTATATAATAATAGCTGCTGCTCCGCGGTTTCACCCGCGTGGAGATTTTGGATTTCAAGGTTTTTATTTTTTTGCGCGGAACCCTAATAGAATTTGCAATAAAAGAATATTGCGGCTATAAATTGAGATGTAAGCTATCCTATCTTTTAAGTTAGATCAAACTGCACACGGTGTGCAAATTTGATTAAAATCGGTTAAGTAGTTTAGGAGTCCATCGCGGACAAACAACGTGACGCGTAATTTATATGAAGAAAGATTAGTAGGAAGGGTTTCGCATTTTTAATATTATATTAGTAGGAAGTACGAGTAGGATGTGAATATAATGCAGTTCCAATAATATTAAGTACTCCTTTTTTTGAAGTCGGTTAAAAATTGTTACAACAGGCAATCGGTGCTATTTATAAGTGGGTTTGTTGCGAAGGTGGTTGCGGACTTTTCTTTCGCGTTACAGAAATGGGGCACTATGATGTAAGGATTCTAACGATACCCCGTACATCCAAATCTGTTCAGGCGTTTAAAAGTTATGGTGGAATAAGAAAAACTCGCAGGTACATACATACATGAACCCTGAAAACATTACTCTCATTTTTGGGGCAGTCGTGTAAAAATGCACGGTTCCTACGGGAACCTCCATCAGAGTGAAACCGCGGGCAGAAGCTAGTACCTATGCTTATAAACATTTATACATGCACTATAACAGTTAGAAGTACATCTCACTAAACTACAAAAACTAGGTGGTAGGACTAACTCTTCTGCGAGTGTCCTTCTGGGTTGGTACCACCTCTTTGCTCGAGAGTCTGCCGCCAAGCAGTAATTCAATTCAATTCATTTATTTCATCTTTTGACATAAAACATGCTCCTAGATACGTCACTTTACATAAATTAATTAACAACAACACCAAAAAATTACAATAGAAATAAAAATTAAACTATACATTCAATGTACTATCAGTAATTATATTTGTAAAAATGTCTTTGTCAGCAAAAGCTTCGTCTAATTTATAATAACTCTTATCAATAAGATGTTTCCTAATGCAGTTTTTAAATTCTTTGTCACATTTATCTAGTATGTCCAAAGGAATTTTATTATATAATTTTATAGAAATGCTGATATAACTTTTTGCAATTTTTGATAACCTAGTGTGTGGAAGTACTAACTTAAGTTTATGTCGTGTATTAAAATTATGAATATCTTTGTTTAATGTCATTTTATCTAAATTCTCCCGCACATATATAATATTTTGAAATATAAATTCTCCCACCATGGTCATTATGTTTAATTCCTTAAACCTTTCTCTACATGAGTTTCTCTGGTTTAAACCCAGGATAAATCTGACAGCTCGTTTTTGTAATATAAATACTCTTTGAGCTTGGCTGGCTACCCCCCAAAAGATAATTCCATAGGTCATCAAGGAATGAAAATATGCAAAGTAGGTGTTTCTCGCTGCTTGCTGGCCCCCTAATTCTTTGATCTTTTTTATTGCATACGTAGCCGAGCCAAGTTTTTTGGCCAGTTCTTTTATATGCACTGCCCATGTAAGTTTGGTATCAATCCAAATCCCCAGAAATTTAATGTGGTCTGTGCAGGATAGGGACAGATCATCAAAAGTATCCTGAACACACTCGGGTAGAGATTTTCTAGAACGTGATCCTAATGAAAACTGCATAGTGTGCGTTTTATCTACATTTAAGAGAAGATTATTTGCTGAAAACCATTTTATTAGACTAGGGATTACTTCATTAAATTTATTACAGATGCCAGTATCGGTTTTATTTTTAATTACTAAACTGGTGTCGTCAGCAAATAATACTATGTCCACATTATCATTAAATATAGTTGAAATGTCATTTATATAAATAAGGAACAATAATGGTCCCAGGATTGATCCCTGAGGAACCCCTAAATTAATATAATTTTGTCGTGATCTACATCCATTTATTTCAGTTACTTGCATTCTATTTGTCAAATATGATCGTAAAATATTCAATTCATTATTCAAAATACCATAATGTTCCAATTTCTTAAGCAATAAATCATGGGATACACAGTCAAATGCTTTAGAGAGATCACAAAAAACTGCGTAAGTCTTCTGGGATCCCTCCAAACCAGAGAATATGTCCTGAATCAGTCTCATAATAGCATGTTTCGTCGATTTACCTTTTTGGAAACCGAATTGTCGACAATTAAACAACTTATTGTCAGTCATATACGAAACAAGTTCATCGCACAAGTATTTCTCAAAGACTTTACTAAAACTGGGCAAGACCGACACAGGGCGGTAGTTGTTGCACAGATTAGTTTCACCTTTTTTAAACAAGGGCACTACTTTAGCCACTTTCATTTCATCAGGAAAATATTTTTTTTCAATACATTCATTAATCGTGAACATCATTGGTGCCGCAATTTCCAACTCTAATTTCTTTAACAAGTCGGGAGTAATATACCACAAATCATTCGACCCTTTGGCCTTCATACCTCGGATAATTTTAATCACTTGAGTTATATTAATCGGTTTTAAAACAAAACTGCTGCCAGAATTAACAGTTATGTATTGCCTCAAAAAGTCCAATGAAGTGTCAATCGAAAAATTCAGATCCTTTGTGAGTTTGCAAGCAATATTTACGAAAAATTCATTAAAATAATTACAAATGTCATCCTTATCATTAATTAAATCCTTATTATAAGTCAAAATTTCATCACAATTATTATCACATTTGTTTCCTGATTTTCCGGTTTCCTCTTTTATTATTTGCCATACGCATTTGATTTTATTCGTAGCATGCTCAATCTTCCGTGCAACGTGAATCTTTTTTGCAATTAAACAAACATTCTTGAAAATTTTACTATATTTGCTAGCTAGCTAATTATTAGCTATTAGCTATTAGCTATTATAGCTATTAGCTAGCTAATGTGTAAGCATTACTGTTTCGATTTGATGAGCAGAGTAGCCAGTGAAATTACTGGGCTTATGAGACATAATACCTAATGTCTCAGGGTAACGAGCGCACTGCAGTGCCGCGCAGGCCTTTGTGTTTCAAAGTTCTGAGTGGCACTGCAAATGTTATGGGCCGGCGTTACGGACGACCAGCTAGTCTGGTTACCAAAGAGAATTTAAAAAAAATCAGCTGCTGGAGACCGATTTCTCCTAAGCGCGCGCCACTTTCAACTTCAAATTTGGCATAATGTTTATAAAATTAGAAAAAAAAGTGAGTTACAAGCATGTTCCATGCCTTTGTGTTTCAAAGTTCAGAGTGGCACTGCAATTGTTATGGGCTGGCATTATGCTTACCACCAGGCAAACAACGAGCTCGTCTGTTTATGAAATAGAATAAAAAAAGGTTACCAAAAAATAATTCCCAAGTTCAAGGGACATGTTTGTACAGAACATTATGCCTACTTAGCATTTAATCACTTGGCTGGCGGCCTTGTCGACCTTAAATAAACATAGGCCTAACTTAATATTTCGTTTTCACTTAGTATAACGTATGTTGTTGTCATTGACCCTCTGCGGGATATGCGCTTGTATATTCTGTGTTACAAATGTTGCTCGCTAAGAACAATGCTATTAGGACGCGCTTTCGGCTAACTTCACTTCAATGTCAGTTCGACGTTCAATGTTTTTCTGAGTTTAGTATAGATACAATAATTTTGTTGAACTATGAACTGGCATAGAAGTGAAGCTAGCCGAGAGCCCGACCTATTCTTATTTTAATCGCATTGTAGGTACGTTTATTATTATAAACGATATGACTAACAAAATTTGTTAGTTTGTATGTATGAAATTGAGAAATAAAATTTAAGTGTCAAAAAACGCGGTGGTTAAAAATGCCGACCAAAATCAAAATTTCTTCGAAACTTCGATCCAGCTCAAACTTAGACTTCGGCGGTCAGCATGGTGACAAAGTCAAACCCCTAAATATTTGTCTTTTGTATCTACTTTCAATAACGATAATCCCTTCGAAGCGATTTGACTAGGTAGGTACCTAGTTAGGCCTGATCTTATATTATAGATAATACCTACTAAGGTACAGTCTACAGGTAATATAGCCACAAAAATCAAAATTGGTAGATGCCTATGTAACTACGTCATACGTGCACTGTAGGTAGAAAAAATGTTATCTCCTGGTATCCATCTGTACAATTGTGTTTACTCTGTCCACGATACCTATCATTTCAAAATGGAAAATAATCCTTAATTAATTTATTGACTTAGTCTACTATCTGCGCAAGCCAGACAAGCCAATATGACGCACCATCCATACCTACTCTGTAATTATTTGATTTCACACAAGTATACAATACGATTATAATGAAGTGAATATTTTTACGCTGCCGTGGCAATGACCGCCGCTGACGGTCGGTTCACGGCCGTTTATAAAAAGACTATTGCGTTCAAAAAAGCGATTTTATCCTTCTATACCTAAATTGATTCTTTGATGCGCACACAGACACAGATGACGGATGCACCGCACACGTACACTCTCGAAAAATAAATGAAATTGGGAATTAGGGAGGAACATGAGGGCGCCACGCACACATGCGTCCTCTGCGTCACGCACACACGCGCGCTGCAGGGCGGCCGAGCGAGAGGGCGCCACGCTCGTTCAGTCTCGCGCCGACCGCTGTGCAGGTCGCACGTTCGTCGCTCAGCACAACCCGATCGGAAAAATAAACTAGTTTTGTTCCGGCACAACCGAATCTTGTGCTACGCTGTTAATAACGTGTTTGTGGACTAATATTGTGTATCGTAATTCTTATCAAACGTGAACGGTCAGTATTACCGGCAAATACGGCGTTTCGTCAACACATGTTCCTTGTTTACATCTGTAGTTATAGAAGACATGTGTTTCGTTTTTTCCTAGCCCTCCGCTTAGGGGTTTATTAATACACGAATAGTCGTGGAGTATGAATCATAAGGCGGTACTTACCCACATTGAAATAAGACGTTTCTATTTCCAGATAAACTGTTGGAATTGATTGGGAGCCGTTGACGTTGTGTGGTAACAAAGGTTTACATTGTCGTAAGGTGAACGATCTTCATTCGACCCGGCACAGGTATGTTTGAACAAGATATTCTATTCTTTCGTTCGTTTGAACAACACCGCACCGGCCGGTTGGAAAACAAACGTTTTTAAATTTCAAATTTCGAATCATGACCATAGATTACCCGCAGTCTCGCATGACTAATTACGAATTTGAAATGCCTACAACGTATCTGTCGCACGGAAACCGTCCGTTTTTGTGTCATTGACCTCAATGTCCGAGCTTAAAGTAGGTAGGTTGCTATTTTTTGTGCAACTTGCGCGTTTCTTACGTAACATTAATCCGTGTTCTTGTATGTAATTAAACTATTGTATTGCACGCCAGAACATGGAATAAACTCGTATGGTTTACATAATAGTAGGTGTATAACCTTTTATTTGACATTTGATTTGAAGCCTTTCAAATCGCCTTCTAAATATCGGTTACTTGTTGCTTCCAAACAATTTGAATAAGCCCCAAGCCGCAGTACCTAGTAAGATGTATTTTTGTCCGTCTGTTTTCAAACAAAAGATATTTTTGTACCTACATTGTTGCGTTCAAAGATCGATTTATTTATGACAGATAATATGGCACCTTTGCTTTATTACCTACAAATAATATTGACTGCCGGCCGATACTACTCGTATACTGAATATGTACCTAGTTTCATCAAGAATTAATGTTGTAAGAAGTTATAACCTACACCCACATAGGTAGGTAAGTAACTTACCTAGATAAGTATTTTAGACTCCTACATGTTTCGTAGACTGCGACATTAAGCTATGCCATCTGTCAAAATAATTTTCCTACCGAGATCTTAGCTTATGTAGGTACTAACTACGTAGGCGTAGGTATAATTTTGTAAGCCTATCTATGACAATATTTCAGAGTAATTTACTTAATTAGGTTGGGTGCCTACAAACAAAGAAAAGGTAGCAAATTCTAGGGAAAATCCTGTGTCCTTTGCAAAGTTCTAAGGGCTAAGCTGTATTGATTTTGACAGATCAGAAATTAAGAGTTGTCATGATACTGAAGAAAAGTAGTCTTGGTATATACTTACGTACACCCAGTGATCTTAGGTAGGTATTTTACCTACAGCCTTGAAGTGATATAATCATACAGAGGCCCAATTCTGCTACCCAATAGGTATTAGCTAGGCGTCACAATTATATCTTTAGCTGATGTGTTCAAATTTTGTTTTCCTTGGAAAATTGTGTATCCATAATGGCAATTTGGTGGCACAAAATAATTTACATTTAATTTTGCATTACTATGTTTTGTAGTGGTTGAATATCCTTATAAATAAACGCATGAAGTATAGGTAGGTTTATTAAGGGGCAGAATACCTATGACGGTGCTATGCCGGGGAACCTCCACGTGGTGCACCCTGGGTACCCGTCAGCAACATCTCCTGGTTGACCTTTCGGTCCCGGAGGGGTTGCTGACGGGTAGCTGATAACCCGGCGAGGTGGGCCCCTCCGCGTGTCCCTCTGAAGGGGTCAGCAGAGGGCACAGCGGATGGGGCGTATGGGCGGAGCGGAGCCCGAAGGCCGCAGTGAGGGACAGGCGTGTCGGGGTGCCGCGAGGCTCCCGACACGCAACACCGGACGTGACGAGATAGGGGCGCGCTGTCTTCCAGCGTGGGACCAGGGTGTGTTTAGACCCTGCTCCCGCTGGCAGCGCGCGGAACTGGACGAGGACAGGAGATGGACAGCCCCTCTTATTGGGGGGGCTCACGAGGTGGGGCGCGCTGGCCACCAGCGTGGGACCAAGGCCATATCCCCTATAGGGATTTGAGCACTGCTCCCGCTGGCAGCGCGCCAAATGAGGACGCGACGCAGGAGGAGCAAGCCCCACTCTGATTCCCTCTCCATTTGGGGTGGGGCTTGATTGGAGAGATTGTGGGAGATGGATTCCCCGGACCGATGGTCCTCTCCCTGGAGTCCGGGGATCGGCGCGCGGTCGTTGACCGTGCGTCGAGAGGTGGACCCCCGCCCTAAGCGCCGCCCTTGCGGGTGCCGTGGCAGGCGAGGGGCACAGCGGTGCTCAGTCGAGCACGGAGACGGGGGTGCGGTCGAACCCCTCCGTCTCCTCCGGGAGGGCCTGGGGCGTCGGATGCGGGGGCATTCGGCGTCCCGCACCTTCTTATAGGTAGGGTCCTCCCGAGGCGGAGGCGATGCGCTTGCGTTGGGCGCATCGCCTGGCTGTGCGGGGGAGAGGTTCTCTCCCCGCGAGGCGGGTCCGCCCTGGGGGGCGGACGACGGCTGACGGGGTTCCGCGTGTAGTGCGAAAGCGGCACCGCAACCCCGTCCAGAACCTGAGCCGTATAACGCCCCGGTGGTTTTTTGGTGGGTAGTCCGCTGCGCAGTGGGCGAGCGGGAAGCCCACACTCTCTCAGTGACCTCCCCCGAGGCACGGAGGGGTAAGCTCATAAAAGAGTTTTTCCACCGGGAACAAAAAAAAAAAAAAAAAAAGAATACCTATGACGCGCTGCTATCTCAACATTTTTGAAATTAAACAATCATTTAATATTATAAAAAATCGTATTCGTTGAAGTTGCTGGGAGTATTAAACAAAAATCTTATATTATATTGATTCGTTCAAGTTTTCAAACCTAAAAATGGTCTTTTATGTTTTGCCCATTTTCATGTATGAAAACTTGATCGGATCAAAATTATACTTTTTTGCGTACCTTTATAATGTTATTGCCAGAAACTTCACAGAATGCGAATTTTCATAATAATTATATTTTATTTTCAAAAATGTTAAGATGCACGAGCGAGAAAGCGGCGCGCCATATTCTGCCCCTTAATATAATTAAAGATGATACAGAATTTGTTCAGTTATAGGGATATGTAAATATTTCTTGCTAAAATCGGGTGGTAATAAGTAGTTGGCCTATCTCTATCTACTTTGTCAGGATCAAAGAGAAGAAATCTTAAGCAAGACTGCGAAATTCCAAGAATATGAAATTGATACCTACGTATCCTCGTCTTAAATATATTAAATTATGTTATTAATATTTTATATAATCTCTAGGTGTACTTACTTATCTAAAACAAGTTTAGTTTGGTAATTGAGTTGTAAATTCTCTAATTATTAATATTAAATACCTACAATCAAAATGTTAAAATATAAGAAAGGCTGTAGTACAATTAGGTAAGTATTTCCCTTATTTCCTTCTTATTACTTTCCAATTTTAGATATAAACGCTTACCGTTTAATTATTCAAAAGCGAGAGTTCACAAAGTGTATCGGGGTTGCTATTACACTTCTTAACTTATCTTTAATTAAATGCAAAACCCTTGTCGAGCCGTTCTTGATTGATTGTCTACTCTTGGATGTAGGCAAATTATTTGCCCGAGTTTGAGATGGCGTTTCTGGATGTTTATCATCATAGGATTTTTGGCTTTGGGAAATATAAATAATAAGCGTATTCGGTGCTACCACAAAAAACAAATTTTAGACGCCTGATTAACTAGACAGTGTCTAAATATAAATGACTTAAGGGCAGGATACTCTGCGCCGCTTTCTCGCTCGCGCATCTCAACATTTTTGAAGATTATCAATATTTTGATATAATTATGAAAAATCACATTCGGTGAATTTGCTGGCAATAACATTACAAAGGTACAGTAAAAGTTTCATTTTGATCCGATCAGGATTTCATACATGAAAATGGGCAATTTACATAAATTCCCCTTTTTAGGCTTGAAAACTTAAGTGGATCAAAATGAAATAATTGTTAAACTTTTGTAATGTTATTGTCAGCAAATTCACCGAATGGGATATTTCACAATTTTATTAAGTGATTGTTTATCTTCAAAAATGTTGAGATGGGCGAGCGAGAAAGCGGCGCGGAGTATCCTGCCCTAAAGTGATTACAACAGAATTGAATTAGACACTTTCTTGAATCAAAGTTTGTGGTTGTTAATATTTAAACACGCGATAAACGTCTAAAATGATTAGAAATGTCAAAACAGAAATGAGTTAGAAAACGGTTAGACACTTCTTAAATCAGGTTTCGGTGTTGTTAATATATAAACACGCGAATAAGGCATATCTGAGGGTTAGACGCTGCTTAACATGTGTTTAAAGTGTATTTAATTTTTTGTGGTAAGACCGTAATTGTTTATATCTAGGTTTAGCGCAGGTTAAACTATCTTTGACCACATCATCGCTTGAGATCAGGAGAGGTCTTCGGAAAAAACGCTAAAAAAATTTACTACTTAGCGCAATTATTATGGCCCTAATCCGCCGCTAACCATCAGACAAACGAATGTCGTTAATGAAAAAAAATAAATTGGCAAGAAAGTAATAACATCGTGGTGAAAACTTTAAGACGTAAAATTTGGAATGATTCCAATACCTCTCATTCATTCCTTTGTTAGGACGGAAGTATAAATTGTGTCAGAATCAGGAATCTTGCTTTTTTCTTCTGTTTCCGTACTGAGAACTCTTCTCCGAAATAGATTATAGAATGGTCATTACGAAGCAGTAGCCATTTGGAACTAAGTAGGTAGGTTCCGTGGTTGTCTATGTCTACACAATCACGGAAAGGAAAGGGAGTGGTTATAGTTAGCATTTTTATCCGTCACTTTAAATTGGCTGTAGATATTAGAGTAACATACCTATGTTACTGCTTCCAACTTAGTTCCAATTTTCGTCTCCAGTCAGAAATCGCCGTCCACTGAACATCGTCCTTTCCATAAGAAGGGGAGACCTAACCATAATAGGTACACCACGCTTGGTAGGCGTCTCCTGTCGGAAATCGCCGTCCAGTGAGCAGCGGCCTTTCCACGAGAAGGGGAGACCAGTGGCACACCATGCTTGGTAGGCGTCTTCAGTCGGAAATCGTCGTCCACTGAACATCGACCTTTCCACAAGAAGGGGAGACCTGGTACACCACGCTTGGTAGGCGTCTTGGTGATCGCAATAGATAATGAAGAATTCTGCTGCCCATTCCTTGAGAAGAGATGCGGTAGTGATATATTCCCAGCAGGGCCACACAGCCAATTTTCAAACCATGAAGACTATATTTTTGCGTATTTTATCTTAATGACATTACTACCTATTTCCTCTTTTGATGTCTATTAACGTTTCGTTTAGAAATATCCACCGCTTTGCTCGTGAAGTCTGCCGCCAAGCAGTAGTGTGCAAGCATTACTGTGTTCCGGTTTGATGAGCAGAGTATCCAGTGAAATTACTGGGCTTATGAGACTTAATACCTAATGTCTCAGGGTAACGAGCGATCTGCATTGCCGCGCAGGCCTTTGTGTTTCAAAGTTCTGGGTGGCACTGCAATTGTTATGGGCCGGCGTTATGCTTACCATCAGGCAAACGACCAGCTCGTCTCGTTACCAAATAACATAAAAAAAAAAAATATGGAATTCCCCTGCAGACAAATTAAACAAAAATTATATTTAATAATTAAATAATGCATTATACATAGGTAGCTAGGTTCATTGAAGATTTTATTTACCTGACCTATCACAATATCTAGTACCTACTTACATGTCCATTGTAGGGTACTGATTGTCACTCCATCTCGAGCCTTAGCGTGTATGACACAGCGTTAATTATCCTGTGTTCCTTGTACTAGTAATTGTATGTTGGTTAATACCTACTGTACTTAGGTACCTATATTTTAATAAACTGAATATATACATAAACGGTATCGTTAATTAAAACAACAAAAAAGCCTAAAAGTGCTGTTGAGCCGCTTCTTCTTGTCACTGCCTGAAGTTCTATCAGCGTGGAAATTCCCACAGGAACAGTGTATTTTTCCGGGATAAAAAGTAGCCTGTATTACGCTCTGCTCCATAAACTATACAAAAAATCACGTTGACCCGTTGCTCCGTTGCTGCGTGAAAGAAGGACAAACCAACGCACCAACAAAAACACTTGCATTTATAATATTCTAGTAGGTACCCGATAGCAGATCAAATCAAATTTGACATGTGCTATCCAGTATATGTATATAAGCTACGAAGATTGCGAAACAAACAAATCCAAGACGTTGCTTAGCAAGTTAGCAACAGTCGACACATCCGCTAACAAGCATAGACCAACGTAAAGGGAGCTACAAGCAGCACCTATCTCAGTCACTCACCAGCATGCTAGCATTCGCTCTCTCGTTCTAACCCTCGAAGAGCCTATGTTCTGTTCGGACTGCGTGCGGACAGCGCTCTCCATGCGACCGTAAAACCACATCCTCGGACATTTAATAAAAGGGCCAGCCTGACACAATTATGGACAATCATTCAATTAGCTGCACATTAAGGCGCCTGGCATCGTACCAGTTGCCATGACGATCGTGCTTGTTGAATTACATTTTACACGCATGATAGTTTACATTGTTTACTTGATTTTCGATCGCTCCGGAAACTTTTGTCGGTTAAAAATGTGACTAAGCATTTACGTGTCTTCTAGACATTGATATTAATTGAGCAACTGTATTACTTATCAGTATGGTGGGACTTGGACATAGTATTATAGGTTGTGGCCTTGTGGGACTAACTCTTCTGCAAGTGTTCATCTGGGTGGTTGGTAGTGTATACGATTTTGTACAATTAAGTATTTTTTCTTGTTATTTTAATACCAAGATTACTTGATGATCAGTGACCCTGATACGTCGAAGCTAGCTTTTAAAACGTTATAAAATTCAATTACGGCATCAAATGTTAAGTAACTTTTCTATCGATTCCCTTTCATGTTGTCTACAAGCGATGGCCTTTTCTCCAATATTCCTTCCGACTCTTTGACATTTCAATTTCAGTATGATTCTTTTAAGGAACACCCGTTTGAGATTGATCTTGATGGAGTAATTGGGCTTAGGTTCGCTCGTTCGTACAATTTATTATGAAAATAGGTGTGCCTCGTTGCTGTGTTCACTGTTTTTCATTCTTTGATGATTTTGAACGATTCAGGAAAACCAAAAGGTCTATGGTGAACAATGTATATCGAAAAATGGAATTATAGCATTCTGTTCATCATTTGACAACTAAAATGAAACATTTTTTTACCTGTACCACCTGGTAACTGAACGAGCTCGTCGTTTTTTCATGGTAAGTATAACGTCTGCTTATAACAGTTGCAGTGCCACTCAAATCTTTGAAACACAAATGCTAGCACGGCACTGCAGTGCGTTGAGATATCTGACCATCAAACCTGAATACAGTAATGCTGCATGCATAACTGCTAGACAAAAGCGAAGTATTGGTTTCCACCTAGACGGAAAAAGAGTTAGTCCATCCACATTTAAACTTGTATTGAATTGTGTTTCTTTTTGTTTTCGCACATCATATTCAAAGCCAGAAAGTTTTTTTTAAATCACAATGCTTCAATCATTTGGGAACCAGAAAAAAAAACTCGAAAGTGCTATGATGAGAAAAAGTAAATTGTAACGCTTTGGTAACTATGAACAGCTAATCACATTTACGAGACCTGAGAAACTGAATCATCAGTCACCGACGCACGTTTTTCTACTCGCCTTCCCCTTTTTGATTCTTACCACAACAACCAGACGAGCTAGAACCCTCATTCAGTCTAATTACCCCCTCATTGTACCATCAGTGAGTGACAGGCAAGAGGCAAGGCGTATCAAATTATAGCGGGCAGACGAAAATTCTCAGAGTTTATAGTATAGTCATCGGCCATGTCTTTACATCCCCTTTTTTCATTGTTCAAGGAGCGTAACGCCACGCAAGTTAGTTCTCATGCCGGTGCCTCGTTCGGACTGATTTAGTACTGGACTGAGTCACGAGTGTATAGGTAAAATTAGTCATACCAAGCTCTTTGTTCCATCGGGCCTCTCTGATCATTGTTTACACGTTTTACATCGCTTAAGTTAGCTTCCTACTCTCGTATACTCGTAGTATAATATTATTCGTTTGAATATGTAACGCGCTCGTTGAATCAGTATCTGATAGTAAAATAGGTTAATCAATTCGTGATTGGTTTTCAACGTCGAGTTTGAACATTGATTTATTCGTATCCAAGTACATACGTAAGCACTTTTGTATCTCCAGTCTGTTGCCAAGTTTTTGGAATATAAACATTGCGTATGGTAACGTTTAAAATTAAAACTACGCATTGCATCCACTGACCGCGTTATCAAAATCCGGTCACGTACACATTTCTTTCTAGAATCTTCTAAACAGATCTGAGAGAGCGTTGACTTTTGAGGCTTTGTTTTTGGGCTTATAGTGTAACGAATCATCGTTGACTTAAATTGTCACGTTCGAGTTATAAATATGGTGCGTTCAAGCGCTGTCAGTTGAATGCAGGCCGTATTCAAACGGAGCATAGTCACTATTCACAACTATAATTGAGAATTTCTTAACTATCTGAACCGCCTTCGGTAGGTAAGCGGTGAGCGTTAACCTTGTTGATAATTTTGCTTACATATCCTCGTTCCGCAAACATACCTTTCTCGGTATCTGGTAACGATAGTGTTGTTCGATTTGGAACAGTTCAACAGTTCCGAAGTTTGCGTTTAAATCCGTTGCTAATGGTTACTTGTTTAACCCGCTGGAGTGGTAATTGGTAACGTGTGTGGTCGAGTTTAGACGTGTCGTTTGTGCTCTTTGAACGATTGCTCACTAACTGTTTGTCTGATAAATCAACGCCCATTCAGGACTAGTAGACACGTGTGAAACTGCGTCATAGGCTGGTTTAGATACAATTATTGTTTAATCTTGGAATCGACTTTTTGTTCGACTAATAACATTTTCTATACTATATGTACTTACTACAAAATAAATAAAATTGAAGTGTCTGTTTGTAATATCAAAATAACAGCTTTTTACCAAATGATATGACAATACAACAATTTTTTAAAATTTTGTCTGTGTCTGTCTGTTTGTTCCGCGTAAGCTCCGAAACGGCTGGGCCGATTTTGACGGGACTTTCACTAGCAGATATCTGATGTTATAAGGAGTAACTTAGGCTACTTTTATTTTAGAAAATGAATTAGGGTTCCGCGCAAAAAAATAAAAGCCATGAAATCCAATATCTCCGCGCGGGTGAATCCTCCGGCAGCAGCTAGTTGCAATATATGATTACTCTCATTGTGATGTTATTTCTATCTGAGAAATTATATCGTTACTCGATTCATAGAAGCCAAATCCAAGATTTCCTGGAAAGTAACGAAAAAACTGGTTGCCAACCAATTTCGGCACAAAGTAAAACTGGAATCGCGTTTTTTAACCCCATTAAATAATTAGATATGGCTATTGTACAACAATCAAAAACGTTTTTTGTCTAGCATTATCAAGTACAGATCACGGTTTACAATTCTACATTGTTAGACGTTTCCTGTGGCTGTAGAATATTTAGTAGGTATCTGTGACTAGAATTCCGTTCTACCGCCCACTGTTATTTCAAAACTTCACATTAATGATTTCTTAACTATCGGGCCTCTATTATATGGCAATGACGACGTTTCAAACTGTTCTCCGCGTACTTTTTATGCTTTAGAACAGTGGTTTTTCAACTACGATTCGCTAACCATCGTCATGTTCTCCATAAAGCAATTACTTTAACAAAATAGCAGTTTATAAAACCGCCTAAAGTAATGCCTAAAGAATTTTGTACATCTGATTTTATCTGTGAGAAGCGGTAAGCGGTGAATAAGTACATACACGTTCTAATTCTACACTTTATTGGCCCGTATTAAGGTCGTAATTTCACCATAGGTGGTCTCAACTAAAAAGATTAAGAACCACTGCTCAGCAGGAACAAACGCTCTTTATCTCTGTTGTTTGTACTAGTGCAAGCGGGACAGCAAATGTTCCGGCTAGTGAAAACTCGACGTAAGGTAACGTACATAGAACAAGACTCACGCGCGGACTCACGCGGAGTTGATGACCGCCACACCGCAGCGAAGGCCGCACAATCGGTCAGACGACCAAATGTCACGGCCGGTGACAGGACCGCGTCAGAGACGAAAAAAACGTGACTCAGAGACACGTACACCAACCGCTTTAGTTCGTAAACTATGGCAATGCTAACACTTGTAGGTATTTATTCTGCTGCATAAAAACAGAAGAGCTCTACAAACTTCATCTTGGACCTTGGTTAACATAATAACAGGCAAATGCGAAAATTAATTTAGGTATATAAATATTGAATTGAATTTATAGTTCTCAAAATGCATTAAACTTGATTCGACGGACGTGTGCTGCCATCTAGTTACGCAAAAACTTAACTACGGACTAGACTCTTTCGTAATTGACGAATTTAGAGCACGCACAGTCGCGTCGGCCTTGCGAAAGAGAACGGCATTGACATTGGCTTATAATCAACGCGGAAAACGGAAGACGTTGCCCAGTGGGACAACTTCACTTGGCGGGGACAATTAAATTTCCAACTGGGTTTTATTTTACTTCCACTATTTATATGTAGTGCTTTAGATGAATGGACGTTTGTAATGTAATTAAATCAAGCAAAGACCTAAATGGATTAGATGAAAATTTTATTGATAATTTGAACATGAAAACGGTGGAGTTTCACCTTGAAACAAAAGAGGTAACATTATATTTTTTATCGTACAAAGCCGACAAAGTGAGCGATCTAAATCTAATACGCATTTTTTAATTTAAAATAATTTTCGTTTATTCTACGCAGTATTGTGATATTTCAAATCGTAAACCTCGATATAATAACTCCGAATCGACGTTCGTTTACGACAGTCAAAATCGTATTTCTAATAATAAAATGTCTCAATTTAGAGAGGCCAATGTTTTATCATGGATATAAAGATGCGGTATTAAAGCGTTTTTATGCTTTTTTCGTGTTTCATTGTCAGATGGGGTGGGTCGATTATGTAGAATTTCGTTTGTTCACATGACGAGTATGGACGTCTAGTATAAAATAATTTGTTTTATCATGTCGGAGGGTCGACGGATGTGACTATGCGGTCGGTATCTTTTTATACGTTTTAAGAGCATTATAAATTTTTTGTCCTCATACGTTGGGACGTTAGGCCATTGTCCGCTTTATCAGATGACGTTAATTAATGTGACAAACCCAGTTTAATATTATTTTATTTCGATATGAGAGTCTTGTTGTCGAGTAGCGTTTAAATCAACTGCTATTATAACAGCCACGTGTATTTTCGATAAATAATTTCCATACATTCCTTGCTGTTATAACTGAACAGACGAGTCTATTTAAACTACAATGACTTCTCTACAATCTCCGTGGCTTCTCCACTCCTTAGTACAAAGATTCTTAAATTACTTATGACACGTCTTTGTCATGAATAGTCAAGGAATTATCCATGAGGAAATCCTTTTATGTCAACAAAATGTAATAAATGCAATAATAAACCGCCATTTGCGTTAAAATTTTCCTAATAACCGTTTAATTATGAATAAATTATGCATAAAGACATGTTCGGGGTCTATGACCATTTATATTTATTTTATAATGAATAAAACATTTGTCTGGTAGTTCCCGCGGCTTACTAATGCAAAATTGAAATTGTTTTGTAAATCGTGAATCCAAATACAGAAATTACTAACTTATTTTAGTTTGAAACAGAGACCGGCAGCCTCTATAGAAACCAGTTAAATAAGTTTAACCAGGGGGCTTAAAATATAACACAAATTCTATTTTTTGCGACATCTTACTATACCACTAGGTATTATTGCTCTTCATTTTTTTTTTGAGTGGAAAAGAAGGGCAGAGCTTGATGCAAGGCGGGAAGAGCTAAAGGCCCGGCAACATACGGCCATACACTATAATACGGTTGGAGGAGTGCTGACGTGCAGTAAGTGTGGACGCACATTTACTGCAAAAATTGGGTATGTCAGCCATTTGAGAGCATACGAACGACGCTCCTGCCAGTAGCCGTCGCTGTGACCGAATACGGTTGGGATTGGATGATGATGATTGCTCTTCAATAAGTTCGAGAATTGCATATACCCGAGAAGCAGAAGAAGTCCTATTAGTATACACAAGATGGTATCTACACAAATAAATAAAATTGAAGTGTCTGTTCGTAATATCAAAATAACAGCTTTTCACTAAATGCATATATGAAAGTATATACAGTACCTATAACAAAAACACAATTTTTAAAATTTTTGTCTGTATGTCTGTTTGTTCCGGGTAATCTCCGAAACGGCTGGACCGATTTTGACGGGACTTTCAGTGGTAGATAGCTGATGTTACAATGAGTAAGTAACCTAGGCGACGTGAGCGAAGCCGCGAGGCACACCTAGTATATTAATAAGCAACAGCGTATTAGTTAATCATAAAAAATACATTTTATTTGCATAAAATTGCAAATACATTCTGCTCCTTGAGGTTTTCTTTGCGAAATAACTACTCCGATGGCGGAAATTTCGCAAATGGTTACGTGACCCTATTCGCGTTGGCGTTTCCTAGACATTGTTTGATAAATTGCAATACGCAGCAATACCATTGAATACTGAATATACCCCGGCAATACTATAAGAATCCATACTAATATTATAAATGCGAAAGTGTGTCTGTTGGTTTGTCCATCTTTCACGCAGTAACGAAGCAACGGATTGACGTGATTTTTGCATAGATATAGTTTATGGACCGGAGAGTAACATAGGCAACTTTTTATCCTGGAAAAATGCACGGTTCCTGTGGGAACGCGGGTGAAAACCGCGGGCAGAAGTTAGTGTGACATAAAATTGACATTGACAGCTGTCAATAAATTGACAGTTGTCAATAAAGTTTTATAATGTTGACAAGTTGATTTAATTTTGTCAAATTGATCTATGATCTGTCGATCAGCTTGACGGTTCCTGTGGGAACGCAGGTGAAAACCGCGGGCAGAAGCTAGTACTCAATAAGTAGTACGACATACTTACATACATTTTATAACAAAATTTATACTACATACGTTATTGCTATTGGCCGATAAGCGAAATAAGGAGGCCAAGTGACAAAAGACGTGTTAACATTTCGTTTCGCGGCGCTGATTAGGCATTTCGCGTTTCGTCATATTTCATAATAATGACTGTAACATTTTGATTAGAATTTAATATGAAATTTACTTCTAAAGGAGCATTGATTATTTTATTACAAATAAATATTTTCCGTTTCATTATTACAAAATTATAATTGTGTTCAGTATACCTAGTTATTTATTGTATCTGTAAATGTTGACATTTGAAATGCTGTCATTGTTTTTATGCGCTGTGAAGGCCAGAATTACTAAATCTATATTACCAATAAAATCCCACGTCCATCTTCTTACCGCTCTTGACTCAATTCAAAATGAATAGTAACTTTTTTTTAATTCTGTAGAAATAAACAAAATAGAAGTGTCTGTTTGTAATATCAAAATAACAGCTTTTTACTAAATGCATATGAAAGTAACAAAAAAAAACATTTTTTTAATTTTTGTCTGTCTGTCTGTTTGCTCCGGGTAATCTCCGAAACAGCTGGACCGATTTTGACGGGAATTTTAATGGCAAATAGCTGATGTTATAAGGAGTACCTTAGGCTAATTTAATGTTAGAAAAAGAATTAGGGTTCCGCGCCAAAAAATAAAACCCATGACATCCAAAATCTCCACGCGGGTGAAACCGCAGGCAGCTAGTGTGAATTAAGCTAAGTCCATGAAGTTAGTGTACTTATGAGACTTGATACCTAATTTATGTCTTGGGGTAACGAACGCACTGCTCCAGTGCCGCTCAGGCGTTTATATTTCCAAGTTCTGGATGCCACTGCAACTGTTACGGGGTGGCGTTACGCATCAGGTAAACGACCAGCTCGTCTTGTTATCAAATAGTATAAAAAAAACTTCACACATGGACTTACTTTGCACTGAATCCGTGACCTCATTAAATAACTGTAAACTTTTGCAATATGTAACAACATCAGTAAACTCAAAGTAAAATAGTAAACAATATACTCGCGCACATTTACGTTAATGTTAATTCTAATAATAACTATAACATTAAAGGTCATTACTGAACATTTTCAGCAGTTTTACCTCGTATGATTCACTTTCACGTGAATGGCAAGTAGTACGTATGCTAAATTATAATCAGAAATGGACCTTGTTCCAATTGCTTATATTTTGCGCAGTGTCAGCTGCATTGTTGTGATTTGTGACTCAGTACGTTTTAGAGCATCTGTATCTGAGGAGAATCGCTTGGATTACTTATTCTGCGGCTTAGATAACAAGAGATAGCCTATAGGGTTGCCAATTAAACTATACTTATAGATAGAATTGTAGTCACCGGTGGTGACAACTTCAGTGGGAATCAATCATACTAACTACTATAAAATGTGAAACTAAAAATGTGACTTTAAAAATAAAACACTGTTTACTTTTGCAAAACACTGTTTATTTTTCCTTTGGGACCCGAATACAATTTACTTTTCTTACAAAAATTTGGCAACCCTAACCGCATCGTCGCAAAATCAGATGCTACATTGGTCTAATGCTGTACTTTCGAGTACAAAAAAAAAACTTAAAAAGAAACACCTTTGCTTAGTCAATCCTCAAAGATGCGCCTTCTGATCCTAAATAAATAAACCACATACATGTACAGTGTACACATCTAGTAAACCATAAATAATACATTTTTTCATTCGAAACCACCACAGAGTACGAGCTAAGGTTTTCGTAACAAATTTTCCGCGTGAGGTCATCGACCCCGAGGAGCCTCGTACTCGTGCTTACAATACCAAATTTACGATGACGCCACGTATTGACTGCTTCATACACTGTGGTGCGTTCACTTACTAACTGGTACTTATTCTGTGAACGTAAAATATTTTTGTAACTAAGCTACATACTAAGATTCTGTGAGATTTAAGTACTTTGGTGTTAAGATACGTGTAGCACGCGCCAAACTTACACGCGCGTCTCTTTGTAGTAGTTGGCTAGTTTCTGTAGCGAGCGGAGGCATTGAAAATTGTGATCACTGATCTGAGACCATCTTTTTGTCAAGACGTTTTCCATCACTGAAATCACAATCTCATCATCAGCCGAAAGAAAGATCCACTGCTGAACGTCGGTCTCCCCATGAAGCAGGTATTTTACCATAATATAGTACACTTGACAGGTGTCTTGGTGAACGATCAAACCATTTAATCCACTCGCATACCAGCTAACTTCATTCGAGACTCATTTAAGTTTGACGTGCACTACTAGTTACTAATCTTCGGGCACGATTTCCATATTAACAAATTCTATACAAACTGATAACTAATCTGCGTAGTTGATAGTTCACGTAGTAACTGTTGGGCAATCTGTTGGCGGGGTATTGACCGTGTATAGTGTGAATTTGAGACGATAGAGTTTGATATTTGTTTATTGTACTGATAATATGCTACTATGTGCTACTGTGTTGATGTAAACTTAAACGAGTTAAGCAAACGACCCGTTCGTCTCTTTATCCAGTAGTATAAAAAATATCTTTGAACTTGTGCCATTGAGCCACAGCTCCAAAATATTACTCCATTACATTTACTACCTAGAGTCCGCGCCACCACTGAAGTCCGATAGGCGCGGCGCTGTAGTAGCTCAGAAGTATGAGGCAAACGATATTTCCCATTTTCCCTTCCACGTTTCTTTTTTTTTATTCGTTATAGGCTTACTTTTGACCGCTATCTCACCTACTAGTAAGTGACGATGCGGTCGACGATGAAGCATGCTTGCCTAGAAGATACCTATTCACTCGTGCCTTGAAGCCTAAGTAATAGTTATTGGGAAAAACAGACTCTGGCAGGGAGATCCACTCCTTAGCGGTACGCATAATAAATGTTGAAGCAAAACGCTTCGTGCGTAAATGTGGAATAGCCACCACGATGGCGCTTGGCCGAAAGTCTAGTCGTTCGATGATGGAAGGGAGATGAGGGAATCAGACCTTCTAATTAAAAATTAAAGTATTCCAAGTGTTAAAGAAGTAATCTCAAGCTATATGAATAAATGCTAAGATAGGGCGATTTTAGTTCCTTTTTATTCCGCAGAACTTCAGTCGTGGCGCGGGCTCTACAGTTACATATTTTTTTATTATTGAAGTTGTTACAAATAACATCAATTAGAAGACATCCACAGCTGAATATAGGCCTCCCCCATAAAACGCTACTTGGATCTCCTAGGTACCTCTAGGATTACCTCTTGCACCCAAGCTGCTTCCCCCGGTTTTAACTAACAGAGTAATTTTAATTCACTCGGAATGATTCCATGTAGGAAGCGAGCGACTTATTGCGTATATTTCGGAACCGCAACCCGACAGAGAAATATTGTCGGGATTACATCCGTGTTTATGAAACTGAGTTGTCGAATCTAAACGGGAAATTTCCATCAAACATCCGGCATTTTCCCTTAGGTCATCGGTCCATCTAGAATAATAAGATTACTTTGTAAAAATACATTAATAATTAAAGAAATCTTTGTACATTTTTTCGGCGTACAAAAGTAATATTTCACTATTACCTCACCTAGATCATATTCTGAGTTTCAATTCTCTATTAATATTAATACATCTACCAACCCCAAAAGAACAAAGGATCCTACAAAGGTAGAACACTTCAATTTACAAGTCGAACGAGCGAGATAAAAGGTTTACCTCTATCCGTCTCCGTCACACCTACCTGTTCTCTTTATAGTCTACCTGAGCTACCCTATGGTGAATCATTTTGGTCGATGTAAAACTATCTGGTACTTTGTCGCAATAAGCAGAATTCAGATTTCGATGAAAATTACAGGGAAGACTCACGATATTTATGGCGACAAGGTGCTTCAGTGAGTGTTGCAATGCTTTCAAAAGATGGTTGGTCACAAAAGTGGTTGAATATTTTTATTCAACAGGTCGGTTTGGATAAGGTTTGTGAATTGGTCTGATGTGAGGTGTAAGATTGTGTTCTTGAATCGGAATTAACAGAATTTCTGGTGAATAATGTGCTTTTTTGCCTTCGATTTCGTTTGACCGCAATCTATCAATATTGTTGTTTGAGAATTTTAATAATTGTAACTTTAGCTAGGATAACCGCTGCGCCGATTGGTTTGCGCTATTGTTTAGTGCCTGAGGAGTTTTATCTATTATTTACCAACTTTGTGTATTTAAGACCTATCTAAGATTTTCAATTCTTACTCTGATATTCTGAAGTGAACCAAATCTTGCACTAATAAAATTCATGTACTTACTTATTTTTTTTACGTTTGCTTGTTCTATACAAATAAATAAAATTGAAGTCTCTGTTTGAAAATGTCAAAATAACAGCTTTTTACTAAATGCATATGAACGTACTTATAACAAATAAAAAACTATTTATAAATTTTTTGTCTGTCTGTCTATATGTTTCGGCTAATCTCCGAAACGGCTGGACCGATTTTGACGGGCCTTTCATTGGCAGGTAGCTGCTGTTATAAGGAGTAACAATAGGCTACTTTTATTACTTGGGCGAAGCCTAAACTAAAGATATATGAGACCAACTCACAATCTACCTTAATAGTATACTGTTTAAACCATCACTACCAAGAAATCGGTAAACATGAAAAAAAACTTACACATCGAATATAAAACATCTCCCTTTTTCGAAGGCTAAAACGGCAACAGGAAGGCATTGACTTATGCGCTCACCAGTACATTATTAAGGCTTATAAAATGTGGGAGTTTTGACCCCGTCCTCGGATAAATTCCATCGGCCGATGCATTTGCTAACGAAACAAAACAACCAAACTGCACCTCGCGTACATTGACTTTACTACGTTGGGGTGGTCGACCCGGAAAAGTTCTACTGAAATTTTGGACTCGGCTGAGTGGAAAAAGTCCAAGCGGTTTCTCCTTATTGGAAACAAAAATTTTTAACGCTGATTTTTTATTTTTTTATTTAAAATAGGCTTACGTTAGACCGCGATCTCACTCAAAGCTTCGAAGATGTAGAACGTCGGTGTCGAACGTGTGCCTAGAAGAACCCTATTCACTGCTATCTTGGATACCAGATTATAGATATTGGGAAACATAGAATCTGGCAAAGAATTTCACTTCTTAGCCGTCCGTATAATGGTAGAAGTGAAGCGCTTAGTACGGACTAACAGGAGATCAACTATATCCGAGTGACGCAGTGTTGAACCTCTTCTTCAGATGATTTGACTACTTTCTCGTGACGATGTGTTCTTTTTGCCATCTTAACTCCTACGTCTGAGGTATTGTTAATATCATAGTGAAGGTGGTTTGGCACAAAGGATAGGGACAACCGAAGGTGTTGTGAACACACTAAACTAACGGCTTAGGGTTCCAAAATTTACTTATGAATTTAACTCCTGCTTATTAGCCAAAATGTGAGGCATGGTATTAGGCAAGCATAAATGTGAAAGAGGTAAGAGAAAATCAGAGTAATACTTTATTCTATGATTGCCTAGTACTTCTAGAACAATCATCATCATAATCAGCCGGATAAGGTCCACTGCTGAACATGGGCCTCCCCCATGAAAGGGACTTTGCCGTAAAACACCACGCTTAGCAGGCTGTTGCCCATTCCCTAGATATTCCTTTAGCCGGCTCTTACGGCACCCATGGGAAAAGATGGGGTGGTACTATTCTACTACACGGCCTGATGATTCCTCTGCAATAATTCGTATAAATGAGCAGATTTTTTAATTATACTCAATGACACTAGAATGTAACCAGATCGTGCAACCAATTTGATCGCCAACGTTTGCAATTCAAATTGCTGAAATATATAAAACCTCAGAGACATAATATTGATGTTCGTTCATTACCTCGCGTATAAAATAATGATTTCAAAGCCTCAGACGCAATTGTCTTGCCACCGCGCAAAATTTTCCAACAATGTCGGCTAAATTACTCGCGAACTACGCGTTATTTTCTTTCCGGAATTGGGAAATACCGGAACACCAGTGTATTTTCTGCCTGCGAAATTAAATTGAAAATTACCTCATGTTCCGCTATATTATTTTAACCTAACAATATCCCGGGGGTTCTGGACAATTTATTCGCATAGCAGGTGGTCGGATGCAGTACTACAGGCTTCTAAATCATACTGCTCTTTTTAAATGGGATTTTTGGTACTTGCAAGCGAAGAAATTGTTACTATTTTGGGTTCAGTAACAAATTTGTACACTTTTCTTATACTAATGGGTAACGAGACGAGCGGGTAGTTGGCCTGATGGGAAGTATAACGCCTGCCCTTAACAATTGCAGTGCCACTCAGAACTTTGAAACATTAGGTACCTATTAAGTCTTATTTAAGCCAAGTAATTTCACAGATTTCTTTGCTCATCAAATTGGAATACAGTAATTCTAGCACATTGATTTACATTAAAAAAAATATCATTGAGAATTGACGGAGAAATCGAGCAACATCGCCACAGCAAAAAATACAGATGGAATTGAGAAACTCCTCCATTTTTGGAAGTGGGCTAAAATTAGGAATTAGGATCTAACTTAATTTTGCTTTGAACCATGTGTTGCAAATTCGTAAAGGAATACCTCTGTTTTGTACGAATCTTGAACATACGTCCCTTTACAACATCAGATTCTACCAAATACGAAACAATTGAGTTCTTTCGTAATCACATTTAGAACTCTTCCCCCGCGCACCTCACCCGTATCTCTAAAATAAGTTCATTCCTTCATAACTTCTCGAACATTCCCTGTCCAAACTTATCCATCCACTAACAAGGAGCTAATTTTGACAGACAGAATCCCCCACAAATGGCAGTAACTGCATCGAGTAAACATTCTCGGCCTTACCCTTCTTAAAGGAACGGAAGCACTCGGCTATTTTAGTAGTTAAAATAAATTGAACGAGGACGAAACAAACTTGGAACAGGGATGCCGATTCACTAATCGATTTGAAAATAGATATAACTTGAATCGATTACTCGATTCGAAAATCGAATTTACTCGATTCTGATGAGAAAGGTGAAACTGAATTTATATTGTCTAGGTATTTTTACTATAATTAAAGGCAGAATTTGTAATTTTTATTTTGTTTGTGTTTTTTAGCCTTCTCTAAGCGATATTGTTGTGATTACTGACATCTACGCGAACGAAGTCGCGCGTACAGCTAGTTTCCGAATAAATCTAAATCGACTAAAAATTTTATAATTGTTGCCGTAATGTTTTAGCTAAGAACATAATATTTTCGTTTCAAGAATGACAAGCAAACTAATCTAAAATTGAATGATAATAGTTTTTTTATTGTTACGATAACACCCTAACAGTAATTTATATTTTTTTTTAGTAAAATGAAGATAGTATTTATTGTGATATTACTGTCATTTACTCGATAACGTTATCGGAAGTAACTTAATCGAAATATCAAATGATCGGTAAACTGTGTACTTACATTAATCGTAACGGAAAAACAGCTGTTAAAATATTATTGTATTAGCATTTTTGTTTGTAAAGGTTTTCATTGAGGAACAATATTTAATACAAACATGTGTTTTATTGAAACATAACATACGATGAACCTTGGAATATTGACGTCAATCATTCGATTTGAATAAGAAAGACTACTTTCTATAAAATAAAAAAAATCGAAACGAATTATGTTTTTGTTTCTTTTTTGCTAACGTGATTTCTCGGAAAAGATTTAAATGGTTTAAACGGTATGCTATTAAGGTAGATCCCGAGGTTTTTACATATATTTTTTGTCTAAAATCGGATGATGCACTCCGAAGCTGAAAGTAGAAAATTAAATAAGTTTTACGTTTTTTAAAAGCATTTTTTTTCTTTTCGCTTATATGCCTGATATGAATTGAAAATTTAAATTAAAGTGCCTAAAATGGCGATAATTATGGATTTATCAATCTACTTATGTCGCTTTCAATAATAATAAAATTAATACAGTCCGATTACAATATTGCTTTCATATTATTTAAATTGAGACAAAATTATTACTGTATCAGTTTTTTTCCATTATTTTGTTGACACTTCCGGCTTTCATCGACACAAATTCACGTAACAAAAGTTCGAGTCGCAAAAATCGATATCGCAATTTGCTGCTTCTCGAATCGAACAAACCCGCTGCCATCCCTACTTCACTCCTGCCCATTTTATTACTTTTTCCGTCCGCCCGGGACATTTTACTCCCTTTGAACGAAGTTATGGTTGTGTAAAATACTACTTTAACTTTACTGCGTTTGTAATCAGTCGTGAGGTCTATTTGGAAGTTCCTATCGATACATAATATACTCTAGAAAATGATAGTAAACTTAGTCAGCGCCGGCCCTAGCTCTGTAGAGCAAAGGTGGCATCTATGTCGGCAAGGTATTTATGAACATTAGCAGCATTGCCAGTAAGTTTAAATTCGCATGTTTGGTATCACAGAGTTGTTTCTATATTGTACTATTACTTATTCTGTGCAGGGTCGGACGAGATTGTCTTTCAGCGCCCTTTTTCAGATCAATTATATTTCTGTTTTCGGTAAATATAATAGTAATAAATATGGAGTTGCTACTAATTAATAAATAAAGTAATACCGAGGCTGCGCGCGCAATTTGAAGACTCGTGCGCAGTTTAGGCTGCGTGCGCCGCTAGTGTGACGCTTCGATGGGGCAGGTCCATGTACCGATATCGACAATCGATACATGCTGTGTAAAGGCGTAAAATTATAAAACTAAAATATAAATGTGTGAAGATGTATTGAATGTAGCCTACACCACTGAGTGAATACTATGTTTGCCTCAACTCTCGTTGCGTGACCATAACAGCGGCGCGCGAGTTTGGCGCCCTCCTGTGCTTTGCAAACGGGGCGGACCGTTCCCATCGCCCCCCTCTTACGCCGCCACTGCTAGCCCAATCCTAAGCGACTATATGGTCAAGGTGGTAAATAAGTCAAACCTTGGCTCTCGAGAGGTAGCTTTCCAAACATACCGCCATGTGCTATTTTCAAATTGAGGATGGTAGCCAGCCATGCGATCAGTAGGCAATGCCCTGCCATGAATCTATGGTTACATATCGGTGTTTCCTTCACTAAAAGTTCAAGCTCATCGTAGGATTCGAACCATCGAGATATCGTCGGCTGACGTTACCACCGAGCCATCAACGCTTTCCACTCCCCGTCCTTCCCTTCAGGCGAATCTGAAGTGAATTTGAATGACTTATCAATCTATTTTGACGTACTCTTCATGTTTTTGGCCCCTTTGTCTTTCACCTGTTTTCAGAGTTCATGGAGTGCAATGCACTCGTCACCCTAACACGTCATTGGGTCATTATGTCTCAAGATGGTGCAGTGACCTGAAACGAGGCGACTTAAGCTGTGACTTAAGATAAATACGAACGTCCAATTCGCTTCTTTTTCATGCTAGTCTTTCTACACTTAGGATATAGTGTTTGACCACTATGTCGCCTAATCAAGTGACGATGTAGTCTAAAGTGGTGAACGCACTTAACTTACATTAGGACTATCTCTTAAGTGCAGCTTAAAAATTGGTACAAAGCTATTATTACGAATACAAAACTCTTTGATCTTTATTGAACACGGAAACAAGAATTTACATGACACAAATAAAATAAGGTTGTACAACGTCTATATCGCTAAAAGCGCTTACTACTACTAACTTACTTATTGTATTACCTTACTTACTTCATGCTAGTCTTTCTACACTTAGGATATAGTGTTTGACCACTATGTCGCCTAATCAAGTGACGATGTAGTCTAAAGTGGTGAACGCACTTAACTTACATTAGGACTATCTCTTAAGTGCAGCTTAAAAATTGGTACAAAGCTATTATTACGAATACAAAACTCTTTCATCTTTATTGAACACGGAAACAAGAATTTACATGACACAAATAAAATAAGGTTGTACAACGTCTATAACTATATCGCTAAAAGCGATTTCTTACAGGCACTTGTTGCAGGCCTTTGTCTTTCAAACTCCTTAGTAGCATTGCAATAGTTATGGGCTAGCAAAATATGCATACCATTAGGTTGTCTCTGACCCCTTTTATACCGGCGATGGCCCCAAGCCGGGGTCCGTACCGCGTGATTTCCCTCTCGTGGTGCACTTGAGCTAGTCGCCAAGTCATTTGTTAGGGCTGAGCGCCTTCTGCGTTCTCCCGCCGTTCGATGACGCTGGAAAGGCCGTAAGAGCAACAGCACGGTACTTAAAAAAAATTACCATTAGGCAAATGACACCCTAGTCTCCTCACAAAAAAAATCCCGAGCATTTTATAAAGCTACGTGCATAGCGACTGGGTGCAGCTCACCCCAAGACATCGATCTCTGAATACATTAGCGCTAATGCACTGCGGTGTTCTCCGGTTACCTGCCTTATGTCGCGCCTTAATCCGTCTGCCAGACAAGGTTGAAGTTACTTTAACCAAAGCTTTGATATAAAATATATAGAACGAAAAACTAAAAAGATTATTTAAAAAAAAATATGCATTGATAAAAAATCCATCAAATTAATGAATACAAATTACTATCTATACTGATATTATTAAGCAGTAAAGCTTGTGAGTTTTTTATTGTTTGTTACCGCTAATCTCTGGAACCGCCGCTGAATCCTAATCTAGGTGTAGGTAGGGTAGCGAATACGCTATCTTCGACCACATTGATGTTAGTGGCAGTGGCTCGAAAGTTCGAATACAGAAGGAAAATGGAAACCGCTCTATGGAGTTCCGCCTCTTACCGGGATTATATTCTCTTTGGTTAGTGGTAGGACTAACTCTTCTGCGAGTGTCCGTCTCGGTTGTTACCACCGCTTTGCTTGTGAAGTCTTCCGCCAAGCAGTAATGTGCAAGCATTACTGTGTTTCGGTTTGATGAGCAAAGTAGCCAGTGAAATTTCTGGGCTTATAAGACTTTATACCTAACGTCTCAGGGCAACGAGCGCAGTGCAGTGCCGTGCAGGCCTTCGCCTTTCAAAAGTTCTGGGTGGCACTGCAATTGTTATGGGCCGGCGTTATGCTTACCATCAGGCAAACGACCAGATCGTCTCGTTACCTAATAACATAAAAAAAATCGTCATCGCCGAAGATAGGTCGAGACTCGAGAGAGAGGTCAAACCTATCGATTTCAAAAAACGCTTATAAAATTGACCTGGGGCCTATTTCATAAAAAATATTAGTCTAATATTATGAGCTTTTTATTTCTTTTTTCCATACAAAATATGAGACTAATATTCATAATATTAGACTAATATTTTTTATGAAACAGGCCCCAGAATCTACCCACCATTATTCGATATGGCTTAACAATCAGTCAATAGTCATTACATTTCGGTTACAATTCACAATACGAAAACAAACTTTGTCGTGGAAAACAAAAATAAGGAAACGATAATCAAATGATATATCATTATAACTTAGCTGATATAGTTGGCGATTTGCCTATTCTGTAGGAATTTGCGATGTTTTCCCTTCGAGCTTCTTTATCTTTCTAGATATATAGTCCTAACTGGTGCTTATATAGTTTGAATAAACAAGCATTTCCCGAAACGCTTCGCAAGGAAGCCGTCTGGTCCAAGAATCACAAAATGCATGGGCGTGTGTATATTCACAAGCTTATATGACCGGCATGTGGATCCGATCCGATAAGAGCATCT
This sequence comes from Crocallis elinguaria, assembly GCA_907269065.1. NCBI lineage: Eukaryota > Metazoa > Arthropoda > Insecta > Lepidoptera > Geometridae > Crocallis > Crocallis elinguaria. The sequence goes on from OU026076.1 coordinate 9,589,317, forward strand.
GTTAAAAATGAAGGCTCTAAGATTAGTTAAGGCGCTACCCCGAGTCAATGACATTCATCATTCTGTCCTCTTTGCACACACTGTCGATTAGCGGTGACGTAAAAGAAGGAAGACCGCGCGGGCCACTAAAATTGAGTAAAAATCCAAAAAAGCCTATTTACTTCAAAATTAGATGCCTAATCGAAAATCTAATACAAACAAGTTTTTTGTCCATACAGATAATAAAATTGAAGTGTCTGTTTGTAATATCAAAATAACAGCTTTTTACTAAATGCATATGAAAGTATATACGGTACCTACTACAAAACAACCATTTTTTAAATTTTTGTCTGTCTGTCTGTTTGTTCCGGGTAATCTCCGAAACGGCTGGACCGATTTTGACGGGACTTTCACTGGCAGATAGCTGATGTTACAAGGAGTAACATAGGATTCTTTAATTTTAGAAAAATAATTAGAGTTCCGCGCAAAATAATAAAAACCATGTAATCCAAAATCTCCACACGGGTGAAACCGCGGGGCAGCAGCTAGTTATTATATAAGCAAAATATCAAACTGAAGGAATCTTTATGAAATATATTTAATAGTGTTTTACTTGAAGGAATCTTTCTTTGGCTCCGGTGGTTGAGCATGAACCCTTCGCAGAATGAACCAGATCGTTCCACCTTGCCAGTGGGCGTCCATGTTATATATTTCATTACCTACATCCTTTCAAACATGAACCTGATATCGCCAAAGCTAAAAGCTATCTCTCAACATTCTGTTTATCCGAGTGCTACCCAGCGTAGTCCATACCTACCGAAATAAAGGATCCCACTCAATTTACCGAATGGTCTATAAGCCGTCGATCGAAAATAATTTATATGAAGTTCAAAAGCCAGCCGTCGACGTTTCTTCTTAAAAATAAAAATAAACTTTTATGACATGAAATAAGGTTTAATAATGAAATGGAACGTTCCCCGCACGAGTGTAGGGTTGACACCGCATTGAAAATGATAATTCAAACAATTTGTACTGCGCTTAAGAACTCTACGTAGTTTAGCAAGAAGCTTTATTGATACCATTCTACGTATTGAACTGTATACTAGTTATAAATAAATTTCATAGATTTTGATCCAGTCTTTTTGTCGAATCACAAGTTCTAAGTTTCCAAGATTTATCGATGACAGAGTAGAAAGAGTCACTGTCACCGTTGATCTTCTTCTAATTATGGTATTTTAAGATTGATCTTAATTAAGACTATGCTGACTGTGTGTATACATGTACTCCATCAATTTTCTAAAAACCATTACTGTGTTCTGGTTTGATAAGTAAAGAAGTCAGTAAAATTACTGGGCTTATGAGACTTAAAATACTTAATGTCTCAGCATAATGCATTGCAATGCTGCTCAGGCCTTTGAATTTCAAATTTCTCAGTGACACTCAAATTGTTGTTTTGCTTATCATCAGGCAAACTTCGTCTCCTTATACAATAAGATAAAAAGATTTATCAACATTTACCCGCCCTAACATTCATAATGAAAAATATTACGTTGATGACACCCCTAAATGCTCATATTCATCAATATATGAGAAATAAGAGAATCTTACAGAATATGTTACCGTGTATAGAAAGGAAAATTAGTTTTCCCGAGGGAAGTACTTGGGGGTAATGAAAATGTATTCATTTAGGTAATATTATTATTAACGGACCAGCTTTTCGGCTGTCGGTTAGCTCCCCTGATTTATGAAAAGGTAATCGTTCTGCGAGATTATAATTATTGTCTAAACATAGATGTATTGAATCCTGAACCGTTTTCTGGTTCGTTATTCAAATACGGTCAAATACGCATATAAAATCTTCCTTCTTTATCTTATGATACATTCTACTCTCATCTAAGGACATGGGACGATGTACCAATTTGAGTCAGTGACATTTGGACGCTAGTCCGTTATTCAAATTCCGAGCGAAACCTAAAGGATATTCCTTCTCAGGATCCCAATTCCTACCCGTCAGAACCACTCACACGTTTTCCGACTACCCTCAAGGCTCAAATATCGTTCTAAATTCAAGCGAGGATTCGAAATTTAAATCACAATGCTAGAAGCGACCTCTCGTTGCGTGTGCGTGACAGGAGGTCCTAATGCCAACTACAACTGAAGGGTTGGAGTTTCGACCCTTGAAGTTTTCAGTTAGATTTCTTTTTGCGTATATGATAAATTAAAGATTTTCGACTCTATTACAGAGAGAAGCTTTTAGAGACATTAACGGAAAGCAATCATACGACAAGCGTACATTTATAAATGCCCTTTTCTACGTAATCTGACGCGTTGTCGATGCGTTACCTAAAACTGACCGGTTTTAAGACTAATATAAAAAAATACTTCATTTTTTTATTTTTATTTTAGCGCAGTACAAAATTACGTTAGCGATAGGACAGACTATTCACTATTACCCAGTAGTAGGCGGAACAAAGCGGTAGATCGTCAACAGTTAATGACTTGTACTTTTAACTAGACAATGTCTTAGAGCATGAGATCATTAATTATGATGACGAAATTAGGCCGAATAGTACAGAGTATAGTTCTCGCCAAAGTTAAATGTCTCGAGTGTTGTTAGCAGCGCGATTGGTCTGGATGGACTCGTAAGCTTCCTGCGCATAAAAATGTACTTCAAGCATATCATATTAAGTTGTCTACAAATAAAAGTATATTAATTCTTTCTTTCAAAAATAGCCCTCGTAACTAAGCAGATATAATATGTATTATGTAGTTAATTAATGTATAACATATTGAAAATTTGTCGCAACATATAAGTCAACTCTTTGTCTGCCATAAGTTCATGGCATAAATTAAATCCACACGTCATACACACATCGCATGTTAATTAATTACGTACGTATGTACACATTTATATGTATATACGGACAAAAAAACGTAAGCGCACGTGTCAACTTCTTTGTCAAAACATACCGTCTGCTTCGAACAATAGGACAATACTCTGCTTATGCTTGAGAGATTTTAAACTTTAAACATATGGTAGTAAAGGTTATTTGAAAAAGAAATAAGTTGGCAAAAATTCGTGTTGCCAACGGAGCAGTCGACGCGACGATCACAACTTGCTTTTATTCGGTGCAATTAGGGATGAGCAATCGTTTTATCGATAACCTACTTTTCCAAACCAATGGTGGATCACAGTGATCTTACAGTGATCACAGATTCAATCCAGTGGTGGATCTAATCAGTAGATCCTAATGGGTTGAATAAAGTAATTCACCTAAAACTGAGTAAGATTTGATTACCTGGTGCTATAAGATAGTATTGCCAAAGCGCTTATGAATAGTTTTTAGAATTCTGTGTTGTCTACCACGCGTTTTTCATTGGTGACCTAAATATACCGTTACCTCAGTAGGAGTCCCTGTATGTAAGGAATCCGGAACTTTAGGGAATATTAAACGTTGTTTATAATGTTTGTGAAGCTCAAATAAAAGTTGTACAAGTGAATTTGTAAAGGTTCGTTTAAACTAGAGTCGAAACCCGCATGATAGATTACAACGCCCTTTATTCGGAAGTTGCCAACTTGTTCCCCTACAAAGAGTAGTAAGGTATGCATGTATTACAGAATTCTGTTTTGGAATAATAATAGATAGTGTTGTATAATAATTGTTATTGATAGCGGTTATATGACTTAACGTCCAGTACAAACTTTTTCGATTCGAAAATAGTGTTTACTTTAAGAAAATCTTTTACACCACCAAACGCGATAAAAACAGATTTTATTTAAGTCGAGTTAAGTTAAATAAAACTTATTTTTTGCGCGATAAAGTCTTCATCTTTAATTAAAGTAACGACTACTTTCTTTTTTATTTTGCCCGATATAATTTTGAATAATAGATAATATTTTAAGTTATGTACAATTGTACAATCAAGAAATGTACATAAATTTATGCATTTGTATTTTTTACTAATCCATACTAATATATAAATGCGAAAGTGTGGTTGTTGGTTTGTCCTTCTTTCACGCAGCAACGGAGCAACGGATCGACGTGATTTTTGGCATAATTATAGTTTATGGACCGGAGAATAACATAGACTACTTTTTATCCCGGAATATATACGGTTCCTATGGGAACGCGGGTGAAAACCGCGGGCAGAAGCTAGTATTTTTTATAAACAAGTGATATAATTCATCTAGTACCTAAAGTAGCGAGCATATTTAAGCTCAGTTTGCATTATGCAATGCTGACATTACTGAAATATAATACATCGATAAATAATGGTACTATAAATACGTTGCACATGAGACACTTCAGTCAGTACCTTTAGTACTTTAGCATAAGTTTTTTTAAAACATGTAATGGTGTAGCCACTTCGATCTGATCTTACGGAAATCAGTAAAGAAGTTACTTAAAGCTATTTCGCGTTAAACTCAGGACAGTTTTAAAATGTTGGAGATTATTAAATAGATTTTGGCTCGTGATTTTTAGAGACTCCAATAGAATATCGATATTAGTAATAAATAATTTTTATGTTCATTTCTTCATCCAAGTTTTAACAACCGCCTGCACCGCGCCGTCGCTCGCTGTCGCGTCAGATTTTGTGCAAAAAGACGAAATGGTCAAGTGAGAGTTGAAATATTACACTAAGGGTTCTCTGGCTTATAAAACTGCCTAAAGCTTTGAGTCGGAAATTGAATCATCAATGTGAATGAATGGATAATGTTTTGTTTAAACTAGTATCTTACCTTGTTGTATAGCTGCATTTAATTCTATTTTGAATCTTTAAATTTGGTTCGACCAAAATACTTTTTCTTTCTTTCCAATTTAGAGCCCTGTTTCTTTATATATTTAGATATTTTTTATAATCACACAAACTGCTTTGAAAACGAAACGTTTTCTGAATCTTACGGTAAGCTCTCTTCATGGCAGAGGTAGTCTACCTGAACAATCACAGTGTCAAATTAGTACGATCTACTTTAACCACTCCCATTTTGACCTCCATAATGCAAACTACTGCGTTGCATTGCATCGCTCGTCACACAGCGACATCAATTTCGAACAGCTTGTGCTTAAAATTTTTGCAGAGAACGTCTTAAATATCCAAAAGAGACCGGAACCCTAAAAAGGTTATATTCGTTTTGTATTGGGTCCCTGGAGCCGGTCTGAGCCATCCGGAATATTTAAATAAACGTCTGGGTTAAACAATAGGGGTGACAGTCTGTCCGTGCTCTTTGTTAAGGAATTATGGTGGGGCTTTATCGACAAGATTTTTTTATCGATATTACATACAAGTTAGTTCGAAGAATTACGAATGAAATCAGATTTACATTAACAGCCTCTTACGCTCCCACTGCTGGGATACCGGCCTTCTCTCGGAGAGAGAGGTATGGGCCATAATCCACCACGCGGGCCCAGTGCGGCTTGGTGGATGTCACAAGTCCTCGAATTCTGTGGTTCTTGAACATGCTGGTTTCCTCACGATGTTTTCCTTCACCGTTTTAAAGCGAGTGTAGTAAGAGAATACAGAAGGCTGCAGTTGAGGCCAAGCAGGGATTCGAGCTCAGATGCGTCGGATTTTCAAGTTAACTAGCATTTCCAATATTTGGTAAATTTATTACAGTGACCATAGTCAAACAACACCAATAATAATAGCACGCAGACAGACAAACATATACTTCAGCTTTTTTATGTTCTCAAATATCCCGTCGCGGCAATAGAACCCGCAATCCTGACGAGCTACAGAGAAATTACAAGTCCATCGACCTTTCAACTACACCTAGGAGCTATCGACCGAACTTACTATCTAGGTAATTCATTATCGATCATTGAACAACTTTTGTCCTAGTTTCTACCCCACTTATGCCAATTATGTGTAGTCATATGATAACATTATTGCACGCCATAAAAATTTATCAAACTATGAAAAAATTAATTATTAAAATCGATTGACAATTGCCAAAGAAATCGATAACAAACAAACAAAGAACGTCCTTTTTTGAAATCGGTTATAAAAGAACTTAAACCCAGAAATATCCTTATCTGGGAATGTCAACTAGTCTTAAAGACTTCCGGATTAGTTGTTCCGGTTCACAACCATAACTACATTTTTCTTTTTACTTTTTATCTCGCAGGCGAGTTCTTTGTTTTTTTTTTTATAATAATTTTGCTTGTTATAATTACCATGCAGTCCCTCGCTAAGCTAATCTTAATCTTCGCCGAGTAGCACAGTAATTAATCACTTCGCTAATTATTAATTTCTCGTCTTAAAACGTGTTCTCACATAATAACTTGGAGCTTCTTAGCTTAGTCATTAACATACAAAATAAAATAAGTGTTTACATGCTATACGGGAGTACAGTCGGCGAGAGAAGTAGCTGAACTTTTGAATTTGTAAACGGCACAAATTGAAAATTATAATTTGCTAAATTTTTAATACTTATGGTAAACGAGACAAGCGGGTCGTTTGCCTGATGGTAAGCATAACGCCGGCCCATAACAATTGCAGTGCTAATCTGAGCTTTGAAACACAAAGGTCCGCGCTGCACTGCAGTGCGCTCGTTATCCTTACATTAGCTAATAAATAAATAAATATTACGTCTAATTGCATCTAATCATCAGCTATATAACTTAAAATAATACATCAGCTGGATCATCTACAGGCCATTGTAAAAAACCGCGGAAAAAATAAACATGTTTCACTTAAAAAGTAAATGAGACAATGTGTTAAAACTAGATTTTTAATTAAAATAAACAACTACAAAAAATTCTTTGTTCGTATTTTCATAAAATACGTCCTATAACAGCTGAAAAGAAAATCCAAAAAATCCTCGCGATAATCTTTCCTCCTTAATCCTAAAGCCCAGGGTTCCTTGTTATGGCCCAATAAACAACACAGGGTACGGCTTAGGGCCGTAACAGCACAATGTAACTCTTAAACAGTTAGTTTACTCCTTATAAAACGGCCAGTGCGTCTCACGCACACTCTCACGTGCTTTTACTCACAAGTCACTATGCTTTAGTAGCCAACATCTATACATATAAATAAGTTTGAAGTGTCGGTTTGTAATGTTAAGATAACAGCTTTTTACTAAATGCATGTGAACCTTTTTATAAACGAGTACCTTTTTTTATTATTTGGTTACGAGACGAGCTGGTTGTTTGCCTGATGGTAAGCATAACGCCGGCCCATAACAATTGCAGTGCCACCCAGAACTTTGAAACACAAAGGCCTGTGCAGCACTGCAGAAGAGTTAGTCCTCCCACTAACAAGACCTAACCTTATAGAACAAAAAACTATTTTTAATGTTCCCTCTAGAGACCGTAATAAGGCTGATGATGATGATGAGGCGAGATAATAGTCAAATGTTAACCTATACAGCATACTAGTTTACTAAGATAAGATCACGGATCCAGTCACTCATGAATCACGATTCTAGTTAGCAAATGGTAAAGAAGTGCGTGAGCTTATCTACTGTCAACAGTGTCGTATTCTGAAGACGGGTTAAGGTCGGAATTGGATTACTCTACTCGTACGGGACCACCGCTGATGTGTGTTTAGGGCCTAGCCGACTTGCTAATCTTAGAGATAACCGTTTTTGTTTGTTATGACACAGGTCAACGGAGGACGTAGTTTTTAAGTTTTATCTATCACTAGCTAAATTTAATGCTTGCGGTTTGACGCACGTGGAGATTCCCACTTCACACAGAACGATTTTTCCGGGATAAAAAGTATCTTGTGTTGCTCTCCGGCTTTTAAACTATCTCTGTGCAAAGAATCACGTCGATGCGTTGCTTCGGTGCTGCGTGAAAGAAGGACAAACCAACAAACACACTTTCGCATTTATAATAAACTAGCTTCTGCCCGCGGTTTTCACCCGCTTTCCCATAGGAACCGTGCATTTTTCTGGGATGAAAGTAGCCTATGTCACTCTCCGGTCGATTGAGAAACTCGTCGGCATCCTTTTCAAAACCGTTTCTTATCAAAATGAAATAAAAATGCTTGCAGTGAATCAACTTATCATTTTTTCTTGTCTTTTCAGGTAAGCACAGAAATCACATAAGATATTCTCCTGCCTCGTATTAGGTAAGCAAAGCGAAACTGTGTCAAATGCTTTTTCTAGAAACGTCTTGAAATCCGACGAGGAGAGATTGAAGTAAGCCTTTTTCGTATAATCATAATGGTGTATTCTGAAATATTCTCGGTAAGATGAAATTGATACCGGAGCGAGGTCTTTGGTATCAAATTATTGTGTTATCATGCGGACGACTTTTAATCTTATACAGTGAATATGGAATGAAGACAGCAAGTATGGAAGGTTTAGGTAATTAATATTAATAAGATATTTTTCATAGATTTTTGCGATTATTACATGACTTGGGTAAAAGACCCCCGGCTTCGCTTGAGTGGTTGAAAACCCATTATAATTAATGATCAAACGAACTTACCTGTACGTGAAGTTCGATCATAATTATATGATCAGCATCATTCTTAGCGATTTTGTTTACATTCTGTAGTCAAGTCCCCACGTCACAGCCTTGCACGGTATGTTTAAAGATTATTTTTCTCGAAACGACAACTCTGTCAACCAACTTGTACGACAAGCCCGGGCGGCCATCTTAGGCTCATTTTGTTTGTAGAATATGAAAAAAGAAAAAATAAACTTAGTTCTGGGTCGGGCTATACCTATATATAAATATACAGAAATATTATTCAAGGGAGGGTAAGTATAAATCGCTAAGAATGATGCTGATCATATAATTATGATCGAACTTCACGTACAGGTAAGTTCGTTTGATCATTAATTATATTTTTCAGCATCATTCTTAGCGATTTTGTTTACATTCTGTAGGATGTTTAGAGACATAAATTAAAAAATAAGATAAGTAAATTTAATTCTTATTTGTTCAGTTGTTTTTTTTTTTTTTTTTTTTTTTTGTTGTATAATTTTAACAAAAAGAAATAGACCGTATGTACGGTTTATTTATTATTAGATGAAATAAATTAATGAAATTCAATCGAGTCATTTTCAATTACATCTTTGTCATAACATTTAGCAAAAATAGAGCAGGACCTACTCCATCCTGCTGTATACCGTAACATGTCTATACTAAAGCCAAGCCTACTACTATAGCTGCAGAAGTAGCCGCATGCCGACTACTACCTGTACGAGCACTAAAAATGGACAATATTTACTCTGAAAAGCGATACATAATGTTTGTACTGTGCGCCGTTACTAACGCTAAAAAACAAAAAAGTTTTGATCCAATGATAAGTCATATTTTGGGGCTATAGGTGTGAATACTTTTACATGTTCATCATTTAATAACTTTTCAAAACAGTTGTTAATAAAGTAACAATCGTTGAACAGCCACTTCTAAATAATTAAAATTATTTTCATTGCAATAATTAAACCAAGATTTACTGCTACAACCGTACTGCTTATACTGAACTTATCACTGAACTTGGTATCATAGACTTCTTTAATAAAGCTTAGCGATGACTTCACCGCAACCAAAGTGAGATTATTGTTGTAATTTGTAGGATACTCTGAAAGCAATTAAAGCAATTTATATCCGTATACCACTACTATACCTACTGCTTTATCATCATTCGACCACGAAACTGTAAAGGCATCTATCTACAGTCCATGACACATAGATACACTCGACATTTTACGACACTTGCACTCGCACCATTCTTACATTCTTCTAGATATTCAAATGGGGTACTGAACGATCCCATTCTGTTAGGTAATGCATGATATAGCAGTGACGTATATTATAACCAATTTGCATCAAAATATCATATGTAGCGAAAACCTTCAATGTGAAAAAACTCAATTTAGTTGTAAAGTTGATAGATTTTTGATGGATTAAAGTGTTTACCCACACTAACGGAAAATTTAAATAAATATACCTAGTACCTCTCAAAAATCATCATCATCATCTCAAAAATTTCGCGTTCAAAGAGGTTCGAACCCGCGACTTCTGGTAATGAAACCTTTGTGTTCATGTTGGTCTTTATTATAAGTACAAAAAGACATTGAACTAAATGGAATTGTTTACCCTTCTATAGTAATTCTAAGATGATAGGAACATCGGTAATTTGTCGCCTACTGGAAATAAAGTGGCTAAATTCAGTATCTCCTGTTGGACATCGTGGCTAGCGCTCGCTCTGCAATCTCCCGCTGTTGATAGTTAGTTGCTCCTTGTAAATTGCCGAGTTGCTGGACGAGGATTTCCTGCATCTTTAAAAGCCAAGTCCTTAAAAATTACTTTCCCAAATTGGGATGTTGACTGTATTAAAATAAAAATATAATTTTTGCCCCGAAACGGTAGTTCTTGTGACAGAAATCCTATAAAATACAATATTTTTGTTTATTTTTAAGGAATATAATTTTAATTTAATAATCAAAATGTAATCACATCACTCCGAAGTCACGTGACATAAAACGCGCGTGACGTCACTTTCTCAATCGGAATGAGTATATTGCTCTTTCTGCTTAGTATTTTAGAGTGATTTCTGTGAATATAGTTATCTGTGCCAGGAATCGTGACGTCACATCGATCACGTGACGAGTATTGGCGTTCTGGAGCGAAACTTGAAATGGCATTTAAAATACATGAAAATTAAAGTATTAGCTGTATTCAAAAAGTAATTTTAAATAATTTGGGTTATATTAGGCCCATTCGCATCGTTTTAAACACTTTCCCAAAATCATTCAACATCCCAATTGAGTCTCTGGCTTAGGTTCGTTACCAAGTAGCGATAATATTTCGTCATCTAGCTCAGGGTCAACAATATTCATCATATTTGATGTTCAAGGACCCGCACCCTCGGTAGTAAGCGAATCTGGTGAGACCGAGACGGAATCGACTGACCACGTGAAGTGAAACTGGTCAAGATGGATCTGGTTCATCGACTATGGTGAAAACCGACGTCGAAGGCTCAACAACGAGTTCTGTAACATTCTGTTTTACAAACTATTTTGAAGGTAGGATGAGGCTATTGGACTTACGCTCTGATTTAATGTGACAGAGATAACACATCTGGTATCTCGCTCTTTTAAAAACATATTTTACGAAGAAATATATCGTGACAGTAACAACCCCTCATGGTAGTACGCATCACATTTTATCATACTTTTACCTATTAATAAACCATAATGTAACGAAATATATTGTGAACCGTAACAACCCTTCATGGTAGTACGCATCACCTTTTCTAATAGTTTTACCTAGTAATAACATTTTGTGAAAAAATACATTGTGACAGTAACAACCCTTCATGGTAGTACGCATCAAACCTCCTCATAGGTTTACCACTAACATTTTGTGAAGAAATATATCGTGACAGTAACAACCCCTCATGGTAGTACGCATCACACTTCCTCATAGTTTTACCACTAACATTTTGTGAAGAAATATATCGTGACAGTAACAACCCCTCATGGTAGTACGCATCACACTTCCTCATAGTTTTACCACCAATATTTTGTGAAGAAATATATCGTGACAGTAACAACCCCTCATGGTAGTACGCATCACACTTCCTCATACGTTTATCACTAACATCTTGTGAAGAAATACATTGTGACAGTAACAACCCCTCATGGTAGTACGCATCACACTTCCTCATAGTTTTACCACCAATATTTTGTGAAGAAATATATCGTGACAGTAACAACCCCTCATGGTAGTACGCATCACATTTCCTCATACGTTTATCACTAACATCTTGTGAAGAAATACATTGTGACAGTAACAACCCCTCATGGTAGTACGCATCACATTTCCTCATAGATGTAACTATTATTTAGGTAGGTACATACTAACCTTCTGATTCACTCTCGCAGAACGTAGATATGATCCGATGTTGGCGTTATTTCAATTCTACTTGCAATTTACTAATTTTCAAACGATCTTCTTTCTCGTTTCGTTTTCTTTTATTAGCAAGTACATTATATTTTTTTTTTTTTTTTTTGACGGTAGATTTTTGTAGGCTAGGCGCGTGCGAAGGCTATGAGCACGGAAACACGAATGAGCCTAAGATGGCCGCCCGGGCTTGTCGTACAAGTTGGTTGACAGAGTTGTCGTTTCGAGAAAAATAATCTTTAAACATACCGTGCAAGGCTGTGACGTGGGGACTTGACTACAGAATGTAAACAAAATCGCTAAGAATGATGCTGAAAAATATAATTCCTAGGAACCGTGTGTTTTTCATGTAGCCTATCCACTCTCCACCCTATCAACTATCTCTAGGTAAAAAATACCTCGATTCATTGCGCCGTTGCTGCGTGAAAGAAAGACGAACCAACAAACCCAAAAACACACTTTCGCATTTATACATACAAATAAATAAAATTGAAGTATTTATTTTTTTTATTACATATTTGAGCCTTTTGGGGTTGAGACACTTGGACCGTGGGGACCTGGAGCTCATCGAATTTTTAAAGACCTTTCAGGGCGTCTGGTCGAAGCCACACGTGACCAAAATGCTGGCCTCTACTTAGGTCAAAGATTAAGCATTGCCATTCAACGTGGCAATGCTGCCAGCATTTTGGGAACGTTGCCTACTGGTAGCGGATTATTAGATTAAGATTGTAAATAAATTAGTGTGTATTTTATTTAGTTATTTTAGTTTATGTTGTTTATTTTTTCTGTTATTATAATAAAGATCTATCTAAATTGAAGTGTCTGTTTGTAATGTCAAAAAAAAAAAACAAAAAACAAACATTCTTTAAATTTTGTCGGTCTGTTTGTTACGACTAATCTCCGAAACGGCTGGACCAATTTTGACGGGACTTTCACTGGCAGATAGCTGATGTTATAAGGAATACCTTAAGAGTAAATTTTATTGCGTTGGCGAAGCCGTGGGGTACAACTAGTTCATCTATATAAATAAGTATAATATGACTGGTCATGTTTTACCTACGGAAAGGGGTTAATATCATGCGAATTAGAGTTAGTCGCCAGGAGTTTGCCTCCATGTAAAATCTTTGTCATTAGCATAAAACCTTAATTTTATAATACGCATTTTATTTCATAGATTCTTCGTATTTCCTCTATTTCCCGATTGCTTTAACCTGAGTTTCTTCAAGATGCGAGTGTGAGATATCGACATCTAGGCAGGCATCTAGGTCAAGCGCAGGTCTAACTACCAGAGCAGGGGACAGCTGGAGAATTCCAACTACTAAAACTATTCATAACACTGTCCGCACACCTGTTGGAAACCAAAACACTACAACGATTACGTTGCACGTTACGCAATCATCATGGGTTTTCAGCACGTGACTGCATTTATATACTAGGAAATGTGCTGGTTTACCTTTGACATAGCATACGTATATGCGTCATTGGATACTGGATTGTTTATAATAAACGAGTACCGCTAACTCAGTGTAATCTTGTTACTATGCTTCTTCTAGTGTTCGAAACTTAGAGCTAGGCTTATAAAAGTCTGGGTTTAGCGCCACCTTTTGAATTGAACCAGTGGTATATGTGAAATAGTGGTCTAATACGGACAAACAAAATAGTGACCGTCATTTACCGCCATTAGATACATAGATCATTAGGTACGGTCGTATCCCCTATGTCACATGATTGCCGTCCAATAATAACTTTGATTAGAAGTGTTAAAACTGGGTCACTTTATTTTAAACTGTCGTAAGATCAAAAGGTACTAAGTGTCCTTACGTGATAAAGGAAAGAATTTGGAAACTAACAAAAGTATTCTTACCGTGACTGTACATGGAGGACAAGTTCTTTAAATATAGAATGTTTTACTTAAACGTGACATGGCTTTATGACATGACTGCACAAAAAAGGAGTGTAATGTTTTTAAGGTTCATTTATATTGCACCTTAGTTTTTAAATGCCTGAATAGGTATGGGGGGTGATGTAAGGATTCTAACGATATTAGAATCCTTACATCACTCCGAGTGACATTGGATAGGGCAGTCGTGTTTTTTAGTGAGTGATAGTAATACTGCATTCAAAGATTTTTATGATACTGATAAAAAGGGTAAATCACAAGTATTAAGAAATGTCTTGTTTAAATAAAACTTCCTAACTGCAATATTTAAATCAGTTCCATGTAACAAGGCTGTGGGGCACACTGTGTATCATAATCCTACTAATATTATAAATGTGAAAGTCTGTTTGTCGGTTTGTCCTTCTTTCACGCAGTAACGGAGCAACGGATCGACGTGATTTTTGGCATAGATATAGTTTATGGATCGGAGAGTAACACAGGCTATTTTTTATCCCGAAAAAATGCACGGTTCCTGTTGGAACGCGGGTGAAAACCGCGGGCAGAAGCTAGTCTACTTATAAAATAATTAACTGCGGATTTGTTACTGTATATAACAAATACCTTATCATATTAATAGTAATCACAGTAATAATAACTGCCATTAACACACTCTAACAAAGATTTTGCGACAGAAACCTGTTACATCACCGAAACTGTTCAAATTTCAGAAACATTATCTAATAGCTGATACCTTATCAAGCCAAAACGACCTTTTTTGTCTAAGACAGGCTGTGTTAATATGGTTGGAAATCCTTTGAGCATGTTATGCCATGTACAGGAGCTGTTGAAATTTTAGATTAGTGTTCATTGTTGGTTGTCTTTGACACGAGTAATGTGATATGTAACAAGAGTGGCGTTGGATAATTGTGTTGCGATTGCGTAGACAATTGGGATTGAGTAATCTGATGAGCTTGTCTTCGGGAGTAGGCTAAGAGACAGTAGCGTTAAACGTCTTATTATTTAAATCATGTTTTTTTATGCTAATATTTGGTTAAAAGACGAGCTGGTCGTTTGCCTGATGGTAAGCATAACGCCGGCCCATAACAATTGCAGTGCCACTCAGAACTTTGATACACAAAGGCCTGCGCGGCACTACAGTGCGCTCGTTACTCTGAGACATTAGGTATTAAGTCTCATAAGCCCAGTAATTTCACTGGCTACTCTGCACATTAAACCGGAACACAGTAATATTTGCACATTACTGCTTGGTGGCAGACTTCACGAACAAAGCGATGGTAACAACCCAGACGGACACTCGCAGATGAGTTAGTCCTACCACTAACAAATGTATAAATATTTTATTCTTTTTTCTGGGTTTGGTATATTTATATCACCATTGACCACATCGTCGCGTAATAAGTGTAACTACAAGTAAAAGAGAATAACTTACACGCAAAAAACTGCACAAGTTAATCGAAAAAAAAAAAAACAAAAAAAATCAAGCAGAGGCGCGGCGCGCAACCGGTTTCCACAAAGTACTCTAGTTTCCATTTTTCTAACTCCTCGTCTATAATTAGATAGGTTCTATATGTACTCAGTTTATCTGTCAGGGGTGTATTCAGGTGTTTTAATTGAAGGATTATCGTAAGCCGACGAAATAATATCTACCACACGTTCCTGTAATTGGTACGTCTCATTTAATCGTAAGTACCTATTCATAATTGAAGGTGACACCGAACGGCACCTAACGTTTATTTCATCACGAATGTATCAGGTTTTCTTACATTATCCTGAAGATTGACTATCCTGAATGATTATTTTTGAAGAAATACACCTTAGCAGTAACAAAAACAACCCTTCAATAATAAAAAATCCCGCCTGGGTACTTAAAGCTTAACAGAAATTTTACTCTCACTTCCACAATTAAAATTAATCTAATGACATTACATGTCTCATATTGTTAAAATTCGTCAAACCGCTTAGGCTAGAGCGAGCCAAAGAAATTCAAATTCAAAATGGTTTATTCATATGGACCCCAAGGGAGCTCTTATGAAGGTTAAAATAAATGACTCTAAGTGCCCGTTCCAAATTGGTATAGGCCGAAGAAGAAAGGCAAGAAACTCGTCTCGGCATTCGTTTTAAAAATAGTTTTTACAACGATTCTAATGCTAACAATCATGTTTAAAATTTAAGTCTAAGTATTACAGTAGTGGCCAGGAGGCTCTTGCGCTGTTTGCCTCCATGCATCTTTGAAATCTACATAATCCTTAATTTAATACATTCTTAACTAAACGTTTAAACTAAACTTTCCTTGTGGTTATTCAGTTTGCTTTAGGAATGTTACTGTAGATACTGACACCATGAGCCAGGAACGATTTATTAGTTTTACTTAATCTGAACACGGGTACTACAATTTTATTTTTATTTCTAGTATTTAAATCATGCATATCACTTTGTAAGTTAAATTTACTAATATTTTTCGGTATATACATTATATTTTCCAAAATAATAAACATTACATGTTACATACTCTCTGAAACATCACCATCCTTTCGGCAGTCGGGTAAAAAACTAGCCTTTACCCGCGGCTACGACGTGTGGATTCAGGATAAAATGATAAAAAATTAATAAAAAACGTGATAAAAATAAAAATCTGATAAAATGTATGAAAAAAACGTCAAATCATTTTTAAAATCGAACCAAATTAGATGTAACTAAGACACAAAAACAAACTTTATAATGTTAATATAGATACCATAGAATGCTATATCTATGAACTGGCTTTTCATTTAAAATTATATTTAAAAATTTTATTTGTCTGTCTGTTTGATCCGGCTCCGACACGGCTGGAACGATTATGACAGGACTTTCAGTGGCAGATAGCTGATGTTATAAGGAGTAACTAGGTTTACTTTCATTTTACGTGGGCGAAGCTGCAGACAGCAAGTTTTGAATAAATTTGTTTTCATTATATACTATTTTATTTCAATCAATTTGCTGGTAGCCTGAGACTTCGGCGTGCTCTGATATTTATTAAAAAAAATACATTCCAACGAAACTACATTTTATAAGGTATACATAATACCAACACGGCAACAACACTTCCCATTCCTCGCACATAATAGATCTTCCCCCATGATGAATGATCACTCCTACCTCAAATGCACAAGATCAATGACTTCATGCCTACCCTCGAACGAAACCGTGAAGATGTATATCTACCTAATACCCCATAGAATTCGACCGCCCACGTGTGTTCAACCGTATTTTTTACGTCCCGAAGCATCCTTTCATGACATTCCTTTACTTTCACACTAATATGCACCTTAAACTGTTCTTAAAAAGGACTAATTTTTGTTAACAGCCAGTACCTTCGTAGTACCAATGAAATTGCTGTGAGAATCTGATTCCAAAGCCAAAATGGACTTTACGCTCCAAGAAATTAGGAGTTGATAGAATTAGTACACCATTTTTCTAAATGCACGCAAGATGTAACTTTCATTTAAAAATTAATCTTATTCCTAGTGCTGTAGGGCTTAATTTGGTATTTTAAGATATGGTATTGAATAGAACCTTCCATGGTCCCAGGTTGACGCGATGTGACGGTTTCTGACCTGTCACTGGGGTTATTGTTAATCAAGCTTGAACGTGGATTGCTTTGGTATGGTCTCGAAGAATCTGTAGGCAGTGTTGGGCTTTTTGAGCTATGTTTTCTTTAGGGTAATGTAACTACTACTAGCTACCCAGCTTTTTCATGTGTAGAAATCAACACCTCACTGAACAGAACTTGGCGTAAAGCGCAGTTCTTGAAATTAAATCCTTGTCCAATCTGTGTGCAGGTCGAAAGTTCGATTCCAGTGATTTCCAGTTTTCGGAGAATGAAAACATCATGATTAAAGAATAAAGTAAATAAAAGTTTTTGCCAAGCACATAAAAGCGTGTTCCGTGTTAGCTTTACTTGGGTTTCTTCAAGTTACGAGTCAATAGGCATCTTTAAGCAAACTCGCTTCATCAACGTTGATAACGTCGCTTACTAACAGGTGAGATAGTTTTAAAAGGTAAACCTATTCTCTATCAAAAAAGCCGTGTTTGTCACCTTCAAGCCCATCAGTGACGTTGTGATATATTTTAAAACTAGCTGCTGCCGCGCGGTTTCACCCGAGCGGAGTTATTGTATTACATGGTTTTTATTTTTTTGCTTGGAACCCTAATTGTTTTTCTAAAATTAAAGTAGCCTATGTTACTCCTTGTAACATCAGCTATCTGCCAGTGAAAGTCCCGTCAAAATAGGCCCAGCCGTTTCGGAGATTACCCGGAACAAACAGACAGACAGACAGACAAAAATTAAAAAAATGGTTGTTTTGTTATAGGTCCCGTATATACTTTCATATGCATTTAGTAAAAAGCTGTTATTTTGATATTACAAACAGACACTTCAATTTTATTTATCTGTATAGACTACTCTTAATCTTATGTCAGCTTCGTATAGTTTTATATCGTAGAAAAGAAAAAAACAAAGTAATCCATCTCCGATGTAAAAGATATTAATTTCAAACAATACCTTTACTCATTTAATATTAAAACATTCAGGATTTGGGATTTGTCGGTTTCTGCGGTATTCAGAAAATGATTTTAAATACCTTTCTTAAAATATTCATCGGTTTCTTTGAGGATTAACTTGATAGGTTCCCGGGGATTTCAAGAAAAGTGCCTATTAATATTTATTTACTCTTAATTCTGGGGAATAAGCAGTGACCTTTTCTGAAGAAGACTTGATTTTTAGTGTTTGACTCATCGTTTTCATTAATTGCTTCGGGCATTTTTTGCTCGTTTGTGAATATAATATTAATTAGATGTCTTTCTGTGTCCCCTTGATACGCATAGGTTAACCCATTGCTTTCTCTCTTTTCTCTACTTAGAATAGGAGTTACAATTGTAACTGCTATTCTATTCATTATTCATATATTATTCAGAAGAGCGGCACACCGTAACTCACCGATTGATGCTTTGTGACATATTTTCAACTTACAGGTGGCAGCTGGCCAGGCGAATTGTTAAAGATGATTATTGAGATATTTTTGTTTCTCTTCTTTCTTTCGTTTCTTATTCTACAATTTTGTTTTTGGTTCCTAGTACATTTTATATCATTTCCCTTTACCAGCTTTTCTACTTTAATCAAGATCGTTATATTTTCTGTTTTATTCTAATGTTACATAGGGTTAGCAGCTCCTTTATTAACTTTTGTTCATTTCAAGAACTTAAAACTTTTTCTACTCCCTTTCACCGCACGCCCTGCAACAGGATCAATAAAACTAAATTTGGTCTCGCCGGCCATCTTTACTCCCATATCCGAAACTAACAAGATTCCCCGTTTATGTATACCTCAAGGAGCATTCATTTTTCCCCTTTTTTCATTTCTAATCATTCCAATTTTGATATTATTTATCACGTAATAATATCTTTACTTTTAATATTATTAAAACTTGAGTGTTGGTTTGTTTTTCTTTCAAGCAGCAACTTTACACCGATCGACGTGATTTTTGCATTCGTTTTAAGGCTCTTATTAGGCTACTTTCTTGTATCAGAAAATAATATTTTGTCATGCGTGGCTTTGCTCTACCTGATTGAAATTGTATGCCGCAGCCAGTCTAAAATAAAGTCGTCAAAATCTATATGACCATTTTGGGATATGACCATGCCTATTTCCTCTCCGAATTAGCTAGAAACCATTGAGCCAAACAGTCGTTTCCGTTCATTCAAATATTCAATAGGTATGTATGTAAATTTACGTTTTTTTTCGATTTCATTGAAAGATCTCGCTTCGAATGGTAATGAACTTCCCGAGCTTTATGTCAGTTTTACTATATTTTCGGATATGAGACCCATTGTGAGGAGTTTTGGTGTTCCGTAGCTTTAGATCGTATAGTTGTTTCAACTGCCACAGAGAGATTTTTTTAATGAGGTGCCAAGTTGCATTTATTCTGATTTCAATTTGGCCAAGACATTAACAGGTGTTCTTACAGAGTTAACAAAGGCCATTAATGTGTAAAGAAAAGTTGTCCGGTTCGTTTGAACATAACGTTTATAATAGAATGATGAAAAGTTGTTTCTTGCTACATTACGATAGAATATCTAAGTACAAGATGCTTCCCAGTCCAGTAAATACAAATTAGTATTCAGTGAGACTGATGTTTTCTCCCGAATCTCACAACCAGACAAACGGCGATGCATCATCGTTGCGTTGTAGATATTTCTCCATTACACACGGAGCCTTTTGCTTCATGCCTTAAGCGTACCCCTAAGGAGTGGAACTCCTTGCTTGAGTCTGTGTTTCCCGATCGCTATACACTAGGCTTCTTCAAGTCACGAGTGAATAGGTATTTTTTAGGTAGCGTGCTTCATCGTGTATCGCTTCGTCCACGTCGCTTGCCCACAAGTGAGATCCCTACAATGTAAATAAAGTACTAGAAAGCTATTGGATCATCGAATTTTCATCGAACACCTTTGTCTGGTTGTGAGATACCGTTCGCACTTGACTGTCCATCGATTTAAACACCCCTACCGATGACGTGTTCAACGTCAAATAATAAACCCGAGCACCGTGACGAGCACAGATGACTCATTTGTGTATGTAAATTCTGTTGAAAATTCAAAACCCTAGGCTTAACTTTTGTGTTTTTGAATTTCAAATTTCGTCTGGACGCGACGCCCGTCCGGACTCACAAATGACGATGGAGGAATGCCTAATTGTTTTTTTTTTTGCTGGCTGTTTCTTTGTAGCTGAAGGCAGATGTTCGCAGTTCTGACTCTTCCAGTGTGGATTTTGTTGTTGTTTTAAGCTTGCTGCAACTCACCAACAAAAACACAAAATTAAATGTATCTCTTGGCCGTTTGTTACTGTCTTGGCTCTTCCAGAATGGATTTTCTTGTTGTTTTAAGCTTGAATTGCAACTGACAAAATTAATTAGATATCTTTGCCGGCTTGCAAGCGTTTGTCACAGATCAGTAATATGTAGGTCATGCATGAGGTGACAGCTTAATTAGTTTGATTTTTAAAATTTTGCCAAGTAAAGCAAAACAAAGGCCTGGGCGGCACCGCAATGCTTGTTCCTGATAAGTCAGTTGTTAAGTCTCATATGACCAGTAATTTCACTGGCCATAGTATGCTACAGATGCAAACATTTCTACTCTAAGGTGACATTGAAATGCGATGAGTTACTACTCACTGTCCTACCGACGTACCATTATAATTTCACCTACGCCTTTTTTATCTTTCGCAATTAATAATTCCCTTCAAGCAAGAAAAAGAGAAGAGACCGCTTCAAAAAAAAAAATTGAAACAATAGATCTTTTACATTTTATTTAGTGCCTCATATTTTACGTGAATCAAACAAAGCAGGTGTTATATTAAAAGACCGCGAATTAATAGTCCGTGCTGCCCGTGGTTTCACCCGCGTGGCGAGATTCCAGAAACGTAGGTATACTAACTTATCCCGGAAAAATTTACGCTGAAACTTTTTCCGGGAAAAGTAGCCTATAGATGTCACTCTCCAGCCCACAGAATATCGCTATGGAGAAAATCATGTCGAGCCATTGCCCCATAGCTGCAAGAAGGACAAACCAACAAACACTTTCGCGTTCATAATATGAGTAGGGATAGAGTATTTCTGATCGCATCGGGTTCAAGGTCCGAGATCAGGTTGAAGACGTCTTGAAACGAGTTATGTATGCTTTGAGGGCCGGGTAATTGTCTCAGTGCAAATAGGGCAAGTAGTATTCTTCTCATTTATAATGTGTCGTCATAAATGGGAAATGCAAAACTTTTTTTACGTTTGCCAATAAACATCACCGGGAGCCGTTGGATGCAACCGGCAAATAGCCATAATATGGGGGACGCCTATGTTTATCAGTGGACGTCTTCCGGCTGATCATGATGATGTAGTTTGTCAAAAATATACTTTTATGATTTTATAATTATTTTTCAATGCGTCAACCATTTCCACCTATTATCCTCTTAATCGTTCTTAACCTGACCATAGTGCAAAAGAAACATGAAAGGAATTATAAAAAATAATCTGTCTCATCCTTATTAGAACGTTAAAGAAACAAACTCGAGTAATCCTTACTTATAAGACCATTAACTATTTTCGGAGCAAATAAACTTGTGCAATACTCCATGTCATTCTATTCCTTAAGCCTTCCTTCACTCGTAACTATCCAAATCATCGAAGCAGTTTATTCCAGTTCCTTCCGGAGTTTCGGCTATCCTTTGAAAAGCTTCTCAGCTATTGCTTCTCAAGTGCTTTTGAAGTCGCTGTAATATCGTCGACTCCTTTCAGCAAACTTTGAACCTTAATGCCTTCAAGAAAGTTTAAAAATGGACAGGATCTTCTTACTGAAAGTTGAGTGCGAAGACTTTTCTGATTTGAAGTAAAACAGATCTGTTATAGAGAAAAACTTTGGAAGTGTGCATCGTGTGTGTATTACTTTAAACTTAGACTTGATATGCTTGACGTTGCTAAATGCGGAGCTCCTATTGAAATATTATTTACAAAACATTTTAACGCATCACTAAGAAAATTTTACTATGATCAAAAGATATGTTTTTTTTAAGTATTGGATAATCAAACAAGCGTTCATCGAAGCAAAATAATAAAAAGAATTTTAATTAATTTAGCCTACACATTAATGAATTATTTGTCTTTGTTTTTATTTTTATTTGTGAAAACTTGATCGGTTAGTTAGCATTATATCCCCTATTGATGTTGTTTAGTGCGGCCGCATATTGGGCCGTTGAACGCGGCCACTAGACGTGGCTACTAGTGGCTGGGTGCGGCCTACAGTCCCAGCCACTAGTAGCCACAAAATAGACAGAACAGAAAGAGCCTTCGGGCGCTTAGCCGTTCTTACGCACACAAACGTCCATTCTGTTCCCTCTCAATTTTGTGCGAGTTTTTGCGAGCGAGCGAGTGTTTGTGTGTGGGAGAAGCCGGCGTGTGTGGTTCGGCGTGTTGTGGGAGGCCTATGTTCTGCAGTAGACGTCTTCCGGCTGATGATGACTACTAAACCTGGAACTGGAACTAAACATGGAACTAGCTATCAATACGTGCTTGGCAGTGAATATACATCTTGTGACTGAGAGCTAGTTAAGTGAACACTAAAAAATGGCTATACCACCATGCACAATTCGATAATATCGTGATTTTTAACCTAAAAATCGGTGGCTGAACAGAAAATTCTCGCACATGTATATTCTGACGGAGAAAATACGTTCATCAACTATTTTGCTGATACTTTGTTTCATCAACAAAGTAGGCGCTTTGAACATATACCTACCATATATTACTCACACATGGCTTCACTCCTTTATTAACCTCTTAAGTGCGCACCTTCCCGCAAGATCTCGTAAATCGGAGTTAAACTGGCCTCAAAAATACCTCATTTCCTTCATTGTAAATCTCTGCGAGACATCTTCAGGTTAATTTCGTTGAGTAATAAATCCTCAGGGAACATTTCAGGTAGTTACTTGTAGTCTGGGAGCAGGTAACTTTCAAGATACACGGACGAGATAGCGTAATTCAGTGAAGCTTATTTACTCTAGCGAAAGATTACACTTTCGTTCTCTTATTTGACCGACTTACTCTACTTTTTGACTTAAAACGTAACATTTCGTTTAAAATTGTGGGATTTTTGCACCTGTATTTATTAGCATTAGTTACGAAACAATTGAATAATTCATTTAGCCTAACACTAAAAAGCATTTGTCACCGCTTTACTAACTAAAATTCTACTTTGCAAGTTTTTACGGCAAAAATTTTCATAAAGCTTTTATGGTTTTCACTTCTCTA
The DNA here is from genome assembly GCA_907269065.1 of Crocallis elinguaria. Classification (NCBI taxonomy): domain Eukaryota; kingdom Metazoa; phylum Arthropoda; class Insecta; order Lepidoptera; family Geometridae; genus Crocallis; species Crocallis elinguaria. Next base: position 9,612,893 of record OU026076.1, read on the forward strand.
GGCATATCTATTCCATGTTGGTAATTATACTTAAATGAAGATAAGTACATACCTATAAGAACAAATCTAATAAGCTCATGCTCAATCGATTTTACATTTCTCAATTTTCCATTATCTCTGAAATTGCTCTCCAAATGACGTAGCCTTGTGAAGAGGTTATTCTTAAACGAACGTATAATATTTGTATGGGTTAAAATTTGGTAGACGCTGCTACAAAGACACGTCAAATGTGTAGATGTCAAAAACCACTCGTTTTTGACATCTACAAATGGCTGACCACACGTGATTTTAATTTCTTTGTGAATCCTACAACAAGCTTCACCTTTCAGTGAAGGAACATCATGTTGCAACCATAACATGGGGGCAGGGCATTTTTGTAGTGCTCGCTCACCTACCACCATAAAGATGAAAATGTATCCCCTATCGGTGTGTGCACTTGAGAGCCATCAGTCAGGCCTCACCTAGGTTTATCTTATCCGCCATCTTCGTTAAAGATGGGGCGAGATATCGTTCAAACGCTAACCTATCGAGTATTATAAAAAAACTTTACTAAATCAGGAGCTTTTAATTGATCGCTAGCTCCCAAACTCCAAGTATCTTAGCCATGTTTGTTTGGGATCTTACTTGGTAGCCGCCTGATAAGAATAAGCCTCTGGACGTGAGAGGAATCGAGTTGAGAAGCTAAAGTTTCCAGTGATAATGCCCCGTGTAATCCTGATTAAAGTTGACAATTAGGGTAAGCAGGTGATAAGGGACACAGCCCTTTAAGGGCAATGGCTGTGTTAAGAATTTAGGCTTTAATTGGTCTGGAATAGAAACTGATCTAAAATTTTAACAGAAAAATTTAAAAGTTCAGCTTAGGATGGTTATCATGATAGTACATTTTCTAGTGGTTTCCTGGCTAGCTTCCACCCGTTTCACAAACTACAATAATAATAGCAAAGTTATAATGTTCAAATGGCAATGGCCACAGCGCTCGCAGAACCGACAACCGACGGGGAATAAAGGCTCTTGAGTGGCGGCCACGAACGGCAAGACGTGGCTGGCTCCCTAACTAGGACCGACGACCTGGTCAAAACCGCGGGGAACAGTTGGATGCAAGAGAAGAGTAGCCGATCCAAGTGGCGTCCAATGAGGAAGGCCTATGTTCAGCAGCTGTGGACGTCTTTCGGCTGATGATGATTATAAGCATTCAAAAGGTTCAGACTTGTTTTATATCAATGATTGGTTCTCACCTGATTTATTGTGACGTTGCGGTTGGAAGCTGAGAACAAGTCCATAATAATTAATGAATCCTAGAATTTATACCTACTCAAATCAATTACTACAATATCCTCAAGTGCAGCTGAACACCTTACGCTTTTAGAACGTTCTAAGAATCTGTTGATCCCAGATTCCTGGATCAATTTCATTTCAAATCCCACAATTTCCAACAAACAATAGCGTTCTCACAGATCGTGTTGTAGCCTCGTGACGTCATTACACTTAGCCTGAGCGTACGTCCAGGTACTTGTGTTATTCTCGTCGTTGGTCACTGACCACAAGGGACCTTTGCTTGGGGTGACTGTTCCACCACACTTAATAGACCCCTTATTTACCTTTCCGTCTAAAGACGCCACAGATCAAGTTAACTGGCTAAGGATACCACGCGTCCGATCAACCAAGACCCTTCTCGACCTTCAGTGCTCTTATTACAAAACGGGAAATAAAGGAAGTCGGCTGGTTGGTGGGGCTCAAGAGTAAATGGTTACTTTACGCATGAATGTTACCAGTTTCTTTTTTTCAACCATATGTTTTCTGGTTGTTTTGTTGGCCTTGAAAGAATGTCTGGTTACTGCACCCCGGGTTGATGTCTTGTTATTTATAGTTGTAAGTTTTGTAATTGTATATTTTTACAACACGCGTTCTTTAACCTGTGGCATTTACACTTCTTTCCAAATTTCGTAGTCGTGTCAATTATAAAATGACTCACATAGTGACAAAACCGGAACTACTAGATATTTCTTAAATTATTCTAAAGATATTATTGTATCTGAAGGTGAACTGACTGGAGTTATTCAACGCTTCGTTCTTCGATATGCTCGTTTAATTCTACAAGCTTGCTTCGTCATGTTTCACTAGTCACCATGACCGTCCGTTGTCATACATTTTGAGTCTCCCAAAATATCTGAACTTGCGTTTAACGTTCCTTCCGCAGAAAGCTATTTATATTTTAAAACACGGGCCTAAGCGTGACTTGCTATATTAACACAGGTAGATAATCCCAAGGGTATCCAAGATATAGAGTATTTTGATACCCTTTAGCTACCTGCTGCAGACAAAAAATACAACTACATTTATCTATATGCTCTAGGAGCCCCGAAGCTATATCCAACCTCTCGCTTTAAGGATCTAACCGCTCGACAACTGTTTTCTTAGCTCTTTCAAAAGCGAATGAATGTCATTTAGTTTCGTCACAAAGATCAACCCAATTCTCTGACTTCTTACATCATTCGATAGACCGCTGCCCGAAATTCCTAAAGAAATCGAAATGGTTTTAAATCATAGCCTAATATATTACCATTAAATTTGAACAGACCCAAAAATATCGCCAGACGATTTTGGGGCCTCCTGCTTTGAGATAGGAGTGAGGGATGGCATGTGTAGCTGCAAATGTTAAGTTTGTGGGACGACGGGAACAGAAAAGTGGTCAAAAGTCGTCAGACTGGTCCGGGCCCGGCGAGACCCGTTCCGTTCGTTTTGTCTTATTTTTGTTTTACGCGAGGCACTGACCACCACAACAAAGGTCCGTGGGCTGAGCTGGGTTTTTTTTTTCGCGACAGGAGGCATTGGCTCCGACATTCTACCTTTTGAGATACCTACTTGTGGACAGTTTAAAGGTATTGAAATATATTTTATTTACTCCTTTCTTGATTACATTTTACCAAATTTATTAGAAACAAAGGAATTTAGATATTTTGTTTATACTAACAGCTATGTTGGCTGACTTAGGTTCTAAATAGGCGGATCTTATAAAAATAGTTCAGAACACATCTCTGTTTCCTGGAAGTAATAATTTTTGGAATGATCTTTTGTTTCCCAGCGAGACACTGTTTTAAAAGAAATGCACTAAAATATTTACGATGGTAACTCTTTTGACTTATACTAAGACTCGGTGTAAGCGTAGACTTTTCCTTCCACGTGTCAAAACTGTATATATTTTTCACATTATGGAAGCATTAAGCCACGCTTAGATTTGTCTCTGAATTTTAGCATAAGAATCGAATGGAGTAATGTATTCGCCGACTTCAATAACTTCTTAAATAATGTTTATAAATAAATGAAGTTATTCGGATATTTTCCCAGTTCAAATTGACTCTACTTCTAAACAATTTCACTATCAAAGGCCCAATATAACCGTCTTACCTTCATTCACCTTTTTGATACCCCAGGAATACTTTATCCCTCTCATTTACAGTGTTAAAGAAAGAGATAGCAAAGATCCCAATGGTAGAATGAGGGTTGAGTTTAGGCAATTGGGATACCTATTTTGGGTCGTGAACAAAGATGTAAGGTTTTCTAGAAAAGGGTGAAATATCTCTAGAATATGAAGTTGAAGGGATGTGAAATTGGATTACGTATTCGGCGACTTCTTTCGGGAATTCGTTTTTTGATATGACTTTTTATCATATATATTTACCGATAGTCTTCTGTATTCTTTGTCTTTGTCAGGGAGGCTTGGACAAATATCGACATATTTTTCTTAACTTCTTACTGCTTGCAAACTAGCTAACTAGAAAAACCGTGTTACACATTTAGACGGCCTCTCGTAGAACTGTAAGTCCTATTCAATTGAAGACTATCTGCTGCCCGCGGTTTCACCCGCGCGGAGATATTGGATTCCATGGTTTTTATTTTTCTGCGCGGAATCCTAATTCTTTTTCTAAAATAAAAGTAGCCAAGTTATTCCTTGTAACATCAGCTATCTGCCAGTGAAAGTCCCGTCAAAATCGGTCGAGCCGTTTCGGAGATTACCCGGAACAAACAGACACACAGACAGACAAAAATTTAAAAAGTGGTTGTTTTGTTTTAGGTAGGTACCGTATATACTTTCATATGCATTTCGTAAAAAGCTGTTATTATGATATTACAAACAGACACTTCAATTTCATTTATTTATTTGTATGTATAGATCCGGGCTTACCTAAAAATACCTATACACTCGTGACTTGAAGATAGGTAGTATCTGTATAAAATTATGTACCGACTAGATATATTTATCGAGTTAGCGCATCGCCTCTTAGATTCGCTTGTTCGAAGTAAACTCCCACTTAATAATACATACTATATTATTATACATATACGGTATACTTAGATATTATGAAAGTAACATATAAAATATTTTTTGCATCTAACCTAGCTATTGTAACATATTGATTTTGAATATTCACCGCCTAATATCTCATCCAGATTTATACATCCAGGCGTCTAGTGATAAACCTTCTCTCGCCCTCCACGAGACAGGCGTCGGAGCGACCCCTGTCAATGTCGCAGGACTTCAGCCAGGTCAATGAATAAGGGTAGTTGTACTTGTTCACAATCAATAATAAATAAGATCTTAATCAGTATGTTGATATTTCGCAATTATTTTTTACTATGTGAGAGTTAATCCCGCTACAAATGTATTTTCATTTATCTCTTGTTCTTTTTAAACATTTTGTACTACATTATTAACTAGCTAGGCACTTCATAAACGCACCTGCTATTTATATCTAACTAGTCTACAAAAACGGATTATCTACAGGGTAGATGAACTGTGATGATAGATAATTTTATTTCTGGTTGAAAATTATGGATGGTACTGCAGTTGCTATGAGGAAGCGTTATGTATACTATCAGGCTAACTACCTGCTCGTCTAATTACTTTTTTGTATAAAGAAATCGTATATCCGTAAATTTAGACATTTTAAAAGAAACTGACGACTAAGGGATTTGATATAGCAAGCGTTCATGGCGCGGGCCCGGTACGCTCTAGGTTATGAAATATGTATAACAAGCCACCAGCGCAACGCTATATATTTTTTGTCGTAAACGCGCCCAGGGTGCGCGCGCTACATCAAGTCCCTAAGGGTGAGCGTCTAGTTTCAACCCAGCTTCACCTTTAAAAAAACATCAAAAACCACTGCGTATTTCTCCATAAACACATACCATTTGCAGGAAAACAAAAAACGCACGAAAAACAACACGGCCGCACCGGTTATAGTTATTTATTTATCTATTTATAGCGCTCCAAGTGTTCGGGTTAGTTGTGAACATGATGTGTTTACTGGATTATTTCTGGAGCCAGCCGTTGGTACACCACGTGTGGCCTGAATTGTGGAGCGCAGTGCTTGAGGCCCGTACGAATTGAGGATTCGAGCCACGCACAGAGAAGCTGACGTTTATATGCTAGAGGAGTATGTTAGCTATGCTTATCTCGCTTGGTTTGTGTGTTAGTCTGTCCTGTACGTATGCGAACTTAGACAATAATACATGCTTTGTTGTACACACACATTAGAATAAAAATGATTAAAGAGGTAGTTTCACCGATAAAAGTGATCTTGGTCTTCGGATACATTCGATTTATTGAATCCATCGATATTGGTCCCAATGATAAGTATACTATAATGTCTCTGCACGTCTGAAAAACTTGTCTTGTTTACATTTCCCTGCTAAAATACAATTCATTGAATTGCAACTGTTCCAGACAAAATAAAGGCATTATTTTTATTCCCGATTCAATAACTAGTTAAGGCTAATAATGTGTATGTGATCATTTATAAATTAAAACATAATCGTTGCTTGTCTAGTTAAGTTTGCTTTCTTTTTGTTAAACTAACTGCCCGGTGGCTACGCCTGAGGGTAGATTTCCCACACGACACGACTCCGGCCTATAAACTATCTCCTTGCAAACTCGGAAAAAACAAACAAACAAACTTTTGCACTTATAAGCATATCAAAATTAATTCACGCCAAATGTGAAATGAACGACGTTCCCGTGAACGGCAATTCATGACCTAGCATTGACACTTGACAGCAGATGTCAAAATTCTCTTTCAAATAATTCGAAGTTATCTGAAATTCGGTTCATGAGTTAAACTAAGTTCATGCTTGAACTTCGGTTAAAAACGGGTTAGAGACATATTAACTTATTCCGGCACTATCAATCGGCTGTTAATTTACGTAACCTTAGCTACTGTAAGATTATTAGTATGACATACTGTGTTCTATGTTTTTGCTCTATGGCAAGGCATGGTCTTGGCCTTTGATTTACTAAAACGAAAAAGAGCAGCGCTGTCTGTTTATTTTCTGACGAACTATTTTTAGACCATTTTAATTGTACGGGCTTCATTCTACTATGAAAGGAGTTCTCAGAATCGTGAGCCCGGTTTCAATGAATGTGTTAATATTTACAGTAGGTGTTTTGATTTCTTTTGAAAGGTTTGCGTTTTACCACTATACCACCTGATCTAAAGCTAAGATGTGGTCGAAGATTTTCAGCCTCTTACGCTCCCACTGCTAGGATACCGGCCTTCTCTCAGAGAGAGAGGTATGGGCCACAATCCACCACGCGGGCTCAGTGCGGCTTGGTAGATGTCACATGTCCTCGAATTTTGTGGTTCTTGAACATGCAGGTTTCTTCATGATGTTTTCCTCACCGTTTTAGAGCGAGTGTGAATAATTCGCACATAACTTGATATATCCATCATTCATCATTGTCATTGGTCATTGGTGTAGGCCGAGTCGAGATTCGAACTATGGTGTTTACCGACACTAGCGGATCTTCATGTATATGTAATCATATGTAATATTATTACATAAATTATTGTGTAAATTATTATGTAAATGTATATTTAATCTCTAAAAATTTCGCTGTGAACAGGATTTGAACCTGCGTTTCCTGGTTATCTAAACCAGACGGCTATGGGAGCGATTGATGTTGACTCCTAAATTCTTGAGACGATGAGTTCTGTCAGCTTACAAGCCGTGGATGGTCTAACCAGAAGACGCAGGTTCGAATGCGGTTGACAGCGAAATATTTGTTTTGTTGGGTGTTCCGTTACCTTTTTTTTTCCCGGGGAAAAACTCCTTTGCGAGCTTACCCCTCCTTGCCCCGGGGGGGCGACGGAGAGAGTGACGTTAACTGCTCAACCTAGAGTTGGAGATGGCTGTCAAAAGTAGCTGTTGAAACATATAGGGTGTTTGGAATTAGATTTTTATTTTTTATTTTACGCTTCTGATCACTATTTCGATCTTAAGCGACGAGGTGGTCATGAATAGTACGAAACCTAGATTAAAACTGATCAAAGGCATAGAGTGGTAGCTAGTCAGGCGAGTACTAGAAAATGTTCTACCAACATGCGTATATCGAAGTATTCCTCAGACCAGCGGCGCAAGTACGGATCTATTCGGGTCGATAATATTCGATAAAATTGACAGTTCAAATCGATAAAGTGGGTTTTATCGAGCCTCGAAACAATCAAGAAAAGTTATCGAAAAGCTAGGTCGAATCCAAAGAGAATATAGAGCTACTACAATACTTTACGATCAGACTTCGGTACTCGCAACATTCGATAAATTTATCGAGTTTTTCGGTTCGACAAATTTATCGAACCGACTTCCGTACTCGCACCGCTGTTAAGATTTAAACTATCGACCTACTACGTTACAGCGATCACTCTACTACTGAGCTACCATCGCACAAAATCCACCTCGTTCCCTTCATTCCTGGTAAATCATTCCAACAGTTTAGTCGATTACTAATTCACATGATTTCAACACCGTCTAAAGTTATGATTTTCTAATTCCAGGTAATTCTCGAGAGAAGCACGAGTGAGTGAACGGCGCTGTTTATTCTTGCGTTGTTTACTTTTGCCCACGTCGGTGGCTACTCGCCACTCTTAGACCAGGAGACGGGTACTGAGTAAATTTTATTAATACTCGATCGTTGACAAAAAAAATCAGATCAAATCAAAATTCTTTATAGTACACCAGACTTAAGAAATTAACCACAGTAGCAGATCTAAAATTAATGTACAATTGGCAGACTTATCGCTAAGATCAATATCTTCCAGCCAACCTTTGGAGTTCTGTCACCCGACAGAACTCCCACTAGCAAGCGAGTTTCTGCAATAGTCTGCAAAGCGAGACCTTGACAAGGTGATCATCTTCGATGCTTTCCATTGAAATAAGAGCTACTTTCGACAAACCAATTAATTACGTAAGAAATTGTTTACCACACCACAAAATGAATCAAATAATATTATGATACATACGACTAAATTCTTTACATTTATGTCTCTAAAGATTAACCCCCTTATTCATAAACGTTCCGTATCTTACTTAATTACTAGAAAGTGTTTTTCTTGTTTTCACGCGTAATATCTTCCGTCAACGAGAAGTTGACAGAGCAGTTTAAAGCATAGATTGTCTTATAGAGCTTTTATGAATAAGGGCGTAAGTTCGTAAGGTGAACTTGAAAGGTAACTTGAATCTTACCCGCCGTAACCAACAAAATATGTAAAAAATAAACAAACTCCAGGAATATTGCTTCGGCACGTAATTAATATCGCTCCCGAAAAAGAAAATGCTAATACATTTCGCGCCGACAACGTAATAGAAAAAGCTGCGCATAATAATCAAGTTGGGCCCATCTTCCTCCACGACGTCCAAATATTTGCCCAGAGCCAGATTACCGCGGAAACAGATGGCGTAAGTCAAATTTTGATGAAAAAATTCTAGAGTGGCTGTTTACTTTTATCCCCCAGTGTCAGCCGTAATGAACGCCGGCCCTGTGCCCTCCAAATCGTAAAAATCGGGAGTTATTTTTACGTTCGCGCCTTACACGCACACATGCATGCACTTTACAGCCGCTAAAGCGTATGGACGCTGGCTTGGCGTCCTAGAAATAACTTGCGCGTGATCGGAGCGCTTGATTAGATGGAATTCGTAAACTTTTCATCGAAAGTTAAAATGTGGCTAACTATCTTTCTTAGAAAAACTATCTTTCTTTGTACTTTTTCTTCACAACACTGGCTGTCTGTTATCCTTATACTGATTTGCAATTTATAATTTATTTTCAATTGCAATTTAATTAGTTCTATAAATAACTTATCTTGCTAGAGCATTATGTCAGGAACTATACCGTTTTTGTATAAGTACCTACTTAAAATCTGTTGAGGATTTGTACTAAGACAAAAATTTTTTGACGTAAGTATAGCTAGAAGGTTATACTAACGGCATTCAGAATGTAGGTAGAATAATAAAAAAAATTATCGCCATATAATGTATTCATTTTTTCTTTTTAAACCTAGTTGAAGCAAATTATTTCGGGAAATAATAATTCCGTGTAAACGACTACCTAAGAATGTATGCGTGAATTGATTCGAGGGCAATGTCCATACTGTCCATATGCTTTCATGGTCGTGATTGGTTGTGAACTTGTGACTTTCGTTTATGTTATGTAAATATTTTCCTAACAATATGGGGTTGTAACTTAATAGCTTGTGTCGTTGTAGGGTTGCACTTATAATACTAACTTACGCTTTTATTGTAAGCTTCAGAATATTGTCAACCACACACTTCCTTCCTTCTCTAATAGGCATGTGCCCAGCCCTAATAGCTATGTCAATATCAATTCAAATTTACAATAAATTAATAAGATTAAGCCGTGAACGGCTAAGAATATTTGGTGAAAAATGAATTATGGCGATAATAATTTTTGTTATTATAGTTCCAACTACTGTTAGGCGGGGACCACACGGCTTAATCCTATAATTAATTAGTTAATATTATAATCCACATCATAATGTACTGCGAACATCAAGACGCTTGCCAAGCGTGGTGGATCATAGCAAAATCCCCCCTTAATGGGGGATGCCGATGTTCAGCAGTGGACGTTTTCCTGCTCATGGAGAAGATTGCATATCGTCATTATTTGATATATTTTACTTATATGTTTTAGATTTAAATATAACAAAGCAAAATATTTTAATTGAAACCAGAAAAATTCCAACACATTTGAGACTTAGGAAGTATATTTTCAAATGGCAAACTTAATTCTGCGCCCCATTTTGCATTGGGACATTCAAATTAACATAAGCTCGATATCTAAGAATTTAAATCGTGAGGCCGAGGTTTAACCTGTTGCCTTTAGTTTTTACTTTTTATATCTCCTAAAACTTTTTTGTACTGATTCAAAAGAGTTTTTCAATTGGGTCCGGGTATATACTTTTTTTAATTTACTCCCTAACTTTTTATTTTGTCCAATATAAACAACGAGGTAGACGCGTGAAAGCGGTTTACCGTTTCTTCTTTCAAATAAACATTCCTGTTTGTAGTCCTACCACCTAATAAAAAATTAAACATTAAAAAAATGATAAAAATTGCTTTATAAAAGCGACGAACCGACTTCAGTGACAAACTACTGAACCGATTTTGATGAAATTTCTATGGGACCAATCTGAAAGTATATCCTTTCATATAAAAAAAGAATTTTCCAAATCGGTTTATAAATACCCGAGATCTGAGGTAACAAATATTAAAAAAAATACCCGAAGAATTGATAACCTCCTCCTTTTTTTGAAGTCGGTTAAGAACTATAGAATAGGCCTATAAAAGATGCGCCATCATTGCTAAATTGTACCTAAGGCACTTTATTAACGTCTGCGTTTAATAGAAAGAAAGATTACAACTTGGCTTAGGCCTCTCACGAACCTCACTGCGGTAATCTCAAGGAAAAGTCGGAATTTCACACACTCGAGAAAAAAAATTCGGACCCGCAAAAATTCTGTTTTATCTACTTGTGGCGGTGACTTAAATTTCAGTTAAGGGCACTGTGTCAGTAGGGGTCGGAGTAAGGACGAGATATAGTTGGGTAATTACGAGAAATTATTTAAACTTGACTGGGAACTTTCGAAAGTTTTGAAGGGTTGCGTTTGATAATGTAATTGTTCATGTACCTAACTCGAAGATTTGAGGTTCAAATAAACTTACAAGGTATGTGAGACTTCGGACTTCGGCCTTAGGTTGACGAACGCTGCGTGGTGTGTAACATTATAAATTCCGGTTGGCTCTATAATCTATTTTATAGAAAAAGAGAAGGAAAATATCGTGAGACCGTTTTAGCTTGTACTTATCTTATAATAAACTATGTGTCAACCTAATTAATAATATAAAAAATAAATTGTAATTTCTATAAAGGTTACACAAATAATTATATACCGGTCTTAAGAAAGTAAGGGCCCAATAAATAATAAATAACGCTTACACACTGACATCCCTGCACTAGGATTCCCTGGGTCGAATTTGACTAAACATAATATCATAGTCATCACTATATTATTACATCAGTGAGTTCAACACTAAAATTCACGCTATTATAAAGGTAATTAGTTTGTTGGTTGGGCCCCAGTCCTTATTCCAACCCTCTACACTTGCACATAAAACAATCGGAAGCGGTCCAACGCGCCCCTTCCCACGTTATGTTAACAGCTCCGCTTAACCCCCGCCATTCACGGCTAAGCTGCCCCCAGAGCGTCCTTACTGCCTCCCTGCTCGTAGTTGTATATAAAACATGGTCGATTGTGTCGTAAAATACATTTTAGAACCCACCACCAACTTGGGGGATTACAAATGAATTATTAATGTAGCATTCAGTAAAACTTGGACCTTTTTTATAGCTATCTTGGTTATTTTGTTTCTCTGGAGGTCGATATCAGAAGATCGAGAGAGGTAAAGGTAGGGTCTGTTTGAATGATGAATCCAAGTAGCGGGGAAATTAGCACTACAGAAATACGGTTCAAAGTGAAAGCCTGCATAATGAGTTGGACTAAAATCTGGCCTAATAAAACAGGGCTCCGTACGTTATAATGAAAAAAGAAAGCGTACTTTTACAGACGCACTTTGTAGGCCTCTGTCGAAGCCCTTTATCTCAAAAACTGATAAGGGCCGAATTCACCAACCATTTTGAATCGAAGTTCAACTATGATTTAGATTTAACTCATGAACTGAAGTTCATATAGCTCACATTTCGAATTGTTTGAAAGAGAATTTTGACATCTGCTGTCATAGCCTAGCCCTTGACCTGTCGATCACGTGAACATCGCAGTTGTTACTGTATAAGTAGTATTTTGACGTAAACTTTAAATGACATTTCTTCAATGAAAATTTCTGAATTTCAAAAACTCTTAAAACATATGTTGTTGACCTCCAGGAGTACATTGATAAAAAATCCGTTAAAAACGACTATTTAGTTCTGATAAAGAGCTTTTACGTCATCAAAAGTAACTCATAGAAACAATAACGTACATATAAACGTGTACTCAAATTAGATACACTTGACTTCAGGTATAATCGCCGAGAAAAATGTTAACAGAAATAAAAAATGCCTTAATTGTGAGTCGGACACAAATCTATATTTAATTATAGCCATCAACACGGACGTCTCTCAATATAAACTCAATAAAGTACTTAATTGAATAGGAACGGGTGTTTTATAGCTCTAATATCCTTGACGTGGGAAAATTAACTATTGCTCTAACGCCTGTAACAAATAGATCTGTATTGTATGGCCATTTGTAATAGAAGCAAGTAACTTTTCAAAATATTATTTTTAGCGATAAATATCAAGCATAGAAATAAGATAATATAATGTCATTAAAATTAACAAAATTTTTATAATACCTCGATAAAATATGTTGGATACTTTTTACGGTTGTAAATAAAGTACCTACGCAACAGTAACGTAAAAACTTTTAACTGTTTATTCTCGTATTTTAATGAGCACTTATCTTTAGGTATAAATAAAAAAAACTTTAATTTACACCGTTAAGAAAATATCGAATGTAATGCTGATTATAAACAGCGCCATCTGTTAATTTTCTTCGAGAAACTGTACGCTAACTTGAATCATACTATTACAAGATAAGCTAATTTGATTCTTACTACTACAAGATAAAGTTTAATTCAATATTATGAAATCGTAGTTATATTGATCGTATTGTTATGTTGAAGACACCCCTATCCTCGTTTGGATTTCATCGTACACTTTAGCGCCCATATGTACAAAACTTAATATGTTGTTAAGATTTAGCTGTTTGTAATTAAATTCCAGATAAATTCAATAAACCCCTATATAATAATAACAGTATACTATATTCATAAACAACAATTTTTAGCATCATAGGTAATTATTATTGCAAGAATCCAGTTATCTCTTTATTTTTTTAAGGTTTTCAATAAATTCCCATTTCTCAAAGTTTTACGTTTCGCTCGTTAAGGGGTTTTCGCAATTAATTTAAATTTCAAGCTCCCATTAACTGCTTATAATACCAACACAGTGAAATATTTCTTAATATTTAAAACTTGGCTCAGATTTTAATTTTAAGTTTTTATGTTCCGGGAATATTGAAAATTGAAACTACTGAAGCGGTTTGTTAGACTGGGTGTGTAAATAGTTTCTGTTTTCTATTTTTATTATTTTAATCGTAATATTACGTGTGAATATTTTGTTTTATGAATAAATATTTAATTGTTAAAAATATTCAAATATTAATAAAAAATTATACTAGACTTTTTTAATTCTCGTTAGGCTATAACAGTTTAGGTATCGCAATTATGGGTACTACAAACTTTTAAGAAACCGCCATCTTGACGTCAGAATGGCTGAAAATATACTGATTCTCAACGCCACACAGGCCTTTGTGTTTCAAAGTTCTAACTTCTTAGTGACTCTGCAATTGTTATGGGCTGGCGTTACGCTTACCATCGAGCAAACGACCCGCTCCTCATGTTACTTAGTAGTATATAATCCTACTTAATATTATAAATGCGAAAGTGTGTTTGTTGGTTTTTTGATTTGTTGGTTTGTCCTTCTTTCACGCAGTAACGGAGCAACGGATCGACGTGATTCTTGGCATAGATATAGTTTATGGACCGAAGAGTAACATTGCTACTTTTTATCCCGGAAAAATGCACGGTTCCTGTGGGAACGCGGGTGAAAACCGCGGGCAGAAGCTAGTTATATATACAGTCAAATGCTGGCGGAGCTGTTTAATTCTTAAAATTTTCTTTCCTAGCATTACCTATAAACTTTTAAAGAAGTTGCGGCTAGTCAAAGTAATTTATAAAAGACTTGCTCCATTTTCGAACCCATAAAGTCCATAAAGCCATTGTCACAGTGACACGACACAGATCGTAACAGCTGTCACTTATCTGGCAGTCGAGTGCGCCCGCATGCACGGGCCCTTATCGCTAGTGACGCCATCTGTGGGCCTCAATGGGAACTATTGTATGTCTTTGTATTGCGTGTGTAGTGGGAACGCGATGTGGGTATCTTGTTTCTTCGAGAGTTTTTTGGGAAAGTGTCAGCACAGTGTATAGTTTCTTGTGGTAAAATTAATGCCATAACTTGTTGCACATGTCTCACTTCGTAATTTACTTAAAACATACCGTGTAAACATTCATGTGCCATGAAATATATTTTTTTTGTATCACACTAAATGCAATCGACGCGACTGCGATCCGGTTGAGAGTTCCGTAAGGATTCGAATCCGTTTTAGACTTTCACGGTTATTCACTACTTTATACAATGTAACGGCTGTTTTAAGCGTCATGTTCAGCATTCCCGTGAACATGACGCTTGCAACAGCGTCGAAATATCGGGAGCTCACCAGCTTATAATAATCACGGTAAATATCCCGTTACAATGTATTGTTTATTGTTATGTTATTGTTATTTATTGTTGTTTTGTTAGTAACTTAAGTTCCTTTTATTACGTGGACGAAACCGCGGGGCACAGCTAGTTTAAGTATTTTAGCCGAGTCGTTCAAGTTGGCATCTAAAGTCAAATATAACACCTAGTCGCGAGCATTTTTACTGGGTGGTAGGACTAACTCTTCTGTGAGTGTCCGTCTGTGTTGGTTGCTCGTGAAGTCTGCCGCCAAGCAGTAATGTGCGAGCATTACTGTGTTCCGGTTTGATGAGCAGAGTAGCCAGTGCAATTACTGGGCTTATGAGACTTAATACCTAATGTCTTAGGGTAGCGGGCGCATTGCAGTGCCGCGCAAGACTTTGTGTTTCAAAGTTTTAAGTGTTATGGGTCGGCGTTATGCTCACCATCAGGCAAACGCCCGGCTCGCCACACTATAAAAAATATGTTTTTTTTAAACTTTATAATTTGTTTTACGTTATACAATTCGCACCTGCCATCTCGTATCTCTCACTACGTATACTCATCATCGCATTTCGTTCTAACAAATCGAGATTGCGTCTGACAACATCGCCTGAAAGAAAGCGAGACGATATAGAATCTCCACGAGATCAAACCACTCCGACTGAATAGATCCAATTTATATATTTTCTGTAAAGAATACAAACGCTTGATTTCATTCAATCGGTTGTCCTTGTTATCTTGTTCTGTCGCTTGTAACTAGCTTTTCATTCGTTTTTCTTACTATTTTTTGAAGCGATGGCTTAGTGGTGAGATTCCCAGCCGATCTGGTCGAGGGTTTGAATCTTGAGCGTTTGTTGGCGGACATTTTATAGTTCTGGTCTGGCCAGTTTGTTTTTAGAAACAATAAACTTGATTTTGACCGCAATTTCATCGGGTGCTAAACGATGATGCGGTCGGTGATGTAACTTAATTTCTATAGCTCAGTTGGAAGAGCGTCTGGCCCGAATCGCGGAAGACTCGGGTTCTAATCCAGTTGGATAATCTACAAGTCATTAAAGTATAGGTCTAATTGATAATCCAAATGTGCCTACTACCAATTGGCAGCGTACCCAACACGCTGGTGGCATTGCCTCGATAGACCCTACTAGCGGGTGAAACCAAAGGCAGCACTTTGGTTTCATCCGCGTGGACCCACAGGAACATTTTTTTTTTTATAAAAATATTTTGCTGTGTAATAATTTTAAGTTTTTATTAGATTTAAATGTAGTTTTGCTGTTCTGTGTTGTTTATAAATGTGTACAATTAACCTTACGAATGCTAGTGAGTTTAAATTCATGTGATAGAACGATCAGTGAAGTTATTTGGTAAAATCAAACGCCGGACCAAACGGGCGAATTCAAACTGACGTGTGACGTCAATTGGTTGCATTGGAAACTTATAAATCCTGGGAAGTATTGTGTTATTTAACATTCCTGACTTCTTCTCTTCTCGATACCACTCACATTCATACACTGGCCTCACTTTTGTGAGCTTCGTCCATAATCACACTTCGGCCGCGTTACATCTCGACCTACTCGACAAATTGTGGGAGTAGGCTTGAAGAAAATAACACTGGTCACATACATGTTTAAACTGCAATTTTACACTTAGGTACTGTGCCCTACTTACCCTGATAAACAGGTTTGGTGTCAAACTTTGTAATGTGTTGTTAGACCTTTGAATAAATTACCATTTTCCAGTAATATTTTGGATTTATTTTTATAAACAAAGATCTAAATAAAATAATACATTGTACAGTTATACACAGGTAAAAGTTTCGAACTTTTGTCTGTCTATTCTCTGTCATTGCTTTGTTTCTAACTTAAAAATTGTTTTATATCTCTTTTGTTCTTTAAATTTTTCTGTTTCAATTTCCCACTTTTATCTGTTGTACTGTGCAGAAGGCACTTATTCTCATCCCTAACTTGTTTTATGTCTAGGATTTGGCACTAAACTTGAGTTAATATCACATATTACAGTAAAACCTTAAGTTACTGTGTTATCTAAGCACTTTTAATTGTTTTCCAGTGGCTGACCACGCGGTGCAACTTAAAATGACCATGATGACTAGAAAAGCCACCGCGAAGGACATGGAGTCCAAACTTAAGGCAGCACTCCTGGAATTGAAAGATAGCAACAAGCTTCGTGACCAACTATTACAAGAACGTGAAGATAGCGAGGCTGAGATAGTGAGAATCAACAACAAAAATACCCAACTCAAGAATCAGCTCACCGAGCTGGATACATTGTTGGAGGACATGACAGACCAACGGGACCGGCTTCAAAGTTCTCTAGATTCCACCAGCCAAGACCATGAGTGCTATGAGTCAGCTTTGTTGCATATAAAAACTCAAAACCAGGAGCTGTTTTTAGCAAGAAAAAAGATTGAAGAATTAGATAGTTTAATTAAAGACAATTCCTCTTTAAGTACTTCAGCTTTGTACAATGAGTTGGTAACCTGTGGGGCTAACATACCACTCATTGATCTCACTACTCCAGACTCAAAATTCAAAATCTTGCATACAAGTGGATCAAATAAAATCAAGAAATATCTAAAACTAAATAGATTCATAAAAAAGGCTCAAAAAACACTTCATTCTTACAGAAAGTTTCATAAAACATTACAATTAAGGAAAGATAAAATTGATTTAAATATTGAGTTACAATCATGTTATAATTTACTAGGCCGGAACTCAAGAGAACTAGATTACCTAACGGCAAGAAAGGATCATCTCATGAGATCACTCAATGACCTCACATGCAAATATGAGCAATCACAACAGCAATATAGCCAGTATGTTGCCTCCATGACTAACATACTACAATTGAACACAACATGTCAATCAAAAGATATGTGTGCTAAGTGTGGAGATACATCCCTCAATATTCCAGTGTCGGAGCCCATTATGCTACCCAGCAATAATGGCTCTGGCCTGATGCAACCGCTTGAAGTAGGAACACCTACACTGTCTGTGTCTTTGGATAATCAGTCTGATACTTGCCAGCAAGCTGGGTACAGACCTAGGTCAGTACTTTATTCAGACATGATTGGCACTGGTATGGGCATGATTCTGAGCAACTATCTTGAGCAAAATGTTACAAATAACTGCTTACCAAATGCCCCTATCGGACAGATTATCCAGATGATTGAACATGACCATTTTGACAGGGATACCTCACTCATTGTACAATTAGGAAATAGTTTAAGTATACATAAGAGAGATTTAATTAAGCTAATTGACATGTTAACTGTTAAGTTAGAGTCGGGTATGAGGAAGATAATACTATGTGCTTTCCCATACTCATCTAAATTGACGGACAAACAAAATAATGACATTTTTAATTTAAATATGACATTGTATAATTTGACATATCGTCATAGCGACATATTGTATTTTGACACTAATTTATTTATTAGTGAATTTACTTTGACTCAGGATACATTGTACCTGTCAAAATTTAATAAAATAATTATTGCTAAGTTGTTAGCATTTAATATTGAGAACTCCGTTATATGTAGTATAACGCAGACAAATGACAATCTCATTGTTAGTAGTGTTACTAATGAGAGCTATTTAGATCAAGCGTCAGGTTACAATAATTTAAACTGACTAGTCCGACAATGGAAAAGCTCAATACCCCACATGTAGTACAAGTCAATAAAAGCATTTCCAGCAAAAAGGTAGATCCCGTTATTTGTAGTGATTTACCGACGACAGAGAAGCATCAAATGCAAAGTAATGAATTAATTTTATATCACCAAAATATTAATCGCTTCTCAGGCAAAATTCTAGATATCGAGTTATTGACCGATAAGTACAATCTAGACATTTTATGCTTCTCTGAAACATGGCTGAAGCCAAATACAATGCAATTCCATGTAAACAACTATGTAGTCGCCAGTACGTTCAACAGGGTGTCTGCCGAAGGCGGGGGCTCAATAATACTATTGAGAAATAATTTGAAATTTAAAGAACGAAGTGACGTAGTGGCTTGCTCTGTGGAACGAGTCTGTGAGGTTGCCTGCGTTGAACTAGCTGGATATATAATTTTATGTGTGTATAGACCTCCTGCATCTTGTTTTTCCCACTTTTTACTGATTATGGAAGAGATTTTAAGAAAAATATTTAAATGTAAAAAAAGTATATGTGTTTGTGGTGATTTCAACATAGATTTATTAGGACAGTCATCAGATAAACAAAAATTTGTGTCCCTATTTGAGTCATTTGATTTGAAATTTCTGTTTACAGAACCTACTAGGGTATGTCATTCCTCTGCTACCTGCATTGACAACATCGTTGTTAATTTTAGTGTTAAACAAAAAAGTCTATTAACTGGTGTTAGATCCGACCACATGGGACAGAAAATAGGCTTAGAAAATAAAACTAAATCTATAGACGCTAAGATTGAAATACGAGCCCTTACAAATAATAAATTAGAAATACTAAATGAAAACATAGATTCAAGACTAGCCCTCGCGCATTTTCCACTTGAAGACCCAAATGATATCTATGCAATGTTGTCTTCAATTATTTGTAATGAATTTGGCAAAGTGTGCCCCAAGAAAACAGTAACAGTAAAGAACAGATTTCAATTTAGTGACTGGGCCACTAAGGGTATTAGAAAAAGTAGAGATGTTATGTACGAATTATACTATAAAAAATCCCTCACTAATAACAAAAAATTTCACGAATATGTCAGTCAATATTCAAAGATTTTTAAACGCGTATGTATGCAAGCTAAATCCAACTACATTAGGGATAAAGTAACAAAATCTAATAATAAAATCAAAACTGTTTGGAAAATTATTAACACAGAAACTGGTAAAAATAAAAACAGAGATTGTGAATTTAAACTAAAAATTAACGATAAAGTAGTTACTGATCAACTCGATATAGCCAATGAGTTTAATAAGTTTTTTACAAACATACCATTGGAGGCTACTAAATCACTAGACTCTTCTCCAGCAAAAGCAGAAATGCTTTTGCAAAACAGCTTTTCTAAATTAATTCCGGATTTTAGTTTTCGTTACATAACAACCACTAGTATCAAAAAAGCGTTTAAATCTATCAATATGAAAAACACCGAAGACTTGTGGGGTATATCGGTAAAAGTAATAGGATCCTTAATTGATACAATTGCGCCCTATCTAGTTATTATTTTTAATCTTTCTATAGATCAGGGTGTCTTTCCTGATCTAATGAAACACAGTAAAGTCACCCCTATTTTTAAATCTGGTTGTAAGGACACCCCCTCTAACTATAGACCAGTTTCTGTACTTCCAGCTCTTAGCAAAATCTTTGAAAAAATTATATTAGAACAGTTACTTTCACATTTCAACGAGTATAGAATATTGCACGGTCACCAGTTTGGTTTCACGAAAGGCAGATCAACAGTCGATGCCGGAGCTAAACTGATGTCCCACATCTTTGAAGCTTGGGAGAGTTCACAGGATGCTATTGGAGTATTCTGTGACCTCTCCAAAGCATTTGATTGTGTGGACCACAGAACGCTTATTAAAAAAATGCATCATTACGGCGTGCGTGGGACAGCTCTTGATCTTGTAAATTCTTACTTGACGGGTAGACAGCAGAAGGTTGGCATCGATAGAGTAACATCTTGTGGTTCTTCAGTGAAGATAGGCGTGCCGCAGGGATCAATACTGGGCCCCTTTCTCTTTCTAGTATATATAAATGACTTACCCTTTATGACAGACCATATAGCATTGGACATAGTTTTGTTTGCTGATGATACTTCACTCATTTTTAAAACTGATAGGAAAGACAGTGAACTAAAGGAATTAAATGATAACCTTGACAAAATCTCAGAATGGTTTGCTGCTAATAATCTACTACTTAACGCTAGTAAAACTAAATGTATTAAATTTTCACTTCCCAACGTACCACACGTGGAATCTAAAGTGGAATTGGAAGGCAGCAAACTTGACCTGGTGAATAACACTGTATTCTTAGGATTAACTATTGACTCCAAAATGCAGTGGGGTCCTCACATCAATGCCCTATCGGGTCGTTTGAGTTCCGCTGCATTTGCAGTACGTAAAATTAGGCAGCTGACTGATGTGGCGACGGCAAGGTTGGTATATTTTGCATATTTTCATAGTTTGATGTCTTATGGCGTCCTACTTTGGGGATCTGCTGCCGATATAGATACCATTTTCATATTACAAAAGAGAGCAGTACGCGCCATCTATGACATGGGTCCACGCGAATCTCTAAGAGACTTTTTTAAAGAAATAGGTATTCTAACCCTGCCTTCGCTATACATTTTGGAAAATATAATGTATGTACGGAAGAATATTACTAAATTTAACTTAAAAAGTGATGTACATGAGTTAAATACTAGAAGTAAACATAAAATTGTTGTACCCGGGTTCAGATTAAGTAAAACTAACAAATCGTTCCTGGCAAATGGTGTCAGATTCTACAACAAAATTCCTAAAGTATTAACTGAATTACCACAAGGAAAGTTTAAACGTATAGTCAAGAGTGTATTAATTAAAAAAGCGTATTATAAAATTAAGGATTATGTAGATGACAAGGATGCATGGAGGCAAACAGCTCAGGAGCCTCCTGGCGACTACTAAACTTTAAATTGTTAGTTGTTAGCATTAGAATCATTGTAAAAAACTACTTTTTTTAAAAAGAATGCCGTGACGAGTTTCTTGCCCTTCTTCTTGCTCGGCCTATACCAATTTGGAACGGGCACGGTGGGTTTCTGGAAGATTCGTTGACTTTGAGCACGGATTGGGTCTGTTGGTGTCTTTGTCATTTATTATGTTCTGATAAAGACAGCATTAGTTTTAGTCTGTGATTCGGGTAGATGAATGTTGCAGAGGCCGGCTGTTAGAATCATTTTAACTTTCATAAGTGCTCCTTTGGGGCCTATTTGAATAAAGACTTTTGAATTTTGAATTTTGAATTTTGAATTTTTCGGGAAAAAATCTCTACCGCAAAAAAAACATGTCGATTCTTTGTTCCGTAAAAGAAAGAAACACCAGCAAACACGCTTTAACATTTATAATAATAGAAGGGATAATTATATCATAGACTTTCAGAAAGAAAAGCGCTTCAAATACAATTTTATCGAACCTTTATTATCCTCAAGTAATTCCATCATATTCCTTACCATACGGTCGTTGCTTACATAGCCTTTGTTTGGACTTCTCTTGTAATCTTTTCGTGTATGAGATTGTACTGTAAGGGCAGTGTGTGCTTTACCATAGTGTTGAGAGATATGTAAATAGAAATGGAAATTTTAGAATGAAACTGTTTGATGTTTGGTGAGCGATGATTGGTATCAGTTCAAATGCCCTTCGTTCTAAGTGCCTAAAGTATCTTTAAACAAATCTTTTTTTATGCTAGTTGGTAACGAGACGAGCTGGTCGTTTGCCTGATGGTCAGGGTAACGAGTGCAATGCAGTACCGTGCAGGCCTTTGTGTTTCAAAGCACTGAGTGGCACTACAAACGCCACGTACGAAGTGGGCCGGCGTTATGCTTACCATCAGGCAAACGACCAGCTCGTCTCGTTACCAAACAGTATAAAAAAATTACCGAGTACTAAAAATGTAGGTAGGTTAAAAACATCTGGCGACACAACTGAACAATATCTTAAACATGCGTAGTAGGGAAGATGCGTATTCATCTTCCCGACCGCATCGCCACTTACCATCGTTATTGAGCAATAAAAGAAGTTACGATAAAACGTAAAAGATAAACAGATCTAATAAAAACAAAAGTCGTATCCTATAATCGTGTTATAAAAGGCAAATTAATGATATAAGCAAGAAGTTTGATGGCATCAGGGAAGTAGTCTAAACGAAGCGTAATATCGGATCGCCGTTTCTGACAGTAAATCAGTGACAAATCACTTATAGCTAGACAAGCTAATTGTATAGTGTACATTTGTGTTGTTTGCTGGTTAGTTGACTGAACTGTTTTTTAGTTTGAGCTATTTCTAGGCAATTAGTTAAAAAAAATTTTACGTTATGTAAACAATTTGTGCATCTACTTTTTAACCTTTAGCTAGTGGTTACAATTGTTTTAATTGGTATACAAATCAATTAGTTATTGTTTTTCTGCATAATTATTTTTTTCCTGAGATGCATTAAACATTATCTGCAATAATGATTAAAATTAACATCTTATACGAGATCTCTTTCAACACATTATATATTTGCACAGTATGCGCGTATTTCTCCTCCACTGGATTATTTAGTTGTTTCCCGGCTTCCATTAAATCCCCTAAGTTTGCAAGAAGTTGGGCAAAATGGGAATTATGAAGTCCAAAAATATTTTTTTGAGAAATCAACGATATTCATGGAGTCTGCAGGCAATAGATTAGCGGGATATGGAAGTTGTTCTTTTCATTATTGGTGTTTCAGTATTGGCGGAGGAAACTTTTGTGTAATATTCGCTTGGGGACGGACATTTTTTTACTTTTAATTTGAACGTTTTTTTTTTGGTAGCGATGATGGCTTCATGGCTGGATCGGTGATGGTTTGAATGAGTTGGAACTTTTGATGAAAGAAAAAGTTGTGATGCAAGAGCATGGTGGCGTTGAATTTTGGTACGTAGTCATAAATAATGTTTATTTGTCCCGATATTACTCTATACGTCGTTGAGTCGTGAGTAAGGTATATCCCAAGGTCCTTTTATAGAATTTATTTGAAAAACCACCCCTAAAGGTGGAAAATGGGAAATGCAATTTGGAATATAGTGATATTTTGTCGAAATTGCTATAAAAAAGCCGACTTAATAAAAAAATACAGATAAATTGACAACCGCCTCCTATTTTGGAAGTCTGTTAAAAATTAGACATTTTTATTATTACTGTAGGTACATTTGTTTAGAAATTTGAATGTTTAATTAAGTTTACCCAAATGTTACCTTTTAGAAATTGTATTTGCAATGTAATTACGGGCATAATTGCGGCGCAATGTAATTATGCTCCTATTTTGGGAAAGCACTTGCTGCTAAAATAGGCCTCAACACCTAGTTTAGCGGTTTGAGCTAAATCTGTAATACGTTTGAGAGAAATAAATCATTATAATTTAATTTTCTAATGCTCATCTGGCTAGTTACCACCCTCAACGTGACTATCGATCGCGTCTATTGGCGTGTTTAGTGAGATTGCTTTTGAGCCTATTGTATCTAGTTTTAATAGTGACTAAACATCACCCTATCTATATACAAATAAATAATATTGAAGAGTCTGTTTGTAATATCAAAATAACAGCTTTTTACTAAATGCATATGAAAGCATATACGATACCTATAACAAAAGAACCATTTTTATTTTGTCTGTTGTCTGTTTGTTCCTGGTAATCTACGGAATGACTGGACTCCGATTTTGACGGGACTTTCACTGACAGCAGAGTAACATAGGCTACGTGGGCGAAGCCGCGGGACACAGCTAGTCGAGAATAAAAAAATAACAGCTCCTAATCAAGTTCATCGCCTCTTACGACTCTCGTCCTGTAACGCAAGGGATATTTCCTATTCCGACCCCAACAAATAAGAAATAGTGTAATTTGTAAACAACCCAACCTAAATTCCATCGGAGCAAACTCATAGGCAATCTTGAGCCGGTCACCCCACACAAATCATGTGCCGATACAGCGCTGACCTTCCAAACAAAGCGTGATTTCTCACAAATGCCAAACTAAGCAATTCCTTTGTGCCGAGTGGAGACAAAAAGAAAAATAAAACAGTGGATAAATATTTATTTTATTCGAGGAGATAGAGTGGCGAAAGTGGGAATCAGGACGATGTATAATTTTCCGTTTAGTCCCAGTCAAACAATGCGAACAAAGCCTCGAAATGGTTTTGTATATTTACTTGTCCTGCGTCCTTTGTAGTTGGGACACTGAATTTACTGGCTGCGCAACGGACCTAGCCTATGTAAAGTGTCGACAGGCGGTTTATATCCCAGGCTTATCTCATATCTGTACAGTAATAAATACCTTTTTATTATATAACTAGCTGCTGCCCGCGGTTTCACCCGCGCGGAGATATTAGATTTAATGGGCGGAACCCTAATTCTTTTTCTATAATAAAAGTAGCCTATGTTACTCCTTATGACATTAGCTATCTTCCAGTGAAAGTCCCGTCAAAATCGGTCCAGCCGTTTTGGAGATTACCCACAACAAACAGACGGACAATAATTTTAAAAATGGTGGTTTTGTTATATGTACCGTATATACTTTCATATGCATTTAGCAAAAAGCTCTTATTTTGATATTACAAACAGACACTTCAATTTTATTTATTTGTATAGACTAAAGATGATTTTAAGCCGAACATCTTTAGGTACAAAAGGGAACAGTATAATATGCGGTCTATATCTTCCACTACCTTAGTACTACTTTTATACCTTAGGATGAGAAAGGATACTTAAAATATGCATTTTTTAACTATCCATTACATTTGTTTTTCTAAGTTCGCATGAATCTGCCTTTAGGCTTGTTTCGACGAGTCTAAACTTGATTCATGTTTTCATATGTCAAAATTGTATAGAAATTTGACACATGGAAGCTTGAATCCGTGCAAGCCTTACTGTGTTCCGGTTTGATGAGCAGAGTAGCCAGTGAAATTACTGGGCTTATGAGACTTAATACTTAATGTCTCAGGGTAACGAGCGCACTGCAGTGCCCCGCAGGACTTTGTGTTTCAAAGTTCTGAGTGGCACTGCAATTGTTATGGGCCGGCGTTATGCATGCCACCAGGCAAACGACTCGCTCGTCTCGTTATCAAATAGCATAAAAAATATTACCTATTTGTATTTTAGCGTGTATTCAAAAGCCATCTGTACAAAACTGGGATTCGTTATAAGTACCTATCATTATAAAAGTCGTACACTTTTCGCCACACACTTGAATTATAGGTACATTGTAAATTAAACTTCTAAATGGAACACCCTTTACCCTACATCAAAACTCACTTGTTGCGTACCTAACCCACATAACCCATGATCCCTCGGCACGCTCGGGAGACCTTAAAGACTCCGCAAAGTCGTCATTATCTCAAGTACGCCTTAAAATATGTCTTCTCGGCGGCTATTCGTGATCACTCATCTGTGAATATAATTGGTCTTAGAATCATTCTCGTTAGTGTAAGTTCGGTCTTTGATGTGACGCACGATATGAGAAGTTAGGTCCGGGATGTTCGTCTGGGCTGTTTAATATGAGTAATATATAAAAGACGATGTCCTGACTGATCTGATATACGCACATTCTAAACCAGTGACGACAGATATCTGAGATTTTGACAATAGTTTCATTTTGTAATGCCAACGCGAACGCACACTAAGACAGGAATTTGTGATATTCAACTCTCTTTAGAGGCGTAGAGGGTGTTCAATTTTGTCAGATTAAGGCGCATATATTATAGCTAAATAGCATCCACTTAAAAGGTTTTATAGAAAAATCAGATGAGCTTCTGGCACTGGAAAAAATATGTCATTATTCATCATATTACTGATAATCTTCTTATAATCAAAACAAGTTTCTAACAAATTTACTCGATACAAAAAAATATCAAGTTACCTCAAAAATAAGTTTGAAATGAAACATATCTGTTATTTATAAACGTATATCGAAAAAGTTAACAAGACTTACGTATTATATAATGACAACTTGTAGTACATCATCTATTAGGCATCTAATTTTGAAGCAATCATGCTTATTTACTCAATTTTTTCGTGCTCGCGGTCGTTTTTCTCTTTTACATTATCAGGCTCTTACGTTCCTATTGCTGGGATACCGACCTTCTCTGAGTGAGAAAGTTATGGGCCATAATCCACCACGCGGGCTCAGTGTGGCTTGGTGGATGTCGAATTTTGTGGTTCTTGAACATGCGGTTTCTTCATGATGTTTTCCTTCACCGTTTTAGAGCGAGTGTGAATAATCCGCACCGATACCGATAAGTTGGTCACTTGCGACAGACTTTTAAAGCTGGTTTGGAATAATAATAAACTTTTTAGCACATACGAATCTTTCAAATAAAAGCAAATACGTACCAAACATACCTATAAACAATACTCACGCCGGCAATTTTAAAATTAATTAGGTTCCCTTATGTCGCTGGTTAATTTAAAATTTATGTGAATTTGCCCCCTTACCAGGCTGTTACGTAATGCCCCGTAAACAACTGCGCGAACAGGGCGACTGCTCGAAACACACCGAAACGTAAAAGCAAAGTACTTTTCGTTTACGACAACGTCGTAGTATTATTATATGTTCTGATATGTACAAATGGAATTTTAAAATACGATACTTGAAGAGCTACATTTCTTAATTTTTCTACATCCAAAAAAGAACTAGAACAGTGCGCTTTTCAACTATAAGTCCGCACATTATACTTTACCATAAGTTTTTAACTGTATGTTGTTGTTGTTTGTTCTGTAATGTTAGTGTACAATAAAGAATTATCTATCAGTTTTGAAAGAAATATCCACAAACAGATATTTTTATTTATTTATTTACTAGACAATACAATTGCTAACTAACAGGAAACCCCAAAGCGCTCGAATTGTCACATAAAGTAGGCTTGCATTTTGACCTTACTCTATTTATTCTACCTGATGTAAAATGATGAGAAGAATGCTAGTGGTTAGAATGCTACTTTGAAAGCGTAGAACTGGTAAGCAAATTTAGCCATTTAGCATTTACACGCGACTCAACTCGTGCGTAAAATGCCTCATCTGACCGCCTAGTGTGAGTTTTGCAACAAGTTAACGCGTTCGAGTGACTGCGTTCACGTAGATTTTGAATGAAAAAATGTACAGCGCCCCTAGCGGCGCGTTCATGAACCCTCATCCTACTTCCTACTAATATTATAAAAGCGAAAGTGGTTGGTTTGTTGATTGGTTGGTTGATCTGTCCATCTTTCAAGGAGTAACGGAGCAACGGGTCGACGTGATTTTTGGCATAGATATAATTTATGGACTGGTGAGTAACATAGGCTACTTTTTATCCCGGAAAATGCACGAATGCCTGTGGGTAGGACTAGCTTCTACCCGCGGGTGAAAACCGCGAATAGAAGCTAGTCCTACATACATTTAGTATGGCGTTCACTCCACAAACGATATCATCGCGTAAATGGATTGTAACTGCGAAACTCACTCTCAGCATACTATATAGACAAGCTGTTAGCGTCATTGGTCGCGGGATGTAGTGTCGCGCTAATCGCTCAGGTGTGCACGAATCTTTATGCCGTACCTCACCCGCCTGCGTTTGCGTTTCAAAAGCGATTTTATTTTCGCGAAATAAGCAATTATGAGTGTCTTTCATTATGGTAATCACGTTTTCGCTCGCTATACCGAAAGGGAAGGAAAAATGTAACTTCGGAAAAGGTTTTGCAAAGGATCCGCGAGTTTTGTGCTGAGTTGAAACGATTGAAGACTGTTGTACATTTTTACTTAAGATAGATTCGTTTGCCTTTGAAACCTTGATTGAACTGGTTAAGTGTCGATGTGGGCGGTGTTATAAAATATATGGAATTGTCTGAGTCTGGGTTCCCTGATCGTTATAACTTGGGTTTCTTGGACACGAGTGCAGAAGTAATTTCTAGATTAAGCGTGCTTCATCGTCTAATGCATAGTCACAGGAAGGTGAGATAAGAGTCAATCAAGTGCCTGCTGTAACCTTATACTGTGGCTGATCAACTATAGGGTGGTAGCTTGCCAGGCGGATACTAAAAATGCAAGCAGAAAATTCACTACAGCCGAGCACTTCTAAATACTATATATACAAAAGTATATATAGAGGCATTACCATACACTGCGAAGTGCATTTGAAATGGTCTCCAAAACCAAATCCAAGTTCGCCGCCGCCACCGCGCCGGCTGAATGTATGCAAAGGGATAGAATGGATTCCCGTCAAAAGCTTTCTCTTTGAGTATTCAGCAATACCGTATAGGCGAAGTAAAATATTGGAATTGGAACGAAATTTATGTACGACGTACGTATACCAGAAGTGTTAATTCGAAGAGATCTACGTATGAAATAAAATATTATGAAAAAACAGCGGGGCGGGCCGAGTTACCAGTGCAGTGGTTAGCAGAAAGCGGATGACATCTACCTATACAAATAAATAAAATTGAAGTGTCTGTTTGTAATATCAAAATAACAGCTTTATGCTAAATGTCTGTCTGTCTGTTCCGAAACAGCTGGACTTTCACTGGTGTTCACTGAGGTTACAAGGAGTAACTTAGGCTACTTGAATTTTAGAGAAAGAATTAGGGTTCCACGCAAAAAAATAAAACACATGAAATCCAATATCTCCACGCGGGTGAAACCGCGGGCAGCAGCTAGTTACAAATAAAACAAAGAAATAGTGATCTGAGCATGTCATAATACACACAGTGCATATGAATACATAAATATATCTACTTTACTTATGCTTACAATACATACAACAGGGCTGAATTTTCGCTCTTCTCTGTGACAGAGAACAAATAAAATCCATAGATAAGTTCGAAGACAGATGGTTTCCAACGCCAAAACCATGCTTTAACTCGTACCTAAAGGTAGAGCCCAAATTTCTTCCTCAAACGTCCCCCGAACAGACAATTCATTAACCCCTGGTTAACTTAAAGTTTCATAGTTAACTTGTTGTTGACTGTACGCGTTAACTTCTCTGTGTACTGTGGGCACTATACTTGTTTCTTGTGAGTACGTAAACTCACGCAATTGTGTAAATACTCAGCTGCTTTAGGAGTTTATGTTGAATTAGACTCGCACGAATTTCCATACTGTGAGGTTTTCGAAGCAATTATGTTAGTAGAGATGTAAGGCTACTTGCGCCAGCCCAAGTTATATTATTTAACTCGAGTTAGTTGCCATCACTGAAATAAATTACCGTTTTGTCTCCGTTTCCTTGTGTCAATAGGTTATTTTTTCTTAGGTTCCTTTTAATGGATTAGCTTTTGGCGCAAGTGGGCCTAAGTTAAAAACGGCATTTCTGATGCAATCGCTATGATGATAATAGTTGTCAGATTGCAATTTTTTTGTTTTTGTTTTAAGGTATTTGTGAAAGGAGTACGGTTTTTATACAAGCTAGTGTGCCAGTCAATTGTGGAACTGGAACTGATTTCAGTGCAACTGAAATTTTCTTTGATATAAAGTTGAAAGAGTATCTTTCGGTAACGGACAAACAAATCGGACGCAAGGAAACCGCTCACTATGATAGGACGTAAGTATTTTTTATCGAGGGTCTACTTGGACGGGTATCATCGCTTTGCTCATAAATTCCATAATCAAGCAGTGACGCACAAACATTGCAGTATTCCGTGTCAGTATTAGTGGTTTCAGAAGCAAACTGCTGATGGTCGAGTGATTTCGTGCACTGCTAAACAGTGCCAAGGCACTGTTTTCCACTGTCCTGTCGGATTGTTTGCTTAGCGTTATCTCGGAGCACGACAAATGACAGCCCACCCTGGGCCGGGAATTGTATTATCCATCCTTAATTCTGTTGTCTGAGGAGTTGCGGAATTGCACAGCTCTAATAAGAAATTGCTGTAGTCAAATAATAAATATCAAGCATTTCAGCTTAGTTCTCGAGTTTTTGTGGCTGTTTTTCTTTGTCTACTGTTTTTTATTTCTTTTTACTGTTATTCTGATCAGCTTCTTTGTATTAAACCGTTCATCGTATAGCATAGACTCGCTACATCTTCACTCCGACTATACTTTTTCATTCACTTGATTATAACTAAGTAGTCTGTTACGGATGTAGTTCTGTCGAATTCTTAGGTCTACCCGGACCTTTGGGAAGCGTTAGAAGAATCTAAGCCAACTGTAACCATGATAAACAATCGTTGTATTGTAATCCTGGAAATAAATATAGCCTCCCAGCCTTTAGAGCAGTACAAGAATCAGTAGGCATGTAAACGAGATATTAGAGTCTTAGTTACTTATAAGCCACCAGAGTAAACACAAATCCCCAGGCCCTTTCAAGATTAAAGGTCCAGAAGCCCAGGCCATGGCATAGTTATACACAATTTATACTAATACAGTAAGCAGTGGGCGCTGATAAGGGTCGCACGACATCTGACGGCCCGTTTCATTAGATCGACCGTTCAGCATGATACTGTAAGTGAAGACAGTGATCAAGATTCCAATTGAAATTCATATTGCGTCTGCTATCTCGCAATCTGTAAACGGTTTTGATGACTCAGTGGTAGTGAGGTCGCCTGCAGATCCATAAGTTGTAGTCTACAATGAGCTTGAAGGAAATCAGCATGCAGCCATAGCAATATGATACAATTTTCAATATTTTTTTGACTAGCTACCAACACTAAAGTTGAATTTTATCACATAACAATGTATATCTTTGTCCAAGTTTGCATCGGCAGCTACACTGAATAATTCTCTCTCAGATTCTGGTTTTCGGCGTCCAAACTTCCGGGAGACTCAAGTGAAATTGTCGTAGCATTGGTGGATACTCCGCTATAATCTCGCCAAAATATAGAAGCTATCGAATAAAGAGTTAGCTGCTGCGCAAACGGATTCTTAAAATACAACAGAGCAAATTGGAAACAAGACGCATGACAAACGCGCCGTCAATTTTACTAACCTTCAAAGGCTAATTATAATTAGTCTTTTCTTACTTCTGAGATGTATTTAAAACCTTTTACTCGATTACTTACATGTTCGCAGAATCATCCTAGTTCAGATACCGTCTGCAACAAAACTGTGGTTATATTTCATCCTAAATTAACTAAACCAGGACCGGGAAATTGTCTCGATGATTTGATGGCATTGGCATGTGCAAAGGATATCTTAATGGTCGCTCGTGAAACTGACATGGTTATTAGGATCGACTTAAATTGAATTTATCTGAGTTGACCTTTTTAGAGGAAAGAGGTTCATCTTATAATGAAACTTCGCAAGTTGTCTTCCTGTCGGAGGCGGAGTAATTAAAAGTGTCACTTTATTTTAATTAATATAGATGCTTGTTATTGCAATGAGCGGGTACAGTATCTGCATTATGAAAGTCTCATCGAGCCCATCTTTGAGGCAGGTTGAGCTCGATTAGCTAATATTGGTCACTATCTCAAGACCTTGATGGTCTGACCTTCAACCTTTAAGGAATAAATTAACCTTATGATAGGAATTTGAACCTCTACTTACAATTGATCGATGGGTGACCACCACCGCAAAATCACAGAGTCATCATCGTGTCACAGACCTATTTTATTTTCTTATTTTCTATCAGATAAAATATGTACTAGAAGAACTTAACGACACGTATTATTTTCTGTCAATCGGATGAGCATGAAAATCGGAAAATTATGGTATCGTAGTAAAAAGAACAGTTCCTTTCAAGTCGTTCGAAACTTTAAAACAACAACCCAGTGGCTAATTTCGGTCTCATCAACAACCGCTTTATCAATTCCGTCTCATTTATCGTAAATAACTCTTCGTCATTTACAACCAAATTAACGTTTTGTTATCAAGTTAATAGAATTCAGCTGTTTTAACATTGTTATCAAGTCTCGGAGCTTTGGGTAGGGAACCATTCATCTCCGGACAAAGAGTTTTAGTTAACCAACTGAAATATTACTGGGTTATCAGATCCGCTGTTAACGGGAATTTAATTTGCGATAGAAAAGCGGCTTTAATTGTGATTTAAAGTTTAATAAACTTTAAAGGTAATTTGGCAAAAGGCATATAGACTCTCAGATGAAATATGGTCTTGTGCCCAAATGCATTTCTAATAGAAATAAAGTTTTCAATCAATTGTTCTACTGACGATAGGGCGATCTGGTCGCACAGCAACAAAGGCCTTTTTCACAAAAAAAGGAGTGTAGTGTTGTTAGGGTTCATGTATGTGACTATATTTAATTTTTTGTCTGCTATATCGAAATATCTAGAAAATTCGACCGCCTTAATATTTATACACAGGGCTACCGAACCTTTTTACGCAGCTACAACGAGTAAACCACCGTATTACCATCCCCAGAGAGCTAGATAATACGTTGTTCCACGAAAGCCATTAGCACGTTGAAAACGTAATGGTTCAAAATTATTTCCAAGTATTTTGTTGTAAAGCCAAATTGACCAAAGGCATTCATTTAATGAAAACGTCCTTTAGGGTCGATCCCTTGTTGGCGATAATGAACTTCTAAATTTAAATTTTCGAGCATAATACTTATTAGCATTAAAATATTGCACTGTGCAGGCGTGTTTAATATTTGGCCCGAACAGCCTTTTTTCGGGCGGTGGAGTATGAAAGACGCTAATGCCTTTATTTAACTTTATCAGATCGTGTTACGAATTCACATTAACGTAACCGAGTGATATTTTATAGTTTAAATTGTGTTTGAATTAGTTTTCTATTTTAATATGCTTAGGTTTGACCGCCATCTCACCTTATGGTAAGCGACAATGCGGTCGTAAGTGTAGCACGCTTGCCTAAAAGTTACCTGTTCACTCTCGTTTTGAAGACTCCCAGATTGTATGTATCGGGAACTCGGACGCTGGCAACGAATTCTACTCCTTAGCAGTGCGTATTGTAAAGGACTAAGCAAAGCGCTTAGTGCGTATAGGAGGGATATCAACCATAAAAGAGTGGTGCATTGTGTAATAAATTGTAATATATCAGCTCCTGTGATGTGTGGATTTAACTTCTATAGCGCGTATGGGTTTCGGTTGTAATTCCCGCAACAGACAAATATTTGTGCACTTTAAAAAAACGCCAGTCTTTGTTCCATTTTTGAGATTGTGGAACCACAGCCTTTGTAATTAACGATTCCTTAGATACACGGAAACTAGGTTTACACGGAAATTTTCATTATCAATCTTTCGTTCTTCGTAACTGTAAATATAGGAAATTTTCGAATATACTTACTTGAAATAAATTGCGACCCCGAAACATATTGAAATTTTATTTTGCAGCCCTAAATTGAAAATGTTGGAGCGTCTGTGCTATATATTTTCTCAGAAAATTTAATAGTCTCAAAGACCCGATTTACGTAAAATAGTTTTGGAGATTTTTCTGGAGAGTAAATAAATTATTTAAATAATGACTTTATTATTAATTTTTTAGATAAATCCTGACTGGCATGAAATACTGGCCTGTATTTTAAATTTTAAGATGTTGACAATTTTATCTTTTTACCTTTATTTTGCTATATTTTGGCGTAAACTTAAGTTGTCAAAGATGTGTAAAGACGGTGTATACGTACGAGCCGTACAATTTGGACTGCTACATACAATTGGATAGTTTCGATAAGCAACCAGGGTAGCTTGCTTATCAAAACTGTTTAGGCAAACACTACAGTTCCCAAAGAGAATTTTTTCTAGGGGTTTGCCCGTCAGTTAACACATATTTTCACATCTATACAAATGAATAAAATTGAAGTGTCTGTTTGTAATATCAAAATAACAGCTTTTTGTACTAAATGAATATGAAAGTATATACGGTACCTATTAACAAAACAATCATTTTTAACATTTTTGTTTTGTCTGTCTGTTTGTTCCGGGTAATCTCCGAAACGGCTGGACCGATTTTGACGAGACTTTCACTGGCAGATAGCTGATGTTACAAGGAGTAATTTAGGCTACTTTTATTTTAGAAAAATAATTAGGGTTCCGCGCATAAAAATAAAATCCATGAAATCCAATATCTCCGGGCAGCAGCTAGTTTATAATATATGTAGGAATAGTAGGGATTCCCCACTATGCATTTCCCCATATTTCCTCAAAAATTTTTGTATTGATTTTTAACATAGTATCTATCTACCTATATTTGCCACGGTCATATTGTCTTTAATCGCGAGTATAAAGTTTTAAACCTATTCGAAAGGTGCTACATGGTTTATACTTCCGTTAGTAGAAGCTATTTAGAAGCGATCACGTTTAACGCACTTCAAAGTTTTCTTTACGAATTAAAAAAAACCCTTTGTCTCCAACCAAAGGTTCCGACTACACTGCTACCCGTGGCCACATTTTAGAGAATCCATCTAAAAAAATCTCGAGTTTTTCTCTTATCACGTTTCTCGAGCTACCTGCTGGCGGTTCATTTTTTATACTATTTCTACCATCCAAGGCCAAGACGGTTATAATGCCTATAGAGGAGCAACGGTCGTGAACGTGCCCCGTCTTAACAAGTGGCATAACGAATGCTATATGTTTTGCCTTTGTTAATATTTCGTACGTTAACGGTTGCTGATTGAATGCCCATTCATAGGTTAAGGATTTGCAATCCGTTTTGGCACATAACCGGTACAAACGTAATATTTAATGCGCGGCTGGTGTGTAGTGCGATTGCTTTATCTTAGTTTATGTGTTAAGGCATAGATGGCGTTAAACACAATTGCGCATAAAAGTTTTATGTTTTTCTTTTACCAGTAGATAGCTGCCTGTTTTGTAAATGTTACTTGAGTTTAATTGTTGTTTTGTTTCTTTCCAGAATTTATAACGACAGCGATTGAGAGACGAGGCGCGCTGGCGGACAATCATGCATTAGATATCGAAGCAACGATATCGAAACGTAAGTTTCTCATGTTTATTAACAGATGCCGCTATTTTTATTTTTTGCATAGCGACGACTTCGCATAGAAAAGTTTTATAAGAGCTAAAAAGAAGTATTTCGCTTGTTTAACAACAACTAACTAAACAATTTGATAATCCAAGTCGTACGTTTAACCATATTCATTTTCACATATGACTTAACTTGAATTGGCTTCAAATAAAAGAGATCTTCCAAAGTCTTCCAAAGTTCAATATTATATTAATGAAATGCCCTTTACATTGTCAACAGACATTTTACAATATGTAACACCAATAGAATTTAAAACTAGCGCCGAAAGTTACGCTACATCCCAGCGCACACCAAACTCAACTTAGACGGAATAATTTTAGCGTCGAATATTGCTCGAAACAAGTTATCATTCATTAGTACGAGCACAATCAAGGCCTAAACAAACATCAAAACCGTAAATTTCGTTTGAATAATTATTATTTCTGTAAAATTTCCTAAACAAGTCGGCGCGAATGGAAAACTCTTGTTCAGAATATGAAATCCAATTAAAACGTAGCTGAACGTATTACGTCGTGAAAGCTCGGAATTGAGACAATATTCCCTTTTTATTATGCTTTAAGGGTTGCGGTTCCATACCAGTTATAACTGGTTGGCTAAATTAGCGGATTCTATGCAAAGAAGCCGGATTTTAAACCAACAAGCCGTGTTATGCCAAACTAATTGTTCTTTATCGACGAAATGTGGGCCTTAGTCTGTATTGTGTGCTAAACGGTACTTGATGAAATCGTTTAAAAGGGAAGGAAGGTTCTTAACTGACTAACCGGAAAAGGGAGAATAGAACACAGAGTGTGCTGCTGGCATTGCCTCCTTGGATTGCAATGCCGATTTGTTGAGCCAGATCAAATTAGGTGACAATACCGATCGTTGTCTGATTGTTAGTCTGAGAGACTTGCTCTGATTTGAGCTATCGGTGAAGTAAAACGTAGTCAATACAATCAAAGTTAAATTAGATAATTATATAACTCGTAAAGTTACATATTCTTATCTCATGTAACTTTACCAATTAAATATAAGGTTCATAAATCTTCAGTAAAACCATGTCAAAGTTACTATATCTCGTTTCGCGATAAAGTTTAAATATTTAGGGCTCATGTACTCAAAGGGTTCAATTTGGACCCTTAGAGTAAGTCTACAAAGTCAACAAGTAGTAGAACGTAACTCTTCTGCGAGTGTCCGTCTGGGTTGGTACCACCGCATTGCTCGTGAAGTCTGCCGACACTCAGTAATAAGCAAGCATTACTGTGTTCCGGTTTGATGAACAAATTAATCAGTGAAATTACTGGACTTATCAGACTAAATACCTAATGGCTCAGGGTAATGAGCGCAATGCAGTGCTGCGCAGGCCTTTGTGTTTCAAAGTTCTGATTGGCACTGCAATTGTTATGAGCCGGCTATGCTTACCATTAGGCAAATGACCAGATCGTCCCGTTATCCTCCATATTTAATATTTAAAACAAATAAGTAAGCATTTACATGATCATAGGATTGCATTAGGATTTCCTGTGTCACAAGTGGCATGGATACACACAGGCACACAGCACAAACATCCAAGACCCTAGAACAAATTGTATGCTCACTTCACAAAGTTTGTTTCGAATGGGGATCGAACTTCCTCGATTTGTAGGCAGTGTTACTACCTACGTACGTAGTTCGCATGCGTATTTTCTTTGAAATTATTTCACCGTATTATGGAGTTCATCAAAAACCTTCTTTATTTTCTTATACCTACGCATAATAAACTTCTTAAATATTAATTACTTTGAAGCACCTCCGAATCTTTATTACGTTACATCCTGCGGTTTCAATTCATCGTGAAACCAACACATCCCCTCGCCTTATATAGAGTTGTTAAAACAAGTAATTTATTCATCATTACGTGCGCAGTTTCTCGAGGAATTTATCGGTGAGATAAGGCGAAGTTTTCACCGAAGAACAGTGGCAACTCAAATATTCATAGCTGAAGTGGAATTCGTTATAAATCACGGCCTAACTTCGCAAGTTCCCAAGTTAAACACGTCCTGGTAAACGACTCTGGAGATTAATTTTTAATAAGATGTCTACGTGTATTAACAGCTCTGTGTAGTTACCAAGTAGGGCTGTAAGTTTTGTTTCGATGGTGGAAAAAAGTTCCGACTTAAAATTGTAGCCTCTATGGTAAAGTACTTAACTATCCCTGCGTAGTAGAAAATAACCCAGCCTCGCTGAGCTTTTTGAATGCAGTATGATGTTTTTTCTAGAATTTTCTTTTTTTCAATAAAAGTACATTTTGTTATCTGCTATCGATTTAAAACACGTCCGAATTCGTTTTACATATCTATCACTATACGTGGACTATTACCTAACAAGTAACTAGTTACTCATCAACTAATACGTAAGCTGTATGTAGCTGTACTAGGTTTCTCACCATGCCCCTGGGAACGTATTAGTCTGATGATATTCTGGAAAGTGTAATTTTTATTAGAAATATCTAGTACACGAAGGCAAAAAATACTGGGCTTATAAGACTTAATTTTTAATGTATCAGAGTAACGAGTGCACTGTAGTGACGTGCAGGCCTTTATAGTTTAAAGTTCTGAGTGGCACTGCAATTGTTATGGGCTGGCGTTATGCTTATCATCAGGCAAATGACTCGCTCGTCTCGTTACGCATCCTACTTATATCCACTTATAATATTATAAATGCGAAAGTGTGCTGGTACGTTTGTTGGTTTGTCCTTCTTCACGAAGCAACGGAGCACTCGACGTGATTTTTGGCATAGGTATAGTTTATGGACCGGAGAGTAACATAGGCTAGAAGTACTTTTTATCCCGGAAAAATGCACGGTTCCTGCGGGAACGCGGGTGAAAACCGCGGGCAGATGCCAGTAGTATAATAATATTTAAATAAAAAAAATTGTGATTTTCTTTACTGTGCAATAAAGTATTATCTAAGTTCCGTATTTTTATACTTGTTTAATAAAGTAACAATGCAAACAATTCAGCGGTTGCCAACCTTGCCAACCTAGTGATCAGTGAACCAATCGGTTTGGGATTTTTACGATGTCATCGGTTAGTGATCCGCCATATAAGTTTATATTATTAGAGAAGCATAAAAACACGTACTTTAGGCATTTATCATTCGAAACTTCAAAGCTCCAAAGTACTCTTTGACTAGTTACACAACAACTGCTATGCAATCTGTGTCCACGTTCACGCCACGTCCCGTGGGAGGCGAACAGTGATGGAAGCAATGTGGGGTAATGCTAATAAATTACATTGTAACTTACTAGGTCAGTAGTCGAGTGAGGTCTGATGGGTTCTTGTTTTAGTTATATTGTATAGTAATTGCCCTTCTAGCTAGAGGACCAAACTTCAAAAACCCGATTAAAGTAGAATAGCATATTGTTTTACCATTTGTTTACTAGGTGGTTGGACTAACTCTTCTGCGAGTGTCCGTCTGTGCTGGACCACCGCTTTGCTCGTGAAGTCAGCCGCCAAGCAGTAATGAGCGAGCATTACTGTGGTTCGGTTTGATAAGCAGAGTAGCTAGTGAAATTATTGGGCTTATGAAACTTAATACCTAAAGTCTCAGGGTAGCGGGCGCACTGCAGTGCCGCGCAGGACTTTGTGCTTCAAAGTTCTGAGTCGCACTGCAATTGTTATGGGCCGGCGTTATGCTTACCATCTGGTAAACTTTCACTGGTTTCTTTGTTCATCAAACCGGAACACAGTAAGTAAGTAAATAAGTAATAGTACATGGTAATGCTTGCACATTACTGCTGTTTCGCCGGAAACCAATGCTCATTCCAGAATTCAATTCCTCTACATCGTATAGAAGTAGGGAATGAGAACCTCTGTTTTTGAGTCTATTAAAGCACCTATTGAAACAAAATATTACTTTTAAGGATACCTGAAACGAATTTACGTGGCAATTGTGCCCTCTACCGTTCCATCTGCGTCATACTTCTTTGCGTACACCCACGCACATCCGCTACATACAAAATGTACATACTTATGTACGTTATGTTCTGTTTACAGATATAAGGCGACATTCCAACCCGTTCCAATAACTGCCTGTTCCAAATCTTCGAATGCTTTGATTAAAGATCTTCGCGTAAATACATCCTTACAATCCTATAAGGCTGCTTTGCATATCGATAAGCTATATTTTTATGTAGGTCGTTTCATATGACGAAAAGCACGGGTGGGACTTTCTGGAACACTATATCCCGAGTGTGAACTTTTATATGTGTTTAAATTACGTATGTATAGGGTAA
Organism: Crocallis elinguaria; assembly: GCA_907269065.1. Classification (NCBI taxonomy): domain Eukaryota; kingdom Metazoa; phylum Arthropoda; class Insecta; order Lepidoptera; family Geometridae; genus Crocallis; species Crocallis elinguaria. The sequence continues at coordinate 9,652,443 of OU026076.1, forward strand.
GGTTATAAAGATTGGAACAATTGAGCGAGGTAACTTATTAACCTTTTTTATTGATAATAATCTCATGTTCTCATTCTCACTAGGTGGTAGGACTTCTTCAGCGAGTGCCCGTTTGGGTTGGTACCACCGCTTTGCTCGTGAAGTCTGCCGCCAAGCAGCGATGTGCAAGGATGAGTGACATGAATTGATGGGCAAAGTAGTCAGTGAAATTACTGGGCTTAGGGTCGATCTTTCAATAGTGAGCTAACGATTTCTCAAGGTAACGAGCGCACTGTAGTGCCAGGCCTTTGTTTTTCAATATAAAAAGAAAGGTTTGACGTGAGCCTCAAATGCAAAACGACGAAAGTGCCACCGCAATTGCTTAGAAAGCGTACTGCTAAGGATTGGAACTCCTTGCCCGAATCCGTGTTTTGCGATCGCTATCGACCTGAGCTTTTTCAGGATAGGAGTAACTTCTAGGCAAGCGTAGATACTCCATCGTCGACTGTGGCGTCTTACCAACTGATAAGATAGTGCAATTGTCAAACGCAGGCCTATAGGGTATAAAAACGTTCCCATTCTCTCGTTTTGAAGACTCCCTAATTAATTCAGGAAACACAGATGCTCGCAAAAAAATTCACTGATTACCTATGCACATGATTCGCGTATGAACGCGTAGTATAAAACGAAAAAAACATTTAGAAAGTAAAAGAAACACTCAAAATACTCGCATCTTATCCTGGAACTTGATCCCACAATCCCGTGGAGTTAAAAATAAATGTGTAAGGGAATAAATCCGAAACCGCATCCCGACTTCCTGTGCGGATACACATAACACACACTGAAGCGATCCTGTCTTATACATCCAAGTTGGTTTGCGGTCACACACACACAAATGTAGCTTGTAGTAAACCAGTGATGTCAGTTGCTAACTAGGTAATACCTAGTTGTAAGAAAAATCACAAGAAAAGGGATATTGACCGTGCAACAACGCCAAATCTCGGAAATATCGGAAACTCAAAACAATTAAGGACTGCGTTTTTGAATTGTCTGATAATGTTAAAAACAATAGCGGATCGCCAACCAATGACGTAGATAGAATCGCAACTTGAATCATGTCATTGGTCGGCGATCAGTTCTCTATTGACGTCATTGGTTGGCCCAATCCGCCTTTGTTTACGTTATTGGACAAATTAAAAAATACGGACTGTAATATACTTGGTATAGCCCCCTTTTTATACTATTGGACAACGAGACGTGCGTGTATATTCGACCCTTACACTTTTTACGTTTGAGACGCTTTTTTAGAAGTGCAAGGCCGTAGAAGATATACCGTACTTATCACAAAATAATAATTTCATAAATATTATTCGCCGCAATAAAAGACCAATAACAAGCCAACGACAATACGTTTAGTGTAAAATTACACTCTCTTCGCTCATTAATGGATAAATACTTTAGTATGAAAATCGAACCCCCTTAAATCGGTTGAAAATCTGCGAAGAAATCGAGTAGAGACGAATTGAGAACCTTCTCTTTTTTTTGGAGTCGTTTAAAAAGCTTCTCTCTGCAAATACATTTCTAATTCTCCAGAGAATTTACGTATGTCTGTATTTCAGCCTCCGGTTACGAGCTCGTTCTGTTTCAGCACCGTTTCCACTTCCGCTTTAATTACACGCCAGAATTGAATAATGTTCCCGCGTTTTGCCAAATATGGCAAATCTGACATGTGACATGTCAGATTTAGCTGTTTTAACGAATATCCGCCCGAGGGCGCGCCAATCGCGCGCCAGGAATGGTTTGGCTTAGGAAACCTTAACAACCAGCAACCTTATTGTTAGGTAACATGATTTGTATTTAATTTACAATTTTCTTGTTCTTGTTCTGTAAGTATTTGAATTGGTAAGGATATTATAATCTAACATTGCATTGTTAAACGCGGCAACGGCATTTTTTTATTTTATTTGGTAACGAGACGTGCTCGTCGTTTGCCTGATGGTAAGCATAACGCCGGCCCATAACAATTGCAGTAGCACCCAGAACTTTGAAACACAAAGGCCTGCGCGGCAATACAGTGCGCTAGTTACCCTGAGACATTAGGTATTAAGTCTCATAAGCCCAGTAATTTCACTGTCTACTCTGCTCATCAAACCGGAACACAGTAATGCTTGCACACTACTGCTAGGCGGCAGACTTCACGAGCAAAGCGGTGGTAACAACCCAGACGGACACTCGCAGAAGAGTTAGTCCTCCCACTAACAAAATGTGTATGGAGTGACTGTGTGGGGAGCGACACTACCTACAAACGACGACTCCCCAGCGGGGTGTTTCCTCTTTCTATTGTCTAGTGTTTCCCTGGCTGGCTACCACCACACAGTTGAAAATGTATCGTCTAGCATCTACATTCTTACACAAAAGAAAACGTCTTTTTCCTATGAAAATAAAAATTAACCTTAATCCAAGCAAGATCTACCTAAAGTATTTACAAAATATGTGAAGTTCTACTTCAGTTTATCATTCGGATAACAAAAGAAAATCGATCCTAAAATTCTCAGTAACACACAAGCTAGTGGAATTGAAAACTCATCTAAGGAATTCCGTTTAAAAGATAGACCTATCTTTGCGCTAACCATACGTATAGTTTCTTAAGTTTTAACGATAAAATGACACATTGAATCATACATTTCACATTCACAGGTAGTCAAAGCCACGAAAACCGCAGAGTTCGTAGCGTTCGGTATACAAATAATTAAAAAAAATACGCGATGAAACACAGTTAATACTTTTTAAATTCAATTACACAAAGGGTTTATAAATAAAGTCAAAATACGAGAAGGCACGTTATGCAAACATATAAATTGAATTACCTTGCCCTTATTAAATTTAGCTCCGAAAATATGAAACGTTCCTAATTTATTCTGTGGTTTAGATCACGTAGGGGTTAGGAGGCTTGATTTAGGTAAAACTTTTTAGCATTGTTAGTAAATAAATACATATAATGAATTAAACTCGTAAGCTTTGACTTAATGACACCAACTTTTAAACTGTATTATAATATACGTCTGAATTCTCGGGTCTGTTTTTGCCCAGGCTTTAGTAAACAGTTCAGTTTTTTAGTTTTATTAGTTTAGTTGTCCTACGTGAAAAAGTGTCAGGACGATTGTTTAACTAGTGGGTAACGGGATGAGACAGCCCATGACAATTGCAGTGCCGATCAGAACTTTGAAACACAAAGGCCTGCGCGGCCTTGCAGTGCGCTCGTTATCCTGAGACAATAGGTAGTAAGTTTTATAAGCCCAGTAATTTCATTGACTGCTTTTTATCAAATCGGTACACAGTAATGCTTGCTTAGTGTTTAAAAAATAAAAACCATGAAATCCAATATCTCCGCGCGGGTGAAACCGCGGGCAGCAGCTAGTTATGAGATAATGCTCAAACGTAAGCCTATCCAGTATCCGTACTATAATAAATGCGAGTGTGTTTGTTGGTTTGTTTATCTTTCACGCAGCAAAGCAGCGACGTGATTTTTTGCATAGAGATAATTAATGGACCGGAGAGTGACATGGCTACTTTTTTCCCGCAAAATGCATATTCATGAGGGAATCTCTATTCGCGTAGGTGTAACCGCGAGCAGCAGGTAGTGCTGAATTAAAAACATACGTGTTTCCAAAATTACAAATAGTTGCAAGTGTAAATTATAAACTAGGTATGTTCTATTGGCTTAGTTCTAATTTTAGATTATAAAATTTCAAGCGCTCTTTTGTTCCAAATGACTCATTTCACTTAAAAGAATCTGTTATTCAAACAAAGCTAGCTTTAAGTAGATACTTCTTGTGAAACACAAACAGACACAAAACAGTAGCCTGTTTTTAAATAAAGTAACCACTTAAGTTTGGCTTGAGAAGGAAGTCCTTTAACCATATTTTTTTTGTAATTTGAAAGTTAACAGATGTATTTCAAGAGGGAAGACGCTGTCAAGTAAAAATATGCTGGTAATTTGTAAGGTGTAATCAATAGTAGATCTCTGTACTTATTTATACATTTCTTAATTATTTAGAGGCCAGCAATAAAAATAGCCGAGCATTTGGGTTTAGTTTTTTTGCAATAATGTGACGAAGCGAGCATGTGGCCTAGCCGATGTACCATGTAGGTGTCATTTATCGTATCTTCTATGTAAGCGTGCTACATAGTCGACCGCATCGTCACTTCCACCAGGTGAGATAGTGGTCAAAGCAAGCCTATAATGTAAGGATTAAAAAAAAATTAAACCCGCGACTGACTAAGCAGGCAGATGCGCAAATCTTGAGATGCAAGTATATCTTTTTTCAGCCAACAACCCGGTGGCTCCATCTAGCATTACCGCTGTACAACTGTAGCCTTCATGATATATTACAATATCAATCAAATGACAAGAGATGTCACTCTTGCTTTAATGATCATGTTACTAATTTTGATTAAGACGCATAATTCAAAAAGCAAATCTGAATGTTATCAAACTGCCTGATTAGTATAATACACACGTCGAAATGAACGCCTCCCATTTAAATTCAAAATTAATCTATCATGTATACTCAGAATTAATTCCGAATTTGTCACACGTATATGTAAACGAACAAAGCCTCCATAGTTTAAAGTGCAAATGTGGGTACATACATTAATTAATACTGATAATTGAGATTCGCGAAGTGCGTACCGAAGATTTACATAATGTTGGGGTGGCCAAGATTTTATTTTTACGCGGACAATATGAAAAATACACAGAGGGAGTGTAGTAACCGGCTAAATGCCTTTATTAACTAGCTAATACATAAACACTACATCTAACCTAGCTACAAAAACAGTTGGTTAATCTACAAGCCATTAGTGTAGGAACCTAACTTAACTAACAACCAAAGTGCTCGCTGGAGTCTGGGATAGACGCTCTGTCAACCATGCGCCAATAGAAGCGAGTGACGCTAGTTACGGAATTCTTGAAATCAATGTTTTCTCTCTGACTAAGCAATCGCGGCCTAATTCGTTAGCTCTTTTTACTAAATTTAAAATAATATAAATTCTAAATGATTTCTGAATGTATGGCGACCCTACAAAACCCCTAGTGGCGGTGACGAAGTTTTGACATGACGAGATTTCGTTAACCAATCCAAAAATGTACCCTAACATTTGACTTGTAAGCCTTAATTTGCATTAACACAATCCTCCAACGGTTTCGTTCAACTGAAGAGTGAATTAACAGATAAAGATGAAACCTGAAAAAATATAGTAAGCTTGTAAAATGTTGAAAATTTTTTTAATGGGTTTATTTTGAGGATATAATTCGTTTTCCAGCGGTATTATGACGTCACTGATCAACATGTTTTATTGTTTGTTTTTCATTTCACTTTTTCATCTACCTTCACCTTTGCACGATGGAAATAGAGAAAAATGGCACCCTTCGTGATGTAGAGGCTAAGTTGATGGACTCAACTCTTTCAGCAGGAGGTTAGCGGGTTCGATTCCCGCAATTCCCTATTTAAAAATTTGCAGAGTAACCTTCATTAGTGTCATAGGTAGCCCGCGTAGACTCGAAAGTTGATAACAAAAACAATAGACTGGAGTAACACTGATTGGAGTTTGCATTTAGGTAATGATACGAAGATATTTGATTAGATATTTTGTATTAGAAAGAGATAGAGCGAATCTAAAATTAGGTTTCGATATAAAACGATAGAATCGACACGAATGAAGTTGAAGATGGCAACATTATAAAAACGGAGCAGTAGGTATTTCTATAACGATATCGTCATTATGTAAATAAAAATCAGACTACTTGCTTCTCTTTAATTAGGTACTTAAAAACATTGTAACGTATATCGTATATGTAATTCTTTCAAGTTTCCACTTCTAAACTTCGACTCGTCTTTGTAATTATGCTTATGTTTTTAGATACGGCAATTAATATATCCGGACATTTTGAGATCGATCGATCGATCGATTACAATACTGTTTTTTCACAATAAAGTTTTGATCCGAGAGTTTCAAGGTATTCTGCACGTCTTCTTGACGTATTGTCTGGTTTTCTATGCTTATCCAATAATGTAAACAATGTCGGCTGATGCCAACCAATGACAGCAATAGTGATCCGATCGCTAACCAATGACATGATTGAGTCGAATTTGAATTTACATCTGTGTCATTGGTTAGAGAGCCGTCAAGTTTGTTTACACTATCGGACAGCTAAGAAAATCTCCATCATAGCTACACGCGCGCGCTCCGACTGGTCGCCGCGCATGAACTGGCAGTCGTTACTATACTCTGCTGTACCACGCAAGTGAATTTAATTGAACATATTGTACCATAGCTTTAACCAAGAACTTCGCCTCATTAACAACCAGCCAGGTGTGAAAATAAAGTATTAAAAATACATAACATTTTGCATTCGTATAAACTCCGCGACAAAAAATTTCCTTTGTCCTTTTTAACAATTTAAAGAGCACTAGGGAATATTCTAGTGCTCACAATTTAGTACATTTTACAGTGCGAATTTTCCACGCGATCTCGTTACTATTAGACAAAGAGGTTCAAATCGCTTTGAGAAAGAAATGGTTGCAGTAAGGAAACTCACGCTGAACAAATTTCGTAGTCCACCTGTGACCACAAACACTGCTAATTTTTCGAATCATCGGTAATCAAAATATACACGATTAACACCACTATTAATATTACTTGTCATTTAACGTAGCAAATACATAAAACATTTAATACACGAAAGTACTCTATACTTATTATAATATTATTGTGTTATATTTAAAGTGGCGTTGCGTGGAAGACGATTTTTTTTATCACGCTTTGTATATTTAAAGAAATACTTATATGTTTGGCTACTTTGCAGTATTTATATCCTGTAATTTCCTGAGAAGTTTTGAGATTTTGTGAGAAGACGCGTCAAAACTCAATTCTAGAAAGCATTCATTGGAAAGAACTCGTTAGCTGGAACCCACAAAATTGAAACACTTTGTACTGTCGTCATTTGTTTGACTATTTGCGAGGAAACCTCTACTCGCAAATAGTCAAACCGTACAATCAATGCTCCGTTAAATAACGCTTTGTTTTAAAGCGGTTTTAGTTTCATTCTTTGGAACTATTTTGACATATCCATACTGTACTTACAAACAAGTGTTAAGAAAATGCTGCCAGTTACTCAACCCTCGGTGTCTTTGTCATCAACGAGTTTTCATTCGATACTAAAAGCACTCGAGAAATTTAAATGTAATCGCTTTAATATACTTAGGTAGGTAGCAGCAGGTATTTTAGCACTTGTACAGGTTTAAGAAGTAAGTTTCAAGATGAATGGAATATATTACGAAAAGTTTTGTCTTTGGAAATACCGTTGTCTATTACTTTAGGCAGAATTTTTAAATTTGTCCAAGGTCCTGTGCGGTTACGACTAGGTATATCAGATTTCATGTCAGTGGTTACTTAGGCAAAGAAATCAAAACTTTCAGGAAAAAAGGTGCAATTACATTGTAGAAGTATGTTCTCAGATTTTACTATGAGCACAGATAGTTCACCAAGATCGTTCGCAACACGTTTGTGGTGCAAGCGCGATTCGGAGAAAACATCTTTGATTTTTTTAATGCTATTTGATAACGAGGCGAGATGGTCGTTTGCTTGGTAAACATTACGCCCATAACATTTGTAGTGCCACTCATAACTTTGAAACACAAAGGCCTGCGCGGCACTGCATTACGCTCGTTACCTGAGACATTAGGTATTAAGTCTCATAAGCCCAGTAATTCCAATGGCTACTCTGCTCATCAAACCGGAACACAGTAATGCTTGCACACTACTGCTTGGCGGCAGACTTCACGAGCATCTGGTGTATCTCGATCGAATATTATAAGCATTCTTAAAAAAACTTACTTTTCAGTAAACGGCGATTTGCTCGATGGGGCGATGGCCTAGAAGTGTTCAAGTGTTCACTCTTGTTTTGAAGACTCCCACAGTATCGAGAAATACAGACGAAATACGGAGAATTCCACTCCTCAACAGGATTACAATTCTCCTATTAATTAATACAAAAGCCTATAAAGTGCCTTCATTAACGAAAATAACGCGTGAAAATAACTTGTAGCACCCGTTTCTCATAATCCCTTTACAATGCCAACAATTTTATCTCCAGGATAATCATGGCAACACTGCACCCCAATTGAATGAGAGGCTCGAAAAGGGCGCTATTGTCCAGCCTACAAAGCCTTTGTGTACCCTTAAACGTTAGGTGTTTGGGGGTAGTCTGGTGCTAACTAGAAGCAACATGAAATACTGGATATCTTCAAGAAATAATCATTTTTAATCAGGAATTAAGTCCACTACCGTTAGTCATTACACATCGTGTATGTTGGTAACATTATGTTGAATTGTAATGCTGGGTTCTTTTAGAAAAATAAGTAAGAATTTTGTCACGCGTCGCACAGCCTCTCCGATTAAATTTTAAATAGGTACTCTTTGCTCCACGGCCCAATACGGCTTACTACAAAGGTTAAAAAGTAATTTAACTTTAGTAAATATCAAGAAGAGACGATCATCGGCCTTCATGGCGCGCCTTGGGAGGTAATGTCCAGCAGTGATACGGGCTGATTAATTAAATATCAAGAGTTATGTGATAGAAACTTACCATTGCTGGTGAGTTTCTAGATTGACAAATCTAAGAGAATTTTGTTAGTCTATTCGAATTTTTAACCGACTTCAAAAAAAGGAGGAGGTTATCAATTCGGTGGGTATTTTTTTTGTTTGTTACCTCAGATCTCCGTCATTTATGAACCGATGTGGAATTTTTATTTTATTTTAAAGCATATACTTTCAGATTGGTCCTATAGACATTTCATCAAAATCGGTTCAGTAGTTTGTCACTGAAGTCGGTTCGTGGCTTTTTAATGCAATTTTTTTTTAATATTGCTTCGGCTAATTGGCTGCCGGTTTATAGCCAGATTTGGTGATTGTAAAACATTAAAGGTATCACTTGTAATCGCAATTACTGGTCTAGATAGATCTGAACAAAAGCTTTACAGGTGTTAGAAAAACAAAGCAAAGGCGAGCATGCGTTTGAGCAGAAATACCATCGTAGGTACGTCACTGACGGTGTTAGATTCATTAATAAAATTCCTAAATAGGAACCCTAAGGAATTTATCGTCTAGTTAAGAATATACTAATTCATAAAGGTAATATATGAAGGCATATAGCCTAGAAGCTTCCTGGCAACTACTCTAATATTTATACTTATAAATAGAAACATTTTTGAAATAAATAATGCAGTTTTTCGCCCTTGTCGATCGGTTGTATACTTGGAACGGGACCTAGAGTCATTTAACTATCATGAGTGCTCTCAGTTTCCCGTGTGTATTAGTATTTTGCATTTTAATTTGAATAGAACAACAACGAAAAGAGGGAGAAACAGCTAATCTTTTTAGTTTTACTATTACCAATCTATGTCGTTTTTGTTAGATAATATATTTACTTTTCGTATAATTATTTGAGTACACATTGGTGTCAATTCTATCATTTTATAACTAAACTAATTTTAGTTTTGCTCTCTCTTTTTCCAATGCATAACATGAGAAAGAGACGGAAGATGTCTGACAGATCTAAATTTTGTTTTAGAGCTGTCAAATATCTTTCGATCTTGATAAATTAGATGCCACTGAATTCATTGCCATTTACACTACACTCAAGCAAGTGGATTGATTTGACAGGTCTAAAATATACACATTATCATCATGTCGATTCTTATTGCGACAACATACTTTTGTTAAAATTTCAAATTGAAATATTATTCAATTATGTTTCTTTACATTTCAGGTAAGTAACGGGTTGGCGGCACCTCATCCCGTTCGCCCTTAGGGGTGGATATGAAAAGTTTTCGAAATTAACTACTTGCGTAAGCCATTACCTCGTTTTAGATGTTATTTGTTTGTATTTTGAGTCTTTATTGTTTTGTATGATTAGATGTCATTGCGGTCAAACATTAGGCCTATTTAAAGTTAAATAAATGTTTCATTAGTCCACCCAAAAAGAGACTTGTTACGGCGCGTTTCCATTGTGCACATTTTGCATGCAATTTTGTCGTCACATTTACTTGCACTTCAAATCTGCTTTTATGGAACCTGAAACTTGCATACATTACCACTGCTCAGCTGCATACACCTTGCACCATGCATGCAAGCTACTTGCTCAATGGAAACGCGGCTTTAGACACGTGTTTTATTTCTTTTACATGAGTCTAATAATCATTTTTGTAAAGAAATGTTTTTGAAGCAATCTGCAAAAAGTATCTCTCTCAATTATTCTTTTACTTACTTCTAAAAGGAAAATAGTAAATAGGAGAGCTTCCGCAATTCGAGATTAATAGGAAAAATACCATCCTTATTTGTGTCAATTTATACAAATGTCATTGATATTTGACAAAAAAAATAAACCTATCACCACCAGAGTCAAATGGCACACGGGGGGGGAGCAGTGGGTTGATACATGCTGAGAATGATGATGATATCTTCACCAGCCCATAACAGCCCCACTACTGGGATACATGCCTTCTCTCAGAGAAATTGGCCATAATCCACCACGCGGGCCCAATGCTTGGTGGATATCAAAATTATCCTAGAATTTCTCTTCGATAATTATTTCAGTCTGACCGATTTCCTATTTGCCTGTCTGTCTAATTTTCTCGTTGGGATTACCAGTTTAATCAGAATAGTAAACCTGGCCTAGACAGTAACAATCTGTCATATCTGACATAGGAATAAACAATTGCAATTCGCTGACGTATCGATAGCGTCCAAAACAGGAGCCTTACTCCGTAAATCGAACGTCGAAGCTTCGGTTGACGGATCGCAGTTTTCCTACTATGAAAGTGTTTCGGATCCAACGTTCAATTCGATGTTGGCTCTTGACATTTTGTCTTTCATAGTAGGAAAATTCCGATCCGTCAACCGTAACTTCGACGTTCGATTTCGGAGCGCAGTGAACAAACTAAGTTAAAATTTTATCCGTTGTAAATCCTTTTTCTCATATTGTTATGGTCACCCAGTTCGATATTTGATGCCGAAGATTTATGAAATGAATTAAGACAGTAACGAAATCTGAAGGACTAACGTGCTCTCAGTAAGTAAGTTCTTAGAATAAATAGTTGTACGTTTTTTACCTTTCGATAGATTTTCGTTTCAGCTATATTGCACCTTGTAACGTTCAAGCAATGGGGGCGTCCCTCCCCTCTGTTGGGGCACTCCCACTTTTATATCCCCTCTTATCCCTGCTCTCACTCTCAATAAAATATTTGTCTAATTAAGTATATTTGTAGCTAACCTAATTTCATTTTATACTTAAATATTCACTCTTTTTGCTAATTTCTCTTTTTTATGTACTTTATCTTATCCACATAACTACTTAGTTACTAACTTTCAAAGATTAATATTGTATTTAGGTAGATGTCGCTAAGTGTGAACAATATATGGTGTGTGTGTGCGTGTGTGTGTGTGTGTATGAGGGTTCGTGAGTGTGTCTGTGTGTGTGTGTTATACATGCGTGTGTAATTTGATTTTTGAACTAATCTAATATTCCACGTTGCAACTAAGTTTTGATTGATTAAGTAAGTAACTCTAACGTACCTCTAAAAAGGACTAATGGGTCCGCTAGTGTCGGTTAACACTATAAAATATATTTCATAGGACCAATGGATTAAACGGACAACGTACGGTATATTTCACATGGCTCGTTGGTCGCTATTTGGTAAGGGATTTCAATCTAAGTATAGCTTGAGGTAAGAAAGAAAGAAAGAAAGAAAGAAAGAAAATACATTTATTTCAGGACATCACACAACATTACAGTTTTACACATACAAAAGATAAAAAATTTAAAGCACAGACAAGTAGATAATTAAAAACATAATTATAGGTCATCATAGATACTTTACAATTAAAATTTTAGTGAGTATCACACAATATAACAGGCATCATAGATACATAGATAAGTAGATATAGGTTGAGGTTTTAGTAAATGTAAATATGTGGATATGTGTGTGGAATGTGGATACATATATGTAAATATGTGTGCGGGTGGATTTTACCTGAATGGGACATAATAATATAATAATATTAACCTTTAATGGCAATTCTGAAAAATTTCAATTTCATTACCTATTTCAGATTTCATTTCCGTATGAGTAAAGAAGCAATTTACAAGAAACTCACAAAACTATTAAAAAAACATTATATTCATCAAAGCAATCAAACTTCATCTAAAGTACAGCTGAAACTCACCTGTTGTGTACAAAAAAACCTCTCGCAACATTGACGTCACGTGCCTTGCCTTCTGTTATGCTGTGAAAAGTTCTGTTACAAGTGAATTCTTTTTTTAAACATATTTCCCAAACTTTTTTATTCGGAAGGACGACGTCAATTGATGTTTGCGTATAAAACAAGTTTCGGAACCAGAATCCTTTCAAAGTTTCCTTTTGTCGGAGTACTTTAATTTTCCTTTGTTTTTCTTTTATTTCCGTTTGATGTAGTCTAAAGTAAATTGAAATGACTTACATAAATGCCTATCTATTATTAACACTTATTTTTCTGTGGCTTACGTAAATCTTGATAAATTCTTTGACTCTTTCTTTCTTTGAATCTTTGACTTTAATAAACATTTTCCATAGATAGATAGATTGAGGATTGATCTTCAGGTTGATGGTTTTTTTATAGGTTGACATTTGAGCACTATGTTATCTTATAATGGATGCCGACGTAGTCGATGGGAACTGCAAATGTAATTGTCGTATTCTCTTCTTTGTCGTTTTCTTCATTATTGAAGGTCATGCCCGTATTGGTAACCTTGGTTGAGGAGCGGAATTGCTGCTTCCACACCACTCCGTCTTCGGCTCGTCTGAGAGCAGCAGTGACAATGAGTCCCGTAATCTCCTTCACTATATCAGACCAGCGGTTAGGCGATCTGCCTCGAGGTCTTTTTCAGTCTACTTTGACCACAACAGCCATTTTATCGAGGTTATCAGGCTGACTTGTGCTATCTGTCGAAGACAGATTGAATTGTCGTGTTAAAGATTCCGTATTCGTGTCGTACCTTTCTGTTTTGTCTTGTTACTGTACTGCCGCTACTTTTATCGAACATCCCAGATAGTAAGAATCCCACACCTTATATAACCTTATATATATGAGGTTATAGGTCTTAGAGTCCAAGAAAAGAGTCAATGAAATTTAGAAAACTTAAATATAAATAAGGCGTGAAATGGCGTCGTGACCGACCTAGACGCAGATAGAGATGAGCGTGACTCACAGGAAGGATTGGCGGACGCAAGCTTTAGACTGCGAGCAATTGAAGAAGGTAAGACAGGCAAAGGCCTACCAGCGGGTCATAATAGGCTAGTAATAATAATAAAGTATAAATAAACAAATGACTCACTGGATAACTTGCACTGTGGCCAAACAGCGCGTGCCCCGGACAGCAACCCCAGGGGTGTCAGACGTGGTGGCAGGGGAAAGGGGCGGAAGTGACGAAATCTCTCGCCCGGTTGCCAAGGCAACCGCCTGTTTACCCCGCCGTATCGATCTATGCGCTTCCCTGTTTACATTCCGAGGATGCAACTTCCCGCGGGAGGGTAAACTTTGATTAAGATGGCATGTCAGGATCTTATCTTGTAGAAAATAGGAAGCTAGTTAGTGGTATGAATAAGTTTAGCAATAATCTCGTCCAAACGCTGCTATTAATTTTATCTGTCGTGGTGAAGAATATCTCCTTCGTCATTTGGGGTAAGCGTATCGCTCTAACGTTTGAAATGAAAAAATAAAAAATATTTATTTGTAACAATTAGCCTTAAACCTTAATACAGCGTGACAAGCACTCACATAATAATTTTAACATTGTTAATTGTTACAAAACAGTCCAAACTCAGCATAATGCTGGTCTTAAACAACCAGCGCTGATCTTTCGTTAGGACCTTCTAGTGACGTCACGTCACGGACACAATAATAATAAATAATATTTGTTAGTGACCATAGTAATAGAACAGCAGATTCGTTCATCACTCGAACTGCTAAGGAGTGGAACGCTCCAAGCACCTGCGTTTCCAGGGAAATATAACATTCACATCATAAACGTGCCTTAGACTGGAAACACTGGAGTAATCTGAACCCGGCTTTAGCTTTACTCCAGACAGGACATTCAAAGTTTCGATGACCAATTGACCATGACAGATTAGAAAATAGATCAGAGTTCAGACGCGACCTTATATTAAACTTATATAATAAATGCGAAAGTGTGACTGTTGGTTTGTCCTTCTTTCACGCAGCAATGGAGCAACGAATCGACGTGATTTTTGGCATAGATATACTTTATGGAGCAGAGAGTAACATCGGCTACATTTTATCCCGGAAAAATACACGGTTAACGGAACGCGGGTGAAACCGCGGTTAGAAGCTGGCTTCATATAAAAAGCACCACAGGTCTGCAGATAGTCAAGCGACCTGATTTTTTGTTAAGAATGAAATTATATTCCTCCTCTTGACGGTAAAATTATTCAAATTAGTGCTATATTAGATTTGGCGTTAATTTAATCCCGGAAATAAGGATCGCGTGCGATCCGTCGTTTTTAATTCGGGCGATTGTTTCGTCAATCCAAGATTCGTTCTTTGTTCGTATACACTATAACTTTATACCTATATACCGCTTCTTTGTTCGTTACACGCGAATTCGGTAATTGATTCGGTAATTGATACCGAATTTCTGTTATTATATTCCGTCCTTTGTTCCGATTTGTTTGTCCATTGTGCGTTTTCTTTCGTGTTATTGCATTTAAAATGTATTTTGCAATAAATAGATATGACAAAATTGGAAAAATCAAAACTTTGTCAGAGCGTTTGATTGATGCGACACGTAACCAAAATGCTGGTACTTATCTAGCTGGTACGGATCAGCATTGCGGTTCAACGAGGCAACGCCGCCAGCATGCTGGGTACGCTTCCAACTAGTTAAGTAGTGGGCTAGAACATTTGGATTCTCTATAGGCTTACATTGGCTCTTATCTCATTTCATTTGAGGTCGGTGCGGTAAGTTTTTTTAAATGACTGCACGAAAAAGGAGCTTATCTAATGTTTTAGTGTGTATGTATATGTTTTGTATCTATATTTCTTTATTCCTTCACTTTTTTACTTTTAAATGCCTGAACAGATTTAGATGTATGTCCATTGTCTACGAGGATGAATATCGTTAGAATCCTTACATCATTCCGAGTGACATTGGCTACGGGTAGGGCTGTCGTGATTTTATTTATGCAACTTTTGTTACATCGACTTTTTCTTCCACTATCCACTGTCAGCCGTCACTGTTTCACTTCTATGCTTATGCAATTCATTTATGTCCACCTTTACACTATCCATCCTTATTTTCTTTGGTCTTACTCTACCCTTTCATCTCTCAGCATTCATATTTATCACTCTCTTCTCAATATGCGTTCCATCCTTCCTCAGAACATGCCCATACCAAGTCAAACGACTCTCTTTCAACTTCTCTATTTGTTGTGACTGATAAAGTCTCTAACCACGAATTCTGCCATACCTCTTAATACCACGAAACTTTATAAGACATTTACTTGTGATTAAAATAATTCCACGGACCTAAAATAGTTGCTTCCCACAATGCCATTCTTCCCTCATCGGCTTTCGACTCCCGTCCGTTAGTAAGGAGTTCTTTGTCGGAACAAATCCCTTCCTTTGTGGGGGTAATACGTGGAAAGGCTCCTCTTTTGTGATAGCAGTCGATCTTGCGAACAAGTAGATATGGGATTATTGGGAAATTGGTAAAGAAATTCTATGGTATTTTGTTAATTAAAAATGTAATCTGATTGACCTTGCTTTTATTTGAACTGTTTTTGGGACAATTATTTTTTGTGGTGAGACGAGCACGCCATTGCATAATGGTAAGCGTCACACTTACCCATAAGTAATGCAGTAGCCATCGAGGTGTTATAATTATTAACTTCTGACTAAATCTGAGGTCGAAAAATAACACTAAACACCCCTACTAACCGGACATAGTAATGCGTGCAAACTACTGCTTGGCAGCTGATTCAATATAAGCAACGAGCTAAGTCCTAAATTATCGTAAAAAAGTCGAAATTTAAAAAAAAAATTAGATGCAATATAATTAGCTTCCGTCCGCAGCTTCGCCTACGTGGTGTAATCTTAATAAATTGTAGTCTATGTGTTATTCTGATGTATAAGATATGTTACTGTAAAGTTTCATCAAAATCCTTTCAGTAGTTTTTGCGTGGAACAGTAACAAACATCCCTAGATCCTCACAGACTTTCGCGTTTATAATATTAAAGTTAGGATAATGATAGGATGGGGTGTTTTATTTTACAGAAGAATATAGGTTAATTAAAAACAATAGCAAACTAACAAAGTATAAGTACATTGAAATCTGTATCACAGTCTGATCACAGTAAGCGGTCTGACCTTATTTCTTGTGTTTTTTATATTGGCTAAGTTTTAGCGCTGAAATTCCTCGTATCTTCTCAATATCTAGATCTCAAAGCATTCCCGTCTAAATTCAAATTGATTCCTGATGAAATCTTACTACCGACATTGTAAAACCAATGTTACTGCCTGCTGGCAAACGGAAGTACGTCTCAAACGGATTTGCCTTGCTATAAAATCTTTACATCCGCATTTCAGATGTGATCGTGCACAAAATTGAGTTTTCCACTTCTCGTACTTTTCATTTGGCTTTGCTTTGAGGTTGTTGACTTCTAGTTTCGACGTGTAAAGTTATAATCTATACAAATAAATAAATGTCTGTTTGTAATATCAAAATAACAGCTGTTTACCAAATGAATATGATAGTTTATACGGTACCTATAACAAAACAACCATTTTTTAAATTTTTGTCTGTCTGTCTGTTTGTTCCGGGTAATCTCCGAAACGGCTGGACCAATTTTGACGTGACTTTCACTGTCAGATTGCTGATGTTATAAGTAGTAGCTTAGGCTACTTTTATTTTAGAAAGTAATTAGGGTTTCGCGCAAAAAACTTAAACCCATGATTTTCAATATCTCCGCGCGGGTGATACCGCGGGCAGCAGCTAGTAATATCTATAATTATTCTATTATCATCTACTGCCTCCTATATTTCACTGATAGGTACATAATTATCTTGCGTTCGAACACTCGAATAATTAATTCATACATATACTTGTCTACCATATCGATACTTGATGCAGTTATTCACACAAACAAATAACTTTTATATAGGCTAAGTATATGTTAACCTCGACGTCCTGCGTCCTAGCAATCGATACATAGCTAATAGTTATGCAAGTATCGAGTTGCTGTTATTGAGAGGGTAACTCAACGCCAAACGGAAGGACTTGCGTCTTACAACCGACGGTCTTGGGGTCTTGTTCTGCAACGTGTTATAAAAACTCGTGTTAATGGATATTTTTTTATCTTATGTTTATGTTAAGGTTATGTAGTTTCTAGTGCAGTAATTCAGTATCTAGAACTGGCTTAAGTTGACCTTAAGCCAGTCTGCAGCTGAGAGCACCTATATCACGTCTATATGTCACTTGATTTTACGTGACGATGTGGTCGAATGGTACAAGCCTGATCTTAAATTATGCTGTGATCATTATCAGCCTCTTACGCTCCCACTGCTGGGATACTGGCCTTCTCTCAGAGAGAAGTATGGGCCATAATTCACCACGCGGGCCCAGTGCGTCGGATTGAAAGTCGCACAATGACATGTTCCCGCTTGGCCACACTCGCCCTAAAACTATGCTATTTATGCTGTGATCAAAGATAGTAAAAATCTGGACCCTAGCTTAAGACCTGGCTCTCAAGTGCAGCTGCCGGAAGTCACCGATAGGTGCTTGGCAAGAGACTTTAGATCGAGGAATATGTTTACATATCATATATAATGTAAACGATTTTACGGGTAGGTTTCAATAAAAATTGTGGCATAATGTACGTGGTCACAACAAGTGGAGTACAGTTTACAAAAATTCAATTGAACATCCCGCCCGGAGGCAATTCCAGCTCGATTCATTTCGATTCGATACATTAACGAATCGAATAAGTAAACAAGAATCGAGTTATGTACATGTCAGCGTAATTTATTCCTTTGCCGGAATACGTAAATGAAGTCGACGATATACGAGAGCCGAATTCTCCTGATGATACTATTGACGGGAATTCGGAGATATATTTTTGTAAAAGAAGAGCTGATTGGATAGGTAACAAGTGCCTGTCGGGATGTGCTAGAATTAGGTTAGATGATAATGTTATTGTTCGTTGAAATTCGTTGAATAAATATTACTGAAGGGACTTTTCGACTTGTATCTAAAAGTTTGTTACAAAGTAATTCGATAAGATTAAGCTAACCTTTTTCGGTTTCGGTAGTAAAACTAGAAAACTTGCAAGATAGCAAAGTCCGTCACTGTCAGTGTCATGATTTCTGTATTTATACGATAAAGTAAATGAAATTGAAAAAAGTTGGGAGAATTTTCATTTTACATACCAATACAAAAAAATACATTTTATTTTTTAAAGACACGTCTTTGGTATAGTTGAAGGGAGAAATAGACACAAAATCAGGAACAATCATATGCAACTTGGTTATGTTATAATAAATGGTAGCTATATATTCACCCAAAACACTGTTTTACTTTTATTCTGAACCACCCTTAAAAATGACATCCAATTACTTGAAACCTGAAAATAACCACACTCGTAGGTATCATTAAACGAAGTTACCTGTTCTCAACATCGTACTTTGTCTCTGTCGGGCGATATGGTCGGGAGTTCGAACCAATTCGGTCAGCTGACAACGCCGTGAGGTATCTGAGGAAATTCGATTTCACAATGCGAGCAAGGGACGATCGGGTTGGTCGGTTGGAACTGGCGTGCGGAAAACTGCAATACCTACTGCATTTGCGGATATGTAATTTTGTTCCTTTATTTACTATCTCTCGTTTTATTTTTTAGTTATAATATTGTCAAGTCACTTCTAAATCTATCAACATGACATTCAATTGATGTTACCGCGGTCCAAAATCGTTTGATTAATCGGAAAACCATTTTTTTAAGTATCTATTTAGCTCGTTATTACCAAGTTTATCTCAGTTCTGAATGCGAACAAAAAATATGCGTTCAACAATAAATGTCTAGTAAAACTCTAGAGTCTAGATTGGCTTAATACTTACAAAGTAGCTGTAAGAAAAAAGTTGTCCAATTTATCCGTGCCCAACATCAACTTGTTCTCTAAGTAAAACTTCTATAAGACTTACTAACTTCACAATAGGCCAGTAAATGAATTCAGGATACCTACATAATATAGTTTTTTGTTTTTTTTTTTTTTTTATGCCATAGGTGGCAAGCAAGCAGACGGCCCGCCTGATGGTAAGCAGCTACCGTCGCCTATGGATATCTGCAACACTCGGGGTATTACAGATACGTTGCCGACCTTTGAAGACTCTGTTCATCCTTCTTTTGAAGAGCCCCATATTGTATCTTGTCGGAAAAACCGCAGGTGGGAGCTCGTTCCATAATCTGCATGTCCTCGGTAGAAAAGATCGTGAGAATCGCACCGTGTGGGATTTCCACGTTTCAATTAGATGTGAATGAGCTTTCAACCGTTGGCGGCTAGTTCGGTGATAAAAACGTGACGCCGGCATCAGGTCAAAAAGCTCTTCAGAACACTCCCCGTGATATATGCGATAAAAGATACATAGAGACGCGACGTCTCTACGCAAACTTAGTGGCTCAAGGTGTTCGGTGAGCTTGGGGTCGTCGACAATTCTAACAGCTCTACGCTGTAGTGCATCAAGTGGGTCAAGTTGATACTTGGGTGCTCCATTCCAGAGATGGGAGCAGTACTCTACGTGAGGACGGACTTGCGCTTTATAAAGCAAAAGTCTTTGGCTCGAAGTAAAGTACCGCTTCGCTTTATTGAGCACACCAAGCTTCTTTGACGCAAACTTGGCCTTACTTGCAATATGACCGCGGAACTGAACATTTGAAGAAATGTCGACGCCCAAGATCCCGATGCTCTCAGAAACCTGGAGAGGAGTGTTCTGAAAATGCGGAACCACAACAAAAGGAGCTTTTTTAGCGGTAAACGCGCAAACCTGTGTCTTCGTCGGGTTGAACTGGACCAGATTCCGTTCGCCCCAGTCTGAGACCTGGTCAAGAGAGGCCTCAACTTCAGACACCAGTTTGTTCCTACTCTCTTCAACTTCGGCACGAGGAGTATTTGCTCGACCGGTATACTGTGCATCACCGGTGCTATCGTCTGCATAGCAATGCATACTACTGGTCTGTAGCATATCATTAATGTGCAGAATGAATAACGTCGGTGATAAGACAGAACCTTGTGGGACGCCAGCGTTGATAGGCTTACTGTCGGAGCAAGAACCGTCAACAACGACCTTAATACTCCGATCAGATAAGAAACTGGCGACCCATGCGCATAATCCCTCAGGAAGGCCGTAAGATGGTAGCTTGGATAAGAGCGCCCTGTGCCATACCCGATCAAAGGCCTTGGCAATATCCAAACCAACTGCAAGTGCTTCCCCTCTACTCTCCACGGCTTCAGCCCAGCGGTGAGTAAGATATACTAGAAGATCACCAGCTGATCGTCCGTGCCGAAAACCGTACTGACGATCGCTGAGAAGCTGGTGCTCTTCTAGGTATCCCAGGAGCTGTGCGTTAACCACACGTTCCATCACCTTGCAGAGTAGAGAGGTAATTGCGATAGGCCTGTAGTTAGACGGATCAGATCGATCTCCTTTCTTAGGGATCGGATGGACAAGGGCGATCTTCCATGAAGAGGGCACACATCTAGTAGAGTAAGAAAGAAGGAAAAGACGCGTTAAGATCGGAGTCAACTCGGGAGCACAGGATTTTAGAACGATGGCCGGGATGCCATCAGGCCCAGATGATTTTCGCACGTCAAGGGACATGAGTTCCTTCCGTACCGCTCTCTGAGAGAAACGTACTTCTGGCATGGAACTCGCACACTGCAGGATTGTCGGCGGTGTGGCGCCCCCATCGTCGAGTGTCGAGTTTGAGGCAAAGAGAGAACCAAGCAAGTCGGCTTTCTCTTTCGCACTGTGAGCCAAGGTGTCATCCGGCCTTCGTAGGGCAGGTAGAGAAGACTGAGAAAAATTGCCTTCAGCAGCCTTGGCAAGTGACCAAAAAGCACGACTCCCAGATGGGAATCCCGCTAATCTGTCGCCAATTCTGCTGATGTGGGCTGCTCTAGCCTCTGCAATAACCTTCTTGCTAGACCTGGATATAGCATTCAGCTTTTTCTTCAAGACAACGGCGTCCGGGTCGTGACATGCAAGTGCTTCAGTCCATGATTTATAGGCGGCGAGTTTCATGCGAGAGGCATCCGCACAGGGTTTGCTAAACCATGGACTACTCCGCCCACCGACACGTACAACAGTACTCGGAATAAAGCATTCCATTCCCTGCAGCACGACATCCGTGACGGAATCTGCAACATTGTCAACATTGTCTGTAGAGAAGCAAAGCTGACCCCATGGGTAGGATGCATAAAATTCACGCAATCCGTCCCAGTCTGCAGACCGATAGTGCCAAACTTTCCGCTTACCAATAGGTACGACGCGAGCATGATCTACGTTTGGCGCTGTCGTGCGCACAAGGCAGTGATCGGAACGTCCAAGGGGCACCTCGACCGATACCTTGTATTGTTCAGGGTGTGAGGTCATAAAAAGGTCCAGCAAAGAGGGATCGTGGCTCTCAACATCAGGGATTCTTGTATGACCTGTGATTAGTTGAGTGAGACCGTGGGCTAAGGCAAGATCATTAGCAACGCGCCCCGCATGGTTGGTGGTCCTGGAACCCAGCCACTCTATATGGTGAGCATTGCAGTCCCCAAGCACGACCAATTCAGCGGATGCAAATTGCTCCGATACTTTGTCAGCTCCCTTCGCGATGTGCTCAAAAGTTGTACTTTTGTTAAATGAACATAAGACTTTTGCTGCATTAGGGTCCACTGAGCTTGTCCACTCGCTGTTACTATTACAATACCACTTTATTAATTTTTTGTTACGTACTTTAATGATTGTCTTTTTATTTTATTTAACACTCCCTAACTGTCTGTATATAATGTCTGTAAATAAATGTGCAAAACATACACTAGATTTCAGTATAAAATAGAAAATTTAATATGTATTTAGTATGTAAGTTTCGGTTTCAGCTGAAACTGGGAGCCTGGCCGAAAGTTCGGTTTCGGCTGAAAAACCTGTTTCGGTCGGACACTACACAAAATATAACTGGCGATAATATCAACACATACGCGCAAACGGCTTCACTATAACTGCAAAATAAATCGCTCCTGGAGGTGGCCTCCAAAGGAAGATATTAGATAAACAAATAAAAGAGTAAAGATACCATCGGTACCTACTGAAAAACAGTATTGCAGGAGGTATCCAAGGAGGTCTCGTCCCACTTTTACTCACAAAAAAAAACCTGGCTGAGCCGACGTCGCAAGGAACATGACACCACATGGTTGGAACGTTTATTCATCAGGTCAACGTATTGCGAAGTTTTTTTTTTTATTATTTTTCGCGTTCATCGAACGTTATGAATCATGGCGTTTGTGAGTCTTTATGGTGTGCCGGTGACGTGAGTAGTGCTTTGGGGTTCTGTATAAAATTGGCGGTCTTATCAGTCGTCATCGGTAATGATTTACGAAGCGTTTCAATTAGATATTGTTTCCGAATGTAAAGTTGAAATTGGTTAAGGTCTGCAACTCTGCAATTTCATAAAATAAACACTGTTTTTCTTTTAATCCCGAAATCTTCGTAATGTATCATCATGTCTTGACCAAGTGCAAATAGCCCTCTTTTAGATGAAAAGAATAGAACTCTGTAGCAGAATGTTGAAAATATTTTAAAATCACTGTTTTTTTTGTTAATTAAATTGTAATTCGACTATAACCGTGTTAACACAAAAAACACTTTTAGACGCCCATTTAGCTGGATAGCGTCTAAAATGATTAGAAATGTCACGACAGAATGAAGTTAGACAACGGTTAGACACTACTTAAATCAAGATTTGTAGTTGCTCATATTTAAACACGCAACTAAGGCATGTTTAGGAGTTTAACACAAGTTTAAAGTGAGTTTAATTTTTTTTGTGGTAAGACCTTGTCAATCTAAAAATAACGTCAGGATGTTATTACATCCTATAATACCCACGAAGGTCTATTGACCTTCGTGATGAAATTCATGAATGAGCTACTGACATTTAATTACTTCTTCATGCTTTCAATTATATTTTAGGTAAATAAACTAATTAAAATGCTCAGATTAGGTGTCTAAATTTAGTACCTATTCATCAAGCAATAATTAAAATTTAACAAATTATGTTGACAAATATCTTAGCTATGTATTCAATCTCCTTTGCTGAACATTCCTTTTATGTATTCCTTTAACTTACGGTTTATTTTGCAATCTTAATATTTTTTTGTTGTAATCATTTATTTGCAAATTTAACTAAGAACTAAATAAACAAAAGTTACCGTTCTTTACACAAATAAATAGGTAAGTATAATAATTACCTAAAAATATTCTAAATTAACTAAGTAAACATTGAGACTAAGTACACAACTATTTCCAATCTCTAAAAACCCGTTACAAGGAGGTCATATTCCCTCAGTATAGCCATAAATAATGCCACTAATTAGCCTTTTTTTGTCTGTGTCTCTTTTGTGATTTCTCGATTCGACATTCGCTCTATTGAGTCTTCCCAAACTGCGTAAAGGATTAAGGTCTTGCCCAGCTGAACCCTAAATACCCAGATGACTGAAGTCATCTGATCCCAGGTCGTCGACCCCCGGTCTTCGACCCGAAGCACCTTGGACCTATTTATAGGTAATACCTACATATCTGCCCTACCTCAACGATGTATGCATGGTGCATGATTTTGTATGCAGATGGGAATTTACAATGTGTTTATGATAGCTTCGTTGAGCGACAGGTGGTCGATATAAAATTATATAGACTAGCTTCTGCCCGCAGTTTCACCTTACCACAGAAACCTTGCATTTTCCAGGATAAAAAATAGCCAATGTTACTCTCCGGTCCGTAAAGTTTCCACAAGAGCCACGCATATTTCCGTGATAAAAAGTAGCCTATGTTGCTCCTATAAACTATATTTATGCAAAAAAAATCACCTCGACCCGTTGCCCCACTGCTGCGTGGAGGAAGGACACACCAACAAACTTACAAACACATTTTCGCATTTTTAGTATGGTGATTTATTACACTCCGTGATATTCAGACTGTCTTTAAGACTGTCCGTTAAATTGTGTAATGTAATAACAGTTAACCTGTTATTAGGTCATAGTCAAAAAGTAGACTATAAGACAGTCTTAGTAAGTCAGGCTGAATAACGCGTCGTGTAATTTGAAGGAGTGATGGGAGGAGTTAGTGCAAATATACTGGATTTATGTCAATGTCGCAGGATAACGAGCGCAATAACGCACAGGCCTTTGTTTTTCAAAGTTCTGAGTGGCACTGCAATTGTTATGTATCCATCAGTAAACGACCAGCTCCTCTCGTTATCCAATAATAGGTATAGAAAAAAAAATGTTTTACTTTTATCCTTTAGTCCTCGTTATCCTTTAGTCAATACATAAAAAAGGTAGCACCAAATGTAAGTTTTTACGCTACTCTCTATTCAGGCTTCAAGTCACGTATGTGGCACCATGGCAACATTTCCTTACATCAAGCTGCCTATTGCATATCAACAACCTAGGCCATAGAATGCGTAATATTACACCTAATGCCTGTTGTCTACATTGCGTCATTTTTACGCTTACTCTGGCAGTATTTATAGCTATTCTAAAACGTTACTTAAGAAGTTAGAAAATCTTTGTGTATATATTATTATTTTTATTATAAACAAAGGTACTTAATTGTGGGACTTTTAATTTGACGCACCCTTGTGCTTCAAACTCTTGTTCAAAGAAATAATCTTGTTCGGCCCCGCCAATGATACGAGGAAACCCTAATATGTTGACTTAGATAATTCAATGACATGTGATTTCCATCAAGACGCATTGGACCATTCGGTGACCACCAAGTGACTACGTTTTATTAATATTTATATAGTCTTCATTAGTACCTAATTATGTATATTAGTCTGTCACTAGGTCACAGAAATAGATTCGTCCTTAGAGTCAAAATAATGTAAAATACACCGGATAAAAACAGTTGTTTAATTCAAAGTTTCAAATACCTCGATTTTCCTCAAGGCCATGTTATGTTGTGACTCGTATATAACTAGTTAAATTCTACATTCATTTCGTTTTTTTTCTACTAAATACTTTTTTCAATTTAAAATTTATCAATTTAAAAATTCTATGTCACGCTCTGCTATATTAATTCGAAAAACAGTAATTGGTTACTGTTGACAGACAAAAAAAAACATATTTATTGTATTTTTGTTATCGGCGCCGTTTTGGCAAAGACCCGTCCTGTAGTTCAATTCTACATTCATTTATTTCCTTTTTCTTCTACTAAATTATTTTTCAATTTAAAATATCTATTTTAAAATGTCTCAAGTCAATTTAAAAATTCTATGTCACGCTCACCTATATTAATTCGAAAAGCATCTGTAATTGATTACTGTTGATGTTGACAGACAAAAAAAAACATATTATCTAATGTATTTTTGTTAACGGCGCCATTTGGCAAAGACCGTCCTTTGCAAGGTGCTTTTGGCAGCAGCCTTTTTCAAAGAACGTTATTTCCTGATTTTCACATTTATCCTTGTCCACGTCCAGCTGATCGCAAGCTGCTACTTTTACTACTTTTATAAGAAAAAATAAATTAATCGCACAAAAAGAAATAATAAATTGCCGTACAACCCTACGGGGCACGCAAACGCACACACGCGTACCCATTAACGCACACGTACACGTGTCATTCTCACACATGTCGTGTGCACACGTGTCTTTGTGTGCAGGGACGGCAGCTGCAGGGCTCGATTGTAGATCTCAAACTTTTATTTTATGCACCGTAGGGAAGTTTTTATTGATTCTAGAGTTTTTTCTATATTGACTATGTTTTATCGTATAATCATAACGAAATGTATAAAGATTTACTAAAAAATCTCTTGGCAAATTTTGCATTTGGAAAATAATCAGAGATATCAGTAAGAAACTTCTCAAAGAAAACACCGACATAAAATATTAAACTGATTTATCAATCAAATCATAATGACTAAAATAGAATCATAAAACGTTTTGGCAGTTGGAAATCACTGAGTCATTGACCGCCATGACCACATGGAACGATCAAAATTAAAAGCCAGCAAAACAACTTGTTACTTGTTTTAAATAATTTTAATACCGACAGGCAATAAACCGAGTACAATGAACGGACGTGGATCGCCTTGAAAACGCGTATTTATAATAAAAAAATAATAATTTCCCAGTTTGCAATATTCGAATGAGATCATAGTTCTTAATCTTATTTAGTTATTGAAAGCCTCTCAGAGAATCGTTCAATTGAGCAAGAGTACCTACTTCTGTTATTGGATTCCCAATAATTTTCTTTCGAATACAGTTCCTGTTATACAAAATAATAATGAAATTGGTCGTTGTGAAAGAGAGTTCCTGTTACAAAAAATAACAATAAAATTAGTCGTTGTGAAAGAAAGATTTTTAATTGTCGTATAAATAGTATTATTTCATTAGTTAAAGATTAACTGCTGACATAAAAGAATAATAACTAATAATTTGATAAATAAATGACTAATAATTTGGGTATAAAAATCGAGAACCTTTCTTGCTCGAACAGTTCTAAGAAATCCAGTTTCGTGTAACAAAATGAAACAATAAAACGTCGTGCAGGTAGTCGTTACAGTTTGGGAACCGGCGCGGCGCGTTTCGATAATATTTAGGGTTCTTTTTTGTTGTAGTGATCTCGCCCGTAACGTATGGGCGCTCTGCATGCCTGTAGGGGCTTTTTTTCGAATCTTGACCCTCACTCGTCAGTTATGATTCGACCAGCGACGCGTACGGCCGTGTCCTCGCGTTCTCTTGAATTCTAGTCATTGTCCAAATAAGTTTATCAATGTGTTAGCGTGTACTGTAGTTTTAAATTTAGAATAACGGTTATTATTATTTTTTCGTCATTGTGGAAAAGACTGATTTAATGAACGGATTTGGATTACTTTGGTGAGTATCTTTTGTTTTATTTCAAGTTTAGGAATTCACTTTGTCTTACTGTTATGGTACCTATTTTTGTCAGTGCTTGAAGCAGTAATTTTAAATTATGCCATAAATGCTTAACAATTTATCATAAAACCGTTACGTTTTGAACATCTGCTGTGTTGTCGGCATTGGATTTTACGACTGTTTTTATTGTTATATACGAAATATGTATTATTATTTATGAATTACATAATTGAGACTGCTTTATAAATATATCGGGTATATATTTCGATTCGTTTTTGTGGATGTTTTTCTTTGTTATTACCAAAATTGTCGTCGTGGATTTATTGACCGTTTTTATTTTTTTCTATGATATTAACGATGATTCACGATGATTGTTCATAATCTATACAATACCTACTTTATTGGTAACAGAAATATGTTGGATTTTGATTCACTTCCGTTTCACTGAATTCTACAATATCATCCTGTGATAAATAATGTGGTGTTACTTCAATTTCTTTGTCAATGTTATCGTTTCCACAACAAATATTACGTGGTATATATTGCAATGCTTATCAATGAAAACTAATACATCTTCCTTAATTAAATATTATGATTCCTTATCTTCATTTTGCTAGATAATTCTACCATACATAGTGTTATCAAAACATATGTAAATAAAATCTTATACGTAGGTACATTCGAAGAATATTTTCGATAGATTTTTACGAGAATTTATAAAAACTGACCCCCGGTAAACAATATTACAATTTTGAGAAATATTTTTAGTTGGACAGTAGATATTTAACCGGTAAAATTTTACCGGTAATAATAATAATTAAACGGGTAATAATTTTATCCTGTTTACTTTTTCAACCAAAAATGGGTTTATTCACGCAGAAATGGACATAAACATGTCTTCTAGTTTTTTTTTTTATGTTATTGGTCACGAGACGAGCTGGTCGTTTGCCTGATGGTAAGCATAACGCCGGCCCATAACAATTGCAGTGCCGCTCAGAACTTTGAAACACAAAGGCCTGCGCGGCACTGCAGTGCGCTCGTTACCCTGAGACATTAGGTATTAAGTCTCATAAGCCCAGTAATTTCACTGGCTACTCTGCTCATCAAACCGGAACACAGTAATGCTTGCACATCACTGTTTACCGGCAGAATTCACGAGCAAAGCGGTAGCTTTGCATAACGTTTGCATAAGCGTCTACGCTGCCCCTTACATGAGTCTTGGAATTTTTGACATGCAATTTAATGATCTTCTTGACAGTTTGACTGTACTACACATCGAATTATAGATTTTTTTATTATATTACTATAAGATTATACTAGTAATATTATACTATTCGTATTATTTTTTGTTTATGTAACGATTTTATACAAATGTATGCTGATGCTGGGTTTTTGATTTTTGATTGTATCAATAAATTATTATGATCGGGAGAGTTGTTGTAATAAGTACACGTTTGACAGGCATCTTGGTGATCGCAGTAGATTACGGTGTTTACGGAGAAGTATACTGCTGCCTATTCCCTGGATATTCCTTTAGCCGGCTCTTACGGTACTCATAAATATCAATATAATAATGTAATGTAATTAGAAAAAAGTACATTTCGAATGATCAAATCAAATGAGACTTCCAAATACTTAGTCAAATCTTACTCTAACAAACCAAAGAGTACTACCTCCGAAAAACAATTTTAACCCAAAATAAACAAACCAAAGGAACCCAGGTAGATTCCCAAATCAAACGGCTTATTTTCTTTACTTCCAAGAGGCGGCAAACATTTTACGACCCGTATAAATTGTAAAGAAATATACCCCCATCAAAGAGCTTATCGTAAGCTGGAATGACTTGATTTAGCATGATATGGGGGTAGAAGAAAAGACGTTGTAGCGCCGACTAGCTTTCAAGTTTCATTTTGAATGTTAGAAAATGATAACAGAATATATTTAAATTTAGAACATTTTCTATCTTCTTATTACTTTTCATGTCTGCTGGCTTGCTCATCATGCTTGCCTATCAAATTTCTGTATCTTTGTTATATTATTTATACAAGCAAAAGACTTTTCTTTTTGTGCTCAAATAATTTCCCGTTTCGAAAATCGATACTGAAGTCTGCAACCCTTATCCTTCCTCGCTTTCAAAATTGAGTTGACCTAACTTACACCACGGTCAGTGATGCGATGTGGTTAATTGAATCATTTTTGACTGAACCATCTTGGTATGGCAAAGTCTTCCCTAAATAGTTTAACAAGAAGGTTTTCTTTTCAGTTTTGATCTTTCTATCTCGATCAGAATTTACATGAGCCTAGTGAGGCATTTATCTCAATACTAGCTTCTGCCCGCGGTTTTCATCCGCGTTCCTACAGGAACCGTGCATTTTTCCGGGATAAAAAGTAGCCTATGTTACTCTCCGGTCCATAAACTATATCTATGCCAAAAATCACGTCGATCCGTTGCTTCGTTAATGCGTGAAAGAAGGACAAACCAACAAACACACTTTCGCATTTATAATATTAGTAGGATATCTCAGTGATCATTGACTATTGAGATATATTCAACTCGTGGTAGGTGAAGGTAGGTAACTAATACCTACGATATACCTAACTCTAACGAAGTGGGCGATATTTGGGGGTATTATTAATCAAATAGGACCGAGCGGCTAACTGAAATTTGAATAGCAAATCCCTGGCTGGAACTAGGGTTAGGATGTGCTGGCAAGAGTTTCGAGGAGCGATTTCACAATTTCTTACGACCTTATTATTATTATTAAACATTTCTTAAGCCTATTTGGTGAAGTTTTTGTAAGTTGAATGTATGAAAGCGTTTGCATAGTAGCCTACAAATTTTTGGGTGGAGTTCGTTGGTTTAATTATAAACCTATCGTTTCTTTTGCATGGCAGTTTATCGATGCGGTCATTTTATGTCCATGCGTCTTCTAAATTGTTATACGGGATAAATATTTGTGTTTTGAAGCCGATAATGTTTTTGATATAGAGTACTAGCGAAGGGTCAGAATATATATTTACAAATATATAGATTAAATTGAACTTTAATCGTAGTTCAGTATTGTCCTACTTTAACCAGAATTGTATCCTAGGTACTTCCTACTATATAATATTATATAAATGCGAAAGTTT
This sequence comes from Crocallis elinguaria, assembly GCA_907269065.1. Taxonomy (NCBI): domain Eukaryota; kingdom Metazoa; phylum Arthropoda; class Insecta; order Lepidoptera; family Geometridae; genus Crocallis; species Crocallis elinguaria. Next base: position 9,682,798 of record OU026076.1, read on the forward strand.
GTGAGGATAGATTAATGTATGGATGGATGTTTGTCACTCTTTCACAAAAAAACTACTGAGCGGATTTTGATGAAACTTTACATTAATATAGCTAATACATCAGAATAACACATAGACTACAATTTATAAAGATATATACCACATGGTGAAGCCGCGGGCGAATGCTAGAAAGAGATAATTTCAAGGGAATCACTCAGAGTTTACGTCAACTCATGACACACTTAACTCGCTTCTCGCTCCGCTCGTGCACCAAGCGCTTCACCTACCCACAGACACGGAACCTGCACTAATAACTATTTGAACAATCGTGATAGAGCTCTTCATTCAGATTTCGTACATTCGAGAAGTCCCAGGCGTTGTCATAGTAAAGTGTTTCGGGACGATTGTTACGGGAGCTGATTTTCTTACTAAATCCTACTATCCTACTATATATATTATTAATTAATATTATAAATGTGAAAGTGTGTTTGTTGATATGTCATTCTTTCACATAGTAACGGAGCAACAGATTGACATGATTATTGGCATAGATATAGTTTATGGACCGGAGAGCAACATAGGCTACTTTTTATCCCGGAAAAATGCACGGTTGCGGGTGAAAACCGCGGCAGAAGCTAGTATTTTCAATAAATATATTTCATTTTAGGTTAGTGTGTTTCTCCGGGATTAAAATTGTAGTATAATCAAAAAGACAACATCATCAGTCCATTAAGTTCTTAGTGCCGGCAGGCCTTGTCATAATGGTCATAAAATCATACCTAATTAATTACGCGGGCCCGGAGTGGCTTAGTGGGTGCCACAGTAATGTTCTCGAATTTTGTGGTTCTTGAAAATTCGAGTCTCCTCGCGATGTTTTCTTCACCATTTTAGAGTGGGTGTGGTAAATCCGCACATGAATTCCGATTCTGATTCCGCAGCTCCTTTTGCGAAGGCGGTGTCCGTCCATAATTCAAATTCAAATTCAAAATGCTTTATTCATATGAGCCCCAAGGGAACACTCATGAAGGTTAAAATAAATGACTCTAATATATCTCAATGATAATCTCAATGAATAAAATAAGTGCCCGTACCAAACTGGTATAGGCCGAGCAAGAAGAAGGGCAAGAAACTCGTGTCGGCATTCTTTAAAAAAATAGTTTTACAATGAACATTGTGATTGCTTGAACACTGTGGTTCATACTAACATCAAAGAAGTCAAAGTGGTGCCTGGTTACAAAAAGGTTGGGAACCACTCTTTTAAAGAAACCACATTAATCGTGATATTCATGATACAATATTCCAACCGGTCTGCACTTCAATGGTGGTGGTAGAATATTTTCTAGCGCTCGTTTAGCTACCATCAGCTATTGGCGCGTTCTGGCTGCACTTTTATATAAGCCAGTTCTATTCTAAACTTAGCGTGCTCAGCACCTTCGCTGACATAAGATAAGATTAGTCAAACGTTAAGCTATCCAAAATAAAAAAATATACAGTTTAGCACTAGTTGCAGCCATGGATTTGTCAATAGGCCGTATGTGCCGCAGCCTGGGGCGGCAGCATCAAAGGGGGTGGCAGATTTCAGAGGGCGTTCGCTCGGTACAAAGAGAATACTAATACTACGTAAGCTTGCTATACTAAGCTGTTGTGTTTGTGCGCAATTATAAACGTCATACAAATATATTTGTGCATATACAGAGTTTTCTATCTATTAAATGTTAAATCTCATTTGCTAAATCCCAATACTCATTCCTACCTATGTAAGTTCATGTTATTGCGCGGGCTCGCGGTGAGTCCCGGGAGGATTATGTTAAGCGGTCCGTACACGTGATTGATGAATAAGCATCAATCATGGATCACGCGAAAACCATGGAAAACCCACGATCTCCACTTGACTCCTATCGTTTCGTCTAAGATGGACCTTGGTAGAAATACCATAGTACCACGGTTAGAGGTAGTGGAAAAGACGCATCGCAGTCGCTTCTATGGTCTCTTCTCAAAAAAATAGTTTCACAACCACTGCGTGTTCAGTGCAGAAGCTGCGGTAAGTACACGATGGTGCGCAATTGATGTATGTCGCGTAAAGCGAAGCAGTCGTCACTTTGTGACTTTGAGCCCAGACAGGGAGTGAAAGAGACATCACTATCTGGCCATATTGCTGTTCTTGTTTGTTTTGTTGATTTTAAATGATTTTACTTCAAGCCGCGCTTGCGGTGCCGTGTTTTACCTCGTTATCCGTGCTTGTTCTAAAACCATGGTTATTTTGACAGCAAAACGCAAGCATGCATAAGAGTGTATCGTCGACCTAAAATGTGTCTAAATCATCAATCAAACCTTTCGCAACACTACTAATATTTATACAGATTATTATCGGTAGAAATCGAATATTATGCCAAAAACTGATCTTATCATTTAGATTATGAAGCAACGTTAGTCTCGAAATACATGTTTATTTTTAGCTAAATTCGATGTAGGCCTGCTTGGCTAGGCTCAGTTATGTAATGATATTGCCGTAACTTAGTCTCAAAGTGTCTCTGCATATTTATAAATAGCCTTGGTCGAAAATTGTTGTTTTGTTTCCTAACAAATAAGTTCTATAAGCTTTCTAGGCTAAGTTGTTTGTGTGTAATGCCCGGCACGGAAGTTAGGCGCGCGCGACGCACCTCGTATCTTGCGCAGTAGGAAATATCTATACTTTAGTACCATGTTACCAAAAAAAAGCAATTTTGATACGCCTGTTTAGCTAGACAGTGTCTAAAAATGTCGCTGAAAGCGATCTCTTCCAGTCAACCTTTGGATGAAGCGAACTAATGGAGTGAGAGAGGTCGGTGGTGTAAACAAAAATTGAAATACTTACACATGTATTTAACTACAATCAATCAATACCCATAGATATGAATATTATGTATGTACATAAAACACATTAATATACATACATACATGCTAATAGGCAAGTTATACTTGAATATACTTACGTATTAACATAATTATATTTTATAATATCTACATCTATTCTAATATTATAAAGCTGTAAAGTTTGTTTTACAATTTTTTTATTCCACGCGTGTGAAGCCAAGGGAAGACGCTAGTATAATATAAATTTATCAAATTACGTACGGAGACAAACAATCAGCAATTAGTGAGGGTGAGTGAGATGGAACTGTACACAACAATATTATTATCTAGGTCAAAAGTTTTCCCACGGCATCTGATTAAGGATAACCTGAACACTGAATTATTGGGTTACCTGTTAACATGCTTTCAAAGATCTCCAAAACATCAACCTTTATGAAGGCACTTTTGTTCGTCTTCGAACAATACCTGCAATTTTTGTTGTTTACTTTTTATTATTACCCTTTTAAGGGTTTTGTCTACTTGTGGCAAATAAAAATAAGATGGTATGGATAAAAATACGGTCAAGTTACGGCGACATTCGGTATTTTTCTATAGGTATTGTTGTACTTATAAATATTATAATTTGAAAGTTGTTTGTCCTTCTTTCACACTGCAATGGCGCAAAGGGTCGACGTGAGTTTTTGCATAAATATAGTTTATGGACTGGAGAGTAACATAGACTAGGCTAGTTTTTGTCCCGGGAAAAATGCACTGTTCCGGTGGGAATCACAACGCGGGTAAAACGGCGGACGGAAGCTAGTACATTATAATTTTATGCCAAAAACTTTGAGAAAACTTTGTGATTACTAGCTTCTGCCCGCGTTCTCACAGGAACCGTGCATTTCCCGGGATAAAAAGTACCGTATGTCACTCTCCGGTCCATAAACTATATCTATGCCAAAAACCACGTTGATCCATTGCTGCGTGAAAGAAGACCAACAAACCAAGAAACGTACAAACACTTTGCATTTATTATATACATAAGTAAGATTATCGTACTTCACATTTTCATTTATAATTTTAATGGTACATAAATATTCTATACTATTACTTAAATAAGTCATTCGTCAGGATAACAGTTTCGAATATTGAAATAATAGTACCTATTTCGTATGAATTCTATCCAAAAATAAACTTCCTAACAAATACAACATATACTTAGCTAACATTTAGGTATTTAATAAATCAAGCCAAATATAGTGCATCCTTTGAAATTATGTCTCGACCGGTCTCCGAAACGAGTTCTTTGATATTTACCGCGATAGTTCCGTACAAAAAATACTTATAAAAATAACGCTACACCATACTGTGGTTCCATCACGATGTGATCTTCACTGGTGAACCACCGACCTACGGTTGACTTCACAACCACTAAGGCAAACAAGCTCTCCACGTCCAAGCTTGCTTACAATTTAGTCGTGTCCAGCAGCTCAATAGCTTCACATAAAATCAGATGAGCTTCTGGCACTGAAAAAATGTATGTCAATATTCATCATAATAACGATAATCTGGTTGTAATCTAAACAAGTTTTAAACTAATTTACTCGATCAAAAATAATGACAGTTACTTTTTTTCATGTTATTGGTAACGAGACGAGCTGGTCGTTTGCCTGATGGTAAGCATAACGCCGGCCCATAACAATTGCAGTGCCACTCAGAACTTTGAAACACAAAGGCCTGCGCGGCACTGCAGTGCGCTCGTTACCCTGAGATATTAAGTATTATGTCTCATAAGCCCAGTAAGTTCACTGGCTACTTTGCTCATCAAACCGGAACACTGTAATGCTTGCACACTACTGCTTGGCGGCAGACTTCACGAGCAAAGCGGTGGTACCAACCCAGACGGACACTCGCAGAAGAGTTAGTCCTACCACTAACAAAACCTCTTACAATGAAGCTCAAGCTTACAATGAAATATCTCTGTTATTTATAAATGTATATTGATAGAATTAACAAGGCTTACATGTTATATAATAATAAAAGCTTGGTTGTGGTATTTATTTCGCTTGAAAATTCGATTGATAATTTACTCTTTACTCGACTCATTTTGATTTTTCGTCCTCTAATTCTTGGGTGTATTGTACTCTCAATTTAGAAGTCTCTGAAGCGCTCGTGTCAAGAAACAGACCCCATTACTCATCGCCGGAACTCCGCGAAGACATTTAAGATTAATCACATTAATTACTTTCATTGCCAACCGTGAGTGCCTGGCTTTAGTTAAAGAATTGAGGGTGCAGACAATTTTGAGCCGTATCTCTTTGGAGAATTAAATATGTTTTCCCAGTCGTATTGTCACGTTTTAGGGAGTAACTAAACCTATTTAAGTCTGTGGGATGTGTTAATTTAACGAAAAATACTATACGCTTACGTATGAACTCGAGTATTTTTAGTAGGTACTTATACAACTGAAAAAAAATTCTCCTCAACTAATTAATGTTTTATTTGTTTACAGGTAAGTCCCAACAATTCATCTGCTGACCCGTATGTGTAACCTAGCTTGGCTTATCAGATTACAACACAGCTTTCTAGGTCATTTTCATTATATGCAGACCGTAGACGCTTATGCAAACGTACGTTTGCTTGTCAGAATAACAACGCTTTTACGCTTTTACGCTTCTAAGCGTTGTTATTCTGACAAGCAAACGTACGTTTGCATAAGCGTCTACACTGCCCCTTAGTATGGTGTTCGAGAACCTATCGTAATAATATGCAGACCGTAGACGGTTATGCAAACGTGAGTTTGCTAGTCAAAATAACAACGCTTTTGCACTGGCTACTCTGCTCATCAAACCGGAACACAGTAATGCTTACACATTATTGCTTGGCGGCAGACTTCACGAGCAAAGCGGTGGTATCAACCCAAGTCGGACACTCGCAGAAGAGTTAGTCCTACCACCTAGCTAACACATTGTGCAGAAGTAAAGATGGTAGAAATAATCATAAGTTCAAAATCTCTTTCATATGACGAGTGTTGTCGTCACAAGAATGGTTACTGTAACTTGAACAACATTTAAAAATTAGTGTCGTTTTAGGATTAAACCAACCTATTATTCTCTTCAAAACACATAAAAGTGTAGTCTCACTACAAATATATTTAAGGCTGAAATAATTTGTAATCCTACTATATAATATTATAAATGCGAAAGTGTGTTTGTTGGTTTTTTTGGTTTGTCCTTCTTTCACGCAGCAACGGAACAACGGATCGATGTGATTTTTGGCATAGATATAGTTTAGGGACCGGAGAGTAACAGAGGCTACTTTTTATCCCGGAAAATGCACGGTTCCTGTGGGAACGCGGGTGAAAACCGCTGGCAGAAGCTAGTATATTATATGAAGCTAAATAGCCGTATTCACACACGTTACCCCCCAGGCTGATAAATCAGGTCATATTATAAGCCTTGTAGGTAACTCGTTTAGTGCGGGATGGTTCGCATGTAACGAAGTTCGAATTAATCGAGTTAGAAGCTTCCTAGCTTCCCGTTGCTGAGTATATCGGCTGGTGAGAAATAGTGGAAACTATATATTTTATTTATATTTCACACTACGTCTTCTTTAAACTACTTAGTACTACCTATATGGGCGATGGTTCATCTGGTCTGGTCCGACATTTCGTCTGATCTAATCCGATGGTGAATGATTGTCACTGAGTGTCGGAAAGCAGTCTTTCAAAAAGCCATTCAGTTCTTCCCAAGTACTACCATATCTATTGTGGTTCTACCTACTAACAAAAAGATAAACTGGTGCCTAGCATCGTTTATTTAAAAGGATGTAGGTACATACAATAAAGAGTTTGAAATATTTTTTAGAAACTTATTTGGTAGCAACTTATTATATCGGCCATAGTATTTAATTATTTACACAAATGAATAAAATGAAAATTTCTCGTGCATAAATTAAAACCATTCTCTTTGGATATTTCTTTTTTTTTGTGCTCCAAAAGAGACCCTCTAAGAAACCGACCGTTGACTAAAATCTCATGAGAATCTATATAACAATGGCGGTGTCAAACACAAATTAGGATCTATTACAATGAATTCCCTTATAAAGCTGTAATGTCCCTCGGTGCAACCGTTAAAACTATTAAGTCTACGGTAACCCCTGCACAAAATAACAGTAAGGACACTTTTTTTTACATCGACCGTTTTAATGACGTCTGGCCCCATGTTTATTTTTTTAAGCGACTATAGTCTATAGTTAGTATGTAAATACATGGTCTATCAACTATTTACGAAGTTGTATTACTGGTATGTTTTATTAATTAAGTTTATAGTTTTCAACTACACGACTTGACTAAAGCGAGCGTGGTCGAGCGTGAACTTGTGCGACTTTCAATCCTACGCACCATAATTCGTATCTCGACTCGGCCCGCACCAATTACTTATATCAAGTTATGTGCGGATTATTCAGACTCGCTCTAAAACGGTGAAGGAAACCCGCATGTTCAAGAACTACAAAATTCGAGGACAAGTGACATCCACCAAGCCGCACTGGGCCCGCGTGGTGGATTATGGCCAATACCTCTCTCTGACTGAGAGAAGGCCGGTATCCCAGCAGTGGGAGCGTAAGAGGCTGATAATGTATGTGAAAATAGTTTTCAATTTGGTTTAATTGAATCCTTTTTTAAGAAGATAACAAAAATCTAAGCATTGCAAAATGATGCAACAAAAGTAGGAACAGTGAGTTAGAGACAATTTACTTTTCTGTTTTTTTTACGTTTAAATCTTTTAGTTTGCCAAAGTGCTAAGTATTGACTCCGTCGCCAATAAAAAACAGCTTATTTTCCCTTCTTATCGAATTAATTTAATAGTTTACAGTAGTTGGCCCCTTATATTGGCTGTTTGTATATAACTATGATATTTGTGTCTGAATTTGCAACGTAATTTCCCGTAACGTCCTTACTCTTTTTTATTTTGCTATTATTCTCTACGACCCCTCTATTTCGTCTATTCCCACGATCAGGTGTATTCTTGACAATGAAAGGACCTGTCTATGCCAAGAAACCAAGATGGCGTCGGTAACGGTTTTCGACAAATTCATTGTTAAGATTTTGAGATCTTTTATTGTGGGGTATGTTTAAGCACTTTTAGGGAGAAGTGGTGAAGTGTTTGATATCTTAGGGTGAATTAAACAAGATTAAAATATATAGTGAAGGTCGTAAGACCACTTTTAAGAATTCAATCTTAAAAGTCGTAAGTGACTTTTAAGATTGAATTCTTAAAAGTGGGTTTTTCCCATACTGGCGTCTCGTGTGTAGTTGTTGATTGTGAAATGATATGTCTTAAAACTTTTTCTAGTTGTAATTAAATTACTTAACCAACTCACTTTGATATTTTTGTCGAAGCTATTTAAGGATATGGGGAAGATTGAACACTTAATGTATAGATCGAAAACTACGTTTGAAGAGCATTATTTATTTAATTACTTAGCACAATTACTGAACGTTTCAAAAAACTTGCTTTATTTGTTTGTTGTAAAAAATAAAGCAAGAACACAACGAAGTCCTTTATTTCGCACCTGAAAATCATTACAACGTTCAATTTTAAAAACAAGTACGGCCTACCTACGCCGAATATTTATCGTGTCATTAAAAAGAAAAGCGCTCGACGGCCCCTAGCTCGACATCTAGCACCCTATAAAACTAAGTTCGTTGTAAAGAATATCACGGTTACGTGTTTAGAAGCTGTAAAATTAAGTTGACGAACAACTTACGACCGGAGTGAAGGAAAGGGTAGGCCAAGTATATTATGTTTATCGTACGACGGTAGAACGAAATTTTAAAGTTTGCGGAAGTAATTTTGGATGTTAATATCTTGGAATGAAGTTGAGTATATTGAAATAACATTGAACTTTTAAAATGTTCTGGGTATTTAGATGATGTTCTCAAGTAATGTTTTCTGAACTTTGCGCATTACGTGTGGACGGATAAGGTGTATTTTTAAGATAGCGTTTAATTTATTATTTTCTGCTCATTAAAACATGAAATAATACCAAACCTTCTTAATTTCTTGTTCATCACTTTCAGTTTTCCAGCTTACAATTCAGTCTGAAAGTAATCGTTTAATACATTTACACTATTTGCGTTAACTCTAAACTACAGAAACATAAAAAAATACTATAAGTACTCCTTTTTTTTTCTTCACTCTTTGCCAGACGCGGTTTGTGTTATACTCCTTTAAAGGTAGGTTAATTGAAATGACACATGTCAAAAAGTCTCACATAGTGCTGCCGATGAAATCGATTCACGTTATTTATTTATCGACTGAATGTTTGGTTGATAAAGTGTTACGGTGGCCCGGTGAGGAAATCTCTCTTTTTTGTCATATTACTACGCCAATGTAAGTATTCGAACATATAATACCTACTTAAATTCGTTTTAGTTCTACGTTCTACAAAATATACTATAAAAATAATATAGCCTGTTGATATATATTATTACGATGCTTACAGCTATGATGTACTAATAGATAAGATAGTAATTGTGAAATAGGCTTTGATGAAACCTACTTATATTTTGTATTTGAAATATTTTATTTTCGGTTATGAAAAACAATCGATTTACCACATCCCTCACACTTTCGTAAAGATGACGACCTTTGTCACGAGGAGATGGAAAATCGTGTGTATTTCTTTTGTAATAATCCTTGCATATTGCAGTTCAATTTTAATGTTCATATTATACCTTTGTTATTTTTAGTACATTAATATAGTTGTAATTTTACTTGCAAGAAAAGCAACGATTTTATGTTTTGCTAAAATATTATTTTACCAGACGCTCGTACAAAGTGGAGTAGTTTCGGATCGACAGCTGTCATTTTAATCAAGCTACATTTAAAGGAGTATAATAATTTTACTATTAGTCACCAACATAAGGGCACTAGAAAAAGATGTTTAGGCGAGAGAATATTATGACATTCAGGTAAAACATAAAAATTCCGGCACTAGTCCAGTCCAGACTTTTTAATTGCGTCCAACCAAATTGGCAATGACTCACTTTCTGCCAAATAAGGCGTGCCTTCGGCAAACAGGCGGTCGCGACAAATGTGCCGCACTTGTTGCTATACCCTAATTTTAGATTCGACGTTTGTGTGCGTTCAGCGTTGTAAATACACGATTTTGTTTGCGTATAGCCTGTTAGTATTAGTGGCCTGAATCGATGAAATGAGACGGATTGTTCTTAACAAGTGAAATCGTGTGATTTGGTCTTCTCCCTATTATAAGACTATTTTTCTGGTTAAATATAGGTAGACCTCGCGTGACTTTAAATGTCTTACTACTAGACCCTTTTCTAAAATTTACCTTGAGATGCGTCTCTCAGTTCACACCCTCGTCGTGCCTACCCACTGCATTTCTATTTCCATTTCCTTTTATTGTCTAACAGGCAACTCTAACTTCTATTTTTTATATTCTTTAGATTTTTTATATTCTTCTAACTCATCTGCTCTCTTATTCATAAACGTTCCGTAACTTAGTTAATTACTAGAAAGTGTTTTGTCTCGTTTTCGCGCGTTACATCCTGCGTCAACGAGAAGTTGACAAGTAGTTTAAAGCATAGATTATCTTATTGAGCATTTATGAATAAGGGGGCTGATGTTTAGTGACGACAAGGCGAATATATTTACGCTTAGCGTAGAATAGGGATTACCCCCTCAAGTGCGGTATAAACTGGAACTTTAAGAATCATCTTCATAATAACAGTCTACTTTTATACCAACACACTAGAATAGATGATAGGACTAAGTAACTCTTCTGCGAGTGGTTTGGGTTGGCACCACTGTGCTTGTGAAGTCTGCCGCCAAGCAGTAATGTGCAAGCATTACTGTGTTCCGGTTTGATGAGCAGAGTACCCAGTGAAATTACTGGGCTTATGAGACTTAATACCTAATGTCTCAGGGTAGCGAGCGTATTGAAGTGCCGCGCAGGCCTTTGTTTCAAAGTTCTAAATGGCACTGAAATTGTTAAGGGCCGACGTTATGCTTCCATCACGCAAATGACCGGCTCGTCTCGTTACCGAAGAGCACATATAAAAGAAGTCTCATTCCTGACATGATACGGTATTTGTTACAATACCATAGTCCAAGTGAACTAAAGCCGAAATTCGGCATTAAAGTTACCGAATAAGCCGTCTCAATCCTTCCAACCACACATATAGAACTTTTATTCGGCCTTGTATAATGCGATTCCCACGGTTCACTTATTTGCTGGCTCTTAAGCTTTGCCTGTGTAACAGAGGATTTGTGCTGGCACATTAGTTACATCACTTCCTAAAGAGAGATAAAATTCAATGATCATGTTCGGTTTGATCATGATTTTAGATATGCAACATCCATAAAAATGAGCGATAGTCAAATATACTATATACGAGTATAACACGTCAGGAGTTAGGACTTAAGTAAGGACGGATTTATATTCAGCAACGGCACGCTCCACCCACTGTGATTACTAGGTTAGGTTAGGTTAGGTTATAATGTAAAATATCTGTGTAAAGTATCTTTGCGATCGCAAACACCGGGTTCATATACCTAGTACCTACTAAAACTAAGTTCATAAGACATTTATATTTTATGATATTATGATTGTAGAAGAAAGCAAAAATTTAATTAATAAATTATTCAACTCCGACCCATTCACTGCTAAGTGTTGGTGGCCACCATTCGTTCAAATTCAAAACTATTCATATGGGCTCCACTCACGAAAGTTAAGTGTCCGTTCCAAATTGTTATAGGTCGACCAAGAAGGGCAAGAAACTCGTCCGCGTTCTTTTTTAATGTTCTCGCCACTCTTCCCGGTCATTTACATGTCTCATCTGCATAAGTCAAAAATTGTTATAAAGGACTGGAGATCACGTCATATATACTACCATTCAGGTGACTTCTCTCACTTCTCTCATTCTTGTAATTTTATTATATCAAGAATACTATGTACCCATTCGAATTCGATTTACAATTTAAATCGATGCTAAATCGAGGGAGAACCGCTAGCAAATGACGTGGAAAACGGCCCAACTTTGGCATAATATATTATGGTACTCCATAATATGTTAGATCATTAAGCGTTATATTTTTCCCAACAACAATATTTGATGTTACAGCTTTTGCATCTTGACATGTGGTGCATGCGAAAAAATCTATATAAACTTTGAAGCCGTTACGAAGTATATAGTTTTAGTGTTTGAATTTTTTTGTTGAAAGTTAAAATTTCGGATAGGCAAATACCGTATTCAAAATTTCCTAGAATTTTGAACCCGTGAATATCGAAATATTGTACCATCGTATTACTATCTGAGCAAAAGCTAATAAATCCATGTTTAGCTTAGGTTCTTGTCCAGCAAACGATTATGCTTTTAAAACAATAACATGTTCGAAATAGCATGTTATTCTATTTCTAATCTGATTAATATATTTCTAATCAAAGATTTCAGTAATAGGTCAGATAGTAATATTGCCGAAATATCGATTTTAAAAAACTCAATTGTAATGTATTACCAAAGGCAAACCAATATTTTATGGAGGAAGCCTATTTGTTACTACAATAAAATTCCTAAAGCATTAACTGAATTACTACAAGGAAAGTTAAAACGTATAGTTAAGAATGTATTCACGAGCAAAGCGGTGGTACCAACACATCCGGGCACTCGTAGAAGAGTTAGTCCTACCACATAATTATATGTATACTCTTTATTCACACCAAATAAAATTTACAAAAAAAAAATAGATTCACGGGCAAAAGTATAGCGGACGGCGGCTTGTCTAAAAGTCACTCGAATTCTGTGCAAAAACAGTTAATGTGGTCATAAATAACAAAAAACGCTAGCAAAGCCTTATGCCGTAATAATATACTAAAATGAAGTCCATACTTTATCAGATAATCTAATGCCGAATTGAAAAACTTATATGGAGCGTAAATTCGGCTTCGGCTCGCGGTTTCCAAATTCGCTGATAATTCGCACGAGCGAGTCCGAAATTCAGTTTCGTTGCGAAGTATTTCTTATTTGAGATGTAATATCTATTTTAAGATTTAAATTGTTAGTTAGTTAAATGCGTCTAAAATAATTATAGAATATACGCAAAATATATACGCAAGTGCCTCACCGGACCTAGCGTTTCAAAGGGCATTATGTTTACCAACAGGCCTTGTACTATGAAAAGTAAAATTATCAATAATAACTTTGTAAGAATATTCAACTGCCTTACTTAGATACATTTTAATAAAATTTGCGGTAAAATGTGCTCAAAAAGTTCACTTTCTAGCACTCTGTTACACTGTGACGCTGACGCATAACCTACCCTCTTTCCACAAAACAGAGCTCTCTGTTTTGTGCTCATTCCTATTTCTATAATTTTAAAAAGTAAGTAATGAACTTCATAAACGCACTGTGCCATTACCAAACATAATCAGGCCGCCTCTTACATTAAAAACTAGGGAAATATGACCAAAAAGTAACTTACTGTAAAGACAGTGGCGCCACTATAAAGTGTCAACATAAATTGGTCGCATGACCAACGTAATCAGACACACCTCGTAGCTGAGTACTACGAAAATTACGAGCTAAAGTGAGTTATTGCAAAGAAAGTACCGCCGCGATCGAGTGTCAGAATAAAGTGGTCGCTTTTGCGCGGGAAGTCGAGTCGTACATTTACGGAGCATGATTTAAATACTGAGTCGCCATGTTTTATCTTTATCTAACATCTCTGGCACGTGACGGAACGAAGCACGACCGTTCAGACTTTAAGGGGCTAGGACCGCCAAAACGACTACTTTCTCCTCCTAAAACACCCACACGGCTTGGTTTAACGACTTGAAAAAAATACTACCTGAATGATCAATTCAAGGGCTTTAATTTCACTGTTTGATTTTTTTGTGTTACCATTACTTATGGCTTGAAAAAATATTTAACAGCATGATGTTTTAAAACTATTTTCCCTAAAACTTCTAAATTACTTAGACGTTTGGAATTAATTTTACACCAAAAAATAAGGAAGAAAATTTACTTTAAACTGGGTGTTTCTTTTGTAAATCAAGCAACATTTTCTCAAAGAAAATAGCAAAAAATCTATTTCCAAACGTCCAAGTCTTGGAGGTGCTCTGCGCGGGCGCGCGCGGCAGTCGTGCGCTAGCTATCAGACGGGGAGGTTGTGTCACTCGTTGATCCGCTCGCGCTGTCCGCCGACTACGTGCATTTGTGTGTGTGAATGACAATCGACACAAGTATTTGTCTATTCGTGTGGGTTTGAAGACTAGCGTCTAGAGGGAAATCAGATAGGAACTATTTATATTGTGTGTGCGCGTGGACGCTATATTTATTATAGTATATTTTGAGTTACTTTTTTTTATTAGGACTATTTATATTGTGTGTGCGCGTGGACGCTATATTTATTATAGTATATTTTGAGTTACTTTTTTTTATTAGGACTATTTATATTGTGTGTGCGCGTGGACGCTATATTTATTATAGTATATGACGGGGCGGCGAGTCCAGGGGTCTTTTTAAAAACGGTGACGTCACCACCGGTGACGTCAACATCTTCAGCATCATGGTGACCGCTCACCCCTCGTAGAAAGAAAACACGTAGAAGCTCGATTTATCTCAACCATTTATTGCGGCAAAGTTATATGGGAGATCTGAACGGTCCGACGGTAGGCGCAATACTGCATTTTCCAACAGTCGGTCGCTCGTATTTATAGCAAAACAGATTGTGACAAAGAATCTTTATAAAACTTGTTAGATCTTGTCATTCTACTTTAGATTTTAATCTTCAATTGAAATTCATTACTTTTTATTAACATGGGGCCCAGGAGAGCACTCATGATAGTTAAAATAAATGACTCTAGGTGCCCATTCCAAGTAATAGGCCGTACAAGAAGAACGGGCAAGAAACTTGCCGGCAATCTTTTAAAAAATGTGTTTACAGTGAATTTGTTCAGTTTAACAATCATTTGTCTAGTTTTAACAATTCAATGAGTAATTAATGGTTCACAAACATTAATTAGTTAATCAAAGTTTAAGTGAAATTATTAACAATCCAATGAGTAATTTATGGTTCTAAACGCTTATTAGTAAACCAAAGTTAACATGTTTTGATTGTTGTCATTTTACACCGTCCATGAAGCTCGCCTGTGACGTCATTGCTCCGATACGGCCATTCTGATAGATGGTGCGTGCTCTGCACCAGTCCAGTTATGTTCTGAAACAATGAGACGTTTTCTTCTGAGTTTGGTATCTGTAAGCAACCACCGTTGCTTGCAGTTAAGTTTGCAAGAGTAATAGTTTGCATTCTTAAGAGAAAAGAAAAATATTTTTTTTTTGTTGTTCTTTTTCTTTTCTTTTTCTTTTTGCTTTCTTTTCTTTGATCAATTATCTTTACAGTGAAGTTATCTAGTTTCGACAATCTAATGAGCAAACTATTTAGTTAATCAAAGTAGGTAAACATTTAGTTAATCAAAGTAGGTAAACATGTCATGTTTCCTATTGCCCTGCTCAACACCGACCACCGTAGACGTAGCCCGCTTCGCGCCGACTCGGCCATTCTGACAGGTGGTGCGCGCCCTGCACCAGGCACGGTGTTTCTTAAAACTAGAAATTTGGTTTTGAGGTAGGTACCCGTACACCGGTACACTAGCTGTTAACTTTGTTTCTCATCACTGCATAAATTAAGCTGCATTGCTTATTTTTCAAATTGCGAAGATTTAATTTTATGTTAGAGTGAAACAATATTCACGTAACAAAATTATCAGCCAACTTTTAGTAGGTACTTTCTTAATAATATTCTGTAAACACAACAGTTCACATGCAAACATTCACAGTTAAACTTAAATAAATTTGCTGTACAAGGGAATGTGAGTAGCAGTAGTTTGCCAATGCTCCACGCATTATGGCTTTGATTTATTATTGGTTCAATGCAAATGCTCCACGCATCATTGCATGAATAGATTTATTATAGGTTCAATGCAAATGCTCCACGCATCATTGCATTATTTTTAAATTCTCGTAGACAGGGATGTTGCTGTGGTCTGGGCGGTCTTGTACGCCGTGGTCCACAGAGGCTCTAAGGGAAATGGGAAAGGACGATGCTGTGGTCTAGGCCTTTAAATGGCCGTGGTCCACAGAGGCTCTGAAATCTAGGAATTGATGCTGTGGTCTGGGCGGTCTTGTACGCCGTGGTCCACAGAGGCTCTAAAGGAAATGGGATACAGGTTGATGCTGCGGTCTGGGCCTTATTGTTATGACCGTGGTCCGCAGAGGCTCTGAAAAAAGTAATAAAAGAAAAACGAACAACAAACACGTTATAGTAATTATAAATAGGTCACAGGTAATTGATGCTGTGGTCTGGGCGGTCTTGTACGCCGTGGTCCACAGGGGCTCTAAAGGAAATTGGAAAGGACGATGCTGTGGTCTAGGCCTTTAAATTATGACCGTGGTCCACAGAGGCTCCGAAATAATAAAACAATAACGAACAACAAACACGTTGTTACGATAGTAATTATAAATAGCTCACAAGTAATCGATGCTGTGGTCTGGGCGATCTTCTACGCCGTGGTCCACAGGGGCTCTAAAGGAAATTGGAAAGGACGATGCTGTGGTCTAGGCCTTTAAATGACCGTGGTCCACAGAGGCTCTGAAAATGACAAAAATGGAGGGGATATAAGGAATAAAATGATTTGTACAGTCTTAAAGACGATTCAAAATTATCAGGTTTAACAATTCGGATCCCGAATCATTAATCGAATATCACTTATCTGTAACATTCCTCGCGCAGTTTTGGAGCACAGGTTCACTTGCTGATGACTAGTGGATGAGCCCACTTTCTTGATGACCGAAGAAGCCATGTGTCACCATCACATGTAAAGCGCCAGCCTTTTACCGCACTTCTTGCGCTGTTGCTTAGGCATCAGATGATAGATGCAGCAGTCACATGAAACCATAATAAAAATGATTAGTAGGCGTAGTTGACTTATCAATTCCCGACTCACACAGTACTAAATGAACACATCGCGCTGTTGCTAACGCCGCGAATTTATGAAACAATCAAACAATGAAAGTTCAGTATATTCAATGAATTTTTGTAACTACCACATCGCGCATTTACGTATACCGGAATAGAAGTAACACTATGAACGCAAACGCTAGTGGCAAACGCGTTTTAGAATTAACTAGCATACACACAGATTCACAGGAAAAACGGTAATAGTTTTCCAACACAAACATCGAAGTTCAACTTAAACCAAACAAATCAAACTTCACACTCACTACACAAAGCTTAACCCGAATTAAGAGTTGTGATGTCGATTAAAGAGACTGCCATACTTGAAATGATTTGGCGGCCCTTTTATTTAGTTGGTCAAAATAAGTTTAAATTAAATTAGAATGCTTGTTGTGACTTACAACTCACTTTCACAAATTCACAAGACCGATGAGCAATAATTTCAAACACAATAATCAAAATCAATTAAAAGAAGCGACTTTTCTTAGAAAATCGTAGGTAGGTACCTCGCGGGTAACTCGTGATAAATAGTGGGTAGCACACAGATAACTCGTAGATTTTTGGTATTTGTGGGTATCTCGTGAAAAACTTTTAAAATAAAACTCAAGAAACTACGAAATCTCGTAAAATTAGAAGTAATCTCTTGGATTATTTGTAAGTTGTAAGTTGCGTTTATGCGCATGCAAGTCTAAAGTTAAAATATGGTAGAAAAAGTTACGATTCACCTGTATTCTGATGTCATGTCTCCATCGCCTTTTTCTTGGTTTGGTTGCACGTGTTGGCCCGTTCGTGTTGATACCACGGACGTGGCTGGTGTGTCAGCATAATCTTCAGGAGTTGGTAGTGATGGGTCATCTGTCGCCAATACGGTGGTGTGTCAGCATAATCTTCAGGAGCTGGTAGTGATGGGTCATCTCTCGCCAATACGGTGGTGTGTCAGCATAATCTTCAGGAGCTGGTGTCTGATGTAGGGACCTCTGCTGCGACTGGGCTCGGCTGCATTGCCCATTTGTGCTGGTCCTTCAGGTGACAAGCGGGTGAGAAGGCTAGGATTGGAAAGCTAAGTTGTTCCGTTCCAATCCCACTCCATCTGTGCTGGTACTTCAGGTGACAAGCGGGTGAGAAGGCTAGGATTGGAAAGCTAGGTTGTTCCGTTCCAATCCCACTTCTGATGACGGGGCGGCGAGTCCAGGGGTCTTTTTAAAAACGGTGACGTCACCACCGGTGACGTCAACATCTTCAGCATCATGGTGACCGCTCACCCCTCGTAGAAAGAAAACACGTAGAAGCTCGATTTATCTCAACCATTTATTGCGGCAAAGTTATATGGGAGATCTGAACGGTCCGACGGTAGGCGCAATACTGCATTTTCCAACAGTCGGTCGCTCGTATTTATAGCAAAACAGATTGTGACAAAGAATCTTTATAAAACTTGTTAGATCTTGTCATTCTACTTTAGATTTTAATCTTCAATTGAAATTCATTACTTTTTATTAACATGGGGCCCAGGAGAGCACTCATGATAGTTAAAATAAATGACTCTAGGTGCCCATTCCAAGTAATAGGCCGTACAAGAAGAACGGGCAAGAAACTTGCCGGCAATCTTTTAAAAAATGTGTTTACAGTGAATTTGTTCAGTTTAACAATCATTTGTCTAGTTTTAACAATTCAATGAGTAATTAATGGTTCACAAACATTAATTAGTTAATCAAAGTTTAAGTGAAATTATTAACAATCCAATGAGTAATTTATGGTTCTAAACGCTTATTAGTAAACCAAAGTTAACATGTTTTGATTGTTGTCATTTTACACCGTCCATGAAGCTCGCCTGTGACGTCATTGCTCCGATATATATTTTGAGTTACTTTTTTTATTAGGACTATTTATATTGTGTGTGCGCGTGGACGCTATATTTATTATAGTATATTTTGAGTTACTTTTTTTTATTAGGACTATTTATATTGTGTGTGCGCGTGGACGCTATATTTATTATAGTATATTTTGAGTTACTTTTTTTTATTAGGACTATTTATATTGTGTGTGCGCGTGGACGCTATATTTATTATAGTATATTTTGAGTTACTTTTTTTTTAGTTGATTACAATTTCTTCTTGCGTGCATCTCGTGTGTTACGTGTTAGGTACGTGAAAATGCCGCGGGTAAACTGGAAGATGAAAAATGCAAAACAAAGAGCAATACACATGAATATGGTGGCTAAACTTTCCTTTGTGGACCGTCGATTTGGAAGTTCACGTTTTTATAGTAGTCAGTACTCTTAGATAGAAAGCTTTTTTACAAATTTTGAAGTTGCGGAGATTCACGGTTTACGAGATATAATTTTTTAAAGTTTCGATATAAATTGGAAAATAATACGCCATTTGCAAATTTTTTATGGATAAATTGTCATGGTAGACGTCAAAGTTGACATTTACGTTCCGTTGATGCTAGAGGTGTATTTCATTAAATTTTATTTCTTATATTTTCTAAGATATAATTTTATTTTCAATTATTAAATTTGGTGTGTAATTAATGTGCACAATAACCGTGCTTTATTACACAATTACATTGATTTTTTTAATAAAAAAAAATAACGAATTTATGTTTATACTGCGGAATGGAACGTGAAGCGACGACATTTTGTTTTGTAGCGTCTTTTTATCTGTTTCTGTTAGTTGTCAGTGTCAGTCATCGTTTGTTGTTGTGTTTTATTCTCACCACATGAATATCCGAAAAATACCCAAAACCGAATCAGAGCACCCCACTTTCCACGTGGTCTTGTCTGCCCTATCCCTAGAGTGTATATAAAAAGGCGGAAGGGCTGCTCTTCCCGCAGCGCCGAAGCTAGGGCGGAGTCAAACTGTATTCAAAACCGAATCAGAGCACCCCACTTTCCACGTGGTCTTGTCTGCCCTACCCCTAGAGTGTATATAAAAAGGCGGAGGCGCGGAGGGAAGAGCAGCCCTCGCCCGCCGTGACGAAGCACGAGTGACCGTGCTTCGGCACGCAAGGGCGGAAGGGCTGCTCTTCACGCAGCGCCGAAGCTAGGTCGGAGTCAAACTGTATTCTAACCTCAAAACTTTAATCATGGGTATCTTTATAACCATGGGGCTCCGCGGGGTGAGGATGGTACAGGGGGGGTAGCTCTCCTCCCCCTACCCCCTCCCTCCTCTCCCCGCCCCATAAATCGATGTATATTTATGGAAAAATGTAGTCTAACCTCAAAACTTTAACCATGGATATCTCCATAACCATGGGGCTCCGCAGGGTGGGGATGGTACAGGGGGGTATCCCTCCTCCCTCCCCTCCCCCCTCTCCCCCCCTCCCCCCAAAATCGACGGTCCACAAAGGAAAGTTTAACCAATATGGTAATCTAAGTACCTTCCTCTTTTTATTTGTATACTTGGAACGGGCGTATAAAGAACTTTAACTTTCATCAGCGCTCTCCTGGGCCCCATGTGAATCATCAGCCGGAAAATGTTCGCTGCTGAACATCAGCCTCCCCCGTGAACGGGATATTTAGCCATAATACAACACGCTTGGCAAGGGTCTTGGTGATCGCAGCAGATTATGATATTGTTGTTGAGCCGGCAAACTGTTGCCCATTCACTGGATATTCCCATAGCTGGGTCTTACGGTACCCACGGGAAGAGATGGGGTGATACAGTTCTTAGCCTGGCTATTGAACGATCAATGAATAAATATTTAAAATTGAAATACTATCGAAGAATTTGTAATAGTGTACCTACGTACCTCTAAAATGTAAAATAACCATTGCACGCATTGTAAGTAGGTACCTACTATCTAGGTGAATACTGAATACTATTTTAATTTTGCATTACAATAACTAAAATGTAAAATAACCATGGTACGCTAAGTACTACGCTACGTTACGTACGTACGTTCTATCTAGGCGATTGATATTTTAGCGTTTTCTAGGTACTTTCCTACTATCCGATTAGTAGGTAATAATAACTTACATGAAAATTAAAGTATTAGCTGTATTCAAAAAGTAATTTTAAATATATTAGGGTTATATTAGGCCCATTCGCATCGTTTTAAACCCTTCCAAAATCAGTCAACATCCCAATTGTAGGCAAAAATGCTGTGCTTGAGCGGGTTCTTCTGTGCTTCCGGGTGTTCTATGACGTTTGGTTGTACGATGTCGTGGAAAGGGGATGCGCGGACCGCGCGGGTGAAGTGCGCTTGTCTCCGCCCATTCGAGCAAGGTCCTTGGGGCGTATAATGGTCTTAATCGAGGTGTATTCGAAAATGTGTTTTTAAATAAACATTTTTGTATCATTATGATTTGTTTTGCTATGAAGAATTGAAATAATAATGTCGGTAGACTCATGTTGTCAATTTGTATCCTTTTTGTATGGTTTTGGGTAGAACGCTGCGTAAGAATTAAGTTTCACTTGAGAATCTGTTAATAATTTAAATTTAGATCGTGTAAGAGTTGTAAGACAGTGATCAAACGCTCCAGTATTTTTTTCTCATAGATAAATCCTTCAAGTAATATATCTTTTTCTCTATTCACGTTAAGATCTGAATCGCAGGTGCGTCTCCATAGCTATTGGAATCGAATAAAAAACGTATGTAGAATTTGAATCGAGTTATCCTTTCGATGTGTTCCAACTTCCAGGGTTTATGAGATTATTTCTCCCGTTTGTCACGAAATACTTACACTTTGAGTATTGTGCTTGTGTAGTACATATTACGTATGACATACTTATATCAGGGGCCTTACCGGCTAACAATCTCGTGTTCATTTTCGACTCCAACCCGATTAAGACCAGCGGTCGCTAGGTCTTCAGCTGGAAGGAATTGTCTAGGCAAAACAGCTAGGTAAGGCAGCTGTTTTATGTTTATGTAGTTTACTAGCGTAAGTAACGGAGATATAGAATTGTTGCTATGGCTAGGTACGCTAATTTTTTTTAACGATAATTTTACATATAGATAAACTACTATATTTCTATATGTTTTTCCACTATATTTCCAATAAAGATGTATTGAACTGTCAGTTCTAGGATTAGGACTAGTTTTTAAGAGTGGCTGCTAAAATACACTGATAGATGCTAGACGACCATATTAAGATGCTGTCATTATCAGTCAGCATAGGAATGAAAAAGAAGCAACTATTTCGTCACACAGGATTCGAGCGTGAAAAACCATGTAAAAAATATTTACCTGAAAACTAGTGGTCAATCGAAAATATAAAACAATTAAGTTTTCAAATAAAGTATTATAAGTTATTCTTCTTAATTTTATCAACACACTTTATTAAATACCAGATATACTTATTACTATATCTTGTTTTGCCATAAACTAAATAGATTTTGTTATGAATGGTTTCAAGCCTATTCGCCTTATTTGACTGTGGTCATCGTCTTAAGGGTGATAGCGAGTCAGGTAAACGCAAGAAAACGAAACGTGAGGCAATGTTCACGATTTTTTTCTTTCACAGAAATATCGAGAACATTGTAGAATTCGAACCTTCACTCTGCAGAACGGTGTGTGAATTTATTACCAAGCCTCATGCCCAATTTTACTGACTAATTTTACTTACTGCTCATCAAACCGAAGTACAATGCATTCACATTACTGCTTGGTGGCAGACTAAACGAGCAAAGCGTCGGTATCCACACGCAGACGAACACTTGCAAAAGAGTTAGTCATATACAAATAAATAAAATTGAAGTGTTTATTTGTAATATCAAAATAACAGCTTTTCACTAAATGCATATGAAAGTATTATACCTATAACAAAAACAGAATTTTCAATTTTTTTTCTTGTCTGTCTGTTCCGGGTAATCTCCGAAACGGTTGGATCGATTTTGACGGGACTTTCACTAACAGATAGCTGATGTTAAAAGGAGTAACTTAAGCTACTTTTATTTTATAAAATAATTAGGGTTCCACGCAAAAAAATAAAACCCATGAAATCCAATATTTCTGCGCTGGTGAAACCGCGGGCAGCAGCTAATCCAAACTAAAATGGAAATGGATTTATCCAAATATCTGCCTAAAATTCTCTACCTAGCTCGTTAGGCCGCAACAGGTGCGATAGGTAGTGCGTATTTTTAGACCGACGTTTATTGGATTTTCTATCATTGGTTTTCTATTCGGTTTTACATTTTTAGTGGAAATTCTATTGAAATATTTTCAATCCAAATTCCAATTATTTTCAATCAAAGTGATTTTTTTATTTTAGAGATTTTTATAGTCTCTCTGGATTTTCCTCCGTACCCTTAAAAGCAAACTCCAATATAACTCGACCCAGAGCTATTCCAGTCGATCCATGTTACCACAAAAAACAACTTTTATACGCCTCTAGCTTATACAGTGACTAAAGATAATCGTCTAAAATGATTAGAATTGTCACAACAGAAATGAGTTAGACAAAGATTACACACTAATTAAATCAGATTTGTGATTGCTTATATTTAAACGCGCGTCTAAGGCATGTTTAGGAGTTAGACGCTGTTTAAGGTGCGTTTATATATTTAGTTATTTTTATCAACTTGAGAGTCTACACGGGCGGGCTACCTCTGCCGCCAAGTTTTGATTGCTCTAACGTTAAAAACAAGTAAAGGCGAGTAGCACAGAGTGGAGTTTCGTTGGAGTTTCATTTTAAGGGTTCATTTTTGTGATAGATCTTTGTGTTGCGATTTTGTATGTAGGGAATCGTAGTTCCGGGGTTTAAGTGTGTAAGGTTTAGTTGTTAGTTACAGTCGAAAAAACAATATATAAAGTAACAGTTTCATTTTTGTTTGTCTTGGGCGGACATATTTATGTGCGGGTAGCGATATGTGTGAGCAAATAGTCCCTAACTAATTCCGAATTGGGTTTCAACAATTGCGTCGGCCGATGGATTCCAAATTCAAACAACCATTAGATTCGAACGAAGATCGAACCGCTAACACAAATAGAAAATTAATAAAACATTCCGAGCGAGAATTATTTGCGGGGAAAAATTAATTAGTTTCCTAAGAATTCCCATTAAGTTGCGCTCGATGTGAGCTTCGAAATTTGAGTTCCGTCATTCTGAAAAAGAAGGTTTTTCTTTTGAGTACAGCTGGTTAACCGTGTTGGCTATGCGCCATGTTTTTGGAGCATTTACGCGCAATGGATCTAGTGCTCGTTGAAGCTGTGGTCGGTATTTTATCTCTATTTCATGTTGCTATCTCTTTCCAACACTCTGAAAGGCTTTTTTTACCCGACTGCCTTAAGGAAAGGAACGTAATGTTTTTCGAGCGTTACATACATACGCTCGAAAAACATTACCTTCTTTCGTCTATTTCTTTGGGACACTCAGCAGCCTAAACGGTCAGAATATTTGATTTATATTGACCATAATATTGATTATTTTTCTTTTCAGTTTTTAAGACGCAGCGGTTTTTCGTTTTTGTTTTTGTTTAGCTGTATATTTTTAACGGAATTCAAAAAGGAGGAGGTTTTCAATTCGGTTGTATTTTTTTTATCTTATCTCGGATCTCCGTCATTTATAAACCGATTTGGTAAATTCTTTATTTATTTGAAAATCAGATTAACCACGTAGAAATTTCTTCAGAATTAGTTCAGTAGTTTGTCACTGAAGTCGGTTCTTCGCTTTTAAAGCAATTTTACTTGTTGTAGGTACTTAACAATTTCTATGCATAACTTAACAAAAGTTCGTTCTTATTTCACAGGTAAGTCAGCTGTAACAACCGGATCCGAGTCTGCAGGCGTATGTAAATTTGAAATATACCAATATCTGCCGATATAAATTTTTGTATTTCGTAAATATTGAAAAACACAACAAATCGCGCTGAGTTCCCTCCCTACATTCAATTATAAAAACGCTTTGAACGACCTTTTTCGTATCGGAACGCGTTTCGTAAATTCCTCATTATTTTACCGCCGCAATAGCATTCGAAATTTAAAATTATTGTTCACGCCAAACGGAATTCCGAATTTGAAATTATATCGTTCGTTCTTAGCTTAGGTGTTTACTCGCTATTCGATTACGTTAATTAATTTTCGGATATTCGAACTCTGTGGAGTTTGCGAATTCTTGATATTGTTTGTAAATTCGATGATACGAAGTTTTTCAAAGCAATTTTCAAGTTTACAAATAATTTTGTTTTTCTTTGGGCTTAATTAAAAAAATAGCTTATGTTATTTTGTATCTTTTTAATTAACGTTCGTTTCAAAGCGGTAAGTATCTACATAATAAGCTTAGATTATTTTTTCTTATGATATAAATAGCTCAAAATAATGTTTTCGAACCGTGAACCGTATTACATAAGGTACGTCTATACGTAAGGTAAGAGTAAGTCTTAGAAATTTCCATAACAAGACAAGTCAGACAACACAGGAGAAAAACGGCTCACCCGAATATCCCATGAATTCTGAAATTCTGTATATAAACCGAATGTATTGTGTAGGTACCTATAACTGGATATCCCGTGCATTCGTACGAAACGATTCAGCTTCTCGTTTCATTGTGCGCACTGCAAAGGAATTCTCTTCGACAAGTGATATAATTATTATATTGTTATCAAGCGATAGCGCAGAATAAGTAGGAGTACAAACCATAGCCAGTGTGTGACAAGTATGACAATTAAAATAAAAGAAAAAGACTTGTCGCACGAACATTTATTCGCCTTTATCGATGTTGTATCCTTTGAATAGTTATGTTCCATGGTTGTACCATGACCATTATCGGTTATCGTTTTTACGTGTAGACCCTCCTCCCTAAGATATTCTTTGGTAATGAAACGTTTCTACCTTTGATATTGTTTATTGTGAAAAAAAATATATCTAAAACATACATATAGAATGTAGGTAATAAACATCTAAATAGAGTGAGATATATATAGTATAAGTACCTTTCAGCCCCTTTCTCAAGAATAAATGAAATCCAAAATGGATTCCCGTACTCCTTGTTCAAATATTGAATATATTAAAGACAAGTTGAGCGTGAAAGGTTCCCAAAATCCTTCGTATCTGTCATGACAGGTGGCGGAAACAGCTCAGCTGGGTATAGCTATATTTGTGGGGTTTAAGTTACGAACTTTTGAAGAGTATATTATATATTTATGTGAACATCCGCTAGTGTCGGTTAACACTATAAAATATATTTCATAAAGTTTTGAAGAGTAGTTAGTGAACTTACTGGGCCTATGAGACAATGCCTAATGTCATGGTAGGGAGCGCAATGCAGTACCGCGCAAGCCTTGGAGTTTCAAAGCTTGAGTCCAATTGCAATTTGAGGTTACGCTTACCATCAGGCAAACGACCAGTTCTCCTCAGTTTACTAGATTTGTATAGAACTACATTTCTGACGCGCCTTTCTGATGGCAAGACGAATTAGACGCATGCCAAGAAGGGTGGCTCGTTGGTGATTGTTTTGAGGTATTTGGGGAAGGCCTTTGCTTATTCGCAGTGGCACAGATTAGGCTAAGAGAAAGCATTTTTTCTGGTACATTCTACTTGAATTGAATGCAAATTTAGAAAATCATTCGACACTTAGTTGTGTGGACATTTAAATTGAAAATCTTGTATCTTGCACCAACTGAAACAATTTAAGTAAGCAGAAAATGAATATCCCTTTTGATACAACTCGTGCGGAATCCCGCTTTATTCTTCCATTGACACTTTAAATGTTTATTTTTCGCTAAATGAGATTATTAATCCTTTAGAGTTTAGAGTAAACAGACAAAAACGGTTCAAATTCAAATTCAAAATGCTTTATTCAAATAGGCCCTAAAGGAGCACTTATGAAAGTTAAAATAAATTACTCTAACAGCGGGCCCTGCAACATTCGTCTACCCGAATCACAGACTAAAACTAATGCTGTCTTTATCAGAACATAGTTCCGTTTCTGAATAGTCTTCCGGGTTCTAAGTTTTTATGAAAATATATTTATACTAGCTGTGCCCCGCGGCTTCGCCCACGTAGCCTAAGTTACTCCTTGTAACATCAGCTATCTGCTAGTGAAGCGGTTTCACCCGAGTTCCCACAAGAACTGTGCATTTTTCCGGGATAAAAAGTAGTCTATCTATGTTATTATCAGGTACAGAAACCATATCTCTGCCAAAAATCACGTCGATGCATTGCTCCATTGCTGCGTGAAAGAAGGACATACACTCTCGCATTTTTTATAGTAAAGGATTATAATTTTATATATATTAACTATTTATAAGTACATACTAATAAATATTTACATTTCAATAAAAAACTAAGAATTTATCAATTAAAAACAAAATTAAACAAAACCTTATAAATAAAAAACAGCATTAAGGTCGCCTTCTGCAGGTAGGGTGCCCAAGAAGCTGGCGACATTACCTCGCTGAATAGCTAAACTAATACGTTGACCGAGGTAAGCGCCAGCTCGTTGGTCACCTGTCACTTCTACTAAGCGTCGGGACAACTCCTTAAAAAACAGCTTCGCGTCTGGTCCCCAGGGGCCCATTGTCTCGACCCCAAAAGGAAGAAATATGTATCCGTCACCAAGGGATGCATATTTCCTCCGTTTAAGGATTTCCGCTGCTTCTGCTGCCGAACCCGCCGCCCTAGATGAGAATTGGACGTGAGAAGGCGCTAGCGTGTCGACACAAGTTGCGTCCCACACCAGTGGCCTCCCACGACTCCAAGGAATTAATGTCATACCATCAGGCCTCTTACCATCGTCACGTGAAATACCGTTCGGCTCTAAAGTAGCCGGCACGTTAACGGTGGTAAGGGCCCGACGTATGACATCATTCAAAGCGGCGTGACGCGAGAGACGCCCTGCACTGCGACGACAAGATAGACCGTGGTAGCCCAAATTGTCTACCTCGCCTCCACAGTGGCAGTGATGTGGCGTAGTCGTGGAGATGCCCAGACGCAAACCTACTGCAACAGTGAAACTAGTATTATTATTATAATTTTTGAATTATAGATTTAGTAGATCTTCACGAGATATTGTTTTTCGCGTTTTAGGTTGTCGAATAACGTTTTCAGTGGTAGTATATTTTTTTAAATAGGTTATAACATTGAATACTTTTGTTATGGAACATTTTAAATGATCAGCAAGTTTTGTATATGGGCAGTCAGGTTAATAAAGCGTAATTGTTATTTTTCTGGTGGATAAATAACAACTTTTATTTATTCCCATATTTTGAAATAATTACAATAAAAATAGCGCTTAGAACTGAGAAAACTTTAAAATTAATGACAGTAAAATACGCGGGAATCAAACAGAATGAAATTAGAATTCGAAATTTTAAAATATTGTTTTTTTTCTTTTGTTCCTAATTATTTGTCCAATGGCCAGTCTCATTGAAATGATAACTCCGTGTTAAATAATAAAAACAAATACATAATCAAGAACTTTAAATTATCTTGGAAAATTTAGTAGATATATGAAAGTCTATTAAATTACCAGTATCTTAATACCATAAATGAATAGGTACCAGTAAAAAAATACTAAAATAACAGTAGGTATTTTACATAAGTGCTTACAGCAGAAGTCGTTCCTGATTCTATAACCTCATCTGTATATTATTATCTCGATTTCAAACAATCGATTCTTCTGTCTCGATTTTTTTTAATTTAAAGCTTTGCAATCTCGACTCTTATGACTCAAAGAACGAGAAGATTAGTTTACTGCTCAGCTCAAATGTTATTCGTAAATCAAGAACGCCGAGCCACTATCCTCCAGATTCATTTCGCTCGTCAATGGCTGCCTAAAACACTGAACTTCAGCATCTTGACGAGCCAAACTTTCTTAATATTGAAAACTTTTGCTATCGCCGTCACTAACAGGCGTATTACGCCAGACTCCCAAATTTAATTGAGTCTGACTCAACTAGATTATCTTAATAACCAGCTCCTAAAGATATGAGGTCATCAGGATCACAACAACAACAGTCGTTTAAGATCTGGATCTAACTCTGAACGTAACTGCAAACGGTGCCATAGTATGCTGAGAATAAACACGCATGGAAACCGCATAGAGAAGCGTAACAAAAGTGAAGCCGATTTCACCAATACTACCAACAGTAGTGGCCAAATTCTGTTGTCACAAATGAGGCTAAAATTCAATAAGATTAGTTTTTCTCGATTAAGTATGAGTACTTGCTTTTGGATACGCGTAGTCTACATTATTTTCGATATTAAATTTGAACAAAAGCTTATAAAGGTAAATATTTTTATCTGTCTATAGTTTCTATGTATTTCATGACTAAGCTTCGCATTTTTCTTTCACAAATAAAATGTAAATGTACTGAAGGTTAAAGTAACAATGAACGGTATCAAGATACTGATTTTGTGAATAATTTTATTGTCTACGCGCAAAAATTAGGTACGCCTGGCTGAATAGCCAGCTGTCATTTGCATCAAGTATTCATTCAGAACGAACAAAAGGATGGATTGCATCAGACAAAAGACTGGTTGGTTAATAAACAAAAATATTTTCTAAATTTAAATTCCAGTTTAATCCAACCATGTTGGGTCGCACACACATCTGCCACGTGCTCAAAATTATTACTAAAATCATGCCATCATTACAATTTCATAACAATAATACAACCCTATTTGGATCCTTCTCGTTGCAGAAAAGGGAACAACTAAATCAGAGCCAAACTTTGTCTTCCACTAAAATCTAATCACATGACCAAGCCGTTATCTAGCATTTTGAGAAATTCTTCGATCATTAAAATCACAATTTAGCACAGAAAACTTTAGAAAAGCGCATACCTTGCTTGTACAATTCACGCACACAACTAAAATAAACCATCATTATAACATGAGTGTTACGTTACATACGTGAAACTATTCTTCTACGCACATCTATTCGAAGGCAGTGCTATATATTAAAGTAACAATAGGATAAAATAAACTGGGCTCATCCCTACGGAACCCTCGTGCCGGCACGTGACTCGCTCCTGATTAAGTGGTATGATTACTAACGCGCATGGCCAGTGAGACTCGAAATATTGGGTCTGAAACTTCGCGGAATGGAGGGTCAAGGGTCACTAAAATGATTCCGTTTTGTATGAAGTAATCATTTACTGCAGGTGTTTTTTATTACACTTGATCAACCAACAAACGTTTACTCACTCTGTCTCACTCTGTGTCAAGGTGTTGAGCGCAATGCAGTGCCGCGCAGGCCTTTGCATTTCAGAGTTTTGAGTAGCACTTGACACTGAAATTGTTATGGGCTGGCGTTATGATTACTGTCAGGCAATCGACTCTCTCGTCTCGTTATACAATAGTATAAAAACTTACATCCCTGCGCTAGGATTCCCTTTTTCGTAGGTGGCATAGACACACAGATACACAAAACAAACATCCATGAACCATTCGGTAAATCGATCTGAAGTTAGCGATATGTGCCTTTTATGTCAGTCACTCGTCTCGGTTCTCGCATTTGTTTTAGAAAAAAACTTGCAAGTAGGTACCTAGTTATAAAATTATTAGTTACTAAACAGAAAAGATATAATATAAATAAAAGAAATTGTCGTAAAAGTTTTAGCTACACTTACATTTCTTATATAATAAGATTTCAACCAATGTTAAGATTGGTTCATGCTTGTATTACTAGCTAGAAGTTGCTTTAGAAAGAAGGATATTTCATTATTATACGAAAGCAACTTCTATAATAATTTACCTTGAGCAGTTAGGAAACTTGAAAATAAACGTGGAAAATATGTAAATAATAACAAACAAAATAGGTAAATCTAATAAACAGCAATTGCAAACTCCATCATCAATCGTAATTACAATTCGGATATCTCCAAATATGCAATTCACCAACTGGTCAAATAGTACCCTTTCAAAATTCATCCCTAGCCCACGTGTCAAACAAATCCGCGAGATTGTGAGGGGCGCCGAAACCAATTTGCCTTTTGTATTCTATAAGCCCCGCTTTCACATCTACCCTCACTTTCGTACGTATCGCGCAATCAACACGAGTGACGGAGACGGTGATATGAGCAAAGCCGGATTGAGAGGGTAGGCAATAAAGACGTGTTTGATAGGAAATGGTGATAAATGTAGTACTGCAGGGTCCAGCCAGATCGAGTTGTTTTATTATAATTTGTAATAAAAAGTGTGCGCACGATTTTAGTAATAATTTTGAGCGTGTGGCAGATGCGCGTGCAGCATAAATTAAAGTAGAATTTAAATTTAGAAAAGAGTTTTATTATTGACCAGTCTTTTGTTCAATTTAATCCATTCTTTTGTTCGTTCTGAATGAATGATTGATGCAAATTACAGCTAGGCTATTCAGCCAGGCGTACTTAATTTTTGCGCGTAGACGATCAAGTGATTCACTAAATTAGTATATTAAAAACCTTGATACCGTTCATTGTCACTTTACTCTTTCGTACCTACATTTTATTTGTGAATGAAAAATTCAAAGTTTTATCATAGAATATATAAACTATACAATTCGGTATAAGTAGATCAGACTTAGGCCATTTGACGTTCTTTATGGATTAAAACTATAAATTACCCACTTTACATATCTTATTTAAGTAAACATGTATATATTTTGTACATGTTGTAGAATAATTTTTTCTACTACATGTTCAAATATTCATTTCGAACAATGGATGGACATCGTTACATTGTAATGAACTAGTTACAATATGTCCGCCGGTTAAAGAAAAAAATAAATTGAGTCAACGGCAAAAGGGCCCGTATCCAAGCACCCTTCACTCAGCTTGATGGGTGAGTAAGCAGAAAACAGCAACTGAAGCAAATTGCATCCTGCCCTGCCCATCTGTCGCTAGAAAACGTTCAGTCATTCATTCATAACTACCATTCTCACCAATTAAAATAGTACGCAAACGAATTTGGAACGCTGGCTAATAATTATTAGTGGCCAGAATGCGCGGGAAAAGTGACAGCTGAATTTAAAACAGGCACATTTTCCACTCAATTTTTTTTATTTAAAATGGTGGATGTTGCTACATTATTTCGATGTTTACCGTCCTATGTCTCGAAATAAACTAAATCATTTAAAACTTAGGACATTTTTTGGCTTTTTGAGTGGTGTTTTGATTGGCGATTCCATTTTTTTTCCGACACAACATTTAAAAAAATATAGTTGTCTAATGTGAAAACGTGATTACACATGTTACATTTGTAATTACTGTGTTAAGTAGATTAAAATGAATCAGTATGAGCAGTATATTTAAAAAAAATAATAATTATAAAAGCCAACATCGTCAAAGAATAAGCAAACGCCAAACCATATACGAAATAACGGTCCTAAATTACGTAAATAACTTATTATTAAATTAATTTCTCGAAAATCATAATCTCGCATGCAAGTGTAGCGACTTAAAAAAAATTCAACATAATGCGGTAAGCCGAACACGCGCCTCACCGAGTTAATGCGAAATATTCGCTATTCAACATGGGTTTTCATTATTTTTCGCTTACGTGCTTCAAAATTAATTTCAGATAGGGTTTGTATCAGTTCTCTTTTCCCCGGATAGTTTTATGGCGTGTTCTTGGCATGTAGAGTAGTTTTAGTATTCCGTACTGAACACATAAGTTCACTTATGCCTCCATCCGTCACTCTATCCCAACGCATTTATAGTCTGCAACGGTGTGACGTCATTTAACATAATTATGTATGTATGTTAATTATTATATTTACAAATGCAAAATTTATTTATTGTGTATAAGAATATGTGTACCTAATATGTGTACAAGAATAAATATAAATACAAGATAGGAAGTTGCATTCAAAAAAGAGACGTGACTTTAATTTAAAAGATTTTCATTCATTAATGTTGACATCAGCTCCCAAAGCTCCCAAAGGAACAAAAGGGCTGAAAAATTATTGTTTTTGTATTATAATTATTTATCATGTCAAAAATTAGGGGTTTGAATTTTGTAAATTATTTTCTCATATTTTTTTTCTGTTTTTGAGTGTGATGCTCGTCACAGTGAATCAAATTATTCCAACCTCGATCTTATGAGATCGAGAATATTATGATATTCAGTAGTGTTTTATTAATCTTATGGCAACCCTAGGCTGGAGGTTCGGATGGAAACGCTCTTGTATAAAGCATTGTGGAATATCAGCTTAATTTATTTTTTGCATGAAGGCGACCGTTCCCGTGCAGTTTTCGGCCGTTGCTAATTCTCTTTAGGAAGTTCGTTTTGTTGAATGTTACCAATTAACTTCACTTTAAGGAAACCAACTGGTGTTTTGGCCGTTCAATTTTATTCCATTAAATGTTGCATGTGGTCATAATCCATACAGATAAATAAAATTGAAGTGTCTGTTTGTAATATCAAAATAACAGTTTTTTACTAAATGCATATGAAAGTATATACGGTACCTATAACAAAACAACCATTTTTAAAATTTTTGTCTGTATGTCTGTTTGTTCCGGGTAATCTCCGAAACGGCTGGTCCGATTTTGACGGGACTTTCACTGGCAGATAGCTGATGTTACAGGAAGTAACATAGGCTACTTTAATTTTAGAAAAATAATTAGGGTTCCGCGCAAAAAAATAAAAACCATGTAATCCAAAATCTCCACGCGGGTGAAACCGCGGGGCAGCAGCTAGTGTGTTATAAATTTATTAGTTACCCTTATATTTATATTTTGGTTTAATAATATTTGTTTATCCTATTTGGTAACGAGACGAGCTGGTCGTTTGCCTGATGGTAAGCATAACGCCGGCCCATAACAATTGCAGTGCCGCTAAGAACTTTGAAACGCAAAGGCCTGCGCGGCACTGCAGTGCGCTCGTTACCCTGAGACATTAGGTATTTAGTCTCATAAGCCCAGTAATTTCACTGGCTACTCTGCTCATCAAACCGGAACACAGTAATGGTTTGCACATTACTGCTTGGCGGCAGACTTCACGATCAAAGCGGTGGTAACAACCCAGAGGGACACTCGCAGAAGAGTTAGTCCTAGCACTAACAAAATTAACACACTAACTAGCACTAACATAATTTTGGTGTTATAACTTAAATCGTCGTAAGCATTTCACTCGTCTCACTGAGTTAGTACATAACTCTCTTAAACTAAGGTATCAAGTTTCATCACTATTTCATGATATCTAGACTAAGCACTAAATTTCAATGTCTACATGTTCCAAAAATAAATTATTCACAATTTCCCAACTTACCTATACGCCTGCGTAATCTTTCATCTCGCTTTGTAGATAGTTTATATTTCGCCGCGAAAACTTTGAACGGAATCAGTACGATGTACGAGTAAAACCGCCGGCTTCGCTAGTCATGAATAATTTATAGTTACAAAAACTTCGGCTTATGCAGCCTGCCAAGTTAATAACGAATTCATCTGAACCAATCCATTTTGCTTGCGATCTGTTAGATAAAGTTTGTAATCCCGATCTTTGCTTTGACTTTTCTGGGTCTTTCGTACTCTTTGGTAACTTTCCATAAATATGAGTTCTATGTTCAAAGAGTTTTCATTCTTAAAAACAATTGAAGTTCAACCATTATTACAACGATTCGAAACATGAAATTCGAACTGATTCGGCGAGTTTTAGGGTGGGGCGTCGTATATCGATAAAAGCATGGGGTCGCTCCCCTCACTATTGAAATATCGATTGTAACACGATCATTAGGGCGCGACAGCCCACGCTTTAATGTCATGCCTTGTTTACACACGGCGACTCGAGTTCTGACCGTGTGATATCGTCAGTACAAGTTATTAAGTGTCGTCGAGTTTTAAGTGGCTTCACTAAGTAAGAGACATTTAAATGTGTTTAGGCGCACTTTGTTGAGCTTTAAAAAGCTTTGGAACCAACTATCGACAGCGACCTCAATGAAGAACTTCAGCCCTTCTATGTTAATGTTATAGGAAGTTCGTTGATTAGTGTGAGTATAGTTCGGTGATTAGTGTGATCATAGTTTTGTGCTCACTGTACAATCGCACAAATATTTTATTTTATAATACTAAATACACTGAATTCTACTTAGCTGGTATATAAACGTAATAGCGGGCCATTATTTATTATTTGTTCTGCTTAAATATCTTCCTATTTACGTAAGAAACAAATGCTGAAACAGTGTAACATCTCGAGTAAACCAACTCTGACTATATACATGATATATTGTCTACACGTTTACGCACTTACACTTATATTGTTATACCTCTTCGCCATGTATAAAACTAGTTGTATATGTCACAGTATAGATGAAAACAGTAACTGCCAGTGACTGTATATTAAGGACGTATTAAATTTTCTGTTTTGAGATGGTTCTTTTCTGCGTAGTTTCTATTTTTATAATAGGCCTAGTGTGAGTTTTGCAACAAGTTAACGCATTCTACAGCGACAGCATTTACGCGGATTTTGTATGAAGTTATGTACAACGCCCCTAGCGGCATGTTCATGAACCATCATCACGCATACTTTTAGTATGCCGTTTACTCAACAAACGCGGTGGTCGCGTAAATTGATTTTAACTGTGATACTCACAGTCGGCCTTCAGGTGAGATAGAAGTCAAAAGCGGGTCAACGAAAATAAAAAAGATACAGAGCATTTAAAACGTTCTATTAAATGAATAAGCTAATAAATATTAACTCAAGCCTATATTAGTATTAAGCTACAGTATTTTTTAAAATACTTAATTCTTTAAATTCAAAATTTTCTCTCATCTCGCTAATTTAACTGGCAATCGAAACAAAAACAAACCATCCTTACTGGTTTATTATGCCTCGTATATGGAGGTAATTTTTCAACGCTTGTTTGCGAGAATAGACTAAGGGACTTGCGGACGTTAATTTTAGAAAGGGATAGAACTATACGTAAGAGAGGATGCGAATGATAAAACGTGCACATTAAGAAAATTTATGTGTCTTCACTGCATCCCCATTGACACTCCCCCCCTCGCCACTCTCGAAGCCACTTGTTGTCGCTTAGGGATGACCGGCCACCAACCTCTTATTATAGCCTCTTGTTACCAACCCTCTGGTAAAACCATTCTCAGGAGTGACATCGAGGCACTCCTTTCGCTGGGGGAAGCTGTCATTCTGGCAGGCGACCTCAACAGCAAACACGTCTCGTGGAATTCCCACGTCACCAATACGAATGGTATGATCCTAGACGGCCTAGTCGACTCTATGGGCTTCGACGTCCTAGCCCCTATGTCCCCGACGAGGTACCCCGGAAACGAGGTATCCCCTCCCGAAGTCTTGGACATTGCGCTTCTAAAGGGTATAACCCTGCGGTTACGCTCGATAGAAGTGATCCATGAACTAGACTCTGACCACCGCCCCGTTCTTATGAGACTAGGCCCCGACCCGACCGACACCGCTCCCCCGACTAGGACTGTGGTGAACTGGACGAAATTAGGGGAAGCCCTAAAGGCGGCCAGTTCACCTGACTTGGACAAAATCCCCGACGACATCCAGACGGTAGATGACATTTCCCTCGCGATCGATGCGCTCAGCAGCCACCTCAACACCGCCGTAGGTGAATCCTCTAGGCAGGTCCCAGCGATGGACACCCACCGCTGGGCCCTGCCTGAGGATGCGAGAGAGCTGCTGACCGCAAAGAACGCGGCCATTAGGGCCTACGACACGACACCCATCGATGATAACAGGGTCACACTGCGCCGCTTGGAGCGTGCTGTCAAGCGGCGCTTTGCTGACCTGCGTGATCAAAGGTGGGATGATCTGCTTTCGGGGATCTCGCCATCTCACCAGGCTTACTGGAGGCTGGCGAGAGCCCTGAAATCGGAGACTACTTCCCTTATGCCCCCTCTCACTAGAGTCAACCTTCCCCCCGCGTTCGATGACGAGGAGAAAGCCGAATGTCTGGCTGACTCTCTCGGAGCCCAGTGCTCGCCCACTCTCGATCACGTTGACCCTGCCCACCTTCATGCGGTGGACAGCGAAGTCGAACGTCGCGCCTCCCTCCCGCCCTCTGACCCTCCCCTGGAGCCTGTCACGACCTCTGAGGTTGAGTCGATCATCAAGGATCTCAAGATTCGCAAGGCCCCTGGTGCTGATGGTATCAGCAACAGGGTAGTCAAGCACTTTCCCGCCTCCTTGGTGTTCCTCTTAGTCAGCATCTTCAATGCGGCTCTGAGCAACTGCCATTACCCCACCGCGTGGAAGTCTGCCGACGTCATCGGCATCCACAAGCCCGGCAAGAAGGCTACTGAGCCCTCTAGCTATCGTCCCATCAGTCTCCTCAGTACTCTGGGGAAGATCTACGAGCGCCTCCTCGTGAGACGTCTCTGGTCCCATGTTCGCGAACACAATCTCCTTCCCGACGAGCAGTTTGGCTTTCGAGCCAAACACTCTTGCGTCCAGCAGGTGCACCGCATAACGGAGCAAATTCTCGAGGGCTTCAACGCCCCCCGTGTAGCCATGAGGACGTTTGCCGTCTTCTTGGACGTGGCGAAAGCTTTCGACCAAGTCTGGCACAACGGTTTGATTTTCAAACTGTACCACCTCGGAGTGCCAGACCGTCTTGTGCGCATCTTACAAGACTTCCTTCGGGAACGAAGCTTTCGCTACCGCGTACACGGGGATCGTTCCTCCCCTCGCACCCTCCTAGCCGGAGTCCCCCAGGGCTCCGTGCTCTCCCCTCTCCTCTTCTCACTGTACACCAGTGATATGCCTCGGCCTGATCGCTCGGACGTGCACATCGCACTGTTCGCAGATGACACGGCCCTCTATTGCACCGGCTGGAGACCCCGCCTCTTGAGAGCCCGCCTCCAGAAGGCACTTACCGCTCTCGGTAAGTGGTTTCGGAAGTGGCGCATTTCCGTAAATCCGGACAAAAGCGCAGCAATGTGCTTCTCCGAGCAACACCGTGAGATCAAAGTCGACCCCCTGTCCTTGTTCGACAAGCCCATTCCATGGGTGCGCTCGACCAAGTACCTGGGAGTGATCCTCGACGATCGACTCAACTTCGATAAGCACATCACGTATGCCCGCAATAAGGCCGCCTTCGTCCTAGGTCGCCTCCACCCTCTGATATGCAACCGGAGTAAAATGTCGCTTAGAAATAAGCTGACACTTTACAAAACTTGCGTCAGACCCATCCTGACATACGCTTCTGTCGTATTCGCTCACTCCTCGTCCCTGTCACTTAACAGTCTTCAAGTGATTCAGAATCGCTTCATTCGTAGAGCAGTCGGGGCTAGCTGGTACCAGCGCAACCTCGACTTGCATTGCGACCTCGAACTTCCCTCCATCCTTCAGTACATGAAGGACATCAGCCGACGTCACTTTGACAAGGCTCCCCACCACCCTAACCCTCTTGTGGTTCACTCGGCGAACTACGTTCCGACACTCCCCCCTCCCCGTCGTCGCCGCCCTCGGCACATCTTGGGTGATCCGGACGATCCCATCGCGACCGCGGTAGCGGCCGTGCTGGGCTCGCCCGACGATCAGTCCAATCCTAGCACCAGCCCGAATGCTGGTGCAGGAAGGCGTCCAGCTCTCAGTTGCGGTATCGGATACCGAATTAGACGCAATAGGCATCGACCTCGCCGGCGAGGTCGATTCTTTGCTAGTTAGATTAGGGTTGTAGGGACCGAGCTTCACTCCGCCGTCGAGTTTCTTGCCCTTCTTCTCGATGGTGTAGGTTTTGGAACGAGGCAACTAGAATCACTACGAATTCCGCGAGCGTCCAACTCGCGAGAATTTAGCTTTAGCTAGATTAGGGCCCATCTCAAACGGTCGCACTCGTGCACCGGGGCCGTTCTCTCCGACCCCCCTCTCCCGGCGACGGCCCAAGCCGAGGTTCGTACCGCGTGATTCACCTCACGCGGTGCCCTTGAGCTAGTCGCCAACCACCACTTTGCTAGGGCTGAGCGCCTTCTGCGCTCTCCCGACGTTCGGTGACGCTGTAGAGGTCGCAAGACCAACAGCACGGTCCTATTAAAAAAAAAAAAAAAAAAAAAAAAAAAAAATTATGTGTATAGGGAGTACGCTTTGGTTTCTACAATATGTGTGTATCATTGGAAATGCTTCGCGATATGTTGGTTTGAATTAAGCTGGAGTTTTTTTATACCTTATAGGCTTACGTTTAAACAATATCAGACCTGCTGCTTTAAGGGCTAACAATCTCGTGTTAATTTTCGATTCTAAACCGATTAGAACCAGCGGTTACTAGTCTTCGTGTGGAAGAAGTTGTCTTAGAGTTATTGCTTCTTTCCGTTTTGTAAGAACATGTTTCCTTAATAACGTTCGTTCTAAAATGATAACCAGCGAAAATTCTAGACTATTCCTTCCAGCTGAAGACCTAGCGATCGCTGGTCTTAATCGGGTTGGAGTGGAAAACAAACACGAGATTGTTAGCCGGTAAGGCCCCTGCTGCCTTATCAGCAAACAATCTCGTGTTCGTTTTCAATACCAGACCGATTAAAACCAGCGGTCACTAGTCTTCGTGTGGAAGGAATAGTCTCTTACAAAACGAAAAGAAGCGAAAACTATTGACAACTCCTTCCACACGAAGACTAGTGACCGCTGGTTTTAATCGGTCTGGTATTGAAAACAAACACGGGATTGTTAGCTGATAAGGCAGCTGGTCTTAAGCAGAGACGCGGTCGACGATGAAGCACATTCGCGTAGAAAATACATATTCGCTCGCGAGTTAAAGATGTCCAAGTTATATCGATCGGCAAACAGACTCCGACAAGGAGTTCCACGTCGTTAGCGGTAGTACGTTTGGTTAATGCAGAAGCAATACTCTGCATACATGTAGACGGAATAGAATGTCCACTTATAGATGACGCTTCGCCGTTTGTCTGCGGATATCTGATAATGGAATGGGTTTGGGGTAACTAATTTAGATAGGTAAGGCACACTCGGCGAAATGTATCCGATAAAGTATCTATGAACATTTAATACTCGGATTTTCTATGAAACTATTTTTTTTTTTTTATGTTGTTTGGTAACGAGACGAGCTCGTCATTTGCCTGATGGTAAGCATAACGCCGGCCCATAACAATTGCAGTGCCACCCAGAACTTTGAAACACAAAGGCCTGCGCGGCACTGCAGTGCGCTCGTTACCCTGAGACATTAGGTATTAAGTCTCATAAGCCCAGTAATTTCACTGGATACTCTGCTCATCAAACCGGAACACAGTAATGCTTGCACACTACTGCTTGGCGGCAGACTTCACGAGCAAAGCGGTGGTAACAACCCAGACGGACACTCGCAGAAGAGTTAGTCCTCCCACTAACTAATGGACTATTTTGAGGTCATTGAATCGAAATTGATAGGACTAGGCAATTACAGACACAGATTTTTAGCAGTCTGGTATACCTAGATCGTCGCCAGCGTCGCCTATGGCGCACTAATGTTATAAATAAGGTTTATTTACATTTTGCGAATATATCATATATCTTTTTTAACATATCTCTTTCCAAATATTATGTCGACGAATATCAATACACTAAAAATTAATTTATTAAGAACAGATTGTAATTGCTCCCACTATTACTACTATCAAATAAATATAATATTTTACCAAAGGGAACTAGTGACGTCTTTAGTAAAATTTTAGTTAAATGTCCATACATCACGGAATTATGTTTGCACGAAACGACAACGCCGCAATGGCCTCTGCATAGCAACTGCATCAGTAACAAAATAACAATCGGTTAGTAATAATAAGCTTAAAAAAGCGTTCGTAATAATAATGCATAATTACGTGAAAGCAGAGCGCGTGCCGTATAATAAAGCTTTGGGGGAAACAGCGACAGCTGCGCCCGTCGTACATCTGCCGGGGGCAGCCCTAGCACTCACACATCATCAGACTGGCGTACCCACACTAAGGTTGTCACTTTTTGTTTCTTTAATTGGGATGTTGCATGAAATACAAAATACATAATATCTGTCGCTATACAGTTTTAAGAAGATTACATTACCACAATTAAAAGGAAATTCACAAAAAATATGTAATTTCCACATCTAAAAGTTTCCCAAATTCAACAATTTTTTTTAATCATCCATTACTAATTTAAACGATACCATCAGATTCTTTACATATTAATGATAAAAAAATGTATGACAACGCAGTTTTTCACGGCCAAATCAACAAAAGGCATGTTTTAGTGTGCGTTCAATTTGTATGGGTCGTTTTAGCGTTCATTAGATACGCCCGACTTTAACTCTTCTTTTGACGTTTTTAGCATTCGATTTTCAGTTTTTTCGATATAGAAAATGGAGTCAATATCCCTATTTCGTTGTATATTTGAGTATGAATATGGCGCATATTTATTATCTTTTGATATAACTAAGGGTAAAGAAGGGAAATTGTAATGTGCTTGCTTTATTTCGTTCGTTTTCTGTACTAAAAATCTTCTTTATAACGATTACTACATAGATTCTATGCGCGATGTGTATTATTTTATCGTTAACATACATTTATTTTCTTTCATACATCAGCTTTTTTATTTTAAACAAAGTTTTGCTTTTAAAACAGTGTGCTTAACGTACTGTACTCGTATTATTTTTCTCAGTGGTAATAAAGTTGATTGGTAGTACTTCTATTATGGGCAGTTGACAACCCTAGCGCGCACACACAAACTCGTTACTCACACTCACGCACACACACGCGCTTTGTAATTGTATGTATCGGGGTGTTGCCCCATTGTGTGACAGTCTCTGCTTTAGGGTGGAGCCAGATAACATTTTGTTTTTACTTGTTGAATGTTTTTGATGGATGAACGAAAATGATTGATTGAGACCCTTTAAGACTTGGCATTCGATTGTAGGGGTAATAGATTTCACGATTGCGGTGCTTTTTGTTTGGATTACCTGATTGTAAAAGCGTGAATTGTTAGTTGAGCGTTTTCATGAATAAAATCACTTCATTTGAACATAACTACTATGAATCTTTTAGATTATTTTGCGTTTAAAAACTGTGGCATACCTATTTGTGTCGTGTAACCTTTATATAGTTATATAGTTTACTTTCCATTAAATTTTCATTTGCTATTTTACCATACGAAATTTGACTCGATTTTCTTTCAAATTAGGCGCTCTTGTTTTTGATGATCCCCGTTCAAAAACAGGATTAGGGGTCGAAAAAAACAACAAACACTCAATTTATTCTGTCCCTTTAATCAAGCGTCCCCGTTGCGGAATTAGCAGGAAATTCGTGACAGCCAAATCCCTGCGGGGCCCTTGAATCCACAACCTTACCAGGTTTTTCCTGGTCTCATTAGCATAATGTTAGTTTAGAACGCACCAATAGATGTCGACCACATCGTCTCTTGACGTCAGGTGAGATCTATACAAATAAATAAAATTGAAGTGTCTGTTTGTAAAATCAAAATAACAGCTTTTTACCAAATGCATATGAAAGTATATACGGTAACTATAACAAAACAACCATTTTTAAAAT
This sequence comes from Crocallis elinguaria, assembly GCA_907269065.1. Taxonomy (NCBI): domain Eukaryota; kingdom Metazoa; phylum Arthropoda; class Insecta; order Lepidoptera; family Geometridae; genus Crocallis; species Crocallis elinguaria. Next base: position 9,724,994 of record OU026076.1, read on the forward strand.
TTTTGTCTGTCTGTATGGCTGTCTGTTTGTTCTGGGTAATCTCCGAAACGGCTGGGTCGATTTTGGCGGGACTTTCACTGGCAGGTAGCTGATGTTACAAGGAGTAACTTAGGCTACTTTTATTTCAGAAAAAAAATTAGGGTTCCAGGCAAAAAATAAAAACCACGAGATCCATTATCTCCGCGCGGGTGAAACCGCGGGCAGCAGCTAGTTGTTATATAATTGTATTGTTATCGCAGACTCTTATGATCCGAACTGGTAAGAAGTGGATTTTGCAACGCTCTGTAAGCATCTGTGTTTCTAGCGAAATTCTACTTCCTACTAATATTATAAATGCGCTACTACACTGTAGTAACATCCTACCTGTAAAACAATATAAAATCAGTTGCTAAATATTATTTTTACTCTCATTATGTTCTGTACTGGAATTTGAGTTGGAGTTAATTAAATTCCCAATGTAAGGAGCGTTATTATTAAGAACTAGCTGCTGCCCCGCGGTTTAACCCGCGTGGAGATTTTGGATTACATGGATTTTATTTGTTTGCGCGGAACCCTAATTATTTTTCTAAAATTAAAGTAGCCTATGTTACTCCTTATAACATCAGCTATCTGCCAGTGAAAGTCCCGTCAAAATTGGACCAGCCGTTTCGGAGATTACCCGGAACAAACAGACAGACAGACAGACAAAAATTTTACAAATGGTTGTTTTGTTATAGGTACCGTATATACTTTCATATGCTTTTAGTAAAAAACTGTTATTTTGATATTACAAACAGACACTTCAATTTTATTTATATGTATGGATGTCTATGTCAGTTGTTAGTCGCTCGTATAAAAGATTTTTCATATAACCATTCACAAATAACATTTATAAATTGAATTGTAGGTAAATATTTTACAGACTCGTGAATTTTACATATAATAATAAAATATACCTACCTCTACAGATTATGTTTTGCTTAGCTTAATAAGCTACAAAATTCAATAACTTTTTATAAGAATTTGTTATTTACCTGCCGTTATGTGATGTCAAAGCTGGTAACAAGCCAAAATGTAGCAGGAGAAGAATAGCTGATTTATACACAAATGTAAGGTTTTGTGACATGTATAGTGTAGGATTCCATATCCATAACTTGATATCTTTATTTTGTTTTCTTTCATTACAAGAAATAAAAAACTAATTGCGTTTTAAAAAATCTGACACTAATAATATAACGAAATAATTAATTCATATATATCTATCACTTCACTTAATAATATATATAATTGCATTTTTATGTATATGGGAGTTACCACTTTTCTTAAGAGCCAGTCTATGGAGGCAAACACATTTTTATAAGTAATCGCATAGTCACTTACTACTACGTCAGATACCTAGTATTCAAATATAGGCCTAATGTGTTAAAAATATTACAATCCATATATAAGCTTAGCGTGGCTCCATCTGCACTTAAATCAGGTTAACTCTGATAGAAACTGAACGCGCCATACCTAAATGACAACAAAAAAGGCAATCACGTAATCCATTTTTATCACCAGTCCAGTCGCAATCACTGGATCGATACAAACTACCTCCCTGACAAGTCTCGGTGCAATTCAATCAGTTAATGTACCTCGTACATGGCTTTTGGTTTTACAACTGGCAATACCCGGTTTTAAAGCTGTCTCGGTGATGTCTGGCAACATTGGGCTTTATAAGCTGTCGCAGATTTGAAACGACGTGTGGGACGGGCGCTGTTAAACAAGTCTTTGGTTTCTACAGTTGCATTAAGACAATAGTCTTAGTTTAAAGTAAATCTTAGCTTAAAGTAAATCTTAAATCTTAAGATAAATTATTGTAAAGGCTTCTCTTATGGTGAGTCTCTGTCCCCCGTACTAGTATATTAAAATTTTTGAATGGCATATATTTTAAGTTGAAATTACCTTACTTACTTACGTACTTTATTAATTTGTGTACTCCTGTTTCATTTGTACATCGCAAAAGGCTTTAAATTAGTTTAAATCACAAATGGGTAGAGATGTATATAATCGCATCAAGGTCTCATTTTCGGGAAAATGAAGAAAATCGAAGAAATGATCAAACCTCTATACTTCCTAATTACTTTGCGATTACTAGCCAGTTGCTAAATTATATTATTTTTTAATTAGAAAAAAATGTAATTAACCTTTGCGGAGGTTTATCCAGTGTTTCGTGCTCTAAACTTTTATGCTGAGATAAATCACTTTTGGCGCCTTGCAAAATGCTTTGCACCGTTTATGTTATATATGAGTGTCAAATAAATAATTTTCCCTCTTTTTATCTTATCCAACAACGCTCCAAATCGATTATAAAAATAACATAGTTTGAATGTTGTCCTTGAATGGCTGTTTTTATCTGACCGATGAATATTTGTTTATCTAGTTGAATTTCGCCTCACAATACATTTAGTTCGATTATTATCCGCGACGCTTCTCTCTTGCGTCCAACTTTTATACAGGATGATATTGTAAAGTATGTTGTTTAATGCTTTACGAGCGCCTGAAATGTAGCTAGGATTAGTAGGTATTTAATGAACTCTCAAATGGTTTCAATGGTTTTGACTAGGAAATATTTCGTTAGTTGTTTGACCCTTAAGCGTCCATACTACCTCACATTACCTATCATGTGACAACATAGGGATGTATCAACATTCACTTTTAAATGATTATATTTTAACGCTAAAGCTACGAGTTTATGAAACTAGGCCATTTTATATGTTGTTAATATTAACACAGGATCTATTGTACAAAGCTCCCAAGCTTATTAATTCAGTTGTAGCCGTGATGAAATCCCAACTTTTTGATGGCTCAGCTTCATTACGTTGGAACTTCATTTAAAATGTAATATGAGTTAGTTTGGGTCCTCGATTGTAATTATATCTACACCAGCTGCTGCCCGCGACTTCACCCGCGCTGCGCCATAGAAACTGCTATTTTCCGGGATGACAAGTATCTCTATGCAAAATACCACGTTGATCCGCTCCGTTGCTGCGAAATAAGAACAAACCAACGAACACTCTTTCATATTTACATTATCAGCCTCTTACGCTCCCACTGCTGACATACTGGCCTCTCAGAGACAGAGTTATGGGCCATAATCCACCACGCGGGCCCAGTGCGGCTTGGTGAATGTCACATGTCCTCGATTTTTGTAGTTCTTGAACATGCTGGTTTCCTCACGATGTCTTCCTTCACCGTTTTAGAGCGAGTGTGAATAATCCGTACATAACTTGATATAAGACATTGGTGGAGGCCGAGTCGAGATTCGAACTATGGAGCGTCGGATTGAAAATCGCACAAGTTCCCACTCCGCGAAACTCGCTCTATAGTTCCCACTTTGATACACTCGCTCTTTCACATTTATAATATTACTATTGAAATTCGGATTACCACAGATTAAATAATAGTCATTTACTATTTTTTATATTATTTGGTAACGAGACGAGCTGGTCGTTTGCCTGATGGTAAGCATAACGCCGGCCCATAACAATTGCAGTGCCACCCAGAACTTTGACACACAAAGGCCTGCGCGGCACTGCAGTGCGCTCGTTACCCTGAGACATTAAGTCTCATAAGCCCAGTAATTTCACTGGATACTCTGCTCATCAAACCGGAACACAGTAATGCTTGCACACTACTGCTTGGCGGCAGACTTCGCGAGCAAAGCGGTGGTAACAACCCAGACGGACACTCGCAGAAGAGTTAGTCCTCCCACTAACAGAAATCCCACTATTTTCATGAGTCCTAATCTAGCTCTATTAGGATTTTCGCCACCGTCATCCTCATCGTCGCTAAAGATCAGGCGAGATAGACGTCAAACGCTTACCTATCACTTGTAAAAAAATCTATATTATATTACTTACTGACAAACGAAATATATGATTTCAGGATGAAATTTAAAAAGTTTACATAGCACGCCGAGACGCGGGAAAAGTCACTCTTAAATAATATGACGTAAAACAACGCCTGTTCTTTCAGATACCTATTCGAGTTTGAAAGAGAATTTAAATAAGTTCCAAAAGAAACTTCTTGAAAGTTGTTAATGAAAAAGCTTCTGAATTCTGGATGAAATTACGACGAAAAAGTCCTTGATTGTGAATTAAATGTGGTATTGATTTATAAAATGTCCTGTTTAGCCAAACTTTCTCCCGTCTAATTTCTGCCACGAAATTATTGCATTCCTAATTACATTTCTACTACTTTAATTTAACTAGGTGGTAGGAGTCACCCTTTTGCGAGTGTCTGTCTAGGTTGGTACTACCGCTTTGCTCGTAAACTCTGCCGCCAAGCAGTAATGTGCAAGCATAGTAATGCTTGCACACACAGTAGTGTTCAGGATGAGCAGAGTAGCCAGTGAAATTACTGGGCCGATGAGACTTAATATCTGATGTCCCAGGGTAACGAGTGCAATGCAGTGCCGCACAGGCCTTTGATTTCAAAGTTCTGAGTGGCCCTGATTGTTATGGGCCGGCGTTGTGCTTACCATCAGACAAACGACCAGCTCGGCTAGTTATGAAATAGTTTAAAAAAAAGTATAATTCGTTACGGTTATTTTTTGAAGAAAGTATTTTGGTTTGATGTGATATAATCCCGATATTATAAAAACTATTTACTATCTTGTAAAAAGTGAACTATAAAAACCATTAAATCGTATTATTACGTAAAAGCTATATTAATAGCAATCTCACTATAATACAGCGCACTTTCATAAAAGTATGTTTTATGTACATTTTACGATAACACGGGGTGTTTCGTTTAACGTAATTCGAGATTTGAATAAGAATACGACGTAATATAACTTGAGACGTGGATACCGTAAATATTTAAGATAACACCCTGTAGCTGGAATTTATATAGAGTTGTTATTACGTTTCAAAGTTTTGATATGAGACATTCTGGAGTATGCTCTATCTTATATTAATAAACGAGTCATTCAAGAACACATTTATTTCGTTTTCTTATTCGTTTAGTTAAAAAGATCACATTTATAAGACTCCGTTAAGCAAAAAAGGATGTTGTGGCCAGTATGATAAATACGCAATTGTCTTGTCATAGTACATAAGGTTATTCTTTTACTTTTCAAATCCCTCAAAGAAGGCATAACGTAATAAGTTTGCGTCATTTTCTTGACAAATTTCGTTAAATTACAGTGCAAAATGTGTATACGAGTATAAATACGTTTATTATACAAGATTTTTTACCGAACAGTAGATATACATTGTTACGGTGCGTGGCACAGTTAAGTTTTAATACCTAATATATATCGATACTTATTTTTAAATAACTATTTTTTATCACTTGAGAAAATATAGTGCTTAACTGTTTGACAAACCTGCAGCGCAAGTACGGATCTTTTCGATCGATAAAATTGACAGTTCAAATCAATAAATTGGTTTTTATCGATTTTTTATATAATTTATCGACCCTTGATACAATCGACAAAAGTTATCGAATAGCTAGGTCGATACTCGCAACATTCGATAAATTTATCAGTTTTTTCGATTCGACAAATTTATCGAACCGACTTCCGTACTTGCGCCGCTGTTAGGCTACTACTATTGACAACGAGGAAGTACCTGTTAAAACCAGTAATAATTATCAATCACAGAACTGTTATTTTCCATCTAACCTTTGTAACTCCAATCTAAAACTAGACAAAAATCCCTTGCAAAGGAAAGACAACATCAACAAATCAATAAAGCAAATAAAGAACAGAAACAATTCCAAATAAAAAAACTTACCCATCTGGCCAAACGGAATTATTTAGATAAAAGAGAAAAGTCGCAGCCGCAGACGGCAAAATGGCTGTACAAATAACAGAAGAAAACAGTGAAAAAACACAAAGAATTACTGGTACGATATCGTATCAAAGGAGAAATCCGCCTTAGTAGGGATTGAAGAACAACGGTATCGATATCGAGTACTTAATACTCATTTAATGGTGACTTAGTATTGATATTTTATGTTGCTGATAATTTTTCATTAATAAATAATGTATGAAAACCCAATGATGTCTCTAATACAATGTATTCTGTTCTAATGTTGATAATAAAAAAATGCAAAGAAATAAACGTAGAAGTATCCACATTAAAATTGAATTGTACTAATTGGTTGGAGTAACTCTTCTGGGAGGGTTCGTCTGGGTGGGTAATACCGCTGTGCTCGCGTAGTCTGCCACCGAGCAGTAATGTGCAAGCATTCCTATGTTCCAGTTTGATGAGCAAGGTAGTCAGTAAAATTACTGGACTTAGGTAATACCTAAGAGACTTAATACCTAATGTCTCGTAACGGGTGCAATACAGTTCTGCGCAAGCCTTTGTGTTTTAAAGTTCTGAGCGGCACTACAATTGTTATGGGCTGGCGTTATGGCAATCGACCCGCTCGTCTCGCTACCCAATAGCATAAACTACCCAATAGTACAAAAAGGTGTATCTACATGTATAAAACCTCTAATAATGCCACAAGAATAGAAAACAAGAAAATATCGAGTACTTGAAAGTAACGAGTATTGCATCCCAAAGTATCTATTCGCAAATATCTATTCACTATAGTTTGAACTCTACTTTTCCGTAGTGTGAAGAATTCCTTTGGCCAAAGTTTTATAGCTCAGAAAACCAATAAAATTGTATAAAGGATGAACCAAGCCAAAGTCGAATGGCACTTACACGATTGGCTTTGTACGGAGATGTGATAGGGCGGCGTAGGAGGCGTTTGACGAACTTTGGACAATGTTGGTCAATTTATAATGAAATAAAAGTAGCCGTGGAGGACCGTGCGAGTTGCTTTTAGGCTCTCATACCTCTGAATAAATAAATAATTCCTTTATATAGGTTATTACGTAATTTAAACTACCAGTTTATCGCTTTATATCTTGTTGTTGATATGTTTATCATAATCTATATTAGTCATGGTACATTTATCGACAGCATTATAAGTATGGTACTTCCTTTAGTAACTCTTTACATAATATAACAAATACTAACCACCGTAGAACGGCATTTTAACAAATTTTATAATTTGATATACCATACCGTACCGGTTACCGTAATAACCGTACCGTACATAATTAATTTTTACATTGAAAACTTGCGTTAATTGGAATCTTAAATACTTTATTGGTGGTTTATGTAATGATTGACTTCAATCGGTCAATAGCGTGGCTGCATTATCAATCCATACATGCTGATAATCTCAAACCAAAATAGTTTTTAGGTAATTGAAGATGTGAGCAAATATTATGCTAATTAGAATTTAACAATATTGCACTAATTTGACACTTGTATAAACCTGTATATACCTATAATCACTAGTATGCGAAAGTGTGTTGGTTTGTTCTTCGTTCACGGAGCAGGGGATCGACGTGATTTTTTTGCATAAAGATAATAATACAGTAGAGTTACGTAGGCAGGTGAATCTCCACGCGGGGGAAGCCGCGGGCAGCAGCCACTTTATAGTTCTAGGTATATGAAAATATTAATACGTAAACCGTAAACAGTGGTTTCATATTTGCGACAGAACTTATACCACGTACAAATCTACGATTTCTATTTCCCACTTCCATACATTTGGCTCCCCTCTACCCCATGGGGCGAACCCCATAACCATGCAACCCCATGCGCCCCATCGGCCGTATTTCTATTTAATTGACAGGCAAGCTCTAAGTGCTCTTGAAGATATTGTTATAGGGTGGAAAGTTTATTGCACTACTATTTTTCGTATCTTTTCCATCACCTACCACATACATAGTACGTATAAGTACTAATATGAATACATTTATAGGTACTAATATAATTACATAAACTAACATGAGTACATTTTGAGAATAGGTTATAGTTATAAGACTATTAGGTTGGCCCTATTTTTGTGATATCAACTTCATATAAAATGCTTCGAATATTAAGGTTCTCAAGGCGACCTATATCTTCATTTCTGTATATTCGTATTAAGTGAATTGATGTCTTAAATTTTAAAAAAACATTTTTTCCTCCGAATTCTGAAAATGTAGTTGTACAAACGATCAAGTTAAACACATTGCCTTCCTTGGACAATCATGTGAAAAAGTGAAAATGCTAAAATAATAATGCTATTTTTTAAATACCAGAAAAACAAAAGCAGGCGGTTAGTTTTATCTCAAACATCACGCAATAGGTACCGTTATGTTTTAAGAGTGGACTGAAAATACCGGACACGTTTCATTCAGTGACCATTTCAGGGATAAGTAGAGTATACATCGAGCAATTGTGTAACCAATAAATACGCGTGAAAAGATTGATGTTTTTTATACTATTGCGTAATGAGACGAGCGAGTCGTTTGATAGTAAGTAAGACCAGCCTTTATAATAATTGCAATGCCACCCATAACTTTGAAACACAAAGACGTGTGCGCGGCACTTCAATGCGCTCGTTACCCTGAGATTTTAGGTAATAAGTCGCATAAGCTCAGTATTATAACCAATCTGGACTAACATTTAACAAACGTCAGAAGGTTTTTGATTCAATCTTGTTAACCTGATTTATACTAGCAAATTCAAGTCGGTTACTTTTGCTAGTCTACGCTCCAAACGCGATTAGAGGGTGTAAGTACGAATCATACAAACTTATAACTTTGTATACTAGTACCAAACTTCACGTGTGAACTTCCCTTTACCTTAGCTCGAGTTAAACTGTAGTAGTTAACAGGGTCGCGTTTTTACGTTCACTCCCGTTATTCCGCGAAAAGCTGTTAGCCGTTAAAACTTTTCTGTGATTCGTTAAAATAACTTTTATTCAGCTGTTGGGTAAATCTGTTTAGGTTTTTTTTTCAGTTTTGTTATTGACTGTACTAACTGTGGCAATTTTGGGATGGAAATTCAGTGATTTTTTTTATCATCCAATAGTAAATAAAGGATACAATCAGATTCTTTACATTTAAATGAGTAAACAATGTACGACAACTATGACGTACTTAAACGCAAGTTTCTCACGGACAAATCAACAAAATGCATGTTTTTAGCACAGCTTTACGGCCCGCATTGAACAAGTGACGTCAAATTTTTATGGGGCAATTTGGCGCTCAGTAGATACGCCTGACTTTGACATTTTTGACGTTTCTAGCGTTCGATTTCCAGTATTTTCGATATAGACATTTGATTCTCCTGAGAAAACGAATTGAATGACATCATAAAAAAATTCGAGTCAGTATCGTAAAAATCGCAAAAAAATTCTAACCAAAATATTTCTGCACACAACATAATTACGTTGTTAAATAATTAATTAGATTGACGACAATAATTTGTCACTACAAATGGTTAGAAGTTACTTCATAGTTAGCGTGCCACAGTTGTATAGCCGCAATGCAGCCATTAGTACCCTTTGGGACATTAAGCGTGTTACCACAAGAACCACTTTTAGACGCCTGTTTAGCTAGATAGTGTTTAAAGGTAAACGTCTAAAATGATTAGAAATATCGCAACAGGATTGAATTAGACAAAGATTACACATTACTTAAATCAAGATTTGAGATTGCTTATATATAAATGCGTGGCTAAGGCATGTTTAGGAGTTAAACACTGTTTTAACATAGGTTTATGGTAAGACCGTGAGACGCTAGCTTACTGCTGTGATACATGGAAGATTTAATGTGATGATGATCGGATCACTGATGTAATTGGTTGGCATAAGCCGAGTTTGTTTACATATTGGACAAATATAGAAAACCAGACCAGATATTGTTTTGTTCTAATTCTAGCTATTCTTCCAATGGTTTCATTCAAACAAACCGTAGTATAATCCCTGACAGTTAAAAACGCAGGTCCACTGCAAAATTTAATTTTAATTACCGATACAAAACTTCCGAAACCCGTCCTAAACCTACCAAACCCATTCCTTTCCCGAATAAACTTTAAAACGGAGCGCATAAAGCTCAAACTCGTTTGTCCGAAACCGGGTTTAAGTGTGAAGTTTTGACAACGGTTACAAGCTACTACAAAGTTGAAGTTTTAAAATTTAATGGACAAAACGCTTGGTTTCACCGGACTAATGAATTTATGTTTGTTGGTAAGCAATGAAGTTTGATTTATGGTATAAAAGCTTTTTGGAAGCGGCTTTGTTTTGCGCCGGTTTGTTGAGTCGCTTTCAGATATTTGACTATTTACTTGAACGATGACTGCTTTGGTGTGTCTGGTCGATTAAAAAGGCAAATTCTATAGACGACCTATGTACAACTAACTATGTTCATTTAAACTTGAAATTGGCAAAATACACAAACCGTGTCTGGCCACGAAAGAAGAAAAATAAAACTATGTTCATCTGTGTAAGCAACTGGAGCTGTCATGCTCACGAAAAAGGTTATACGCAATGTCATACAAGAGCATACAGGATCTTTTTTCAGTGTCTCCTAAACCAAATTGGATGTGAGTGCAGAGCAGGACTTCGTCATTCAAAGTTCTGGGCATTGCAATTATTATGGTTATGGTTAATTATTAAAAAGAAAAAAAATAAACTTAAAGACGTAACATCATCGTCACGCCATCATCGTCTCGTCACCTTACACTCTTTGACGATTACACTTTGTAAAAGAATTAAAAAAAAATGTGTTATTTATTCACTACCTGAATTAACCTTTTACAGTTCCACTTCAAAATACACAAAATATTACCCAACGCGGCACTACTTCCATTATTTTTATTGACACTGGCGACACTGCGATTTGAAATAAAAATATGTCGTATATTTTTTAATTGCGGCTTTGTGTCAACGACCTTAGGTCATACAGCCAGTTCGAAATAAAATTGTATCGCAATTTTCACATTAAAACGGAAGCCAAATTAGGTCTAAATTACAGTGACTGAAATAGTTCGTGCACATGCAATCATTAAATATATTATGTTGCCAGTTGAAAAAATAATTTAATCACTATAACGTCTGTATTAAAAGTATTTAGATTTTTACACCATGCCAAACCGTTGATACTATTTTAATTTAAACAATAATATCATAAATTCTGATAAAACAAATTATGGTACTAATAATAGCCAAGCTAAGGATTCTTTAATTAAGGACTTTAATAGTTAGTTATTAAACGATAAAACTGTCAGGAGCTATCAAATCAAACTTCACAAAAATACAATTATTTTGCTGTTACTGATGACATTTAAAAACAATTCAGTGTCAAAAAATAGTAAAAAAATGATCTATAAATTGCATACAAACTTTTTAAATTCAAAATTCGAACACCGCATTCGTATCGCGTGTTATTTCTTCCGACACGAGAATAGAGGCACGGGGACTGGCATTATTCAGCCAGACTTACAATGTTTTAACATTGTTTCAAGTTTTCCATCACGCAAATCGGCGAAAATTATTCAAACTAGTCGTGTTAATTTCCTTTTAGATTTACTTGCCAGTTAATTCGACCTGAATAATTTCTTCATTAATTGTTTTTGTACAATGTACCTACCCGCTAAATAAAGTTCAATAACACTGTTTCGAATTACTTAAAGAGTTGCCTGAAAATGGGTGCTCTATATTCGTTATTTTGCTTCAAACTTGCCTAACTTAATTTACTGATAATCAGGCGGCTGATACAAAAGTTTCCAATTGGAAAAGAAAACAAAAACGTTCCAATTTCAACATTATTTTAGACGCTCATACAAAACTTTACTTAGATAAAGACGTTCTATTTTCAAAACGTTTCGAAACAAAACAGAGTGTACGTTAGAACTAGGAGATCGCAGCCGCTCAGCGCCTAATTAACGAGCGCCGAGTGAAATATTAAAAGCCGCGACAGAGATAAAATAAGGTGGAAGCGAGACAGCAAACTCTAACAGCCAATATCCGTTCGATCAGCTGTGCAGCGGAAACAGCTGGCAACTTGAGTGAGCGTCATTCAACCTTTTTTTTCCAAACTAACGATTTTTCCTCGCTGACGAATTTAAGGCAATATTTTTTGTTTGCGAAAAAACATGCGCGTCAACTGATCGGATTGTAGGTTGATGAATGTTGCAGTATGTTTTAGGAACATCTTTTTCACCTGGCGCCATGTTCAAAACTGTCAAAGTTTTAACGGCTTTTTGCCATCGAACATTGAAAGGTTTATGTGTTGCCATAACTATATTTATGAGACTTTATTTTATTTTATTATGGATAAAAAACAGTTGTACACTTACATAATAATACTAGGTATATCTTATCTTAATATATCAGTGCACAACCAACCACATTATCCATTATTAAGACTAATGCCTCAGGGTATCGAGCGCAATGCAGTGCCGCGCCGGCCTTTGTGTTTCAAAGTTCTGAGTGGACTGCAATTCAACTCATTTAACTCCATTGTAATGGGCTAATGTTATCGCTTACCATCAGGCGAACAACCCGCTCGGCTCGTTACTCCATAGTATAATTTTTTATCTCTGAAATTTGTCGTCACGGTTACGGCCCGCTAAAGAAGATATCTATGATGCTGGTATAGCATTATAGCTAGATCTACTCGTTATTGGTATGTAGCTAGGAGGTATTATTGGTATGTAAGGTACATACCAAGAATTCTATGCGAGTCTATTGAAATCTCCCCAATTGAGATAGATTGGCATATTCCTCAAGCTTTGTACTCTGCCATAAAATCTATAGAATCTCAGCCCAGCACAAAACGAAAAACTGTCAAGTGAACGCCAACCTAACATTAAGTATTGTATACAGGGTGTTTGGAAATACGATACATCCCTTGCAAGGGGGTAAGTAGAACATATTTGCAGCTAATTTGGTCATATGATACCATCTCTGCAACTTGTTATATCTAACTTATTCAAGATTAGTTATGAACTAAGGAAGTTAAATCAGTAATTTGTACAACAATCCATAATTTTTTTGCAAGCATTACTGTGTTCCGGTTTGATGAGCAAAGTAGCCAGTGAAAATACTGGGCTTATAAAACTTAATACCTCATGTCTCAGGGTAACGAGTGACCTGCAGTACCGCGCAGGCTTTTGTTGTTCAAAATTCTGAGTGGCACTGAAATTGTTATGGGCCGGCGTTATGCTTACCATCAGGCAAACGACCAGCTCGTCTCGTTACCACATAGCAAAAATAAAAGAAGTTCTCTTCCAGTTTCGTCGGATAAAAATCTCCAACTGGCTCAGAGATTTTAACAACGTTCCACAGGGATTATTCAAAATGTTACAGAAGTAGGGTTAAGCAACCGTAAGGAACTGTGCCCGAAAGGTACAGTGCAAAGTTGGACCGTTTACTCTTTGCAGTTTCGGGTAGTTTAACTCGTCGGGGAGAGCGGCTGTGAATGAGACGACTGCTGTTTGTTAAAAATGGGACAATACTTGCTGCTACAGCTCCGTGACTTCTGAAACTAGGTTACATTTGAGCGTACTGAACGTGAGGTTTAGGAAATATTTGGAAAGTTCATAATAGTGATAAAATTGCTTTTGAAAAAGCGGGAACCGACTCCGGCGAAGACATCGACATTTATAAAATTACATTCCCCATTTTTCTACCGTTTAGTATTCTATCATTTTTAAAGTGGTCCTTTAAAAATGATAGAATACTAAACGGTCTTGAGATATAACCCATTCATGAAAATAACATTAAAATCGGTTTTTAAAAATGTATATCTAAATTTCGGTTAATCGGTTAAACAAAGAAGAAAGTTAAATCTAAAAAAAATTAAGAGTGTTATAATTTTTCAAATCGTTTTCATCTGTATCTTTAACAAGCACCATAAATCGTTCTCACGTCTCACAATTATTTTCCAAAACAGTTCCCGCTCGACGATTAGTTTTGAACAATTGCGATCAACCGCCTCTTACCGCCATCTGTTGTCGTCGAACAAAAGTAATCACACAGAACTCTCGTTATACACTCGCTCCTAAACTAGAAACGAATGACACGTTCGAATTTTAGAATAGTTCGGAATTCGAATTCTCCTTTCGAAATTTAAATTAAAATGTTCGGTTGAAACTTACGTCTGCAATTCATTAGTTCATGCAATGTCAATGCAACTGTTCGAAATTCAAACGCGAGAAACTGATACGACTCGTACGAGTGGCGTTTATTCGATTGAGTAATTCTTGCTCTTTACAAAAAATTTGTACAACACTCTTTGGTAAACTTCTTTACATTAAATGAAAGATGGCTATTTCGTTGAGCGGTCTTTGTTAAAAGGCAATCTCTATTTTTTTTAAACCAACCAGCAAATATAACATTTTATTTTAACTCCAAAGTAAAACTGTAATAGGACTCCCCAATTAAAAACAATCCAGTTTAAATTATAACTCAGTCGCCCCAATCGGTTCTCGTTGCATATTCTAAGCGAAATCTCCAAAAAATCTCCTGCCTTAATTAGGTCTGTTTGGCTTAATTAAGCTTAATATTATTCCGCACTCGCTGGGAATTTTAATTTTTAACTTTGGTATCCCGTAGCTTTGGAGATTTTTGATGTTGGCAACTCTGGGTTCACCCGTTCTCTTTGATTGTCTAGTTATATCGTAGCTCGCGAATTAGCTTAGTTTGATCAAATTTCCATTTTATATGTAAAAAAAAGACAAATTAAAACTTAAGTTAGTTTTAATTTGTCTCTTTTTTTAGCCTAGCTATTTTTATCGCGCATATTTTACTGTGTCATCAAGAAAAACATGTAGAATAAATTTTAAACCTATTAAATTTTATGCTAAACCTATTAAAATCTTAACACAGTCCAAGTTTTCCATATTTCGCACTCTTAATAAAATACTGACCTAATTCAAAATCACTAACTTTTGGCAATTGAAGTGTAACTAGCATTTTTTTTAAATTGCTGTAGAATTAAAACTAAATATCCTTATAATAATAAAATAAAATACCTTACAAGCAAATTAGGGTTGTTCTTTTATTAGACTAGGTTATCGGACTTGCTTTTTTAGGTCGCTATTTCACTATAACTCATTTTGGTCAAATTTTGAGTTCGGTCGATGTTTTACTAAGGGTGCGATTTATGTATTTTTTTTTTGTGAACATCCAAGGCTTTAATAAAAAAATATTTATTTGTTTCCAGGTAAGTAACCAGAATGTTCCAACCCCGGTTTGAACCAGTCTCAGACAGACAGGGCGAAAGCGGCACGTCAATCAAACCGGTAAAAACATATAAACGTACTTTTGGTGAATTCGAAACTTTAGGACTGTTTGTGATGCTTATATAAATAACGGAGTGATAATCTGAAGTATGTCTGTTTTAGGAGCATTTATATAGTACTAGCTTCCACCCCAGGCTTCGCCCGCCTAATATATACATCTTTATAGCCTATGTGTTACTCCAGAACCTAAACTATCTATATTCCAAATTTCATCAAAATTGGATCATTAGGATAGGAAGTAGGAAGGGTCTGTCTTATTAAACGATTTCAGTTATTATGACACGCCGTTATATCCTTACAAAGCCGGATCCATAAACTATATCTATGCCAAAAATCACGTCAATCCGTTGCTCTGTTACTGCGTGAAAGATGAACAAACCACCAAACACACTTTCGCATTTATAATATTAGTTTATATATGTAATTTTGAGATGGATTACTGTGTCAATATTATGATTTCTAATAGAGTACATATTTAAACAGTAAATTGTGTAACGGCAGAGTAAATAAGTAAAATTAACGCCGCTGTATTTACACCAGACTCTATTAAACCCTTCATCTTTAATCAAGAATACAAATACAATTACAGCTCCATAATTACAATTCCTACAATTAAACACATCAAAGTTATAAATACAATTACCAAAGTGAAATATCTCTAATTGGTTGGTAAATATACGGTAAGGCATTCTCTCGTTGTGCGATTTGCTCGGGTAAGATTTGTTACCCTGATGGCGCGGGTAATTTAGGGTAATTACCCTTATGGGGCGACATAATGTCTAGATAACTTGGATAATATTTTGTCATAGGTTATATACGTTAGGTATATGGAAGCGCTCAGAGCGTAGTCTGACCAGTCGTTCTTACTACACCAAGCGTTATTCAAACTGTCTTACTATGACTGTCTTACGGCCTACTCGCTTTTACTTATGACCTAATAACAGGCTCTTATTACACTACACCAGTTAACAGGCAGTCTTAGTAAGACAGTCTTTCTTAGTATTCAGTGAATACTAAGTGGTGTAAGGTGAATAGTGGTGTAATAAGTCCTTTAACATTTTATATTGAATGCCCAAAACAGATTACAAACTGTACAAAGCAGAACATAGAATAATGCAATCTTCAAAATTGAAGACTGAAGATATTTGAAAGCACACATTAAGACTTTTCAAATATTGGCCCTTTCTCATGTTAGTTTTTGGAAAAAGTGAGCGAAACTGAAATCATGTTTAGGTTTTTGATGCCAGAATCGGCACCAATGTCATCTAGTCTCACCCCAGTAGACCCCTATTAAACCCCGTGACCACGAACATTGTAAAGCTTTCCAAGCGTAATGTAAATATACGGGATTCAATATGTAATAATCGCGGAAGCCTAAGATACTATTTTATATTGATTTTATTTGCATCAGACTACTGTAAAACAACCTATATCTACGTAACGACGATTCAAAGCCAGACACGACCGTTACTAAAAGCCTAATTACACTAGGAATTATTCAATCTTAATCACCGTACATCTATTACAATAAATTTTACTAGAGAAATATTCATGTCTCTAGATACGGTAGTTATGTTCAGCAGTGGACGCCTTCCAGCTAATAATGATCTCGAGCTGTTTTTAAGATAAAGGTTCGCGGTGGCATCGTTTGTTAGTCTGACTAACAAAACTTACTGTTTAGTAAATGTAACTAAAATATAATATATCTCAGAGCAGTCTTATAGCTAAGAACCTCTCGTAACGTCTCTTATACCTCCCCATTCATTACCCCACAATTGAAGATAACGGCATTAATTTTAACGGCGACAATTCACGTTGCCACGTGACGTTATCGTTACCGTAACAGTCTACGGGCGGCAATAATTTTCTTAATTAATATTACATGAGTAACGTAGACAATGACTTACGTAGAATGCGAAGGGACGACTGAAATTTATCGATAAATGGAACATCTAATACGTTTTTAGTGGTAGTTCAATATCTGTTGTAACAAGCTAAAACTAAAACAAGATGATGTATCGAGAATGTTAAAATTAGTTTACTTTTTGGATTTAGGGAAAGAGTACTTCTGCGAGAGTCCATCTGAATTTGTACCACTTATCATGTTATACTCTCATACGAAGATTGTGCACGTAAACTGTGAAATTACTGGGCGTATATGACCTGTAATCTGTTTACTTCCGCGGAGGACTTCGTTATTCTTCTTCTTTCTTTATTTCTTGGCTTCTGTGGAAGACTTCATTATTCAATCCAAACTTTAGATGACGCGTGCTATTTTCTATCAGGCGACCGTTTCGCTTCTTCGTATTAGGTACTTCTAAAATCTCTGTATCCTATTCTCTCTGACTACTGGATAGATATGTAATCCACTAGCTTCTATTCAGTTTTCTCGATCTACTCGTAGTGAGAACTGACAGAATAACGAGCCTTCGCTACGAGCGATATTACTTTCGTAGATGCGAGCGTAGCACGCTACGCATTGTAGACTCGTAGCGCTACGATACGGATTTCCACGGATTTAGTATATCACGTGATACGGGATGAGTGACGTGACATCGCGGTTTCTACTCGAAATTAGCTGAAGGACCTTCAACTTTACAAATTTGAACTTTATCTGCTGAAAATAAGAGTTAAAATGGATTGTCTACCGAAAATGAGGAAGCAATTTAAGGCAACTTAATTTTTGAAATGGGATTTGACTGGAATTAACTCACGCATTCGACTTTTAATTGAGATTAACTAACCGCGTACCTCTACTGTAATAAGATTACCCGTGTTTTGATAAACGATAACATTAGCGAAACTAAACCTCTCATTAAAATACAATCTAAAACACCAGTCAAACGTAATAATTTTCAAATTACCGCATGTTCGATTGCACGTCAACTGTACAATTTAGCAACCATTCAGTCATCTAAATCAGTCAATGGCTATATTTGCCCAACACAATCACGTAATAAGCGCAATTTCAAATTAGTGTAATGGTCTATGTGCCCAACAGCGCATCAACTATATGTTCGACAAAGCTTCGCGCTCTTTAGTTGATACAATGATTACTGATTAATTTTTCATCTGGCAGCCCAATAGGCCAAATCTATTACAATTTGTAATAATTATGTCGTCTGAGACACACCCCAATATACATATTTAGGGCTGCCACCTGCTGATAAAGTTTGGATATATTATAAATAATTATGAAAACAAAATAGATAAAACATAATTGAAATGTAGATGGCAGTACACATTTTCAAAAGTAAATACGATATTACATTTGAAATTTTGCATACATTTTTTTATACTACTTAAAAGAGGACATCGCAGTAATTGCTCTTTATTACAGCGGAGAACCACCTTTACTCTTCAGATTGAAAAAAAAGTATTTTTTTTTATGAGACCACCCAGGAGCACTACGCTGTCGCATTCTATAAGAAGACCAAACATCTGTGTTGTAATCATCATTTTCAGAAGTCTGTTATAATACTAATTTTTGTCAACCCTAAATCTGCAAGGCAACCTAAAGGTCAACCACGCATGTATATTGAACATAAGTGCGGTCTCACAGGCCATAGTCTCACGGTCTACGTGCCAGAGGAATGATTAATGAAGGATTACCACTGGGCGACTGTTGCCGGCTAATTCTGTTTGTTGTCGGACGACGCTCCCGCGAGTGAAGTGATATCACTGTATGGTCTGTTGTTTGCTTGTTATGGCAGGTTGATATCCCTATTTACGTAGGCAATTCAGTAGCGGAGCTTTTGATTTGAAATTTTATTTTTTATTCTTACACTCAACTGTTTGATCTTTATTGCATGTTGTCAAAGGTGACATGCAAATGAAAAGAAAGTTTTTTTTTTTGTTATTTGGTAACGAGACGAGCTGGTAGTTTCACTGATGGTAAGCATAACGCCGGCCCATAACAATTGCAGTGCCACCCAGAACTTTGAAACACAAAGGCCTGCGCGGCACTGCATTGCGCTCGTTACCCTGAGACATTAGGTATTAAGTCTCATAAGCCCAGTAATTTCACTGGATACTCTGCTCATCAAACCGGAACACAGTAATGCATGCACACTACCGCTTGGCGGCAGACTTCACGAACAAAGCGGTGGTAACAACCCAGACGGACACTCGCAGAAGAGTTAGTCCTCCCACTAACATAACTAAGTTGAATGGAGATTAGCTATCAACTAGATTTGCCGGACATAATGGTGCTTTGTGATACATTTTTAATTTAAGGGTGGTAGCTAGCCAGATGAGTACTAGAAAATGCCCCAGCATCTAGCTATGGTTGCATCAGGATGATATCCTTGACTTCAAGCTCTAGTTCATTGTAGGGATCAACCTTATTGACATATGGATCGGTGAACGGTATCACAATCCAATGTCCCAACATCAGTACAAAAAAATTTAAATATATGCTTTCTAATAGTTTCAAGAATCCGTAACATCGAAAAATCTAAAGAAGTATATAAAGAAGTCAAGCAATACTGCAACATTGACAACTCTTTGAATCTTCTGCCAATAACCCTATCGGTCCACCCTTCGTAATCCGACAGCAGTCTACAAGTCCTATACATAATACGTTCCCAAGATACATAATAAAGTTCCCTGGTACATAATAGAATCTCCAAGAGACATAATAAATGTAGATGTCGCATTTATGCTTCGTTTCGTCGCCTTCGATCCCGTCTCATACATTATTTATTCAACGGTTCAAGATTTGCATTTCTCAAGTTTCATGTCTTGTCATTCAATATTAAAGGTTAGGTTTATTTGCTGGCGGGTTAGCCTTCGTTTGTCACTAGCATTTTGCCTTGCGCCTATCGAATGAGAGATTTTTTTATACTATTTGATAACGAGTCGAGTCCTACAATTTCTCCTAAAGAAAAAGCCTGTGTTCCAACTTTGTTAAAAGTGTTTAACTACGCTAGCGGATAAAAACCACTTTGGCCCTCAAATTCGAATGATAAATAAGACCTTTCTGAGCTTGTTAGGTGAAAAGAACGCTTTTTTTCGTAAATTCTGTAAGGGATTAAAAAGAGACTTCAAAAAAATATTATGATTATTGTACCTAATAATAATTGGTTTAACAAAAAACCAAACCTCATGAAAATATAGCTGTATGCTCTCTCTACTTGGAAAAATAAATTAACAAATATTTGTTGAAATTAATTAATACAGTTGTCTGTACTCTACTTTTGCTACAAATAAACATTTATTATTATTACAAATGAATCTAAGAAATTACAAATAAAAAAAACTCAAATTTGAATTCAGTTTCAAAATTTTTTAACCACATGGGCCTCAGAAGAGCGCTCGTTAAAGTTAAACGACTCTAAAATGCCAAAGCAACTATACATACCTTTCTACCTTTACACTAAAATAGCGTTAATAAATAAAATCAACGTATTTTTATTAAAATATATAAAAGTGAGGTTACTAATATTGCGACTTGAATAAAATCCTAAATATTAAACTAACCTAATATAACCTTAAAACTTTTTACACAAGATCCTTTATTAAATTCTAAAGGACTTACTTTAAACGCGTAGTGAAATAGAATAGTTTAATGCCTGATATTGGTTAGAAGTGCATTTACATTGTAAACTGGATAGATTTAAAAGTTTGAACTCTGTTAAAAACTTAATAAAACAAACTGGTATTCGTCGACACAAAAACTTCTTTAGCCAATTTGCTCTATACAATTTCATTGCCCCACGTCCAATTAAGCTAACGATCCAGATTTATACTTGATTTATTTATTTTGACTTTGACTTTTTACATGACTACCATTTACAAAGTTCAGAGCTGAGCGCGCCCAGATAGAAAATTGCGTAACTCTAAAGGACGCTGAAATATTCTTTTCTTGAAATAGGCTTTTCGGCGTTTTTGTGCTTGTGACAGTGACTTAATTTATTGTTCACAATACCTAAAGTTGAAAGTAGTTAAATCTCGTGAACATTAACTTTAAAGATTTTAGGTCACACAAAAATAATTTCTTTTTAATAATTCTTGTAGAATACTTGTTCTAGTAACAACTTGTCAAAATTATATACCTATATAAATTCTGAAAATCCCCTATTCCACTCCTCAATTAGAAATATACCTTCATATAATCCAATGCTCAATTTGTACAAACAACACCGGCAATACGTAACAAAACAACCTCCGCATTCTAAAAATATTCATATCCGCCCCATTACTCGGGATTCCGACCAAATCCCGTAGAATCTACGTAATAAATCTGCCCTGATCCATCGTCAAAACACTGAAAAAAAGCGTGACACACATTCTTATTTACATTAAAAAAGTAGATACCCGAACGGTATGCATTAACTTAACACGTGACGTCATAAACACAGGGTTCACAAAATATGTCTGTCCCCTGTACATGTTCTCATGAATTTTAACTTTTACAAGAGCCTGGGTGTTTTGAATAATGCACGCGTGGCAACCACAGCTAAGACTACAAGCAGTGGAGCTACTTTTAGCTGGAAAATGGATAAGATTATATTTGTACGTTTAAAAACGCATGTTATGAAAAGCTTAGCTTAAGTGGTATCGTGATTCATGCTAAAAAGTTACAAACGCGTTGAAGGTTTAATCCTTACTAGGGGATAATTACTCAAGTACAGAAAAACAGAAGTATTTTTCGCGAATGTTAAAGAATGATCGTCGTAAATTTTGATTCCACTCACACTTCTGCTTATTTCAATCTGAATTCTGTTAATGCGTTTGTAATTACTAAAATATTTAGAAATAACATAAATAATTATCTTCATCACTCACTTTAATATTGTATCTAAGGAATCAAAACTGTAATGTATTTAGTCCCAAAACAATCAGCTGCAGATTCAATCTTAGCTTTTTTTATGAAAAAAGGATTCACCCAGCATCAGCAGTAGGAATTATATATTATATCTTTAACTCCAATACCTACAATACATAGATAATCGTACATTTTATAAATTGCCTTACTACTTGCTTCATTTTCA
Source organism: Crocallis elinguaria (assembly GCA_907269065.1). NCBI lineage: Eukaryota > Metazoa > Arthropoda > Insecta > Lepidoptera > Geometridae > Crocallis > Crocallis elinguaria. Next base: position 9,747,102 of record OU026076.1, read on the forward strand.
CTGTGTCCAAACCAACCCTTTGTCGTCGCAATCAATAAACTATGTTTAACAGGTTTTTGATGTTTTCATCAGAAACTGAGAGATTATGGTAATATGAGGGGAGTGATCTCGTCACTCCATTTTTTCTTTTATAGCAATTGAATATCATTGACTTGTATTTGTATGAAAGTTACCTTTACTAACTACTACCCGCGGTTTCAACGGAGGAACCTTGCATTTACTCGGGAAAAAAGAAGCTAATGTTACTTAAACAGTCCTAACTGCTGATACGTACGTGAAGGTAAATGTAGTTATAAATGTCTCCGTTGAAAATAAGCTCTCAGCTTGTCCACATACGCATGAAATATCGTCCAAATGAATATCATTTTTAGTGTAAAAGTGCTGAAAAGTTTATTTATGTAACCTAGTTTCTCGGGACTCTGAATACAGCCCTGCATTGCTTTTGTACCATAATGTAGGTTTTTACACGACTACACAAAAAAGGAGTGCAATGTGTTTAGGGTTCATGTATGTATGTATGTATGTGTGTTTCTTTGTTCCTTTTACTTTTGAATGCCTGAACAGATTTGGACTTGGACATCCCGAGTGACACTGGCTAGGGCAGTCGTGTTTTTTATGTAACTTTTGTCACATCGACTAGTTGTCATATTATGTTTCTTTACTATGTAAAGTTTTTGTAAACGAACTGTCAAATCGAAAGTTCGATTATATGAATAGCTTTCCATCGCTATATCAAGTTACCTGCTTTTTTTTACAGTTAAGACTTGGGTATTTTTCATCTTATTAGAAAACGCTTTCTTCCTCCGTCTTAGTTCCATTCAATTCCAACTGAAACATGCAGTTTTTGTTTAATTGTTTCAAGTTCCAGTTAAACAAAAAAAATTTAATTGAAAATTTTAAAAACTGCCCATGTCCATTCAACAGCTTAGATTCACTCTACGTTACCAACTAACAAACAAAGCTGCGTTAAGACCAATTCATCCATTCCTAATCCACGGAGATGCAAAAACGCTTGAATTGTATAGCACCTTCGTTGTTGTGGATATAAAAAAGGTTTACAAGCCTCAAAACTGCTTCCAACTCGTTTATACAGCGCAATCCACTCGCATAATTTAACCAATCCTTCTATACAACTACAATAGACCCAGTCCTACAACCACAGATTATTAACATGCGAACTCGTATTTCTCGAATCTATACCATTCTCACAAAACAATACTCACAAAGGTAATATATTCGGCGTGTTCCTTTCTCCCTTTCTTTGTTACATATTGGCCAGGTTGAACAATGGACCGAAATTAGTACATGTTACCCTAAAATAATAGTCTTTGCGTTACCTTGCGCCTCTGGCCAACCACAATTCTGAACCTGCTCTTATGTTTCAATTGTCTGATTTCTGTGCTATCCGATATGAACCTTATTTGTACTGGCGTAAATTTGGTTTTTGGGTAGAGTTGAAGCGTGATTTAGTATAGTTCGAAAAGCCTTTTGGGGCGCGGTAATCTGCTTCGAACCCAATTGCAATTAATGGCGTCCCTAGTGCGGCGATGGTCTTACGGCTGTGAATTAGTTGCCAGAAATATCTTGGCATCTTAAATATGTGGGGAGTTGTTGTTAATGGAGACATGTCAGTTGATAGCGGCACGAATACATTACGATAGTACAAAGAGATTCCATTTTTTTTTAATGTTATTTGTTAACGAGCCGAGCTGGTCGTTTGCCTGATGGTAAGCATAACGCCGGCCCATACCAATTGCAGTGACACCCAGAACCTTAAAACACAAAGGCCTGCGCGGTACTGCAGTGCGCTCGTTACCCTAGGTATTAAGTCTCTTAAGCCCAGTAATTTCACTGGCTACTCTGCTCATCAAACCGGAACACAGTAATGCTTGCACAGTACTGCTTGGCGGCAGACTTCACGAGCAAAGCGGTGGTAACAACCCAGACGGACACTCGCAGAAGAGTCCTACCACTAACTTTTCTTTAATCATTGCGATAGCACAAGCCTTAGCTCGCGTCATCGCTCTAGACTTGTTTATATATATATGGTATTTAGACAAATAGATAAACAAGTACACGCCATATGACAAGATATTTAATGTCGTAGGTATCGTAGAAATATAAAACTGTTTCACAAGGTCGGCTGTAAGGATGCAGACTGAGCTGATGTCCGTCTTCCCGTAGAGTTACAGTTTGATGTTCCTTTTTAAATATTGCTGAAAAGAGTTAAGATTGAACAACACATCAGCATCGTTACGAACGCTGCAGATGTCCATTGGGCGGGCCATAGTTTTTTTTTAAATTATGTAGTAAATTAGTAACAGCTATGTTATAGCATAAGCATATTGATTAAATAGCAAAGTCGTTACGTATGATATATATACTGAGAACGTACGTAAGTTTTTCTTTAGTTACGAAAGATGATGTATCAAAAGATCCAATTTTACCAATAAAGTCTCGAAACAAATCATTCTGGCAATATTCAAGAAATGTGTGCCATTACAAGTAGTAATTTTGAGCATGAATATTAAATAAGAACGATATATAACAAAAATAAGAGATTGGTTAGAAACGTCGTCGCCAAACATTGTCAATATATGTTTGTAAACTTCGAAACACAAATACCTTATCTCAAATAGTCTAGGCCTAAGGGGCCTCCTCCCTTGAGAAAGGTCGACAAAAGCGCACAATTTCTAGCTATTGCCACAATCCGATACGAAACGATGTATATTGGTGTCCCTTTACAAATTGTGCCGACCCCTAGTAAAAGTTTGTTTCTATAATATCTAATGTATTGAAGACTTGAGATATACTATCTATGCAAATAAATTGTCTGTTTGTAAATCTATGCAAATGAATTGTCTGTTTGTAATATCATAATAACAGCTTTTTACTAATATTTCTTTTGCTCGTCTACTATAATTTCTAATATTAATTTTTAATATTAATTTCATGTACTTTTCCCGTTACTAATAGGAGTAGGCATTTTATTGAACTTTCTTGTCATGCTCGCAGTTTTGATCAGGCACTTCAATTGGTATATACCAATCACCCATACTGTCTATCCGTTGTATCAGTAAACATGCTCCCAGTGCTCAGGCCAGCGGCTCGATGCATTAAGGCCGGTTGCCATTGCATTGCCGATGCGCTGCATACGAAACTAACCGGCACGAGACCGGCAGTTGCTAATGAACGTTCGCTGAATTTGTATCTTGTTTACCGGAAACACATTCGGGAGTGATCTGTTTAAGTCATGAAAAGACATGTTCAGTTGATAAAGTTTCTAGATAAATGTATATATGATTCAACGTTTATTTAGTTCAAATTGAACTTTTACAGTACAGGAACCTAGTTAAGTAATCTTATCAAATTCTTTATTTGTCAGAAAGATTACATAGATATTTTAGTTTTTAGCATATGGGAAGCTAAGTTGTAGATTTTAGAAATTGTATAACAATAGGTGACAAGCATTAGCCACAAAAGAAAAAGATGATATTATTCTCTTTATAAAACATTAAAATTTAACAATCACTAATCCTAAATAATGTGCGACCGATTCAGTTTAAATTCCAAATGACGTAATTTATCAACATGTCACTGTCGATCTTCTATGCTAACACTGCACGAAGCGCATTGTCCGACTGTTATGTACAAGTAGATGTAACGTGAATGTAATATATACTGCTTACGTATGCGTCCATCACGTAGATTCCCGCGTAGTCCAGGTCTACGTAGCTACGACGTAGCACGTAGGCCTACGTGATGTATTGAACAATTACACAATCGTAGACCATTTGTAGCGTTTGGATATTGTAACGTTAATAGAACTATTGTGTAAAATGTGTTTCAGTTTCTAGTTTCTAGGTAGGGGTTTAATTCGACTTGGTTTTTAAAAGACATTCTTAGGAAGACATATTTCTACATTTTTCCGAATCCGTACACAACAAACAAATTCATTGAACACCATAAAACAATACAAACAAAATACACATTTTGTGTTTTTGAGACTATATTTTATCATAGCCGTTACAAGAATTTTACGGTAAACATTGAGAATTTATCAACCCGATGCCAACAGCAACTAGTAAATGTATTTTAATAGTCAAATAGCATAACCAGACTTAAGTTAGTAGTACTGGATTTCACTAAACTAGCTAATGTTATTTTAAAGAATAAAAACATAATAGCTAATGATCTTATCTGTTTGTAATAATACTCTTATCTACTTTGCTGAAGTCCAATCTAAGACTAAAAATCCTGCCTAAAACTATTAACCTTATCTTAGTAGTGAATTAAGTTCAACACGCTATATTCTTAAATTTCACTAAACAAAAGCTATCATAACTTCGTGAGCCGCTTAATGGACGCTTAAAGCGCTAAATTATTAAACGACCAGATATTTTGTAAATTCAGCACTGAAACCGCGGGCGTAACAGCGATTTGCAGCTGAATTGCAGTTAAAATTAGAGACATTAAAACAGCTTTACAACTCAAATTTTAAACGAACCGACGCCGACGGCCGTTCACCTTGCAAATATCTCCCCTAAGGTGAAGTTGGGGTGTTGGAATAAATATCCACCCCCGAATATCTACCCCCTAATTCGTAAGCAGCCCCTCGGTCGCCCCTAGCGTTGCCATGGTAACGCGGAGACGCCGCTGCACGCCGTAAATACGGCGGTCGTTTTTAGCTGCATTTTTAGGCTAGGAGCTTACTAACTTTCTATGGTTACTTAAACTTCCAATAAATACTAATATTGACTTAGTTTTTTTATACTATTGGATAACAAGACGAACGGGTGGTTTGCCTATTAGCTAGAGAATTGGAAACCCAGTTTTTATATTTACTAATGTGGACCATGGTTCCCTAATATCCAGATACAGGCCAAGTGGTTTTAGCGAATGGCTTGGTATTGACGGAGGGCCAGTTCAATCTTGTGTGCCCTTGTGTCCTGTTGCCATATTTAGTGCATAACTTTCCCATCTGCAAAGCTTACTTCATCATCGAGATCGTTCGTAAGGATGACACCAACGAATAAGAGGGGACTGCATTGAAAAGATGCCAAGCTAACGCACGCTTTCAATATCATCTGTTCTAATTGGACAGTCGTTATTTGCAAAGTTTTTATGAAATCGTAATATAAATTACCATGGTAACCATGGTGACGTGACATTCCCTACATTTCTGATTTTTTTACTATCAATAAATAGTTTTGTACTAATCGCTTTGAAGCGAATGCATTTTGTCTAGACTCTACAATTTTTTATAGTTCACTCTTATTGTAAAATACCATACTAAAAATGTCTGTAGACTCTTAGGCTACATCGCCCCCGTCGTTATTGATGTTTTCGGTCCTCCTTCCCTTTCAGCTTTACTCTCGGCTACTCGTTTTCCCCAAAATATTGAGTTAAGCACCCCTATTTATCACGTTTATGGCGCTCTGTATCTAAGGTCAGGACTATGCCAACGGGAAAATGCATTTACGATACATTATATAAGAATTTTTCGCAATAAGGTGTCAAGTGTCGGTAATTTTGAAACTAGGTTTGTCATCTAGCTTTCATGTACAATAAAAGTTTGATACGTTCACATTTTATATCTTCTCTGGCGATACAATTTTCTCAGCCAATTTTGCCGCGATTTATCGTTACGTAGCTTCAACGTAGGCTATATTTTATTACACGTGTCATCAAAAGATTGACAATAACATAAAGTGTTCATAGTATAAAATCTGCACTTTAATGAAAAGATCTAATAGTATTTTTTTCTTGTTTCAGGGATGCCGGTTTCCTGAAGATGGCCTCACGCACCCCGTCTCTTGAGTCGCTGCCCGGTGCCAATTCGATAGGTTCGCTGGAGCGTGGCTCCCTATCACCCCTTACTCTTAGCGGCTCATCGCCGCCTGCGAGCGACTCTGCCGTATGTGACCTTCGTGAGTTCGACGGCCTCGACACCATCTGCGCGATCTGCCGAGAAACGTTCGTCGACCCGAAAGTACTTAACTGCTTCCACACATTCTGCCGAAGCTGCTTAGAGCGTGAGCAAACGCACCCAGAGAAGGTTACCTGCGTAACTTGCCGCGTGGACAGCGTCTTGCCTCTCGCCGGCGTTCCCGGTCTTCTCACGAACCTTGTGATAGCTGCGGCCGTAGAGCAGGACGCTGACCTCCTGCCAGTCTCCCGCACTACTACCAGCTCACCCTCAATCCGCTGCACGGGCTGTAAGTCCAAAGAATCCGACGCCGTCGCCCGCTGCGTCGATTGCGCTAACCTGCTGTGCCCCAACTGTGTAATGGCGCACCAATTCATGCACTGCTTCGAGGGCCACCGTGTGCTGGCCTTCCAGGATCTAAACTTCAAGGACGATAAGGGTTTACTGGGAACTTGTACCACACTCACCACGAGCGGTGACAAGACTGCCTTCTGCCCGAGACATAAAAACGACATCTTGAAGTATTTCTGCCGCACATGCTCCGTGCCGGTCTGCAAAGAATGTACTTTAGTTGAGCATCCAGCCGCTCTTCACGATTGTGAGCATTTATCCGATGCTGGACCCAAACAGCTGGAACTCATTCAACAAGCTGTAAACGAGGCCAAAACGCGCGCGACTGAAATAAGGCACGTCGTCAAAACTGTTGAACACGCCGCCGGAAAACTGCAAGTACAATACCACAAAGCACAAAATGAAATTAATGATACGTTCCAGTTTTATAGATCGATGCTCGAGGAACGCAAACAAGAGTTGCTTAAAGAACTTGAGAGCTTATTCTCCACTAAACAACTTGCATTGACTGTTGTCGGACAGAAAGCTCAGGAAACGGTAGACAAGATCTACCAAACTTGCGATTTTGTGGAGCGACTCACGAAATGTGCCAACATCGCTGAAATATTAATGTTCAGAAAACTACTGGACGCCAAACTGCAAGCATTGATGAGTACGAACCCTGAGCAGAGCATGCAAACCGCATGCGAGCTAGAATTTGTCTCGAACTATCAGGCAATCCAAGTTGGCGTACGAAACACTTTTGGATACGTGCGCTCTAGCTCAGAAGCGAATGTTGGGCCTACTAAACAGCCCCCGATTGCCCGCCCTACCAACGGAGTAACTCTTTTGAACGGCGGATCGTCTTCCAGCGGCAGCAGTGTTAATGGAAGCTCCGGCAGCCTGAATGGAGGAATTCATCTGCCGAATGGACTGAATGGCGTACTTGATCGCCCATACACGACCACCCTGCTGGGACACACGAGCCAGTCCACGTCTCCTTTCGAATCGAACATCATCTCGAAACGCTTCAACAGCGTCACCAGCCTCGGCCCATTCTCTTCGACACTTGGAGACATGAACCTGAACGGAATAAACCCGTATGAAAAGTGGTCTAACGGTGGATGCGACTCGCTGTTTGCGCCCAGCACTCCGGACCCATACTCCCTGGCGGCCGCTTCGCTCCCCGATCCCATATTGGACTTGACGAACAAGCTGATCTCCACTGCTATTTTTCCACCTAAGTCGCAGATAAAACGCCAGAAAATGATTTACCACTGCAAATTTGGAGAGTTCGGAGTAATGGAAGGCCAGTTCACAGAGCCGAGCGGTGTAGCCGTCAACGCTCAAAATGACATCATCGTGGCTGACACGAACAATCACCGCATCCAAATCTTTGACAAGGAAGGCCGCTTCAAGTTCCAGTTTGGTGAATGTGGGAAACGTGACGGACAGCTGCTTTACCCGAACCGAGTCGCTGTTGTGCGCACATCTGGCGACATCATTGTCACTGAGCGATCCCCCACACACCAAATCCAGATCTACAACCAATACGGCCAATTTGTGCGCAAATTTGGTGCCAACATTCTCCAACACCCACGTGGCGTTACCGTTGACAACAAGGGCCGCATCGTAGTGGTCGAATGCAAAGTGATGCGCGTCATAATATTTGATCAAGTCGGCAATGTGCTGCAGAAGTTTGGCTGCTCCAAACATTTGGAGTTCCCGAACGGTGTTGTAGTCAACGACAAACAGGAGATCTTTATTAGCGACAACCGTGCACACTGCGTTAAGGTGTTCAACTATGAAGGCATCTACTTGCGCCAGATTGGAGGAGAAGGTGTCACTAATTATCCAATTGGAGTCGGCATTAACGCAGCAGGTGAGATTCTGATCGCCGACAATCATAACAACTTCAACTTGACGATATTTACACAAGACGGACAGTTGGTATCCGCTCTTGAGAGCAAAGTTAAACATGCTCAATGCTTTGATGTGGCGCTTATGGATGATGGGTCCGTGGTCCTCGCGAGCAAGGACTACCGTCTCTACATCTACCGCTACGTGCAGGTGCCGCCTATAGGCATGTGAGCTTCGCGCTACTTCCTCAGGAGATCGGAATGACCGAGCCGATCGAACTATCGACCAAAAATAGGCACACAGCGACGAAATTTCTTCTAAGGACTCCAACATTTGGAAAAGCGTGTCAATTTTTGTAATAGTTCAAGGAAGTGAAAAGGACTCCTTATAATTGTAAGTGACAAGTGTTATTAGCGACTGTCTCGATGTGATCGATGCGATGAACGATGGGAAATCCTTCAATATTTTCGGCATGAGATCTCTGTATGAATTATTTCCAATCGAAACTGTAATGAGATTAGTTTATAGTATTGACATTGTTATTCGAGTACCTATTTGAAGTATGGAGATTATTTGGAAGCGAACTAAATGTGCGATGTTCTCGGAACCTTATCATTTGAATAATATTTTTTCATATCCCACATCGTTTAATTAGGGATGAATATTGAGGGCATTTGTATTATTTAGCCCATTTGTTGGACCAATATTTTAACTATTATTACTTAAAAAAATTGTTAGACGTTAAGCGTGTGATTTTATCGTATAAGAGAGCATCGAGCGGTATTGTTGTTAGTTGTAAGATTATTCTACGGCACAATGGCACTTCCTGTTTTTAATTAGCACTTATTCTGTGTCGATGGAATTATGATTATGAAAAACTAAAGTAAGAAGTTGTTACATTATTATTAGATAAGTGTTAAATCGATTGAGCTGATATGGACAATCTTTAGTTACTACCCCATTAATAGTTACAAAATTATGAGGGGATATGATGTTAGGGGTTTTATCAATGACAAAGTTGACTGCGGCGTTTTGAGATAGCAGCAATGCCTTCTTTAGTCTTACTGAAGGTATTTTAGAGTTAGCATCACAATCATGGGAGAGATTGAAAATGTTTTATACGCCTCAATTGGTACTAAACGATTTATCTGTTGATCTAACTTGCAGAATTGAGAATTATAATAGGTCGGGGAAAAAGTTTCTTCGCATTTTTTAAGAAAATTCAAAACATTTTTTAATATAGTTTATTTACATTTAACTAAAGTATGTAGGTACCATTTTGTTCGATAACTTTTTGCCATCTTGTAGGTAGGGACATGATCCCATTGCTATATAAATTTTGGGACTTCTGATCAAAATACCGCGACAAGTGGTTTTGGCAGTCCTCTCGTGATGTTAACCTGACACTGCCTAAAGAATTCTGAAGAGACCGAAACAGGTGGAAATCTGAAGGTGTAAGGTCAGGACTATTCGGCGGATGCATTAACACCTCCCAGCCAAACTCTCTTAATTTTTTCTGAGTGGCTAAAGATGTGTGAGGTCTAGCGTTATCATGAAAAACCATGAAAATGAAAACCACACCCCTTCTGTTGATTAATTCCGGCCGCTTTCTCTCAACTTCTTGCTTTAATCTCATCAGTTGTTCGCAGTAGAGTTCAGAATCGATGGTCCTGCCTGGTGGTAACAGCTCATAATGAATAATGGCCTTCCAATCCCACCACACACACAGCATCACCTTGTTACGAGTTAACCCGGGTTTCGCCACAGTCTGTGAAGCCTGACCGGTCTTTGACCACGACCTTTTTCGCACGTTCTTGTCGTACGTGATTCACTTTTCATCACCAGTTATCAGCTTCTTCAAAAATGGTTCGGTTTCATTACGTTGTAGTAAAGAATCACAAATGAGTACACGGTTCATTAGGTTTCTTTCAGTGAGCTCGTGAGGTACCCAAATATCGAGCTTTTTTGTGTACCCAGTTTTTTTCAAATGCGCCAAAACTGCTTTGTGGTCAATTCCCAGTTCTTCAGCTACGTCGTAACTACTGATATGCCGATCTTGTTCCACTTTTTCAAAAATGGCATCCATTTTATCCGTAATAGGGCGACCAGAGCGACGTGCATCTTTGAGATCAAAATTTCCGGATTGAAAATGCTTAAACCAAATTTGTGCTACTCTCACAGACACTGCACTAGGTCCATAAACATCGCAAATTTTTTTCGCGGCTTGCGTTGCATTTTTACCTTTTTTGTAGTAAAATTTTAAAATGTATCGAATTTCTTCATTAGATTCACTCATTTTGACAGTACGAAAAACAAATGAAAATCACACATTTTCCTAATTTGAATTTGGAATTATGTTCTTTAAAATTTAAACTTTCATATGATACCAAAAACAGCCAGATACAAATAGTATAGCCAAAGAGATTTTATTACAAGTTCATACATACTATAATGCGAAAAGACTTTTTCCCCGACCTAATAAATCATTTTTGGATTCTTTATAGAAAGAATTTAGGATGAATCCTCAGGTTTAATGTGTCGAGAGACAATTATTTCTATTCGAACGTCGTTACCGCCTAGTCACTGAGACCCACAGTTAGTTTCTCGTGTTGTTTTTATCAGTTAGTAACATTTGGTTGATAATAATATTAATTTTTCGTTTTTATTCGATGATAGTATTTAAATTTTAGTAATTGGACGTGGTAGTAACTATTAGAGCACTTTAGGTAATGTTCGTCTCGCTAGCATTTTGTTTTTAATATTTTTTTGAGATTTTTAGCAGATTTAGGAATGCGGTGCGTTCTCGTACTAGTTAACTGCTTGCTGGAGTATTATCCCGTTCGGTATACAAAATATACAGTTTGTTATTCTGGTAAGATATTTTTATATGAAACATTTTTATTTTCGTAGCGATAGTATTAGACGGTGCATGTGTAACGTTTACTTTTTTTTGTATTTTATCAATATTACGCTATTATTATTTTTTTAATTCATTACCGTGTGTTTGAGTGTCTTAGCTGAATTATTTTTTAGTTTGATTTTGATTAGTTTTTTGGTTTTAGTAGTTGATAATGTTTTTTAGTATTTTTTTGCTGAATCTATGACAATAAAGATCTGATGCGATCCGTTGCTCCGGGGATCGAGATCGTTCTTAATAATTTGATCTGGTTTAGTGTATTTAGGTTATTGTGTTATGATTTCGTGATATTCCTATGTTTTTTTTAAATATCTGATGAATTGAAGACACGTCAACGACTTCGCTTTGCACAGCACTTGCTATACCTGCTAGACGTGTGCCATACAATCATGTTGTGATTTTTAAGTGATATTTAGTTTTGTTATGTAAATATGTACCATACTCTGAATTTAATCGTAGGAATATCTGATCGAATGTCTGCGTTCATCTTTTTCACTTGTTAGTGCAAGACTCGGCAAGTATACAAAATTGAACATCTTAAAAATCGTGTGTTGCACTGAGCATAGAGAGAGATAGAGAGCGTTTGCAAGTAGCCACCTAATTATTAAAGGAATTGTTATAGTAATTGCACCACTTGAGTAATTTCAACCAACTTTTACTTCTCCTAAGTGACGAATGCAACACAGCTTAAAAACATATATGCGTTAAAGTTTACTATCAGGTTAAGCTCTCGTCTGTCCGTCAGTCACTTACTCACATAAAGACTGTCAGGTAGTTCAAATTACCCTCAACAATTTCTTAATCAATCAAGCATCTTGGTCTCTGATTTCCCGCAATTTCTGTATTTATTCGCGAGTCGCCGCGCTATAGCATGCTTTAGTCTTGACGTGTCTTCGATAGTAGTTAATTATCTTTGGAATGCCCCACTGGATTAGGCGAATTACAATTTTATGACGCTTATCTTCGAATTAAAAATTCAGTGATTTGTCACCAATGATTTTAACGATAGACTGCCCTGTTCCTAAATTGCCCTGAGATAAACGATTGTACTTCGCATAATCCACTGAATGAATGTAATTGATAGTAAGACGCATCAGTAAGGTATACAAGCAGTAAGGATACTGATGTGTTAACTCGATAGTAATTGCTCACATGAGCTTTATTATACTGATCGCAGAAGAACTAGAAAAATAATAAATAAAATCAAGGCGCATTGGACTGCCATGTCAACATTTCTAGCGGTTCTGGTTGCTGGGCCAGATCATAATATATCAATCGGTTTGCAATATTATGTTCGACTTGGTGTTCTTATTGAATTTATACTGTACCTACAATTAGATTGATATCGGTCGTAATTGCCTCACCTCAGTTCATTTTGCCGAATTTGTTTCTAACAATTGCATGATTATTGAATTTTAATTTTCGATTATTGACATCAAATTATTTTAATTTATCCACCACTATTACTACTTGTTTTGCTTCGTTATAATGGGCTGAGGTCACGCCAGACATTTTGGGTATATTTTTAGACTTAAATGCAGACTTAATTCTGAGAATTATATCATAATAGATACACATCGCTATTCTGTTATATTTTTTATGAGCTAAGTCTGTTTTGTAACAACATACGCTTCTACTTATTTGAGATAATTTTTTCAGCGTATTATATATGTAATAAGTATAGTATAGTGTTTCGGAATTAACGAGAATTGCAAATTATGACAACTTTACCTTCTTAACGCAGTGTATTCCAATTTTTATTTTATTTCGATCACGATGGTTAGCTACTTTTATTTTAACCTGATAAATGATATTTTGTTGTAATGTTTTGTTCACAAAATTGTCATTTTGTGTTTTTTGCATAATAATGTTAGAAAAAAAAATGAGTTTGCTGTAGGAACATTCATTCTAAAAATTGCATTTCTAAAGCTCGTGGACTGATTAAAATTGAACATGTTTTCTTTAAATATATTTTGTCGATGTTTGTTGTTATAATTATTATATTTTTTAATTATTTGTATAAACAATTGTTCTTTAAATTAATGTACATCGTTTTGTTTTGAATTATTTTTGTTGTATAATTGCTTTTTATAATAATACCAATTCATTACAGTTTTACTGTGTGTTTTATTTTTTATTTTGCCCGGGTAGTGCTTCAGTAGTTTGTTTATCATTTGGATTGTTGAAAACTATTTTAATATTATTAAACTAGTTTTGACTGATTACAAATGTGCATGTTTGTGCTAATGGATATTTCTACGCTTTATTTTTACCCCTAATTAAATCAATTTAGATAACTACATATTACCAGATTTTTCATCTTTTCATTAGGTACACAAAATCTTTAACCAAGCTAAGCATATAAAGTAAATAGCAAAGTTAACACACCATAATTGTACAGTTCACAGTTAGGATTTTATTTTTACCAAGTCAGTAGTACATTAGTGTAGTATCCACTATTAGAAATAGGTGTTTAATCCTTTAGCACAAACGTGAGAACGGTGTGGTCCCGTGTGTTTTACGCAAAAACTGTGTGTGTGTGCGCCTGTACCAAATTGTGTCTAGCAAAAAATATGACATATCAAAAAGTGCGAAAGCGCTAACAACAATCACGTTGATGGGCCATATTCTCTGCTAGTTACTCTCCATTTGATGCGGTTGGTGGAGGAGACATGGGCATGATGTGTAAGTATCGCTTTTTATTTATTATTTTTATTTAGTTACACATTGCACAAGGATTACTCCCTAAGTCTAAGAATGAACTTCCTCAGACAATTACATAAAATTATTATTTAATAAAACAGAGAACTGTAGAAAGTCACTTTTACACTTTACTTCAAGTTCAAACATATAAGAATGCTAATTTAATTTACAATAAGTTATTCGTAATATCAAATCTTATAAATTTCAGAACTAATTTAAGTTCGTTGTTCTTTTTGGTTAACACTAAGTAACTAACTAACTTTCTTACACTGTACTAACAAAATGAGGGTCCACAAAGCTCAATCCATTACCAAGAAAGCTGAAATAAACCACGGAATTCAACAGTAAATAAAACACTGATAAAGAAGGATTATAAACTCATACATACCTAATAAAATCAGTCTTAATAAAACCTATAGTGCTACGATTGTACTGAGGAATAAATACATTACCAACGGATAATTGACAGACTTTAGCTCTAGTATCTCAATTTAATTCAGAGTAACATCGAGATGATACAAAATAAACCTAGATGGGTAAGTACTTCGTGTAATTTTAAAAAGATAATGTTATGCAATTTTAATACTCGCCGAAACTACTTCAAAATTAATCTAAGTACTTGTTGTAAAGAAATTTATTAATTTCTGATTAACAGGATTGTTAATCATACCTAAATTTATTTACAACTAAGGACAACAAAAAACTTCTAGCTAAAATAGTGTTTTCTAAAAGCTTTAAAGAAAAGTACATAACACAACATCCTTACAGTTTAAAAATCTCAAAACTTTTTTAAGAGCATACAATATCATTTTCTAAATTGTATTTTTTAACCTAAAAAAATTAAGTAATTTTTTTATATAGTATATCTAAATTTTACATTTAGTAGCACATTCTAAGCTCAATACTAGGCGGTACGAATTCAACGAGAAAAATACATATTCTTATGAACGTAGGCTATAAAACTCTTCGTATGTAAGAACTATTTATATTCTAAATTAAGGAACTTTAATATCCTTTCTAAGCTTTACTTTTCTACACAAAATAGCAACTATTACCTGTTAGGACTCTTTTCGATACATTCCCTCTTCCCAGCAGCACTGCTTTAAAAAAACGCAACCAAACCCAATATTTCCAAGTCAATTACTCTAGGGAACATTTTACTACTAACTTTAGCACCTACTAGTGATGTAAGCACAGCTAGGCTTACAGAAGTTTATAATTTTATACTCAGCCGTTCTCTTAAGGTATAATTAAGATCTACATCTATTTCTTGTTTAACACCTCTAAAATTATCATTTTCAGTACCGATATTCACATCCATTTCAGCCGCTATCATCAGAATCTCCAAGCTGCTGTTTTCCTCCCTTAGTGTCTTTATCAAGTTGTAGCGTTTCCTATCTCTAGAGCGTCTTATCGCCGAGAGACTTGATCATTGATGAAATTCAAGCTTTTTCGCCCCATCCTTCCCGAGGAATTAACATTTTCATTTCAACCCAAAATTCGCCAGGAAGTGTTATGTAAATAAATTTTAAAATTTAGATTTACGATGTTGGTAGTATTACTTTAGAATTTAAGGAATGCCGGGATCTGTACAAGAGAATAATGGACGATGTAACGCGGAATGTAGTAACGAAAGAAAGAGCGTGTATTTTTATAATGAATCAACGATAATTTGTAAGATGTTATTTAGATTCGAGGCCGTGTTGTTAAATGGAAGCAGTTATGAAAGCTACGGTTTGTTGTTGACGCAGGCAAAGTATCCGAATTTGTCAGGATTAGATTCCGTAAGTGTTTAAAATAACCATATCGGTAGTTGTAATGACTAAAACATTGTTTGAATCGGTAATTTTGTGACCGTTAAAATCACCTGTTAATGTATTCATCATGGTAGTGTAATATATCGATGTTAGCTTGTCAGATTGTATGTGGTTTGGTCACTTATTTTTGCGTAGTGCGTCGTTAAATTTTATAGGAATGTGTTGAGATGTGGTTGATCATTCGGAGTTATTAAACACCATAGCTGCTTCTACACTCGTACCATCAACAGACCTGTAGTATACGGGACGATTGCTCAGGAATTGTATTAGTTTTCACATTAAATTAGTCGTATTTCGATGATCATGTTATTATATCATCGCTTACATCGTGTAATTTAAAGTCGATTTTATTATGTCATTGTTGGAAATTTTAAATTCGCTGATTATTTAAATTAGTGAATCGCACAGAACGTTGGTGTTTCACTTAATTTTTGATGTATTTTTTCATGAAATATATGTATTTGATGATTTTACTGTACTGACTGACGTTGAGTTTTATAAAACTTATTCGTTGAAGTGTGAGACGGGAATTTTAGTTTAGTATATTCCCGCCTGAAATAGTGTCAGGCTTGGTCTCGTTGGACGAATGTTTGGTCGTTGCCGTCTCCACGAAAATCTCAAAAATTGTGATTGTTGTAAGTTAAGATAAATAACAAAGCACATTATATGCACAAACCATCCATCCTCAAAGAATATGCTGAATGTTTTAAAATGTAATTCACGTTTGAATTTATGATACATTTTATTGTAAAAGATAAATATTTTACTTACGCTTAAGTTAGTTGAACGTTTGCATATATAAATAGCGTTTATTTTCTCAATGACGGTTTTTGAATGATGATGTTTTGTAGTCTTTGGGTATTTTATAGGATATTAATCAATAATGTTTACCGTAGGCTTAATATCTTTGTCTATGATTACAAGTATTAATTTAATCACTTCATAAGTCATACAGATTAATGTTGCTACACTGCTGTCATTTTGCTTGTACACTAACTGTATTTTTGTAAGATCCTATTTGTCTTAAGCATGTCTAGATGAGAAAGGTTTCTTACGAAATATAGTATCGCATTTTAGGTTTTTGTTTTTCATCGCGTGTTTAGGTGTATACTATAGGATAAGTTGTGTGATTTTTTTAGTTTTAAATGTTTTTTACTGATGGAAAGATTCCAAATATACTGCGTAGGATAGGAAAAGGTTTAGCAAATGACATATCATGTAATATTTATTGTAGAGTGAATGGTGGGGACGCGATGGAAATGGTTAGTGAAGAATAGGATGAAACGGAGGAATAGGTTGAAATTATTTGGTTGAAATTATTGACAATATTAAAACACGATTTGGATTATTCGCATGTTGAAAATAAAAAAAGGTTTAATAGGAAATTGTTTCTAATGAAACTACATATCGTCCACTTAGTGGTGACATTTGAAAAATAGACAAAATTAATAGAGCAAATCGGTTTTGTTAGGTAAAATGTGTTTGGGAGGGAATTTGGAATCTTTCTAAATGATGCTAGTCGTCGCGAATACGTTTAAATGTAATAAATAAATATGTGTACGCACTTAGTACTAATAATTAGTTATACGATGCTTATATGTCCACACGATTTTACACATTTAATGCCATCCTGCCAATATGACACAATGCTTATGATGAACATAAAATTAAAATTATATTCTACTTAGGATACGGGAGTAGTGTGTATTTTTAGATATCGCATTGTGTACGTTAGTTTAGTGTGTAAGTCACACCTTGAGCTTCAGACAGTGTGAATCTATCACCAATATTTTTTACCAATGTAGTGTTAATGTTTCGAGCAGCGCGTTCTTCTTAGAATACAATCCTAGGTGTAAGTGACACTTGTGATGCTTCTATCTTCTGCGTCATATAAGGCTTAGGCACATACCTTCTTGGTATCTCACGCAAGCTCTATCTGAAGAAGCAATAGGTTTCATGCGAAACTTTATGTAAGGCCGTAGTATAAAGTCACATATAAATCATAATTATTCAGTAATCTAACTATTATACTCTACTGAAACACCATATTGCGCCGTGGCCTTAAAGTTTGAGGAAATATGTTGAACCTTTGATAAAAAATTAAAAAAAAATGTTCGTTTGAACAGTCTATTAAGATCCCCTGCGCGTTGCGCGTCATCATTTATCATAACTGTTTAAAGTAAGTGCTAATATGTCACAAAATTGTATCGTATCCAGTATTTAGGTTAGATGTTCCAGTAGCTCTCTGTGTAAGTATCGCTTTGACTTCGTCCTAACGATTGTTGGTTTCAATACTTCAAGTGCATATCCCAATTGACGTTTGTAATTGTTACCTACTCATTAGTTACTTTGAGACTGTTCATGTACTAATTTATCGAGATTTCAAAGGAAAGGGCTGTTTTAGCAGATATTTTTGATACTTTGAGGATAATCGAAGGGAAACAAATGAGTGATAGAGTATAGGCGGGGCCTCTGGTTCGGGGCCCAGAATGTTAGAACGTTGGAAATCGTCTTCTTGATGATATTACTTCTCCCCTATTTCATAAGCGTGAATATTAATGTTACTGTAAACGAAAAAAAACGTTGTTCTTATATGAAAAGCGAAGATATTCGCAAATAACTTGTTGTTTTATCGTATATTCAATAATTATTCCTTTATTTTTTGTACTCTTTAGTATTAAGATTAATATTAAAAAAACTATTAAATGTTGATTACTCTAAAACCAATAATGTATGTGTTAAGGATTGTGTAAATTAGTTTCCCCGAGAGCCTTATTAACGCCTTTTCCTTAGACAGTTTAATACCCTTAACATTTAAACTACCCCTAAATTACCGTGATATCGAGGGTACCGAAACATTGATCAGAGCAATGTGAAGATCGTTTAAATAAAATTATCGTCGCCTACATTTTAAAAACCTAACCTTTTTATATCTCCCTTCAGAGTTCTTACTTCCACTAAATTAATATTAACAATTTAACATCATATTATTCCGACGTCAGTTCTGGCCTAGAAATATTAACGGTAAGGGTTCATCATTTCTTAGTTAGTTGGTATGACTCAATTTTAAGACTGATGACGAAAAAGATTAAAAATTGAAAAAAAACTATTAAAATCCAGGAATTTTGTTTAGGCTTTAGTTTTCTAAGATGGCGGTAGTCGGACAATTGTTCGTTGGATAGTGTTTTTTAAAGATAGCCAAATTAGTGAAGGGACGAACAACTTATCGACTAACGCCAATGTCATTGTCGACGCTTGTCTTCTATCGATACTTTTCTATGTCTTCTATCTATAAAGACGATGATAAAAATCGACACACGATTGGAAAAGATGATATCTAACCTTGGCAATGTTGACTACGATGATGTTAACGTTGCAATTGAAATTGATAAAAAAAAAACTATTTGTTGCCAAAGTGTTATTAGGGATAACATATAGTTATAAAAATCGGTTGTCACATGCAGAATTAAGTTGTTCAATTAAGGAGAGAAGTTGAAAAATATTTCCAATGATATATTTTTTCATAATGAACTTGAATGCTAATCGATACTTAAGATTTATATCTTTGTAGGAATTCTAACTTAACGTGTGTTTTAATACATCATTACCATTGTCACCTATGTCTTGTATTTGAAATCAGAAATAAACCATACTCAACATGCCATAGCATACATTATAGTCTAACTACGGTAAAAATCTAAAATGAAGTCCGTAAAGAACACAGCTGTCAAAATATTTCAAGTACTTTTCATCACAATCTTAACTAGCGTATGCACTTACGCTGCTAGAACTATCATTTACGGCAAGCCGATCTAAATCAATCAATGAGTAGGTCCTTAAAAACCCTGATACAAATACAAAACGCAGAATGAATGTGGGTAATGAATTAGTTGTTTAGTGTTCATGTTACATTAGATTGTATTCGACAGTTCGATAATCTCTGAAATTACCTATACACCTGTTTCCGCCTTGAAGCACTTTCCCTTTATCGATATCAACCCACTGTTATAACTTCCTTTCCTTGCACTACGTTGATTTCGCACTTTGTATTTGAACTAGTATACTAGAGCATTTTATTGTAGACTTTAAATTAAACTTGATATTGTTATTTAAATTTTAATATTGTGATTTACTTGTGAATTATTTTGTTAAAGTAAACTTAAGATGCATTTTTGGATCAATAAATGATTATAACTATTTTATTATAGACCAGCTGTGTCATGTGGCTCACGTAGCCTAAGTTACTCCTTATAACATCAGCTATCTGCCAGTGAAAGTCCCGTCAAAATCGGTTCAGCCTTTTCGGATATCAACCGGAACAAGACACCCTCTGTCGTTTTTTAACAAAAGTTAAAAAATGGGTTTTTGTTACATTTACCGTACCTATATACTTTCATATGCTTTTAGTAATAAGCTGTTATTTTGACATTACAAACAGATACTAATTTGAAAATTTAAGTAAGTCTCGAGTGCCGAGTGATATTCAAAATTTGCTAGTTCGATTACATGTATGCTCTAGTATATTAGCAACCCTTTCTAGCGTTTTCCAGTTGGAGCAAAGGTTTTCGAAAAAGCCACGTGCTTTGATAAGCTTTATGCTATACAATAAAGTTGTCGACACTGTGATGCCAGAAGGATTTCTTCAGAAAAATTGCTTTTAATAAAGATAATAAAGAATTGTGATGAAGTCAGTTTTGGGAGCTTTCCGGGTCAAGAAATATATTTTGTTCGTCACACAGTATCGACAAATCCCAAATGCTACATTACGATAGCTCGCTGTTGAAAAGGCGCAGTTTCCGATACGACTAGTATAAGGCAAACATTAAAATCGCCCACGAAATTGTTAAATTCTAAGTTATTAATAATTTATTAAACTATTTATTCCTAAGTTATTGTGTGTCGACGCTAGTCAGTGAAGTTTCGTTTAGATTAACCTTAAGTTTTGTCGTAGTTTCTCAAGTTAAGTTGACAGTAAGTTTGTATAACTTTTTTCTTCCGATATTAGTGTGTTTAATTTTGTTCTCCCGAAGTTTCATAAGAAGCTACTTCTTTTTCTAGTCACGAGCTTTGACACTTTGTTACGTGTCTTCGTAAGAATATAATTCTGGGTGCAAAAGTCGATGAAGGCTATAGGTAGGTTTGTCTATTGACAAACACCGTTTTTCTTTCTACTTGTATTATGAAAACATACTTTTTTGCATAGTTATGTTCTCGATAAAAAGTTTAACTTTTCGTGACTAAAGTCTATTTAGACACCGATGAAAGTTTGAGTATGAAAATGACTACATAGTTATAAGGTTCATAAAGTTACTTCTATACGAAATGGAAAATGAAATTTTAAAAATACTGTTACAAAAACCTTGATACCAAACTAGCGGTTCACTTTAAAATATTTACTAATCAAATTTATTTAATATTCAATACAAAAGGTCTAAACGACAGCTTTTTCTTTAATTATAGCCATTAGCTTTACCATCGACTTTTTATGCTCAATTATATTCTTTCCTAAACCACTTTGCTCATGTATCATTATTTCTTTTGCTTAACACGTTTATCTCAATTTAAGCATTTTTATTGTGAAATTTTAATTCTGTTACTTGATGGTTATCAAAAATACTGACTGTGTAGGTACCTAATGTTTTGATTGAAAAATATATTCTATAGAACTTGCAGTTGAAATTTTGATGTTACAGTCATTTGTCTTTGAGATAAAAGGTATTTTTTTTTTATATCTGTACGTGTTTTGTTTATGTGTGAAACGTCGTATTGTGTGATTATAATTATTATGAAAACACCTATGAGCCCAAAAATTAACTTTAGTAACGGGATATTTACCATGTATTTTATTTGTTTTGAGCACTCGATATTTCGGCACTGTTGCAAGCGCCATGTTCACGAGGGAAAAAAAAAGTTTTTTTTCCTCCAGATATCGAGTGCTCAAAACAAATAAAATACATGGTAAAGATCCCGTTACTAAAGTTAATTTTTGTGCTAGTGACCATGAAAGTTTAAAAACCTATGAGCCATTATATATTGTACTGTAATCATAAACTTTATTGTGTGTGAGAACTAAGATAAAGTCCAATCCTAATTAAATGGATTCTGTAAATTTCAATCGAAACAAAATCATTGGAAGCTATATTTTTATCATTAATATATTGAAAAATAGTGTGTAGTACCCGCGTCTGTAACTTGGAATTTTAAGGAAGAACTGCATAAAAATCATCTAGTGGAGTTGCGTGGAGTTCTACACAGATTTCATAACATTAAACAACTTATAATAGAGTTCACTGCATATGGCCCAGAGACAGCACATTTTATTGACAAAAGACCGGGGTTTTTCAATGACTATAAAATCGAGACTTCCAGTCGCACAATACGACATGTTATGCTAAAAATTAAGATCCATTTTTTGTAGTTAAGTAAGTTATATTTGTGTGTGTTTGCGTTTGTGTTTTACCTATAGTTTCTACTTTAAGCTACAACTTCGGAATTGACTTTTGATTCAAACATTCCAAGGTTTTGACCATTTGTTAAAATAATGTTTTTTTGTGATCTGTGGGTTGAGCCAACTTATCTTTTCGGAATATAATACTCATACTACATACCTACTTGTTATTCAGGTCTTAGTTAAGATAGTGATTAAGGATTGATAAAGTAATATCTGATGATAATTTTAATTGTATGTTGTATCAAAATGATGAACACGAAATAAAGAAACTGGTTTGAAAATTAGTGTTTCATTTCACATAACCTTGGATATCCTAGATTCCTTTGCATCCTTTAAAAAATGTCTGTCTGTCTGTTTGTTCCGGCTAATCTCCGAAGCGGTTGAACCGATTTTGACGGGACTTTCACTAGCAGATAGCTGATGTTATAAGAAATAACTAAGGCTACGTGGACGAAGACGCGGGGCACACCTAGTCAGACGTAAAAATGATGAGATTTACGTCGGTTATTTGCGGTCCAGCGAGATTATCTATTCAGGGATTTAGATTTAGGGAAGATATCGAAAACTACCTGAATGGTCTTAGGTTTTAGTGAAACTTTAGCTAATACATAATATAACATTGATAATAGAATCGACTTTACCTGTTATTTTACCACGTCACTGTGATGTGGATACCTTAATAAGAAGGGTTTTCTTTA
Source organism: Crocallis elinguaria (assembly GCA_907269065.1). Taxonomy (NCBI): domain Eukaryota; kingdom Metazoa; phylum Arthropoda; class Insecta; order Lepidoptera; family Geometridae; genus Crocallis; species Crocallis elinguaria. The sequence continues at coordinate 9,769,807 of OU026076.1, forward strand.
AGAGGAATAGGAAATAGAGGAATATTCTGGTATTGCAATTTTTTTATGCTATTTGGTAACGAGACGAGCTGGTCGTTTGCCTGATGGTAACCATAACGCCGGCCCATAACAATTGCAGTGCCACTCAGAACTTTGAAACACAAAGGCCTGCGTGGCACTGCAGTGCGCTCGTTACCCTGAGACATTAGCTATTAAGTCTCATAAGCTGAGTAATTTCACTGGCTACTCTGCTCATAAAACCAGAACACAGTAATGATTGCACATTACTGCTTGGTGGTAGACTTCACGAGCAAATCGGTGGTAACAATCCAGACGGACACTCGCAGAAGAGTTAGTCCTCCCACTAACAAAACCTAGTGGTACCTAGTACCACTTACCTTAAACATATAGCCTACTTTCCATCAGGTGCAACACTCGCTTTATTGTCACTATACAATATAAATTCTTATCTTCAAATTATAAAACCAAACACTTCAATTAATTGAGAAATAGTAACGCCTCGAAAATTTAGGTTTCAATATTGTAAGGAAAAGATTTGCTAGTATAGAGTAATAATACTGAATTCTGGTCGTAGGCTCAAATCTCCCTCCATGTTCGAAGTTTTCTTTTACGAAATTTATTTTTATTTTATATATGTAGGATATAACCAACCTGCGTATCTTTGCAGCTTTGAGCCCAAAAAGCTCTAACTCCAATATGAGACAACAATACGTGTTTACCGGTCACGTCGGCTTCCAGTCACGCGTCTGTTCTACGTCATCCGGGTCCGTCCCAAGGCGGTATCCGTCAAAACAGTATAGCTTAGGAGCTAGCAGTCGTCTTAGAGCTGGTCGAGATGAGGCGTTGTACGCGCGAGTAGAGTTGCTAACTTAAGTCCTATAGTAGAGTAATTATCCCAGCTGCAGCAGTGGAAGCGGCGGAGATAGCGGCGTTGATGAATATAATTTACACGTAATGTAGAACACTATTACGAATAAGAATAGTTATTTATACACAGTACTTGCAATCTGAATCAAAATAGGGGTCGATATATCTATACAAATAAATAAAATTGACGTGTCTGTTTGTAATATCAAAATAACAGCTTTTTACTAAATGCATATGAGAATATACGGTATATACTATAACGTACATATAACAAAACAACCATTTTTTTAAATTTTTGTCTGTGTGTTTGTTCCGGGTAATCTCCAAAATGGCTGAACCGATTTCGACCGGACATTCACTGGCAGATAGCTGATGTTAGAAGGAGTAACTTAGGCTACGTGGGCGAAGCTGCGGCGCACAGCTAGTAATAACTATACGTGTAGAGTCACCATCATCGGAAAACGTCCACTACTGGACATTGGCCTCGTCCATAAGAGGGGATTTTGACATAATACACTACGCTCGGGAGGCATCTTGGTGAACGCAATAGATCATGATGCTGACGGAGGGTAATGCTGCTGGCCATTCTCTAGATGTCCCCGTAGGCGGACACTTACGGCACCCGCACTGATAACTACTTTAGCACCCGCTGGAAGAGATGGGGTACTATTATTAGCTGGGGCCACACGACCACACGTCTATAGTAAAGTATCATAATCAAACGGATATTTGGCTCTCGCTCTATCCCGTCACGTGTTCCTACGTCAATCTGACCAGAAGGCAGCGCGGTTCATATGAATTCTGGAGTGAGAGGGCTATATATCACGCCGCCAGACGCAAGCAGATTTATTTACTGGCCTTTATTGTTCAAGGGTTTATTATGCTGTTTCTGTGGAACATAGATATGTCACAATGTGTTTAGGATAGTTTTATGTGAAAAGTTATAAATATAACTTTAATTATCCTTCAAAATTGTTTTTTTTTTTGGGCCGAGTACACTTGCGTTTGACCAGAACCGGTCGACGTTGTAGCCTAGAAGATATCTAGTTTCTATTCGATCTATTCTTATATGTTATGTTTGACTCACTACATAATTTAAATACAACAAAAACAATAATATGTTTTAGCAGTTACTTCATGTACTATTTTGATGCTAATTTTTGACCGGATTGAATCCAGTTATGATGAAGTACATTCATTTCTTTTTTGTCGAATTGAAAACTAATTATGATACCTACAAGAAGGGAAAATATATTTTTGATTTTAAAAATGTCTCTAAAAATAAAGTTAGTTTGGCGACGATGTAATTGAGAATAAGCAAACTAAAATATTAGTTGATTACGTATTTAGTTCATCAATAAGGGAATATGTATTTTTTTTGAGGAGAATGGATATACTTTATGGAAATACAGAAATGTATAAAATCAAATGACTCATGAATTTACGAAAAATATACAACAATTCCTATGAGAGTACTCTAAAGCACTTGAAAATCAAATACGTGTGCTACGCTATCGCTCTGTAGAAGTGCTACAGCGTAGTGTTGTAGCAGTCACGATTTTAATTCGGCATGAAAAAATGAGACAGTTTTTCTTAAAAAACTTAAAACAGGTATTTGAGGTCCACCACCACTAATAATAATAGATAGATAAACTCTTTATTGAAACACCACAGTACAAAGAAAATTTAAATAATAATAATAAAACTGTAAGAGGTTCAATCTGTATAATGAAGATATTTTGAAATTTGTTTTTGTAGGAGCACTCTTTTATCGATACTGAAGCGAAAACTGTACTTTTTTATTAATTTTGGTCTGGCTGTCTATCTGTAACTACTGAATGGATTTAAAATGAACCGTGGTATAATTTGAGTTCATACTACGAGGTAGGACATAGGATACTTAATATTCATTCTAAAATGAAAACCAGCGAGAATTCTAGACAATTCCTTCCAGCCGAAGACCTAGCAACCGCTGGTCTTAATCGGGTTCGAGTCGAAAACGAAGACGATTTTGTTAGCCGGTAAGGCCCTTGGTTTAAAAAATCGAATAAAACTTCTTATTCGGCTACAAGCAACACTACGCCGTAGCAGCCTCGTAACCGGCGCTCCGTAGCGCCTCTACGCCGCTTCCAAAATTCATGAAACTCCCTTTTGAAGTGTAAACTCCACAGTGCCTTAAAGGGAATATGTTTGCACAAGTTTAAAATGTTCCGTATGCGGGCTATTCTCAATTTAAAATACCTAAATGTGGAAATTTGCTGAAGTTTTTTCTAAAGATCCGTGATTTAAATTTTTGCTGCATAATCATTTTTAATGCATCACAGATGTAAGTGGAGTGAGTTTTAGTTCACTCGGCGCAGCGAGCTAGTTGAAATAAATATACGATTCATTCAGGAATTTCAGGAGCTTACCTTTTGAATTTTTGATTGGATTTTCTTTTTAAATTGTTTAATTTTAAACGTCAAATGTTAACCGAATACAAAATGATGTTTAAAAAATAGGTTGAAAATGTCCAACCGGCGCTCACTCGTTTTTTTGTGGGAACAATAAATTCTCCGTAATAACAAAATATGAAAAAAATTTAGCGCCCTAGAAATTAAGCCGAATCAGCGGCGCAAGTACGGAAGTCGGTTCCATAAATTTGTCGAACCGAAAAACTCGATAAATTTATCGAATGTTGCGAGTACCGAAGTCTGATCGTAAAGTATTGTAGTACCTCTATATTCTCTTTGGATTCGACCAAGCTATTCGATAACTTTTGTCGAAAGTATCGAGGTTCGATAAATTATATGAAAAGTCGATAAAACCCACTTTAGCGATTTGAACTGTCAGTTTTATCGATCAAAAAGATTCGTACTAGCACCCCCGTTCAGCCTAGTGTAAAAAAAAAAATATTTTTAATTCTGATTGTTAACGTGACGAGCCCATCGTTTGCCTGATGGTAAGCATAACAATTGCAATGCCACTCAGAACTTTGAAACACAAAGGCCTGCGCGGCAATGCAGTGCTCTCGCTACCCCGAGTCATTAGGTATTAAGGCAAACGACACGATAATCTCGTTATCCATTAGTATAAAAAAAGTTTAATTATAAATCCGGCAGAATTCTTTTTACGTCATTTAAATTGGTTTTTGATCGACCACCCCGCGGTGCACTAACAATTCGTGATGATATAAGCCACGCGCCTTTTGCACGCGAATCAAGATTTTCTACGTCTTCATTGTCAAAGAAAAATATATATTAAACTACAAACTAGAACCCTTAGGGCAGTATAAACTTTTTTGCGGATCCGATGAGGTAAAAAAGCGTTGGAGGTAACACAGAAAGTCTTATTTCTTAGTTGAGAGGGAGTGCGTTTGTCAGGTGTAGGATTAAAGCTATCTTGGCGTGTAACTTGACTACTTCCGTTTCATCGCTTTTCGTGAAAAGGGTAAAAAGGTAGAAATATGGCAGTCCTTTTAGTCTGATTTGTTTCACTCTCTTGATATACAGAAATCTTTATTGCCATATCAATGGATTCACCGATTTATTGTTTAGATTTAAAACAACACAGTATAAGTAATACATTAATCTTATAATGTTTATTTGCCTATAAGTACTGTATTATATTATAAAGAAGTGAAGTTTGTTTTTTTGTTTGTTTGTTACAATAATATCTGGAACCACAGACCGATAATTTTTTTTCATTAATGCGTATATATATATATATATAGCATCTAAATAGAGTCACATTAAAGGTTTCTTTAGCAAAATCAGATGAGCTTCTGGCACTGAAAAAAATATCGTCATTACTCATCATTTTATTACTAATCTTGTTGGGATAAAAAACCAATTTTTACCAAAATTATTCGATCAAAAAAATGTCAAAGTTACCTCTAAAAGTAAGTTTGCAATGAAATATCTCTATTATTTATAAATCTATATTGATAGAATTAACAAGACTTACGTATTATATAATGACAAAAAACTTGGTTGTGGTACATTTTCGATTAGGCGTCTAATTTTGAAGTAATTATGCTTTTTTTGGATTTTTACTCAATTTTAGTGGCTCGTGCGGTCTACCTTCTCTTTTAGATCAACGCAAACCGACAGTGTGTGCAAAGAGGACAGAATGAGGAATGTCATTGACCCGGGGTACCGCCTCAATAGGGTACGTTATCCCTGAGTCGAGTAGGCGCCATAGGCAAAATTTAATCCTGAATTCATGCGATTGAAGCCATGAGTCAAGATTAGTGCACAATAACACAGTTACGGGTTAAGTAAACACATTTGTCCCTCTGTTACCGATGATAGGACAAATCGAACTAATTATTTCCTTATATCACCTTGCTGTTTCGTTAGGGGGGGCAAATAGGGCAAGAGTTCAATCTGTCCCAATACCACATTATCGGAAACAAAAAACGTTAACAAGAATAGTTTTGTGAATCTGTAACCTAACTACGGGAAAACTAATATAAATTTAGAGACCCCACTTTTTTGACATCATAATTATTGACTATTTTCATTTAAAATGTAGCCTATGTCACCCGGACTATAATAACGAATAGATTGACACCCAATCATGAAAATTGGATGATTAGTCACGCTTCGTTGAAACATATGCAAATACAAACATACATAGCCTACGAAAAACATAACCCTGCCTTTGGACTGTCGTATTAAAAAGTAACAACTACATATAAGCCCTATTATCAAACAAAAGACACATATATTTTACTCACTTATTTCAGGTTATCTTTTAACTTTGCGACATGACGTATTCAAAGAAGCCGCGTTGTACGCTACACTCCATTTATCCTGATCATTTCTATCCTGAACACAGAAGACGTCTTTGCTTTCTCTTTATAAATCTATATATATAAATAAATAAAATTGAAGTGTTCTAAGTTCTAAAGAACAAATCCGATGTTGTCCATTTCCCCAATTCAAGGGCTCGTCAAAAATCGCATAACAACCGTGACTAGAAGCGGGAGTATCGATTGTCGGACGTTATTCCCGAGGGGAAAACTATCGATCTTGGACAACCCTCGCTAAGTACGTGTGCGTGTGTGAGTATATCTGTGTATAAGTAGGCTTATCGGTAGATACAATGCTGTTTAACCGTCTGTTTGTTCCGGTATCGCGCAAAAACCACTATTCGGTTTACCGTTGTTGTTCAAAGACTAGACTCACGTAGGAAATGTCGAAATTACGACTGAGTTTCGAGCAAGTAAGCAAGTCATCGGGGAGGTTATACAGCAAAATTGCATGTTAGAAACCCGTTCGGAAAATTGAAAATATCTAAGTGTGTCATAGTCATCAAATAACCATTCAAAATAAGTAAAATTCGTGACAATCATTGCACAATATTACCTTACTAACGGGTATAATTCAGTTTGTTTTATCCGAAAATTTGGTCTATGGTTTTTTCTAGGCAGCCCTTCGCTCGAGTGAGCTCGACAAATGGATGTGCGATTAACTCTTCTGCGACAAAGCTGTACTGCAACTCACCGTAGTTCGTTTGATTAAGGAACAGAGGATGAAAACCCAATATCCAATTTCAAATTTGAGATCTTTATAAGCAAGCCCGTTGGAAATAACGTTGGTTCTTGGCCCACATTAGTGAAGCCGCGTGCAAAAGCTTGTCTACGTCTAATATGTCTGTTAATGGTTTGTTAGGGTAGGTGCATGTGTGTGTAGGTGGAGATGAAAGTAATAATAAGCGTATGGGATAGTCTGCACATGTCAGTCTTTTTACTATATAAGTAATAATAGGAATGTGGGAACGGACATTTTAAGCCTCGCACTTGCAGGGGCTTTTCTGACTCATGCAAGGGGTTGTTTCGTTTTTAAAACATTCGTATTATTAATGAGAGATATTTTTGTGAGTTTAAAGGGGATTAATGAATACATATTATTATTATTATTCTTCTATATATAAAAAAAATTTAAGTCGAGTTTTGTCGTATAATGTTTTTCGAAACTAGATAAGAAATAAATAATAAATAAACAATTTATTCAAACAACATAAAATAAATTAACAAATTCATAAAATAAACGAACTATACAATATCACCTACCTACAAATAAAAATAGTAACAAAAATTAGAAACTACCTATGTTTTTCGTAGCAGAAATCTCCATTTTCATAGATAATTACATGCAAGAAAAAATGCAGTAGTATAGCCAAGTGTTTATAGAAAAGACTTATCTATAAAATATTATATAGAAATCGCCCAGAATCTTGTATAAAAATCGCAAATATGATCCCGAAAAATGTATTTGTCTCGAAATACTCAACATTTTGCGTGACAACTATCATCTTTTTTAACCAAAAAAAAGGAAATTTAATCATCTAAAGACATAAAAAAAAATTTAAACTTTATGGTGTTTATTTCTACGTCCGTCAATTAATAGCAAACGCATCAACCTTACTTCAATACCTACAAAAGAATGATGCCCAATGGAGCCTCTTAATCCAATCCACGTTATGTAATCTATCAATATCTTTACCAATATTATAAATAGGTAAAGTTTGGACTTAGCTTATTGCTACCAAATGTTAACAGCATGTTTTAAGCATGCTTATAATCGTGCTATGTTACAGTTATGAGCATATGTGTCAGTAAAGTACCTTTATACATAAAGGTGGCTGGTGTATAACTTCGTCTATTCTGGAGATTTACTTATGTTGAGTAGACTTACCGATGTTTATCAAATAACCAGGAATAGTCAGGATGGATTATAATGATTTATATGAGCCGTCTTAGTTGTCTAATAATGCAAACAAACTCGACGGTTCAGCAACCAATAACATAGATAGACAGCTTTATACAATATGAAAATTCAAATTCGAGTCATGTCATTGGTGGGCCATCCTTCGAATTTGTTTACATTATTGGACAAGTATAGAAAACTAGACCTACAATGGGCGCTTCAATACCCTAACAGGACTACGCATATTGATACCTTGCGATGCGAAGTCGCGGATAAAAGCTAGTCTTAAATTAAAGTGACAGAACCCATCCCTCGTCCAGCCTAATTAATTGCATCGACGAGACCAGCCCAGCTTTTAATCCTCTTGGTTGTCTGGATCCCTTTTAATTGGCAATCTGTGAGTGCTTTATGTTTTTTATTATGGTGAACACATACGTACGAGTACATGTGTACAACACGAATAATATTTTGTGTTTAAAACTGGCAAGCGGTGTTCTATGGGGGAGGCTTATGTTCTACAGGGGACGTCTTCCATGATGATGATGTTGTGTAAACAATTGAAGACATATTATATATATTAGCCCTCGGGATACCGCCTATTGTCTCAACTTTAATAAGGGGTTCTGGTTAAAGAATATAGTATGTCTCTCAAAAAAGAACTTAGTTCGTTAGCTAGTAGTAAAAGAACTTTGTAAAGACCAGCATTTTGGTCACGTGTTGCTTCGGCTAAACGCTCCGAAAGTTCTTTAAACATTTTGAGCGATCCTGGTTCCCACTTTCCAGGTTCACGTCCCCACCAGCGTGGCAGGAAATTCCACCTGCTCTTATTGTGCAAGACACGCCGTGGTGACCATATCGCAGAACAACCGAACCTCACATGCAGCGAGGTAGAGCACAGCACGATGCGACCGGACGGCTGCTGCGATGCGGAAAGCTGTGATGAGTCCTTTAGAGTCTCAGTCTTTGGCAATGGCAGACCCTGTAATCACAATCCAGATTCCCACTCAGCGACGGCTATAAGACGGGCCCGATCTGCGGAGGTTAAGCACGAATGAATAAGTGAGTTCGCAGATCGGATCGTCTCAAAGCTTCTGCGAAGATAAGCTTATCGGGCACTTAAGGTTCGTGCAGGCTAAGTTAGCTGGCTTTATTAAAACAATATCCTGCTGCCTTATCAGCTAACAATCTCGTGTTCGTTTTCAATACCAGACCGAGTAAAAGCAGCGGTCACTAGTCTTCGTGTGGAAGGAATAGTCTAGAATTTTCGCTGGTTATTAAAGAAATAAGCTCTTACAAAACGAAAAGAAGCGAAAACTATTGACAACTCCTTCCATACGAAGACTAGTGACCGCTGGTTTTAATCGGTCTGGTATTGAAAACGAATACGAGATTGTCAGCTGATAAGGTAGCAGGACAGCATATGGTGAAAGTTTTTTGAGATTTAAAGGATAAAAACTACGAAAATATTACTACACGTAGTTATGTGCACTTGCTCGTTTTATATAACACATTTTATTTACGCTGAGAATTGGCTGTTCAATATAAACCTTGCTAAATAAGTCCTAAGTAGCTCTCGCATTTGAAGGCTTTTATTAAGAAATCTGCGTAAGTAATTGGGTTCCGTTTTCGGTACTAATCAGTTTCAGATTTTATTTCACTCTCTTTACTTTTTATTTACTTTGAATTCTGAAAAAAAGATTTGTTCTTTAATCTCTTTGATCTAAGATATTTGATGGAATCAGGCGTTACTTTGCGGAAATCCATTTTAAATAAGATTATATAAAATGAGTAATTTATAGTTTCAATTCCGCGATAAAGAATGTCTAATGGCCTAAGTTCGATTTATACTGAATGATGGCTTTGCCAACCCTTACTGGTTATTTCCAGTTTCTGATGGCTTTGCCAACCCTTACTGGTTATTTCCAGTTTCTGATGGCTTTGCCAACCCTACTGGTTATTCCCAGTTTCTGATGGCTTTGCCAACCCTACTGGTTATTGCCAGTTTCTGATGGCTTTGCCAACCCTACTGGTTATTGCCAGTTCAAAATATATCGCAAACCGACACACACAGACGTAACTATACCCGCTAGTTCCTGCCACCCTTGGCAACATAAGTTAGCAGCCTTTCGAAGTTTCGTTCATAGACTCATGATGGTACCAATGTCTACAGATAATTATGTCAAAGAATTGAACACCATTTACCAAATCGCTATTTCAAACGGATACACAAAACAAATAGTCGACAGTTTAATTAAAAACAAACGCAAACAAATAGTTGGATCTTTGTTATATTCCTCTCGACCCGAAAAAATAAACAAGTACGCGGGTTCTTTGACTTACATGGGCCCAGTCACAAGCAAAATTGCAAACACTTTTCACAAAAATAAAGTCCAAGTGGCGTTTAAAACCAACCAAAACCTGAGAAACCTGTGTAATGGTAAAGACCGGTTAGAAAACGCAAAAAAGTCGGGCATTTACAAACTTGTTTGTGATGATTGTGACGGGGTATATGTGGGTCAAACGGGGCGTAACTTTGAGGTTAGGTATAAAGAACATATAGCCGCCTATAGAAATGAACACCCAGAGCAGTCCCACTTTGCAAAACATTTAATTGAAACTGGTCATTCTTTACATACCGACAACACTTACAACATTTTACATATTTGTGATAAGGGCTTCCGGATGTGTGTATTGGAACAATTAGAGATTCTAAAATATAATACCACCAATTGTACGTTGTTGAATGACCAAACAAATATGGTTTCATCGCCTTTGTTACGTATTTCTCAAACAATGCGTAACGAGTGTGATTCACAACGGGCTGGGCCGTCTATATAAAGGGCGGGCAGGGCCGTTGTGAATTCACTCTCGTCCCAACGTTCGGCGAGTCAACATCTCCTGAGGATGCCTCGTGTAGAGGCGAAACACGTGTCGAAAGTCGGGTCGGGTTGAGTTCGGTTCATGCTGAGCATCGCGTCACTACACATATTGACAAGGATACTGCAGTTCAGCGTCACGAGTAAGTAACATTTTCTTACAGCATATGGCAAAGCCATCAGTAACTGGGAATAACCAGTTAGGGTTGGCAAAGCCATCAGTAACTGGGAATAACCAGTTAGGGTTGGCAAAGCCATCAGTGACTGGGAATAACCAGTTAGGGTTGGCAAAGCCATCAGTAGCTGGGAATAACCAGTTAGGGTTGGCAAAGCCATCAGTAACTGGCAATAACCAGTAGGGTTGGCAAAGCCATCAGAAACTGGCAATAACCAGTAGGGTTGGCAAAGCCATCAGAAACTGGCAATAACCAGTAGGGTTGGCAAAGCCATCAGAAACTGGGAATAACCAGTAGGGTTGGCAAAGCCATCAGAAACTGGAAATAACCAGTAAGGGTTGGCAAAGCCATCAGAAACTGGAAATAACCAGTAAGGGTTGGCAAAGCCATCATTCAGTATAAATCGAACTTAGGCCATTAGACATTCTTTATCGCGGAATTGAAACTATAAATTACTCATTTTATATAATCTTATTCTCTTTGATCTGATGAAATTATAGCATTGCTGATTGTATTAAATGTGTAATTACAATCTTCAACGCGTGTACTTACTTCGTAATTTTATAAAATACTAGCTGCTACCCGCGGTTTACCCGTGTGTAGATTTCCACAGGATCCTTGCATTTTTCCGGAAAAGAAGTGGTATAAATGGCACTTACCGGCCCGTAAACTATCTTCATGCAAAAAGTTACATAAATAAAAAATCTGACAGCACTTAGCCACTGTCACTCGGGTTAATGTTAAGGATTCTAACGATACCCCATGCATCCAAATCTGTTGCGACATTTAAAAGTTATGGTGGAATAAAGAAACTCATATACATGACCATACTATAAAAACATTACACTCCTTTTGTGTGCAGTCGTGTAAAAATACGTTGTTCAGTTGCTCCGCAAAAGAAGGACAAACCAACAAACACTTTCTCATTCATAGACAACAAGCCTGCAGTGCAGTGACAACGGTGTACAAATGTGCGACAGCTCATAAACTACACAAATTGTACATAATCGTTGTAAGAAGCATGTAAGTCCACTACCACCGTGTTCCGAATTGAGGCAAAAAATTCGGTGTAGAAATTTTGGGATAAAATTATGTCGTACCAAGGTGAGCGTGCTTTAGTGTCGTGTTGTTGTGTATCATTCACAACATAATTAATTCTAAACAACACTACCATTTTTACGAAAAAGCTATTAAATATCATGCCAACGCCTGTTTCATCGTCTAGGTAACAGCAATATTGATCGAATCCTACATAAACAAACTTGTGGGCAATTATATTAACATCCGCGGACCAAGAGGATTGTGTGAATCGATGCGTACTTTTGTAATTCAATCACTATGTAATTCATTAGCAAGCCCGGGGCCTGTTTGCTAATCGAACAATGGAGGTAGGGATTATACAAACATGCTTAAAATGTTGCTATCGATAGATAAAATTTATCAGCTGGTTACAAAACTATTTGCAACACAACATGCAATGCAACGAAAAAATATATCTACTATGGAAGAATGGACGTAGCGTACGCAAAGTTGTTTTTAGTGCGTCCGCGACTTTGACTACATACCTAACGTCAAAAGTTCGCAATATATGTAAAACTAGCTGCTGCCCGCGGTTTCACCCGCGCGGAGTTATTGGATTTCATGGTTTTTATTTTATTGCGCGGAACCCTAATTATTTTTCTAAAATAAAAGTAGCCTAAGTTACACCCTATAACATCAGCTATCTGCCAGTGAAAGTCCCGTCAAAATCGGCCCAGCCATTTTGGAGATTACCCGGAACAAACAGACAGACATATAGACAAAAAATATAAAAATGGTTGTTTCGTTATAGGTACCGTACCTATATACTTTCATATGCATTTAGTAAAAAGCTGTTATTTTGACTTTTACTACAAACAGACACTTCAATTTTGTTTATTTGTATAGATATGGCATTGTATGTTGCATTACATGTTGTGTTGCTGTACCAGCCTAAAATAATGTAAACACTCCTAACAGGATGTATACGTAATTAAAAATATATCGAAAATGTTCTTTGCTATCGTGATTTAAACCCGTGCCTTCTCACCGTCTCCTTCTTGGGCCAGCGGCGCGAGTACGGATCTTTTCGACAAATAAAATTCGATAAAATTGACAGTTAAAATCGATAAAGTGGGTTTTATTCGACAAAATTGACAGTTAAAATCGATAAAGTGTGTTTTATCGATTTTAACTGGCAATTTTATCGAATTCTATTTATCGAAAAGATCCGTACTCGCACCGCAGTTGCTCTAAGCAACTGAGTACAGAATAAGTAATAGGACAAATATAGGAACGAATGACGTTAGCCACGAAATTTTTGACATTTGTTAACTGTTGGGATTGGTTTAAATTGGAATGTATGTTACACATGTTGTGTATAGATATGTACCTACAGGTTTAAAAATAATTATTTTACAATAAGTTTTGGCTTTAGCTAAAAACGATGTACCTAATATTTGGTAGACTTTTCTTTTACACTACTCAATTTTTTTGCCGAATTGATAGGTACACAAACCCTTTCTTTGAACATGGAAAAATCCAAAGATACACATTTTAATTTAATCTAGTTTAGCCTTAGGACGGTCTTATCGCTTAAAGCGATTTCTTCTAGACAGCCAGATTGACTTAATTGACTTCACCGTAGCGGTCTATTCGATTAAGCTTAGTTCACAAGTTTAGTTTTTTTTATATATACTCGTACTCGACAGCTTAGCAGTTGACGATTATCTCTTAAGATAATTAAGATGATTTGGTTTAAGATGGTGAACCTAGATTACAACTGGCTCTCAAGTGCATCTACCGAAACACACTGATAGATGCTTAGTAAAATAAAAATAGCACGGTATGAATCACAATCGCTATTAGGAATACCCATTTCCGTCGTTTATCGCGCTGCAAATACCCATCATGAAATCAATAAAGTGCCGTTGACCCCTCTGGAAAATTTCCATGATATCTATTACACCGTTCTATGGAAATATTGATTTTACTTTGATGATTTATGTACATGGCTCTTTATACGGCTGAATTGTTTACCAGTAGGGCTAACATGCGCACCGTGACAAAATTTACTCGTGGCGTTATCTCGTGGAAAGAAGAGATAACTAGTCTTCTCGACAACCGCTAACATGGCTTAGCGAGTTTGTCGTTTCGTTTTGTCATATGACGACAAACACGAACGGTTCTATTATCTGTGTCTCTTTTGTCGACAAACGCTAACATGGCGCGTCAAGTTTTCTCATTATTTGTCTACTTTTGACGAGTAGTTTGTCGTCGAACTTTTTGAGGACGAGTAAAACTGTAACACGGTAACTAGTGTTCTGTGATACCCTGATACCTATATAATTTGTGTTTCTGTTCTGTGACTATTACTGCCAACGACTATCTCCGAAAGCATACATACTGATCTGTGTCCGAAAGCGTGATAATGGCAGTACCATATTAGAATTATGTTTTAACTATAAATGAAGAGCGCGAGCGACGCAAAATTCAAAGGAAAGTAGGTAGGGACGAATAAAAAATTAAAAATGTTACTATACATATGTACTATAGCTGAATTTTTAAAGTAATTCATTTGACCACTGAATTTCTAGAATTCTATTTAAATTATTGGTTTTATTTTTTGACACTTTAGTATAATTAATAAGAAAAATAATAACATTTGATATTATATATAAGTACCTATAGGAAATGAAATATGAATTGTGTTACGATTATTGTGTCATTCGTTTTTTGTAATATTTTCAATTCAAGGATAGTTAATTATTCTAATATTTGCATGTCACAATGAGCTGTAACAGTTGTTTATTTAGATATTTGTTTGGTTTTATTTACAAAAGAAAACATTAAAATTTTATGGACGACATCGAGACTACATTTTCTATATGTACTGGGATCTCGGACATAGTTTAACGATATTATTTACTTAGTAGTGTTTACTTTACGTTTTACTCACATTTTTCTGCCTGGCAAAATGCAAGCAATTTTTAAAGTAAATAACTATAATAATCAAATTAACTCAACTCAATTCTTATGTGGAATAATCTAATACTTCTTCTTTCTTTATTTCCTATATGATAGTGTGTAAATAAAATTCAAATTCACAACAGCCAGATAAGTCACATTCCCGGAGTTTTGGCGGGAATGCGAAAATGTGCTGTTGTTGATTTTGTGTTATTTACTAAAACCTGTGTTTTATCGAGTGTTAATGTGTGTTCGTAAACGTGCATGAGTGAAAGGAAAATAGTACAAAGATGAAAAACGTGTATTTTCGTATTCTATCCAAAACTCCATAGAAGCTTCAGTAAAGTATCCACCGCTTTACTGAAGCATCACTTCGACTTGACCGCGCCTAGACTAAACTTTAACGACTTTTATTTACCAAAACTAGAGATTTATTATAACTTGACACTGGCTAAATACGCAAATCACGTGGAGCCAAATACAAAACAAACAAAAAAAGTCATATTCCCGATATTTACTTGTCAACTTCACTAAAATGTCATTGTTATGAACGCGTTCACACAGCAAATTAAATAAAACTATAGTAAATAAGACAAATTGAATGAACTAAACCGGTGTTGCTAATCACATGGCAGCACTGGTTTGGCGTCCATTGTCTTCGAAGAGATAATAGTCTCTCGTGTTTGCCATGTTAGCATAATCGACTAAAACGTCGTCCGCGAGAAATCTTGTCGTAGCGCGCGCGCCATATTGCTACTTTGCCATGCTAGGCCAGCAGGGGTGCAATTTTTGAATGTCACCGAGTGACTAAATATCAGCGATATGACCGATAGTCACCGATTTACAAAGTCGTATTTTTGAATCTCAGCGGGTGACTAAAATTGTCATACCTATGATTTCGTTTACGAGTGGGGGTACCCATACGTAAACAATATCATAGGTATGAGTAGGTATTTAGTGCCAATTTTGGCTTAAAACAATTTCCAACTTAAAAAATAAAATTGAATGGAACACAATCATAAGTTTGTCTATGATTAAAGCTGAGAAATAGTTGCATGTTGGTAAACAGGGTATGACTTTCAAAAATACGACTTTTGCAAATTAGTGATTTCAAAGTTATCGCTGAGAATTTTGTCATCGCTGATATCGAAATCACTCGTGACAGTCAAAAATCGGTCCCCAGCTACATAATTGTAATGTAATTTATAATATTACATTTTGGATACATTTCTATGATTGTTAATAAATTGCGTTTAGATTAATATGGATATTGAATCTGATATAAATGAATTATTATATATTATTATAAACACCACAGCTAAATTATAATCTTCTACAAAACTCTTATTTGGACACATATCCTGCAGAACGATGATTTGAAGGAGTTACTGGGATCTGCGGATTTTGGTAGTTGGAAAGAGATCACTTGGTCGGTGACCCGTTCGCTTTGCCGATCTTATTAAGATGAGGACAGAATCCTCCATAGTTCAATGTTTTCGTGATGCTACCATCCGCCATCAATGGAAAAGCATACGGCTCCGTGGCTTATTCGGATTATTCGGATTTGCGGCAGGTTTGCTCTCAGCAAACCTGCCGCAAATCCGAATAAAGAGGCCGTTCATCTATCCGTAGGTCCATGGTTCGAATCCAAAAATGAGTATGAGTTTTCATTAAAGGAAAACATCGTGATTTTTTTTTATTTTCTGGAGGGCCACGTTTTACCGCAATCTCACCCGATTTTGCCAAACCAAAGAATTAGGCTAAGTTTAATGTCTTAACATGTGACCGTTTTTACGTTTAAGATCTTACTAATCTTATCGATTAAGAACTTTAGTTTAGGTTCAAAGCCAAACTAAGATAAAAACAGCCTAATTCTTTGTTATTTACGCGAAGCCAATATTCTTAAAAAAAAATATCCTAACGGGGTTGTACTGACAAAAAACATGTTTTATTCAAATTTCCCGCCACTTCATGGGCCATCCTTTTGAAAGTTGTTTTATAAGCCGTCTAAGCAAAAACAAAAGTTTATAATACAATATTTACAGTATTCGAAACAACTCAATAGCTATTAATAAAACGTGCTTACATTGTTCAGATTGTTTGGAACTATTTAATTAGCTGAAATGTACAATGAAAGTTGGCGGATCGATGCTGAGCGAAATCACCCGGTAACAAGATTGAACGTCTTGAAGCTGTGCTCCCGTTGGCTCCTTAAAATTCCTTTTACTATTTAACTGACTAATTGCCTTTATTAACTAGCTAATACATAAATAAACACTACATCTAACCTAGCTACAAAAACAGTTGGATAATCTACAAGCCCAAGTAGGCCTATAGATAACCCAAATGTTCTATCCCACTACCAGTTGGAAGCGTACCCAGCATGCTGGCGGCGTCGCCTCGTTGAACCGCAATGCTGATCCGTTAAGCCAAATAAGTACCAGCATTTTGGTTACGCGTCGCATCAATCAAACGCTCTAACAAAATTTTGAGAATATTATGAGGTCCTGACCCCCACGGACCCAATGTTTCAACACCAAACGGCTCAAATATGTAACCGCTCCCGAGGTTAGCAGTTTTGCTTTTACGAGTAATATTACTATATAGCTTATTATGAACTGTTATTGTGGTGACTTTCAAAATTCTGTTTTCTTGTATCTGTTACGTGACGTCACTAAACGGTCCTATCGGTAGAGCGCTAGTAGTTTACAACCGGCATCATGTAGAATTTGAACCGTTTTGTAACAGTCACCATTATAATTATTATTATGATAGTAGATATAGTTGTCATGCTGTGGTAGTTTTTAATGTTAATTTACTAATTTAAAATTTTTAATGTAACAAATAAATATGATTCATTTCATTTCAATTTGTTACGGACCGTCAGGCGTGTCTCATTGCCTCGTAGTATAAAAACCTCTCTCAGGCGCTCTGGTAAAGTTATAGTTATCGTAGAAACAGATGTTCCTAAGGTCTTAGTAGAACGCGCCAACTTTGCGGCTCTTTTAATTAATACAGTTCCCTATGTTCTTGTAATCATTAAACACGAAATAACAACCGGTGATGTTTTTAATAAGGCAACAATTTATTGCCAAATTTATGGTAATTGGACGATGTCATACGGACAATCTGCAAATGTGACGTGTCCTCATTTTCAGGCTGGAAATTACATTTTATTATTGTTTAATTATGGTAATGGTCATTTATTAATAAAATATTAAACAGCATTGTGAACATTGTGAATGATCAATAAGTATTATTATTATTATTATACAAGCTGCTGCCCGCGGTTTCACCCGCGCGGAGATGTTGGATTTCATGGGTTTTTTTTTTCGCGGAACCCTAATTACTTTTCTAAAATAAAAGTAGCCTAAGTTATTCCTTGTAACATCGGCTATCTGCCAGTGAAAGTTCCGTCAAAATAGTTCAAACGACCTTTAATGACAGGCAGGGTTCCTGAAATGAATATAAATTATAATTACCTATAAAATTTTTTTCAATGGGCTTAATGCCTTTATTAACTAGCTAATACATAAATAAACACTAATATCTAACCTAGCTTTTTTTTATGTTATTTGGTAACTAGACGAGCTGGTCGTTTGCCTGATGGTAAGCATAACGCCGGCCCATAACAATTGCAGTGCCAACCAGAACTTTGAAATACAAAGGCTTGCGCGGCACTGCAGTGCGCTCGTTACCCTGAGACATTAGGTATTAAGTCTCATAAGCCCAGTAATTTCACTGGATACTCTGCTCATCAAACCGGAACACAGTAATGCTTGCACACTACTGCTTGGCGGCAGACTTCACGAGCAAAGCGGTGGTAACAACCCAGACGGACACTCACAGAAGAATTAGTCCTCCCACTAACAGCTACAACAATAGTTGGATAATCTACAAGCCAAAGTAAGCCTGTAGATACTACCTATGTTTTATCTTACATGTTTAATATTATTATTATAATCATTAAATGCAATCAGTACAGCTGCAAACTTAAAAAAGTTGTACGTCCGCTTTTTACAAACTGTCATGAATTCTCTATTTGACTGTAAGATCTTTTATTTGTACACAATTTAGGTTAATAACAATAAATATCTCATTTCATTTGTTTCGATGTGCATCGTGTTGGTGTTCAAAATAAATAAATGAAATCTCTAATTTCTGTCTCAAATAATGAGCAGGTGCCGCAAAGTGCGCGCCGTCGCAAGTTGAAAAAGGTGGCGTTTCTCTTTTCTCAATACTTTCAAGGAAAGCGGACTTGCTCAACCCTAGTAAGTGAACAAGTGTCATTCTATTAGGGTAGTCTAGTCTGGGGCCTGTTTCATAAAAAATATTAGTCTAATATTATGATTATTAGCGTCATAATATACATGAAAAAAAAACTCATAATATTAGACTAATATTTTTTATGAAACAGGCCCCTGATGTGGTCTAGTAGATTGTGGTACGATAGTAAAAGAATACTTAATTGGTTTGCTTGAAAAACTTCTGTTAGTTTACTTTGCTACATATTTGGAAGAGAAAGGAATGAATCTAATTACGCCAAGCTAAGAAGCCCTAGGCAACTTTTGAACGTGACTAGAAATAAAGGAAAGGTCGAAAATTGGATGGATTAATTATCTACTAACTAGCTGCGTGTCCTTTATGCCAACGTTTTCCTGTTATTCAACGTGTATTTTACATGAAGTGTGACTTCCGCAACCGGCGGAAAGCCTTGGTGATTCTAATGATAATTATTAGAAACTAGCTGTGCCCCGCGGCTTCACTCACGTAGCCTAAGTTGCTCCTCGTAACATCAGCTATCTGCCAGTGAAAGTCCCGTCAAAACCGGTTCTGCCGTTTCGGAGATTACCCGGAACAAACAGACAGACAGACCGACAGACAAAACTTAAAAAAATGGCATGTTGTTATGTGTACCGTATATACTTTCATATGCATTTAGTAATAAGCTGTTATTTTGATATTACAAACATACACTTCAATTTTATTTATTTGTAGTATAGAGTACTCGTAAGATGTTTTTCTGTCTAGGTTTTATCTTGTCTCGTGTTCTAGTTATTTTGTAAGAAAAGCGAATGCTCGAACTGGCATTCTGGTCGAAGGGTGAGGGTCTAGCCAGCAGTCAATTTTATTTGTGGTGCGATTTTACGAATTATTTCACTAATAGGAAGCTACGTTATCCCTGAGTGCCATAGACTATGTAGTCTATGGCAATCAGAATCAGACTCACTCGTGGAATCCGGATAAAACATGTGTACGTTTTAACCGGATTCCACGCGTGTGAAGCCGCAGACAATAACCTAGTTGATTATAAAAAAGAAGTCGCTCGTCGAAAACAAACCTTGTTTGAGGAAGTAATCACAAACCACGCTGAAACTGCATTCTACCAAAAGTGTTTTCTCATTTAAACTTCAAGTTACTTCACCCTCTTATCACTTCAGAGCATCTTAGTAAATATTCCCCAAAGTTTTCGTAGATTAAGGCGGTATTTACCGCTAGGGTGGGCATCGGGGTGGTCGCAATTAGCCCAGAAATGCTAGCCATATTCATTATAAACGAAGGGGGAAAGGGTGCAGTATCTGCGACGGTCGCAAATTCGTAATGAAATGAAAATAAACAACGAACTACGATCAGACAGCTCGTTTATTTTTTTCTATTTTAAGGAAATTGATTGATTATTGGCTCAGTGGTTGGCAGTCGATCTGCAAGTTGATGGTTCGAAACAATGTGTCTGAGGTATCTGTGAAGAAAAATGAGCATTTCTAGTATTCACCTGGCTAGACAAAAATCTGTCGCTAAGCATTTATCGGTGTGTTCCGGGTGCTTCACTTGAGAGCCAGATCCAATCTAGGATTAGCGAATACGCCATCTTCAATCAAAGGCGAGAAAGTGGTCAAAATATTATTACTATTAATTATTATTTATTGTTAGTGGGAGGACTAACTCTTGTGCGAGTATCCGTCTGGGTTGTTACCACCGCTTTGCTCGTGAAGTCTGCCGCCAAGCAGTAGTGTGCAAGCATTGCTGTGTTCCGGTTTGATGAGCAGAGTATCCAGTGAAATTACTGGGCTTATGAGACTAAATACCTAATGTCTCAGGGTAACGAGCGTACTGCAGTGCCGCGCAGGCCTTTGTGTTTCAAAGTTCTGGGTGGCACTGCAATTGTTATGGGCCGGCGTTATGCTTACCATCAGGCAAACGACCAGCTCGTCTCGTTACCAAATAACATAAAAAAAAACTAGCTTCTGCCCGCGGTTTCACCCGCGTCGCGATTCACACAGAAACGGTGCATTTCCCGGGATAAAAAGTGAACTATGTTACTCTCCGGTCCATGAACTATATTTATGCAGAAAAATCACATCGATCCTTTGCTGCGTGAAAGAAGGACAAACCAACAAACCTGTAGACTCACTTTCTCATTTATTATATTACGGATATATAATTAACGGATATATGATTACCAATTTATGATACATCATGTGTTTGTATTGTGGTAAGCCATTTTGTAGGGCATAAGTTGCTCGAGCATCAGCCCCCAGTAAACTGATGATACAATGTACGTATACCAAATAGTGACCCCTAGTAATTACAGTTTAGATCTGATAATGCGTTCCAATGTTAGTAGGATGTTTTCGATTTCTATAAAGAGTTATTGTTATTGTATTTAAGATAAAACACGCTAACAAAATATCTTAATAAATACTGTGCAAAGTTTCGCAGATTGCGGCGGTATTACCGCCAGGGCGGGCGCAATTACCCTTGAAATACTGGCCATCTTAATTATAAGGCTAATTTGTTCTTGAGCTCGGTTTTCGATTAGCGGGTATATTTTGCAGCTGATATTTTGGAATTCACGCAAGAAAAAACAATTATGAGGCTAAATAATGATAAAGAAATTTATCTTTGTGTGAGCGCGTTGACGTGAGTGTAAGTATGACGCGTACTTATAATTATGAGGTATGTGTCATGTCTACCAGGTAGACTAACTCTTCTGCGAGTGTCCGTCTGGGTGGGTACCAAAAATGTGCTCGTGTAGTCAGCCGCCAATCAGTAATATGATAATTGATAGTATTACTATGTTTCGGTTTTATGGACAAAGTAGTGAACTAACTGTGCTTACGAGACTTAATAGATACCTACAAATTTTCGGTTTTCGGATTTTTCCCTCTACTTGTGCTATAAGACATTGTTTCTTGCCAAAATCCATCATTCTATATCCAAGATTAAGATTCAACCCTATAGATTTTGATTTCCGATCTTGACAGACAGCAGAAGATGAAGTGAGACTATCAATAAGGATTCGTTTTTAATTTTGCGGCACGGAACCCTAAAAATGCTGAAAAAAGACAGAACACTAATAGGAATACTTCTAATAGAAAGCAAAACAAAGATAATACAAGACAAGGTATTATGCTATAAGATCATACCTATCTAATACTGGCAACGTGTACTATCGCACCTTCTGCCACCGGTAAAAAGCCCATCCACATATTATCATTGAGTCGTGGAAATCGCACACGACTCGATTTAGGCGCTCTTTTTTGTCGTTTGCCTGCAAAATGTGGCATGAGTTTCCGCCAACGGTCTTTCCGCAGAGCTATAGCTTGGAGGTATTTAAAGGAGGATAAAAGGGCCTTACATCAGGGTAAGCAACGCATTAGTGCCATCTCCGATTCCGGTGTAGATGTTCATAGACTATGGTGAGGGCGTCTCGTCAGAATGCCCGTTTAAAAAATACCTCAGCGTAAATAAAATTAAAATAAGAACTTGGTATTATTTCAAAAAGTAATCGTAGCAAAATTGTATACGTAAATCATAGTACCGCTATCTTTAAGCCCCTCTAAGTCATATAAAACCATTAAGGTTTTCATTTAAGCAAGGCTCATATAAATTCGTTCTTTCATTTATCTGTTTCTGAGAGGCCCTCACCTTTTCTGTTCGAGCCGAAATGAGTTCGAGCTAAATAAACGTTTTAGTACGCTAGCTCTCGCACACGACTTCATTCGGGTGTTTGACTGTATTTATCCGAGTTGTAATCAAGAGCGAAGATGAGCTTACAGTTTTCATCAATATAAATGACAATGTCTTCGAAGATTAGCTGGTAAAACCTACGTATACTTATACTTACGTAAGTAACGTTTCCGAAGCTATGTTGATAGTAGCTCTGCCTACAAAGTGAGAGGCCCCGGTTCGATTCCCAGCCTTGCAGATTTTGTGTGGAGAACATAAAGTTTGTTCTCGGGTCTTGGATGTTTGTTTTGTGTGTCTATTACACCTCCGACACAAGAAATCCTAGTGCACGGTATGAGTGTGATAGAGTTTATGTTTATTATATCTTATCTATGCCAGTGCTTTTCGAACTTCTTGAATACCCGACCCCATATAAAAAAAGTCAAGCGACACCCCAGGTCCGTTATACGAAGTTTCGGCGACGCCCCATGTCCGTAATACAACTATGTGTATTTTGCTTTCTATTGAGCGTTGAGAGTGATCGGATAAACTAGAAAATTTTGTATTTTTTTTTTTGTAGATTTTTATCTGCTTTTTATTTTTATCTGGTTTGCGAACATTATCCCCCATACTCCGAATCATACTTCGTGACCCCTGGGGGTCGTGACCCACATATTCAAAAGAACTCGTTTATAATATTATAAGGAAGTACTTAAAGTTTGTTGACTTGTTTGTTACTTCTGGGACTAAAAATTTCACTAACAGGAAGCTAAATTAGGGTAGCACTTGTGATCTCTTGTTTAGCTTTCTTCTTTTGTTTTGTGTCAAAAACATTTTTATATCATTCTTTGTTTTATTGTATTTTTAGATATTACTACGATTAACCTCGTCGTGGTCATGATCAATGGAGCTTGATCGAAACGTCAACGTTGTTTTGGACCATGAATTAATCTTTTGAATTTTTTTTAAATTATATTGTAAACCCAAAAGATACAAAATAATTCGAGACCATTGTGAGATTGCTGCATTGGGCCCGCGTGCTGGATTATGGCCTTTATACTCTTCGAATTCACAAGGAGGGTTAGAGCCAGACAGGCGGCCGGTTCTAAAAAATTACCAAAACCTAAAAGTAGTATTTCTGTAAAAACGTACTGAGCCGACCCCATGTAAAAATGGGACAAGAACAAGAAGGAAGAAGAAATACAAAGATGTTAAAGAGCATGTTCCTACATTTCAAACTAACTTAAAACTTACACATACACACTCCCATTTATATTCTTAGTATTCGTAAAGATTGACCTCTGGCTTAGTCCCTAGTACCTACTTACGTACGTACGTACTTTCCTCTCCCAAAAAGGAGTATTACCATAATGCTCGGAAGTCCATCTGTCTAATTGCAACGTCAAATGCCATGAATATTTATAAGAGCAGACGAAAATTTGCATTAAATATAAATATTGAAATATGTTGGATTCTCTCGTTGTGTGTAGGTATATCTATTACTTATAATAAAACTGTAACAGGTCCAATTCTGTACATTAAAGATATTTTGAAAATTAATTTGGACGGCATTCTATAAACGATACTGAAGCCAAATACTGTATTTTTTTTTTTCAATTACAGTCTGTCTGTTTGTCTGTCTGTATCTTGGCCGCGCATCACACCCTAACTATTACTGAATGAAGCTTGGTATTATTTGAGTACACACCACAAGGTAGAACATGGGATGCTTTTTATCCACAGATTATTTAGTCTTTGTTTTTATCCCAAAATTAAGCGCGTTGTCGGATTTCATTCATTCTTTTTTTGGAAGAAAGGAGGTTTCAAAGATTGTCCCGTAAATATTTCAAGGCCATCGGTTTTGTTGTTTATAAATTACAGACGTTACTACCCTCAGTATAATAAGTCCACTTATAATCAAATTGTAACAAGACCAATTATTAATTAATTGTGTCCTACTAATTATGCGAAAGTTTGTCTCTCTCTCTCTGTGTGTGTGTCTGTCTCTGTGTGTGTGTGTGTGTGTGTGTTTGCGCGTGCGTGTGTTTGCGCGTGCGTGTGTGTGTGTGTGTGTGTGTGTGTGTGTGTGTGTGTGTGTGTGTGTGTGTGTGTGTGTGTGTGTGTGTGCGCGTGCGTGTGTGTGTGCGCGTGCGTGTGCGCGTGCGCGTGCGCGCGTGTTTGTGTGTGAGTGAGTGAGTGTGTGTTTAAATTTAAAGTACATACAACGTTCACTCCTGAACATCGACCTCCGCCGCGAAGATGGGATTTTGCCAATACGAGTACGTCGCGCAGCCAATACGTTTTCAATTCTGGTCGCTCTATGATTGCACGTTTATTATAATTCTTTACTGCTTCATAGTAATGCAATCATGAGCCGACAACGACACTTGTTTTGACCAACAGCAATCGTGTCCACATCGTTTCGAATTATCCGATAATCGAGTCCGCATTCGAGATACCAAGTGAATATTCAGACCACTCGATGCGCTAATTGGATAGACTCTGTACGTTCGCCGTATTATGAAATGCATTCGATAAATTAAAAACTCAGGGTCTGTTTCGCCAGTAATTGAAATGAGAGTTGAAATTGGTAAATGGGTGTAAATTAGCTACGATAAATTCGTGCAATGAAAAATGTAATGTAACTTAGAAGTTGCGTTTTAATTTTCAAGTGTGTTTATGTGTCTGCAATTGCCATTGCAAATGCCAAACTGCCATTGAAAATCCCGTCAAAATCGGTCTAGCCGTTTCAGAGATTAGCCGGAACAAAGAGACACAAGCTCAAGTTCGACCTCACGTGGAGTACTGCTCTCATCTTTGGAACGGAGCACCCAAGTATCAAGTCCAGCCTCTTGACTCGATGCAGCGTAGAGCTGTCCGAATTGTCGATGACCCCAAACTCACTCAATACCTAGAACCTCTCAGTATACGCAGAGACATTGGGTCTCTCTGTATACTCTACCGAATATATAATGGGGAATGTTCTGACGAATTATTCGATCTAATACCGGCAACGAGTTTCCACCATCGCACCTCCCGGCACCGGCTAAAAGCCCATCCGCATATCATTGAATCGTGGAAATCGCACACAACGCGATTTAGGCGTTCTTTTTTGCCAAACGCCTGTAAAATGTGGAATGAGCTTCCGCCGTCGGTCTTTCCACAAAGCTACAGCATGGAAAAATTTAAAAGGAAGGTAAAAAGAGTTTTAAAACAGGGTAAGCAACACATTGATGACACCTCCGGTGTTATAGATGTTCATAGGCTACGGTGACCGCTTCCCATCAGGTGGGCCGTACGCTTGTTTGCTAACCATAACATAAAAAAAAAAAAAAAAAAAACACAACAACATTTTGAAACTTATGTTTTTGTTAAAAGTACCTACTTTCATATACTTTAGTAAAAAGCTGTTGTTTTGACATTACAAACAGAAACTTCAATTATATTTATATGTATAGATTAGATATAGATCTTTAAGTACTTTACGGTAGGACTAATTTCTTCTGCGAGTGTCCGTCTGGGTTGGTCTGGGTTGTGTAAGCCATAGTCGTACTAGAGATGTGGTGTAAGCATTACTGTGTTCCGGTTTGATGAGCAAATGACCAACGTAGTCAGTGAAATTACTAGGCTTAGGTAAGAGACTTCCTACCTAATGTATCAGAGTAACAAGCGCACTGCAGTGCCGCGCAGGCCTTTGTGTTTCAAAGTTCTGATTACCACTGTAATTAATTGTTATGGGCTAGCGTTATGCATCAGGCCAATGACCAGCTCGTCTCATTATTAAATAGCACTAAAAAAATTAAGTTAATTATAAAGTTTCATCAAAATCCCTTCAGTAGTTCGTGTGCGAAAGTGTAGTATTACAGCTTATACATCAGAATAACAGATATACTATAATTTATAAAGATATATAAAGATATACATATCACGCAAGCAAAGGCGTCGGCGGAAGGTAATCTAGATAAAAATGAAGCCACTGCGCTATAACTTTAATATTTATTGGTACATACAAGACCCTCAAGCTTATGTCGTGATATTTGTAAACAAAGTAATTCAGAGCTGGATAAATAGGTTTTTTTCTGTAATATATACTCATGTTTACAATCCTACTTACTATTACTTATATTATAAATGCGAAAGTTTGGATATTTGTTAGTCAATGACGCTGAAACTAGTAAATTAACTGCTATAACTGAAATTTGTACAAGCAGCTGAGATAGAATCACATGGTAGGTTTTTATACTGATAAAACCAGAGGAAAAAGTAAACAGCAGGTGGAATCGCGAGGAGCACACTATTCTTTAATTACTTTAAAACTTATACAAATTTGTTGCTTTAGTCAAGTATTTAGTACTTTTACATGTCACAAATCATGATTTGTGACATGTAATAGTACTAAATAAGTCTTGTCGTCACCATATATCAAATCTCGACTCGGTCCGCACCAATGACTTATATCAAGTTATGTGCGGATTATTGACACTCGCTCTAAAACGGTGAAGGAAAACATCGTGAGGATACCCGCATGTTCGAGAACCACAAAATTCGAGGACATGTGACATCCACCAAGCCGCACTGGGCCCGCGTGGAAGATTATGGCCCATACCTCGCTCGCTGACAGAAGGCCGGTATCCCAGCAGTGGGGGCGTAAGAGGCTGATAATGACATGTCGCAAATGTTACAATAATGAAATATTTTAAGGCTTTAGGATTTTATTCGGATTTGTTTTCATTATCTCAATACAGTCAAACTAATTTCGATACAGCACAAGAAAAGAAAACACTTTTCGTATTTCCTCCTATTGATCCGTACTATCCACATTCCTTGCAGCTAAGCCAGCTGTACGGTTTGAAATGGATATAAAATACAATACTTTACAAGATTTTCAGCAAACGACTGACACAAGAGTAGAGGCAAAAATTGACCAAAACATACAAAACCGCCAGACGGGCAACACTACCACACCACAAACCATAATGGTATGAAACACCACAGTCAACTTCCATAGCTACGCAAATCACCAATTCGGTAGGTCCTCCATGCGTTTCAAATGCAGATACGGCGGGATGCAACCGAGGGGGTCCAACCCTCCCAGACGGGGCTATCGATTTTTGTACCCTCGGCTCCGCTCTTGGGGTTGTTGTTATTAAATATAAATGGCGTCGAAATGTCGAAGAGGGGACAAGGGCTTGTTTTGGAAAGTTTTTGAAGGTTGGATATATAATTTTGAGTGATGTATTTCCTTTTATTTATTGGTTGATGATTATTGGACCGTATTTTATTTTAGACTAGCTGCTGCCCCGCGGTTTCACCCGCGCGGAGATATTGGATTTCATGGTTATTATATTTTTGCGCGGACACTGATTCTTTTTCTAAAATAAAAGTAGCCTAAGTTCCTCCTTGTAACATCAGCTATCAGCCAGTGAAAGTCCCGTCAAAATCAGCCCAGCCGTTTTGGAGATTACCCGGAACAAACAGACAGACAGACAAAATTTTTGTTGTTTTGTTATAGGTACTTACCGTATATATACTCTCATATGCATTTGGTAAAAAAGCTGTTATTTTGATATTACAAACCGACACTTCAATTTTACTTATTTTTATGTATAGATATAACGCCACATATTGATGTTCTTATGACTAGAGTCTTGTAGGTTTTCGAATAAAATATATAAGCTTTCTAATCCTTTTTAGCCTAACAGACTTGTCTTTGTCAGTTATTGAATGATTGAATGATCTTCGTTGCCTAACGAGTGAAATAAGAAAAATAGGCACAGTAATTTTACACAGTTTCACTCTATTAAATATACGAGTACTGTATGTCTGTTATCTTGATCAAGAATGACTTCGGTTTTCTTGAATTAGTCTCCCTAAAACTTTTCAAAAGAATATCGTTTAAAACCTTTTCAAATTAAATACGTTATCGAATTTCGATCTAGGAAAGATCGCTTCAGATTTAATGATTTTGATTCACATACTGCTCCAAAATACCTTAAGTGCAAATTAGTATGTAAACCTATCACGTGAGGAGCGATCCGATTCTCAAATTTATTCGATACCGTGCTTCTGAAGTAAACAACCTGATTACGTGTTTAGTATCGAATACGATTCGATTATTTTTCGAATGTTAGTCAACAACGCTTTTCTAGGAAAGTCGCGCGCTTCGATAAATTAAGATTTTTGGGATTTACTTATTCGGTAAATTCTCAGTAAGTAGCTTTGTATACTATGGCTGTCGTGCTTTATGAGGACTGTAGCTACTGTTTATAGATAACTTTTTTCTGATGTCTAATAGAATATTCATCAAATTTATTATTAAAACTAGCTGATGCCCGCGGTTTTACTCGCGTGGTGTTATGGGAGTTCATGGGTTTTATTTTTTTGCGTGCAACCCTAATTCTATTTCTAAAATAAAAGTAACATAAGTGTTAGGGTTTATAAAATTTAGTTGATTTTTAGCTGAAAATAATTATATTTCGAGTGTTTTATTTAATTTTACAATGGCAACTTTTAAAGTATGAGTTCATTCCACAGATTTAGTATATCTGTGGTTCATTCTATGGGCTGATATTGTGAGCCAATTACAGAGCAGGATTATTCCCGCCACTCGATGTGGCGCCACTTGGGCTGGCTTGTGATTGGTTGACGACTTAGTAAGGGCAACCAATCCGGGAGCTCGATTTGATGGATGATTCATAGGAAAAACGTTGGTCAGTGACGCATTCTGATGGTGAACACTGAAGAGTAGACATTATATTGTATTAGTGATAGCGTTATAGACTGTACAAGTAAAATATAAAGTGAAGACGAATACTGTGCCTTTCTGTTCTACTGTACTCGATGAACCTTGGAGTAGCGGCTAGCTTACAATTCAGAAGTGGGATATCGACATATTAAACGTAAGTACACGCCCAATTTTATTGATTTAACTGTTATAAAAAGTACCTCGGTGTTACAAAGTATTTTATTATTTTAAAAAATACTGATAAGCATTTCTTATCGGTTGATTTAGATAGTACTGTTTTATGCCGTTCAGTATGTAGAAGTGAGTCATAATCATTATGTCGACTACCCACAACCCAGTGGTAATCAATTCAATAAGCAAAAATTAAACGGCAATTAATGAACTAGTAATAACTATTGCAGGTTTTTATTTGAATTTTGCTGATTATGTCCCTGTGACCTGATTATCTTTTTATTGTACTTACATTTCGTTCATTTCTCAATTACGAATAATTTGAACAGTTTACAAATGCAACAGTTATGTAACCCGTTTCGCGTTGCTACGTGCAACGCAATATAATTTCAGACAATGGATGAGCTGAGTCGGGATCCAGAGCGGGGCAGCCGAAGGCTCGAGACACCGACCCGAAGAGTTAGTCGTTCTGGTTTCCGGAGTCGAAGCCGTATCCGGACACGCAGCCCTAGCAACTTCGAGCGTGACCGTGGCCATGAACGAGTCAAGCTGCTGGAAGATGAGCTGCGGCGAGCACGTGAAAGGCTTCAGGTGGCGGACAACCGCCGTCGTACACAGTCACAGCAGGCCAGTAGGCCTCGCGAAGGGAGCTGCAGTCGACGTAGTCACCGTCATCCGTCGAACACACACCGAGTGGAGGACGACCATCGTGCACAGCTGCATGGGGAGCGCCATCTAGAACCACGTGTCGACGCCGGACAAGTTAAAAGGTCACGTAGCCCTTCATTATCTAAGAAAGATGTCGTAGATATTTTAAAGTATATGAGAGATGGTTTTGCGTCACAGACATATAATCAGGGTACCCAACCTTCTCAAAAAATTGATTCCAAAAATATTTTACCAAACTTTGACCCTTCTACCAAAGCTCAACGTATTGATGTTTGGCTAAAGAAGGTTAACGAGTGTGCCTCTGTATATGGATGGGACGATAGAACCACCACTCATTTTGCTATGCAGAAGCTTCAAGGTCTGGCCAAGACCTGGTACGAAGGCCTTAATTCGATTTTGTTTTCTTGGAACGAGTGGCAAGAGAAACTATTAAACGCGTTCCCTTTCGAACAGAACTATGGCCAGGCTTTGGAAGAGATGCTTAAGAGAAAGAGTAGATTTCACGAAGCAATAGAAGTTTATTACTATGAAAAATTGTCACTCCTCAACCAATGTGATATTGAAGGAAAACGCGCAGTCGATTGCATTATACATGGTCTTAGTGATCGGACCCTGAGGTCTGGTGCCTTGGCATTACGTTGTTCACATCCGGATGAGCTCTTGCAATATTTAGTCAGTAATAAAGACTCGCACCAATCGACCGTAGACCGCGTTTCTTTTAAAGGCAAACAAAATGACAATTTGAATGTGGGTAATAACTCTAAACAGAAGTTGGGGCCCAGGCCTACACAAAATGGTTGTTATAATTGTAAACAACACGGGCATAGTTATTTATTCTGTCCCAAGCCTATCATAAGATGCTCTAAATGTAACCAGGTAGGGCATACCTCTGATAGTTGTCGAAATAAGCAGGGTGACAAATTAGCCTCATCTGTTAACGAACAAAAAACAATGTGCATTGACTCTATCAATGATCAAAACGGTTCTAGTCCGAATGCTAAGTTTACCAAGGAGATACAGTTGAACGGTATACCCTTTACGGCTTTTGTGGATTTTGGTAGCGATGTCACTTTGATAAAAGAATCTGTTGTATGTAACTTAGGATTATCCCACAACAACATTTCATCACCCATGAAAGGTTTCGGGAATAGTATAGTACAATCGTTAGGAGAGTTACTCCTTAACGTAACCGTCGATGAAGTCAGTGCCCAAGTCGTGTGCAAGGTTGTAAACGACGAATTTTTAGACAAACCAGTGTTGATAGGTCAGTCATATACAGAGCAGCCTCACGTTATCGTCTATAAAAATGCGACCAAGCTACAATTCCTTGATATAGGTCACGAGTTGCCACATCTTGATCCAGTTGATAATAGTTCAATGGAAGTTAGATTAGCTGGTGTCCTTGAGCTTTATGGTGCTGTTTCTGTAAGGGCTCAAATTGATCCCGCGTTTAACGGTAGCGTATTGGTAAAGAATATTATTGCAGGGAAACCCAATAAGCAATACTTCATTTCTGGAGGTCTCTATAACGCAAAATCTGGTCGTATCAACATTGAAGTCTCCCCGTGTTCGAGCTACTGTTATATTCCGAAGGGTTCTGTATTATGCCGTGCAGAGAAAGTCGATTTTGTCAATAGGGTCATCGTGGAGTCACCGCAGTCGGAGGTAAATACGTTTGAGAACGATCTTGATGAAAAACAGGTTCGGGTAGGCGAGCAGATATCTGAATGTGACAAGCAATCCCTTTTAGATTTATTAAAAAGGTACAAGCATTGTTTTGCCCAATCGCTTAAGGAATTAGGTTGCACCAATACGACTGAAATGCAAATACAGTTGAACAACGATCGTCCGGTTGTATATCGCCCCTACAGGCTTTCTCATCATGAGCGTGAAAAAACGCGATCTATGGTAGGCGAGATGTTAGAAGCTGGGATTGTAAGGGAATCGGTTTCAGATTACGCTAGTCCGATTGTGCTCGTACGAAAAAGGGACGGATCATTGAGGATGTGCGTCGATTATCGTATGCTAAATTCGGTAACAGTGAAGGAGAGATATCCTATGCCCATCATTGAAGATGAGATCGCTCGACTTACGGGTCAGGCCTGCTTTATTACCCTCGATCTTGCCTCGGGGTACTACCAAGTGCCAATCTCTGAGCAGAGTAAGCATCTGACCTCGTTCGTTACGCCAGACGGCCAGTACGAGTTCAATAGAATGCCGTTTGGCCTGGCGAACGCACCAGCCGTATTTCAGAGGATGATGAATCTGCTTTTAGGGTCTGCTTGTTCCGGAAAAGCAACCGCGTATATCGACGACATCCTCATTTTCGGTAAAACACCCGCTGAATGTGTAAATCATTTGGAGGAGGTGCTTCAGGTGATAGAGAAGACAAATCTCACATTGAACTTGCCGAAATGTAATTTTCTTCGTGACAAGCTTAATTACTTAGGCTACGAGATTAGCGCTGCTGGAGTAAGGCCAGGTGATGAGAAAATAATAAGCGTGCAGGAATTTCCACGTCCCGAAAATGTGCACAATGTTCGACAATTTCTAGGATTGGCAAGCTATTTCAGAAAATTTGTTAGGGATTTCGCGTTAATAGCACTTCCTATCAGTAAATTACTAAAGAAGGGTGCAGCATGGGAGTGGGGTGAGAGCCAGGAGCAGGCGTTTGTAGATCTCAAGTCCAGGTTGATTGATAGGCCAATTCTGGCAATATATGATCCGGCAGCAGAAACCGAACTTCACACCGATGCGAGTCGTGTAGGAATTGGTGGTATTCTTCTCCAGCGTACGACGGCATGTGAGTCTTTCCGCCCAGTGGCATATTATAGTAGACAAACTTCACCAGAGGAAAAGAATTTTCACTCATATGAGCTCGAGACGCTAGCGGTCGTCTTTTGTTTGCGGAAGTTTAGAGTTTACCTGTTAGGTAAAGAATTTAAAATCGTCACTGATTGTAGTGCGCTGCGCTCAACCTTTTTAAAACGTGATTTAATCCCTAGGATCGCTCGCTGGTGGCTAACGTTGCAAGAATTTGATTGTTCCATTGAATATCGCGCGGGCACAAAAATGGGGCATGTCGATGCGTTGTCTCGTAATCCCGTGACTAATGATTTAGAGGCTATTACAGACCCACTACAGACAGTAATGTCCATCAGCGGTGACGATTGGTTACACACACTCCAACTTGGAGACTCTGAATTATGTAGAATCCGAAATATCTTGAGCAGTGGTCTTGATCAGAAGGGTCTCAGCTATATAACCGAGAACTACGTCTTAAAAGATAATAAACTGTTTCGCTGTGTAGGCGGTGATAGAGAAAAGGTTCGATGGGTAGTGCCAAAGGGTGCAAGGTGGCAATTATGTCGGTTGAATCACGACGATATAGGACATTTTGGTGTTGAGAAAACACTAGAAAGAATTAAGAAAAACTATTGGTTTTCCAAAATGTCTAAATTTGTAAAAAAATACGTTAACTCTTGTATCGATTGTGCTTACGCAAAAACCACCTCTAGTGCGCGTGAGGGGTTACTGCACCCTATTACCAAGATAGAGGTGCCATTTCATACCCTGCATATTGATCACCTTGGACCCTTTGTTAAATCTAATAGGGGATTTACTCATCTGCTTATTGTCATAGATGGGTTCACCAAATATTGTCTCGTCAAACCAGTCAGGAATACAAACACCCAAAACGTCGTTAGGGCCTTGGAGGACATTTTTTACACGTTTAGGACCCCTGACCGTATCGTGAGTGATCGAGGAAGTTGTTTTACCTCTCATGCGTTCAGAAAGTTTGCTCTCAATAAAGGATTTAAGCATATATTAAATGCTGTTGCTAGCCCTAGATCTAATGGCCAAGTAGAGAGGTACAACCGTACAATTCTAGATTCTTTAAAAGCGCTAAATATGAAACATGGTGAGAAGGATTGGGATAGTCACTTAGGTAAAATTCAGTGGGGGCTAAACAACACCATTCAGAAAACTACAGGAAGGACTCCCTCGGAGGTGTTGTTTGGTATGTCCATGAATGGAGAGGTCAATCCCATTCTAAACGAAATAGTCGAGGAAGCACGTCAAAACGTTGACCTTGATACCGTACGCAAGGAAGTTAAAGATAGGATAGACAGAGAGCAGGAGAAGCAAAAAGAAAAATTTGATAAAGGTAGGAAGCCAGCACGAATATATGATGTAGGTGAACTGGTAAAAATAACTAGGACGTGCTTTAACAACGATGGTCAAAGCAAGAAACTCATGCCAACTTACGTAGGACCTTATCGTGTCGATAAAGTTTTAGGTAAAGAACGGTATAAAGTGGCTCCTGTGCCAGGGCTAGGTTCCACACTAAATAAGCGACCGACTATTGTGGCAGCAGAACGTATGAGACCATGGATCCACATTACTGCCTTAGGATTACATGATATTAACTCTGACACTAACGATACCAGCGATAACAGCGATTAATATTTTATTGTTTCTCCATGAGTTGTTTAACTACAGATCAGTTTTGTTTATTGTTCCAGATCTTAACACGGAAATCGATCGGATCGTGTTTCGATATAGGAGAGTTCAAACTAGTCGTTATACTGCGCTGCTACAAGTAATCGATCGTCTTGTGCACGCACCAGTTGGTAGTTTGATGATCATGCATAAACCGAATCGATCGGTCTGTGTCTTGATACATCTTATGCCTGATCAAGTATGTTTCAATGCACTGTTATGGGTAATCGATCGTCCTGTACGTGCCAATTGAAACAAATAGTCGTTTTAGTCGAATATCAAACACGAAATCGAATCGATCGGTCCGTGTCTTGGAATTTGTTGATACAGATAATTGGTAACCCAATAATCGATCGTTTGGGCCCAATATTTTGTTACACCTATTCGTTATTAATTGAGAAGCTTTTTGAGATTGTTTAAGGAATTAGTGTATTTAGAATGTATATTCACTGTTGTCAAAGCTGTATAAAACTGCAACTGATGTAAAATAATAATATTATTATGTATAAAATCATAAAAGATCATATTACTGCTATGTTAAAATATTATTTGCTAAATGATGTACTTTTAATTTATAAGATTGTGCTACTGACCAAGACTTCCGATTGTTAGGGTTCCACCTGGGACCGTGTGCAGAGACGCACACGTTGTCAGGATGGTCGATTGTTAGGGTTTATAAAATTTAGTTGATTTTTAGCTGAAAATAATTATATTTCGAGTGTTTTATTTAATTTTACAATGGCAACTTTTAAAGTATGAGTTCATTCCACAGATTTAGTATATCTGTGGTTCATTCTATGGGCTGATATTGTGAGCCAATTACAGAGCAGGATTATTCCCGCCACTCGATGTGGCGCCACTTGGGCTGGCTTGTGATTGGTTGACGACTTAGTAAGGGCAACCAATCCGGGAGCTCGATTTGATGGATGATTCATAGGAAAAACGTTGGTCAGTGACGCATTCTGATGGTGAACACTGAAGAGTAGACATTATATTGTATTAGTGATAGCGTTATAGACTGTACAAGTAAAATATAAAGTGAAGACGAATACTGTGCCTTTCTGTTCTACTGTACTCGATGAACCTTGGAGTAGCGGCTAGCTTACATAAGTTACTCCTTATAATATCAGCTATCTGCCAACGATAGTTCTGTCAAAATCGGACTAGCCGTTTCGGAGATTACCCGGAACAAACAGATAAAACAAACAGAAACAGAAAAATTGTGTTTTTGTTAAGTATAGGTACCGTATGTACTTTCAAATGCATTTAGTAAAAAGCTGTTATTTTGATATTACAAACAGACAATTCAATTTTAATTTATTTGTATAGATTAAAAAAAATACTAGTTAATCAGCATGGTAGAGCATGAAAACATATCTTGAATGTAAAATAAAAACCATAGCAGAGTAAATACCATATTTACACTACAAAAATACAGTGAAAAAAAAGCCAGGACCTTCTTCAAGAATCAACATACAACAGTACCAAAATTTATAACTTTTCCATTAAAACAGAATAAGTACACCGATTAAATTCGATTTCAAGTAAATCATTTGATTCGATTTCTATTGGTTTTCGTGGAGCTATTGGCGCAAACACGAACGAAAATGTGTTTATGTTGCTACATTTTTAGTCAATTTAAGACTTGCGTGTGATTTTCTTAGGGCAAAGAAGACACTAGAAAAGTCTAATTCTTTCAAGCCGTAAATTTATTTGAAAGGCCTAAAATAGTAAATACTGAATCTCTTTATCATCAGTTAATTTTGCCACACATTGCTTTCAGAGTTGTTTTAAGTATCTATTTATTATTCTGGCCGTACATGTGTTATACAGGGTAAGTACCTGATATGATGGCAACGGTATGTATTATAGGTATAAACAAAAAAAAAACTATAAATATACCTTTGTTTTTCAATGGACTTAGCTTTTATAAACTAGCTAATACATAAATAAACACTACATCTAACCTAACTATAAAAACAGTTGGATAATATACCTACGTAAAATGTATGTATGTGTGCCAACATTATACGAGTTGCTGCAAGGGGATTATGATAAAATTATTATTATTTTGTAAAGATTTATTTCGATTAGATTCCATTAAAGCCTCTTCTCACTATTGCCTCTCTTTCGTCTACAAAAAACCCAACAAAGCAATAACAACCAACATCAAAAGTACCAAAGGTGGATTTTATTTGGTAAACTAAAAAGTGCCTACACCTGCATGAAAGTGAAAAAGGCGTGAGTGCTCTGAGCGAAATAAAACCCGGTCGTGTAGTGTAGTGAAGTGAATAAAATCAGTTCAGTACACACAACGCTAGCTATCGGCGCACGAAACTTGCGATACCTCGCTAAGCTCCACCGCATACCGTGCTACAAGTAGCACCTGCTTTTTTATGTCTTCAAAAAAAATCTCTACTTTTTAATTTTCTAAGCCATAATCCACTACGTGTTCCAGTGCGGCTTGAATCCATGATTAATGCAACTTAATTTAAAGGAACATACAATATTATATACTTAGACAAAAATAATAATTATCATTAGAAACTACCTACATACAAACCTAATCTAACAAACCGCCACCAGTAGGCAACGTTTCCAAAATGCTGGCAACACTGCCACGTTGAATGGCAATGCGAGCTGAGTATAAAGGCCAGCATTTTAGTCACGTGTTGCTTCGGCAGATCTTTGAAAATTGTATGCGCTCCTGGTCCACATGGTAAATAAAAAAAATAATCGTTCTTAACACGATTACATATATCACGTATTATAAAGATTGCACCATTTTAAACAGTTGTGAGTTGCTTGCATTTCATGTGTGTGTGTCTGACCTTATTCTATCGAACAACTCCTGCGAATAAATTTGTCTCGATAAACCTCAATAAATCAGTCGGTGACTTTTGAGCAAAATTAACTGCACGACTCTCGTGTAACTGAACCTTTTAGAAGTTGGGGCAGTATCTAAGTTCAATTGAAAGAAGTTAAGTTCTATTCACATATGTTAATGTAAGTTCTTGTACCTATTTCTGGCCACTTAAAATGATAATACTGCAGGAAGTGTTAATGTATTCAGGCTTTTAAAAACGGATCGAAAACCGACCTATCAAATATTTAACAGCGGCGAAATCTCTCTATCTCTCTGAAAAGTGACGATACAGTTGACGGTGGAGCGTGCTTCCTTAGAAGATGATGCCTCAACACTCGCGTGACAAGACTCCCAGAGGAGTCTCATTTTCAGGAAAAAGTTGCCAGAAAGATCACTCTTTGGCCAACGTTTATCATCCCAACAGGTTATGATCGAAGCAAAATGGTTGGTGTGGATTCGTAAAATTCATGACTAATTTGCCTACCACACCTGCATGCTTGTACACTGAAGTTGAGTGTTCATTGACTGAACGCTGTGCGCGTGTG
Source organism: Crocallis elinguaria (assembly GCA_907269065.1). Classification (NCBI taxonomy): domain Eukaryota; kingdom Metazoa; phylum Arthropoda; class Insecta; order Lepidoptera; family Geometridae; genus Crocallis; species Crocallis elinguaria. Next base: position 9,807,854 of record OU026076.1, read on the forward strand.
AACGGAAGCAAATCCCAAAGCGCGACTTGGTGATTTTTCGACTCGCTTGAAATTCTGGCATGCGCTATCCAGACTTGTATAACCATGCTTCAACAGCCACTTTTCGGTCCAATGTGAACATTAAGTCCTTGTTTCTTTTTTTTAAATCAAACATTTGAAAAATACTAACGGAAGATATAAATCTTAATAAGGGAAACATTGTTTACACACCAGCGATTTTAGTTCAAAGATGGAACTGTGCAAATATATCTGTGCCGTGTTGTAGACACGTCCGGGTTCAGGCTTACTTGTGCAAGTAAAAACGTGGTCAAGCAAACACGAGTGGTAGGCCTATAAATACCTCACATCTGGTGTTCCTGTGATAGGACGGGAACATGGGAATTTAATAACGTAATACTAGTTCACACTATCCAAACCTTACCTTGTAAAAGACTGATTTAGAATCAAGAAAGGTTCATAAGGCTTCATACGAGATGTGTACTTCGCGGCTAAGTTGGTATAAACTCTGCCTGTAAAGCGAGCCCGGTCGGCGCAAACTTTGAGCGATGAACATAAATTTTGTTCTCGGGTATTGGATGTTTGTGTTATATATCTGTGTTTGTCTATGCCACCTGCAACACAGATGACCCTAGCACAGGGGTATGAATGTGTAAGCGATAATTTGTTTTTATTGCTCATTTTCTTACAGCTAAGGTACCGTCAACAAAGTAAACTGTGGCTATTTTGTGAGATTTTAAATTTGCATATAAATAACTTTTAGAGAAACGTCTTGGCGAGTGAAATAGAAGCGTATTGCGATGATGAATAGGGTGATGAGTCCTAAAGACTTGCAGTTTTCTAGACGTGAGTTTAATCGAATATGACCTAAATTTATGATCCTACTTACATATTCACAGACTAATTTTAGATAGTATGAATACTATGATAGAATAACTTATGTACCTAAATACTTATGATAGAATTCCATACATATCAACTATAAGATTTTAAAGAAGAATATTTTAAAACCCCGCCTTTAGTAGCTGATTATCTTCGCGGGGCTCGTGGAGTCTGGCACCAAGCAGTAATGTGCACGCATTACTGTGTTCCGGTTTCATGAGCAAAGTAGCCAGTTAAATTACTGGGCTTATGATACTCAATACCTGATGTCTTAGGGTAACGAGCGTGCAATGCCGCGTAGGCTTTTGTATTTCGAATTTCTGAGTGGCACTGCAATTGTTATGGGTTATGGGCCGGCGTTATGCTTACGGTCAGGCTCGTCTCATTACCAAATAGTATAAAAAACAGGTCCTTTCGAATCATTGCTAGGAATACTCTCGATCAAGTCACCTTTTAAACAAAAACTAAATCAAAATCGGTCCATCCGTTTAGGAGCTATACCACAAACAGTTGACTTGAGAGTTGTTTAATAATCAGATGAGCGCTACTAAATGCCCTACTATCATGTCAACATATTTTAAAACTGCGAACAGACACTTATGGTCCAAGTTTTTATACTTGTCCAATAATGTAAACAAACTCTGTAGATGCAAACCTAATCAAATCATATAGTGACCCGATCGCCAACCAATGACATGACTCGAATTCGAATTTCTAATCTGTATCATTGGTTGGCGATCCGCCATGTTTGTTTATATTGTTGTACAAGTATAGAAACACGGACCGTACATAAAAGTTTTATATCCGTATATTATCCATGTTATTATAGAATAACATATAGGAATATTAATTTGCACCCCATAAAGGCCCAGTCATGGCTCAGTTATGGCCCGTTCTCTCTCTCTCTCTCTCTCTGAGAGAAGGCCGTTATCCCAGCAGTGTGAACGTGAAAAGACTGATAATAATAATAACGATAAAAGAAATCCAAAAATTTGGTAGATTTCATACATTTTAAATATAATAATGATATATTAATATTTATGATATATAAATATATTAATGATTGATTTTTGGGTGTTTTTTTTTTTTTTTTCAATGACATCTATTTTTGTGTATTATTAATATTGTGTTACCTATTATTGCACGCCATCGTTATGGTAGAATGTTCTGAACTTTTATGCACGATGTTTGTCACCAATCTGTACAACATTCTCGCAATAAATGATTTTGACTTTTGACTTTTGAAAGTCAAACAAAATGAAATATAATGTTTGCTCTATGGACTATGTAGAGCTCGCCCGATCGTGGCAAAGCCAACAGGGTAACGGGGTTACGTAATGCAAACTCATTTTGTATCTCTTCAACTACATCTAAAGTAACTTTACGAAGCTCTATTAGAATTTAACATAGAGTTTTCGAGAGCAAAACTTAAGTAAATGCATTTAAATCTGCGTTTGTAAACTGAAGAAATGTAATGCAGAATTTATTTTTAAAAACTCTAGTAAAGTCTTTTTTTAATCGATACTTGTTTTTATGCATAGTGTTCTAATTATAATGTGATCTTAGATCATGAATACGCTAGACCTTAGATAAGAACCTAAGAACTGGCGAATCGCACTGATAAGTGCTTGGCGATAGATTTTAAACTTGACGGTTGTAGCTGGCCAGGCGAGCGCTACAAGTATGTAATTAAATATATTAAATATAAACAATGTATATTCTTATCTATCTATATTATATACATGTATTATATTATATCGTTCCATCTATTATTCATCTATCATGACGAGCGTATAGGCAAAGTTGGACAAGTGAGAACTTTGCCAGTTGTGGATGACACTAATTATTATAAGCAGGGTAAACGCTTACCATAAAGCGATTTCGCACGCTCGATTCATTAAAAAATAAAGGTAACGTCACTCTACAAAAATTGTATGACTCATTCGTTCGTGCGTGGTTGTAATGCGTGGGTGGTACTTATGTAATCGAATATTTTATCGACAACCCGGATATTCCGGGCGTCCGGTAACAGGTCGAATATATCCGATAGTGAAAAAAATACTTTAGTGCCAGATAAAAACGTTCGTGCTACGGACTACGACTGCCACGAGGCTGTCTGTAAGTTACGATTTTACTTTAAAAAATATTACTTTTTAAACACAAATTAGTCAGATCATTTTAAAAATACTTACCAAAAACTGCAATTGCACAACGAGCTATGGAGAGGGCTGTGCTCGGGTTTCCCTGCGTGATAATATCCGGAATGAACAGATCCGCAAGAAAGTCACCGACATAGCTCTTAAAATTAGCAAGTCGAAATGGCTATGGGCAGACCACATCGCTCGCAGGACCGATAACCGACGGGGAAGAAAGGTTCTCGAGTGGTACTCACTAGCCGGAAGACGTACCTAGTGTAATTTGGCCCCCCATAACTGACCTACGACCTTGTCAAAACCGCGGGAAACCATTGGATGCAAGAGGCGAGTAGACAATCCAAGTGGCATTATATGGGGACGCCTATGTTCAGCAGTGGACGTCTTCTGGCTGATGATGACTAACAACAACGCAGCGCGTCTTCCTAGAAAATGCAAACACGGTAAGCTAAACGTTTTAAAATTATAAGACGAATAAACATGATTTAATGCGATGGAAACTTTAATATCAACGGCCGCGTCTACAAGATAACATTCAAGCTGTTTTAATTAAACACCTTACAAAGCGCCTTCAGAGCTTCCACTTTCCACCAGCCATACCTTGAGAATAATTCAGAATCTCACAACTATTAATTGTTTGTGCAAAATTTCTGATGACTTACAAATGCCCTAACCGTTTCAGACTCTGTCGCTGCAAACGTTATGAACATTTCATTCATAGATTTGTTTGGTTTCAATCTGAATTATTGTGACAGGGAGTTAGGATAGGAGATGAAGCGTTTGGTCTGGTTTGCCTCTGTTTAGTTTGACAAATCCGTTCGTTAATTGGGACGCGCGATCGCTTCGTGATTAGTTTAAGTGTGAAGGCGCAGCGTAAGCGGACTTGAGGATTAAATGGGATTCACTTCAAAGCACTTCTAATTCTTGTATGAAATCGACATAATATATACTTTTATCAACTTAAATAAAACTATCAAATACATAAAAGTTGAAGTCTACGGGAGCAGTCCTAAAAATTACAAATCGTCAACGCTTCTGTCAAAGGTGGCGGTCTTAACAAGCGGTTAAGCCTTCTCAAACAGGCGTTTTGCGTTATAGCCTGAAATTTCAGTACAGATATTGCAATAAAATTGTACTGATAAATACTTTCACGCCCCTGACGTGGCCTTTTTATACTTAATGGATACGAGAGGGTCGTTAACCTAATGGTATGCATAACGCCAGCTCATAACAATTGCAGTGCCACTCAGAACTTTGAAACACAACAAGATCATACATTTCGTATACTTATAAACAAACACACTTCTAGGAGTACCTGACTAGGATTCCTTGTGTTGCAGGTATCAGAGTCGCACACAGATACACAACACGAAGATCCAAGACAATAATTAAACTTTATGCTCGCTGCACGAAGTTTGCCCCGGCCGGGAATTGAATCTCTTCGTTTTGCAGGTAGAGTTATTAACTAACCCAAAGAGCAGTCAATTTAACCAGTTATTTAACTACTAGCTGCTGCCCGTAGTGTCACCCGCGTGGAGATTCCTATATAAATAGAGCAACCGTTTATTTTCCGGGATAAAATTCCTCCTATATATGTTACTCTTTCGTTTTTAAACTATCTCTGTGTAAACATGCCGATCCGTTGCATCGTTTACCGACAAACCAACACACCAACAAACACACGCATTTATAATAGTACTGCATAAGTGCGCCTTGGAAGAGGTTTATGTCCAGCAGTGGACAGATATAGGCTGATTATGATGGTGATGAAGATGTAATCTTGAGTCGTGCAGAAGAATACCGTAATCTACCCTAATCTATCCTACGCTACCCGACTCTAATCTACTCTACCCTACTCTACTCAATCATTAAAGTTGTCCATATAGTCATTAGACCTATACAAATTGAGCTTCAAGCAGTTAAAATTAATACTTCACTTAAAGACTTCTCAAAGAAAATAATTAGAGAGACCGCAACGCGCTAACTAACTTTTCCGGGACAAAAAGAGGCCCTACTGTGAAACGGAAAACGAAAAATCTTTAAAAACCAGATAATTTAAGAGGATCATCATCGCTAGCCGGGAAATGTCCACTGCTGAATATCGACCCTATAGAGGAGTGAATTCAGCAGTGAATATTCCTTCATGAGAAGGGGGGATTTTGCCATACACCAACACGCTTGGCAGGCGTCTTGGTGATCACATTAGATTATGATGCTCACCGCGGAGAATGCTGCTTCGCATTCTACGCCCGTACCATCGCCGTCCTTCGGGAGTAGGTATCCGTCTGGACCTGCCATATTTCCGGGATAAAAAGTGGTCTATGTTACTCCATCCATTCCGATCCATTGCGCCGTTGCCACGCGAAAGAAGGACAAAGCAACACACCAACACACCAACAAACCTACAAACACACTTCCGCATTCATAATATTGAGTAGGATTAAGTAGGACATATTATTTTAGTATATACTAGCTTCTGCCCGCGGTTTTCACCGGCATTCCCATAGGAACCGTGAATTTTTCCGAGTTAAAAATTAAAGCCTATGTTACTCTCCGCTCCATAAACTATAACTATGCCAAAAATCACGTCGATCCGTTGCGCCGTTGCTGCGTGAAAGAAGGACAAACCAACAAATCAACAAACCAATAAACAGACAAACACACTTTCATAATATAAGTAGGAATTAGGATAGTAGGACGAGTAGGAAGTAGGTTTTTTTTACTGCCTACGGCTATTTATTGCTTTTATTTAGTTAGTTTGGTTCATACTTTCTCATAACGTCGCCGTAGTGTACAACAATAATTGTAGCCCGATCACGCCGAAAAATTCAAACGTGTTGCCGCCAAACCTTACAATATGCCAAAGTAAGTTTTACAAACTGGAAGGCGAGAATAAAGATACCACCGGCATTGTTAACTCCAAAACTTGTAGCCTCAAACGGTTCTAGTACAATGAAACGGCAGATAAATTAAGAGAAACAAGTCTTTGAATAAGATTTTATATATATTTTGGGCAGAGACGGATTTCATTTTGAATTAATTGTGTGTAATTAACACGGAAAATGTCTGCGGAAGTTAAGACTGTTGTTGTATTGTTTGGTTTACAAATGAGGAATGCTTCCGCTTTATAAAGCTTTTAAGTGCTTCGCACATCGAAGCATTATGATATTACTAGCTTCTGCCCACGGTATCATTATTGTATAACTAGACAGAGTCTAAAGATAAACGTCTAAAATGATTACAATTGTAACAACAGAGTGGAGTTAGACAACGAACGGTTAGACCTGTGGTTGATAATATTTAAACACGCGACTAAGGCACCTTAAAGGGTTACACACTGTTTGACACGTGTTTAGGGTGTTGAATTTTTTTGTGGTAAGACCGTAAATTTTTATAGTTACCTCGCGATGTTTGCTATCGTCGTTTGTGAGCTAACAAACAAACAGGAAAACACATATTTTGATCAATTAAATAAATAAAATAAAAAGCCTTTTAATTTCTCATAACCTTAATACATTTCCATTGCGTGTACTATTATTATAAAATGCAAGTATCAATTACACAATTATATCATTGCCAAGTAGGTACTAATTAAGACCATTATAGTTAGAAGTAGGTGTATACTTAATTTTGATCAATTACTTGTTTGTAATTAAATTTAAACTTGAGTTCTTCCAAGACACTTTTATTCCTTGGCAATAATACTATTTGGTAATAGAGAAATGGGTAAGTTCTACCACCGGTAGTTAGATGATCTCAACATATTCATCCATTAGAAGAAGCAATCCGTAAACATGGTGACAACTGACATTAGCGCCCAAAAAATGTCCACCCCTAAAAAGGTCAAGGCAGTTTCGGATGTATCGGTGCTGGAGTTATTTTCTGTCTCTCTGGGAAATAGGCGAGCGCATTTGTACAAACTGAATGGCCTGTAGGTTTGTGGCCACTAAACTAGCGGTAGCACTGCGAGATGCTGATTTATTTACGAACATACTTAATAGTTTCACACTTAATAACTTCGTAATGGAGTCTTGGAAGCCAATTTTAATATACTTCTAATAGTCATATCGTAATGAAACTTTACAGCGAGTGTGTCCGAGCGGGAACTTGTGCGACTTTCAATCCAACGCACCATAGTTCGAATCTCGACTCGGCCTGCATCAATGACTTATATCAAGTTATGTGCGGATTATTCCCACTCGCTCTAAAACGGTGAAGGATAACATCGTGAGGAAACCCGCATATTCAAGAACCACAAAATTCGAGGACATGTGACATCCACCAAGCCGCACTGGGCCCGCGTGGTGGATTAAGGCCCATTTCTCTCTCTCTTCGAGAAGGCCGGTATCCCAGCAATGGTAGCGTAAGAGGCTGATAATGTAATGAAACTTTGTATATGTACTATGGATGTCAACACAATAATTTGGTATCATAGATCTGATCTGATGATGGAGCCAGAAGATGGAAGTATGTTTCAGTTTTGTTTTTGGTTCTTTAAACTACGTACGAGTATAATTATTTTTGAAGCAATGCATGCAACGATGGCTCAGTCGATCTGTATTAGATCCGATGGCTCGAATGACTCGAATCGTGCAATAAGCTTGATTCTTTAAAGGAAATTATCGTAATGCAACCATGACACAGTGGTAGGGCATTTTCTGGCTAGCTACAACGCTCAAGTTGAAAATCTATCGCCAAATTACTGTTAGTGGGTTGCGGCAACTGCACTTGAGAGCCAGGTTTAGCTTAATCACAATCGTCGACCACATGATCGCTTAAGATAAGGCGAGGTAGAGGTCAAATGATAAACCATCAATTATTTTGTTTTATTTGTTATTCTATTAGTAACGAGACAAGCTGGTCGTTTGCCTGATGGTAAGCATAACGCCGGCTCGTAACAATCGCAGTGCCACACCGAACTTTGAAACACAAAAGCCTACGTGGCAATGCAGTGTGCTAGTAAAAAGCTAAGAAGGTATCACTTGTCTGACAAAATGGAACAGCTTTTATTTTAAAAGCGCCTAATGCCTGTTCCCTGGCCCCACACAGAACCATTCAATCGCTGAGCAAACGCTTCCCCGTTGTACTTAATCACCGCGACCGTCATAACGTGCTTTTTTATTTTCTCCTTCCATCTAATGGATCGTGAAACGGTCCTTGTTTTCTATTACTGCAATTATAATAATGTACCAAGAGGAAAAATTTATTTCTCCAGCTTGCTTGGAAATTGTTTCACTATTTAAAAAAAAAGCAATAAACTAATCGGCTCTTTTCGGTACGGGATGAAATAACACGCCTGCAATTTCGAGCACTACAAAATAATGGAACAATGCTAGATAATTTTATTTTCTTCTTTGTATGCACAAATAGATAAATATTATTTTAGGCGCTTTTCAAAAGAAGAAAAAGGAGTGCGCAGTCGAATTGGTGTGAAAGGAAATTTAAAATTGTACTCGTATTGAATGGATCAAAATTCAAATCTCCGTCAGCCGTTTATGCAATTTGGTTTTTTTATGCTATTTGGCAACGAGACGAGCTGGTCGTATGCCTGGTGGTAAGCATAATGCCGACCCATAACAATTGCAGTGCCACTCAGAACTTTGAAACACAAAGGCCTGCGCGGCACCGCAATGCGCTCGTTACCCTGAGACATTAAGCATTAAGTCTCATAATCCCAGTAATTTCACCGGCTACTCTGCTCATCAAACCGGAACACAGTAATGCTTGCACTTTACTGCTTGGCGGCTGACTTCACGAGCAAAGCGGTGGTAACAACCCAGACGGACACTCGCAGAAGAGTTAGACTTACCACTAACAAGAATCTTGTTTTCCCAGATCGAATCAAGCTATGTCAAAGAATTGCTACTTCCAACAAAAACACTAATCGGATAACACTTTAGAATCAATCATAGGCTGTAGTGTGGCCGCGGTGTTTGAATCGGATCAGAAAATCAATTTTATAATCAAAGCGAACAAAGCACCCTTGTAGCCTTTTCGTTACTTTTAATTACCTATACATGCATAAATACCATAATTCCACATTGTACAATGGTAAAGTAGGATACAGTAGGTATGATACTTTGTAAACTTGACTGCAAAGTCGAACTTTGAATTTCGTTATAGTTATTGTATTTTTCGAATACAAAGGGATTGTAGACAGTCTTCATACCGCTTGTGCGTAACTGATTTACTAAATATTTTTTCCTCTTGCGCCAGAACGGCTATTTCTACTCAAAGTCCGTTTTAATTGGGGAAGTACCGTGCTAAGCGAATTTTAGTATAATTTAACCACTATACTTCCAAAAATAATTTGACGCAAACAGTAGGTACTAGACATATTTGAGACATATTAAGATTTTAGTTTTAAATATTCCTTGTTCTGTGGTGTTTCAATAAAGAGTTTAGAATATTTGATAAGGTTTACGGAAAATGGTCCATTTTAAACAAAAACCCAATTGAAAGACTTTTTAACCACAAAATTCCTCTGAAAATCTCAAAGCGGAGCTCATTGAAGTTACTCCTTAGTTCACCCTTTCGCGAAAGTTTCAGGTCTTTCAGTCGAATAAGTTGTAAAAAATCTTGCCAAGTCGCGCACTGCGAACGTAGTGCGGTCAGTGCAGTAGGTTAGCTTGCTATCTTAGATCATTTACTACAATTTGCCAAAACTTGCTATATGTAGCTACTGATCCAGCTATTTTGCACTTGGCTTAGGTATATAATTTAAGGTTTTCTGAGTAAATAGTGGCTCGCTCAATTTCTTGATTAGTATAAATAGTTAAAATGTATACTCTAATATAATGAAGAGAATGAGGGCGAGTGTGGCCGAGCGGGAACTTGAGCGACTTTCAAAACCGAGTCGCTTTAAAACGGTGAAGAAAAACATCGTGAGGAAACCCACATGTTCATGAACCACAAAATTTGAGGACATGTGACATCCACTAAATCGCACTAAGCCCGCGTGGTGGATTATGGCCCATACACTGTCTTTCTGAGAGAAGGCCGTAAGAAGCTGATAATGAATATAATGAAAATAATTTATTAAAATACTAGTTGCTGCCCGTGGTTTCACCCGCGTGGAGATATTGGATTTCATGGGTTTTATTTTTTTGCGCGGAACCCTAATTCTTTTTCTAAAATTAAAGTAGCCTAAGTTACTCCTTGTAACATCAGCTATCTGCCAGTGAAAATCCCGTCAAAATCGGTCCAGCCATCTCGGAAATTACCCGGAACAAGCAGACAGACAGACAAAAGGATGATACTTTGAAAATTATCACTAGAAACGGGATATTTACCATGTATATTATTTGATTTGAGTTTCCGATATTTCGGCGCTGTTGCAAACGCCATGATCACGGGAAAACTGAAATATCGGAAACTCAAATCAAATAATATACATGGTAAATATCCCGTTTCTAGTGATAATTTTCAAAGTGTTGATGACCATGACAGTTTAAAAACCTATAAAAGGATGATAAGTAAACTTCCCGTTCTACATTTTCTAATTTAACTGTAACGCTGTGCAGAGAGCTTTAAGCGAAACACTTCGTTTTATCGATAGTAAAAGAGTGATGTCGTCAGCAATCTGTCTCAACGACTTTATGATATAACTCTAGGAAAGTGACGAAAATTGGAACAATAGTTTTGGGGTACTTTGGGAAACAATGACGATGGAAACTTGGCAAATTTTATTTATATAGCTCTCTGTTGGGTAAAGATAATATAATTTCAGTTCGTTTTCATTGCTTGTAATTTTTACTCTGACCCGCGGTTTTACCCGCGCGAAGATATTGGATTTCATGGTTTTTATTTTTTTGCGCGGTACCCTCATTCTTTTTCTAAAATAAAAGTAGCCTAAGTTACTCCTTATAACATCAGCTATCTGCCAGTGAAATTCCCGTCAAAATCGGGACCTTCCTACCGACCTTCCTACTTATATATATCCTATAATACTAGTCGTACTTATCCTACTATTATACTAATTCTACTATAATCGTACTAGTCCTACTAATCCTACTCCTACTATATAATTATAATATTATAAATGTGAAAATGTGTTTATTGGTTTGTTGATTTGTTGGTTTGTCCTTCTTTCACGCAGTAACGGAGCAACGGATCGATTTTTGGCATAGATATAAATTATGAACCGGAGAGTAATATAGGCTACTTTTTATCCCGGAAAAAATGCACGGTTTCACGCGGGTGAAAACCGCGGGCAGAAGGTAGTAGTAAATACATTCGATCACATCATCACTTTAACTTTACATAATGTCTGGTTTTCTATACTTGTCCAAGAATGTAAACAAACAACAGAGATTGATGCTAACCAATAACATCAATAGTGATCCGTGACATGTCAATGAATGCCAATGGTTGTTCAGACGCCGCTGGGTTTGTCTATATTATTGGACAAATAAAAAAAACTCCTCCATAGGTGATACAGTGGTTAAATGCAAACAAAATACTGCAAGACAAAAAGTGGCGCGTTTGCCAATTGCGCGTGGAATTCTCCCATAAAGGCAATGCCTTGACAAGAGACAATCAGAGACGATATCACAAAAACTCCGAGATGTCATTCCCGGAGGAGTGCAAATGGTAGTAGATACACAGGTCATTTACGTGTCTGAGACATTCACAACTGAAATGGTTCAACTTCGTGCGCCGTATCGGTAATGCAATAAAATGCAGACAGCCCGATGTAGGATGTAGGAAGTAATAGAGCACGGCTGACGTATATAATGTACATATTTTTTTAATTTTTTACATCGAGACTAGCTGCTGCCCGCGGTTTCACCCGCACGGACATATTGGATTTCAAAGTTTTTATATTTTTCGCGGAACCCTAATTCTGTTTATAAAATAAAAGTGATCTAAGTTACTCCTAATAACATTAGCTATCTGCCAGTGAAGTCACGTCAAAATCGACCCAGCCGTTTCGAAAATTACCCGGAACAAACAGTCAGACAGACAAAAAATTGAAAAATGGTTGTTTTATTATAAGTACTGTATATACTTACATATACTCGTACATTTGGTAAAAAGCTGTTATTTTGATATTACAAACAGACATTTCAATTTTGTTTATTTGTATAGATAATAATTGTGATGAGCTACCGTTATACTTACGTTATGCTAACGTTATGTAACCAGCAAACGACCCGCTTCGTTATTCAAAATTATAAAAAACCATAATAATAAAAACTTGTTTTACCTAAAACCGCGAACGTGACGTGTTACGTTACGTTCTATCAACAGGGAAGTCTCACCCGCTCGCCACAGGTGGCGATCGATGCGGCGCGACGGTCAGACACCCTGCTTCGTCCGCCTCGCCTGGCGGTAGCTAAATCCAGTCTGCAAACTTTCAAGTGCTGAAGATTTGAAGACATAGGTACATTATTTATACCTATTAGGACTTGTTCCTGGTTCAATTACTTACGTGGGAACAATTTGGTCAATTCAAAAATCTATACAAATAAATAAAATTGAAGTGCCTGTTTATAATAATATCAACATAACAGCTTTTTACCAAATGCATATGAAAGTGTACATACGTATATAACAAAACATCCATTTTAAAAATTTTAGTATGTCTGTTTGTTCCGGGTAGTCTCCGAAACGGCTGGGCCCATTTTGACGGGACTTTCACTGTCAGATAGCTAATGTTATAAGGAGTAACTTAGGCTACTTTTATTTTAGAAAAATAATTAGGGTTTCGCGCCAAAAAATATAAACCATGAAATCCAATATCACAGCGCGGCTGAAGCCGCGGGCAGATGTTTTCTTTTAATTATAATATCCTATCTACATATTCTAAATATCAAGTCCTATGAGTCATCCAAATCAAAAACTTCGACCCTCCGTTTTGTTCATTTTAATCACGTATAAGTAATCCATCTGCTCTTATTTTCGTGTCCATCATCCCTCGAATAAAGGGGAGGAACACGTTTTTATTCGAATTATCTTTATGGAGGGCCTGCAGGGTTATTTTAATTCTCTAGAAACGATATCCGTGTCGGAAGCGACAGTCTTGATCGTTTATATATCGGAATCGCATCCCGTCTGAAAAAACGCCCGTTTATATTCGACAACTCAGCTGAATAAACACCGGATATAATCCCGACAATATTTCTCAGTCGGGATGCGTTTCTCGGATATAAACGATCAAGAAAGTCGTTTCTGACACGGACCTCATTCCGAGTGATTTAAAATCACCCTGCTGATTTCAATCTCCCTTAGTGACGGACAACCCTTCATCTGCCAGTGCGCTTAGTGAAAACTTAATCCACCCTACTGTGAGGATCAATGTTATACATTTTATAGATTGATACGAACATGATATACGAGGCTCTTCTGCTCTAACCATCATCACCAGCCGGAAACTGCCCACTGCTGAACATAGCCATCCCCCATGAAGGGGATTTTACCGGACTTGGCAGGACAAAGTGGTCAAAAGATAACGTATTGTATAAAGCAAAAAAAAACATAATGAGACTAAATAACGTACCGGTAGCTGAAGTCTTTTGGCGCACAAGTTGTTTTATGCAATAAGTATGATGTTACAAGAAGTAACATAGGCTACTTTTATTTTGGAAAAAGAATTAGGCATCCGCACAAAAAAATATATAAAAACCATTAAATCCAATATCTCCGCGCGGGTGAAACCGCGGGGCAGCAGCTAGTATAATAATAATAATAAATATCAAATAATAAAAAAAATTAAAAAGGTAAACAATCCAATAATGTGCAATGTAACAATATCTGTGCATAAAGTTGTCCTGGCTTCTGCGGAATATGTAGACATGGTAAATCGCAGAGTCTACAGCTTGCCAACTCCGCTGGTGAAGACTTCATTTGCTCATCGTTTTGGGTAATTCGTTAGGGTGCACGTTTATAACTCTGTAGTCAAGCACTGTGATATCAAAGATAAGTCAGCGTACGAGGCAAAAAAGGCGTTACATAGATGGCTGATTTCGCTTGATTATAATTGTACTGAAGAATTAATTAATATTAAATCGTAATCGTATTATATATTCGTATTTCAATCAATATTAATGTATACTAATAATGTTTATCTATAACAATATTAATTACTATGCATATCTATATATATAGTTAGCTGTATGTGTTCTATAAATTTATAATGTCTACTTTACTTTATGGCTACATTATATTATCAAAGTAAAATCAAAATTACTTTATTTTGTTACTTAGTTCTTAAGAACTACTCTAATGAATAAAAGTATGTAAAACTTATATATTGTTACGAGCTATAGGGTAACGTTTGATAGAAAGAAGCCGTTAAACAAACAGTTACTTTATTGAATTCAAAAGGAATCACTTGAAACACTATTCACTACACAAATCACTAGTATATCACTTTGTCACAGATATCTCAATCACTAGTATTTCACTTAGTCACAGATATCACAATCACTACTAGTCGCTTTGAACTCACTCCGATGTATATCGCTTGGTATCTCAATTGAAACTGTCCCTGGCCGCGTCCCGATCCGCTTATATATGCGCCGCAAATTGTGCTACCAAGTTCCCGAATGATCTAGTTCAAGGTCAACTATGGACGTCTCTCTTTTACGCATACATCCGTCCCTTGTACACACATCGAGGACTTTCCAGATGGTAGTAGGTTATGTCCATCTCGTTCTATCATGCGTGTAGCTATCTCTCTCTCACATTATTCTGGAACATTCGGTTAGGTAATAGGTACAATTGTTCCTCTCTTTTGCGCATATAGCCATCCTGCTCACACTTTCTTCTGGAAGTTCCGAGAGACATGATCGAGCCTAATCGTCTCTCTCTTTCACATGTATAGGCTGTCCCTCTCACACACCTTCGAGAATGTTCCGAGGACCGGAGGGGTGTAACTTGGCCTGAAACGGCCTGAAAATGGGTTTTCAGGAAATGGTGCCATGTGATTACTCGTGTCCTGAAACGGACTGAAAACATGTTTCAGTCTGCTGAAAACGGCGTTAACTAGGAGTAATTTTTGATTAACTGATATGTGTTAGGCCTTCCTCCGAAACGGCCCGAAAACCTGTTTCAGCCTGCTGAAAACGCTTAGAAGTGGTGGAAAATTAAAAAAAATGTTTCTGTGAGTTCTCCTTTAACCCATCTCCGTAACACTGCCCCCTCCTTAGACATGCTCGTCCCGAGCATCATTAGATCCATTGTAACGTGCCAATCGATTCACATGCACAATTTTAGGCTGGTTCCTGGCACTACCCATCTTCTTTATGCGATATGTTACGTCATTGATCTTCGTAATCACTGTGTAAGGACCATCCCAATCAGCTTGAAGTTTGGGAGATTTTCCTTTTCGTCTTACTGGATTATGAAGCCAGACTAGTGAACCTTCTTCAAAGTCTACATGGTGCATCTTCCTGTTATATCGAGTTTCCGTTCTTTCATTCATTCTATTTACGTACGCAACAGGAACTCTGCGTGGCCGCTGATGTATCCGCATTTCTGTTCCAGGCTTAATTTTGTGTTTAACTATACCAGTCCTTTCTAGGTCTTCATCATTTGTTGCGAACATTTCGGAAAGTTGCCGTAATAGTTCCATTGCTTTTGACAACTCTTTCGTTGATAAGGTCTCTTTAGATCCTTCGAGCCCTTCTTGGGCTAATACCCCAGGTTCGGAGTTGTCTACTTTTTCTACTACTTCTTGTTTGCCGCTGTCATGTGTCTGTAAGCTTCCTGAAACAACTGTTCTGTGGAAATCGTAAACACCTCTGGGCAAACTACCTTTAAGAAAAACTTTCTCTACGCCACATATGAAGACGCCACTTTCAAAATCAATTTTGCAGTCATGGTTCTTCATGAAGTCCAAACCAATGATGCAGTCATTTACTATATCTGCAATAACAACTTTATGCCGGTAGAAGCTTTCACCAACTTTGAAAGTAACGACACCTTCTCCTCGGACGGTTATGTGCTGGCCATTAGCTGTCAGGAGCTGAATATTGCCACGCGAAGGTGAATATCTCCCAGAAAAATCCTCCAGAAGCTGGTAGCTGATTACCGTGCGCGTAGCTCCAGTGTCCAAGTTTAACTCACATTTAGTCCCGTTGACTTCCCCGTCAATGACTAACGTATTCCCGTCTTGAGTCTGAGAGATCATCACTTTTGGCACCTTCTTCACACTATCGGACAGCATCCGCCCGGCAGTCCTGGCGTAATCCTTTCCTTGACGCTGTTCTGCGGTAGCGCCCGTTAATACATCAGCTGCTCCCAAATCACTGCGTCGAATCTCCACATCTCTCCGTGAACCTCGTTTTGGGCATGAAAATCTCATATGCCCTAACTCTCCACACGCATAACACCTGAGTCCGCCTCTTGGTTTTACTTTATCTGTTACCACTCGAACGCAGTAGGATCGAGGATCTCTACGAACTGTCTCCACTTCCAATGCGTGGGCTAGAGCATCCTTTAACGTCTTGTGGTGACCAAGGCTTACAGTTGTCCTGACTTCCCGATCTCTAATCCCATCTACAAATGCTTGCACTAACATGCTGTCAACCAGAGATGGTGAAGATAAGTAAGCCTTTCTAACCAGTTTTTCAATTTCTAGGCACCACTGTTGCAGGCTCTCACTAGCTAGCTGCACTCTGTCCTTTAACTGTGCCCTGTAAACGTGTTCCAGGTGTGAGTCGCCATAACGAGACTCCAGGGCATTCTTCAGTTGTTCTAGAGTGACCTCTCCCGTCATGGTGTCCAATACAGTCAAGGCTTGATCCCGTAGCCCTAACATAAGGGCAGTTACTGCCTGTTCATTGGTCCAACCGTTCGCCTTTGATACGGTCTCAAACTGAAGTTTATAAGCTCCCCAGGAAGAAGTACCGTCGAATGGAGGTGCTTTTAGTTTACCTGCTGGAGCACTAGATGTCACTACTCCATTAATTTTCAAAGATTTTACCTCCTTTTCTATTCCAAGTATTTGCTTGTCGTGCTTGGAAAGCCTGTCATCGTGATCCTCCACTTCTAATTTCAACTTCTCTAGTTTTTCCTTGAACTGCACGCCTATCACCTCCAAACGTTCTTCGATACGGCACGTCTGCTCCTCTTGACGGCGAGCCTGCTCCTCTTGACGGCGAGCTTGTTCCTCCAACAGACCACGAGCTTGTTTTTCCAACAGAACACGTGTCTGCTCCTCTTGACGGCGAGCCTGCTCCTCTTGACGGCGAGCCTGCTCCTCTTGACGGCGAGCCTGCTCCTCTTGATGGCGAGCCTGTTCCTCCAACAGACCACGAGCTTGTTCTTCCAACAGACTACGAGTCTGTTCCTCTTGCCGGCGGGCTTGCTCCCCCATCATGCGTTGCAAAGTCAGTAATAGGTTGGAAGGATCCTGACTGTCGCCCATAGTGCGGTTGGCATCAAAACTTTGACGGCGAGCGGCGTCACGTGCTGCTTGTGCTCGTGTCTGCATCCCCGGTGTTTCTCCTCCAGACTCCTCTTGATCGTCCCTCGGTGTAACAGGCATCTTTCTATCCCGCTTCTGACACCAAAATGTTACGAGCTATAGGGTAACGTTTGATAGAAAGAAGCCGTTAAACAAACAGTTACTTTATTGAATTCAAAAGGAATCACTTGAAACACTATTCACTACACAAATCACTAGTATATCACTTTGTCACAGATATCTCAATCACTAGTATTTCACTTAGTCACAGATATCACAATCACTACTAGTCGCTTTGAACTCACTCCGATGTATATCGCTTGGTATCTCAATTGAAACTGTCCCTGGCCGCGTCCCGATCCGCTTATATATGCGCCGCAAATTGTGCTACCAAGTTCCCGAATGATCTAGTTCAAGGTCAACTATGGACGTCTCTCTTTTACGCATACATCCGTCCCTTGTACACACATCGAGGACTTTCCAGATGGTAGTAGGTTATGTCCATCTCGTTCTATCATGCGTGTAGCTATCTCTCTCTCACATTATTCTGGAACATTCGGTTAGGTAATAGGTACAATTGTTCCTCTCTTTTGCGCATATAGCCATCCTGCTCACACTTTCTTCTGGAAGTTCCGAGAGACATGATCGAGCCTAATCGTCTCTCTCTTTCACATGTATAGGCTGTCCCTCTCACACACCTTCGAGAATGTTCCGAGGACCGGAGGGGTGTAACTTGGCCTGAAACGGCCTGAAAATGGGTTTTCAGGAAATGGTGCCATGTGATTACTCGTGTCCTGAAACGGACTGAAAACATGTTTCAGTCTGCTGAAAACGGCGTTAACTAGGAGTAATTTTTGATTAACTGATATGTGTTAGGCCTTCCTCCGAAACGGCCCGAAAACCTGTTTCAGCCTGCTGAAAACGCTTAGAAGTGGTGGAAAATTAAAAAAAATGTTTCTGTGAGTTCTCCTTTAACCCATCTCCGTAACAATATCATGCTTGTACCTATATAAATTCTGTATGTTTATTATCTTTTTGAATTTTAGTTGTTTTATTTTAAGTTATAATAATTAAAAAAGCGTACAAAAAACTGTGGTTAAGAATGGTAAAATGTACTTAATTAAGACCGAGTGTCAATCATATTTTGTAAAAGTTTATTTAAACCGTAGTTCGGTCCTCACGATACAGGCTTGCCTAGTGTGAGGATCACAGATATATCGTTCATAATGTTTATTATTATTTACAGCGTTAGGCTCAACATTAAATGTTTCTTCCTGGTTTATTTTCTGTCAACTGTATCATTGTGCTTAATGCTGAAATAAAACACTTTTGAATTGAATTTGAATAATACCTACATCCTCGGACCAAGGCCCAATCTTCCTGGACCCTAATTACTATAGCTACCAGCACGCTCATAAGTGCATCTTTAATCGATAGCACGCACACACGCGTACCCCGACTCCTGTGTGCAAATAAAACAAAATGCAGCCCCCATCCCCTTTAGTCTAGTCAGTAGACAACAAAGGGTGGTCTGACAAAGAAAAAATTGTCACAGTTTTGTCGAAAACCGACCCTATTCTGATAGAAGAAGGGTAGAAAGGAAAGGTATAATTAAAATTGTTGTGAGTAGGAAGCGATGTGTTAAGTGAAGTTTAAACTTAATTGCACTTACAGATTTTACGGTACACGGACAAGGTTGATGTACTGAGTATTTTCCTGATTATCATATGTATAATATCAACAACAGCCTCAAGATGTCCACTGCTGAACATATGGGCATAAAACGGTCTTAGGTCGGCTACTTGCCTCGCCTCTTGCATCCATTGGTTCCCTGTAGTTTTGACAAGCCTGTCTGGCCACCAGGGTATAATATGATAATTCATATATTATTTAATTTCCATATGTATGGTCACGAGAGAATCCTGAGAGAATCAGGATTCTATCAGGGTTCTCAGGTTTCTTAGTAGCTCAGGGTTCGAAAGGTATGAGACGCAAAGTAACTTAGCTTTCGAGCGAAACACAATTTTTCACCTCAGCGAAAAAAGATGTTGTGTAGCATTCAAAATCTGCAAAAGTGCTTTTTCCACGCTAGCGTAGAAAAGGTACCTTTCCCGGAACAAGAGCTTTCCGAGCTTGTGAGGTCAAAAAATACATTTCCATATTTTGATATAATAATATAGCGAGAAACCGGCTTCGGCTTTGTCTAATAACAGTAAATATAATTAAAGCCTCTCGTTCCAATGATATTTCCTGAGGGGATGCCAGATATGCCCTTAACACTCCCCTCGTGAAGCCTTTGCACCCTAACTCATATCAGCTTCCCTTTCAGTTTTTGGCCAAGGTCGGACAAGATCAAAAAGACCTAGAAATTTTGTAGAATAGAAATATTTATTTTGAAAATATTATGTGTAAAATAAACTTTTTGGTAACTACAATAAATGACTTAGGTACATACTGACGTACCTTTTTATGATTTTTATTAGAAATTATTATTTATTTCTATTTATTCACAACTAATTAGTTTAGTTTATTTATAAACTAATTAAACAAATTCATCAAAATAAACTATAATAACAATATACATTACTTACCTATTTACAATTTTAATCTAATAATCCGTTAGTAGGCAACGTTCCCAAAATGCTGGCAGCATTGCCACGTTGAAGCTAAGTAGAGGCCAGCATTTTGGTCACGTGTGGCTTCGACCAGATGCTTTTTACACATGTAGGTAAACAAATCTTGGGAGTCAATTTTAACCTACATGCTTCATCTGTTCGTAGGAATCATCACAACCATCTGAGACATTATCGCTTCATAATATCGTTTATTTATTTAGTTTTAAGACCATAGCTCCAGTCGTGATGTTGTTCATTCGTTAAATTATATTAATTTTATAAGAGTGGACCACGTGTCCGTAGAGTGTAATGTACTATAAATAAAATAAAATGTATAAATAAAATAAAAAAATATGTCATATAATTTTTTTTATACTGTATTGGCTCGCGTTTGACCGCAATCTCACCTGATGGTAAGCAACTATGCGGTCGACGATGTATAATATATTGATATATTTATTTTCAATGAAAAATATTGTTCACCAGTAAGTAAACTTGTGGATATTGGGAATGGTACGTGAAAAAACCAAATCTGCGGCGCGAGTACGAAAGTCGGTTTGATAAATTTGTCGAACCAAAAACTCGATAAATTTATCGAATGTTGCGAGTATTGAAGTCTGATCGTAAAGTATTGTAGTAGCTCTATAATTATTCTCTTTGGATTCGACCTAGCTATTCGATAACTTTTGTCGAAAGTATCGAGGTTCCATAAATTATATAAAAAGTCGATAAAACCCACTTTATCGATTTGAACTGTCAATTTTATCGAATTTTATCGATCAAAAAGGTCCGTACTTACGCCGCTGTAGGGCTAAAATGCGTGCCACGACAAAATTTTGTCTAGGTACTGTTTTGTCTCGCTCTTTCTCTCGCGAACATGAGACAAATGCACGAAATAAGCATCGACAAAATTTTGTCATCGTGAGCATCTTAGCCCTACTGGCCAATCCAATAACTCAGGAGGGCGAACCGATCGATAGAGCATTTTAACCGAGACAATGAAAACTCTAGCTTAAATACCTATTGAAGTTTGATTTTCCACAATTCATTACGATTTCAAACCAAAGGCGAACCCCGGCTTGAACTTCGGCCAAAGTTAAATTGACTTTCAAGATTTTTAATTACAAGCTTGAGAAAAGATACACCCGAAAGTAGCTGTAGAAGCATCTACAGGGCTGGATCGAGGAATGCATTGACGGCTCCGAAGTCCGAAACTAAGTAGAATAGACTTAGGTTTAGAGTTCACCAACCATTTTGAATAGAAGTTCATGCCGAACTTAGTGACTAGATCTGTAGAATCTTGTGTTTTAACCACGTAGTTGTTCTTCAACCGTGTGCTGTCACGGTCCTAGCATAGATAAAAAGTTCGTTAGTAAGCGCATCAATCGGGGACGGCAGGAACGATTTAATACTAATTCTTTAAAAAAAAATCGTAATAGTTATTCCGAATAACATTTTTAGAGAAATAAAAATTGGTAAAGTTGGCCGGAAAATTGGAAAATTCGGAAAAACTGAAAGTGCTTGTTGTTGAAAAAAGAAGGAAAACGTGATAGTATTTATTAATAATCTTTAGTTTGTATGTCTTCCGTGATTTCACCGAAGCGGCCTCAACGGAAGACCAGGGGTGCAATTTTTGAATGTTTGAATTTTTGAGTGACTAAATATCAGCGATATGACCGATAGTCACCGATTTACAAAAAGTCGTATCTTTTAATCTCAGCGGGTGACTAAAGTTCTCATACCTATGATATCGTTTACGAATGGGTACCCCCACTCGTAAACGAT
Source organism: Crocallis elinguaria (assembly GCA_907269065.1). Classification (NCBI taxonomy): domain Eukaryota; kingdom Metazoa; phylum Arthropoda; class Insecta; order Lepidoptera; family Geometridae; genus Crocallis; species Crocallis elinguaria. The sequence goes on from OU026076.1 coordinate 9,829,699, forward strand.
ATCATAGATACGAGTATTTAGTGCCAATTTTGACTTGAAAACAATTTCCAACTTAAAAAATAAAAATAAATAGAACACAATCATAAGTTTATCTGCGATCAAAGCTGAGAAATAGTTGCATGATTGGTATACAGGGAATGACTTTCAAAAATACGACTTTTGCAAATTAGTGATTTCAAAGTCATCGCTGAGAATTTTGTCATCGGTGATTTCGAAATCATTCGTGACATTCAAAAATCGATCCCCAGCGCGGTCGAATGGCCGGCACACGCTGAATATGGGACCGGTACTTATATGTATTTACATTTTACATAATAAGATAACGCTCACCCAAGTATATGGGATTACTGCGTATTTTTTAATTCTGATTTTGCTTAGAATAAACACTTTTTCTTTCTTTTTAACCAATTTACAAAAAACATTTTTTTTATAAATTGTTAAAAAACCGGCTATAACTCACGTCATTTGTCGACCTAGGTTTCGAGCGTATCCGACGCTCTTCCTCAGGGAGTGCACGCGGCGAGATCACAACGACCACTCTCGCACGCGGCGATCTCGCCGCGTGCACTCCCTGAGGAAGAGCGTCGGATACGCTTGAAACCTAGGTCGACAATTTCGACAAATGACGTGAGTTATAGCCGGTTTTTTAACATTTTTTTTGTAGGTTTCCATTCGTCTGTATTTTTTGGTGGCGATGCTACTTTTTCGATTTCTTCCCACAATTGCCAACCGATTTTAATGATTCTAATTTAGTCTTTACTATATTCTAAAAATATTTCGTTTCCAAAACTATACTTCTATTAATATTAAAAAGCATTCCCATCGGGTCACATTAGTGTAAAAGCGTGATTCGAAGGGAAAAAATCGCAACGAGTCACAGCGTGACTCGATTGGTGTGACTCGTTGGGAACCCACCGGGATAAGATAGATTTCTTAAATCAAGTAGATGTAATATTTTAATCTACAAATTATTTCAAGAAATAGTACTTTTCGATTATATTAATCTCAAGAATACCCATTCGGCTTCAATAAAACCTTTCAATAAATAATGTTTTCTTAACTCAAGCATGTAGCTTTCAATATGAAATAATAATGACATGTACTCAGTATAAAGCACATAAGTAGAGCAATTTCGATATTCACATAGGCTCTTACGGAACTAGTAGGTACTTACCTATAACTCCCAACTTGTACATGCCCAGCAATTAACCAGCCAAAGTTGGAGTTTGGGTCCAACGTATGGAGCCGGCGTATAGATATTTGGCATCAACAAAAATTAACATTGACTACTTTTTATTTAACCTTCAAAAAATAGATACTAAATTTAATTAAATAAAATTATTACTCTTCACGCCACCGGGCTTCGTTATTCCACATTCGGCTCTCATGTTCCCTGTAATCAGTCTTTTGTAATGTTCATGGATTTTTTCTAAATGTGGTGGTAGAGCTACCTGTATAGGTTTCGGATAGTCTCTAATTTCAAAGCGAATACCCACACCAACTGGTGTAGATTTGAATATGACTTTGCAGGAGTTTTGAAGATGACCACCGCAAGCTAGAAAATTCATTTTGATGAAGCTACAGTGAAGGTAAATCGATGGAAAATAAGTTGAAACGAATTTAATAGGTATGTACTCTATGACCACTCTATGACTAATCAATAAGTTTGACGTGCGTTTTACCACACTAAAGAGAATATAACTAGGTATAATAGTAGTCTATGGAATACCTACAACTCTACGGACCCACTGACCTCTATTATATACACTGGACAGTGGACAGGCTTTCCCGTAAAAATGGCACTAAATGTAGATACCTATGCTAGTTTAATAAGTTTTCTTTTAGAAGAAGAACAACTCTACATACTTTCTGTGTATAGGTAGGTATCACATAGAAATATTGGTACTTATATTTACATAGAAATGTATAAGCATACATTTATCTATCTAGTATCTCGATATAGTTTGTGCATTTCTATGTATTCATTTTATCCAATCGCATTTATTTCGATCTTTGGCACATTTTTAATTATCTTTGCGAAACACGCCATCTGTGGAGATTCTAATGAACTATTTAGTATTTATCAAGGAATTTATATTATACTACGTAACTGGAACGCTTACTTGACATTAATATAAAAACTATTTTGAACATTAGGTATCTGACCTTTTGAATATATTAGTAGGACAGGATAGAATGAATTCATTCTATCCTATCACATGAATGAATCAGTATTCATACTGATTCATTCATGTGATTGATTGATACATGTTAAGAAAGCAATGCACTTTTTTCATAAAACAGTTTTTGGTAAAAAATGTGTAATTATTTGACTTTCTACCCATATATATTATGTGCGATCTAAAGAAGCAACTAAGAGAAAGTTCTTTTTGGTCAACAAGATCTCTGATTCACTGGTATTCTTTCGAACAGTGATTATTTTTCTCGGTAGATATCGCTTTTAAGTATATTGCTGACTGTACTAAATAATTTAATTTACTAAGAATCGTTTTTACTACTATAACAAATCGTCTAAAATCTGTCCCGTTTAGTTCATAAAGTAAGGTCGCCGTTTTAGAAAGAGACACACTTCCTTAATAGTCACGTCTCTTTTGGACCGCGTTTTTGATATCATTGACATTGATCCTTCCAGTTACGTAGTATAAAAAATCCTTGGTATCTATGTTAATAGTTTGTGCAGTAGAGTCAGTAGTCTGTGGTTCTGTCACTGTGATCTGTGGCTTCGAGATTATTTTTCTCTACGGCACAGCCACAGACTCACAGACACGGAATACTTTTCAGAGAAGATATTCGTAATTTTTTGTATACTTCTTTTGAAAATGGTGTTTTTTGTGTGATTTTACCGTAACCGTTATTATTTTGAAATATAGAAACGCTTACCTTGAATCTTAAAAATGTCTTTTTCATTTGGTGCGCCGACGAGTGCCCCTGCTACGACGGGGCTCACTGGATTCAGTTTTGGCGCTAACAAGTATGTCAACATTTTTCACACTAAAACCTCTTTTTACTGCAACTACTTAGCGTCTGTCTGAAAATGTTTTTTAAGGCTGAATATGCAAAAACAAGTGAAAGCAGCGCTCTGGCAGCGTCTGTCACTAAAACGTTATCTATGCTGTAAAATGTACGTTTCCCTAACCTCACTTTAAGTTGCTTATTTTGGTGAACATTTTTGTTTTAGGCCTGCTACGCCAGGGCTTTGGCAGACATCGCAGCCGTCTACTACGACAGCACCAGCTTTTGGCGCCGCTGCTCCTGCATTTGGTGCAAGCTCTGCAGCACCAGCATTTGGTGCAACAACTCCAGCATTTGGCACAACCACGCCAGCGTTTGGCACGACTACGCCAGCGTTTGGAACAACTACACCAGCATTTGGTACAACTACTCCTGCATTTGGCACAACTACGCCAGCCTTTGGAGCCACAACTTCAGCACCTGCCTTTGGTAAGTATCAGTACTGAGTTGAGGGTGTCCTAAAGTCCTAGACAAGTAATAAAATAGTTTTATTTATCCACTCAGACATCCAGTGATGGTGATATAAATAGCATCTAATGTCCGGGTCTGCACAGCAGTGGTAAGCTCAAGTGCGCCCAATGCCTTGTTAGCAAAAACTGTAGTTGTGGATTTGTTTTACCAGTTGTAGCAATAAATAAAATATAACATTGATCTTTCAACTTGTCAAGTATAAAAAGAACACTGTATTTTTATTAGTATTACACATTATGTTAGCAGGGATGTTCCATTTTTAGTATTTCTCAAACGATTAACCATTTTTAGGAAGCACACCAGCAACTGGTGGTCTTACTGGTTTTGGCACTACAACAACTCCCTCATTTGGATTAGGCACAGGGGGCCTTAATTTTGGAGCTGGAACCAATACCTCAGCACCAAGCACAGGTACATTAAAAGAAATCTTAGTTTGAAACAATAATTTTTAATCGACTTCATTATTTAAATTAATTAATAATGTGATAGAGAAGCATTGGATGAGGCTCACACATGACTGTGAAAGGAGTCCTACATCCATCTATACTCAGCGATGCATGGATTATGGTTGAAAGAGGAATATAAGCTCAAATTTCTTACAGGTCTATCATTTGGAGCACCTGCTGCAACAACTGCCAGTCTTGGAGGTCTAGGTGGTTTCAGTTTCGGACCTGCCGCTGCTCAAACCTCTGGATTTAGCCTTTTCAACAGTACACCAGCTACAACTTCCTCCAGTCTCTTTGGTAAGCGTTCGGACTACATGTGCTTAATTGTAAGAGGTGACAACATTTTATAATTTGAGGAAGACTACAATGAAGCCTGGTTTGTAATGCTTGCTTAGAAAAAAGATCAGACAGTATAAAAGTGATGCTAGATAATGTACTGTTGCAAAACAAAATGTCTGCACATGACGTGGATGATGCTTGTATTCGTTCATATAAAACTCAACATCTTCCGCCCCATAAGAAGTCTCAGCTGAACTATTTTATTTATGGGAAGTACAATAAGCTTTATGGGTTTGGCACAGGCCCTAACTTTATTCAAGTTAACTACTCCGGTCCACTGTTAATCACTTAACGACCTAATAAATAAATAAAAAACTATTTTTACCTGACTTTTTTTTGCTTGTGGGCTCTGATATTGCACTTACATTAATTCACTTTATTTCATTTCTTCTGATGAAAGTGTTTTCCCATAGAATAAAATAGATTTTTTTTTAATGTTTTGTAGGTACTTACATAGGTAAAACAAGAGTTTCGAAATGAAAACTTCTCCATCTTTATCTCATTATAAACCACAAAGCAGTAAACCTAGACTCTGCACAGTCCCAAGTTATGCATAAGAACACAATTGTCAAATGTTGTCAGTGGATGAGGGAAGACTGCGTGTGGTGATTGGTTCGGCTGGGCGGCGTTAAGCAGTGATAATGCTTAACCTTGACAAGCCGGGGTACCAGGCTAAGCGGAGTCAACAGGTTTAATGGTCTGTGCTGTAAACTAACCAGGATAAAATAATTTTACTGGAAAATCAATAACCAAACTAATTCCAATTTAGTAAAGAATAAAAACCTCCACCATTATTCTCCTTCCAGATCCATGCACCCCTTCAATCCTAACATCCCGCTAACCCAAACATTCCAAATGATCCCACCCAATAGCAGTCACGAAGGTGGCTGCTGCAGTTATACCATCAAGAGTGCCAGACGAGATTGCTATAGAACAATCACACCATCTTGTGGTGAGAGAAGACAGAGTCGTAATTTCATCACTGACATCATTTATTTCCATAGCTCAGTTTGTCAGATAGTCTACAAGAAGAGTCTTATGTTGAAAGTATGTGGCTTGTACAGAGTTCAGAGTAGGCTGGCAATTTAGAATATTATGTACTAAATCCACATTCAAATAGTAATCTGTTGCTTTGATAAGATTGGATGATCTGCAGGCGTATTCTAAACTCAATCCTACAGATTTCCGTTCTACATTATTCATCTCTTTAATCCTGAATGTAGATGACAGACAAAGAATAAGGATCCTAACGGAAACCTGTTGGATTGAGTTTAGCATATGCCTGCCGATAGTAATAACGTAGGTTGTATGACGGGATGCTTTTAAGTTTTACTAATACTGCATGTTTTAACATCCGGTATTCTTTTTTACAATGATGTTTGGGCCTTGATTACTTAGGTTTTATTTATTTCAGGGGCGAAATTAGGCACAACGTCAGTGACGGGGACATTACCATCTACTTCAGGTAATTATTTTTTCTATAATTACTTGACTATCTTTTGCCCCTGGCTTCACACGCGTGATATCACGATGCATTCAGTACTCAGGGATAGCGCATCGTCACTTATCGCACAGGTAGACCGAAAGGGCTGAAACAAAAAAAAAAATGTAAAAATAAATGTGGTCTATAAAGTATAAAAAAGCTAGTGAAATAATTTTTAGAATCGGGCCAATGATTTCAGAGATTAGTGGTAACAAAGAAACTAATAGATTACATTATCACAAAAGATATAGACAGTATAACATTTGACCATGCACTATCATATACAAACAATAATTGTTGTTCAAAGTGTCTCCTAGGTTCTTAAAAGGTAAAACATCTCTATAAATCTTACACATGTTTGGTCTGGCTGTCAACCAAATCATTTTTACATGACTGCACGAAAAAAGAGTGTAACGTTTTTACGGTTCATGTATGTATGTGAGTTTCTTTTATTCCATCAAAACTTTTAAATGCCTGAACATATTTCGTTGTACGGGGTATTGTTAGAATCATCCCGAGTGACACTGGCTAGGACAGTCATGTTTTTTTATGTAACTTTTTTTACATCAACTTGTATCATTAACCGACTTCCAAAAAAGGAGGAGGTTATCAATTCGTCGGGTATTTTTTTTTTTATGTTTGTTACCTCAAATCTCGTTCATTTATAAACCGATTTGGAAAATTCTTTTTTTATTTGAAAGGGTATACTTTCAGATTGGTCCCATAGAAATTTCATCAAAATCAGTTCAGTAGTTTGTCACTGAAGTCGGTTCGTCGCTTTTTTAAAGCAATTTTTTTTACTTACTAAAAACGAAAATATTATACAATTATTTATAAATCTAATACACAGGTAATTGATTACTTTTGTTACTGAGAGGAACAGTGCAGATGGATGGAACTTATAGCATTTGCTTTTTTCCTTTTTTGGGTATTCGTGTAATAAAAAGTAACCTATTTCATTTTCCTGTTCATAAACATATCTCTAAGCAAACAATCTCATTGTTCCTCCATTGCGGTGTGAAAGAAGGAGACAACAATAAACACGCTTTGGCATTTCTATTATTAGTAGCACAAAAATGTATATTGACGAAGAGTTTTTTTTTGCAGTAACAGCGAGCGTTGGATTGGGTGGTTCTGCACATTTGACGAGCGGTGTTGGGGCTGCTAACGCAAATGCAGATGCCAAAAGTAAGTATTCCTGAAACTTCCGGCACACATGAGACATGTAAACTACTATTGAGAACTAGCCATAGCTGACTGTCTGCTTGTTCCGGGTAATCTCCGAAACGGCTTGACCTATTTTGACGGGACTTTCACTGGCAGATAGCGTATTTTATAAAATCACATTTTGATATAAGGGGTCGCCTAAATTAACAAAATATGACTTGTATCTCACATACACTTTTTTACTTTTCAGCTGATCCGCCCAAACAGCAAAAGTTACCTAACGAGATATCGACGACAGTGGACTCTTTCAAGGATTTCGTGAAGAAACAGAAGTCGTTGAGCTCTGAAGTCATGCGGGTGTCTGTTAAACCTTTGCACACGGTTAGTTAATTTAAGAGGAACCAACCCGTCATACTTTCTATACAAACGCTCGTATGTGATTCTGATTATACTGTTGTATCAATTTTTTTCTTTGGGTGTTTTGAACAAATAGGTATCTTGTGCATTATATCTAGGTTTTATTGGAACCAAAAATTTAAAATTTTGACAAACCCATTTAAAAAACCCTTAAAAAACAGCCTTTTTAAACAAAACACTTCCATAGGATCCTCGGACATGTAATTGCGATTCTAAATAACAAACATTTTTTTCACAAACTTGTAAGGCATTTTCAAAAACACGTATTTCCTGGAACAAGTTTTAGGAAATTACCACGCACTAATTCTCTTCGGAAATTTATTTCAAAATTTTCAAAATGCCAACTGAAGGCTCTGGCGTTGTCTCTCTTTTTCCGTAGTACCTGTTTTTCTTCGATGATCCAACAAGCCTTTAGGCCATTTTTGCGTTCTACTTAGGCGAGCCGGGAAGGGGCACCTTAATCGGGTTGGAGTCGAAAACGAAGACGATTTTGTTAGCCGGTAAGGTCTGTGGTTGTTGTAAGCAGGGTTGTTGGTTGTCGCCGGCAGGTGTCGCGGCAGGCGGAGACGACGCTGCGCGCGGCACTATCGCTGCAGCGCGCGGCACTGCGCACGCGCGCGGCGGCGCGGCTGCAGCGCCACGCGGCCGTGTCCGCCATCGCCGCAGCGGAGGCAACGGCCAGGGACCACGCGCATCCCGGTACTATGCGATTAAAATAAGAATAGGGACGGGCACTCGGCTAACTTCACTTCAATATCAATTCAAAGTTAAATGTTTGTCTGTGTTTCAGGACAGATACAATAGAGTCGAAGCCGCCAAGGCGAATTATTTTTTCTAAGTTATTTGATAGCGAGACGAGCTGATCGTTTGCCTGATGATAAGCATAATGCCGGCCCATAACTATTGCAGTGTCACTCAGAACTTTGAAACACAAAGGCCTGCGCGGTACTGCAGTGCGCCCGCTACCCTGAGACATTAGGTATTAAGTCTCATACGTCCAGTAATTTCACTGGCTACTCTGCTCATCAAACCGGAACACAGTAATGATCGCACATTACTGCTTGGCGGCTGACTTCATGAGCAAAGCGGTGGTAACAACCCAGGCGGACACTCGCAGAAGAGTTAGTCCTACCACTAACCATTATAAGAAACCCTATATTTGCATGCCAATTGTAGTGATGTGCCCTTATCAACTTATATTAACCAGGAACTAGGAAGACCATGGTACTTCCTCAATGAATACTTATTTGTCCAATATGCGTAGTACTGTTGAATTTATTACCATTACTTCACAGGGTCCGAGCTTGAAGGATCCGCGCCGCCTGCCTACGTGAAGGAGCTAATAGCGGAGCTGGAACAGAAACTCATCACATTCCGAGCGCATATGGATAGCGCTGACAAGCAAATGCAGTCGTCGCCCAAACTTCTCACTGAACAAGGTATTCTATTTATTGGTCTAGAAGATTATTAATACTTGACTTAAAATAGCTTTTAAATAGGCGGGACCGACTTTGACGTAAATAATGCAATATTTGAAATTTCATCTTCCATTCTTCGACCCTTAAAATAGCTTTTAAATAGGCGGGACCGACTTTGACGTAAATAATGCAATATTTGAAATTTCATCTTCCATTCTTCGACCCTTAAAATAGCTTTTAAATAGGCGGGACCGACTTTGACGTAAATAATGCAATATTTGAAATTTCATCTTCCATTCTTCGACCCTTAGGGGTGTTATCGGCTCTTTAATAAAATGTATAAAAGGACCACCCTTGAGATATACCCTACACATTAAAAATTAATCATTTATTTCGGTTGAGAATAGACGGGGAAATCGAGTAACATCGCTACAAAAAAAAATACAGACGAATTGAGAACGTATCCCTATTTTGGAAGTCTTGTTAAAAAAAGCAGACAGCTGCTTCCAGCGCACGAAAATTTCAAAAAGTTAATTTCGTATAGGTAAAAATCCACCTTAGTGAGATAGCCGCCAGGAACAAAATAATAAGAAGTAACACCGAAGTTCGTCTTACCACGCCGTTTAAAGATCGGCCTCCTGCTGCGCTGCTCGTACCTGCAATAAAGAAATCAAGATTAGTAAATTTGGACAGTAAAAAAAACAGGAAAAACAGTAAAAATTGTCTTTTGGACTTTTGAAAGCTTTGTTGTTTTTTTGTCGATCGCCGCAGGAGAGTGTTCCCTGTGCTGGGCTGGATCTCCTGCGTCCGACAGCACAGGTCGCGGTGCTATAGCGCGAGAAAATTTCCTATCCGTACTAAGCGTTTTTTGCTTCGACCTTCATCATGCGGACAGCTAAAGAATGGAACTCATTGCCGGCATGTTTTTCTTGAACACTACAGTCTGGGAGTCTTCAAGAGACGAGTGAACAGGTATTTTCTGGGCAAGCGTGCTTCATCGTCGACCGCGTGGTCGCTTAACATCAGGTGAGACAGCGGTCAAAGACAAGCCTATGTGCTATAAAAAAAATTGTATATTTCATAGTAGTGTTCAAATAAATGGGGAAGAAAAGTTCCGTGTGGCGACTAGATGGACCCACTGGTCAAAACTGCGGGGAACCGTTATATACAACAGGCGAATAGCCGATCCAAGTGGCGTTCTATGGGGAGGCAATTCTTCAGTTTTGGACGTCTTCTGGCTATTATGATAATGTGCAAATAAAGTGTTTATGTATGTGTGTTCTTGGTCCGCAGAGCTGAACCTGGGTTTCCGTCGCATGCACGAGTCGCTGGTGGCTCTGGCGGCGCGGCTGCAGGGCGCGCACGCGCAGGTGGAGGCGCAGAAGGACCAGTACCTCAACCTGCGCAAGTACGTGCTCAAGGACCCCTCCGACGTGTTCGACACGCCCGCACGTGAGTCCCACGCAACTCACCCACAGACATACACACAACCACAGCTTTCACACACACAACCACAACTTTCGCACACACAACCACAGCTTTCACACACACAACCACAGCTTTCACACACACACCCACAGTTAACACGCACACACACAGCTATCACACACACCGCTTTCACACACACTCACACACACGCCGCTTTCAAACACACACCGCTTTCACACACACACACACACACACGTGTAAACAAACGCGCAGGTGGTGGCGCAGAAGAACCACTATCTCAACATGCACGCATTCAGGCAGGAAGTGTTGAACGCGTGTTTGAAGTGGCAATTAGCCAACAAATAGACCTTATTTTTACATAAGCTAGGCAATTAGGCATGCCTTTGAACATTCTCAAATCTTGGTGACGCCAAAGGAGCACGCTTGCTTAGAAGATTCACTCGCGTCTTCAAGAAACTCAGAGGCTATAGCGATCGAGAAACATAGAATCGGGCAAGGAGTTCCACTTCTTAGAATATGCATAATGAATGTAGAAGTAAAACGCATCGTGCGTAAAGAATATGAAATATCCACCATCAATTGTTTTGGCTAGTGGCCTATTTTTGGATCGCTTGTAAATTGTTTTATTTGTAATAGAAGAAAAGCCAATCATATAATTATTTTTCAGCTACCTCAAGTCTGGATCAAATACTAAAAGACCTAGATGGCGGGAGAAAAAAGATAAAAAGTGGCAACACTTTAGATGGCAGCGCAATTATGGGTGATACTAGACCCGCTTTAGGTAAATATTAATAATTTCTTTTACTCTGTTTGATCTCTAAGTATTTCGTTTGATAAGCAACATTGAGGTCGAAGATGGGAAAATATGCTAAACGTAGATTGGGTACTGGCTGGGAGTGGCTGTGGCACACACCTATAGGTGCCTAGCGACAGATTTGCATCCTTAGGATGGTGACTAGCCAGGCTTGCTTTATAAGATTACATCACCCTCTAACGGTGACTATAACTATATTGTAGACTATACTATACATATATTTCTTTTTTATATGTTGACGAGCCGGTCGTTTGCCTGATGGTAACCATAACGCCGGCCCCTAACAATTGCAGTGCCACTCAGAACTTTGAAACACAAAGCCCTGCGTGGCATTACAGTGCGCCCGCTAACCTGAAACATTAGGTATGAAGTCTCATAAGCCCAGTATTATTAGCCCATTATAGTATATGTATTGTATACCTACTATAATAGTATATACTATAAACCGGTTTAAATATTAATAATATTATCCGTATAATAAGTGCGAGTGTGTTTGTAGGTTTGTCCTTCTTTGAGGCAGCAACGGCGGCGCAATCGATTTGATTATTTGCATAGATATAGTTTATTAGCTTCTTTCCGCGGTTTTCATCCGCGTTCCCATAGCAACCGTGCATTTTTCGGGATAATAAGTAGTCTATTTTACTCTTCGGTCCATAAACAATATCTATGCCAAAAATCACGTCGATCCGTTGCTCCGTTGCCGCGTGAAAGAAGGACAAACGTACAAACACTTTCGCATTTGTTATATAAGTATGGATTGAGCAGAAAGTAATATAGGCTACTTTTCATCCCAGAAAAATGCACTGTTACTGGCGGACGCCACGCGTGTGAAACTGCGGGCAGAAGCTAGTATTAAATAATAATCATTGATACAAAGTCTATTTTGTTGTAGGAAATATCAGCCTAGCTGGACCGTCGCCGTTTGGATACGTCGGTGGTATGTCACCATTCCCCTTAGCCGATAATAATGGTATGTATCAATTATTCATAGTTCAACACATGCGAATCTATACATTGCTTGCCTTTACAATGGAACTCAAATTCCCTCGTCCGTAAAAATGTCTAGAAAATACTCAGACTACAGCGATTGGGAACAAGACTAGCAAGACGTGTAGAAGCTTGACGCTTCGCACGTGTTGGTTGAATAATCAAAAAGGATTGTTAGTGATTCTCTGTGTTACGAGGTCTTTCGATAATGTCTGATGAACGTCACGTTGGCACCTAATTTTTATACCACTAAGTAACGAAAGGAGCGGGTCGTTCGCCTGATGGTAAGCATAACGCCTGCCCATGCAATTGCAGTACCACCCACCAGGCCACCCAGAATTTTCAAACAAAACCCTGTGTGGCACTGCAGGATGCTCGCTGCTCCTAAACAGACTCATATGCCCAATAATTTCTGACTACTTTTAAATACGTATAATATCTATAACTAGCTTATGCCAGCGGTTTCACCTACGTGGCGATTCCCACAGAAACAGCGAATTATTTCGGCATAAATTGTAGTCTATTTTACTCTCTGCCTGTAGCCGGGTGAAATAGAAACAAAAATATTTTCTTCTTTCTTTATTTCCTAAAATAATTTTCACAAGTGAAAAATGTTCTGTCCAACTGACATGACACTTTGACAGTGACTTTTCGTGACATTTCTTTGTTTACAAAAAATATCTAAGATTATGGAACAGGGTATAAAGCATCTGTTTAACTTCCAGCACCTACTTGGCAGCCGCAAGCCGCTCCAAATCTCACCACGTCCCTCAATACGAGTGGTTTCGGCGCCGCACCAGCCGACTCGTCCGTTGGTTTCCAACTGCAAAAGCCGCCGGGGAAACGCGGGAAACAATGACAGTGTCGCCGGTACTAACGACGCTGCGTAATATCGGTGACCACACTAGGAATAACAAAAATTACATAAAAAACACGACTACCCTAGCCAGTGTCACTCGAGATGATATAAGGCAGCCATACTCAAAATGTGCTCCGTGAAGCCAAGCAAAGCATCAGTGGGGGCTTCGCGAACATACTGGCCATAAAGAAAAAATTAATGATAAGAAGGAAGCAAAATAAAATCTATCTAAATATTTCATCTATGTAAATTTTCTCTTCTATCATGCCTGACGTAAAACAAAGGGGAAGCACAGGCTAAGCTAATTTCAGATGGCGGCGCCACCATCGCTGGTGCTTGTCAATGATATTTAATTTGATTGTTAATGAACTAAACTAACCAGTAAACTTGCTCGCGTCAACCCAGAACAATAAATAGGTTTCCAATAATCTCTGATGAGCGAAGTGAGACGTGTGGACCTTTATTTTTACACTGCAATGCACTTTACAGAGGCATATTTTATTGCAAAGACGATTTTTTGTTTCTTAATAAAAAATCATAGTGAAACAACACCAGCGATAATGCGCCACCAAGCGGGATAAATAGCAGTGTGGCTCTCCATTGATGAAAAATTAAAAACAACTATATATATTATATCATACCTCCCATTAGATGCAAACTTTATATAACATAAAACCAGTTTTTCATTATATTAGGGCGTTATACAACTTATTTTTTGAAATTATTTTTATCCATACTCTATACAAACAAATAAAATTGAAGTGTTTGTTTGTAATGTCAAAACAGCTTTTTACTTAATTGGGATGTTGACTGATTTTGGGAATGTGTTTAAAACGATGCGTATGGGCCTAATATAACCCAAAATATTTAAATTTACTTTTTAAAACAACTAATGTATTTTAAATGCCGTTTTAAATTTCGCTCCAAAACGCCAATACTGGTCACGTGGTTGATGTGATTTCACGATTCCTGGCACAGATAACTATATTCACAGAAATCACTCTAAAATACTAGGCAGAAAGAGCAATATACTCATTCCGATTGAGAAAGTGACGTCACGCGCGTTTTATGTCACGTGACTTCGGAGTGATGTGATTACATTTTGATTATTAAATTAAAATTGTATTCCTTAAAAATAAACAAAAATATTGTGTTTTATAGGATTTCTGTCACAAAAACTACCGTTTCGCGGCAAAATTATATTTTTATTTGAATACAGCCAACATCCCAATTATTTAAAAAATATTTCGTAACAAGTTATTGTTAGTCGCGAAGATAAGTGGCTTCTACAGAAAATCCGTTGCAAGTATCTTAGCGTTTCCGCTAAGACTGGCTTGGGGTAGAAGGTTTTGATAATTATTAAAATACTTCGTTCAACCAAAAAATGCTCCGTTTGAATTAGCTGCATGTACCTATACGAAATAATTATTACCGAACAACTGCTTTTGGTGCCGAAACAAAAATACGGCAAAAATAAGTTCTATATACCTCTAATTTGGCATTCTGTACTTTTTTGTAAAATATTAATGTTTTGTGTAATAAATTAAAAAATGTATTATTATGTGAATGTAAGTTACTTTGAATTTGTATTCTAAATATTATTATGTGTAACCGTTATACATTACATTTATTGAGAAGTTGAATTATGGAACCGATTTGTATAGATATTTATTTCCAACTTGGGGTGTTAATGTCGCTTCTGTAAGTTGTGTTATTTATTACTCTTATACCCTTGTTACCATCGAACGATATCGGATATTTTTTTTATTATATTCGTATCATAGACGGCTCATTGGCTAAGTTGGTAGTGAGTCACTACTCATTACCAACTTAGCCCCCTCCAAGGCCACGGGTTCGATTCCCGGCCGGGGCAGACTTTGTGTAAGCATAAAGTTTGTTCTCGGATCTTGGATGTTTGTGTTGTGTTTCTGTGTGTGCCATGCCACCTGCGACACAGGGAATCCTAATGCAGGGGTATGAGTGTGTAAGCGTTTCTATAGATACAAATCAAAGTTCACTAGTTGGCAATGATGAAGTCATTACTTTTCACCGAGAATGCAATTTTAAGTACGAACCACCCTCATGATTAACATTAAAAATGTGTACTTATCTGAAGAAAGATTATCATTTAATTTGAGTACGCTTTCACAACTATAACATAATAACGTTGTTTTGTCCGTATCCGAGAAACTTTTGGTGGTAAGAGATTGCAAGTGATGAAGTAATCTTGTAAAAGTAAACACAAACGGCCTTATTACAAAAAACTCGTTAAACTCGACTTTGGTCGACAACCAATTTGTCTTCAACTATCTTTAGAGTCGACCTATAAACCAAACCTTATTACAAAAGATGAATAAAGCCAAGACAACTTAATACCAAACTGTAGCTATGGTAGAAATTATTTCCACAGATAATAAATGTCTTTATGCTACGGATACACGAAATGTAGAATTGACACAATGTACTAATTTTTATTTTGGAATATAAGTAGCTATTTTGTCACACAATACTATTTTCTAATATCGAAAAATATTGTAGGTAATTTTTAAATGACTTTTGATCATTGCGAGTACTTCAAAACATCCTAATTAGGTATTTACGTATATGAAAAAAATGTTAAGGAGTTACTCCTTATATATCCAACCTATACAATGGCACACTATGGCTAAGTAACCACAGCAACATGTTTTGTTGATTGTGTGTACTGTCAATTTTTGTAATATATTCTGTTTTTACTATGTATACTTTCGATATTATAAGTATTTCCTATATATTTTGCTAAAAGCTATTATTCTACTCATCCACGCTTCCTAATACCTCACCACCCCTTCTTACTTTAATACAAAATATATGAATTTTTTTACGATTTGACAAGTAGAATACGTGGCCGCCATTAAAATATATGCTTAAACCATCGCTAAACTAGGTGCCCGGCAAGACTAACTTTGACACCATAGTCAACCAAGACCTAAGTGCTAATCTGCTTTTTGTAATAAGAAATTTGACAAAACTACGGTTTAAACTCCAGTTTAGCGTTAAAACTCGTTTTGTAATAAGGCCGTAAATGTGTAGAAAGACTACCAAAAAAATTGGGACCTATTAATTATCCTACTTCGATTACAATTTATTTAATTATCCTACTATCCTAGACTTCCTACTAATTAATATTATAAATGCGAATGTGTGTTTGTCTGTTTGTTCGTCTTTCACGCAGCAACGGATTGACCTGATTTTTGGAATAGATATACAGGGTGTTTGGCGCATGGACCGACAGGATTTTTGGGGAGGTTGGGGGGTCATGCGCTAGTTTTCCCGATAGACCCTATGTCCTAAGTGTCAGTAGTTTAGATATGCTATTTATTATTTTTTTTAAATCACCTGAAATCTTGCCTTTCAATCGTGTAACCGGGTCTAGTGTATGTCTGGGTAGATACCGACGCTTTGCTGCCAAGCAGTAATGTGCAAGGATTTGTGTGTTCCTGTTTGATGAGTTAAGTATTGAAATTACTGGGGTTATGAATCTTAATACCTAATGTCTCAGGTAACGAGCGCAATTCAGTGCCGCGCAGGCTTTTGTTTCATAGTTCTGAGTGGCACTGCACTTATGTGCTGGCGATGGCGTTATGCTTACCATTTATTTATTTTAATTTAATTAACACGGCAAATGAACACCATTTACATTAATGGATGTTGCATGAAACAAAAAGTACATAATTGCTGTTTATGTATGGGTATGTGTACTTTTGTATCTGTGGCATGAGGCATCGTAGCTTGCAAATGGATGAAGATTTTTCTTCTTTTTTTGTTGGTCGGGTGACTTTATCAAGAGTGTTCATAGTTATGATACAAAAAAATCTGTTCAGCTGTTTGAAAATCGTTAGCTTTTGGTCGGGGGTTTGTTAAATTTTGTCTTGTGTGTGAATTGTATTTTTTGTTATACTTGTGGATAAAGAGACGAGAAGAGAATTTCAAAGCCACCCAAACTTTGAATAACTATGATCAAGACTGTTAATAGATATGATTCAAAAAAATCTATTCAGCTGTTTGAAAATCGTTAGCTTTTGGTAGGGGGTTTGTTAAATTTTATCTTCCGTATGAATTGTATTTTTTTTTGTTATACTTTTGGATAAAGAGACGAGAAGAGACAATTGCAAAGCCATCTAGAACTTTGAATAACTATGATCATGACTGTTCATAGTTATGATTCAAGATAATCTGTTCAGCTGTTTGAAAATCGTTAGCATTTGGTCGGGGATTTGTTATTTTTTGTCATGTGTTAGAATTGTGTTTTTTATACTTTGGGATAAAGAGACAATTGCAAAGCCATCCAGAACTTTGAATAGCTATGATCAAGACTGTTCATAGATATGATTCAAGAAAATCTGTTTAGCTGTTTGAAAATCGTTAGCTTTTGGTCGGGGGTTTGTTAAATTTTGTCTTGTGTATGAATTGTATTTTTTATTATACTTGTGGATAAAGAGACGAGAAGAGACAATTGCAAAGCCACCCAGAACTTTGAATAACTATGATCAAGACTATTCATAGATAAGATTCAAGATAATTTGTTCAGCTGTTGGAAAATCTTTAGCTTTTGGTCGGGGGTTTGTTATTTTTTGTCATGTGTTTGAATTGTGTTTTTTATACTTTTGGATAAAGACGTGACGAGACAATCGCAAAGTCACCCAGAACTTTGAAACAAAGGTCTGCGCGGACCTACAGTACGCTCGTTAGCCTTGTAAAATTATACAATGTGGAAATAAGTTTTTTTTAAATAATGTGTTTTGTAATAAAGTATTTTGATAAACTCGGACGCATGGATGTTCCTACAATGTTATATCAGTTTCCTGTACTGCCATAAAAAATAATAGGTGGATCGACGACCTTAATCAAAACCGCGGGGAACCGCTGGATGTAAGAGGCGAGTAGCCGATCCATGTGGCGTTCTATGGGGAGGCCTATGTTCAGCAGTCTGTACTCTGTGTTCAGACGTCTTCCGGCTAATGATGATATAAAATAATACATAGTAATTTTATTTTCTAACGCGCTACAATCCTTTAGTAACTAAATAGGTACTTTATTAAGACTAGAACATCTAATCAAGCCACGTGGGGCGCACTAAAAGTCTCCGGAATGAATAAGAGGCATGACTATAAATGATCAAAATGAATTTATTGTTTCTCAAAATATTCTCCGTTACAGACAGAGCGGTCCCAAAGTATCCATGAATGAATGAAATTGGAATATTATTTTCAACCAATGCTCTGGCTAATTGTAATTCAGTTTTTGGTACTTACATTTATTTCTAAATCTGTCACTGGCAAATAAGTTGAAATTTTTGGAACAATCTGTATTTCTAATGATTTTTTCTTAGGGCGATCTGAATTCCTATGTCGAATCAGCGGCGCAAGTACGGATCTTTTCGATAAATAAAATTCCATAAAATTGACAGTTAAAATCGATAAAGTGGGTTTTATTCGATAAAATTGACAGTTAAAATTGATAAAGTGGGTTTTATAGATTTTAACTGTCAATTTTATCGAAAAGATCCGTACTTGCGCCGCAGATTACTTTTATGCGCTATAATCGACACCGAACAGAGTATACCTACCGGTGGACTTCAGCTAGAGTTGTACACTCCGGAGCACATCGGGCGGGTTGGATGGTTTTGTCCCAGGTTGTCCATACGGTGTGTTAAGATAAAAAAATGAAAATGTGGTAGTATATCATACCATCTCGCAGGATCGTTTCATTAATTAGGTTGCTTGTTGGGAAGTCGGCGTGGCGTCCTTAGGGGTCCGATGGCGGGAGCCGGTCAGTCGCGTAGCTGGTTTTTTTACCCGGTCTTGTAACGGAAAACGCGCTGTGAAGTAACAGACAGCGTCTTACGATTGCGAAATGACACTATGGGACATTTGTGCAAAGGGAATACTTATCAGGCCCAACTCACGGCCGTTGAAGTGAAAAAGAAAATGTGGAAAAAACTCTCGGCCTTCTGTCGCGGATGATAATTGAAGTAGCAGAGAGACTCACCTTTTACGGGTTTTGAAGTAGCTCCAGAAAGAACGCTCAGAGCAGGTGCACCGTCGTCGGCAGTCACTCGCAGAAAAAACCGCCATTTGAATTGCTCTCGTCGGTAAGAAATTTTGATCGAAAAACGCACGGTCACTCAACTTCTCACGCTTCATTCTACGCGGTACGTACTATGAAGTGCTCACATCCACGACTAATAAGATTAAATTATATAATTCCAAATTATGATTATTTCAGTAGTTAAAAATCGTAGCCTGAGATTTAGATACAAATACACTTTATTAAACGCAAAACCTAAACACGGTCTAAGTTCTATAGTATAATATAAACACGATCTTTTTTTTAGGTTGATCGATAGATAGTGTGAGCTCTCGACAAATTGCACTAGGCACGATAACGATAGGATTTTACAACGAAAGCTAAAAAAATAACTTAGACCGCCATGATGGCTGGCCAAGTTCCAAGCGACAAAGACTTTTTTTTAATTGACGATTTACGAGAGTTGCTGAAAGTTGGTTTACTAAGCGAATCACCAAAGGGTAGAGGTACGATAAACCTACCTTCTTTGGTTCGAGAATGATTTTCGTTCACACAAAGTTCATCTTCTTTGGAGACAAATTTTGTTTTAGAAGTAGGTAACTTCTTCAATTTCCCAAAATTTCTTAAGGGATTATCCAATTTAATATTGAATACAAAAAGTCAATTTTTAGAAGTACTACTGCGACAACAAAAATTAATTTAGGTTCAGCGTGCTTGAGTTGCGTTTTTGTAACTTTTATAAATTTTTGCAAGTGATCCCAATGTACCAGAATACCAAGTGTGTCTTCACACAAACCAGTGCCCTCTTGCGGCGGTCGTCAGATATGATGGCTGCGTCACCCGATGCGTAGACACGCAATTCCGCGTGGTACTCCCCTTCGGATGGTAAGGCGCGGCGTACAATCCCGTTGGCTACATGGTTGATGATGCTGGTTACCAACTGCTGCACACGATGGTGTGCAAGGAGTTGCTGCACACTGCTCGCTGTGATTAACTCCTCGTCCTCTGATAGGATACCGAATACGTCGTAGCCCTTTTCAGTCTGCACTGACGTCGGAGTCTTTTTCTTCGTTCCAGAACTGAAATTATAAATACATATAATAATAAGAACTAATATTGATTGTTTGAAGTAAAGAAGAAAAATAACGCTTATTACTTATTTATTTCTAGATCGCGAGTTGGGTCCCTAGCGACCATCGAAATAAACCCCGAGAGATGAAATACTGTACTATCCGATCTCACAACAATGTATTGATTTTGCTATAATTAATATCAGCGCACGGGGAATCGGTGCGAGGCGGTGGCTTAGCCAATCAGAGCGCATTATGTTTATTCAAAAATGGTGGAATTTATTTCCAAAGCAAACGTCACTGCATCTCTAGAGGAGTTAGTTCCTCGATGCTAGCCACGGATGAAAGCGTCGAGGCCGTCCTAAGAAGCGGTGGAGGAATGATCTCGACGCCATCAATCGAGATCGGATAGAGAGCGAGACCGAGACCATTGGAAAGATTAGGGAAAGGCCTTTCCCAGCAGCGAGACACTATAGGTTAAACAAAAATACAAACACAATTTTTATGACCCCTCTTGATGCTAGAGGTTTACAACATCATTATGATTCTAAACAACAGTAAGACTCCTGTCTTACTAGTGTGTAAAGTGTGGTTATGACGATATTACAACCAAAGCGCTTAAAAGTTGCACGTCTTGGATATGTCACTGCAGGCCTCCTGGACCTCCGTAACCTTTTTCGTGTTAAAAGTTGG
Source organism: Crocallis elinguaria (assembly GCA_907269065.1). Classification (NCBI taxonomy): domain Eukaryota; kingdom Metazoa; phylum Arthropoda; class Insecta; order Lepidoptera; family Geometridae; genus Crocallis; species Crocallis elinguaria. The sequence continues at coordinate 9,850,414 of OU026076.1, forward strand.
CTTGCAATACCCGTGGACAAATATCTTGTCTTCAATTTTTCTATAATTTGTCGTGGGGTTCTCTTAAATCCTTTATAGTTTCAAGATGGCTGTCGCTGATGCTTTGCACGATTATGCTTATGCATTGTCTGGTTTTTGAAGTGTCGGCGCGATCGGTTCTTTCTCGTTTTCTAATTCACTTTAGTAGATCATAATCTTCCAGCACTACTTTTAGGCGACAGTACCAGTTCCCGAAATCTGTTCCCGAATTTTATTTCTTTTCGTCCTCCATTTTCTAAAATTGTTTTCTTGTTTCTGTGCCGATTCTAGTCTGGCGGTTTTTACGGTGTTCTGGGCCCATAACCTTTTAAAAGGTTTGGTGGATCGTGATGAAAACCGCTTCCTTTTTAGACGGTTAATCAGCTTGGTCGGCCATTTCTTAAGTACAAACATTAAAAATATACTCTGCAAGTCTACAGCAGAACTCAATTTTTAAGAACGTGTGTAACAGAATATCCGCTCATTGATGTAGAATACAAAGTTGCCATATTAATAAATCAATAAATAATCAACAGAAATTACGTATTACGTTAGGTAAATACTTAACGACTTCTGTAATTTTTGTACCTACTATTGGCCAAATTTAACTAAAACCATAACCGAATTCGTAAACAACTGTGAAATATGTCAAACCTGCAAATATGAAAGACATCCCAACACCCAAAGATTTCAAATAGTACCGATACCTAACAAACCATTTGAAGTACTACACGTCGATACTTTAACCGTAAATGGACAAAAATTTCTAACAATTATCGACACCTTTTCGAAATATGCTCAAGCCTACTTATTAGAAAGTATGACCGGTATAAGTGTACTAAAAAACCTTACAATATTTATGACTCATCACGGCTTACCTTTGTGTCTGACCGCAGATTCCGGAACAGAGTTTAAAAACCTACCTTTAAAAGAATTTGCTAAACTTCACAAAATTGACCTTCATTTTATAAGTGTCAATAACCCAGAATCAAACGGAGCAATAGAAAGATTTCACTCAACCATTTTGGAACATATTCGAATCTTAAACCAAACTCGCTCAGATCTCTCAACAAGCGAACTAATGCTCTATGCTGTTTTAGGATACAACAACTCAATTCACTCTGTAACAAACAAAAAACCCATGGAAATAATTAATGGACATGTTGATAATTTAGATCCATTTGATATAAACTTAGAGTCTACATACCTACAAACTTACATACAAAAACATGAGGAAACAACTAGACATTTATATTCGATTTTAAACAAAACCCTGCAAGAGAAACGAGCTATTACCATGGAAAAACGCAACGAAAACCGTGAACCACCTATTGTTTATGCGGATAATATTTTATGTTATTCAAAAAACCCGTTAGCAATTCGACATAAAACTCAACCCCGCTATATTACAAGACAAGTTAAAAAAGACCTTGGTATAAAGATCTTAGACGTAAAAGACATTATTTATAACAAAAGAAATCTGAGGAGACCCTTAAAGAACCAAAATGATGTGTTGCAGGATCGTCCTAACGACACACCGAGCAGTCCAGGGCCAAGCACCTCAAGTGTCCCTGACCCCGCTAACCAGTAACCCAGGCTTATTGCCATTTGAGTTAGGTTTTGCGAAAATCTAAAAAAGCGAACATAATTTTGTTCACTACTTAGATTTAAATATTATTAGAGATAGTATTAGTAGCTTAGAAACCCATATAATCGCATTTATAGACTATATTAAGCAAGCGGATCCACGCTATTTTAGTAACTTTTTAGTGTCTAAGCAAATATTACTCGATAGACTTAAGCATATTACTTTAAAATATAATTCTATAAGTATTTCAAGTTCTAGATATAAGCGAGGACTTATAAATGGTCTGGGTTCCGTTATAAAAAGCGTAACTGGAAACTTAGATTATGACGATGCTGTTGAAATCACGAACGCTATTTCCACTTTACGTAAAAACCAGGAAGTAATTCAGACATCGTTTAACAGGGCTATTTCATTAAATAAACACCTATTGACTACTTTTAACTCAACAATCACTACAATCACTAGTAATCAAAACAAAATATACCTAAAGATTAACGAGATCGTTAGAGAAATCAATATGACAGATTATCGGCTCAGAGATTTTGTAAAAATGGTAAGTTTGTTCGATCTATTAGACATAAATTGTCAATCAATCTTGGACTCTTTAACTTCGATTGAGAACTCGCTCTCACTCTCCAAATTAGGAATTGTACATCATGATATCTTGTCTTACGAAAATATTGAGTATATATCTGACACGCTGGCTACTCTATATAACTCTGACGAACTTATTGTAAACAAGCTTACTGACCTTAGACTTTACTATGACTTACTCGAATCTGGATCTTATTACATTGACAATACGATTGTGTTTGTATTATCATTCCCAATTATGTATAAAAATAAATATTCCTATTATCACCTTTTTCCTTCACCAACTATAAATTACTCTATTATTATCCCTCCTAAACCCTATCTGGCCATGGATGAAGAACGCTACCAGTATATGGACAGCATATGTAAGAAGTTCGGCGATACCTATTTATGCCATGAATCTACATATCAGTACACGAATGAAAACAAAGATTGTGTTTATCAACTTATAACCGTTCAAGATATCTCTACATGTACCTATACAAAGTATACAAGCTCTACCGAGATTTGGCAAAAGCTCGACGACAAACACTACCTATTAATATGTGCTTTGAATACGAAGATAAAACTCAGCTGTCATGGAGATAGTCACAGCTCCCTACAGGGTACATATTTGATTGAAATACCGGAAGGTTGCAGTGTCTCTACAAATTTAAATGTTAAGAAGAATGTACGAAATAAACTTGAAGGACAACCAATAAAACTGTTGTCCTTTGACTTGTCAAACATAACAGTAGAAAACAAAGATCGGCCTTTAAAACTAAAAAATATTGAATTAAATCGACTCTATGAGCTTGAGGCTTTAGTAGAGAAAGAAAATCCCATAAAACTGGAAACTCAAATGATTTCCACCACATTTAGCTATTGGACTATACCTACTTACATCATTATTTGTGGATGTGGATGTTTCCTATTTTATAAAATGATAAGGAAACGAAGAAGCCGCAATCCAGCTGAAGCTGCTGAGGACCTGGAGAACCAGCCTACGGGACTTCAGCCCTTTTTCATACGAACTTGAAAAATGGGCCTCTGTCTTAACGAGGGGGATGTTATGTGTCTCCCCTACCATACCCTCACAAAAAGCTGATGCAGCGACGCCTACGCATCGCAGCATCCTCAGCCTCGAGAAACCCTGGGACCGGCAGTTCGATTCGATCGCCGAAGCGGCTCACACCTCACCGGCCCGGTAACTCAAATTATTTATCGCGGTCAAAATTTAGATTTAAGTTTTTAAAAAAGGGTATCCATCACGGATACACTTAAGTCGCGTGTCACGTGATAGGGATGAAATTTAAGTTTCTTCAAAACAGTATGAACTGTTGATTTGAAATCCCACTGCGTCGTGCTATGTCTCGCGTAGAACTAGATGGGTCTTCCTCAATTAAATCTAGTACAATTTTGTCAATGTCACCATTCTGGGTTCGTCCGCTAGTACCGCCAACGCCATGACCAGGTATCCTCCCTTCATTATAGCAGTTATGCACCCTAATAAACACGCAGTAACCTGGATGACGCGCATTTAGATATCTATCCCAAACGAACATTAGAATCTAATCACACAAAGAGGAAATATGCATTTTGAAAAGAAGAATCTATTCCTGTCCCTTTTACGCATATGGCCAAATAACGTTTCTCTCTCTTACACAATAACGTCCGCCTCGGCAGAAGGTAAACTCTAGGACACCGACTTATGGGTACACATTAAAAAATACCTTCTACGAATTTGCAATTTTGTAAAAATTGTTGTTTGGTACAAAATTAAAGATGACTCACGCTGACCGTGTCGGGTCCGAGCCGAGTGTCGGCCGTAGCATGATCACCGAGCCGGTTCCGTGCCTGCGGCGCGAGTACGGATCTTTTCGATAAATAAAATTCGATAAAATTGACAGTTAAAATCGATAAAGTGGGTTTTATTCGATAAAATTGACCGACTTTATCGATAAACCCCACTTTATCGATTTTAACTGTCAATTTTATCGAATTTTATTTATCGAAAAGATCCGTACTCGCGCCGCTGATTGCATTATGCGTTGATTACACCTAACGAGTACAGTGGCGAGTCAGCAAATGAGCTCTCGGCCGAGATAGTCGACGAACCGAGTGGATGTTCACACGTATTTACTATAGTGGCGAGTCAGTTCAGTTTTGATCACGCTTCGTCAGCAATGGATCGCAAAAAAAAGGAATTTAAACGATTTTTCAACTTCGGCTGTTACCAGATATTATTAACGAATTGTGGGATTTATTAGAAGATGAAGACCGAAGAATTTGGACCAGAACATGGATGTTAAGGCGAACTGCCCTTGGAGCCACAAACACCCTTTTTAATGAATTGCAGTCAGAAGATCCCAAAGAATTCAAGGCACTTTTGAGAATGACTGTAGAACGTTTTGAGACATTACTGGAGAACATAACATTATTTATTCCAGCTCCCGATTTCTTTGAGTCTTCAATTTTTTTTAATTCTTGGCTATAAGTTGATCTTAAATTTTTGATTTTGTTCTTCACCTCTGTGACTCCAAAGTCTTTGATGTTCATCTCATTTACTATTGCAATTAGTGCTGGGGCGAGTGGCCGAGTGACAAGCGAGGGCGTGTTCATGCCTGCCAAGCGAGATGTCGAGTCGCTGCGGGGGCAGAAGAATGAAGTGGGGAGGTGGGTACTCGGCCTAGTGAACAGATTGGGATTCTAGTGACTCTCTCGCCTCTGCTCGGCCGAGCACTCGTTAAAGTGTTTATACCAACCGAGCACTCGGCCGAGGACACTGACTCGCCACTGTACTCGTTAGGTGTAATCAACGCATTACAAAGACAGGCCTCAACCGAGCAGTTACCGTTGCGCCGTGATGCAGTATACTCGCCCGAGCAAAAATAGTGTTTAACTAGACTACAATCATGTTGAATTTTGACGATCTGGAATTAGCGATTATTGTGATCGCTGTCTCTGGTGTAATGCTTTCAAGATTTAATTTGTTTTATCAAAATTTATGAATCTTCTCCGCAGTAACTATGATTCCATTCAATTGCGTGTGGGTTAGCAAGTTCGTATAATTGTTTAAGCGGCATACTTGAAGAAGAGTAATTCACAACGATCTGGAATTAGCGGTTATTGTGATCGCTGTCTCTGGTGTAATGCTTTCAAGATTTAATTTGTTTTATCAAAATTTATGAATCTTCTCCGCAGTAACTATGATTCCATTCAATTGCGTATGGGTTAGCAAGTTAGTATAATAATTGTTTAAGCGGCATACTTCAAGAAGAGTAATTCACAACGATCTGGAATTAGCGGTTATTGTGATCGCTGTCTCTGGTGTAATGCTTTCAAGATTTAATTTGTTTTATCAAAATTTGTGAATCTTCTCCGTAGTAACTATGATTCCATTCAATTGCGTGTGGGTTAGCAAGTTCGTATAATTGTTTAAGCGGCATACTTGAAGAAGAGTAATTCACAATTAAGTTTCTAAACTTTTGGTTATACGTGTGTTTGGTGCATCGTGTGCCAAATTGAAATGGTCGAGTGAAGGGGGGGGGGGGGGGGGGAGGAAGGGTTACAACGGTTAGACACTACTTAAATCAGATTTGTGGTTACTCATATTTAATCGCGCGACTAAAGCACGAATAGGCGTTAAACAGTGTTTAACACAGGTTTAACGTGTGTTTAATTTTTTTGTGGTAAGACCCAAAATGTTTTCTTAAACACTAAGTTCTACAGTATATTTAAAATAAAATATAATCGAATTTGACAATTTTTATTTATTTTTATTATATTATTTATTATTTTTATTTTTGATCATCTTGCCTCTCGCTTTCCTGAAATGACTGATGGGTGGGTGGGGTAGGCTGGGCAAATGTGAGGGGAGGATGGGGTAAGTCAAAAGGGGTTAGGTTCCTTTCTTTAAAAAGGACTTTTTTAATCGTTCCGGTGCGTGCTTGAGCCACACCTTTATGCTGTCTTCTGTGTCCTTTTCTGTGTGACCACCACTTTTTAAAGTTTCTGCAAAAAAAAACAAACTAAAATATTAAAAGTATGTCGATTTTATATTACCTACTCAGGTTACGCTACGCCCTACGATTTTTTTTTTATATTTTGGTACATGTTACATTGTTTCTGGGCATCCTTTTCTCATGATTCCTTAAAACGAAACAATAATATAATAATAACAATAACTAGGTAGATTAACACATACCAACAATAGAGGCCCGGAGACGTAGCTCTGCAAAAGCCTTCTTATCCGATCTTTTGCCATTGAAGTTAAACTTACTGGCCAAAGAGTCAGACAGTGCAGCTTTCATAACTTTTGACACTTGATTATTAATGCTCCGTCCACCAAGGCTCTTAAAATAGGCTACCTGTAAATAATTACTGTTATTAAAAAAAACATCCATCAAACTAGATTTCTTTAAAAAACCACTCACACACAGAGGGTTCCATACCATGCCATCTCGATGGGATTTAGATCCTATGGTGATAATCTTAGCACGTGGTCTTTTTCAGCTAGGATTCGGTCAATCGAAAATGTTTTGAATCTTTCCTTGTTTGCCTTGATCAAATTGTATAACTGAGGTTTCAGTAGCGTTTCGTCGTAATGTATGCCTTTTTCGGTGAGCCAAGCCTGCTGCATGTCAGCTTTCTTTGAATCTGAGCTTGGTTTGATATCTCACTGTTTATTATTGTAGGACGCGTTGTCGACCACCACGACGGAATTAAGTGGTAATTTGGGTATCAATTGAGTTCCGAGCCATTTTTCATAGGTTTTAAAATTAATATGATCGTGGTAATCGCCTGATTTGGTACCCGCTTTAAAAGTCAGTAACGCATTCGGGTACAAACCCAGTCTCCGACCCGCGTGGACAATTACAACTCACTGTCCCTTTGAAATGATTTTTTTTGGCCCTTTGTACTATCATCGGTCCAGGCTTTTGGCGCGATGAATCTACGTAAGATTCATCCGTATAGATAATAGGGCGCCCTCTTGATGATATTTCTTAATTTTTTTGTAATCATTTAATACGTTGCAAACGACTATATGAAGTCTCAATCAGAACTTTTCGATTGTTTTCAGTTTTTTTTCTATCGAAACTCCAAACTCTTGAGGCATTCACTATCTACTAAAAATACACTAATAAGCGCTCTGACAGCTAGTTCAGAACTATCCTTACATTTCACCAACACTTGCGCAGTAGGGTAACAAACCATCTTTTTTGTTATTGCAATAAAGTGCAACTGGTAGCGATGAACCTTGACTATTTGAAGTATGTCCCTCACCATCTGTATGCAGAAGGGTATTGTGAGCCCCTTTACACACCTGGCATTTAAAGTTAAATTTGCATTTTCCAACGTGATTGTTTAAACACAACTTACATATTTTATTTTTTAGTATAAAATAATTTCTGTCTTTTAACTAGTCTTGGGTTATACTAGGCAAAATTCGATATCTGTGATTTCTGTGACTGTGACTTCAAAATATCTGTGACAAATATCTGTGATAAAATACTAGGCTAGTATTTTCTAACATATTACTGATCTGTGTTAAAGAGTACAAAGTCATAGGTTGATTGAATACGATATTTATCACATAGTTTATACATAATGGCACAAAATAAAACAAAATTGAAAACTTTCCTTCATGCTCTTTACAGGCTTAGGACTGTCAGTTTCTTTTGATACGTTGTCAAAAATAAATTAATTTAATACAAAAAAGAAACTGGCGCATTTAAAAGCTTTCAATTCATTTTATGTACATAGTCAGATTATTTACATTTTATTTACAATATTTACAAAACCATCTTAGGTGTTTTGTTGCAGAAAGAGCAACTGCTGCAACTTTCTGCAACCTAGACGTGTTCGTCTATCCGTCATAATGTTGCCAGCTGCAGAGAACACTCGCTCACATGGTACTGAGGAGGCCATAGCGTTTAATTTTGCTACTGCCACTTTATATAGGTTAGGGTATATAGTACTATGTGCCTTCCACCACTGTAGGGGACAATCGGTCCGGTTTAAAATATTGTCGTCCATGTATCTTTGGACTTCAACAATGGCCCTTGAATTTGCCGTACCTTCTGGGCGAAAGTTACTCATTTTCCTTTCGAAGTCTTTCCATATGGAAAGACTGCCACTTTGTGGTTGAACCGCTAAAGCTGGTTGTGCTTGGGATGAAGGCATTGTTGCCGATATTTCGCGAGTTACTAACGCTATTAATCGCCTCTTTGTTTCGTCAGCCACCCCCTGGTCTTCAAAATATAATTTGAACCGCGGGTCGAGGATTGTGCAAATTGTGAAGGTTTTGCTTTGCTCTAAGTTAGGGAATCTATTTTTTAAGCCACTGAGCAGATCTTGTCGAACGCAATCAATTGCTGGCAGAAACACATGTTCTTCAATTAAGTTTTCGAGAATCTTTGTGAGGCCCAGTGTAATCGGCATAACAAGGCTGCCAGTTACATATTTTTCCCCACTTATCTCGTGTGTCACTTCTTCACACGGTTTGAGAATTATGCTTAAGTCTTCTAGCACATTCCACTCGTAAGCTGTGAAAGCTTCCATGGACAAATTAATCATAGCACTATTTAATGCTTCCTTTAAATCTACGCATCTTTTGACCATGTAGAACGTGGAGTTCCACCGCGTCGTCACTTCCTGTATCAGGCGTCTGGGATTACTGCCGGATTGTTCTTGGAATTTTTTTAGTTTGTCCCAGGCCACATTGCTCTGTTTAAAGTGCCTCACGGTCGTTTTAACTTTTGTTAATACGTCTTGTACGGTTTGCTCCTTTTCAGGGCATCTTGGACCACTAAATTCAATGTGTGACTGTAACACGGAAAGTGTTTCCATCCCAACTCTCTTTGAATTGCATTTTTAATATTTCTGCCATTATCAGACACGCCTAGTAAAATTTTGCTAGCAATACCCCAATCTTCATGACAAATTTGTTGCTGTATGACATTCTTGCAAAGGCGTGCTGTCCAAAAGAAATGATTGCAATACACATTCCTGGTTTTCTATGTAGTGGCCAGTGAGGGCCATGAAAGAGTCATTATTTGCGCTTGTCCAGATATCAACGGCAATACATATCGAGTTAACTTCCTTGACCACTCGCTCTTTAAGTTCCAATTTAGTTTTTTCATATAATGCAGGTAGCAGACTGTTTGAAAAATATTTCCTCGTCGGTATAACATAATTGGGAAAAGCGTAATTTATGAGTTCCCGAAATCCACGATCCTCTACTATCCGGAAAGGTTGAAAATCGCTGGTAAACAGTTTCATAATTTTGTCATTAATTTCCTTATTATTTGTTTTGCGATTGGGCATATAGGCGGTTATTCGGCAGGCGGCGCGCAGGCGCAGCAGCGCCGCCTGCGCCAGGTCCAGGTCGGCGGGCGCCAGGTCGCGCGCGCCCGGCGCCGGCAGCGCCGTCACGGCCGCCGCCCCCGCGCCCGCCGCCGCCGCTGGGTGCTTCTTGTCCGGGTGGTTCTTCTTCGGGTCGGCGTAGTGGCGCAGCACGCACAGCGCCTCCGCCGGCCGCAGCACCTCGCCCAGCTCCATGGCCTCCAGCGCGCGCCGGAACTGCTGCGGCGCGATGCGACCTCAGTTCAGCGGATCGTAGTCCTTCCTGCATGCAATGCAACACACGTTTTAATACAATGACATACATCTTCTCTTGCCTCAGTAAATCTATATAACGTTGAGAAAATGTGAGTAGTCTATATCGGTAAAAATAACAAACCGGTGATGACCTGGTACAATATTCGCCTGCTTCGATAGCTGCTTTATTGCCACTTTCTCCTACTTTGACTACTCAAGGCGATATCCATTCGACATGGATTCTGTGCACTAAGTCGGGTACAAACCCAGTCTCAGACCCGCGTGGACAATTACAACTCACTGTCCTTTTGAAATGAATTTTTTTGGCCCTTTGTACTATCATCGGTCCAGGCTTTTGGCGCGATGAATCTACGTAAGATTCATCCGTATAGATAATAGGGCGCCCTCTTGATGATATTTCTTAATTTTTTTGTAATCATTTAATACGTTGCAAACGAATATATGAAGTCTCAATCAGCACTTTTGGATTGTTTTCAGATTTTTTTCCATCGAAACTCCAAACTCTTGAGGCATATTCACTATCTACTAAAAATACACTAATAAAAAAACCAACAACAACAAACGAACTCAAACTTGACCCATTACAGCACTATTGGCATTATAAGTTTTGGCACCATCTTTTCGATTAACTGTGCAGTTTCCAACCTGACTGCCAGAATCAAGAAGCGCTCTGACAGCTAGTTCAGAACTATCCTTACATTTCACCAACACTTGCGCAGTGGGGTAACAAAACATCTTTTTTGTTATTGCAATAAAGGGCAACTGGTAGCGATGAACCTTGACTATTTGAAGTTTGTCCCTCACCATCTGTATGCAGAAGGGTATTGTGGTCCCCTTTATACACCTGGCATTTAAAGTTAAATTTGCATTTTCCAACGTGATTGTTTAAACACAACTTACATATTTTATTTTTTTAGTATAAAATAATTTCTGTCTTTTAACTCTTTTTTAGTTTCTGAGTTTAAACTTTGTGCATGAATATAAACGACGGAGAGAATTGCAAAACTTACTTACTCTCTTTATAGTGTTCTTGTTCACTGAAGCAGCAATACCACAAGCGGGAGCATACTTGCGCTCTTTCCGCTCATAAGATGCTTCTTTTTGAGGGGTGGCTGTTTCGAGGGCCATTGCTCGGTTATCTATAAATGACAACAGTTCTTCCTGATTTTTATTCAATTAGGGCGTGTTACAGTGAACGACATAACTCCAAAGACATGCCTTCATTGGAACAACTAAAAGTGTGTCCCACTGGCTTATAGGTTGTTGCTGATTATTGAGAGCACCTAAATGCTGTTTTACATGGAATACTATTGAACGAAAACCAACAGCATTGGGCTTTTTCAGAGCAAGCATGTCAAGTATAGCGTTGACTTGATGTGAAATTATTTTTACTTTATTATAGAACCGTTTCAATAAATTTAATGCTATGGTATGTTATAGTTCTCTGACGTCAATGGTAGATGCTTTATAACATCCAAAGCATCACCAGACAAAAGTGTAATATAAAAATATAGCTTATCACACGAGTTTAGGGAGTCATTGTTGCATACTACAGAGTTAAACATGTTAAAAAATGGCATGTAGCCACTTGTATCTCCATTAAAACACTTTGTATTTATATGCGGCAGTCGCTGGAACTTCGCCTCGTTTCCATGCATTATCGCGGAAAGGTTGCGTGACGGCGTTGAAGAAGTGGATGGACGGGTTCAATGCATCAAGAAAGAATTCAATTTTGCTAAAATTGAGCAATATCTATCATCGATATCATCGAAATTTTCAGTATCCTACTGTGGATCTAAAGACTTTATCTCAATATTGCAAGATTCGTAATCGGCAAAAGCCTTGATTAACCTGTCTCTTTTACTTTTAATGTTTCGAAATCTAATAAGCACCAAACTTTTCAACCAAACTTTCCCGAGAAGGCGGATTGGACATGCCGGACCGATTGGCCTCCGCGTTCGCCTGACCTGAACCCCATAGATTTATTATTTGGGGATACTACAAAGAAATTGTTTACGCACGTGAATGCAATAGTGAAGCAGAGATGAAACAAAAAATAAGAGAAGCAGAGATGAAACAAAAAATAAGAGAAGCCGAGATGAAAATCAAAGTAAACAGAAGCGCCTTCATAAGACTAAAAGATAACTTTTTAAGATGTTGTCGAATTTTTATCGCAGTTGGAGGTGGTCATTTTGAACATCTTTTTTTATTTGATCATAAAATGGGTCAAAATAACGAATCGAAAAATCTAAACGAAACGAATCTAGTGAAACGATACCTTTGGTCGTATAAAATAGAATGCCAATTAAATAATGTTTTTCGATCATAATGAAGTAAAAAGTAGCGCGAAAATGAAATTTTTAAATAGACATCTATATGTCAGTGACATGTTAGTGATTTTGCTGTTTTGGCTCCATGCTAATTGCGCTTTCTGTCAAAGGGTGTTAATGATTTTAGTATAATTTTTAAAAAGAACGCCATTGTGACACTACTCTTCTTCTTATAAAGAAGATCAATCACATCTTGAACGCTGTCAGCATTCTTAGAAAGGTGATCCATAATTTTGGCTAATGCTTGCTTTCCGTTCGCTTTCAACTTGGAGGTAAAAAAGTAATACAACTCTTCTTCAGAATTTTCTTCCATAAAAGAGCTGGAACGCCTTTTTTTCTGCTTGTTACTCAAGTTTTCAAAAGGCACCCTTTTTGTCTTTTTGCAGTACAGGTGCTTGCTTCCGCAGTAGTGACTGGGGGTATAAATATTTCGCTAACTGCACGATCTGATTCTTCATGTAGATCTTCTGAAATTCTCATTACAATGTCAAAGTCGACTGTGTTGCAGGAAGGCCACTTAATGTTTTTCTCCAACCAGTTGCGATTAGATTCCCGGTTAAAAAAAGTTTTTTGGCATTTGTTAGCATCTTCCCATCGTTTATTGAGATTTTACCTTTAGAAGTGATTGTGGGGGTGAGTTCTTGAACAAAAATGTGAATGAGATGCTTGAAGAGCGCGGTATAATACATCAGACTAGTGTACCATATACTCCAGCCCAAATCGGAGCTATAGAAAGAGAAATGAGTACAGTAATGGAGGCAGCGAGAACTATGCTGAAAGAAAAGTCACTAAAAAAGGAATTATGGGCTGAAGCTGTGAACACATCAGTGTTTATTTTGAATAGAACAGGTACAAGCTCAGTAGATGACAAAACTCCATATGAACTATGGTATAATAAAAAGTTTCATATAAAATTACTGAAAATTAGGTTCGGGACAGAAGTGTGTACACACATACCTAAACAATGTCGTTTAAAATTGGATAATAAAAGCCGAAAAAGAATATTTAATTTTGTGGGCTATGGAGAAACCACAACAGGATTTAAAATATACTATCCACATAATAATACTTTTTCTATGGAACGTGAAGTCATAGTCGTTCCCACTGTGGGAATCCCACAGCAGTTGGTTCAAACAAAGGGAACATGGTTTTGACTAATGAAAGCTGTGAAGACTATGTAAGATTGACATTAGAAAATCAGGAGACTGAAATAAATAAAAGTCAAGATAATCAGAGCCCAATAGTTGAAATTTTAGATAGTGAGTCTGAAAATGATGAACTTCAGAGTCAGGATATCTTTGTAGACAGCCACTCAGATCCGGGATCTATACAGAATCTACAGTCACAGCCCACTGAAGAAAGACAAAAAAGGAAAAGGCTATACCACCCATACGTTTTGGAAATGATGAAACCTGTTTTCTAGCCATTGACTCTGAAGAACCTACTTCACTAGAGGATGCTAAGTCATCACCTAACGCTACTCAATGGGAAAAAGCTATGAAAGCAGAAATGGATGCTCTCACTGAAAATGAGACTTGGTCTTTTGTTGACAAGCCAGACATGAAAATACTTGTTGTTGACACTAAGTGGGTGTTTAAGATCAAACGAAATAAAGATGGTAAAATTGATTTATATAAAGCTAGATTAGTAGCTAGGGGTTTTGTTCAGAAAAACTTAGATTATTGTGACTTGTATTCTCCTGTTGTTAAAATGACTACTGTAAAAACATTGTTGGCTCTTAGCAATAAACATAACTGGCCTGTATATCAATTAGAGGTATGTAGTGCTTTTTTAAATGGCATAACCCTTAATTGGGCCTGAACTAAACAGTGAGGCTATACAGTAACTACAGTTAGATAAGTAATGTAGTTAGGGAAATAAAGAAGACCAGTTTTTTTTTTGATATTTTTATTTCTAAATATAAAAAAATTGTGTGGGAAATATGTTCCTTCAGCCTTCCTAGGACCTGTATGGAAAGTATTATGTGGGAAATAATTTTCATGTATCTTGTGCAGGAAAATTATTTCCTACATTACAATTACCATGGAACCTTTCAAAACATGGAGCTGGACATAATGGCACTTGACATACACTGCAAATGTATTTTGAACGCACTTCTTTAGCACGAGTGCTGCAAAAACGGCATCTTCTGAATTTATTCAATCTTGGCATATGGTTCCCTACATTTGAGAGCCGAAGCTTATCAGGTACACCATACACACCACCTTTTTTGTTTTTAAATTCTGGTGGCCTTCTTGTCCTGCTGGTAAAACAGTCTATCATCGATCGACCTAATCGCAATCTGAAACTTCTGTGTGTGTTCCTTCTGCCGGAGTGACCTTCCATGTACAAAATATAAGCATTGATCATTGCAGATTCAAGCAAAAACCAAAAGTCTGTGCCAATTTTTTTTTATTTCCTCCCTAGGGGATAGGATGACCTGAAATGATCAAATAAATCCACACCCCCCATATTTTCTGTATACATTTTTATTGCCAGCGGACAGAACATCTCTTTTTTCGAACCATCTTTTTGCTTTCTTTTTATTACCGTTACTTCTTTAGGGCAGTAAGCTGTGGTAGTAACAAAGACATCTTTGGTGTCTTTCCACTTTATTATAGATATAGGCCTGCTATAAAAATATATAAACTCACCAGTGTTGGGAGCTCGTGGACTGTATTTCGTGTTGTTGATTTAAACTCCAATGCAGCGATATCAAAATACTTTATTTTCGTGACACGTTAAGCTAGCTATCTTACAGAGATTATTGAACGATTACTTAATTACAGATTATACAGGTAATAGATTGTAAATCTATTGTGTATCCACAGACGGCATATAAAACATTAAGTTTTTAATTTGTGTTGCTAGCTGTTAAGTATTAAGTTTATCTGTGTTGCCTCTCTGGCTAATGCGCTATACTCTGTGACAGTCAAGTTGACTCTCTCTGTTTCCCGTTGTGAAAATGTAGTAAGCGTGTTCTAGAAAATAAAGAATTATAATATTAAAATATAGTTTGTCCTCGACTCCTGAGACTCCTTCATACATCAAATTTAATAGGTTATGGACCCAGGAGACAGCCAGATGGCACAGTTATTAGTTTTCTGGAAAGTAAAAGTTACAGTGTTCTAAGAAGAAATCACAAGTCATTTTGCAAAGAAAAAATATGGCGTCACCTACAACACTTCCAGTATTTAATGGCGAGAACTTTTCTAGCTGGCTATTTCGAATCAAAAGTTACATGAAATTAAAAGAATGCATACAAGCAATTTTACCAAAATGCGACATGGATAAGATTAGTAAAGAACATTTCGATAAAATGGACACGAAGGCGCGAAATATTATTATTCAGGCTCTGGCCGATAATCAATTAGAGTACATCAAGGACGAAACGACTGCAAACAAAATGATTGAAAAACTGCAAACCATATATGAACGAAAAAGTACATTGTCAAATATATATCTAAGAAAACAACTTATTAATATGAAGTGCAGAGAAGATGAAAACCTGAAAGATTATTTTTACAAATACGACAAGATAGTGAGAGATATAGAAAACATAAACAAAATGGAAGAAACTGATAAAGTCACCTATTTAATAATGTCATTACCGGATATATATCAACCAATTCTAACAGCAATGGAAACAACATCAGAAACACTGACGATGGACTTTGTGAAAAGTAAATTACTAGATGCAGAGTTAAAATTAAAGAACAAAAACACAAAACAAAGTAACAATAATTCATTTAGTTATGCAGCATTTCAAAACAAAGAGTGTTACAATTGTGGGAAAATTGGACATATTGCCAAGGAGTGTCGTAGTCGCAATTCATCCCGAGGACGAGGACAACATCAATATCAAACAGGATTTCAACATAGAGGACAAGGAAGAGGACTAGATAGAGGAGTACAATATGGATTAAGATTTAACAATGAAAGACAAAATGAAGGAGTATCGTATAGTGGACATAATGGACGAGGACAATATTACAACAATAGAGGAAGAGGACAATACAATAATTATACAGGCAGAGGTCAAGGACAAAGCCAAGGAAGAACTATAGGACGAGGACACCAAGCAGCAGCAGCAGTAGGAGAGGTAAATGAAAACAAGTTTATGTTCTTGACAGGTATTGAAAACAATTGTAATTATGTAGACAATAATTTAGTTGAGTGGGTAATAGATTCAGGTTGTACAGAACATTTAATACAACAAAATTTCGAACAATATATGATTAACATACATGTAATGGACAGGGAAATGAAAATATACTTAGCGAATGGGGAATTTATAACGGCAAATAAAAAGGGCACTATTGATTTTAAATGTAATGGAAATAAGGTAACAATAGAAGCGGTAATAGTTGAAAATTTGAAATTTAATTTGCTATCTGTAAAGAAGGTCTTAGAAAACAACTGTAGTGTAATATTCAGTGAAAATTATGTGGAAATATGGAACAATAAAACGCAGAAAAAGCTATTAGGCAAAAGTGTAGGTAAACTATTTATGTTAGAAATGGAAATATACCTTTCATATTATAATAATTCATGTTACAGTGCGAGCAATTCAGATTTATGGCACAGACGTTTAGGTCACTTGAACAACAATAGTCTAAAAATGATGAATTTACCAGCCTTCGAAGGCACATGTGGTCCCTGTATGTTAGGCAAGTCAACCCGTTTACCATTTAACCCAGTACAAAAACCAAGGTCACATCATATTGGAGAACTTTTGCATACAGACGTGGCAGGACCTATGTCAACACCTGGAATACACGGAGAGCTGTGCTACCAGTTAATAATAGATGATTTTTCACACTTTTGTGTTGTGTATTTAATGAAACAGAAAAGCGAGGCTACCAACAATTTACTAAATTATATAAGACAGTTAGAAAATGAAAAGGAAACAAGAGTAAAGTACATAAAATGTGATAATGGTGGAGAATTTAAGAACAACAAAATAGAGAATTTCTGTCGTAATAGGGGCATCATAATACAATATACACAACCATACTCACCACAATCGAATGGAGTGGCTGAACGTATGAATCGGACATTGTACAATAGAGCCAGAACTTTATTGATTGAGACAAAACTTCCTAAACATCTTTGGGGAGAAGCAGTGGCATGTGCATGCTATCAGTTAAATAGATGTCCAACATCAGCAATAAACTTTCAAATACCAGAGGAAATAATGCAAGGAAAACTAGATTTGTCTAAACTGAGAACATTCGGAAGTAAAGCATGGAATGTTGTACTACCAAGAGGAAATAAATTTGAAAAAAGAGCGACTGAATCACGAATGTTAGGATATTCACCAACTGGTTATAGACTATGGGATCCAGAAAATGATAAAGTAATATATTCAAGAGATGTGCGATTTGATGAAAATGACTACATATACAAAGAGGAAAAGAACAGTAACCAAAACAGGACATATCAATATTATTATGAAGAAGAGGAAAAACAAACAGAAGAAAATGTGAAACATAGAAGCTCAGAGGAAGCAAAAGAAGGAAAGAATAGTCAGGAAAGAGAAAAAGAAAATAATTTCATTGAACAAAGACAGCAGAGAACGGAAAATACAAATGAGGACTATGTAAATGATGAAGTCGAAACAGAAAGAGAATATTTACAACCAAATATAACAAGAACTGGAAGAACAATAAAAGCACCAAAGAGGTTAGATGATTATGAGGTTTATACAGCATACTGTTTATACACAGGAGATCCACAAGATTACAATGAAGCAATGAAAAGAAAAGAAGAATGGGAAAAACCTATCAAGAAAGAAATAGAGTCACATGAGAAATTAGGAACATGGGAAATAACAGATCTACCAAAGGGTATGAAGGCAATTGACACAAAATGGATTTTTAAGACGAAACAAAATGATGTTAAAAAGGCAAGGTTAGTTGCTAAAGGCTTCCAAGAAGAGAATACATATAATTGTTATTCACCAGTAGCTAGACTGTCAACAGTGAGACTATTATTAAGTCATGCAATTCAAGAAGATCTATGTGTAAACCAACTGGATGTACCTACAGCTTTTTTGAACGGAAACTTAGATGTTGAAGTATATATAAAATGTCCACAAGGTGTACAAATACCTAAAGGGAAGGTACTAAGATTGAAAAAGGCATTATACGGCTTACGAGAAGCACCAAAATGTTGGAACAAACGTTTTCATGAATTTATAACTAAACAAGGATTCACACAATCAAAATATGATTGCTGTTTATACAAAAAGGACAAGACATTTCTACTTCTATTTGTTGATGACATTTTAACTATAGGAAAGGATGAAGAAATAATAAAATTACTGAAAAAGGAATTTAATACGAACCATCTTGGAGAAATCAAAGAATATTTGGGAATGGAAATTACTCGAACAAAGAACACAATTGAAATAAAACAAAC
This sequence comes from Crocallis elinguaria, assembly GCA_907269065.1. Taxonomy (NCBI): domain Eukaryota; kingdom Metazoa; phylum Arthropoda; class Insecta; order Lepidoptera; family Geometridae; genus Crocallis; species Crocallis elinguaria. Next base: position 9,868,969 of record OU026076.1, read on the forward strand.
GGAGTTAATAAAGAAAATTTTAATTAAATTCAACATGCAAGATTGTAGACCAATAGATACACCAATGGAACCAAATTTTAATGGAAATATTTACAAAGAACAAGAAATAATAAATGTTCCATATAGAGAGCTAATAGGGTCATTATTATACATATCAATTAACAGCCGACCAGATATTACATTTTCAGTCACATTTCTGAGCAGATTTCTTGATAAACCTAATATTGAACTATGGAAAGCAAGTAAAAGGATCTTACGTTATCTAAAAACTACAATAAATAAAGGATTAGTATATACAAAATGCAGCAAAAGAAATTATAAGACCCAACAGACTCAATTATGTTGAGCGCGGAAGGTCAGCTTCATTATCAGAGATGCCAAAAAACTGTTAAATACCATCGACAACCGGAGTCAAAAGAAAACCACAACTGCAACTTTACCCAAAACAACTTTTGAAAAAAGCACCCCAAGCCGGCCGGTCACCGTGGGGGAAGACGACCATTACCCTTCAACTGAACATCAAGCGCATGTGCACACTACATATAGACAAAAAGATGACATATTAAATATTGCAACATATAATACTCTCTCTCTAAGAACTAATGAAAGCCTGGCTGAACTGAGTTTAGCACTGTAAGACGTTAGCTGGTCAATAGTGGGATTAAGCGAAGTCCGACGCTTGGGGGAGAGCATAGAAGATCATGCCAACTTTATTTTATATTTTAAAGGAGATACACCAGGCCAATATGGTACAGGATTTCTGATCAAAAAAGTACTAAAACCCTACATTGACGAATTTATTGGGGTATCTGAGCGCATTGTAATACTCAACTTGAAATTACCACCCAACAGTGAAATGTGGTCAATCGTACAAATATATTCACCAACTGAACAGTCCAGCAATGTTGAAATTGACTCCTTTTTCTCAATGCTAAAAGATGCAATAAAAATGCATACACACAATAATTTAATAGTGATGGGTGACTTCAATGCCAGGACAGGAAGTAGAATAATCGGAGAGGAAATGGTACTGGGCCCATATTGCTCAGGAAAGAGAACAAGGAATGGCGAAAAACTTATGCAACTGGCATACGAAAACAACTTAAAAGTTCTTAACAGTTTTTATAAAAAACGCAAAAACAACCGCTGGACATGGATATCTCCAGATGGCCGCTATAAAAATGAGATTGATTTCATTTTAACTAATAATAGTAAAAAATTCCGTGACTGTAGAGTCATAAATAATCTCAATTTTAACAGCAACCACAGAATGGTCAGAGCCAAACTACAACTTGACATGTGTAAGAAAAACAGACCTTTTAAAGTAAAGCAAACTAACATTACAGCACTAGAAAACACTGAAAGATTAATTGGAAAACTCGAAGACTTCATTGTAAGCACCAAACATCTCGATACTCAAGTTAAATATAACAAATTTGAACAACTTCTAATTTCAAAGGAAAAAAGTAATCTACGTAGTGGGAAGACCTCTACAAAATGGCTAACAAATGAAACCAAAGAATTGGTAAGAAGTAGAGCTGAACTAATATCTAAAACGGAAAAGACAAAAAATATAAGAAGTGATATAACTAAGTTAAGTAAGAAAATTAAATCATACATGAGACGAGATCGCCAAAAATACAGATTAGGACTACTAGAAAGTAGCATTCAAAAGACCGGAGGCATCAAAAAAGCAGCAAAGATACTCAAAGAAAAAATTGATTGGATTCCCAATATCAAAGCCAGAAACCTTAAATGTGAAACGAGACGCCCAGAAATAATTTCAATAGCCACTGACTTTTTCCGAGACTTGTATGCAAATAAAAACACTAACCAAACAACTGACCTGACAGACGGAGAAGAAGTATTAGATATATTACCTGAGGAAGTAGCTAAAGCTATAAAAACTCTTAAGAAAGATAAAGCTCTCGGTTCAGATGGCATAAGTAACGAATTTCTTATCGAAAACATAGATCACCTGGTACCAATTCTTACCTACCTTTTTAATAGTGTATTACAGAGCGAAACAATACCTGAACAGTGGACAACATCAACCATAATACTACTGCACAAAAAAGGAGACAAGAATAACATAAACAACTATAGACCTATTAGCCTGATGTCAAATATCTACAAAGTTTTCGCCAAGATAATTCTCAATAGAATTACCAAGACGCTTGAGGAGAATCAACCAAGAGAGCAAGCGGGATTCAGGAGTGGATACTCGACTTTAGACCACATACATGTTGTTAAACAATTATTCGAAAAAGGTAAAGAATTCAATATAACCTTCTACTGCTGTTTTGTAGATTATAGCAAGGCCTTTGATTCACTGGAACATGAGGAGATTTGGCAAGCACTAAAAAACCAGGGTGTCGAACACAAATACATCAGAATACTCAAAAACATCTACAAAAATAGCAAAGCTAAAATAAAACTAGAGAAAGAGGGTAAGGAAATAAAGATAGAAAGAGGGGTACGACAGGGCGACCCTGTGTCACCCAAACTCTTTACGGCCGTCCTGGAGGAGATTTTTCGTCACCTGAATTGGGAGAAATGTGGTTTGTCAATCAACGGAGAGAATTTGTCGCATTTGAGATTTGCTGACGATTTAATTATCCTCTCACCATCCAAAGAAGGGCTGCAGGCAATGTTAAATGAGCTGGATAGAGTTAGTCGTAAAGTAGGATTGGTCATGAACACAGAAAAAACCAAAGTTATGACTAATGGGAATAAAGAAGTTATATGTGTCAACAGCAGCAAAATTGATTATGTAAACGAATACATCTACCTCGGCCAATTAATTTCACCAACTGACTCAACTTCAAAAGAAATAGATAGACGCATAGGAAATGCATGGAAACAGTACTGGAGCTTAAAAGAGATAATGAAAAACAGAGAAATGAGTATGACCATCAAAAGGAAACTGTTTGATACTTGTGTATTGCCTGTACTCACATATGGCTGCCAAACGTGGGCAACCACTAAAGCCCACAACATGAAACTCGCAAGATGCCAAAACGCCATGGAAAGAAGTATGATGGGAAAAAGACTATCAGACAGAGTAAAAACCACAACTATAAAGGGACACACAAAAACAAAAGATGTCACTGTAACCATCAGAAAACTTAAGTGGACCATTTCCACTTAAGTTTTCTGATGGTTACAGTGACATCTTTTGTTTTTGTGTGTCCCTTTATAGTTGTGGTTTTTACTCTGTCTGATAGTCTTTTTCCCATCATACTTCTTTCCATGGCGTTTTGGCATCTTGCGAGTTTCATGTTGTGGGCTTTAGTGGTTGCCCACGTTTGGCAGCCATATGTGTGTCCTGTCCATGACAGGACATACAATAAGAGGAAAAGAAAAGTGGTCGAAAACAATAATGTACTGGTACACCAGACACAAGGAACGAAAGAGAGGCAGGCCATACAGAAGATGGGTCGATGAGATAAAGGCGATAGCAGGTGGCACATGGACAAGAGTAGCTGGTGATAGACAGAAATGGTCACAGTTGGAGGAGGCCTTTGTCAAAAGAGGCACACAGACAGGGTTATCGATGGCAAACTAGTTTTAGGTTTAAAAAAAAAAAAAAATTAATGTAAACACTTGTCTGATTAAAGGCTTTTATTATTATTTATTATTATTATTATATACAAAATCAGATACAAAAAAATATAACAGCCTACTCAGATGCAGATTGGGCAGGAAACAGGACAGACATGAAAAGCACAAGTGGATGTGCTATATTCTACTGTGATAACTTAGTATCTTGGTTCACCAAAAAACAGACATCCGTCGCGTTGTCAACCGCCGAAGCAGAATTTGTTGCAAGTGCACAATCTGTAACAGAATTAATATATATCAAGGGTATATCAAGCGAACTTTACTGTACTAACTTAGAACTACATCTACTGATAGATAACCAAAGTGCAATAAATATGATAAAGAACAATGAGAATAGTAAGCGCACTAAACATATAAATATAAAATACTATTCATTAAAGATGCTATACAAACTTACCTGATAAAACTATCTTATGTACCAACAAACCAAAACATAGCTGATGCACTAACAAAGTCACTATGCCAAAATAAACATGCATATTTTTGTAATAAATTAGGTATTATGTAACTACTATACTACAACTGATACTACTATGATTGATAGAATTTAATGTTAATGTTAGATTAAAAGTAATTATTATAAGTTGTAACTGAAACTAACTAGGTACTTACCATGATGAATACATAATATTATACTGTTTAATACTGAGAAACTACCTATAACTATGGATATACTATAAATGACTAGTTATGTAATAATTAAGTAAGATTGTAAAAGATTAGAGAGTTGATTTAAGCAACATTTAATTTTGTATTTTCATAAAAATTTCATGTTGAGGGGGAGAGAACTAGTATGTATTATTTTTTCTCAAAATTCTGTTAGTTAAGAGGGAAGTAACTCTAGATTTGTTAAGAGGATTGTATGTCAAGATTAGTGTTAAGAGGATTGTATCTCTTAAAATGTTAATGTGTAATAAATGTAACCAAACATGTTAAGGGGAAGTGTACCAAATGTGTTAAGGGGAAATGTACCACTATAATTTTTTTTTAGATTTGTACAATTACAAAGTAAATGTTAAAAGTAAGTCATTTAAGTTTTTAGAATTAGTTTAATGAGAAACATTGACTTTGCAATTGAGGGGGAGTGTTAAGTATTAAGTTTATCTGTGTTGCCTCTCTGGCTAATGCGCTATACTCTGTGACAGTCAAGTTGACTCTCTCTGTTTCCCGTTGTGAAAATGTAGTAAGCGTGTTCTAGAAAATAAAGAATTATAATATTAAAATATAGTTTGTCCTCGACTCCTGAGACTCCTTCATACATCAAATTTAATACTAGCAACATGCTGCGGCCTGCAAAACAGGAAGATAAGACCGGGTATGAAGTTAAGTTTCATTACAATTCAATATATAAACTTAAATGATTTTAATTTTTACACAATTTTCTTTCACAAGGTTATTTTCAATACATACTACTTTCTGAAACTGTGAAAATGACTTGTGACAAATAAAGATTACTATAACAAACTACATTTTGTGTTTTATTTCTATGCTATTTAATTATTATTTAACAGTTCTAGGCCCTAATTATATACCTAAAATATGAAATCTTAGCTTAAGCTTGTTTTAATTACCAAGCCTTTTTAAATAACAACAGTAGTAAATTAACATGTTATAAAGAAACCTTAATATGCTATTATAGAAAACTTAATTAACTTAACTTGAAAAACATTTAGTTTTCAATAGGTAATTATAGAAACCTTAATCTTATAAAAACAATTAGTTTTCAATAGGCAATACACTTATGCTCTGCAATGACCTAGTATACAATTTTCCATCAGCTGTTTTCAACTGAAAAGCTCTAACTTTCCCCTCTTGTCCGGGAAAAACATTCACAACCCGTGCCATGGGCCACACCAGAGGTGAAGCATTCTGCTCCCTCATGAGAACTAAAGTACCTATTGTTACATTAGGCATTGATTTACACCATTTACTCCTATTTTGTAATGTGTTCAAATAATACTTGTACCATGCCTTCCAAAACCTTTGCTTTAATTGAGTACATTGTTGCCAGAAACCAATTCTATTTGTTCTAGCCTCTGAAAAATCAGGTTCAGGATACATTGTTATAGCTGACCCTATCAAGAAGTGCCCTGGAGTAAGGTAGCAGTAGTCATTTATGTCCTCTGATAGAGGCAGAATAGGGCGCGAATTGAGGACAGCCTCAATTTGACACAATACAGTACATAATTGTTCATACGTTAATGAAGCATCTAATATTATTCGTTTTAAATGAAATTTCATACTTTTCACCGAGGCCTCTGCAAGACCTGCGAAAACAGGCGCGTAACTAGGCGTGAAATGAAAACGTATGCCTTCCTTAGCTGCATAGGCTTGCACAGGCGTCTGGTGATCAGTAGAATTAAATAACTTGTACAACTCAGCAAGCTGGTTCCTTGCCCCACGGAAACATCCACCATTATCGCAATAGACGTCGCTGGGCAAGCCTCGTCTACTTATGAATCGTTTAAAGCTCGCTAGGAAGGCTTCTGTAGTAAGATCAGAAGTTAATTCCAAATGAATTGCCTTGGTGACAAAACAGACATATACACATACATAACCTTTTGATATTAGAGATCTTCGAACTCTTGAATTTTTTACTTGGACTGGCCCTGCGAAGTCTATGGCTACCTTCTGGAACGGTCTGCATGATGTGACCCGATCCTGAGTCAAGGACCCCATCAGCTGCTTCGCTGCACCAGCTTTGAGCCTGAAACACACCAAGCATTTGTGAGTTACCTTTTTAACTTGTCTCATTCCGTTTATCAACCAATATCTTTGATTTAAATTAGCTAAAAGCGACTTAGGCCCAGAATGAGCTAATCTAATATGATCATTTAATATAATGAGTTCAGTTATTCGAGATTTCTTGGGTAAAATAATAGGGTGCTTTTGTGGCAGTGGTATATCTGAGTTATCTAATCGTCCACCTACTCTGAGCAGTCCCTTTTGGTCTACAAAGGGATGCAGAGATTTCAGTGGGCCTTGCACGCAGTTGCCCTTTTGCAACGCTTCTAGTTCATCGTTGAAATGAACGGACTGCTCATTTTTTATTATCATATGCAATGCATGCTCTAACTCAGCAGGACTGAGTACCTTGCTGCTGTCTTTTGCTCCACCTTTTATATTACCACAAAACCTGATATATATTATCCTTCTTGCTTGTGAAGCAACCTCATTATTAATTTGTTTTGTAAAACCTTTGTCTTTGACAGCGGCAGTCTATTAAAATGTTTTAAATAAACAACATGCATTTTAATATAATATTGGCGACAATTTAACTTTTGTAAAATGGATGCGAACCAATTTAAAGAATTTATGAAACAACAACAACAATTAACAGAACTGATACAAATTCTATCAGTACAGCGACTTACACCTAACGTCAATGATGAAACGCCCAGTAAGAAAATCAGTAATTTCACAAACGATAAGTTTAATCCGGAAACAACATCCGTAAACGATTTTATAGAATATTTCGAAGCAAAATGTAAAATATACGGAAGTGAGTACAAAAAAATACAAAAAGATTTATTTGTCACTTGCCTGCCGCCCGACATTTTTCATAAAATTAAAACGTCATTCATAAATACATTTGAAGAACGTTCTTACGAAGAATTAAAAGCGAAACTACGCAGCTTTTATTCGACGAAAACCACACGATATAAGGCGCTCACAGATTTTTGGAATTGTACAAGAAAAGAAGGTGAGTCGATGGAAATGTATGCTAACAAAATAAAAGAGCTTAGTAAAGACTGTGGGTACGACGGTATATTTTTAGAACGGCAGTTACGAGACCGTTTTGCAACCGGCCTTAACCATGAACAGTTAGAAATTGACCTGAAACAGAAGTGGCCAGAACTTCTAGATTTAGATCGCGATGGGAACACATTGGAAGTAACATTCGAACAGATTTTTGCAATTTCACAATCTAGAGAGCTAGCAGAGAATGATAACACTAACAACAACACAGCAGTGCAACGCATCAAACAAGTGAATACGAACAGACCTTCCACCAGTGATTACAAACAAAGAATTCTAACAAAAGATCAATGCAAAAGATGCGGGAAGACAGACAGACACGAAATCACTGATTGCAAAGCAAAAAATTACAACTGCAAAGCATGTAACATCAAAGGACATTTCGAGAGCTGCTGTGTTAAATCTGGAAGAGCATACATATCATTTCGGCAAGGAACAACAAAAACATTTAACAAAAATAAAAAACATGTGAACAACGTTTTGTCTAGAAATCAACATAGTTCTGAAACAAACAGATACGCGCTACAAGCAGTTCATCCGATGACGAAAAGGACTATGACAACAACGTTTTTAAAATCAACGCTAACAACATGAGATGCAAAAAAATCGACATTTGCATTAACGGATTCAAATGTACTATGGACTGGGATCCAGGTTCCATTTATTCAATTATAAGTACAGCTTTTTGGAAAAAAATCGGATCACCAGAACTAACAACAGGACCAAAACTACGTGCCTATGGTGACCATAAACTTAAACCTAAAGGCCTGACAGATGTTACGGTAGAAGTACAAGGGGAACAAAAAATTGTACCAGTGGTTGTAATTAAAAACGCCAACCCTATGTTATTTGGTCTACAATGGAGTGAACTATTCAACATGAGTTTTCCTAGCTCAGTCTACTCGATCAAAACTCAAGCGACGTCTCTGAAACAAATCATTGATGGAAACAAAGAACTTTTCAATGACACACTGGGAGAGGTGAAGGATTACGAAGTCAACATTTATATGAAACCTGGGGCCGAACCTAAACACTTACCATCAAGACCGATTAAATTTAGTATTCGGAAAAATGTCGAAGTTGAACTTGAGCGACTTACGAAAGAAGGAATTATTGAAAAGGTTGACCCAAATCAAACTCCAATCGAATGGGCGACACCAACAGTGAATGTTGTAAAACCTAATGGGAAGATAAGAATTTGTGGTGATTATCGTACAACCATTAATCCAGTGTTAGTAACGCATACACACCCGGTACCTCAGTTCGATGACATAAGGCAACGTCTCGCCAATGGAGACAAATACTCAAAAATAGATTTGAGAGACGCATACTTGCAATTTAAATTAGCACCGGAAGCAAAAAAGTATTTAACAATATCGACACATAAGGGTTATTACCAATACAAGAGAATGCCATTTGGAATTTCTACGGCACCTGCAATTTTTCAACATTTTCTTGAGAAACTGTTAGACAACATTCCCAACATTGCAATCTATTTTGATGACATAGCTATCACAGGAAAGAATAACTCAGAACACCTAAAAACATTAGCAGAAGTTCTGAACAGGCTGAATAAAGCTGGAATGAAGGTAAATCTAAAGAAATGCACTTTTCTTCAAAACGAAATCGAATATCTTGGACACACAATCAATAAATTAGGAGTTCAGCCCACGAGATCAAAAATCGAAGCAATTCTTAACGCATCACCACCTGAGAACATTAAAGAATTGAGATCTTTCCTAGGACTGGTAAATTTTTATGAACGATTTATACCGCATCTACACAGTATATGCTCAGAGTTACATACATTAACAGGATATAAACAAAAATGGATATGGACTGAAAACGAAAATACAATATTCGAGAGAACAAAAAAGTGTATAGCAAGATCCAAACCTCTTGTTTCTTTTAATGAAGCTCTACCTCTTTTCCTGGCATGTGATGCATCTGAAAAAGGAATTGGGGCTGTGTTATATCATATAATTAATGGAACTGAAAGACCCATAGCATTTGCATCAAGGAAATTAAAACAAGCGGAGAGCAATTATTCTGTCATTGACCGAGAAGCACTTGCAATATTTTTCGGCATAACAAAATTTGACCAATATCTACGTGGATCAAAATTTACATTGGTGACAGATCACAAACCATTGATTCATCTTCTGGGAACCAATCGCAACCTACCAAAGCTAGTTAACAACAGACTTGTCCGGTGGGCCTTGGTGATCGGAAGTTATGATTACGACATTCGATATACAAAGGGCGAAAACAACGTACTCGCTGACCCTCTATCAAGACTACCAAATTGCAACGAACAACGATCCCAAGCAGAGTGCTCAATAAACAAAACTGTTCAAAGAATCAACGAATCGATGATAAACGAAATAGCTATAAACGAGGAAACTATCAAAGAACAGATCAAAAAGGATACAACACTACGGAAAGTCTTACAACACATTAGGACAAATTGGAACACTTACAAGTACGATGATAATTCTTTGCAAGCATACTTCAAAAAACGTAACGAGCTATCAATAGAGAACGACATCATTATGTGGCAAAGTAGAATTATCATACCAACCTCAATGAGGAAGTTAACTTTGAAATACATTCATAGGGGACATCCAGGGATATCGGCCATGAGAGCATTGGCGCGTTTCTACGTCTGGTGGCCGTCAATCGAAGACGATATCGACAATTACGTTAAGTCGTGCACAGGATGTCAAGAAAACAGACCAAACAATCCAGAACTTCCAATTTTTTCTTGGTCGATTCCTAACAGTGTGTGGGAACGAATTCATATCGACTTTGCGGGACCATTCCTTGATAAATATTGGTTGGTTCTTTGCGACGCGCTGTCTAAATGGATAGAAGTTAAACCAATGAGCAAAACTACGACTGATAAACTGTGTGGGGAACTTGATGACATATTCACAACGTTTGGACTACCCCAGATTATAGTTTCTGACAACGGGCCCCAGTTCACTTCAGACGCATTTAAAACATACTGTAAGAGGAGAGGTATCACCCACATTAGATCATCACCATATCACCCACGTACCAATGGGCTAGCCGAGCGCTTGGTGCGTACTTTCAAGACAAGAATGTCCAGTGAACATAACATGCAAAACGATTTGACAGAGAGACTGAGGAGTTTCCTTTTCACTTATAGGAACGCACCACACAACACCACCCTTAAGTCTCCTGCACAAATGATGTTCGGAAGACAACTCAATTGTATTCTGGATAATGCCCGTCCGAGTACAAGAAAGAGGCTTCACTATCAAGAAGTTAAAGCCAACATCTTGAGTGAACAACAAGCACCAAATTACCGACCTGGTACCAACGTTTATGTGCGAACAAAGAAAGAAGCGAAGTGGAAACCAGCAACTATTGAGAAAAGAACTCATAAATACTCATATGTCATAAAGACGCCAGAAGGCATATTAAGGCGAAGGCACGCTGATCATATGAGACCAAACAACGCGCAAGTCACACCACAATCCACTCCGTTCCAAACGCCAGGAACAGATATCACCACATCTGAAACGTTACCTGTGCCCGAGCAAACAACTATAATGGCACCCGAGCACACCACTACAACGCCTGCTACAACACAAGACACGTTGCGTTGCAGAGGTGGCATGAGAACAATTAAGCCACCTCGCCGTCTTATTGAAGAGATGTGAATGGGGAGAAATGATATATATTATCCTTCTTGCTTGTGAAGCAACCTCATTATTAATTTGTTTTGTAAAACCTTTGTCTTTGACAGCGGCAGTCTATTAAAATGTTTTAAATAAACAACATGCATTTTAATATAATAAAACCTAAGAATGTAGCCTAACACTCGTGTCATTTTACCTATATCAGAATACCTATCTAGCATCTGAAAGAAATCGTTAGGCATGATTGTCGTAAGTACCACTTTACTATGCTTTGTTTCAGCTTTCATTTCAGTTAGCTCTACAGGTAAGTCTAACTTATCATCTTGAAAGTCACATTGACTTTGTAGGAACTTCGGCCCCTCCCACCAGAGGTTGCACTTTGGTAGCTCCTGTGGACTGATACCCCTACTGACAAGATCTGCAGGGTTGTCTGACGATGGCACATACAGCCAAGTCCAATTACCAGTCTTTTGCTGAATTACACTAACTCTGTTCGAAACATAAGCCTGTAGCTTATTTACTAGAGTGTTTATCCAAGCTAAAGTAATTTTTGAGTCTGTGAATAAGTACACATTATCGATTTTAATCTCTTTGGATAAGGTGTCATGCACTCTTTCCATTAATGTGGCTAAAAGTAATGCAGCGTTGAGCTCTAATCTGGGTATGGTTAATGGGTTTGCATGTGGATTAACTCGCGACTTCGAACAGAGTAAATGTAATTTAGCGTTACCTGTTTTGTCGACCACGCGTAAGTATATGCAGCAACCATATCCCGTTGTGGTAGAGGCATCAGCAAAACCTAACAGCTGCAATTCGGCTGCATAGTCAGTTGGGATGTGTCGAGCTAGATGGATGGACTGCATGGCAGCCAGGCTATTAGCAAATTCTAGCCATTCATTAGCCATATCGCTAGGCAGACATGAGTCCCAACCTATATTGAGCGACCATAACCTTTGCATAATATTTTTTGCTTTTATAATAATAGGGCTAGCAAAACCCATTGGATCATAGAATTTAGATATGTAACTTAACACTTCCCTTTTTGTTATTTTGTTTTTATCAAAGGGTATTGGACTGTTTATTGTAAAACAATCTTTTTTAATATCGAGTGTAAGTCCTAATGCCTTCATGCTTAAGCTATCTTTTTGAAGTTCCAACTCAACAAATTGCTGGTCTGCTTCTGGTATGTCAGACAGAATACCAGGGGTGTTAGAAGCCCATTTGTGCAAACCAAAACTTGCATAGCCTAGCATTTCACGCAATTGTTTCTTTGCTTCAAGCAATTTATTCAAATCTGAACATGAATACAAAATGTCATCGACATACGTACAGTTGTTTATTATATGGGCTGCTAATGGTAAATCATGCTCGTGCCTTTGTGCAAGTTCATATAAACAGCGTGTTGCTAAATAGCTTGAAGATTTCATTCCATAAGTGACAGTATCAAGACATATGCATCTAATAGCCTGATTAGGGTTATCGCGCCACAAAATATTCTGGAGTGAAGTGTGTTCCGGATTTATCAAAATATTGCGAAACATCTTTTTAATATCTGCTGTTAATGTGTATTTACCAACTCTAAACAATGACACAATATCAAATAACTCCTTTTGAACCATAGGTCCGTTCAATAAAATATCATTCAACGAGATTCTATTGCTAGTCTTCATGGAAGCATCATACACAACTCTTGTTCGTGTAGTTTTATTATGCTCATTTATAACAGCGTGATGTGGCATAAAATAAATTGGATCATCATTGAAATTGTATGAACTAAGCTCTTTATAGTGCCCATGACCAAGCTCTATATATTCATCTATAAATTTTTGATAATCAGTTAGCAAATTTACATTTTTTTGCAGTCTCCTTTCTAGACTGAAAAATCTGTGTAAGGCAAAGTCAAAAGAATTTCCCAAAGCTTCATTTATTTTCTCTTTTTCTAACTTTAATGGTAAGTCAACTTGGAATTTTTTATTCTCAAGCTTGACTGTTTTAGTAAAAATACTCTCAGACAACTGCTGCTCTGAATCCCCTTCTATTAGTAGTTCCGGAACGCGCTCCACCTCCCAGAATTTTTTAATATTTTCATTAACCTCGGACTGGCATGTTGTACAAAAAAGTGATACGACCTGATTTTTGATAATACTGGAAGTGAATGCTCCAGCGATGACATGGCCAAGTTTGGTGTTCAAGATGCACGGAGATGAAGATTGCAGCTGGTCATTGTTGCAGGCAGGAGGTACGTTAGTGTCTTCAAGCGGCAGGAGCACCTGAAAAAATACATCCGCTCCAATAAGCATATTTATCTCCGAGGGTTTATTGAAGCTTGGATCAGCCAGTTTGATGCCAGGAGGAATTATCAAATTCTGAATATTTAATGGAGTCTGTGGCAAGTTACAGGTAATCTTCTCCACCACATGGCAATTTACCATCGTTTTAAATGGAGATGTTAGGGAATGCATTTGCAATGGAATACAATAGCTGACTTTATTTTTGGTCTCTGCTATACCAATGAGGTTGATATTTGTTCGCTCGGGTGTAAAGCCAAGAACCTCAATGGCTTTCGTAGTGATTAGAGACACTTGAGAGCCAGTGTCCAGGACACATTTTATGTGCACCTCTCTTCCATCTTTAGTGAAGGTTTTTACAATAGCTGTTGGGATTAAAACATTATTACAACTGTTTTCAGTCGATCCGCCAGACAAAAGCACTACCGGACTCATACTGGAATCTCCTTCGGGATGCAACAATGTATTGTGTTTCATTTTGCATTGCCCACACTTGAAATGAAATTTGCATTTGCCATTGTGTGGGTTTAAACATGTATTACACAGCTTCTTTTCACTTGCAAAATCAATCCTACTTTTAGATGAAAGTAATTTAAACTTTTTACAAGAGAATAATTTATGGTCTGAGCACTTACAGAATATGCACTCCATCGGGGTCTTTGTTGTAGTCGCCAACGCTACCTTGTTTTTGTTGTTCATGCTGGCAGACTGGCGAGTTGGGTCAGGCTGCTCCACGCGTGAGTCTGTGTTCTCCAAGGACAGTGCACGCTTATCCAAGTAGTCCAAGAACTCTGCCATGGTCGGACTGGTGTCTTGGTCCCTATCAAGCTGATAAGAGCGAGCACCGTATGCATCCAGCTTACGTGTTGTTATAGCAAGAAGAATTGGGTCCCAACCTTCCACAGCCACATCTAAATTTTTTAGAGCAGCCAAATTTTGCCTTATTACTGAAACAAAATCCCGTATATTAGTAGCACTTGCATATTTCTGCAATTTTTCTACGTCTAATAGACTATTAACATGTTCCAATATTATTTTGTATTTATTAAAATATCGTTTGTCTAGCAACCGCAAAGCCTCCTCATAACTTCCACTTGTGAGTGGCAGGTTTTTGATGAGGTCATATGGTTGGCCTATTAAAAATGACCTTAAATAATACAGTTTTTGAATATTGTCAAGGCTTTTGTCATTATGAATGACCGATTTAAAAAGTTCACTAAATGCTACATATTGCGAGTATTGCCCTGAGAAGCTTGGTATGTTTATATTAGGCAATTTTATCTTGGAAATGCCACTGCTACCTGCCTCCATGGGTTTCTGTTCCTGACTAGAACTACTCATCATCTTTATATTGCTATTGAGTATTGTGAGACAGTGAAAATATTTGGTTTCAACGTCACCAATGGGGTAGCAACGTAGGGGTCAAACGCAAAAAACTAAAGTTGCTCCGATTGGGTTCAAATTCAAAACTAAGAGCCAAATCCACCTCGCGGGCCGCTTGCGGCCCGCGCAGGGTCAAAAAAGCCTCGCGGCGGCCATATATAGTGGCAACACCGGCGGCCAAAAACAAACTTGCTTCAAAATTTTGATTTTAAATTCAGAGGCATTGAGGATTTTTTATTACGATAACCAAATCTATTTAGGGTTGGCCACTATTATGGTAAAACTCCTCGCGGGCCGCTTGCGGCCCGCGCAGGCCCACTACAGCTCGCGGCGGCCAAATATCAGCCAAAATAAAAGTTTCTCCGATTTGGTTGAAACTTAGAATTAGGATTCCTGACCCCGAAACGGACACAACCACAGCACGCGGGCTGCTTTAGCAGCCCGCGCACCGCGCGAAATACTAGTCTTTGTTATACTCTTCATATTCTTTAAAACTAGCTACTAATTTATCTCGCTTAGTAATAAGCGCCTCCAATGAGCTTAACTTCACATCATTTTCGTTGGAAGCAAACGCATGTAACCTCGTTATCGTACCTTTAACATATCCTCGATTTACGTTTAGTTTCTTGATGCTTTCCTCCATTTTTTCGACAAAATACACACTACTTTGCCAATAACAACAATAATTACGGTTAAACACTGTTAAATACAGAAAGTATAGGAAAATCTTATTACGCAGTAGCTGAGAATTTGCAAAACTATACAAAATGGCCGGTTCGGTTCACAATTCCACGCTTCGCTGTTCGTAGTGTTCGGCAGACGGCAATGGCGTTGTTCCTGTTCGGGACTCGTGGCGTCGCTCGTCGCTCGCGCATTCCACAGCGCGAGATGCTTGACGAACTCGTCCCGTCTCCTTCCGTCTCGCAGGAAAGTCGCTCTTCGTACCCTTCACTCGTTCAGTCGTGATGCTAACAACTTCGCAACGATAACGACGAGTCGGAAATCGAATGAATGAAATGATTGCGTGTCTCTGCCGCTACAAGGAACGTAGCTTACAGCTATCTCGCTCGCACTTAGCACAACTTTGTATATTTCGTCTCTGTCTTGAGTGAGAAAGTCTGAATGTCTGATTCATTCGCATATCAATTTATGGTTATGAAAATTATGAATCTGAAGCAAATTCTTGAAGTATTTTATTTTGCAGCCTCGATATTTTTATTCGCGATGCTGAAATACCTGTTGCTCCGTATCTTCGGACTTGTCTCGTACCTGCACAGCTTGCTTAGGCGCACAGCGCACCATGTGCCACGTCGTGTCGAGTCTTGATAATTCGTAGATCGCGCCGCACGGTGATGGCTCGAAGTGACCAATGTTGGGAGCTCATGGACTGTATTTCGTGTTGTTGATTTAAACTCCAATGCAGCGATATCAAAATACTTTATTTTCGTGACACGTTAAGCTAGCTATCTTACAGAGATTATTGAACGATTACTTAATTACAGATTATACAGGTAATAGATTGTAAATCTATTGTGTATCCACAGACGGCATATAAAACATTAAGTTTTTAATTTGTGTTGCTAGCAACAACCAGCATTGAGACGTGTTTCTCTAAAATTTTTACTGTAAGCTTCTGGTAGACCTTTTCTGTTACTTCGGATTGTAGCTACACCATAAATTTGTCTTTGATGCAGTGCTGTAAGTACTCCTAAATTTGTAAAAAAGTTGTCAAATGCCAGTAAGGTAGATACATTTTCAGACAAGTCTAAAACAACTCTATATCCAAGATTTTCTTCACTAGCAGTACCTACTTTTCCAGTATAAATTTGAAACTGGTAGAGAAATCCTGTCTTAGCATCACACCTCGCCCAAGACTTGTACCCTCTCTTTATGGGCTTTTTGGGCATATACTGTTTCATTGTGCTTCTGCCCTTGAACCGAATCATGGATTCATCAATAGATTGGTTTGATGATTGGTCACATGCCTCTCCAAATGTCACACTCAAAAAATCAATGAATGGTTGGACTTTACACAATTTATTGTAATGTTGTGAATTCCTTGGTAATTCTTCTCTTATGTTAGAAACATGTAGATTTTCTGTAATTTTTTTGAAACGTTTTAGAGTCATTACCTGGCATATTTCTTGATTATTATAGAAGGGATCAGTGTTCCAGTAAAGCTGGTAATCAGATAAAGGATTCACAGACATTAGTATTGTTATCCCGAAATATGCAAATAATTCTACTTTTGTAATGTCAATCCAATTTTTGGAATGATTTGTTTGTGCATAGATATTAGTATTTTCTACAATTAGATCCATTGCTTCTTCAGGACACATATCCATGAAGTAATCCTTGGGCTGACTCCTGTTAGAATATCTTTTTCTAACTGTCACTGGCCTATCAAATATAGGAGAATCAAAGTCTTCAATATCATTTGTCCACTGTCAGTTTCTATTTTGTACCTCTGCATAGCTTGGCCTAGTTGACATAGATCTTGAAGGTTGATTCCTCGATTGATTAGTAGGGCTGGGTGGTAAGTGAATGTCAGGGTCAGGCATGGGCTCATCGATTTGAGGAGAACTTGCAGGTAAGTGAACATCAGGGGCAGGAATTGGCACATAAATTGGAGGAGAACTCAGGGTCGGACTAT
Organism: Crocallis elinguaria; assembly: GCA_907269065.1. Taxonomy (NCBI): domain Eukaryota; kingdom Metazoa; phylum Arthropoda; class Insecta; order Lepidoptera; family Geometridae; genus Crocallis; species Crocallis elinguaria. The sequence continues at coordinate 9,886,344 of OU026076.1, forward strand.
AGCAAACGGGACTCTATGTAACCTAACATAACATAACTTAACCTAACAACGCTGAGGAAAAAACACTTATAAAATTTTCAAAAAATACTGTCACACAATATAGTGGCCACAAGCACTAGGTTAGGTTATGTTAGAACAATAAAAATACAAAAAAAATACTGTAACACAATATAGTGGCCACAAACACTAAAGTTAGGTTATGTTAGAACAGCAAAAATACAAAAAAATACTGTAACACAATATAATGGCCCTGAACACTAGGTTAGGTTAGGTTAGAACAGTGATGTTGAGGTACATTAAAGGTACTCTAGATTTAAAGTTAGTGTACAGAAATAACTTGAATGACAGTTTGTGAACTGGTTTCGCTGATGCAAGCTGGGGTAATAGTCCAGACAGGAAGTCAACTTCTGGTTTTTGTTTCCAGTTATATGGTAACTTGGTTGCATGGACCTCAAAATACTCATAACATCTTTGATATTAACAGACTTTGCACACAAGTTTTCTTGATGAATGATGCAATGGTACTGTACAAAATAAACATTAGGATTATTTTTCTTTACTAAAGCAACAAGTCCTTCCAGTCTGTTGGCGGGCCGCAGAGAACATATCGCCGGGCTGCAAGCGGCCCGCGGGCCGCGGGTTGAAGACCCTTGATCTAGAACATGTACTAATAAATTTAACATTTCTGAATGTAGTGTGACTACACCCATGGATCCAAATTTTGCTGTATCAGCGAGACTTGTTGGTTTCGAAACTTATTAATAGAAATTAAAATGTATGATAATACTCCTGTCATTATAAATGAAGATAATCAGTCTACTATTAAGGCTGTTAATTCGCTGACTGCTGTTGGTTTCGAAACTTATTAATAGAAATTAAAATGTATGATAATACTCCTGTCATTATAAATGAAGATAATCAGTCTACTATTAAGGCTGTTAACTCGCATGAACAATTGAAGCGAATGAAACATTTGGACATAAAATACCATTATATGAAAGAAAAGGTTAGTCAAGGGATTGTTAAGGTTCAATATGTTCATACGAGTAACCAATTAGCTGACATTCTGACTAAGCCTCTGTCTAGAGAATGTTTTATTAAATTGAGAGACTTGATGGGTCTAAAGTGAGCTCTTGTGCTTTCGTGTTCATACTGTGAATTATTATTGTTATGTTTTTCATACAACTAGGTAGTTTTTTTTTTATGAATGTTAGCTCGCTTTTAATGAAAGTGATTACCTAAGGGTTTCTGTTTGCTGAAATATAAAATATTATTATTAAACTTTTATTGAGGTAGGGTGTTGAATAAAAAACAATAAAAGTCGATTCCTAAGAAAGAAAAAATATAATGTTTTGTTTTTAGTCAAAAATTGCTGTTCTATAATTATTTTTTTGTACCCTATGGTAATCGCTTCCTGTTTCTTCCTTGTAAAAAAATATAGTGCGTATGTGCTCAACGTTTATCTTAATAAAACTTTTCACTGCAAGTCGAGTATGTACTAAACCATCGTAAAATGTGGGTGGATAAATTTGTCTTGCTGTGGGTAGTATTAAGTACCTATTCTGTCTGTTCGCTGGTGTCAAGGTAGGCTGCTAATCAAAGAGGTAGGCTCCATACTTACGGTTTAACTTTGCATGGCTGCGGAGTGATGCAATTTTTCACTACAACAAACGAAACGGTAGTCAAATCTGCGCTTTTGACAACTACTTATTGTAAATCAAACTGATATAATATTTAATTAAGTAATATTTTGATGATTTTGCACAATTTTTAAATATCTACAAATGTGCTGTACCGCTCGCTCGATTCGAAATGTTGTAACGATTTCGTTACTACTGTGGCTATCCTAGCTAGAAAATCTCGCCAGTTAACGTTAAAAATATATCTTTTTAGTTAATAATATAATAAATCACTACTCTAACTAATTACTATACAAATCCTAATTTCTACCTATTTACATAAATAAATATTGTTCACTATTATTCACAACAAAAATTATAATTCTATTCGGCGTAATAACAAAACATTGAACGCAGTCTAACTACTGACTGTCATAGCGACCCGCGCGCGACCAATCAATCATGAGCGAGCTTCGAACGGTTGGGAAGACGGGCAAGCGGTGACGCGACCTTGTAACGGACACGCTGCGCCGGACTATCACCGGGGACGCACGTACCGCTGATCTACCTAAAAATTACTCCGAGATTGATCTAAATCGCTCGAGTGCTTTAAAACTACTGTTAATTCATATAAATACTAACGTGTGAAGTGAAAAACCCCGATTGGGGTTTTTCTCCTACCTGCCGACCTACCGTCGCACCGCGGTTCCCGAGCTGGCCTACCGTCACTCCGTGGTTCCGAGTAGTGCGCTTACGCTACACTACGCTGCAATACCTACAACCTGCTGCCGGCACTGAGGTCCCCCCCCCTGTCACTGACTGCGCGAGCTGTCTCCGCGCCCGCTAAGGCCAGTGGATAAATAACTTGTTAAGCAACACTGTTCAGATCGCGAGTGAAACCCACGACCCTGCAGACCTGAATAAAAATCTATTTGTTAACCTTTTAGCTGGCGTCTTATTTTGCCTGCTTCAGTTCAGACCTCTATAGGAACTAGGTAGGCAAACCGGCGAGAAGCGTTACAATGTACGCACTTTTCAATTACAGTAGGCGCTTGATAATCCGGCACCCGATTTTTTCCCTCTATGCCGGATTGTCGGAACTGCCGGATTATCGAATTTGTATAGGAAGTAAAAGCTTTTTACACATGTACAATGTAAAATAAAGTCTACATATCATAGATTCACAGTAAAAGACTATTTTAATATGGTTAGGTGAATTTATTATAAAAATAAAAAACACATTTATGTAGGTATGTACATTATTACACATGTTCATCATTTGTGACATTTTCAGTTGCGGAAGAGGAAGATGACGTTTTGACCAAATAATTGTCAAATTTCGCTTGCTTCTTGCCATAATAATTTTTTTAAATTATCATTTCTCTTAACTTTCTCAAATTCAGTATAATGTCGTTAATAGCGTTATTTTCCTCTGCCCAGCGGATACTGACATCTACCTATTGATTTCAGGGCATCTTCAGCCTTCACTGAGGTGTTCGTGGGACTAAGAAAGGTCATTTCCAAATCATCTTGTTCAGAGCTAGAAACAGCATCATTTATTATTTCTTCATCGGTCATTACAGGGTTTTCCGCAAACCATTCCTCAATATCTTGAGTTCTGCAAGAGGTAATTCGTCTTCTGAATCCCACTCTTCTTCTTCAGAATTTTGGTTTAGTGAAGGCCATAATATTTTTCCACGACGATTGAATCGCTTTTTGAGGTACCATGTTCCACGCTTCAGTTACGTTAAAGACCGCATCTTTAAGGTTCATGTCCTTCAGTGTTTTAGTGACATCATCATCCCGGATAACTGCATTCAACAAGAGTTTCTTCTTGTAGTTACATTTTATCATCTGAATTACATTCTGGTCCATAGGTAACGGTGTGCAATTAGGTGGCATAAAAAGTGTTTGAATCTTACCATCCCTAGATGATAACTCATCATTTGGTCCATGGGCAGGTGTATTATCCAACAACAGAACAGCTGTAGGCGGAAGATTCTTGCTTTTCAAACATTTACGTACCTCAGGCACAAAATCATTGTGAAACCAATCAATGAATAATTCTTTAGTTACCCATGCCTTTTTTTGATTTTTATACACAAGTGGAAGATTAACATTTTTGAATGCTCTAGGATTCTTCGCTTTTCCTATAAACAGTAGCTTAAGCTTATGAGTGCCACTAGCATTTGCACAGGGCATAATACTGACCCTGTCTTTTGACACTTTCCTGCCTGGAGCTTCGGACTCCTTTCTGTAAACATAAGTTTTGTTAGGTAACTATTAATTTTCTTTTTCGTGTTTTTTAAAGATTAATTAATGTCGTTCGCTCTTGTTTAAGTTCTAGATTTTCTTTTTTTTAATCGATATATTACTTTTCTGTTCAATTTCTGTAAATGATGTTCGGATGATGCAGATAGCGTTATCTCTTTAGTAGTTTCTGACGATGCATGTTTTTCTTTGTTTCTCTATTTCTCTATTTTATCTCCATTGCTGCCTAATCATTTGCTGCTGAGAACTGTCAAAATCTGCTATTTTTTTCCTTTTTTTTTTTAATTCTTTCAGTTTTGATTTCTTCTGCGTTAAAAATTTTTCAGGATCCCTTTGTTTAAAGTTAACTCTAAGACTTGGAACTCTACACGAAACTAAAGACGACGCTAACTAAGCAATGCGTCGACGAGGTCACCAAATATCCAGTATTTGGAACATATATAATCACCCTTGACGAGCCTTGTGATTTAGAGATCAACGGAATCCAGATTCATCACCACCGTGTAGAGACAGAAACGGTGACACCACTACCGATCATCAATTTGCCACCGCTACTTTTGAACGTGAGTGCACGCGCACTTAACATGCACGAGGTCAGTTTAGATAAAGTGAAATATATATGTCTTATGTGTTAAAGAATAGTGAAGTGTTTGAAAGTGCCTCTGAACTGAAGGAATTGAAAGAAACGAACTCTAACTTCAGTGTTTTAATATATATGCCGCGTTAGGCCTCGTAATATTAAGTTCTTTCTTTGTGTTTCGCTCTCGGTGGGCAGCACAATAGCTGGAAAGTGCTAGTCAGCACTTTTCAGCCTTAGCATTTATAATTGTGAACTAATAAGGGTTTAACAGTACGTTCTTATATTTTCATCGTGTTTCCATAAAATTGAGAATGTTTGAGGAGAGGTTAGCTTTTAAGTGACGTTTTATGTCACAATTCCAATTTATTTTTAAATAACGTTACATAAAAGTGATGTAAGGCCTTATTTACAATGAACTCTTAGAAATGTTTTTTGTTACTATTTACGTGATTGTTTTATCTGATGGAATAATGAGTCGTAAATTATGTGTAAAAAAACGTACGTTAACTAGTGGTAAGCCTCTTCTGCAAGAGTCCGCCTGGGGTAGTGGGGTGCGGTGGGGTAGTAGTTTGCCAGATATACGGCCGCTAAGCAGTAATGTGCAAATATTACTGTGTTTTGGAATGAGATGGGCAATGTTTCCAGCGAAATTACTGGGCATGGGACTTAAAACGAATGTCTCAGGGTGATAAGCGCAGAAGCGCAGTGCAGTGACGCGCAGGATTTTGCAACCAAAATTCTGGGCAGCACTACAACTGGTATGGATGATGTCTGTGATGGCTGTTAGGATGAGCTCTACAATAACCTAATTGTAATATTTTCTTATGTCAGATGCCTCTTACACCTGCGGAAAGACAAAAGAAATACCGCGAAAAGCTGAAAAAAAGGGAGAACCCAAAATATGTAGAATTAAAAAAGAAGACTGCAGAGTGCGCTTTACGTTACCTTAAAAACAAAGCCAGTCAATGTGCAGAAGAGCAAGAAGAAGAAAGGGAAAATGGCGAGAGGAAAGGAAAAAGCAAAAACAAGTTGAGCAAGACAAAGCAAGAGTTGGCCTGGATAACCCAATTAGAATTCAGAAAACGCAACATATTATAGAATATTTAAAACTACGTAAGGAAAATAAGAGGAGTTCAAATTAGAAATACAAACACTGCGCAAGGGATTAGAAGAAAAAAATATTATCCGCAGTCCAAAAAACTAAATCGATTAACTAAAGCATTCCAGGATTTCCAGGAAACTAACGAAAACATTCAACAAGCAAGTCATCAAGATATGGAAAGCGATAGTGTAACACCTATGAAGCAAACAGAGAGCTTTATAAATGAGAATTTACCGAAAATTAATACCTCACAAAAAGAAATAGTGAAAATGAAGAATTTAGAACATAATGTTTTGGTGGAATCACTAAGAAATGAATATAAAGAATCTGCTAGTTCAGAAAAACACTTTAAAAAATTTTATCTAACGAAATAGTTAAAAAGTACAAATTGAAAAATAAACTCAAATATGCGCTGGGCTTAAAAGTTACATTAGAAGAAACAGAGACAGAAAAATACGTAAACACAAACTATTAAACGAAATCAAAAACTTTTACGACCGAGACGATAATAGTCGTGCAACTGCAGGCAGAAAAGAGTATAAAACAAAAAATGAAATAAAATTACAGATAAGATCTCTATTGGCACCTATAAAAAAATTACATAAAAAGTTTGTTGCGGAAGGTGCAAAGGTCATCACATTCAAGAAATATAGACCGTTTTACGTACTCAAACCCAAAATCTCAGACCGTGACTCATGTGCTTGTGTAAAACACTCTAATATGGTGTTCATGGTAAAAAAAAACTAAAACAGCGATCCTTGAAAGCGATGACCTCAGTGAAATCACTTCAAAATTAGTTTGTGACTTAACATCAAATACTTGCATGTATGGTTTGTTTGAATCTTGTAAAGATAATGCCATTGACGCTTATAAAAATCAGACCGATTTGAACGAAAAAATTGTATGGCCTGTATGGATGCTAAAGAACCATGAGTATGGTGAAGAAGGAAACAAAGACACCAAAAAAAAAATGGTTAAAACAGAAAGAAAAGGGACTATAATAATAATAATACATTTATTTCAGGCAACAGTACATCGTAGCGGGCCCATAGAATAAATACCTTATAGACTAACATACATACAAAATATAATACTTATAGCTAATTGACACGTTTAGTCAGCGACGTGTTACGTAACGTGGTGTCGGGTAGTTGACCTCTGAAGCGCCGAAACACGGCACCCTTTGGCCAAAACTGCACACTATTGAAGGTCGTTAGATGACTGGTTGGAACGTTTACCACAAAAGAATTAAAATTCGTATTGTGGCGGGACTCCAACTACACAACCTTCAGTGATAGTTTGGTTTTCACGAACACATATTCCACCACCTCTTCAGTCTTCATGGTGTGATGAAGGCGGGATACGTAAAGCTACGTCGTAGGTGTTGCAGGACGCAGCATATGGTTGGGTCCGGTCGGTGCTGTACCGTACTGGTTCCGACAAATGGGCTTCTTGCTTCGCCTACTTTCCACCTTGATGAAGCCATCCTTGTCACACTCTTCCTTCCTAGAAGCTGTAGACACCGTCACGATATCGTTTTTGCGACTCTTATTTTTTTCCTTGGGCCGCACAGATTGACGCGTGGCAGGACGTGGGCTAGCAGCAGCGACAACGGCAGCGTAAGGACGAGGAGTCGACCCGCTATTACTGGACGTCAACACCCCCGGAGCAGAGGAGCGGGCGGCGGGGCGCGGGGGAGGGGGCATCGCTTGCGTTGACGACAGCCGATGAAACATCAAAACTGCCGATTGATGCATTTTGCGCACCGCGACGACATGTGTTCACATTTGTGAACTCGGGTGACCTACTTACCGAAATAGTGTTTCGTAAAGATACTACTTCGGCCCGCAGATCACCGATCGTTACTTCAGAAGCCTCTAACTTCCTCATCACCTCGGCCAGGCTGGACTTCAGAGTTGTGATATCCCTGAGAAGGCTGGTGGACGTCCACGTGGTCGAAAGTGACCGGTGGTAGACGATGCAGCTGCTTCGCTACGAACGCGGACGTCGTCTGGATCGGTCTCCTTCAGCAGGGTTATAATATCCTGGACTCTTCTCGCCTCCGTCCCTGCGTCGGGACGGCATCAGGTCAGCTTTGCCAAGCGACTGGAACACCAGAGACTTGGCACTGCAAATCTCTTTCTCCTTGAAATTGGATTTGCAGATCTGCAGGATGCTGACCTCGTCCATAGTGTCGATGGCGTGAATGATGAACGCCAATACTTCATTAACTATGAGTTCTTGGGAACTCATCGTTACGATAGCGGGCAGCGGCTAAAGCCGCGCGGTTCGCGAATTACAAAATTCGAGCCTGCGCAGTGGGGCACGTCCGTATCTGAGCGCGCATCGCACTACACTATACAAGACTTGATCAATACAATTAACTCTGATATGAAAAAAAATCTAATTCATTTATACAATATATCACATCAATACAAAAGTTACAAATCTTTTATAGCAAACTTAAAAGACAATGAAACAACTATACACATAGATTTTTCTGAAAATTATAATTGCAAGTTGCATACAGTAATACAAGCCCTTCACTTTGGAGCTTCCAAAGTGCAAATAGCTCTGCACACTGGTGTGCTTTACATCAAGGATCATGATAAACCTACATCATTTTGCTCAATATACACAGCCCCGAGGCCATATGGGCTCATTTAGCACCCATATCACAATATTTGAAAGTAATATATCCTCAAACACAATAAATTTTTACTCCGACGGGCCGATATCTCAATATTGAAATAAAAAAAATTTACTTATTGAGCCAAATTCAAACGTACGGCTTTGACCATGCCACATGGTCCTTTTTTGAAGCGTCACATGGTGAAGGTGCCGCTGTCGGCATAGGTGGCGCAGTCAAACGTACTTTGTACTCAACAGTGGCACATGGGAAGATTTTCCCGATGCAAAAACTGCATACAAAGTTCTTTCTGGAAATGGACTAATAAAAGTGTTTTATATTCCGCCGGAAGACATAAAACCACTTCAAGAAGAGACAGTAAAAAAACTAAAACCGCTGCCTAATACATTAGAAATTCATCAAATAATATTGAAAGAAAAAAATCCAGTGAATTTTTGAGAGTTAAGTTGTTTTTGCAGAAACATGTCTGGCAAATGTGATTGTTATTCTACAAAAACACACAGATTTGAAATCAACCAATCCAAACAAAAGAGAGGCACAATCAAAAAGACAAAAAAGAGGAGAGTCAGTTCATCAGCTAGCAGCACTGAGTCTGACAGTATTGAAGTCGAATATTTAGATATGACAGTGATACCACACATTTTTCAGAAAGTGATGATGAAGTAGAATATTTAGAATTAGATAAAAATAATCAGGAAGAAGAACAAGACAAAAGGACAGACAAAGGTTTACGCAAAATATATTTAGAAAACGATGGATTACAAAAACCTATAGATAGAAAAACAAAAGAAATACCAGACGAAAAGAAAAGAGCATCTCAGAAAGGCGTGACGATATTATCTGATATTCGAAATTCACCATGGAACAAAATATATTTTGATATAAAGCTATTTCCACGACTAGAATTAAAAAAAATTGGGCTCAAATTTTGACCTTTGTCCAGAAAAATCATCAGATGTTCCCATAAGCACAGAAAATATTGATCCATATAAGAACCTGGTGGCTAGTAGTTCAGGAATCATAAATTCAAAAAAGGAGAAATGTGACTTTGATTTCATTAATGTAGAACATAACAAAAAGACTGAAAACTTCGAAGAAAATGGAGAAATACACGTCAGTTTGAACAATATGGAAGTAGACCCAACCGAACATATTAATGAAGACCTTGAAAGAAAAGAAAAACATGACATAGATTTGGATTATGTAGAAATAAACAAAACCAAAGAAACAAAGTTTGTTAGTGGTAGGACTAACTCTTCTGCGAGTGTCCGTCTGGGTTGTTACCACCGCTTTGCTCGTGAAGTCTGCCGCCAAGCAGTAGTGTGCAAGCATTACTGTGTTCCGGTTTGATGAGCAGAGTATCCAGTGAAATTACTGGGCTTGTGAGACTTAATACCTAATGTCTCAGGGTAACGAGCGTACTGCAGTGCCGCGCAGGCCTTTGTGTTTCAAATTTCTGGGTGGCACTGCAATTGTAATGGGCCGGCGTTATGCTTACCATCAGGCAAACGACCAGCTCGTCTCGTTACCAATTAACATAAAAAAAAAAAAAAAAAAAAAAAACAAAAGAGTTTGAAGGAAGACAAAGGCCGGATTTAATCAGTATTATAGAAGCTAACAATATCGAAAAGACCAAAGATTAGGATGAAAGTGTTCTGTACCGCACCGCAGGAGGTGGTGCGGTGGAGGCGGGACGCCAGAACAGCGGCACTGGCGTCCTGGAGGGGGAGGCTCCTCGCGGGGCCTGCACGGAGGGGGGACGGCGCCGTCCGGTTTTTGAGGCGATCCGTCCCGTACTCGAACGGTGGGCCCTGCGAGGGCACGGGAGCCTCACCTTCCGCCTAACACAGGTCCTCTCGGGACATGGTTGTTTCGGGAGGTACCTATGTAACGTGGCGAGAAGGGAGGCAACCCCGGTGTGTCACCAGTGTGGTTGCGCGGAGGATACTTCGCGCCACGCACTGGAGGCATGTCCGGGGGGCGATGGACCGCGACGAGCTCTAGTCGCGGTCGTGGGCCCGGACCTCTCGTTGCAGGCCGTCTTGCGAAAGATGGTCGGCAGCGAGCAGGCCTGGGACGCCATGGTCTCCTTTTGTGAGACTATTGTCAAGCAAAGGGAGACCGATGAGCGGGAGAGGGAGATTGACCCCCTCTCTCTTCCGCTCAGGAGAGCACGGAGGCGGGGACGAGGTACCCATCGTTCCCCGCCTCCTCCGGGAGGGCCTGGGGCGTCGGATGTGGGGACATCAGGCGTCCCTCACCTTTCATAGGTAAGGGCCCTCCCGAGGCGGGGGCGGCGCGTCTAGCGTGGGCGCGCCGTCCGAGCCGAGCGGGGGAGCAGAGCTCACCGCGAGGCGGGTCCGCCCCTGGGGGCGGACGACGGCTGACGGGGTTCCGCGTGGAGTGCGAAAGTGGCACCGCAACCCCGTCCAGAAGCTGAGCCGTAAACGCCCCGGGGGTTTTTGGTGGGTAGTCCGCTGCGCAGCGGGCGAGCGGGAAGCCCACACTCCCCCCGTGACCGTACCCAGGCACGGGGGGGCTGGCTCATAAACGAGTTTTCCCCCGGGCACCAAAAAAAAAAAAAAAAAAAAAAAAAAAAAAAAAAAAAAGGATGAAAGTGTTCTCAAAAAAATTGAGTTAAACCAATATGTATTAGTAAGATATTACATTCGCAAAACTGCTTTATTTTTTGTAAATATTAAATACTGTGTTATTGTTTTCAGTTATGCGAGCATTGGACATCAAGTTTGTTGATAACTTCGGAACAAATAAAGCTTTATTTAATATTATATGTTCTGATTGCAGCTTTATTTTTCCTGAACTTTTTATTTCAGTTGTGTGTTGTTCAGAAGCTAACTTTAGTGATCCATTATCATAATCAATTTCAGTGAATATTTCTTTTTGTCCATTCATGTGGGATGTACAGCCACTATCCAGACACCACACATCGTTTCTCTGGTGAAACTGTATTTAAACACTAATAAAGTTTTTAGGTTTCTCTGTTGATTTATATTTATTTTTGTTAAACCAACATTTATCGGCTTTATGACCTTTCTTATAGCAAACTACATACAATTTATTTTTTTCTTTGTGTAAAATGCCTCATTCTCCTGAGAGCTGTTAGTCGTACTATTTCTTCTTGCTTCACTTTCTTTAATAATTTTTATTTTAAGTTCTTCTGGCGGCTGTAGTCTGTCTCTTGTTTCTATGGCAATTCTGACATTTTCGAAGCATGCTGGTAAGCTATAGAGTAACATTATACTCAGCAACTCTTCATTTACGTTGACATCCATATTTTGCAGTTTATCTACAACTCGCTTCTGCCCGCGGTTTTCACCCGCGTTCCCACAGGAACCGTGCATTTTTCCGGGATAAAAAGTACCCTATGTTACTCTCCGGTCCATAAACTATATCTATGCCAAAAATCACGTCAATCCGTTGCTCCGTTACTGCGTTAAAGAAGGGCAAACCAACAAACCGACAAACACACTTCCGCATTTATAATATTATTATATAATATAATTATATAATAATAAGTAGGATTGTTCCAAATTTACCATTTAACACTAAAATAATTTACTAAGAAGTACCTGATTGTGGCAAAATGTTGCTTTGACTGGCTCTCTTCCACTCTCGGGTACTCTCTTCCATCTCTGGTGTGTCAATTATTGTAATAGTTCTGCTATAGGATCGAGATAGCTGTGTTCTAGATACCTCAACATGGCCATTATTAACTTCCATGATTTATAAATCCCTACAAAATTATTTTGTATCAATGATATTTTTCTATTATTAAAATAGACATTATACCTAAGTAGGTATTATTAGAATTAATAAATATTATATAATTAATAAATCACAGGTTGGTTCAATTATTGTTTTGTGTACCTAACAATTACAATTAGCTATGGTTCCAAGTAAATATAGCCAAAGACCAAAGTCAGTATTGAAAATATTATGTGCTTTTGTTATTCAATAACACAATACTCAGCAATACCTAGTCAAATTGGGACGGCCTCAGGACGACTTTTTAAAAACGCAAATTTTGATTAATTTTAAGTGTCGTTTATTCGACGGATCGCTTAAGACTAACTAATTTTAATATAATCTAAAAACATCCTCGACAGTCAGGCCACCCTGAGCCATCCGCTTATCTCATGTCGTACGATGCAATTTCTAAGAACACACTCAGATGCGCTGACTAAGTACGAATAGTGAACGTAGCAAGACGGGGCTCAGGTTGCATGACTATCTATTGTGTGACCCAATGTAGAATAAAGCTGTCGAAATGCTTGTAAAATATTGTGTTGGTAACACTCCCAGTATTATTCTGTAGACAGGTAACGGTGACAGTTTGCCATTAATCTGGCCAACTGCTTGTTTGATTCATTTATCTGAGGCAATTTATTTAGGTTTTGTCTCAATAAAATTACTTGCTAATGAATTTATTGCCTTTGATAAATACAATATTTTCTGTACTGTAAAAGGTTTAAAATGCATAACAGTATTAATAATTAATCATTTTAATGTGTTATATTTATTTTAGATTGATTAAATGATTTTTAAAAATTTGTTTGTTATTTTTAACGTACAGCAGTTACATGATTATCAAGAGTAACTTACAAAGTAGGAGAATTGCTTTGTGGCGCTATATATTCATACGCTTCTTTTAGTGCTGCTACCACCACCTCTTCAATGTGGCTAACATTGAAGAGGTGGTGGTTTTGTTGTTTATTAATTTACATGCAAAGAAAATGAGTTTTTATAAAAGCAATCCAAGCAAATCAGGAAAAATAGGAACATACTCACCATTTCTAAATCCATAACAGGATCTCTACGAACTCCAGTTAAAGGACCTGCATCCCTCCCTATGAGGGAAGCCAACCCTGTCCTCTAATGGGCTAAAATGTGTCACCACATTAGGACCGCCTCCAGTAGCATTAAACCCTCTGTTGTGCTGCGCCAGCTTGGAACGTACCCGGCACTTATAATCGTTGCAAAACTAAAAAGGATTTCCAATATAAAAGAGTTGTTCCACACCTTCCGCATTTAAAATAATTGCGCACTCAGCCCAAAGGCGCCCTGCAAAGGCTCGTGCTTCTCTGGAGCGCACACAACCCAAAGCAAGGTCGCGGTGGCCCTCCATAAATTGGATGAGGAGTTCCATCTGCCTCAATGAGGTAGTGCGTCTTCGGTTCTCTTCCATCTCCTTTTAATAAATCTTCGAAAACTTTTACGTTTTATCGCACCTCGAGGACTTTTAAAGTAAACAAAATTTCCGCCTTTTTATTTTGACTTTGACAGCCAATTATTAGTTTCTATGACATTTCACATAAGACATTTTTTTCCAAAGAGTTTTGTAATTTTCAATTAAAAAATGGGCAGAATCGGTCTAAAATTTGATTTATACGTATAAGCAATATTAAGTAAGTATGATATAAAGATTTTGGCAACAATAGTATTAACTTCACCATTGTTATGGTAACATTAGAACAATAGTTTTTTAACGGCTACGTTCCGCTTTGTTTGGATTACGATTTGTTATCGGTTCGGTTCCTATTACATTTCGATAATGGTTGAAAAATAGTAGCTTTGGCAATAGCTTTTTTAATAAACATCGAACGGCGATAGGATTTGAACTGTTATTGCAACGGAATAGATCGCTAAACGATAGATATTAGTAGAATTGGCCTCCAGGTCCACTTTGAGTTTTTTTGCAATAAATTATACAAAGAAAGGGCTTAAAATGCTAGAAGCCTCCGGAATGAAGTTAATATAATAATTTCAATATTTTCACGAAATTCCTCATATTCGCTATGAGGAATTTCGTGAAAATATTTATAAAATTCAACCTCCTGCAATTCAGTATGAAAGTCTACAAACAATAAGCCATGATCAGCAAAGTGAGCAAAGTATACCAGTATCATGCACACATTCTAAAAGAAACAAAACCATATATGGTCAAGAGTATGAAATTGAAGAAAATTGTGAGTCTGTATACCTTTGCGAGTCCCATGATGACATAAAAAATCAAGACTAGCATGATGCTATTAAATCAGAAATTTGGGCTTACACCAAAAATGAAACATGAAAAATAATAACTAAGGGCAACACAAAAAATCTAGTGGATTATAAAAGTGGCCTAGATAACGGTGTGACTAAAAAAGCAAGACTAGTAACAAGAGGTTTTTTCCAGAGACCAGATATAGACTACAATGAGACATTTGCACCTGTGGCAAAGCTTAGTTCTATAAGGTTATTATTTTCAGGAGGAATTAAAGCAGAACCTTTCCGGAACACGAAACACTTCTATTCCTTGAATGTCTAAATGGTTTGTGATACTAGACTGATGGTTAGTAACATCATCGCCCTATGGCCGGGCTCTATTCACGATAGCGCCATTTTCAATGAGTCCCAATAATATTCTAGCTGTGCGTACCATTGTGTGCACAGCTAGAACAAAACGTGTACAAAAAAAACTATTTAATGACAAAAAAACAGAAATTTCTTTAGGCATACCGCTACCTATAACACTTTATAAACTAACCTTCTTCTTAACAAAATGAAATCTTTATATAACTTATAGGCACTCTGCTACCTATTGAAGATAAAACAAACAAAAATTAGGACACTCTGCTATCCCTTTCTTTAAATACAAAAAAAATATATCTTACTCCTATTTACTTAAGCATACTACTATTAGCAACATAACAATGTATTCTATAATGCTGTAATTAAACATTTTAACAAAAAATCATGTTTCATTTCTTCAAATTTAACCCTGGCATAAACTTTCAAGTATAGTTTTGTTTACACTTTTTGTACATAAATCTGCTAATTGTTCCTTAGTACTTATATACTTCAATTTTACAATATTTATCATCACCTTCTGCCTTACAAAATGATACTTTAAATCAATATGTTTTAATCTTTTATGATGTTCTGGATTCTTTGCAACATGAATAGCTGACTGATTATCAATGTAGATAGTAAAATTGTAGGATTTAATTCCAATTTCTATTAATAAATTCCTAACCCAACAGCCTTCTGCTACAGCTTTTCCTAAAGCTACATATTCAGACTCCGTCGAGGATAAAGCTACACATTGCTGTTTTGAGCTATACCATGACACAGTGCACCCATATACCTTCATTATACAACCTGAGGTTGACTTTCTGTTGACTTTATCGCAACCCCAACTTGCATCGGTATAACCTATCAGTGGTTCATCTATGTTCTTTTTATAAATTAATTTTAAATTTAAACTACCTTTTACATATCTCAAAATCCTCTTTAAAGCTTTCCATAAACTGACACTTGCACTAACTTGGTATCTACTCAAATAACTTATTGCATAGCAAAGATCTGGCCTGGTTCCTAGCATGGCATACATTAGACTTCCTATCAATGCCCTACATTGTGTCACTAGGTTTTTATCTGGTGATTCTTATTTTTCTATTTCCAATCCCTGTTCCATTGGTGTAGATATCGGATTACAATTCTCCATTTTATATCTTCTTAAAATTTCTTACAAATATTCTTTCTGATCTAGTTCTATACAATCTTTTGTTCTATTTATGTTGATTTCTAGATACTAATTCTCTGAACTTCCTAAATCTGTCATTTGAAAATTCTTCTGTAGTGATTTCTTTAACTCTTGAATATGATTTGAATTTTCCCCTACAATTAACAGGTCGTCGACATACAATATTACATAAAACTTCTCATTTCTTTTATAGTATAGACAGTAGTCCGCTTCACTTCTTATAAACCCTTCCTGTATCATAAATCCATTGAACTTTTCATTCCAGTTCCTTTGTAGACTTCTTTATCCTTTTCGCCTTTCTTCTTGAAAACCCATATTGCATCTATCACTTTCTTTCCTTCTGGTAACTCTATCACTGTCCATGTATTGTTATTTTCTAAAGAACACAACTCCTTTTCTATTACTTCTGTGAAAGCCATGTACCCATAATTAAGAAAACATATCCTGTGCCTTATGCATATAGACAGAAAGTAGAGGAGAAATTAAGGGAGATGGAAGAACAGAATATAATTAGTTGATCGTCAACACCGTATTGTAGTCCTTTAACTTTCACTTTAAAGAGAGATGGATCTATTCGAGTACTTTTAGACGCCCGCGAAATAAATAAGTATATGATTCCTGAAACTGAAAAACCACCAATGCAGATAGATGTAATGAATTCATTTCATGGAGCTAATTTTATAAGCATAATCGACTTAAATAATGCATATTTTCAAGTGCCAATATCAGAAGCGAGTAAGAAGTACACTGGATTTACATTTAATGGTAAATCATATGTTTATAACGTTCTTCCTCAAGGATTAAAGACTTCTGTAGGGAGTTTTAGTAGAGCTATGGATGTCATTCTAGGTCATGAGGTTAGGGATTATTGCGTTAATTATTTGGATGACTTAGCCATAATAACTACAGGTACGTTAAACGAGCATTTGGAGCACTTAGATACGGTATTAGGGAAACTAAATAAAGCAGGGATGACGTGTAATATAAAAAAATGTGAGTTTCTTTGCAAGGAAGTTAAAATGCTAGGATACATAATATCTACAGAAGGACTTAGGACTGATCCTGACAAATTAAAGGCGTTAAAAGATTTCCCCGTACCAAAAAGATTGAAACAAGTTAGAGCTTTTTTAGGGTTGTGTAACTTTTACAGGAGGTTTATACGGAATTACAGTTATTCAGCCTTTGTGTGAATTATTAAAAAAGAACGAGAATGGAGTTGGGGAGAGATGTAACAAAATGCATTTGATGAAATAAAAAAAATGTTTATAGAAACTATACTTTTACATCACCCAGATTTTAAGAAACTATACTATCTACAAACAGACAGCTCAGGAGTAGGAATGGCAGGATATTTATATCAGTTAGATGAAGAAGGAGAGAAGAGGATATTAGGATTTCATAGTAAAGCATTGAAAGGAGCACAATTGAACTGGACGGTGACAGAACAGGAGTTTTATGCTGTCATTTGTTGTTTAGAAAAGTTTGAAACGTATTTGAGAGGGGCTAAAATAATAATAAGAACAGACCATCGGCGCAAGTACGGATCTATTCGGGTCGATAATATTCGATAAAATTGACAGTTCCAATCGATGAAGTGGGATTTATCGAGCCTCGAAACAATCGACAAAAGTTATCGAAAAGCTAGGTCGAATCCAAAGAGAATATAGAGCTACTACAATACTTTACGTTCAGACTTCGGTACTCGCAACATTCGATAAATTTATCGAGTTTATCGGTTCGACAAATTTATCGAACCGACTTCCGTACTCGCGCCGCATAAAGCCTTAACGTTCGTTAAAAATTGGAAATTGTACAACGCCAGAGTAACTAGATGGATTAATTATTTAGAACACTTTCAGTATGAAGTACAGCACAAGTGGAAAGGAAAATGTAGTAGCAGATATATTGTCTAGATATCCACCAGAAGGAGAACTTTTGCAAGAAGATAGAGTTAAAATGCCAGGAATATTATACACAGAAGTAAAGACAAATAAAGAATTAATAGCAAAAATAAAGAATATGAGAAATTTACAAAGGGAAGATGGCGAAATTAAATTAATTGTAGAGAAGATAGAAAAGGGAAGAGAGTTAGAGAGTAAACTAGATCGGATAGCTAAGAAATGTTCTATTGAAGAAGGGTTATTATATTTTAGCATGGGGGAAAATACATTTACGAAAAAGGTTATTTATATACCTGAAGTTTTGAGAGTAGAGATAATCAAACAGGTTCATATTGAAATGGGACATCAGGGAGCTTTCAAGGTGATAAAATATATTAAGGACAGATTTTATTGGATAGGAATAGCTAAATTAGTGAAACAAGTGATTAGAATTTGTCATGAGTGTCAATTGACTAAAAGTGATACAGTGAATCAAGTGGGACCGTGTTGTTCAATAATTACTAGTGATATTGGTGAATTAGTTATGGTCGATTTGTACGGACCATTTCCATCAGGAGGCCTACCAGCGTCAAACAACAAACGATCCATATGCAGAGCAGTTCAAAAGCAGCTCTTAAAATGAACCAATTTTTTTCGTACTATTGTCTGTTTAAAGCAGCTCTGACTTTAAACTAACTCTCAGCCGAATGAATGAACTAAAACATGCTCACGACGACTTGTATACGTCTGAGTGAAAGGGATAAATGTATCGCGTGCGTAATGCTAACTCGCTCGCACGGTGTGTTTGATTTTTTCGTTCAAAAACTTAATTACGCTGCTATTGGACCTATAAATTAGCGTTTTCGATGGTTTTATTGAAACTAATTTACTCTCAAATATATTATTAAAATATTACGCTTGATTGATATTTTCACTATCGAAACAACGATCGTTGTCTAATTATGACAAAACAGTAACATTATAATTATTATATAAACTGGTGGTAAAAAGTTTGCAATGCAAAGTTGAAACATTTAAAAAGGTTTTAGAACGCATAGAATAGAATCAATTTCACAATAAGAATGTAGCGTCGATTATGCATGTAAAAGAAGGCTTGTGAAAAATCTTAGGAGGTTGTGTGAATTACCCTGACTAGCTGCTGCCCACGGTTTTATCCGTGTGGAGATATACAATTTCATGGTTTTTTTTTGCGCGGAATCCTAATTTTTTTTAAGCCGGAACGAACAGTCTTTCAGCCAGACAGACAAAAATTTCAAAATTGTGTTTTGTTCATAGTACCGTACTTACATAGTTTAGTAAAAAGCTGTTATTTTGACATTACAAACAAACATTTCAATTTTATTTATCTGTATAGCTAGTAATATGCCTAAGTAAATAGATGTGAAAGAACTGTACAAAATAATGTAATAATAATCGAATGAAAATTAAATATCGAATACAATTGCGCGCGCAAACCTTTGCATGCGAAAATCTCCAAAATACTTTAACTTTCGATTATGACTCTCCAAAACACAATAAACGTAGTATCCCTTAGTAGTTTGTGCAATAAACTCTAAACGGTTCACAAAAAGTATGTCTGCGAGTAACTTTTTATGAACCACAAACTTTGACTGCTAACTGTCGAACTAGAAGTTGAGAAGCTGTCAATTAATAGACAATAGTACGAAAATGATCACAAAATGAATACACGAATTCCTTAGCAGACTACAAGCAGCTCTGCTTTTGACACAACGGAATATAAACTTTATGGCATAAAACGGAGAGACCATAGTACGAATTTATAAAACGTTTCATTTCAAGTCTTAAACTGAGCTGCATTTAGAGACGCTGGTAGGCCTGCAGGTGTTTTCGGAATGCAGTATATTTTAGTGATTCAAGATTCGTTTAGTAAGTTTGTGAAATTTTACGAGTTAAGAAAGGCTACAAGTAGAGCAGTAGTAGGAAAGATGAAGAAGTTCTTTGATATAATAAAAGCTAAGGTTATAATGTCTGACAACGGATCGCAATTTGCTAGCAAGGTATGGAAGGAGAGCATGAGACAAGAGGGTATAAAGGTTATATATACTACGGTCAGGAATCCACGTCCTAATACGACAGAAAGGGTAAACAAAGAGTTGGGTCGATTATTTAGAACATATTGTAGAACTAATCATACAAGTTGGACTACTATGCTACCTAAATTAGAGCTATTGTATAACAACACATTTCATGAAAGTACGAAATACACGCCTAGTGAGATTATGTATGGAGAGACCACACGATTAACTTTTGATAGAGAGCTAAAAGACATAGGAGATAAAATGGATGTGGAACAAATAAGAAAAGAGGTTAGGAACAATTTAAGGGAAGTTGGGGAGAAGCGGCAAGCAAAATTTAATCGGAAATTCCGGCTTATACAGTTTCAAATAGGGGATTTAGTGAAAATAAAGAGGTTAAATAAATCGGATGCAAATAAAAAGATAACAAAAAAGTTTGAGGCATTGTATGAAGGACCCTATGTCATAGCAGCAAATCCTTATAGGAACGTCTATATTTTAATTGACCCTAGTACCAACCAAGTAAGAGGAAAATTTAATACAATACATCTTTCAAAATATTTTAAATAGAAATAGTAAATATGTGTGTGGAAAACCTTTACGAGAGCTGATTCGGGAACAAAACAAGTAGAAAAGCATATTTTATTAATTAGTTTTAGATTTAATGCAGACCTAAGATAGAGTTTAACAAAATTTAGTTTGAAGTATTGTTTAGTTTGTTAATTTAATAATATTATTGTAGTAACCTAGATATAATAATAATAGACTTAATGTTCAAAATATGTGTTAAAAGTTTTAGTTGTGGATGTCAAGGAATAATTGAGATTGTAAGAAAAATTTATCTACTATCATAAGTAAACAAATATGTACTTAACTATAGCCTTAAGTTGTTAAAATGTTGATTTGTATAAAAAAAAAAAAACGATGTATGTGGGTAAGGGAAAGGCCCATCTAGATTTATCGGAGGTTACTTGTCTATTCATATTACAAAAAAAAAAAAAAAGAAGAACATTAAACGGTAAACAAATTTTAAACATTCATTAAATTATTCTTTCTATTCACAGACTTATTACATATCTGTGTTTCTATTATATATTTTATACCTCTAGTAAGTCTAGATGGAGGGGAGAGTGGAGGCCTTTCAATAAAAACAAAAAAATGTTTGTGAACGAATATATTAATAAAAATTAAAAAAAAAGGAACTAAATGAAAAAAAAAAAGGAAGGAACAGGAAGCGGATGTTGGAGAGAAGGCTGGGAACTGAAAACAAAAGAAAATTTGGAAATTAGCAAATAGGGAAGAAAGCAAATTTAGGTTATGTGTGGGAAGGACAACTTTTGAATTAAGGACATAATAATAAAAGAATATTAATCGACACAAGGTTTTATTGAAGAAAAGGGGGAGTGGGTTAAGATTAAAATTAGATAAGAGTATAAGACAAAAATTCGATTTAGGACGTAAATACTTACGGTTAAAGAGGAACAGGGAATAAATAGGGAAGGAGCTCGTCAATTTCCTCCAAGGATTCAAAGGGATTGAATGGGGAACTCTGAAATGGGAAAAGGAAAATACATTTTAGTAAATTATAGGCAAAGAAAATTTTGTTAACAAAAAAAATAGGGTGGGTGATACTTACGTGGGGCAAATGTGGATCTATAGGAGGGGAAGGAATGGGAGTTGAGGCTGATGCGGAGTCCGGGGGCTGACTAACGACGGAGTGGGACTGGGATGTAGGGCGGGGAGACTGTAAAAGAAAAACAAAATTAGGGTTGAAGGGAATTAATTGATAGTGGGTACATACGTGAGGATATAAGTAGAGAAATTAATTGAGTATATTGTAGGCAGAAGAGGTAGCTAGGATGAATGTGGAAATACGAATCAGTGGTTAGTACTTACTTTGGGTTTACGACGACGAATTTTGGCCTGAAAAGCCCGGATCTTGCGCTTGATGTCCGACGTGGTAAGGAGGACGGTAGAAATTTTGTTGGATTCAGACAGTAGATTAGTGACACACTTTTGTTTTATAACGCGGTCGTTAAAATTGATGTCCGAGGGGTCCCAGAGGCAGGGATAATTTACAATCAGCGAATCGAAGCTCGGCATTTTCTTTGTATATGACGCGTCAAAGTAAAGAAAATGCAATAGAAAGGCGGGAAAAGTAGAAAATGGAAATATGGTTTTAAGCAGTAAAAATAACTTTATTGGGCGAGTCAAAGGAGGGTTTAATTTCAAAAAAGAATAGACTGCGCAGGTTAAGGAACATTATAAATATTATGCTGTTTAAGTAAAATTAAAAGAGGTTATGTAGAATTATTTCAAATAAATATACTCATGGTTTATATTAAAATAATTTAATAATAATTTAATTTTGATAAAGGAAGTTCACGATTAGTGTGGTATTACGGCAAATAGACAATCTTTATTAGTCTATGATTTTAAATTCAGAATGTTGCCCATAGGTAAGAGAGTCTGTGGAACGCAGCTGTCAATATTTAAAGTCCTGGAGGTAAATTTAGGAAAATTTTGTAAACAAAACATGAACTTTAAAAGTGAAATTGAATAGTCAAAAACAGTTTGAAATACATAATAAATTAGGGAATGATTGCTGGGTTCAATGGTTATAAGTTGTGCGGATTGTTTTTTATCATGGAGACTAACGATATAAGTGAAAAAAGGAGGTTAGAAAATTGCGAACGTGATTTAACCAGGTAAATAAAGAATACAAATTTTCAAGGTATTAAATGAGTATGTCTTATATTGAGGATTAAATTCGATGGAAAATAGAGTATTAGTTTAGAAATAACGATTCTTTGAAGGTTCGAAATCATTTACTTTGATTAAACCATAATTAAATGCAAATAAGTTTAACAGGTTCTTGTACTTTTATCGTATACAAAACTATATATAAAGGGGGTAATAATAACGATAATTAATGTTATCCAGTCATAAATAAAATAAAGTATTTAAAATAGTAAATAATAGGGTTATTAAATAAGCAAATAATTTCTGAAATACCAGTTTATTCATAAGTATTACAGTTAGCAGTTTATAGTTGGGGGGAGGGGTCCATTCCAGAATAATAGAGTATGAAAAGTAATTAAAATTGATATACATGATTTGTAATTCGCATCTATTTTGTACAAAAATTAGATTCTTATTTAAAGATTAATGGACAGATAGATTTTCATAAACCAAATAAGTAGACCACATGTTATGGGTTGTACTTTAACTACCTTGTTTAATTCCGGTTTTGAAGTAGATTATTTGAATTATTGGGTTTTCGTTTGCTTTATTTATGGTGAATGCTTGTTGACTTATAAATATAACTTAAAGAGGGGGCTTACAAATTTGGATTATTAATTTTCAGTAAAAGAAGTTTGGTGTTAAAATGATATTATTAATATTTTATGTTATGGGTTAGATATATAATAGTTACGGCCAGTTTTTTATGATTTCTAGTCTGATAGGTCTGACAAATTTTTTTGGCAGCGAGGAACTGAGGTTGCGGAAAGGATGTTAGAAATTGTATGAATTATTGTTAGTAAATAGGATGTAAGGAAGATTATGCAGGCAGTTTGATAGTGGTGAGAGTAAAGTTTTATTAGAGAGGGCTCAGAGAGTTTGTTAGATCTGGGACTGGAAATAAATTTGTTGTCGATTGTTTTCAAATACATTACACCGTACAAAAAGGAGGATTTTATGGAAAACAGAGGTGATAGGTTAGGTCAGAAGACATGTTCCCATTGACTGGAGCCATGGAATTCTCTACACTGCACAAGTTAGGCTCTGACTAAGCACACTTCACATTTTCCAGAACGAACAGACTTCTATGGGAGGACAGAATCTAGGTGGGGTATATTCATTGTGGGGAGATGTAGCTTTTGTCTATAGGGAGAGTTTTTCTTTGGGGGATATACGGGGAATTTCAGACTGAAGACGAAGCAATTAAAGACTTCAAAGTATCAGCTGTCATGCTCTGTATAGTACGGCTAGAGTATACTGGATTCACAACCCAGCACCTTATCTGAGTCAAAATTATCCTTGCGGAGGTTATACTCTGTTCATAATGGTATACTAGAAAGCCTAGAAACTTAATCTTATATTGGTTGAATTCATTTTGGTTTAAAGACGCACCTCATATCTACTCATCTCACTTACATGAACAATTTGAAATTAGTGACAACAAATTGAAATTTATTTAATTAAGTTACAGTTGTTTAGTTGTGTTTTAGAAGGAATTAAAGTAAGAATAACTGGATTTTCATAGAGATTTAAAAGGGAAACACATCTTGTTTAATAGTATAATACAGTTATATACATTTATTTAATTAAATTCATTAATTTATATTCGAAATAGTACATACTATTTATTTGTGAACGGGCATTTGCTGTATAGAGGGGAAATTAATTTTGGGTTTTATAGAAAAACACCATCAATTAATTTGGGGGTTGGATGTGACGGAACTGGCATTGGTAGCCAAGTCCATCATGTTCACAAATAAATGAAGAGAAGGAAAAATACATATATAATGTTAACAAACTTAAATAAACTTATTAAGAATAAAAGGAATAGAGCATCATACTGTAGTTTGAATTATAAACCAAAAATATCGAGGGAATCCTATTGCTGCATGATGAGAAGGAACTGGTTAGGTAGCCAAGTCCATCATGTTCACAGATAGATGAAGAGAAAAGGGAATTACACATAATGTAATTAAACTTATTAGGAATAAAAGGAATAGAGAAACATACTGTATTTTGAATTATAACCCAAAATATTGAGGGAATTCTATCGCTGCATGAGCAAAGACATGGAAGTACAAGTAATACTTGTAAAAGTATGAAAACTTCATTTAGGCTAAATTAATTATTAGATACTTTTGAAATAACATGCAGAAGTTATTTTAGTCTAAAAATATAAATTTAAATAGTAAACATACTGTATTAACATCAGAACAAATTAGATAAACTCATTCTGAGGCTAAAATTATCATACAATAATTGATAACTAAGATTAGTACTTAATACAAAAGTTGGAGGAATATAGGCAAAACGATGTAGGCGAGAATCAAAAAGTAATAAGGGAAAATTAGTTCAAACCAAAATCAACGTTATAACTATGTGAGGAGGGAACATAATTGTGTGAAGTTTGCATTTGTATCCAAAGTCTTTAATGTCTCAAATGTCGCTATTAATGCAGAGGCTCTCAAAGTTTGTAAAATCTCTAATGATGCTAACATCTTAGATGTCTTGGAAGACGCAGGCAAAGGGTATAAATAGAGGCGCGTTACTAGGGTTAAGGGGCATTTCGATTTTACTCTTATAGTGTGAGGTTGAGATTTCGGCTTTCGCTCTTTTGTAGTGTGAAGTGGGCTTTTCGACTTTACTCTTGTGGTGTGAGGTTGGAATAATTCTTAGTTTTCGCTTCTATTGAGTAAACATCTCGCGTTTTGTAGGTAATTTAATTACTATCGATTATTTCGTGCGGTGCCATGTTTGTTAGATAATATTTTAATTTTAACAGTGTTTTTTGTAGTGAAAGTTTATAATTTTATGGGGAAATTTGGAGTTGTTTTGTAGATATTTAAAGGGAATTTTGAGCAGTTTTAAGTGGGGATTCGGAGTGGTTTAGATTAATTTGATGAGTGAAACGAGGTTCATTGTTTGCGATCGGGGCAGCGTAATTATATATTCCCTGATATATTTATATATTCCCTGCTTATTGTCTTTCCCAGCTACTACGTTCATCCATAGACTGCGGTCTCGAACGTGGGGGGCTAAAGCACACGAGTTGTCAGGATGTAGGAGAGGTTGCTCCCTCGAATCCCGTAGCAGATTAGTCAGGTGACCAAGCCTTTGCTAAGGTGTAGGTCTTCTTTAGGGGGTTTTTCATTACACCGTGGAAAACCGACACGTTTAAATGTAAATGTGGGATCGGTTTCCCTAGCTTAGTTTATTACTTAGGAAATCTAGATCGAATAGGAACTTTTTTAGGGCAGAAATGATAGGAAACTTAGGTACACTTTGAGTATTAAGTTAGGTAAATTCACTAATCTACAGTTAAAGTTTGTAGGAGGATTTTGTTAGAAATAATCGAAAGTTAGAATCAAACTTGGGTTAAATCATAGGTAATTTAGGGCTAGTTCAAGTTAACTGGCAATCTAATAAATAAACATACTATTCGATAGGAAAGTTAGGACTTGCATTAATAAATATTTACTAACTTAATAAAGTTCAAACTCTAGTTAACAAAACCTTTGCTAAATAATATTACTTAATTCAAAACAAAAGTTCAAAAAGCTTATTAAACTAAATAAGATAGGTCAGGGTTTGGCTTAGTGTCATAGATTTATATGATGGAATCCTATGAGGAGGTTTATATTCATTTAAATAAGTAACTTCATAAGTTGGTCTTAATTACTAAAAGTACAAATGGGTTGGGGCTTGATGAGCAATAAAGCAGTCATTGATTATCCATACGAATACCGTAGGAGAATCCATATTGGTCACAAACTAATTCTACCTAAGTCTAATAAAGACTAAACTTCATATTAATTACCATGAAGCAATTAAAGACTTCTAATTTTATTAATTATCCTAGACTTCCAATGTAGAGTCTTTCTGTGAATCTGTAATGGCACGAAGGTTGAACAAAAGTTGTTAATAAAAGAATTAAACTATAAAATGTTGGTACCAACTTATAAACTATAAGTAGTAAAGAAATATAAAACTCTAAATAAAGGTAAATTATTACTTCTAATAAACGAAACTAAAATAAGATTAAAATTATCTAGTACTAATATGATGCTATACTGAGTATTGACTGGGATACAGTGTTATCCACGAATTTAAGGTCTGTTGACAGACTAGCGATATCCATTATTAATATTATAACAAATAAATATAACATTTGTTATCCAGTTAAGCGTAGAAACGTCAAAAAATACACGGGGGTCACGGAAGATATTTTAGATCTAAAAAATCTTCTTTTTGAGTTAGTTAGATTACAGGGTAAATTCTCAGATATAAACTTAAAACATTTTATAGACAAACTATCAGACCAATATGACATAGCCGTTGGAACTCATAAAGTCGATCACTACGCAAGAGCGATTAGTAATAGCTCGAATAAGCACAAGGCAATGTGGAACGTGGTAAATACCGAAAGAGGCGCAAACATTCGTAGCACTGCAAGTTTTACGGATGTCGTTAAAGACTTCAGAGGTAAGAGTTTCGAATCGCGAAAAGCAGCAGCCGACGCTTTGAATACAAGATTTGCGAGTGCCGCGACGGCGTGCTGTGCACCCAGCGCTGCGCTGCCGCGGGTGCGCGCTGCGCTTATGGCCGCACGGCCTCCCTCAGACCGCTCCATGAGATTACTCAAGTTCTCGGCATCAGAGGTGTGCCACATAATAACATCACGGATAACGGCTAAACCTACCAAAGATATTTATGAAATATCGATGGAAATGCTGCACACTGTTGCAGCCCCGCTTGCACCGGTCTTGGCCGCCTTATTTAACCGTTGTATCGATGTAGGCACGTATCCAATAAGCTTAAAACTGAGTAAAATCTCACCACTTTTTAAAGGAAAAGGAAAACGTGACAATATCGATGGTTACCGACCGGTCTCTATTATCCCGGCCATCGCTAAAATCCTAGAGAACGGAATAAGTGCTCGTTTAACAAAATTTCTCACGATGACCGACGCTCTATCGGATAGACAATACGCCTACCGAGGCGGGCGCTCGACCACGTCGTTAACGCGCGAGGTTGTCCGCCGCGTATTTGAGGCTTGTGAGCGGAAGCGCCAGGTTACGATCCTGAGCTGTGACTTGTCTAAAGCTTTTGACGTTGCAGACCATGGCGTTCTCGCTGCCAAGCTTCAATATTATGGTATAGGCGGCCGGGCTCACTTGTTACTCACAGACTTACTAAGAAACAGATCTCAGGTAGTGGTCGGCGATGGTAGTGCGACTAAGTCCGAACCGCGGAGGACTGTGATGGGTGTAGCTCAGGGGTCGTCCGTGTCTAACATTCTGTTTTCTCTGCTGATGAATGATTTGCCGGAATCAGTAACTGCAGGACATGTTTATATGTACGCAGACGACGTAGCTGTTATAGTAAGCGCTGAAACGCTAGACTTGCTCGAACAGAAGTTGAATGAGGCTGCCCATCAGGTGGCACAGTGGTTTGAGTGGAACGGCCTTGTACTCAATTCCAAGAAGACGCACTTTCTTCAGGTTTCGATCTCAGGTAGAAGGGTGAGAAATTTGTGTGTGTCAATAGGTAACACACCGATTCTACAGACCGAAGTGATCACATTTCTGGGCTTCCACATAGACCGCAGCCTTACTTGGAGCTCTCATATAGACAAACTATGCTCAAAACTAGGCAGTGCATGCTTTGCGTTAGGTAGGCTCTCGCGCGCGGTGTCCGCTGACGTGGTACGCACTTAGTGCCGGCCATTTATAATAAATTACCTGAGAACATTACTGCCGCCCCCAGCCTGTCAGTATTCAAAAAAAGATTAAAATTGTGGCTCGTCGAGAGGGCGTTCTATAATGTCAACGAAATTATGTGTTTTAAAAATTAATTTTTTTTATTTATTATGCTAATTATTGTTTACATAATATTATTGCGATTAATTTTATTTTATTGTTCTTGTTGACGTATAATATTGTTATTATCAAATAAATGATTATTGATTATTATTGTACTTATAAAAGTACTAAATCGATACAAATAAATCTATAATGAGAGTTCATTACTAACTAAGTAGTAAAATTATTTTCAAACGAGATTACTAACAAGGAATCTATAGGAAGTTATATAATTACGATGAAGCAATTAGTCTATCCCTACGCTAAAATAGGGTTACTAATAGGGAATCCTAATATCATAGTTACGTGAACGTATTAGTCTTTATATTAAATTAAGATTACTAATATGTAGGGAATTATAATTTATAATTACGTGGAGACAAGTAATTAGTTCAATACAAAAATGAAGTTTTAGGAAGGAATTCTGTTGTTATGGTTTCGTAGGAATTTATGTAGGCTTTCGTATTATAGTGTTATATTTCGTATATTATAGAGCTAGGTAGGATAATAGAGACTTATCTATACTAATAGAAGTATGAACTAGTTTCGAGCGGTTTGTAGGAATTTACATAGGGTTCGTACTAATTATAGGGCTAGGTAGAATAGTAGGTAAATGGATTACAATAGAAACTTATCTATACTAAATAAAAGTATAGACTAGTTTCGAACAAAACCAGGTTGTGTTGAGATGAAGGATGGAAACTCAGATTGGAATGATAGACGGGAGAGAGTGACCTGCGCTCTTTACTTAGTTTGTTATTCTGACTGAGTAGTATGAGGATTAGTTTTGATTATAATTTTAAAGTAGAGATACCTTGAATAGATTTGACATACAAACAAACTTACCTTTGCTAAAAGACAATGTCCTCTTTTTCTCTTGTTATTAGACTAATTATTAGTTAATTAGTCTAACTGAATTAACTAGAGTAGTAAGATAAATGAAAATTCCTTATGATGATCTCATTGTCATCTGAAATGTGGGGGAGATTATCCAGTTTGGAAGTCGAAAGTCACCGGTTGAAGCGGAAGTGGGGGCTTCAATCCTAAGCCGCAAAGTTTTTGAGTACTATAAGTAAATTCAATTTATAAATTTCATCAAGATCTAGATTGATTAAAACTTTCGTAAGTATTACTCATATTTATATCTATTTAACCGGATTCACTTACCGATTTGATCAGAGATGCAGACCTACCCAGTGAGTACATTGAGTGGGCGGAGTGTTGCCTGAAGAGTGGCTATTTCTTGTGGCGTGGATCATACTACAGGTGGATGGAGTTGCGATGGGTTCACCTTTGGCACCAGTTGTGGCCAATATTTTTATGGAGTGGTTTGAAGGCGTAGCCCTGACTAACACTGCTGTGAAGCCGCGTTATTGGTGGCGATATGTGGACGATGTCTTTGCTATCATAGCCAAAGATGCTCTAACACCATTTACATCTCACTTGAACACGGTGCATAACAACATACAGTTCACGGTTGAAGAGGAACATGATGGAATACTGCCGTTTTTGGATGTGCGGGTTATTCGTCGACCTGACGGTACGGTGGCTCACACCGTCTACCGAAAACCGACGCACACAGACCGGTACTTGAGAGCAGATTCTCATCACCATCCGTCGCCGCTGGCAGCCGTACCTAAAGCTCTAATCAACCGCGCCCTAAGTATATGTGATCCGCAGTATCTAAATACGGAACTGGATCACGTGAAGCAGGCGTTGGAGCTTAATGGTTACAAGTGGAGACAGTGTTCGCGTTGGGCTAGTGGGACTGAACGCAAGAAGCCATCCGGTGTTGACCGTGCTCCGATTTATTTACCGTTTGTGAGAGGAGTTACTGATAAAATCGGCTTCCTCTTACAGCGGAAATATAATATACGGACGTTTTTCCGTCCACCGGGTAGACTTCGGCAATTACTGCGCTCCCCTAAAGACAGGGAACCACTGAACGTGCCGGGTGTGTACAAGATCCCATGTGGATGCGGCAAGAGCTACATAGGCGAAACTCGCCGCAACATTGCCACGAGACTAAAAAAACACATTAGAAGTGTCAAGAACGTGGACACGGATCGATCCGCGGTGGCTGAACATGCCCAAGGGGTGAATCACTACTTGCGTTTCGATAAGGTGGCCGTCCTAGCCAAAGAGAAGTTTCTGGTTCCACGAAAAGTGCGGGAAGCTATAGAAATTAACAGACTCCCGAACTTCAACCGCGATCGTGGATGGATGTTGGCGCCTGCGTGGAGACCCGTGCTTAATATTTCTTCGTCTCAAAATAATAACTGTGTGGTAGATGTCTTGCCGCAGGACACGGTCAGTGTAGTGTGTACGGACCCTAATTATTTGTCGTCAAGCGATGAAGACAGTAGTGAGAATGCACCGGTGACGTCACAGCGAGCGGAGCGGGCGGCGGCGCGCGCGGCTCGCGTCGCTGCCGCGAGCGCCAGTACGCGCACAGCATCCAGTCGGAGTAGTTGCGTGTAGCTCCGTGATGAAGAGGTACCAAATACCTCGAAACCGGTCGAGCAATCGTCGCGAAGCTCGGCTAAACCACGTAAGTGAATCCGGATAAATAGATATAAATAAGATCTAGATTCTATACTTAATTAGGTAATCATCAAGATAGACAAAATAAAAAGTATTCTGAAATATCACTCATATACGTAAGATAGGATTATTTCATTAGATGATAGGTAGGTATAGGAAATCTTCATAGTAACTATTGCAAGTAGGTAATTAGGTTTAGTTAGGAACTGTTTCAAAACGCTGCTGAAAAGAAAGGTTAATATGGAAACAACGTAAAAAGGGTTCTACCACTAGACGAGACGAGACGACACGGACGGACGAACGAACGATGCGGATGGCCAATATATATTCTATTTTATATCATTATTATATATCTATTTATATGTTTAGCATATATTATATCTATCTATTATTATATTTAGTTTATCTATTGTTAGGTTCAGAAATGAGACAACTCGGTTAATTAATCGACACACGTGTATTTGCACTCGTAGTTCATAGAGGACTGCCGTCCTTCCCCGCGTCTTCCCCTTGCACAGCGCTGGGATGACTACGGCGTAGTGCTGACCTCGTGACGTCATAGCGTAGCACCCAGCACCACACCATGCTCTACCTTTATTCTTACACTCGGCCATCCTGAGAAATAATACGACCTCGGATTATCAATTAATTTTTTTTTTAATATAATTGATACAGCTCACGAAATCACCCTGACATTTTTATACTGACTTTTTGGTTCACTATAAATGTAACTCTTTGTACTGAACTAATCTGGCTATAAACTGATCTTATTGATCCAGCCTGTATCATTACACCAATATCTGGTGCCCATAGTTAAACATTATCCACAATAGCTCTTGGTCCTTGATCTCAAACCTAACTGGTCTTAACCGAACTGGTCATAAGCCGAATCTAACTGATCTGGTTTACGAGATCACACCACTATTCTGGTACCGGCAATTAAATTTAATCCATAGTAGCCAATGGTTCATGATCTCAAACCTAACTGGTCTTAACCGAACTGGTCATAAACTGAATCTAACTGATCTAGTTTACGAGATCACGCCACTATTCTGGTACCGGCAATTAAATTCAATCCATAGTAGCCAATGGTTCATGATCTCAAACCTAACTGGTCTTAACCGAACTGGTCATAAACCAAATCTAACTGATCCAGCTTACGAGATCATACCTCTATCTATCTGTTACCAATAATTAATTAAACTTTACACACAATATGATTCATATGTCCATGATTCTTAGTCTCAAATCTAACTGTTCTCTTTTTAACTGCGCTGGTCATAATCATGATCCATTATAATCATATATTATTACGATATTGTCATAATTATTATTGTGACATAAAAACTGCCTGATTTTCACATAATTACTATTTGCGCTTTTGTTGATGTATCAAAAATAAAACTATGCTTACTTAAAGTTTCGACTCGTATTGTTTACCACTATTTATCAATTATGTGATTGAACAAGATGTAAAATATGCATGACAGAAACTAGCACTCCGCTAACCTGTTTCACTTCCTTTTTAAATCACTGGCAGAATCAGATTCTTCCTGAATCCTAAACAGTTTCATCTTATCGGCTGCAATGACGTTACAATACTTGCGTCTGCGTGATTGAACATGATAGCTGACATTTCCCAAAACCGTTATTATTTTATCCGTACCAGTATATTTGTCCACCAACTAACGAAAACTGTACGATTTACGTATTCCAACTAACGAAAACTGTACGATTTACGTATTCTACTTGACCATTTGCACGGGGACACGCTACCAATATGCTTTCTGTGTCTGTTAAACCAAACTCAAACTCATGTCAAACTCGCCATTTGATGACAAGTGACGACACTTTCCTCTGTCACTAACAATTCTAGCGGCACTGCCAAAGATTTTCTCGGGCAGAATTTACGTCTGCAATACATAATCTCCTTTAGTATTAGGGACTGGCTGGAGTCACGTGTATTTAGTGAATCCGTCTATTAAATTAATAATATCCGAATATTAAATTAATAAGTGCTACCGTTTGTTTGATTAACAAGATAGACCAAAGATATGATCAACGTACCGAAAATATACTACATTTGTCAATGGGGTTCAACTGACCTCTCTGTATCTCCGCAGGTCTTCTCTTTTTTTTACAAATTGTCTAGAAATGCAACTTTTCACTTTATTTTGTGACAAACTGTCTTAACTTTGCGACCAAAACTTCTTTCAAATAAGCCCTATAACTTTTTCATGATTCATATTAAAACTATTATCATTATGAAATACTTTTTTTTACCATACGCCACCTAACTGATTTAGGAATGACGATCTTTTTCGTACTATTCACTATTTTACACAACTATCATGTAGTAATCGTTCTTAGTTGTATCGCAGTGTGCACCGGCCTTAAGGCTAATATTCAGAAACGAATCTAAGCGTTCCATATGTCAAAATTCACTATTTATGTTCAAATTCATATTCAGACACGTTTGGAACATTGCTTAAACTTAGCGCAAGCTTTGCCAAGCGTAAGTCCTCAAATCGGCGACTTTAGCTGCTCTCAAAACAGAAGTGGCGCCACCAAATGGTAACGGTAGTAACCGTATTAACCAAACGTTGAAATGTCACACTTGACAACTAAAATTATTATAATATATTAATTTATAATTATTATAATATTTAATATCATTTATTTTAATATCAAAATAGATCCATACCATAAATGTTGCTGTTTCACTCACTCCAGTGACTTTTTGTATATCGCTATCTCTGTTATATTGGTATTCATACATAAGTGATAAAACCGGTAAATGTTTCGGTGAGAATATTAAAAATTGAACAGCCATAGATAACAGAGCGTGATCTTAGCTTAGACCTTACGCGAACTTTGTTTCTGAAAACGAATGTGATTGAGCGGCTTAGCTGAGGCTTTGCTAAGACTGTTCTTAGATCGTTTTACGGTGTTGTCTCTGAGTATTACCCTAAGATCCTCTATTAAAGCATTTACCTTTGGGTCCATATCTTGTCCAGCAATAACACAATTGCCAAAACAGGCCTAGATGCCAACATTGATTTAATGTCATTGAAAGAGTCTTTTGAGCTCTTTCCTATCGCCACAGCTCTTCCCTTTTCAGCAATACAGTTAAGGGACGCACTTTTAAAGCAAGCGATCGTTCTCTCAAAATATCTCGCTAACCCAATAAATTATCTTAATTTATGAAATAAGTACGTGGCGTTTGAAAACGCTCAACAGACTCTTAGTTTTCTAGAGGAGGGACGTATTTCACCATTCGTTATATCGAAATCGAAGTACTCAATCTGAGTTTTTAGAAATGCACATTTTGCTTTACGTAATGTTAGCCCTGTTTTCTTCGGTATCAGTTTCAATATGGATTCAAGTCTTTCCAATCCTTAAGAAACAGTCGAATAACGGCATCTAAGAACGCTTCGCGAATTTTATTCTTATGTCTCCTAGCAGCTGATTTAAAGCCCACTGATAATTTTAAGCTAAACAGATGGAGCTATACCAAACGGTATATATTATTGATATTGGCCAAACTTTCGGATATCCGATTGTACTCTTGATAATAGAGCAAACAACAAGGGTGCCGAAATACTTTTAACTTGTAAAACAATGATCATAATGTTTAAAAATAATAATTCTAGACGTTTTTGTCCTCTCCCAATAAATAAGTAAGCATTCAATCCAGTAGTGACCTACTGTGCTCTAGCTATACATTTGTTTCCATAAATAGTCAATGGTAACTATGGTGAGTGGCTATGCCTAGCAACATTAATTTCACAAATGCTATCATGCAACGGCACCGGAAATCCGAGTACCCCTCTTCACCGGGTTCGTTACGAATATCTTACAGACATACTGTATCCGATGCAGTCATTATCTTCTACTGGTATGCTTGCTAAAACTTTGTTATGGCCATGATACAGAATTATATCGCAGACAACCAATAACATCAATACCTTATCAACAGACGAAATTTTATTAGCCAGATGTCTGAACGCAAGCATTTCTAATAATTAATTCTTCCCAAGTTTTCGTAACAAAAATATTAGAGAGTTCAGTGAACAGCCGGTCTATTATCAAATCTGTGTCCTGCAATTCATCGTCAAATACTAGCATTAGTACGGTGGCTGAAGCTTCGCCCAAAGCCACGTACGCTGACAATTTGCCTACACGGAGTTACAAGTCTACTACCATAAGGACGAATATGGCGGGAAGTCCCATGAATATACGCTAGCTTGTTGTTGCCGCGCTCCTAATGATTGCATTGCAAGCGCTACCAACTATATTGACATATAAGCCGTCAGTGACACATGATTAATAATAGCATTTTCGTGATTCTTTTCTTTACTTTCTCTCATTCGCATCTATCTACGAGTATATCTGATATTCTAAATAACTTAACTTTAGAAGGTTTGTCACTTGACACGTTCTTCACACTATAACAATGCGCCCCATCGTGGCCCCACCGGTTACAATTAGAGCACTGTTTATTCTCTTTACAGTCATTCATTGTGTGACCAAATTTTAAACAACGTTCACAGCGCGGTGTATCCGTTTTAGTACACTGGTAAGCAAAGTGACCCTTCACGCCACACTTATAACAAGAACCGTCATCCCGCTGTTTAGGAGTTCGGGCGGCTCGAGCTTTGTTTACATTAGGTACGTCGCTGACCTTATTCTGATAAGCAACACTAGTGTCGCCCGCAGCATCGGTTAAATATTGCCTTTAACAATGAATTGTTCAACGTATAAATAATCACATCCGTGACAACGTGATCTGGCTGATCACATTGTTTTCCGAGAGAAAGTTTTTTATAGTAGAAGTCTAAAACACTTTCATTATTTGCACGTTGAACAGTAACAAAATCGTACAATTTAGAGGCTATACCACGACCTTCGGGGAAATTATTTGCAAGTTCAGTCTTCCATTCTAGCCAACTGATGTCTATTTCTTGTAGGGAATCGAACCACAACCGCGCATTCCCAGACAGCTTAAATGTCATAAGATGAATCAAAAAGCGTTCATCCCAACTAAATATCTTAGCCAAAGATTCTAAACGTTTTATCCAAACTTGTGCGGACATATTGTCTCTTTCGATATTACTTGAAAAACTGGGTATACTTTCCGACCCTGATAATAATTTGTTTACATCACCTTGATTTGACGACCAAACCATGGGCCCGACCGTGCTCAGTCTAGGCGCTTCCATGACCTTCGGTGCGCTCTGCACCGCTCGCGCTGATGCCGCACCCTCAGCACCGCACGCGCTCTGCGTGGCTGGCGGCACCGGCGCGGTCTGCACCGCTCGCGCAGACGCCGCACCCTCAGCATCGCAGGCGCTCTGCGTGGCTGGCGGCACCGGCGCGGTCTGCACCGCTCGCGCAGACGCCGCACCCTCAGCATCGCAGGCGCTCTGCGTGGCTGGCGGCACCGGCGCGGTCTGCACCGCTCGCGCAGACGCCGCACCCTCAGCATCGCAGGCGCTCTGCGTGGCTGGCGGCACCGGCGCGGTCTGCACCACCCGCGCTGACGCCGCACCCTCAGCATCGCAGGCGCTCTGCGTGGCTGGCGGCACCGGTGCTGGTGTAGCCGGTGCATTCCGTAACGCTCGCGTTGATATCGCCCGCCGCGGCGATGAGCACGACGAATGTTGTAGAATCGGTGAATCATCACGCGTCTGGCTGCTCCGCGGCAGCAGTGAAGGCATTCTGCCGTGACGTGTCTCGCTTCTTCCACTGATAGGACTTTGGTGACCAGGTTGCCTCGATCCTATCAGACTTTGGAGCATCCATTCTAAGCTGTCTAGTCTTGACTTCGAGTCAATTCTTCTTCATTTTGATCGCCGCGCGTCACGATACCGCTTTCAGGAAGCGATACGAGATCGGTGCGTACGACGATGCCGCTCTCGCGAATATCTCTCCATTTTCTTGTGGGACGGGTTATCCTTTCTTTGGGATGCGAAGATTCGCCACATCCCACTTCTGAACTGTTAGGTTCAGAAATGAGACAACTCGGTTAATTAATCGACACACGTGTATTTGCACTCGTAGTTCATAGAGGACTGCCGTCCTTCCCCGCGTCTTCCCCTTGCACAGCGCTGGGATGACTACGGCGTAGTGCTGACCTCGTGACGTCATAGCGTAGCACCCAGCACCACACCATGCTCTACCTTTATTCTTACACTATATACGTTTAAGTGATAGCAGCAGTGTTATCACAATTTAGTACCGTGAAAGAGGATAGTAGTTAGGGTTAGTAAAGTAAGTTAGGGTTAAAAGGGTAGGGTTATTACAGTGGTAGGTAAATAATTTACTATATATAACAAAAGAAAAAGTTGTGTAGATTGAAAAAGCCACCAGAGGCCAGCATCACAATGATAATAGAAAAATAAGATTGACAGCCAGAATTTTCCACACAATTTGCCAAAGTAGCTTTCAAGCCCAGTACTCATGGCATTGTGAATGAAGCTGTAGCAATGAAAAAATATGAGTAAGGCACTGGTTTAGTCATGGAGAAATGTGGTTTCCATATTTCACAGGAAGTACCATATTTGGGTGTATCTCCTGATGTGCTTTTGGGACCCAAAACTACCTATGTGATGAAAATGGTATTATGAAATTAAAAAAGGACAACATATACTACCAAATTCAAGATGTAACAAACAAAAAATTCCGCAATTTAATTGTGTATACTTTTTAATCATTAAAAGTATTTTTTATATAGCGAAGTGATAAATTAATGAAAAAGCTGGAATATTTTTAATTTCATTAGTATTTTAAAAGGGCATTTTTAGAGAAGGTTAATAAAACCTTAAACCTTGTAATAACAAGAACTATGTCGAATTAATAAAAATATAAAACAACTAACGTCTTCTTATTTATTAATCATGTTATAATTTTTTCTCTAAACTTCATCTGCATCAGCATTGCACAAACAAACATTATTTTTGATCCTAATATAATAAGGAATGTGGAATATAATAATTCTGATTTTAATATATAAATGTTGAAGACCAATGA
Source organism: Crocallis elinguaria (assembly GCA_907269065.1). NCBI lineage: Eukaryota > Metazoa > Arthropoda > Insecta > Lepidoptera > Geometridae > Crocallis > Crocallis elinguaria. The sequence continues at coordinate 9,924,228 of OU026076.1, forward strand.
TACGCTTAAGCCCCGTATTCATGGTAAACATTTGTTTAGCAACAAAGTTGAATCAACGTGTTGCGGAGTTGCTGTCAAGATGTTGCTGGCAACACTGCGTGTTGCAGAGTTGATAGCGTCATGTTGACAAGCTCTCGCCCGACAAGCGTAAACATCAGTTAAGCGACAATTGTTGACGTGTGTGAACGTGTTTGCATAAGTTTATAAATATGGCAGTAGTGTGGAGCAATGATAAAATAATGCAACTAATAGAATTATTTCAATCAAAACCATTATTATGACATTCTTCTATAAAAGAATACAAAGATAGAAACAAAAAGAACGATGCATTCGAAGAAATTTCTCAAGCCCTAAATATACCCAAAAAAGATGTGGAAACTAAAATACATGTACTGCGTACTCAATTTACTAGAGAGAAAAAAAGTTGTCGGCAAAAAAAACTACAGGCAGCGGCGCAATATAAAAATGTAAATGGATTTATTACGAGCCATTGGAAATTTTGTTATATGGTGCAAGTTGTTTAATTGTTGTTGTGTATAATTTGTATTGTACTATTGTCTGTAAAATTATTACAATTACGCTACATTATTTTGCCATGGAACACTTCCCTCTGGAGTTATAAAGTAATCGGCAAACTGTTCTCTAATACAAAAAGCGGATTGTAATGCAGGCCTGCCCCGTCTTTGCAAATCAATCATAGGAAACGAACCTAGTTCCCTTCGCCATGAACCTTCTAATAGGTTACCTTCAGAGTCTTCAAAATCAAAAGTTTGTGGAGGTGTATATATGGATCCGGAAACTGTGTTACGCCTTAAGAAGTTATGTAAATATACACAAGCAATTACTACGAGTTCACAATTGGCTGGTTTTAACGGAATAGGTTTAGTGAATACACGGAACACCACACATAAAATGACAAAAACATTTTCTATAATCCTCCTAGCTCTTGATAGTCTGTAATTGAATATACGCTTTTTGTTCCCACGTTCATGAATGCCGGGATATGGTTTCATGAATCCTCCCTCCGTTAGCGCGAAAGCACTGTCACCTACAATAACATATGGAATTTCTGGTCCACCTTGTGTTATTGGTTCAGGACGTGGCAGTTTAAGTGAGTTTTCTAACAATGCATTATAAAACGGTGTTTCCTGAAATATTCCACTGTCGGACGACCGTCCCTTAGCTCCATAATTTGCGTATATAAAGTTATAATTGCCATCTGCAATTGCCAGAAGTACCATGGTGAACTGATTTTTGTAATTGTAGTATTCACTTCCAGAATTATTTGGCGCCACAATCAAAACGTGTTTCCCATCAATGGCTCCAATGCAATGTGGAAAATTCCATCGTATTTCGAATTCACGACTTATTTGTTTCCATTCCTTCTCCGAACTTGGAACCTACAAATATAAAAAATAATAATAAGATGATAATTTACAGGTAGATGAAAACAATGCACTTGAAAGTGGTATGGAGTTAGAGCCATCTCAATCACCAAGTCTTACATCGAATGCTACAACATCTACATCTTCGAGGAAAAGAAATAAAACAGATGAATCAAGTGAAATATTAGAGGTTTTGAAAAGTGCGAAAAAAAAGATGGATGAAAAAGAGAAGAAGGATACACATTTGATATTTATGGTGAATATATTGCTGCTGAATTAAGAAGTGTTAAAGATGACCAAGCCGTGACACAGGCAAAGTACCATATTAATAATATACTGTATGAATTAAAAATGGGACGATATAATACATATGGATATCAAACGGCATCTCTCATCCATCATCAACACCAAATAATGTCCAGGAAACAGAAATAGGGGAAATTGAGAGACAGGAAACAAATAGACTAGATGCAATACAAGACGAAACAGAAGATTCGGCTAGGTATACTAAACTTAGTTAACTATCTCAGTAATGAATCAACACAATAGCATATACTGTTTGTTTTGTATTTTTTTATTATTAAAATACTTGATTACACAAATAGTGATCTTGTACCTACCTTGACATATCCTGATAGTGAGTTAATAAGTTCTTGACATATATCTGGTATGATTTTGCTAATCAATTGTTTTGATACTCTGAATGTGTATGAAAGAGAACTGTATGAATCTCCAGTTGCAAGATACCGTAATGTAATAGCCAGCCTCGTTTGAGGTGAAACTGGCTGACGAATATTTGTTTCCCTTTTGGCTATTGATGGACCAATCGTTTCCAGAATATGTTCGAAATCACTTTTCGACATTCTCGTAAAGTTACCAAATGATCCATCTCCCATTCTGAGGTCACTCATCAAATTTCCTCTTAGCAAAAGATAGTTTCGAATCCACCATCTTTTTCTCTTTTTTTTATTAGAAATCCTTTACATTAGATATAGAGAACACAACAACACTACCTCCTTGGGCAACATTTTAACGCAGACTGGCGTGTGGACAACCTGTATTGATTTAAACATAGTTGCTAGCAACATTCTCGCCGCTCACCAACAATGTTGATCAACTGTTCCTAAACAAATGTTTACCATGAATACGGGGCTTTAATGTGAACACATTTTACTTCCAAGCTTACGGTCTTGCATTATACAAAGACCAGGTAATTGGGATTCCCCTCTTAAAAAAGCAGGAATATTAATTTTTGTGTTTTTCTGTGCAAAAATATCCTGCACATCCCTGTCGGCCATAACTGAATCTCCGTCATCACATTTTTGTAGTAGATCACTCCTCTGAATTAATATTGTAGAGTTGTAGACAAAAATCTTTCTTAAACTGCTCTGGCATATTATACTGTACTTACTAGATTTTTGATGGGCCATGATACGTCTACACATGACCAAACTTTGACAGCGTGGCGCTGCAATGGCGACATTAAATTAACACTTAATTTAATGTCGTCAACCCGGTTTCAAGTTTTCAAGTTTTGGAAATATAGTTGATTATTATTAAACATTATTATTTATCTAATTATCCAGACGTTGTTGAAACAACCTGTACACATACAACGTTGAAATGTTGACATCATCTGCTAGAGTCAGGAGAATAACAGTGCATCAATCAATTTAAACCGAAAAAGGAATACTGTTAGCATGAGACACTTGTTCGTGAATAGTGCCAGAAAGAGATAGCTCCGCCCTTTGCTTTGTCGGCAAGCTGCGCCGCCGCCGCTTTTTCCTTAGTGCTTAGTCCTTAGGGCAGAATGTATTTATATTTTGAGTATGTATTTACAAAAAATAAACAGTCATCTGGTTACCATAATACAAGCTTTACTTAGTTTGGGACTAGGCTTTGTGTGAAAGGTCTACAATAATTTGTTACACATTTCAACTTTACAGAGCAAATTGGCTGTCTGTACTTTTATTTTAGTCCAGAGCGATATTTTGAGATCAATCTCAACGGTGGATAATCTCATGTGCGTCCGTACCGTTTATTTACGAATAATGATGATCACTTCAACACTTCATTTCAATGAAGAACTTTCCACTAAATGAATTCAAAGAATTATAGGCAAAGATGCCGTGCGCGCGTGCGGGTAGCGCTTCGTAGCGGTTCATCCGCGTGTTCTATGACGTTAGGTTTTGCGATGTTCTTGAAAGACGTAGTGTGGACCGCGCGGGTGAAGTGCGCTTGACTCCACCCATTCGAGCAAGGTCCTTGGCGCGTATAACGTCCTTAAATTGTTGTACACACCTATGTGCCAATGAATTTTAATTTATTACGGAACGGACCTTATTGTTTTTTAATTTAAATGAGAAGCCAAAACAATATTGTGCAATTTCAGATTGGACTATAAGTAAAAAAGAAGTTAATGGCCCAATTAAAAAAAAAACAAAATGCACACTAGCATCTTTAAAAAAGAGTGCAAAGTTGGTAGTCGATATTGCCTCGCCTTGGTTCTTGGTTCTTGGTCCAATTTCAAACCAAAAGAAAAAATGCAGGGACAACGTTGGACAAATAAAAAGCAAAATATCGGCAACAGCCATATTTAAACGGTCAGCAAAGACTTGTAAATATAAGCCACATTATACCATTACCAAATGTAAAAATCCTGAAAATGTTATGAAAAAAATCCCCGTTACAACAGGAATAAATGATGCTGTAATAAATCAACTAAAGAAAATTTCAAAAACAAAACTGAAATAGAAAATACTGGTCGTTAACGGGCTAAATGCCTTTATTAACTAGCTAATACATAAATAAACACTATATCTAACCTAGCTAGCCACAAAAACAGTTGAATAATCTAGAAGCCCAAGTAGGCCTATAGATAATCCAAATGTTCTAGCCCACTACCAGTTGGAAGCATACCCAGCATGCTGGCGGCATTGCCTCGTTGAACCGCAATGCTGATCCGTTGAGCCAAATAGGTACCAGCATTTTGGTTAGGCGTCGCATCAATCAAACGCTCTGACAAAATTTTGAAAATATGAGCTCACGGACCCAATTTTTCAACACCAACGTCGTTTGTGTTTTGGTGAAATATCATTAATACCTTGCTTATTATATGATGAAACAAATGATGAAGTATAAGGTTTTGAAGATTTCAGGAGTGAGGGGTTCAATAAAGTACTAGACAAAGCGTTGGTTTTTATGGTGCAAGGACTTTACAAAAAATTCAAACAGCCTCTCTACTTTTATTTTGTTAAAGGTACAGTGTCATCACAGAGATTGTCTGCGCTAATAAAAGAAAATATAAATGCAATCCATGGTACTGGACGTCGCGTGATGACCGCAGTGTGCGACCAAGGTCGTACAAATATAGGTGCACTAAAAATCTTAACTGGCAGCCATGAAAAAAACTACTTTCGGTGCAATAAAAAAAAAAGGATTTTTTATTATGTAGGTATGACATCCCGCACCTCTTTAAATCTGTGCGATATAATTTTATAAACAATGGACAAATTATAATGAATGGTAGAAAATCTCAGTGGAAACAGATGTTTCCACTGAGATTTTCTACCATTACAACACACAGTGGTAGCACAAAGTGGAAGAACATTATCCGGCTCTACTATGCCTCAGCAAGATTACGAAGACTCATATACTGCCAAAATACAGAAGAAAAATGCGAGGGAAATACGCCGCTCAGGTGTTAAGCATGACAGTATCTGCTGTACTAAAACTATTATCTGAGGCGGAAAAAGAGGAAACTTGTGCCAAAGAAATGATGGATGCAGCATTAGTCATTGATTGATTGTCTCTTTGACTTCACCAATGGGCCCTCGGGCGAAATGATAAAAAAAATATCTTGTAAATTGTTTTAAAAAAGCGACGAACCGACTTCAGTGACAAACTAAAGAACCGGTTTTGATGAAATTTCTATGGGTCCAATCTGAAAGTTCCTATCAAATAAAATAATAATTTTCCAAATCGGTTTATAAATTGCCGACATCTGAGGTAACAAACATAAAAAAAACCCGACGAATTGATAACCTACTCCTTTTTTGGAAGTCGGTTAAAAAATGCAGTCATGCGCCGAGCAGTATCCAAAATAAGATTTTTTTAAAATGATAGCTAAGAAGCTAGAAATGTCAGATGTGTTCAGGTCTACCTAACAACATTAAATACACTTCAAGATTTATGGAACGAAGTCGCGAAATTGGGCTTTACGTTCCTAAACTTACGGCAGTTAAACCAGGATGCACTAGATTCTAGTGACTAGAAAATTTATTGGGGCTTGTGAGACAACACAGCCCAACAAACAAACGCGTGACTTGCTCAGGATTTATTACAGCCATAAAAACATCAATATTATCAAATTTATCTGCTAGTTATAGCAGAAATGCCAATTGTGAAAAGGACAATATACCACTTACTCACAGGCTTGAACGAAATAGTATTTCCTGGAAAAAATACGAATATTCGCAATATGATGACACCAAAGAAGATGAGAATTTATGTCCAAAATGTGAAAATGAATATCCAGTTTTAAGTTTATCAGAAGAAGACATTGAAAAAGCTGAACCACTGACTGAAATTGATCTACAGCCAGTGGTATATGTTAGTGGCTATATATTATAGCATATACACTAAAAAATCAATCTTGTAATGAATGTCAAATTGCATTGACAAATAAAACAACAGAAAATAATAAAGTATATGCTTATACTAGTCTACGTGAGTGGTGGAAAAGACAAGCAGTCATTAACATATCCTTCCGTTGCTCGTTGCCACAAAATGGAGACGGCTGTAAATATTTTTAATGACGAAATAAAATAAAGCATACCATATGCAAACGCTTAGCAAAGCTACTGATACGACGACAATGCTACCGCATCAAGCAGACCTACAGAACACAATAAGACAACATAAAAATCGCTAATAAAATAGCAGAATAGATGTTTAAAGATAACTGTAAACATCTATGCTCTTATTTGCTTGTATTTTGTGTATATTCATACACAAAACAGAAATTTCTAATAGTTTTACTTATTTATTTGAATAAATAGAATATTCACAACACAAATAGAAATTTCACAATAGAAGTAAGTTAGACACGTCTTAAATCAAGGCCTAGACAGTGTCTAAAAGATGATAGTCTAAAATGATCAGAAATTTCACAACAGAATTGAGTCAGATAACGGTTAGACACTCCTTAAATCAAGGTTTGTGGTTGTTCATATTTACACACGCTAAGGCATGTTTTACCCTAACCGCATGTTTAGGGAGTTTTGAATATTTTTGTGGTAAGACCGGGTATGTATTATAGCGGAGTATAATAGTATTTTTGGAGTTTGTAACTCATCAAATTGTAAGGTGATGTTTTGTGTATTTGATTTCAGACTAGTCTAATTTTATCATGATTCTATTTAATAACAATGTGCCTATACTACGAATAAAATCAGAATTAACGGGGTATTTACCATTTATATTATTTGTATTGAGTTCCCGATATTTCGGCGCTGTTGCAAGCGCCATGATAACTGAAGAACTGCGGGTGGATGATAATAATTAGGTGCAGACGTAGCGATGTACCCTCTTCCTCATTCGTTTATGACGCGTATCATTACAGCCGTACACATTATCCACTCGGAACGGGGAATTTAATCAAAATGCCGCCCTTTGCGATAAGGATGTATCGTGAAAGATATGGCGAAACGAGACAATGCCCTACAAATCCTCGAACTAATAGTAGGTGCTCTTCAGCGCATCCGTGAAAACCAGCCAGCGGATCCTATGTCTCAACGCCCAGATCGACCGCCTATACGGGAAATGCCCCTCGGAGAAGACTAGATGAAAATGTACTACAATACTTTGAAGACCAACCCACAGCATATTAAAGCGGGAAAAATATCATCCATCAAATTTAGATAGGTGAATGCACTATTACAACATGATAAGCCTATTAGAATCAATAACTGTAAGTGTTTATTAGGAAAAATTGAAGAGGACAGTGGGTTTCTTTCTCAGATTTATTGGACTGGTGAAAGCCCATTTACCAGAAATGGCATGTGAAACCAACATAACTAGCACCACATGGCCCTTCAAAATTCCTACGTCTGGCGAGAGTCAGCCCATCAATAATTATATTTTTATGTATTAATAATTTCATTAGATATTGTATTGAATTGATTGTTATTGGATTATTATTACCTACTTACTTTAATTTAATATATGATGAATGTATATATGATTCTTTGCTGATCGATATAAATTATTATTATTATTAATACACATTTTCTGAAAATGTATGGGCCGACATTCACGGTGACGACATAATCGGACTAGTATTCATTAAACGGGGAAATATTTGTGGACCTTCTAGACGATACGGTGTCAGAGTACACCGAAAATCCACCGATACCAACGAATGTGAAATCAATTAGACGGGGCGCGCCTGCCACATTCCGTAACAGCGGCCAGGCAGCGGTTAAAAGAAATGTTTGGTGAACAGTGGATTGGAAAATTAAGCCCTCATAGATGGCCAGCAAGATCGCCAGATCTCAGACACCCTCGATTTTTTTTGTGGGGCTTTGTAAAAGACGAAATGTACACAGATACTATTCACTCGGTGGAAGAACTACGCCTTCGAGTTACTAACGCTTTTATGAAATTGAGGGCAATGGTTGTGGTTGGAAACGTTTTGGCGAAAGTGAGGGCGAATATGCAATGCCGATTATACCTTAGAAATAGAAAGTGTTAACTATTTCTTAGAACAGGCTATTTAAAAGACTTATAAAATGTATTATAAACTCGTAATATTTCGGATAATCAAACACAGATATTATACAATGCAAAGGTATCAAGTCTAAAATTACTATGTAACACACTAAAACGCAAAAATAAGAACAAGATCAAACGCGTCCGGCGGTGGCTCGAGCAATGGGACCCGTCGGCCGTCATTTTTCTGGCTCCTTCGTTCTTTTTTTCTTCACCGAAAACCACCCGTAGTAGCTTCACTCGGTGTTGCCAACAAAAGATTGAAAATAATAACTAGATAGGGCGCAATCGTACCAATTAAGGATCCTATTACTTTTACCGATATACCCCACAAGTCTTCGGTGTTCACATAACATTATAAAAATATATTTCATAAAGTCTTCGGTGTTTTTCATATCGGTAGATTTAAAAGCTTTTTTGATACTAAGGGTTGTTATTAACGAAAACTAAAATCAGGAATTATGTTTGAAAACCTATTTTGCAAATGCATGTCTGCTTTTGCAGAAGAAGAGTCCTGTGATTTAGTATCCTCCAATGGTATATTTGTAAAAACTTATTAAACTCATTGGCTACATCAAGTTGGTCGGAAACTACTTTATTATTGTTCAGAAGACGCTACCAATTGAACAAACAGTGAACACTCGATATGCTGGTTACAGACATAAACAGTACACAGGTAACCTATATCCTACCTAAGGTTTCCGGCATTGAAGCGCGGCATTCGGGCACCAATCACTGCGATCCTCGGCTGTAAGTTCGCGACGCTCAGCGATAAGTACTCCGCCCCCCAACGTTTACTCAGCTTTTTATAATCACGGTCACGTCTCCACACAAAGTACCGGTGGCCGTCGAACAGTTCACTGTCACGAATACCTTCAAGTAACCATGTCTCCGTTAAACATACATTCAGTCAAAAAAGTATCGGGAATGGATGGTTTATGTATGGTTCTAAACTCAATTTATTGTTTTTTTTTTGTTGTTGTTAGATTGGCACAAAGGTTTTTATTTTGGCGCGGAGTTTGAGTGTTTAAATGGCCAAGTCTTCTGTGCCAAATATTTACTGGCGCAGAAACAGCAGCAACATTAACGCTTTGTGATCCCTGTCTGTTACACGGGGCATAGAAGAACACACTTGCGTAAACTTACATACATTATTCCTTTCCTTACTGACTTTGACATTCAATTTAAAAATGCCATTTACAAGAGCAGCAGTAGCTAAAAGTTTGCCATTCAGAAAAGCCTTGTTGTGTCAACCTACGTACTTACTTACGATTTTTGAGTGTTTCGAATCCAAGTTACTGTTCGTTTTGCCAGATAAAGGGGGTGTCCTTTTTTTACAAGAGAGGTTAAAGGTTTTTGGGCGACCTCCGCATCTCACAATTGAAGATATACGGGGTTGCAATCCGATAGTGAAATGATAGAGGGCGAGATCTTCCATAGCTGATATACGATCTGGCAGATCTTTTGAAAGCGTGATTTCTGTTAGCAATTGCGGGAGGCAGGTTTCGGTTTGGCAAGTTTCGATTTTTAAGGCAAAAGCGCTCACATTTTCTTGCGGGCCCTGCTTGCTTTCTTGGAGTTCAGTCAAAAGGTGAGCCTTTTGACTCTTAAGTAATGCATCCTCTCTCAGAATAAACGCCCTACACCCCAGATTGCGAGGGTTGCCAAAAAAGGTAATCAATCTAACTACGAAGGGATTTGATGAGTTCAAATTATCAGCACTGATACGCAGAACTCCTCGAATAACTCTAAAGGAATTAATAGAGTATGTTATGACTCAGACAGAACAGTGGAAAACATTCAACAACTTATACAAAAATCACATTATCACAATTTACTATGAAAGAGTTCAAGGTTTCTCTGCTACCTTCATAAGTATTAATTAACTTAAAAAGGATATTCAGGTCTATTTCTATAGCTGGTGGATTTAGTACTGGATAGCTGTGGAATTCTTGGAAATATTACTGGTGAATTGTCACATTGCTAGTGCACAGGCATATCCAGGTGTTTGTAGTCATCTGTGGTAGTAGACATCATGTACTAAATGGATTCGGCGAAATATAGAATGTTTATAGTGTACTAAGTAGACTCAGTGTGCGTAGGCGGTGAGGAGAGCGATAAGCATCGCTGGGACTGTCCTTGGCGCTATTTAACAGAGGTACGTAAGCCAAATGTCCCATACAAACGAACTTCCCTGTTCATTTGAAAATTACAGGTCAGATTTAAATGAAATTTTGCACGTATAAGCGGATAAGCAGTATCTAGGGGCAAAATGTGTTCGTTTTGGTTCAAACACCACTAAAATCAAATTAGAGCGAAGTGAATTTTCAATATTTCCACCACTAAAACGACTCGTTTTGAACTGATTATTTTCATATAATAAACTCGTTCAATCAAAAAACTTTTGCACATTACCCCTCGGTAATATAGTCAACTTTAAAAATAATACATAATAATTGAAATAGATTATGTCCATTCAAAATGAAAAAGGAACTTCGAAAAGTTATCAAAAAAATGTAAAATATTGTCGACATTTTGCAACCGCTTCGTCACACGCGGGGTGAGGTAAAGGGGAGACGCAGTGAGGCTACGGAAACTCCCGAGTCCCGACAATTGCCAGTTACAAGTGAAACAGGAACAATATTTACCGCTCGGCGCTAGGCCCATCGCGGAGTTGGGCGAGTCATACGTACCCTTCTTAAGCGATGTTTTAAGAATTATTTTTAGGACACGCACTTCACCTAATTTTATTTGCTTTATTTCACTTTCACTAGTCGCGCACTGGTTAATTTAAGGCACGTAAACTTTAATACTTTGTTTTAGAATAATGTGGTATTTTTCAATTTTCATGATTTTTCACAGTTTTCCACTGTTTTTCACTTATCCGCGATCTTCGGAGACGGAACCGAGGGACCGTTCCAGATCCCCTTTAGCTGCCACCAAATATTAAACGGGTTTTCCCGAAATCGTTTTTAAAAAAAGACAATTTTCCGAACTGGAAAGTTTATTAGGAAATAGTAGGAAAATAATAGATTTTTAGATTTTGGAAGATGTATGGCTCGTATGAGAAATGAGACGAGACTGACTCTTCCCAGTAGGCAGTACAATAGCTGGAAAGTCCTAGTCAGCATTTTTCAGCCTTAGCTTTTAAAGTTGTTAACTAAACAGGGTCATAACAACACGCTAGCCACGTTCCTCTGGGCACATAACCTCTTGAGGATTGGAATCTAATAGCAGGGTGCCAGCCAACATATCCAAACAGCGTTTTCAATCACACAGGTTTATTGTACCACAAAAATGGCCGGCCCTACCGGAGGATGGCAGATAGAGCAAATCGGAAAGAAAAAGGCGTGTTATCAACACTACATTGACAGTTTACAATGATATTGAATGCGGCATATTAAATTTTATTTATTTATCCAACACTTAATTAAGCCTGTCTATTTAGAAAAAATAATCTAATTTGTTTTATTTAACTATCAAAGTCTGTCGGTATCACTTGCCACTACCCATTAATTGGTACCCTGTTTCCTCGGTAGTATCATAATAATTTGAGACTAATAATTACGTACGTTGTTCCTTCGTAGTTATTTGCAACAATTCCACGTGGTATTGTTTAAAAACCTTATCCAGTAGGTAGTCTTCAATGCATTTTAGGCGTACCTTTAATAAGCAAGTGTTTTTCTCATCCTTGGACATTTCTTGAAATTGTCATGTGCCTTGTTTATAAGGTAATATAAATCCTCCATATTTGACAATGGTATGATTTCTACATATGCGCCATACAAATCTCCGCAGAAACTTCGTCTTGTAGGTCGTAGGTGACGTCAGGCTCACCATAAAAGTGCCAGCTCATTGCGTGGGATGTTCAAGACCATTTCGGCGTCTTGGATGAATCCGATCCCTAATAATGCGCGTGCCTTCCGAGATTCCGGAAATATGATAAATGTGGTGGGTACCACACTGTTACACAGGGTAATAGGTAGTCTTACCGTCAACACATCTCGCTGTGTTTTCCCACCGTCAGCCAGCGTCACCATCATTTGCTGCTGATTAAATTGAAACTCGAGTTTTCGTAGGCACTGGTATAGGTCGTAGGATGCAACGCTGGTTTTTGCACAAAATTCACGAAAGCCGTTCCGCGATCTTACCCACTCCGATTTCAATACCCTTGGGCCTTGGACGAACGTCCGTTTTTATATTTATGGCACAGAAACTGATATCTGGTTTATCAGTGATGATCTGAGGTTTCTTGGTACATGTTAGACATTTTGATCTCACTACCCCTGGGGTACTACATCCGTAGCAAGAAAATTCGGTTGCGACGGTGAAGGGGCTTGCGTTCCAGAAGCTGATACTGTCGGCTTGTTATGTGAATCAGTTAGTGTAGATCTGCTACCGCTTGGAAAACCATCTTCTGCTTTGAGTTTCTTTCGACGTGTTTCGGTGGCATATCCCGGGAATCGGCAGTATCCACATCTCATCTTTTTATTCAATACCACGGCCTCTTTCGGATTTTCTTTTTATTTTAGCTGCGTGTTCTGAGGATTTTTTTCAACACTTAACTTCTCTATTTCTCTAGCAGCCTTCAGCGGGGCGTCGTAGGTAGCTACCGAATCCCTTGACATTTTCAAACGAATATTGTAGCTAATACCTCCGTAGATCATGTCAAGCTGTTGGATTTCTGTGTGTGCTGGTTTGTTTGGGTAGCTGTGCAAAAAGAGCTCCTCTTTTCATGGCTACTAACACCTCTGTCAGGTCGTTTTCTTCCTGCTTGATACCTATTTCCTGGTATATGAGGAAAGCCGGCCTCTTCGGAGCAAAGGCGTGGCGGACTCTTTCCTTGAACTCTGCCCATGTTGTGACCTGCTCTTTAATGCCATTCCACCATATGGCTGCTTCCTCATTCAAAATCAACGGCACACTTTTGATGGCTTCCTCATCATTTATTGCTTCTACCGATTTATAAACACTCGCTGCTGTTAGGAGACTTCTACTGTCTCAGTATTCCTGGTACCACTAAACGACATCTTGTACGCGGCAAATGATCCATGACGCTATGTGCTAAAACATTAGCACCTTTAGTAAAAACAACGATTTTCATAATTTTAACACTAGACTCAAGAATAAATTACTTGTACATTACATTTAATATTGAAAACTATCCATTAATTAGGTTCATGTAAAACATGCCATAAATCACATAATACGTTGCTCCATTTAAATGAACCATCCAGTTCACAACATACAGTTCAACCTGATAGTACACCCACGCCTGTCATGTCGCGTCATCATACCGCTGGCAGCAGCAGTGCGGTGCTCTGTGCCGCGCAGCCAGAGATTCATTCGCCATCCATAGCCGAGTCACAGAACAATGTAGTTCTTTCATCCACTCATAATCAATGTGTGGTATTGCTGTCAACAGCACTCATTCAAATCAATGACCACGATGGTCACAAACATACAGTTCTTGCGTTGTTAGGTAATGGAAGCACGTCGAGCTTCATAACAGAAAGCTTACGTGATAAACTCAGATTGTCAATCGCCTCGACCTCGACATTAGTTGAAGGATTGAACAATCAATTCATGCATATCCAAACGTTGTGATGTCATTATATCATCACTAATCAATTCGTATACAGAAAACGTGAATTGTTTTGTTGTCCCATGCATTACGCAATTGTTACCGACTACGAGAATCGATTACACAAAATTAGACATACCCCAGGATATTACATTAGCGGATCCTTCATTCCACACCCCGTCCCAAGTCGACATGTTGCTTGGAGCGGACTTATTTTGGGACGTGTTGTTGTCTAATAATATCTGTTTAGGTAAAAAGAAACCTACATTAAGCGAGACTAAGTTCGGATGGTTAATATCCGGACCGATAAAAACATTACATAACAAAAACAGTACAGTCCATTGCAATCATTCTATCATAAATCACGATGACCAGCTTCAGGATCAACTGACAAAGTTTTTTGAGCTTGAAATGGTCATGACACACAAACCCACTCCTAAAAATGAACAGGAGTGTGAACGCAACTTTATACAAACCACAACTCGCGACGGCGATGGTCGATTCAGTGTTACTATGCCGTTAAAGGAATCGCCCCATCTTCTCGGTGACTCATATGAAGGAGCCCTATCTAGGTTCGTGTCACTAGAGCGTAGATTTAAACGCGATCCCTCGTTCAAAGCGCAATATGCCGATTTCATTAAAGAATACGCGCGAAGAATATTCCAGGAAGCAGTAGTGGTGGAGGCAGACCTAGATTAGACGTCGATGAAGAAGTGTTGGATGAAGTGGAAGCAGACCCCTCTACTTCCACGCGGAAGATAGGACGCAGAACAGGCATTCCAAAAAGCACGGTACACAATACTTTAAAAAGATATGAATTGCACCCATATCACGTGCAGCGGGTGCAAACTTTTCTACCTACTGACTCGCGAAGAGTGGAGTTCTGTCAGAAAATGCTACGACAAATTAGTCAAGATAGTAACTTTTTGGATAAAATACTGTGGAGCGACGAGTCTTCGTGCAGAAAAGACGGGTATTTGAACATGCACAATCTGCATAGCTGGCAACTGGAAAATCCCCATGCCATACGCCAGGACCGCTCTCAAATACAGTTTAAAATTAATATTTGGACTGGGATTTTGAAAGGTCAAGTAATAGGTCCGTATGAGCTGCAACCAACTTTGACAGGAGAGATCTATCGCAACTTTCTCCAAAATGAGTTGCCGAATCTTTTGCAAGATGTGCCGCTCGCAACAAGGCAACACATGTGGTTGCAAAACGATGGTTGCCCGGCACACTTCGCTCGAGCGGTCCGAGAGCACCCGATTGAAAAATACCCAAGAAGGTGGATCGGGCGCCTCTGGCCTATCTTATGGCCACCACGATCGCCTGACCTGAATCCCTTGGATTTCTTTTATTGGGGCTGCCTAAAAGATTTGGTTTACGCTACGGAGGTGACATCAATCACACATTTGCGTGAAAAAATGCAAGAAGCCGCGGAACACATTTCACGCGAGGGCTACGCTCGCCAAATAAAAAGGTCGTGTATAAAAAGATTTAGGGCATGCATAAGGGCAAATGGTGGTCACTTCGAACAATTTTTATAATTAATGAAATAAAAATACTAATTTGTATTTATTGTCTATTATTTGTGTCCACACCATAGCAAAACCCTTTTTTTAAATTACATGTTGTTACATGTTTTTAAATTGAATGTTAAACAATTATACTATGTATTTTAAAATTGGCAGTAACTAAGCAAGTTTTTAAAGTAATTGGCACAATCCGCTTAGTACATTTTTTTTACACCGCAGGTTATCAAAGTCAACCGTTTGAATTAGTTTGTATAAAAAATTAGCATAAGATTTTTTTTATCTGGTATCCCTAACATTTTAAGGGAAAAAAAACATTGCTTTTGATGACTAATATCAATGAGTAAATTAAAAAAAATTGAATGTATAAAGTCATTTTTGTAGAGATGGCATGAAGTTAACTGAGGTAAGTCAAATTTTCCGGAAAAATCAAAATAAAAATCATATCTCGAAAATGGTGGGACTTTTACTGAAATATAACTTTGGCATATAGTAGGACATGATGTGACCTACCCGCAGTTATAGGGATATCCTTCAATTTCTGGACACCCTGTATAAGCGGCGGCAGCTGTCATCTCCCCCTCCAAGATTTGGGAGCAATCTTCCTAGCGCGGCAGCAGTTCTCATCAACTTTGGGATTAGCTGTGTTAGATGCGCTCCGAAGCGCCATCGACTGTCAAGCACGACGCCCAGATTCTGCACTCTCTGGATCAACCGTCCAGTTCTTGACAACAGACAAGTAACATGTTAATGTTACTTGTCTGTTGCTGTTAACTTCTGCATAATTTAACTAGGAAAGAATAAGGGATTCACATTTATTTTAATAAATACAACATAGAAAAATGTAGCGGTATGCAAGTGTTAGTGTAGGGATTTTATTTCAGTAATTAGACAGACTTGGGCAGCTCTCAAAAATTTAGAGTTATCTGTCGAAGACTGGGATTCAATTCTTCTTGCCTTCCTGACACGTAAGCTGGATGCATATGGTGTTCGTTCTTACCAACTTGATAGAGACCGGGGGGCCTTACCGGCTAACAATTTCGTGTTCGTTTTCGACTCCAAACCGATTAAGACCAGCGGTCGCTAGGCGTTCCGCTGGAAGGAATAAGTCTAGAATTTTCGCTTCTTTTCGTTTTGTAAGAACTTGTTTCCTTAATAACGTTCGTTCTAAAATGATACCAGCGAAAATTCTAGATAATTCTTTCCAGCCAAAGACCTAGCGACCGCTGGTTTTAATCGGTTTGGAATCGAAAACGAACACGAGATTTTTAGCCGGTAAATAGAGTTCCTGAACTCATGGATACGCGTGCACTTTCTTTAGAGGATATTAACCCACGCTAACGCTATAAGGCTCAGAGCAGCCTGTCTCGAAGCGCCAGTCTGCCAGCATGACACCCAAAAGTAAGGTAGCATAACAACAGCAAAAACTTTGATGGAGTGCATACACTGTAAGTGGTCCAGATCTTAAATTATTTTCTTGCAAAAAATTTAAATTACTGCCTTACAAAAGTAGGATTGCTTTTGCAAGTGAAAAAAAGTTTTTTCTCATTGGGGCGGATGTATTTTTTTCAGGTGCTCTAGCCGCTTGAAGAAACAAACTTCTATCCTGCCTGCAATGACTTCCAGCTTCAATCATCTGCGTTAATTTTTTCATCAGCATTCACTTCCAGCATTATAAAAAATCAGGTTTTATCGTTTCGTTGTACTACATGTCAATCCGATGTTAGTGAAAATATTTAAAAAAAATCTGGGAGGTGGAGCGCGATTATGTCATAGATATTTGAAAATTTCATATTTTTAGGCAACTCTTAAATTTTATTATCTCTCGTTACTTCATACCCAGCGAACACTCGCACGTCTTCAAAAATTAAAGAATAGAAAAAGAAATTGATAAGGAAGAAGCGTAGTCCTGAAGAAAAACTAGAATATTACAAAGAAAAGATCCGTAAATACGAAGATCGCAGTAATGCTGATGTTAAAGGTAAGCACCTACATTACTTGTTACGTTAGATGGGCCTGGAGGTTAGCCGTGAGCTAACACGATGCACCAAATATTGTCAGAGATTGGCCTTGAGCCCTTCAAATGACAAAATAAAGCCTAGAGGTTGTCCGCGAGTCAACACAAAGGGAATATTTTAAATAACCACCTGTCATGCTTTTTTTTTATTTTCTAGGGGCACAGCTACAAACCTGTAGTAGCCCTACGGGTTTCACGGAATGTTACGACTACGATATACCAGTAGTCAACGAAGTGATCGTAACTACTGAGGACAGCGAATCGGAAGTGGTTGTCAGGCCTTCAACTTCAACAGAACAGACGGCTACCGCCCTCGGTAGCTGCGATTCTCTAGTTGAGGAAGTCGCTCCCCTAGCCCCCGAAATATTTACAACCTTTAGGGGAAGCTACCGATATGTCACCAGAATTCGGACATTCATAAAAATTTAGTTCAATTGTGGACTTATAAAATACTTAAAAATGGTATACGTTAAAATGTAAATACTGGATGACTATAATATTATGGATAATTTAAGAAACGAATTAGAACAAAGAAAAACTGATAAGTACTTTGGTTATGAATCAAAAATAAGATTACAAAAAATTTAAAAGTCATCATCCATAACAACAGTTATCAGTAAGTTTTCCCTTTTTATTGATATGAGCTTAAATTATATGACAAAATGGTTTGATTTTAGCAAAAATAACTTGGCTGGCTGATAACTGACTGGTAACTGGCTTTCAATACTTCCTAACATGTCTTTGAAAAATGAGGTCTTTGAAAATTTAAAAATTTTTGAAATGGTAATTAATGTATACATGAAATGGTACAAAGGCCAAATTACAAGACAATCTTAATGGACGATTTATATTCTGAGACAATAAGGCTTAAAGAGATTCAAAGGAAATTCACTAATGATAATAAAGAATTTTCAGAGAAAAGTACTGTTAAGAAATGGCAATATATACTTAAAAATGTATCTGAAAACTTACCAAATGAAAAAAAATACGTTTTGAAGTGTAACCAGTTGTATCCCATTATTTTTCCATGAAATTTGAATCCTACCTTTTGGTTCACCTATGTTTATGTTTTTCAGGTGTAAGTGAAGGTTTGATAGGGAAAATAGTTTAAGAAGGAAAGAAAGCTGAACAAAGCAGTACCAAAATTAGAACGCCTAGAAAATGAAGAAAACGCAGTACTGGTTTTATTGTTACTGATGACTTTGATATGGGTGATATACGACGAAAAATACGAGTTTTATGGAATGAGGAAGGAGTTACCAACAGTCAGTAAGCTATTAACTTTTTTAAAAGAAGATTTAAATTATCGGGGACAACGGGAGTCTCTGCGAAAACTTCTCCACGAAATGAGTTTTCGCTTCAAAAAGACCCAAAGCAATAGAAAAGTACTGATGGAACGGAATGATTCACACATTATAACGGGATATTTACCGTGATTATTATTGAATCTAAAACAGTGGAACGGAATGATATATGGCATGGAGAGCAAGATATATACAAGTAATCAGTAACAATAACAAAGCAGCAAATCCACTGCCTCTGGTATATTTGGATGAAACATACATCTGGAAAATGCTGGCAAGGTGAAGGTGTGGATGGAGTTCTGGAATCTGTATCTGAAGGACAGAGGTTTACCATAGTTCATGCAGGAAATGAACATTGTAGAAAATGCTTTATTAGTGTTCAAGTCTCAAACAAAAACGAGTGATTATCATGAAGACATGAACAATATTAATTTTAAAAAGTGGCTCATGAAAAAATTATTGCCAAACTTAAAGGAACCGTCATCATTATATAGGCAATGCTCCATGTCACAGTATCTGCATTAATAAATGTCCCAATGCAAGTACATTAAAAAAGACATTCAATAATGGCATGCTCGAAATGCCCTTGAATACTCTCAAGAAATTACCACACCTCAGCTATTGAAACAGTAAAAAGACATAAATCGGATCCTATGTATGAAATCGACAGTATTTTCGCTGAAAATGGGCACAAAACCATAATTATCATTGTGACCTTAACCCATTTGAGCTGATATGGAGCACGGAAAAGCGAAATCTTGCTAATATATAATATAGTATATATATATATAAATAATAAAAGTGAAGACATACCCCGCCTGGTGAGACAGGCATTTGAAGAAATTGCTGTGGAAGAGTGGAGAAAACATTGCAACCATGTACGTAAATTACAAGACGAGTACCTTGATAAAGTTGAATACTTGGATGAATCAATTATAATAAATGTGCAGTGCGACCAAGGCATTCCTGGAACTAATCGAAAACAGCAGGATAATCACTATCAAGACAACCAACGCCACTAACAATAAGCAGAAGATTGTTGAATGGGCTCGCATAGTAGAACAGTTCAACGCTACTGCCACATCTTGGCCTCGAACACCTCAGCAGCTTCGATTAAAATGGGGAATATGAAGAAAAATTCTCGTAAACGCAGCACCAAGATAAGGTTGAATAACATTCAGGTTAGCTGTATTACTATTAAATATAAGCAAACTTACATCACCATCCTTTTATAAACACTTTTAGCAGTCCATCCTCAATAGCTGGAAATGACCCATCATCAAATAATTCATTGCGTAAAAAATCAATGAATGTGTAGTGTGCCTATTTAGTATATAATGTAAGCATCTTTATGTTATTAATAAAGTAGGTACGGTACGCTCCTTTATATGAAGTGCTAACTTGTAGTTTTAGTTTACTTATATTTTGAATGCATTATGTTTTAAAAGAGATTAAACCGACTTCATACAAGAAGGTTGTCTTTCCATTCTTCCCCGCACACCCCAACATTACAAATGAATTAGCTGATGAATGAAAAGTTCGTTGAATCTTGGTATATTTATGCAGAAACGCATAATAGAACTACAAACATTGTAGTGAGCTGGAACAAGAAATTAGATAACTACTGCAATTCACGACGTAAACATGATGCAGTTTTTGCGTATATTAAAAGGGGACACAGAAGACACCGTATCAAATGTCATGAAAATATCGCAAAGACAAAAGGTTTCTTCTCTGACTGAAATTATGGAGGCACAAATGCTAGTCATAAATAAAAAAATAACTGTTGGTCATTTCTTAGAATTAATAAAGTAAGGTCACATAATTGTACATGAATATAAAAAAAACGATACTTAATATAATTTATAGCTTTAAAATATAACTATATTTCCTTATCAATTGTACGTAAGAAGCTAAAACTTAAAAAAGTGAATGTAGCAATTCTTGAACAATCTCTCACAAACGCCACATGCAACGAGCCACCCTGACGACGGTGACGGTTAAACGCGATACGAACGGAATTTCTTTTTCCTACGTGTTATACCATTAAATGTTGTCCACAAATATAACAAATGTGTTTTTTTTTTCTACTTTTATGGAACAATCGAGAATTGTTTTTCCTACCTGTTCTATTAGTAGAACAACCAGGATTTTTTCCCTACTTGTTCTACTGGTAGAACAAATAGTAGAACAGATGGGAACTACTCCACAGAACGGTATGGTCACCAATATTTAAAATTAAAATATAGAATTCCTGCGCGTTTGGGTTTCCTTCTAAATGTGCACGCACACAAACATTATTTTTATTCCAACAAAAGACTTAAACCTATCGAAACAACCAACCTCTAAATGACCGAAGAATTACCCGTGATCCCTTTCGACGTATGTGCTGGTCACTGTACTGTGAGAAATCGGTTCAGAAAATGTCATTTGCTCAACGCCTATCACCACTTCAACCAACGAAGGACGTTGATATGGAAATTGGCCCTTGACGGATCATCGTCACAAAGTAATTACAAACAGCGAGTGTCAGCTTCCGAGTTTGAAAATTCCTCTGTTGTACTTATCAGCATCATCCCACTTCGACTAGTTGATGGAGAAAAGATTTTTTAGGAAAACCCAAATCCTTGTTCCACACATTACTTTCAAACGGTAAAAATCACGTTTACTTCGGAGACAGCGGATTTCATAAAGGAAGAACACTTGGAAATGCAGTGACAAATTTCAGAATTGGTACCAACGAGGTGTGGAGAGGCAGAGATAGCCCATGAATTATACATGACTATGTTCGACGGGAAAGTGGCCACAATATTATTACAGATGTACCTTCATCAGCAACGTGCCCCCATTTACTTGGCGAAAACAAGCGAAATGAATAACTTAAAAATTTTGGCCACAAAACCGCCTCGGCTAGACTTGTAACAATATGGAATTTTATCGTTACATATGAAGAAAAGGTGTATGGAATGGTTACTTCATATTTCTTGGAGTGCTCGTGAGAACAAGGGATTGAGGCAGGCGAAGAAAAACGGAACAAAGAAGAGTTTCGAGAACAGACGGGAATACTCATCCCTAATTGTTAAACAGGCATAATTTCCTTTAGTTTACTTTCTTTACATGCTCATCTGTTTTTAGTGATTAAAAAAGATCATCGAGAATCTCTGGAGTGGACGAACATTTGTTTCTCCGATTCTCTGTAATTCTGCGAGTTATATTTTCAGGAAAGAGGGCCAATATTGGAAAATTCAGAATCCAAAGAAACAGCAGAACTGTATGTACATCTGTATCCTTTGTACTACATGCCCGTTAGTGTCCACACTTTTAATGCATGGAGGAGATATTTGCAGTAATTTTTCAGTTCTGCCTATTAGTAAGTAAAACAGCTTTAACCGACTGAAAGGCTGTAAGGCCTCATGCTTCTATAATGTCGAAACTCTATAGAATTCTGACATTGAAAAAATGAATCTACACTTAGACTCGTCTCTGAATGTTAGCCTAAATCTCTTCACATTAAGATAATATTGTCACTGTACCATGAACATAAATAACATTTGATTTTTATTTTAGGGACCTTGTCGTAGGAAGCTTCAGAGGTTCGTAACAAAGACTTCAGGAACATAAGAAAGAAGAACGCGAGAAAGACAGGAAAGATTCAAAAACAAATGATGACATTCCGTGGGCTTTTAGCGAGTTCAGACCCACCCATATCCCAGATTAGGCCAAAGTTTTTCAGAGCCTTCTCACATAGAGTTGCTTTCTGAGACAGTTCAGTTTAATTAATTTTTATTTTAACTGTCAATTTTATCGAATTTTATTTATCGAAAAGATCCGTACTTGCGCCGCTGTTGCTCCAAGACCACCTGATTCTATGCGTGATTTGACAATTTGGGACACTTACCACAGATTTGCAATATACTTAAACACTTACCAATATTTGTGTCTCAAAGAAGGTGCAAATATTGCAAAAAAGGATACACAAGTGTGTGTTGTATGAAGGTTATGCGTATTAGAAAAAAGAAATTGTTTCTATCAATACCTACCATGTTAAGGTGTAGGTAAATGATTACATGTTTTTCAAAATTTGATGATTTTTTAGTACAAAATAAATGTGTTTCTGCAAAAATGTTGTATTCTTTCATAGAAATTCCTAAATTCTATACATCACTGTATGTTTCGCAATGTTGTTCCTTACCGACATATGTTTTCTCAAAAAACTATAATTTTTAAAACATATTTAGACTTTAGTTTAACCCCCCAAAACAAAATTTTTGATTATTTTTTGTCTGCGAACAAATAAAGGGTAAATGTCCGTTTTACACGGCGCATATTTGTCGGTTTCGGATAACGACTATTGTACGATCCAATGCATCGTACAGAGTGTCAAGGCAGCATTTTACTTAATTGCGTCGATTCCAGTCAGTGCGCTTCGATACCGCGACTCGTTAACACCATTCATTAAAACAAAAACACTGCGCGTACGTTGTTGATTAGTCGCTATTGTAATAAACGACGTTTGGCAGACACTTTGTTGGCGATTTTGTGGAGTATTCCGAAAGTCACTCGGTCCAGTGACCTTCGAGTACATGTTTTGAACCCAGTTTTGGCTGCCACGAAGGCACTCAAGAAAGTAGGGCTCCCGGTGGACCAGTTGTCCTACATCTTGCTCAATTATTTGTAGCGCCTGCCTGCACGTCATGTGGCAGGCGTTTTGAGCAGTTGCAGTTGCTGCGTTTTGAGCAGTTGCATGGGGGGGATTCCACTCAGCATCTTCCCGAATTCTCCGCCTTGATGGAATTTTTGGAGGCCAAGTGTCGGCGAGCGGACATTCCCTGCTGTTCCATCCCCCGCTCAGAAACCACCTATGGCCATGAAGGGCCAGTAGTTGACCACGGATTCTCAAAGGGGGGGGGGGGGGAGCCCCACGGGTGCGAGGGACATACAAGGTACTTAATTTAGTATTCACATTAATTTACAAGCTTTTTCCTGCGGATGCTGGCGATTTTCAAGATAAAAGTTGCTATGGCCGGGCGTACACGCTAATGCACGCTTGCATTTAGCTGTCAAAATACCCATGGTGTTGCAACAAGCGTGGATTACGCGGTATCATATTACACGCGCAAACGCGGCTTTAAGTAAAACCAAAAATCCACAAAACAGAACAGCAATACAGCGAGATAGTGCATGGGCTGTGCTGGGCTCATAGTAACGACTGCTCGGCTTTACGTTACATACATCACATGAGCACCACCACGTATTTGCCGCGGCTTCTGCACTGAACACGCAGTTGTCGTGAAACATTTTTTTTTTTAGTACATAGTTTAAAACCAG
Source organism: Crocallis elinguaria (assembly GCA_907269065.1). Classification (NCBI taxonomy): domain Eukaryota; kingdom Metazoa; phylum Arthropoda; class Insecta; order Lepidoptera; family Geometridae; genus Crocallis; species Crocallis elinguaria. The sequence goes on from OU026076.1 coordinate 9,948,149, forward strand.
TCAGCCCGTGAGCCGTAGCCGGTCGGTCCGTGAGCCGCAGCCGATCTGTTCGTTAACCGCAGCCGGTCGGGCCGCGATTCCGTTTTAATCGATTAGGCCGCAAGAATCGGCCATAGGCTGTTACTGGCTGACCAGAAACTGTAGCTTTCTGGGTTTACAGTTAGTCTGATCATTAGTGGGTGCAGCATATCTACTCCCCACCTTAGATATGTATAATATGTCAAGTTCATCGTATTGACAGGGATTAATACATCCCTTTCTTTGTTACAGATGGCGCAGTCAAACAATTTTACGACACTGTGGGAGTAATTAGAGGAGAGCCCCGATTTACCAGAAGACAACGCAATCTTGGAACGCCTAAAAATAATAGCACAGGAACATATGCCGGAGGGTTGGATAGAATGGAAAGTCGCTGACCTCTCAAAAGATGACATTTTTGGGAGAACAATCGATCCTCAGATATTAAACAAAATAAAATTTTGCTTACCGACTGTGGAGATTGTCAAGGCTCTTGATCCGAACCAACCCATGTTTCTGAAAAGACCCACAAAGATATAAAATTGAAGATGATAGACTGGGCTTTTACTAGAGCTTTTATTATAAGCCCCCTTCAATAACGAACAAAATAAGGGGATCAGCAGCGGCGACTGAAATTTTTAATCAAGCTACCACCAATGAGACCTTAAATAATTTCAAGAAAAGAAGCCGAAAATCTTAGAATCTGAATCAGAAGATGGAGAGCGAAAACGAAGAGGATCTGCGGTATCCAGTGGTCCGTCGAAAAGATCCAAAGTGGATATTCGAGCTACGGGTGAACGAGATGTTTGATTCAATGATGACTGAAATTAAAGCTTTATGTTCCACTCGTCGTACTCATGTGGAATCAAGTGATGATGAAGATGATGATATACCTGCTAATGCAGATGATTATGACCAACGTGATGAAAATGAAGAATTCTCAGAAGCGCCATTGTGAAGATCTTTTTCGGAACCTGATGAATGGAATGCATCTGTACATTTTGTTGAGCCAGATACAGATTTAGACTTCTCCCAGAAGTAAAAGCAGAGCCAAAAATTCCTGAACCTTCCACCCAATTAAGAGCTGAGGGTATAGCTTGTCAATAGTTGGATTCTGATGGATGGAACAAAATTAGATATAAAGAAGTCGAGAAGAAATTACACGCCTCTCCAGTATTTTCTTCTCTGAAACTTAATTTGGAACTGTGTGGGCTAGTGTGTAGGCAAGACGGTGTTTTGGTACTATTTCACATGGTCTCCTTAGCCAAAGGAAAAAATTAGCGAAGGAACTAAAAATAATTATTAAATTAGTTCCTGCAGCAAGAGACCATGTTAAAAAACTTATAGAACTTGGAAATCCTCACCGCTGATAAAATAGCTGTTGAAAGGAACACAGTACTACAAAGAGACTGCAGCGAATGGCTCAAAGTAAGAAAAACTTATTGACTGCATCCAACTTTGGCCAGGTCCTAAAAAGGAATGGCTAACTTAGCCAAAAACATATTGTATAAAGCAAATATATCCGACATAGCATCCGTGGCTCATGGTATTGAGAATGAGAACATAGCAAGCACTTGAACAATTAAAATTAAGATTAAAAATACATTAAGCAAAGCAAGAAAATTTTAAGATTGAGCCTTGCGGGCTATTTGAACTTGAAAAATAGTTATTTTTCTAAAACTAGTCTATATTTTTTTGTTGTATAACCATAGTCCGCTTGACCGGAAAACTGACCCATACTACGAGCAAAAAGTGGAAAATTTGAGACTTATTTCTTTATTCTATGATAGCCTGATACTTCCAGTTTCAAACTGCGCAGTGAGAGCACTTGGCTGGATGGAACACCAGAAACAATGATTAGTGCCCCTAAATTGAAATATTATACACATCAGCTTAATGTTGCTAGTATATTATTCATGATCAAACCCCATACACATATATTATACATTTCAATAACTCTTCAAACTCATCAAAATTTTTAGAATCATTTTTTTTCCTCCAACAGTAGTAAACAAGCCAATCTTCAAAATTTCCTTTAAACTTTTTAAGTCACTCAATTTTTAGTGTGTTTATCCCATCTGGAGCACCAAAAGAGTTCTCCGGATCAGTATTGTTTACCCTTTCATGCATATACCAATGGTCTGCTAAACTATTGTAAGCTTGCCAGTTGTTGGTATGGCTAATGTATCCTCTTATAATATGCTTTTTGATCAGCGTAATCAATATCTCTGTTGACTGTTTCTTTTCAGGGTAAACCTCAAGATGCATGTCATCACTTCCTTCCTGAATCATACCAATAACACAATGTCTTTCAACCCTCCGTCTCTTATTGAATTTTTCACTTCCAAATCTGCACTCATCCACCTGAACAATTTTGCCAAGTCCATTAATTTTCTCTTCTTCTGATTTTTTAATGTATGTCACAACAATTGTTTCTCAGCAATAATTAAACCAGTTTGCTATGGTAGCCGGGCAAATGGTGACATATCTGTTCTGTCAATAGAACAGCATTCACACAATGTTTGTTTATATTTAATATCTGAAGCATGATTTGGAATGTAACGTTTAAGGCAAGCAAATATTCTCAAACCATGTGTTTGTGGATCTAGATCTCTCAGGATTCTGGCAGTTTTTCTTACTGCACCTGAATGTGCCAACGGTTCCTTTATCACTTATTGACATAAGCAAGCAATGTTGACGGCATACTTTCAGCAAACCTAATGCACTGGTCACGTGTTCCCAGTTCACAAAGTACACGCTCCAAATTCCACTGGCTGCGAAGTTCGGTCGAACTGTAATTCCTCCGTTTATTGTACCTACTAATGGCCCGGAAGGAGGTGATGCACGCCTACGTGGGCCACCAACAGCGTCTACCACCGATGAACACGCGGTTGGCTCGTCTGAGTCCAACATTCGCGTCGTCGAATTACCGCTAAACAAATCCTGAGTGGGTCCAAAAATTTTCCGCCACCACCACGAGGCACCAAACAACCGGGTAGCTTGATAGTCGATATATTCCAACACCGAAGAGGGCGCAGGCGGCTTGTCGGACGGTGTCCAACCATCCAACCCGTGTCAATTTTCAATTCACATTCTTCACAACCACCCTTCAAATTAGCATTCAGACTAACGTTGCTCTCAACAGTCAACTCTCAAGCGCGACCAAAATAAATAAAATAAAATGCTCCCAACCCCCAGACGAGTACAAGCAATGGCAAACTAGGGATGGGCGATATATATCGATATTGGCATCTCTTAAATATCGATATTTTAAGAAGATATCGTGGTAGAGATTTTTTTTCATGATCACTAGCATCTGGGATTCTGGGGAATTAATATTTCACAACATAAATCAAACTAATTACTTTAATTACGTAATTGGTACTGTATTCTCGTGGCCACCTTCCTTACTAGACTGCTAAACACTAAAATCACCTCCCTTGTACCAAAACAGGCCATTGCAGAAAATCTGCAATATAATGTTATTGCTGAAATAAAAAAACGATTACTGCCCACGGAATATGTCAATATTTTAGCTGTTGCTACTTTATTAGACCTAAGATTCAAAAGCATACACTTTCAGGATGCATTGGCTTGGTCTAAATAAAGTCATCAAGAGCGTGAAAGATTTGCTTTCAACTATCACTGGAATACAAATCGGAAATGATCAACCTGATAATAGAAACATGACAACTGATTCGAATGACTTATGGAGCGATCATTACAAACTTGTGAATGAAAAAAACAGTTTGTCAATGACACAAAGTGAAAGCGAAACAACCAATATGCTATTCAAGTAAGGCTCTTTTTTGAGAAATCCTTTAGTGGACTTAAAGGAGGATCCCTTAGAATTGTGGTTGCTCTTACCCGAACTTGAAAAAAAAATATGCTATTAAGCATCCTACTTGCGCAGCAACTTCAACATCATCGGAGAGGCTGTTTTCGAAGGCCGGTCAAACTTTGTACCAACAACGAAAACGGCGGGGAAGTTGCTGTCTAAATTGTTTATCTTACAGTCTTAACAAAAAAATTTGGGACTTTTAGTTTTCTATAGTCAAATGTTGATATGACGTTAGTTATAATAACTAGGTAACAATAGTAGCAGACGACAAATATCCCTTTATTACTGTGTTTGTAGATTTGTTTTTTTTATGTTGGGTAATTATTATTAACTTTATTTATTTCTAGTCTTAAGTCTAAGTTTTTTACAATATTTCTATAAAAATACAAAATTATTATTATTATCATATTATTATTTTGGCGTTGTTAATGGTCTCCTATAAATATTTAGTATGCATTCAAATAAAAGTATTAAAAACCATCGATATTTTGATATCGATAGTATCGGTGTATCGATAGTAAGCACTCGATATCAATATCGATTTCGATATTTTATCAATATCGCTCATCCCCATGGCAAACAATAATAAAAGTCGAGCCCCGACCCGAGAAACTAGCGCCATCTGTTTATAGGCGTGGAACTATTTTGACGTTACTTTTTTTTTTGGCCACGGTTTGTGTATTTTGCCAATTTCAAGTTTAATTGACGTTACTTAAAAATGTCAAAGCTAAAACGGGCTGCCTTCACCACAGATCAATGGCCTTCACCATACCATACCTATATTATCCACAGATAAGAAGCCAGGAAATAAAGAAAGAAGACATACCCTATATAGTGGTTATATTCTCTTTGATACCCTATATAATTTGTGGCCTTCACTGCCTAGTGCCTACACACCGGGTCCAACGGTACGCTCTACTAACAATCTTATTAATAAACAGAGTTAAACGGTTGAATAGTTTAACTATTTCTTGAAAATACCTTTCGTAAATATGACTCATATTTATATATATTTAACCGGATTAAATCAAGAAATCGCTAACCGTTACGGAACGGTATCCTACTTCATACTAAAATTATTAATGCTAAAGTGTGTTTATTGGTTTGTCCTTCTTTCACGCTGCACGCAGTAACAGAGCAACGGATTGACGTGATTTTTGGCATAGATATAGTTTATGGACCGGAAAGTAACATAGCTACATATATAGTAATCTGTGGTAACATAGGTTACTTTTATCCCGAAAATATGCACGGTTCTTGTGGGAGCGCGGGTGAAAACCGCGGGCAGGAGCTAGTGACTAGATAAAGTGAAGGAATTTGCGCGTCCACGAATCAAACGTAAAAATCTTGAGTGCGGTTTACAATAATATGTGGTGATGTACCAGGATAACAGACTTATACCTAAGTTCGCGCGCATCATACCCGTAGTGTTTTCGAGATTACGAAGAATTCTCCTGGAGTGCTAATGAAAAACTACACCGTCGTGTTATTTCGGAGTACCGTCAGAAACTGATACTGATGTTTACTAACAGGAAAGTGTACGACTTTGGTACATCTCCAGTTAACGCAAACTTTGCAGAGTGATTTATGGGAGGTTTTGGATGCCATGACTTATAGTAGGACAAATGCCATTGTGGATATTAAATGATATCCATGGTGTATAGAAAAGGCATGATAAGTTGTACTACCTGCAACTAAAAAGTGGTAACACACTGGAACCTTTGTCCCAAATTGTAAACAACAATATAAGGCCACGCGCAGACTTAAACGATTATAATCATCGCAAGAACTTAGTGAAACCATGAGCGTATTGTCTCGTGGTTTGAATTATGCACCTGCACCAGGAAAGATTCCTATGGAAGACATCATTACCAGCGCAGAAGATGCCGTGATACGAAATCGAATTACCGATAATGATGCAGACATAGAATTTTATTACATTTTATTAAAGGTTTAAGATCTATGGATACACAGTGCTTGAGACAGGACATAGCAAAGGTTCGCTGAGTGAATGGTCAGAGTTTGTCTCACTCCTAAAAATCTCCCTGAACGAAAGGAACATTACTTCTGCTTCCGTAGGAGATTCTGGATCCACTAACGAGCTTGAGGACATAATAACATCTTACACTGAAGCTATCCACGAAGTCTGCGAAAAGACCATTCCTGCAGCAGGAACCTGGCAAGGTTTAGCCAAACCACCAGGATGGACCAAGGAACTGGATGAGTTGCAGTGTGACGTCCTAAGGAAAAAGCGTAGGATCAGGAACGCATGCCCCTCCCGTGTCGACTACTGCATAAACGAGTACAGGAAAGCCAAGGAGAAGTACGCCAATGAGGCCGAAAATGCCAGAACGGAAAGCTGGAAGGAGTACTGCACGACACAAACCAAAGAGAGCATGTGGGACATGATATACAGGGTGATCAGGAAAGCCTCGGGGAGAAAAGAAGATCAGCTCCTCAGGAATGCCGAAGGCAACACCCTAACCCCACAAAAGTCTGCAGAGCTCCTGGCCAGAACTTTCTACCCCGACGACGCAGAAAGCACCGACCAACCGTGCCACGCCCAATTACGTGCACTGACAAGCAACTATGAAACCGAGGCACTAAGAGAAGATGATCCCCCATTCACACTTGCAGAGTTGGAAGTTGTACTTCAATCACAAAATCCCAAAAAGGCCCCCGGGCCTGACGGGTTAACTTCTGACATATGCGAAGCTGCGATCCGATGCGAAAGGGAGGTATTCATGGCGATAGCTAATAAGTGTCTATCGCTAGCATACTTCCCCAAGCAATGGAAAACAGCACATGTGGTGGTAATTCCAAAGCCCGGTAAGGCCGACTATACCCATCCAAAATCGTATAGACCGATCGGCCTTCTGTCAGTGCTCGGTAAGATAGTGGAGAAGCTTCTGGTCCGCAGACTCCAATGGCACATCTTCCCCACCCTAAATAAGCGCCAATACGGCTTCATGCCGCAACGAAGCACCGAAGACGCCCTCTATGACCTGGTGAACCACGTGAAAGAAGGAGTAAATAGTAAAAAGACTGTTCTCCTAATATCTCTGGACATAGAGGGAGCTTTCGATAATGCATGGTGGCCCGCCTTAAAACACCAACTTCGGGCGAAAAACTGCCCGAGAAATCTGTACGCTATGGTAGGCTCGTACCTCAACGACCGAAAGATCAAGGTCAACTACGCCAGAGCAGCATATGAGAAGGAGACTACAAAGGGTTGTGTCCAGGGATCCATTGGTGGACCAACCTTTTGGAACGTTATACTAGACTCATTGCTGCACAAACTGGAAGCAGAGGGAGTATACTGTCAAGCGTTTGCAGATGACGTAGTTCTCGTTTTCACAGACCAATCATCCACCACCCTAGAGCAGACAGCCAATGCCACGCTGGAAATGGTTGTGGATTGGGGATGTCGAAACAAGCTAAACTTTGCCGCACACAAAACCAATGCTATGCTGCTGACAAAGAAGCTGAAATACGACATCCCCAATCTGACTATGGCCGGCACAACGCTATGTCTCGTCGACGAGATAAAGCTCCTTGGTCTTGTGATCGACAACAAGCTCGCCTTCAAAGCACACGTAACCGCCTTATGCAAAAAATGCGCGGACGTATATAAACAGCTAGCGCGTGTCGCAAAGGTGACTTGGGGTCTTAACAGCGAGATAATTAGAACTATCTACGTCGCAGTGGTAGAGCCAATCATGCTGTACGCTTCGAGCGCATGGTCCCAGGCAGTAGAACTACAGCTAGTAAAAGACCAGCTAAACACGCTCCAGAGAGGTTTCGCTCAAAAAGTATGCAAATCGTATCGAACTGTCTCGTTAACATCGGCGCTAGTGCTTGCGGGTCTCCTCCCCCTGGACCAGGGGGAGGATACAGGAAGCATCTCTCCTGTATAAAGCCAAGAAAAACCTTACCCGTGATTACCTCCCAGCAGGAAAGGAACTCGAACTTAACATCGGTTACCTGGACCAAAAACATCCGTCCAAAATAATAACCACCGACTACGAGTTACTGAATGAGGAGGCCCACCAAGTTACCGGACCTCAAATCTACACCGACGGTAGTAAGATAGAGGGTCGTGTAGGTGCTGCACTAACTTGGTGGGATAAGGGTAAGGAGCTCCACTCTTCCACCTTCAGGCTTCACCCGTCCTGCACTGTGTTCCAATCGGAGCTTTGTGCTCTCTACATGGCGACTCAAATGGTGAGAAGTAGCAGCGACCCAACCGTCAGTATCCTGAGTGACTCAAGATCCTCACTCGAACTGCTACGTAACCCGAAAACAAGTCACCCCCTGGCAGGAAGTATAAAGAACTGTATTGGAGAAATCAGAGCGCAGGGAAGAGAGATTCGGATGCTCTGGTTGAGGGCGCATGTCGGGACTGCTGGTAATGAAAGAGCCGATGAGCTCGCAAAGTCAGCAGCACTCGCAAATACGGCCCTCGACTACGACAAAATCCCGCTGTCCTACGTCAAGAAAAAGATCCGCGAGGAATCGGTCCGCAAATGGCAGGATCGATATGATACCTCAAGCACAGGAGCCGTCACAAAAATGTTTCTCCCGGACGTCAACAAGGCATACCGGATGACAAGAACAACAAAGTTGACGCCCACGCATGTGCAGATCTTGACAGGACACGGAGGGATTGCCGAGTATCTCTACGGGTTTAGACTGAAGGATAGCCCCGCTTGCGAGTGCGATCCCGGTGTGAACGAGACCGTTTGGCACATACTGCTAGAGTGCCCCCGTTTCTCGGCTGCGCGACTTGACCTGGAGTTCGAGATGGAAAGAAAGCTAGAGCAGTCGGATCTCCATAACATCCTAGCGGATCCAAAGAGCAGGTCGGCATTCCTTTCCTTCTCCGAGAAAATTTTCCTCATTGCAGCAAAACGAAACAGTAATCTTCCCCCACCTCAACCCAGACAGACGCCTCAAGATCAGATCCAAAGCACCGCACACACCACCAGTACCCAGCGGCCAATCGCCCTGCGCACCACTGCCACATCCAACCTTTTGGCGAGTGGAGAAACTGGAGTGCCGAGGATCAGATTGAGAGGTGTGCCCCTCTTCATGGACGATGCATAAAAGCCTCAAAATACCACGAGATTGTGGTGTATGAGGATAGAGGTGAAAATCTCAGTTACCTCAAAAGGCAAGACGCAACCGACAGTTGGGGACACCCTGTACCGGACCCGAGCACCATCAGTGGCTCCCAGCGCATGCAGCAGAAGGCGGAATCATCCGCCAAAAACGCTGCCATACAGCAGAGCCCGAAGCGTAAGTCATCAGGTCGCATCAGAGCGTTCGTGGATGCCTTCAGTTGTGCAGCACAAAACCTCCTAAGGCTGAAACCATCATTGCCCAAAAGAAAAGAGGAAACGATACGGCAGAGTCAGGTAAAACCAAAACCAGCCCAAACGAGAGCCGACATGGGACAAGTCAGTCCGCCTCGCCTCAGACCAGCGACGGGGCCGCGAGACCACGTAATAAACGCCTTCATCGAGTACCTAGCTATAACTAAAGCAAGCATAGTGGTCGACACTATGATCTGCAAGAAGATCCTGCAGTGCTATCAGCTGGGTGGCGCCATCAACGAAAATCTGCTGAAGGCGTACCTCGAGGAGGAAGAAGCTGCTATATACAACAACAACGACAGCCTAATCCTACGGGGTCAGATGGCGGGAAGTTATATGGCAGCTTTTAATGCAACAAGTGGCTTTGTGGCTCTGGTAAAGGAGGGGACGGAGCGTACTGGTCCAATCAAATTCTCTGCCCCGCATGACGATCCGATTTTGGTCGTTGCTCGGCGAACTCGGACGATGCTAGACGACAGGATACTTGAGACGGCGAAATCCGTCTTGGGAATCTCTGAAGCCGAAGCATCTTGGGACGACTGGGTGATGCCTAAGATCGAATGGGTAAACGGGGTTCCGGGAAGCGGAAAAACAACATGGATTGTTGGCAACTTCAATGGGGAGGAGGACGTTATCATCACCACAACGACGGAAGCAGCCAAAGACTTGCGAGAAAAACTAGCGCAACGAATAGGCGACCTGGTCAAAACCAGGGTGCGCACTATGGCCTCTGTCTTAGTGAATGGTTTTAAAGCATCCCATAAGTGCAAACGTCTTTTGGTTGATGAGGCACTTTTAAACCATTTCGGGGCCATAGTCATGGCAAGTCGGCTGGGTGGTGCTAACGAACTTCTTCTCATTGGAGACGTCAACCAGTTACCTTTCATTGACAGGGAGAACCTCTTTGTCCTAAGGTACTGTCGTCCAAACCTGGTAACAACAATCACTCAGGAACTGTTGTGTACGCATCGGAACCCTATGGATGTCGCCTACGCCCTTCGGGAGGTGTACTCCGGCATTTACTCATCGGCATCCAAAGTTCATTCTCTGAAGCTGAAGCGGTTTACAGGTGCACTAATACCCGTTACCCTTCCCGACACTCTCTTCCTAGTACACACACAGGAAGAGAAAGAATCCCTGATCACCAAGGGATACGGGGGAGGCACTGGGTCACGCATCTTGACCATTCACGAAGCTCAGGGACTGACGTACGAGTCGGTGATCGTCATGCAAACCAAAGGACAAAAGCTGAAGCTGCACGACAGCGTCCCACATGCGGTGGTGGCATTGTCGCGTCATCGAAATAGCTGTATATACTACACCGATGATAGCGACGATGCGATAGGCCGCTTCGTGATGTGGGTTAAGGCGGTTTCTGCTAAAAGGATCATTGATTATAACCTTAAAATGGCCATCAGAGACGGGAACAATGTGGTGGCGGAGGCCATCGCAGAGTTCGAACGGAGTGGGGCGGCGACGGGAAGTAATTAATATAGGTTACCAAGTAACATAGGTTAAATAAATTGGGTGAACAACCGGAGTGGCCATGGCCACTGGAATGATCTTGCTTGCAGTGGCGTCGTGTGGCGGGTCGCCCTCTTCCCTCTGAAATGGTTGAGGAGAGCGATGGCTGGCACATGCGTCAAACTCGTGAACGGGTGCTGCATGTGGGATCTCGTCCGCTCCGATTGTGTACTCAATTCAGCATTCTAGTTTGTAATACTTGTATTGATATAAAACTATATATATATTATATATGTTATGTGTATGACACTTAGTTAGGCTTTCGAAGTAAGTTACTTTTGTTAAATAGATGATAAGTAAGTAATTTTTCAAGTATATTAATGTAAAAATATCAAACAAAAGGTGCGAGCCCTGGAGCTTGCAGAGCAAAATAAATTAAACTAAAAAAAAAAAAAAAAAAAGGTTCGCTGAATTTGAGCACGGATTGGGTCTGTTGGTGTCTTTGTCATTTATTATGTTCTGATAAAGACAGCATTAGTTTTGTTTTTTTTTAATTTATTTCATTATAAAAATATCAGTAACATTTGGTTAGAATGTCTTAAAAACCCAGGTTAGGTTTGTCGAAGACAATAAGTTCTCAACAGTTTGTTTACTAAACCATTATTAGAGTGTAACAATAGTCTGTGATTCGGGTAGACGAATGGTTGCAGAGCAGAGGCCCGCTGTTAGAGTCATTTATTTTAACTGTCATAATTGCTCCTTTGGAGCCTATTTGAATAAAGAATTTTGAATTTGAATTTGAATAGTACTCACTCGGGCGCATTTCGGTATCTATACTATTTTATTAAAAAAGCGTATTATAATAAATGGGTGACAAAACGCCGACACGCAGTGCGTCTTGTCTTCCGATGATGGAATGGACTGTTCCGGTTTGTCCGCAATGCATTGGATGCATGAGACTGAATGACGACCTTTCTGCATATCTTAGGGCACCTTAGGATAACGAGCGCACTGCAGTGTCACGCAGGCTATTGTGCTTATACTTATCTGCTCAGTTTTGAGGGCAGACTTTTTATAAAATTTTATTAGTTGGGGACAGTGCAATTTTTGTACCATCAGGTAAACAATCTGCTTCTTTCGTACCTAGTAGATAAATAAAAATATAATTCCACTGAGACCCAGTATTTGGAAAAATAACTACAATGACCTACCACGATGCATGCAAGAGGCATGACTACTATTTTGAAGTACAATGTACAATAACAACCTTGGATTAAGTACTTATACTTAATTAATTATAATTATACTGAAATATGTAAGTATACTTAATTATAATTAGTTAGTCTTTGGCTAAAAAGTTTTGTTATGTAGAAATCGGTAACAAAGCCAAATTACCTAAACCAATCGTCGTCAATGGAGGAAACTAGTTGCAATTTTAATGTATTTTTCTTTCTTTCAATTTCAATATGTCTGCACAAGATCCAGTAGCTTGCATACACGTGATTTCAGAGCTAGGTACTGTTGTAATTTTATAGTTGTGATAAAACTCTTCAGTTAACCCAATATTCGCTTTGTAACACGTCAGGATTTACAACGCACTAACAATCAATAAACTTGCAAATTAATCGAATAACAATGTCCAATAACAGTGTTAAACGTACACCTGAGAAAATGCAGTTTTGCACGAGAATCGTCCAAATCATGTTTTTCATAATATTAGTGACTACTTTGTGCTTAGTTCTTTCCTTCAAGCCTTTAACTAAAGAGGAACAGATCAAGGATTATGACAACATGGCTGATAAAATTGAACCTTTCCGAAGAAATCTGACGGAATGTCAAAGGCAAGTCCGAGCTTCATCTACAGATGTTCACAACTTTCTGCAGCGGATACCCCAGGCTACTAGAGAGGGTAAATGCTTCGTGGCTTGCATACTGAGGAGGAACGCGATCATAACGAATAACAAGATAAATCAGAAGAACCTTCTGGAAGCTAATAGTATTGTTTATGGCAAAGATAGTGAAGTTTTGGAAAGATTAAAGGCAGCTCTGAGGGAATGTGGGGACGCGATCGCAGATATTTTCGAGATTTGTGAATACGCTTCAGTTTTTAACGACTGTATGCATATTAAAATGGAACATATCTTAGAAAAGGTGACGATGCAGCGCCGCATGGAGTCCCTTGGTGATATGACGAGCAAAGAGGACGAATGGGATGAAGACGATGACAAAATGTTGAAGCTGGCTAGAGATGAACTTTAGGGAGTTTTCGATAGATGTATGAAAAAAAAAACGAGTGAAATTAAATACATTCTAATGTGAGCAATTATAGAAAAATGGTGTTTATCATCACCCATTTTCATGCAACTACGAGTATAATTTTATTTCACTTCAAGAATTTAAAGTTAAATTAGGTCAGACATGTGGCTACAAACACACCGATATGTGTTTTGGCCGTTGCACCTGAGAGCCAATTCTAATATAGGCTTAGCACGTTCACTAACGTCGACCACATCTGACAGAAGAGTGTTCAAACGCGAACATATCAAGAGTAAAAAAAGTTAGTGAATTTTGTTAAGGTTGCTAGTATTTTTTAAACGGGCAACCACGCATTCTATTCTGTTTAAAAAAGTCAGGACTTATAAAAACAAAACAAATATGTATGTAGAAGAAATGTTTATTTCTCTCAGAAGTTACCTAATTCTTTTCGATATGATTCCAATTTATACTAGAAGCAGAAAAAACAAAGTAACACATTCCAACATTAGCCAAACATATTGAGTTAATAACACACCAATTTCCAGCCAACATTTAAGGGCAGGATACTCCGCGCCGCTTTCTCGCTCGCGCATCTCAGCTCTTTTTGAAGATAATCAATATTTTAATGTCTGAAAAATCGCATTCGGTGAATTTGCTGGCAATAACAACATTACAAAGGTACGGCAAAAGTATCATTTGGATCCGATCAGGTTTTCATACATGAAAATGGGCAAAACATTAAATCCTATTTTTAGGTTTGAAAACTCAAGTGGACCAAAATGAAATTTTTGTTAAATTTTTGTAATGTTATTGTCAGCAAATTCCCCGAATGCGATTTTTCAAAATTATATTTAGTGATTATTTATCTTCAAAAATGTTCAGATGCGCGAGCGAGAAAGCGGCGCGGAGTATCCTACCCTTAACCAAATACTTCTGGGTCGACTATCGCTGGTCGACTGACCGACAAAGCTGCCACCATCACTGCCATCACACATCAGAATTCAGAACAGTAAATAAATAAGTATTTATAGTCAATATTTTTAAAGTGCCAATAACGTAAACAAATATGGCGGATCGCCAACCAATGACGTAAATCGTGATAGCATCCTTTTCATGTCACTGCGGCGCAAGTACGGATCTATTCGGATCGATAATATTCGATAAAATTGACAGTTCAAATCGATAAGGTGGGATTTATCGAGCCTCGAAACAATCGACAAAAGTTATCGAAAAGCTAGGTCGAATCCAAAGAGAATATAGAGCTACTACAATACTTTACGATCAGACTTCGGTACTCGCAACATTCGATAAATTTGTCGAGTTTTTCGGTTCGACAAATTTATCGAACCGACTTCCGTACTCGCGCCGCTGGTTGGCGATCCGCCCAATTTTTTTAAGTTACTAGACACTTAAATAAAATGGACCCTATGTAGTAATGTGTTATGTATGTAAGAGTTTGAATTGGTATTTTATTCCGGAAATGCCGTGATTAGGACCATGATGGACAACAAGTTGTGAGAACCTCGCTTGGAAATAAGTCATTCCAAATTTCCATACAAAAACATTAACACAACTTCAAACGTGCGCGGCATTTTCTGCAATATTTCTAAGTTTGGTATAGTAATAACATCACCATTTAACAAAGTTCAACATAGTTTAAGTGAATCAGCTGATCTAGGGCTGCCCGGAAATTCTTTAGTAGAATTTTGACGTAAATTTAAATGCGCTTCAATGAAAAATTCAGAATTTCAAAAAGTCGTAAAACAAATGTTGTTGACCTCCAGGAGGTCATTGACCCCCTTTCGGGATAACATACCAATTCAAACTCAGGCTGTATATATAGTATTTATATGCTTGAAATTGTTGTCGTCCATAACAAACAGAGAACTGACTACTTGGTTTCATTGTGTTAAATATTATAAGTATATCTTAATCCTTTAAGATGTCAAATATACGTTAAAATAATTTCGTTGTGTGGGTTACAATAGAGGCATTGACCCCAGTTTACACTGTTAAAATACATTGTAAGTTACATGTACATTTTTTGCATGTTTCATGAAACGCCATCAAATTTCAACGATGTAAAATAGGCTAACAAACAATGAACAGAAAATTAATACAAAGGAACACGTAAAGAAAAGACTACACTACAGTTAGGTATGTTAAACCATATTATACTACGATGGGTTTTTTCTCAAAAATATTCCGTTAACAATATACAAACAGAAGATTACTTCCAAAATTTACAATAACTCGCTATGTTAAACGTTAATTATTAATACACAAGTTTTATGAATACCATTGAGCTGAAAAATTATATACAACATAAAAAGAAAACACCATTTTTGTGACTGTGAAAACAACCAATAGGTACACATTTTTGAGTGCCCAGAACATTCTTAAAGTAGAGATATATATTGAGTATAATTATAATATAACACTATTAAAGTGGATATATACAATAACTTTAGAACTCTATACAACTGAACAGTGACGAGACGTGATCAACTATTGTAATGTTGGTTAAAGCGTTTTAGCTTACATTATTATTTTGTCCGACAGGATTTGATTTTATGTTATTTGATAGCTAGACGAGCTGGTCGTTTGACTGATGGTAAGCGTAACGCCGGCCAATAAAAATTGCTGTGCTACTCAGAACTTTAAAACAAAGTCCTGCGCGGCACTGCAGTGCGCCCGCTACCCTGAGACATTAAATATTAAGCCTCATAATTCCAGTAATTTCACTGGCTATTCTGCTCATCAAACCGGAACACAGTAATGCTCGCACATTACTGCTTGGCGGCTGACTTCACTCAAAAAACGGTGGTACCAACCCAGACGGACACTCGCAGAAGAGTTAGTCCTACCACCTAGTTGATTGCGTCGCATAGTAAAATCATTTATTGCATAGAAATCTGTCGTCACTGCACAATGCACACTACCTTGTATATTTATTCTATGTACTGTAAAAATATAGTGAAATTGAATTATCTCCTCTCTGATTACTTAGAGAAAAATTGGTATAGTAGCAACGGTAGATTTCTGTGTAGTTCCTACCCCCATAAACACATAATATCATAAAAATCACAAGATTTCCCTTAAAACTAGTTATGTTTACATCAGACTACAAAAAACGGGTATCTTAAAACAAAACGTATCACTCAAAATTTAACGCTACGTTCCTAAGTTGAAAACAAGTCTACAATAGTCTAAAACCTAAATCATTATATACTAAGAATACGTTACATTTGATCTAAATATTAGAACGGCGATTCATATTGTACAGTCTTATTTTCATCAAAATATGTATTAAAATTTTGTCTAAGTATCGAAATTAACATATTTAAAAACTCCATTAACTAAATAAATAATCATTATTCCCTACACTAATATTAACTGATCGTATTTACTACAATTAGCTTATTTTACGTTCGCTTATTGAGTCTTCTGGTGAGACTCTCACTGGCACAGTGGCACCCTTAGCAAGTGATTACAAATCGCATATAAGTAATCGATTATTTCATATTTTTTTTTTTATTGTATAGCTAAAATTTCTTGTACGGCTAAAATTTGTTGCCAAGTCAACAACAGCTGAGAGTTCATGACTCGATTGAGAGAGTACAGTTAGCACTTGGCCGCCGAGTAAGTACGGGCAAAACTCGGTCAAGTGGAGTAATTGGGATGTTGCATGAAACACAAAATACATAATTTGTGTCATTATACAGTTTTAAGATCACATTAACACAATAAAAATAATATTCACAAAAAAATATAATTTCCACAAAGAGCTAAAAGTTTCCCAAATTCAACATTTTTTATTATCCAATTTAAATGACACCATCAGATTCTTTACATTTTAATGAATAAAAAAATGTATGACAACTATGTACTTAATCGCAGGTTTTCACGGCCAAATGTACAAAATGCATGTTTTTAGTACAGCTTTACGTCCCGCGTAGAACAAGTGACGTCAGATGTTCTGTCTAATTTGTATGGGGCGCTTTAGCGCTCAGTAGATACGCCCGACTTTGATTCTCATTTTTGACGTTTCTAGCGTTCGATTTCCAGTTTTTTCGATATAGACATTTGATTCTCATGAGAAAGAAAGAAAACGAATTGATTGACATCATAAAAAAAATTGAGTCAACATCCCCATCTGATGGTAAGATTAACGCTTGCCTACAGATTATTGTACAATCCGCTTCTCTCTGAATAGGGATGTCCCTATTCAAGTATAAAATAAAGGGTCTTGCATAGGCAAGGGAGACTAATGAATGCGGCTGCCGTTATACCCTCTGTACACCCCCATCACAACGTGGTAAATTGTGAAGACATAAGGCTCGTCTTATTGTGTTAAGTTATCAAAACTAAATTAGTTACATTATTCACACCACATTCGCTTATATCAAAACACTGTAGCTGTTTTTCAATACTTAATACATCGGAATATGTAATAAAATACAATTTGTAAAGAAAATTAATATGGCAGTGTCTTAATAAAATATTAAAAAATAATAAGCGTATTCAAACCTTACTTGCTTATGTACAATGACTGGCAAAAGAATGGACAAAACAGAAAGGTGTAAGAAGTAAGCATCAGAAGTTTCAGTCGTGCTGTTGAGTGTGAAATTAAATGAACCAAATGGTTTCTGTTTGAGTATGTTACTTATTCACACTTTCTGACGTGCCACATTCCTCGCCCAGTAGTGTTTAGTTAATTAATGATGTAAATTGTCTAAAATTATTAAATAAAATCCATTTTATCAGTATTTTAGTTACAAAAATTATCTCATTTTGAATAAATATGTGAAACAGCAGTTTCCAAAGTTTAATTCGTTCTTTGTTTTTAAATGGAAGTAGTTCTTAAATAAATATAAAATTTTAATTAGTCATAGACTGAACATTAAGAAATAGAAGGTTCACAAAATAATTATGGGTGTAATAATTTTAGAAAAGCCAGTTTAGATGAACATTAATTCGCAATCATAGAGGCTTAGGTAAACGAAAATTCATTAAAACACGACGTTATTTTTTTCTCACTGACGTTAAATACGACGTGTGGAAACGGGACAAAACATATTTTAGTGGATTGGACGTATCGCACTAGCGGTACTTCACCATGGCACAGAATAGATAATACAGTAAAAATAAAATTTGATGAAATGAAAATATTTGTCAGAATTTTAAGCACAAAGATTTCATTCCAATGGTTTCTTAGTTTGTAAAATTAAATAGCATAATATAAATACTCATCAAAATGATGGCTGGTTAGGCCTACAAATATTTGTCATTAATCATTATAATATAGCATAATAAATGTGAAATTTACTATTTGAAATAATTTAACTGTCAGTTTGCGTACAATGTGAGCTGTTACATCCTACTAATATTATAAATGCGAAAGTGTGTGTCTGTTTGTTGGTTTGTCCTTCTTTCACGCAGCAACGGAGCGACGTAATGGCATAGTTATAGTTTATAGACCGGAGAGTAACATCTGCTATTTTTCATTCCAGAAAAATGCATGGTTCCTGTGGGAACGCGGGTGAAAACCGCGGGCAGAAGATAGTATTAAAATAATTAAGCGGCTAGCCCACGCGGTTGGTCCGCGGCGGCTGACCTCTAGTGCGTATGCGCAGTTGGAAATCATGTGCTACAATATACAAAAAGTATACTATAACATGATTACCTACTGTCTGTGGGATTGCTTCGTGTTCTTACTCTATTATTTAGCTACTTATGTACATACTACACGGTAATGCAGTAGATTCAAAATATACACACACCGTGAGAATTCGTATTAATACTATAAAAATATTACATCTATATCTCTCTGGACTCCGTTATTGGCCCGCAATGTTTTGCTTCAAAATCAACAGGATACTATGTGGAAGTATTTTCTAGAGGCAGTATTTTGATATTTATATCTTATTTTACTGTTGAAATAATGATTATAAAAGGAAGATTGGGAAATAAGTTACGTCGACTGATCAGCGATATTAGTAATAGGTTAAAAACGCGTTGGAAATAGTAACGGATTAGTAAAACTTTCAAAAACGAGTGTCGCACGATCGAGATGTATAGGTATCGTTTGTTTTATTTCAGATCATACTTATCAATGTTAAAAATTTCTATAAATAAATACATTCCGTATAAAATGTGTTATTTAAATATCATTCCTGTATCAACGGCAAGAAATAGGCAGTAATAGAACATTTAGAGTGGGAGTAATATAGATAATTCCTATTCAACTATTGACACTAACACTCATATTGTTGATCGTAATACAAAACGTTCCTTACCTTCACTCTATCATACTCAAGGAAAACGGTAGTTTTAATCGTAAAGAAATCCTTCTACTTGACGGCTTTTCTACTTCGAGTGTAGTAAAGAACTGTCAAACTCAAGGTAGATCGAGACTATTCGCGCTTCGTTTGTCTTCCAGACATACTCAAATAAGTAATAATAAAAAAATGGTTTCTGAATAACCTCAATGGACATCTGTTCAAAACGCTTTAAAACGAAAAATAACGACAGTTTAATTAAAAAAGAATAAAAAATGAACTAAACCTTGAATGAACGTCGAAGTTCTGCCAACATTAAAAAACTAAGTTCTTCAAGTCATAACGTCATGCTTCAATCGCGAGAAGTGTCGAAATAGCGACTAAAAATATGGATTGTGAGAATATTTGGAGAACGTCCTTAAGGAAGTCTAGAGTAAGGTCCACTTAAGGAACGTTTTGTATTACGATCAAGAATATGAGTGTAAGCCTTGTAACATTCAATGGCAGTCCTCAGGCCTACGTTTTCATTGTATTTGTATAGGTACATGAAACAACTATCCGTTTTTGTTTACACTGGATAATATCATCATTACGATGACATAATCGGCTAAAATAAAGACGAATCATCTATCAATATCATTAAAAACAATTTTCACAATCGCCCCGAAAACTTGGAATCCATGTTTCCGAATACCATAGAGCAAATCCGCAGTTCACCTCGGAAATGTCACAATTCGAACTTCACTCAAAAGCGATTAAGCTAAATTAGTTTAGCGTCGCACGAGAAATGCGGGTAACACTTGCGCTCGTAATGTGTTGCCGAGTGCGAGTTTCAAATTAAAACCCATTTACACAACGACCGCGTTTGTCCAGTGAACGCGATGGTTCACAAACGCGCCGCTAGGGGCGCTGTACATTTTTTCATACAAAATCCGCGTAAACGCGATCACTTTAGAAGTTGTTGCAAAACTCACACTGGGCCTAGTGAGATCGTTGGTTAGTAGAGTGTCCCGAATCTCAGGTGCTGAGGCGTGCGTCATTCCATCGGGCAGCTTTGAACGAAGGAGGCTGGGAACAGGCCGGTCCGGCCCGTCCGCTGCAAAGTGCCCTTGTACCATCCATCGCCGCGTTTCTTTGACACTATCACTATGTCGTCCACTTTTAATTCGAGCTCGTACTCAGAATTAGGTGGGTACGGGACTATGCAGCGGAATCTGAAAGGATGCAATTATAGTCAGGTGAATATTAAAGCCTCACTTTCTAAAAGTTTGAACAGTCGACGTTTAACAACAGCTCAGCTTTTTTTATGCTGTTTGTTAACGAGACGAGCTGGTCGTTTGCCTGTGATGGTAAGCATAACGCCGGCCCATAACAATTGCAGTGCCACTCAGAACTTTGAAACACAGGCCTGTGCGGCACTGCAGTCCGCTCGTTACCCTGAGACATTAGGTATTAAGTCTCATGAGCCCAGTAATTTCACTGGCTGCTCTGCTCATCAAATCGGAACACAGTAATGCTTGCACATTACTGCTTGGCAGCAGACTTCACGAGCAAAGCGGTGGTAAGAACCCAGACGGACACTCGTTGAAGAGTTAGTACTACCGCTAACGCTGATATTAAAGTGTTATAAAGTATGTAGGTAGGTCCCCACTCCAAGCTAAGCGTATATGTAGGTCCAACCATTCCCATTCATAGATTTAAAACACTTTAAAAATTGGATATTATAAAATGCAGAAAACCTGAAGTGGTGATCGACAACAGGGCCTTCGTGTTCCAAAGTTCTGAATGGCACAGACAAACACTCATTAACAATATTACCTTTCTTTGACAGTCTGCGCTTGATGCCTGTCCCGCCTCACTGCGGTCACGTCTAATGATTGCGACTTGCGATGCTGAGACTGCCAAGGACCTTCGTTGCTTCTGTGTTCAAATGAAAACAATCATCTCTTAGTAATCATACTCTTGGATAGAATTCTATTTAATACAACTCATACTTTGAAGACTTTTCGCTCGTTATTACATGCATTTGTTGGCAAAAATAGTTGGTTAATTCGGTTGAGAATTTGATATATAAACAGAAACTAATTTGAGATGTCCAGAGTATGGAAAATAAATCTGATGTCCTATTATGAACTTAGGTCTAGGCTACTTGATTTCAGCTGATTTTCGTCGAAATAGTAAGTAAAGTAGTAAGGAGTATTTGAACCCGTTGCTGATACAAACGAACAATGCCGTATGTTGTAGAAATTGAGTCTATCGACCCAACCTTTATGACACCGGAGCTGCGTTAAGGCTGAACTAAAGAACAAGGTATAATAAATAACATTTGCATTCTTCAAAAACCTGTTGAAAAGTAAACTCTCATGCAATGGAGGGTTAGAACAGATAGATGATGAATTTGTGATATAAGACAAGCAACAGAAATATAAAACCAGCAAACATATAGTAAAGGTCAAAAGCAAACACAGGCGTGGTAGGACATATTATTAAGGTAACTTTTACTAACCTGAGATCAAAAAAAAAACCTCCCCTGAATAAAAGTAGATTAAAAAAAAAATATACAACCTGAGTTTATATTGGTATGCTATCTCGAAAGGGGATCAATCTACTCCTGGAAGTCAACAACATTTGTTTTAAGAGTTTTTGAAATTAGAAATTTTTCATTGAAGAAAAGGCATTTAAACTTCCGGGCAGCTCTAGACCAACTATGTTGAACTTTTTTAAATGATAATGTTAATTAGAACATACTTTTTTTCATGACGTTATTCCAAAAGGTTCTCACAACTTATCGACAACCATGCTCCTAATCACTCCCTTCCAGCAGGGCTAACATGCGCGCCACGACAAAATGTTGTCTACAGTTTTGTCTCGCTCTTTCTCTCGCGAACATGAGACAAATGCACGACATAAGCATCGAGAAAATTTTGTCACGGTGCGCATGTTAGCCCTACAGGATAACATACCAGTTCAAACTCAAAATTGCTGCAAATTGGTATTTGTTGATACTTACTTGAGATGCCAAGGTTTGTTGAGTGTGGTAAATATTGTATACAATTTTGAATTTAAGCGCTGAAAGCTTACACCACTCATGGTCTCCCACCAAACATCAAAACAAATGCAAGATTCAGGCAATGCTTCATACGTAGGCAATTACTTACCATTGAACAGACCCTTTTGATTTGGCGCAAAAATACTGAATGGTCCCGTCGACTCTGGTACCTTACCGTTGGTATCCGTCAGATAAATTATGATAGCTTAAAGGCGTGCTTTGGCGTAGTTCCCTTTGCCAGTATCTACTCAAGCCAATCTTACAATCGTTCATTTTAGACTTCGATATGTATAGGAAAACTCCAGATTCGATTTAACACAACGAAAGCGGTCATTTGACATCGGCAGATCCTATCGATAGACATCCTGTAGGCCTAGTCACTTTTTACAATTTACTACAAGTAGAAAACTTAAAAATGTTTGGGATTGATAGATTCTTAATAAGTCAGATTAGCTGACTTGAGTAGCACTGTAACTGTCGGGCTCCACTGCGAGCGGTTCACTGTAGAATACCTGTGCTGTAAATGCGCCAGATGCCGCTCCTTGTGTCGGCGGTCGGGCGCGGCGGGAGTGGGCGCGGGCGCTTGAGCGGAAGCGGGAGCGGGCAGCGCTCGCAGCAGCTGCGACGGACACGAGCCGGACCTACCCCAGCGGTTAGTCAACACGCAAGTTTCGTGTACGAGTACTAATATCGATTCAGTAAACAATACCAACATTGTCAAACGAAGAACGTAGCTCAAGGTATTTTAGTTTTCGTTCATTTCTTTTTCGTGCAATCAACCATAGGTGATCTGACAAACAGTGGTCCTTTAACCACAGAATGCTTCTTCAGAAACATTGTTAATAATCTAAAACTGTCATACTGTAAAATGTAACTACCCGCCAAAAGGAATACAACACTAAACAAATATACTCGTACACAATGACTTGCCAACACAACAAAAATACAATACAAATCAAAATGAGTGACAAAAACACACAAAGTGCAAGGGTGAACGCGGATGTGCTTCGTTACATGAACACCTTTCCAATACAAAACATAAAACAAAAGATGATTTGATAACACAACTCATTAAAAATTTAACTTCGGAAAATATTTTGTTTTACGTAGGATATAGGCACATGTTTGACTGCGCGCTTGTCAACAAAATACCAGACGGTTTCAAATGAATTCTTTTGAAACCGTTTATCTCTTTGACGCTGGCGCCGTAGACTCATGTGACCGCTAAGCGCGCCAAGTATTAATTGAAAACTATTGTTATTTAATAAGCTGTCGTCAAACCACCTTATAAGTGTTAAAGGGGTAGAAGACGTACGAGTAAGTTCGCGTAATTTGAAACCGCGTTTAAGGGCAGGAGACGGCGCACCGCTTTTTCGCTCGCGCATCTCAACATTTTTGTAGATAATCAATATTTTAATAATATGAAAAATCGCATTCGGTGAAGTTGCTGGCAATAACATTACAAAGGTACGACCAAAATATCATTTTGATCCGATCAGGTTTTCATACATGAAAATGGGCAAAACATAAAATCCTATTTTTAGTTATGAAAACTTAAATGGATCAAAATTAAATTTTTGTTAAACTTTTGTAATGTTTTTACCAGCAACTTAACCGAATGTGATTTTTGATAACTATATTAAAATATTGATTTTATTTATTTGTTAAATGTTGAGATGCGCGAGCGAGATAGCGGTGCGTCGTATCCTGCCCTTAAATCTCTTAACGTCTTTCACCTGCATTATACGCATTTAGGGTTACAGCAGGGCACATAACACATGCTGGGATCAATATAACGCACATACACTTAGAATTTCATACTCATTTATCTGTGCACGCATATAATACAGTCGTTTTTTTATACTCTATGTTATCATTTGACAAGTATCTCGCTCGATCTCAAGCGACGATTAGTCGAAGATGGTGATTGTGTTTGTACGTTTGTTGGTTTGTCATTCTTTCACGCAGCAACGGAGCAACGGATCGATGTGATTTTTGGGATATATGATGGAAGATATTTGACAGCTGTAAGACCATATCAGTTTTTAAACAGTCACGACTCACGGTTATGTTACACTACGAAAACAGTTAACGGGATATATGTTCAGATAATGAGCGTATACCCTGTTCCAAAATCTTAGATATTTTTTGTAAACAAAGAAATGTCACGAAAAATCACTGTCAGTGACATGCCAGTTGCCATTTTTCACTTGTACAAAATATTTTTGTTTCAATTTCCCCCGGCTTTGCTCTCGCGATGCACAATTATAATGTAACAAGAAACAAATAACAAGAACCAGCAACAAAATCTTAATCAAAACCACTACAAAATAAGATCTATAACAACAACACATACGCAGCAAGATACACACTCGAGTTCGGAGATTTGAACAGATCAACAGACAGAAAAAGATGGATTGCACAGTTTTCTATCGATTTTGTCGCTCTGTCAACCCCGTTGTTTACATAAAATATCTAAGTTTTTGGAACAGGGTATAGTTTTAAAAACAAATGTGTCAATTTTGTGATATAATTCGAGTCACCCCTACCTGACATGGACCGGGTGGTGCGCGGGTAGGTTGTGCATGAGGGATGTGCCGGGCCCGTCGTCGAAGACAGGGTTGTCCATACTGTACCCGGCGGGCGGGGGGGACTTGCACTTCTTCATAGCGGCGAGGCGCTTCATCAGACTCACGCCGGTGGATATCGAGGACTTCTCCGCTTTGGGCTTGTCTTTTGGCTGAAATGTTACACATTTAGCGTTTTAATACATTTCCCCTTTCTCCTAAGTTTATATTGTCTTTTGGCTGAAATGTAGACGTTAACACATTGGGCCTTTTGACACTTTCCTTCCTTATTGTATAGGCATACGTCGCCAAAAAGCCAGGCAAAAGCTAGTTCTCCTATAAACCATCTACTTCTTTATGGCCGTTTAGTAGACTACAAGTTTTTTTGTAGTTCAAGTCTAGGTTCCCTGGTAGGATCGTTTTAGTAGCAAGGACGTAAACGTTGTAATGTTCTTTTTTTCTGTATTTTTAAAGCGACTTGTGATTTGCATGACGTTAGGGTACTTCTAGTGCTCCCCTGACTACCTAGCACCCTCCAGTTTAAAATATGTCGTTAAAAACCTATCCAAACGCTAATCTATAAAAAACCGGCCAAGTGCAAGTCGGACTCGCAGACCAAGGTTTTCGTCCAAACTTGTCTCGAAAATCTCGGAATCGTGTCTCGAAGATTTTACCGCTTTTTTTGTGTAAAATATTAAAAATTAGTCCCCAAAATTTATAATTTTTCTGTGTTGTATCAACAAATTTACGGTATTCATATTTTTTCCTTTAGTTGTGCTATAAGACATTGCTTCTTGCTAATTTTCATGATTCTAGATCGACGGGAATTACCCTATAGGTTTTGATTCCCGGTCTTGACAGACAGACAGATAGACGGACACCGAAGTAAGACTATAAGAGTTCCTTTTTCCTTTTGAGTTACGGAACCCTAAAACATACCTTTTCTAATCTGGGTGTAGTTTGAAGCTGCTGGACGTTCGGACTCCAGGAATACATGATTGGCTGACCTGAAAGGTGGAATTGAAACTTTAAAAATCACTCTACCGACAGGTTCGCCAGTAGGTACGACTTGGTGCAGCGGTTAAAACATTAAAATCAAACAAGCCCAAACTCGATGGGGTTACGTCGTTTCGTTGCAGTCCCTATGGCCACCTTCCTGCTCCATCGTCAGACCAGCTCTGTGACATCATTATATTGCATTGTCATCCAATTTACATGTAAAATTTCGGCTCAATCGAACATCAGGAAATGTCAAATTTAGCTTGTAAGATTTGATCTAAACAAACAAACATTGCAAGTTAAATAAAAGCTTCTTCTTGCTCGGCCTATACCAATTTGGAACGGGCGCGGTGGGTTTCTGGGAGGTTCGTTGACTTTGAGCATGGATTGGAACTGTTGATATCTTTGTCATTTATTACGTTCTAATAAAGACAACATTAGTTTTAGTATGTGATTCGGGTAGACGAACGTCATAGAGACCCGGTGTTAGTCATTTATTTTAACCATCATGAGTGCTCTCTTGGGGCCTGTATGAATAAAGCATTTTCAATTTGAATTTGCTTGTAAAAATAGTAATAAGTTTAGCGGGTAGTTACCAGCGGGCGGGCTCTCAGCGCGGGGCGGGGCGTCGGGCGGGGGCGGGGGCGCGGGGGCCGCTGGGACCACCACCTGCTTCACACAAATACAAACTAGAGTTTATCATCTAAGATATTACTGTACGATAAGGTAGGAATTCACCAAATGAGAAATAAAGGGAGTTCACGTGACCGGCGTGGCGTTTAAATTCCCGAATCTAGTTACTTACTTACTTGTACTTACTTATTTACTATTTTGATAGCAGATGACAAAATTCTCGTTTAATATAATCCAAAGTTGAAGCCCTTGAAAGCTTTGTTTAAAATGATCTAAAGTTGAACCTTGAAGTTAAAGTTACTAGTAAATGGTTGAGCTTCAGTTCAGAATGGTTGTTGAACTGCGATCTTCAGAGGCGTGTCTAAGGGTAAATTCTTTCTTGTATATAATTTTGACGTATTATGACAGCATTAGTCCACGCTTAGACTCGTTTCTGAATCTTACCTTTACATTTTTACAAATTGGCGTATTTTTTAATCTTTAGTGTGATAAAATATAAAGATTTTATTAAAGATTTCTTAAAGATTAGATTACAGTTTAAAAATAAGTTACATGTTTTGTCCAAACAAAAGAAACCAAACTACTGAAATAATTATAAATGATTACGATCCTTTATGTACGCAAATTAAATTACGATGAAAATGGAAAAAATAGATCTATGTTTTTCGTGTGTACATGGTAGCAGTACCTGCGCGGGATGTGTGTGTGTACTGTGTATGTATGTGTTTTTTTATACTTTATACGTTAGCATTTGACCACTATCTCGCTTGATCTTAAAGGACTATGTGGTCTAAGATGGTGAATACGCTACATGGATTATGTTTCAGTGTGTGTGTGTGTGTGTGTGCGCTACACATGCATTATGTGTCAGGGTGCGTGTGATACGCTGAATAGGCATTGTGTGTGTGTGTGTGTGTGTGTGTGTGTGTGTGTGTGTGTGCGTGTCTGTGCGTGCGAGTGCGTGTACGTACCTTGTCGTGCTTGTGGTGATGCGGCGCGACGTAGTTCCCGGGGAACACGCCGGCGCGCGGCGCGCGCTCCGCCCAGCCCTTGTACCAGCCGTCGCGGCACCGCTCCGTCACCGTGTAGATCGCTGCATACGACACACGGTCACTACTCACTACACGACGGGAACTACACGCGGGCGATGCCACGGGTACCAGCTAGTACACTTGACTGTTTATTTGTTATGCCAGTTGTTATTTGGCGCGAGTATTTTTTGTTCAAACCCGAAGAAGCGATGGATCCTAAGAACCACTCTATTCAGTCGTGGTTCAGAAATAGAATCCCGAATGTAGCGAGGGTTCCAAAGGTAAGAGACGTAAAATAACTCAGCTGCAGAGCGAAACACAATCACCTCACTACAACGAGGAAAGATTTTGGCCATCATTTGAATTTTTGTGCAAGAGCTTTTTCCACGCTAGCGTGGAAAAGAGAGTAGCCGCGCGGCCGCCTTTTCCACGCTAGCAAATAAAAAGCACTTTTGCTCGCAGATTTCGAAATGATAAACAAGACATTTCCGAACTTGTGAAGTAAAACATTTATTATAGGCATTGAGTTACGAACCTCCTTTCTTGAGCTCTAATTCGTCCGGTTTCTGCGGCTTGTAGGGGTATATAGCGACGTATGCGGCGGGTAGTGCTCGCTCGGCGCTCCGCTCACGTCGCCGCCGCCCGCCCCGCTCCCCACCGCGCTCCCCGCCCCGCTCCACTCCCCGCCCCGCGTCCAGCAGGCTCGTCGCCACGATCTCCGCCGAGTGTCTACGGATGAATACGAACACAGACGTGTACAAAGCACCACAACTCACGAAACAAAGACAACTTCTCAATAAATATGACAATGATGGCTCAGTGGTAGTGTAAAATTAATCTATATTTCTAACGTCACCGTTTTTTAGTGTCTAATTATGTAAACAAACATGATCACCCACCAATCTTTTCTACATTAGACAAGATAAATATACAGGCCTTCTCTTAGCGAGAGTGGTACAGGTCATAATTCACCACGTGGGCCCAGTGCGGCTTGGTGGATGTCACATGTCCTCGAATTTTGTGGTTCTTAAACATGCTGGTTTCCTCACGATGTTTTCCTTCACCGTTTTAAACCCAGTGTGAATTATCCGCACATAATTTGATATAAGTCATTGGTGCGGGCCGAGTCGAAATTCGAACTATGGTGCGTCGGATTGAACGTCGCACAAGATCCCGCTCGGCCACACTTGCTCTTAAAATAATCATAGCACATATAAAATAATCAATTCGTTCTCACCTATTCTGCGAAGAGTGATTCCCCTGCAGATGCGAGGAGGGCGTCAGACTGTGTCTCTTATCCCTCTCTCTATGGTGGTCACGGTGCCGCGCCGCCATGTAAGTCCCGCCGTCTTTGTGAGACAGGGACAGGACCGCTTGCAGCCCTAGCCCGAAATTCAGCAAGGAATCCGGCCCGCTGCCTCCACTTGTATTCTTACTGGAAGTTGGAGCTTCGAGTCGGGCTTCGTTGCCTTCCTGGCTTTCCTCAATCTGCGACTGACCAGCTACTCCCGTCACTGGCTTCGGGCTTTCAGCCGGCGGCAAACTCACATTGAGCGAGGTATTAGTCGCCGTCGAACTTTCATTCAGACTTAAAACCCCCATCGAAGTATTAAGCGAGGCATCCTGCTCGTTCGTGTTCTCCTCCTCGGCATTCTGAGCCGTATTCCCTGCTATTACGGTCGAGTTTCGCTCGGTGTTGTTATCGGGGGAGCTGGGGAGGCTCGGTTCGGCGCTTTCGCACGTGCTGGTATCGGAACTAGTGTTGGGAGTGGTAGTGGAGCCGGCGGAGGGAGTGTTGACGCTAGAACTGGAATCCGAGCTCGCATTGTTTGCGTTGAAGTTGGAAATTGTGGGGAAGTGTTCGTGAGCGCGGATGTTTTGATACGTAGTATCAATTTTGTGCACGGGCGCCGCGTATTCGATTTTAGCGCCGCGTATCCTGTCGTAGTTCTCTCCGATACGCGGCACGCTTTGAACGCCGAGCGTGCCTTTCCCGTGCGTATTGAAATGTATCAGGTCTAATGAGTGTTTGGCCTGGGTTGGCTCGAGGATGCTGCGTGGCACGGAGACCAGGCCGTGGGCCACGGAGACCTGGGGGCTGCCCTGGGGCACCAGGATCGATTGGGGTACCATGGGCTGGTAGTTGGGGTGGGATTGGCTCATAGTCGCCACGTTCTGATAGTTGCTTTGCGTTGCCGGCATTGAAGACGACATCGGTTGGTAGCGGTGTGAGTGCTGGAAGAAATATTTGTATAATGTAGCCAGTGAAATTACTGGGTTTATGAGACTTAATACATAATGGGTCAGGGTAGCGAGCGCACTGCAGTGCCGCGCAGGCCTTTGTGTTTCAAAGTTCTGAGTGGCACTGCAATTGTTATGGGCCAGCGTAACGCTTACCATCAGGCAAACGACCAGCTCGTCTCGTTACCAAATAGCATAAAAAAATATATTTTTTTTTTTTTATGTTATTTGGTAACGAGACGTGCTCGTCGTTTGCCTGATGGTAAGCATAACGCCGGCCCATAACAATTGCAGCGCCACCCAGAACTTTGAAACACAAAGGCTTGCGCGGCACTGCAGTGCGCTCGTTACCCTGAGACATTAGGTATTAAGTCTCATAAGCCCAGTAATTTCACTGGATACTCTGCTCATCAAACCGGAACACAGTAATGCTTGCACACTACTGCTTGGCGGCAGACTTCACGAGCAAAGCGGTGGTAACAACCCAGACGGACACTCGCAGAAGAGATAGTCCTCCCACTAACGGTATATTGTCGTTATACCGGTTTAAAACCCATGTGAATTTAAACTAAAAATTAACGATAAAGTAGTTACTGATCAACTCGATATAGCCAATGAGTTTAATAAGTTTTTTACAAACATACCATTGGAGGCTACTAA
Source organism: Crocallis elinguaria (assembly GCA_907269065.1). Lineage (NCBI taxonomy): Eukaryota > Metazoa > Arthropoda > Insecta > Lepidoptera > Geometridae > Crocallis > Crocallis elinguaria. The sequence continues at coordinate 9,978,564 of OU026076.1, forward strand.
ATCACTAGACTCTTCTCCAGCAAAAGCAGAAATGCTTTTGCAAAACAGCTTTTCTAAATTAATTCCGGATTTTAGTTTTCGTTACATAACAACCACTAGTATCAAAAAAGCGTTTAAATCTATCAATATGAAAAACACCGAAGACTTGTGGGGTATATCGGTAAAAGTAATAGGATCCTTAATTGATACAATTGCGCCCTATCTAGTTATTATTTTTAATCTTTCTATAGATCAGGGTGTCTTTCCTGATCTAATGAAACACAGTAAAGTCACCCCTATTTTTAAATCTGGTTGTAAGGACACCCCCTCTAACTATAGACCAGTTTCTGTACTTCCAGCTCTTAGCAAAATCTTTGAAAAAATTATATTAGAACAGTTACTTTCACATTTCAACGAGTATAGAATATTGCACGGTCACCAGTTTGGTTTCACGAAAGGCAGATCAACAGTCGATGCCGGAGCTAAACTGATGTCCCACATCTTTGAAGCTTGGGAGAGTTCACAGGATGCTATTGGAGTATTCTGTGACCTCTCCAAAGCATTTGATTGTGTGGACCACAGAACGCTTATTAAAAAAATGCATCATTACGGCGTGCGTGGGACAGCTCTTGATCTTGTAAATTCTTACTTGACGGGTAGACAGCAGAAGGTTGGCATCGATAGAGTAACATCTTGTGGTTCTTCAGTGAAGATAGGCGTGCCGCAGGGATCAATACTGGGCCCCTTTCTCTTTCTAGTATATATAAATGACTTACCCTTTATGACAGACCATATAGCATTGGACATAGTTTTGTTTGCTGATGATACTTCACTCATTTTTAAAACTGATAGGAAAGACAGTGAACTAAAGGAATTAAATGATAACCTTGACAAAATCTCAGAATGGTTTGCTGCTAATAATCTACTACTTAACGCTAGTAAAACTAAATGTATTAAATTTTCACTTCCCAACGTACCACACGTGGAATCTAAAGTGGAATTGGAAGGCAGCAAACTTGACCTGGTGAATAACACTGTATTCTTAGGATTAACTATTGACTCCAAAATGCAGTGGGGTCCTCACATCAATGCCCTATCGGGTCGTTTGAGTTCCGCTGCATTTGCAGTACGTAAAATTAGGCAGCTGACTGATGTGGCGACGGCAAGGTTGGTATATTTTGCATATTTTCATAGTTTGATGTCTTATGGCGTCCTACTTTGGGGATCTGCTGCCGATATAGATACCATTTTCATATTACAAAAGAGAGCAGTACGCGCCATCTATGACATGGGTCCACGCGAATCTCTAAGAGACTTTTTTAAAGAAATAGGTATTCTAACCCTGCCTTCGCTATACATTTTGGAAAATATAATGTATGTACGGAAGAATATTACTAAATTTAACTTAAAAAGTGATGTACATGAGTTAAATACTAGAAGTAAACATAAAATTGTTGTACCCGGGTTCAGATTAAGTAAAACTAACAAATCGTTCCTGGCAAATGGTGTCAGATTCTACAACAAAATTCCTAAAGTATTAACTGAATTACCACAAGGAAAGTTTAAACGTATAGTCAAGAGTGTATTAATTAAAAAAGCGTATTATAAAATTAAGGATTATGTAGATGACAAGGATGCATGGAGGCAAACAGCTCAGGAGCCTCCTGGCGACTACTAAACTTTAAATTGTTAGTTGTTAGCATTAGAATCATTGTAAAAAACTACTTTTTTTAAAAAGAATGCCGTGACGAGTTTCTTGCCCTTCTTCTTGCTCGGCCTATACCAATTTGGAACGGGCACGGTGGGTTTCTGGAAGATTCGTTGACTTTGAGCACGGATTGGGTCTGTTGGTGTCTTTGTCATTTATTATGTTCTGATAAAGACAGCATTAGTTTTAGTCTGTGATTCGGGTAGATGAATGTTGCAGAGGCCGGCTGTTAGAATCATTTTAACTTTCATAAGTGCTCCTTTGGGGCCTATTTGAATAAAGACTTTTGAATTTTGAATTTTTTTTTGAATGTTTTTAGTACAGCTCTACGGCTCGCATTGAACAAGTGACGTCAGATGTTCTGTCCAATTTGTATGGGGCGTTTTGAGCACTCAGTAGATACGCTCGACTTGACTCTAATTTTTGACGTTTGAAGCGTTCGATTTCCAGTTTATTCGAAACAGCTATTTGATTCTCATGACATCAAGGAATTGTTTGAGATCATAAAAAAAATAAAGTCAACATCCCAATTATTTTGTAATTACCTGCGCGCGTGCGTCGTGAGGACGCGCGGCGGCGGGCGGCGGCGGCGCGGCGCGGCCCTGCGCCAGGCTGCAACCAACAAACACTTACTATTAACACGGTTGCATTGAAATACGGGTCTACTAGCTACTGCCCGCGGTTTTCACCCGCGTTCCCACAGGAACCGTGCATTTTTCCTGGATAAAAAGTAGCCTATGTAAAGTACTCTCCGGGCCATAAACTATTACTATGCAAAAAATCACGTCGTTTCGTTGCTCCGTTGCTGCGTGAAAGAAGGACAAACCAACAAACAGACAAACACACTTTCACATTTATAATATTAGTAGGAAGTAGGATTCCACTATGATCACTTGTGTGCACAGAAAATTAAACCTATAGACTCCACTTAGTTGGGTAACCCCACAATTTCACCAATGAATCTTAGATATTTTATGTAAACAAAGAAACGTAACGAAACGTCACTGTTAAAGCGACACGCCAGTTGCCCAAAACATTTTTGTTTCTATTTCCCCCGGCTTTGCTCTCGCGCGGCACAGTTATAACGTAACAAGAAACAAAAAACAACAACCAACAATAAAAACTTAAACAAAACCACTACAAAATAACAAGATCATTAACAACAACACAAACGCAGCAAGATACACACCCGAGTTCGGAAATTGGAACAGATCAACAGACAGAAAAAGAAAATGGCGGCGATTACAAAAAATATTTCAAATCTCTGGTGTGTGTGCTATGAAAAATAACAGCACGAAAAAAACTACCTTTTATTATACTTTTGTTTAAAATAACAATCTTGCAAAGACGATCCATTCAAAAATTTTCACTAATTCAAGTTTATCATGTTATAATTTAAAATCAATTAATAATAATGTCTATCATCAAATTATGTATTGCACAGTTTTCTATCAATTTTTTCGTTCTGTCAACCTCTTATTTTACATAAAATACCTAAGATTTTGGAACAGAGTATAGCGTCTGTTTTCCGGAACACAGATAAGCATACCTGTTCATCAGATGGCGGGCGGCCTGGTTTAACTCTACGAAGGCGATGGGGAATATCCCCACTCTCTGCTCCACTCGCCCCTCCGCCCAGTTTTCATCCACCCGCCTGTGCACTGTTATTATTGTTCCTGGAATTCGATTTAAACAACAATTTACTACATATAGATATACAAATCTATTCAAAAAAATTGAAGTATCTATTTGTAATATCAAAATAACAGCTTTTTACTAAATGCATATGATAGTATATACGGTACCTATAACAAAACAACCATTTTTAAAATTTTTGTCTGTCTGTTTGTTCCGGGTAATCTCCGAAACGGCGGGACCGATTTTGACGGGACTTTCACTGGCAGATAGTTGATGTTATACGGAGTAACTTAGGCTACTTTTATTCTAGAAAAAGAATTAGGGTACCCTTATTCAGTACTACAGATGTTTTTAAACCTGTATAACGACAATAGAAATGTATTTTGTTTCATTCGACATTCCTATTCTATACTGATTACTAACCTTTATCGAAAGCCAAGCAGCCTTCTTCATCGGGCGCCGACATTCGGAAGTCGTACAGGGCTTTGCAGAGCGCCGTCGGTACCTGAAGCGGAATTATAACCTGAAAATATACGCACTCATTATTTATACAGGGCCATCTTTTTTTCACAAGACCGCAGTAAGAGCGTAAGGCCACTGAATATCTCTCTTACCCCTTACCATCCAGCGAACCTCCCATAACTCCAGCAGGGTGATTTTAATTCACTCGGAATGATATCCGTCTCGGAAGCAACCGTCTTGATCGTTCATATTTTGGAATCGCAACCCGTCGTCGTGTCTCAGCTAGTTATTGTTTTATGTTACTAGGTAACGATACGAGGTAGTCGTTTGCCTGATGGTAAGCATAACGCCGGCCCATAGCAATTGCAGTGCCAGTCAGAACTTTGAAACACAAAGGCCTACGCGGCACTGCAGTGCGCTCGTTACCCGTAATTTCACTTGCTACTCTGCTCATCAAACCGGAACACAGTAATGCTTGCACATTACTGCTTGGCAGCAGACTTCACGAGCAAAGCGGTGGTACCAACCCAGACGGACACTCACAGAAGAGTTAGTCCCATCACCTAGTTGTATGTAAGTGGAGAGTATAGGTCGCCTACAGTGTCCGTCTTCAAAATGAGCGGTATTTTTCAGTGCCATTGCGTGATGCAAAACTCTTTTTCAGCTGTCGAGTTTAGTTTTTAGAAGTTTTTAACAGTACCACCGCCGTGCCGTGCTTTATTAATAATCCCAGCGGTACAGACCTGAACATAGGTGATCGGAAACATGCCAGTCCGGCCGGAACACTCTCCTTGGTACCAGTACGGGTCCAGCTTCTTCTGAAGAACTATCGTGTCTCCCTTCTTGAACGAGAGATCGCTGGAACAGGAAACGTCATTAATTAAAATCGGCCTGTAGCCTCTTCTGGAGTTTTTTAACAAACACTAAAAAATCTATATATAGATCACTAAAGATCTCGATGGTGTCCGTATACGACTGATCTAATGGCGACAATCTCACTCACCCTGGCTCCTTGGATATGTAATCGTACATGGCCCGGGCGTGTGGCGGCAACTTAGCTCCCTCTCTCGACGGCTGGCCGAGTTGCTGCGCCTACGAACAAGAAACATATTTTAGAATTGAAATGATGCATGAAACATAAAATAGATAATTTCTGTCGTTATACAGTTATCAAGAAGATCGCATTAATAATAATGAAATTCACAAAAAAATATATAAATTCCAAAAAAGAAAAAAATAATTTAAATTTGAGAAACTTTTAGATGCAGTATCTAAAAGTTTCTCAAATTCAATTTTTTTTTTATCGTTACATTTTAATGAATAAAAAAATGTATGACCACTATGTACTTTAACACAGTTTTTCACAGCCAAATCAACAAAATGTATGTTTTAAGTACAGCTTTACGGCTCGCGGACGGTGTAGAACAAGTGACGTCAGATGTTCTGTCCAATTTGTATGGGGCTTTTTACCGCTCAGTAGATACGCCCGACTTTAACTCTCATTTTTGACGTTTCTAGCGTTCGTAATTCAGTTTTTTCGATATAGACATATGATTCTCATGAGAAAACGAATTGATTGACATCATAAAAAAGGGAGTCACGACATCCCTATTATAAAACCTGCAGTGCAAGTACCGATCTTTAGTACATGTACTTAAATAACTATTTTCCTGACTATAACTCAAAATGATACTTCAATCGGTAAGTCGGTACTAATACTTCAGTCAGACCATATAGGAGGATATAGGTAACAAATATTTTTCAACAATGGAAAATCCAAATAGCTTTCTGAAAATAGAACAAAATATCCTTACATGTAAAACACAAATGGTCTGGTGATAATATACTACAGCCGTTAGTTTTGGTGGGTATTGTTGTTAAATATTACCTATTAGGTTTATGTAGGCTTACATTATCAGCCTCTTACGCTCTCACTGCTGGGATACCGGCCTTCTCTCAGAGATGTATGGGTCATAATCCACCACGCAGGCCCAGTGCGGCTTGGTGGATGTTACATGTCCTCGAATTTTGTGGTTCTTGAACATGCCGATTTCCTCACGATGTTGTCCTTCACCAATTTTAGAGCGAGTGTCAATAATCCGCACATAAATTGATATAAGTCATTGGTGCGGGCCGAGTCGAGATTCGAACTATGGTGCGTCGGATTGAAAGTCGCACCAGTTCCCGCTCGGCCATACGCTTTATGTAGCCTTAGAAGGCTTTAAATTCATAACAGACGGTTGTAATTTTTTTAAACTTGTAAAATATAAAACCGTTTTTGACTGTAGGTACTATTTAAGTAATGTTAAGATAATTTTAAGAGCTGCGGTTTTTATGAATAATTAAATAAAACTGATTTTTTTCAGGTTAACAAGCGCAGTATAAATACCTGAGCATTTACATCTTCTGGGTAGCACAGTAGAATCGTAATTTTATTGCTTTAGGCGGCCTAATGCGTGACCGGTCCGTCTCATGACCAAGCGGTATGAAAAAACAAATTCACAGTACCATTACCAAACCAAAACTCTACTACTCGGTCAATTGTCGACATCAACGGCAGGCAATTAATAGTTCCGTTTTTTATTTATGAATAACTTCTACCCGCTGCTTCGCACGGAATCTGGATAAAGTACCATACTCGTATAACACTCAGGGATAATGTGTCTTCACATTAGTGTTAGAAGTGTTAGTGCCCCGGCCGGGAATCGAACCCGGGATATCGCTTCGCAAGCCGGGTTGCTTATCCACAAGGGAGTATTTTATGGTCCTGCCTCAAAAAAATTAAACTCACCCTAAACCGGTGTTAAACAGCGTTTTACTCCTAAACATGCCATATTCGCGTGTTTAAATATGAGCAACCACAAATATTGATTGAAGTAGTGTTTAACCGTTGACTCAATCCATTCTGTTGTGTCATTTCTAATCATTTTAGAAGTTTATATTTAGACACTGTCTAGCTAAACAGGTGTCTAAAAGTGTTTTATTTTTGTGGTAACACGCTTATTTATTATAGATCAGTACCAGTGAGTGGCCGCTTCTCGTGGCTCGTTGCGTGCCAGCAGGCTTCCTCGGCGCCGAGTTCCTCATCCCCTCGAGGATCCTCATGAGGAGTACGTTGGGAGGGAGCTCCTCCACTTTCGCTTCCACCAGGACCCGGCATTCTGGACAGCGCAGCTCCTTGTGGGACTCTACTATCACCTGGAACATAAATAGTGCTGCACTAAATAATAATTCACCAAACACAAAGTCAAACTTATATCACCCGGTTCGTTTGAAGATATTCAAACGATAGATAGGTTTGTATTCAGATATCATTCTAATCAACCTGTGACATTTGCAAACTCTACAATTTTGTCAGTTTGATTTTATAAGGTACTAGCTACCGCCCGCGTTTCCACAAGAACCGTGTATTTTTCCGGGATAAAAAGCCTATGTTAATCTCCGGTCCATAAACGGTATCTATACCAAAAATAGCATCGATCCGTTGCTGCGTGAAACAAGGACAAATCAACTGACCGACAAACGTACTCGACACGTCAGATCCAATAGAAATAACTGGTGAGTATATAACCAGCACTCTCTCGATGAGCATTACCACAATTCACTCGTTATTTTATATGTTTTGACAATAAATAACGAAAAGGATTCAAAGGTGCTTTCTTTACAGCGTGTATTTTGTTACCGAGTAAAAACTCACGAACAACCGACCGGAAACGGAAACTATTTTTACATGGTACTCTTATCACGTCATCCTTTTTATTCATTAGACCTATACGGTTGACTGTTCAAGGTCTATATAAAAAATTAACTAGCAAAAAGAAACACGCACTTTACTTTATGATAAGAGACTACCAGTAAACCAAAGCAAAATGCATGTGAATAAACCCTAAGGCCTTTATTTATATAAAACTATATGTATGCATGAACGTTACTATAGTTAGGCTTTCGGAGTAAGTATACTTTTGTTAAATTGATGATATGTTTGCCTAGAGCATGCAGAGCAAAATTGAAATTTAAAAAAACCATAAGGCTTTTCGTACAACTACTTCCCTATGCTCTACGAGTTAAAGCGAAAACAGCCATACTTGCATAAGGAGCATGTTACAGCATCTGTTCCATTTAAGAGTCACTTAGCCGGTCATATCATTATACCGTTACTGCACCTATAGAACATCAATATAGAACAATATTCGTCGCAATCCGTCTGGGATATGTGAGCGAGTGCGAGGAGTAGAGAAGCCACAATGACTGCGATCACGAAAGATTCCTAGAAAAATATTCTCCCCAACTGGCGTTTCCTATACACCATCAACGCCACTCCCGTTCCGCGCTTGTTCCTAACATATCGCAAACAACCTTAACGGAATTATAACCCCTATAGTGAGCACTCATAGTAGAACCAGACTTTAAAAAAGGTTTAGAACAGGCCAATATAGGTCATTAGGTATTAAAATAGCAGCTGAACAGAAAGCTCAGACACCGTTAAGGCTATTTATATGCGTTCTTTAGGTATGACATAAAGCAGATTAATGCCCCACGTCCAGGGCATCCGGTGACGTACTCTGATACGATTTAGGACCAGAAAGGTTACATTTGACGTAGTGTTGCGAGTTATGTCATTATTAAAATTTGTATTTTACAACATCCTGAGTCAGTCGTAATCTCAGTGTAATTTAATTCACGTTAAATTGGCGTACTCTAGCGGTGTCAGCGTCCTTTATGCAATGGTTTATATACACAAAGGTTCCTCTAATAGATAAAATGTCGGTCTCGGAAAATGCACGGTTATACTGTGGGGAATCTCCACGCGGGTGAAACAGCGGGCAGAAGCTAGTAATGTTATAAAAACGTGTAATTCTTCTTTAAACCGGCAGATCGAGAAATAAGCTGTTGATTAATATTTCAAGACCATCGCGCATCATGGAACATTTATACAAAGATGAATCATTAAAAACAATTAGGTATCTTATTAATCATTCCTACTGCATACTGGAACAATAGCCATTAGAGGTACAATAATTTCAATTAAATAGCGCATAGTATTATTTATGAATTGATTTCAAAAAGGAGGGTGTTATAATTTTCCACATTATTTGTACGCTAACCTAACTTAACCTTTTTCCGGGTCTGCGGCCTAAACAGGCAGAATTTTGATGAATATGACATCTTTGCAACATTGTACTCAAAATTCTGACCAATAAATAATTTCATTTCATTTAACGTCAACTTCATTTATATCTGTCTGCGGAATCGGTAACTCAAACGGATGGACCGATTTTAAGTTTCTTTTCATATAAAGGCGACTTGATCTATTTCTAGAGTGTTCTTAATTTTTCGCTATATGATTCATCATTTCTTTTCTGATCATCAGTTATTTTTGAACGGGTTTTGAAATTTTCAATTTTTAGAATATTGGCAATTACGGCTAGACAGCTCGAACTCTAACATAACGTAATTTGGTAAGTATTTTTGGTGTAGGTATGTTTTGAGCACGAATTAGGTTTCAAACTCGAAATATATCTGTTTGATGTGTCCGTTTACAGTTCTTGTTATCTACTTCACAGCAGTCTGCGTATAAACTATGTATGTAAACATTAGTTATCAGGTGGGCTATCTAATCAATTGATTAACAATCATTTTGTAAATCAAGGTGGAAAACACGGCCTTCAATACATACTTCCTTTTGGATTTGCCCTAAATAAAAATGGGTTGAGATTAAAAGGAAAATCAGATTTAAACCTAAAATTGAATGTCTCAGAGTATTGAGCGCAATGCAGTGCCTTTGTGTTTCAAAGTTCTGGGTGGCACTGCCTAACACAAGCACTCTAATCCACAACATTCCAATCAAACGTACCAAAAACCGCGTGTGTATCCGGGGAATCTCAAATGGATTATTTGGAGTGATATATAAATTAGAAATCCAACGTTCCAACTCATCGTTAGTAGCCAGTACGAAGATCCATTCCACGCTCAGTTGGCAGTACTCGAGACGCAGAATGACCGAAAAATGGGGCGACGCGATGACGCGCTCGGAATGGAGTGACAGTCTGTGTGTTCGAAATTGCACCATCGTTCCACTCAATCCACGACGGGCGGAGCGATGGATTTGGAACGCTCGTGTATCGGGGCTCTAAGATCAGCGGCGCAAGTACGGATCTTTTCGGTCGATAAAATTCGATAAAATTGACAGTTCAAATCGATAAAATGGGTTTTATCGAGCCTTAAAACAATCGACAAAAGTTATCGAAAAGCTAAGTCGAATCCAAAGAGAATATAGAGCTACTATAATACTTTACAATCAGACTTCGGTACTCGCAACATTCGATAAATTTATCGAGTTTTTCGGTTCGACAAATTTATCGAACCGACTTCCGTACTTGCGCCGCAGGTGAGACAGTCCAGACCTATCGAGTATAAAAGTAGCTGTTTTGCATACCTATTTAAGAGGATTGATCCACGCGCGAGCAAGTCGATGCTTGTGTAATACTTTCACACACACAGAAGCAGACGTAGTGTGCGAAGATTTGGCGCGTATTCTCTCACTGGCCGTGAATAACCACTTTGACTTGGCCTCTGAATTCGGCCGGACAAGTACTTGTGTAGCTTTATACCTAAACTGCGTTGTGCGTGCGCCTGCGGCGCAAGTACGGAAGTCGGTTCGATAAATTTGTCGAATCGAAAAGCCCGATAAATTTATCGAATGTTGCGAGTACCGAAGTCTGATCGTAAAGTATTGTAGTAGCTCTATATTCTCTTTGTATTCGACCTAGCTATTCGATAAATTTTGTCGATTATATCGAGCGGCGCAAGTACGGATCTTTTCGGTCGATAATATTCGATAAAATTCGATAAAATTGACAGTTAAAATCGATAAAGTGGGTTTTATCGAGCCTCGAAACAATCGACAAAAGTTATCGAAAAGCTAGGTCGAATCCAAAGAGAATATAGAGCTACTACAATACTTTACGATCAGACTTCGGTACTCGCAACATTCGATAAATTTATCGAGTTTACGGTTCGACAAATTTATCAACCCTCGCCGCAGCGGCGCAAGTACGGATCTTTTCGGTCGATAATATTGGATAAAAATCGATAAATTAGTCGGAACGAAAAACTCGATAAATTTATCGAATGTTGCGAGTACCGAAGTCTGATCGTAAAGTATTGAGTAGCTCTATATTCTCTTTGGATTCGACCTAGCTATTCGATAAATTTTGTCAATTGTATCGAGCGGCGCAAGTACGGATCTTTTCGGTCGATAATATTCGATAAAATTCGATAAAATTGACAGTTCAAATCGATACAGTGGGTTTTATCGAGCCTCGAAACAATCGACAAAAGTTATCGAAAAGCTAGGTCGAATCCAAAGAGAATATAGAGCTACTACAATACTTTTACGATCAGACTTCGGTACTCGCAAGACTCGATAAATTTGTCGAGTTTTTCGGTTCGACAAATTTATCGAACCGAGTTCCGTACTCTCGCCGCAGCGGCGCAAGTACGGATCTTTTCGGTCGATAATATTCGATAAAATTGACAGTTCAAATCGATAAAGTGGGTTTATCGAGCCTCGAAACAATCGACAAAAATTATCGAAAAGCTAGGTCGAATCCAAAGAGAATATAGAGCTACTGCAATACTTTACGATCAGACTTCGGTACTCGCAACATTCGATAAATTTGTCGAGTTTTTCGGTTCGACAAATTTATCGAACCGACTTCGATACTCTCGCCGCAGCGGCGCAAGTACGTATGTTTTCGGTGGATAATATTCGATAAAATTGGCAGTTCAAATCGATAAAGTGGGTTTTATCGAGCCTAGAAACAATCGACAAAAGTTATCGAAAAGCTAGGTCGAATCCAAAGAGAATATAGAGCTACTGCAATACTTTACGATCAGACTTTGGTACTCGCAACATTCGATAAATTTGTCGAGTTTTTCGGTTCGACAAATTTATCGAACCGACTTCGATACTCTCGCCGCAGCGGCGCAAGTACGGATCTTTTCGGTCGATAATATTCGATAAAATTGACAGTTCTAATCGTTAAAGTGGGTTTTATCGAGCCTAGAAACAATCGACAAAAGTTATCGAAAAGCTAGGTCGAATCCAAAGAGAATATAGAGCTACTACAATACTTTACGATCAGACTTCGGTATTCGCAACATTCGATAAATTTATCGAATTTACGGTTCGACAAATTTATCAACCCTCGTCGCAGCGGCGCAAGTACGGATCTTTTCGGTCAATAATATTCGATAAAAATCGATAAATTTGTCGGAACGATAAACTCGATAAATTTATCGAATGTTGCGAGTACCGAAGTCTGATCGTAAAGTATTGTAGTAGCTCTATATTCTCTTTGGATTCGACCTAGCTTTTCGATAACTTTTGTCAATTGTTTCTAGGCTCGATAAAACCCACTTTATCGATTTGAACTGCCAATTTTATCGAATATTATCCACCGAAAAGATACGTACTTGCGCCGCTGCGGCGAGAGTACGGAACTCGGTTCGATAAATTTGTCGAACCGAAAAACTCGACAAATTTATCGAATCTTGAGAGTGCCGAAGTCTGTCGTAAAAGTATTGTAGTAGCTCTATATTCTCTTTGGATTCGACCTAGCTTTTCGATAACTTTTGTCGATTGTTTCTAGGCTCGATAAAACCCACTTTATCGATTTGAACTGTCAATTTTATCGAATTTTATAGACCGAAAAGATCCGTACTTGCACCGCTTTTGTTCGATAAATTTTATAACAAGTCGATAAAACCCACTTTATCGATTTGAACTGTCAATTTTATCGATCGAAAGATCCGTACTTACGCCGCAGGCATGGTAGATCTAATATCAAAATAACAGTTTTTTACTAAATGCATAATTATGAAAGTATATACGGTACCTATAACTAAAACACTATTTGAAAAATTTTTGTCTGTCCGTCCATAACTATATCTATGCCAAAATCACATCGATCCGTTGCTCCGTCAAAGAATAAAGACGATGAAGAAACCAACAAACAAACAGACAAACATTCGCATTTATAATATGAAATACCTAATTAGTAGGATTACTTCTGAAACATAATTTATTGTCGCTCTGAATAACAACAAAAACAAATCAGTAGTCAAAAATAATAGTACAATTTTATACTTAGCAAAGTGCTAAGGTTTTTGGTCACTCGGTAAACATGCTATATTCTCGTAAGCACGGCTAACGTCAGGCGGAGCGCCGAGCGACATGACCACTCGCTGGAAGGCCTCGCGGCAGACTGATTTGAATTGATTTGCGCGCAGACTTTTATACCATGTTTTATAGTAGTTTTCAAATATTTATAGAAAAATAATAAAGCTAAATTAATTAAAATTTTAAATTTTATATTTTAGAAAAGATCCTCTTCTATTACGGGAAGGTATTTTTATATTAAATTAAGTAGAATATACCGGTTAAAATAATGATTTTATTTGGCTATATTTTCCTAATCTTTTCACTTGGTTTGGATTTTATTTTCGTATGTAAATAATCAAAATCGGGAAATGTTTTTCCGTAACTATTTTCCTGAGGATCTTTGCAATTGGCTATATTTTTTTGTTTACTAGGTTTGTCTGTCATTTGAGATATTTTTAGCTTGGAAATTGACACTGAAAGTGAAAGTAAGAGAATCTCCGTTCAGTTATCTCGTCAGATTTCACAAACGCTTTGCCAATTATAAAATTTTCTCCCGTAACTATATCAACAACAAAATGTCCTAAATTTATTGGTAATTAACGTCTTTGTAAGACAAATAGTTATGGATATTTTCAAATCCGAAAAGTACGGTATTTTAGCCAAACGGCGCGGAAAACGTATACACCCTCTTAATGTCACTTCTATAGTCGCACTGTCGCACCCTCGTCCCAAAGGTACGTCAGCGGTTATATATAAATAAACAATAACGACCCTCAAACGTATCGAGTGCGTGCCAGAAACAGGCGTCTATTTATAAAAGCACACCCCTGTCTGAAACACGGTCGGACTTAGGGCATGTTCACAATGCCTATTATCCCATACAAAATTTCATAGCAGAAACAGCTGCCTGTGCAATGAAGTGTCTGTTTGTAATATCAAAATAACAGCATTTTACTACATGCATATGAAAGTATATACGGTACCTATAACAAAACAACCATTTTTAACATTTTTGTCTGTCTGTCTGTTTGTTCCGGGTAAACTCTAAAACGGCTGGACCTATTTTGACGGGACTTTCACTGGCAGATAGCTGATGTTACAAGGAGTAACTTAGGCTACTTTAATTTTAGAAAAATAATTAGGGTTCCGCGCAAAAAAATAAAACCCTTGAAATCCAGGCGGGTGAAACCACGGGCAGCAGCTAGTATATACTATTTTTGGTATATTGAAATATAAAATTCTGTGCCTATTTTTGCAAATAAATTTTGGATTTGATCTGATTCCTTCAACGGCACGCACAAGTACAAGCCGCATTCTCTACCGCTGTATGAAGATAACATGCTTTTGTTTCTACTATACTTAGGGCATGTTCACAATGCATATTGTTCCATACATAGTGAGGCTAGTGTACAATCCGTGAGCACGTCAGTAACAACAGTTCACAAAATGAAATGGTGTAGGCAGCCTTTTGTATTTAGTGAAGTAACTATACATGAGAGATTGTATAGGAACACTCGTTTTGAAAGGGAAAATTCATTTTTGGCCATATTCCCCGTGGCACAGAATAGATAATAGTACAAGTAGTACCCGTGTCAATGTCTATGTACTTCTGAGGTGCGTAACAGTTGCAGGTTCAATTCCCGCAACGGAACAAGTATTTGTACACTAAAATGCGAGTAAATCTGTCTGCTGGGTGTTGTGAGACTTAGCGCAGTACCTGATTCTCTTGACACATGAAGGGTTCAGGCTCTACAGATGTGATCATTAGGAGCTACTTATTTTATTGAATATCAAAATCCTGCGTTTTTCACCGCACTTTGAGATATAAGCTCTTAAACTATTAGCCTGTTTAAATTACGTGGTAGGATTAAATATTTCTGTGAGTACCAATTACAGTATCACTGCTTTCCTTGTGTAGTCTACCGCCAAACAGTGATATGCAAGCATGCAAGTGATGAGCAAAATAATCAGTGAAATTACTGGGCCTATAAGACTAAGGGCCGATCTATCAATAGTCCGATAACGTCCTGTTAGTTATTTCCCTGAATCATCGAAGTCAGACGTAAGTAAATTTTTTGCCATTCTAAAGAAATTTATAAACCTTAGTTAGCTAACGGTCCATTAATTTCGAAATAAAAGACCCGAAAGATACACTAAAAACACGAAAATTTATTGATTAAATAGCAATCAGTTCGTTAACGTGCAATTGAAAGAGCGGCCCTTTACCTAATGTCTCAAGAGTAACGAGCGCAATGCAGTGCCGCACAAGCCTTTGTGTTTCAAAGATCTGAGTGGCACTGCAATTGTTATGGACTGGATTTAAATATGCTTACCTCCAAGCAAACGACCCGCTCGCCTCGTTATCAATTAATTTTAGAAAAATACTATAATTAACCATTTTAGTGACTATAGGTACTTTATTTATTTATTTTATTGCAATACATACATTTTTTGGATTTAGCTTATCCAACAAAACTTAAATAGGTTAAATAATTAACTTTAACTTATCGGCGACTCATGTTAATCGCTAAGTTGCGTGTTAAAACCATTTTCTGTTTACACTTTGCGTTAACGTAATTATGAAAACGTGTCACCTCACTCACTGAAGTTACCTATCAGATAAAGAGCACAATTAAATATACTGCTAACCTAGCAATTAATATTTAGTTAATTGTATATTTTCTATACATACTCTATACCCATACTTGCCCGCGTTTTTACCCGCGTGCCGATTCCGCACAGGAACCGTGCCTTTTTCACAGATAAAAAGATTGTTTTCCCGGAATTACTATTTACACTATGCACGGATTTTGGTGGAGTAAAAATTAACCTGTCATGGGCCATGACGGACCAGACATTGAACACTTGCTGTTTTAGGCATTCTGTCCGACGTCCGTGTCAAGCAGGTATGGGCAACCTTTTGGAAGTTGGAAGTCGTGAGCTAAAGTGTGCGACTATCATGAAGTTGAGGGTATTTTTTATCATACTAAACATTAGATACTATTTTCGAGGCTAATACACAATATTAAAGAGCTTGTGTTTGCAGTATGTAAACATGTCGATTTACCTTTACTATTGACATTTTTTGACGTGAGCGTTGCGCTTTGTGATTATTATTTGTTGTGAAATATCTTTGCCATTCGGATAACCTTATCTTCGTCACTGTAAGACCAAAACATCAAAAGCTATCATTGTTTTTGTACTCGTCAAAAAAAATCAAAATAGCTGCCCCTAAAAGGGCCCCCTTTTAGGGGCAGCTATTTTGATTTTTTTTGGTGCAGTATCTAGGTTATCGCTAGTTCATGCCCGGACACATTGCAGACAAATAGCCTCTCACATCACTCAACACAACTTATAAGTATTGACAAGCCTGCTTGTATATGTGACGTTGTCTTAGACATTTGTTATCAGAAGTATTCAGAAGCATCCGCCAGGTTCTCAATAAAATCAATGATTCATGCAGCCACTTGAACGTTCGAGTTTAAATAGAATGACCTTATGCCTCAATTGAGTATGGCGCCTACACATGCTAAAATATATTATTTACTTCAAATTGAACTTTATTAATAAAGGTCGTTGATTTGTCGAGCACCGGGCCCAAGTTACGGATAAAGTTTTCGGAAAGTAGAAGAGGGACCCCTCTTCTACTCAGGGGCTGCCAAGTGCCATTACCATGTTCCGATTTTAATGACCACCGGTATGTACTCATATAAACAATTAAGGATCTAAAACTGAATAAAGCAACCACCATCCACCTCATTTCTAATAGAGTATAACAAGTATAACTGAAACAATAAAAAACACGACTGCCCTAGCCAGTGTCACTCGGGGATGATGTAAAGATTCTAACGATACCCCATACATCGAAATCCGAATACATTTTAAAGTTATAATGGAATAAAGAAACTCACATACATACACGAACCCTGAAAACATTACACTACTTTTTGGGCAGTCGTGTAAAAATATCTTTAATAGGAAAATAATAGAGTACGGAAGCTAACCGGATTTCCAGAAGATATAAATTAACCGTGGTGTTTCTTTTTAGTATTCCAGAGTATGTTAAAATGAAAACCGGGGCTGCGACCCATCTTTGTCCCGATCTTTCGAGGCTACAGAAGCTTCTGCTTCTTTCAACTACTATACACCCCCAATGTAGCTTACTACCAATTAAATGTTTGTTTTTTTTAAATCACAAGTGTCTGCCTTCTGTACAGAGTTACCGACCCTTTGTATAGCACAGGAATTAGGGCATTCCAACGTAAACAAGGCTACCAGAGGTACAGTGGTGTAAAAAGATGGCAAGATCTTTTAGGAAATGTATCGCACTGCCTTATCAAAAAAAAACGACAAAAATATATTATTTATTTATGTTCTTCGACAATTTAAAATAATTTTTATAAATTTCCAAAATATGGTAGTTTCTCAATGGAACGTTTTAATGTACAAATTATAAGGATAAGTCGCTAGCATTTAAAAATAGATTTAATAATCTTAGTATTTTTTTGTTTTAGCAATTAATAATCTACATTGAATTAAATATATCATCGCGTATAATTTACTTTATTTTAATAGGCGAAGTTTCGAACCCTTTGAACTATTACAGTTGCAAATGGCTGTTAAAATTTCACTGTAATTACTCGAAGTGCCCAAACTTCTTAGGGCGTTTTATTTATAAGCTAGCCTTGCTTTTGGAAGTCGATAAAAATAATGAATAGTGAAAAGGTTAAGTGTGACATGATACACACCCTTTTCACTGGTTACTTTTTACATGTCACCTTTCTCCCCGACTGTACCACTACATCCTGCGTTAACTGCGCATCCCGGCATCGTAAATAAACACTAGTTTATAGCTCTAATCTAAACGAGCCGCTTGACTCACTCTCGATTGACTCATCCAGTGACAACACTTCATAAGTTCATACTGCTGCCTTATCAGCTAACAATCTCGTGTTCGTTTTCAATACCAGACCGATTAAAACCAGCGGTCACTAGTCTTCGTGTGGAAGGAGTTGTCAATAGTTTTCGCTTCTTTTCGTTTTGTAAGAGCTTATTTCTTTAATAACCAGCGAAAATTCTAGACTATTCCTTCCACACGAAGACTAGTGACCGCTGGTTTTAATCGGTCTGGTATTGAAAACGAACACGAGATTGTTAGCTGATAAGGCAGCTGGTTCCTATATCTTAAAGCTCCTAAGCAATGAAACATATTCATGACTTTAGATAAAATAAATTATTTACTACATATTATTTAACTAAGATTATTTAGAATTGTATTTGTGATTATTTGTTGCACATCACTGTCTACTTGATCAGACATTTTTATCACTATTCATTATTTTAATTTGGCTTCCGAAAGCAAGGCTATAAATAAAAAATCATGGTGCAATCCGACTTCCAATTTTCTCGTACATATTTACAGTGAGCCAGCAAATTGTAACGTAACATCACGTATGTTACGTTACAACGTTAACGTTTCTACGAGTACTGTCATATATCGACAGTAACATACTGTATGTTACTTTCGATGTACCGAGCAACAGAAGCCTTGGACCACGTTTTAGCACTTGAGGGATTTAATTTTTAATTCTTTGGATATACCCTACACTAACTTGCGAGTCTCAAATGAACCCAAAAAAACTGTACCTATAGTGTAGTAACATATATTTACTAAAAATTGTTAGTAAGCAACCTATGGAACATAATATTATATGAAATCAATACTTATTTGTACCGATAGCGATATCCCAATGGGTATGCGAATAACGCGTCGCGCTGTTCAAACCACGGCGGTATATACTGCCGTCGTAAGAGAAAAGGGCACATCTATCATTTTCGTCAAACCGAGATAATAAGGATTAAAGTTTTCGCCATATTCTGCTCCATAGTGCGGAAGCCTATTGATTCTGAACTGTATCTCCGAATTCTTTAAAGATAAAATTCTACAAAAAATTGAGCAGATGCACCTTTTTCTCCTGACCGTCGTAAGAGAAAAGGGCACATCTATCATTTTCGTCAAACCGAGATAATAAGGATTAAAGTTTTCACCATATTCTGCTCCATAGTGCGGAAGCCTATTGATTCTGTACTGTATCTCCGAATTCTTTAAAGATAAAATTCTACAAAAAATTGAGCAGATGCACCTTTTTCTCCTGATTCTAAATATATACATAACTCATTTTTTTTTAAAATGTTAGTTGTGCCCTTTTTCCTTACGACGGCAGTATACCACTGCCGGCTCCAAGCAAGTGCCAGATGCCGTACCTCATTGGTACGCGGTTCCGGTTTCGCGACAGCTACGGAAATACCCCGACGGGATATCCATATTACCCAACTACCCAAGGCGGTAATGGATACCGCTTATATTTGAGTAGGCCTTTATAAAGCAGTAACGTTTGTAAGTTTTTGTTTGTTTGTTACCGCTAATCTTTGGATTCCGATTCTAAAAATTCTTTCACTAATAGGAAGCTACATTATCCCTCAGTGCTAGAGGCTTAATTTTATTCAGATTCCACGCGTGCGAAGCCGCGGGAAGACGCTAGTAATTATAAAGCAAGGTTACCTTGATACATTTCAGACAGAAGGTGTGCTGACACGGCAGGACGCGGGACGAGGTGTCCAGCCTCTCCAAGCACACTGAACACTCGAGAAGGTCGTTGAGCAAACCCTCATCCATGCCGCTTGGAGCCCTGTAAAAGATTTGTTTTTTATATTCATTAATCAACAAATTTTCAGCTGGAATCATAATTCATAATATATATGCAGTAACACATTCAACACTCACAGCAGCGAAATTATCGGCTGAAAGAACAATGATGCACATGGCCTATTCTATCTCCAAAGCTTTCTGTTTTCTCATTTTTACAATATGTTGCGAATTGTTCGCTGAGAATCTGAGATTAAATTTTGACATATAAAAGTCTATACACAGTTCTTACTTAGTTGTTGTTTCTCTAGAACAACTTAACAATTTTAACGCATTGAGTGTTAGTAAAGTGATGCATATGGTAAATGTGTAGTTTCAAACTAACATTTGGCGTTTGAAATACGCGCCAATTGTTACAAACATAGGAAACTCGAATTGGATCACCCTTTACATGTAAAAAGGGATGTCCTGATTCATGACTGATCTTTTGATGCACAGCTTAAAGCACTGAAAATAGGAGATTTTGCACAATAGTTTCCTTTGGGTATGCGGATGCACACTAAGCGTGGTCTCTTAAGGGATGACAGAGGGTAATAAAGATTGACTGAAGAGTGTGTTTTTATTACGAAACTTTGGAAATAGACTAATCAAACAAAAATTAAAGGCATGTTTTATAGTTTTTGAAAATCAACCCTGAAAAGGATTAAGATTAAAAATTAAGAAGTTACAAACAACAGCTACTTTTATTTAAAAGCACTAAATCTCAGTATTGTGAAACTCATCCTTCTTAGTTGTATGACAAATGTTGTCAACATCTCTTATTGCCATTGCATTCAAAACAAACATTTTGTTAAGTGACCTATACAATGGTCCTAACTTCTTGGTAGTAACATAACATGCCTCTCTTCAAAGAAGTACAATCAACAAATAACTTCAGCACTCACAATACGAGAAACATATAGCTACATGGCTATAATATAAAACTATAGTTATAGAAGTTTTATTATACTAATCTTTTTATGCTCTTTAGATTCTTGTTTCTATTTCACTAGCATCAGATTTTTTTAAATTCTTTTGGGAGTTAATATCTTGCTCTCTGTGTTCATTTATCTATTTCACTAGTATCCTCAGATTAATAAATTCTTTTGGCAATTGGCCAGTATCTCCCCCGATCTTAAGCAACAATGTTGTTCCAAATTCTACACTTGTTTATTTTAGCATGTTGAAATGATACAGGTGTCAACTGAGCCCACAGCCTGTTCAGCCTGCAGGCTCAGTTGAAATCAAGTTTTAAAGAATAGATATTTCTTGTAAAGCTTTATAAAACCTCAGATTTCATTGGATACACACCCCAGTGTTGAGCATTTCTGCACCCGGCTTCATGCTGAGAGAAATTTTGCTTTTGTCATGTGTATTTTCTATTCCACATTCACACAAAGCATTGAACTTCTTGTTTTATAATTAGAACTGCCGGGGAGTGGAACCCTTTGACTTTGTCTATGTTCCCTCATAATTTGGGTGTATTTTAGAATGAACAGGTTTTACTGATACCTCTAAAAACCTCTTTATAGGGCAAAATCTTTATCACATGCTCTGCATAATTTAGACTTAAGCCATTGGGTCTGTCATTTAATTTCATTATGAGGTTAAAATTCCCAATCTCTAATATTAGTGCCAAGTGCTAACCAGCCAGTGACAAATATTATATGTACAAGCAATGGGCAAAAATCTTATCAAAGCCATAAATATTCTGATAAGTAAAATTATTTGATATTGGGATTATATACGAATACTAGCTATGCCCCGCGGCTTCGTCCACTCCTAAGTTACTCCTTGTAACATCAGCTATTTTCCAGTGAAAGTTCTATCAAAATCGGTCTAGCCGTTTCAGAGATTACCATGAACAAACAGACAGACAGAAAGTACTTACAAAGTTATCTACACAAATAAATAAAATTGAAGTGTCTGTTTGAAATATCAAAATAACAGCTTTTTACTAAATGCATATGAAAGTATATGCAGTACATACTACACTACTATAAATGCGAAAGTGTGTTTGTTGATTTGTTGGTTTGTCCTTCTTTCACATAGTAACGGATCAACGGATTGACGTGATTTTGGATAGATATAGTTTCTATCATACATTAGTAACATTTATCCCAGAAAAATGCACGGTTCGTGTAGGAATGTGGGTGAAAACTGCGGGAAAAAGCTAGTTGTTAATTTTTTAATAAACAATCAGTCATCGTTTAAAACACATTTCTTTCCCAAATTCTCACCGTGTGGCCAGCTTTTGTGTAACGTAAAAAATCTTGAACTAGTTAAGTAGTTATACGATCCGCGAAAAATGAAATTAAAACCATATTTTTTGGTAATAACCAGTTGAAAATGGATTTCTTTATCATTTACAGTAAGTCCTATCAACATGTAGCAAACAGAAAAGTCAATACACAACTTTGGTAACCTGAATCAGCACTATTTTTTTGCACATTTAGCTGTAAGTGTGCATTGTTAATGTTCAAATTATACAACTGGTTGAACCATCATTGATCATAGCATAAGGCTGCCACTAGACAAACATTAAGTTTGTGTTAAGGTAATAGTTATGCGTTAAAATTTAAAAATAAATATTAGATTTTTAAGTACTACATAAATACTATTTGGTGTCAAAATTCGGGACTTTATTGATAAGTTCATCGACAATATTCTAGTTACATTATATTATTGATAGAAAGTGGAAAAAGTTTCGAACATGTTTAAAATCGGCGATAGACAGAAAACAACGAAAGATTAATATGTTTACATTCCCATAGCCGTCGCAGGCTCAGAAGTGTCCACAAAACAATCTTAATTACACAAAAATAGAGTGGGAAATTTGACACCGAATGGTCAAAGCAACATAGCTTTTGAAATACCTAACCATATTTTCAGATCATACAGTGCACTTGACTTTTTGACACAGGTTACGTTCTCAAAATGTTGATGACTCACCGAATGTTTTAAATTCTAACGATGTTAGCGGGAAGTATCATGAAGTCTGTCCATTATGCACGGCAAAGTGAAACGAAATTCACAGGATACCACCCCAAACCACTCACTTGAAAATTTTTCGACACAAAAACGACGTAAAGGTACACATAACGTTGCACTGTATTACGATATTATTACACGAGCGCACTAATAGTCGTCGATTGGAATTATTGCTGTGAGAAATATTCAATGGTTCACTTAAAAAGCGATACAATTTCACACACAGATGCCATTCTTGCCGTTTGTTCGACCGTCGACGGCTGAAGAAGTGAAGCGGGGGGCAGGCCTACAGGCGGCACTCGGCGGCTCCGGCTAGCAAGGAATTTATATATTAGTAGGTAAATAAATTCCTTGGCGGCTAGTCTGTGCTCGGAGGATGTACTCTGTGCTCGGCGGCAGTGTGGCTCTGTATCGTTGCAAAATTAGAAGATGACAGTTGATAGATTTGTTTGGAACTTTATGGCTTGCGCAATTTTGCCAGCATTCAGCCCATGCTATACAATATACATATTTATATATAATTTTTATTGGATATATGTTGATATTTTCCTACTAGTTCTATTTGTAGTATTTTCTATTCTGCGCTAGTTCCTTCCTACAATATAGAATAGTAAATAAAGATATGTGCATGGGTAAAGAAAAACAGAGACAAGCACATGACTCATTATTTTTTAATGTGCATAATAACGAAACAATGTTAGATATAGTGTTTAAAGCACACAAACTGTGTGCTTTGTTAGATACTGTCCATTCGTGATTCGGTGCACGCATAAAAGCTTTTCACATTTAACACATTTTAAAATATATACATTTTTCTAATGATCTCAAGCTCTACGTCTTAGAATTACGTACTTGCTAAGCCTCAATTAGTTTATACTGTCACTACTAGGTACCTAATTTAAGTTTGCAATACCCTCCTAACAGGGTGCATATGTTTACTCTTAAATGTATAAGTTGAATATTTGTGACGGCTCCGTAGCTAAGTTGGTAGTAACCCTGCCTGCAAAGCGAGGGGTCCCGGGTTCGATTCCCGGCCGGGGCAGATTTTGTGTAAGCATAAAGTTTGTTCTCGGGTCATGGATGTTTGTGATGTGTATCTGTGTGTGTCCATGCCACTTGCGACACAGGGAATCCTAGTGCGGGGGTATGAGTGTAAGCGTTAAAAAAAATGTATGCAATAAAATTAATAAATAACCACTGGTTCCGTACTTTCACAGGAAATCTATGTAATTTAATGCCCTGTCGTTGGCTGGCTATCACACTTAAGTCAAGACACGTTATTACTGAATACGTGATTTAACAAAATTGATCGATGCAAACATTTCACATCAACACATCACACAACATGGCCGCCGCCGGCACCGGATATAGAGGCGGGAGAGCGGGGCGGCGCGACGGCACACGGCAGAAGAGAGACGAGGCACTAACGTCATCTTCTAAGTTTGCACCACAGATAAAACGCAGTTCCTTACGGCTATAGTTTTTACTAGGCAGGTTAACAGGCGTAGCGTAAGTATACCAAAAGGAAAAGAGTGCGACTGCTACCCACCTAGAGGTGGAAAACACCAAAAATAATTATATCGATCGTATGTGAATTGACCACACAGATTTAACTGTATGTCTGTGATTGACCGAAATCGATTTGAGACAAATACCGTGGTAAAGAACTTATCTCTGGTAAAATCTATGTAACAAATTCCGTGAAAATCACAGAGGAAAATAGTCGTTGCCACCATGGAGGTAGGAAATACATGGAGGTGCCGCGTCATTCTATTCTATACGTAGTGACAGTTGTATATAAGTGCCATATCAGCGATTTGTCGAAAATTGGTGGAATAGTGTTGTACCATTGTTGCCGTAATAGTTTCCGAAATTAGTTGCTCCGCTGAAACGATATACTGCGAAGTTAACTTAAATCATTCTGCGTGTTCTAATCGGTTCGAGTGACTATGCTAAGTCCTGCCCGTGGTTCACAGCATCGCGATAAGAGTTTTATCTATACAAATAAATAAAATTGAAGTGTTTGTTTTATAATATTAAAATAACAGCTTTTTACTAAATGCATATGGAAGTATATACGGAACCTATAACAATCCTTATATGATTTCTTCTGTTTTAGTTCGCCTAGGTAAATAAATTAGTTAAAGTTCGCCTAAATTAAGTTAGCCTAAGTTACTCCTTGTAACATCAGCTATCTGTGAAAGTCCCGTTAAAATCGGTCCAGCCGTTTCAGAGATCACCCGGAACAAACAGACAGACCGACAAAAATTTAAGAAATGGTTGTTTTGTTCTAGGTATCGTATATACTTTCATATGCATATAAGTAAAAAGCTGTTATTTTGATATTACAAACAAACACTTAAATTTTATTTATTTGTATAGATATGAGTTGTAGGTATGCACCTTTTTGTGGGCATTTCCAGTATATACCACTAAAAAATTAAACACACGATAAACCTGTGTTAAACACCTAAACATGCGATTAAATATGAGCAACCACAAATCTTGATTTAAGTAGTGTCTAACCGTTGTCTAACACAATTGGGTTGTTGACTGTATTCAAATAAAAATATAATTTTGCCGCGAAACGGTAGTTTTTGTGACAGAAATCCTATTAAACACAATATTTTTGTTTATTTTTAAGGAATTTAATTTAAATTAAATAATCAAAATGTAATCACATCAATCCGAAGTCACGTGACCTAAAACGCCCGTGACGTCACGGTTTCAATCGGAATGAGTATATATTTTTTTTTGTTTTTGGCTCCACGTGATTTGCGCATTTAACTAGTGTGAAGTTATATAAATAATAATATAAATAAATCTCTAGTTTTGGTGCATGAAAGTCGTCAAAGTCACGTTAAAGTTTAGTCTAGGCGCGGTCGAGTCGAAGTGACGCTTCAGTAAATTGGTGGATAGTTTACTGAAGCTTCTATGGAGTTTTGGATACAATACGAAAATACACGTTTTTCGTCTTTGTACTATTTGCCTTTCACTCATGCAAGTTTACGAACACTTAATGGTTAATAATCCACTATTATTACACATTAACACTCTATAAAACAAAGGTTTTAGTAAATAACACAAAATCAACAACAGCACATTTTCGCATTCCCGCCAAAACTCCAATGAGTATATAGCTCGTTGCGCTTAACTGCTTAGTATTTTAGAGTGATTTCTGTGATTATTTATCTGTGCTGTGAATTCCGCGCCTATTTTTCTAAATTTATTTCGACTGTTGAATATTCTCCCATGATGGAAAGTGGCTTCATAAAGGCAAATAATTCCAATTTGCCGAGAATTGATTGTTTTACGGTGGCCAATTTCTTCTCGTTAAACGATAATTTCTGCTCTGCTGAATTTAGAAATGTGAAGACCTCTGTGTAAGTACCTACTTATTATACCAAAAATCATGATTTCTATAACCAACAATGAATATTTAACAGTAATCGTAGATTCTAAGATCCAAAGTGTATTAATTAACCAAAGCATATATATAAATCAATAAGCTCAAAAAACTTAGAACTCATATTTTAATACATAACAATACATACACAGAAAGCATCGAATGAACTTGTCACTAAACGTAGCACAGACTAGGTAGTAGTGGTTATATTCTCTTTGCTTGTCACTTTACAGTGTTATAGAAAATTACTCTGTGGTAATTGAACACGTGACGTCACTGCCGTTTTGGAGCAAAATTTAAAACGGCATTTTAAATACATGATAATTAAAATATTAGTTGTTTTAAAAAGTAAATTTAAATATTTTGGGTTATATTAGGCCCATACGCATCGTTTTAAACACTTTCCCAAAATCAGTCAACATCCCAATTCTTTTGTGACATTTATAATATTTATTAACGTTTATCTATAGACGCTGTCTAGCTAAACCGGCGACTAAAATGGTATTTACTATTTTATGGTAGCACTACTCCACAAACTATATAGATTATAGTAGTATTGGTATAAGTAGTTTAAGTTGTCTGTGATCAGTAATTGTAGCACAGAGTACTACACTTTGCACTTCTGTAATTTGTTTAAAGGGCCTAGCAGTCCTAGCACACAAAGTGACACAAAGTAGCACAGACTAGGTAGTGCCAAAGAGAATATAATCCCGGTACATAAAGGCAAGGGGATTAGGGTAATAGTTTTTTCGAATATGTCGCGGGATAAAAGTGTGTGGTTCGCTGAAGAAATATTATTGGATGCGAAGCTCATTAACTTTCAACTGGAAACTGGAGAATGGGATGCTGTTGAGGAAATGTTGCGCGCTGAAGCGCAACTTTCTCGCGATGCAGAAACGGGTCGTTTGCGACCGTAAGCGATTTATATGTCTTAAAATAGGCCAAGTATTACATAGTTGAAATACACCTCCCTACCTTTTTTATATTTACAGAAAAAAAGCATCGGAGTACACCTTACGTCTCATAGCAGAAGTTCTTCATATTATGAGGTTAGACGTAGAACAGGCTTCATACAACCGTAGCACCCTGGCGGTCGCTGAGCAATGCCTGCGTCTGGTACGCTCCTGTGCCGCCGCCGGAACCAAAATGCAAACCTACATTTCTAAAGAGCTCTCTATTTTGGATTCCATGCTCATTCTAGCCACTGAGTACTTACACCCAAGTGTGGAGTTCGTAAATGAAGAAATACAGAAGAAGTATGAGTCCTGCATGACTGTACTAATTCAGACATTAGGAAACTTGGTTGTCAACAATCCATTTAACCAGATCATGATTTGGAGTAAATTTGATGCCATAATCCTCAATTGCTTGGTTGGGCAGAATGATAAAATTGCCACAGCAGCTGCTATGATCATTTACAACATACTTTTGGGTCAGCCCAATGTGTTGCCTGATGATGTGACATTACTTAACTCTCTTGCATACATGTACAGTAATGAGAACACTGAATACCCACACTTGATTATAGAGTACTTGATTGGAGTTGAAAACACCTACATCGAAAAGTTGTATTCAAAATTGGAACCAGAAAGTAGAATGCTTGTCCTAAATATGGCATACAATATTCTGATGTCGACTGAGTCTCAAGACATCAATGTCTCAGTGAATTTTGTTAAATTCATGGCACATGAGTTCAAGAGTAAATCAGATTGTATTTTGAAGACTATTGACAAATATGTTAACACTATTGAGCCTCAGGAAGTGGTTTTCTTGTTGGAAATTATTGCAACTGCATCTAGTATGGATGCCTATATGGATTGCTTGCAAAGTGACACTTCATTGTTTATAAACTGTGCATGTAAGTATCAAAATCATTTAGTAATATACCTTCATATAAAACATTAATTTCCTAGAAAACATTGAGCTAATCAATATTAATGATACACAATACACATTGATTAATTGAAAGCATGAAGCAGTAATGTGCAAGCACTACTGTGTCTGGCAGAGAGAGACCTATCCAGGCAGACTCACGCAGAAGAGTTAGTCCTACCATCAGTGAGACTTATGTGTTTTGACTGTTTATGTGCTGCCAGTTTCCACATATTGGGTCACTGAACGCGGCCACTAGGTGCAACCACTGAAAGCCACAAAATAGAGAGAATAGAATTGGCGCTTAGGCTGTCCTTACGCACCCATGCACCCCTTCTGTTCTTTCTCTATTTTGTGCTGGTGGGTACCATAAATGATCACTGCCTAAGCTGGTGGCTTGATCTTGGCCACTTGAACGGTCAGTTTGTGCAGATGCGATACAAAATGTATGAAAAATCTGAAAAATCCACAGGGTGTGGTAGTGTTAGTTGCCATGTTCGGTGACACTATGTGGTAGAAGGCAGAATGCATCACAAAAGCAAATAAAAAAATTATGTTTTTTTTTTCATTAATATTAGTGTAGCAAGACTAAGGGGTTGTTTGCCAGATGGTAAGCTTATTGGGTTTGTGTGATACTTTTTGCCTATCATGCTCTCTATATTTTCTATGTACATGTTTACTTTCAGTTCTCCTTCGTGCCATCCATAAGTTGGGCAAGGAGAGTGAGAACTTCTTTTCATCCCTAAACAAGTTGTATGAGGCAACTGGAAAGCAAATCATCAATGATGAATTTGTCTCAGGTGTTAATGCACCAAGCGAGAGTGAGTGTATTAACAATTTTATTATTTAATTTTATTTAGATTCTAGCGATCCATCCCGGTTTCGCACGGGTAACACTAATCATCTATACCCGGATGACTTATGGACCTTGTGGTGCATGCATAGACTTTCCCCATCCGCTCCCCTGCCTCCCAACTGCCCCCGCCTCCAACTTCACGTAAGGTGATTTTTCATAAATATATTAAGTGATTATTTATCTTCAAAAATGTTGAGATTCCCGAGCGAGATAGCGACATACTGTATTCTGCCCCTTGCTTACAGATTAACTTTTGGATTTCGTTTTTACATGAGTGTGTAAGTGTTATTTATTTATTAGAACTGAAATTTTTCTACAGATCCCCTCACTAAAAATGATTCTGCAGACAACATGCTTTCGTGCAATGAAACAACATCAGAGTGCACTGAATCCGAGAGCAGTGAACAATACTTTGAATGTACTGACAACCCACCATATATGGACAAACTTGATAACGTAGAAAGCTTGCAGCAACCATTAAAGTATGTTGAATCAATGCCTGAAGTCAAAACAGCTAGAAGTAACTCGGTGAAAATCGATACAGATTTATCAAAAGTCGCTTACAAACGAAGCAGTTCTGTTCCTAAAACAGAAGATCGTATTCCATTACCACTCAGACGAATAAGCCTTGAACATAAAATTGACATTGGCGATGATACAGAACCACCATTGATCATAGATGCATCATCGCCTAATGGTAGCATGAATACAATAGCAGAAGTTATACCAGTAGGTTTGCAGCCTAGATTAGAATTCCAACCCACAAGCAGAACCGAATCTCAAGAAAGCTCTCCCAATGATCCACCTACAGAAATCCATATAACAAAAGAAGAATTAAAAACCGAAGTAAAATCGTCTCCAAGCGAAATATCACCTCCACTCACTGAAAATATGCCAGAAGCTTTAGATCCGCAAAAGCAATCTCCAGATACACCTAAAGAAGTAAAAAAGAGCCAGAACTTATCCACGGATTTCGATCTCAGCGAGCAACTGCAAAAAATACTAGGTATTTCTTCAGAGAAAACTCGAGGTGAATCAACAGCTAATAATGTTGAGAAGAAAAATGAACCCATCAAAGAAGTAAAGATTTCAGATGAGGCTACAGTTAAGGTTCCTTCTGTTAAGATTGACTCACCAGAAGCTCAGAAAACGAGGTACTTATACTTCATTTTTAAACTTTTTTATTTTGTTGGAAAACGAGACGAGAATGTCGTTTGCCTAGTGGTAAGTAAGCATAACGCTATTACAATTGCAGTGCCACGCAGAACTTTGAGAGACAAAGGCATGCGTGGCACTGTAGTATGTTCGTTACCCTGAGACATTAGGTATTTAGTCTCATAAGCAAGTATTTTCACTGGCTACTTCGCTCATCAAACCGGAACACAGTAACGCTTGCACATTACTGCTTGGCAACAGATTTCACGAGCAAAGTGGTGGTACCAACCCAGACGAACACTCCCACGAAAATACTTTTTTATTCCAGGTTGGGGGCTGTGGACATGTCCACTAGCAAGAAAGCCATAACATCCGTAGAAACAGTGGAACGACATGTCGCCTTCGGTTTCAAGGCTGGTCTAGTGAGGACTCTCGCTAATCTGTGCTGGAAGAACCAGGAGAATAAAAGACAGGTCTGTTGGTGATCATTGCTACAATTCTGTCATCACAAAATTAACTTAATTATACTCCATCTGCTACCACTGATAGCTATCTACCATTGGGAGATATTGTCATAGCTATCTGAGCAGATAGCTACTATTGGTAGCTCACAATGATAGGTACCACTGATAGCTATCTACCATTAGGAGATATTGGTATAGCTATCTGGACACATAGCTACTACTGGTAGCTCACACTGATAGCTACCACTGGTAGCTATCTACCATTGGGATATATTGGTATAGCTATCTGGGCAGATGGCTACTATAGGTAGCTACCACTGGTAGCTATCTGCCATTGGTATATCTGACCAGGTGACAGATAGCTACTACTGGTAGCTACTACTAGTAGCTATCTGGGCAGGTACTTGGGTAGTAGGCTTGGTAGCCTACTTGGGTGGTCCCAAGTTGAAAATCTGCCCTCAAGTACCTAACGGTTTCTTCCGATAGTCCCACTCTCAAGAAACAAAATGTGGCAAGAGACAGGCCAGCAGGTGTGTTATGAACTTTATCGAGTCAATTTACGCTGTAAATTTACTGGTAATGTGGTAATTTCTTATTATAAACTTCTTCATACCCACTCTAGAACTGAAGGAAAACATCGTGAGGAAACCCGCATGTTCAAGAACCACATAATTCGAGGACATTGTGACATCCACCAAGCTCTGGGCCCGCATGGTGGATTGTGGGCCGTACCTCTCTCTCTGAGAGAAGGCCGCTATCCCAGCAGTGGGAGCGTAAGAGACTGATAAAAAACTTCAAGGCAGCCAGTCAGCGGTCACGTGACATTTTCCAGCCAATGAGCATCCATTAACGACCGTCAATTGATTGCCTGGAACTTCCTATAATATAAGTTCATAATACGCCTGCTGTTCTCATTCTATGTTTACCATTTTCCAAACTTCCACTACCATAAAAAGAAACAAATATTTTTCTTTAACTTTTCTATTTTTGCTGTTTCAGATGCGTGAATTAGATGTCATTCCAATTTTACTCGATTGCTGCAATATCGACGCTCGTAATCCTTGTATCCTTTTAAGTACTTTCTAAAATAACAAAAGTTACACAAAAAACACGATTGCTCTTGCCCACTGTCACGGGATGATGTAAGGATTCTATCGATACCGCATACATCCAAATTTGTGCAGGCATTTAAAATTTGTGGTGGAATAAAGAAACTCACATACATAAGTACATAAATGAACCCTAAAAACATTACACTCGTTTTTTTTGTACAGTCGTGTAATTGTGATGTTGCATGAAACAAAATATATATAATTTATCTCGTTATACAGTTTTAAGAAGATCACATTAACACAATAAAAATGAAATTCACAAAAAATATATAATTTCCACAAAGATACTGCATCTAAAAGTTTCACAAATTCAACAATTTATTTTATCATTCATTAGTAATTTAAATGATACCATCAGATTCTTTACATTTTAATGAATAAAAAAATGTATGATAATTATGTATAGTTTTTCACGGTCAAATCAACAAAATGCATATTTTTAGTACAGATTTATGGCCCGCGTAGAACAAGTTACGTCAGATGTTCTGTCCAATTTATATGGGGCGTTTTAGCGCTCAGCTGATACGCCCGACTTTGACTCTCATTTTTGATGTTTCTAGGGTTCGATTTCCGGTTTTTTCGATATGATTCTCATGAGAAAACGATTTGATTGACATCATAAAAAAATGGATTCAACATCCTTATTAATCCAATTGTGGTACAGAGTTCATGAGATTAAATTACTGATAATAAACTCAATATTTTGCCACGTCATTATTTCATAAGGTTAGCAGTAACATTTTCTACCGCACTACGGGCACAGCCAATGGAATGGTTGTATTTACGGATGCTCCACGATAGGGCCTACATTACAACATTGTTCCAATCGTGATCGTGTACCAAGTAGTACTAACAATGAGCGTATGCCTAACTATATATTATTATGATTGTCCTTAATGTTTCTTTAGTAATCATGCAATGGGTGATTTTTGCCGTACGAAATTTATGTGAAAATTGTCCAGAGAATCAGGTGGGTAAAACTATTTGAAAGTCATATTTTTTAAACTTTCATGGTCACTAACACAAGAATTAACTAAAGTAACGGGATATTTAATTAAAAAATTTCGGCCGTAATTTAATTTAAATACTCGTTTTGTTTCAGGAAGTTATATCCAAAATTAGTCTCCAAGGGCCGGTGGATAACGAAGTCCTGCAAGAAATGGGCCTCACAATTCACACGGACGCACAAGGAAACAGCATCAAATTGGGGCCCTTGCCCCGCGGCTAGATCAAAGCCTATTTATATAATTATGTGATTAATATGATTATTATTATATTATAGTTACTATAACTACTTTGTATGGTTGTAACTTTAGAGAATGCTGTTCTTTCACCGTTATAAGGCAGTGTTTCCCAAATTAATGCTACGCGTACCCCCGAGTGTGTGCCAAGCGGGAACTGAGCGAGTATGGGTGAGCCGGAACTGAGCGAGTCTGGCTGAGCGGGAACTGAGCGAGTATGGGCGAGCGGGAACTGAGCGAGCATGGGCGAGCCGGAACTGAGCGAGTGTGGCCGAAGCGGAACTGAGCGAGTGTGGCCGAGCGGGAACTGAGTGAGTTAGAGCGAGCCGGAACTGAGCGAGTGTGGCCGAGCGGAAAATGAGCGAGTATGAGCGAACCGGAACTGAGCGAGTGTGACCGAGCGGGCACTGAGCGAGTATGAGCGAGCCGGAACTGAGCGAGTGTGGCCGAGCGAGACTTGAACGATTGTGTCCAAGCAAGGACTTTCGATCCGACACACCATAGTTCGAATCTCGGCTCGAATCTCAATGACATATCAAGTTATGTGTGGATTTATCACACCTCTAAAACGGTGAAGGAAAACATCGTGAGGAAACCCGCATGTTCCAAAACCATAAAATTCGAGGACATGTGCAGTTATCCACCAAGCCGCAATGGGCCCGCGCGGTGGATTATTGCACATACTAAAAAAAAAGGAGGCCGGTATCCGTGCAGTGGGACCGTAATAAGCA
The DNA here is from genome assembly GCA_907269065.1 of Crocallis elinguaria. NCBI lineage: Eukaryota > Metazoa > Arthropoda > Insecta > Lepidoptera > Geometridae > Crocallis > Crocallis elinguaria. The sequence goes on from OU026076.1 coordinate 10,012,030, forward strand.
TAATGACTTACCTCCAGGAGTAAGTGAGATTGCTTGAAACTGAATGTCAAAAAAAGGAAAAAATAAGTTATTTTTCAAAGTTGTGCAAAAACAAACGTGCACATTTGTCCCATTAATCTGACTGCATAATACTTGCCTACTGTTTTGTTCATTACCTACCATGTAAGTCAATAAATGTCGAAAAACTGATTCCATTTTTAATTATCATTTCGGCTATAGGGTGTACGCGAGTTACCACTAAATAAAAAAAGCTAGGGTTAAACATAAATTGGGAAGCACTGCTATAAGTAAAGTAGGTATTGTATTAAAAGCTTACCAAATATATATCATGAAATGTAGTAAATAAATAGCTATTGATTAATAGGACTAAATTGAAAATATATAAAATTATCATACATTTTCGCTTATTGTGCTTAATATTTAAAGCCGTACCTACTTACAATATTAGCTTCTGTGCAGGATTCGTATCTATATTTCAAAGTCAAAAGGAAAAATTAACTCTTACCATACAAAAAAACACATGTTTAAGAGTGGAGAACATATTTTACTTAATTTATCCTGCAATTTTCTCGGTCTATTCACGGCCTGCCCCCTACCCTTTCTGGATTTGCCTATTATAATTATAGTAATCTATCACAAATTGTAGCATTTGGCCCCTTTTTTAAATGCTATACTTTTTATGAGTTCGTTACTCGCTGTTTCCGCCTTAAATAGTATTTGATCTAAATAAGTCCCCTTTTAGGAGATTACAAAAAGAAAAATAAAATATCCTTGCTTGTTTACTGCAAACTTGCAAACGCATTGCACGGGATTCATTGACCTAAGCTAATGCCCGTTTTTACCAACGACAAATAGGGCGACGCGACGTCTAAGATATAAACCGTTAGAACACTCTTAAAGGTTGGTGAAACATTTTATTGCTCTAGGCAAGTCCTAATTATTTAGGCGTCTACGCGTCTCCTAGATTTGTGAAAACGGGCATCAGACAAGGTGGTACGGTCAATCTTTTAACAGCCTAGAAAAAAAAAATACCATGCGGACATCTTTTGACTTTATGACATTGACAGTTCGATCCTATTTGACTTTGACGTCTAGTCCAGCCGGTCGATCTTTTGTTTTCAATTTTTATTATCTTCTGCCTGCAGGATTTTCCTGTTTTTGTAAATTAGACGTTGTTCTAGCGTAGTGTTCATAATTTATTTTTGAAATTGGTTGATGGTTAAGATAACAATAATTTGCATCTGCAGGTTATAAAATGGTAAAAATAGCATTACAAATCAAAGCACAATTAGAATGTATCGAGAAATTATACACCAACCATCCATACTATCAATGGTTCTTGAAACTCAAGTGCGGAAGCTGCGGTGAAATAACGGAAAAATTTCACGACCTTACAGAGGATGAGAAAGTACCACACAAGCATAATAAATCTGAAACCAATCTGCTAATTAAGTGCAAGTTCTGCTCCCGAGAGAACAGCATCGACGTTATTGAAGGCAGCAATGGTTTGTAACCATAATTTTACTGCAGAAGTGTTGAACTGAAATTATTATCTACTTTCATTCTGTATAGTTATAAGTGGTCACACATAGTCACCAAGGCCACTTGATGATTTTAATGACCTTTAGTGCTAAATCCACTACTGTGTGATATTAAAATTTATTTTTCCACATACCTTCTATAAAAACATTGTTTAAATAAACCACTGTTTATTAATAAGAGCCTAAATCTATAGCGTCTATAGCCAGTTCTAGGTTGTTAAGCATTTACATTCACCATCTTCATACATACTTGTCACATAAGATCAGCAGTGTGTACCAATCTTTTCGATAAATAAAATTGAGAGTTCAAATGGTTAAAAATTTAAATTAGAAATACTTATTTCGAAAACAAAACAAAGCCAAATATAGGTACTTTCTTCAATATGAAGTGAAAATTCACATCACACAATTTGAAGACTAGTTTATGGAATAAAGACTATTTTAACATAAAACTAAAAATGGTTTTATTGTCAATTCGCAACAGTCTTGACCATTGCTTCTTGAAATTAGTTATTTGGTTAATGCAATGAAAATTGAACTTCATTATTGTGTAGGAAATGCAATTGCTAACAGATTACTAGTAAAACTTGTCGTTGTCATCGCAAAACTGGCTTCGGAATTAGTATGTTTAGGGGAAAAAGGTGGTGTTCATTTATGAAAAAATCAACAACAACCTACATATATCTAATTTTAACTTATTGAACTGTCAGTTTTATTGATCACAAAGTTCCACAGTGAGTTAATAATAATATATAAACAGTAACAAATAATTTTAACATCAGATGCCACAAACAATTTATTATTAACAACAAATAAGCTTAACAAAATGTATGATTTCAGGCCAGTATACAAACAATGATGTCAACAAATTTAAGACTTTAGTCACATTTGACTGCCGAGGGGTGGAGCCTGTTGACTTTGAGCCTAAGTCTGGTTGGATTGTTGAGGCTGAAGACAATGGTGAGATAAACTTTTAAATTCATTAATAGGCAACTGCATGTAAAAGTATTTCACATAATATTATTTTTTTATAGATTTTTAATGATTTTTTTTAAATTTATTTATGGGTGATGTGAGAAAACTATAATATTCGCCTATAATTTCGTTAAATTGCGAAAACTGGTTTCAGGAAAAAAGTTTGAAGATGTAGACCTCTCAGAAAAGGAATGGGCAGATTATGATGAAAAAAATAATACTTCTGTTGGTGTTTACGAGTTGGAGTGGCAGTTTCTTAAAGTCAAATAATATAAGTGTATACTTATTTTAAGTTTTTGCTTTGAAGAAGTGGACATTTAGTATGATTTTAAGAGATACCTATGCAATAGTTTTTTTATACTTAATAAATTATAATATGAACATGATTATATTGTTCATCTTTTAATACAATACAAACAAAGACAAAACATTGTCTGTGTTATCACAAAATATTTTTAGACGCCATATTTAGCTAAACAGTGTCTAAAGATAAACGTCTAACATGATTAGAAATGTCAAAACAGAGTAGTGTTAGACTACAGTTAAACACTACATACTTAAATCAAGATTTGTGGGTGCTCGTATATAAACACGTAACTAAGGCATGTTTAGCAGTTAGACGCTGTTTAACACAGATTTAACGTGTGTTCAATTTTTTCGTGTTAAGACCCTGTGTGACTATTCAACCATTATACACGTTTATTAGTAAGATCCTTTTGAGTGCCGTAAAATGGCAGCGGCATCAGAATATTCCGTGACCCCCCCTCTCCCCCGACTCGAAGACAGGATCCGCCCTTGCTGGAGAGAGTCTATGATAAAATGAAATCAATGTGTCAACCACGAGCACCAAACAAATTACAAAATGCAGTAACACAATTCGAAATAAGTACTAGAATCTTTGTCGCACTTTTTTCCATTCAAACGAACGGACTTACGATTTCGCAGGAACTCAACTGTGACTTCACTTTCGATGGCTTCGCTTCCTATTCCGCAGTAATCGTTTGTTTAACGCAATTTTAATTGTGAATTGGCAATACAATTAGTAAATATTGAACTATCGAGGTATATAGGTGTTACGTAGCGTGTGTGTTATCAATTATAATAATATGTAGTTGTAGGAACGGATTGGAGAAGGTACAAGTTGTATCGTTTGTTGGGGGACTGAGACCTGAGTCACCCTCGTCTGTAGGTGCATACTCTTGCATTTGAAACCCTACGCGTGGCCCCCGGCGTAGTGCTAATCAGGTGACAAATCACTGGTGGTAGGCTTTGGCCGTAGTTAGTGAACCACCCACTGGACAAAACCACGTCGCCAAACGGCCTAGCCGTGTTCCGGCGCGGCGTATTGATCAGTCATATGAGTCAGAATAGGCTGCCCCATTGCAAGCTGACCAATCTGAACTATAGGTACTAATGCAATAACATCGGGAGAGTAGTCGCAGAGGGTTGCGGGTTCCGAGGCACGGTGCCCTGCTGGCCGACCGTATTAGTAGGGGACCTAAGTAGAGAACCAGTTACTCTGTTAGTGGGAGGACTAACTCTTCTGCGAGTGTCCTTCTGGGTTGTTACCAACTCTTTGCTCGTGAAGTGAAATTACTGGGCTTATGAGACTTAATACCTAATGTCTCATGGTAACTAGCGCACTGCAGTGCCGCGCAGGCCTTTGTGATTCAGTTCTGGGTGGCACTGCAAATGTTATGGGCCGGCGTTATGCTTACCATCAGGCAAACGACCAGCTCGTCTTGTTACCAAATAACATTAAAAAAAACTCACGAAAGGCTTCTCCGTCAACTTGAGAAAAATCCCGACATGCGCCATCGTGTCGGTTGGCGACCTGCCAACCGACACGATGGCGATGACTAAATTGTGTTTACTGCAAGTTATAGGACAAATTACAAACTAAGTAGCCTTAAATACGTACTTAGTAAATACAAAGCCACAGCACGAACGTAAGAAACTGCAAAGGTTTAAACTTGTAACTCGAGCATTCGTTATCAAAACCAACGGGCGTGATGATAGTAAAACGGTAGCAATATTGGCAGTATAAAAACACCATACTATCGCAACCTTGTTGTGAAAATAAGGCCATTACAAAGGAACGCTTTTTCAAAATAACGTTTTGCGCTTTGTAGTCATAATATTTGCACAGGTTAATTTTAACCTGCATGCGTTCATGGTCATGGTTGCAATCATGACCCTTGTTGCTGAGGTGACTGACTTGTGGCGCTGATTACCCGCTAGCTTGACTGCGCTTGTATCGCCTATGTGGTTATAAAATTAACGACAGAAACAATTTACTTCCAGGTTGATTGGCTGCATTTATTCACGATCAAATTTTTGAGAAGCTAATTACATTTTTCAATAGAAATACACTATCTATGTGCCAAAGTAGGTGTTTCTCACAAAGAGAATATAACCACTAACATACGATAACGTGTCACAGAGGTGTCCGTGCTGTGGGTCACCATCGCTCATATCTTCACATGAATATTAGGTAAGATGGTGTTCAAACACGAACGTGTCGTCAACGTCACCTATCGAAAATAAATAGCAAATAAAATTAATAGTAAGTACTTACAGAGGTACCTAGTAAAATTAAACTGTAGCTCTAGTAATCAAGTAATCAACACCATCTACTTGTGAATATTCTTTGTAACAAAATCAAAGACAGACTATCTCAGCTGCATTCATTTACTCAACAAACTGCTTTTGTCATACCATATAACCATACGAGTACGACAATAACTTAATATAAGTTCTCTATACAATACAGCTTATATGAAAGCTTATGTTTTAATACATATTTACAAAAGTCTGTATGCCTATTCAACTTTGAGGTGATGATGTGGTCGTGGCTGATTTTGATGTATCAGTGTCTGAACGTGATTGAATGAGTGAATAGGCACCATTACCATGAACGGTCACCACGTGTTGTGGTATAGATGTCACCGTTGCCGAACTCACTGTCGTGATTTCATTACTGTTGATATACCCTATATACTGGCCCTCGTCTTCATAGAAAGCAGGACCGTGGATATATATTGGCACTTCGATAGGCACTTTAACAGGAACTTTCACGGGTACTTTCACCGGATACGGGACTCTAACGGGATACGGGACTTTTTTCTCGACAGGGTAAGGCCTTTGAATGTATACCGGTACTTTTTTCTCCACCTCTACCCTTTGAGGGACGTAGACCTCATAGGGTACGGGGACTTTTTTCTCTACTTGTACGGGATACGGTACTTTTTTTTCGTACGGCACGGGCACAGGAACTTTAACGGCAAAAGGTTGCGGTACGGGCACTTTTATCGGAACATGTTTTATTACTTCAACGGGCTCTTTCACCTCGACAGGATACGGAACCTTTTTTTCGACTGTGAAAGGTTGAGGCACGTAAACTTTGACTGGGACAGGGTAAGGAACTTTCTTTTCTACGTGCACGGCCACTGGTACTGGCCTGTCTACGTGCACCGGGACTTTAACCTCGACGGGGTAGGGAACTCGGCGCTCCACGGGGTATGGAACTGGATGAGGCACTTTCACCTGCACATGCTTCACAATGGGCACGTGGTGTACTATCGGGTATGGTTTCGGAATGTACTCTTTCTCCACCACCTTCACGGGGACGGGATGGGGTACTCTTATTCCTATGGGATAAGGGACCTTTTTCTCCACTGGGACCGGATAAGGTTTGTCCACGTACTTTATTTTTTCGACGGGTACTTCTACTTTCTTTTCCACTGGAACGGGATAAGGCTTCGGAACCTCGACTTTGTACGGGATTTTTTTCTCGACTGTTTTAACGTATCTATGATGGTGGTGGTGATGGTGATGTTTGATCTTGGTGACGATACGAGAGCGGGTGTGACTCGCTTCTGTCTGGAGATCCATTTCGGTGTGTGATGGACTGTACGGAACTTGCGATTGCAATCCCTTGACGGTGCTATAACCAGAATAGTGCGGATTCAGTTGGCGTTTACGATTTAACAAAATCATTTTTTTTCTCGCCATTGCTGGAGTTGTCTCTGCAATTTGAGTAGGTTGGACTGGGACCAATCCGAAAGATTGCAAGTACATCATTTGTTTGTCTGGTATTTGAGACGGTTCTACATCAGGGAAAAAGTCCGATCGTCTGCTAATGGAGCGTTTGGATCTTTTGCTTTTGTTAGTCGGATAGTGCGAGGGTACGATTGGCACCCAGTCATTTGTTTCAAGATGAGTGAAGCTGACCACGCTGGGTGCGGTAGTGTATTTAATTTTGGGTGTTCTAGTCACAGGTCGGTAGGGTCGCTTGGTTGGAGGCAAGACAGTTGTCGAAGATGTAGTTTGTCTCGACAATACTCTGGTTCTGTGCTGGCTCGCCGAAATTTCCTGGTCATCGGTGATGTCTGTGTTTGTGCTGTTGTCTGTTGTTATTGTCATGTTGTGTACAGTCGAGTTATTTTTTTGGGTCACCCGTTTGGGCCATATCCTTTTTGTTCTCAAAGCTCTCGTGGTCGTGGTCGTTTCGGTGGTTGTGCTAGTTGTAGATGTGGTTGTTGTTGTCGTTGTCTTATTGTTGGTTTTGGGCGGTCTGACAAAGTCTGTTCGGATGCCATTTATAGTCTGGGTAGGTAATCTAAACTTGGGGTTATTGGCGATGGCCGGCTTGTTTGTGGAAGCGGCGCCGGCGTACAGAACCGGTCGGGATTGTTGGATGTAGTAGTGGTTTTTGTGTTGCGATATCGGGATCACTCGGGGGAACTGGTAGACAGAGTTTTGTGAGTGGTGTTGAAATTTCAAAGGTTTGGGGTATGGTCGTGGCGGTGGTATTTTCTTTAGTTGTCCATAATAAGGTCTTGACAGGTCAAGGAAGTAGCTCTGTTTCGCCGGCTTGTCAGGGATGAGAGGTGGTTTGCTCGGCGGTCTTTGTTCTTGTTTAGTAGTTTGCACGTCTGGCTTCGTAGTAGAAGACGGTGGGCTGGGTGTCTCGGTGGCTACGTACTTTGGGCCGTCGATGATCGTTACGGCGCGGTTCTTGGCCTCTTCAGCGATCTGATCGACCTTGTAATCATCTTGTGCCGTCACGCCACGACCTTGAAAGATGACGATCACTAACACAATAGTCAGGAATACCGTCTGAAAGAGAAAAAAAACAGAAGCGGTAATAAAAATATAGAACTCGTAATCATAACCTAATATCGTGATTCGTGATATTTATCACGATATTAACCCAGTATTAACTGGTTTAATATCAGGGGAATATCTGGAAATATTTTTGATTGTTTGCGCCAAAGTGTCCTATTCAATTGACCTGCTCATAATTACACTTTCTTATATAATATATAAGTATTATATTTTATTTATTAAAAGACCAACAGCACATACGATAAATACATATAAATACCTACATAAATTCAAAAAATTTAAAATAAAGCCAACATTAGGTCTCGATAATAGATTATTGTTGAACATTTTGAAAGAGAAAAAAAAACATGCATGACTGTATCCGTGAGTGGGTGTGTGTGTGTGTGTGTGTGTGTGTGACGATGTGTGTACCTATGTGAGTGAAAATGGAAAGGGGTGTAGTAATCTATACAAATAAATAAAATTAAAGTCTCTATTTGTATAATTTCAAAATAACAGCTTTTACTAAATGCATATATGAAAGTTTATAAGGTATCTGACAAAACAACTATTTTTAATTTTTTTGTCTATATGTTTGTGCAGACTAATCTCCATAACGGCTGGACCATTTTTGACGGGACTTTCAGTGGCAGATAGCTGATGCTATGAAGGAGTAACTTAAGCTACGTGGGCGAAGCCGCGGGACACAGCTAGTTTAGAATAAGTTCACTCTATTATAAACCAAGTACATATTTACATTTAAGAGAATATCCAAAAGAGGTCATACGTCAGTGTATATAAATAAGTACTATTCACCGTGTATTATCATATTAGATAACTAGCTGCTGCCCGCGGTTTCAACCGCGCGAAGATATTGGATTTCATGGGTTTTATTTTTTTGCGCGGAACCCTAATTCACTTTCTAAAATAAAAGCAGCCCAACTCACTCCTTATAACATCAGCTATCCGCCAGTGTCGTCAAAATTGGTCCAGCCGTTTCGGATATTACCCGGAACAATCGGACAGACAAAAATTTAATAAATTGTGTCTTTGTTATAGGTACCGTATATACTTTGATATGCATTTGGTAAAAAGCTGTTATTTTGATATTACAAACAGACACTGCAATTCTATTTATTTGTATGGCTATGAAAGTTTTTATTTATTATACTGAATTATTATTATTCGCGTAAATATGCTAAAGTTCATGATTTCATTAGTTTTCAGAGGGTGAAGCAGACGCTTGTGACAGCCGATAACTTCGCCTTCTTCAAGAAAATAGACAAATACGTATAGATTCTACAATACTGGTAATAAGTACTTTTCCTGTAAGTAAATTTTTGTTTTTATTCGAATCTAGCTTCTGCCCGCGTTCCCACAGGAACCGTGCATTTTTCAGGCATGATAAGTAGCCTATGTTACTCTCCGGTTCATAACCTATATCTATGCCAAAAATCACGTCGATCCGTTGCTGCGTGAAAGAAGGACGAACGTACAAACACACTTTCGCAATTATTATACATAAGGTACCTATGAGTTGGCTTAAATTTGACCGCGGTCTCACTGCGGTCGATGATGTAGTCTAGAAAACCCCTGACACTATAATTACAATTAGTATTATTTCTAGTTTGATATTCGTTTATTGCGATAATATAATCTAAGTAACTGAGCTTCGCTCGGTGTAAACACAAACAAACGACCGAAAGAACTTTTTTGTGTCAAATAGCTTTTGTACAAGAAATTGTATATAAATAAGTAAACTTAAAAAGCAAAACCGTATCTACGTACAAAATTTCATCGTAATCGTTATAGCCTTTTCCGAGATAACCGAAATAAATCTATGTAATACAAGAATTATTGCTCGTTTAAATTTATAAGATTTTATATACCAGTACTACAGGAAAAAAGTCGTATCAAAAGTTCAAAAATAAGTAGGGGCTTTTCTATATGCCACCAGTACCTACTACCTACCTATTATTGAAACATACACTTAGGTAAGATACGAACTTTTTATTTCAGGACCTGGCACAAGCCAGGTCCTGAAATATTTACAATAATTATTTTGGTACCTACAAAGGTACCAAAATAATTATTGTAAATATTTATAAATGAATTATTATAGGTAATAAAAGCATAAGCATTTAATTTTGAGGAAGTATTTATAATATTGTAAGCATAGGTAGTAAATTCAACAAAAGTCCAATACCTACTTTTCTTCATTACAAGGTATCTTAAGAAATATAAGAAATTTATTAAAAAAAAATGTTTGCTTTACCACTAAAACTCCAACCACAATCTTACAAACCGATAATCCACAAAATCAATAAATCACAAAACACACAGTCCACAATAATTCACTCACTAACTATGGAAAACTCACTTAACGTTTCCTATAGAAGAAAACTACGCACTTTTTGTTTCCTTTTCAATGGCCAACAACTTTTTATTACTTTCTCGACAAACCATAAAACCTTTTGCGAAATTAAGTTTCGTTTTTCAAAAATATGTTTTTTAAACCTACCGATAAGAGTTTCATTGCGCGTCACCGGCGTCCGGTAGCAAGCATGCACGTAATGATACGTGCGAGGAAGCGTTACCCCTTTTTAAAGCATTCGCAATGGGTGGCTGGACGCGACTGCTTTCTCTGCCAAATGCCAATGCCAATATGACCATTTTCTGCAGCGACTTACGGACCTATAGGTTACTGATAACCTGTGCTGATGGCAGATCAATCACAGATCAGTAATATGTAGGAGATCAATAATTAAATGCTTAACTAACCGTTTTGTCAGCATGAAATCCATATATAGAGTAGTAGTACTATAATAAAAGAAAGTGATATCCTAATAATCATAAGTGATCATTTATTATGTTTTTATCAAACAATGTCATTTGATAACTGATTAGAAAACTTGTGTAGGTACCTATAGGTTAAAAAAGTCTGCAACATCTGTATCTAGCGCTTTAATTTTTAATAAAATTTAGCTTTTATTAGTTTTCTATTTACTGTACAAGACTTCAAGCCAAAGCACCTGTAAGTATCTACCTATCTTTTTAATTCTTATTTTGTGTTGTAGACTGGCGGGATGCTAAGATGCTCCAGTAGCCATGAAATAGTTCGATTTCATGGCGCACTCATAAAATAAAACAATAATTATGTCCCTATACCTAATAGATATAATATAGTGAGCACTCACTTTTAAACGCACGCACGTCACCGTCTCTTGGCGTGAACAGCGGCGCAACTACGGATCTTTTCGGTCGATAATATTCGATAAAATTGAAAGTTCAAATCGATAAAACCCACTATCGATTTGAACTGTCAATTTTATCGAATTTTATCGACCCGAATAGATCCGTACTTGCGCCGCAGTTCTAATAAAATAAATAGAATTTTAACTTTAGTAACTTCGCTTAGTTAATGTAAGTAATTTTAAGGGTTACTCAACACTGCGGATTGAAAAATAAACGCGAAATGTTATGTATATTTTTCCTGTTTCCGCTTTTCCGCCACGCACTTACGCAACCATGTAAATAGAGCACGCGAAATGCTGAGAGGCGGCTCCGCACGCAACGCAAAGCTTTGGCACACTTTGTTAATTTAGTATTATTGTGTGGACTTAGGTTGAATTAGATACTTCTTGAAACTAAAAGATAGTCTTTGGATTGCAGGCGTTGATAAATTGCAAATGTACTCATGCCAATGGTCGGTTAAAAAATATTTTTTTAATAGTAATTTTTAGTCAATGGTTGTAAACTTAGAACTGGCATTATAGTACTACTCTATGGAACTGGCTCTGCTGCCGGAACACCGACACGTGTTTGACTATACGGAATATTAGCCCGCGGTTTTCACCCACGTTCCCACAGGAACCGTGCATTATTCCGGAATAAAAAATAGCCTATGTTACTCTCCGGCCCATAAACTATATCTATGCCAAAAATCACGTCTATCCGTTGCTCCGTTACTGCGTGAAAGGACAAACCAACAAGCATTCAAACACACTTTCGCATTTATAATATTAGTTGGACTATTTGGATTAGTTGGATAATTGGATGAAAACAAAAACTAATGGCTGTAAAATTGGAATAAAACGCAATGTCTTCAGTAAAAATCACTGTATTTCCTTCAAAATTTTAAGCCTGTACTTATCGTCGGGGAACCTCATTTTCACGATCTGTCTGACTTCTTCGCAGGTGAAGCATTGCAATTGGTCCTTCTTGTTCCACAGTTCTGAGACTTCTAGTAGCTGCGCTTTTAAAAGCAGCGGTAGTTTCCTGAATTTAATCCACACATTGATCTTTTCTTCGAACTGGATAGGTTCCTGAGGAAAGAATAACAAATAAATAAATTGTTCAATAATGTATGTTAATGAATAAACCAATAAAAATAAATAAAATTTTAATTTTACATTGGTATATACTGGCAATCTTTCACTAAGCATCTATTGATGTGTTCTGACGACTGCAGTGAAATATGAGAGCGTCTGCAAAGAACTGCAAGAAATAAACGAAGCTGGATACGCCCGAAAAATGAAACATTTATTAGGTGATCAATATGTTCTAATGAAATACTTTGTTACATATTTGAGCCGTTTGGTGTTGAAACATTGGGTCCGTGGGGGCCGGGAGCTCATATTTTCAAAATTTTGTCAGAGCGTTTGATTGATGCGACGCGTAACCAAAATGCTGGTAACTATTTGGCTCAACGGATCAGCATTGCGGTTCAACGTGGCAATGCCGCCAGCATGCTGGGTACGCTTCCTACTGGTAGTGGGCTAGAACATTTGGATTATCTATAGGGGCCTACTAGGGCTTGTAGATTATCCAACTGTTTTTGTAGCTAGCTAGGTTAGATGTAGTGTTTATTTATGTATTAACTAGGTAATAAAGGCATTTAGCACGTAAAAAAAAAAAAAAAAAAACTTTTGTACTTAATTATTTAGTTGAATTCTCTTGTTTTTACTGTAATTTTTTACGCCAGAAGAGCTTACATTTAGAAAAAGAATTATGTGGGTAAACCAATCTGCGTTACAACAAAAAAAAACACTTTTAAACGCCTGTTTAGCTGACATTGTCTAAAGATAAACGTCAGAAACGTGAATTTTTTATACATATTTTATCTCATATTTTATCGTGCGACTAAGGCATGTTTAGACGTTAAACAGTGATTACCACAGTTTTATCGTGTGTTTAATTGTTTTGTGGTAAGACCCTCTATTTTTTATCACACTAGTATATATATTACCTACCACTGTTCACCTACCTCAAACAATGCCTCAACTGCCGCAGCGACATCTTCAATCCTCACAGTTACAATATACACCAGCTCTTCACTCATCAGCTTTATATTCCCAAACACCCTCTCCAGTATCGCCTGACAGAGCACTTGTGCCAAGGTACATTGACACATCTCATACATGCGAGAGGGGAGAACATGCAACCAGGAAGAGTTCAGCTCCTTCATCAAGGATAATGCATCGTTGACTGCACAGTCAAACTGCTCATAGGTATCGTGGGACCAGGCAGCCGATGGATCTGTAAGGTTTTTTTATGGTATTTGGTAACGAGGCGAGCTGGTCACTTTGAAACAAACGCCTGCGCGGCACTGCAGTGCGCTCGTTACCCTAAGACATTAGGTATTAAGCCTCATAAGCCCAGTAATTTCACTGGCTACTCTGCTCATCAAACCGGAACACAGTAATGCTTGCACATTACTGCTTGGCGGCAGACTTCACGAGCAAAGGTAAAGAATGTTGGAAGTTACTGGTTGATATAAGTAAATACGAAAGTGTTTGTGGATTGTAATGAAAAGGTACTGGTGCTATATGTCTGTGAGTGAAACTAATTTTTCCTTATTATTTTTTTGGCACCGTCTCATATTTCTGAGACAAATCAGTGCTGGCGCCGCGGCTTCTTCGGCTTAGCAACTCAAGCGGCGCAAATATGCTAACCTCGTGAGCGGTTACATATTTGAGCTGTTTGATATTGAAACATTGGGTCCGCGAGGTGCCGGGAGCATAATTTCAAAATGTTGTTAGAGCGCGCGTTTGATTGATGCGACGCGTAACCAAAATGCTGTTACTTATTTGGCTCAACGGATCAGCATTGCGGTTCAACGAAGCAATGCCGCCAGCATGAGGGGTACGCTTCCTACTAGTAGTGGGCTAGAACATTTGGATTATCTATAGGCCAGGCCTACTTTGGCTTGTAGATTATCCAACTGTTTTTGTAGCTAGGTTAGATGTAGTGTTTATTTATGTACTAAAGCTAGTTAATAAAGGCATTTAGTCCATTGAAAAAAAAATCTTTGGTAAACAAGAAATGAAAGTAATATTATACCTTTAGCCTCAATACCCTGAGTCATGACACCCTTCTGTTTCTGCAAGAACAAGGACACTTTCTCAAGTCCCAGTACCCGCAGGTCTTGGATACACTCCAGCAAAGCCATGGCTAGTCTATCAGCCAATGGATGCGGCAGTGTGTTGCACCATGGCGGCCCAACCAATCCGTGGGCGAGGTAGAAGCAGTTGTTGAAAAATAGAGCTGAAAATAGTTATTTAGGTATTTTATAGAATAAATTTCGGTGAGTGTGTGATGGAACTATCATTGGATGACCAAACACTCAGCAATTCGCCACCCTTTTACGGTTGATGTCGCTCCTCTGAACTAAGCGTTTTGCTTCATCCTTTATAATACTCAATGCTAAGGAGTGGAATATGTTACCATTACCAGCGTCGGTTTCCCGATAAATACGATCTGGGAGTCTTCACAAGGAGAGTGAACAGGTACTTTCTAGGTAAGCGCGCTACACCTTCGAACGCATCTTCGCTTATCATCAGGTGAGATAAGCGATCGCGGACATACGTGAATTTATTGAATAACAAAAAATTAGTTCATATATGTGTTAGGCTGTAGTGTGTAACTACATAACAAACCTAAAATTTATATAATGCTATCTACTCCTTTATAGATATATTTATGTAGATGCATGAAATATTTTAAATATTGGTTTTAATATTTAAAATAATAATATATTCCAATGGAATTTTTTAATACAAAATAGCATTCCTTTTACTTACACCAGGAAACATTTAGAGCCAATACTTTTAGTTAGAGAGGAAAGTGGATTATTCTAATTTATGACGTAACTAAACCGGATAAAGCCAACATTGCAGATCAAAAATATAAAAGGTCAGTCTGGCAGCTTATACCCAAGCAGCCAGTAATAATACCAATATTGAATTATTAAAATGGTCTTACCAATATCAGACGGACAGCATTCCAAATTAACTTTATACTTCTTCGGAACTACACACTGATACATGACTGCAATATCCTTTATATATGCCACTAACTGGTTTCTATACTTTTCAGGCAACTTAGCACTTTCTTCCAAGTGCTCTACGATTAAAGTCATTATTCTTTTAACATTCTGGGATATCACACATCTCGGCAAGAATATAGGCTTGTTCAAATCCCATGTATGCTTATCTGAGTCATCCAATATAGAATCATTTTCATTTTCAGGTATTGAACCAACTACAATAGTGCCACAGGACAAACTTTCGGAAAGTAATTCACGTACATCAGACAGAAGTTTATCACATTTCTTGTTGTATAACACACATTCAGTGTCATTGATGTATTTGTTCAATGGAGATTCGTCGCTTTGAACAAATTTCAGTTCTATTAAGAATTTGTTGAATAAGTCCAATTCAATAACTACATTTTTATAATGCTGGTAGGTACTGTCACACGATGGTAAGTTGTTTCGTATACAGTCGTCAATAACTTTACTGAAGAATTTGTCTCTGATCGACTCTGCAAATACCTCTATAAAAGTGCAGTTGCTCTTGAAATGTGAACCTAATGTTGACTGTAGAAACTCAAATATAGCAGTCAAATTGTTAAAAATCGTTTGATAGCTTGGCTTCTGTGGATTGTTCAGATTAATTTTGATGTTGAATACTATGGCACCAATAGGGTCTTCGGTGTATATATCACAGTTGTGTCTTATAACATTGTGCAGTAACTGGTCTATGAAGAAATGAGAAAATAGACCCAATTCTGCGTTGAGCCTTTCTGTGGCATGAAGTGATTTTAGCACTTTATTTAAAAGGACTGGATCACTTTGTTGTACTGACAGTGAGTAAGTGAGATAATGTAAGCCTTTTTTTTCTGACCAGGTAAAAATATCTTCCCATTCGGTGCTCAAATGTGCAGTATAGAGAGCAAGTTGATTTTCAGCTTGAGCATTGAGATTTGTTAATGCTTTATCTAAGTTGCCTTCCAATTTCAATTCCATAACTTGTTTTTTCAACTCTTGTATGGCCAGCATGGCTTCACTATAGTTAAATCTACCAAATTCATGATTGGCTTGTTCTAATATCTGTTTTCCTTCAACAGCGATGCATAAATCTTTCAAAGAATCGTAGAACTTGCACAGTTTCTGCCAACACGCAGTGAAGTCATCGTCAAGGACCTCAAATTGTACTTGCAAAGATTGCATATCCTCTGAACAAGATTTGAATTCAGAATCAATGTTGCCTTTTCGGTTTTTATAATTCAACTGTGCTAAACTCTTTGAAACAGAAAAATTAACGTAAGTGTCAAGAAGATTTTGCTGTAAAGCCCAAGACAACATCTGCACACGTTCGGTTAACTCTTTTAATTTCGGTAACAGTACATCACGATGTTTTTTCAGCTCCACTGATGTAGCTTTGTTAGCTTCTTGTAATATCGCACTTAACAAACTCATTTTATGGTAATTAAAACAAAAAATTTTTCTTTTACTTCTTTTGTTCAGTTTTCCAGTAAATTCAAATTTCAAAATGTTTTGTTTTGTCAACAATGACAGCAGTCACAACCAAAGAGTATAATAACTATCCATAAAGGAGAAGAGGGCCGTCTCACGCGAAACGTCAGAACAGTCGAACACTAGCGCTCCAAGCGACTTTGGTCAGAACTAAATTTGTATAGCTATAGCTATATATATAGGTATGCAGGTGTCCATATCTCTATAATTGTATAGTATAGGCACGAAATAGAGAGAGCAGAAAGGACGCTAAGTACTTGGCACTGCTACCGTTTTGCGCTAAACGGTAGCGTTTAGTGTGCCAAGTACTAAGCGTCCTTTCTGCTCGCACTATTTTGTGCCTATATCAGACCTATGCCGGCACCTACAGGTATTTAGCTCACTATATACCTAATATATATTAACTGTTATGTAAGTACAAATTGCGGCCCTATCACCTACTAACTCAAACAACCCACTTTAATTGTTATTAGGTACAGTGAGCTGAAACCACACTACCTACTAAGTAGCTTTGCAGTTGATTATGTACTAAATGGGGAAATTAATACAACAAAATATGGTTACAATATTACAAATTTTTATTCATTTACCACACAATCCGGATTGGTTGAACACACTCCTGGTCTAGGTGATTGTATTCCAGGGATGCAGTAGTTGTGTTCAAGTTTGACCGATGCAGTTGGAGATGAAAATATTCCTGTAAATATTGAAGGTCGGTATTAATCATAACTAATGTTTAGACACATACAGTCTCAGGTATCACACACAGCTTCATCATCCATCTACCCTTATTTCCACTAAGTGGGGTTGCTGTAGCATGTTTTTCTCTTTCATTTACAAATAAAAAGCAAGACAACATCCCATAAACAAAACTTGAATTAGCAAGTAATTAAATATTTGCTGCAGGGATACAAACTCAGAGAATGCAGCTTTGAAAACTGGATGCACTTCTTTGCGCAGCAATGTGTCAAGCTTTGCTGAATTAGCAGACTAAAATTAAAATATCCATGGTAAATTCTCACAAAATAAAACACAAAAGTGAACAAAATACAAGAAACAGACCCCAGTAATAATGTTAACATCGTATCGATACAATATGTACACAGTAGGTATCTGTTTATGCTCATGCAAAAAGGGCCAATAAACAGCCTATAGTTGCGGATAAGAGCCCACACATCAAGTACCTACCGAAGTATCTGTCTGATTATAGCGGTATAATAATTATAACCCAGTTACACACAGTACAGTTAGTATATCAAAGACTCACCTTCTAGACGCAAGGACGGGACAGCTGAACACATCAGTCAATGGTTTGCTACTTTTTGATCCAATGTGAAGTGCACGCACTTTCTTATGGATCTTTATGGATCTGTTTCTGTGAGTTTATTGCCCACAATCGAAAGCCATTTTCTAAACATTTCAGACCTTGTCTCAGGATGAGGAAACCCGTGCCGATATGCACCTGTAACCAGAGATTTAGTTTTCAAATAAGCTGATAGACGATTAGAACTCGGAATTCAATAGATAGGTCCTAAAGTTTCAAAGGATTAGAAGGAATACTAGACTTTGGTGTAAATGGTTACTATGGCCATTCCGCTTAGAACAAAGACAAAATGAAGTACCTAATATTGTGGAATTCAACAATAACTATGAAAATTATGAAAGTCAGCTTGAGGTCTTTGAAAATTATCATATTAAAACTATATAGACTTACCAAGATCCGAGCATCCAAAAACACAGTTACTGCGTCTTCCCTGGTAAGACATTTTAACAACAATAACTGAATAACAAAAACAATCAACAACTAACACAAACAATTACAACATACAAAAATTAACATAATAATCAAAGAAAACTACGAGAAATTAAAAAACAATGGCGTTGCGAACAAATACAAATGTTTAACTTCGAATAATTTCAGTTTTCAGTAAATGTCTAAAATCGAAGCAAACGTCTAATTCCGTTCTGACCACAGACTAGGTAGTATACTACGTGTTCTGACCAAAATCACGAGACGGCACCACTTGCCATACAAATGCTCGTTTTTCTAAGCTACCACCCTCGGTCACAACTCACAGCATCTGATACCGACAGCTGACAGATAAATACTAAGGTGCGTTCAGAAGTCAAAACACAGAGTACATGAGTACTTTTGTATATACCTATAATCATAGAGTACTTTTCTATTGAATATAAGTTCACAAACTACTAGGATATACTACGTATAATAAGTTAATATCCGTAGGTACTAATTTTATAAATCCTAAAGTGTGCTAGTTGGTTTGTCCTCCATTCATGATTCATAGTAACGGAATAACAGATGGACACAAATTAAATACCTATACGTCGCGCGTCGCGTTGCGACGAATAATGTTTTGCATAAACACAGTTTATGGGCCGAAGAGTGACGTAGGCTACTTATTATATTCGTCCAAAGATTGCTTGGAAGAAATAGCTTTAAGCGATAAGAGCGCTCATTGTACCTACCAATCTAGATTATATTAGTATAGTATTATTTATTAACTTATCTATACAAATAAATAAAATTGAAGTGTCAGTTTGTAATGTCAAAATAACAGCATTTTACTAAATGCATATGAAAGTGTATTAGTACGGTACCTATAAAAAACCACTTTAAAACGTTTGTCTGTTTGTTCCGGGTAATCTCCGAAACCGCTCGACCGATTTTTACGGGGCTTTCACTGGCAGATAGCTGATGTTATAGGGAGTAAGTTAGGCTACGTGGGCGACATTATTCCGTATGGTTAATGTTTTTATTTGTGGGTTTGGTAAGCAATAAAGAATTTTGTGTTGATGTAGGTATTGTATAATACTTTTGTTCGTTGTTTTAAATATGAAAATACTTAAATTAATTTATTAGGTAGGTAGGTACGCCGTATGGTCTATCTACTAGTAATTAGTAACTTAATACATTTCATGAATAAAATGTAGAAAAATAGGACTCCTATGTTTCTACAGCTGTTTTGTTGAACAGCTGACCTGCTAATATTTTAAATCATGCAATGTACCAAAATCGAAGGTCATACCTCACTAACTCGGTTGTGGTTGCCAACGCTTTATTAAATCAATTGACTGTACTCACATTCAAGGACGTAAGTGTATTCGCTGCATTTCCATTGGTTTTGGACATTAATAATTTAAAATATTGGAATAACAATGAATGATAGTGAAATCGACAGTTTGAAAAATGAATTGGAGCACGAAAAGACTTGTAGGTCAGTGGTAAAGTAGAACTAGAGAATTATGTACTTATCCAAATTAGTAGCAAATGTCTACATAATATTATTTTATTATTAAACACTGGTAAGTTTAGTCAGAAATAATTCTCCAGTTCATCTAATTTTTAAAGTTATCTGCACATCTAATAGATAATAGCTTGTTTCATTACTTACAATTTGGGGATAGCAAAACCATAGTTCAGTTTAGAAGTGTTTAGTTAGATTTTTTTATTTTTTATTTTATTTTATTTGGTAACGAGACGAGCTGGTCGTTTGCCTGATGGTAAGCATAACGCCGGCCCATAACAATTGCAGTGCCACCCAGAACTTTGAAACACAAAGACCTGCGCGGCACTGCAGTGCGCTCGTTACCCTGAGACATTAGGTATTAAGTCTCATAAGCCCAGTAATTTCACTGGATACTCTGCTCATCAAACCGGAACACAGTAATGCTCGCACACTACTGCTCGGCGGCAGACTTCACGAGCAAAGCGGTGGTAACAACCCAGACGGACACTCGCAGAAGAGTTAGTCCTCCCACTAACGAAACGCACTTTAGATGTAACGCACTTAATTATATTACCTACTTACATTTTGAAGTCATTGCTATAATAAAAAGACAACTCAGGCCAATGTGCTATATAGGTAGGTACGTACGAGGACTAGATACCTATATAGATGTGGTAGCCCACCCGCACTTTTACTGAGTCCATTCCTCGCACCGTGTTAACACATTGCACACACACTGACACACTTTTTACTACTTCAAGTCTTCAACCGCACCACTAATTTATTTGAATTATATATATTAATAGCACTATTTGTTGATCTACTTGATGAAATACGTAAAACGCACGAACGAACGATTATTAAAAGCTTACCTAGATACATCTTCTATTGTTTTCTAACAAACCATTTTAAAATTTAGAGGAGGCCATCTTTCTCAAACTTTAATTCATTGCTTCAGGTCTGAAAGGCACAAAGTATATAGAATGCTCTGGCGTAAAACGTAAGTATTAGGAATGTGTTATTAATGAGCATTCATTTCCAGAGACTCGGCAGCATGGCAGAACGGCGAACTTGAGAAGCAGCTATCACACGTGCAAGAGGACCTGAGGCAAAGCGACTACGACTGGGATGGTGACGAAGACCTGGTGAAGGAGAGCGCCAAGCATAAGCTCTTGCTGGAGAGCATCGAGTCTCTGAAGGAACAGCTGCCTATGTTGAAGGAGAGGATTAGGAATGCTAAGATTTGCGGGCCTGGTAATACTTTTCGTAAATTGGTATCCTCGCACTCGCATAGACTACCTGTAGTCAATCGTACCTACTAAAACTGGTTACATTAGCCGCTCCATGTGAGGACGTCCACACACTCTAAAACGGTGATGGAAAACAGTGTGAGGAAACACGCATGTTCAAGAATGACAAATATTCGAGGACATCAATATGTGACATCCACCAAGCGCTGGGACCCGCTTGGTGGATTATGATTTATGACTCGTACTCTCAGAATTCTCAGAGGGATGATGTCAGGCAGTCGACTGGGTGTAAAAAATTGCCAAAAACCTATGTAAAAGCAGTATGTACCTTTGTAAAGAGTAAAGACGTAGGTACCTACTGCCCCGAATAACCGACTCCATGTAAATAAGTTTTTGTGGAAAAATATATTTTTCCTGACAAGCTTTTATAAAATAAGTACGTAATTGGTACTTTAATCTTATGGCCACTTATCCTCAGGGATGGAGCCGGAGGATCCTTAGGCACAGTTTTACAATCCATGGATTGTAAGTACCTCAGCCTAAAAGTCAAGCCCAAAAAATATTCGACGCCGATTTTCCAAAAGACCCCTCGGGTCTCGGGTGTTGTTAGGAATACGGATGTTCAAAATACATAATGAATTGGTGCGTATTTCTTTCAGATTGCAAACTTAAACATGATGATTTGAACATAAACTTGGACATTTTGACTCCGGTAAGGCTACTAGAAGTTATTACCCATAAAACTCAATTTTTTCGAAAAGTATACACACGTGTTAATCACATCTGTGCAATTAGTTCGTAAACTATAATTTTTCACTATAGGAACCTTATCCCTGAGTGCTAAGGCTTCTTAACCCTATTACCACGTGCAAAGCCGCGGGCAGAAGCTAGTAAGTATTCCGCATACTCCCCTCGACAGGCTTTCAGAATTCGTTGGAGGCTAGCAAGAACGTGATTCGTACCTACCTATATTCCACCTTCTGATGCCGCCCGTGTAACCAGTGTTTTGTGATTTTATTTCAGTCTGAATTGCTTCGTACAGTGAAGAGATTCGAGAGACTCAAGACGGATTTGATCAGCACTTTGCGGAGCAAGGAATGGCGATTGGATTCGGAATCCAAGGTAACCTAAACCGGCTATGTCCAAGTAGTCAGTTTTCATTGGAACTATTCAGTAATCCTCTTACTAAAGTCGAAAAAAAAATAGATACAAACCTACAAGGGTTCTTGAACCTTATGGTAGGTTGAGGGAAAGGATCCTGGACTTGGATGTCTGATGATGATCTCTCTAATTTCCTGACGTAGGCACATATACCTACCACATCTTCGTGCACTCAAGACCAAGTGAGATGATCATAGTCTAATCTAATGAATTGGTAGGTATGTTATTCCGGAAGAGGGTGATTATTAGGACCACGGTAGGACAAGTTGTGTGTGAAAAAATCTTCGCGTGCGCGACATTTTTTTACATTTTTTTCTAAGTCATCTAGTGATGCCCGGAAGTTCTGTAGTAGAATTTTGACGTACACTTTAAACTTTTTCCGAATTACAAAAACTCGTAAAACAAATGTCGTTGACCTCCAGGAGTTTATTGACCCCGGGATATTCGAGATAGCAAACCAATTTAAACTTAGGTTGTACCTATTCTAATTTTTATAAAGAGGTATAGTTTTATTTGTCACCGTTTATAGAATCCCTAGCATAGAGTACTTTCACTGACGAGAAGCTATATAGAACAATTATATCCAATGGGAAGCTATATCTACATTATCCCTGAATGCTTTAGGCTACGAACGAAGCCGGGATCAGCAGCTAATCGAAATTAAAAAATAAAAATCGGAGTTATTGGATCCAGCTGGCGAAGCTATTGATCTCCCTTCAAGAAGCACAATACGTGGCACGTTTTCTGTTTCAGCTATTCGTCCGCGTGCATGACCAGCGCACGTACCTCCAGAACGAACTCTTGATCATTCAGAATAACATCATGCGCCTGCAGAAGAACGGACCTTACTGGCAGTAAGTACCTACAGCAGTTTTTTTTGCTAACATTGGACTATCTTTGGGTTGTAGGCAAGGATAGATTGAGAATATAAGGTTGTCATTGATTGGAGAGGGAGGTACATAATATCCAAAGGTTGGGTTGGGTTGGTAAATTGACGTGTCTGACAATGGAGTCGATTATGGCGTCTCCTGCCTAAACAGTTTTATAGATTATAAACTGTGCCTAAACCTAATTTTAGTGTTAATCTCTCACTTTCTAAATAAGAACATGAGAAAGGGATGGAATATATATTTTAGACCTGTCAGATTAATTCACTTGTTTGAATCTAGTGTAAAAACGGCCTTAAATTTAGCGACGCCTAATTTGTCAAAGATGGTCGATAGTTGTCAGATGTTAAACCATATTCAGACCTGTCAAACATCTTCCATCCCTTTCTCGTGTTAGTTATTGGAAAGAAAGTACGAAACTAATATTAGGTTTGGGAAAGCCACGCTAGAATCGGCAACAATATTAACCTAAGCTAAAACGATGTGGACTAAAAAAGCGCTTGAGCCTAGAGTGGCTGAGATGCCAGGCGACATCGAGCGATGTCCAGCAACATCGTACCTACTATCGTAGGTACAACAACTTTTGTCACTTTATTGAATACAACGCCTTTAATTTAAGTTTGAAACAATCATCAATAGCTGACACTACACAAAAATCGTCTATATATTTATTGGAATAGGCAGATTTGATATGAACTATGACTCTATGTATTTCTAATTTGCTCTTACAAATTTTGTACTTAAAAATCTGTCTATTTTCAGTCTAGGCCAAAAAAAATCAAGAATCTTACAGGAAGCATTATTTTAAACTATTCATACACATGCCTAAACCTAATTTTAGTTTCAATCTCTCTTTCACAATGAAAACACGAGAAAGAGATGGAACATATTTTAGACCTGTCAAATTAATTCACTTGCTTTTGTCTAGTGTCAATTTAACGGCAATGAATTTAGTGGCGTCTAATTTATTTAGGATGTATTTTACAGCTCTTAAATGAAATTTCGGTCTGTTAAACATCTTCCATCTCTTTCTCATGTTATGTATCGAAAAGAGAGAGAGCGAAACTAAAATTAGGTTTAAGTAGGTATAAAACGACCGAATCGACAGATAAATCTATATTATCTGCTAAATTAGATCAGCTGTTTCGTATCTTTGAATTTGAGTTAGGGACCTCGATTGTCATTTTACACTTTTCACATAAAATTAAAACAAAGGACAGCACTTTTGATTTGTTCTCAAACCAACTGGTGCTGCCTTCCAGAAATATTTCGCGAAACCACGACCAGCGAGTGTTGGACCCAAAGCGAGGACCTATAAGGAAGTACATCGGCAACGACCGTCTGCCGCCCATTGCCACGTAAACGGGAATGTATGAAGCACGTTCCTGTGAATCCGGTTTAAACAGGATTCATTCGAGAATAATCGGGGTAGCTACAATAATAAATATATTATAGTAGAATAAATACGCATAAAAACCTTCACGCGACAAAATGAGGCTGAATTTACCAAAACGGTGTAGTTTGCCGGTGATCCGCTCAACTAATAAAACATCTATTTATGGGTATTTATTTTATGGTGTATAGTCAACGGTATGTTGTATCCACCACCTAATAATCATACGTCTAATTTACCTGAAATTTTTACTACCTATGTGTTAAAGAAGCAAGTCCTAAGATTCACCTAAATTTATTTATTAGAGATCACTATATATCTGATAAATATACGTCTGTCTATATATCACTAAAGATAACTGATTAGATTTTATAAATAAAATTATTAAAATGGAGTTGTATTTATTTGCTTCTGTTATCCCTAAGACTTCGTTTTTAGAAGATAATGAAACATCTATAGCTCTATAATCGATTGTATTCAAACATAACAATATCAAAGCCATCAAAACCTACCCAACTCTATGTTTGTAGAGAAATCTGGCTAGATATAGATAAAACTAGAATTTCTCCTAAAGATTGTTGTTGAATAATGTTATAGGACAAAATTGTTTTAGGTGGGTAACTAATTTAGCTATAGTAATTAATGAACATCAGCACCAATTTTAAAATAGTTATTTTATTAATAATTATACAGTTATAAAATTTTAAGTAACAAAGTCCTTTCATGCTTAAATAAATGTACTAATTTCGCATATGTTTATATCTAGCAGGATATTCCACAGACGCACTGAGATATTCGCCTGTGTCCATGTCGTCATAGATATTGGGCCTTCGCAGCGATGAAGCTACTGAATGCACTGGAAATTTAAGAAAAAAGTTTTGTTATAAACTAGCTGAGCCCCGCGGCTTCGCTCACGTAGCCTAAGTTACTCCTTATAGCATCAGCTATCTGCCAGTAAAACTCCCGTCAAAATCGGCCCAGCCGTTTCGGAGATCACCCGGAAAAAACACACAGACCGACAAACTATCTGTCTACATGTCTGTCAAATAAATCCATTTGTTTGTGTCTAGTGTAGTTAAGGGCAATGAATTTAGTGGCGTCTAATTTATCAAGGATGGAAGATATTTGACAGCTCTAAAACTAAATTTTTAATCCATTAAACATCTTCCATCTTTTTCTCATGTTATGTATAGGAAAGAGAGAAAGGGAAACTAAAATTAGGTTTAGGCATAAAGCGACAGAATCGACAGCAATTTCTAATAAGTTTCTACGAGTTATCTACGATAGTGTCCTACGTACCTGCATAGCAGTGATGTTTGTCAGGCAGCAGGCGCATGTGTGCGGGACACGCACACACGTAGCCGCCTACTACGTTCACGCATGCGTACTCGCAGCCTGATATTTCTTGCGCACACTCATTTATATCTGAAAAAAAAATATCGTTCCTACATAACTAAAAAAAATGCACCCGCGGCGTCATAAGGGTGAGGGAATACCCACGGAGTGGCAGCATTGTCCTCGGTCAGGGGAGGCATATGTTCAGCAATTCAGAAGTGGACATCTTCCATCTGATGATGATGACATATAAAAAAATAATTAAGGGACAGAATACGGCGCGCCGCTATCTCGCTCGCATGAAGATAAATAACCACTTTATTATAATTTTGAAAAATCGCATTCGGTGAAGTTGCTGGCAATAACATAACAAAGGTACGGCAAAAGTACCATTTTGATCCGATCAAGTTCTCATACATGAAAATGGGTAGAACATAAAATCCATTTGTAGGTTTGAAAACTAGAATGGATCAAAATGAAATTTTCGCTTAATTCATTCATGGATGGAATAAATTGTCTTCTTTCTTTCTATTCTATAATATTTATATGTATTTAACCGGATTCACTTACGTGACCGGTTACGGACCCAGTCGGAGCAGTCGCGTGTAGCTCCGTGATGAAGAGGTACTGAATACCTCGAAACCGGTCGAGCAATCGTCGCGAAGCTCGGCTGTACCACGTAAGTGAATACGGTTAAATACATATAAATATCAGTAATACTTACGAAAGTTTTATTCTATAATAGTATGAAAAAAGTAAATAATTTCAGTGTGTAAAGAAGAAGAGTAGAATATTTACCCATACACCTCTGGCCGGCGCCGAGCGACAGCAGGCCAGGCGAGCAGCCGCAGCGGTACGCGCCCGCCACGTTGACGCACACCTGCGTCGAGTGGCACTGGTTCATCTCTATCACGCACTCGTCTATGTCTGAAAGGTTTTTTTTATATTATTTGATAGCGAGACGAGCCTGTCGTTTGCCTGATGATGAGCATAAAATGCACGGTTCCTGTGGGGACGTGGGTGAAAACCGCGGGCAGAAGTTAGTGTGACATAAAATTGACATTGACAGCTGTCAATGAAGTTTTAGTTGATTTAATTTGACAGATTATTTAGTTATTTTAGTTTATGTTGTTTAGTTTTTCTGTTATTTGACAGATTGGTTTGACGATTCCTGTGGGAACGCGGATGAAAACCGCGGGCAGAAGCTAGTCTCATCAATATGTTATTGAATAGCAAATTTCTCTTACCATCACAAGAGTCCGCGCTGTCGTTGTGTCTGTACCCGGCGGCGCACGGGCTGGGGTCGCTTCCGTCTAGATTTGACGACACTTTCACGTCGTAGAACACCGTCGACTGTTGCGATCCTAAAACATGCTCATTTTAAATACTTACTTAAAAATGCATTTAAAAAAAGCAGAAATCGATTCCGACGGAAACATCGCGAAATATAAAATATCATCCCCCATTTTTCAACCCTTTTAAGGGTGTTTTATTCTGTCATCTGTGTCTAGGGAACACTTTGAGAGGGTCGAAGACTCATTGGAGTAATCTGATGTGTAAGGATAAGGATAAGCATAAATATTATGTTACATTACTTGAGTATTGTATAGTGTAAACTATGAATTAAATATATTTATAACACACCTGTAGCCAAATAAAATTCTTCGACATCGGGTGAGTAGTGTGAATTCACAATTTCCGGTTGCGTTTCAAACACAGCTTCTGGCGCGTAGGCGTTCTGATAACCAGAGGAATGGTATAATAGTTGTAGGTACCTAATATATCCTCTTTTCTGTCAGAGTCTTCAAGACACGAGTGAACAGGTATTTCCTGAACAACCTCGACCGCATCGTCGCTTAACATCGGGTGAGATAGCGGTGAAACTCTAGCTTTGTGCAATCACTGTGCATTGTGCACGTTTGGAACTGCTTTTTTTAGTTTTCTATGTCTTATATTATTTAGATGTGAATGTGCACGCTTCTATTTATTTTAAAGAAATAGCATAAAATCCTACTATCCTACTAATATAAATACGAAAGTTTATGATGGTGGATGGATCTTTGTTACTCTCGCACGAAACTACTGAACGGATTTTGATGAATGTTTACAGTAATATAGCTTATATACATCAGAATAACACATAGACTACAATTTATAGATATAAATATACCACGTGGGCGAAGGCGCGGGCGGTTGTTAGTAAAATATAAATACTATATATAGTAGTTTATCGATCAATTTAGTAAAAGATAAATTAATGTGAGGTTTGGAACGCAATTATCTATGATCTCTCTTTTAGCTATGATCGCAACGGCGTCATAATATACGTAAGTAACTTTACTAATTACCCAATTAGAAGTGTTTCATTGAAGATTTCAGAATCGCCGACCAGGATGGGAGGCGAGAAATAGTCCGAGATGGGAGAAAGTATATAGATTTATGAAAGCTTACATTCTCATTGTGTTCTTCGTTATTATCGTATACGACGTTTTCAGTTATATGGCTTGTGTCGCACTTGGGTAGATCGGGACACTTTCTTATCTGTAAAAATAGCAGATTGAATTTTATAAGTGCACAAGTGAAATACAGTATCCAAGAAACACAAAACACTGTGACAGACTTGTATAAACTGTACCTTTGAAAAGGGCTTTTATCAAAAGTATAAAGGGGTAGTCCCGGGACTTGACCCGCTAGGGGGGGGGGGGACAAGTAGAATTTATTTCCAATCAATTTAGCGCGCGCCTGCGTGCCCGCACCGCACGGCACAGTGCACGTCTAGTGCGGTGTACCTGCACGTTGTCTCCGGCGCAGCCCCCGGCGCGGCACCGGCGCGTGCGCGCCTGCGTGCCCGCACCGCACGACACAGTGCACGACGACCAGCGGGACCACACCGACCAGCGACCCGCTAACGACGTGGATTCCTGTTCCGACACAACATACATCTGTAGCTGAGAGCTCGTAATATATACAGTAAAATGGGAAGCCTAAAACTATAAGAAATAGATAAATTTGTTTCAAAGAGCCATGTCGTCCACTTTGGAATGCAGTTTTTAACAATTTCAAAATTTGACGACATGGTTCCTTGGAACCATGTTCAAAATGTACACGACCTGCTCGTCTCGTTACCCAATAGCACCTTTATAAAAAAATACTATAAAGGTATTCTTTTTTAAATTGCAAATTGGGTTGCGTTTAACCGCTATCTCACCTGGCGACGACGCGGTCGACGATATAGCACGCTTGCTCAGAAGATACCTGTTCACTCGTCTCTTGAAGACTCCCAGACTGTAGTGTTCAGGAAAAACAGATGCCGACAATGAGTTCCACTCGTTAGCTGTCCGTATGATGAAGGTGGAAGCAAAACGCTGTAGTACGGATAGGAGGAAAGTCATGACAAACATAAGCAGCCGCAATTGAGAGTCAGTTCTCATTCTGTACCTATTGAGCGTGTTACCAGTTTCGATCATTATAACAGATCTTCACATCAGGTATAATAGAGGTTAACCACCAACCAATCAGGTGTAAAAACACTTACTTCACAAGGAGGCATGTGGCATTTTCTCGTCTCATTTGCCGGCCCTTTACACGCAGACTCGTCTAAAATGAACTTGTCTGATGTACTCGACTTATCTGTGAACAAGTGGAATTGTTTTATAAAAGCGACGAACCGACTTCAGTGACAAACTACTGAGCCGATTTTGATGAAATTTCTATGGGACCAATCTCAAACCACCACAATATCGTTGCATCACGATGTTTTCCTTCACAGAAAGCTCAAGCTCATTATATCCTTTAGCATACGAACAACTCTGAATTTTGTCCTCATTTTTAATCGACTTCCAAAAGTGGAGGACTAACTCTTCTGCGAGTGTCCGTCTGGGTTGTTACCAGCGCTTTGCTCGTGAAGTCTGCCGCCAAGCAGTAGTGTGCAAGCATTACTGTGTTCCGGTTTGATGAGCAGAGTATCCAGTGAAACTACTGGGCTTATGAGACTTAATACCTAATGTCTCAGGGTAACGAGCGCACTGCAGTGCCGCGCAGGCCTTTGTGTTTCAAAGTTCTGGGTGGCACTGCAATTGATATGGGCCGGCGTTATGCTTACCATCAGGCAAACGACGAGCTCGTCTCGTTACCAAATAACATAAAAAAAAACCATAGTATACCTACGCAATCGTATGAATAAAAGTAGGTAATAATCATGAAAATTGTAAAAAAAACTCACCAATAATATTATTATTTTCGTCGATGTACTGGCAAGCCCTAGACCTTTGCTGGTGTCCTATACCGCATGTCACGTTGCAGTACGACCACTGGTTCCAGGAATTCCATTTACCAGGCACTGGAATTATTAAATACATCACAATAATCACTCAGTCACGGTGAGTCTCGCATAACTTTGACCGGACCTACAGTGCCAAAAATTGTTTAATCGCGAGGTACTTGGCCAGGTCGTATGGAGCTGCAAAACTGGTATCAGCAGCAAAGTAGCCGAGTACGACGGAAGAAGTTATCGCAGAGCCTTCTGAACTGAAATGTGGAAACTGTAGGTGTAATGCACGCTTTATAGGTAAGTTGTAAATACATGGATACAACACCATAATTAATAAATAAATTAATATCAGCACACACAATTCAAAACATACTCACACATAATACTCCTTCTCACTCACACATTTGTATTCATATTCTGATATTTGTGTTTACCTACCTCAGGAAGGCAATTCATCTGTGCTACTGCAACTAGTATGGGCCGGCGTTGTGCTTCCCATCAGGCAAACGACCAGCTCGTCTCGTTACCAAATAGCATAAAAAAAACACTCCACGTAATCCATCTGATATTCTCCGCACGCGGTCGGTTTTTGGAATGGTGGATAGGAATGTTGTGGATTGGAGTGGTCGTACATGGGCGGCTTTATAAGACTCACGTTTGACCCGCAGGTTGTATCGCCTGTGCGCTTGGCCGGCCGAGTTCTGGACCACGCATATGTACTGGCCGGCGTGCCGCGGCGCCGCGCGCCACACGGCGACCAGACTGTTGCCCAACACAAGGTTGATGTTCGATTCGCTGTCGCTTAGTTCTTGCGTGTCCTGCAAATATTACGACCATCTTCGCACTACGAACAAAATCAGAATTAACGGGACATTTACCATGTACATTATTTGTATTTAGTTACTGTTAAATCAAAGACGTGGTTCCCGTACAGCGTTTATTGCAAGACTAAAGTCCTACCTACATTTACAATTAATAAGTAATCATTATTAGATATGCAACACCTTCACCCTAAATTAATACTAAATTATTACTATTTATCTTAACTATACTATACAACTAAGTTATTAAACACTAGGTACTTAAATGTCTAATATTACCTATCTCATATAACTATCTCTAACAGTCATTAGTTATGCTACATTACATAGCTAACATTTATATCTAAATGACTAAATTAACACACTTATTAAATACCTAGATATAATAACATTTTAGTGGATCTCTCCCTGACCCTAACGCTGGGGAGGTTTACGGGTTCTTGTAGGCTGCCTAGGTCCTTGGTTAGCTAAAGAAGGTGAACCTTGAGGACTGCAAGTGATCGGCACATTGGGAAGGGGCACAGGCGCATTTACCACAGGTAGGCAATCAGCTGTAGTTGTTTCCGGCAACGTCTCACCGGCGACCGCACCGCTCGACTTCTCGCTCACTTCAGGACACACTAATGAACTACGGGAGCGTCGACTATTATTATTATTATTAGGTGGATGCTCCGCCAATACAGGTAGCTCATATCGACGTTTTAATTGGTCGACATGCCTACCTCGGTACCTCGGTTCCAAATTCGGATCTAACAGTATAATCTGTACTACCTAGTTTTCCCTCAACTCGCCCCGCTGCCCATTTATCCGACCCTCGATAGTCCCTGTACCACACGTTGTCTGCGGGGGCCAACTGCCGGTACGCGCCGCCCGCCGCCTCCTCACTGCGAGCCTGTCGCGCCTGGACGCGTGCTACTCGGTCTGGTTTTACAATATCTAACCGCATGCGCAACTTCCGACCTTGTAAAATGTGCGCCGGGCTTTCGCCGGTCGTGTAGTGCTCGGTATTTCTATATGCCAACAGAAACCTACACAGGGCAGTATCGGGATCTAACTTTTGCATAAGGGCTTTTTTAATTACACGCTTACACACTTTTACTGCATTTTCTGCAGCCCCGTTTGATGCGGGGTGATAAGGCGCCGAGAAAATTTGTTCAATGCCGTTGTTGCTCAAAAAAGTTTTAAATTCAGCGCTAGAGAAGGCGATTCCGTTGTCACTCACGACCTGACGAGGAAGGCCGAACCGAGACCACACATTCCTCAATGCCGCTATGACCGATTGAGATGTAGTGCGTCTCATATTTATAGCCTCGATCCATTTAGAGCTAGAATCAACAATTATTAAATAATTTAAGCCTGAAATTGGGCCTAAGAAATCTAAATGCAGTCTAGACCAGGGCCGATGGAGATACGGCCACGAGTGCGGCGCGTGGCGAGGCGGCGCTTCGGCTACCGCGGCGCACACCTCACACGAGCGACACAACCCCTCCAACTGCTCGTCTATCCCTGGCCACCATACATAACTCCTAGCTAATGCTTTAGTCTTTACAATCCCCATATGGGGGTCGTGTAATTCTTGCAGTACTTTTTTTCTACAAACGGTAGGTATTATTACTCTGTGGCCCTATAAAATACACCCTAGTTCGGAGTATAACTCGCTCTTACGATTATAGTACGGTTTGAGTTCATTTATTTCTACGTCCGGCGCAGTGGCCAGCCGTCTTGAATGAAACTCATTACCCGACTCAATAACGGATCGGTAGATGTCTCTTTTTTTAGAAGATTATAATCTAACAGAAGAGCTTCCGCTGCAAAATGTAAATATGTCTGTTCCGGTAAGTCCTCTTCATTGGCGGTTGTCTCTTTGTGGGTTTTTATTAATCGTGACAGTACATCAGCTACATTTTGATCGGTCTTTACAAATTGGATTTTAAAATCGTATGCTGATAATTTGATAGCCCATCGTTGCAACCGGCTCGCTGCTGTACTTGGGATTCCTGTGTTGGGGCCGAAAATACTAACTAACGGTTTGTGGTCGGTGTGAAGTGTAAATTTTCGGCCATAGAGATATTGATGAAACTTATCGACAGCGAAAATAATAGCCGACGCTTCTTTGTGTATCTGACTGTAATGTCTTTCCGGGATAGTGAGAGCCCGTGACGCATACGCAACTACTCGCTCGCGGCCGTCCTGCGCACGCTGCGCCAGGATGGCGCCGACACCGAGGGCGCTGGCGTCGCATGTCACTATAGTTTCCAGATTCATGTCATAATGAGCTAGCACTTCCGTACTACATAACATTTTTTTTAATTTGATCAAATGCTATATTCTGATTCCTACCCCAAATAAAATGTTTTCCCTTTTTAAGTAATTCGTATAGCGGGCTCAAATATGAACTCATATTTTTTATGAATTTACCATAAAAGTTAACCATGCCCACAAATGATTTTAGTTCGGTAACGTTATTAGGGTGGGGCATTGAGATAATAGGTTCTATTTTATTCTTATCTACTTTTAGTCCGTCCTTACTTATTATAAATCCTAAATACTTAACTTCTTTTGTAAGAAAATCACATTTATTGCGCTTAATTTTTAACCCATTACTTTCTAAAATGTTCAATACTTTATCTATAGTTTCAATATGACTTTGTAGATTATTATTTTTGATTAAAATATCGTAATAAAATATTAATGTGTTAGGGACATTTTTAAAGAGATTTGTCATGAATTTTTGAAAAATACCTGGACTTGAAGAAAGTCCATAAACCAGACGTTTATATTTGAATAAACCGCGATGCGTATTTATTACCGTGTAGTCTCTGGAGGGTTCATCTAACTCTAACTGATTGTAGGCATGAGATAAATCTAATTTTGTGAACCAAACCTGACCAGAAAGCTCGCTAAATAAATCGTCAACCTTTGGAACCGGGTATCTGTCGACCATTAAAACACGATTGAGGGTTACCTTGTAGTCGGCACAAATCCTAATGCCACCGTCTGCCTTGCGAGCTATCACTAGCGGTGTGGCCCAGTCGGAGCGGTCGACCGGTTCGACGACGCCGGCGTCCAGCATGGCGTCCAGCTCGGCGTCGACGCGGCCGCGCAGCGCGTACGGCAGCGACCGCGCGCGGCAGAACACGGGCTGCGCGCCCGGCCGCACGCACAGGTTCACACTACCGCCGTTGAACCTTCCCAGTGTGCCGTCAAACAACGATTTATGTCTGGAAATTATGGAATTTATAATTTCTTTTTTATTACAGGTTTCTTCCGTTAAACAATTGACACTTAGTTTAGGTATATTCATATTTAATTCTGCTAACCACTGTCGTCCCAATAAATTAGTCGTTCCGTTATCAAAAATGTACAAATCTATTATAGTATATATTATAGTATATATTATTAGTATTATATAGTATATATTATTATATATTATAGTATATTTAACTTCAGTTTCTATGTATCCCACCGGCTTAACAATCGAACCATCGTAAAAAGTTAAATTCATGCTACACGGTTTAATAACAAGATCATTAAAATATTTTCTGTAGGTACGTTTACTGATACAAGACAAAGGAGCCCCCGTGTCCAGTTCCATATCTAACAAAACATTATGTACTGACATTGTAATACGTACCGGTTTGTACTTTGCTAACGACATTTGATACATTGGTTCGTCATAGTCCTCATCACTGTTGTCCTCATCCGTGTTATCACTAACTTGTGTCCCACTAGGACCAGCCGTTGCTGTTGATCGGCCCTGCTGCAGCCCCGTCGAGTGCTCATATGACACGGTATCCTCTGCCTCCTGCACCCAGTGTGCGCCGGGCGGCTGTCCGTGCAGGCGTCTCCCGCGCCCACCGCTGTTAAACCGCCCAGCCCTGCCCCTCGCGCTTGCTCCGCGCGAAGATTGTTCCCGACGATTATGACCTCCCGTCTCCGTCGATTGTCTCGCTTGCTCAGAGTTCATTAACCTCTTACGACACATTCTTCTTAGGTGGCCTACTTGTTGACAATAACTACATTGATATTCTTTATATTTACAGTCCCATTTCTTGTGTTTTATATCTCCGCAGACTGAGCATGTGCTTACTTGTAACTTGTTCACAGCTTCGCCGACTTCATCATGGTTTCGTTCTACCGCACCAGCATCTCTTTTTGCTGCTTCAAGTGTAGTTGCCAACATGACAGCTTTTGCGTAATTTAAATTTTCTTCTGCAAACAGCCGCTGCCTTGTAAATTCGCTTTTAAGTCCACACACAAATTGATCTCTCAGGTTATCTTCTAATACTGTTGTGAAGTTACAATATCTTGAGAGTTTTTTTAATTCCGCGACGTACTCGGCAATAGTTTCGCCCGTCAGCTGCCTACGCTGTCGGAAACGGTACCTCTCCGCCATCTCTGAGGGCTTAGGCTGTAAATGCTGCTGAAGTAGACTTACTGCTTGTTGATATTTTAATGTCGATGGTTTTGCCGGACTCGCTAAACTTGATAATAACTCGTAGGTTTCTTCACCCATTAATGAGATGAGAGTAGGTAGTTTCACATCGTCACCGATTTTGTTAGCCACAAAATACATTTCCATTCGTTCGACATACGCCACCCAGTTCCCGGTTTTTATGTTAAATTCACGAATTTGGCCGATAGACATTGTGAATATTATCAAAATTACACTCAATATTTCCAATTATATCCTCGTACGCCACTGTTAAATCAAAGACGTGGTTCCCGTACAGCGTTTATTGCAAGACTAAAGTCCTACCTACATTTACAATTAATAAGTAATCATTATTAGATATGCAACAGTTACCGATATTTCTGCGCTGTTGCAAACGCCATGATCACGAGAGAACTCAACAACAACAACACACACAAATAATATATAATAACTAGCTGCTGTCCGCGGTTTCGCCCGCGCGGAGATATTGGATTTCATGGTTTTTACTTTTTTGCGCGGAACCAATAACGGAGTCAACATCCCTACTCCACAACGCACTGACCTTTAACCAAGTGATTTTCGGCAGTGGATGTCCGTCCGCCTCACATTTCAGTACAATGCTCTTCCGCAAGGCGACCTCGTGGTTCTCTACGATGTTCTCGCCTACATTGCCGGCGATGGTCGGCGCTTTCTCGATTGTGACGTCGAATACCACCTCCGTGGTACCGACTTTGTTAGTCATGATGCAGGAGTAGTTGCCACTATCGGATACTTGGGTCCTGTTTATTAACTGCAAATAGAACAAGATAAACTAAAAAATAAAAATAAAACCGATGAACGAGCTTTATTACAAGTACAGATTTGAATCATAGCTCGCTCAGGAAAACTCGATCAAGTAACCCTTCAAACAATAAAAAAAGAACTAAAAATCTGTTCATGTGTTTGGGAGCGACGATGACACCATCGAGATACTAACCCTGAGAGATGAAATACTGTACTATCCGATCTCACAACAATGTATTGTTTTTGCTATATTCAATATCAGCGCTCAGCGTATCAGCGCGCGGGGAACCAGCGCGAGGCGGTGGCTTAGCCAATCAGAGCGCATTATGTCTAGGCAAAAATGGTGGAATTTTTTTTGTGCAAAC
Source organism: Crocallis elinguaria (assembly GCA_907269065.1). Classification (NCBI taxonomy): domain Eukaryota; kingdom Metazoa; phylum Arthropoda; class Insecta; order Lepidoptera; family Geometridae; genus Crocallis; species Crocallis elinguaria. Next base: position 10,048,421 of record OU026076.1, read on the forward strand.
CAAACGTCACTGCACCTCTAGAGGTTAGTTCCTCGATGGATGACATAGACAGATCCACACGTTAAACTTATTACACACCTCTTTTTGCATCATCCTTGCCTTTCGCCACGCATCTTTTGAATTAAATAAAAACCCTTTCCACCTAAAGGTTGCCTTTCCTGTAGATATCGTTTTTAGTGATCACTATTTACAGTTATTGTAATATTTTTGTGTTTGTTTTGTATTTTCCTTGGGAGCATTTTTTATGCTCTTGGATAACGAGTCGAGCGGGTCGATTGTCTGATGGTAAGCATAGCGCTATGGCACATAACAACTGCAGTGCCACTAGAACAGTCAGCTCGTCAGTTGTTCGACACTGAAATTACTGAATGTCTCAGGCTAACGGGGTAAGGAGCGCACTGCAGTGCCGCGCAGGACTTACCAAAGTATCGTTCCTGTCCATCAGCTGCACCCTGGGAGTGCGCTCCCCCACCTCCGTGTAGGGGTGTTTGACCCACGCAACACGCGGCGCCGGCGTTCCCCCCGCACCCCGCTCCGCGCCGCACTGCAGCTGCAGTGCTGCGCCGGCGCGGACCACCACCCGGGGGGACTCCTTGGGCTGGGGGGGCGGCACTGGAACACGAATGCAATGAGAAACACCGATGTAGTGAAATACTACATACGAACATATGTACTTTGCTAGTGGTAGGACTAACCCTTCTAACTCTTCTGTATTACTTACCTAAAACATCAACCAAGTAAATCACGCTGCTGTTTCCGACCTTGTTCCTGGCGACACACGTGTAGTTTCCCGACTGCGCCTGCGCCGCTCGCCGCACCTCGATGACCTCTCCAAACTCAGTCGATATCATCGACTCGTCAAACAACATTAACGGCAACCCGTCTCTAAACCTGAAAAACAAAACAAACAAAAGATGGATAATCTATATTGGAAATATGGAAAACCACTTCTCCGTAATCATCATTCTTAAGATCTGGCGTGATAGTGGTCAACACTAATCTATCGTGTATAAAATAGTGAAGAATATCAATACGAACCAGTACACCTCTGGAACGGGGTTACCATACGCGTGGCAGTGGAGATAGTACGCTTGCCCTGATAAAACTTCCAAAGTCACGGTGTTGCCAGAACTGATCTCAGGCTCGAATAGGGTTTGGAAGATTTTTGGCTGTTCTGAAAATGCGAATTAAATATGAATATACTAGCCGCCAGCTGATACGCTGCCAACTGATTAACTGATGATTGAGGGTTAATTCATTAACCCTCAAGTAAACATCAGTGACAAGCACCAGCGATGGTGGCGCCATCTAAGATTAGCTTTGCCTATGCCTCTCCATTACCCAAAACGTCCAGCCGTATCTTCCGTTCATCGCTGCCTCCTTCATTGCTCGCCACGCAGCTGTAACCGCCAGCTTGCGACGCTTGCACGCCATCTATCGTCACATCAGCGTAGTCTACATCTCGTTGGTTCTCTCCCACGAGCTGTCCGTTTCGAAGCCATTGTATGGTCGGCGAGGGGGCGCCAGCAGCCTTGCACGCGATGCGGATGCGAGAGCCTAGCTGGAATTACATAGGGACTATTAAGGGGACAGAATTCGGCGCGCCGCTATCTCGCTCGCGCATCTCAACGTTTTTGAAGATAAACAATCGCTAATATATTTATGCATAATGCACTGCTGATTCGGCACAAAAGAAACTCTGTACCAACTGCCTGCGCGGACCGGTTCTGATAGGCACTGGTAGATCGGCGCAGGTTTCCTGCTTGCTACGTGAACACGCCCTTAGCCACGAGATGTCAACTCGTAATACTGACCTCTGCCTCGATGGTTCCATTAACGCTGGTCCCTTCTCCACCGCTGTACACCACTAAATCTTGTATCCTTGCTTCGCTCACCACACCGACCCTATATTTCATAAAGAAAAAAAGAAAGAAAATACATTTATTTTTAGCCATTGCCCAAATAGGTACATACATTTTAAAGCTAAAATTAGAACACGAAGAAGTTAGGCAGTAGACTACAAATAGACACAGCTTAGCATAAAAGCGCCACCGAAGTAGCGCGCTGTTTTTCAGGTGTGGCTCCTTTTGCATCGAATAGCTGCAAAAACAAGCAACTGACCAAATTGAAATAAATGAATGATGAAATAAACGAATGATGAAATTCTAATTCAAACTCCTACCACCTAGTGATAAGGTGTACGGTATGTACCGAGCTCACATATCACACACACACACACACACACACACACACACACACACACACACACACACACACACACACACACACACACACACACACACACACACACACACACACACACACACACACACGCACACACACACACACACACACACGCACGCACGCACGCACACACCCACACACATTTTCTATAAAATGTTAATCCTTCTTTGGCTGTAAGTTAAGCATCTAACAAGATATTGTAAGTTTTATTAAGAGCTGTGGATTAAGTAAATAAATTAATTAATTAATTACAGAACACACAAATTTATAGTACCTATACACTATGTGCGTAGCCCCTGCGGCGTTCCGTGCGTCGCAGCGGAACAGCCCGGCGGACGCACTCGAAACATTCGCGGCCGAGAGGGTAGACTTGTCAACGTGCCAGTTGGTATTGCTGAAACAAGTTTTATGACGAAAAATTAAAAAAAAAGGTTGTGTTTCCTCTCGGCTCCCACGGACACAATATTTTAACACCAAACGACTCAAATATGTAACCACTCCCGAGGTTAGCATATTTGCGCCGCTTGAGTCGCTCAGCTGAAGAAGCCGCGGCGCAAACACCCAATAAAATTGTTTGCGGCCTGTATTCTTCAATAGTATCACTATTATTGTTGCAATTAACACTGCGTGTAGCCATATTTACGTACTTAAAGGTCCAATGCAGAGTGGGCTCGGGGGAGCCCTTAGCGTTGCATTCTAGAGTAGCGTTCGCGCTCTCCATCAGCAGCACATCCAGTAACTCGAATTGTGATATGAACGGCGGCTCTGTAATTAAAAACCAATTTAAAAAAGTATTTAATGCCACGTTTAGCGCTTACCATTAGGCGAACGACCTGCTCACCGGTTTTCTTTAGTTTGCTATATGAAAAAACAGTACGTAACTTCTTATTTATAATAGTAATATAATAAATGTTATTAGTAACTAGCAGTGCCCCGCGGCTTCGCTAACGTCGCCTAAGTTACTCCTCGTAACATCAGCAATCTGCTAGTGGAAGTCCCGTCAAAATCAGTCCAGCCGTTTCGGAGATTACCCGGAACAGACAGACAGACAAAAATTTAAAAAATGGTTGTGTTGCTATAGGTACCGTATACTTTCATATGCATTTAGTAAAAAGCTGTTATTTTCATTTTACAAACAAAGACTTAAATTTTATTTATTTGTATAGATATAGAAGCATTTTTTTATTTATAGTACCTATGAATTGTCAAAGTACCTATACACTGAAACGATCAATTGCTTGGCTACATACAAAGTCTACCAAAAATGTCGCTATCAAGATTTTCTATTTGCCGTTAGTTGTCAAGCTTTAAGGAACGCTTAATTTAACTGCTACACCACATCGTCGCTCCACTATCAGGTGAATGTCAAAATTAAACCGTAAACTGCCGGTGTTCGCCTGAGTTCCAATCACTGTATATATTATGTTCCAACTAAACAAACTCACCCAAAACTTTCACTCTGAACTCTTTGAGAATAGTCCCGTGCTCATTGCCGACTACACATTTGTAGGCCCCAGCCTGGCGAGCTTGTATATTTAACAGCTTTAGACTCTCTCTGTTCTCGAACACAACGGGCTTTGAGTTGAACAGCCATTTGGTCTGAAAAAAAAAACTTGATTCTGACATTTGACTATTGACATTTTCTCGATGGAGTAAATTCTTTTCACTAATGGTCACTATGGTCTCTATGGTTTTTATAATAATCTTCGAGTTGCGTTAGATTTTTAATCGATTTTGCCATTACAGATACTCACCTTAGCAATCGGCTTCGCATCAACACTGCAGTCTAATAACGCGTCATCACCTCTCACCACTTCAACTATTTTTATTCCATTATCATGTTTACTCCTGTTCTTAATATTTCTAGTTGAACCTTTATCATTGACAGGTTTCCCAACTTTAATTTTACTCATGTTAGGAATTGAGATTTTAGTGCTTGTGTTAACGGCCTCACGATCACTTTGTGTATCGATATTCATATTATTAATATCATTCCTAGTTTGTTCCATTTTGTTTCTAGGTGTTGTTTTAGTATCATCATCATCAACAATATCTTCACTCGTATTTTCACTCGTTTCAGTTCTTACAGCATTTTGAATTCCAGTATTATCAACTTTTTCACTAGTATTGTTTACATTTTTAATACGACCAATGTTTCCACCAACAGTTCCCTTTTTACCATCAATCTCATTTATATCAGTATTTTTATCAGTATCATCAAGTTTTACATTATCATCGTGGAATGTAGGAGGCCATTCGACACTAAGACTGATCGTAGAGTAAGCCGATCCCACGGCGTTTGTGACTACACACGCGTAAGTAGATTGGCCTTCACGGGTTACGTTAGTTATTTGCAATTTGCCCGTTGATATATGCATTGCATCCTGAGGAAAAATATTAATTAAATCAAGGGCTAAAGGCTGTAGTACTAAAAGAAATAGCCGCGTCTTCGGGAAAGTACGAAAAGCGGGAGAGACGGGTTGCTGACGATCTTATCTTATCCCACGGTCTCACTCAAGTAATCACTGGTCATACAAGAATCCCTGAACAGAGTATTTAAAGGTCGGCAACGTATCAGTAAAACCCTCAGTAACTGCATATCCATATAGGCGACGGTAGCTGCATACCATCAGGCGGGCAAGAATTGTTTGCCAACAAAGGCATAAAAAGAAAAAAAAATAACCACTATAGGAAAAGTGAGGGTGTATTTACTATTTTAAATTTTTATTCTATTAATCCGAAAATTATCTATTTTATAGTCATCGAACCTTATACCATTTTACTGTGTCAGTGTGCGAAGCCCGTGTCGGACAGTCGACGCTGGTGTTTGTGTGCTCCATAACTGTAATCACGGGCTGGGACTCTTTAGACTGCGTCTGGGTAGGTAGCGCTGCCACAAAAACGAAAACACTCACCTTATTATAACAGCCATGAATGAAGCGTTTGATACAATACATTTTTACCAGGTGTAGCCAGCGAAATTACTTATGAGACTTAATACCTAATGTCTCAGGGTAGCGAGCGCACTGCAATGCCGCGCAGATCTTTGTGCTTCAAAGTTCTGAGTGGCACTGCAATTTTTATGGGCCGGCGTTACGCTTACTACAGCCAAATGACCCGGTCACCTCGTTACCCAATAGTAAAAAAAAATGTTTTTTCAAGTATCAATCAATACTTATGCATCATCATCAGTTGAAAAACGTCCGTGGCTGAAAATTATAGTCCTCCACCATATTATAGTGTTTTGATTTACCAGAACACCACGTTTGGCTAGCATACATCCATCAATCAATTTTATGCACATAAAACAGAACAAGCAATAATAATAACCTGTGGCCTTAAAATAATAGACTATCTGCGGCGCAAGTATGGATCTTTTCGGTCGATAAAATTGAAAGTTAAAATAGATAAAACCCACTTTATCGATTTGAACGGTCAATTTTATCGAATTTTATCGACCCGAATAGACCCGTACTTGCGCCGCTGGTTCGTCAAGTGATGAGATTGAAGCCTGTTTTCGGTTCGCCTAATTTTGCTTGTATTTGGGTAGTGCTTTTTTATTTTAAAAGTCATCTGTGAACTATTTTTTAAAATTTTCTAAATCAGATTACCTTTAGTCTAAGTTTTATCATGGAGTCTGAAAGCTGTAAAATAAAAAAGTACATAAGTACTTACTAAACACCATGACTTCAACGGTCTTGCTGGTTTTCCCAACGGAGTTTTTGGCAGTGCAAGTGTAGTTGCCACTCATGTCTTCAGTAGGAGACTTGATTATCAGCGTGCCGACTGAGTCTACATCGTATCGCATATCTGCAATGTGAAATGAAATCGGTCATTAATTTGCAAGACTACAACATAAATAAATTACGTTTTTTTAAATATTAATTATTAGGTTAAATAGGCCGGCCACATCACTCGCGGAACTTTTTTATGTTTTTGGTAACGAGCCCCCTTGAATATCCCATGGAGCTGTGAAAAAATCTCTAAAACTTCTAAGTCAATACAGTCAAAAGGAACACCCGTTGATGTTTCATAACTTGACACTTGCAAGAGAATCAAAACCTATAGGGTATTTCCCGTAGCCATAGAATCATGAAATTTGGCAAGAAGCACTGTCTTATAGCATATAAGTAAATGAAAAAACTCGAAAGATTGTAGTATCTTTACAAACAAAATGTATAGCTGTACAATTATCTATGAATAAACAATTGAATGTAGCTGTGCCTGTGATGAACGATCTATTTACATAACTAACGTTTGTGTGGAATCCTCGTTGCGCGAGTCTGACTCGCTCTTGGACGGTTTTTTCTATTCGAATAATCTGACTTACCTTTGTCAAGATAAATGTCGTCTTTAGACCACACGACATAAGGTCTGGGCCGGCCGGTCGCCTCGCAGGCCACAGTCACTGCCGAGTCCATATTTGTAGCTAAGTACGGCCCTGTGTAGTTGTCTTCTAATATCTTTGGGGGTTCTGGAATTAATGTATTTTCAATTCAATAAATATTTATTTACTAGTTTCTGCCCGCGGTTTTCACCCGCGTTTCCACAGGAACCGTGCATTTTTCCAGGATAAAAAGTAGCATATGTTACTCTCTGGTCCATAAACTATCTATATCAAAAATCACGTCAACCCGTTTCTCCGTTACTGCGTGAAAGAAGGACAAACCAACAAACACACTTTCGCATTTATAATAATTAAAAATATAGGAAGTAGGATTTATTTATTTATTTATATATAAATAATAATAAATAATGCCAACGATCAAATACATAGACGCTAACCCCTAACTAGGGTGTGTTTACGGAATCAGGAAGTACGAAGACCATGGGCGATGGACCAAAGCACAGATAAACACATACACAGATGGACTGAACCATATTTGTGTTTTTTTAGTGTGTAAATATATGTAGTGTTGCAATTAAACTGTAATCGAAAACACAACCCTTAAGCGCTGCAGAAGTCCATCGAGCCATATGAGCCGAAATTTTACATATATATGTTTAAATCGGACGACAGTGCAATATAATGATGTCACAGAGCTGGTCTGAAGATGGAGCCGGAAGGTGGCCATAGGAACTCTGTAACGGAACGATGTAATCCCCATCGAGTTTGAGCTTGCTTAATTTGTCTTTACAAGTAGTCTGATCCTAGACGGTGTTCAGAGTCCTGATGATGGAGCCAGAAGGTGGCCACATATTATAGTACCAATTTCGTATCTTATCTGGAAAAATATATAATTCCACAAAAAACTTAGTTACGGTCTTGCTAGTAGTAAATATACTATTATCTTACCGTTAACGTTTAAGTAAGTGACTTTCCTGGCAACACCAGCGATGTTTTCGGCGAGACAAACATACGCTCCTTCGTGTTTCGAACTCGTGTTTGACAAATAAAGGTTTCCGACGTCATTGAAACTATAACAATAAAACTTCTTGTATGAGCTAATAAGAGACGACTGTTAGTATCAGTACTGATATTGTGTCTTTGTGGGTATTATATACTATGTTTTTTTTAATGTTATTTGGTAACGAGACGAGCTGGTCGATTGCCTGACTGTAAGCATAACGCCGGCCCATAACAATTGCAGTGCCACCCAGAACTTTGAAACACAAAGGCCTGCGCGGCACTGCAGTGCGCTCGTTACCCTGAGACATTAGGTATTAAGTCTCATAAGCCCAGTAATTTCACTGGATACTCTGCTCATCAAACCGGAACAAAGTAATGCATGCACATTACTGCTTGGCGGCAGACTTCACAAGCAAAGCGGTGGTACTAACCCAGACGGACACTCGCAGAAGAGTTAGTCCTCCCACTAACAAACTAACTAACTGTATTATACAAAGTGTAATAAGTAAACGGTATCAATTTTTAAGTGAATATACTAGTGATAATATACGATACGAAAGAAAAAAAAAATTTCTTCTTTTTTACATACTTCATTTCTGTGGTATTTTCTTTTAGCATTTCCTCTCTAAATTCCCAACGAATGGTCGGCACAGGGAATCCAACCACGTCACATTTGAGGCTCACGTTCTCACCCCGCAACACGCTTCTATTTTCTTCTAGAGGAGGTTCTATGTACGGTGGCACTGAGAAAATATAATAGTATAATATACGTTACTGCCTAACCTCAAATAAACCAATTTTAGCAATTGACGGCCCGGTATTGGAAGGACGAAGCAAAGTACTTCTATAAAGTGATTTTTTCCTGTTTAAGCAAACAAAGCCGTTAATTGTTATTTCGGCCAGGGGACTGTTTCATAAAAAATATTAGTCTAATATTATCAGTATTACCCTCATATTAATAGATGAAAAAAACTGATAATATTAGACTAATATTTTTTATGAAACAGGCCCCAGACTTGTAAGATTTGTCTCTACTTTGCTTGGAAATAAAAAATTGGACACTGCAATATGGTTGTTTCTTAAAGTAAGTATTGTAAGATTTATAAGTATCAACAGCGCGATTTTTGATCTTTTTTAAACTTTTGACAAAAAAATAGACTCACTAAGCCTCTAAAATAATCCTAAAATAATTAATATCGTGTGCTTAGGTACACCTTATTTACATGAGGGTATAAAACTTCTATAAGTCATCGTAGCTTCAGTCTTGCAACCAAGCAATGCGCCTAATCTTGTATGACGCCGGACATTTTTTCGGTAGACTTACCCCAGATAAACAAAGAGTAAGACAGGGAAGTATTCCCGTATTTATTCTTAGCAATGCAGGTGTAGTCTCCGAAATCTGTTAGATTCGCAACGAACCTGCGAAAAAATAGTACAGTTACAAGCAGATTAATTAATATTTTAATATCTAGCGTTTAATTAATCAATAAAGCTTAATGATACCCCTGCAATAGGATACCACGTGTTGCAGGTGGCATACACACACACAAACATCCAAGACCCTGAGAACAAACTTTATAGTCACCACACAAAATCTGCCCCGCAGGGTGATTTTTAATTCACTCTGAATGATATCCGTCTCGGGAGCGACAGTCTTGATCGTTTATATTTCGGAATCGCATCCCGTCAGAGAAATTTCCCGTTTAGATTCGACAACTCAGCTGCATAAACACGGATATAATCCCGACAATATTTCTCTATCTCTGGATGCGTTTCCGAAATATAAACGATAAAGATAGTCGCTTCCGACACTGATCTCATTCCGAGTTAATTAAAATAGCCCAGCTGGTCGGGAAACGAATCCGAGGCCCCTTGCTTCGCTGGCAGGTTTGATGCAGATTTTGTGTGGAGAGCACAAAGTTTGTTCTCGGGTAGTTAAAAAATATACGAATTGAGAACCGAGAGAGAAAGTCGGTTACAGCTTACCTAATCCCAAAGTCGTCAATATACTTCCTCCCGTCAGTGACCACTTCTCCGTTATGCTGCCACAGTACCTCCGGCGAGGGGAAGCCCATCGCTTCACAAGGTAGCTCTACCAATTGACCCTCTAGTATTTCTTGCTCTTTGTCTATGGTTGGAGGCGAGATTTTTGGCGATACTAGTAAAGAAATAATAATACAATCTTAAAGTGATTATTTTGATAGACCAAACCAATAATTTGATATGTTCAGTTTTTGATACTATAAAGAAAGAAAGTAAGTTCTTATTTCAATTCATACTGCACATAACAGCTTAAAAAAACACGTACGAAAAATACCGACTAAAATAAAAAAAAGTAACACATATATTTGGTACCTAATCATTAGATATGTATGAAACCCAGCAAATCTATTAAATTTCGCTGATGAAACCGCTGCCATGTGCTGAGATGAAGAAAATGATCGGCATTTGCTTTGAACAAGTTAGTACATAGCGCCAATTTTCAGGTCTAGGTTCTAAGAATAAAAATTACCATAAACAAACAAAGTGAAGTTCTTCTGAACCGAGCCCATCGGACTTTTAGCGTTGCATGTGAATAATCCGGAATCATATTCGGTGATTTTGTCTATAACCAAAGTTGTATTAGTTGAGTGCCTGAAAAAAATACAAACGGTATAAATACTCGCATAGCTCAGTTAGAAAAGCGACTGGTATGTAAAACAGAAGATGCAGGGTCGGGCGAACATTTTTGAGATATTTATAATAATTATATAAATATCTTGTAATTATTTAACTTTTATTAATTGCTTACACTTATATCTACTTAACGATCACATTCATAGAGCCCTGATTAAAACCCTGACCAACTTGGATTCCCTGCTAAGGTATCAGGAATTAAGTTTTTTTCATACAGTATATGCTTGCGTTTGACCACTATCTCACCTGCGGCACAAGTACGGAAGTCAGTTCGATAAATTTGTCGAACCGAAAAACTCGATAAATTTATCGAATGTTGCGAGTACCGAAGTCTGATCGTAAAGTATTGTAGTAGCTCTATTTTCTCTTTGGATTCGACCAAACTTTTCGATAGCTCGATAAAACCCACTTTATCGATTTTAACTGTCAATTTTATCGAATTTTATCGACCGAAAAGATCCGTACTTGCGCCGCTTGTGGTAAGTGACGATGCGATCGACGATGTAGCACGCTTACCTACACAAGATACCTGTTCACTCGTGACTTGAAGAAACCCAGGTTATAACGATCAGGAAAAGCAGACTCAGGTAAAGAATTATGTTATTATGTATATTTCTGTGATTTGTAGACTACTATGACTATTTGACTATATATATATATATATATATAAGTATATATAATAAGTGAATACTCACGAATTTTTAGTATATACCATGGGGCGTCCATCCTTGTTCCATAACACGACGGGCGGCGGCGCCCCCGCTGCGTCACACGATAACGACACCGACCCACCCGCCTCCACCACCACAGGACCCGCGGCTGACAGCATAGCAGACTTAAACTGGGGAGGATCTGTTAGAAAATATTAAAGATAAAAATCACTAGCCCTCAACAAAAATGCTACACGCTCCTACTGTACAAACATAAAATATATTTGAAAAAATAATTTTAAAAACAAGCTTTTTCCAAACAAATTTCACTGTCACCACGTTTGACCACCAGCTCGCTTCGTAACTGAGGTGGTCGAAGATAGAGCACGTAGTAATTCTAGAAGATACCTAACCTTGCCTTCACATGATTACATAAAATAAAAAAACATTTACTAAAATGTCAAATACGGACACCCTAACGGTACCTAGTTGGTCAATGACACGCGATCCAAGCTGTCTGTGCCAAGCCTGCGACAGACGTGGTGACTCTGTTTTGTAATAATTAAGGACATTTTGATGAAAAGAGGTAAAATATATTTTTTTTATTGGTTCGTGTCGTATGTCACCTGTATATTCACCTCCGTAAAAAATTGATACCGTTTACGTATATACCTTGTACAAATTTAACATCAAAAACTTTTTTTACACTACATAGGCCAGTCTTTGACCACAATCTCGCTTTATTTTCAGCGACAATGTGGTGGAAGATGGCAAATAGAAAGAAAGATAGAAAATATCCCTACCACCATGCCAAAATGTACTCACAATGCACAACTAATTCTATAGAATACTCGTCTCTCCCCACCACGTTCTCCGCCACACACCGGTATAAACCATTATTGGCCACTGTCACATTGCTAACGACGAGCTCTGAGTTATCTTCATTGCTCATATTGTGCAGAGTAGTGAAATTGTTGGACAGAGCGCTTTTGTACTGCCATTTGAGACTTGGTTCTGGATTCCCCGTTATTACACTGTAGAGGAAAATAAAATATATAGTGTGGCTTTTAACTCTTTTGATGGAGGTCTTTGGTAGGAACGCAATGTACAAAAAATCGTGACTGTACCTACACATTTGTATGTCAACGCCTCGCCTATGAGGTCAAATATACAATTAAAAAATTAAAAATTATTTATTTGTCTCAATCCACTAAACTAGGCGTTGAGGCCTGTGTTTTAGTAGCAAGTGCTTTCCCAAATACGAGCATAATGACGTGCATACAATTTGTAAAAGATAACATTTAAACTTAAATTTTAACATTCAAAATTTCTAAATAAATGAACAGTAATAATAAAGATATAAAAGATAGAAGAAATATAAAAAAGAGCGAGTGTGTCTACTCGTTGTTAAAATTGGTAAGCAAAATAAACCTAGAATTGATAGCTTTTAAAATTTTCTTCTAATCATATATTATTTCTACCATAGACAAATATATTTGTCTATGTTATAATACTCGTCTTTTACTGAAAAATATTTGCAGTCTTGACACAACTAGATATTTATGCATGGTTGAATTTACTATAGAATACATTATGTTATGAAAGGATCTAAAAATTATTAAATTAATTTGATTAGAAATTAGCTTCTCTACGCACGTTTAAAAAAAGTAAAGTAAAATAACACGTTTAAAGTTTAATATAGCTTTCAAATAGGGAAAAAGTTCGAATAGGACCAGTGGTTCCACAGATTAGAAGTAACAAACAAACAAACTTTACCCCTATCTAATATTAGTATAGATAAAAATTTCAAAATTATTGATACAAAATCTCACCTACATGTGATTATTGTCGACTCTCCCTGTTTAACGACTCTCTTTGCAGGTTGGTTCTTGGACAGAATTGGAGCGGCTGAAACAAACAGCTCTATTTATAACTAGCTTTTGCCCTCGCCAGCAATATTTTTTTTATAAACAAGTTTTTCCCCCATGTCATTGCACTGTCACCACGTTTACACATGAACACTTATGTGTTCATGTGTAAACACTTATATGTTCATGTGTAAACACTTGTGTACATGTTTAAACACTTATGGGGTCATGTTTAAACACTTATGTGTTCATGTGTAAACGCTTATGTGTTCATGTGTAAACACTTATGTGTTCATGTGTAAACGTGAAATTATTATGCTGAAAATAATTTCAGCATATTCAAGTCACGAAAAATGGTTCACAATTCAATTGCAATATTTGACACACACATTATTATATACAAATTAGAGAAGTCAAATAAAAAAAAGCTTACATAATCCATGCACAGTTAAAACACCGTTCACTTCAATTTCCTCATAATCATTGTCGGCTACACAAGTATACGGTCCCAGATCTTCGAAATCCACCCTTGAAATGTAGACCGTCTTGTTGTCTTTGGATATATGGACATTGTGCTTCTCAACAAGCTCCGTGGCGTTGTGTCGCCACGCTATGTGTGCGGCCGGGTAAGCATCTACATCACAATTTAGCTCGACCTGGTGATACAGTTCCACTGATGTATCTACAATACAAATTACAGATTATATCAAAATCAAAATTATAAAAAATACAAACATTTTAAATAATACTAGCTGTGTGATCCGTTCACGTAACTAAAGTTACTCATAACATCAGCTATTTGCCAGTGAAAGTCCCGTCAAAATAGGTTCAACCGTTTCAGAGATTACCCGGAACAAACAGACAGACCGATAAAAATTAAAAAAATGGTTGTTTTGTTATAGGTACCGCATATATACTTTCACAAGCATTTAGTAAAAAAACTGTTATTTTGATATTACAAACAGACACTTCAATGTTATTAATTTGTATATAGATGTATAGATAATCATAGAATTTTTAAGTGTTAACCCACACGAACGGGATGTTCAAGTAAACATACGCATCTCAAAAAAACGTTTCGTGCGTAAAGTTGGTCTTACCACAAAAAAATTAAACTCCACCTAACCGTGCGTAAACAAATGAAATCCACGTCTAACTTTTAAACACGCCCCAGCCGCGTGTTTAAATATACGCCTTGATAAATCAAGGTTTATGGGTCGTTTAGACACTTCTTAAAAAAGTGTCTAAACTTTGTCTAGCTCAATTCTGTTGTGGCATTTCCAATACTTAATTTTATTTGTGAAAGTATTTAGCTTTCAGATACTGTCTAGCAAAACAGGTGTCTAAACATTGATTTTTGTGGTAAAAGGTAATAATAGTAAACATCTTATTTACCATTAAACCCACGAAGCAGCGCCATCTCCCTTCTAATGCGAACCGTGGCGCTGTCTTGATGAATCCCGACTGAATTCTCTCCGACACAGAAGTACGATCCATGGATGTCTTCTGCTGAACTGTTCAGTTGTATCGTACTCTTGTATGTTGTGAAGTTGATTGGTTTCATCTGGGAAATAATAATTCTTTATTCAGAAGAAAAACGACACAATGGCGTCGCATTTATGTTTCAAAGTTCCGAGTTGCACTGCAATTGTTTTCGGCCGGCGTTATACTTACCATCAGACGAACGAACCGCTCGTTTCGTTACCTAATAGTAGGTATAAATAAAAAAACTTTGAGTAGCGTAATCTGGAAAATAATTGAACTATACTTACGGTATGGTTTAAAAACTTCTCCTCGCTTCCTCTGTACCATACGACTCGCGGCGGTGGCTTGGCCACCACTTCACACACGATCTCATGGGATGTCCCGTTCAGTACAGTCACGTTTTTGGGCCCATGGATGGTTACCACCGGCTTTAATAGCACGGTTAGCTGCACTGAATCAGAGGCTGAAATACCAATTTTAAAACCGTTGTCATCGTTTTGAAGACGTTTGACTTAGTGGTGGCGAAGTCCTCTATGCTAGGAGACAAAGTGGTGCAACAGGGCCTAACTAGCTATAAATCTCAAGGTGGAAATCGTTAAGCATCTAGTGGCGGGTTCCGGCAGCCTTAGGCCAGTTCCTATCCTAGGTTAGACTTGTTTGACACCTTTAGGAAATGCTCTTATACCATAATTTGGGTGCATAACAAAGGTGCATGTGTGCATGATAGAAGATATCTGACAGCTCTATAACTAAATTTAGACCTGTCAAACATTGTTCATCCTTTTATACATTGTAACGGAATATTTACCGTGATTATTATCAGCTGGTGAGCTCCCGATATTTCGACGCTGTTGCATCATGTTCACGGGAATATTGTTCATCCCTTTCTCATGTTCTTATTTAGAAAGAGACAACAAAATTGGGTTTAGATTTGAGAGTTTTGAAACACCAGATTCGACGCAAATAATCACAAAAAAAAATAATAAAAAAACTTCTGAGCCTATTATGTTCAACAGGTTGAACAGATTTTTTGGATCATTTCCATTCATGATCAAGTCAGTCACCTTTCAAATAAAAGAAAAACTAAAACAAAATCGGTCCATCCGTTTAGGAGCTACGATGCCACAAACAGATACATATTTTATGTTTTAAACTTATAACACACTCTTTTTTTGCGTCAGGGGCTTAAAATCTACTTTTGCGTCGGGGGCTCAAAATCTACTTTTCGGTCAGGGGCTCAAAATCTACTTTTCGGTCGCGGGCTCAAAATCTACTTTTGCATCGGGGGCTCAAAATCTACTTAACAATGAGTAGGTAGTAGTAGTACCTCACCTTCTAAGCCTCCCCTCAAAGCCTTGCACGTATAATCTCCATCATCAGTAACGTTAACTGGCAAGAAGTCGGTATGAGTCCCATTTACACTAATCTTCTTTACCACAGTTCCGTGGTTGACCCAAGAGATGGCGTCACTGTTCTGAACGAGACAATAAAGGTTCACTGTCTCATTGAATTTAGCTGACAGTTCATGTGGGCCAAGTATTTGTGCTGATGGCTGAGATTGCACTTGAATAACAGCTGTTTTGTTAGATGAGCCTCCTGCAAAAAGAAAATAAAGCAATGAAAATAACGAAAATGGTGATGATGATATGCTTGGTAAGCAATGGTGTCGATTCTGTAGTTTCGGACCTAAACCTAATTTTACTTTCGCTCTCTCTCTTTCCAATACATAACACGAGAAAAAGATGGAAGATGTTTGACAGATCTAAATTTAGGATTAGAGCTGTCAAATATCTTTCATCCTTGATAAGTGAGACGCCACTATATTCGTTGCCTTTTTATACTAGACACAAGCAAGTGGATTAATTTGACAGGTCTACAATATATTCCATCTCTTTCTCATGTTTTCATTTAGAAAGAGAGATTGAAACTAAAATTAGGTTTTGGTATGAGATCTCAGAATCGACGCCATTGCCAGGTAAACAACTCAAAATTAAACATTATGTACCAGCTTCCGCATGTGGTTTCGCTTTAGGTTATTACGATGTACTGTTGCCTGAAATAAATGTGTAAATGTATTATTATTATAATATTAACCTCTGTTAGCAGCTACGCAGGTATAGTTGCCGCCATCTGTTGCTGTCGCGTCCTCCACGGTAATGTTGAATGTGTAAACCCCTTCGATGTTGGGATCAACCGCTATATCAATCACTGAAATAAAACAAACATCGATATTTCACTACAAAATGCTCATCAAACCGGAATGCTTGCACATTACTGCTTGGCGGCAGACTTCACGAGCAAAGCGCTGGTAACAACCCAGACGGACACTCGCAGAAGAGTTAGTCCTACCACCTAGTTAAACTAGATATATTTAGATAACTGGACTAAACTAGATATATTTAAATCGGTACATGAACAACAAAGACTTCATCCTACCTTCATGTGATTCATTGTTGTTACTGATTAACTGAAACTTCAGCAACAGCGCCTCACTGTGCACAGTGCACGATATATTAGTGTTGTCGCCAAGTTCTAAAGTCAAGTTCGTGGGTTCTATCGATACTTGTGGCGGGTCCACTGAAAATAAACAAAGATGAGTATGTACTGTAAATTACAACCGTGAATCGCGTATAGCAGTCTTTAGTGATCTTTTGACGTCGATACAACCTGACCCTTTTTTATGTAATAGGGATGTTGACTCCATTTTATTATTTACTTATATACCATTATTTACTTGACCGAGTACTCAACCACTTCATCACGGAGCTACACACGCACGCCCCGGCTTGTCATTTGATTATCATCATCATTATCTTGGAGGCATTATAACCATCTATCTCCTGTTTTATATAATTTGCGTAGTTCGAAATTTAAAATTAAATAATTAAATGTTCACAAACTTGAAACCATTATTTTTTAATTGCTTCAGCAATCTGATTACTATTCTGTGGAATAACTTTTGATAAGAGTTGATTAACAGATATAGAGCCATTACAAAGGCACACACACACACACACAGACACACACGCGCACGCACGCACGCACGCACGCACCCACACCCCCCACCCTCACCCCCACAGCAAATATACGTACCCAGTAACACAACTTCGGTGACTGTTCTGCTGCTGCCGGCTACGTTACTAGCGCTACATCTGTATAGACCCACGTCTTCTTCTGTCATGTCCTCTATTAAATACTCTATGGTAGTCGTCTGTCTGGAATGAACATTCAAAATTTTAACTTAAGGTGCCCCTTCCCGCCCCGCCTAAGTAGAACGCAAAAATGGCCTAAAGGCTTGTTGGATCATCGAAGAAAAACAGGCACTACGGAAAAAGAGAGACAACGTCAGAGCCTTCGGTGGGCATTCTGAAAATTTCCAAAGACAATTAGTGCGTGGTAATTTCCTAAAATTAGTTCCAGGAAATACGTGTTTTTGAAAATACCTTACAAGTTTGTGAAAAAAAATTTTATTATTTAGAAACCCCATTACATGTCCAAAGATCCTATGGAAGTGTTTTGTTTACTTTTACATTTATGAGCATATTGTGAACGGCCAAAGTCAAGGTAAATTTGTTTAAAAAGGCTTTTTTTAAGCCTTTTACTGAATTGAATTGTCAAAATTTAAAATTTTTGGTTCCATAAAATCCTAGATATTTATTTATTTATTTACTAACAACATGCCTTTGGTGAGCATTACAGTCTCCTAATGCGCAGTGTAACTTACAGACTAGAAACCCGACGTTGTATACTAGCCGCATCCTTAGTCCACACCACAGTCACCGGCACCAAACTCTCCACCTTACATTTTAGAACTACCCTCGAATGGGAATGGGCTTTTACCTGAAATATTAAGATATCGATTTTACTTTTTATTCAAGTAGTTATATTCTTACTAATCGCTGTTAACTTGTGTGCTATGTTAATATTTGTTATTAGTACCGCCCTTGTAAAATCTTTCTCACCTTTTGAGGGGCTGATAAATACGGAACATCTGAAATAGAAATAGTACAGTGGTCACCAGGGAATAGTCTGAAATGTTATTTTGAAATTAGGATAAAGATTCGTTCTACAAAGACATACAGGATACACCACAGAAAATTATTACTCACAGGGAGGATACACAGAGTAGACTGGTGCATCTTAATTTATTTATTAAATGCCCACGATTTATTACAAAAATATCCCTATAAGTACTTATTACTTCCCGACGAAAGAGATAAGTTAATGAACTTATCTCTATGCAAAAAAATAACGTAAAATCGTTGTCCCGTTGCTGCGTGAAAGACAGGTAAATCAAGCAACACACTTCCGCATTTGCAATATGAATTAGAAAAAGAAGGAGAGGGTGTCATCATAACAATGAACTTTTATGCCAAAATTTTGGCATAAAAGTTCATGATTATTAACGTTTTTATCAACCACGACCGAGTCACGCGTGCCGGGTGTAAAAAAAACTAAAGTCCATTTTTTAAAGCGTCTAATATTCTAAACATATATTATGTCAGATCGCCAACCAATCGTGATGGGAATTCTATCTATGTTTTTCTTTGGTTGGTGTTCGTGACCCGCCTTACCTACTTATTTACATTATTAGACAAGTTAAAAAACACGGACCTTACATAAACATAATTACCTGGAAGTTTGGCTTGGACAGCGGTCGCCCCTATTCTTCTTAACTCTTGACCACTTTTGTCTCTCCCATTTATCTAGAAACAGAGTTCTTATTAAGTTCCTTATTTGTATCTATTAATCTATACAAATAAATCAAATTGAAGTGTCTAATTGAAGCTAGTTAAAAATAAATCAAAATCTGTTCATTCCTTTGGGAGCTACGATGCCATAGACAAGTACACACGTTAAACGTACACAGCTTCAATCGCACTCACACCTGACTAGTATTGTTTTTTATACTCGATAAATTAGCATTTGACTACTATGGCGCTTATCTGAAGCGGCGAAGTAGTTGAAGATGAATTATGCTAAGCCTAGATTAGAACTCGCTATCAAGTGCAGCTGCCGGAACACACCGATAACCGCTTGGCGAAAGTCGACCGATTTTCAACTTGATGGTGGAAGCTAGCCAGGCGAGCAATACAAAATACCCTACAACCATGCAAAAGTATAACCGTACTTGAGCAGTTGAGATACTTACAGCTATGTAAAAGAACTCATCCGGCGGTATAAACGCGTCGGCCAGGTATACTTTCCTCTCTCCATCCACGCTCTCTTTCAGAGGGAGTTCAAATAACGTCTTCCCCGCCAAAGTGAGAATCTCCGCGAAGTCTATGTTAACGGGTGTGTCTGGCTGCGAGAGGGAGATCATCATGTGGTTGTAAGTACCTGAAAATATTCAAATAACCAGCTAAACTAATGAGCGATCGATGTTAGCCCCGAAATTCTTGAGATGATGACGTCTAACGGCTTATAAGCCGTGGCTCCATCTAGCAGACATTTTTTTTACAGGCTTTGCAGATAAATTAAAGGCTTCTGCTCATCTGGGTGGATACCACCGCTTTGCTCATGTATTCACGAGCAAGCAACACTCGCAAAAGAGTAAAGTTTTACCACCTGGTAAAGCTGCTCTTCTGGGTGGATACCACCGTTTTGCTCATGTATACACGAGCAAGCAACGCTTGCAGAAGAGTAAAGTCCTATCACCTGGTAAACCTGCTCTTGGTATTGATCACAATTCCATCGACGCCAAAAAGCTCCCAAAACCCGAGAAATAATTCCACGGATCCCCCTAACATCTGTAAAATTAAATTATATACGTGTCTCCTTACCTTCCAACGGTCTATAGCTAGTCTCGGCGAAGCCCTTGGGTGGTTCCACCGAGAACCCGTGGCTGAAAGTGAGGTTGGACAAGCCCACCACTTTGACGGAGTAGTCCTCCTCGCTGCCGACCGTTATAGTCCAGTTACCCGGCTCTGGCTGCATTACTTTTACGACCTGGAAACGTATAACTTAGTTAAAATATCTGTGCACCAAGTATAATGAAACATATGATCACTACAACTGAGTCATAATAGCATCGAAATAAGCTGGATTTAAATCTAACCATGATCGCCGAAAGGTCCAAAGTGGTGATCAGTTTAGGAGGCCCAGTCAGTTGTTCTCCGCTAGGGTTAACTACCGTAATTTGTGGTTTTGCTCCAGAGACTGATACTGTCACCTCTCCTAAGGTGCTGTCTACTGGTATCTGAAAAAACAAAGACAAATTTCTACAGAGAGTTTAAGTTTCAGTAAAACAAAGAGTTTCGCATGTATCGAGGAATGGGGATGCTTACAGTTTTAAGGGTCTCAAAAATTGCAGCTTGATAAAAAAAGCAGAACTGAAGTTGGAAAATAGAATCAGTGATTGTTACATCTAATAGTTCGGGAGCCTATGGATTCATATTTTTTCCTTTTTTTTTTGAATTTTTGTTTATTAATCGAGTATGGCCAAATTAAAGTGACGGCTAACCTGCTAAGATCTAGAGGTACCTGTAGAACTGTTATGTCTTTTGAACAATTTTTGACCGTCTCAAATGTTGCGACAGATTTTTCTACAACTTCGATATGAAACTTTGCACATGAATTCAGCCCTTATGACAGTAGGTACATTTATTTGATTTTCGGCAAATCATCTTTCTAATCAGTATCAGCATCATATATTTATTTAATTTTACATTACCTCTTGCGTGAAATTAAAACCAGCAGGGTTAACGCTGGAGCCAAGATTCACCGTCCTTCCCTTGATCGAACTTTTCACGAAATCTAATACCTGTAAATTATATTTAATTAACATTCAATATAAATAATTGCTTCTCTCTTATAAAAGCGGCAAATAAACTTCATCTATTCATCTTTGAAGTTCATCATCATATTTTGAACTAAATTGATACACAGCGTTTGTATAATTTAATGAAAAAAAATAACGGTAATAAAACGGCTTAGTTGGCGTTTATGATCTAGTAATTATAAAAATAGCAATTTACTTTATGCACGCTGGTTTTGTTCAGGTTGAAGACCTGGCCCGAACTGGCGGCTGCAATCTGCTGGTACACTTTATACGAAGGCTTCTGTAAGTCGTTGCAGTGTCCGGTCAGTACAAAGACAACCTGGAAACAACGTCAAAGATAAATGTTTTGTGGAGAGCCTTGTGAAGGATCAGTAGGGCTAACATGCGCACCGTGACAAAATTTTCTCGAAGCTTATGTCGTGCATTTGTCTCATGTTCGCGAGAGAAAGAGCGAGACAAAACAGTAGACAAAATTTTGTCGTGGCGCGCATGTTAGCCCTGCAGGTCGCCAATTACTAACTTGACTTAGAATAGGTATAACAGTCAAGTCGTGTGTAATGTTGGATCCACGATAATTGCCTTGATAGTTGCTTTTTCGGACGCCATAGCAAACATAAACCGGCATCTCAAATAACTATTGATGGTTCGATGAAAGATCATGCAGATGTATAAATAAAGCAGTAAACCTTGTTAGGCCACATATATTATCAGGAATTTCCTACTCGGCAGTCCTAACTACCTCCAACTAGCCGAAGGTATTTTATACTATTGAAAAACTAGGCTTAAGATTGCAAACAAATAAAGTTTTTTATAGCATATAGGTTTATGTTGATTTTAAGCGACGACGCGGGCGACGATGTAGCACGCTTGCCCAAGATGGGTACCTGTATACTCATCTCTTGACGACTCCCAGAATGTAGTGTTCAGGAAAAACAGATGCCGGCAATGAGTTTTACGTACGTTGTATGACTTCCACGAACGTTAATATTTTACGTATACGAAAAGCCGAATTCTATGTCTTATAGTAGTTTGTAGATTACCTATTCTCCATCCCTGATTATTCCTCTAAAAAGATCAGCCTGATAAAAATAAAATACGTTTATATTGTGTAATTTGCTCATCATTGGCATGATCGGAATAGGAACTCATAATCAGTTTTGTTTATTTATTAAAGTCAGTAGATATAATCACACGTTTGATCCGACTTACGCATTATAAGGTCAATATTACGGAAACTAGTCTATTGATTATAAATAATGATCAGTTATATCGCCTGATAAAGCTACCATATATTATTATCTACTAAAAATAACATGAAGAAAATAAAGAAATTGTTCCAAAACATCGCATGACATGGGACGGTCCTCATCACAGTCTCACAGAGGTCTAAATTTGTGGTCATCATATTCTCTTAACGTTAATAATGAATGCTGGGTGTCAACTAACCTGGCTTTGCTTCCTCTGCACTGAGTCTAATACCCTACCGACCAGTCTGTGATCTCCAGCCGTGGCGTCCGTGAACACGTATATAAACGACCTCGGTTCGCTGACGTTCAGAGCCAGCTGGATGCCTCCTAAGGATTTCTCGGGGCAGTCGCCTCCACCGTACACGTTGACCAGGTCTAGCGCGGCCTTGAACACTTCCTTGTCACGGGTTACAGTTGCTGGACCCACGGCTGATTAGAGTGAGAATCTTTATTGTTCTAAGAGAAATTAAGTGCTTATTATCTATACTTAATTTATCCAAAAATACTGATATATTTTAGTAGCTTGGAGGATCTACTCAAAGGTTGTATAGGTAGGTACTTGAAGGGTAAAATCTAAACAAGAATAAACATAGCCAGGGGTGATTTATAAAATGTTTTCGTTTCGTCATTTCAATACAAAGTAGGTAAGCTGTTGTTGAGATTGATAAAAAATGAGTCAACTTACCAGGGTCATGAAATGGCACAAACACGAAATCACCTATAATATCACTTTCTTCTAATGCCGTATTCAAAATCATCTCTGCGCCCTCTCGCAACTGCTTCAAATCGTTATACATGGACCCTGTTGTATCAAATACGAACACCAGACTACTTTTACCGTCTTCGACGTCATTCTCCTCTGGCGATTTAGCTTCATTGACCTTACCAATTATAGTACTCTGTGCCACTTTTACTAATACAAAAAATATGACTAAATCAACAATTTCTACGCGCATTTCGAATTATTGACACATCGCAGTTGTGAATAGTTGGACGGTATACTTGAGAATAAAATGCAATGTTTTAGTACAGTTTATCGGTGGTAACCTCTGACCATGTAATCAATGTGGGTTGGTAAGGAAATCGTCGGTGTACTTGAAAATCTGCTTGAAATAGCATCTTCATACAAGGGTATAGGCATCTTTATGTTAGCGCGGCCTGCTAATCTATACCTACATTTTGTAAAATCATAACTGTATTGAGTCATGATTTTGTTTGTGAGAATGGAACTCCTCTTGCAATAATTAAAGATGCAGTTTTGTCATTTATCATCAAGTGTATAAAGATCTTTATTCGGGTAATTACTGAACTTTAAAATTCATAAAATGTAGAAACGTGCTCGTAGGTACGTAAAATTATCTTTGGTTCAGATTGAAATTCCGTAGGTACCAAATGTTGGTAGGTAAGTAGTGATAGTACCTACCTATTATTTTTCTTGTTTTATCAGCGATTGGAGTAGTTTCTAGATGTGTGTTATCTATATTTTTACTTTTTTCCTTTATGAGAGATACTTTACCTATTAGATTATAATGCAACCTTTTTGCAGCGTTTTCTGTTCTAGCAACGGCTTTCCTATGTTGACAGCCATCTTGATATAGTTGATAGGTCGATGTCGAAAGGACTAAAGATTTAAGGCAGTCTAGGTCTATGACTAATAACGTTAGTCGCTACAACAGCCGAAACGCTGTCATCAGTCTGCATAGGAATGAAAGAGAGGCATGTTTATTAGAAGTTAAAAATGTGATAACTCCTGATAAAAATAATTACAGAACTGTGACACTATTGTTATCGTTTTGTTAAAACATTACAATAGAAATAAATCCGTCAAGTGCCAAAACTCGTGCTCCAAGTTGTTCTTTTCGTCATTTAGTCCGTCCTACTTAATTTACTTATTGACAATAATTAAAAAAAGTATCATATTAATACTATCTGCAACTGCATTTACATTTCGATAAGATGTGATGACGTAGCGCTTCATACATCATCTATACAAATAAATAAAATTGAAGTGTCTGTTTGTAATATCAAAATAACAGCTTTTTACCAAATGCATATGAAAGTATATACGGTACCTATAACAAAACAACCATTTTTAAAAATGTTTGTCTGTCTGTCTGTTTTTTCCGGGTAATCTCCGAAACGGTTGGGCCGATTTTGACGGGACTGTCACAGGCAGATAGCTGATGTTACAAGGAGTAACTTAGGCTACTTTTATTTTAGAAAAAGAATTAGGGTTCCGCGCAAAAAAATAAAATAAAAACCAATAAATCCAATATCTCCGCGTGGGTGAAACCGCGGGCAGCAGCTAATTAAGAAATTAAACATACAAATTAAAATAAAATCTTTATTCAAAAAAATTCACACTGGACACTCCATCGAGGACATTCTGATTTACTTAAATAAGAAAAAACAACATTACTAAAATCTTAACTTAGACTATAGCTCAAAATTGTTCTAACATTATGTTTGTATCAGTGTTGAGAAAGGTTTTAAAAGTCTTATGGAATATTAAGCGTTTCTTTTTCAAACAGAAGCTCGTCTCAAGCTCGTATATTCTTAATTTAAATTAACACTTAAGATTTTCTTGAATAGAAGATATGTTAGAATTTAGAATGTGTTGTAAATGTTATTTTTGTTGTTATTTGTGTTTTCTTAGACGTAATGTAATTAATTTACTTTAAAAGTTATAAATAAAGTATCTCTTCTAAAATCGCTCTCAACATTGTCCAAAACACTATAAATAGCTGATATAAATCGATTCAAAAATTAAAAATATTTTCAACATAACAAAGTTAAGCGATATTTGGAACAAAACTTCACAAAAATGTACTCTGTTAGGCACACATCCAGCAAGTATGATTTGTTGGAAGACTCTTGAGGTCAGAGTGACCATATGTTAAAAAAACCTTAAAAAAATATGTTACGACAGTTGCATAAAGTCGAGAATAAAATATTAAGTACCTATTTTTATGGTTATTGCTTTTGTGTTGGCATTTAACATAGCTTTTTAGGATGTGTTAACTAACACTATTGGCGAAAACTTGCACAAGGCCGTAAGATAACCTATGATAAATAAATAAATAACCCGTATCTAATTGGTGGTAGACTTTCCGTCAAAGTATCTACGAGATGTTTGATAAACCTAAGACTAATTCACACATTATAACGGCATATTTACCGTGATTATTATTGAACGGTGCTCATCGTTCAATAATAATCACGGTAAATATCCCGTTATAATGTGTGAATTAGTTAATAACCGTGAAAGTCTAAACCTAAGACTTATCAAAATCTAGTGACTTTTTGATCTGTGTCCATTTTCATGATTGAAATTGGGCACTCACATACATAATAAAAATTCTTGACGTTTTGCAACCGATTGCGCAACTATTGCTAATGGGGAGGCACTGGCAAAGCTAATCTCAGATGGAGCCACTATCGCTGGTGCTTGTCATTGATGTTTACTTTGAGGGTTAATGTATTAAACTATAACCAGTAAACATGATCGCGTTTTAAAAATCATTAGATTTTAAATGGTCAGTCACTACATAACCTAGAAGAATAATTGGTTTCCAATAATTTTTGATGAGCAATGCTAACAATTTCCGTTTTTTCTCGTCAGAAGGGAATCGTGTGTACCATAATTGTACACTGAATTGCACTTAACAGAGGCTTATTTTATTGCGAAGACTATTTTTTGTTTACTTACTAAAATTTTATAACGTAGTTTCACAGTGAAACAACACCAGCGATCATGCGCCACCTGGCGGCATAAGTAAGCAGTGTGGCACCCCATTGTGGAACTTAAACGTAATACCTCGTACGGATCGAAGTAAATCAGCCATTAGACCGTACAGCAAAAAGGATAGTGTAACTATCACTTTAGCACCGCCGATCGATTTGTAACCGAGGCTAGGGACCGATATTACTGGTCCCATTCGTTATTCTTAGAGCACAGACCAGTAAACCTAGACGCCGCATAATCTAAGTTTTGCATGAGAACACAATCGTAATATGTCGGCGAGGGAAGACGGCGTGTTGTGATTGGTCAGTTTAAAACTCATACATCAGACGAGAGAAAATGGCGTGTTGTGATTGGTCAGTTTAAAACTCATACATCAGACGAGAGAAGACGGCGTGTTGTGATTGGTTTACCGAATTTACGATACGCAGTGATGCCGTAACCTTGGCCTTGGGGGGTCCGGGGTGTCCGGCAAAGCGGAATCTATAGGTTTAACAGTCTGTGTCGTAGAGTAACTGGTATCATACAATCTGTACATGGCACAGATGCATTATAATTGTTCACTTAAACTGTTGTTTTATAGCAATAAACACTATCATATAATGTAGATAAGTAAGTCTTATTAGATAATTATTTATCGAGTCAGCTCACGCACATAATACCACAACATAATATCTGTGATAGACCATAGACACCCATGGATCGAGCAACACCCTCTCAAAATTGACCACTAGAATTAAGGAAAGCGCCATTTGGCCAATACCTGTCAATGTCAATATTTGTCAATGTCTGTCTGGCTCCTGCAATCCTGTTATGAGGACCAACCGGAATTCTAGAAAAAGACAACTACTGGCCAAACGATGCCTTTATCTCTCTCACACTTTTCTGACTGTCCATTTGACAACTAGATAGGAAAAGCACAGTCCATACTCGATATCTATGGATAGAACTGACATATTCAACGCCATAATAACTACATTTATAAGATTCTTAATCGTTTGAAATCATATTACAAATAAATCATATTAACTTTTGTGTTTATATTCAAATGTGAAGGTACATAAAACAACACGTAGAAGTAAACAATAACATTAAAAATAGACAAAGAGATCTTAAAAATACTTGTCTTTACAATTTGAGCACGTGTCCAATGTTAAGTTAAATTATTAAATCTAAAATAAAAATAAACTGTATATTATCTAAACTATATTGCATTTAAGAATTCATAGTAATAATTGCGTAAAAATTTAAACCAACACCAAAGTCAAGTAAGCGATAAGACATTTATTATTACATAAATTTAATTATTACGAATTTAACAAGCAAAGCTTCTGCCAAGGATGGGTAAAAATTAAGAATGGTACTGGCAACTTGCTTGAAATACCATTATCCCACTGCTAAGCGTATCTTGCATCGCTATTTAGTACAATCTACATCGCTGTGCCACAAAGAGAACTAGTTATTCTGGAAATTAATAAAGAATCTTGGGTTACAAGCGTAGATATAATATGGTACAATAATAATATACAAGCACTTACATCCCTTTTGTAAAGCCCCGTGATTCCTGCAAAAATTTCTCTTAGCTATGTCAGTAAAATATGTGTTTACCTTTCTATCTTTTATTGATGAATCGTCACAGTATACTTAGATTTCATAGGCAACAGCGTTGACAACGTAAGTTACAATAAAGCTGTAACGGCAAGTTCGCGATTTCTTCTTATTTCTTAGACAGCTTAAGGACTCATACACTGCCTAATTATTTTCTATGCCAAACAATCTGCGGCCTCAAAGGATATTACTTTCGCCAGACAATATACAATAATATGGTGATTGAAGTGCGTTTTTGGTTACTCCATTTTTCCAGTTTGGTTTGTATTTCATGTCGACAAAAGTTGTTAGCCACCGATCACTAGTCAATTTTATTATGGTCAATGGCGTCAGTAACGCGGTTTAGAATCTAGACTCCATAATTTTTTTACAACTTACTCAAAAGCTTTAGCCGTATCTGTTTCTACAAGTCACAACAAACATCTAAGGACGATTGGGACGATACAATACTACCCTTACTTGAAGATGGCAAAGCCCCTAACTATTATCTCGGTGGTAGCAGGAATTTCGTTCTTAATTAATAAGAAAACTATATACGCTCTTATTCATAAAAGCTCAATAAGATTACTGTCAACTTCTCGTGGACGGAAGCTGTCACGCGTGAAAACGAGACAAAACACTTTCTAGTAATTAAGTAAGTTACGGAACGTTTATGAATAAGGGCTCTAGTGTGCAGAACGAAGAATTAGACACAGACCAAAATATATCGTTAAAGTAACTGTGACAGTAAAAATATCGAATCAATCTGATCCGTTAATCGGGCTGATAAGATTCATTGACAAACTTGTCGGGCTGATGACAAGTTTATCAATGACTCTTATCAGCCCGACAAGTTTGTCAATGAATCTTATCAGCCCGACAAGTTTATCGGATCAGATTGTTTCGATATTTTGGTCTGGACTATGCAAGCTCATAATACTATAGTCGGCTCTTGTTAACTTATAACTTTGGCAAGTGTAATAAACTATATAAAGTATATATTTTGTACATATATTGTGTTATATTCACAAAGTGAATATCAGTCATGGATGCTAGTGTGTGGATATAGTAGATATGCAACTTAAAATACTGGCCATCAATAATATCGACCATTGGAAAAATAATAAATTGTATATGTCAAAAACTCATAACCTCTGAGCGAGCGTCAAAATAGGTGTATTTCTTTTTAGCCTCCTAGTTATTTGTTTTTTTAATGCTTCTCCATCACCAGTGAACACATTAACCAAATAGTATCCCAGTTTTATTAATTCTTTTCAGTATGTACCAAAAAATGATTTTTTTTTTCGTAAATTTTATGGTTCGATATTATTAGTGACCAGTATATATTAGAAATAATTATCTTACAAATAAAATAAGTAGTGAATTAAATAGAAAGCTTCGTATAATGAAATAATTTAAATTATGAATTAAATTAATGATTATAAAATTTGTCAGAAAAGAATGAAATTTATTCACAGTTTATTCCAGTGGCTTGTGAATTCAGTGAACACTGGATTTTCACAACCATGTTAGATAAGTTGTGACGCCTAATTTGTATCCAAAAAAATCATACATATGATTGATAAATACAGAAAATAACATTAAATGAATTTAACATTTATAGAAAACCCGTTAAAAATAATAATGCAATACAAATATTGCACGCTACACTTATGATATTATTATTTTCCTATAAAAAGTGTAAAATACAAGTTCCAAAATCTGAACACGTATATTAGGGCGTAAACACCCACGATATCTAAATTTTATAATTAATTTCTTAAATTACCAATCATTGAATTCGAGACAAAACAAATGCACGTGTAAAAACATTTTGTCGAAGCCAAAACATTTTCTTTTCATGTACCAAAGTTTTAGTTCTTTCGTAAAAAGGAATCAACAGTCAGTCGAGATATTTTTTATACATTCATTACGTTTGATTAGTTTTGACCACTGTCCTAGTGATGATGATAGAAGGCGGTGACTATTCTAAACCTAAAATAGGAACTAGCTATCGAGAGCTACCGGAACACTCCGATAGATGCTCGGCAGCAGATATTCCAACTGAGGATCGTGTTTAGCCAGGCCCAATAATTATGATGCTGAATGTGATTTCTGTTATTTTAATTAAACATGAATGTCTACTTGTTTTAGAAAATCCTTAAACAACGAGGAGCTAACCCCTAGAGATGCAGTGACATTTGATTTGCACGAAATAAATTCCACCATTTTTGCCTAGACATAATGCGATCAGATTGGCTAAGCCACCGCCTCGCGCCGTTTCCCCGTGCGCTGATAAGCTGATATAAGTTATAGCAAAATCAATACATTGTTGTGAGATCGGATAGTACAATATTTCATCTCTCGGGGTTATTATCTCGATGTATACGTCATTGGCACATGGATTCATATGGTGAAGACATCATATAAAAGTACTAACGTTGTTGGTCGTTTTAGACGATCTCGTCAGAGGCCGCGGAGGTCCGCGGTTGGTTCTCGACCTTCTGATATATCAGCACTTTCTCACCCACTTCGCCTTCTGGGAACTGTGGAAAGAAAAACGATATATTCCCATCTGGCCCATTAACGTTCCCATCAATGGCATTGATTGATGGGAATTTGAATGCTCACCTGCCCCATTGCCATGAGTAATGGGGCAGATGGGAATTAAAATTCCCACCTGCCCCATAGACATGAGCAATGGGGCAGGTGGGAATTTGAATTCCTATCTGCCCCATTAGTAAAATGACAATGGGCAGATGGGATGACATGATCTTTTTATCCTATTGAATAACGAGAGGAACAGATCGTTTTCCTGATGGTAAGCATAACGCCGCGCCGGCATGACAATTGCAGTGCCACTCGGAAGATTGAAACACAAAAGCCAACGCAGCACTGCATTGCGGTCGCTACTTTGAGACATTAGGTTTAGCCTCATAAGCCCAGTCATTTCACTGACTACCTTACAAACCCTAACCACAGTAATACTTGCATATTATTTGCTTGGCGGTAAACTAAACGAGCAGAGCGGTGGTAGTCGCCCAGACGGACATTCGGAGAAGATTTACACCTGGCTAACAGTTACAAAATTAGATTGAATTAAAAATGAAATTAGATTAAGAAAAATGCTGAAATCGAGGAGCTGTTCGATGAGCCCAACATAATTGGGGAGACCAAAGCCCAAAGACTGCGTTGGCTTGGCCATATTCTGAGAATGGAGGAGGATCGTAGCGTCAAAAAGGCGTATCTTGGAGTCCCAAGTGGCCGCCGACCTGTCGGGCGGCCCAGATATCGCTGCATTGACGTTGTCGAGGCAGACTTCCGCGAGCTGGGCATCGCCGACTAGCGAGAGACAGCGCAGGACCGAAATAAGTGGCGCTCTCTTGTGTTGGAGGCCAAGATCCATTTTGGGTCGCTGCGCCAGAGGAGTAAGTAGTAGTAGTAACAGTTACAAATATTGCTAGACACACAAAATAGTGGTAGACCTGTGTATGCGGCAGTTCGTGCAGCAGCCGGTAGCCCGCCAGGACTGACTCCAGGCGCCCCTTCAGTTTGTCAAACAGAACCACCAGCGTCGGAGTCTGCCGCGTGCTGTATTCAGTTTTCCACCATCTGTCAATACAAGTACACCTATTAGTCAGAACGATAATGTTGTCGATTCTGTGCTTTCATACCTAAACCTAAGTTTAGTTTCGCTCTCTCTCTTTCCAATACATCATACATCACGAGGAAGAGATGGAAGATGTTTGACAGATTTAATGTTAGAACTGTTGATCGATTCTTGATAAATTAGACGCCACTAAATTCACTGCCATTAAATTTACGCTATACACAAATAAGTCGATTAATTTGACAGGTCTAAAATATATTCCATCTCTTTCTCATGTTGTCATTGAGAGATTGGAACTAAAATTAGGTTTAAGTATGAGATGACAGAATCGACACCAATGTATAGTTATTTTAGTTTATTTTGATGCATTTGTTTAATTGTTGAGAGCATTTTTTTGTACTACTTTATAACGAGACGAGCCTGTCGTTGAGAAAAAAGAAATATTACTAAATTTAACTTAAAAAGTGATGTACATGATTTAAATACTAGAAAGAAACCAAAAATTGTTGTACCTGGGTTCAGATTAAGTAAAACTAACAAATCGTTCCTGGCTAATGGTGTCAGATTTTACAATAAAATTCTTAAAGTATTAACTGGATTATACAAGGAAAGTTTAAACTTAAAGTTAAGAATGTATTAATTCATGACAAAGAAGCATGGAGGCTCAGCGCAACAGCTCAGAAGCCTCCTGGCGACTAGTATAATACTTAGACTTATAAATATGAGTGTTAGCATCCGAATCATTGAAAATGAAAATGAAAAATGAAAATGAAAAATATATTTATTTGCAACGGTTACATACACTGGGAAAAAAAAAGCATAACATACAGCATTAAACAAATGAATAATACATAAAACATTATTACTAAAGAGTACTATTTAACAAAAGAGAAACAATTAACATGTGATATTAAACCGCTGTTAGAAAATATTCAAAGAGATAAGTCAATGGCCTTCACACTAGGCAACAAGCCTGTATCGCGAAGACCTAATGTTATCAACAGTTTTTTTTTATTGTATTTTACAACCTAAAAGACGCCCTCTACTCACACACACCAAAATAATATGTTGTTACAAGAAAAGGATAAATAATGCAATAGTAATATTAATAATATTATATAAATATATATACATAATATGCGTATGTGACATAAACAATATGTTATTCTTATATTAAGTATAAGCCTAAGCATAAATAATATAATAATAACGTTTTCTTTCATCTTTACATTACATTTTATTCATACAGCAAAGTTCATAAGAACTAGATAACAAATAAAAGTTCACGACTTAATAAACAACACCTCTTCAGTACGATCATATGTTAAAGTAGACAACCATTTATAAATTACTTTCTTGGCTTCATACACAGACTTGTCCTTAAGATTACAGTGTTTAACTACAGAATTGTAAACGTGTGTTCTAATAAACTGTCCAAATCGTTGAGCAAAAGCAAAATTGACGGGAGGGATTGGCAAACGGTAAACTCTTCGCATAGTCATCGCGTCATATTCGGCAGAAGCTAGGACAGACTTATGAACGGAAAGCGATGTTCTTAATATAAATAATTGTCTCACACTGAGTACCCCACTATCCTTGTAAACATCTGTAGTTGGGTATCTATAAGGCTTTTTTAACATGACTTTCAAGACTGAGCGCTGCGCTCTTTCAACTTGAATAAGGAATGTCTTTCCAGCGCTACCCCAGCAAGTGATGCAATATGTTATTAGAGACTGACACAATGCAAAATATACCAATTTTAGGGTTTCCATACATGCCACATCACGCAGACTTTTTACAACGTTAATGATTCTCCTGATCCGAGTTGAGAGCGCAGCAATGTGACTTTTAAAAGTCATGTTTTCATCAATATATACACCAAGATATTTGACAGTGTTCACTCTATTTAATGATTCACAATGACATGGTTTCGAGGAGCAAGCATTTTTATGGATTTTGATGTCAGTTTCTAGAGCTGGTGCTGAGGCTGCCGTTTTATGAAAGCAAACATAGATTGTCTTCTTAGTGTTCAGTGTCAGAAGATTGTTCTGCAGCCAATGTGATACGTGAATCATACCAAGTTCTGCACAGGACAAAGCCTTTGACCACGTAGTGTCATAAAATACAATAGCGGTATCGTCCGCGTAACATACGATTTCGGCATTTTTAATCGCCAGTTCATGGATATCGTTGATATACATAGTAAACAACGTGGGCCCGAGTATACTTCCTTGCGGAACCCCAAAGCTAACTGTCTGCGAACTACTTAATGTTTGACCAATCTTCACACACTGTCTCCGTTCAGTCAGATAACTCTTGAACCACTCTGAGGCAACACCTCTTATACCCATGTTATGCATTTTATTCAGGAGTATAGGAACGGAGACAGTGTCGAAGGCTTTGGCTAAATCTAAGAACACACCGACACAGTTCTGTTTACTGTCAAGTTTAGATGACACCGCTGATGTCAGAAGCTCAACCGCATCTTCAGTGCACTTACCCCTACGAAAGCCAAATTGTCTGGGCGAAAGTATATTTTGGGACTCTAAAAAGCTAGTTAATCTTTTATTTACCAGTTTCTCCAATAGTTTAGAAAACACTCCCAATAATGATATTGGTCTATAGTTTGTAATACAATTTTTAAGTCCCCCCTTATGTATAGGTTTGACACATGCTAACTTCCAGTCACGAGGAAATATTCCACTGGCAAGACTTTGATTAAAAAGGAAAGTTAGAGGCA
Source organism: Crocallis elinguaria (assembly GCA_907269065.1). Classification (NCBI taxonomy): domain Eukaryota; kingdom Metazoa; phylum Arthropoda; class Insecta; order Lepidoptera; family Geometridae; genus Crocallis; species Crocallis elinguaria. The sequence goes on from OU026076.1 coordinate 10,082,401, forward strand.
CTACAATTACATCTTTTATGTGCTTAATCAATGAATTGGTTAAGCCATCAAAGCCAGGAGACTTGTCGTTTTGAAGCCCAGAAATCATTTTTTCCACTTCTTCGTGATCCGTAGGTGACATAAAAAACGAGTTTGTGGGCGTGGTCCTTTTTGCTGTGACTGAACTAGCAAGATCAGTTTCAGTTACATTCATTTTGGTCAGTATTTCATTTGCTAGTCGTTTCCCTACAGTCGAAAAATAGTCGTTACAAACGTCAAGGGGGTGCCGCAAACTGCCAGAGCTTTCTATCGATAGTAATTCAGTAGGTTCCTTTCTGTAGTCGGCTAGATTACAAATATTTTTAATTGACTTCCAAAGTTGTTTAGGATTGTTCCTATTATTTTCTAATTCCTTATTTTCATGCTCAAGTTTTAATTTACGCAAAAGTCCAACAAAAAAGTTTTGATATCTAGTATAACTTACTTGTAGTATTTCATTTTTGGGCTCAAGTCTAGCACGTTGGTGGAGTCTATCACGATGTCTCATACATTTCATTAACCCTGGTGTGATCCAAGGTTTTAAATTGTATTGGGTTCTACTAAGTCTGATTTCACGGGTGTTCTTAGTTACGATTTCTGACAACATATTTGAAAAAGTTGCAGTTCCATTGTTTAAATCACTATCATCAGTAATAATTGACCAGTCGATTTTCGAAAGTTCATTTTTAATTGCTTCATAATCACTTCTAAATACTACACGACTTAGGCGAGATGCTTTAATATTGTTGAGATTCATGCCAATCATAACGGGGTAGTGATCAGTAATGTCTAAGTGACAAATAATGCCCAAAGCTGCCAATCTAACGTGAGAACTGGATACATATATATGGTCAAGACAAGATAGGCCTCTGGTGGGTTCAGTTATAGCTGGTATTAGACCATTTTCTGCCATAAAGCACTGGTATTCTAAGGCTTGAATACTACTTGTATCCCTAATATTAACATTAATGTCACCAACTAACATCAGGGGTAGACCATCAGTATTGCATAAACATGGTTCTAGAGACAACAAAAAATTATCAATATTTCTACTGGATGGTGAACGATATATGGCAAATATAGTGATCATTTTGTGAAGACGAATAGCTAAACAATTTGCATCTTCGACATCAGGCTCTGAAACCAGTGCCGTCCAGATATCTCTAATATATACTACGACTCCACTATTTTGGTTAGTGTTTTTTTCAGTTTTGTACGAGTTGTAACCTGGTATTTGTGGTATAATTATCGTTTCACTAAGCCAGCATTCTGTTAAAATATAAACGTCGTAAACTATATCTAAACGTTTCATAGCAACCAAGAATGTATCGAAATTCTTTTGAATACTTCTTATATTAAAATTAAATACTTTGAAATTGTGGTCTTTTGTAAATTTATCTTTGCACATTTCACTGTCACTCAAAACACAGCAATCTATCTTAATTGAATCTAAATCATTCTCTAACTCTTCATGGAAGAGCATTTTTGTTGAGTATAATTTTCCTTAGCTTATAACTGAAGAATTTATTTCGCTTTAGCATGGCACTATTAATTTTCACAATACAATTAGGTAGTTGATTAATAATAGAGTTGTTTAAACTTACATTTAATTTTGATGAAGTTATATACATAATACATAAATTTGAGAATAAGATAAAATAATATATGCAGTTAATACATACTTTATATATGTGCATAATGATAATTACGTTTACATACCTTACAGTAGTACACATTAAGTAGGAAAAATATGCAGCATCCAACAAAAAGATAATATAAGAGAGAAATGGCAGCAAAAGTCGAGGATTACGATCTAGTGTTTCAGTTATTATTTTGTGTAGACGGAAGAAAGCGGTCCAAATCGTGCTGCGACCTGATGAGCTGAGCGGGTTTCCCCTCACGCAATCTAATGTAAATAGCCCCTTGGTTGCACCAACAGAAAGCGTATCCCTGAGTCTTGGCCCTATTTCTAGTCTCTCGAAATAAAATTCTATTGTCCTTTGTAAGTCTTTCATTGAAAAATACTCTTATCGGGGACCCATTTATCTCTAGATCCGTGCTTGAGAGATTTCGTCTTGACTTTGCAGCTCTTAAAATCTGGTCACGTTTGGCTCGATGTAGCAATCTTACGACGACCGGGCGCGGCAACTTACTGCCTACTTCCGAGAGTATAGAAGTCGCTGGTGGGCGGCGAGGTCCAACTCTAGAAATCCAGTCCACCTCCTCATCCTTTAACTGCACTCCAACTTTTTGTGCTGCACAACATGTGCCAGGTTTTCACTACTGTTCTCGGGGATACCAACAATTTCAATTTCGTTGCGCAAATTTTGCTGCGCTTGCACATTGAGCTCATTTTTAAGGATTGCCACTGATGCTTGCAGGTTAACCACTTCATGATCCCTCTTTTCTAAATTGATTAAACGAGATTCACTATTTGACATACTACGCACAAGTTCATCCATTCTTTCATGACAGTGAGACAGAGAATAGGTGACTTCTTCTAGCTTTATTTTTAGGGACGAAAATTCCCCAGTTAAACGTGTGATTACAGACGTGAGTTCTTTCACCTCAGAGTCAGCACAATCTGACGAGCCTTCAGCTTTTCTGCGCATTGTTACATTCTGGGATTCCAAAACTGATCGAACTGGGGTCTGACTATTGTCCCCCACTTTTTTTTGCACCGCGCAGCAATCAGGGCATTTCCAGATTTTCTTCCTATCTGAAGAAAGTGAAGCTATATTTATGCAAAGTGAGCAGAAACCCTTATCACAGGCAGAAGTAGTGCATTTAATGGCATTCTCGTCCTTCGTCATTTTTAAACAGCCCGAACACTTCATGTCGATCGAGTAATCAAACAGACACTAGTCCAAAATAATAAAAATTCCTCTCAGTTTCCCCTCTGTCGCTCGAACGTCCACACTGGTTCGCAAATCAGCAAACGCGCAGTCCGTCTTGTTTATCTTATTAACTGAGATGTTACCATTGTAGAAACTATTTTTAAAAAGAATTCCGAGACGAGTTTCTTGCACTTCTTTATGCTCGGCCTATACCAATTTAGAACGGGCACAGTGGGTTTCTGAAAAGTTCGTTGAGTTCGAGCACGGATTGAGTCTCTTGATGTCTTTGTCATTTCTTATGTTCTGATAAAGACAGCATTAGTTTTAGTCAGTGATTCGTGTAGACGACCGTTACAGAGACCCGCTGTTAGAGTAATTTATTTTAACCTTTATAAGTACTCCTTTGGCGCCTTTATGAATAAAGCATTTTGAATTTGTGTTTGAAGACTTTTAGCCCCTTAATTCTTCACCCCTTTCAAATATTAATATAGAAGTGTAGATAAAGACTGTATCTAGAAGTTGTATCTAATTGAAGACTGTTTAGGTTACCTTTGTGGGTTGTTGAAGAAAGCCTCTGCCTCGTACGTGTGTCCGGCGGCGCGCGCAAAAGGCGGGTCGCAAGAGAGATAGCGCGCTGTCACGTTGCTGTGCAAGTGGCTGGAACAACACAACAGATTTATTAAAAATAGGAAGTAATAAATATATTACTTACTTTTTTGTGCTGTTTGGTTACGAGACGAGCTGCCTGATGGTAAGCATAACGCGGGCCCATAACAATTGCAGTGCCACTCAGAACTTTGAAATACAAAGGCCTTCGCGGCACTGCAGTGCGCTCGTTACCCTGAGACATTAGGTATTAAGTCTCATAAGCCCAGTAATTTCACTGGCTACTCTGCTCATCAAACCGAAACACAGTAATGCTTGCACACTACTGCTTGGCGGCAGACTTCACGAGCAAAGCGGTGGTAACAACCCAGACGGACGCTCGCAGAAGAGTTAGTCCTACCACTAACATAAAAGCAGTGATTGCATCATACCTGTACAAGGGAGTAGAATGGCAGGGCATCAGGAAGGCGACTGAGGACCGGTTGCTGGGCAGCGCGGCGCGCAGCAGCGGCATTGCCTGCAGCGCGCCGGCCTGGTGCACGCAGCCGAAGTACAGCGCCGGCACGGCATTGCCCACCAGCACCGACCCCGCCACCAAGTACAGCTGCCAGCTGTGTTATTAACGATTCATGAAACAACTACTTTTTTATGTTATTTTATAGCGAGACATAATATTAGTATAGATAAGGGAGAAAAACTCACTTTGTAGCCTTCCTGCTCCATTGGACTATGATTTCTTGAGCCAAATACAAGAAAATCGGAAGCAGCGGCAGCACGAATCTGAACTCCTTATGTGGTATGAAGCTTGAATTAAAGAATAATTATCTATATAACAATGATATTATCACATCTATACAAATAAATAAAATTGAAGTGTCTGTTTGTAATATCAAATTAACAACTTTTTACTAAATGCATATGAAAGTATATACGGGACGGTACCTAACGGTACCTACAAAACAACCATTTTTTAAATTTTTGTCTGTCTGTTTGTTCCGGGTAATCTCCGAAACGGCTGGACCGATTTTGACGGAACTTGCACAGGCAGAAAGCTGATGTTATAAGGAGTAACTTAGGCTATGTGAATGAAGCCGACAGGTACAGCTAGTATTATAATATATGGGCTTTGGTTTTGACGTCACAAAACTAGAAACCTAATTATAGTTTCACCCACTCTTTCCAATCAATTACCTGAGAAAACATTTGACATGTCTAAATCCTACTAATACTAGAAACATGAAAGTTTGCGAGGATGGATGAATGGATATATGGAATTTATAATAAAAGGTACAACAAAAAACATTACAACAATTTACAGTTCTAGTCCACAATAGGATATCCTGTGTTGTGGGTTTCTAGACTAGTTTCTTCCTTTGGGTTCTATATATAACCGATACGATCCGAAACCGAATCCGAACTTTCGGTCGGTCTCTAATGATAAGCTTTGTGCTTGTCCATAATTATACCTTCAGTTTTTACCTATATAAAGCTACATGTAGACCAGCAGCTGTCAGCAACAGGGCTCCAATGGGGTTCTCCTTAGGCCTGCGCAAAATCTTAGCAATAGCCCACACCACCGGCACCAGATTGATGCCGAGCACTGCCGGAAGACCTTGTGTAAGGTACCAGTGCCTGAAAAGTTGTTACATGGTTTTTATTCATGCTTTAGCTTTAGCACAGTCATTACGCTTACAGATAATTTTGACCTTCTTGATGGGTGAATTATAATTCACAAAAATTAGAAAAATTATAACAAATACTTAATAGGTTTGTTTTCTCACAATTCCTTATCCTCACACTAACATGTTTTTTCCAATAATTGAAATAAAATATCAATCAACACTATTAGTGATAAGAAAAGTAATAAGACTTACCAAGGATGAGTTCCGTAGAAAGAAGCAATGTCGTGCATAACATTGAAGCGGAAGAATTCCCACGGAGTGACAATAAAACTTCCATGGAAGAATGAGTCCAAAGCCACAAGAGCGGAGCCAACGATGAGGCTAGAAATAAAAAGGAATAAGTTTTAGTAAATTACATCCTATAAGATTAGAAGTTTACTTAGAATATTATGTAATCTCACTAAAGATTTTCAACAAGTTATAGGTACATGAGATAAAGTATGCACACATTGAAATTGCCAAGATTTTTTTAAATAATAACATCTCACAAGAATAGAGCCATAGATATATCCCCAATATTTACAAATATTTAGAACTGGCAGGTACAATTGGGATGTTGACTGATTTTGGGAAAGTGTTTAAAACGATGCGTATGGGCCTAATATAACCCAAAATATTTAAATTTACTTTTTAAAACAACTAATATTTTAATTATCATGTATTTAAAATGCTGTTTTAAATTTTGCTCCAAAACGGCAGTGACGTCACGTGTTCAATTACCACAGAGTAATTTTCTATAACACTGTAAAGTGACAAGCAAAGAGAATATAACCACTACTACCTAGTCTGTGGTACGTTTAGTGACAAGTTCATTCGATGCTTTCTGTGTATGTATTGTTATGTATTAAAATATGAGTTCTAAGTTTTTTGAGCTTATTGATTTATATATATGCTTTGGTTAATTAATACACTTTGGATCTTAGAATCTACGATTACTGTTATATATTCATTGTTGGTTATAGAAATAATGATTTTTGGTATAATAAGTAGGTACTTACACGGAGGTCTTCACATTTCTAAATTCAGCAGAGCAGAAATTATCGTTTGTCGAGAAGAAATTGGCCACCGTAAAACAATCAATTCTCGGCAAATTGGAATTATTTGCCTTTATGAAGCCACTTTCCATCATGGGAGAATATTCAAGAGTCGAAATAAATTTAGAAAAATAGGCGCGGAATTCACAGAACAGATAAATAATCACAGAAATCACTCTAAAATACTAAGCAGTTAAGCGCAACGAGCTATATACTCATTGGAGTTTTGGCGGGAATGCGAAAATGTGCTGTTGTTGATTTTGTGTTATTTACTAAAACCTTTGTTTTATAGAGTGTTAATGTGTAATAATAGTGGATTATTAACCATTAAGTGTTCGTAAACTTGCATGAGTGAAAGCCAAAAAGTACAAAGACGAAAAACGTGTATTTTCGTATTGTATCCAAAACTCCATAGAAGCTTCAGTAAACTATCCACCAATTTACTGAAGCGTCATTCACTTCGACTCGACCGCGCCTAGACTAAACTTTAACGTGACTTTGACGACTTTCATGCACCAAAACTAGAGATTTATTTATATAACTTGACACTAGTTAAATGCGCAAATCACGTGTAGCCAAAAACAAAACAAAAAAAAAATATACTCATTCCGATTGAAACCGTGACGTCACGGGCGTTTTAGGTCACGTGACTTCGGATTGATGTGATTACATTTTGATTATTTAATTTAAATTAAATTCCTTAAAAATAAACAAAAATATTGTGTTTAATAGGATTTCTGTCACAAAAACTACCGTTTCGCGGCAAAATTATATTTTTATTTGAATACAGTCAACAACCCAATTAGAACTGCCTGCTTAGGTGAAAGAGCCCAAGCATAAATAAATAAAATAAATAAATCCTGCAGGATTTTTTCCATCTAAATCTAAAGAAATAAAAGAAAAAAAGAAAAAGTAAATACCATAATTGTGCACAACTTTACTGTTGTTGTATGAATAAAGATAAAGCACAGTCATGAAACATTTTTAAAACGACAGAACTCACCAGATTGGCACATAGGTGCGCATGAAGAGCCTCAGCCGTCCCTGGTTAGTGGTGACCAGATTGTAAGTACCAAGGACTGCCCAAAGAGGAGCAGAACTTGGACGTACAAATACACTGAGAACAGCTAACCATATCCACCTGGGACTCTCTGGAAAAAATATGCAAAAGAATATTAAGAATGTTGCTATTTAGAATTAGAGTCATTTTAGTATAAGATCAGTGCTTATTATAGTTTAGTTTTTTATATAGGTACTCAGTTTAGCGTTTGACTTATATTTTGCCTAATCTTAAGTAATAATGTAGGCATTAGGATATGCTAAACCTAGACTGGCTTGACCATTTAAGGTTGGAGTGTCCCAAATGTGAAATGAATGATATCACATGAATGGCAGTTCAAGAGCTGCTAACCATATTTCCTCCTACCAAACCTCCCTCCCCTCCCTCTCCCCCACTCACTCCATACTGTAATCTTTTGGCCACATCCTGACTTTATTATCCTTGGATATTATCTAGGATCAGAGTACTTGTAAAGACGAATCAAACAAGCCCAAACTAGATGGGGTTATGTCGTTTCGTTACAGAATTCCTATAGCTAGTTTTAGGGTCCATAATCAGACCAGCTCTATAAGATCATTATATTGCATTGTCACCCGATTTACATATGTATGTAAAATTTCAGTCCAATCAAACACCGGGAAGTGGGTTAAATTTAGCTTGCAAGATTTGACCCAAACAAACATACATACATTACAAACATTTCAAGTAAAATAAAAGCTTGTAATGAAAAAACAGGCCATCCTATTTCATAGATAAGAAAACCTTGCAATTAACATATAACGGATTGAGGTAGTCATTTAATTTGTTGTTCTGCTAATTAACAGCTTACATAAGATGTTTCTCTCACAATGTTGCAGATAATCTCTACTTCCCGTCAGCACATTTCACACAGATGTATAGGGAAGCAGCTAATTAGAGAATTAAGTAAGCAATTTTTTATCTCACCCTGGGAGTAATATGCCTCTCTAGTATTCTTGAATGGGAAGATAGACAGCGCCACAGCAACTAAGGATGTCTCCAAGGTTTGCAGCAAAGTTCGGCCAGAAGTGTAGAACCAAAACCAAGAAGTGAGAATGAGGAATAGAGCCCATTTTCGTCCTCCTGTCCATTTGTAAAAGCTGTAGTCTGCTGCTGTGCTTATAACAGCTTGAAGGATACGGGGAAGGAACACCTGAAATAATAATTATATTGTTATCATCCTAATTATAAAGTTGTAAAACTTGTAACAGTGTCTCTATTTCATTAAAATGTTTGTGTTTTAGACTTAAAAATAGGCATATTATTTTATATAGGCGTAACTAAAAATGTAGCTTCTATGTTATTTATACTGTACCATACTTTCTAGTGAGATGTTTTGACCATGTATGTACTATAAATTAGGTATCAATCATTTATCTACTTACCACAACCTCAGGGTAATCCAGTGTGGTAAACTTCAGCACAGAATATAGTGCTGCCACAACACCAGGGTATAAGTAACTTCTAATACCCTTCTGCCATTCCCATGTCAGTGCTCCATAGCCGAAGGCGTAGTTATGCGCCACTTCCAGAGTCTGCCAATATTCGTCCGGGACATACCAAGTCTGCACTAAGAATACTGAGAGAAGTCTCACGACGAATATCGCAGCGGCCACATGGAGGGGCCGCAACCCCTTTCCCAAAAGCATATCCTTAGCTGTTGGTCCACTCCCGCCTAAACAAAAAGAGGTTACTCTATGCTATAAATAGATAATCATAGCGTGCTCGGTTACTAAGGTAAACACCTTAAACATTCAAAACTATTTAACGTGAGTTATAATTATGAGTAAAGCCATATTCCAACAAGAGTTATCCATGAAAAGACGTCACCAGCACCGCTGTTTAGAGGTAGGTATGAAAATGTCAGCTAACGCGTCCCTCTAAATAACGCCAATAATGAATGAATATCACAATTTTTACATGATTGTACTATTCGTAGTCATTGTACTAATATACTAGAGACATGACTGCATGTTTATTTTGCTGTTAATAATGAGAAAAACAAATAATTCACAATAAAATCACTAACCTCAACAAAAGCCGCCACAGCTAAGTAGTGATGCGAAACGGAAATTCTTCATTTTTAATAATTATACGTTTACCGGTTTTAGATTGGACACACCCAAATCGATTCAATCTGTTCGTCTTGTGCATAGCGTTATATTCTCTTTGGTCTTATGTTACTTCGACTCTTCGAAGTTCGACTCAATACTCAATCATTTATTGCAATCATATGTACATTAGGTATATGGAGATGTTATATTATTAGTAAAGTTCACATATGACTCTACCATATACCTAGGGGTTGTCAGCGTTATTTTCCTAATTTCATCATAAAAATTATCCTATGACCTACCTCGTAAGGTGAAAATACACGGTTCACTTTTGTCTTTCAATTTGGATGAAGCAACCAAATTGATCCATGTAAACTTATAAGTGAATCATTCAATGTCATTGCAACAACAGCATTCCTTTCATTTCTGCTCCATTCAACCAAAGTGATTCAATTTGGTTGAACCGTGTATTTTCACCTTTAGTAAACTCAAATAGTGCCAAGTTCCATTTGAATCCACACGGTAGTTTCGGCGCGATGTGCGGCTATGATACAGATAGACAAAAATGGAAAAATTACAGTTTTGGCTTCAGTATCGATATTAGACTGCCCTAAAAACAAAATATCTTCAGTGTACATGTGTGTGAATTAGACCTGTTACAGTTTTATTATATGTATAGATGTTCTATTCAGTTTAAAATAGGCAAAGAAAAACATAGTTTATGGAAACCATCTTTTAACACTGTCTTAGAGCCCAAATAAAATGTCACATTTCTTGTTACTTGTGAAACTAAAATTGACTAATCTAAAAACCAGACTGCATAAACCGGTAAATTCACAATTTATAAATTTGTGCAATAGCATCAGCACTATGAAGTTCGTTCGAAATCGAAGCTACATATGCACAGATCATTATTGTATGCCTACTTTAGTTTTTCGTATAAGGTTCAACAACTTTCACATAATATCAATCTGGAATTTTAATTAATTCTGTATTTTTTATTATCAATATTGTCGTGTGTCAATAAAAATTATATTTATTTACCTTCGATGTCGTTTCATGTAATGTTCCTGTCCACAGCACTACTTGTTGAGATTTTCGAACGTTACTCGATTTACGTGATTTACGTTGACTTTCGTGACCAACACAGAGGAAATAATAGTGACCACTAGTTCTCTTAGTCGCGCCAGGCAATGCACGAACAAAAAAAATCCACCGTAGAGAATGACAGTGCGAGTTTTGAACACGACGTTTGCGCCCTCCTCTTTCCTCCTTCACCCCCGTTATAATCACTTCAGTAGTGGCGGGCGGCGGCCATTTTTTATTCCAATCTAGTACTACATACATATATAGTAATCTGTGATCTAGTATCTCCTAGTACTAGTATATGTACCTAATTATATTTTATTGCAGTGTGTGACATTTTCCCTTGTTTTAAAAGCCTTCTAATATGTAGTGTTTTGTTTTATTGAAAAGTCCTAAAGTGTTGTACAGGATTCCCAGAGAGGATGATAAGAGACAATGGCTTTTATGGGAGCATGCACTGTGATGATAGCAAATTACATGTTTGTCAAAAACATTTTGAATTTTGAACAAAGATTTGCTAATACTGCGACAAATCGTATGAAGACTGGCGCTTATACAAACTTGTTCACTGCCTTTGGATATCTTCAGGACACGACCATTGCCTGTTTCGAAACAGGTAAACATCATCTCTCATTGACAACATTTAGGATTGCCTGCAACGAAACTACAAAATGCGTGTTGGTTTTAGAACTGATGACCCTGGCACGACCAGAACTAGTTCTGTAATTATTGCACCCTGTTCACCGCTTCAAGTTGAATTATAAGAAGTCAAGTCCTTCCATTTAGAAAGTTAACAGTGGAATTTTTGTTTTTTTTTAGATGTTGAGATGACTATATGCTGTGATCATAGTTACTTAAGGAAGCACCACATTTGTCATTCACATAAACTACCTATTGCAAGTACTGAAGACCTTGGTATGTATCATCGTGCACTTTCTGACTCATTCAATTTAGTACTACTTTATTTTGATAGCTAAATACTGTAGGTTGTTGCTAATGGTCATGCAATTTAAAGATCTACTTACTTACCTGATAGGCTGTTATACTGCACTGCGCACCTGGCGTTGTTTTGATGAGCTAAATAGTCAGAGAAATTACTTGGCTTATGACACATAAATACTTACCTAATGTTTCAGGGTAACAAGTGCAATGCTGTGACCCACAGGCTTTTGAGTTTCAAAGTTCTGCAACATTATGCTTACCATCAGGCCAGCAACCAAACAACCAGCTCGTCTCATTATCCAATAGTATAAAAAAATATTGATGATTAATGTTATATAAATCAGGTTCTATCTACACACAGAATATTAGCATTATTATTAACTGAGCATTTTTATTTATTAGACTGATATTTTTTTTATTTTTAGCTCTGTATCCCGATGGAACACCAGTCGTGCAACATTGAAGAATATGGCACAAGCAATTTCTTTCTTCGACAACTTGTTAGCATAAACCGCAAAGGCGAAAGATCTTCGGGAGGCTGTCACCGCAAAAACATGACATCATGACGAGTGGTCGAAAAGCAAGGGAATATGGTATAAAATTATTCAAAGTCACCCTCCTTGGTTGCATTGGTTTATTGGTGATATAAGTAGGAAACAGATTGTTTTTGCACATAGACTTCGTTCCGGACACATACCACTACAGAAGTTTGTACACTTGATGGGAAAAGCTGCATCACCGAATTAAGAGTTATGTAATAAGCCAGAAGATGTGCACCACATAATGGTGGAGTGTGTCCGGAACCAAGTTGAAAGACAGAAGATCCTGGTTGGGCTAGGCATTGATTTAAATAATATTGGAGTATATAGCATAGTATCTTCACCAAATTCTAGTGAAACTAAAATAATATATAATTTGGTTAAACTTTCCTTTGTTGACCATCGATTTTGGGGGGGAGGGGGGGTGAGGGGGGATGGGGGGGAGGAGGGATACCCCCCTGTACCATCCCCACCCCGCGGAGCCCCATGGTTATGGAGATATCCATGGTTAAAGTTTTGAGGTTAGACTACATTTTTCCATAAATATCTATCGATTTATGGGGCGGGGAGAGGAGGGAGGGGGTAGGGAGAGGAGAACTACCCCCCCCTGTACCATCCCCAACCCGCGGAGCCCCATGGTTATAAAGATACCCATGATTAAAGTTTTGAGGTTAGAATACAGTTTGACTCCGCCCTAGCTTCGGCGCTGCGTGAAGAGCAGCCCTTCCGCCCTTGCGTGACGAAGCACGGTCACTCGTGCTCGGCTCCGCAGCTTCGGCTTTGGTCGCCTTCGGCGACCAGCCTCCGCCGCTCCACCTCGCACGGTTCCCGTGCTTCGTCACGGCGGGCGAGGGCTGCTCTTCCTTGCGCGCCTCCGCGTTTTTATATACACTCTAGGGGTAGGGCAGACAAGACCACGTGGAAAGTGGGGTGCTCTGATTCGGTTTTGGGTATTTTTCGGATATTCATGTAGTGAGAATAAAACACAACAACAAACGATGACTGACACTGACAACTAACAGAAACAGATAAAAAGACGCTACAAAACAAAATGGCGTCGCTTCACGTTCCATTCCGCAGTATAAACATAAATTCGTTATTTTTTGTGTAAAAAAAAGTCAATGTAATTGTGTAATAAAGCAAGGTTATTGTGCACATTAATTACACACCAAATTTAATAAATGAAAATAAAATTATATTTTAGAAAATATAAGAAATAAAATTTAATAAAATACACCTCTAGCATCAACGGAACGTAAATGTCAACTTTGACGTCTACCATGACAGTTTATCCATAAAAATCTTGCAAATGGCGTGTTATTTTCCAATTTATATCGAAACTTTAAAAAATTATATCTCGTAAACCGTGAATCTCCGCACCTTGAGATATTTGTAAAAAGCTTTCTATTTAAGAGTACTAACTACTATAAAAACGTGAGTTTCCAAATCGATGGTCAACAAAGGAAAGTTTAGCCTATAATTTAGTTTGTTATTAAGTGCATTATATATAATATATCTTGCGCGTGGGTGCGACTGCACATAGATGTTGGTACCTATACCTTTGCATTTATGTGCGCTCGCACTTGCACTTTGTCCTGTTCAAATTAGTATAAGATATACTATAGAGCTGGCATGAACATTTTGTTTATAAGTACATTTAAAATAAAAGACTAAAATATAAAAATAAATTTAAAATAAAAATATTAATAAATAAATTGTTATTACATATGTACCTACATATTATGTGTTTTATTTATTATCCTAAACATGCAAACAAAGTAAAAATGGTACTGTATACCGTGGCCTACAGATCATATAGGCTGAATGATCGTTTTCCTTTGCCATGCCTACAAAGAGCGAATTTAAAAAAAAGAAGAAATGTCATGTTCAATTCCAGCATACGGTTTTTTTTTTTTTTTTTGTTTTGTTTTTGGCTCCACGCGATTAGCGTATTTAGCCAGTGTCAAGTTATATAAATAATAATAATATGTATAAGTCTCTAGTTTTGTTGCATGAAAGTCGTCAAAGTCACGTTAAAGTTTAGTCTAAGCGCGGTCAAGTCGAAGTGATGCTTCAGTAAAGCGGTGGATACTTTACTGAAGCTTCTATGGAGTTTTGGATAGAATACGAAAATACACGTTTTTCGTCTTTGTACCATTTGCCTTTCACTCATGCACGTTTACGAACACTTAATGGTTAATAATCCACCATTATTACACATTAACACTCGATAAAACACAGGTTTTAGTAAATAACACAAAATCAACAACAGCACATTTTCGCATTCCCGCCAAAAAACTCCAGCATACGGTTTAACACCAATGTTCCCGAGATGGCGGTCTGATCTCTACCTAGTCTGTGCTCTTAGTAGTCTGCTATAGTACTACTCTATGGTAGTCTGTGTGGTGACCAACTGATTGGTGATTGAGTGATTGAGGATTTCGCGTAAATGATCAAAATGATGTCAATTTTCACAAAATAAATCGATTTATCCCTTTCAACAAATGGGTGAGTAAATTCAGATAATATACATAACGTTAAAAAAACATACGTGTATTAGAAAAATCTGTTTATCATGTAGATGAGACACAAAGCGAGACGTTGGACCTCTCGAGGCGTGGGTTGAAGAAAATAGAGAAAGCGCCCGTTGAAAAGGGGAAAAATATTATTGTTTTGACTCTTGATCAGAATGAGCTGCAGCGTTTGGACAATATTGAAACATACAGTCGTATTGAAAATGTAAGACTTGAAATCCTGTCATATTTAGTGTAAATATTTAAGTCGTCGGTTACCCGTATTTTACATAAATAAATATATAAATAATGTATTGCTGAAGTGGTGAAGATTTTAGTAATAAATAAAAACACTTAAATACTACGTTTCTGTTCACAGTTATCAATATGCAACAACTTTCTGCTCCGTATGCATGGAGTTTCCAGACTAACAAACCTACGCATTCTTGCACTGAACAACAATGGTATTCTACAGATAGAGGGGCTCAAAGATCTCATATACCTCAAAGTGTTGAAGCTTGCTGGTAAGTACTAGTAATTACATGTCAATGGATTTGTGTAGCACTGTAATTATATAGTTACTAGCTGCTGACCGCGGTGTCACTCGCATGTAGAATCCCACTGAAGCCATGTATTTTACTGCAATAGTAGAAGTAGCCTATGTTACTCTCCGAGCTATCAAGACGAATATAATGTAATTGCTGCATGAAAGAAACAAAACACAATTGCATCCCCTGCTTCACACAGGTAATTTAAATCTCATATAAATTTACAATATACCTTGGACCCCCTTAATTTGGCCCTCTGGCAAAATCCGTTCTTAAGCTGATGTCTTTTACCTATAAGCTACATAACAGCCAAATTTCAGTTTTATAGGTGATGTAGTTTTTGAGATTTTATGTCTGTGAGTCAATGAGTGACTATTCACTTTTATCAATTTAAACTATCTTCTGCCCGTGGTTTTCACCCGCATTCCCACAGGAACCGTCCATTTTTCCAGGATAAAAAGCAGTATGTTGTAAAGATGTACTGCACCAATCCCATCTAAAATGGATTAAGGCCCCCCTTCCTGCCTCATAAACTTATAATAAGGATATGCAATGTAAACTGTTAAAAGTTGTTTAATTTAATGTGTAATAATTGCTAAAACCCTAAACAAATATTTTTGGGTTTGCCTTTTAGCTGTACATATTACAATTATACTGCTAGCATTTATTACTCAGGTTTTCAAGTCAATAATGATTTTAATTTCAGGTAATAACATCAAATCAATAGAGCATTTGAACCACAACATGCATTTGGAGCTGCTAGATTTGTCCAACAACCAAATATCATTCATTGCTGATATTTCATATTTGAAAGGTCTAAAGGTAAGATGCTGTTATGTGATATTGGGCTATAACAAAACTGAAACCACTAGTCAGAATCTAAAAATTCTTTCACTAATAAGAAGCTATACTTATATATCTCTGAGTGCAATAGCTGCTATTATAGGGTTTATGTGGTTTTATGTGTTCGAAGCCACCGAAAAAAGCTAGTATCTAGTATAACTCTCTCTCTAAAAATATACTCTATGGTACACTACTGCTTGTATTTGATTAAATAATAAGTAATAGTACTAAAAGATAATGCAACTTTAAAACTAACTTAACTTTATTAACTTCTAAAATTTTTCTTAATTTCTAACTAAAATTCCCTATTACTAAATAACCAAGTCAGTATCCCAATAGACTTGAAATGAAAATAGATTGGCCAGCTGTGAAACCACACTGAAGCACTCAGGGTATGGAACTACCAAGTTAACTGCTAACATTACTTGCAAAAGTACTATGCTGAATTAAAATCATGGATCTACAGTTTGATCGCTAAGTTGGTAGTAATGTTGTTTTCAAAGCTAGGGACTACCTCGGGTTCAATCCCTGGCCCTGGTTGGGTAGATACTGGTGAATGTCAGTGCAGACCTTACAACCCTCACATAGAATAAGAATAAGGACTTGCTATAACCATAGATATGATAGTTTCAACAGGATTATTAAGCACAGTCATTTTTAAGTTATCATCAATAATATAATTAAATTAGATAAAGCCTTGGAGCATGAGCTACTCGCTTGATGGATTTATTTACCCTAATTTTAGTATTGTAACTAATTACATAGCAACACATTACACTTTTTTTTAAAGATTGATTAATGTGCCTAGCCTTAAGCTCTTGCCTTAACATGCCATTGATCAAACTATGCTAAGAATTGTATGCTGGCTAATAACACATTTATTATTCATTAATTACTTGTTTGTTTTGGTATGTATAAAATATTTTTAATACCTAGATATTTTGTCAATCGTGATCTGGCAGTGATTAGGGGATATTTAAAAGCTTTTAATGGGCATTTTTTTGTTTAGCTTGTGGTGTAGTGGTTGGTTGCATGGACTCAATTTCCGCACGAGGATACAACTGGCAATCCTTACATCTTATATTACAATAAATACTTATGTAATACCAAAAAAATATGCTGCTAGTTTTTACAAGTTTGTTGTTAGACCATCCTCCCATCCTAGAAGTTTCTCATTACCTACAAACAGAAAATCCTAGATAGGGGGTCAGGAATCAGTAGGTATATTTGTAACTGATTGTTGTGTATAAATAAATAAACACTTTCACACTCATAGTTCAGCACTAAGATCCCCTGTGTCGCAGAAGGCATGGGCGTAAAACACAAACATCCAAGTCCCTAAAACATACTTTATACACACCACACTAACTTTGCCCAGGCCGGGGTCCTATAGCACCCTCGCTTTGCTGACAGGGCTACTACCAAATTAGATGCAGAACCGTAATTTATTAACAATCTTAGGCTTGTTAATAAAAAGCCAAAGTATAACAAGCAAAAGCTTGTTAATAAATGACTACACATCGGATGACTATTGTTTTCAGCATTTAAATCTGGAACGGAACCGCATCATAGACTTACGGCAATGCGATCGCTACCTGCCATCCAACATGGAACATCTTGGCCTGGCCCATAACAACATCCAGGACTTAAACGAGATCAGCCACTTGGTGCATTTGAGCAAACTGGACAGCTTCACGGTGCAGGGAAACCCGTGTGTTGCCATGGCCGGGAAGGACAAGTTGTATCCTTTTTAATAAATTGCTTAATAAAAAGCGGGAACAGACTTCCATGAAAATATCGCGATATATGAAATTTCATCCCCCATTTTTCCACCTTTAGGGGTGGTATTTTTATATGGGATAAAATTAAGCGTCACTAAATTCATGGCCGTTG
Source organism: Crocallis elinguaria (assembly GCA_907269065.1). Taxonomy (NCBI): domain Eukaryota; kingdom Metazoa; phylum Arthropoda; class Insecta; order Lepidoptera; family Geometridae; genus Crocallis; species Crocallis elinguaria. The sequence continues at coordinate 10,100,074 of OU026076.1, forward strand.
CGGCTGATGATCAAACCTTTAACTTTAATATAATCATTTTCCATAACAGTTTTTTTAACAATTACTTTATTTTATAATTTCTTTAATAAAAACTTTAACTCACTGACAGAGGATTCGACTATCGTCCGTTCGTTCTTAATTGGATCATGAGCGTGAAGTCGATTGACGGATTTGTCGTCAGCGCCATCGAAAGGTATATGATGTAAAATAATTATTTTGCGTTATGAGTTATGATATCTTGCTGGAACCCATAATAAGGTTAAAGCTTCATATATTTCGCGGCCTTATGATAACTTCCTGGAAACCATGTTATGTGACAGGGTTTTATAGAAACATGCTCATTGTAAATATTCCCTTAAAAAATCCCATTGTAGGGGTCAAATCCGCGACTACAGTTTCTCCAATTATTATATTATTTTATTCAGCATGAAAAGTACCCATTTCGTCACAAGTTGATTCTTTTCCGTCACAAATGACAACGCCCTCGTCTAATCTAACCTTGCTAGCAATCCAAAGATACTGTATTAGTTTCCCGGGGAAGGTGTTAGTTGAGATTTTACAATAAGTTTTGTTCGTCTATTTTATAGCCTAAAAGCGGAATGGCTGTACAGCCAAGGAAAGGGGCGGCACTTTCACGCGGGCCAGCATTCAGAATTGTGCGAGTATTTGGCTTCCACCTGCCCTCTCACCGCGGACGCACTGGAAACCGAAGATCAGAGGAAATTAAGACTTATTCTTAGCAAGGTAAAGTCTGAATTTCTGTGAAGCGACGATGGCTCAGCGATACTGAGATCGAATAATAGAATCCTACAATAAACTTGAGCTTTTCGATGAAGAAAAAAAAATCAAATTATATTTCCAAATGGTTCCAATATGATGCGTAAAAGTTTAAAAAAACATGTTTGAAATGAAGTGTGTTTGTTACGAATGTTACAGGCCCAACACCATCAACAGCAGTTGAAAGACCAAAACCACAGTCCGATGAAGTCGAAATTACAGTCTCCGAGGATGCAATGTATGTATCAACCACGAGTCACGAGTGGATACTTTATTTTTAGCCCTCTCAGGATTACTCCGGAGTCCAGACCTCTACGAAAATGACGGATGATATTCAGCAGTGTATGTTTTTCCGCTGATGATGATAATTATGATGCATCTATACAAATAAATAAAATTAAAGTGTCTGTTTGTAATATCAAAATAACAGCTTTTTACTAAATGCATATGAAAGTATGTATGTATGGTACCTATAACACTACAACCATTTTTAAAATGTTTGTGTGTCTGTTTGTTCTGGGTAATATCCGAAACGGCTGGACCGATTTGACGAGACATTCACTGGCAGTTAGCTGATGTTTCAAGGAGTAACTTAGGCTACGTGGGCGAAGCCGCGGGGCACAGCTAGTTTTTTTTATAAAAATAGTGACTATTTTCTATGATTTATTATGTACTAGCTGCTGCCCGCGGTTACACCCGCGTGGAGATATTGGATTTCACGGGTTTTATTTTTTGCGCCGAATCCTAATTCTTTTTCTAAACTTATGGTTGCCTAAGTTACTTCTTGTAACATCAGCTATCTGCCAGTGAAAGTCCCGTCAAAATCGGTCCAGCCGTTTTGGAGATTATCCGGAACAAACAGACAGACAGATAAAACTTTTAAAAATGTTTGTTGGGGAGCGCAACAAGACTTGCCTGTACTATTACTTATTCTGTGCCTGTAGTGAATAGGTAGATTTAAGATTGTATGAAATAGAATAAGCAACTGAAGTTTAGGGACGAAAAGTCGTAAAAGAGAGATCGCTTTAGAAAGCTTTGGAAACAACATCTCTAACGCGGGATCTTTAGAATTTGATGGTATCGTTAGGCTAAGAATAAGAGCGCCTCGTAGGTAACTGCCATTATCCATTGTTCATTGACCATCCCTCAGCCTAACGGTAGATTTCGACCCTTGCGTGGGAATCTTAAAATACCACGTGCGAACGTCTTGCCCCCCGTCGGCTGGACGAGCCCTTCATATAGGCCCGTTACATTGTATTCAGGGAGTTAGTCTGTTGTCCGATCCCGAACCTTCAACGTCGTCGTCGTGCGTGAGTCAGTACATAAGACATATTATACGAGGAATAAATATCAGGTCAATCAGCAGCGTGGTACTTTTTGTGAAGAAAACTGAGCGTTTCATTTTCGCTTCTACGGATCCCTGCGCCACAATCGTCTACAATGGTTGTTTTGTTATAGGTACCGTATATACTTTCATATGCATTTAGTAAAAAGCTGTTATTTAGATATTACAAATAGACACTTAAACTTTATTTATTTGTATAGATAGTGTTCGGCCGTATTATAATCAAACTCCTTTACTATACAATATTAACTTTATTACTGGGTATAGGACTTTAAGTGCTCATTCTAAATATGTATAGGCCGATAAAGGAGAATGGAAAAGCATCTGCTTGGTATTCTATTTCAAAATTGACTCACAATATTTCACATGAACACACATTCAAATTCAAATCCAAAATGCTTTATTCATATAGGCCCCAACGGAGCACTTACGAAGGTTAAAATTAAATGTCTCTAATAGCGGGTCTCTGTAACGTTCGTCTACCCGATTCACAGACTGAAACTAATGCTGTCTTTATCAGAACATAATAAATGACAAAGACATCAACAGACCCAATCCGTGCATATAGGTGTATCCGTAACCCTGTACACAGGTATGTTATAATCATACTTACACTTCTAGGTAATCCACAACAGTGCCAGCAAGGCAACCTTACTCCACCAACCTCCGATACCGACTATATAAAATACTTTCCCCGCAGCCCGCATCGCTTCCCGTCATATGGGCCGTTCTCCAGACCGCCTCACATCCAGCTACCATGCATCCATCTCTAAGTGCAGCTCACCATTGCACCAGATGTCCATGTCTTGCTCCGGAGACATCATCTCTCCAGCCATGAGTAGAAGCTTCGACTCATCTGGCCTTATGTTGGACAAGAAGGAGATGAGGCTGCCTGAGAGAGCTGGTGAGTCTGAACATTTTTTTTATGTTATTTTGTAATGAGACGAGCTGGTCGTTTGCCTGATGGTAAGCATAACGCCGGCCCATATCAATTGCAGTGCCTCAGTCAGTCAGTCAGTCAGTTCAATGTCTCAGGGTAATAAGCGCATTGCAGTACCGCGCAGGCCTTTGAGTTTCAAAGTTCTGAGTGGCACTGCAATTGTAATGCTTACCATGAGGCAAACTACCAGCTCGTCTTATCAGCCAATAGAATGAAATACATATTATCTTTCAAATTTTATGAGCATCCTTATCCAAGTTATGAGAAGTCATGATCTACCTTTAATTTTTCAGAGCCTCCCAAACTCGCCAACCAACCGTTAGAAGCCGCATCGAAAATGGTGCCGGTACCTGAATCTCTTATGAGCCCGGACTACCAAGACCCAATCTATGATATCCAAAGAAGCATACCAAAGGCCATCAACTCGAACTCCTCACCATCAAGCAACAACAGCAGCATTCATGATGACAAACCAAAAATGAATAAGCCGAAAGGATCTCCGAAGTTAGCAAAGAGTGCGTCATCATCACCGAAACTGAAATCCAAATTGGAACAGCAAAGGAAAGGTAGCTTAACGAAATTAGAAAGTAAAGAAGCGAAGATAAACGGTGTGAGAGACGATATCGAAGCCGATAAGTTGGAGATCATTAAGCTGGCTTCAAACCAAAGAAGGCAGAAGAAATTGAGTGTGGAGTCGACGGCAGCAGTCACAATACAGAAGATGTGGAGAGGATACAGGAGTAGGAATCTGAATAAGGATACTCTGAGGATCTTACATGCGATACAGGCAGCGAGAGCGAGGCAGCATATACAGTGAGTGAAAGACACTTTTTTTGAGTGCAGTATGTACTGTATTGTTAGTATTAGGCATAACTCTTCTGTGAGTGTCCGTCTGGGTTGGTACCACCGCTTTGCTCGTGAAGTCTGCTGCCAAGCAGTAATGGCCAGCATTACTGTGTTCCAGTTTGATGAGCAGAGCAGCCAGTGAAATTACTGGGCTTATTAGACTTAATTCCTAATGTCCCACAATAAGGAGCGCACTGCAGTGCCGCGCAGGCCTTTGCATTTCAAAGTTCTGAATGGCACTGCAATTGTTATGAGCCGGCGTTATCAAGTAGCATAAAAATAAAAAATTAATGAAAATTATAAATGTTACAGAAGGCTAACATGCGACATGGAAGCCACTAAGGCAGCATTGGAAAGCGAGCGCAAGATTCAACAACTTCAAATGCAAGCCATCAATGCACTCTGGAAGAAAGTTTCAACGCTTCAGTCAGCAGGTCAGTAAATAACATATAGGTAAATTTACTATCTTTATAAAAATTCTCTATATAGGTACTTACATCAAACTTAATTCGCGCGGTGGATGGCATTTGTGGCCCATAATCTCGGAATACCCAGGCAAGGGGGGTTGATGTCAGGCAGGGGGTAGTATGTCTGTAAATATACTGTGCTGACTGTGTTATTTTAATCCATTTTTACTAGGTGGTAGGGCTAACTCTTCTGCGACTGTCCGTCTGGGTTGTTACCACCGCTTTGCTCGTGAAGTCTGCCGCCAAGCAGTAATGTGCAAGCATTACTGTGTTCCGGTTTGATGAGCAGAGTAGCCAGTGAAATTACTGGGCTTATTATATGAGACTCAATACCTAATGTCTCAGGTTAACGAGCGCTCTGCAGTGCCGCGCAGGCCTTTGTGTTTCAAAATTCTGAGTGGCACTGCAATTATTATGGACCGGCGTTGTGCTTATCATTAGGCAAACGAACAACTCGTCTCGAAATCAAATAGCTTAAAAACAGTTAATATGTCATGAGATTATTTATTGTTATTGTGTTTTTCAGATACACAAAAGAAAACATCGGATTGCGAAGACAATACGGATGTTTTACGGCAGCTTACCGAAACTTGTTTCAGCTTACAAGCGCAGGTAAGCTATTGTTAGTGCGGCCTGCTAACAGATCGCAGGAACCTCAGATCAGACAAAGAAGGAAGATGTGCCATTTCGCGTTTAAAATATGTCTCCGTTTTTCACTATATTTTTTTCACCATTTCGCTGCGCCGCTTTCTCGCTCGCGCATCTGAACATTATTGAAGACAAACAATTACTTAATATAATTATGAAAAATCGCTTTCGGTGAAGTTGCTGGCAATAACATTATGGTTAAATAAATGTATCATTTTGATCCGATCAGGTTTTCATACATGAAAATGGGCACGACATTAAATCCCATGTTTAGGTTTGAAAACTTAAATGGATCAAAATGAAAATTTTGTTAAACTTTTGTAATGTTATTGTCAGCAATTTCACCGAATGCGATTTTTCATAAGTGATTGTTTATCTTCAAAAATGTTTAGATGCGCGAGCGAGAAAGCGGCGCGGAGTATCCTACCCTTAAGTCCATTAGCTTGCAATCAATGTGAATTTAACGGTCAACCATTTGGTAGCATCTATTTTCCTGTTGGATGAAAATATAATATGGGAGATATTGTATAGGTTTGTGTCTATCCTGTTCTCATATTCTAAATTGGAAAGAGAAAGTGATAGTAAAATTTATGAAAACCTGATCGGATCAAAATGATACTTTTGCCGTCACTTTATAATGTCAGCAAATTCACCGAATGCTATTTTTCATAATTATATTAAGTGATTGTTTATCTTCAAAAATGTTGAGATGCGCGATCGAGAAAGCGGCGCGGAGTATCCTGCCCTTAATATGATATAGATTTAATAATTACTATATGTTTGCTACGGCCTAACAGGGTGCATAGATTTATACTTTAAGTACTTAATTGTATGTTATGTTGAATGTGTGAATGCAAGAAATAAAATAAATAAACAAACTACGTTCCGTTTCGCAGGTGGTGGAATTGCAAGGTTGTATGCAGGAAGTGCTGCGAGCCGTTTCCGCCAAGAGTCGCGCCGAGCCCGTTGCCACGCAGACGGACATCTCGGCGGTCCTCACGCCGCAGGTAATATCTTTAAGCTTTTTTTCATCATCATCAGCTGGAGATTGTCCATTTAATTTCGCCCTCCCAAGGAGGGATTTTACATGCTTGGCAAGCGTCTTGGTGATTGCAGTAGATATGATGTAGACTGAGGAGTGGTGTTGTTAAAGTTTAACGTGTGTATTGTGTGCATACTATATGTGAAAACTTTTAATTAGCCTTAATTAGTTACTTAATTTACTATTTTTAAGCACCTAGCTGTTAGTTTTCCGAAGAAAATAAAATAAAATAGTAAGATAATACATATAGTGAAAAAAAACTTACCCCGAGAGATGAAATATTGTACTCACAACCAAGTATTCATTTTGCTATAACGTTAGTGGGAGGACTAACTCTCCTGTGACGGTCCGTCTGGGTTGTTACCACCGCTTTGCTCGTGAAGTCTGCCGCCAAGCAGTAATGTGCAAGCATTACTGTGTTCAGTTTCAGGTTCGATGAGCAGAGTATCCAATGAAATTACTGGGCTTATGAGACTTAATACCTAATGTCTCAGGGTAACGAGCGCACTGCAGTGCCGCGCAAGCCTTTGTGTTTCAAAGTTCTGGGTGGCACTGCAAATGTTATGGGCCGGCGTTATGCTTACCATCAGGTAAGCGACCAGCTCGTCTAGATACCAAATAAAAAAAAAACTAATATCAACGCTCAGCGTATCAGCTCACGGGGAATTGGCGCGAGGCGACGGCTTAGCCAATCAGAGCGCATTATGTCTAGGTAAAAATGGTGGAATTTGTTTCGTGCAAACCAAACGTCACTGCATCTCTAGAGGTTAGTTCCTCGATGATTGTGTCTGTGGGATCGTAGCTCCCAAATGGATGAATTACTTTTGATTTATCATTTGTTTGTCCGAGAGGTAACTTGATCTTGATTGTTCTTGGCTGTAAATCAAGAAAATGTCGGGGATATTTTGTCTATATTTATATATAAATCCTACTGCTGTCGCAAAACAGCGTTCATTCGCAACGCCCTTTCATCGAACGACCAGACGTACGGTAATGCCACATCCTCTTATCGTGGACGTTCCTCCTATGCGTACTAAGCGTTACGCTTCCACCTTCATCACGCGGACAGCTAAAGAGTGGAACTCATTGCCGGCATTTGTTTTTCCTGAACACTACAATCTGGGAGTCTTCAAGAGACAAGTGAACAGGTATCTTCTGAGTAAACGTGCTACATCGTCAACCGCGTCGTCGCTTAACATCAGGTGAGATAGCGGTCAAATGCAAGCATATGCAATAAAAATGGGACTCGTTACGTAGGTGACCATTGAAAAATTATTGTGTTTACAATAAAATACCAAAAAAAGCCTAAAGTGATCATTTTGCGACGAAACTATTGTGATTTTTAAACCATTTGTTTAGTGGAATTAGGGTGTTGTCTAGTGTCTTGTGGTGAGCCTTTACTCCGTGTACAGGAGGACCGCTCGGCGTGGTTCCGGCGCCCACAGACGCTCGCCCTGCCCGCCTCCAGCGCGCCCGAGCCGCCCACTGCGCCCACTGTGCACACAGCGCCCACAGCGCCCACTGCACACACTCCGCCCACTCCGCCCAATATAACCGCAGAACGCGAACAACTGTGAGTCCTACTACTATACCCTACTGGCTAATAATATACGTATTATCTTATATAACGTGAAAATTTGTGAGGATGGATAGTTGTTACTGTATCATGAAAAAACTACTAAACGGATTTAGATGAAACTTTACAGTAATGTCTCAGGGTAACGAGTGCAATGCAGTGCCGCGCACGCCTTTGTTTTATAAAGTTCTGAGTGGCACTGCAATTGTTATGGGCCGGCGTTATGCTTATCATCAGGAAAAAGACCAGCTCGTCTCGTTACCAGGACTACGGATTACGCGTATTTCTAGGAAATAACTCATATGCTCTCTTAAAGTATTGAGGGTTTGCTTTAGCGAACGTAGCAAGTTCATAATGCAGGGTAGATGTAAAATGTGTAATATTTTAAATAGAGTTAATCAAATAAAAAGGTGTTTTATACTTCACAACAGTGAGAAAGCTACTGAAGCGGCTTCTCTAGGCATAGAGCGTACCGAGTCCGTGATAGAAGAACAGGAAACTGTGGAAATCGTCGATACAAACGATGAACCTTGCATCATCGTCGATTGATCGCCGAAGCCTGAATATTAGGTGGCGCAAGCTTTAAAATACACACTGCACTATATATCTTTACAATATTATTGAGAATATGAGAAAAAGATGGAACATATTTTAGACCTAAAACGTCAATTAAGGGCCTACTCCGCGCCGCTTTCTCGCTCGCGCATCTCAACATTTTTGAAGATAAACAATCACTTAATATAATTATGAAAAATCGCATTCGGTGAAGTTGCTGACAATAACATTATAAAGTTACGGCAAAAGTATTATTTTGATCAGATCTGGTTTTCATACATGAAAATGGGCAAAACATTAAATCCCATTTTAGGTTTGAAAACTTAAGTGAATCAAAATGAAAATTTTGTTAAACTTTTGTAATGTTATTGTCAGCAATTTCACCGAATGCGATTTTTCATAATTATATTAAGTTATTGATTATCTTCAAAAATCTTGAGTTGCGCGAGCGAGAAAGCGGCGTGGAGTATCCTGCCCTTAAGTCCATTAGCTTGCAATCAATGTGAATTTGACGGTCAACAATTTGGTAGCATCTATTTTCCTGCTGGAGAAAAATATAATATGGAACATATTGTATAGGTTTGTGTGGTTGTCGATATTCTATCCTTTTCTCATATTCTAAATTGGAAAGATACAGTGATAGTAAAATTTATTGGATCTGTGAATAAAGAATCGGAGCCATTCTCTGGTAAGTAATAAGTAATAATTTGTTGTGCGCTGGAGCAAAGATTTAGTCAAGTGGGCTTATTTAGAACCTATGCACAGTAACATACATCAGAGAAACTTGGACCGCAACGAATATCGAACGAATAATGACATTGTAGATGTATTTATTTATTCTTAAGGAGATCCAACAGCTGTATTACAATAACTTATAAAACTAACATAACATTAGAAAGCCAATTATAGGTTCTCACGAATAGTAACAGAGAAAAATACAAGGTTAAAAATAATTTATAGCAGTGGTGTAGAAAATTGTAGACTAATCTTTGGAATACGAACGTGAATATACGGACATGTAAATATGTCCGTTCATGGAAAACAACACCCAAACCTGTATGGTTTGGGTGTTGTTTTTAGACAACAATTGACTACAAAGGGAGATGGCGGATATGGTATTGTTTGCCATTTCGAATTTTTAAGAACCCTTAGCTGATTAGGAGTGAATGATATTAATCCGTCTGTGTAAAATCCACTCACAGATTTTAGACAGATGTTTAATGTGCATATAAAATCACAGAATTGTAGACCAGTCCATCCTAACAAATATCAAAGGGGACATTTCTAGGAGTATGGTCTTTTGGGATTTTGGCTGCTTGACGTTTTACTGAATATTTTTATTCTAAAACCGATATGTGTAATAAACTTGATAAATTTTTTTTCTTTGTTCGTGCATAGGTTCTAATTGAATGTTGTCGGTGTAATAGCAAAGATGCGTAGATATGACGTTTAGCACGACAATGTTAAAAACATTGATTAGTCAAAATTGAAGTGATAGAGTACACTAATTGCATTATAATTGCAATAATGGAGGGTCGAAATTTAGTTATAATTATATTTATATTGTACATTTAAAATTATAAAAGACCTACATAATTAGGTATACCAAAGACAAATTATTTTATTGTACTATATCTACGCGTTTTTGTTAAATAGCTTTAATAAAAAAGACATCACAGAAGTACCTAGAGTTGTTGATCGAAATAATGCGAGGTCAAGACGTAGTTGTTGATGGTGTTGTCTTCTTCCTTTACATGAATGTCAAAGGAAGATCGACAAATGTTTGATTCACCTAAAATACATTGCGTGCTTCACAATATAGAAACAGTAAGGGTCTAGACTCTAGAGATTCTCATCTGCGATTGAGCTTCTGGTCTTTAGGACAAGTAATTTGACTGAGTAATCCTATGAAATACGAGTACCATACATGGATCGATGGACTTATTAAAATTAAAAATATTAATAATCTGACTCAACGGTTTAGCTATTGTAGTACAAAATATAAATTTTTGCTAAAGGCCGTCATCATAATTTATGACATTGTGAGTCGACTAATCGTGACGGACAAAATAATGTCATGTTAAGAAAATATGTAATATCAAATATAACAGTAATATTGCTTTGACAATACATTCTTTGATTGGGTAAAGTTGAGGGATTGTAATATCTGACACCCGAAATTGTCCTTCATTAGGATCGCTTGAGTGTCCTTACTGTTTATATATTGTGCCAAATTCTGTGGAGTGTGTATTTTCACAGAGACTTGAGTCAGTAGCTCAGACTGTATGTACCTTTGCCTAAGCTTGGCCAATGTTAGTGTATAATAATTTAAATATGCACCCGCAATGCTATTTTATAATTTGCAATGACACTAGTAAGTAAGTTTTCCGTCTGTTTTGAACAGAGTAAACCCTGTTAAAAAACTTTATTAAATGATTACTTTTTGTAACGTGCCTAGGTCATGCCACGTTCATTTCTGAATGACATGACGGTTTTATAAACTGAACTGTCATTTAAACTTGTACAATGGGTCTTTAAATTTTTAATCGGTAAATCAATCGATTGATGATTTACGTGAGAAATTATGAATAAGTTTTTTATTAAGGTTTACACATTTTTTATTAGTTCGTAGCGACACAAAACTGAGTGGTTGTTTAATAATTCGTACCTAATTTAACAGACTAGCTATATACAAACTTAATTTATAATTTACAGTTTTAATGTGATACCAATGTAAAACAGCCTTTAAATATACAATCTTTGTTAAGTCTATCTATACATTTGAACATAAATATATTAGTTTGGATGCTTAATGGCTCGAGTGTTGTCAGATAGAAAATATCTCTTCTCTTAGATTTCAGGGTCTCTTGGAGAATGTTTTAAGTGTTGCTATTTAAACTAACAACCATTCGCACATACTCGCACAGTCACTGCCACTTAGCTATTGACATTGAAAACCGATAAGTGATAAAATTCCACAGAATCCCATTATATTGTTGCAATCAACTATATTCGCATGGCGGTAGGGCCCTCCTCCAGCCTCGCTTAGAACTGCGCCGTGCTTGCGAGCAGGGCTTGGAATCAGTTCCAAAATAGTTTCTGTATCGGTATTTAGCGGTTTCCGTACCTACCGGTACTCCCCCTTACAAGAGCCGGTATACAATTCAGGTACTCGCCCTTTATGGCAACCAACTATCCTTTAAATTATCTATCCTTTTTACTACGTCGGTTTTCTTACGTAAGCATTTGTCTGGTAAAAAGTAATAGTACAATTAAGTTATTTGCGTCGTAAAACTTTATTACATCTTGTTCGTAGAATTATACAGTCAGCTACAAAAGTTACTACGTTTTTACTTAAATTGGCCAGAAACAAAGAAAAAAAATAAGTTACTATAATACAGACTAAAAATGTGCACTTCAATAACTTTTTTGTACGCCAAAATGTATACCGGCGCTTATGGTACCGGTATCACACCAAGGCTAATGATACCGGTTTCCAAATTTCAAGCCCTGCTCACGAGCCATCTTGCATACTAGTATTATATTCTAATGTCGTCTACTACCGCATCATTAAAAAAAGGATAGATAATTGTGTAAAATCGGTGACATGGAATTTTATCAGTTAAGTATATTTTTTCAATCGAGTATATTATATTTATACATTTCAATAATAAAGGATGGATTTTTGAGACAGGACAGTAAGGGCAGGTACCTTAACCGTTATAGTTACTGCAAAACGTTTCTAGGAGACCATCCATTACTTTTTGAAATATTCTGAACTGCTATCAGAGTTTTTGGAAACAAGGTACAGTCAGCAATAACATGGTAATTTTACAGAAAATCTTTTTTTGACATACTATAACCGGTATAGCTGTCCCGTCTCAAAAATCCACACGTTATAGGTACCTGTTAATCACTTATAAACAAATCGGTTAATTTAAGACAGTATTAAATTGATAACTAAATAATAAGTGTGGTGTAATGTTTGGTAATTGTATATTTGTCTATAGTTTATTCCTTTTTGCTTTTTTTGGGAATACGAGGAATGGACCCCCCTTGGTGGGGAACAAGGGGGGTCAATTCCTCGTTCATCTTCCGACATTTCTCATCAACTGATCAACTTATTCTTGTTCATAAATACAACGAACTTGAACGTAGTAATCAAGGAACATTTACTCCAGTGATTTAGTACTGTGTAACATTGATTGACTAATAGACTTTGTACAATTTTACATATGCGTTTGCGATTGCATCGCATTCGATAATTCATTAGATATTAATTTATTACAAATCCTTATTAAGATACTTTAACAGTTTTTGTGAAATTTATCGAATGTGATAAATCGAATGTCAAAAAAATCGAAAGCTTAAGAAAAGGGCCCGTGAAATAGAGGCTTGATTGACTTCAAAGTATTATGTCGTTAGATTGTTTGAATCTCTATTTTTATCTTTTATATATACATATTTATAAGCTCTGTTTCTTTTAGCGATTTGTTTGGTCATGTGAAGTACTTTTAAAGCTTGGATTATGGACACAGTTTGAATTTGTTCAAAATTCCAGGCTTAATCTGCATTTGTGTTCATTTGGCAGCCTATTAATATTCATTTGAACCAATTAATTTTTCTCTCTTACTCTATGCTAGTCATTTTTAACAGCTCATAATATAATATCTTCATGGAGTACAGTTGATATAAGCTTGTTTACAACTATAACTAATATTATGGTCGCAACAAATAAATGAATGATGCTATTAAATGTTAAATAAATATAAACATAAGCTCAGTCTTTCTTAGTTTTATTTTTTGGCGTATTATTATATTTTATGAAGGGTATTTACTATGATTATGTAAAAATGGAACACCATTATGCATTGGTAATTAGTGAATAGATCGTGTAATAAAATATGTGTTACATAAAAGAAAGCGAAAGCAGGAATAGTTTGTGAACGATATAATAATTAATCGTGACAAAAAATGGTTATTGTAAGTAAGTATTATATAAGATTAATACAAAGTGAATGTAAATATAGTTTCTATAACACCGATTAAAATAGGATTGGAAAATAACGAAAATAATTATTAAAGGTAAAAAACCATGACCGAATACTAAAAAGTTACGCATAAGTATATAATTTTAAAAGCGTTGTAATATAATTTGTTGGGCTTACTTGCTTGGAGTACATGTGTATTGTGTATACATACAGTGTGAATACATTTATGTGTATACGCTGTATACACACAAATGAAATTTGTCATTTAATCCATTAATTACGTGAGATGATTTTGGCAAAGTTTAGACCCCCCCTTCCCCCCTTAGTGAGATGTCGTGAGATTTGGCTCGACCTCCCTCCTACCATAATCTTACGTGAGATTATTCAAAATGTGTGTTTTTAGTGTAAATACGTTAATCTGCGATTCATTGCCGTACGCCGCTTTACTATTTTTGCAGAATTTAGCCATATTTTAGTGGAGAAGCATATATTTGATGGAATCAGGCGTTACTTTGCGGAAGTCCATTTTAAATAAGATTATATAATGTGGGTAGTAACTATAAATTACCCACATTATATAATCTTATTTGGAGAAGCATATTTTACTTAATTTATCCAATTTTTTTTCAGTTTTACACTGACAAAACTTACTCTCCTCACGTGAGATTTGGTGAGATTCAGCTTGGCCGGCGCCCGCCCCTATTCACCTCACGTAATTTATGGACGACCCCAATGATGAATGCCAAAATAAATTGCGTTGTGAAACTGTCTAGAGGTTTCTATTTTCGTTGTTCCTAGTGTTTTAATTTATTTTAACTAAGGTGTATAGAAACTATATTATGAATACCCAAAGACACTTGCCGTCCTAACGTTTTCAATTTCATCGCATAACCCACCTTGTTTGTTATCCATTACGTTGAAGCCTGTATTTATTATTATTATGTTTTATAAAACGATTTTGAAATTTATTGTGTATTTATTCACTACCAAGTATTTTGTTATACGATATCTAAAAACTAGAGAAGATCTTCGGGTACTTAGATTTTGCTATTCTTGGGTCTTTCACTAGGTGGCAGGACTAACTCTTCTGCGTGTGTCCGTTTGGGTTGGTACCACCGCTTTGCTCGTGAAGTCAACCGCCAAGCAGTAATGTGCGAGCATTACTGTGTTCCGGTTTGATGAGCAGAGTAGCTAGTGAAATTACTTGGCTTATGAGACTAGCAGTAGCGGGCGCACTGCAGTGCCGCGGAGGACTATTTCAAAGTTCTGAGTGGCACTGCAATTGTTATGGGCCGGCGTTATCTATGCTTACCATCAGGCAAACGACCAGCTCGTCTCGCTAACAAATAAAAAAAAAGTCAAAATCGATTGAAGTTTATTTCCAAAGAATAAAACATTGTATTAAACACATTCAACTAAATTAATTTATACATACGACATAAGTGGTCTGCTATTTCCGTCACAGGTAATGCGTTTTACGTTTCATGCTCGTTCGGGTGGTGCTTTCGTTCAGCAGAGAGGCTAAGCCTGGTGTTATTACTACACGTTTTCGTGCTCCCATATTGCAGAAGCTTATACCGAGTCTCTCGGTGCAATCCATGAAGAGAGCTACGCTTCGAAGTCAAGTCAACACCTGGCTCGCCCCTCTGCACGCCACAGAGTTTTATAGTCTTTGCTGCACGCCCAGAGTTGTTTTATGGCACTGCGATGTGGGACGAGTATTTGTTGGGTCTGCTGTTGTGTTAAACTTGTCAATGGTTGGGGGTAAAGTGGAAGAATTGGGTGGATGTTGTGGGGCGACAAGAGTACTGTTTATCCCGGTTGCTATGCGGAAGATGTTCTCAACGTAGCTCAGAAAAAAAAGTTACTCTTGAGTGTCAGCAAGGATTTTATTAAGATTGGTCAGTTGTAAGTTTTGATCAATTTTCATTTCTAGGCACCTACTTTAGGTTCTGGAATAACACATAGGGTAATAACACTATAAAGATCGAAGCCGGTATTTAATAAATCGGACTTTTCTAGTACGAATTGAAACTTAGTGCTTGCTAGTGACGTTGGACGCCAATCCGTGGATACGAGTATAGATGGTTCGAACCATCCACTCTTCGAATACTATCAGTGACATTATGTACGATTCTAATATTGAGGCTAATTTTAAGAAGGAAAAATATGTTATAAAACAAAAATTGAAAATACACTTATTGTATGTATCACGATTGTAATTGTAATATTGTGTCTGGTGATTTTAGTGTTATTAAAAAAAATTATTCATAAATAAATAAACCATAAAAGGAGCTCCATGACTCATACATGCCAGTAAACAAAGGAATTGTTATCTTTGGAATTGGAGGGATTGTTACATTTAAATTCACTGACGCTCTATTTTTGTTGCTTCATGGTTGATTTGCATTTAACTGGCTAATAGCTGTTCCGTAAGTAGGTCAAGCTCTGTTCTTTCAAACATATTTTCTTGGAGATAGTTTCGTGGTCTGTTGTGTCTTCCACCATAATATTATTAGTATAATGTGTTTCTTCAATGTCTTGTCAATGTTTTTGCAGCGTAGTCACATCTGACGTCATTTATTCAACGGGGCCGTAAAGCTGTACTAAAAACATGTATTTTGCTAATTTGGCCGCAAAAAACTGCGTAGTACCTACATAGTTGTGTTAATCTGATGGTATCATTTAAATTAATATTGAATGATGAATAAAAAATCGATGAATTCGGGAAACTTTTACATGCAGTACCTACCTGTGCGTAAATCATATATTTTTTGTGAATTTAATTTTTATTGTGTTAATATGATGTTCTAGCTGTATATAACGACAGTAATTATGTATTTTGTGTTTCATGCAACATCCCAGTTGTGTGAATAGTTTTGTCGAGCTTATAGCTTCTTCTAGTTCTTTTAGTTTATAAATCTGGTTTATTTGTTGTAGTCTTCTCACATTTTAGAAGGTATTCCATAGTTTCCGTGTTCTGGTTTTTTAAAGTTTCGAAGTAGTTGGTGTGAAATGAAATGAAATGAAATTATTTATTTGTCAGAATTTTGGGTACAATGTTTGCAAAAATGTCATAGCATATAAATATCCATCAAAATTCTGCCTGGTTAGGCGTACAAATGTTTATCATTTTATATGATGTGACTGGACTACTTGGTTTTCTAGACGTGCGTGTTTAGTACTAGTTCTTAGAATTTTGACCACAAACACTAGTTTGTTGTCAGTTGCAAAGGTTCGACGTCTAATATGTCGAGAAGAGTGTGGGTGTTGTTAATAGAAACAGAGACAGGGAAATTACGATTCAAATTACTATAGTTGGTTGACAATTCTTTGAAAAGTTGAATAAGACTATGAATCGAGGGATTTTGTTCTTTGATCAATTTTGTTTTTAAGAGTTGAATTGAGGATCATAAGAGAACTCTCAATTGCACTGAAGGCAGTGGCGTAGCTAGGTAACCAAGGGCCCTGGGGCATAAAAAATGGGGCCCCACTACTATCTAAACTTGTTAGGTTTTATCAAGTAAAAATATTAAATATAAGTACAAATACTTTAAAAATGCTAAGCTACTTCATCATCAGCTCTTTTTCGTGCACTGCAGGGCAGGTAATAAAAATATTAAACAGTAACAACATAAATTACAATTAATACTTGGTGTAGGTAATTAGGTATTGAGCAATGAAACGAAATAGAAAAGATTAAATGGTTTATTATGTAAAGGTCGGACCTACCAACTGACTAAATAACAATTATATTTACAATCTTTTCCTGGCTTTAATTTTCGCAAAAGTATCAATGATTTCGGTTAAATCCAGGCTTGATGCTGTTTTGTTTTCAATAGCTATTAACGATAAATGTCGGAGTCTAGTTTGGCCCATACTATTTCTTAAATATTTTTTTATTATTTTTAATTTGCTGAATGACCTTTCAGCTGATGCAGAAGTGACAGGAATTGTAAAGAATAATAACATTGCTGTAAATACTTCCGTTAGGTCGCATTCTAGCACTCCATATTTGTTCATTATTTCCTTACATAATTGGTGAACAGTCCATGCTTGAGTTAATTGAGGTAAAACTAGGTGGTAAATATTAATAAATTGAAGTGAAAAGCTAGGGCCTATTATATCTGAATTATTTGTTTGCGAAATTGTATACCAGAATATAATTGGACCAGTTATTAGCTGCTTCGCCCGGGTCTGATGCGCGTAAAGCATTGAGAATGGTTCGGTTTCTGCGTTCCACTTGGCCATTTGCTCGTGGACATGCAATGGCAGTCAAAGTATGTTTGAACTGTTTCTGTACAAAATTTCCTGAAATTCCTACTAGTGAATGCTTTCCCATGGTCAGTAACTACTCTATCAGGATATCCAAACAAGCTGAAAGTTTTATTGAAACACATCATAATTAACATATCATATTTAGCAACATTATTTAAATGCGGAAATTGTATACCAACAATAAGTAGTGTTGAACAAGGTTTGAACATTGAAGGAGTGTATTTTGTAATGCGTGCGTGCGGCCCGGTCGTCTCTATATGGGGAAACACTGTATGCTTAGGGGCATCCTTGAAAGAAACAGGCTTCGTTATATCAGGGTACCTACATAGACAAAAGGTTAAAATACGGATGTGACTCTTTCAAGGTGCTTAAAGTAGGTTGAGAACAAGACACAATAGAGGCTACAATATTAACATTTTTGTAACTTGATCAATTAGTCTACGTTTACTCAAATCTATTAAAAGTTATGATGTTTTAAAAAGTCTGCACCTAAAATTGGTTGATTAACAGCTGCTAACACAAATGTCCAACGAAACGGTCTACGCATTTTAAAATCTAAAACTAGAGTCTTTACACCAAAAGTATTTATTTCCGTTCCGTTGGCAAAGTATAATTTATAACCGGCACTGTTAACACAAGACACTGACCTACGGGCTGGAAGAACCGAACAATTAGCTCTCGAATCGACTAAAGCGTAAACCGGTTGTCCGGTCCGTGACACAAAGACGGTTATTACTGTCCGCGCTAGCACAGGGCTCCGTCGTTACCTGCACTTCATCTAGTTTTCCGATTTCCAGTTGCATGGGGGAACGCACTTGTGCGCCCTCGTCCCGTAACGGAAATGGTAGAAAAACTTCCAGTCCGGCCTCCGCGACTTCGCTGCGGGAGTAGTTCTTCTCCCCTGACTGCGGCGCCTGGAACGCGATGGACGAGCTTTGCCGGCCTGCGTCTTCTGCAGGTTATCGATCCGGTTATTGATTTTTCGGATTTCATTTATAATCAAATCCGTGGAGTTGGCGGAGTGGGCTGACGACGCAACGGACTTGATATCTGCCACACCCGCGGGCACGGCCTTTTCCATGACCTTGTCCGCTATGCGTGCTAACACATCCAACTCGCTGGTATCCGTCACAGGGATGATACCGCGCACTGCCGCCGGTAGGTGGCCTTGCCATAATATTTTGAGAGTGTCGTCCGGTACTTGAGAACGTGCTAAGTCTCTCATTCGCCGTAATAATTGTGAGGGCTTCTGTCTGCCCAGCTTCATCTCGCCGATAAGATCACCACCAATGGTGGCGTGAGATGATTATTTTGGCTGGTATGGTTGAGCTGCAAATCAAGATTTAGAAAATCAATTTTCTTGTAGGTGAGAACTTGGTGCTGTATTGTCCGCTTGAACTGGGACTTCTGATTGATTTGAAGGAGTTATGAGTGGCCTATCAGTAACAGTGCTGGGCAAAAAAAAAGCTTCTGTAAAAATGCAATCGTCGAATGGAAATATTCCAAATTTTTTGAATGCGTTTACTATGTTTACAGGATTCTTGGCTTTTAAATATGCAGATCCGACGCACTCGGCAATATTATAAATGGTTAAAGATTGCCCTGGGTTTCTCAACAGCCATGGATCTACCGCTGCATTATAATATGTTTTAAATGGACCGTTTAGTCCTACGTCTAGTGGCTGCAATTAGGCCGTTGTATGTGGATGAAGAGTCAAAATAGTGACTCCCGAAGATTTTGCAAGATCAAGAGCCTCAATTGAAAGATGTCTTTCGTGATAGTCCATTAGTAGAAGTGCTGGATTATCTTTGGAAGCTGAAACATGCTTAAAGAAATGTCTTATGACATCCACGAAAATGTTAGCATTCATCCAACCCGTAGCTGCAGCCAAACCCAACGTACCTGGGGGCGACCCATGAAGCATGTGCTGTTTAAAATTTTTCCTGGGAAATACCATAGCCGGTTGTATAACTTGTCCAGTCGCGCTGACAATGCAGCATGTTGTGACTAAGGTACCCCTTTCACCGCTTGTAACGAGCTGAGACGATGACTTTTTTCTGCTCTTCTTTCGGCTTACTAGCAGATATCTGACTTATTATCTGTTTGAAATTATGCATTCAATGTTGCTATTTTTGAAACGCGTTCTGTAATTTCTGATGGAATATCTGTAAAAGTACTGATACGATGAGTGGAGTTTTTAAAGGCAGCCAGACACAATTTATCTAACATATTGAGCAAATAAGATTTTAAACTTAAATAAATTTCAAGGGCCGCGTATTTTTTGATGGACTACTTAATCTAGTGATAAGTTATTATCTCCGAGTTATTTATTTGCAGCAAATAGTTTGTAATCACTCACGGCACTATCACTTTAAAATTGACTCACCGGTAATACTGTAACGTTAGCACCTGTATCAGTTGATACACGTGCTAACGTAATCAAACTTTGTACTTTTGATCCGTCACTCATAAACACGGTGGCTTACTACGTCCTCGAATCTCGTTCACTTTTTGTCTCAAGTCTCGAAGTTCCATGGTCATCTACATATCAACAGTGGTGGTCGAGGTAGAAGCAGAAGAGACTGCCGCAACATCTCCGCTGTGTAACCTCGCCATAATTTTGTCAGCCATCTTCGCTTAACTATTGATATTCGTGTCTTGAGCCACAGACAAGACTGCTTTAACAGCACTAGGCAAACGGGCGATCCACAGGCGTCTCAAAGCATCAGGTAACACCTGTGTGCTGGTTGCTAGCTCCGACACTCTTCGTAGCAGCTGGGATGGTCTCTGTGTTCCTAAGTCCATTTCACTTACTAATTTCTGATATTGCCTCTTTGCACTTTCTTCGTATGCAGTTAACAATCTGACCTTGATGGTGTCGTATTTATTTTCCTTGGATGGTGTCTGAATAGGACTAACCCATTTCACTTGATTCCCATTTCACTTCGGTTTAAGTCAATATGTTGTATCCCTTTATTTAATTCTTTTTTGTTTATTTTAATTTAGTATGTTTAAACGTTATCCGGTTGATAAAATGCGTAAAATGTAATTATAGTTAAAACTATTTAAACATGGTGTTGCGTAAAGGCTGGATAATTCTTAACCGACGGGTGCGGGACATCATGACGGCTCAGAAAATTAAAAATTGTGTTTAGTAAAAGTAGCATGGATTTCGAGTTTATAGACATAAAATAAATTTAAAAAATTGACACCTTTTTTCACTGTTTTCAGTGTACTGATCACAAATTGAGGATTACTTTCAGACTGCTTTTTTAATTGTATTGTTGGATAAACGTGTTATCAAATGTTAACTTCCAGTTTTGTGCACAGGCTAAGTTTTTTATAAATTCTTTTATTTTAAAGGGACTTTTGAACAGCATGTCCATGCCAGCCCTATTGACACCTTATACTAGTTTGAACAACACGTCCAAATGAGAGTCCGAGCGCACATAAACGCAAGCATATAGCAATAACAATTTTTAGTGCTCACCTGGCTGCTCACAAGTGTGATCAGATCTCTATATAAGTCTTACATTTTAGTGTGCATTTTTGTAATAATAGTATTTTCACTTTGAAAGTATGCATTTGCATTCGTAAAAGAGTTGTTCCGTTTTGGTACTAAAATTGAACCAGGCTATCAGTTGGTTTTTTGGAAGGAGCTCTCAAAATCTAGATATTCTGAAATGAAATCACAATTTTATAGGGCTGCGATTTCCTGAAAATACATAAAGTTTCTTTCTAGTACGTAGCGTGAAACGGAACGCAGTTTCTCGAACCTGAATAGTTTTCTCAGCTTCTTATTGGCTGAATGCGTAGACAGAGAACGTAGACAGATTCTCTGTCTACGACTGAATGAGATAAAGAGCATAGCACAACGTATTATTTTGTCAAAACTGTTAAAAATTACGTGAAAAAAATTTGAGGCAGGTTCATTTTTTCTGGGAATAAAGTACCAAGCTCCATACAAATTTGGTACAAGTCCTTTGGGTAACACGTAGTGGTTATATTCTCTTTGTGGGTAACATCCAAGATACACAACTAAAGAAGTAGACTTTAATGATTGGATTATTTAGTCTTTTGTGGATTCCTCTGCACTCGCGATCATCTAACCATTTACTGTCAAAATAAAGACATCCCATTGTTCTAGCCCTAGATCTACAACCGATATCATCAATTGTAGATAACCATCTTGTTTGGTCTGGACGCAGTATTTTGCCTACATCAGCATCGACGAAAATTTGAAAAGCTTTAAACTGGTTTTGACGTTTGCTGCTCGATTTAAAATGATTGTAAACGTCGCGTGCTAGCTGTTCACACTCTGACGGTATTTCATTAGCAACATTACTAGGAGACAAGTTATTTAGCACTGCTTCCCTAAAGTAATTATTAAAAAATGCATCTTACTTGGTCAACATGTAATTGTCAATAAATTCTTGGTCACGCTCCTCATAAATAATAATAATATATATTTATTAACTAAATGATGTACAAAGGAAGCTTATAACTAAGTACAACAAAATTGTATTATTGTAAATCATTATTCCATTGATTTGACCGGCGGTCCCAAATCATTCCTTAGACCTTGTAAGTATATACAATGAAATTATATGTATATGTATTTAACCGGATTCACTTACGTGGTACATCCGGTTAAATACATATAAATATGAGTAATACTTACGAAAGTTTTAAACAATGAAATTACAACATTATTTTTGGCAACAATACATTTCTACTTGAAAATTGTATGGACTACCTGTTTTCAGTTCCAATCCATTTCTTCCATACACTAGATATGGAACCGATATGGGGTCAATAGTCTTTTTCCTGCTTGCATATGGTAATTTCAATTATAGTTTCTTTGCCAAGCAAACCATCCAGCGATGCACCAATATATGGTCTCTTAATAGAAACAAAAAGGCCACATTCCTTGACATCAAGTCCATATTTTTGAACATACATTTCCAAAGGCACCTTTTCGTTTATTCTGCCATGAGTTGTAGCTCTGGAATTAAAATCTTCTCTAAACAGAATTTGTTTAGAGTATTCTTTTTGAGTGGCCTGCTTGAGACTACGTATTGTATGAAATATACTTGCTGTCAATCTGCATTCTCTATAATTGAACCACTCCTTATTTTCCCTCTGTCCACGAGTTGCCATTTCGATCATTACAGCTTTTTTTAACTGTTTAGCAATATCCCTTGTCAGTAAGCTTAACGACACTTTATAGTCCCTTAACCAATATATTATATTCGTCATAAGGTTTGATGCTGCCTCGTACAAGTTTACGTTACGCGAATCTAAAAGTTGTAAAGGAACTTTTGCGTTTCGCGTTGTTAGTATCTTATTCTTAAGATCTATGTTAGATTCCCAAGCTGTTAACAAGTCTAATCCTAGTAAACCGTCGAAGTACTGATGGAAATCATACACAAATAATGTCATGTCTCCTTCCTCCTTCCTGATATTCCGTAAAACAAGGCAAGGTAATAGAATGCTTGTGCGTGCTTGTGGGGTTTGAATTAGTAACTTCGAAAGGTTTAAAGGTACATTATAAAAATAATTTTGGACGGCTCGAGGGCTTATGAAGGATTGATTAGCGCCTGTATCCACTAAGATCTTTAGAGGTGGATTATTAATCTGTACATACATGAGCTGTCTCTGTGTCTGCAAATTTATCTATATTTTAGCTTGTCTGAATTCGAACCGCTCTGAAAATTTCCCTGCTCAGAGGTAGGTAGGTATCTCTTCAACAACGGTGTTCTCCGGGCCGACATATCCGGACTCACAGTTGTAGTATTCCGGGTACTGTTCGTATGCGTAAAAGTAGGGATTAACACATTTGGCAGCTTTATTATGGAGGTACTACTTGGAGTGAAAGCAGTATCTATAGTCGAAACTCAACTATCGTGTATGATTTTGGTAAGTTCGGAGACTAGGTCTAAATACCTGTCCTCGATAAGACCTGGGTCTTCAGAATCTTGTGGATCTGAGCCCTGCACTTGCATGCAGTATTTGTTGTACTCGGCGAAGACACTATCAAGTCTAAGTTTCTAACGACCGAGTTCCACGAAAATCTTCGGCGTCCATAACTTTTTCAATTTAGTTAATGAGGCTTTGGCGTAGCCTCTGCCCGCCACTAAAGCTTTTAAATCAGACATAATAACTAATTATTGCACTACACTAGATAATGTAATGTTATTAGTCTCAATTGTTATCACAAAAAAATGTTGCACGTAGTACGCAGTTCAACGACGACAAAAACGAACAAGATGGCTGAATTCGGCAGATATTGTCGAAAGTTGACTCACGCGCACGAAATTTTGCTTGTTGGATAGCGTCGCTACTTATTGTATTACCAACATAAACAGGTTATTTTTGGCAACTTGAAGACAAGTTCCTTTTGTTCTTTTGCTTCGTCAGGTTGCTCAGGAAAATCTCGATGCGGTGATTGGCTGGGGTCGTCAGTCTTGATATTGGCGCGAAGTTAACGTATAGTAATAAAATTGATTATTGAATTGCGAAATGGACGTTCTACTTCTAACCTTACTTTGCAGGTTTTTCTTGAATTCCGTGCCACACCACTCGATTTTGATTTTCTCACCAATGATGATGGTCATGATTTTTCTTTTTTATTTATTTCTTGATAATGGTCATGACGATTTTGTGTGTTGCAACTGTTAAATAATGTATTTCCTACTTGGCTCTTCTGCAGAGTAATCGAGAGATTCGCAGAGGCCTTGTTCGTCTGGATCGTTTGAATCAAATATTGAATAATCAACGTTTTCAATGACAAATTTCAATACGCTATTAAATTCATTTTTTTTAATTCTAAAGCACTTTTCACATATTATGATACCTTATCACTAATGAGGGTTTGCGACGGATACGTTATATAGTCCTCCTCGGTCTTTCATTATCAAAGAAGAAAGCGTTTCTTCTCCTCCTAACATTAATAATTGACATAATGAACAGTTAATTTTATTTATTACCTTTCGTGTGATAAAGCCCGCTATGTAAATGATTATTTCTCGTGCCGCAGTAGCAAGGGCTCGAGGGACGCAGCTGCATCGGCTCATCAGCCGGAAGGACTCGGAAGGTGCATCTCACGCAGCTGCGCTGGCTCAAATGGCACCAGCCACACTGGCGTGACAGAACGACTTCCTTACCTATGATAGCGTGGCAACGATGGTAAATTGATGCTAAGCTGGATGTGGGCAGCGTGTCCCTGCTTGGTTATAATTTAGTTAACAATTGCATTCGCCTGAGTACCTACTATTGCTAAAGGTACTACATACCTATCATATTGATGACCTGAGTTCATTCAATTAACACAGCTGTTGTGTGGTGTGTAAAATAGGAAATTGCCCATACTAACCCCTAGTTCGGTTTTTGTGCGCATATTGACCAAATATGCTTAAATAAAGTCAATATTTTCTTAAGACTTTACCTCCGCATACAGGTGGCGGAACCAGTCGATTACATTCGTGTCGTGTTGGGAATTGGGATTCCGTTACCTTTATTACTAATAATTCATTTAATGTTGTAAGATATGAACCTAAGCACATCTTAACGTTAGAAATTGATATTCTGTCATAAATTATTATAAATATGAGACGAAATACCGTCTAGGTAATTTTTGTATTTCAATCATTTATCACAATACTTACATTATAATATTATTATGTCCAGATCCTGATTCCAATGTTATCTAAAACTATCACACCGCTCTCGAGTCACATACACACGTCAGTACACAATGCGAAACGAATTTTGTTCAGCACTTAGGGATCGAAATTTTCACCAAAAATCTCTTCTTTGGATAGGTTCATTGTCTTCCAATTGCGCCATCCCTCCGGTAAAAACTCCTGTGCCAGATTTTTTATGCGATCCAGGATCTCGTTTTCCTCGACTTTTCGAGAAGATGATTTTATTCCATCCTATCTCATCCAACTTCTGACATGAAACACCTTGAGCTCTGATAGATGGCGATGGTTTAGGTACTAGCGGAGCGTCTTCATTTACATAAGGGACCAGAGAAAAAGCGTCAAGGTTGTGATTCTGTGACATCTCCGGTGCTCTCCATACAGAACACTCACTATGTATGTAGACGATTCTTCAGATTGATCTGATTTTTAATAGTTCTCCTTTTCCGAGCTATCTGACTCATCATAACGCGATTGAGCCGCTTGGCTCAATCGCCGCTGGCTCAATTGGGCTGGGCTGTTTTTCAGGCTGTAAATAACCGTAGTGTGTCGCGTCCATCTTGTCTGAGAATAGAGAAAAACATCCTATCCATTTTCTCTTCCGATAAATCGAGCCTGGTCTTCTTAGCAGACAGATACTATCTTCTTCTGCTATAAAACTACGATTTTGCGACGTTTGAGATATATCCCCCTCAGAGTCGCAATCAGACAATATGAGGGAAACCTCTGTTTCGTGAAAGTAATAAATTCCTAACCGGGGGAACAGCACTTAAAAAGATGTCGGCTTTTCCCGCTGAACCTTTTATTTTATTAACAATTGATGGTGGGCTAATGATAAGAGCCCTAACAGCACACACAATATAAAACGTCAAAATCATAATAATGACGTTAATGGATACTGACAGTGATATTTAAAGACAATCAAAACGTTGACTTGAAAAGTAATTATTACTGAGCCAAATATCGCCATAGTTATGTTCTCGCTCTATTTTATGTTAATTCTTAACAGGCATCTCTCACTCTTTCCTCCAGTTCTCCTTGCAATCAGCTTTTCTTTCAGACGAAATTCTCCAGGGTTAAGAGATCGTGGGGGCGGAGTTAGTGAGCGAGCGGCAACCTATTGCTATTGATTAAGTTCCAAAAGCCCCGGGGGGCAATAAGGCTACTCCGGGGGGGGGCTTGCCCCCCCGGAGTCTTACCTGAAACGAACACTGCTTGCAATGCTTGCTGGTCTTCAGTATCATCTAGTGTCTGATGAGATTGCAGTGCAATGTTGTGAAGCACACAGCAATCGTTAAACTTTTTCGCCGCAACTCTGGGTTTATAGTGTAGCTTCCTATCCACTAACAAACGTCTGAAAAATTAAACACGTTTCAATACTAGCATATAATAAATATGAATACCTTTGTTGTTCCAACACATCGTTCCACAACATTTTTGGCGCTTAAATTTTTCTCATTATAGTATCTTCTGGTTTTTGTCTCCTGTGGAACAATTTGTGCCTTTTTATGACGACGTTGACTTTTGGCGTAAAATATCTTTCAAATTTATCTACCAGGTCTTTAGATGTAACAGTTTCGTTTTCGAGATTAAATGAGTAAAATAATAAAAAACATTTCTTTTGTCGCGCTCGAATTCAAGGTCACTCGCTCGAAAATAAATATTTAATGATGTTATAAAGTTCTTCCATGCGAGCGGCATGTTGTTGGTTATTTTAAGATGGGGTGGCGTTAGATTAATACCCATACCTGTGCTTTGCAATTTCTTTTCGTCCTTCTCCGTCGCCATTTTGTCACATATGTAGGATTCATGGCCTATGTTGAGGGTATTTGATATTTTATAAAGGAATTCCTGCAAAAAATGGAAACACAGTACTCACTTTAATAATGCTTGTATTATCTACATTTAGACACTTCTTTACACAACCGTTGCCTCCGACGCCAAGTAATCGACTGCCCTTCTGAGTCATGACATTCTCTTTTAAGTCTTTTCCTGATCACTTGAAAACAGCTACAAGCGGGTGCCGCCATCTTGGCGGGCGATTACTTGGAGTCAATTGACATATAAATAATATCAATAGACTAGTTTAAAAGTAACAGATATTTTGATAATTTACTAATAATATTAGCATACATAAAATAGTTTTGATGACACTAGTTTAAATATAGCAGATATTTTGATAATTTACTAATTATTAACATACATAAAACAGTGTTGATGACAGTCGGCCATCTGAGAAAAAGTCGTATACATTCGCGAATCATAATGAATTAGGTGCAAAAAAAAATAGCTAACAAACTTCCACTTAAGTAAGAAAATAGAAAAATACAATAAATTCATGATAAATTTGTTAACCAGAACATTGTGCACAGCATTCACATAGTCCAGATCGATTTTTCACTTTGTAAGTAGACAAAAATTTACACAAAGATAAATTTAACATCATTAATTTGTATGTTTTCCGTTATTACAACAAATCCATTAAAGTTAATCAACGGTTGATTTAATTATAAAGAAAAAACAATTTTATATCCTGATTACCCGGCAACAGGCCTCAAAATATCCTGAATACCGTGTAAACAGGCCTCAGTTTGTCCTGAATACACGGCAACAGGCCCCATATATTGTCCTGAATACCGTGCAACAGGCCCCAGTTTGTCCTGAATACCCGGCAACAGGCCCCAAATTGTCCTGAATACCGTGCAACAGGCCCCAGTTAGTCCTGAATATCTAGTAATAGGCCCCAAATCGTCCTGAATACCTTGCAACCAGCTCCATGTAATGCAATAATTAATAATAAATTCAATTCACACAAGCAATTTTGTGTATATAACTGTAAGTAAATTGTTAATATGTAAGTAACATAGATTATGTAATAAATATTTAGCTGTGTTTGCTCTATCAGTGAGAAAATAATTGTAAATACTACCCAGAATTATTAGAAGCCTCGTCGTCGGACTCACTGGAGGTTACCATTTCACTGACATATGGCCTATTAAAATTAAGCCATGGTTTAATTTTATCTGTGGCTACAATAGTTGTGTAGCGTCTACCTTTCTTTTGAGTTAGTGGAGTATCCTCTACTGCAAAGCGGTCATAGTTAAGTATAGCTGTTATTCTAAATGGACCTTGGTACTTTGGCACAAGCTTCTTGCTCTGGCCTGTCTAAGCTATTTGACGTTCTATTCTCACCAAATCTCCAGCTTGATATTTTGAAGGTTGGCAGCGGTGTTTGTCAAAGTTTCCTTTTTGTTGTAGCTGACACTCTTCGATATGGGCGTTAATTTCGCGCCTCATATCTTCCCGGTTGGTGTCTAAACCATTTGCTGTGATACTTACAGTATCGTTAGATAGTTCAGAGACTACTTTGCTCTCAGTAGATCCTGTTAGCCTAAGACCAAAGAGAGCCTCAGCAGGTGTGCGGTCAATGCCTTTATTTAAGGTATTATTCATAACCCACTGGATATCAGGTAGGTGATCGTCCCATTTGTTATCAGCTGTACCAGTAGATTTAGCTGTTAAAGCATCAACTATTACTTTATTGTAACGTTCCACCTGTCCGTTTGCTCTTGGGGTAGCGACAGCATTTAATACGTGTTTGATACCTTTGTCACACATAAACCTTTAGAGCACTAGTAAATGAGGTTCCGCGATCAGATATAAGCCTACGTGGTACACCAAATATACCAAAGTACTCTTTGAGGACCCTTATGGACGTGTGAGATTTGGTATTCTTTACTGGCTTGAGGTATAAATGTATCGAGTGTAAGCACCTACCACAACAAGAATATGCATGTTACCTCTGCCAGTACGAACAAAAGGTGAGAGTGAGTTACGGTTATTGGTTTTTTTTGTAACTTTATAAAATGATTGGCTCACTTACCTTTGTCTCCGTATCAAGGCCATCAGATTAACGGTCATATAAGTACTAATCTCTTCAATTAGAGGCTTGGCAACGTTTTTGGAGAGTCTGTATGTTTTTATAAATTCGCGGTCAGTAAGATTAAAAGCATTGTTAGTGTTTCTTGATTTTAAATTTCTTCTTTTGACCGTTCCGACGTCAATCTCGTGTGCAAGTTCAACTAAATTCATGATAAACATCATTATTTTCAATTACTAAAGAAAACAGCCAAGGAACAATCCACAAAAAGTATCAATTTGTAAGCTTATCTTAAACCGTTATTATGACAGCTAGAGCCCTTGTGTTACGTTTCGGTTCGACTGAGTTTCAATTCACACATGTGTCAAAATGTTAGCTGAATAGCAGCCAGCGTATCGTTCAACTTCTACCGAGATACCAGAATGGAAATGTAATAATTTTCAAACGAACGTTGGCTTCAGCTTCAGCTGAACCGTAACTTTAGCTGGATTCTTTGTACAAATAGCAGAATAAGAAAACGCCTAAAGACATCGTTCAGCTGCGGTTCGATTTCGATCGGAACACAATTTAGAAGAATTTATGCTTGATTTATTTTTCTTGTGTGTTTGTGGAGCTATATTTGGACCTTTATTTTTATTCTCCTCTGGTGATAAGTATCTTTTATTATTTTTATTGCTTTGTACATTAGGTTGATTGTCTTTTTTGTCCAAGATTACTAAACTATCGTATTTAATTATAGCCTTACGCCCGAATACTGAAACGCCACTTTAGTCCTTCTGCTTCATATTTTATAAGTTATATTTGAAGTTCTTTTCTTTTTTCGACCACTTTTGGCGGAAATTCTTCTTTTAAATAATACTAGTGCTGTACCACTGCGCAATATGGATGCGAAAGTAAAAACTTAGATACATAGCAAACTTGGGTTTATTGAATCTTCAAAATATATAATTTAAAGGGAATTATTGATCCCGCTGCAACATGATGTCGTTTCAAAGTTAAAGGGAAAAGTGAATGAATGCATGAACGAAATGCATTGCTGCAGATAATTAATTATAAATATAGATAACTTATTTTATTATTAAAAAATAAGAAAAGCCTAAATGGCACTTGTTCGAATCTCACAATTTGTGAGATTCGAACAAGTGCCATTTAGGCTTTTCTTATTTTTTAATAATAATAGTTTTTTTTCCTAAAGTCGACACCGTCACAGAAATAGTGCTAGGGTTCTCACTTCGTCTTCCAAACCTTTTTATAAATTCCATTTCAGACTTCTCACATGTAATTTTTATTTCCTTCAAATCAAATCAAATCAAATAATTTATTTGCCAAAATACATGAAAATTAGGATCTTAAAATTAATTGTTGGTACAATGTATGAATTATTATTATTGAATATATTTAATATTTTTTCTTCTAACTGTTGTAACTCCTCTCCGTTTCTTCTACGCTAAAAAGGACAATATTTTTACGCATATGTATAATTTATTTTAATACCTATATTTAATGTAACATACACACTATAATCTTTCTTATTAATATACTTATTTGCTACCTCACTCATGATGGAGAGAAATTGAGCAAACAACTCCTGCCATATTGCTTGTTGTTGCAGCTCAATTTCTCTCAATCGGATCCTCTCTTTTTCTATCTCCTGCACATGCCTCTCCTTTTCCATTTGAAACGTCCGCTAGTCAGTGTCGGCTCTGGAGAACTGGATTCTCGCTAATTCTGACTGAGTGGCAAGACGAGATGTTCGCGGGGAACGAGAATAAGCCCTGTCCGAACGTCTACGGGCAGTTTCGATGATAAGGAGCTCTAGGAGTTCTTTCCAGAAGGAAAGCATCTGTGAAGCGGACAGAAATATTTAAAATATACTGTAACTGTTTTTTCTCTTTATTAATTTAATAAAGAGAAAAAACAGTTTGCATTATAAAAACATACATCCAACGAACCGAGACCTCGGCTGTTCGCAGAAAACAATAGGAACTTAAAACGTGTCTTGTAATAATCGGCAGTCAGTAATAAACTTACGAAATTCAACTTGCTCGACCACTACAGTAGGCAGAGGTTCTGATGGTACCTCATTTGAAGGATTATCCTGTAGATATGAAAACTGTATTAGCCATATATACCTAGATTATATAAGGTAGATTTTCAGCACCAATTTTAGTTTAACATACATGGTAATTGTGGTTAGCTCATGCATATCATATTAGAGTTCTCATGCTTTTATTTTAGACACACAAATAAATATAGTTGGGATAAATAAATAAAATGAATTAAGAAAGAAAAAATAAATGAAAATAACAACTTGATCCAAGCCAATTTTCACCACTCCTACTATCCCCATAGCCGCCTGTGGGCCAAAAATATTAAAAACTCTCAGTTCTATCTCATTTAGTTTACTTTTTGACGCTGGCCCACCACCCGTTCCTATGGCATCTCGGTGAGCTCGAGCTGCCTTTCTTTTAGTGTTATTCTTTCGGTCACTCCATACCTTAGCAACATGCAATGGATAGACATAAATGAAGTATGTAAAGAAAAATTGTTAATATGCATGTAAGATAGACCAATAAGTACCTATGGTTATGGCTAATACAATTCGATCAAAAATCATAATTTGCTCGAAAGTAATACAAGAGTTAATGTTTCATCTAGTACAATCATAAATAATGATCATAATCCAAAATGTCAATAGTGAGTAATGAAAAGTGACAAAAAGCATGCATATGCTTCAAAAAAAAAATCAACCAGTCCCAAGAACCTATTATAGAAAAAAAATGTCAAGTGGTCCAAAAAATTTCCTTTCTTTTTTTCACCTTTTCTGGTATACCTTTCTCCATTTCTCGGCTGTTTTTTGGTGACGGTATAAAATACAATAATACGTCATTATTGTTGAATAGCAATTATACATACTCAAAGATACTTTAGGCTCGATAGCTCAGTGGTCTTAAAATTGACAGAAAACAAATAACTTTCCCCAAAAACAAAACTTGGCCTACTCACCCGCCTCTCGCTCCAGATTCCAGCTCTGTCCCGGGACTTCTTGGTAAGCCTCCTGGCTCCTATGATGCACGAGCACAGTTTTGGTGGTTCTCAGTAGTAATTTTTGAATTTTCTTAGCTTTTTATGTTTTATTGTAACGGAGCGCATTCACTCGCACTCGTTTTGTAAAAGTAAGATTTTAGTTCGCGCCGCTCGCCTGAGGTGGCGCGGGCGTCGCAAGATGGCGATTTGGCGGGAGTTTTGAATTTTGAATCGGGCCAAGTCCCTACATTCCCCCCACAGATATCCGCCAATTACAATTCCAGGAACAATTAAATTAACTGATACATTTTTAGAAAATGCAGGAGAATGAGCGCAAATTGCCTTCCTTCTATATTTCTACACCAATATTATAAACGCAGTAAAGTTTTTGAGTTTTATTGATACATACAATATCTGGAACAGCTGGTGCGATTCTAACAATTATTTCACTAATAGAAAGCTACATTATCCCATAATCGCTACATTTTATTCTGATTCCACGAGCGCGAAGACGCGAGCAGACGCTAGTTTCACAATATACGGCTGAACCTGAACAGTCAAACCTTTCTCTGAATAACGTGTTTACCTTTTGTCAATAGTTAATCTTAAGTAGCTAACATCCCTGTGCGCTCAATGAAACAATCCCTCGTTTTGATTAATTTCCATTTCTTTTTCAGTTTAGATGATTTAATGACATTTGTTGAAACTAAATGTCAAACATGTAGGTAGCGATATTTATGGACTCTTCTTCGGAGGCTGGAATAAAGAAAATATTGTTAAGTATATGTAATACCAAGATATTTTTTAATTGTGATTGGCATAGCAACTGGTATTGCCGCTTACCATCAGGCTCACTAAGATTTGTTTACCACATCATCTTACCATCAGGCTGTATAGAACGTAATCTAAAAGTATAATTTTAAAATTTCTAATATGTAGTAAGAATTTTGGACGAACGTGAAATATTTTGAGGTGTTGTTGGACGCGTTGAATAAAATACATGTGGTAGATTTGGGGGTTACAGATATCGATGGTGAACCTGGATGTTTGTTTTCAGACATGTTGTTGTTTTAATGTTAGTAGGACTAACTCTTCAGCGAGTGTCCGTCTGGGTTTGTACCACCGCTTTGCTCGTGAAGTTTGCAAGCAGTAGTAATGTGCAAGCATTACTGTGTTCCGGTTTGATGAGCAGAGTAGCCAGTGAAATTACTGGGCTTATGAGACTTGATAATGTCTCATGGTAGCGAGCGCACTGCTGCAATGTTCTGAGTGGCACTGCAATTTTTATGGCCCGGCATTATGCTTACCATCAGGAAAACGACCAGCTCGTCTCGCTATCAATTAGCATAGAAAAAAAATATGTTTATTTGCCCTATTTCGTAGTGTCTACATATACTCGTAACATGTGCTATTAACAGCTCAGGCGTCTAGAGTGAATAATATTTGGTTGAGTAGCACTCCACTATTGTTGGTTTATTTTAAAAGCCCTTAAAGGGTTTTTTGGCACATTCGCTACCAATTTTTTGTACATCAGGTATGATAGTCTCATTAATTCCATATATTTCTATCCGTTTACGATTTTCTTGAGCACATGACATTAGTTCTTCAAAATTAGATACATCACAGCCCCTTGCTACAGCGTTGTCACAATTGCGCTTTATACATCCACCAGGCACCAACTCCATCAGGTGCGCCCTTTCTCGCTATAGTGCCAAGTTAAAGTATCAACAGAAAGTTGATAAAAATGTAGCCATTTAATGGAACATTGTTTTATTTCTGTACTGTGTTGATGGACCATCACTTAAAATATGTAGATGTGTAAGTTAGTAAAGGACTCAGTTCTTTAATTAGTTTAACAACAGGATGCAAATGGGTACAAATCAAAATTAGATCATGGCATAAGTTTTCAGAAATTGTACAGATCGGTGGGCTTTTAATGTAATTTCCAAGAGGGTCTAATCTATTTTGTAATAAACAGAAGTGTGCAGTAGTTAATCCTAAGAAATCAGTATTATTCACCAGGTCAAGTTTGCTGTCTTCCAATACCACTTAAGAGTCCACTTGTGACACGTTTGTAAGGGAATATTTAGTACATTAAGTTTTACTAGCGTTAATTAGTAGATTATTAGCAGCAAACCATTCTGAGATTTTGTCAAGGTTATCATTTAATTCCTTTTGTTCACTGTCTTTCCTATCAGTTTTAAAAATGAGCGAAGTGGCATCAGGAAACAAAATTATGTCCAATGTTTTACTTTTAATGTATTTGTCGGAAACGGGCACTGAAAACTGAATATAAAACTGTACGAGTTTTATTATTTGTTTAGGTTTTCTTCATATAAACGAAAAGATTTGTGAACCGAATTTATTTTCGCAGCAACGTAAAGTACATGCTTCGAGGTCCGGGGAGGCGAGATGACTGGCCAGCACATGTCGCGGGCGCAGGGTGAAACCCAAAACCGCTATCGCTGCAAATGTCCGCGACATGTGTCCCTACAATCATCCCCTCTTACAAAAAAAATGAAACATACTAAGCATAAAACTTAAAATTATACAGGCTCCTATAAGAACACACAAGGCACACAGGAATGTGCCGCGTTGCAAAGTTGATCGCTTACCTACGTCCGCTCACTGGTATCGAATGACGCAAGCGACCACTAGGTATACATTAAATTACAAAGCTAAAATTTATAATTAGGTCACACAGAATATTACTTATTATTATGGAATGTTTATAACTTTACACCAAGTAGCTATTTAGTATGTTAAAACGAGTAAGTATAGTTAAGTTAACAATATTACAGTCAGAAATAAATTTTACTGTGAACTATCTGGATTTATTTTTTAACCCTGGGCACATATATTCACCTTATTGAAACACGCTATTTATTACAATTCTATAACTAATATCTTTGTTGCGCGTCTGATAATTTCTTTGAGAAATATCCTAATGGTAACCAAGTATCATCTAATTTCTGTTGAAGTACGGCACCCACGCACGTGTCCGATGCGTCGGTCATAAGAGCTAAAGGTGCGTCCCTACTGGGGTGAGACAATGTAGCGGCGCTATTAAGGCTTACCTTACACTGCTCAAAAGCTGCAATGCTTTTCTCGTTCCAGCAGATTTGCGTCTTATCCTTCTTTTTAGCATTGTGCAAAAACTTGTTAAGCTCCTCCTGGTATGCTACGGCGTGTGGGAGATATGATCTGTAAAAATTGAGCATTCCCAAAAAACGTCTTAATTGTTCTACTGTATTCGGCCTTGGATAATCTGTAATAGCCTTTACCTTTTCTGGTAAGGGTGTGATGCCATTTTCTGCAACCTCATACCCTAAAATTTCGACTTTTGACTGTCCAAAAACGCATTTACTGACATTAATAGTAATCCCTACTTCGTCTAATCTTTTACAGACTCTCCTCACGTGATCCCTATGAACTAACTCATTCTCCTAAGCTATCAAAATATCATCAATGAAGCAATAAAGTGCTGACTCACCACTTCCGTTGTCATTATCTATACGCTCGAGACCTTTTAATACGTAGTGGTCCATAAATCTTTGGAAAGTTTGCGCTGCATTACGTAATCCAAAACTCATTCGGGGAAATTCAAATAAACCAAAGGTTGTACAAATACCAGTTTTATCAATATCCTCTGTTGCTACGGGAATATTATGGTAAGCCCTATTTAAATCTAACCGTGAAAACCACTTCCGGTTTGGTAACATATAAGTGAAGTCCTGTAATCGTGGGATTGGTACCTATCTGGTTTAGTAATTGCGTTAAGTGCCCTATAATCTCCGCATGGACGTATCTGTCCGTCCTTCTTTGGTTTGGTCCGTCCTTCGTTACCTGGTCTAAAAATACCTAATTCTTGCATTTTTTTAAATTCTTTAACTTTCATATATCGGTCCGGTGGTAGTGGCCTTGGACGCGCACATACCGGTGGGCCGGTAGTAATTATGTGGTGACACACTGAATGATTCGATGTTTCCTTGAAAGAAAACGGTTTAGTAATACCTGAAAATTCCTCCAAAATATCGCGATAAGGATTGTCACTTTGTATACTCTTAATAGAGACTTCGTCGTACCTTATGATAGACCCATCCGCGCGTAAATCAGTTATACTATCTATAAGTCGCTTATTATATAAATCTACAACTAACTTATATTCTATGAAATCTGCACCCGAAATTGGCTGTTTAACATCACATATAATAAAGGTCCATTTTAATGATCGACGTAAACCTAAATCCAATTCTAGAGTTCTAACACCGTACGTTTTAATTTCCGTATTATTAGCGGCAAAAAGTTTGTAATCACGGATATTACTCTCACATTTAAAAAGACTTACCGGTAGTACCGAAACGTTAGCACCTGTGTCTACAAGAAAACGGGTCCTAGTCTTCCGATCCGTAATGCATAAACGATGGTTTCCAGCCGATGCTATGCAGTCTCCCACCGTAGCTGACTGCACGGCGCTTAGTTTTCCTGGTTTTTCCCGTTTCCAGATCTTCCCGAGGTGTCAGGTTGCTTCCAGTTGCATGGTTGTTCACACGTCCTCGCGCGGCCTCGATATCTATAGTGAAATCTGCAGAGCCAGTTTGGACTCTCCGGCGTTCTACGTGTTCCTCTTGATTGTGATCTCGACTGCGATCTTGATTGATTTCTGTTTCCTGAGTAACGCTCCCCCTGCTGCGTCCTCGAATCTCACTTATCTCCTGACGTAATTCTCTGAGTTGCAGAGTCATCTCCATCAACTGTCCTGCTAAATTGGCGGTTGGTGCAGCTGCAACAACTGCAACCTCGTGGGGATGTAGGTTCTCCATTATTTTGTCTGCCATTTCTGCCAAGCTTTCGAGCTTTGTGTCTTGGGCCACAGATAGGACTGCCTTGACTGCTCCTGGTAATCTAGAAATCCACAATCACCTCAATGCGTCTGTGGAGACTTGAGTGTTGCTGGCCAATTCTGACATTCTTCTGAGGAGTTGTGAAGGTCGCTGCGATCCAAGATCCATTTCCGAGACGAGCTTGTGGAATTGTCTTTCGGCGCTGTCTTCGTAGGCCGTAATTAAACGAGCTTTAATTTTGTCGTATTTATTGTCAGCTGGTGGTGACAAAATCAGGTCACAAACCTGCTGCAAGGCGTCCTTAGTCAGTTTCGCGCCGACCATGTTAAATTTGGCCAAATCGCCTTGTTTCTGGGGGTCCATAATAGATTCGAACTGCGCGAACCATAATCGCGGCATATCTTTCCAAAACTCTGGTATTTTCGAAGAAACGCTGATAGCGGCGAGTTCCGATGCGGGTGGCAGTTCAGTGCTCTTCGTAGGCACACTTAATGTTGTCGACTCTCGTCCCGCGGGCTCCATTATTCAGGTCATAAATTGTGTATATAAAAAAAATAATAAAACGCGATGTATAAAATGTTCGTATAAAAGAAAAGTTTCTCCTTAGTCTAACCCACCGAGCACGAACCTTCACAGTGGTCGGTGGGGAGTCACCTCACAGTTCGTTTTTTATTTGCCACTTGTACTTATGTCTGTTACTAACACTATCCACTTATACTGTCCTTTTTACCGTCACTGCACATTAAAAAAGTTTGTCGGGGTCACCATTGTAAGAGTTTTATTATTTGTTTAGGTTTTCTTCATATAAACGAAAAGATTTGTGAACCGAATTTATTTTCGCGGCAACGTAAAGTACATGCTTCGAGGTCCGGGGAGGCGAGATGACTGGCCAGCACATGTCACGGGCGCAGGGTGAAACCCAAAACCGCTATCGCTGCAAATGTCCGCGACATGTGTCCCTACAAAAACAATAAGAATAAGAAGTGGGTTTACATTTGGGGTTAGGTACATTTTATCCATTACCATCAGGCATAGCCAAGCAATTTCACTTCACGTGGGCGTAACTGTGGGAGATGTCGGTTAACCAAAGTGTACTGTCAATACTTAGTACTCTTGTAACCCGTACCCGGCTAAGAACGGGCACAAATAAAAGGTACAGAGTAGAAGAAGAAGAGGAAGAAAAGAAGAAAAGAAACAACGACCTTTGCCTTGACAGTTTTAGGTTTATTCTCTTATACACATCGTTAAATACAACTGTTTTAGCACTTACTACTAATTTGACCGAAATATGATGATAATGATGCTGATGATATACACAATTTTGTTGAGATTAATGATCTATGACAGAAACGGGATAAACACACGCTTATTCTAGGTATATATGGTACTTAGATTTAATGATACAAATCAAGGTAGTTCACCGATAAATGGACAACAAAAGTCTGGTTTATATTTGATAGAATTATGTCAAAAGAAATGGTATCCGGATGACGACGAAACTAACATGGCTTCGGATCGGTGTGACGCGAAATCGTCAGCCTCCGGTGTAGAGAACGTCAGCCTGGCCACACCCAAGCACGTGTGAGCTGCTCCTGGAAACATCCAGGGCGCAGTTTTAATACTCTGGGATTAGGAACTAGCTCCTGCCTAACCCTATCACGGCAAATAAAACATGGTTTTTACTAACCTTTTATTCCTTGTGTTAGTTGTTCAGCACGGCTGGTGATCCCTGGTCCTCGCTGCCCTTCGCCCCTGGTCAGGATCGCTGCGCCGGTCCGGGTTGCGTCTTCCCTCGGTAGGACTGGCCAAAAAACCGACCGTCCTCTGAAAATCAACAAGAAAGAACACTATATAGCCCGCCGGAACTACGCTGGACGTGAAGGACTCCGTAAAAGGTTCAGTAGGCGTACATACCTACACCGAAATTGGAAACACTTTTATAACTTGACTGGCCTCGTCGCCGTTCTCCGGTGGAATGTCGGTGCAGGAGCGTCCTCTGCTCGACATTGCAAGAGCCACCTTTCCCCTCGCGTCGCCTCGTTCCCCTGGAACCTTCTAGAACTTCTCGACGCAAATGGCCAAAACTAAGCAGAATAACTCGCCACGAGATGGTGTTCCATGCGAGAGTGACTCCTACTAAATGGACCGTAAAAATTATGTTGTCTCCTTAATAAAATATGGCCAGTGCCTGCAAACTGCATGCATATTTTTTCTGAAATAAAGACTGAAAAGCTGCTCTGAAATTGAGATAAAACCCCGCCTTGCAATCACGCCACCTATCGTGTTTTCCGCGAACTATTTAATCCACCGCGGTAGTCGGCTTCCAAAACGCGATGAACGCGGCCCGTCGACCACAGGTGGCGTCGCTGAATTTGTCGATCTTTTAAGACGATCAGGTTAAACTTGAGGTTAATTCTATTCCCGTTGCGTTCCAGGTACGCAGCAATAATTCCTGTAATTATTTATTGCTTCGTATCCACCTAAAATGCAGGCGCCACTGAAATTTCAATATGTTTATGACCCACCTGATGCTTTTTTTAGACGACCTCTGTCGGCGAGGCGTGGCACTAACAAGGACTGTTAACAAGTTACCTTTTATCTATTTCTTCAAAAGTTGCTGCTATTCCCTACTAGATTCAGTTTGTTGCACTGAATACGACACTATAGTGTGAAATGAAAGTTTTTACCTAGTTTTTAAATATTTTTATTATTATACTTGAGAATTGCAATTTTAACCCGTTACACTCTTAGCTTCGCTCGTTTACTCTAGTTAGCACTCAGTCATCGTCACTTAACAACAGGTTTTTGGGCATTCGCCCACAGGACCTCCCAACACCCCTTATAGTCCTGCCCATACCTCCGCAAGCCTCGCATAATGGGCTTGCTCAACAGCTGAAAGTTAATTAAAGGTTACACGCCGCAGCGACGCCCTCGTCGCCTCGTCCAGTCCACAAGCACACCGAACAGCGAACACGCAGCTCGCGGTGCTCCACGCGCCTCTCGCCCAGCAGAGCACTCCATCACGGGAACCAACCACGCAACGTAGCAGGCAGCACAGCAGGTGGAAGCAGGAGACGTCCGTTCGACTAAAGAGCCAACTCTAAGACAATACAACACTACCGAATACCTCCAGCTATAGGAGAAGTCCGTTTGGCTTGAGAGCCGAGACCTAAGAGATCTAGACACTATCACGCTACCGACTATATACCTCGTAACTTTGACAACCTCTGACAGCGTGTCAATATGACACTGCTCTGACAGCATGCTAACATGACAGTTCAATGTCACACGTTGATGCCATTACACGGGATCTACAACCAAACACTACCACAGACTATCTAAATACGGCTGTCTACGACATATTTAATACATTTGTTAGTGGGAGGACTAACTCTTCTGCGAGTGTCCGTCTGGGTTGTTACCACCGCTTTGCTCGTGAAGTCTGCCGCCAAGCAGGAGTGTGCAAGCATTGCTGTGTTCCGGTTTGATGAGCAGTTTCCAGTGAAATTACTGGGCTTATGAGACCTAATACCTAATGTCTCAGGGTAACGAGCGCATTGCAGTGCCGCGCAGGCCTTTGTGTTGCAAAGTTCTGGGTGGCACTGCAATTGTTATGGGCCGGCATTATGCTTACCATCAGGCAAATGACCAGCTCGTCTCGTTACCAAATAACATAAAGAAAAAAAAAACATTTATAGTGATGTTCAGAGAATTATAGCCGTGGTCATATGCCACTGCCCTAAAGTTTAAGCATGCTTACGAACAACATACCGACAAACTCACTTTCGTATACATACGAAATTGTTTGTCGGTATGTTGATTTATCGGTTTGTTGGTGGGTTAAGCGTGGTATGTGTAACGTGACCATACGTCCCGCTTTAGGCGGGACGGTCCCGCTTTCAGGCTGTCTGTCCTGCTTTCCCCAGCGAGGAAAACAACAAAGAAGTGATAATACCGCCGACGTTACGTGTGAAAAGTGCCGTACTGATTTTAGTGTTGGACATGGTGGTGCCAGTGACGTTGAAAAACATTTAAAGTCAGAAAAACACAGGCTATCCGATCAAGCTGCTGCTTCAAGCTCGTCAATGCTTACTTTTTATAAAAGAACCGA
This sequence comes from Crocallis elinguaria, assembly GCA_907269065.1. Taxonomy (NCBI): domain Eukaryota; kingdom Metazoa; phylum Arthropoda; class Insecta; order Lepidoptera; family Geometridae; genus Crocallis; species Crocallis elinguaria. The sequence continues at coordinate 10,141,104 of OU026076.1, forward strand.
TTCGCCGACCTCCAAAGATTTGGACATAGCTGCAGCTGAGGGTACGTGGGCGTTTCACACCATGCAACATAATCCCAGCTTTCGCTCATTTAATTCAAGCATGTTTTGAGCAAAAATTTAGAGCTATTGTTGTCAATGTGCTGCATAACTTTATTAACAGATGCTTCAAACCATGGCTCAATAAAATTATTCGCAATTTTGATTCGCTACTTTTAACCATGCGAAGGCGTAAAAGTCAAGGTTTTAGAGTTTCCGGAGCAGCCAGGCGAAACATCGGATATAATTGTTTATTATTTGAAGGAAGTAATGTCTTGTAATGACTTGAATAAAAAAATTGTGGCATTTTGTGGAGATAACACAAAAAAATAATTTAGGAGGAAGGAATAGGAAGGGGATTAATAATGTTTACCGCAAAATTGAACCAATCATTCGGAAAACAGCTCATTGGTATTGGATGTGGAGCGCACATAGTCCACAATGCGATCAAAACTGCCGCTAATTGTCTTCCTGTGACTTTGAATGCATCATTGTGAAAATTTATTCATTCTTCTACACCTACAGTCTTCGAGTAGAAGCTTTGAAAGAGTTTTGTGATTCAACTGACACAGAGTTCCGCTATCCACTGTCTACCGAGCAAAGCAGTTTTACAATTTTTGATAATATACAAATCTAATTTATTTACATCGTTTTTGTACTTAACATTAGGTCTTATACATCCGACGGGGTGCACTACTTCCCCTGTGTAATACTGTAACACTAATTTAGAACTATACATAGGTAAATCCCTAAACTCTTTTTGGTATGTATCATAACTTATACATGACACGGCGCTGCCCGTTTCGCATTACATATCAACCACTTTGTTATTTACATTTGATGATATTAGAATAGGCTTACACTGACTAACGTTTAACTGATTCAAATAAGTACTAATTACCTCTTCACTTTCGTCACTATCTATTTCTCTCAAGCGGTCGCTACTGGCCGCCTCCACGCAGTGCTGGTTGGTAACATTGGGACACACGCGACGTAGATATCCCATCTTTTTGCCGGCGCGACAAACGTATTTCGCGAACCTGCAGCTCGCAACCTGATGTGCTCCGTCCACCACAGGCCCGACATTGCAGCCGCTGAGCGCGTCCTTTCACCCCGGCCGGCGCTTGTGCCATGACTGTTGTCTCTGAGGGCCTCCACTACGCTCCTCTCTGACCGCCATCTCGAGTTTGTCCCCCACCATAACGTCCACCCATTTTGGTTCCCGGGGCCAGCTGGCTGCGGCGCCATTTTACGTTGGATGACACGCTTTGACATTCTGCGATTGTCGTAACACTGGACAACCTTCCACGACCGCCGCATCCTTTTCGGCCGCCTCTAAACTAACCGCCAGAGTATTTGCCCGAGCGAAATTAAGGTCACTTTCTGCAAACAATCGCTGCCGAATCGTCCACACATCATCTGATCACGCAAATTTTCTTCTAGGCCGCCCTGGAATGCACACGTTTTCGACATCTTCTTAAGATCTGCCACATACTCTGCTATCTTCTCGCCACTCTTCTGCACTCTCTGCCTAAATTTATATCTCTGCCAGCTCACTCGGCTGAGGTTGTAGATGATGCTCCATGATTTCAACTATCTGTTGGAAAGTTTTTGCCTATGGTTTCGTGGGTGTGCATAAATTAACCAATTCGTGGGTGTGCAATGCATACTGTGCATATATTAACCAAAAGTTCATAACTTTCTGCACCCATAACCGTGATTAACGTTGGCTCCCGTATCTCACTTTTTACATCATTCACAATGAAATATTGTTCAAGACGTTCGTTGTACAGCATCCAGTCGTCTTTGTGAATGTCAAATTCTTCTTCTTTTCGTATTTCTTCGTTCTTTTTTGAAAATTCATCTTCATCATCACAGCTCGAACCAACATCCAAATCTGAGACAGATGAGTCTGCTTCTCTTATTTCAGCCAAGGGCTCTCTTGGAGGAATAGATCGTGGAGACCTTCTCTGGATCTGAAGCTGTGCGCTAGCAGCCAGCTTATTGGCAGATTGGTTAAGGTTGCCCATCATATATCTGAACATCTCCGTCTGCTTAGAGATAACAGTAGCAAGAAAATTATTCCCACTTTCCCGTCCTTGATTTTCATAATTATCAGAATAATCACTGGGCTGTCTAAGAGGCGTCTCTAGCGCTCTGCGTCGCTTAGCTTGATTAGAACATACAGATGGAGTGGTTCTATTCGGCGTCTGACTATTATGTCGTAGTGCCTTGTCTGCGTCTTCACGCGACAGGAGATGAGGCTTCATCTTTCTAACAGAATTCCAAGAATGAGTCCCCATTGTCGCCACGAATACGAACTTCCATGGCATGTGGTGCATAAATAAATGCTCTGGTGCACGCCCAACCCATCAATTTGCATTTTAAGTCTGCGATACGTCTTTTCTGATAGTTCTGTCATGCCAAATGCGTGCGATTTCTAGTGTAGGTAAGCGTATCGAAGCTTGTTAATTAATTTTGGTTCTGGACGATCACCTAAGAGAGCGGTTGGGTGATTGATCCTGGACTTACCACTCCTTCCAGTGCTCTTGCATAAATGGGGCCACGGCATCTTCTATTCGTATAATCACGGCTGTATTTTCCTCTCCCGATACAACGAACAATTCTCCAATAGAAGACATTTACCTAAAACAAGATAAAATTGTTCATAAGTCTGTTGTGGAGCCATAATGAGCGTGCCACTCGATAGAACTGAACGAAAAGTCGAATGGGCCGACGGATCAAATAAGCCGACGCGTCCAATCGGCCGACCGATCGAATGAGCAGACGGGTTAAATGGGCCGACGTATCAAATGAGCCGACGGGTCGAATGTGCTGACGGCTCGAATGACCCGACGGATCGGGCAAGCCGACGGACTGATTAAGCCGACGGATAGATCGAGTTGACGAGTCAAATAACCCTCGGGTGTCCTCTGTTACCACCTGACAGTCCATTCTGCAAAGTATAAAATAATTTTGTGTAATTATATGAGCCTCCCACAGGGCAAAGGCCTGCCCTTTATCTTTGTCCTTTACAGCGTGGTAGCTGTTTCAGTAAAAAATAAATGTACTTATAAAATGTAGAACTGCAGAAAAATAAAAGGTGGTAGTGCAACTCACATTACATAGTTAGAACCGGGCTTTCAGGGGCTACAGGCACAGGGATTACTTCATCTTGCTATACGTGCAACAAAAACCATGCAGTGAGATACGTAAAGAAGGTAAAAAAAATAACAGAACAACATTCCATTAGAAGAAAAAAAAGATAGCTCCACAATCCCCTCCCTTATGTCAAACCAACCTCAGACACAGCCATTCCAAATCCCAGTTTTCCAGTAATATTTGATGAGTGAATTGAAGCAAAGCAGATGAAACATTATTTTATATATAAATGTTCACTTTCAGTTCAGTTATGGCAATGGGTCCCCAACATCTCGACCCAATACATTATAAAGTCTCTCTTGAAAGGTCGATAATATATATTTTGTTAGCCAAAGACATCGGGATTCCACGGCCATATTCCAGTGCTTCTAAATCTTTCTACTCCACAAATTGCCTTGTAGAATGCAGGCGAGACAATCGAAGCCACCTGGAACATTGTAATGGCTCTACCTGGGTGGCTCCTGAGCCATTTTTCACATTTGGTAGCATAATACTTTTTTAAAGCTCCGTGAAAACCCGTCTAGGGGCTGCATCTTGTGGTTGCTGTGAGGAGGCAATGTCAAGGCCATTATATTGTTTTTACGGTAAAATTCTAAAGCTTTCATTGAGCAATGGTGCGTGTGATTGTCAAATATCAGTAAGAGGGGATAGTCTGCCGATGGCCTCGCATGATCTTTGAAATGTGAAACCCAATCTATGAAAACATCTCCATTGATAAAACTGGAATCAGAAATCATTCCGATTGATCCAGCTGGAGCACCATCTATCAGCAATGGTTTCTTTCTTTTCTGTCCGAATATAAAAGCCAGAGGAATAAAGTAAGTTGTGGCAGAAACAGCGTTGACCATCGTGACATTGGTGCCTCTCTCTGCACTAGACGGACACTGCACTGCACTAGACTTTAGAGTCGTCGACTCGCGGAGCATTGCCAAATATCCCAAAATAGCATAGTTCTTTGGCCTACATATAGATCAAAAACCGACACCTCCAAACAACAACAATCGGGTTGGAAACTTTTACAAAACGAAAATAGTCGAAATTTAGATCCAGTCTACTGGGTCTCTAGATACAATAATCAATGGAAAGGCGAAAGCTATTAATTCAGACTATCTATTTTTATTACCACTTACGACAAACCAAAACCAGCTACACGAGCCGTGATCGCTGGCTGGGTGAAAAGCCTCCTTAAAGAAGCATACACTGAAGCCATGCCTGGCAGCCTTCGATCAGCAGTCGCATCAATAAACTGAATAGAAAACATCAAATTCAACGACATATTGGCAAGAGGAAATTGGGAATCACCCAATACTTTCAAAAAGTTTTATCGCAGGGAAATCTTGCCCTCTAATGTAAACTCAAATCAATCGCGACATGCTTTGAGCCTATTAGCTAAAACCTAATTGTAACTTTATCAAATGATACTTTGCCATTCTTTAAACTTTGCTATACATACCTATCGTTGATTTAGTACTATAAGAAACGATAAATTACTTAAAAGTATCGTTTCTATCAATATTATATACACTAGTAAAATAAAATCACATTGGCGTCACCATCACCACCAGGCGATAACAAACACATCTCTCATGTATTAATTAGGTTTCGAATAACGGTACAGTAGTTTAATAGTGATGTTTTACCTACAAATAAAACATTTATTAAACATACTTACCTTATTCGAAACCTAATACTTTAAATTTCTGCCTGGTGGCCATAACATGAGAAAACCAATGAAGCTAAGTTGCGCGCAGCGCTCTGCCGCGGTGGTGATGGTGGGGGGAGGCGCTAAGAGAGAGCGGAAGTCGACGCTGATTGGACGGCGGGACGACGGATACGAGCAGGGCCAATCACAGCACGGCTAGTACGGAACGATAATGAAGTACGCTACTCTCATGTATTAATTAGGTTTCGAATAAGGTAAGTATGTTTAATAAATGTTTTATTTGTAGGTAAAACATCACTATTAATTTTGCTTGCCTTGATTGTTCATGCAACCATTAAATTTTCCAATTTCTTCTTTCTTAGGTCTAAATCATCAACGTGAGTGTCCTACGAGGTCATTAAAATAGATATACCTACTCCAGTTTTCGTAACCTGTTACCGATTGGTAATTTCAGCGTATATTTAGTTATTAGGTTGTAACGAAGTGCAGGCTCCGCAGTCGTCACAACGGCGCGCGCGCCGGCCAGCAGCAAGTTTCACTGCCGCCCGCACCGCGCCGCCGCCACCCGCGGCACCGGGATACTAACTACAACCCAATCTGTGGCCAACCGGCATAGTGGAATCGACGCGCGTTCTATAAAAGGCGAAGCAACCGATGGAGCGGCAGCGACGTTCGGTGACGCTGTAGAGGTCCCGAGACCAACAGCACGGTCCTTCAAAACGAAAAAAAAAAAAAAAAATGGAGCGGCAGCACTCGATCTGAGGGCTCACGGTAGGATGGCAGTGTGGACTGGGCTAACCGATTCGTACCAGACCAAGCAACGGCTCTCCAGATCTTGTCGCTCACTGTAGGGCGAAAGCGCTGCTCTGCGGCCCGGGCGTGTCCGGGAAGCACGGCGCCTAGCCAAGGGAAATAGTCCGACGGCGAAGCTCTGCTCTGCGGCCTAAGCGCATTCGGGAAACACGGAGCTATCGCCAAGGAACGATAGTCAGGGGTGAAAGCCATTGCTTTGCGGCCTAGGCGTGTCCGGGAAGCACGGTGGTCTAACCAAGGGGGTAGTTAGTGGATAAACTACTGCTCTGCGGCCCGGGGATGAGTCCGGGAAGCACGGTGGTTTAGCCCAGGGGTTTCCAAGCAAGATTTAGAAGATACAAGCAAGGCTATTTGGATCCGGGTCCAATAGCATCGATGAAATAAAACCGAAGATAAAATAAGAACCCCTCCCCGTTACCCATGTATTTCTAGATGTAAGTTGCATGAATAAGGAACCTCTTGTGTAACCAGTCGTTTAACTAAGCAACACCGAATCCTCAGCTAGGAAATCTACCTACCCAACTGAGCTAGGCAGGTACACACGCCCCTCAGCGTACCTTCAGCACGCCAGGGGCACCCTCTATGTCAATGGGTCCTGGAGGACGACCCCTCCCAAGAAACTTCCCATTACAAGGTTACTAGGTAAAATAATTCAAAGTTATCAGGAACGATTAATGAAATCGCTTTCGGATCGATGGCGCTTGCTCAACCTATTGTTCTTATATAAGCTCGCGAATGGTTTACTGGACGCTCCAGAATTATTGTCGTCATTACAGTTTTCTGCGCCGATAAGACTACCGAGGGTATCTAGAATTAATTTATTGATAGAAATACAGTACAAATCTAACCTCGATAAGAATGCGCCGTTGAACCGACTAGCTAGATCTTACAACATTATCTCCAAAAGCGAAACCGTAGATTGTTTTGCTGGTGACATTAGCAAGTTTAGAAAAGCAATTAAATATCTATGATATAGTATTGTCTGTGATATTTTTATTGTTTTATATTATATTATTTCATATATATTTTATCAATTTATTTTTACAATTTTTCTTTTTATCAACTTATCTTTATAATTATTTTAGTTTTATTTGAATTATTCATTTATAGCTTATTATTTTTTAATATTTTTTTAAACATTATAGTACTCGCTCACCTATTTAATAAGCATGTAGTCTACATCTTTAATTGTAATAGCACTTAGTATGTAACAAAACATTGTTCTCTGTGTATTGTAATAGTTTATGTTGGTGTTCATTGAATAAATAAATTATCGCTTTATATGCACGGCTTTAGTGCCAAGTTGCTGCTACTTGAAACTTGTCAAAGTTTGAATATCTAGTTGTGCCCATAAATACAATATTTGCATTAGAAAATAATGAGTAGGTAGTTAGGGATTGCCCATTGAGCATTAATTGTGTTCATTGCTTTAACTTATCGTGTACTCGTACTAGGGTAAGCGCTCCAATGAATGAAACCTTAAGGAAATTTTCTACTTCAAAAATTAATAAAGCCTACTTTAGTAAATCTGGGAATAACTAATAGTATTTTAATACAATCTTTATTTATGTATGAACGACAACGTATATAAAGTTTCGCAAAATTTATTGTATTTTTTTAGATATTTAGCGATTTACTGAAAAAGATCCCCAAAAAATCAGTGAATGAACGATAATTTCCAGTTAAAGAATGGATTAAAACCCAGTTAATGAACAATCAATGTTTTATTAAATCAATAAGAGACACATAGACTTACCTTATTTTTGGCACAATAGGATTCAAGTTTTCTTAATATAAGTATAAAAAATTTAATCCAGTCTTGACACAACATACCCATCAGTAAATCTTCAACGAACATCAATATTTTTATTTATTCTAGTCGTACCCTTAATAAGTACATAACCTAATTAAAGAAGAAATGTATAAATTTACTTTAATTATGACTAACTAATCACAAAATTAAGATTTGGTTATATTATTATGATTATAGTTACCATTGCACTTAACAAGTAACCAAAATTAAGCTGTTTAGAATTTTCAGTTAGTAACAGCATTACAAATAAATTGTACAGTATAAAAAAGCCAGGTATATAAAATTTTAAAAGTTTGATCTCAAAAACCTATAAAAATACAGAATAAAAAACAACGACAACTTTATTATAAAATATAAGATTCCAACTAAATGTTTTCAATAAACAAATCCTTAATCAGTAAGGCTATCTAGCATAATGTTTAATTTTTATTCTATATCTTTGAACTTCAAGTTTGCAAAAGAAACTAATCCACGTCTAGAACAACTAGGTTCACTTAGCATACGCTTAATATCAACAGAATCCATCTGTAATATCAGATTTTTTCCTCAGAAAATCTATTTTACATTTTTGTTCTTCGTTATTTACCATAAGCACTTTTCCAACGAAGTGACGCATTCGTTTACCTGTCTTAAATTGCGCAATTACATATTTTCCACATAAATTATCAACATTTAATGGACAACATAATTCGTTATCGTTTGGTTTATTTTCATTGTCTTGCATATTAGCATATACTGTTATTATTTGAACAGTCAGCAATTGTTGTAATAACAAAATTTTGCTACTATATAAAATAATAAATTGCTACTATTATTGTTAGTATACCTAATTTCTGCAGTTTGTTTACCTCAAAATAAAGAGTAAAATATAACAAAAATAATATTCGGGCGCCAGAGGCAACTTACCACAGTTAAAACAAAATAAAAATTCCTCCGGTCGTCTAAGCCGCAGAGCAACAAACTTTTAATCTCGGGCTAGGGAGATATAAGAAACCTAATAATGTGTCATGGTATGTAATTTTGATCTCGTTGGGAGAAATATAACATTGATTTGACTAATGTGAACCGAAATGTATTGTAATTAATTAAATATATCTCAATCCGAATTTATGTTTTTACTGAATTTTGAATCTAATAAGAAATATTTGTTTTTAACACACTATTGAATCTAATTATCAAATCTAATAAGAGATAATTTTTGTACGCAAGATTGAACTTAATTTTTAAATCTAATAAGAAATATTTTGCAACGCAATATTGAATCTAACTATTAAATCTAATAAGAAATACTTTGCAACGCAATATTGAACGTCGGCGCATACTCTAACACAAGTAGCTTTATATCAACGCAACGTTAAATTAAGTTTTAACAAAAGAGTTAAGTATATAAATGTTAAGCTTAGCTGTCAAACGAGAGGAAATCTTCACAAATGTCCATCGACGCCACATCGCCACATCGTGCACGAACCAGGCTCAACCAAAATGAACTAGAACGAAGGCTCCAGTCATATTCATATAAGGTTATGGTAAGATTAAAAGCAGGAAAAAACTTGGGTAAAAAAAACGCCAAAGGCTGAAACAAACAGTCCATTGTTAACTTCAAGTTTTAAAGAAAAGTCATGTCGAGTTGGGCAATAAGTATAAATACGCACCGTTTTTTCCACAGAATAAAGAGCCCTACTCACACATCTGCCGCAGGGGCAATCTAGGGTGTAGGAGTGGGGATGACCCTTAATTGCATCCTTAATTGTGATGTGTGTAGGCATGCAGGGGCAATTTGGAGGATTGGCCCTGCGGTAGGGCGGCAGGGGCGCGAGACCATCCTTGATCCCTAAGCTTCGAGCAACGAAAGGGAAGGGAGTAGCCTTCGCGATGATCCGCCATTCAAATAGTTCTGGCATTTTTTGCGGGGGGAAATGGGCACACAAGCGCAAATCCGCACGCTTACATACAAAAAACAAAACTGTAATGACGACACTAACACATACAAAATGAAACAATACATCCACAAATCTTGCACACTTGCACTTATTTTTGTGTACGGATTACGGACATTGACAAGTTTCGACGTCAATACAATAGGGTTGGGACTCCGACGACACGGCAATATCGGTAAATTTCGGGGTTTACCATACCTTTCTATTATGTAGGAAGGAATTAAGGTAACGAACTAAAACATTGAAAGTATTAAAATATCGTCTTTATTAGCTAGTTAATTATTTATTTCTAGCATACAAACTCAAAATCAACCATATACCTTTTACAATTATAGAATGAACATAAATCTAGCAGCCTAGTTGTTCAGTGCAGGCATGACCTATGCGCTAATTCAGTATAAAATCGAATATACTAGAATTTAACAAGGTGAAATGATTGAAATAAAATTAAAAATATTTTACTATTATTATTTTAAGTTTTATTATTGAAGGTTATACTTATACGTACACCTGAACGTCGAACGAATAAGCCATCTTGATGTTTGACACTGGGTACGTCCATACATGTGTATGTCCATGTACCAAGTGCCCCAAATTCAAAATGCTTTGTTCATATAGGCCCCAAGAGAGTACTTATGAAGGTTAAAATAAATGACTCTAACAACGGGTCTCTGTAACGCTCGTCTACCCGAATCACAGACTAAAACTAATGCTGTCTTTATCAGAACATAATAAATGACAAAGACATCAACAGATCCAATCCGTGCTCAAAGTCAACGAACCTTCCAGAAACCCACCGTGCCCTTTCCAAATTGGTCAGTTGTAATTTTATGCACTGCAAATGCAGCGGAACTCAAACGACCCAAAAGGACATTAATGTGAGGACCCCACTGCATTTTGGAGTCAATATTTAAGCCTAAGAAAACAGTATTATTCACCAGGTCAAGATTGCTGCCTTCCAGTACAACGTTAGAGTCCACATGTGGAACGTTTGGAAGGCAAAATTTAATACATTTAGTTTTATTGGCATTGAGTAGTAGATTATTAGCAGCAAACTATTCTCAGATTTTGTCAAGGTTATCATTTAATTTCTTTAGTTCACTATCTGTGTAGTTTGTCTTTCCTAATAGTTTTAAAAATGAGGGAAGTGTCATCAGCAAACAAAACTATGTCTAATGGTATATGGTCTGTCATAAAGGGTAAGTCGTTTATATATACTAAAAAGAGAAAGGGGCCCAGTATTGATCCCTGCGGTACGCCTATCTTTACAGGAGAACCTCTATTGATGCCAATCTTCTGCTGTCTCTCTCTCAAGTAAAAATTTACAAGACCAAGAGCTGTTCCACGCACGCCGTAATGATGCAATTTTTTTAATAAGCGTTTGGTGGTCCACACAATCAAATTCGTTGGACAGGTCACAGAATACTCCAATAGCATCCTGTGAACTCTCCCAAGCTTCAAAAATGTGAGATATCAGTTTAGCTCCAGCATCGACTGTTGATCTACACTTCGTGAACCCAAACTGCTGGTCGCTCAATATTCTATACTCATTGAAATAAGAAAGTACCTGTTTTAAAATTATTTTTTCAAAAATTTTGCTAAGTGCTGGAAGTACAGAAACTGGTCTATAATTAGAGGGGGTGTTTTTACACCACCATCGGTTATCGGTATTGCGAGCGATGTGGCCTGCCCACTGCCAATTCAACTTGCTTACTTTGAGAGCTATGTCGGCAACTTTCGTTCTCCTGTGGTGCTCGTTGTGCAACTTTGAGCTTGCTGATGAGGCCAACAGTAAGAGACCACGTCTCAGTGCCATAAGTCATCACTGTCAACACACACGGTTGAAAATCTTGGTTTTCAAGCTCTGCGGTATTGTGGACGAAAAGATAGGTCGAAGCTTCCCGAACGCTGCCCAGCCGAGTTGGATTCTTCGTGCGACCTCTTTCTCGAAGTTGGTCCTACCTAATTGGACAGTCTGTCCTAGGTAGACATACTCGTCAACAACTTCGACAGTATCGTTCCCAACAATTGCCGGTATAGGTGGAATATGAACATTTGGCATGATTTTCGTCTTGTCCACGTTCATCTTAAGACCAACCTGTTGGGAAACTCTTCTGAAGTCGTTGAGCATGGTACCGAGATCCTCAAGCGATTCCGCCATTCTGACTATATCATCGGCAAAACGAAGGTTAGTGAATTGATGTACTCGCCATTTATGTTGATGCCTGATCCATTGTAGTCCAAGAGCTTAAAAACATCCTCCAATGCGTTTGTGAACAGTTTCGGAGAAATAACGTCTCACTGTCTCACGCCTCTTTGCAATGGGATTTGTTTCGTGCTCAGTCCTGTAGTCGGACTGACATGGCGGCATTGCTGTACAAATACTTCAACACTTCGATATACCTACAGTCAATCAGTCTGGTCTGAAATTAAAGCAACACATTCTCACAAAATAAGAAGAAGTTCATTGGTTTTTAAAATGAATTAATTTTCTGTATATATGGCGAATACATTTCTTGGGACCTGGTATTTTCATTAAAAAAGAAATTCTCGTGTCGGTGTATTTTTCCATGATTAATTTGGCAAGTTCCAAATTATGGTCTGTGAAATCATTTTCATAGGAATGATATGTAATGAATGGAAATAAATCTTTGCCTATGAATTTCTTCAACACTTTTGGCACAATTTCATTTGTGGTACAAGATCGGGTAGGTCTACTATCTTCCCCTAATCGCTGCTTTATCTCCTTCTCGCAAAATCGACATAAGCTTATTACTTCTTTTGAGGCATGTTTTAAATTGCCTCTGCTTTTTTGGTGTATTATACTGCTTTCATCAACTGGCCCAAGTAAACCTTTTATACAATGTACACACCAAAGAAACAGACAAACAAACATCAAAATATTATTCTAAATACTACAATGGTGGGCCTTATCGCTAAAAGCGATCTCTATCAGGAAACCTTTGAATGGATAGGATTTATTGAGACTGTTAAGAGGACGGCAGTGTGCTAACATTACAAAGCAAATTTCAAGGGATAATTTAATGTGTTGTTTGTATGTAGAGATAAAAATGGTGGGCCTTATCGCTGAAAGCGAACTTTACCTGGCAACTTTGAATAGATTTTATAAAAACCATTAGAGGAGTGTGCTGACATTACACTGCAATTTTGAAGATATATATTATATGATGTTTGTATGCAGCGCTAAACGTATCTAGGTATATTATGCACATAATACTCACCGACGTGAATAATATTTTTCTTTTGTTGGTTTTTTGACCCCGAGGTTCCATATCGATGAAGTTAAATAGTTGATCATCTGAGTCCTATAAAATGTAATACGTATTATTAATTCAAACATTTTAAGTCAAGGTCAGCTGCAAATAATTTCTTGGACCTATTACATGTTTACAAGTAGCTTATAAGTTATAAAATACCACATATAATACAGTAACGATCACTCTAATAATATAGACAAAAATATTTAAATACATATTTAGTATAGAGAAATACCTAAAATACCTATTAAAAATGTTTTATGGTGCAAATATATACTTACAGACATTTTTTGAGGGAGATGTGCACATCCTTTTTGTACGGAAACGTATAAATTAATAATTAAAATTTGATTTTATATTAATATTAAGTGAATATTTTAGTAATCAATAGAGTTCAAACTCGCACATATAAAACAAACATTCCTGTTTCTTTAAAAGGGATGGCAAGCCGAGAGCGAGTTGCGCTACAGAACTGCTGAGTATGTACAAAAGTCACACAGACATACTTAGATAGCTACACGTCACAGGCACATCATATTGATTGTTTTACAAACACATAGAAATCAATATTTAAACGTAAACGAACATAAAAAATATCATTGTGCTTCAGAGTTCCCGCAAGACGACTACGCGCTACTAAGTCTTTATACTACGTAAGTACCTTTAATTAATTTATAAAATTATTGAAAAGAAGAAAACTAACTGTACCTTCAATGTATTTTAATTAGGTATCTAAGTATATAATTATTTCCCATTTCAACACACACCTCCTTTCACATCCTTTTCTTGGAAGTTTTGCCCATGTATTGTTTTACTTATAATACCTGAATATAATTATAACGTACCATCACTTCATACGACATACCCTATATTGAATACCTATTCGAAAGTTGTTTAATCTAATTTTTTTTTTATTTTACAGTGAGCTCTGCGCGCACGAGTACTCATCATCAGCAGTATTACCACGAGTTCTGACTCGAGGGATCACAGAGACTGAAACTTAAATCAAAACATCACTTCTTTTTTTATGATGTAAGTATTCCTCTTATATATTCTCATTTAGTAAAGAAACAGAAAGCATGATACTATAAAATAGACGCATGTTTTCAGAATTAAACCATCCATTATAAATAATGTACCTATTTGTATAGTATTACTAATTATAATACATTAACTAGTGTACTTACTGATCTGATAATGTTTGTATCATTTTAATCCATCTTCTATTCATTACATCCACTATTTGAAAAGGAAACATAACAGTACCTAGTAGATAAAAAGTAATACTTTTAAAAATGTTTAGATAATTTTTCAAAATTAAATTAAAGCTTTTACTTTAATATAACGAGTTTTAACATATAATACAGAGAAAGTATAAAACTACATTTTAGACTATTTTATTAATGTATGTGTGTTTTGATTTTCAGGTCGAGCAATGCGAAGGTATTATTTCCTTCGGAAGACGAAACCTTATCAGTCGATCAACCATCTACTTCTTCGGGAAAGAAGAAAGGAAGCAAAAATAAACGCCATTCGACAACGAGCGAGAATCCGTTCATATCCACACTATTCTACTGTATTAAAAACTGAGGGCATGAGCTTTCCTCCTACGCCAAACGATTTCAAAACGTTTGAAAAGAACAATCCAAACATTAGTATTCATGTGTACGGCTTAGATAAAAAACACACAGTTACTGGACCTTTATACACATCTCAAGTGAGGAAAATTAATCACGTAAATTTGTTGTATATTGAAGAAAATGGCAAAGAGCACTATTGTTTAATTAAAGATTTAACAAAATTGACTCGTAAACAAGTCACTCAACACAAAGGTAAAGTATATCTATGTGAGTTATGCTTACAATATTTATCTAGCGATGTAAAGCTCACATCTCACAGTTGCTCTAATGTTCGAACGGAACTACCATCGTTGAACTCTTCTATTGAATTTAAGCATTATGATAGACAACAGAGAGTAAATTTTACGATTTATGCTGATTTTGAAAGTTTGCTTTTAAATCATTCTAAGGACATTTCTGAAAATACAAAGTTATACAAATTACATAAACCATCATGTTTTGCGTATTACATATGCTGTTCACATGATCCAGATTTAAATAAGTTGGTAACTTACAGAGGTGAGAATTGTGTAGAAGTATTTGTTGACTATCTCATTAGAGATGTGACAGAAATCGATGAGCTATTAAGGCAAAGAAAACCTCTTTCATCATTGACGATAGATCAAAAAATTGAATATAAAAACTCTAACAACTGTTATATATGTAAACGTTTACTTTTAGGAGATAAAGTGCGAGATCATGATCATATGACATCTCAATACAGAGGAGCAGCTCATTCTCATTGTAGTTTGATGTACAAGCTTCCTCACTTTGTACCAGTCATTTTTCACAACTTATCTGGTTATGACTCACATCTATTCATTGAAGAATTAGCTACACGCAGAGGTGATTTAAAGATCATACCAAAAACTAAAGAAAAATATATTTCGATAACAAAAATAATACCGGTAATTGGTAACAACAGTGACACAAATCGATCATCTTCGATTGAAATAAGATTCATTGACTCTTTTCACTTTCTATCTTCGAGTCTCGATAGTTTGAGTAAAAATCTGACAGAAAAAGACTTTCACCACTTTTCAAGAGAGTTTCCTGAAAACGAACAGTTTGACTTAGTAAAGAACAAAGGAGTTTACCCCTATGACTACATGGACTCCTGGTCCAAATATGATGAAAAATGTTTACCGCCTAAAGAATGTTTTTACAATACTTTGAAAGGAGAAGACATAACTGATAATGAATTTGCACGTGCGCATAATGTGTGGAAGAAGTTTAACATCCAATCTCTTGGTGAATACACTGAATTGTACTTAAAATGTGATATATGCGATTTCACAAACAGTAGAATCGACGACTTCACCACTAGAGTGGCAGACATTGAGAATCGGATAACTGGGATCGAGATGCTTCAGGAAACCGTGTTTACCTTAGAAAGTGAGATTGCATCACTCAAGTCACAACTATCCACCAGTGAGCAGCGGTCTCGCCTGAACAATGTGGAGATCAAAGGTGTCCCGCTTAATAAAAGATGAGAATCTTTTCTCTGTCATTCAAGCGATTGGCAGGGCTGCCAACTACAGCTTTCCTAAGGAACAAATCAACTATTTACATAGGGTTCCATTGCACGGCTCCAAGGAGAAGGCCATTGTTGTCAGCTTCATCAATCGCTACGTTAAGGAGGAGTTCGTGGCGTCGGCGCGAGCATGTAAGACCCTATCGGCGACTGATGTTGGGTTCCCCGGCGTGAGCCAACGGGTCTTCGTGAACGACCATTTGAACGCGGAGTCCAAAACCCTTCTCAATAAGGCCAAGTCTCTCGCGAAGGAACGGAAGTTTAGCTATGTATGGGTGAAGTATGGGAAGATTCATGTTCGAAGGAATGACGTCAGCCCAGCGTTCATTGTCAGTAGGGAAGTTGATTTAAACAAAATTACTTAAACTATTTTTACTTAATTATAATCTCTTCATGTGGTGCAATATAAGTAGTGTATTATTGGGCATTCTACCCCACCTTCGTTCGCTTTCGCTCACCTCCATTCGCTGCGCTCACTCCGGGCGGGGTAGAATACCCAATAATGTAAAGTCTGTTCATCCGTTACTAAAAGGTGGTTCCGACATTGATATCCGTCTGTTGTGACGAGAAGCTTTGGTTGATTAGTTTCTTATTAAATATCAAGGTATAATGCAAATTACTCATTTCTCTTCCGACTTTATAGTGGTTCGAACATGTTATTTATTAAACAACCTTATTCTTTACATATAAACCCAATTTGTGGATCTACTACTGAAAATACACATAGACATGCCAAGCTTCTGCCTAGCACTATTCGATGCATCATTTGTGGTCCATCAAACTGTGGCAAAACCAATTTGTTAATTGGTCTTCTATTACATGAACACGGGATAAACTTCTTGAATGTTTATATTTTCTCTAAAACTTTATTTCAACCTAAATATGTTTTCTTAGAAAATGTCTTAAACTTAGTACCTGAAATTAATTTCTATAAATTTAAAGAAAACGACAGCGTATTAAGTCCACAGAAAGCAAAGCCAAATTCAGTGATCATATTTGATGACGTTGCATGTGAAAAACAGAATAACATACGTGACTACTTTGCTACTGGAAGACACAAACAAATTGATTGTTTTTACTTAAACCAAACATATAGCAAGATTCCAAAACAACTTATTAGAGACAATGCTAACGTTATTGTTCTTTTTAAGCAAGATGACATAAACCTCAAACATGTGTACGATGAACATGTGAATACAGATATGACATGGAATCAGTTCCGTGAAATGTGTACTGAAGTCTGGAGCGTTCCTTTTAATTATTTAGTAATAAACAAAGATTGTGAAAAAAATAAAGGAGGTTACAGAAAAAACTTTGACACGTTTGTTATGTTAGATTAACTGGTACTTTTCATATATAAGATGATAAAAATTAATTTATATTCATTTACTTTTCCATCTTTGGCTGAAATAGGGCTCATAAACATATAGCTATGAATATTACTGAAAAAAAATTGAAAGAACAAATTGTAAAATCTGCAGACGCTGTTAAAAGAAAGGTAAAACTGATGCAAAATTTAAAATCAGACAATGAGATGGCTATCGAATCTGCATTAAAACCATTAACAGATCCTCTCAACAAGATGGTGTCAGCACGTATGTCGTCTAGTAGTGGTATGTTTACGGAGCCGTACATTAAGCGCAAAAAAATGAAAAACGTGCAACATAATGAGTCCGATGTTGAAGATGAACTTAATAAAAAAGATTCATGTATTGCTAATAATAGAAAGTCTGATCAAACTGTTAAGTACAATTCAAACGCTGAGTCAAGTGAATATAGTTCTGAAAGTGATGAAAAAGATTCCTCAAATATAAGTGCTTCATCGTTTAAATCTTTTGAACCAGACGATTTGTCATGGTATTTATCGGAAGAAGTGTTTAAAGATGTTCCTTTTGGTGCTCGATTAGAACGTGGCAAACTAAAAATGGGAACTTTAAATTTAAATATGATTGAAGATGAAATAATTTTGGGAGGACGGCGCTATAAAAAAACCCGTGGGATATATGAATTACTATTTAAAAAAACTCCTGATTTAACTAAATTAACAGAGGACGACAAACAGAACTATAAACAAATGTTAATTGATACCAACGCACACCGCCGCGATTATGATCCAAAAAACCAATCAAAAGCAACAAAGGTATAAAATACCTTAACATCATAAAACCATTTTTTAAGCTAACAAAAGATTATACAACAAGTACCGAAAGTCTTGTCAAAGGATCTGGATTACCAGTCATGAAAAAAGTTAATCCGAAAGTGGACTATATTTATTGGGATGATCCTAATGAATTGGTCGAAAGATTAAAATTATTGCTAGCTTCTCGTGACGCTGGAAACACTGGTTTAGATAATGAAATAATATCAATTATCGAAGAACTACATGAAAACGGTACCATCAACTGAATAAAAGTAAAGTACTACAAAAAAATAATCAGTTTTATTTTAACTGCCTATCAATCAATACCTCTACTGTTATGAATATAGATAAGTTTGGCAATCACGTGCATAAACGTTTGCGTTTATCTGAAGACCTGTTCAATAAATCTGCGGTAGCATTTGATGAACAAATGATTAAAAAAAGTTTTTATACCAAGCAGGAAATAGATGCAAAACTTAAACTAATCAAGAGCCAAATTAAGGTACTAATAAGTCAACATTTGAAAGAAAATCATACTGAATATCAGACAAAACATATTATTAAGCCAGTAATCAAATGAGCAAACAAGCGGTCGTCAATGAAATTCACAGGCAAGCACGCAAAAACTTTACTCGTCGCTGCGTGGTGATAAAAAATATTGATGAAACATGGCAAGCTGATCTAATAGATATACAAAACCTAAGTAACTTTAATTCAGGTTATAAATATATTCTAGTTGTAATTGATGCTTTCTCTAAATTTGGGTGGACCGTACCT
This sequence comes from Crocallis elinguaria, assembly GCA_907269065.1. NCBI lineage: Eukaryota > Metazoa > Arthropoda > Insecta > Lepidoptera > Geometridae > Crocallis > Crocallis elinguaria. The sequence goes on from OU026076.1 coordinate 10,159,876, forward strand.
GTGAAAACCAAAACAAAGTGTGAAGTAGCTCAAGCTTTAGAAAAAGTGTTTAACAAAGGTCGAATACCAGTTCATTTGCAAACAGATTTGGGAAAAGAATTTTATAATGATGTATTCAAAACCTTAATGAAAAAATATAATATTAATCACTACTCTACTTTCTCTGTTAAAAAAGCTTCAATTGTAGAAAGGTTCATAAGAACAATAAAAAACAAATTATATAAGTATTTTAATTTAGTTGGAAATATAAATGGAATGGAAAACCTTTGCAACAAATAATTGATAACTATAATAATACCGTGCATCGCACTATAAGATTTAAACCTAAAGATGTTAGCTCTTCAAATAGAAATACGGTATTATTAATTTAATATCTTAAAATCACAAAATAAGAATTCAATGAAGAAAGGGAAATTTCAAATTGGAGATCAAGTTCGTATCAGCAAGTACAAAGAACATTTTAAAAAAGGATATACGCCAAATTGGTCAACTGAACTGTTTACTATTGTAAAAATTAATACTACTAACCCTGTTACATATCATATAGAAGATCAACACAAACAAATTATACTGGGCACGTTTTATGAGCAAGAACTCCAAAAAACCAAACATCCTGGTATATACTTAATAGAAAAAGTTTTGAAACGAAAAGGTAATAAATTGTTTGTTAAATGGTTAGGAATTTCTGAAAATGAAAGCTCATGGATAAACAAAAATGCAATTACCTAAATGTATAAAAAGCTTATGTAATAAAAATATAATCATTATTGTTTAACCAATGGAAGGAGGCGGACTCATTAATAAAATTATAAACAATTTACCTTTTGAATTACATTTACCAGGATACAATTATTGTGGACCTGGTACTAGGTTAAGTGAACGATTATTGCGTGGTGACCGAGGAGTGAATGAATTGGATGAAGCTTGTAAACAGCACGACATTACATATTCAAATAAATCTAGTATAGAAGATCGACATAAAGCTGACTTGGAACTATATAACATGGCTAAAAGACGAATAAAATCAAAAGATGCTAGTTTAAGAGAAAAAGCTGCTTCATGGGTAGTAAAAAACGCTATGAAAACCAAATTAAAAATAGGAGCAGGTGTGAAGCCTTTTAAGTCAATAATTTCTAAAATACGTTCTGAACTAAAAAAAATAAATCCTAAAAATAATGAATCAGCTATTAAAATTGCGTATTCACTCGCAAAGAAATTATTTTCTAAAACTAAAGTTCGTATGCCTCGTGTGATACCTATTCCTAAGACCGGAGGAATATTACCATTGATACCCATATTTGTTGGATTATCGGCATTGGGTGCTTTGACTGGTGGTGCTGCAGGTGTTGCTAAAGCCGTGAACGACTATAAATCAGCCAAACAAAGTCTTCATGAATCTGAACGACACAATCAGGCTATGGAAGCGATAGCATTAGGAAAAGGATGTTATTTAAAACCATACAAAAAGGGTAGTGGTTTATATCTTAAAGCTCCAAAAAACTGATTACGAGGCTACCCAACCGCGCTTTAACCGATATAGATATTTTAGAACATGCTAGTAATATACCAAATTTCAGAGGTGTTTATATGAGAGATAGATTACCAAAGAAGCCTAAACGTATAGAATGTGGTATTATTAATCTAGATGATCATCAAAATCCAGGAACTCACTGGGTAGCCTACGTAAAAAATAATGATTACTGTGAGTATTTTGACAGCTTCGGTGATCTGAAACCACCGTTAGAATTACTTAAGTACTTAAATAATCGTGACGTATTTTATAATTATTGTAAATATCAAAGTTATGATACGGTGAATTGTGGTCATCTCTGTATCAAATATTTAAAAAGCTTTTGGAAATCGCATTTAAAGTAAAGAATTACTTATTAAGTATCAGTAACACGATGTCTTTTACGCTATCTATATCTAGTTCCACTGCAATTTCATTAACCAACTATTCACCAGCTTTAGAATTAAATGGTGAATACGAATGTGGTTTGTTATACTTTTCAACGTATAATTCCATACCTAATATAGATGGTGCTAATAACAAATTATACTATGGTGACAATGAAAGCATTGAAATACCAGAATGATCATATGAATTAAGCGATATAAGCGATTATTTACAATTGAATATGAAAGATTGTTCTTTCAAAATGAGTTGTAATAATAATACGTTAAAAACTTCCATCGTGTGTTCTAAAGACATACATTTTGAAAAGAGTCCGTTGCTTGCAAAAGTATTTGGATTTGACAGGAAGATACTCAAAGCAAATATAATAAACGAATCTTCGCATCCTGTCAGCATTCTATCAACAACTGTGCTGCGGATCGAATGTGATATCATAAGTGGATCGTATATCGACGGTAAACCCAGCCATATAATTCACGAATTTCCTCCAAACGTGCCTCCTGGTTATAGAATTATCGAAATACCAAAAAATATTATTTATTTTCCTATTAATCAAACTAGCATCAGCTCAATTACTATCAAAATATTAGATGCTACTAATAATTTAGTAAATTTACGAGGCGAAGACATACAGTTGTATTTTCATATTAGAAGAAAATGATTGACTTTAATAAAAGCACATCATCAATGGTAAATCACTCCATTTCAAAACGCAACATCAACAAAAGAAGACCTAAAGTAAAGCTGACAAAAGAAAATAAGGAGTTTCTAAAATTAATTGGATTATTAAAATGAGCATTCTTAATATAGCAGATTTTCCTCGCCTTGATAATACCATCGAGAGTATAGAATATCATTCATATAAACCATACGTCAATAGTTTTCGTGAAAATGATGAGATACGAATACCTATTAATCAGCAAGATCTATATGTATTACCTTCAGCAAGTACACTATATATTGAAGGAGTCGTGAGTGTTGTTAAGCGCGATACAAAAACGCCAGTAAGCAAAGTGCATTTTACTAACAATCCTGCATTATTTTTCTTTCAAGATATTCGATATGAGCTAAATGGAATAGAAATAGATAGAATAAAAAATGCGGGGTTTACTTTTACCATGAAATCTTTAATTTCAATGAGTGATAACGAATTAAAGATGTCAAAGTCTTGGGGGTGGGACATTAACGGAACCATAAATAACTGGGCAGGAAACTTTTCGGTGTCTATTCCTCTAAATAAAATACTTGGGTTCGCTGAAGACTATAACAAGATCATTATGAACTGCAAACATGAATTAATATTACTTAGGAGTAGCACAAATCTTAATTCTCTGAAATTAGAAGCTGGAGAAATAGTTAATGGAATTGACATTAAACACATTAATTGGCGCGTTCCACGTGTAAAAGTATCTGATCGTGAGCGGATTAATTTGCTCAAATATTTAGAAAAAGATCGCTCTATCAACATTTTATTTAGAAATTGGGATCTATATGAATACCCTGCTCTGCCAAAAACTACAAAACATACTTGGGCAATCAAAACAACTTCTCAAATAGAAAAACCACGATACGTGATTGTAGGTTTACAAACAAACCGTATTCGACAAGCTGATAAAGACATGTCACAGTTTGATCATTGTCAATTGCAAAACCTTAGAGTGTTCTTGAACTCATGTTACTTTCCTTATGAAAATCTAAATATCAAGTTTAATGACGATAACTACTCTTTAATATATGAGCGCTACGTTAGATTTCAACAGTCGTACTACGGTCGCCGTCCGGAGCCTTTATTGAGTTACGAAGAATTTAAAACCAAGGCTCCTCTATTCGTGATCGATTGTTCGCGACAAAACGAAACTCTGAAGACAGGACCGATTGATGTACGCATTGACCTTGAAGCAATTACGGAATTTCCAGATAACACAACAGCATTTTGTCTTATACTAAACGATTGTATTGTTGAATACAAGCCTTTAAGTAATACTGTTAAGAAGATATCATGAATCCTGGATGCATGATTGTTGATTTACAGGGATTTAAAGATTCCCAAAATAATTTCATCATGAAAGAGTTTGCACTGGCTACGCGGGATCACACCCAAGTGTTTTTAGTGAAACCACCCTATCCATACTCTCATTTGACAGATGTAGAAAAGAAACACGTTTACTGGATTGAAAAGCAACGGGGTATATTTTGGAGTGAAGGTTATATGAAATACAAAACGTTTTTATTATATATTATAAGACCGTTTTTATCAGGGAAAAATATTCTAGTTAAAGGAGCAGAAAAAGTCAAGTGGATGTACAACATAAGTCTGAATAACTGCAATGTTGTTGATATTGGAGAAAAAGGCTGTCCTAATTTTTTGCGTTTAAACAAACTTTATAGTGATGACAAGAGTGCGTATAACTGTGTATTTCATAAAAAGCAGTGTGCTTTAAGAAATGTTGTTTTAATAAAGACATGGTTTATTGATAATAATATGAGTATTTTTAAATTATTTGATGGTGATGACCAGGACATAGTTATAAAAAATAAAGATGATGTTAGTTCTAGCAATAATGACAATTCTAGCGATAAAGATTATGATTGGGTTGAAAGATGTTGTTGTTAGAATGTATAAGATTTAATTATGTAATATTTAGTTGTAGGTACGTAGGTATTGTCGTTAATATTAATATGTTTTTATTTTTAATTGTGTAATGATTGTTTTGAATTTAATAAATGTAATTTTTTAAAACTGTTTTTGTTTTGTATGTGTACTATTCCCTAACCTACATAAAATAAAACAGAGAGATAGTTTTAACATAGGTATTTATTTTCCCTTTCTTAAATAATATACTATTTACAAAACATTAAATTTTTAATTAACTTAATTTGTCATTGTTATGCTTTGACATAATTAATATTAGTTCATTAAAATATTTAATTACTTGTTTCTCTTATAACTACACAAAATAAATGTTATAATACAAAACATGTTTATTTTTCGATCTTAATTAATAATAAAATATTTACAGTACAAATCATATTTATTTTCTATCTTACTTAAAAATATAATATTCTTTATTAAACATCTTACTTATTTATCAATTATACAATTCTTCTGCCAATTTCTTAGATATTTTAGTTACTACATTTTCAGTAAGGTTCATTATTTCGTCTATAGGGTCCACAACCGAATATTGAACACGTATAGTTTCACAATTAGCATCTAACCTTTCATTATAATCGAAAATTTGAATTTTTATTTGACGATATCCTCTTTTTGGCGCCTTGCTAATTACGTATGAGAGAGAGTCTTTATTTTTACGTTTGGTGATTTTTACTGCCTTTTTCCCGCTTCCAACTGATTCAGCGGTGATGCGTTGCTCGTTTCTTTTGCCTCTTTCAAAGAACTCGTCCCAACCAGCCAAAGGATCTTGAGCATGGGGTAACCACATCGGATCAAGTTCTGAAGTCATAATTCTGAAAAAGAAAAAAGCCATTAATAATTTAAGTCAAATTTAATAATTTAGTCAATACAATAGAAACAAAAGAAAACATACTTACACTATATAGATGCTCGCCGAAGATTTATGTGTGGAAAATAAAAAGTATAATAATACTTTTAACTCTTGTAACAAGTGTGCTCTAGAACTGCAAGCGTGTAAATGAATTGATTTTGTAAAATCCTAAGAATACAGACAAGTACATGGCGGCGGTGATAGTATTGTGTTTCACATGAATTTCTGATGTGTTAACATACCAAGATTTAAACAGGAATCAACTTGTTAATAATATGACGCCATACTTGTTTTTATTAGGTGATTGTGAAATATAAACTGACACCTGCACAGAGACAAGAATAAACGTGTTGAAATGGTATAGGTACTAAAAGGAAATTTTAAATAAAAACTTGCATTGATCTTCACATTAAGATATTTAATTCAAATTAATTATAAGTAATTAGTACACAAAATAATTGTAAATATAACAAACTTAAATAGCACACAAAACAATTGGAAACATAACTAACTAATGTAGGTAGATATATTCACATTCTTATGATTGTTATAGTAAAGTTTTATAGATTAAGTATTGAGGTATGTCCCCAAGCAAGTGTACCTACTTTATCTTTAGCAATCAAACGCTTATCATCATTACTAGAAAGCGCAACTTTATTTACACTTCTTGTATATACCTCATGTTTTATAGATTTGAATAAAACATTTACTTTTCGAACAATATCACCTGTATATAAAGTGTTCTCATAGTCTGATTTGTCTAAATCACGCACTACGCAACCTCTTACGCCTTTAGCTTTTTTTATAGTACTGTCCATAGTTTTGACACAGTACAGTTTCGCGCGCAGACCTATAAATTCAGTTACTATTTTTCCTCCCATCTCGTCTTTGAATAATCCTGGCACTTTTTTATTTATAAGGGGCAGATCAAATTTATTTTTAGAGCTAAAATTACTCGTGTCGAAATACTCTAAGAATGAGTCTTTAACATCTTTATAAAAATCTTTGGTTTCTATATGGTATATGAAACTGTCCGTATCAGTGTAACACATAAATGTAAGCGGTTTTGATAGCGAGGTTGCATGACTGAATAGTGAAAGTCAATTTTTTTCTTCGTTATGTTCTGAAGATCATTCCACTCACTAACTTTACATTTACCCGTTTTTCATTATTTTCTAACGTTTTGCCGAAAATACTATTGTTGAGTAGTTTAAAGAAGTCTTGTTCAAACGTTGAATTGGCTTTTTGTCGCAAAGCCGTGTTAAAATCGATGTATTTTTTCAAAAAGGGCCTTTGTCTAAAAATAATCACGCGGTGTATTTTTTTCAAGACAAGCCCATTATTCATACAAGTTTTCAGATGAACATAATGTATGACATAAATGTATTTGTCGTATAAGTTGGGTACAAGCTTATTATACTTTCCTCCTGGAGGAATGCATTTTTCAGGACAGAATGGGAAATCGTTATGTTTGTGATGCAAATGTGCAGGATAGCTCAAGTCAACTTCAAGTATGAAACCATACTCAGCTTCATTTGGGATGTTTTTTACATTCAATACATCTATTTCAGATTGTTCTAAGAATCTAAAATCAGATATAGGCAATGGCTGACACATGCTAAATCCATACAAATTGTTACAATCAATGTAAGCAATGAAAGTATCTGGTTGTTGCTGATCATAATCATCTAGGTATTGGTTGTTGGCTTTAGCATGTCTGTGAGAACACATGCAAACACCACCTCGGATACCGCTTTGAATCATTCTCAGGATGTCTAAATTATCAATAAGCTCTAACTCCACATCAGTTTTCAAAAGCATTGCGTCAAAAGAGAGACTTGGTGCTGTGACATAAAAAGCAGGGTCAAACTGATAGTGCACTTTACAAGTTTTACTAAAATTTTCAAAAATATCTGTTAGTAAAAGTACATCAGTCTTTAAGTATAAATCGGTGTATTCACCTAAATTTTGTATGTCAAATGTTGACCATACTACTTGCGCATGTGTGAAATCTTTTTCAGATATATTTTCATTGGTAAGTGAACTATAAAACAGTTCCTTAGGCGGCAGATATTCCTCATCATAACGTTCCCATTTATCCATATACTCATATGGGTAAACCCCTTTACGCATGACTAACATTAATTCATTTTTATTCGAAAAATAACTAGCCATGTGTTTAAATTCATTTTCGTTTATAGTACAAGCTAATTTTTCTAAACTCGCGCCTAAAAATTTGAAAGAGTCTACGAAACGAAGTTGAACAAACTCGTCTTTCGAAACTGGAATGAATTTTGTGAAACATATATAGTTTTCTTTAGTTTTAGGGATTATTTTGATGGGCCCAGGAGCTTCTCCCAATTTTTTTATAAATAAATGACAATCATATCCTGACAAATTATGGAAAAAAATTGGTACAAATTTGGGCACCTGATAATGTAAATTACAGTAGCTGTGTGCCGCGCCACGATATTCTCCCGATATTACATGACAGTGATCTCTGACTTTATCTGAATATAAAAAGTGACCACATATATGACAATGAGTGGCCTTTTCAAAATGTTTTGCATCTTCTTCAGTGAAAACTATCGGAACACTTGTACTTAATATTTTATGAATTTCAGAGATGTCACGATAAATTGACTCAATAAATTTGGTGTCACAGTCAGGTCCCCGATAAGAAACATAGCGATTATAGCTATCGTCAACAGAACATACAATATGATACCCAAAAGCCGCAGGTACGTGACGTTGTAAAGTAGATGTATTTGTGAAATTAGATTGTTCTTGTTGATTATTATTTTTTTCTAACAAAGATTCGAAATCAGCATAAATAACAAAAGGAATATCTTGTTTGTGGTCGTAATTTTTAAATTTTAATACAGAACCTTTCTCTGGTAAAATTGTAACAACACCTCCGCATGAATGTTTCTTAAGGTCCGCGGTAGTATTGAAAAAAACTAAACAAGTATCGCAAAAATATAACTTTCCATGATGACTTGTTATTTGGCTTCTAACAAGTCTTGACAAATCTTTGATTAGACAATAGTGTGAAGAAGTATCATTTTCTAAAAATAACAAATGAATAGTTTTATCATCGGCCGTTATATGACTAGATTTATACAGAGGACCCGCTATAGAGCATTTATTTTTCAAACCGTAGATTATGAATTTAATTTTTGGGTTATTCTTTTCAAACCGTTGTATATCAGAAGTAGTAACAGGAAATTGCATTCCGTCTATATTCAAAACAGTTCGAAAATCAGGATAGGAAGAAACTCTCTCAGGATGTTTCTGTGCTGGATAAAGAGCTGCTGTGACGCACCACATGAAACAATAGTTATCGCTATTGTGTATATTTAGACATGCTTTTTTTATTTTTTATTTTTTTAGGCAATGCAATAAAGTTGGAGCCGCCCATTGGTTCATATTTATTGATGTTTATTTCCAAATGAGAGTTATTCAAAAAAGTCCACCCACTGTCCTGTCCCATGAACTCTTGTATTTTTTTATTTAAAACACCTATTGTGTTAGAAAAAATTGAATCAAAATCGTAATTGTTGCACAAAACAATGTTTTTGGTTCCAAATGATTTGATTTCTTGATTGTTATTCTTCAACATCAAAAACATTGAGTAAAGTTCGAAGTTAACTTTCAAACAAGTATGCTTTAACAGTGATTCAGTTATAAGCGCCTTTATTTTTTGACTAATAGAGTCGAAAAACATTTCTAAAGAGCTTTGTTCGCTATCCTCATGCGCTCTTATTCTATAAGTAGCCACACGAGAGCGGAATGCCGACGTCACAACATCAACACCATCGGAATGTATCACATTGTTGTCATTACATTTGTGTAAATTAGACCGTAGGTGTCCTATCCACGATGTACTCTTAACAGATAATCTACATAATGTGCAATACGGCATTTTGAAAACTATGACGAACTATAACTATAACAAATAAAGAACTTTGACTTTGACGTAAGAATGGTACTTATCTACATAATTAGTAATCTTCAATAAATCTTCTTTAGAACATAAGAATGAGAATCTATCTACCACTTAATAATCATTTATTCACAACATAAACTAAACTACTAAATAAAAGATGGATAATTAAAAAAAACTAATAATTTTCAATTAAAAATAAAATAAAACAAAACCTTATAAATAAAAAATAGCATAAAATGTTATATCTTATTTTACAGGTCTGACTCTGAATACGACAACTCACCAAAAAATCCACTTAAATTTCATTAAAAGTTATTTAAAACAAACAATATATTTATGAGTTAAAATTTAAATTATTTTTAAAAAACCAAAATCAATATGAAAAACATAAATTATTACATTTATTTGTTTGCTTCTTTATAAAACACAGACTCGCTGTCTTGGAAGCGCGTATGAGCCAATCCTATAAAACGCTGTATAGCGTCCCATTCGGATGTTTCGGGCTCAGTTTGTAGTTTTATATATGTTAACGCCTTCTTATACCGTTCTTCTGGCTTATACGCCAACCAGTCTTCTGTTTTATAGACTTTCAAGTCTATATAAAAATTACCGGTTAGATTGGCTGCACGCCTCACTTGGCCAGAAGAAACGCGAGTGGTGAAGCTGGAGGCAGAAGTGTTTGCTGTGGCTCGTTGTTTTGAGCCGCCAAGTTTCTCCTCCTCTTCTTTTATGATGGCGAAGAGATTTACTTTTCGCTTTTTAAATCTGTAATAAAAACACAAAAACATATATTAGAATTTGAACTTTAGCTATATGAGCTTTGAGGGCTTTTATTTCACACAATCGTTAACTTTAAAATCAGTTACGACTTACGAGTTAAAACTGTGCACTATACTAGACAATTAGCCGAGTACTGACTATCACGATATCGTTATCGAAATAAAAACTTTAAGATGTATGAATGTGATCTCTACTACATGATACAACGAATAAAATTGTACAAGAGATACCAAAAGAATTGCTAAAATAATCTGTATTTTGAGGCAGCACCCTAAATGATTCGAATATTTGTATGATATAGGTACTTACTGTTAAGTAATTTTTGAAAACTTTCGAGATATCAGTTTGAAGTTTTATGGACTTGATCCTGTCTCTTATTATACATCACCAGGTTTAAGCTGGGATGCAATGTTGTTGTACACTGGTATAAAATTGGAGTTGATTAATGATATTGAAATGTACCAATTTGTGGAAAAAGGAATTAGAGGTGGTTTAGCGCAATGCTCTCATCGCTATGCTAAGGCAAACAACATCTATTTACCTGATTATGATGAGTCTAAACCATCAACATTTCTAGTGTATCTCGATTGCAACAATCTTTACGGATACGCAATGATGAAAAAAATGCCTACTTCGGAGTTCAGATTTCTTACAGATAAAGAAATAAACCAATTCAATATTTTTGAGACTAGAGAGGAAGATGATTATGGTTGTTGAGGACAACGAGCGAGAGCGGCGATCGAGCGAGCGAGACAACATGCGTCGTTCCCGCGTCACCCCGCGCGCCCCGTACTCCCCGCGAACCAACCGCTCTGTGATTGGCCAAACGCGTCACAGAGCGGCATACGTAGCGCACGAAGTGCCGGACTACATTTAGTTTATAAGTAGGCAAAATTGTAGTGTAAAATATACAACAGCAAGTGAACAAGTAAGAACTGGAGAAATAAAAAGATCGAGAACTACAGAACTAAGAAGTGTTTTAATACAGTCCACCTGACCATCCACAACATCGTGGTCCTTCGAGCCGGATCTGGAGGAGCGCACCGCGACTTAGTGAACTGCGAAGCCCTCAAGTCCTGAAGCTGTGATCCGCAGTTGATCGTCCATCGTACCGAACACGATGGTTGTTACCCGGAGCCAGGGTGACGCTGCGGAGACCGAGCAGCAACGGGAAGAGCTTCGCAAGATCGAGGAAGAACGCGAACGGAGGTTTTCGTTGGACCCGCCAGCGTCACCGTCCGTCGCTACGGGTCATCGGAAGAAAACGAGAACTTTGAAGGAACCTACGGCTGGACCTTCGACGCGACCGGATCTTTCGTACGAGCCTGCGATCGACGTACCTCGCTCGCGAGCAAGATCGCCGGCACTCTCTCAACGTACCACTAACTCTACGTTACAAGTGCGACTAGCGGAGTTGGATGCGGCTGAGAAACTAGCCGAGATCAAGAGAAAGGAGTTCGCGCTCGAGTCCGATCTGGTCAAGAAACGACTGGCTGTACGTGTCGCTACCGTCGAAGACAACGCAAGTCTACGGGGCGAACCGATCCCACTTACGGAAGAAATGAACCGCATCAACGATTGGTTGAAAAACACGCCGCTCCCACGGGGGGAGCGAGAGGCGCCGCCACGGGAGGAACCAGAGGTACTGCTACAGGAAGAGCCTCCACGACAAGGACGAGATAACGCACGAAGGCTGCAGTGGGATCGACGAGATAGATCCGAAACACCACGAAGATCCCGAGGCATCGATCAACTGGCGGAGTTGCTTGAAAAGATGGCGCGACCACAAAGGCGTTACAACTGCGACCTGCCGGTATTTTCTGGGTCACCGAACGAGTGGCTACCTTTCAAAGCTGCACTTCGCGACTCTACTATGCTCTACAAGATCCCGCCGGCAGAGAACTTATTGCGTCTTCGAAGCTGCCTCAAAGGGGAAGCCCGCGACGCCGTGGCCGCTCTACTACATACTGCAACCAATCCCGATGTGATAATGAAGACACTGGAACAGAGCTTCGGGCGACCAGAAGTGATCGTCGATAAGCTTTTGGAAGATTTAAAGAGGCTACCGAAGCCCGGCCCAGCGGCAACTGAATTCAACTCTTTCGCCGTGAAGATCCAGAACGTCGTCACCATACTGCAGAACATGGACCGAAAAGGATATCTCTACAATCCGATGCTGAATCGAGAAATACTGAACAAGCTGAACCCTCACGTCAAGTCAAGATGGTGCGACTACGCGGACGAACACCAAATGTCCGAGGAACCTGAAATCGTACTACTGTCGAACTTCCTTATGCGTGAGGCGGACATGCAACTGCGGTACACATACTCATCAGCATTGAACGCGACGGCAGTTAAAGAAACAAGGAACACGGTGGCCAACAAGAAGAAACCAGCGGTATACACAACTGAAGGAGTTGAAGAATTAGACGGCTGCCCAAGCTGCAATGGCAGTCATCCGCTGTACCAGTACCCGAACTATCGCACTCTGAAAGTTGAAGAAAGATGGAACATGGTGCGAGAGAAGGGGATTTGCTTCAAATGCGCGAACAAGAAGCATCGCCGCTTCCAATGCAAGGCGAAGACCTGCGGCGTGAACCAATGTCGCCGCCCGCATCATTCAACACTCCACGAGGAACAAGCTTCATCTACGCCTGCGGTACGACCTCGCCAACAAGCCGAGGAGAAGGATGGCAACGAAGCAGTACTGTCGGTTGCCTCCAGCACCGCTGCCGATAAGACCATACTGCTGAAGGTGTGCCCTGTCGTCGTGTCCGGACCCTTAGGAGATGTGGACACCTATGCGCTGCTAGATGAAGGCGCGACAATCACGCTCATCGATCAAGAGCTGGCGAAAAGCATCGGTGCGGATGGTCCCACTAAACCACTGCACATGAGCGGAGTCAACATGTCACAGCGGGAAAGAGACAGCAAGCTCGTCACGATCACTCTACGGGGAAAGAAAGAGACAGCGCTTTACAAGATAAAGGCGCGCACCGTACGAAATCTACAGCTACGGAAGCAAGCTATTCCGACGTCACTGCTGAGACATCGACATCTACAAGATCTGTTGAAGGAAGAAGTGTGCTACGACCTAGCACGCCCACTCATTTTAGTGGGCACGGATCATTGGGAAATGATCGTATCCCGAGAACTTCGCATCGGCGGCCCTAGCGAACCGGCTGCCTCGAAAACACAACTTGGCTGGGTGATGCATGGATCGGCACCACGCAGCGTGATCTACGGCGACGAGAGCGTCCTACACATATACGCACCCGACCGGCGTGTATGTGAGAGCGAGACGCACGATCAACGCCTACAAGAGTTGATGGAAAAACATTTTCGCATCGACTCACTGGGTGTCGCATTAAAGCCACGAGTGAGCGACGCCGATGAACGAGCCATGAGCATCTTCAAGAAAACAATTAAGAAGATTGACGAGGGCTACGAAGCTGGCCTACCATGGCGACACGATAACATCGTCATGCCTCCGAGTTACGCTGCAGCCGCGAACCGACTGAAAGGCATCGAGAGGAAGATGGACGCCAGCCCCGACTTCGCGAAAGAATACTCAGCCCAGATTGAGAACCTGCTGGCCAAGGGATACGCAGCACCATGCGACGGCAACGAGTCACAGAGCACCGTCAGTTGGTACCTGCCGCATTTCGCCGTGGAGAACCCTAATAAGCCCGGCAAACGACGACTAGTATTCGACGCGAAACACCGAAGCAACGGAGTAAGCCTCAATGACCTACTTCTTGAGGGACCTGACTTACTGTTGTCACTGCAAGGTATTGTCTTCCGATTTCGAGAGAAGCCGATCGCCGTCATCGCAGATATACAAGAGATGTTTCTACGCGTGAAAATCCGACCGGAAGATCAGCCTGCACAACAATTCCTGTGGAGAGGGGCAGACCGAACGAACCCACCTCGCCCCTACAAAATGACCAGCATGATATTTGGCGCAGCGAGCTCACCCTTCATGGCGCATAGCGTGCGTAACCACAACGCGCTCGCTCATGCGGAGACTCACCCACGAGCGCTGGAGGCAATCACAAAGAGCCATTACATGGACGACCTCGCCGACAGCTACAGCGACGAGGAAGAAGTCCGCCGCACCATTCACGAGCTACGAGAAGTGCACGCGGTTGCCGGCTTTACGCTGCGTGGTTGGAGCTCCAACAAGAAGAAGGTGCTGAACGACATGCCACAAGACCTGTTGGCGACGGAGCCCACTCAACTGGGGGGAGCGGGCCCCGACAACAAAATCCTAGGCCTATGTTGGAGTCCTACAGAAGATGAACTGGGATTCAACACGGCAATGAACCGAGTACCAGCTGAGGTGCGCAACCAGAGCCGCGCGCCGACAAAACGGGAGGCCCTGAGTGTGGTCATGTCCATTTATGACCCACTCGGGCTGATCAGCCTCTACACTGTACGAGCGAAAATCATTCTTCAAAACCTGTGGCGCTTGCAAATGCCATGGGACGACCCTATTCCTGCCGACGATGCCGAGGAGTTCGCCGCGTGGCTTGGTCAACTTGACGAGATCACCCGCCTCCGGTTACGAAGAAGCTACGCACTAGAAGGCTACAAGACACTGGAGCTTCATGTCTTATGCGATGCGAGCGAGCAAGCGTACGCGACCGTGGCATACTGGCGAGCCACGCATCAAGACGGCGGAGTGACCATCTCCTTGGTCGCTGCTAAGGCCAGGGTTGCGCCAAGACGAGCCCAGAGCATCCCGCGACTCGAGCTACAAGCAGCGGTCATCGGCACGAGGCTTGCACACACAGTAAAGAAAGAGCATCGACTGGAAGTTGCAAGAACCACATACTGGACGGACTCAGCAACCGTGGTCCATTGGGTAAAGAATGATGCGCGGCGCTACACGCCTTTCGTCGCGCATCGCCTGGGCGAGATTGCGGAGCTCACTCACCGAGATGAGTGGCGGTGGCTACCAACTGATCACAACGTGGCCGACGACGCGACGAGATTAAGCCGCACGCCCATCACCAGCAAAGACCGATGGTTCCAAGGTCCCAGCTTCCTATACGAACCAGAAGAAGATTGGCCGTTACAGCAAATAAAGATCGACGAAGAAGAAGTCCTGCACACGAACGAGCCAGACGAACCTGCGAGCCAGTGGTTGCCCGACCCGACCCGCTTTTCAAAATACGAAAAGCTAGTACGAGCAACGGCGCGTGTGCTAGCATTCATCGACATATGCCGGCACAAAGCAACGCGCATGGAACACGAACATATCGAGCGCGCCGAGAAGGAACTTCTACGACGCGCCCAACAAGAAAGCTTCGGCATCGAGCTGCGCCAGATAGAAGCCGCCCGCTCCATCTCAAAATCGAGCCGTCTGTATACACTTGATCCGGTACTAGAAGACGGGCTACTACGAGTACGAGGGCGCATAGAAGCATCAAGCGCACCGGCCGAGATGAAACGACCGATCATACTAGACGGGCGACACCACATTGCGAAGCTCATCGTACTGCGTGAACATTGCGCCGCAGGTCACGCCAACCGAGAACGCGTAACGAACGACCTGCGGCAACGATACTGGGTTATCCATTTACGACCCACGGTACGTGCTGTGGAAAAGCAATGTGCCCTCTGCCGAGTAAGAAAGGCGAAGCCGCAAGTACCATCCACCGGAGATCTACCGAGAGCACGACTGGATCCCTTCCACCGTCCCTTCACCAACTGCGGGGTCGACTACTTCGGACCAATGCTAGTCAAGGTTGGAAGGCGCCGGGAGAAACGATGGGGCGCGATCTTCACCTGTCTCAGCTGCCGCGCGGCTCACATCGAGCTGGTCGCATCTTTGTCAACAGATTCGGCACTGATGGCACTCAGAAGGATGGCAGCGCGACGGGGGTGGCCTCGGCAGATGTACTCCGACAACGCAACGAACTTCCGCGGAGCGGACCAGGAATTGAAGAAGGCCTACGCGGAATGGGCTCCCGCCCTACGAGACGAGGGGCTGCTGCACCGAATGAAGTGGAACTACACCCCGCCGGGTGCACCCAACCAGGGAGGAGCCTGGGAGCGTTTGGTACGCTCTGTCAAGACGGCGCTGGCAGCAACTCTACTAGAAAAGGTGCCATCCACCGAGGTGCTACACACGCTCCTAATTGAGGCCGAGTACTCTATCAACGCTCGGCCTCTGACCCACGTGAGTGTGAGCGCACAGGACCCGGAAGCGCTTACACCTAATCATTTCCTGTTGGGATCTTCAATGGGCCTACCCAATACGGGCCCATGCGACGTCGCCGACAGGCGAACTTGGCGAGCCAGCCAGGCACTCGCCGACTCCTTTTGGCAACGCTGGGTACGCGAGTACCTACCCACGCTGGTACCGAGAGGAGAACCAACCGACCATGGGAGAAGACTGAAGATCGACGACATCGTGGTCGTGGTCGACCGAACGCTGCCACGGAACGTGTGGCCAATCGGCGTGATCGAGCGGGTCTACCCTGGACCAGATGGCGGAGTCAGAATCGTCAACGTGAGGACAAAGACGGGCGTGTTCCGGCGCCCTACCAGCAAGCTCGCCGTCCTCGTGAAGCAAGAAGAGGCTGCGCGAGCTACGCCGGGGGGAGAGCTGTTGAGGACAACGAGCGAGAGCGGCGATCGAGCGAGCGACACAACATGCGTCGTTCCCGCGTCACCCCGCGCGCCCCGTACTCCCCGCGAACCAACCGCTCTGTGATTGGCCAAACGCGTCACAGAGCGGCATACGTAGCGCACGAAGTGCCGGACTACATTTAGTTTATAAGTAGGCAAAATTGTAGTGTAAAATATACAACAGCAAGTGAACAAGTAAGAACTGGAGAAATAAAAAGATCGAGAACTACAGAACTAAGAAGTGTTTTAATACAGTCCACCTGACCATCCACAACAATGGTTATATTTTAGAAGTAGATTTAAGTTATCCAGATCACTTGCATAAATATCATGAAGATTTGCCATATGCACCAGAAAAATTTAAACCACCTGGTGCCAAATCTCCTAAATTAATAGCTAGTTTATATGATAAATACGAGTATGTGATACATTATGCACATCTGCGAGTGTCTAAACCAGGGCCTTGTTTTAAAAAAAATTCACCGCATACTTAGTTTTCGGCAAACTAACTTCTTAAAGAAATACATAGATTTAAATACAAAATTACGACAAGAATCAACCTCAGCGTTTCATAAAGATTTTTTTAAACTGATGAATAATGCTATATTTGGTAAAACTATTGAAAATAAAAGAAAACAAGTTAATGTGAAATTGGTAACCAACTGGACTGACTGTGAAAACAAAACGAATAAAACTGTTGGAGCAGAAAGGTTAATTGCAAAACCTAACTTCAAAAACATAACTGTGTTTTCCGAAAACTTAGCTGCAGTACATTTGAGCCATGAAAAAATTATACTAGATAAACCTATTTACATTGGTTTCACAGTTTTAGAATACGCTAAAACGCATCTGTACCAATTTCATTATAACGTAATGAAAAGAAAATATAAGAACGATATAAGACTTTGCTATACAGACACAGATAGTTTGTTATACCTGATAAAAAGTAACGATTTTTACAATGACATGAAAAACGATATTTCAGAATTCGATACCAGCAATTTTTTATTGAACAATCCATATGGAATACCAATTGCAAACTCTAAAATACCTGGCTTATTTAAAGATGAACTCGGTGGTGATGTCATTTCTGAATACATTGGTTTAAGAGCAAAAAACTTACACACAGCGAAAAAAAATGTGTTAACTGGATAGAGCGAAACCGAAAAATATATTGGAATGAAGGATTTGTACCCTATCAATGTTATGAAAGATATATCAAAAGCTATTTACAAGGAAAATGTGTGTTTACGAAAGGAAGAGAAAAAGTGTTATGGTTAAAAAAAATACTGTGTAATAATAACGTACTCAATTTAGAGGAGAAGAATTGTCCTAATTTATTTTCTTTGTATGAAAAATATTCGTCTTCATTAAATGTTTTTAAATGTATTCATCATAGTGAAATATGTGCGTTAAAAAACGTTACCTGTATTAATCAATGGTGTATTGATAACAAGGTATTTATTGAAAGTTTATGATAGTAATTTAATGATTAAACGAACTTACCTGTAAGTTAAGTTCTATCATAATTATGTGAAGTAGTGAGTTTGAAGAGATTTTATATATACACTTGTAGTAGCACGCATAATGTCGCCTTGTCTATGCACTAAGTTCAGAGAGAGAAAAAAAAAATGTAGGTAGACCGCACAATTTCATTATTTCGTGCGGTCGGCTGGTTCTTCATTTAGTTCAGAGCTTATCAGTTCAAGTAGATATTTCACTATTCGGGACCTATGAAATAGGTAATCTGGGTGGGCGGGATGCTATATCTCTTCAAACTCACTACTTCACATAATTATGATAGAACTTAACTTACAGGTAAGTTCGTTTAATCATTAAATTATGTTACAGTATTGAGTTTGAAGAGATTTTATATATACACTTGTAGATGTTGAGAGAAGTTGTGAAATATCTATTTCAGTTGAAAGTATTACAGAAGTAAATATATTTAATATTTCTTCAATAATTGACATAATAAATGTACTTAATCACTCAATTAAAAGGTAATGTTTCTTAAATAAACTATTAACATAATAGCTACAGTAAATTTTAGCATAAATCAATCAATTTTACTTCTAGCAAAACAATGATTTGATTCTGTATATGCTGTCTGTTATATGCCTGTTATAAAACTTGGCAAATATTGTAGAGCCGCCGGACCAACCGGCAGTCTCCCTGATAACATCCAAATTCACACCGAGCTTATGAGCTTTTGAGGTGTCTAGTACTATGTGCAGAGTACTGTGTGATATCTATTCCACAGACCCACAACGTATACTCTTTATCCATCTGCTAAGTGTTTGGGGAGAAACTTTATTATATGGTTTTTTATAGAAATAAAAATAGAGGTGTGATGATCACGTAATGCCGCTACATTACTTTTAAATAATCCGTTAATAATTAAGCCGGACCTATGTCAGGTCTGTCTCGAAAAATTGGCAGCATCAGCGTTGGCTGAGTTGCGTTTACACTTGACGTTTTTATTAAGTCAGGGATCCTAATGGAAATATCATTCCGCCAATTTTGAAAATTTCGGATATCTATTTTTGAAATAGTTTGTACTCTATGCGCTGTTACCAGCGCCAGCAGGGTAACTAGCTTCTTTAGTCATTATTTCTAAAGAATGAGATTAATTAGGAATCCAAGTGGCTAGAGTTTCAATTACTAATGTAGTATCCCAGTGGATTCATACTTAGGTAAGGGAGGGCGAAGCCTAAATATACCCTTAAAACACAGTCGTCTGTGCTTATCTGACTTCCTAATACTAAGGAAGGTGTAGATCTAAACCCATTTAGAGTGCCGTATAGCGCTCCCGATTGAAATAACTCTGTTAAAACATGAATAATAACTGGAATGTGTAAGTATCATATTACTTAATTTAATTATCTGACAGAGACGCTATTAATGTGTCTAAAGACCCGGGAGGGAGTTTTCTTATTAGAGACTCCCGCACAATACTCCGGCATCCAGGGTAATCTGCCGCTGGATCTGGCAGAAACTGGAATGAGAGATTATTAGGTCCTCAGAAGTTTGAAAAAAAAAACCAGTGGTTTAGTTTGTAAAAAACTGGTTAAATAGGGGATACCAAGGTTCAGCTGGCCATGTTGGCCCGACCAGTATGCACTTAGCTTTGTCGCTAATAATTTTTATCAATGTTTTTTTTTAAAATTATTGAGAAGGAAGGGAACCCGTAAAAACGGGTTCCTGGTTCATGGTATTTTTATACAATTTTGACCAATTCACAGAGAAAGCGTCAAGCATCAGGGTCTTTGTGCCATGATATGTATACAGGACATTTTTTATTTATTCAACTAGCAATCATGTCAATCTCTGGTAGCCCGAAATTGTTAATGATTTGCTGAAAGGCAAGATCAGATAGTTCCCATTCAATATCCGGGTGAATACACCTTGATTCAGTATCTGCTATAGTATTTTCTGTAGATGGAATGTATAGCGCTGTTATAAATAGAATTCGCGCTTCACACCATTGTCGTATATCTTTGGTCAGTTTGTGAGATGGGGGAATTGGATTCCTCCCATACGATTAATGTAAAAAATCGCAGTTGTATTATCTATTCGCAAGATAATATGACAATTGGATAAATCCTCTAGACAAATTTTTAATCTTATGAATGTGAAGTTTTCTTTCTTCCCGACTTCAGCTACCGCTTGCCGTTTTTCCCGCACAGGCTATCCCCCAACCCCCCATAGTCGAAGCATCTGAATTCGTCAAATTTAATTTGATTTTTTGGATTTTCGATAGATTTAATCCACCAATCGAAATCTGACTGTAAATTTACAGGCAAATTCATGTACTTTTCATTTCTGTAATGTTATCCATACATTCGCTATAGCTATGTGATATTAGACAGGTATCGTTAAGATATATTGCCAATAAATAATCAGCACAGCGTGGCATTCTGACCACCGTTTTCATTATTTTTGTGAAGACAAAAAGTGCCGTATTGACACCAAACGGTAGGGCATTAAATTCATACAAGTTACCGTTCAAACTAAATCTTGAATATTTTTTAGAGTTATCATGAACTTTCACTTAATAATATGCGTCTTTGAGATCAATAGTTGACCTGAGATAGCATCTTGAGATTAGTTTGATCATTATTCTAAAATCTTCTAATTCAAATGAACATGTTGAATGAACTCGTTTAGCTTTTTCAAATTTAGGATAAAGCGTGCTTTTCCGTTCGGTTTGGGTAAAAAGATATTCCCTAGATATACCCTCACAGGGCTCACAATGAGGTATAGCACCTATAGAAATTAAATTATGTATAGCTTGATCAAATTCAAGTTTTTCTGAGTGTGCATAATTTCGGGGTTGAGGTATACAATGCTGATATGGAGTTTCAGTGAACGGAATTTCATAACCACGTATCCAGGATAAAATTATTTTATCTGCGGTTATTTGTGACCATTGGTTGTAAAAAACAGATAGTCTACCGGCGTAATTTACCGTATTGTCTAGCGGCGGCCGCGACTGAAGTTCAGTCGCGATGTCCTCGATGATGGCGAGTGCTGTTGCCTCTGAGGTGCAGACTCCTTCATCTTTGAGGGCGCCGACGGCTGCTGTCTGTGGTTTTGAACCGGAGCCTTCCCGTTTCAATTTCTGTTAACGACTTGATGCTTTGGTTTTGTAGCAATAGTCTTGTTAGAGGTGGAAGCTTTGAGATCCACACCTGTTTTATTGATCGCTTTTGCGGTCTTTAAAGTTTCGGCAAGTTCTTGGCTGCAAGAAAACTATCTATTTTCGTGAGCAGCATCTGATCTTTCAAGTCCTTCTTTAGTACAGCCAATATGAAATTTCGCCTCGTTATTGACTCACTGAGTTGTGTGTCACAGATGATGCGCCCAGCATCATTCAGCAGCTTTAGAACAGTTGGATCTTTATTATCCTTACTAAGAAGAGTCTTATAGGCTCGTCAAGACAAGCAATACCGCTGCTAATTTTGCCTTAGCTTGGTTCTGTTCGTGGAACATCCTCACTGCTGGAAGCACCTTTAATCACTGGTGGTGGAGATACATCCTCCAGTATTGTCACGTTGGCTATATCCAGCGAACGATCGGAACTCGCGTGTAACGCGCTAGTCGACGGTCTTGGTTCGCGTAGCTCTTGATTTTCGTTTTCAACATTAACAGCAAATTGCAAATTTGTGTCTAATATACGTAATTATACGTATACCTTCATATTATTATCATAGGATAACCTCAACAAGTTGCTATATGCATGGCGTATTAGTTACGCATAGGTATACAGCGAGTAAGATGAACTCGTGGCGTTGCATCGTGAACTCGAGTAAAAAATAGGTTAAGTAACAACTCGAATCGTTGGAACGTGAAACCTCGTATACATTATTATCGGTAAGTGGCAACTCGAATAGATGAAACGTGAACATTAGAACTTAACTTATATAGTTAAAATGTTACCTTCCGGTTCGTTTCGTATTATTATTATAGGACAACCTCAACAGGTTGCTACATGCATGGCGTATTAGGTACGCATAGGTATACAGCGAGTAAGATGAACTCGAGTAAAAAATAGGTTAAGTAACAACTTGAACCGTTGGAACGTTAAACATCGTATGTATTTAAGTGACAACTCAAACGTGAACCGAAGAAATTGCAAATTACTTAAATAGTTAAAATGTTACCTTTCGGGTCGTTTCATCTTTTTATTATTATAGATAACCTCAACAGGTTGCTATATGAATGGCGTATTAGGTACGCATAGTTATACACCGAGTAAAAATGAACTCGAGTAAGAAGTAGGTTAAGTAACAACTTGAATCGTTGGAACTTTAAACCTCGTATGCATTATTATCGTTAAGTGACAACTCCAATCGTTGAAACGTGAACATTAGAACTTAACTTAAATAGTTAAAATGTTACCTTTCGGGTCGTTTCATATTATTATTATAGAATAACCTCAACAGGTTGCTATATGCATGGCATATTAGGTACGCATAGGTATACAGCGAGTAAGATGAACTCGAGTAAAAAGTAGGTTAAGTAACAACTCGAATCGTTGGAACGTTAAACCTCGTATGCATTATTATCAGTAAGTGACAACTCAAACGTGGACCGAACAAATTGCAAATTACTTAATTAGTTAGAATGTTACCTTTCGGGTCGTTTCATATTATTATTATAGGATAACCTCAACAGGTTGCTATATGGATGGCGTATTAAGTACGCATAGGTATACAGCGAGTAAGATGAACTCGTGGCGTTGCATCGTGAACTCGAGTAAAAAAGTAGGTTAAGTAAGAACTCGAATCGTTGGAACGTGAAACCTCATATGCAATCGATAGTTATCGGTAAATGTGCAAATTACTTACAAATATTCCCACTCGTCGTTATGTTTCCTCTTCGGTATCTTGATTTTGACGAAAAAACTTGTTAACACGGAGAAACTTAGAAAAACCAACTTTGTAGTGCGACGCGGCGGAGCACTGCAACGTGAATGAAGAACCAGCCGACCGCACGAAATAATGAAATTGTGCGGTCTACCTACATTTTTTTTTTCTCTCTCTGAACTTAGTGCATAGACAAGGCGACATTATGCGTGCTACTACAAGTGTATATATAAAATCTCTTCAAACTCAATACTGTAACATAATAATGTATTTTTATCATCTAATTATATGAATAAAAACAATTCATAAAAATATTTACCTTAATGTTTTATTTTTAGGTTTTGGTTGGTTTTAGTAATTAATAACTTAAATAAATAGTTTTAACGGTTTATTTATTATCAGTTATAAGCAACTGCTTTAAATTGGTAATGAAACTGATACTTTTTTTACCGAAAATGGTTAAATTTAACGTAGTTCAGTTCTGACCCGCTATACAACAGATCGGTACTACTACTACTACTACTACTACTATCAGTTCGGGTAATACCAGTTCGGGTACTACCAGTTCGGGTCTTAGCAGTTCGGATCATGAGTAATAAATAAAAAGGGTAGAAAAGTATTAAAAATATATTTTAATAACTTTATAAAACATTTTTCGACAGATTGGGCAATTATTATTCAAAGATAAGGCACATTTTGCACAGCTTACAGCATGTCCACAAGGAATAAAACACATGCACAACTCTTCATCAAAACAAATTTTACAAGTCAAGTTTTTGTAATTTTTAATAATTTGTTCAATCTTGATATTTCTTTGAATTGATTTAGAGTTTTGAAGTAGATTAATTTTCTGTCCATCTTTGTTATTAATATATTTTATGCAACTTGCTCCTTTTACAATTAAAACGTATGAACAACGTTGAAAGAAACGAGCATGCTCCTCCCACGGGCAGTCATCAGGATTCCAATCTTTTAGACCTCCATCACAATAGTAACAAAGAACTTTATCGCTTTCTCCAGTGTAAAAAAAACCGGCGTCCGCCAAATCACATGGCTTCTGATGTAATTCTTGAGGCCAGGATTTAAAGCTTTCCAAACGTATTGCTTGAAGAGCATATTTTGAATGAACGGGTAGTCCAAGTTCCATTACAAAAAGCCTACTTATATCGAACCTCGCAGCTGTTACATATCTCCTTGTTTGACAGTAACTAAATCCAATTGAAAGAACTTTGATTTTATATAATTTATCTAGCTGTGATCCTAACCTATCCTAATGAATAAACAAGGTTTATAAAATAGCTATCAAACGAAATTATCTTCGAAACATAGTTTTTCTTTACTAAAAATGTTATGGAAATATGATCTATTCAATTTATGAAATTGAAGTATCTAGTCAATCATCAATTGAAATGATGACGATAGAATCGTGCGCAAGAAACATGCTCTCTATAAACAGAAACAATTGAAGTGAGTCTCGTTTCGAAATAGATTCATTTGAAACTATTAAAAGTATGAAAATGAAGGCATCCGGATCACCATCCATCGAAATGATCATCGAATCGATGATGGATGTATTATGCTCCTTTTAAATAGAAAGTAATGAATTGAGTGTCTTTTCTATAAGTTTAATTTGAAACGATCATCTATTCAATGTAGGGAATTGGGGATTCTGGATAACTATCGATCGAAATGATCATCGTTTCGATGAATCGATGAAAATCGATTATTATTATTATTTACATTTACACTCTGCAAGCTCCAGGGCTCGCACCCTTTTTTTGCTAATCAAACTAATAAACTAATTTCTTGCAATTTTCACATCACATCATTAAATTAACAAAAAGAATACTCCGAAGGCATAACTATGGTGATATACATACACAGATAAAAATAACTTTATATAAATACTTCTAAATTTGTTTGTGAAGAGTAGTTGAGGTATCCAACTATAAATATTACAATTAGGACTAGTTTATTTACAGTAGTTTATTAAGGACACAATCGGAGCGGACGAGATCCCACAAGCAGCACCCGTTCACGAGTGTGACGCATGTGCCAGCCATATCTTCTATTTCTTATCAGTTTTTGTTTTCCTCGTGGTTTTTTTTCTGTTTTCTATTTCTTCTTCTTTTTTTTATATATTCATTTTAAAAAACAAGAAGATGAGATTTAATTTCAGACCTGTCAATCCAAATGGTGCCGGTGCCTTTTTGATGCCTTTTGTTTTCTTCTGTGGTATTTCAGGGTATTTTAAAAAAATTGTCCAAAGCTGAGATTTTGGACCGGCTTGGTATCGTTGTAATAGACGGACAATCAGTGGAATCTGTAGATGTAGCTTTTACCGTCTTGACTATTGTCAATTAACCCTATTGGGTTAATTGTGAACTCAGGCAATTGAATGTCAATAAGAGCGGAAGTAATAGTAGTGGATGACGTTGGCAAGAGTTGGGTCTGGATAGGAAAACAAGTTCTGGTGCTTCGAGAGTTAGATGACCTATTTTTAATATTTTTTCCGGAGTCTTATGTCATGGTAGTAAATGTATGAAAGCAGATACATTTATTTTGTTGTTTAATATAAACGCTACTATTTCATTAGTTGTATTAAACAGTGGTGCCTTCTAATAGTTCAGAGTCATCTTTTAGTATTATTTTCATCTCAACTGGTGCCTCCTTCACTTGAACTGGTTGGTAACACTGTACCAACTCCGAGCAGCTTCACGAATGTCATCATTTGGTATATAACATTGAGCTTGAAATGAAATGAAATTAGTTTATTTGTGAGAATTTTGGGTACAATATGAGCATTGGTGTTACAGCAGGATGTTTCCATCAAAATTCTGCCTACAGAGGCGTACAAATATCAAATCATGGAAATAAACAAGAACAAAAATTTACATTTTTACGAAATAGTACATCCATAAATCAAAATCATTAATAAATTGCATAAATGTCATTAAATTGTCACGTGAATGGACAACAGAAAAAATAAAATCAAAATTGTGTTAAAATAAGTGTACGGGTTACCGCACAGTAAGCAATGTCAATGACTCGCTAATTGAGGTCACTTAGCATGTGTACATTTGCTTATACATCATTTTACGTAACTATTTAAACCTATGTTATTTTTACAATAAATCAGTGTTAGAACGATTATCGTTGGGTTTGTTTCCTACATTAACTCTCCCTGTTCCTGGCACTCATCACATAAACTGTAACACACACTACAATAAGAAAAAAAATATACATAAATATGAATTATGTCTTTTCAAACCTACAGAATTATAGTTAAAAGTTATGAAGATTGAATATTAAATTAACTATGTGTGTAAGTCAAATAATTATATTTTTATCATTTAAATAATCTTTCACAGAGTAATAACATTTATTCAACAACCATTTTAACAATTTGTTCCTAAATAATTTTAAACCATCATCTTTTAAATTGACAGGTAATTTATTATATATTCTGATCGCCATGCAGTAACAGTTGTGGCTATTTAGTGTGAGGCGCTGAGGAGGAACATATAATTTATTGGGATTACGACAGCTTCTTTTGACAACATCAATGTGTTTTGGGAAAAGACTAAGATTTTTTTTAACAAAAATACAGACCTCGAGTATATATTGAGATGGCAAAGGTAAAATATTAAATTCCCTAAAAAGCGGCACACAGGTATCTAGAAATCCCGCACCGCACATAGAGCGCATGCACTTCTTTTGCACCAAAAACGCTCTATCAGCGTCGACTGAAAAACCCCACAAAATAACGAGGAAACAAAGCCGTGATACGCTGATAGAGCACCCTCCATAGTTGTTGTCTGTCTGAGACGATACAGTACATAAACAAATCTGTCCAATTTAGTGCACAGCCTGACGATGTGGGACTTCCAATTACAGTGCTTGTCTAAAGTGATTCCTAGAAATACGGTGTCCTCAACGCTATTTATGACATTAGATTTATATGATATTGAAACATTTAAAGGTTTACTATTATATGTTTGAAATTCAATGAAGTTTGTTTTACTTAGGTTAACTGACAGATTATTTTCCTCTAGCCAATTCACAATACTTTTCAAAGCTTCATTTGCGTCGTTTTCGAAAGTGGTTTTGTTTTCGCATTTAACAATGATAGAGGTATCGTCCGCAAACAAAAGGCATTGATGTCTTGTTGCTTCAGGTAAATCGTTAATATAGAGGAGAAACAGTAATGGCCCCAAGACGCTACCTTGCGGAACACCAAGTTTATTTAAACAATACCGAGAGCAATATGACTTTTTACTAGTTCCTATAACTTTTTTTGTTTCAACGCATTGGTACCTATCCGTTAAAAAACTTTCAATCCAGTCATACGCTTTACCCCTAATACCACATTTTTCCAGCTTTCGGAGCAAGGTATTATGAGAGACAAAGTCGAAAGCTTTGCTCATATCGAGGAATATCGTAAGTACTGGAACTAACGTCGTTAACGTCTGAAATCAAACACTGTAACATTTCACCCTCACCCTGAGTCATGATATTGACTAAACCTTTGTCAAAAACGACTGTAACTTTTCCTAAAAACAGCTGACCTAGAATCATTTTATTTCTTGGCACTATATAGAATAACGTATCAAAGCAGTGTCCATCCATAACAATCTTGTTTGTAAACTTTCCTATTGCAAAAACTTTCGTGGAACCTAACCCGGTTAACTCTATTCTTTCGTAAAATGTCCCTCGTTCAACTCGAAAAACAGTTCTTCGATCACTAAATTTAAATCACTTCCCGAATCTATTAAACTTTCCACTTTAACACCGCAAATTTCGATTGTTTTCATTGATTTTTGTAACATAGATCGCTCGGTGACGTTTAGAACGGAATGACCTTGGCCGCTTTCTTCCGACGTTTCTTCCCCAGTGAAAGCAACATGACGCGATGTATCCCGCTGCAACTTCATACACATCGCTTCTCGATTATTTTCGTTCAAAAATTGTGTGCGCCTGGTTTGCTCCGTCGTGTTGGTACACCCTGTCGCTATGTGAACATACGCGTCACACTTGAAGCATTTAACTCCTTTCGAACATACTGATGCTAAATGTCCACTGTCACCACACTTTAACATCGCCGGCCATGTTGATTATACTTCTCGACACGATTAATCATATTATTATTTTTACGATGTGCTATTCCCGCTGTAGGTGTAGGTTGTTTCGATTTCATTGTATTTTTCTTCATTGTTTCATAGATAATTAGCCTCTCCTTTAAAATGGTGTATGATGTGACGCCATACAGAATGGACTTGTTACTTTCGTAGTCACTTATACCTTCGATTATGTATTGAATGGTGACATAGTCGGCCACCTTGCCTCTTTTACCCAACTCCTTCATATACCAGGGCACTCAGAATGTTTCTAGAATCTCATCTTTTTTGCTTGAAACACTGGCCAGTTGTAATATATTATAAAAGTATAATTATTTATAAGTAAAAATTCGAACGTTCCAATTTCAAATTTCCTTCCATATTTTCATATGAGCTCATTTGCAAAATCGTGTCTCTATGAAAAATGGAACCTCACCGAGAACATTTTCGAGCCATGATTTTTAACGATTTTAAATGTCGCCTAAAACCGGAGAAATCTTGCAATAGACTTCAAATGGCTTTTTCGGATAAGGGCCCTGCAAAAGCAACTGCGTTTCCACTGGTATAATGAATTTAAGCGTGGTCAGCTGTCTTTGACTGACGAAAAAAGAAGTGGTCGCCCTGTGACGGCAGTTACGGAAGAAGACGTGCTGGCAGGGAAAAAAATTATTCGAGAGAATAGGCGTATAACATACGACGACATTCAGCAGATGTTGCAGATCGGATCGGGGAGCATTCACAAGATTCTCCACGTGCACCTTCGCGTGAGGAGGATTGTATCCCGCTGGGTACCGCACAACCTCACTGAAGCTCAGAAACAGGCCCGCGTGGGATGGTGCCGTGACATGACGGTTAAATTTGACGCAGGCTCATCTCGGCGTATTTATGATATCGTCACAGGTGACCAGTCTTGGATTTATCAATACGATCCAGAAACTAAGCGCCAGTCAACAGTGTGGCCGTTTCAAAATTAACCAAGACCTACCAAAGTGAAGCGGTCTAGAAGCGCTGGCAAAATTTTGATTGCTAGTCATTTCACTTTAAGTGGGTATCTGGTGTCAATTCCTTTACGGAATCAAAGTAGCATCAATGCTGAGTGGCATACTACAAAATGCCTGCCAGAAGTGTTCGAGGCAGTGAGCAACAAGCGGCTGAAGACGGGGCTCCGCGGGCTACTGCTCCATAATGACAACGCACCCTCGCACTCGGCGCTCAAAACTAGGGACTTCCTGGATAGCACACTGGTTAAACTGTTAGGTCACCCACTTTACAGTCCTGACTTGGTGCCGTGCGACTTATTTTTGTTCTCCAAAATAAAAAAAATACTGAAAGCAACACAGTTTTCGTCGCCGGAAGATGCGCTAGCGGCGTTCGAGCCGGCTGTAGAAGAGGTGTCTGAAGAAGACTAGAAAAATGTTTTCAGATTTGGTTCAGACGCATGAAACTTTGTATAGACACTAGTGGAGAGTACTTTGAAAAGATTTAATAAAAAAATTATACCCTATAGAACATTTTTTTTTAGTTTCTAGAAATATTCTGAGTGCCCCACGTATAACATGTATTCGTAATAAGTTTCATCTTTTTGTTTCTTTCTTGAAGACAAACATTCATGAGCTTCTTTAGAAATAATTGTATCCGGAAATTCTTTTAAGAGCGCCGCCTTTAACTCTTCGAGCGTTTTGTGTATTTTCTCCGTCTTCAGCCACAGAGATGCGACTCCATTTAGTGAACGCCGTGCTATCGCCAAAGTCTGCACCGGTGTCCATTGAAATATTTCTGCATTTTCTTCAACGTCTTGCGCCCATTTTCTGGACGTATATGTCTTGTCCACTCCACTGGATTAAGGTAAAATGCTATCATGGAACCATGGCGTCTGCGCGGCCGCCGCCGCCGGCGCCACGTTTTCTTCGCCTCGTTTTGCTGTCGCGATCCCGGACGAGCCCCCAAAATTGTGGGATAGGAGAAATGAGAATCGAAGCTTTGGAAAACACTGACACATTTATTTACTTTTTCAGGCTTCAGAGTACACCGCAGATTATTTAATTACACCTTTATACTTTTTAATTAGCACACAGCCCACCTTTTATTCGACGCCATTTACAAGAGAGCGCTCATTCGCTGTCTCACTCACTTCCTACCATCTCTTTCATATTCTTTCATATTCATGTTCTTTTAAAACATTGTAACTAATTTAATAAAAATAAATGTGGTTACGTTCAAAAATGAATTCTTAAATCCTACATATATGTATTTATTTTTGATTATTGTCATGTCTAATTTGAACGAAATAAATTATTATTCTGTGACTAGATTAGAAACATTGCAAACTTTGGTATAATGACAGATTTTATTGTCTTTTCAGATTCAAACAAATTATTAACAGCTTAGCAAAACGACGAGAAGTCCACCTGAAAAAGAACCTGACTGCCAACCCATCGTAGTTTGCATCGGATCCACTCTTGAAGATTTGGAAGCATTTTATGTAAACTTTGATGACGTTACCTACCGCGTGGAAAGTATTTTACAGGCAGTGGACGATCTGCTTTATATATATGTGTCGAATTGATAACCTCCATTTATGAAGTGAGTTATAAAGATGGTCGGAATTGTGCTAGTTTCGTATTTGATAATCTAGGTATATAAAATTTGTTTTTCTAGCCCGAGAATTAAGAATAAGGTAAATTAATATACACTTATACGTTAAAAATTTAAATTTTGTTCTACTAATACTAATCTACTTCTCTTAAACATTGTTTTTTTTTTAAATTAAGACATTTTATTTTCAGGCGTTTTGAGATGTTTTAATAAGTTGTATTATTTAGAAGAGTAACCTGAGGCTGTGGATTATCTTTACAGTAATAATTGTTATGTGAAATGAACTATAAATAGATAATAGATATATATGCTAAAATAAATAACCTAATATACTTAGCTGTCTTGTATCCTAATGATACTTTGTAACTAAACTATTCTGTATCTTAATGAGCTAAACTATAACTAACTTTACCTAACCATCCTATAGCGTGAAACCCCCCACCCCCCCCCCCCCACTCAATCCACCACCGCAGAATTGAGAATGCGCGCATATTCAATGACGAGGCCTCCACCTCCGCCGGTGCAACACAGGTCACCACCACGTCAGCGCCGACTACGGGAGGGGGGCCGGCCCGGGAGCCGGCACTGGGGGCAAAAAACTAGGAAGACAGTGCGCCCTCTGCGGCAAATACTACAACATAAACAATCATAACATGCTGCGTCACTTCAGGGCCACCCACTCGAACTATATGGAAGGAATAACCAGGGAATACCCTCTCTAACCCCAGCACTTCTTCTTTAGGACTATGGTGCCACTCACCCGGTGTCCTAGGGAACACCAACCCCCTGCAGAGAGTCTGGTGGGAACCACTGGGGTCTCGTGGAGATGGTTGGGCACTAGCCCGCCCACCAACTCCGGCTCCGCCCCCACCCGTGCCCCCACTACTATCACCACATCGGAGGCTGAGGACGACTCCAACTAAACACGTGTCTGTTTAGTTGGACCCACCCACACATACACTAAACATCTTCCACACAATTAACACTCCGCACACAACTCACACTTCTCACACAACTCACATTACTCGCTACTCACTAAAAGCACACTACTCACATCATTCACATATACGAGTATACCATCCCGCACACAAAACACACATCCCTCACACCACGAATACCAGTCACTCACACAACGCACACTACTCACACTAAACAATTCACAAGTTTTGCGAGCCGCCCGGGGTTATGGGAAGTAGGCGGGGCGGCGCCCGGGGCAAGTTAAAAACGACTAATTATTTCATCTATATCATCTAGGTATAACCTGGCTGACTTGCCGGTGGCGCATCTGACCCCACAGGAGTGTTCACTTACTGATTACACTTACTGATGTTTGACCAAATTTATGTTAAACTCATTGATTGACTAGTTTTTATTGGCTACTAATTTTAATTTAGTTTTCATTATTATTATTAATAAAAATTATTATATATTATTATTATATTATATATTATATTATTATTAAAAAACTATTAGTAATTTACATTTTTTTGAGCACTTTTTAAAATAATTTTTTTATAAATACATTTATTCTACTTAAAACATACACTTATTTATTTGCATGCTATTTCGTGAGCGTTTCAATTAAAAGTTCAATGACTTAAAAAAATATTTTTTTTTTTGCGAATCCCTCTAGATAAACATCAGATTATGAGACAGCACGTTTAAAACATAAAGATGAACCATATAATATATCTTACTCTGACGCGCTTGAGTATTTCAAAATGGTGAATTTTTTTGCACGTTATATTAATGGCCGCGAGTTTGCGTCACATCGAAATCGTCAGATTAGTGAATGAGAGCTTTTTTTGGTGCACTTAACACTCCCTTAGAAAATCTGACGCGCTCGATTAAATTTTTTTATTTCATTTTCAACCCTTGCGTACAACCACCTGCATCATGCAAACGATCAGATTAACATACGTACATTATTAAAAATATGTAGGGTATTGATGCTATCAATATCTGACGCGCTCGAGAATGTCCATGCAACAGTATTTTTTTACGTCGTTCGACGCGGCATTCGTGCGGATTGTTTAGTCACAATGTCGCAGTGGACGAGTGAGCAACGCGCGTTCGCACCAGAAGCGTACTTCAAGGCCAACGATTCGTGTACCATTGCCCGTCTATGTTTTGTTCACATTATGATATTCGGCGTTTAAGTGGCGGACCAAGTGTTAATTTAATAAGAACGTGGGTGCAGAAGTTTCGCGCAACATGTTCAACCGTGAACAACCCAAGGCCAGGCCCTAGCCGAACGTCAAGAATGGAAGAAAATGTTCAACGTGTTGAAATCAGCGTACTGCAAAATCCACGTCAGTCCATACGCAAGAGAGCATCGTCTTTAGCGCTACCAAAAACGACGTTGCAGTGAATTTTGAGCAAGGACATAAAACATCACCCATTTAAGATCCATTTGGTGCAGGCTCTTAAACCAAATTACTTCATAGCGCGTAAGGAGTTCTGTGAAAACATGCTAAGCCGATTTCAAACTGTAAACACAATTTGGTTCAGTGACAAAGCACATTTCCATTTAAACGGATATGTCAATAAGCAGAACTGCCGGTATTTGGCAAAAAGAGGACAAAACCCGCGATTAAAGCACCAACAAGCCTTGCATAGCCCGAAACTCACTGTTTGGGTCCGCTTTAACAACGAACGGGATAATTGGGCCATTTTTCTTTGAAAATTCCCGTGGAGCAACTGTAACTGTTGATGGCTATGCATACAGGCGCATGATTAGCGAATACTTTTTGCCAAGACTTCGAGAGCATCCATCGTACAGTTCGCACACGTGGTTCCAGCAAGATGGCGCCACACAGAAGTGAACGCTATTCTTCAATCACTATGACGTGTCGCTCGGAATAATGTTGAGAGATTCGCACAGCTACGGCTAGTTTAAGCTGCCAGTGACTACCATGTTGTTAACCTACTTATACATAGAACTGTACAATATTATTGTATTGACCATCTTCGATGTATCAAGGTTTATCCTTAGTTTAAATAAACTTTATTATTATTATTATTCCGTGAATGTGTACGCCGTGACGAAAACATTTGGATGACATAATTTTCAAAAACTGAAATCCGCATGTGTATTCTTTGATTTGGTATGCAATAGGTACATTTATTTTTTCACATACACTATCTATTTGTTTCATTTTGTAACGGTTCGTTACAAACTTCCTACTTAAATTATCTAATTTTTATTAATAATATTTACATCGCTCTTTCATAAAAATAATAACTAATAAACTATCTCTAATTGAATTAAATTAATAACATAAAACTATATACATTATAACTATCTATTATTATTTACAACAGTTTCGTTAAGTCGTCCACGTTGTCTTTCCAATCCGGGCAAGCTAGTTTTTTGGAATATCGTTACTGTTAGGATTACATACAGGACATTCTGAGACACGAATACCCTTCTTCCCGCATTTAAAACATATTAAGAAATGTTCCTGTGTACAGTTTTTAAGCGAGTGATGGTCAGTTCTGCATCTAGGACAAAACATTGATTTAGGGACGTTGGCCGACAAGGCAGCCACCGAATTATTTTTATCGTTATAATCAGAACTAAGAAAATCTTTTCGATTATTATTAATATTTGAAGGATTCGAACTCACGTAGACATTTTTCGGATTACTATAAGTGTACTGTTTTAATTTACTAGATGTACCTGAAGGGTAGGCACTAGGTTTATAAGAAAATTCAGGCGCAAGTGTTTGGCTAGACATTTTAGGAGGTTCATGGAACTGAGAGAAGCGCGACTGAATATTTTCATAATTTCTGCATAAAGATTTTAAAGTATCTATATTTCTGATTACCGGGGAGGCAGCTAATGTACCTACTAGCGTAGCAGGGCCGAATATTATGTAGTAATATATCAAGTTTTTCATCCTCGGAGAAGGGCTTACTAAGTCGGGAAAACATACCGTGCATTATAGACAAATATATAGTTATATTTTCATTTTCGCCCTGGGTACGTGAACGTATTTCTGCAGCGAATCGGTAGTCATAATCGCTTTCGCTGAAATCTTCTTTAAGTAATACACATAACTCTTCCCACGACTGAATCCTATTCTTGTTACAACGGTACCAGTGCAAAGCGTCATCCACGAAAATTTCAAAAGCCAGAGACAAAATCTTTTCGAACGAAATCCCTCTAGACTGTACGAATCCTCTACCTTCTGTATGAACGAACGTACACAAGTTTTGCCAGAAAATCTCAATTTGCCGATATCAGCTGTTAGATTACGCTCACACGTAACTGATATGGCGGTAGCTTCCCCAGGTGTATCTCCACTTGTAGAAGTAGAGGGTTTAGGCTGGGAAGCTTGTGGCCTCAAAGCAGATAGACATTGAGCAGTGAAATTTGACAAACAGACTTTGTATAAATCCGCAACTTCAGATGTATTATTAATTCTATTTATTCTGTGGTATAAATAATTTAATAAGGTTTCCGTACGACAAAATAGGCTTTTGTCAAATTTTGATTTTAGACTAGATAAATTAGTGTGTGACTTCAAAAGAGATTCCTTCACACCCTTTAAATCATCACCAGGTTCTAAATGTGACTCGAGTATATCCTCAGATGGCAACTCCTGAATTAATTTAACAATCTGTTTCCGTAGTTCTTGGACAGATGCTCCTGCACCACCACGGAGTTCAACTTCATATTCTAATTCAGCCTTTTGCAAGGAGAGAAATTTAACAACATACGCCATATTTGGGAAAGTGTTGCGAGTAAATAGAAATAAAGTACAATGTTACAAGTGATAATGGATGAGAAACGGAAGCTAAACGCCACCAAAAATAATAGTAATAATAATAATAATAAATAATAGTAATTGGAACCGCCTATTGTGTATAATTTTACTTTGCAATTATTGTAAAATACAAATCAATATTTTTGGGTTATACACAATGTCACACAATAGTCGATTTCAGCACAAAATCAACCTTAAATCTAAAGAAAAGAAAGATAGTACTACAAGCCAACACCAAAGAAAACTATTTAGTGCAAAAAAGTTGAGCAACACCATGCGATCGTAATAGACTACCTGTAATTGGGCGCCAATGTAGAATTTAACCTGGGAGACTAAGTATGGAAGCGTACATTCTACCAAAGTGACAAGGACAACAGGTTCTCTAAAAAGTTAGCTCCTAAATTTATAAAGTGTCGAGTTATTGGTAAGAAGTCAAAGCTTGTATACGACCTTGAAGACATGGAAGGTCGTAAATTAGGGATGTGGCATGTCAAAGATTTCAAGTTGACTTAGCACTTTTGTCTCAAGGGGATTTTCCTTAGGAAAAATCCTAACCTAAAAAGGGGGGTATGTAACGTGTAACCCTTGTTTTTTATTATCTGTGGTATTTTTGTTATCATAGGAGAATGTTAGCTTTTTTTTAGTTTGATACGTCGTATGCAAACGTCAGCGTCAATTGTCACATTGACGTTTGCTTCAAAATTGACTTTGACAGATCTCCTCAGTGTGGCCTGCATTCATTGACCCTGAGATAAGGGTGTAAATAAATAAAATAAAGATTATTTTCTTGTGATTACTCAGGAAACATTACTAAATTGGTGAAAATGTATTGTAGAAAATGCCGGAGAAATAGTTACTCTTCGTTTCCCTCGGTCTCCGAGATCTTACGGCCCGTGGTTCGGGTCGTACGAACAGTCGTGTTGTTAAGTTTTTTTACCTCCTCAATGAGGATATTTGTGTTGAGAAAGTGGCCATCGGAACCGACGAAGCCGAATTCCTATCCGGACTTCACTGCCCTTTTCATTTCGCTGCGGGGTCAGGAGCGGTCGTTCGGGGCGTCTGCCTCCGGACGACCGTTCCCTCCACCACGCCATGTTGGCACCTGTCTCCGAGATGACCCAGGCGCCTACGAAAAGCGAACCATCCGACCGACCACCATCGGATCGACACCCGGTCGCCGTCTGGCCACCCACTGTCTTCACCTGTGCGGTTGAGAGAATCTCCGCCACGTGTTTGGAAACCCCCTACGGGTGAGTTGAACTTTAGTCTAGTTGAAGGTTAGGAAGACGTGGCTCACGCAAGTGTTCTTTTGCTAACC
This sequence comes from Crocallis elinguaria, assembly GCA_907269065.1. Taxonomy (NCBI): domain Eukaryota; kingdom Metazoa; phylum Arthropoda; class Insecta; order Lepidoptera; family Geometridae; genus Crocallis; species Crocallis elinguaria. The sequence continues at coordinate 10,196,838 of OU026076.1, forward strand.
TAGAACTGTCCTTCGACAGGGTTTTTTTTTTACGGTACCGGCTCGCCTCTTCAGCGAGGTCCGGGCGCATCGGCGCGCAGTAGGCTCCGCCTATCAACCATCTGGAGGTCGATGGGACTCAACCCGTCTCTACAGCCGGGCCACTTAGTCCCGACCTACCAGGTCTCAACTTACTAGCCGCGGCGCTCCTCCCTGCCTTCGGGGCGAGCTCCCGCTCTGCCGAGTCTCTGCGCTGACCGGCCTCAACCTATACTACACATCACTATACAGGCGGTACCACATGACCTGACCGGGCCGTGTGCTTTACTTACTTTTGTACCGTCCAAACTAACTTAACTTAATTTAATTTAATATACTGTAAATCTATATCTAGTGGACTTTGGTCGCAAGGCAGCATTTTGGATGGTGTTCAGGCAGAATCCGCCACCACTCCCTGAGATTGTAAACCTTTAATCTTATCTGTAACTTATAACAATTGAGAGCAAACATAATATAACAACATAAGATAACCTTCTTCAACATACATGATTTATAACCAGAAATAAACGTTTGAACTCTGATTGGTGTCTCAATGTGCTCTCCTAACCTACCTGTAGTTTTAAAAAACGTTACAAACGGTTCGTTACAAACTTCCTACTTAAATTATCAAATTTTTATTAATAATATTTACATCGCTCTTTCATAAAAATAATAACTAATAAACTATCTCTAATTGAATTAAATTGATAACATAAAACTATATACATTATAACTATCTATTATTATTTACAACAGTTTCTTTAAACGCTTAGTTAAGACGTGCGTCACAAGAATCTAACGGTACACTGAGGGGGCGCGGAGAATGCAAAGCCTGCGAGTCATGTCTCAGCTGACTGCTAACACAGCGGCGCCCGAGCATCTCTGTGAGCGGACGTATCGCTTTTTGCTAGAAAATCGGCTACTAAATCTTACTCGTATTCTAATTCTGCCAATATCTTTTTAAATACATAATTGGCTTTTTATCAAGTGTTGTGATTACCCCAAATTGGGGTTCACTGCTTCTACACTACCTGCCCTAAGCAACGTCGGTTGCCTGATTGTCTTCGCCATCTGGTGGGGACCACCGCCGCCGCCATCTGGTGGGGACCACCGCCGCCGCCATCTGTTGAGCTCAGATTCTACCTCTGCGCGTGTGGCGGCTACTGCGATTAAGGCCAGTGTTGTTATTAGGCTGCGTAATACCTTGCGATCGGGAACAACCCCGACCTCTGCTGCAATAAATCTATACTTTTGTTAACACTTAGTTGTTCTTCAATTTACCTATCCCTGAGTAGGTAGGGAAAACAACTAGGCTTGTTACAATTTACAAGTTGTAAATCTGCCACGGTCGCCTGTATACCAGTAGATGGTCTTGAGAATCAGAGTAGATCCGTACATTTTCCCAGTATCGCAATGTTCGCGCTGTTGGAAGCTAAGACATATGGCTAAGAGGTGCCCGTCGAGCAAAGTTGTGTGTCCTAAGATTCCCCACTCGCGCTACACAATCACACTAATTGCGAAACTACGTCTTTCAAATGCGTTAATTGTGATGGTGTTCATACGAACACCATAGCCATATGGCTATGTACAAAACTGTCTAGCATTTATAAAAGAAAAAAAGTTAAGATAAATCATGGCAGAGTTCAATTGCACTTCTAGGAAGGCACTCACCATTCCTCGAGGAGGAAGAAGCTGCCATATACAACAACAATGACGGCCTAGTCCTTCGGGGTCGGATGGTGGGAAGTTATATGGCAGCTTTTAATGCAACAAGTGGCTTTGTGGCTCTAGCAAAGGAGGGGACGGAGCGTACTGGTCTAATCAAATTCTCTGCCCCGCATGACGATCCGATCTTGGTCGTTGCTCGGCGAACTCGGACGATGCTAGATGACTGGATACTTGAGACGGCGAAATCCATCTCGGGTATCTCTGAAGGCGAAGCATCTTGGGACGACTGGGTGATGCCTAGGATCAAATGGGTAAATGGGGTTCCAGGATGCGGAAAAACAACGTGGATTGTTGGCAACTTCAATGGGGAGGAGGACGTTATCATCACCACAACGACGGAAGCAGCCAAAGACTTGCGAGAAAAACTAGCGCAACGAATAGGTGACCTGGTCAAAACCAGGGTGCGCACTATGGCCTCTGTCTTAGTGAATGGTTTCAAAGCAACCCATAAGTACAACCGTCTTTTGGTTGATGAGGCACTTTTGAACCATTTTGGGGCCATAATCATGGTAAGTCGGCTGTGTGGTGCTAACGAACTTTTTCTCATCGGAGACGTCAACCAGTTACCTTTCATTGACAGGGAGAACCTCTTTGTCCTAAGGTACTGTCGTCCAAACCTGGTGACAACAATCACTCAGGAACTGTTGTGTACGCATCGGAACCCTATGGATGTCGCCTACGCCCTTCGAGAGGTGTACTCCGGCATCTACTCATCGGCATCCAAAGTTCATTCTCTGAAGCTGAAGCGGTTTACAGGTGCGCAAATACCCGTTACCCTTCCCGACACTCTCTTCCTAGTACACACACAGGAAGAGAAAGAATCCCTGATCACCAAGGGATACGGGGGAGGCACTGGGTCGCGCATCTTGACCATTCATGAAGCTCAGGGACTGACGTACGAGTCGGTGATCGTCATGCAAACTAAAGGTCAAAAGCTTAAGCTACACGACAGCGTCCCACATGCGGTGGTGGCATTGTCGCGTCATCGGAGTAGCTGTACATACTATACCGATGATAGCGACGATGCGATAGGCCGCTTCGTGATGAGGGTGAAGGCAGCTTCCACCAAAAGGATCGTGGACTACAACCTCAAAATGGCCATCAGAGATGGGAACAATGTGGTGGCGGAGGCCATCGTAGAGTTCGAACGGAGGGGCGGAGACGGAGAGTTGACATAGGAAAAGTGAATTAAGTGAACAACCGGAGTGGCCATGGCCACTGGAATGACCCTGCTGCAGCGGCGTCGTGTGGCGGGTCGCCCTCTTCCCTCGAAAATGGTTGAGGAGAGCGATGGCTGGCACATGCGTCACACTCGTGAACGGGTGCTGCTAGTGGGATCTCGTCCACTCCGATTGTGCACTTCATTAACTACTCTTGATAAACTAGCAATAACTTACACTAGTAATATTTATATAAATGTAATAATAGTATGTAGTATGTATAATGTAATAATAATAATAGTATGTTAATTTAATAATATGTATGTATAATATGTGACACTTTAGTTAGGCCTTCGGAGTAGGTATACTTTTGTTAAGTAATAATATATTAAGAAATTATAATGTAAAAATAACTTATACAGCAAAAAAAGGGTGCGAGCCCTGGAGCTTGCAGAGTATAATAATAAAATAATAAAAAAAAAAAAAAAAAAAAGGCACTCACTATTTACGTAGCCCCAAGTTCAAGTTATTTGTTTGGGATTTTAATGGGCACCACACCAATTGGTCATGCAAAACGGATTTAATGATTCACCTCTTTTCGGGTCTTAGTTATGACTGGTTAGAATTCCGTGACACATATATGTTTTGCAAAGGAGAAACATGGCGTCACCTACAACACTTCCAGTATTTAGTGGCAAAAACACTCAAGCTGGCTATTTCGTATTAAAGTTTCATGGAACTGCAAGAATGCATACAAGCAATTTCACCAAAATGCGACATCGATAATGTAAGTAAAGAAAGCTTTGACAAAATGGACACGAAGGCTCGAAATATAATTATTCAGGCTCTGTCCGTCCGATAATCAATTGGAATATATCAAGGACAATACGACTGCAAAAGAAATGATCAAAAAACTGCAAACCATATGTGAAAGAAAAAGTAAATTGTCAAATATATATATATGAGAGAGCAACTTATTATGTATGTAAGTATTAGTATGAAGTGCACTGTTACAAATACTACAATATAGTAAGAGATATCGAAAACTTAAACAAAATTGAAGAAACAGATAAAGACACATGTTTAATAATGTCATTACCGGATATTTATCAACCAATTCTAACAGCAATGGAAACAACAACGGAAGCACTGGCTATGGATTTTGTAAAAAGTAAATTACTACATGCAAGAGTTAAATTTAATGAACAATATCACCAAACAGAGTATGTAATAACAACTCATTTAGTTATACAGCATTTCGCAACAAAGAGTGTTTCAATTGTGGAAAAATGGGACATATTGCCAGGGAGTGTCGCAGTCGCAGTTCATCCCGAGGACGAGGACAAAATCAACATCAAAGAGGATCTCAACATGGAGGACATTCTTTGTCCCCATGTTGAGGACTAGATAGAGGAGGACTTAACAATTGTAGCGTTACACATGGAGTATAATGCTACAAGTTAATAAAAAGCCTTCACCTACCTACTCCTAAACTTTTCTAAATTTTCTTTCTAATTTTTTTTTGTCTACCTTCATTTCCGAGCTCAACGTACGCTGCGATTATTTTAATAATTAAAAATATTAACAGTGATAAAAATTGCATTATGAGTAAAAATATGTGTGTGTAATATGGTGAATTTGGTGTAATAACTAGCAGACACAATAAAGTATCCTAACAAGAAGAAATAGTGAAATCAAAATTGACAAGCTGTTGGCAAATTCCATGGTATTATACTTGGGTTTCGCCTCGAAATTATTTAATTCACTTTGTAGTCTCACCTATCAGATCGTCGGTCACGCACTCTATCTGAGAATAGAAAAAAGAAAAAAACATATCTCTGACGTTTACAAGGTAGAAGATCTACCCGCTAGTATCATTCGCTTCTTAGTGCTCGTCGCAAACGCACGGCGCGCGTCTTCGCACTATATTATATACGTGGTTATTAGTATCGCATACTTTCGAAGTTATGCCGAAACGTAAACGTGAAGACGGTTATGAAAAATTATTAAAGAAGTGCAAAAAATTGGAGTAAAAACTTCGCCGGCGATGTCGCAGTAGGAGCCAATCTTCTATCCAATCGGAAACATCGCAGAACCCTTATCGCTTGGAGCCTCAAGGTTAGTAAAGTGATAGACATTACTATAATCATCATGTTTCAAGATTTTCGTTGATGAAAGCAGAAAAAGCTATTAGGAAAAAGTATAGGTAAACTGTTTATTTTAAAAATGGAAATATACCTTTCATATAATGATTCATGTTACAGTGCGAGCAATTCAGACTTATGGCACAGACGTCTAGGTCACCTGAACAACAACAGTTTAAAAATGATGAACTTAGCAGCCACCGATGGTACCTGTAGTCCCTGTATGTGAGGCAAGTCAACCCGTTTACAATTCAACCCAGTATAAAAGCCAAGGTCACATCCTATTGGAGAACTTTTGCATACAGACGTGGCAGGTCCCATGTCAACACCTCGAATAAACGGAGAGCTGTACCAAACTTCTTCCACCCATTTCTCCGCAAGTTTATGAACGTGTTACGCGTTGTTATTCCCTTGTGTGCCTGAGTTCGATCCCTTCTATAGTTAATCTAGGCGTGAGATGAGTATGTAGGCGTAATTGACACGCTATTTTATTGTAAACTTAGATCTGCTTCTATTATATGTCTGTGTTCTCACTTCAGCTTTGCTTTTACATATTCTATGGTTAAGTTTTCATTCATTGTAATAATGCTAGTTGAAATAGTGTTATATTTTAAGGTCAATCCTTGAAACAAATACGTAACCTATTCTTCCTCATCAAGTTTCTTTTCTGTGCTTTCTAGTTCTCTTATAAATAAGTCAAATCGAGTAAAATATTCGTCAATCTTTCTTCTTCAATTCATATCTTGCAACTGCAATTTTATAATTTTTTTTGTAATATGTGTTAGCGATGTTATAGTTTTTCGTTCGAATATTTTTGTTAGTACTTCAAACATCACGTAAGCACTCTTGGACTCCTTTATTAGGTCCAAATGCGTCTGTAATGCACTGACCGATTACTGATTTAGCACGTGCATCTGTCACTTTGTCTTGTTTGTCTTTCTTCTAATAGCATACTAACTCGAAACTTCCAGCTGTTGAAGTTGTCTGCCGACAATTGAGGCAAGTGAAATGAAGAAATTGCGGGGATGGTGCCGGAATTTCTTTTTTCTTGACGTTTTTTTTTCATTATCCTTATTTCTCGTCCGCGCACTAATTGCCTATAATCTACTATTGTTACATGAATCGTGACTTTTGAGTAATAAACTGTTTCTCTTTATATTTTACTGCATTTTGTGGAACGAGGCGGAAGGAGGGCTGTGTGCTGTGTTGGGATTTGCTGAAGAGCAGCGGAAACAAAGTCTTTTAAGAATAAAAAGACGCGACTTTGCTGATCCCCTGCAGTTGCCAGTGAAAGAGTTTATTGCAAATTTTCGCCTGAGTAAGGTTGGATTCAAACAGATTTTCGAAGAACTCAGCCCACAATTACGAGAATATCGACGTAAAACAGCTGCTCACAATGAGCTCAACGTAAGTTTCACTTGTTTCTGTAGAACTATCAAACAGCGTTATACAGTGTAGCGTGTCGCTACTTTATCTAATGATTTATAGGAAGGGCTAATTGTTTTCATGATGAAGGATAGCAAAAACGCAAACCCACAATCATTACCATTGAATGTAAGGCACTCGTTGCTTAAAAACATAATAATGTGTGTTTTAGCGTTAATATAATCTTATAGATTTAGGATAGGACACCTTAGGTTCCCCAAGGCAGAGGAATTACGTCATGGTTTACAACAGTATTTCTATGAGAATTTAACACAACTTTATTTCACAATTTTATTGAGCTACGTGCCTGTCAGTTTTGTAATCTTGATTCACGTGGCCTGACGTTCCAGGTTTCGTGTGGGCAAGTGTGTGCTCCCAGTGGTTCCCCGAGGAAAATTCCCAAGCCGAAAACGCTGCTTTCGTCAAATTCTCCGACTGGCGGTTTACGCCATCGCAATTGCCAGGACGTCGTCCTCTCTCTCCAGACACTATCATCATCCAAATCGTTGAGTAAACTCCACAGTTATAGGGCTCCAAAGTCACCATCGAGCCCCTACAAACAATTTTATTGACTACGGAAACATGAGGAGACTTCAAAACAAAAGCCCTCGAGGCACTCCAGGCTCTACCAGACCGTGCTATCCCTCTCGGACTCAAGGTTCAGACACATGAATAACCTTTATAGGGAGCGCACGAGACAAGCAACGGAGCTTGCCCGGGTGGAAAGGGCGTAAACGAAGGCGATCAGCGACCTGACGAAGGGGCTTACAGGGGAGCTCAGCTAGGATCGATATCACTGCCGATCTCAATCAGATCAAGGCGATACGGGACTGGCTGTGCTACGAGACACGGGAGCCTCATAGAATGGTTGCTGAAACGCACCAGTTGGCGATCCCTTGACTCCCAAGCTGAGATCTCTTCAAGAAACCATCTCGAGTGAGAAAAAACCACATAGACCTTGAGGAGGGACTTCGCCTCGGTGAAAACCGGAGTTGAGCCCCTCTCCTCCCAACTTGATGAGATCCAAGAGTCAGTAACGTACAGCTGACCTCCTAGGTCAGAGCTCAAAATTCCTGTTTCAACTGCAGTCGAGGCCGCTAGCGAGTGCCGAACCGGACCCTGGAGTGCAGCAAGAACTAGCTGTAATGAGAGAAACGCTAACATTAATGGCCGCGGATAAGATCACTGTTCCTTTGCCTCCACCGACACCACAACTTGACCTAGGCGAGCAAGAGATGAAACCGCCTCCGTCGACTAGAAGCCTGCAGGCAGAGCTCGCACTGTCGAAAGGTGTAAAGCCTACGTACGCTAAGGTTGCCGATAGACCACCCTCCGCCCTCATGCCCAACCATACCCTGACTATATCGTCGAATAATCCGAACAATACCTCGGATAACGTCATTGAAAGAATCAGGGTAGCGCTGGATACTTCTACCACCGGAGCTAGGGTGGTCCTGAGTTGAAGAGAGAAAGTGAGACGGTACTTCACACCGGGACAGCTCCTAAATCTTTACCAAGCACAGGTCCGGTCGTGTATGGAGTACTGTTCGCATTTGTGGGATGGTTCTAAAGGCCACGCCCAATAAGAGTCCAATTGCCTAATGTCAAAACGGTGTTTGCCTGTCGATTGCCTAAGTACTCACACGCATCTACTTATAACGCATTGTGCAAACATTGTGATCTACAGGAATGCTCGCATAGGAAAGCGCGGGCTAAGGTAAAAAAGTGGCTAATGACACAAACTTACGATGAAACGGAAGCATTGGTAAAGGTCTACGACAAGTAGGAGATTACCGTCAGAATCCGTTTTTAGCAAGGAATATACTCATTAAACCGCCTTCCTCGTCTCACCCACACACACACACACACACACACCCACACACACACACACACCCACACACATATATACACACACACACACACGCACGCACTCACATCAACTCTCTAGCTCTCGCCTCCACACGGAAAATAAGCACTCCAGCTTTTAAACTGCGCACAACACTCACACTACATACAAACCTGCAAATACAACATACACTTAAATAATAATAATATCTTTAATATTATATAACTTCATCTCTATTTAACTTCATTTAATCCAAAAATGTACTCTCTATTTAATTTCATTTGATTTAATATAATTTAATTTCATTTATATATGTAACAAAATTGCTAATTCTATATAATCGCGCGAACTTCCTATTTGTCATCCGCTAAGTAAGGGCCTCCAAGATACAGGCCTAGCCTAGTTTGGGGCCCACTGTTAATCTTTAGAAATGGTGTTATCTGTAATAATCTTGTGCAAACATGCTGTTTCTCTCTTTTCATGCATAGTGTAATGATAATGCTTTATGTTTTTTGGTGAATAAATATTTATTATTATTATTATTATTCTGCCAAGTACCAGTTGGAAGCTTTGGAGTCTATCGAAAGACGAGCCAAAAAGCTTATAGGGGACGAGACACATTGGTTGCGGGCAGGCTTCAGAATCTTGAGTATAGCCGTAAAGTAGCCAGTTTGTCGGTATTTTACAGAATACATTTCGGCGAGTGTGCGATGGAATTACATAGCTTAATTCCTTCAACCCCTTTCTATCATCGGACGACCAGACGCTCAGCAATGCGCCACCCTTTTATGGTTGATATCCCTCCTACACGCACTAAGCGTTTTGCTTCATCCTTTATAATACGCACTGCTAAGGAGTGGAATTCGTTGCCAGCGTCTGTGTTTCCCGACAAATATAATCTGGGAGTCTTTAAAACGAGAGTGAACAGGTACCTTCTAGGCAAGCGTGATACACCTTCGACCACATCATCGCTAGCCATCAGGCGAGATTGTGGTCAAACGTGAGCCTATCAAATATAAAAAAAAAAAGAGTTGCACGTCAAAGGAAGACCTCAACCTTGTTCATGGCCAAGTACAGCGCGACAAGGACCTGAGGGCTGAGGTGGCAAAAGCATACACCCTTTGGTCGTAGTGAGGGACGTCATATCGGTTCACAACAACGCACAACTAGTGGCGAACCTCATAGAGCAGAACAACAACAGGAACTTTGAAGCTTTGAAGACCAGACTGCTGGAGATATATGAGGACTCAGAGGGGAGGCAGATACAAAAATTGGTTCGTGAGATAGAGTTGGGGGACCAAAAACCCTCCCAGCTACTACGACGAATGCGTGAGTTGGCTCGCGGCATGGTTTCAGATGAGACCCTCACCGTCTTATGGCAGAACCACCTACCAGCGACAGTTAGAGGAGTTTTGGCAGTAGCAGACAGCAAGGGTCTAAATACTCTCGCCTCGATCGCCGATAAGGTCAGTGAGACAGTGGTACCGGTTCATGCGATCAGCCGAGTGGACCGGCCATTAGGAGAAGTGAACGAGTTGATCGCACAGATAGTTTAGGTGAGCGCATAAAACCTAAAAACCAACCGTTCAAGGTCACGTTACCAAAACTAAGATGTGGAAATCGACCATTTTCAAGAGGGCGTAGTACGAGTCAGCGTCGGAAACCATCAGATCCGGGCTGGTTGTGTTCTTATCATTATCTTATAAGCACCGGCGTACAAAATGCATAGAGCCGTGCGCCTGGAAAAAACGAAATGATAAGCCGGAAAACTAGGAGTGGTGCAGGCAGCGGCGGAGGTCTGCATTCCACGTACCAGGTAGCCTGTGTGTAATAGACGTGAAAACAGATTTGCGATTCCTGGCTGACAGCGGCGCGAATGTTTCAGTGTTTCCGCGCAGTTTAATTTATGAAAATACTAGCATCAGTGAAAGTTGAAATGGACAATATAAACTATTTGCTGCTAACGGTACAGTAATAGAGACTTATGGATGTAAAATGTTAGAATTAGACTTTAAATTGAGACGTTGTTTTCGTTGGATGTTTATCATCGCGAATGTGAGACAACTAATTATCGGTGCAGACTTTTTAGTGAACTATAAACTGTTAATTGACTTAAGTGGTCGTAGATTAGTAGATCAGATAACGAACTTGAATGTGTTTGCTAGTATTTCTGATTATAACGAACCCACCCTTAAGACGGTGGAAAATAATCACCCATATTATGATTTGCTAATTACGTACCCCGATCTTACCAAACCTTTTTCGTTTAAGGACAGCCCAAAGCACAGCGTACGTCATCACATCTCTACGTGATGACGCACCTGGGTCTCTACCCAGGGGGCACCGGTGCATGCTCGTGCACGCCCGCTGCCACCGGATACAGCTATGTTAAAGCTAAGGACGAATTTAAACTTATGCAGGAGCTAGGGATTTGTAGGCCTAACAACAGTATGTGAGTTAGTCCGTTACACATTGTGCCTAAGAAGGATGGTAAGATAACGCCATGTGGAGATTATAGAAGGCTAAATTCCATAATGAAACCTGATAGGTACCCTGTACCACGACTTCAGGATTTTACGTACGTGCTAGCGGGAAAGAAAGTATACTCAAAGTTAGACATTAATAGAGCTTAGAACTGTATCCCGGTTCAGACGTCCGATATTTTACCAGTTAGAATTACCATAAAAAAATAATTTTAAAGGCAATGTTAAACAATTATACCATTTTAAAATTGGCAGTAACGAAGCAAGTTTTTAAAGTAATTGGCATAATCCGCTTAGTAATTATTTTTACACCGCAGGCTATCTAAGTCAACCGTTTGAATTGGTTTGTATAAAAAATTTACATAAGAATTTTTTTATATGGTATTCCTAACATTATAACGAAAAAAACACCATTGCTTTTGATGACTCTAATATCCATGAGTGAATTTCAAAAAAATGGAGTATATAGTTATTATTTGTAGAGATGGCATGAAGTTAACTGAGGTAAGTCAAATTTTCCGAAAAAAATCAAATCAAATCAAATCAACTCTCGAAAATGGTGGGACTTTTACGGCAATGCTGCAAATGCGGCAGCTTTATCAGCCTACCATGGGTATGTCTTATCCTGCCTCAGGTATGGGATCATCTTATGGGGATTTTCTGTCGATACAGAAAGAACGTTTCTTTTGCAAAAAAAAATGCATACGTTCACTTTGTAGCGCAGATTATTTAGACAGCTGTAAGCCTTTATTTATCAAGTCAAAAATCCTACCATTTCCCTTATAATATATTTATGAAATCTGATTATTCTAATCTGATGATCTCGAAAACAAATTGTTATCAGACTTGGCCGCCTTGTTATCAAAGCGGGAGGAAGTTGTGACTTGGTCCGCTCTGCTGCAACAGTACTTTGGCGACCCACGTAGTGAAGAATGCAAAAATATCGAGTTGGAAAATTTAAAAATAGAGTCCGGTGAAACGTATACAGATTTTGGCAATAGAATTCAAACAGTTCGCTCGGTTTTGATTTCCAGGGTTAATGCATTGAGTAACGCAGAGCTAAAATTCTCTAAAATTGCTATATACAACCATACGTCCCTGAACGGATTTCTATATAATCTACCGGAGAATATGGTTCGATTATTAAAAGAACATTAAAAGCACCCGCGACTCTGGAAGCCGCTTTAAGCATTGTATCAGTTCCAGATTAGTTTTGTTAAATTGATATGTTAAGTAAGGAATTGTTATGTATAAAATATTGTAAACAAAGGGTGTGAGCCCTGGGGCCAGGGGCCTGTTTCATAAAAAATATTAGTCTAATATTATGAGTATTAGCCTCATATTAATAGAAGTAATTATTAGAGTATGTTTCATAAAAATACAAAGTAATAAAATGAGTTATTAGTGTAGACTCTAATATTATTAGCTAGTATTGTTTGTTTTAATAGTAAAAGGTTTCATAAACAAACCAAACTAATATTATAACAGAATAAAATTAGTTACTTTTCATAAGTCTTCCTAGTTTAATAAATTTATAATAGTGTAAAAATATTTGAAATGAGTGATTCCGAGTCAAGTGAAGAAAATGTTATTGTGAGACGCCGGAGGATATTTAGGAGGAGAACATTATATACTGGCATGGAATGTTCATACGAATTCAACGAACGATTCAGGTTGGAATTTAAACAATTTAACACTGTTTTAACAGGAATCCAACACATGTTAGCTCATCCTACTAAAAGAAATAATGCTCTAATCTCTCAACAACAACTTATCATAGCACTACATTGGCTAGGAAGTGGAATGCAATATCATAGTGCTGCTGACATGCATGGAATTTCTAAGGCAACTGTATGCAGAGTCCACAAGGTTGTATCTGCTATTAACCATGTCTTTCTCACACAAATTGTCTGTTGGCCCAATAATGTTGGAAGAGTAATTAATGATTTCAATGCCATTTCTGGTATGCCCCTAGTTTGCGGAGCAGTAGATGGAACTCTCATTAAAATTGACGCTCCTAGTAGATATGAGAACTCTTTCGTTGATCGACATGGTAATCACTCTATAAATGTCATGCTTGTATGTGGACCGGCTTTAAAATTTTATTATGTGTGTGCCAACTGGCCTGGCAGCGTAAGTGATGCAAGAGTTTTAAGGAATAGTTACTTATGTACTCAAATGGAAGGTGGATGGCGACCATTTCCTGGGTGTGTTTTGTTAGGAGATTATCGTTATCCATTGAAATCGTAGCTCATTCCACCCATTCTACGAAATGAAGCACAGCAACCCCAATTAAGGTTTCTAAGAGCGCACAAAAAAACTCGAAGAGTGATTGAATGTGCAATAGGTATACTGAAGGAAAAATTTCCATGCTTGAACCATCTTCGACTTACTGATACTATTTTTGCTTGTGAGCTTATTAAGTGCTGCGTAACTCCTCGAATCCTGGTTCCGATCCTGATTGTTAACCAGCTCCTCCACCACGGAAGAAACCTTTTGATGAGGGTAAAGATTTAAGAAAAGGAAAGGGCAAAGGACGAAAGCAACACTCACAAAGTGATGACAGTGATAATGTCTTTTATGGGGAAGAAGAAACGGGAGTGAACGAGCTTTGTGTCATTTGCGGAGAGTTTGGTAAATATAGAGAGCTATGGTACCGCTGCAAAAAGTGTGGGCTATGGGTACATGCACTGTGCAGTGATCAAGACGCGCCAGATAGGTGAATTTGTGGTTTTTTCAATGTCAAATAGGATGATTCCGTACAGCCTGTACGTAATTACCCTCAACCATCGTGTGTTACCGAACAGAAACGTTTTTTTTAAATTGAATAATAAATTACTTCTTAAGCAACAACAAACGCGCCTACCGGTGTGCGTGCGCGTGCGCGCCCCACGCCGCCAGCGACGCAACGCACACATCTACGCATGCCTCACCGCGCGCCTATATAAAGCCGCGATTCGCCCGCAATCAGTCAGTCTGCCACGCGCATCCCATCGTATAGCCGCAACGGGAAAGGTGGTTGTGCGAGCCAGGCGCGAACCTACTTCTACTAGTGCGTGATACGTACCCGTTCGGTGCATCGTAACGAACACCGCCAGTCCGCCTTGCCACTAGTAGAAGTTCCGACCATTATAATTAAAGTGTAACTGAACTGTTATTATTTTGGAATAAAATCAAGATTGTGTTTTTGTAACCAGTGTTTGCTTTGAAGCCCGTCAAGAAGAAATATTTGTTACAAAACTGGCGCTCAACGTAAAGGCCCGTAAAAAGCCTAGTCCTAAAACACCGGGTCGTCGGAAAGTGAAGAAGGAAGAAAGTGACACGATGAACTTGTCGAGTGAGCAGCTTGAGAAGTTTTTTTTTTATTTGGTAACGTGACGAGCTGGAGTTACTCTCAGTAATAGGCACACAGCGTCGTGGATCATTTGCCGCGTGCAAGGTATCGTTCAGTGGTACCAGGAATACTGAGACAGTAGAAGCCTTCCTAACGGCAGCGAGTGTCTATAAATCGGTAGAAACAATAAATGATGAGGAAGCCATCGAGAGTGTGCCGTTGATTTTGAAAGAGGAGGCAGCTGTATGGAGGAATGGCATTAAAGAGCAGGTCACAACATGGGCAGAGTTCAAGAAAAGAGTCCGCCATGCCTTTGCTCCGAAGAGGTCGGCTTTCCTCGTATACCAGGATATTATAGGCGCCAAGCAGGAAGAAAACGAGCTGACAGAGGTGTTCGTAGCCAAGAAGAGAGCTCTTTTTGCACAGCTACCCAAACCAGCACACACAGAAATCCAACAGCTTGACATGATATACGGAGGTATCAGCTACAATATTCGTCTGAAAATGCCAAGGGATTCGATAGCTACCTACGACGCTCTCCTGAAGACTGCTAGAGAGATAGAGCAGTTGAGTACTGAAAAAAATCCTCAGAACACGCAGCTCAAATCTAAAGAAAATCCAAAAGAGGCCGTGGTATCAAATAAAAATATGAGATGTGGATACTGTCGATTCCCGGGACATACCATCGAAACATGTCGAAAAAAACTGAAAGCAGAAGATAGCACTTCAAGCGGTAGCAGAGCTACTCTAACTGCTTCGCATCATAAGCCGACAGTATCAGCTTCTGGAACGCAAGCCCCTTCACCGTCGCAACCGAAGTTTTCTTGATACGGATGTGGTACCCCAGGGGTAGTTAGATCAAAATGTCCATCGTGTACGAAGAAGCCGCAGACCATCACTGATAAACCAGATATCAGTTTCTGTGCGTTAAATATCAAAACAGACATTCGTCCAAGGCCTATTATTGGAATCGGAGTGGGAACAGCTTATGTGGATTCCTTGCTAAAACCAGCGTTGCATCCTACGACCTTTACCAGTGCCTACGAAATCTCGAATTTCAATTTAACCAGCAGCAAGTGATGGTGACGCTGGCTGACGGTGGGAAAACACAGCGAGATGTTTAGACGGTTACAGTACCTATAACCCTGTGTAACCGTGTGGTACCTACCACATTTATCATATTTCCGGAATCTCGGGAGACACGCACATTATTAGGGATCGGATTCATCCAAGACTGTAAGGGATCCGTGCGTTCTTTGGTAGCTGGTAAATAAAAGACCTTTTCTATGGTTCTTGTGGACTGTATATTTGTTCTTTAATCTTTTATTTATTTCAAATGTTCTTATTCTAATTCCGGGGTGTTCGCTGGACGGCTAGTGATCTCATTATACAACTGACTGATTGACTGATTGGTCTGATCTAATTGACTAGTTGACTGGACTGATCAAACTAACTAACTGATACTTTTGCAACGAAACACCCGTGTCTTATAACAAAACATCCTCCCGGACCGACCGCCCTCTATAAGCCGCCAGTCTCGGGTCCCGACCAATGACAGAGCCTTGTGAACGTTTGTCCCTTTCCGACGGGACCTTGAGCGCCCGAACAAGTCTCAACTTGTTTAGACAAGCCTAATTCTGTCTAACTTTGTTCGGGAATCTCTTTCTGGCCTTTCTGGCCTTCCTGCTACTGTCATCGATCGGGGTTAAATAAAAACAACCTAGATATTAACAAGTACTTAACCTAGGCCCTATCTAAACGACATAAACTTTATTTACAAACACAAAATACAAAATCTTAAATAGCGTCGTTAACAATTTCCCCCCCAAGTGCTCGATCACTCGTGCACTTCCTCTTCTGGTCGCGACGCTGCAGGTACGACGACGATGAGACGCGAAGTGGGCCGCCTCAGGACGCCTCCCGCAGTTCTCACGTCCACGACTCTTGTTCTGCCATCGGGGCCGCCGTAGATTTTCACGACTTCTCCTCGAGGCCATGTGTTGCGGGGTAGGGAAGTGTCAGCTATTATGACTATGTCGCCTCGCTGCGGGTCCGTAGTTTTCTTGCCGCCGATTCTTCGTGGCATGAGAGTGGGTAGATACTCTCGTAGCCATCTTCTCCAAAAATGGTCCGCGAGTCGCTGTGCTGTCTTCCAGTTCGCCTTGCCAATGAGTTCTGTGTCCGAAAACTCTCCCAGGATCGCTGAGCCACACGAACGCCCAATAAGGAAATGATTGGGCGTAAGGCTTTCTTCATCTTGCGGATCGTTGCTCAAGTGGGTCAGTGGGCGCGAGTTGACGGTGTGTTCGACTTCGGTTAGGAGCGTGTGTAGCACTTCTTCTGGAGGACTTCTTTCATTCAGTACGGCGGAGAGAGAGACCTTGACTGTCCGCACCATTCTTTCCCAGGCGCCTCCCATGTGGGGCGCTCCAGGAGGTATGAACTTCCATCTGATGCCTTCTTTCTCTGCAGCTTCGACCATTTCTGGTTTATTGATTTTCTGAGCTTCAGCTCGTAATTCGTGGTCTGCTCCGACGAAATTAGTCCCATTGTCACTGTAAATGACGCGGGGACTTCCTCTTCTAGCTGCCATGCGTCGGAGGGCCATTATCATGGAGCTGGTGCTGAGAGATGCAGCCAACTCCAAATGTACAGCTCGTGTTGTAAGACAGGTAAATAAAGCTCCCCATCTTTTTTCTCTTCTTCGACCAATAGTGACGTGCATGGGGCCAAAGTAGTCAACTGCTGTGCACACAAATGGATATGTGTCATGCTGCAGTCTCTCCTCTGGCAGATCACCCATTGGAGGTATTTCTGGCTTCATTTTCCTCACACGGCACCACTGGCATTGATGCAATATTTTCTTCACCGAGTTACGCAGAGACAAAATCCAATATTTCTGTCGCAACTCGTTAATCACTGTCGCGTGATTCCCGTGACAGAATTTTCTATGGTAATGATCAATCAACAGGTGAGTGATCTTGTGTCTGCCATTCAGGACTGCCAGCTTTCTTTCTTGGGTTCCGATGTTTCGTATCTTCGTCGTACGACTGTTCAGTCGCAGAACTCCATGCTCGTCAAGGTGGACGTCAAGCTTTTTGAGCTGGCTTGATCCTTCCAATGGTGCATTCCTCTTCATTGATGCAATTTCTTGAGTAAAGG
Organism: Crocallis elinguaria; assembly: GCA_907269065.1. NCBI lineage: Eukaryota > Metazoa > Arthropoda > Insecta > Lepidoptera > Geometridae > Crocallis > Crocallis elinguaria. Next base: position 10,214,138 of record OU026076.1, read on the forward strand.
AGTCTTCCTGACTTCTCTTCAAGAGCATCATTTCTGCTTTCTGCAGATGTTCATCTGGAATTGTCACCATTTTTCTTGTTTCTTTAAGCTGTGGAGGATGATATTCTATACTCTTTTTCTTATTCTTCGCATACGGTTTCCAAGTTTTATTCTCATGCGTGGCGTTTACAGCACATTTCTTTATTCTGCACAGTTCAATAAACATAAAAACACGCGCAGTGGCTCGAACAAGCCGCGTCCAGTTAGAGAATCTATCTGGATCTGGCGTTTCCCACTGTTGCCTGATTCTGGCGGTGGCAACTATCTCGCTTTTCTTTTCTTCCCCGGTGACTTCTATTTTCTCAAATCTCTTCGCTGGCCATTCTGTGTCGGGTTCGCGTAGAAATTTAGGACCGGCGAACCATTTTGACTTGACGAAGACTCTAGACATGTCTCGCGTTGCGTCATCTGCTGGATTCTCTCCGGTTGGAAGCGTTTCATTTTCTGTTTTCCATAGAAGTCCGGACTCGAACCTTCCATCGGGTTGTCTTTTCATAGTTTCTTCTAAAATTGCCAGGGCTCTACCGTCAGTGTCGTAGCTGGGAAGTTTCGGCTGTATTCCGATAGCTTCCAGCTCAAAGTGGCGTTTCATATGCTCTTCTATTTTTCCTTCACTGTCCGTACTACGACAGTGATTTACGTATTTCACTGGCGCAGCAGCAGTTCCAGAGCAGCATCCGTGTAGCACCCATCCTAGTCTGGTGAGTGACGCTGCTGGTTCGTTCTGCTTACCTTTCACGATCTTTCGGGAAACTATGAGGTCCCAGTTATCCTGGCCAATCAGTAAGCCTGGTTTCTCTTTTTCATATAGAAGCTCGTTCTTCAAATTCTTCAAATGGTTACACTCATCGATGGCTCTCTTGTCCACACACTGTGGTGACAGCCTCAAATTTTCTATAGTGCGCACGCCTCTGAGAGTTCTTTCATCTCTTCGGTGTGCTCCTTTTATCTGCAAATCCATTTTTTGCGAGTTCTTCTTTTCAATTATTTTCCCGCCAACTGTTTCTAGTACAAGCGATTCTTCCTCGCCGGTGGCTCCAATACGAGCGGCGATGCCAGCGTCCAGAAGTGACACAGTAGATCCTTCATCGAGCAGTGCCAGGATTCGGGTAGACCCGGTTGGCCCGATGACGTCCACTGGAATCATCTTCAAGTACACTTTCGTTCCATCGGCCGTCGCGTATACGGATTTCACAGCGTTCTCTATTTTTTCATCTGTCTTTTGCTGCTGGACTGGTCCCATTGTTCGTTTCACGGGCTCCGAGTGCAGCAGGGTATGATGAGGTCGCTTGCATTTCTTGCATGCCTGACCCTTACAGCTGAACCGCATGTGTCGTTGGCGCAGGCATCTGAAGCAAAGCTTCTTTTTCTTCGCCGTTTCCCATCTCTGCTCAGTGGTGGCTTCTTTAAAAAGCTTACATTCGGTAAGCCAATGCTCTCCTTCGCACTGGAAGCAAAACTTTTTGTAGACCTCTTTGGCTGCGGCGGTCGTATGCACTTCTTCCTCTTCATGCTCTTCTTGCGCCGCATGCACTTGTTGTCTCAGTCCTCCGAACCTCTTCCTCGTTATTGGCTCGGGGAGTGCGAGTGTCCCACAAAGTTCCGATTCAATATCCAGAAACTTCTTAATTTTCATGAGTTCAGGATCTTCTTTGCCAGTGCGGGTGCTGTAGTCAAGCCATCGATAACAGAGAATAGGCGATAACTTTGCAACAATATTCGAGCATATTTCGGGCGCGTACATGTATTCTGGTCGCTTCAAGGCACTGATCGTTGCTACTGCGTTGCTAATACGGCTCGCGAAGACACAGATTTCTCGCGGAGTATCTCCGACTCGTGGGAGGTCCTTGATCTTCTGAAGTTCCGTTAATACTAGTTGCTCCGGCCTTCCGAATCTTCGCTCCAATGCGGCGATGACTTCTTCAGGATCCGATGCAACGAATAGAAGACCTCGGACTGCTTCTTTTGCTATCCCTTTTACTGCCTTTCGCAATCGAGCCATATTGTGTTCATCAGTGCACAACGCCTTGCTGTCTTCGAAGGATCTCTTGAACGGTAGCCAGTCTTCATGCGTTCCATTAAATTCAGGCAATTCCCATGCTTTCGCAGGTGCCTTGTGTGGCTGGACCGTTCTTGTCGCATTCACAATCGCTTCGGCGAGTTCTTTCAGTTCACTTTTGATCTGTCGTTCTGGTTCCTGGGGTTCTTCCAGATAGGTAGCGGCATGCTTCACCCATTGTTCAACGTGGGTCGATCGTTCCAATTCTTCTTCATCTAACTCTTCCTCTGACTCGCACTGGGTTATCTCTAGCTCTGTCTCAGCCAGGGCTACAGCAGTGCGAGCAGCTTCGAGTTGTTTCTTCTGAAGCTCCAAACGTGCTTGGAGTTCAGCTCTCTTCAAAGTAGATTTGGTCGATCTGGCTGTCTGTCTGGATTTTGGAACCAATGTTTCCGAAGATTCCAACAGTGGGACGTTAGGTCGTCCTTCAATGTTCTTCGGATTGCCCGCAGGTTCATTTGCTCTCGACTCAGCGGTGTTGCGCGCTTTCGTGCGTGCCGATGACACGGTGCGCACGGGCGCCGGCTGCATTATTCGGTTCGGTGCAGCTATCGGCGCGTACGCGGACGCGAGCGCGGGTGGCGCGAGCGTGCGCGCTGGCGCGGGTGCGGGCGCGGCGGCGGGTCCCTGCGCGGGCGGTGCGAACCCAGGCGTGGGTGCGGGCGCGAGCGCGGGGGGCGCGGTGGCAGCGGACGCGGCCGCTGTCGCGGACCGCAGCTGTCTCCCCGGGGTCGGGGCAGCGGGCCCTCGGGCGACGCTACCGGACGCGGCGGCGGAGGTTGCAGACGCGACAGACGCGGCGGCGCGTTTCACTGCCGAAGTACCAGTCGCTGTCGACGTGGTTGCTTCGCTTTCAGTCGTTGCGGGCGTGTTCATTGACCAATCAGTCGTTTCTTCACTAGATTCACCGTGCTCCGATCGATTCATGCTTCTAGGCGATCTTGAGCGAACGTTGGGCATCTTCAATACCCGGCTTCGTAGAAATAAAACTTATCCGGATCCGGCTCGAAGGACCAAACTTTGTAAGGGATCCGTGCGTTCTTTGGTAGCTGGTAAATAAAAGACCTTTTCTATGGTTCTTGTGGACTGTATATTTGTTCTTTAATCTTTTATTTATTTCAAATGTTCTTATTCTAATTCCGGGGTGTTCGCTGGACGGCTAGTGATCTCATTATACAACTGACTGATTGACTGATTGGTCTGATCTAATTGACTAGTTGACTGGACTGATCAAACTAACTAACTGATACTTTTGCAACGAAACACCCGTGTCTTATAACAAAACATCCTCCCGGACCGACCGCCCTCTATAAGCCGCCAGTCTCGGGTCCCGACCAATGACAGAGCCTTGTGAACGTTTGTCCCTTTCCGACGGGACCTTGAGCGCCCGAACAAGTCTCAACTTGTTTAGACAAGCCTAATTCTGTCTAACTTTGTTCGGGAATCTCTTTCTGGCCTTTCAGGCCTTCCTGCTACTGTCATCGATCGGGGTTAAATAAAAACAACCTAGATATTAACAAGTACTTAACCTAGGCCCTATCTAAACGACATAAACTTTATTTACAAACACAAAATACAAAATCTTAAATAGCGTCGTTAACAAAGACGCCGAAATGGTCTTGAACATCCCACAAATGAGCTGGCACTTTGAAGGTGAGCCTGACGTCACCTACGACCTACATGAGGAAGATTCTGCGGAGATTTCTATGGTGCATGTAGAAATGACACCATTTTCTAGCCCAGCTCTGCGGAAGGTGCTGGAAGAAGTCCGGCCACCAGAATTCATTTCCCCATTGTCCAATACGCCACCTGACAACAATTTCCCCAATGGATCAAGTCCCAAGCAGGTTACGTGGGAACCCGCTTTACCTCAGTCCAGCGCATCTGAAGCAGTGGATCTTCGTAGCGCCGGTAATTCACGAAGAAATCTGGAACCAGCAATGCCTGAGAAAAGTGCTTGTGGTAGCAATTCCTATCGTGTTGTACCAATTGTTGCATCGACACCACCAACAAAGCGTACTAGAACATTATTCGATGGCTATTCACCCAGCTTCATCGATTTTATGTTTAGGGACGCCCAGATAAACACTCATTTGGCTGAAGTTGAATTATCTCCACATTCCAGGATGCTTTTTCCCAGCGATGATGGTAGCGATGACGTAGAAATTGGCAGTATTTCAGTGGACGAGGTCACTTCAGATATGTTGGATACATCGCAGAAGACACAGCTGATGGAAGTTCTATGGGATAATCGGAGAACCTTCGAAGAAAGCGGTGAACCTACCAACCTTACCGAGCACTGCATCAATACAGGGGACCACAATCCTATTTCAGTACCCCCGTATCGTCACCGCCACGACTAAACCTATTAAAGCAGGAAATAGTGAAGATGTTAACAGAAAACATTATTGAGCCGTGTTCGTCACCTTGGTCCGCTCCTGTCATCATGGTACCCAAGAAGGATGGATCAGTACGTGTTTGCGTCGATTACCGTAGGCTGAACTCCCTAACAGTACCAAACATATATCCTATTCCTAGGATTGACGACTTGCTACACGCAGCCAAACCAACTCCATTCATGACGACTTTGGATTTACGCGCTGGCTACTGGCAAGTAAAAATAAAGGATAACGATCAGGACAAAACAGCCTTCATAACTCTATTCGGAGTATACCGATTACCGATTCAAACGTATGCCTTTTGGACTTCGAAATGCACCGTCAACGTTCCAGCGTTTGATCGATAGAGTAAGAATTGACCTGGAAAACGTAAAGATGCTGGCCTACTTGGATGATCTAATAATTTTCTCGGCCAGCTATGAAGATCACCTCGTAGATCTAGACAAGGTCCTGAAGAAGTTGAGTAAGAATAATCTCAGGGTGAACTTCAGCAAATGCAGATTCTATTGCTCAACCATTAAGTATTTGGGGCACCTGATCACCCCGAAAGGTTTAGAGGTTGACCCAGGAAAGGTGACAGCTATCCTTGAGTACCCCGCGCCTAAGAACCTTAAGCACTTGATGACGGTTGATGATCAACATCAACAACTACCAAATTTACCCCATACGAATTACTTTTTGGTCATAAACCGTATCTCCCTGACTCAGTTTACGAGCTGGATCCTACTGGTACTTACCATGAAAACGTAAAAATGCTTAACCATCGACTGAAATTAACCCGCGATAAAGCTATCGAAAATATTTCAAAATCCAAAGAAACTTCCAAAGCGTATTATGATCAAAGATCTCGCCCCATTACTTACAAAGTCGGCGACATGGTCTATCTGAAGAACCATGTAAGGTTACGGAAAGCCCTATCACCAATATGGAAGGGACCGTTTAAAGTGGTATAAATCCATGGGAACCACACTCTTTCTCTCCTAATAAATCGACGTCACGTCAAACACCACTACGATGAAATTAAATTAGCCAACGTAGAATTAGAAATCCCTAGATCTTAAAATATTATTAGTTTTATAAGAAAGCATTTTAGTTGTAGGAAAAGCTAAATTAGCAATTAGTGATTAGTAGTGGTTAACATAAATATATAATCTATAGGTTAAGTTATAGCGTTTTTAACGAGTCGATTATAGAAATCAATAAAAACGAAAAACGGTTAAACCTCATGATTGAAAACCTATCCTCTCACATGTTAATAATCTAACAGTTGTAACAAACTCTTTGTTATTCAGATCAGTTATATATGACACGTTCAGTGTACTCCAATCTAGCATGTTAAGCCTCTCATATAAACTTGAAGACATTGTAAATTCCATTTTGTTTGCGAAAACAAATACACTACATCCATCGATAATAACACCTAAAGACTTGTATTATGACTTGGTAAACAATGTGAAACACTTACCTAAATATACTGAATTCCCTGTTAATTTAGAATTAGATAATATGCATACATTGATAAGCCTCACCGAAACGGTAACCTATATTTTAGAAAATAAATTAGTATTTACTCTTAAGATTCCTTTAGTGTTTATAAGCCAGTTTAGTTTGTTTAAAAACATACCTATACCAGTACTTCATAATGTGACGACATACAAATCTTATGCTCTAATAGTACCTACAGCATCATACGTGGCCCTAAACCAAGATAAGACTAAGTACATCACACTAAATGACCTCTCAAATTGTAAAGCCATAGTCAGTGAAACATATATTTGCAAACAGCTAGAAGAATTTGACACTCAAGATTATCCTATTTGTGAAACAGAGGTCATGACCAAGGTCCTGACGATGCTACCAGAACAATGTAAAACCAATTTCTTGTATGGTCACGCTAACATTTGGCAGTCTTTGGGTAATAATAGATGGGTTTTTACTCACTCTGAACCTGCAAAACTAACTATAGAATGTAATAGTGAAATTACAAAACACACTATTTCGGGTACTGGCATTTTAACTCTAAGAGCAAATTGTACTGCATTATGTAGAAATGTAAAATTAGTTGGTAAGAGACATCCTAGATATAAGTTTAGCCATATTCATTCCGATTTTAACTTGATAAATGATTTTTGTTGCAATTTGTCTAAATTTAAAAAACTTAATTACAGTGAAAACAATTCTAACAAAATACTTACTTAATTTGGATACACAAAATTTGGATCAAATTAATAACAAAGCTGATGACATGTTGCAAGTCATAAAGCAATTGAAATTGGAAAATGATTCTATTCAGGCACTTGCCCCTCATTCTGTGGCAACTTATGTATTTGTAACTTTGCTTATAACTTTTGTCATTTATTACTTTTGTAATGGAAAATGCGTGGCTCTCATTCGAAAACTCAGACCGTCCCATACTTTAGCAATATCTGATAACGAAAATTCTAATACAAACCAAGTTCCTGTAAACATCCCGCTAGAATCCCAACCGCGAATCCGACTCCATTGAAAACTTCGCAAAAGCAGCGTAAGTTTTCACTTAAGCGGGGGGTTGTTATAACCCTGATTAGTATACAATTATAAAAAACAAGGCTGAAAAGTGCCGACTAGCACTTTTCAGTTATTGTGCTGCCCACCGAGAGGAGCCAGTCTGGTCCTATCTCCCGTACGAGCCACACATCTTTCTAAACCCAAAAATCAATTATTATTACTAAATCTATTTTATTTTTTAAACTATTTTCCTAATAAATTTCCAGCTTGGAAAATATTCTTTTTTTAAAAAGGATCTCCGAAACCCGTATAACAGTACGTCAAAAACTGCGTTCCATGTCAGCGATACAAGCCCTCGAATTTGAAACCAGCTGGCTTACTGCAGACTACACCAGTCAACCAAAGATTCGAAACAGTGGCATTCGACTTGTTTGGACCGTTGCCAACTACAGCTAAGGGAAATTTTCATAATCGAAGACATTTCTACTGGCTGGATTGAGCTATTTGCTATGGAGACCGCTAGCGCAGAAAACTGTGCGAAGATCTTGATGAATGATGTCTTTCTACGGTATGGCATTCCTAGGAGATTAATCAGCGATAATGGACCTCAATTTGTGAGTGCTGTAATGCAGCAGCTAACCTATTGTCTGAACATCAAGCACTTTCTAACGCCAGTATATCACCCCGCTGCAAACCCTGTAGAAAGGGAGAATAGGGATATGAAGACCCAACTGGCCATCCTGGTAGAAGACGACCATGGCACCTGGGACGATCTAGGCAGGAAACATTTTAGCTGTTACGCACACACTCTAAATTTAGCTGTCCAAGATGCATTGTCTGCGACAAAAGAATTGGTTGACTTGGTCAACAAAGTAAAAATAGCCGTCGGCTATTTTAAAAGATCTTCTCAAGGATGGGAAAACTTAAAAAAATACCAGGAACAAGCTGGAAAAACGGCAAAAAGACCTCTGCAAAGTGCATGCACGAGGTGGAATTCCACCTTTTACATGTTGCAAAGATTTGTGGAAATAAAAGAAGAGGTTAACAGTTCGCTATCTAACTTGAACGCCAATGCCATGTCTTTGAGTGTAATAGATTGGGAACTTTGTGAAAATGTTTGTAACATTTTAAAGCCATGTGAAGAGGTTACCAGAGAAATAAGCGCTCAAAAATATGTTTCCGGAAGCATTGTCGTACCTATCACGACTGGATTAATAACATCTTTAGAAAATCTTGACACAAGCACATATTTAGACACTGCCAAAAAATTGCAATAAGATTTCTTGGCCAGTATGAAAACCAGATTTGCCCATTTAGATCAAAGTGGCACATTTACAACCTGCATGTTCCTTGACCCTCGATTTAAGTTGTATTTTGAGGACCCGAATGTAGCTGAAAATACTAAACAAAGAATTATAGATCTAGTAATTTCCCTTATCAATAAAGAAGATAGAACCGAGTCACAGACGCAAATTGAGGTTCTTTCTACTCCAGCAGAAGCAACTACTTCAGAAGAGCCACCGAAACCTTATAATCTTGTATGGCGCCACTACACGGAAAAAATGAGAAATATACCTAGTGGTGCATCATATAAAAGGAAGGCTAAAGAAAAAGAAGAAAGACATCAAAATGTAATAAGGCACACGAAAAATATTGAGACATTTTTTTTTTTCGAAACTAAAAAGTGATTCGGAATTGTCTAACGCATTATTATTCACAGTGTGTCTGCTACCGACCCTGTTCAGTGCGAAACTATTACTAGTTCTATACAGCCACAAGATTTGTTCGTGCCCACGCCGTCTACTTCGTCAGCAGTAGATGTTGTACAGCAGTCGCAAAATACAATAATTATCGTGGATTGTGACCCAGCCAAGTGGCGTATCAATAACGAAACACAAAAATATATTGCACTTGTGGCGTTAACTTTTTTTTTTATGTTATTAGGTAACGAGACGAGCTGGTCGTTTGCCTGATGGTAAGCATAACGCCGGCCCATAACGATTGCAGTGCCACCCAGAACTTTTAAACACAAAGGCCTGCGCGGCACTGCAGTGCGCTCGTTACCCTGAGACATTAGGTATTAAGTCTCATAAGCCCAGTAATTTCACTGGATACTCTGCTCATCAAACCGGAACACAGTAATGCTTGCACACTACTAATTGGCGGCAGACTTCACGAGCAAAGCGGTGGTAACAACCCAGACGGACACTCGCAGAAGAGTTAGTCCTCCCACTAACTGAACGCCACCATAACACTATACACGAGCAGAATGCGAACGAGACTATCACGAGCGAGCGTGACAACACGCGACATTAGCTCTCTCTCTCGCTGCCGTTCGCTGGTCTCGCACGCACGTGCTCACTCGTTTCTCTTTAAAGATTGTAAAGTATACTCTTATATTGACGGGACGTGTGTCCCCATTATACGATCTACTACAAGAAGGATTTTCATTTACAACTCCCGGGACCAGTTCCTCCACACACTAAATGGTTTCAATCAAAATATAAACGTAGATTTTTCATTGAGTAAGAGAATATATGAAGATAAAGTCTCACGTTTTTTGACAAAAACAATGTTTGAACGGAAATTGTTAAATAGAGAAAAACGTCCAAGAAAATGGCTTATTTCAGTTCTGTGCCTTCGACTTGACCTTCGGAGATAACCTACATCACCTACCTGTACTCACATGCTTTTACTTACGACCTTTCATCTCCGTGCGTGTTCTAGGAGCGGGGAGGGGCGCGGAGACGCGCCCCGCCCGCGCGGGGTGTGACGGCTGGCGCGCGACGAGAGAGCGCGCGTTCTCGTCAGTACGCTTAAGACCCTACTAGGCGCCAATGGCCTTGCTCGAATGGGTGGAGTCAATCCCACTTCACCCGCGCGGTCCACACTTCGTCTTTCAAGAACATCGCAAAACCTAACGTCATAGAATACGCGGATGAACGAACGCGCGTGCGAGTAGCGCGCACGGCATCTTCTTTGCCTATAATTCTTTGAATTCATTTAGTGGAAAGTTCTTCATTGAAAGTGAAGTTTGATCATCATTATCCATACTATCCATACTTCCATACTAAATATATCCTATATCCTACTCTATTATAAATGCGAAAGTTTGTTTGTTGGTTTGTTAATTTGTTGGTTTGTCCTTCTTTCACGCAGTAACGGAGCGACGGATCGACGTGATTTTTGGCATAGTAATAGTTTATGGACCGGAGAGTAACATAGGGTTCTTTGTATCCGGAAAATGCATGTTTCCTGTGGGAACGCGGGTGAAAACCGCGGGCAGAAGCTAGTTATATTATTAATGCGAAAGTGTGTTTGTTGATTTGTTGGTTTGTCCTTCTTTCACGCAGTAACGAATCAACGGATCGACGTGGTTTTTGGCATAGATATAGTTTATGGACCGGAGAATAACATAAGCTACTTTTTGTCCCGGAACAATGCACGGTTCCTATGGGAACGTGGGTGAAAACCGCGGGCAGAAGCTAGTTCGTAAATAAACGGGACGGACGCACATGAGATCATACAACGTTGAGATTTATCTCAAAACATCGCTGTGGACTATAATAAAAGTACAGACAGCCAATTTGCTCCGTAACGTTGAAATTTGTTACACCTTTTGACCCAAAAACGAACGTGTACGTAAATAAATGATTTTCGGGTTATTTTTTATTTTTTACTTTTGTAGTCATGTTTTTTATATTGATGTCATTTACGAGGTATCGAGTCATCTGCGAGTGTCCGTCTGGGTTTCCGTTTTGTTCATGAAGTCTGCCGGCAAACAGTAATGTGCAAGCATTATTGTGTTCCGGTTTGTAGCCAGCGAAATTACTAAGATATGAGACTTAGTTATGAGCACACTGCGGTGCCGCGCAGGCTTTTGTGTTTCAAAGTTCTGAATGGCACTGCAATTTTTATGGGCCGGCATTATGACTCCTATCAGGCAAACGTCCAGCTCGTCTCGTTAACCAATACAATAGAAAAAATAGACAAGTGTGGGTTGGACTCGCGCGCCGAGGATTCCGAAAAGACTTGTAAGCATGTAAATAGTTCGTTCAAGACTGGAATCGTTAGGTCCTTTTACAGCTACATTCAACAAAATAATTAACCCTAAAAAATTGTACACAATACACTCATTGATAATGTGCGTGTGTGTGAGTGCGTGCATGCGTGCATGCGTGCTTGCTTGCGTGCGTGCTTGCTTGTGTGCGTGCTTGCTTGTGTGCGTGCTTGCTTGTGTGCGTGCTTGCTTGTGTGCGTGCTTGCTTGTGTGCGTGCTTGCTTGCGTACGTGCGTGCGTGCGTGCTTGCTTCCGTACGTGCGTGCGTTTGCGCGTGTGCACGTGTGCGAGCGTGTGCGTGAGCATGTGTGTGCATGCGTGCGTGCGTGCGCTTGCGCGAGCGTGTGCATGCGCGTGCGCGTGTGTGTGTTATACATAATTAGTTTTCGGATTTTTCGCTTTACTTGTGGTATAAGACAATACTTCTTGCCAAATTTAATGATTCTAGTCTCTTGGTCTATTGCTCTAGGTCTCCGTGAACCACCCTATAGGTCTTGAATGGATTTTAAATCGTTATCATTTTCGATATCAGCACCCCGAGAAACCTAGAAAATGGCAACCATATTATCGATTTCCTAAAAAAATTTCCGCCATCTTGGATTTAAAAATGGTTGTCATTTCCGTAATCAGCACCCCTAGAAATCTCGAAAATGACACCCATACCATTTAATTGAAAAAAAAAAAACGTGTCCGCCATCTTGGATTTTAAAATCGTTGTCATTTTCATTATCAGTACCCTGAGAAACCTCGAAAAAGACACCCATATCCTTTTACTAAAAAAATTTGTCCGCCATCTTGGATTTTAAAATAGTAGTAATTTTCAAAATCAGCACCCTGAGAAACCTCCAACACGACACCCATATCATTTTACAAAAGAATTGTCCACCATCTTGGATTATAAAAGAATTTTTCATTTTTGTACACAGTACCCCGAGAAATCTCGAAACTTACACCCATAGCATTTTATTGAAAAAAAAATATTGTCCGCTATGTAGGATTTTAAATCGTTGTCATTTTCGATATCAGCACCCCGAGAAACCTAGAAAATGGCGCCCATATTATCGATTTCCTAAAAAAATGTCATCTTGAATTTAAAAATGGTTGTCATTTCTGTAATCAGCACCCCGAGAAATCTCGAAAATGATACCCATACCATTTTATTGAAAAATAAAAATGTCCGATATCTTGGATTTTAAAATTGTTATCATTTTCTATATCATTTTTACTGTAGATGGCCCTGATCGTTTGGTGGTCGTTTGCCTGATGATAAAGATAACGCCGGCCCATAACAATTGCAGTGCCAATAAATACTTTGAAACAAAAAGATGCAGTACCGCATTGTGCTCGTTAACCTGAGTAATTTTACTTTTCAATTTCATTTCCAGTCTTTCTTAAACAGTTCTAAACCTCCCGATATTCCTGTAGCTGCCGCTAATAATTTGTTTACCAATACATATATTTTCCACTCGTAAAAATGATGTAAGTACGTAAACAAGAAATTGTAATCAAAAATGTAACCCATTCAATATGTATACGAGGAGCGTCCACGCGCAAATCACGGAATGAATCACATTTCACCGCTCTAGACGCTACTCTTTGAGCAAGCTTCAAACCCACACGAAAACAAATACTTGTATTGTATATCATTCACGCACACAAATATGTAACGTCGGCGGACAGCGTTTGCAGAGCAACGAGCGACACAACCTCCCCGTCTGAATGCCAGTGCATGACTGCCGCGCGCGCCCGCGCAGAGCACCTCTGAGACTTGTACATTTGGAATTCAGTTTTTTGATCATTTCTTTGCGAAATATTGCTCTATGCACAAATGAAACGGCCAGTTTATAGAAAATTTTCTTCCTTATTTTTTGGTGTAAAATTAATCCCAAACGTCTAAGTCATTTAGAAGTTTTAGGGAAAATGGTTTTAAAACAGCATGCTGTTAAATATTTTTTCAAGCCATAAGTAATGGTAACACAAAAAAATCAATCAGTGAAATTAATGCCCTTGAATTGATCATTCAGGTAGTATTTTTTTCAAGTCGTTAAACCAAGCCGTGTGGGAGTTTTAGGAGGAGAAAGTAGTCGTTTTGGCGATCCTAGCCCCTTAAATCTTAATATTACCTAGTGTGCGCACGTGTTTTTATTTACGAATATTTACGTATTGATTACGATAAAAGATTAATGTTTTTCAACGTTGTTGTAACGTTTATTACAGTGTAAAGTGATTTACCATTGGATATCGGGGTAAGTCATTAAACTACTCTGTGTTAATTTGTTCAAAGGTGCGGGTTCGCATGGAAAAAAGAAGATTTTATATCTCAACTCCATAGCCGACTGTTTGTCGAGGGGAAAGAGTCTTCCAGACTGGCATATCGTAGACGAAGTCTCGACGAAAATATTCTTAAAGTGGGGTATCCCGCAGATAGATCTGTTCGCCACCAGTCGATCGAAAGTAGTTCCGACGTATGTTTCGATAGAAGCGTGGGGCTCACAGGCAGCGTTCATCAATGCATTCAGTCAGACTTGGCACTACAAACTAGCATGGGTCTTCCCACCTCCACCGCTAATACCCAGAGTACTTCGACACCTCAACCAATCCTCGGGGATCTATCTTCTGATGGTCCCCCGCTGGGATACAGTGTTCTGGAGGGGCGACCTGAAGCGGAGGGCTCTGGAAGCTCCCTTTCAGTTACGCGACGTCAACAGGTGCTTGATCGACCTGTCCACCGATCGCCCACCGCTGAAAGCAGAAGACTTCCTTTTCGAGGTTTGGAGGATACGGGGTGGAGTGATCTCATAGCAGATTTGGACCCTAGCGATATTGATCTTATCCAGTCAGCGTGGCGTGACTCCACGTGGCGCACCTATGAGTCGACCTGGAAACAATGGGTCTCGTGGTGCAGACAAAATGGGAAAAGTCCTAGTAGTCCTCGCCCTCAGGATGTTGCTTCCTATTTGGGGTTTTTATCCCGTTTTAGGAAACTCGCAGCATCGACGATTCTTGTCCACAAGTCGGTGATTTTAACTTTGGCAGATCCCACGAAGGAAAAACGGTTGGCGGTTCATCCTTTAGTTTCAGCAATAGTTAAAGCTATAAGCACTAAGCAATGTGCATCCTCACCGTCCAAGTCTCAGATTTGGAACATTCAGGATCTGTTACGATGGCTGAGATCTCATATCCCGACCGAAAATAGCATTTTTCAAGTTTCTCGGCATGTAGCGTTGCTGTTGTTGTTGGCTTCAGGTCGTCGTATCCACGACCTTACACTTTTAAGCATTGACGATCAACATTGTGATAGATCAAACTCCACAATTACTTTTTGGCCCAGATTTGGCTCTAAAACCGATAATATCAAAAACCGGCAGTCGGGGTGGCAATTATCTTGTTCTAGTGACTCTGATTTAAGTTTGGTCAAATGGGTGAATTGCTTGATAGAATTGTCAGCAAGTAGAAGAAGCGCGCGGTCTAATTTGCATAATTTATTTATCACAACACGCGGTGAAGTAAAGGCCGCCTCAAGAGCGGTAATTGCCGGTTGGCTCAAGGTACCCTTTCGTGAGTTAGGGAGGCGGGGCTTAACTTTCAGAACTGGATACTCCATAGCCGACCCACTTCAGGTGCAGTATATAAGCAAATGTGCGATTCGCGCAAAATCTTTAAAAGTCGCCTGAAGTGGTGCCAAAAGATTTTGGAAAATCAAAGGGCTACAAAGGACTTCAGTAAGTTTTGGAAGTCCTATCGAAGTTATATCGGAAAATGTTCAGCAATTCTACCGGTACACCCCTGTCTCTCAACTTTGACATGACAACATAGAAGTAATTGAATTTTGTAACTACATCTTTCATACTGTCATCATTATGGATGTTTGCCGTCTTTTCTTATTCGCTTAGTTAGGCAATATTCTGAGTAGATGTGATGCGTTCTGAGTGATGCATGGAACATCGGATAATGTGGTTAGAAAAGCTCGGCCACGGAAGGCCACAATTCAATAAGACTAATGATTCGTATTGCTAAGGCGGACCTCTTTAAACGTTCTAATGTTATTAAAAAAGGAGTAATCTCACAGGACAACCCTCGAAACGTATCCGCAAGACTAGTCCGTAGGCGGTTGGATGAAGGGAAATTGTTTGGAAGGCTTGCAAGTACTACTTCTTACCAGGCAACACAGATACAATCGTCTATCCTTTGCTATAAAATATGGCAGTTGAACTGTTCATCAAGGGAAAAAGTTTTATTTTAGGATGAAATTAAAATAAATTTGGTAAATTCCGACGGAAAACGACATGTGCGACGACCAATTAATGAGGCTTTGAATAACAAGTACACCAAAAAGACAGTTCAGCACGGCGGAGGTTCCAGTTCAACTTTGTTAAATTTTTCTGGTTCTATTTTCCTAGACGAAAAGACAGGTAAAATCCGAAATATTTTTTCGGTTTTACCTCATACAACTAATACACCCGATTCAGCAACAGAGACAGTTCAACAAGATGTAGACTTTAATTCCAGTGATGACGATCAAGATTTTAACTATGAACCAGATGAGGAAGATTCGTCCGATTATGATTCCAGAACCGAAAACACACATTTATAAGAAAAAGGCGTAGTATTAGAAGACCGCCACAATGGGACAGTAGCCAAAAAAAACTGCGACGAATGCAGGGCAAAAATCATAAAGGATTGAAAAAACGTGAAGGTAAATGGACTCAAACTAATCTAAGACCAGCTAGAGAAATGAATTATGGCGCGTACAGTATTATAAACAGTATTATTTACAGGGGTAAATCCCTGGTTGCAATAGGGATGTTGCTTGAAACACGAAATGCATAATTACTGTCGTTATATAGGTTTAAAAACATCACACACAGTAAAAATGAAATTCACAAAAAATATATAATTTCCACAAATCTAACACCATCCAAAAGTTTCTCGAATTCAACGATTTTTTTTATCACCCAATAGTAATTTAGAAGATACCATCAGATTCTTTACATTTCAATGAATAAAACAACAATGTATGGCAACTATGTACTCAAACGCAGTTTTTCAGCCAAATTCACAAAATACATGTTTTTAGTACAGTTCTACGGCCCGCGTTGCACAAGTGACGTCAGATGTTCTCTCCAATTTGTATGGGGCATTTTAGCGCTTAACAGATACGCCCGACTTTATATTTTTGACGTTATTAGCGTTCGATTTCCAGTTTTATCGATATAGACATTTGGTTCTCATGAGAAACCGAATTGAATGGCAGCATAAAAAAATAGTCAACATTCCTACTACCTACCTACCTAGCCATTTTTATAGTGAATAAACAAGGACTCCTTTTGAGTTCAATAAAATAGCTGTTACTTTAACGGCTTCTTTCTATCAAACGTACCCTATAGCTTGTAACAATACATTATACAACCCTTAACCCACGCCTAAAGGCAGAGAACGTAGCCACGGAAAAAGCGTACAGGGCTATATTGTAACTAGCTGCTGCCCGCGGTTTCACCCGCGTGGAGATTTCTACAGAAACCGCGAATTTTTCTGGGAAAGAAGCCTTTATTTATTCTTTAGCACACAGATTAAACATGTACAAGGAAGGACTTAATGCTAGATAGCATTTTCACCAGTAATCCTGGACGTGCAAGAAAAATGGTGGCGGTGCAGTGAGGAGAAAGATACCTACATAAAAGTTGAAATAATAAAAGAAAACCCGGATATTCAAATTTATTGTTACTTCTCGCCTTTGTTACGCTTGCTTTTA
This sequence comes from Crocallis elinguaria, assembly GCA_907269065.1. Lineage (NCBI taxonomy): Eukaryota > Metazoa > Arthropoda > Insecta > Lepidoptera > Geometridae > Crocallis > Crocallis elinguaria. The sequence continues at coordinate 10,230,934 of OU026076.1, forward strand.
AACTACCTCTATGCAAAAAATCACGATGTGTTGCTCCGTTGCTGCATGAAAGGACAAACCAAACAAACACACGTTCGCATTCATAATAGTACGGATTATAGTAGAACACATGTGCTTTTAGAAAGGCATAGATGAAATAGATACTTTGCGTGTACAGTACTCGGAGCCCGCAGGTAAATCCCTGGTTGCAATAGGGATGTTGCTTGAAACACAAAATGCATAATTACTCTCGTTAGGTTTAAGAACATCACATTAACACAATAAAAATGAACTTCACAAAAAATATATAATTTCCATAAAGATAATAGCATCCAAAAGTTAACCGAATTCAACGATTTTTTTTATCATCCAATAGTAATCGATATTTGAAATTTCAATTTTTCCGCCCTTATGGGGTGGTGCTCATTAGTTAAATTCATAAAAGGATCACAACAGAGATGAACCCTACTAATTAAAAAAAACATTAAATCGGTTTAGAATTGACAGAGATACATCGACAAAAAAGACGAATTGAGAACCCTCCTTTTTTTTGAAGTCAGTTAAAAACTAGACAAACTGCTTTGTTTACATTTCATTACTCTTTATTTACATATATAAATGGGCATCTGTATTCTGTAACGTAATAAAGTAATCGCAGCATATACAATACCAGAACGAGTGTCCATCTGGGTTGTTACCACCGCTTTACTCTTGAAGCAGTAGTGTGCAAGCATTACTGTGTTCCGGTTTGATGAGCAAAGTATCCAGTGAAATTACTGTGCTTTATTAGACTTAATACCTAATGTCTCAGGGTAACGAGCGCACTGCAGTGCCGCGCAGGCCTTTGTGTTTCAATGTTCTGAGTGGCACTGCAATTGTTATGGGCCGGCGTTGTGCTTACCATCAAGCAAACGACCAGCTCGTCTCGTAGCCAAATAGCATACACAGTGTGTAAAACGTTTCCACTCCGAATGATCCACCAAGGCCCTAGTCCCACTAGGGTTTATTGTTAACAAAGCCTGCGTATCACCACTTTCAGTCTTAGTTCAGTTATTCGCGATCGCGAAGCACTTTTCCTTTTGGGCACGAAAAAATTTTGCTAGCATCTGTTTCTGGAGATCATTGTAGCTCTTGTTGGAAACTCGCACTTGTTCAAGCAGCTTGTGTACAGCGCGGTTGTTGGGAGATACCTGGAAAATACAATATGTCTTTAATTTTTTTACTAGCTGCTGCACGCGGTTTCACCCGCGCGGAGATATTGGATTTCATGGGTTTTATTTTTTTGCGCGGAACTCTAATTATTTTTTTAAAATAAAAGTAGCCTAAATTACTCCTTATAACATCAGCTATCTGCCAGTGAAAGTCCCGACAAAATCCAGCCGTTTTGGAGATTACGCGGAACAAAGCGACAGACAGACAAAAATTTTAAAAATTGAGTTTTTGTTATGGGTACCGTATATACTTTCTGCATTTAGTAAAAAGCTGTTATTTTGAACTTACAAACAGACACTTCAATTTTATTTATTTGTATAGATAAGCTCCGTGGCTAAGTTGGGCCTGCAAAGAAATGAACTTATTTGTTTTCGGGTCTTGGATCTTGCGCATGTGTGTATTTGCCACCTGCAATATAGGGAATCCTAGTCCAGGGCGTTCACGTTTATGTTAAGCAACGCCATGCTTCTAATAAATGTATTTTTCGATACAAATAATTCGATAAAATTGACAGTTAAAATCAATAAAGTGGGTTTTATCGATTTTAACTGACAATTTTATCGAATTTTATTCATCGAAAAGATCCGTACTCGCGCCGCAGGAGCGGAAGCGAGCGCGGAACGTACCCAAGCTTGTTGATTGGTTCAAGTCATAAATCACAACCATAATTTAATAGGGATGGTTACATCCGATAAGGTAAACTTGCATATTTAATTTATTGATTCACATATATCATTACTACATCGTCACAGGTGATATGGCTATACGATAAGTTATCATTCTGATATAGAGGTTGAAATGTCAATAGGGAATTGACACCGACTAGTGCGTGGTAGCAGGTTTTCAAATTTTTTTTTGATGTTATTTGGTAACAAGACGAGCTGGTCGTTTGCCTGATGGTAAGCATAACGCCGGCACATAAAAATTGCAGTGCCACCCAGAACTTTGAAACACAAAGGCCTGCGCGGCACTGCAGTGCGCTTTACCCTGACACATTAGGTATTAAGTCTCATAAGCCCAGTAATTTCACTGGCTACTCTGCTCATCAAAACAGAAACAGTAATATTTGCACATTACTGCTTGGCGGCAGACTTCACGAGCACTTGAAAGGTAGCTAGCCACGGGTGATAGAAAATTCCCGCCACTATGTTATGGTTGAATCACGATTCAACAAGTTTTTCTTTGCTAAAAGTTCAAGTTCTATGTACACACCTTGTCAGCTTGCCGGAGGTCCAACAGCGCAGAGTCATAATTCTTGAGGGCAAAGTGAGCCTGCCCTCGTCGGTATAGAGCCTTTTCATTTCGAGGGTCCGACTCCAGAACCTGTGAATATTACGTTCAAATTTGGGTCCATTATTGAATGAATTAAGATTTAACTTTAGTAACGGGATATTTACCATGTATTTTATTTGTAATACATGGTAAATATCCCGTTACTAAAGTTAACTCTTGTGTTAGTGACCATGAAAGTTTAAAAACTTATATTGAATTAAGATTTATTTGTTATTTGGTAACGAGACTAGCTGGTCGTTTGCCTGATGTTAATAAGCATAACGCCGGCCCATAACAATTGCAGTGCCACTCAGAACTTTGAAATAAAAAGGCCTGCGCGGCACTGCAGTGCGCTCGTTACCGAGACATAAGGTATTAAGTCTCATAAGCCCAGTAATTTCAGTGGCTACTCTGCTCATCAAACCGGAACACAGTAATGCTTGCACAGTACTGCTTGGCGGCAGACTTCACTCACAAAGCGGTGGTACCAACCCAGACGGACACGGCAGAAGAGTTGGTCCTACCACCTAGTAAAAGTAATCCTAGTGCTTATAATGTGAGTATTTTCTTTATGTTTTTATCGACTTACCCTAGTACAGTATTTTAAGCTCGATCTGTAATCTTCCAACTTTGTATAGCACGCTGCCAGGTTGAGATTACACTGTGTTGTGTACACTGATAGTACATCCTGTACTGAAGAAATACAGAATTACACACAAAGCAAACAAGAGCCAGCAACAAACGGGAACGAATGGACCACTGTGCACGTCTGAACGCAAGTAAGAAACAGCTCTGCGGCGAAATTGGGATGTTGCCTGACACACAAAATACATCATTTCTCTCGTTATACAGTTTTAAGAAGATCACATTAACACAATAAAAATGAAATTCACGAAAATATATAATTTCCACAAAGGTACTGCATTTAAAAGTTTCCAACAACAGCTTTTTACTGAATGCATATGAAAGTATATACGGTACCTATAACAAAAACACAATTTTTAAATTTTTGTGTCTGTCTTTTTGTTCCGGATAATCTCCTAAACGGCTAGACCGATTTTGACGAGACTTTCACTGGCAGATAGCTGATGTTATAAGGAGTAACTTAGGCTACTTTTATTTTAGAAAAAGAATAAGGGTTCAGCGCAAAAAAATAAAACTCATCAAAAACCAATATCTCCGCGTGGGTAAAACCGCGGGCAGCAGCTAGTAGATAATATAAAACTCACAGCTGTCTTGTCTCTCAGTGTCCGTAAGGCTATCCGTTTGCTGCAGCGTGAAGTGGATGTACCGCAAGCACTTCAAATATTTCCTGACGGCGGCCTTGTACCGCCCCTCGCCGAAGCAACAGTTACCGACCGATTTCAGTGTCTTGACGCTCGCCATTAGGTCGTCTAACTGCAAAGGGGAAGACAACTTCAAAAATCTGCATGTCTTGATTCCCCTTTCCATCATCAGGTGTCCAGACTTACGGCAATGCGAGATCCGCTTATGATTGACATACCTCCTAACCGTACTAAGCGTTACGCTTCCACCTTCATCATACGGACAGCTGAAGAGTAGAACTCATTGCTGGCATCTGTTTTTCCTGAACACTAGGTACAATCTGGGAGTCTTTAAGAGACGAGTGAACAGGCATCTTCCGGGCAAGCGAGCTACATCGTCGACCGCGTGGTCGCTTAACATCAGGTAAGATAGCGACCAAACGCAAGCACATTAGCAATTAAAATAAAATCGAAACTTCAGAGCGTTTACTACGGCTTTACATTCAAACTTTCAAGTCATTAATCTCTGAAATTACAAAGAAAGGTAAGAAAGAAAAATTTTAAATTTTAAAGTTTTGTTTCCATAAAATCCTAGATATATACTGCTTGTGCATTTATCTTTTGATATCTGTATGTTCAAAACACCTTATGAAAAAAATTGAGACAACACTATAATTACGTAGGTACGAGCGTTTGTATAGAAAGTATGGCGGGTTGGGACCTCTTAAATCGTCCGCGACTTACATCCACCGGCTGCGTGTAGTCGGCGGGGTGCTCCGGCAGCCGGTCGGAGGTTCCGTCGCGGCAACGCACGTCCCACTTCCTCGAAACTATTTCCCCGCAGTCTGATATCACACACTCCTGTAACAAACAGGCCTTTTATTACTATCTCTATCTCTATCGCTATCTCGCTCGCACATTTTTTTTTATGTTATTTGGTAACGAGACTAGCTGGTCGTTTGCCTGATGGTAAGCATAACGCCGGCCTATAATAATTGCAGTGCCACTCAGAACTTTGAAACACAAAGGCCTGCGCGGCACTGCAGTGTGCGTTAGCTACCCTGAGCCATTAGGCATTAAGTATCATAAGCCCAGTAATTTCACTGTCTACTCTGCTCATCAAACCGGAACACAGTAATGCTTGCACATTACTGCTTGGCGGCAGACTTCACGAGCTAAGCGGTGGTAACCAAACGGACACTCGCAGAAGAGTTAGTCCTCCCACTAACAAAACTGTGTCTAAATTAAATTTACATTTATTTATATTGTAAGTTAAGATTCATTGCTTAGGGTACAATGGGGCTGGCATACCGTTGTTAGGTAAAAGCCTAAAAATAACCAAAAAAAAAAAGCGGACGTTTACCAACCACCGCGGGGCGGGTGTCTTCCCGCCGGCCGTGGCGCTGCAGCTCCTCGACGAGCCCCAGCCCCGCGCGCACGGCGCCGAACACCACGTTGGTCCCGTCTAGGTGCGCGCACGGGACTGTGGTGATGCAGAACTGGGACCCGTTCGTGTGTGCGCGCCCTTTGTTCGCCATACTGAGCACGCCCGGCTCGTGCTGTGAGCGGTTACGACGTTTCAAATTCAAATTCAAAATGCTTTATTCAAATAGGCCCCAAAGGAGCACTTATGAAAGTTAAAATAAATGACTCTAACAGCGGGCCTCTGCAATATTCGTCTACCCGAATCACAGGCTAAAACTAGTGCTGCCTTTATCAGAACATAATAAATGACAAAGACACCAACAGACGCAATCCGTTTCAAAACTATACTTTGTTAAGAGCCTTTATTTAATGTGTTGTTAACAATTAACATTCCGCACTACCAATAAAACTGTACGAAAGTGTTACGTACATTTTGACTGTAAAAAAAATAATAAACTTCGTACCCATGATTGCAGCTATCACCTGTCCCGCGTATCAAGCTATTGAAAAAACTATAGCTAGCTGTGATTATATGCGTTTTATTACTATAAATAAAAATATAATTTATATAGTAGGAAGTAGGATAACAGTGACTTTATCAGATACCTAAATAAAACACACTGCCCATGACCTACTACAACAATTATTTAGTTATCATTCTGATTGTACAGTAATAATAAGAAAACACGAATCATGTTATTTTTAGGGTTCCGGAGGTAAATGAAAAAAGGAACCCTAATAAGATCATTTTTAACCTACTTCCAAAAAAGGAGGAGGTTATCAATTCGTCGGGTATTTTTTTTTTATGTTTGTTACCTCAGATCTCGGTCATTTATAAACCGATTTGGAAAATTCTTTTTTTATTTGAAAGGATATACTTTCAGATTGGTCCCATAGAAATTTCATCAAAATCGGTTCAGTAGTTTGTCACTGCAGTCGATTCGTCGCTTTTTAAAGCATTTTTTTTGTTGTCCATTCTCAATAATACGCCTACTGTTTTACACGGCTATTGACTTACTGAGTATTAGTGTTGAGACGACTTCCTTTGAAAAAGAGACTTTATAGATTTTTCAATTCTGTATTAGACTAGCGTTTGACCTTTCTCTCCTGCTGGTAATTGACGATGCGGTCGAAGATAGTAAACACGCTAACCTTAGACTAAGGCTGACTCTCAGGTACAGTTGTCAGAATTCGGAACACAGTGATATGTGCATTGCAACAAATTTTAACTTGACGGCACCAGAAAATGAGCCGCCATTGTGCTGTGATTCCACCACAATGTTTTCCTTCAGCGAAAGTTCAAATTCAATTTAGGATTTGAGCCTTGGAAACACTCGTCCATAATTTCAGTGCTGGGCATTACGGCATAATTTACCGTATGTTTGATCAAGACTTACTATAAGTGCAGTTGCACGGCTCAGTGGCAAAGTTGGTAGCATCGAGATACTAACCCCGAGAGATGAAATACTGTACTATCCGATCTCACAACAATGTATTGGTTTTGCTATAACCAATATCAGCGCTCAGCGTATCAGCGCACGGGGAATCGGCTCGAGACGACGGCTTAGCCAATCAGAACGCATATGTCTAGGCAAAAATGGTGGAATTTATTTCGTGCAAACCAAACGTCACTGCATCTCTAGGGGTTAGTTCCTCGATGGTTGGTAGTAACCCTGCCTACATAGCTAGGGGTTCCGGCTTCTATTTCCGGCCAGGGCAGATTTTGTGTGGTGAGTTGGTGACCATAAAGTTTGTCCTCGAATCTTGAATGTTCGAGTTGTGTATCTGTGTTAGTCGATGCTACTAGCGATACAGGGAATCTTAGTGCGCAACTGTGTGTAAGCGTTTGTTTGGATAATACATACTAACATTTAATTCGAAGTTTTCATCTTCAAATGTGGGCCCGTATATGCTTTCGCCACCGGATCCGTCCCCATTTACGATATCTCCCGATTGTACCATGAACTGAGATACCACTGGAACATAAACCGAAGGGATTATAAACACAACAACAATAGTAACATAAATACATACTTTGGCTCTTATTAATAAAAAGTGTTAAGCATTGTCTTTGTCGTTCTTTGACAATTGGGATGTCTAAGTTCCCCGAACTCAACGATTTATAGTATTACTAGCTGCTGCCCGCGGTTTTCACCCCCGTTCCGTATATTTGTCCGGGATAAAAAGTAGCCTAGGTGCTCATCTCGTGTGAATAAAGAATTTTTAATTCGAATAAAAATTTCAAGATTTCAGAAAAATAGCAACAACATAGAATACAGAAACCAAAATCAAAATAGAGGTCCATTTCAAATTAGAACTCCGATTTTATAAATTAAAACAATGTACTTATTACCTTTATGAAATCGAACTCCTTTATAATGCAATGGCTTTCCGCAAGTTCCAATGCCCTTCTCACCAGTACACAGGGCTCTGAAGTTCTCTGCAGTCTTAGGCACTATGTCACTTCTGAGCTCTATGACAATACGTCCCGCTGTGAACAAAGACACATTTTTTATAACAATAGAGCCTTGTTCCGTGTTTTTGTTGCATGGTATCAGAATAATAAATAGTTTTTAGTCTGACATCTAAACCACTTTTAAACCAAATCACATGAAAATTTGTTCAATCAGGAAGATCAAGATATCTTAGAGCAGGAACTCCATAATCCAGCTGTAAATATTTCTGGCCAACTAAAAAGAGATGGAGAAGACTAGACAAATCAGCTAAGATTTAAGTCTTGGGATAAATACAACAAGTATCATAACAGAAATGTGGGCTCGTTTTTTCGACTTTTCGCCTTTTGCATGTCGCTTTTTCTGTGTTAAGGGAGGCCTGAGATCCTTGATCGATTAGGGCACGCATCGTTATATCATTATCAGCCTCTTACGCTCCCACTGCTGGGATAACCCGGCCTTCTCTCAGAGAGAGGTATGGGCCATAATCCACCACGCGGGCCCAGTGCGGCTTGGTGGATGTCACATGTCCTCGAATTTTATGGTTCTTGAACATGTCGGTTTCCTCACGATGTTTTCCATCACCGTTTTAGAGCGAGTGAGAATAATCCGCACATAACTTGATATTAGTCATCGGTGCGGACCGAGTCGAGATTGGAACTATGGTGCGTCGGATTGAAAGTCGCACAAGTTCCCGCTCGGCCACACTCGCTCTATATCACTCCCATCGTTATAATTATAATTATCATTAATTCCTTTAACGTGCAGTGCGTTTAAGTGCGGTCGCTAAAAGTACTTCGGATAAGATATTTTGCGTTGAAACATGCGCATTTCCGCGGAAATGCTGATTCTGCTCGTACAAAGTGGGTCGGTTCAGCACTCTATGCTGTGACGCAAACACCTCATGCATAAGTGTATTGTGTTTTGCATTGCACTTTTTACATTTACTTTCAGAATAACGCGTTTTACCTTTATGGTCATAAAGGCAATTATCACACAAATTATTTTTACTTACAAAGTTATTTTTCATTTTGTGTCATGTCATGAAATTACTGACGTAAAATACTCCGTGGTTTTTATTGCACACAGCACAACGGACATAATAACATGTTTTTGATGGATTTTGTTCTCTTTGAATTATTGGTCATTTGTTGGAATAATTATTGCTGTGAAAATAGTTGTCGTTGCACGTGTTTTTTCGTTGGTTTACGATTGACATGATAAGGTTTCGGCTGATAATAAGGTTCCTGTCTTCTTCAATATGATTCCATTGCTACAAATTTGCCTTCAAGAAAGTCTAGAAAGTCCTGAAGGTTTGCCAACTCGCGAGGATTTTTCAGTGATTCAGCGTAATCGTTATGTGTATTGTTAGCTAATTTCTGTCCTAAGATGTGGACCAGGAATAGGTCCCACGTGGTGGTATGTAGGTACGCTTAGGTTTTTTATCGCATTGATTGTTTCTTTAGACACTAATAGTGTTACAACAGAAAAGCCATTTTTAGTTGCCTGTTTAGCTAGACAGCTTTTAAATAGAAACGTCAAAAATGATTACAAATGTCACAACAGAATTGTGTTAGACAAAGGTTAGACACTACTTAAATCAGGATTTGTGGTTGCTCATATTTAATCGCGCGACTAAGGCATGTTCAGGCGTTATACAGTGATTAACACAGGTTTAATGTGTGTTTAATGTTTTTGTGGTAAGACCCTAAATGGTGGACAACTAGACAAAATGGTCGCAAATGTGGGAAAATGCCTCTTTTGTGTTTTTAAGCTATTTTTAAATGATCAAATGAATAATTAGTAGTAATTTTTTAAGAATTTTTAATACAAATAAGAATAAAAATATTTATTTCCAAATATAACATACCTACACAATTTTGGACACAGTTAAGATGAATTAAATATCTGTATCCGCAATAGGGGGTAGGCTCAGCTCTTTGCTGTGTAGACTAAATCTAAGCAGCGGCTGGTTTTCAGCTTGAACTCAGGTGTTAGTCGAGTGACATAAATAGTTAACAACATTACAAATTAATAACATCAACTAAATACAACTACAACATTAAATATTTCGAGCAGGGATTAACAAAACCAGGTTATTAAACAGCAGTAGGTATTTAGATATTCCACTTTGAATTAGAGAAAACCCTTGGTTGCAAACCGGTGAAATCACCCTATATCTTTTGTGTTCCTGTGCTGCTTGATAAATGTATTGTGTTGAGATGTGACAGTGTTGAGATGTGACAGTGTTGAGATGTGACAAATATTTGTTATTCACACAGGAGCAGAGTGCATTTTATGCTGTTTTGTATGCTCGTACATTATCAAAGGTCACCTTGTTTCATGCATATAATTGATAAACTGCGCAAGACCTGCTTTGGCTTGTACATTAACCAACTATAGTAGCTAGGTTGGAGGTAGTGTTTATGTAATAGCTAGTAAAGGCTTTTAGCCCAATCAAAGGAAAAAAATGATTATTAATTACATTGATTGGGGAAATACGGATCAAAATTATGAAATGTAAAGTGTAATATTGAAAGGCCAAATGATATCAGCGGCGCAAAATTGACAGAACTTCTGTGAGAAATGGCACAACACTGTGTAGGTTGAAACTTTACGTAAGGAGTTTGGTATCAGTCCGCCTACTGGCCACTAAGTAAATAGAAAAAGGCACTTGACGAGTGTGACTGACGTCTAATGTAATATGTGAAAAATGTGTTACCTATAGTAATTTATACAATTCATTATTGTAAATAATATAACTCGTAATGTGCTAAGCTGCGTTTCCTATGAACCACCCCAACAATTGGTAGCAGAGCGTGGTTCTGTATGTTTTCAAGTTAAGTGCGATCACGATTATTTGAATCAAAAAATGACGTCATATCGGATCGACGCATTAACAAAAGAGAACTACGATACATGGAGCTTACAAGCCCAAGCAATCCTGATTAAAAATGGATTGTGGGAAATCGCTTGTGGAAGCGAAACGCCACCGTCAAAAGAAGACGAAAAAGCTAAGTACACGCAAAAAGATTTGTTAGCGAGGTCAGAATTACTATTGTTAATTTCTCCATCTGAACTGAAGCAGGTCAAGAAATGCAAAACATCATATGAGCTGTGGGATAAATTAAAAAGTATATATCAAAGCACAGGTCCAGCTCGAAAGGCAACATTACTGAAACAATTAATTTTGAAAAAGGTCGAAAACAATGATGTCCGCGAACATTTAAACAATTTTATGGACATCGTTGACAAACTCGCCGATATGAATGTTGACCTTCATCCGGATTTGTTAAGCATTATGATGTTATACAGCCTACCAGCGTCATATGAAAACTTCCGCATCGCAGTGGAAACACGAGATAGCTTACCAAAACCCGAAGAACTAAAAATAAAGATCATCGAGGAGAGTGAGGCTAGAAAAAACAATGATTCAGAAAAGAGCGATGGTGCATTTTTCTCAAAGAAAAACACAAAGTATTGTCAAAAATGTAAAAAGAAAGGCCATACTACGGAAGCATGCTGGGGAAAACAAAAGCCAAATAACACAAATAAAAAACAAGAAAACACAAAACAAGGAAATATCTTTAATGTGTGCTTGAATACAAGTAAGCCAGATACGACAGAAGAAGTATGGTGTCTTGATAGCGGCTGTTCTTCACACATCTGTGGGGACAGTAAGTCATTCACCAACATAACTTCACAAACGGGGACCCTCAACTTGGCATCTAAAAACCATACAATGGCTATTGAAGGTAAAGGTCAAGTCACCATGATTGGAGATGAATTTAAGTTTCATATGACTGATACCCTGTACGTACCTGATCTTACTACTAACCTTTTGTCTGTTGGAAAAATAACAGATCAAGGAAATAAAGTACTTTTTGAAAAAAATAAAGCTTCAATAATAGGAGACGACAATAAAGTACTACAGACAGCTAATCGAAAAAACGGACTTTATTACGTTGAATTCGAAAGTCCGAGCGAGACCGCAAATCATACACTTGGAACTGACGGAAAAACTATGCAATGGCATCAAAAACTTGGACATGTAAATGAAAAGGACTTGAGAAAAATGGTAAAAGACAACCTAATATATGGAATTGATCTCGACATCGACAAACTCGATCAATGTGAGACCTGTATAAAAGGAAAATTCGCAAGGTTACCTTTCCCGACACATGACGAAATAAAAACAAATGAACCGTTGCAAATAGTTCACAGTGATGTATGTGGCCCTTTCGAATGTGAATCACTAGCTGGATCTAAATACTATGTAACTTTCATAGATGATTATACAAGATATTCTTTTGTATAATTTATGGAAAGGAAAAATCAGGTTTTTGAGAAGTTTAAAGAATACAAAAATGAAGTAGAGAACTTTACAAATAAAAAGATTAAAAATCTGCAATCAGATAACGGAAAAGAATATATCAACAAAGAATTTGATGAGTATCTGAAAAAAGAAGGTATCCGAAGAAGGTTGACTGCCCCATATACGCCGCAACAAAACGGATTAAGCGAGCGCAAAAACAGAAGTTTGATGGAAAAGGCCAGATGCTTAATGATAGAAGCAAATACTCCTAAAAACTTGTGGGCTGAAGCAGTATTCACTGCTAATTATTTAATAAATAGAAGTCCTGCTAAAGCTTTGAACGGAGAATTACCATACAAAAAATGGGTTGGCCGCACACCATCTGCAAACCACTTGCACATATTCGGCAGCAAAGCTTTTGCCTTGATTAAAAACAGAAAGGGAAAATTAACCCAGAAAGCAAAAGAAGGCATGTTTGTTGGCTACGCGAAGTACACAAAAGATTATCGAATTTACATTCCTGAAGAAAATGCTGTTATTAATAGTAGGGATGTAAAAGTCATGAACAAGATGTACTACGAAGACGAAATGGGAGATAACGATGATTTTGTTGAAAAGCCACAACAAAAACTGCAGCAGCAACCGGAACCTAAAAAGAATAAGAATAAAAACAAAATAAGAGAATTAGAAATAACAGAAAGGACAAATAAAAACGTACTTTCTGAGAAACTTCCAACCAATATTCGTCATCAAGATGTAGAACATGAAATGTCTATAGATCAGACCAGTAGTCCAATAGAACCTCCAGCAGAAGACGATGAAGACATTTATGAAGATGCACCTGAAGATGGAACTTCGAGTTTGAAATCACATAGAGAGAAAAAACAGCCTTCATGGCTAAATGATTTTGTCACTGGGAGTGAATTGGATGAAAGCTTTCTTGCATTAGATGCTTCTTATATGTCAGATGAAAAAGATAATGGTGAAGATTGGAATGATGCTATAAAGTCTGAAATTAAAGCACATTTAAAAAACGGTACGTGGAAAATAATCAAGAAAGAAAATTGTACGAACCTTGTAGATTATAAAATGATTCTTAAAAAGAAAATAGGCCCAGATAATAAAGAAAAGAAAAAGGCCCGACTCGTTGCTCGAGGCTTTACCCAAAGGCCGGGCATTGATTTCAATGAAACATTTGCTCCCGTCGCTAAATTAAGTTCTATCAGATCCGTAATAGGAATGGCTGTTGAAGAAAATTTACAGCTGAACCAAATGGATGTTACTACGGCATACCTCAATGGTGATCTGGAAGAAAATATAGTCATGAAATTACCTGATTATATTGAACAATATTTAAGACAAATATTGGTAGAAGAAAGTGTCGCAGATGACCTCAATATCTACAACAAAGCCAGAGATATGTTAAATGACATAAAAACCATAGAAGGAGAAAAAGTCTGCCAACTGAAAAAGGCTCTCTACGGACTTGTGGCCTACTTATTATTATTAATACATATTATTTAGTATATTATTTTATTATTTATACATATTATATAAACACATACACGAACCATAATAAATATATATATTACATACATATCGACACATACATATAAATTAATATCACGTCGGGGTCACCAGTTATGGTAGGGTGATGTGTGGGTGAAGCGGAGATGTAAGAAAAGAAATAGAAGAAAGTTCAGACTCACAGTTTGTATTGTCCACACATACACACCACAAATAATATAAGAAATTGAAGGAGAAAAGAAAGTAGCAAGAAGGCGACAGTTCGTACAATTAGATAGATAGGCACACACAATAACAAATACGTAAATAATGCCGCGTGAACCGGTAAAGCGGGAAGGCAGAGCGTTACGGGCGCACGATAGCTGTGCTAGTTCGTGACTGGTGGTGCGCGGGCCGGCCGAGCCGCATGCCGGGCGGCTGCGCAGGCGCATGCGCATTGCGCAACTCCCGGCCGCAGGGACGGTTTCCATGCTTCACGCACGGCAAGCAGACAGTCGGATGTTTACGTTTTTATGTGTTATTAATTTATATGTATGTGTCGATATGTATGTAATATATATATTTATTATGGTTCGTGTATGTGTTTATATAATATGTATAAATAATAAAATAATATACTAAATAATATGTATTAATAATAATAAGTAGGCCACAGACTTAAGCAGGCAGGGAGGCAGTGGTACACAAAACTAGACACAGAAAGAATACCGGGTTTACAGCATCATTAGCTGATCCGTGTGTCTACATTTTCGTGAAAGGAGGAGTAAAAATAGTAATCGCTATATACTTCGATGACATACTGACAGCCTACTCATGTCCTAAGAAAATGCAAGAAATTAAAGAGATATTGAACTAGTGTCGTGAGGAGGAGTGTGAGAAATGGCACAACACTGTGTAGGTTGAAACTTTACGTAAGGAGTTTGGTATCAGTCCGCCTACTGGCCACTAAGTAAATAGAAAAAGGCACTTGACGAGTGTGACTGACGTCTAATGTAATATGTGAAAAATGTGTTACCTATAGTAATTTATACAATTCATTATTGTAAATAATATAACTCGTAATGTGCTAAGCTGCGTTTCCTATGAACCACCCCAACAATTTCAAATCGATAAAGTGGGTTTTATCGATTTGAACTGTCAATTTTATCGAATATTATCGAATTTTATCGACCGAAGAGATCCGTACTTGCGCCGCAGTTATTGTGTTATGTGCTGCACTTTGATATGAGTTAATACCGTTTTTTAAATACAAGAAATAAGTTTTATTTTATGGCTAATCTTTTATACACAATATACAATAAGAATTGTAACAATAAACTAGAAGACAGCTTTTGGTGCGTAACAATTCATTACCAGGAATTCAATGGTTAATTCGAAACATATATGTTTATCTTTATGGGTAATTATACTTTCTAAAAGTTGTTATCAAAAGCACTAATTACCGGCATAGAAAGAGTTTGAAGATCAGTAAACCAAGGTATTGGGAATTTGGGTGGGAGCAATTTGATCGTTGCAACTATTATAACAACCATATTTTTTTAACTATAGTTTACAAAATAACAATAAAACAAGTAATACCTGGTTCTCCATCAATTTGAATGTCCAAATAAACGATTGGATTTCTTTGTGCCTTAGCTTCCGTGGTCATTTTTAATTTCATGGAATGTGCGCGCCGCTTACATAGTACTTACAAGTTACAGTTATATTATTTTTGTAATATTTATAAATTATGTACCTATATGTACAACTACAGTAATAGCAAAGAGTATAATAACTATCCATAAAGGAAAAGAGGGCCGTCTCACGCGAAACGTCAGAACAGTCGAACACTAGCGCTCCAAGCGACTTTGGTCAGAACTAAATTTGTATAGCTATATATATATAGGTATGCAGGTGTCCATAATCTCTATAATTGTATAGTATAGGCACGAAATAGAGAGAGCAGAAAGGACGCTAAGTACTTGGCACCGCTACCGTTTTGCGCTAAACAGTAGCGTTTAATGTGCCAAGTACTAAGCGTCCTTTCTGCTCGCTCTATTTTGTGCCTATACCAGGCCTATGCCAGCACCTACAGGTATTTAGCTCACTATATACCTAATATATTAACTGTTATGTAGGTACAAATTGCGGCCCTATCACCCATTAACTCAAACAATCCACTTTAATTGTTATTAGGTACAGTGAGCTGAAACCACACTACCTACCAAGTAGCTTTGCAGTTGATTATGTACTAAATGGGGAAATTAATACAACAAAATATGGTTACAATATTACAAATTTTTATTCATTTACCACACAATCCGGATTGGTTGAACACTCTCCTAGTCTAGGTGATTGTATTCCGGGGATGCAGTAGTTGTGTTCAAGTTTGACCGATGCAGTTGGAGATGAAAATATTCCTGTAAATATTTAATGTCGGTATTAATCATAACTAATGTTTAGACACATATACACAGTCTCAGGTATCACACACAGCTTCATCATCCATCTACCCTTATTTCCACTAAGTGGGGTTGCTGTAGCATGTTTTTCTCTTTCATTTACAAATAAAAAGCAAGACAACATCCCATAAACAAGACTTGAATTAGCAAGTAATTAAATATTTGCTTCAGGGATACAAACTCAGAGAATGCAGCTTTGAAAACTGGATGCACTTCTTTGCGCAGCAATGTGTCAAGCTTTGCTGAATTAGCAGACTAAAATTAAAATATCCATGGTAAATTCTCACAAAATAAAACACAAAAGTGAACAAAATACAAAGAAACAGACCCCAGTAACAATGTTAACATAGTATCGATACAGTATGTACACAGTAGGTATCTGTTTATGCTCATGCAAAAAGGGCCAATAAACAGCCTATAGTTGCGGATAAGAGCCCACACATCAAGTACCTACCGAAGTATCTGTCTGATTATAGCGGTATAATAATTATAACCCAGTTACACACAGTACAGTTAGTATATCAAAGAGTCACCTTCTAGACGCAAGGATGGGACAGCTGAACACATCAGTCAATGGTTTGCTACTTTTTGATCCAATGTGAAGTGCACACACTTTCTTATGGATCTTTATGGATCTGTTTCTGTGAGTTTATTGCCCACAATCGAAAGCCATTTTCTAAACATTTTAGACCTTGTCTCAGGATGAGGAAACCCGTGCCGATATGCACCTGTAACCAGAGATTTTGTTTTCAAATAAGCTGATAGACGATTAGAACTCAGAATTCAATAGATAGGTCCTAGTCTCAAAGGATTAGAAGGAATACTAGACAAATTTGGTGTAAATGGTTACTGTGGCCATTCCGCTTAGAACAAAGACAAAATGAAGTACCTAATATTGTGGAATTCAACAATAACTATGAAAATTATGAGTCAGCTTGAGGTCTTTGAAAATTATCATATAAAAACTATATAGGCTTACCAAGATCCGACCATCCAAAAACACAGTTACTGCGTCTTCCCTGGTAAGACATTTTAACAAAAATAACTGAATAACAAAAACAAAAACAATCAACAACTAACACAAACAATTACAACAAAATTAACATAATAATCAAAGAAAACTACGAGAAATTCAAAAACAATGGCGTTGCGAACAAATACAAATGTTTAATTTCGAATAATTTCAGTTTTCAGTAAATGTCAAAAATAGAAGCAAACGTCTAATTCCTTTCCTAGTCTGTGTTCCTTTCTGACCACAGACTAGGTAGTATACTACGTGTTCTGACCAAAATCACGAGACGGCACCACTTGCCATACAAATGCTCGTTTTTCTAAGCTACCACCTTCTGAGTAATAGTTATTGAGCAACACAGACTACATAAAAATACTATATAGGTAATATAATTTTACTCTTTGACCACGTTTGAGCAACATAAACAAAGAGAATATAATCTCGGAACATAAATGTAAAACACAAAAGAAAAACGTATAAACGTAGGCTCCGATCACTACTCTGTGGCTGCGACAATTTTCACACCAAATAAAACCACAGATAACTAATTTTATCTTTTGTACTATACTGCCATATTGTATAAGAATTTTAACCGACATCAAAAAAGAGGAGGTTACTGATTCGTGTCGTGACTGTATATTTCTTTTAATGTGGCGATATTAACCAATTTCTCCGCCCAGATTTAAATGATTGTTTTGTTATGAATACTATATCAAGGGTGGCCCTTAATATATGAAAGAATATCACCTCTTAGGGTGAATTAAATAATAAGAGATGAAATTTCATAGATCGTGATATTTTTGACGTAGGTGGTTCCCGCTTTTTAGAAGCAATTTTTTTAAAACGTTAATGTTAAGCTTGTTCTAATGATGTTTGTCAAAGTTTCCCCTTCTTATTAATAAACCGTCTTAAACGGTGGTGTAGTTAAACTATGTTTTGACTGTTGTTGTTCTTTGTCAATTTTGAACTGAATCGAAAGAGACAAAATACGGTATAACTAAACCGCCGTTTAATACTGTTTATTAATAAGAGCACTTAGTTACATTCACAATAGATAAAGTTGTGCATTGCACCAGTGCGCAGTGGCGCAAATATGGAACTTTACGATCCATATAACATGACAGTTCGATAAGTTAAAAGACGTTAATATTAAACACTGTCTAACTAAACAGTCGTGTATGAGTGGTTTTTTGTGGTAACACTGTTTAATAATAATATATTTGTATCTATAATAATATTTATATTATATTTCTTTAACTTATATGTGATATTATATCTTAGTATAAAGTAAATCTGAAAAAATATTATAAAGGCATCTCTTATAGTGAGTTTCTGTCCCCGGTACTAGTATAAACTGTGTTACATGCAAGCAACTTATAGTTGGTTACATGGCACAGGACCTTCCCAAAAACATGTATCCAGGAAAAAAATCTCTTTGGGAAATATATATTTGAGGTCTGTGCATGTTTAGGCATTTAGATGTCAACATCAAGCACCGTCGCTGCTGTCATGGCGTGGTTGTTTGTCGTTATTGTCCATTCGCCAATTCGCCATTGATATCATCATTGACCATTGTCATTTGTCACTGTGTCACGTTTCCAAGCTGTGTTCCGCAAATATTAAGGATTTAAAGCATTGTAGCCTTTGTGTTTTCTATCTCAGTCTATTTCTGAACTATTATTTTTTGTTTCTCTTTAAGTATCATGCAGGTGATACGTATTATTTCCTCTGTGGGTGATACTTTAGTTTTAATACAGTTTGCATTTCACAATAATTTCACAGTGTGCTGTGTGACACATTCGTGAAATATAAATTATAATAGATATTGTTTTCTATTTGCCGATGATAAAAATGTCACTCTAGATTACCTCTAAACTCGTAAAGTGATTAAATTGCGTAAGTTTTGCTTTCAAAGATGTTTTTGGTCAGTTGCTGTAACTGATCTAATTTTTGTATGGCTTTGTTCACTTTCAGTGATTTCACTGGTTTCTGCCTTTCTGGTACTTAGTGTTACCTCATAATTATATTGTTTCAGCTCAAAAATGTCGTCTTCGGCTATATACATCCTCGATGTGAAAGGTAAAGTCCTTATATCGCGGAATTATCGCGGAGACGTCGACATGGGGGTCATAGACAAGTTCATGCCACAACTCATGGAAAAAGAGGAAGAAGGTATGCTCACACCTCTATTGCAGACCAGCGAGTGCACCTTCGCTTACATTAAGACCAACAATTTGTACATTGTGTCGACTACAAAGAAAAATGCCAACATAGCATTAATATTTGTTTTCTTGTACAAAATAGTTGAAGTAATGACGGAGTATTTCAAAGAGTTGGAAGAAGAGAGTATTCGTGACAATTTTGTGGTCATATACGAGCTGCTTGATGAACTTATTGACTTTGGCTATCCTCAGACTACGGACAGCAAGATTTTGCAAGAGTACATTACTCAAGAAGGTCACAAACTTGAGATGCAACCTAAAATACCCATGGCGGTGACAAATGCTGTGTCTTGGAGGTCTGAAGGAATTAAGTACAGGAAAAATGAAGTGTTCCTAGATGTGATAGAGTCAGTTAACTTGCTGGCGAACTCCAATGGCAATGTACTGAGGAGTGAAATTGTGGGAGCTATAAAAATGAGAGTTTACTTATCTGGAATGCCTGAACTACGTTTGGGATTAAATGATAAAGTTCTCTTTGAAAGCACAGGCAGGGGGAAATCAAAGTCTGTTGAATTGGAGGATGTTAAGTTCCATCAATGTGTGCGGCTGTCTCGCTTTGAGAATGACAGGACCATTTCATTCATCCCGCCTGATGGGGAATTTGAACTTATGTCATATAGATTGAACACTCATGTGAAGCCTTTAATTTGGATAGAGTCTGTTATTGAACGCCATGCTCATTCTCGAGTTGAATACATGATCAAAGCTAAGTCTCAGTTCAAGCGGCGCTCAACTGCTAACAATGTTGAAATAATCATTCCGGTCCCTGCGGACGCTGATTCACCCAAGTTCAAAACAACTATTGGTAGTGTGAAGTATACTCCTGAACAAAATGCTATCACATGGTCTATAAAATCATTCCCTGGTGGTAAGGAGTATTTAATGAGAGCTCATTTTGGTTTGCCATCAGTAGAGTGTGAAGAAGTTGATGGAAAGCCACCAATACAAGTAAAATTTGAAATACCTTACTTTACAACTTCTGGTATTCAAGTAAGGTATTTGAAGATCATTGAGAAGAGTGGCTACCAAGCTCTCCCTTGGGTTAGATATATTACCCAAAATGGAGATTACCAGCTAAGAACTAACTAAGCTTTGTTGCATTCCTTAGATTAAGTGTGCACCTTCACCTTTGTATTATGAATATTTTGCAAGTTGTTATTTGGTTAGAAAAGTAGGAAAGTAATGGATATCATCATAGTATTATGTATTTTGACCATATTAAAATAAATTAATATTCTTGAAGTATTGTTTGATTTACATATATTTATTATATTATGACCAAACTATAAAAATTCCAATCTATTATCAATTTCAAGGTTAATTGCTACAACACTTTGGAAGTATGGACTTAGTAGCTTAGCAAATAATATTTTTATTTACATACTAACAGATAACAATGTTATACTATAGTATGTAGCCCGTTCAGCAGTAATGAGTTGTGGTAATGAACATATATAGTAATCTGTGGTAATGAGTAAAGGCACTGGATGGTCATAGAGTAGTACGATAATAAAAGGAATGATCGCGCTAATAGTAAAAGAATATTATTGTCTATTTAATAAAAGTGTACCAATAGCTCCTGTTTTGCATTATCAATTCCGATTATTTTAATAATTCTGACCTGCAATAGGGTAAATCGATATTATCGACTAATAAAATCATTCGATTAGCAAAATACTGATATGAAGTTCCGCCTCATAACGTAGCTGTAGTGATCACAGTTATAACTAGCTTCTGCCCTTGGTTTTTACCCGCGTTCCCACAGGAACCGTGCATTTTTCCGGGATAAAAAGTAGCCTGTTAATCTCCGGTCCATAACTATATCTATGCCAAAAATCACGCTGATCCGTTGCTTCGTTACTGCGTAAAAGAAGGACAAATCAACAAACACACATTCGCAATTTCGCATTTATAATATTAGTATGGATTACTGATCTGTTGATCACAGAGTACTTTTTTGGTATTTGTATTTTGTATTCTGTTTGTCCAAATAGAAAAAAGTTTGTCGTGCCCATAGATCCATACCTAGACAGAGAAGGTAATAGACGACTAGATAGCTTGCATCTCATTCATACAAGAAAGAGAACCACTTATGCATACTTCATGTAAAGAAAAGAGATAGAACGATATGACTTTTTGTTTCATGTCGCGTGCCGGTTTTTCCAAGGTCATTCGCACTATTGTGCGAAACAACATTGACAGTTCGCCCTATATTCTGGAGTTCGCCGCAGTTTTGATGCTTTTATTAATTGAAACCAGACTGTTAACACGTTTTATTACTTCCAAATTGTGAATAACAATTTCCCTAACAAATTTACTATGAGAAAATGGTTCGGTGCAGTGTGTTAGGATGCAAAAGTGACAGTGAACAAAAACTTCCCGATTTGTCTTTTCACTCGTAAGTACAGTACTTTTGGATCATATTTAGGCTTCAAAATTGATTGTTAAACATATAAACACTCTAGACAACAACATTTAGAATAGAACTTTGTTCATTAATATGCTATAAAGTTGAATTCACACAATGTTAGAATCCTTCAACCAAAAAATATCTCAGTTTGGTGTTGCCTGCATTCGAAATTATTTTTCCCCAGACCACGTATTTTTATGTTATATAAATATATAAACACTATACAAATACTACTAGACAAATAAATAAAATTGAACTGATTAGACTATACAAATAAATAAAATTGAAGTGTCTGTTTGTAATATCAAAATAACAGCTTTTTACCAAATGCATATGAAAGTATATACGGTACCTATAACAAAACAACCATTTATAAAATTTTTGTCTGTCTGTCTGTTTGTTCCGGTTAATCATCGGAACGGCTGGGCCGATTTTGACGGGACTTTCACTGGCAGATAGCGGATGTTACAAGGAGTAACTTAGGCTACTTTTATTTTAGAAAAAGAATTAGGGTTCCGCGCAGAAAAATAAAAACCATGAAATCCAATATCTCCGCGCGGCGCGCGGGTGAAACCACCAACCTTATGGTAAAAAGTAGCCAGTAGAAAAGTGTGAAAATGTGACTTTGAATGAAAGATGCAATACAGAAATGAACTAATAATGAACCGTCTGATTGCAGTGCTGTAATATAATTGTTGTCACTAATTCCCTTGAAGTAGCTGAATGATTTGAATGATATTTGCATTAAGTTCTATAACCATGAAAGCAAACTTTAGATCGCAAAAAATCCAGTTCCTATAGGGTAACGCGTAGGCTAGTTAATTACAGAACAGGGGACCTATTTTTGAATGTCACGAATGATTTCGAAATCACCGATGACAAAATTCTCAGCGATGACTTTGAAATCACTAAATTGCAAAAGTCGTATTTTTGAAAGTCATACCCTGTATACCAATCATGCAACTGGTTCTCAGCTTTGATCACAGATAAACTTATAATTGTGTTCTATTTAATTTAATTTTTTAAGTTGGAAATTGTGTTCAAGTCAAAATTGGCACTAAATATTCGTATCTATGATATCGTTTACGAGTGAGGGTACCCATTCGTAAACGATATCATAGGTATGATAATTTTAGTCACCCGCTGAGATTCAAAAATACGACAATTGCGTAAATCGGTGACTATCGGTCATATCGCTGATATTTAGTCACTCGGTGACATTCAAAAATTGCACCCCTGATCTCTAGATAAATTATGGAGTAAATCTGGCATTGCTAAAAACCAGGGTAAACGTTTTGATATGGCAACATCACCCAATATCGTTCTATCTCACATGCGGCACGGAAACCAGTCGTCTATAGATAGTCCGTCTACGGATCCATAGAATAGTAATATAGGTCGTTACTGATTATTACTGATCTGTGGTCGTGCCCGTGAGCGCGAATGTTTATGTTTTGCAATGAAAATCACAAAAAGTAATTTAATCATTAAATTGTACTCCAAGTCGCGATACTGTTACTACAGATGCTACTGTGATATATTTCCTTCTAGTGAAGTAAAAGTAATTAAGAGAAACAATGCTAATAGTCACAATAACCTCAAAGAGAAAACAATTCCAAAAGATGCTGAAAACAAATCAAAGGAATTTCGACGGAATGAAGTCAATATTCAGATGATATCTCGGAATATATATAACCAGTTATTCAAAAATCCCAACCCACCTGTTAATCCAAATATAGTAAAAAGGTAATCAAAACATTAGTACTAGTTTTGTACTCCTGACTCCTGTAAAGAGAACTGCCTATGTATATGATATGATTTAATTTCTCATCACAAAAGCTAAGAAAACAAATAGCGCAAATAGTACAAAATCACTGTGTGATACCTAAGATAAGACAAACAAAATTTGATTAGTTAGAGGCTGGTTCACACATTGCTAATTTACAAATTGGCTGATTTATGTATGAGACTGGAGCCTGAGGTAGATATAAAATATAAAAAAACTGTAGTATAACAGCAGGGTTATTTTATTTTATTTTATTCACTAGGAATGATTTGTGTAGGAAGTAACAGTTTCTGATTGTTTATATTTCGGATTTGCATCCCAATAGGTTTGTTTTTGAGAAATGTTAGAAATAAGAATGCTTAGGTTTGTGTGTATAAAATAAGAGGGTTACTCTTCGAGACATTTTTTCAGTTGCCAAGACAACCTTATAAGACTAGGCATTGACTACAGAAAGTTTAATCGGCTACCTGATGTGCAAATTGATTTACCAAAACTTGAGGGCAATGATGTATCAGAGCATTTTTACAACATTGGTGAAAGACAATGTGCTCCTTACAGACAGCTATTGAAGCAGTTAGCTGAATGTGATTTACCTCCAATGCCGAAGGTAAATATTTTTAATTATTGTGCTCATCTAATAATAAAATTATAAATTACAATTATGGCATCTATTTCCTGTATCTAGAGGTAGAGAATCAGCATGATGGTCCTGCAATACCCAAACAGAAAAAATAGGTCAGCACTTTTTTAAGTGCACCAATATTTGTCCTATTGTGTAATGAACCCACAACCATTACACTCTACAAAAGTTAAACCAATGAAGCTAATAACTAAATTACTTGAAGCTAAATACACTTGCATGCAACTAAATCAACTCAGCCCTCAGATACGCTTTAAAGGTGATTATAAAGAACAAAAATTGGCTTTAACAAAACTTTTTTGTTTTAAAGCCTGAATAAATCTGTAATTTTTTGTGAAATTAATGATATGACCTTAAGTATAGCAAATGTATGATAGTATTATTGTAACACATCATGTTTTACATTGAAACAGATTTATATATTTAATTTCAGGAATGGTCTCAGGCCGCTGGTTGGTGTAAGTATACAGGAGATGATGCTGTGTCCGTTCCATGCCCACCCGATGATGCATTAGTCTTTGACGTTGAAGTTCTCATGTCTGCTGGGAAGAGGCCCACAATGGCATGTGCTGTGTCTACAGAAGCTTGGTTAGTTGGTAAATAAACAATATTATTTTGTTTGTGAGAGTTTAAAATACACTGGAATTTACATTAGTTGATACCATAAAATATTATGCTTAGGCTTAAAATGCTATTAATTGTTGCACCTCCATATTTTCTATTTAATTTTAGGATTTGAACCCTTTGATCTACGGATTGGCAGATGGATTCACTGGCACTGGATTCATTCAGACGTGATCATTGGCTCAATATGAAAGTATTGTCACACAGACACACTTCAATTATATCTATTACAGGTACAGCTGGGTAAGCCAACCTCTAGCCAACACGGAGCAACACATGTTCTATGACACAGTCAACTACAATGATCTGATACCAATGGAGACGGATGGAGAGATGCCTTGTGGAGACCTCAGCAGAAGTAGAATCATAGTGGGGCATAATGTGTCCTACGACAGAGCTAAGATCAAGGAGCAATACTGGTTAGAGAAAACTGGTAAGTATTTAAACAATTTGATTATGCTCTACTAATTAAAATCGCAGATATCAAGGCATTACTCGCACTAAACTTTATTACTGGTGTATTGTGCAGCCTACAGATAGCTACGGGGCAGGACTTGAACCAATACTTCTTAATTGGTGCACATCCAGCGTTTAGTTGGATGCCCCATTTTATGTGTAGGCTCAGTACTGAAGTTCGGAAAAGGTAAAGATATTCTACTTTTGACTGGATTTTCGATGGAAATATTCCTATGTGAGTTGCTTAGAAAGAGGAAATGGTTGGTATTTTCAGGAGTCCGCTTCATGGACACAATGTCGATGCACACGTGTGTGAGTGGAGTAACCAGCTACCAGCGGACGGTGCTGAAGGCCAAGAACAGGGACGCGCATCACACGGACGACGACTGGATCGAGAACAGCTCGCTCAATAACCTCAGCGAGGTCTGAACGCGTTCCAGCATTCTGTGTAATCATTAACAGCCTCTTACGCTCCCACTGCTGGGATACCGGTCTTCTCTCAGAGAGGTATGGGCCATAATCCACCACGCGGGCCCAGTGCGGCTTGGTGGATGTCACATGTCCTCGAATTTTTGTGGTTCTTGAACATGCCGGTTTCCTCACGATGTTTTCCTTCACCGTTTTTGAGCGAGTGTGAATAATTCGCACATAACATAATATAAGTCATAGGTGCGGGCCGAGTCGAGTTTCCAACTGTGGTACGTCGGATTGAAAGAACACAAGTTCCCGCTCGACCACACTCGCTCATTCAACCTTCACGCACATTCTGTGTAAAGCCCGCAAGTACGCTACGGTCTATCGGACTTCAATCAAGATTTGTGGTTGTTCATATTTAAGAGGAACCAACCCGCCTTACTTTCCATACAAACGCTCGTACGTGATTATAATGTAGTATCAATTTTGATCTTTGGTGTTTCGAACAAATAGGCATCTTGTGCATTATATCTAGGTTTTTACAGAACCAAAAAATTAAAATTTTGACTATCCAATTCAGTAATACCCTTAAAAACAGCCTTTTTAAACCAATTTTACCTTGACTTTGGCCATTCACAATATTCTCATAAATGTAAAAGTAAACAAAACAGTTCCATAGGATCCTTGGACATGTAATGGAGATTCTAAACAACAAATATGTTTTTCACAAACTAGTAAGGCATTTTCAAAAACACGTATTTCCTGGAACAAGTTTTAGGAAATTACCACACAACAACAAGCCTTTAAGCCATTTTTGCGTTCTACTTAGGCGGGTCGGGAAGGGCCACCTTAAACACGCGATTAATGCATGTTTAGGTATTAGACTGTGTTTAACACGTGTTTTAGAGTGTTTAACTTTTTTGTGGTAAAACCTTACATTTTTACCGCATACTTAAAAAAAAACGCAAAAATATTCCATTTTCTCCAAAAATAATTTGTTGGTATTTCAGGTTCACAAGCTTTACTGCGGTTTGCCGATCGATAAAGAATCCCGGAACATATTCGTGGACGGCGTAATGGAGGATGTACAAGAAAACTTTCAGATTTTGATGCAGGTAACTAATGAAACCTCAAACGTGTACTTGGGACTACTACTAAGTTACTAATGCCCGTTTTCACCAACGACGAATAAGGCGACGCCTAACGAAGTAACTCCTAATGTAAGCAAAGACCTAGGTAGATATAAACTTCATTAGAAGACTTCTAAAGGTTCAGAAACGTTCTTTTGCCCTAGGCAACGCCTAAATATTTGGGTATTTGATTTAGTCTAAGGGTGGTGAAAACGGGCATAAGGAATTTCTACCCGCAGTTTCACCTGCGTTCCTATAGAAACAGTGTCAAACTTCGGTCCATGAACTGTATTGATGCCCAAAAACACGTCGACCCGTTGCCCCGTTCGGACTGCCTGAATATACGCTGGCCAAAGATCGTAAAGGAGGTGACAAACTTTTTTTTAAATTTTATATTGTATATGAACGTCATACTTGCATCTAAATGAGTTTTATATTTAAATAAGATTATATAAAATGAGTAATTTATAGTTTCAATTCCGCGATAAAGAATGTCTAATGGCCTAAGTTCGATTTATACTGAATGATGGCTTTGCCAACCCTTACTGGTTATTTCCAGTCAGTATAAATCGAACTTAGGCCATTAGACATTCTTTATCGCGGAATTGAAACTATAAATTACTCATTTTATATAATCTTATTTAAAATGGATTTCCGCAAAGTAACGCCTGATTCCATCAAATATCTAGTTTTATATTTATTGCCTTACTACGATGAGTGGGGAAACCGTCGAAATACAGCATGAAACGAGTGAAGGAATCTGACTAGATGCACAGTGACATACCAGGAACCTATCAGGGATATAGCGAGGAAATAGGAAATAGCTGATGATGTCGCGTGGTGTACAAAAAGCATTTTGCTAAAAGTTAGGTACCGTTTTTTTGTTTTAGTATTGTGCAAGCGATGTGGCGGCCACTCACGGCGTGTTGCGCGAACTGCTGCCGTTGTTTCTGCAGCGGTTCCCGCACCCCGTCACGCTCGCCGGGATGCTGGAGCTGGGTGAGTCAAGGAGAGGAAATCATCATTATCACATTTTATCTTACTTTCTAATTATTGTTTTGTTTGTTATTGAACTTATCTGACGCACCACAGTTCGTATCCCGGCTAGGCCCTGCACCAATGACTAATAAATGAAGTTATGTGCGGATTCACCACACTCCCTCTTAAACAATGGAGGAAAATATCGTGAGGAAACCCGCATCTTGTTCTTCTTTGTGTTAAGCACAATTTTACGGCAACACGCCTCTACACCCTATGCTCCAGAAAGCCACCAGCAGAAACGTCGCATAAAAAAAAACTAGCTGTGCCCCGCGGCTTTGCCCACGTAGCCTAAATTCCTCCTTGTAACATCAGGTATCTGTCATTGAAAGTCCCGTCAAAATCGGTCCAGCTGTTTCGGAGATTACCCGGAACAAACAGACAGACAAAAGTTTTAATAATGGTTATAGGTACCGTATATACTTTCATATGCATTTAGTAAAAAACTGTTATTTTGATATTACAAACAGACACCTCAATGTTATGTATTTGTATAGATGACAGTATAAACTATTATAACTACTTTCATCTCTCGTTTCTTTAACAGGCTCTGCATATCTGCCTGTCAACTCCAACTGGCTTCAATACATCGACTCAGCTGAAACGGTGTTCGAAGATCTGAAGCTGGAATCTCGTCAGCTACTCTCACAAAAAGCCGATGAAGCGTGCAAACTCATGGCCGAAGACGCTTACAAAAAAGATCTGTGGATGTGGGACCAAGACTGGTCCACGCAAACGTTGAAATTAAAAAAGCTAATAAAGAAGAAAAAAACTGACAGCGGTAGCGATTCGAATTTAGATTTCTTGCAGGCCACTACGAGGACAGAAAAAAGAAACTCCAAAGAGTTTGACCTACTCTGTGATGAATATATAGAATCTTTAGAGAGTTGTGAACATGATCCAGTTAGTGTGGGTGAATTGGGTAAAAAGTTTGGTCATCTGTATGAACTGGGCAATTCGTTGCCGGTGAAACGGCCATATTTGGCTGGATATCCGGCTTGGTACCGGAAACTATGTACGAAGCCCGGGAAAGATCCGGATTGGGCACCAGAGGCTAACAATATTACAACTAGCATGCAGGTTAGCTACAACTTCAAGTAATTTTAGTAACAACTTAGTCGAAATTTTATTTGATTGTCACTTACTATAATATGATCCTTGTTGATCGAAATTTATTATTATTATTATTTAGTACGTCAGGGTCAAGGGGCTATTCTAATTAATACTAAACTCAAAATAGTTCCAATTCAATACAAGTAACAATTCAAAATAGTGACATTATTTGTCTACTTCAACTAGTTGATAGTTCTACATATACATTTGTTCATAGTAGGAGACGAAGAAAATCACATTTCATACACCAGCAATTCAAACAAAAAGCTACTCCGTAATAACCTTGAATTGAATATTTACACCATAATAGCTCAACACAATGCTTCTAGAATAAATCTCCAAAATGTAGTACCTATCTTTAATTGACGGCTCCGTAGCTAAGTTGGTAGTAACCCTGCCTGCAAGGCGAGGGGTCCCGGGTTCGATTCCCGGCCGGGGCAGATTTTGTGTAAGCATAAAGTTTGTTCTCGGGTCTTGGATGTTTGTGATGTGTATCTGTGTATGTCCATGCCACCTGCGACACAGGGAATCCTAGTGCGGGGGTATGAGTGTGTAAGCGTTTATGTTATGTTATGTTATGTTAATTAGTAGACTGATTACTGAGTGCTACCGGCCACTGTGGTCTATTGCTGCGCAAAAACAGGTTAAAATATAGAGTTTTATGGTCTATGACCAAAAAGTATACTTATATCAAAATATGTTATGTTCAGTAGACGTAATATTCAATCTACGTCAATACTATTTCGTTTTTTTAAGATTACCCCAAAACTTCTCCGCCTCTCCTGGGAAGGCTATCCGCTCCACTACATCCAATCCGAAGGGTGGGGGTTCCTAGTGCCCTTCAGCAGGCAACATGGGGGCACCGAAGAGCCCATGATTCCGCTTGACCAGCTCTTGGAAGCTTGCCCAATGGCGCATTGTAGTGAGGCGGTGGACACAGAGCGGTATATATTGCCGAAGACTGTCGAGGTAAATTAAATTTAAAAAATCTATAAACCACTGAACTAACAAACTGAAAAAAGAGTAGATTATGCACCAAGAGGATAAAGCAGTGTTTTACGTCACGGGTGGCTTATTGGACCCTGAGCGTAACGAAGGACTCTAGAGTTATTATAATAATAGTAACTTAATGGGATACAATCAGATTAAAAAATAATTAAGATAACTATGTACTTAAATGCAGTTTTTCACGTCCGAATCAACAAAATGCATGTTTTTTTTACTAAAAACATTCATTTTGTAAAGCTGTACTACAGCTTTACGGCCCGCGTAGAACAAGTGACGTCAGATGTTCGGTCAAATTTGTACGGGGCGTTTTAGCGCTCAGTAGATACGCCCGACTTTGATTCTAATTTTTGACGCTTCTAGCGTTCGATTTCGAGATTTACGATATATAAGTTTGATTCTCATGAGAAAACGATTTTATTAACATCATAACAAAAATGGAGTCAACATCCCTGTTAAACCTTGCGGGTGTATAATACCGTGTATATTTTTGTAAAGAGCTGAGATTCCCATTTTTGTTTTGACCAACTCGTCTTATCACCTAATAGCATAAAAAATGTGTTTTGTCGTTTTGCAGGAAGATTTAGGTAGAAGAGCGTATTACGCGAGAAAGAAACGGGACGAGCAAGCCGCTGCTAACCAGTACCATGGTTTGGGAGTCTGGTGCGGGATACAGATTCAAGGTAAGTAAATAAACCTATGTTATACTAGCTGTGCCCCGCGGCTTCGCCCACGTACCCTAAGTTACTCCTTGTGACATCAGCTATCGGACAGTGAAAGGCCCGTCAAAATAGGTCCAGCCGTTTCGGAGATTACCCGGAAGAAACAGAAAGACACAAAAATGTTAAAAATTGTTTTTTTAGTTGTAGGTACCGTATATAATTTTATATTCATTTATTAAAAAGCTGTTGTTTTGATATTACAAACAGACACTTTAATTTTATTTTTTTATATAGAATTACCTCTAAATTGATTGTACACAAATAGACAAAAGAAATATTTTGTGAAAATTGCATGCAAGTAATATTGCAACTAGCATCGGTAGATTTTTTTAAAATAAATATAGACGTTTTTATGTGTTTTGTTTCAATAAGGAGTTTACCTATGATGATATTATCTGATTACAGGGTGTTGTCATTTCCTGCGGTTGCCGCACAAAGACGGGCCGAAGTACAAAGTCGGAAATCCATTGGCAAAAGACTTTCTAGATATGTTCAGTCAGAATGTGCTCACTGCACAAGGGAACGTGGCCGAGAAGGTGAGGAAACAGACGAAGCTCATCATCATCATCATCACCATCATTGACAGCGGGAAGACGTCCACTGCTGAACATAGGCTTCTCGCATAAATGAAGCGAGGAGTTTGACATAATCATCGAGATACTAACCCCGAGAGATGAAATACCTACTGTACTATCCGATCTCACAACAATGTAATGATTTTGATATAACAATATCAGTGCTCAGCGTATCAGCGCACGGGGAATCGGCGCGAGACGGTGGCTTAGCCAATCAGAGCGCATTATGTCTAGGCAATAATGGTGGAATTCATTTCGTACAAACCAAAAGTCACTGCATCTCTTGACATTAGTATCTCGATGGCCATAATACTGTATACGCTTGATATAGGCGTGTTGTTGAAAAGTTTTTAATCCGACGTCCTATTGAATGTTTTTTTGTCTTGCATGGTAGGAAATGTACGATCCGTCATCCGAAGCTTAGACGTTCTATTTTCGGAATAAGGCCCCTGTTTCTGATCGTTTATACTTCGGAATTGCATTCCGACAGATAAATACTGTCGGAATTATATCTATGTTTATGCAACTGAGGGCCGATCTTTCAATTGCAAGTTAAAGAACCGATTGCTATTGAATCAATCAATTTTCGTGTTTATAGTGTGTTTTACGGCTATTTCATTTCGAAATTAATGGAACGTTAGTAACCTTAATCACTAAAGGTTAATGAATTAGTAAATTAAGGTTCTTTAGAATGGCATAAAATTGTCTGTCTTCACCATAGACTTAGATTCAGGGAAATAACTAATAGGACGTTGTCTGACTGTTGAAAGATCGGCCCTTAGTTGTCAAATCGACATGGAAAGTTTCTCTGACGGGATGCGATTACGAAATTTAAACTATCAAAAACTGTCGCTTCCGACACGGAATCATTCCGAGTGAATTAAAATAACCTTGCAGGTGTTGACTTTCGGTCGGATGATGTCATACTGGCGCAATAATCGTGCGCGGGTGATGAGCCAGCAAGTGGTGTGGCTGCCTGCGGCGGCGCTGCCTGAGGGGCTGCGGGACGCCGGCTGCGCCGCCATACTACCACAAGTAGTAGTGTGCGGGACTCTCACTAGACGGTACCATATGTATACTACTAGCTTCTGCCCGCGGTTTTCACCCGCGTTCCCATAGGAACCGTGCATTTTTCCGGGATAAAAAGTAGCCTATGATACTCTTCGGTCCATTAACTATATCTATGCCAAAAATCACGTCGATCCGTTGCTCCGTTACTGCGTGAAAGAAGTGCATTAAAATGCATTTAAATTTAACATTTTGAATTTCCGCGCGTAATTTGGCGAAAACGCTAGACGCCATGTTTCATAGCCTGATGACGTCATAATCATAGTAAACAGCGACGACCAACAACGACGTTGTGCTTTGTTTATTGAAACTGTGAAAGTATTAACATAAAAGTTTGTTTACTATCCAAATGACGTCATGTCGGAATTCATCATGGCGGCCATCGTTTCGTATTACAGATAAAAAAAGTAAAATCTTTAAAATTAATTATAAAATTTATTTTATACTTTTATAAACTGAAACTAACATTTTTCGATTACATATTAATAGTAAATTTAAATTAATAGTAATTTTATTTATACATTTTTAGGTTAATGTTAGTTAAAGGTTAGTTTTTTTTTCTCACATAGATTAAAATACCCTATTTTGGAATGAGCTCCCACCTGCGGTCTTTCCCGCTAGCTACAACATGGGGCTCTTCAAAAGAAGGGTGAACAGAGTATACTTATCAGTAATACCCCGAGTGTTGCAGATATCAATAGGCGACGGTAGCTGCTTACCATCAGGCGGGCCGTCTACTTGTTTTCCAACTACGGCATATTTTATTGGCTGGACCTAATTTTATTTTTTGACTTTAACATTTTGTTTGACATTTGTTTAGTTTTATAATGTGACATTAATTTGGTTTTAAAATGATGTTTACTTTTTTATTGATTGATGTAATTGGATTATCCGTGTCAATTGATTAAATAAATAAAAAAAAAACTATTGTGTATTTTCCAGTGCCAGCGAGCCGACTTGGATGACAGCTAGCAACGCGCACGAAGAACGTATTGGCTCGGAACTGCGAGCGATGGTGCAGGCGCCGCCGGGGTATAAATTTGTAGGCGCGGATGTTGACTCGCAGGTACTATAGCTGTCCGCATGATGACGGTGGAATTGAAACGCTTAGTATGGATAGGAGGAATAACTAACTTTACAAGCTGTTATAATTTGCAGGAGCTGTGGATAGCAGCGCTGCTGGGCGACAGCGGCACTAAGCTGTGCGGCGGCAGCGCGTTTGGCTGGTCGGTCCTGGCGGGCGATAAGGCCTCCCACACAGACCTGCACTCGCTCACAGCACGCGCCGCCGCCATCAACAGACAACACGCCAAGGTCATCAACTACGCCAGAATATACGGTAACGTTCAACGTGTTTATTTTTATCTATATGAGTATAGTAAAAAGCTTTTTTTTATATTTGATAGCGGCGTTGCCATTTATACGGCAATCCACGTTTTTTTTTTAATATACGGCATATGGTAGACTTCTCATTGCCGTAACACAAAATACGGCAATTGGCTATAGGTGAAACGAAACGTTTTTTTTCACTAGGCTACATATTACTGATCTGTGGCGTAGCGTAATGAATGAATGAAACGAACCACAAACTATGTATATAGAAACGAAAGAACGATACCGATTTTATGAACATAGTGGGGGAAATCCCGACTACGAACATAGACATTCTACAGTTTTAACGCCACACCATGGCATCTCTTTCAACTTGGTTAAAAATGAATGAAAAGGTTGCAAATGAGACAATGTATTCCTACTGACATCAGATGTTCTGTCCAATTTTTATGGAACGTTTTAGCGCTCAGTAGGTACGCCCGACTTGACTCTCATTTTCGACGTTTCTAACATTCGATTTCCAGTTTTTTCGATATACACTCATTTGATTCTCATGAGAAAACGAATTGATTGACATCATAAAAAAAATGGAGTCAAAGCTGAAGGCCTGAATGGCTACATTGTTCCGTTCGTCAGGCGCGGGGCAGAGCTTCGCTGAGCGTCTCCTGAAGCAGTTCAACCCCAGCATGACGATATCAGAGGCCAAGAGCAAAGCAGCCAAGATGTTCGCGACAACCAAGGGCCGGCGCGTCTACACACTCAAACAACGATACGTGGCGGGGCTCGTGGACGAGGACCAGGAACAGGTACCAGAATACTACACACACACACGCATATGCACGTTACTGTCTATTTGTATTGTGTGTTAACCATGTTACATGGTTAACACACAATACAAATAGGTAGACAGAATACAAGAATACAGAAAGAAGTAGACGATGACACCCTTGCGCCGTCACATCTTCCCGGTACTCAAAATAAGGCTGGTGTGGCAGCTGAATCCACTGAGAACCACTGACCATGCATAGTACTGTAGATATCTATACAAATAAATCAAAATTTCAAGTGTCTGTTTATAATATCAAAATAACAGCTTTTTACTATATGCATATGAAAGTATACACGGTACCTATAACAAAACGACAGTTTTTTAAATTTTTGTCTGTCTGTTTGGTTCCGGGTAATCTCCGAAAAGGCTGGACCGATTTCGACGGAACTTTCACTGGCAGATAGCTGATGTTACAAAGAGTAACTTAGGCTACGTGGGCGAAGTTGCAGGGTACAGTTAGTGTAAGATATGTATTGTTTAAAGGTGGTAGAGATGACGGCGTACCAAGCGACGCGTCTGGCGAAACTGAGCGGTAAAACCGTCCAGGAAATGTTCGAGCGGCCGCGCTGGGTCGGCGGGACCGAGTCCGACATGTTCAATAAACTGGAGGAAATCGCAGGTCAGTCGCGCATGTTCATCAAATCAAATCATTTATTTGCAGAAGAAACGTATGATATTTTCATATACAATGGTCAAATAGATGTTATATTCCATATTATAGTTCACATGTTTTTTCCTATAAAAGCATACAAATGTTTAATATAACAATCCTATTATTATTATTAATATTATAAATGCAAAAGTGTGTTTGTTGGTATGTTGGTTGGTCCTTCTTTCACGCAGCAACGGAGCATCGGATAGACGTGATTTTTGGAATAGTTATAGTTTATGGACTGGAGAGTAACATAGGGTACTTTTTATCCCGGAAAAATGCACGGTTCCTGTGGGAACGCGAGTGAAGACCTCTGGCAGAAGATAGTTATCAATAAATGGTTCATATGGTAGACCATATGGACCATTTATTGATAACTATCTTCTGCCAGAGGTTTTCACGGTTAGAATTATATTAATATTAATTATATTAATATTAGAACGGTTCGGCCGTATTAGAATACGGCTGAACCGTTCTAATGTAAACGCGCCTGAAGGCCCGTGCTACGCAGCTCGTGACCGTAACCTCTCCCTGCCGCAGATTCGGAGGCGCCGGCGACTGCTTTCCTGAGCGGGCGACTGTCGCGGGCGCTGGAGCATGCGGAGGGCCGCTGGGCCGGCACGCGCCTCAACTGGTGCGTGCAGAGCGCCGCCGCAGACTTCCTGCACTTGGCGCTCGCCAGCATGGCGCACTGTGCGCCGCGAGCCAGGTAACAACTTAATTTATTAATCAAGTTTATTAATTCGTGACTCTCTAATGTTTCTATACCATTTTTTTTGTGGGGAAATCCTCATGGTTTCCTCTCTGCTGCGGGGGCGACAGAGAGGTTATGCCAGATTCTTACTAGCTAAAACCCCACGTTTGTCCTCCTTACGTCATTATTTGTTGGAAACTCTTCGAACGCTTCCGCGGTCCCGATGGCGCTGGTCTCCTGGACCCCGGCGATTTCGTACCGCGGGCGTCACCTACCTACTGTCTCTATACCCTGTTCCATAATCCTAGATATTTTTTGTAAGCAAAGAAATGTCACGAAAGGAACTTTCAAAGTGACATGCCAGTTGCCCAAAACATTTTTCACTTGTGAAAAATATTTTTGTTTCTATTTCCCCCGGCTTTGCTCTAGCGCGGCACAATTATAACGTAATAAAAAACAAATAACAAGAACCAACAACAAAAACTTAAACAAAACCACTATAAAATAACAAGATCTTTAACAACAACACATACGCAGCAAGATACACACTCGAGTTCGCAGATTGGAACAGATCAATAGACAGAAAAAGAAAATGGCAGCGTTTGCACAAAATGTTTAAAATCTCTGCTGTGTTCCCAGTCTAAGAAAAATAACCGCACGAAAAAAAACTTCCTTTTATTATAGTCTTGTTTAAAATATGTAACAATCTTGCAAAAACGATTCATTCAACATTTTTCAACAATTCATGTTTATCATGTTATAATTTAAAACCAATTAATAATAATGTCTATCATCAAATTATGGATTGACAGTTTTCTATCAATTTTTTCGCTGTCAACCTCTTTGTTTATATAAAATATCTAAGATTTTGGAACAGGGTATGTATAGGAATTTTATTAAATATTTTTATAGTCATGACAAAACGGTTCCTACTACATAAAGCAGTTTTACGTGTAGGCATCATTAGCCTTATAGGGTGTCTATATTTGAACCTAGAGTTGTAACCCGTACCCGGCTAAGAACGGGCACAAATAAAAAGTAAAGAGTAGAAGAAGAAGAAGAAGAAAAGAAGAAAAGAAACAACAATCTTTGTCTTGACAGTTTCATAGGTTTATTCTCTTATACACATCGTTAAATACACTGTTTTAGCACTTATTACTAATTTGACCGAAATATGATGATGATGATGCTGATGATATACACAATTTTGTTGAGATTAATGATCTATGACAGAAACGGGATAAACACACGCTTATTCTAGGTATATATGGTATTTAGATTTAATGATACAAATCAAGGTAGTTCACCGATAAATGGACAACAAAAGTCTGGTTTATATTTGTTAGAATTATGTCAAAAGAAGTGGTATCCGGATGACGACGAAATTAACTTGGCTTCGGATACAGAAGCTTGCCTTTTCTTCCCTTTCTCTAAATGACCGTGTGTTGGGGCCCTACCCGAACGCTCAAAAGTTGACCGTATATGGGGCCTTTCCCAAATGCTCCAAGGGACAATTGAAACAAAATGTAATACGTAGGGTCCGAATAGACGGTCAAGAAAACTACTTAAGCAACACGTCTACCAAGTTGACCGTACATGGGGCCTTTCCTAAATTCTTCAAGGGAGAAGTGAAACAAAATATAATACGCTCGGTCCGTATAGACGGTCAAGAAAACTACTTAAACGACGTCTACCAAGTTGACCGTACATGGGGCCTTTCCTAAATTCTTCAAGGGAGAAGTGAAACAAAATATAATACGCTCGGTCCGTATAGACGGTCAAGAAAACTACTTAAACGACGTCTACCAAGTTGACCGTACATGGGGCCTTTCCTAAATTCTTCAAGGGAGAAGTGAAACAAAATATAATACGCTCGGTCCGTATAGACGGTCAAGAAAACTACTTAAACGACACGTCTACCAAGTTGACCGTATATGGGGCCTTTCCTAAATTCTTCAAGGTGAGTAAATCTGAAACCCCGACCGCTTACTTGCGTTGGGGCTTTACCCCGTAAAAGTTGGCTTCTCTGCCCTGATGCGGAGACGCAGATTCGTCACCCCGGCGTGTGACGCGAAATCGTCAGCCTCCGGTGTGGAGAAAACGTCAGGCCCGGTGTAGAGAACGTCAGCTTGGCCACACCCAAGTACGTGAGAGCTGCTCCTGGAAAACATCCAGGGCGCAGTTTTAATACTCTGAGATTAAGAACTAGCTCCTGCCTAACCCTATCACGGCAAATAAGACATGGTTTTTACTAACCTTTTACTCCTTGTGTTAGTCGTTCAGCACGGCGGGTGATCCCTGGTCCTCGCTGCCCTTCGCCCCTGGTCAGGATCGCTGCGCCGGTCCGGGTTGCGTCTTCCCTCGGTAGGACTGGCCAAAAAACCGACCGTCCTCTGAAAATCAACAAGAAAGAACACTATATAGCCCGCCGGAACTACGCTGGACGTGAAGGACTCCGTAAAATGTTCAGTAGGCGTACATACCTACACCGAAATTTGAAACACTTTTATAACTTGACTGGCCTCGTCGCCGTTCTCCGGTGGAATGTCGGTGCAGGAGCGTCCTCTGCTCGACATTGCAAGAGCCACCTTTCCCCTCGCGTCGCCTCGTTCCCCTGGAACCTTCTAGAACTTCTCGACGCAAATGGCCAAAACTAAGCAGAATAACTCGCCCCGAGATGGCGTTCCATGCGAGAGTGACTCCTACTAAATGGACCGTAAAAATTATGATGTCTCCATAATAAAATATGGCCAGTGCCTGCAAACTGCATGCATATTTTTTCTGAAATAAAGACTGAAAAGCTGCTCTGAAATTGAGATAAAACCCCGCCTTGCAATCACGCCACCTACCGTGTTTTCCGTGAACTATTTAATCCACCGCGGTAGTCGGCTTCCGAAACGCGATGAACGCGGCCCGTCGACCACAGGTGGCGTCGCTGAATTCGTCGATCTTTTAAGACGATCAAGTTAAATTTGAAGTTATTTCTATTCCCGTTGCGTTCCAGGTACGCAGCAATAATTCCTGTAATTATTTATTGCTTCGTATCCATCTAAAATGCAGGCGCCACTGAAATTTCAATATGTTTATGACCCACCTGATGCTTTTTTTAGACGACCTCTGTCGGCGAGGCGTGGCACTAACAAGGACTGTTAACAAGTTACCTTTTATCTATTTCTTCAAAAGTTGCTGCTATTCCCTACTAGATTCAGTTTGTCGCACTGAATACGACATTATAGTGTGAAATGAAAGTTTTTACCTAGTTTTTAAATATTTTATTATTATACTTGAGAATTGCAATTTTAACCCGTTACAGAGTTGCATTCTTGGTTTCTGTTCCAGGTTCTGCCTCAGCTTCCACGACGAGGTGCGCTACCTGGTGGCCGACGAGCACCGCTACGAGACCGCGCTGGCACTGCAACTCACCAACCTGCTCACGAGAGCGTTCTGTTCACAGAGGTGAGTTGTCTTTATGCGAATCTACCTACGCTCAAAATCTATACAAATAAATAAAAGTGTCTGTTTGTAATATCAAAATAACAGCTTTTTACTAAATGCATATGAAAGTATATACGGTACATATACATAACAAACAACCATTTTTAAAATTTGTTCCGGTTAATCTCTGAAACGGCTGGACAGATTTTGAAGGGTCTTTCACTGGCAGATTGCTGATGTTACACGGAGTAACTTAGGCTACTTTTATTTTAGAAATATAATAATTAGGGTTCTGCACAAAAAGATAAAACCCATGATCCGCGCGGGTGAAACCTCGGGCAGCAGCTAGTAGAAAAATAAAAATTGATAAATTGTAAAAAAATACTGCCAAATTCTTTCCATAATTATGATGGTTGGTTTTTTTTAATATTACTTAGGGCCGAATTTTCAATAGTCAGATAGTGTCCTGTTAGATAATTCCCTGAATCATCTAAGTCTGTGGTGAAGACAGACGTAAATAATTATTATGCATTCTAAAGAAATAAACCTTAGTTAGCTAACGGTCCATTAATTTTGAAATGAAAGACCCGAAAACACACTAAAAACACATAAATTAATTAATTAGATAGCAATCAGTTCGTTAAAGTGCAATTGATAAATCGGCCCTTAGTGTTGTAAACATTGTCATTCTATTAGTTCTTTTGCATTTTCATGTATGAAAACTTGATCGGCTCAAAATTATACTTTTACCTTTGTAATGTTATTGACAGTAACTTCACCGAATGCGATTTTCCATAATTATTTTAAGTGATTATTAATCTGCAAAAATGTTAAGATGCGCGAGCGAGATAGCGGCGCGACTTATTCTGCCCCTTAACAGTTCTCAAAAATTTACATTATTATAATTCCTGTTATTCCTTTTTTTCAGAGTCGGCATCAACGACCTGCCGCTGTCGGTCGCCTTCTTCACGTCAGTGGAAGTTGACCAAGTTCTTCGAAAGGAGTCCAACTTGAGCTGCGTCACCCCCTCCAACCCTCACGGCCTCGAGAAAGGCTACGGCATACCGAACGGAGAATCGCTCAATATATTCGACGTCATAGATAAGTGTAAAGGAATAAAGACTGATTTGTAGATATTTCATTAGTTTTCTTTACAAGATATGAAATAAAACCCCCGACAAAAAGAACTAATAATCTTCAAACGGGTGAACAGATTTTATTGAATAAAAGCTGAGAACGTAAACAAAATCGGTTCAACCGTTTGGAAGCTATTTTTAGGAGCATACGTAGAGTAGTAGGTCTGGGGAGCTACCATCATTTTTCTCTATGGCTACCATGCATACCGTAGACGTTACCTTCTCTGTCTAGGATGCATACACGTTTTCTGTAGTATTATGTATTCTGTGACGTTGTGATATTCCTCTTTTTAAGTAGGGATTAAGTACTCTCACTCCGACAAATCCAGCCAGTACTAAGATTGTAAACTCTGATTATTAAATAGGACAAAGATAATTATTGATGAGTGAAAACTGAAAAACCACTCTAAAAAGGTCTTCAACTCTTATTTCCTAGCACGGGTGCCAATCTTGATACAAAATATACTCGCCGTAGTGTCTATGGCTCACATATAGAAAATGACAGTCCATTGCC
Organism: Crocallis elinguaria; assembly: GCA_907269065.1. Taxonomy (NCBI): domain Eukaryota; kingdom Metazoa; phylum Arthropoda; class Insecta; order Lepidoptera; family Geometridae; genus Crocallis; species Crocallis elinguaria. Next base: position 10,271,630 of record OU026076.1, read on the forward strand.
GCCATGTTTGATTTTTATGTCAAACCTAAATAAGTAAATAACCGCCAATCGCCATTACAGTTTTAAGGTTGATCGAGTGAAGTTTTGCGTCGATTTAATTCCGAACCTTACCTCTCAATTTGTGAAGCTGTAATACAAGTAGCATTATGTACAACAAGTGCTGTGTTGTGAATTGTGCTAGTAGACGAAAGGACGTCAATTTGCATAGATTTCCAAAAACTGAGATAAGACTCCAAAAGTGGTTACAGTGTAATCAATTGTGAAAATTTAAGAAACTTGAGCTTCGAAGATCTTCACAAGCTGTTTGTATGTGAAAAGAATTATGAATAAAGGTTTTTCACAAAAGCACTGCAGAGGTCTCGTCTGCGTGTCCACGCCTCTCCAACGTTATTCATTGATGAAGAGATAACTAATGGAGCTCTGTGATGGAGAACATTGTGATGTTATTTCTGAATGCATTATTATATGAATCTGCGATTAACTGTTTTTAACTGGTGCAGTGTTATCAATAGAATATTAAAAGGCACAGATGTTTTTAGGTTAAGAAATAAAAGTTTGCCTTGCATGCAAGAAAAACCATATAATAAATGTAAAACAAAATTGAAAAATAAAAAACTAGTGAACATACTATGTAGTTTTTTTATATTCTAATCCTAATTAGGGATATTACTATATAGCCAGTAGGTACCTAACATGGCAAAAATACCTGAACCCAAAAAGAAAAAAAATGTAATTGCATAGGTAAAAGACTATATTCTCATTCATACAAAAAAAACGAAGCAGTTGTCAAAATTTATATGTGAGCCTCGTTACGGCGATTTTTTCTCTATGAAAGTCATCCGTCTGATCCTCTCAGTAGTCTGTGTTTCCTAGCTTTGTTAAAAAGGTCCTACTTAGGCTGAGATTCAGAGACGAATCTAAGCGTGGACTCACGCTTCCATACGTCAAAATTCTATACAGTTTTGACATATGGAAGCCAAAGTCTACGCTTAGAATCGTCTCTGAATCTTACCCTTAGTCTATGAAAAGGTCCTAACTCCTAAATATCAATGTCATTGCTGTTATGTTGTCATGGCTTATGATAATTCATTTAACATTTGACGTTGACATAAACCTGAAATCTCTTGACTTTTCTTGGGGATGGGCAAGTGAAAAAAATACATCGATATTTGTCGAGTGAAGAATATCGATATATCGTAATTTTTTGCCATGCAGCATGCTGGATTATTCATACATATTCCCATTGATGCTTTTTAAAAAAAACATCAAAACAATGTGATCAAGCTTGTCACGCACTGTTGGCCATCACACGCACACAAATACACTATTTATTTTCTTTAGAATAGAATATTTTCATTATGAAACTGTGTACAAAATGATCTTTATGATGACGTGCCCTTTCAACCATACAATATCGTAGGTAAAATAAAGAGAATATAAGCCATATAACTCAAAATCTTAATACTAAAACAAATAGACTTCAGAAACATCAACAATAATATTATATCAGTTAACATTTTTAACATACTGTAAACAAATAGCAATTTAGTGAATAAGTTAACAATATTTCAAACATTAATAGGAAATTATTGGTTACAATTTTTAAGAAGCTTGTGGCGGGAATTTACAAAATAAACGAGGAGCGAGGTGTATGCATGGAGTATCTATTAACGTAAAACGTTAAATAAGAAACCAAAGTTGCTTTATAAATGTATTGAAATGGATAGGTACTCTAAAATATCGACATATCGAGAATAAAAATATCGACAGTATATATCGATAATTTTATGAGCAAACTGCAAAATCGATATTTTTGCCGCAGAACTATTTTTAATTTTATTATTTTCAAGTTTCCAATTCAATCACAGAGTACTTATAACAATTCAATGTCAAAACAAAACTCAAATTGAAAAGTACTGTAGAGTGTGTAGAGTATTTGGGAAATATATTTGAATTATTGTTAAATTATAATAAAGTGCTTTTATTTCATGAATTCTAAACCATTTGTTTCTATTGCAAAGGTGGCTCGAATTTTTGGAAACTTGCTTGGAACATTCATGTGATCACATTCCGTAAAATGTCTAAAGTATCGAAGAGAAAACATGTAATGAACGAGGCACTGTGGGATGACTACGAACTACCTAAAGAAAACCAGAGCATTGTAAAAGTGTTGAAAAGCAAAGGAAATAATCTACATGAGGCAGGTTTCAGTCATTGTTGATAAACTTTATTATAACCTTAAAACTGCTAGCATTGTCTACATAATAAATTAAACTTTGCTTTATACTACAAATTAAAATATACTATAAACTCAACTACTATAAATTCTTACTGCAATATTGGTTTGGTTTTAGTCTTATTTTATTTGCGTTAAATATTAAAAGTAAACTATGAAAATTGTTTAAGCACATTAATAAGTACCTATCTAATTTAGGTAATGGCAAACCGGTTGTTGTAGGTCTAATTTAAGTTAATAAATAGGTTTAAATCTTGTACACCGGGAGTATGGATCCACAGGACAAACAATAGATTTTCTATTGTGTATGGAATCCCGGTAAGTGTACAAATTAAATAATTTTTAGCATATTATTACATTTTATATTAATGTTTTTCAGATCTCTACACCAAGTGGAGAAGAATATTTAGTGTCAATGCCTACCAAATTCAGAAAAAATATTTGGGTAAAGAGAGGAGACTACATTCTTGTTGAACCAATAGCTGAAGGAGACAAAGTTAAAGCAGAAATTGTGAAAATAATGAACAAAGATTCTATAAAATATTACAAAGAAAATAATTTGTGGCCTACAGAGTTTGATGATAAACAAGAAATAAAGAATGATGATGATGATGATGGTTTATTTGTAAATACAAACAGAAAACAAGTGATAACATACAATAGTGATAGTGACTCAAGTGAAAGTGATGATGATAGTGAAAAATAAATTGTATACAATATATTTTTAGTTTCATTTTCTAATTTTAATAACAAAAGTTAACATATTTTACTATAGACTAAATCCATAGGGTATAACAAAGACATTTACAAAAATTGTTCAGTTCTATGTATGATAGATATAGATAGATCTATTTACAATTACTTTGATGTATCTACACCACAGATCTATGTCATGTACACATATTGTAATATACCATTAAGAACAAATTTTTCTTCAATTAGGCAGAAGATTTTATCAGCTTGCTTGATACCAACAACTCAACTTTTAGAACAGAGTAGGTAATTTTATTTACTGGACTTGCATGATAAAATAAGTAAGGCTGAATTAAAATTTAAGTAAATTATTAAAGGCCTAATTATTATGGCTAATCATATATTTAAGCTTAATTATTATTATTTAAATATACGGGTGATCGGGCTTCGGTCTGGGTTTTTTTGTATGAAATTACATTTTTATTGATACCCAAAATGAATTATCTGGATAACTGAGCTTCACTTCAAACAAAATTTCATCTAAATCATTAGAGGGTATATAAGTTGAGTGGAAATAAACATATGTACAAGAATTGCTTGTTTAAAGTTACATATTATATTATAAGCTGAATTAAAATTTCATAATAAAGTTGATTTTAAGAACCTGGCCCGTAACATACACACTTAAAGTAAATGTAAATACAATTATTTTATATCTCTATATTAGAATTGTACATACGATAGGTAGTAAACAAAGCTATGAGATATCCAGCTAGATTTTAATGGCAGTATATATATAATTGAATTTTGCCTAATTCTTTTCTGGTTTAGCATCTAATTAGCAGCAAAACTAGACATCAGAATAACCAGATCTACCAAGATTTATATCTCACATGTCTTGTAGTAAAATTGAAAAAATGGTAGATGCATTTAAAATATGTTTCCCAACTGTATTATATATCCATGCTTTAATATACCCACCAAAAAAAATAGACAAGGTCTTGCCAATTGCTATGCTGGTATTATCTCCCCAAAAAAACTAATTTTGTTAACTTGTAGTATGTACCTATTTAATTATACCCAGATTTGCAATACAAACAATTCAACAAATAGTTGTTACATTACAATTTACAACTATTAGTAAGACTTACAACTTTTTGTAGAAATGGCCATTCTGATACTAATTAGGAATGTTATGGTTGAGTGATCAATTATTTTAGACTTAATTTGTACATGAACCTGTGTCAAAAAACTTCATCAACTACTTCCTACTAATAATGATATTATTAATGCCAAAGTGTGTTTGTTGGTTTGTCCTTCTTTCATGCAGTAACAGATTGACGTGATTTTTGGCATAGATATAGTTTATGGACCGGAGAGTAACATATGCTACTTTTTGTCCCAGAAAAATGCACGGTTCCTGTGTGAACACGGGCGGAAGCTAGTGTTCTCATAAAATATCTTACATACTTATCTTAAATCATCTTCCAACTGTCCATTGCTAATAATATACTCAAAAATGTTTTTAATAATCTGAACTGACTGCAGCTTCCCCCAACTCCTAGTTTTAAGAATTAGTTTTATATGACCATCATTAATGAACTCTAAAGTCATTTTCTTTAAATTTGTCGCAGAGTGCAAGTCTGCCAATTCTAAAGTTTCAATTGCATTATCAACAGTCAACTTCTTATGTAAAGCTTCCTCACAGAGATGTTTTAATCTAATCAGTTGGTAAAAATCTGCAGCAGCCAACAGTTTCTCAGGCATATCATCAACATATGGTGCATTATCTGTATAGATGTAAGTTAATACTTGTTTTAGTACATCCTTCTCTAATGGAGATTTAATTATATTAGTTAAACTCTCCACAGTGTTGTGTTCAAAATGCGCCTTCAAAACAGGACTGCGGGAAGCCAAAACAGCCTTGTGAGTCTGAAACTCATCTCCTTCAACAGATTTAATAGTTACATCAGAAAAAGTGGAATTATTTAGCATATTTTCAAGATCATATTGTAGTTGAGCTTTGGGCATATTTTTAGGATCTGCTTTTATTTCTTTATTAACCATGAACTGGAATTTGAGGTTGAGACTGCCTTCATTCAAGAAGGTTTCGCAGCCATCATGGCTCAACATGTCTCGCTTGTACAGTGCTCCCATGAACTGCCACTTATTTGGTTGTACCATCTGGTACTCTTTGAGGACAATAGAGCGCTCTTTGTAGCATTTTAAGCAGATTGTGAGAATGGACTTCAGGAATGAGGGGACTGGTACTAAGTAGTAGATTTCTATTAAATCATTTTCCCTTCCTACAAACTGCATCTTTAACTGGAATCTGCTGTCTTCATCTGTAATGTTGGCGAAGTCAGAATTATTTGTACGCAATTCACTGTTGATTTGGTTTTCAAAAAATAGTGTGAAGTTTGGAATGCTCCACATCACAGTACTTATTTTAGTCTGGTCATCTGCTTCAGTGCGTGAAGAGTACTGGATACTGTATAAATCAGGCATTGTTTTTGGTTTCCAAGATGTACCTGGTATAAACTTAATTCTCTGGAATGTCTGCGGTCGCCAACACAATTTTCAAGCTTTTAGCTAAGGAAATATTTTTTTTTATTAGATCATTTAATAGTCTCCAAATCCACAAATGTAGAACCAGCTACTAAGTTTTAATTTACTATACAATGTGAAAACAGAAATCTAAGTAAGTAAGTACATACAAATATTATGAATTTATGAAATATCTACTGCATCCTTTGAGAACTTCTGTCTTGACTGCATCATAGATTCATCGTTACTGTACTATTTGTACTAATACTAAAGCAATTTTAATAATTCATGGTTTACATTTGTAAATAAATGAAATATCTAAATCTATCCGCAATATGTAGGAGTCTGGTATATCTTTATAAATAGAAAACTGTAGAATCCAAAGAGTAAAATTATGTAGAATCTTTAACAAAATACATTGTCAAGATTCTGTGATTTTCTCTAATTCGTGAAACTGACAACTGTATAGTTTATTCTAAAGAGGTGGATATAAGATAATCGACTAAACGACACAGCACGTCCCTATTTAGTGACGTTTTCGACGCTTCGCCAAACCATTCGCGAAGATAGTTCGGAATAATAAAGCAAAGAATAAAAGAAAAATATATTTTCCCAATAAAAGGTTATTCTAGAAAATTACATACATACTCTAATAACTTTATTCTGATATACTTTCATACTTCGTCTTTGTTTATTGCGAGCCACAATTCACAATGCGATGAGCAAATCTTGTTAGAGTTCAAATAAGGCGACAACGCCTAACTAAATATTATATATACTTCATTATAGTCGTTAGAACACTCATAAAGTTTGGTGAAACGGTTTTTTACCCTAGGTAACTCTTACATGTCATCCGATTTAAGCGACTCCTAGGGTTGGTGAAAACGGGCATTATAGTGACATAAAATGACATGATTGACAATTGACATCACAAACCTTGTAAACGCGAGTCTTTGGTTGGTTGACCAACGTCGATATTTCTCATTGCGTTTTGATTTCTCATCTCATTGTTTTGTATCGTAATTTAATTCTGAATCTCTCTTGATAATCTTATCTATAATGTACAATAAATCGTAAAATGATTGCGCAGATAGCTTGGATTTATCGTAGTTTGATCGTAGTGTTATGAGGTTTCTGTGAATTGCAATTCGGGATAAATAATTTAATTTTTCTTTTTATAAATGTAATTTGGTGCTCACTATGGAAGATTATAAGTTTTTGTTCAAAGTTGTGTTAGTTGGGAACGCGGGAGTTGGTAAGACTTGTCTCGTGAGGCGGTTTACGCAAGGCCTATTCCCGCCAGGCCAGGGTGCGACTATTGGGGTGGATTTTATGATCAAAACTGTGGAAGTTGACGGCGAAAAAGTGAAGGTGAGTAGTAATTAAAAAAAGATCACTACATATGATCAGCAGTGCAAAGCACCAATCTTTTCGACTTATAAAATTTACAGTTTGAATGGTTAAAAATTAGAGATAGATAGTTCTTCATTTTTGCAAAAACAAAACCGAATCTATTTTCTTCAGTATGAAGTGAATATTTGCATCTCACAATACAAAGACTGGTTTAAGGAACGAAGCAAGTTGAAAATTAAACCGAGTTAAAAATATGTTATCTTGCACCCGTCGGTGTGTTGGCAGCTGAACTTGAGAACCAGTCCTATTCCAGGTTCAGTATGTTCACCATCTTTTTTTTAAATCTTATAGTAGTCTAATGATTAAATAGAATAAAAACGAAGCCCATTCCATATTTTCCCAAAGATTTCCCATTCTAAATAGAAAATATACTTGCTATTTTTATCGCTGTTACTTTTAAAAGTGTACAAAATTCTTGCAGCTACAAATATGGGACACAGCTGGGCAGGAGAGGTTCCGCTCGATAACTCAAAGCTACTACCGCTCAGCACATGCGCTGATACTGGTATACGACATATCTTGCCAGCCAACATTCGACTGTCTACCTGACTGGCTTAGGGAGATTGAGGAATACGCTAACAATAAGGTGCTTAGGATTTTAGTTGGTGAGTATTTATTATTTAGTCTAGATCTGATTCAGCAATGTAAATATAGTCTGTTCTAAAAAAATAATCTAAAGAAGACATTATGGTGTAACACCATATTCATACCAGAGTCATTATGTCTTGCATTTCTAACCATAATACATTTTGATGCAAGTGCATTATGCGGCTAGCGATGAAGGCTGAAGGCTGTGCTGTTTATCTATCAACCTTTACAGTGTTACCAAAAGGTATGCCGCTTCATAAATGGCTTCCAGTCTTTCGGTATCCTTATATGGATGCACTCTTTGGGCAACCCCTTCTAACTTGGCGGCAACCCAAGACTCAATTAGCGCATTCTATAAAAACGGTCATTATAAAGTTTGTTAAGGTTCACAGCTTCACAGGTAACCCGCGGAAGGACTTTAGTATTTTCCAAGTGAGTGGGGAGTGGGGGTTTGGGAGGGGTAGTAGCCGAAAACCATTAATCCCGCACTTTGTGCTTTTGGAATTTCACTGCTTAAATTCAAGACCATCTATGAAAAAACTGAATGTGCAAGCTTATCGGGAAAGTACTAACGCTGAGACGTTTGATATCGTGTCACAACAAAACCGGGACCATTAGGTATCTGCACAAAGGGTATTGGATGAATTGTTATGTTCTTGATTCAGGTAACAAAACCGATCGAGAAGACCGAGAGATACCCAGGCATATCGGCGAGGACTTCGCACAACGGCACGGCATGTACTTTCTGGAGACGTCGGCCAAGGAGGCGGAGAACGTTGAACGGCTGTTCATGGAGATCGCTGTGGAATTGATGGAGGTAAGAGCGCTTGAGACTTGTTTGACAGAATGTAGCGAACTAATATCTGGTGCTACCGAATAATGCCATTGTACCCGGCATAAGTGCAGCGATACCGGTTTGGCTTGAAATACTCTTGAAATCTCAATTCTTGTCCATTACAATGTCATATCTTAGATATATTATTATTATTTATTACTAGCTGCTGCCTGCGGTTTCACCCGCGCGGAAATATTGGATTCCATGGGTTTTATTTTTTTGCGAGCAACTCTAATTATTTTTCTGAAATAAAAGTAGCCTAAGTTACTCTTTATAACATCAGCAATCTGCCAGTGAAAGTCTCGTCAAAATCGGTCCAGCCGTTTCGGAGATTACCCGGAACAAACAGACAGACAGACAAAAATTTAAAAATGGTGTTTTTGTTATAGGTACCGTATATACTTTCATATGCATTTGGTAAAAAGCTGTTATTTTGATATTACAAACAGACACTTCAATTTTATTTATTTGTATAGATGTACTATTATGTATTCTGTGGCACGACTGCCATGTTTCGCTTTAAGTTCTGGCCACTTTAAACTTAAACCGTATTGTTTCAGCAAGCGAAATGCAAGGAGTTGCCAAAATACGACGGCAGTTTAGGCCCGATCAATGGTAAGACCACTTCTGTAGGAGACAGCTCGTGTTGTTTGCGCTAAATGTAACGAATTTATCTAACTGATATTACTAGTTGTACTCGCTGGTATTTTTATAAAGGATCATTGTTGTTGAGCAGTTTGCGTTATTCTTTGGACAACGGACTCTTTTTATATTGACTGCAAGTGAATTTGGGAATAATTTGTCGTCGTATTATGTCGGCTACAGACCATAAATTACCAAAACCTAAAATATATTAACGACTGACATAAATATTAAGTAAATTCACTGGCTACACTATTACGCTCATTAAAATTGATGCCTCGAGTCTGCAAGACTGCACTACGGTTTATAGGAAGATATATTATTATGGCAAATTGTAGCTTTTATTCAATCGACTTTCAAGAGGAAGTGTTGGTATATTTAAAAAGTGTATTATTGTACAGTATTGTCGGGGTTTATTTTGAATCAAATTACATAGGAACAGAGTATACTCTTAGCAAACTTAAAAGCGCCTTTAGAGTTCGGTACAAGTAAGCATAAAGTTTACCAGGTAGTAGGACTAACTATTTTGCGAGTGTCCGTCTGCCGCCAAGTAGTTATGTGCAAGCATTACTTTGTTCCGGTTTGATGAGCAAAGCAGTCAGTGAAATTATTGGGCTAATAAGACTTCAGACTTAATACCTTATGTCACAGCGAAATGAGCGCACTGCAGTGCCGCACAGGCCTTTGTATTTTAAAGTTCTGAGTGGCAATCCAGAACACTGGCTGCCGTTATTCAATAGTATATTAAACAACATAACTTGATTTGTATATGTTGCTCGCGCTTTTATTCTCCTTTTCTGTTATAGAAGGTTTAAAAATCGTGCATCTGCTTGCTTCACTTAAGGCGCGTTTAAGTTTAGCCAGTACTTGTATACATATAAGGACAGTATTGTTTTGAATTGCATAATTTTTGTTGTGGCAATGATTTTAGCAATATAATAAAAGTATGAAATAATAAGGTTGTTAGGTTTAAAAAATTGTGAATTGACTTATTGGACGATATTTACTCCGATTCTATTGTTCTAAAACTAATTTTAGCATCACTAAGTGTCTTTCCAATTAAAATGATAAGGAAAGTACAAAGACAAGGAAAATTATTTAAACCTATCTAATATCTTTTTTCACTCACGGGAAAATAGGCTCTAAACTCATGGCGGTTAAATTCAATTTGGCAACACGCAAGCGGGTCGTCTTAGATAATTCCGGTGTCCTTGGGCACACGGAATTTATGGGCCTATAATATAGAGAGCTAAAAAATAGAAGGTAGCGAGGAAATAAAAAAATAATAATTTAAGAATTGATTTATTACATGTAAAAGACAAAGTTACTGCGCATTTCACGGCCCTCATCTGACCACGGGCCAAAAGATCAAAAGATAGAATTGCACAACTTAAGTACGGAATATTCTATTTAAAAACTTACATTTAAAAACATTACCACGGTAAATGAGCCACTCCAGCGTTCGTAGATGGAATTGCACAACTTACCTAAGTACGGAATATTCTATTTAAAAAAATTACCGCGGTAAATGAGCCACTCCAGCATTAGTATGTTTCTCGGAGTGTTGCGATCTGCGATGCTCTGGCGTCACTGCATCAGCATTTTCTGGAGTGTATTATATAGTAGAGAGACATGCAAAATACGTTAATTTGACAGATCTAAAATATATTCCATCTTTTTCTGATTTTCTTAGTTGGAAAGAGTTGTAGTGTTGTTGATATTAGTGAAGGTTGTGAACATTAGAACCGAGGCAATCATATGATTTAATCGTTGTTAGTAACTTTTAATCAATTAATTCTGCCTTAATAATTATTAGCTTTAATCTATCTTTGTGATTCGTTGATGTTGTTAAGTTGAAATGCTTCATATTGCCAGTTTAAAAAACCGTTAACTAGTATTGCCATTTATATGCAATTTTTTTATATATATTGTTGTATTTGTATATTTTGCTTAGTTGTAATTGTTATGGTGTATTAGAATTAAGGTTTACGTGATCTCTTTATAAAAATACCAATAAATATTGTAATTTGTAGTAAAAAAACATTCCAATCGCTTTATAAGTGCTGTAGATGTTGTTACAATGTCATGTTTTGATAATATGTTTATTTATTATTTAAAAAACACAAATTTGAGCGGTAATTTATTTTAACTTTGCTTACAAGTAAGATCAATGATTCAAGTCACTAATTTTCAGTCTGAACTCATCATGACATCACGAACGTAATATGTACAGTCGGCATTTTCAAATATATGTAACTTAATGATTTTGCTAAAATAATAATACCTACTGAGCTACGTTTCACAATTACATAATTATTACGTAATATGAAAACGTAACTCGGTATAGGTACACTAATTATTTTTGCAAAATCATTAACTTCTACGCATTTGAAAATTTTAAAAATATATACTTAAGTACTTATTCATATTATTGCAGCCGACTGTACCTATATATTTGTTCCACTATGATATTATAATAATTTGCGTGATGTTATTGTCAATTCTTAGTGTAAGTAATTAATAATTATATAGGTACGATTGTTATGCATATCAAAAGTAATTGTATTTATAGTTGTTTGTGAGAATGTTACTTCTGTACTGTATGTATGGAGACTTTATACAAGCTTTAAAAAAACTTATCTGTAGGATATTGCTTTTGACATAATAATAATTTTAACATTTTTTTTAATTTGAAACAAAGGACGTTTTCAGTTTAATCACCTTTTTGCATTTGATTTGATTATTTATCGATGTCTCTGTCGTTTATTTAATCTTTTTTAACATGTAGGCTCATGTAACGAATTTTTTACATACTATAGCTATTTAATCTAAGACTTTTTACCATAATACACGATATTAATTTCAAACTGATACGTCTTAATGCAAATTGAGATAAGATACTAGGATTGCGTGATCGATAAATAGGTTCACAAATCGGAGCCTAAGCTTTTGTTAAATTTTAATTTTTTTCTCTTTGGTAGCGAGACGAGCCGGTCGTTTGCCTGATTGCATAACTTAGCGAATCCTTACGTCAATTCCATGCATTTAACTTTTCCACTATCGATAATTTATCCAGATTTGTTAAGTGACTTAATCTAGGCCTCCTAGACAGATGTTGATAAAGTCCAAAGCGTTCCGTTTTTCATGACGAGGCGAGGTATGAAACCCCTCAAATTGACAAAATATATTCAGAGCACCGGTCTAGTAGACAGTCTAGTCTGGACCACATTGTCAATGGGATTAGGATATTATATTAGCGATGAAGTCACACGTACCCAGGGACCTATTATCGTTGCAAACTTACAACTTATGTTGTTTCGATTGCTTTCTTTATAACATATCAATATCGACGTGAGTGAAAACGCCAACGGAAAAGTTAAAGAAAATCACCTCAGGAGGTGCTGAATTGTGTTGCTGAATAATTAGCTAAATAAGTGCTAGGTAATGATTTCACGCTGGCTAATGGCTACGGTTGACGGCTTGCGACCACACACTGGTAAAAAATTAACGCTAAATAAGTGCATTCCTTTTCCGACTCGATATTCGACTATCTGAGAGATAGTCGTAATGCTTTTAAAGCAAAGATTTGATGTGCTTCAAATTTGTTAAGCTAACCCATAATAAAAGCAGTCCCGAGCGGAGCTTTGCTAAAAAGGCCTGCGCTGGCGAATGCTGATCTCCAATCTTTTACGCCACTGTTATTGTACTGATTTTGTATTCTTCAAACTAACCAATCAGTCGGAACTCTTGCAGGAGATTGAACCATTAGCCCTGGTTCATTGCATTTCCATCAAGTTCAGCCGGATGTCCACTGGTGAACAAAGGCATCCCCTTAGAAGGGCTACGTCATTACATGCCTCTTGGATCAAACGGCTCCCCGCGATTTGTTCCAGGTCGTCAGCTCACCCTTTGCTGCGCTTGGCATAGCCTTTTTTCAAATTCAAATTCAAAACTAATTTATTCGCTTCAGCTATGGTAACATGTGATCTTATGACCTTTAATTAGATTTTAATTTAATGGTTCGAACATCGAGGTTTGACGACCGATTTTTACTTGAGAAGCCAGGCGAGCACTATAAAATGTAGCAGATGATATGGACTAATATGATTGCTTTAAGATTTTCTTACCGAAAACTCAAGCTCAATGTGGTCTCGTCTTAATCGATCTATGGATCCGAGGGTGATCTCACTAGCACTGGGACAGCATCACTTCAATAAAATATTTTTTCATGGTATTAAAATATAATATATTGTGTTACTTTAACTTTACGCGCTCTATGGTTTTAGTCCCCCAGTCAGTTAAATTTGATCAGAGGCGGTGTAACAGGTTTCCCCATCTCCTCAGTTTATTTGATATTTTATAATTTGTGAAGTAAATATGCTTTTAATAGCGTGATAATGTCTACTAACACACATTATTAGACAGAATAGCGATCACGAATGCAATCAATTTACAAATAGCAAGAACATGATTTATTGATTTCGTGTCCGATACCTACATGCTTTCTTCGTAAGTCGTAATGACATTATTTAGTGCTAAAACGCAGTGTGCAACTTTATTTGCAAATAAAAATTGTAGTCCGTTTTTAATTTGCGCTGATACTTGATAGGGCTGAAATTTATCGTTAAATTACAGAAATATATATCTGTACGCGTATCAAAGGTAAAAGAACACTAAGTAATTATTTTTTGCAAAGTAAAGTAAATCTATTTGTTTTTCATTCTACAAATGAGCGTTAGTGTGAAAGTATCTTGTAAACAATTATGTCTTTTATATCGTCATGACATTGTAACAATGACTAAGATAATTATTATACAATCTGCTGTTGCAACTTTTTGTTATTAATTAAATATTTAGTGTAATTTTACTTGTACCGTCGTCGTCGTAGTGACTGGGTCGAAAAAAACCAAAACCTCTGGTAACGTAGACCAGTCATTCAAGGGAAACGCTTAGACATTTCTGTGGTGCTTCAGCGTATTATTCTAGAGCGCTTTTGTATACATCATTATTGCCTATTTTATTTAATATCATAAATTTTTGGTCCGACAACCAGAAGTGTACCAGAGTGAACCAGAAGTGGTACTGGGGTTTTTAAAAAAGTGAGGGAGCACGTTAATTCCCTGGTGGAATAGTTGAATAGAGTGTAGGTATTATGTTGCTAAAATACTATTTTGTAGCCGGAAGGACCAGTTTATAGACATAGAGGAAGTGTTAAATGGCAAAGGTACTTAGAAAGTTTATGTACAAAAAAAATCTCTTTATATTTTTGTGTCATTTGTCACAGAACAGAGAGTAGATGAGAAGTGACCTGTAGAAGTGACACTTAATACTGACCCGCTAAGCTGTCACGTGAGGCTACGTCACCCGCATTTTGCAAACGGTTTCAAATTTGAAACAGTCTAATATTTTTTCATAAGCGTCCCTTCTGGTCTGTCTCTCTCTGTTTTGGGCATTCTTTTCCAACACAGGTAGCAGATTAAAATATAGAGTGCATATTCCCGAGTGTGAACAGTAAGCACGGACTTGAGCAAGTCGAAACAATAAGAATAAATAGACTAACGCTTCAATAGGACGCGCTCTATATTGTTAATATTTTATTCTACGGTTTCCAACAATAATAAAATTGTAATAGTTCGCTAGTTTGTTAGATCTAGGTCCAGATGCGATATTCCTAGACCTTCTGGAGTTTGCTCGCTACAACCCTGAGCACCTTACGGCCTCTAGTTTTTTTTATAACTTGTTATCCTAAGAAACGAAATTTTTAATGCAAATAAATTGATTACATTTCGAAGTTCAAATAAAATCTATTCGTATTACTTATTTAATTATATTTTCTTGTCCTAAAATCTACGAAGTTAAATTTTGCTTTCAAGACTTCTAATGTAACCTTGTTATGTCTAAGTTATCTGAAAACAATGAATGTTTAAAGACATCTAGGCTTTCTTAAGCCTAAATTTCTTTAAACATAAAGGGTTTAATATATTACTATTTACTTTAAAATCTACAGTAACAATACTGGTTAGTGATAAATGTTGTAAATAAACAGTGAAACTTTATTATAAACCATAAACATTTGAAATGTACAGTAATGATTATGAGGTTTTTTCGTAATCGAGTAGAAAAGAGAATTGAGGACCCCGGGTGACCAAATTTTTATTTTCTATGTTTTCAAAGACTATGTTTGTAAGACTGCTTTTTAAAAAGATTAAAGGTACCTACAGTAATGGTGACCCTAACTGGAAAAAGATACAAAAATTCTCGTTGTTATGAATTGCAATTATTTTCGCACCTACATCATTGTACTCTATGAATAACAATTAGTGCGTCTAAAAATCCGGCAGGTTAAACTATTTGCATTAATTGTGCGCAAAAATAATCATCAATAGTTTTAAATAATTCACTAGATACTTATGAATTAATGCTAAAAATAATTTAACATGTGTGCCCTACACGTTACCTGTACTGTGTTGTTAGTCGTAACCAACATTATCTACACAATTTTATACGAACTCAAAACTTGCACAAGCATTCATGAACTATAAACATGTTTATAATTGCATAAGTTCACGGATTATATTGCACAAGTAGTATTAATAGAATTTCTGAGATGTTTATATATTATACTTACTTAAACATAAAATAAGTGTGCTTTGGTCTGTACCAAACACTAACACTATAAAAGTCTATTACTAAATAAGGATCTTCAAACTGTACTTGTGCATGCCTTCGGTTCGTGAAAACTTGAGCAAGTGGAGATGCTATATGGATTAAGGCATTGATCGTCGGCCTAACTACCAGAATTCGTAAATCCATGAGGGCTAATTACTTCTTCCTAAATTCGCGTGTTTTTTTTAATGTTGCCCATTATAATTTTACATATAATGTCAAACTACATTTCAGGCATTTTTTTGCTGGGCAAACGAACTGTTTCATCGGATGAGTTAGGAATTTATTCGTTCAATGGTACTTAATAAAAAATGAAATAAATGTTGTTTGAGTTAGGAATTCTTAAATAATTAGGCCGACGCCGACGTTGTGTTTTTTATTTGCTTGCACTGAGATTCCTTCTTGCCAAGGTACTTTATCCCTTTATAAAGAACGAAACCCGTTTAGAAATTGTATCTAATTTAATTAATTATACAGAATTAAAAGGTTTGTAACTGAGAAAGTGTTTAAACTAATAAATAATAAAAAAGCCGCTAGAACATACAGTGGATAGTGTCGTAGCAAATTTTTAGCTTATACCGAAATATTATATTTATTAAATTCTTGTCTTAGATGTCTATTTTGGGAGTTTTTATGGTTTTTTTTATATACTTAACATCACACTAACTTTACGCACTTTGTAATGCAGGATTATTTTTTAATTTATAATGGTAAATAATTAATTGATGTTAAAATATTTGTGCAATAGAAGTTATACAATATAATACAAAAATAAATATCTGATTTAATTTGTAATTTTATAGTTTACCTGTGCCACTTTCTACAATCCTTATCGACGAGAAAAGTTTAAAAGGTATCGAATTGACACGAGGGTTACTATATTATGTGTTATCGATACGTTATGTCAATGCCGTACATCAAAGAGTATAATAAACATAGGGGAAAAGAGAGCCCTCTTGCGAATAGTTATGCCGACACGTTTTGAAGCGCCATCTGCATTTTGTTTCCGAATATAACCAATATATATAGCCATACCTACGTACTCTATATAGATAGTGAAGCTTTTTAGGAGAAAATGAAGTAGCTACAGTTTTGCTCTAGTCTGCCAATATTGCGACCAGCGAAAGCAAAGATGAACATGAGCTAAAGTAATAAACTTAAGATAATATGACGGCCACAATATTAGCAAACTAGAACAAAACTGATAGGTAGGTACTAGAATGAAACACGAAATTAAATTAATTCTTTATTTTTTGTTTTTGTAATGTTTGTGTTTATTATAATATATAGCAGCTAATTTTTTAACTTCTTCTTCACCTTCATAACTGATTTTTCCGGACAGGCAAATGACCAGCTTGTCTAGTTATCAAAAAGTGAGACAAACATAATGAAACCTACGTTTTTTAGCGGTGGGTCTTCTATCTCTGCTGGCTGCGGTGTAATTGTGCGCGTTGAGAATATGAGCCCCAATACAGCATTTTCAGAAACTGTAGACTTTCCTAAAAAAACAAGAATTTATGATTCATACATTCAATAAAATCTTATACAACAGCAATATAGGTTTCACCTACATCTCCATTTTCTCCATTTCAAATGTAATTTAAATCAATTCAGCAGTGGCAGCGTGAAGAAGTAACAAACACACAATAAATGTTGTTATTATAACATTAGTAGGATTAACTTCCAGGGTTTAAAGGGTTATATGATGAATAAATTGATGATAATATATAAGCTTGTTTTGTTAAATACATTATGTAAAGAATGACTAGCCAACAGTCTTTTCACCATCGGTGTGGAATTAATTCATAGTTGTTCATTCAGTAAGTGTTACAAGTATCCTATGTCCTATATCAAACCTATTTTTTCAGTGCTAATAGCCTTTATTAACTAGCTAATCCATAAATAAACACTACATCTAACAATTCAGAACCTAGAGTATTTACATACTGTTGTTTTGAAGCTAAATGGTAACAAAGAGACACACACAATTTATATTTTATATATAAATATATATAAAATTAACTGGTAGTGGGCTAGAACATTAGGATTATCTATAGGCCTACTTGGGCTTGTAGATTATCCAACTGTTTTTGTAGCTAGCTAGGTTAGATGTAGTGTTTATTTATGTATTAGCTAGTTAATAAAGGCATTTAGCCTGTTGAAAAAAATATATTATAAATAGCATAATATATATACAATATATAAATTGTTGATATTATGCTTAAACTCAGGGAAACTACCCTTCTCATTACATGATAGTATAAAAAAACCGCATTATGTTAGAATTACCTGTGTTCGGTAGACTCTGCAGTTGACATGTTGAAGCTTGACTAAAGCCTGTCTCAGTTACGCCTGAAAATAGAAAATAATTATATTGATATATTATTATTGTTTGTTAAATTTTTCTAATACAAATAATATATAATTCAACGGGCTGGTTGTTTTGCCTGATGGTCAGCATAATGCTAGCCCATAATTGCAGCACCGCCCAGAAGTTTGTAACAAAGTCCTGCATGGCATTGCATTGCGCTTGTTACCCTGATAATAGTAATTTATTTGACTACTCGGCTAATCAAATAGGAACACAGTAACGCTGGCACATTATTTCTTGGCTGCAGAATTCGTATTCATATTCTTTATCTACATTTCACAATGTGGTTCTTTGGTAGTAAGTTTATTCTTAGCAGCATTTGAACCCTGTCGGGTATCAACAGCAATTATTTGATAGTAGAGAGCAGGACTATTGGGTAATGAGCAAAGCGGTGGTACTCACCAAGACGGTCACTTTCAGAACAATTAGTCCTACCACCAGATATATTTCTTAATAACCACAACATAATAATTTTCGATGCCCGTGTTACATTTGCCCTTATGGTATTTATTATACAAAAAGTTGTTAATTCTTACCTGGAATATGAAGTGAAGGAACTTCCAGTGTTCAGTCGATTGTAACAATTGCAATCTTTGTCTGCAAAATGATTGTCACAAACTTGTTCCTTTTATAGCACTCAAAATCACATGCTGTTACTAGTTTTCCTCCACAAAAGGTTAAAGCGCTCAGGAAACTTTTCATGATTGGGGAATCCATGCTTTGGCCCCTCCTGAAAAAAACAATTATAATAATAATCATTAGACTAATATAAACGGTTTTATGCATTGTGTGGGTACATAATATGGTCATTTGATAAATATTCAATGCATTTTGAACTATCACGTATATGTATACGAATAAGAACTAGATCAGGAGTATCCTACACTAACTAAGGCTGCATAAGTGCATGAAAAAGCTTCATTCGAAGTGTTTTGGTTGTGTTTAGAGGTGCTGTATCATACGAAAACTTACCGGTAGGTTTGCACCCGAAGGCGCAAATTCGTGGCATTTTTGCAAATTGGTACTAATTTGGCACACGGAACAGAGGTTCGAAAAGCGTCCTTTCGCGAAATTGTTGCGGAATACTGATGTACTTAACGCAAATCACTCAAAACTCAAAATCAAGAGTCACAAATCACAATTCTCACAAAAACAAAACGGAAAATCAACTTTTAAAGTCGCCGACCACCATTTTATTTTGAAATTTCATGACAATGACAATTTGACAAAACCACCAACCTGTGTAGCCAGCTTCAAATAAAGAAAAATTTAAAAAATACAAGATAATTATTAATATTATGTTCCTAATACATGATGTGGTTTTGTTATTTATTTATGTCGTACTTAATTACATTAATAAATATTTTAATTGGAACAGCTAGCCAACCTAACTCATTCTGAATTTTTTTTCTTGTATTTGCTGCCATCTGTTGTGACTATTTCGTACTTTTTAGAGATTTGTATTTCAATAGTTATGATGAGCGTCGAGGCAAAATAAAGATGGCAGTATTAAAAATAAAATGTACTAGATCCACGTAACTGTCCCCCCCCTGCCGTACATTTTCAACCTATCTACTACCGATAACGATTGTAGAAAGTTACTATGTCTAGGCCTCCTGGTATTAATATCGTGGTGGTAGGTTATTTGTAACCAAAATGCCCCTGGTTGAATTTATTTAAAAGTAAATGTTTCAGTAGTTTGATTTGATTCGTGTTTTATGAAGCTGGCGTGCTAGTTGGATCTGAAAATACATATAAATACATTATTCTATACATCGATTTTATTGAAAATAATTCTAACCAAAGAAATTGATAATTGTAATAATACTCGCAATAAATAAAATGATCACTTTGGATACAACTTTGTTGTTTTATTGGATCCTATAGTCTTTTTCAAATAGGAAGGCACCTGACACCTGTCACCTGACATCTGTGACAGGTACATAGAACGTAAAATACTACGTAAACATTTCCTGTGACGTCACACCAATGGCCGAAATATTTTCTATTTAGCAGTGAAAACATTAAGCAAACTTACAAGAAAAACTACTAAAATAAACAGCAAAAGACACAATAAATAGAATAAAGGTTATTAACTTGCGTATAAATGTTCGCGTTCACTTTTCAATATAATCAATATTAAATTCGTTATAACTTGTAATGTTACGTACTACTGCCAATCTTGACGGCATGACAGTAGGGGTGGGAAATCGATTATTGTTTGAATTGGAAAATATCGAAAACAAAACATATTAATCGACTTGATTTATGAAAGGGCCGTCGTTAATCTGTACCCAAACATAATAAACAATAGGAAAATTTGTAATGAACTTACTTTTCAAAGAGGCGCTGTTCCATTTTGCTATCGAATACGTATGTACTACTACGTATTTTATATATAGGCAGTCAGGCATGGAAAATAACATGGTCCACGCCGAACGAAAAAACAACACACACGGATGTAGATACATTTGACGTAGACGCAACGTAGAATTAAATCTTATTCATAATGTTATCCTTCATATAATATTCTCTTTTTCTTTTGGAAGAGTAGGGATAACAATAATTATTCAACAAACTTAGAAGACACATAATGACGATGATCAATAATTATTATTACTGTTTAATTCACATGCTATGTTCAAATCAAATTTGTATTATTAGTGTGATTTAAAGATTAATAGGAGTGATAAAAATCTTGTGTAAAAAAAAATGATAAATTTCTTTTCTTTCAAAAGATTTATTTTACGCATCCGCATTTTGCTACCTATCACTGTTTCTTTTTAAATTTCTTTAGGATTCCTCTGAAACTCATTAGTAGGACTTATAGATAGATAGTTGTTCACAAAACACTTAGAAATAGATACAAAAATTGTTCGATAAGTACCTAAAGTCGATGATAATCGGTAGTTAAAAAATCGAATATACCTAGGTGCGGCACATCCTTAAAATTGACAATGCATGTTTGACAGCTGACATTTCGAATGGGTGTCAGGTGCCTTCCTATTTGAAAAAGACTATAGAGCATAGTTTGTAAAACTGTGATCCTAGTCTATGCCTCAATTATGGCGCCACAAACCTAAATCTACTTAAAGGGTAGATACCTAACAAAAAAGCAATTGTGCCTACTGCGCAGAGCATGTAGGATTGTAGGTAGTGCCTCCAAAGTGCCTCGCTATTAGTTAGGTATGTTTGCTCTATAAGTAAGATAGTTATAATGGTAGTAAATCTATAAAAATAATTTAGTGGGTAGGTACAGTCAAAGTATTGTATGATGCTACTTATATGCACGTGTGACGGTGTGACGTGAATTAGCTATCAGCAGGAGATGACATCAATTGGTTAATACGATCCTAAAAAAAGTACATACATGATAAGTCAAATTATAAATTAATATTGTTTGCTTTCCGCGTCATTCGAAGATTTTTATAAATATAATTATATTGCGGATGGCAACAATTTTTGATTCGAAAATAGTCGATTCCAGTTAATCGACTATTACTAGATTTACTCGATTGTATTTCTTGTATTATCGATCGATCCACCACCCTAATGTCGCTTTGAAATGGCCGACGTTTAGGGGGAGTGTCTTCAGAAAATACAATTTCTGTGTAGTTTTTACTTTGTAAGGTAAGAAATTTACTAAAAAACAAAGCAATATTGTTATTTAAAACAAATTTGAGTGCTACTGGGAAAGTGCGTCTCGTGATTTTATTACTACCATTCATTTCCGGTGTTCGGCGGCCAAGTTAATCAAAACAAAAGGTGTTTCTAAATTAATTCGTATATTTTTCTATGAACGTAATTAATTTTTACTGTTATTCCTGCTCAAATTGTAGGTGAAGATAGTTTGCACAAACTCTTTATGAAGAATTACTGTTTAGACGAAGTGATACATAAAATCTTTTAAGCATTTCTCTAGTGGGATTTTCCAGTTGGAAATATAATTTTATTTAATTTGAAGTATATTATTAACGTCTTTACTAGTAGCCCGTTACTTTTATTCTTGTTCTAGATGTTTTTATAGCAAATCTTGGTAATAACCCAAATGATTGTACTTAATTGTTTTAACATGGTAAATTGAAATTTTCTTTTCAGGATTAACCACATCATACATTCCAAATTCTAAAGACTGAATATCTTTTATAAAAGTGTACAACAATGGCGTGGCGCTTCAAAGCCTCGAAATATAAAAACGCGGCACCTATTGTGCCTAAGCCTGAATCATGTATCAGAGACATCAGTGTTGGGTCCTATCAGACATACGGGAATAATATTTGTGCATCGGCTGCCTTTATGGCATTTAACTGGGAGCATGTAGGGTCCAGTATGGCAGTGTTGCCGTTGGATGATTGCGGCAGGAAGAGTAAGACAATGCCTTTGCTTTATGCTCATTCTGATACAATAACTGATATGGAGTTCTCGCCATTCCATGATGGACTGCTGCTGACAGGATCTCAGGATTCTCTTGTGAGTAATTTTCACCTTTTATGTTCTTTGTTTAGTTACAATAAATGTTTCTTTTCAAAAGATGACATGTTACAATATTTGTTGTAGGAACTAATTGTGAATTGAATTTAAAATAATATTCGTATATAAATGTGAAGAATTTATTTACTAACTAGCTACTGACCGAAGCTTCGCCCGCATGGTGTGTATCTTTATAAATTGTAGTCTATATGTTATTCTGATGTTTAAGCTTTATTACGTAAATTTTCGTCAAAATCCTTTAGTAGTTTTGTGTGAAAGTAATAATGATCATTCTCTCCTCATAAGCTTTCGCGTTTATAATATAACCCACTCCCCTCCAACATAATTATAGTACCTACATGAATATAAAAAAAAACTTCAATACTACTAAGTTCATTGCTACTCTATGAAACTCACTACAAGTACTTCTAGATAAATTTAGATCCTGGCACTGTCTCTTATCAAATGGTGTTGAGTATTTGATAGGAAATTTGAAAATATTTGATATAAATTCTCCATTCAAATGCTGGCTACGGTGATCATTATAACTGCTCTCAAATAAGAATCAAGGTTTCTCCCATGTGGTCTTGTGACTAAAAACCCTATTTACCAACTACCTTAAAAGTATATGCACACTAATGATGGGTTGTTGGCGGTTTTTTCATTAAAATATGTTAACGTTGATGTTTGTTCGTCAACATGTTACTAATGTCAACTTGCAACTGTTCATTCATTGAACGGTTTCTATTTAACAACATGACATTCAACGGGTGTTTACTCTCTATACATACCTGAATTTATAATGTTCCTTTAGAAACAATTTGATTCAATGTACCTACACACAGTACACATTGCAGTACACGGTGCTCTTTGTCTGCTATTAATAAAAAAATTACTTATAGCACAACTAAATAAATAAACTAGGGCATAAAAGGGTAACTAATGGTGCTCAGGCTGGATCTGGCCCACTGTGGCTTTGAATCTGACCCGTGGAATATTTTAAATCCTTCAAATTTGACTCGAAAATAATATAATAATAATCTTTACTAGGTAGTACGACTAACTCTTCTGCGAGTGTCCATCAGGGTTGGTACTACCACTTTGCTCATGAAGTCTGCCGTCGCGTTTTCCGATTTGATGAGCAAAGTAGTCAGTGAAATTACTGGGCTTTTGAGACTTAATACCTAATGTCTCAGGGTACCAAGCACACAGCAGTGCCACGCAGGCCTCTGTGTTTCAGTTCTGAGTGGCACTTTAATTGTTATGGGCCAGCGTTACGCTTACCATCAGGCAAACGACCAGCTCATCTTGTTATCAAATAGAATTAAAAAAAACACTCAAAGACTGTCTCATATTTTGTAATCCGTATAATCAATACTATTACAGGCTGCTTTTTCCGAAAAACTGCAAGTTTCCTTTGGAAATCTCCAAGCAGCTGAAACCACGGGCAGCAGTTAGTACATAAATATAAAAGTCAATAATATTAGGTAGGAATCTCCTTCCTCTTAAAAATGAGCGTTAATTTACCTACTTAGTATTTAGAATGTTAATGCTGCCGCGCCGGCGTCTGACCTGAATGATTCCTGAAGTGTAAAAAGTAGTTTTCGCCGACACATACTTCAGTGAAGGTAACATGACATACAATCATCTTGTACAATGTAGTTACTGTAATTGGTTTGCTGTCTTCTAAACTGTTCACACTTTTTAAATTAACAATATTACTAAGGGCCGATCTTTCAAGAGTCAGATAACATCCTGGTAGATAATTTCCTTGAGGGAATTATTCTTAGGGAATATGATTCATCGTGACAGCCATACTAATTTTGTGGTGAACACAGATGTAAACAAATTGTCACCATTCTAAGAAATAAACTTTGGTTAGCTCTAACGGTCTATTAATTTCGAAATGAAAGAGCTGAAAAAACACAAGCAGATAATGGATCGGATAAATTTATCGACTCAATAGCAATCAGTTTGTTAACGCTGCATCAGCCCTAAGTATGTTTTTTTTATTCTATTGGATAACGAGACAAGGTGGGTTGTTTGCCTGATGGTAATCATAAAGATGAGCGAGTGTGGCCGAGCGGGAACTTGTGTGACTTTCAATCCGACGCACCATTGTTCGAATCTCGACTCGGCCCGCACCAATGACTTATATATCAAGTTATGTGCGGATTATTCACACTCGCTCTAAAACGGTGAAGGAAAAAATAGTGAGAAAACCGGCATGGTCAAGAACCACACAATTCGAGGACGTGTGACATCCACCAAGCCGCACTGGGCCCGCGTGGTGGATTATAGCCCTTACCTCTCTCTCTGAGAGAAGGCCGGTATCCCAGCTGTGGGAGCGTAAGAGGCTGATAATGTAAAGCATAACGCTGGCCCATAACAATTGCAGTGCCACTCAGGACTTTGAAAAACAAAGGCCTGCACGACAGTGTATTAACGTGTTGGGTAACGAGCGCGTTACCCTGTGAGACATTAGGTATTAAGTCTTAAAATCCCAATAATATTTACTGACTACTTTGCTCATCAAACCGGAACACAGTAATGCTGGCACATTACTGTTTGGCAGTAGACTGACTGCTGACACTCGTAGAAGAGTTAGTTCTCACTTTCATATACGAAGTACTAAGGTTAAGAGCGAACCAGCTGCGCGGGAAGCATTCAAAGCTTTAGGGTCCGTTGTTATGGGTAGGTCACACAAGGCGAACGACATGTTGGTTCTCGACCTAATTGCATCAAAACTTCTTAGATTTCAATACAAAACAATATTCATTTTAATAGATATCTATACAATGACAGGCAAGTGATAAGCAGCTCTTTTAATATTATCACATGTTACTGCATTGACCATATTTGGCTGTTGATTGTGTTATCTTTATACGACAAAAAAGGACTATGCACTTTCATTGGGATGACGTTTATCAAAATAAGTAGAGTATAATATAATAACAGTGAGTTATGTTGGGCCATTGTACAGAATAAAACGATGTCTATTCTTTTACAAAACGCCTTATGGTGGCATTCAACTCATCTATTTGTCCAGTGTGCATTTGATCAAAGAAATTGGATGACTTCATCAAATCACTTAGCAACACCGATATTTGATCAAAGATTATGATAGTGATAATAGCAGTACATAAAGTTGAAGTTCCTCAATTTTCTCAAACTACGCAAAATACTGTGCAAAATATACTAAAAAACCTTGAACAAAGATATTTGACGAGTGCAAAGGGCAAAAATAATTTATATGATGTGTGGAATACCCTTAACCCCAATTATTTTCTTTCCGACATTTCGGAACAGCTGCCTTACTGGCCACAATCGTGTTCGTTTTCGATTCCAAACCGATTAAAACCAGCGCAGCGGTCACCAGTCTTGGAAGGAATTATCTAGCGTTTTCGCTTCTTTTGGTTTTGTAACAACTTGTTTCCTGAATAACGTTCGTTGTAAAATTATGACCAGTGAAAATTCTAGACTATTCCTTCCAGCCGAAGACCTAGCGACCGCTGGTTTTAATCAGGTTGGCCGTTGGAGACGAAAACGAACACGAGATTGTTAGCCGGTAAGGCTCCAGCTGCCTTATCAACTAACAATCTCGTGTTCGTTTTCAATACCAGACCGATTGAAACCAGCGGTCACTGGTCTTCGTGTGGAAGGAATAGTCTAGAATTTTCGCTGGTTATTAAAGAAATAAGCTCTTACAAAACGAAAAGAAGCGAAAACTATTGACAACTCCTTCCACACGAAGACTAGTGATCGCTGGTTTTAATCGGTCTGGTATTGAAAACGAACACGAGATTGTTAGTTGATAAGGCAGTAGGTCTACTTGTGACCACAAACACTGCAAAAGGTTCAAAACCGCCGGTAAATAAAGTAATCGATAGGTAGGTACTCAATATTATTATTTTTTGGATGGTTTATCCTTCTTTACGGGGCAACAGATCACAGTGATTTTTTGGCATTAGAGATAGTTTATGAGACGGAGAGTAACAATAGGCTACTTTTTAACCCGGAAAAATACACTTCCTGATCGGAATCGCTATGCGGGTGAAACCGTGGTCAGAAGCTATTATGTAATAATTTCGAAAAACCAAGAAGCTACTACACATTTTATTCATTTAGTTATTATTACTTCATCCAGGTAAAAGTATGGCACATCCCACCCGAAGGCCTCAAGGAGTCCCTCTCGACGCCGGAGTGTACCCTGTCTCAGAAGCAACGGCGGGTGGAGAATGTGGGCTTCCATCCGGTGGCTGACGGGCTCATCCACGTGGCTTCCGGCCTCGAGCTCGCGCTGTGGGACTTGACGAAGCAGAAAGAAGCATTTGGTAAAAACATAAACGGTCTTATCACAAAAACATTAAACACACCGTAAACCTGTGTTAAACAGCGTTTAACTGCTAAGCATGCGTTAGTCGCGTTTAGGAGCCTTACGGTATTACCACAAAAAAAATAAACTCACTTTAAACACGCGTTTAAGTCCTAAACAATCCTTAGTCGCCTGTTTAAATATGAGCAACAACAAATGCTGATTTAAGTAGTGTCTAACCGTTGTCTAA
This sequence comes from Crocallis elinguaria, assembly GCA_907269065.1. Classification (NCBI taxonomy): domain Eukaryota; kingdom Metazoa; phylum Arthropoda; class Insecta; order Lepidoptera; family Geometridae; genus Crocallis; species Crocallis elinguaria. The sequence goes on from OU026076.1 coordinate 10,298,656, forward strand.
CTCCATTCTGTTGTGACATTTCTAATCATGGTAGACGTTTATCTTTAGACACTAACTAGCTCAACAAGTGTCTAAAATTATTTTTTGTGGTAACACAGAAAGCCTCTACTCACTTTGTTCCGTAGAGCAGTTCTTCAAAACTTCATCATCACCCAGATACCAAACTACTTGATACCAAATAGCTAAAAAAAATCAGGACTAAGGCTAACATTTATTATTTCCAGTAAACAAAGACCACACTGAAGTGATCCAGTCGACATCGTGGAAGAAGGACGGGAAGCTGCTTGCCACATCGTGCAAGGATAAGAAGCTGCGAATCATAGATCCTCGCGCGCCCACCTCTGTTCTAGACGTGGCTAACAGTCACCAGAACATTAAGGACAGTCGGGTGGTGTGGCTTGGAGACCAGGACAGGATACTGACCACGGGTAAGTATTTTTTTTACGCTATTTGGTAACGAGACGAGCCGGTCGTTTGCCTGATGGTAAGCATAACGCAGGCCCATAACAATTGCAGTGCCACTCAGAACTTTCAAGCACAAAGGCCTGCGCGGCACTGCAGTGCGCTCGTTACCCTGAGACATTAGGTATTAAGTCTTATAAGCACAGTAATTTCACTGGCTACTCTGCTCATCGAACCGGAACATAGTAATGCTTGCACATTACTGCTTGGCGGCAGGCTTCACGAGCAAAGCGGTGGTAACAACCCAGACGCACACTCGCAGAAGAGTTAGTCCTACCACTAACAAATATTGTACAAAGTGTTGTATAATGACTGTATTTCACAGGTTTCGACTCGGCCCGCCTCCGCCAGATCATGATCCGCGACGTGCGGAACCTCTCGCAAACGCAGAAGACCCTCGAGCTGGACTGCTCCACCGGTGTACTGATGCCGCTCTTCGACCCTGACACCAACATGCTGTTTTTGGCAGGGAAAGGAGACACCACAATACTGTACATGGAGCTGACTGACCGGGACCCTTTCCTCATTGAGGGCTTGAGGCATTCTGGTAAGATAAGATTACCTATATATATTACCAGCTTCTCGGATTATTGGAATTCATGGTTTTTATTTTTTTTGCGCGGAACTTTAACTATTTTTCTACAATAAAAGTAGCCTAAGTTACTCCTTCTAACATCAGCTATCTGCTAGTGAAAGTCCCGTCAGAATCGGTCCAGCAGTTTCGGAGATTATCCGGAACAAACAGACAGACAGACAAAAATTTAAAAAATGGTTGTTTTGTAATACGTACCGTGTATATTTTCATATGCATGTAGTAAAAAGCTGTACTTTTGATATTACAAACAGACACTTCAATTTTATTTATTTGTATAGATTATATTCAATATCTTTTATTTCATGACGAAAAATAAGCTGCACCCACTTCGAAATGACTTGCTAAAGACAGCTACCTTACCGACTAACAATCTCGTGTTCGTTTTCGATTCCAAACCGATTAAAACCAGCAGTCACTAGTCTTCGTGTGGAAGGAGTTGTCTAGAGTTTTAGCTTCTTTTTGTTTTGTAAAAAGTAGAAAAGTAAAAAATCATTTATTGACATAACTTTTTGCACACTTGTAAGAACTTGTTTCCTTAATAACGTTCGTTCTAAAATGAAAACCAGCTAAAATTCTAGACCATTCCTTCCACCCGAAGACCTAGCGACCGCTGGTCTTCGGGTTGGAGTCGAAGAAGAACACGAGATTTTTAGCCGGTAAGGCTCAGAAGTCAAAATTAGACAATGATGGAACAATATTCTCAGGTCTGAACCTGAGTGCATGTATTTTTATCAACGTCCCCAGGCGAGCAAACTAAAGGCGCATGTTTGGTGCCGAAACGAGCGCTTCGTGTTATGGAAGGGGAGGTCAACCGAGTGCTGCAGCTAGCCAGCTCCACTGTTGTGCCCATCATGTATCAAGTTCCACGCAAGGTATTATCATCATAATTTTTTTTATTCTCTTTGGTAACGAGACGAGCTGGTCGCTCGCCTGATGGTAGGCATAACGCCGTCCCATAACAATTGTAGCGCCACCCAGAACTTGGAAACACAAATGCCTGCACGGCACTACAGTGCGCTCGCTACCTTGAGACATTAGGTATAAAGTCTCATAAGTCAAGTAATTTCACGGGCTACGCTGCTCATCGAACAGGAACACATTATTGCTTGCACACTACTGCTTGGCGGCAGTTTCCACGAGCAAAGCGGTGGTAACAACCCAGACGTGCACTCGCAGAAGATTTAGTCCTACCACTAACAAAACGTTATTAATTCGCACGTTTTACAGAGCTACCGGGACTACCACGCCGACCTTTACCCTGAGACCTCTGGCGCCGTGACGTACCTGAGCGCCCCAATGTGGCTCGACAGTCAGGACCACCCCGTCCCGACCATCTCATTGCACCCCGACGCTAAGAACTTAACTCAGGTGAGTCTTTATTCTCAAGTCAATGTTTACCATTATTTAAATAACATATTGGTGTCAAGGCTCGATAAATTATATAAAAAATCGATAAAAACCTTCTTTATCGATTAGAACTGTCAATTTTATCTATCGAAAAGGTTCGCACTTGCGCTGCTATTCGTAAGCAATGTAGCGAATGCATGAGTTTCAAAAAATAATAACCCACCGAATACCAAACGCTAAGTTTCGGAAAAATCAAGGAAAACTATCTGATGCAATAAAAGTGTAATGTGAGTTATGTATGTGTTTATGTAAAGGCGTTTTAAACAGATAGTATGTTAAAATTTTAACATAAATAGCAATACGACAATTTTCTATACTTGTCCCATACTGTAAATAAACTAGGTGGAAGCCAACCACTGCCAGCAATAGTGATCCGATGTGATCGCTAACCAATGACAGGATTCGACTTGGAATTTCTATATGTCTGCATTGGTTGGTGAGCCGTTAAGCTTGTTTACATTATTGGACAAATACAGAAATATGTATTTGTGTACATTATTTTTTATTTACTTTTAAAGTATTGGGATCAGGTGGGTTTTTACAGTAACCTCGTACAAGGTGTTTGAATTTAAATAAAAAATATAGAAATATAAAATAAGCACTTTGTAAAGACTTGTTCAGACGCCGATTTATATGAAGTCGTTTATAATTATTGTCAATACTGAATTACTAAAGACTTCATCAAAAACTTAAGGTTGTGTTAAAAAATGCTTACATGCATGGTGTATGTACATAATTGCTCAGCGTTATGACTGTCAAAGATTAACAAATCAAATGGTGAGACTAATTATTTCATTGAACAGACATGTTTATTATTTTTTGGGCTCAACCTTAATTTTATGGTAGAGTATTTTTTTTCGCGAAGTTGTGGTAGTCTTGCGTCTTTTAGAAAAAAATTTCGTTATTTCTAATGGTTTTTTATATATATTTATATGTAGTATTTTTTTGCTGTATTTATTATGATTTGATTTGCGGTTTTATTTACGTTCAGTGTGGCGTTTTTATTTGTGTGGTGTTGATGTTGTAGTTTGGACTTAGTAGCGGGGTAAAGCACGTGGTTTTATTCGATTGAGTAAGTAATATTAACCCTTATGTTTTTGCGCTTAAGTGTTGTTATTTTGCTTTTTCTAATTTTCATTTTTAAGCTAAAGATATGCTATTAATTTATTTACACTTTGTGTCAACGGTGGGTCGGATTTTATTTTGTTAATGTTTAAAACAATGATATTCATCTAACACATGAAAAATAATATCTATTATAGATCCATCGTGGTAACTTAGAAGAAGTCGTTAAAACCATTCTGGCGATGCCCCCACCCAAAAAGACTGAAACTAAAAAACCTGCCCCAACCCCAATCGAAGAACAGAAATCTGTCCCCAAAGTCCAACCGATTCCAGAAATGAAAGATGACGAAGATCGCATTGATTTTGTCAATGTAAAAGACTTAATCAAAGGCATGGAACGGCAGGGCAAGGAACCTAAGTCCACAGATCCGAAAGAAACCAACGGATTCCATAAGAAGATCACTGATAACGGTCACGATGATTCTGAATGTGCCGAGGTTGAAAATATCGAAAATCTAAGTGAGAAACCGGAAAAGACCGAGGAGACAGCGGAAAAGACCGAAAAGACCATCGAAAAAACCGACAGTTCAGACTCGTCAGAATCAACTCTATCTCGTAGCAATAGTTATATCAATGGTGTACCAGTCCAGCCACCTAAACCACTTCCCAGGTCTTCTATATCCGAAGGTGGATCCATAGACGACTTTAACGAAGTGCCCAAGCCTAAGCCAAGGACCACCACTGTCCAGATCGCTGGTTATAAGGTATTTTTGGTAGTTAGTGTATTTTTTTTTTATTTATTACAATTTTATATAAAAGGCAGTTGGTTTGAGCAACGTTTTACGTTTTTGTGTTTTTTTGCGTGTGGCTAAATTATTTGGTTTTGTTACAAATCTTTGTGTGTATTTTATTTTTAAGTTTTGTATCTAATTTCAGATAGATTTTTACACTTTAGGTGTCTTTAACTTTGATTCCGTGCTATTCACAGCAATTACACTTTTATTGACAATGTAATGAACTAAAAGTCTGTTCGTTTAAAATATCCTATATCAGTCGACCAGACAGCAAATTCAAATTATTGTTAGTGTGAAACAGGGAACTACAAAAAAAATTTAAGTGTTTGTCATAAGTAGCTCGGCATCGCAGTAATAGGGATGTTGCATGAAACTTAAAAACATCACATTAACACTATAAAATAAAATTAATAATATAATAATAATAATAATACATTTATTGCAGGCAACAGTACATCGTAGCGGGCCCATAGAATAAATACCTTATAGACTAACATACATACAAAATATAATACTTATAGTTAATTAATTAATTAAATTAACAAAAAATATATAATTTCCACAAAGATATTGCATCTAAAAGTTTCACGATCTCAACGGTTTTTTTTATCATCCATTAGTAATTTAAACGATACCATCAGATTCTTTACTTTTAATTAATAAAAAAATTGTATGACAACTATGTACTTAACGCAGTTTTTCTCGGCCAAATCGACAAAATGCATGTTTTTAGTAGAGCTTTACGGCCCGCGTTGAACAAGTGACGTCACAAATTCTGTCAAATTTGAATGGGGCTTTTTAGCGCTCAGTAGATACGGCCGACTTTGACTCTCATGTTTGACGTTTCTAGCGTTCGATTGGTTTCAATATAAACATTTGATTCTCATGTCTAGCCTCGCTCTCGCACACTATAAATATATAAGGGGTATAGATCGAAATTAGGCCATTAGACATTCTTTATCGCGGAATTAAAACTATAAATTACCCACATTAAATAATCTTATTTAAAATGGACTTCCGCAAAGTAACGCCTGATTCCATCAAATATATATATATAAGGGACTTCCACGCGCACTGCGCTCGGTGACGGAGACGGCGCAGGTGCGATGTCCCCACAGTATCAAAAAAGCGATAATTTGTTGCGTTGTAGAGCAAACTGCACGAATTGGATCCTAATCCCAATTTACGATTGGAATCGAATGTCCAGGCTCCAGAGTAATCCTGCAGGACTGGGAATTAATTTTAACGTTAATATTGTGTGTTGCAGCCGCGACTCGGGCCGAAGCCGTTCTCAGCGTCGCAGGGAAGCGAAGACTTCTCTTTCGATAAAGTCTTCTCCGTGCCTTCGGTGCCGGGCGTCCCCAAATCGGATTCTGGTAAGATTAGAAGTTACACATCATGCTCTGGCTCCCTAGTTTTGGGATTGGGTACATTAGTTATTGCGTATTTCGGTCTCCAATCGATTTGGTCACATCTCTTCCTACCCCTTGTTTTGGAAGACGACTGCTGAACATAGGCCTCCTCCATAAAGGAGGAGGGAGTTGTCTATAATACAGCATGCTTGGCAGGCGTCTTGATGATCGCAGTAGAGAATACTGCTGCCCATTCTGTGTATAATCCTTTAGCGGGCTCTTACGGCATCCACGAGATGCGATGGAGTGGTCCAATTCACGCCGAGGCCATCACGTCTTCTCTATGCTCAATACCATAAGATGGATCTAATTGGAAGTAACCTCATTAAGGGGCAGAATACGGCACGCCGCGGTCTTTTAACATCAACTTAACATTTTTGAAGATAAATAATCACTATGAAAAATCGCAGTCGGTGAAGTTGCTGGCAATAACATAACAAAGGTACGGCAAAAGTATCATTTTGATCCGATCAATTTTTCATACATGAAAATGGGCAAAACGTAAAATCCCATTTTTAGGTTTGAAAAAAAAGGTATGAATTAGGTATGAAAACTTGAATGGATCAAAATGAACTTTTTGGGTAATGTTATTGTCAGCAATTTCACTGAATGCGGTGATTATTTATCTTCAAAAATGTAGAGATGTGCGAGCGAGATAGCGGCGCGCCGAATTCTGCATCTTAACCCACGGATATTCTTTGTTTGTAGCTACTTCCCCGCTCTCCACACAAGTGGCTGCCACGCCGGCGGCGCCTATTCTTCTCGGCAGAGATGCTTCTGAGGAGAAAGATAAGTCGCTTTCACCCACTAGCGATGTCGAGGCTCCCAATAAAGGTAATAAAATAAACCTTTACATATCGCTAGACATTAGTTATTAAGTGTCATAAGCCCAGTAATTTCACTGGCTACTTTGCTCATCAAACTGGAACACAGTAATGCTGGCACATTACTGCTTGGCAGATTTCAAAGCGGTGGTACCAACACAGACGGACGCTCGCAGAAGAATTAGTCCTACCATTTAATTGCTTTTGCTAACTGCTTATGATTATATTGTTTCAACAGAAGAATACACTAACGGAAAGTCGGACACCAGCCTAGAAGAGGAGGTGAATTCGTCCGATTCTGGCTACCGACCAAAGACCCCGAGCACTGCCGAGAGGAGAAAGATGTTCGAAGCCACTGAGTGAGTACTCAAATTCAAATTGCTTTATTCAAATAGGCCCCAAGAGAGCACTTATGAAGGTAAAAATAAATGACTCCAACAGCGAGTCTCTGTAACGCTCGTCTACCCGAATCACAGACTAAAACTGATGCTGTCTTTATCAGAACATAATAGATGACAAAGACACCACAGACCCAATCCATGCTCAAAGTCAACGAACCTTCCAGAAACCCACAATGCCCGTTCCAAATTGGTATAGGCCGAGCAAGAAGAAGGGCAAGAAACTCGTCTCTGCATACTCGCTTTCTCTATTCATCTAATCACCCTGGCAAGAGAGGTCCTGTGTTCGATACATGGCTGAGACAAAGTTTGTGTGGTGTCCATTAAGATTGTTCTCGGGTCTTGGATGTGTTTCTGAGCCACCTGCTACACAAATAATCCTGATGCAGTAGTATGAGTGTGTAAGCGTTATCTTTTATTAATTTATGACTAGCTGTGTCATGCGGTTTTGCCCACGTTATTTTCTAAAATAAAAGTAGCTTAACTTCCTCCGTATAACATCAGCTATCTGCTAGTGAAAGTGCTAAATGTGTGAATTTAATGGAGTCTACGGACCTATAACAAAACAAACATTTTTAAATTCGTGTCTGTCTGTCTGTTTGTTCTCGGTAATCTCCGAAACGGCTATAACGATATTGACGGGACTTTCACAGGCTACTTTTATTTTAGAAAAATAATAAAGGTTCCGCGCAACAAATTAAAACCCATGAGATCCAATATCTCCGCGGGTGAAATAGCGGGCAGCAGCTAGTTATTAATATTATTTCTGTGTTGTTGTCAGTGGCGGGCAATCTATCGCGGACCGGCGCCGCGCGTATGAAATGCGTTCTGTGAGCGTCGCCGCGGAGTCTGACACGCCGCCCTCGCCGGCCCCGCTGCGGTAACTGTTCAACTACTCATATCTTAGGCTAATATTCAGAGACGAATCTAAGCATGAAGTATGGCTTCCATATTTTTTTTTTATGCTATTTGTTAACGAGACGAGCTGGTCGTTTGCCTGATGGTAAACATAACGCCGGCCCATAACAATTGCAGTGCCACTCAGAAATTGGAAACACAAAGGCCTGCGCGTCACTGCAGTGCGCTCGTTACCCTGAGTTAATCGAGCTGGAGTCAAAAGCGAACATGAGATTGTTAGTTGGTAAGACCCCAGATTAAGACTAGCGGTCGCTAGGTTGGAAGGGACAGTCAAGAATTTTCGCTGGTTATCATTTTAGAACGAACGTTATTAAGGAAACAAGTTCTTACAAAACGAAAAGAAGCGAAAACTCTAGACAAGTCCTTCCACACGAAGACTAGTGACCGTTGTTTTTAATCGGGTTGGAGTCAAAAACGAACACGAGATTGTTAGCCGGTAACACCCCGGATTGTGTGCTAAATATTTCTTTATATTGCAGTCGCCGAGATTCTCTGAAGTCGCGTAAGAGTCCAGAGCGAGAAGACAAGCGTGCATCCGTCCCTAATGTTACCACTAAGAGAACATCCACTGTATTCGGTAAGCTTTTAACCTACCCTGTACTTAATTAATATTTGTAACAAGTTACAAGTTACCTCTGTTACAAGGAATATCAACAATACAGGTACTGTTGATATTCCTCTGTTACAAGAAATATCAACAAACGAGGTGGGAAAACGAATATACTGAGTTCATTAAAAAAATGTAGAATTATCTATTATAATAATTGTGTTGTTTAATTTTTAGGCAAAGTATCAAAATTCCGTCACCTGAAAGGTACGCCGGGCCACAAGTCTACACACGTCGAAAATATCAAGAATATCAGTAGACAGATTTCGGGAGAATGCAACGGTTTCTATGGTAAGTCTCATGGGCTGTATAAATATAAATGTAGTTATTGCGCAGGCACACCTGCACAAGTAGACCTCTCCGATACACAGTGGTGTGTACAGCCGGCTTTAAGAGACAGAATATTGCGCGCTGCTATCTCGCTCGCGCATCTCAACATTTTTGAAGATAAACAATCACTAATAAGTGATTATCCTACTTACTAATATTATAAATGCGAAAGTGTGTTTGTTGGTTTGTCCTTCTTTCACGCAGTAACGGAGCAACGCATCGTCGTGAGTTTTGGAATATATATGGTTTCTGGTTTTTTATCCCGGAAAATGCACGGTTCCTGTGGGAACGCCGGTGAAAATCTCGGGCAGAAGCTAGTATTGATATATGATTGAATGTATTAATAATTATGAAAAATCGCATTCGGTGAAGTTGCTGGCCATAACATTACAAAAGTACGGCAAAAGTATCATTTTGATCCGATCAAGTTTTCGTACATGAAAATGGGCAAAACAAAATCTTTGAAAACTTGAATGGATCAAAATGAAATTCTTGTGTAACTATTGCAATGTTATTGCCAGCAACTTCACCAAATGCGATTTTTCATAATTATATTAAGCGATTGTTTACTAAAAAAAGATGAGATGCGCGAGCGAGATAGCGTGCCATATTCCCTTTAAAAACGAATTAATTGTTAATTTATTTCTACTCTCTTCTGTCATTGTATTATCACATGTCCAGCTAACGGTGTCCGCTGCGCCGTGCCGCTGTCAGGCGGGGGTGGTCGCGTGGGGGTGGTGGAGCTCCCCCGGGGGGCGTCACCCCGCGCGCGTGCTGCGCCCCCCGCCCCCGGCGGCACGCACCCCCCCGCGCTGCTGCACCCCGCGCCGCTCACGGACTGGGCGTGGGACCCCTTCCGAGACGACCGGCTCATGGTGGCCTGCGACGACGGCATAGTGCGCGAGTGGATCATACCGGAAGACGGTCAGTTTGATTTTTATCTGACTGTCGGGCTGCCGAAGGGAAGGAGGGTAACGTTTTGTGAGCGTGTGTGTGTACGGTCTGTGTTTTTATTCTGGTCAAATTGTGGATGCCAAACGACATCGATAGTGATCCGATCGCTAACCAATGACGTGATTCCAATTCGGTTTGTGTTTCTATACTTGTGCAATAATGGCAGATACCGACCAATGACATCGATAGTGATATGATCGCTAACGTCTAATTTGTTAAGGATGAAAGATATTTGACAGCTCATATAACTAAATCCGTTAAACATCTTCTATCCCTTTCTCATATTATTTATGCAAAGAGTGAAATATTTTAAAATTCGGCTAAGGTTTGTGACTCAAACGTTGACACCGATACGTGTTGTTCCCCCAGGACTGCAAGAGTCTACTAACGAGCCGGCGCGATCGTTCTCGGCCCATCCCGATAAGATTTATCTGGTGCGTTTCCACCCCACGGCCTCGGACCTGCTGACCACGGCAGCCCACGACCTCACCGTCAAGATATGGGACCTCACGGAAGACACGCCCGTGGCCAAGGTCACTCTGACCGGTCACACTGACCAGGTAATCCCATCTCAAAGCATTCACTGCTGGACATAGGCCTCTCTCATAAACATGGGTTTGCTGCTCAGATCGGATAAACAAGGGAGATGTGCCCATTCGCGTTCAAAATATGTCTCCGTTTTTCATAAATTTTTTCACCATTCCGCTAAACCGCTTAATGCAAAATCTCTAAGTACGGCACACCTATTAATTTTTTATGCACACTAAGAGACTTACAGCCACAGAAATAAACTTATTAATAGTCCACAGGCAGAAAATGTATCTGGCCTGATTTGGGCCTGATGCGTTCGCACCCGGTACGTACGCCTTACCACATCTCCTTGTTTCTATGATCTGTGGGTTACCGTAAACATCGAGATACTAACCTCAAGAGGTGCAGTGACGTTTGGTTTGCACGAAATATATTCCGCTAAGCCACCGCCTCCTCCTAATCATTCTCATGAAAAAGTTGTCTGTAACTAAAACAACTATTTGTACCTAAAAATGCTTTAATATTATTTTATAATGACTCATCGGATGCTTGTGTGTTCATGGCAATAGATTAAAACTTCTTCATAATAATGTCGCCTGTTATAAGAAATCGAATCGTTAACGTTACTAATACCTTACTCTAATACCTTAGCTGACTCTAATGCGACGTCTTTCTAGAGCATCACTAACTCGAACTGTCAAAAGTTAAATAAATGGTTGCATGGAGCACAGAGGTCAGGGGCGTTACTCCGAAAATCGAACTAATATTTTCGAAGACTATAATATTTTTTATGAAACAGGGCCCAGGTTCTTGGTTTGTGATGGTAGGTGTTTTTCATTTAGATAAACAATAACGGCTACCCGAGGTTTCATCTGTGTGAAGATTCCCATAGGGACCGCGCGTTTTTTCGGGATAAAAAATAGCTATATTACTCTCTGTTCATGAACTATATTTATGTAAAAAAATCACATCGATCTGTTGCTCTGTAGCTGCGTGAAAGAAAGATAAGCCAACAAACACACATAAGTACGGATTAATGAAGCAATTTCTCTGTGTCTAGATATTCGCGATGGAGTGGTCCCCCTGTGGTGAATACTTGGCTACAGTTTGTAAGGATGGGTATATCAGGGTAAGTTTATTATTCTTAGTTTTACATATTGAAATCGACGAACTACCGTACTTATACAAAATACTTTTTCAACTCAGCAGCTCGAATAGGCACCATTTGCTGCGAGAAACAAAGACGCATTTTGCTCACTGAGTGAGCAGTGATTTTGTATTTCTAATGTTATGACATTAGAAATTCAAAATGACGTCAAAATGATCGTTCAAAGTGTAATGTAAAATTTTCTTTTTTGATGCGTTCGGAAACTTATAGTACCCTAAGCTTTAAATTCGTTACTGTTAATTATTTTTTGTTTTTTTAGTTGTATTTTACACTTTTGTGACTTCGCAGGTGTACTCGCCGCGCACTTCCAGCGAGCCAATACGCGCAGGCGCGGGCGCCGCGCCGGGCCGCGGGGCACGGCTAGTATGGGCGCTCAGCGGCACACATCTAGTCATCACCGGATTCGACAAGTACGCACTTTACACATTAGTATACACCCTGTTCCATAATCTTAGATATTTTATGTAAACAAAGAAATATAACGAAAAGTCGCTGTCAAAGTGACATGTCAGTTGCCCAAAACATTTTTCACTTGAGAAAAATATATTTGTTTGTTTATCCCCCGGCTTTGCTCTCGCGCGGCACAATAATAAGGTAACAAGAAACAAATAACAAGAACCAACAGCAAAAACTTAAACAAAACCACTACAAAATAAAAAGATCTTTAACAACAACACATACGCAGCAAGATACACACTCGCGTTCGGAGATTGGAACAGATCAACAGACAGAAAAAGAAAATGGCGGTGATTGCACAAAATGTTAAAATCTCTGCTGTGTTCCCAGTCTAAGAAAAATAACTGCATGAAAAAAATCAATTTCTATCAATTTTTTCGTTCTGTCAACCCCTTTGTTTACATAAAATATCTAAGATTTTGGAACACAGTGTAGTGCTACTAGTTTTAAAGCCCCCCCCCCTCCCTTATTATATCTGAGTGTGTACATTTGCAGAGTGTCGGAGCGCCAAATTCTGCTGTACAAGGTATCGGATCTGTCGGCCGCTATATGCACGGTGGGGCTCGACGTGTCGCCTTCAATACTGCAAATGCACATTGACCACGATTCCGGCACCCTCTTCTTGACTGGGCGGGTGAGTTTTTAGTTAATTTTTTTAATACTGTTGCATAATGAGGTGAGCGGGTTTTTTTATTCATCGTTGTCATCATCATAATCGGCCTAAATCTATCCACTGCTGGACAAAGCCATTTCCAAGGTGGCTTATTTTAGGCTTATTTTTCTAGATTTGTTTATCTGTGGGAAAAGTTACCAGCCAAAGTATAATAATTATAAACTTTGTCTTTATGGCCAACAATAAGCTTTTCTTTTGAATTAAGTAGCGTTTATTTTTAACAATTTTATAGTACATTCTTCAATAATAAGCTGAAATTCAAATTAAACTTAAATAAATAAGTTTAAGAAACAAACCAATCCAGGTATATTATGCGAACAAACATCATTGTATAAGGTCTGTAATACTTGTCCAATAATGTAAACAACTTCGGCTAAGTTTGAGAAACAAACCAATCCAGGTATATGATGCGAACAAACATCATTGTATAAGGTCTGTAATACTTGTCCAATAATGTAAACAACTTCGACGGCTGCCAACCAATAACATCACTTACATTTACAGTTGAAATGTATGGTGAAACATGTTTTTAAACTTCAATGTTTTTTTTTCCAAGGCTAATAGCCTTTATTAACTAGCTAATACATAAAATACATCTAACCTAGTTACAAAAACAGTTGGATAATCTACAATCCAATGTAGGCTTATAGACAATCCAAATGTTCTAGCTCTAGCCCACTACTAGTTGGAAGTGTACCCAGCATGCTGGCGGCATTGCTTCGTTGAACCGCAATGCTGATCCGTTGGGCCAGACAAGTTATTCCAGTATTTTGGTTACGCGTCGCATCAATCAAACGCTCTGACAAAATTTTGAAGATATGAGCTCTCGGCCCCCTTTGACCCAATATTTCAAACCGCATTTCGCTCCCGAGGTTAGCGTATTTGCGCAGCTTGACTCGCTCAGGCGAAGAAGCCGCGGCGCCAGTCCTGATTTGTGTCTCAGACATATGAGACGCCGTCAAAGTGTCGACACAAGTAGCGTTTCACAATAGGGCGCCGCCCCAATGTTAGGTTAAAAACATGCTACATTCATCGTACGGAACCCTATCCACACGAGTCCAACTGGCACTCGTCCAGTTTTTTCAATTGATTGTATATGTTGCAGGGTGATTCCACAATCTACTGTTACGAAGTGACTGGTGAGGCTCCGCATCTTACGGCTCTGTCGCACCATCGCGCCGCTTCCCTGCACCAAGGCATCGCATATCTGCACAAGAACCTATTAGCCGTCGAAAAGGTATTATTAGATATATTCATCATCATGCGAAAGTCATTAAGGGCAGGGTACTCCGCGCCGCTTTCTCGCTCGCGCATCTCAACATTTTTGAAGATAATCAATCACTTAATATAATCCTGAAAAATCGCATTCGTTGAATTTGCTGACGATAACATTACAAAAGTTTAACAAAAATTTTGATTGTGATCCATGTTTTGCCCGTTTTCATATATGAAAACCGGATCTGATCAAAATGATACTTTTGTCGTAACTTTGTAATGTTGTTGCCAGCATATTCACCGAATGCTATTATTCATAAGTATATTAAAATATTGATTATCTTCAAATATGTTGCGATGAGCGAGCGAGAAAGCGGCGCGGAGTATCCTGCCCAATGACTCAGTGGTAGTGACGTAAGCCGCCAATCTGTGGGCTTACTCTTTAATTCAGTTTCCAATTTCAATACAATGTCAAAAACTGTTGTAACAAAATAGGGATAATTTTATTTAGTTCCAAAAAATTCCACTGAAATCTGTTCCAATTGCAATCGTGCGCTAGTGTCTCGTTCAAGTGTAACGAACTGCACAAATTCGATCCTAACCCCAATTTACGACTGGAATCTAGTGTCAGAGTAAGTCCGCTGTAGGTCTGTGATTTTAATCGATAAGGAAAACATCGTTTTGCAACCATTACGTAGCGGTAAGTCATTTTCTAGTGGTTCCCTTTGTTTGAAAATCTGTCGCCAAATACCTAACAGTGTGTACCGACAGGTGAATTTGAGAGCCAGTGACTTGACCACTGTCTCATCTACTCTTAATCAACGTCGTGGACGAAGATAGTGAATATTCTAAACATAGATTAGAACAGGCGGGTTATCTTTTATCTCGTGTGTGTTCTGATTTAAATTCTGATATGTTTCAGGTGGAGTTTGCGCGAGCGTTGCGTCTCACCAACGGAAATATTGAGCCGCTTTCTTTCACCGTACCTAGGATAAAGGTAAATTTAAATGAATCAATTAAAATTAATTAATAGGTAAAATTAATTAATTGTACATTTTTACGTCTTATGTTAATTCGCCTCTGAAGTTCGCCGCGAATGTGAGTCAGTAAAGATGTCAAACGATGAGGTTTTCACTTAATTGTGTCTATGTACGATAGTCTAATCTTTTTGTAAACTACTAGATTCTACCCGTAGCTTGACACGCTTGGAATCAGGCCGAAATGTAGTCTTATAATCTAACTCCATTCTGTTGTGTGATTTCTAAGCATTTTAGACGTTTAACTTTAGGCAGTGGTCTCGATCCTGAGGTCACAAACGTAAACCTAATTTTAGTTCCGCTTTCTCTCTTTCCAATAAATGACTTGAGAAAAGCAAGGAAGCTATTTTACAGGTCTAAATTTAAGTTCAGAGCTGTCAAATATCTTCCATCACCGGGCGAATTAGAAACCACTAAATACAAGGTCTTAAGTAGTTACAAGTTTACAAGCAAGTGGATTAATTAACAGGTCTAAATTATATTCCATCCCTTTCTCATATTCTTATTTGAATTAGGTTTAGGTTTATGATGCCAGAATCGCCGACATTGCACAGCAAAAACAACTTAGAAGACTGTTTATCTTCTAAAAGTTGTTTTTTGTGGTAAAACGTTAGTATTTATAATATTAGTATAGATTACTGGCGCAGTCGGTGGGATTGCCTTGACGTTTGGTTCGGTTGCAGAGCTCCCTGTTCCAAGACGACCTGTTCCCCCCGACGCTGGTGACGTGGGCGGCGTGGCAGACGGGCGAGAGCTGGCTGGCGGGCCGCCGCGCCGCGCCTCGTCTGCAAAGTCTGCAGCCGCCGGGCATGGAGCCGCGTGAGTCTTGTCTCCTTGTCTAATGAAATCGAATCGTTTACTTTTAATATCGTTTACCTTTCAATATTTAAAAAAAAGATCAAAAAATTGTGGCTCGTTGAGAAGGCGTTCTTCAATGTCAAACAAACTATTTGTTTTAAAAATCATAAGTAATTATCATGCATTATTATTGTTTTCATAATATTATTGTGATTTATTTTATTGTGTTCTTGTTGACGTATAATATTGTTATTATCAAATTTATAAATGATTATTGATTATCATTATTGTAGACTTCAATAAACATGTTAATGTGTTATTTAGTGTCAGCGCACACCCAGCCGGCGGCGGGGCGCGAGGGGGCGCCGGGAGCGAAGCCCGCGCCTAAACAGAAGCCCGACCTCATCGAGTCCCACGTGCCGCTCAGCGCCAAGGAGAAACAAGAAAATGTAACTACAACATTTGCTATAAAGGACTAAAATGAAAGTCTGAGCGTGTATTGTGACAAGAGTATTGGAAAGTGCGTATAGTTGATAACTCTGCTTCGAAAAACTGTATTTCTGCTAAGAAATCAAAATGTTTTTATATTCCGTCTGTGCAGAGTCTCAGATCACTACTCAAGTACTATATCTACCGATATTCTAAAAAAAAGTGATCATAATTTTGTACGCGCACCTTCCAAATTCAATTTTATTGCAAAATTAATTAACTGCCAACAGTTGGCGTTAGACGTTCTAAAAGTAAGACTAGCTCAATAAAAAACAAAATAGAAATGCACTTATGCCATACATATGTGACGTACGTCGCCTACATTTGCACTACTCTATACAATGGTGTCGATTCTGTCATTTCATACCTAAACCTAATTTTAGTTTCAATCTCTTTTTCCAAATGAGAACATGAGAAAGAGATGGAATGTTATTTAGACCTGTCAAATTAATCCACTTCATTGTATCTAGTGTAAATTGAACAGCAATGGATTTTGTGGTGTCTAATTTATAAAGGATGGAAAATATTTGACCAGTCTAAAACAAAAGTTAGATGATCTGTCAAACATCTGTTTCTCATCTTATGTATTGGGAGGAAGCGTTTTTCGTGCAGTTATTTTTCTTAGACTGGGAACACTGCACAGATTTGAAACATTTTGTGCTAACGCCGCCATTTTCTTTTTCTGTCTGTTGATCTGTTCCAATCTCCGAACTCGAGTGTGTATCTTGCTGCGTATGTGTTGTTGTTAAAGATCTTGTTATTTTATAGTGGTTTTGTTTAAGTTTTTGTTGTTGGTTCTTGTTATTTGTTTCTTTTTACGTTACAATTATGCCGTGCCGGGGGAAATAGAAGCAAAAATATTTTTCACACGTGAAAAATGTTTTGGGCAACTGGCATGTATGTCACTTCGAGAGTGACTTTTCGTGACATTTCTTTGTTTACAAAAAATATCTAAGATTATGGAACAGGGATATATGAATAAAGCATTTTGAATTTGAATTTGAATTTTTTCTTTCAGATTTTGAAATCGATGAGTGCCAAAGTGCAGATGAACCTAAAATTGGAACAAGACAACATGGAGGGAGTGGACGAAGCCGAGTGGGAACAATAACTTGCGGCGCCTGTCTAGCGCAAGGTCTAGCGACTAAGAGACTCCTATTGAACCAATCTAATGTAACGTGGTCGTATCGTATCTTGTCGAAATGTTAAACCAGAACGCTTTTCCCCCTGTTCTACATATCTGACATTGAAATGTATTTTAATGGACATTTTTTTATGTTGTTAGGTAACGAGACGTGCCGGTAGCTTGCCTGATGGTAAGCAACGCCGGCCCATAACAATTGCATCGCCACTCGGAACTTTGAAACAAAAAGGCTTGCGCGGCACTGCAGTGCGCTCGCTACCCTGAGACATTAGATATTAAGTCTCATAAGCCCAGTAATTTCACTAGCTACTTTGCTCATCAAGCCGGAACACAGTAATGCTTGCATATTACTGCTTGGCGGCAGACTTCACGAGCAAAGCGGTGGTATCAACCCAGACGGACGCAGAAGAGTTTGTCATACCACCTAGTAATATACCGCGCATTATTATCACCAGTGGACGTCTTCCGGCTGATGATGATGATGATGATGATTATACTTGGAGCCGTAGCGAAATGGATATACGCGGTGGTATCTTATGTTTGATATTTAGATCCGTCGCCACCTCTTTTAGCTCCTAACTGTGGACGCCGTCTTTGTGTTCTGGCTTAACGTTTAGACAATTATCTATGTATAATTCAGTCTGGGTTAAAAACTAAGTGTCATTACTTTCTCGTCTTAAAACAGGACAATGTAGTCAATTTGATCAGCTAGTTTTTGGTTGCTCAAAACTGCCACTGAATTAAGTTCATTCTGGAGTCTTATTAGCTTTCATATCCATTAAAATTGTAATAGTTATATATCGTCGCTTAGCTAACAATACCGCAAATCTCAAATTTGCTTAGTTTTCAGGTGAGAAAAAAAACAATTAAGTTCGCTTACCTTTTAGTGCATCATAACTCCCTGTCTCATCGATAAAAGTACCAAACTTAAAAAGAAATTAATCAATTTTGTAGCTCAGTCACACATCAGTGCGAAACAGTATGGCGGACTCATGATTTGTGCGGTTTTAACGATACTAATGACTTGCGCGGTGACAGAACTAGTTGAATAACTTCCTGGGATTTAATAATTTTGAATTTTGTGTAACGTCATTAGATGCGCGCTGAAAAAATCTATCCAATGATGTATAAAACGTAAAATGGTCAATTTTCGACTTACGCGGTATTGTTAGCTAAGCGACGATATGTAAATATATCTGATCTATCTAATATCTATATATATATAGCTATGTAAATATACGAGTACATTACAAAAACGGAAAAACGACCTCACCTCGTTATAAAATAGTAAAAAAAAACTTACAGATACTATAGATGGCGCCACGGCCTGAAATGTACTTTTTACTATATTTGAAGTCGCAATCGCTGTATGAGGTTTTGGTTGAGATTCTTTGAGATTAATATTTTTAGATAGTAATAATACCTGTGTTTTACAATTTAGGTATTATCACCTGAAATAATGGAAAGTTATGACACTGTGTTAACTATAACTAACCTTTTTAGTATGGCAATAGTTTTTGGGACGAATTTTGGCGCAGTTTTACAACTTGCTTGTCCGCAAATAGTTTTAACCCGTTTGCTAGACAGACTTGGGGTCACTTGCATGGTGATTTTTACAAATCTAATTGTACATATTGTCCCAAAACGTTGCCGTAACAAACGAAAACATTGCATTTTTGCCCAAAATTCTTTACACGTTTAAAATTTTTGTACCCGAACCATTCCTAATGTACTGCCTCCTGAGGTATTTTATAGAACTTTTTCCCGTATCTATTGTAATAATATATTAGCTAACAAAACATAGCATTTTAAAAATATCTTAGACATAATCAACTTAGTAGCTACATAACTATATATCTAGGATAACTAAATATTTTCACACCATATCTCAGTATGAAATGTTATTTATGTTAAAGACATAAAAAGACTATTATTGCATAGCAGGAGACTACCCCCAAATTAAAATCTTCTAGACTATTCATTCCAGCCGAAGACATAGCGACCGTTGGTCTTAATCGGCTGCCTTACCGGCTATCAATCTCGTGTTCGTTTTCAATACCAAATCGATTTAAACCAGCCGTCACTAGTCTTCGTGTGGAAGGGGTTGTCAAGAGTTTTCGCTTTTCGTTTTGTAAGAACTTGTTTCCTTAATAACGTTCGTTCTAAAATGATAACCAGCGAAAATTCTAGACTGTCACTTCGACACGAAGACTAGTGACCGCTGGTCTTAATCGGGTTGGAGTCGAAAACGAACACGAGATTGTTAGCCGGTAAAGCCCCTGCTCATATTCGACACAAACAAAGACGCCTGTACCGTAGTGATCTCAGCGACCAAATTGTGACTGTAGTAGTACTAAAATGCTCATTTTTAAAACCTTTTGGTTGCCATGAGACGTGTTTTAAGATTTAAACTGAATTGTAGATAATCATGCACCGAGACATCTGTAAACATGGCTAAACAAACTAGTTGCACTCCGCGATTTTACTCGCAGTTTAGCCATTAATCTCAGGTAGCAGAAGTTCTTTGCTTTAATTAAACTAGTTTCTTTAAGCTCAAATTCAGCCAAATTCTTTCAGTAGTTTTGGCGTGTTTGAGGTTTAAACTAAATCTGCTAATTAAAGTTTGAAATATCTTTTGTGGAACTTTTTATCTAAATTAAAAATAAACTTTTGCAAATATTTAGTTTAGACTTTCAGAATCAACACTCATGGAGTCGCTGGATCTGGCTAGTTTTTTTAAACTAATACATTACCCAAGACACAGCTTTCTTCAATATAACTCAAAAAGTTGGAAAAACACGTCTACGCAACATTCCTACGTTTTGCCATAACGGAATGCATTTATTTACTTGTACTTTATGTATTTTATAATATAAATATACATTACTCGTGTATGTATAAGGATAATATAGGGTACTTTACTTGTATAATTAGGGAATTGACATATAACTTAACCGATATTATTTCTTTAGAGATCGTTAGAGTAGTCTGCGTCTGTACATTGCAAAACTTCGGTTCTTTCTTTTGTAAAAGGACAACGTTCGACATACAACATCGTGAAGGCCAACTTAGGGTCTTACCACAAAAAAATTAAACACACGTTAAACCTGTGTTAATCACTGTTTAATGCGTAAACATGCCATAGTCGCGCGATTAAATATGAGCTACCACAAATTCTGATTTAAGTAGTGTCTAACCATTGTGTAACACAATTCTGTTGTGACATTTCTAATCATTTTTGACGTTTATCTTTAGACGCTGTCTAGCTAAACAGGCGATAAGAAATTGTTTTTTTTGTGGTAACACTATTAAAGTTTAAACACAATCGCACCGCAACATCTTAATTATTGTCCTTTCATCTCTCGTATCTCCTTTTTCTTCAACCGAACTCCGTTTCAAGTGACATCTGACAGCTCCAAGCGCGTGAAAATCCCAGTATTCGTTTGAAAATGCGCAGCGTAACCCTACGTAATGTATCCAGTTCTACAAATAAACTTAACCTAACGATGAAATAGTGAGGCTATCGGTCTATTTCTCATAAATTTTGAGCCGTGCATCACTTTTGGCCTCGCTACGCCATATGGCTCGTGGCTAAAATAATAAAAATCAAGTAACGCTCAAAGCACAATATTTACCCCTGTGTGTTTAGGAGAGTTAGAAATAGTCGAGTCACCTTTGTGCCCATCGGAGTTACGATCAGTTAGGATGCCGTTAACAAGGCTCCATATAATTAAAATAAATAAATGATAAAATTATTGAATAAAAACGCTTTACGATCTCATTTTGTAAATTCCTTCTCGCAAACTAAATTGACTGTTAGTCATAAGTAAGGATGCCAAGTTTTGCAATGATCTCAAGCTATACGTATACAAAACCAGTAATAACTTATTACCAAGCGGAAGTTATTATCGCTAGTTGATGCCATACAGTCGAAACACCTTTGCTCAATGCGCCAAAGATTATTCTCTCTCTTTGACATGTTACTAAGAGCTTATATTTAACGTTAAATGCGTTACTTTATCTTAAATGTTCAAGTGTAAGTATTAGAAATGGAATCTCGTATTATGCTTGCTTTACCTCGATCCAGTGGCGTGGTTTATTACACTTGACTAAACCACTCATGCTTAACCAGCATGGTAACTAACGTCTTTTATTTTGCCCAATTTCAAAATTCAAATGTTCTAGCTACTGGATCAATGTAATCGAGCCGTTATTTAGGACAGTTCATTTTTGCTAAATTATGAAGTATTTTTTACACTAAATAGTAAAGACTTGAGCAATAGAGGGTCAATGTAATATTGTTTACACAACATCAGTATTGAAGACTTCGCTCTTATTTATCAAGAGTATTTCAGAAAAGGAAATTATAATAGCAGTGATTGTCTAACCTGAAAAATTTTGGTTGTTGTCTTTGTATAAACCTGAATAATTTACATTAACATAGTAAACAAAATAATGTCGTTACACTAAAGCTTTCATTATGAATTACTTAATATTATCGTAACCTATATTCACTAGTCAAGTTATTCTTTAAATGAAAATTCTTAAAATATATTCAAATGTATTATTTTATTGGTATTTTGTATAGTTAAGGACTGCATATATTTTAGTTTTAATAATTGCGTTTGACGTGGTAATGGTGTTGTTTTATTTAAAAATAAAATGTGTATAATTATAAAATAAAGTGACACCATTATCAGAAGCCCCAGTTCCTAATCTATAGTTAAATTTCAAGTCGTGTGTCATAACAGAGCAGAATATACTATGAATTTTAAAGAAGTTTTACTGCTATTTTCTCCCGCTAGGTTCGCCACCACTGCAAGTAATCAGGTTTAAATATTTATTTCATCAAGCATTTGAGTCTAAAAACAATACTTTTAATAATCAGAATAGTTAAAAATACTTTTATACTGGTGGTGCCCTCTAGTTTTGCTTTAAGTAAAACCTCTTAAGAAAACTGTTTGTAATTTTTAGTAAGACATAAAACTGGGGCTAAGCGTATTTTCATGTTGCACATTTATTTACTCAACATTATGAAGACACTTATGAAATGTTTAAGAACGCACCTTTGATATCACAAGAATATATATCTAAAATATAACAACAATGCAAATACTCGCACGTACTTGTACGATTTAAAATTTTAAGTAAATGAGTAAAATTTCAACCGTTTTTCGCAATTATCACGGCGCACACAGATAATATTATTGGCGTATTGACAATAACGATAAATACAAATCGACAAGACCGCAAACATCCAATATTATTGACAGTATGTTAATTATTTTCATCTAGCTGTGCTCGGCGGCTTCGCCCACGTAGCCTAAGTTATTCCTTATAACATCAGCTATCTGCCAGTGAAAGTCCCGTCAAAAGCGGTCCAGCCCTTTCGGAGATTACCGGGAACAAACAGACAGACAGAATTTAAAAAATTGTGCTTTTGTTATAGGTTCATATGCATTTAGTGAAATGCTGTTATTTTGATATTACAAACAGACACTTCAATTTTATTTATTTGTATAGATAATATTGCTGCGTGTGTGTAGGCTAACTTTTATTGATTAGAAATAATAACTAACATAGTTTGTTCGCTCAATTGTTAATTTATTTACAGAATAAACAAATGATATTTTAATTACGTTAATTGTTTGTGATATTGAATGTAAAACACGAAAAAAATTAAGTTCTATTTATACAAATGTCACAGTATTTGTAATAATTAAGTATTCTTCGAAATAAACAAGTAGGTAAACATTATGGGTTTGTTTTTACTACTTTCCAACAGTATGCAGCTTCTAATGATATATTTACTGATGAAACATTGTATTGTCAATATATTTTAATATTTTGGCCAATTAATACATATAAAAATGTCTAATAAGTATAAGTAGATCAGTTTTGGTCTACTTTTAACCATAAATGGAAGCTGCATTCTAGGACTAAAATAGTGTAAACGATCTATAGTTTTACAGAGTCAATAGCTTGTTGCCCGTTTGGTCATAAATCATATGATAATTATATTAGTGTTGTGCGTGAGCATCGTATCATATCGATAATAAAATGCAATTGTAAAATGGCTCTCCTTCTGCTACCAGATTGGCACGGATTCTATACGGACCTAAGTTTAGTATCCCTTGTGTTGACTCTGTCATTTCATACCTTAACCTAATATTAGTTTCATTCTCTCTCTTTCTCATATTAGAAAGAGAGATTGAAACTAAAATTAGCTTTAGGTATTTAAAGACAGAATCGACACCACTGTCCAATAAATAACATGAGACCAGGATGGAAAACATTTGATGGGAAAGAGACATAGTGATATTAAAATAAGTTTTGGTTTGTGACAACTGAATTGGGACCAGCAAGGCCACAAACAAAACTTACAAGTGCAACTAAGCATGGCTTAATATGCTGCGTCTCTTTCCTGTGTTTTATTGCCTCACGGGCAGTTAGGGTATTACCACAAAAAATTAAACACTTTAAACCTGTGTTAAACAGTGTTTAACTCCTAAACATGCCTTAGTTGCGCCTTTAAATATGAATACCAAAAATCCAAATTTAAGTAGTGTCTAACTGTTGTCTAACTCAATTCTGTTGTGACATTTCTAATCATTTTAGACATTTATCTCTAGACACTGTCTGGCTAAACAGGCATCTCAAAGTGTTTTTTGTGGTAACGCGGTTAGTGTTTGACTCTATAATATTTCGATATTAAAGTTTACTACAGTCTGCGTCAATGGGGCACTGATTGGTTTATGTTTGAACAAATGTGCGGCTGGCCGATCTGCAGCATAAATGATGAATTGAATTACGTATTATCTATTTTCTTGATGCACCAAATGTTTGATGTACTTTAGGTTTATGCACAAACTTATATATTATGTTTATGTACCTACTGGCTCTCTAAAATATCCGAACAAAAGTTGTGAAGCGACAATAATTTCTTTCGAGACCTTCCAAATTACTGTCCTGTACTTGTTTTTTTGTACCATTGTATTTGTACTATTGTCTTATGATGTTTGTTGCTCCAAAATTTGTAATGTTGTGCCAATACCATTTAGGTTTTGTATCAAAATTTTTGTAACAGTAAAGTTTTCAAGAAACCCATTCTTTTGGCTATGTTTGTAAAATGTTTTGCTTTAAGGATCTGACCGTAATACACTGACATTGAAAACAATCCTTAGATTGCAATCACAGTTAGATTGGAAATAAAGCCGTAACATTGGCTGATGAAACTAAAAAAAAAGTGACAGTAACACACTGTGAGTGGCACAGTGACAGTGATTTTCGATGTTTACTTTTAATATTTAAATTGCAGTATATGACTTCATACTGTGTTTAAAATTCTTTATGTGGTGAGTTATACAGCGGTTTAAATTCCTTATGTGGTGAGTTATATACTGCGGTTTAAATTTCTTATGTGGTGAGTTATATACTGGGGTTAAAATTCCTTATGGGGTGAGTTATATACTACGGTTAAAATTCTTTATGTGGTGAGTTATATACTGCGGTTTAAATTCCTTATGTGGTGAGTTATATACCGCGGTTTAATTTCCTTATGTGGTTAGTTATATACTGCGGTTTAAATTCCTTATGTGGTGAGGTATATATTGCTGTTAAAATCCATTCTCGCCGTATCAATTTCTCTATATTGTAGTAACAAATGGTAGTGATACTCTAACGGTATACTGGATTATCCAAATTTTCACGGCGCTGTATGACAAATGACAAATCTTATTACATTGTACGAAGATTGATTTAGTCGAATACGGCTTGCAGTCAAATACGGTCTTTGCAGTTTTCTAATGTGTTTGGTCAGATCTTGAAATTGTTTGTAATAAAATTCGCGATATCGATGTAACTAATTCTTGTGTGAGTGCGTGTAACTTTGTATTTTTGAATGTTGAAAACCTACCAGATATCCTAGTGTTAAGATTCAATATTTGGATATATTTTTATTATTTTGCATTTTTTTATTAAACTCTTGCTAAATTATTGAGTGTTATAATTTTAACCCTTTTTTTTAAAAATAAATAAATAAATGCTTACACTCATACCCCCGCACTAGGATTCCCTGTGTCGCAGGTGGCATGGACACACACAGATACACATCACAAACATCCAAGACCCGAGAACAAATTTTATGTTTGCACAAAATCTGCCCCGGCCGGGAATCGAACCCGGGACCCCTCGCTTTGCAGGCAGGGTTACTACCAACTTAGCTGCGGAGCAGTCTTGTTTTATATTTATTTTATACTATCGTATATGAGCAGGTCGTGTCCCTGATGGTAAGTATAACGCCGGCCCATAGCAGTGCCACTTAGAACTGAAACGCAAACGCATGCGCGGCACTGCATTGCGCTCGTTACCGTCAGACATTAGCCGTGTTACCACACAAAACTCTTTTAGACGCCTGTTTAGCTAAACAAGTGTCTAAAGATAAACGTCTAAAATGATTAGAAAAGTCTCAACAGAATTGAGTTAGACGACGATTAGACATTACTTAAATCAGGATTTGTGGATGCTCATATTCAAACGCGACTAAGGCATGTTCAGGAGTTAAATACTGTTTAACACAGGCGTGTTTAATTTTTTTGTGATAAGACCGTATATATTTTATCTCGTAAGCTCAGTAATTTTACTGACTACTTTGCTCAACAAGCCGGGACAGGTAATACTTGCACATTACTGCTTGGTGGTATGTATGCACGTGAAACTACAACAAAACGTATTAGGTAGGTACAATAATATACCTCTGAAGTGTATGACCAGCTAGTCTCAAGTCTATCAAATAGTATAAAAAAAATACACGATCACATCGTCACTAAGCTCTTTCAAAGGCTAATCTATAAAAAAAATAATAGTACAAAATATTATCAGATCTACCAAATTTTTTTTTTGCAGGCGAAGTTAGTGGTAGTACTAACTCTTCTGCGAGTGTCCGTCTAGGTTAGTACCACCGCTTTGCTCGTGAAGTCAGCCGCCAAGCAGTAGCGTGCAAGCATTACTGTGTTCCGGTTTGATGAGCAGAGTAGCCAGTGAAATTACTGGGCTTATGAGACTTAATACCTAATGTCTCAGGGTAACGAGCGCACTGCAGTGCCACGCAGGCCTTTGTGTTTCAAAGTTCTGAGTGGCTTATGGGCCGGCGTTATGCTTACCATCAGGCAAACGACCAGCTCGTCTCGTTACCAATAACATAAAAAAGTACCTACTGGTTGTTATATAGTTTCCTACAAAGAATGCTGAATGACAATCGATTCCTAATAGGTACCTACTACCTACTTAGGTATCCAGTAAATTGGTTAGCTTTATACAATTTGCTAGGTACCAATTATACTGTCAGCTGTTTGAGTGCCTCGGTAAGCGGTTGTCGGAACTTGTCGATATAGAAATAGACTTAGGAAATAGAATTATTATTGATTTGATATAGGTACCTAAGTGCCAGAGCTACCTACATTGGGCCTCATCGTCTGTTTTAAGTTTCATATAGGTAAATATTTGCTATGACATGCGAATGAAAACATTTAGTATTCAACCGTTATAATGTATTAAACTAGGTACCTAGTGAATAACCGTGAAAGTTTAAAACAGGTTAGTCTAGCGTCAAACAAATCACATATAAAAAAAACGGAAAGACTTGGCTGCTTTGCACCTTCCATATTACTAGACGGAGCCATGCCGCCAACGTGCTCACTGCTCATAGTGCTCCCATCTCTTATCAGTCCAAGGTAAGTCTAAGAGTTCCAGCACCATCTGGAGGCCTATAAAGATTAGTGTTGTAGATTAGTGACATTAGTTAGTAGGTTTAATGTTTACTTATGTACCTACCTAGCAGAGGCTAGTATAAGAGCTTTGTGACCTATGAGACATAAGGAGAACCTAATAAACACTAAATCAAAACATCGTTAGGGGTTCTTTCTTGTCTCACCAAATGTGTATGACCTCACTAAGTAAATGTTTGTTACGTACCTACGCTTGTAATGTAGGTACAGAATTACACTTATAAGGAAACCGTTTCAAATGTTTCCTACAGGACTAATACTGACTACGCATGAACATCATCGGATTGCGTGTAGCCTTGGTGCAAATATAGCGTAAGCTGGCTAATGGCAATTGATACGTACCCCAAGGATCATAGGTCAGCGTAAATAATGCTGACCTTGCAGGTCAATTGTTTCAGTGTTTTGATCAGTCTCATCACGTTCTAGCATATGAAGATCACGCTATTTTTAGAGTTAAATATTGGCTTGCTTTTAGTTTATTAATTTGTTTCGTAGTATTCTGTCTGCGAAGTTCGTTAAAAAGTCAAATGATTAGGGTTGAGCTAAAAGAGTAAAGTCCTATGACAGGCGTTTGGCCTGTAACAATAAACGCGTTAGCTTATTTATACTCATGAATATATTTCATCTGGCTCCTTCCTTCCATATGCATTTCGTAAAGAGATATGACCAGGCCTAATGTCAGAATTTTAAGCCACCTAAAGGCTTCTAAAATAAAATACCTGGTAGCACAAGTAGGTTATTCTAGCCTTTGGTATGAGAGTTTGTTCTCTAAAAGGAAAGTTTTCCATTCCATTCCTTTCCTATTTTCAAATGGCTCAGTTCCCCAACGTTTCACACGACCTCAGCCTCCCAACAATGCCTTCTAAACTAGAATTCTAAAATGTCCGCAATCAGGCCCCACTTTATTCAAGTTCCCTACAAATTGGCACCCATTCATCTTACGGTAGTTCTGTGAAGCGAGAAAGGCTGATTTTTATTTTATTTTAGAGAAAGCATTGAATTTCCTACAATTTATATTTGGAGTCGGTGACCCTTCAACACTTTATAACTTTAGGCTTTTATCTCAAAAAACGATTGTTCCTTCAAATTTGTTGATTGCTGTTGCACTATTTAGGTTTATTTTTTAATTAAAAATTACCTTCGCTTATAATTAGATCAAACTCCTTCTGAGCTGGTCACGTGTTTTGTCCACAAACACATTTTAATAGCTCTCCTAGCTTTTTTAACTCTTTTAATAGAAAATAGAACGTCAAGCAAACAGTGTGTTCCAGAAGCTATTACACCCTCAAAGACCTTGCTGAAGTAATCTAACATCCAATTTAATGCAATAACAATCAAAGATAAAGCAAGCAATACACAGTACAAAAGGGATGCAGGGTCGCCCCACGAGAGTTTTAATGTTATTTGGTAGGGAATCGTTTGGTAAAGGCGCTGACAGAATTAAGCATTTACTTGGAATACGCATTGAAGCGAATGTTACCATACAACTAGAACATCGAAAGCAACAAAAAATATCTAATATTAAATAAACACCTCTGTTTACTACGTCGGCACCGCCATTTTTTTGGTTATCACTATTCTGAACCTGATCTTACGTGACAAAGTAGTGGAAACTAGTGGAAAGTGTAGAAGTACTTATACTCTAAACATGGAATTGGAACTACCTCTCAACAGCGCCTGCAAGAACACACCGATAGATCATCATCATTCTCAGCCTGTACTATGCCACTGCTGATTATAAGTCGAGGAGTCTTTAGAGGTTCCCTTGTCCCATTAAAATCTGGCCTGTGTCAATCGCAACCAGCGACTGCTTCAATGTTATCGACTCAGCGGGCAGCTGATCGGCGAAAAGATCTCTAGATTTCTGCGCTAATACCTACTTGTCAACCGATTTAAATGATTCTATTTTCATGAGTAGGTAAGGTATCTAAAGGGGCCGTGTAAGAAGTATTATGAAAAAATATTAGTCCTAAAGGTAGAAAAAGGGGGACGCAATTTTAGCCGAAGGCGATTCCCACTTTTTCAAAACCAATTTTTGTTAAAACTAGCTTCTGCCAAAGGCCTTCACCTGCGCTCCCACAGGAACCGTTTATTTTACCGGGATAAAAACTAGCCAATGTTACTCTCCAGTCCATAAACTATATCTACGCCAAAAATCACGTCGATCCGTTGCTCCGTTACTGCGTGAAAAAAGGACAAACCAACAAATCAACAAACCAAGAAACACACTTTCGCATTTATAATATTAGTAGGATTTAACGATCCAGTTTGTAAGCACCTTTACAGAAATGTTTGTTAACAGGCGTCCCAATCGGAGATTAGAACCGTTTCTAGTGCAAATACTTTAACGACCTGGCCTTTTGAAGTCACTCCCTTGCCGTTAATAATGGCCTAGAAAGAAATTGGTATACTTTAGCAGCGGAAGTTTTTTGAAAGGTAGGAACAGCTCGCACGACAGAACTAGCCTGATAGGAATATAGGCATTTCAATTGTTAGAAAGCGAATGCGAACACGCTAATGACATTGGGTACGTGATAAATTATTAGCTCTGTTTGATAGACAAAGACACTCATCATAAGCTGGTCACCATCCGTAATCACGGTCCAATCCGACTTATACTAAAATTCCTCATCATCATTATCTTCACCGGAAGGCTTCCACTGCTGAAAATCGGCCTTCCCCATGAATGGAGAAATTGAATACACCACGCTTGGTAAGTGTCGTGTCGTAGGGGAGACCAGGGACGAACGTAACAATTTTCATATTTCTCGTAATATCTCACAAAGCTTTTTGAATATCAAAATTCTAATCCGTACACATGATAGATTGGTCTTTTAACTATCTTTTAACACCAGCTTAAATGTAACCTATATTACAGATTTTGAGAAATACGACCAAACAAAAAAAGTGGAAATTGTTACAACTATCCCTACCCCTAGGGTTGGTTGTAACAGTGTAAGGGGATGGTTGTAACATTGTAAATAAAACCAAAGTTACTTTCATATTCAACATATTAATTTCTAATCAGCCTTTTAGATTTTACATTAGAATCACAACAATTAAAAAAAAACTAGGAAACATAACAATCTTCTTTATTTATAAAAATAATCAACATTATTTAAAAATTAGATCTCAATCTGGTAAACAATTAAGGCGTAGGTAACTTATTTCGTTATTAGCACAATCTACTTGAGCCCACAGCTGATAGTAAAACGCTGATTAGAAATTAATATATGTTGAATATAAAAGCAGGTAGCCACAATGCTTAGTATCGTTAACTAAGCATTGTGCCTACCTACTTTTCATTTAACCTACTGTTAGAAAAGGATTTCATACAAATTAACCAGAAGCAATCTTCGCTGTCTGAATGATCACTATTCTTAGTTATTTTAGTACATATTTATTTATTCTTTTTTAGTCTTTTATTTCAATTTTTCACTAGTTTTATTACCAACTGCAGCCCTCAGCTTTTTTGTCTGTTTAGCAGTTTGTAAAATAGGTTTCTTAACTTCTTTGGCTCTACGCTTTCTTTCTTCTTGTTCTTGAATTTCAAGCTTGTTTGGAGTCAAATTAAGCTGTTAATTATCAAACAATGTCTATTTCTGAAATAATTTTCAATGGCAAAGCCATTACTGGTGGCAAAGTTAATTCAGGAGGGGTTCTTGGTAGTAATAGTGAAGCTACCGAAGCCGGTGAAGCTACCAATGGTGGTTTTACTTATGGCTGATATGAATTCACATCGTCTCAAAATGATACATTTCTATAAAGTACTTCTGTAGCCAAATCCATTATTTCTGCAGTAACTAAACCTCTGCTAGTCGTTCGTTTATATATGTTAGGTATTCAGGAGAAAGAAAATAAATCTGTATTACTTTGAAATATAAAAAAAACACAATAAAATCGTTTCGAGATATCACGATCATAATCGGGATGAAAGTAACAAGTTGTTACTTTCATCCCTAACTATAAATTTTCCCTCAATTTGCCAAACACATGCCTATAACCTAAATAAACTATCGTTTTGAACGCCAAAATAGAAAGACGAATACTTATGCTACTTTACTGTCACTAGACACACAAGCAAGAAACCTCCCACAATAAAAAAAACACCGTTGAAAAAACGGTCAAACCTTACTTTTGGGGTACTTTTGCAGCACCAGCTTGCTACCTCCACAACCTGACGGCACAGTGCCAAGAGGGCAACTGAGGTAATAGGTGGTTCAAATTGGAACATATCGGTGGTACCACCCATCAATGTAGCTAACATAGTTTGTTCAGAAACTCATTTGTTACGTTCATCCCGCGTTACTTTCATCCCTGGTCTCCCCTACGTTTACCGAGGAGAATGCTGTTGCCCATTCCCTGAATATTCCCTTTCCTGCTTTTACTGCTTCTACGGGATGAGGAGGGAGGGGGTGGTACTATACCTAGCTGAGGCCACACGGCCTAATAATAAAGCTTAATTTATTGCTAACTTTAGATAGTTGAAGGTGATACGGAATCCTCAGGGGACGAGCGTTCGCACTTGACGGATTTTGTAGACTGTCACGGTCAGGGTCACTTCATCTGTTATGTTTTTTTCGATAGATTCAAGTTTTTTATCCTATTGGAAAACAAGATGCCTAATGACAAGCAGCCTATAAAAATTGTAATGTCACTCAGAATTTTAAAATACATAATGGCCTGCACGGCACTGCAGTGGTATTAGGTCTCATAAGCCCAGTATTTTCACTGACTACTTTGTTCATAAAACCGAAACACAGTAATGTTTGCACATTACTGCTTGGCGGCAGACTTCACGAGCAAAGCGGTGGGGTATCCACCCAGACGGACACTTGCAGAAGAGTTAGAAAAAAATACGAAAATCCTTTTTTTGAAGGTTTCTAGTAGATATTGGTTTTGGCGATAAGGCTGTCCATTGCAGCACTGATTGTAATAATATAATGTTATGTTTTCTATCTTTCTTTGGTGTGTACAATAAATAGTTTACCTATCATGATATAGATGGACACCGACTCATTATTCTTTAATTATTGTAGAAATAGTCAGATATATAATATAGATGTTATCACAGCGAACTTTAGTTAGAGCAACGAAAAACTCAACGACAGGTAAAAATAACAAATAATGAAAAGTCAAGTGGAACTCGTAAAGTAGATCTAGCGTAATCTGTCATGAGCATAACAGCGGCTCGGAGATGGGTCGCGCTGAAAAATGCAGAACTCGAAAGTGGGGCGCGCATCAAAAGGGAGTTTAAATGGCCTACCGCGCCGGGTGACACTGCTTCTGTTTATGAAGTGGGGCCTCTAGAACCGCGGGAAAGTACTATTTATTTATTTAATCTTTTCATATACTAGTAATATACATGAAGAAGTGTGTTTGTTGGTTTGTCCTTCTTTCACACAGTAAAGGTGCCACAGGTCGACTTGATTTTTGCATTGAGTATGGTTAATGGATCGGAGTGACACGAGAACTTTTCATCGGTTCTTGTATGGACGCAGGCAATCTCCAAACAGGTGGGGCCGTAGGCACCAGTTAGTAGAAAATAAACATTATCATCCTGTAAGATCCCCGCTTATTTCGTAGCTCCGCTACGAGGCCTGATATTCATTAACCAGCGTGTTTCTTCAACGTGATATCGAGCAAAGCCTCTGGTTTCTGTAGCTTAATTATTGTATTGCGCTAATCTACCAAATGTGGTGCTGCTTTTCATGCTAATTAAGAATAGAAACGTTCCTAATTAGTTCTGTTTGCATCGGTTCTTAGCTTCAGGAAGTGGAAATACAGAGTAGGTACATAAATAATTTAGAGCTTAAGTTACTCCTTATAACATCAGTTATCTGCCAGTGAAAGTGCCTTAAAAATCAGTCCAGCCATTTCAAAGATTAGCCTGACCAAACAGACTGACAGAAATTCTTGTTAAATAATTGTTTTTTTGATATTACAAACAGACACATCAATTTTATTTATTTATGTAGACAAAGGCGGGTGGGGAAGTATTTTCCTCACGTATACACAATATCATAAAAAAAAATAGCAAACGCAGATCTAGCTTTATGACAATCCTCTGGTAAAAAGCAACCATACTCCTCTTTGAAGCTAATAGAAATCCCGGATTTGCCCCGGGACACCGCAAGAGCAAGATCCTAAGCTCCAAGAGTGCAAATGTTAAAAGCATAAAGCCAGAAGTAGCGCTTACTGAAATTGTTGTTACACCCTTTAGTCATCCACGCCAATGTTATCCTACGGACAAAGTGATCCTTTAACTTTATTGATTACGTGTATTCATTTCGAGGAAATAAATGCAAAAATAAATTGGCCTTCTGACTTCGCTATCTTTATGGCCTATCGAAGGTCTGGGCATAGAGCTAAGAATGATATCTAAGATGTAACGGAAGGTAATAAAGTAGTACCTGCTTATCTCTAAAAGAATAAAAAAAAAAAAATGTCGACAATTTTCTTACCAGTCTTCTTGGAACGGGTCTATAGAGTTAACTTTCTCTAGGTGAATGAAGAATTTGATTTTTTTTTTATTTTATTTAGATAATGAGACGAGCATGTCCTTTGCTTGATGGTAAGTCTAACGCTGGCTCATAACAATATTACTAATTGTAGTGCCACCAGAACGTTGAAACTCAAAGGCCTGGACGGTACTGCATTGCGCTGTTTACTACCCTGAGATATTATAGATTTTTTAATACTATTTGATAACGAAACGAGCCTATCGTTTGCCTGATGGTAAGCATAACGCCGGTCCATATCAATTGCAGTGCCACTTAGAACATTGAAACACAAAGGCCTGCAGGGCACAGCATTGCACTCGTTACCCTGAGACATTGGGTATTAAGTCTCATAAGCCCGGTAATTTCACTGGCTTCTTTGCTCATGAAACCGGAACACAGTAATGATTACACACAGACTTCACGAGCAAAGCGACGTTACCAACCCAGACTTACACTCGCAGAAGAGTTAGCTACCACCTAGTATTTTTTTTTTGTCCGGGCGCTTTTGGCCCGGCCCGATACTACCTGTTGCTATGGTTTTTGCAACAACCTTTACGCTATATAATAATTTTACATTGTTAACATACTTATTTACCTCCATTAATATTAGTACTATAGAATTTAAATTTAGGCATTACAGTTTTTGATATTAGCATTCAATGTCCATAGTTTATTGAATGAATGAAACGTGCAACGTTTAATGGGGATAAATAGGTGGCGGGGGTAAATAAGTTTAAACCACCTAGTATTAAGTCTAAGCCCGGTAATGTCACTGACTTAAGTAAAAGTCATTTCACTGAATTTAGAGCATTGCTATAGCTACACGTTCCTCCATTATAAATACCCTACAGTAAAGCGCTCGAAATAAAGCCATAAAATCCTTAGCACTCCATTCAGAGCTCAATCAATTCTGTTTGCGACAACTAGGCGCATGCGTTTCCACGGTTAATACGAGGGGCAATAATCATAATGTAGCTGCCGTATCTACCTGGCATAGGTGTTGGTGGAATTACTGTTTGATTACAGGGACGGAGATAGGCATATAGGCTCTTGGATTACATTGAATCCTAATATTATAGTTAAAGTTTGTAGGACGGATGTTTAGATGTTCGTTACTCTTTCACGCAACTACTGAACAGATTTTGATGAAACTACAGTAATATAGCTAATATCAAAATGACGTATAAGGCTACAAATTATAACGGTATACCACGCTGATTAAGGCACGGACAGAAACTAGTATATATATTAATAAGTACATAAAGAATTGTCTGATATAATATCCTGATCTTTAGTGACCATGTGATCAAAGTTGATGAGCGTGCCAAAATTAGAATACAAATATGTTTACTTATCACAGCACTTTTCTTATATTATATACTATCTACTAGTACATCATAGATGCAAACGTCATAACAATATGTTACCTAAAGCATTTTTTATATACTTAGTTTAATTGTACTCAACAAGTCTGCAAGCTCCAGGACTCGCACCCTATTTTGCTAATTATTTATTTAACTTGTTATAATTTCTTACTAGCTCAGGTTAAAAAAGTACACTTGGTATATAACTAAAGTGACCTACGTACATTTTTTTAAATTTATATCTATAAACCTATAGACTTAAAGCATATTTATAATGTAGAAAACTAAAAGAAAAACGAATCTAAATAGTACGAATAGAGGTCGTATCTGTGTTACAAGTTCTGCCAATGTCTACCTTCAGTGTAGTAATTATTTCACACAATTCATTTCAATCACAACTGAAAAACAAAACAAAAAAGTGCAACATATTATTTAAGGGAATAACTAACGGGTAAGTACAAAACTAAGGTAGTCCTAAAAAAAGGAAACCAATTTACCCATCAATCTCACCATAATAGCGGAGACATCAAAATTAAAGAAACATGGTCTTTAGATACATTTTGATGCTTTCACAACAAACAGAGAAACGCGTAATCCAAACACTTCTATAACTGTCTTTGTGCTGAACGCACCTCTTTTCTACTGCGTTTATTTTTAAATTGTTTTTGTAGATATTGTTTTGCTTTTGTTTTTTCTGTGTCATGTCTTTCTCAGTATATTATAGAACTACTACCAGAAAACCAGCGAATTTTATTATTTAAAGCTTCAGTTCTCAACATTTGGTCCTTCTCCCGTGAATTAGTTAGTATGGTGGTAGAAACCCGTTCGGGTTCAAGAATGGTGGGTAAAGAAGAAGGTAAGACCGTTGCGGTGAGGGAGGAACAACCGTCCGCGCAGTGCGGCCCTCATGCCACATTGGCAACCGCATTCCAGGCGCCTTCTCGACCTGCGAGCTACGCTTCGTCAGCGTCCTCTGCTACGATGGCAGCTAGACGGTTGGCAGCGGAGGCGCAACACGCGCGCCGCCTTGCCGATCTTGAGGGCGAAGCCAACGAAGCTGTGACTCGGCGCTTGCAGCTTGAACGCGAAGCTGCGACTCGACGCTTGCAGCTTGAACGTGAAGCTGCAGATTTAGAGCTTCGCGCAGAACTCGCCGCCATTGAGGCAGACGCGAGTCAGCGCGGCTCAAATTGTAGTCGTGCTAGTGTACAAAATTGGTTAGAAAATGAGGTTCCTAACACTAGTGCACATTCATTTAAAAATAATATTATTTCAGCTCCCGGCTTTAAACCTACTACGTTGCCCAACGATGACAGCGGCAATGGAGTTCCGCAACTGGTGAGATCCCTCGAGGTATTGATTGAAAACGTAAATAAAAAGTGCCGTTCTCAGGCGGGTTCGGTAAGTTTACCTCAATTTGATGGAAGATCACATCTAGATTGGTTAGGTTTAAAAAGGATTTTCGAAGAAACGGAACATTTTCACTCTCATGTAGAAAATATAGCTCGCCTAAACGCCGCACTGCGCGGCGCCGCTCGTGAATCTGTAGCAGCGCTGCTGGTGTCCGCGCGCGACCCCGGCGTTGTGCTACGCGCACTAGATACGCGCTTCGGTCGGCCTGAGTTGATAGTGCTCCAAGAAGTGGCGGCGTTACGCTCGCTACCTAGAGTTGCCGCCGAAGGTAAGGACCTTGCTATTTTCTCCTCTCGCATACGTAATTGTGTTGAAATAATTCGGTTATTGAACCAACCGGACTACCTACGTTCGCCCGAGCTTTTTCACGCGGTAGTCAGTAAGATCCCGCTAATGTTACGAACGCGATGGCTAGATTATGCTGCCCGACATGATCCTACGGGTCTTTCTAAGCTCGAACTGTTCGAGGTGTTTTTAGCGAACGAAGTTGACTTGCAAGCTAGGTACGGTTTAGTAACAGAACTTGCTACAGCGCCAACTACGTCGCACGCCGTGTTTAATTTAGGACGAGTAAAGGACAGAGTGCATGCTGTAGCGGAGGACTCCAAGGTGCCTGCAGCTATTAAAAATTTCTCGGTGGCAGCATCAAGTCGCATATTGTGTGTTTTTTGTCAGCAAACACACAGTCTAAATCAGTGTGACAAATTCTTATCATTGACAGTTGATGACAGGTGGCACGTAATAAAGAAACATAAAGTTTGCCATAGATGTTTAAAAGTAGGTTGGCATAGACTTAACAACTGCAAGGCAAATAGTTTGTGTGGTATCGATAGTTGCACTTACCGTCATCATGTTTTGCTACATAACCCGAATTATGAGCGCGCCGCAGCTGCGCACGTAGACGTAGAAAACGACGAGCTGGCAGACGAAGGCGACGATGGCGCAACCGACGCATTGTGCGCCGCGCTTGCCGTTGCCGCGCCGCAAGTCGACCAGCCAAACGAAATACTAACCCACGCTTCGACTTCTTGCCCTACTGAAAACACTTCTAATTCGCAGGCGGCTTTTCTCCGTCCTTTATTGAAAGTAGTAGCTGTGACAGTGTCCGGCCCTTCAGGCAGCGTTGACACTTATGCTCTCCTGGATGATGGTTCTACGGCTACTTTTATAGATGCTGAAATTACTGCTAAGCTAGGCATTACAGGGCCCGAGAGTCGCATCCATCTCGATTGTGTAGGCGGTTTAGGAAAGGAAGCGAAGGTGCAGTATGTGGACTTCAATATCAAGGGTTGCCACGCAAGCGAAACATTTTTGATTCGCAAAGCTAGGTCAATAGACGGATTGGGTGCCGCGCGCCAGTCAGTTCAAAGACAAAATGTGTGTAGATATCCATACCTTACAGACATTGCTGATAAATTTTGCTATGATGACGTTAAACCAATGCTTATTATAGGAATTGACAACTGGCATCTTAGTGTTTCTAAGACCACGCGTAAGGGCAGTAAAACGCAACCGGTTGCGATTCGCACGGCTTTAGGTTGGGTTCTGTTTGGTTTTGGGTGTAGCGCAACCGCCCCGGTAGAAGTGGTGAATCACACCACTTTATACGAACCTGATTTTAGCGAACGTTCAAATTTAGAGGAATTAATAAGAGAACAATATAAGTTAGATTCTATTGGCATTTCTAAGCGTGAAAAGCGTAACACAGACGACGAACGCGCTGTCCAAGTCCTTGAACGCACGGTGCGTCGTCTGCCTAGCGGCCGATTTGAAGTAGGTCTGCTTTGGAAGTCGGACAATTTATCGTTTCCAGACAGCCATAAACTTGCTCTGTCTAGGTTTTTGAGTTTAGAGAGAAAGATGAAGCAAGATCCAACTTACGCAGCAAAATACCGTCAAAACATTGATGACATGATTAGGAAAGATTATGCGGAGCTGTGCACAGAAACTGATACAGGTTCAGCGCCTGTATGGTATTTGCCCCATTTTGGTGTTGTTAACCCAAACAAACCTGATAAACTTCGTGTTGTCCATGACGCCGCTGCGAAATCATTGAACGTTTCCTTGAACTCTCTGCTTCTGACGGGTCCAGACATTTTAGAACCACTATTAGGTATTTTACTACGATTTCGAGAAGGCAAAGTTGCTTTAACAGCAGATATACGCGAAATGTTCCCTCAAGTTAAAGTGAGGAAGGATGATCGTGACGCTCAAAGATTTCTCTGGCGCCATGATTCCAATGAGCCTATCAAGACTTATCGCATGGTATGCATGATATTCGGTGCAGCATCAAGCCCTTTTACAGCGCTGTATATTAAGAACAAAAATGCCATCGAATATCAGGATTGTTATCCGAAAGCTGTTTCTGCCATAATTTCCGATCATTACATGGACGATTATATCGGTTCTGTGGACACAACAGAGCAGGGGCGGCTCGGCTGGCTGCTGAGGTGTACGCCATCCATAAGAAGGGTGGTTTTGAGATGCGTGGTTGGGTTTCAAACGAACCGGAGGCACTGTCATTGCTGCCGAAGGAGACTTTGCAAGAGTCACCTGTAGCAAAACCCAACGTAGACGTAGAACTAGGTAGTCTGGTAACACCTGTTCGCACATTAGGGCTAATCTGGCAGCCACTTACAGATTCTATCGGTTTCAATACTGGTATCAAAGTTGAACATGTGCTACCAGAAAAATTAACCAAACGAGTAGCGTTATCTCATGTAATGCGTATTTATGACCCGCTCGGAATTCTTGCGCCCATCGTAGTTAGAGGTCGGATCATGTTCCAGAACGCATGGCGCAAGGGTCTCGAATGGGATGAAGAATTTTCTCAAAGTGATGATGCTGCGTGGAGGCTTTGGTTTGACGACTTAATTTCCGTGTCAAAATTTCAAATCCCACGACGCTATTGCCTGAGTGAATTTGAAGTAGTCGAAAGCGAGCTTCACGTTTTATCAGATGCTAGTGAATCTGCTTATGCTGCAGTTGCTTATTGGCGATTTATAATGAGTAATGGTGACGTAGTGTTTCTAGCTGATGGGAACCTGCCAAGAGGGTCATGGCCACGAGGACGAGTCACTGCAGTGTTTCCTGGCAGAGACGGCATCATACGCGTCGCCGATGTTACAACTGCCACTGGGGTGCTTCGGAGACCTCTGAAGAAATTGGTTCCTATCAAAAAAAGGGGAGAAATGTGCTGAACGCACCTCTTTTCTACTGCGTTTATTTTTAAATTGTTTTTGTAGATATTGTTTTGCTTTTGTTTTTTCTGTGTCATGTCTTTCTCAGTATATTATAGAACTACTACCAGAAAACCAGCGAATTTTATTATTTAAAGCTTCAGTTCTCAACAGTCTTCAAGAGGTGCTCATTCTGAAAAGAACATTATTAATTTGAAATCATAAGAAACCCTACTGAAATATTTCATTGTAATGACGAAATCCATTATTCAAGCCCCCTCACGCCAGCCCTGTCCGCCGCAGCGTCATTCATTCTCATTTCCTATTCAAATGAAATACCGAAACTGTGTTCGTTTGGTGTCGGTTAATTGTTTAGATGTAACAAATATGCTCGTTCGCCGTGTCGCCTTTATCCGGAACCATGTACTGGATCCGAGGAGTGGAGAATAAATGTGTAGAGTTGGCATTTATATTCGTACCTACTAGCTTCTGCCCGCAGTTTCACCCGCGTTCCCACACACATTTGATACAAAGTTTGTTAATAACGAGTGTAGAATTAGAATCGTTTCGAAGCGAATACTATCGGTCTTACCACAAAAAAATTAGACACACTTTCAACCTGCGTTAAACAGTCTTTAACTCCTAAACATGCCTTAGTCGTGTGTTTAAATATGAGAACAAATAAGGGGCAATAAGGGGCAGCGTAGACGCTTATGTAAACGTACGTTTGCTTGTCAGAATAACAACGCTTTTGCGTCAAGCGCGCATTTCGAGTATCACGAAATCCGCGCTTGACGCAAAAGCGTTGTTATTCTGACAAGCAAGCGCATGTTTGCATAAGCGTCTACGGTCTGCAAAAGCAATTCTGTTGTGACATTTCTAATCATTTTAGGCGTTTATCTTTAGACACTGTTTAGCTAAACAGGCGTCTAAAAGTAGATTTTTGTGGTAGCACGTTACTTGTCTAGACCCTTTGGTCTTAAGTGACCATGTCGTCGAAGGTGGTGTAACGTTGAGGGCCGGGGTATAAGGTAGATTTTCAACATGAATATGATAGCTAGCCAAATCAAATCAAACAATTTATTTGCCAGAATACAGTAAAATATCATGGTAATAATTAAAATATAGGGTCTGTGTATTCAGCCTGCAAGCAGACGTGCAAATATTTAAGATTCGTTATACAATTCAATTTTTAAAATCTAAAAATTCCTTAACACTATAAAAACAATTTTTTAAGAGCCAGCCACTTAATACTTTTTTAAATTGATTACATTCAATTAATTTAATGTCATTTGGTATTTTGTTATATATTAAAATAATCATATTATATACATTTCTCTTATATATATCCTTTCGACAAGGGGGTTGATGAAGTAAATTTGTAAACTTCTGTCTCTTTTGTCTCGTCATAACTTCACTACGCATGTGGAAGTATTCCGGGTGCATTTTTGCGAACAGGCATACATCTCTAATGTAGATGCAAGGCAGCGGAAGAATATTACACGAATGAAACAATGGCTTACAACTGTCTAAGAACCAAGCTTTGTTTATCACTCGAACACAACGCTTCTGTACCTTAAAAACTCTCCCTACCTCAACGGAATTGCCCCATATTATAAGCCCGTAGCTGAGAAGCGAAGCTACATGGCCATGGTAAGCTGTAAGCGCAGCTTCCTTTGAGACCAGCCGGCCAGGTGAGCAATAGAAAATGTACTAGACCTATTAGACCCTCAGGTGGGATAGGTAGTGAAAAGATGTAGCGTTTTACTTTATACAGTGTTTAACTACGTTCAAGGGCTTCTTATTCCATTTTCGTAAAAAAATATATATTATAGTCTAAGATATCTTTATTGGATAACAAGGCGTAATTGAAATTGAGTCATTACTGCAGTACAAAATGGCTATCATCATTCTTCATGATACTTTAATTGACTCTAATGATAGTAAACTCAATTTTTAACCTTATAGTTTAAATGTTTTAGCTGACTTGAATTTTAGCTATTAATCTATCTATGAATCATGTAGCCGGTAAAGCGCAGCTAAGCCAATTAAAATAAATCTAAAAGTGTGGAAGCTAGTTGCTCTTCAAGGTTTCTGTACCTTCCTAAGTATATCAAACCACAAAATGAGGAGGTTCCTCAATCTGCAGCACTTTTTTTATTGTTAAACTAGCTGCTGCCCGCAGTTTCACCCGCGCGGAGATATTGGACTTCATGGTTTTTACTTTTTTGCGCGGAACCCTAATTCTTTTTCTAAAACAAAAGTAGCCTAAGTTACTCCTTATAACATCAGCTATCTGCCAGTGAAAGTCCCGTCAAAATCGGCCCAGCCGTTTCGGAGATTACCCGGAACAAACAGACAGACAGGCAGACAAAAATTTTAAAAATGATTGTTTTGTTATTGGTACCGTGTGTACTTTCATATGTATTAGGTAAAAACTGTTATTTTGATATTAGGTACATACAGACACTTCAATTTTATTTATTTGTATAGATAATGAATCATCGGATTCTTGTGAATTCGACCGATTGATTATGAGTTAAACTTATTAAAACTTTTTCATAAATAAAGTAGATTGTTATAAAAAATCAAATCGGTAATGCATTAGAACATAACTAACTCGAGCTGTCAAAAGTAAAATAAATGATTGGACGGAATATGATAAGGGTTATCGAGAATAAGCATCTTAAGTATCTATTCACTCACAATCAGCTGACTAAAGTAGCGTCTAGGTCTAGACAGGTTATCATAATACCATCTTGTTATGAGAGCAGCGCCACGATTTACTATTCATAGTAAATCCAGGGGCGCTGGCTTTTATAATAAATGCTCGTGGGTGCCCAATTCTTATTTTGATGACTTGTTAAAAAAACTGGTGAAGTGTGACCAGATTATCTCTGCAACCAGGGTTGGTTGGCGGCCTTGGCAATTCCAAGAGTAGGTACACCACGCGAGCTCACCGCGACTTGGTGGGTGTCACATGTCCTCAATTTTTTTTTATAACATTATAATTTTTTTACATTATGATGTTTTTAAACAGTATAAAATATATAAAAAAACTTTAGTAATAACACCTACTATTAGGTATACCTAATTAATGGAATCTTCGTCAAATTTAAAAACAAGGAATACTTACTTATAGTAAAAAAACAGTATTTCGTATGCCTTTCCAATTTTGAAT
Organism: Crocallis elinguaria; assembly: GCA_907269065.1. Taxonomy (NCBI): domain Eukaryota; kingdom Metazoa; phylum Arthropoda; class Insecta; order Lepidoptera; family Geometridae; genus Crocallis; species Crocallis elinguaria. The sequence continues at coordinate 10,341,358 of OU026076.1, forward strand.
ACCGGTGCTTCTAAAAATTTGGATTTCTAAAAACAAAGCTAATTTGTACGAAATTGTTTCCAAAACAAGCAATACCAAATTCCGCGGCTAACTTTAGGTAGGTACACCAAAACAGTTCAGTAAGGATACCTAAATATTTTATGCCAGCATAGCTCAATAAGTTTTAGGTATTCCAATTAGAGCGTTTATTCCATACCATTCACATAGTATACATTCCATGCTTCCACGAACACATATAATATGCAATAATAAGTATTTAACGAACATCGTCGATTCTAGCCATACATTCTGGCGGGCGATACGGTCAGGTACGCGCGCTTTTGTGAAAAAAAAACAATACAAAAAAGTCGTGCGTTTCGTTTCCACTATGCATACGAACCGGTATATGTGAATTCAGTTTGTAGTTTTGTGAATGGAATTACGAAAAAACGTTTTGTTTATCCGATTTTGTTCATTTGTGTTACTAATGCCTTTTAGAATGGAGTTTGGGATTTGATTAAACAAAAAGGTTAGTAGCAATATGTTTTTATTTACAACCTTTAAAAAACAAAGGGAGATCCTTGATTCGTACTGTTTTTTAATAATTTGTTTAGAAATCCAAAAGCGAAAAATAAAAGACGTCTTGTCAATCGTTTCTATTACGAGTATTAAGTAGGTAGGTATACCTACAAAAGAAACTCTAACATATAAAATAGTTGAAAGCTTTTTTATGGTATACAACTTAGTTTCTTTGAGTCTTCTTCAATATGTAGGTACTAAGGTTATTAGAGGATACCACTATTAGCGATAAGACCGCTCTTTATCACACTACATTTTTTTAGCAAACATGTGTTTTCCCTTTTTTGTGAGTTTTAGTGTGAGTGTTTTTGCAAAGTTATTAATTTGCAGAAGCTATTCTGGCCACGGTTTTCACCCGCTTTTCCACAGGAACCGTGCATTTTTCCGGGATAAAAAATAGCCTATGTTACTCTCCAGTCCCTAAACTAGATATCTATGCCAAAATCACGTCGATCCGTTGTTCCGTTGCTGCGTGAAAGAAGGACAAACCAACAAACCAATAAACCAACAAACAAACTTTCGCATTTATAATATTAGTTGGATTAGTAGGAAGTAGCATTACAGTTTTGAATTGCAAGCTCCATTTTTTTGTATTTTTTGATAACGAGATTAGCCGGTCGTTTAGCTCTGATGGTAAGCATAACGTTGGCCCATAAATAATTGCTGTGCCTCTCAGAACTTTAAAACACAAAGGCCTGCGCGGCACTGCATTGCGCTCGTTACCCTGAGACATTAGATATTAATGCCCGTTTTCTCTAATGACGAAGTAGGCTATGCGTAACTAAGTAACTCCTAATGTAAGCATAGTCCTAAATATAAACCATTAGAACACTCCCTAAAGGTTGGTGAAACGTTTTTTTGCTCTAGGCAACTCCTAAATATTTAGGCATCCGATTTAGGAGCCTCCTATGGTTGGTGAAAACGAGCACAAGTCTTAAAAGCCAAGTAATTTTACTGACTCCAAAATGACAACCAAAATTATTTCAATACAACACAAACGAATTTTCCTCAACAGATGCATTTTTGACATCCCATTCTCGGAACAACCATAATTCATTGTTAACGAATCGCTTCCATTTTCAAATGGTTTCAATGCATCGTGCAACACTAATACAGGTGTTTCATAAAATATTAAATGCAATGTCGCGTTGCGTATCGATTCAGTGGCCTACTTCAGTACAAGGTTCACGCTCGAGCTTTTGAACACATTCGTTAAGAGGAATATAACTAAACGTACAGGGATTTCAGTAAACAGTTTCGGTATTGGAAACCTTTTTGGATCAGTGTAGCTTTTTTTTTGAGCAGGAAGAAGATTCGCTCACTAATGCGCCTTAGGTATTTAGAACGCAATAAATATCATATATTTTTTATAACATTTAATACCGAAAACATTTTTAATATTTATATTATTTAGTCGTTATATAAATGCTTTAAAATTTTGCTTACAGAAACGAAAATGCTGCTCTTACTTTGCGTACTGGCTGTCTTCGCCACCGGTTCAACTCTAGAAGTTATAGTAGACAAAGGATGCCCAACGTGTGTTGTGCTAAACACTACCTGCTACAACGTCTCACACGTCTTGGACCTAGATGCACCCTTCAGAAACACAATCGTCATACACAAACTGGGGATCCTCAGATCCGAAAACATGCTGTTCTACTCCTTCGAACCTAGAATAGAAGATGACGAATACTTCAAGATTGGCTTCGTGAATCTGGAAAGCCAGAATGTAACTGGAGTGATAGCATCGCAGAAACTCATTCTTAACTTTGGCACTTTCGATATTGACCAAGACAATGGTATGATATATTTGGGAGGGAGCGATGGAATTTTCGTTTTGGATATAAATGAGAACAGGCTTTCACCCTTCAGCAGCCGAGGAGATACCATAAAGACCATATTCTTCAAAAACAATGTAAACTTCGTGAAAAATTATGATAGAGGTATAATTGTTAAAAAAGGGGATAACTTCAGGACTTTGTTAGAGGACACACCAGCTATTAAAAATTTCGTTATCAACAAATATGATGTGGTAGTCTTCATAAACAGCTACGGACTGTTTGTTGGTAAAGGAGATATCATTATCCGCCTATCACAAAACCCTTTTTTCCGAGGCTTGACCATCGATTTGGATGGAACAGTATACGCTTGGTGGATCGACGGTATTTATAAAGTACTGATAGAAAAGAACTTGGAAGATTCTAAAATTACTAGAGTAGCTATGATACCTGCTATAGGAGCTATGACCTTCGATAATGATAATAACATAGTGTTCACTTCGGAAAGGGGGTTGTATAGACTGATCCCTTCCAAGTCGGGTTGTAAAATTATAAATAATACTTAATTTTATTCTAGTTTAATAACGTTATAACACAAAGTACCTGTGATTGTAGACATTTAGCTTAGCTTGCACAAGAAAAATAATTCATTGTGGTAACAGAATAATATTATCTAAAACGCTGGCGCCTCTTTGGGGTGAGGCTCTAGGCAGAATTTAATTTCATTGTTTATATGCTGATTGCATGGTATTATTTTGTATTACAAATGCGTGCTTAGTTATTATAATTAAATAATTTAGTTTCTTAATACTTGTTTGCGTTTTATTATCTTAAATTATTGTTTTCCAAAATTATTTATTTTTTTCAAGTTGAATATTTTTTGTTAATCCAAACTACACAATATGTTCAGTCGGTATATGAAATTTTTGTCTAATATGTTCAATGGCTTTGAAATGATTACTGAACAGACAAGCATACTTTCGTTTAGTATCGATCGTCTTTAACACGCCAATCGTTTTTTATTTATCAGACGTCAAGCTATTTGGAATGGACATCTTCTTCTTTCTTTATTTCCTGGCTTCTGTGGAACGTTAGCCACAATTTCGCCAATGTCAAGTAGGTTGGAATGGACATAGAATGGCCTGAAATCTCTATGTGTGGGATTTGACATTGATGGACTTAAAAATTGTAATATCTAGTACTCCAGTATCGTAGGACGAAGATCTCAGTAGGTCAGATAATGCAGGAAATTCTAATTCACTGTCAGCTCTTCGAATTCCGGCGTGGGTGCTATCATTCACAACCGCGAGACAAATAATAAACAGCCGTGTGTCGTAATGAAGTACTAGATAGGAAGACAAACAAGCTGAACTATTACGAAGACCAACACCATTCCTCCCAACGTTATTTAAACTGTGATTTTTTCCATTTCAGACGTTTAACTAATCTCTTTTTTTACGCGATAGGATATCTTTTAACCACTACCACGCCTGATCTTAAGCGACTATGTGGTTGAAGATCGTGAATACGCTGTAAGACTTGGATTAAGACTGGCTCTCAACTTTTTTTTTTTTATGGGCCTTGCTGTTATTTTTGCGACCTTTACATCGTCACCGGAATGTTAGAGAGCGCAGAAGGCGCTCAGCCCGAAAAAAGTGTGTTTTTGGCGACTAGCGCAAGGGCACCGTACCTTACATCATCCCGAGTGACACTAGCTAGGGCAGTGGTGTTTTTTATGTAACTCTTTACATTTTTATTTGAACGGCTCACGTCGCTGGCATGTAAGTGTTGTCTTACTTTTTTTAAGTGTTGTATTCCAATTCTTTCAACCCAGTACCATTTCCAAATGTATCCGATTAACATCGGTATGTAAAATTCACCACTACCGCAATACTACTAGTACCTGAACCTGTATCTGTATCCATACATTCACCAGCACCGGTATAATACTGGTCCGTGGACCTTAGTCACCGCTTTACCCGCCATCGTCTCTGATCTAATCCAACCGCCTAGTGCGATTTACTCATAGTTTATTAGCCTTGCCCTTGCCATTAATTAGTGTTGTTACTTCTTGATAGAGGATTGTTTTATTGATGATACAATTCTTTTTATAGCCAATTGCTCACACGACGCCGACACTATGAGACTCGATGCTATTTTTGTACAAATGGTCTTTACTCATTGACTGGAGGAATAGTATGTCGATGACTTTACTAGACCTACTACCTACCTACCTAATGCAGACCGTAGACGCTTATGCAAACGTACGTTTGCTTGTCAGAGTAACAACGCTTTTACGTCAAGCGCGCATTTCGAGTATCACGAAATCCGCGCTTGACGCAAAGACATTGTTATTCTTACAAGCAAACGCAAGTTTGCATAAGCGTCTACGGTCTGCATAACAGATCAGCATTGCGGTTCAACGAGGCAGTGCCGTCAGCATGCTGGGTATGCTTCCAACTGGTAGTGGGCTAGGACATTCGAATTATCTATAGGCCTACATTGGCTTGTAAATTATCCAACTGTTGTAGCTAGGTTAGATTTAGTGTTTGTTATGTGTTAGCACAGAATATAGCTAGTTAATAAAGGCAATTGGCCAGAAGAAAAAATAGTTATTAAGTTTCATGAGCACAGTAATTTAACTGACTACTTTGCATCAAACCTGAATGTGTTCATGTACTATACTGCTTGCACATTACTGCTTGGCGGCAGACTACACGAGCAAAGATGTAGTATACACACAGACGGACACTCCATTAAGAGTTAGTTAGTCCTACCACATCTGGAATAGAACCAGCAACTGATGTTGCGTAGAAAGTCCTAAACCGCGGGGGATGTCTGTAAATGTATGGAATGTGCGTATGTGGCGTGATACCATCTGACGTATAAAATCATATGTATACGTATGAGTGTGTGTGAAGCTTATGACTATTTAGTGTGCTTGTGAAACTTCGTTAGCGGCAGTACTAACTCTTCATGCGAGTGTCCGTCTGGGTTGTAACCATCGCTTTGCTCGTGAAGTCTGCCGCCAAGCAGTAATGTGCAAGCATTACTGTGTTAATTTAAATAATTTAAATTGTTGTAGAGATGAGCAGGGTGTCCAGTGAAATTACTGGGCTTATGAGGCTTTATACCTAATGTCTCAGGGTAACGAGCGCACTGCAGTGCCACGCAGGCCTTTGTGTTTCAAAGTTCTGGGTGGCACTGCAATTGTTATGGGCCGGCGTTATGTTTACCATCAAACAAACGACCAGCTCGTCTCGTTAACAAATAAAATAAAAAAAGGTAATTTAAGAACTGACTGGACACTCTAAGCATTGCAATTTACAAATCAAAATAATACTACACCTAAAACGGCTTGATGGATTGATGTCTTTTTAACATACCCTAGTATAAAAAGCTCGTTTCACTAAGCGTCTCAAAATACTGACGCAATTCATCAAATTTCCCGAGCAAGCCCAGCATCTTCATAGTACGTAATCACTCCCTAAAGCTGAATGTTTAATCATCCCCGTACAAAGAGCATCCCTCAGTGATTATGATAAAAAAGGTTGAGCGTCCTTTTTTATGTTTTCTTCATCGACGGCGGCTATTTTATAACTTGATACAAATGGACGCCATATTTCTTTCTTAGAGTACCGAAGTGCATGCCATTTATGTGGCGATTGTTGTGTATGTTGACAGTTATAGGTACCCTAAAGGTGTGTGTTATCATAAAGACATTGATAGGTATGAGAATGGAACCCCATCACTTCCCGCTGGGACCGTAAACCAAGGCTAAGGAATATCCAGGAAATGGGCAGCTGTATTCTTCTCGGTCTGCAGGCCAAAATCTACTGCGATCACCAAGACGACTGTCAATTGTGCTGTATTATGTCAATCCTTCATTATGAATGAAGGATTCATGACGCCGATGTTCCTCCTCCTTGGAGAGGTCGATGTTCCTTCCTTCTTGGAGAGGCCGATGTTCAGCCTCTCCAAGAATGAATGAAGATGTTCGTCTCTCAGCTGATGGCGATATTTTAAGGGGTGCTGAACATGAAATGGCTAGTAGCTTCAATTGTTTTAGTCAATGCATGTGACGTAATTTTTTTTGTTCTCTACGCTTGTGAGTTAGGTGTTTTTGCAGTGTTTATAGAGCAGACAATGGATATTTTTCAGCTAATTCTTGATATTTGTATTTTTAATAAAAAACAACTCAATTGTGGGGCTCATAAAATTAATTATAATATCGCTTTTAATATCACTTCTATCTTAGAGTGTGGAACCCTGTAAGGATGGGTTAAGCGTACGGAGATACTTGGCCACTTTATTGAATTCGTCATGAATTTAGCGTTCGAAAAGATTAACGATAGATCACTATCTTACTTGATCTCATGCGGAATTAATTCTGCCGAATAAAACGTTGCATGTGCGCTGGACGCAGTGGCACGTGTGCAGTTACTGCACCTGTTTGGTGAAGCCTTTTAATGACAACTCACGCGAGGGTTACTACTATTAGGTAAATACTAAGTGGTAGGACTAATTCTTTTGCGATTGTTCGTCTGGGTTGGTACTAACGCTTCGCTTGTGAAGTCTGCCGCCAGGCCCTTATGTGCCAGCATTACTGTGTTCCGGTTTGATGAGCAAAGTAGTCAGTGCAATTACTGGGCTTATGAGATCCTATTCGCGGGCTCATTTCACGGAAATTAAAAAAATCTTTGTCGTAAAATCGGGAAAATGCCCAAAAAAACATTTCTCGCAACTAGTTTGCAAATATATATGAAAGACTTCGTTCCTAGCGCTACATTTACATTCCCTCCATCCCCTCCGTATAGGTACTTCTCGCAGCACCTACTACATATTGTCGGAGGTCCACAATAGGGCATTTGGGCGGATCATGCGAGTCACGTCCGTCGAGAAAGGAATTCATTTGTAACGAAAAAGTTGAGCGAATCGACGCCCGGGCGCGACGTGGAGCCACGAAACATATAAGCACTAGAGCAGAAATCGGACAACGTGGCCAAAGCCAAAGATATCTCTCTATTAAACACATTGAATTGTGTTAATAATAGGTTTTTTATATTTTTGGACAATGAGACGTTTGGGTCGGTTACCTGGTGGAAAGCATACTCCCAGCCCATAACAATTGCTATGCAACTCAGAACTTTGAAACACAAAGGCCTGCGCAGGACTTAAGTGCGCTCTTTACCCTGAGATGTTGGGTAGTAATTTCAAGCGTGGTGTACTTTGGCAACCCACCCGCCTGTATTGGGATTGCCATGGATTTCCAGCTGAGATGAAGCAATCTTTAGAACATGCCCTACCACCAAGGCGACGCTCCCAGTGTTACAAATGTCCATAGGCGACGGTGACCACTTATCATCAGGCTGAACGTTTGCTTGTTTGCTACTCAATTATATAAAAAAAAACCGTGCTCTATTTACATCAGGTGTTTTTCTTCGCTGTTGAATCGAAAATTCACTCCACTCCATAAACACAATTTGTTTCATGGCTCTATGTACAGTCCCATACAAAAAAGAGGTTTTGAAACATTTATAAAGTTATAGAATGTGAAATGTTGTAACTTTCTGGAGACTCCTTTCAGTTTTCAGCGGAGTTTTTATTTGACAGCATAATAATTTACAATCGAATTTTTTGCTATTGATAATAATGTACCTGATTCTAAGTGGTGCCTTACCAATGTACGAGTCAAATAACGGAAAAAAAATCGATCGTCTGATTTGTACCTGGCAAGCAGATGAAAAATTAAGAAGCAAAGTAAATAATAGCTTTTAAAACATCTTTCTGGCTATTGTAGGACCATAAAGACCTAAGGACCTAAAAAACCAAGTGTCAAGGACCACAAAATTGGAGCACATGCTATTGACCTCCATCAAGCCATAGGCCCACGCCGCTTGGTGGAGTACTCTCTCTGAGAGAGAATGCATGCGTCCCAGCTGTGGGAACGTATATAAGACCATAGTCTTTGCAACTGCAAATACCTTCTGCAAGGAACTCCTTATAGACAGATGATCTAGGATAATTGGATATTATTATTTTCACATACAACTCAAATTCTGTTTAACGTTATTGATTTCAGACGCCTGCTAATTTAGAAACCTATTACTCTGAAATTGAAATGACATAATTACAAAATGATTACACCTCGAAGCTTGCTAATGAATATGTTGAGAACGCAATACTACTAATTTGTCATCCTGTTGTCGACTTACATTATTATGAGCTTGTGAACGTCTCATGACCTAGGGTTGCCACGAGTTCGCGTCGCTCCAGACTTGTCCGGCGTATTAACCGGCTTATGGTGCCTGCATTTGTTATGGGCTGGCGTTATGCTTAGAAGTCTTAGAACATCAGTCAAACGAACAGCTACAAAAAAGTACATTGACAAATTTTAATAGAAACTTATTTTAACTTGTCTATTAGTACAAAGGGTCTTATCACTTAAAGCGATTATCATAAAAATCATACAAATAAATAAAATTCTGTTTGTAATATCAAAATAACAGCTTTTTACTAAATGCATATGAAAGTATATAAGGTGCCTACAACAAAAACACAATTTAAAAAATGAATATGGTAACCCTACTCGTGACGTCATTAGTCTTCGGCTTTTGAACGCATTCAAGGATTAATTTATTATCCGCTCAAAACTTTATGAGATGTGTAGACGCCCACGTACGGATGAAACACGCGCCCGTCTTTATATAGGTATACTTGCAGAGGTAATAAATAAGTAATAGATAGAAGGAGACAAGAAGTACTTTATCCAGTCGAGCACTAGAAAATACCTCAACTCCTGTACTTGTTCTATTAGTAGAACAACCTACATTTTTTTCTTAATTGTTCTATTGGTAGAACAAATAGTAGAACAGATCGTAACTACCCCTATCTTTTTTATGTTATTTGGTAACGAGACTAGCTGGTCGTTTACCTGATGGTAAGCATAACGCCGGTTCATAACAATTGCAGTGCCACTCAGAACTTTGAAACACAAAGGCCTGCGCTACACTGCAGTGCGCTGCACTGCTTTGCGCAGGCGTAAATAAACCAGCGTTACGTTAGCGTTTATTGTGTTAAACTTAAGACTCTATTGAGTCTTAAGTTTAACACAATAAACGCTAACGTTGCTTGTGAAAGACTCGCCGTAAGCAGAAACAATTTGCCTTAGCGAAGCTAGCAACTTGCATAATTTCGTTTCACGTGTAGCGGCTCTACGACTACTAATCGCAGAGTAAATTCGCTACGGGAAAGCCTGAGGGAATGCAAGTTCTGGTTTACAAGGTATACGGGATGCAACGTGGTGGTATTGCATTTTCCAGTGCTTGTTTTGTTAGCTACCACTCAGTTGAGAATCTGTCGCTAATCATTTCAGAGTGCTTTGGTACCTGCAATTAAAAGCTAGTGTCGGTATCTTTCATTCGCGCAAATACAACCGTGCGCGGTTTGTTCTAAAACTACGAGAGGAATGTACGAATTCAACTGTGATTCGGGTAGACGAATGTTGCAGAGGCCCGCTGTTAGAGTTATTTATTTTAACTTTCATGAGTGCTCCTTTGGGGCCTATTTGAATAAAGCATTTTGAATTTGAATTTGAATTGAGCCTGAGGCCCAAGCACACTAAACCACAATGGTCATAAAAAACAAAATTAAAAATTTTGAAAAAACCCACGACGTATGTATACGTAATCGAAAAAGAATTAAATAATTTTCTTGCAAAACCCCCGACTAAAAGGGAAAGTAACGAAAGATAAGTTAAACCCAAGAAAATCCTCCGGGGCTGCAGTTGCTTGGCTTGAAATTATCTGAAATTTTACAGTTTTATGAGTTTTTGACTAAATGAAATTACGTTAGGTAGGTACGTAATTAATGTTGTCTATTTAGATATAAATTGCTGCATCTCTCAACAGCTTTTCTGTACTACTTCATTTTAACTGAAATTGGGAACACAGATGGCATTGGCAGCCCCCGACGGATTTCCTTGGGTTTAACTTATCTTTCGTTACTTTCCCTTTTAGTCGGTGGTTTTGCAAGAAAATTATTTAATTCTTTTTCGGTTTTTTCAAAATTTTTAATTTTGTTTTTTATTTTAAAATTTTTAGAGAAAATCTTCTTTACTGTCTATGACCTGAGCTCACCTACTTCTAAGCAAACGTTTTAAAATTCAAAACTCAAAGTGTCAGGCTATTAACATTTTTTACAGCGCCCCCTGGCGAGTTTATGCCATAACTTGTATCTAAGAACCATCGCCGATGAATCACAAACCCTTTGTAGAAAACCGTATCTAAATCGGTCAAACCGTTCTAGAGATAAACGGGAACATTCATATTAACGAAAAACATTTTTACAGCGCCCCCTAGCGAGTTTATGCCATAACATGTATCTAAGAACCATCGCTGATGTGTCACAAACCCTATGCAGGAAACCGTATCTAAATCGGTCAAACCGTTCTGGAGATAAATGGGAACATTCAAGTGTGCACACACTAACAAACAAACAACCTCTCACCCTAAACGCATATACCGTCTCCGTTCCGTCGTGGGTAAAAATAGTAATGGTTTGCGATCATTGTGACGACAAATGACACCTTTAGTAACGCGCTAGCCACAATGGTGCCCAGCCATCACCATTACGCTAATTTAGCAGTTTGGTAAATCATTATGATATCAATTTCCCTCCAGCAATAACAAGATATTTGACACATATGACATTACCGACTGTTGGCAAAAATTGCAGTTGTGATAGATAATGACGCCACTGCCATCACAATTTCAGTTGTTTAGCTTGCTTGGCCCCCAGTTAGTGTGTTCTTCAAAAACCTCGCTTGCATTCCGAGAAAAACAAAAACAACTGTTCAGCAATTTCTCATTATTGTCGTGTTAAAAATTGTCGAAAAGAGCCGATTGACGTATTCTTTTTTTTAGATATGAAGCGATAACCGAGCTAATTGGTGAAAATGGTATTTTTACCGCTACTCAACCTTTTCTAATCTGTGTTTTCAATTTTGTTCGACAGACTACACGAAGATAAAATCCCTTCAAGATGCCAGTTGTTTACGATCCCTAATGCGACCGCGACTTCTTACAACACCGAGGTTTTCCACAACACTTCCCCCTGCTAATGTTGTGATTTTCCTTCTCACTTTCCATTAATTGTGACAGAGGGCGCACCGAGTGGCGCGGCTGAATTACAGATTCTTTGCAGTAATTTATGTTGCAATTTACTTGCGTTTCTCTTTTTGCTTTTAGAGTTCTTTGATTAAAGAAAACTCCTGCGGGTGTTGCTTTACAAGGTTGAATACAATTCTTTTAACTAAGTGAAATATTTTTTTTTTTTTTTTTTATGTTATTGGGCAACGAGACGAGCTGGTCGTTTGCCTGATGGTAAGCATAACGCCGGCCCATAACGATTGCAGTGCCACCCAGAACTTTGAAACACAAAGGCCTGCGCGGCACTGCAGGGCGCTCGTTACCCTGAGACATTAGATATTAAGTCTCATGAGCCCAGTAATTTCACTGGAAACTCTGCTCATCAAACCGGAACACAGTAATGCTTGCACACTACTGCTTGGCGGCAGACTTCACGAGCAAAGCGGTGGTAACAACCCAGACGGACACTCGCAGAAAAGTTAGTCCTCCCACAAAGTGAAATATATTGCGCGGTCTGTCTCTAAACGCTTTATCTTATCTTATCTACTTACTGTCTTATCTATTGGTAAGCGACAATGAGGTCGACGAACAACCTTAATAAAACTTTAATCGTGTTACCACAAAAAAACACTTTTAGACCCCTGTCTACCTACACCAGTGTCTAAAGATAAACGTTTAAAACAATTAAAAATGTCACAACAGAAGGAGTTAGACAACGGTTAGACAACTTGAATCAAGGTTTGTGGATGCTTATATTTAAATACATGTCTAAGGCATTTTTAAGACTTAGACGCTGTTTAACACATGTTTGAATCGGTATGGTCTCAATTTTAAAGTTTTCTAACTCAATTCTGTTGTGGATATTTCTAATCATTTTACTTGTGAAAGTAAGTTGTGTTTAACCTTTAGACACTGTCTAGCTAAACAGGCGTTTAAATGTTGTTTTTTTGTGGTAAGAGGGTCAAAACATTATCGTCGTTTTAGAGCGAATGTGATAAATCCGCACATAGCTTGATGTAAGTCATTGGTGCAGGCCGAGTCGAGATTCGAACTATGGTACGTCAAGTTGAAAGTCGCACAAGTTCCCGCTCGGCCATAGGCTTAGGATGTGCCGAAAAATTCCTAATAAGTCTATGTGGTCGGCCACACTCGCTTTAACAGTTTACATCGCTTATAAATCACATTATTTTAAGGGCAGGATACGACGCGCCGCTTTCTCGCTCGCGCATCTCAAAATTTTTGAAGATCTCCATTCGATTTTCACTATTTTTATATAATTATGAAAAATCGCTTTCGGTGAAGTTACTGACAATAACATTTTAAGTTTGCACATAATAGTTGTATTTCTTGAAAAAAAACGCAATTTTATACAAAAAAATTAAAATACGACTCATACATATAACCTCAACGGGACTCTTGACCCTTTAATTCTCTCAAACCTAGCTGTTTCAGTGATCTCACGTTTCCGTTTTTGTTTTCCCATTTTCCCCCATTACATCCAATTTCTCTATGGCAGTTTGTTTTTTATTGTCTGTGGAATGTTGTTTTTGTTTTGTCAAGTCATATTTCGCACTTTTCGCTTTTTTTGTTCCCGTTACGCTGTCCAGTTTGCAAGTACCTAATAAATGTGGTTGATTTAGGAACTTTTTTGTACGTGTGTAGTGTTTTCAGGCAGATTTTTTAAATTTAACTGTCTTTGTAGGGTTTGAGGTTTTTATCTTTACACTTATACTCGTATTATGCAAAACAATTTAATTTTAGATTAAGTATTTTCTTATTAAAACGTAGCACGCTCGCCAGTGCAGGATTAGACTTATTAGGTGCCATAGGCGGCCGATTTTCAACTTGACGGACCACCCTCAAGTTGAAACTAACTACCAAGTTAGCCAGGCGAGTTCTACTACCATGCATTGGTTGCATAATAGTGTTTTCTTTCACCGAAAAATCAAACTAAATTGAGATTGGATTCGAACCAACTCCCTATCAGATCAGCAGCCATTATGACTACCATCTACGCCATTATCGCTTCGCTTATTAAATTTATCTCGAATGAAGTTGATGGACTCTTACTAGTCCCATAAATAATAATTCATTAGTTAAAATTACAATAATACATTTGTAATAATCTCTAAATCTCGCGTTTGCACCACACGTTAAATACAAAGGGAATTCTGGGCAAATTAATATACGAATTGAAAATTTTAATTGATTTTCAAGCAGGTGCGAACTTCCTGCGGTATTGAAACAATAGTATAAACACCTCGGTACAGTGTTTTTACTAATCCAGACTAAGTAATTAATAGCTCAAACTTCTGTGAAGAGTTCAACTTCCGATACGGGAAAATCACAAACAAAAATATATGTAATTAAAAGCCGCGCAGGTATTGGTTGTGTCTGAGTAAGGTTTTGATGTAAGAAATGCGCGCTCATAAAGCTGGTCTTGTCTATGGTGGTAGAGTTTTTAAACGAAACTGTAACCACAAGCAAGGACAATTTGTGAACAAATTGTGAAGTTTACCCATTTATAATGTATTTATATATACAATTGCGGCGAAAACGTACACACGTAATAACGTACTATAAAACTAGGAATTTCCACTCATAACTTAATCACCAAGTAGCACCCCCACTACAAGGAAAGGAGATTATTAATTATATTTGGACCATAACTCACGAGTTTGTCAAACAGACAAACGGTCGCGTGTAATTAAATCCACATATTAGCGCGGTAGGAAACCGGGCCGTTATTTATGTGTAGAGTTTTGATCATGTAACGATTAATTTAAAATAAATTGGTGTGAATCGCAAGGGATAGTTCTTTTTTACAGGTTTTATTTAACTTGCAATGTTTGTATGTGTGTTTGTTTGTTGAGCACAAATCTTGCAAGCTAAATTTGACCATGTTCGAATGAGCCGAAATTTTACATACATATGTAAATCGGAAGACAATGATATATGATGTCACAGAACAGGTCTGGTGATGGAGTCGGAAGGTAACGACGTCACCACCCCCAGCTCCATCATCTGGCCTCTGGAACGTTCTCTAGGATCAGGGTAGGTACTTGTAAAAACAAGTCAAAGGACCCCAAACTCGATGGGGTTACATCGTTTCGCTATAGAGTTCCTGTACCGGCTCCAACATCAGAACGGCTCTGTGACATCATTACTGCATTGTCATTCAATTTCAGACGTATGCAAAAATTTGGGCTCAATAGAATACGGGATAGTGGGGTACATTTAGCTTGCAAGATTTCATCGAGTCGAGTTTCTTGCCCTTCTTAGTATTATTATAATTATATTCTGTGCCCTTCTTGATCGCCCTATATCAATTTGGAACGGGCACGGTGAGTTTCTGGTAAGTTCGTTGGCTTTGAGCACAGATTCGGCCTGTTGACGTCTTTGTCATTTAGTATGTTCTAGCTAAAGTCAGCATTAGTGATTGAGGTTATAGTGATACGCTGTTAAAAGACAAGGCAAGTTAAATAAAATCTTGTATTCGATGCCGACAGTACATATTCAGCATTCAAAGCACAGATTTGATTCAAAGAGTATAGTCCAATCCGGTCCAAGGCTCCTCTGAAAGCACCCGATGCATGTAGATCAATACCCGCTGTAAGCAGCAAACGAGCGCTTACCACAGGGCTGCTCGGAGCCTCGCAAATTTGCACCCATTATCCACGATACGGGATTTGCTACGGCTCCGGGGTACCAAATCCCGGCATTTAGGGATTTCAAGCTAGCAAATCTCGTATTTGTTTGTTTTGGATATACGTTTTCGACTTAATTACGAGCGAGTTGATTAACTGAGAGAGGGTGTAGTCTCCCGTCTAATTGAGGGCTTCCGTGGACGTAGAAACTATTCCTAATCTGCGTCCGTGGTGCTTGGTAAAGGCTTAAAGTGAGTCTTTCAGGAAGAGACTCGCTTTTGAGGCGAGAACAACTTATACAAGTCATAAAAGTATGACTGAGTGTGTGTGTCACAAAATTATCGCAACTCGGTGTAGGGCACGTTTATAACCAGCGCTGATCGTCCGCTGGAACTGTTAAGTAGACGAGCAAGTGTGGCCGAGAGGAAACTCGTGCTAGATTTAAACTGTTGTAGAGTTCGAATCCCAGCTCAGCCTTGCACCAATAACTTGAACAAAGCTATGAGTGGATCGTGAGGAAATCCAACACGTATTCAAGAACTAAAAAATTAAGGATATGTGACATTTAGCAAGCCGCACTGGACCCACCAGGTTGGATTCTGTCCCATACTCTTCTTCTGAGAGAAGGCCAGTGTCCAAGTAGCAGTACCGTTACTAGCCGTTTGTGTGCCCTGTGCGAGCGTTTATAACTACGCCCTAATGTTCTAACCTAACCCGGATCTGGTAATTTCTGCTCCCTGTGCCTGTGGTTCCATATTGGTTACTATTGTTAGTCGGGACACCAGACAAATAGGAAAGTAGTAGATATGCTTGTTGTACACGTTGTGACGTCTCGTTGTTCCCTCACAGGGACAGAGCCTATAGGCCCGTATACGGGAACAACGGGAACCCACACGGGAATTCTCATACGTGGGTTTATTTATACGCAACGAGTTATTGTTTAAGAAGTCCACCATCGTTCGACATATCTGTTTGGTGATTGATAATCGCTGCAAAACCCCGCAAATGAGATAGTATGGTCAGACACTTTAAGACCGCAAAAAAGGATTACAAACTAATATATACGCTGCCAGTCTTTGATTCCTCGTTTAGATCATGAATAATTCAGTGCACCCTTCAACGAGGCTCGTTTTTACCAACTTTTTATCTTCCAAATTGATAATGAAAGATTCAAAGATACTAAGGTTAAATAGAATTAGAGCCGAGGTTCGTTAGCGAAACCAAAACCGAATATTTTTGTGAATGTAAATAATGAAAATGAGCCTTCTAAGACTTACAATGTTTGAGAAAAAATATTTTTATGGAATAAAAATTAGCTCTAAAAAGGTACTAATATACTTTTTGTTAGGTAATCCGTACTACAAATGCAAAAGTGTGTTTAGTGGCGTGTTGGTTTGTTGGTGGTCCTTTCAAGCAGCAACGGAGCAACGGGTCGACGTGACTTTTTATCCCGCAAAAAGCACGGTTCTTGTGAAAATCCCTACGCAGGTGAAACCACGGATAGCAGCTAGTTTATAAAAAAGGATTTTGTGTTTCAAAGTTCTGAGTGGCACTGCAATTGTTATGGGCCAGCGTTATGCTTACCATCAGGCAAACAACAATCCCGTCTCGATATCAAAAAAGAAAAAAATGTTTATATGTAGTTAACACACTTCCACCTCCTAGCTCCATCATCAGAACCAACTCCAAGTGCCATCTATTGGACTCGTCAAAACGAATTCATAGCAGCCCAAACTCGCAGCGTTTAGTCGTAGCCACTGAAGAGTTCCATCTCATCGCCTCCATCATCAGATCAGCCGCATTATACCATGTTATAGTATTTCGTCCAAAGTACATCATCATCAGCCGGAAGACGTCCACACGACACATGCATGCAAACACACCTTCACAAAAGACACGACGCGCGACGTTAAATTACCTTAAAATCTCGCTTCACATACGCGAATATTCTTTCAAAGTAATTTCACCAGGGTACATGAAAATTGGAAAAAATGAAATCACAATTTGATGGGCACAGAGTACCGTCATCGGAACAGAATTCGCAGTTATGTTAAAAGCTTGGCAGTAAATGAGCGTATTCATGTAGAACAGGGCGAAGTTTACTAACACACAAGTGTTTCTCACAAGTTGCAACAGCGCCCAAATATCAGAAACTCATACCATATTTTACCTAAATGGTAAATATCCCGTTGTAGTGATAATTTTCGATTATAATGATAATTTACGTGTGCTTTTCACAAGTGGTGTAAAGCCTTGAGGAATCGTAATTGTTATGTTAGGCTTGAAAAAAAAATAAGGAGTGTTCGCATTTAGAATATTATATTGTAGGAGGAAGTAGGATTGTAAAGTAACTATATGATTTCGATTGTGTTATTATTTAGTAGGTTCAAATTCTTATGAAAAAAAAACACTAGTCATACTCTTTCAATAAGATATGTACTTATGCGTTAAAAATGAAAAATAATCAAAGTTCTTTATTTCGGACAACACACTATCCCCATAGTTAATAAAATGATTAAATTAAAAGCAGAAAAAATAGTATCAAAATACAAAAAACACTTTGCGCAGATGACAATTATAATACAAAAAAAAAAAAAATTAGCAGATTGTATAATTAATGACCCTAAACAGAGCCACCTGAAGTTGTAAGTTTGAACCACAAGTCCCCGCCTCATACGGTGTAGTGCAGTTACAAATATCGGCCTTATGTATCGACGACATAATGCGATTTTAATGCGCCACTATGCGGTCGCGTTGCGGGCAAATGTTCGGGGTGTTACTAACTTGTTTACGATGGAAGTCAGTGAGTTGTGGATGAGATTAACCCCGGAGTGGTTCTGGAGATTTTTGGCGTCACTCATTCGCATTTTAGTACCTTATTCAGAGTTAAATTTTGCAAGGAAAAATATATTATTGCTGAAGTTACGTTTCACGACACCGACGTTTCGTTGAAAACACAAACGGCTCCTAATATTAAGACTACTTTTTTAAAAGAACACAACTTTGTGGTGTAGGTCTTTCTTTGTGATAATTTATTTATGCCATGTAGTATTACGTGTAGATAGTCAAATTGAAAACGAACTCATGATAATGAAAGCCGATCCGTATTAGATCTCAAAAAATTGTTAGTGGGAGGACTAACTCTTCTGCGAGTGTCCGTCTGGGTTGTTACCACGGCTTTGCTCGTGAAGTCTGCCGCCAAGCAGTAGTGTGCAAGCATTACTGTGTTCCGGTTTGATGAGCAGAGTATCCAGTGAAATTACTGGGCTTATGAGACTTAATACCTAATGTCTCAGGGTAACGAGCACATTGCAGTGCCGCGCAGGCCTTTGTGTTTCAAAGTTCTGGATGGCACTGCAATTGTTATGGGCCGGCGTTATGCTTACCATCAGGCAAACGACCAGCTTGTCTCGTTACCTAATAACATAAAAATAATAATAACAGCATTGTCCTTTGTTACAATAAAATAAGTCACATACGATTTTTAGTCTGTGCCCATTTTTACTTTTTCTTTATGATCTGCGGTGTAAAAAAAAGTTCTCTCTCTCTTCGTTCCGCCATTGCCTATGTAAGTGTGCCTAACTTGAAATAAAAGAAATAACCATATAAAAACAGATTTTTAATGTTCTCACGAACATTATTGGTGCCGAAACAAATAAAAGAACAAGTTTATTTTGCATTTCCCACAAAATTGGAGCAATTTGCAAGTTTTACAAGATAACCTACAATGGCTACTGCGCAGGTTCACGTGGCGGGCGATGAAGCCAAGCAAATCAAACGATTAAAGGCCCAGATAAGCCAATTTAAAGGCCAAATAACTCGCGCAAACAAATTCGCTTTGGAGCAGCAGGAACAAGTGCTTCTTGACGAGGAATCCATCAAAATGAGAGTCAAAATGCTGCATGAATCGCTAATCGCTTACAGAGATATACATTTAAATCTGCAAGTGCTGCAGGACGACTGTGATGACGAAAGTTTAGAGCAAGATGATGTCGAGGAGCAATGCTTAAAAGTGATGGCCGCGTTGCAGAATATTGCGTCATCTTCATCTTCGCTCAACTCGAGCGCTGCCGTCGATGGGAAGCCGCAGGGTGCAAGCATGATTGATCACAAATTACCACAAATGGAAATTCCAACTTTTGACGGAAAGGAAATAGTCCACTTCAAGACATTCTACGACATGTTCCTGGCAATAATCGACAGCAACAAAAGCATAGCCGCAGTACAGAAGCTATTTTACCTGAGAAAATATTTAAAAGGAGATGCCCTGGTATTGATTGAAGGCTTACCACTAATTAACGAGTCGTATCCCCAAGCTTTAAAACTGTTAACAGATAGGTATGACAATAAGTACATTTTAATAACCCATCATTTAAATATATTGTTAGACTTACAACCAATCACAAAGGGTACATCTAAAAACTTAAGACATCTTGTTTCCCAAGCACGCCAACAATTAGGAGCTCTTCAAGGTCTAGGTCAAAAGGTGGAACATTGGGACATGGTCATTGTTGCTATACTAATGAGAAAGCTTGATACTTTCTCTTGTCGAGCATATTTCACAGAGCGAGATCCATCGGTGCTGCCAACCCTTCATGATTTCTTCGAGTTCGTGGAGAAAAGAGCACTGAGCTTCGAAGAAAGTCAACACTCCGAGGGTAAGTCTCTTTCTTTCTCTAAAATACAAACCCGTGTTACAAATCAGACCAGTGTTTCTCCGGTGACTTGTAAATTTTGTCAAGCCACTGACCACAAGCTATATCTGTGTAAAAAATTTCAAATGCTAAGTGTTTATGATAAATTAGACTTTGTAGACAAAAACAAATTATGCAAAATTTGCCTAAATTTACACAGCAATAAATGCAAGTTTTTCTTTAAATGTGGAGTTTGCAAAGATAAAACACATCACACTTTATTGCATAAAGAAGAAAATAAGGAAATATGTTGTCACAATAGCACCTCCTCTGCGGAAATGGTACTGCTGCCTACCATCAAGGTCAAATTTCATGCTCAAGATGGGTCTACTCTCATTGCCAAGGGACTTTTAGACAGTGGGAGTCAATCTTCTTTTATAACCTCCGATTTAATGTGCAAGTTAGGTTTACCTACATTCAAACATGAGGTCAAAGTATCAGCCTTAGGTCAAAAGGAAAAATTAATCACCAAGGCTGCAAATATTATGTTAAATTCATTGCACGATGATTATAATTGCAATGCATTATTCTCAGTGGTAGACAATATAACCTCCTTTCTACCACAGAGCAAGTTCAATATTAAAAATATTAAAATTCCAGACAATATAAAACTAGCTGACAATGACTTCAATATTCCAAGCCAAATCTCCTTCATGCTGTCATCTGAAGTATTTTTTAAAATCATGCTGCCAGACAAAATTGAGCTGTGTGGTGGAGATTTGTGCTTATTATGTACCAAGTTTGGCTATGTACTATCCCGGGATTATATTCTCTTTGGTACTATCTGGCAAGGTAACAAGAGACAACATAACACTCTCTTGTATACAAAATACAAATGTTGTTTTGCATGCTCTAACCAATAAAAATGAAGAAGTGGACTGCCTCCTTCAAAAATTTTGGGACGACCAACACATTCCTGAAATAAAGAAGGAGGAAACAGCAAAGCTTGATATAAGTGAAGCCGAATTTAAAAACTCGGTACAGTTAATTAATAATAGATTTCAAGTTAGGCTGCCACTCAAGATACCTATAGAAAAATTAAAATTAGGCGATTCATTTACAGTAGCGGTGCAACGATTAAACAACTTAACAAAGCGATTTAGCAAGGATCCTGAATTAAAAAGGTCCTATTCTGAATTTATTAAAGAATACATAGATTTAGGTCATGCAAAGGTTGTAGATATGAACTCAACAACAATACCTTTGGATCAGTGGTATTTTATGCCTCATCACCCAGTTATTCGAGAGGACCATCAAACAACAAAGCTTAGAGTTGTATTTGATGCAAGTGCAAAAACTAAGTCAAATTTAAGTCTAAATGAGGTACTGCATAATGGGCCAGTCGTGCAAAAGAGTCTGTTTGACATCCTTGTACTATTCCGATCCTATGAATACATTGCTCTTTGTGACATTCGTCAAATGTATAGGCAAATTAATACTGAACCCTCACAAAATCATTTGCAGAATATACTTTGGAGGGAAAATATTAATGAACCCTTACTATGTTTACAGCTCCAAACTGTATCCTACGGAATGACAAGTTCAAGCTTCTTGGCAACACGATGCCTTGTGGAGTTGGCGCAGAGGTATGGTGATCAGTATCCATTGGCAGGTAAGGTGTTAACCACTAACACCTATATTGATGACTGCATTTTTGGAGCTCAAAGCATCCAGGAATTAATTCAGGTATGTAACCAGTTAATTAATTTATTGAAGCTAGGAAGCTTTGAGCTGCACAAGTGGTGCTCAAACAATCACCAAGTTTTGGCCAATGTTCCACAAAACAAAAAGGTATTTAGCAAAGACCATGAATTTGAGAATAAAAATAATGCAGTTTTAAAAGCTTTAGGCTTACATTTGGATATTTGCAAGGATAATTTCAGAATTTCTAAACCAGAGGGTGATTTACCCAAAGAATGGACAAAGCGAACTGTCTTAAGTTGTATAGGTACCTTTTTTGACCCATTAGGTCTAGCTGGGCCCATTGTAACAAGAGCTAAAGAGTTCATACAAAAATTATGGAGAGAAAAACTAGAATGGGACTGCCCATTGAGTAATGAATTGTTATTGTCTTGGAACAAATTCTTTTGTGATTTAATGCATATGGAGGCTATATCGGTAAATAGAAACTTAAAAATGTGTAATGCAGATTATGTAGACCTTATAGGCTATTGTGACGCATCAAGTATTTCCTTTGGTGGATGCATCTATATTAGGGCCATTCATGGAAAGGATGTGCATGTGTCCTTAGTTTGCAGTAAATCAAGAATAGCTCCCCTCAATGCTAAATTAACAATACCTAGGCTAGAGCTCAATGGTGCAGTACTTCTCTCAAAACTTATGCATAAAGTAATGTCTATATTCGAACATGTTAATTTTAGACACAAATACTTATTTACTGACTCACAAATTGTATTATGCTGGCTAAAGGCTGTAAAAAATCCATCATATATACAAAACAGAGTGAATATTGTCAATGAATTAACTAATGAATGTAATTGGTATCATGTTAATGGTACAAACAATCCTGCTGATTGTTTATCAAGAGGTTTAAATCCTACTCAATTGGCCTCTCATAATATATGGTGGCATGGGCCACAAGAGCTCCATAATTTAAATTTCATTCCTAATGAAGTAAACTTAAATAAAGTATTAATAGAACCTGAAACTGTGCAACTTAAAAATGTCAATTGTGTCACACAGCAAGAGCTGTTGCCAATTTCTAATATATCTTCTATTGTTAGACTTCAACGTGTATATGCATATGTATTCAGATTTATAAAAAATTGTAAAACATGTAAAAAGGAACGGAGTTTAAAAAACTTAACTGTTTCTGAAATAAATGATTCTATGTCATATTTAATCAAACATATTCAGGCTCTGCATTTTCCTGAAGAACTAAAATGTATTCAAAGGCAAAGGGCCATAAAAACTAACCTGAAAAATGTAAATCCCTTTCTTGATCATTTGAGAATAATGAGAGTAACTGGAAGGCTTGAAAATGCTAATTTACCCTATAATCAAAGGCATCCTATTATCTTGCCTAATAAATGCCATTTCACTGCTCTTATTATTCGAAATGAGCACTTATGTCAATTACATGGGGGATTAAAATTGACACATTCTAGTTTGATGCAAAGATATTATATTGTAAGTGCTGTGAGAGAGATAAAGAAGGTGTTACATAAATGTACCATTTGCTTTAAATTTAGAGCTGAAAAGGCTAGTCAATTAATGGGGTCATTGCCTTCCTCTCGCGTCACCAAGGACAAGGTTTTCAACAAGGTCGGGATTGATTATTGTGGACCATTCCAAATTAAACAGTCTACTTTGCGTAGATCTGTAACAAGTAAAGCCTATGTTTTAGTAATAGTTTGTTTTGTGACTAAATGCATACATTTAGAGCTGGTATCCGACTTAACAACTGACTGTTTTCTAGCAGCTTTCAAACGTTTCTGTTACAGACGAGGAGTCCCAGCTTTAGTGTATTGTGATAATGCTTCTACATTCAAGGGTGCCAATAATCAATTGCGACAAATATATTTATTAAATAAAAATAAACAGCATCAAGATAATGTAATAGATTATTGTACAACTAAAGGTATTGAATTTAAATTTATTCCTTCATACTCTCCAACCTTTGGAGGCCTTTGGGAGGCTTCAGTAAAGCTTTTTAAACACCATTTTAAACGAGTTGTAGGCAATATTTGTCTAACCTATGAACAATTCTACACAGTAATGGTGCAGATTGAAGGAATATTAAATTCAAGACCTATAACACAATTGTCAAGTGATGTTAATGATATGTCATTCTTATCACCGGCCCATTTTTTGTGTGGAGCCCCAATAAACTCAATTCCTGAGCAAGTTTTGACCTCAAGTAACATTAACACTTTAAAATTTTGGAAAAAATGTACTAAAATTCAACAAGATTTTTGGAATGTTTGGCACAAAAATTATTTGTCACAGCTGTTAGGACGCTCTAAATGGCAACATGTGTCTCCAAATATTCCTGTTGGTAGCCTTGTTTTATTACTTGGTGAAAAATTATTGTCACCATTACAATGGCCGCTAGCTAGGGTTGTAAAAGTATATCCTGGGATTGACGGTCAAGTGAGAGTGTTAGAGGTCAGGACTGGTACAGGTATTCATAAGAGAGCCATCAATAAAGTGGCAATGTTACCTATTTTTGATAGTTAAAATTTAAATTATTCAATGTAGAGTTTTGTTATTTCTTTCAATGGTAGAGTCGCCTTTTATTCAATATTAATGTAGAGTCATATTCCTAACAATGTTTAAGTAGGGCAAATTTTTAGTTTTAAAGTTAAATAAAAGTAGTTTTTTTTTGTTGTTTATCATAATGGCGCTCGTCAATTTATGTTACAATAAAATAAGTCACATACGATTTTTAGTCTGTGCCCATTTTTACTTTTTCTTTATGATCTGCGGTGTAAAAAAAAGTTCTCTCTCTCTTCGTTCCACCATTGCCTATGTAAGTGTGCCTAACTTGAAATAAAAGAAATAACCATATAAAAACAGATTTTTAATGTTCTCACGAACACCCTTACTAAAACATTTATTACTTTCAATAAATCTGAAAAATGAAATAAAGCTCATTCCTGCATCGACAAGCTCGCCTTGTTGAATCAACACAGTAACGACGAGCTGTTGAAATATATAGTTACGTGTGATGAAAAAAGGTTTTTTACGATCACCGCAGACTCACAACGTTATAGCCAGCAAGGCGGCGTATTACCGTAATTATTGGACAACGAGAAGAATTGGTCGATAGCCGAATGGTTAGCATAACGCAGGCTCATAACAATTGCACTGCAGTGCGCTCGTTACTCTGAGACATGAGGTATTAAGTCTCATAAGACCAGTAATTTCACTGGCTACTCTGCTCCTCAAATCGGAACACAGTAGTGCATGTACATTTCTGCTTGGCGGCAGAATTCACGAGTAGAGCGGTGGTACCAACCCAGACGGACACTCGCAGAAGAGTTAGTTATACGACCTAGTAAATGTAACTTAGTGTTTAGTAAGTATATAATATTATTTAGTGTGTCAATAAGAATTTAAAGTTGTTATTGTCTTATTTGAATACATTTTACACTTAAAAAGGAGTAACTGTTCCTCGCGTTTCACACTGCAACATTTATTTCAATTCGAGTTTTTATTCAAATTCAAATTCAAAAGTCTTTATTCAAATAGGCCCCAAAGGAGCACATATGAAAGTTAAAATGACTCTAACAGCCGGCCTCTGCAAAATTCATCTACCCGAATCACAGACTAAAACTAATGCTGTCTTTATCTCGAAAGCTATTTGATCATTAAATTGGTAACATCCCAATAGGCAGTACAATCCCGTCATCCCTCATGTAACCAAGGCCGTAATGAATGGAGTTATTGTTTGGGTATTGTGCGGCCATCTCTTGCACAGCTTCCCTGAGTGGCTTTCAAGATATTTCCTTTTTGGGCGATGTGAAGTGGTTTTGCAATGATTAGCGGAAAAATGGGTATTTTCAGACAGCAGGTACAAAAACTCAATGAAAAGCCAAGACTGTAAGTGCAGTCTTAAAAATGTTTTGCTGGAAGGGAGTTTTTATTACATAGACCATAGTTTATATTATGTTTAGTTATATATGTTTTTTTAGTTCTTATTCATTATGTACTATTGATTTAATTTATTTTTTTAATTCAATTTGATAACGAGACAAGCTGGTCTTTTGGTTAATGGTAAACACAATAATGCCAGCCCATAACAATTGCAGTGCCACTCAGAACTTTGAAACACAAAGACCCGCGCGGCACTGCAGTGTGCTCGTTACCCTGAGACATAGGTAAAAAAAGTCAAACGTCTGAGGTATCAATTCTTATAAGCCCAGTAATTTCAGTAGCTACTCTGTTCATCATATCGGAACACAATAATACTTGCACATTACTGCTTGGCGGCAGACTTCACGAGCAAAGCGGTGGTACCAACCGGACATTCGCAGAAGAGTGTCCTACCACCTAGTGAATTATAATCGCAATGTATTGAAATGCAACCACTCAGCGGCGAGTTGACAACTTTATAAAAAGCCGTTTTATGTTAACAGTTTTTCGTTATAGCGTCTGTCAGTATGTATCATCATATTTTATCCCAGCAGGGGAGGCACGTAAATAAATCAAGGTATAGAAAGCAATGGCGCTGTGTGCTAATGACGTTTTTAAATGGCAACCCTAAACAAACGACGGCACGCCCTATTCGTGCGCCACAGTGAACACAGTACTACTGTTTTATGATTAGAGAAAAATGAAGTGCTTGTTCGCATATGTTATGTTGCCATAACAATAATAACGGTACCATCCAGAGGTTAAACCAAAATTCAAGTCTCGTGCTCCAAAATTGGGAATCTATTAGTAGTCCCAATAGATTCGCTATTTTGAGATAAGTACATATTCAATTTGAGGGCATCAGCTGGGTGGCTAAAAATTTAAATCCTAGAGATGGAAGAAAACAGTTGAATGTGGGTCATGATTCCATTGTGAAAGCCTTAAATTTAAAGTACCTAATAACTACTTCCCTTCTAAGTTTTAAGGGATACGTTCCAAAAAGCCTGATAAAAAAAGAAAAGAGAAGAAAACAATTTTGATTTACAAGTGCACATTGACACAAACAAAAACAGGTAAACGGATAGGTCTTCACTCAGCATGATCTACTGTAACAGAGTCAAAATTTTGCAACAACTGCTTGCTTCTTTTTTAATCTTTACCCAATAACTAATTTTCTCGTGCTAAGTTTTCTTACTGTTTCGTTCAAGCCGTGCCACGCGGTAAATGCTATGGAATTAAACGGTGCATCCAAAGAACCCTTTTGCGTGGAGTCTACCTACGGTACCATAACTTCGACCATCTTTTGTCTTAGTGTGGGATTGTGATAGTCTTATACATATTAACATTTGATAAATTAATTATTTTCGTTTTCCTGAAAATATACAGATACGTTTGGTATGTAACACTTTTTTTATTTGTAGTTAACAGGTTCACGTTTGAATGCAATCTCACTTGATGGTAAGCAACGATGTAAGTAGCAAGTTTGCTTAGGTACCCCGTAGACAAAATCCACACGCTTCTTTTCTCGCTCACGCTAACATCAATAGGTAAGTACAATGTAAGAAATAGTAACTAAAGTAGTAAATAAAACTAAATGGACTATGTAAATATGCTGCATATAAATATTGAGCTTTGTGTATGGCCAGCATAAATTAGAATAAAGTAAACAACTAGGATAATAAAATATGTTATAAATAAAAAACCCCTACAAAAAGCACTGCAGTGCGCTCGTTACCCTGCGACATTAGGTATTAAGTCTCATAAGCCCAGTAATTTCACTGACTTCTTTGCTCATCAAACCGGATTCCCGGAACACAGTACGCACACACTCGCTCGTCACTGCTTGGCGGCAGACTGCCGAACAAGCGGTAATACACATACGGACGGTTATTCGCAGTAGAGTTATCTATCACTTGGTAAATGGTATGGGCTTTCCCTCCGCATGACATACTGTTGGGGTTGCAAACTTGACGTTACCAAGGTTACGAAACAACGAGTGTGTTTGACTCAAAACTAGAGAAAAAGTAACTAAATATTGAAGAAACGATTTTAAGGATATTTTGAAACAAATAAATTAGTTTCTATTATTATCCCTTATACATTCCCATACGACGCTAGCCTGTTACTCCTAAATATAGTTATTATGTAATATAATATGTACGAATAGACCGACGGCAATCCCAAAACGTGAACGTCGTCAATCTATCCGGTTATTCCGGATCCCTTTCATATATCTACTTTAAAGCTTCATTTCAGGCCCATATTATGGAGGTGGAATCGGGCACGGCATCATAGTAGGTTATGGGCAGGCTCCAGTAAGGATACTTTCGAGGTTTTGGTGGGAACGCAAAAATATGCAGATGATTCTAAAATTATCAAAACCTTTGTGTTTTCGTGTCAATACCTATGTCATAACGGTGGGGTGTTTAGCCGTTTTAATGTGCGTAAAAGTATACAAGTGGAAAGCAAACAGTAAAGGGAATAATTTTGTATACTCTTTAAAATTTCATAGCAGTTTTCTGTAAATAATCTCCCGCTTAGCAAAATGACTACTTTAGGTATGATGCAAAATCAGATAAAGATAAAATTTTTGAACGCACATACAATTAAAATCCTGGATTAATTGTTTTAAGCCAACATTGGTTTGGGTACGCTTAGGCCGGAACATAGCATCTTCACTGTAGGTTTTGGACACACTGAGGAGTTTAACGACTGATTTTAATATTAAGGCGGAAAAAAAAGCTGACGCTACGTTTGCGTCACGTTGTTTCCTTTTACTGAAAGTACAATCTCATTGTAATATTCAAATTAAAATTAAAATATTTGCATTAATATGGGTGAAGCAGAGTAGCCAATGAAATTACTGGGCTTATGAGACTTTTACCTAATGTCTTAGGGTTACGAGGGTACTACAGAGCCACTCAGGCCTTTTTGTTTCAAAGTTCTGAGTAGCACTGCAATTGGTATGGGCCGGCGTTCTGCTTACCATCAGGCAAACGACCAGCCCGTCTCGTTATCAAATAGCATAAAAAAAATAGTAGGTTAACAAATTATCCTGTGATCGCAATTAGGTATCTACGATTCGAACTATTCAACATACCGATTGGCGATTGTATTCACTGCCACATCATCGCTTCAAAGTTTCCAACTCACCACTCTACTTGCGCTAAAGTATGTACATCAAATTCACTAATAGCCTACTTAGTTCTACCTATACTATACCAATATAGCGTACTGTGTACGAGTATAGCCAACATTTGAGACAACAGAATAGAGCTCTTACTGTCATTACATTGTGTCATACTCAATTTATCGTTTCAATTTGCTTCAACAGCTCGCGTTAAATATTAGGCTGGTGTGCGCCATTTTTGTGATAAATTCTGTTTTAATTACGTATAAATAAGGTATTAATGGCACAGATTTTGGGAGAATACATGCCGTACTTTACTGCAAGTATAGTTTAAAATAATGTCCTGTAAAGCTGATCATTACGTCGCTTGAGTCAATTGTTTATGACAGACTGGAAAGTGGATAGTTTTTTGTACTATTGGTAATGAGACGAGCCAGTTGTTTGCTTGATGGTAAGCATAACGCCAGCCTATAGCAATAGCAGTGCCATTTAGAACTTTGAAACACAAAGGTCTGCGTAACAAATTTCTAGATCCAATTTGATGGATTTGTTAATCGTCCGCTCTGTGTGTTGACTGTCTGTCTGTTTGTTCCAGCTAATCTCCGAAACGGCTGCACCGATTTTGACGGGATTTTCTTTGGCAGATAGGTGATATAATAAGGAGTAGCATAGGCTACTTTTATTGCGTGGGCGAAGCCGCGGGGCACAGCTAGTAATTATAATAAATATTTCAGCATATATTGCTATGCCGATTTATTTATTTTTATTTACTAGCTTCTGCCCGTGGTTTCACTCGCGTGAGGATTCTCAATCAGGGGGCATTTTTCTGGGATAAAAACTTATAAACTTCACCATTCCGTCCATAAATTATTTCTATGCAAAAAATCTGCGGTACAGTGTGCGGTGTAGTATAAAAGAAGTGATTTCATGAGTTCGCGCGGAATCCTAATTCTTTTTCTAAAATTAAAGTAGCCTAAGTTACTCTTTGTAACATCAGCTATCTGCCAGTGAAAGTCCCGTCAAAAGCGGTCCAGCCGCGTCGGAGATTACCTGGAACAAACAGACAGACAGACAGAGACAAAAATTTAAAAAATGGTTGTTTTGGTATATGTCCCGTTTATACTTTCATATGCATTTAGTAAAAAGCTGTTATTTTGATATTACAAACAGACACTTCAATTTTATTTATTTGTATACAGTATAGTAGAGATATAAGTCTGCGTATTATTATACACCTAGATATAACACCCAAACTACATTTACCATATATTTAGGAACTAGCAAGCACGTACAGTAACCAATAAAACCTTTCGTCGGTCCTTATCCAAAATTTATTGAAAGGTACACTCCTTGCGGGACATCCTTTGGGTGAGTTATAAATAAAAAAACGACGCAATATCCCATTTTGCATACATAAACGCAGCTCATTCTCGTATAAATAGGATCTTCACATCATAAACTATATTTATCGAGCTATTTTTAATCTAGTTTTTAACCAGCTGCTGCCCGCAGTTTCACCCGCGTGGAGATATTGGATTTTAGGGTTTTTATTTTTTTGCGCGGAACCCTAATTCTTTTTCTAAAATAAAAGTAGCCTAAGTTACTCCTTATAACATCAGCTATCTGCCAGTGAAAGTTTCATCAAAATCGGTCCAGCCGTTTCGGAGATTACCCGGAACAAACAGACAGAGAGACAAAAAATTTAAAAATGGTTATCTGTTAAATCTGTTTAGGGTTCCATCCAGTTGATGTCAAGCCCCAGAGCCTCGATACCGAGACCAAACATTACGCTCACCATACAAAATTTACCTCGGCCTCGGATCAAACTCGGGGCCTTTTGCTTTGTAGGCAAACAAACGATAGAGACTTTGACAAACAGACGACGAGGTGATAAATGAGTGATTTTTTCCGATTTTTTTACATCGATGTTACTTTACTACTATCACCTCTCAAAAGTATTCCTTTTCACAAAAGTTATCAGCGCCGTATAAAGTTACTAAAATCGCTTTATTTCCTCCTCACGTCAGTAACGTTACTCTAAGTCTCGATTCACAATCGCTTTGTCGATGCTAGGCGTGCCATTCACGACGCAATTGAACATTTCCTAACCTCAGTTTTTCCGGGTCAAAATCATAGTGGAAACAGAAAAGTAAGTTATCTTTATACATTGGTATCGAGCACGGGTTGCGGTAGCGTCCCACACTAGTGGCTGCCCCAATTTCCACGGAACGAGCGTCATTCCGTCAGGCCTTTTACCATTTTTTTTCTATGTTTGATACAATTAGGTATTAAGTCTCATAAGCCCAGTAATTTCACTGGCTACCCTGCTCATCTAACCGGAACACAGTAAATATTACTGGTTGGCGGCACACTTCACGACCAAAGCGGTGGTGCCAACCCAGACGGACACCCGCAGAAGAGTTAGTCCTACCACCGACTAGCATTTAGCTATACTTGCGTATTGACTATAATAATCCACCTTTACATTGTAGCTGCTTTAGAATATCTGTTGCTTGCTCACTGTACGAGCATGAATGAGCAATAAAGATAAGCTCAAAAATTGAGTGATCGTTCATAGCATTAACGTGTGGCGCTGATGTGTATTTATTACACTCCCTTTGTGAGCAACGGTTGAGCACCTCTGAATAACAGAGCGGTAACAATTGGCACGAATTTAGTTCTTTTTGCGTAGAGTTTTACTGGGGCTTAAACATACTTTATTTTCATGAATTCTGAAAAAAAAAGATTGGTTTTTCATTCATCAAATCAAATCAATATATTTATTTACTAGAATACATGTAACAGAGATGTTAATAAATACTACATTACACTAAACACAATGTATCCGGCTCGCATACGTGCGCGCAAACATTTAAATTAATATAATATTACATTATAAATTAGGTGCTATTTACTATTATTAATTTTTATTATATTATTATATATATATTATCGGCCTCTTACGCTCCCACTGCTAGGATACCGGCTTTCTCTCATAGAGAGGTATGGGCCATAATTCGGATTTCTATTACTCATGCAATATTCAATAAACTCTTTGACAGAATAAAAACATTTTTTAACAGCCACTCATGTAATATTTTTTTAAAAATCTCAGAGCTTTCGTTTTCATGTTAACTGTAGATATATAAGCCTAGTTTTCTATAGGTACTTGTCTAGTAATGTACACAAAATCGGCGAATGCCAACCAACGACAATAATAATGATCCGATCGCTAACCAATGACATGACCCGAATTCAAATTTCTATCTGTCATTGGTTATAGAGCCATCAAGTTTGTCTACATTATTGGATTAGTATTACCTTAGTAGATAGTGAAAAACTATTGACTCTGTTTTTATACAGGGTTATATGGTAATTCGCCGTAAACTCACATGAACACGGCCGGACGAATGCAAGATTAAATACCTCAATATTCGGCCAGTATTTTGTTAATTTGGAATTAAACGCCCCAAATTGCGTATTTTTCAAAAAACTATACATTGTTTTCGCAATAAACTATTAACTTTGCATTCAGGGTTAAATTAAATTTAGCCACGGAGACGTCAAATACGTTAAAGTCACTACGCAATTTTGTATGTTTGATTCCCTCAGAGTTCGTAATACATGCAAATACAATCGAAAATCGTTCAAAAACTTGTCGCCTTCAGCCTACAAGATAAAATACGCAATAAAACCGCATTTGTCTGGTAACAAGCTTTTTCCTCAACTGTATAAGTAAGTATATTTGTAACAGCATCTCCTAACTTCCCACTATCTGTTACATGTACTCTAACTGAAAATGCGTTTTACCCACGTTTTACCCAAGGGCGAACTAACCCAAAAATAGCGATATATTTAAAAAAGATTTTGATATCTAACCGTAAAGTAGTACTATAAAAATATTTGGTTTTCACTATTTAAATATCCATCAAAAGCTATACGTTGAATACAGCATTTTGCATGGAGTATCAAAGTATAGGTCTTCCAAATTGAAATAACTTTAGTAATAACTTTTCATACTATTTTTTACACAGTCGAGCCGTGTTGATGTTTAAGTTCGCTAAAGTAGTTTTCACTATGTAACATTATAGTAAAAAGCCTAAAGGGACCTAATAAAAAAGTCTTACAGATTGTTTCGGCTATTCTATGATAAAAACTTTTCTAGTTATGGAGGGTTGTCACTCGTAGTTTCCCCACGTCTTTTTCACGGACCGTGTTGTTGATCAGGGGCCTGTTTCATAAAAAATATTAGTCTAATATTATGAGCTTTTTTTTCTTTTTTCCATACAAAATATGAGATTAATACTCATAATATTAGACTAATATTTTTTATGAAATAGGCCCCTGGCGACCGTTACAGTGTCAGCGAAGGGTACAGAAACTTACGCTATAAGTGGCCTGTGATTGATCGATTTGAATTTTTATTATTACAACATTCAAGTGATAAAATGTAAAAAATAGTTTTTTATAGGTGGTTAAATACTGAGTAATTACACCAAATTTAATATTAATCGTAGTAAAATAAAAACTAATCCGAATTAATATTATTGAGTTAATATGCTATTATCAGAACTGGCTAATAAATTTGAAAGAATATAAGAGGGCGTAAGCCAACATGATTACATAAAAAAAAATATCCAAAATTTCTTACATAGATATATTGCAAGATGAAGTACCGCTTATTATACCGTTTAATTTATAACACTATCCGACTTTAATTATAACCAAGTAACTGGTACAACATAAGTGCTTTCTCTTGTACCTACCGCGTTACTCGCAAAAAAATCTTTTCACGAAACTTTAACAATAGAGCTATTGAAGGAATTCCTCTCTTTTGATAAACGATGACTGTACTAATTAGTGAAAAGATTTTTTAATCATTTTCTTTTTTATTTAAATCTGTACGGAAAATTGTGAAATTTTTTTAAGGATTTTTTCGATGTATCGCATAAGTCTAAAATTTTTATATTATTTTTTCTAAAGTCCACAAAACAGAATATGTAAAAATAAAAATAATATGTGTAAACTTAATCGGTCCAGTAGATTCGGAGCAAATTGGCACTGCGAGAGACGGACGGACATCCACACGAGTGATCCTTATAAGATTCTATAGGGGTTCCGTTTTTCATTCAGTCGTACAGAATCCTAAAAATGCTTAGTTCCCTTGAAAAAGGCAGGCAGGCAGGCAGATACTTAAAGAAATCCTTTTTTTAGTACAACAAAGACTAATTTACTAAAGCGCTTACTTAGCAACTCTTAGTTGTTTGTAGAACATCGCTTAAACATTAAGTTCAGGATTAATGACCTGTCAACCGACAAGAAAAGTTTAATTCGAGTAGTGCTACACCATTAAACTAAGTACTAACTTTATAGACATACAAGAAGGGTATTTGTAAAGGAACTGGGATAATTCCAAGAATTCTTACTGGAAATAATTAACAACTAATCGTTATCATCATATTTCTAATACAAGATGGTAGTAAACTAGCTAGAAAAAGTAGCCTATGTTACTCTCCGGTCCCTAATCTATATTTATGCAAAAAATTGTGTCAATCCGTTGCACCGTTGCTGCGTGAAAGAAGGAAAAATCCAACAAACCTACTGTTAGGTCCAGAAATGAGACAACTCGGTTTGAATAATCGACACACGTGTATTTTCACTCGTAGTTCAATGAGGACTGCTGTCCTTTCCCACGTCTTCCCCTTGCGTAGCGCTGGGACGACTACGGCGTAGCACTGACTTGCTGACTTCATAGCGTAGCACCACAGCACCACACCATGTTCTATCTTTATTCTTACACTATAAATACACTTACACATTTATTAGTTCAGACTAGCTTTACCTCGCGGCTTCGCAGGAGTGGTATCAAGATATATATAGCCTATAGGCTAAACTTCAATAAACAGTGCGGTCCCTGCTTTGAATATTTGTTTCAGATGGGGTGGTACAATAGTTCCACCCTATCTCTTCCTGTGGGCGCCGTAAGAACCGGTTAAGGGAATATTCAGGGAATAAACAGCAGCTTTCTCCGCGGCCAACTTTATCATCTACTGCTAATACCAAGACCCTTGCCAAGTGTCGTTTATCATGCAAAATATCCCTTTATTGGGAGGCCTACTATGTTTAGCAATGGACCTGTTTCAGCTGATGATGATATCTCACTATATCGTCTGACCTTGCGTCTGCTGTCGTGTCATATATTACAAGACGAAAGAGTTGTTTGCCTTAAGGCAGGCACAACAATAGCCCACAACAAATGCAATACCGATACCACCTTTAAAACACAAATGCCTGCGCGGCACTGAAGTATGCTCGTAACCTTGAGACATCAGTTATTAAGACTCGTATCCCCAGTAATTTCATTTTCATACTAAAAAGAAGTTAATTATTTAAACTACAATACAATTCCTAGCACCACAATTCTCCATTACTAAAGTTTCATAAACCACCACTCTATTCGCAAATTGCATTTGTTTAGTTTTCACAATAAAATATTCAAGGCAATCTGAGTGTGCCTGAATTAAAATTTCATGTACTTTGCTTGGGTACTGTGATCCCTCTGCGGATTTGCTGAGTACCTACGTGGGAGCTTAGGCGTTCTCGCGAGTGAGGCGCTCTGTAGCGTGCCTTGCTATAAGGTGGCGTAAATTCTTTGCAACCTATAAAGCCACCATTACACTGTCATGCATGGCTCGTGTAGTCTGGTTTCAACCGTTCGTGTAATCTCCCACTCAGCAATAGTGTGCATACTGTGTTCCGGTTTATAAAAAAGCAGCCAGTGTGCAACGAGTGCACTCCAGTGCCGCGCAAGCTTTGTGTTTCTAAGTTCTCGGTTGCACTGAAATTGTTATGGGATGGCATTATGCTACAAACATAAATATTAGATAGATAAACTCTTTATTAAAACAACTTTTAAATGCGTGTTAGTTATTTAGTTAGACGTTGTCTAAAGATAAATATCTAAAATGTCACAACAGAAATAAGCAGTATTTTTTTATATTATAACACGCGAGTAAGGCGTGTACCCTAAGCGAGAGTTCAGTACAAGTTTAGGGTGTATTTAATTTTTTTGTGGTAAGACCCCCTAATCTTAAATCTAAGTGTCACAATTGGCGGACTTATCGCTCATAGCGATCTCTTCCAGACAACCCAGAAGCTAAATGGTGGCTTTAAGTTGAATGTGTGCTAATGTTTTCAACATTATGATACAACGTGATTATAGAAGAAAAAAGAGGAAGACCTCTTGCGTCTTCTAAAACGATTGAATACACACATAACATGATTTGGCTTGTTAGATACTGACATTATCTTAGAAATATCTGAACAATAGATTTGCCTGTCTTATACAGGCAAAAAAAAAAAACAAGAGCAAAGATGCTCTCAGCGTTTCAAGTAATCTTATCATTGAAATATTTATTTATAAGCACTGGAGGCAACATCGGCCTTCCGTCACAATAACAACAAGTTTCACAATAGCGGCGTGGGGACGCCATCTTAGCGGAAGCGCGGTCAGGCCGGGTCACTTCCGGTTCCTCTTTGTTACCGCTAAGTCCTCC
Source organism: Crocallis elinguaria (assembly GCA_907269065.1). Taxonomy (NCBI): domain Eukaryota; kingdom Metazoa; phylum Arthropoda; class Insecta; order Lepidoptera; family Geometridae; genus Crocallis; species Crocallis elinguaria. The sequence continues at coordinate 10,377,468 of OU026076.1, forward strand.
GGCTTAAGACGTTGCTGCCAAGTAATATAAGTAAGCGTCTGATTCCGCTGGTGACCAAGTTTTGAGATAATAATGATTACAATAGCTATTATTTATTTTTTATATGCAACGGAATCACACAACTTGATTCCCGCGTCGTCTGCTATGGCAATGCGTCACTCGTATATGGTTGATATATCTCCTGTCCGTACCAAGCGTTTTTGTTCTACCTCCATTATACAAACAGCTGATGTCTTTCCCAGGTTCTGTGTTTGTGTGTCTGAGTTTTCAAGACGAGAACGAATAGGTTTCTTCCAGTCAAAGGTGAGAGAGATCGCAAAAATCAAAATACATAAAGAAAGGAAAAAAGAAAATGTCCTATCACTGTGCTACGGGTGTCAGTGTTACTGAAAGTTCAAGATCAATGTCGGCTTCAAATAATCGACTTAAAAATCGGCTAATTACGTCACTACCACTGAGTCATCATCACTTCAACGTAGCACAGTCAAATAATAGTTGCAAGCGAAGGGAAGTAACATATCCAGTTATTAGTATTATTAGTATTATACCAGTACAACCCGGTTGTTATCTTCTGGGTACACATGAAAGCACCAACGCCACATCCTGTTTGCATGCAAATAAGATGTTTGTGCATGTTTTCGCTTCGTCGCCGTGACCAATTATAATATGTAAAGCTGTAGTTTCATTTCTGGACATGTGCTCCTATGATGATTCTGTCTCTGTGATCAGATGATGTAATTCCCACATCCTTCTTTTATTTAAAGCTAGGTTAAGAGTCTAATTTAATAATTATAATTAAATATTATTTAAATAATATTGTGGGACTATGATACCTTACCCTGCACGGACACGAGCCTCGCGCTACAGCCACAAATTGCAGCCACATGAAGCTTGTGTTGACGTTTTGTGGTCGGCGCCGCCTGGAAACGAAAAGCGGCGTTTTGTGGCGTGAACCGACAACAGGCGTGTGCTCATACAAAATTGCAGTCCGCAGTTCTGAAGCTGTGGCGCGATCTTCGGGTGCAAGCAGGGTTAGTCGATTGTTGCTACAGCGATTATGTGGACACCCTGTAACCAAGTGTCCTTCGTACAATACATACAAACAATACATTTAAATCTGACATTTGTATAGATATTATTGATTGATTATTGATCGCAATTCCGCGTAGTCTATACTTAAAATAATCTAGCTGTACCCCGCGGCTTCGCCCACGTAGCCCATGTTACAGTTAATGTTCCGTCAAAGCTATTACACGGAACAAACAGACTGACAAAATTTGAAAAAATGGTTGTTTTGTTATAGGTACCGTATATACTTTCATATGCATTTAGTAAAAAGCTGTTATTTTTATATTACAAACAGACTATTACTGGGCTTATGAGACTTAATACCTAATGTCTCAGGGTAACGAGCGATCTGCAGTGCCGCGCAGGCCTTTGTGTTTCAAAGTTCTGGGTGGCACTGCAATTGTTATGGGCCGGCGTTATGCTTACCATCAGGCAAACGACCAGCTCGTCTCGTTACCAAATAACATAAAAAAAAGACACTTCAATTTTGTTTATTTGTATGTGTATGTATACTTTTATAGATGTAAAAGTGTTTTTTTGTTTGTCTTTCTTTCACGCAGCAATGGAACCCTGGAACGCCCAAGAGCCCAACTTCGATTACATAGTCCCTTTAAATCAGGTGAGATACAGGTGAAACGCTAACATTGGGAGAAAAAAAACTTCATCGACCTATCAATTTACAAACGGGGTCAATTGTTAATAATTAAGTATTATTAAAGATAGGTAATAAATTCTTCCTCTATAGTATTATCATAATTATATCAGGTTTGTCTTTAGTTTCACTGCGTATATATGGTATTTGTCGTCATTAAACAAACTACTGATGTTCACAATGCACATGCGTCTGACAGAGTTTGTCCAATATGCATTATCGCTTGTCTTCCATTGTAAGGTAAATTATTGTGCGATCAATGCGTTGAATGGAGATCTTTACCGCTGTGCCAATAGCAGGTAATATATAGACAAGTGGGAGTAATGGGACTCGAGGATTATACAAAAGAGAGGTATAAAATAGACGGTTAAGGCTGATAGAAAAGACAACATGGCCTAGCCAAAAGCAATTTCGCTTCGAAGCGATTGTCGATAAAACAAAAGTAAAAAAAAATTGGAATTGACCTATATATTTTTTTTTTGGTATAACTTTCTTCAACTTCATTTTTTTTTATTAGTAAATTCAGTAAATCCTTGTTTTGATCCCAACAAGATTATCGGTAATATGATGAATAATGACATATATTTTTCCCAGTGCTCACTTTTCCTTTGCAAAAGAATCAAGTGTGCGGTTTTAAAGAGCTTGACACGACGTAGAAATATTCTAAGTAGCCGGGATTCTCTTATCATCGCCGCCGGTGGTTAGTTTTTATCAAAGACTATAAAATATACTGTGGTTTTTATAGTGGTTCATGCGCGTCCGCCGCGATAGGGGGCAATACATGGCGGAGTTTTATAAGTAAACCCTTGGAAAAGTCCATAATCGTCTGTGTATATTTTACTCTAATTTTATTACGGCTGAAGGTACAGGATTGGCAAAAAAACAATTGAATGGAGCACGATACCTTTAAGGGCGTAAACGTAGGAAGCAGGAAACCTGCGCCGATCTATCATTACCTATTGGGACCGGTGCGTGCTGGTAGTCGGCGCAGGTACCGAGTTTTCATACTTTGTGCCGAACCAGCGGCGTAAGTACGGAAGTCGGTTCGTAAAATTTGTTGAGTCGATAAAACTGATAAATTGATCGAATGTTGCGAGTACTTAAGTCTGATCGTAAAGTATTGTAGTAGCTCTATATTCTCTTTGGATTCGACATAGCTATTCGATAACTTTTGTCGTTTGTATCGAGGCTCGATAAATTATATAAAAGTCGATAAAACCCACTTTATCGATTTGAACTGTCAATTTTATCGAATTTTATCGATCGTAAAGATCCGTACTCGCACTGCAACACTGATAAGCGCCGCACGTGGCCGACAAGTCTGCTCCGATCGGCGTTGGTAGGCCACCAATTGTTGCTTAATTTTCAAGGGAATAACGCGTAATTTTCTTATGATATTTACGTACCGATAAGCGCTGGTAGATAGGCGCTGGTAGCCTGCTTTCTACGAGAATACGCCCTTACGTTTCTTCCGTAGTGTTAAGAATAGCCGTTGCGTCACTAATATAGAATCTATCTGGACGAGTATTAGAAAATGCTTTATCACAATATGGTTGCACGATAATATAATTCCCAAATATCTCAAGGTCATTTATTTGAACCATCGACCGGTCAGTTGGCGGTTGACCTCAAAAACAAAACGCTTCAAACGGTTCCAGACGCCAGGAACATACCTACTATAACCAACGAGACTAAGAGCAAGTCATCGATAAGCAAACCCGCGCGGGGTTAACAATGGGACCCATTATATCGTGCGAATTGAATCCACATAGACGATTTAACTTGCTTAAGCTTAGCGGATTTGCCGCCCCAATGACTTTCGCTCGATTTGTACTCGGCCGTGCAAAAAGTCAACGCTTTGTCTACTCTTATTGTGAAAAAGGGACAGTTATAGCTGGAAGTACGTGGTGTAACAAGGACGGGGATCGAAAGCCGATGAACTTTCGACGTGATTTTTATGCTCAAAGAAACGGTTTCAGACGACGAAAACATTTGTTGATAAGAGATTCAGAGTTTAATAGAATTGTAAAAGGTGCCAGTTTTGTGACAATTTATATGGTTATTTGAATAATAGGTAAGAAATTGAAATAACATTTTTACTGGTGTCATAGCCTCTAGTGTATGCATAATTGCAATTTAAATAAATAATATTATCTCAGTGTTTAACTTGTACTTGGCTGCCTACTATAATAATTAATGTCTGTATAATGTACATTGATAAACTTTGTGGGAGGACTAACTCTTCTGCGAGTGTCCGTCTGGGTTGTTACCACCGCGTTGCCCGTGAAGTCTACCGCCAAGCAGTAGTGTGCAAGCATTACTGTGTTCCGGTTTGATAAGCAGAGTATCCAGTGTAATTACAGGGCTTATGAGACTTAATACCTAATGTCTCAGGGTAACGAGGACACTGCAGTGCCGCGCAGGCCTTTGTGTTTCAAAGTTCTGGGTGGCACTGCAATTGTTATGGGCCGGCGTTATGCTTACCATCAGGCAAACTACCAGCTCGTCTCGTTACCAAATAACATAAAAAATAAAAATTGATAAACTTACTGCAAGCTTCTTGCCATCCTTCTCGATGGCTTATAAACGCCGCCACATGAAGCTTGTGTCTTACGTTTTGTGGCCGTCGTCGCCACAAATTCAAATTCAAAATGCTTTATTCATAAAGGCCCCAACAGAGCACTTCTGAAAGTTAAATAAATGACTCTAGCTGCAGGCCTCTGTAACGTTCGTGTTCCACGAAAAGAGAAGTGGGCTTTGTGGCGTGAAACGACCACAGGTGTCACAGTGTGCGGCGAGCGGCGTTTTCTGGCGCCACACACCATTGTTACAAGCTTTCATTTATTGGGTAAAATAGAAGTCATAGTAGAAGTCGTATAAGTAGAAGTCGTAGCCGGGCAAAAGAGTAGAAGCGCTGTATTGACGCGGTGTGCGTGCGTTCGTTTCGCTCTTTCTTCAGAATAGTACCTGTATGACAAAAAGGAAATAATACGGTTTTAAATAAAAAGAATAAGTAAAACACACTTCAAATATGCTAATTCATGCGAAACGTTCGGCCTTTTCGTTGTTCAAAAAATAATAATTAGTTAAAGCTATATGGATTTCCCATATTAATTCAGCAAACACGTGGCTCAGATTGACCTCATTTTTGTCGGTTAAAAAAACCTAAAACCTTAAATTGCAAAACAAGAACAGCTATAAATATGTCATTTATTTAATATGTCCCATTGTTGGGATCCGCAGAGGGCCATATAAATCTTGGGCCCCGCCTCTCCTGTACGATGCGATGATATTTTTGACAGTGCTTTGATAAATGGCCCAATGGGAGCCGACTTGTTTTTTAGGGTATTGCTTACAAATAATTAAAACGGAACCTTTTAGCGTTTGTAGGCACCAAAAATTTTGTGACGTTAAAAATAACTACAACAACATCGTTTTAGTTTACCTTGACGTTTTCATTATTATGTAACATTAAGTTATTGTGGTTATGCATTAAGTGATTGCTAGAAAACCAAGTGAGGCAAAGTTTTAAATCGAAATTCGTATAGTTAAGGCATGTCTGTCTGCAAGTCTGTATGGTTCTATTTGTCAATCCGCTTCTACAAATTTAAAAGTATGCAACTTTTATGATAAGTATGGATAATTTCGGACTTCATTGATTTCATCTGATTAAAAAAAAGTATTGTAAAAATACTACAGTTTTAATCAATTCTGGACTACAAACTATGTTATAACTTACAAGAGATTATTTTACTTCGCAGGATGGGATTGTCTTTTTAAAACATTAGATACAAAACGTCGAATTGTTATATGAGGTGTATAATTTAAAATAACAATTTAGTCTTACATTACCTATCATGTGTATTTCAGCAGTCGCACTTGGGAGACAGTTCTCATTAAGTATATACCTTAACTACATATTAGTGAGATGATCATACATTTAAAGGTGGCACAAGTCTATAATTCAGGTTTAAGAAAGTCTATTTACAATCTTAATCTAATAATCCGCTACCAGTAGGCCACGTTCCCAAAATACTGGCAGCATTTCCACGTTGAATGGCAATGCTTAATCTTTTAAGCTAAGTAGAGGCCAGCATTTTGGTCACGTGTGAAAGAAACTAATTTTTACAAATAAACGTGTTTTAGTTCTTTTTATTTCATTTTCATACCTGTTAAAGACCACTGAACCCTATCGCGTAAGTTTCAGACGCGCGCGTGACCAGTATTTCTTGTGTGTAACAGGTTGAGAATACTGGAAACTTTATTGATTAGGATTGGATTGAATTGTTATTTCCTTTATGGGCAGCAAAATTGTCGCTAATTTTTTTCTTCTCACGACGAAGAAAAGTTACAGATTCATCAAATAATACGCGGAAGCCACTGTTGATATGGTCATTGCTTAGTATACTTGTAAAAATAAATATTACAAAAAAATTTAAGAACCCGAAGTATAACTCGCCCAACTCCGTGATGGGCCTAGCGCCGAGCGGTAAATATTGTTCCTGTTTCACCACGAGCAAGACGGGGCGCGGAAAAGAGCAAGACAGCACGTCTAGTCAAAGATCAAGAAGTTGGTGAAGCGCAGATGCGAATTTGACAGACAGGCCATAGAGTAATAAATAACCTACGCCTATGACGATGACGACATTATTATAATTTGAAATAATGGTTACCTACTGAAATAATGGTTAGTCATATATTGTAGGTATATTAATACTCTACTTATTGGATTCTACCTATCCGTTGTCCACCATGGAGATACAATGACACATTGCTTTTAATTAAATTTTAAAATTAGTAAGTATATGGATTTTTGAAAAAATCATGTTCATGTCCGTGACCTGGGAACTACAGTTGCTGGAAACAGGACTCGAAAGCTGAAGCCCCAGCTCAGTGGCGTGATCTTGAATAATTTGCCTTCGTTCAGCAATCGACAAGAATATAAGTTGATGGTACTATACCTATAATTCATGCAACTACATTCGACAAAGTTGAATCATGACCCACCTATTCGATTTTTTTCATATATCAATTATCGAAGTATAGGAATTATAGGATAGGCTTCGGATTGCTTCTGACCGATTTTGACCTTCATTATGGACGTGTTAGATTAACAAATTGGCTGTAAGATCATTCAAAACTTTTCCGATGAGGGAAACTGAAAGATAAAGTCCAACTTGTCAATTATTATTACGCTATAAAGAAAATAAAATAAAACCTTTTTACAGAAATAACGTTGACTTTTTTGATCGTGAATATTTGTTGTTTTCTTCACCTGACTGACTTGACACTTATCACATCTATATCAATACTAGCTTCTGCCCGCGGTTTTCACCCGCGTTCCCACAGGAACCGTGCATTTTTTCGGGATAAAAAGTAGCCTATGTTACTCTCCTGTCCATAAACTATATCTATACCGAAAATCACGTCGATCCGTTGTTCTGTTACTGCGTGAAAGAAGGACAAACCAACAAACACACTTTCGCATTTATAATATTACTAGGATATATAATAAGATTACTAGGATAAAGAGATAAAATTTGTTTGTTTGTGAAAGAAATTCCACCTGGCTACCATTCCAGATGCACTCCGCAGTTTAGGTATAAAGCTACAAGTACGCGGCGCGCGGGCTCGTACTGTCGGGACGAATTCAGCGTGTTGCCGTGCGGCTGGGTCGCACGTTAGCAGTACCTACGTAATCACTCACGCGGAGCAAAAGCATATTGCTTCGCATTCAGCTGCGAGGATCCAAACCGCAAGTTTTTGCAGTTTTAGAATTTTTATCGACTTACAATGTTTTTATGTACAATGTACATATAAACAACACAATATTTGTGTAATATAAAAAAATAAACTATTTTATCATCAGTCTTATTTAATAAAGTTAAATTAATCACTTCAAATAAGCTATTCTTGCATAATTATACTTTAGGGGATAATGTGAAATGAAGACGCGGCGGTGGCCTAAGGCAGCCCTTACACCTAATTCATGATTGATAGATAAGCATCAATCGCGGATCACGAGAACACCATGAAAAAACCACGATCCCCGTTTGACGCATATCGTATCGTCTATTGTGGTTGTGGTTGGGGCTTGATGGAATGATCTATTCCGAACACGGTACCCGCTTCTACCTATGCACCTAAGCTTCTACGACCTCTATTAAAAAAAAAATGGTTTCACAACCACTGCTTGCTCAGTGCAGACGCCGCGGTAAATAAGCGGTAGTGCGCTTGATATGTATGTAGCGTAAAGCGGAGCAGTCGTTGCTTTCATCCCAGGCAGAGCTTCGAGACATACGTTCTTGTTAGACGTTCGCTGTTAGAGTCATTTTAACTTTCATAAGTGCTCCTTTGGGGCCTATTTGAATAAAGACTTTTGAATTTTGAATATTGAAGTTCTTGTCTATTTAGTGGTTTTTTGATGGTTTTACATCCAGTCGTGCTTGCTCGTGTATTATCTCGTAATCTGCGCTGGATGCAAAAGCATGGTTATTTTGATACCAAAACGCATACTTGCATAAGTGTCAACGGTCTGCATTATGATAGCGCGGACTAGTCAGCTGCAGCACCCGTGCTGTGCTTGCGTTATGTTTGGTACGCTCAGCATAATAAACGGAATAATGAAATTTTGTTATCTAAATACGAGTAGAATAGATGTAGTAGTTTTATCCTGATTTCACATGAGTAAAGCCGCGGGGAAAAAGCTAGTATATAACGCATTAAAAATATTGAAGCTAAATTCATTCTAATCCAACCAATCCTACTTCCTTATAAATACGAAAGTGTGTTTGTCTGTTTTTTGGTTTGTCCTTCAGCAACGAAGCAACGTATTGATTTTTGGACGATTTTTGGCATATATATAGTTTATGGACCGGAGAGTAACTTAGGCTAATTTTTATCCCGGATAATGCACGGTTGCAGTGGGAACGCGGGTGAAATCCGCGAGCAGAAGCTAGTATTATAAATGCGAAAGTGTTTGTTGATTTCTTGGTTTGTCCTTCTTTCACATAGTAAAAGTGCAACGGATTTACGTGATTTTTGGCATAGAAATAGTTTATGGACCGGAGAGTAATATAGGCTACTTTTTATCCCGGAAAATGAACGGTGCCTGTGGGAACGCGGGTGAAACCGCGGGCAGAAGCTAGTTGATATTGTACAGCCTTTGATTATCTAGTTTATCACATAAAATAGCTATGCAAAAATAGCTATTTATCTGGGTCAGGATTCAAATTTGTTACTGCTCCCTGTAATGTCTCACACATTATACACTTATCAATCGTATATTATAGCGTACCCATACACGAGCACACTGTTTGTAATATCAAAATAACTGGTTTTTCACTAAATGCATATGAAAGCATATAGGGTACCTATATCAAATCAACCATTCTTTAAATTTTTGTCTGTCTGTCTTTCTGTCTGCCTGTCTGTTTGTTTGTTCCGGGTAATCTCCGAAACGGCTGGACCGATTTTGACGGGACTTTCACAGGCAGATAGCTGATGTTACAAGGAGTAACATAGGCTACTTTAATTTTAGAAAAAGAATTAGGGTTCCGCGCAAAAAAATAAAAACCATGAAATCCAAAATCTCCACGAGGGTGAAACCGCGGGGCAGCAGCTAGTCTATGGAATAAATCTGAAAGTGTATCCTTTCAGACAAAAAAAATGAATTTTACAAATCAGTTTATAAATAGCGGAATATACATTAAAAAATACAACCGAATTGAGATCCTCTTTTGTTTTGAAGTTGGTTCAAAATAAAATAATTTATTTTTTCCATAACATCGCAGTGGAAACGAACCGTAGCGCACAGTCTCTCGTGAGCAGTTATCGCTTGCCTCATATTATTATTTGTGTTCTGTTTTAACCGAATTAAAAAAGGAGGAGGTTCACAATTCGTCTGTTTTTATATTAGGGTTTATATCATGGGTGGTTTAATAAATTTTATGAAAGAATACTCCTTAGAATGGAATTTAATCATCACGATATTTTTAGACAGTGTCTAAAGATAAACATCTAAAATGATTAGAAATGTCACAACAGAATTAAGTTAGACAACGGTTAGATACTACATAAATCAGGATTTGTGGTTGCTCATATTTAAACACGTGACTAAGGCATGTTTAGGAGTTAAACACTGTTTATCACAGGTTTAATGTAATAACAATATTTTTTTGTGGTAAGACCGTAGGTAGGTTTCTACTCTCCAACTAGTCATAGATACTTTCGCGTTGAATCATCCATTTTTCATACCTCCGAAGTCCGAGAAAGTACCTAAAGGTTGAAAATGTAACTTACTGATACGAATCAATAGGTTCCTAAATACCTACCAAATCAACTGTCAAATACGTCTCTATAACGTTATAAATATTACCTAATCTGTGTCTCAGTTACAGAATACGAGTTGATAACTTCATCAATAGATACACTCTACGAAATTCGAAAGAATAAACGAACATGCCGCGTACAATTTTAGTTGTGAATTATTGTGTTCGAAGCGTAGACAGAGAAATAGTCCGTCGACGGTTCGAAGACTGTCAGGGCTAGATCGGCAATTGTCGGGACTCGGGAGTTTCCGTAGCCTCACTGCGTCTCCCCGTTACCTCACCCCGCGTGTGACGAAGCGGTTGCAAAATGTCGACAATATTTTACATTTTTTTGATAACTTTTCGAAGTTCCTTTTTCATTTTGAATGTACATAATCTATTTCAATTATTATGTATTATTTTCAAAGTTGACTATATTACCGAGGGGTAAGGTGCAACAGTTTTTTGATTAAACGAGTTTATTATATGAAAATAATCAGTTCAAAACGAGTCGTTTTAGTGGCGGAAATATTGAAAATTCACTTCGCTCTAATTTGATTTTAGTTGTGTTTGAACCAAAACGAAAGCGTTTTGCCCCTAGATACTGCTTATCCGCTTATACATGCAAAATTTCATTTAAATCTGACCTGTAATTTTCAAATGAACAGGGAAGTTCGTTTGTATGGGACATTCGGTTTACGTACCTCTGTTAAATGAAAGAGCTCAGTTCGACCCGATAATAGATGCCATCTGAGAGTGATAAATATCACCTACCGTTCCACAAAATATCTGTATTCCGAAGCCCATAACAATGGCAGTGCTGGAACTTTAAAAACACAAAGGCCTGCGCGGCACTGCATCCTGAATCAATAATATGGAGTTAACAAAAAAACAATTTTGGTCAAATCTACACAAAATAACCAACAAAAATAATGATTTCAACAGTAATCGTTATTTAATCTTTGATCCCAATTTTAATAAACTCAATAAACTTTATTCAACCGCTGAATTCGAAGAGTTCTGATGTGTTAATAATTCGAAATCAAACGTAATTGGCCCAAAATCGCTTTCAAACGATAATAGCTTTAAACCTTACGATTTTAAAGCTGATTTGTAAATGGTATTATTGCAGGATTTATGTACAGGACTTAACAATAATTGTGGTGAAAAGGCGTAACAATATTAATACGCTTGATTACCTATATAAAGTATTTACGTATTTAAATCATATGCGTACTATTATAAATTTGAAAGCGTGCTTTCATGCTTGCAAACCTACTACCTACTATACCTACTATTATAAATTTGAACGCGTGCTTTAAAACCTACTACCTACTATTATAAATTTGAAAGCGAACTTCAAACCTACTTACTATTATAAATTTGAAAGCGTGCTTTCAAACCTACTAGGTATACCTACTTTATAACTACTATTATAAATTTGAAAGCGTGCTATCAAACCTACTACCTATCTAAAGTAAGTCATTCTACCCATGTAAGTTGACAGGGCAATAAAGTTGTACTTTATTCCCACCAACGTACCAACTAAACCACGGGGACTGCATATCATCTCCATGTGCAATCAATAAAATATGAGAACAATTTTCGTCTTTTGTTAAAAGGACATCTATGCAAAACTGTAAGGCTCCCCGCAAATATTATTTGCATGAATTTGCATGGGCTAATTTGAATTGCAAATAAAAAAGCAAACAGCGGTATCAGGTGTTTGTATCAAATATCAATTTGGCCGCAAAAATACGACATTCTGTGCCACAGCAATTGTACCCGAAACCTTTATTTATTGTGAAGGGCATGCGGATAAGTTATAAGAGACGAGAGGTACTTCGTTTTTGAGACACAATCCGTAACTACCACAACAAAATTACTTTTAATCGCTTTTTTAGCTAGATATCGTGTTACCTTAAAAACACTTTTAGACGCCTGTTCAGCTAGACAGTGTATAAAGATAAACGTCTAAATGATTACAAATTGTGACATTTGGACAACTTTTGACAATGGACTTAGATAACGGTTTGACACTACTTAACAAATCTTGATGATTTGAGGAACCAGCCCATATTTAAACACGTGGCATGTTTAGGAGTTAAGCACTGTTTAATACAGGTTTAGGGTGTGTTTAACTTTTTTGTGGTAAAACCGATAGAGTCTAAAAGAAAAACATCGCGACCACCTTCACAAGTAAAATGAGTAGGAAAGTTACAACAGAAGTAAGTTTGACAACGTTTAGACACTTCAAATCAAGGTCTAGACAATGTCTAAACATAAACATCTAAAATGATTAGAAATGTCACAACAGAAATTAGATTGCAACGGTTAGACACTTAAATCATCGTTTGTAGTTACTTACATTTATACATGCGACTAAGACATATCGCGATTAAGAGTTAGACGTCGTTTAACACATGTTTAGGGAGTGTTTCAATTTTTTGTTCTAAGACTGAAGCGACCAAGACTCTGTAGCAAGATCGTCGATCGGTCGAATGGGACTATTTTTTTTTTTTCTTTTGAATGGTGACTTGATCGAGAGTTATTTTACGTATGATTAAAAGAAGGGCATATGTCCAATTGTCCATGCATAATAAAATACTATGGTCCACGTATTCACCAGAACTACCACAAGTCATCCAACAATAGCAGTTTAGTGCTACGTATCCGAAGCGGGGACGGGCCAATATAAATAAATTTTAATTTTCAATCCGCTTATAACTTGTACTGCTTCATAAAGGGCCAAAGCACCTAAATCTTGGCAACAATAATGTTCCAAGATAAAAACGGTCCTTGATAACGAGTGTTATACGGCAGACCGCGACTGCACGCCTATACCCATACTTGCTAATAACTTGGAACCAACTTATTTGCTTCTAGCTTCTGCCCACGGTTTTCACCCACGTTCCCACAGGAACCGTGCATTTTTCCGGGATAAAACGTAACCTACGTTACTCTCCGGTCTATAAACTGTATTTATGCCAAAAATCACGCCGATCCGTTGCTCCGTTACTGCGTGAAAGAACGACAACCCAACAAAGCAACACACTTTCGCATTTATAATATTAAAATAATATAAGTAGGACTATAATATTATGTAGGAAGTAGGATAGGATAGTAGGAAGTAGGATTTGCTTGATATTTTGAGCATCGCTAATGTTTCAGGGTAACTAGCGCAATGCAGTGCCGTGCAGGCCTTTGTTCCTCAGAGTTCTGAGTGGCACTGCAATTGTTATGGGCCGGCGTCATGCTTACCATTAGGCAAACGACCTGCTCGCCTCTTTAACCAATAAACTTAAAAAAAAAACTTTGGGGTCTTATTTTAACTTCAAATATCCGCGGTTTGGTTACAAATTTAACCATAGGGTTTGTTAGGTCTTTTGAGGTATTAACTTAATTTTTTATGACGGCTTAGTGCTTGTCGTCCTTGCCAGCATAAAATCATTTATATCATTGGGTAGATTTTAGGGAGCAGATTTTTGTGGGTGTTTTTAAGTGTAGTTGCATTTGAGAACCAGTTCTAAATCAATACTGACCAAATCATCACGCGCTAAGATAATGTTCAAACATTGGATTATTTAGAATTTAAAAAAACTTGCTGTTTTAAAAAATTTATTCCATTCTTATCATCTACTCGTAAAACGGTAAAAAAATTCAAAATTCAAAAGTCTTTATTCAAATAGGCCCCAAAGGAGCACTTATGAAAGTTAAAATGACTCTAACAGCCGGCCTCTGCAACATTCATCTACCCGAATCACAGACTAAAACTAATGCTGTCTTTATCAGAACATAATAAATGACAAAGACACCAACAGACCCAATCCGTGCTCAAAGTCAACGAACCTTCCAGAAACCCACCGTGCCCGTTCCAAATTGGTACAGGCCGAGCAAGAAGAAGGGCAAGAAACTCGTCACGGCATTCTTTTTTAAAAAAAAAAGTAGTTTATTACAATGATTCTAATGCTAACAACTAACAATTTAAAGTTTAGTAGTCGCCAGGAGGCTCCTGAGCTGTTTGCCTCCATGCATCCTTGTCATCCACATAATCCTTAATTTTATAATACGCTTTTTTAATTAATACACTCTTGACTATACGTTTAAACTTTCCTTGTGGTAATTCAGTTAATACTTTAGGAATTTTGTTGTAGAATCTGACACCATTTGCCAGGAACGATTTGTTAGTTTTACTTAATCTGAACCCGGGTACAACAATTTTATGTTTACTTCTAGTATTTAACTCATGTACATCACTTTTTAAGTTAAATTTAGTAATATTCTTCCGTACATACATTATATTTTCCAAAATGTATAGCGAAGGCAGGGTTAGAATACCTATTTCTTTAAAAAAGTCTCTTAGAGATTCGCGTGGACCCATGTCATAGATGGCGCGTACTGCTCTCTTTTGTAATATGAAGATGGTATCTATATCGGCAGCAGATCCCCAAAGTAGGACGCCATAAGACATCAAACTATGAAAATATGCAAAATATACCAACCTTGCCGTCGCCACATCAGTCAGCTGCCTAATTTTACGTACTGCAAATGCAGCGGAACTCAAACGACCCGATAGGGCATTGATGTGAGGACCCCACTGCATTTTGGAGTCAATAGTTAATCCTAAGAATACAGTGTTATTCACCAGGTCAAGTTTGCTGCCTTCCAATTCCACTTTAGATTCCACGTGTGGTACGTTGGGAAGTGAAAATTTAATACATTTAGTTTTACTAGCGTTAAGTAGTAGATTATTAGCAGCAAACCATTCTGAGATTTTGTCAAGGTTATCATTTAATTCCTTTAGTTCACTGTCTTTCCTATCAGTTTTAAAAATGAGTGAAGTATCATCAGCAAACAAAACTATGTCCAATGCTATATGGTCTGTCATAAAGGGTAAGTCATTTATATATACTAGAAAGAGAAAGGGGCCCAGTATTGATCCCTGCGGTACGCCTATCTTCACTGAAGAACCACAAGATGTTACTCTATCGATGCCAACCTTCTGCTGTCTACCCGTCAAGTAAGAATTTACAAGATCAAGAGCTGTCCCACGCACGCCGTAATGATGCATTTTTTTAATAAGCGTTCTGTGGTCCACACAATCAAATGCTTTGGAGAGGTCACAGAATACTCCAATAGCATCCTGTGAACCCTCCCAAGCTTCAAAGATGTGGGACATCAGTTTAGCTCCGGCATCGACTGTTGATCTGCCTTTCGTGAAACCAAACTGGTGACCATGCAATATTCTATACTCGTTGAAATGTGAAAGTAACTGTTCTAAAATAATTTTTTCAAAGATTTTGCTAAGAGCTGGAAGTACAGAAACTGGTCTATAGTTAGAGGGGGTGTCCTTACAACCAGATTTAAAAATAGGGGTGACTTTACTGTGTTTCATTAGATCAGGAAAGACACCCTGATCTATAGAAAGATTAAAAATAATAACTAGATAGGGCGCAATTGTATCAATTAAGGATCCTATTACTTTTACCGATATACCCCACAAGTCTTCGGTGTTTTTCATATTGATGGATTTAAACGCTTTTTTGATACTAGTGGTTGTTATGTAACGAAAACTAAAATCCGGAATTAATTTAGAAAAGCTGTTTAGCAAAAGCATTTCTGCTTTTGCTGGAGAAGAGTCTAGTGATTTAGTAGCCTCCAATGGTATGTTTGTAAAAAACTTATTAAACTCATTGGCTATATCGAGTTGATCAGTAACTACTTTATCGTTAATTTTTAGTTTAAATTCACAATCTCTGTTTTTATTTTTACCAGTTTCTGTGTTAATAATTTTCCAAACAGTTTTGATTTTATTATTAGATTTTGTTACTTTATCCCTAATGTAGTTGGATTTAGCTTGCATACATACGCGTTTAAAGATCTTTGAATATTGACTGACATATTCGTGAAATTTTTTGTTCTTAGTGAGTGATTTTTTATAATATAATTCGTACATAACATCTCTACTTTTTCTAATACCCTTAGTGGCCCAGTCACTAAATTGAAATCTGTTCTTTACTTTTACTGTTTTCTTGGGGCACACTTTGCCAAATTCATTACAAATAATTGAAGACAACATTGCATAGATATCATTTGGGTCTTCAAGTGGAAAATTCGCGAGGGCTAGTCTTGAATCTATGTTTTCATTTAGTATTTCTAATTTATTATCTGTAAGGGCTCGTATTTCAATCTTAGCGTCTATAGATTTAGTTTTATTTTCTAAGCCTATTTTCTGTCCCATGTGGTCGGATCTAACACCAGTTAATAGACTTTTTTGTTTAACACTAAAATTAACAACGATGTTGTCAATGCAGGTAGCAGAGGAATGACATACCCTAGTAGGTTCTGTAAACAGAAATTTCAAATCAAATGACTCAAATAGGGACACAAATTTTTGTTTATCTGATGACTGTCCTAATAAATCTATGTTGAAATCCCCACAAACACATATACTTTTTTTACATTTAAATATTTTTCTTAAAATCTCTTCCATAATCAGTAAAAAGTGGGAAAAACAAGATGCAGGAGGTCTATACACACATAAAATTATATATCCAGCTAGTTCAACGCAGGCAACCTCACAGACTCGTTCCACAGAGCAAGCCACTACGTCACTTCGTTCTTTAAATTTCAAATTATTTCTCAATAATATTATTGAGCCCCCGCCTTCAGCAGACACCCTGTTGAACGTACTGGCGACTACATAGTTGTTTACATGGAATTGCATTGTATTTGGCTTCAGCCATGTTTCAGAGAAGCATAAAATGTCTAGATTGTACTTATCGGTCAATAACTCGATATCTAGAATTTTGCCTGAGAAGCGATTAATATTTTGGTGATATAAAATTAATTCATTACTTTGCATTTGATGCTTCTCTGTCGTCGGTAAATCACTACAAATAACGGGATCTACCTTTTTGCTGGAAATGCTTTTATTGACTTGTACTATATGTGGGGTATTGAGCTTTTCCATTGTCGGACTAGTCAGTTTAAATTATTGTAACCTGACGCTTGATCTAAATAGCTCTCATTAGTAACACTACTAACAATGAGATTGTCATTTGTCTGCGTTATACTACATATAACGGAGTTCTCAATATTAAATGCTAACAACTTAGCAATAATTATTTTATTAAATTTTGACAGGTACAATGTATCCTGAGTCAAAGTAAATTCACTAATAAATAAATTAGTGTCAAAATACAATATGTCGCTATGACGATATGTCAAATTATACAATGTCATATTTAAATTAAAAATGTCATTATTTTGTTTGTCCGTCAATTTAGATGAGTATGGGAAAGCACATAGTATTATCTTCCTCACACCCGACTCTAACTTAACAGTTAACATGTCAATTAGCTTAATTAAATCTCTCTTATGTATACTTAAACTATTTCCTAATTGTACAATGAGTGAGGTATCCCTGTCAAAATGGTCATGTTCAATCATCTGGATAATCTGTCCGATAGGGGCATTTGGTAAGCAGTTATTTGTAACATTTTGCTCAAGATAGTTGCTAAGAATCATGCCCATACCAGTGCCAATCATGTCTGAATAAAGCACTGACCTAGGTCTGTACCCAGCATGCTGGCAAGTATCAGACTGATTATCCAAAGACACAGACAGTGTAGGTGTTCCTACTTCAAGCGGTTGCATCAGGCCAGAGCCATTATTGACTTTCTGTAAGAATGAAGTGTTTTTTGAGCCTTTTTTATGAATCTATTTAGTTTTAGATATTTCTTGATTTTATTTGATCCACTTGTATGCAAGATTTTGGATTTTGAGTCTAGAGTAGTGAGATCAATGAGTGGTATGTTAGGCCCACAGGTTACCAACTCATTGTACAAAGCTGAAGTACTTAAAGAGGAATTGTCTTTAATTAAACTATCTAATTCTTCAATCTTTTTTCTTGCTAAAAACAGCTCCTGGTTTTGAGTTTTTATATGCAACAAAGCTGACTCATAGCACTCATGGTCTTGGCTGGTGGCATCTAGAGAACTTTGAAGCCGGTCCCGTTGGTCTGTCATGTCCTCCAACAATGTATCCAGCTCGGTGAGCTGATTCTTGAGTTGGGTATTTTTGATGTTAATTCTCACTATCTCAGCCTCGCTATCTTCACGTTCTTGTAATAGTTGGTCACGAAGCTTGTTGCTATCTTTCAATTCCAGGAGTGCTGCCTTAAGTTTGGACTCCATGTCCTTTGCGGTGGCTTTTCTAGTCATCATGGTCATTTTAAGTTGCACCGCGTGGTCAGCCACTGGAAAACAATTAAAAGTGCTTAGATAACACAGTAACTTAAGGTTTTACTGTAATATGTGATATTAACTAAAGTTTAGTGCCAAATCCTAGACATAAAACAAGTTAGGGATGAGAATAAGTGCCTTCTGCACAGTACAACAGATAAAAGTGGGAAATTGAAACAGAAAAATTTAAAGAACAAAAGAGATATAAAACAATTTTTAAGTTAGAAACAAGCAATGACAGAGAATAGACAGACAAAAGTTCGAAACTTTTACCTGTGTATAACTGTACAATGTATTATTTTATTTAGATCTTTGTTTATAAAAATAAATCCAAAATATTACTGGAAACTGGTAATTTATTCAAAGGTCTAACAACACATTACAAAGTTTGACACCAAACCTGTTTATCAGGGTAAGTTGGGCACAGTACCTAAGTGTAAAATTGCAGTTTAAACATGTATGTGACCAGTGTTATTTTCTTCAAGCCTACTCCCACAATTTGTCGAGTAGGTCGAGATGTAACGCGGCCGAAGTGTGATTATGGACGAAGCTCACAAAAGTGAGGCCAGTGTATGAATGTGAGTGGTATCGAGAAGAGAAGAAGTCAGGAATGTTAAATAACACAATACTTCCCAGGATTTATAAGTTTCCAATGCAACCAATCGACGTCACACGTCAGTTTGAATTCGCCCGTTTGGTCCTGCGTTTGATTTTACCAAATAACTTCACTGATCGTTCTATCACATGAATTTAAACTCACTAGCGTTCGTAAGGTTAATTGTACACATTTATAAACAACACAGAACAGCAAAACTACATTTAAATCTAATAAAAACTTAAAATTATTATACAGCAAAATATTTAACAGCTGATCTTCAGTGTTGCCACAGGGCAAAAAAAAAGTATCAATTGTATATTCTCCTAACCCCCTATCGCTTTTATGCCCACATGTCGGAGTTAACAAGGCAGCTCGGGGGAAATCGAGATACGTATTAATTTCACCCTAGCCCGTACCGGGCGGTGTTTAGAATTAAAGGATTGCTGCCACAGATAACTGAATATCACTATTAGAATGAAAGATGGAAAATATTATAATGTTATGCTTAATGTATGAAGGTATCATCTGCCTATTACGCTCCCACTGGCCTTCAGAGAAAGAGGGTACGGATCATAATCCATCGCAGCGGCCCCAGTGCGGCTTGGTGGATGTCATATGTCCTCAAGTTTTGTGGTTCTTTACCGTACGGGTTTCCTCACGATGTTTACCTTCACCGTTTTAGAGCGAGTGTGATACATCCACACATAATTTGGTGCGGGATACGAACTATGGTGCGTCAGATTGAAAGTAGCACAAGTTCCAGCTCGTTCCCGTGTCGTAAGTATGCCTAACATTAAAACAAGCTGCACTGCAGTTAAGAGCCTACAACCTACATTTAGCATCTTCACCATCTTCACCAACCTCAACGTAACGCTAACTTCTTAAGAATAAAAAGGCATTTTGTAGTGCTCTATAACTATGTAAACCTCAAGTGGAAATTCAATTACCAGGCGAAGGTTTGGTGATAGAAGATAAGTTCTCAAGCACGGCTACCGGAACATAACTATTGATTCGTAGCGACAAGATTTCAACTTGGAGGTAGTAAGTAGCCAGGGAACACTAGGAAATATCCTAACAACATGCTAAACCCAGCAACACATGCTACTCTCTACCGGAGAAGTCGCAGGCACACCTGCACAGGTAGACCGGAGCGTGTGAGAGAGTAAGTTATTGGGTTAGACCTGCACACTTGCACAGGTCTGTTACCATACACGCTCCGCGCCTTAAGTATGTATCACGTGTTTTCCTTCACTGAACTCTCAAGCTTATGGGATTTATCTTCCTCGGCCTCACAGCCATCATCGCTTTTTATCAAGGCTACAAAGATACGAAATATGCTTTCACACAGATATTTTCATTCAAAAACTTCAAAGGCGACGTATCAGATAGAATAGATAGATCCCAGACAGATCTCATTCGGCATATCGGATTTAGATAGTCGTATAAAGTTACGAGCGTGCAAATCACATAGCCTGGCTTCTCGCAAAATTAAATCCGAAATAGTGAGAAACGTCTAACGTATTGCATTTCATAGCTTTTGAATTGGTTGAGCTAGAGACGAGATACTTTAGCTGTTTCAAACGTAACAATGATCTCATAAACCTAGGTTAGGTTTATGTTCAACCTAACATAGGATTATGAGATCTACGATGTCTACGCTCAGAAAAACATGTAGGTAGATATAGTAAATGTGTGCAATAATATACTTTTAAAAGACCAAGAGCAGATGATAATTGAAAGCAATCACTCACATTTGATACAAACAATCTTAGCGTGATTAAATCCCGTGTTTCTCAAAGTTGAAACGGAAACGGGCAGGCCACATCGCTCGCAGAACCGATAACCGATTAGGAAGAGAAGTTTTCAAAGAATGACCACGACCCGGAAAACGTAGTGGTTAGGGCGGCCACTAGGCCGGCGCCTACAGGATGAACTGACTACATATACAGTCAAAACCACGGTGAACTGTAGGATGCAAGAAGCGAGGAGGCGATCCAAGTGGCGTCCTATGGGAGAGGCCTATGTAGAACAGGATGTCTTTCGGCTGATGAAGAAGTCCAGTATTTTGTTGTAAACAACGTCTACTATTTTTTCTGCTTTCTTCCATGATTATATTAGTATATAGTATATAATCTTTAAGGCAATGGATGAGGCACGCGCAGCACTGAAGAGAATGACGTGCAAAAGAAGAGACATAGACTCAATAATGGGTGGATAATGGTTGAAGAACAAGAAGAATAATGTAATCATCTGGCTTTTTGCATTGGTGGGCTGGAAACTTTAAAATGACACCAGAAACACAAAAGCCCCGCGTTATACTTAAATATCACTAGCGCACTCATTCAAGAACCATCCGTTTGCGATGCCGCTTTACTGAACCGATTTGTGAAGAAGTCTGTCAGAAATCTGAACATAATGTATTACATTTCTAGGCTTATTCACCCCAATTGTAAATACTAGCCGGATTGCGGATGCCGGATACCGGATTGCGTACATTTGTACGTTAATTTCCCTCGGGGTCACGTCCAATCAGGGGGTGTTACGGCGATGCATGACGGGGTGTTACATTGTGTTGGATTGAATTAGTGAAGCAGTTGATTAATTTGATTATGTCTTGTCACTGCAGTTGGAATTAAGTTGTCTATGGATACATATTATACCTATATTCATTTGGTTTTTCAACGGGTTCAAGGCTTAACACAACTTACCTAGCTACAAAAACATTTGGATAATTTGTAATGAAATGTAAGTCGTTATTGGCTTTTAAAAACACTTAAAAATCACCTAGTTCCTTGCTGGTATACTCGTTGACTACGAGCTGGCTGGATGATTGACTCATTGATGACTATTTTAAGAAAAGGGTGAGATATAAATAATCAGAAATGTCGCTTCCTACACGGAATCATTCCGAGAGAATTAAAATCACCCTTCAGGTCGCCCAAGCGCCCCTTCTGTTCTCTATATACTTTGTGCGGGCTGGGAGAAGCCAGGTTTTGGTGCGGCGTGCGCGGAAGGCGTGCTAAAAACTCAGCCACCGCCTCAGCTTGTCGCTCGATCGCGGCCACTTGGACGCTCAGTTTGCGCTGATGCCATACAAAATGTAAGAAACATCTGGTCTGCAGTTTGTGGCACGTTAGGCAATGTCAGGCTGCACATAATGTCGTTTTACTACACTCCATCTCCACTCTGCCCTATCGCGGGCGTATCACGAACGAAAAAGTCAAACAAAATTGCTTTAAAAAAGCGACGAACCGACTTCAGTGACAAACTACTGAACCGATTTTGATGAAATTTCTATGGGACCAATCTGAAAGTATATCCTTTCAAATAAAACAAGAATTTTCCAAATTGGTTTATACATGACAGAGATCTGAGGAAACAAACATAAAAAATAATACCCACCCGAATTGATAACCTTTTTTGTTTACAGACCGATTATATAAGAAACGACCATCGAATTTCTAACAACGGCGAAATATTCTCAAAAAATTCAATTCGCGGACCCCATACGAACGACCTTTATCAAAAGTGTCCAATTCAAACATTCACCCTAACATACAGATTGTTTCAATGTTACCGAAAAGTTGAAATAACTTTTACTAAAGGGCCCCGTACAATTTTACCTATAGCCGTATCGTTCACAAAAGAATAAATAACCAACTTCTGAGTGATATAAAGTTTTTCAAAATTAATACCAGCATCGATGAAAACTTCTTGGAAGCCTTCGCTGGCGACAAAAATGCCGGTGGTCCAAGAAAGAGCGACCGAATACTTATTTTTACAAGTAAATGGTCTAACCTAAAAAACAAGGGGGGGGGGGGTTGTAGGCCCCCCTAGCTTCAGTCAGGGCAAGAAGAGCTGCATTGTCACGTCTTGGGAAATCCTCTCGTGGCTCCTTCATCCTTCATTCGTCCTTAGGTTATCCAGCGAGGAGGTCTGATAAAGCATCTGTCTGCAGGATATACTTTAGCTTACTTAGCTTAGCTTTACTTAGCTTTAGCATTTGACTACCTACCTACCATCATCATCAGCAAGAATACGTCCTCGACTGAACATGGGTCTCTCCCATAAAGGGGAGATCTTGCCATAATACACTTGGCGGTATATTTACTGTGACCAGCAAGATGTCCGCCAGCAGCGTTTCCTTCGATGAATATCATAATAATTAATTCATTTGTGCCTATTCCCTGGATATCCTCTAAGCTCGCTCTTACTGCACCCACGGGAAGGTATCTACTATTCATTGCCGGGGCCACACGGCGAACCTACTTTTTATTTAGTGATAAATCGCACTAAACCTGAAGTATGAGCTGATCTTGTACGCTGCCCTTTTCTAACTTGAACTAAACACCCATTTATAAGTTCGGTGCTTACAATAAGTCCGGCGGACTCCAGAGGCGTTGCTTTCTTACACTGTTTCGTACAGTTTCAAAAACTTCATTACTGACCAGGTGTTTTATAAAACTGTACATTGTGCATTTTTACAGACTTTTGTTGCGTAGGACGTTTTTAGTACCCATCTACTTAGTTAGATGTTAAACTCCTACTAACTCTTGTGTAAGTATCAGTCTGGATGGGTACCACCATTTTGCTAGTGTAGTCTGCTGCCAAGCAGTATTGTGCAAGCAGTATTCCGGTTTGATGAGGAAAGTAGACATTGAAATTACTAGGCTTATAAGAACTTAGTGTAACGAGCGCACTGCAGTGCCGCGGAGGACTATGCTTTTCAAAGATCTAAGTGGTATTGAGCTGGCGTGACTGCTTACCATCAGGTAAAGATCCACGTGTCTCGTTACCCAATAGTATTAAAAAACCGATAAAATAAAAAAAGGTTTATTGTGGCAACTTGTCATCGTTAAAAATTGACAACTTATCAGAGCGAAACCAATTCTAAAACGTGAATGTGGAGGTGAAAGTGGAATTAACTACCGGATGTAATCTTTCCACGACGTGATTTTTGTACAATATTTTTTTAGCATGTTTACAGTATTTTTCGTCTGTAAACGACGAAAACGACTAAATTACGTTAAGCACTCTGAAAGATATTTTACAAAAAAACCCTCTGGAACGATTTATTCCTTGTGATTTATAATTAATACTTTATTTAATGAAGTTTACTGATTGAGGTAGTTATTAAAAATGTCTTTTCAATTACATTGTCTACTCATAGTCTCGTAAACCCATGTAATTGCAAGGTTAGAACCAACGGCTTACGGTGAGGGCTAACATTAGCCAGTGGTTGTGGATGGGACTGACAGTGATTATAACCTTGGTAATTAAGTACAGTACCCATAATCACAGCAAATCTATTACAAAAAATTCCTGTAGCTTATCGCTTGTTAGTTATCGTTCGTAGCAGTGTTAAGATCATCATAATTTTATTCTCCAAGAATCTATTTACTGAGATTAAATAGGGAGAGAATAAATCATATCGCCAACAGTTATTATTGAGTTTTAGAGTTCGTAACGACTTCAGCTGAATAAAAAGGGCCAAGTGACACGCATTTAGCGGTTTTTTTATTTCATTTTTGGAAGACTATCGGCTATGTAACTGGAACCTTTGTGTGGTAAGCATAAAGGTAGTTCTCGGGTCTTAGCGACACACCTGCCGAAGGTACGGCGCCGAACTTGCGGCTGAATACGCTCGCAGTGTTTTTTATGTATCCTAAGACACATAAGCTGAAATTACTTCAACCTATACGTCTAACTCTATATCTAACTTCGACTACATTACTAAATTACGATGATTCGGTAACCAAAGCGTCTGCGCCGTACCTTCGACAGGCATGTCGCTATGTTGCACCATTGTATACCTACATACTCATTCTTAATTACTATCCTTAACTAAATCTAGCACAATTCTGTAGAGTACTCTTGCCCTTTCTAGACATTTGAGTTGCGTATTTGTGAGTGTTTATCCATCCACCGGCGGCAAAGTGTACTTGAATAATGAGCAGTTTTGGTTCATTTTCTCAATTTATAAAGTTCTCAATTCGTTCTCGTTCGCAGTACGTCCAATTTGCGATTTTTTTTCATGTTATTTGGTAACAAGACGAGCTGGTCGTTTGCCTGATGGAAAGCATAACGCCGGCCCATAACAATTGCAGTGCCACCCAGAACTTTGCACCAAAGGCCTGCGCGGCACTGCAGTGCGTCGTTACCCTGAGACATTAGGTATTAAGTCTCATAAGCCCAGTAATTTCACTGGCTACTCTGCTCATCAAACCGGAACACAGTAATGCTTGCACATTACTGCTTGGTGGCAAATTTCACGAGCAAAGCGGTGTTAACAACCCAGACGGACACTCGTAGAAGAGTTAGTGCTACCACTAACAATTGCACAATTTGTGCAATTCGCAATTTGTGCAAATTATTGTTTGCTGTTTGGCGGCAGACTACACGAGCAAAGCGGTGGGAGCCACCCAGACGGACACTCACAGAAGAGTTCTACGTACGGAACCATTTTTTTTAAAACAACTTTATCCTGATAGCTTATAACTTAGGTAGACTCCGTTAAACCCGGAGACGAGTAACAAGTCAGTCTGTGCCGTCCTCAAATTAATTCCTGTTCTACAAAATAAAACTAGCTCCAAGATGAAATAGTGGGAAAGTTCCACTCTAGAAATGTGTGTTTTCTTCCGCTAAGAGTGCTTAAGACGATTATTATCGTTGTTACGGTGTGATTTATTGCGACTTTATCTTGCACTGCGCTGAGGTTGTGAATAGTGTTTTTGGAATAATGACTTGTTCTGACTTGTTGAAATTTTGGCCATGTGAAATTAATTCTTTAATTTGATTATTGTAGTACAGAATCTTTTAGTCGGATCTATTACCTAACAGAGTTATAATTGAGACGGTTTTTAACTGACTCCGAAAAAGGAGAACGTTTTGTGTTCGACTGTTGTGTTTTTTATGTATGTTCAAAGATTTCGTCGCCAATCGTGGTCCGATTTTAAAAATTCTTTCGACGTGGTCCCGTATACATTTAATGAAATAATACCACTCCTAACGGTGGAAAATAGGTATCACTCTTTTCGTCCGTCTGTGTGGGTACTACCGTTTTGCTCGTGAAGTCTACCGTCAATCAATAATGTGCAAGTATTTATTTATTTATTTTATTGCACACATACATTCAACTTATACTATATAAGCGTAAACATATGCACCCTGTTAGGAGGGCGTTGCAAACTTAAATTAGGTACTTAGTTAACAATATAAAATAAGAACTAAAAACTAATAGAGGCTTAGCAAGTAGGTAATTCTAAGACTTAGATTGTTACTGTGTTTTTGTTTGATGAGAAAAGTAGCCACTGAAATTACTGTGCTTATGAGAGTTAATACCAAATTTCTTAGAGTAACATGTTGCATTAACCTGTTTTTATTGTAGAAACAACTTATTTCAAATCAAAAATTTTTATTTTTCTGAATCAAATGACATCAGTACAGCAGCACATTTAATATTTACTCAATTATATAGTAATCGAACTAACATTCAAAAATTCTACTGTTGAGTTTGTCAGCGTTGTAATTTTAAAATAACAGCTTTTTACTAAATGTATATGAAAGTATATACGGTACCTATAACAAAAATACACTTTATAAAAATGTTATCTGTCTATTTGGTCCGGGTAGGTAATCTATGAAACGGCTGGAGCTATTTTGACAGGACCTCCACTGGCAGCTAGCTGATGTTATAAGGAGTAACTTAAGCTACGCGGAGGAAGCCGCAGGCCACAGCTAGTCATATTCGGGAAAGGTTTTAATTAGTCTTCTGAATGTAAAGTAATTTCTATGTGTACACCAAATCTAGCTGTAAGGCCGCGGCCGCACCAATAAGGCGACGGCGACTAAATAAAAACAAACTCTTATAAATATAAGACAGTGGCCGGCACCGCCCATCGTTTCCTCGCTGCTGCCTAATTTTTCCTCAAAGAGTAAAATAAAAATTGAAAAACACAACTTCACATAAAATCTGTAGCACGTTACGTCTTCAAAACTAATAAGGTCACACCGAACTTCAAGCTCCACAAAGAAGAGGCCGCGAGGCACAAATAGACGAGACAAAAAGCCTCTGAGACCTGTTTCCGAATCATTTCCGAAACAAACGAGAGACGCCTCGAAACAAACAACTAGTCATTAGCCGCTCCTCTGTTTTTATTCCTTGCACTGCCTTGGGCATAGCACAGACTACAGATATATATTCTGCCAGCAGTAAGACATCTGCCTTTGAAGTGTTCAAAACTTTACGGACTTTATAAAGGCTTCTGACTTGGTTCAACAGCTGTTACACTTACGACAGCAATAATTCCGAAGCACAGTAGTGCTCAATTGTAAATACTACAAGCGGTCACCCATCCAAGTATTGACCGCAGCGAACGTTGCCAGTGGGTAAAAGACGGTGAGTCGAGAAACGGCCTCACCCGAAATATAAAGTGATGTAGTAACGACAACAAGGAGCTTATCAACACAAATAAGATCAAATAGGAAAATTAAACAACCATAATGGCCGATTTTAATTACTCTGATAGTATTTTTAAACCAAGTTTTTTTATACTGCTGCATAACGAGACGAGCGCATCGTTTGCCTAATGGTGAGCATAACGTCAGCTCATAACAATTGCAGTGCCACTCAGAACTTTGCAAAAACAAAAGCCTGCGCGGCACTGCATTGCGCTCGTTACCCTGAGACGTCAGTTATTAAGTCTCAAAAGCCCAATAATTTCACTGATTACTTTGCTCATCAAACCGGAATACAGTAATACTTGCACATTACAGCTTGGCGGCCGACTATACACGAGCAAAGCTGTGGTACCCAGCCAGACCACCACAGACGGATCCTTGAAGAAGAGTTAGTCCCATGACCTATTATTATTTACTTGAAAACTCAATCGAAATGGATAACACACTAGTCCTTACTGATGTTGTTGTTGTATATATACGTGTTATTCCTCAGAGCTCGGAAAATACGACGTGCGAAGCTAAATGTCTTGGGATTTAAAGAAACAGCTAATAAGGCTGGGCTTGAATACTACAGAACTACCTAATCTACACTGAACGTTACTGTGCATTTTACGGTACAATTAGGTTTCGGTAAATTGCTCTTGTCTGTCAGATACCTCCTTTAAAATTACAAAGTCATGACAACATTATGCGGTTGGATTCATTGGTCGCTTCTATGTGTGCAAGAATATAACAACTTGGTGCCACGTAGGCCTTTGTGTTTCAAAGTTCTGGGTGGCACTGCAATTGTTATGTGCTGGTGCTATGCGTACCATCAGGCAAACGACCAGCTCATCTCGTTATCAAATAGCATTAAAAAAGACGATGTAAACTACCTTTGATTAAAGATAATTTACATCGTCTAAGCTACGAAGATCTTTACTTTGTAGTAGGGCATAAAACAATCTGTGCCTACGCGGCACTTCAGTGCACGCGTTACCATGAGACATTGGGCATTAAGTCTCATAAGCCCAGTAATTTCACTGGCTACTCTGCTCATCAAACCGGAACACAATAATGCTTGCACATTATTGCTTGGCGTCAGACTTCACGAGCAATGCGGTGGTAACAACCCAGATGGACACTTGCAGGAGAGTTAGTCCTCCCTCCCACCTAGCAAAAACTTAAAACAAACCATGCCTAGGAAATCGAGCAATTAAGCAATAATTATACAACTTTTAAACTGTAAAGTTACAATAACGGCTGGCGTTAATTTTATGCAAGAACCGCAGAAATGTAAATTGAGTATTTGAAACTTTTAAAATAACACTCATTTTTTGAAGTTAAAATCCTGAAGCTGGCGGAATAAAAACTTAAATGAACGACGACGTGCTGAGCATAGACTGCAGAGAGTATGTAGAGGGCGCAAGTCAGAAGAGAGGGGCTAAAGAAAGCTGTTATCCGTCTTGGTTTAATTTCTATGAAATAAAATAACGTTCTATTTTATGTGTTAAAATAAATAGTAAGTAATAATAGTTTCTGAAGATGGTCTAGCTATATGTATATTAGTTAGGCATTTTTTTAAGGAGCGTGCTTATTGTCTTCCTACCTTTACAGCGTCACTGAAATGTGATCATAGATGGCGTTTATAGAATCACGTGTTGTTTCTGTTCTTTACAGGTAAGTTAGTCCAGCTTTAGCTGTAGTAAGTTTATTCAACAGATAGAAAGAAATCTGTCGTTTATATTTGAGGGAATCAGGCGTTACTTTGCGGAAGTCCATTATAAATAAGATATATAATACGGGTATCCGGTGGCGTTTCACATATTTCAACCAAGTGACTAATAATAAGTGTTAGTTTTACAGTCCAGCGTACCAAGAAAGTTTTTTTTTAATTTTATATCAAACTAACCCAGTTATAGTTGTCCAGCGTTGCGCGTTAGTTTGGCTAAATTTAGTATAGATCGAACTTAGGCCATTAGACATTTAAACTATAAATTACCCATATTTTATATCTTTATTTCTATCGTTTTAAAAAAATGTTGAGCGAATATGACGGGGAGAACAATATCAGAAAGTTGTGTGCACGTACTAGATACTACGCTACTTTAAGCGAAGTGGTGAAAGATGTATGTAACACAAAATTAACTCGCGTTTTAGTATCGGAGATCACGTCATATTTTGGAGTGTGTTCTTCCTTTCTACTCGTACAGGTATGTGGACAGCCATCCATGCTGAACCGTCACAATTTTTATACCGTCTGGGCTTCCAGTTGACAATTTGACATTTGATAGTTGACATATTGAAAGCTTTTTCAAAATGTCTTAACGGCTTTTAAGCTGCTAATAAAATAATCAATGTTGACAAAATGTATCTTACAAGAAGAAACATTGAACGCATTGTCCATGAAACTCAATTTCAAATAAAATCTAAATTCAGTCTCCAGTGACTTAGACCACAAGCGATAAAGTCTCAGAGGAGCGAGTTCCGAGTCAGCGGAACAACTGGCATGGTGACGTGTACCGAATGCGGTGCACTGATATGTGGAACAACTACAAAGCAGTTAGTTATTATGTTATTTGTTTCAGATTCGTGGTTGATTCCTGTATTGGTAAGCACGGCCATATCGTACGTAGCATATTGTGATTCAAATTGCCAGGTGTCATTATCAGCTGGAAGACGTCCACTGCTGAACATAGGCCTCCCCGATAGAACGCCACTTGGCTCAGCTATTGCCTTTGCATCCAACGAGGCCCCGCGGTTTGGTCGTCGCTCGTAGTAACCATCACTTCCCGTCTCCACCTGGGTATTGGCTGTTTTTTCATTTCTGAACTCATGTGCCCAATCCCTTAAAAACAAAGAGCTAAGAAAACAATCTAGCTATAACACACGGTTTAACAATCTACCCTGACTATAAAGGTTGTTGCCACATAACCAAGAAGCAATCAGCGGTACGTCATACCTAAACATCACTGATCGTGGGGTGCAGTCAGCCGTTAAAACGTTTGCTCGCAGAAACACTGCTCACCGCAAATTGTACACGATACGAGGTGTGTGGCGTACTGACAGCAATTCTGTAACTTTATGAAACGTGTAAAAATGCTTGGAAGCATTATGATTCCAGGCAGTTTGGGGTCAAACGTATATATCTAAAAAAAAAATCGGTTGGTTCGTGGCGACGGATTATTAGCCAGGTAAAGCTGAATGTCCCTGTGCTTAAGTTTGATTACGATGTTTTCCTTTACCAAAAAGGAAGCTCTAGCTACGAAACTGAAAGTGGCTGATTTTACTACAGCCAGTATTGGATCAAAAACTATTAACTACGAGGCGATAAAAACTTACAACCCGATTTCAGTGGACTGCCCACCTAATCCGAGACTTCTGTTTACAGCTCAAGACAACATCCAGAGCAGCGTCCAGCCACGATTCCTGCAATAGCTGTAGACTAACGGGATAACACTTAGCGTGTCGGCGTGTGTTGCGTCATCTACTGGATAATGCTTTTGTAGAAAATAACTTTTGATAATTTGTTTTAAAATGAGCCATAACGTTGCCGGTTTCTAGCGATTGGATATGTATTTGTTTTTTCAAAAGAATGTACAAAAACAGTGTACAATGGAGTACCTTTTCACCAGGTGGTGGGGACTCTTCTGCTAGTGCCCCTCTGGATGGGAACCACCGTTTTGCCGCCAAGGAGTAATGTGCAAGCATGTTCCAGTTTGATGAGCAAAGAATATATTATTTACTCAAGAATATATTATTTTTTACTAACATTAAGAAAAAAGTACCTACCATATATTGCATGGATAGATAAAGATTTTTTATAACTCGAATTCACAACAGCTTCCTCAACTAAATACGGTATTTATATTAGGAATACCCACGAAATTAAGTCCTTCACTAAGTCCGATGTGAGCGTAATCGATTCCGATGCGATTATTCGCCTCCGTGTTACGCAACACTAGGCGAGTAGTCGGATTTGCTTGGTAAACTTGTTTTTTGTACTTTTTGTTGGATATCTTTTGATTATGTGGAAATTAGGATTAGCTTTTAAACGCAGTGGAAGTTATACTCCTATAAATTGGTGACTGATTTTAGTTGAAAGTGGTAGCTAGCCAAAAAATTACTAGAAATTTCACTACCATAATATCAAAGTTACATCACGACGTTTTTATTCATCAGGAGCTTAAAGCTCATCTAAGGATAGAAACCCTTGACTTAAGATGAGTGGATGAATAATATTGATAAAAATCCATTTCCAAATGGAAAGTATCTTAAAATATACTGCTTATAATCCCATCATCATCAGCTGGAAGACGTCCACTGCTGAACATGGGCCTTCACAGAATGCTACTTGGATTGGCTACTCGCCTTTTGCAACCAACCGCTCCCCACGGTTCCACGCAACCAGGTCGTTGGATCAGTATGAGGCCATTATACTTCCGTACCCCACACCAACTGCTTATACAGTGAACCAGCAAATTTTACACCTTAGAATTTGCTTTTTCAAAGAAGCGAAATACAGATTGCAGCATCATTTTTCATCGAATGAAAGGAGGATTAAACTTTGGCCTATTCAGGTAAGATATAAAGGTGTCTTACTTCAAACCCACGTCTTCATTTCTGTGAGACCTACGCTAAGAAGGGTTTATAGAAAACATTTTTATTCACTCGTAAAATTATATATTATGTTGCTGAGGATTTTTACTTACAGAGCAAAGTAAAGCGTAACGTATTTATAAATAGCTACAAAATACGATATTTGTAAGGTTAAAGAACGAGAAAAAACTTGTTATTGTCATGTCTTTTATATTGTCTAAGAAAAGCACAAAAGGAAGAAACATTTTTCGCGTAACAATCCAAAAATTTTAAGCATGTAGTTCCTACTTGTTTTTCTATCCACTTTTTTGTTTAGTACTTGCTTTTATCCGTGATCTCACGAAAGAACGACTTTGTGGTATGTTTTTTTCTTTCTAACTTGTGTGAAAAACTTAAAACTGTAACTTATATTGCGTACTTTTTTTCACAAATGCATCCAAATCACAATCAAAACTCTAAATAGACATTAGTACATACAGACAAGCGTATTTTTTTAGAGTAGCGGCATTTAAATTCTCAACCACAGTTTGTGACAAACCATTGAACGTCCGATGAAAACGCTTCCAATTGAAACGCTGCTAAAGGTTTCAAATCTCTTCAAATTTTCCCCAAAATTGTTCGGAAATTATTTGAAGATTTCAGCGTAATGTTTCCAACTTTTGATTTGAAATTTACATTTTAGTCAAATACGATGGAAAATCGGTATTTTATTATAAATCAGATCCTATTATAATAGAAAACGGGAAATTTGGAAAATAGGGATTTTGGAAACGGTGGAACGGTGGAATATATATATCTTTTACATCATGATTTTGCTTTCATTTTATAAATTCTGTAACTTGTGACAACTGAATGTGAATAGCGTAATGAATAATAATTATGAAGGCAAAATATATGAATATTTAAATGTTTTAGTTATTTTATTAATTATTATTTTACCATCTGCAGTTTCAAGTCGATGTAGTCGAAGTGGTGAAATACGCTTAGCCTACAAAGAGCCTGGCTCTGTATATTCGTCAGAACAAATCAATAGGAAGCTAGCGCATGAACTACATCCCAAGATTGCATTGCATTGGTTTTATTCAAATAAAGGCCAAATTGTTGAAAAATATTCTCCAAAAACTTGGTGTGGAAATAAACTAATAATTGTTATTAAAAGGTAAATTGTCTATAGGTGATATTCCAACTTCAAAAGTCGTTCCAAATTGAATACTGCATTCTACTTGGAATAAAAGTCATGAAGTAAAAGTCCCTGAACTCAAAGAACTCCTTTTACAATTCAAATGTCTAAACTTCATATAGTCCAACTAAGGCGTCGAGTGTCTAAAAAGAAAAAGTTATTCCAACAAAGTGGCTGAAGTTCTGCTACGGTGTAGCGACTACGACGCTACGGCGTTGGGGCAGCGAAGCTACGTCGTAGCATATAACGCCGCGTTTTGGTTTTTACGCTATAAAGTTAAAGTCAAGGAGACTTTACTCAATATTTTATATGAAATGTTTTGTTATTGAAGTTTACTTGAACTACTTTTATCGTGCGGTTTTGATCCGTTATTTTAATCTTGGGTGTTGCTATGAACGCAATTCTTCTCTTAGCGTTTTAATTTGTTAAGTGCTAAAACATTTTAAAAGGTAATTTATTAAGTAAAATTAGGTAAATTATTGACTCTCCAGGGTAGGCTGAGACTTTTTTCTGTAAAAGAGTTGCTTTTAAGTTAATTAAGCAAAGCTCTTGAGATTGAACAACGATTCTTTTTTCATATTTTGGGGTTTTATTTATGGTTCTGATTAAGTATTTTTATAATTATTTTTCCTTGATTTTACGCTTTTGTTGTGTTCTTTGTTATTCCATGGAGAAATACAAAGTAGGTAAAAAATATAGGCTGCTATGGTGTAGTGCTTCGATCTGCGAACTCAGCACGGATTGCGTTTGGTCCCCGCAACAGGAAATATATTTCTGAACAGAAAGAAATACAAATCGTTCAGTGTATGGCTATTTTAAGACCTGCAAAATTAGTGATGTATTCCAGCAAAAACTGCGATCTCTCCTGAATAAAAGATTATTCAAACGCCAAATCGAACAACAAAATTCATACACATTAAAATTCAGCGGAATTTAGTTATTAAAAAATTTACATTGAACAGTACAAGATGGTCCCAAAAGTCATTTTATGTTAAAAAACTATATTGGGTTTTTCTCTCACTACACTCCGGGCCATTGTGGCTCTACAGCATCGTGGAAGCTTTTAAACTGTATAAAGAAAGTTATGCGACTGTGAAAAACTATATTCTATAAAGAAAGCAAAACAAGAAATGCGTATTTTTAATTTTGAAAATATACGTAATAAGTAAAGAAATTATTTAAAGCTCGTTCATATTTTTTAATTATAGGCTTAGATTCAGAGATGAGTCTGAGTGGGGACTCAATTCATGCTTCCATCCATATGTAAAAATTGTATAGAATATATTATAATACATAATCCGTACAATAATAAATGCGAAAGGATGTTTGTACGTTTGTTGGTTTGTCCTTCTTTCACGCAGCAACAGAGAAACTGATCAACGTAATTTTTGGCATAGATATGGTTTTTGGACCGGAGAGTAATACAGGCTATATTTTATCCCGGAACAATGCAAGGTTCCTGTGGGAACACGTGAAAACCACGGGCAGAAACTAGTGTAATATATTACATAATATTCTATAGAATATTGAGATATGGAAGAAATAATCTAGGCTTAGACACGTCTCTGAATACTAGTCTTAGACTCATTTAACTTTCGTGAGCTCTCCTGGAGCCCACGTGAATAAAAATTAATAATAAAGAACGAAATTTATCTAACGTCATACTCAATTAATGTCACAGGCAAAAGTTTATACTATCACGTTCAACATGTAAAATAAGAAATAAAAATCCTACAAATTGAAACATACATTCAGTACATACGATCATATGAATATCCCACTCGTATCTCCAAAACCCAATATCTCCCGGTCTTAAAATAATTCACAAAGAACGGACCCGAAAACTGGTCAAAAGTTTTCTTCTCCAATTTTTTCATAACACTTCTTGTAACAATAACCATTGGCGTGTGAAATGTGGGTAAAAAAATAGTCCGAGAGCGAGCAACGTATGATAATGTTACGTGGGACTACGTTCCATGTTAGAGAAAAACGAATTGATCTTGACATGTGCATTAATGCATATCTCGAATTTTATGAAACAATAACATATAGCCTTGCGGTGTAGTCTACCACCTACTAGCAATGTGCAAGCATTAATGTCTTCCGGTTTTATGAGCAAGTAGTCAGTGAAATTACTGGGCTTATGAGACTGAATACGTAATGTCTCAGGGTAACGAGCGCACTGGAGTGCCGCGCAGACCTTTGTTTTTTTTTTATATTATTTGGTAACGAGACGAGCTGGTCGTTTGCCTGATGATAAGCATAACGCTGGCCCATAACATTTGCAGTGCCACCCAGAACTTTGAAACACAAAGGCCTGCGCGGCACATCAGTGCGCTCGTTACCCTGAGACATTACGTATTAAGTCTCATAAGCCCAGTAATTTCACTGGATACTCTGCTCATCAAACCAGAACACAGGAATGCTTGCACACTACTGCTTGGCGGCAGACTTCGCGAGCAAAGCGGTGGTAACAACCCAGACGGACACTCGCAGAAGAGTTAGTCCTCCCACTAACAAATTCAACAAATTGTATTTCAAAGTTCTGAGTGACACTGTAATTGTTACGAGCTGGCGTGACGCTTATACCATCAAGCAACGACACGTTCTTCTATCTTCTATCCAATGGTATAAAAAATGTTCATGGTACAAACACTTCCGTTTCGCTCGCCACCAGCTCCTAAACTTAAGGGCAGTCCCTACAACTTCATAAATCGGTTTGGGTCTCGGTAGGACTATTGTAATTCTCTCGCATTTCTCGTGAAGAATGCCCCGAGGGCCACGGAGGTGTGTGTCAGTCTTAATAGAGGCGACGTAGCCTTGAACCGAGTTATAAAAAGAAGGTTTACAATTTGACCTGATGTTTTTAGCCCTCGACGCAAAACTGTAGGGGTGTTATTAGTTTAACGTATGTGTATCTGTATGTATGTCTGGCTTTGGCGTCGCAGCTCATAAATGGACTGATATTGATTTTTTTTTGTTTGAAAATAGACTTGATTGAGTGTGTTCTTTGCTATGATTCAAGAAATTCTGTTCAGCCGTTTGGAGATCAATCTGCGAATAGTGTCGGGATTTTTAATAATGTTTAATTGTGTTCTTGGTTGTAGATGTCAGCCATCAATCTGTACGTTCATAATTCGAATCCTATTCAGCTTTCTGTGAAGAGAAACAAAGTGGTAGCATTTTCTAGTGGTTGCCTGGTTAGCTACAAGCAAGGTTTAGCGTACCTACTCTGTAGTCTTTTTTACACGCTGGAAGCCATCGAGATCTCAACAGACGGCCCTTAAAGAAACGTAGCTTCAGTCGAGAGAGATCGTTCAAACACCTATAGAAAATAAATAAAAGTTTCGGGTATTTGAAAAAAGTCCGCAAACCTGCAACATGTGACCGAAATAGTATACAATAATAAAAATAAACAACACATCTCAAGAGGCTCTCGCTAGATAGCAAGCGGATGCAAAAGGTAGTACTCCTTGTCACGGCGCGTATTTTCAGGAGGTTCCTCACTCTGCAGCCCTAACCACCGGTAGCTTGTGCCCTGCTCCGCTGCCGGCGGCACTCTAGGTTTAGGTTTTTATAATACTCTGTATTTTTATAGGACTGTGGTAAAAAACCTAGGTATAACAATGTATAAAGAAAGATAATAATAATATAATTTATTTATAAAAAAAAACATTATAAAGGCACACATAACTTACAACGGGCCCCAAACTAGGCGTAGCCTGTATCATAAATAGAAGTTTAATTCAAGTTCATAACTGAACAGTTTATTACTTTTTCAAAATATACTTTTTAGAAGATAATTTAAAAAACGGCTCTAAATTCTTCCTCCTTGTAGAAAAGATACAGAAATCATTTTATATTCGGAAACTCGTGCAGGTTATTTTCGCACAATTTCACTTTCGACTTTGATTGATGCAACTTCATCGATGGCCTATTACTGCAGACCATAATTCATCTTGAGCGCGCGTGGTCCAAAAACAAATTTAGATCGCGAAACGCAGCGGGCCCCAATCTTGGCTAACGATGCAAAGACACGATACAAAATTTGTCTTTCTTTACAACTATGCCATTTATCACTATCACGTCACATCACAGCGCAGTATTAGAGGTGTCAGTGTATAAGCTTTGGCGTTTTCGGTTAAGACTCTGTCTATGTAAGTTTTAGAACGGCATTTTTACTAAATCTTAATAGGTAGGTGAAAGATGGTAATTTAAAATGGGAGCTTGCTCTAGCGGTTTGCGGAACACACCGATAGACGCATTGCGATAGTATATTTTATCTTGAGCTTGCCAGACGTTAGTGGGAGGACTAACTCTTCTGCGAGTGTCCGTCTGGGTTGTTACGACCACTTTGCTCGTGAAGTCTGCCGCCAAGCAGTAGTGTGCAAGCATTACTGTGTTCCGGTTTGATGAGCAGAGTATCCAGTGAAATTACAGGGCTTATGAGACTTAATACCTAATGTCTCACGGTAACGAGCGTACTGCAGTGCCGCGCAGGCCTTTGTGTTTAAAAGTTCTGGGTGGCACTGCAATTGTCATAGGCCGGCGTTATGCTTACCATCAGGCAAACGACCAGCTCGTCTCGTTACAAAAAAAAATAAAAATATTGTATGACAGTACTAGCTTAGCCCACGTAATAAAAGTGGCTTAAGTTACTCCTTATAAAACCCGCTATCTGACAGTGAAAGTCCCGTCAAAATCGGTCCAGCTGTTTCGGAGATTAGCCGGAACAAACAGAAAGACTGCAGTCAAAAATTTTAAAAATTTTGTTTTTTTTTATAAGTACCGTATATACTTTGATGTATTTACTAAAAAGCTGTTATTTTGATATCACAAACAGACGCTTCAATTTTGTGTATTTGTATAGATATAGATGTATAGATGACATGTCTTGCAAACGGTAAATATCTAGAAGGTTTTAATTTTATCATAGGTAATTATTCATAGTGCGTGTCACTATTTTGTTATTATTAGTCATAGGTAGCTTCTAAATTTTACTAGTAACCTCTAAGTTTAATTTTACAAGGTAAGACTTCTGAAAAAATCCGTTTTTTAAAAGAATACGTTCGTAGACGGCTCCGTAGCTAAGTTGGTAGTAACCCTGCCTGCAAGGCGAGGGGTCCCGGGTTCGATTCCCGGCCGGGGCAGATTTTGTGTAAGCATAAAGTTTGTTCTCGGGTCTTGGATGTTTGTGATGTGTATCTGTGTATGTCCAATGTCCATGCCACCTGCGACACAGGGAATCCTAGTGCGGGGGTATGAGTGTGTAAGCGTTTATGTTTATGTTTAATTACTGGTGCATACTGGTTCTAAACATTGAATTAAAATTAGTTAATAAATTTGATACAAATTATTAAAAGTAATAGCAATTGTTATTTTTGATTTATGCATATATTTGTGTAAACTACTAATAAATACTATTCTACAAGTCTTCCAGTTTCTGAAAAAAATTAGAATACATGAATTTATTGAATACTGCTAATTAAGCCAGATAACAATAAAAAAAATGGGCGTTAGTTATAAGTATGTGTAATAAGAACCGAAGAATTCACTGAACCTCAACTACTGTTTTACTATCACACATCATGTACAATTCAAAATAAACCAAATTAACTTACACATAAAGTTCGTTTTAAGAAACACAAAAGTGCAAAATATCAAGTAGGTCACGATGCGTCAATGCGTGAAGGAAATCAGCAAGCGTGGGCGTTAGAATATTGTGTTATGTGGTCTAAGCCTTATCTTGGTTTTGCGCACACAATTCATGTTTTATATTCTTTTGTTAGGAATACGAAAGGTTGTTCAAATGTTGGTGTTAGTACGCTTGACACGTGTCAATAGGAGCATTGAAACGGGGCGAATTATATCGACTTAAAATAGGAGAAAAAGTACCAGCTGTCCGTGAAAGGATTGATGAACGTTGTTCTGTGTTTTTTTCTCTCTTGAGGTTAGCTTAAAACTATGTCATTGGAGTTTGATATGTAACTGACGATGAGGTTGAAGTTGGTCAATATTGTCAGCCTAGAGTGTCAAAAGACTATCAAGACTGAACCTGCTTTCAACAGCAATTGTCGTAAAATAACAATATGTGCATGGCGACGGAATTTCATCTTGGCCTGACTTCACCCCTTTTTTACCCTTAATTTACTCCTTTCATAATACCTTAGCGAGCATGTAGTATCCAAGGTTGCTAAATCTCAATCTCAAAGAAGAATGCAAATAAATGCTTTGTTAGGTTTGTAGTTTTTGTGATTTCGTATTTTTAGGGTTCAAATAAATGCTTTGTAGGTTTGTAGTTTTTGTGATTTCGTATTATTAGGGTTCCTTACAAAAAAAGAACCCTTATAGTCTTATTTCGCTGTACATCAGTCTGTCTGTTTGTCTGTCAAGACCTTTTTCTCAGAAGTGTGTGGAGTATCAAGTTGAAATTAATATCAAATACTCAAGTCTGCAATGCCTTGGAGTTGTGAAAAAAATCAAACTTCTAAGTCAACGCAATCAAAAGATTGCGGCCGTTTACTCCGCTTATGTTGACACTCGCAAGGGAATCAAAACCTATGGGGTAATTCCCGTTGACCTAGAATCGTTATATTTGGCAAAAGCAGTGTCTTATACAAATAAGGGCAAAAATCCGAAATCCGAAAATTTAAAGTCAAAACACAAAAAAAAAAATTTTGGTGAATGAGGCTAACAATTACCTAACGGTTTTCGTGATGGAATAATTTACATACCTAAAGTTAAGTTTTTACGGAACCTAATTAAGATCTAAAGTAGCGTTGGACCACAAACTCACCTGAAAGAAACTGACGATGCGGTCGAAGGTGCAGCACGCTTGACTTAGTAGATCCCTATTCACCTTTTCTTTGAACACGTCTAGGTTGTATGTAGCCGGAAACAGACGCAAGGTCCTTCCACTCGTGAATAATCAGTGAGCGGTATTTTGCATTTAGAAAATATTTCTTTGTGATCTCTATACCTATTACTGATAGGGTAAAGTTTACTTTGCGAAATATCAACGCACGAATGATTTCAGTGCAACAATGAAAAAGGTCTGTAAACGCTAGGCGTTCTTTCACGCCTAAAGACCCCCAATTCCCTCTCAAATCGCTCCATCGAACAGAAAATTCTCGAAGATCTACAGGTAGCTACGCTTGATAGATCGCCTTCCGGTTCCGGCCCTTTGTACGAAGTGCCTCTTTCCAGGCCCTTAGAAAATTCAGATAAGGTATTGCCGATGGTAGATCTCTACATACTTTAGTTTATTGCCTCGCGATGGGAAATAGGAATAGGTGTCAATTTCGTGAGAAATTGGTTGGGAGCTCTGAAAAGACTGATGTTTCATGGCAAATATCGCAGCCTTTTGGTCGAAAGTATGAATATTATTTAGCTTGACGGTAGGGCGTTTTATTATGATGTCCGAGTAGCTACCATGCGCAAGTCGATAATCTATGGGGTTAATTAGACGCTAATGCATGATTGATCGGTCCATGCGCAAACCAAAAAATCACGATCACCGCCGCTTTTACGACCTCTACTCAACAAAAATAGTTTCACAACCACTGCGTGTTCAGTACATCAGAAGCCACGGTAAATACGCGGTGGTGCGCAAGTGATGTATGTAGCAGAGCAGTCGTCGCTGGGCTTCAAGGGAGTGAGAGACAGAACTATCTAGCCGAATTGCTGTTCTGGTCTGTTTCTTGGTTTTACTTCAAGCTGCACTACCGTGTATTACCTCGTGTATAAAACATAAAATATAGCAACACATATTTATTATCTGTGGTCGCTCTCTTCCTTTATAGAAATTCTAGTGTCTGTGTGTTTCTAGTGTCCGTCTGGGTTGGTACCACCGCTTTGATCGTGCAGTCTGCCGTCAAGCATGCTTGCACACTACGCATAACTCTTTTCCGATTTGATGAGCAAAGTAGTCACGGAAATTACTGGGCTAGACTTATACCTAATGTCTCAGGGTAACGAGCGTAATGCAGTGCCGCGTAGGCCTTTGTTTTTCAAAGTCCTGAGTGGCACTGAAATTGTTAAAGGCCAGCGTTATGGTTACCTGATGGTAAATGACTCACTCGTCTAATTACCCAATAGTATAAAAAAAACAAATGAATACGCTAAATTTAAAATCAAAATTGGATCTCAAGTAGAAGCCGAAACATACCGGTTCTAACTGCACGCCACATACATACAATACAGTTCATACTCCTACGAAACTGTATAGTATGCCTAAATTCCCATAGCAGGGATACACGCCGGGATACTCAGGCTGTAACAACAAGGGCAGCGCACACTGGAGGCGAGTTAATACCACAGCAATACCGATCCAGTGTCGCCGTTCCGAATAGCGGAGCCGATGAGATGAGGACCGGAGAATAACAAGCGCTATTGCGGACGTGGGGCCAGGGAGTTAGCAGTTAAAACAAACCTGGGCCCAATTCTACTAAACAAATGGTTTAAAAATTACAATGGTTTTGTCGCAAGATGTAATATTCCTTCTATATATATATAAAATAATAGCTTCTGCCCGCGGTTTTAACCCGCGTTCCCACAGGAACCGTACATTTTTCCGGGATAAAAAGTAGCCTGTGTTACTCTCCGGTCCATAGACTATATCTATGCCAAAAATCACGTCGATCCGTTGCTCCGTTACTGCGTGAAAGAAGGACAAACCAACAAACCCACAAACGCACTTTCGCATATATAATATTAGTAATATAGTATAATATAGAAGGGATAGGGATTTTCAGTATTTTATACCGCAATAATTTGTCTATGGTCGCCTATGACAATATCGATGGTTTGAACGAGTTTGAGCTTTCGCTAAGTTCTTTACACAAAACTACGCTATGCGAACGATCAATGGTAATTATAGTTCTGAAATTCTTGTGATGATCACTTTCTTTTCGGTTTACAAGCGAAATTTTTGAGATAAGATGTAAGGAATTCTGATATTTACGTGAACATCCCGCTTGTGTAGGTTAATACTTTGAGTTACTTTGGGTTGATGCGTTAATACTTGTGTTACGTTAATACTTCACAATTAAAGTTAAATAAAGCGAAAACTCTGGTCATTTGATCGGTACTGAGAAGTACCGGTATTATAAATGGAGTCGGCAATTGTTGCAAAGCAATATCTCCTAGATGGATCCACGGCTTGAAGCCGATAATAATGTCTCAAGATTTTGGGGGTAAAATCACGTCGATATGTCCATAGCTAATTTGATTAAAGCGTCTGGTCTAGATTATCAAGTAGATGCGGCTTCAAATCCCTTTGGCTGCGAACATTTTTGAGATGTCTATGTCTATGCTTACGATGATAAACTTGGAAAATATTTTTTTATTTGCGCTGTTATCGTGGCCCCCGTGAAAGTGGTTGCCTTCTTGACGATTCAATCTGCTAAAAGCTCTTTTTTGCTTTTAAAATACCATGTAAATAATAACTGAAAGAGGCTTGTTTTCACAATCGTCGAATTTTAAGGGTTTGCTTGTTGACCTGATGTATGGAATTCTAATACTTTTCATGTAGCGTTTTCACGATTTTTTGTTAAGAGTATAGACTGAGAGATAGAGATTTGAAAATGTTACTTGTTTTTTAAAATTAGTGCTGCAGCATCCTTAAAGGCTTCTTCACGTACAACACGCGGGTGTGGGCGCGGCGGCGAGCGCGGTGGGCTTGGTCTTGTCTTCACATTGCCCATCAGGCGTTTGCACGAGTGTGATGTCTGCCAGTGATTGAAAACGACTTATCATTTCTAGTGATAAATTCAAAGTCATTCATCTTACCTGGTGGTGAGTGCGGATCACACACAACTTCATACCTTCGATATTGCCGCGAGCGCCC
Source organism: Crocallis elinguaria (assembly GCA_907269065.1). Lineage (NCBI taxonomy): Eukaryota > Metazoa > Arthropoda > Insecta > Lepidoptera > Geometridae > Crocallis > Crocallis elinguaria. The sequence goes on from OU026076.1 coordinate 10,420,406, forward strand.
CGCTCGCATCGCTCGCGACTTTGCCCACTACTTGCTCCGCAACTGATATTTGTGCATATATCAATACTTATGCCATATGTTTGGTATTTCGTTACCGCGCCCGCTCTTGCGCCCTCAAGTTAACGTGAACATGAACTTAGTATTCATTTCATTGCATATTATTATCTTTACAATAAAATACAATATCCTATTGCTAAACGGCAATCTATTTAAAGTAACCTTAGTGGAGAGGACTGCATGGAAATGGAAAATGTTCGAAATACCCGGATTCTTTGCTCACGAGTGTATTTTAGAATATTTTCTTGCAAATACATCTCTTGGCCTTAAAGTAAAGCCCGTTGAAAGGTTTCCTCTTGATTGGAAGGGTATTTCATATAGTCAAGGTAAACTCATAACGCATAAAATATATCTCGAGTGTTCCGTATAGGTAAAGCGAAATTCGTAAAAAGGTTTAATAAAAATATATGGGGGTTACATTATTTGATATTTCTCTATTAAGTGATTTACGGTATTTGATTTTGCTTTATTAAGGGAAAATAATTTCAAAGGATTGTTTTTCTTTTGAATAAGGAAGTAGGCTGTATGTTACCCTTGTTAAAATTGTTTTTATTTACAATTAACTGGTAGAAGTTCGAGTTGATGAAAGTGAATCGAAAATTACGTACCGAACTTCTGCTTTTACAAATATCTACTATAAAATCTAAAAATAAGAATTGAATTAAATTTGAAGTTGTTTATTGCCAGAATTAAATTCACGTAGGTAAATGCTGACTAATTTAACCAAAAACAAATAAACATTTAATTAAAAAGGCACTTTCTCACTCCACATAATCCATCTGAGATTCCCCAGACACGGGCGGTTATTGGAATGTTGGAGTGGAATGTTGTGGATTGGAGTGCTCGTGTCACTGAGATAAAAAAGGAACGTAAAAACGAAAAGCAAATCGAATTAATTTCTTATCCCTTATACTGTGTATGCTAGTAAGCATACATGGCTGTCATCAGTATCAGCCGGGAAACGACTACTGCTGAACATCGGTCTCTCCTATGAATGGAAGATTTTGCCATAACCTACAGCACGGTTGGTGATTTCAGTATATAAATTATGATGTTGACCGAGGCGAATTATATCTATTCCTTGGAAATGCCCTTAGCCAGCCTCTTAGGTACCTACGGGAAGAGATGGGGTAGTACTACTCTTAGGTGGAACTCGAGATGGTAACACCGAGAGATGAAATACTGTACTATCCGATCTCACAACATTGTATTGATTTTGCTATAACTCATATCAGCGCTCAACGTATCAGCGCTAGGAAATCGGCGCGAAGCGGTGGCTTAGCCAATCAGAGCGCATTATATCTAGGCAAAAATGGTGGAATTTATTTCGGGCAAACCAAACGTCACTGCACAGTGCACCTTTTGAGGTTAGTATCTCGATGCTGGGGCTACGCGGCTTCACATCCATAGCTGTATTTCCTTACATTGATTTGTTCCTATTAGCCAAACATTATGTCATCCAGTCGATTACGAGACCGAATATTTTTCGCCCTATTTCAGCATCTTATTAATAAACGCAAGAATTGTTTACTCCACGGTGGCATCATCTATCAAGAACACTCTGATGATTAATTGCTATATTATCGACAGCGAGTAGTATGAGAGTTAACGCTTGTTTTAGTTACGAATATAAAAAAATAAAAAAAAGAAACGTACAAGAAAATTGAAGTCCAATATTTTATAATTATATATTGTGATAATACACAGTAGATTCTGCAAACACACTGTCTGTGCGATGTTTGCTGAATGCAATTAAGATCAGTCAAACAATATGATTTTACGTAGTTTAGTTTGTAAACGTGATTTCCGACTATCGTAAACTTAAAGGGGGTCTGTAAGTCTTACTTTAGCGGCCACTTCCCGAAACACTGAGGATATGTCCCCAAGACAACAACATACGTGATCAGTGTATTCCAATGACAACTTGAAGGATAATTCCCATTCTATTTTTATCGTGCTTACCACGTTTGTTCATATCTTTCTAATGAAATAGTGTTCAAACCTAACATCGAGTTTTTTCCAAAATTATTAGACTAGTAAAACTTTTGTAAATTAATAGCCTCATCATAAGTAATGAAAACTGACAGTCTCTCCTATACTAAAGAATTGGCTATTCAAAACTCCATTAGCGTTTAAGAAGACGGGGAAAGATACGCTTTATTGTTTAGAGTTTTAATGAATATCTTAAAACATTCTGTGTTTAGATTTTGGAATTGTTCGTAAAAGTTTGCTTAATATTTTATAATCAGCACTGAAGGATCAGAAATTTAATTTATACTTTTTTAAATTTATTTTCGGTTTGGATGAAAGTGCAAGTATTTATTGGTTCCGTGTCTATGTATTTTGGGATCATGGACCTTGTAGTCCCTAATCAGGGGAATTGCACTGGAATACACAGGGAATCCTGGCTATGGATCGAGCTCTGCGTATGTGATCGTTATAGGTTTTTGCTAAACGCGCTCACAGAAATACGCTAGCACTCAGTTATAAATATTAAACAACACATAGCGGGTCACCCATCCATGTACTGACCGCACCGAAACTTGCTTAACTTGCCGATCGGTTTGGAGCGGTAAATAGTGCTAAACTATAAGCACGACAACATCAATAACTAGAGGTACTTTTGTTAGAGTTACGACTAACTCTTATGCGAGTGTCCGTCTGGGTTGTTACCACCGCTTTGCTCGTGAAGTCTGCCGCCAAGCAGTGGTGTGCCAGCATTACTGTGTTCCGGTTTGATGAGCAGAGTAGCCAGTGAAATTACTGGGCTTATGAGACTTAATACCTAATGTCTCAGGGTAACTAGCGCACTGCAGTGCCGCGCAGGCCTTTGTGTTTCAAAGTTCTGGGTGGCCCTGCAATTATTATGGGCCGTTATGCTTACCATCAGGCAAACGACCAGCTCGTCTCGGTACCAAAAAAAGGGTTAAATAATCAATAACCATATCACGTATATACTCGTATATTCTTAATATAAATTACTCGTAAATTTATATATACAGTGCGTGTTTGTGAACATAACAATTACGTGTTATATTCATAAACACAAACTAAGCAGTTCCACCAATAATCAAACAGCATAATCGGTGCTTAACAATTATTATAACAGATAATAATTGACCTAAATGCCGCACGATGTGGTAACTGCCATAATAATTTAACCACATTGGTAGTTATTTACTTAAATATATGAATGAAGAAGGGAGATTGTATACTTATATCTTCACTTGTTTCCTATAGTAACCGTGACTCAAATGATAATGACGATCTTGCAGCGTATTATGAATTAATAATGCTATTTGTATTTTTATACTATTGGTTAACGAGACAAGCTGGTCTTTTGCCTCATGGTAAGCATAACGCCGGCCCATAACAACTGCAGTGCAACTCGGAACTTTGAAACACAAAAGCCTGCGCGGTGTTGGTTTGTCCTTGCAGCAACGGAGCAACGGAACGATGTGATTTTTTGCGTAGGTATAATTTTTGGACCGCAGAGGAACATAGGCTGCTTTTCATTACGGCAAATTCATGGTTCCTCAGGGAATCTCCACGCGGGTCGCGGACAGCAGTATTTATAAACCTTACATAAATCAGAGTCGATTTACTAACACAATTGCCTGTGAAAAATAAAAAATATATATTCAAAGGCTTATCATCAAAAACAGATCATTACTTCCTTAAACACAAAATTTATTGCACCCCTCTACACACCCCGTCTGCTCACCTTTCAAACAGAGAAGTCGTTTACCCCACCCTTTAGCTGTCACTGCACTTGAGTTCAAACATCCGCGAAGATTTCACACAATTTCAACGCCCGTTTAAACCTTAATACAAAGGAATAAAGGCCATTCAAAAGTGGAAGGACTATATTCAAAATTTTGCCAAAAGTGATCTCAGAATAGGCTTTATTGCTTTGTAATAGAAGCCACGCCAGTCAAGGTTGGGACGCGGAACATCTGAGCCGAAATGTTAACAACTTAACTGTAAGGTATTCACTCAATCTAGAGTCTTGTAAGACGGATCTCTCTCGTGAAATAAATATACACAATTTGAAGGGTAAATAAGTTAGAAATAGGATTCTGTTAAAAGACGTGGTTGCAAATCATTATAAGCGCCATCTAATATAGCTATTGGACATCCTTAAAATTAAAAGTTCGTTGTAAATTTTTAAGAATAGATGGGATTTATTCTTCCTTTATTACAACGAAAATACTTTATACAATTTATTTTTTAATTTACAAAAGGTGGCGTTTTAACACACTAAACCTAGAACACGATCGGCTCTCTAGAGAGCAGCAGCTGCTGTAATACACTGACAGGTTCCTGGCGATAGATTTTCGAGTTGAGAGTGTAGCTAGCCAGACCAATACTAGAAAATGCCCGATCACTATGCTATAGTTTCATCGGGATGTTTGCTTCAACGAAAACTCAAGCTGTGATTCGAACCCTCGACCTTTTGATCGGCGGGTGACACTACAACTACAACATAGAGCCATCATTGCATCTGCTACAGTACATTATAGTACTTCAATATTCATCTATACAAATAAATAAAATTGAAGTGTCTATTTGTAATATCAAAATAACAGCTTTTTACCATGTGCATATGAAAGTATATACAGTGCCTATAACAAAACATCCATTTTTAAAATTTTTGTCTCTCTGTTTGTTCCGGGTAATCTCCGAAACGGCCGGTCCGATTTTGACTGGACTTTCACTGGCAGATAGGTAGCTGATGTTACAAGGAGTAACTTAGGCTACTTTTATTTTAGAAAAAGAATTAGGGTTCCGCGCAATAAAACAAACACCTTGAAATCCAATATCTCCGCGTGGGTGAAACCGCGGGCAGCAGCTAGTGTGAAAATAATGCTTTCAATCCTTCTCCAGTTATAGTAAACTTTGTCTAACTTTATTCCCCGCAGATATCAACATAAACTTCGCTGGATTTCCTTCGTATCTATGCAGTTACTTAGATTCGCTTTAAAAATAGGTAAGTTAAATTCGAGAAAAGTATCTGTCAGGGGAAATATCTGCGTAGGGTTGAAATTTACAAACCTTATTCGCTTGAAGTCATATAAAAGTTACTTCTTTGTAACTCAACATTTACCAGGTACATTTAAAGGTAGGTTTTAGGACTAACTCTTTTGTGCGAGTATCCAACTGGGTGGGTACTACCGCTTTGCTCGTGTAGTCTACCGTCAACCAGTACAAACATTCCTTTGTTCCGGTGTGATGAGTATATAGTAGGACCCCTCAAATGTCGGCCGGCACCACGTAGGCCAGGCGGCAAAAAAAAAAACAGTTAGCCCTTATTCAGTTGTGATAAGGTTCAAAATAGCTTGAACTAATAAAATAATAAAATTGCTAACTATATTGAACCTTAATGACGCTTACCCGTCCAGTGTCGAGGGTCCCAAATGAGCTGGCGCGGGGGAAAAATACCTGTTTCCCCCACCTTAGCAATTTTAATAGTAATTTTATTATTTTATTATAGGTCAAGCTATTTTGAACCTTATCATCACTGAATAAGGTCTAACTGTTTTTTTTTATCGCCGGACCTACGTGGTACCGGCCGACATTAAAGCGTCATTAAGGTTCAATATAGTTAGCAATTTTATTATTTTATTAGTTCAAGCTATTTTGAACCTTATCACAACTGAATAAGGGCTAACTGTTTTTTTTTTTGCCACCGGACCGACGTGGTTCCGGCCGACATTCGACCCGTCCAGTGTCGAGGGTCCCAAAGGAGCTGGCGCGGGGGAAAAATACCTGTTTCCCTCACCTTAGCAATTTTAATAGTAATTTTATTATTTTATTATAGTTCAAGCTATTATGAACCTTATCACAACTGAATAAGGTCTAACTGGTTTTTTTTATCGCCGGACCTACGTGGTACCGGCCGACATTAAAGCGTCATTAACAGAATACCCAAAACAGCTGTTCATTGTCTTGTCCGCCATGACAGTATAACTTTTACGCCGCCGAAGTCCGTGGTGTAAATATTTATTCTAGAATAGAGAACTTAATCTTAGATTAGCAGTTCGAAAAGCGGAACGGTTTATTCTGGAGTAATTCGCGGATAAAACCTTATTGCAATTTGGTCGAATCGGGCCTTAATAAATTAAAACTTTATTTATCTGTTTGACCGTGTGTAGGCCTGTTTCACTTGTAACCCGTCATGTCCCGCACCTGCTTTCACAATTTAACTTGTCGGAATGTTCGCCGAATTTCACCAAATGGGACGTCAGAATGACGTATGTGTGGCGCGATGTTTATACACAAAGTTACGTAATGGATCTAACTCATTTTAAGAGAATATACGGTCTGTTTTGAACAACTTTGAACATGTAGTAATGTTTCGGAAGATGTATTTTCGAGCGCAGTGTTTCTGTTGTCTGATGTTTCTGTTAAGTGTTACAGGCTTCTAATTTACGTAAAAAAGTATGTAATTGTGCTTAAGCCGTATATAGCAGCTAAATACTTCACACTTAAAATGTTTTTAGCAAAATGAGGTGAAGTTCTAGCGCTGGAAAAAATATATTTCATTATTCATCATATTACCGATAATATTGTTACCTATGACCAAAACATGTGTTTACCAAATGTACTCGATCAAAAATTACAAAGTTACCTTTAAAATTAAGTTTGCAATGAAATATCTGTGTTATTTATAAATGTATATTGATAGAATGAATAAGACTTTCGTATAATGTAATAACAAAAAACGTGGTTGAGTACATTTTCGATTAGGATCTAATTTTGAAGTACGTCCGCTTTTTTTTATTTTAACTCTATTTTAGTGGCCCGCGCGGTCTGTCTTCCTTCTGTTCTATACCAACGCAGACCGACAGAATCATGAATGTCATTGACTCGAGGCACCGCCTTAAGTAGAATTTATAATATTTTTTTTTACTATTGGATAACGAGACGAGTGGATCGTTTGCTTAAGGTTAACCATAACGCCACACCAAAACAATTGGCAGCAGCTCATAGCAGTTAGCACATAGCAGTGACACTCAGAACTTTGAAACATAAAGGCCTGCGCTCCATTGCAGTACGCTCCTGACCTTTAGACATTAGCTAAGCTCAGTAATTTTGAAATAAAGAATGCAGTGACAACCCTATTTTCCACCGCTTCTTACATAGACCGTTGCTGAGTTACAATATTTGCTGGCTATTAAGCTTCCCTCTTTTTGGTTAACATGAAACAGCCAACGCGTTTTTCCATGCTTTTTCAAATGTACAATTGTGTCTATTTCGAAAAATGAGGAAAGTAGTCTCAACAAAATATGATCTAAAATTAGTTTCAAAAAGGTTACATTTAGGGCTTTATATATACATCTTACTAATATTATAAATGTGAAAATGTGTTTGTTGATTTGTTCGTTTGTTTGTCAAGCAGCATCGGAGCAAAGGGTCAACGTCATTTTTGGCACAAATATAGTTTATGGACCGGAGAGTAACATAAGCTACTTTTTATCCCGGAAAAATTCACGGTTCCTGTGGGAACGCGAGTGAAACAGCGGGCAGAAGCTAGTAGCAATAACACGTTAGTTATGAATGTATTAATTAAAAAACTTACGGATAATCGGGATGATTCCATCTCCTCTCTCTTAGCCTAGGTAAGCTTCCATTTAGGTAGAAACCGCATTTCCACCGCATTCTATTAATTCTAGTCAGAATATCCCACCGCAGTGTTTCTAGTAGTATATGTATGGCAAAGTGATATCATTAATGTCTCGCAAACTTGTACTGTGGTCAGCAGCTTTGTCCGGAAAGCGTAGACTGCATTCTCGGAATTAAGGAGCGTTTAAACCTACTTTAGGCACTTCGTACACGATAACGTGCTGCGCGTAACGACGTGTTAACTACAGTATAATTAACGTATGCAAAGACGAGTCTAGGATTATCTTTTTTTATGGTATTTGATAACGAGATGAGCTAGTCATTTGCCTGATGGTAAGCAGAACGCCAGTCCCTAACAATTTCAGTGCCACTCAGGACTTTGAAACACAAAGGCCTGCGCGGCACTGCACTGCGCTCGTTACCGTGATACATTAGATATTAAGTCTCATAAGCCCAGTAATTTCACTGGCTACTCTGTGCATCAACCGGGACACACCAATAGGTGTAATGAATTGTCGTCGAACGATAAAGACCGTATTCAAATGTAAGTAAAGTAAGTAAAAGTAAAAAGTATTCAAATTCCGATCGGTGACGTCACAGCAATTGGAGCGAGCGGCGGCGCGTACGGCTCGCGCTGCTGCCGCGATCGCCACGCGCAGTAACCAGTCGGAGCGCATGCGTGCGTAGCTTCGTTGATGAAGAGGTACCGAATACTTCGAAATCAGTCGCGAAGCTCGGGTGTACTACGTAAATGAATCCGGTTAAAGATAAACACTGATAGGTATTTGGCGACAGCTTTTCAATTCCACATTTATTCACAACTTGAAGATTGCACTAGAAAACGCCCTACCAAAACGTTCTCAGCAACACGTTAGACGAAACTTAACCCAGACTTGGAAAGATTAAGTAATTAATTCGAAGAAAACCTTGTTTGAAAGTTGCCGACTTGTTTAGAGATTGTATTTGAGATTGCAAAGACTTCTGTAAAGTTTGTAGCGATCAAAGAATAAAATACGATTTAAATCAAATCTTAGTCGAGATTCAAGATCAGCAAAACTTTGTACAAGTTCAATCTCGATTAATATAGTTTACTTTAGCCGAAAATAAACATGTCTCTAGAATAAAATGCGAATTTCTCCTACTAAAACTAATCAAAAACTAACTAAAATGAGAAACTGTGTTTGTTGGTTTACCTATCCTTCTTTTACGCAGCGACGTAATAACGGATCGACGTGATATTTTGTAAAGGGATAGTTAGTTTATGGGCCGGAAATTGCCATGACAAAGATACATTTTATCCCGGAATAATGCAAGGTTCATGTGGGAACATCCACGTGAATTAAAAACAATATGAAAGTGCGTTGGCTGGTTTCTTCTTTCACTCAGCAACGGAGCAATGGATGGATGAGATTTTTTGACGAAATCAAAATCCAAATCAAAAATCAGATGTAGAGTAATTTATGAGCTTAAACCAAAATGCTGGTAACTATTTGGCTCAACGGATCAGCATTGCGGTTCAATGAGGCAATGCCGCCAGCATGCTGGGTACGCTTCCTACGGTAGTGGGCTAGAACATTTGGATTATCTATAGGCCTACTAGGGCTTGTAGATTATCCAACTGTTTTTGTAGCTAGCTAGGTTAGATATAGTGTTTATTTATGTATTAGCTAGTTAATAAAGGCATTTAGCCCGTTAAAAAAAAAGTTTATGGGCCGGAGAATGTAACATAGAATTTACAACTCGGAAAAATACATGAGAAATCTCCGCCCAAGTGAAACCGTAGGCAGCAGCTAATTTCAAAATATACTATATTCTTCAAAGATTTCAGTTATTAATTGTTTTTTTAATGAAAAACTTTTGGTTGTAGACGGTTTTGTAACTTCAATGAATAAATGTGTTTAGTATAAAAAGGAACGTTAAATATTTTTCGTACAAAATTATGAACACAAATCTGAATTTGAAGCTGTGAAAATAGAAATATAGTTTCATTTCTTTACCAACTAAGCTATCCGAGGTCTTCCTCTGTGGATGATTCTCCATTATTTTTGCATTACATTATAATAGATGCATTACATTATTTTTGCATCTTACAGTAGGTATGTTTTATTTTTGCGTCTTACCAATGTAATTTAGAAGTTGTTTTTTACTTTTGATTAGTACTTTAACTGTTCTCGTACCATTTCATCATTTGCGTGCGAATTAGCTTCCTATGCGTTCTATATCACTCACAGTTAACTCATCAATCTTCGAATCCAACTACATACATACATCCACACAATAATGAACGCGTAATGTCTTAACGCGTAATTGCGTGCCGTGTAACAATTAAATTAGACATAAGTTTATCTCGAAGTATTCATTTTGGTATATAAACAGTATCAGACTCTTTAGTCTTTACCTTTTTACCTAAGCGAAAATCTGAACTATATTTGGCTCGTTTATGGAGACGCGGCGAGAAGCGCGTCGCGTAAGGTAGTCATTACATGGTCCATGATTGATGAATCATGGACCACGCGCCAACCATGGAGAAACCACGGTCACGGCTTAACGCATATCGTACCGTCTAATGTAGTGCTTGGTGGAAATATAGTACGAGCGATAACCGTGTTAATTGAGGGAGTGAAAAAGACGCACAGCAGCCACATCAACGACTTCTACTCTGAAAAATTGAATAAATTTCCAATGAGGTGCTGCACCGAATTATCACAGTTTTATCGTAGGATGCCGTATGCGATGAAAATTTTGCGTTGCGTCAACGTATAGCGGTGGGCCTCGTTTTTGCGATGCGTTGTCGCACCGCAGTATTGTGGCCTCACCACGATGCGCATCGCGTTGAATCTCTTTATACGAGACTAGATAACTAACACTTTCAGTCTTCCATAGGCTTTCTTGAGAGAACGAGTCGTTTAGATACCATTTTAATAACTAAAACTTATTTTTAACTAGCTGTGCCCCGCGGCTTCGCTAACGTAGCCCAAGTTACTCCTTGTAACATCAGCTATCAGCCAGTGAAAGTCCCGTCAAAATAAACCGGAACAAATAAACAGACGGCAAAAATGTTAAAAATTGCGTGTTTGTTATAGGTACCGTATATACTTTCATATGCATTTAGTAAAAAGCTGTTATTTTGATATTACAAACAGACTATTTTGTTACTGGGAGGACTAACTCTTCTGCGAGTGTCCGTCTGGGTTGTTACCACCGCTTTGCTTGTGAAGTCTGCCGCAAAGCAGTAGTGTGCAAGCATTACTGTGTTCCGGTTTGATGAGCAGAGTATCCAGTGAAATTACTGGGCTTATGAGACTTAATACCTAATGTCTCAGGGTAACGAGCGCATTGCAGTGCCGCGCAGGCCTTTGTGTTTCAAGTTCTGGGTGGCACTGCAATTGTTATGGGCCGGCGTTATGCTTACCATCAGGCAAACGACCAGCTCGTCTCGTTACCTAAAAACATAAAAAAAAGACACTTCAATTTTAGTTATTTGTAGTATAGAAAATAGGTGGTTGTGTTACTGCTATCTCAATTATATTGCGAGTCAAGTTGTTTGATAATTACCACTTAACATTAAATAGCGGCAGCTTTGTTTATGGACTTTAGAGGATTATTACATGTTTACCAGTTAGGGGAGGTAAATTATATTGATTAAATTGTAATTTAAGCCAAGGTCTGGCTTGTAAAGCGACGGTCTCTAATTTTGACACAGGTATTTTATAATTTCCAAAATGTACATCTTTCATTTGTTCCACTTTGTTACGGTTCCATAAGAGTTAACGTAATTTGTATTTCCAGTCTAAAATATTACTCTGTCTATTGTTTTATGAATAGACTAGCTGCTGCCCGCGGTTTCACCCGCGCGGATATGCTGGACTTCATGGGTTTAATTTTTTTGCGCGGAACCCTAATTCTTTTTCTAAAATAAAAGTAGCCTAAGTTACTCCTTATAACATCAGCTATCTGCCAGTGAAAGTCCCGTAAAAATCGGCCCAGCCGTTTCGTAGATTACCCGGAACAAACAGATAGACAGACAAACAGACAGACAGACATATTTTAAAAAAAATGGTTGTTTTGTTATAGGTACCGTGTATACTTTCATATGCATTTGGTAAAAAGCTGTTATTTTTGATATTACAAACAGACACTTCAATATTATTTATTTGTAGTATGTATGTATGTATAGATAGCTAGACATATTTTCTTTAAAAAATATAATTGTAATAAAACAAGGCACAGTAATGGTAGCAGCTTACGAATGGTTTGAAACGCCAAACGATCGTACGCATGAATCGTAGGAAATCAGTAACTATGAGGATTACGATCGTGGAAATACTTGCACTTTTCTCACAGAGAACAAATACATCTATAGCAAAAATACATCTTTCATTTGCTCCACTTTGTTACGGTTTCATATGAGTTGACGTATTTTATATTTCCAGTCTAAAATATCATTCTGGCTATTGTTTTATGAATATATAGCTAGACATATTTTCTTAGATAGAGATAAGACATTTTTATTTAGAAAAAATAGAATCGTTTCTAACATTTAATCCAAAAAACTTTTTCAACATAATAGTGACTACATTCTTACACCCATCCGCCCATAACCCTACACATTAAGCCTTTCTTAACCTATCTGTGACCGTTAACCCTCAATATTCTTGTACCACGAGGGCCCTTTATAAATCGGTCGTGTTCCGCCCAAAGATCGCCCTACGGTCGTCCGTTCAGGACACGTCGATAGGGCGGAACGAGCGGTTACTTTTTATGCTCTTCCGGTGTGGTCGAGGTACGCCGCTTAATGGCGGGTAGGTTTATTCGTGGCGTGTAATATTTTTGTTATTTTTTATTTGTAAAAAATACTGTTCGAGATATCTAATATGCCACTGGAAAACTGGGGCTAAATTCATTCGTTTGGTAGGATAGCTAACAATTTATTAGCGCGTTACCCTAGTAATCTATGCTGTATCGATGTCGCCTTTTCATTCTAAGAAACTCCAAGAAATAGTCCTATTCATCTCTCTACTACAAATCCAACAAAACAGGTTTTGATTTACGCTCGAGTATACAGGATATAATGACAGTAAGGGATTCAGGGGACGAATTATGATGTTTGCACGATGTCTTGGTAAGCCGAGACAAGTGGACCAAACAGGGTTCCGGGAAGCCGATCGTTCCCATTACATTTCAGGCTTCAACGCACACAAACTATGGAGCAAGGAGATTTTTACGGAAAGTAGGTCGATCGTGCTTTGCCATAATGGCTCATATACCTAACCTACAGTAAGGGTTGGCAAAGCCATCAGAAACTGGGAATTACCAGTAAGGGTTGGCAAAGCCATCATTCAGTATAGATCGAACTTAGGCCATTAGACATTCTTTATCGCGGAATTGAAACTATAAATTACTCACTTTATATAATCTTATTTAAAAAGTTCCACTATTTGGCTGTCCGCATGATGAAGATTGAAGCAAATCGCTTAGTGCAGATAGTAGGAATACCAACCATAAATGAAGAGTTACCGTAGGTCTGGTCGTCCTTTGATGGAATGGGGATGGGGGAACCAAGTTATGCATTACCATTGCACACTCTCCAAAATGTATCCTGCGCAGATGACTGAAAGACTGACAACCTAACTTCACCAAGAAATATTTTACCTCTAAATATTTTTGCACAACAAATCCTTGCTAAACCGGAATAACGCGCCCGTACCCTTTGATATATATCGATGCATATTCATAGTGCTCCGACAATCACGACGAGGTTTTTGTCTCTTTGTTCACTGAGCGTTCGATGGGAGTGACACAACGCTCTGCAGTTTGTGCGTAGGGTACCATTGAAGAGGAACTTTTAAACAGTATTGTAGAACGAAGTTTCAGTATAGTTATATATTACAGTTCTCAATTTCATACTCAATTTTTCGTTTGAACTATTTTTAGACCATTTTGTTGTCTGATAGTTCAAACGATATTTAATTATGTTCTTAAGTTTTTTATTGTTATTAGGACTTAGAGTTTCTGTTTTAGTTTTTAATTTTTATTCTGTATATTCTTCTTTCTAATTCAAGTTTGTTAATAATGTCTGTAGATTTAGAATCGCTTGGAAGCGAATGCCATTCTTTTAAGCCATCAGGTGTGGTCTATCTTAACTAATTGGTTAGGATAGACCACACTATCTTAACAAATTGGTTAAGATAGATCACACTACGCCACCACCGCCACCAATCAAGGTAGGTTAATTAACCTACCTTGATTAAAAAAAAAATACTGATGAACCTTATTTATAGCTCTCCAAACTTGAATCTCGTATTCAAACACGTCCATTGTACAGTCCGATACAAAAAACAAGACAAATTACGCTGTTTGTTCACGATTGTCCGCCCGATACTGCTGCCGGTTTACCGAAATGAACAATAGACTGTGTGAACAAAACGCGCTATGTGAACATTATTGTTTGAGACACTGGTTGCTCGATTTAAAACCACGGGTTTTTTTTATACTATTTGATAACGAGACGAACTGGTCGTTTGCCTGATGGTAAGCATAACGCCGGCCCATAACACTCAGAACATTGAAAAAGGAAATTGTTTTAAAACAAATGAAGCTCAGTGAGTACAGCAAATGGATTTTTGATATTTCTAGCACAGCTCCTATCTATTCTGTGCACCAGTGCAAGTGGGACAGCTTGGTGGGGGAAAGTGAAATTACTCGTACCTACTAAAGCAGTTTCAAGTTCTGGCTTACCTACTACGTCGCTAAAAATCTGTCTGCTTTTCTGCAGCCTGTGAAAGTCAGTTCTTATTCCAGGTTTGACCACACGTGGTGGCTAGGTGGCAGATTTTAGATGCCCACTTTCGATTGCATCGTAGTTCTAATCTGGTGAAATAGTGATGAATTGGTAACTTATTCAAAGAAAAATACGTTATTTGTTGAATAAAAAATATTTTTGTCAGGGCTGGGGCCTTACCGGCGAACAATCTCGTGTTCGTTTTCGATTCCAAACCGATTAAAACCAGCGGTCACTAGTCTTCGTGTGGAAAGAGTTGTCTAGAGTATTCGCTTCTTTTCGTTTCCTTAATAAATTTCGTTCTAAAATGATAACCAGCGGTAATTCTAGGATGAAAATCGAACCACCTTAAATAAAAGCTTGTAAAAAGGGTAATACCTAGGTAGCTACGTGAGTGTTAGAAAATATCCTTCCACCTTCTTATGGTCGCATCACTTCATTTTTTATACTGCTACACCAATATCATAATATCTATGCCTAGTTTAGGTATTTAAATCAGAACTCATGTCGTTCTGCGAAGCTCTAAGGGTGTGCAAATAGACCCAGAACCTGGTAATGACACAACATTAAGCATTCGCATAATACCTGTATAGTCGAGTTTCGTCTTCTTCTGCCCACATTAGTTTGGATTGATAGAATAATACGAATATATTGGCTTATACCACGTCCGTGTACACTACGCCTATCAATTATTCGTGGCCTCATACAACCCTGTGCAACAAATGCTTGGAGCAAGTTGTGAGCAGGAACGATTTTACGCAGAAATATGTACCTATTCAAACAGCTTCTTCGACATCAGCTGGAAGACGACCACTAAAGAACCTGGGTTACAGGCCAGTGGCGTATTTTAGTATTCAGCGCCCTGGGCCTGTAGGCCACCTTACGAGATTTAGGTTCTTATTAATAGACAGTATTAAACGGTGGTTTAGTTGAACTATATTTTGTCTTGGTTGTTCTTTGACAATCTTAAACTGAATCGAAAGAGACAAAACACAGTTTAACTAAGTATTCAACCGTTTAACGCCGTTTATTAATAAGAGCCTTAGTTAGGTAGACTTTTTAAAAAAAAATCTACTGTGAGCTGCGGCTTGCACTGCCCCTCGCAGCCTGCCGCCCCGGGCCATGGCCCTTTTGGCCCTATGGTAAATATGCCCCTGCCTAGGGCCTCCCTCCGTCATAATGAGTGGCAGTTTGACATAATTACTATACCACGCTTGGCAAGCATCTTGGTGAACGCAGTTGATTTCGATGACTGAGGAGAATGCCGCTGCATCATCACACATAATTTTATTAGAGCGTTTATACGACAAGCGCAGTCGACGAGTACCTGCTTTAAATATTCTTGTATTTAAATACTAGCTGCTGCCCGCGCTTTCACCCGCGTGGAGATATTAGATTTCATGGGTTATATTATTTGCGCGGAACCCTAATTATTTTTCTAAAATTAAAGTAGCCTAAGTTACTCCTTGTAACATCAGCTATCTGCCAGTGAAAGTCCCATCAAAATCGGTTCAGCCGTTTCGGAGATTACCTGGAACAAACAGACAGACAAAAATTTAAAAAATGGTTGTTTTGTCGTAGGTACTGTACTGCATATACTTTCATATGCATTAAGTAAAAAGCTGTTATTTTGGCTAGAACATTTGGATTATCTATAGGCCTACTAGGGCTTGTAGATTATCCAACTGTTTTTGTAGCTAGCTAGGTTAGATGTAGTGTTTATTTATGTATTAGCTAGTTAATAAAGGCATTTAGCCCGTAAAAAAAAAGCTGTTATTTTGATATTACAAACAGACACTTCAATTTTATTTATTCGGTGAAACTCACACTCAGCATGCAGCTCTCGTACCTCATAGGAACGCCTAGTAAGTTAATTGACTACTAATTTTACCTTTCAATGAGTCTGGAACACATTACTATTTGCATACTGCTACGGCAAAGTAAACGATCAAAGTGGTTCAAATTGTGAGCAAATATTGTTATTTCATTTATAACAAACTCGCTGCCTTTATCTTTTTGAGATGTTTATATTCGCCCAGCTTCTTCTTCAGCATCTTCAGTAATAGTTGGTAGGCCGATTTCTTATACAAGGTTAGCATTTCGCTACTATCTCCCCTTATCATAAGCGAGGATGTGGTCGAGGATGCTGAATATGCTAAACCTAGACCAGAACTGGCTCTCAAGTGCGCCTGCTGGAACACCCCGATGGGTGCGTAGTGATCGAGCCATGCGTGCACTGGAAATGCCTTTGCACCATGCAAAAGTTAAGCTTGCTTTGACAGTAGCGGTCAAAAATCTCTTCCAAAATAATTCGAAGCGAACCTCGGTTCATGAGCAAAATGGTTGATGAACTCCGCCCTAAGTTCAAAGTTCATCTTTCTATATCACGCATAAAAAATGTATTCAAAAACCACTGACTCAACATCTAATAGCAGATCACAGTCTCATAAGCAAATATAGACGTTGGGTGGGTAGGTATTATAGTCTACCAAATACGACGATATGTGATAATTTTATTATAGTTGTTCTCAAGCAAGTGATATGTAGTTTTTTTGAGAGTAAATGTCTTTAAACCTAAACCTATATAAAAGTGTTGCCATTTTCAATAAAACTAGTATTTTATAAGGGACATACGCTCATGGCTTACGCATTTTCCTTAATGGTAATTTCGATTTACGATAATAGCCCTCGATAACGGACGTCGTCATTCAGCGTTTGATGGCAACTCCAGCCCCATAGATAATAAATAATATGGTACGTCATAAATAATAATGATCAGCGATCAGCTATTGTGCAGTTACGTGATTTTGAGCTTACTCTATCTCTCTCTATGATATCTGCGGCGCGAGTACGGATCTTTTCGATAAATAAAATTCGATAAAATTGACAGTTAAAATCGATGAAACCCACTTTATCGATTTTAACTGTCCATTTTATCGAATAAAACCCACTTTATCGATTTTAACTTTCAATTTTATCGAATTTTATTTATCGAAAAGATCCGTACTCGCGCCGCTGGTTAGCAAATGGTTGAAAATAACCACTGTCACCAGGTGGTATAGGCTATTCTGTGACTGCCCGTCTGCCGCCAAGCAGTAATATGCAAGCATTACTATTTTCCGGTTTGATGAGCAAAGAAGTCAGTGAAATTACTGGGCTTTTGAGACTTAATACCTAATAGCTCAGGGTAATGAGTGCACTGCAGTGCAGCAAAGGCCTTTGTGTTTCAAAGTTCAGAGTAAAAATGCTGTTATCATGGGCTGGTTTTACGTTTACCAGGCAAACGACCCGCTTGAAAAAAAACATCAATGTTAGATTGTAATGAACAGGTAAGTAACTGTTTACCTAGACGCTTGGGGTATAACTAGGTGCTTAGAGCTATTAAACTTTCATGGGCGCTTCCCTGGGGTCTTTGTCAATAATTTTAAATTTGAATTATTGTACTGTTATATATTCTGTGTCATTACGACTATTATCACGGTAAGTTTTTCTTGGAGTAAATAGAGAGAAGCTGGAACGCCGCTTTACTCTGTCTTTTCGTACTTCTACTTTTCATTTCATTTATTCCGTTTAAAATACTTACTATGTTTTTGAAAATATATCTATTTCACTTAAAAAAATAGTACAGCTATCGAAAGTACCTACACTTAAAATAATTTAATTTTTTCCAAAAATGTTACTTTCTGAAAATGATTCATATTACGTAAAATTATGTGTGTACCCACATTTCGAGCCAAAATTGGGAGTGGAAAAGAATGGGCGACAGATAAACGGGCTCAAAACTACAAACAGTAAAAAAATAGTTTTTGGCTACGAAAATTCGGAAAAGAATATTTTATTCTGGCCTGAAAATTTTTACTCCCTTTGACATAGATTTTTTTGTGATACCGTTGCTGGTTGAATAGCCTTTTGTTATTGGGTCAAAAAATTTCTAATTACATAAGTTCCACCAGCCTAAAGCCTTTGCCACAAGCCTTAATTTAAACAATAATAGGCTTTATCCTATTATTGTTTATATTAATAACTACCTCAATGTAAATCATGTCAGCAACTAGTTAAAAAAATTATTATTGGCAATTGTTTCACAAAAACCTATGGATATAGTTATGTTCGTGTAGTGATGTGATAGGTAATCCTACTTTTTAAAGAATCATAAACCAGGCTTAGCCGATTCACCACCTTACATCGTCACAGAGCAGTTTAGACCTGGGGCCTGTTTCATAATAAAATATTAGTCTAATTTTATGAGTATTAGCCTCATAAAATATATGAAAAAAAAAGAAAATCGCTGATAATATTAGACTAATATTTTTTATGAAATAGGCCCCTGTGCTGTGGTTGAGACAAATATTCTTCACCTTATCAAGTATAAAAAACATGTATACTCATTACTCCTATATCGCACTCATTTGTGTATTGAACCCCAATTGGCTGCTTTTGGCATGAAAAAGGATTCGGTTGTACTCATAGTACATGTCAATCAACGGTCAGTCAACAGTCTTCTATTTGTGTGATTCATTCTTTAGCCTCATTGTTGATTAAATTGTAACGCTGTTAGATTATCGGTAGAAACAATATACAAGCTTGTTTGGTTAGATAGCTTCACGGCCGTCGTACAAAATAGCGAAGGTTTAGAAGTGATGCTTAGTACTTGGTGCGTTTAATGATCACCTGAGTCTAAATCACCCACGTCAAGAAATTATCGTTAAGGTTAAATAAGGTTTTACATGGTGTTAGAACTATTCTGTGAGTGTCAGTCTGGGTGGCCTGGGTAGATACCACCGCTTTGCTCGTGTAGTCTGATACCAATCTTTAACGTGCATGGTTTTACATCGAGCCGCGCTTGCACGTGTAATAACTCGTAATCCGCGCTTGTTGCAAAATCATAGTTATTTTGGCAGGAAAACGCAAACATGCATAAGCGTGTATGGCCGGCCTAACCTCACATGATCGTTTAGCGCGTCCAGTACGAAGCGTCACTTCTGCTCTCTGTATTTTGTGGCAGTCGTCTATATTGTCATATTAGTGAATACCTAAATATAACCCCAAGTATGATATCCTAAAGAGCACTCTAGACTCCCGCATCCCTATTCGCTCATATCCGTCTAGTTTCGCGGTTCTTCCCATCTAATTAAAAGGCCTTGGTTACGCAAATTGCTGAGGTTATTGCCTCGTTGGGCCATTATAACAGCGACTCAACTCCTCTGCTTTGTATGAATTCTTGCAATTATATTTTATGTGGTGTTATGTGGAAACGGGATGAGGGTACCTATACCTTTTGCTCTTAAAGGGGTCATTTCTCCCCCTCAAAGGGAGAAATCGTGAAAGTTTTCAATGCTATTGTTACAGAGAATTTTATTGCACAGTGCTTGGCATTTAATTTTATACTATTATTGTTATAATGGACTGCTACTTTATTTATAACTACACTAAGCATACCAACGAGCATTTTGTGCCACTTGCAAAAGAAATTTAGAGTACCTACTCTAGACTAAGCGCCAACTTTCTTCTATCTAGCAGCTTGATCATTCTTAACCGAACGATAAAGTTAAGCAATCTTCACTGCGGCCAGTATTTGGATGGGTGCCCGCTATATAGTATTTACTAATGAGCGTTATCGTACTTAGTTTTAAGACATATCCGAAAACTGTCAGTCATTGGATTAAATTTCATTGTATAAGCTAGTTTCTGTATTAAATCAGTTGGACATCATAACAAGTTGACATAAAAAAGTTACATAAATATAATATCTTTTAAGCTACTAAACCGATTTTGGTGATACTTACAATGTTGAAGTCAATTAAAAAAGGACGGTCACAATCGGAATAATTGTTCGAATCTCACAAAGGTCAACGACACTTGTCAATTTTGACGCTGTCACTTGGGGTATTACTCAAGTGACAGATCTCAAATAGAAAGAGACCTATGAGCTGTCGCCATCGGCAGACGTGTAAAAACTAGTACGAGTAATCCATAATTTACTTGTACTTATAAATACTCGTAGCCATAAGCAATTGTTATGTGCTTCAAGCGATAAAATACAGTCCACTTTAAATACCCATTTTATGTGCATTATTTCTACGACCAGAACCGCACAATAATAGTTTCGCAGAATTGCACATTGCACAAACACACAAACATTCAAACATACATAGACCTTTAAAATTTTGTAATATTTGTTTGGAAGTCTGTGAATATATTGCAGTTCCAATAATCCTACTAATATTATAAATGCAATTTTGTGTGTGTGTGTGTGTGTGTGTGCGTGCGTGCGTGCGTGCGTGCGCATTACTGTGTTCCGGTTTGATGAGCAAAGTAGCCAGTAAAATTACTGGGCTTATGAGACTAAATACCTAATGTTTCAGGGTAACGAGCGCAATGTAGTGCCGCGCAGGACTTTGTGCTTCAAAGTTCTGAGTGACACTGCAATTGATATGGGCTGCTTAAGCTTACCATCATGCTTAGCTATTAACAGAACAAACATTTACCAAAGTAATTATGTATTCATAACAATTCCAAGAAGATGTACGTTGATACGACTCTTATGAGATTGTTATGTTACAGCCACTTCGGGTAATAGCCGGGCTGTATGACTACTCACTATATTATGAGCATATTAACCTCATTTTCCTACGACTCAAAAGATATACTTAATTGCGTCTAATGGTAAGCGCTAAAAGAACTATTTTCGTTTGAGCCCAATCCAATTTCCTTTTATAACCACAAGCCGACAGTATCACCAATCCTGTTCACTCTGTACCTAATATACATAACGACGTCATACTTGTTGTCTGTTATTCTAAAAAAGTTTATTTTCAGCTTCGGGGTTACGTTAGTAGTAGCCCTGCCTGCAAAGTGAGGATCCCTGTATTCCACTTAAGTTTTCAAACCTAAAAATGGGATTTTATGTTTTTCCCATTTTCATGTATGAAAACCTAATCGGATCAACACGATACTTTTGCCGTATCTTTGTAATGTTATCGACAGCAAATTCACCGAATTCGATTATTCATAATTATATTAAGTGATTGTTTATCTCCATAAATGTTGAGATGCGCGAGCGAGAAAGCGATGTGGGTATTCTGCCCAAACAAAATAACCATCAAACAAAAAGAACAAAATATACACATAAAAAACTGCACTTCGGCGGGTAAAGGCCCAAAAAATAGCTAAACTAATGCATTGATCATTGACCGAGGGTAAGCGTCAGCACGTTGATTCATTTGTCACTTCTACTATGCGTCACAGCTCCTTAAAAAAGAATCTTTCGTATAAATAATATTTTTACATTTCATAGAATATTTTTACATTTTTAGTAACGCGCAATCGTTTTGCAGATGCGCATTATACAAATAAATTGTATAATACTGAAACAACTAAATGATACAACTTATCTATTTGGTATTTTGTAAACCAGGGGCGCGATTAAATTGGTATCGGAGGTGGTATTACATTTTTAGGCAAGCGATGTTGGCTTAGTGGTTGAGAGGCCGGTAACCGATCTGTTGGTCAATGCTTCCAACACTACATTGAGCTTGAGCATTGATGAGCATTGACGAGCTTCATGAGTGAAGGAAGTGAAGGTGACGTATCCATGGTGGTAGGCTACTTCTAGTGCTCGCTTGACTACCTACCACGGGAAAGATGAAAATCTGTCCGGCAACTGCACTTGAGATCCAGTTCTACTTTAGATATAGAACATTCATCTTCAACCATATTCATCTTCAACCATATTGACGCAGCTTTAGGAACATACAAGCGTCTCCAGGCGTCTTATAAGTTCAGTTTATAATATTTGTTGAATGAAATAATTTTGTCTGCCAAAAAGCAAAGCCCTAACAAATTTTGGAGCCGTGCAGAGAACATCTATTTTCTCGTGACTCCTGCTTTTACTACAACCATTTGTTTTAATGCAAAGAGATAAATAGTCAATTTGTTACTCGAAACGATAAATTTACATAGGGGCTTAAACTGTTCGACGATAAAATTGGACGCTAAAATTGTAGTCAGCGAAACTGAAAATAAGTTTGTTTTAGTTCGAATTTTAGAAGAGTTTCGAATGTGAAAAAACAAAGATGCCAAATATTTTGTATACTATTTGATAACTAGACGAGCTGTTCGTCTATAAGCGTAACGCCAGTCATAACAATTGCAGTGCCACTCAGAATTTTGAAACACAAAGGCCTGCGTTCTAGTTGCCCTGAGACATTAGATATTAATAGTGTTACCATAAAAACAACTTTTAGTTGCCTGTTTAGCTAGACAGCGTCTAAAGATAATCGTCAAAAATGATTAGAAATGTCACAACAGAATTTTGTTAGACAACGGTTAGACACTACTTAAATCAGGATTTGTGGTTGCTCATATTTAATCGCGCGACTAAGGCATGTTTAGGCGTTAAACAGTGTTTAACACAGGTTTAACACGTGTTTAATTTTTTTGTGGTAAGACCCTCATTCTCTTCTACTGTCTACTTCGCTCATCAAACCGGAACACAGTAATGCTTGAACATTACTGCTTGGTGGCAGATTTCACAAGCAAAACGGTGGTACCAACCAAGACGGACCCTCGCAGAAGAGTTAGTCCTACTACCTAGTAAGTACCTAAAAGAAGTATATCTAAAGACGCACTGCGCCGACCCTGTATAAAATGGGACGAGGGCAGGAAGGAGACCTTTTTTCTAATCTATTTTACTTTCTCTTTATTAAAAAAAACCGGCCAATTGCGAGTCAGATTCGCGCACCGAGGGTTCCATATAAAATTGAAGGTATGTAAATAGTATTTCCATCATACCAAATCTAATAAGTATTAGTTACCTAAATGAATGTCAGTATGAATATGTTAGGCATAAATATTAATTTTGGCAGTTGGACGGAGTCTGCCACGGCCAGGGATCGAACCCCGGGTTCGGCCCCGCTTTGCAGGCAGGTTACTGCCAACTTTTTTTAAATTGTTTATACGTTACTCCGCTATCTCACCTGATGGTAAGCGACGATGCGGTCGACGATGTAGCACCCTTGCCTAAGAGATACCTGTTCACTCTTATCTTGAAGTTTTCCTAATTGAAGTATTCAGGAAATACAAACGCCGGCAAAGAATTCCATTCCCTTGCTGTCCGCATATTGAATGTTGAAGCAAAGCGCTTGGTGCGGATAGAAGGTATGTGTGGCTCAATGCGTTCGACGATGTAGCACGCTTGCCTAGAAGGTACCTGTTCCTTCGTGACTTGAAGAAACCCAGATTATAACGATAAGGAAACACAGCGGGCAGAGTTACAATCCTTAGTGGCACGCCAACTTATAATCACTGAGCCATCGTTACATAATTTTTTAATGTTTGTAATCAGCTAACGTTCTATCACTCGCTAATGGTCGGTTGAAACCACGGGAAACAGCCAAAAATACTTGTGCTCCATCATCAATCACGCCTGAACCAGGTAGGGGCCAATTGTGGAGTCTTCTTTGGGCGGAAACTTCACTCATTTCTCAAAATGACAGACTTTCCACATATAAATCTGCGTCAATGGCAGTGAGGTAGAATCGGCTGATTTATTTTTGGCCTGAGGTTTTTCCTATATGCGGCCTGTGATGAATAAAGGGAGATTTAGTAATTGATAGATTGAGATGTTACTTTGCAGAAATACGTCTATACCTATGTGTCAAAATTTATTCCGTATATCTGGATATCCTCGAGAAAAGATGTTAGAACAAAATGATAGGTACTAATATTGTATTATGAGATTGTTGAAAATTTTTAAATTTTAATAGCGAATTTGAAATCGCGAGCGCATTAGCCAACCAGTTGAGCTTATAAAAAACAAATTGTCAGTCGCTTTTAGGAAGCTGGAAGACATTCTCCGATCTGGAAAAATACCACAATGTCTTAAGAAACATCTCTAAAATCGATGCGTCCTGGCATCTATGACGGTAATGGTAACGTTATTACACAATACTCGAAAATACACGGGTTTAGGTAAATAGTAAAAAAATCGACAACAGTATATTTTTGTTGCAAAAACGCCTACATACTTTGTGGTGACATTTTCAAAGGCGTGACGTCACCTCTCGACTTATCTATCTATGGATACAGTAAAAGGAGTCGTGATATGAATACTGTTATTGATCGATGGCTTCGCTCGGCTTTTAGACTTTCCGATGGTATGTTTTGTTTCACGCAGAAATTCAGCGAGAAATGTGCGAGCCGGACCGGATTACGGAAATGTGGTGTTGCTTCCGTGAAACAGAACGTAACGAAACCTACAAAGCTAAGGCAGCTGGAGTGGAATACTTCGAACTGTGTGGATTATTTGATAGTAGCTGCTGTCCGGTTATACTCGTAGTTACGTATAGGCTGCGCGGTTTCACACGTAGAAATTCCCATGAAAAAAGTAGCCTATCGTTGATCGTACCGTCGATCCATTGCTCCGTTGATGCGTGAAGAAGCCTAAACCAACAAATCAACTAATACGCTTTCAAATTTATAAGTACGGATTTAATGGTAAAAATCCACTGAATCTTACAAATAAATAAATTGAAGTGTCTGTTTGTAATATCAAAATAACAGCTTTTTACTAAATGTGTATGAAAGTATATACGGTTCCGAAAACAAAAACACAATTATTAAAATTTCTGTTGTTTGTTCCGGGTTATAATACCCGAATCGGCTGGATCGCTTTTGACAGGATTTTCATTGGCACATAGATGATGTTATAAGGAGTAACTTAGTCTACGTGGGCGAAGCCGCGGGGGCACAGCTAGTTCGTAATAATTCTGTATTATATGTCAATAAATAACTTATTACTTTATTTTTCCTTCCTTGAGTCCTGTGGCTCGAAATCAAGCATTATCTTAAGACCAGGCTCTCTAAATAATTTTCCCACGTTTGCTCCGCCTCCACACCCCGCAACGCGCAACAAGCACTGCCGCGCCGCAGCTCACACCCCGGTAATATTACGCGGCGATAGACCACTTGTCTTACTATGTACTTGTAGTCTTAAATTTATTTTAAAATCACTTGATACATTTTAAACTTCACAATATTTATTTTAAGATAAACCTTTGACAATGATTATTTTTGAAAGTTGATAGACCTTAAAACAAGCCATAAAATTACTCCAGCACGCAGTCTGGATACTATTTCAGGTTGAAATTCGTGTAACCGAGCCGGGTGAGTGGCGCTGGATTGCAAAGGCCGAATGAGTCGGCTTGGGGTCGCCGTGCAATCTCATTTGCACGGTATTGATACCTGCGGTTTGCACTCAAATTGATGGAATTCGCTTGCTCGGTTAGGTTTCTTTTCAATTTGGCGCGCGAAACATTCTGTGTGCGTTCGTGTTTTTTTATGTAACTTTTGCTACAATTACTTGTTACATTAGGTATTTGACAAGTATACAAAATTGCCGTCAGTATAGGTTGACAGTTCCAATTCTAATCCCATTGTAGGAATTGCAAGATATGATTATGATATAGAGAAGAAGAAATGCAGAATAATTTCTTTTTTTTATACGCAGATGCACATAATTATACGCGTGCGCACATACAACAAATATGTTTGAAACACGTCATACATTTTAATCTATACACATAAATAAAATTGAAGTGTATGTTTGTAATATCAAAATAACAGCTTTTTACTAAATACATATGAAAGCATATACGGTACCTATAACAAAAACAGCTATTTTTTAAATTTTTGATTGTCTGTTTGTTCCAGGTAATCTCTGAAACGTTGCTACTTTTATTTTAGAAAAAAAAAATAGGATTCATAGGATTTTATTTATTTTAATATAATTTACCTAATGTCTAGGTAAATAAATTTTATGTTAATAAGTTGTTGCTGAAGGCATAATTATATATTGTCAAATAATCGGAGAACCCACTGGCTGTTGCTACTAGTTCTGGAGCCTATGGATTATGTCAATAAATAACTTTTTTCTTTAGTAGTCAAAAGCTAAACTGAAAAGATACAAAAAGTGCATCGAAACCAATTTCAGTATTTCAGTGGCTGAAAAATTCTGATCGATTAGTTTCGGATGAACTAAATGGTCGAATGTTGGCGACAAAGGGACCAACTCGCTTTGATAAAACATGACAACAAGGTTTTAACTGAATTCTTAATGAGAGGAGGTTATTAATTCACCACGCTTTTTATGTTTTCGTGCCTCGACATACAAAATTCAACCTCATCTTTCAAAAGTGAAAGGTCACAGAAATCTCGAAAACTAATTGATCTATAAAACTTTGGCAGGTAGATAGTTTATAAGTAGGATACGTCAGCTAAGAATAGATTTTGCGACAGGGCCGAATTAAGGGGGTCTAATGACTATCTTAAGTTTATATGAAAGTCTTAAATTATTGCCCGTGCGAAGCCGGGGCAGGTCGCTAGTATATTATACTAGCGACTCGCCCCGCAATACTATATTATACTACAAATTATTTGTTCTATTTGACTGTATGTGGTCAACGTCTTAAAACTTGTATTGACTTACGTCCTGTCGTTACTTAGTTGCAATCGTCTAGCTAAAATCAATGTATTAGATATATAATCATAATTGACGCAGAGATCCAATAACCTATTAAAGACTTTCATTACATTTAACCAAATCCCTATGCCTAATTCCTTTCTAATCCAAAATATCTGTACAATGCTTGATGATTTTAGGGCGAGTTTACACGCACTTAATATTCATCAGGCTGTCATCCCAACATAATACAAGCTGGGGCTTAGACTGAATATTTTAACCGGGATAATATTTACCTATAGTGTAGTGGAAAACAGTTGTTAAATTGCCAGCAAAATGTCTCAAAGGTGATCTTTGACACATCATAAACTTCAGAGAAGCACTTCCTTATCAATATATCCTATCCTCATTAATATCGACGCAGTGTTTGTTTGTTTCGTTAGTGGTAGAACTAACTCTTCTGCGAGTGTTCGTCTGGGTTGTTACCACTGCTTTGTTCGTGAAGTCTGCCGCCAAGCAGTAATGTGCAAGCGTTACTGTGTTCCGGTTTGATGAGCAGAGTTACCAGTGAAACTACTGGGCTTATGAGACTTAATACCTAATGCATCAGGGTAACGAGCACACTGCAGTACCGCGCAGGCCTTTGTGTTTCAAAGTTCTGGATGGCACTGCAATTGTTATGGGCTGGCGTTATACTTACCATAAGGCAAACGACCAGCTCGTCTCGTTACCAACTAGCATAAAAAAAATAGTGGGTCACTTCAGATGGCTGCGGTGGCTGCGGATGCTGATGGAATTAACTTAACTTTAGGTACTGTCTTATCCTCTATCATTATAGCGACGAATTTTGAAAGGTACGTAATAATGGAACGCGGCGTGTATGTTAATTCGCAAATATTTAGGTCGGAATAGATGCGGAAAGAATATTAATGTATCACGGATACAGGCCGTTATCTGTTGCATGAGACAGGACTAAATGAGGCTTGATATCTTACATGTACAACTTTTCTTCGTTTTATATCTTTTTCTTATTTTATATATACAGTTTTCATTTCAATCAAGTTGTTAGTGGTAGGACTAACTATTCTGCGAGTGTCCGTCTGGGTTGTTACTACCGCTTTGCTCGTGAAGTCTGCCGCCAAGCAGTAATGTGCAAGCATGAGATATGGGCTTATGAGAGACTAGTGACAATGAGACGAAGACTAGTGACCGCTGGTTTTAATCGGTCTGGTATTGAAAAAAAACACGAGCTTGTTAGCTAATAAGGCAGCTGGTGTGAAGATTGAGGAGGTGCAATAGCATTTCATCTGCCCTTTATTACGACAGCTCTACCTTATTACGTCAAAAACGTAAACGACAAACAATTTGCAATAAATTCCCTCCCTTAACCATATACCATAACTCTGTATTGTCAGAAGCAACACCAAAGAAGGTAGCGCCTATTTGTTTTATGAATTTCACCATTTTACGACTTATTTTTATAGCAACATATATTTTATATTTTATGGTCACCTGGTGTAATAAAAAGTGACTCGGAAACGCCGGAAATCTTATCGCTCGTCCACTGTGCCTTTTCTTGATTTAAAGGAAAAAAGGATATTTAGAAAAATAATTTGTGCAAAGATGGTCGGACGTTTTAAGCTGAACGTCAGGAGTTGCAAGCATCGGTTAAGTTGGATATTTCTCAAGGTCATCATCAGCTCTCAGAAATAAAATTAATTAAATTCCCTTTTTATCATGCACCTGTGTGTGATTTACTATGTTAAAACACAACTGTACAAAAAACATTAAAAACTAAAATCTTAAAAATTAAGTGTCGCAATGCGCGGTCTTACTGCTTATAGCGCTCTCTTCTAAATAACTCAAAGGCTAAAGTAAAGTAAGGCTAAAGTATAAATGAGAAAAGAATGGGCTGGTGGCTTTCAGTTATTGCGCTTGAAAAATAAATAAATGTAAAACTGAACACAGAAATATATTATCCCATATCAATTTATTAATAGCTCGATAAAAAGAACCAAAAGTTTTATATTTATAATTATAAAAAACAAAACAGACTGTCCTAGTCAGTGACGCTGGGGATGATGTAAGGATTCTAACGACACGAGCAGCCCATTGCGATCCCACTTCAGGGACAGGTCTTTTCTCTAATAAAGAGAGAGAGAGAAAGAGAGAGAGAGAGAGAGAGAGAGAAGTATGAGCCCTTATCCAGCATAAGGATTATCATTAGACTTATAGTAACATAACATAAACGCTTACACACTCATAACCCCCCCGCACTAGGATTTCCTGTGTCGCAGGTGGCATGGACATACACAGATACACATCACAAACATCCAAGACCCGAGAACAAACTTTATGCTTACACAAAATCTGCCCCGGCCGGGAATCGAACCCGGGACCCCTCGCCTTGCAGGCAGGGTTACTACCAACTTAGCTACGGAGCCGTCAAATAGTGTAACAAAAATAACAAGTCTATGTAGCAAACATTACATAAATAAACGACAACTGCCCTAGAAAGTATCACTCGGGATGATTAAAGCTTCTAACGATACCCCATACATCCAAATTCCAAATCTGTTCAGGCATTTGAAAGTTATGGTTGAATACAGAAACTCACATAGGCACCCACATGAACACTAAAAAAATTACACTCATTTTGTGGGCAGTCGTGTAAAAAGGGCTTCTTTGTGTTCGGCTCCATTAATGCCTATCAAAAGTCCGGTGAGATCACAGTAAAAACAAATATTTCAGCTACTTTACATTGTAATTATTCCAATATAATAATCAGTTTCACAACACGTTGTAGAAATGTAGATAAACATTTAATTTTGGCGCTAAACTAGTGATAAAAGCGTTAATGGAATATTTTACGAGGCGTTCAAAGAATTTGATTGTGTGCATCATAACATAGCGATAAACGCTTATTTGGAAACTGCATCATTAAGAGCGTGTAATCGACTAGCGTCAAAAACTTGATGTTTTAGGGTTTTTTCTATGGCAATATCGCAACGATGTAAGTAGATTATAAAAAGTAAACCACCATTTTAGAAAGATAACGTCTTAATTAAGTGCACTATAGAGTAAAAATATTTTTTAAATAAGGTTTTTAAAGCTAAGCCAATCCCTTCATAGCGTTTTACAAAAATGTACGTCAAGTATTTGACAAATTTTATATTTATAAGTAATTATTAGCTTTAACTAGACGGTACCAAACGGTCACTATATTATGCACTAGGCATTTCAAAGTTCGGTTCTTCATTAAGAAAGAACTAAGTCTAAAGTCAAGGATTCTGGGAGCTCCCAAAGTTGAAGTTAAGTTAAAATAAGTGAGTTTTAAGTTGGCAAGACGGCGAAGTCTCATGTGATGGTCCAAATCATGAACGAAAGTGATAGAACATTTAAAAAGGAAAACAGAGAATCAAACATTCTTCTCTGTTTTTCTTTGTCACTCTTCTTGTTTATCAGCGTATTCAACCAGCGTGCAGCGGTTTAACACTATTTGTTATGTTAATGTAGTTCATATATTAATGGACTTTATTTCTATAGCGTCTAAGTTTTAGGGCTTGAAAACATAATGGAAAAAGTATATTATGTATGTAGCCTGTACAGTCGGCTGCATTAAAAGGTATTGCAATAATATATTTGAAAGTGTATACATACATGTATATACTTTCAAATACAATGTTACTAAATGATTTGATAAGAATAAGTGTAAGTAAGAGTTAGGTACCTACGTTTCTCAATTTTACGAACCCTATTATGAAAACGTAATACAGTACAGCTATTTTTGCAAAATCGTATAAAAATAAAAGCGCAGGTATTTGTTCCGCGTCTATGGATGTCCACAGATACGGGGAACGAAGAAGTAATTAGTTATTTTCACCATTGGACGACTAGAGGTGCGGCACTGCGTCACCCGTATCGTGATATTGATATGATGGTTGATATCCCTCCTGCACATGTACCGATCTTTTATATAAAAAAAAATTGACAGTTTGAATGATTAAAAATTTAAATTAGAGATACGTAGTTCTTGATTTTTTCGAAAACGAAACGAAGCCGAATCTTCTTTCTTCAATATGAAGTGATTATTCTCATCTCATAGTTCGAAGACTAATTTATGGAACGAAGACTATTTTAACATAAATGTATAAAAGATGTTATTGTTGTTCGCCACGGTTTTCACACGAAAATCACTTCACGAAATTAGGTATTCGGTCAATGCAATGAAAATTGAATTTCGTTGTGTAGAGAATGCAATCGATAACAGATTATAAGTAAAACCTGTCGTCGTCGCAAAAATAGTTTCGGAGATTCGCCACTGCTGTCCGTACCAAGCGTTTTGCTCCAACCTTCACTATACGGAGGGCTATAATAAGGAGTGGAATTCTTTGCCAGCCTCTGTGTTTCCCAATAGCTATGATCTGAGAGTTTTCAAGACGGGAGTGAACAGGTTTCTTCTAGGTAAGCGTGCTACATCATGGACCGAATAGGTGAGATCGCGATCAAACATAAGCTTACACTTTAAACTTCTTGGATTGATATCGTTTCGCCTTTGACATGCGTCCACCCGTCCGACATGCCGAGTTCGCCCATGCAGTGGAATCTGTTTTCACAACGAACACCAACTTAAATTAGAATGCTTACCCCAACTGAATCTTACATTCGGCCGGATTGGCTGTTAATGTGTTTTACTTAACGCATTCTTAATTTGAATTCGTGTTTGAGATATTCGCAGTTTTAATTAACAAGCAAGCTGAAACGGAGGAGTGATGTAACGATGTATGTATACGCTGCAAAAGATATGCGTTGCATTACTGCATAATTATACTGTAATGTGATAGTTCGCTGTTGATTTAATGTGCTTTACTATGTACGCGTTTCTAGAGTTGGTTTTTGAGATATTAGCAGTTTTAATTAACAAGCAAGCTGAAACGGAGGAGTGATGTAACGATGTATGTATACGCTGCAAAAGATATGCGTTGCATTACTGCATAATTATGCTGTAATGAGATAGTTCGCGGTTGTTTTAATGTGCTTTACTATTAACTCGTTTCTAGCGTTGGTTTATGATATATTCGCAATTTTAATTAAAATGAAATTTTAAACGTGGGAGTGATATGACGCAATGTTCTGTATACCGTTTTAATAAACAAGCATTATGCGATAGTTCACTGTTAAGTGAACGTGTTTTACTTTTAACACTTTTCCAGAGTTTCTATTTGAGACGTTCATAGTTTTAATTATCGAAGAACTAGATTTATGGGAGCAATAATACGTCGTTTGTTTAACACATATGCGTTGCAACTCAGTATTATATAGTTTTGCTACACATGCATTATGCAGTAAAGAGATGTATTTTGCTTTTAATGTATTCGTAAAATTCGTGTGAGACGTTCGAAGTTTTAATTAACATGTAAGTTTAAATATGAGAGTAAGATGACGTCTAACTTTATGATGCATATAAATTGACTATATAAAGAATATGCAGTAATGAGATAAATAGCTAAGTTAATGTGTTTCACTTTGAACACATTCTTAGAGTTTGTGTTTTGATATATTTGGAATTTTAATTAAAAAGGAAGTTGATATTATTATGTAGGAATGTTGTGATGTTGTACTGGCGACGCATTATAATAGTCATACCAAATATCCATTAGGTATGCAATAATGAGATAGTTTGCTATGTGTAGGCGACGCGCCTCTTTGGCGTTTTGAAACCGGTAGCGCGCCTCCTTTTGGCCGAATTTATATATTATAATTTTGAATTTCTGACGTTTCTTACCTTTTGATTGTTAATTGTGACTTGGAAAAATATACTGCACAAAATTACACGTACCTCACGAACTTTTAATAAAATACACGAAATAATACCCTGCCCTGAACCCACGTAGCTTACATTGGTCCTTCGAGCCGGATCGTGAAGACACCGCTCATCGTACGAAGTAAGCCGGAATATAGCGAGGCAGGAAAAATGTTCAGGTCTCCAACAAAACCCATGACAACACGAAGCGTTGCTAGAAGGGAGACTGAGCACACAGTTCGTGAGGCATTCTCAGAGCAGCCAAATAGACAGGCTGGCACATCTGAGGTAGTAAGCAGAAAATCTGGACAATCGAGCATAGCGGCTCGTATTAAATGTCTCGAGTTGGAAGCAGCAGCAGCCAAATTCCAACTCGAGAATGAAGCCGCACAACGCGACGCTCGACTCAAGGATGAAGCCGCACAGCGCGACGCTCAACTCAAAAATGAAGCCGCCAAGCGTGAAGCAACACTTATTGACTTAAGACTAGCTGCAGAAGTAGCTGCACTTGAAGATGAGCACTCACACAGGAGTCACAAAACTCACTCAGTAGCTACTACAGACACACACGAGAAGGTGGAAAATTGGATGGCGCACAGTTACGTGAATGATGAGGGCCCGCATATGCACAACGACGGCAGGAAACTACCGGTAGAAGCAACACGAGCGGCTCCAACTGACATTCAACAACTGGCCTACGCACTGAAGGACGCCTTCAACTCTGCAGCAGCTGATGTTAGTAACAAAGCACTCCTTTCAAGAATAAGTTACTGCAAAGATTTACCTATCTTCAGTGGTGATTGCTTAGAATGGCTACAATTCAAGCAGTCTTACACGGAGTCAACAAAAGCGTGTAATTTCACAGACATCGAAAACTTATGGAGACTTCGTAAATGTCTGCGCGGCGAAGCGAAAGAGACTGTAGCTTCACTCCTTATGGGAAACACGACGCCATTTATATGTAAAGACGGATTGTTACGAGTTGATGGACGTATAGACGCAGCTCAGAATGTTGACGTACAAACTAAAAATCCAGTCATTTTAGATGGTCGTTGTCAAATAACACGTTTGATTGTAAAGCATTACCACGAACGAGCTGCCCACGCTAACAATGAAATGGTAATTAATGAACTAAGAGAGAGATATTGGGTAGTTAATTTAAGACCCACTGTTCGGAGAGTAGCGTCTCATTGTTTGATATGCAGAAAAAGAAAGCTTACTCCAATACCTGCGAGACTTGGAAATTTGCCGGAAGCAAGACTAGCCCATCATGAAAGGCCGTTCACATATTGTGGAATCGATTTGTTCGGACCTATGGACGTCGCTGTCGGGAGACAAAGAGTAAAACGATACGGAGTTATATTTACCTGCATGACCATTCGTGCCGTGCACATCGAAATGGTATCGTCACTTACGACAGACTCCTTAATTATGTCATTAAGAAGAATGGCAGCGCGACGAGGATGGCCGCGGCGATTTTATTCTGACAATGGAACGAACTTGAGAGGCTCGGAGACTGAGCTGAAAAGGGCCTATCAAGCCATTTTACAAACTGGAGCGGTTCAATCTGAAATCTTGAATCGAGGAGTTGATTGGCATTTTATTCCGCCGGCAAGTCCACATATGGGTGGGGCCTGAGAAAGGCTCATTAGAAGCGTAAAGACTGCACTACGAGTAATTTTGAAGGAAAGAGCGCCAAGAGAAGAAGTTCTCACAACCCTGTTGATGAAGATAGAGAACATGGTCAACAGTAGACCGCTAACTCATGTTTCGGTTGACCCGACAAGCAAAGAAGCCCTAACTCCTAACAATTTTCTTTTAGGTTCTTCCTCAGGTATGGCAACCCCGGGAACTTTCTGCGATGGCGATCTTTGCTCTCGAAAACAATGGAGGATCGCGCAGAGGCTAAGTGAGATGTATTGGCAACGCTGGCTTAAAGAAGTCCTGCCTGTAATAGTCCCCAGACAGAGGTGGAACCGAGACGAGGGGCCGCTACGTGAAGGGGACATCGTCGTTGTCGTCGACAACGCTCTACCTCGAAACACGTGGCCGATGGGAATCGTGGAGAAGACATTCCCCGGCGGCGATGGGCGAGTACGCGTGGTTGACGTCAAAACCAGTCGAGGGACATTTCGGCGGCCGGTAACACGCGTGGCACTGCTACCTATGAAGCCTGATGATGAGTGCTGAAGCACTGAGGGGGAGAAATGTAGGCGACGCGCCTCTTTGGCGTTTTGAAACCGGTAGCGCGCCTCCTTTTGGCCGAATTTATATATTATAATTTTGAATTTCTGACGTTTCTTACCTTTTGATTGTTAATTGTGACTTGGAAAAATATACTGCACAAAATTACACGTACCTCACGAACTTTTAATAAAATACACGAAATAATACCCTGCCCTGAACCCACGTAGCTTACACTATGTTTCTTTTACTTTTAACGCATTTCTGTATAGAGTTAGTGAGTAGGACATCGCTTTATACGATACTCGAAACCGAAGTGACCTGAAGTCAAGGTATTTATTTTGAACATATATTTAACAGTACCAATATTTTAATTCACAATTAAATTGAATGTATTAATGATTTATTTTACTCATGGCATAATTCGCTCTTAAACAATTAAAAAAAATAACATAGAATAGCTATCATACTATTGTCTCTACAAACGTCAACGTTCGTCACGTTTATTTCACTTATGTTTGTGTTTGAGAGATTCTAAGTTTTAATTAAACAAGAAACTTAAACGCGGGAGTCAAGTTACATTGGGCGCTGCAATGAAAATAGTTCCTATAGTACTCGTATTAATGCTGCGATAGTTAAGTTGCTTTTTATTGAGTTTTACTTGAAACGCTTGTTAATTTAAGCTCGTGGTTGAGATTGTAAGTTTTCATTTACACTGCCTTATTAAAGCGGTTCACTTAAACTTAATTTCACTAATAACATGTAACATAACATAATATCGTGAATATTTTAAATTAATACTTTGTTAATATGTTTAATTCTGAAACAAACTTTACTGCCTTATATTATTAGGATATATATTTTACTATCACATATCTACCTACTTTAATAGAAACGTCAAAACTCGTCAGGCTTTACAAAACAAGATTCCGTAGAATATTTACTCCATCGACCCTGAAATCCATCATAAACCAAACAGCGCAGCCAAACAAGCCCCAATCTAATTAATCTGCGGGCGGTCTCAGTCAATACTCTGAGCTGGCAATCGTCTTGGTGATCACGTTCCTTCTACACTAGCGCTTAGTGTTATACCACCTTGTGACAGTATGGGCTCTTCTGCGGGCTACGTGGACTTGGCTTTGGCAAAGGATATGACGGCAAAGGATAGGATGACGGCTCCGTAGCTAAGTTGGTAATAACCTTGCCTGCAAAGCGACGGGTCCCGGGTTCGATTCCCGGCCGGGGCAGATTTTGTGTAAGCATAAAGTTTGTTCTCGGGTCTTGGACGTTTGTGATGTGTATCTGTGTGTGTCCATGCCACCTGCGACACAGGGAATCCTAGTGCGGGGGTATGAGTGTGTAAGCGTTTATATGTCTAACCGAGAAAGCGATTCTAAGAAAATACTTGTTATAAATATGTACCTACTAACTAGCTTCGGCCACTATCGCAATCACAAGCTGCGGATAAGATTTTTCATACATTTTGTATGGTGTCGGCGCAAAATGAGCTTCGAACGGCCGCGATCGATCCATAAGCTGAGGCGGTTGTCACTACCAAGCTGCAAACTAAGGCGATGGCCGCGTTGGTGGATTCGACCTAAACGCCGGCTTCTCTCTACCCACATAAAATATAGAAGGGGTGCTTCGGTGCGTAAGAACAACCTGCGCCCGAACGCCCCTTCTGTTTTCTCTGTTCTGTGGTTAGCAGTGGCTGTGAGGCCGCACTCAGCCACTGGTGGCCGCGAGGCCGCAATCAGCCACAGGTGGCCGCGTCTAGTTGCCGCGTTCGATGGCCTGTTGTGCGGCAGCACTAAATTATTCGACTTTCAAAGGCAAACAAGAAAAAATCTAAGAGATTCTGATTCAAACTTTTATAAAACCTAAATTATTTTCAACTTGTCTCTCTGAAACCCAAACTAGAACCTCTACTCTTGTTAACTTAGAAAAACAATAGTTAAATAGGCCGTTAATTGCATTAATTAGTTAGATTAAGCGCTGTAAGTCGAGTTCAAAGTATAAACTTCACA
Source organism: Crocallis elinguaria (assembly GCA_907269065.1). Taxonomy (NCBI): domain Eukaryota; kingdom Metazoa; phylum Arthropoda; class Insecta; order Lepidoptera; family Geometridae; genus Crocallis; species Crocallis elinguaria. The sequence goes on from OU026076.1 coordinate 10,457,344, forward strand.
ATTTCGAGGAACTTGAAGTTTTGAGCCCAACTTTGTTGAAAGTGGTTGAACTAACTTTAAGAAAATTTTGGTTCAAGTTAAAAAGGCGAAGCGAGTTATTAGGTCTACTAAAGTTAGCATATTAGTGGGTTGTTTTCTAGTAAGTATTCGCCTAACTTATCATCCTCAAGATTCAAATTCATCACAAGATGTACATTGTACATCTTTGAAATGATAAGCCATACTTCGATATCAATGCTTGCAGATTACTCTGTCAATAAACAAGCAAAGCGGTCTTCTGCCCGTATGGGTGGCTTGGTACCCACCCATAAAGTCATCCAAATCATCATCATCATCTGATGATGATGATGATGATTCCGGCTGCTGCCGGAAGACGTCCACTGCCATAGAACGCCACTTGGATCGGCTACTCGCCTCTTGCATCCAACGGTTCCCCGCGGTTTTGACAAGGTCATGTTGATTTATTTCATTCGATTTGCAAAAATTAATCTGTCAACTCGATTACAGAATATCGATTTTAATATTCAAGACAACCGCCATCTTAGTTTAGTCTCTGTCTGTCATTATCTGTGGTAGGAGTCGGTCGCATCACTTCCTAGTAACGAATTAAGGAGAATATACGTTTTCACATCTTATTTTATAAATCCTTAAACCACGTTATTTTATTGCCCACAAAGCTCAATTTCCTATAGGTCATCGGTCCACCTAGTGGGGGCCGCCCTATACCTACCCATAAAGTACACCTATGGTTAAATAAAATAAAATAAGCTTCATGAGCCGTCAAATAGGCTCGCTTGCATAGGGAAAAATATTCAAAAATACCCGAAAATGGGGACAAAAATGATATGAAAAACCTACCTAACGAAAACCTATCTTTTTTCATATTTTTTTGACCCAGTTCCGCGCATTTTTGAATCTTTTCTCAAGGTCGGGCCCGTTTTCTACTCCTCATACCAAATAAGAACGACTTACGCGTATTCAACTGCTTCAAAATATTTAAAATAGCAATCAGCTTCTTACTTAGGCAAGGTGTTCACGCTCGGATAAAGTTTACAACTTTAACGGGTCATTAGCTTAGGCTATGATAGAAATTTACTAATGGTTACCTATACGTTTGTTGTAAGTTAAAACTTAACCCTTTCTTGCGTGATCAGTAAACACAGTGGCAGGCGATCTAATTGTTGAACGAAAAATGTATGCAAGTAAGAAATAAAAACTTTTTAATTAAAGTTAAATCGACAATATGAAAGTGTGGCAAACTTCAACAGAATCGGTTCAGATGTGAAAATTTAGTGGGTAAAAATCAATCATCCACTTTTATAGATATAAGAGTGTTTCCTTTTTTCAAATTTGAATGGTTGAATTCTTTAGTAATTTTTACAAAAAAGTATTCGATTAAGAATAAAAATTTCTTAGGTAAGACCATAATAAAGAAAAGCAGCTTTTTGCTAACCAGAGCAATTATTAAAAATCCGTATCTATATTCACTGTCAATACTTTCCTAAAGGGTTCATTAATAGGGGCGTTAGGTTTCAGCTCAATAATTTCACCGACTAAGTTATTTGCTGATAGAACTGATAACGGGAATAGTTGCACATTAGGACTTCACAGACAACACGATCAAAGCGGTGGTACCCAACCAGAGGTACGCTCAAAGAAGAGTAAGTCCTACCACCTGGAGCGAGATAGTTTAAAGAAGTGACATAGATCACATTTTGTCTCGAAAAAATTCACAGTACCTGCCGGAATCTACACAAAACTGATACTTCAACCAGCTAGTTTATATCAAAGCCACTTTTAACCTAAACTAATCAACGCAGGTAAATCTCAAACTTAGCCCTTATTTCATATTGCCTTAACTTACGCATGTAAATAAGATCTTACTGTATAAAAAAGTAATAAAGCTCAATATACGACTATAATCAGGGTAATATTTCATTTATAACGGCACGTAAGTCCCTTTATTCCAATAAATACGACCGTACATTATATTATTCATGTAAACAACACCAAGAAGAAAAAAGGTTGAAAAAAGAAAGGCTGAAAAGACGTTAAACTAATCTGGATGCGATCGCCACCGAATAAATCAACTTGGTTCGTAGAATGGGATTCTTGATGACCACTTTATTGTTGTGAGAATATACTCAAGAAATAAATTTAATAAAATATAAAGGCAGATGTAACCCACGAGTTTACTCGCAAAAGATTTATTTTTTCTAAATTCACCCCCTTTTAAGATTTAAGATAAACGTCTAAAATTATTAGAAATGTCACAACAGAATGGAGTTAGAGAAATAAAGTTTTGTGGTTGTTAATATTGAAATACGTGGATAAGACACGTTTAGGAGTTAGACGCTGTTTAACACTTGTTTAGGGTGTGTTTAATTTTTTTGTGATAGCTACTTTGCTCATCAAATCGGAACACAGTAATCCATCTACATTATTCCTCGGGAGAATATACGAGCAAGGTGGTCCTATCCAGATGGATATTCGGTGAAGAGTTAGTCCTTTTAGAAATTGTAATATTTTTGAACTCAGGACCTAAAACTGTGGGATAAGTTTTGTAAAGGATTTGCATAGAGAACAAAGCGACATAAATCGTTGGCTGAAACACCTTAAGTCCGTCCCGTGGGTGGTTTCAGGTCTGACAGTGTAATAAGGGTCATACAAACATGACATAGTCTTAGCGCCCTCGGGTAAAGAGGGCTTAAATTGTTCGAGATTGTGTATAGTTTAGGATATTTATTCTATTATGAAACGGAAAAATATCCTATCGTACGAGTTGCAGGAACTCTCTGAACTATTAATCTAGATCAGGGATGCACAGACTTATTAAGACTAGGGGCCACTCGGGCAAATTATGATCATGTATTAAAATTGAAAAAGAATTTATTAATTTGAAGAGTGCTGGCACTGCATAGTTCTTACATACTTTTTTATATTTGGCTCAAATTTATTTGTAGCAACACGTAAAACAAATTACTTTTCGAACATATTTTTTTTTGGTTTTATTCTGGAATAGGATTCAATATTTTTCGAATGTACGAGAGTATTATTTTTGCTGTCGGCGGGCCACCAGTATTCGACCGGCGGGCCGCATGCGGCCCGCGGGCCGCGGTCTGTGCATCTCTGATCTAGATAGTAACTTTTAAACTATCGCGATTAAGCCCCGTTCTTAAAAGTAAATAATAATAGTGATACCACAAAAAAACCATTCACCTGTTTAGATAGACACCGTCTAAAGATAAACGTCTAAAATGATTAGAAATGTCAACAGAATTGTGTTAGACAACGGTTAGACACTACTTAAATCAGGATTTGTGGTTGCTCATATTTAATAGCGCGACTAAGGCATGTTTAGGCGTTAAACAGTGCTTAACACAGGTTTAACGTGTGTTTAATTTTTTTGTGGCAAGACCTATTAATCTAGATGTTAGTAATGTTCAGTTTATAAGGCTCTTAGGTACTACCAACAGGAGTCCCCCTTTCATCTTAAAATCAAGTTAATCCGTATTATTATAAATGTGAAAGTGTGGTTGTACGTTTGTTGGTTTGTCCTTCTTTCACGCAGGAACGGGGCAACGGATCGACGTGATTTTTGGCATAGATATAGTTTATGGACCGGAGAGAAACATAGGCTACTTTTTAAATTTTAATTAATAATTTAATTTAAAGGCCCGGGAAAATGCGCGGTTCCTTTGGTAGCACGGGTGAAAACCTCGGGCAGAAGCTAGTTTATAATACTACGAGTATATACCTAATATTATAAAGCAGTAAAGTTTGTAAGATTTTTTGTTTGTTTGTTTGTTACCGCTAATCTCTGGAAGCGCAGGTCTTACTCTAAAAATTATTTCCCCAATAGAAAGCTATATTATCCCTGAGTACTACTATGGGATATTATGTATTCTGACCTATGGGCTACATTTTGTTATGATTCCGCGGGTGCGTAACCGCGGGCAAATGCTAGTCATGAATACAATACAACGTATAGGCAACTTCACAGTCGCAAATTCAAATCCTGCTTTGTATTCGTGTTTTTTCTTCTCAAATATTTTTAAAGTTAAAAACGGCAGAAACTCCCACAATTTACGCACAAAAACAACATCTAGAGCAAGTCAGGGGAAACAAAGCATCATAAATCGTTAAAAACACCCTTAGTCCGTCCCTCGGGTCGTTTCGGCCTGACGGTAGGAAGGGCGTGTAAACGCTACCTAAGCTGTAAAGGTTAAAATGTGCGGTTTATATATTAGGTTGGGGAAAAAGTCTTTTCGCATTATAGTATGTATGAACTTGTAATAAAATCTCTTTGGCTATAGTATTTGTATCTGGCTGGTTTTGGTATCATATGAAAGTTTAAATTTTAAAGAACATAATTCCAAATTCAAATTAGGAAAATGTGTGATTTTCATTTGTTTTTCGTACTGTCAAAATGAGTGAATCTAATGAAGAAATTCGATACATTTTAAAGTTTTACTACAAAAAAGGTAAAAATGCAACGAAAGCCGCGAAAAAAATTTGCGATGTTTATGGACCTAGTGCAGTGTCTCTGAGAGTAGCACAAATTTGGTTTAAGCGTTTTCAATCCGGAAATTTTGATTTCAAAGATGCACGTCGCTCTGGTCGCCCTATTACGGATAAAATGGATGCCATTTTTGAAAAAGTGGAACAAGATCGGCATATCAGTAGTTACGACGTAGCTGAAGAACTGGGAATTGACCACAAAACAGTTTTGGCGCATTTGAAAAAAACTGGGTACACAAAAAAGCTCGATATTTGGGTACCTCACGAGCTCACTGAAAGAAACCTAATGAATTGCTAATGAACCGTGTACTCATTTGTGATTCTTTACTACGATATAATGAAACCGAACCATTTTTGAAGAAGCTGATAACTGGTGATGAAAAGTGAATCACGTACGACAAGAACGAGCGAAAAAGGTCGTGGTCAAAGACCGGTCAGGCTTCACAGACTGTGGCGAAACCCGGGTTAACTCGCAACAAGGTGATGCTGTGTGTGTGGTGGGATTGGAAGGGCATTATTCATTATGAGCTGCTACCACCAGGCAGGACCATCGATTCTGAACTCTACTGCGAACAACTGATGAGATTAAAGCAAGAAGTTGAGAGAAAGCGGCCGGAATTAATCAACAGAAGGGGTGTGGTTTTTCATCATGATAACGCTAGACCTCACACATCTTTAGCCACTCAGAAAAAATTAAGAGAGTTTGGCTGGGAGGTGTTAATGCATCCGCCGTATAGTCCTGACCTTGCACCTTCAGATTTCCACCTGTTTCGGTCTCTTCAGAATTCTTTAGGCAGTGTCAGGTTAACATCACGAGAGGACTGCCAAAACCACTTGTCGCGGTATTTTGATCAGAAGTCCCAAAATTTATATAGCAATGGGATCATGTCCCTACCTACAAGATGGCAAAAAGTTATCGAACAAAATGGTACTTACATACTTTAGTTAAATGTAAATAAACTATATTAAAAAATGTTTTGAATTTTCTTAAAAAATGCGAAGGAACTTTTTCCCCGACCTATTATACCGTAGGTATATATAAACCTATATAACCACGATATATACGGGTGCGGTACGAGTAACTAGTTTGCAATCCGATCATTGTTTCCTAGTAGTTTCAATTCCACAGCAATAAGTTATACCACCTAAAAAGTCAAACAAGTTATTCACACTTCACCCCACCCTAACGGCTGCAATGACCAGCGTTTAACCCCCATCAGAACCCCACTATAAATAAACCGGCCACTTACCAAAAGGAACACTTAACTGAACACCAGTTTAAGATTAACATTGTACAAAGACTAGTTGGGGAGCTAGTGTTCCGCTAAATCACTCAAGAAAATTTAAAAATGTATTTGCCAAATTGATTCTTTAATTGGAAACCAAAACTGTAGTTTTTAAATAGAATGTTTTAAATAGTTATTGGTACCTATTAAACTACAGTCTATAAATTCAACGAGAAAATTCCATAATTTCCGACTTTTAAAATACGAACAAAGGAATAATATCGATTTTTATGACGAAATCATAAACTGCTTCGTTGTTTTTTTTTTGCTGTATGCCTTTACTAGCTATCTATTACAGAAATATTATTGAAAATGACACCTAATTAATCTTGTTTCGTTTCATTCGCCAAAAAGGATTTGAGTCATCAACATGTCATTATTAATTGCAATTACAATTTGTAAGTCTTATAGATTATCTAAAATCATCAAAAGTTCTAACTTACTACCAGTTACAGTGAACATTATCGCTTACCAACATGTGAAATAGTATTCAAACGCAAGCCGATAAAGTATTAAAAAAGTGACACACTAAAGGAAAGTTATTCCTTTAGTAAACAAATGTTCCCCTAGCCCCCCACCTACACCAGGCCGAGAATCGAACCCCGATTGATAGTTCACACGTCATTAGGCACCCGCTCAAGTGGACCGCTTGATACATTGCTCCAACCTATCTCTCTTTAGGAGAAATCACTCCCTTAAAAAATGCCCGCGATGATTAGATTGCTCGGAAGAACCTTTTTTTATGAAAGTGTTCATGGAAAGTGATTGTTCTAGACATTGTTACATTTTTATCAAGGCTATAGTTTGCCAAGTTCATTCCCAATACGATCGAGCTGTCAGATTTTTTATGCCGCCAAAGTTGGCCTACTGACAAGCCGATCTGTAGGTATAATAATATAATCCTGTTGTATTGAAATAAGGTTGAAAATGCAAATGCGTTCGCTTTGTTGAACGTTATTTCGTAGTTTACATTTAATTAAGAAAAAGGGACACCATTATATTTCAATATTTTTACATATTTCTTTAGATGATTAAATTTTCTTGTTTTTAGTTAGATACTTAAAGTACTTATAATAGTTGTCGCTTAAAATCTTGAGAATTTTTGACGAAAAAGGTTTATATTGGTCTTTTTTGTGATCTTTTTCAAGAGTCTGGACCATTTTTATATAATACTAGCTTCCGACCGCGGCTTTGCCCGCGTGGTGTATACCTTTATAGCCTATATGTTATTCCAGAACTTAAACTATCTACATGCTAAATTTCATTCAAACTCACACACACGCACAGTTTAGCAGGAAATAGGAATAGTTTCCGCTCGCAGCTTCACCCGCGTAGTATATTATATCATTATAAATTGTGGTCTATGTTATTCTGATGTTATAAGCTATATTACAGTAAAGTTTAATCAAAATCCGCTTAGTAGTTTTTGTGTTATTATGAGTAACAAACATCCATTCATCTATTTCAAACTTTCGCAATTATAATATTAGTAGGAAGTAAGATAGGTAGGACGTAATATTTTTGAATAAGTCTTTTCTAACACTTGCCTATAACTGTTTTTTTGTAATGTGCATGGAAATGGATATTTGTGTTTTTTTTAATGTTATTTGGTAACGAGTCGAGCCGGTCGTTTGCCCGATGGTAAGCATAACGCGGAACTATAACAATTGCAGTGCCACCCAGAACTTTGAAACACAAAGGCCGGCGCGGCATTGCAGAGTGCTCGTTACCCTGAGACATTAGGTATGAGGTATCAGAAGCCCAGTAATTTCACTAGCTACTCTGCTCATCAAACCGGAACACAGTAATGCTTGCAAATTACTGCTTGGCGGCAGACTTCACGAGCAAAGCGGTGGTAACAACCCAGACGGGCGCTCGCAGAAGAGTTAGTCCTACCACTAACGTATGACGTAAAACAGGAAATTTGGCTTTGGGCAGCACCTTAACGACTTAAAACAACAACCGAGATCGACAGCTTAAAGCGCCTTCTGAAGCACGGTAGCACTCAATGCCACTTTGCGGTCACCCATCCAAGTACTGACCCCGGTATACGTAGCTTAACTATAGCGACTGGTTAAACGGTGAGTCGAGTTACGCTATGATGAGTTTTGTACAATATTTTAAAAATAACCCTTTATTTTATAAACTTTCCCTTTTAGTTTATACGCCAGCAAATGTAGATAAAGTAAGGGTCGTGACCTACGAAGTGCTGCGCTTAGAAAATATAGTTTTTATGAACCGTACTGTACTGCAGATCGTAACTACAATACAGACAGTATGGACAAAGACCACCATTCTAGAATACGTGTTTATAGTCCATGTTTTTAACTTGTCTAATAATGAACAAATATGGCTGATGCGCCAACCAATGACATGATTTGTGACTGGAATTCTACTTTGGTAATCTGCCATATTTGTTTACAATATTAGACAAGTTAAAAACACACAGACCTTACCTGTTATGTGTTATAATTTATTTTCAGCTTACTTTTTGAAGCAAAATGGCTATGCCAATATTGAGTCAGGTTTTTAATTTTTTTAATTTCAGATTTGTACGGTGTAATACTTGGTAACGTTGGACTTATTTTAAATTAAAAAAATCTTAATTTTCCTGGAGGAAAGCGTTTATAACAGTTGAATGATTCTATATGCCCGTGTCAATTATATAATCACCGTAATATCAGGTTTCGGAATGCGAAAGTATTTGTCGAAGTGTTGTTTTGTCCATCTTTCACGCAGCAATGAACCAACGGATCGATATGATTTTTTGCATAGATATAGTTTATGGACCGGAGAGTAACATAGGCTACTTTTTATCCCGGAATACGCACGGTTCCTGTAGGAATCGCCACACGGGTGAAACCACGGGCAGCAGTAACCTTACTGTTTTAGTAAAACACATCGTAACATTGTCCAGTGATAAAATTAAATTAAACACTAAATTTTACATGATAAAACCATTTAAACGTTTTGAAAGCTGCAATATATTGAAAATGTTGTGAGTCTTAGATAAGACTATTTTAATGTTTCACTTACTTACTTACGAGTTTTAGAGTTCATTAAACTTTTGAGCGGGAAGCTCGCTTCGCTCTCTCGGCTCGTTCGCCTCTATCGCGCGGCGGGTTGTTACTTCTTTGCAAACTACCCTCACTGAGCATAAAAACAAAACTTTAGACTACAACAATGACGATGAACGTAACAAATAATTCAATAACAACACAAGCTAAGAACAAATTTCTTTACATGTCCTCACAAAAATCATTCGACCCCTTTGCAAGCTAACATCATCCAAAAACGGAGTATGTACTACTAGATACTATCAACATCTCAAACAACCTAGAGTAGTCCAAAATGTATTTTTGTAAAAGCGACTTCCAGCTTGGATAGCTCGCTATGAGCGAAAAACGCGATTCACACTCGCAGAACTCCTGACCTGAAAGCTTTTAAAACGTTTTTTTTATTTTATTTTCGAGCGTACGAACGCGTTATTTATATGGAGTCTCTATTTTACAAGCGTGAACTAAAAAGTTGCGAAATGAAATTGCAGCGAGTTTTTTTGCGAAGTTCGTTAAGTTACGATTTCAGTTGTGCTTGGTTTGCCTTTCTGAGACATAAGTTTTGGGTTCCTTGTTTTAATCATGGAACAGACAGAAGTAACACTTAATACTTGGAATGCTAAAAGATCACGTGACTAATACGGCACCGGTAATTTGCTAGTTCAATTATGATAATCATTTGTAAATACTTGTCCATGCACGCCATTGGATTCAATACGAAGGATAAACATAGCTAAATAAAATAATGCTGACGAGTCTCTTGCCTTTCTTCACTACATACCTACTATTATTGCAAGAAATCTAGAAAAATGTACGTATGTGGGATTGTAGAAGTGATTTTCAGGTATTTGGAAACAAGAAGTTGTATACTTACCTATTATTAACATTATGAATATATATGTAGATAACTCAATTGGAGTAAGATAAATTATCTCGCTACAAAAAGATTAGTGGCAGAATATACTGAGCAATAATAGCCTCTATATACACTTGAAGTATCACCTATGATCTCCCAGGTTACATCACCTAGGTGATTATATTCACGGGTGATTAAAGGGCACTAAAGTGTGGCCTATGATCACCCAGGTGATTGAACATTTTTACAACAGTATACAGTAAATATTTATCCAGTAACAATTTAATAATGTTGAACAGAACGAATGAAACGTATCATAATTTTAATCATGATTTTAGAAAATAAACCACACAAACAACAAAGCTGCTTTGCATAATAACGTCAGTAATCACAAATAATTCGAGAGTCGAATTCGAACGAATAGTTTCATACCAAAACGTTGAATTAAATGTAACCATATTTTAGTAGGTATTCATTTGTGAATAGTGTACCTATACGATAAATTTAACATCGAAATTTGTGATATCCTTTAAAACAAAAACCTTTTGAGTGAATTGGTGTGATTGATGATTTTGAATTTCTAATGAAAAGGCTAGTTCCATGTTCAGTATTTACAAGTTAGTAAAATACTATGTAATGCGAATCGAATTTTTATCAGCTATCAAACGCTAAAAGAACATTCCACAGAACTTATAGAATATATGTAATATATATAATAGAATATATAAGTAGAACTATTCGATAGCTTAACATTTTTTTTAATTTTCTTATTGGTATAGGGATGTGGACTCTATATTTTTTATGATGTCAGTCAATTCGTTTTTGCAGAGAATCGAATGCCTGTATGGAAAAAAACTAGAAATCGAACTCTAGAAACGTCAAAAATGAGAGTCAAAGTCAAGCGTATCTACTGAGCACTAAAACGCAACATACAAATTGGGCTGAATATCTGACGTCACTTGTTCTACGCGGGCCGTAAAGTTGTACTAAAAACATGCATTTATTTATTTTGACAGTGAAAAACTGTGTTGTCATACATTTTTTATTCATTACTATTGGATGATAAAAAAAAGTTTAATTTGGGAAACTTTTAGGTGCAGTATCTTTGTGAAAATGATATATTATTAGTGAATTCCATTTTATTGTGATAATGTGATGTTTTTAAACCTGTTTAGCGACAGAAATTATACATATTGTGTTTCAAGCAACATCCTCATTAAGTCAAATTTATATCAGACGTAGCACTCCAAAGCAAAGGATTTTGAGTGCCTCGCCTTTCAAAGCAAAGGTGAGGTAAAAGAAATTTTTCCCTCACTTTTTAAAGAAACCACTTTTACTATATTTTACATTTCGTACACTTTCAAACTTTTTCTAACCCGTTTCTTACATCTTATGAAATGAAGGTAATAAGGTTTCGAAACTTTGTTCATTTTCTTCAGTAAATTCCAGGTGGACGCCAGAACCGAGCGCGGCCAGTTGTGGTAATGCTGTCTGACGTGCCCTGCACCATAGGGGTTTGTAATATTGAAGATTGTAGCGCAGGTATGCGGGATAAGTTATTATATTATTATGAAAGCAGACTTTGAATAAACTATATTGAACTTTAGGAATTACTTAGGTAATACAAACATCTTGCACATTTTATTACTCTTTTTTAAAGTCTGTTCCAATCTGTTATAATAATTTTAGACGTACTCTGAACCATCAAAATTTGGGGAATTTTAACGTAGTAATGTGCTTTTGAAGCTATTTTGCCGCACTTAACCCTATTTTAAAATAAAAGTAGCATAGCGTTATATTTTCTTTAATAAGAGAAATAGAGTAACTACTCTTTAATAAGAGAGAGCCGTTTGATAAAAGAAGGGTTTGCGATTTGATGTATTATCTTACTTTCACTTTTAGTTGATCGTTATCAATCGTTGATGAAGAGTAGGTAAAGCCTGCGATAAAAGAACATAATTTTTATTCTCAAGTCCCTAAAGTTTAATATCAGCGTCTAAATAGGTACCATGTGTTAATCAATTTTCAATAGTTTAGGTTTTGACCTCCATCTTACCTTACCTGATGGAGACAGATTTTTAGGTAAAGGGCAGAGCGCAAGGCCTGACCTAGCGCCAAGATAACCTTTTCGGGGTTTCCCGGTGCTAGTAATCGCCTTTTTGTAAACAAACATAATAATAGCTGTACGAGAACTTTGGAAATGCCCTACCACCATGTAAAAAATGTTAAAAATCCGCTACTATAGGCCACTATATATAATGATGAACCCCAGGTGCAGAGGCATCCAGCGTCTCGCACCTGTCATAAGGGTCCTTCCGAGGCGGAGGCGATGCGCTTGCGATTCAGCGAATCACCTGAGCCGTGTGGAGTGCTTCTATCCCGGGTGATAAAGAAGTGGGGAAGTGGAGGTCGGGAGGTGGGGGATAACGACGGACGACGTCTGCTGACGGGGACTGACGGGATCACGTGGAATGTGCAAAACGGGCCCGCGATCTGTCCTATGGCTAAGCCAGCAGGACACTAACTAAGGTTTTTAGTGGGTAGGACGCTGTGAAGTGGGTCGGCGTTGATTCTGTATACTATCTTCGGGAGCGGAGGTGTTAGCAAACGTATTCTCCCAGGGTTACAGAAAATAAGGATAATGATCATACAAATACACAAATGACGTCACAACTTTTCTAAACACGTTAACCAAATCCACCCAATCAAAACTCACTTCGAAACCCCAAACCAAATTGACTCCCAAAACTTAATCCGGCTGCGATAAATCAATTCGCCCAACCCGAGTCTTATAACACCCTCTATATGGGAACCCTCAAGATGACCAATACAGGGTGTTCACAAACGAGGAAAGTTACGTCAAACGATCTAAGTTAGCTCACCTAGCCATCGTGCGTATGACACTTCTAAGTTTAAATTGAGGTTATAATCTTATAGAGAATTAAAACTTGAACTGGGATTAGGTATACGTTATGCTGTTGTTTACGGGATGGAAATGGGGTATCCCACTGTTGGGTAAATAGGGTTTATAATTTAGGGGAGATTCAATTTGGAGGGTTACAGTAAGCTGGTGATCAAAATTCACTTTCATACAAAACTTAATGGCTACTCGCATGACCTTTATAAGCTGTGGAATTTACTGTGGCCTGTGGTGTTTAGACTCAAACAGGCTCACCTCGCGAGCATGGTTCATGAAAATGGACTAAACAGATTATAAACGTTTCACCAGGTATGGGTAGGACCAACTCGGATCTTCTGCGAGTATCCATCTGAGTTGGTACCACCGCTTTGCTCGTGAAGTCAGCCGCCAATCATTGTAATGTGCGAGCTTTACTGTATAATGGTTTGATGGGCAAAGTAGTCAGTGAAATTACTGGGGTTATGCCACCTAATACCTAATGTCTTGGAGTAACGAGCGTACTGCAGTGCTACGCAGGCTTTTGTTTTTCAAAGTTCTGGGTGGTACTGCAATTATTATGTGAATGACTTATCCCAGGCAGACGACCGCTCATTCAAAACAATTGCTAAGGGGCAGCGTAGACGCTTATGCAAACGTATGTTTGCTTGTCAAAATAACAACGCTTTTGCGTCAAGCGCGGATTTCGTGATACTGGAAATGCGCGCTTGACGCAAAAGCGTTGTTATTCTGACAAGCAAACGTACGTTTGCATAAGCGTCTACGCTATACCTAAGGAGTGGAATGTTTTGCTTGAATCTATGAGCCCTGATCGCTGTAACCTGGGTATATTCAAGTCATGAGTGAATAGGTATCTTTTAGGTAAGCGTGCTCCATCTTCGAGCGCATCGTCAAATACCATCAGGTGAGATAGTGGTCAAACGCAAGCCTATAGTTTATAAAAAAAACTTTTAGACGACTGTTTAGCCAGACAGTGTCTAAACATATACCTATAAAATTATTAGAAATGTCCCGCTATTTTTATCCCGCTACTTCAATGGCCACCTTTTAGCAAGATAATTATTAGCATTACATTTTTAAAATGACTAAAATTTCCGTTTCCGATTCCGTTTCCCATGTTTAAACATTCCTATGTTTGAACATACATTCAGTCAGACGTGTATTAAATGTGTAACGCGAAAAAATATTTGCTTAAGAAAGAGCAAGCCAAGTTATTAACACTGCGCAAACAACGCTAAAACAACACGGGAACATTTATCCATTTTGCTATAAATTATTAGCTTCAGCAAAAAGGGTGTTACTATAGACTCGCAGAATAAAATAGACAGCGCGCGTGAAAGTCCATCAAAGTGAGGTATTTTATAAATAACTGTAACCTGAAGCCGCATGTATACGTATGGTTTGTAAGACTGCGCTGAAGCTATCATAGCAAAGCAAGACAGCTTGCTTTGACAGCTTTAGCTACTTTATCTAGAGTAGAGTGTTCAATTAAAAACCTAGGACTAAACATTAATTAGTAAGGAATAAAAGTACATTTAAGTTGCGTGAAAATGTAAAAATGCTGTCATGTGGAAATAAAGACTTGAAACAAATCGATGTAACAACGTAACATAAAACAAAAATACGACTGCCCTAGACACTTGGGACGATTTAAGGATTCTAACGATACCCCATACATTGAAATCTGTTCAGGCATTTTAAAGTTATGGTGGAATAAAGAAACTCACAAACATACATACATGAACCCTAAAAAATTACAATCCATTTCTGTGCACTCGTGTAAATAGATTGTGCCTTCATAGAGCAAAATTAGTTAAATTAGTCAGCTAGATAAAATAAACACGTTTAGTCTCAGCTTTTATTAACTACAATTCATAGTTACTTTCGAGTTTCAATCTAGCGATGACTTTTTTTAAAACAAATAGAAATCTTGCTTAGAAAGTCCTGAGTGAAAACGGTGTCATCCTTCTTTTACTAAATATTATCTCAGTTTATCTCTATTGTGTCCCGTGATAGTTTTTAAAGGGGTCGGCTGACTTAGTTAGTTTCACTAGCGGCAAACGCGCCGTCTATTTATGTTTTAGTCTATGGGTGTCACAAATCTTATTGTTTTCGTCGTGTGGAACATAAGCTTACTAAGTTTTATGTTTCTGTGTATAAAAATATTGTATAAGTAGTTTATTACGTTAACTTTGATCACTCTTCTGATGCCGATGTGTATGGGGATAATAATGATCTATAATAATGCTGGCTTCTGCCCGCTGTTTCACTCGCGTTCCCACAGGAACCGTGCATTTTTCCGGGATAAAAGTAGCCTATGTTACTCTCCGGTCCATAAACTATATCTTTGCCAAAAACCACGATGATTCGCTGCTCCGTTGCTACTGTCTACTGAGGAACATTAATTGAAACTGTTTTTATCGGAATTATGCTCTCTCTATGCAGGGTTGCCTAGTGAGAGAGCCGGTTGTTAATTTTTTTACAATAGATCTGTCCGCTAAATTTATACTATCCAATTGTTTTTAGATATTAATGTTAGGATACGTCATCTGTATTTATTTTTGTTGTAATAAAAGTTTTTAATTTTTTTCATTTTCAACCTTTGGTAAATGAAATTAATAATATAAGCATAAATTAAGAGCCCTTCAGTGGATTCCCAATAATCAAGCAAAGATATCACAATGCGCACTAAATATATAATAAGTGGTCCAAGTTGGGGCGGAAATCCCCGAGAGGCAGAAAATGCCACACAATCGACGCTTGCAACAAAGGGCCAGATAGAATGATCCCTCTGAATCGGGGTCAGTGAATGAGAGAGATGGAACCGTCATAGTATTATGTATAGTGAAGAATTGTACAATCGCTGAAAGGGACTGTTAAACAGATTAGTAGTTACCACAACTGTGCCGGGGGCTTATGCATACCGTAGACGCTTATGTAAATGTACGTTTGCTTGTCAGAATAACAACGCTTATACGTCAAGCGCGCATTTCGAGTATCACGAAATCCGCGCTTGACGCAAAAGCGTTGTGATTTTGACAAGCAAACGTACTATTGCATAAGCGTCTACACTGCCCCTTATATTGGCCGTTACTTTAATTATTATTCGTGCAGCTAAGCAAAGTATCGTAATCATACCGGAGCCGTTTTCGATTGTTTTACTTTCAAGGAGCACATAAAATACGGGAGGACGTATTTCCATAGGAGGTTCTTACAACTTGCGGATACTAATCCCCCGTCCGGGATAACACTCTATTCAAGCTCAACCTGTATATTTACGTTAAATGCAAATTTTCCCTGATTAAAAACTAACGCTTAAATTTTACATGAAGCACTTCAATCGATCAATTGTATTATATCTCTTCAATTTCAACAAAGCAAGATCTTCAATCTGTCTTTTATTCCTATTCTAAAACCTACCTTTCAGAAAAAAACATTTCAGTTAAAATATATAGGTACATTATACATATACAGTCTCGTATGCTCCCACTGCTGGGATACTGGCCTTCTCTCAGAGAGAGAGTTACGGGCTATAGGGGCACCTTAGACGCCCAAGCAAACGTACGTTTGCTTGAGCGTCTAAGGTGCCCGTTAATCTACAACGCGGGCCCAGTGCGGCTTGGTGGATGTCACATGTCGTCAAATTTTGTGTTGTTGAGCGAGTGTGAATAATCCGCACATAGCTTGAAATAAGTCATTGGTGCGGGCCGAGTCAAGATTCGAACTATGGTGCGTCAGATTGAAAGTCGCACAAGTTCCCACTCGGTCACACTCGCTCAAAATATATATACGGAGATAAAAATTAATTAGGTTACTACCTGGCTAAGTAATCACGTTAGTAAGAAGTACAAAAATTCTTTCATTAGCAAAACACAAAAGACTTCGTAGTAAGAAGGCAATATATCTCTCAGCAAATTGCCTATAAATTTTTATTATAGCCACTCTTATTTGAGGTACAGAGTTTTTCCAGATAAATAGGCCCTCGGCTTATTATGGAGTGACCAAGATTTGTGGTGTCGCATGTTTCTTTTTATTGTTTCATATAAAAATAGAAAAAACGGCAAGAAATCTTGAGGTTTTTGTTAGGAAGGTCATGTGGTAGATTATTCAGCATATTTTGATAAGGTCGTTTCCATAAGGACATTTCCAAGTATGTCAAATGGTGGACCGAAAAACCGTAGCTTGTCACTTTGTCATGATAATATCTTGCAGATACGATCCGATCTGACTTTTTTATTTCTATATTACGCAGGGCAGCGATTTTTGTCCATCTGACGTCTGATACAATGGTTCATTTTTCATGTCTGGATTAACGTTTAATTCCCATCAACAGCACACACACAACGGTGGTAGGATTTTAGAATAGCTTCACTTGTAATTGACTATGTAGTCCCTACTCGTATTAAATTCTTAGAAGTCATTTTAACCTACTTCTAATCGTCGTGTGGAAATGCAACTTCGTATGTATGTATAGTTTGGATGACAAATTAATGTATATTAATTTGGTATCATGTAGCTGATCTGGCGACCACATTACAGTTTTCAATATACTTCGCCAAATTAGCAGTTTATTAATCAGCATTCTTCAGTGAGTTCTAACCTACATAATATCGCACCACAGAAAATTTACTGGGTATAAATTAAATACTCTGCTCTACTAGACCGTGAAATCGAATGGAATCGTCCGAGTCACCACAATGGACCTTTTTGATCTCTCTTTACAAGTCAAGTATAAATGGTTGCTTTGTGACTATAAGTTCAATATTTTTTGTGGTGAGGACGGACTCATCGAGAGCTTTCGGTTCGCGAACGCGTTTTTGATCTCGTAGCGAATGTTTTGCTCGAACCAAGCATTTGGTGTGTTGTCGTGTCGAACGTGGTTCTCTTGAACCAAATTTCGCGTAGCAAACGAGTATTTAACTGTCTTAGGACGATACTCACTGGGAGAATTTGGCTCGCGAATACACATTTTGCTCGCGTAGCGAATATTTGGCTCGCAAACCAAACGTTATGCGCTGTGCGTAGAACGTTGTGATCGCAAACCAAACGTCACATGTCGAATGAGCGGAGTGGGGATCGCGCCTTGAAAGTATAAAAATAAAAAAGGATATAAATTGTATAAAGCTAAATGCTTTAGTCCGTTTAATTTAAATAATTGTGGCGATGTTAAATATGATGCGCGACTATAAATGTCATTTGCCATATCGTGTTGCTAATAAAAAAAGAAAATAATAAACCACCGTTGTATCTCGATATGTACATACATTTTGTGTTGAAAGCGCGCCGGGCGCCCGCCCTCCACGCTTGCTCTGTCAAGTCCCTAACTGTCCTATTTCAGCTCAACAACACGTTATCCTCATCACTAACCGCCTCTACATAACAGCTTCAGCAAGTGCTTTTGAACGCACGGTTTTTTTTATGGATTTGCGTCAAGCCGCGCTTGCGCGTGTATTATCTCGTAATCCGCGCTTGATGAAAAACATGGTTATTTTGATAGCAAAACGCATACTTGCGTAACGGTCTACGGTCTGCATAAGACCGCTATCCCTGCACCGGGCGTTTTCAAGCGTTGGCGTTTCTCTAATGTTTACCCAGGGACCACTATGCGCGCACGCGACGTTGACGTCGCGCACCGACATGCCGAATTACTGCCGCCGGGTTGATACGTCGCTATTACCAAACACTGCGCGATTTTCGTGTTAAAGTTGCGAAGTAATGGTACGAATAATGGCCCTGGAGACTCACCAACGCTAGTGAGCGCTGTGCAGCTTTGTCGTCGGTCAAACACTCGAGAACAATAACGCTCGAAAAACGCGTAGTGGGATAGCGGCCTAAGCAGAATCGGAGACAAAAGCTCTCGGCCTACCAGCATGGTACTTAAGCTTTCAGTCACGGAGAAGTCCTGACGAAACGCCTAGTCATGCAAACTGGGCTCACACTATTCCTACACGATGGATGGATACAGTACTTTGTAAAATAAATTTTAATTATAACGTGTACTCAAGACTAACTTCTACTTAAGATCATAAATGATAAGTGTGTTTCTTGGTTTAACCTTCTTTAACGGAGCAACAGCTCGACAGATTTTTTTGCATAGAGAAAGTTTAATCTTGTCATAGTTAGCAATGGGTATAACGTGTAATATGAATATTAACTTAACCAAATGATACGATGAAGTGACTCGCATACGGTATATTGTTGTGTTTGCATGACATCAAATAATGCCGATGCCATTATTATACTAAAACAGATTTCTCAGTAAGTAATATAACAGCCAGGGTTCGAAAAGCGTTCAATTTCCAAGAAGCACAAGATTAAGTACTGTTTAATATACTCGTATAGGAATCTCGAAGCGTTTTAAGCACCGTCTAACTGGAAATTTTCTCTTAGCAAAGGCGAAAGAGCGATCACTGGAATAGAACCAGTTGATAGATGCCGATAAAATGTAAATAAGGGAGTAAAAAGATTAAGTAAAAGACTTTACGTGCGAAATGTGAGAGAATGCGAAGATATTCGTAGATATTTGGAAGATGCGGATTTATTGGATAATGCTGATAACGGATAATTATATAAATAACTAGCTGACCCTACAGACGTTGTTTTGTCCAAATTTCCATACAATTTTAATCTTGATACAGTTAGAAAAAAACCCAAAGAAAAATTTTTCTTTTCCTAAAAATCTTATTCGGACTATAATAAATATTTAAAAAAACGTGGCTAAATTGGTCCGGCCGCGTTCTCTAGTGATGCGCTTCTCAACGAACAGCATTTATTTTTTAAACCAGCTTCGAAAAGTAGGAGGTTCTAATATTTTTTTCAGTTTCATTAAGTATATTTTATTAGTAGGGTATAACTCAGGGTCAATGGTCCTTTAATCATTTTTATGATAGAATATTACCAAGGGTGAAAACAAGAGGGATGCTACTTCATATCTTAACTGAAGTCGGTTTTAGCTTTTATAAAAACAACGCCATAATTTTATAAACGCCATAACAGCGTTTTAGAATCTAAAAAAAATAAGTATTTACTTTTTATTTTAAAAATCAAAAATTAAAATCTTAAAACAAAAATTTAGAATAAAACATCACGAACAAATTAAATTTAACAGTGTTGTTAAACTATTATTATATGATATTTTATATAAACTAAATTAATATTACACTTAATAATCTAATAGCATAATTGAGAACTTGGATTCTATTTAATTAAGAAAGTAATCTTCAGACTTAGAACTTGAGATATTGAAAATGATAAAATCACCTAGAAAGCCGTAGTAGAATTTATTTAATAAAAGATGTCGTAGCTTTATGGAGTGCTTTATATTTCGTTTCCATTCTCAACTTTTGCCCTCGGCTTCGGATGTGTGGTAGGTATTAGAATACGCAGCCTATAGCTCTCAGCTACAGCTTCCTATTAGTGGAAGAACTTTTAGAATCGGATCAGTGATTACAGAAATGAGCGGTAACTCTATCATACTCAAGGAAATAGGTACTTGTAGGCGTAAAGAAATCCTTCTACTTGACGGCTTTCCTACTTCGAGTGTAGTAAAGAACTGTCAAACTTGTTTGTCTCCCAGCCATACTCAAATCGGTATTAATGAAAAGCTGGTTTCTGAATAATCTCAATAGATATCTGTTCACTAAAAATTACGTTTTTGTGTTTTTGTCGTCATGAATGAAAAATGAACGAAAACATGAATGAAAGTTGAAGTTTCGCCAACATTAAAAAATAATTTCCTTCAAGTCACTATATTTCCTGCAAGTCATGACGCCATACCTCAGCCGCATCCTGCATCGATAAGTGTCGAAATACTTAACGACTAAAAATATCCATTGTGAGAATGTTTGGATAACGTCCTTAAGGGAGGCCTGAGTTTCGTATTACGATTAAGAATATGGTAATTTGACTGACTACTTTGCTCATTAGACTGGAACACAGTAATGTGCTAGGCAGCAGACTACACGAGCGCAGTACTGATATCCACCCGAACGGAAAACCGCAGAAGAATTTCGGGTAACCACCTGGTTCTTTCTAAATGCTGTGACAGACTATTTTTTTTCTGTTATAGGCTTACTTTTGACCACGATCTCACCTGATGTTAAGCGGCGATGCGGTCGACGATGTAGCATGCATGCCTAGAAAAAACCTATTCACTCTTTCAAATTATAGCTATTAGGAAACAGAGGCCGGCAAAGAATCCCCCTCCTTAGCCGTCCGTATGATGAATGTTGAAGGAAACCGCTTTGTACGGACAGGAGGGATATCAGACTAAAATGAAATGCTGGACGAAAGGTCGAATTTTTTTTATAGATTCCTTACTTTTAAACCTATTTAGTCCTCAGGTACTCGTAAGTAATATTAGGACGTTACTTCTAATACATTAGACACACAAGGACAAATCTAACTGTGGAACGCGTCCCAATAGCTGCTGGTTTATGCCGCAGTAAAAATCACACAAAGTTTTATGCCCGGTCCATTACTAGGCTAGTACATAAAACGTGGAGGCTACAGTCGATAGTACTGATTGAAATGAACTGTAAAACTACACGGTTGGAAAAATGGTAGTGTTGTTTTGTTGCTTTTGATCGTGGCTTGTGTTACAATGATTGGTGATTGGTTCATGACTTGTTCTCGTGAACGGGTGGTTTTAACAAATACATAAATAACGCTCAACGATCACAAAATACCATGTGGTAGAAACCGGAGTACCATGTGTTAGTCCTATAAAGAGTTATTTTTGTGCGAGTGTCCGTCTGGGTAGCTACCATCGTTTTGCTCGCGAATTCTGCCACCAAACAGTAATGTGCAAGATTTACTGGTTCTGGCTTGATGAGTGAAGTAGGCAGTGTATTTACTGGGCTTATGAGATTTGTGTTTCAGGGTGTGCGCGCAGGCCTTTGTGTGTCAATAAGTTATGAGTGTCACTGCAATTGTTATGGGCTGGCGTTTTGCTTACCATCAGGCAATAAGTAATTTAGCCCATTGTAGACTTCGAAACATCGACCTACAGCCGACGTCACTAGCAATGAGCCATCATCGAATTTTTTCCTTTTTGCTTTGCTTTGATGTTGTAGGCTTTAAAACGAGGTAAGTAGATTCACTTCAACTTAAAAGACCCAATCTGTGTATAGTAGTTTTAGCTATGCAAATGGATACATTGCGCCGAGGCAATGCTCTCCTGCCCCCGTATACTACACTGACGGCTCTAGCCGAGATTTGTGCTCTTTGTACAACCCATGCAATGCCAAGTAGATGCCACATACCACTTTTTAGGGTCTTCTAGGACTATTGGACGCTATTGACGTTCAGGGACTCCATAAAGGTTGTTAGACGAACAGCACAGTAATAAAAAAAAACTTTATGGGGTTGTCTTGGGAGGATGGAATAGCCAGCACCAGTTTTTGTAAAAAAAATGAACCTTACACGTGCCCTGCCCAACACGAGCATTTTCACAATATCTACAAAGTATTATAGTTAGAGTTGATCTTGAAAGTCAGTTCCTTGTCGATAATAATATCGACAATTTAAACGAACAATTCCAGTGGATCCATTGTAATTTGGAATTCTACGTTTATAACGTTCGCACGTTTATCAAACGTTAAAGTATATATCCCTTAAAATATTTACTATACAACTAAGTTGCTAACATTTCAGAGATAGAAGATTATCATAACATGTTTTTTTTTTTAAACGCTTACAGTCGTACCCCTGCATTAGGATTCCCTGTGTCGCAGGTGGCATGGACACACACAGATACACATCACAAACATCCAAGACCCGAGAACAAATTTTATACTTACATAAAATGTGCCCCGGCCGGGAATCGAACCCGGGACCCCTCGCTTTGCAGGCAGGGTTACTACCAACTTAGCTACGGAGCCGACATTGAGTCATAACATTGAGTTTATCAGGCAATTAATTATATTTCTTCAATTTAGAAGTCAATTTGGAATCGCTGTCGGTCGCCATACACTGTCGACTGCTATCACTTAACATCAGCAGATATTGTAGACAAATGCAAGCCTGTTACACGAGAAGAAAAAACGATGAAAATAAAACAATCTTTCTTATTGTAGTCAGCTATCGATATATCGAAAATAAAACCTATGATCGTCTATACACTAGTTTCAATACCTGCCGGTACAAATACAACCGTGGACCTAGGCACGGTAATACCTATTGGTCCCCTGGCATTCTTTTGAAAGCTTAGAATTGTTAGAATGATTTCGAGAAAACTTTCTAAATGGCAATTTATTCTTTACGTAGCTTTGCGACTTTGGTACAAACATGAACAATGAAACAACTTTAGATTAAGAACAAAAAAGCAAACTTATTGTTAAAGGCAAAATGTGAACTGGTTTGCAAATTTGTATGTCCTTGTATCCGTGACGTACATAACTAAAATTTAAAAGCAGCAATCCCATAACCCGTCTATTTCTCGATCAACCCTAGACTCGTCGACTCATTTAGCTCCAAAAAAGTATCATCAGAACAATGGCCACAACAATCTGGCAGTTTATAAACAATGGCAGCCGAAAATGAGCTCGCCCCGTCTGTATACGGCTTAAACAATAACTGAACACGTAGGTATAGCTGGAGTAGGGTTGGTATTACGTTAAAAATACTGAAGTTGGTAAAATTTTATATTTCAGTTAAGGTTATTATAAGGCGAAAGCCAGCGAGCGCGTCTCGTACTTAATTTATTAAAAAAATGTTGTTAGTAATTTCTAATTTATATGCTCTAATATTTCTACAGTTAAAGTATATTCCATTATGTTTATAGTTAATTAATTCATAGAAGTTTTGCAGTTTTTACACATGAATTAAGAAATATTTAATGGTTTTTGGGGCGTAGCTATATTTCACACTAGCTGCGCCCCGCGGCTTCGTCCACATGGAAATGTATGTGTCGCACCTTGTTTGTAAGTGTTGATTTCGAAAATTGGATTAGCATATGTGTTATTTCTAAACTTAGACCTTTATAAGTATAGCAAAGAGAACGACAACGGTAATAAATATTTGGGACATCTCACACAGCGCCATCTAGCCCCAAACTAAGCTGAGCAGAGAGCTTTTGGCTCTCAATTACAGCTGCCATGACACGGCATTTAGGATTGCAACAGAGTTTCATATTATTGGCGGTAGCTAGCCGAGTGAGCGTTAAAATGTTTTTTTTTATGTTATTAGGTTACGAGACGAGCTGGTCGTTTGCCTGATGGTAAGCATAACGCCGGCCCATAACAATTGCAGTGCCACCCAGAACTTTGAAATACAAAGGCCTGCGTGGCACTGCAGTGCGCTCGTTACCCTGAGACATTAGGTATTAAGTCTCATAAGCCCAGTAATTTCACTGGATACGCTGCTCATCAAACCGGAACACAGTAATGCTTGCACACTACTGCTTGGCGGAAGACTTCATGAGCAAAGCGGTAGTAACAATCCAGACGGACACTCGCAGAAGAGTTAGTCCTACCACTAACACGTGTAATGTTAAAAAGCTCTAAGTAGAATTTACATAAATTTTCTTTATGTGAAAATTAATATTTTTATAAAAAGAAGAAAACCTTTGTCGTTTTCTTTATTATACTTATATAAAGAGGTAAAGTTTGTTTGTTAGTTATATTAGCTACTTTTTATGAGATATACTAGATATAATACTAGAAGCTACTTTTAATCCTGATTCCACGCGTGTAACGCCGCTGGCGGAAGCTATTGCATCATAAAATAAAAATTCTTTAATGGCAACCCTACCATGAAACAATAGTGGTGATTTGTGGTAGTCTCATGGCACTGTGTGAAACTGCCTTTATTTTATTTGTTATCTCAATTGGACCGTATTTAAATAGTTACATATTAATGTTTTTGGCTTTTGAATAAAGTTTAAATACCGATTTTATATTGACTCTTGTCTTCGTTCAAATATTGTGTTACTAGCTCCTGTCCGCGGTTTTCACCCGCGTTCCCACAGGAACCGTGCATTTTTCCGGGATTTTTCCTCTGTTACTCTCCGGTCCATAAACTATATCTACTGCAAAAATCATGTCGATCCGTTGCTCCGTTGCTGCGTAAAAGAAGGACAAACCACCAAATCAACAAACACACTTTCGCATTTATAATATTATTAGGATTACCTATGGGGCGGATCTGTTAATAAAATGAGTTTTGTAATCTGAAATTGTAGAACCATTTATTTACTTACATGATTTTAAAAAAGGTTTTTTATTGGCTTATATTTACATATTGAACAGCTTAAGTTTAATCAAAATCGGTTCAGTAGTTTAAAAGACCAAAATATAATAATATGATGTCGGTTTATTTTAGCCTGAAGACTGCCCATATGATGCCTAAGTTGTATAGATATCTATGTATAGATACTATCAAGGTTTCTAATGTAGCTAAAATGAAAAAAAACACAAGCGGTCTTACCACAAAAAAATTAAACGGACTTTAAACAGTGTTTAACTCCTAAACATGCCTTAGTCGCGTATTTAAATATGAGCAACCACAAATCTTGATTTAAGACACTACAACGTTTAGATACTTCTAAACGTTGTCTAACTCCATTCTCCTGTGACATTTCTAATAATTTTAGACGTTTATCTTTATACACTGTCTAGCTAAACAGCTGTTTAAAAGTGTTTTTTGTAGTAACACGTATGTTGTTTTTCTCTACAACAAAATAAATTTAATACGCTATAGATACAAGGACAATGGTCGCAAAACATATCTATTATTTATTGCGAAGTTATAGTTACTAAAATAATAGAACATTTATCGAGAATTTGTTTCACTAACGTAATGTTTTCCTTTATAGAAATCACATTCTGTGGACTAATAAGGTCAAGACTAGTTTTCTCGAAATTTTTCGAGACTGAGACCTTTTCCTTTTATTTACCGAATTTTGTAACATGTATTTTTACGGTAGAGATAGTAATTATTAGATCATAAGTATAAATATACTTATAACAAATAATAAATATTTGCACGTCTGCCTTCAGATCGAACTCAGTGTGCAAATAAATGATAGATATTCCTACAACTACAAGACCGTCCAGTTGGAGGTTTTTAATCAAATTACCTGAGGTCTCATGTGGTGGTAGGACTGAATATCTAGTTTCTCAGAGCACTCAGTACTGCCCCGCAGGCTTTTGTGTTTCAAAGTAGATGGGGCTGCAATTTTTATGGGCTGGCGTTACGCCTGACATACATCAAGCTAATGCGCATACTTGCGTTTTGCTGTTAAAATTGAACGATAAACAAAAAAGTAAGAAGCTTAGGTCCTTATTGGAATAAAACAAAACACGTCCGTGTATTGAGAGAGAAGAAAAAACCACAGATTATATAACTTATGTGTAGCATTACACAGATAAAAGTTAATAGGTAAATTAATGTTTTCAACAAAAATAACCATGGTTTTGCAACAAGCGCGGATCACGAGGTATTACGTGCGCAAGCGCGGCTTGAAGTACAACCATCAAAAATCCACGAAACAGACAAGAACAGCAATACAGCTAGATAGTGCTGTCTCTTTCACTCTTTGCCTGTGCAAAAGCACTGAACATTCAGTTTCTGCTAAGCAGTTTGATGAGGGAAGAAGTCAGTGAAATTACTGAACTTATGAGACTTAATGCCTGTTGTTTCAGGGTAACAAGCGCAATGCAGTGACGTGCCGGCCTTTATGTTTCAAAGTACTGAGCTGCGCAGTAATCATTCGACCTTTCTATCTCCAATAGCTGTATGGTGTAAAAAAGGCAAACCACTTGTTCGCCACTTGTTCGTCTCTTTATCCAATACGAGTAGTACATACGAGTAAAACAAATGTCGAATCGTATAGAGAAGCAGAATTGTTTTCTCTACAACTAAAACCATTTGTAGCGTTAATATTTATGTGTTTGAAGTTGTAGGTGTTCGCTCAGACGTACAGTGCAAGCGTTGTTGGACCGGAAGTTTGGCCAAACTTGGATGCGGGAACTTGGCGGTTCAAACGATTGCAGCAAACTTGGTGCCACGCTGGCAATGTTAGAGCGACATCAATTACTTAGTTAAATAAGAATTCTAAATGGGTTCAATGTTTAATTTCACCCATTTATCGAAATTAACAATTTATTTTTATTGTTTGTACTCTCAAAGAATTCCTATTCGAATTTTGTAATCATTATTATAGTTTGTTATTTGTAAAACTGATAAAGGACCTTAATACTTTCGAATTAAGGGCTAGTGTTCCGTGTCAACGACTCGCTCGTCTTGTTACCCCTAAAAAGCAAAACTCGATGCATAAAATATGTATGGTAGATAGACAGATAAAGTCTTTAATACAGGACATATTAAAAATAATTATCTAAAAACGAATTGTCACAATGGGCGCTTATTTCACAGACTTTAATTTTACTTTAAAGTCTGTGGCTTATTTCTTATCGTTCATAGCAATCTATTTCAGACAATCCAAAATCAAAGATAATATGGGACGGTGATACTGTAGCATGTATTTAGGTTAATTTATTTTTACACGACTGCACAAAAAGGAGTGTAATGTTTTTAGGGTTCACTTAATATGTATGATTGTATGTGAGTGCCTTTATTCCACCATACAGATTTGGATGTATGGGGTATCGTTAGAATCCTTCATCATCCTGAGTGACACTGGCTAGGGCAGTCGTGTTTTTTATTTATGTAACTTTGTTAGATCAAACTGGCCTAAAAGTAAACTATAAATCACTAGCTTCTGCTGTTTCAACGCTGTATCGATTACCCCACGAACAGTGCGTTTTATCGGGATAAAAAGTAACCTATTTTACGCTCCGGTCCATAAACTACATCTATGCCAAAATCCCATCGATCCGTTGCTACGTGAAAGAAGGACAACTAACTGACCAACAAACCAACAAAGACACACTTTCGCATGTATTATAATAGGGACGAATTGATAGGCTTTATAAGAGATCAGCATATTATAATAACCAACGCCATAATTGGAGAGACTAAAAGAAAACAGGAACAAGGAAGTATTGGAGGTCAGTAGATGGTAGCCATGAGATGAACAATGACAGGCACAGGGAGGCCCTGTGGTATTAATCAATTGTAAGACATAAATTTACATTAAAAAAGTTGAAATCTGACCTTTAAAAACGTTATCGTTAGCCCATCCTTGCATCGTCAGATATTCGATGAGTTTCTTGCACTCGGTAGTGTAGATTTTAGGACGAGGCAACTATACATTATCAGCCTCTTGCGTTTCCACTGCTGAGATACTGGCCTACTCTCAGAGAGAGAGGTATGGGCCGTAATTAATCCACCACGCGGGGGCCAGTGCGCCTCACGCGGTGCCCTTGAGCTAGTCGCCAAAACACCACTTTGTTAGGGCTGAGCGCCTTCTGCGCTCTCCCGCCGTTCGGTGACGCTGTAAAGGTCGTCAGACCAAAAGCAGGGCCCCTCAAAAAGAACAAAATGGTCCCAGTGCAGCTTGGTGGATGAATGATCTCATTAATTAATTGTCCCATATCAGTAATAATAATATGAGAGGTCAAAGGGTTATTGTATGCAACATGGTGTTATCACGTTCCAGGGGTTAACGCGAGCATTCATACATAGCCCATTCATTCATTATTTTTAGAATATGAATATTTGTTCTGCTATAGATGGAGTTCGGATTGTAAGCCGAAAATAGTCATCATCTCAAGAAAGAAGAATGAAGAATCAGCCGTAGCCGTCTGGTCTTTAAAACCAGAAGACTCAAGTTCGAATCCTGTTGGCAGCTAAATTTTGTGGCAGCAATTGAAAATTGTGAATTAAATAAATGAATAATAAACTAGCTTCTGCCCGCGGTTTTTACCCACGTCCCCACGAGAACCGTGCATTTTTCCGCGATAAAAAATAACCTATGTTACTCTCCGGTCCATAAACTATATCTATGCCAAAATCTATCACTATTGTTACTGCGTGAAAGAAGGACAAACTAACAAACGTACAAACACGCTGTGGCATTTATAATATTAAGTAGTAAGTAGGATTAGTAGGATAAATGTCATAGTAGTACTTATATAAAAGATTAGCCAGTGCGTTTTCAAGATGAAACAAATTTGCTACTTCCTTAAATTAATTGTCTTTCTACCTGACATTCTGCTCCGTAATTAATAATATAATCTAATATCGAAATTATTCAATTTCAGACTCTTATCTTCCAATTACTTTAAGTCAACTTTCAAACTCAATTTGGAAAATTAAATCAAATGTTCAGTGCAATAACAATTCTCGTGGAATAGTAGATCTATGGAAATTAATTTCTGCTGCGTGGGTTGTGGGTCGATTTTCGCTATTGGAGAAATGTGTATATTTTCCCATTTTTATCAATCGACTAAAAAGTATAATTGGGATCTTGCATGAAACACAAAATACATAATTTCTGTAATCATAAAACTTTATCACAATAAAAATGAAATTCACAAAAAATATGTAATTTCCACAAAGATACTGCATCTAAAAGTTTCCCAAATTTAACTTTTTTTTTACTATCCATTTTTCATTTAAATGATACCATGAAATTTTTAACATTTTAATGATTAAAAAAATGTATGACAGCTATGTACTTAAACGCACTTTTTCACGGCCAAGTCAACAAAATGCATGTTTTTAGTACAGCTTTATACAGTTTTATTTGAGTGCTGCCAGCGACAGAATAAAAAAAAAGAAGATATAAAATGTAGCTCAATTGAGTCTAGTGAAGTGAACTAAACGCACAAACACTCGAAATAGTATGCAATATGCAGCTAATCTATTATTAATTTGTTTTTATAGTATTAAGTTTACATCGCAAAGTTATTCAAAACATTTCCACCGCGGGATTTTTATAAAAACCACTTACCAAATATTTTAAATCTGTTGTAAATTATTCAAACCTTATTTCTTAAACAATAGAGATCAAATCATCTAAAACACTTAAAGTTATTGAAAATACATATATGTCGTTTAGTAACAGCGGTTATACTTTTCATTCATTTAAGTATGTAACCGGTCGGTCGCATACGCAGTAACCCGTCATCGCTCGGTCGGCGCGCGCGCGTGTTCCAATTACGAATTTAAATTCCGAATTGTTTATTTTTAAACCGTTGTTTGTTTATTTTTAATTCCAACTGTTCCAATCATGGCAGAGAAGAGTAATGTCCCCTATGACACGTGAGTAAAATCGTTTTAAATCTGTTTTTTAACATTCAGCGGCATTGTTTTGCTTATAACGCAAGAACTACTGATCCGATTTAGACTCGGTTTTAAATGAATCGAAGCCATTTTAAAGAGCTTCATAATGAATGGTAAATCATCAAGTGGTGATAAATGAGAGCTGAGTAGAGGCGGTATTTGTGACAGCCCGTAACGGCGTCATAAGTCAATGTGTGCAGTCATTGAAATGCGTTGCGCAAGAATGGTTTCTCAGCAATGTTTTGAAGTGTGGTTTATATGAGTCAGATCATGCGCATGTTTTGTGTCTGTATACTGTGCATACTAAAACTGCATGGTAAGTTATTTTTAGATTGAAGTAGGTTGAAAGGTTGGTATTTTTATTTGATAAACGCGGTCGAGTATCTTCTCGAGCTACAAAGTACCTACAGAGGGTAGGCATGTAGTTACAACATCTATTTGAAATTGCGTGGTTCTTTGTTTAATCGTTAGCTATTACGTGATTACTGATAAGACTCAGGCTTTCCGAAAGAAAAAGTGTAGGAAATAATTTATTACTGCGCTTGGTGCAGATTTTTAGATGTAACACTATGGATTTTGAATTTTCTGGTTTAGGGCGGCATTAGACTCTAATGCATGTTTGCATTTTGCTGTCAGAATAACCATGGTTTTGCAACAACGTGGATTACGAGGTTATACGCTCACGCACGGCTTGAAGTAAAACCAAGAAAGAAAAGGACAGCAATATGGTGAGGTAGCTGTCTCTTTCACTCCCTCGAAGCCCTACATGGGTTCAAAACTACAACTGCTCCGCTACATACTATCCACCGCGTATACTGTATCTTCTGAACAGAACAGGCAGTGCTTCTTTTTTATATTATTTGAAAACGAGACGAGCTGGTCATTTCCGTGATGGTAAGCTAACTCCGGCCCATAACAATTACAGTGCCACTCAGAAATTTGAAACATAAAGGCGTGGCACTGCAGTGCGCTCGTTACACTGAGACATTACATATTAACTCTCTTAAGCTTCAACTAGCTACTCTGCTCAAAGGGTGGATCCAATTCGTGGCTAAGATGGAAATCCTATGACGTGTTACATTAAATATGAGCATCCTGTAGGTATTCGGTTCAGGCACTATATTTATTGTAAAGATTTTGAACTAAAGAACTAACAAAAATGAACCTTCAATCTACCCTCCAATGCAAAACCCAACACCCCAACAAAACTTATTATTCTAATACTTGCTTTTGTCGGTGGCAGCACCATTTTTATTCCACATCTACTCATGTCGACCCACATAAAGTAAGTGATAGGTATGGTGATAAAGAAGAATGACGTCGTCACCACTTGGGGTTAAATGATGATGTAGTTGGAAGTTGGTGAACTACTGGTGAGTACCAGTAGGTGCTTGCCTTTAGTACTTTTTCGACATATTTAAACAGAACTTAAAGAAGTCCCAAAACAGGAAACATAACAAAACAAAAATATTACTCGTGGTGAGTAATTGACCGGAATCCCAAAGATAAAGATATTTCCTGTTAAAATAATAAAAAAAAAAACTTGTACTATTTGTTGACCTATGTTGATGAGATAAAGGCTGTAGATAGCCATGCCCGCTGCCATTTGACATCGAAAGTCGAAACTGAGTCAAAGTTCGGATATGATGATACGATTTTGACTACAGAACCATACGTATATGGCCCGACTCGCACATGGCGGTTTATATATTATTTTGAACACTAGCAACCATAGTTATTGTTATAAATGCGAGTGTCTGCGTTGGTTTGTTCTTATTGCACGCAGCAACGGAGCAAAGGATCGGTTTGATTTTTTGGAATATGCCACATTTTTCCTATATATTTCCTGGGGAGTCTCCACGCGCATCAAACCTAAGGTAGCAGCTAGTATCCTATATTTATCAAACTCCATTTAGGTAAGCGCTAATCCTAGTAGTTCTGAACTTTGTTGATAAGTAAGGTTACTGGAAATTGAACAACACCCATGAGCGATCGAATTAAAAACATTGGAGTTTGACTTCGCAAACATAAAGTAAAACATCCCGAAAGTATCCATTACAAGTCATACTGTATCACATTCAGTAGGTAATTATACGCACACATTCAGTAATTTCACACCATAACATCCGCTATTTACTAACAGCTCATTTTCAGAATTGAGCATGCTGATTAGTTTCTAATACTTTTTTACACAGTTTATTTTAATTCAATATCGATAAATAATGGATCCCGTCGGCCATTTTCCGCTACAGAAAGAAAGAAAAAGTGTTTATTCGTAGCAAAATCGGGATTAACAAAATATATACCTACGCAGGAATCCCATATACTAGGGTGCGCATTAACTTAAGTAAAATACCTATAATTTGCCACGAACCGCGGTCCCAACTCAGCGTGTACACTTCACGATACAACTAGGTATACCTACCAGGACGCTAAAAATATTTTAGATAGTATTTAAGAGGAAGTAATAATACCTAATATCTTATTTACATTGCAGAATTTCGAGATTGTCAGTCTCCACTCAGTCAATCTTCAACAAATGCTGCTGCTGCATTCCTCTGAGGATCGGATGCTTGTTCCTTGGATACCTAAACTTGGTATGTACGGATTTATAGACATTCAACTTTGCATGAGACTAATTTGGACAGAATCCTATTTCCTATACTTTCCTACTTATAATATTTTTTTTGCGAAAGTGCGTTTGTACGTTTGTTGATTTGTCCTACTTTCACGCAGAAACGAAGCAACGGATCGACGTGATTTTTGGCATAGATATAGTTTATGGACCGGAGAGTAACATAGGCTACTTTTATCTCGAAAAAATGCACAGTTCCTGTGGGAACGCCGATGAAAACCGTGGGTAGAAGCTAGTAATGAATAAATCAGTAGGTACTGCCAAAGACTCCTGTTGTATTCGAGGTTTTGTATCTTTAATTTTGAGTTTGAGTATCTGGAACTCGAAGTTAGAAACCAGTGTATGGGGCAGCTTAGACGCTCATGCAAACGTACGTTTGCTTGTCAGAATAACAACGTTTTTGCGTCAAGCGCGGATTTTGTGATACTCGAAATGCGCGCTTGACGCAATAAAGAGTTGTTATTCTGACAAGCAAACGTACGTTTGCTTGAGCGTCTAAGCTGCCCCTAAGAGGATTTTTATGCGCTTGTGTGGCTACCTTTTAGTTGAAAATAATCTCAAGCACTTATCACTGTGTTGCGGCACCCAAACTTGAAAGTTATATTCTATACTTAAATCAGATGAGATATAGCGATCAAACAATAACCTGTCGACCTTAAATTAAAAAACAAACTTTTCCAGCATCCATGTGCGTTTTGCTTGCTTAAGCAACTGTGACGGATAAGTTAGAAGCCTTAAAAGAAACCGGTTATAAACTTTTCTATTTTTTTCCTTAAGCTGAGATTCTGTTTGGGAATTACCACGAGTGATAATAACCGGTTTGGTTTGTGCCATTTTTTTCCTTAATGTTGGTATGCGTTAGTGCATTGTAATGATCTGCACTAAGTTTTTATTTTGTTTATTTATATATTAATGAGAGTTTAAAGATGTGTTGAATCTTTTGTATGTAAGCTGATGGTATCAATTAAATTGCTATTGGATAGTAAAAAAATATATGAATATGTGAAACTTTTAGATGCGAAATTTTTGTGGAAATTACATATGTATTTTTTTTTGAGAATTTCATTTTCATTGTTTTAATATGATGTTTCTAATGTATAATAAATATGTACAGTAAATATGTATTTTGAGTTTCATGCAACATCCGTATTACTAAAGTTTTCCCGTTTTCTTTCGCAGGCCATTAACGTTTTCCAAACCCTGACCCTCATCGCTGTGACCACCTTCATCGGCGTGACTACCCACGGGTTCGACCACTTCAACACGGAGCGCCCCCTAACCACCTATCCAGATGCACAAAGTGCTGACGTAACAGAAATTCAGGACTTGGAGAAGCCGATCCTGACTCAAGTTGAATTCCTGCTGATAGTGATGCTGATCGCCAACGCTTCTTGGCTGATCATCAATATTGCTTGCCTCGTTGGACTGCATAAGGTAAGCTAAATAAAATTGTTAGTAACCATGCCTGCAAAGAATGGAGCCCCGGGTTCGATTCTCATGCACCAGTAGCAAACTTTGTGGTAAGCATAAAGTTTGTGTTGTGTCTCAGTATGTGTGGATGCCGCCTGCGATACAGGGAATCCTAGTGCAGGGATACGAGTGTGTAAGCTTAAATTAATAAAGCGATTTATAATCACTTAAAAATTATGCTTGCTAATTGAATTTTGTCCGCGGCGTTAAATCGTCAAAGCTACGGTACGTCAAACGTACAAAGAATTGATACTATAAATGTTCCCATGTTTATGGTAAGAAACTCTAAAAATAACTTTACAAATCATAAAACAAAGGAAACTTATAAAACAAAACTGCCATGTTGTAAACCCAGCGCATCTCAGATTCTCGGACCGAAATTCATTTTTACAGGATATAATTCCCCAAAATCCTTTCGCACTTGTTTACAGGGTTATAAAAATAACGGTTGTCTTGCTCTCTGTGGGTGCAATAAACTAAATGTGGTAGTGACCACGATGTAAGCTGTAAGGCTTGTGCGCATTGTTAAGGGGTTTAATTGTGCTATAAATTCGTGTCTTTGATGTTACATACATTATTTATCTTTGATATAACTGTTACTCTTTTTATAATTTACTTGATATTGGACACTATATATACGACGAATACTTGTTTATTATATTATTCCATTTTGTTTTTGGTTCCTAGCATATGATTTAATTTAGAGTCTAATTTGGCGGTTTTAATGAAAGTAAATAGAATATGCATATATATGAATATCAGGCACAATGTTAATAAGCAGATTGCAACCTCACGATTTATACCCCAGGAAGAGACTAGATTTCCCACGACACAGGGTATCCTAGTGTGGGAACTAGTACACACAAGAGACTTATTGCTTTAAGTACCTAGTGATAATCCTCAATCTTAGATTTAACTAGACTTTAAGTTCCAATTGTAACATTTTTAGTGAATAAACGTTATTATTATTATTATTATATGATAATTATTGTTATCAATTCGTACTATAAATTTAATCTATATGTATAGTAATTTATATAGTATATTATTTATTTATAATACAAGGGAAAGTGTGTTTGAGTTGTTGGTTTGTCTTTCTGTCACGCTGCGACAGCGTAACGGATCGACTTGATTTTTGGGATAGATATAGTTTGTGGACCGCAGAGTAACATAAACTATTTTTTATCCTGGAAAAATGCCAGTTCTTGTGGGAATTTCCACGCGGGTGAAACCTCGGGTAGAAGCTAGTATACTATCATAATTGCGAAAGTGTGTTTGTGGGTTCGTATTTTTATCCTTCTTTCACTCAATAATGGAGTAACAGTTTTTTTTTTCATACATGTAATTTATGAACGGGAGAGGCTATTTTTATCACAGAAAAAATACCGTCCCTATGGGAATCTTCACGAGGGTGAAGCCGCGTGCAGAAGCTAGTGGGTTATTTTTTCCCAGCAAATCCGTGTTGTTGTGATACAAGGGGCATGCCGGCTGAATGATGAATACTTTTTTTCTGTATCTTGATACTTTATAGTAGCTTTGATGTAAATAAAGTAATAATACATATTTTTAATTGGACTTTTAGAGAGGAATATTTAACAAAGCTCATTTTTATTTAAATTATCCTTTGATGTGTGTTCGGTATAATATCTCCAGCAGGAAAAGGATACCAAAAAATTACGAGCAATGCTGGTGGGATCGTTCGATAATTAAACGTAAATTTAAATAAAAGAAATTTAAATATATAGACATAAAATTGTAAAATAAAATCTGTATTGGCGTAACAAATAGGTATTATTAAATCTGAAAACTGCAATAAAGCATTGTTAATGTACTCGCTACAAATTAAACGGGGCATATCGAATGGTTTTACGACGCGATCTATCAGCAAAGTGCGATGGTACTACGCTATCTGTTGTTGTTATGTGAAATATGAACCTTATGAATGCGGTCTTATGACTCACAAATAAGAGGTTACTTACAGCGATAACTCCGCGTATTATGTTACCATGATTTTTTAATTATTGCTTTTTTGTATCATGTTCTTACATCAAGCCGCGCTTGCGCGAGTAGCAAGCGCGGCTTGATGCAAAACCATCAAAAAACCATGAAATAGACAAGAACGGCAATACGGCCAGATAGTACTGTCTGGAAGCACTGCCTGGGCTCAAAGCGACGACTGTTCCGCTTTACGCTACATACATACGTCACTTTCGCACCACCGCTTCTTTACCGCGGCGTCTGCACTGAGCACGCAGTGGTTATGTGTAGAAGCATATAGTATAGAAGCGGGTGCCGAGCTTGGACTAGATTTCCATCAAGCCCCAACCACAACCAAAATAGACGATACGATATGCATCATGAGGAGATCGTGGTTTTTCCATGGTTTTCTCGTGATGCACGATTGATGCGTATCCGTTCAAGGTGGTGCGTATCCGAATTAGGTGTGAGGGTTGCCTTAGAAATTACCAGGCGTGTGTATTATAAATGCGAATAGATGTTTGTTGGTCTATCTGTTGGAGAGTAAAATAGTCTATTTTTTATCCTGGAAAAATGCCAGCTCCCGAGGGAATTTCCACGCGGGTGAAACTGCGGGTAGAAGCTAGTCAAACATAAAAGCAAATTAATAGGGTGACGAGCGTGTAGCAAAGCCGCGCAGGACTTTTTTAATCTTAGATGGTTTAAGCTTTGACGTTATACCTTTGACGTTTTAATTTCCCACGTTTTACTTAACCGGTAACGTTTTTTTGAGTCGAGGATGGAAGGTAGCTCGACAAATAATACAAAATACCCGACGCCATCTTATGATGCATAACGATGCACTATTCACCGAATGTTCAAGCTTTATTTTACGATACAAAATTTCGACCAATACATAGTTAGGCGGGTAACTGCACCATTATCTCAAATAGTCAAACTGTAACTTTCGAAATTAAAATCTCGAAAAAGTTGGCAAACGTAGAACTAAGATTACGACTATTGTTTGATTTGTGTTTCCGATATCTCGGCATTGTTGCAAACGGCGTAATCACGGAAGAACTAAAGCGCCGAAATAGCGGAAACTCAAATCAAAAGGCATTAAAAATATCCTGTTTCTAGTGATTCGTAATGTTAATAACCATGACAGTTTATAAATTAGAACTAACGAGTGGTTGATACTAACCGGTCCTACTAAAGCTATGAAATATGGACTCCGTGCCGCAATGTGCACTATGCCTTATTGCACTGGACTGCAGCCAGCAAGTCTAAATTTGAGAGTTATACGACATTTATCGTAGTCAAAGAGCTTGTGGTTAATAAATAATTAGCGGTAGGTGGGTAGTTCAACCCTAAACTTACCAATGTAAATGTATGAAAAGATTTTTATTAAGAAATAAATTTAGAAGGACCTGAGCAACGACACAAATAAAACCCTGTTGGAAAAATCGTGTTGGAAGTGAAATTTTTGTGATGTATATATTTGTGTGAACAAAACAAATAGTTAAATACAAGATTTTTTCGTATAACATTTTTTTTATGTTATGTTTATTTTTATGTTATTGGTATCGAGACGAGCTGGTCGTTTGCCTGATGATAAGCATAACGCCGGCCCATAACAATTGCAGTGCCACTCAGAACTTTGAAACACAAAGGCCTGCGCGGCACTGCAGTGCGCTCGTTACCCTGAGACATTAGGTATTAAGTCTCATAAGCCCAGTAATTTCACTGGCTACTTTGCTCATCAAACCGGAACACAGTAATGCTTGCACATTACTGCTTAGCGGCAGACTTCACGTGCAAAGCGGTGGTACTAACCCAGACGAACACTCGCAGAAGAGTTAGTCCTCCCACTAACAAAACATTTAGGAGTTACTTAGTTAGGCGTCTCCTTATTCGTCGTTAGTGAAAACGGGCATTAGTTATCTGTGATTTCGTCTCTGATTCCTTAGAAGCACCCGAGGACAGCGTGAATAAATACTTTAGAATTTTTTTCCAAAAATTATATCTTAACAAATTTAGTCACGAAAATATTAGTTTTGTTACCAAATTATCCAACATATAAAAAGCTGTGATCTAGAAGATTTCACAAAGAGTTCTCTAGTTAGAACTGAAAGCCAGAGGTATCTAATCCACATCGATCAGAATAGGAACACATATAATATATAAATGGCTTTTGCCCGCTATTTAACCCGTGTGGAGATTGAAGATTACCATAGGAACTTTGAATTTTTGCGGGATAAAAAGTAGCCTATTTTATAACTCTCCGGTCCTTACATATACAAAAAATTATATCTATACAAAAAAATACGTCAATCCGTTGCACCGTTGCTGCTGGAAAGAAGTAATAACCAACAAACCAACACACGAACAAACCAAAAAACACACTGTCGCATTTCTAATAGTAGGTATTTGTACGAATCATTCATGTTTTCTGCTTCAACATGAGGGGCATTAAAGCGATTGTATGCTTTTGTGTGTCAATCTAGGATGTCATTCACGTGGGATTGATCGTGATTACTCAGTTGCAATTGCAATTGCCCAATCATGCAATAACTGAACTGGGGCAGGCTCTATAGCATTCGCAGTATTGCATCTTGAGATAAAGCTTGCAAGTCTGAACATTTTGGATTCTTTTTAGGTTGAAATGATCATATTTTCTATATTACAAGATAACGAAACGAGCAGGCTCGTTTACCTATAGGTAAGCGGAACAACTGACCGTAGCAGTGATACTCTCAAAACTTCGAAATACAAAGGCTTGCGGTACTTTGTTCCTTACCCTGTGACATAAGGTTATGCGCAGTAATTTCATTGTCTGCTTTGCTCATCAAACCGGAACACAATTTTGATCCAAACCTATATCATTTCATTGCACATTAATATGATTATATAATGACTAGCTTTTGCCAGCGGTTTTCACCCCCGTTCCCACAGGAACCGTGCATAAAAAGTAGTATATGTTACTCTCCGGTCCATAAACTATATCTATGCCAAAAATCACGTCGATCCGTTGCTCCGTTACTGCGTGAAAGAACAAACCAACAAATCAACAAACACTTTCGCATTTATAATATAACTAAGACTAGTAGGATTAAATTGGTTGGTGTATTGTTTATTTTATAATTACATCAACAAAGTTGAAACAAATCCGCAAAAGATAGATACTTTCTTGAATCAGTCGCTGTAGCTCCTAAACTATACGAAACCTACGAAACTGCGATTCTATTGCAACCATGTTCACGCACACACATGCGTTTAATTAC
Source organism: Crocallis elinguaria (assembly GCA_907269065.1). Classification (NCBI taxonomy): domain Eukaryota; kingdom Metazoa; phylum Arthropoda; class Insecta; order Lepidoptera; family Geometridae; genus Crocallis; species Crocallis elinguaria. The sequence continues at coordinate 10,496,515 of OU026076.1, forward strand.
ACGGTATTACTGTTCATTAGGCATAAGCAATGTCTATCTGTGTGGGTCGTCCGTGTGACTTACAGCACAGAACATTGCTTACAGACAACAATCCTATCGGAGATAGGACTGAACTGCTACGATTATGACGACGGCTCCGTAGCTAAGTTGGTAGTAACCCTGCCTGCAAGGCGAGGGGTCCCGGGTTCGATTCCCGGCCGGGGCAGATTTTGTGTAAGCATAAAGTTTGTTCTCGGGTCTTGGATGTTTGTGATGTGTATCTGTGTATGTCCATGCCACCTGCGACACAGGGAATCCTAGTGCGGCGGTATGAGTGTGTAAGCGTTTATTTATTTATTATTTATTATGTAGATAGTAGGCACTGAATAACCATTTATTCAGCCATGAAGCCATCTTCATGGTATGAAGATTTTACTTTAACGTTGAATAATTAAATGGATAAACGATGCTCAACAATCGCAGGTGGTAGGACTAACCATTTTACTGTGTGACAGGACTAACTCTTTTACGAGTGATTGTCAGTCTCTTTGCTCGTGTAGTCTGCTGACAAGCTGTTTTGTGCATGCATTATTTTTAGGCCCAATAAGTCGTTACGTCTATTGCCTTCTCTGTGGCATCCATCACGTTCCTCATGGAACATTTGTTATGGAAAATACATGCTAATTGCCAATATATGAGCTATTGTCTGCACCGGGTCACCAAGTTCGCATTACTTTGTCCGATTTGATAATCAAAGCAGTCAACCAAACTTTAGAGCATATAAAAATGCTATTCATCCTTGCTATGGTTGAATCACGATGTTATTTGCGAAGCTCATTGTAAAATTATACATTTTTGTTTTCATGTTATTTAGTAACGAGACGAGCTGGTCGTTTGCCTGATGGTAAGCATAACACCGGCCCATAACAATTGCAGTGCCACTCAGAACTTTGAAACACAAAGGCCTGCGCGGCACTGCAGTGCGCTCGTTACCCTGAGACATTAGGTGTTAAGTCTCATAAGCCCAGTAATTTCACTGGATACTCTGCTCATCAAACTGGAACACAGTAATGCTTGCACATTACTGCTTGGCGGTAGACTTCGCGAGCAAAGCAGTGGTAACAACCCAGACGGACACTCGCAGAAGAGTTAGTCCTACCACTAAAGAGATACACACAACCACATACATTCAACATACTAATTGATACTGACAGGGAGTTCTATCTAAGGTTAGGTTGGACAGAAAAGGGACCATTAAAACTGATTGCAGAAGTCACTTACACAGTCTGGCTGTTGAAACACAGTTTCCACTAGGTAGATGGATTGATTAACTTGTTGTAAAATCTCTGTATTCAGTGCACTAAATCATGCGCACAAAACCGTCCCACTTGGCGGTCAGAACAACCGATACGACTCGACTAGCTCAACAGCTTGAGTCAAAAGCTGGATAAAGTCAATTAATTACTCTAATCAAACTTTTATCGTTTCCAGAAACGCCCAGGTCCTATTCGCGTGTACGTCGGCTTTGCAACCGCCCGCTTGCTGCTGTCCCTGGCTGTCTTCATCTACGTGGTGATGTCCAGCAATGCCCAGGCTCACGGCCTCATCACCCACAGTATTGACCTTGGTAATTATGTTTTTCTTTTTAATCGTTTTTAGACTTGACAAACGCCTGCCAAACCTGGTACACCACGCTATTAATAATACGAGTATTAAGGCAAAATCCCTCCTTTCATGGTCGATGTTCAGCTGAGGACAATTTCCGGCTGGTGACGATGATGATGAAATAGCAATTATCAGTATCCATTGTTCACAGTTTATTTGAATTCGTCAGACCCATCGTGAATAATAGAATACGAAACTTTACTATTGTACCCAACAAACACTTGGAGACATTGATCTCTGACAGTAACTGGGTCCCTGAGGTCCTCAATCAGCAGTAATGCGTTATCCGTACTGCGCCTTTAGTAGTAAACAATAGGTATTTGGGTAACCTTGACCCTTAGGGAGTATTGATTGTATGAAGGATACGTTCTGAAATAGGTAAGATAATTTTGTATTGTTGTGAATATATCCTAAAAATGCTTTGGGTAGTAAGATTTGAACCAGCATCGCTCCGAATATCCTGTCTTTATATTACAGTCTCAGTGAAAGATATCACCACACTACTACAAAAATGTTAAAATAAATTCACATTCATTAAACGAAAACAAATTAGTTCAAAAATGACACAAGAAAAAGTAAATCTAAGAATTTCTACTTTTTGGAGTCTAAGAAAACGTACTAAACTCTTTTATATGGCATGTTTTAGCACTCACTCAGGGTAGCTTCTACCCGAATCTTTCAGAATCCGGTGTATACCAGCAGACGTTATTTAAAGCCGGCCCCCATTCATTTTTAACCACATTAACACTAATCATCAAGTTACCTAACCTATTGAGAATAAAAAAGAATAACTTTATTTTGAGGGTACTTAAATATGTGTTTCGGCAGTTATTACGTCACAGCTCAAAAAATTTAATAGAGACGATCTAAAAGTATACAATTGTAAACCATAACAATCCAAAATAATGTCGTGTCCAGTGATTCGCAGAATAAACGGTCAGCACTTGACCAGTCCAAGGTCGAAGCACAATGGCGGATAATCTCCTGTAATTTGAGACGTGTCATGGTAGAACGACCGTGTTGACAGCGTGTTGTTTTGGCTTTGCGTGGTGTTTGTTTACTTCTCAGAATGGTGTCGCAAAGTGGAATCTACTTTGTCAAGTTAACTACAAATCGCCACCTTAAATTCTATACATATTAATTCCTATTCGGTAGCGAGACGAAAATAAGTATCCCCGCATAGTGAAGGGCTCTATAGAACTTGAAGATTGGGAAACTCGGCCCATGTTCCGCTCGGCCCGAAAAAAGTACATAGGTAAACTATTACCTTTGTATTTTTTTTTAATAGGTGCTGGGCCCATAGTTAGTTTTCCCTCAATAGCACGAAAAGATAAAGGTACTTATTAACATAAAAAACTTTGTCTTTATAATATGAATTCAATTCGCGTATGTTTAAAAAGTACTAGAATGGATAGTTTTTATCGCATGATACCCAAAACATTTCTCTCTTAGAGTTTCTTCCATGGCTCACTAACATGCTAGATTAAAAGATCAAACGATTTAATATTACAGGGGAGTGACGTTGTTAACGACTTTGGCGGGCAAAATCTTGCCGACGGCACGGCTAATAAAAAAAAAGTTAACCGAAAACTCAACCTCATTTTTATAGACCTCTTTAACGATGCCTTATATGAAGTGGTGTTGTCCAAACAAGTAATTCATGGTTACTTTTGATGTAGATGACATTTTTCTTTGTTTGGAGGAGGTTGGTGACCATGTAACCCGCAGGGTTTACCTGAAACCCAGCGTCGAGTGTTTTATGCACACGGCATTTATGCTGAGGTGAATCCTTTTAGGCGCCACATCACTGCAGATGTTCTTTAAAATTTTGTATCCTTGTTAACTGTTTATTTTGTCATTTTCTCCTTATGTTCTATTTACTTTGTTGTGACAGTGCCGAATAAATGTTTTTTCTTTCTTTCTATAATGTACAAAAGAAGGACTTAATACTATATCGTGTAAATAGGTATATTATTTTATCCATGGTCGTTTCTTTTTCATACCGTAACAGCACCCGTCCCACGTTGGTCTTATTTTGCACCAGTCTATATTTCATACGATTTGATTCTTCGCCAATTCACTACAAAATACAAGCAGGGTGTTTTGGCAAGACTTCTGTTTTTCATACAGATGTCTGATGAGCTATCACAATGTGATAAAATACTTCTGAAGGGTATGAGAATATATATGCTTTCATTTGAACCCGACTGTGAGGCCTTATACAAGTTTTTTTTTTCTATTTTTGATGTCTTATTTTGACTTGAAACTAAAATTAACTTTATAACAGTGAAAGCGATGATTTTTTTAATACTATTTGATAACGCAACGAGCTGGTCGTTTGCCTGATGGTAAGCGTAACGCCGGCCCATAACAATTGCGGCGCCGATCTCAGAACTTTGAATCACAAAATCCTGCGCGGCAATGCAGTGCACTCGTTGCCCTGAGACTCATAACCCAGCACATTACTGCTTGGCAGCAGCCTTCACGAGCAAAGCGGTGTTGCCAACTTAGACGGACACTCGCAGAATAGTTAGTCATATTGAGGTTCAGTATTAATGAGATTCCCCACTAATCAGCATTTCAAGAGTTTGAATCGTAAAGTAAATATACATTGTCCCATCTTTACGACTTTATGAATGAACTACTCTGTATTTGCCAATAGCATCCAATGCTTTTATTCTATAACCTTCTTAATCCTTCTTTCCAGGTTTGACAGCATACTTCATCTTCGTATACTACATCTACGCGGTGCAGTTGGAAAAGGAACGTGAAGCGGAGATTGCTCAACCAGCTCCGGTAAACAACATCTTCATATACCCTACTAAGTTGGACAAAAGCCACTTGGTAGAATAGGGAGTACGAGTATCTTATGAAATATGGCGCGAGAAAATTTAGAAAGAGACGCTGACCAGACTTAGGACTTTAGTCATACCCTCATTGCATTTTTAGTGAGAATAGGAATCATTGTTGCTACTTCTATGGGATTTGGGAAACTAGAGGCTACCAGTAGCAGCCATACCAATAGCAGTTGCGATTCGACGTTTTGCACCTTCTTTCAATGAAACGTTTACCAATTACGGTTTCTAATACTAAGGCAACGAATCTGCAGTTCAAAGGCACCAATAGATTTACAACAAGAATATTCTAAAGATTACTGTGTCAAAGCCAGTATTTTTCTCAAAGCAAATGGGTTTTGCTGCAAATAAAACAATTGATAGATATGTCCTAAAGTGATACCATTAGAGGTGAGGAACGAATTTTGACGGTCAGCTTACCCGCACTGAAGAAGCACTTTGCCATAGACCTTCTGGTTTGATTCTATCAGTGCTATTCTGCAAACTTCTTGCTGTTTGCTGTTGAATAGCTGCTTTAATGTTCCTAGCTAGGTTTGATCACAAAATTTTATCATTTTCTTTGCGTGTTGCCTTATGTGTATTTTAATAAAGACTGTTGACCACTTGATCAATATAATCCGAACGGCATTTATAAATCAACGTAAGAATATCCTTTTTCGTTAACGTTAAATATTTGGCTTCAGTCAGCCAAAAAAAGGATTCATAGTGCGGCAGTAAATATTTGGACATCCTTCATAAGTTGTAAAAGAGTAGTTCAGTTTAATATTGAACAAGTGTTCTGATTTAACTAATGTCAACGTCACTTTTGTAATTAGGTTTATACTGATCTTTATGCTATCTTGATTATGTAAAATGTTATTGAAAATGTCTCGAATATTATAAAAATTGTGATTTTGTATTAATTAATGTCTTTTATGATAATAAAGTTTGAACTCCACAGTTGGTGTTTGTCTTGACTACTTATGTGTTTTTTATAGTGATGATGTGGTGGAAGGTAATTAGGTGTTTTTATACTATTGGATAACGAGACGAGATTTTCGTCTGCCTGATAGTAAGTATAACATCGGCCCATAACAATTGCAGTGCCACTCGGAACTTTCAAAGGCCTGCGCGGTATTGCGTAGCGCTCGTTACCTTGAAACATTAGGTATTAAACCCAGTAATTTCACTGACTATACTTTGCTCATCAAACCGGAACATAGTAGGTAATGCTTGCACGTTACGACGGCAGACTACACAAGCAAAGCGATGGTACGCACCCAGACTAACACTCGCAGAAGAGTTAGTCCTAACATCTGGTACCACAGAACTGTCAACTCAAGTTTTTTTTTGTTTTTGGCTCCACGCGGTTGACTATAGTTGTACCATGTTGAACCATTGCCATCGACCTACAAAGTGGTAGACCTCACTACGTATTTAGTAATCATAATGATATTAGCTATGGATTGGAAGTCAATAGTTTTACCCTAATTAGTAGTTTTGTTTCTTTTTTAACCGTCTTCAAAAAAAGGAGGGTTCTCAATTCATCTCTAAATATATATTTTTTTACTTGATTTCTCCGTCAATTCTCGGCTAATTTAATTGATTATTTTTTTCATGAGAAGTGTATAATATACCCTTTTCTTTGATAAACAATACACTTATCAAAGACCCAGTTAATGAAAAGCCATGACATATCTCACGGGTGGTCCTTTAATAAATTTTACCAAAGAATATCCTCTAAGGGTGGAAAAACGGGGGATGAAATTTCAAATTTCGCGAAATTTTTATCGAGTTATCCCCCTTTTTAAGCAGTTTTATCGTCATACCATGACACAGAGTGTATGTTTTGGTGAGCACACTACATAGTGTGCTCACCAAAACATAAAATAAAAGAGTTTTTGTTCTGTAAGTATACATGTAAGTGGTAAATTGCATGGATACTGCATACAACTTAGCACTTACAGTTTTAATAACAGTTTATTGTTACTGAACAATAAACTCTTATTTACTATTGTCATTTAGGCTTGGCGCTTACCATCAGGCAAACCGACAGCTCACCTCACCACTTAAATTCATAGACCGATAAAATGTTTTTCTAAATTTTCTCCTAGTTACGCAGCTTCCTTCGCAAATCCTCAGTTCATTTCTTATTTAAATTCCTCCAGTAAAATTAAATGTCACCGAGAATAAAACCTTTTTATATTTGATTCGAAGTCGTGCGAAATTGGGAGGGTAAATAATTTGATTATGAGCTCAGATGGATTAAATAAAAAGACGCGTGTTCGAATCCCGTTGTAAAATTTTTGAGATGTATATCCATCAGTACTATAAACAAATGCGAAAGTTTGTTTGTTGGTTTGTTCTGCTTTTACACAGCAACAGAGCTCAGATGGAGGAAACAAAGAGATGCGGGTTCAAATCCCGTTGGCAGCCAGATTTTTGAGATGTAAATCCATCCGTACTATAATAAATGAGAAAGTATGTTTGTTGGAGTGCTGGTTTGACCTTCTTTAACTCAGCAGTGGATTGATGTGATTTTTGCCAAGATATTATCCATACATACAGATAAATAAAATTGAAGTGTCTGTTTGTAATATCCAAACAACAGCTTTTTACTAAATGCATATGAAAGTATATACGGTACCTATAACAAAACAACCATTTTTAAAATTTTTGTCTGTCTGTCTGTCTGTTTGTTCCGAGTAATCTCCAAAACGGCTGGTCCGATTTTGACGGGACTTTCACTGGCAGATAGCTGATGTTACAAGGAGTAACATAGGCTACTTTAATTTTAGAAAAATAATTAGGGGTTCCGCGTAAAAAAATAAAAACATGTAATCCAAAATCTCCACGCGGGTGAAACCGCGGGACAGCAGCTAGTATATAAATATAATAAGCGAAAAATGATAACACATATTTTGTACTATAACAAGCCTCGTACGATACATAAAATATACATTTACTTTTTTGTGCAGAAATATCTTTCAGAATACATTGTATTATTATAGTCTTCGACTCTTCACGTATAATCAAAACGACCAGACTTGCTACTTACTACCACAGCGAACAAAGCCGTATTACAAAAAAATCAAAAGTTACTCATTAACGTATCTTGTTTTTTAGTATATCTAAGATATCAACCGTCCCTCACTTTATTATGTGAACTCGCCCTTGAAAGGCCGGGAAAGTTATTTTTGTGAAAGTTTTTGTAGTTAACTTATTTCTTGTTACTGGATAGTGTTGGAAAAATTCTATGTTTTAATTAAAATTTCTTTTGATCGTTTAATTTTGGTATCAAGGCGTTTTCGACTACTGTTTTATCATTTTTTAATCCACTTTCAAAAGGGCGAAAGATATCAATCTCTTTTGATCGAGGGTAAAACGTGGGGTTCTCAACACAGCCCGTTTTTTGTATTTTAACTGACATACATACATATTAACATAAACATCGGGCTAAACCATGTTAAATACTTACCTTACTCAATCACAATACTTATTGTAAGTCTGTGACTTATTGTAAGAATCATCCAAATTTTTTCAAATTGTGTAAACGTAATTTAAAAATCTCTGCAGATTCTTCAAGTAATCGATTATTAACATAATATACAAATTAACTGATATCTGTTATGAATGAATCGATTTAATAACTACTTAATTAGGTTATGAATCGTGCGCCGGGGTCATAGTCTTCTTTGGTCGACACTTCCAGATAAATTACATTTTTGTTTTTGGTAAATGTGAGAAAAAAGTAGAGAGTCACTACTAATCCGTGTTCAATAATCTAAGTGTAATCGATGGATCGACGTGTTTTTGCATAGATATAATAATAATAAATAAAAATAATAAAAATTGTTTATTGACCAAACATTTTTATAATATAGTTTACTAACCTAAGTTACTAAAATAGTAGTACAGTGTAACATAGGTATCAATTACTAATGATACATAATTATATAACATAGATATATGTTGTTTATGGACCGGAGAATAACATTTATGCTCATTTTTATCAAGAATAGCGTTTTCGTTTTCAAAGTTTGTCTTTTCTCGAATCTAAATCCGAATTTTACAAAGGACTTTTCATTCACAATCTGGCGCCCCTTCTCTTCTTGGTACCTAGAGCAACCGCCGCTCCGCTCGCTGTACCTCAGGGCCGGCTAGGATTCGAACCATCGACCTACATATTGACGGCTGAAATTACTACCAATGAGCCATCATCGCTTCAAGCTAGATAACAAAGCTAACTTATTGAATAAAAAAGGCGGCCACGTGCATGAGTCTCACTTCGACCACGTGCATGAGGTTGTATGGCAAAAATCATGATTCTAGGTCAACGGGAAGTAAGTATCCAATAGATTTTGATTCCCTTGCGAGTCTCAAAATATGTGGCATACATGACATCTTTTGCAAGGTATTGCAAAGCTGAGTATATGATATTAATTTAAAATTGATAACCTCACGCGTTCTTGAGAAAAAGGTCTTGACAGACGGACAGACAAGCAAACAGACAGACAGACGAATAACGAAGTGGATTTCTATTTTCCAAAGGTTTGTTTTCATTTCGCATGTTCCATTAATTTCGCCCGAAATAAAAACCATGACACTCGTTGTTTGTGTAAGCCCGCATTTAACGTCTTTCGGTTCTACGTCAGCCTCCGTCATATTAAACGGATTATATTACGCAAAAGCGAGCGTTGTCACTGTTTGCATAAAATAATGGATATTTAATTAAACACTTGTATAAGTTAATTGATACTTGTTAATACTTTAACGTGAATGCTGGCAGGATGATGAAGCGACGACATATATTTATTTTTATACTATTTGATCGTTATCAAATAGTATAAAAATAAATAGCCGTAGTATAAAAATAAATAACAAAGACGAGCCGGTCGTTTGCCTGATGGTAAGCATAACGCTGGCCCATAGCAATTGCAGAGCTTCTAAGAACTTTGAAACACAAAGGCCTGCGTGGCACTAGCTAATACCTTTTTATTAAATTCATGTGAAAGTAATTACGGTACTTTTACAAAACCACAATTTAAAAAAAAATTATCTGTCTGTATGTCTCTTTCTAATCTCCGAAACGGTTGTATCGATTTTGACGGTACGTTCACTGACAGATAGCTCATGTAACTTAAGCTACTTTTATTACGCGGGCAAAGCTGCGGGTCACAGCTAGTTTGTACTAAATTGGAGACATGAATATTTCCGAAGCGCATTACTTAATCGTAGTATCTAGGTACTTGTATTTACAGTTACTTCTTTTTACCACGCCATAAAGGCATGCATCTAAATAGCCAAATATGGTATTTTTTTTAAAGTGTACGTATTTCTCAGTTACACACATTTTTTATATGCAGCGCATATATTTAGCGCTTTTTTCGTTCTTCTCCGCCCTGTTGCTCGATGGAGTTCAGTAGAATGACCGTAAGAAAATTATTCGAAACTTGCGAAGACATCTATCAACGTCACTTAGGGAGATTAAGCTACGCGAGTCGGCAGAACTTGTACCAATCTTTGTTGCTTATCCCGCTGAGAATGCACCAGCGCGATATTGAGAGTAGCGAGAATAAAACGTTTCTTACCACAAAAAAATTAAACATACTGTAAACCTTTGTTAACTCCTAAACTTACTTTAGTCGTATATTTAAATAAGAGCAACCATAAATCTTGATTTACGTAGTGTCTAACCGTTGTCGAACTCCATTCTGTTGTGATTTTTCTATTAATTTCAAACGTTAATCTGTCGACACTTACCATGGTAAACAATACTTTTAGACGCCTGTTCTGCTGACAGAATTGAGTTAGACAACGGTTAGACACTACTTAAATCAGGATTTGCGGTTGCTCATATTTAACTATGTGCCTTAGTATACGCGATAGTTTTTCAAACCACGCAAAATGCTAAAAAAATGTTAAATTCCGTTTTAATATCGATCCTCATATTAGAATACGCCATCTAGTGACCTGGTCTGGGCCTGCTTCTGAAACTATTATGGCAAAAGTTAAATCAGTTTTGTTGCTTCCTTTAGAGCCAGTTTCATCCGGTTTCTCCCTCTCCCGTTCTCCCCCCAATGCATGCAATAAGCACTGCAGTTACGATACGAATTTGGAAAATTCGAAATTCGTAATAGTAAATCGTGAAATTTATTCGACTTCGCCCGCGTTCAGACAGGTTTAGGTGCTAGTGAAGTTATTACTTGCTTACCGATTTTCCATTTTCGTAAGTATACTTCTGGTATTCGAGTAAGTGCTTTGAGCATAAAGTCCGTTAAGTTTATGTGAGATATACTTAGCACTTACTGTTATCCTTTACTAATCTATAAATACTAATATCTATATACTTAACATCTTTTTTATACTATTGTGAAACGAGACGAGCGGGTCATTTGCCTCGTCGCTGCATGATAAGCACAACGCCAGTCTATAGGTATAATAATTTTGCAGTGCTCCTCAGAACTTTGAAACACAAAGGCCTGTGCGGCACCGCATTGCGCTCGCTCCTCTGAAACATTAGATATTAAACTGAAATACAAAATTATTTACCTATTTATGTAGTCCCCAGGAGAGCACTCATGAAAGCTAAAATAAATGACGCCATGTCTTCCAAGTACGTATAGACTGATCAAGGAGAAGGGCAAGAAAGTTGTCGGCATTCTATTAAAAAATATTTTGACAAAACAATATGGGTCTTACCACGTGTTAAACACTGTTTAACGTCTAAACATGCCTTAGTCGTTAAATATGAGCAACAACAAATCCTGATTTAAGTAGTGTCTAACCGTTGCCTAATACAATTCTGTTGTGTCATTTCTAATAATTTTTGACGTTTATCTTTAGTCGCTGTCTAGCTAAAAAGGCGACTAAATATGTTTTTTTTTGGTAACACTATATGCTTACCCAGCATTATTCAGAGTGTGGACTGTTGTAAGTATACCTACTTGTCATGCAGTATTAGTTTACAAATAAATATTTTTCATTTCATTTAAAACTTTATTCGAAACCAACTTCCGTATTCGTTTACGACTTTTGATTCAACAAGGTGGAATGGCACACTTCGTTTGTCGTGAATCGGGGCGTCGCATCTGCAATTTAAAATGACAGCACAAAATGGCAACGCAGTGGCCCCTGTTACGGAGGCGCCGTTTCAATCTTCACAATTGCATTTTAGATTAAAAGTTTTCAAGGTGGTAATTCTTGCTACGCTCAAAATTTGAAAACGGAATTGTTTGGAGGGCGCCGAACCAGTTGTACCATAGATGTAGTCGATTAAATAATCGAGGGGACTGTTTTATACCATCTCGTCAATGTTTCGCGCGTAGACGTTCGTGCGTGAACCACGATACATGACTGCCAAAAAGGAATGTAAAATTTTCAGATTTCATGTATTCATGCATGAGTTGCTTTATTCAGATTTGGATGTATGTGGGTACCATTAGAATCCGCACATCATCAGAAGTGACACTGGCTAGGTTGGATTTTCTATTTTTTTAAATTAGGTATACTTTTTAATGTGAATAGGTTATGGCGAAAGATTTTATTAATTAACTAGGAGGACTAATTTGTCTGTGAGTGTCCCTATATGTACCACCGCTTTGCTCGTGTAGTTTGCCACCAAGCAGTTGTGTGCAAGAATTACCTACTGTGTTCCAGTTTGATGAGCAAAGTAGTGAAATCAATGGGCTTATGATATTCAATATGCCAAGAGGAGTTTCTTGCCCTTCTTCTTCCTTGGTTTATACCAATTTTGAACGGGCACGGTGAGTTTCTGGAAGGTTCGTTGACATTGAGGATTGGGTCTGTTGATGTCTTTGTCATTTATTATTCATATTCTAGGTTCTGATAAAGACAGTCTGTATTAGTTTTGGATTAGTTTTGGTCTGTGATTGGGGTAGATGAACGTTGCAGAGACCCGCCGCGCCCGCGCCAATAGAGTTATTTATATTAACTTTCATGAGTGCTCTCTTGGGGCCTATATATGAATACAAAGTAACGACCGTAATACAGTGCCGCGCAGGTTTTTATTGTTCAAAGTTCTAAGTGGCACTACAATTGTTATGGGCTGGCGTTATGCTTACCATTAGGCAAACGACCACTTTTCTCGTAACGTCACTTAAGAGCAAGTCTCAATTTTAGATCGTGTTTACCACCTTTGATTGTATCGTTACTTCCCGGTTTAATAATGGTCAGACTAAAGAGATATAAAAAAAAGCGGTGTCCTACATTGGAGCCTTGTAAAAAAAACTTTTCAAGTTCTCACCCGCCTACTTCAAGAATTACAATTCCTAAGAGAATTCGCCCACAAAAGATTCTAAGCCACTTGGGCCCGAAAGGCAAAAGATTTTGTTCCACTTGGCTCTGAAAAATCGTAGCCGTTATTATAGCGTTTTTAGGCCGTCCTCGATTTGAGGCCGTCTTTAGCACTAAGATTAATGATGGTTAGACCTCGGAGACTAATGATGGATGATCCCAGATCGGCAGTTACCGTTTTATTTTCTAGATAAATTAATTCTGGCTATCAGAGAAATCACTTGGGATAAACTGATGTTTAATTTGATGAAAAAATACGAAAAGTAGGCCTTCTATTAGGTTTCTCATCTATCCTCGTTGGTGTTTCTTCGATGGAAATGTGAACGCTAAAATGTTTCAAAATTAAATTCTGTTTGTGTTAGTTAAATGATTGAACTAAATGAGTAATTTTGTTGCTTTTTATAATTAAAAAAATTGATTGGAAGTAAAAATTCTTTGCCTGTTTGCGAATGTCAAGTTTTTTGTGGAAAAATATATTTTTCCAGACAAGTTTTTTATAAAATAAAAATGGTACTGTAATCTTGTATCAATCTTCCGGCACTCGGATTTGGATTTGGATCAGAGTACTTGTAAAGACAAAGTAAAAGTAATATTAAAGCTTGTAATACTGTAATACTTAGACTTAAATTTTCTAAAAGAATGGCGAGACGATTTTCTGGCCCTTTTTTTTGCTCGGCCTATACCAGTTTGGAACGGGCACTAAGGCTAAGAGATTCAGAGACGAATTTAGATTCGTCTCTGAATTCATTTTCCATAAGCAATATAAGTCCAGAATTAGGCGTGGACCCATGGTTATGGAAATTGAAATTGAAAATTCTATACAATTTCGACATACGGAAGCAAGAGTCCGCGCTTTTGCTTCAGTTAATTCCGTTACTTGTCTCTGAATCTTTAGGGTTAGAGTCTTTATTTTAACCTTCATGAGTGCTTCCTTAGAGCCCATATCAATAAAGCATTTTGAATTTAAATTTGTAATAATAAAAATTAAAATGTGGTAGAGCATTTTCTAGGCCTTGCCGGGCTAGCTACCACCCTCAAGTTGAAAATCTGTTGTCTACAAACTTTCAGTATGTTCCGACAGTTCCACTTGAGAGGCAGTCCTAATCAAGATTTAGCGTATTCATCATGTTCGATCATCACCACATCGACGCTAAGATCAGGCGATAATTAGAAAAAAATCTAAATCTTTTACATATATTTTGGATTTTAATACGCCTTCTACCAGGCGAACAGAAACGTGAGCGGATCAAAAGCAAAACCTATTACTACTGCAAACACGAGAACACCAACACAACCTTCAACACGTGAAACAACTAATTAGATCAGCTATTATTCTATAGCCGGTTATAACGGTTGATTAAACCCTGAATCCGGATTAAGCTATAAATTGAATTTTGTTATTAGGCATTTGCCACCGCTCGGTGTTAATTAAATGATGTGCAGTGTATTAAAACAACAGCTGCTGGTAACGATTGATTTTATGTAGTACAGTTTCTAATATTATTATTTTGAAGTTGTTGCCGCCGGGGCAAGTTTTGTGTGTGAGTATGGAGATTATTCCCGAGTCTTGGATGTCTGTGTTGTGCAGGTATCTGTGTATGTCTGGGGTACTTGCGACACAAGTAACTCTGGTGTAGGGCTATGAGTGTGTACGCGTTTGTTTGCTATGATTATTTGTTTGGGAGACCCGCCCCGGCTTCGCATGGGTAGCTTTTTGACAGTAAAAGCATGTGCCTCTTTTTTCTTCTTTCTTTATTTCCTGCGTGGTATGTTCGCCACAATTTCGCCAATGTCAAGTAGGTAGCATGTACCTCATTTCACGTAATGATATGTCATTTTTGACAGCATAGCAGCTGAAATGCTTCATCAATAAAATTCAGTTTTATTTCCGACTTTTCCCGTGGATTTTCCAAACTATTTCTCCCTACTAACCTTGTCCTGAAAGTAACACACACAACAAAAAAAAAACCAGCCCAAATTTGTATTAGAATTAAAATAAAGTATTAAATTTGAACTAGCAGTAATCTATCATTGCTTTAAAACTGCTTATCTGAATGTCGATCTCAAATTGAGCTAAGAAAAGCACGTTTAAAAAGCGAGATCTTCCCGCTTCTAGTTCAAACATCAATCACCGCAGTCCTCACCTGCACTTTCCGCCCGAGCAGAGCGCACCGTAACTCGCACGGTAATTGTTCCGCTCGGTTTCGGAAAGATTCACGTATTGGAACGGAAATATACCCCCTTTGAGGCGAACTTCTTTGCGGTAGGTACAGTGGAGCAGTGACTGAGCTGAGCGGTTCTTTAAAGCTGGCGCCCATGGCACAGCATGAAATGCCGAGGATTCTTCGGCATGCCACGAGATGCCAAAACCACTTGGACATCCAGTGGCATGCAGAAGGAAACACGTGGACTGTACACATGACAGGCCGAATTCTGACAATAAGCCTACCGATGAGATGTCACAGAATGTCATAGCCTGCCGCGGCATCCTGTTTTTGCCTTGAAAGATGACAATATCAATGAAATGCGCGTGTTAAGATAAGATTAAAAACAGTTTTTCCACAAAAATCCTTTACTGTGCCGCTAGATGGGCGCCGGCCTTAGAAGTATCAATATTAAAGCCCGCATTCACGAGCACTCCACTCCATAACATTCCACGCAAACTCATAATATCAAAACAGCAGTTTCACCCAAGCTGGAATACTGCTAACAAACCTACATAACCCTTTGCGAAGTCGTTTTATCATACGACTTATGAATTGTTCCGCGCGGTACGTTTAGCTCTGATGTATGGTGTGTGAGGGTACGGACCGATGCCTCAGGGTTCAGTGTAGCGAGAACAAAGTATGCGGCTAAATTCGGATATATTTTTGATGGGAAAATTTTCGAGGGATTTTTTCAGTTTGATTCGTAATTCGAACCAGTTTTCAACACCGACTTGGGGATACCATTCCTTTTCATGGCTAATTATACTATCTGTGTTTTTAACTTTTTACGTCGATATTTTAACCGACTTTCAAAAAGGGGTTTTTTCAACCCGGGATTTTATACTTATTAATCGGTACATTGAACAAGATTTCAATTTAATCCGATATGATTATACACAGTGCAGGTAAGAGAGAATTAGGAGCGTGATATTTTATGTAAAGGATTAATTAAAACAACAATAATTAAGAACCAGCATTGATATTTTCTCAAAGGTTTTTTATACTATTGAATAACGAGTCAAGCGGGTCATTTTCCTGATGGTATAAGCATAACGCCGGCCCATAACAATTATTGCAGTTTCATTTAGAACTTTGAAACACTTGTGCTGCCTGCGCAGCACTGCATTACGCTTGTTACCCTGTGACATTAAGTACCTATTAAGTCTCATAAGCCCAGTAATTTCACTATTTTGCTCATCAAATTGGAACACATTAACGATGGCACATTACTGCTTGGCGGCAGACAATACGAACAAAGCGGTGGTAACCACCCAGACGGACACTTGCAGAAGAGTTAGTCCTACCACCTGGTAAAAGGTAGACGATAAAATGATGTAATATCAATGATATTTTGTATAAGCATATTATAAATATGCTTATACAAAATTTTCAATATTCTCAAGCTTTCGTTTAAAAACAAGATTGGGTGTCCACAGCAATTTAAAAAACGACATCAAATAAAAATAAATCTTCATTTTATACACTCACATTTAAAAACGTGGTAGAATTTTCGACATCACTACTGTTCCGGAAACGAACATAAAAAAAACATAGCAGAAAAACAGCCATAGAGATCTGGCGCGAAATTGTTGCGATATTCACCCGGGGTGTAAGTGAAAGAGAATTATAATGAACCCTCGCCTTTTCATGTGCACGGAGTAATGACGTCGGGGTTGGGGGTGAACTGCAAAGATTGTGGGTTTTGACGGAATAATCCTTTATTGTATAGGATGGTGGTTGGCGTAGTGGTTACGCCGATTTTTTTATTAGAGTCAAGCAGCATGTTGTAACTTTTTTTTAATTCTATTTGGTAACGAGACGAGCTGGTCGTTTGCCTGATGGTAATCATAACGCCGGCCCATAACAATTGCAGTGCCACTCAGAACTTTGAAAGACAAAGGCCTGCGCGGCACCGCAGTGCGCTCGTTACCCTGAGACATTAGGTATTAAGTATCATAAGCCCAGTAATTTCATTGGCTACTTTGCTCATCAAACCGGAACACAGTAATGCTTGCACATTACTGCTTAGCGGCAGACTTCACGAGCAAAGCGGTGGTACTAACCCAGACGGACACTCGCAGAAGAGTTAGTCCTCCCACTAACTAACTACAATACTGTATTTTTTTTGCATGCAATATGAATGGAATTACAAATATCCGTTATATTTGTGCGACGAAAAATGGGATGTTTTGCTTTCGACAGCGCCTTAACTTCAGTACTTCAGTATACCAATAGAAAATAAAGTATATAGGTACCAATAGAAAGAAATAAAAAGCGACACTATAACCGAAATAACACGAATTAGAGCGCGCCAATTGCGGCGGTGTCAGACACCTTGGCTCCAGACAAGTTGAAGACGAAATCGCTAGGAATCCAATAACGGCCAGCATCGCTGACACGGTAAATTGGATTAATGGATTGCCCCTCTAGCAGTCGCTTTGTCTTTGCCGTCACTCGGCGAGATCGACTGAAACGTCTCTATCTTGTGTAAGTATAAGTTATAGCAGGTGATTGCTTAATCGTGCTCTTGATAGCGAACCGCGACGTTGTTCAGCAGCGAGCGTTTTCCGTTGATAGTGATGATGAAGAGCGAGTGTGGTCGAGCGGGAACTTAAGTGCGATTTTCAATCGGACGCACCATGGTTCGAATCTCGATTCGTATAAAGTTATGTATGGATTTATCACACTCGTTGTACATCTCGTTATCCAATAAAATAATAAATGCAGTCGACGGTGTAGCACTAAAAGAACAAGTCGATGTAACGAAAGTCACATAAACATAAATCGAGTTCCTATAACAATTTGGTCCATATTTATTAAACCACTGAGTGATGAAACGCTTTTGATGAAACTTACGCGTTCCCTATAAGTTGAAGTAAATGTAAACCAATAAAAAAGAACGGAGTTTCGGAGATGCGCGGACAAACATAGCACATACATATTTACAAAACACGGATAGATTATTATATATGAATAACATAAATATTGCAGTTCCAATATAATAATATTACATAAATACCTACGTACGAATTGATAACTTCCTCTTTTGGAATCGGTCATGACTCACGACTCGAAAATTCCTAGATTTTAGCCACATATATACTAACTAGGAAACGCAGAAGCTGGAAACAGGAGAAACTCAGGATTCAGGAGAGTGCTCATGAAAGCTAAGTGACTCTAAGTGCCCGTAACAACTAAATAAAACAGAAAAAACATTATTGTTCATGATGTTTTCCTTTCCCGGAAACTAAAACATAATACAATAATAATAAAATTAACTCAAAAACAAAATAGTTTTCACGTTAGGAAAGTTCTCGTAACTCATTAATTATGCGTCCTAGATTATGTAGGCAGGATCGAATTAATTTATTAGTCTTTAATATTCATCAGAGTGTTTTTGAGCCGAATAATAGATTACAATGTTTTTCAAACAATAACTTTTGAATATTCCATCAATTAGTTAAGGTTTAGAATTTAGATATGCTCCGATGCTTTACATAAAATATCAGGTGTTTTCGTCTGTTATACGATAATAATTAACTGAAAATAAACTTGTTATATAATAACCAAAAGGTTTAAGTACTTAGTTGTGAACCAAAACATTTGCAACAAAAATATTGGACAATTTTAAATTTAATTTTCGATTTTATGTTCTCACTTTTTGTACGGATGACCGTACAAATGGTGGTGATGATGGTGATGACACCATCATCACCACCAGCGGAATACGTCCACTGCTGACCATCGGCTTCCCCCCTGAAGGGGTGGGGTTTATTTTTTGGTACTGCACTTTGGCATTGTTGACGTGAATTTCGTTGGATGACCAAACAACCTGGTTGTAGCTAACTAGTTGCATTTTGGTAGCCTAACGGCAGACGACGAGGTTTGAGCGCTGACTCGACACCCTTTACTAATGACTGATCACAGACGATAAAAAAATGACACTTGAAACTGCAAAACTAAATAACAGATAAAAAATAAAATGTCACATAGATCAAATAAACAAATAAAGTAAATGTGAATATTTTTTAACCTTCTCGGGGTGGCTATTAACAAACAAAAAGGGCTTTTTAAAATCGAGATAAATTTTTAATTAAACATTATTTAATGATTTTTAAGGGATTTAGAGCCCAAAACAATCTAATTCAATATAAATCTAGTTCAATCTTATTCGACATTCATATTCATTTCCAAACCAAGAGAATATAATGAAGCACGAGGTCAAAAACTCGTCTCAAATTGCCATTTTTAGCCTATTCCTGCACCCGTTAAGTGAAGGCAGAGCTATAAATATGGTGCTTTCACTTTTGTCGTGTACCAGTAATTAATCTTGTTTGAAAAATGGCCTCGTAGATGCAGACCGATACTTTGATAAATAGATTTTTGCCTCGTACCAACTCCTTCGAATGAATCTCTTCCACGGAGCGAGAAATGCGCGTGTTATTATTCTAGATGTGACACCTCCAGCCAACCTGAGGGTCATATCATTATTCAATTAACGATTTTTGAATTAGTTTTGACATTTTTTTTTTGGAATTTGTATTTTGACTCTTGTACCTACTACGTACTTTTTGACAAGCATTTTTTTATTGTTTTTTTTTATTTAATATTCTTTTTGACATAGATTTATATAAGCTATTCTCTTGCATTTGTACGCCTACTAGGCAAAACATGTTGACAATATTATTATAAAAAAAAATATCTGCATGGATATGTGTGTAACCTCACATGTTTATGACAAATAAATTTATCTTTATTTTTCTGTGAAATTTAAAATGAAAATAAAAATTGTATGAAATTAAAATCAAAACAGTAATTAATTTAAAAGGATGAAAAACAAAATGAAATCCAACAAACGTTAATTAAAACTATATGGGATGCACTTCGAAGCGACTCTTCTTGAATGAAGTCTATGCCTGAGGATAGGCAGATGATCTCACTATCACTGAGATTTAACTCTATCACCACCATAAAACTGGAGCAATGGACAGTTCTCTTTGCCGTGGCGGCATGCAGGGACATGAGAATATGGAGCATTCAAATAGATACAAACGATTGAGCATTTTGGGACAAAAAAGATTTTTAAGGGTCTTTTTATCGATTTTATTTTCTAGATTCTGGCACTTTTTTTGTAAAATATTTTTGAATAACTCTTTTCTTTAATCACTTGACCATAATAATGTAATTTGCTTGTAATATATATCAATATATTATATATATGGGAACGGATATTTGTGCGATGAAAAACAGAACATTTTGCGTTAAATAGCGCCTTAATACACCATACACGTCTGCAAAGCATTTTTAATAATTCTATATCTATGTACTATGGGATGTTTTCGCTTAGTATGCGGGCTGCGGCAAGAAAAAAGAGCGTAGGCCAATTTAGTTGAATGATTACCCTTATTTCAGACGATGAATATCGCGTAATTTAAACCTACAACACATTTTGCGATGCGGTTTTTAATGTAGCATAGCGTAAACCAACTTTGAATAAAAAAAATTAAGGTTCATTATGTCTTTAAGTAGCTACTAATTCGATACTACTGATTATTAGATCTTACTTATCTAAAATGATAATGTAATCTACAGAAAATGGTAGGCATATCTAAACAAATAAATAAAATTGAATTGTCTGTTTGTAATATCAAAATAACAGCTTTTTACCAAATGCATATGAAAATATATACGTTACCTATCACAAAACAACAATTTTTTAATTTTTTGTCTGTCTGTCTGTCTGTTTGTTCCGAGTAATCTCCGAAACGGCTGACCCATATTGACGGGTCTTTCACTGGCAGATAGCTGATGTTACAAGGAGTAACTTAGGCTACTTTTATTTTAGAAAAATAATTAGGATTCCGTGCAAAAAAATAAAAACCATGAAATCCAATATCACCGCGCGGGTGAAACCGCGGGCAGCAGCTAGTAATATATGAGGAGTAGGCGAATAAAACGTCACTTTTCCATTTTTTAACATTTTTATTTTTTTGATTGATTCGTGTTGGCAACCCTGAGACACATCGTTTCATGCGTTAAAATCTCGACAAAAAGCTTTTTTTATGGTAGAAAATCGACTTCAAAACACAACTACTCCTTCAAAACACAACTACTCCCTCAAAATACTTTTTTAGTTTCTGTAAAAAAATTAAAAGTGGAAAAGTAACGTTTTGTTCGCCTACTCCTCATATATGGTGCAGCTGCCGGTACACATCGATAGGTGACGGATTTTTAGCATGAAAGTGGTAGCTAGCCAGGCCGGTAGTGACCTACCGTACTCTAGCATATTGTAGGATTCGAACCATCGACCTATAGATCGACGGTCAACGTCACAACCTCTTACTCATCATAACTTCATCTTTTTGTTATGTCTACATACATTTAACGGCCATAATACACCACTCACCACTCCAGATTCATTTCCCCCTAAATCCCTACAAGGCAAAGGAAAAATAAATACTCATTTGCGAACGTTAATGCACAAACATTACACTTACAGTAGTTTCATTAATGGATAAGTAGTTTCAGAGTTACACCACGCAGGATTCCTTTTTGCTTTCGTCGGTTAGGTAAAGTTAAGTATGCTTAAGTATTTATATAACTTATGTAGTGGCCAGAGACATGAAGCCGCGCGGGCCTTTTGCAAATCCTTTGAAGTTTCAATTGTTTTGGTTAAGCTCGGAGATAAGCTTCGGAGATAAATTGTGGAGAAGTTGAGAGGTGTTTTTAAAGTTGGCGGTGGAATTGTTTTCGGGGAGGTTCATTTACTGTAAGATAACTAGACCCGTACTATCTGTACTATTATTCAAATGCGGAGTTGCGTTTGTTGGTTTGACCTTCTTTGACGCAGAAACGAAGCAATGGATCGACGTGATTTTCTGCATGAATAACAATAAGAATATTGATTGAAAGCACGCTATTTTCCCTAGGTTGTTGTCAATAGTTTTGTGCAATTGTAGAAGTACCCTGAATCATCAAAACGGGGACTGATTTTTCATATTTGACGTATTTAATCTCGTTTGAACATGATCGCAGTTAAATTGCTAAAATTTAACATTAATACCACATTAATAAACAATCAACTAATTTTACCCAAAATAACAGGTAACCGGGAGAAAATTCTCACAAAAAATTATGTCATGAAAGGTTCAGAAGCCCCAACACGCACTCTTAATTGATCCAAACGAGCGCAATTTATATTCTAAAGCTAATAAACTGGTGATTTCCCTGGACATCTCGCTTCATTAGAGAGCGGTTCGAGCGATTTGAGCGAAGTAATAGCCTACACACTCGTTGAGTTTTGCATTGGCGGTCTTGCCTGCGCTTCAGTTGAAGATATAATTATCTTGTACACATCTTGCTTCATTAGAGCGGCAATTCTAGAGAAGTGAATAAAATAATAAACGCTGCACACTCGACGCATTGGCAGCGGAGATGTTACTGAATTCGAATTGTAGTAACCAATATGGTAGCGAGTGTGCCTAGTCATTTAGCTTTTAGTGCTTCGAATGGTCCAGGTAAAGCATTTGCACCATTAATCGCTCAGAATCGCATATTAATAATAAGGTTTACGCATATACATAGCTTATTATTAATATGAGCATATACATAGCTTATTATTAATATGAGATAGTAATTATGTATGTTGTGTTTCGAGCAACATCCCTATTGTGACATATGAGTTATCATGGTGACTTTTGTACATTAATAGCGATGATCACTTCGAAGCGAATGCCGTTTATCTAGCCCTTCTGATGTAGAGTGACAGTGTGATAATATCTATCGTTGTGAGACACGACACGACAGTTCATTGTCATGTACGAAGCGCTTCAAAGCACCATGTGTGCGGAAGCTGCAAGTGTGTAAGCGAAGCGAGCGGGAGCTCGTTTATCGACGATTGTCAGATCACTCCACGAATGATTTAGTTTCTGTCTTACTAAAATGTAGGATTTAGATCCGGATACGTGTCCTAATCGAATATTCAGTTTTTGGAGCTGGGGAGCGTTACAATGCACTCATATTTAATTTTGTCGCTGGTTTTTCTCACTTGTTAGATATATTGATTTTGAAGGCAGTGCATTTTTCAGGCAAAACAATTTTTTTGTGTTCTTTTATTTTGATGTCAAAATTTTTGTATTGTATTGTGAAACAGTTCGACAAATGACCCGCCACTTTTTATCATATTTATACTTTTGCCAAAACACTACCTACTATAAAACTAAGAACTATTTATTTATGGTGTAAGTTTTTTTGTTGAAAATATTTATATTATGACTAACTTCTGCCCGTGGTTTTCACACGCGTTCCCACAGGAACCGTGCTATTTTCCCGTAATAAAAAATAGCCCATATTACTCTCCGGTCCTTAAACTATATCTATGCCAAAAATCATGTTAATCCGTTGCTCCGTTACTGCGTGAAAGAAGGACAAACCAAAAAATACACTCTCAAATTTATAACATGTGTCTATCACGACCTGGAAGACTGGTAGATAATGATATTTAGCACTAAGTCATTCCATGTACACAAATTTGTGCCGAACTATTAAATAAATAAATGTAAAATTCACAAGTGTACGCTCAACTGAATAAAGTAACGCACACGTTGATAGCCAAAGCAATATTTCGAATAATACTTCAGAACGTAATTTATTCAATATACACCTACACCTGTCGTCGGTAAAAACGAAAATTCGGTAAGTTCCAATAATATTGCGTCACTAAAGTATTCATGGAAGAGACATTTTATTGCTGGCCTTAATATTTTACGTTCGGGTCTAAATACTTGGGGAAACTTGGGAGATTTCTTAGCGTTTGAATATTGATGACAGAAGCATGATTTTGTGACGTTGTTTACTTTTCGATGGATGATGTTTTTGAATATTATTTTTGTGATAAATTGGTAGCTTAGGGAGATATTTTTTACATAAATTGTGCGGACAGAATTTTTCAGTGTTCAACGACTACGTTAAAAAAGCCAAAGCGAAGCTATTTTTGACAAAAGGGGGTAAACTTCTAAACTATAAAGATTTATTTATGCTACTTTAAGGCGTATATAGCAGGCGTATATAGCTTCACTACAAATGTTTTTTTTTTAGCATAATCAGATGAGGTTCGGGCACTGGAAAAAATATATGTCATTATTCATCATATTATTACCGATAATCTTGTTGTGATCAAAACAAATTTTTGCTAAATTTACACGTTCAATAAAATGTCAAAGTTACCTCTAAAAATAAGTTCGAGATGAAATATCTCTGTTATTTATAAATGTACGAGTATACCTATTGATAGAATTAACAAGACTGTCGTATTATATAATAGTAAAAAACTTGGATGTGGTACATTTTCGATTCGGCATCTAATTTTGAAGTAATTACGTTTTTTTGGAATTTTATTCAATTTTAGTTGCCCGTAGGGTTTCCTTCTCTTTTACACCAACGCAAACCTTCAGTGTGTGTAAAAAGGACATTATGATGAATGTCACAGATTAGGGATACTATCGCCTCCAAAAAAAAATTGAAATTGTTCACAAACTGTACAGACAACTTTGAAAATATTACTAACTTTTTACCAGGTATGTATAAATTGTATAATGGTTCGACAAGCATTATAATAATAATAATATTAGACGCGGATTTCAACTGTTTACCACATGCTTAGGGTAACATTTTTTTGTGATAAGACTGACCTTAGGTTTTGCCTGGCCTTTCTAGCTATTTTTTTTTTTTATTTATTTATTATAATAAGAACGGTTGAAATACCAATTACACTTATTATTAAAGATATAATAACAGAATTATTATTATATAACTAAAATCAAGAAAAAAGTATTATACACTATACTACTATATAGTAGTATAGTGACATCGAAAGTGAGATAACCAGGCCAAAAGCTACCCTATTCGAAAAAGGAAAAACCTTACAGTGAGACTCTTCCAGTCTCCATTGCTCCATTTTTTGGCTTCAGTTTTCATGCATAGCACAGACTTCTCGGACGCATTTTGAATCACAATGGCACCATTATTTTATACAAATTGAAACGTCAGCGCTACGTTTTGACTACCATGTGGATGCTGCCAGATGGAGCCGAAGATATTGAGAACCTCTCTGTCCTTTGATGGAACGTCATACGTTTATCTAGGCATCTTGGCACGACTTCTTATCTTCGAAAGTGCATTGGTTTGACCGTTTGAGATTTTCGCCTTAAATATTCGACGCAAAACAGGACATTTTGGGTTAGACAGTGTCTTAAGTTTTACATTCTAATCATTCCTTGCATGAGTCCTAATCACAGAGATCTATAGAGATCTGTGATCCTAATCGACATAGTTAAAAGCAGCAATGTACCAGCGGCGCAAGTACGGATCTATTCGGGTCGATAAAATTCGATAAAATTGACAGTTAAACGATAAAGTAGGTTTTATCGATTTGAACTGTCAATTTTATCGAATGTTATCGAATTTTATCGACCGCAAAGATCCGTACTTGCGCCGCTGATAGTTCACGAGGTTCCTTCAAACACGTGCTCGACTCAAGCTTCTGAAAAGCAATTCCTCCACCCAAAACTTCCGCCTCTAGCGCCGAAGCCTAACTACCTAAATCGTTCTAAAATAGCTCACGGTCAAATCATTTCCTGTTCAGAACGATCGTTTATTTGCTATTTGAGCTATTTCTCGTCCATTTCACAGATTGAACGTCGCGCTGTTTGATTTGGGAACGGGGCGGAAGTCTTTGTTAGAATGTACGGGACGAGATGAAGAAATAGGTAAACTCTTTATTGTGTACCTTGATTGAATTCAATAAATATAAAAGCGCCGCGAGCAATGTTAAGAATCTAATTTGTTTTCAAAGTATTTTCCCGGCAAAAGGTAGGTTACTTTAGTGGATATAATGGCACACTTCCGCAAGCAACATATTATTATTGTAATCGTATTATCGTATTTATTATCTAAAATAAGCCTTTTCATGATAACTTTGTTTTGGAATTATGATGAACACAGTGATAGCTGCGCGTTTTTTTGTCATTGATGGCTACGTAGCTAAGTTGGTAGTAAACCTGCCTGCTAAGCGAGGGGTCCCGGGTTCGATTCCCGGCCGGGGCAGATTTCGTATAAGCATAATGTTTGTTCTCGGGTCTTGGATGTTTGTGATGTGTATCTGTGTGTGTCCATGCCACCTGCACACCCGCACAGGGAATCCTAGTGCGGGGTATGAGTGTAAGCGTTTAGTTATTTATTCATCTGGAAACTAGTGAGAACTCACAAGCACTTCTAATTCTGTAGTCATTATTTGGAGATATATTTTCGATTGGAGGATGTAAGACAGCCATATGAGCACTTATAAACGACGTCCTGCCACCATGCCGTGGTTTGATGGAAAGCACAAATTCATTGTATGATTCAAATGATCGATGGGCGGTTGACCTCACTTTAATTGTATGTAAAATTCAATTTTTTTTATGCACTTGGGCCCCTGGATTGAGAAAAACAAACTCTATGAATAAGGCTAAAATTTAGAAACGAATCTCAGCGTGGGCACATGCTTCCATGTGTCAATTCTATACAGCTTTGATATATGGCCTCGTCTCTTAGAATCATAGAGTAAGCATCCGTTTCAAAAGTAGGTTCCTAGGTGTAGACCGATTGAGAATAAGGGCAAGAAACTCGTTGGAATTCTTTCAAAAAGCATTTTACAATGTTTCTAATGATAAGTATTAGAGTAGTCGCCAGGAGGCTCCGAGCTGTTTGCAATTTCCGTTTGACGGCTCCGTAGCAAGTTGGTAGTAACCCTGCCTGCAAAGCGAGGGGTCCCGGGTTCGATTCCCGGCCGGGGCAGATTTTGTGTAAACATAAAGTTTGTTCTCGGGTTTTGGATGTTGTGATGTGTATCTGTGTGTGTCCATGCCACCTGCGACACAGGGAATCCTAGTGCGGGGGTATGAGTGTAAGCGTTTATTTATTATTTATTATTTCGATAGGTATGTTTCTACTAAAAAGACTTTAAAAGTAAAAATATAGTTAGAGCTCACCATTACGTCCTCATGTGCGGTCCCGTCACTTCTCATCTAAGCTACCTTAAGATCGCTTGGCTGAACCCAAAGTTATCGATGCTATCTCGCTTCACATCCGACAATACGAAAATATAGAGAAAATTTTCAGAAAATAGGATTACATTGTTGTTAGCTCTTATGTTTGCTTAGATCAGGTTGTGAAAGGTTTTCCGATTTCGAAGTTTGGATTGTGTCAGAAAGTTTGCAGCTTTGAGATTGGATTCGATTGTTATCTTTGCAATTAGTGTTTGTTAATTTTGGAAGTGTTATCTTACCGTTTCTGTTGTGGTCGGTATGGTGAGAGCGGTTTTCGGTTGACTGTTTCTGAAATTGTTTCTTACGTTTTCGGGATTGTAAGATAGTAGGAAGTTTTAACGGTTCTTATCTTGTATTTTTATAGCGATGATGGCTCATTGGTAGTGATGTCACCCGCCGATCTATAGATCGATGGTTAGAATCCTCCGCAATGATCTTGAACTTTCAGTGATGCAACCATAGCTGGTGGGGTTTTTAACCTTAAAAACCCCACCAGATATGCTTGCGTCACGAACAGCTTTACCACCTTCGAATTGATAATCTCTCGCCAAAAGTAGTCTGGATTCCGTTAATTGCAATTTAAGAGCCAGTTTCTAATTTAGATATTTTAGTTTATGTTGTTTACTTTTTCTGTTATTTCGATTAAAATATGACTTTACTGTATAGCCAAATATGATTCGTAAAATCTTACTGTATAATATTTAGTTCGATGAGAAAAAACCGAATCAATAAATCTGTTCTAATCTAGATTTAACTTAATTATCATTTTTGACCACATCCTAGCTTAAGATCAGGTAAGATAGTGGTCAAATATTGAGTGTATAAAAATGTATATTTTATATTTTTTACTTGGTGGTAGGACTAACTCTTCTGCGAGTGTCCGTCTGGTGTCTGCAACTGCTTTGTTCATAGTCTTCCACCGAGCAGTCATGTGCAAGCATTACTGTGTTTTATCTAAATGGGCAAAGTAGTAAGTGAAATTAGTCATTAGTGAAATTAGTGAAATTGAGACGATTTTTTGTTAGTGGTAGGACTAACTCTTCTGCGAGTGTCCGTCTGGATTGTTACCACCGCTTTGCTCGTGAAGTCTGCCGCCAAGCGGTAGTGTGCAAGCATTACTGTGTTCCGGTTTGATGAGCAGAGTAGCCAGTGAAATTACTGGGCTTATGAGACGTAATACATAATGTCTCAGGGTAACGAGCGTAATTCACGCGCAGACCTTTGTGTTTCAAAGTTCTGTGCGGCACTGCAATTGTTATTGGTTGGCGTGATGCTTACCATCAAGAAAACGACCCGATCGTCTCGTAACCCTTAGTAATAAAAAAATGTTTTTTAAAAGGAATCTGATTTTCAGACCTTTATAATTTAGTTATTAAATTAAATTTAAAATTTAATCTAAATACATCATATAGGTACTTACCCCCTTTTTAAATGCAAATACTGAGCCGTCGCGTCGTGATAATTGAACTAGCAGCCACGCAATCGGAGTAAACTCCATGCATAGTAAATATACCTCGAGGGCTGTCAAGATGTCTTCGGAGGAAGGTTTCTCATCCATCTTTTTAGGTAGACTGACAGATAAGTGCTGCTGTAATCCTGCTGTACGGGCTATAAAGAAACCTAGTGCAGGTTATAGATATTTAGTTTTGAGTTACTTAAATACTATTGTAATAACTAATTGAACCAACCCGTGACGGATCCATGACTAGTTATCGCTCAAAATAACGAACACACAAATTTTCGGAGTCTTTTTTGCGATTATTTTTACAAGATTCTAGGCCATTTATTTCATATTTTGTAGATAAGTCTTTTCTATAAATACTTGGCTGTACTACTGTATTTTTTTTGCTGGTAATATGAATGGAAACGGCTATTTGTGCGACGAAAAACTGGAGGTTTTGCTTCAGAGCGCCTTAAACTACTTTTATTACGTGGGCGAAGCCGCGGGGCACAGCTAGTTATGAATAAAATGGCTGTGATTGTGCTCAATTAATTCATACATAGTAACTTGATTCACCGCGATTATTATTCAGCAATGAGCACCTGTATGCTGATTATAAGTTTCAAGTTTATGCGACGAACGCGTTTGGCGAGTAAACGCCATAAGGAAAGCATGTGCGATGATAGTTCGTAAACGTGGCGCTAGGGGCGTTGTACATTTTTCATACAAAATCTACATAAACGCGGTCTCTGTAAATTGTTGCAAAACTCACACTAGACCCTCTGATATTTCGACGTCGCTGCTGCATCAGATGAATATCCCGTTACAATACGTCGATTCTGTCGTTCCATACCTAAACCTAATTTTAGTTACGTTCTCTCTTTTTCCAATACACAACATGAGAAAGAGATGGAAGATGTATGATCGATCTAATTTTTGGTACAGAGCTGTTAAATACCTTCCATCCTTGATAAATTAGGCGCCAATAAATTAATTGCTGTTAAATTTACACTAGACTAGGCAAGTGGATTAATTTGATAGGTATATATTTCATCTCTTTCTCGTGTTCAAGATGAAATTATGTTTACGTATGAGATGGCAGAACTAATACCAATGTATGTATTAGTTATTAACAGAGTAAGTTTAAAACAGCGTGTATTCATATAAAATCCTTATGTGTATAAATGTTAGGTCCACAAATGAGACACTCGGTTTGAATAATCGACACATGTATTATCGCTCGTAGTTCAATGAGGACTGCTGTAAGTTCTTCCCCTTGCGTAGCGCTGGGACGACTACGGCGTAGCACTGGCTTGCTGACGTCATAGCGTAGCACCACAGCACCACGCCATTTTCTATCTTTATTCTTACACTATATAAGGAAAATAACACAACAAGATATAAATGGGCACTCGTTTATTTTCTTCTCTCGTTTTGAAGCAGTTTGATCCAATTTTACAAATTAATAGGTAATCCATATTTGTGACAATTTTTATTTATCTAGAAATACAATAGGTATAAAATCTTACCAATCTAATGATTAAACTAAGGATATTAGAATTAAAATGTTAGTGAATTCGTTAACGATGCTTAAAGTTTAACAAAAACTTCTTACCATATATTTTTATAATAATAATCAAATAAAATTAGCACGCATTAGTGGTCGCGTTCGGTGGCCCAGTTCGCGGCTTTACTAAGTATTCAACGACAGCAGATATAAAAATAAAATAAAAAACTTTTTATTAAACGACAATACCTTTTAAAATACAAAACTGACATTTAGAACATCGCTTTGTTACGATCCTGAAATATAACACGCATATCATTTGTAAGTTCCATAAAAAACAATTCATGAGTGACATTTTTATTCCACCTCTAAAATTCACAAACCATTTTTGTATTTTAAAATAAATTTCAGGCGAAAGGTGGCACGGTGCACCGCTCATATAAATAGGGGTGTCGCGTCGAGTAAATGTAATGATATGAAAAAGAACGCGACAACCCTGCTACGTACAAGCGACTGTTCGGTCGTGTCTCGCTGTATGGAGTGTACCTTTTGTTAGATCGGACTTTCTAGAAATACGAATCAGTTTATATGCTCTGTTTTATATGGAGAAATCATTTTTTTTTTACAATGTTATGAAAAAAATCTCGTTTTTGGTAACGAGACGAGCTGGTCGTTTGCCTGATGGTAAGCATATCGCCGGTCCATAACAATTGCATTACCACTCAGAACTTTGAAACACAAAAGCCTGCGCGGCACTGCAGTGCGTTCGCTACCCTGAGACATTAGGTATTAAGTCTCATAAGCCCAGTAATTTCACTGTCTACTCTGCTCATCAAACCGGAACACAGTTATGCTTGCACATTACCTACTGTTTGGTGGCAGACGACACTCGCAGAAGAGTTAGTCCTGCCACTAACAAAATTTATTGTCTTTATTGTTATCAATCGTTTTGCTAAATTTTGCATGCCAAGGACCAAGGAGCGAGTGTGCTCGAGCGGCATGGTAGGAGCAAGTAGGTACACTTCCTTGACAATAACGCATCAAACCGGAACGCAGTACTGAATGCACATTACTTCTAGGCCACAAACTATAAAAGCAGAATAGTCCTATCAGCTCGTAAATGGGTTTTTAATTTTCCACGGTCAGTTTTCAATGGAAAGCACGTTCCACCAACTGTTGTATTACTTTAAAACTATATCACACAATTGCACCGCGTTTCATGCCACTACACATGCATGAGCGTAATTAACTAGAGCTTCCAGATTAGTTTGATTTTCTACTTCAGCCTCGCAATCGCTTAATTAGTGTTCCGTACATTTTCGATTAAAAGAGGGATCTAATTGTCCAAACACAATTTACCTGCATTAATAGGGCATGCAACGAATGATTTGGTATTCATCCTTCCTACTTATAATATATATTGAACGCAAAAGTTTGTGAGGATGGATGTATGGATGTTTGTTACTCTCTGACGTTAAAACTACTGTACGGATTTTGATGAAACTTTACAGTAATATAGATTATACATCATAATAGCACATAGGCTACAGTTTGTAAAGATACTAGTTGTGCCCCACGGCTTCGATTAATGCGCCCACGTATTAAATGTAGCCTAAGATACACCTTATAACACCAGCTATCTGCCAGTGAATGTCGCGTCAAAATCGGTCAAGCCGTTTTGGAGATCAGCCGGAACAAACAGACAGACAAAATTTATCAAGTGTTTTTTTTTGTCAATAAGTACCGCATTAGTAAAGAGCTGCTACTTTGACATTAGACACTTCAATTTTATTTATTTGTATAGATTACAATATAAGATGTACATCGCGGGCGAAGCCATGGGCGGGAGCTAGTGGTATTCAATATTTGAAGTAATGATCTGTGATGTGAGATCGCGTGCTCAATGACTCACAAGCATGCTCAATCACTCACAAGCATGTCTGTGTTCGCTTTCGTTTTCGAACACTTGAAGAGCATGTGCCAGTCGACGTAGATATCGTGCACGGTACCTTGTCTATTGTACGATAGGTATTTTTTTTAATATTGTAGTGTAAAAGATTTGTAAAAGTGCTGAATGTTACAAAAACACATTTGAGTTTGAGTTGAGTATTATTAAACTATCGTGATGAGCTGAAAAATGATGTCTTGATTTTTAATATTACAGTTGTTGTTCCAATTTATCTTAATTTCTATATTTACAACTTCATATTTGATATGTCCTTAGTTATTTAGTACATAAGTTAGTATAATCAGTTTTAGTATCTTAGGCGGACTGCACACGACCTCGTAATTTTTTAAACGATAAGAACATCAGCACGTATACGTTTGACTTCGAAGTAGTGACCACGGTTGCAAATGCGTGTGACTGCGTCGTCGTGTGCAATCTTTCTTATTAGGACTGCAGTTAGCAAAAAAATCCGTCTGGGCAAACCTTAACTATTTTATTTTCCGTGGATACTTTTAGTTCAGCTGTAAAATCGTAAAAGCATTATAAAATCTACTCATAACCTGTTAAAACTTTTCTCAAATACTTAAAATAATTGCAATTTGAATTTGTCAAAATAGTTCGTAATAACGTACAAGTATAAGAAAATGACTCACAATAATTCACAGAAACTGAAAATATTATTACGCTCCAAGTATTTACGTAGATAACACATACAAAAAGGTTATTGTTTTTAAAAACTTACGTACAACAGTTTTATATTTATGTGACGAGGTGGACATGTTGGTCGTACGTTAGGCCCTGTTTAATTTATAAATCAATTCAGGAAGTTAATTTTATTTTTCTGAAAAAAAAAACTCAATTCGAATGTAGATTTTGAGCATATTCAAATAATGTAGGTACTTAAAACTGATACTTAGTCACTTACACCTACTTACAAAGCTGTAAATTCAGTAGAAAAGGTTGACAAAGGCATTGTCAGTTGATCCTTATCAACAGACTTATCTACATTGGCACCAGGGAGGGACCAGGTCGAACTACCTGCAGCCGTGATTCTAGGACCCATATTATCGTAATCTGACTTAAGGAAGCAAGTCCTACTACGTCTTGGTAATGTAGAACCACCTCCTAGGAGATCTGGATATAACTCATTATTTGGAGCCATTTGAACTGATATGAACAGATTCCCATACGGAGCAGGTAAAGCAAACTCTGCAGGAGGAGGGGGATAAGTCCCGGGAGGCCCTTCTATAGTTATTTGTACAGGCTCTAACCTCTGCGTGTCATCGCTTTGTAAAGACATTGACCTATCTAACATTTCGAAGCCATACGAAGACCGATCAGCACTGGTCTTGTCACAGCTGACAGCTAAAGACGTGTCTAGAAGTTTCTTCTCTTGGTCGGTGAAACTTCTACTAGGAGGGACTCTAAGACGACGAGTTTTCCAACATACGCAGGAGGCTATAAAGCCAGCTCCTGTCATAGCTAATAATGACCCAGCTACTAGAATAAACGTAGAATATTCTGGGGCAGACCTGGCCGTGGCGGTTCTAGCTAATGGAAGAAATAGAGTTACGTAAGCTGATGCTTCGCCTACACGACTTTTGGCACAGCACTTCCACTCGCCGGAGTAGTCACTAGTCACGTTGATAATGGTCACGTTGACCCACTGAGAACTTCTGTTCAAATTATCAGTGTACTCATCATAATGGTTTACTGGGTACTCATTGATTATAATTTCACTACTTCTATCTGAACTGTTTTTTTTTTCTCCGTACTGGAACAGCCAAGTAACTATCGGCTTTGGGTCACCACGGACTAAGCATCCAAATGTAATTTCCGCCCCCGCATCTGCCCTAATGACGGTCGGACTCGAATAAGCCGTCGGCGGGCAGAACATGTCTTCTCGCTTCAAAATCCTCCAAGACATGTCCGCTTTATTTTCCGGACCAACGCACAAGACTTCTTCACTTCCGAGATTGCTATTTAGAAACCATTCATGGAATTCCCTTAACCTGCAGTCGCAAAACCACGGATTTTCGGATAAAGTCAGCGTTTTGAGGACGGGTAAATTGAAAGTGTCTTGGTGGAGGTAAGATAGAAAATTCTGGTGTATATTAACCGTTTCTAGCGCTTGCAAGTTAACAAAGGCGCGTGGGTGTATCGCTCGGAGGTTGCAACGAGAAATTTCCAGTTTCTTCAAATACCTCAGAGGCGGAAACTGCTCAGCGACTAAAGCGCTCAACGGGTTGTCGTTAAGCATCAAATGCCTCAAACGATACGTGCCTTTGAAAGTGTCAGGCGATAACTGAAGAAGCTCGTTTTGTGAAAGATCTAGCTCCACCAGTATACTTAGTTCTTGGAAGGCGGTGGGGTGCAATGAATGGAGTCTCGTTGAGCTTAGATTCAATCTTTGAAGATTTAATAAACCAGCTCTGACAAACGCGTCTCTTTCCAGTATTTTTAGGGGATTTCCATGTAGATCTAGGACTTGGATATCTGGTTCTAGTTCAGGTATCTGTTTCATGCCAGCTTGGGTGCAAGATGCAGTTTTCTTTCCTGATGACCATTTGCAGTGGCATTCTGTTATATTTTGGCAGTTGAGCCAGTCGCTGCCGGTTTGTTTGATTATCAGGATAAAGATGATGTAGCCGCTCCATATTTGAATGCCCATTTCATAATAGAGATGTGGTCGTGAGAATTTGATCTGAAACAAAAGAAACATTTTTTAAGTCATCTCATAAGAAGGTACAAGACAGTTTTGTATAGTCGGGCTATAGTTTTTTTTAACATTTTCTTGTCTTTTTATATATGGTTATTGATGATGTCAAACTAGAGCAGTTCAAGATGGTTCGGGTTTGATGAACAACAAAGGTCGATGACATTTTTAATTTAATGTTACCGTCGTCTACGTCATCTTTATAATTTGGCATGACGTCAAGATACAACGTCGTCAATCTCGAAGGCTCTAAGGAAGGAAGGGGTGCTATAGAATTAATAGGAGTAACTTAACCCCTGTCGTATCGCCTTGGCCTATCTCCGGCGCGTGCTAATGAACAACAGTCATTGGATACAGTGTTTCATTAAAGGGACCAAGCAGTTTAAATGTTGCGTATAAGTATAGGCCAAATATTCAAAGACGAGTCTAAGGCTAAGATTCAGAGACGAATCTAGGCGTAGACTCATGATTCCATATGACAAAATTTTATAAAGTTTTGACATAATATGGAAGCGTAAGTCTACGCTTAGTCTCGTATCTAAATTTTAGCCTAAGCGTGGATTCTTTCTTCCATTTGTCAGAGTTCTATACAATTTTCCGTCTGGGTGGGTTTATAAGCCACCGCTTTTTATGGAACACATTATGTATTACCATCTTTTTTTTCTACTTACACTCTACGCAAAAAATAGTTTTGAATTTGAAAAAAAATGTGAATTTGAATTTGAGACGACCCACAAACGCGGCCACTGCCTCAGCTTGTGATTCGGTTGCGGCTACTTGTAACGCTCAATTTACGCCGATGCCATATAAAATGTATGAAAAAAGTTTTTTCACGCGGCGTTAGTGGCCGCATTCGGTGACCAAATGTGCGGCAGCACTAAGGGGAGACAGCGGTCAAAGGCAATTAAGTCTACAAACTACAGGTACAGAGGTCTTATTTTTAGAGATCTTCCAACTTAGTAGCTGTTTCTGGCATCGCCCTGCGCGTTGGTAAGCAATATCATAGTTTGCGGTTGCTACGTTTGAGTGGCTTTCGCCAAAGGGTCGGCGGATAATGGGAATGTAGACGTTTACGTCAATAATTTACAGCGATGATTAATAGGTAATTGCGTCCTTGGGTGCGGAGGTAATTATTGTTTACTGTAACTAGAGGTAGTCAAATTCGTTAGAGGTGGGCGTTTTTTTTATGTTATTAGGTAACGAGACGAGCTGGTCGTTTGCCTGATGGTAAGCATAACGCCGGCCCATTACGATTGCAGTGTCACCCAGAACTTTGAAAAACAAAGGCCTGCGCGGCACTGCAGTGCGCTCGTTACCCTGAGACATTAGGTATTAAGTCTCATAAGCCCAGTAATTTCACTGGATACTTTGCTCATCAAACCGGAACACAGTAATGCTTACACACTACTGCTTGTAAAGTGTATAGTATATAGTAGTATTGTAAAATATTCAAAAAAGATACGTCAATAAACTTACAGGAAATACAGTTAAGTACTTATATCTAGATGATAACAATAAAGTACAGTATACCTACACTAAAGATGCACCATTGAGGAGTCCACCTATCCCGGACTACTGAACTTCTATCTTAGGATCCGGTAGCCCTACCAGATATTGCTGGTCTTTGGCCCCCATAACTCAAAAATAACGTATCTTCAAAACTAAAATAACGATGCAAATAAAAATCCACTTACACGATAATTAGTAATTAATTTTTGACTTAAGACCTTAACCTTAATAGTGTAAGTTAATACTTACACTATGTTTTTGATATAAATGATCTGTATCCATATTTGTCCAATAATAAATAAGGCGGATCACCAACCAATGACGCAGATAGAAATTCAAATTCGAATCATTGCTTGGCGACCGGATTGTTATGAATTTTTGGCGCTACCCCGAGCCAATGAATCATTCCGTCCTCTTTGCACACACTGCTGGTTTGCGTTGATGTAAAAGAGAACGAAGACGGTGGATTGCGTAAAAATCCCAAAAAAAAACGTAATTACTTCGAAATTAGATACCTAGTCGAAAATGTAACACAACCAAGTCTTTTGTCGTTAAACAGTACGTAAATTTTGTTAATTTTATCAATATATTTTTTTAAATAACAGACATATTTCATTACAAACTTATTTTTATATAGGTAACTTTGTAAATTTTTTTGATCAACTAATTTTAGTAAAAGCTTATTTTAATCACAACAGTATTTCAATCCATACAGATAAATAAAATTGAAGTGTCTGTTTGTAATATCAAAATAACAGCTTTTTACTAAATGCATATGAAAGTATATACGGAACCTACTACAAAACAACCATTTTAAAAAAAAAATTCTGTCTCTCTGTCTGTCTGTCTGTTTGTTCCGGGTAATCTCCGAAACGGCTAGACAGATTTTAACGGGACTTTTTCTGGCAGATAGCTGATAGATGTTACAAGGAGTAACATAGGCAACTTTAATTTTAGAAAAATAATTAGGGTTCCGCGCAAAAAAATAAAAACCATGTAATCCAAAATCTCCACGCGGGTGAAACCGCGGGGCAGCAGCTAGTCAGTAATATGATGAATAATGACATATTTTTTCAGTGCCAGAAGCTCATCTGATTTTGCTAAAAATCGTTTCCTGTGGAGCTATTTAGCTGCTGTATACGCCTTAACGAGATCTACTTTAGGTTCTGCCTACGTTCTACGTAGACTATCAAAAAGGTTGTCTTGTATTCCGAAAGATGAAGAGCTGTGGAAGATTGGACACGCTCGCCTTAGGCTGTACCCTTTTTCTAGACCTAATAATATATCAAGTTTGGATCATAATTCAACTTGTGTTCGGCCTACGTAGACCTTTTTCAATATTCATCATGTCGAAAGCCTAGGCTTTATAATGTTATTGTATTGCGTAAGTTGAATGCTTGTTAATATATCATGTCAAAACTGTCACACGGATTTCGCTGTTCGCTGAAATTCGTGGGTAACAACAATAATGTTACGTTTAGGCCTTTTTATATCGAAAACTAGCTTCTGCCCGCGGTTTTCACCCGCGTTCCTACAGGAACCGTGAATTTTTCGGGGATAAAAAGTAGTCTATGTTACTCTCCGGTTCATAAACTATATCGATGCCAAAAATCGCGTCGATCCGTTGCTGCGTCAAAGTGTGGTTTGATGAGCAGAGTAGCCAGTGAAATTACTGGGCTTATGAGACTTAACACCTAATGTCTCAGGGTAACGAGCGCACTGCAGCGCCGCGCAGGCCTTTGTGTTTCAAAGTTCTGAGTGGCACTGCAATTGTTATGGGCCGGCGTTATGCTTACCACCAGGCAAACGACCAGCTCGTCTCGTTACCAAAGAGCATAAAAAACCAATATGTATACATAATTATATCTTACTTAATATAGGTACATACATTTCAGAGCGCCATACTTATACCGTTAGGTGTTCAAATATTATTCTATCTTGTTAACAAAGTAAGAGAAAAGTTAAATTCCGGTGGGTATTACTCAAGCATTCAATTACTTAGGTGGCCCTAAATAGACATTCTACTACCTGACGTTCATCCTATTAGTACCTAAAGTCATAATAAACGTTGGCTCGTGGATAATATTATAATAAATAAAGAGAGAAAAAATATTTTTGATGGTCACAAAATAAAGTAGACTTTTTTATACTACACCAAAAAAGGCCTCGTTTGTTTCATGGTAAGCATAACGCCAGCCTATAACCATTGCGGTGTCACTCAGAATTTTGAAACGCAAAGGCCTGCGCGGCACTGCAGCACGCTTGTTACTCTGAGACGTCAGGTATTCAGTCTCCAGCCCTTTTACTCCACTGGATTTATTGCTCTTCAAACTGGAACACAGTAATTAATGCTTGAGGCCAAACTAATACAGCAACCCTGCCAGATGGACACTCGCAGTTAGTCCATAGAAAACTTAGTCCTACCACCAAAAACCATTGCAACGTCATGAGTTTCACCACTGCCTGCATGCACCATACGCGCGTACATGCACAGCAAACTAAAGTTCAAAAACTAAATAATTCCTAGATCAGATGCTTTTATAGATTTCAGTAAGCAATGAAATTTAAGCCTCCGAAACTATTCAAACTTTACTTGCAGACGTTCTACCTTATCAGCGTCCCTCACTAGGGATGAAATTTACAATTTCACTCCCACCGCACTTACTCTAAATTAGTTTACGCTGGGATCTAAACTAAAACTGCATTAACCAACGCTAGCCGCACCCCCCCGTTTGCCCCCTCTTGTGGTCACTAAAAACCTAAGTCTAAACTAATCTAGTTATTGTTAGGTCCTTCATGTCATGAATATTCAGGTGTTTTGGACCTAGCTTATATGTAGCACTTTTAACTAAAAGTATCAACATAACCGCAACGCACACAAGTAAAATAACTAGAAATTTTGGAACATAAGTGGTGTACACAACTGTTAGACAATTTTAAATCAAGGAGTAGATACTGTCAAAGATAAACGTCTAAAATTATTAGAAATGTCACAACATAATTGACAACGATGGTTATAGACTCTTCTGATGTGGTTGCTTATATTTAAATACGCGACTATAAGCCACAGTTAAGAGTTAGACGCTATTTTACACCTGTTTAGCGTGTATACTCTAATGATTATACGATTGAAAATAACCTCGTGAATTATAGGATTTTAACCCTAGAGTAGCCAAGTCGACTGATCTCACCTGACCCGCCAACGCTCTAAATCACTCCGAATCACTATTATTTCATCAACATTTACAATCTTTTCATACACTTCTACTGGTCACGCGTAACATCTTGATAAAGTCATATGTGTGCTAACATCATCTACAAATAGAAAAAGGTACTCTACGTCTTTACAAAGAGATGTAGAGACTCACGGGAGAGCCGTTTACAAACACTTTTTTCTCGAAACACAAACATTTACATCCCTGCGAGTAGTGCACGACGCTTCTAAGTAGCAAGCTAAAATTAGTTTGCCACTGCCACCTCATTAGTGCAGCGCTGAGATTAACTTTGGCTCTAAGCTTTTTGGCCTGTAAAATACTTGGCAACTTTATATTTTACTAGCTGTGCTCCGCGGGTTCAAATACGTAGCCTAAGTTTACTTATAACATCAGCTATATCGTCGTGAAAATCGGCCCAGCCGTTTCGGAGATTAGCCGGTATAAACAGACAGATAGACGGATAATAATTTGTTTTTTTTTGTTAGTTGTGTCGTGTATACTTTTATAGGTATTCATTTCTAAGTAAAAACATGTTATTTTGACGTTACAAAAATACACTTCAATTAATAGTAAATACAAATAAATAGTATAGATATATATGTATAGGTAGTGAATTTTAAACTGACTCGAACTGGTTTACAATAATTTTAGGGCTAAGAGCTTTGTTGGACCCTTTTGTTATGTCCTAGGATTTATGACTGTCCTGCCCATTTCGGAGTTTAATGTGCTAGTTTGAGGGAATTGTGATTATGAGATATATACTTTAAAACTTAATGTTTTTAATTATGTGTAATGCATGTTTATGTAAAGTCTTAAACTCTATAGTAAATTATGCCTGCTGCGGTTTACACCTAGTTTCCCGCGGCGGGTGAGCCATTCGTATAGTATGAGTCTAAGAATTATCCGAGCAGTAAGTTTTTCTTTAGAGGTAATCTAGAAAATAACCGACCAAAAAATGGCTGAAAAAGGTTTTGTCGCTTCGAATTTCTTGGTTTCACAAGCTTTTTTGTGCAAAACCGAAAAGAAAGCTACACATACAACTTTCAAGTTAGGTTATTTAAAGCTTTGACAAAATCTTTTACTTAGGACCGATTTTTCAATAGTCAGATAGCGTGCTATTAGATAATTCCCTGAACCATCTAAGTCTGTGGTGAAGACAGACGTAATTAAATTTTATGGCATTCTAAAGAAATAAACCTTAGTTAGCTAACGGTCCATTAATTTTGAAATGAAAGACCCGAAAAACACACTAAAAACAGGAAAATTAATTGATCAGTTCGTTAAAGTGCAATTGAAAAATCGGCCCTAATAAAAAAATTCTTGAAAAGTGGCCCTGGATTCAAACTTTCTATGAGCAATGATGTTGTACTTATCAATGATGTTGAGCAGTTGAGCATACATTTTATTGGGTCTTGGATGTTGTGTTGTGTATCTGTGTGTGTCCATGCCAACTGTGATATTGGGAATCCTAGTGCTATACTGGATATAAATGGATATAGTTTGTACCACCTGTTAAAACTCAAGCCTTTAGTATTAGTCAAACTTAAGCCTATACTGATAAGATAACATACTACACGCTATTTTTTCTTTCTTCACCTCTCATTATAAATGCAAGCTTACCTGTAGTTTGCACTAAATAACGCCAGATGGCGCTATAAACTCGAATGTTACCATAAACACTACCGAGCCCGAAACTCCCCAATTCCAATTAAATATTGACTGGTGTGCCGAATACTACCGACTTACCACAAACTGACCACGCGAGCGTTCTTATCACTAGCTCTAATGGTTTAAGCTCCTGCAACTGTAGCACTGTATAACACAGTGCTTGAATGTCGGATAAATAGTTCACATTGTTTCTATTGACCTTAACTAGGCGGTAGGACTAACTCTTCTGCGAGTGTCCATCTGGGTTGGTATCACAGCTTTGCTCGTGTAGTCTGCCGTCAAGCAGTAATGTGCAAGTATTACTATGTTCCGGGTTGATGGGCCATGAGCCATGAGCCGGTCGTTCGCCTGATGGTGAACATAATGCCAGCCCATATCAATTGCAGTGCCTATTTGCTGTGCATTGCTCTCTTTACCCTGAGGTATTAAGTCTCATAAGCACAGTAATTTCACTGGCTTCTCTGCTTATCAAACAGGAACACAGTATTGCTTGCACATTACTGCTGTTATCTTGTATAAAACATCAGCTTATATTCCTTGTTAGAAATTAGGTACTGCCAGTACAGCCGTGGTAAAAGTCCCGTCTAAAACAATATTAATGCGAAGCAAGCCGCAAGTTGTTGGCCGGCCGCCAGCGGAACTGGTGCATCGGCAACCATGATTTAATTTCTGCAGAAATTGGCCACCGGCTGTACCAATCCAGCTTAATTTGAACGGTTAACGAACTGGTAATTGTGTGCTTTGGATATTTAGTAAATGTGGGTAGTAGGTAAATTTGATAGTGGGAGGACTAACTCTTCTGCGAGTGTCCGTCTGGGTTGTTACCACCGCTTTGCTCGTGAAGTCTGCCGCCAAGCAGTAGTGTGCAAGCATTACTGTGTTCCGGTTAGATGAGCAGAGTATCTAGTGAAATTACTGGGCTTATGAGACTTAATACCTAATGTCTCAGGGTAACAAGCGCACTGCAGTGCCGCGCAGGCCTTTGTGTTTCAATGTTCTGGGTGGCACTGCAAATTTTATGGGCCGGCGTTATGCTTACCATCAGGCAAACGACCGGCTCGTCTCGTTACCAAATAACATTTTAAAAAATGTGGGTAGTAGGTAAACTAGTATTCTCTGTGGACTATAAATTTGAGATGAGCTTCACAAAAGTTTGCGTTCGTTAGTTATGCATCAACAAATTAGCCGTGTTAATTATGCTTCAGTGCCTCAATTTAAACTTTTTTTGTAGTATACTTTTGTATTTATAACTCTTAAATGGACCTTATTATTCTGTATTTTTTTCTCCAACTTAATTAATAACAATTATTACAAGGTAGTAGGACTGACTCTTCTACAAGTGTCCGCATGGGTGGTTACCACCGTTTTGCTCGTGTAGTCTATCGCCAAGCAATAGGTAATGTGCATTACTGCGTGCAAGGATGAGCAAAGTAGTCAGGGACATTACTGGAAGTGTCGCGCAGGCCTTTGTGTTTCAAAGTATCCTATGTTACTCTCTGGCCTAAAACTATCGCAATGAAAAAAATCACGTCGATCCGTTGCTGCATGAAAGAAGGACCGAAAATCAAAGACATCTAATCTTGCATGAAAAAAGGAGAGAAAAACACACACACATTCACATTAACGTCCTTACTAATAAATACGTATATAATTATAGACGGTACAGTATACAGTAACGGTATAGTTACGCAATGTTTTGTCTTTGTTAATCTTTGAGAAATTTAATCGAAAGAGGCAAAACATTGTGTAACTATTGAACCGTTATACAGAGTGTGTTATTAAGGCGGCATTGATTAAGAATTAAGTACTTGTTTTTAAGCGACTTCCAAAAAAGGAGGAGGAGGTTATTCAATTCGTCGGGTATTTTTTTTTTTTATGTTTTTTACCTCAGATCTCGCTCATAAATAAACCGATTTGGAAATTTCTTTTTTTAAATGAAAGGGTATACTTTCAGATTGGTCCCATAGAAATTTCATCACAATCAGTTCAGTAGTTTGTCACTGAAGTCGGTTCTTCGCTTTTTTATAATCATGCCAATCCCGCTTTACAGTCTCATGTATGCATATACGTTGACCCAAAGAAAATTTCCATTACAGGTCTTAATATATTCTAACAAAGACGTCCAATGTGCACTCTTTACCCAGTACGGTACAGCACTTAAACTGTTGAAACAAAACTTGAGCTCCTTCAGAGCATTAGTACCTCTCATATTAATGTTGTAAAATGACACACATTGGCTGTAAGTCTGGTAAGCTCTCTAAGCCTGGAACTAAAAGAATTAGAACAAAAAAGACCACAAATTATAAATTGTGTTTGATAGGTCTTATTATCAGCGCTAAGCATGTGCGATTATTACCTACTGTGTTCCGGTTTGATGAGCATAATAAACCTAATGTCTCAAGGTCAGTGAAGTACAGGACTTTATTTCAAATTTCAGGAGTGACACTGGAATAGGGATGTCGACTCCATTTTTTTATGATGTTAATCAATTCGTTTTCTCAAGAGAATCAAATGTCTATATAAAAAAAACGGGAAATCGAACATAAGAAACCTCAAAAGTGAGAGTCAGAGTCGTGCGTATCTACTGAGAACTGAAACGCCCCG
Source organism: Crocallis elinguaria (assembly GCA_907269065.1). NCBI lineage: Eukaryota > Metazoa > Arthropoda > Insecta > Lepidoptera > Geometridae > Crocallis > Crocallis elinguaria. Next base: position 10,540,210 of record OU026076.1, read on the forward strand.
TACAAATTTGACAGACCATCTGACGTCACTTGTTCAACGCGGGCACGTAAAACTGTACTAAATAGATGTATTTTGTTGATTTTAGCCGTGAAAAATTGCGTTTAAGTTCGTAGTTGTCATAATTTTTTTATTCATTGAAATTTAAAGAATCTGACGGTATCAATTAAATTATTATCGGATGATAAAAAAAAATTGCAGAATTCGGGAAATTTTAGATGCAGTATCTTTGTGTTTTTTTTTGTTAATTTCATTTTTATTGTGTTAATGTGTATAGCGACAGTAATTAGGTATGTATTTTCTGTTTCATGCAACATCCCTATTGTTAAGGGCTGGCGTTACGCTTACTTATTCATTACCCAGTATTACAAAAAAGCAGTAGATTCAGTTTTATATTCGACTGCAAAACAACTGGGAATAATACACTATCAAAAATTGTTAATTAAAATTGTGTGTCAACTATAAATTGGATGCAAAACAGCTGTTAATTTTGTTCAAAACACTAATAAACTTGGTAATACTCGAATAATAATTTCCGGAACAGCTGCGGCAGTTTTGAACGTGACTACTTTGCTACGTCAAATTTATAGACCATCAACTTCGTTCGTGCACCTGCGGACTGCTAATAGGGATTCAAATTCAAATACCTTTTTAGCCACATGGGCTCTAGGAGAGTATTCATGAAAGTAATTGGTAGATACACAAGTATTGATATTCCAAAAAAGAATGTTTCTGGTGGTTTTAATCGGGTAGGATGGTGTTTAACACGAAGACGACTTTTATTAGCTGTTAAGGCTGGGCTCAAAGTGACTATTGCTCCGATACATACATGACTTTCACACCACCGCATATTTACCACGTCTTCTGAACAGAACACGCAGCGGTTGTGAAAAAAATTCCACCAAATTTGAGGACATGTGACACCCACCGAGACGCACTGGGCCCGCTTGGTCTCTCTGAGCTAAGGCTGGTGCCGGAGGTAGAGGAGTAATAGATTGATGATGATTATGATTTGTTTTTAACTTATAAGGAGTTATTACACAACTAAACTATAAAGAGAAACAAAATTACGCCTATTATAATGTTTAAAACTAAAAAAACTTTTAGTTCGCAAATTCAAGCAGTAATGTGTCGCATCATGTTGTTCTCCCCCCGTATACGGGCGCGTAAAATAATTTGACTTCAGTTTCTAACGTTGCTTGCCTCTCCTTTTACAAACTTTACTTGCACACCGGTTTATATCGCTGAGAAGACTGTTTTTAACTAAGTTTCCTTTTTATAATCCTTGCCTCGGACTTGCTTTAACTTTTACTTTTGGTTAAAAGAAAAAAATGCTGATAACGCAGTAAACCTATTACGACTACTGGTGCCAACTCTGGGCCGCAATTGAATTAAAGATACGGTTTAAAAATGACAATATTTCGTCGCTAAATGATCACTTTGAACATAGGAAAATCAACAATGGTTTATTTATGACCGCTATTGTTATAGGGGAGCATCATAGAAAAACGATTGTGCTTTATGCCGAAAGTGCCTTAAATCGCGATGAAACCATTGTCCCATTTAAACCAATTGTTTTGTATTTTTTTTCTATTTCATTACGAGACGAATTGATCGTTTTCCTGATAGTAAAGCATAACGCTGATCCATAACAATTGCAATGCCAACTTAATTTACTTTGCTAGATGGTAGGACTAACTCTTCTGCGAGTGTCCGTCTGGGCTGGTACCACCGCTTTTCTCGTGAAGTCTGCTTCCAAGTAGTAATGTACAAGCATCAAATAGTAATCAAGTGAAATTGCACTGGCTACTGTTTTGTACGAATTATTCCCCAACCCGAGTTAGCCCAGTAAGCACTGGGCTTATGAGACTTAATACCTAATGTCTCAGGCTAAAGAGCGCAATGCAGTGCCACACAGGCCTTTGTTTTTTAACTGAAGGACCACCTTCAGTTGTTATGGGCCGGAGTTATGCTTACCATCAGGCAAAAGACCAGCCCGTCTCTTGATCAAATAGTGATAAAAAATAACGATAATGAAAAAAGTTCAAAATATGTTAAATTAATGCTGTTATGGCGGTTATAGTTTTTATAGTATCTAATTAAAATATACCTAAAAAGAGTAGAAAAATAAAACTCAATTCAACAATCTCGTCTCTCTAAAAGCTCTCAGCCTCCAACTCTCCTCACGTGAAACAATTTGCTTCCTAATTCCAACATCGCTCTGCCACCTCTCTCGTCAACTCAACGTGTAATAAGATTAAAAAAGTAAGGCGTGGGTAGGGTTATCACGCTCGGAAAACCGGAACGTAAGGGAAAAACCCGGAATATTTCCGTGAAAATCCCTGTGCTTGGGCCGTCTTAAATGTAGGTAAGTAGAGTCTGTTCAGAAAGAGAGCCGTCGTGGCCAAATTGTGAACTAACGTTCCCATACATATTTCAACAATAATAATTAGGAGGTGGTTTCTTTCTGTCGGCATTTTAGGTCATCAACTCAAGAAAGAGTTACAGTTGTATTAGGATTAAAACAGAACAGACGCGCTATTGTTATTGCCAGCTGAACAAAAAAGGTAATTAGCACAGCAGCGCCCGCAAATCCCACGACGGGTCTCTTTCTGAACCGACTCTTAAGTATTTTATTTTGCTTAGTATTTTAGGGTAGCCTTGAACTGTGTTTAATTAGGTACAATACGTTTATATGCGAGTGTTTTTGTTTATTTATTTAAAAGTGGCGTTCTTGGAAACGCTTCTTAGTCTTATTTTGTTTATTCTACGCACTTTAGACAGAAAAATAACTTAGAAAATGCTAGATGTAAAATAATAGTAATTATTAAATTAATGATTATATTAAACGATGACTGTATTTTTTCAAATTGAATTGTAACCAATTTCAAAGTGTACCTAGCCAATCTAAAAAGAAGCACCAAAATCGTAGAACTCTGTAAAAAGGTTTGGCGTAGTTATTCATAGAAATATAAGGGTCGACTTGAGAAAGTCTTTTGTTTTTGTCGGATAAAAATGTTACCGCGAAGATTTTACAATTCTAGTAAATTATAATACTAACCATTCTTTAATAAATGTTATGTTCGCTAGCGTGCACGAGGCATTCGCAACAAAGTTTCAAAACATGACTTCACAACTTCACCCAAGAAGTCCGCGAGAACTTTGAATTAGGTTCCCCTACTTTACAAGACACAAAGGACATGCTTGACGCATATTACTACCATAAAATTAGTTGAATTTTTTACAAGATCACGAATTTTTTTTTTTGTTTCGTCGTTTGTTTTTAGACAATGCAATCTAGGTTACAAGACATCGAGTGCGATTATGCCAACCAAAACATGTTTAACGTCATTAAAGAATATTGATGACACTGGTTAAATGCTCAATCTAAGCAAAGCTCAAATTAAAAACTTTTTAGTTCTTAAATGAACTTCTTTATTTAGTCAAAAATATTGTTTACTATCTTCTGCCCGTAGTTCTACCCGCGCGGGGATTCCATCAGGAACCGTGATTTTTTCGAGATAAAAAGTTAGCTGTATTACTCTCTCTCTGGTTCTTTAACTATATCAATACAAAAATCACGCCGATCCTTTGCCCCGTTGCTGCGTAAATGAAAGAAATCCCAACAGACACACTTTCGCATTTATAAAATAGTGCGAGTTAACATTATTTGATATTTATTAACTCATTTCACACGTTATGAACGTGCTGACAAATTGGCGATGTAAAAACTTAGTCATAATGGCGTGGCCTTGACTAAATGCTAAAAACTTCTTACAGAAAAAAGAATCGTGGCAACCCTAACCGTGGTAGAAAATTGCCTGCTGAATTTACAGCTCACTTGTTTTAATCAAACGTTTCACATGAAGGGCGTGAAGATATGAGATGGTATCATAAAAGAGTGAGAAAAGTGTCGTACTGCGGAAACCATGATATCATGGAGTGTTCATGGGATCATGGGTTTGAGGAAAAGTTGAAACTTAATAACACTCTCTTTCTTTTAAATATAAAGCTTTTCGGTAGATAAACGCAAAGAAAATATAACACTACGCTAGAGGCTGTGGGAAAGCGGGTAATACCGCGGGCAGAAGCTAGATTTCTATACATAAAAATAAATAAAATTGAAGTGTCCTTGTGAAATGTCAAAATAACAGCTTTTTACTAAATGCATAAAAAAGTATAACTATGTATACGGAACTTATAACAAAAACACAATATTAAAAAATTTTGTCAGTCTATTTGTTCCGGCTATTTTATGAAACGGATGGACCGATTTTGACGGGATTTTTACTGGCAGATAGCCAATGTTATAAGGTAGAAGAATAAGGAAGAATATAGAAAGAAAGTGGTTGAAGGAATGAACATCACTAAAATACACGTTATTCCGCGTAACATAATACATACATACATACTAACCTTAGTAAATTACTGTAGCTCCGAGCAAATCTCTTGAACTCCAATCTGTGCTGGAGTAATTATACAATCTGAAGACGTGCCTATTCTGAAAATTACAGGGCAATCCTGTCACTAATCTGTGAAATAATAGATTGTCTAATCTTGGATGGTAATTATATATTACGCTTTGTACTAACGCTTGCAATTGAAAGTTGTGACAATAATTATTATTAATTTACTATAGGTACTTTTGCGATTAAAGTAGTGGTATTACCAGCAACGTGGAAATTACCATAGGAACCGTAGGTGGTTGAACTAACTCTTTTGATAGTCACACAAATATATACATCACAAAAATTTCGCTTCCATGCAACAGGATAGCCGCTTTGATAGTGTATTTCACTAATAGGAAGCTAAATAATTTCTTTTAAATATTTACAAAAACAATTATTAATTTATTTAATTTTTTATAAACTGCTATTTAGATATTGGCCTATACCACTTAGCCTGGCCTATTGGGGTAAGACTAACTCTTCTGCGAGTGTCTGCCTGGGTTATGAGATTTAATACCTAATATCTCAGGGCATCGAGCGCACTGCAGTGCCGTGCAGGCCTTTGTGTTTCAAAGTTCTAAATGGCACTGCAATTGTTATGGACCGGCGTTGTGATTACCATCAGGCAAACGACCAGCTCATTTAGTTATCAAATTGTGTAAAACAAAGCCTTAGGTACTACATTTTGACCTGAATTTACGCGTGCAAAGCCACGGGCAAAAGCTTTTGTTTGCTTCAGAAAACTTCTACTATTACGACGTCAAAAATCCAATAAACATAAAATGTAGATAAATCTTATAAAATCAAACAGCCTGAAATTTAAATCAAGCCAAAAACGGTAGACTCTCGTGTGATTCCTTCAAAGTTACCTATTCCTGGAAAACTTCTCTAAATAAAGTTAAAGTAATAAGCTGGGAAGGAATTCGGCACACCGCCAACCTCGAAAGGCTTTGAGTTAGTGCTTGTAATTTAAGACAAATTTAGGTTTGTTTTGAAAGCGACTAACAGTGAAGATCCTTATAAACACGGTAAGTAGTTGATTGGTTTTTGTTCTATTTTGGTAAGCACTTGCACGTGTTGTCAGCGTCGTCAAAACGGCACTGAGACGTGGTATTTTACTGTTGTCTTCATAAGCAGGCTCAAAGTTACGCAATTAGCTATGGTGAGGGTTAAGATCGAGGTTTCCCTGCGTGATCATATCCGGAATGAGGAGATCTGTAGAAGAACAAAAGTCACCGACATAGCTCTCAAAAATAGCAAGTAGAAATGGCAATGGAAGAAAGGTCCTCGTGTGTTCGAACGACTGTAGCTGAGCGGGAGCTGGTTCGACTTTCAATCTTACGCACTTGAATTCAAATCCCATCTCAGAAAAGTTCAATTAAAATAAGTGTTCATGTTGAAGATTTTAATATTAAACGTTCGTATGAAAAGCCGTGAGGTGTAAACACTCTTCAGTAGTACTATAAAAACGCTCATAAACAGTAAACTAGTTCATAAATCCGTAGTGTGAGAACAGAAAACACGTTTTGTTTTAACACCAAACAGTTCAGGGCTATAAAAGCGCACACCAATTAGTTTCACCAGTCGAACGTAAAAAAGTTTCATGAACATCGCGAAGTTTTCCAATTAAAACATAATTGCAGTGCCCAGTGCCCGGTTGCAGTGGCCAGATCGCGTAAGTTACTGACGTTATGGGTAAAGGAAGTGTAAGTTTTCGATTGTTGTTTTCAAGTTCTAAGTGTATAATCACTGTCTTGCTCTCCAAAACAAGACCACAAACTGAGCTAATTAGTATCTGGTATCTTTTACATAGCGTCCCAATATCTGGTATCTTACCTATATTGTGCTTGAATATTGTATCTATGTTATATATTATGTATTTATGCTATTCGATTAGCTAGTTCATAATTACAAGTGAAGCTATATATGTGTTTTTTTAAATTTCCGGCTGTAAAATCTATACTACTTCATAAATTAGAATGCAAATTTTTAAACTTTCGCGATTCGAAAACATTGGGAAGTGCTTCTTGTGAACTTAATCGCATCGTCGAGATAGTCAAAAACTAAACAAAATGCTATCGCTATTACGCCCTTCAAGTAAACAACATTTAGAATTTAGATAGAGCCTGCGGCGGCGTCTGGCTTGGTGGACCTTCGAACTTTCTTGTTTATTATTGTTATAGGAAAGGGTAAGATTTGATAAAGCGCTAACATTGTTAGTAAATATCTAAGGATTCTAAGGCCTACATATTTGCAGTGGTAATAAGGTGCTTGAGATTTCGGTCAATGCAAACTTAATCAGGTATTAGGCCTAACACCATGATATGGTTACATCACGGTGTTTTTACAAGCTTTTTGAACTTACCTTCTAGCAATTTAGGACAATTTCCGAAGAAAAGGAAATTGTAGGAAACGTGTAGGAAATATAATCCGACCCAATGAGAAAGACAAAGAGAATATAAACACATATAAACTAAGACATTAGGTATTATCACATATATTTATCTTCATCGCTCTTAAATAGTGAAGGAAAACATCATAAGGCAATCCGCATGTTCAAGAACCATAAAATTCGAGTACATGTTACACCTACCAAGCCGCACAGCAGGGAGAACGTAATATGGCTGATGATGATCAGGTATTAAGTCTCATATGCCAAGTATTTACACTAACTGATTTTCTCATCAAATCGGAACACAGCAAAGCTTGCACATTACTGCTAGGCAGCAGACTACACGAGCAAAGCGGTGGCACCCACTTTCGCAGATTAGTCCTACCACCGGTTTGTATAGCAGCAGACAGCTTGATTATTAACCCGTAAAATTAAAAAGTAATGCAACCTCTGGAAGTAGAAGTAGGTAACTAAAATTGCAAGATATAAATGTGAATTCAAATATAGGTATTAAAATTGCTTTAAAAAGTGACGAACCGTCTTCAGTGACTAATTACTGAACTGATTTTGATGAAATTTCTATGGGACCAATCTAAAGGTAGGTATATCCTTTCAAATAAAAAATGATTTTTCCAAATCGGTTTATAAATGACGGAAATCTGAGGTATGAGGAATACCCACCGAATTGATAACCTCCTCCTTTTTTGGAAGTCGGTTAAAAATGTTACAGTTACAAAATGCGAACTTTTCCTCAGAATTTACTTATGACTCTTGGCTGGCAATGTTAGAATTTCGCTCGCTTTCATAAGACTCGCCTCTTTGAGAATCAAAGACAAGTTAGACTGTATATAGACAAGTAGCCGTACAGTGGTATCATGTTTCAAAGCTTTGGCGTCGCCTGTTCAAGTCCTCTTTAAATTTTCACTCGTGATATTTTAAACAAATAATACCAACTTAATTAAGTAAATATATTATATTGGTATCGATTCTGTCATCTCATACCTAAACCTAATTTTACTTTCAATCTCTCTTTTTAAATGATAACGTGAGAAAGAGATGGAATATGTTATATACCTGTGAAATTAATCCACTTGCTTGTGTCTAATGTGCAGTCGAGTACAACAAAAACGTGTTTTTTATGCTCAATATTTTTGCGTTTGACTACCATCTCATTTGCTGGTAAATGACGATGCGTTCGACGATGGAGAACGCTTATCTAGAAGATCTATTCACTCGTTACTTGAAGAAACTTAGGTTATAGCGATAGGGAAACACAGACTCAAGCTAATATAGGCAATATCATGCCATTATAGGCTTAATAGGCTTCATTTTTATTGAAAGTTTGCATGGAAAACGAGTTCACCGTAGGCGAAACTGCGTGCCCGGCTAATCCTCACTTCCTATTACTATTTACCTATCTAAAAGGGAAACGCTGTCTGTTTTTGCGGTTATCACGCCGGATGAGTGGCCGGTTTGATTTTATACATCACATTATAATAGATAGATATTTTATTTATCCCTGAAATGTACCAACTTTGCGTATGACATGTAGGACGTAGGTATTGACTGGTAGAACTATAGTTTGTACATAGTTAAGTAGGTGTTATTAAAACGATGGCGTTCATTTTCATTGTCTTTTATTTCCTTTCTCTCTCACTCCTATTAATAATTCTATCACCTATCCCTGTCATACAGATTCTAAATTAGCTTACTCTTTCATACTCGTAGTTATTTCCCATCTAGCTATCTTTCTCACACTGACGTTACGTTCCATTCTTTGTTTCCTAATACTTTCACTCTATCGGACAAAGGTATTTTCCCTTCATTCCTTCTCTTTCTTACATCTAAAAGCATTTCACGTAATGCTAAATATAATGTTTACAGTACTATGTATAGCTAGCATACAGTTATCAACTGTAACTTAATGTTTCTTTAATTATTCTTTGTCCAAAGGTAGAACATCGCTTTATAAATAAGACTACCGATTATATATATAGGACTAACACTTCTGTGAGTGAGCTGAGCTCTTTTTTCGTGGCAAGAAGTAATGTGCTAGCATTTCTGTGTTCCGGTTTGATGAGCAAAGTCACCAGTGTAAATTACTGGCAAAGTACCAATAGCCAGTGTAATTGCTGGGCTTATGATACTTAATGCCTTAGGGTAAAGAGCGCACTGCAGTGCGCGCAGGACGCAGGTCTTTGTGTTTTTAATTCTGAGTGACATTGCTATGTGACAGTGTGAGATGTTATGTACCTAAGGGCGTTATATATAATATATCAGGCAAATGATCCGTTTAAAACAAATGCCGCGCAATGTATCCGTACATACTCACAAAATATAGAACAAGTCTTTAAAACAGAAAATATTAGAACAAACATACATTTCATGTTTCAAATTCAGCGGTATTTTCGCTGAAAGCGATTCCAAGAATACGCACTATTAAAATTTAATTTAATATCCAAACGACAATTAAATTTCCGCGCGTAAGATCTAATGAAACTAATTCTTGACTGGAATAGTAATTATTATAATATTATCAAAGTTCGCAACTAAACTGTCCCATCTATGAAACACGGATTTGCGAGTTAATGACGTCTGACGGCAGATGGCGCTAATTGGAGTTGTGTTTCATAATTCAGAATTATTACTGTAGATAGTTGGTGCTGTTTTGATGTTGGGATTTAGTATGGTAGGGTATTTTATAGTACGCGCCAAGCTAGCCAACCTTGAGGTACAAATCTGGCAGGCACAGGGCGGTTTATTCCAGGAATGTTCCAGAGCCAATTTACATTCTATTCTATTCAAGTAGGAACTGAATGACGCTTACTGTTGCCCACAGACCAAAAATGATAGAAATTTATTTTAATACTCATTCTTGGTCCCTAAAATATTTTTTTTTTATAATTGATTTGTGTACATTACACACGTGAAATTTACATTCATAACGTTATTGATTGATTATTCTTAATAGGTACTTAATACGAGTTGATATTTGTTCTGGAAAATGAAACCTTGCACGAAAAATAGGTTAACTGAAGCTGAAGCTGAGGGAATAAGCTAATCCTGACTTCGTGTACAGCGAAATGTTATCAGTACACACTACACATCCGTTTGATAGCAAAAATACATTTATGTATTTGTATATTATAGTTATCACGCCGGAAAGCGGCGGATTATCTATAATTTTGGTAGTCGATTTTATACACAAAATAACAAGGATAGGTATTTGTTTTTGTTACGGAAAAATTCCAACTTTTCCAAGTATACTACATCTATTTGATGGAATCAGGCGTTACTTTGGGGAAGTCCATTTTAAATAAGATTTTATATAATGTGGGTAATTTATAGTTTTAATTCCACGATAAAGAATGTCTAATGGCCTAAGCGCTATACTGAATTTAACCAAACGTAACGCGCGACGCTGGACAACGAAACATGGGTTAGTTTATTATAAAATAAAAAACTTTCTTGAGCTCGCAACGATTACTATAAAACCAAAATTTTGTATTATTTAGTTAGTTATAACCCTTGGTTGGAATATGTGAACCGCCTCTGGCTCGGCTGGAACTCACAACGCGGAATTCTAAGTTAGTCAATTTGTTAGTAAACTTTTTACTTACTCGCGTCGCTGGATTGCAATATCTACTACTACTTACATCTATTATTTTTGTCTAACTAGTAGTATATTATTAAGGGTTTTATTTTAACCGTCTGTTCTTCTACTTCTTCCATAAATTATGTAATTGCGTGTTTGGAAATTAATGAAGTCGGAGCCCGGCGTCACGCCGTTACTAAATATGTCTTTGAAATAAATAAACTCTAAATATACATTTTACAATTCCTGAGAATTATATGCTGAGGACGGTTAGGTGTAAAATGGTCTACCAGTAACGGATAATGACCACGTCAACCACTTATTGTCGAGTACCGTATCACATTGTTGAAAATTAAGTAGACCGAATTTTCTCCATCGTAGCTCGTAGCTCTACCTTTAGTATGGGTACTCACTTATAGGTGTCGCACGTAACGTATCTGATACTGTATCCTACACTACTGCGTCGTGCGAGACACAAGACTGGTTAAGTAAACCAAAGGAGACAAAGCTAATTGACCAACCTAATATGTATATTAAGAAACCTTAACTTGGAAGGTTATAAAGAAGTAAAAATTGATAGCAATGTTTTTTTTACTTTGGATTAGCTTTATTCTAGCGTTTAATCCAATACAGAAAAATACAGACAAAAATTAAAAAAAAAATATTAGCATCCTTAATTTGTTTGAACTCTTGATATAAAAAAAAATGTCAATGACAACGAAAACAAATGCCAAATTATTAAGCCAATCTGTCTATGGTTCCATCAAGCAAGCTGACGAAAACAAAGTTTTTAATGCTTATGGCAACATTTTGTTACTATAGTCTTCCTTGCGGCACTTTATCGTCGAAGCGTTATCGGATGATTATAAATAAAGGATTTATAACATATATGTACCATATACTCGTATACATATATATATAACAAGTGTAGGTACCTACACTAAACCTACGATAAGTATTTTTTTAACCGACGGCTCCGTAGCTAAGTTGGTAGTAACCCTGCCTGCAAAGCGAGGGGTCCCGGGTTCGATTCCCGGCCGGAGCAGATTTTGTGTAAACATAAAATTTGTTCTCGGGTCTTGGATGTTTGTGATGTGTATCTGTGTGTGTCCATGCCACCTGCGACACAGGGAATCCTAGTGCGGGGGTATGAGTGTAAGCGTTTATTTATTTATTTATTTATTTATTTAATAAGACCGTTAGTCTCATAAGCCCAGTCATTTCACTGATTCTGCTCAGTAATACCACAGAATAAATAATAGTGCAACTAATACTGGCACGTCATTGACTATTAACTGTTACTATTATTATACCTCTTCAGTACGTATTGAAGAGTTTTATCGAACTATTTATTTCAATAAAAGTCGACCTCAAACCTCCTTTGACCGCTTCACTCCATTTCTCATTCTTGGATTTGGCTGTCCACACCCAACTCAAAACCTTCGCTCTGTTAACTCCATATATCAAGAGAAACATTTGAAACATTATTATAGTCTGCGCGCATACTTGCGCGTGTTACTAGTAGATAGACCTAGGAACACACTCACTCACCATCTGAGGTATGAGCGCGTGTGACTGGTACTAATTAGTCACCGCCTGAGGTATGTGTGGTAACTTGAGGGGGGGGGTAGCTAGCCAGTTAACACTAGAACATGTCCTACCAAGCCTGCATCACAATGTTTTCCTTTACCGAAAATTCAAGCTCGCTGGATTTTAACTATCAACCTATACAACCAGCGACGTCATTACCACTGATCCATCGACGTCGCTTAGCAAATCCATATACAGGGTGAGTTTGAATTGGTATGTTATCCCGGAACGGTGATAAGGACCATTGTTGTCGACCATTTTGGAGAACCACCCTTGGAAAATTGTTACTCAAAATTAAAAAAACTAAAATCTAGTATTGGTATTGCGCGGCATTTTCTGTATTTTTTAAAGTATCTTCTAATCAGCATTATCATTTGACAAAGTTCAACTTATTTCAATTGAGTCAGCTGATCTAGGGCTGCCCGGAAGTTCTGTAGTAGAATTTTGACGTAAACCTAATATGTCTTTTCTTCAATGAAAAATTCCGAATATCAAAAACTCGCAAAACAAATGTTGTTGACCTCCAGGAGTAGATTGACCCCTTTCGGAATAACATACACATTTAAACTCAGACTGTATACTTGTATAGAGGCCGTAAACATAAAACTGAAAACATGTATAATACAGGCCCGGCCCTTGTCTTTAAGGTCACGTTGACCACTTACTATCGAGTGGGCCGGCAGCCAATATGGACCTTGAGGGTCTTAGCAATTTGCCGCTAAAGTATCTGATCGAATAAAAGTCACATGGAATATTGTAAATGTATTTTGGAAATAAAAGGCGGTATGGATTACATCTCTCATAGTGTAGTGTATGGGATGCCCTAGTTGGCATGAAGTGTTTACCCGACTGTAGCAATGTTGGGCTTATGAAACTTATACGTAATGTCTCAAGGTAAAGAGCAGATTGCAGTGCCGCGCAAGTATTTGTGTTTCAAAGTTCGAGGTGGCACTGCAGCTGTTATGGGCTGCCGTGATACTTATCAACAAACAAACGATCCGCTCGTCTCTTTGTACCCAATAATATATAACAAGTCGATATAACAAAAGTTATATAAAAAAACACGACTGCCCTAGCCAGTCACTCGGGATGATCCAAATCTGTTCAGTCATTTAAAAGTTATAGTTGAATAAATGAACTCACGTACTTTCATGAACCCTAAAAACATTACACTCCTTTTTGTGCAGTCGTGTAAAATGTAACGTATTTCAACAAAAATAGTGAGAAATAAATCATTCTCATCGTAAATAAATACAAATGCAGCACACAAGAGTAATCAGAGCTTTTAAATTCAATTTATTTAAAAGCTTTTAACTAGAGGTGTAGGATTCACTGCTCATTTATTATCATCGCAAAAACAAATAAAAGATAAAATACATAACGTTTTACTTAAACTTATTCAATTTATACTTAGACGAGATTCAGGTCTCTTCGATAAAGGCTTGCCTAGGGAGGATACCATCTGGATTATCGCTTGCGCGTATATTACCTAGTACTCCGCGCTTGCTGCAAAATTATGGTTATTTTGACACAAAACGTAAACATACTAAGCGTGTATGGCCGGCCTTAGGTTGAAACCGCAGACATCAGCTAGTATTATTATAAAAAGTATAGCTATAGGGGTCAACTTGAGAAAGGAGTCCTCCGTTTTGTCTTCGCTTAATAAATATTTAAAATAAGTTTAAATATCAGAGATATAAAATAACAGACTTTTGCAAATAACAAGAACAACCCATCAATTACTAAAAAATCCCGCCTGTGTAAAAAATATACCACATGTCACTTCCAAAATTAAAACGAATTTTATGACACCTCATTTGTTAAAATCCGTCAAACCGTTTAGGCTACAGAGCGTGCCAAAGAAATAAACATACATACATACACTCGAAACACATTACTCTTCTTTACTTCAACAGTCGGGTAAAGGAGAAGAGCTCATTTTAAACAATCAAATAAAACAGTCTAAAACTGCGTTAATATTGTTCATCATGTTCGTTTTTTAATATGGATTGAAATTTAATTGTTACTAAAAAAAAACAAATGGTAAAATGGCTTAAGACATTGCTTTTAAGATAACAACAACGTTGTTTGTATGTATATACATTTTTGTTAAAGAAATAAAAACATTTTGATTTTTTTTTGACCGCATTATAGCTTAACATCAGGTGAAATTACGGTCAAAGCAAGCCAATACACGAAAAACAAAACAGAGTTTTTTATATAAATAAACACTTTAACAATGAAAATGATAGAGCACAATTATTTAAGAAAATGTGTAAGCAAAAACTGAAAAAAAATTCAACCCATATTGCTGTTTAGTAAAAAATTGCGTTACATTGAAAACACAGTATTGCATTTACAACAAATAGCTCCACAATATCAACCCACAGCAACCGACAGATTTTTCGTTAAAATTCATTACTGAAAAATAACCTTTCATCTGCAGTTGACAAGAACCGATCTAACAGAATATATATCTTAAAGAGCTTCTCAAACCGTCGCTTAAAATCGACGTGATATTAAAAATTAAAAAAGTAAAAACTTACAGAAACAATTTCATAGGCCACACATCACTTTTTCACGTCACTTGTACACTTTTCCGTTTAAGCGGGCGTCCGTTCACGTCGCTTGCCCGCGTCTATCTGCCGCGCGACCTAATCTTACCTCGCGTCGCTGTGCAAGCTTGAATAATGGCAGGAGCGGTGTTGACTGGAAACTGTAGCATTTAAAGGAATAATGAAATAGTGAAACTTGGATGAATGAAGAAAAAAAGCTGCGTGGGGTGTGTGGTTGCGTGTCGTTGTATTACCTATTGTAAGAATAAAGGTAGAACATGGTGTGGTGCTGTGGTGCTACGCTATGACGTCAGCGAGTCAGTGCTACGCCGTAGTCGTCCCAGCGCTACGCAAGGGGAAGACGCGGGGAAGGACAGCATTCCTCATTGAACTACGATTGAAAATACACGTGTGTCGATTATTTACACCGAGTTGTCTCATTTCT
The DNA here is from genome assembly GCA_907269065.1 of Crocallis elinguaria. NCBI lineage: Eukaryota > Metazoa > Arthropoda > Insecta > Lepidoptera > Geometridae > Crocallis > Crocallis elinguaria. Next base: position 10,555,232 of record OU026076.1, read on the forward strand.
GGACCTAACACTATGTTGTATTATGTTGTTGTGCAAGGGCGAAGGATCACGTGTCACGGTTTAAATACAGTGTTTGGCAGGGAATATTTAGGTCACTTTAGTTATTAGGTCACTTTATAGTTAGGTAAACCGCAATTTCTTGGTAGTTATTTACAAGATGTGTCATTTTTCTGATTACATATAATGAACTAAAAATATTATTATGCACTGATCTTTAAAAAAAAAAGAAAATGTTGAGTATGACGCATGGACAACCTTCAACCTCGTCACTTAATCAAAATGAGATAGTTGAGTAGTAATATTATTTAGTTAATATTATTAGCTATTTTTGTTAAATAATTACTATATTCCTTTGGTTTTACGCGCAGTTTAAAGTTTTTTCATCAGGGAAAATGTTTATTTTTTCTGAGATTAAAACATTGGATTTGTGAGAGTAATTCGGAAGTTTTGGCGTAATTGAGGAACAAACAATGAAACGTCTAAAATTTCGCTTAGATGATTTATTTATTAATAATGTCAATAATAATTAAAATATATAAAAGAAACTTTTATGTTTCTAGACACTAGAACATCTACCATAATTCAAGTACTCGCCACAACAGTACACACGGCATTATACGGCTATGTCGTATTTTTCATTATACGACCCCTAATTTATGGAGGGGGTAGTTAGGGGGTTGTGTTTGTAATACAATAGAATGGTTGGAATACTGGCGGTGGAGAGCAGAACATCTGGGGGATTTCTAGCGCTATTCCTAGGTAACCTAGGTGCTAAAAGCTAAATCGGGAGCGTATCTTGAAGAAAATGTGGAAAACAATAGTTTTTTTCCTTGCCAGTAGTTTGCCTAATGGTAAGCATATACTTACCATACAATTGCAGAGCCACCTAGAACTTTGGAATTCGTCAAATGTTAGAAACCTAGTCTTATTTGGTCTCCAAGAAGTAATGTGCAAGCATTATTGTTTCAATTTGATGAGCAAAGTAGGTAATCAGTGAAATTACTGGGCTTATAAGACCTAACACCCAGTTTCCGAAGGTAACGACTACATTGCATTGTCATACAAGCATTTATGTCTCAAAGTTCTGAGTGGCACTACAATATATTTATTTACTAAGAAAAAATTATAGCGTCACCAGCTTCTGCCCGCGGTTTTCACCCGCGTTGCCACAGGAACCGAACATTTTTCCGGGATAAAAAGTAGCCTATGTTACTCTCCGGTCCCTAAATTATATCTATGCCAAAAAATGACGTCGATCCGTTGTTCCGTAGCTGCGTGAAAGAAGGACTAACCAACAAACCAATAAACCAACAAATCAACAAACGAACAAACGCACTTTCGCATTTATAATATTAGTTGGAAGGATTAGTATGATAATATTAGTAGGATATTAGGATTACAGCTATTTACAATTCTCAAGAGGTTTTTTATACTATTGGTTATATTTATTTATTGGTTATATTTTATTAGTTATATTTAGTTACTATTGGTTATGTATTTTATAATATTGGTTTTATAATAATAATTATTATAGGCTATCGTTATGCTTACCATCAAAACGACCCGCTGGTATCGTTAACCAATAGTATAAAAAAGCTCTGAGAAGAGTCCATTGGGTAGAATTTAACAGCTTCCATTCTATCGATGTAGGTACCTACCAGTAGATTTATTACTAACCGAATTACTGATATACTGCGCGGTGTGCTCCTAATAGTAACTATGTGAACACGGCACGAAATTAGTGGTAAAGGTAATTGGGAACTGTTACAAGTAATATTCGAACGCTTAGTTGATAAGCGTTTAGTTGTTAATGAGGTAGAAGCAGTACATTCTCTAAGAACCCTTCGTGGAAGAGTAATCAAAATTACTTTGATTTCTATTTCAAGAAGGGAAATCGATTGACTGCTCCATGGGCGATTTGGTGTGTAGCACAGAATAAGTAGTAGGTAACGGCACGGCCAGAGCAAATCTTGGATGTTTGTGTTTTGTATTTGTGTGTGTCCATCCCACCTGCAATACGGGGACTCAGCATGGGCATGAGTGTGTAAGCGTTTGTTTGTTTATAATCGATGTTCTGTAAGTTGGTATAGTAACTCTTGAGTCTGCAAAGCCCACTGTTGGAGTGCTCGCGGAATTCATAGTGACTCAAGTTGCCTCGTCTCAGAGCCTACACCATCGAGAATGGCAAGAAATTCGACGACGGAGTGGAAAGGCTTGCATAACGATGTTTTCTTCCACTCATTGATTCGAACCACTGACCTTCAACTACTGATCTACTGAGCACTATTTTGTGCTACCAATGAGCCATCGGCGTTTAAATAGTACAGATCTATTTACCAAAGCATCACAACACTTTGTTACTCTACTACCTACTTACACTACTTACTTCTACTAGTTACTAACTACTTACTAACTCCTTTGTTTATCGTAAATGTACCACTATTTTATCTGTTTAGATCTGTTTAGTTTTAATATAATATCTCACATTGTTTAGATGCACGCCCACATCCTTATTTTTCTACTTTGTGTGTATGATTGGTAGAAAATACTAATCAGCCCTCCTTTTGTACATTTATTTTGTGAAATAAAGTATTAAATAAATAAATAAACACTACCTAAACATCCTACACAGCAAAAAGAAAAACTGCGCAATTTCCATTTCGACTCTCAGACGTTCCACACGTCTGCGTGAGAATCCTCAAGGGAGCGAGTGCCTGAAGGGAACTATCCTAGACCCTTCATTATCCCTTCAAACCGTGCTCTCACCATTCCGCCTCGGCCTTGTTGCTAGCATTCTGAGATTATACTTTCTACTCAGGAATTTTTTACGCTGCAGAAATGAAAATAAAAATATATTTGTAAATAAACATAAACATAAACGCTTACACACTCATACCCCCGCACTAGGATTCCCTGTGTCGCAGGTGGCATGGACATACACAGATACACATCACAAACATCCAAGACCCGAGAACAAACTTTATGCTTGCACAAAATCTGCCCCGGCCGGGAATCGAACCCGGGACCCCTCGCCTTGCAGGCATTACTACCAACTTAGCTACGGAGCAAGAAAGAAAGCAGAAAGAAATAAAGATAGTGGATAAGTTGAGCCACGATTGTCTAGAATGGGATCCTTTTGATTCACATATTTTCAATGCGTATTTTACTTTACCGTAATGAGTTATACAAAACTTTTAGTAGTGTGTTAGTACTAATGCCGTTTTGGCATATTGTATACTAGCTTCTTCCCGCGGTTTTCACCCACGTTCCCACAGGGACCGTGCATTTTTCCGGGATAAAAACTAGTCTATGTTACTCTCCGGTCTATAAAATATATCTATGCCAAAAATCACATCAATGTGTTGCTCCATTATTGCGTGAAAGAAGGATAAACCAACAAACACACTTTCGTATTTATAACTTTAGAAGGAAATAGGATATAGGCATAATTATCATTTGGGCTATATTTTTCAGACTAATTTTTATTCAGAATAGGGCATATTATTTATTTGTTAAATAGATAATTGTCAATATCATAATCTACTGTAATCACCAAGACTATGAATTATCGCACAATCCCTCTGCATGAGGCAGACCTATGTCCAGCAGATAATGTTTTCCTTGGTAAATAAAATGTTGAAAAAACTTTTTAGCTGCTAACGGGATTCGAACTCATGACTTTCAGTTCTCTAGGTCGAAAAATTTCGAGATTTTTCGTCCATTTCTCAATGATTAATCATGCTGAACTTAAGAACAGACCTTTGGTTCTGAAAACAAACAAAAACGCTTATAAGTAAGCGTTTTTTGTTTGGTTGGTTTGGTGTAAAAAAAAACAATATTCGTTCTCTGGGTCAGACACTCTCGACAAAAAATCTAGCGATCGATTGGTTGAGCACTTCCCATATTTTAATCGTGGTCCAATTTTGAACAGACATTTGGTTCTGAAAACAGTAAAAAACTGTTTAAAAATATCTTTCGCATAATCTGAAACAACAATAAATTTCCAAATAGCACCGCTAACAACACCGAGGTCAGGTTTAAGCTTAACTCTATATTATAATAAAATTTAATTGAGAACTTTAGAAGCGATGCCTGTATCAAAATTAAAATTAATATAATTTAGCGTAAGCACAAACCCTTGTCCTGAAAATACAGGGTGACCATAATCCGCTGAAAGACCTAGCTGAATAACTCTGCGGGCAGCCTTAATTACAAACCAGGCCTTAATAGGACATTTCTTATTTAATTTATGCACAGCTGTAGAAAATGTCAAGCCTTGAAGATGACTTAGGCTTTTTGTGTTGATAGAGATAAGGTTGCTTCATTTTATGAAAAGCAAGACAAAAGAAGCGTTTGAACAGATGGTTTTTTACCCTTAATTGCGTTTGACTGCTATGTCGGATCAGCTGCCTTACCGGCTAATAAAATCGTCTTCATTTAGTACTCCAACCGGATTAAAGCCTGCTGTTGCTAGTCTTCGACCGACAGGAATTGTCTAGAGTTCTCGCTAGTTTTTGCTTTGGAACAACTTGTTACCTTTATATCGTTCACACAGACACAGATCACACACAGATGACACAGATAATCCTAGTGCAGGAGTATGACTGAGTCAGCGTTTATTATTTATATAAATTAATATTATTATCATTGTTCAACATACCTATACAAGTCAAAAAAGGAACAACATAATAAGCTCGTTTGCAGAGTCATTTTTATCTTTGACTAAAAAAAACTGCAACTTTTACTGCGCAGATTCTAAAACAAGCTTCTACAAAGTTACCTTAATTACTGCTTAGGGACGAAAATAGGACATATTCGCGCTCTCCACCAGAATTAGGGCACCACTGGGACACCTTGAATAATTTATTCACGGCTATGAAGAATTTTGCTGAGTTGGATGGCTTAGTTTTACTTCTGAGGTTTATTCAAGAAGACACAGTTGCTCTGTGTATTGTTTATTTAGTTTTTGCTCGACTTTTTTAGTGACTTCTAGTCGAAGATTAGCATACTCACAATCTTCGAACACATGATCAGGGAGAATTGAGATAAACAAACAAATTGAAATTAAAAAAGCTTTATTCATATAGGTCCCAATGGAGCACTCATGAAGGTTAAAATAAATGACTTTAACAGCGGGTCTCTGTAACGTTCGTCTACCCGAATCACAGACTAAAACTAATGCTGTCTCTATCAGAACATATAAACGATAACCGAATGCGAAAGAGATAAAGGGAAAATATTGTTTATATAGTGTAAGAATAAAGGTAGAGCATTGTACGCTGCTGGGTGCTACGCTATGACGTCATGAAGTCAGTGCTACGCCGTAGTCATCCCAGCGCTACGCTAGGGGAAGACGCGGGGAAGGACAGCAGTCCTCATTGAACTACGAGTGAAATAAACGTGTGTCGATTATTCAAACCGAGTTGTCTCATTTCTGGACCTAACATTACCATATACACAGTGGTAAGCAAAGGACACATTTGTGTATAGTCGTAATAAAACACCACTTCACATGTCTAGTTATTTCTATCCAATACCATCATAAACAATTTTCAAGTGTCATAATGTCACACCCAAAAATGCGGGTTTTTATGTAGCCGATAGAATTAAATTACCAGATTTGCGCCATTTTACCACCCGTTTTCACTTTACTTAATAATCCACGTTTTCCCTTCGCTGTCACAAAGATTATTTAAATGAAGCCACAGAGTTTTATTGCAAAAAAGTCAATTATATCCCGTTGCTAATTCTCAACACAATCCCTCCCTCATTGTTCTTTTTAATTCTCGAACGCTGGGTACACACGGATTTATATTTCGAGATTTATAGAAACTGATTCTCACATTGTAACGGGATACTTACCGTGATTATTATTGAGCGAGGATCACCCGGTATTTCGACGCTGTTGCAAGCATCATGTTCACGGGCACGGGGTGTATTCCCGTGAACATGATGCTTGCAACAGCGTCGAAATATCGGGTGCTTGCCGCTCAATAATAATCACGGTAAATATAAAATATCCCGTTACAATTTGTGAATGAGTAAATAACCGTGAAAGTTAAAAACAGTGTTTATAGGAACTATAATTCATAATCGATCTCATTCTTCTTCTATTCTTATTATACGAGTATAATAAGTTAAATGCAATAATAATACATAGTAATTATGTGGTAATTCATTTTTAGGTAGTACTTGTAGAGTACGCAGTAACGGAGCAACAGATCAACGTGATTTTTGGCATAGATATAGTTTATGGACTGGAGAGTAACATAGGCTACTTTTTATCCCGGAAAAATGCATGGTTCCTGTGGCATCGCGGGTAAAAACCGCGGGCAGAAGCTAGTACCTTGTATAATTGGGTACCCGATCTGCATTCGTATTCTTCACTTATAATTTGGAATACATTTTTCAGGGGCCAATCTCCTCGCAAAGTTCTCGATAAAGCTCTTTTTGTTAATTAACTTTGTTAATGACATAAGTTGGAAAGTGTTTCCTTCTGCTCTCTCGGGGCGCTGGGGGCGTATTACGTGTTTTGAGATGTTGCCCGCTTTTTGATTGAAATTAATCGATCTTCTTTTGTTTCGAGTTTTATTCCCGCCTCGTCTAATGTTGTTGTAGGTAATAGAAGGTCTAGCTGCGCCTTGCGGCTTTGGTGTCTGATTTTCCTACATTTTCTGATTTTTTTGTGGGTTGGTACCACCGCTTTGCTCGTGAAGTCAGTCGCCAAGCAGTAATATGCGAGCATTACCGTGTTCCGGTTTGATGAGTAGAGTAGCCAGTGAAATTACTGGGCTTATGAGACTTAATACCTAATGTCTCAGGGTAGCGGGCGCACTGCAGTGCCACGCGGCCTTTGTGCTTCAAAGTTCTGAGTGGCACTGCAATTGTTATGGGCCTGCGTTACGCTTATCATCAGGCAAACGATCAGCTCGTCTCGCTATACGATAACATAAAAAAATATATGGTATAAAAAAAGTACAACTTTTTCTCTAATAAGTACAACTGTCGGAACTCACTGATAAGTACATAGTGACAAATTTTCCACTTGAGAATGGTAGCTAGTCAGACGTCTACTAGAAAATGCGCTGTACTATGGTAACAATGTTTATCTTCGCCGAAAGCTGTAGCTCATTGTAAAGTTAGTAATAAGACCCCAAATAAAATAAAATAGTCACTCAAGTACTAGCTATACTAAGACTTACCTAAGTACGTACTTAATTCGCCACAGGTCAAGTGTCGTAACTCAGTCGCGTGTCGCGGAAGCCTTACGTTATCGGATTCCGAGACTAGACGGCAAATCGGTCACGAACGAATAGTTTTTTATACCTTAATCTGTTAAGGTTTTTATATTATCATGAAATAACGAGAAGAGCAGGACACACGCCTGATGGTAAGCGTTACGTGTGTCCTTAATTATTATGTGTTAAATTTGAATTTGAATATGTAATGCCCGGTTTCACCAACGACGAATAAGGCGACGCCTAAGTTACTCCTAATGTAAGCAAAGTCTTTACTATAAACGGTTACAATACTCATAAAGATTGAACAAATTTTTTTTGCCCTAGGCTACTCCTCAATATTTAAGCATCCGATTTAGGAATCTCCTAGGATTGGTGAAAACGAGCATTAGTTTCGCATGAAAGTACTTCAACTTGACGACACGATTGTAATGAATGAAAATATCGGGCATAATAATATGGGACGATTCCTATTTCCTACATAAAGAAAATATCTTAACATACGTCCTACTACTAACAAGTCGTAGGACTAACTCTTCTGCGAGTGTCCGTCTGGGTTGTTACCACCGCTTTGCTCGTGAAGTCTGCCGCCAAGCAGTACTGTGCAAGCATTACTGTGTTCCGGTTTGATGAGCAGAGTAGCCAGTGAAATTATGAGAGCTTATGATACTTAATACCTAATGTCTCAGGGTAATGAGCACACTGCTGTGCCGCGCAGGCCTTTGTGTTTCAAAGTTCTGAGTGGCACTGCAATTGTTATGGGCCGGCGTTATGCTTACCATCAGGCAAACGACCAACTCGTTACCAAATAACATAAAAAAACCATATTTTTATACTGTAAAAATAAGTGACATTAATAAAATATGTTTTATTTTCTCTTTTTCATTTGATCTAATTGTGTTTGAGGTGGATCAACACAATGATCTGGCAATTTCCGACTGACAATTCTGAGAGCTTTGATATTAGACTGTTACTAACAGGCAAATGAGAATTCAGCTTAAGGCGTTTAGCATGTGTAAAGCTCCCTATTTGAAGTAAAGCCATAATTATATAAAGAATAACAATTTCCAACAAGAACCTATCGGATACAGAGAGAGGGAGATAAATGTTAATAAAGTTTGTTAAGGCTCATACACTCATACATTTACCTGTAGTAAATGTATGGACCTACTTAGGTAAGTACAAACTTGTACATCCCAAAGTTTTAACAGGTTGCATTAACCATCCAGTTAAACCAACCTGCTATTAGCAAGGCAGGCTGCAGACAAGACAGCGTCCAATTAGCGCGTTTATTTGCGTTTCAACGCAAACTTCGTCTCCAAGTCATAAGTGTAAGCAAACTAATTCCAAGCGGGGATTTGACTTGCACTGTTTACATAAGTTATGGGAGTGACTTAGAAACAAAAGCTAAAATGGAGCACGACAATTTTATTACAGACTAGCTGCTGGCCGCGGTTTCCGCGCGGAGATATTGGATTTCATGCTTTTTATCTTTTGCGCGGAACCCTAATTCTTTTTCTAAAATAAAAGTAGCCTAAGTTACTCCTTGTAACATCAACTATCTGCCAGTGAAAGTCCCGTCAAAATCGGCCCAGACGTTTCGGAGATTACCCGGAACAAACAGACATACAGACAGACACAAATTTTTTAAAAATGGTTGTTTTGTTATAGGTATATACTTTCATATTCATTTGGTAAAAAGCTGTTATTTTGATATTACAAACAGAGACTTCAATTTTATTTATTTGTGTAGACTAGCGTCTGCCCGCGGCTTCACACGCGTGGAATCAAAATAAACCGACCAGCTCGTCTCATTACCTAATAACATAAAAAAAAATGCAGCTAATAGCAATAAGGGATATAATGTAGCTTCCAATTAGTGAAATAATGATTAGAATCGGACCGGCGGTTTCAGAGATTAGCAAAAACAAACAAAACAATACTTACATAATACTTTACTGCTTTATTATATTATAGTACAGGCTAGTAATTGTGCCCTCCTTATTTTCTTATTGGACCCTTTCCAACCGGGGACCTTACCGGCTAACAATCTTGTGTTCGTTTTCGACTCCAACCCGATTAAGAGCAGCGGTCGCTAGGTCTTCGGCTGGAAGGAATAGTCTAGAATTTTCGCTGGTTATCATTTTATAACGAACGTTATTAAAGAAACAAATTCTTAAAAAACGAAAAGAAGCGAAAACTCTAGACAACGCCTTCCACACGAAAACTAGTGACCGCTGGTTTTAATCGGTTTGAAATCGAAAATGAACACGAGATTGTTAGCCGGTAAGGCCCCTGAACACAGTATCGCACATTATTGCTTGGCGGCAACTACACAAGCAAAGCATGAGCAACGTGGGTAGTACCCACTGATAAGAAAGACACTAACAGAAAAGTTAGTTGTACCACCTTGTAAGAAACAGCCAACAGAGTGCCTATTCCCTTTTCAGTCCAAAGAAATGATAAAAACCCACAAGTTCTTACGAATTTAATTAAGGCGCTCAATAAAAACAATTGGAGTAAAATCCCCGTGAAACGGGAACGTTTTATCAACAATACAAAACAAATAACCAAGTCTATTTGTCTAAATGTTTGTACGTACTAAGTTAAAGTTCAAATGTAGGATGACTACGCTGTTTGCCATTCGACGACAGACGATTCTTCGATGTGACCTATTAGCTGACCATTGACATTTCAACTTGCTGATTTTTAAAGCTATAGGTACTTATCGATAACTTTCGTTCTCCTGTGGATGTCTCATTCTGGATTTTATCAGGCAGGGAAACCCCTTGTATGGACCTATCAATAGCTCGTAGCGCAACTTGCGAATGAGGCCAACCGTAAGAGACCACGCCAAAGTCATCACTGGCAACACACACTATAGTAGAAAACCCTTGTTTTCAGGTATTGTGGATGAAAAAGATAGGCCGAAGCTTCCCGAACGCTACCCAGCCGAGTTAGGGATACCGTTACATAGGTTATTTTGTTGACCGATGTGCCAGGCGAGTACTAAAAATACAATGCAAAAAGATTCGCCCATCATCGTCCTTTCTAAAACCGCTCTCATGGTCATTCTGAAAGAACTCATATAGAAATTCCGCGAAAAGATAAAAGCGACCCATCCCGAAAAACTTCACTCAAAGCAATTTAACTCACGTTATTGTATTGTTTCGGAATCTAAAGTATTTCAAATCGGTCATTTCAAAGCGAATCATGGCAGTTGGTGGAGTCCGTCCGACTGTAAGTAGCTGGTTCGTATCCTACAATGATCTTGCGCTTAGGAAAACATGACGCAACCATAGCATAGTGGTAGGGAATTTTCTAGAGCTCGCAGGGGTTGCTGCCATTCTGAATTTCAAAATCTGTCACCGAATACTTATCGGTTAGTTCCGGCAGCTGCTCTTGAGTTTATTTTTTATTTTTTATGCTATTTGTTAACGAGACGAGCTGGTCGTTTGCCTGATGGTAAGCCTAAAACCGGCCCATAACAATTGCAGTGCCCCTCAGAACTTCAAAACACAAAGGCCTGCGCGTCTTTGCAGTGCGCTCGTTACCCTGAGATATTAGGTATTAAATCTCAAAAGCCCAGTAATTTCACTGGCTACTCTGCTCATCAAACCGGAACACAGTAATGCTTGCACATTACTGCTTGGCGGCAGACTTCACGAGCAAAACGGTGGTAACAACCCAGACGGACACTAGCAGAAGAGTTGGTCCTACCACTAACAAAATGGTGAACATTATGGTGGAATAAATAAACTCACTACATACATACATGACGCTGAAAACATTGCACTCCTTTTTGGGCAGTGTAAAAAAAAAACAATACAAGAGGCTTATATTATGTCCTTTTTGCATCGATCCAATAAAGCCCCAGAACTTAGATTACAACGCAACTGAATCCCTTCTGATTGTCCCGAAATAATAATAATTTAATGGTATTCGTATGATATACTCCGATTTCATTTCATTTCATTTTAATAAATAAATTTTTGTCATTGTATCTTATCTGCGCCTCATACCTACACACTGTACCATGCACTTACACAACCTCACACACTCACACTCTCATATTTTATTACCCTTATAATAGTAATTCTAAGTGTAGCATCATTTATCAGTCACTGTTGTTCTCTATTTTATCAACCTGTTAATTCTAAACGGCCTCCCGCGATACAGGCCTGACCTAGTGCGGGGACCATCATAAAAATGTAACATTTTCTCTTTTTGTCAATAAAAATATTTGTATTTGTATTTGTAACTAAAGCTGCGCATTTACTTTTTAATTTCTTGTCGGACTATATTTTGTAATGGACAGAATATAGTCCAACAAGAACAATTTCTAAATTTCAACGTTCTGCAGTTAAAAGCTAATGGGCAGCAGAGTGGAACTTTGTCATAATAAACGTTAAGAGCTCCGCACCTGAGACGTCTGATGTTACGCAGTACGCTAACATAATTGTATATTTACTACTAGCTGCTGCCCGCGGTTCCACCCACGCGGAGATATTGGATTTCATGGTTACTTTTTTTTTGCGCGGAACCCTAATTCTTTTTCTAAAATAAAAGTAGCCTAAGTTACTCCTTGTAACATCAGCTATCTACCAGTGAAAGTCCGGTCAAAATCTGCCCAGCCGTTTCAGAGATTACGCGGCACAAACAGACAGAAACACAGACAAAATTAAAAAAAATGGTTGGTTTGTTATTCGTGCCGTATATACTTTCATATGCATTTAGTAAAAAGCTGTTATTTTGATATTACAAACAGAAACTTTAATTTTATTTATTTGTATAGAGTATAGATGTTACTTTACATAGCTTGATACATTAGACCATTATAATTTTATTTGAGCAATTATGAGGCAGCAAAAATTAAGTAATCTAATTGTTCACAAAACAGTCTTAAGTTTAATTAAACATTGCTATCTTTAATCTAATCTAGGTCTAATTATAATTTCTTACATTTTTTCTCACCACTAATTGGGGAGTGTGTCTGGGTACCACCAGCTTTGCTCGTGTAGTCTGCCACCAAGCAGTACTAATGTATAAGCATTACTGTGTGTGCAAGCATTTACTGTGTTCCAATGATCAAAGTAGTCAGTGAAATTACTGGGCAACGGAGAAACGGATCCACAACATTTTAGGATACAGATTATACATAGTTTATGAACCGGAGAGTAACATAGGCTACTTTTTATCCCGGAAAATGGGAACGCGGGAAAACTGCTGGCAGAAGCTAATAAATAAATAAATGCATATACTAATACTCCGCACTTGGATTCCCTGTGTCGCAGGTGCTATGGACACCCACACATACACATCACAAACATCCAAGATCCGAGAACAAACTTTATGCTTACAAAAAAACTGCCCAGGCCGGGAATCGAACCCGGGATCCTCGCTTTGCAGGCAGGGTAACTACTAACTTAGCTACGGAGCCGTCAAGCATACTGTTTTAAACGAGAAAGTGTGTTGGTTTGTCCTTCTATCAGCACCAACGGAGCAACGGATCGACGTGATTTTTTTTGCACTGATAGGTATAGCTAATAGACCGGAGAGTAGCATATACCACTTTTTACCCCGCAAAATGCACGGTTCCTATGGAACTCCTCGTGAGTGAAACCGCGTGCAGCAGTTAGTACTTGTATAAGTCCACGCCCTCCATATTCAATGTTGAAAACTTTGGCCTTGTTTTTTAGGTCCTGCTATGTTTAACAATGAGATGAGGCGTCGAAATTGATTAAACTTTTTCAATCATAACTGCCAGATATCGAAACAATTTTGATGTGACCTTATCCAACTTATATCTACCAAATAAACATTATAAGCCGTATTGGATATTAATTTTATATTATAGGTTGTTTTGATGTTTTATCTTCTATTGCTTATATACCAACTTACTCTTATACCAACAGGCGAGATGTAGCTCAACCTACACTTTATTAAATACTAGCGTCTGCCCGCAACTTCGCACGCATGCTATCAGAATAAAATGTAGCCTACAGTACTCAGGGATAATGTAGCTTCCTGTTAGTGAAAGAATTTTTAGCGGTAATAAAAAAACAAAAAAAACTTACAAACTTTAGGTAGGTACTGCTTTATAATATTAGTACAGGGGTACTAATACTTAGTACCCCTGGAGGGTACAGCTTTTTACCAAATGCATATGGAAGTATATACGGTACCTATAACAAAACAACCAGTTTTAAAATGTTTGTCTGTCTGTCTGTCTGTTTCTTCCGGGTAATCTCCGAAACGGCTACGCCGATTTTGCCCGGACTTTCACTGGCAGATATCTGATGTTACAAGGAATAACTTAGGCTACTTTTATTTTAGAAGAAGAATTAGGGTTCCGCGCAAAAAAATAAAAACCATGAAGTCCATTATCTCCACGCGGGTGAAACCGCGGGCAGCAGCTAGTACGTAATAAAAATGACGATTGTTCCGTACATACTGCGTTCTTGAATAAATTGTATTTCATCAGTATCCCGATATTAGTGGACGTGTGTTTTCTAAGGACCCGGGGATCTATAGCAATATAAAAACTAAACAGGTCGCAGTTGTATCAATAAAAGATTATATTCCATTTATCGGTAAACCGCAATCTTCATTTAATCATAATAGAATCCAGAATCTATTGCGAGCAATGATGCTGAAAAATAATTTCCTATTTCTTTTATACAAGAGCTTTTTTGTATACTTTTCCTCAATAGGAATTAAAACATTTATTATTCAATGACTCCGTGGCTAGGTTAATATGTACCCCGGATTCGATTCCGGGCTGAGGCAGATTTGGTGTGGTGAACATACATTTAGCGCTCGGGTCTTGGATGTTTGTGATGTGTATCTGTGTGTATCTATACCACCTGCGAAACAGGGAATCCTAGTGTATTGTATGATTGTGTATGCATTTATGTTTATTCTGGCTTTAGGCCACGGTATACCTAGACTATAAGGAAAAAAAATGCAATATCTTATCGCTGCTATCAGAATAATTGCCAAATGCATAATATTATGAAAGTATATACGGCACCTATAACAAAACAACCATTTTTTAATTTTTGGTCTGTCGGTTTGTTCCGGGTTATCTCCAAAACGACTGGACCGATTTTGACAGGACTTTCACTGTAAGATAGCTGATATTATAAGGAGTAACTTAGACTACTTTTATTTTAGAAAACGAATTAGGGTTCCGCGCAAAGAAATAAAAACCATAAAATCCAATATCTACGAGCGGGGAAACCGCGGGCAGCAGCTAGTAATGAATAAAAATAACATATCTAATGCTGTTTCTAAGACTAAGCATTTTTTACTAACCCCATAAAAATTAACTTCCAGACACAGACAATATTTCTGATAAACAGTACACAATATCCCCAACTTCCTGTGTACAACATAAACATGAGAGTTCACTTTCCTGTCTTCCCATATTAGCCCACTAGGGTTGGCACAAAGCGCCGACGACAAGTAATCTTCGCAACAGACAATGCCGGTCTAAACTTTCACCGCGTCCGATAAGTAGCGTTGCCACGTTTGATAGATAAGGAAGGACAATATTTTTATTTTATGGACAGGAAAGAGAATCCTGGGGAAAGTTTTGTTGACATTTATAAAACGTAATGTACTACAGTAAAAATAGACTCATTGAAACATCTTGAATCGGTAGTGAGTCAATTGATAATCCATATCTACAATGATCTTGAGGATCTGGTGAAAGAATTGAAAAAAAAACAATGTGATGCAACCATAATTTTTAGGCTCATTTTCCAATTTACTTAAAACCTTCCAAAGCAAAATCTATTGTTTTAGATTGCGCGAAAAAAATGTGTTAATTTTAATCGTATCCAAAACACGTTTTACAAAATTTACTGCATAGCAACAATCCTGCATATATAGGTACCTCTTAAACTATTTTTGCGATCTCCGTATGTCTGGTATTCAACAACGCGTATTGATAAAATTAGTTTTTATTTTATAACTTTATGATTTTAGCAACTAACTAGTTTTAAGGTAAGTAATTATTTTCTTATTTTTTTCATGGTTTTTCACGCCGTAAGATGCAATAATTGCTTGTCTTTCATTCTTACATGCAGACTGACAGTGACAGCGTTTCGGCTGTTGTCAGCGTCTTAATCAGATGACCCCTTCATGTAAAATTATATCGCCAATCACCCAAAGCCAATCACCTATCGGTGTGGTCCCGCAGTACTTGAGAGCTTATTAAGGTTAGCGTGTTCACTACTTACCTTCAATCACATTCGACAATCGTCGCTTAATATTTTGACCGATCGAAAATAAAAACAATAGTTTTTACATGGGCAGTGCGAGACGTAATTTACTTCAGTGAAAACTATGAAAAATAAAACATATTTTAAAGAAATCATGGCCTAATTAGCCCTGAATGCTTGATGATGAAAAATTATTAAAATGACATTAAACGTAATAAAATTTTAAGATGGCACTTATTCGCGAATACTTTCGGACCATATGCCAAGGATTGAACTCCTAAAGAGCATTGCGAAGGATCGCTGTTTCACAGAATTACTGTGCGAAAGAATGTCCATGAAATACCCGTAAGGGAAAAAAATATGGTGTTAAAGATCGACAGACATTAAAATTAAGCGAAGCTAACCTCAAACTCAGAGCTGACTCAAAACACATGGCTACCCTACCGATAAGCCCCCCTTATCTTTACCAACAGCCACAAAGTCCGCGCTGCTAATTTCATTTCTATTCCCACAGCCATAAAATCTATTTCTCCAGCGGCATAAAATAATTTTCTGGTCTTTGTAAGGCTATCAAAAGAATCTGAGCTTCTGTCTTGGATGGTTCTGAATCGTGGACTTGAACTTCAGTTTGTAAATCATTTTTACGGTGCATTTTGTTTCGAGTAACATCTTCGTTGTTATTTTTGTATGACTTAAGAAGTGCAAGGTTTCAACTTGTGTTTGTTTGCTGACCCAGTGGGCACTAGAAAATGCATATATAATGCTATTATATAACAAATTATATATAACTAGCTTCTGCCTGTGGTTTTCACCCGCGTTCCCACAGGAACCATGCATTTTTCCGGGATAAAACGTAACCTATGTTACCCTTCGGTCCATAAACTATATCTATGCCAAAAATCACGTCGATCCGTTGCTCCGTTACTGCGTGAAAGAAGGACAAACCAATAAACACTTTCGCATTTATAATAGGAAGTAGGATTAGTAGGATAGTAAGATAAATAGGATTGCTTTAAGATATCTCCTCTAACGAAAGTTTAAGTTAATTCTAACATTCAAGCTCCCGATCTTTAGATCACCGGCTACTGAGCCTGTACCGAAATTGCCGGTCTATTTCAATTGTTTATCCAAAGATTGATAATTGGTTTCGACCGCAAGTTTCCCAATTAGCGGTCTTCAGCTCTTAAGTCCACAGGATATGTCTGTGGTTTGCCTCAACCCTCCAATGGTTATCGATTTCATGACAGAAATTGCGATGGCACACGAATACACTTCACTTTGATAAACTATTGTTCTGCTTTAAATGTGGGATTTAATGGCACAATAAATAATCGGTGTGTCTTGAACTTTGAATTTTATAGTACCACACCAAAAAAAGTTGTGCCTCCTGCGGGTTGCGTAAAGTTCACTGTCCAATTTTCTGCCTGCCCTAGAAATCTCCCCAGTTGAGTTTCATGCCCTTTGTCTTGGTGGGGTTTGGAACGAGGTAACTAGAATCACTACAATTTACACGAGCACCCACCTCGGTCCCGCGAGACGTAGCTTTAGCTAGATTAGAGCCACCTCAAACGGACGTATTCCACCAGGTACTCTCCCAGTACCTAGCAACGGGTCAAGCCGAAGTTCTTATTGCGTGGTTCGCCCTAGACGGTGCCCTTCAGCTAGTCGCCTCATACAATTTTCTAGGGCTGAGCACAATCTGCGTTCTTACCGTTCGCGGTTCGGTGACACTGTAAAGGTAGCTAGAACAAAAGCAGTCATGAAAAAAACCTGGCTTAGAAACAGATTATAGTGATGTGTGAAGTGATCAATTGAGTGCTATGTACACACTTGTGTGCTCCCTACATTATTAACACATTCACAACCTAGTGAACACGGGTCCTTCCAAAATCCAATAAGAATATTTTCATTAATACCGATATCAAAATACAATATATCGCAATAACTCCGAATCACACTTGAACTTATTCCATCCGTAAAAACCTTTTGTACTCCTCAAATAAAATAAAAATTGTCGGTAGATTTACAGATAAATCTACCCGAATTTCAAAACGGCAATAAAATATAAAATTAACAACGCCGCCGATTATTGGATCGGATCAGATCGGATTGGATCACAATTTTGCTGACGGAAGATTTGCCCACTGTTTTTTTCTTCGTTGTGAATAGGCTCGCCTAGTATTAATCATTTTTTTAAATGATTAAATAAAAAATACTTAAATAGGAAATACAAACATTTATCTAGCGTCTTCTGTTGCTAACTAGATACGTCATAAATGACAATAAACCACCCAAAGATTGAGAGTAGAAAAAAATTTATTATAAACGCGCTCACACTCATACTCTTACCCTTGCACTAGACTTAATTGAGACTTAATATCTAATATATTAAGTCTAGTCTAAATCGCTTGCAGAACCGATAACCGATGGAGAAGAATGGTTCTCGAGTGGCGACCACGAACCGGAAGACGTCCTGTTAACGGCTCCTCACTAGGTGCTGGACCGACGACCTGGTCAAAACCGCGGGGAACCGTTCAGAGCAAGAAGCGAGTAGCCGATACAAGCGGCGTTGTATGGGGGAGGCCAATGTTCTGCAGTGGACGTCTTCCGGCTAATGACGATGATGACCTAATGTCCCAGAGTAACGAGCGCAATACAGTGCCCCGCAGGCCATTGTGTTTCAAAGTTCCTCGGGCAGCGGCACTGCAATTGTTTTGGGCCGGCGTCATGCTTACCATCACGCAAACGACCCGCTCGTTATTCAGTAGTAAAAAAGACTTTCGTGAGTCGCAGGTGACATTGACACACAGGTAAAAAAACACAAATATCCAAGACCCGTGAAAAACACACAGCTTGTCAAGTGACACGTGCTTGTGATGACACTTGCTCTGGATCAGAGGACCTATGTGACCGTGTATCACACATCGGGTTCAGTAGCTACAGGTCCAAATGGCCAGCAACCCTTACGGGTTTAATTTTAATTAAAACCTCAAATTTAATTTCGTTCCGCTACAGTCAAAACGGCGATTCTCTTCGGCAAATTGATTGCTAGCGATCTTTGGAGGCCATTAAATTTGATATCGGGTTAAATAGGCGCCTTTCATTCGTAACGTAACCGGGAACCGGTACGAGTTTCATTCAATTTGTTACATTAGCAGTGAATAACATTGCCGGGTAAAGGTAGGGCACCTTTTTATACTGCGTGGTGACGAGGCGAGCAGATCTTTTTCTTGGTGATGAGCGTAAAATGTACCGATAACAATTGCGATTTAGGTTTGAAAGGTTTTGTTAGTTGTTAGCATTAGAATCATTGTAAAAACTATTTTTTAAAAAGAATGCCGAGAAGAGTTTCTTGCCCTCCTTCTTGCTCGGCCTATACCAATTTTGAACGGGCACGGTGTGTTTCTGGAGGGTTCGTTGACGTTGAGCACGGATTGGGTCTGTTGGTGTCGTTGTCATTTATTATGTTCTGATAAAGACAGCATTTGTTAGTGGGAGGACTAACTCTTCTGCGAGTGTCCGTCTGGGTTGTTACCACCGCTTTGCTCGTGAAGTCTGCCGCCAAGCAGTAATGTGCAAGCATTACTGTGTTCCGGTTTGATGAGCAGAGTAGCCAGTGAAATTACTGGGCTTATGAGACTTAATACACCTAATGTCTCAGGGTAACGAGCACGCTGCAGTGCCGCGCAGGCCTTTGTTTTTCAAAGTTCTGGGTAGCACTGCAATTGTTATGGGCCGGCGTTATGCTTAACATCAGGCAAACGAGCTCGCCTCGTTACCAACTAACATAAAAAAAGCATCAGTTTTAGTCTGTGATTCGGGTAGACGAACGTTACAGAGGCCCGCTGTTAGAGTCATTTATTTAACTTTCGTTAGTGCTCCGTTGGGGCCTATATGAATAAAGCATTTTGAATTTGAATTTGGAACTCCAGAATTTACTCAATTGTTCATTCAGTGCAAGCTCAGGATACAATGAGAAAATAGCTTGCTGATCTGTATGTCTACCTAGAGATGGAATCGATTGTATATATTGGCTGTATGCAGAGTGTGATATTTGCAGTTAAATCGCGACGCAACGCGACGAACATGATTGTCTAGTTAACGCTATATTAAAAACATGCGCGATGATAGGACATGAACGTGGCGTTAGGGGCGCTGTACACTTTTTCATACAAAATCTGTGTAAATGCGGTCACAGTAGAACACGTTAATTTGTTGCAAAACTCACACTAGGCCCTTAGAGTGACCTCACTAAGTCTAAGATTATTTGTACCACCATTGCAGCCCAGCTGCGATCAGGGTTCAGCTTTACGAATCCCAAAAGTTAAGTACTCAGTATTCCCAAATAAAACCGCAAAGTCAGAACATCCCGGTATTCCCGGTATTCCGACATTGAAAATCATCGTTACATTTTAACGACACGTCACCGCCAGCCGACACGATATCGGAATCGGTGCCAATTTGATTGACGTACACTTCAAAACGTTTCGGGAAGCCGGGCGCTTTGTATTTTTGTGGGGAATGATTGGGAGATTTTATCGCGGACGTTTTTAATTAGTTTCCTTAAAAAGTAACGGTGATGAGTAGGTACCTAAATGTTTTTGCAAGAATTCGAGGCAGAATTGATTTTTCTTTTTGTATAATATTGTTACGAGCTATAGGGTAACGTTTGATAGAAAGAAGCCGTTAAACAAACAGTTACTTTATTGAATTCAAAAGGAATCACTTGCAACACTATTCACTACAAAAATCACTAGTATATCACTTTGTCACGGATATCACAATCACTAGTATTTCACTTAGTCACAGATATCACAATCACTAGTCGCCTTGAACTCACTCCGATGTGTATCGCTTGGTATCTCAATTGAAACTGTCTCTGGCCGCGTCTCGATCCGCTTATATATGTGCCGCAAATTGTGCTACCAAGTTCCCGAATGATCTAGTTCAAGGTCAAATATGGACATCTCTCTCTTACGCATACAACCGTCCCTTGTACACACATCGAGGACTTTCCAGATGGTAGTAGATTATGTCCATCTCGTTCTATCATGCGTCTAGCTATCTCTCTCTCGCATTATTCTAGAACATTCGGTTAGGTAATAGGTACAATTGTTCCTCTCTTTTGCGCATATAGCCATCCTGCTCACACTTTCTTCTGGAAGTTTTGAGAGACATGGTCGAGGCTAATCGTCTCTCTCTTTCACACGATAGGCTGTCCCTCTCACACACCTTCGAGAATGTTCCGCGGACCGGAGGGGTGTAACTTGGCCTGAAACGGCCTGAAAATGGGTTTTCAGGAAATGGTGCCATGTGATTACTCGTGTCCTGAAACGGACTGAAAACATGTTTCAGTCTGCTGAAAACGGCGTTAACTAGGAGTAATTTTTGATTAACTGATATGTGTTAGGCCTTCCTCCGAAACGACCCGAAAACATGTTTCAGCCTGCTGAAAACGCCTGTAAGTGTCCGAAAATTTAAAAAAATGTTTCTGCTAGTTTCCCTTTAACCCGTCTCCGTAACACTGCCCCCTCCTTAGACATGCTCGTCCCGAGCATCATTAGATCCATTGTAATGTGCCAATCGATTCACATGTACAATCTTAGGCTGGTTTCTGGCACTACCCATCTTCTTTATGCGATATGTTACGTCATTGATCTTCGTAATCACTGTGTAAGGACCATCCCAATCAGCTTGAAGTTTGGGAGATTTTCCTTTTCGTCTTACTGGATTATGAAGCCAGACTAGTGAACCTTCTTCAAAGTCTACATTATGCATTTTCCTGTTATAATGAGTTTCCGTTCTTTCATTCATTCTATTTACGTACGCAACAGGAACTCTGCGTGGCCGCTGATGTATCCGCATTTCTGTTCCAGGCTTAATTTTGTGTTTAACTATACCAGCCCTTCCTAAGTCTTCATCATTTGTGGCGAACATTTCGGAAAGTTGCCGTAATAGTTCCTTTGCTTTTGACAACTCTTTCGTTGATAAGGTCTCTTTAGATCCTTCGAGCCCTTCTTGGGCTACTATCCAAGGTTCGGAGTTGTCTACTTTTTCTACTACTTCTTGTTTGCCGCTGTCATGTGTCTGTGAGTTTCCTAAAACAACTGTTCTGTGGAAATCGTAAACACCTCCGGGCAAACTACCTTTAAGAAAAACTTTCTCTACGCCACATATGAAGACGCTGCTTTCCAAATCAATTTTGTAGTTATGGTTCTTCATGAAGTCCAAACCAATGATGCAGTCACTTACTATATCTGCAATAACAACTTTATGCCGGTAGAAGCTATCACCAACTTTGAAAGTAACGACACCTTCTCCTCGGACGGTTATGTGTTGGCCATTAGCTGTCAGGAGCTGAATATTGCAACGTGAAGGTGAATATCTCTCAGAAAAACCCTTCAGAAGCTGGTAGCTGATTACCGTGCGTGAAGCTCCAGTATCCAAGTTTAACTCACATTTAATCCCGTTGACTTCCCCGTCAATGACTAACGTATTCCCGTCTTGAGTCTGAGAGATCATCACTTTTGGCACCTTCTTCACACTATCGGACAGCATCCGCCCGGCAGTCCTGGCGTAATCCTTTCCTTGACGCTGTTCTGCGGAAGCGCCCGTTAATACATCAGCTGCCCCCAAATCACTGCGTCGAATCTCCACATCTCTCCTTGAATCTCGCTTAGGGCATGAAAATCTCATATGCCCTATTTCACCACACGCGTAACATGTGGGTCCGCCTCTAGGTTTTACTTTATTGTCTGTTACCACTCGAGCGCAGTAGGATCGAGGATCTCTACGAACTGTCTCTACTTTCAATGCGTGGGCTAGAGCATCCTTTAACATCTTGTGGTGACCAAGGCTTACAGTTGTCCTGACTTCCCGATCTCTAATCCCATCTACAAATGCTTGCACTAGCATGCTGTCAACCAGAGATGGTAAGGATAAATAAGCCTTTCTAACCAGTTTTTCAATTTCGAGGCTCCATTGTTGCAGGCTCTCACTAGCTAGCTGCACTCTGTCCTTTAATTGCGCCCTGTAAACGTGCTCCAGGTGTGAGTCACCATAACGACACTCTAGGGCATTCCAGAGTCGATCAAAAGTCACCTCTCCCGCCATGGTCTCCAATACGGACAAGGCTTGATCCCGCAGCCCTAACATAAGGGCAGTTACAGCCTGTTCATCGGTCCAACCGTTCGCCTTTGATACGGTCTCAAACTGAAGTTTATAAGCTCCCCAGGAAGAAGTACCGTCGAATGGAGGTGCTTTTAGTTTACCTGCTGGAGCACTAGATGTCACTACTCCATTAATTTTCAAAGATTTTACCTCCTTTTCTATTCCAAGTATTTGCTTGTCGTGCTTGGAAACTCTGTCATCGAGGTTCTCCACTTCTAATTTCAATTTCTCTACTTTTTCCTTGAATTGAACGCCTATCACCTCCAAGTGTTCCTCGATACGGTGCGTCTGCTCCTCTTGACGGCGAGCTTGTTCCTCCAACAGACCACGAGCTTGTTCTTCCAACAGACTACGTGCCTGTTCCTCTTGACGGCGAGCCTGTTCCTCCAATAGACCACGTGTCTGTTCCTCTCGACGGCGAGCCTGCTCCTCTTGACGGCGAGCCTGTTCCTCTTGACGGCGAGCCTGTTCCTCCAATAGACCACGTGTCTGCTCCTCTTGACGGCGAGCCTGTTCCTCCATCAGACCACGTGTCTGCTCCTCTTGACGGCGAGCCTGTTCCTCCATCATCCGTTGCAAAGTCAGCAATAGGTTGGAGGGATCCTGGTGTTCGCCCATGGTGCGGTTGGCATCAAAACTTTGACGACGAGCGGCGTCACGAGCTGCTTGTGCACGCGTCTGTATCCCTGGTGTTTCTCCTCCAGACTCCTCTTGATCGTCCCTCGGTGTTATAGGCATCTTTCTATCCCGCTTCTGACACCAAAATGTTACGAGCTATAGGGTAACGTTTGATAGAAAGAAGCCGTTAAACAAACAGTTACTTTATTGAATTCAAAAGGAATCACTTGCAACACTATTCACTACAAAAATCACTAGTATATCACTTTGTCACGGATATCACAATCACTAGTATTTCACTTAGTCACAGATATCACAATCACTAGTCGCCTTGAACTCACTCCGATGTGTATCGCTTGGTATCTCAATTGAAACTGTCTCTGGCCGCGTCTCGATCCGCTTATATATGTGCCGCAAATTGTGCTACCAAGTTCCCGAATGATCTAGTTCAAGGTCAAATATGGACATCTCTCTCTTACGCATACAACCGTCCCTTGTACACACATCGAGGACTTTCCAGATGGTAGTAGATTATGTCCATCTCGTTCTATCATGCGTCTAGCTATCTCTCTCTCGCATTATTCTAGAACATTCGGTTAGGTAATAGGTACAATTGTTCCTCTCTTTTGCGCATATAGCCATCCTGCTCACACTTTCTTCTGGAAGTTTTGAGAGACATGGTCGAGGCTAATCGTCTCTCTCTTTCACACGATAGGCTGTCCCTCTCACACACCTTCGAGAATGTTCCGCGGACCGGAGGGGTGTAACTTGGCCTGAAACGGCCTGAAAATGGGTTTTCAGGAAATGGTGCCATGTGATTACTCGTGTCCTGAAACGGACTGAAAACATGTTTCAGTCTGCTGAAAACGGCGTTAACTAGGAGTAATTTTTGATTAACTGATATGTGTTAGGCCTTCCTCCGAAACGACCCGAAAACATGTTTCAGCCTGCTGAAAACGCCTGTAAGTGTCCGAAAATTTAAAAAAATGTTTCTGCTAGTTTCCCTTTAACCCGTCTCCGTAACAATATGCCTGTCTATAACCATTGTGGTGCAATTAATAACTTTTTAAATATATTCTGAAGGCTTCAAGTTTGACCGCATCACACCTGACGGTAAGAGACGATGCAGTCGACGATGTAGCACTTTTACCTAGAAGATACGTGTTCACTCTCCTTTTGAAGAATTTACATATGTATGCAAAATTTCGGGTTTTGACTCCGGAAAGTGGACCAAATTCACTTCGCAAGATTTGACTCATGCTAACAAGCGATTTAAATAAAAGCTTGTAAAAAGGTTGCTTCATATCCATAATAGCTAAACATTTCAAACACAACTAATAAACAGACTATCATTCAGCACCCATTGTTACAGATAACCTACTAAACCATTTTCAATGAAGTAAAGTTTATACAAAACGTCAAAAAGTTATTTTAACCCATCTCCATCCATCTACATCACAGTAGGTACTACAGTCTGATGGCAGTATGAGATGTTCCTATATACAAGTAGTGAGAACAATTTGAAAAATAATTGTTTTGTTATTATAGGTATACCGTATACACTTTTATATGCATTTAGTAAAAAGCTGTTATTTTGATATTACAAAAAGACACTTCAATTTTATTTATTTGTTAAGATTTATTTTTATTTATCCCGTGATTTAAAGGAAAAATCATCCATTTCATTTCAAATTGTCAATTTTTTTAACACTTTTCCCTTACTGTTTCTACTTATGTGTTTTGTTTTAAAGCAAAAATAATATGCGCTCCTTGTTATTGTTCGCCGAGTAACGCTGATCAAATGTAATATGTATGAGCCAGTCATATCGGAATGTTGGTTCGTCTGTCACTAGAATGACACACTTTAGTGTATGTATATACAGGCAACAAAAATAGTAGCAGAATATTTTGGTTCTTAAATTCAGAAATAATCTATACAAATAAATAAAATAAAAGTGTCATGTGTCATCAAACAGCCTTTTACTAAATGTAATTGAAAGTATATTCGGTATCAATAACAAAAAAAAAACAATTTTTAAATATAAAATGTTTTCTATCTGTCTGTCTGTTTGTTCCGGCTAATCTCCAAAATGGCTGGACCGATTTCGTTTGACAAGACTTTCACTGGCAGACAGCAGCTGATATTATAAGGAGTAACTCAGGCTAAATGGGCGTAGCCGCGGGGCTCAGTTAACCAATACCAAATGCGAAAGAGTGTGTGTTGGTTTGTCCTTCATTCACGCAGTAAGGGAGCTATGGATTGACGTGATCTTTTGCATACATGTATTAATTTACACTTACACACTCATACCCCCGCACTAGGATTCCCTGTGTCGCAGGTGGCATGGACACACACAGACACATCACAAACATCCAAGACCCGAGAACAAACTTTATGCTAACACAAAATCTGCCCTGGTCGGGAATCGAACCCGGGACCCCTCGCTTTGTAGGCAGGGTTACTACCAACTTAGCTACGGAGCCGTCAATACATGTATTAATGGGCTGGAAAGTACTTTTGTTCCTGAAAAAATACACTGTTTCTATATAATAGGTATCCTCAATCAAGTGAAACAGCGGGAGCCAGCTAGTTTAACATGAAAACAAAATTAAAGAATCTTACGTACTACTCAAAGGCGGTATTAAAGGTCTTATAACGTAAATAAATTAGGTTTCCTTTGAGTATATTTTATTCCCTAACAACTTAAATCATTGTAATTTAATAATTGCGACTGTAATTTTATATTTATTTTGGATAAGTTTTTTTAACTTCTTAGTAACGAAATGAGCGGGTCGTTTGTCTGATGGTAGGTGACATTTGAGTTTGCGCATCTGTGGTCGCGTGTGTTGGCTGGTCACTAGCGCAGCCCCTGCCGTACTGGGCTTATGAGACTTAATACCTAATGTCTCAGGGTAACGAGCGCATTGCAGTGCCGCGCAGGCCTTTGTGTTTCAAAGTTCTGGGTGGCACTGCAATTGTTGTGGGCCGGCGTTATGCTTACCATCAGGCAAACGTCCAGCTCGTCTCGTTACCAAATAACATAAAAAAAAAACTGAAGTTGTAAATCCGTTTTGATGTGATTGAAAGACAAACATATAAACATTGAATAGGAAGTAGTTTCTCGATGCATAAAAACCTTCGTATTCATAAAATTATTGAGTTAGGCTATAATGCACTTGTTGTCAAGTGACGCCATGGTTAGTAATATAGCACGTTTATTTTGAATGAAACACGGCCTACGTGGAACTGCAGTGCGCTTGTTATACCCTGAGATATTAGGTATTAAGTACCTTAAGCACAGTAAGTTCATTTAAGTGACTGTACATAGTTCTATATAGAACGTATTGTCATATATGCATATGACACTACAACTTTGCTCATGATACCGGAAAACAGCAACGTTTGCACACTACTACTTGGCGGCAGACTTCACGAGCAAAGCGGTGGACCCATCCAGACGGACACACGCAGAATAAACTCCCAAAAATATTTAAGGGGCTTTTATCGTATAACGATTGTTCGATATCCACAGGTTGCTATTAATTATAATCTATCTATACACTATACAATACAACTAAATAAAATTGAAGTGTCTGTTTTAATGTCAAATAAAAGCTTTTTACTAAATGCATATGAAAGTATATACGGGACTTACACCAAAACAACCATTTTTAAATTTTTGTCTGTCTGTCTGTTTGTTCCGGGTAATCTCCGAAACGGCTGGGCCGATTTTGACCGGACTTTCACTGGCAGATAGCTGATGTTACAAGGAGTAACATAGGCTACTTTTATTTTGGAAAAAGATTTGGGTTCCGCGCAAAAAATTAATAACCATGAAATCCCATATCTCCGCGCGGGTGAAACCGCGGGACAGCAGCTAGTTATAAATAAGATTAATTGATTTCATTTACCTTATATCATAGACGGGGAACTAATAAAACTTCTTTGTAACTTTTACTAAGTTAAATAGAGAGGCGAACTGCTTTGACATCTGTTGGCGTAGCAGGTCAGTGACCCTTAAAGGGTCTGTAAAGCTAGCAAACTTAAGACAGTGGTGTCAGCAAAACGTGAGTCGAGGGGAGCTACGTGATAAGTAGTTGCTTCTTAGGTTGATATTTCAGTGTTGTGAATAATATAATAGTGGCACGGTCACCATTTTTCGTTTCAGAAATTGTCCAAATAATAACAAACTTGGTTCAAATTAAAATTAGGTATACCTAGATTGTAAGTTGGGAGTTTAGAAACGTGTTTTTGAGAGTAGCTCTGAGGGGCAAGTGGCTGAGACGCGGTGTCTTCTTCGGAGGGTCGAGCTGGATTTATCGCGTGATGTGTGGCTTCCATCATTGGTCATTTTCAAAAATACCGCGACTTGGTTCTGTGTGCTTGATGCTTGTCGGCGTGTTTTGGTTGCTGTACTATTCTAGATTTAGCACATTACCTGTCGAGTATTAAAAGGCAATAAAACCAATTTACAAATTGTAGATATGCGCGGATGCTTCGGGTTCAGATATTCCCGAAACGGATTTCGCCGTCTCAAGTATCCTGTCGTCTAGCATTTTCCGAGATTACCGAAGCCACAAAGCCACAAGTTGCATTAAGAGCGGCCATATAACTTCCCACCATCCGTCCCTAGGAGCATATACAACAACAATGAGGACTAGGTCAATCAATGTTAATGTATATGCCTTTTTTTTGTATAGATCTAGGTTCTCTCCTTATGCCCATATGAGCAAGAAAGCTGTCTCATTTTGGCGAGGTCTCAGTGGCATTGGACTTATTATGCCAATGCTTATACCGAAAGCTATACTTTCACCTAAAATAAAACTATAAGAAGTTTTTTTCCAATCGGACCTTTCATCCACCAAAATCTAACAACCAAATCATTGTAAAACAGACTAAAGATTCCTAACTTTGAAACGACAAGTCAAAATTCGATCCGCTTCCTTAACATCTGCTTAAACGTCTAGCACGGGTCAGTACCCTTCAAAGGGCCTGCAAAGCCTACCAACTCGACCGCGTCAGCAAAACGTGCGTCGGCCGAGGAACGTGACAAGAACTACTGACGTCAGTACTCCCGAGTACTCCTTGTCGATGTCCTCTCCGAGACCTAATTTAGAGCTTCTTTAGTGCAAGGACTCTTTGGAACGCTAAATCAGAAGTGGGCTTTTGATATCGGTGAAACAACGATAGTGTCTGTATACGGGATGTTTCAAGAACTAGGTTGTTGACACTTGATATCTTTTGCTCGGCTTTATTATCACTTCAAAACGGACGGAGCAAAGAGAGATTATTGGGTATGTGAAGGCCATGACATAGACTGTTCAAGATATATAGATAGTTCTAAGGCGATCATTTTTGGATCAGTCGAGTATTTAAATCCAATTGAACTTAAGGTTTATATAAAAAAATCTTGATGCTAGTATTTTCTTATGTTTTCGCGATTATTCCACATTGAATTAAACAACTTAACTGTTTCTATCGCGTATATTTACATTATTTTTAATTTTACAGAAAATCAGGATTTTTATCCCTGGATTTGGATGAATAAGTAGTCAACATAGTTTGTTGTATTTCTACTCTTAAACGTTATATTGCTGTAGTAGCGTAGTAAATAAAAAACGACTACGCGTTCGTAAAACTGTATTATCAAAAAAAAAACAGCTAACCGACGTGGACACCATTACAAAATCAAACAAGAATCGCTCCATCAATGGAATCGAACGAAAAAAAATACACGACGTTTTCCGTGTAAAATACACGAAAAAAAAACATATCCGTGGTTCTCACGTGAAACCTAAAAATAACTGAAATTTCAATTAAAGCGATACAATCAATCCTGAAAGTTTTACGGGGCACGTTTTCAGTCTACATGTATCTTTTTTTTGTAAAATAAAATTGATTTGGAGGATTGGGATGGTGAAAATAGCTAGGTTTATATTTATGCGTGTATAGTGGAGACTTACTTGTGGAGACTTTTAAATGGCTGTTGTATTTTTTAGTTTAAGATTTATTTTATTATTGTATAGTCGATAGTCTTCCCAAAACATAATAAATAAAAATAAAAATAAATAAATAGCAGAAAATATATATAGCTATAATAATACCTGTCCCGCATGGTCTTCCTTCTCTTTTACGTCCACGCAAACGAATGTTATTGGCTCGGGGTAGCGCCTTAATTCAAGAGCGAGTGTGGCCGAGCGGGATCACGTGCGACTTTCAATCCGACGCACCATGGTTCGCATCTCGGCTCGACCCCGCACCTATGACTTATATAAAGTATCACTGCAAAGGAAAACATCGTGAGGAAACTCACATGTTCAAGAACCACAAAAATCGAAGACATATGACAACCACCAATCGCACTGGGCCCGCGTGGTGGATTATGTCCCATACTCTCTGAGAGAAGGCTGGTATGCCAGCAGTAGAGGAACGTAATAAGGCTTACGATGATATTTTAGTAACATTTTTGTGCAACAGTGCTGATGGCTCAGTAATAGTGTCTTCGACCGATCGATTGGCGAGTTAATAAAGGTTTGGATCCCGACCCTTTCTGGTTGTTTCGGCAACCGACGCCGCAACCCTTCTGTGCTATAGAACTCCATCGACTTATTATCTACACCACAGATACTAGGTGGTAGGACTAACTTTTCTGCGAGTCCGTCTCGGTGGGTACCTACCACCGGTTTGCTCGGGTAGTCTGCTATCAAACAGTAATGTGCAAGCATTACTGTGCTCCAGTTTGATGAGCACTTTGCTCATCAGTGAAATTACTGGGCTTATGAGAATTAAAACCTAATGTCTCAGGGTAACGAGTGCAATGCACTGTCGCAGAGGCCTTTGTGTTTCAATTTTCTGAGCGGCACTGCAATTGTTATGGGCCAAAGCTATGCTTACCATCAAGTAAAGGACACGCTCGGCTCATTATCCAATAGTAAAAAAAAATAAGCCGGTGATGGAGCTGACTATATACTTTTTCAGGACTATTTTTTCTTTTCTTTCTTTTTTCTTTTCAATTTCACCCGCATGGATATGGATCCCATAGGAACCGTGCATTTCCAGGATAAAAAGTACTCCATTAATCTCCAGCCCATAAACTATTTCCATGCAAAAAAGCACGTCAATTCGTTGCTCCGTTACTGCGTGACAAAGCAAACACTTTTAGTACGTATCACATTACATTTATTTACATGGCAAATATTCCGTTAATTGTGATTTCGTCCGTAGATTCTTCGTAGAAGCTTTCACAAAACTTAAACTAATTTATTACGCCATCTTTTATTATTTATTTGACCATCCCCTCGATCGTCAAGTTCTGCGGAATCCAATTACCAAAAGCGGGTCCGTAATTATATCAGGCGGAGGTCATGTTTCAATTAACTAATAAATCGTTCCCGTTTGATGACCTTCATAAAGTTCAAGTTACTGTTCTTCGTTAAAATTGCCAGTAATTTCTGATGATGGCTCATTGTCTTCGAGTGTTTGAAATTCGGGGATATAGTGTTGTTTTACGCGTTTTTAGTCATTGTTTGATCAATTGTTTTAATACTTTTGGTAACAAGACGAGCAGGTCGTTATTCTAATGGTGAGCATGACACCAGCTTATAACAATTGCAGTGCCACAGAGAACTAAAACACGAGACGAGATTCGAACTATGGTGCGTCGGATTGAAAGTCGCACAAGTTACACAAACGCTAACATTAAGATTAAACAATTAAAATGTTCGTCGCGTCTACTTAGCACGTTTTACTTTGTGCGACTTGTCGCGCGTGTGATGCCGTGGATACCGACGCGAGCACCTGCCGTTCTTTACGTACTGCCTACACCAAGTAACCTAGGGCTAATTCCTCTGCGAGTATTTGTCTGGGTAGGTACCACCGTTTTGCGCATGTAGTCTTCCACCACGCAGTAACGTGCAAGCGTTCCGGTTTAGTAAGCAGAGTAGTCACTGAAATTACTAGGCTTATGAGACTTAATACCTAATGTCTCAAGGTAACGATCGCAATGCAGTGCCCGCAGGCTTTTGTGTTTCAAAGTTCCGAGTGGCACTGCGATTTTATAGACTGTTATAGTCATCAGACATAGTACTCGTATAAAAACTGCTTTTCCATTAACGAGACCTAAAAAAGATAGAGAAAAGAGAATTTTAGAGAGTATGCACTACAAGATAGTTTCACGATGTGATGTTCGTCTTTATTCTTGAAAATAACATAGCTTGATGCAGCTTAAATTGTCCCCAAACAAACTAAACAAAACAAATGGTCCTCTATGGCTTTAGGAATACTCTAACTCTACTTAGCACCGCAACGACGAAATAAAAGTGCTCAGACAACAAAAAGTGTTGGAATTCACAACAACAACTATCAAACAGTTGGTCAGTGATCAGATGAAGTTTGCAGACAAAGCGAACTGCATGATCTCAGTAAGGACATTTCGGAGTATTCGTTTTCTTTTTTATCTTTATTTTCATTTGAAGGTTATCTTAGGTATGTGATTATATTTTAATACTATTTTTTATGTACTATTAGGTTAACGAGATGAGTGGTTTTCCTGATGGTAAGCATTTGAAAAACAAAGAAACTCTGTCGGGATGCGTTTCCAAGATATAAACGATCAAGAAAGTCGCTTCCGACATGGACATCATTCCGAGTGAATTAAAATCACCCTGCTAATGAGATTATTAATTAATTTAATAATTTTTATTTACACATGACGTCACACTGTATCCCCGTGTGTTCATTTTGCATAATATGTGCGTTGTTATCTCTCTAGTTCCACCGTCCACGGAAAAGCATGTAGACCTTATATACACTTACAGAAGGGTGTGGTCATCAAACGCGTTGTAAACGCGTTAATCCGTTGTAAAAGATTTACGGGTATTTTATTTAAAGCATATTTTAGAAAGCGCTGTGAACCTGGCTAAAAATAGTACTTACTTTTCTCTTCCCGTGGGTGGCGTAAGAGCCGGCTAAGGGAATATCCAGGGCATGGTCAGCAGCATTCTTCTAGGTCAACATCAAAATCGACAGCGATCACAAAGATGCCTTTCAAGCGTGGTGTATCATAGTAAAACCTCTCCTTCCTGGGGGAGGCCGATGTTTAGAAGTGGACGTTTTCCGCTTGATGATTATAATGATGATTTTTGTAAAGCATCCCTACTGCAGCTTTACTGTACTGCAACTGTGATCAGATGGAGTTTGTAGACGAAGCGTACGTGTCAGGGGATGATATTAGGAACTGATAGACTTAGTTCGATACCTATTTACGATATCGCTTCTTTTCTGTATATTTTTGGATAAATAATATTTATCTAACAGAACTAAACTGATACCATAGATAGTTTTATTTATAGCCTCAACTTAATCATTGTAAACACCTTCGGCCTTATTACAAAAAACTCGTTAAACTCGACTTTGGTCGACAACCAATTTGTCTTCAACTATCTTTAGAGTCGACCTATAAACCAAACCTTATTACAAAAGATGAATAAAGCCAAGACAACTTAATACCAAACTGTAGCTATGGTAGAAATTATTTCCACAGATAATAAATGTCTTTATGCTACGGATACACGAAATGTAGAATTGACACAATGTACTAATTTTTATTTTGGAATATAAGTAGCTATTTTGTCACACAATACTATTTTCTAATATCGAAAAATATTGTAGGTAATTTTTAAATGACTTTTGATCATTGCGAGTAATTCAAAACATCCTAATTAGGTATTTACGTATATGAAAAAAATGTTAAGGAGATACTCCTTATATATCCAACCTATACAATGGCACACTATGGCTAAGTAACCATAGCAACATGTTTTGTTGATTGTGTGTACTGTCAATTCTTGTAATATATTCTGTTTTTACTATGTATACTTTCGATATTATAAGTATTTCCTATATATTTTGCTAAAAGCTATTATTCTTGTGGTGTGGTCACCAGTATGTGCCGGCGTGCACCACAATATATTGTTTATTATTTACTATCCCCGTGTTGATGGGATGAAATTACAACGAGCAAATTGTCCACAGTCACTGTTTATTTCGAGACTAGTAATTATTTAACAATGTTTACAACTTATCGTACAGCGGTTTACGGAACGGTTATATCATACGAAATATGGCAGCGTGCGCGCGCGGTGATTGTACGGGGCTCACTACAGCGCCGGCGCGGCGGCCCGGCGAGTGCGTCACGTGAGGTTTCTCATTGGCGGTGCGGGGCGCATGCGCAGTCGCTTCTGCCGGCCGGTTATTGTTCACAGTAGGCTCGGCAGGTTTACATATAGTCGTAACTTGAGGTATGTAATATTTATTATGATATTTTTAATTTTATATTTTTATGTTAATGTATTATTTTTCTTTTTCAGGTGCAGTGCAGTACGCCACATTCTACTCATCCACGCTTCCTAATACCACACCACCCCTTCTTACTTTAATACAAAATATATGAATTTTTTTACGATTTGACAAGTAGAATACGTGGCCGCCATTAAAATAAATGCTTAAACCGTCGCTAAACTAGGTGCCCGGCAAGACTAACTTTGACACCATAGTCAACCAAGACCTAAGTGCTAATCTGCTTTTTGTAATAAGAAATTTGGCAAAACTACGGTTTAAACTCCAGTTTAGCGTTAAAACTCGTTTTGTAATAAGGCCGTTTAGGTATAAATAATATAATACCTTGATAATGCTAAATACTAAATATAAGAATTGGCATAAAGTATTTACAGATGGGTCAAAAGTGGACAACAGTTCTGGTGCAGCTTTCTACGACCCCGGTCGTAATGTGAGGGATAGATATATGATTAAGTCTGAATATAACACCATTATGTCAGTGGAGCTCTTTGCAATCTCAGAGGCCTTGTCATATGCAGCCACTACAGAGTCGAGAAAAATTGTAATCCTTACAGACAGCCGTAGTGCTTTGCAACATATTGCTCGATGTGCCTCTGGTACAAGAGGTACTTCGGTAGCATATCTTATTCTAAAGAAAGTCTTATTTCTGCTTAGAAATGGCGTGGAGTTGAGGTTGCAGTGGGTTCCATCACATGTAGGAATCCGGGGTAATGAGGAGGTTGACAAGTTGGCAAAAGAAGCTATTGTTGTTGGCGCAGAAACTTACATTTTACCGGAATATACTGAAGTCTTGATAAAATATAGGTATAAAATTTTTGAGAAATGGAAGGAGAAATTTTGTGAGATATCACAAACAAAAGGAATTTGGTATAGAATTGTGCAATGTGAACCTCCTCGTATACCCTGGTTTGCAAATAGCAAACTTAAAAGATGTTATGTTGTAATTGCCCACAGACTGCGCTCCGGACACATTCCGCTAAATAAATTTAAACATCTGATGAAAAAGACAGACTCCCCCAATTGTGACACATGCGGAGTCATAGAAGATGTGCATCATCTTCTAGTTGAATGTGTTCGAAGCCAGCCAATCAGAGAGTGTATGCGCAGCCAATATGGACTGTTTCTACAACATACTGGTGAAATTCAATGTGTTCTCGCCGCTCCACTGAGTGAAGCGGCTAAGACACTATTTACAATGGTGTATGATTTAATTAATGAGGTGTAGGTATTACATGTAAGATGTAACGGGGCTGACATAGTCGCAAAGCGACTCAAAGTCCCAAAAAAAGAATAAGATTAAAAAAAAAAAAAAAAAAAAAGGTATAAATAATAGGGCTAGTTGGAGACGAGGAATTTAGAAGAAAAAATAAAGGAAGTA
The DNA here is from genome assembly GCA_907269065.1 of Crocallis elinguaria. Taxonomy (NCBI): domain Eukaryota; kingdom Metazoa; phylum Arthropoda; class Insecta; order Lepidoptera; family Geometridae; genus Crocallis; species Crocallis elinguaria. Next base: position 10,590,221 of record OU026076.1, read on the forward strand.
AAGGTGTAGGAAAAGGTCGTCATTCAATCATAGCTTGGTGGTGGGGCATTTTCTTGTGGATAATTGACTAGTTACCACCCTCTCGTTGACAATCTATCACCAAGGACATATCGGTGTGATCTAGGTTAAGCATATTCATAATCTTTGTCCATACGACGAAAGCGACGGCTTTAGATTAGATGAGATAGTAAAATGCAAACCTATCAGGCGTTAAGTCCTATTACCGGAATGTCTTGTCGGTCTGTTATGTCCAGTCCCAGAATTTCCATTCCCTGAACGTCTAAATTTCCGAACGTCTAAGTTCTGGGACTTAGAAGTCTAGTTCCGCGAATGTCTAGTTCCCCGAACTTCTAGTTCGCCGAAAGGACAAATCCGTCAAAATCCATACACCTAGAATGGTGATTCTGGGTATATTTACCACCTGTCCATACATTATTATTTGAGATGAGAAGCGGCATTCGCTTTGAATTGGTTTAAAATCCAGATATTCAGCACACCAATACTACGCGTACTCAACCATTCCGCACAAGTGGAATAAGACTATTCGATATAACTCGAGTCACTCCAGAGCTCGAGTCGCCCGTTGGATAAAGTCAATTCACTATCTACTCTAAGTTATATAGGTACCTAAGCATATCATAAAACAATTATTAATAACTACTGTGGAATAAATGCCCTCAGGACGTTATCAATCGCTAACCCAAAAAGAATAATATAGCGTAATAATTAAAACGAGTTATAATAGAAATAGGATAGTTAATTATTTACGCGGTGCCACAGAACATAATAATAGATATAATAGTGCAGTGCGTAACTGAAAATCGAAATAAATGAGCATTTATCGATTATCTTTTTCCGATTCGATTTGCTTGACATCTCGAATCATAAATAACGGCCGTTCGATGTAATGTATTACGAGCATTGAAACCGTTTACACCCTGTCGCATACTACAACCTGCATTAGCGTCCGTTAAACGATTTTAAAAGAATCTTAACTTATGGTGCTAGGGTATTTTCTAGTACTAGACTAGCTAGCTACCACGTATCTGTTAATGCAATATTGAATGATAGAGTTTAGTCTCTCCTCTCTAATTACTCCAAATAGACTGACGAGTTTCTTATTACAAGTTTTTATTTATATGCCTTGTTTTGTTAATATTGGTTTAATAATTAAGTGTTTTTATATCTTTACTATGTATGTTAGTCTGTAAGGTATATGTTTTATGGGCCTTTGATGCCTGAAATAAATGATTTATTATTATTATTCACTTTATTTCATTTTAAACTTATTATTATTATTAATCTTGCAAGCTAAATTTGATCCACTTTCCGTCGTTAAATTGAGCCGAAATTATACATACATATGTAAATCGGATGACAACGCTGTCACAGAACTGGTCTGATGATGGAGCCGGAAGGAGGTCAAAGGAACTCTGTAACGAAACAAGGTAAGCCCATCGAGTTTGGGTTCATTTGATTGCAGTATTATACTTTGACTCTAAATGACGTCCGTCCGAAAGGTGGCCACAAGAGTACAATACCAATTATGTATTTTATAAAACCTTTTCTGGAAATATGTTTCCTTATAAGACCTCTACCTTAATAAGTGACGGTGTAGTTGGTGCCAAACCTAGAAGAGGAATTGACTCTCAAGAGCGACTGCTGGAACATAACGATAATGGTTACAACGATAGTTAAATAATGATTAAATGTGTACAACCGGTTTCACTTACGCCTTGTAGTTGAGTCGGCGCCGCGGCAACATGCGCTGCTCAGCTTCAGAACATGCGCGGCGACTAGTCGGAGCGCGCGCGTGTAGCCGCGTGATAAAGATGTGCCGAATGCCTTGAAACCCGTCGAGCGATCGTCGCGAAACTCCATGGTACCTTGTACTTATTCTGTGACTGTACTACGTAAGCGAATCCGTTTGTACACACATAAATATGAGTCATAATTATGACGAAATTGTTAAACAAGAATTCAACGATAGTTACTTGGCGACAGGCTTTCATGTTGTTGGTGGTAGCTAGCCAGGAGAAGTATAAATTGCCCTAACACCATAGCAAGCTGTACTATCATGTGATAATAGAGTAAAAGTAAAACACTAGCGACAAAAAAAAACCGTTATGTGGCTTCTGTTTTGCGTCGTTTTATACAAATGAAATAAATAAGGTCACATGCACACTTTCCGTTCAAAAACTGAACGGGTATCCGGATTCAGAAGACAATGAACTGAATTTTCGCGTTAAATATAGTATGGACTTGTATTTAAAAAAAATTGGAGGTTGGATTTATGTATTATATAGGTACCGCATATACTTTCATATGCATTTAGTAAAAAGCTGTTATTTTGATACATGATTACAAACAGAAACTTCAATTTTATTTATTTGTATGTATTGTTAGGTCCAGAAATGAGACAACTTGGTTTGAATAATCGACACACGTGTATTTTCAATCGTAGTTCAATGAGGACTGCTGTCCTTCCCCGCGTCTTCCCCTTGCGTAGCGCTGGGACGACTACGGCGTAGCACTGACTTCATGACGTCATAGCGTAGCACCCAGCACCATACCATGCTGTACCTTTATTCTTACAGTATGTAATTGTACAGTATATATGTGTAATTGTGTATATAGATGTTTTAAAATTAATTAATAATTGTGGTATTATTTCGTTTTGGTCCATAGAGTTTGTGGATCAATCTGAAATGTTGCATAAATTTCTAAATCTACAATCTGCCCTCTGATTAATCAGTTGTTCGTTATACCAACTCAATTAACTAATTGCGTTGCATTGAGAGGTTACTTGGATAAATGTCAAAAATAGGTTTAGGTACAAATTAAGGGTCAGATGAAAATTAGGGATCAGACGATAATTAAGGATCAGATGAGTCTAGACTGAAATTAAACTAACTTACTTATGAACACAAATTAAGGTTAGGTACACGATCGTTTTGATTAATGTTTTTTTTTGCTTGTGGGTTTATAAAAAAAAAAAAAAAAAAAAAAATATTGTTGCGTACGTTTCGTTCGCTCGCTTGAAAGTTGCATTTTACGAGTAAAAAGTTGGTGTTACGATTACTGTTACTGTGAATTGGGTGCCGGAATTAACACTAGATATTTTGGGAATATATGCAGTGACTTTTAGTGCCTAGTTTTGGCATATTTGTGCCACTTTGTGTGTTACTGACAGTGGATACCACGGACACTTTTTTTACACCTACCTGCGTTTACCACTTTTTTACAAGAATTGGTAAGGTCGGACTGAACGGTGGTAGCATCTAGTATCGAGTAGCTAGACTAAGTATAGTCACGCCATCTATAATAAATTAGCCGAACTATTTCCAAAAGTGGTCAATATGCTAAAGTGTGGAGCATGCGGGAAATTTTTGTCAGCGCAAGATGGCGCTAAATGCAGTAAATGCTCAGGACTTTACCACCATGCTTGCGTAAATATTCCCGATAAAGCTCGTGTCGAGTCAATGTGGCTGTGTCCAGCCTGTAAAGCCACTTTGCCACGAGACAATAAACCTTGTACCCCAGTCAGAGGGGTGGCAGCACAGTACACAGAAGATGGCACAGATCAGCGGCCAAAAGAGCCGGCAGACTCACCTGATGTTGAGTTTAAGCGGTCTGAGCTCGTTCCACAAGATATAATGATGCAGTTCTTCTCTGTAGTCGAGGAACTTAAGACTGAAATACGGAGCTTAAACGACAATGAACGCCTGCTTAAAGAAGAAATATCTTTGTTGAGATCTGAGCTGCAAGATAATAAGATTAGATTGAACACTTTGGATGATTTAGAGCTTCAGGTGAAAGCTCTGGTGGCGGAACTTCAGGAAATGCGAGGGACTAACGCTGAAAAGAAGGTTTTTTTCCTACCTTCTCAGGACGAACCCAAGATTCCTAGAGTTCAAAAAACATCTAATATAACAAGAGTTCCTCGAAAACAGTGCAACAAGACAACTACGGATACGTTGCATCAGCTTCCGTCTGGAAATCCGATTATCTCGAGCGATACTGTCATTACTCAGTCTCTTTCAGTACCACCCGTGACGGCAGAGATATCAACGCCGGAGGCGCGAAATGCACCGTTTTCTGTTTCAAGTGATCCCACTGCAGCTTCTCAGCTGGAGAGTGAACTTGAAGCTAGTAACCAGTGGACAACGGTCGTGAACCCAAGACGTCGTCGGGTAACAATTCGTGGCGCGGGGCAGGTTGATGATGAGTTGCAGGCTGTGGAGGGGTTCAAGAGACTTCACTTATGGTCACTGAAACCAGGTACTACGGCTGATGCCGTCACCAGTTACATGACAAGGAAAAACCCTGTGGGAGAGAAGCACTATGTGGTTGAAAAGTTGGAGTTGAAACATAACAACTATGCTTCTTTTGTTATCACCGTGCCGGAAAGTCTTTTCGAATTTTTTATGCTGGGAAAAAGTTGGCCCCCAAATGCCAGAGTCAATGAGTGGTTTCGGAAGAGAAACACTGGAAGAAACCCGATTGACAAAAGGCGCGTCGACCAGGAATCAATGTTATGTACGCAGTAGTAGCAGGACGATTGCGGTTTACTATCAGAATGTTAGAGGGCTGCGTACAAAGTTGCACGAGTTTTCCGATGCGCTTGCGGCCTCGCATGCTGACGTATATTTAATAACAGAGACATGGTTGACGGATAGTATCGCGGATGGAGAGGTGGTGCCAAATGGTTACTCAATAGTTCGCGCTGACCGCCCCGGAACACGACGTGGTGGAGGAGTTGCAATTATGGTGGCCCCTGGGTATCAATTGAGGGAAATACAAGTTCCCATTATAACGGCTGATACGGGATGCGAACTCGTATGCGCTGGTGTTTATCGGGGAAACAATCTGGTAATAGTAGCTGTAAGTGTGTATATACCGCCTGGTGTTCGTGAAGATATATATGCTACACTATTTGATGCTATAGAATCTGTCTGTGTTAGGTATAGTTGTGTAATAGTATGTGGAGATTTTAATTTATGTTCTAGTTCTGATAGTGTTCGTTCTAAGTTAGAATACTTGTTGTCGTTTTGTGAACTCGTTCAAATAAATGATGTCCAAAATTACAGAGATCAGATTTTGGACCTGGTGCTGGTCAGTGCAGTATTGGATCAGGTATCAGTGCTGAGAAACGATGAATGGCTAGTTCCTCCCGACAGCTATCATCCACCGTTGGTGGTAGAGATACGACTTGAATATGGGGTTACTAACCAAGAGTCGATTATTGGTGGTCAGATGGTATGGAACTTTAGGAAGGCTAACTTCAGTGAACTCTATGATAGCTTAAGATGTACTAATTGGGAGCAGCTGTATAACATAACAGACCCTCAGCAAGCGGTCGACTACTTTTACGGTGTTATCAACTGCATTATTAACCAGTTTGTGCCGACTAGGTCGAGTATAGTTGTACAGAGTAGGTATGTATATCCGAAGTGGTATACGCCACGCACTATAGGTCACATTAGAAAAAAAGCACATTATCATCGTGTATACAAAGCCTGCATGACTTCCACTTCCAGACGGAAAGATTTTATGAAGTGGAGGGCTAAAGTTAAATTAAATCTTAAAGATGACTTTAGATGTTACAAGGAACGGATGGAGAGTGATCTGAAACGTGATCCTTCTACGTTTTGGGACTATGTAGCATCTAAACGAGTAAAGGGAAAAGCTAGCAAGAAGCTACTTAATGAAGGGCAGGTAATAACGGATGCTGAAGCTGCAGATTGCTTTGCGGAATTTTTTCAATCAGTGTACTCACTGCGCCCTCCAGAGTTGAATGCTGAAAAAGCAATGAATGCGGGTGACAGTGGTGGTAGTCGAGTCCATATTTCCACTATATTGGAAGAGGATGTGAGGATAGCTATTAAGTCGCTTAAGCCGAAACGCTCGGTGGGACCTGATGGCATTCCTCCATATTTAGTAAAGGACTGCGGGGCAGTGTTAATCGGACCGATGCATCACTTATTTAGACTGTGTTACGAGAACACTTTTTACCCCGATGTCTGGAAGCTATCACGCGTGGTACCCATCCCAAAGGGTTCCGGATCAAACGTCAATGATTATCGACCGGTGGCTGTGTTGTCAGTTTTCGCTAAGTTATTCGAGTCAGTACTGCAGCGTCGAATCAGCAAGCAGGTAGAGTGTCGGTTGGCAGACGCTCAACATGGTTTTAGACCTGGTCGCTCTACTGCCTCTAACCTGCTTTCTTTTTGGTCGTATACCGTAGAAGGCGTGGACTCCGGTATACAGGTGGACGCTGCTTATTTTGACTTCCGTAAAGCATTCGACACTGTAGACAATGACTTACTTCTGCGGAAACTCTCGACTGCCGGATTCAGTCCGCATTTGCTCCACTTTTTTAGTGCGTATTTGCGTGGTCGTCGACAATACGTGCAGTACAAAGGACATGTTTCAGAGCCATACTATACTTACTCAGGTGTGAGCCAAGGTAGTAATCTAGGTCCACTAGAGTTTTTGCTGATGATAAATGACTTGCCAGAGATTGTCGGCACAGCTCGTTGTCTGTTATTTGCGGATGATTTGAAATTATTTTTGAAAATCCGGGACCACGCTGATAGTCTTCTTCTCCAACAAGACATAGATGCCGTGATACAATGGAGTGAGCGCAATAAGCTCTTTTTTAATAGTGAGAAGTGTTCGGTGATTACATTCACTCGGTCAAAAGATCCGCTTGTAGTACATTATAGTATCGGTGATGTAGTGATCCCAAGGGCGAACATTGTGAGAGATCTAGGGGTTCTGATGAGTGAAGATTTATCTTTTCGGGTGCACATTGGAAAGATCTGTGCGCAAGCTTTCAGAACCCTTGGATTTGTTCTACGGCAGGGTCGTCATTTGGATAGCATACCGGCAATTAAGGTACTTTACAATGCTTTTGTCCGGAGCAAGCTGGAAAGCAATGCAATTATTTGGAACCCCTACGAGTCCAAATATGTCCAGATGGTGGAGAAAATACAAAGAAAATTTTTGAGGTGGCTTTATCAGAAGCAATATGGCTACTATGTAGGATATCCATATTTATATCCAAGCAATTTTTTACTTGGTATGATGGGCTACAACACCTTAGAAGTGAGGCGCACGGTCGCATTAATGGAGTATGTAGTACGGATTATCGTTGGACGGATGAATAACCCATCCATTCTTGAAAGAATATTTTTTTCAGTCCCAGACAATTATGTACGGGCTCGTCGGCACAAATTATTCGGAGAGCCGTGGTGCAGGACAGAATTAGGAAGGCATGCGCCGTTACCGAGGGCGCTGCATCTGCTCAATTCTGTACTCGATCAGCACCAGGACCTGGATGTTTTTGAATGCTATCCGTCTGAGTTTCACAGGACGGCAATTAAACATTGTTATATCAATTTATAAATTTAAATGATTATTCGACCATAATTTTGTTTGTGTTTGTTTTCTTTCTATATCTTACAAACAATTTTATGTTATTTATAAGCTTTAACTGTGTTTAAATTATTAGTTTGAATCTAGATTGTAGGTGAAAAATGTTACATACTTTTAGAACCTAGGGTGAGCAAATTGGGCAACTGTAAAGCCCACCTATAGGTACGTTTTTATAAATAAATAAATAAATAAATAAATAAATAATTTATTTGGTTTTATTTTTCATTGCAATGTTAAAAAAATATAAAGGTTCGAGCGTTTTGTTTTATAACATATCAGTCACTACAAATGTGTCATTTAATAAGGTTTAAATAATATTGTAAATTGTTGATATTTCAATAACGTTCACTGTATCTACGGAATTAGGTACCTAATTAGTTAGGGTACTGTCAGTTTTCCCTAGAATTAGGACTACTTATTTTTTGTGCTACCGAATCATGGGGCCTACTCTGAAAATCGAACTTCGAAGTTACGGCTGATGGATGACAGTTTTCGTAGAAAGTTTCTCAGATCCCACGTTCGATTCGATGTTAGTACGAGTATCTTTGTTCGATGTTAGTCTTTCATGATTGTACGTGATACGTATCACGACTATTTGAAACAATATTACTGCATTGTTGTATAGACTTTTGAATGACTAGGTGAGGAGGCCATTATCCCCCCCCTCGCCCCCACGCACCACCGTAAATATCTACGTCGACACACAACGCATCGTGGAAATTTCCGATGCTGTGCAACACCGAATGGTCAGAGTTTTCTCGTACGACAAAAATTTGCGTTGCGTCACCGCACCGCAGTATTGTGGACTTGTCATAAGCAACAATGCTCTCACAGGATATACGTTTTCACCGCGTTATAAAAAGAAACAAATTCGCGACAACAGAATACGTGCGTTCATGATACTTCAAAAACGCAATGACCAATCTCGCGAGCCGGCGGGTAGCGACCTCTATTGGTCACATGTGCCTACTTTGCATGGTTGCTAGTTTCATTCACAATTTCAGTCGGAATTACTATAATGAGAACGGATTGGAACGGCTAGTTGACATTAAATATTTCACTAGGTGGTAGGACTAACTCTTATTCTGCGAGTGTCCGTCTGGGTTGCTACCACCGCTTCGCTAGCGAAGTCTGTCACCAAGCAGTAGTGTACATTACAGTCTTAATGAACAACATAGTGAAATTACTGGGCTTAAAATGTCGCCGAGCGGGAACTTGTGCGACTTTCAATCCGACGAACCATGGTTCGAATCTCGGCTTGGCTCCGCACCAATGACTTATATAAAGTTTTTTAATTTGCTCGTTTGTTTGTTCGGTACCGATTCAAAAATAGTTATATTCGTTTAGGAGCTTGGTTGTTAAGAGTCAGAGGCTTTTTGATTTTTAGGATTCCATACCTCAAAAGGAAATAAAGAACCCATAAAGTCTCACTTCGTTGTCCATCTGTCTGTCTGTCCGTCTGTTAGGACCAGGAATCAAAACCTATAGGGTAGGTACTTCCCGTTGACCTAGAATCATAACATTTGGCAAAAAGCAATTTCTTATAGAATTTGTAGATACTTACAACACATTTTTTTTAATGCATCTTATTAACTAATCATCAGCTTATTAACTAACGATTCTCGTGATGGACCAACTGTTGACATACCTTCAGTTTTCCCGTTATTATCCCGTTATATCCCATTTCTACTGATAATTGTCATAGTATTTACATACCTAAAGTTTGTATGGAACCCTCGATGCGCGAGTCCGACTCGCACTTGGCCGGATTTTTGTAAATATGTCTCAAAAAATCCTACATCTTGAAAATTTAGAATTGATCTCTACCAATTCTCCCCAAACCGACTACAAACCTAATACTGCATAACAGATTCGTACAGAGGCGCGTGCTCCACAGACACTCGTGTTAGTAAACACCACAATAGGACAATTTGCATCGACCGAAGTGTAGCGAACATTTAATACGTATTGCAAACTGTAAACTTGGAATCAATTTCACTGGCTGTTTCTGGTTAGATGTCGTTCTAACCAGAAACAACTGGTTCTAATTAACAACTTTCGGTCTTAACTCAAAAAAATTAAACACACTTTAAACCTGTGTTAAACAGTGTTTAGCTCCCAAATATACATTAGTCGCGTGTTTAAATACGAGTGTCTAACCGTTGTCTAATTCCATTCTGTTGTGACATTTCTAATAATTTCAAACGTTTATCTTTAGACACTGTCTAGCTAAACAGGCGTCTAAAAGTTTTTTTTTGTGGTAACACGGTGTATGTTTACAAGGTTTTAACGTTTACACACTTATACCCCTATATACTAGGATTCTCTGTGTCGCAGCTGGTATGGACATAGTAGGTATACAGATATACCTACAACAAAAATATCCAAGAACCAATTAAAGAAACTTTATGGCTATCACACAAAGCTTGCCCCGGCTGGGAATCGAACACGGTGCCCCTCACTTTGCAGGCAGGGTTACTACCAACTAAGACACGGAGGCATCGAGGTACTAACCCGAGAGATGAAATACTATACTACCTGACTCCACAACAGTGTCGTGATCTGTCATAAACAAAATCAGCGCTCAGCGTATCAGCGCACGGAGAATCGGCGCGAGGCGGTGGCTTACCCAATCAGAGCGCATTATTCATCTATGCGAAAATGGTGGAATTTATTTCATACGTCACTGCATCTCTAGGGGTTAGTTCCTCGATGCACAGAGTCGACATGCTGTTGTGAAGACAGTATCCCTGTTTCTCTACTTATTATAAACAAGCTTCTACCGGCGTTTTCACTCGCGTTCCTACAGGAACCGTGCATTTTTTCTGGATAAAAAGTAGCTTATGTTATTCTCCGGTCCATAAACCATATCTACGCCAAAAATCACGTCGATCCGTTCCAACATATATAGAAATTTGGTTCGCGATCGGATCACTATTGATGACATTGGTTGGCATCCGTCGAGTTTGTTTACATTATGGGACAAGTATAGAAAACCAGACCGTCGGTACCAACCATTCACTAGCCATTTCTCGTTAAGATTTCTCTACAAAATATCTTCACAATTAACTACAGCTTCTCAAAGAAAATCTTCGTAATTTGAAATGAAAAAACTAACAACATTTCTTTACCCCCCATTGGAGCTTTTGTAAAACTACAATAGGGCTTTAATGGACGTTCCTTTAGAGAAAAAACGATCTGTAGGAGCGCGCCGGAGGGATAGATTTTTGAACCAACCAACTGGTCCGAGCTCATTGTGGTATCTCATGTGTTACCATCTTATTAACTAACTAACTCTATGCTATGTTTTGGTTTGATGAGCAAAGTAGTCAGTCAAATTACTTTGCTTACCTAATGCCTCAGGGTAACGAGCATATTGCAGCGCCAGGCCTTTGTGCTTCAAATTTCTGGTTGGCACTGCTATTGTTATGGGCTAGCGTTAAGATTACCATCAGACAGTCAAGCTGCTCGCCTCGTTATCCAATATTCTAAAAAAGACATAGCCACTTAAGTTCAGGCGAGATATTGTGCATCTTAAATAAAAAAGCCGTAATTCTAGTTAAACATCAACGCAAGTTAAAACTTGCAAGGCGGTTAAAATTCCTTACAAGTCCTGTAACTTATTCAGAAGCGCAAAATTTCCGTCACCGCAAGATGTCGAGACGAAATCTACCTTCAAATTAAATTGGTTGTGAAACTTACAGAGAGAAAACTGCTCGAAGTTGGAACTATAAATTTTTTATTATTTTTCTTCTTGTGAGAGCTTTAAGTGGAAAACATTTCTGAGTTATTTCGTCAAAACAATGCTATGAACGTTTCCGGACGCAGCCGTTACTTGATTGTTAACCTTAACAATTGTGTTTTACACCTGTAAACTCCCTAGTTTAGGGGTTTGATTAGGTGATAAAGAAGCAAGATACCATCAAAAAGTTTGTGATTGCTATCCAACGTGACAAAGGAACTGCCTCATTACTTTCTAATCCATAATATCGACTACAAGATTGGAAAAAAGCCAGGAGACTACGGGGGTTCGCCGATCGCCACGATGGCGCATCCAGGGATTTTTTGTCAACCACTTGGGTCAAAACTAGTAAATATACTAAAAGTGTTTATTCCTAAACTTGCCTTAGTCGCGTCTTTAAATATGAGCAACCACAGATCCTGATTTAAGTTACCGTTGCCTAACTTAATTCGGTTGTGACATTTCTATTCATGTTAGACGTTTATATTTAGACACAGTCTAGCTAAACTGCCATCTAAAAGTGTTTTTTTATGGTAACACGGTGTCTAGCTAAAGAGGCATGTAAAAGTGTTTTTTTGTCGTAACACAGTAAAACTTCTGAAATTTGATACATTTAGAACGAAAGTTAGAGTTAGGGTACCGTTAAATACAGATGGGAACCCTCACACGTTTTATCCTCATTACTACCTGAAAGCATTGCACAATGAAAGTAACTTTTCATTCCCGTACATTTTTTCGCCCTACAGCGGAAAAATCTAAACAAAAGTGCCATCAAATGTGCTATGCAATAAGAGATTCCCGTCATTGTAGAAGTGCGTTCCAGCGCCCTAACCCATTGTGACACTACGTGCATGAACCAGTACATGTATTTTAATTATATTATACCTATCTAAAATCATGGTTTTCAACCAGTGTGTGTTGCCAGTGATGACTTATAGCCACATACCAGTAAAGGTATGTGCTTATGACACTGAGACATGATCTCTCACTCATGAGTAAGCACAGAGTCACGCAACGGGCTATGGAGAGAGTTACGCTCGGGGTTTCCCTGCATGATAAAAACTGAAATGGGGAGATCCGCAGGGGAACGAAAGTTGCCAATAATGCTCCCAATGTTATCAGGTTGAAATGGTAATGGGCAGGCCACATCAACAACCGATGGGAAGAAAATTTCTCGAGCGAATGGAGCAAAATCGATGACACTTCAAATCGAAGTAAAAGGAAGTTTTGAATTATAAAGCCCTATACAAACTATTTTTAACAACCTGAAATGCATCGCGAATTTATCTGAACGAATGCACGTAACGCGCGTTGTTTTTTGTACGTTCGCGAACACTACGTTCCATTGCATGTTGCATTACATGTTGTGTTGCAAACAAGTCGATGAAACAAGTTACATAAAAAACACGAATGCCCTAACCAGTGTCATTGCACTCGTTATGATGTAAGGATTCTACCGATACTATACCCATACATTGAAATCTGTTAAAGTTATAGTGGAATAAAGAATCACATACATAATTATATACATTGAACATACATACAGGAACCCTTCATTACAATCCTTTTTTGTACAGTCGTGTGGTAAAAAGCCGCGGCTTTAGCATAAAGGGCACATCGTAGCCCGTAACAATATTGTGAAGTTTGTGCAAGATTACACGTACTGCTTCTAGTTTATATAATGCTGCACTGACTTCATACATGGAAGACAATATTGTTTACGTGCTTCGACACAATATATTACTATCGCACTATCATTACAAAACCAACTCTATTTTCACACTTACAAGGTAGATTTTCAAATTGTTGAATTACAATAGGGGTAAATATGCGTAGGAACCGCGACGAATTTCCGCGGAGAATGTTATAAAACAAAATCTCGGATTGGTTTTATGATGAAATGATTCAATAAGTGTGGATAAGAGGGAATTGTACGAGAATCTCGTTTGTCGCATTTTCAAGGTTGCAGTGCTTGTTTATTCGCAAAACTTTCTACACGCGAAATTTTCCGACGACTTCCGCGGTGGTGTGAATTGAGCCTAAGCATTAATTTAGGATTGGCTCTGAAGTTAAGCGGCTGGAACCCACCGATAAGTTCTTAGCAACAGACTTTCAATTTCAGGGATAGAAGCGTTTATATCAGGAATGAGTATTAAAAAATGATTTCTCAGTTTAATGTCATATCACGATATATTATTTCTCTTCACCAAAATCTCAAGTTTATTATAAGACTAGCTTCTGCCCGCGGTTTTCACCCACGTTCCCACAGGAACCGTGCATTTTTCCGGGATAAAAAGTAGCCTATGTTACTCTCCGGTCCATAGACTATAGCTATGCCAAAAATCACGTCGATCCGTTTGCTCCGTTACTGCGTGAAAGAAGGACAAATCAACAAACACACTTTCATATTTATAATATTAGTAAGGATTTGAATCCTCAATCAACTGACCATTGAGCCTTCATCACTTCAAATAAATACGATAGCAAAGTCGCATTGACGTAGACGCATGAGTCACTGTGACATCGTGATCTGGATAACGTGGAAAATACGTTGTACACGTACTGTTTCATTCATCGTGTTACGCTTTAAAAGGAAACCAAAAGCTAGAAAATTCGCAATGATATAGTGTACGCCAAACAGAAAGCCATGTCTTTGAACCCTTTAAAACCAATCAGTATCCGAAGCGCCAATATCTAACTCCCAGCGGCCACATGAGCTTTGTATTTCTTTCCAATCAATTTACTCCAGCAAATATTGTTTCTAACATTACATAGTTAGTTTAACAGTACGTTAAGTTGTGTGAAAGTGTACGCAACATTGGATGAAGGGTTAAGTAACCTTCAGCGCCAAAAGTTCATAATTAAACGTTTAGTAAGGTACTTGGATGAACTTCAAATACCAATCTAGCGCACCAATATACTGATTATGTTACATCGACTATTAATGTACGACTTTTTGTATATAGTCTTCGATATTTAGTACTGTAGTAAATAAACCTACAAAAAACACCGATTTCTACCCATTTATGGGTAGAAATCGGTGTGAAGAACACGCTTCAAATTTCTACATTTTTATTTTCTTAGCACTTGATCACATATTAGCGCACATTGGGCCACTGAACGCGGCCTTTAGACGCGGCCACTAGACACGGCCACCAGTGGCTGGGTGTGGTCTCCAGTTGCAGCCACTGGTAGTCACAAAATAGAGGGAGCAAAAGGAGCCCTCGGATACTTTTTGACGTCCTAAGCACCCAAGTGTCCGTTCTGTTCTCTATTTTGTGCGGACGGGAAGAAGCTGACGTTTGTGGTCGAGTGTACGCGAGAGGCGATCCATAAACGCCGCCACCGGCTCAGCTTGTGGCTTGGTCGCACAAATGCAGTCTAACTTGAGGGTAGTTAATCAAGCGAGCACTGGGACTATTACATGGTTACATCACGACGTATAATCCTTCATCAAAAGCTCAACCTTTTGTAGGCTCAAACCATCGAATATCGAGCCGGTGGTTAACCACAACCTCTAAAGCATAAACACTTCAAAAACGCAATTACGCGTATTTTTTCTTTTTATTCGTTGCAGTTGTTTTTGACGCCTGGCCAACCTAGCCAGAACGCGTCTACACTACTCATTAGTATGAGTATACAGTTATTTTTCATGAAGTTTATTGACCCTCGTACACTTTATCGCACAGCGTCGATATTCCATCAATATCAACGTCAAGGAAGTTGACCTTTGTTTCCACAACGCAAACAGAATATAACTTGGTAGATATATTCTAAGATCCGTTGGAACTAACCAGTTTTATTTATTTTCGCTCGTAATTTTATACAAGTTGCACTAGGAGAAGTGAAATGTTGTTTGTTATTTGTGTAGGTTTCACTCCTAAACCGGTTGCTTTTTTACTCAGGATAGCATATATGATAACTTTCTCACCTGTGTTTAGATGTATAGACCTATACTTCAAAAAACGATATAATCGTCACGATACGACATTTCTCCGAATATATCAAACTAACCCTACGATAGCAAAATACAAACGAATTGAGAACTTCCTCCTCTTTTAGAAGTCGTTTAAAAACGACTTGTCGACCGACAAGTCCCTTTTAAATGTATAGAACATTTAATCAAACAAAACAATATTAAAATTTAAGCACATCTTTGTAGCAAATAAATAAGAGCCATAGAATTTAACTATCACAAATACTATAATGACTTTGCTCTCAACTACAAACAATTTAATCAACAGAACATTACAATGAACATTCTTCCAAAGTCTTTAATTTTCAAAGCGTCTAAACTCACAATAAAATATTAGTGTTTTTTCACTGCTGATGATAATAAGTCTAGCCCCTGCCTTACAATGCTATGTAAACACTATCTTGGCACGCAAGCCTTAATTGAAACTAGTAGCGTAATTAAGACGAATTAATAACTTCGTACTGCGAGCTGAGCAAGATACTCGCCGTTTGCTCGGGATTTGCTTAATACTAAGCGGTATTTGTTCTTTAAAACGTAGTTCAAAAATTAGCATATCCTACCGACTGCGCCAAAATGAAGACGTGTTCATTTGTATTGTATGTATTTTAATGAATCTTTTTTTGTTGAACGTTTGAAATGTAAAATCCCACTGCATTACAATGTCCTATAAAACGTTTCTATCTCTCAAAAATTTTAATAAGAAATGTGATTGTTTTGCACCGATTTATAAAGAATTGTTTATTTTGTAAGGTCAATAATATATTTATGAACTTATTTATGGTTCAACTGATCAGCGTTGCTATTAAACGAGGCAAAGCCACCAGCATGCTGGGTAGGTATGCTGCCAACTGGAAGTAGGCTAAAACATTGGACAGGTCTATACATTGGCTTGAAAATAATCCAACTGTTTTTGTAGCTAGGTTAGATATAGTGTTTATGTAGTAGGTTAATAAAGGCTTTCAGCACGTTGAAAAACATGACCCATTTTAACGAGGCATTTTCCTAAGTATCAGTGTATCTAAATTGTTTTTTTATTTGTCCAACGTTGTTTTGGAATTTAGTCTGTAAGTTACATGTGTAAAGTAACACAAAGCAATGAATTCAAATTCTATAGGTACAAATTAAACATTAATATATACAGTACCTACTTTTGATCCGCATAAAATATATCGCTGATTTTACTATCTATTTCTAACGAAATAAGCAAGCCATTGCTCCCTGAATTTCCAACCACAGACTAACATACTCTCAAACAAGTATCTAACCAGTATATCCAGTGCAGAGTTAAAATATATGTTTTCATAGCCAGAGTGGTAACGAGACCCCTGCGCTAGCCGAGGCCATTCTAACGCGTCGAGTGAAATTAATTTCGTCTATTCGTTATCCAGACTACTTTTAGAGTTCATATAGTTGTATGTTGATGGAGAGTGCAGCAGTTAGTTGTAATATGCATATTATAGAGCGTAGGTTCTTAAGAGAATATTAAAAAGAAAAAGGGTGTAAATTGTTGTAAGAACACGATATCACACTATAGTCAGTGAAATTACTGGGCTTATGAGAGGCGAGGTGAGCCCTTCAGCAGAGGGCTCAGCGAACGGGGCACAAGGGCTGAGCGGAGCCCGAAGCCGTGAATTCAAGAACCACCAACCAAATAAAAAAGTATCGAATTCAAGTAACTGCCCCGATCCAAACTACCCCAATTCTTTGAGCGTAAAAAATTCCATTCAAGGAGACCATAACAACATCCCCTGCTTTAATGGTGGCATTAATTCTTTTCCCTACTCTCGTCCCTTTTATAGGGCATGACAATGGTTACATGGTGTTTTTGTCTACATTTTCCTTTTCAACATGTTTTGAATGCTTTAAGTCTATATATTATATATAATATAGATAAGCATCCATTTTATCTTTTAACCACAAAGAAGTTCATCAGGTGGTAGGAGTAGCTCTTCTGCGAGTGTCTGTCTGGATGGGTACTACTGCTTTGCTCGTGTAGTTTGTCGTCAAGCAGTATTGTGCAAGCATAATATTGCATTGTATTTCGGTTTGATGAGCACAGTAGTCATTGAAATTACTGGGCTTATGATACTTGAGGCGCTTCTATTTTGTATGTAAATAAGGTTGAAATGGCAATGCGTTGGCTTATATTTGAAGATTATTTTCGTAGTTTTTATTTAATTAAGAAAAAGAGACACTAATGAGTTAATTTTTTTTAAATATGTATAGAGATGGTTAAATGTCCTTTTTTGGTTACAAAAAAATTTTTTAGTTGCCGCTCAAAATATGGAGCATTTCGAGACAAAATAAATGTTTCGGAGTCTTTTTTGCGATTTTTTTACAAAATTCTGGGCCATTGCTTAGTAATATTTTATACAAAAGTGGTTTCTATAAACACTTGTCTATACTAATGATTTTTTTGTTTGTAATATCTATGAAAATGAAGATTTGGGCGACAAAAAACAGGACTTATCCGGACGTTTTGCTTTAGCCCCGCCTTAATGCCTAATATCTCAGGGTTATGTTTAAACACAAATAAAACTCTTCATTCACTGACTACGGTCAACAGAAACGTTCTCACGACCACGATTAAAACATAAATAACTCGAAGTTTACAGTTCAAATCACGTTTAAAACCTTCATTTTAACCAGCCAATTTGTAAAACTGGCCCTAATCACCCGTTATCTTTAATCTATTGTTAACCCGACTTTCGGTGAAGCCATTTGAGGTTTCAACGCGATTTTGTTGCCTTTTGTAAAGATTTTGTAGCAGGAAAATGAAAAATGTACAAGAAATAAGTACCTATGGTTTAATAAAAAAACACTATTATTGTATTCTATAAATCCTACTAATGCGAAAGTGTATTTGTTGGTTTGTCCTTCTTTCCCGCAGTAACGGAGCAACGGATCGACGTGATTTTTGGCATAGGTATAGTTCATGGACCGGAAAGTAATATAGGCTACTTTTTATCCCGTAAAAATACACGGTTCCAGAGGGAAAGCCGGTGAAAACCGCGGGCAGAAACTAAGGTCTAAGTTTTTTTTAAACTGATCACATTTTTTTTATTTATTACCAAACAATTCTATTTTTGATTAATATTACTTAATACTGCTATATACATTGCTAGCTTTTGCCCGCGGCTCCACACGCGTGCAGTGAAAGAAGTTTTAGAATCGGAGAAGTGAGTCCAAAGATTAGCCGCCACATACAAACTTTACCTCTTTATAATATTAGTTTTATAATTATTAATTACCTAAACACTAAAAGGCGACTTAATTTTATTAATATTTTCTATTGTATTACAAAGTAATTAGCTAGTACATAGGTATTATTGCTCGCGGCGGTACAACATTTTGCAATAAATATATTCCTTACTAGCTTTTGCCCGCGGTTTTCACCCGCGTTCCCACAGGAACCATGCATATTTCCGGGATAAAAAGTAGCCTATGTTACTCTCCGGTCCATAAACTATACCTATGCCAAAAATCACGTCGATCAGTTGCTCCGTTACTGCGTGATAGAAGCACAAATCGACAAACACACTTTCGCATTTATAATATTAGTATGGATTTATGCAGCCAGTCTCATCCGTTTCACATAGTAAATTCGCCATGACGAAAGACCTCCACAAGAACATTAATTATCACCAGAAATTAAAATCCTTCATGAAAGATTCGCCGTCGACGAAACTTATTGCCGTTTTAATCGGCAGGTGAAATTAAACGGCTGATTAATTACGAACGGCGTCGACCGTTAAGGGTGTCCCAGATCGGCGGCGTCGTATAGCCACGAATCGTATTTATTTAACTAGTATTTTAAGCTTAAAATGAAATTTGTAGAATTTTGAGGCGATGATTGCTTGGTGTTGTGTACTCTCACGCCGATTGGTCGAGAGCTCATTTCCTAGAATGGGATTTTGTTGAAGGAAAAAATTGTGATGCAAGTACATTTTCCAATAGTGTAAAATTGTAGAAGTACTATGATCAGGTATAGAAGTACTTAAAGAGTCGCCCACACCCTTATGTCACAATGACATAGAGTCGCATTCTCGATGTCACGAAAACATACAGACGCAGAACGTCACTGCACTCGTCTTGCGGACGGCTGAAGTGTGTTTTTGCATAAAGCGGCTAGCCAAAAACTTTTCTTTTTTCCACTATTGGATAACGAGACAAGCGGGCCGTTTGCTTGATGATTAATCGTAACGCCCAAAACAAATGCAGTGCCACTCAAACGCAAAGACCTGCGCGGCACTGCATCGTACCTCGTTATCCTGACACATTAAGCCTCTAAGCTCGGTAATTTCACTGGCTGATGATGATTTAGATAATGAAAGCAATTAAATTATACTATTCAAGTAACTCTCTCTGTTATAATGCTAAGCATTTTTGAAAAACCGTACCTAAAATTGCGCGCTAAGATTCTTCCCCACACTTAACCTAAAATTTTCACACTTACATCCGCCAAAATTTTCCCGACACGAATATCTCAACGCCACTGACGCGTGACGTCAAAGTAACGCGACGTCATGTCAACTGTCAGATTTAATTGCTGCTTATTTTTATAGCGTGGTAATCCTTCTGGAATATTCGTAATGGATTGTCATACGCCGGAAAATTGTTGGCAGAATACAAGGGAAATAAGGTAAACTTGCGTAATATGAAAAGGGTAGAAAGTTGTAACGAGAAATGTGAGAGTAGTAATTTTATTCAGTGTTGCCATTATGTAGATTTACTTTATTTCCTAGTGGTGGGAAGGGAACGTGAAGCTTGGAGACAAAGGTAATTTTGTGATGCAAAGGTTCTGAAGAGCGCTTCTGTAATTTCAGCAAGACTGGAACTTAGAACGGTTATAGCTGGTACTCTTGTCAGCTTGACTGTCAAAGTTGATGTGAAGTGTAAAGTCTTCTTACACAAACTTAACCTATTTCTAAAACTTGAGAATGACAATATTTTTCACTAATTTTATTTAGAATAATTAATTAAATGAAATAACTTTTATCTCGTGTTTTTGCGAACATTTTACATTCATTATTACGCTTCTTTATTCAGCTGTATTACGCTCCCACTGTTGGGATACCGGCCTTCTCTCAGAGAGAGAGAGAGAGTGAGAGAAAGAGAGAGAGAGAGAGAGAGCGAGAGTATGGCAGTTTTACAATATTTTTTGTTAATTTCTGATGTTTGGTACGGTTTTAATAAAAACTGTGTGGTAAGACCGAGTATGTTATCAGCTCAAGCTGATATTATAAGGGTGCTTAAAAGTAAAACTCTTTAAAGATATTACAACGTTTATTATATAGTATTTTCTAAATTATTATTACAAATCTGAAAATTGTAATATAGTTATGTCCTAAGTCCAAGCTTTAAACACGATCTCACTTTAAAAGAAAAGATACGTAATTAGCATTCTGATAAAATTTTATCCACAATTTTTTCGAAACTGGCTGTAGAACATTTTTTTTTTTCTAAACCAGCTTATCATGTACCACCGAGCGTGGGATCAGTGAACTAGCGCCGGCGGCGTGGCGCACATCATTAGGTCGCCTCACGGTAATTCTTTTTTGTTAGTTTCATGTCTTATTATTTTTCTGCACCACTATGTGTTTCAAAAGTATTTTATGGCATGGACTGAGTACACACATTTCATGAAATATATTTTATAGTGTTAACCGACACTACATACATTTCTACAATATTTAATTTATTATTTTTATTTTATTTTTTATTTGTTCCACAGATAACCAATATTAAGCTTTCATGTGTAACTCGGGAGCGTATTTGAAAATGCATGTTGTGACTTCATTACCTAGCTGACACACGTCTACGCCATGTTTTATCTGAAAAAGGTAAAAATAAATTAGGTATTCTCCAAAATATATTACTGTTTGACCACAATCTCGATGTATTGTGCCAGTAAAGTATGTGATGTCCACATACCAAAAGTACATCCTAAATCTATGGTGATGTCAAATTTGCCTTGCCAAATCTAGAATAGAACTACTCTCAAGGAGTTTTGGCGGGAATGCGAAAATGTGCTGTTGTTGTGTTTGTGTTATTTACTAAAACCTGTGTTTTATCGAGTGTTAATGTGTAATAATGGTGGATTATTAACCATTAAGTGTT
Organism: Crocallis elinguaria; assembly: GCA_907269065.1. Classification (NCBI taxonomy): domain Eukaryota; kingdom Metazoa; phylum Arthropoda; class Insecta; order Lepidoptera; family Geometridae; genus Crocallis; species Crocallis elinguaria. The sequence continues at coordinate 10,611,499 of OU026076.1, forward strand.
CGTAAACGTGCATAAGTGGAAGGCAAATAGTACAAAGACGAAAAACGTGTATTTTCGTATTCTATCCAAAACTCCATAGAAGCTTCAGTAAAGTATCCACCGCTTTACTGACGCGTCACTTCGACTCGACTGCGCCTAGACTAAACTTTAACGTGACTTTGACGACTTTTACACACCAAAACTAGAGATTTATTACATATTAATATATTTTATATAACTTGACACTGGCTAAATACGCAAATCGCGTGGAGCCAAAAACAAAACAAAAAAAAAAACTACTCTCAAGTCTCCAATACTGCTGAAACACACTGTTTTTCAATTTGAAAATGGTATCTAGCTAGACGAACACTAAAAATACCTACGGGGATGAGTTTGAATTCACGCTCTTTGTAGGTTTTCAACCTTACCGTCACCGCTTCAATTCAATTACATTTTACACAATTGCAGAGATAAACATTGGCAACGTTTATAAAGGCCCTTATTTAGTAACTAAGGCATTGTTTAAATTGTTGAAACAAACAGCTGAAATACCTGTTCGAAACTTATCTAGAATGATTGGTTTACAAAGTTTACAGCAGTTTCCCAATCAATCGATGAATATTGGCATAGCCAATTTGGTAACTATTTGTGTTATTTTTTAACGCAAATAATTCCAACTAAATCCCTCAACTTGAAATTTTGTTCAACCAGGTAGGAAATCTAGCATATTACTATTTGCTAGTTTTAGATTTTTTTATAAGTAGTTAATATTGTCTAGTTAGTTTAGTTTATTTTATGAATTTGATTATATAATTTATGGTATGATGAATATAACCCATTACTAGTTCGCTCAACTGTACACGATAATCTTCTCCGGAGTGCAGTTAGGCAGCCCGTACAACTAATGCATGATTGATAGATAAGCATCAATCACGGACCAAGCGAAAACCATGGAAAAACCACGATCACAGCTTGACACACATCGTACCGTCTGTGGGGCTTGGTAGAAATCTACTCCGAGCGCTAACCATACCACGGTTAGAGGTTCTGAAAGAGATGAACCATAACAGCTTCTATGATCTCTACTAAAAAAAAAATCATTTCACAACCACTTCGTTTTCAGTGCAGAAGCCGCGGTAAATACGCGATTGTGTGCAAATGGTGTATGTAGCGTAAGGGGCAGTGTAGACGCTTATACAAACGTACGTTTGCTTGTCAGAATAACAACGCTTTTACGTCAAGCGCGCATTTCTACTCGTAGTATCACGAAATCCACGCTTGATGCAAAAGCGTTGTTATTCTGACAAGCAAACGTACGTTTGCATAAGCGTCTACGGTCTGCATATAGCGGAGCAGTCGTCACTTTGAGCCCAGGCGTGGAGTGTGAAAGAGACAGCACTATATGGCTGTATTGGTCTTGTCTATTTCGTGGATTTTTAATGGTTGTACATCAAGCCGCGCTTGCGCGTATATTGTCTCGCAATCCGCGATTGTTGCAAAACCATGGTTATTTTGACAACAAAACGCATAGTACTTGGATAAGCGTCTATGGCCAGACTTCGGGACTAAGTGGCAAAAAGGTGGTACTTTACCTCATTCTCGCAGTTTTCAGACACTATTTTCATGTGCTCCATCTTCTGTCTGTGTCGGAAAACTAACGGCGTCACAGCGGTCATGAACCCTATTTTCGAATACTTCTTGTTCTTTATTATTCCTATCTGTGAAAAATAAGTTGTATAATTTAAGTCAAAGGCCTGTTGGAGAATAGGATACAATGGAAAAAGAGTTATTCAGCTCACACAATGAAATATACAAGCGTATAGGTAGACTTAATACCTAATGTCTCAGGTTAACGAGCGCACTGCAGTTCCGCGCAGGCCTTTGTGTTTCTAAGTTCTGGGTGGCACTACAATTGTTACGTGCCGGCGTTATGCTTACCATCAGGCAAACGACCAGCTCGTCTCGTTACCAAATAACATAAAAAAAGTATATAATAATAAAAAAAATGTTATACCCAGTAATATAAAACGCAGTTTTTCACAACCAAAATGAACAAAATGCATGTTTTTAGAACAACTTTATGGCCCGCGTATAGAGCATAACTTGTAACGTCACATGTCCAATTTGTATGGAGATTGGCGCGTTTTAGCGCTCAGTAGACACGCCCATGGACTTATTTTATCAAACATCTATGAACTTAGACGGATACGCCCGACATTGACTATAATTTTTCACGTTTTTAGCGTTCGATTTTCAGTTTTTTCGTTAAAGACATTTAATTCTTAGTTCTTATGAGAAAAAGAGTTGGCTAATATCATTTAAAAAAAATGAATGCATTTTCCCTAGTTCAAATACATCACAAGAAGGAACATTTTTGGATAGGGATTTAAAAACTTTTAAATACTTATTTAGTCCAATACCTTTTCCAACAAACACTCTATGATGCAAGCAGCCTTCTCAGGATACGGGGGATCTTTCCGCAGGTACTCCAAGTCTGACTCTGTCGCGTTGACGTGGTCCATGCAGGACCGAGCTGTGCTGATGAGGGTCTTTCTCACCACGTTAGTGAAGGGGTTCTCTGGTATTGGGAAAATACATTTGGATTTGTACCTAAGTGACTGTAATACCTCATTGGCCTCACTATTCTATTGGGGCCAATGAGGAAATTTAATATCGTATAGTGCTTATTGTGTCTAAATGTAGGTATGTAGGTAGTAGTTTTCCCAATTATATTTTTTTTAATATATACTTTTTCATTACATATTATTCACCAAAAAAATTTAAAGACTTTGCGAACGTTTTTTTCTTTATGATAAAAAAGCTCAAAAGTCAAACCTTTTTCATCAGCAACCACAGAATAAATTATCACACAGAAGAGCAAAAGCGACCGCATTTTGAACATTGCCAACGTGATGCGCGACACAGAGTTCCAATGGTAATGCTGTACCTAAAATTAGGATACAATAATTATGTATAAAAAAAATTGCGGACATTAGTTATTTTAAATTGCGTTAGTTGTTTGTTTGTAATACTTTCTAGAGTGAATACTGAAGTAATTTTTATAACTCGCTCTGTATAAAAAAAAACATGAGGTCAATAATTTATGAAGAGGTAAAGTTTTGGAACCACTGTTACTTTCCAAGACGACGACGAAACGACTTTACAAGGGATAAAATTAAAAAGTTGTTTCTTTCACATATTTCCGGACGATTTTAGGCACTGAGAGTCCTGCATTTACCATTAATTCTATACAATGACGGCATACACGTTTTCCATTAAAAAAAATTATCCACCTAAGCACTGGTCCGTCGTTATGGGTTATGACACATTTTCTCTGTCTCTCTTTCTCTTTCTCTCTCTCTGGGAAAATGCCAAGTGGAACTACTGGGGACAATTACTAGTATAGTATAACAACTTATAAAATAATTTTGTGGTATCAGCCACAGTTGCTGATGGCTATCTTTTCGGATGTATTTCAAAATGGATGGATGTATGAAACAGATGCATTGGTTTGATAAATATAATTGGTAGTTATTATAAATGGTACTTAAATATAATTATGGATATTGTAATGAAATAATCTGTGTTTTTTATTTCCTGTAATTGGTAGTATTTTTATACTATAACTATCGAGATCAGAAGATCGCTTGCCTCATGAGGATATTGGTGAGGAAATCTTCTTAAGATACCCTACTGGTGTAGGGAGCAACATGGTTATATGGATTTTTTTAACACGGTGGCATTACACTCCCACGCGCGGCTTGAAGTAAATCCATCATATACTTCAAGCCGCGATGAAACGGGTAAGCAATAGGGCCAGATAGTGCTGTCTCTCTCACTCCCTCGAAGCCCTGTCTAGGCTCAAGTGATGACTGCTCCGCTTTACGCTAAATACATCACTTACTCATCACCGCGTGTTAACCACAGCTTCTGCACTGAGCACGAAGTGGTTGTGACACATTTTTTTGAGTAGATGAGCCAATAATAATTTGTGGATAACCATTTGACCATGTAATGGCCGCCTAACACATACAATTCTAAAAACGATCAACCCTTGATGCAATTTAATCTCGATACCTATCAGGTGCAACTGCAATAACTTAGTAACATATCAGCCGTCAATTTATCCCTATCATCATTTTGGTCGTCCTAAATCGCAGTTGACCGTCGGCAGTAAATTAATCACACTGGTAATTATAACAGTTAATATCGTCAGTCGACGTCAGCGCGTGTAATTGTACATTATGAAATTTTGTGCGTACATGGTGTTACTGATATGCGGACAGCTGGAATAATGATAGATATTTTGGGCAAAAATTAATATGAAACAATACTACTTCCTGCTAATATTATAAATGCAAAAGTTTGTGTGTGTGAATGTTTGTCACCACGTAACTCCGTAACTACTAAACCGATTTTGATGAAATTTGTTATACCTATAGGTAGTTTAGGTTCTGGAATAACAGGTAGGGTATAAAGATAAATTGCCGCGGACGAAACCGTGGGTGAAAGCTAGTGTATTCTCAATAGCAGTCTGAAGCCTTGATAGCTCAGCTACGGTTAGCCACCGAACCGTAGGTTGATGACTTAAATCCTACACAGAGCTCGCTTGAGCGTTCAGTGTAGACAAATGTGATGCAACCCTGGATGGTAGGGCATTTTCTAGTGCTCTCCTGGCTAGCTACCGCCGCCAAGTAGGGAATCTCTCACCAAGCACCTATCGGTGTGTTCCAGCAGCTCTACTTGAGAGTCAGTTCTAAATCTTTGTTAAGCATATTCAATATCTTCATCCACATCGCCACCACTTCTATATCAGGGCCCCAATTTTACTAAACAAATGGTTTAAAAAAGAAAATGATTTCGTCGCAAAATGATCACTTGAGTTCTGATGATGGAGCCGGAAGGCGGCCACAGGAATTCATCTGTTCAAAAGCGCTAACCATGTACCAGTTGTAATTTAGAACACTCTGTATAATTGACATTACCGTCGCGTCGCGGTAACCGGATGTACTCGTACATACATAAATACATACAGTTGTTATAGACCGACCTCATTACAGCAAATGCGGGTGGATTATGTAAAACCGTAATTTGCAATGTATTTTATCAATCGAAGTTTATTTGCTATCTTCTCTATGATTCGACAAGTTTATTCGCTACGCTTGGTGCATACGGGCGGCGGAAAAGCCGCACTAATGAAGGTATAGTATGTGTTTCTGTACCTGTCCAATAATGGAAACAAACTTGAAAGCAAACTGTATAGAATTTTGACATATGGAAGCATGATGTCTACGCTTAGATTCCTCTCTGAATTTTAGCCTTACTCTTAAAGGAGGTCTCTATACATACCTATTTTAGGCCAAAACAGTCACGAGACGTCTCACAAGCTAATCTGATTCCCATACATTGTATTGACGTTAGCGGAAAAAGAAGCGAGTGACTAAGGAAATAAAAAGAAGAAGACTTTTTTCTAGAGAGGGCTTGAACCAATAGAGTATTAAAAAAATACATTTTGACGAATCAAAACCAAAATACTGCTACAAAAACTATATCAACAAATCAACAGCAACGAACCAAAATATTTTAGCAATAAAGCGCTGTAAAACGCGCTGCCACCCGAAATTCAATCGGGTAACTTTCAAAATTGATATTCACGCATTGATCATGTCATTGGTCATGGCTATTAAAGTGATTTGTTGCCGACACTGTTGTAGTGGTGATAAATCATTTCTGAATCACACACGTATACCAGGTGGCATATTTGTACAGAACAAATAACTGTAAATAAATAAGTACTGATAACTGATTTGTAAACTTGTGTAGCAGAGTAGTAGACAGAAGTCTATATAAACCAGGGTGCTTGGAACACTAAATCACAATTGTCAAACTAGTAATGGCTTGCGATCATTGTGACGACAACTGACACTTTTGGTAACGCACTAGCCACAATGGTGCCCAGCCATCACCATTACGCTAATTTGGTAGTTTAGTAAATCATTATGATATCAATTTCCCTTCGGCAAAAACAAAACAGTTGACAGATATGACATTACCGTATTTTGGCACAATTTGCAGTTGTGATGGATAATGACACCACTGCCATTGCAATTTCAGTTGTTTAGCGTGCTTCGCGTAACGGACCAAAAGTGGTATCAACAAAGTTTAGGCGCTCAGCACACGTGTTTCCAGTTGCGGCAAAGGTGATTTTATTGTAAGTACTCACCTGGCTGGGTCATCATCATCATAATCAGCCTACATGAGTCCACTGCTGGACATAGGCCTCTCCCAAGGCGCGCCACTGAGCCCTATCTTCGGCTCTTCTTCCCCAGTCGCTGCCAGCAACCCTGCGTATGTCGTCGCTCCACCTAGTCGCAGGACGTCCCACGGCACGTTTGCCAATTCGCGGTCTCCACTCAAGAACCCGTCTCCCCCATCTACCATCGGTTCTACGACAGATATGACCTGGCTGGGTACCACTCTTAAATTGAAAATCCATCACCAAGTAACTATCGATATATTTTGGCAACTGAAGTTGGGAGCCAATAGCATGATGGTAGGGCTTTATAGACGTCTGGCTAGCTCCCGCCCTTAAAATGAAAATCAAAGCAAAGCACCTGTCAGTGTGGGCCGGCAGCTGCACTTGAAAGCCAGTTCTAAACCAGGTTTTTTTTTATGTTATTTGGTAACGAGACGAGCTGGTCGTTTGCCTGATGGTAAGCATAACGCCGGCCCATAACAATTGCAGTGCCACCCAGAACTTTGAAACACAAAGGCCTGCGCGGCACTGCAGTGCGCTCGTTACCCTGAGACATTAGGTATTAAGTCTCATAAGCCCAGTAATTTCACTGGATACTCTGCTCATCAAACCGGAACACAGTAATGCTTGCACACTACTGCTTGGCGGCAGACTTCACGAGCAAAGCGGTGGTAACAACCCAGACGGGCACTCGCAGAAGAGTTAATCCTCCCACTAACCATATCTACCCGTCTTTCTATTCTTTGACAAGATCGACGCTGATTAGACGAGATAATGGTCACATGGTATCCTATCAAGTATAAAACATAAAGCTATTGTGTAATTTCCCACTTCAATAAAAAAATCACTTAAAGTTTTCAGGGTCAATATGACATAACAAAGGACTAGAGTAAGTTTGAGATGGAACGAGATACGAGGAGCCGTAAGTGGTCCACAAGATTTGTTTACTGCCTGCTGTTTCTTTCCTTTATTTACTTTTATTCCCTTTGTTAGACCGAGTTTATTGCATACCCACCTTGTAGTTTTTGATACCGTACATCTGCAGGTAGATGGCGTTGCCGTTTTTGGCTTTGTTTTATTGCTACTAAGTTGTCCGAAAGGAGATTTCTACAGGAAACGTGCATTTTTCCGTAAAAAAAGATTATAATATAGTATCTGTGTGCAAGAATCACGTTGATCCTTGCGTTGCTGCTTGAAAGAACTAAGAAGGACAAACCAACGAACACAGTTTAGCATTTAAAATATGGACAAAGAAACAAAAACAGTTTAGCATTTAGATTGTTAGTGTTGAGCTTTGATTTTGTGTTTCAAGTTCTGAGTGGCACTGCACTTGTTATGTGCCGGCGTTATGCTTACCATCAGGCAAACGCCCAGCTCATCTCGCTATCAAATAATATAAAAAAACGAAACGTGGGTGAAGCCCAAAAAAAAAAAAGTTGTGTTATTTTTGATAGAAGCAAATTGACAATACAACAAACAGAAACTGTTATTAATTTTCTTTTGTAATAGACACCATATGAATTATGATTGATTAATGTTTTTCATTAATCATGATCGATTCATGGTGTTGATAAAGAGTTTTTCATGAATCATGATTTATTCAGTGTTAATAAAGAGTTTCTTTTTATCAATTTGCTACGCACTACGTATAATTTCACTTCGTTATGTATACCTAGTTTATTCCTTCTTTCCAGTAAAAGAAGTTATTTTGTGGAAAAATATATTTTCCCAGACATGTTTTTATTTGGTGCCGTAATCTTGTGGCCACCTTCAGGCTCCATCAGAACCTTGGATATCATCTAGGTTCATAGTACTTGTAATGGCAAATCAAACGAGCCCAAACTCGATGGGGTTACGTCGTTTCGTTACAGAGTTCCTATAACCGCCTTCCGGCTCCATCATCAGACCATCTTTACGACATCATTATATTGTATTGTCATCTGTTTTGCAAATGTATGTTAAATTTCGGCTCAATCGAACACCAGTAAATGAGTCAAATGTATGTTGCAAGATCTGACGTAAACACAAACAAACATGATACTTAAATACATACCTACATACAAACATTGCAATAATAATAGTAAAAATCAACTTTATTCACTCCCTATATCATAGTTCCAGCTATATTATGCATTTCCGTATTCGAGCCGAGCCGTTATTAATAGTCTAATTTATAACCCCAGCCGGTCGGCAGTGACATATCGTCGCGAGCACGCCTCACGAGCGCCTATAGATAGGTACCGCCACGTGATTTGTGATGTGGGTTTGAGGAACTAATTAGAAGGAATCTTGATTATATATTTTATGTATAGTGTTGGTATGTTCAAACTTTTTGGTTGGTGCGTGTGTGTTGGTGCGAATCTTACGTAGTCGCTAATATTTTGTGTCATCATCATCATCATCATCATCATTCGAAAAACGTACACTGAACATCGGTTTACATCAAAAATCCATCTCCGTCATCCATCAAACAGGAGTAATTTTTGTCATAATACAGGAGGGGATTTATCATAATACATAAGAGGGGAGTAGCCGATCCAAGTAGCGTTTAGCGTTATATTGTTATAGGGGACGCCTATGTTCAGCAGTGGACGTCTTCCGGCTGATGATAATGATGATGATGATGAACATGTAAAAGTGAAAGGTTATGTAAAGTCAATCGCTTTCAGATATAAGAACGCTCTTTAAATTTTATAAGAATTCCCAGCGAAACCATCTTTGGTATTCAGAGCACCTCTATTTGTAATATCGAGGCGAGAAGTGCTTTACTGCACGCAGACGCCGTGATATAAAGCCGAAGTCTAGAACAAAGATATAGCTGCAATAGTGGAAGGTAAGCGACCGATCTCTCACTTTTGTAAGTGTAATTTTTTTTGTTGTAATTATTCGTGTAGTGGACCAACCGCTTCTAGTTACAGTCAGTGGCTTTAAAGTCAATTTTAGACGATTGGATCAAAATTACAAATATAATTATAATAATAAAAATTAAAATTAAAAAAAAATATTTTAAAAAAATGCTGATACAATTTCATGCGGTTAGAAGTGTCCGTTCCAAGTTTACAATCGTTCAAAAAAAATAACAAAAATGATATGAATAATGCAGTAATGAAATTATCATTTTTACCATTATAAAAATAATTCTTACTGAAATACGATAAAATACATGACGTGCTGTGTTTACTTTTTATGTATTATAGGCTTGCGTTTGACCACTATCGCACCTGCTGGTAAGTGACGATGTGGTGACGATGAAGCACACTTGCCTAGGAGATTCGCTCGTGACTTGAAAAACCCCAGCTTATAGTTCTTCATGAAGCTTCTTAAAAAAGTGAATACTACTCAAGGATCTATCACAAAGGAATCAAATCTGTAGAAAGCAAAAATATATTCTCAACAAATTGTACGACAAACTGTAACGACCGCTACTCAAATTAAAATTCTAAATTAGATAATTATTATAGTAAAACCCAATGCGGATGGACCCTAGCACTGGAATAATTGTTATTCATAATACCAGTAGCTAAATTAAGCGCATCGACGACCGGGATCATCATCATGATCCGTTGACCTAATAACGGACTAAACGTAGCAGCTTAGCAACTGCAGCGCACTACATCTAGGAAGACACTTTTGTCCTCCATTGTACTTTTGTAGCAATCTGTCGGCGTGCGAGCTTTTTGTTCCACAAGACAATGCGACGACTTGACTTCTGAGGAACCGTCTTATTTGGCTTGTGTTTTCAGTGTCGAAGTTGGCTACTACTTAGTGTTAACGGGATGCTGGGACCTAATCTTAACTGATGGGACGAATATTCTGATCTTAAGTGACGATGAGATCTAGGGTGGTAAACACGATAGATCTTTACCAGGCTTTTTTAACTACCGTCCATCTGTCCACCGCTAAGCTCGTATAGTCTACCGCCAAGCAGCGCAAGCATTACTGTGTTCCGGTTTGTTGAGCAAAAAGTCAGTGAAAGTATACTACTGGAGAATTAATACCTAATGTCTTAGAGTAACGAGCGCATTGTAGTAGGCCTTTGTGTTTGGAATTTCTGTTATGGGCTGGCGTTATGCTTACCATCATGCTAACGACCCGCTTGTCTCGTTACCCAATAGTTTAAAAAGTTATCGCATTAAAATTCCGTTTTTTTTTCGTTGTGGTTCGGAATCCCAAAACTACGTGTTAAGTTCAATGTAGGTATACTCTACCGCAACTATACTGGCGTCATCTAGCTAATACATTGTGCAAATGCCGAAAGTTTCCCATTTTCAAAGCTAGAAAGCTTTTCCGAGACGCCGCGGTCAAAGCTTAAAACCAGTAATACGAAATCCGGACAAGCTAAAAGTTCATTGTTCAAAAGCTGGTTCAGCTTAGATACTTCTTCCAATTGAATAAAAGAAACTGAGAGGAAGTAACTGCTCGAATACAAACTAACATCATTTTCCTTGTATGGGTCATCTTAGCGTTATTAACCAACCCAAAAAAATGAAGTGGTTCTATGTTCGACTCTATATATTATTATGTTCACCAATTTATCCGTCTTGTGTTGTTAAAGAATACTACAACTAAAGGTGCAAAATGGGGGATGAAATTTCGCATAATATCGATATTTCACTTATCGCGTATGAAATTTAACATATCGATATTTCACATAGCGATATATCACATATCGATATTTTACGTATCGATATTTCACATTATATTTTCATCGAAGTGCGTTCCCGCTTTTTTAAAAGCAATTTCACTTGTTTTCCTTAACATTTTCTTAGCAGAGTACCTACTGTAACCAGCTAAAATGTATGAAAAGATTTATCAATGTTGATGATGTGGCAGTCTTTTTGCATATTATACTACTTCAAATTCATATTGTTCTCGAGTGGTCTGTCTCACCGATGATCGAAGTTGACGGATACGATAACGCCACGACTGAAGTGCTGCGGAATAAGAGGACCTAAAATCGCCCTATCTTCGCATTTATTTATATTTCTTAAGATTACTTCTTTAACACTTGGAATACTTTAATACGTGGAAGGGAAAATGGAAAATATCGCTGGCGTCATATTTCAGAGCTACTACAGCGCCGCGCCTATCGGACTTCAGTTGTGGCGCGGACTGTAGATTAGGGCTGCCTCTAAAGTGCTGTTGCTGGAACAATAGGTGATTGGCGACAGGTTTGAGTTGATTATGGTAGCTAGCTAGATGAGCACTAGAAAGTGCTCAACAGCCATGCCATATAATTATGATTGCACCACAACGTTATTCCTTTACCAAAAGCTTCAAGCTCATTCAAAGTAGGATTTCATAGAAGAAGGATTCGGCCCAATAAATCAGTAGCCGACGTCACTTTCTCTAAGCTTCAAAACCAACAGATTTAAAGTGACGACGAGGTTTAAGTTTAATTTTGAGATAAAACTACCTACTCCTAGAATAGAAATGAAACTTAAATGCGGCTCTAAAACACACCGAGAGGTGCATAGCGACAATTGTTTCATTAAAATGTGGTTTTTGCAATACAAAATAATTGGTAGAAATAAGTTGATAACCCTAAGCGCCTTAACCGGGTCAGAAAACTTTGCGGCACTGTAAAATTTTATGCCAATCGCAAACACCAAGTTATCCACTCCGCGCTTCAGCTTTCAAAAGACAAGAATTAAAACTCAAAGACAATAGCGATCGACAAAAGCTTTCAGTGTGTTGCCAACAGAACAGGAAATTGATTTCACTCGGTGACGATTCAACGGGCGGCGCGTACCGTAAATTCGAATGCGTACTCATTTTGAATGTTGGCAATCACGCGTTCAGTTTTGCAATTGGTAATGTATTGTACGTATTTATTCTTTTTTTTTCAGGTTCATTTTTAATGTATTGTTTTTCCTCAAGTGAAAAAGTAAATAGAATGTATGTCAATCAACATCTTGCCACTGGAGCTGCAGCTGTGGCAACAATTGAAGGATGTACCCATTATTATATAGTACCTATTATAAAGGAGCTGGGTTAGCACGCCTGCATGGGGGAAAGTACAATATACACCAAAGCGGAATATCAGCGCTGCCTTTACACTTCCATCACAAATAAAAATAAAATAAGACAAGTTTACATATGTGGCCTTTTAGGGCCGGCGCACATTTGTCGAAGCGCAGCTCATTTGTTACTGTCAAACTAGTATTGACATTACTGGCTTTGAAATAAGGTCGAAAATTAAATATAATTAATTCTGAGAGGCGTTGACAGCATCGAAACGACGACAGGCGAAAGGTAGCACACAGTAACGCGACTGCGCAAGAATAAGCTCTTCTTATCCTAACCTATCATATTTTTATGCTATTGGATAACGAGACGAGCTGTTTGCCTACCTGATGGTAAGCTCAATGCCAGTCCATAATGGTTGCATTGCCACTCAGAACTTTGAAACACAAAGGCCTGCGCGGTACTGCATTGCGATGCTAGCGTGAGACATTAGGTACTAAGTCTCATAAGCCCAGTAATTTCACTGAATACTTTACAATTTGAAGCAGTTTGCTTTGTTTGCAGTTTTATATTCTCAACGATGCATCATATATTTGCCTAAATGTCATTGATTTGCTCATAAAATTTCGCGGGCATGCTCAGCGCTGCGCTTCGCATAATGTGTGCCGGCCTTTAGGTTTCAGAAAATTAACGCCATGACGTCAGGCCTCTTAACGTTGCTCGTCACATGACTGCTCTAAAACGGCTCGTATTTTATAATCGTAGCGGGGCTCGTATGACGTCATTTAAATTAAGGTTAATGGTGAACTTTTAAGCGAGAATATGAGCCCAGACCGATAGGTTTTGTTAGGTATTATGACAGTTTAAGTGTAACACATTGGGCCACCGTATGCAGCCACTAACGCGCCACTAGCTGCGGATAATATGTTTCATACATTTTGTATGGGGCCCCTTAGACGGTCAAGCAAACGTACGTTTGCTTGAGCGTCTATGGTGCCCCTAAGGCATCAGCGCGCACTGAGCGATCGTGTGGCCGCGACCGAGCAACAAGCTCAGGCGGTGTATAAAAAGTAAGAGTTTAGTGGCAAAACTTCCTCCACAGTTATTTAGTGAATCCATAGGCTGTCGAATCAGTGAAAACTGTCTTTAAGCAGCCAGTGGTCTCCCACAGACGCATTTATAATTATGTCGAACATTCAGAATTATTGATTGTACCTAATGTAAATAAAATAAAGATATAAGGTAGAACAGAAACATATTTGTCCGTTGACAGGGAAACAAGTGATGTGTGTGTGAGCTAATACGAATATTTACATGTAGAAATATGCAAGCATCAATCGAAATGGTACATCAAACGAGCACTCTGTAAAAGAGTAGGTAACCCATACATATCACCAGTAATCAGCTTCATCGCTTACGGTCAACTGAAAATATTTCATTTCCTCTACAAACAACAAGTTAATCTATACAAAGATATAATTACGTACACAGTAAAATAAAAAGTAACCAACATAAACTAAAATAACTAAATAAAATACACACTAATTTATTTACAATCTTAATCTAATAATCCGCTACCAGTAGGCAACGTTCCCAAAATGCTGGCCGCATTGCCACGTTGAATGGCAATGCTTAATCTTTGACCTAAGTAGAGGCCAGCATTTTGGTCACGTGTGGCTTCGACCAGGCGCCCTGAAAGTTCTTTAAAAAAAATAAAAAATAAAAAAATAAATAAAATTGAAGTGTCTGTTTGTAATATCAAAATAATAGCTTATTACTAAATGCATATGAAAGTATAAACGATACCTATAACAAAACAACAATTTTTTAAAATTTGTCTGTTTTTCGGTGTGTATGTCTATCTGTTTGTTCCGGGTAATCTCCGAAACGGCTGGACCGATTTTGACGGGACTTTCAGTGGCAGATAGCTGATGTTACAAGAAGTAACTTAGGCTTCTTGGGCGAAGCCACGGGGCACAGCTACTTAAATTTAATATTTAAAAGTGTTAACCCACACGCCAGCCGATGTTCACGGAATACACACATTTTGCAGCCAACAGGATTTGAGCCCTCGTTACCCTGTGACATTAGGTATTAAGTCACATAAGCCCAGTAATTTCACTGCTGTTTGCTACTCTGCTCATCAAACCGCAATACAGTAATGCTCGCACATTACTGGTTGGTGGCAGATTTCAGAAAGCGATGGTACAAACCCAGACGGACATTCGCAGAAGAATTAGTCTTGCCACCTAGTAAACTTGTAACGCCTTTCTTCTTAAGCGTTCATTTCTCAAGCCGTCAATTATGTTGACCACTCAATCAATCATATAAAATCCAGCTGGTCCAGACCACACGCAGCATGTGCTAATGGTCCAGACGACAGAAGGGACACTCGAGAGCACCAGGTGATACAAAATTGATGTGCTCCGACGTCAGGTGGAAAAATTGAAGCGTTTTATCATAGATAATGATGATAGCCATGAAACGATAGTTTAGTTTTATAAATGGCGTTGGTTGGTTTATAAAAGTGTACGTGAACATGTAAAGTATGTACCTATGTTACTTACGCTATGTTTTTAATCCTTTTACTATCCGTGTATGTTTAATTAGTCACAACTCACAATACAATTTAATTGCTTTTACGTACATTTTTTTTTCTATGTCATGCTAACTTTTTACTATCCTATAGGTACATCTTGTTTATAGAAAACTGTTGTTGTTTTATTTATTTATACACCGTTAAACAAATCTCGTAAGATGCTGGGTGTAAGTTTGATACACATCAAGACGTGGGGCTTTTGTATATACTGACCGGCAGGGCGGCGGGGCCTGCAGGCCCAGGGCTGAATCCTAAAATACGCCACTGGCGCGAATGAATGGAAGGATACCCATAGAGGATTATAGAGGATGTAAGCGTTCTTCACCTCCGACCGCACCGTCGCTTACCACCAGGCGAGATAGTGATCAAACATAAGCCTATATAATATTATACTGAATAAAAAATAAATGCTACGCCAAGACAAGTTAAAAAAAGAAAGATTTCTGAACAGCCAGTACAAACATTTACCCTCAGGAGTTCAAGAGCAAACAACCAAACAAAGCGCTCCCGATTATGGCCAAATCACATCATCAGCGGAACAAAGTGCCAAAAGAAAAAGGGATTCCTTGTAATAAACGCACAATACGCACATTGCGGCACGAACCGTGTCTCCTAGCAGGAAATTAGAAGACGTGGAACGCGTGCGGCGAAAATACTCAGACGGTGTACTACGTGAGATGCGAAAAATATATAATATAACGTATCTTCGTTATTTAACCAAAGGGATTAAAGAGATAAGTTATGACAGCAAAAAAGAAAACAAACTTTAAAAAACCACCTCAGTCGCTTAACTGAGAAAAGTGAATCATTAAATCCATACAAATAAATAAAATTAAAGTGTCTGTTTGTAACATCAAAATAACAGCTTTCTACCAAATGCATATGAAAGTATATACGGCACCTACAACAAAACAACCATTTTTAAATTTTTTGTCTGTCTGTCTGTCTGTTTGTTCCGGGTAATCTCCGAAACGGCTCAGCCGATTGTGACGAGACTTTCACTGGCAGATAGCTGATGTTATAAGGAGTAACTTAGGCTACTTTTATTTTAGAAAAAGAATTAGGGTTCCGCACAAAAAAATTAAAACCATGAAATCCAATATCTCCGCGCGGGTGAAATCGCGGGCAGCAGCTAATACAATAATATACACCCTGGGTTTGAATTGGTATGTTATCCCGGGGGTCAATCCTGGATGGAGATCAACAATATTTGTTTTACGTTTTTGAAATTCGGAATTTTTCAGTGAAAAAAGGCTTTTAAAGTTTACGGCGAAATTCTACTACAGAACTTCCGGGCAGCCCTAGATCAGCTGATTCACTTGAACTGTGTTGAACTTTGTCAAATGATAATGTTGATTAGAAGAGACTTAAAAATCCAGAAGATGTCGCGCACTTCCGGTTTGAAGTTTTTCAAATTGATCTCTGCTAGTTGGAGCCACGGCTTTTCAGCCGAAAGCAACCATCATCTCAAGAATTTCGGTGCTTATATCAATCGCTCCTATACCTTAGTTGGGGTCTAAATAATCAGAAGAAGCGTGTTCGAATCGCGTTGGCAGCAAAATTTTTGAGATGTACATAATCCTACTAATCCAATCCTATCTTATTAATCCTATCCTACTAATATTATAAATGCGAAAGTGTGTTTGTTGGTTTGTTGATTTCTTGGTTTGTTGGTTTGTCCTTCTTTCACGCAGTAACGGAGCACCGAATCGACGTGACTTTTGGCATAAATATAGTTTATGGAACGGAGAGTAACATAGGCTACTTTTTATCCCGGAAAAATCCACGGTTCCTCTGGGAATGCGAGTGAAAACCTTGGACAGAAGCTAGTATTATATTTACTTGAATAACTTTAGTTGTTGATGACCAGACTTCTTTTTTCAACGGGCTAGTAGCCTTTATTTACTAACTAATACTACTAACTAATATACATAATACTTTATTAACTAATACATAAATAAAAACTAAATCCACACAGCTACAAAAACAGTTTTGATCAGACTTAATTACAACTCAAATACAGACCCAGCAGTGTTAGAAAAAACTCGCTTCAATTATTCTATCTTCTCATCGTATAACACGAGGCTTCGAGAAAGTTTGCGGTATCTACTAAGCGTAGGAACAATACAGCGAAGCTTTTCCGTATGTTGTATTGTATGCTTGAACCTTGAGTAGTTCAAACTACGACACCCCACTGTCAAGATACTGCTTATAGGATAGACAGTATTCACAAGACATTGCACCGAGAAACAATGATTTCACTGAAGTATTATTGCTTTTCGTCTCGCAGGAAATTTCGACGAAAGTGAAATAAGATTTTGTCGAACAAAACTGAGATCACCAGAAAAAATCCAATCTTCAAAATAAAATATGACACAGGTGAAAAATCCGGCTGTATATCTTCCCTATTCTATGATAGCCGCACCGGTATATCATGATAAAGGCAAAGCAGGTAAAGTTCCGAACTAAGTATCAACTATTACTATAGAAGGATCGGAAGTGTGAGAGCTAACCGGTCTTTTGAATTAAGGTATGGAAATTGTAATACCAACAGAGTAACTAGAAGCTATAAGTGAGCATTAAAATGTCTTAACAAAATAGATAGAGAAAGCTATGAACAGAGAATAGGAGTATGTAGACACGTTACCACATGGATTACGAAATGCGTAAGAAAACTTCGAATTTAGTTCGAACACGTAACTTCGTACTTCGATGAACTAGTTTCCAGAGAACAAATTTTTTACATACATCATGCGTTTGACCGTCTCCGTCGAAGTGAATCCCCTAACATGGATCCACTGAGGGATTAATTTGCATAATTTCTCTAATATCTCACTTGTTAGAAAGTGAAGACGCGATCGACGATGAAGTATGCTTGCTTGAAATATACATATGCACTAGTATCTTGAAAAAACAAAGTATAGAGCGTAAAGGGCAAGGAAGTCCACTCCTTAGCAGTAGACAAAAGAAACGTAGAAGCAAAACACATAACAATATTTCACCTTGACGGTCGAACCCGTCAAGGTGGAATATTTAACATGTACCGACGTTTATGTATTGGTAGATACAAAAGGGTAAATTCGAATGGCTTACATATAACAAACCAGAAACAACATAGTACGTATACACTGTACAACCTACGTAGCATATCATAGTCGTACATACTCATAACAACCATGTGCTCACGTGTAACCAGCACAGTGGCCTATTTTGGGATCAAAAGCTTTATGCTTGTTATTTTGAATCCGCAGTAAAAAGGGTTTTTACGCGTTACAATTAATGTACTTTTATGGTGTATAATGAACCACCAATTGCTGGAATCGTTAAGCTCATGCCGCTTTCCATCCGATGCTTTTAAGTACGACGTTAACATAAATGAATGCTTATATTATGTATGGTAAAGGTACTAATACGTAGAGTTGTCTTTCTTCCTGGATTTCGTACCAATTGCTTCATTGTGTGAATGTGGTCTATGGCTAAAGCCGCTTTGGAACCAGGGCGGGTTTCTACGACCTATTTCTTATACATCAAAAGCTTACGATTTGGTAATCGCAAGTCTTTAGATTACCAAATCGCACGCCTTTGAAGTATAAAAAATAGACCTTAAAGAAATAGAAAAACCAAATATTATATTGAATAGGTATCGTCTAGCGTGCTAATCGTCGATCGTCAGGAAAGGTTAGAGAAAGAAGCCCTAGTTGTAACGATCAGGAAACACAAACTCAGGCATAAAATTTCAACTTCATCGCTGTGCCTACGCCAAATGAATGTTTTTTTTATTTTTTATTCATTATAGTTTTACGTTTGACCACTATCTCACGTGGCGGTCGACGATGAAGCACGCTTGCCTAGAAGATACCTATTCAATTGCGCCTTGAAACAGCGCAGGTTGTAGCGAACGGGGAATACAGACTCTGGCAAGGAATTGCATTCCTTAGCGGTACGCATAATAAATGTAGAAGCGAAACGATTCGTGCGTAATGGCGGAATATCTACCATGTAAGGATGGTGCCTCGAAGTAAGTCTGGTTGTCTGAAGATGGAAGGATTGATGGAATTATGTTTTGCAATTCCAAAGCACACTCTCCGAAATGTACCCGACAATAACCGACAAAACTAGCGACCCTACGGCGATGCTCTAGGCTCTGCAGCCTAGCCTCAACCAATGAATCATTGCTAATGAGCCAGTAGCAATGATTCATTCATAGCCATTAATTTTGTTGAAGCAAAATGCTTATTGTATAACAGTTATTTCTTGAAATATCTTCGAACTAATCAACACTAATACCTACTGCTTAACGATTTATCACTGCAATGGTAAATCATTGAGCAGACTGACCGGTGAGCAACAAAGCAGCATTGCCAGCATGGCCAATGCTGGGTACGCTGCCGATTGGTAGTGGGCTAGAACATTTCGATTACCTATACGTAAGGGCTTGTAGATTATTGAACTGTTTTTGTACATAATTGAGAAGTAATTATCGGTACTGTTTATCTAGTAGCTAGCTAATAAAGAAGGTAAACATCAATATTAATAACGTTCGTAGTAACAGAAATTTTATTATCCATCAAAAGATACCTTCTATTTATTCAGCAGAATTGCAAAAAGACGCGAAGTGTAGGTAATTACACCTACCGGATTGTGTTCTCGGTTTATATCTGAATGTGACATATTAAATTATAGAATGGAAGTAAAATCAGACTTTGTCGTCGTTGTTATTTTCTGAGCAAGTGTGCCGTCGACCGCGTCGTCACTTACCATCAGGTCCGGATGATAAGTGGTAGGTACCTTACCTGGTAAGACCATGGTCAGAAGCTGCTACAGTTTGAAATTCAAATAATAAGTTTGATAAAATAATACCTCTCCATCTTGAGGTTAAGAAACCTAGACCAACAAATGTGGTGTCAATTTTAGAGCTATTAATTTTAAAATGTATTCCAAAATATATATTAAAAATATAAGGTCTGATTATCTATACTTTTACTATTACCAGGACTAACTCTTCTGCAAGTGTCCGTCTAGGTTGTTACCACCGCTTTGCTCGTGAAGTCTGCCGCCAAGCAGTGGTGTGCAAGCATTACTGTGTTCCGGTTTGATGAGCAGAGTATCCAGTGAAATTACTGGGCTTATGAGACTTAATACCTAATGTCTCAGGGTAATGAGCGCACTGCAGTGCCGCGCAGGCCTTTGTGTTTCAAAGTTCTGGGTGGCACTGCAAATGTTATGGGCCGGCGTTATGCTTACCATCAGGCAAACGACCAGCTCGTCTCGTTACCAAATAACATTAAAAATAAACCAATGACATGGATAGTTATTCGATCGCGAACAAATGACATGATTCGAATTAGAAATTCTATTATGTTATTGGTTGACGCGCCGCCAATTTGTTTACATTATTGGATAACCAAGAAAATTTCTACCATACTTATTTACGTCAAGGTAAATAAAAACCTTTTTTGTAACTCTATTAAGTCCCGTTCTTAAAAGTAAACCAAATTAAACCGTTTGCGGTAACCTGTCAACACACTGAATCCTATTTGATTATAACATGAACTCTCAGTCTGAAGTAATATTTGGGCACAAATAGCTATGAAATATACTTTTTTCATAAAGGTTTTTTCCGTATATCTACTTACTTGAGCAAAACTTGACTGTATAGGAAAGAAGGTGGTAGCCAAACGGGTTTTATGCTCCGTTTTTTGCAAACATTCCTTTCCCCCATTGTTGCGTGAAGGGCAAATAAAAAACACACCTTTATGTATTTATGTGAATTTTACTAATATTATAATCGCTAATGTTTGTGAGGATGGTTGGATGGATGGATTTTGATATAGCTATATATAGTAATATATAGCTTACTAGCTTCCGTCCGCGGTTTTCATCCGCGTTCCCACAGGAACCATGCATTTTTCCGGGACAAAAAGTAGCCTATGTTACTCTCCGCTCCATAGAATATATCTATGCCAAAAATCACGTCAATCCGTTGCTGCGTTACTGCGTGAAAGAAGTAGTAGAAAAGTAGGAATAGGATAGTAGGAAGCAGAACTAGTAGGAAGTAACATATTAGGAAGTAGGATAAATACCGCGCGGGCGAAGCCGCGGCCGGAAGCTATAAATGTACATCGCCCCAAGCGGCGCGTTCATGAACTATCATCGCGCATGCTTTTAGTATGGCATTTACACGACAAACGCGGTCATCGCGTAAATGGATTTTAACCGCGAATCTCACACTCAGCAAACAGGTGAGATAGTCAAACACTAAACTATCGAGTGTAAAAAAACTTAAATGAAACACCGCAGATAAAACAGCCGTTGGCTCTCCAACCAATAAGCGATATCTCATGAATTATACTCCCGACCTACACTCTTGGCCTAACGCCATGGCGATATTGATTGCCACTTTGGTTATTTTAGAGTTTGAAATATGATACGAGAATTTGGAAATATGGTAACTATTTCGCTATAGTGAAGGGTTTGTTTGCTTTGGCAAATTTACGCGTCTGCTGTATAAATTATTGAACACCTTCCGCCATGGGGCTAATGCATCACACATTCACAAAGTGATGTACCCTACTTCTGTGGGACTAGCTCTTCTTTTTTATTCTATTGGGTATCGAGACGAGGAGTACAACCAAAACGCCAACCTTGCAGTGTCACCAAGAACTTTTAAACAAAGGCATGTCATCGTCATCAGCCTTATTACGCTCCTACTGCTGGGATCCCAGCCTTCTCTCAGAGAGAGAGAGAGAGAGAGAGTTTGGGCCATAATCTATTACGCGGGCCCAGTGCTGCTTGGTGGATGTCACGTGTCCTCGAATTTTGTAGTTCTTGAACATGCAGGTTTCCTCAAGATGTTTATCTTCACTGTTTTAGAGCGAGTGTGACAAATCAGCACATAACTTGATATTAGTCATTGGTGCGGCGCTGAGTCGAGATTGGATTGGATTGACCATGGTGCGTCGGATTAAAAATCACACAACTTCCCGCTCGCCACACTCACTCTTTTGTTTCTAATTATGTACTACAGGTTTATTATACAAGCAAAAATAATACAATCTTATAATTAACTTCAATACATTAAATTCATCTCACCTGATCATAAGAGATGTTCACGTTCTGTGGCTTTTCATCAAATTTTCAAATACTTAATCTCCGTAATGAATGAACCAAAATAAAGCTGCAGCTTATGCATAAATAATGTTTCATTAGAGTGGGAGAGAAAATTATTTTAAAATATCATTAAAAGTAAATTAGAGCATTTTTAAGTTTTCCGTACAAGAAAGGTATTTTTTTTAAATTGGGCACTCAATTTTGCTTCTTTATATTAAGACTAGCTTCTGCCCGCAGTTTTCACCCGCGTTCCCACAGGAAACGTGCATTTTTCGGGGATAAAAAGTAGCCTATGTTACTCTTCGGTCCATAAACTATATCTATACCAAAAATCGCGTCGATCCGTTGCTCCGTTACTGCGTGAAAGAAGGACAAAGCAACAAACACACTTTCGCATTTATAATATTAGTAGGATAGGATAGGATAGTAGGATCTCATATGAGATCACTCAAGTGTTGCAAATATACCCGCCTAATCTAATTAACGAGACAATATCTGAAGTGTTTCTATTTTATGCTATCAATCCATCCGATGCATCGCCATTCACGTGGTCATTTTTCATTTCCTGACACCGTCCGCTATGTTTGCCAATATGTTTGTGGTTATTGGTCAACATTGGCTCGCAAACACCAAATAGGATCAAATGTAGCGAGAGTGAAGCGTTTTGAAATGTCGAGTTAATATTGCCAGTCTGTCATCTGATTTCGCTAGCTAGCCTGAAAGTAGCATAGCTATGGTTTTACTTCTGCACAAACGCTTTCAAAATATGTGTGAGCCTATGGCGTTCAGCGCTTCAGCTGTGGTAACAATTCAGCTTCAGTATAATCTTAAGTCTCAACATAATCATTCTCATAGTTTCCCATCCCAATCCAAGGTATAAGTTTCCCATTTTTTAGCTGTGTTAATTGGGGTCAAAACTATTATACATCTACAAGTAAGTATTACTTAGTTCACTGATCAAAAGCTTTGTTCACCATTAATTTGAAACTTTGACCAAGCACCGAGCGGCATACTCGTACCTATTGCTAAATTTAGTTAATTGTATTGTTGAATATATAGAACTTGAGGCCAAAGATTCGAGCGGTTGGTAAAATATTCCGGGGTTTTATTACGGGATAAAGGCTTTGCTAATTGGTAGGGTCGTATTTTGGTATTCTAGCGAATTGTGTTTCGTTGCGTGTGGCGGAGTGTGTATGGTATATATACTGTTAAGTCCAGAAATGAGACAACTCGGTTTGGATAATCGACACGTAATAATACAGCGATAATACTATCGCTCGTAGTTCAATGAGGACTACTCTCCTTTCCCGCGTCTAGCCCTTGCGTAGCGCTGGGACGACTACGGCGTAGCACTATCTTGCTGACGTCATAGCGTAGCACCACAGCAGCACACCATGTTCTACCTTTATTCTTACAATATCTTCGGTTAAACAATTTTTAGTACATGAACTTAGTAGGTGAAGTCAAGAAATAAGTTCTTGGATACGCTCGCTTTAGCTTGGTTTGCAAGCGTTAATTATGGCATGTAGGTTTCATTGTGTCTCTTCTAATTTTATGTTTTCGTGTCCTTGGTTAAGCTACTCGTATTTAGTAAAAAATAAATTTGTTTTTCTTTTCTTATACCTCTCAGAAGAATGCCTCGAAGGCATGACGCATCAGCGATAATGAGGTCAATCTTTGGTGAAGGCAAATATCGTGATGCCACCACATACATAGTACATTGTATAAAACAGAATTGGCTAGTCATTGTTCTAGAGGTAAAAAAAACTGTACTTGAGACCCGATAAAGGACGAATACCCACAATAAGCCGAGGTCGCCTCACCGTTTGTCTATAATAGTTGTTCGATAATGTAAAGGACTTTTAGCTGTGTAATGTTGAATTTATGTTGTTTATAAGCAATAATTACTAAGAATTTACTTACAGCAAACATACAGAAGCGCAAAAATCCTTTGGCAGTCCATTTGTAACTAAAAATAAAGAAGTAACTACCCCATCCATACCATGTAACGCTCAACAAAAACGAGCAGTTAAAAAGGTTATTTCACTTTTACAACAACATTTTTAAGTTGAAAACTCTTTTGATATTCAAAAACCGTTCATATATAATTTGAGGTCAACGGGATCCTATCGTGGAATTCGTTTTAATGGTTCCACGCAGAAACGTTAAAATAAAATATACAAAGTGTTACAGTAAGGGCAAACATGTTTTGTTACCTTTCGATTGGCGGTCAATGGATTCACGATATATAATGCCATGTAATTGTTGGCGGAGTGCTTCCGGCTAAGAACAGTAACACCCTAACTCTTCCCGTGGGTTCCCGTGCGATCCTGTGGGCTCTTAAGCCGGCTAGTGGAGTCTCCAAGGAATGGGCGTATCCAAGAAAGCAGCATTCCCTTCGGACAATGTGATCACAAAGACGAAGCCAGGTGTCTTATGGCAAAATACCCACCCCTTAGGAAGGCCGGTATTCAGCAGTGGACTGTCTGTCGGTGACAGCAGTGGAGTGTCTTCCGGCTGATTATGATGATGATCTGTTGGTGATGAATTATATTTGGTAA
This sequence comes from Crocallis elinguaria, assembly GCA_907269065.1. NCBI lineage: Eukaryota > Metazoa > Arthropoda > Insecta > Lepidoptera > Geometridae > Crocallis > Crocallis elinguaria. Next base: position 10,635,971 of record OU026076.1, read on the forward strand.
TGTTCTCTAGAATGGATCAACTTTAGGCACCGATTTCAATTAATATGACGCAATGATTAGTGCAACACTTTTTGCATTCTTAAGTACTTTATAGAGAGATAAGTGTCGACTTCGGCTTTCAAACTTTAGTACAGACGCGGATTCCGGGTTGTGGTACTGAAATTTAACTCCTTAATGTGTTTATTCTGAAAGTTGTTTACTAAACCATTGTTACTTATAATGATGAATGCACGCTGTATTTAGCTATAACTAAATAAACCATTATTTTTTTATGAACTTTTATTTACTATTCAAAAACCGTCCGCTAAATAACTAATAACATTTCTCGTTTTTGCGGGTTGCATTCGAGTCGCTTAAAATCTCATTATTGATCTTATTTTGTAGTGACTTGAGTTACTCGCATAAACTCATATTATTATGGTAAAAATGTACACAAGCGCACTTGAGGTTGTTATGAAGGGCATAAAAATTGTAGGGCGCGGGGGACAGTAAAGACGGTTTTTTATGTGCAAAAAGCTCACAAAAAATGAACAGGCGTAGGCAGGCATATTCATAAACTGCTGAGTGATTAATTATGCAGAAGGGAATATTGAGGTTTTGTTAGTGGAAGATTTCGAGGTGGGCTGATGAATGTTACAGCCTGTTCCGACTATGTCGGATACTGGGAAAACAGTGAGGTTTTGAAAGAAGTATGTGCTGAAAACACTCTTGCTTTGTCGACAGTTTGCATTTGACCCTTATCTTACAGGACTTCTTATTTTGTGTCGACAACAAAAGCCTTTAAAAAGAATGCCGAGACGAGTTTCTTGCCCTTCTTCTTGCTCGGTCTATACTAATTTGGAACAGGTACGGTGGGTTTCTGGAAGTGACGAGTTTCAGTTTTCATCGTAAGTTTAGTATTTTCTACACCCAGGTAAGACAGGGAGCACGTACTAAGCTTGTTGTCTTGTCTCAACCTTTAACAAAGTTAATATCCTGTATGCTAGCCTTGTGGCTCATAAAATCGGTTGGCGGTTGTCAAAGCGACTATAGATTGAGCCTGAACAGAATTTATAGCTTCGATCCAGATAGGTACACAGATAAGGATATATTTCCCTTCAGGTGAGTTAGAAAACAAGATATTTACCTAGATTTAGTCGATTCACATATGATGGCGGCTTCTCGGGAGTAACGACGGCTTGATTACTGTAAAAATTATCTTACTTACTTTTAAGTCCTTGTACTTTTATGACCTTAGGTAGAAAATTAATGTTTAGTAACATAAAAATGTCACGACCTCCCAATTTCTGTGGAATGTACAGTCTCATGACAGACGCGTTATAGTATGGACTTATGGAGAGACTTGAGCAATTGTTTTGCTACTCAGAGCGTCCAGTTCAGTCTGTGTCCACTGAAAGGAGTACACATCAATAGGTGTATTACCCAGCCACTAAGCGGCTCGTACATCTAATGTATGATTGTGATTGATGGATAAACATCAACCATGGGCCACGCGAAAACCATGGAAAAACCACCGTCACCACTTGACGCGTATATCGTAACGTCTAAGGTAGAGCTTGGCAGAAATCTAGTCCGAGTACTAACCGTACCACGGATAGAAGTAGTGTAAGAGGCTCACCGCAGTTGTTTCTACGACCTCTACTCAAAAATAGTTTCATAACCACTGCGTGTTCAGTGCAGAAGTAGTGGTAAAAACGCGGTCGTGCACAAGCGATGTATATATGCTCCACTTTACGCTACGTAAAGCGATTATATACATTCATCGCTTTGAGCCCAGCCAGGGAGTGAAAGAGATAGCACTATCTGGCTGTATTGCTCTTCTTGTCTATTTCGTGGATCTTGGATGGTTTTACTTCAAGCTGCGGGTGCGCGTCTGATACCTCGTACTCCGCGCTTGTTGCAAACTATGGTTTTTTTTACATTAAAACGCAAGCATGCAACTAACATTTCTAGGCACCTAGGTATTTGTATTTAGACTAAACACAACTTCACAAGTACCTAGTTAAAATATAGGTACTTACTCGATAAAAATAATCAACTATGTAAATTAATCCCCAAAGTTTCGTGTTTTCATAGACTATATAGGTATTTTTTTATGTTATTTGGTAACGAGACGAGCTGGTCGTTCACCTGATGGTAAGCATAACGCCGGCCCATAACAGTTGCAGTGCCACCCAGAACTTTGAAACACAAAGGCCTGCGCGGCACTGCAGTGCGCTCGTTACCCTGAAACATTATGTATTAAGTCTCATAAGCCCAGTAATTTCACTGGATACTCTGCTCATAAAACCGGAACACCACCTTGCTTGCACACTACTGCTTGGCGGCAGACTTTACGAGCAAAGCGGTGGTAACAACCCAGATGGACACTCGCAGAAGAGTTAGTCCTCCCACTAACAAAAATTATGTACTATTATTGAAATAGCTTTTTTTACATATTTTTATTATTAGGTTTTCCCCGTGTTAACATCGTAGAAATCGTCTGCGTCATTAATTTTACAAATAGCAATGGTTATATTTCAGGGAAATATATATGAAGAATTATATATGGGCATAATTCGGGAAAATATGAAAATTATCTAAATTTTGTAATTTATATTCGTCTATAAATACCAGGGATGGCCAAACTTGGTGTACGAGTAATTTTATATGATAAAAATAATGAGGAAAAGATGTTCTTTTTTTTTGTTACAGCTAATCTCTGGAACAACTGGTCAAAGATTAAAGAGGAGGACTAAAAATTCCTTTCACTAATGGAAATCCCTGAGAGGTGCGAGGCTGATAGCTGGTGGGTCTAGTATATGCTGAGCCCGCGTAGAAAGCGTTTACCTACCAAATATGGCTCAAGATAAAATTTACAAGATAAGTATGTGATAACCCCATCACATACTTACCCTATACTTATGTTTAACAGTATTTAGATTTTTTTAATTTTGCTATTAGAGCTCAAGACAGAATACCAAAAAGTGTTCAAAGTAAAATGACGTTCGACCGAATAGAATGATCAGCACCGTTGAATGTCTCAAAATAAACGTACGGCTCCGTAGCTAAGTTGGTAGTAACTCTGCCTGCAAAGCGAGGGGTCCCGGGTTCGATTCCCGGCCGGGGCAGATTTTGTGTAAGCATAAAGTTTGTTCTCGGGTCTTGGATGTTTGTGATGTGTATCTGTGTGTGTCCATGCCACCTGCGACACAGGGAATCCTAGTGCGGGGGTATGAGGGCACACGTTTAAAGAAAACACAATTTAACGAAAATTTAATCAATTTTATCAATATGTTTGATGTAAACACTGTTTTAGACTTTCACGGTTATTAACTAATTCACACATTATAACGGGATATTTACCGTGATTATTATTGAACTATCGGGTGCTCATCGTTCAATAATAATCACGGTAAATATCCCGTTATAATGTGTGAATTATGTTTGATGTATTTCATCATCATGAAAATCAGTCATTATCATGTAAACATTTTGTGTATTTGAAATATTCGCAAAGAGCACAGAACGCAGCACCCAACAAGTTTTAAACATTTGCAAAAGAAAAAGCAACACTCTTCCCTGACGCTCTCATCTTGTGTTCCCGGAACGGTGCTGTTCCCCTCTTCGGATTCCAACGGCTGCGTGGTTATTGGACTCTGCGACATCTTGAGCTCTTATTGCACCAATCAGTACAGTTTCCAAATTTCAAATCGCAATTTTTGCTCACAAACTTTTACTATGCACCATAGACTAAGGTTTAAGATCTATGCTATGCACTTCAGTTTGGCTGCAAAAGATTATCATGTAGATTCCTCGAATTTTATTGTAGCTTAATTGAAAGTTCGGTTTCGAATTTAGAAGTATTTTCCTCAAATAGATTGTACTTGTCGATTTATATGTTTGATGCCTGATGCTCTGTCTGATATACTTGTTTAATTAATCAGTGAACTAACCACCTGTTTTTTTTAGGTAACAATGACACTAAAAATTAGGTTGTATACACCACCGGCTTAAGAATTGTTTTCATCGGACACTTTCAATACACTTGATAACTTGACAGCCACAGCAAAGTCCAAGAAAGCGCTTGGATTTGGAAGTTACTTTAGCTTGTTGAAGCTTGTAACGTAAATGTTTTTTTTTCTTTCGTTACTAGCTATAGTATACAACCGCGTGTGCATCGAACTAAGGAGTTTGTAATACTGAATTGGCGTGAATTTGCCATGAATGGAATACTCGTCGATATGTGTCATTATAATCTGGATGGGAGTGTGTATCCGGGTTACCTATGTTATCCTTATACGAATTGCTAATTAACTAAAAATGTACATAACCTATTGTGGCGAGACTAGAAATCCTCCACAGTGAGAGCTGTTTCAAGCAGCTAAACCAGGATAACGTATCTGAACTAGAGTAAAAAACATACATTTATCAATAGAGATATATGGAACCTTATAGACATTTGATTCTCATCAGAAAATAACATCCCCATTTCTTTTAAAAAAGCGGGTACATATTTCGATGAAAATATCGCGATATTTCAAATTTCATCCCCTGTTTTTCCTCCCTCAGAAGTGGTATATATATATATATATTATCTATCTATACAACTAAATAAAATTGAATTGTCTGTTTGTAATATCAAAATAACAGGTTTTTACTAAATGCATATGAAAGTATATACGGGAGCTACACCAAAACAGCCATTTTTTAAATTTTTGTATTTCTTCTGTTTGTTCCGAGTAATCTCAGAAACGGCTGGGCCGATTTTGACCGGACTTTCACTGGCAGATAGCTGATGTTACAAGGAGTAACATAGGCAACTTTTATTTTGGAAAATAATTAGGGTTCCGCGCAAAAAAATAAAAACCATGAAATCCAATATCTCCGCGCGGGTGAAACCGCGGGGCAGCAGCTTAATAAAATGTATAAAAAGACCACCCCTAAAATAATCCACTCATGAAAAAAGAATCATTTACCTAAATTGGTCGAGAATTGACGAAGAAACCGGGTAATATCACCACAAAAAGAAATGCAGATGAATTAAGAACCTCCTCCTTTTTTGGAAGTTGGTTGGTAAATAGGGTTTAGTCACGTCAACAAGTTAGTCCACAATAATTACTTTTGTTACTGCTCTCTCTCTATAAATCAACCAGTAACACTAACAGCTGTATCCCAGATAATCTAACCCAGGAAGCCATACCACGACCTTTGCATTTCGTCGGTTCATCCGTCACTCAGCCACTTCGCGATCGCTCGACAAATATTGATATGGCTAATACGCAAGAGTGCCAAGCCCCCCATTTATATGAGATGACGTTCCTTGCCGCTAGGACAGAGAAAAAGGATCTTACAAACTATATTCTGGGGGTTACATACTAAGGTTTGATTGTGTGTTGGTGGGCTATGTTGGGTATATGGTTTGATGAGCAAACTAGTTAGTGAAGTAAGTGGGTATAGACATAAATCTGATGACGTCTTACAGAGGTATTGAGTGTACTGAAGTGCCACTCGGTTTTTTCTAAGTTCTGGGTGACACTGTTGTTATTTTTTTTATGTTTTTTGGTAACGAGGCGAGCTGGTCGTTTGCCTGATGGTAAGCATAACTTCGGCCCATAACAATTGCAGTGCCACCCAGAACCTTGAAACAGAAAGGCCTGCGCGGCACTGCAGTGCGCTCGTTACCCTGAGACATTAGGTATTAAGTCTCATAAGCCCAGTAATTTCACTGGCTGCTCCGCTCATCAAACCGAAACACAGTAATGCTTGCACATTATTGCTTGGCGGCAGACTTCACAAGCAGAGCGGTGGTAACAACCCAGACGGACACCCGCAGAACAGTTAGTCCTATCACTAACAAAATCCCGGGAATCCCGTCGGGATCCAGGGCCGTGTTCTTGACTCGTATAGGCGCATTACCCAGCCCAATTTGCTGGCAGTCGTAACGATGGTACAACTCATCTTGTTTAACTAGGATGGTGCAATGACCCAAAATGAGTCTTCGAATTCGTTAGAACCATCATTTCGGTCATTCTGTCGAAAAAAATTGACAAGTGTCCTCAGGTCCAGTTGCGTGCCATACTAACCCCGCGTTCATTAGCTAAGTCCATCGACCTCTCGGCTATACGGGGTCTGTGAAATGATACATCGCCCCGTTACAATCAGCCAATTTGTAATACCTCAAGTTCAGAACTTCAAGCTTAGTCACTGTCAACATCTACTGTATTTTCCACCAAGACCCACGCGACCCATAGTAAAATCAATATATTTTGGCAAGCCGCCAGCCAGGACGCTAGGGAAATATGTTTACCGTAACTTGGCCTATGTTCTGCTCATTGTTTTTGTACTAAATTAAAGGGAGCATATGGGACAGTGGGGCCCGAAAACAGTTTAGCCTCAGTCTATATTGGGGATGGTCTGTAATTGAGGGGTAACCGATTCGGGTAAAGTTAGGGGATGAAATAGGTTGGTATTAACTAATGTCTGTGTTTGGAGAAGTTTCCAATTTTGTAATTTGTGTTGGTGTTTGAAGGACAGCCCGGGTTATTTGATTTCTATTTCAATTTAATGGTCAGATTACACTATGCTAATAATCGATAGCTTTCTACCAGTCTTCTGATCGTGCTTGAGGTGAAATCTTTACACGGGAAGTAGAAAAAAGCTGGGTTGGTTCAAATAACGTGGCAAGCACGTAACGGCAAACAATAAACTTTTTATATTTTCTTCAAAATACCATTATTGGAAAGGCAAATACGCATTACAAATTTAGAGCATGCTGGCCAACAATAATCCCTTACTGGTAGGCACCTGCTGTAAAAATTGCTTTGTCCGAATTGAGGCGAGACGGCTCCGTGGCTATATTGGTACAAACCCTGACTGTTGTTACTAACCCTGCTTGTTGGTACTAACCCTGTCTGTTAGTACTGACCCTGTCTGTTAGTACTAACCCTGCCTGTTGGTCTTACTCTGCCTGTTGGTACTAGCTCTGCCGTTGGTACTAACCCTGCCTGTTGGTACTAACCCTGACTGTTGGTACTAACCCTGCCTGTTGGTACTAACCCTGCCTGTTGGTACTAACCCTGCTTGTTGGTACTAGCCCTGTAGTTGGTACTAACCCTGCCTGTTGGTACTAACTCTGACTGTTGGTAATAACCCTGCCTGTTGGTACTAACCCTGGGTACTATCCTCGGCCGGGCAGTTTGTGTGGTGAGTATAAGTTTCTGTGACACAGGAAATCCTAGTGTAGGGGTATGAGTGTGTAGGCGTTTGTCAGCCTGATGATGCAGCCGGGTTATGTAGGGCTTCTACTCAGTAAAAGATGGCGTGCTTCGCGACTATTTAAAGGCAAATGAACTCAAAAAAATTAAGCTATAAATAAACCTAAAAGACTAGCACTACCTCACATTCTCAGCTTACATTTTTTCTCCAAAACACTCGACTACTTCCCAGTTTTCATACAGCTTCGTACCGTAGGATTAATATCTCGACACCTTGCTTTAAAGAAAGCCGTAAGTAATTGGCGAATGAGAAAAAGAATTATTTTGTTTATTTCGCCGTGGGCTTTGTTATCGCGGAATGAAAATATGGACCCGTTGTTTGCGGAAGGGGACTTCTTGTTTTAAAAGAGAAAAGACTTGAAAGAGATAATGCTTACGATGAAGAGGAAAAACGCGAATATATACGTAAAGCGTCAAGGTAAACAATTACAGGCTGGAGAAGATTAATAATAAAAGCATAAGTACTACGACTTTTAAATAGGCAAGTGTTTTTTTTTATTTATTTACTACCTGCTGGCCGTGGTTTCACCCACGAGGAGTTCCGTGCATTTTCCAGGATAAAATAATATGTTACTCGCCAGAACTTTGCAACTAATTACACCTCCTGGCTCCATCATCAAAACCTCGATACCAAGTGAAATCTATTGGTATTGTCAAAACGAATCATATTCCATAGTTCCACTATCCACCTATATTTAAGTTACATCAGATGTTAAAACAATAAAAAAGCATAAATATAGCGTGCTAAAATTTTACTTAAAATAACATGACCCACTTGCATCACATATTTTTAGGGATCCTTTTTTAATTTCAACTTATACGAAACGGTAAAAACACAAACATAATAAACACACATAATAGCGTAGTAAACTCACTCACCGTAATTCTGAAATGCCTAATTCACAATACTTTTATATCCCTACACGACGCGCCCTCGAGAAACCGCCCCAATGCGTCTTCAAGACGCTCCAACATCCCAAAGGATGAGTACTCTTCATCAAGTGAAGGCATGGGAGACAACATCTATATCGCCTGACAGTTCTCTCAATTGACGGTCTTCCATACTCATATAGATCGAAGGGTTTCGATTACAGTATACTTACAAGCAGAAGATTATCTTGCGCATAAGACCCAGGTGCGATTATTTTTGAAGGATCTTGATCCGTTTAGTCCTATTCGACTGCAGGTTTTTTCGGTCATCAACTAAGTATAAAAGTTGGGCATTGGCCGCATTCGGTTATAACCAACTTGGGAAAACTTGGTCGGGGAGCTGAAACTGAAACCAAATGCGGTCTAGCATTTGGTCACGGGCCCAATTTGGTTAACGCAGTTGGTTAAACAAAATTCAGTGTTAAAAAGTGGTGTCGGTGTACTATGATACACTCTAACCAGTTGTCTTAAGCTAGTTCCTGATATCATTTTTAACACTGAGCAGTATGAATCTTTTTTTATGATTTGAGTTGGAAAGAGGCGGTGTTACTAAAATTAGTCAAGTCAAAAACTTGTATGACTAATCGATATATGTTTAGATCTTTGCAACTGCTTTGTACTGTGACATAATATCTATACTTATATACACACTCTAACCAAATATCTTGAGCTAGTCCCTGATGCCCTGATACCATTTTTTAACACGGAGCAGTATGAATCTTTTCTTATGATTTGAGTTGGAAAGAGACGGTGTTACTAAAATTAGTCAAGTCAAAAACTTGTATGACTAATCGATACATGTTTGGATCTTTGCAACTGCTTTGTACTGTGACATATCTAGATCGAGAAGGGTGTGAACCACCTTACATTTGCGGCTTACAAATAAATTTTCATTTAACCTTAGATCTTATTCACCGAGACTTAAGATTTAATCTGTGATATTCACACTGAAAAAATATTTTTACATTTGAACAGCTCAACGGACTCATTTTCAAATTGCAGTAGCGATATTAAATCTATTGAAATGACTCGAATTTAGTTCTGTAAATCCCATACATTATCACAATGAATTTACGACATTCATCTCAGTTGAGAGCTACTTGGTCCCATGCACTTTAGTGCTACTGTCTTCGGTACCGGGGCCAATGGGTATTTTTTTAATTCTATTTGACGTTAATTCTACGTAGACGAAGTCGCGGGGCACAGGTAGTTATTTATAACTAAAACATTTTTTTAAATTTTTGTCTGTCTGTCTGTTTGTTCCGGCTAATCTCCGAAACGGCTGGACCGATTTTGACGGGACTTTCACTAGCAAATAGCTGATACTATAAGGCGTAACTTACCTTTATTAAGTGGGCGTAGCTGCAGGGCACAGGTAGTATATTTTAAAGCGATCACCCACACTAGCGGAAAGCTCAAAGAATTCATCATCTCAAGAATTTCGGGGTTTGCATCGATCACTCCTTTAGTAGAGTCAAGCATCTAGTCTAGATAATCCAGAAATGGGAGGTTTTCACATTCATAGCTTAATTGCGAGCTGTATGTATTTACTTAGTACAAGTCATGTATCCTGGCTTCTACACTGTCCTCACACAATTTATAATGTCCTCACAGTATTGTGAATAAACTTGACCACGTACAGAAGCTCCAAGACAACGTTGAGTTCTAACTAATCAAGCTATCCTTGCAAAGCTCACCTAAGCTAAGAGCAATTAAATTGTTCCTTAATTTAATTTGCTTAACAAATAGTGCAGGCGCTTAGGATTCTGAGGTAGTTAAGATAGTGCAGGTACATTGCAAGTTAAACGTACTCTTATTATAGTGAATGTTAGGTTACAGACGTGCGTGGAAGTACGCATACTTGTTTCACGGAGAGCGTAACGCATCGCAAAAATCTACGTGTCATACAGCATGGTGCAAATTTCCCATGCGATGCCGCATCGAATGGCTAGAGTTTTTGCTGTATGCGATGATGTGTTGTTGCGTCAACGCATCGTTTGCTGTGAGCGACGTTTTTGCGATCTATCGTCGCACCGAAGTGTTGTAACCTCGCCCTGAAGTCAGTTCACAGATGCGACGCGATGGGACAGTGCACTTTTTTTAGTGGCAATTTAACTTTTTGATACTTGAAAAGGTTAAAATTTTTCACAAGGCCCACTTTGACATGCATGCGGATACGTCACTAGTTCATAGGAGATATATAAGTTTTATATTTAATTGGTAAGTAAATAAATAACCTATTTGAAACAAACTGATATTGATGGAAAGCTTTTGGTGTTATTTGCTTATTCCCGTTTAACACTTTTTATTTTATTTTTACGGTCTGACTAACTAGCGCACATACTATTATTTTGTCAATGATCTGATCACGTATGTGCCAACTTTTAGTGCGTTGCCGTCGAGCCGAGTAAGCACGCGTTCTCTAAGCTCGTCCGTGTATCACCAACATTAGGCATACAAGTAAACTCCAAGTACCAGGTACTAGAGAACTCGTTAGTGTATACAAAATCAGCAATGCAGTCTGCACAAAGCTTTAGGGCAGAATTGAGATACTATGCAGGTGGGCAAAGTTGAATTGGTTAATTTATTTGCGGACTTTGCCCAACTTGATTGGACTTTGCTAGCTCTACGTTTGCAAAGTAAAAGCAACAATTAAAATGTATAGAATTAAACAAGTTTTAATTATTTGATGGCATTTATTTTACTTTGCTTCGAATCTAGAAGTTTTGAGGCCATAGCAGCTTGCGTGAAGCGATTAACTTATTTACTGGAGCGTGGAAGGGTTGCGGGTTTGAATGCATTTGACCCAAAAATTCTAACAAACTATTTAACTAGTGAAGTTTTACCAAAACAACAAAAACGAACATAATGAAAATGCTTAACGTATTGTTTTCATGAGTTATTGTGTTTTAGTTTCGATGTAGAGTTCACAAGATCAAACCAAAGCCTTAACAACTAAACCCACATTAATATACCACTTACAGCAGCCAAACAATTTCATCCATAAGCCAAACTCATGCAATGTTCATATTATTTATTTGTCTAGACTATACGAGACATAGATAAAGGAGTTCAAATTACCGCAGAATGCGCGCTAAGATTTCGCGCCGAGTGCCAACTTTCGTGTACTTTGTTTTGTTTCATATATTCCTTGTTAAATACAGAGTTACCAGGAACCGAATTTTACCAGGTTGGTTGGAGATTTTTATTTCACTGAGACATTTTATTGTAAAGTTAAAAGCAGCGTTTGGGAAGCTTCGACCTATTATTTAGTCACAAGCCGAGATTTGTACTGATGCTTAACCCCACGCCATGCTATTGAGCTAGTTTCACACACCAATTTTTAGGTCTAAGCGCCATCTACTCTCTACCACCGTTCGCTGACCAACGGGCGGTCATTAAAAAAGGGGAGACTTTCGAGAGCAGCTGTTGGCTGTCATATGTGGGTGCTGGGCGAAATATTTTTATCTTGTGGGTTACCACCCAGCTAGCGAAGTGAGTTACCGCTAGTCATTTTATATGTGTCTAGTTTTGTAAAACAATTATAGCATAACTATAGGCCGATTTTAATTTGTAGGTTTTCTTTTCTATACCGTCATCATTTTCTTTTTCATTACATTTAAATTCTGACAAAATTTAATTTCACGATTTAAGACCAATAATTACTCTGTAATTGTTCTCTAGACTTTTGTCATTCGTACTAAAACTTTATTAATATTTAGGAACCTATAGACCTAGCGAAACTTGTTTTTGAAGGCTAAACAAAGAGGGCTAACAAGAATTTAGTAACGACTTAAGTACATTTATACACATAAATATACAACTTAATTAAGGCCGTGTGTTTAAGAATACTAATATCTCTTCTCATAGGTGCCGTAAGCGAATGTGAAGGGGATCGGAAGCACCGTTCTACTGTGATCACCAAGACGTTTGCCAAGCATGCTGTATCATAGCAAAATCCCCTCTTCAAAGGGAGGCCGGTGTTCATTGATGTGCTATGGACGTTTTCTGGCTGATGATGACATTGATGATTCATATTTGTGTGATGATGACAGTTATTTATTTAATATTAGCTGCTGCCTGCCGTTTCAGCCGCGTGGAGATATTGGATTTCATGGGTTTTATTTTTTCGCTCGGAACGCTAACTCTTTTTCTAAAATTAAAGTAGCCTCAGCCAGCCATCTGCTATCTACCAGTGAATTTCCCGTCAAAATCGGTCCAGCTGTTTAGGATATTACTTACCCGGAATAAACAGACAGATAGACAGATAAAAAAAAAATTGAAAATGGTTGTTTGTTATGGGTAAGTTTTGGTATATACTTTCATAAGCATTTAGTAAAAAGCTGTTATTTTGATATTACAAACAGACACTTCAATTTTATTTATTTGTATAGATTTATAATTGCACAAAAGAAAAGTACAAAAGGACGACATAATGCTATAAATATTTTATATACAAAGTACAAGGAAAGAAAGATGTGGGCGTGTGATATGTTAAAACTAACATAATAAAGTGTTATAGTGACAATGAAAGCCACCGTAAAGTGAACACCGAATACCTTTTAAATCAGTTTCATACTATTTTTTACTCTTGATTGGTTAGTTTTTGTTCTCAGTAACCCTATATAAACCTTGTTATGGGGTATTTTATGACTTCCATCTGGCAACACAATCTCCGAATACGGACCTCGTACTCTTAATCATAACCTTGAACTTCCTTGACTCGATTCTTCCTAAATTGTAATTCGAGTTTTGGTACAATAAGCCCATATGAATGTTAATAATATGAATGTTCTACTAAAATGTATCTAAAGCCACTTTACGGCAAGACCTGAAAGGTTCACGAGTGGCGACCATGAAGACATAGTGTATACCGGCCGCCACAAAGTGAAACGAAGACGTTGTCAAACTCGCAGGGAACTGAGCGTTGGATGCAAGAGGTAAGTAGCCTATGTAAGTGTCGTTCTATGGGGGAGGCCTACTTTCAACTGTGGACATCTTTCGGCTAACGATGATGAACAAATTGACTGTACCTTAACAATATGTTATATTATGGTTACATTCCAAAACGAGCAAGGTTTAGCGTTATACCACTTTATCGAGTGATGCTTGTAGGCGAGATAGTGGTCTAGAGTTAAAGAGGTAATAGCTATATTTATCACTTGAAATTCGGCCCGCGTTTAACAACATGTCGCGACAAATAAACACTGATTCTTACTAAAACTTTATTAGCTTGGAACACATAGACTCTGGAAGAACGTTCCTCTTCTTAGATGTTCGAATAAGAAAAGAGTCAGCGAAACACTTAATACATACTAATTATATACTCGTAAAACCTAGGAGGCAGAGTCGAGTCGAGGAAATCTTGCAGAGACTGTTAAGAATTGCGGCTAAGTCACTTAGTATTCCGTCTTCGCATGGAATAGATAACACAGTCAAGGGCGGGTTGCGTTACATTTCCACCTTATTTGTTTTTAAACGATGTTAAATAAGGGAAGGTCTGATCGCACTCCTTCACAAGGCATCTCGTCTTAAACAAAATAGTCAGATGTGTTTCTTTTGATTTTGTTGAGGTCTATAGATAGTAGTAGGTATAACATAATATTATTGTAACTTACTAACTGCTCCCGAAGGTTTCACGTGCGTGGATAAACAGGAACTGTGTGTGTTTTTGCTAAAATAAGCCAAAGGGCGGAAGGAAAGTAGCCAAAGTCGTTCTTCCACCCACAAATTATCTTAATGCATAGTAATAATCCGTTGCTGCGTGAAGGAGGATAAACAAACAAACACATTTTCAGATTTATTTATAAAATAATAAACATTTAAAAAAAAACTGTACCACCATCCTCGTTTTACTATGTTTTCAAATTTAAATTCGAAATATCCTTATTCAAGGCCACAAGGGAGCACTCATGAAGGTTAAAATAAATGACTCTAACAGCGGGTCTCTGTAACGTGCGTCTAACCGAATCACAGACTAAAACTAATGCTGTCCTAGAACATAATAAATGACAAAAACATCAAGAGACTCAATCCGTGCTCAGTCATTGAACTTTCCAGAAACCCACCGTGCCCGTTTCAAATTGGTATAAGTCGAGCAAGACGAAGGGCAAGAAACTTGTCTCGGCACAACCAAATACATTGTAATCCTCCAGAAGTTATTTAATTCCGTCGTCCTTGAAGGTACAACGCCAGAGAAGCGTGGTACAAGAGCGTGGTGGTGCTTTTCTTCAAAAAAGGTGATAAAACCTTATTGAAGAATTATAGGGCCATCTCGCTCTTGAGCCACGTGTACAAGCTGTTTTCGAGAGTCATTACGAACCGTCTCGCACGCAGGTTTGATAAATTCCAGCCTCCCGAACAAGCCCGTTTCCGAAAAGGGTTTAGTACCATAGACCACATCCATACGCTATGCTAAAGCTACATATTTGATTCCTACAAAGCTCAAGCGCATTGTAGGAATCGAACTATCGACCTGTAGACGTCTTTACCACTAAACTATCGTCACTTTTTACTAGTAAAGCTTTGGATGACTTCTGACTTTGCTCTAGAGTTAAGTTAGTAAAGTCCAATCAGTTTCTTTTTTTTAACTTTACTCGTTTCCTAACTTTAACGAAAGCAGTGTTCTATTCAAACTTCAGAATCTTACTCTGAAATTACTTCGTTTAACACTTTTTTTCTTCTTTAACTAATGAATAGAGCTTCTTCATTAGTTAAAAGCTATTTTACTAAACATTTTCATCGAGAAATTATTCTAAACTTGCTTTAAACTTTATTAAAATAGGTAGTGCCTAGAATATTAATTATTCCAAATTAGTAGAGTCGTTAGGCCTAGGGCTTAGAATAAATATACATAGAAGGTTAGTTCTATATGGTCTGATTCCAAAACATCAATCCAGGTATAAAGTAATAGCAGTAGTATTTTAATTTAGCGCAGTGCACTTCGCATTTATACATCTACTTTGTTACGACAAAAACTATCTTTTAAATACCTGTTTAGCTAGACAGTGTCTAAAGATAAACGTCTAAAATGGTTAGAAATGTCACAACAGATTAGTTAGACCGCGAATATACACTCCCTAAATCGAGGCTTGTGTATTTTTATAGAATTTGATAACGAGACGAGCTGGTTCTTTGCCTCATGGTAAGCATAAAGCTGGCTCATAGCGATTCCTCTGAACTCAGAACTTTGAAACACAAAAGTCTGCTGCCAAGCAGTATTGTGTAAAAAAAATTAAACACACCGTTAACATATGTTGAGGCTACTCTGCAGTCGGCTCATCAAACCGTAACACAGTAGGTAATGCTTGCACATTTACATATTTAAACACGCGACTAAGGCATGATTAGCCCTAAGCGAGAGTTTAGCATATGTTTACGGTGTGCGTTTTTTTTAGTAATGCTTTTTTTTTCTCCTTCAAGTAAGATTTTTACAAATCTAATCATCTAGAACGTTTTAGCAAAATACTGGATCTTTGTCGGAGCTGACTTACTAGGCAGCCAACTACACAAATTTGGTATTACATTTTTTGCCCTCACTTTTGCAGGAAGTAGGTTTCTAAACATATTTATGCTAAGGATAAGGATGAGAAGTGTTTTTTTGTGTTTTCAGCAATTTTTATCTCTGAGGTCTTTATGAACCTGGGTCTAATCAGCAGGGCTAGAGTGAATAAATGGATAATCTGTATAATAGTTCTAAGGACGGAGTGAAACAACTTTAAGTGTACCTGTGTACTAATATCATAATTCCTATACTAATATAATAAAATTATTATTGGCCATGTGGTCACGGCGTGTGAATAGAACCACCTCTTCCCGTAAGAGCTGGTTGAGGGAATACCCAGGGAATGGGTAGCAGCATTCTCCTCAATCAACAATAATCTATAATATCATTGGTAATTGATTAATATCCTCGAATTCATCCACATAAATAATAATTATATTACTAATCGCTTTAATATTACAAAAGCCATTTTAAAACAGGTCAAGTGTAAAACGAATGGTTTTGGCGCTTACCGCACAATAAACGTTTTGATATTATAGAAATTTGCGAAGATTTAACTACGCTGTAAGTTGCCTGCAAGCCTTAAATTATTTCTGGGCAGTTTAATTCGTTTCCAAATTCTGAACATTATTACTATGAACGTTACTCTGATAGCTTACTGACTTGAAATGTTTTGTGGAGTCGTCTTTGTGATAAGATTTAACACGTTGTTGACGAATTTTTATAACTATTAAGGATGTATAATATATCCAGGCAGATGTATCTCTTTATGTTATTTTTTTATTAAGGGCCGATCTTTCTGTTGCTCGTTAACGAACTGGTTCAATAGATAACTATTATTCAATAGATAAATTTAACTGATATATAAATAATATAAAACATAATACATAATTATATGTAGGTTCATTTTGATACGAAAATTAGGAGCAGCTTGAAATTGAATTCCACCAAGAATTCCAATTGAATTCCAAGATTTGACTACTTAGTTACAAGTGAAGCTAATAAAAGCATGTTAAAAACAGCTGTTATTCGTATGTTTATTGTAATGTATGTAAATTGAAATATACTTACAAGTACTTATGTATTCCCCTCTTCAATATTACCAGGACCTCGCCCCGAAATTCCTCACAGGGCGACAACATTCCAATACAAATGCCTACACGAAATTCGGAGAAATATACTACGCGACAGAAATCAAGCAAATTTCGTTCTTTTGTCCTTCTCTCTTCCTTATTTGTCTATGCAATTGTTATGGGTAGACCTTTACTATCATGTAAATTATATGTTCATCTCAACTAGTTGTAAAAAAAAAACTACTTGAACTTAGAACTAAACTAATTGGTTTTCTATCGAATACAATTTGGCGAGTGTACTTTATTTCCCGTCCCCTTTCTATAGGGATATCGTAGTGCATTTTCTTCTGATTGCTGGTTCAAGTGAAACATCTATTGGTGTGCTCTGATAGCTGCACTCTAATCTAGGCTTGGAGTATTTATCATCTTTGACCATATTGTCGCGAGATAGTCTAATGACCATACCCACCTACGCCCCGCTTCGCTCTGCCAAGATGGCAGTGTCACCGCCGCGCCCCTTCTAGATATTATTTTGTAGCACGAATTATTTTAATTCTGTGATATTTCCTAAGATATTCATCTAAATTAAATGGTATAAAGGGCAATTTTGGTCTACATATACTGAATGCAAAAAGGGCGTGAGCTTAGTGAGCCCTGGAGCTTGCAGGGTAAAATTTAATAGTAATAAAGAAAGATTTGTAGTTCAATCGAATCAAGGAGGATGGTATAGTGAGTGCATGAATTCCTCGCTGAGAATAGGGTCCTTCTGCACTGCTTGCAGCGCGCTGTCAAGGATTGCTTTGCTGATCTCCGTGATTAGAAGTGGGACGATCTATTAGCGGGGATCTCGCCATCCCAAGGAGGATCACGTTCGAATACTACAGTGAGCTCAAGCTTTGTTATATGAAAACATCGTGAATGATGATCCGACTGTTTCATTGTGATAACGCCATTTCGTAGCTACCATAATCTGTCGCCCAGCTCCAATAGCTATGGAAAACTAGTTACCATTCTAGACTAAGCCGTCCCTTGCCCGTTATCTTGCCGTAGTCCCTGGAAGGGTATTTTGTTTGGTCCCGTGGTCCCTCCGAGAAATACAATGCTTCCGAATTAAAATTGTATAGTCTCCCTATAGTCTCTGGAAAGTACTGTCCCTCTCAGAAATACAATGCTGCCGATAATTAAAATTGTACATAATACAGTCAATGGAGGTTCTCTATTCAGTTGTATATTTTTAATGTTTGTTAAAAATTTAATTTGGCAGCATTGTATTTCTCGGAGTGATGGTACTTTCCAGGGACTAGCATTGTATTTATTGGAGGGACTACGGGTACAAAAAACACACGTGGTACCTTCCAGGGACTACGGGGTGCCACGGGAAAGAACGGACTAAGCGTTTACATCGCCTTTAACCGCATCGTCAGTTAAGATCAGGTGAGATAGCTGTCAAAGAAAAGTCAAGAGAGTCACAAAGTGAGCCTGGGTTCTTATGTTTGCTCTTTACTTTCCTTTTCAACAACGATAGCCTTAACACCTTTTTTTATCGCACTAAATAGACATTATAATGACGAAATATCCCGGAGATTCATAATCTTCATTGCCCGAGCCATAAACTAAGTTTACCCGAGCTGAAACGTTACTCGTAAATATTAAAAGCACCCTTATAGCCTGAACTTCTCATAATGATAGTTCACTAATTAAAGTTATCAACTTTACGGTACATTAGGAGCGGTTTAAGTTAATTAATCTCCCGAATAACTTAACAGTAAGTGCTTTTACTGTTACACTTAGTACAATAACGCAATTTTTGTATACTCTTTTTTAAAAGCACTTTTATAAAAGATCAATACAAAACTTTATTGAAAGAGCTGAAAATAATTAAAACAACTGAGTAATTACGTGATTGGTTTATTTTCTTTACATTAGATATTTTCGCTTTGAAAGAAATTCTTTGGAAGCTATTGTTTGACACTAAATGGAGTATAGCATTATACATACAAGGTTTTAAAGTTACAAAGAGAGACAAAAACAAGACAAAAGGGTCAGTCTTATGTTTGGGAAGTTGTATAATAAACAATATTTACAAAAGGTAGGAAGACACATATTCGAAAAGACGTGAAAGGAATAATCTAGGAAACGAAAAGGTTAAATGCTAAACGCTCTCACTTCTGTATCCCAACATTTCAACAAGTTCTCCTTAAATGCAATATTTAAATTTAATTATTTTGATAACAACCTTACGTATTTAAATCTCACGGATGTCACACATCGTCCACACTTAGCTTAACTATTTACAAATTTTAAAATTATTATAATCACGTCAAATTATCGTAGGTAATAAAATTGGGGATTAGTCTAATTGACTCGACTTCGATAGGTACCCAGGTCACCTCAGTGCGGAGGCGTCTAGTACCAATGGCCTGGGCTAAAGCGAGACGAACTCGGGTGGTGGAGGCGGCAGCGTCAGTACTGGGGTCTCTGAGGAATCCACGTGCTCAGAACTAGCTCCTGGCAACGACCAAGTGGAGCTTCCAGTAGCAGTCACTCTAGGACCCATGTTGTCGTAGGCAGGAGCAGCACAGCAAGTTTTGTTGCGTCTCGGTAAAGTTGCTCCTCCACTCAGCAGATCGGGATACCTCCCAGGTTCCCCTCTTCCCGCTACTTGGACAGATATGAAGATGTTTCCGTATGGAACTGGAACAGCAAACTCTGCTGGTGGAGGAGGAAATGCCCCTGGTGTACCCTCAATAGTTATGTGCACAGGGTCAAAACCACAACCTCTTGGCTGGTCATCACTTGACCTTTCTGTCAATTCGAAATCACACGGTGACGCCATGTTTCCAATAGATCTGTCACAGCTGACCACTACTGACGCATCTATTAGTCGTTTCTCTTGATCTAAGAAGCTACGACTGGGTGGAACTGTCCTCCTTCTTAAATGCCAGCATGCTACTGCTGCTATGAATCCCATGCTTGCCAATATTCCTAGAGCTCCGAATACAACTCCTAGCAATTGTGGAATACCTGGAGCTGTTCTGGCAGTTGCAGTTTGTGATCTTGGCAAGACGAGGCTAATAATTGCTCGTGCTTCCCCCGCTACACTTCTTGCGACACATGTCCATTCTCCAGCCGCACTTGTTGTGACATTCAACAATGTGACGTTTACCCATCTGACACTTCCAGGCACTCTATCTTCTGAATCATCATCGATGGTTGTTTCATTCTCTTCCATATCGCAATCTACTGTACTGTTATGAACATCTGCGCCATCAAATAGCCACGTCACATTGGGTTTTGGGACACCATGCACCCAGCAACCAAATGAAGTTGATACACCAACTTCAGCTCTAACAACTAAAGTGCTCGATCGCACTTCTGGCGGACACGACATATTCTCACTGGGAACGTTGCGCCACTTGTTGCCAGCTTGTATTGAAGGTTCCACACAGAGCAGATCTTCCGTTCCCAACTTACTCTCCAAAAACCAGTCCTTAAACTCACGTAATCTACAATCACATCGCCACGGATTACCGGACAACGTTACAGTCTTCAAAGCTGGAAGCGAGAAAGTTATCAAACGGAGGAATGTAAGCTGGTTTCTACGCAAATCTATCGTCTCTAGAGACTTCAAATTCCTCAAAGCGTTCGTGTGTATCACTCTTAATCTGCAGCCGTCTAATAAAAGCATCCGTAAATGCGGAAGCGGAGGGAACTGGTCCGCAATTAGAGTAGTAAGCGGGTTGTTGCTCAACACGACCAAACGTAGTCTTTCGTTGCCTCTAAATATGTCTCTTGGCAAGTGGGAGAGGTCGTTGTCTCCTAAATCGACTTCTATTAAAATTCGTAACTCTAAAAATGCATCAGCATTGATCGATCTGAGATTCGTCGCTCGTAAATTGATTCGCTGTAGATTTACAAGTCCGATATTCGAAAATACTTCTTTAGGTAGATTTCGTAAAGGATTGTCGTGGAGGTCCAAGACTTGTATGTCTGATGAGAGAGATGGCGGGCGGCGCAGGTCACTGGAGGCGCACGAGGCTGTCTTCTTGCCGGAGGACCACTTGCAGCGGCAGGTGGCGATGTGGGCGCAGTCGAGCCAGTCGCTGGCGGTCCTTGCGGCGCACGTGGTCAGTATCACAATCCAGTACCATCTGGCCCACGCCACGCGCATACTCATCTCATTTCGGCTCCGTGTTTACATCGGCCGACTGCCTGAAACAACAAACAGCGTTAATCAAACCAGATTAGCCAAACAATGCTGCTGAAATATAGCCCCGGTTATCGGCTCTGTTTTCAATGGTCCCCCTAAATCATATTTCGTATGAAACAGGTGGTTCATGTACGTAAACGCTTTTTTGTTCGTATACCGGTCAAGGCTGTTTGTTCTTGGAGTTTTATTTATATTCAACCGCTTTACCCCTTGGCATAGTAATAGTTTACTGAATACCGGTACTTTGTTTACGTATTGGACGAGAGGTCGTAGCTATGAGATTAAAAGTTTACGGAGTGAAATTACTGGGCTTATGAGACTTAATACCTAATGTCTCAGGGTAACGAGCGCACTGCAGTGCCGCGCAGGCCTTTGTGTTTCAAAGTTCTGGGTGGCACTGCAATAGTTATGGGCCGGCGTTATGCTGACCATCAGGGAAACGACCTGCACGTCTCGTTACCAAATTAAAAAAAAAAAATTGTTGAAAGTCACGGAAAACCTTCCTTTGAATACTTAGAAAATATTTTGGTTTTGGTGACCGGATGCTAAAAGAGATTAGTTGAACATAGACATCAAATCCACACTGGGTTGCTACGATATACAAATATACATACGTAGCATTTCAACGGAGAATTTCTCTTGGAGGTCGGTCAACCGTTCTCCATTCAGAGAACTTGGCTATCTAATTATGAAGATGCGCCTAGAGCAAGTTGTGTGACGTTTATCATCAAAGAGGAGAGGGTGAAGTCGGTCAGATTCGACTCACTCGACTATCTCCACGTACGTTACGGATATACTGTTGTGTGTGACTTTGCGAACAAATGTCATAACTCAAGGATTATATGCGAGAATATTTTGCGTAAACATGATGCTGAGAAAAGTAGGTAATGCCTGTCGTAAAATAAAACCAATGTGAATAACAAAAGTAACGCACGTTGAAAAAACATTTTGGTAAAGTAAGCTTAGTCTACGATTCGACAACAGGCAGTCTATAAATATCTGAAACTAGGTATTATCGATAAATATGTAGATAACGAGCAAAGATCACACACAAAAGTCATGGATTGGTATATAAAGAGAATAGAAATACAAGTATTCGGAACAAATTGCACTTTTTAGGCCGTGAAAAACAAATATTTGCCTCGTTGTCCCTTACGCGCTATAAAAGTTCATCGATCAACACAACGGGAGCTTTAAAATGAGTATCATATCAGAATTTATTAATATAAGTGTTATTATTAATAATAATATATATATAATGATCTTAAAACACAATTTATTAAGGCGGGTCAATGACATTCATTATTCTGTCCACTTTGCACACACTGTCAGTTTGCGTTGATGTAAAAGAGAAGGAACACCGCGCGGGCCACTAAAATTGAGTATAAATCCAAAAAAGCGTAATTACTTCCAAATTAGATGCCTAATCCAAAATGTACCACAACCAAGTTTTTTTTTAATAACAAAAACTTGGTACATTTGATTGCCATGAGAAAACGAATTGATTGACATCATAAAAAAAATGGCGTCAACACCCCCATTGGGTTTGGTTCTCGGAAACTGCTTCCGTAATATACCATAACTTATTATACTGTGGAAACTTATGAGTATAATATATTTAGCTGTATACCCGTTTAATTTCCTAATTCCACTCACCACAATGCCGTCGGGAGCGTCGGCTGTTTACACTTTTCGTCTTAAAGTGTCTACAGTGGCTTCAGTAGCCAAGTGATTAAATTAACGCAAACCCAAAGTTGTATTTCGAAGGCAGGAGGATAAGAGTAAACAATCATTTTGTTTAAGGAGTTTCAAAGCGGATAATTCATAAACTTTTCTAGCGAGTCTTTTTTATTTATTTTTTAATTCTGAAACCTAATAATTGAATGTGTTAGTAGTAAAAGGTCAAACTTTGACATTTGACTCTGGAACAAACTTTTGTGTTTTATTTTGTGTGTAGTTACAAAACTAATTAAGTTGATTCAATTTTATGATAACGTTTTGAAGCAAATAAATAACTTATTGATTGAGCATCTTATGAGATCTAATTAATGTCTTATGGGTAACGAGCGCACTGCAGTGCCGCACAGCTCTTGGTGTTGCAACTGTCTTGGTGGTAAGTCTGTCAACTGTAAATTGTTTGGGCTAGCTTTATGATGCCGACGTCATTTGTCTGATAAACAGTTGTTCCTCTCTTACATTAATTAGGTATAAGTCATAAGCTCAGTAATTTCACTGACTTACTCATCAAACCGGAACACAGTATTGCTTGCACGTTAATTCTTGGTGGCAGACTACACGAGCAAAGTGATGGTACCCACCCAGACGGATACTCGTAGAAGAGTTAGTCCTACCACCTCGTAAAACATATAATAATTTTGATGACAGATGAAGTACAGTCAGAACGACCCTTGCCTCTTACTCTAGAATTTATATTCCGAGGGAACCTTTGTCTCTTTTGTTTGAAAGGACCAAATCTAGTCGGAATTTCGGCGTCTCGGATCTCAATATTAATTGGCATTTTGTGCATAATTAGGTGTTTGGTAATAGATTTATTTCAATCTATTGTGTTTAAGACAGAAATTGGACCAATACTAAATGGGTACCACCTTTTTGAACCGAACCGTTATCATTAAATTAACACTAACAGTTCTATATTAGAGGTTGCGTTAGGGGATCTGGTTGGAATCCTATATACTAATATTATAAATGCGAAAGTGTGTTTGTTGGTTGTCCTTCATTCACGCAGTAACGGAGCAACGGATCGACGTGATTTTTGGCATAGATATATATAGTTTATGGACTGAAGAGTAACATAGACTACTTTTTATCCCGGAAAAATGCACAGTTCCTGTGGGAACACGAGTGAAAACCGCGGGCAGAAGCTAGTCCTATAATAAACTTGAGGTTTCGGTGAAAGAAATTGTGATGAACAATTTGGAATCATTAGCGTGGTGGTAGCACATTTTATAACACTCGCTTCATCAGCATAACCTTAAAAATAAACTTCTCAAACCCCTGCCCTTCGATTCCGTGTCGTAGGTAGCATGGACACACACTCACACAAACATCCAAGACCCGAGAACACACTTTATCCTCACCACAGAAAGTTTGCGCTCGGCTGGAGATCAAACTCTAGCATTTCCTACTTTTATGATGATAATCTACACCCAAACCTATATAGGTATGTATTCCACCGGATGCATTGACAACCAGTTCCATTCTAGATTTAGCATGATAACCACAATCAATCATATCATCAGGTAAGATAACCTCAAGGTGAAAAGCTAACCTATCGAGAAAAAACATACATCAAATCATTTTACCAGCCTCTCATCGTTTCCCTACAACACCTTGGCATCAGAACGAATTCTCGCAATTTTGATATATTAGTCTGCTATTGCTCCTGTATACCTCCCGAGGTTTTCTGTCAAGATTAGATGGATTTATGGGTAAGAGAGAGCGTTTGTCTTGTCGGGGCGTCCGGCCCACTACGGCCACCTCTGGACATTGCTGGACAGGTTTGGTTGAGTAGTATATGAGCAAATGTTTGATTTAGTTACGAGTGAAGATTGTCGATTGATATTTATTACAGACTTCCGAAAATTGCTCTGTGTTAGGGACGTCACCCGCAGTTCGATTTTCGATTCGATTTTAAAATTAGCTTGTGTTTTTCGGTGATGAAAAACATCGTGATGCAACCATAACAAAGTGAGTATTATATGTAAATCTCTGCATCATGTGTTTGTCATTTGTTTGTTTTGTCATGCTGTTTCTGCTCGTTTTGTTCCGCATACCGCTTTTAAAAGCCAGTGTTCAGTGGTTTGGCTTATTTAGCAGCTTTTGACTGAAACTGCTAAAGTAACTTACTGGGTTACTTCAGATTGGTAGGTAAAATTTACTTTAAAAAATGTGAGTTAATAGTTAAATGCTTGCTTAACATTAGATATACAACAATTGTCGGATAGTAAAACTTTTTATATAATACCGAACTTCTGGAAAAGTTTTGTTATCATTGGGTGCTTTTTAATTATAAATTTAAATTACAGCAGCGCTTCGACATGTACTCGTAATAAAATAAAACAACAGCTTCCAAGGCTATGTTGAACAAAGACGATAATATTATAATAATAATATAGCAAAATTATTAACGAAATTTCAGTGCCTAGTTATATCTTTATTAAATTACAAAGTAAGAAAATATAAATGTTGATTACGGTAAATATTTATCATAAAATAATAGGCATTCTTATTAACGCTGGTATATTTTTATTATATTTATTTTTTTGAGGTATAAAATCGTTTTCGATGGTTTCTCTCAAACTATAAGTTAATTATATCGCGATACGTCTAGAGGCCATATTTTATAGCCTACAAACCTTTGCACGTGGAGAGGGTGGGCGAATTTAATACTTTAGTTTATAGGCAATTATTTGTTCTGAATTGACGTATTTTCTAGGATTTTAGGACTAGTAGTGGTTTTTCGTCTCAATATATACCTACAGGCTGATTCATCAGAACGAGTCAATATAAGGAAATCTGAAACTATAAGAGATAGAGAAATTAGTTCCCAGAAACCATGTCGTAGTTTATAGAAATATGAAAAACTATGAATATAGAATTATGAAATTCTCCATTTCAATTTCCAGGTTTTGCATTTACCTATTTAAAATTTAATTTATTCTTTATTGCACCGCCCCCATTTTCATAATTTGCCCAGGATGATTGGTAAAATGGTACTTAGCAAGTTTTCCCCTTGTGCATATGTATTTAGTGTGCTAATGAATAAATATATAAAAAATGCGTTCAGATTTTTTTCTTTGTTCGACTGTTCGGGAGAAAAACCTTGTATACGCCACGGAATTTGAACCGGCTCTTTTTAAAAAATTGACAATAATTCCTTGAATTTATTTTATGTGTTATAGTTTCAGACTCTATTGATCTGATGGATCAGCCTGTATAATCTATGACCAAGTACTTAGATAGCCTGGTTACATTTTACATTTATTTTACTACCAAAACGGAACAACTCTTTTATATCTATATTATTATCGCCTATTTATCTCCCTGCGCCGCGCAATCCGTGGGAGTACCTCGAAGAGACTTGGACAAACCAAGAAATCAGGATGTAAATAATTATATCAGAAGTAGATAATAAAATTCCATACAAAAAAGTTCTAAAACAATAACAAGGGAAGTTTAAACGTCTAGTTAAGAATGTACCTATTAATAAAAAAAGCGTATTATAAACTTTAGGATTATGTAAATCACAAAGATGCTGAAGGCAAACAACCCAGGAACCTCTTGGCGACTACTTTGATACTCAGAATTAGATTTGTTAACATTAGAAACATAAAAACATTTTTGAACAAAGAATTCCAACGAGTCTTGCCCATCTTTTCAAACGACACAACACTTGAAACTGGTATCTAGAGTCATTTAACTTTCATGAGCTCTCTCCTAGGGTCCAATAAGTCTGAATTTAAACATATCTCACATTTTTCTACATGTGGGACACCGAAATGCCAAGCCAAAAATGGAATGTCGCTCGAGCCAAAGCGGGTTTACTTTACGAACTCCTTTCCGAACAGTCAGTTGCTGTCGTATTTCACATGCTTTTGTTTTAAACTCCAGTTTTATCCGCTACATCGAGTTCCACTCCACGACACTCAAAACTCCGCCTCTCAATAAAACAAACGCGAACTATCCCTCATCTCTTTTGTTAAACCGAATACGTTCTAACTTATTCGATTGCGCGAAGTTTCGTGCGAGCACTTTTACATCATTTGCTAGCAAGGACTGACATATAGAAGTTAATCGGTAGCATAAAATTACGGTATTGATAAATTTTAGCTTATATAATTTTTCAATGCTTATATTTTTTATCCTTTTAAAAGCTAGACTAAAATGCGTAGTGATCTTTCAATAATGTATTTTTATCAAATATGTCGGCATTAAAAGTCATTACTATTTTATAATTTCGAAAGGATTTTTTTAGAAACCAGTTAACGGTTTTCTCGAAATCTTTTCCTTAAAAACTTTACTATGAATGTTGTAAGAAGAAAGGCTGCAACAAATACTTAAAACTTTAACCATGTGATATTTTATTTAAGTACGTAATTATACTATCATTTAATTCTATTTTATCTAAGATATTTTTAGTATTGTTAGTTATTAATTATTATTATTACTTATAAGTATATATTATGTTATTTAAGTATATTATTTTCTGGTCTTATTTAAATGTATTTATTTTAAGTATGTATATGGTTCATGTAAGTGTATCTATTAATATTTAGGTATATTTAAATAATGTAAATATGTTTTAATTATTGGAAGCCACCGTCCATGTGTATCAATTGTTAAAAACATAGATAGATAAAAACACTTAAAAATAATTTAAATTATGAACTATAAAAACCGTTAAAAGTTTTTTTATGCTGTAGATATACATCAATATTTCAAATGTCCTTCCATTACATTTTTATTACCGCCCTTACCATTTATTACCGAATTTTATAAGTTCAGCAGTCCTACCGTGCGAGTACTATTGCATCATTTGCTTGCAGCAAATGTTCCGTGCAGTTATTGTTTTATTCATACAGTTGGCCCAGTTCCTCGGTTTTTGCGATTTATCTGAAAGTCTCTCCGAAGTATTGATTTGTTCGTTACTTTATTGTGGTATTGAGTCATAATATTTCATTTCTTTCCGCATTAAACCGATAAAGCTAAGCTTCGGTCTTTGATAAATAACACACTCAAAGGCTTTGGTAGATAGAGGTTGACAGCTAATTGTTTGAGATTGATTTAGCATAAGTTTTGGACAGGAAATGTTGCGGCATAATGTTGCGTATGACAGAAAAGAGATGTTTTTAGGCGACAAGAATAATTTAAGTATAACTTTCACGAGCACTCTCTTGGGGCGCATGTGAATAAAGTGTTTTGAATTTGAATTTTGGATATCCTATCCTACTTATTATAAACCTACCTATTTTGTATTATTTATATATCCTACTGCCTACTATCCTATTTCCTACTGTCCTACTTCCTGCTAATCTCTCGTTAACTCTCGTTTTGAAGACTCTCAGATTGGATTTATCGGAAAACACAGACGCTGGCAACGACTTCCACTCCTTAACAATGCGTATTGTAAAAGACTAAGCAAAACGCTTATTGATTATAGGAGGGATATCAACCATAAAATGGTGACGTATTGCTGAGTGTCTGGTCGTCCGATGATAGAATGGAGTTGAAGGAATTAAATTATGCAATTTTCAATGGCATTTCTTAAGGTATAATTAATATATTCTGACACGATACATCTCGCTCAAGACTAAGACAACGCAAGTCAGCCTTCACATACAACGATTTTCCTCTAAAGGAAGTACCTATAAAATAAGAAAGACGATATAACGTCATCCAAAGGAATTTAGCTTCCCAGCAACCTTTAAATGTTGTAGTTCCGCTTCCTCCCAACCGGAACCCAGACGGAACTACATTTCGTGGAATATGGAAGTTAACTGAATTTTTGCGCATTCCAACTTTGTGCTTGGCTGGCGTGCTTTGATTTCTCAAGCGAGTCGTATACAATTTGACTAGTTTTGTAAAGATGATATTATCTGGCTTTCTGTCGTAGGAACCGAGTTGTTTCGGTGCTGTGTGCCTTCGGTGTATACATGGGACCACACCATCTCTTCCAGTGGGTGCTGGTTCGGGGATATCCAAGGGAAGGAGAAGCAGCATTGTTCTCGGTCAACAAGACTATCTAATGTGATCTCCAAGACACGTGTCTTGAGATCACATTGGCATTGGCTTGACAAGCCAGGCGTTTTATTATGGCAACTCCCACCCCCTTATGCCTATATTCCAAGTGGACGCCTTCCACCTGATGACGATGATCATAGGTGCTCTTAGCCATATGCTTTCCACTCGTATGTTGATTTTATTATTAGTGGGTCATTGTCCAATAGAAATTGATGTCGCTGTGCAACTCTTGCTATGTAATTTTGATCCTTGTTGGTGATAATATAGAACAGTTTTTCAATCAGAGTTATAAAAATTTGCCGAAACCTAAACAGAAGTGTGCCTGTAGCAAACTCATTGTAGAATTCGAACTATCGGCCTACAGACCTGTGTAAGTTTCTGTTCATTATCAGCTTCTTACGCTCCCACTGCTGGGATACCGGCCTTCTCTCAGAAGGAGAGAGTTTGGGCCATAATCCACCACGCTGGCCCAGTGCGGCTTGGTGGATGTCACATGTCCTCGAATTTTGTGGTTTTTGAACTTGCGGGTTTCCTCATGAGGTTTTCATCACCGTTTTAAAGCGACTGTGATAAATCCGCACATTATTTCTGTTAGATAAATGATTTAGACATAGTGAAGACCTTCGGTAGCCTAAAATAATCCGATATTAGAACTAGCCTCTTTTCTCTACGAGAAATAAGGAACTAGTAATAACAACACTAAACATTCTCAGCACGTATAGTGCTAAATTATTCGACGAAAATAAAAAATAAGGTCCATTTCTTACTGCTTACTTTTGCTCAGAAAGAAATATCGTCTATCAAGTTTGTGTGCTTTACGCCGGTAACGCGGCGTGGAGAGAGCTTAAGGCCGTGGCCACACAGGTAAAGCAACTCCGACGCGATGTCGACGCGACGGCAAAGCTACAGGAACGCGAAAAATAGGTCGCACTACTATGGCGATGCGTCAACGAATGTTTTCGATCGCCTAACTCTATTTTATTCAGTGGAGACATTCAAGTTAATTTTAGTACGTTTGATAATTCCGCGTGATTTAATCAAACAATTTTCGCCCATCGCTTCGTCAATGCAACCACTACCATTTACATATTCATAAGAGTTTGTTTTCACTTAGTCGCCGTCGCATCGCAGTTGCCTTACCTGTGAGGCAACGACTTTACAGAGACGGCGCATGGAACACGTAATTTGTGCTGTTTTCTCTTTCTCCACGACAAATAAAGGTAGCAGACGTGTGAGTAAACACGTGTACCTATGTCTCAAAATTGCTCGTCCACATCTCGCCGTGTGGTAGCAGGGGTGTTTCCTCATGTCCTAACTAGGTTTCTTAATTGATTAGGGTACGAGTGGGTACTCGAGTGGGAACTGCGAAACCGCACTGAATAATAACCGAATACGCGCCACAGATTCAGCCATTGCGCTTCAGCGTGATGTTTTTTATTCTCGATATGTAAGGATTTGATCACTTTCTCGCGCAACGATGTGGTCGAAGATGACGAATCCTACTTCCAACTAGTCCTACTTCCTACAAATATTATAAATGCGAAAGTGTGTTTGTTAGTTTGTCCTTCTTTCAGCAGTAACGTAGCAACGGATCAACGTGATTTTTGGTATAGATATAGTTTATGGACTGGAGAGTAACATAAGCTACTTTTTATCCGGGAAAAATGCACGGTTCCTGTTGGAACGCGAGTGAAAACCGCGGGCAGAAGCTAGTTATAGATAATGTGTAAACGACGTTGGCGCCTCACATATTAAAGTCAAGTCATTAAAAAAACTACTCGAATCTTCCCAAAATACGACTCAACTTTAACCTACTTACAAAAGAACAATAATTAATATCCCACATTTATAAAAGCGGCTTAACACCAGCAGGGTTTGTTTTTGCAAGGAAAGGTCAACTAACGACCCTTGCCTATGACACTGTATACTTGGAGACCGTTGTTGATTCTAGTACGAAGTTTTTTTTAAAGATTGTGTTTTTGATGTAACATTTGCACAGTCACTGGGTAAATTCGCAAGCTAAAACTTTACCGAAGACTCCATGCGGCTGCTAACAGATTAATAATCATGCCTAGAGTTTTGCTATTAGAACTAATAATTTAAGGTTTTAAGTGATAAAATAATAGCATATCAGCATTAGTATTATTCATAAAAATTGCATTTCACTGGCTACTCTGCTCATCATACCGGAACACAGTAATGCTTGCACATTACTGCTTGGCGGCTGACTTCACGAGCAAAGCGGTGGTAACAACCCAGACGGACACTCGCAGAAGAGTTATTCCTACCACTGACAGTTACGAAAGGTCAGCGTTTATACACCTGAAGTTTAGTGAATAGGTCATAGTCAACCAACAATGGGACCTAAAGCGCTGACTTGAACAACACAAGTGCTTACAACTTTTGTAGAAATACATTTCGGGGTAATTAATGACGCGCCTCGCTCGTGACGGATGTAACATTTGAAGCATTAAATTGCAATTAGCGGGTTCCGGAGATATTTTTGGAGCTTTGAGAAAGAGTTTTATTTTTTGCGGGTTTTTTGTTCCAAGATTTTTTTACCTTCACTGTACCTGTTTATAGTGCGGCCGCCGTGAGGATGCGTTTCTGGTATTTGCCAGTTTTTTTTATCAAAGATTAAATTTCCGGCGGCTCCATAGAAAGTTGGTGATCAGCCTGCATCGCGTGGCCACGGATTCGATTCCCGACTTAGGCAAATTTTGTGTGTTGAGTACAAAGTTTGTTCTCAAGTCTTTAGATGTTTGCATAATATGATAATATGATCATATTATGATCCATTTTATAAATCGTCAAGTGGTCGGTCACCTAAAGGGAATTCATAACGTGACTCCGTGCCGAATCATTTCAATAATTGATCTATTTGACAGGTTTCTATGACAATTCGCAAAATGGTTCACAAAATAGGAATTGATTAAGCGTCAAATATAGCAGAATCTTATGAAGTTATACTCATCTACGAATTTCCTATTTATGCACCGTAAAAATAATAGAAACCAAGGTTGAAAGAAGCAAAGCTTTAATTTTTTGTCGAGAAATAATCTCTGAAAATAGTGCACCGATGTTAAAAACATTCCAGCTACATAATGAATATATATCAAAACCTGAAAATCTACTTTTTTTCTGTAAAGAAACAGAAATTTAAAAATGCTGGAAGATTAAAAGGTAAATTTTATTTAAAAAGTCCGTGTTCAACATTATCACTATACTACTATTATGGGGATGTTCACTAAAGCAATAACGGATGGCTTTTACGCCATTCTGCGTAAAAGAATTGCTTCCCTGATGCATAGAGTCAGGAACAGCCCCAACAGCATCTTGAAAGCACTAGCTGATAGACCTGACTGCTCTATATGGAAGCATTGGGTGAGTGCTCATGTAGAGCAGCCAGGTCAAATATAAGTAGGTACTGTATGTGTTCGTGTGTTGTGTTTTTTGTCGTGTTTTTTCAACTTTTATTTTATTTTTATATTTCGCTAACAATAGGTAATAAGGTGTTTTACTAACAACATATATGGATGTAACAGTCCGAAATAAAATTTTATTATTATTATTATTATCACCCTTGATCTCAAGTGAACACGCAAAACCTTTCTCTGACAAGATGCGTTTCCGATATATAAACGATCAAGAAAGTCGCTACCGACACGGATTCCAAGTGAATTAAAATCACCCTGCTGATCCTGGTTAAATCCTGTCACTGTAAAGCTTTATCTATTCACTCTCTAGCTATTTATCGATTCACTGCCTAGCTATTTATCCATTCACTGCGAGAATCACGGCATGGAGGTTATTGCATTCCAACGGACGTGCAGGAATTCCGCAGCTCCGTGACTTCAACAGAACCGACGTAAGATTCATTGCACATGATTTAACTTGTCAGAGCGCATGATTTGGTATATAATTGACTCGTAGAGGAATGGCGAGTGAATTTTCGTTAGACTGAAAAGACTGCATTAAAATGGCAGCATAATATAATTATTCAGTTTATTTACTTATGAAATCGGTATAATGTACAATAACATCCAACCATATTGATTAAACTAGCTGCTGCCCGCGGTTTCACCCACGCGGAGTTTTTATTTTTTTGCGCGGGACGCTTATTACTTTTTTCAAATAAAAGTAGCCTAAGTTACTACTTATAACATCAGTTATCTGCCAGTGAAATCCCCATCAAAATCAGTTCAGCCGTTTCGGAGATTACCCGGAACAAACAGACAGACAAAAAATTTAAAAATTGTTGTTTTGTTATAGGTACAGTTTATACTTTCATAATTTCATATGCATTTAGTAAAAAGCTGTTATTTTGACATTACAAACAGACACTTCAATTTTATTTATTTGTATAGATAATTAGATTATAGAAGGGTTGTGAGCCGGAAAGAAATACATCATATCAAGAATTTCGCAGTCAACATCGATTGCTCCCTTAGCCTAGTTGCTTAAGGCGTCTGGCCCGGATAGCCAGAAGACGCAGGTTCGAATACTGTTGGAAGCGAAATTTTTGTGATGTATATATTTGTGTAGATTATTGAAGTTATGATGCCTCAGATGAGTGACCGTCGATCCGTAGTATAAATGCCCGAATTCTACTAAGAGCTTAAGAGCGGTCATGCCCAATAGCTTTTGATAGAAAACCGTACAACCAACCGAGACTCTTTCACTCTGCTATGATTTGAAGTGGCCGATATGGAAATCTCACAACCGTATCCGGAACCAATTTGGCCCCTGCAGGCAAATCATAGCAAAATAGGCTTTATATACCAATCTATTGAGCACTGCTGTTGAGGAGCCCCAAAGCACACAATGGCCCAACTAATGTTATGCTCTATGTGTCCAGCAGCGTGCACACTGGAAGACCTCAGCGGTGCCACAGGTGGTGCAGTGGTTCTCGCCACACAACTATCCAGGACTATATATAAATTTATTCACTGACTCGAAAAGAAGAAGAGTTAACTAAAAAATCTATCGCCATACATTTTTTGTGTATTTCATTAAAATTAAAAAAGTACTGTCATAAACAAAAGTGTATACAGTCTATATAAATATAGATGATGCAAACTTATTTAAGATTGCTAATTCCCTTTCAGAATACGAATAAACTGAATTAACTTTATACACAGCAGTCTTCTTAATGAATAATGAAATCTTTTACTAGATGACTGTCAT
Organism: Crocallis elinguaria; assembly: GCA_907269065.1. NCBI lineage: Eukaryota > Metazoa > Arthropoda > Insecta > Lepidoptera > Geometridae > Crocallis > Crocallis elinguaria. The sequence goes on from OU026076.1 coordinate 10,669,892, forward strand.
TTCTTCTCTCCCTGTTTACATTTTGTTATTCAGGTCAGCTCATTTTGACATTCTGTTAATGTGTTCATCAGAGTTGAAAGGTCCTTAATGGGGACATAAATATCCATATTTATATATGAGATGATGAAAGACACTTTTTTGATGCCAAAGTGTCTAATATTCAAATAAAAGCAAATATAGTGTTAGCTTTAGTAAAATAGTAAAAATAAAAGGATTTCTACTCCCGTAACGACTTCATGGTAACAAATTTATTTTTTACATATTTTAAGAAAAATGTATTTAGTAGGTACCTACTTACCTACTTGTGTTTTCGATATACAATTTTGCTCCCGATGTTATATTTTATAATAAGTAACAAAAAAAAATTGTTTATTTGTATCCAAAGATGCATTTTACTTTAATTTAATATACCAGTTAATATTAAAAACTAAATTAGAACTCTAACTCCTATCAATGAAAACTAAGAATGTAATTAGAAATGGTTTGAACTATCAGACAACCAAATGGTCTAAATATAGTTAGTTTAAAAAATTGTTAATTCTACAACTGTCAAAGCACTAAAAATGTCCTAGCACCATGCTGTGGTGGCATTACATTGATATTTTATCTGCAATGTAACTTTTAAACGTTATTTACATTATCAGCCTCTTACGCTCCCACTGCTGGGATGTCGGCCGTATCTCAGAGAGAGAGTTATGGACCATAATCTACCACGTGGGCCCAGTGCGCCTTGGTGGATGTCACATGTACTCGAATTTTGTAGTTCTTGAACATGCGGGTTTCCTCACGATGCTTTCCTTCACCGTTTTAGAGCGAGAGTGAATCTTGGCATAACTTGATATAAGTCATTGGTGCGGACTAAGTTGAGATTCGAACTATGGTGCGTCGGATTGAAAGTCGCACAAGTTCCCGCTCGGCCACACTAGCTTTAATAAAAAACAAACGTTATTTAACTTTAACTGAATATAAATTTACGTTTGTATGTATAACTACGTCTTCTCCGGTCTCATCCAAATAACTTCGGGTATACCTACTGTATCCTTACCGCAGCCAATACAATACCTTTTGTGTAGTATTGTGCGGACTGCAAGGCAAACTTTGGAACTTCGCAGCTGGCAAATTCGAAGTTGTTCGGAACGTAATGCAATATACAGTAAATCAGTGGTCTATAAATAACTAAAGACTTGCCCAAGTTTGTGATTCCATGCTAAGGTAAAAACATGAATCACAGAAATAAAAACAGTTTTTATTTTTACCTAACTGCCGAAAGAAGGAAGAGTGATGTTTTTCGAGCGTATGTCTATTTCTTTGGCTCGCACTGTATCCTAAACTGTTTGACGGATTTTAACATTTATTTGGGTTATTATTGGATTCGTTTTTGTAGGTACGTTTTTATACACATGTGGTATATTTTTCATTATTTTCAGTTTTTACGCGGTTTTTGTTTTATTTTTTAGTTTCCCTGTTGTAACTCCTCAAATTGGCGAAATACAGAAACCGTGTCTGTTCAGAATAGAAAAAAAATAAAACAGCATCTGTACGGAAAGTCGGAATATTACGTTGATGGTGAAAAAATGGGTGGACGGGTTGCATGACCCAGACCTGCAATGGCTTGTAGATTAGGTATCCAACTGTGTCTCTAGGTAAGTAAGTTAGATTTTGTTAGGGTCCCACTTCATATGTATGTATGAGGTATGTAGCATGAAAACCCTTAAACATGCAGGTGGAATATCCACGTCGATGTCACTTCGTCATTTGTCTCATGGAAAGGGAGGAATTAATCTTCCAACTAATGTCTGTTCAATTTCCAAACGCACCTTGTCTACCACAAACCGCCAGACAGATCTGTCTGAGGTCAAAACTATAAACTGATGTTACATCGAATGTTCTTGTTTGATAAAGTAAAGACAAACACACAGAGCGGTAACTGTTGGAAGTTTAACGCCAATGTTATACTGTGGGAGTAAACATTAGACGGTTTAGTTAGCGCTTTAGGGCTTGACAAACGACTAACGACTAAGTGAAGTCGCACATTGAGCGACCGATCACATGCTGCGGACAAGATGTTATATATTTAGTAAGGCATCGGCGCAAAATGAGCGTTCCAGTGGCGGCAACCGAGCAATAAGATACGGCGGTGGCCGCGTCTGTGGCTTACCTCCTGAGTACACTCGACCACAAACTACAGGTTCTCCTCGCCAACACAAAATAGAGAGAAAACGCTTTGGTAATACTCGAGCGCCTCTTTTGTTATCTCTCTCTGTTTTGTGGCTAACAGTGACTGTGACTGGTGGCTGCCCCCAGTCAGTAGTGGCCGCGTCTAGTGGCCGCGTTCGGTGGCCCAATGTACGGCAGCACTAATACTTTAGGTATTATAAACGTGTGTTATTATTAGCATTATCAGCCGGAAGACGTACACTGATGAACATAGGCCTCTCCCATAGAACACCACTAAATAACGTTACCTAAATTAATATGATCTCTATTATGTCGTTTTATGCACGGGCCTTTGGTGAGTATTTGTGGAATTATACCCAACACTAATGCCTTTAGCTATGTAGCCTGTAGCCCATAGCTGTCTGGGGTCCAGCAGTAGACGTATTCAGTGGGTTCCCAACCCGTCACACCAAACGAGTCACACTATGAATGGTTGGGATTTTGTCCCATCGAGGCACACTGTTAAGCAAGTGCTTCATGATGAAGATAATGATTAAGTGGCTTGTGTAATTTTGGTTGTGCAATAAAAAAATCTATCTATCTTTCTAATGGGGCTGCTAAATTATTTTTCCTTATTCCATGTCGTCGATAATAGTGCCGTTGTAAATGTTGTCAGAAAATAAACGATAGAGAGTAAGCTACGAGTGAGTTTTCGGTCGATAAAGTTTTAACAGAAAGCAGCGCATTTGGCGACAGAACTTGGCAAATAGCTTTCGGTAAAACCGTTTGATATTCATCCGACCTCTTTATGCGTGATTAAAATTGTAATCAAGCTCTTTTAGGATTATGTACCGGAAACAATCAAGAATCCTAACGTGTGTTTATCTGACCGTGACAGGTTTACTAAACCTAAATAGAATATGATAGTGGCTTCAAATATGTAGTTACAGTTAATTTATATGACAATGCAGTGCTATGCAGGTCTTTTGTGTTTTAAAGTTCTGAGTGGCATTGCAATTATTATAGCCTGGCGCATCAGGCAAACGTCTCGTAAATCGTCATAAAAATGCAATTACAAAATAATCTTTTTTTTTATATTATTTGGTAACGAGACGAGACGGTTGCCTGATGGTAAGCATAACATAACATCACGCCCATAACAATTGCAGTGCCACCCAGAACTTTGAAACACAAAGGCCCAGTAATTTCACTGGATACTCTGCTCATCAAACCGGAACACAGTAATGCTTGCACACTATTGCTTGGCGGCAGACTTCACGAGCAAAGCGGTCGTAACAACACAGACGGACACTCGCAGAAGAGTTAGTCCACCTACTAACAAATCGGACTAAAATGGATTTTAAAGTATAGAAAATAATCAGAATTTTAAAAATTCGTAATGCATTTTTATTATACGTCAACGTTGGTAAATCATTAGCTATTATCGTTACGGGCATCTGCAACACTCGGTGCATTGTCGATGCCTATTTCACGCTCTTTTTGATGTGCCCTATATTGTACCCCCACGGAAACGGCAGGCTCATTTCACATTCTGCAGGTGTGTGGCAAATCGCGTAAAATGGGCTGTACGAAATTCCCACAGATCCACTCGTGTATGAGTACGAACGCGAGAGATAGGGAAATTGCACTGACGAAAGAGCGTCTACATTGTAGTTTCTCGGAATATGCTATTGTACAGTCAGCTGCAATAATAATAAAAAATACAGACGAATAACCTACTCCTTTTTTTTAGGTCGTTTAAATACATTTGTATCACTGTATATAGAGATTAAAATTAATAAAACAAGTCGATGTACCAAAAGTTACATGAAAAAACACGACTGCCCTAGCCAGTGTCACTCGGGATGATGTAACGATTCTAACGATACCCCATACATCCAAATCTGTTCAGGCATTTAAAAGTAAGACACACATACATACATTGGGAACCGACTTAGACGAAAATATCGTGATTACGAAATTTCATCCCCCATTTTTCCACTGATGTAAGATAGAATGTGAGCAGTCAACGAGAAATCTGATTTTCCAAAACGTATGTATAAGAAAATTACAAACATAATTATTATTGTCTTTGCAGTGTGACGTTAACGCAGTACATTCTCACCTTTAATTTCGGTTAACTTACCAGGTCAAGGCGAAGGAGGAGGGGAGGGGGATCGTGACAAACAAAACCGCTTGCTTGAATAAATGCCAGCGAGGAAACTTTGGCCTCGTCTAGAGTGTGAGCCAAGCGCGGTTGCGATGGCGGGCGCGAAATATCAAACGTATGAAACCGTCGCATGCGTCCATGGTGATGTGACTGTGGCAAACGCGACGAGTGACAGCACCGAGCGTGCGTGAATAGGGTGCGGTAATTATAAGCGAACCTATCCACTCGTCGCGGCCACACTGACAAGCCTAGCTAGCGAGCGTCGCGCTAGTCCTTACTTTCTAAATTCAAAATGAAACGCTAAAACAACTCACGGACGGCGCACTGTATAGCGTAGCGTTGTCTCTTTGGCGCATTGTGTCCACGTAGCCGCTTCTTCCACCGCGCCCGCGCCAGCCTTAGTCACCGCGCGTTCACTCTAAACGAGCCCTTAGGGTCATAATGGAGCTCTAGAGCTAGGTATACTCCAGTTGAAGAAACAATTAGTCAAGAGCTACGACTATTACTGCCGAGACTATTTCTTTTTATTAGTCCCGTTTCTAAGTCTATTGTGTCGAATTGGGACTACTTTTCCGTATACTTGAAGCGACGAAGAGTCAGTGTAAAGTTTTAAATTGGGATAACTTGCGGCCAACCTTAAAACTACTGAGTCGTGGAATGGAGTCACAAATAACAGGATATTTATGAAGTTTATTGTTTTTATTGAGTTTTCCTTATTTCAACTAGCCAAGTACCTAAACAGTTTTTTTGGTATGGACAGACTTTTTTAAACTTTCTCGTTTTAATTAAAAATATCCATAAGTAACAAAGAAACATATAACTAAAAATATAGTGAAGTATAATTTTGTATTTTTTTAATCCAGTACAAAACTTTATGTAAATTCTTAGTCTGTTAGGTTAATTATGTAACCTAAATAGTACAGATTATTATGTACATCAACAAATATATTAACCCTACAATAGGTATACAAATTATTTGATCTTTATACAAAGGGCCCGAAACAGGAAGTCAATGTTTCGATTGAATCAAAACACGCAATGGGTATACCTATTTGAATAATTAGGAACATTTAGCGTGTCTCAAATAACTAACGACATTGAAAAGCGTGTTTTAAAAATGGAACCGACTTCGTCGAAAATATCGGGATGTATGAAATTTCATCCCCCATTTTTCAACCTTTAGGGGTGGTATTCTTTCATAAAGAAGGGACCAGCCCTCGGACAAATACTTGTAGAAGAGTATCTTACCATGTAAGCTGGTAACTCATTATAGGATTCGAATCCTTAACGTACAGATAGGCAAGCAACCTCTTACGGCTGAGCTATCATCGCTTCCAATAACCACGTTTTGATGCCGGTTCTCTTCTTAGACAGGTTTACTTACTGGGGCGACCTAGATATTTCACATGACATGTGACTTATTGAATACTAGCTTTTGTCTGCGGTTTCACCCGCATGGCGATTCTCACATGAACAGTGTATTTTCCCAGGATAAATGTAGCAGGTTACTCCCCGGTCCTTAAACTATATCTATGCGAAAAATCACGTCGACTTTTGTGCCGTTGCTGAGTGAAGGAAGGACAAACCAACAAACACACTTCCACGTTTATTATTATAGAACAGACGGATTCAATTTACCGTAAAAAAAACCTCTATATTTAAACAAAACAAGATAGGTAAAATAATCTCAAAAGCAAATTGAGGAATTGTATTTATTATCCGTTTTCATAATAATACTGTTCATTTTCATGTGTTTTTTTCTGTGTATACCTTCGTAGCGATATATACAGAGTAATTTAAACAGTAGGTATGCGCAAAATTTCTCGAGAAATATTTCAGGGTAAGCTACTTAAACCAGCTGAAAAATTCAGGGCCAAAAATTACCACAAAGTTTCGCACAAACGGTATATTAAAAAGGTTGTAAGGCTGTATGTAGGCATTTAACTCCCTACACCTGAGTAAGGCCGTGTTTATAGTATGCTTTGTATGATAATATAATTTATTTTATTATTTGCAGTATTTATATATTATATCCTTTACTAAAACTAAAACTTAAGAACGAACTAGTCATTCATTTCTCCATACAACCGTACTTGGGTGATTACTCCACTACTTGACGTTTTAAGTCCAAAATTAAGAATAATGTCGATTTATCTCTTCGTTATCTAGGTTAGTATGCAAATTATACAGAAAAAAAACTGGCTTAAAAGTAATGAGTCTTCAAACATCTGTATTTTAGCACGTATTTAAACGCAAGTTTGGACGTAAATAAATTATAAAAGAATTACGTAACTTCAAAATATTGTTCATGTTAAAAAGCTTTAGTTTGTTGACATTTCAAATAATTTTGGTTTAACTAATACATTACCAGTTACCAGTTTTTGTAACGGTTTTTTTAAACGTATATGTGCCAATGTTGGACGATTTCATAAATCTTAAGTACTCAAAAAACTTTAACGAATAAATTTACTTTAATATAAACGATATCATGGCACAAAAGATAACAATAAACCGCTTCAAAATAAGTACAATGATGGAACAGTGTACCTACTTCTAGACATCTTGAAGTATTTCAACTCAATATGAAGTAATAACAATAAAAATTTATTGATGATTGCTGATAAAAATTAAATTCACAAAAAGTTCGCATCTAAAAGCTTCACGAATTCAACGATTTGTTTTTATCACTCAATAGCAATTTAAATTATAACACTAAATTCTTTACTATTTAATTAATAAAAAAATTATGACAACCATATACTTAAACGCAGTTTTTCATGGCCAAATCAACAAAATACATGTCTTTACGTCCCGCGTAGAACAAGTGACGTCAGATGTTCTGTCCAGTTTAGGACGTTCTAGCGCTCAATACGCTTATCTTTAATTCTCATTTTTGACGTTTCTAGCATTCTATTTCCAGTGTTTCGATACACAGACATTTGATTCTCATGAGAAAACTAATTGATTGATATAATAAAAAATGGAATCAACATTCTTATTATTTTTTTATTCATTTCATAGATATTACAAAACTTACATAACCATGTAACAGAGTGTTGTACTTCCTCGCTCTCGTAAATGCGTCCCAAGGCTGGTCTATCCCTCCACACCTAAGTAAATATAATTCACGCAGGTTCGAGTAGAGCAGTATTTTGTTACTAAGGACTTTTACACACTCCGTGCTCTTAGCATTTGCGACCAGCGATTCTAGTGCTTCAATATATTGGCGGCGCTCGATGCTTAAAAATTGCATAGCAATATCAATAGACAGAGTAACTATTTCTATGTCGATTCTTTTTAGCCGACGTCAAAAAAAAGAGGAGGTTCGCAATTCGTCTGTATTTTCTCGTTTTTTTCATGAGACGAATGTACCTCCTCATTTAGGCTGGTTGGCTAGTTGTGTTTAACATGCCTGTAGGGAAAGTAAATTAAATTTCACTAGAGACTTGAAACCAGGTTAATTGTAAGAAATTGTACTGTCGGCTGATTGTGATATTTATTGTGACACGATAATTAGTGTCACTACACAGTGGCTCTATGAACACGTTGTGATCAAGTGTCTCTTGTGAACAGTAAATATATTTATGTCTGACATATGTGTCGCAATTTCTAACGTAGTCTAAAATTAGCTTAGCAGACAGTAGTATCTGCGATGTGTGAAACAAACTTCTGCTGATGGCTGTATCCTACTTCCTACTAATCCTACTAATATTATAAATGCGACCGCGGATAGAAGCTAGTAGACTATGATGGAACGGAAATTCATTGGTAGTCCCCTCAAAGGTTTTGGCAACAAGTCGCAGATGCTAAAAGCCGTTAGTGTGCGGAGACCCTAAGACAGTGGGTGTACGCGGAAATGTATGAGGTGTGAAATTGAATTATAAAAGTGTTCTTGTAAATTTATGTTTGACTACCTTTTGTGTTTTCCTTTGTGAACTGACTTATCTGAGCTGAGAAAAGTTTTCAATGTTAGATGCTTAAGACTTTATAGCACTGTAAAAGAAACAATAATGCCCGTTTTCACTAACGACGATTCAGGCGGCGCCTAAGTAACTCCGAATGTAAGCAAAGTCCTAAGTTTAAACTTCATAAAGTCGTTAGAATCGTCGTCTGATAATGTGATATCTATATAACACACTTTGTGTTTTCACACAAGTGTCTATTCAGACTTCAAGCAGTGGATGGGCAGTAGTTCCGCATTTGTGCATAGTTGAATAACATGCAGTTGCACAACATTTTGTGAATAACATTCTAATTGTAGAAAACAGTGCAGCAACTTCGATATACATATAAGTATACAACTACATATACATACAGTTTCATTTTGAAACGACAATTAGTAGTAGGGTAAAATTGACTTCAAAGATTATCGAAATTGATTTATTACATTGTTAGTTAGTTAGCTAGTTAGTTACAAATGAAGCTAATAAAAGTGTATTATAAAGTCGATATAACAAAAGTAACATAGAAAACACAACTGCCCCAGCCAGTGTCACTCGGGATGATGTAAGAATCCTAACATCACATACAACCAAATCTGTTGAGGCATTTGGAAGTTATGGTGGAATAAAGAACTCACATACAGACATACAAACACACATACACGAACCCTAAAAAACATTATACTCCTTTTTTTGTAGTCGTATAAAAATATAAACTGGTGCCATGGCGATGCTAAAGGTAAAGCAATAGACGAGTTTAAATGTCTGTTTTCTTAACATAAACAAGATAACGTACTGCCTGGACAATATCCACTTTGACACTAGTTTGGCATCTCGCCATCTCCCGGTTATTCCGGGCGTTGACCTCTTTAGTCCAATCAGTCTTACCTCGAAAACAATAAGTTTTTATAACGATTTGAAGACAATGGCAGCCAAATTGTGCCCTGAATTTGAAAAAGCTTCCTGAGTTGAAATGCTTTTTAGAAGATGAATTTGGGGAAGAGAAATGGCTATTGTCACGTATTGTTGTTACTTTGGTTTTTATCGAGTTGTTCAGAAATAAAGACCACCGCTTAAGTCCCCCTTCCCATTTCCATCAACAGATAACCAGACAAACCGCGAAGCGACATCGATACATAGTTGATATTCCTTCTTTACGCCCGAAGCGTTATGCTTCTACGTTTATTTAGCGTACCGCTAAGAGTGGAACTCTTTGCCCGAGTCTGTGTTTCCTGATCGCTATAACCTGGGTTTCTTTAAGTCACGAGTGAACCGGCATCTTCTAGGTAAGCGTGCTACATCGTCGACCGTCCCTTTCCACCAAGTGCTCAAACGCAAAAAAAAGAATTCGAAAATATTCTGAATCTAAAAAGCGAAACGTTGGTACAAATTAATTTTTTTTTTTTTTATGCAAAATAGGCTAACGTTTGACCACAATCTCACCTGATGTTAAGCGAAGATGCGGTCGACGATGGAGCACGCTTGCCTAGAAGAAACCTATTCACTCTCGACTTGAAAACTCCCAAATTATAGCTATTGGGAAACACAGAGGCTGGCAAAGAATTCCACTCCTTAGCCGTACGTATAATGAAGGTTGAAGCAAAACGCTTGGTACGGACAGGAGGGATATCAACCATATATGGGTGACGCAGTGCCGTACCTCTAGACGTCCGTTGGAAAAATGGAGATGCTGGAATCAGGTTGTGTAATTATGTCGCACACTCCCCAAAATGTATCCTGTAGAACACTGACATACATGCAATATAGCATCACCGGGTCTCTTCCTGTGGATGCCGGCTAAAGAAATATCTAGGAAATGGACAACAGCATTCTCCTAGGTGAACATCAACATTCAACAACCTCGCGCTTCAAACTCAGCACGCTGGCATCTCCTACAGGGCAACCGTTATCACAAAACAGGCAGTCCTACGACCTGACAAGTTAGATCTCATTCTTCTCCTACACGTTCCTTTGACTATTCAAACATTTTTACCTCGTCCCAACCCAAATAATCAACGTTCAAACATAAATCCCATCCCCCATCCAAATCTCACATGAAACATAAAAACTCCTTGTTATCATATTCAGGTAGATATTTCAACAGGGTCCCCAAGGGTCGTAATCAAATAAAGTAGTAATCGCAAGCTCCTGTCCCTTGGCGCTCATAACTTAGATATATGGCCAGAGCGAGGTAAGGCGCTAAATTTTACAAAGACGGGATATTTGGAGGCTATTTGGGTAAGATAGGTGGTAGGTAGGATACATAGCTTTCTATACTAGGTAAAGGTTAGTAAAGATTTATTATACCTTGGCAAGCGTGTGTTCACTTTCCTATATGTTATTAGACAAGTACTGGTAAAGGCCATCATCTGCCGTAGCAAATGGCGCTAAAGATGTATTTTTTTTATGCTATTTGGTAACGAGACGAGCTGGTAGTTTGCCTGATGGTAAGCATAACGCCGGCCCATAACAATTGCAATGCCACTCAGAACATTGAAACACAAAGACCTGCACGGCACTGCAGTGCTCTCATCACTTTGAGACATTAGGTCTCATAACCCTAGTAATTTTACTGGTTACGTTGCTCATCAAACTGAAACACAGTAATGCTTGCACGTTACTGCTTGGTGGCAGAATTCACGAGCAAAGTGGTAGTACCAACCAAAACGAACACTCGCAGAATAAAGAAGAAGAATTATCATGTGCAGCTTAAACAAAGCACTACGTCATTAACTCTTCTCTGAAGCGACGAATATCACCACAAATCCGTCAAAACACCCACAAACTCCAACAAAGAAAATTCATCTACAAACCATAATGTACTGTTTGTTTTCACTTACAAATAACAATACGAAACAGGGTCTGTGACAGAGTTAAGCTCACTAAATCGCCGAGAATCCGGTAAACACAACTCATATGTGGAAGTTTGTCTGTCTGCGACCGGTAGTTTATGTGGGGACAATTACTGCCGCATGGAAACAATAGAGACAAAACTACTATAGATTTTTTTTGTGGAAAAATAATTTGCGCTATATTTGTTTGTATGTTTGCTGGTTTGTCTGACCAAGATAAAATGACTTTTTGAATAAATGCCGCTGGTATAAAAATTCGTCAAGATTATGACGTTTGCAACAATATAATATGTTTCTTCTCAGATCAATCAAACTATCTATGTTATTTTTGTTGAATTGTAATAGTAGTAAATGGTGTTTTTTCTTTATTTATCAGGGCGACATAATCGGATTGTGATTAAGCTTTTTAATTAAGAATTAAAAAAAACAGCGCCGACATGGCGAAAACTCGAATCAAATAATAAACACGATAAATATCCTGTTACTAGTGATAATTTTCAAAGTCATTAGGAAGACTTGGTTACCATGGCAACATTTTTAACTTTTCTGGTACCGTTTAAGATTGCAGAAAGTCATTTTGTCTATACTAGAGCCGTTTTAACTAAAAAAGAGTACTAAAAATATTCCCCTATTAAGCTAACCTTCCTAAACTCACACAAAAAACACCTATTTATCGTAATCACAACTTTTCCAACTTTTTTTTCGCCTTCATTCCGCCGTTCTTTTGTTCTTTTGTAATAATACGTTTTTCTCAACTTTAATACAAAGCCGAGTTGAAAGTTCTCGCGCGTTTTATAAGCGACCTGAGTTTGCTCGTTTATTGTGTACGAAATCTTCTGTGACTGAACGAAAAAGTAATAAAGTAACAGGATTTTCATTAACAAAATGAGTGAACGCACCGGAAAATAGAACGAAGAATCAAAAAATGATTTTGCGTGTCGCCTTTTTTGTATGTCTTTTGAGAAAACTTAATAAAATTAACGTGAATTTCGTCGTCTCTGTCACAATTAGCTCCTTGACAATTTAATAGGTAAAGCTAGGTGTAGACTACGACTCTCTACATCATACAATCAATGTATACACCGAGTGTCTATATATGTGTGCACACGATTGTCTCTATAATTGTGACATTAATACACTCGCAGATGAGTAAGCCCTACGGTCAATCGGGCAACATCAGCGGCGCAAGTACGGAAGTCTAAACGATAAATTTGTCGAAACGAAAAAACTGATAGATTTATCGAACGTTGCGAGTACCGAAGTCTGATCGTAAAGTATTGTAGTAGCTCTATATTCTCTTTGGATTCGATCTAGCTATTCGATAACTTTTGTCAGTTGTATCGAGGCACGATAAATTATATAAAAAAATCGATAAAACCCACTTTTAAACACACGATAAAACACACTTTTACGATTTGAGCTGTCAATTGTATCGATCGAAAAGACCCTCACTTGCGCTACAGATGTGATAGTATAGACACAAAATGCCCTTTCCGCATCAAATTAATCCCACTTACAGTATGCAAATAAAAAGATTATCTATCTATCTAAATTGAATAAACCCAAAACAAGAACCTAATTTCGGAGGGCTTATTTTACGAGTAACATTTACGAAATCGACGTCCATAAAGTCATGCCAACTTTCCCATAAGCAATTCGGGGGAATCCCCATTGGCGCAATGGGGTTATCTGCACGGTCCTGGGGTAAGACTAGCCAATAATACAGCCGCGTAGATGTGGAACTATATGTTGGAAGCCATTTTTTCTTGATAACTAGATGATCTAGTCGTTTACCTGATGATAAGCACACAATAATTATATGCAGGTAGTTTAAAAAAGTAAAAAACACGTTGCCACATCCTGACTCCATCATCAAACCCTCGACACCAAGCTCATATGAGACCAAACTCGAGAGGTTTACCTGTAGCTACTGAAGTGTTCCACTATCCACCTCCTGTCTCCATCATCAGATCAGCTCCGTGATACCAAATTGTATACTACTTACATAAGTAGTAACCTACAAAGTTTCAATTCGATACGACCATTAGAAGGTTGAAATTGATTTCTAAGATTTGTTCTTAACGGGCTAAATGCCTTTATTAACTAGCTAATACATAAATAAAGACTAAATCTAACCTAGCTAGCTACAAAAATAGTTGAATAAACTACAAGCCCAAGTAGGCCTATTGCAGATCGTAGACGCTTATGCAAACGTGTGATTGCTTGTCAAAATAACAACGCTTTTGCATCAAGCGTCGCATTTTTGCATAGATACCTATAGTTTATGGACCGGAGAGTAACATAGGCTACTTGTTATCCCAAAAAAATGCACGGTTCCTTTAGGAACGCGGGAGAAAACCGCGGGCAAAATCTAGTTATTTGTAAGTTAAAACTCTTAATTGATTGCCTGCATATAATTGGTATTCTAAATTTAGGTAAGTTAGCTGTAAGTTTTCTGTAAAATAAATAAATAACGTTAGTGTCCTCATCCGTCACATCTGTACATCTGATACCATAATCTGTTGTATCGGTCCGGATAGGGGGAATCAGGCTCAAGGGATGCATGGATACGGACAAGGGTTGTACTGATATTAGTGTTTAGCAACAGGGTGCAGATAATATAAGGGTATGAAAGTTTTTTCATAAACAACAGCTTACCTTTTTATTAGACGAAAAAAGGAGGTTTTCTAGTCGTCAGCCGTATTTTTTTATCATTATAATGATATTTTATGTATTAGAGCGAGTGTGGTCGAGCGGGAACTTGTGCGACGTTCATTCTGACGCACCATAGTTCGAATCTCAGCTTGGCCTTTTGACCAATGACATATCAAATCATATGCCGATTTATCACACTCTCTCTAAAACTGTGAAGGAAACATCATGAATAAATTTACCTATCGTAAGGAACCACAAAATTAGGGTATATGTGACATTGACAAAACTGCACCGCACTGTTCTTTCTCTATATTGTGCGAGAAAGCGGGCGATTGATAGTCGAGTGTGCGCGGGAGGTGAGCCACTATCAGCTTGTGACTCGGTCGCAGCCATTCGAACGCTCAGTTTGCGCCGATGCCATAAAAAACCTTGTTCGCAGCTTGTCGTCGCGTTAGTGGCCGCGGTCGGTGGCCCCGTGTGTGGCAGCACTTAAAAATTGATGTGGACTCAACATAATCGCTTAAGAGATAAAATTGTAATAAAATATCTTCGTTATATATTTTAACACCTTAAATCTTATTTATATTCATAAGCTTTTTATAGTGACTGCAAGCTACTTTTATGATTATCATTTTGACTAACGCTAGCAAAACAGCCTTTCATCTTCTTATCTTTGACGGAGAAAACTTGAATCATGCTTCTGTATTTTTTTAAGGAATAGAATAATCTGGCGCTAAAATTATCATTTGCGTAAAATATACCTAATACTAGTTTTTATCTTTTACTACTTCAGTATAGATCTAAAAAAAGAAAAGAAATTAAAAAACTAATGAAGAAGTTTTAAGCCAAGACAAGAACGAACATTACTGAAGCCAATAGAGAACAGAAAGATTTTCGGCCGTCTCGTATGACACGATGAATTCATGAGGACTGTCATAGAAGGAAAGATAGAGGCAAAGCGAGGACGAGGGAGGACGAGAAAATCGTACCTAGACCAGTTCAGGTATAGGATAGGAGCAGATGGAAACCACACCAACGACAAGAGCAAGGCTCTCAAACCGTTGGATGCAAGATCGAATGGTTTGTTGGCAAGTAGCCGATCGAAGTGGCGTTCTATGGGGAAGGCCTATGTTCAGTAACGGACGTCATCCGGCTGATAATGATGAACAAACCAAACATATACACATTCGGATTTATAATACTAAAAAACGGAAGGAGCAACGTTTTGACTTTGCAGTGTCAATGGGTATAGTATTTCCCAAACGATATTTTGAAGAAATCTCTTTTGGACACTTCTGTTGTTTTCGCCAAGTTGAAACCTAACGGACCGTTTGTGTGTTGTTCCAATGTTGTTTGTACAAAGTTGTTGGACTGGAGCCACGCTTGTGAGAGTTGGCTGAAGCTCTGAACGATTGCAAAAATTGTAGCTTTGATTCTGATTTATAGGAAAACAGTATTTAGTGGACCGGAGTAGTTGAACTAAGGTTACCAAGTTGAATACAGACATGTCGTCAATATTTTTAACAAATGGTCGTGTATTATACGGTTGTTTACAAGTTGGTGAACTTGGGTGTAGCATGCTAGCGGGAGGGACTTATCCAAATGCCTAACCATCGAAACTAAACCAAAACAAACCGGAAAAGAGCCCACTTTTCAAAATACTCGTTTACACTCGCTGTCTAGGTTTTGTTATCGTTCAGTCGATCTCTTCGGTAAATACTTTCACCCTTTCCTAAGAAATACCAGATCAAAGGCATTAAGGCCCGGTCAAGCGTCGCTCCATCTTTTACTTGTTCTGAGCGTTTCGCTTCACTATCTCTTTGTTCGATTTATTTCCCGATTGCTTTGGGTTTTGTGCCTTTGATATTTGTGGATGATCTGTATTTGGTTTGATAGAGGTGTTTTTTTTTTGTCCAATTATGTAGTTCGGGCAATATTTTGTTTACCGTTTAATTTTATCACATCCTAAAGCAAAACTTTATCTATTCAGAGGGAAATTTTCTTGAGATACCATGGCATGGGGATCAGCCGGGTTAGCGTGCCATTAAATGGTAATGCGTGATTGATTATTATGCATCAATCATGAACCAACGCTGCATCTACGACTTCTACACAAAAAATAGTTGCACAACCACTGCCTGTTCAGAGCAGAAGCCGCGGTAAATATGCGGTGGTGCGCAAGTGATGTATGTAGCAAATCAGTCGCCGCTTTGAGCCCAGGAAAGGCTTCAAGAGAGTGAAGGAGGCAGTACTATCTGGCCGTATTGCAGTTCTTGTCTGTTTTTTGGTTTTAATCAAACCACCTGTGACATATATTTATTTCAGTGACCGAAGCTCATCTGATTTTGCTAAAAATGAACAAGAAGAAAGAAACAACAAGAAAAGCTATTGAGCTGCTATATACGCTTTAAAAAGGAATAAAAATCACACCATTCGTTTTAATGGTGCATCCACCGCTTTCGCTTTTAAAAGGACTGAAACGGTAAAACCAACGTTTCAGTATTACCGCTTGAAAATCGGTTTAAAATACCAACTAAACATCCGTTTAATAGGCTTCTAGCTGCAATTAAGCCGTGAGCCAACCCAGTCAAAATTGACCGATACAACAGTATATGGATAAACAGTACAGAATCTTTACTCTCAGAAACTAACCTCTACTTTGGCTCCTACATTGAGTCCAAGGCCAAGTTGGCTGCGAGAAAGCTTGGCATATTGGCAAAAGTGAGGCAGAACTTCATTAATAGTTCATAATTGAACTTCGGATCAAAATGGTTGGTAAACTACGACTTCAATTTTTTTTTATTACTGACTTTAGTAGCTTTTCACCGCATTCTCACATGATAGCAGGTGACAATGCAGGCGAAGGTGTAGAAGCTTGCTCAGTATTACACACCCAGGTTGTATTTCGTCAGAAACACAGACGGCCGGTTCCACTCCTTTGCTATATCTAAAATATTTTTACTAAACTAAAGTGCCAATTAAACAATTCACTAGAACTCTGATACTGTCAACAAGTCAACGTCGCCTCCACACCCACCCGCCCAAATTAATTGGTTGATTGGATCACGTAGGTCTGGATCGTACTTGAGTCAAATTAGTCGGATCAGATAAAAGTTGGTTCGTCTGTCTGTCCCCGTATGCTTGAGTTTTAATGACATGGAATTAAGCTGCGTACACCTGTGTGACTTCGACTCGCAAAGCAGTAGCTATTTATTTTTAGTTACCTACCGGAGCACAGTTTGCACAGTACTAGCAGATTTCCTGGATAATGAAAGTTTGTTAGAGGTAGGACTTATGCGAGTGTCCGTCTGGGTTGTTACCACCGCTTTGCTCGTGAATTCTGCCGCCAAGCAGTAGTGTGCCAGCATTAGTGTGTTCCAGTTTGATGAGCAGAGTAGCCAGTGAAATTACTGGGCTTATGAGACTTAATACCTAATGTCTCAGGGTAACGAGCGCTCTGCAGTGCAGTGCAGACCTTTGTGTTTCAAAGTTCTGAGTGGCACTGCAATTGTTATGGGCCGGCGTTATGCTTACATTCAGGCAAAAGACCAGCTCGTCTCGTTACCAAATAGCATAACAAAACCTGCACGAACAAATACATACACACAAACATTGCAAATTAAATTAAATTGTAATAAAACAGTAACCACGTTCCCACGTTCCATTAATGTCTAAAATACTACACACGACTCACTAATTCAACACTCCTTTTCAAAATTCAATGAGCGAAGCATTACTAAGATAAAATACACAACGTGCCTTGTTCTAATTAAGTTTAAAAGTGCTTCTAAAAGGGCGTAATAAGCTGCAGATAGGCCACCTAGTTAGATCGTATGGAAGGGAGCCAAGACTTCCTGGCACGGTGGAGACACATTTAGTGCCTCATGTAAGTTGAAAAAGTTACGTACTGATGCATCGAAGTTTTTAGATAAAGTTAGCTATGATAAGCAGACATGTTTAATGCGAAAAACGTAGGCGCGGTGTGGTCCGGACTAAGAATAGTTTGCTAAGGAGACGAGTTTGCATGGTGGTAAACATAACGCCACCCCATAAAAATGGAAGTGCCACTCAGAACTTTGAAACAAAAAGTGCTGCGCGGTACTGCTATGCGCTCGTTACCCTGAGATATTAAAACTATGCAAGCTCTGACACTGTTTCACATTCTATCGCGTAGGCACCGGATTTCTTGTCCCGAGTAAGCGCCAAGTCTACATAAGCAGTATTTAATAATGGCACTTCCTTGAAGTTAAAAATTCTTGACAATTAGAATTTCTGCTCACGATTTCGCTCTACTCACTTTTTTAATGTCTTCCCTTGGATAAGCTGAGATAAGAAGCTTTAAGCTCCAAAAGTTAAAAGTTCGTTCGCGTTTTTTTCTGGTAAACTAGGCTTCAAAGTATGTCGCACCGACGACAAGCTTATTGGTATTTTAGAGGTACCAATAAGCAAGTATTTTGGTGAGTATGCCCAAAAACCACACTTCACCTGAATAACATAATCAAGTTAAGCCGAATATATTCTTAATTAATTGATTATACCTATTTATAATCGACTGTTTGATATTAACTAGTTAAAATCAAACTACAATATCAGAAATCATTTTGAAGAAAATACACATTGTTGAAGGGAATACATATTGTTGAATCTATATATAGCCAAAGTACCTTTATTAGCTCTTTGGTTAATTTAAGTTGAAGTCTATATTGTTAAACCAGACAATACAGTGCGTACAGTATGGAGACTCTTTGAATGACTCTCAGTATGGAGACTAAAAGTTTGTTCTAAAACTCCCATGGGTACATTAGGAGGTTTTCCTTCATTGAAACACAATCTCATTGAAATGATTCACCAATCATCCATGAGACTAGTATAATCGTATTAGGTCTTTTTAAAAAGTACAACTTATAGTAGTTAGAAAGCAGAAGATTCACCTAGCGCAAACTGGAAAGAGTGCCGTGCAAGAGGTTTATACTTAGCCGTGGGATGAAATTGAGTGATAAAAATATGTGAAAAGTACACAGGTACTACAACGGAAGACCTGCGCTCGTTGCATAGCCAGCATACTCTGAGACCGGTATGCTCTGAGTTGGGACCGGTTTGTAGTAAATTATAGATACATCATCATTAGCCTTTTACGCTCCCACTGCTGGAATACTGATCTTCTCTCAGTGAGAGAGAGAGAAAGTATAGGTCATAATCCTTCACGCGCAGTGCGGCTTGGTGGATAACACACGTCCTTGATTTTTGTAGTTATTGAACAATCAGGTTTCATCATGAGGATTTCCGTCACCGTTTTAGAGCGAATGTATTAAATCCGCACATAACTTGATTGGTGCAGGGCCGAGCCGAGACCCGAAACTATTATGCATCAGATTGAAAGTCGCACAAGTTCCAGGTCATAATCTCTCTCAGTACTATAGGTACTCATCTATGTCTAAAAATGCACACCTTTAGGGTACCTATATTATAGCTGTGTTGTTTTAATTGTACTTTTGTAACTTTTGCTTAGAAACACTTTTCTTTCTTTCTTTTTACTGGTATTTTATTTAAACAATTAAAATCCCAGACTTAGCTATTACGCTCGTTTTCTTTCGTTTACATTTTCTTTTCGCGTATAATCGCTATCTTAAAATGAATGAGGAAAAATGAATTTTCCTTAATTTTTTTTCGTACATAATTGTAAACAAGGAAGCCTCGTTAAGAGCTTTTGACACCGTTTGAGTTTCTTAAAGCTTGGTAAAATTACTTTTTCTTTTTAACCGACTTCCAAAAAAGGAGCAGGTTATCAATTCGGTGGGTATTTTTTTTGTTTGTTACCTTAGATCTCCGTCATTTATATACCGATTTGGAAAATGCTCGTTTCATTTGAAAGGATTATATACTTTCAGATTGGTCCCATAGAAATTTCACCAAAATCGGTTCAGTAGTTTGTCACTGAAGTCGGTTCGTCACTTTTTTAAAGCAATTTTTTATTCTATTTATTTATACTCTGTAGGTTAGCGTTTGACCACTGATCGAATTCAAATTCAAAATAATTTATTATTAAATAATAATTAATTAATTAATTTTTTATTTATTTTGCCGTCCTAACTATGAGAACCGTAATTAGAAAAAGTATAGTTTCGATATATTCGCGCCTAAAGTTTTTTAATTGAAATTAGTGATCAGTG
The DNA here is from genome assembly GCA_907269065.1 of Crocallis elinguaria. Taxonomy (NCBI): domain Eukaryota; kingdom Metazoa; phylum Arthropoda; class Insecta; order Lepidoptera; family Geometridae; genus Crocallis; species Crocallis elinguaria. Next base: position 10,689,837 of record OU026076.1, read on the forward strand.
GCACAGTTTTAGAAAATGACCATGTTTAATGATTTTAATCTGTTATAACAATCATTCCCTTTCTACCAGTGTTTAGGTTATATTTTTAATGCATGACCGAGCTCATACATACACGTTAAGCATAAGAACCGTAAGGGTTCATACGGTATTTATTGCTAGGAACTTACGAAAAAAAAGCAGTTACGGCGCTTATGACCACTATTATCTTCGTAAGTATAAGTTTTATGAAAGATACGTCAAAGGGAACATTATAGATCTCATCACGCTGATTCCGAATCAAGAACATACTCATTTTTGGTAAAAATCGTATTCACGGTTGTTTAAGTTAGGAGGGGGCAGTATTGCATAGGTATTGAGGTAGAAAAAATATGGTTAGAGATGGAAGATATCAAGATCGGCTGCCTTACCGGCTAACAATCTCGTGTTCGTTTTCGATTCCAAACCAATTAAAACCAGCGGTCACTAGTCGTCGTCTGGAAGGAGTTGTCTAGAGTTTTCACTTCTTTTCGTTTTGTAAGAACATGTTTTCTTAATAACGTTCGTTCTAAAATGATAACCACCGAAAATTCTACAGTATTCCTTCCAGTCGAAGAACTGGCGACCGCTGGTCTTAATAGGATTAGAGTCGAAAACGAACACAAGATTGTTAGTCGGTAAGGTCCCGGTTCTCTCAATTGTATGATAGATTTAATTGAAAGAAAGAATCGAACAAATAATACAATGAGTGGATGAGAAACCAGATAAAATTAAAGTAGTAGCCAACCAGGCCTCTACAATCTACATGCCCTACCAACTGCATAACGATTCATCATCTGAAGCCCATGGTCATTGCAAAATTTAAACTCTTAAGACATAGCTCATGAGTTTAAACTTTTGACTTATAGGTCAAGAGTTTAAATTTCCAAAATTTGAGTTTCCATCTATGGGTGGAAAGCGAACATTAGGTACTCCTAAGCTATCAACACATCAAATAATATATACTCGTAAATTGCAACGTAATTGGTAACTTTATTGAAATTTTTTAAATTTAAACACATGTATATAAGTACATAAATAGCTGTGCCCCGCGGCTTCCCCCACGTAGCATATTATGTTACTCCTTGTAAAATCAGCTATCTGCCAGTGAAAGTTTCGTCAAATTGGTCCAGCCGTTTCGAAGATTACCCGGAACAAACCGGCAGACAGAGAGACAAAAATTTTACTGATTGTTTTTTGTTTGTAGCCTCCTATTTTGATATTACAAACAGACACTTCAATTGTATTTATTTATATAGATTATACCGTTCATTTAACATTAATAGCTAAGGAAAATGTTAATAATTTCAATAGCTTACTATAAACCCTTTTCAATGTAATAATTCTGTTTACTAAATAATATTCCGGGTATTATAAAGTACTCGATAACAACTTGTACTGTTAATGAATGAGTAAATTATTTTCGTAAAATTATTAAATCGTTGCTAATTAATAGGCTAGTATTTAGTCTCGATAAATACTTGAGTAAAATCGAATATTTGTAAGATGGTAGGACTAAATCTTAAGCGAGTGTCCGTGTCTGTTGGTGCCACCGCTTTTCTCGTGGAGTTTGCCACCAAGCAGTACTGTGCAAGCATTACTGTGTTCCGGTTTCATGAGCAAAGTTTTCATGGAATGACTGGGCTTATGAGACTAAATGTACCTAATGTCTCAGGGTAATGAGCGAATTGCAGTGCCGCGCTAGCCTCTTTGGTTCAAAGTTTTTATAGACATTCGTTATGGTTATCATCATACAAAAGACCTGTTCCTCTCGATATCTTTTTGTATTAAAACGGTTTTCAGAGACTGGGGGTCTCTGAAAACCGTTTCCTCCGAAAACTCTGAAAATCTAAAATGTCTACAATACGAACAAAAGAAGTAAATAACACGGTACAGGCTAGTGGCAGTAAATCAATTCACACGTAATTGAATTCGCTAATGAGTTCCCTAGACCTCGATTAAAAATCCGGAGTTAATTTACTCGAGCCCGCTGTCGATATACACATATGGTGGTTTGTGGTGCAAGTGAAAAGTTGTCACATGTCCCTGAATTTTGTGGTTCTTGAACCTGCCTTTCCTCACGATGTTTTCCTTGACCGTTTTAGAGCGAGTGTGAATAATCCACACATAACTTGATATAAGTCATTGGTGCAGGCCAAGTCCAGATTCGTACTATGGTATGTTGGGTATAATAGCTTATAAAATATCGAGCTGCTAAACAAAACTTGTGCTACGACTATCCAGAATGCATTATCAAACCGTAGCTTTTAACTGACAGTTGTTACTGACTTATAGTTTTTCTTGGACGCATTCGCTTTTAAATTGCGCCACCTATATACGTCAGCCATGCCCTATATCTTGATTTAATTAAGATCACCGCTCGATACCTACGATGCCTAGTTCAAAGAGTAGTTGTAACAAAACTGCTTTACATGAAGCTATACGGGTTGTTCCATAATTTAATTCCATTTAAATTAATTTCTTGACTATCACCAATTGGTGACGATCGGGGAATTAATTATAGTAGTATAATAGGTACCTTATAACAGTAGTAACTGTTATAAGGTAACTATTATATACATAACATGTACAACTCTGTGCATTGACTTTGGGTGTAGTTTGGGACCCGGGTGATTCAGGTAGACGAACGTTACAGAGACCCGCTGTTAGAGTCATTTATTTTAACCTTCATGACTGCTCCCTTGGGTCCTATATGAATAAAGCATTTTTAATTTGAATTTGAATTTGACCCATTAACATACATCAACTAAAGCAAACTACAGTCCTCCTTCTACACTTTTGAACTAGAGTAGTGAAACATTTTTAGAAATAAATAAATATAATAATAATAAATCTCATTTCACAGCTTGCAGGAACGTAGCAGAAACAGTCGTGTGACATGGTATGGGATGTTCACGAATCTACAATAATCGAGGAAGCGACATTACAAACTTGTCAAAAAAATCACGAAAAATATTATGCGGCTGCACAAAAAAGTGTAATATTACACTAGGGTTCATGTATGTATGTATTTATGTATGTGAGTTTGTTTATTCAACCATAATTAACTTTTAAATGCCTGAACAGATTTTTATGTATAGGCTGCCGTTAGAATCCCCATCATCTCGAGTGACACTGGATATGCCAGTCGTGTTTTTATTTATGTAACTTTGGTTACATAGACTTGTTTATTAAATCAACGTGTTACCTTCCTTCCACTGTTCCCAACTCTGTGGTTCGCAACCACACGTACACTACCCAATTAGAACCGACAACCCCTATAGCCGAAACTGGGATGAATCTTTTATGGTCTATAAATCTGGACCAGTAATTGACTTTGGATTTGCTTCGATAGTGCACGGCCTAATCCATGGATGAAGCTGGAACGTGTCGTTATGTTGGCCGTGATTCATTTAGTGGTGCTTGAGTGGATCAAATTATATGGTGGTTATTGGCACTTTGATTATTTTTGCTTTTGTAAGTTTGGGTTTGAACGCAAAAAAAACACTTTTATTAAAACCACTAGCTGCAGCCCGCTTTTTCATTATGCTATTAGATGCTAATAAACGATTTAGTTAAATATAGAACTTAGATAATTAATATTTGTATATCATAATCAATGTGTACTTCAAAAATTCATTCACTTATTTTCTGCTCGTCAAACTATTTAATTAGATACCTACCCATATCAAAGGCGTAATTATCTATACAAATAAATAAAATTGAAGTGTCTGTTTGTAATACCAAAATAACAGCTTTTTACCAAATGCATATGAAAGTATATACGGTACCTATAACAAAACAACCATTTAAAAAAAGTTTGAGTTAGTTTGATTGAGTTAGTTTGTCGGGTAATCTCCGAAACGGCTGGACCGATTTTGACGGGACTTTCACTGGCAGATAGCTGATGTTATAAGGAGTAACTTAGGTTACTTTTATTTTAGAAAAATAATTAGTGTTCCACGGAAAAAAAATAAAAAAAATGAATTCCAATAACTCCGCACGGGTGAAACTGCGGGCAGCAGCTAGTATAAACTATTTTTGTCCTATTATTTTTGTTTCACTATATCTCATATCAGATACAGGAAATACATGGGTTATTCTTTATCCTCCGGAGTTCTATATTATTCTATGGCAACCGGGGACGCTACACACTCCCCAATGTTTTAAACCGGTATTAAATATTAGTACCGTTATCTCAACCCTTTTGACGAATACTGCTTGTAAACTTTACTGATTTTGGTCCGTAATGGATGAAGTCACAGGGACTGGTATTGCATAAGTAACATATTAGGATGGAAAGTTATAGGTACCAGTGTTAAATAACCGGTAATTGGTATCAATAAATGAACTTGCCTCTAATACAAAAGATGGTTTATTTTTTATCATCACTTCACTTTTGAGAGTTTGCACAAAAATTTCAAAAACTTCTATTTTCCCCATACTAGATGAACTGACGAAAAGAGTGTAAATTCACTCATACGATCACATGCCTTATGTTGGAAATAAGTGATTCCTTCTCCATTGTCAATACGGAGATTTAAAAAAATTGCTGTTCCAGCATCACTGTTAAATATTCTCAAAATTTTACTCATATTCCTTATTTAATTTAATTTCATAAATTGACTACATTATAACCTAGTACGTTATAATAGGCATGTCATAATACATTATACGTTGTCAGTAATTAAATTTCATAATTCACATTTCATTATTACATTTACATTTTTCGAATTGTTTTTCAGTCTCATAAAGTAAATTAGAAATTGAACATTTCTGCAGTTCAGCATAATGTTAAATTAATGGGACGTCATACATTTTTAGGTAATTCGGTCCTTGTTTTGTATGTTAGTATATTTCAGAGCCCATTACCGTGTACGTCTACGTTACGTTTACGTTTTTCTTATAAAAATACTGACTCGTTATTCTTATCTTGTCGTAAAATACTCATTATTCGAGGAGATACGTTATTTTCTATTGGGAGACATTTTTATGATCAAAAATGGTAGGGGACTTAAAGAATTGTAGCTGAAAGGATTTATATCGGTTACTTTTTAAAGTGAATTAGGCTATCACGTTTAAATGATGGTGCTTTAAGTTAGGTAGTGAGATTAAGGTTCTAAATCCTTCTACGTGATTAAGCTTTCTATAAAGGAACAAATTGTGATGGAACAGTAGCCTGTTTGTTCGCCAGTAATGCTCACCAGTAAACCAGAGAAGCTTGCCTGGCTGCCATTTGTTAGTGGGAGGACTAACTCTTCTGCGAGTGTCCATCTGGGTTGTTACCACCGCTTTGCTCGTGAAGTCTGCCGCCGAGCAGTAGTGTGCAAGCATTGCTGTGTTCCGGTTTGATGAGCAGAGTATCCAGTGAAATTACTGGGCTTATGAGACTTAATACCTAATGTCTCAGGGTCAACGAGCGCACTGCAGTGCCACGCAGGCCTTTGTGTTTCAAAGTTCTGGGTGGCACTGCAATTGTTATGGGCCGGCGTTATGCTTACCATCAGGCAAACGACCAGCTCGTCTCGTTACCAAATAACATAAAAAAACAATTGAAATTTAAATCTATATTGCTAAGCACGCTTGATGTTATTCCCGCAGCAACTCTTGTAATCTCATATACATTCTAGGTTTACCTTCGACCGTATGGTCGTATCGCTGTGACAGTACTGTTACTGCACCGTACTAGATAGACCGACGACCTGGTAAAACCGCGTGAAGAGGTTAGTTGCTAAGGCGAGTAGCTGAAGTGTTGTTTTATGGGGAGGCCTATGTTCAGCAGTGGATTTCTACCAGCTGATGATGATAATTATGATACTGTCATTATAGTGTGAGTTAATAGTCAAAACGGTATCGGAATAACAAAATGTAAGACTAACCCTTTCTACTAATATGAATAATGTAGCTGTTTGTTATCCTTAAATAAATAATTAAATAAGACAAAAGTATTATTGAAGAGTTGTTTACCCTGGACAAGCTCACTTTGAGAAGGGTTCCTTGCGGTAAAAGACCACTAGTCGTAACGAATTCCACATTTTACAGGTGTGAGGCAAAACGAACGAATAACTCGAGCTGTGTGAGTTTTCCATGGTTCAATAATATCTGGATGTGACGTTTTTTGCGACGCCGCGACGTGCGTGCGAAGAACGTGATGCCGGTATTAGGTTATTAGGTCCTCAGTATACTCCGTATTGTGGACGTGACAATAGATAGTCAGTAATTCTCTACGCAGGCTGAATGATTCAAGATTTCGTTTATTTTTAAATTTTTTTTCCATTATATTATCGTATTAAAGTCGGGGCTTGTTTATGACTATCAAATAAACTGTGAAGATGATAGATGCACGTAATCGAAAATGTATCTTGATTAATGGTGACAAAATGAAAGAATTAAGATGGAAGTGCTTCCTCTAACCTAACCTAACCTAACCCAAGAATTACTTGATGTAATGATAGACCTAAAGTTGATGTACCTAAAGTTCATTATATCACACCCTTGACTTATACAACGGCGAGAAAAACAACTAAGGACATCGTTTTTATAAGCGATCGGGAAATCTTAGGACGCAAGAGGCGAGTTGCCACTCCAAATGGCGTTCTACGGAAAGGCCTATTTTGAGCAGTGGACGTCTTCCAGCTGATAGTAATGATGACCATCGTTGCATATCTTATCGGGAAAAAGTAAAAATTCAACAGATGTTATGACTCATTCCTAATTGGTACCTGTGTTATTTATAATCATTACACACACATTTACGCTAATGCTCCAGCGTAAAACATCATGTCTGCGTTACACTGGCTCACGATAAATCCGTTTTTATAGCTCCATATTTTATTCTTGTCTCGACTCCCTAGCGCCAAGCGATTGTTGAGTCATGAACGGCCTATTTTTAAAATGGGTGTACCCCACTGTTTCGTAAGAGATAAAGTTATTATGTTTATTTGTGAAGCATGTGTGTTTGGAGGTTTTAAAATACATTCTTAACTCGCAATGTATTTTGCCCAAAAACTGGTAAAGCTGCAATAATAATAACACTTACACATCAAGATTCTGTGTACAGGTGGCATTGAAAATAGATATATAGAACAGCCATCCATGACCCGAGAACATACTATAGTGTAAGCGCACATTGGGCCTCCGATCACGAAAATTAAACGAAGCCATCAGTAGCTGGGTGCAGCCTCCAGTCGCGGTCTCTTTTAGCCACAAACGCGGCCACCAACACAGCTTATGGCTCAGTCACGGCCACTCGAACGATCCATTTTTGCAGACGCCACACAAAATATATGAAAAATCTTGGCCACAGCTTGTGGTCGCGTCAGTGGCCGCGTTCGGTAGCCCAATGCGAGGCTACACTTAGTGTGAAATTTAGCTTTGCTAGACCATATCTTTAGTTTGAAATTTGGAATGGACCTTAGGATACGGTATTAATTAAACTGACGCCTAAAGCTGTTTTTGAGATGAAGAGTCTTGACAGACAGACAGACAATGAAGTGCTCTTATAAGGGTTCAGTTAATTAATAGTGTAAAAGTTAATGGTTAGCTTACTCTAATGTAGTAATTTTATTATAAGTAAGCAGTAATTCTGGTACTTATCTGGCACGGTCTGTCCTCACACGCCGCTCATCTTGGTCGAAGAAGACTAAATTAATATTCAAGATTATAACCTAACGTGTAAATCGAACTACTGAAATTATAGAAATTAATTAATAAAGCCTTGCCTATTATGCTTTAGGCTCTCAGATAAGCCTTCAAGCACGCCCAATAATATATTGTTTTGTAAAAGTTGTGTTTTGGAATCCACAGTTCATAAACAACGCGCACGTACGCGGCGACCACTGTGGTCAGTCGGACATAATTTGGTCGGCGATTATAAATGGTGTCACTAGTATGTATCTGTACTTAGCAATATCGTTGGTCCATCACGGATATTGAGAATATTCGTGATTTCCATCTTGCCCGCTCCTTCTTTTTTCCCCTCCTTGCCCTTACATTAAATATGAATAAAGACATGTTACAAGCTCGTAGAGGTCTGTGGCATGCCTTCTTTACATTTTTTAGATTTTTAATGAAGGAAAACAATTTCATTAAAATAGTAGCACTTAATTAAGTATCAAATTATTATAAAATATGACTGAATATTTTTAAAATGATTAAGATGCCAGAAGCACTCGAGAATTATTATAATGTGTAACTGTTGATTTAATAATATAGCCTTTTAAATATTAAAGATACTTTGAAACCCCGGCTAGACTGTTTTTTTAGATAAGTATCTACATATTATATAATTAAATTTTCTCAGACGTTAGGAAAATTAATTGTGACTTTAATTTTGGAAAATCAAGGCAGGGACCGACTTATCTTTTGATGTTATTTTCGCTAACAGGCTTAAAAAATAGAAGTTGTTTATTCAAAATTTCCTGAACTGATATTGTTCTTTACGTTCTCGACAGGTACAGCGGTTGATTACTTTTTTATACTATTAGATAAAGAGACAAGCGGGACGTTTGCCTGATGGTAAGCATAACGCCAGCCCATAACAAATATAGTTCCATTCAGAACTATGAAACACAAAGGCTTGCGTGGCATTGCAATGCGCTCATTACCCAGAAACTTCACGAGCAAAGCGGTGGTACCAACCCAGACAGATCATCGCAGAAGAGTTAGTCCTACCACCTAGTAAAACAATCTATACATATAAATAAAATTGAAGTTTCTGTTTGTAATATCAAAATAACAGCTTTTTACTAAATGCATATAAAATATATACGGTACCTATAACAAATCAACCATTTTTGTCTGTCTATTTGTCTGTCTGTCTGTTTGTTCCGGGTAATCTCCGAAACGGCTACGCTGATTTTGACAGGACTTTCACTGACAGATAGCTGATGTTACAAGGAAAAACTTAGGCTACTTTTATTTTAGACAAAGAATTAGGGTTCCGCGCAAAAAATAAAAACCATGAAATCCAAAATCTCCGCGCGCGGGTGAAACCGCGGGCAGCAGCTAGTATCCAATAAAAATATATTTCTCACATAAATCCAACTTCAAAGCTATGATTATTGCCTTACGTGACTTAAGTCGTATCTAGTATTTAATTAACGTGTCTAAAATCTGTCTTAATTAATATCATAGAATTAATATATCTCACACCACACAACCCTAACAAACGGTAATTAAAGCAAGGACAACTTTACAAAGTAAGCAAATCATCCCCGTTATTAAACAAGTCCCCATAATGAAAATCACCCTACATTTCGTACTCCGACGTTAACTTTCTTCAGAAAAGTTACATAGGAAGGTTGTCGTATTATAATATCAGGGGAAATTTTGGGAAAATCAGAAGCCGACCGAAAATAATTATCACGCGTTGTCAGGGTGTGAGATTTGACATCGTAGGCATTATTCAATCTGCGCAGAGACTAAGCTTCGCTTTGCGGTATAACAATGTGTGTTCCGGTGTTTTGAACGGATTGAGTGTGCTATTAGCCAGGGTTGGCTTGGTAAGTTTTTATTGTTTACTAGCTTCTGCCAGCGGTTTTCACCCGCGATCCCACAGGAACCGTGCATTTTCCCGGATAAAAAGTAGCCTATGTTACTCTCCGGTCCATAAACTATAACCATGCCAAAAATAACGTCGATCAGTTACTCCGTTACTTCGTGAAAGAAAGACAAACCAACAAACCGATAAATCAACAAACCAACAAACACACTTTCGCATTTATAATATTAGTAGGGTTAGTATAGTAAATCGTAGGCTATCTTCTTTAGTGGAGTTTGCGGAAAACTTAACAATGACAAACAATGACTTGCAGATTGGTGGATGATAATGCTACAACTGTCATTTTTTTATTTAACTTACTAGCTGTACGCGGCTTTGCTCACGCAGCCTAAATTACTCCTTATGATATCAGCTTTCCTCCAATGAAACTCCCGTCAAAATCGGTCCAGTCAGACAGTCAGAATAACAGGCAAACAAAAATTTTAAAAATTGTATACTTTCATATGCATTTAGTAAAAATCTATTATTTTGATATTACAAACAGACACTTCAATTCTATTTATTTGTATATATTATAATGATACATTTACATCAGGCATGAGTACCCCGTAAAATAAATAGACTAACATAACATATTATCTCTCGCTGCTTGGAAAAGGTCTTAAAATAAATATGAAAACGATATATTATGTAGAGTTTTAGGGCATTGTTTTGTTTGATTTAACTTAATTCAACTGTAACTATTTTATATGCTACGACGTGACAGAGTTTACAACAACTGAAACTGTGTGTAAATACATAATTACAAAGATTTAATAAATAAAATATATTTTATGAAGACACAGACAGCCCTAGCTCGTCAAACGTCCAAGTTTTGATTTCTAAATATTACCATACTGCCTACAATTAATATTCCGCGGTGTCAGCCGCTGTGGCCCCGTCAACATTCATAAACTTCAGCAATTAATCATGAACGCCCACGGAAATGTGGATTTTATTACGTTACTTTATTCGCGCGTAAAACGGGATCTCGCGCGGTTTTATGTCAGACGATACGATGTGTTGTGACTAACGGTATACGACGTCATTGTAGGAGTATATTATAAAATTGTTCATTCAGCGTTATGTTATGTAATTAGCTGTCGTTATTGTACTATGGTATTTTTGTAGGTTAAGCGCTTCGCACATCAGAACGACTCATGTGAAATGACGAATTGGCTACAGTAGATACATAACATTCATCATATTCTACGTGTAATATGTCACCCCCCATTTAATTCTAACATTAGAAAAGTTAGAAATGTATGGAATTTGGCAATGCTAATAGGTACCAAAGATATTTTTAGCTTTAAACTACTACCTACGACTGCATGAAGTGACTTTGTGTATACCCCCAATTCAGATAGTAATGAAATGCAATATTTAACAAACGCAACACGGTTAAAACAATACAATAGTAAACTGTAGCTCAAATCTTTGATAGCTATTCTAATGAGCGATTAGTCGGCACCATTTTCTAGTCGTGGCGACATCGTAGTCGTATCGTAATCGTAAGCACTAAAAGCCCCACCCACTGCGGTAAATTTGAAGCGGTAAATAGGCTATGTGGCATAATTTTCGGGCTTAATATACCAATTGTCACGCACGGATTAAAATAGTGGTTTTTAAATATGGCCGCTGTTATGACGGTGTTTAATTTTTTATTAAGGGTTGCGTGCGGGAATATTTTTTTAACGTCGTTGAAAAACAATTTGCATGAATACTGGCAGTATTGACACGTTGAATTATAACACCTTATTGTAGTGGCTAATAAAGGTCAGAGTTTGGTCGCGTGTTGCTTCGCTGCATGGGATCTTTTAAACTAACAAAAAACAAAAGAGAGGTAGTTACAATATTTTTGTATCCTTGATCTGTCTCATACCATTATACTCATAGATTTGTAGGTCCGGAATATGGTTTTAGAATAATTTCTACTGCTCATCTAGCTAGCTATCAAAATAACAGCTTTTTACTAAATGCATATGAAAATATATATGGTACCTATAACAAAACAACCATTTATAAAATTTTTGTCTGTCTATCTGTCTGTCTGTCTGTCTGTCTGTTTGTTCCGGGTAATCTCCGAAACGGCTGGACCTATTTTGACGGGACTTTCACTGGCAGATAGCTGATGTTACAAGGAGTAACATAGGCTACTTTAATTTTAGAAAAATAAATAAGGTTCGCGCAAAAAAATAAAAACCACATAATCCAAAATCTCCACGCGGGTGATACCGCGGGGCAGCAGCTAGTTGTAGATAAGTGTGTAGGAGGGTAGATAATTTATTAATTTTTTTAAACAGATTGTGTATTTTTATGTGGCATTGAATAAAGTATAGAAATTAGTACCAGAATTAACTTCAAGTTATACATTTGCAAAATGTAACCATATCCGACTAAAACCAGCAAGAACCACTTCGTCAAAGTAAGCAACGAAGTTGAACAAACCAAGCAAAGTTCTAATACCAAAACGTTGAAACAAAATTTAGTCAAAGAAACAGGTCAAAAATTATCCAAATAAAGGTTTCCATTCATTTGATTTAATTTATAACTCAAAGAAGAGTGCCTGTTACAAAGCATTGTCCGGATTTATCCGGAATTGTATGAAGAATTGTATGAAGTATTATCGTAATTTCACGTGGAGGGAAATTCCCTTTTATGTTCGCAATCCGGTTACTCGTTTCTTTGAGATTTACCTTCGTTACCTTTGTTTGTTGCATTTTTATAGAGATTGAAATGTTTGTTTGCGAAACTTGGCTCTTTTTATTTATAGCCTTTTAGTGAAATACGTTTTTGGTCTACTTTTTTTTATATATCTTGGAATAACGCTTGCTTAGCAAATACAGAATAAATGGAGAAATGAAACTTTCTTATACTTTTTTTCGTGCTAGATTTGGTAATTGACCACTGTTTGTCATATACTGTTATCATAATATATGTTATTTTATTTTATGCAGTAATGTGACACATTGTGTTTAAGTAATAAGTGAGTATTATACTATGGATCGTGTGTCTGAAATAAAGAATTATTATTATTATTATACAGGGTGAGTTTGATATGTTATCCTGGAAGGGGGGGAAGAGGTATGGTTGTCCACAAGTTGTGATTTCAATAACTTCTTTCCACTCAAAAGTGCCCGTTGGAGATCGTTATTGTTTGATACACCCATCCATTGTAGCACCACAATTAGGCAAACGACAGGTCGTCGTATTACCCAGTATTATATAAAAGTAACATTTCGCTGGCAAGGGGAAAGTAAAATATCCAGCAAAAATTAGGTATATAGTCTACCAGGTAATATTATAATAAAAACCGGCTTGGCTGCCAAAACGGCTGAAGTACGTATAATGGAACGTAAAGTATTTTAGCGGGCATGAAACTTAATAACAGTTAGGTATTTTTGTTAAGAATTCGAAGACTTGTTTTTTCTAACGTAATGTTGATTCTGTTAATGTATTTTATTGTACATTATTGCTATTTATTGTGCGAAAGTTTTGGTAGATGCAACAATATGGAATTCATACTAGATATTAAAAATGCGAAAGTGGGTTTAATTTTTATTAATTAATTTTATTATCTTAGGAAAACTAACAGGTACTAAACAAATTAATTGCAGTACTAATTCTTTTACGACAAATGTTATTTTTTCACACTATACAAATATGTTAAAATTGCATCGTCGTACAAAGCTGACTATGCGTACTTACAGATATCCTAACAATTAAAGTTAGTAGATCGAAAAAAATTAAATAATTAAATGCAAAAAGATGTTGCTCGATGTGGATTTATTGATTTGTCATTTTGTTACGCATTAAAAGAGCAGTTCATAGACGTAATTGTATGCATACAGATAGTTTAAGGACTGGAGAGTGATAGAAGACTCAAATATTCACACTCTTTTACATAAAATCCGAATAACAACAGAGCTAATCGCTGTCAAAATTAGAACAGCTGCGTCTGAAAAACAAGAAGCCATTTTTTTATTTCAGCAAATTAGTCCCACGTTATTTCTCGCTCTCGTCGAGTTTCCATAACGATCCTCAGCCAATAACAACGTGATTACTGGAGAAAATATGAGGCTTTATAATAATTCCAAATAAAATATGGCCTGACCTAAGCACTTTAAGTCGCAACTCGCAACCCACCGAGTCTCAAGTGTTTAAAAGGAGAAAAAAAAGTACTTTATAAATTTAGATTCCATATGTTCATCAGTTGAAAGACGGCCAGTGTTGAACCTGACCTTCGTCCATAATAGGAAGCGTGTTGCGATAATAAACCACGGTTGTCAGGCGTCTTAGGTCCGAGTTCACAAAACATTTTGATCCGAAGTTTTACTTTGAACTAGGTTTAACTCGTGAACCGAGGTTCACATAGCTTCGGATTATTTTAAAGAGCATTTTGACATATGCTGTCAGAGTTGCGAACTGAACTGTCGATCACATTTGGCGAACTTGGACCTTAGTGATCGCAATAGATTTTGCCCGAGGAGAGGTGCTGCCATTCCCTATAATTATTTTAAAGTAATCTACTAAAAGTAATGTCTTCCAGTCTTTAGAATAACAAAATTTAAAAGATGATAAAATAACGAACGGCCTCCAGGTTTTAGATACAGTGGAACCATAGAACGCAAAAGCCGCCGAAGCAAAAACAGCGCAAGCAATTTTTGGACCATATTTCTAAATAAATAACGTTGAGGCAATAATGTAATCTGAAAGCTAAAAGCTCTTGTGATGAACGACAAGCAATGAGAGTAAACCGCTTTTGCCTGTTTGATTTTTTTCGAGCGAGGCCTTTTTAGTGTTCCGTTGAGTTCTTATTAGATTGTCCAGCGTTGTAGCTTCTACAGTTATTTTTATTTTTCTTAAGGCACAAACAATACGAAATATACTTAAAATTAGTAATTATTATTAATATTAATTAATATTTTTGCACTTAACATAATTTTTATTATAATTAATTTGAAATCGGTGGGATTTGACCCTAAGTTTGCGAGTTTGTGTAATCCGAGAAAAGTATAACATCTTACCTAAATTTTATTAAAGGGTCAAACGAAATGGTAGTTGGAAACGCTAAAGACTACATAGGTATTAACAGTATGAGAACTAATGCCAAAGAATGGAAATTTGAAATGATAAAGCTTTGAGTATGCACCGAAGATTCCGGTAAGGATAGTTTCCATGTGTTTTTTTATTCTTGGTACGTTAGCATTTAATTAGTATTTCACTTGAGACGATGCGGTCGAAGGTGTTTATACAATAAGGGCCGATTTTTCAATAGTCAGATAGCGTCGTGTTAGATAATTCCCTGAATCATCTAAGTCTGTGGTGAAGACAGACGTAAAATTACTGGGCTTATGAGACCTAATACCTAATGTCTCAGGGTAACGAGCGCATTGCAGTGCCGCGCAGGCCTTTGTGTTGCAAAGTTCTGGGTAGCACTGCAATTGTTATGGGCCGGCGTTATGCTTACCATCAGGCAAATGACCAGCTCGTCTCGTTACCAAATAACATAAAAATAAAAAAATTTTATGCCATTCTAAAGAAATAAACCTTAGTTAGCTAACGGTCCATTAATTTTGAAATGAAAGACCCGAAAAACACTAAAAACACGAAAATTAATTGATTGGATAGGAATCAGTTCGTTAAAGTGCAATCGAAAAATCGCTCCTAAATCTAGATTAGGTGGATTATAACTTGGCCAGGTCAAGTGGCTGAAATAACACCGATAAGAGGTTATAGACATTTTCAAATCTAAGTAGATACCTAGAAAAATGAGTATTAAAAATGACTAAACTCTCCGCGTATATATATAGATCACGGACGTATCGCACGAACTTACGAGTAAAGTTAGCTTCTACGCAGACTATTTATTATCCTACTAGCTGCTGCCCGCGGTTTCACCCGCGCGGAGATATTGGATTGTATGGTTTTCATTTTTTTGCGCGAAACCCTAATTCTTTTTCTAAAATAAAAGTAGCCTAAGTTACTCCTTATAACAACAGGTATCTGCCAGTGGCAGTCCCGTTAAAATCTATCCAGCTGTTTCGGAGATTACCCGGAACAAACATACAGACAGACAGACACAAGAATTTAAAAAAAAATGTTGTTTTGTTATACGTACCGTATATACTTTCGTATGCATTTGGTAAAAAGCTGTTATTTTGATATTACAAACAGAAACTTCAATTTTATTTATTTGTATAGATGATATTACTCTTAGTTGTATTGTAAAAATCACAAATACGCGTTAAAGGTAATAGAGAAGTAGAAAGAGTTGAATGAAAGAAAAGTCATTTATTTGACGCTCATAAATAACATAAATGATGTACCATTTATGTACACGTAACTCGTAACACGTTATGTGTGTTTTGTAAAACATACATTGTATTTTTACGGTGCCAAAAGAGATTTTTTCAGCCAAAAAGTCAAGTAAGCGAAACACTTGACGCTAGTTTTCATATAAACCCCCGCAGGTGATGTTACGTGGTACTGATGTTTGGTATAGAGTATAAACACATTAAATAAGATTATATAAATTACTCACTTTATATAATCTTATTTAAAATGGATTTCTGCAAAGTAACGCCTGATTCCATCAAATATAAACAAATTATTAAATACAGTAAATAAGCAAGTTATTGCAATAATAAACATTACATAATGCAATAAGCAATTGTATAATGAAGTTTTAAGACGAATGTGTTTTTAAATAGTTTAAATAATTATATTGGTATTAATTAATACACATTTAAAGTAAATGTTAAAATGGTATTAAAGTAATAACTATTGTTAAAAACATGAATATATAATAACCATTGTAAGCATGATTTATTTGGTACTGAATTTGAGACTTGTTTATTTTTTATTTTATTAATGCAATAAGCAATAAGAAACCTTTAGTTGAAACTTATACAATATACATAAATAATAAGATTGACTGACTGACTCAGACCGACTGATTGACTCCTTACTGTTTTTATATAAACAACCTTTCTCGGTAAGTAAAGTAAAATTATATCGCGAAGCCTTTTCTAAACCTTTATTTTTTGAATTAGGTTTTGTGGAAACTAAAGCCTATTTTTGTCTGGTTAGTTGGAAAACATAAAATTTCTTTTTGAAGTTTTTTCATTACTGACTGGAATTAAATTTTGTAAGTACCTCACCCTAACTTGTCAAAGAACTCGTAATTTCTATTCACTTTATCGGCTTATCAATCTATTTTAACTGTTATTATATACTAGCTATGCCCCGCGGCTTTTATCATGTAGCCTAAGTTACTCCTTATAACATCAGCTATCTGCCAGTGAAAGTCCCGTCAAAATCGGTCTAACCGTTTTGGAGATTAGTCGGAACAGACAAAATGATTAAAAAATGTTTTTCTGTTGTAAGTACCGTATGTACTTTCATACGCATTTAGTAAAAAGCTGTTAGTTTGATATTACAATCACTTCCGATAATAATGATAATTCTGCAAATTGTACTTATAGTTAAGATCTATTATATACTGTGGCTAATTTCTAAAGACTTGTGTAAAACAATTTTTAATTTTTGTTTTTGATTTATTTATGTTTAAACCGATCAAACTTACAGTGTACTGCCTAGTTTCACGATGATAACTCGCAAAACCTGTTGTGTATGTGTTTTATACTATTAGATAATGCGAGCGAGTTGTTTGCTTGATGGTCAGCATAACGCTGGCCCATAACAATTGCAGTGCCACGCAGCATATATGTCTCAGGCTAACGAGCGCAATGGAGTGCCGCGCAGGCCTATGTGTTTCAAAGATCTAAGTGGCACTGCGATTGTTATAGGCCGGTGTTATTCTTACAATTAGGCAAATATACTATGTGCTAATGAGACGAGCTGCGTCTCATTAGCACATAGTATATAAAAAAAAATTAGCTCGATGCAGTCTGTGTTGCGTCAAAGTTGACCGCGAGTACGCAACAGGTCTTGTGTACTACGAACAAAATCAGAATTAACGGGATATTTCCATGTCTAATATTTGTATTGAGTTCCCGATATCCCGTTAATTCTGACCACGACAATTCAAAAACCTAGGTCTTGTGTATTTTTTCCTTGGCAAAGATGTTGGATATTTTCGTTTTTTTTACTGCATCTACCATCTATCTAGAAAATACACATGAACGATAGGAAATAAAACGCTTCCATTCAGAAAACTCGTTACTTTACTTTAAGTAGAGTTGAGAATTTCTATCCAACGTAGCTCTACAATTTCTTTTAACGTCCGCACAAATTGCACAGATAAAACTAAAAACTTTACACTCGTAAACTACAAGTGAAATCAAAACACGCTCGATCGTAAAACTAGTAACAGGACCAACTTGGTAGAATAGAAGATTTTTAGATTGTGCACGAGTAACTTAAGAACTTTTTATTCTCAAACGTGTGTATAAATATTAACTAAAAAAAAAATGAATACAAATGCCTAAATTCAAATCTCATATCATCATACAATACAATACATTTTGATCCTACATAGAGGAAAGTAAATTTGACTCTAAATAAAAAATAAACCTGTTTAGCTAGACAATGTCTGAAAGTTAAACACCGCAACACAACTTTCACAAGCAAAATGATCATAGAAATGTCACAACAAAAGTCAGCTCGACAAAGTTTAGACACTTCTTAAGTCTAGACCGTGTCTAAAAATAAATGTCTAAAGTGATTAGAAATTTCACAATAAAATTGAGTTAGACAGTAGTCAGACAATAAATCTCATATCAAGATTTGTGGTCGCTTTTATTTAAACACGCAACTAAGGCATGTTAAGGAGTTAGACGATATTAAATTAATGATTAGGTGTTCAATTTTTTTGTGGATAATGTCGTTTGAGTTTCACAATTTTTTTCCGGCAAGCTGTATCTAAAAATTAGACAGATAAAACTAAAAGCCGCACCGAAACTACGAAGAAAATCGAAAAGCGCCGGATCGGGAAACCCTACTCTCAAAATCCAGGTCAATCGCTTTGATGCAGGTCTTGTTGAGCCTTTGTAGAGACTTGTTGGGCCTGTCGAGAGAGTTGTTGGGAGAGTTGAGAGGTCCGTTCGTTATAGGTTTGGCACTTCAGGAACGCTGACTGGAGCAGTTTTGTGCCTTTCTGTTTCAACCAGTGTTTGAATACGAAGTATTGAATAGTGAGATGTACTTTATGTTAAAAGACTGTAAATTTAATTTTTAAAGTGTTAAACTACACGAGCGGGATGTTCAATTGTTCAAGTCGTTTTTTTATACATCTATAAAATTTTGCTGCCATCGGGATTCGACCCGCGTCGTCTGGTTATCTAGACCAGAAGCTATAACAACTAAGCTATGGGAGCGATCGATGCTAACCCCTAAATTCTTAAAACTGCTATTAGACGGTAATGCATGATTTACGGTTAGGCTTCAATCATGAACCACGCTCAAATCATGGATAAACCACGATCAACGCCTGCTTGTACGACCTCTACTAATAAAAAGTTTTACAACCACTACATGTTCAGTGCAGAAACCGCGGTACAAACGTGTTGGATAGCAAGTGTTGCTATCCAACTCAAAGTGACGACTGCTTTGCTACATACAAGTGTTGTATGTAGCAAAGCAGTCGTCACTTTGAGCACAGGCAGGGTTTCGAGGGTGTGAAAGAGACAACACTATCTGGCTGTATTGCTGTTTACAACTACTACGTGTTCAGTGGAGAAACCGTGGTAAAAAACGCGTTGGGGTGCAAGTGTTGTATGCAGCGGAGCAGTCAATGCTTTGAGCCCAGGCAGGGTTTCGAAGGTTGAAAGAGACAGCACTATTTGGCCGTATTGCTGTTCTTATCTGATGCATGGATTTTTATGGATTTGCTTCAGCCGCGCGTGAGCGTGTAATATTTTCTAATCCGCACTTGTTACAAAACCATGGTTATTTTGACAGCAAAACGCTTACATGCATTACCGTCTAATGGCAGTTGATGATGAATGATTTGAATTTAGATAATTTGAAAGTCACACAAGTTCCCAGTCACCCACGCCTCTATACCATAAATCGAAAATAAACTAAGTAGGTATCGAGCTTCAAGTCTGACAAACAGATTTGAAAACTTCCAAACAGGCATTTATTAGAAAAAACTTTACCAAGAGGTCTGTATTTCAAACGGCTTTTGAACAATAATTCAAAGAACGATCCCTGTCGCGCCACTAACAAAAAGTTTATGCTGAGGACAAACTCTTGACAATGCCGCAAGGGCGCCTTTTCAGGCTTAAATTAGACTTTGGTGGATTTTCCTGAATTAGAAATAAATATTTCTTAATGAATATAATTATATTTTTTATAGTAGGTACAAGTAGTCTGCTTCAAGGTAAGCTTTACGCTTGTTTTTTACACTTGATTTGTGAGTATATTGACTACTGTCTTACCTGATGTTAAGGCGCCTCCCCAAGTCAAACACCTTCAGCATTCTATCCTCTTTGCGCACAATGTCTGTTTACGTAGACGTAAAAGAGGAGAACGCCACGCACGCTACTGGTAGGTATTGCGTAAAAATCCGAAAAAAGCGCAATTGCTACACAACCAAGTTTTTTATTAGTTATTGTATCAATACACTTACACATTCCAAAATAACAGAGATGTTTCATTGTAAACTAATTTTTATACGTAACTTTGACATTTTTTACATCGAGTTTTGATCACATATTTTTTCAGTGCCTAGAAGCTCATCTGATTTTGCTAAAATCTTCTATTTAGCTGTTATATAGATACGCCTTAAGGAACATGTCTCTATAAGCCACTTACTAAGTTTTGTCTTAAAATGATTCATTGGTAACTCTCTTAATCTTCCTAGGAATCTTATTAAAAAAACAAGCTGCTGCCCGCGGTTTCACCCGCGTGGAGATATTGGATTTTATGGTTTTTATTTTTTTGCGTGGAACCCTAATTATTTTTCTAAAATAAAAGTAACCTAAGTTACTCCTTATAACATCAGTTATCTGCCAGTGAAAGTCCCGTCAAAATCGGTCCAGCCGTTTCGGAGATTACCCGGAACAAACAGACAGACAGACAGAGAAACATTTTAAAAATGGTTGTTTTGTTATAGGTACCTTATATACTTCCGTATGTAGGTATTTGGTAAAAAGCTGTTATTTTGATATTGCAAACAGACACTTCAATTTTATTTATG
Source organism: Crocallis elinguaria (assembly GCA_907269065.1). Classification (NCBI taxonomy): domain Eukaryota; kingdom Metazoa; phylum Arthropoda; class Insecta; order Lepidoptera; family Geometridae; genus Crocallis; species Crocallis elinguaria. Next base: position 10,710,560 of record OU026076.1, read on the forward strand.
TGTATAGATTATAGTCATGACGATACTGATAGATAGCTACCTTCGCTTTCAAACATCGGAATTTATATCCACAATCATTATCTCATAAAATAAATGAACTGTCTTAAACAAGTGGTACCACGTGCAACGTTAGTATGAATGGATGTTACGAAACTAGCCAACATAATAATATCTTCAAGTACTTGTGGAATAATAAGCAAGTAAATTTAATATTTCCTGCTTGTGTGCGAATCGTTTTATCTCCGTATCGCATTTGATGCGGAGCTCTATTTAGTTTACGTTTACGAGATGAATCATGATTCACTATTCAGTAGTTGAAATTAATATTGTTTATGATATTTCCGTTCTTAATGGATCTGGGATTATGCTTGATATGTTTTATTATCTGTGAGTTTACTTATGAAGGGTGATGATACAATGATCAACAAGGGTGATGTCAATCAATTCGTTATCTCATGAGAATGAAATGTCTATATCGAAAAAATTGGAAATCGAACACTAGAAACGTCAAAAATGAGAGTCGAAGTCGGGCGCATATCTACTGAGCGCTAAAACGCCCTATACAAATTTGACACAACATTCCACTTTCTTATTAGCCCTCTTTAAAACATATCAATCAATAAATTAGTGGTTAGTATACACGGTAAATTTCCGTTTCTAAATATTTTTATAATAATTGAAATATGAACCATTTTTATTTCTAAAATTAGCTTACAATTTTATTTTAAAGACTTTCTGCCTTATTATCTAATAAGAAATCCTGTAAATACAATAATGAAGGCCAAAAACTCATTATAAAATAAACGCCGCTAATACTTCCCCAAATGTAACTTCTTTCAAGACAATTTAAATTGGTTTTCGCAATTTCCCTACAAACGAAGCTTATTTTCATTTCAGAAACACTTCACCTTTCAAGAACTTCCTTTGTATATCATGACACAAAAAGTTTACTCTAATGAAAATCATCTTTATAATTAGACTAGCTGTCGCCCGTGGTTTTACTTGCGGGGAGTTTCCTTTCCAGGAACCGTGCATTTCCCGGGATAAAACTATCCTATGTTACCTTCCGGCTTACAATATCTATGCTAAAAATCACGTCGAGCCGTTGGTCCACTGCTGCGTAAAAGAAGGACAAACAAAAACACATTCGGATTTATAATAGTACCTACGGATTCACAAAACACTTAAGTAAACAAATATATGTAGTTTAAAAAAAGTAGAAAACACACTCATCACATTCATCACATTCATCATCACAATCATCAGAACCTTGACACCAAGTACAATCTATTGGACTCAAAACGAATCATGAGCCCATACTCGACGGTTCACTTATCCACTATCCACTTCCTGGCTCCATCATCAGATCAGCCCCATGATACCCAATTATTTTAGGTATTTTAATCCAAACTACATCAACATTAAAAGTTAATATGACCATTAGAAGTAGGTTATAATTAACTTCCAATAAATAGTTTTAATTGAAGCTATATAAAAACTATAAGTATAGAAAAGTGTTAAAAGACGACTTCATTTTATATATTGTTTTAGTCTAATTAATTTTCTTTACTTATCTTTTAATTATCTTTTAAACTGTAATTGTAATAAGCTTAAACGAATATAACGACAATATAATTTTTTTTTGAAAAAAAAAATATTTCTCTTACAGTTTGTATTGAACTTTAATTCATTTTGTACGTTGTTTTAAAGGTTTTTTTATCAAATGGATTATTAACAAATGAAACGAAAATTATAATTACAATTTTTTATACTATTAGAAAAGATAATTGAGCTTCAATGTGTAATTTTGTTTATTTATAATTTAGTTCTGGTTTTAATTTTTGTTAATTAAAATTTATTATGTAAACCATGACAGTTAAATTATTCTAAAGTTTATTATAAACATTACAATTGAATAATGAGACGAGCGGGTCGTTTGCCTGATAGCAAATATAACGCCAGTCCAATACAATTATATCTAAGTTTTAATTTTATTTAATAGTTCATGAAAAAATCACGTAACAATGTAAATCTAAAGCCATTGAAAATTTAATCAACACAAAACTCCAACTGCCCAGAATCCATACGAAACAATCGTCAAAACTGAACCTTTGCTTTTATCACTTCCGCAACATCCGACCTTGCCCAAACGAATAACAAATCCCAAGAAACCAGACCGATAACCGGGCGTTTACGCAAATAACACGATTACAAATATACAACTACGTGAAGATTTACTACATAAAAATATACTCACCAAGGATTTAAGATTCCACAACGCACCAGAGCAATCCCATTTTATTTCACCCACAATCACGCACAGTCATAACAGCACTAATTTTTTAAAGATTTCGAATTTCGCGCTTCGTAGAGTTTATTGATAACTAAAGACCGACGCACGTGCGATGTCGGCGGTAGCTGCAGAGCTTATGAACGCGAGTTTGCGTATAACCGGCGCCCCCCCGTTCCCTTTCGTGTCCATGATACCATAATTTTAGTCAGTCTACACCATAAAAATATTTATTTCTCGTCCGTGTTGCGCAATGCATACATTTTGGGACATGCACAAAAATGCGTTGGTATGTAAAATGTTGTTGTCTAATTGGAGCGCAAAGGATTTTACTGCATTGAGATTTTCGCGCGTCTGAAAAGAAAGCTTGCGGAGTAATTTTAAGTACTTTTTAATACAAGTTATGAGATGAGATATGCCCATACCAATTGTAGAGCAATAGAGGAAGCGGCGCTTTGAATGAAAAAAATTGCTTCTGAAGGCTTCTGAAATGGGTTAGCCACTGCATTCCTCATTTTTTTATACTATTAGGTAAAGAGACGAGCGATCATTTGCTTGAAGGGAAGCATAAGGCCGGCCCATAAAAAAATCAGACTACTCAGAACTTTGAAACAGAAAGGCCTGCGTAGCACTGCAGTGTGCTCGTTACGCTATAAGACATTAGGTATTAGGTAAGAATAATACCGGCCCATACCAATTGCAGCGCCACTCAGAACTTTGTAATAAAAAGGCCTGCACGGCACTGCCTTGTGATCGTTGCAATGAGAGATAGACTAGTAATATACTAACGGTGGTACCCGCCTAGACGGACTCACGGAAACCTGGATTTTTATAGTTTTTTGTCCCTTTCATAAAAGTAAACAATTGTTTCGAATCGCAAAACTTTATAAGTTAGGTACTATTGGGAATTTACGTTTTCTTAAATAGGTAGTCTGAATGGTGGATTTCCTCGAGTGTGAAAGCGCGAGTAGCAACTAGTCGTGATATAAAATACTAGGAACAGCCAGACAAGTGCGAGTTGGACTCGCATTGAGAGAGTTCCGTGCATGGATATATTATCTACCATGTTTAAATGGAACCCTCATAGGTAACTTGTTTTAATTTACGTTGTCAGTGTTTGGGTAACAAAAAATTCATATTTGTAGGTACCAAATATCAACTTAATCGGTCTAGTAAATTCGGAGCAAATTGGCTGTGGCCAATGGAAAGACATCCACACGAGTGATCATATAAGTGTTCCCGTCTGTTTTTACATTGAACATTCGGCACCCTAAAAAGATCGAAAGTAGTCGAAAAATCCAATGATAACTATCCAAGGCGCGTCTATTTCAATGTTTTAAACTACACTACATCAATAATTACATCCCTCACGAAAACCATTTTAACTATTTCAAAGCACCGGCACCGTGGCGGATGACAGGTGTAGAAATTGCTATTCACAATGGCTTACATAATTTAGTTCGCTCTTTGTCGAATCGCTAGAGATTCCAGTCCGCGGTTTCGGTTCGTGAGAATAACAGAATTTAGTTTTAATAGTTTAACGCAAGAGAGCTATGGGATAATTTTGAAGCAATGACGGCTGGTGAGGTCGACAACTGATTTGTAAGTCGATGCTTTCTGTCTTGCAATAAACAAGCGTTCAACATCATGCGACTATTCATCATCAGACTTTTACGCTCCCACTGCTGGGATGCCAGCCTTTTCTCAGAGATAGAGTATGGGCCATAATCCACCACGTGGGCCAAGTGTGGCTTGGTGGATGTGACATGTCCTCGAATTTAGTGGTTCTTGAACATGATACCATATTATAGTTTTATCATCCGAACTACGCATACATACAAAGTTACATTTTGATACGACAATTAGAACTAGATTAAAATTGACTTCGAAGATTTTATTAACATTGTTCGTTAGTTGCAAGTGAAGCTTGTAAAAGTGAGTACCTACAAAAAAAGATAATAAAACGCTAATCTAGCGAGTAATAAAAAGGGTATCTAGTTAAAAAGTATCAATACTAAATCGGAAATCACCAAAACAAACCAAACGAAAATAAACTAAACAATGCCGAACGGACACCTGAACTACCAGTCACTCCAATTCTCGAACATACCTCGCCGATGCTATTTCCGGTCTGACCGCGTTATATATCCGTGACTTACGACTGAAATAGCAATTATTAAGATTTACTCGAAATAGTTAACTATTAGCAGCGTGTCGAGTTTTAAAACTAATGTGAGATTTGTTTTATGGTTCCGTAGACAGAAGAAACGGAACCATGAGATCCCACTCATTTTTATGATAATTACTAGCTTCTACCCGCGGTTTTCACTCCTGACAGAATTATTTAAGTTATTAATTATACGTGTAAACTCACGCTTTCATTCTGTCGCTTAGTCTGTCCACGTTTTGATGATTTTAAAACATCAACAGATGTGTTTTAGGAGTCGAAACCATTGTATGTAAATAGTTTACTTTTTTGATTTTAAGAGATAACATTTATTATGTTAAGCACTGTTTTAGACTTTCACGGTTATTCACTACTTTATACATTGTAACGGGATATTTACCGTGATTATTATAAGCTGGTGAGCTCCCGATATTTCGACGCTGTTGCAAGCATCACGTTCACGGGAATTTATTATGTTTTACGAAGTGGATATAATAATATGTTTTATGACCGACGATTCACGAGAATCCCACTATACATTTCGTAATCATGATCAGTGAACTAGCCCATAATTATTGTAACACCCAAAACTTTGAAAAACCAAGTCTTGCGCGGCACTGCAGTGCGATCGTTACTCTGACACATGTATTAGTCAGTGGCCAGAAAATTCAGTGGCTACTTTGCTCATCAAACTCTACACGCATACGGCTGCTTGGTGGCAGATTGTACTAGCAAAGCGCTGGTACCCACAGACGGATCCTCACAGAAGACTAAGTCCTACTTACTAGTATTATCCTACTATCATTGTAGTGGTAAACTTCTAGATCGCCAGTACACGTGCTGCACCCAGTCGGAGCAGTCGCGTGTAGCTCCGTGATGAAGAGGTACTGAATACCTCGATACCGGTCGAGCAATCGTCACGAAGCACGGCTGTACCACGTAGGTGAATCCGGTTAAATACATATAAATAGTGGCCAACCTGTCAAAGTATACCCATTTTCAAAATACAATTTTCACTCTACATAAAATGCAACCTTTAACTTTTATTTCAATTCACGCAGGAAGGTGAAACCTATCTCATAAACATAAAATGAACAAAGAACTGATCAAATCGCAGCATCAGGGATAAAATGAGCACAGAATTGAACCAGATCACGGATTGAGGAAATTCGAAAATAACGTAGAATGCGAATTAATTAGAGAGATCGTCGCCTAAAGGGCTCAAAGTGGAGCGCGCAGGGAATGCTAATCTGATGATGTCGCAACGCTTCTTGAGATTTACGTTTGGTCGTGGATGGAGGAATAATGACGGCATCATAGGGCAGGGAAAAAGGGACGTTATATACTTAAGTATTGCTACCTCTGCGAGTACGTGATTGGAAAGACACTATTAAGCACTGAACGTCTTTTATTGACGTTTCTTTTGTAAGTTGTGTTACAAAGTTGCTAGTGTGCACTTATCATCAACTGTGTAGTGAAGTGAGAATTTTTAGTGTAAATTAGTCATCAAGCGATTAACAGTCTACTTTAGCTTTCTCAGTTGAAAAGTTGTCATTCTGTGATAAGCGCCTTTCTGAATTTTAACCAAATCTTCACTTAAAAACATATTAGGTATATGTGATCAAATTATTATTTAAAAAAAGAAATAAAAAGAAAGTTGGCTAATGAGATTAAATACCTAATGTCTCAGGGTAAGAAGCGCACTGCAGTGCCATGCACGCCTTTGTGTTTCAAAGTTCCGAGTGGCACTGCAATTGTTAATTTATATTTATATATTGGCCTGGCTTTATATCCTACTAATCCTACTAGTCCTATCCTACTAATATAATATCATAAATGCGAAAGTGTTTTTGTTGGTTTGTTGGTTTATCCTTCTTTCAAACTCCGTACTAAAAGCGACAATACCCTTTAGTAGTAGTAGTTCGGTTATCTGGTTTATTTCAAATCAGCGAACTATGCTTTGGTACCTTTAGTAGCATTACACAACTAAATCGAACTAAACTAAACGAAGATAGACGCTCTGGAGATGTGGTGCTGGAGAAGAATGCTTGGGGTATCGTGGACCGAGTTTCGCACAAATGTCTCGATACTTCAAGAACTCGGCATCAAGCGGCGTCTGTCTTCCGTAGTTCAGTCCCGCATACTGGCTTTTTTTTTGGACACGTTTCAAGACGAGACAACCAGTCCATAGAGCGTCTCGTCGTCCAGGGAAAAGTGGAAGGCACTAGACCGCGTGGGAGGTCACCCATGCGTTGGACTGATCAGATCAAATCTGCTGTGGGCGGTCCTGTGCATGAGTGCACCCGTATGACCTCTAACAGAAAGAGATGGCGAGATATTGTGAGGCGCATTACATCTGCCCCCACTAGTACTTCATGACGAGCACGACCGCTCTGTCAAGAGCGTAGCGACCAAGAAGAAGAACAACTAAATCAATTACGTCTTTCGATTAAACAGGTTATTCGTCAAATATTATTTTACAATGCATTGTAAAATTTTTACTTGAAAAGGTGAAACAGTAACGCCAGAACACGGATGTAAAATAAGAAAATGTAGCTAAAATATGATGTCAGGGAATTGTTTTAAATATTTTAGCCAAGAGATGTCTGGGAAATTTAAATTAATAATGAGTAGGGCTCAGAGTCAAGCATGAAGAGAATGCTAAATTTGATGAAGTCACAACGTATTTCAGAATGTACGTTATAAAGTTGGAGGGTGGAACAATTATGTCGGAATGGCGAAAAGGCATACATACATCGTACATATCACCATTATCAGTCTATTACGTTACCACTGCAGCTGCGGGATACCGGCCTTCACTCAGCAGTGAAAGTATAGCCCATAATCTACAGCTAGGGCAGAGGTAAAAAAAAATAACTAAGTAAAGAAAGATGGAAAACTTTCTTTCTATTGATATGTGATGTGTTTTCCATAAAAAGTTTAGAACTCTATTGCACTTTATTCTACCGAGCTTCGAGTTAATCGAACCAAGGAATAAAATTTTCTATAGAAACTTTACCACACTGCTTTAGGTGTTGATTTTCGAACATAACAAACATTCAAACACAAAGTTTTGCATTTATCCATACTCCATACTACAGATAAATAAAATTGAAGTGTCTGTTTGTAATATCAAAATAACAGCTTTTTACTAAATGCATATGAAAGTACATACGGTACCTATAACACAACAACCATTTTTTAGATTTTTGTCTGTCCGTCTGTCTGTCTGGTTGTTCCGGGTAATCTCCAAAACGGCTGGACCGATTTTGACGGGACTTTCACTGGCAGATAGCTGATGTTACAAGGAGTAACATAGGCTATTTTAATTTTAGAAAAATAATTAGGGTTCCGCGCAAAAAAATAAAAACCATGTAATCCAAAATCTCCACGCTGGTGAAACCGCGGGGCAGCAGCTAGTAATGTTATAAAGTAGGAAGTATACGATGTTGTGGATGTTTACATATCATTTGATAACAGGTAACTAGCAGGAATACAGTTTTGAAACAAAAACGACCCAGTGCTAGTAAGTACATCCTTCAATCCATATTTTTTTAAACTATTGGATAACGAGACGATCATTCTAAAGGGTTTCCATAAATCTTTTCATAGATCACAATCACATGGCTTTGTAATCGACCGTCCTGCCAAAGTTGAAGTCTTTTGGACTTTCGCGTGAAGAATAAAACTAAGTTTAAGCCCTTACAAACTCGTTTACCCCATCCCTTAGCTCGCGATTTTTATTCAATATTTTAGGGTTTCATCCTTAAAGGCTTCGCAAAGATTAATTTGGTATGAATAACTGAATCTGAGTTCATTCGACCGTGCATCTTTAACGAAATCGGATTTTTTGATGATGGCTTTGAAAATCTTAGATTATAAAGCCTGTATATTATTGTACGAGTATATTGAATACAAGGACCTTTACTCAGGATATAATTTACTTACATTATTTACTCTTGTACCATCGAGAGCGATAGCAAGCTTCGAAGCAAATGGCCCAGGATTGAGATCATACGCTCACCAATCAAGCGTGAAAAATCTTCCATGCAAAACAAACCGTTACAGAGTACTTGCTTATCCTTTATTCTACACAAATATCACATTTCTAACCGTATAAATGTATATGAGGCTCTTAGGTACTGTTTTCATCTGCATTCATGTCTGAAACATTACCTTTTTCAGGTCAATGATCTGAAAATCCCAGAATGTTTTCTGCTTCAGTAATTCTTAACTTTTATTCTGGTAACGAGACGGCCAAGTCGTTTGCTTGACGGTAAGCATAACGCCTGTCCATAACAATCGCAGTGCCACACAGTACTTTGAAACACAAAGGCCTGCGCGGCACTGCAGTGTGCTCGTTACCCTGAGACATTAGGTATAAAGTCTCATAAGTAATTTCAGTGGCTACTCTGCTCATCAAACCGGACAGTAACACTTGTACATCACGAGCAAAGCGGTGGTACCCACCAGGATACTAGCAGAAGCGTTGGCCCTACCACCTGTTATAATCTAATCTAAAACAATCAAATGTACTAAAATTTTAATTTTATTATTAGCATTATTAGAAACATTGTAAAAATCGTTTCCAAAAGAATGCCGATGATTTTCTTGCCGTTCTTCTTAATCGATCTATATCTAGTCTAATCGAGAATTTCATTTTAAAGTCCTTTATTTTAACTTATTCCATGAGCGCCCCCTAGGGGCCCATTTGAATAAAGAGATTTGAATTAGAATGAAGTAACTTGTACAATTTTTCTAAAGCAATAAAACGTTAGAAATAGATTGCTTAGGTCGTTGACCTCATTGCCACAAAATTGGCTGAGTAGGCAAGCACTGGTCAATGGAGATTACTCGTTCCATAAAACGTCTAGACGCTTCGTATAAGAATGAATAAATATATGAAGATGCCTAAACTGCAACCTATGGGAAAAAACACATCGTAAAGAAGTACTTTGATATCAACATGCTATCAGAAATTGAAGCTACTATATTGGAAAACTTAAACGCACCTCAAGTGTTTATTTTATACTCGAATGGTGTTTGACTACTATTTCGGCTGATCTTAAGATCAAGATCAATTAATGATAAGGTGGTCCTAAGACCACCTAAGACTAGGTACACCCAGATCAGGACCGGCTCTCAACTGCAGTTGGCGGGACACAACGCTTGGAGTGGAATCTAGATAATGCTCCATCACACCTTTATATAAATAATCACCTAGGTGTAGTGTATTGAATATATCCGGTTGGCGAGTCGATCTCTTATCGAGTCGTGTGAAATGAGTCAGTCTTATTCCGACCGCGAACCGGAGCAGTCGTGTGCGCGTGTTGTAGTGTTGGTGGGCTGAAAGTCAGGATTCTACAGTAGGTATAGGTGAATCAATGATTATGATATGGTGTGACAGTACTGCGATGCTGCAGAGGCAAGACTCAAAATGAATAACGTAATTAAGCAAGCGAGAAACCGCAACCTTGTCTTTTCCCTAAACTGCGTTTATTAAACCATGATTCGTGTGTGGCCATGTGTGTATTTAAATACTACATACGAATATCTTTCGTAAGGATGAGAGTCGGTACCCCATTTAAAAGTAATTATAAAATACAACAACTTCTCCATTCAGTTAATTCAGTTAATTACCTTCTAAACGCAAAATGCCAAAAACAAACCCAGAGCATTTCGAAAATACCTCTTTTCCTCGAAACACACAAACAAAGTATACGCTTCTTTAATTTGCAAACAATTACACCGATGTACATGAACAGAAGCGCCAGTCCTTTGACCGTAACGAGATAGACTCTTATACGTCTGCAATAAAACCACGCGACAAAGAAAGCGCAGCTTCGAAAGCGATTTAATAGAGGACATTCGTTTTAAAATTGGCAAAGAGTACAACTTATACAGACAGAAGCGTCAACCGTTTGAAGGTAACAGGAATAGCTAAGTGGTTCGACACAGAACGTAGATCTACTATTATCAATGCAGAGAAAGTTATAATGGATTTTCAAATAATATAAAATATTATGTAGTAGGAAGGATTTATTTCTAAAGATTTTTTAAGTGAAGAGAGGACTCTCCCCTTCAATGGGATATAAAAGGCTAATAATCTGTAATAAAAATATTTATAAAGATTTTTTACTCATTACTAAAACTATTTCTCCTACTTTTACATAGTTTCGTTTCAACATTACATAAAATTGCATTTAAAAAATCGGCAATCGATTCGAAAGTCATACTACTGAACCTATTGTGATGATATTCCTATGGGAAAAATCTGAAAGTATTATATATAGAAAGATAAAGAAATTTGAATAAAGAAAGAGTTTTTAAAAAGACCGAAGATTCCAAATCGATTCATAAATGACAGAATACTGAGGTAACAAACATAAAAAATACAACCGAATTGAGAACCCCTCCTTTTTAAAGTCAGTTAAAAAGAAACATAAAATCACAGCTTACACATATCTTTAATTTTTTCTTATTGGTCTACATTTGCTCACATTATCACCTGATGTGAAGTGACTAGGTGCCCGAGGTTATCGAAGCAATATCGAACTAAAACGAATCGGACTAAAACATCACTTCTGCGTGTTACAATCTTTGCCAACACGGCAGAAACGTACAATTATAGCCCTCTATTAAAGGAGATATTTCTATGGCACAGTCGGAGTTTAGAAGTTATATTCGTGAATTGGAAAACTGCCAATTACGCTTCAATTGTTACGCAATGAAGTTTATTTTTGGTCGGCAGTTCCCTCGATATCGTTTGTCTAATCTATTGTGGATAATCTATGGGTGTCGGGAGACATAATAGGTGGATTTATTGACGTTTATTTTGTGATTGAAATGATTGCTTGTTTTCTTTTGTAACTGTATATGTTTTGTTTTGTTTGCGATATTTTAGTATTCGGGTATCATTTGAGGGCCTAAGCGTTTGCTTAGGTCCGTTTCAGCCAAATAAATCTAGCCAGAGAGCTAGATTTTGTGACAGTACCGATCGTCTTTTATATTTTTAGGTTTCTGTGCGTCCAAATAAAAAAAATCCCTTATAAAATTATTCGTGTGGATGTCCGTCCTTCTGACAAAGCCAATTATCTGTGTGTCTTATCAACACGGGCATGTAACGTAAATAAATGAATTTTGAGTTTGGATGTCACTTTTGGGTTCCCAATTAGAAGTTTTTTAAAAATATATTGAAAATAGATCTTGGCTAAAATAGAGTACAGGATGCCTATGTTTTTAATGGTAAATATTTGATTATTATCCGAGCAATCTTACATTTGCAGTTGGAATATATGGAAGAACAGGGTTTTCAACTACAATGTTAAGTTTGTTAAAAATGTGGTAGATCTACCGTAAGAGGCCCTCCCGGCGTGAGTTCACCTCACACTTGGGCGTTTTTTTAAATCTGGATGGAATTGATCCTTAAGCCTACTGGTCAGTTTGGCGTACTTGCCTTCGAACACATCATCGTTAAGATCGGGAGAGATACTGGTCACATGCCAACCTATAGAGTGAATTGAGTTTAAAATTTCGTCATTCTTCATTTTGGCAATAGTTTCGTTTCTGTTTGGAGTTTTCTGGGACCGTCTGATATTGATGACGCAGAAGGCTCACTTGCGCATCAAGCAATTAAGCGTAACTTCTGCTGATTTTTCATAGAGCGTCACTACTCGCCTCTTGTATCCAACGGTTCCCCGCGTTTTGTCTAGGTCGTCGGTCCACCTCGTGGGGACTCAAGCTTTTTCTTATTCTGGAACTCAAATCATAGGCCTCATCCAGAGTGAACGTGCGGTGAATACGCGGAATGGAGTGACCGTCTATATGCTCAAAATTGGACATCGTTACCACAGATTATAGGTAGTCTTTGATCGTTCCACTCCACGACACCCAATGGAATTGGAAAGATCGTGTGTGGGGGCTGTTAGAGCTACGGAACGGCGGGCGACGTATCTCCATATACATTTTCGCAAAAAAGCAATTACATAATTGCCATCTACATCGTTTGCTATTTGAAAAAATACTTCACAAACAGCTGATTTCTAATACATAAACCAGTTTCCATTCCATCTAAAAATATCTTCATTAGAGCTCAGGAGATCAAAGAGTGAACGGCAACTGGTTAATTTATTTTTCGTTTGTGTTACATATATTCTGAGGTAGGGGGATATGTTTTGAGGAAAGCGTTTGATGCTGTTGGTATTCAACGTATTTTTAAAATAGACTTTTTTAAATAGGACTTATTTAGAAAAAGTATTCGCGTTGGGAAAAGATTTTTTTCCAATTTAACGTTGCTTCATTGCTTCTGTAATAAAAACAATAAATGCTTACACACTCGTACTCCTTCACTAGGATTTGAGGAAACCCACGCGTTCAAGAACCACACAGTTTGAGGACATGTGACATCGACCAAGCCAACATCCACCAAGCCGCATACTAGGTCCGCGTGGTGGATTATGGCCTATAATCTCTCTGTGAGAGAAGGCCGGTTTCCCAGCAGTGGGAGCGTAATAAGGCTGATAATGATTTAAAACATATACAAGTGACATAGATATCGATTCTGGCGTCATAAATCTAATTTTTGTTTTGCTCTCTCTTTCCAATAATAAATATGAATAAGGGATGAAAGTAGTTTAACATATCTAAATTTCGATGTAGAACTGGTATACATTTTCAATATTAACACTAGATACAAGCAAGTAGATTAATTTGACAGGTCTTATATTTTGCATCACTTTTTCATGTTCTCATTTAAAAATAGAAAGGGAAACTAAAATTAGTTTTAGGTTTCAAATGCCAGATCGTCATCATTCTTTCTATTATTCAGAATTCAGTAAAAGTTGGGTTTATCCATAGCATTCTTTAAATTCACACAAATGTAATTATATTACTGGCTTCTAACTGCGGTTTCACCCGGCGTGGCGATTTCCACAAACAGTGCATTTGTCCGGAATAATAAGTAGCTTAAGTTACTCTTCGTTTCATGAAATATATCTATGCAAAAAATCAGGTCGATCCGTGGCCCGTTGCTGCGTGAAAGGACAAACCAACGAACCTACAAACTCACATTCGCATTTATTATTGTACCGAGTTACATGAAATAACTCATCCTAAACCTCTGAAATATGTTTTTGATATGATTTATGTTCTACTATCTTGAAAAGGGATGCCTATCGCTGACATTAAAACTGCTGTCTTTTTCTTTCTTTCACGAAATAACGAAACATATGGGTTATTTTAGGGTTTTCCCATACATCGCGCGTCTTCAAAGAGCGTTTTTGAATTCTGTTCTAAATGATGTATGCTAAAAGAAGTCTGTCAGTATCTGTGATCCTCTTGTATACCTATAGATCATCATTAACCGGAAGACATTCAGAATGTAACGCAAAGAGCTGCGCGGCACTGCATTGCTCGTCACCCTTAGAGGTATTAAGTCTCGACAAGAGTAGTATAAGTACTTTCACTTTGCTTATCAAACGGGAATACAGTAACGCCTGCACATTACTGCTTGGTGGTAAGTATCAAGACGGACACTCGCAGAAGAGTTAGTCCTACCAAACAATGGTGTTGATTCTGGCGTCTCATTCCTAAATTTAATTTTAGTTGCTCTCTCTCTTTCCAATAACTAACATGAGAAAGGGATGGAAGATGTTAGACATATCTGAATTTAGGGTTATAGCTGTCAAAAATCGTCCATCTTTGATAAATTAGGCGTCACTAAATTAAATGCCGTTAAATTTACACTAAATAGAAGCAAGAGAATGAATCTGACAGTTCTTAAATATATTCCACCCCTTTTTCATATTCATATTTAGAAAGTGAGATAGTGAAACTAAAATTAGGTTTAGGTATGAAGCGCCAGAATCGACACTAATTTCTTTTTTTTTTAATTTAGACTTACATTTGACCGACGCCTGATATTGAGCGACGATGCGGTCAACAATGTCTATAAAATATTTGCCTGCGAATAGAAACTAAACAGAAAGAAAAAATATTATACCCTATCTTACTCCCACAATTAAAACAAATCTAATGATACCTCAATTATTCTAAAATCCATCAAACGTTAAGGCTACAGGGCAAGCCAAAGAAATAGACGCTCTAATTACTGAACTAGCGACATTCAGCATTCGGTCCTCTTTGCCCCACCATCCGGCCTTCACCCCCTCAACAATACTTCGCAAACGAATTAGTAAGTAAAACAAATTAATTAGACATACATAGTTATAGTTATTTTGTTAGTGGTAGGACTAACTCTTCAGCGAGTGTTCGTCTGGGTTGGTACCACCGCTTTGCTCGTGAAGTCTGCCGCCAAGCAGTAATGTGCAAGCATTACTGTGTTCGGGTTTGATGAGCAGAGTAGCCAGTGAAATTACTGGGCTTATGGACTTAATACTTAATGTCTCAGGGTAGCGAGCGCACTGCAGTGCCACGCAGGCCTTTGTGTTTCAAAGTTCCGAGTAGCACTGCAATTGTTATGGGCCGGCGGTGTTGTGCGTCCTTCCTTTCCATCAGGCAAATGACCAGCTCGTCGCGTTATCAAATAGCATAAAAAAATATATACTCACGAAACATTACTTTCCTTTGCTTCGGTAGTCGGGTAATAAAAACGGCTGCCATCCCGCCATACGGTGACTCTAATTGGTTAACTTCCCAAGAACTAGTTCTAACCACTCACATCAAGGCTCTAACCAATTAGTATAGTAAATTAATGTATCCCTGTAGTCGCGGGACGACAGTCGGGCAACTTATTAATTGCCGGCAAACTTGTTGCCATCGCCTGAGGCGCTTAGGCAAGTATCTTCTAAGGCAAATAGGTGGATGATAGAATTAAGACTTTAGAATTGTCTAAGAGGACTTGAAAGACATTGTGGGCTCTAAAAGGGCTTTGAAATATTGGTTTTTATTGTCTTAATTAGTATAATTTATTTGAAAGGAGGCAATGATAATTGGTCTGTGTAACGATTCAAATTAAAACTTTAATTCAAAAAGGCTGACTGAATGCCTATAATGGGGAGCCACACTGCTTACTTATCCCGTTAGGTGGCGCATTATCGCTGGTATTGTTACACTATGAAACTACATTATACAATTTTAGTAAGTAAAGAAAAAATCGTTTTTGCCTAAAAGTGTGCCTCTGTTAAGTGAAATTCAGTGTAAAAATAAAGGTACAACGTTCCCTTCTGGGGCCTGTTTCATAAAAAATATTAGTCTAATATTATTAGCGTTTTTCTTTTTTTTCATATATAATATGAGGCTAATAACTCATAATATTAGACTAATACTTTTTATGAAACAGGCCCCAAAAACAGAAACTGTGGATCAAAGCATTGCTCATCAAAAATTATTGGAAACCAATTCTCCTAGATTATATAGTGACCATTTCAAATCTAATGATTTTGAAGACGCGAGCATGTTTACTGGTTATAGTTTAATTCAACATCAATGACATTTGACAAGCACCAGCGATGGTGACACTAGCGAGATGTAGGTACCTACACGTTAATATGTACATGTGAAAACTTACGCTGCCAATAGGATTCGAACCCGCTTGTCCCAATTATAATTATCTACTAGATGTGCCCCGCGGCTTCGCCCACGTAATCAAATTTGCTCCTTACAACATAAGTACTATATGCCAGTGAAACTCCGTCAAAATCAGTCCAGCTATGTTGAATATTAGCCGGAACAAATAGACAGACACACAATTTAAAAATTGATTTTTTTAGTACCCTGTATATGTCATATGCATTTAGTAAAAACAGAACTAACCAAACAGAATCCATCAGAGCCACGAACAATTTATTTTAAACCAACTGACCATCCGATGGATGAATACTTCAAAAAATCATGATAAATAATACTATATGCATCTAAGATAGAAAAGTCTAACAAACGCGGGCATGCAATGACCTTATGCAAATTTTTAGCGCTGCAGGTAATAAAGTTCGCTCCAAGAAAACTATAGATTCAGCAAAATGTAAGTTTATGTATTTTTCTCTTCGTTGGAGCTCATAGGTAACTGTCAACTCATTTGTTAATTGTCCTATAAAAGCTGAGAGCAGCTTAAGTTGTTATGGAGTCAGAAAAAAAACGGAAAAAAGATTAATATCCATTTGCGGTTGAATAAAGAGAATAAATTATTGGATTAAGAAAATATTGGATAAAGAGAAAAATCGGTCATTTACCTGATGGTAAGCATATCGCCAGCCCAAAACAATTGCATTGGGATTGCTTTATTAAATTGGACTGTGTTTTTCGCGGTTGTTTGGCGTTCTGCAGAGTCTTTTAATCTAAGATACCTGCGGTTTTTAATAACTTTTAGTGCAGTCTTTTTGTGCTGATCGTTGAATAATTTGCCAGCCATCTTTTAGCTATTTGGACTTTTTAATCTTTGGAAAAAGAATAAAATACTGCTTTGCATGGCTTTGTAGCCTGATAAGTTTAAAAATACTAAAATACGAGAACAATTTCTTAGTTGTATAGCGTATATAAATTTTCTTGGCAACGGAGATAGGTATGGTTTCTTTCACAGAAATCTGGATCCGGATGGCCGGTAGTTAGGGCTGCAGAGTTCCTCACTCTCATGACAATACGGGTCGTATCAAGTAGTAATGCTTCCTGCATCCGACCCTTGATCCAAACGTCTAGCGAGAGCCTCAAGGCTCTTTGATATAAGATTATCATTATTATTATTACTCTAGAACACGTCTCCCCATCAACCTATAGTTTTGCGACAATTTATCACATGCTAAAAAGCCCTATGATATAATTGACATAAATGCACTTAAGAACTTAACTTCTCCTTAGAAGGAACATAATAAAAGTAACGATTATCATGGGTCGACTTATTCACGCAATCCGCCCCAGCATAATCCAGCTGTTTCAGCACTTTGAAACTCTCAACCCCTGACATCATTACTAAGAATCCTTATTTAACTTGTTTTAACTGTCTAAGAACCGGTCACGTAACAAAACGATGCAGATTATCACATTGTAAATATTGTAAAAGCAAACACAACACGTTATTGCATGTTGATCAGCTAAAAAACACGTCTTTCCAAGATCCTATGCCCAGCAGTGTTGCCTTTCCAGTTGAATCTTCAGGAAGTACCGCTTTACCTACTTGTGCGTCAGAAAATGTTGCACTATCTAGTGATATTTCTAAACAGCAATCTACTTCTTCCCAAATTTTACTGTCCACAGCGTTGGTGAAAGCGGTGAATGACAAAGGGGAAATATTCGATGCCAGAGTTCTGCTGGACAATGGTAGCACTGCCAACTTTATTACTCAGTCGCTTAGTGATAAGCTGGGATTGCATAGACATGGTACGAGCTCCACAGTAACAGGTATCAATAATCAGATTTCAATTAGCACACAGTCTTGCAGTCTTACTATCGCATCACACCATAGCAATTTCAAGGCAAATATAAGTTGTTTTATATTGCCGGAAGTCACGAAAAGGTTGCCGACGTCGTTAATTAGCGTAAACAAAATTCCTTTGCCATCGGGCTTGCATCTTGCGGACCCGGCCTTTTATGTACCATCAGAAATTGATATTCTGGTCGGTGCCGAAGTTTTTTGGAACGTCCTAGGTAATGCATCGATTAACCTAGGTAAGAACATGCCTAAATTATATGAAACCCAACTCGGATGGATAGTTTCAGGCCCAGTGCCTCTTCCACTACACCCAAAACGGATTGAACTATCACATGCCTGTAATTTTACGCTGAACGATCTAGATTCTACTTTAAACAGATTTTGGGAACTTGACTCAGTATCATCTAAGCACACTCTCTCTCAAGAGGAACGTGCTTGCGAGGAAAGCTTTACCCAAAATACTACTCGTGACGAGAATGGGCGTTTTGTCGTGACAATGCCTCTCAAAGCTGATCCATGTGTCTTGGGTGAGTCATTCAATATGGCTAAGCATCGTTTCTTGTCAGTGGAGCGTCGATTTCATCGTGACCCAGTCTTCAAAGAAAAATATGTCGCCTTCATGCATGAATACGAGAGTTTGGGGCATATGACTGAAAATACATCGACATGCGGACCTCATTCAGGTAATGACGTTGAATATTTTTTACCCCATCATGGCATTGTTAAAGAGTCCCGTACCTCGTCCAAATTTCGGACCGTTTTTGATGGATCTGCTCCCAGTAGTTCAAAGGTTTCACTGAACCAAATACAAATGGTTGGCCCTACTGTACAAAATGATCTCTTAGCTATATTGTTTCGTTTTCGTCAGCATAAATATATAATTTGTGCAGATATTGAAAAAATGTACAGAGCTATATCCATCATTCCCTCGCAACGTTCTTTGCAACAAGTTGTTTTCAGAAATGATTCTAGCTTGCCTTTGAAAACTTACAAGCTCAACACAGTTACATATGGTACAGCTTCCGCGCCTTACTTAGCAACAAAATGTTTGGTTAGCCTGGCAACAGAGGCATCGAACGAAAACGTGAAAAGATCCATTCAGAACGATTTTTATGTTGATGATTATCTCAGTGGTAATAATAGTATACCGGGGACAGTAGAGCTAGCTAATGAAGTAGCTTCTATATTATCATCAGCTAACTTTCACCTTCGAAAATGGAAATCCAATAGCAAACAAATATTGGCACAAATTACAGGTATTTCAGATACCTGCCACAGTCTAAATTTTTCAGATTCCGATAACGTATCTTCTAAAACCTTAGGATTACACTGGGTTTGTGATTTAGACATTTTGGGATTTTCAATTGATATTGATTGTAGCAAACAGGTCACGAAGCGACACATACTCTCAGTTATAAGTCAAATATTTGACCCCCTTGGTCTGGTCGGTCCGTGTGTACTTGAAGCCAAAATAGTAATGCAGAAACTATGGATTGGCAAATGTGGTTGGGATGATGAGGTGCCTAGGGAGTTATGTGAGCAATGGTTATCATTTGCGAATGCTCTTCCATGTCTGAATAACCTTAAAATCCCCCGATGGGTATTAAGTGATTCAATAGTGCATGATATTCATATATTTACAGATGCTTCTGAGCGCGCCTACGGTGCTGCTATTTACACCCGTTCTATAGACAGTCAGGGTTCAATTAAGATTCGAATCCTAGTCTCTAAGAATCGAGTAGCTCCGATAAAGCCTACCACGATTCCACGTTTAGAGCTCTGTGGAGCTTTACTAGGAGCGAGACTGTGTGCTAAGGTTCTGAAATCTCTTTCTGTGTCAATTAATAGATGTTATTTTTGGACCGATTCCACAATCGTGTTGTGCTGGTTACGCATGACCCCAAATCTGCTAAAACCATTTGTACGTAATCGCGTTGGTGAAATCCAAGAGATCACTGCTGGTCACACGTGGGGGTTTGTACCGTCTTTATGCAATCCTGCGGACCTAGCTTCTCGCGGGCAGAAAGCTGACGTTATAAGCAATTGTTCTTTGTGGTGGTGTGGACCTGCCTTTTTGTCAAAAGACGAAAAAGAATGGCCAAAAATGCCCAACGAATCTGTGAAACACGATCTGCCTGAAGTCGTTTCACCTCATACCACCAATAACTACGCTCAATCACAATCATTTCATCAATCACAATCGAATAGCCAATCACTCATGTCATCGCTTATTCACAAATATTCAGATTTTATTCGTTTGCAAAGAGTTGTAGCCTATGTAAAAAGGTTCATACATAATTCTAAAAATAAACTAAATAAAAATCTAGGGCCCATTTCTAACCACGAACTTGAACAGTCGCTAAACTACATAATTTATTATGCGCAATTAGAAATGTTTAAAGAGGAACATGTCTTACTTAAATCGGGAAAGTCCTTGCCACGAAAAAACAGACTTATTTCATTGAGTCCATTCGTAGACAATAATAGTGTTATCCGTGTCGGCGGCAGGCTTGACAATTCTCCCTACGACTACAATGTTAAGCACCCTATTCTATTGTGCAGTAAACATCATATCACTAAATCATTATTTCAAAAGGAACACATCAAATTGTTGCACGCTGGTCCACAGTTGCTTTTAGCTCACATCAGGCAACTCTATTGGCCTTTAGGAGGCAGAAATCTGTCTAAAGCAATAGTAAAACAGTGTGTAAAATGTTTTAGACATAAATGCCAAAACGTACAGCCCATAATGGGACAACTTCCTACTTCTAGGATAGCTTTAGAATTTCCCTTCTTAGAATGTAGCGTTGACTATGCCGGGCCAGTATTTATAGCTGATCGAAAGGGTAGAGGTTGTAAGCTTATAAAATGTTACCTGTGTATTTTTGTTTGTCTTGCAGTTAAGGCTGTGCATCTCGAGCTCGTCACAGACCTGACAAAAGAAGCATACATGGCTGCCATAAATCGTTTCGTGGCTCGTCGCGGCAGGCCTCGAAGCATATTGTCCGATAATGCAACCACCTTTGTTGGAACTTGTAATGAGCTACAGCGATTTCTACAAGATTCTAATCTCTCTCTTGAGATCGCTCAGAAAGGCATCGAGTTTTCATTTGTCCCGCCTTACTCTCCCCATTTCAACGGTATTGCTGAGGCTGCAGTCCGTTCAACAAAACACCATTTGAAACGGTTACTTCAATTGACGCATTTTACGTATGAAGAAATGGCTACTTGTTTGACTCAAATAGAGGCAGTTTTAAATTCTCGCCCTCTTACTCCTCTGTCCTCTGATCCTCTAGACTTCACAGCCCTCACTCCTTCTCACTTCCTAATTGGACGATCACTAATATCTGTTCCATATCCGCAGGTCGTTGACATCAACATTGGCCGACTGGAGCGCTACCAGAGAGTAGAGCATATAAAGCAACATTTCTGGAACCGTTTTCAAATAGAATATGTTTCTTTGCTCCAGCACAAGACTAAATGGACAGCCTCTACAGGGCAGCTGTCAGTAGGAACGCTAGTCCTTGTCAAGGAGAAAGGGCAGCCACCTCTGCTGTGGCCTCTGGGACGCGTCGTTAAAGTTTTCCCTGACAACCACGGCGCCACCAGGGTGGCTGAATTGAAGACGAAGAAGGGGACAGTGCTGCGCGCCTTCAACAACATCTGCCCTCTTCCCATCTGTTGATGATATCAACCCGGGGAGGATGTTGGAGCGCAGACGGCTTGGCGGCGGCGCGGGCGCGGCAGCGGGGCACGGGGGTGCGCCCGGGCCACTTCTCCTCTCGCCACCGAGGACACCACTCGCGCACCAAAGTAACATTAATTACTGCTCTTGTCGTTGGTTTATTATATTATCAGTTAACAGTCCACTGAGTTTCATTATAAGTGTCCACAACAAGTAGGACCCTAAACAACAAGTTATGTTGCGAAACGTTTGAGCACTATAATAATTCCTAGCGACATGTTTTCCTAGTACATGACTGACGTAATTATTGCTGAGAGCTATACCGTAATCCAATTACAGTCTGGTATCTGAAATTGTTGTCTGAAAATTGATATAGTAGTCTTGAACCAGAACTGGAGTGGTCGGCGGTGAAAGGAAAATATTATTTTGCTTTTATTCAACTTGAATTAGTGTTTGACGATCTCATCTGAACGGAAGTGACGATTTGGAATGCTGCCAGTACATGCCTATTCACTCTTGGTTTGTATACACTTTTGTATTTAGCCAAAAATATAGACGACGATCAGGCCTTTCAGATTTTTTTGTAATAAAAGTTAAATGGTAAATGCACCTAGTTTAAACTTAATAGTATTAGATTTAAAGAATGTTTAGTACTTGCCTGGCTAGTTGCCAGTTTTATGTTAAAAATCCTATTGGCAAGCAACTATCGGTGTGTTTCTAGAGATGCACGACCGAGCTAGTTCACGTTTTATGTACAGTGTGTCACCTGTGATGACCTGTGTTTAATTGTTGACACATTGTATCACAATGACGTCACTGTTGGCTGAACATAATTGTTAAATGAATGATAATACTTATAATAACACACAATACATAAACACAGACTAATTGATCTTAAGTGATGTCATCGTCATAGGTGATATAAGGAGGTAATGCCAACTTAGCAAAAATAAATATTAATCACCAATTGGGGGCAGGTTGCCATAATACTCCCCGCTTTGCAGACATGTGATGATTTGGTACTGATGAGGAGAATACTGTTGCTCAATGCCTGGGCAATGCCAGCTCTTATTAGCCTACTCTTACGACACCTACGGGAATGGGAGAGGTAAATTAGAAAACAAAAATTCCTAAAAATTTAGGAATTCTCAAGCTTTTTCCATTTTTCGAACCGTTGAGTTACGAGTCAGCGTTCGAACTTAGACCACTGATTCATAATCGCTGTTGCCCATTCTACCGCAAATGAAATGGAGTCTTAAGAAGCATCTTTGTTGAAGTATAAATAACAGGCTACAACTAAACGTTACAAGCACGGTTAAACGGGCAAAGTTTTCGGAATCCTGTTAAACGACGGCAGGCAAGTGCCGGGGAACCCGGGGAACCCCTGATTTGTAACTTTGGTAAATTGGGACGGAGATCGGGAATTAATTGTCTTTAGGGCCCGCCTTGGGATTCTGTAGTAAAAGGTATTACGGTAATTGATTCCTTTTTTGTTTTCTAATAATAGAAAGATATTTTCTTTGTTGTTTTTGGAACGGTATTGTAACTGAAACATTCCTTTGCAGAGATAAGTCTAGTGTGCTGAACTAATTTTTTTAATGCTCGATACCAGCGTTGGACCAGTATCTAGACTGGTATAGCGACGGTGTGAATGAAGAAGTGGCCTGTGGAAGAGGTCAATTAGTACTGGTTCTTCAGTGCCTACTGCTGCCGGAATATGCCTTTGGGGTTTGGTGACAAATTTTGGGAGGCAACCTTTAGGGAGGTGAGCACTAGAAATAACCACACAACCACGTAAAATGTTGTTTTGAGTAAGTAAGCTACTGCGTGACCGTACTGCAAGATGTAACAGAAGAACGAAACATAATTACCTACTGACGTAGATTAAAAGTGTCTTGTTCTGACGCAGATTCGAGTTTGGGTACCTTGGTACCCAAACTCGAATCGCAGAATAAACATGTCAATTAAGATTTTTGTTATACATGATAGGCTTGCGTTTGACCGCAATTTCACCTGATGGTAAGCGACGACGCGGTCGACGATGTAACACGCTTGCCTAGAAGATACCTGTTCACTCTTGACTTGAGGAATCCCAAGTTGTAGTATTCAGGAACTACAGATTCCGGCAATGAATTCTATTCTTTCGCTTTACGCATAATGAATGTTGAAGCAAAAAGCTTGGTGCGGATAGAAGGTAGGTCAACCATAAATGGGTGACGAAACGCCTTGTGTCTTTTTGTCCGATGGTGGAATAGGGATGGTGGAATTAAATCGTGTTATGCCATAGCACACTCTCCAAAATGTATCCTGTAGGAGACCGATTTAAAAGTATTAGCGCCCCCGTGCATTTCTACTGCCTGAAACAAAGTGTGGAGGAGTAATAAAAATGAACACCTTATCATTTCCCATTTCCATTCACATCGTCACCTAAGATCTGACAGTGCCTGATAGTGTCACAACTGCTAATCTGTAAAATATAAAAGATTCGATCAATATTTACGAGAGATTTCCAATATATTCTATAAGGCATTCTTCTTTTTAGAAGAATTAGAAAAATAAAACAGTACCTAAAACACTTTGATAATCTTGAAGACCTTTAAGTGACTTTATAATTTCGCAATAACCTTGGTTTCATATCTCAACGAATAAAGTTTCACATCAGACAGGTTATTATAATAAAATAACTACCAAAATTTCAACAAGTAATAAATATTCAAATTTCATTTTAAAGTTTTGCAATGTCAAACGATTTTGTAAATCAGCATTTAAAATAATTGCGCACCGAATGTTTTATTTAAAAAATATTAAAGGTGTCGTACGTCTGTCATAAAAATATTTTTACACAAAAGTGTGGCCGAGCGGGAACTAGCGACTTTCGATGCGACGCACCAGAGATCAAATCTCGGCTTGTTCCACAACAATGGGCGGATTTACCACAGTCGCTCCAAAACGATAAAAGAAAACATCTTGAGGAAACCAGCATGCTCAAGAACCACTAAATTCGAGGACACTTGACATCCACCATTTATACAATGGCGTAAAATCTACAGAAACATCTATAGAAGTACCACCTTTAGCTTCTTTTCAATCACGTATACAATACCTATTCTATCTTGACACACTGACATTGTAAAAGTATGTATTTATCTTTTATCCCTCTTTGTACTCTGAATAGATAATGCAAAAGCTTTGTGCGTACGAAGTCTAAATAATGAATTGAGAAATCCAGGTTTATCTCATATCTCTGGATATTTGATAATAAGTAATATAATAAGTGTTTATGCTAATCTATACTCCTTTACTAATAAAATGTTGTATGTTTTTTTGATGTTACTATGAAATAATGTATTCAAGTATGTGTATCATGTTTCAATGCAAACAAATAAATTATTATTATTACTATGCTTAGTGGAAGACTAGACAAGCAGACTAGACTAAACAAGCGGTGATGCCCAGGCGGACACTCGCAGGAGAGTTAGACCTACCACCTGATAGGACATCAACTGTGGCCTGTGGGAGACGTCAGTCGCTTGAGCTTGCAAGCTAGCTTTTAAATTTGAAAAATCGTGGGCAAGAACTAGTCCATTTAAAAAAAAAAGTAATTAGTATCTCTTGATGTATAAAAATGTAAAAACTGACATCGGTTTATATAGAGTACATAAACCGCGTTAAATGCTAAAAAAGTATACATTCAACACCTGTTGCTTGGCTTGTTGGTTTGAATGTCATTTGGGGCGTGTGAAGCAATATATTGGACTCGTCAAAACGAATCACATATGATATGAGCTCAAACTCGAAGGGTTTACTTGTAGCCACTGAAGAGTTCCACTATCCACCTCCTGGCTCTATCATCAGATCAGTTCCATGATACCAAAATATTATTTTGTCATCCGAACTTCATACATATACAAAGTTTCATTTCGATGCGGTAATTAGAAGTAGGGGGGTTTTGTTAGTGGAAGGACTAACTCTTCTGCGAGTGTCCGTCTGGGTTGTTGACACCGCTTTGCTCGTGAAGTCTGCCGCCAATCAGTAGTGTGCAAGCATTACTGTGTTCCGGTTTGATGAGCAGAGTTTCCAGTGAAATTACTGGGCTTTTGAGACTTAATACCTAATGTCTCAGGGTAACGAGCGCACTGCAGTGCCGCGCAGGCCTTTATGTTTCAAAGTTCTGGGTGGCACTGCAATTGTTATGGGCCAGCGTTATGCTTACTATCAGGCAAACTACAAGCTCGTCTCGTTACCAAATTAAAAAAAAGGCTAAAGTTGACTTCTAAGATTTTATTAAATACATTGTTTCTTAGTTAGTTACAAGTGAAGCTGTAATAAATAAAAAAATCTAGACGTAGGTACATAATGTTTTATCCTACTTATTTTAATATTATAAATGCGAAAGTGTGTTTGTTGGTTTGTTGCTTTGTCCTTCTTTCACGCAGTAACGGAGCTACGGATCGACGTGATTTTTGCCATAGATATAGTTTATGGACCGGAGAGTAACATAGGCTACTTTTTATCCCGGAAATAGCCACGGTTCCGGTGGGAACGCAGGTGAACACCGCGGGCAGAAGCTAGTGTAAAATAAAGCCAGAAAACTGCAAATAAAACGTGTAAGCGGTATAGATTACGAAATAGAAAAGCTAACAAAATATCTCCAGTAAAATGCCTATAAGAGCTCTTTCAGGCCGATACCGGTTGATATTCCGTTCAATTTCCACGCATCGTGTATATTATAAAACGGGTAGGGTTCCAACGCAGTATACTGGAGTTCACAGTACGCAAGCTCGAGCGAAAAGTAACTAACAGTTCGAGGCTGCATTATGCTCAATCATAGAAATAAATTTTAAATATTTATGTTAATACTAGCTGTGCCCCGAAGCTTCGCCCCCGTAGCACAAGTTTCTCCTTATATCCTTATAGCATCAGCTATCTGCAAGTGAAAGTTCCATCTAAATCAGTCCAGGCGTTTCTGAGATTAGCCGTAACAAACAGACAAAAAATTTTAACATATTTTTTTTGTTATATGTACAGTATATATTCATATGCATTCAGTAAAAAGCTGCTAATTTGAAATTACAAACAGATATTTCAATTCTATTTATTTCTATAAATGTATAGATATTAAAGCAGTCATGGCGGGTCTTAGCTGAAGTATCATAATACAACGGTATTGGGCAGCATATAATTCTCGCATGAAAGCGGATGCTTCGACTAGATTTCCATCAAGCCCCAACCACAACCACAATAGACGATACAATATGCGTCAAGCGGGGATTGTGATCTTTCCATGATTTTTCTCGTGTTCCGCTATTGATGCTTATCCATCAATCATGAAATAGGTGTAAGGGCTGCCATACGCCTGGACTGCACGGCTCAGGGGCCTTACTCCGTAGAACGTCGAAGCTTCGGCTGACGGATCGGCATTTTCCTACTATGAAAGATAAAATATCAAGAGCGAACATCAAATTGAACGTTGGATCCGAAACACTTTCATAGTAGGAAAACTGCGATCCGTCAACCGAAACTTCGAAGTTCGATTTACGGAGTAAGGACCCAGTCACGGGTTTAGTTAGTGCGTAAGTCAAATTCCTAAACCTTAACTACTGTTTTACATCACGGCCTTGAGCGCGGATACCACTAACCAAACTCATTTGTTTTCGATATCGGAACGACTACATTTTCTTCACTTCATTCCCGCGACGGGAAAATGGTTTCGCGTTGCGATGGTGATGTTGCAAAGAGTAATTTAGGCTTAGGTTTCTTCAGAAGTGTTTTTTTTTGTTTTTGGTACACAAAGCCTTACGTGACACCGCCGTGCGCTCGTTACCCTGAGACATTATGATTGTCTCATAAGCCTAGCAATTGAATTAACTAATTTGCTCATCAAACCGGAACACAATAATGCTTTCACATTACTGCTTTTTTATGTAACTTTTGTGTTATGTGCAGTTTGAAATCTTTAGCTCTAGAAACATAATTATCTTGTACTTTTGCTTATTCAAGCTCTTAGATAAACAGATATATTATTATGTTCTCTTTAAAGCTGGTTTGTTAGATTTTGCCTCTGAACGAGATCGCTTTTTAGTGATAATACTGTCCCTTGTACTATACGTAGTAGTTTTATTTTCTTCTTGTAATTGGTGTACAATAAAGAGTTCTATTTTAAGGGTTTTTATCACCGTAAAGTTTTTATTTCAACATACTTTAGGTAAGTTTTTGGAACCACATACATTAGCATTCTGTCATTTGACTCCTCTGTACCGTCATAACTTACTCTTTGCCAAGTCTATTGCGTTATCAAATTGACACGTAACGTAACGCAGAGTTCCGGCACGTCGCTCCCAATGCCCGTAATGCTGTCTGTCTCTATTTATGTATGTTGTATGTATGTATTTACATGGATTTGAATGAGCTCGCTGCAGATGCTGTTGATGAACAGGTATGGGAGTTTGGGGATTGTACGGATATAGGGAAAACGAGAAATTTTCCTGGTTTCGTATTTATTAGACATATTGTGTTTGCTAAACATATTGTGCGGAATGAATTTATTGGCAATATGTTGCGGTTATAAGGAAACCTGGCTCTGAAACCTGACATATATTAAGCGTGAAAGCATTTTTACGTTTGCTCATAGTTTGTCAAGCTTTGCAAGAGATATAGAGAGAGGAGTATTCTGAAAGAGAAGAAACGTCTTTTACGCAAAATTTTCACTGCCGTCTGCGTTAAAAAAGTCATAACACGGTTATACTAAAATAGAGTTCAATATACTGAAACCAAATGATTATCACAGAAAATAATAACAACCTCAATTGTAAAAAATAAAATAAAAAAACCCAACAACGTAATAAAAACTGAAAATAAATTATACCTATACCCTTTACTCCCACCGTTAAAACGAGTCTAACGACGCTTCGTATTATGTCAAAATCTGCAAAACCATTTTGGCTAAAGAGCGTGCCAAAGAAATAAACATACTACATACATAAACACGCTCCAAAAACACAACCCCTCTTTCCTTCGGCAGTCGGTTGAAAACTACACTACACTCTAAAGCAAATAGATCGAATACTTTGCGTGTTTAACTTTATGCGTGTTTGACTTAATGCGTAAATCCTTCTAAACATAAGAAAATGTTCATAAATGCTATAAATGCAAGTGGCCAGTTCCAGACACTTTTATTATGACTTATCGTAAATCATAAACTGTTGATATTATACCTTTCGCTATCGTAATACTTACTTGTTGCTTTCAAGGGCATATAGAAAAGGGTTTTTATGTAAGGACTGGGTATTATTGAAGCATAATATCACACTCCGCCGTCTAGTTTCTTGCTATTCTTCTCGATGATATAGTGTAGGCTTTGAAACGAGGCAACTAAATCCACTGCAACGTCCGCGAGCGCCCACCTCGGGCCCGCGAGAGGTAGCTTTAGCTACATTAGGATCCACTTCAAATGGTCACATTCCCGCAGCGGGACTATTCTCTCCTGACCCCAGTAATGCTTGCACATTACTGCTTGATGGCAGACTACAAGAGCAGCGGTGGTACCTACCCAAACGTACACTCACACAACATTTAATCGTTCTACCACCCGATGTATTTATGTGTGTATGTGTGGAACATACATACATAGCGCCTAAAATACTCATCCGATTTTGATGACTGATATTTTTTATTTTTGGCTGTAGCAGCGTTTGACTAGAAGAAAGAAAGGAAATATATTTGACAACACAACATTACATTAGAGTATGATAACACAACAGAAAATAAAACTAACAATGAACGATGTCATTTTGTGGTGTCAGGAATTATTCCTGACACCACAAAATGACATCGTTCATCCCGACTCAGCATACAACTAAGGTCAACGACCCTAGTCACTGATTTTCATTCGAAACCCATCACTACGATCTCACCTGATCGTAAGTGACTATTGTTGAAGGTGTAGCACGCTTGCTCTTACCTTGAACACATCCGGATTGTATTTCGCCGGAAACACATTCGCCGGTGGGGCGTTCCACTTCTTTGCGGTTCTGATTATAAAAGTAAACATAAACGCTTACTGCGGATTTGTGGTATTTCTACCATAAAAAGGTGGCGCCTCGCCGAACGTCTGGTTGTCCGGTTGAAGAATGGAGAAGTGCGAATCAAATCAAACCTGTAGAATACCGATAGGCTTGCCTACTTATCGTCGGTGCGACATACTTTGAAACCTAGATTTTACCAGAGCGTCATGATCAATCAGCTTTACACGTTGTTCGATTGAATCTAAAGCGTCAATCGATTCGTTATTATTGGTCCTATCAAAAAGTGCTTTTTCCTCTCAGTTTGGTTACAGTTTTTTAAACTTTTTTATGTTTAAACTAGCTGCTGCCCGCTATTTCATCCGCGCGGAGATATTGGGATTAATAGTTTTTATTTTATTGCGCGGAGCCCTAATTCTTTTTCTAAAATAAAATTAGCCTAAGTGAAAGTCCTGTCAAAATCGCCCCAGCTATTTCGGAGATTATCCGGAACAAACAGACAGACAGACTAAAAATTTAAAAATGGTAATTTTGCTATAGGCCCCTTATTTACTTTCATATGCATTTAGTAAAAGGCTGTTGTTTTGATGTTACAAACATACACTTCAATTTTTTTTTATTTGTATCTATTGATATAGATTGCTGTTGGTACTGTTGACCCCAAGGTCACAGCAAAAGTGTTATTTGGCCTGAGTTGACTGCCCTCACCGTTCGCTCGCAAGTTTACTGCGCACAAAGTGCCCGGCCTATGGTTACCTAAACATACACGATACTAAAATAATTCCCGTAATGTTATTCCCGTAACGGCACGAGGCTACGAAAGTTACGGTGATTTATCAAACGATGCCATAACCACGTGTAGCCATTATGCCGGTAACCATAGTTTTGCGAGTGTTGCCCGTATTGTAAGAGATACGCGTTATAGGATTTATTTTTGTACACGATTGCACAAAAAAGGAGTTTTTTTTAATGTTATTTGTTAACGAGACGAGCTGGTCGTTTGCCTGATGGTAAACATAACGCCGGCCGGCCCATAACAATTGCAGTGCCACCCAGAACTTTGAAACACAAAGCTTGCGCGGCACTGCAGTGCGCTCGTTACCCTGAGACATTAGGTATTAAGTCTCATAAGCACAGTAATTTCACTGGCTACTCTGCTCATCAAACCGGAACACAGTAATTCTTGCACACTACTGCTTGGTGGCAGACTTCACGAGCAAAGCGGTGGTAACAACCCAGACGGACACTCGCAGAAGAGTTAGTCCTACCACTAACATAAATAATAGTAAAATATTATTTCTGATCTTACTTTTGTTTTTCATCGTCTTCATTCGATTATTCTCGTGTTCTTTTCTGTTTTGAATTCATGTCACGCTCCACTTTTTGCATTCACGTTACGCTTGATTTTTTAAGTTACAATTCTTGCTTCGCTTTCTCAAAACGCTGGCTCTTCACATGCACACCCTTCCCAAAGTAGGTCATCGGTTCAGCGGTTAGCGCCTTCTATAATTCAAATCCTCACGCGTGCTGATTAGGGTTCATATATCTCACACACATCAGAACTTGGATAGTTTCATATCGGGAGAGATATAAAGTTTTTGTACCGTTGTTTTGTTTGCTGTATCTTTGGATAAGGTCGTAGTTCTTTTATGCGAGTTTTATGAGCACAATGGTAAATCATGTTCTGGGGTAGAGGGAAGGTGAAAACAATCTCTATTTTGTGATAGGAATGTTTGTTCTATATACTAATTTAAGATGTTTCGTTTTATGTATATCATGTGATATCCTGTTTGCAATGTGGTAGAACTAACTCTTCTGTGAGTGTCTATCTGGGTTGGTACCTCCGCTTTGCTTGTGAAGTCTGCCGCCAAGCAGTAATGTGCAAGTTGTTCTGGTTTGATGAGCAGAGGAGCCAGTAAAATTACAGGGCATATGCGACCTAATGTCTACCGCTTTACCAACTAAGCCTTTCGGCTATTATTAATAGTAGACTATTTTTTTTCTCTATCGATTCAGTTTAAATTTGTCAAACAACAACAAGGACAAAACATTGTCTAAACAATCGTTTAGAACTTTTTATAAATAAAACTAGTGCCGTAAATAGGTCGGTCCCAGCTGTGCCTAGGCACTGGGCGCAGACCCTGGAGAGGTATAGAAATAACCAGATCTGGGTTAAATTAGCACATTAGGGCGCAGTAGATGCCTGCACCGGGCGCAAAAAAGGCTAGTAACGGCCTTCATGTTTATGAATCTCATGACAATGTCAGTGAAACTCAAAAACCACCGTCAGCGACACGAACTGAATTAGTGAAACGATCATGTCCGGGATTTTGGGATTTTAGGGCAAAAACACCCTACAAATGCCCCATTACCCGGGACAACCAAGGAACGGCCCAGTCAAGCTGCAAAACTTCAAATTTGACCGTTCCGCTCTCGCACCATTTAATATTCCTCCTAGTAACGTTTTTGACCTCTATTCAAGACCGGATTTTGTCCTTTAAATAAGTCGTATTGGGTACCGATTTATGATGAGAATACCGGTTTTATTTGTACAGTCACAAAACACCAAACATTTTCTATTGCAATGCTTGGCTGTGTTATTTTTAATACCTCAGAAGAATCCCTAAGCTTATAATACATTTAAGAAAATTAAAGCAGTAAGGAAGCTCTTAAAAAAATATAAAGGTATATAGTTATTGGAGTTCTAAAACCGGTATAAAACAACCTAAAATTTGAGGTAATAGGTTAATCACATTTTACCTCATTCTTTTTAGGTTTCATAAAAAACTTAGGCCTCAATCATACTAAAATGAAGTAACATGAAATAGGCTTTATACCCGCTCAAAATAACTTAGTATAATACATTTTGATTAGGGTTGTATCGAATATTTAGCCACAAACCAGGTGTCCGGCCATTTTTCGTAGCCACATGATAGTTAGTTGGAAGCGTTTCCAAGATAGATATAAGATCAAAAGTCGCTTCCGACATGGATATCATTCCGAGTGAATTAAAATCACCCTTCAGGTATAAAAGACTCACTGGCTCCGTTTTAATACTATACACGCGAATTTTCCTT
Organism: Crocallis elinguaria; assembly: GCA_907269065.1. Lineage (NCBI taxonomy): Eukaryota > Metazoa > Arthropoda > Insecta > Lepidoptera > Geometridae > Crocallis > Crocallis elinguaria. Next base: position 10,743,181 of record OU026076.1, read on the forward strand.
TCGAAATATTAGTCCGTCCGGCCACACGAATGTATTCTTAACATCTAGTTTTCATATACCTATGAATAAAGATATCGTGTTTCAGGACATAAAACGGGATTATGCCCTCTACTTGGTGTTAAATGAACCGCGGTACATATTCATGGACTTGTGTTTACGCTTAGGCTTTTGTGTTTGTCTCTTCTGACGGCGGATAGCGATTCTCGTTTGTCTTTAGTGCATCCAATTTGTTGTTCATAAAGTTAACTAATTAAAATATCTCTAAGTCTGTTCCTAATTTTATTGACAACATTTTTTTACATTTTAGCTACATGTTATTTTAGTTGATTTGATGAATTTGTTTAGTTAGTTTAGTTTATGTTGTGAATAAATATTATTACTGAACATAATCATTTTATTTTGTTAAATTAATGTATGTAGTTCAAAAATAAGGTACCTTTACATACCCATATATTTTTAGATTATTATTTTAGCAACTGTTAGGACTAACTCTTCTGCGAATGTCCGTCTGACACAAGTCGGTAGCAATAATATGTATACCCTTTCAGATTTTCAAATTTATGTAACTAAATAATTTAGATGATGAATGTCTTAGAATCTAAAATTTAGATGATGAGAAAATAAGCGTCGTTACCTTTTAGAACATGTAAAACGCGTCGATCTTATTTTTGGAAAATCACTAAGTTACATCCATTTGAAATCAAAATCTATGTGTATTATTGCAGTCGACTGTACTACCGTTTTGATCGTAATCTACCGCCTAACGGTAGCTGGATGCATTGTTGTGTTCTAGTTTAGTGAGGAATGTACTTAGTACTTAAGTGAAATTACAGGAGGTATTGGACTATTGAGTCCAATACCTCATGTAATTTTAATGTCGTACGGTAATGAGCGTACCACAATACCGCGCAGTCCTTTGTGTTTTAAAATCTTGGACGGTATTGCAATTCGTTAGTTACCATCAGGTAAACAAACTGTCGTTCACCCTAAAGAATTAAAAAAAACCCTTCGATTAGTTAGTTTAGCTGTAGCAACGTATGTAAAAAGTAGTTGATAAAATCGCTTATCGCTTTCACTCCCGCTAAGCCCGACTAACCGAGCCAAATGTACCGCGACATTGGGACGGGATGAAGATGACGCCCCAACATTGTGGTGGTATGGACTCGATTGGCTACTCTGAGCTATGTTGTGGTCAAGATAAACGGACTACGCTCTTGTGTTGGAATCTACAGTGAGAATCCTTACAACGTTAGGTCAATTGACTTGGAAGTGTTTAATAACGTAAACAAAGTTGACGAATCGTCAATCAATGCCACCGCTTTGCTCGTGAAGTCTGCCGCCAAGCAGTAGTATGCAAGCATTACTGTGTTCCGGTTTGATGAGCAGAGTATCCAGTGAAATTACTGGGCTTATGAGACTTAATACCTAATGTCTCAGGGTAACGAGTGCACTGCAGTGCCGCGCAGGCCTTTGTGTTTCAAAGTTCTGGGTGGCACTGCAAATGTTATGGGCTGGCGTTATGCTTACCATCAGGCAAACGACCAGCTCGTCTCCTTACCAAATAAAAAAAAAAGTGTTGATCACCAACCAATGATATAAATCATGATGGCTATCCTATTTATTATATCAATGGCTGTCGATCCATTATTTGCCCTTGATCCTTTTTCTCGAATTATTAGATACTTGAAAAATGGGCACTATTTCCAAATTTGTAAGTATGTTGATAAAAGTACATACAATAACGCGGTCAGCATTTTGGGAACTCTGCCTGTCATTAAAGATCGTTTGAACTATTTTTAGACCATTTTGTTATCTGATAGTTCAAACGATCTTTAATTATATTCTTAAGTTATTTATTGATATTAGGAGTTAAAGTTCTGTTTTAGTTTTTATTTTTTTATTCTGTATATACTTCCTATCTTTTCATTATTACTTGAAACATTGAATGGAAATTGATTTAATTGAATTGACTCCCTCTGTTTTGTGACTTGGACCTACTCCCAGCGGGTTTGACCTGGGGCCCGATTCTCCTATTTCTTAAGAAAAACGATAGACAAACGATACAATTTCAATTCAATTACAATTTTCATCAAAATCGGTATTCTACTAATTTCACAAACGATTCCGATTGAATTGTAATTGTCTCGTTTATCAATTGTTGGTAGAAATATGTTCGGTGTGACCATTCAAATCATAATCTAAGCTCCCATAGCTGATAGACAACATTTGAAATCTATTTAACACAATATCTCGTGTTTTTTGTAATAAACATTTAAAAGCAATATTTCTTTTATGGTAATAACTATTTCTAATGTTGAAAAACATATAAAACTCAACCAAAACATGATTTTAGTAAACAAAAGTGTGTGGTCGGCATTATTGGCTATCATAGACAAAAAATAAAAACAAACCAGAAGTCAACGTCACGTCAGTGTCAAATCAAAGTTCAAAATAAAAGTCGTAGAGTTCATCAAGATACAAATTTCTAATTTAATTTTTTTAATATTTCTATTATTTAATCCTAATTTATACAGTAAGCAAGGCCTCCAAAGCGACGTCACCAACAAGACAGCAGCAACAAACTCAAGGTAAACAGTTGTTCATCATAATTAATACCAAAAGTTCATAGGACTGGATTTGGTTTACATATTTTGATGAGATTAGTTCTCAACTTAAAGAACTATATCTGTAGTATGACATTGGAGTATTGTTCTTGATAATCATATGAAGTAGAGCACAAATTCCAGTTATCAATATTAAGTACACATACATATGTACACATTCTTTAACATGTATTTTTTTTATTAGATTTGGACCGTGCACAACTGGATGCATTTCAAATTAGGCTTGAACATATTGAAGAAAGGCATGCTGAAGCCGCGTTAAGAACAAGCAAGGTAAGGGAATAACAATGTAATTTGCTTAAAAGTAACTAGCTGCACCCCACATAACGAAAAATGATGACGAGAAGTATCCAATGTCGTTTCTCAGGCTTCAAGCTATCTTTTAGCAAATTTCATTAAAATCCACTCAATGGTATTTCAGTCTATATGTTACATACTGTGATATTCCTACAGGAGAGGGAAATAAATGTTTTCACAAGAGTTTGGGAACACAGCTGTATTTGAATGACAGTTTTTCTTATATCTACTCTAGACTAGAATAATTAATAACTAACTTACATCTTACCTACTATTTACATAATTCATACTTAATATTTAAGACCTGTCCCAAATATACTACTCATACAGACATTATTTTTCATTTGACTGCAAGATGGTAAGTGACAATGCAGCAGAAAATGAAGCATGATTGCCTAAAAGATATAATGATTTAGATGTACTACTTTGCCAAGTAGGTATATGTATTCTTTATTTTTTTCAGAGCTATGAATAGGATGGCTGCTGCTCTTAAAAACTATTGCCTACTTTTACTACAAAACAATATAAAATCTTAATGGAGTTGTCATGTCTATTTACATTCTTTATCAACAACAGTTATGAATGGTATATTGAAATACATCTATAAAAATCAGAGAGACAGCACAACTATGGGACCTATTCAGTAGTTGACATGCATTTTGGCTCATTACGCTCAGCATATCAAAATACACACAGAACTCACCCTACAAGAAAATTGTGAATTTGTTTTTGTTTATTTTGTTGTTTAAAAGTTTATTTTATTTTCAGAAACATCACAACGACTAAAGGAAAACAGTAAATACACTTTGTAATATTTTTTAATAAATATTGTTACTTATAATAATCTTTTTTATTTCAAATACCATCAATGGATCAATGTCAAAGTATTTATTACTAGCTTCCGCCTGCGGCTTACATCTTATTACATTGTGGCCTATGTGTTATTCTGGTAGCTATATTACTATAATTTCTTCAATATCCGTTCAGTAGTTTTTAGTGAAAGAGTAACCAACATCCATACTCGGAAACTTTTGTTCTTATAGTAGTAGTAGTATAATAGTAGTATAAGGTAGGCAGTACTTTTACAAGTTCAGATTCTAATTGCTTTGTTAATATAGGCCCTAAAGGAGCACTCATGAAGGTTAAAATAAATTACTCTAACAGTGGGTCTCTGTAACGTTCATCTACCCAAATATTGCAGGTAGATAGGTGCTTACTATCATCACGTTTAGGGAATGGAATCCCTTTCTGTTGAAGTATCGCTCTTCATGCACATGGGGCCTTAAAATTGCAACATGCATCCCATCAATGGAGGCCAGCACATCCGGAATAGCAAATTCCAGATAGAACCTAAAATTAAAGTACAATGAAAATAAAGCTATGGGCGGGTTATTAGTTCTATTTAAAATTGGAATAAGTATCAATTTTTGCATCTAATTAGTTAACCCTCAAGACAGTTGATATCACTTTAATCTTCATTCTACAAATAAACAAGACTAACTTTGTTTTTAATTTGTTTCTCTCCTCCCATTGTGTTGGCCATTTAACATATTTCCTGTAAACCATGCTGAGTACCCCAGTCACTTGTCTCACAGCCCGAGAAACTGTTGTCTGCAAGACATTGTGGAAGGCACTCTGTCCCACTAATGTCTGGTAGGACCCTGAAGCCAAGAAGGCCAGTGTGATCAAGACCTGCAAAATAAATGTGATTTCATTTGTGTCTACTTATAAATCTTTAGTAATAGGTAGGTCACCTTCATTTATTTACGCCTTAGATTCGTTAAAAAAGTGAATTTGTTTGTTGATCTTACCTTTATCATCTATTGTGCACCGCAACAACGCTCGAGCACGGCGACGACTTTTGCGCTCCGAAACTCTGCGTTGGCGAGCATTTATGCGATTAGCTAAACCAACTACCATATGCCAACGGATAATGCGACTCATTTTCAATTCATCATCAGCCTGCATCAATCCACTGCTGGACATAGGCCTCTCCCAATAAGTGCCACTGAACCCGATCTTCGGCTTTCCTCATGAAATTGCTGCCAGCTATCTTGCGCAGGTCGTCGCTCCATCTGGCCGGAGGGCGTCCCACACTACGTTTGCCTACACGTGGTCTCCACTCTAGAACTCGTCTACTCCATCGGTTGTCGGTTCTTCTACAAATGTGACCAGCCCATTGCCACTTCAGCGAGCTTATCCTTCGGGCTATGTCGGTTACTTTAGTTCTCTGCCTGATCACCTCGTTCCGGATTCGATCTCTCAGAGAAATACCAAGCATAGCTCGTTCCATAGCTCGCTGCGCGACTTTGAACTTGTGGACTAGTCCCACAGTCAGTGTCCAAGTTTCGGCCCCGTATGTCATTACGGGTAAGACGCACTGGTTGAAGACTTTTGTCTTCAGGCTTTGTGGAATGGACGATTGAAAAACCTGGCGAAGTTTTCCGAAAGCTGCCCAGCCCAGCTGAATCCTCCTATCTGCTTCCTTCTCAAAGTTGTTTCTACCAAGCTTAAGAGTCTGACCGAGGTAGACATACTCTTGTACAACTTCGAGGAGCATACCATTGACGATTATTGGCTCCGGTATAATGTTAGCGTTGATCATAATTTTTGTTTTATCAATGTTCATGCGGAGGCCAATTAGTCGTGAAGCATCAGCTAGGCTAGTCAGCATCTTTTGCAGCTCTTGCATCGATGTCGCGATAAGAACGATATCATCTGCGAATCTCAATTTCAATTGGTATGATATAATTGTAATCCAGAAATTGCAGTGGAAGACGGAAACGCTACTGTAACAATAGCTAAAAAGCAACCTTTGCAAAATTGTTTAACAATTGTGTTTTCAAAGACAAATAACAATCGGAAGAGCTGTCAAAAAATAGTAGAATACCAATTTTTCACCACCACAATAGACAATTCATAAACGATTGATTAAGAGAATACGAAAACTATAACCAAATTTTGTATTGTTTTTCAATTGTCACAATTATTAAACAATTGTAGTAGTAGAATACCAAAAGTGTCAAAAGTCACGATTTTTTGACAATCCATTAACAATCTATAAACAATTGGTTTAGTAGAATCGGGGCCCAGGCCGTCGGTCCACTTAATGAAGGGTCAATCTACCCCACGTATTCCGGATCGTAGTCGTCACTTAAAAACCTTTCTTCCGGTTAGGTTGTCAACCAGTTGTCTACTCCTAATACGTATAATACACATGCCCCACGACGATACTATACAAACAAGCTCTTACACACAGCTCTTAGGGGCAGCGTAGACGCTTATGCAAACGTACGTTTGCTTGTCAGAATAACAACGCTTTTGCGTCAAGCGCGCATTTCGAGTATCACGAAATCCGCGCTTGACGCAAAAGCGTTGTTATATTGACAAGCAAACGTACGTTTGCATATGCGTCTACACTGCCCCTTACCCCTGCACTAGGATGGCATGGACACACACAGACGTACAAACAAACAAGACCCGAGAACAAGCTTAATGCTCACCACACAAAGTTTGCTCCGGCCGGGAATCGAAGCCACGAAGCCACGAAGCTGTATGCTATTATGGTTGCATAATGATGTTTCTATCACCGCACCTTCACGCTTGATGAATTCGAACTATTAACCTTCAGATCGTCGAATAAACCCACCAGCACTTAACTATTATTGTTCTAAATTTTAGACCGTAGGCATTTTATACTCTAAAACATAAAATGCCTACATATTTCTTTCTAAAATTTACACAGTTTATATGAACCCTATTTTCTGAGAATTCCAGCAATTTATCACATCTCCTGAATAAATTATCCATATTGGGGAGATGTAGGTCGGCTAGTCGTCAAAAGAGGAATCTCAGGGTTTTAGCTTCTTTGACGTATGTAGGGAATTTCGCAGAATGTGTTCACATATATTGTTATCAGAAATAATTGGGGTAAAAAGTATATAGGGTGACACGTTTATGTAAACAAACTTTGTGGATATTACAAAGTGAGCTTAGGTTTTCAAAGTGTGTCATGTATTTTTTCGGAATAAATCATTACTTATTTTTACTTTAATAAAAAACAAAATGTCCAAAAACTCAATACTAAATAACTTAATAACTTCCTCGAGACTGCCCATTTCAGACGTTTATCTTTAAACAGTATCTAGCTAAACAGGTGTCTAAATGTCATGTTTTGTGGTAACAAGGATAGAGTTCAAGTTTAAACAGAATGACTTTTCAACTAACCTAACCTAACCTAACCTTGACAGAATCCTAAAGACTGCCCCAATTGCGTACCGCAACGGAAAATCATGTTTTCATACCACCGCATCCTATACTAATATTTGGGCACACTGACGAAAGCCTACCTCGTTGGGATTATTTACATATTAACATGACGAGGGTACAGAGTTTTCAATGATATTACGACTACCAATCTTTAATACGATCATCCGACGTAACTTGTTCGGGTACGAATAATACCGGTTTTATTAAAAGCGGTACTCGGTAATTAAATTTGGTGGTATTAATTTGGTATTTGTCGGGCTTTTGTGTGTTAATTTGGATGCGAGATATTAGTATATGTGAAAGTTGGCTACGGTAATAGGTTTAAAATGTAATAACGTTGACTTAGTTATGGCGTGGGTTCAATATAATATCATTAACAATAAGTAATAATATTACATTATTACGTTATCACCTCTTACGCTCCCACTGCTGGGATACCGGCCTTCTTTCAGAGAGAGATGTATGGGCCATAATCCACCACGCGGGCCCGGTGTGGCTAAGTGGATGTCACATGTCCTCGAATTTTGTGGTTCTTGAACAGGCGGATTTCCTCACGATGTTTTCCTTCATCGTTTTAGAGTGCGAACCGAGTCGCGATTCGAAGTATGGTGCGTCGGATTGAAAGTTGCACAAGTTCCCACTCGGCGACACTCACTCAAATAATATTAGGTTATTTTTTATTTCGAAGTTTAATATTTAATTTGATTTGGCATGCTTTATTGACTCACTTTTGAAAGGTGCGGTACCGTTTGTCCACTATCTTACAAGTGACGAGTGATCGATTTTGACTGGCTAGCTACCCTTACCAAGTTGAAAATTTGTCGCCAAGCACCGTGTGTTCCGGCAGCTGCAGTTGAGAACCAGATCTTAGATCGCATCGTCACTTAAGATCAAGCGAGATGGGGTCAAATGCTATCTTATAAATACTAGAAAAAGGTAAAAAGAAAAAGGTAGTAGAAAAAAGTGCTTACGAACTTTTTAGAAGTCAGTGAGTAAAAAATCTAGTAGGTATTATTTTTACAATAAGGTTTCGCAAACTTTTATCTATACATCTATACAAAAAGTTAAAACTGAAGTATCTGTTTGTAATGTTATAATAACAGCTTTTTACCAAATGCATGTGAAAGTATGTCAGATACCTATAACTAAAACACATTTTTAAAATGTTTTGTCTGTCTGTCGGTTTGTTCCGGGTAATCTCCGAAACGGCCTGACCGATTTTGATGGGACTTTCACTGGCAGATAGCTGATGTTATAAGGAGTAAATTAGGTTACTTTTATTTTAGAAAAAAGGTTCCGCGTAAAAAAATAAAACCCATGAAATCCAATATCTCCGCGCGGGTGAAACCGCGGGCAGCAGCTAGTTCATAATAAATGAAAAAAGTGATGTTATTGTTCTCAGCAACCAATAACGTCACATTGGATTTGCCTTGTCATGTTGGATTCCGTGGCTTTCCCTGCTTTATCACCGGATTCTATTGTTGTAGGTGCCGGCTTTCTTTACTCCAACGGTGGAATGAGATTCGCTTATTGTGGGAAAAAGTAGGCTAGTGTTGGGATGCGTCATTCTTGGAAAACATCAGTCTTCGTAATGGTTAAGGTCGTTTATTGTCTGTACTTTTTTTACAAGCTTTTATTTAACTTGCAATGTTTGTTTGTATGTATGTTTGTTTAGGGCAAATCTTGCAAGCTAAATTTGACCTACTTCCCGGTGTTCAATTAAGCCGAAATTTTACATACATATGTAAATCGGATGACAATGCAATATAATGATATTTTATCACAGTGTGCAAAAAAATATATTGAGAATCCTTTGATTGACCCTTTTGATTTGATTGAAGTCTTTGACTTGGAGGACTTTTTTGTCATGAGAGCAGTTGAAACTTTAGACTGTTACCATAATTTATTAGTAAAATATTTATCCAAAATAATGAGATCGAACAAGTTCAAGATCAAGGCAGCAAGACCGCCAGTCTTGTTTCCAGCCCTAGCCGACATAATTCACGATGGTTAACTGACAAACTTTGTGTTATAAAACAGCGAGTACCACGAATCTCAGTACGTATTAGACTTTATTTACTGCATTAGCTTACTGTGTTTATGTTATGTGATAAGTTTGCCGATACATTTACGGTTTTGTTTTTATTTCTTGTGGACTCCACCGCCGAGTTTCTTGCCGTTCTTCTCGATGGTGTGGGCTTTGGAGGCAACTAGAGTCGCTACAACTTTCGCGAGTGCCTACCTTGGGCCCGCAAGAAGTTAGTTTATCTTGATTGGGTAGACTTCATATAGACGCATTCGTCCGCCGGGGCTATTCTCTCCCGAATCCCGTCGATGATGGCCCAAGCCGAGGTTCGTCCTGCGTGGTTCACCCTACGCAATGCCCTTGAGCAGCTGTAGCTCAACCTTGAAAATTATTAGATCAAAATAATGGTGTGGCATAGTAAAGTTCTAGGTCAAGGTTTTCTTTCCGTTCGGTGACGATGTTAGAGTAACAGCAAGGTCCATAAAAAATAAGAAAAAAATAGATAATAAAATTTCTTTATCCAAGCTCAATGATTAGTACTAGACTAACGATTAAATCTTAAATAAAATAAATACGAAATTAAGTACCTATATTAATTTTCCTAAACGTACGTTTGCTTGAGCATCTAAGCTGCCCCTATTGTAAATTTCGTCATAATTTGTCATATTATAGTAATAATATATGATACATGAACCGGAAGACGTGGTGTAGGACGGTCCCCCACTAGGTGGAACGATGACCTTGTCAAAACTGCGGGGAACCGTTGGATGCAAGAGGAGAGTAGCCGATCCAAGTGGCGTTCTATGAGGGAGGCCTATGTTCAGCAGTGGACTTCTTCCGGTTGTTGATGATGATGATGATATGATACATGTTGCCCATTTAGAATAATTATAAATAGTTTGAAGAAACTAAAGAAACACACTTCCACCTCCTAGCTCCATCACCAGAACCTCAGCTTCAAGTGCAATCTATTTGATTGGTCAAACAAATCCAATGAAATGAGCTCAGCGAATGAACTCAAATTCGAAGAGTTTGCCGCTGAAGAGTTCAATTACCCACCTCCTAGCTCTATCATCAGATTAAATCCATGATACCAAATCATTGTATTTGTCATCCAAACTACATAATATATTTATGCAAAATTTCTTTTCGCTACGACAGTTAGAAGGATGTTAAAATAAACTTCCAAGATTCCATTACATCAGTCAGTTAATTAAGTGAAGAATTTATAAAATCGTGTTACAAAACACACACACACTTATACCCTGCACTAAAATTACTACTTTTCACTAGTTAAAAAAGAGGGACAGCATAAAGGGTCAGGTTTTTTTACATCACATTCCACAAAAATCACGGCCTTTCTTTTCACAAGCAAACTTTTTTCTTCAACCCCCGTTCATACGGTTTATCTCTATTAGGTTTCCGAGTAATTTACCCCCATTTACCCCACCAAGGCAATCGTAACGGTGTATGTGAAAAAACACGAATGTGCTCTTACCTTACTTACGGGGATTATGAAGTTAGGATGTCATACTATTTGTGAGAATCACGCAGCTCGCGGGATTTAGGGGGTATTTGTTTTTGTTGGCTGAGTTTTTTTCTTTTTAAGTGTGATTATGGTTTCGGAAACCGTTGGATGCAAGAGGCGAGTAACCGATCCAAGTGGAGTTCAATGGGGGAGGACTATATTCAGCAGTGGACGTCTTCCGGTTGAAGATGATGATGATGGTGTCGCAGTCGCAGGCGACTTTTACATCTACACAAATAAATAAAATAGAAGTGTCTGTTTGTAACATAAAAATAACAGCTTTTTACTAAATGCGTATGAAAGTATATACGGTACATATATCAAAAAAACAATTTATATGTTTTTTGGTCTGTCTGTTTGTTCAGCGTAATCTCCGAAACGGCTGGACCAATTTTGACGGGACTTTCACTGGCAGATAGCTTATGTTACAAGGAGTAACTTAGGCTACGTGGGTTAAGCTGCGGAGCACAGCTAATTTTTTTCATATAATATTAGTTTTACAATGCGGCCGTGGCGCTAAGTTTGTAGTCGAGGCTGGGTTTGATTCCTGACCGGGGTAAACTTTGTGTGGTGAACATACAATTTGTTCTCGGATCTACTGGGCTCGGTTACTGGGCTTAAGTATGAGACCTAATATCTAATGTAGATGTAATGAGCGCATTGCAGTACCGAGCAGGCCTGTGTACATTGTATCGAGATTTAGTTTAATACACTAATGCAAACAAATTTCGTTTTCAATTCGTAACAAATCCTAATCCGATGCTAAAATAAACAGAGATCTCTTCGATCTGAAATTCAAATGTAAAAACTTGGCACGCGGGTCGAATATACCTTATAAAGCATGGACGTAGGAAGGGATAAAACGATTCGTTTTGATTTATCTATATTGATTTAAAAAAGAGGTTCGTAGTTTGATACGGAAGATATTCTGCATTAGGTATCTGTACAAATAAATAAAATTGAAGTATCTATTTGTGTTATCAAAATAACAGCTGTTTCCCCAATGCATATGAATGTATATACGGTACCTATAAAAAACAACCATTTTTTTAAATTTTGTCTGTTTGTCTATCTGTCAGTCTGTTTGTTTGTTCCGGGTAATTTCCGAAATGTTTGGGCCGATTTTGACGGGAATTTCACTGAAAAATTAAAGTAAAGTTAAAGAACTTTACTTTAATTTTTTTGATATTACAAACAGACACTTAAATTTTATCTATTTGTATAGATTAGGGTTCCACGCAAAAAAATAAAAACCATGAAATCCAATATCTCCGCGCAGGTGAAACCGCGGGCAACAACTAGTAACTTCTAAAGTTATAAACAAAAATGTTAGCAATTCAGTGAAGAGGAGTACAAATCCTTACCTTATGTATGTCTAAGGCACACATTACATGGTCCAGCTTGGCTGATGGATACACATCAAACCGGAACACAGTAATGCTTGTACGTTACTGCTTGGCAGCAGACTTCACAAGACTGTAAGACAATTTTATTGCAAACTAAGAGCTACAATATAGGAGTATTCACAAAATTCCATTCTTTTTTGGTCTCACTAGAAACTAAATGCTCAGAGTTTTCTCGCACGATGCCGTATGCGATGAAATTTTTGCGTTGCGTCAACGGCGTCGTTTTTGCGATGTATCGTCGCACTGCAGTGTTGGCTTTGCCCTTACGGTTATCATCAGACAAACCCTCTCGTCTCTAAAAAACTGAATACTTAAATGTTTTTTATTCTTTTCTATTCCTTACACAAGCGCTACAACCACTGACTCCTTCTTGGCTACAACGTAAGTCCATCAACCTACTACACCATGGAAGATGAAAACATTACAGGGTAAAACTGCCCGCTCCTCGTTTTCTCACGTCGGAGATCTCGACCGGTGGGCCACCTGCCGCTGCGTAAGAAATTCAAAATTAAATCAATTGCAGTGAAGTTCAAGAAGTGGGATGAATTAAGATATCCAAGAATTCCAAGATGGAGGGTGAGTTCTCAAGGAATTTCTTCTTGAAAGTTCCGTTGAATGTTTAGATGAAAGGTAGGGTTGGTTTGCTTCGTTGAATACGAATTATATCATTTGAAAGTAGTTTAATTTGAATTTCGTCTCTTGAAATATTTGTATAATATCTGAAATTATGCTTAAGGGCTTTGTTTTCTTTTCATTTAATTTGAGGAGGTGGCAATCGGGTTTTATTTTTCTGCGCTTAAATAAATTCTGTTCAGTAAAATCTTTATTGAAGCAAGACAATTTAATACTTAATAATTAAAACTAAGATTACAGGATGATGTCAGGATTCTAACGATACCGCATACATCGAAGCCTGTTTGGACGTTTAAAAGTTATGGTGGATTAAAGAAACTCACACACAAACAAACATATACCTGTATAGGTATATGTTTGTGAACCCTATATATATATGTATATGAACCCTAAAAAAATTACACTTTTTTTTGTACTGCACAACGTACAAAAAGAGTTTTAGGAAATTACCACGCACTGATTGCCTTTTCTGAATGCCAGCCGAAGGCTCTGGCGTTGTCTTTCTTTTACTGTAGTGCCTGAGTTTCTTCGATGAACCAACAAGCCTTTAGGTCATTTTTACGATCTACTTAGGCGGGCCGTGAGGCACCTTAAAATATAAAATCATCTGCGTCTAATCGCTGAATGCATTTATAACCACGTGCGTTGCAAATGCCGAGAAATTTAAGAAAAATTAAATATTATAAATGACGTTATTATATAAATTCGAAATGGCACGCATTCGATCGTGATTCGCTCAGGTGCGTGGAAATGTTTGCGAATGGCTGCAATTTTGATTTTAAACCGCGACGCTCATTTCGAATGTGGGATGAATATTTATTGTTTTTGTTGTGTTATCGCAATATTTATAGTCATATGAATCAGATTACATAATCTGTTTTAAAATAAAATATCGAATATACTTGTAATTACAACAAGTAGCTAATACTAATTCACTTAAATATTATTCACTTAAATATTATTAAGATCAGCAGGGTGATTTTAATTCACTCGGAATGATCCCGTGTAGGAAGCTACTGTTTTGATCATTCATATCTCGGAAACGCATCCCGACAGAGAAATATTGTCTGGATTATATCCGTTTATGAAGTTGAGTTGTTGAATCTCAACGGGAAAGTTCTCAGATGGGATGCGATTCCCAAATATAAACGATCAAGACTGTCGCTTCCGACACGGATATTATTCCGAGTGAGTTAAAATAACCCTACAGGTCCAGCCGTTGTGGACATTACCCGGAACAAACAGACAGACAGACAGCAAAATTTAAATAAATTGTGTTTATTTATAGGTAACGTTACTATTTATACATTTAGTGAAAAGCTGTTATTTTGATATTACAAACAGATACTTCAATTTTATTTATTTTTATACATACACAAAATTTCTTTAAACTTCCTTTGACCTGGCATTTATTAAAAACAATTTTCAACTACGTTTCCCAGCTAAATGAAAACTACGAAATCGCTTATACCTCCGAAGTGGATACGTTCAGCATAAAACGTGGGCGGCGCACGGCAAGGGCTGAGCTTGCAGACCGCAAACTGCCCGTGTGCAGCCAGCCTAAGGTACTAACTCTACTAGACTAGCCATGCTAGACAAGACGTGTGTCTTTTGTTGTACTTTTTAGGACTAACTCTTCTGCGAGTGTCCGTAATGATGGCTTCCACCGCTTTGTATTCTCCTGCCAAGCAAAAATGCGCAATCATTACTGTATTCCGGTTTAGTGGGCAAATTAGTCAGTGAATTACTGGGCTTATGAGACTTGATACCTGATGTCTCAGGATAGCGACCACACTATATGCTACGGAGTTCTTTATGTTTCAAAGCACTGGGCGGGACTGCGTTATGGGCTGGCGTTAAGCTTACCATCAAACAAACGACCCGCTAAATCGTTATAAAAAATGAATTTAATAGAGATCTTTACGTTAAATTACCTGCGTTGCTTTTAATGAACGTTTTTAATTACTAGTTTTCTTCTCGATCTGTTTAATCAGGTTTAATACAATGATATGTCTTGGAACGTATTTTTGCTACTCTTTCGGTAAAATGTGAGACTTGAATGTAACAAACATAAACTTGTCTCACAATAATTTATCTCTTAGCGTAGCACGTACTACTATTGCGGCGTTACTGCCTCCGTAATAAAACCCGCCTGCTACGACACTACGCTGTAGCCGTAGCCTCTACGGCGTAGACACCGCTACACATTTGTCAAGTAAGCGAAATTTGCGCTACTTGAAATAAATTAAATGTTTTGTTTCGGTTTTAAATTAAATTTTATTTAAATTTACTGCTGTTTTACTATGATGCTGTGTAAGGTGTACGTTTGCTTTACTTTTGTACTAATATCTTCAATCTTCATCCTGTCAATCTAAAATGGAGTAGACAGAGAGACAAAGAAACTACTTTACTTGTTTTTAAATCAGCCTTCGATCACAATTTCAAGAGACATTTGAACATCTGAAGGGAGTGACGATGAAGTCTTAAATTTACTTGCTCAGTAAATATTTATCAAAATAATATTATGAAGTCAAAGTTATAACAACTCTCTAACACATTTTTAAAATAATAAATTTGAACAGGAGCACTTATAGCTTATTAGAAAATCTTTAAAATGTTTTTTTTTTATTCGCAGATTAGCATTCACAAATACATTACAAAAATCCATTTCAACTGTTTTAATTTACTTTAGATTAAAGGTTTAAATTTTTATACGATTCAATATCTACAACATAAAAGGTACAAATAATTACAGTAAAATAGCTGTCTCTAATAAAAATAATCCTTAAAGTAATTTCGAAATATTTTTCAAAGTACTTTAATATTCAACTTTCAAGCTCTCAATTAATTAACAGTTATTAATTAAAAAGTTTTATCGAAACGACCGTCTCAATAAACTCCTAAGAGTTTCGGTAAACTTTCCTATTGTTGAAATAACTTTGCAGTTTCTAATCAAAGAAAAAACCACAGAGCGATTGCAACATTAATTCACAATCCCTAATGAAAACGCCAAAAAGTTGAAAGTAATTTACATCAAAAAGGACGAGTTGAATAGAAATTTTGTTGAAAGTTGCAAAATTAAAATTAAGATTTAACGTGTTTCCAGTGTTGGGAGACAAAGTTTTTCGTTTTATTATTTACGAGAGGGACGCTTTTGTCCACTAAATCATGATTTGGTTTGTTTCCCTTAATTTTGCCATTTTTCTGGGATGATGTTACGGTTACTTCATTATTAGGCATGGGGAACCGTATTTTACTTTATTTTTTCAGCAATTGTTACCCAATACTTTAATTTTATTATTCAAAAAGGAAAGGAACATTTACTAAAGTATGATGAAGAGAAAAGTAGAAATAAATGCTTAAAAACTCATAGCACTAGGATTCCCTGTGTCACAGTTGGAATGAATACACAGAAACGCAACACAAACATGCAAGACAAATTTCAGAAAATCGGCCCGACCTGAAATTGAACCCGGGGCCCCTCGCTTTTCAGGCAGTGTTGCTACCAACGTAGTTATGGAGCTGTCAGGTGAAGGTTTAAGAAATAAAAAGTTTTGTTTTGTACTGTAATGTATCTGGGAATCAAAATGTAATAGTGCTAGAACTAAATTCGATTTACTTTACATAACGGATACAGTGTATACTCTAGGCAAATACGAGATATCTAAAGACGGTTCCATCGACGCGCAGATAAATATTTACTTTGTACGTTACTAGGAATCCTATTCATCTAAATCTAGACTAGGTTTAGGTTTACGCTCAAATTCGTTTACAATCGCCTCTGTCAGAAATGTAATGTGGGGCAAAAGGACGAGAGACTGAAAAGTGCTCGTGGAAAAATATTTTACACTTAAGAAACACAACAACACTTCCACAAAAATGAAACACCTTGAATATGTGTTAAACTCCCGCTTAGTGTTGAACATGCCTTAGTTGCGTGTTTAAATAGGATCACCCACAAACCTTGCTTTAAGGCGTGTCTAACCGTTGCCTAACTCAATTTTGTTGTGACATTTTTAATCATTTTAGACGTTTATCTTTAGACACTGTCTAGCTAAATATGCGTTTAAAAGTTAATTTTGTGGTAAGAAGGTTAATATTTTGTTTTATTTTATTAGTTTCTTTAGTATTTCCGTTATTTCAATCAGTTTCCCAGTGGTTTCAACACACCCATTCATGAAATTTTAATACATTCATTAGTACCTATACTCATTTTCATTGGAAAGATATTTTGTAGTACTTTCCTCGCTAGCTATATATCTCAAGTTGAAATTGTATTCTATTGAGTTGTATTTGCAACTATAGATGTGTTCAGGCATACATTTTACGTATATATTTATACATCATACATACATTTTGCCCATTCTCCTTTAGTGTAAAAAAATAGTTTAAGTAATTATTCACTTCCTATTGACGTCATCATAGACAGGTATATCACGAACGAAGATCGCACAAAGGATTTGTCTGAAGTAAGGTATCACACAAATCCAGTAAAACGTTCTCACTGTAAAAGTTAACAGCGTCATAACTCCAGCCCCGACAAGACAGTAAATGTTTCCCTAAGTAACTGTCAAAACTTTCTGAAAGCATATAAAATAAAAAAAACAGGTCAAGATGCCCATTGGTGCCAAGAAGATGGCAAATAAAGAGTCATATAAAGTAAACGATAAAGGGGTTTTTGATACTATCAGTTTTCGTACTATTGAGCGAGTGTGGTTGAGCGGAAACGTGTGCGACTTCCAATTTGTCACACCAGAGTTTGAATCCCGGCACTGATGACTTGAATCAAGTTGTAAGCGGATTTACAAAATCGTTAAACAAAAAGTTCAAACGTGATAAAATTAAAATTATAAAATACATAGGTTTAAATATCTACTAGAGAAAACACTGACACTAGCTAGCGGAGTTATGTTTTATATATATATATACTTATGTAGCTTTTGTTACATCGACTTGTTTTAAATTAGACATCTTAAAAATTGTATTTACTATTGCTATATAGATCTATGTATATTGCTTATGTGTATAAAGTTTTACTAAAACCGGTTAGTTCATCTGTGTCTTACCGTACAGCCATCTTTAGGTATAATCCTTTTTTAAAGAAATATAGTTGAAAATGGCGATGCGTTTTCTTTCCGTTGAACGTTATTTCATAGTTTTTATTTAATTAAGAAAAAGACACACCATTAACGTTTGTTATTTTTACGTATCTCTTTTGTATACTAAATTTCTTTTTTTTTTGTTACAAAAAATATGATAGGTCTTGTAAATATGACTTGTCGCTCAAAATATTGAGTACTTCGAGACAAAAGAAATGTTTGTCGTTTTTTTATCAAGATTTTTGCCATTGCTACAAAAATATCTTATAGATAAGTATTTTCTATAAAGATGTATTTTTTTTTCTGGTAATATGTATGGAAAATAATATTTGTGTTAAGAAAAACAGAACGCTTTGCTTCAGACATCGCCTTAAGGGCTTGGAAGTTTGTATGAAAAGCCGTACGGCGTAAATGCCTTAACTCTTGTTTCTTTTTGCTACCTATACGTTTTCGCGAGTGAGAAATCTTCCAGTAGTAGCGACAGATCTTATTCATCTACACGCCGTTACAGATAAGCAAACCCAACTATCTTCCTTTATGAAGTAAACGGAACCCTTTCTGAGGATTCCTTCAAGATTTATTTGTTGATAGACAACAACAAATGTTGATATTTGCGCAGTTACAATGGAAGGGAAACTAGTTGATCAAATAGTATGAGCTTTTGAAAACATGTTGAACGTTTTTGCAAACTACAAAAGTGTAGGTTTAGAGTTGTCTAGGTTGTTGGTGGTTTGTTATTTTGTATTTTTTGGAGCGTAAAATCAAAATAAACGTTAGCCTAGTTAGATGTACTTCTCTTCCACTCTTCCAAGCGACCGCGCCACTATCTACCTACTACGACGCGTTTAGTTTCTTCTTATCTCGCAGTACAGCTGTCGCGCCGCATGGCTACTTGGACGCATATAATTCGAGAAAATGATGCGTTTTTCTGATTATATGGAGTGGAATTCTTTGCAAGCTCCTATGTTTCTGAACATAGCAATAATCTGGGATTTTCAACACTACAGTGAATAATAGGTTTCTTCTAGCCAAATGTGCTTCGTGACTTAAAATCAGTTGAGATCGCGGTCAAATATAAGCCATATATTTAGAGAAACACCATTACATTCAATTTAAAATGTTGTTCAGGAAACCTTAATATATT
Organism: Crocallis elinguaria; assembly: GCA_907269065.1. Lineage (NCBI taxonomy): Eukaryota > Metazoa > Arthropoda > Insecta > Lepidoptera > Geometridae > Crocallis > Crocallis elinguaria. The sequence continues at coordinate 10,762,207 of OU026076.1, forward strand.
GTTAATGGCTTACGGTTCCCATATTGTAAAACCTGTTGGTATTGGTGTTTCTTTAGTTTGCGATATACATAGTAATGTTATTGAGAAGGAATTGATCCCTATGATTTACCCTTTCATCACAGTCTGTCTTAGATATTAATTTTTATACTGTATAGTGTGTATATTAAATAAACAACCCTATAAAGCATCAAAATAAAAATAAATATCCAATACAATAGTTTAACATAAATGAACAAATGTTTTCATAAATAGCAAGCTCTGAAAATCATATTAATCCTGCTATCGGTAAAACTTCTCTTTGTACCGCGTGCTGCGCTTAAATCTCCTCTCTAGTTGCTCTCGAAAATCCAATACCGATTGAAGTAATACCGTTCTAAACCGCAATTCACTACTTTCCCAATCATTGAATACGCAATGAATGGAATGAGAAGCAAAAATAAATAAAATCGTAAAAAATATGTAAACTGTAAGCTTGTTATGCGCCCCAGGGGTTCCGTGCCTAAAATTTAAACTTTTATTTAACTTTTAAACTTTCGCGATTCGAAAACATTACTTGTTTACTTTAAACGGAGCTTAATCACGAAAAAAACACGATTTAATCTGATCGTCGATGTAAATAAAAAATGTTTTATTTATCTTTCGAGAAAAGAAGATAAAAACTTTGCCTTATCTTTGCGAGTTTTAATCCTAAAATGAAATTAAGATTTCGGTGATGGAATTACATCGTAAAGTAAACTTTCTGATATGACACTTTTTATCCATACCTGGCTAGCTATCATCCTCATATTGAAAATCTGTTTCCAAGCACTGATCGGTACGTTGCGGCTACCACAAATTTACCGCCGTCATCCATATCTTCATATAAGTGCAGGTGGAATAGAGATCAAACGCCTATCCGATCGACCTAATACTCTAAGCTACGGTTGCCTGGAAGAGATCGCTGCTTAGTTAGCCACCGATTGGATAATTTGTACAAACTATCGTAAATTTTTTTTAATTCACGATTACAAAATAATTTGAAGACTGCATGTGATTCAACGGAAATCCTTATTATTTGAGTACGGATCCCTAAAACGCTTGGCTAGATATAAAAATATAATATTCAGGCCCGAGAGAGTTTCTGGCCAAGGCTTTATTAGATTTGAATATTTTTGTGAGATAGTACCTACTTGTAAATGAAAATTATAAATAATTTATCCAAACTAGATTATGCTTCAGTTGACTCTATTACAGCATAGGAAAGCTTATTAATGAACGCATAAATTAACGCCATTTGAGATGTGAGATCTAAATTTCAAATTAATGCCGTTTGACAAAATTAATGATGTTTTGATGAAACTAGTGTAATAAAATCGTGTCAGATCTATGGATAAATTGGTAAAGTAAACCTTTAAAGTTACCTGTTTACAGTAGGTGTTACTGTCAGTTCCATGTAGAAAGCGATATAATTACTGGTAGATTTAGTGCGAATTTTCATCCGAATGACCGGCTCATCTTATTTGTAACTATAGCTGTGCTCGGCGGCTCGTTTAGCCTAAGTAACTCCTTGTAACATCAGCTATCTGCCAGTTAAAGGGGATGCGAGTGCGGCAGCGTGCAGGCACATTCGCCAACCACTCGCGGCGGCACCGCACCTTGATTGCCTTTTTTCCAACTGATTCCAGTGTTGTATCTAAATCAGTTTGAGGAAAATTTTGATTTGCCATAACTCCTTAGTGAAACAACTTTCTGATATTCTGTTTTCGTGGAAAAAATAAGGGAGCGATTATATTATACGTGGCTTCAGTATTACTAAGACTACTAGTGAGAGTACTAGTAAGAATACTAGTAAGAGATCTTATATATATAATTAAATCTATAAACGCCATAGTTGAGTAAGATAGATATACCATAAATTTCCGTAGATATACCGTATTTTTTTCCGTATATTGTATACTAATTATAGCTTTCATACGTTTTTATCTCGAAAGGAAATGCATAAAAGCTGCTCGTATAACGTTGGTACACTCTAATGAAAACCGTAAGACCTCGTAGACCCTGAAACTAAACCAAATTACCTATCAGACCGCCTCAATCAAGCCCACTACAAGGCGAAACACCAATAAACATGGCAAGTCAATCCGGGAGTTATAATCTAGCTTACCAGGAAGTAAGCAGTAAGGACGATACGTAAAAAATAATTCGCCTATCGAAATTGAGCAAACTATGGTTGGATTCAGAAATAAGATTAAAACAAGTTTTTTTACAAGCTTCTATTTAACTTGCCTTGTTAGTATTGGTGTAATCTTGCAAGCTAAATTTGACTCAATTCCTAGTGTTTCAATTGAGCTGAAATTTTACATAATGATAATGTAAACCGGATGATAATGCAATATAATGATATCACAGAGCTGGCACGATGATTGAGCCGTGAAAAGTAAATATTTGCCCAAAAAGTTTATGTATATACGATAGACTTACGTTTGGCGCAATCTCATCTGTAAGCGATGATATCGACTTTACACGGTCTATAGAAGGTATACAGTCAGTTGTAAAAAAAAGGAATTGTAAAAATGTATTTATACAATTCCTTCTTTGCTTCAATTTCCTTGTCTAAACTGAAAAAGCGTGTCCTAAGTGCAATTTTTTTCCCGCTCCTCACGGGCGGTTTTGTGTTGACGAGTGCGTTAGTGTGCGTAAGACATAACGCGTCGCTTCAACAAAACATACTGTTCGTTATATTGTTCTATAACAAGGATATTGGGATTCGCAGTTAATCCCTACAGTCAATTACTGGCGCTGGAATAATCCGAAAACGAGAGGAAACAAGCAATTGTATAAAAATATAACGCGAGTATACTATATTCGTGATAAAACATTAACTCATAATAAATTTAGTTTCCCACGGGACAGGCATAAATCGACGTCGAATGGCAAGTTACTATATTGTCACCTGTATTTTTTTCTCATTTGATCGTTACAATGTTGTTAGCGTCACAATGTTTTTGATAGTTTTTTCGTATCGGTTTTCTATTGTTTTTTTTATGATGTTGTGGTTTTTCCGCGCCGATTTTTCTTTTGTTTCTTCTACTGTTCAAGTTGTTGTTTTATTTATTTTAGTTTGGTTTACGCTACTCGCTTGTTTAACTAGTGTCAAGTTTAAATAAAGTTCAGACAAGTCACGTCCAAATCTAGTCTAGCCACGGTTGAGTTAAGTCATGAACCTGTAAAGCGGTGAATATTTTAATGAAAGCTTCTATGAAGTTTTGGACGAAAGGCCTTTAGGTATACATGTGATTATTATTTTATTTATTAACATAATATAATCAGTTCAAAGAACACTAGACGTAAATACAATCCAAGTTTCCATATTAAATTTATAAGATAATGTCGTGTTATAATCTTGTTTGACGCATTCAAAATGATATGTGGGTAACCCAGTGGGACTGAAACGCTACGCTTAGAGGCGTTGATGAGTTTAATCGCAAAATAGGTGATGGTTAAATATCACAGTATGAAAAAAGAAATCAGTTGGCAGTGTAATTTTACTAACTGGTTAATATGGCTCTTACTATTAAATAATGTTAAACAGTTGAATAATTAAATGTTGTTTTATCTCTTTCGATTCAGTTTAAAATTGTCAAAGAACAACAATGACAACAACGTTTAACTATACCACCACTTAACACTAAGAGCCTACATACATACGATGGATAAACATCAACAAAAAATTAATTCTAAAAATTATTTCATACGAAGCTAACACAACTGCCCGAAAAATGAGTTTAGTATTTTCAGGGTTAATCTACGTATTATGTGAGTTGGTTTATTCCACCATAACTTTTAAATGCCTAAACATATTTGTATGTATGGGGTATCGGTAGAATCGTTACATCATCCTGAGTGACACTGGCTAGAACAGTCGTGTTTTTTTAATTTTACTAAACCATAAATAGATAAAGTTTATTTGTTTGTGACCCGCTAATCTCTGGAAGTACTGGTCCGATTCTAAAAATTCTTTCACTAATATGAAGCCAGGTTATCTATGGATTCTATAGGCAGTATATCCTGATAACACGCGTGCGGAGCCATGCAAAAGCTAGCACAAAAAAGTCAGTGAAATTACTGGGCTTATGACGCTTAATACGAGTAACTAATATCTCATGGTAACGAGAGCAATGCAGTGCCACGCAGGCCTTTGAGTTTCAAAGTTCTGAGTGGCACTGCAATTTGTATGGACTGGCGTTATGCTTATATCATCAGGCAGACGACTCGGTAGTCTGAGTTATCCAATAGTAAAATAACAAAATATGTTATAAATTACAGCTCCTTTGAAGTGATCGTAAAGGTAATAAATTCGAGAACGGATGATCCAATCTAAAATAAACTAGATCATCTCGTAATACCTTATAGTATAGAACTATCTTTCAGTACAGAAAACAGGGTTACTGAGTACAAAGGAATTATTACCGATTTATCAAACAGATCTCTCCAGTACATAATAACTGTTTAATAGGGGTTGTATTGTAATTGTGATTGACACACGTTTGCTTAGGAGAATCGGGGTAAAAAAATTATGCTTTTTTGGTTAATAAGACAAGCAGGTCGTATGTCTGATGGTAAGTATAATGCCAGCCCATAACAATTGCAGTGACACTCACAAATTTGCTCATCAAAATTGAACACAGTAATGCTTACACATTGCTACTTGGCGGCAGACTTCATGAGCAAAGCGGTGGTATACCCAGACGGACACTCGCAGAAGAGTCAGGGGCACCTAGTAGAATATCAGATACATTCAGTGCTACACCTCTATAAGGTTAACGGGAATCAAGCTGTAAGGCTGCCACCATCCACCTGCCCTCACCATACCAAGCATCATGCCCAGCGCAACTTAAGTCACAGTATCTGACTTTCATAATACTAAAAGTGAAAATGAGTCGCTGATCGCCAAAATAAACAAATAATATTTCCCAGCTTTCCTTCCAAAATAAATTAATTTCCGTTCCCTCTTAGGCGCCCATAATTTTCGTGAACATTCGCGTTCTGATAGAAAGCGTTCATCGCTTAATAAAGACAATTACGCTAATTGCCTTTGGTCCTCAAGTTGAGCGAGTTCTCGGTGCCACTTGAACGGTGAATGGGGATAGCGTGACGTTCGTGCGGAAGGGCGGGCGCATAGTCGCGATATTCTTTTCATACTCGATAGTATCTACCACTCCATTTCTTCCTTTAGGTGCTGTATTAGACAGCTAAAGGAAAACAAGCAGGAGTATTTGATTCTCCTCGGTCGCGTTTGCTTTGTTTGTGTAGTCTGCCGCCAAGGAGTAGTGTGTACTGTGTTCCGGTTTGATGAGCAGAGTAGCCAGTGAAATTACTGAGCGTGCGAGATTTAATACCTAATGTATCAAGGTAACGAGCGCACTGCAGTGACGTCAGGCCTTTGCTTTGAGTTTCAAAGAACTTAGAACAAGTTTCCTAAACTTAGATGCAGTTTCTTTGTGGAAATTATTGATTGTATTTAAGTATATATTTTTGTGAATTTAATTTTTATTATGTTAATGTTCTTAAACCCGTATAACGACAGGAGTTATGTATTGTGTGATTTATTCAACATCCCTATTGGCGGAGAAATTCAAGTAACAAACACAAATAAACATAAAGGAATTGAGAACCTCCTCCTTTTTTAAAGTTGGTTAAAGAAGATGCGCTAGCTTAATAATTCAATTTCACTAATTATAATGCGTACAGTGTGCGGCGCGCCTAACATGTAATACCATCATAAAGAGCCTTTCTTTATTGCTGAATTTCCATTAGGGTATTTTCGCGTAGGCGTCCAAAGCAACACTGTGTTGCCCGCGACTTTGCTCGGCTTCTGTTTATTAGGAAGCCATTCAAGCCGGAAGTTTGAAAACCGCTGCTTACTCGTACTTTGCTTAACTGAGTTTGAGTTGTTGGTGGTGAAAATTTATTGTTAACTTCTAAGGTAGACTTTGTTGAAAATAATCTTGAGGTGAAATGAAAAAGCTGGTAGTATGGATGATAATTAAAATTGTATTCGCTCTTATAAAACAGAACTCACATCGACTGAAGAAATTATACAAAAACTGCACGAATTAATTTTTTTTTTGTAAGAAATAGAAAATGTTGCGTAGCGGGGTCGTGGATGTTTAAACGTAATTTTTAAGAGAAAACAAGGTAAAATATTAAAAAGTTGTTTTCAAAAAATCGGAAACCAACTTCCACTAAAATATCTCGAAATATGAAACTTCATCCCCCATTTTTCCACCATTAGGTATCTTTCATAAAATTCATGAGATATACCCTTAACTATACTTAACTTAACTTTACCCTTAACTTTACTCTTAAAAAATCATTCAAATAGGTTGACAATAGTCGGACATGTCGAGTAACATCAATAAAAAATACAGATGAATTGAGAAACTCCTCCTTTTTTAAAGTCTGTTAAAAAGAGCCAAGCACGGTTTGCGTATTTAAGAAAAAGCTCAAGATTTTTGTCCCAGGTAAAACATAATTCTAAGCTGGCAATATTAATTGCTCGGCACTAAGACTTCTGCCGTTTTGGAAAAATAAACAAAATCGATGACCTCTACGTTCTGACAAAAACTTCGAGTACATTATGTATCTCTATATAGTTTGTGGTTTTCATAATCGTTGTCTCCCGGAAGACGTCCAATTGCTGAACGTAAGGAATCTTCCAAAAAGTCGTAATACACCACGCTTGGCGGCCATCTTGGTGAACACTAATATCTTGACCGAGGAGAATTCTGCTACCCGTTCTTCCCCGCTGGTATTCCCCGGCTCTTATCTCACTAGGAAGAGGTGATTCCTATTCATAAACCGGATGCGCACGGCCTCATCATTACTTCCTAATAAACATCCATTAACACAAAAAGATCGCTCCAATTTACGCACAAAACAACATTGCACCTAAATCAATCTAAGTCATTCAACATAACAAGCTTTGTGTTTTTATACAATCGTATATCGTTTTCCTCATCCCTTCTTACGGGATAATTCCCCTTCTAGTAATGACTAAAGGGATTTACGGATCTTGATATCTTTGTTACGATGTTACACGGAAACTTATTTATACGACTTCTAAAATTAAGGTCAAAGTCATAGAGAACAAAATATGTTACAGCGAATTGCAATGCATGTTTCATTTTGGTTTGTTAGTGCTTTACGACGTGGCTTCAATTTTTATGTGTAAAGTTGTATTTTAGGAATGCCGAGTGCATTTTTGACAAATAAAATAAAATATGTCTGGAAGAAAGTTGAATTTTCCACTATCTCATGTGATGGTAACTGACGATACGGTCGAAGATGGAGCACGCTTACCTAGAAGATACCTATTCACTAGTGACTTGAAGATACTCGCAGATTATAATGATCAGTGAACACGGATTCAGGCAACATTCGAACTGGAAGTGCAGCGATCTTCCAAGATTTTTAATGTTTTTTTATGCTATTTGGTAACGAGGGGAGCTGGTCGTTTGCAGGGTGGTAAGCATAACGGCGGACATAACAATTGCATTGCCACTCAGAACTTTGAAACACAAAGGCCTGCGCGGTACTGCAGTGCGCTCGTTACCCTGAGACATTAGGTATTAAGTCTCCTAAGCCAGTGAAATTACTGGTAATTTCACTGGGTACTCGCTCATCAAAAAGCCACACAGTAATGCTTGCACATTACTGCTTGGCGGCATACTTCACGAGCAAAGGGGTGGTAACAAAACAACCCAGACGGACACTTGCAGAAGTGTTCGTCGTACAAGTAACAAAATATGTTCCATATATCAGCGTTTGACCATCGTTTCGCGTGATCTTAAGCGACGCGTGGTCGAAAATAGAAAATACACTATACCTAGATTAGGACTGACTCTCAAGTACAGGTGCCGGAACAACCCGATAGGGCAATAGATTCTCAACTTGAGGGACCACCGCGGCACCGGAAGCTCAAGCTACGAACGACCAACAGATTCGCAGCAATTTCACTGATCAATTTATGTTTGTATCACGCTATCAAAGAAATTTATTTAATCCATCTGTACTGCACTAATTCCGTGCAAATGGCTATTCCATTCCTGTCACACTGCATAAAGGCATCTAAAATATTCACGCGGGCTCTCTGCAACGGTGAAATGCTGTCTGGTTTTGATGAATGTTGTTCGGTGTCTGGTGTCAATTCTGTTGTTTCAAACCAAAGCTTAATTTTAGTTTCACTCCCTTTTTTAAATAATAACATGAGAAAGGGCTGGCTGTGTTCAACGTCGGTAAAAAATGTTTTAGAAGACATTCATATCTACCACGGAATCCTGGGATTGTCATATCCATATTAGATTCCATAGTGAATTTGACTTCGTTTGGTTCTTCAAAACTAAACCTACTCTGACCCCTGATTTGTTAGGGTGTGATACCATGCCACGTGCATTGGAAGATTGTCTGGTTGGGTACCAGCGTTTTATAAATTTATCTCACCAGAAATAATATACTGAGGACGAAAGGTTATCGCGTGGCGACGAGGAACCAGAAGACGTAGTGTAGGCCACCCCCCATTAGGTGGACCAACGACCTGGCCAAATCCAGGAGGAATCGTTGGATGCAAGAGGCGAGTAGCCAATCCAAGTGGTGTTCTATGGGGGAGGCCTATGTCTAGCTGTGGACGTCTTCCGGCTGTTGATGAATAGTATGCTAGAATAATAACTCTGTTGATTTTAATTTTGATTAAAACTTTCGTAAGTATTACTCATATTTATATCTATTTAACCGGATTCACTTACGTGGTTTAGCCGAGCTACGCGTACGCGCCAGTACGCGCACAGCATCCAGTCGGAGTAGTTGCGTGTAGCTCCATTGATGAAGAGGTACCAAATACCTCGAAACCGGTCGAGCAATCGTCGCGAAGCTCGGCTAAACCACGTAAGTGAATCCGGTTAAATAGATATAAATCTGTTGTTTTTTTTTCTTTTCTGCGTTTTTTCTTTCCTACTCCCCAGCAAGGAATTAAAACACCTTCTAATTTATTCTAGAAGCTTTCTATTTTGAAGGACCCATGGGCAAGGGCTAGTTAAGTATTACAATGGTAATTTATTCCGGCTATAACTCTCGAGGCGTAAACATGGCCCTTAACGAGTCCCCTGGAGACCTCCATTTTTCATACCAATTTAACGTTATAAATAAGGCCGGTAACCGGTAACTTGTGTTTTTGTAGTTGTACTTTGTGGAGTGGGTTCAGTCTATAGTAGTATAGTATGATTTTAAGCATAGAGAATAGTCTGTAGTCAATGAAGTTAGGGATATGAGAATACCACCAACCAACAAAAGTTAATAACTATAATATTTCAGGTTAATGAGCGCACTGTGGTACTGCGCGGGTTTTTGTCTTTATTTCGTAGTTCTGAGCGTCACTGCAATTGGCATGTTAACTCTATTTTTTTTGATGTCAATCAATTCGTTTTCTCATGAGAATTTAATGTATATATTAATAAAACTGAAAATCGAACGCTAGAAGCGTCAAAAATGAGAGTAAGTGTCGTCTAAGCGCTAAAACGCTCCATACAAATTTGACAGAACATCTGACGTCATTTGTTCAACGCCGGCGGAAAATCTGTTCTAAACACATGCATTTTGTTGATTTTGGCCGTGAAAAACTGCGTTTAAGTACAAAGTTGCCATAATTTTTTTTATTCAATGAAATATAAAGGATCTTATAAATAAAAAAAATATTTCAGGTTAATAATTATATACCCATAATATAAAAACACACTTAGAGTGGTATTTATGGAACTTATGTTTTTATGTTAGTGCAACTTATGGTATGTTTTAAATTACTATCGGATAATAAAAAATCGTTGAACTCTAGAAACTTTTAGATGCAGCATCCTTGTGTAAATTATTTTTTTTGTGAATTTCATTTTTATTGTGTTAATGCGATGTTCTTAAACCTGTATAACGACAGTAATTATGTATTTTGTGTTTCATGCAACATCTCTATTACTGATATTATATAGCCTAGTTATGTTTACCATCAAGCTAATGTCATACAATAGCTAAAAAAAGTTTGGTTCTGAGTAGAAAAAATCCCTACGCTCAAAACGGTTCTCGATACTTTATATCTTCTCGTCTGGTCTGCACAGTATAATCCAATCAGACTTCAATCTCCTTCCTAAATTCAGTTAGTGCTTGGGCTCAACAAGTGAGACGGAGCTGCAGTATTATCTTTAAGTTCAGTGTGCCTGTTAAAAATCAGTATACACCTAAAGGTAGCTTCAAAAAAAATTATATTTATAACATCGTTTGGATTTTCGACGTCATAGATGACACAAAATGATATGATTCTGACTAAATTGCGCTATGTTTAGAATGGATTGCCTCTCAAGTGCGGCTGCCAGAACGTACTAAAAACAGTACCTTTCGTACTATTCCGTACTATTTGTGTTCTCAAGTACGGGGACTGAATGTGGCAATGTTAAATTTGATATGCTAGTAGTAACATACACTTATAACAAACTAGTAATGAACATTACAAATGGGCGATCTTACCGCTAAAAAAGCTATGTATTATTTGATAAAGAGGCGAGGTGGTGGTTGGCCTGGTGGTAAGCATAACGCCGACCTATAACAATTGCAGAGCCACTCAGATCTTTGAAACAAAAAGGCCCGTGCGGTGCTGCAGAGCGCTCGTTATCCTGAGACATATAAGTCTCCTAAGCCAGTGAAATTACTGGTAATTTCACTGACTACTCTGCTCATCAAACCGGAACATAGTAATGCTTGCACATCACTGCTTGGCGGCAGACTTCACGAGCAAAGCGGTGGTACAAACCCAGACGGACACTCGCAGAAGAGTTAGTCCTACCACTTAGTAAGTCTTTTCCAAACAACCTGCGGATAGATGTGTCTAGACGGGGATTATAAATACGTAGTTTTATAAAATAAATGTTTCTCCATAATAAAACTGATCCTCTGATATTTTCTACATTTTAAAAACAGATTCTTTGAAGAAAATTTGTAGAAATTTCGCATGATTATAGCAGTTTTCCTTTCTTTACCCGAAGACCTTGAATAAACAGAAACTTATAAAAAGAAACATTTTCATAGTCCGTGTTATTTTTTTCATTCACACGCGCGAAGGAAGGCTGTAATATAAAGTATAAGAAATTTCCAATATTATCCGCGGACGTGATAGCTGAGGCTGGGGAACGTATTCTGTACACTGCGAGACAAAGAAAATCACAGATAAATTGGTCTTTGTTCAAACTTAATTTAAAAAAAATACAAAACAAAAACCGCATTAATTTACTGCATGCGATTTGCCCATTTTCATGTATGAAAACTTGGTCGGATCAAAATGATAATTTTGCCGTAGGTATACCTTTGTAATGTTATTGCTAGCAACTTCACCGAATGCGATTTTTCTTAATTATATTAAGTGATTATTTATCTTCAAAAATGGTAAGATGCGCGAGCGAGATAGCGGCGCGCCGTATTCTGCCCCTTAACTTAGGCACAAACGTGTCGTGGCGTAATCATCCACATGACGTCCTAAAACCACAAAATCAGGAACACGTGTATTCCACGAACCCGTTCTAGAGTAGGTCAACGCAGTGGATTACAGCCAGGCCTTAATCACATCAACAGAAATTTGCATGACGTAATCTTATTAAGGGTTATTCCGTTCCCAAAATGTTTGACATTTAAACTTGAAACAAAATATTATGTTGTCTGTTTCAAGTTATGCATGCAATTGCTATACTAGGACATGTTCTGAATTATCTATATTTTGACTCTCGTGAAACAGAAAAATAATCGTTCACAGGTCGTGGCTTCAAAGCGCGCTTCGTGTTGTCAATAAAAGACAGTTACAATTACTTACAGCAACAAATTGCTTGTAACAGTAGGGTAGAAAATATGTCAGGCTACAAAGCCCTTTCTATGAGCTTATACGAGTATATTTACACCGATTGCGAATCTTAATGAATAGCTACTGATGAATTTTGTGTAAAAAAATAATGATTTAAAAACAGTAAAAATTCAATATAATAGAAAAGCTCAATCCATTATTTGGCCTCAACTGTACAACTTACGATTCCTTTACCTCAAAATCGAACGATTTTCATAAAGGTGATCGTGAGTCGGTCTACCTTTGAAATTAGTACCCTTTCGGCACCTGTATATTTTCTTAAACTTTGCCGTATTCAACGGTGTAGTATTTTGCTTCGGAAGAAATTGGGTCACTTTAGGCTTAAATTGGAACGTGTGGAGGGTGCCTAAGGTTATTTGAAACATAGACAGACACACGAATATGCATTATGCACACAACATAATTATCCGTACTATAAGAAATGCGAATGTGTGTTTGTTGGGTTGTCCTTTCACGCAGCAACAGAGCAATGGCTCGACGTGATTTTTGGCATAGACATAATTTATGGACCGAAGAGTAACATAGGCTACGGTTTGTTTCGGAAAAATGCGGGCTTTCTGTAGGAATACGGGTGAAATCACGGGTAGAAGCTAGTTTGTACGAAGGAGCATATCGTTAGTGGGAGGACTAATTCTTCTGCGAGTGTCCGTCTGGGTTGTTACCACCGCTTTGCTCGTGAAGTCTGCCGCCAAGCAGTAGTGTGCAAGCATTACTGTGTTCCGGTTTGATGAGCAGAGTATCCAGTGAAATTACTGGGCTTATGAGACTTAATACCTAATGTCTCAGGGTAACGAGCGCATTGCAGTGCCGCGCAGGCCTTTGTGTTTCAAAGTTTTGGGTGGCACTGCAATTGTTATGGGCCGGCGTTATGCTTACCATCAGGCAAACGATCAGCTCGTCTCGTTACCAAATAACATAAACAAAAAAAATATATCTCTACAGTAAATTACCTAAAACTATAAAATAATTTTAATTTATCTGTCAAAGGTCCGGGCATGATATACCTGAGAATTATATTAGATAAGAGCTTAATTACTTAAATTAATAAAGTACTTATTACACTTCCAAATTCTACCTAGCTATTTAGATCACTACGCGAGATAAACTTGTTATTATGGTATTATTTTTAATAATTAAATTCCAAAATGTTTTTTTATACTATTGAATAACAAGACAAGTGGTGTTTGTCTGATGATAAGCATAAGCTTAACATCAGGCAAACGCCAGACCATAATAATTGCGGTGCCACTCAGAACTTAGAAACACAAAGGCCTGACGGGTAACGGGGACTTTGTGTTTTAGAGAACTTGGTACACTGCAATTGTTATGGGCTGGCGTACCGCGTAATGCTTGGTGAACGATCCTCTCGTCTAGTTAAATAATAGCGTAAATAAAGCTACAGGAAAAAACTGTAGGAGTAAATTAATTAACAAAATGAAACAAAGCAGCCGTCATACAATCGTACCATGAGGAAACATCGTAGGTACTTTTAAGACCTCCCAGAGTCCCTGGCTATAAACTTATCCCAAAGCACTATCCGAAGTCCCTGAAACCGGACGCCATACCATTTGAAACATTCGGATTTGTCCGTAAACAAATGAAAAGTAACGCACAAATATTTTAGTCATGTTTTTCTTTATTCAGTTGGATAAAGAGACGAGCGGGTCGTTTGCCTGGGCCCTATTTAATAAAGCTGACAATTCGACAAATATGTCAAAAACTGACATAATTGTCGAATTTTCTTAGGCTTAATTCTACAATTATGTCATTTTTTGACATATTTGTCGAATTGTCAGCTTTATTAAACAGGGCCCTGGTGGTAATGCGAATCGCCGAAAGCATAGCACCAGCCCATGGCAATTACTGTGCCACTCAGAACTTTGAATCACCAAGGCTTGCGTGGCACTGCAGATTGCAGTGCGCTCGTTTATTACAAATAAATACAATTGAAGTGTCTGTTTGTAATATCAAAATAACATCTATTTACTAAATGCTTATGAAAGTATATACGGTACCGAACTATAACAAAAAAAACAGTTTTAAAAATTTTTGTTAATCTGTTTTTTCTGGCTAATCTCCGAAACGACTAGACTGGTTTTGACGGGATTTTCACTGGCAGATAGCTGCCGTTACAAGGAGTAACTTAGGCTACGTGAGCGAGGCTCACAGCTAGTTACATATTAAATCTCATAAGCCAAGAAATCTTACTGTTATACTGTATATTTTTTGTTACCAAACAACCCGACACAGCGATTTTGTATTTCATGTAACAAGGATACACGATACACGTAGGAAACTCATAAATAACCAGTCATCAATCCAACCCTAAACCAAAGCATCCTATTCACAGCATCCATCATCTACTTTATGCCTTGAATTATTTATAGAAAAGGAAAATATAATATTTCTTCCGAGTGAATTGGAATTCACTTGTTCCATTTTGGTGTTGGTAGTAAAGTTTATTAAATTAAAATAGGGGTAGAAAATATATTGTACTAGAAACTAAAAGAACTTCCACGATCCATCACCAGAAGCTCGACACCAAAGTGCAATATATTGGACTCGTCAAAACAAATCATACGAACCTAACGAGCCTACGTTTACTTTTAGCCACTGAAGAGTTCTCCTATCCACCTCCTGGCTCCATCATCAGATCAGCTCCATGATAGTAAATTAGTTTAAATCGTTACCTCCAATCCTCCTCTAGCTATTATACGCGTCGCTTTGAAGGTAAGAGATTGACTTATATTCGGAGAAATGGCAACCCTAATCCTGAACAAATTCTAATCAGGGCAATCGAAAGAAACCACCGAGTTTATACAAACAACTTGGTTCAATATATAAAATTTGATTTGAAATAAATACATTATTTCAAAATTTAAAGACAATAAAATAATAATAATAATATTGTAACTTTTTACTGTCGTGATTAATATTCTTGCATGACCACGACACATCATGCGCGAAGAAATCAAAAGTGAAGCTTTATGTATCATAGAATGCTTAAATTCCCTTTTGAAGCATGCACGTCCTATTCATTACTTCTAAGCACCAACTCAATTCTTCACAATATGGACAAAATTCAAAGCTACATGAGCAAAAATTAAATTTCGCGACGGCTAAGTGCCCTTTTAAGCCCCGTAATTAAGAATTTCTCCTCATTACTAAACTCCCGCTGATTTACTGCACGAATTATGGGAGCCTAAAAAAGGCTTTTTTAAGAAAATACGACGTAAACGCAGTATTTTGTAAGACAGTATTTCAGCTCTTTCGTTAACATAGCAAATACCTAAGTCGTTTGAAAAGTAGAATACAATGTATTTTTACTACACATTTTTTTTAATAATTTGATTGAAAAGGGTGAAAGAAAGAAAGTTGTAACCATTTTGAACCACATCGTTTCTTAAGATCAAGTGAAATGATTACTAAGCTAACCGGAGCCCCCAAATATTTATAAGGGGTCTAAAAGTAAAGAAATATCAGTGTTCAATTATTTTATTTATTTATTTTATTTTATTGCATACATACATTCAACTTATACATTTAGGAGTAAACATATTAGTGTTGCAGAAGTGACTATGGGTTGTTTTTTATGCTCGACAGCTTAGCTTTTGATCACTATTCTCACCTGATCTTAAGCAACAAGTGGTCGAAGACGGCAAATACGCTAGACCTACATTAGGACTGGTTTTTCTCCAGCACAGCTCCCGGAAATCACTGACAGGTGCTCGGTGACAGGATTTCAATTTGAAGGTGGTATATTTTGCATATGCTTGTTTATTTTTATTATCGAAATTACAAATTATTACATATGCAGCTACTTGTAGGAATCCAATGTACTGTTTGCAAGTCTATTGTGACCAAATTATTTCGCAGCGCAGTTAATTTAAAAGCAACGGGCTCTTATCACTTGACTCTTTTACGTGAATAATTAGAGTTTACACTTTAGTGTAGAATTCTGTCGAGTTTTTTTTCCTTTTCGTGTGGATGCTGACTTAATTTTAATTAAGATTCAACTTTCTTTCTTGAAGATAATGGATACGTGCAACGTTAGATTATACTAGCTTTGTCTGTGTTACGGAAAATTTGTTGCTCTTTGTTAATTGTAACAGAAAAACTGGGTTTGAAGCTAAAGCTAAGTGTAGACTCCGACATTATACACCGTACACTCCGAGTATACCCCGAGTGTCTATATGTGCATACGAGTGCTAATTGTGACATTTATTGTGACACGATAAATTGTGTCGCTAAAGCGACTGTGTGAACACGTTGTGGCCGAGTGTCTCTTCTGAACAGTAAAGAAAAGTATGTGAAAATTGTATGTATGTAAAAATTATGACACTAATATGGGACTAGTGTCACAATTTTTCACTCATAGCGGAGATAATAATTGCAGTGCCACTCAGAACGTTCAAACACAAAGGCATGCATGTCTCAGTATTGCGCTCGGTATCCTTTTCTCATAAAGCCCAGTCATTTCACTGACTGGTGATGGAGTTCAGGATCGGAGGTCAGCACTACGCCTCTGTTCTTTACCAAAAGCTAAAACTTTGAGTAGCATTCGACCCTTTGGCCATCATCTAAATTTTAAAAACAAACAAAAGCTTGCGAAATATACCTATTATAAACCAGCAGCAGTCTTTTTTATTTTCTACGTACAGGCCGATTTTAAACTAATAGCTGTTGTTTCATCAAAAATATAATATTTCATTCACAGAAACAGGAAACTCTCGTACATTTTAATGAACTTACAGAGGCTGACCCAGTTCGACCAGTTAGGCCCGATCGAGTTTGCGGTTTATTTCGACCGCATGCAGCCTAGCATTATATATACTACCCTAGTAGATCTTAGCATACCCTAGTAGATATGTAATATGCCTTTGAGCGTAGGGGCTGAAAACCAACCGTTACGCAGGCTTATTCTACGCAGGACAGAGCTGAGCCTTCCTCTATTGCTGATATGCAAATATTTATTTAATATAAAATAATGTACGTCATATTTGGCAATAAATGTTTTTTATGTGTTCTAAGGTCATCATTCACCACGCGGGCCTAATGCGGCTTGGTGGATGTCACATGTTTTCGAATATTTTATATGATTCTTGAAACATCGTGAGGAAACCCGCATAGACTTTCCTTACAATGTGATGAATGAATGGATGAGCAAAAAACATGACCGGTAATTCCCTCTACTCATAGTCGTAACTTATCCCATGCATTAGATCTGGTGTAATATAAGCCTGACCTAATTCTCTCGGGAGTGGTTATTGAGTTCGACTCGCTGAAGCGGACCGAATGCAATTGCCCAATGCAAATGTTTATGTAGTCGTGTAACGGACATTCGAAGTTTGACTTGAAACTGAAGTTTTGGGTCGTGAACTCACACATACATAATGTTAAGTAAACGTTCTGTTTAGTTTCTATGTTCAGACGTATACCTGTCAAGTTCAGTGAGGTATAGTCATTATGAGGCACTACACTTTTCATACATTTTGCAAGGACTCGCACAGGTGTAGTGCGGGCGAGTGACGAGACTGGGAAGGCCTGTACGAACCGATCTGGGATTGGAACTCCGTTGCGTTGAACTGAAAGTCACATATGTGGCTGCTCGACCACACTCGGTCTAGTTTAGAACATAATGTCACATACGACCAGGTGAGATAGTTTTAGAGAAGAGCGGATCGTTTGCCAGATTGTAAGCAAAGCGCCGGCTCATAAAAATTGTAGTGCCACTCAGAATTTTGAAGCACAAAGACCTGAGCTGGATTGGGTTCATTGCCCTGACTTCTTTGCTCATCAAACCGGAACAAAGTTATTACTTTGTTATTAAAGTTATTACTTACACATCACTGCTTGGCGACTACATGAACAAAGCGGTGGTACCCACCCACAGACACACTCGCAGAATAGTTACCTACCACCTGGTGATATCACACAATAGTAGATAATTAAATTATGAGCCCATCTGCGAAGATGGTCTACTCTAAGCAGTAGTTACTGTCGTTATATACATAGCCCAAGAGGCGGTTAGCAATTCAATGCAATTTAATCAATTGTTATGGATAACAGTTGTTAATTATTTGATTGTCGGCTATATTAACGCAGTGAACAATTAACTGAAACAATAGAAATAACAATATGCTAATTATTGTTGAACAAATGTTGATTAGAGGAGTTCTAGTGAACTGAACATGTGTAGTAGTCAGAATTTTTATTTTAACCTTGAGACAAAAATACAATATCAAGCGGCTCTTTTATCTTTATTTGTCTTTTTATCCTGAATAGATTAGCATTTGATCCGATCTGTGATGATGTGGCTCAAGTTAGTAACTATATGCTATAAATCTAAGAAAACGATTATACATTGCGAAAATATTCGGTATCCCTCGGTCGTGCTCGTCCGCTAGCCAATGCATGCGTGGCAACCAGTCGGAGCGCGCGCGTGTTGCTCCCTGAAGAAGAGGTACCGAATACCTTGAAACCGGTCGAGCAATCGTCGCGAAACTCGGCTGTACTACAAAAGCGAATCCGGTTAAACGTTTACACAGTAGTAATGCTCAATGCTATTGATTGCACCACGTTGTTCAGTTTGAGCTTACCTATGCTAACGACGTGATCATTATGATGCGCATGTGGTTCTGCAACTTACAGACGAATTTACTAGATACTCGTACCACTAAGCCGTGAAACGATGTTTCACTCAAATACTTGTTTTCTATAAACATTTCAAAAAGTAAAAGTATCGTAATTTTAGTAACTTTCCGACTGTAACTGAAATAAACACAGTTCTGGAAACTGTAATATAACGTCTAGTTTAAAACTTTGTACTCTAGCAACTATTGCTATTTGCGAGCGTTAGCATTCCAATCCCGTGCTAGGACTCGCTTGACCAACTTCGACAGTTTTTATACTTCGTACGGTAACTGAATGCATAAACGAACAAAGTGAATGGGGATTGGTGCAGTTTGTGCAAATGTTTACTTCGTATTCACGTTTTCCAAGATAGTCAAGATATTCGTAAGAATATCTTGGTGTAGCTTTGAAATTATATTCCTTTGCTAACTAAATAAACAAGCTGTCAAGTGAGTAACTTGAAACACGCGAATAGTAATATTTTCGGCTTGTTTTATTGTCGCGTCGTCGCTTTCCAACAGTATAATAGTGGTCAAACAAGGTTTTTACCAGATTGTAAGATTAACTCTTTTGGGAGCGTTTTGCTCGTATTGTCCACCACCCCAGCAGTAGTACAAGCATAACTGTATTCCTCTTTGATGAGCAAAGTAGTCAGTGAAATTACTGAGCTTATAAGACGGAATGCCTCAGGATAATGAGCACAATTCGGTGGCTCGCAGGCCTTTCTGTTCATAAATTATTCTGAGTGGCATTGCAATTTTTATGGGCTGGCGTTCTCCTTATCATCAGACAAACGACTCCCTAGTGTTGTTACCGAATAGTATAAAAAATAGTGAGGATTTTATGACAATCGAAATAGTTATTTTTAATATTTCATTTTCGAACTGCAGGTATACATAACCTGTTTTATACTATCCCAGTTTTTGCCACAAACCTCGATCCCGCAAGTTTAATGGTATTCATTTATTCATTGTCCGTTTTCGGGCGGGCACCAGCGATTTACGAGATATTCAATTGAACTGAATTAAATTCAATTAGCTGATACGAATCAGTTTGTCCACTTGATGTGTGGTTAATTAATTTCAAAATAAACTATTTAATAGTGGTTATTTTGTAGTAACATGATGCTTATTAAAATAATTGTGCTTTACCAAAATAGGTTTTGGCCGAGTAATTAGTGGCTAGTACTAATAAAATGGTTTATTATTGATCGACGTTAAGTTGACCGTCTCAGTCTTTTACATGATACTTTTTGGATATCTAGTCTGGCGAGATGTTGGCTTTTTTTTTTTTTTTTTTTTTTTACATCGGACTGGTAAAGCGTTTGACCACAATCTCACCTGATGTGAAGTGACGATGTGGTCGAAGATGTAGCACGCTTTCCCAGTAAATACCTATTCACTCTATTCTTAAACACACCCGGATGATAACGTTCAGGGAACACAGACGACGGCAAAGCATTCCACTCCTTAGCAGTTCTTATTATATAGGAAGAGGCGAATCGCTTCATACGAGTTGGTGGTATTTCCACCATAAAGGGGTGGCGCCCAGCCGATCGTCTTGTTGTGCGGTGGAAAAAGGGTGATGGGGGAATCAAGTGGTGAAGTTCTTGCGCACACTCGCCGTGGTATATTCTATAAAACGCCGATAGGCTTGCGACTTCACGGCGATGTGCCAGGCTCTGCAGTTTACCCTTGACGAGAGAGTCGTCATTAATTAGCCTTTTTGCACGCCGTTCAATCGAGTCTAAAGCCTCGAGCTGGTACTTAGCAGACCCATCCCAAAGGTGACAGCAGTACTCCATACAGGACCGGACTTGCGCTCGATAGAGGTTAAGAAGCTGTGCCGATGAGAAGTACCGCCTAATCTTCGATAAAATGCCAAGTTTTTTAGCAGCAGCTGAGGCCTTAGACTCGATGTGTGACCCGAAGTTAAGGTTTGACGTGAGGTCAAGACCCAGAAGCCCTAGATGGTCACCTATTGGTATAGGTACGCCACGGAAAGTAGGAGACTGATGAAACTGGCTTGGTATTTTCCATTGTTAGCCTGGCTATCTACTACCGTAAAGTTGAAAATCTGTCCACATACACTTATTGATGTATTCCGGCAGCTGTATTTCAGAGTTCTACGTAGATTTACCATATTCACGATCTTCGACCACATTGTCGTTGAAGGTCAAGCGAGATAATGGTCAAGTGTAATAATGTAAATAACTTATACAAGTATAAAAAGGCAAGGCACTGACATTTCATAAATGCACAGCTTTTTCATCACACAAACGACTTACTCGTAAAAATACAAGAAAAATCACAACTCTGAAAATAAAGTACCTAACTACAAGACTCGTAAGTGCTGTCGTTTAGCAAGTTTATTAAGCTTCATGTAAAATGTAGGCTCACAAAGAAGATCTGAATGTGTCATAAAATGAGCTCAGAACCTATATCACTGGGATTTTACAATATAACCATGTAAATCAGAGTGGACCGTCTGGAGGCCATTCTAAAGACGAAGATGATCATTACCATTGTAAAAGTGACACGGGTCAAATACCACCGAAGAAAAATACATTGCTTTTAAGAATAATATCTGCTCCATGGTTAAAGTTACCCTGTTAGCAAAGCATGAAGCCCCGCGTTTGATACCGGGAGAAATTTTGTGTTAGCATAATGTCCGTTTTCAGCCTTGGATGTTTTTCTAGTGTAGCAGTTCTATTTTTAAATAGGCTTGCTTTTGACCGCGATGTCACCTGATGTTAAGTGACGGTGCGGTCTACGATATAGCATGATACCTAGAAGAAATCTATTCACTCTCGTCTTGTAAATTCCCATATTTTAGCTATCGGGAAACACAAAGGCTGGCAAAGAATTCCAATCTTTAGCCGTCTGTATAATGATTATTAAGGTTGAAGCATAACGCTTGGTACGGACAGGAGGGATATCAACCATATAGAGGGGTGAGTGGGTTCTGTACATCAATCAGGACGTCTGTCGGTCCTTTTAGCGTGAGATATTGGTATGCGCACTAATACAACCACCCGATGTCATCCAGGGAGACCAGCAACTCGCTGACCCTGCGTAAGCTTCCTTGAGTTTTCTCGGTGATCCGAGGAACGTAGTTGAGACGCCACGCTTGTGCACTCCGCGTGGTTGTTTCTTCAGCCTCCATGTAGCCTCTGCATAGTGGGCTATTGGCCTATATTAAACAGTCTAATGACTTTTACAGTGTCCCCTTTATGGTGCCGCTGTAAAGATCAGATGGTGATCAGCCCTAAAACAGTGTGTGGCGAGTAGCTCAAAGCTACCACGTGGGGTGAACCACACAGTACGAAAATCGGCTTCAGCTGTCGCAAGGATACGAAGGTTGGGAGAAAAGTACCCCAGAGCGATAATGTACCCGTTTTAAGTGGACCCTAATCTAGCTAAAGCTACTTTTCGCGGACCCGAAGTCGGTGCTCGAGAAGTTGTAGTGTCTAGTTGCCTCATTCACAAAACAATCGAGATGAAGGGCTCCAAACTCGACAGCGGAGTTAAAATGTGTCGTCTTCTTTAATATAAACTACCTTGGACGAATAGTTAGCAAAAAAATCTGCCGAAACTTTTCTAAAGCCAGTTCCATCTAACGTCTGAATAATGCAAAACCTTACAGGATTTATTTATATTTCGCAGGTTCTTAACCTAAACCCTTGAGCTGCGGGACTCCTGACGTCATGAAATAAATAAAATCTTCGTCTTGGTCCGTCACTACAAACTTATGCAGATCTAGGGACCTTTCCGGGTTTCTACTGGGACGGAGTAAGGTGTAAGTAATATTGGTGCTAACATCGATTACTCCCATAGCTTAGATAGTTAAAGCGTCTGGTCGAGATACCTAGAACACGCGTCTTCGAATCTCGAGTGAAGTTTTTATTAATAGTGTTGTTTAACAAGACGAGTTAGTCGTTTGCCTGATAGTAACCATAACGCCGGCCCATAACAATTGCAGTGCCGCTTAGAACTTTGAAAAACACAGGCCTGCGGAGCACTGCAGTGTGCTCGTTACCCTGAGATATTACTACAGTAATTTCACTGACTACTTTGCTCATCAAACCGGAAGTCCGAATAGTAATGCTTGGATATTACTACTTAGCGGCAGACTTCACGAATAAAGCAGCGGTAGACACCCAGATGGACACTCGCAGAAAAGTTAGACCTACCACCTGGTAAATTTAAGGCCTTACAAATTATAAATTAACACCTTTAATTAATAATTAGACGGCTCCGTAGTTAAGTTGGTAGTAACCCTGCCTGCAAAGCGAGGGGTCCCGGGTTCGATCCCCGGCCGGGGCAGATTTTGTGTAAGCATAAAGTTTGTTCTCGAGTCTTGGATGTTTGTGATGTGTATCTGTATCCATGCCACCTGCGACACAGGGAATCCTAGTGCGGGGGTATGAGTGTAAGCGTTTATTTATTTATTTAATTATAGTATATTAAATTTTCCATTTTAAATTTGCCCCTTTTGCCCCTTTCGCCACCCCTGGCCAGGGGACGCCGAACACGCTCAGCTGCCGCTTACACAGAATTTACATAAACATAACCCGTGTGCCGACTGCCTATTGCAACTCGCCGTGTGTGACACGACTTATTTAAATCATACAGTTGTTCAACTATGTAACAAGCGTCGTAGTATGTTGCAGCTCTGAATTATTTATGAGATATTTAGGTATTAAGACTAAGCCCAGTAATTTTACTGGGTATTCTGCTCATCAAACTGAAACCTAAAAACCTCTTAGGGTAACTAGAGCATTGAAACGCTGCGCAGGCTTTTGTGTTTCAATTCCGAGTGGCACTGCAATAGTTATGGGCCAGCGTTATGTTTACTATCAGCCAAATGACCTGCTTGTCTCGTTATCCACTAGTAAAAAAACTGGCAAAAATTGTGTTATTTCAGCAAGATTTCGTCTTGATGGTGATCTATCTCACATCTAAATAAATAAATCTAGAGGAACGCATAATAAATGTTGAAGCAAAACGCTTCTAGCAGAGTTGCGTCAACGCGATTTCTTTCACTGAAATATCAAGCAGGGTTCGTGTCTTAGGTCTTGAGCTGAAGAAGATCTCCTTACCACAAAACAGTGAACAATACACAACTTTCTGTACTCAAGATTAATAAAATAGCAATTTGGTCCACAAGTTCGCGCCACGCGCCATGATTTATAGCGAACGGAGATAGAGGCTCCCGAAGGTAATCTCGCACTATAATTTTAAGCTTTCATGCATAAATTTAGCTAAATATTCTAATTAAATAAGGTCTTTACTAATGCGCGGTAGTTAATACTATACGGGGAATATAAACAAAGTATAATAAAAGTCTTTTGGGAATGAGTCTTATCATGACCCTGAAAATGTCCATTGCTATGTAACATAGCCCCATTAATGGGATTACCAATATACACCTTTTCCTAAGTTTGGCTGACAACCGATTATGGGGAAGAAATGTTCTCGAGTGGGGACCATTGGAAGACGTAGTGTCCCACACTTAGTGGACGACCTGGTCAAAACCGTGGAGAGCCATTGGATGCAAGAGGCAAGTAGCCGATGCAAGAAACACATGTTCAGCTGTAAACAGATGCAGATGATGATGATATGCTTAGAAGGCATTTGGTGATGATAAAAAAATCATATTGACTGAGGATACTGTTGATGCCTTATTCCTCCACCCTAGGCCTGATCTTAAGGCACCCGCAAGCAGATATCAGATGGGTCTACTCATAAGCACGAACAACACAACGCACGGACTAAGAGCCCTGTAAGAGAACACGTCAATGCCCTACGTATAAGGCATTGCGTTTTCGTCGTTGCGACATCGCACAGTATCCGTCATAGTAATTTCCCAACCAGCAATCAAAAGCTTAAATCTGAAAGCGAACTGTTCCATAAGTAATATACAGCCTCCGTTTCAATTCCACAATCCGCCTATACCCCAAACGGTTTCGATGGGACATCGGATACGGAACCAAAATCTCATAAAAAATGCAAAAGTAATCCTTTTCCACTGATTGGTTGGACGACAGTGCGGAGAATTAAAACATGTAGTGTTCCTGCCGTGGAAATGACGTTGTATTGTACGCCATCTGTGTCGGATCAGCACTTTTAACTATCCACAACAATTGGTTAAAAGTTTGTGAATTAATTTGTAGGCATGTGTGACATCCACCAATTGGACCCTCGTATTATAGCCCACACTTGCTCTAAAACGGTGAAGGAAAACATCGTGAGGAAACCCGCATGGTCAAGAACCACAAAATTCGAGGACATGTGACATCCACCAAGCTGCACTGGGCCCGCGTGGTGGATTATGGCCCATACCTCTAAATTAATCTCAGAAATTTCTGCTCTGAAACAAATTAAATCCATAATTACACATTATCGTCCGGAAGCTGATCTCAAAAAGATTAATTAGCAGTATAATTAGGTACATGTTAATGATTGTTATAATTATGTTATTAATTAATCTACTGGCAGATACAGTCCCCAAGGGAATTGTAATTAAACATATAAACATGATAAGGATTCATCATCAGCTGATATCACCAGTGCAGTGGGAGCGTAATAGGCTTCATATGTTCCCACTGCTGGGATAACGTCCTTCTCTCAGAAAGAGAGGGGTATGGGACATAATCCACGCGGGCCCAGTGCGGCTTGGTGGATGTCACATTTCCTCGAATTTTGTAGTTCTTGAACATGCGTTAGTTATGGTTTTCGAGCGTATGTATGTATGTATGTATGTCTATTTCTTTAGCACGCTCTGTCATCTAATATATGAACGATAATGACCGTTCACACTTAAATCGAATCTAATGAGATTCGATTTAATTGATGTGAGAGTGCTTCAACTACATTCCAAGTGGGAGTGACATAGGGTGTAATATTTTTCTTCCTTTTAATTTCAGTTTCTATTGCACAGGCGGGTTTTGTTTTATAATTATTTCTTCTTGTTACTGTAGTTATCTGAAAATTGTTAGTAGGATTTACGATATATCTGACGTTGGTATAAATTTCATTGACGCGAATTGGAGTCCAAAAGTAGAGTTAATTTGAGTTTGAATCACTGTTGAATTTTTTATTCTCAACTTGTTAGCGTTTGAGCACTATCTCACGGAGACTGCTACGGAATAATAAAATAAATTCAGAACGGAGACAGAACATTTGACAGCGCAGCACCGTTATCACGTCACCATCAACAGAATATACGGCACCAAGACGTCACACAACCTACTTTCACGCCTGGCTCACATTTACTGAATACGAATGTGTTTGTCGACATCTGTAGTATACATTATATACAGCCTTATACAGTGTACATAAAAACACAAATTATTGTATACAGAAGGTGTACAAGGAAATAGTTGACACCTGGCTGCTGATTTAGTGTAGACTGTGTTGCAGGAGGTCTTGGTGCAATATTAAAAACAAATAGACTATACTTTACAGAGTTATTTAAAGAAACAGAGAAAAAGAAATAAATTAGCGCCGTGTTTATGTGTTTATCTGTATAGTATAGTAGTTAATAAATGTAAAAAAAGTATTTATATAAAGTATTTTTTGTATGTATGACTGTATGTATGTCACCATAGTTTTGCCTTTGGAGTATTCTTTTGTTAATTTAATGATGTGAAACGAAATTGTAAGAAATTATGTAAATAGCAAAAAAGGGTGCGATCGCTGGAGCTTCCAGAGTATAAATTAAATATTTGAAAAAAATGGGTGGAAAAATTGGGGGATGAATTTTCAAACATCACGATATTTTCGTC
The DNA here is from genome assembly GCA_907269065.1 of Crocallis elinguaria. Taxonomy (NCBI): domain Eukaryota; kingdom Metazoa; phylum Arthropoda; class Insecta; order Lepidoptera; family Geometridae; genus Crocallis; species Crocallis elinguaria. Next base: position 10,788,555 of record OU026076.1, read on the forward strand.
ATAGTCGGTTCCTTAAAAAAGCGAAGTCGATTCACTGTAAAGTACATGTACATACCTAATAGCCTTACTGCATAAAATAATAAAACATATTTTTTTATATATACCACTATTTCGAAATGCAGCCATCCAATTTTAAAAGTGAAACAAATTCGTGCCGTCGACGTGACATTAGACGGGGCTGCGCCGCTGTCACGTCGTCTATCAACGAAATGTACGACGCGCTCGCTTTCACGCCTAGCTCGCTATTGCGAATACTAATCTGCAAGCCAGCGTGATAGATTATAGTGGATTTTTCGAATATACGAAAGGAAATATCCGTGATCAATCCGTTCTGCCGGTGGAAAGCTATTTGCTCGGTAGTTTGCATTCGGTAATGCAGGTAAAATATACGTGCAATTTATAATTTTACAACGACGTAGCTTGGCTAAGATGGTTATTATTAACAGCTTTTAAAGATATATATTCCCGCATAGTGTAGTTAAGGTGCTGGACTTAAGCTTGTGGGGTCGAGTCGCGCGACCGGATAAATACGAGTAATTGAGCTCTGAAAAAAGTGCTATACGTGTCTGTAGATCCATGATTACTACCAATTTTCGTAAGTTTGACTCATATTTGTATTGATCGCCGCGCGTGCATGCATATGCGTACATGCATGCACCAGCAGAAGCGCGCTGCGCGCGGCGGAAAATTACTGTAAACCTTAAATCGGCTGTACCATGTAAGTGAATCCAGTTAACCATATTATATAGATATACGAGTAATATTAGTCTTCAAAAGCGTAACTTTATCCTTACTGTATTCCAATGTCTGTTAACCTCGAATCAAATAAACCAGGCGTCAACCACAATTCATCGCAAATCACGCGGACACCAGAACGTAACAATTCATAGTCATTGTCCGCGATAGCGTCTACTGTGAGTCCATGGTATCAATCAAAGTCAGCACCAGAGGTCGTAGGCGACGGGTATAGATACGGGCCGGAAGTTCTGCTAGCATGACAATGGTATAAAAAGGTGCCACTTTTAAAAATAATATTATAAATGTCATCTTATAAAATTCGCTGCCCACAGAATGTGAACCTACGTCTTCTGGTTATCCATCGGCAAGAATGGGTTAACATAATCAACTAAGACTGGGTTAATATAATTAACTTTACAAAAGTGACATCTCTAATCTGATTCCGGCACTAATCCAGAATCTTATACAACACAAGTTTTGGATCTCAATTGAAACAAACAGGTTCACGCATATTTACATAACTTTAATTCCTGACGGACGTTTTGAGCCCACGAGTCCGTGGTAATGGGATAACGGGATAGATTAGATCACATTGTGCTGTCCTGGATCGCAAGCCGGCCGACAGACATACGGAAACAAAATATGCCTATAGTCTTCTTCATTTAGAACGAAAGAAAATACATTAATTTTAGTATATCATTAAAATATTTACAAGTACAACCCCTAAATAACTACCATATTTCCCAAACTACCCAACCCTATGTACCGTGTAAGCTGCCCGCGGCATCCGTGGCTTTAGCACGTGATGAATCTAGGCAAATGTCAGTCATTGTCCGACTGGAGATTTATCTGAGCTGAATTAGACAGCGGAGCTACTTGCGTTTTTTGGGATTTGTTTGCTATTTGTATGTACCTACATTGGTTAATTTGACTAGTCTTCAGCGCTGTGGATACTTCCGCGAGATTTGGAACACAGACATGACTTTAGAAATAAAATTGCGTAGAATTACGTCCGAGAGTCCGAAGTTTCCGAGATACCCAAAATAAATGTATGTATACTGATATACAAGAATTGCTCGTTTAAAGTTATTACAAATAGATGTTACTGAATAGATAATAATTTATCTAGTTTTTTAGCTATTGTAATGTAGGTGGCCTTTTTTTTGTTACTGTGAAGTGAGTAATTTTTTTTTAATTTCCTTTGACGGCATTTTAGTTTTTTATCTGTAAGGTTCTTCTTTTTGTTTAAGATTGTGATAGGTTAATTTAAATAATAGTAATCATAATATATTACATAGTGTCTCTTTATATCTAATACTAATAATTTGCGAATAAATACTGTTTGGTAACGCGACGAGCTGGTCGTTTGCCTGAAGACTTTGAAAATTCCTTAGAATAAATTTCCTATTTTAATTTTTTTATATCTTGGTGTATTAGTTTTATTTCCCGTATATTATAAAGCTTTATAAAACACAATAAAATTGATCAAACCCGGACCACCCTCAATGTAAAAATCGTCAGTGTGGTGATGGTCTCGGAAATTCGGAAAGGATAGGGAAAATCGTAAACGGAAAAGTGATTCCACGATGTGATAACGACCCCCAAGGTGTCGACTTTAAAAAGGGAAGTTTGTACTCATTAACAGCTTTTTAGCAAATCTTTTTCCATTTTCAATTTATTCACTTTTGGCAAAGATGTAATGACAACGAGTTTCTTGCCCTTCTCTTGATCGGCGCATACCAATTTGGAACGGGCACTTGGAGTCATTTATTTTAACTTCCATAAGTGCTCCCTTGGGGCCCATATCAATAATAAATTTTTAATTTATAGTGTAAATATTAACGTCAATTTTTTATATACATATTTACGTTTGACTACCACAACTAATTTTAAATTGCATTGTATTGTAGGTACAACACTGGTCCACTTCTACGGTTGGCCTAAAATAGTAACAGCAGGCTCTTCAGGCTCATTTACAATTCAATATTTACCTTACATCCCGTACTAATCAAAAAGCGGCTGTGAAAATTAAATTTGTACCTAATTTAAATACCAGCTGTATTTATTACGCATAAATAAGACAAAGCTCTGCAGTCACGTTTCTTGTCTTTCTTCTCGATGGTAAACGCTTTGGAACGAGGCAATTAGAGTCACTACAACTTCCGCGCCCACCGAGAAGCATCTTAAGCTAGGTTCAGCTGTTTCTTTACCTATCTATTCTGTGGCCCCACTTCAAACGGACGTGCTTCAAACTCACCACCCATACAGCCACACATTCACAGCCCACTTCAAACACATGACACTGGTGCGCCTGGGCTATTTCTCCTCAACCACCGTACCTCGGCGACGGCCCATGCCACGGTTCGTACTGCGTGGTTTACCCCACGAGGTGCATTGACCTAAGCAAAATGCTCGGGAAAGGCGCGACTGCTCTAGGACTTTCGTTAGTGGGAGGACTAACTCTTCTGCGAGTGTCCGTCTGGGTTGTTACCACCGCTTTGCTCGTGAAGTCTGCCGCCAAGCAGTAGTGTGCAAACATTATTGTGTTCCGGTTTGATGAGCAGAGTATCCAGTGAAATTACTGGGCTTATGAGACTTAATACCTAATGTCTCAGGGTAACGAGCGATCTGCAGTGCCGCGCAGGCCTTTGTGTTTCAAAGTTCAGGGTGGCACTGCAATTGTTATGGGCCGGCGTTATGCTTACCATCAGGCAAACGACCAGCTCGTCTCGTTACCAAATAACATAAAAAAATGGGTCCATATTAAACTGGTCAATTTAAATTCACATCCTTTCCAAATTATTCACAAGTGAAACCGAGACGAACAGTCAGTTAACAAGAGAAAATACTCCACCCGCTCTTACCAAACCCATTGTTTGCTCCACGGCTCGAGCAAACATTTCTCTATGTAATTAACCTGCGCGGCCAGTGAGGAATGAATTGAGGTTAAATTATTCATAGACAATTAGATCTGCAGCTAGAACGCGGTTGAATTTATCTTGCTCGTTGTTTGGGGAAGGAGAGGTAAAATAAAATTAACAACAAAAAGTTGTTTCACCAAGGACGAACGCAGATTAGATTGCTGAAAGCGTTGCGCGGGTTTTGTTGTGTTGATGAATTTTGGCTTTGTGTATTTGGTGGACAGATGAGCTGGTCAAAATCACGCGAAGCCGTTCGATGCAAGAGTCAAGTAGCCGATTCAAGTCACGTTTTTAGGGGGGCAATGAACCCTATGTTCAGCAATGATCGTCTTCCGGCTGATAATAATAACTGAATTGACTGTGCATTTTTCAGGGACAAAAGTAGCCTATGTCAATCAGTCGTCAATTATAGATCAGAGTCCATAAACTAGTTAAAAAAATAACCAAAAAATTACATCGATCCGTTGCTCCGTTGCTGCGTGGAAGAAAGACTTAGTTAATTGTTAGTTATAATATAAATGCTAGGTCCACTCCTAGTAGGAAATATGTTTTTCTAAAATATTTTATTGTTAGTTTTGTATGTTTATCAGTATGTATTTCCAGTTTTGTGGACTTTCAATAAAAAAAAAAAGACAAATGAACACATTTTCATTCATAATATTTGTAAGGATGATCTCAGAAAGATCTGCCTTACACGCTTATGCATTTGTGTTTTGTGGTCAAAATAACTAACAAGCGCGGATTACGATAACAATATAGCCAGATAGTGATGTCTATTTCAAACCCTCTCTGGGCTCAAAGCACTGCTCCGCTTTACATTACATCACTTGCGCACCACCGCGTATTTATCGCAGCTTCTGCACTGAACACGCAGTGGCTGCTTTGAATCTCTTTCACCTCTAATCGTGGTACGGTACCACTCGGGCTGTATACATTTATACCAAGCACTACGTACCTTAGATGGTACGATACGCGTCAAGCGGTGGTTTTTCCATGGTTATCGCGTGATCGGTGATTGATGATTATCCATCAACCATGCATTGCGTGTAACAGGCCGCTAAGACATAGCCGCGGGAAGAAATAGTTTGGTACTATTAATACAACCATTTAACATAGCAAATATAATCGTCATAATATGATATTTTATGTACTGTGACTTTATCTTTTAACGCAAATTTACGTTGTCACACGTTCTTCTTGCTTAATAAAAGAAATCATTTCACTAAAGCAGCTTTGTCTCTACGAAATAAATGTTAGTCACGATTGAATCCTTTCCCAAACTAATGTTATTGATACAAATGCCCGACCCTTGTCATCTTCTTGTTAATATTTAAGGCTCTCGCACATTCAAATGTAAATCTAGTTGGGACCCTCGTCCGTGCGATTACAGTAACTGTACGGCTAATTCTCTTTTGACGGAGGTGTGTAGGTTCTTTGGGGGTAGTTTTTGGTTGATTAGTTTTGGGGTTTTCATTTTTGAATCGTATATCACAATCTGCGCTCGTGGCTTCGTCCACGTTTGATTAGTTAGTTTATTTAGGATTAACCTTTCGACCGCCATTTTCCTGATGAAAATTGACGATGCCATGCGAGTTTAGATAAATAGAGATAACTCTTTCTATATTAGCTCGAACCATTAAATATTTATTAACAAACACAGCACGAAAACAGTCGTTAAGGTCTAACAATTTTTATTTCGTAAGTCTAATGATACTAATTCAAGATAATCTCACAAGTCTAGTACAAAAACCTAAAAGTATAGATCTAAGGCCGAGCAAGTAGCAATAACTCAAAATGACACACGTTCGTCCTTACTCGATCACTGAATGAGACAGATGCTACAAATTTCATTAAAGGTATTTGTCTGAGAATTTTTTATTTTTTGCACGAAATTTTTATTGAATACCATTTACTCTCATGATTTAAGAATGTACTGTTTTTTACACTATTGGGTAGCTAGACGACCAGTTCGTTTGCCTGATGGTAAGCATAACGCCGGCCCATAACAATTGCAGTGCCACTCAGAACTTTGATACACAAAGTCCAGCGCGGCACTGCAGTGCGCCCACAAACCTGAAACATTTCGTAGGTACCTACTAAGTCTCATAAGCCCAGTAATTTCAATGGCTACTCTGCTCATCAAACCGGAACACTGTACTTAATGCTTGCACATTAGGTACTGCTTGGCGGCAGACTTCACGAGCAAAGCGGTGGTACCAACCCAGACGGACACTCGCAGAAGAGTTAGTCCTACCACCTAGTATTGATACAAGTCATTGATGCGGGGCCGAGTTGATGCGTCGGATTGAAAGTCGTACAAGTTCCATAACCGCTTCTAAACATAGAGTGATCCAACAACAAAGCCACGCTGCCCTCACGCAATTTAATAAACTGCCAAACGAATATAAAAACCCCGCCTAAATTTTATACGGCCATAACGCTTCAGAACGGCCATTCCGACTATGAAAGATCCCATTCCGTTTCGATACGACAATTATTGACACATGCACCCTTATAACCAGCTTTAACCGGCTTTTACGGGATAATCCTGGAAATATCTGGATCCCTCTAAATGTTCTACAATATCATAAAGTATGAATGGTTATAGAAAAGCTGTGGCCCATTTATACGTTTTTAGGAGCATACTTGGATGTCTTTAACGGTTGCAAATTGCGTGAGCGTATGGTATTCAATGTTTTTGAAGTGCGGTAGGTAGGTGCTTAGGAAGGCGTGGTGGAAATCTGTGTAATCTTCGGTTAGGTTAACATGTAAAATAAAATCTCTATTTTTACCCGACTGCCCATGGAAAGGATAACTAATGTTTTTAGAGCGTTGTATTTATTATACTAGTAGCTCTGCGGTAGACCTCACGAACACAAACTTTTTTACAACAATTGTGTTCAGTCTGTGCATCATGCATCATTTCCATTTTGGATTTCGATCTTGTTATCCAATAGTTTTTAAAAATGTTTTTTAATACTAGTGGATCACGAGAGGAGCTGGTCGTCTGCCTGATTGTAAGCACAACGCAAAGCTACAACAACTGCAGCACCACCGATAACAACAAGAGAGACACAAGAAAAACAAACCAGTTGTGTGTAAAGATCATACTCTCTTGTTCCTTCTCGTATAGGCATGAAGCCAGTCAGGTTCAGAGGATTAAAGCGTCCGGAAGCGTTCTGTCAGGGCTTAACTACTGTTGTCTTACGACAAACAGGACGACGGCGTCCTTGTAATATATTCCAACTAACGTGTGTAACTTATGATGACTTAGAAAGATTTATTGTTGTTACACCTGGGTGAGCTTTGCTTCAGAAATTTAACACGTTCATACCAACTCGCTGTTAGAGCGTTTCAGCTCTTTACTACGGAAACAAAGTTAACGGACCTAGTGCTTATGTCCATTTTGTAAGATCATACGACATTAAATTACTGCGATAGTGTCGTACATGCTGCAGAAACGAATGTATCACCTACTAGACTAGAGCTTCCGCCCGCGCTTTCAATCGCATGGCGATCTCCACAGAAACAGTGCATTTTTCTGGGATGAAACGCATATGTAACTGTTCGGTTCATAAATGTATCTATGCAAAAAATCGTGTCGAGTCATTGCGCCGCTGCTGTGAGAAAGTATGTCCTTACATACCAACAAACCTACAAACATACTTTCGAATGTATTATAGTACGGAAGTACGGATAGTACGGATTACTCTGTCCTCTGCAGCTTTCTCCTCATAATCTTCTGTCATCTACCAAGACGCCTGCCAAAGGTCCTAGACAGGGCCCCAATTCAATTCATATACAAATGGTATAAAAATGACGTTTGTCGGTGTCGTCGCAAAATGTTCACTTTAGACACTATCGGTATTTTACAACACAGTCGTTTTGCCATGGTCGTCTATGTCAGTGGTGGTCATCAATAAACCATTATTAATTTTGCGACGAAACCATTGTCATTTTGAATTCATTTGTTTAGTAGAATTGCGGCCCTGATGAAAGACATACGACTGAAGTTGCCAGGTTTAAAATCGTGCGAACAATGGAAACAGTCACACTGAAGCATGCACAAACAAACTCTTTAACCGTGAGCGTTTGGGTGAGTGCATGTTTACAGAAGCTGTCGCCGCAATCTTAGGGTTTCTCACGTAACTGAGGCTTCTGAATAACATGGTTTCATAATTCAGCGAGATGTAAAAGTTGAACGAGGGATCATTTCAAAACTTGGATTCAAGTTGAAAATACATATAGTCCTCACGAGAATAAGAAGCGTATTTAAGTGCAATATTTGAATGCATTTAACAATCAACAAGCCCGTCTAAAAAAACACCAAGGGCTTTTTACTCTTGTTTGGTTGTGTATTCATTCTGAGTAAAAATGTTTATAATGGTTTTGCTCCGCTGAAGACTTATATTCTTACCAGAATAAGGGCCATTATTGCATGCCTATTCCACGAATCTATTTTCAAATTTGATATTTGTCGCAAGCTAAGTAATGGTGCACCATTTCTGATTATTTCCTTTTGATAAATGAACTAAATCTGAAGAGTTAAGCGGCTTTAAGCATCGTATTGTCAGTATTAGTGAGGCTACTAACTTTAGCGGCCAATTTCAGCAAACGATGGAGGATATCGGTTAATAACTTGTTAAACTGACGGGGTTATAGATATTAGGCATAAACTATGGTTTGGGTTAGCTAAGATTTGTAATGCAGAGAAATAAAAGAGTCAAAATTTACAGGGCCTTCAAAACTAGACTACATTAAGCCCTATTGTGCCAGCAATGAAATAAATAATTTTTAGATCGGAAAATTATGAATTCTAAAATAACTTTCTACTTTTCACTTTGTTAAACGCGGAACAAAAAGAGATCTATTCTTTATCGGTAAGCATTATTTAAAATATTGAAGCAAAACGCTCAAAACATGTTCGCCCTTATTCATAAACGTTCCGTAACTTATTTAATTACTAGAAAGTGTTTTGTCTCGTTTTCCCGCGTAACACCTGCCGTCAACGAGAAGTTGATAGAGCAGTTTAAAGCATATATTTATTATCTTATTGAGCTTTTATGAATAAGGGCGCTTATTTACTAAGGCGAACTTTAAAACATTTTTTAGTTTCAGCAAACGCTCAAGGAAATAAATAGAAGAGTTCTGTGTACATTTAATAAACTAACCTAAAAGAAAAAGTCAATTTACTACCACACACTTTTTGGATGTTATCTTAAGAATATTTTCAGTTCATGTAAATATATTCATCTCAAAAATGTTCACTGCCAACAGGATTCTTTATAAGAGGATATGAACAGAGTTATGTCAGAGAAAATTGATGTAGGAATTCTGCCATATCATGGGAATATAAGGACTTTTTTCCTTTGTAAAATAACGGATATCTTCAGTGTTTATCAACATATTTCAGTTTTTTTACTACTCGGTGCCTTTGGGCTGATGATTCAGGGCAACGAGCAGGCCTTAGCATTTCAAAATTCTGAGTGAAACTGCACTGTTATGGTCTTGCAAACGACACACTCCTCTAATTATCCAATAGTATAAAAAACCAACGATCCAAGAGTTCTGCAGACCATTTCACGCGCTCCGCAATTAAAATAAGGATCAATGTAAAATGTAAATCTCCCAAACTGAAAAGCCCGCAACTGCAGTGTTTACGGATTTTTCGCAAAAATACTCTCTCGACAAATTCAATTTAACTAACCCAAATTTACTTATCAAGCATTAAGATATCAATTTCCGAGGACCTCTCTCGCGATTTCTTTTTTTGATTATTATATTTTTCCGCGTAAACAAAAAAAAATACGAGCTCCCTAATCCGGTTTGATCCGGATTAAAGTAAATCTGAAAGTCACTTTCTTTTGTTTACGGTGAGGGAGCATGGCCGTGGTTGTGTCATTTTACTAACTGACCTTTAATAAAGAAAATTTACTTTTTATAGGTACTTGATCGGTTAACACTGGACCACTATATCGCCTTAAGTGACGATGTGGTCGAAGTTGGCAGTTTCTAGTGGTTGGTTAGCTACCACCCTCAAGCTGAAAATCTGTCACCAAGCTCTTACCGGTTTGTTCCGGTTTTGCTTAAAAGCCACTTCTAATCTAAGTTCAGTATTACAATCTTCGAACAAATCGTCGCTTAAGATCAGGCGAGATAGTGGTCCATTACAAATATAATTAAAGTCATTGATGTAGAGCCAGAATTCGAACCAATGCACTCGTACGTCAGATGAAGCGTGTATACACGAACGTCGTCGAACGCAGCCACTAGACGGAGCCTGTAGGAGCGGTGGCCCCCAATCGAAGCTACTGTGGTAGCCACAAAATAGGAAGAACAGAAGGGGCGCTCGGGTGCTTAGCCATGCCACAGTTCAGGAAGCCTAAAGATGTGGTCTGCGGCCTTACGTACGGCTGCACTGAACATGTCACAAGTTCTTACTCGGCCACACCCTCTCACAATACTCATCCATCCTCATTAAAACTCCCCACCCCTCCTTTTCCCTTCCCTTAGTCGTAACAGTTCGCACACGTTCCAATGGCCCAATTAAATACGGTATTCAGCAGGAGGTTAATTATGAAGAAAATTATCTCCTCAAAGAGTACCAAGACGTGACTGGGCGTAAAGGTTAAGCGGTTGATCTTTGACTTGGAGATTACGAAAGAAATCTTTTTGGCTTCGTCCTTTATAATACACACTACTGAGGAGTGGAACTCGTTGTCAGCGTCTGTGTTTCCCGATAAATATAATCTGGGAGTAGGTACATTCTAGGCAAGCCTGCCACACTTTCTACCGCATCAACGCTTACCATCAGGTGAGATTACGGTCAGCCTATGAAATAACGTGAGCCTATTGAATGTAAGTAAGAAACTAAAACACACTTCCACCTCCTGGCTCCATCATCAGAACCTTGACGTTAAGTGCATTCTATTGGACTCGTCAAAAGGAATCACAAATGAAACCAAACTCGAAGGGTTTACTTGTAGCTACTGAAGAGTTCCACTATCCACCTCCTGGCTCCATCATCAGATCAGCTCCATGATACCAAAGTTCTGAGTGACACTGCAATTGTTATGGGATGTTGGCTTGCTAACATACGATCGAGCCGCTTGTCTTGTTATCCAACATAAAAACACACTTTCGCATTAATAATATTTGTTGAACGGATTTTCAACATGTCAGCCAAAAGCTTTTAACTTGAGCAGGGTTATAAAACAAAACGATCTCTTGAATCTGAAATATGGCTAAAACTCCAGAGTGGAATGCCTACTCGTTCTGTATTATGCCCAATGCGAGGAATGTTAAGCTAATTAATGACAGCTCTTGATGTTAGATTCTTCTTGAAAGTACTTTTGTTTGCCTGGCCTGGCCTATGCCGAGTTTTTGTCGCACAACTCTGCCCGTACTTTTACCGACTTTTTGTCAATGTACAAGTAAATAAGGGACACAGCAAATACGGTAAATAGTATATACTCACCAATTTTCTGTGTAGGAAATAGATATGAGGAGTGATTAGCGATGATGCCGGTAATGTTATCATATTCGATGATGGTAATTGTCCCTTAATTTCGTTGAGTACTTAAGGCGTATACTACAGCTAAAAAGCTTCATTTAAAAGATTTTTTAGCAAAATCAGATGTACTTCAGGCACTGGAAAAAATATATGTCATTATTCATTATATCACCGATAATCTTGTTGTAATCAAAACAAGTTTCTAACAATTTTACTCGATAAAGAAAATGTCAATTTACCTCTAAAAATAAGCTTAAAATGAAGTATATTTGTTATTTATAAATGTATATCGAAAAAATTAACAAGACTTACGTATTATATAATGATTAGGCAGATCTAATTTTGAAGTGATCACGCTTTTTTTGAATTCATACTCAATTTTTACGCGCGTGCTTTCTTTTATCTCTTTTACATCAATGCAAACCGACAGTATGCAAAAAGAGGACAGAATAATAAATGTCATAGACTCGGGGTAGCGCCTTAAAGGTTAATGCACTCAAAGTAATTGCGTGGAATGTGGATACCTCGGCATAGATATGGCTGCGGAAGAGCCGCTTCAGACTAAGATATATGATCATATTCAACAGGATAATAGCCACGTATATTATCGTTCTGAGTATCCGTTATTTCTTTTGAAGATACGATCACTAAAGATATATTAAATATTATTCTTGCATCTTGACTCAATGTGAAAAAAATTCCAACGACGTAGACGTGACGAGTAGAGATGTAGTTTGACTCGTTTGACGTAACGGGTTGGCCCATATTTTATTATTATCAGCCTCTACGCTCCCACTGCTGGGATACCGGCCTTCTCTCAGAGAGAGAAGTAGGGCCGTAATCCAGCACGCGGGCCCAGTGCGGCTTGGTGGATGTCACATTTCCTCGAATTTTGTGGTTCTTAAACATGCGGGTTTGCGCACGATGTTTTCCTTCACCGTTTTAGAGCGAGTGTGAATAATCCGCACATAACTTGATGTAAGACAATGGTGCGGGCCGAGTGGAAATTCGAACTATGGTGAGTCGATTTTGAAAGTCGCACAAATACCCGCTCGGCCAAGTCCAGGTATTCCCAGTGACAGGTGTTCCCAGCCTAAAGACTTCGGTATTCCTATTGTAAAAGGTGACTAAAAGCGGACATTCAGGCTTTTGGGTGGAGGTTGTGCTCTAACCACACATCTAAGCAAGCCCTACAAAGACGGCAGTTCGGTGTGACCCGGGCTGTAATAGGATTCAGATCGGCAGGGACGCAGTGCTAGGGGGCACCGGTGTGGTCCTTTATTTTTAATACTTTATGTCACTAAGAGAAGTACAAAACGAGGACTTAATCCTGAAACATTTTCTACCAGTCCTTTGGAGAGTCCGGGACATTGGAGATCTAAGGCAGACCAAACAAAAAATAACTCGGCTGCTTCTCATTACAGTCAGGGATCTCAAGATTTCCCCTCAACAATAAAAAAAGGTCTTCCCGGTCTAGGCATATAGAGCCTGGACATAGCCGTATGTTCCAGCTGCTGCACCACCTTCGATCGCATCTTTAATTACGACCACGTTAGGTAGTTGTTAAATGGTTACCAATCGCGGATAAAAAAATAAATATAAAGGTCAGCACATAAACGTACTGCTCCAGCGCAGCAAGGGCCGGGCACCTCCTCGAATAAATCTAACCGCTAGCGACTAACGCGCCGCTGGCAAAGTGGCAGATCGCTGTCAATCTATACGTAAATACAAACATACATACATAAACTGCTAAAAATATAGGGTCTTATCACAAAACAATTAAACACACGTTAAACCTGTGTTAAACACTTTTTAACGCCTAAACATGCCTTAGTCACGTGATTAAATATGAGCAACCACAAATCCTGATTTAAGTAGTGTCTAACCATTGTCTAACACAATAATGTTGTGCCATTTCTAATCATTTTTGAAGTTTATCTTTAGACGCTGTCTAGCTAAACAGGCGACTAAAATGCTTTTTTTGTGGTAACACATCCTTTTCACTTTTCCGTAGTCTGGTAAAAAGCTTTACGTATAGATACTAAGATTCTATTAAGCAAGAGTCTAAATTTATATAATGAAACTAATCAACATCTCCGTCTTCTGAGTCGGTTATAATTTTAGCTACATCAGCAGTTTTGAGTGCGATGACTTTTAAAGGGGCCATTAAACTAGCTGAAAAAACCGAAAACTTAAGATCGTTAGCGACACTCAAAAAACAGATATTAAAACAGAAAAAAGAACATATGTATTGACGAGATCTATCACCATTTTTTATCATCGGTTGCCTCGCGATGTTTTCTATATCTAGCTCAAGATTATTGCTTCAAGTCTTTGACTAACACGTCGGCATGTGAACTCACTACAATAATTACTTCAAGCATTGATAATGCAGAACGCCAGCCCATAAAAAAACTCCGTATTCACACAAAGTCGTAAGCGACAATATAGTGCGCTAGTTACCTCGAGACATTGAGCCTAGTAATTTTACTGACTATTTTGTGCATCAAACCGGAACAGAATAATTCTTGCATGTTGCTGCTTGGCGGCAAACTACACTAGCAAAGCGGTAGTACCCAAATATTATAGACATTCGCAGAAGAGTTAAGTAGTAGGTAATGCCACTTGGTGCTAAACTAACACGTGCGGTGAATATAAAAATTGTTATCTACGGCTATACGCGCACTGTGACACGCGGTCACTTAGATATTACGATCATATTACAGCGTGACTTAACTCCATGACCACAGGAAGTACAAGCTATTAAAGTATAGTGGTCATAAAGTTCGCAAATATCCCCGGCGGATGGGCCATAAGCTAGCATTAAACAGGCATCATCGCTGACTTTATGGCCGCACAATACGCCCACTCTACGAAGATTTCTATGGTCAGCAGTTTCCTCAAGATGCTTGCATTAATGAGCTCGAGGTATACCTCGAGGGTTAGAAGACGCGTTAATATTGATGGAGACTTACCTAATGGCGTGCAATTAAGCCAGCTTTTTTGTAAGCTTTTGTACACTATCTCACTTGATATTAATTTATGATGCGTTCAAATGTGGTGTATGTACTAGCTCTAAAATCCGGCTGTCGAAATGCATCGATAGGTGCTCGACGACTGATTTTAAACTAGGTGGTGGTGGCTAGCCAGATCGGCAGAAGAAAATGTTGTTCCACAAAATATGGTTGCGTCGTGAAGTTTTCTTTTTGCTGAACTTATTGTAGGTAACCACTGACCTACGGATCGGTGGTGGAGCACACAACTAAGCTATTGTTGCTTTATTAAAATGAGCTCTCCCAAATCTTATTCGCTGGATGTAAACTGGGTGTTTTCAAGTCGTGAGTGAAGAGGTATTTCAACAAGCGTGCTCTATAATAACTTGTGAGTAAAGGTAAGGTAGTGATATAGTGCAAACCTGTAACCAATGATAAAAGTACGTGTCCTGCATCCAGCTCTTATACTATTCAGTAACAAGACGAGTGGCCATAAAAATGGCCGTTTCAGGCCTGCACGGCAGTGCAGTGCGCACGTTACCCATAGACATTAGGTATAAAGTTTCGTGTAATTTCACAGACTACTTTGCTTAATTGGATCACAGTATTGCTAGCTAATTACTGCTTGAGACAGGCTACGCTAGCAAAGCAGTGGTACCTACACAGATGAAGATCCGCAAGAGCCTTAGTTCTTACCTACACTTGGTAGTTAGTCCTACCACCTAGTTTAGCAACACATCACATTGTTATTATATATTAGAGCAACCAGACAAGAAACATGACGATGAATTGTTACTTCATTATGATTATACCAGACAAAGATAAACTGTTAATTCAAGAACGAAATAACTTGAAATAGGTAACACAAGAGCCTTGTTATCGTCGTCAAACATCCGGTCGTTTCAACTGAAATTAGGATTAGAAATTCCACTCCTCATAATTTTCTCTAAATGTCCTGCTTACCAATTCAAATTCTATTTTATTGTAGGCTTAACTACAAATTGTAGAAGGTATACTTGGATACAGTTACAGTTGGGAATATGGCACGCTAGGGATACGAAGGAGGTGTGGTTTTGTTCGTGGAGCAATCTGAAGTATTGGG
This sequence comes from Crocallis elinguaria, assembly GCA_907269065.1. Lineage (NCBI taxonomy): Eukaryota > Metazoa > Arthropoda > Insecta > Lepidoptera > Geometridae > Crocallis > Crocallis elinguaria. The sequence goes on from OU026076.1 coordinate 10,803,822, forward strand.
TGTATTGTTTTCTTTGCTTGTGTGACCTGCAGCCAAGCAGCGATGTGTAAGCATTACTGCTTGGTTATTAAAAAAACCTTTTTTTCGATTTATTGCAAAATTTGATTAATTTCGGACATGCAACTAAGTTTGGGAGCATTGTAAATTCAATTAAAATTACTGGGCTTATGAGACTTAATACCTAATGTCTCAGGGTAGCAGGCGCACTGCAGTGCCGCGCAGGACTTTGTGTTTCAAAGGTCTGCGTGGCACTGCAATTCTTATGGGCCGGCGCTATGCCAGGCAAATGACCAGCTCGTCTCCCTATCAATATAAAAAAGACACTCTTTGGCTAAGATTCAGAGACAAAGCATTTAATTCAGCTTCCATGTCCAAACTGTATAGAATTTTGACATATATGTCCACGCTTAGATTCAAGTCTGAATTTTATCTCTAGTCTACTAAACCAATGTGCTAAATCCTGCACCAGGCATTGTACAAAGTAGGTGTTTGCTAACACTTCGTAGTTAGTGTGGGTAATAAACAAATAATTTAACGTGGAACCGTGAAACTTACCCATACCCTTTCCGGGTTCCGCTAGTGTTACCATGTCATAGCAATAAATCCGGTCATCTAAGGGATACGTAGGTACTATAGTCGAAAGCTCGCTAGATAATTATATATATTATTATAATATTACTAGTGCGAGTGTGGCTGAGCGGGAAATTGTGCGACTTTCAATCCGTATCACCATGTTTCCAATCTCAGCTCGGCCCCCGTACCAATGAATTTCATCAAGTTATGTACGAATTTATCACACTCGCTCTAAAACGGTGAAGGAAAACATGTGAGAAAATCCGCATATTCGAAAACCATAAAATTCGAGGACATGTGACATCCAACTAGGCGCACTGGGCCCGCGTGCGATCCACAACGCCTTCTCTCACTCTGAGAGAAGTCTTGCATCCCAGCAGCAGGAGCGTTAAAAGGCTGATGATGATTGTGTATGTATAATTTATGTATAATTAATACAGGTTTCTTCAATTTATTTTGTTTAAACACGCTCTATAGTTTTACTTTTGTATTTCCCGGATACAATGGCCGCTTAACTTAGCTTGCTACCATCTGAACGAAGTCTGTCACAAACTGTCACTATCGTAAAAACAAGTGGTGTTGGGTTTTTTTAGGTTGGCAAAGCGCTCCGACACGGCTTAGCGACTTTTGTCCTAAGACAACAATTGGGACTGATGGCTGAGCGTACCCTTCACAACGCGCAGCTCTGATTCTTCACCGAGAGCTTTTCAGTTTCAGTTAAGTCAATAATTTTGTCTCATAACTTTGAATTGGAAAGTTATTTTTGAAGCGTTTGTGCCTAGAAATAAGGTCTACTGGCAATCCGTAATAAATGCCGCACGTTTGCCCAAACGGGACCACTAGTGGTTAAACTAATCCACTAGATGCAGCCACCAATCGCGGCGATGCCATATAAAATGTATAAAAAATATTGTCCACATCCTAAAGACACCTATCAAAAATGTAGAGAATTGACTCATATCACCATGGAGTACGGTATGTAAAATTTCGGCTCAACCGAAAACCTGGAGGTGGGTCAAATTTAGCTTGCAAGATTTCCCCTAAACAAACAAACAAACAAACATTGCAAGTTAAATAAAAGCTTGTAAAAAGAGCTTAAAATCCATGTCCTTAAACCCTCAAACTCAAAGCTCCTCTACACAAAGTGTTAAGATATTAATTATTCCTCTAAAGTCGGACCAAGGCGCTTACAGTGAAAAGGATTTCAACTATTGTTCGGCAAGTTCTCGGAAGCTTGGGTTGCATTAGGTTTTGGGTACCCACAAAGATTTCAGTACTTACAGTCGGGATGCCTTCGCCTTGATAACTTTGATTGAGTTGACCAAGGGATTATGACTGTGGTTCAGAATATGCGTAGGTATAATAATAAGCATCTGTGGTGCAGCCACTCTTCAGTATGATATGTGGACCTTGGACTAATTTATAATAATATAATATTAGCAGTTGCTTATTAGTACGTTCACTATAACAACTTAAGAGATAAGTTTCATCACAATGTTTTCACATCACCATAAGATCATTTTTTTTCTATAAGTTTTATGTGAATCTTTGATTTACGGACCTGCACGTGACCAAGCTTTCACTGAGCTACCATCGCTTTTATAATATTAGTTGATTAATATGAAAATATTAAACAAAAATTAATATTACTACCTACTACCTAATCACCTGCTTAAGTCCCGTTCAACATTTTTACCAGCACTGTGTCACCGCCCAGCTAAGCGTTGCGAAAATTCCGATAAAATTAACATAATGATGCCTAACAACTACGCCCTGGAAATGACGGCATAATATCCTCGAGTGTACTTTGCGGTCCTAGATCGTAATAGATTTAAAAATCTGCACAAATTGAAAAAGAATTTTCCGCATAAGTAAAATGTAAGCTTTTTTGGAGGTTGGAATTGTCTAGTTGATGCTATGTCAGGTGATTTTACTTTGGGTTAGAAAAGATGGTGGTCGGTGGGGCATTGGGTTGAAAAGCAGAGGAATTAGTCGGTCTTGTACGGTGACCAGGACAAATAATTGGAACAGAACAAGTTGCTATTTGTAAGAGGGAAGTGACTGAACCCCACGACACAGGTAATCCTAGTGTGGGGTTCAGGGTTCACCTTTAAGCTACCTACGAAGCTTTTTAAATTATTGTATCATTTTCTTCGATGTATTTGAAAGGTATTAACTAAACCCATTTGCGGTTGCAAATAAATAATAATTATAATCATATTAATTGTACAATAATTGAAAAGTGTTGCTAGTTTGTTTTATTGTTGGAAATGTGTAATAAATGGATCATGTATGCTGCCTCAAGCCGAGTTGTTTTTCTTACACACACGATATAGAGACCGCTATAAAGCGAAAACATGCGAGAAAATACCTATAAGAGCTAGGATAGCTAGGCGAGCAGTAGAAACATGCAAATAGAGACTTAACAGTAACCTAATATAACGGCGTTTTTAGCGTTACCATGATTTGGCTCGAATCTAATGCCCAAACTACCGTAATAACTCAAGTTAAACTACCGTAATTTGCAGAACGACACTGTTCTTCACAGTTTGAGGTATCGTGATCACAGCAAATATGTAATCTCTCGGTTATCTCACTGCTATTAATTAAGAACTATATCTAAAACTAGCTTCTGCCTGCGGTTTCGCCTGCGTTCCTACAGGAATCGTGCGTTTTTCCGTGATAAAAAGTAGCCTATGATACTCTCCATAGTCTATATCTATGCCAAAAATCACGTTGATCCGTCGCTCCGTTACTGCGTGAAAGAAGGAAAAACCAACATTCGTAAACAGGCCTTAGTCGCGTGTTTAAATATGAGCAACGACAAATCCTTATTTAAGTAGTGTCTAAACTCAATTCTGTTGTGACATTTCTAATCATTTTAGACGTTTATATTTTGACACTTAGTAGTAGGACTAACTATTCTGCCAGTCTGGGTTGGTACCACCGCTTTGCTCGTGAAGTCTGCCCCCAAGCAGTAATGTGCAAGCATTGCTGTGTTCCGGTTTGATGAGCAGAGTAGCCAGTGAAATTACTGGGCTTATGAGACTTAATGCCTAATGTCTCAGGGTAACGAGCGCACTGCAGTGCCGCGCAGGCCTTTGTATTTCAAAGTTCCGACTGGCACTGCAATTGTTATGGGCCGGCGTTATGCTTACCATCAGGTTAACGAACGGCTCGTCTGGTTACCAAATACCATAAAAAAACACTGTCTAGCTAAACAGGCGTCTAAAAGTGTTTTTTGTGGTAACATGGTGTTTATCTATATTTACGTAGCATCGCCATTTTAGGTCATATCGACTTATCGATATTTTATTTCACCTTATAATAATATGTAGAATGGTCTTTGATCACTATCTTTGAACTTGAGCAGTGGTTAGGTCGAATATTGTAAATTCGCGAAATGTAATAAAGCAACTAGGATTAAACGAAAAAATTCCTTGAAATTACGAGAGCTAAAAATATCTTCGAAGGTACAGAATTTTTTCGTAGAAGTGTACATTACTATTATCAGGCCAAGTATTTTCTTACATAACTAATAAATTAGGTTGTAACTTTGATAGCATGATGATGTATGTGTTCCCCTATGAGCGGATCGAAGCCAATTTATTAGAGAACTTCAGCACAAAGTTCGCTTTTTATATCACTCGTGGGTATTATCAGTTGTGCCGCAAAATGAGTAATTATATCAGATTATTTGACTATTGAAATTTTCGTGAGTATCATGCTACTAATCCTACTTCTTACTAATATTATAAATGCGAAAGTGTGTTTGTTGGTTTGTCCTTCTTTCACGCAGTAACGGAGCAACAGATCGACGTGATTTTTGGCATAGATATAGTTTTTGGACCGGAGAGTAACATAGGGTACTTTTTATCTCGGAAAAACGCACGGTTCCTGTGGGAAGGCGGGTGAAAGGTGAAGGCAGAAGCTAGTATATTATAAATTGTTAAATAACTGGCTTTAGCTCACGTCAATTGAGTGAATGGTCATAGCGATCTCGCCACGTGGAGTGCACGCGGTGAGGAACAGCGTCGGACACGCTCTAAACCTAGCTGAAAATATCGACAAATAATGTGGTACCACTTTCATATGCATTTGGTAAAAAGCTGTTATTTTTATATTACAAACAGACACTTCAATTTTATTTATTTATATGTATAGATAGGTATTGAGAACTTTGCTTTCTCCGAAAATCAGTTCAGGGAACCCAAACCTTGTCTCAAAGACCACGTGTACTTATTCTTCTGACCTAGTTCTTCAAGAGGTAAGGGAAAGTTACAAGTACCTACTCTTTGTTGAAGTAGTCTACGAAGACCCCCTTTTTATGTTGAGCAATTTTTCAAAACGCATGCTCACGTAAATAACTGAGGAGAAAAAGGTGAGAACATTTTTTTTTCGCCTTGGAAACCTACTCCGTGTTTCCTTTGATGCAAAATATTTCTTTTTCTGTTATTAGGTACAGTATGTACAAGGTTGATGTGCTAACATACGAGATTTGTTCATCATTTCCTAGAAGAAATGCCGTTGTTTCTTGCCCTTCTTCTCGATTGGTTTTGTAATTGGAACGGGCATTTATAGACATTACATATTTGAATTTTCAAGAGTGCTCTTCTGGGATCATCTGAATAAATATTTTTACGTTTGAAGTTTTTTTCTAAACATCTATAAGTTTGCTTAACATTTTACTGATGCTTGTCACACTATAAGGTCTGAGTTCACTAACCATTTTTCAAACGGAGTTCAGCTATGAACAAGGTTTAACTCATGAACCGAGGTTCATATAGCTTCAAATTCAAATTTTTGACATATGCTGTCATAATTGTAATTTCACTGACTACAGCTGTGCTCATCAAACCGGAAAACAGTAATGATTGCACATTACTGCTTGGCGCCAGACTACACAAGCAAAGCGGTATATAGATCTCAAAAATCACGTTCCGTAGCGACACCACCTGATTATATCGTTATCATTTTTGAGAATAGACCCCCAGGCCACGATCGACAAAATAACCTCTTTTTGCACAGATTAAAATTTTGGACTTCTATTTGCTGTACAAAATACTCTAAACACCAAAGTCCTGTTAAATTACAGTAAAACTTCTGAGAACTTCGTAGACCACGTACGCTGCACGCTGTTCAACTAATATTTTAATACTCGCCTAAAACAAGAGTTCTGGAGAAAGTTTTCTCTTAAAAATTGTGGAACAGATGCTTTAGCTGAAGTCATTAAAGAAAATATAATGGAAGTAGATGCAGCTATTAAATATTATTAAGGCTAAGTTCATGTTCCAAATCGTCTTACACAAAGCCATTTGCTAGACTTATGTTCAAACAGTGATTAACAAATAAACAACTAAAATAATAAAATAAAAAGCGATGTACCTATCATAAAATAGCCTCAACTCAGTGTTAAGCTGGTGTTTTGACCAGCGCTGATCTTCCGTTGAGCCGTTTGGTGGCGTCACGATACGTAAAGATAAAGATACAACAAACAAGAAATACCTTCGAACTATAACTTTGACCATAAACGATAGATAAAAAATAATAACAAATGAATTACACCTACACATAGGAGTCAATCAGCGCTGTCCCATACATTTGCTTTTTCTATTCTGCTCTACCTATTCCCGAAAATCAATTGGCGGCAAGTAACGGTTATAACTCGTACAATAACTTCAATAGGCAACTTCGACGACGAGGGTGAGCGAGGTGAGATACCTTCGCACGTAAGAAGCCATCGTTGCTGTCCCATATTTTTGCTCGGGGCCCAATAAGCGAGCGAACGGCCAAGTTTGCCAGCCTCCTCTAATTAATTTCTACTCCGTGCTGCTAAAGTGAGAACCTTGGTTTGTGGTCCAATTTATAAGCGTTATGATTCTGAAAAAATGGTTATCAAACCCAAGGTAAAATAGACTAAATCCGAAAAAATAACTTATTGTTTATATATAAACTTAATAACTTTGGTAAGATTCCATCTCAGTTATACATAATTATGTAGAGTAGCTATCTGTGTACATAAACGCTTACACACTCATACCCCCGCACTAGGATTCCCTGTGTCGCAGGTGGCATGGACATACACAGATACACATCACAAACATCCAAGACCCGAGAACAAACTTTATGCTTACACAAAATCTGCCCCGGCCGGGAATCGAACCCGGGACCCCTTGCCTTGCAGGCAGGGTTACTACCAACTTAGCTACGGAGCCGTCAACAACATACAGTGCCATCAAAACCTGTGGAACAAAAAAAAAATGTTATAATTTGCTTTTATCTGTCCGGATTTTGGTACTCGAGTACAGATCGCATTTTTCAACTAATATTGATGAAACTTGGTATAGAGGTTTCACAATTTCATAGAGTTTTTTGTCAACGGCGGTTTTTTACTGGAGGGGTATTTTGTACCTAAAGAGGGGAAGTTTGCTGCAGCGCCATTTACCGGCCGATAAAGAAAAATTGAACGTTCATGCAGTCCAGCATTTCATTATAAATTCATTTAAGGAATAAAATGGATGTATTTTACGCCTATAACTTGCACCACACCTTTATGGGAGTCTACACGAACGATAGTGTAACTTAACTGTACGTTGCACGTCGAGATTAATTCTATAACAAAAGCTTTTGATCTCGCGCACTGTCGTTGTCGCGGAAAATGTTTAGCCGAGAAACTAGAGATAGTGACCAAATAATTCTTTTGGTAGCAATAAACAACTTCGGTAAAAAGAAAACTTATGGCGAAACTATGACATCTATGTTACTAGACAAATCATTATCCGAACTATATTATATAGATACTTATATATCTTTGACGAAATCATCAAAGGTGTATTTTTTTATTTTATACTTATGAATAACAAGACGAGCGGGTCGTTTGCCTGATAGTAAGTATAACGCCAGCACATAACAATTTCAGCACCACCCAGAACCTTGAAGCACAAGGGCCTGCGTGACACTGCATTGTACTCTGATCTCACTGACTACTTTGCTCATCTAACTGGAACACAGAAATGCTTGCACATTAATGCTTGGCGCCAGAATACACGTACAAGCAAAGCGGTAGATACATCTCAGAAATGTCGCTGCCAACGGGATTAGAATCGTCTTAATCGCGTTCCATGGTCGAGTGGGATCTTCTGGTTATCTAGACCAGACGTTTCGGACTTCTAAGCTTTGGGAACGATCGGTATAGGTAAGCGTTGAAATGATACTTTCTTTAGGCTTACAAGACTCCATCTAGCAGACTTCGCCTAGCAATGATTGCCTATTCCTCTTGTGCCACTTTATTTTATGTAGGTATGACTAACCCGGGCAACAATTTTGTTAATAGGTTAAGACGCTCCTTTAAGCATTATTCTTTTGTTTTGAAATAAGGTTGAAAATGGCAATGAGTTTGCTTTTAATTGAAGGTTATTTCACTGCTATTGTTATGGTGTTATACTTACCATCAGGCAAACGACCAGCTCGTCTCATCATCAAATAGCATAAAAAATTGTACACCAATGAAGGTAGAATTTTTGGATTATATAGCATAAAGTTATTGTTTGGGCAGTACCTGCTATAATACTTCTGTAGATCTGCAGAAGCTAGTAAACTCGCTCAATATCATCAAACCTTAATAACTATCAAATAGCAGCAAAATCCTCGACTTGAACACCGTATCAGTCGCTCTTCCAGCTTGCACTACTGAACAATTACCGGTGACTGACGTGCGCTTTTAGCATTGCAAACGAGGTGCAATTTATTCCTAATCGCAGAGCTGTAGCGAAGTTTTCGGCAGAGAGAATGGACGGTTTGTTAGTTGAGTTCGACAGTTATTTCACAATGAAACTGGAAGTACTACACCGTTTTGAAAACGAATGCAGTTTATCACATTTAACTAGTATTTATTTTTACTCGTAAACCTAGAATAGAACTGCTCTCATGTGCAGCTTCCAGAATACACCTATGTTTGTTACTCTATCACGTCAAAACCTACTGAGTGAATTTTGATGAAACTACAGTAAAATAGCTTATACATATACATCAGACTAACATCATATACCGAGTATAATGTACCGCTTGGGTGAAGCAGCAGGTGGAAGCTAGTAGGAACCACAGGTAGGAACATAATTTGTACATACAACCTCTTTTATGAACGACAGCGCGCTCATCCAAAAAATAGTAACATGTAAAATTCCTTTGAAGCCCATTCGCAACTTATCGCTCAAAAAAGCAAACTAAAGTTAAATGAAACGAGAACAAATTTTCATCTAAATAAACTTGCAAAATAACTCAACGTCCACTTAATTATTCCAACTAAATTTAACCTAAAAACGCCAGCATTAGTGAAAAGGGTCTAATTTACCAACCTCCCATATACGGGATGTATTTTTAAGACGGGGCCGTAAGGGTAGGTATCTAACTTTTGTAGCTACAACCAAACGTTCTTAGAAGACTGTCCTTAAACTTCAAAACATTTAATACCGCATTCATTTCATAAATCTTGGAAAAATGTACAGACAGAAAAAAATGGGCTTCAAACATTTCACATAAAAAAACATTTCACATAAAAGAATCAAACCTGCACTCTACCGGATCAACTGATGTTTAAGAACTAGAAATGTCAGATATAGCAAAAAACTTGTCTCATACATTTCATATGAAATCAATATAGCCTACCAGTAAACCTTCTTAGAAAACAATCCTTAACTTTTGAAATATTTTGACTTGTATTCACTGATTTTAAAATGTCTTCAAAAATAAGGGACGGTCTTGAAGAATGTTTAATCTCTAATATTTTTTTCCTGAAGCTACATCAGTTATGGTGCCTGACTATGTTTTAATATAAATTACCCTTACTGCTCTTATAATGCACCCTGTATATTAGGATAAGTATAGGTGTGTGAGACGAATAGCTTTAGTATTTTGTATTCAGTTAATTTTCAGAGGTCATTTAACATGACTGAGGCACCTCAAAAGGTTTTCATAGGTATTTAAATTTAAGCACTATCAAATGGCTAAAACATTCTATCCAACTTTGACACAAGTTTAATTTTTGTGATGATGTTTGGGATAGAAACTTAGGCCCCTGCAGACAAAGAGCTCATGAAATGTATAAAGATTTGGCGGCGCGTGAACAAAATTCTTATTTTTTTGGTTTTTTGGTTTTGGTCAAAGGATTGGTGGTAAATTGCGAGGCCACTAGGACACAACTCTTCTACGAGTTTCCGTCTGGGTGGATACCACCGCTATGCTCGTGTTGTCTGCTAAACCAACAAGCATTAATGAGATAATGTGCATGCATTATTGTGTTCCGGTTTGATGAGCAAATTAGTCAGTGATGCTAGGCTTATGAGACTTAACAGTACACTGAGGCTGAGATTCAGAGACGAATCTAAGCGTGGACTCACGCTTCCATACGTCAAAATTCTATACAGTTTTGACATATGGAAGCCAAAGTCTACGCTTAGAATCGTCTCTGAATCTTAGCCCTAATGTCTCGGGTAACGAGCGCACTGTAGTACTGCACTGGGGGCCAAGCACGCTAAACAACTGAAATGGCGAAGGCAGTGGGGACATTATCTATCACAACTGCAAATTGTGGCAAAAGTCGGTAATGTCATACCTGTCAACTGTGTTGTTATTGCCGAAGAAGAAATTGATATCATAATGATTTACCAAACTGCCAAATTAGCGTAATGGCGATGGCCGGTCACCATTGTGGCTAGTGCGTTACCTAAAGTATCAGTTGTCGTCACAATGATCGCAAACCATTACTATGTATTTTGACCATTGTGGTTTAGTGTGTTTGGGCCCCTGAACTTGTGTTTCGAATTTCTGAGTGGCGCTGCAATTGTTACATGTCATAGATATCAAGGGTATTATTTTACTATTCACAAGCGTTTATTTAAATTTGGTTCCGGTCTGTCAGGAACAAGTCCGATGAGTGATCGATTTTATCGAATCGCGCTACAATTTTGGAAAAGCTTTTGAATCTAAAGACTATAAATATACTAATAAAAATATTTATTATGGTTATTCATCATCATCATCAGGATGCCGATGACACGGAAGGCCTCCCACATGCAGAACGCCACTTGGATTATTCACTCTTGAGATTGGTCTGGTCTAGAGAACCAGAAGACGCAGTTTGAATCCTCTTGGAAGCGTAATTTTTGTGATGTATTTATATTTATATTTGTGTCAATATTAAAAAGTTAAGAAGTTAGTGGGGATGTTAAAAATACACCTTGATATGTCCTGTCCGATGGCAGTCACTTAGTCATATAAAAAGGCACTGCGTACAAATTTGCGGCAGTTAAAAGAGATTGCGTATATAATAGTGGCAGAGTCACTGTGAGTGGGGGTTTGTCGTCATTTGGACGCAGCGTATCTTAGACGAACAGGCACCATTAACTTGTTAAGGTATGGTGTTGGTCACAGGGAGAGATGTAGCGATTTATGACATTTATGAATTTACAATTTATTCCTTTAGGCCGTGTGGAATGGGCGGCAGCATTCTCTTTGTCAAGATCATAATCTACTGCAATCATAAGATGCCTTCCAAGCGTGCTGTATTATAGCAAAATCCACCTTCATGGGAGATGCCGCTGTTCAGGAGTGGACCTTCTCCGGGTGGTGGTGATGATAGGTTAACTAGGTACGGGATGAGTAATGATGCAGTGCGGTCGTTTGGAGATTTCGGGGTCACATAGACAGAAGGAAGGCACCAAGTGAGTAAAAATCTAAACTTTTAACAGCAACGTAATAAAATGGTGCTTGCCCGCTTTTGAAGAGAATGTTTTCTAAATATATGTAGGTCATCCCATTGATGTAAATTTCTACATAGCGTTAGGGGTGTAGGTTTAATCCTTGATGGAATATATTTGTACACTGAGAGCGAGTACTTTTCAGTGTTTGAGTGTTGATCTTCGTAGACCTTCAAAGGCAAGGAAAGAATGATGAAAACTTAAGTACATCATCTTACGAATTATTCCGGTTTGTCCCCCTGCTCTGTCACTCTGGGGTACAGACAGGGAAAAAATGGTTCGCTTTGTCCCCGTTTTATCGACGAGAGGACAAATCGGACTAATTATTTCCGGTCTGTCCCCCTGTTGTTTTTTTAGGGGGACAGATAGGTATAAAAAGATCGATCTGTCCCCCTGTTACTGATGAGGGTATCGATATTGATAAATGATTGGTTTCATAATCCAGACAGTTTAAATGTTTACGATATTAATGGACCATAAATTGACGACAAAGCATATAGAAATGATCATGCAAATCTAGAACAATACCTAAGACCTCGAACGCCTATAAAAACCTGGTTAACAATTCACCCTAACTAATCTTAATCACGATTTAACACTTTCGCCCCACTATCCCTAGCTGCTAATCCGCGAAACCGCTAATCGCAACACCCCACCCCACCCGCGGTCGCGGGGCGTAACCGTGGACGTAATGAACTAATGATGCTGACGCATCCCCCATTACGGGGCGCAGACTCTATTGTACCCCCGCTTTAGCTAACCACGGCATTATGCGGAGATGAAGGTGGAAAAAGCTGTAATCTTGGAGAGGAAAACTTTCCCTACAATGGAGTGGTGTAAAATTTGAAAAAAAAAAATGACTAATTTTATCATTAGTCAATTTTTTCTATTGCTTTTTTACGTGATATATGGTTATTGTATTACGAGAGGCGATGTCAGTTGGATGTCAGGTCGAAGTGATTAGTGATATTATAATATGGAGTAGAATTACGGATATCCCACGAATTTTCAACTCTCTTCTAAAGCGCCACAATTAGGGCTTGAAATATCATAAAAAATAGACTTAATTAACGTTATTTCCAAAGCGTTACCGTGCATAACGTTAAAATATTTAACGCTAATAAGTAACATAACAGTATTTAACGTTAGGTAGTAACGTTAATTTAACGATAATTTTTAGTATTTTTGTTAGTCCTACCACCTAGTAAAAATATAACAAAATGTAACCTACAAGAATAGTCAAATCCCAAAAGCCTTATATTTCTATTCGTATTCGTATTGCTAACTCCGATTTGCTATTTAAAGAAAGAAAACGAATCTTTTCGTACGTCACTTTTGATTACATCTGGCACGCAGTTAAATACAAGCGATAAATGCCTTATTTATAAACCAGACCAATAAATCAGACCGACAGCTGGCCAGACAGTGTATTGTAGTCCAAAAACCGCATTATATTAGATGGCTATAAAGATAATACAAATGGTCTGTTAATATTCAAAACGACGGAGAAAAAGTTTACGACTGAAATTATAATCAGCAGTTTTTCTTAGTCCCTAGATCAGTAAATATTAATATTAAATGTGAATGTCTTTGTGGTTTCTCCTTTCTAGTAGCGATGGAGCAACTGACAAAAGTATTTTTTTTAATAGAGATAGTGTGTGGGCCGAACTAACGTACACAATTACATTTCATCCTAGAAAAATACACGTTTCCGTGGGAACGCTCTCACGGTTGAAACCGCCTGCCGAACCTTGTTTTACTATAAAGCCATGGACTAATATAATTATATAGACGGCGCGCTTGAAACCAATTTATGAAACCACGACAGTAAGCCAACAGGGGCGCAAGTACGGAAGTCCAAACGATAAATTTACGAATCGAAAATACTGATACATTTATCGAATGTTGCGAGTACCGAAGTCTGATCGTAAAGTATTGTAGTAGCTTTATTCTCTTTGGATTCGGCCTAGCTATTCGATAACTTTTGTCTGTTGTATCAAGACTCGATAAATTATATAAAAAATCGATAAAACCCACTTTATCGATTGGAACTGGCAATTTTATCGATCGAAAATATCCGTACTTGCGCTGAAGATACAAATCAGACATAAAAATCAGGCTCACACATCCATACCCCTGCAGGAGTCCTTGTGTCAAAGGCGACACTACACAAACACTACACAACATTATGCTCACAACACAAAGTCTGTCCTGGCCAAGGGTCGAACCCGGGGCTCCTTGCTTGCAGGCAAAGCTACTTACCGACTTAGTCACGGAGCCGTCACTGTGTCTTGAATGTTGAATAATTATTATATGTAGTTCAAAAAAACTGAAAAATACACTTCCAACTCCTGACTCAATCATCAGAACCTCGACACCAATTGCAATTGCGAATTTATTTCGTGCAAACCAAACGTCACTGCACCTCTAGAGGTTAGTATCTCGATGGCACGGCCAATCAGCTGGAAAACGTCCACTGCTGAACATCACAACAGAATTGAAGGCTTTTTATGTTCTCTCAACTGCAAGTACCTCGCAATAATATTTAAATTCGCCCAGAAGCTAGAATAAAATACGATATAGAGAAAATGCATCTGCAAATTGACCTGTGGCATTTTATCTCGGTGCCCGGGGTGGGTATAAAATTTCAGACGCATAATGCAGGGCAACCCAATATTTTATGCTGCATTTTGCCTTGCGGCGGCGCTGTCGATATTCATTGCTGGTTGAAAGTAGTTTTGGATAACTTTGGAAGTATTGGGTAAACTCGAGGATAAACTTTAATGGGATACAATTACGTAAAGTAATTTGATATTTGTTACCTTTTTACTAGATTTTATTTAACTTGCAATGACAGCATTAGTTTTAGTCTGTGATTCGGGTAGATGAATGTTGCAGAGGCCCGCTGTTAGAGTCATTTTAACTTTCATAAGTGCTCCTTTGGGGCCTATTTGAATAAAGACTTTTGAATTTGAATGTGTGTGTGTAGTTTGTTTAGGTAAAAGCCTTGCAAGCTGACTTTGATCCACTTCTTGGTGTTTGATTAAGCCGAAATTTTACATCTATATACAAATAAATAAAATTGAAGTGTTTGTTTGTAATATCAAAATAACAGGTTTTTACTAAATGCATATCAAAGTATATACGATTATACGGTATCCATAGCAAAACAACCATTTTTAAATTTTTTGTCTGTTTGTCTGTCTGTCTGTTTGTTCCCGGTAATCTCCGAAATAGCTGGACCGTTTTTGACGAGACTTTCACTGGCACATAGCTGATTCTATAAGGCGTAATTTAGGCTACTTTTATTATAGAAAAAGAATTAGGGTTCCGCGCAAAAAAATAAAAACCATGAAATCCAATATCTCCGCACGGGTGAAACCGCGGGCAGCAGCTAGTACAGAATAAATATATTTCAAATAACTATACCTAATAGAAACTTACACAAGCTATTACCACGACCTACCCAAGTCCGTATTTCAACATGTCCGCTCTGTGGCAGTTATTTTCCTCTTTTTCCCGAGCACCAACTATTTATCACACCGTTTATCTTGAAACTCAGTGTTTCCAAAGAAACTGTTAAAAAACTTAAAGTAAGACGCGCAGAGAATCAAGTTTGGAGAAAAAATGGTGAATAAGTATTTGTATGATAAGCAAGGAAGGGAAACTGAACTGTTCTTTTTGTATTGTCACGGTTGTAGTGAAAACCAAGCAGTTCACCAAATCTATACAAATAAATAAAATTGATGTGTCTATTTGTAATGTCAAAATAACCGCTTTCTACTAAAGGGGGTGTTACTAATAAACAGTGGAATATTTACGCAATGTTTTGTCTTTGTTATTCATTGGCAATTTTAAAACTATTCAACCGTTATACATTATTTATTAGTAAGGCTGTTTGTATATGAAAGTTTATACGGTACTTATAACAAAAAACAATTTTTAAAATTTTCGTCTGTCTGTCTGTTTGTTCCGGCTAATCTCTGAAAAGGTTGGGTCAACTTTGACGGGACTTTCACTGGCTAGTATGTGATATTAAAGGAGTAGTGTAGGCTACATGAGCAAAGCCGCGGGGCACAGCTAGTGTACCCCGCACTCAAAGTTGAACTTCAGTTTAAAATGTTGGGTGAACTCTGCCGATTACCTTCTAATGGCTGATAAGATCATTTAATTATTGCTAAGAACACTCTCGATCAGGTCACATTACAAATTAAAAAAAAAAACAAAATCGGTCCTTCCGTTTAGGAGCTACGATGCCCCAGACAGACACACAGATACACTAGTTAAACTTATAAAACCCCTCCTTTTTTGCGTCAGGGGTTAAAAACAGCCAGCATCCATCGCACGCCTAGACAGATACCCATAGATCTTCCCCAGAACATTGCTCAGTCAACATTAGCGCATTAAGGGTTGGTCACTTCCGCATCGGACGCGCAATGTAAATTTAGACCACATAAATTATTCCGAGGAAGCGTGGCCTTAACAAGACGTCGAGAATTCTCTGAGTGAAATACGCGGGCGGCTGTAAATCTTTGTGTGTGTTCTTTTGGAAAAAGGAGAAAAATTTGAATGCGAGACCCTGATTTCGGAGTAATTCATTTCTAGGTTTGCCAGTTTATTTTAAAAGTCGAGTTATTTTCATTCTATTTTCTTACGTATTTGCGATTATTTTGCACTAGGTTTGCCTACTACGATGTGTGAATACGCGCAATGAAAACTGTTGTTGTCTGATTCATAGATTTGTAATATAGTAGGTCTGATTCGATATTTTCATGTTATTTACAAACAAAATCAGTGAGTCTTTCGACGTGATCAGCACTTGAATCCTTTCACCTTCGACCATGACATCACTTAAGATCACCAAACCATATTGTCATACGTCTAACTCAATTAATTAGCAGAATATACCGTACTAACCCACGGAACGCTTAGAAACAAAACACTACGATTCACAGAATAAATAATTTTATTCTACGAGTAAATCACCAAACACGTAAAAGGGGATGTACACAACATAAATTGCCAAAATATTAACAAAACGGGCGTGTGTGTCCGCCGCCGTAAATTCCTTTAGCCATATATAAATGACAGTTCAATAGCTGAATGTACGCCATTAAAAATACATTAGGCAGCGTGATTCAGAAGGTTTAAAGGTCATTAAGTTGGTCTGTATTGTTACTGGTAGGGTTAAGTTATCATTGGCTATGAAATAAATGGTGCGAAAATTTTTGAGTTATAGCTGCTGTGTTTTTTATGACTTGCGAGTAACTTTAAAGTGAACTGAATTGTGATAAGTTGGCTTATTATAATGATGGGCATTAACGCTTAAGAATAACTGCCCTCTAAAGCACGATAATAGTTGTAAATACCACAATACGGTCACCCATCCAAGTACTGGCCGCAGGTAACGTTGCTTCCCTTTACCGATTGATTAAGAACGGTGTGTTGAGCTTCGCTATGAACGCTGCCTCGGATTAATTACACAAAAAAGGTTCCACTAGAGTATATTTTTTGGATCACGAAGAAAAAGGTTCTCTTGTGTAAGAACCTTTTTTGTGTCGCTAAAGATATATGATTTCATTTGTTTTGTTTTTCTGAAACAAGTAGTGGGCAAAAATCTCACGTAGCCCTGCAGATGAGTAACTCCAGAAGACTTCCCTTCGACAACAGAAAAAAGGGTCGATTATGAAGAGCGATTTCCAAATAACGTCGTTTTACTACTATTCATAGCATTAATTCGTTTCTATAATACCTACTAGTAAATACATCCCGACCTCCACACCTTGTTTCAGAAACATATCTACGGCAAAAGGATAGAAAAATATCCGAGATACCCATCAGTAAGACAAACGAGTATCCTATAGGCGGTCGGCATTGAATACCGCTTAGGCAACGATATACAGAATTATAGATAGTAGGCAATGGACATTGGACGGTGGTGTATAGTTTGACGTTTTTATTGGTTAGGGAGAGGAAACTATGTTTTGGTCCAATGGAGTTGAACCTTTACGTTTGCGGTGAGAAAGACCTTGAGAAACGTTGCTGCGAAACAGATAGAAATATTATTAAATAGCCATTTCTAATCACTGTTATAATGCTAGCTGCTCTTGCCTAGAAGAAACCTGTTCACTCTCGTCTTGAACTAAATTCTCAGATTATAGCTATTGGGAAGCGCAGAGGCTGACAAAGAATTCCACTCCTCAGTCATCTGTATAAAGAGAGACATTGGAGATCAAGGCCTCGAGCTAATTTGGCAGAGCCATCCCACAGATGAAATCAGTACTCCATGCATGATTAGACTTGGGCTTGATACAAATTGAGACGCTGTTCAGGTGTTAATACTATACCTTTGCCAATATGTCAAGCTTTTTAGTATTACTTATTTTTCTTTAGTCTACATTAGCTAGCGTTTGTTTATTATCTTTTCTGATCTTATACAATATGATGAACACGCACTAGACTTACACTAAGACTGGCTCTCAAGACCAGCTGGCTTTTATGGTGGTAGGACTAACTTTTTTGCGTGGGTACCACCCCTTTTCTGTTGCAGTCTGCCGCCAAGGAGTAATGTGCATCAGTTTTAAGAGCAAAGTAGTCAGTGGGAGTTTTGGCGGGAATGCGAAAATGTGCAGTTGTTGATTTTGTGCTATTTACTAAAACCTGTGTTTTATCGAGTGTTAATGTGTAATAATGGTGGATTATTAACCATTAAGTGTTCGTAAACGTGCATGAGTGAAAGGCAAATAGTGCAAAGACGAAAAACGTGTATTTTCGTATTCTATCCAAAACTCCATAGAAGCTTCAGTAAAGTATCTACCGCTTTACTGAAGCATCACTACGACTTGACCGCGCCTAGACTAAACTTTAACGTGACTTTGACGACTTTCATGCACCAAAACTAGAGATTTACTATATAATATTATTATATCTATAACTTGACACTGGCTAAATACACAAATCACGTAGAGCCAAAAAAAAAAGAAAAAAAAAGTAGTCAGTGAAATTACGGGTCTTATAACACTTAATACCGAAGCTCTCAAGGTAACGAGCGTACTGCAGTGCCACGTAGGTGTTGATAGAAATTGTTATGAGCTGACATTATGCTTGCCATCAGGCAAATGACCCGCTCGTCTCGTTACCCAGAATTATACAAATGTAATATTAGCTACAAAATGTCGCGTGAACATCGAAACACACAAAGTCCAGCACACGTCAAATACAAAGATTCTCGATAAATTTATCCATCACGTTTTAACTATAATAGAAACAGATATTGTGTATGTCGCGTGCTGATAACTGATCACATGACATAAACAAATTCGTGATAATATATCCGATTTATTTTTAGTTGAACGAAAATATAGACCTATCAATAAAAGCAAATTATAATGTCAGAAACATGTAAAGATGTCAAGAAACAATATGTATTTCTTAGGAAAGGTCCCATCGGATACCAAATATTGGATTTCATGGCCAAATCTTATTTCGTCAATCAGTAACATCGAGAGAAAGCATTTTGTTTCCATTTGTAGCGTAATATGTAAATATTTACATTTTGTTTGATTGGTTTTGTTTCAAGTCAAAGGCGTTTCGCATACTCGCAAGCTTACTCTAGATGACGTTGTTGATATCGTTTGGCTACTATATTACCTGATCTTATGGTGCGATGTAGGCAAAGATTTTTACACTATTGGATAGCGATAGTCGTTTGGCTGTTGGTAAGTAGCAACAGCCCAGAACAATTGCAGTGCCACCCTGAACCCTCAGAGGTTATTATAGAACTTAATCTGTAAGTAACAATAACTGAACAACAAACAAGTTTTTTGTGGAAAAATATATTTTTCATCTGGGATCAAATTACTTGTAAAGGCAATTCAATCGAGCCCAGATTGAGTTACGTCGTTTCGTTACAGAGTTCCTATGGCCGCCTTCCGGCTCCATCATCAGACCAGCTCTGTGAGATCGTTATATTGCATTGTCATCCGATTTACATATGTATGCAAAAATTCGCCTCAATAGAAAACCGGGAATGGGGTCAACTTTAGCTTGCAAGATTTGACATAAAAAAACAAACATACAAACATTACAAGCTAATTAAAATCTTGTAGTAATAAAAACAGCTCCAATTAGTACTGATTTGTAATAATATTTGCCTACGTATTTGTATTTTACATACATATTTGAACACGGGTCGACTTTGCAAACCACCGATACTTACGTCAAACACACATACGTCACGAGGCTTGTCACGCACGTGGCAACCACGTTAATCCGGATATTGTTCACTGATGAATTTGTCCGGTACTGTAATCTGGTAGGCTAGTGTTTACAAGCTATCAGAGTTGAACACTGAGTTTTGAATTATTTTATGTCACGTATATGAAAACAACAACTTTAACTAGTTTTGTTAGTGGTAGGACTAACTCTTCTGCGAGTGTCCGTCTGGGATATTACCACCGCTTTGCTCGTGAAGTCTGACGCCAAGCAGTAATGTGCAAGCATTATTGTGTTCCAGTTTGATGAGCAGTGAAATTACTGAGCTTATGAGACTTAATACCTAATGTCTCAGGGTAACGAGCGCACTGCAGTGCCACGCAGGCCTTTGTGTTTCAAAGTTTAGAGTGGCACTACAATTGTTATGGGCCGGCGTTATGCTTACCATTAGGCAAACGACCAGCTCGTCTCGTTACCAAATAGAATTAAAAAATACTTGTATACTAAAACAGTTGAAAAATTAATAAAAAATAATTTAATAAAATCATCAGGATGCGTTACAAGAAAACATCTATTAAATAAAATAGCAGCCTCCGTGGACTTTATCACCCTGTTTTCTTCTATTCCGTGTCTCTCACATCTCCAGGTGTATGCGAAACCACTAAAAGAATTCCGCTGCAAATTATTAATATATTATAATAAAGGATTAAAATCCAAATAAATGTTATCACTGGATGTTATTTATTTGGACCGTGTTGTCCCGGATAAAAATAGTACCACCCCATCTCTTCTTGTGGATACCGTAAGTACTGGCTAACGGAATATCCAGGGAATGGACAGCAGTATCCTCCTCAGTCAACATCATAATCTACTGTGATTGCCATTATGACAATGCCAAGCGTGGTGCAGTATAGCAAAATACGATAAAGCCGATATTCAGTAGTGGACATTTTAAACAGCATTCATTTATTTATTGCACTATTATACAGCTCAACGACTCAACTCAAAAAAAACGAAACGTATAATGTCACAACGCGAGTATCGGTTCACAAATCCGGATATTGTACACTGATAAATCCGTCACAAACTTAATCCGGGCTTACTACATTGAGGCTACTTCTTCGTTTTTATATTTATTATTTAATTTATTTTAAAAGATTTCGCCTTTTTTTTCATAAAAGGTATAATTGGTAATCAGTATAATCTTTTTAGATGTAATTTGATTAAGTAGGACAAAATTTATTTTTTAAAGATTGGGTAGGAAATTTTTTATATTCTTATATTATTGGGTAAGTATACTATTTACATTACCAAAGAAAGACGTCATAGAAAGCGATAAATAATAAGTAGATAAACCTGACTGTTGGTTCTAGGACTTTTTGTGAAAGTGGATACCATAACTTACAGATGTAGTCTGCCATTAAAAAGTTGTTGAAGTTGACGATTTGATTTTTACAATTAGTTTGTCCTGTCGGTGAAGAAAAACATCGCAATACAATCATAACAAGCTAGTTGGGGATTTTTTAGATCTAATCTAGCTAGCTAAATGTACTTTAAAATTGGTCGCTCCCTATTTTCATGAGCAGTAGTCTAATTACGCACACTGCAGTGCCGCGCAGGGCTTTGTGTTTCAAAACTCTGGGTGACACTGTAATTGTTACGGTCTAGCGTTATGCTTTACCATCAAGCCAATGATCCGCTCGCCTCTTTATCCGATAGTATAAAAAATAATTATTATTACCAGGCTCGAATGTCACTTAGATGTATATAAAATATTATATTTCTACCACACAAGTATTACATAACCGCTGAGTACAACTTTTTTGTAACACGTTCAAATATTTGTAAAACCACGGTAAGCCCTTATACGTTACATAAATAAGTCACGTGTCATGTCACGTCAAGTGGACCGGTACACAAAACCGGACATTGTCCAGTGATCAATCCGACACTGGATTGGTAGAATAATGTTTAAAAATAAGATTTACGTGTTTTTAATCCGTTAAATTTTGTATATTTATGTGTAAATGATCCTGACAGTGCGTTTTTTATATAGGACTTGGTATTTTTTTTACGCAATTTGGTAACTGGACTATGTGGTCGTTTTTCTGATAGTGCGCTCGTTACCCTGAGACATTAGGTATTAATTTTCATACGCCCAGTATTGTCACTGATCTGTAGTTGGCCTTTTGTAACTTTTATTTATTAATTAAAGTCACAACTTTTAAAACCATTTAAGCTAGTTGTAGTGTGTTCGTCGTGGACTTTCCACGATCTGGAGAAATATTTATTTACATTTATTTATTTATTATATTTATTTATTTAAACTTAAAGCTATTTTTACAGATTATGCAATAGGCAAGATTTACATTTCATTTCCATAACATAAAACTCTTAGGGCTGCAGTTGTAAATTCAGAATAGTGGTCAAACCCACGGGGTGTTATCCTATTTACAGTTTATAAATATGTTTATAAGTATTTGCCCTATCCAATACTATATTAATTAAAGACTTACGTGCTTATATGCTCTACCTATTTATATAATAATATGGTAAGAGTCACGTGTCACTTGATGTCAGTCACGCGGCCTCTCGGAAAATCCGGTTAAAATTAACCCGGTTATTAGACACACTCGACCAACTAGAACTGGTCGAAAGTTGCACAGTGGTCTCTTTCAACTGCAAAATCAATGGAACTGCCGGTCTGATTCAAAAAATTATTTCACTGATAGGAAGCTACATTATCTCTGAGTGGTATAGGCTACATATTATTCTGATTCCACGCGTTCAAAGCCGCGGGCAGACGTTAGTATAATATATAATATCTTAAAATTGGTTCCTACTAAATGAAATTGAACATTATTAAAAAATCAGTAAATAATCGGATTCTCCCAAATTGCAAATTTAATTTTCCCGACGTCAGTACACGTCGAATACAAGTACCAATAAATTAAACTGTTCACTGATCTGACCCAAACGATCTTCATCCAGAAAATAATGAATATTTATTGCAGAATACTCCAGAGAGCTATTATTTCTATTTACTTTTAAATTCAGATAGGTACAGACATATTCTTGATTATTAAATCATTTCTTGACGGAGACATTTTAATTCAAATCTAATTATAGACTTTGTATTGAGTTACGAGTCGAGCAAATTTATATTATACTGTTGGGTAAAGAGACAATCGGGTCGTTTGCTTGATGGTAAGCATAATGCCACCCCATAACAATTGCAGTGTCACTCAGATCGTTGAACCTCAAAGGCCTGCCTGCTAAGCACTGCATTGCGCTCGTTGCCTTGAGAGCTTCTCATAAGCCTTTGGCACCAGCCTCTTATATGAGATCTGCGCCAATATGCATAAGGTGAGCGCTAGTTACTTGCCTAGTCGAGGTACAAGTGTTCTATTATGGTGTGTGTGGGATCCAATAATAATAAAGTTAATGTGACTGAATTTAGATTAATCATAGTTTATAAATTATATGCTTAACATTTCGTGGTTAACAAATGGGCACGTGATTCTTGAGGGAGGAAAAGGGACGACTAACGTCACGCCGCTCAGTATGCGATGACGCAACCATTATTGCAATACCCTGACACAACAAGCCCAGTAATTTCAAAGACTGCTTTGCTTATCAAACCGAATCACAGTAATGCTTGTTTGATAAGGTACTCGCTTAGTGATTAAGGTCACTCGCTGGTCTGAGTTGAAAGAGAGTTGAGTAGAACGATTCCTTATATAGAAGGGAAGGCAACGCGTTGACAATGTTTCTGGTATTGGAGACTCTATAACAAAATTATACCCTATCCTTCTTCCTGCCCTTGTCCCTTCTACATGCACAGTACGTATTTATATAGATAAGTACTACTTTTAGATAGATATTTTTTTATATAAAATATAAATGACTGCAATGTCAAATATCTCTATGTAAAACATACACAGTAATAGGGGTGAGCGTAACATATGACTGCAATTCGTTTTGATGGCCTCTCCTAAGTTGCAGTAGAGATGGCACACATGGCCCCGTTAGGGGGTATTCTAATGGCAGTCTATATTTCAGCTCTGTAAATGCTGACGTGGTTAAATTACATATTCTTTGAGGGGCATAATATCGCGTTTTTTAAACATGACATTTCATAGACTTGTTTTATGAATATCGTGTAAGGGTACATTTAATAGCATTTATTTATTTCAATTATATAAATATTACCAGATGGTAGAAGAACTAAGTCTTCCACGAGTGTCCACCTAGGAGGGTACCTACTACCGCTTTGTTCGGGAATTGTGCCGCCAAGCAGTATTATGCAATCATCAGTGTGTTCCAGTTTGAGCAAAGTAGTCGGTAAAATGACTGGACTTATGAGACTACACCTAATGTAACAGGGTAACAAGTGTCCTGCAGTGTCGCAAAGGCCTGCTTTGTGTTTCAAAGTTCTGAGTGGCGCTGCAATTGTTAGACGCTAGTGTTACGCTTATCATCAGGCAAACGACCAATTCTCGTTAGGCAATAGAAAAAAAAGACCTCCAAACTATAGAACCACAGAAAACCGAAAACAGTAGCACAACTAGTGCTCGCCCACTCTCGAAACCTTGTTAAGTTCATTGCTCTCCCCGCAATAGTTGTCCAATATATTTTTCCTCTAACCCCTATAACTATTACCCGGCGGTCGTCCTAATTAATTTCAACACCACTCGGGTTCCGCACAAAATATGAGTCGGCTTAGTGCCGGGCGCTTCCGCCGACGGAACCTTATTTGTCTGTTAACATTACGCTCTGTTCTGTTTTAGGGGTTTATGACACGTTGTAGTTTAGCTTTCGCACGGAAATATGTAGTAAGTACCCGTACTATAAAATGCGAAAGTGTTTCTTTTTTATGCTATTTGGTAACGAGACGAGCTGGTCGTTTGCCTGTGGGTAAGCATAACGCCGGCCCATAACAATTGCAGTGCCACTCAGAACTTTGAAACACAAAGGCCTGCGTGGCACTGCGGTGCGCTCGTTACCCTGAGACATTAGGTATTAAGTCTGATAAGCCCAGTAATTTCACTGGCTACTCTGCTCATCAAACCGGAACACAGTAATACTTGCACATTACTGCTTGGCGGCAGACTCGACGAGCAAAGCGGTGGTAACAACCCAGACGGACACTCGCAGAAGAGTTAGTCCTACCACTAACCCGTTTGTATGTTTATTGTTCAGTTGGTTTGTCCTTTTTTCACGCAGCAACAGAACAACGGATCGACGTAATTTTAAGTATAGATTAGATTAGATGGATTTACGGACCGGAGAGTAACATAGGCTACTTTTTATACCCGAAAAATGCACGGTTCTTTTGGGAACGCGGGTGAAACCGTAGACAGAAGCTAGTTTTGTAATCATTTCGGCTGCTTACGCAGCAACGGAGCAACGGATGGACATGATTTTTAGCATAGATATAGTTTAGGGACCGGAGAGTAACATAGGCTACTATTTATCCCCGAAAAATGCACGGATCCTGTGGGAACGCGGGTGAAAGCGTGGACCGAAGCTAGTTTTGTAATAATTTCGGCTGCTTACGCAGCAACGGAGCAACGGATCGACATGGTTTTAGCATAGATATAGTTTATGAACCGGAGAGTAACATAGGCTACTATTTATCCCCGAAAAATGCACGGATCCTTTGGGAACGTGGGTGAAAGAGTGGACAGAAGCTAGTTTTGTAATAATTTCGGCCGCAGATCTGTAGGTTGTTGGTTCGAATCCTACAAATGAGCTTGATCTTGTGGTGAAGGGAAACATCTCGATGAAACCAGAACTTGGTGGTAGATGACTATTGTCAGACGGTGGAAAAAGAGTGTAAGGCCCAATTCTACTAAAACGGCTCCGTAGCTAAGTTAGTAGTAACTCTGCCTGCAAAGCGAGGGGTCCCGGGTTCGATTCCCGGCCGGGGGAGATTTTGTGTAAGCATAAAGTTTGTTCTCGGGTCTTGGATGTGTATTTATGTGTGTCCATGACACCTGCGATACAGGGAATCCTAGTGCGGGGGTTATGCGTGTGTAAGCGTTTATTTATTATTATTATTGAAAAACAAAATGGTTTCGTACCTTCGGTATTTTATAGCACAATCATTTTTCTATAGTCGCATATGACAATGGCGAATAACAATAAAACGTTATTAATTTTCGTATGCACTTTATTAAAGTGATCAGTTGAATGGGGAGCCACAGGCAAAGCTAATCTCAGATGGCGCCATCATCGCTGGTGCTTGTCATTGATGTTTACTTTGAGGGTTATTGAATTAAACTATAACCAGTGAACATGCTCGCGTCTTAAAAATCATTAGATTCGAAATGGTCACAACATAACCTACAATAATAGGTTTCCAATAATTTTTGATGAGCAATGCTTTGATCCACAGTTTTTTCTTGTCAGAAGGAAAAGGTTAGTACCATTATTTGCACGCGTTACAAAAATCATTAGACTTGAAATGGTCACTACATAACCTAGAAGAATAATTGGTTTCCAATAATTTTTGATGAGCAATGCTTTGATCCACAGTTTCCGTTTTTTCTTGTCAGAAGGGAAAGGTGTACTTTTTTTTTTTTATTGAATTGCACTTTACAGAGCCATCCATACTTTATTGCAAAGAGGATTTTTTGTTTACTTACTAAAATTGTATAATGAAGATTCATAGTGAAACAACACTAGGGATAATGCGCCACCTAGCGGTCCCTTTTATTATTTTAGACAGACAGATGAGGACTAAAATGCTTTACCATGCCAAGATTGTATATGTATATACGACAGGCGACATCACTAACTCTAAGAAATTTTAAGATAATGTTCTCTAACATTAAATTCATTGTACTAACGATTTTGTTCAGCAATAAAAACACCTATCTAAACGGCCTGAAATGTCAAAGGTGAATATTTCGATTGGAAACCCCGCCGTGGGTCATAAATAAGCCATTAGCCCTAATCCTCAGTAATTAGTACTTATGGCCGTGTCCAGAGCGCATGTACCTGTGCAATTAGAAACCACGGCGTAATTGAGATATGGGCCTGCGATTTGATGATGAGCGTCAGCGTGAGCGGGAGCGGATAACGTATTTATCCGCTGCCTTTTTTTACTATTAATAGTTTTTACTACTATATTACAAATCTGTGGTTTTTACCATTTAAAATTTCCCGTTATTCTACGCTTTAAAATCCTTTTACATAAGTAAAAATATTATATTAAATTATTATTATTTTATTTAATTAAGATTAAATAATAATTGAGCGACTCAAGCGGCGCAAATATGCTAACCTCGGGAGCGGTTACATATTTGAGCCGTTTGGTGTTGAAACATTGGGTCCGTGGGGGCCGGGAGCTCATAATATTTTCAAAATTTTGTCAGGGCGTTTGATTGATGCGACGCGTAACCAAAATGCTAGTCACTATTTGGCTCAACGGATCAGCATTGCGGTTCAACGACGCAATGCCGCCAGCATGCTGGGTACGCTTCCAACTGGTAGTGGGCTAGAACATTTGGATTATCTATAGGCCTACTAGGGCTTGTAGATTATCCAACTGTTTTTGTAGCTAGCTAGGTTAGATGTAGTGTTTATTTATGTATTAGCTAGTTAATAAAGGCATTTAGCCCATTAAAAAATTAAGATTAAATATTTTATATTATAAATGCGAAATTTTGTGTGTGTGTGTGAATGTTTGTTACCACGTATGTCCGTAACGACTAAAGAAATTTTGATGAAATTTGGAATGTAGATATTTTATGTTTTGGAATAACACATCCGTACTTCCATACTTATTGATATACTTATACTTATTGATATGTTCCATACCTACTTATAGGCTTTTGAATTGTAATGTAAAGTTAGGACACCACTCTCTCTTAGCCGCATATAATATCTTGTAATAACTTTTTGTCGCGAATCTCATGACCAAGTCCAAAGCGCAGAGGTGTTTGACCGCAGCGCGATGTGTCCATCACAACTTAGGTATATGTCGGACTGTGGTTTTGGATCCCGAGGTCCGAGTTACCTGTGGGCTTGGACACGTTTAATTCTTTAGTATAACACCCTAAGTTCACATAAATAAACCTTTACCTTAACTAAGATTCTCACTAGCTAGGGAATCACAAGTTCCTGATTCTTAGCTCTGATAGGAACGCGTATCCACAACACCCAAACATAGAAAAAATAATTGTACCTTTTTTGTGCGCCAATGTTTGTCTCGTAATAGCTGATCGCCATGAGGTATCGGCTGAACAGTGCTTACCCATCTCCCGTGGGTTTCAGAAGAGCCAGCTTAGGGAATATCCGCAGGGAACTCCTCTTAAGAATTCTCCGCTTAGGGATGCTCCTCGGTCAACATCGTAATCTACTGCGATCACCAAGAACTTCCAAGCGTGGTGTATCATGTCACTATGATTTTCTTCGCCGCTTCACAGCGAGTGTGGTAAATCCGCACGTAAAAGTCATTGGTGCGAGCTGGAATTCGAACTCTGGATTGTAATTTGTAATTGTCTAGATTAAAATTCGCACAAGTTCTCGCTCGGCTATTTTTGCTTATTTTAGAACTCTCTTATACCCGTGGTCAGCGATAAATTGGATTTCATTCATATAGAAATGATTGAGAGTTATGTGATTTCATAGTTGAAGGTAATAAGAGTGGCTTAATTAGATTATCTTTCTTATTAATAAGATTTTGTTTTCTTTTTCGCGAGTTCTCCACGGTTCAACTAAACTACTCAAATGTGGCCATATTTGACTACATTGTCGCTTAATATCAGGCGAGGTAGTAGTCAAACGCTAATCTACGAAGTGTAAAAAATGTTTTTTTCAATAAACCTAAACTATAAACCTATACTTTTATAGGTTATACTTATTTCGTTCTATGTATAGGCTTCATCATCAGCCGGAAGACGTCCACAGCTGAATATAGGCCTCCCCTATAGAACGCCACTTGGACGCCTCTTGCATCCAACGGTGCCCCGCGGTTTTGACAAGGTCATCGTTCCACCTAGTGGGGGGCCGTCCTACACTACGTCTTCCAGTTCGTGGTCGCCACTCGAGAACCTTTCTTCCTCATCGGTTATCGGTTCTGCCAGCGATGTGGCCTGCCCATTGCCTTTTCAACCTGCTAACTTTAAGAGCTATGTCACTGACTGTCGTTCTCCTGCGGATTTCCTCGTTTCGGATTTTATCACGCAGGGAAACCCCGAGCCCTCTCCATAGCTCTATATAGGCTTATCTCAGTAGAAAAATGTAACCCGCAATTCGCTATAGAAGTCAAGTCGGTCCTAGCAATTATACTACAAGGGCCATTGATATGAACTATTCATATCTACAGACACATTAACACCAAATATCACGCCACCTACGCGATCAACCCTTTGGTTTAAGTTTAATTGTACTGCCAATTACGGACTCGCCTCAACATCCCACCTTCATCTCCATCAACCAAACTGTCGCCCGCCCGCGTTCCTCGGTCATATATGACCCACCTTTCAATTATCCCAGTAATAATAAACTTAATGATTCAACCGCACAGTACAAAGACAGTGTCCGGAGTTAGTACAGTTGAACGTGAGTTTCTCAATCATAAGTGTTTTTTATACTATTTGATAACGAGACGAGCCGGTCGTTTGCCTGATGATAAGCATAACCCGGGATCATAACAATTGCAGTGCCTCTCAGAACTTTGAAAGGCAAAGGCTTGCGCGCCACTGCAGTGCGCTCGTTACCCTGAGACATTAGGTACACCAACACTATGATACGCCTAAATCGGATTCCTAAATATTTAGGAATTGCTTAGGGCAAAGAAACGTTTAACCAACCTTTAGGAGTATTCTAACGATTTATACTTAGGACTTTGCTTACAATAAGAGTTATAAGTCCAGTAATTTCACTGACTACTAGATTACTGATCTTTCGCACTTGGAAACAAATTATTATATTAGTGAAACTAAATGAAACAAAAAAAAAAGTTGAAAATTAGTTTGTTTTTATCCAAATATAATTATAATTATATCCCATATTATTTCTAAGTGACTGCTACGTCTTCCGAATTGAAGCCCAAAGTAGTCCCGACTTAACCATGCACCAGAGATCATACAATGTAAGTGACGTAACCCATAGCACTGTCAAACTATTTTTCTGTGCCACCCCCTCGCCGCGGGACGTATGCCGGCACATTCCATTCCTGATTACGAGCGTGCCTAGTAATGACAGAACCTCCACTGATGACCAGAACCTCTGTCCCTTGAATTGTTGCGGCTCAAATACTTTTGTGTATGTTATTAAGCTATCTCTGAGGTTTAACGGCGTGTAGAAAAGATTATGGCAGGCATTAACTGTAATGAAAATGGAGGTCGTGCTTTTTTATGAATATTAGGTAATTTAAGCGGTTGAATGTGTTACGGTTTTCGGGGTTTGCGTTCGGATTTGAAAGATGCGGGTGTGAAGTGGTGATCGCTTTTTGGAGAGCAGCTGTTACGTTAAGTAAGCTACTTTGTATAAAATTTTCTTTTAATTAATGAATGCGATTTTTTTATGCGTTGATGTCTACTGTATGTTGAGGTCGCGCTGAATGCGTTGATCGCAGCAAACTAGGAAAATAATTTCGCTGGTTGATCGTCTGAATCAACACAGGGAATTGTAGTACAGGGTAAGACGCGTGTAAGCGAATAATTTTATTGAAAATCAATTCGATACAAATAAATAAAATGTAAGTGTCTTTTATAATATCAAAATAACAGCTTTTTACCAAATGCATATGAAAGTATATACTATGTATATAACAAAACAACCATTTTTAGGTTTTCTGTCTGTCTGTCTGTTTGTTCCGGGTAATCTCCCAAACGGCTGGACCAATTTTCACGGGACTTTCAATGGCAGATAGCTGATGTTATAAGGAGTAACTTAGGCTACTTTTATTTTAGAAAAAGAATTAGAGTTCCGTGCAAAAAAAATAAAAACCATGAAATCCAATATCTCCGCGCGGGTGAAACCGCGGGCTGCACCTAGTTATTTAGAAAGGACTATCAATAATTATTTATAAAGGACTATTAATAAGATAAAAAATCAAATATTTAACATTCTAAACTAGAATAAAATAGGTGATAGACAGTCTTATGTAGTA
Organism: Crocallis elinguaria; assembly: GCA_907269065.1. Lineage (NCBI taxonomy): Eukaryota > Metazoa > Arthropoda > Insecta > Lepidoptera > Geometridae > Crocallis > Crocallis elinguaria. The sequence continues at coordinate 10,834,491 of OU026076.1, forward strand.
CGCAGTGATCTCATCCACACTTGTGGTCAAAATCTGATAATATACTCAGAACTAATTTATAACATTTTGGTGAGTAAATACTCTTAAATAACTTAAATAACAATACCCTTGACCTACAAGTAATCTAGTTAAGATACACCCTTATACCTAAGGGTTGTTGATTAAATCGTGTGTGAAAGTTAAAGGCTGTTTGATGTTGTTTAAATAAGGTCAAGAATTTCGGTCGCCTGGCCGTGGCTAGACCTAAATAGCTATTTTGTAAATGTGTACCTATGGTTGTGGATTTGATAGAAGCAATAACAGACGAAAAGTGCCTTTATGTAGTATAATAGTAATAGCCAGTGATATTAGTAGCCAGTGAAATAACTGGGCTTATGAGACTTAATACCTAATGTCACAGGGTAACGAGCGCACTGCAGTGCCACGCAGGCCTTTCTGTTTCAAAGTTATTAGTAGCACTGCAATTGTTATGGACCGGCGTTATGGTTACCATCAGGCAAATGCCAAGCTCGTCTCGTTATGAAATAGCATTAAAAAAAGATGATTATAAGAAAACTGACTTAATTTCTGTACTTATTGAAAAGTATCGTAGTTAAAAAAACAATGGCACATCAAAAACCTCAACCCCAAAACTTGTGCTCGATCGAAGCAATTTATATTTGCTACACTTCCGTAAAATACAGAGAAAGCTTTGTGAAAAAGTATAACTGGATTAAATTAAAACTCATCATAATTATGTTTAGAGACTAAGCAAATTATGTCAAAAGGAAATTCTCTTCCTTCATTAATACGCAGGTAATTAATTACTACGTTGAATCGCAAGATACTTTAATAGACTCGTAATATGTCAAGTGGGATACGAGAATATCTCAAGGTTTTCTGGAGTAGGCACAAAACATAAGCTATTTGTTGGAAGCTTTCGCAAAACGCTTATTATAGCTGAGCTTTATAATAATTTATTTATTTACTCAAATCACTTCATCTTAAACTATACAATATTTTTAATACTTACTGTTTGATAACGAAGCGAGTTGGTCGTTTCCCTGATGGCAAGCATAACGCCGGCCCATAACAATTGCAGTGCTACTCAGAAAATTGAAACACAAAGGCCTGAGGGGCACTGCGCAGTGCGCTCAATATAATTGGCTACTCAGGTCATCAAACCGGAAAACAGTAATGCATGCGTAATACTGCTTCTTGGCAGACTTCATGAGGAAAGCGGTGGTACCAACTCAGACACTCGCAGAAGAGTTAGTCCTACCACCTAATGAATATTTTTACAAACTAGCGGTATTTTACCCGCGGCTTCGCACGTCCATTTCAATTGTATTTATTTGTATGTATAGAGTAAGGAAAAGTTTCTTTATGGACATCTAAAGACCCTTGAAATGCAAAGACACGACACAAGTACTATATAGACAGACAGTGTTTCTAGAAAAAATATAAGGATAAAGGATAAGAATTAAAATAATCACCATAAACTTAAAAAAATAAACAAATATTTTGTCTTTAAGGAGTGTCCAACCCTCTAACTCATTTCTGCTGTTACATTTCCAATCATTTTAGACGTTTATATTTAGACACTGTCTAGCTAAATAGGCGTTTATAAGTTGTTTTTTTATAACATGGATAGTGTCCAAAAATTCAGCTCAATAGGTTGGGGGCACTGGTTTTAAAACAGCTGCCAGATAATATGTCCCACATAAGAGGAGAAGTTAAAAAAAAGCTTGTAAAAGACCCTTTACGACAAAAATAGCACCGTAAGACACTCTAATGCTTGCATTTTAGACCATACGTTTTATGCGTTTTCCTTATTTATGAGAAATAACATGCGTTGAAGGGAAAACACAGCAGCCCAGGGAGAAACACTACTGACAAGACACACGGTAATATTTCCTGGTCGGATGTAACTGACGCTGTGATTGGTGAGAGCTGAGACGTAGGATCACGCTCGGTTGATATTATACAGGATGAGTTGAAAAATGTGTGCATACTCAAAGATATGATAACTCATGGTCTCATGTAACGTATAGTAAAAATAAACAACAATAAAGTAACGGCAACCTTAACGAAATCCAATAAGATTTGGGATGTGGACATTAATTTTAAATTTAGCCTTAACAAAAATTACAGAGTATTGAAGTGTAAGCGCAGAGAAGGTTCGTTAACAACGGCATCAAGACGAGATTAGTGATTCTCGGATAGCAGCAATTACTCGCAGACGTTGTAAATGTTATTGATGGTGCCTCCTGTATGTACACTGCTTGTTGTACATCGCTTGTCCGCTTTGTAATGCCATCGTTATTAAGATAAAATACTACGTGTTGTTAATATATTCGCATTAAGCTTACTCATATTATACTTAAAATTACTGCTAGCCATTCATTACTGTCACATACTTCGCAATAAGGTAAACAATCCGATTGTGCTGGATGCACTCGCGCTATTTGTCCCCAATAACTATACCCGTGCCGGGCGTCGTCAGCATCAGTTGTTCGCTTGTCCCGCGCCTCGAACTCAGCACGCTGGTAACGCTCCTACTTCGCGAGCGTTATCACTATTGAACTCTTTTACGCATGAGATCCAACAGGTTGATTTGTTTGCTGATAATATGCTTACCATTGTTACTAGCTTAAAATTATATTTAAGTTTTAATCTAAGGTAGTTCGTGTTTTGGTGTAAACTGTAAGCTTACTATCTATCTAAATAAATAAATGTAATATTGATCGAACTTCGCAAGTTCGTTTGATCACATGGTATATATTTATTTACTACAAGCTGCGACCCGCGGTTTTTGCCTCGTGATAATCCTACAGAAACCGTGCATTTGTACGAAAATAGGGTTGCCTATCACTCTCCGGCCCATAAACTATCTCTATGCAAGATATTACGTTGATCCGTTACTGCGTTCTTATGTGAAAGAAGGACAAACCAAAAAATATACTTTCGCATACGTATAGTATTAATGTTATAAAGATCACCTCTTTAAAAATACTTTTTTAAAACTTATTAAAACTTTAAAATACAAGTCGATGTAACAAACGTTACAAAAATGGAAAACACGGCTGCCATAGTCAGTGTCACTCGGTAACTCGGATTCTAAAGATACCCTACACATCTAAATCTGTTAGGCATTTAAAAGTTATGGTGGAATAAAGAAACTCACATACATACAAACATGAACCGTAAAAATATTACACTCCTTTTTTGTAAAGCAGTTTTTTGCAGTCGTAAAATATTAGACTTCCCCTTTTTGGACGTAATATCAGTCATATTATATTCGTTTAAAATGTAGTGTACATGCCACCTGGGATACACTTATAGAAAGACCGCTAAAAACAGAAAGGAAGGGCCTTTTGGCCTTACCGTAATCGGTAAAAAAAGTCCATACATGCCTAAACAAAAATATGTTCTATACTCATTTCTCAAGCGACCAAATTGAATGAACCGCGCAACACCGCGACCAAATCGCGCAAAACTCCGAGTAAAAATAAATTTAATCTGCAGTTAAGTTTTATATCCACGCTTTTGTGGGTAATTAACCATCCCGGCCTTGGCACCGTTGGCAATTGGCACAATGAGGTGTTTTTATGGCACTCGTAAAGTAAAACATCTTGGAGTGTTTCATTTAGTCATTTCTGACGTCGTCAAACTTATTTTGTAGAATCTGTTTTGAAGTAAATATAAACACTTTAAAATGTCACAGGGCATAGGCTCAGACAAATAGACGAAAGCTGAAGTGTAATTAAATTCATTCTAATTTATTTATCGACAGCCATGGCTAAATTTGTATTAAAACCTGCCTGTGATGTCGAAAGCCCGGGTACAATCCCCAGCCGTGGAAAACAGCGTGGTAAACGTAAAGTTTGTTCTCGGGTCATGGGCATCTACTGTGTGTGTCCATGCCATGCAGGTGACATGAATACACACACAGGGAATCCTAGCGCAGGGGTATGAAGTGTGGAAAAAATGAATCAAATAACATCGTAACATTGCAGCGACTATTCCAAAAGAATAAAAACTATCATGGTAGGTATCAAGTACAATCGGCAAAGCGGTATACTCGTAGTACCGATTTTTTCGCGCTCGCTTCGCTTACTTCGCAAAAGGCAAATCCGGATTATACTGGATCTGGAGAGAAGAGCCAGCACCAATATAGTGGCCGATTTGCTAAATAAACACAATGGACTAGGTTTAGGGGCAGATCGGGGCAGAAAGGCAGCAATAATGGATTTTTGTACATGTAGATGATAAGTACTTGTAATCATACAACACAATACCTAAATACTATTATTAAATAAGTTGAAAGAAAGAATTAAGACATTTGTGCCGGAGAACTGTACACCAAATTATAACAAGTGACAAAAAAATAACACTTGTTATCATAACTACCCTAATAAGTACATTTAATATTATTTGCCCAATATTATGGTGTCGTGTAGAGTCTCGGAAAAGGTCCAAGCTCAGCTAAATGCCACGGACACACCCACGGCGCTGATTTTCAGCCTTTTTCTTTTTTTATGATATATCATAACGAGACGAGCTGGTCGTTTGCCTGATGGTAAGCGTGCCACTCAAAGCTGTGGAACACAAAGGCCTGCGCGGCACTGCAGTGCGCTCGCTACCCTGAGACATTAGGTATTAAGTCTCATAAGCCCAATCATTTCACTGGCTACTCTGCTCATCAAACCGGCTCTTATTAGTAAACAGTGTCGAACGATGGTTTAGTTCTAAGTTTTGTCTTTGTTGTTCTTTGACAATTTTCAACTGAATTGAAAGAGAGCTATATATGTTTGTATATGAGGGCTTTAAAACGAAGCAAAGGTCTGTCCATATTCCTTTCACCGTTACGTTCTACCACCTCCCATTCCCACGTACTAATACTGGAGCAAGCGAAACGTGTTTAGACTAAGCCGACTCAGTAATTGGCAGCATGACCAATTGAAATCTCTTCGGGTTTTTAGCGGATTTGTTCGCCGTTTTGTCGGCAAAGCGGATTCGTAGCATGAAGTGGTTTCATTTGCACATTTGATACTCTTTTGCACTTGATGGCGAGCACAGAGGGTATTGAACAGTTTCTGTATTAGTACAGTGATTATTTAACCGTTTTAAGGCGTATAAGTATAGCAGGAAAATAGCGTCACCTAAAAGGTTTTTTTTTTGTAAAATTAAGCGAGTTTCTGGCACCAGGAATTATTCATCATATCACTGATAGTCTTGTGCAAAGCTTTTAAAAAATTATCACTCGATCAAAAAAAAATTACACAATTACCTCTCAGAGAGAGAGAGTATGTGCCATAATCCACCACCCGAGCCCAGTGCAGCTTGGTGGATGTTGCGTGTTGAAACACAAAGGGCTGCGTGCCACTGCATTGCGTTCTTTACAATGAGAAATTATATACCTACGTATCAAGTCTCATAAACACAGTAATTGCACTAATTATTTTCCTCATCAAACCAGAACACTAATGCTTGCAGATTACTGCTTGGCGGCAGATTAAACAAGCAAAGTGGTGGTAGCCACCCTGACGGACAAACGCAAAGCGAAAGTACAATTTTATGGTGGAGCGTATAACTCAAATTAGGTTTAGGTTCCTCTATCCAATTATTAAAGGTATTTTTCACTAAAATAATTTACACACTCAAGTTTTGCGTGGCCGAAACATAGCCGAATTGGGACGAAACATGGCCGAATTAGTTAAAACGACGCCGTGAAATGGCCTCATTACGCGGCCATTAATTAATATGTAGGTATTTTATAAGCCTGGTGATGATAGTATGCGAAAATTTGAGGCAGATTTATAAATTTATAGTTTGTTTGCTAAACAAGTATTTACAGCACACAAGATAATTAAAATAAATTACGAGCCTATTTACCATAGTTACATGAAGGTCGGGCGTTGGGGGTCACCATGCTAGAACTGAAAAGACCTGCTCCCGAAACACACATGGTTGGCGCCAAGTAATTTCACAGGCTACTTTGCTCATCAAACCAAAGAAAGTAATACTTGCACATTACTGCTTGGTGGCAGACTTCACGAGCCAAGCGGTGATACCAACCAAGATGGACACTCGCAGAAGAATCGCAGAATCTTTATCTACGAAGATTTAATCCTAGCGTGCCTATTTAAAATTCAACAATTTCAAAATTCCTTCTCTCGATGCAAGTTTGTTTCATTTGGGTGCACACTGCACATGTGGCTCAAAGAAACTATAAATCCGACAGCGTTCGTCTTCAATTTAGGGATGTGAATACATAACTTTGAGTCGCAAGGCATAAGAGTTTTCAGGAAAACCTAAGCGTACTTTATATTTATACTATAAAAAAGTACGCACAACGAGCTATGGAGAGGGTTATGTTCGGGGTTTATCTGAGTGATAAAATCAGAATGAGGAGGCACAGGAGATCGAAAGTTGATGAGTTGAACCGATAAGTTCCAGTATCCACCATCTAGCTCCATCATCAGTTTAGCCCCATGATACTGAATTATTATCAAAATATTGTTATCCAAACTACTGTAACGTAACGTTACCTCACGTTTATTTAGATATAGTTATAGCACTCTTATTACATAATTTAAAACTTAAAATATTACATAAATGATACTTATATTATATTATAAAAAATATTTACTAAATTAAATTCGTTATAAAATATTAAAAAAAAAAACCTTCAACGTACACACAGACGGAGCGATAGTTTCATATAGGTATAAATTCACAGCTGAGTCTTTTGTTTTCGCGCTCGGTCAATGACCGGCCGCGGCCGCCCCTCCCGGCACACCGGCAGCGGGCTCAGACCTCAATGAGCTTGGAAGCGAACGCACGTCTGTTTGTTGCGCCAGCGCTTATGAATTTTAAAGATTTTACGAGTACTATACTACCTATATTTCATTATCCAAGAACTGAAGGATATTATTTAAGTGTTTCGTGTTCCCAAACTGGGTAAGTTGTGCATTAATCTCTCGATATTTTTTGTAGAATGTAACCGTTACAGTTTGAAAGGTGACGGACAGTTTTTAAACCAGCTTATAGTACTTTAGCAATGTTAGTATGTACTTTACTATATTAATTGTGCAAAGTGATGATCTCGTAATCTAGTACATAGTTATTATTATAAATATTTGTAGATTTGTTTTGTAGTCGATATCTAGCCTAGCATCTGTTACCGTTTCTGCTTTCTTGACCTATCCTGACCGCCCTGATATCTTTCTGCCTCGCAAAAGTAATGTAGTAGGTAATAATAGTCTGGTTTACTTTACGCTCTTCCAGCGTCTCCCTGTACGGCGTGTATCCTAGCAGCGTCCTAATACGGCTTTGTATTACGCGTTCCAGGAACACCTTATAGAATAAAAACCGAAGAAGCTAATAGAACCCCTGTGCCACTGTCGACCGCAGCGGTTCCGAGTGCACCCAGCTGATACATGATACCTGACTAGCATAACTAGGACCCGGAACTACAACCAGGAAGATCGCAAGGAGAGTGCGGTAATCTGGACCAACTTAAAGTGCGCGTGAACCCTAGGCCGACCTCACGACCCTATTCTATTAAATTGCTTTGCTATTTTATTTATTTCTTTTCTTTTCTTTCTTTTTTTTTGTTCCCGCTCTTCCAGCGGTGACAATGGCGCCCATATACGTGGTCTAAGGTCATGCTCTGCACTTTATTTTGTGTTACTTATATGTTAGTTTTGCTGTGGTGACGGTTTTCTTGGTGTGTTGTTTTTGTAAAGACGTTACAAATTAGTCAACAACTTGTGTGCCAAAAATACATTATAGTTTTCTGTTAATGATATTATTAGCATTTTAATGAAATTTAATTATAGTTAGCATAATTAAAATTGTATTCAAATAACAGTCCAATATTGATGGAGTGTCTTGGCACATAAGTTGAAGACGGGTATGATATTGCACTATTAGTTTCACCTGACTTCACTTGTTTTTTTTACTTTTATGGTGATTGTTTTTTCTTTCTTTTTCTACTGTTATTTATTATTGCATTTGTAGCGTTCTGTAGCAAAAGTTGATTATTTGTAACAGAACGGAGTTTGCTTTGGCTATTTTTTTTAAAATTAATTATTGTATTTATTTTGTTTTTTCACTTCGAACGATTTTTGCACAACATACCCAAGTATACCTAAGGTATCCTAGATACCTTTTCGTTAAAATGTCTTTTCCTATTAAATACTTACTTCTTCAAAAATCGGAATTAAGCTATGAAGTGGCTATTCGGGGTGAAACTCCGTCAGATAATGTTGAGGGATTGAGGCGACAGGTCACAAAATTGACACAGCTGTATCCTGCTGATGAAATTCTCGATTCTGTCTTTGAATTTTCTGATGATTCTATTGGGTGCAATAAATTATTGGATAAAATTAAAGTAAACTTGGAATCTCTTATGGCTAGTTATAATGAATCGCTTTTCAACAGAACTGGGTCTTGGTTGAATCATTTATATTATCGAATTCAAAGAATAGAGAAGCCAGATGCTTCTGAAGACTCCGCCTTACTATTAAAATTTCAGAGGTGTTTTGATAGCTACAATGCAATTTTATTAGGATTTTCTAAAAGTAATACTTGTCAATCTAAAGCTTCAGCTTCTGCGACCGAAGAAGATTATGTAGTTGTAGACAAACCAAATCTTTCTGGTTTAAATATTTCAGTTACATGTGATCGCGGGGTTAATAGCGACTTATCTAAAATTAAATACGACGGAAAATCGTGTGTCCGCGCCTTTATTCAGAAGTTAGAAGAATTTAGAATATCTAAGAATATTTCTGAAAGTAAGATGTTGCTTTCTGCCGTTGACTTGTTTAGCGGTGATGCCCTACACTGGTATCGTAGCGTCAAAGACCAGGTAGTTGATTGGCCGGCTTTAATTTCCCATCTTAAAGACGATTTTGACGTCCCAGACTATGATTATCGCATGTTGTCTGAAATACGGGATCGAACTCAAGGAGATGATGAAAGCATTACCATTTACATATCTATAATGGAGGGTATGTTTTCTCGGCTGAGTAAATCTATGTCTAGTGAAGATAAGCTTGATATTATAATTCACAACATACGACCTTGCTATTCAACTATTATTGCTGCTAGTCCTAATATAAGTAATATAGAAGAATTACGTACTGTTTGCAAGAATTATGAACGCATTAAAGTCCGTTCAGATAATTACAAAGAGCCCCCATCATTTAATTCTAAATTGTTGGCACCTGAATTCTGTTATCAATCGCAAAAGCGTAAGGAACAGAATAAGTTCTTTTACGGTCACTACAATAGCACGAATCAATCAAAGCCGTTTAAAAATGAGACTCAAATGAAATCAACGGATTTTAAAATGTCTGAAATTTCTGAAATTTCCACTCCTTATTGTTTACGGTGTCGTGTTAACACACATCACATGAAGGATTGTACGGCTGAACGAACTATTTTCTGTTTTGGATGTGGTGAAAAGGGTGTTCGCAAACCTGACTGCCCAAAATGTAAAAAACCACAAAGTCTCAGTCCAAATTCAAAAAACTAGATTCTGAAAATTGCAGGAATTCAACCGATCATTCTGATAGCTCGGAGTGGAATGATTGGTTGTTGTTTCTTAAAAAGTTCTTTTCTTCTTGTTCTAATTCTGTTTCTGCAATTTTCAATTCTAGGCCGAGAGAGGATCCCCGTCCATATGTCAAAATAGGAATTAGTAACGATTTAAATATGTATGGTTTGCTTGATTCTGGTTCTGCTGTGACTATTTTAGGCAACAACTCTCATAAGTGCTTACTTCAGTATGATCTAACACTATTTACTGACAGCCAAATAACTGTTACTGCTGCAGGAGGCCAGAAAATAACTTCTATAGGGTACATTCTGTTGCCAGTAACTTTTGAAGATAGTTTTTCTATAATTAAGGCTCATGCTATCCCGGATATCGAAACCACATTGATTTTAGGTGTCGACTTCTGGAATATTTTCAATATTTGCCCAAAATATTTAACTACGGAAGAAAATTTATTTGATAGCGATCCTGGTTTGTCTGAAATATCGAAATCTTCCGATATTCATTTGCATGCTTATGAAAACCTCGATGATCATCAAAAACTAATTGCTGATGACGTCGTCAAGAAGTACTGCAGTATTTCTTTTACTGAGAAGGGCTTGGGCAGAACGCATTTGATAAAGCATCGCATAAATACTGGTGATGCTGAACCAATTAGACAGCGTTACTACCGAATGTCCCCAGAGAAACAGAGAATCATCACGGAACAGGTTGATGAAATGCTTTCCTTAGATGTCATCGAACCTTGTGAAAGTCCGTGGTCTTCTCCTGTCTTGGTTGTCGGCAAGAAGGATGGAAATCCTCGCTTCTGCTTGGATAGTCGTAAACTGAACTCAGTCACGAAAAAGGATGCGTATAGCTTGCCATACGTCTCTGAAATCCTAGATAACCTAAAAGATGCTAGATTCTTGTCTAGCATCGATTTATCTAAGGCCTTTTGGCAGATTATGATTGACGAACCAGACCGGGAGAAGACTGCATTTTATGTTCCCGGACGAGGCACTTTTATGTTCAAGTCAACTGCTTTTGGACTTACTAATGCTCCAGCCACACAGCAAAGGTTAGTAGACCTTCTCTTTGGCCCCGAATTTGAGTGTAAAGTGTTTGCCTATCTTGACGATGTAATAATAATAAGTAAAAGTTTTGAAGAACACGTGTCGCTTCTCCTACGAGTTCTTGAAAAACTGCGTCTTGCAAATCTTACAATCAATCTAGAGAAGAGTCATTTTTTCCGGAGCAGGCTTCGATATCTAGGTTACGTTGTTGACGCTCAGGGCTTACGAACTGACCCTGACAAGGTTAAGGTTATACTGGATTACCCTACTCCTTCTAACAAGAAAGACGTGAAACGTTTCCTTGGAACTGCTTCTTGGTACCGGCGTTTCATACCTCAGTTCAGTACAATCGCAGGTCCCTTAAATAAGCTCACTTCAACAAAGAAAAGCTCTCCACCATTCCAATGGACCCCTGAAGCTGAAAAGGCTTTTCTCGAGCTAAAATCTCGTCTTGTGCAAGCGCCTGTATTGGCATGTCCCAACTTTGACTTCCCATTCGAGGTACACACTGACGCCAGTAGCTTTGGTGTCGGTGCAATGCTCGTGCAAACAATTGATGATGCAGAACACCCAATTGCATACATGAGTCGTTCGCTGACTAAGCCGGAGCAAAATTACAGCACTACTGAGAGAGAGGCTCTTGCTGTAATAACCGCTCTGGAGCACTGGCGTTGTTACCTCGAAAATGGTAAAACTTTTAAAGTTTTTACCGACCATTCTGCTTTAAAATGGTTTATGTCCCTTTCGAATCCAACTGGTCGACTGGCAAGATGGGGTCTTAGACTTTCCTCCTTCAACTTCGAGATTGAACACCGTCGTGGGAAGGACATGGTCGTCCCTGACGCCCTTTCAAGATGTGTTCACGTGAATGCCCTCGTTAATAGTGGTTCCCCTATTGCTTCTCCCCCTGCTACTCAAGACACCTGGTACCTTAACATTTTCAATGGTTGTCAAGAATCGCCTATCAGTTTTCCAAATTATAGGGTTGAAAACGGTTGTTTGTTTAGGTATATGAAAAACAAAAACGTTCTAACCTCAGAGTTTGATTGGAAGGAGGTGATTCCGGAAGAGCAACGAGAGCAGACTCTTTTTCAATGTCACTCAGAGCCTACAGCTGGACATTTCGGCGTGTTCAAAACATACAAGCGTTTGGCACTTCGTTACTACTGGTCTGGCATGTATTCTGATGTCGTTAGCTTTGTATCACGCTGTGATACCTGTCTCGCTTATAAAATACCTACCCACGGTACTCTTGGAAAAATGGGTAGGCCTAAAGATGTTTCTCGACCTTTTCAAGTCATATCAATCGACTTAGTTGGACCCTTACCCAATACTAGAAGGCAAAACAACTACATTTTCGTTGTCACGTGTTGTTTCTCAAAATATTGCATGTTTTTCCCGTTACGCCGAGCTACTGCTGAGCTAGTATCAAAACACTTAGAAAATGATGTGTTTTTGGTTCATGGAATTTGTCAAACCGTTATTTTGGACAATGGCTGCCAATTCATTAGTCATGAACTGGACAGACTCTTTAAAAAATATAAAGTGCCAAAAATACACTTTACACCTAAATATACCCCTCAAATTAATACGGTAGAGAGATATAACAAAACCATAGTTACGGCTGTATCAACTTTTGTTAATGACGATCACCGAACTTGGGATCTGAATCTTCCTCAAATTCAGTTCGCTATGAATAACTCCGTCAATGAAAGCACTGGGTATACGCCTGCATTTTTGGTACATGGTAGAGAGTTGGTAACGTGTGGTTCACATTACATAGAAAATGAAAATTCTCCTGAATTGATTTTTCTACCTAGAGACGCTTATGCCGAGAATTTGGGTCACTTGTCTCGCATTTTTGATAAAGTCCAAGCTGCACTCTGGCAAGCTCATGTAAAAAATACTAAACGCTATGACACACGTCGGAAAGAATTCGAATTTAATGTTGGTGATGTCGTTTGGAAGCGCTGTTATTTCCAAAGCGACAAAGACGCTCACTTTAGTAAAAAATTAGCACCTAAATATCAAAAATGCCGCGTCAAAGCAAAGCGATCTCCTTTGGTTTATGTTTTAGAAGACATGAATGCGCATGATTTAGGTGTTTGGCATATTAAAGACCTTAAAATAGTAGGTAGCTATTCGAATAATTAGTATTCAAGTCATAATTATAAGTTGTAGTTTTAATCGGATTTTACTGTAGCCACGTAAAATCCTTTTGTAAAGGAGGGGGTACTGTAACGTAACGTTACCTCACGTTTATTTAGATATAGTTATAGCACTCTTATTACATAATTTAAAACTTAAAATATTACATAAATGATACTTATATTATATTATAAAAAATATTTACTAAATTAAATTCGTTATAAAATATTAAAAAAAAAAAACCTTCAACGTACACACAGACGGAGCGATAGTTTCATATAGGTATAAATTCACAGCTGAGTCTTTTGTTTTCGCGCTCGGTCAATGACCGGCCGCGGCCGCCCCTCCCGGCACACCGGCAGCGGGCTCAGACCTCAATGAGCTTGGAAGCGAACGCACGTCTGTTTGTTGCGCCAGCGCTTATGAATTTTAAAGATTTTACGAGTACTATACTACCTATATTTCATTATCCAAGAACTGAAGGATATTATTTAAGTGTTTCGTGTTCCCAAACTGGGTAAGTTGTGCATTAATCTCTCGATATTTTTTGTAGAATGTAACCGTTACAGTTTGAAAGGTGACGGACAGTTTTTAAACCAGCTTATAGTACTTTAGCAATGTTAGTATGTACTTTACTATATTAATTGTGCAAAGTGATGATCTCGTAATCTAGTACATAGTTATTATTATAAATATTTGTAGATTTGTTTTGTAGTCGATATCTAGCCTAGCATCTGTTACCGTTTCTGCTTTCTTGACCTATCCTGACCGCCCTGATATCTTTCTGCCTCGCAAAAGTAATGTAGTAGGTAATAATAGTCTGGTTTACTTTACGCTCTTCCAGCGTCTCCCTGTACGGCGTGTATCCTAGCAGCGTCCTAATACGGCTTTGTATTACGCGTTCCAGGAACACCTTATAGAATAAAAACCGAAGAAGCTAATAGAACCCCTGTGCCACTGTCGACCGCAGCGGTTCCGAGTGCACCCAGCTGATACATGATACCTGACTAGCATAACTAGGACCCGGAACTACAACCAGGAAGATCGCAAGGAGAGTGCGGTAATCTGGACCAACTTAAAGTGCGCGTGAACCCTAGGCCGACCTCACGACCCTATTCTATTAAATTGCTTTGCTATTTTATTTATTTCTTTTCTTTTCTTTCTTTTTTTTTGTTCCCGCTCTTCCAGCGGTGACACTACATATAAATATAAAGTTTCAATTCACACGCAGCCCCTAGACGCAGCCATTAGACGCGGCCACTAGACGCAGCTACTAGGCACGCCGCTACTAGTCGTAGCCACAAAATAAAGAGAAAAGAAGTAGCGGGCGCTCGAGCGCTTAGGCCGTCTGTACAGGCCCTAGCGCCACTTCTGTTGTCTCTCTATTTTGTGGGGGCGGGGAGAAGCAGGGGTTTGTGGTCGAGTGTAGGTACCAGAGGCGAGCTACAAACGCGGCCACGGTCTCAGCTTGTAGCTCAGCCGCGGTCACACCAAAGCTTACTTTGCGGCGATGCCATACAAAATGTATGAAAAATCTTGTCTGTGGCGAAACGTGCGGCTGCACTAAAATTTACTAACCGGCCCATAACAATTGTAGTAGTTATTGTAGTAGTAGCCACCCAGGACTTTGAAACAAAAAGGCCTGCGCGGCACTGCAGTGCGCTCGTTACCCTGAGACATTAGGTATTAAGTCTCATAAGCCCAGTAATTTCACTGGATACTCTGCTCATCAAACCGGACCACAGTAATGCTTGCAAATTACTGCTTGGCGGCAGACTACACGAGCAAAGAGGTGGTAACAGCCCAGACGGACACTCGCAGAAGAGTTAGTCCTACCACTAACAAAAAAAACATATTAAAAATAATCAATTTTAGAGAGAAGGTACAACTTGTTCCATCTTCCAGAAACGCTCACCTTGGTCCAGGAACGTCATTCGAAATCGTTCTCAAATCGATTGAAATCTTTCTTTGTCTCAAAGGCCATATGTCGCGGTTATAAAATCCAAAGGAACACGCCTTGTTTCATATTGTAATATCTGCTTTGGTTTGTTCGTTCTTTGTCGTTTGCAAAGTTGGAATCGATGAGGTAGTTGTCTTAGTTTTGTGGATACTATTTTTGATACGTTAAGAGGTATAAAGGCAGCAAAAAATTCTTCTGTTCTTTTTTTCTCCCTCTCACACAGAACACGATCGTGAAATAACGATACCTATATTTGAAGTTCACGAATTAAAAATGTAGTAAATGTCAAAAGCATTTTTTTTTTTTTTTTTTTTTTTTTTTTTTTTTTTTTTTTGGATCGTCTAACTAAATAACTACGGTATTTTCACAAAATCCTTAGTAAAATCACTTTTGTAATTAACTAATTATGCTTTCTAATTTTTGTCCTTATGTTTTTCAGCTTATCGTAATTTATTGAAAAAATTTGAAAATGAGAGATCGTATCTATTGAAGAAATAGCATACTTTTTGTGTTTTTGATTAAAGTTAAGCCTTGGAAATATATATGTAATACATTGATACCATTTTTTATCTTTAAATTACGATTGCATTAGCTCATTATCTGCCAGTGAAAGTCCCGTCAAAATCCGACCAGCCGTTTCGGAGATTACCCGGAACAAACAAAAAGACACGACAGACAAAAATATAAAAATTGTGTTTTTGCCATCGGTACCGTATATACTTTCATATGCATTTTGTATAAAGCTGTTATTTTAACATTACAAGCAGACGCTTCAATTTTATTTATTTGTATAGAAGATGTATAGGGTAAAACCGGGATAGATGCCGCAGTGGGATAGACGCCTCGTGTTCAAAAAACCTAATTTCCCAAACTCGCAACTAAGAATTAATAATTTAAATAAGAAGCACAGGCGTCCCACACATTTGTCCCCGCAGGTTGTCTTGCGGAGCGAAAGTGTGTAGCTTGTGCGTGTGATTATCTCCGCAGCAAACGCCGCGTAAGCTTAAAATTTTCAAAAGTAAGTATTTGCCGTGATATAACTTTATAAGTAGCAATAAATTCTGTTATATTTTTTATTATTTCAATACACTGGTTCATTAAGTGTACACCTAGGTGTAAATAATAGCTCTTTTGTTTTTAGTTTATTTAAGAAATAAAAGGGCAACTATCCCTTTCAAAAAGGATAGTTGCCCTGATTTTTTGAGGTATAGGTGCCCTTAGAGGCATCTATCCCCTCATACACATATATACATGACCTTCTTAATGTTTCTTTATGTTGTGTCCGGTGACACAGCATAAATCTTTAGGAAAATATATGAAAGAAAAGAAGATTTCAGAAAGGATGATAAAACAAATAAAAACTAAGATAGACAAGAGAAACAAGACTCAAACTACCAAACAAAAAGGAGAACTTAAAAAAACAAATAAAGGAATCAAAGACAATAATGATAAAAATATGAAATTAAAAATATATTATTTTAGTGAAGAAGACGATAACGAATGGACTGATCTTTATGATAAAGAAAATAATATTTATTTAAAAGTAAATAAGGGTCGAATCTCACGAAAAAGACAAATTATGTACAGTTCAAACAGCGAAGATGACGAAAATCCATCTAAAAACGACTATAAAAGTAAAGGAAAGACAACTAAAGATTTAACTGTAAAGCAAACTAAAAGAGATGAACGAGAAAACGCTTTGGAAACTATAAAAATCAAAATCCATTGAAAATTTTAAAATTTAATATTTTTGTTAGACAAATTCTTAAGTTTATTATGGTTATGCGTGTCATAATAGAATTATCTTTTAAAGATTACTATTAAACATTTTTAAAACAATGGATTTTTCTTATTTTATTCGATTAGGCATCTATCCTATAATCCAGGCATCTATCCTTCTTAGCATTTTCATGGTGGGGCATCTATCCTCAAAAATAGGCATCTATCCTCAAGAGACATGGTCTGCAATAAGTTAATTTCTAAAAAATCTGTAATTGTTAGGTCAACAAAAACAAGTGATAAAGTAATATAAAAGAATAAACTAGCTATATTCATAGAAATTATTCATGATCAATTAATATTTTTGAAATTAGGAGCGTATTTCAAAAAGTGCGGCATCTATCCCGGTTTTACCCTAGATGGATAGATTTAGCATATTCCCCATCTTTGAACACTTCATTGCTTAAGATCAGGTGAGATATTAGTCAATTGCTATTATTACTTATCAATACTTATACTGTTTAGTCCAGAAATGAGACAACTTGGTTTCAATACTCGACAGACGTGTATTTTCAATGATAGTTCAATGAGGATTGCTGTCCTTCTACGCGTATTCCCCTTGCGTAGCGCTGGGACGACTACGGCGTAGCACTGACTTCACGGCGTAGCTGCTGACGTCATAGCGTAGCACCACAGCACCACTCCATGTTGTTACTTTATTATTATAGTATGTATATAAAAAGATAGACTTTTTTATGCGAACGATCGCGACGCTAGCAAATGACGAAAACGGGTTTTCTATTTTTTTAAAGTAATTTTCCAAACTTTTAATCAATTACGTTCATAGACCGTCTTAGAACAATTTAATTTTACAGCTTTAACACGTTTAAGTTTTGCAATAAAGGCCCCGCAAGACAGTCCAGAAAATTGATTCACAGCCTGCGAAAATTTAGGTCAAGCGTTGCTCGGAACGTGAGTAGAACTTTAAATTTTAAAGCCTGGAAGTGACATGTAAGTAAAAAGTTCTTTAATAGCTAAGTTTGCTTTGAAGCAAACATTTGAAGTTATAATAAAACATTTTTTTATTCTGTAACTTTTAATTCATTTCGAATTTTTGTTTTTTAACTAAGCTGCTGCCCGACCAACAAACCAACTGTCATAACCAATATAAACTAGCTCTATGCAAAAAATTCAAGCCGTTGCTTCGTTGTTGCATGAAAGGACAAACCAACAAACCCACTTTCTCATTTATAATACTACGAACTAGTTTCTGCGCGTGGTTTCAGCCGCGTGGACATTTCCACGGGAACTGTGAATTTTTCAGCCATAAAAAGTAGCCTATGTTATTCTCCGGTCCATAAACTATATATATACAAAATATTACGTCGATCCGTTGCTGCGTGAAAAAAGGTCAAACCAACTAACCAAAGAAATCCGTACTATAATAAATGCAAAAGTGTGTTTGTTCGTTTGACCTTCTTTTATGCAGCAACAGAGTGATGGATTGACGTGATTTTTGGCATAGATATAGTTTATGGACCGGAGAGTAACATAGGCCTTTCATTCCGTAAAAATGCACGATTCCTGTGGGAACGCGGGTGAAACCGCTGGCAGAAACTAGTAAAAAATAAGTGCACTTTCTCTTTTATAATAGGACTGATGGATGCAGAAGGCTTTTAGTTTTCTAAGTAATAATAAAACATCGGTGAATGTCTAGGCGGCACTTAAAGTGGTGCGTCGAACATAAGGGTTTTTGTACTCTCTTAGCATAAAGACACTTAATTAAGATTCTTATTCTTACCGGCACCACAGATAAGATTATAGTTACGATGTAATCGGGGTAGAGAATACAAATCAGTGGATTACTTTTTTACCTCTGTAATAACTCTTTAATAATCTATTAACTTTCATGTGGCATCATTTTCAGTGCCATGAAATACTCTAACCCTAAAGCCGCGTTTCAGCTGTGCAAGTCTTGCATACAAGTTTGACGTCACATAATATGCGTGCAAGTAATAATCGGCTTGTATGGAATCTACAGCTTGCATGTAGGTTTACGTTTCAACTACTCAAATTTGCACTTTGCATGCAGGCTATTTGCATAATGCAAACGCGGCTTTACACAAATTCACGGCATATTCCGAATCTTTGAGAATTCGACGGCAGACGGTCGATCAATTTTTTGCGTTGGTATGTTAAACAAAGTAATACATAAAAATACTATGCAATGTGCACAAAACGTTATTCCGACGAATTCCGTGACGATGTGAATTGACCCTTAGTTGTACTAATTTACTTTATCACCTACTTTAAAAAATGAGGAGGTACTCAATTCGGTTTGTTTTTTTATGTTTGTTACCTCGTATCTCCTTCATTTATAAACCGATTTAGAAATTTCTTTTGAAAGGATATACTTTCACATTGGTTATAGAAATTTCATCAAAATCGGTTCAGTAGTTTGTCACTGAAGTCGGTACGTCGCTTTTTTAAATCAGTTTTACTTGTAATAATTCAAAAGTATTATCCAGACATAATTTTCTTGACGTAAGTTCTTGCCACGATAACAAGCGACAGTTTAATTGTTATATTAATAATTTTGATTTAATTTTGAATTACACTAAGCCATAACACAAAAGTTGTTAAGCCACTACACAAAACCTTCTGTCATTATGTCAACTGTCAAATTGACGTTGACGTTCATCCAGCATTTCTCTATAGCATTGGATGTCTCAGGTGCAGCTACCCTCGTCACAGCTGGTCATGATAATCCCGTCACTTTGGATCCCACTTAATTTCCTTGACGTTGTGACAGAGCCGCCGAAATACGATGATTTTGGCCGGAGCTCTAATTAGGTTGGAGGCTGTTAAGTTTATTACCAATGACAGAACGAAGAAGGTAATTCGGTACAAGTAAAATCACGAACACGTTTTGCAGGCAAAACTTATTATTAGCTTATATCCTACTATCCTATATATCCTAGTCCTACTATTGGTGATACGATTGGTGTGTCATAGGTAATGAGACGAGCAGATCGTTTGCCTGATGGTAAGTATAACGCCCGCCCTTGATTATAATTGCAGTGCCACTCATAGCTTTGTAACAGAAAGGCCTGCGCGACACTGCATTGCGGTCTTAGACATAAGGCAGAAATTTCATTGACTAATTAACTCATCAAACTTATACTTTCTATCGCTATATCTGATATATCTATAATAAAAAGAAACACAGTAATGCTTGGTGGCAGACTATACGAGCAAAGCCGCAGGTGGTGCCCACCCAGTCAATTAGTCCTACCATCTGGTAGGACTAATTAACTAAATTGATTGTATCTTCTTGTTTTGTACACATAACATCTAACATAACACCTAATTAAAAAAACCACACACAAATCGATCAAGTCCTATCATCCAAACTTTCAAAAAGTACTTCCATCTTACGATCCAATATCTAACAAGCTATCTCTTGAGCGATGGCATTGCCAATTTTAATGCAAATTATTCCAATATTTCAATCTTCGGTCACACTTGAGCGAGCTCCACGACTGCGAATTGAGAGCGAATACTGTGCGACAAATATCTTACGTTTCGTTACCCTGCAAGCACTGTTTTATAGGCTTATATATTTAATAATTATGACTTGTATTATTGCTAAAATCAAATAGGTTTGTTGAATATTACTAGCCCATTACGTCCACATTGCGGGACACACGCCTTCTCTCGGAGAGAGTATGGGCCAATAGACCACTATGCAGCTCCAGTGCGGCTTGATGGATATCACAGTCATGTCCTTGAGTTATGTAGTTCTGGAACATGCGGTTTCCTTGCATTTGCAAGTGTGCGGAAACTTATGCGTCTTTCAATTTGCCGGATCAGAGTTCGAAGCCCGCTCGGCCCCGCACAAATGATTAATTCATTCATTCATATTTAAGTGTTGATTTACATCACACTTGCTCTAATTTGGCGAATGAAAACATTGTGAAGAAACATGCCAGAAATCATACAATTCTAGGAAAGGTAACATCCACCAAGCTGTACTGTGCCCGTGCGGATTATGGTCCATACTCGGTCTTAAAAAACTTGCCAAATCCTAAAGCAGTAAATTTGTGAAGACGTACTGCGCTGATCACATGTAAATGGGACAAGAGCAGGAAAGAAAGAGACGTCTAGCTACAAACATTTCATTGCAACCCAGATAATGTTTTAAATATTTTCAGTGCCTATGTTCAGTGGTCTCTATCGGAACACAGCTGTTAATAGTTCTATTTTGTAGCAGTTTGTCAATTTAAGGCATTTTTTACAGGAATCTCATAAAAAGTATTGACATACGAGTGGACAACATCAGTTGCTAGATACTGATGATTGAGAAGTTGAAGTCATTCCAAGCGCTTAAGTGGGTGTTGCCTCAGTTTCAAAGCGCGATCAATCAAGCGATGTTTTTGCAAATTATTTGCTGCTATCTCCAATATATTCCACTCGATTGGATGTTAAAAGATATCGATTGTGATTGATGCAGCTTATTAGTTGTTGTTACTAAAAAGTAAAAATAAAATAAAAAAGCATCGGCCAATGATCACATAAGTGGGTTTCCTGACACGTTACTACAAGTTTTGGTTATACTTGTTCGCTAGATTAGCGTTTGGCGACTATACCACAGTTCCAGAGATTAGCATTAACAAACACCTTTTACCTCCATACTAGCCTTTGCCCGCGGCTTCACGAGCGTAAATTCAGGATACAATGTAGCCAATTAGCACACAGGGAGAAATGTAGCTTCCCGTTTATTGAAAGAATTTTTATATTAGAATTTTTTTCCAGAGATCAGAGGTAAAAACACAATTTTAACTTTTTATATATTCTAAGAAAAGAAAGAAACTAACACATTTCAACAAATATTGTTCGCTTGCAACGGGATTCGAATCCGCGTCTTCTGGTTATCTAGACTAGATGAAGCTATGGGAGAGATCAATCAATCAATCAATCATTGACTCATTTCAAGTCTTCTCATGATCACGATCAATGCAACTTCGAGGTAAATAAAAACCATTTTGTTAGTGGGAGGACTAACTCTTCTGCGAGTGTCCGTCTGGGTTGGTACCACCGCTTTGCTCGTGAATTCGGCTGCCAATCAGTATTGAGCTAGCAGTAATGTGTTCCGGTTTGATGAGCAAAGTAGTCAGTGAAATTACTGAGCTTATGCTTCAGCGTAACAAGCGCAGTGGAGTGCTGCGCAGGCCTTGGTGTTTCAAAGTTCTGAGTGGCGCTGCATTTGTTATTTGGTGGCGTTATACCAGCAGGCAAACGACCAGCTCGTTTCATTAAAAAATAGTATATAAAAAAATCTTGTTTATTTTACTATTCAGAGCAAAGAACAATCTAATCCACCTGTCTACAAACGAAAATATCATTCAATTTCAAACAAAAAGTCTAAAACTTCTTAAAGAATTCAGAATCAAAGAGTCCTTAAAGTAAAAGGGATAGGAATAATGAACCCAACTTAAATTAGCCACGGGACTTGGGAAAGTCCTTTCAAAGGGCTATAATTAGTCTTTTGTTTGAAATATCAGGATTAACTTTCATCTCTAGTCGTTAGTCGTAAATCATCGACGATAAAGCGAGTTTTTCTCGTTTTGATTTGTAGCGGTAGAGATTAGAAGTCGATTGTGAATTCGAAAGAGTTGCGAAAGTGGGTCAGTTGTTGTAAAATATTGGGTCAATATAATCGGTTTTTTAAAGATTTAAAGGTGGCTTTGATAAAATTAAGATGTGTCTCTTGAGTTTTTCTTCATCCATACATACTCTTTTCTTAACTTCTTCGTAGGCATGGCAAACACTATTTTTACAAGAGTCAATTTACTGATTATTGCCAAGTTACTAAGCAACCGCATTTAATCCCAAAAGTCCTAATAAACATTGTTTATTTATAAAATTGGGATAAAAAGGTAATCGCGCGGTAAAAAGGTTTTTATTATTTACAACTGCAACAAATGCAACTTCGGCATTGGTCGTGATCACAAGAAGACTTGAAATAAGTCATAAACAATGTTTTCGAATCGCAAAAGTTTAAGAGTTCCTAAAAACACTCTAGATTTGACTTCTGTGCAAAAATAGTTCACATGTAACAAATCTTTATTTTCTCTGAACTATACTTTCCAATTACGCTAGCACAAACGCATTCCATATCCAATTTGAAATGTAAAACCTTTTCGAAAACCCAGGAGCTCATCCGAGAAAATATTTAAGGCTTCATTTATACGCTGAGAGTATTTACAGCAATAATAAAGTGTTAGCGGCGGTACGGTAGCACGTTGCGACCGCGGTGCTTAATTAAGAATGCGGGGCGACGTGGGGTGCGGCCGCTTGTATATGAGAGGAAGTAGCGTCCGCTTAAGGGGATCTGCGTTATGAGGTTGGAAAAAATATGTTTTATTATTGTTTAAACTTGATTACTATGTCACGAAACATCTGGCTTGTGTCTGATGCCTGAGGCGGTACACAAGCCAGACCTTAAATTGTATCTGGACCTAGAAAAGACCATTCGCTATTTGCAGATATGGGTTTTTAAGTCTTGAGTGGTAGCTGGCTCGCAAGCTTTAGAAAGTGTGGTACATTCTTAACCTTCCCTACTGACGTTTTACTAATTTTATGTACACCCACTAAATTTGCTTTAGTGACAACATGTACGAATAAAAAATAAAAACACTCCTGTCAGTACAAATGCAAACTTGTCTCTAATGTCATCTACCTCCGCTAAAGTTGAGAAATTGGTATTTTTTGGGATTAGGTAGGTATGATTACTACGTGCTAATTACTAAAAAAATCACTAAAATCGAGTATTGCCCTAGACAATATCACTCAGGATGATGTAACCATTCTAACGATACTCCATACATCCGAATCTATTTAGGTATTAAAAAGTTATGGTGGAATAAATAAACTGACATACATAAATATGAACCCTGAAAATATTTCACTCCTTTTTTGGCCAGTTGTGTCAAAACACATTTATCACCAGAAAACGGGTAACAAAGGAACGGTTTGTAAGGTGGGCAGAGTACTTTCTAGTAGCTTGCACCACCTTCAAATTGAAAATGTGTCTTCATCCATTTGAGATTTAGCATGTTACCTTCTTTGACCGCATCGACATTACCGCTAATATTAAGAAAATATTATCCATAAACTTATGCGTAAACAAATAGTTTGAATATTAAGACAAAAAACTTATAAGACTGCAATATTATTTTTCTGCATAAAGCTTGCCCTTAACGGGATGAAGCAAAACAGAGCTGCAATTAGGCTTCTAAATGCACACGAGGGCGGAAATTATACCCTTCTTTTGTCATATTTTGTAACTACCCGCTTTGTAAAGAGTATTTTATGTTAACTAACTTTTTGTCTATTTTAGATTTTTAAATAGTGATATAATTTTTCTAGTCATTTATATTATACTTGAACGAGACGAGTGGATCGTTTGCCTGATTGTAACGATAACGCCAGCCCATAAACATTACAGTGTGCCCAGAACCGTGTAACACAAAGGCCTGCGCGGCACTGCAGTGGGGTCGTTACCCTGAGACATTAGGCATTAAGCCTATATATTCATATATGAATCTTAGCGTAGACTCGTGCTTCTATATGTACGAATAATCACGTAGCTTTTGCGTTTGATGTAGATTGCTACGTCGTAGCTCGTCGTCATAGCCTCTACGATGTAGCTTATAAGCAACGGGCGCGGTGTAGCAAACGTAGCATCTAGCATTTGCTTGAAGATTGAATGCCTAAACTCAAGCGAATAGCGAAAATTGCTATTTCGGTAGTGACGATGCAAATACTAATCCTCAAATCTAAAAGCCTGACTTATTACAATGCACTGGTTTAACAAGAGTAATGGTAAATTTATTATACAAGTTAACGAAATCAATCTTTTTATTAAACTACCATCGTTACGTGCTTTTGTGGATTATTATGAAATTGAATGCTATAAGTAGGCATTGCTCGCAGTAAAGATTATGTTAGTTGTTTAGATAACGTGACATTTCTTTCAAATCACATATTTTTCTACAATTTCCTTGAATGAAACCATTGTTGCAGCTTTCTTAAAGATTAGTGATTGATAATATGATATTTACTGTACCTTATTATAATCCTGTCAGGTGCCACTCTGAGATTAATTAAAATAAAGTGCATCAATCCGTGTTAAAAATAGATATGAGATTTGCTTTGACGGATTTTGCTAAGCAATTCATTAAAATTGAAGAGCGATTAAATTTAAACTACGATATAAATTGCAACACAAATGTTAGATATACCGTTATTCCGTGTTGACCATTCAAAAGCGACACTTGTTCACACAGCCGCTTTAGCGACACTAATATTATCGCGTCACAATAAATGTCATAATAAACACCCATGTGTACACATAGACATTATAGGGGTATACACTGAGTGTACGGTGTATAGCGTCGTAGTCTAAATCTAGCTTAAGACTTTTAATATAACATGTGTATACATTCAAAACACTTTAAACCGTAATGCCGAGTTCTCACGAGAGACAATATAACGCCCTGTTTACACTAGTAACACAAGTACATTTGAATTTGAAATTCAGGTAATAATTATGAATTCAGGAGGCGTCGGCCGGTAACAAGTCGCCAAACAGCTGTTGGCAGTAGTTAGCATACATTACGTTTGGTTCTACCCCTATTTAGTGTTGTTACGTTTGTCGCTACCCTTATTTGTTATTGCTGATTCCAATATGTCGTGTTTCGTATTGATTTTGTGGGGAAACGGTTCGTTATTTTATTGTTTGGGCTCACTGTGTTATCCACAAATTTAGCCTTCGTATCTTTGTCCTACTTTTTAAGTTTGTTATTTTACATCTACTTAAGCTTGTCTCAGCTATTAGCCTTAACTAGGACCATAATATTAGGCAACGACATATTTTTTAGTCATCTATACGAATAGCGGGCGGAGAGATGCCGGTGTTTGTGGTCGAGAGTGCGTGGGAGGCGAGCCACAATCGCGGCCACTGCCTCATCTTGTGGAACATGTTGTGAATAAATATCCTACTAATCCTACTAATATTAAAATGTGAAAGTGTTTGTTTATTTGTTGGTTTGTTAGTTTGTCCTTATTTAACGCAGTAGCGGAGCAACGGATCGATGTATTTTTGGCACAGATATAGTTTATGGACCGGAAAGTAACATAGGCTACTATTTATCCCGTAAAAATGTACGGTTCCTGTGGAAACGCGGGAGAAAACCGCGGGCAGAAGCTAGTATAATATAAATATATTCTTAGGTGTAGTGTGTTTGCTTGATCTTCCATTTTTCACACAGCAACGAAGTAAGGGCGTGATTTTTTTACGTTACTAATCCCGAAAAAAGGTACTGGTCATCGGAATCTCTATGCGGGTGAAACCGCTGGCCACACCTAGTTAAAAATTAATTAAGGTAGCGATTAGCAGTCATATTAATCTAAGACCAACCTTGGTTAATTGGTCTTCAAATAGACTCGAAGTATTTATACAGTAGGTACCTAGTTGCTTAATAAAGCCAACTTAAATATTAAGTTACCCTCTACTAGCATCTGAAGCTTACAGATGGCAAATTAATTCAAGACAAGATAACCTGGATCTAGACCCAAATGTTGTATATCAAAGAAAACAGATGTAACAGACAAGGGTCAGTCTCTTACGACATTTTGGTTGCAAGTAAGCAAATTAGGACTAGCCTAATGTCCAAAATATACAACAAATATGTACTCTAATTTATATCCGATAAGGCTTATTTTTAAAAAGCTAGGTCACAAGTCTTTGAGCTGAGCTGGTTAAGCTTTTGTAAGCTAGCAAAATCGTTGACGGGACAGTTTGGTTGTTGAAATTTCTTTTGAGGTTGTTTAACAATTGTTTTCCTTTGATGTTCCTTTGTTGTAATAACACGTCTTATTTGTAGGTAAACACAAATACATATTATTTTTGATCGGTCTAAATGTATATATTAACGGTCTACTACATAAACGCTACTGCTACCTACATCTAATGTAGTTTCAAAAACTGTCAGATAAAAGGTAATCTTCAAACCATTGTTGGCATATAGATGATCTGGTCATCAACAACCACGGTTGAGAGCAAAAAAAACTATGCATAATTGCGTTTAGACAACTGTAACTAAATCATTTTCTTTTGCATTAAAATATAAATCGAGTACATGTTATAAATGCGAAAGTGTGTTTGTTATATAAGTGTGCTAGTGGGACATATAAGTACATTTTACCCATAATTACGTCATTTTCCTTCAAGTAAAATACAACTACAATTAAATTATAATGAAAAAAGAAATTATTACCTTCCTACTAATATTACAAATGGGAAAGTGTGTTTTTTTATTTTTTTGGTTTGTTGGTTTGTCCTTCTTTCACGCAGTAACGGAGCAACGGATCGACGTGATTTTTGGCAAAGATATAGTTTATGGATCGGAGAGTAATATAAGCTAATTTTTATCCCGGAAAAATGCACGGTACCTGTGGGAACGTAGGCGGAAACCGCGGGCAAAAGCTAGTAAATAAACAAAAAAGATAATTTAACTTATAGTCTAGTCATTCTAGTACAAAGTAACTTACGTACGTAACTTAACGTACGATGTAAACTAACGTACGTAACTTAACGTACGATGTAAACTAACGTACGTAACTTAACGTGCGACATATTATTAACATTAATTTCCCTTAGAAACAGTGTAGGTGAGGGACAAACAACAACTATCTCAACCATTCCGTCGCATAAAGAAAAACTACAGCATAATGCTCCCCAAGTGGTAATAAAAATAATGGCGAACTTGGTCTCGTAACAGTGGAATGCAGTGATGAAGCTTTCCACAATGAGACTATAAAATAAATTAATTTAAAGAATATTTAAATCAAAATACTTAACCAAAGAAATAAATAATTATTGTAACATTACTGTCATTACTGGCTACACCTATTTACACTAAAATAAATATTATAGGCTAATTTAATTAATTAATTTAATATTTTTCGGTTTTCACGATTACTAATCATTGATTTAACATCTTAAAATAATGTATACATTAACTCTATATAAACGCTTCAAAGTTGTTTAAATACGGTATAAATTTTAAATTTTAAAAAGTCGCGTTTCCCTACACGTGTCGCCATTTTTTGTTTCATTTTCTTTAAGTTAGTTTTGTAACATTTCCAATTGATGATAAGAGCGTTAACGTATCATGGCCTTTCATACAAACTTTTCAATCCAAAATCTCCGAAATGAATGAAACGATTTTAATGAAACTTTATACGCATAAGCAACATACAGAACTTAAACAGTTAATTACAATGGCCAAGAGTGGTGAGCTAGATAAAAGTAGAATATAACTGGCTCACAAGTACAGCTGCCAGAACTATACTTTCAAATAAAAAAAGTTACAAGAAAAAAACCCTACATCATGCTGCGCTTGCATCTTTTTCCTTCACTGCATAGAACTCCTTTATAGAACTCAAACCATCGACCTACAAGATCAGAAGTCAACCTCACTATTTCTATGCCTATTTCCTCGAGTTATCTCTTTAGTTTTTTGATGAAATTTAATATTATTAAATTATATTTATTTAATTTAAAAACGCATGAGTTCCGTCACTGTCTTCAACAATGCCTCGTCTCATAACAGTGGCAAGCGGACATAACTCCGTAGACATTTTAATATTTCGTTACTTTGCCCGCTGCGAAAGGATATTAAAAATTCCAACCACTATTTCCTTCAAGGTGAGTGGGATGGTTGCTTTTCGCTTGTTCCACGAACGATACGAAATTTGTTGAAGTGATACGAAAAATTACATTTTAAATAAAATTTAACTCGTTTATTGTCTAATTTGAATAGAAATATACAAATAATATTTGTTTTGTACAGTAAAAACTTAGAGATATTTATATTTTTTTTAGATCTTGCCTTTACCACCCTCAAGTTGAAAATCTGTCGCCAAGCCAAAGAAATATATTACTTCGCAATGGGATTTTTTGTTTCTTACAAGCTTCTTGCCTTTTCAGTATGAGTAAAATCTGACAAGCTAAATTTGATCTACTTCCCGATGTTCGATTGAACCGCAATTTTACATACACACGTAAATCAGCTGACTATGCATTACACTTAATGGTGTCGCAGAGCAGGTCTGATGATGGAGCCGGAAGGCAGTCACAGGAACTCTATAACGAAAAGTCGTAACCCCACCGAGTTTGAACACCTTTGATTTGTCTTTACAAGTATTTCGATCTTAGTGATGCCAAGAGACCTGATGAAGGAGCCGAAAGGTGGCCACAAGATTGCAGTATTAGTTACGTATTTTATAAAACCTGGTCTGGAACAATATACTTTTCCTAATTTTTTTTTATGAAGATTTTGCTTGTTACGATCCTAAAAATAATGTGAGATTGTAGTCTAAAATTAATAAAAAAAATACTATCTTGGAGGATCTCCCCGCAATTTAAACAAAAAAATACCTACTTATTACAATTATGTATTCAAAACTATTTTGTTATTGGCAATAAGAACCATTGTAAGTTGAAAGACTAAGTTGAAGTACACTCTTGTCCTTACATGTACTTACTTATTCTAAACTAAACTCTATAGATACACCAAAATTAGAAACTCAAAGAGTAAATTTCGATTCCGAGGTTATTTTACCAACACAATAAACTCCCATCAAGAGTATCTTATAAGAAAATTCAACACATAAAGACAAATACACGAGGTAACTTTGGTACCTAACGTTCAACTATGCAGTAACGATCTGAAATTTCAGAGCATAGCCCCTTACGATGGTCATTTACATAAATATTGCATGGGCTAAGACTTGAATAGGTATTTAAGTCTCATTCAGGCTGCATCCCGGACCCTCTTACCCAAACTATCCAAAAACCGTTCACAACTACCCGCATAATCTCTATGACTTTGACGATAAGACTCAAAATGTCGTGATAAAATCGAGACAAAGCCGAAAATACGAAATTGCTGAAAGATTTGACAACGATTACTTTGCGTACAACAAAAACGACAAAAACTGTTTATATACTTTATTTTTAGGCGCAGAAGAACTAGTTCCGCTTATATTCTGATATATGGAAGACAGATTTAAGTTTGCGGACTTATTGTTCGAGAAGACAGACCCAACGGCCAGCGCTGATAGTGTGGTAAACAAGATGGCGATGCGCTTTCTGGACCTGAATTACTTTGAATCAATTTGCATGATAATAAAGGATTTCCTAAGTTTTATCTCAACAGGCCGGAATTCCTGAAGGAGGATGACAAAGAGGCCATCCCTTGAATACATAGTTTTAGTTGAAACTAGATGCCTTTTGTCCGTTTATTATTTATTAAAGGGTTTATTCTGTCCCTTTTCTAGGGAGTTCTTTTTGTAATAGGGGATGGGATATCAACAGTTTGTTTGCAAATGTAAATGGTGATGAAAAAAGGGTGTATTAAGAGGGTGAATGAAGTACCGGATACTTTGCTTTGCTAGTCGGATCTTTTAAAGATTTACGAAATGTGACTTACTATTTATTTTTAAAATGTTATGTGTTATCAGAGTTAAGTATTTAATTTTTACACTTGATAAGGTTTCGTATCACTATCTTACATGACTTACGTATTATATAATGACAAAAAACTTAGTTGTTGTACATTTTCGATTAGGCATCTAATTTTGAATTTATCACGCTTTCTATGGAATTTTACTCAATTTTTACGCGCGCGTGAACTTTTTTCTTTTTTACATCAATGCAAACCGACAGTATGTATAAAGAGACAGAATTAAACATGTCATTGACTCGGGATAGCACCTTAAGATAGTTGACAAACGATTACATGTAGAAAAAAAATCTACCCTCATTAGGGTAAAAGTAAAGTAACGTAAAGATAAATGAAATATTTTACTTAATTTAGCTTTACTTTAGTGCTCTTACTATTTTATGTTTTTACGGCGCCAACGCGACAGTAAGTGTAGCAGTAAAATAATTAGTTTGCTACTGTTTTGCTATGCAGAACGGGATCCTTTGAGGACACTTTTACTGTGTACCTTCATTTTATGGGAATTTTAGTTGCACTGTAATAAAACACACGGGTCGAAATGTTACTGGCTTTTGACAGAACCGATGTGGACAAGCATCGAGGTACTAACCCCGAGAGGTGACATACTGTAATACCCGATCCCACAACAATATCGTGATATATTAACAAATGACTAACAAATATCAGCGCTCAGCATATCAGCGCACGGGGAATCGGCGCAAGGTGGTGGCTTAGCCAATCAGAACGCATTTAAGCTAAAAAAAATGATGGAATTTATTTCGTGCAATACAAACTGGCATCTCTAGGAGTTAATTTCTCGATGTCGACAGGGGACAAAATGACAAGAATTATATACCTACTATGTTACCACAAAAACCAACTTTTAGACGCCTGTTGAGCTAGATACTGTCTAAAGATAAACATCTAAAATGATTAGAAATGTCAAAACAGAATGTATTTAGAGTTAAATCAAGATTTGTGGTTGTTTACTTCCGATTCATCAGGCATGTTATACAACACTTGTTAAAATAGTGTTTTTAATTGTTCAGATCGTAAATGTCTATGTAAAAGCTCCAGACTTGAACTGGCGCCTTCTACTATTATGTACTCTAGAGACCACTAGCGTATTCACCATCTCTGATCACATCTTCTCATAATATCAGGTGAAATAGCAGCCAAATGTAAACCTATCGAGAAAAAAAATTGTATTTGTATTTCAAAGAAGCCACATATTATGCTCGCCATAACTCTCCCCCGTACATCCCCTAAAGGCTATTAAAGCCACTATCAACACGTTATTCTTCCATAAAGCATACGCACTTAGCTTTTACAGCTTCATATTTACTGGTGGCAATGAAAATTTCTCATATAGCTTACAATGTTGCCAGTTCTATGTGCTTTTGATTCTATAGACGTTTCAACGGAATGAGAGAAATGCAGTTTATGACCTGAAACTGTGTTGAAAGTTGAAAGGGTTGTAAATGTCATTTTAAGAGTGTTTGCGGGAAAGAATGTCAGTCACGTTTCTGTCAGCTACTGGTATTGTATATTGACATTGTTGTCAAGGATTTTACAGGATTTTATGGTTTTTTTTTTGTGTTACGACAATGTTTTAAACAGCTTCTCACACGATAACTGCATTTAATTAAATTAAACTGAATTTTATTTATCTTTATTTTTCACTTGATTACTCAATGTTGGCTCAAAATGTTGTTTTTAAATGTGTGCACACAATTCAATCCTACTTTTATCTTTACCATAAATTCTGATATTAATTTTAACAGAAAACAAAATCGATCACAAACCAAATCTGTGCCCACATAAAAACTTATCATTCACTAACCCTGGCAGACACTCAAATATTAACCTGTACCGTTTTACGATCAAATTTATGACTACCGCCATTTTCCTTTATGGTGGCAAAGATGGCGACCAAGATGGCCGCCAAGATGGCGGTTTAATTAAAAATTGATGAAAGACGAGCTATGATTTACGGACGTTTAGCTTATTAGGTATTTAGATTGCTAATTTTAGAAGGGTAAGTTTGTGGAGATGCAAATCAGATTGGATATTGTGAACTGTTGAGTTGAATGCTTGAAACTTTACACAATATTTGCCTTGTGCGATTTACTAACTTTTTTTAGTACTACCCATTACTCTCACTCACCGTAACGTTAGTATTGTATCGGTGTGTCACTGCATCTGCACTCTTTTATTCTAAGCAGTGATCAACGTACTTATTATATCATTATATAGGGTGAGTTTGACTTGGTATGTCATCTCGGAAGGGGTGATTAGGACCATGGTAGTCCACAAGTTATAAACCCTCTCATGGAAATAAGTCATTCCAAAAAAAATAATTCCCATGATGTACGCGTTATTTTCTAGAATTGTTTCTAAGTCTCTTCTATGATGATTTTGATTAATCATCATTTAAAAAAGTTCAACATAGTTCAAGTGAAATAAAGACCAGCTGGGTCTGCCAGGGCTGCCCGGAAATTCTGTAGTACAATTTTGACCCTAACTTTAAATGCCATTTCTTCAACAAAAAATTCCGAACTTCAAAATCTCGTATAAAACAAATCTTTTAGTAGATTGACCCCTTTCGGTATGTATAACATACCTATTCAAACTCAGTCCTAGTTTTAAGTAGTTGTATAGGAAAGCAAAGTAGCCTGTGAAATTACTGGGCTTTCGACACCTAATGTAAACCCTGCAAAACAAGAGAAATGCAGTGCCGCGAAGGCCTTTGTGTTTAAAAGTTCTGAGTGGCATTGCAATGGTTATGAGCCGGCGTTATGTTTACCATCACGCAAACGACCAGATCATCTATTTTCAGTAAAATAAAAACTGAAATATTTCCATAAAACTGTCTCTTTAATTATTTTTATTGTGTACCTATACTATTAAATTGTGGTTTCTGATAACTGCAATAGACCGGTTAAATAAGAGCGCTACAGATAAATTATAGCAAAAAAATAATTTTGAATATTCCTGCTCACCTCCAATTTCAGACCTCAAACTCAAGATGAAATTTTAAAAAATATGTCAAGAACGAAACCCACATCGAGTGCCGCGGCTCCTAATGGGAGGCCTAACGCCGTTCGTAAGGGTCTCTTCGCTCCGTCGAGGGCCGATAACGCCGGCCGCTGCTTCCTAGAGCTGTTAAATAATGCAGATAAGACAGTATGTAGTGGAGTAGCTGGCATGGAATTTTAACATATCTGTCAAGACTGATATTTTTTATTTTGCTCAGTTACCGTATGTGGACCGCCCGCCCGCACTACGAGTGCTTGTCGAAAAACCTACAATACACGCTACAGTCTGCTGGAAAAGTCTGCCTGTGTAGGTGTAGGATGGTGCGTGCATTGTGTTAGATTGTGATACGACAATTAGAAGTAGGTTAAAATTGGCTAAAGTAAAGTATAAAGTAATACTTTGACTCAGTTAGTTACAAGTGAAGCTGATAAGATGGACAATAAGCCAAAGTTGATAATAAAACCCCATAGAGTCCAGACAATACCTACACTGAATAATGTGATGACTGTTTTCTGTTTTTAAAAACCAGTTATTTATTTTCATTCGCGTTTCCGTTTATATTTTAATCTGTGGGTTACAAAGGAATAGGTAAATATTTTGTCTCTTCTATACATATCTCCTCTATGACCAGGCCGCCCCTGTGCACACCTCTCCACGGAATGGAGAGGCAGCGAGAGCATGTAGCAGCAGTTATATCTTGCAAGCTTTTGGATTACGTATTCTGCTTGCTAATTTACCTTGAGTGAATAATTATATGTAGTAAAATAGCAGCATTTTCCTCGGTCAAGATCATAATGTACTGATCACCAAGACTCTTGCCGAGCGTGCTGTATTATGGCAAATCCTCCTCATTTAAAAGGCCTTGCACTCTAACATTATTTCTTACACAAATACAAGCACGAATCCTACTAAGGGCTGAGAGTCGTTTGCTAGCCTACTTTCCCGCTAATAGATTGAAACAGACGCTCAATTTAATGCCCGCGTTTCAGACTCTAATAAAGTTTTCTTGTTCATTATAATGAGACGTGAAACACTAGTTGTTCCCGCCTCCAAACGCCAATGAAACCGATGCTTATTAAAAGAAATGGAGTAAAAGGCAGAGAAGTTTGAAGAATGGCCAATGCAAACACTAAAGAAAAACGCACAAAGACAGCAGTACCGCGCAAACCCATTGCGATTTTAAGTTCTGAATGTTACTGCAATTGTTATGGGCTAGCAGTATACATACTATCCGGACAAAAAATCCTCTTACACTAAACTTATAAAAAAACTCTGCATTTCAATTTGTATCATTGCCAGTAATGAACATCACCATTTTCTAAATTGAGACATTGTAATGGGATATTTACCATGATTATTATTGAACGATGAGCACCCGATATTTCAACGCTGTTGCAAGCATCATGTTCACGGGAATGCCCGTGTTCCCGTATTCAGTATTCCCGTGAACATGATGCTTGCAACAACGTCGAAATATCGGGTCCTCATCGTTCAATAATAATCATGGTAAATATCCCGTTACAATGTCTCAATTAATAAATAACCGTGAAAGTTTAAAACAGTGATCACCATTTTCCTTTGCATCAAAAAGTCTCTAATCACCAAAACCTTTTGCAAATGCACGGGTAATGCCCTTTGCATTTATATAATACATGTTAGGTACCTCAGTTTCCACTATTTGCATCAAAAAGTCCATTCAACTAGCAAAGCTCGCACACAAAGCTCATTTCTCTTAGCAAGCCATTCTCTTGAATAAATAACCGGTGTAGAAAGCAAAATTAAAAGGTTTCACATAAAAATGAAGTTTTTTAAAACTAGTCTCAAATTAAAGCGGAAGAGGTCGGCGCAATTTTCCACTGAGCCTCTGAGAGCATACACACCGCAAGACTTCGATGTGCGAATGATTTGTTTTATGGATGTGGCATTACATCAGCATCGTCATCCAGAAAACATCCATAGGCTAAACATAGGCATCCATCACATAACACCAAACCACTTGGATCTTTGACTTTTCAATGAAGGAAAACATCGAGATGCAACGACCGCTTGGTAGCAGAACACTTCTGTTGCTCACCTAGCTAGCTACCGCCCTAAAGTTAAAAATCTGTCACCAAGCACCTTTCGGTATCTACTGTTAGCTTGAGAAACAGTTCTAATCTCATCTTAGCACAATTCACCAATCTTGGACCACAACGTCAAACGTCACAACGGGCAAAAAGCAAAAAAAAATCGGCTACTCTACGGACGCTTCAAATGTCGCAAATACGCCGCATCCACCTTATATTATACATTCTCTTTCGTACTTCACGTACAAAAGTAGCCATTACTGGGTGGTTCGCAAAACGAAATTGCTTCTAGCGCGTACTTCATTTCTCGTGTAAATCTAAATTTTTTACCTTTTCGTATAGCGCGATTATAAGCTTGTTTTCTGTGTATTTTCCAGCTCACTAAAGCTATTTCAATGAAGCAAAATTAAAATTTTATAATAGGTTTTTAATTTTAAAATAGGCAAGGTAGTGTTTTTGGTATTGTAGACCAAGGTTTCAATTTTCGTTTTTCGGCCTTAGGTTTCATTTATTGTCATATATACATGAGCAACAGTGCGCATGTGATAATAGGTATTAAATCTCATAAACCCAGTAATTTCACTAACTACTTTGCTCACCAAACCCCGACCACAGTATGCTTGCACATTACTGCTTGGCGGCAAACTACATGAGCAAAGCGATGATAATGGTTTTCACTTTTCAGTAATAAAGTTCTCCCTCAGCTTCCAGTCTACTCCTAGCATTGTTCTGTCCGTTGTTTCCGTTTTCAGCTCTCGATGTTCAAATTGTTTTCATTTTGTTTAGAATTGTTCATGCTCGTGAATTGTTCATTTCGGAAGGTTTGATTTGCTGAGAGGATTTGAAGGGCATTATTGGTGGTCAAATTTGTGATGGGGATTCAATTTTTATTAACTTTTGTGTTTTTAGGAGGTTTGCAGAGTTAAATTTGTAAATCTTGTTTAGACAAAGATTTTGTTTTATCCGGTATAGTCTGCGACAGAAATAGTAGGCTAGAGTGCTCGCACGGCGAGCATTTTGCTGCCTTCTGCAAATAAATGTTATTATATTGTAAACTATGCACTCATGAAGGACAAACGTCCTAATAGCTTCCCCCTTATGAAGCAAATACTAACGAAAAATGTTTGTTTTGAAAAATGTTGAAAATTTTTTTTTATCTTTATTGCACTACAATTAACTAGAAGACTTAACTAGAATAACGGTTAATGTTTAAAAAAGTTGAAAAGGTTAAATATGTGTGTAACTTCAATTCGTTAAGTTACCATCTGACTTATCAATTCTTTTAGTCAGCTCCATACGTTTTTAACTTTTCTACTACTTAAATGTATTGAACGATTCTAAAAAGTGACTTTGTCTTGACTCCAAGGAGAGATAGAAACCCTAACTTCAAACTAAAAAGTAAACAGTTCTTTTTACACCGAATTTCGAGGCGTTATTTAAATCAGCCTTGCCATATATCAAACTTAAAGCCGCCATAACTCCTGCTGGCTATTATGGCATCATTAATATTGCCAGTCTTAATGCGTAAACAAAATGTTTGCTTGTAAATGTGTTTTTACCAACTTCTAATGGAATAACAAAGTAGCTTGGTACGCGTGTTTAGAGCATAAATATTTTGTTAAATCGGTACGCTTGATTCGTTATCTATTAGGGTAAAAAAATGGAGCTGATCTAATGATGGATCCAGGAAGTAGAAGGGGAACTCTTCATTGGCTTCTAGTAAACCCTACGCGTTTGAGCTCTTATTTATTACTAGCTGCTGCCCCGCGGTTTCACCCGCGTGGAGATTTTGGATTATATGGTTTTTATTTTTTTGCGCGGAACCCTAATTATTTTTCTAAAATTAAAGTAGCCTATGTTACTCCTTGTAACATCAGCTATCTGCCAGTAAAAGTCTCGTCAAAATCGGACCAGCCGTTTCGGAGATTACCCGGAACAAACAGATAGACAGACAGACAAAAATTTTAAAAATGGTTGTTTTGTTATAGGTACCGTATATACTTTCATATGAATTTAGTAAAAAGCTGTTATTTTGATATTACAAACAGACACTTCAATTTTATTTATAAATCTGTATGGATTTAAAAAATATGAGCAAAGTAGCCAGTGAAATTACTGGTGTTACGAGATTTAATACCTAATGTCTGGGAACGAGCGCATTGCAGTGCCGCGCAGGCCTTTATGTTTCAAAGTTCTGAGTGGCACTGCAATTGATATGAGCCGGCGTTATGATTATTATATATAAGGCAAACCGGCTCGCCTGGTTATCGAATAGTATAAAAAAAAACAAATTGGCTCTCCGATAAAATTTTCCCTTGGCCCCAATTTGGAATTCCAGCGCATATACATCTAAGCTATACATAGACACGTATACATTGGTAGTCATATGTTCAGACTAATGTAAGATGTCATCAATCAGCCATATTACCTGTATGCGTAGATTTATGGTTGCGTCTTATTATGACGATTTATCAGCAACTGATGTTACCAAGAGTTTGAGATATATTTCATTGGTTATACATTCGTATGTTCGTTTAGAAGGTAGTTGGAAGTCGTGACGTCATACTCGAATTTTGATGTGTGCCATCGACTTTTTTATAATACTTTTATTTACATTACTTTGTTGTGGTACATGTGTATGTCTATGCCGGCTGCTACACAGGGAATATTTGTTGCAGGGGTGTGAATTTGTGAGCGTTTGTGTTTGTTTCATTCGTCCGTACATAATAAATGCAAAAGTGTATTTGTAGGTTTGTTGGTCAGTTGGTTTCATCTTTCTTTAAAATAAATAACATGGGAAAGAGATGTAAATAAATAAAATAGTTTTAGGGCTTTCAAATATCTTCCATCCTCAACTAATTAGACGCAACTAAGTTATAGGTTTTTAAATTTACACTATTTTACATGCAAGTCGATAAATTTGACAGGTCTATACTACATACCTATATAATTCATATACCTTTCTCATGTACTTACTTGAAAAGAGAGGGTGAAACTAAAGTAAGGTAAATATCGAGGCCATTTTATAGATAAATCTACCCTCAAATATTTCATTCTGCATCATCATCAGGAAGAGGTCCACTGCTGAACATAGGCCTCCCCATAGAACGCAACTTGAATCAGCTACTCTCCTCTTGCATCCAATATTTCATTCGCTAACAATAAATTGTGCATGGAAGCAGATTACCTATGCTTTAAGGCATTAGAGTGGTTTGGACGTTGGGTAGGTTTTACCATGGAGCCTGTTGGCGTTTGGCCAGAGACTCTGGGATTAAGAACAAAATCCGTAGTGTTTTGTTTATTTTAGAATTGGTTTTCATTGATCTGATTCTGTGGCGCGCATAACGTAGCTCGATTCACTATTCGAACATAACTGATTAGGAAAGTTAAGCAACGTTTGCTTTCCATCAAAATGCTCTTCTTGTTACCTTATAGCATAAAATACTACAGCGCAACATCCATACAAAACCCTTACATTTTTGTACATAGTCAATTCATAATCAATTAATTTGCGTGAATTAAAAAACCGTAGCCACCTACAGTGACTAGTGACAACAGGATTTCTGGTTAGGCCCTCAAAAGAATGGAATTCTAAAGATTTCGTTACGGAAAAGGAGCATCAACCGAGTGCCAGACGTCACCCTAGTTGGATGAGCAAACGACGTCAACAATGTCACACTGCATTGGCAAATAATGTATGAATTACGGAAATGAGAAAAGAGCACTGGTTTCCTATTTCCAGTGAGTGTCTACTTACTTATAATCGTTGCTTTACTATTAAAAAGAATTACTATGCTTAGAAATTCAGTATTTAATAGTTTTAAAAATATTGAAAGAAAGAAAGAAATGATTTATTTCGAAACTGTCTGATACACACAGCTTGAGCAACTAACAAAGAGAACAAAAACATTTTTACATAATCAGATAGGAAAAAAGAAAGGAACAATAAATCAGACAAATAAATATGTATTAACAATAATTAATATGTTAATTGTTAAAACAATTAATATGTGAAACCGCTGCCATGTGCAGAGTAATTGCTTATAAAAGTTTGAAATACTGAGTTTCTAAGCATAATAATTCTCCAAAAATATTGTTTATAAAATATCACACAAAATAAAAAAAAAAAACAAAATACACACCTCCCGTTTCGTAGCCTCAAACCGAAAAATAGCCAAAAAATATTTGCTTTAATCTATTCCATTTAGCTGCCAACGCGGAAAGTGACAGGCGGGATTTCTACGGAGATATTAAAAATACCCTCAAATTTCTGTTGTCCACACTTTTTAGTTGAACCATTGTTGGTACAAGCTAAAAGTACAATAAGGAACCAAACAATACCCGCTCGTTAATCATTTCATATTTGACGTCCCGTCAACATTTTTGGACCCCAAGAATATTAATGGGGTATAATCGTTGCGGTTTTTTTTTCGTGTCTTCAGCATAAATTTGCGTAAGAAAAGTTTTTTTTATGTCGGTCTTTTGGAAAATATTCTATTTTCTTTCCAAATTTTTCAGTATTACAACCCAATTGTTGTTATAATGGATACTGAAATAATCTTTGGGATGTTATCAAAAGTTGTTAACAGTTTTATTTTTAGCCTTGATTTTTCAGTCTTAATTTTACTTTTAGTTTTTATTAGTCGCTATCGTCCTGTGGGACGTTTTCTATTTTTCTGTTGAGCAGTGACTGATCATGATTATTTTCAAAATGAACATGATCAGTCAGTAATAAGATAAACAGATCGTTTGCCTGATGGTAAGAATAACAACTGCCTGTAATTTCAGTGCTATCGCTAACTTTCAAACACAAATGCCGTCTTCACTGCACTTTTGTGCGTGCGTGATGCTGAGATATTAGATATTACACTCATGTTTCTGAGGACATGGCTAAACTACTGCTTTAAGCATGTATAGAAATTTCTCACCAGGTCGTAACATCATTTTCATTTTTCATTTTATTACAAAGAAACAAACGTCAGACGTCGTTTGGTCTTGGTTTGATCGCTCTGGCTTTCGTTTGTGCTTTCCAGTGCTTTCACAGTATTTTTGATTTTTACTTTGGCTTGTTTATCGGACGTATTGTGTGTACTCATCTACCTATTGACGTCTCGCTACTCTATACGGACTTGCCTTACCTATCAATTAATCATGGGATGCATAAACTCTGGTGTAGCCACGCAAATACTGCGGAGGCATCTTTTTTGCCTAGACTTCTACTCACTATCCTGCCCTGTTTCTAGTTAACGCCCAGGAAAAAAGGAATCCCTGACTAACAAGGGTGACAAGTGGTGATGGCTCGCGTATTCAAACTACATATACACGTAGCTCAGGGACCCACGTATATACGAGTCAATTATCGTCCTTCGAGAGCGAAAAAGTTGCAGCTTCACGATAGCGTTCCATACGCAGATAGCAATACTGCGACAGCTGTGTTTTACTACAACAATGGTTGAAGAGGGCGATGGCTGGCACATGTGTCATACTCGTGAACGGGTGTCACTTGTGGTGTCTGGTCAACTCCAGTTGTAATATTTCTGTCTACTTGTTATTTTATGTTAACCCTCTTCAAGAATTAGGCTATCAAATGAAAAAGAATTGCAATTTTTTAAATCATAGTTATGAATTTTAAAAACGCAATTATTTGTTAACTGGTTTTCCAAATATCCAACGACTTCAAAACTAATTATTATGCTGGGTTCGCTTCCAACTGCTAATGGGCTAGAACATTTGGATTATCTATAGGCCTACTTGGGCTTGTAGATTATCCAACTGTTTTTGTAGCTAGCTTAGATTAGATAGCTAGGTTAGATGTAGTGTTTATTTATGTATTAGCTAGTTAATAAAGGCATTCAGCCCATTATTATACGGTTTTTTTAGTATACAATTTTCCTCTAAAATTTGGTCCCACCACCGGTCATTTTCAAAACTAACCAAACTTTCCATATAATTTGCAGCCGCCTCTAGAGGCCCCGTAATGAAGATTTTAATTAAAAACAACATGAATAAAATAGTACCCGCGATGGGACAGCCCTTACCTCGCCCGTTACAGGGACAATGTCACCCACCTTTAATTAAAAGCGTGATGAGTGCATGGTGCGGTCACAGTAAAAGACACAGTAGGGAATATATCAGCAACGCGTCTCAAGAACTAAAGTTACCAATTAATTTAAGTTACCAATTATACTTAAAAAATACGTAAGCGTTGGACCATCTATCTCTCCCCGATCTTACGTGATGGTGTAGTTGAACCCCTTGACTACACTCCATTCCCAGTCTGGTTTTGCCAAGCTCGAAAAAAGTGAAGCGTTTCATAAAATTTGTCCACAGTTTATTGTTTTATTTTTCTATTGTATAACGAGAGGAACTTGTCGTTTGCCTGATGGTAAGCGTAACGGCACCACATGATTTGCAGTGGCACCGAGAACTTTGAAACTAAGGCCTGCGCGGAACTGCAGTGCGCTCGTTAACCTAAGATATTAGGTACATTTAATTTAACTGACTACTTTGCTCATCAAACCGGAACATAATGTAATGCTTGCAAAGTAATACTTGTCGGCAGATTACACGAGCATAGCGGTAGTACCCAACAAGGCGGACACTCGCAGAAGAGTTAGTCCTACCACATGGAGAAATCCCACTGGTTGGTTCAAGCTGTGACAGTCTGAGGTATGGGTTCAATTTAGGAGTTTTGTATTTGACGTGTTACCATAATTACTGTTGTATGGCTTAATTTTATGCAACAGAATCAAAATAATTAGGGTTTTGTATAATAAAACGCTAGCATAGAAGATTGTTTTCGAGATAAAACGTGTAATATTTATAACAATTACTTACCACGTTTACAACAATGACCACGCTATCCTACGTTATTTTATACTAGGTTCTGCCCGCGGTTTTCACCCGCGTTCCCACAAGAACCGTGTGTTTTTCGGGTTAAAAAGTACCCTATGTTACTCTCCGGTCCATAAACTATATCTATGCCAAAAATCACGTCGATCTGTTGCTCCGTTACTGCGTGAAAGAAGGTCAAACCAACTCGTTGTCAAGGTTCGCCATCGCTATGTCTTCAGAGATCTCCGACGCCAAATAAGTATTCCTAAGTTCTAGAGCCATCATTTCTCTTTTATTTTGATAACTTTTTACACAATTTTAAACCAAGTTGTAGAGTCAACTAGTAATAACAAGGTCTATTACGTGCCAAGTATTTCTAATCTTTTTACGTGACCTTCCGCTTGATCACATGTGACACAAACTTGATTAATATTCCAAGCGCCCACAAAAATCAGTTTACACGCGCTTTACGCATAAATTGACTTTACAAAAACCAAAGATGTAGAATTTTTTAATGTGACTCATAGAAATTGTTATTTTTTTATTTTTCCTTGCGAATCCCTTCCATATATTTTCTTTAAACACTATAACTTGCTTTGAATAGACTGCCGTTCGACCACTATCTCGTCTAAAGCTATCTACGTAATGAAGAGTTAGGTAACAAGCCTGCCTTAAAGATACCTAATATTTATTCTAGACTTGAAAACTGCACCACAACTTTGGACTGTTCAAAATGAATAATTGAAGTTTAAATGACACGTCAAATTATTGTGGTTCAGGTTTTTTTTAATTTGTTTTTTATTGTATGCCGTCTATAGACAACAGGTCAGGCCTGACATCTGGATATTGTTGTCTAGATTCGTTAGCTGGCGCAGATGAGGACCAACGTGGTGTAATGCTTTTGTTCTTTTTGTTACAGTCCGCGCGCAAGTGCTAGTCACCGCCTTAACCTATGAATTGTCGATCGGTACCACGTGATACCAGTAAGGAAACAGAAAAAAAACATGTCGCTCGGACCCGCATCGGTCGGCCTGACGTATATAAATGAAAATTTGAAAATGTATGGCTGGCGTGCGACGTATAAGAACGGCAGTACGAGGGCCGTATTGTAGAATTACATAAAGCTGCCATTAAAGGGTAATGCATGACTGTTGGTTATACACGAGAAAAGAACTTTTTTTACTACTAGGTATTTGGTAACAAAGCGACTTATGTTTGGCTGATGATGGTAAGCATAACGCCTATAATAATTATAGTGTAGACCTAAAGTCTGCCACATCTAGAAACTGTACTTGTACGGCATAATTTAACACTTATGACCTTTTTAAATTAAAAAAAGGCCCTGTATAACATATTAGCCTGCCCCACATGTCCCTAAAGACTAAATTAATTACATGTTCCGGTGTGTCATCAAAAACCGGGATTTTCAAGAGGGGTCCTGAAAAGGCTTTTCCAGTTTAAACTACGGGAAAAACTGTATGAGTAATTTAGATACCTACGAGTGTAATTTATTGCTCCAAAGGTAATGGGGCAAAGTGGACTTGAAAATTTGAAACATTTTGTTCTGCCCTATAATTGGGACAGTTTGATGGGGGAAAATGGAATTACTCTCAATTACATTTATGAGCGAGTGTGGCCGAGCGGCAACTTGTGCGACTTTCAATCCGACTTTCAAACCGCGGGCAGCAGCTAGTATTAAATAACAGAACATTAAATTTTTTGCGCTGACTTAACCCAACTTTAGAACGGTAAGTCTCCA
This sequence comes from Crocallis elinguaria, assembly GCA_907269065.1. Lineage (NCBI taxonomy): Eukaryota > Metazoa > Arthropoda > Insecta > Lepidoptera > Geometridae > Crocallis > Crocallis elinguaria. The sequence continues at coordinate 10,878,192 of OU026076.1, forward strand.
ACTCTCCACAACACTTCTGCAAGTGTTCAAGATAGTGCTTCATCTAATACCTAAGCTAAGTCCTAAAGGCTTACTGCCAGTAACTTGAGCGAAACTGCCGAAACTTGCATCATTCAAGATATGAAACCTACACAGACGTTAGTTTATAACAACCGACTACTCAGGTAGCGAAGATATATCTATACAAATAAATAAAATTGAAGTGTCTGTTTGTAATATCAAATTAATAGCAAAACCATTTTTAAAATTTTTGTCTGTCTGTCTGCCTGTTTGTTCCGGGTAATCTCCAAAACGGCTAGGCCGATTTTGACGAGACTTTCACTGTCAGATAGCTGATGTTACAAGGAGTAACTTAGGGTAATTTTTGTTTTAGAAAAAAGATTAGGGTTCCGCGCAAAAAATTAAAAACCATGAAATAAGTGTATTTTCTTTCTTCTTTCTTCCAAATCCAATATCTCCGCGCGGGTGAAACCGCGGGCAGCAGCTAGCTTGCATAATTAAACACCTATACTACGCAGACAGCAAGCACCTTGTATAAAATTAAATACTATCATTTACTTATACTCGCAAGAGGCTAAACTAGTTCTTGCCCTTCTTCTCAATGATGTAGACTTTGAAACGAGGCAACTAGAGTCATCTCAAGGCGACGGCCCAAGCCGTACCGACCGAGGGTCTTCTATGTTGTTATGGTTTATGGTTATCTAGACCAGGGGCCCAATTCTATTCAACAAAAGTTTTAAAAATGAATAGGATTTCCTCGCAAAGTGATGAATTGGGGCCAAGAAGACGTGGGTTTGAATACTATTGGCAGTCAAATATTTGAGATTAATATATTTCCGTGTCTGAGAAGTTGTAAAATTGTACTGTCAAAGTATCTTTAAAATTGTTGGGTATATTATGAGATAACGATAATTAATATTTCTGGAGATCTGGGCACACTGCAGTTCCAAGCAGTTACGAAATTTTCGGTAGCTCTATAGCTGTAATGAGCAGGCTCCTTGCGAGACAAACGACCTGGTCGCCACGTAATATAAAAAACGTAGGCGCAAGTACCTCACACACTATTCATATAACGACTTGCGACACATGTATGTAATGCCAGATGTCAGAGTATAATCACATTACCTGATTGCCTACCTGCCCTGCCGGCGACGAAGTACCGACTTGATGTGATTAATGTATGCCTATGTTGTATTACGTATATTACGCACACTGTACCCTGCACACATGCTCTTAGAACTTTTGAAAGAAACAGCATAGAGAAACTGCCTGATGAATATCAGAGACAAATACTGTCCAATTCTTACTCATGATAACCAAGACCTTGGATAGCGCCCAACGACCAAGACCCTAATTTTTTTTTGTAAGAGAACGAGCGCCTTTTTGTAAACACAACGCCAATCTCTAACGATTGCAGTGCCACTCAGAACGTTGAATTTCTTTAGGTCAGGATGCTATCAGGACACGTTTTTAATAATTTGAAAATCAGTTTAAAATCGTCTATCTGTACTACCAATGGTAACACTGTTAATTTGATCTCCTTACTACTCGTATTGCAGTGTTATGACATTGTTGCTTAGTTAATCAAGTGGAAAAACAAAAGTGAAACGTGTTATGTCGCCATAACAGTTTCAACAAGCGCCTCTTTCAACTTTTTCCACCCTTGTCAGCTTCGTGCCAGTTTAGTCCAACGAATCTCAAAATCCCATTTCCTCCAGAGGAAAACGTAGACGGTGGCGCATAAAAACTAAAAAACACCCCTAAAACAAACATTAGCCGCTAAGGAAATGACGAGATATCTTTGAGCAGAGACGCGAGGGAGCAAAAAATAAAAAATGCAAAGTGATTTATGAGAAAACGCAGTCGCGGCGAAAACGTTTAGAAAAGAGATAAAAACTTACGAATGTATATGAAAATTTGTTTGTTTTTTTTATACTGGAATGGATTATACCCGTGTGTTCGCGTGGTATCAAGTTAAGTACATCCTATAGCACTCAAAGATAATGTAGCTTCTTATTTGTGAAAGAATTTTTAGAATAGGTAACCGGTGCGGCAACCTCTCGGAGAGTACGAATAAGCTGAGAAGTTTTTATTTCAACTAGCTGCTGCCCGCGGTTTCACCCTCGCGGAGATATTGGATTTCATGGTTTTTATTGTTTTGCGTGGAAATATAATTCTTTTTCTAAAATAAAAGTAGACAAAGTTACTCCTTATAACATCAGCTATCAGCAAGTGAAAGTCCCATCAAAATCGGTCAAGCCTTTTCGGAGATTACTCGGAACAAGCAGACAGACAGACAAAAATTAAAAAAAATGTTGTTTTGTTATAGATAGATACCGTATATATACTTTCATATACATTTAGTAAAAAGCTGTTATTTTGATATTACAAACAGACACTTCATTTTTCACTGTATTTATGTCATGTATGTCAATAATGACATTATTATTTGTATAGGGAAATAACGCGAGAAAAGGATGGAAAAGATTTGACAGGACTAAATTTAATTTTAGAGCTGTCATCTTCTATCATTGACAATTAAGACGCCATTAAATTCTTCATTTTACACCAAAGAGTTCTACTTTCTTTAATCATTGTTTTACACTGTTTAAATATAAGTGAACTAATTTGACAGAATATCTAAAATACGTTCCATCCTTTTCTCATATTCTTATTTGGAAAGAAACTCAAACTAAAATAAAGTTTAGGCTTGTGACGCGAATCAGACTAGCTTTTCACTACAAACAGATATATTTTTCCGTGGAAAAATACACCGTTTCATCAGAACACGGATTCCTTTCATCAACGAGGGTACTAAGTCAAGGCATTTACAAAGACATCCCCGAATTCTTTTCACCGAACTGATCATTCATTTCTGAAAATGCTTTTCCACTGCCGTCCAACAAATTACCTAAATTTGTCGACCGCAATTGTTATTAAACGCTACCATTTGACAATTGCCTGGAACATAGTTCAGAACGCAAAGTAGGGCAACTGAATCTGTTTTATAAAGATAAGAAAAAGAATATAAAAAGTATATAATCGTATCAAAAGATACAAAATTACAATTAAAAATCTACACAGTTGAAGGGTACGTTATATATTATACCTACACAAGTTCTCATAAATGTACCCAACAATTATAAATAAATCTATTTCACATCATTATTATAATCGAAATGCAACTAATAGATAGTAATTACTATTTTTTTTAATTATTTCATTTTATTTTGACATTGTAATTTCAATTCTAAATTATTTTATCTTACTTTCTAATTTTTGTTTTTTTTAGTGATTATGAATTTTACCTGCAATAAATTATTATTACTATTATAAGTTAATCTGTTGGCAAGTTGTTTTATCATGGCACTTCAATACCTACTGACCTGTTTGCACTGTGACTGAAACCTGGCCCATTTGAGGACTAATGTCGCCACATTGGTTTGCTGTCAGTTGACAGATGAGCCCATTAAATACCGTCAATTGCAATGTCTTTAACGACGTTCCGTTTTGCTGCCTGCCATTCGCGATAAGCGGAATTTCATGTTTAAACCAAATTTCTGGCGTAAATGCAGACGATTTACAGATAATTCGTTTGGAAGTTTGTGGACCTAATTAAAAAATCTTAATACAAAACTTAACTAAGTAATTATATTATGTAGTTTAAAGAAACTAAAAACATACTTCCACATTTTTTTTCCTTATGGAAATCCTCTTGGATACCTCTCTGCTGTGTGGGCGATAGAGAGGTTATGCCAGATTCCTACTGGCTCCCCACGTTTGTCCTCCTCACGCCATTATTTGTCGGGACTACGGGAACTCTTCGAAATCTTCCGTGGTCCCGACGGCGCTGGTCTCCTGGTCCTCAATCCCGGCGATTTCGTACCTCATATACGCCGTATCAACCGCACCAGAAGCGCACGCGTGCGCAACGCGCGCGTCACCTCGAGGCCTGACATCGAGAGTAAACACCCCACACACTTCCACCTGGCTCTATCATCAGAGCCTCGACACCAAGTGCAATTTATTGGACTCGTCAAAACGAATCATACGAGCACAAACTCGAAGGGGTTACTTCTAGCCACTGAAGAGTTCCACTATCCACCTCCTGGCTCCATCATCAGATCAGCTCCACGGTACTAAATTATAGTTTTGTCATCCGAACCACATATACATACAACGTTTCATTTCGAACTTTGTATGTATGTGTAGTTCGGATAACGAGGCGTGCCGGTCGTTTGCCTGACGGTAAGCATAACGCCGATCCACAACAATTGCAGTGCCGCTCAGAACTTTGAAACACAGACCTGCGCGGCACTGCAGTGCGCTCGTTACCATGAGACATTAGGTATTAAGTCTCATAAGCCCAATAATTTCACGAGCTACTTTGCTCATCAAACCGGAACACAATACCTAATGCATTACGACATAGAGCAGACGGTAGAGCATCTCCTTACTGACTGCCAACGTTTTGCTCTTCGAAGGTTCGAATGCGAGTGCGCAATGGAGTGTGCATTGACGGTAGAGAATCTCTCCCAGATAATCGATGACGACGACCGCCGCTCTACCTTCCTCGATTTTGCCTTTTATATTCTGCGCAAGACGGGGAAGGACAATGGTTCTCTTGGGCTTGATTGACCTGTATTCGGACAATCAGTCGACCTAATTTTGTATAATTCACCTTTAATTTGATCAAATGCATTTTATATTATTAATCAGTTTCGGTCTAATTAATTTAATTTAATGTAGATTGGTTTGATTAGATCTGTTGACTCAGTATAATTTAATAAGATCATTTCTTTTCCTTGATTTAACGCGAGAATATGATAATATGTTCGGATAATTAACCACCTAGTTTTAAATAATTATTTTGGTTTGATTTAATGTACTTACATGATTAATCAGTTTAAAATTGTTTGACTATTACGGTAGTCATAGAATAAGAGACCTTAAATTGGACGTGGACCACTAGAATAAGATAGCTAAGAATTTTCGAGTAGTATTGTGTAATTTAGAGCCACTTAGTTTAGTTCCAATTTGTTTTGTATTAGTTAGTTACTTAGTTTTAGTTATTTAAGTTAGTTAAGATAATAAAGTATCTACATATAAAAAAAAAAAAAAAAAAAAAAACATTGAAAAACTCATTTACCCCAAATTACCTATTTATCCCCATTACGAATATGATGAACTGTATTTAGTGTTTATAAACTGAATGCTAATAAAGGCCAAAAGACCATTTTTTTTTGGCAATTAAGAAGGCCAATTAAAACACATTTCAGATACTAATGTGGGTAAATAAGTATCTATTATAGCAAAGTAATAAGCATAGTTTTTAAGGTTGTTGCATAAGAAAAAGCAACAGGTTTCGCGGGCCGGGCCAATAGCGCCCGGACAAAAAAAAAAAAAAAAAAAAATACCTAATGCATTCACAGTACTGCTTGGCGGAAGACTTCACGAGCAAAGCGGTGGTACCAACCCAGACGGACACTCGCAGAAGAGTTAGTTCTACCACCTAATAAAACACCTAGTGAATACATTAACATTGCTGTTTTATTGAAAGTAGCGTTTCGAATATTAAAAATCTATAGTCTTCTATGCATTAGACTTACATAATATATCAATTTAGTAACATGGGAGATACTTTTATAGATAACATATACGGCTCTGTAGCTAAGTTGGTAGTAACCCTTCCTGCAAAGCGAGGGGTCTCGGGTTCGATTCCCGGCCGGGGCAGATTTTGTGTAAGCATAAAGTTTGTTCTCGGGTCATGGATGTTTGTGATGTGTATCTGTGTGTATCCATGCCACCTGCGACACAGGGAATCCTAGTGCGGGGGTATGAGTGTAAGCGTTAAAAAAAAAAAAAAAAAAACCTATAAGCATTCATATCATAACCTATTTAAATAAAACCACTGAATTAATGTTTATATTATTTTAATTGTGCTTTATAGGATCTATGAAAAACTTGATATTATTTTCAACTAAGTACTTATGATTACAATATTATTATATTTAGAAAGCCTGAAATAATCATCATCATTAATGTATTTGTACATGAAGGTTTTAATTAATCCAATATAATACTTCAGTGGAGAAGTTCAGTGGAGGAGTGGTGATGAAGGGTCGCGCATTATAACTAAGTATACACAGCTCAGGGACTTACTTACAAGTCGGTTGTCGTCCTTCAAACCAGATCGAAAAAGTTACAGCTTCACTATAGCGTTCCACACGCAGTAGTAGCAGTATCACGACACACTGTCAGCTGTGTTTACTACACCGATGACACGGATGACGCGCGCGTTAGGCAGATTTGTGAAGCGAGCTATGATAGCGTCAACACAAATGATAGTGGACTACAACCTCCGAGAAGCCATACTCAGTAATCGTTTTGGAGAGCGATGGCTGGCACATGTCATACTGGTGAACGGGTGCCGCTTGTGGTGTCTGGTCAACTCCAGTTGTAATCCTCCTTCTGTCGTCTTGTAATTTAGTTCTAACGTTTATTTTTATTTGTTTTAAGACCATAGTAATCCGGCTTTATGTTATTTTTATCTTGTTTATATCATTAATTTCTATTAATATATGACCTAATCTTATACCACAGACCTAATGGATCTTAATCTTGGACCACGTATCCGTAGAGGTATTTACATTAAAAATAAATTATTTTGTTGTGGTGCGACCTTTGTTTTCTTCGTGTATCCTACATATCATCTGTCCATCTGCGTCTGGAAATCAAAAGTTTTGTTAATTTTCTCAATAGCTTAGCAGACCACTATGGTATTAGATTGCACAAATAAGTATTTCACAAAAGGGTAGAACTTAGAGCTGTGTAACGTTTGCGCAATGGTTATTAGCAAGATTTATCGCTCGTATGCGGCGGGGCGGTATCGGCCCAGCCGTTTGGAGATTACCCGGAAGAAACAGACAGACAAAAATTTTAAAAATGTTTTTTTTTTATGTTTTTTGGTAACGAGACTAGCTGGTCGTTTGCCTGATGGTAAGCATAACGCCGGCCCATAACAATTGCAGTGCCACCCAGAACTTTGAAACACAAAGCCTGCGCGGCACTGCAGTGCGCTCGTTACCCTGAGACATTAGGTATTAAGTCTCATAAGCTCAGTAATTTCAATGGATACTCTGCTCATCAAACTGGAACACAGTAATGCTTGCACACTACTGCTTGGCGGCAGACTTCACGAGCAAAGCGGTGGTAACAACCCAGACGGACACTCGCAGAAGAGTTAGTCCTCCCACTAACAAAGTTGTTTTGTTATAGGTACCGTATAAAATATACTTTCATATGCATTTGGTAAAAAGGTGATATTTTGGTATTATAAACAGGCACTTCGGGTAATCCTCAAAACGGCTGGGCTGATTTTGACGGGACTTTCACTGGCAGATACGGCTTTGCTACAATACACCACGCTTGGCAGGCGTCTTGGTGATCGCGTTAGATTATTATGTTCACCTAAGAGAATGCTGCTACCCATTCCCTGGACATTCCCTTAGCCGACTCTTACGGCCCCCACGGGAAGAGATTGGATTATGAGCCAGGACCACACAGCCACACGGCGTAGCGTTTCAGACACACTTCCAATTCATTACATGATAACCGCCTTTACAACAACCATCCATCTTTTCTTGTTCTTTCTCTATCCTTCTATCACTCAACATCCAATTTGATCACTTTATTTGATCTAGTAATGTACGTTCCTCCTTCTTCGTATGCCCATACCAAATCAAACGATGCCCTTTGAAATTTTCTGCCAGTTGTGCTACTTTGAGACTCCCTCTAATATACTCGGTATATACTCTTCGTGAACAGTCCACCAGTCTGTACTAAACGTTTTGCAGACCCTTTCAGCATTCGAACAGTAAATGAGTGAAACGCTCTTCGAGCGCTCGATACACTGGAACTCGAATGCCGGTCTATGGTACCGTGATCATTTGATTATCTCTAACGTCAACAAAACTACTGTAACATACCGATGTGACAGCCCCAATCTCCCCTGCTTTAGCAGCGGTTTCTGGACAGTCATAAAGAAACTGTGCCTCGTTGTTACCCCACGAAGCGAAGCTGAAGTATTTGACGGAGCTTAGGCGAGCGTCTTCGTAGGATATGAGAGGTGAACTGCCTTCTTGACCAAACTCCAGGTTTCCTAAAATAGATTGTAGGTATATTTTCTGTTTTGTTTTCATGTTTGTGCATAACGAGACGTGCAGTTCCTTTACCTGATGGTAAGCATGACTTTGGCACATAATAATTGAAACATATTCATATTCATTTATTTTGCATAACTAAGTGTATGTACAAAGGAGTTATTCTACTTACAACAGATCTTATGACTTAGTTGCCCTTTTTAGGCACAAAGACATACGCGTCTAAGCTGAAGTTGCTCTATACGCTTTGCGATTGCCGGTTGCAAAAACCAGCAACTTGGCACAATTCGTGCAAATATATCATCTGCTAGTTACGGCGAATTGAAATTAATTTTGTCACGGATTATAGAAACCAAAACTGTTGCGATCACCGAAATTCGCAACTAGAGTAACTACGTGTGCGCAATTGCTCAGAATTATGTTAAAGTCGTAAAACAGCTAGTTGCGAGTTCCCAGTTGCGGCAACTGAAAACTCAAAGTTTCTACGTGTGCTGAGCGCCTAGATCTCATTAGCCAAGTAATGTCTCTGACTAAAGATATTGCTGTTGGATATATAGTAATAAACATGTTTGCGTTTCAGAGGCAAAATATACATTCATCATATAACTGTTTTAGTTAGTTACTTAGTTATTGGTTTGTGTGCTTGAAAGAGTAAAAAGGTTAAACTTACCATTTGCTATTTTTATATAAAAGGCCGTGTATTGAGTAGCTGAGAGTATGTTGGGCGTCCGTAATTTGACAACGTCGTAGGCATCCAGACGCAGTCGTAACTCAGTGCGATTGTTTTGGGCTATTCCAACACCTATAAAAGTAAAATAAAACTTGCTATAGCATAATAATAATCTCGTATCAGGGTTATAAGTACAGTTTTTAGTAATGGTAAATTACCAATAAGCTTTAACAAAGTTTTGAGCAATGTACGCTCCTGAAAGCAGCTGCTCTGAAACAGCTGTTCCTTCACCCAACCACAAATACATAATTGATCATTGGATCAATTATGTATTTGTGGTTGGGTGAGCATTGTCTCACGCTTAGGTATAGTAGAATTTGAACCATTGACTAACGCGGCAGTGTAAACAAACAATATATCAGTAAGCAGTAGGTACTTCTTCGATAGCACGATATTATTTCGTTTCAAGTATTTTATATACAGCCTGAGCTTGAATTGGTATTTTATCCCAAAAGGGGGTCAATCTATAGTTCTTTAAATTCGGAATTTTCATTGAAGAAATGGCATTTAAAGTTTACATCAAAATTCTACCACAGAGTTTACGGGCAGCCCTGGATTTGCTGATTCACTTGAACTATGTTGAACTTTGTTAAATGGTGATGTTGATTAGAATAGACTTAAAAACAATTCCAGAAAATGCCTCACACTTCACGTTTGAAGTGTTTTTTTTTGTATGGAAATTTGCAAGGACTTATTTCCAAGGGAATTTCTCACAACTTGTAGAAAACCATAATCTTAATCACCCCCTTCCGGGGGTACCAATTCAAACTCACCCTGTATATTTATTTATATTGTATATGCTACGTAATTATGACTCTCAGTTTTCGCGCCTGCTTCTAAAGTTGGATTTTTATGTCATGATATATCAAGAGCAGCATACTTCGGAGTACGAGATAGGCGTGAGGAAAACTGAAACAGTAGCAAATATATTTGTTCCTTACCTATATTAAAAATAACATCACTATAGTCGGGTGATGGCACCGAGGACAGTATGATGATTCCATCTCTGGCGGACTTTATGGCAATGTGTATCTCGAAGTACGTTACACCAATTTCATCTTTCTTAACTACGATGTGGTTAAATGGCTCGCTATCTAATCGGTAGGCCGTCGTGAAGTTGAAGCCATAAACTGACTGCTCCTTACAGCCTGTAATCAATATACAATTCCTCTTAACCTTTTTTCCGCATTGAAAGTAGATATAATACGGAAGGATTGTGGGGATATTTCCCCAGAACATAAAATTAACTTGGTTAAATTAACTTAATTGAAATCAGCAAATCAAATTTTATTTTTATTCTATTGGTAACTCTTCTATTGCCCCTCTTTTACCTAATGGTAAGCATAACGCCAGCCCATAACAATTGCAGTGCCACTGCAATTGCCAATGGCAACGTTCGCGTCGCAAGGTGCGTTCTTTTACCCTGAGATAATAAAATTAAAACAAAAATAAATTAGACAATTTATTTTTTATTATTATATTTTGCGTGTTTACATTCTGTATTTTTTGCTTTGCTGACTATTCGCTCATCAAACCTGCTTGCCATTACTCCTTGGTGGCAGACTACACGAGCAAAGCGGTGGTACCTACTCACAGAAGAGTTGGTACTACCAAATAATGTTTGCTAGTATTATTTAGTCTTACTTAGAAATAATATAGTATAAAACATATTGTTTTTAAGATATTACGTAACGGAGAGTGTAAATCATTCTGATAAGAAGAAATTTCTTTCTAAAAGCTAATGTGCATAATGTGCTACAAAGAGTTTCTGGGAATAAATATGTCGTATTATGGTACATACACACAGTTGTAAAAGTAAAATCTTGAACTTACTCGATATATCTTTCGATGCATTCAACTTCCGGTATATATCTTCTTCTATCTGAGTAATTTTCTCATCCAAGAAAATAACATTTTTTCTCTCCAACATATTATCTAATATATAATTTTGGTTTTTTTCTATGTCATGTAGTTTTTTCTCCATTGAACTTATTTTTTGGTTCATATTTTCTAGATAAGTTTTGTCAGAGATACTCGTTTCCAACGCCAGTGCAGTTAATTTGCGGTCAAATTCTAATTCGTCGGGAATAATAAAATCTGGTATCAAATAATATTCCATTCTGTTATCTAACATGTGATCTTCATTATTTTTCCATACTATATTGTACAGTTCCTTTTTCACATCTTTGTCATCAGATTTACTTCTTTCTTCATATTCCATATTATTTTCACTATCTTGATTATTATTAAACCCATCGTCTAGTATTCTTCCAATCGCACAACGTAATAATACACTTAAACATAAAGAAATGCAAATATGATTTGTAATAAACATTTTAATAAACCACAACACTGCAAGCTGCTAAAGTAACGTACAAGCATCGGTGTTCTTCGTTATATATTATGTCAAAGTTTCACAGGCCACAATAACAATATATTAACATAAACAACATTATCATTAATATATTGTTATATATTGTTATATATGTCGGGTATCCCCACTTATAAAATATACGATAGAGTTATTGTTGGTTTGTCCTCTTTCACGTGTTTTTTTTTTTGAGTGAGGATAGTTTATGGACCGCAGAGTGAATATCCAGACTTAGGTATATAATAAATGCGAAAGTGTTACTTATTGTATGTTTGTTGGTTTGTCCATCTTTCTCGCAGCAACGGAGCAACGTATCGATCTGATTTTTGGCATAGATATATGCATTTAGTAAAAAGCTGTTATTTTGACATTACAAACAGACACTTCAATTTTATTTATGTGTACAGATGTACTTATACAGGCTGAGTTTGAATTGGTATGTTATCCCAGTAGAGGGTGACTAGAACCATGGCTGTCCACAAGTTGCGATAACGCCCCGTGGAAATACGTCCTTCCAAATTTCCATACAAAAAACTAATTCAACTTCAAACGCGCAGCATTTTGTGGTTTTTTTCTAAGTCTGTTCTAATCAACGTCATTATTTAACAAAGTTCAACATAGTTCACGTGAATCAGCTGATCTAGGGCTGTCCGGAAATTCTGTAGTAGAATTTTGACGTAAATTTTAAATGCCATTTCTTCAATGAAAATTTCCGCATATCAAAAAGTCGTTAAACAAATGTTGTTGAACTCCAAGAGTAGATTGACCCTCTTTCTGGATAATAATAATAATAATAATAATAATTTATTTCATCCAAATACAAGTTTACAAAAGTACTTAGTAATCACACAAAAAGATGTAAAAATACTTAAGCTATAAGCTTGTGTTACGCTCATACCTTGCTAATCCTTGGATACCTTGCCAATTCAAACGCAGAATGTATTTGTAGATTTGTGATGAAGGTTACCAGAAAAATATGCTTATTTATCCCGTAATATCTAACTTTAGTTCGCAAAGTGGCAAAAGTAATTTTAGATAAATAAGTGGTTTTGTATCTAATAATAATATGGGAAAAACACAACATGTGTTAACATAAGACAAAAACACTTGTCGATGCCTGTTTAGCTGGACAGTGTCTAAAGATAAACGTCTAAATGAAAATGTCACAACATAATTGAGTTACTCAATGTTTAGACACTACATAAATCAGGATTTGTGGTTGCTCATATTTAAACACAGGACTAAGGCATGTAGAGGAGTTAAACAGTGTTTAACACAGGTTTAAAGTGTTTATTTTTCTGTGGTAAGACCGAGTATGTTTTTTAAAGTGCAAATAATCAAAAATCAATCCTAAATAAGTACTAACACATTAAAATTTGGCCACAGAACGCGGAGTTAAAAAAATCTTGTCCGCCGGTTTAGGTAGCGACCTAAACCGGCGGACAAGATTTTTTCATACGTTTTATATGACCTGGGGCCTATTTCATAAAAAATATTAGTCTAATATTATGAGCTTTTTTCTTTTTTCCATACAAAATATGAGACTAATACTCATAATATTAGACTAATATTTTTTATGAAACAGGCCCATTGGGCGTTCGAGTGGCTGCAACCGAGCCACAAGATGAGGCGGTGTTGAAATGAAACAAAAGTTACATAAAAAACACGTCTGCCCTAGCCAGTGTCACTTGGGATGATGTAAGGATTCTAACAATACCCCTTACATCCAAATCTATTCAGGCATTTAAAAGTCATGTTGAAATAAAGAAACTCACATACATACATCATACATTAACCCTAATAAAAATCCTTTAAAGTTCTTTTTTGTGCAGCCGTGTAAATACGAATAACCTATTAATTGATATACAGTATTCTTGAAGTATAAATATTGTAAAACCAATGCATGGAATTTGCAAAATCAAGTAGGTACTGGACTGGAAAACAGACGTGCATAAATCTTTTAAATTATTATCTCGTAGTATAGGTAAAATACACTGAATGATTCATGTTGATAAACTTATGTTTCCTGAGAAAGTTTTGATAATATAAGACCCTTGGGTCAGTATCATAAGGTTATCACTTATTAACTCTGAGAGTAAGTACCTATCAAAATTTATTTGCACAACATAAAGTAAATATTCATAAAATAAACTTTTAACAAACTATACACCTATACCTATCTAACAAATTGCTACCAGTAGGCAACGTTACCCAAAATGATAGAAGCATTGCCACGTTGAATGGCAATGCTTAGTCTCTGTGCCAAGTAAAAGCCTGCATTTAGGTCATGTGTTGCTTTGACACGTTTCGACAGACCTTGAAAATTGTATGCACTCGTGGGCGTATGGTCCTAGCGTTTCAACCCCAAAAGGCCCATATGCATATCCACTATCAAGAGAATTATACTTGCACTTTTTGAGACTTTCTGCTGACTCAGCTACCACACCAGACTTATTTTGTGTTCCAGGAAGATGCGACAGTGCAAGGGTGTCGACACATGTAGCATCCTACACCCCAGGCCGCCCCAGCATCCGGTGAATGAATTAATCCAATGAGCGTCATTCCGGCATTTTCTAGTAACCATCATAAAACCCTCAAGCTGAAAATATTTCATCAAGTACCTATCGATAAGATCCACTATCGAGTTATATTCTATGGATAGCAAATTCACCATCTTCAACAACATTGAAAAAAAACATCGTTTAAACAAATCGAGACGGAAGACATTACATTACCACCATCGCCATTCTAATCTCATACATGCTGATGTCCATGATGTCTCACTATACGTATCGAGGTGTATAAATGTCAAAAAGTTTTCTATCTCTCTCAGAATCTTAGGCTAGGATGAAATAATACTACCATTCTCGGGCTTTAGTTTAGTCATTTGGCTTTACTCAAGGGATTAATTTTTAGCGAATGCTTTGAAGCCTTATTAGTTCCGCTCAATTACGGTCTTAATACGTGCAGTATTAAAGGCACGCAAGTAGTGTAGCATGGACTTCCAATTTCGTCTATTGAGTTTTCCGTAGGCCGATTTATCAACTGAAGACTGCAGCCTCGTTTGACTTCGTTCTGCTATTTGTTCCAGAGATTCTTCTGAGAGTTTTTGAGTTCTCTTTCAGCGTTGCGGCTTATAGAATTTAGGCCCACAGAATAGCTTGGACAGTTTCCGCCAACCCATTGTTTAACTCGTCAACTGTGTCATATTCAGCTAACACTGGAAGCGATTATAGAGTTCGAGCTGAAAGCCTTCGGGGTTTTGGATTTGGGAAGAATTTGGACGGAGCGTAGACTTCACCAGACGTGATCTCTGAAGCTTGGCATTGATATTCAATGTGCCTCGTACAAAACGGTGATTGCTATCTATTGTCGCCCTACTGATCACACAGACATCATCGAATATGTGCTTCTTGGTCGTCGTGATCAATTCGACGGCGGAGTGAGCCTCTTGCGAGTATAAGTAAATGCTAGTATTTAATTTTATACAAGGTGCTGTCTGCGTAGTATAGGTGTTTAATTATGCAAGACTAGCTGCTGCCTGCGGTTTCACCCGCGCGGAGATATTGGATTTGAAAGAAAGAAGAAAGAAAATACATTTATTTCATGGTTTTTATTTTTTTGCGCGGAACCCTAATTCTTTTTCTAAAATAAAAGCAGCCTAAGTTACTCCTTATAACATCAGCTATCTGCCAGTGAAAGCCCCGTCAAAATCGGTCCAGCCGTTTGTCGAAGTGTCTGTTTGTAATATCAAAATAACAGCTTTTTACCAAATGCATATGAAAGTATACTATACGGTACCTATAATAACAAAACAACCATTTTTAAAACGTTTGTCTGTCTGTCTTTCTGTCTGTTTGTCCCGGGTAATCTCCAAAACGGCTAGGCTGATTTTGACGAGACTTTCACTGGCAGATAGCTGATGTTACAAGGAGTAACTTAAGCAAATTTTTATATGGTTAGTTATTATGATATTTTAATGGTTAGCTAAAATTAAAATAAATTTAGTGAAATCTATTTAACATCATTATTATAATCGAAATGCAACTAATAGATAGTAATTCCTATTTTTTTTAATTATTTCATTTTAATTTGACATTGCAATTTCAATTCTAAATTATTTTATCTTACTTTCTAATTTTAGTTTTTTTAGTGTTTATGAATTTTATCTGCAATAAATTACTATTATTATTATATGAATTTTACCTGCAATAAATTATTATTATTATTATAAGTGAATCTGTTGGCTGCCTGTCATTCTCGATAATGCGGAATTACCAAATTTCTGACGTAAATGCAGATGATTTACAGATAATTCGTTATGAAGTTTGTGGACCTAATTAAAATATCTTAATACAAAACTTAACTAAGTAATTATATGTAGTTTAAAGAAACTAAAAAACATACTTCCACATTTTTTTTTCCTTGTCTAAATCCTCTTGGATACCTCTCTGCTGTGGGGGCGACAGAGAGGTTATGCCTGATTCCTTACTAGCTAAAACCCGACGTTTGTCCTCCTCACGCTATTATTTGTCGGGACTACGGGAACTCTTCGAAATCTTCCGCGGTCCCGACGGCGCTGGTCTCCTGGACCTCAACTCCTGGTTTTCATACTTCATATACGCCGTATCAAGCGCACCAGAACACACGCGTGCGCAACGCGCGTGTCACCTCGAGGCCTGACATCGAGAGTAGACACCCCACACGCTCTTTCTTTTTATTCTTTGCATTAGACTTACCTACATATGAATTTAGTAACATGGGAGATACTTTTATAGATAATAAAAGCATTAATATTATAACTTAAGTGTACCCATTGAAATAAAACCACTGGATGAATATTTATATTATTTTAATTGTGCTTTATAGGATCTGTGAAAAACTTGATATCATTTACCATGAAGTGCTTATGATTACAATGTTACAGGTTACTATATTTAGAAAGCTTGAAATAATCATCACCATTAATGTATTTGTAGATGAAGTTTTTAATTAATCCAATATGGCACTTCAGTTCAAATTTGATAAACAACCTGCAACCAATAAACATTCAGTTTTAAGTAAGTAAGACACGAATTCCGAAGGAATCTCAGCACACTTAGGAAACTAAAGAACTAATAATACGTTCATAATCGAACTATAATTAACACACACGGTTTTAAAAGGCTTGGATAAATATTTTTACAAAACAGTCGCAGGATTTGTAAAGACCATCTTTTTAACTTGGTTGATTACTTTTGATTCCATGTATTTGTGGATGAATGGAAGGAAGGTAATCTTGTCAGTGCTTGCAGTACTGTGAGAGGAACGTGTGAACATGCTGTGTTTAACAAATGAAATAATTGTGAACTTTTTATTTGATATTTAATTGAAACTAGTTGTTGCCCACGATTTCACCCGCGTGGATGTATTGGATTTTATGGCTTTTATTTTTTTGCGCGGAACCCTAATTCTTTTTATAAAATAAATGTAGCCTAAGTTACTCCTCATAACATCAGCTATCTGCCAGTGAAAGTCCCATCAAAATCGGTCTAGCAGACCGGACAGAATCGGACAGACCGACAGACAGACAAACAAAAAATTTAAAAATGGTTTTTTTGTTATAGGTAATGTATATACTTTCATATGCATTTGGTAAAAAGGTCTTATTTTGATATTACAAACAGACACTTCAATTTTATTTATTTGTATAGATCATGATACTCTTTCATCTTTCTCTTAATCAGTTCGTAACATCTTCGTAGTTAGTATGGTTATTTTATGTATGTGTAATGTTATTTTACATTACTTACTTATTGTTGCAGGGCAGTCGTAAAGGAAGTTTTCATTGCTGCCCCAATTAGAGAAACCAATATACTTTATTAAACCAATTGGCTGGTCTCGGATGCTGGTGGGCCAATTTTGGCATTGTCTGCCGAATTCAAGGACCTCTGAAAGAAATTGTTTCGGTATATAAAAACGCGGAGAACCATTGTATACAAGAGGCGAGTAGCAGATCCAAGTGGTGTTCTATTGGGAAGGCCTATGTTCAGCAGTGGATACTGGACGTCTTCCGGCTGATGATGATGATGAACTATAATACGATGACACCTATGTTAATCAATGTGTTGTTTTTTTTTCTAAAAAAAGGATGATCTTTTTATGGATGATATTATGACCAATGAAAAAATCGGATGTCGACAGAATATAAATTACTATTTCAGACGAACACTGGCAATATTATAATGTGTAAATTTGTAGCATTAGTTATTCAGCCCTAATATGATTGGGTAATCCGTACATACAAGTTACAATAAAACATAAAGCGCCCTGGATGCACACTCACGTTCTGAGTTAAAATGTGCGTTGATCCACGAAAGGGGCACATTAGAAGCGTGATTGATGGTTATGTATCAATCACGGACCACGGGCAAATCATGGAAAAACCACGATCACCGCCGTTTCTACCACCTCTAGTCAAAAAATAATTTCATAACCACTGCGTTTTCAGTGCAGAAGCCGCGGTAACTACGCGGTGGTGCGCAAGTGATGAATGTAGCCGAGCAGCCATCGCTTTGAACCCAGGCTGAGTTCGATGAAGTGAAAGAGACAGCAATACCTGGCTGTAATGCTGTTCTTGTCCAATTCTTGGTTTTACTTCAAGCCGCGGGTGAGTTTCTAAGACCTCGTGATCCGCGCTTGTTGCAAAACCATGATTATTTTGTCTGTAAACATACATTAGCCTCTAATGCCGGCCCTAACGAAATATAACAGGCGCGTGTCCTTTATCGGGAACGCGCGCCGGACGCGTGCACGCCCACTGTATCAAGCCCCTTATTGACGTCGACATCTAGCCGAAGTTATAGTCAGCAGCAACTTACCATTATAAATTTTAATCTTGTAAGTGTGGAAGCTAGTAGAGACATGAGAGACGTTTTCAACCATTTCTAAAAGTGTCTTTTGACGTGATCTCCTGATTTTCGTGTGTAAACGGTCTCCTCCAAGGTCTTTAAAAACTGTTGAAAATATACGATTTACATTGGTATAGTAAATCTATCAAATTTATTTCTATCTGTTTCTTAGTTATGGTATTTGAAACCAATAAATAGAAACTCAATGCTAACTTAGCAAACCTTAATATTCAAATAAAAAATTAACTAGAAAAAAATAAGGTATATATAGTGGCAAAGAAACAACGGAATATAGCCGCACAATTTCGAATAAACAATTTCCGCCATCTCGTAACTAAATCTAATTTTAGTTCAACCTGTCTTTCTAAATAATCACATAAGAAAGAGATGGATATATGTATATATATTTTAGACTTTTAGACCAATTAATCCACTTGCTGTGTCTAGAGATTTAACGGAAATGAATTTAATGGCGTCTAATTGGTCAAGGATGGACTCTTTCTCATTTTATTTATTACTAGCTGTACCCCGCAGCTTTGCCCACGTAGCCTAAGTTACTCCTTGTAACATTAGCTATCTGACAGTGAAAGTCCCGTCAAAATCTGTCCATCCGTTTCGGAGATACTTAACCCGGAACAAACAGACAGAGAGACAGAAATTTTAAAATGGTTGTTTTGTTATAGGTGGCGTATATACTTTTATATATGAATTAAGATAAAAAAACAGTTATTTTGATATTACAAACAGACACTTCAATTTTATCTATTTGTATGGATAAACAGAGAGAGCGAAACTATTACTAGGTTTAGGTGTTAAATGACAGAATCCACACCGATATTAACCCGTCGCGCGCCTTTTCATTTATATACGTCAGGCCGACCGATGCGGGTCCGAGCGACATGTTTTTTTTCTGTTTCCTTACTGGTATCACGTGGTACCGATCGACATATCACAGGTTAATTGCTATTTGTATAGATTAGCATATTAGTAGTACTTACGAATTTCATAAAGAATGTCTTCAGGTCCGGGGTTTGGTACAGACGACAGTAAGATGTACCCTCGTTTGTTTTTTACAGCAATGTTCATCTCAAAATGTTCGATACCACCGGTGTCGCTTCTATTTAAACTCACGTGGTTAAAAGTCGCGTTATCAATGCTGTAGAACGTTGGATAATACGACTCTGAATCCACCCACTCCTTGCAAAGCATCTCTGAAACGTAGTATTAAAGTTGCCGCCGTCAGGCTTACCATCAGACAAATGACCCGCTTGTCTCGTTACCCAATTTTGTAAAAAAGAAGAACATATAAAAAAAAGAAATGGCCAAAAACTTTTTTGTAATATTAAAGAATTTGACAAAAAAGAGGGGAAAATACTCTAGAGCAACCAAATGTTTTGTTAAGAAAGGAATTGTATAAAGTTGCTAATGCTTAACACGTAAATAATGTTCGACTTTCGAATGCCACTTCATGCAATTAATATTTATATGCACCAGCCAACATTTTTAATGTCGTTAAGAAACATAACAAGTGTTATAAAATACCTACTTTCAGCGGGGCAGTCGTAGAGGGTCTCCACATCACTACCCCAGTTAGAGAAACTGACATACTTTATCAGTTCTAAGCGTTCAGCATCGTAGTAGCTTATGATTGGCAGTGTTTCAAAAGGCCTACCAAATTCCAGCTTTCCTGAAAAGATATTAGTTAAAATTGGATAAGTGATCACAAATGTTCGGATAGGAATCCATACGATATTAATAATAATCTTGGGATAAGTTCTACTAGTTCTGCTACAGGAGTAAATTTATTACTAAACAAACCAAACGGTTCGATCTTACCTTCAGATATTTTGATGTAAAAAGTGTTGAAGTAAGTAGAGGAAGTGATGTCAGATAAAATTGTTTTTGTAAGTGTCTCACGACGTGATCTCCTTAATTTTATGTGCAAATTGCCTCCGCGACTTTCGTAAACTGTTGAAATGTACACAAGATATAAAGAACTTAGACGCAGCGGCGGACCGCGTAGATTGTCCGCTTCGTTTTCGATTGATGATTTGAGGATGATACAGGGTCTGCCCCGCTTCTGCAGTGCATCAAGGATGTTTGCGGAAGTCACATCAGTTGTTTACGCTACTAGAATTGTTTACGTTACATATTACAATTGTTTGATAAATCAAATTTTGTTTAATGATATAATAGCTGTTATTTTATTATAAATTATTAATTATACTTACAAATTTCATAAAGAAGATCTTCAGGTTTGGGGTTTGATACCGATGATAGCATAATGTACCCACTTTTTGCTTTCAAAGCGATCTGCATCTCGAAATATTCGACGCTGCCCTTTTTGCTTAAAGTCAGTTGCACATTGGTGAAAGTCCTACTATTTAATGAATAGAACTTTGGATAGAACGAATCCGGTTCAACCCATTTCTTGCAGAGCATCTCCTCTGAAAAAAGAATTCACCAGACGGTCGACGAGTCATAAAACATTACAATGAACTTGAATTTCTGGTGAAGGAAAACGTGATGCAACCATAGCAATGTGGCAGGGCAGGGCATATTATAATAGTACATGCCTTGCCAATATCATACAAAATTCAAATGACTAGCAATCACCCTCAAAATTAAAATCTGACACCAAGCATCTATCGGTCTGTTCTATCAGCGGCTCTTTTTACCTAGTTCCCATTCTAGAATATGACTGAAGAACTGGGAACTGAACTAGAACTGGGACTGGGTGATAATTACGCTATAAACCTATAGGTTTAGCCAGGGGCGTATTTACCCTTGGGCCAAAAGGGCCATGGCCCGGGGCGGCAGGCTGCGAGGGGCGGCGCAAGCAGAAGAAATTTAAAAAAGGCTCTTATTAATAAACAATTGAATAGTTAAACTCTGTTTTGTTTCTTTCGATTCAGTTTAAATGGTCAAAGAGCAACAAAGAAAAAAGTATGTTTAACTGAACCCCCGTTTAACATTGTTTCTTAATAAGAGCCTAAATCTCGTAAGGTGGTCGTGGGTGCTCGTGGGTGTAAGTTTGATAGACACCAAGACGCGGGGCTATCGTATATAGTCACAAGCGTCACGGCACGGCAAGGCGGTGGGGCCTGCAGGCCCGGGGCGCTGAATCCTAAAATACGCCACTGGGTTTAGCGTATCCACCGTTTTCAGCCACATCGTCACAAAACTGACTCATACAGACTCACCGACTGCAATCTACTGATTGGTTTAAAAATTAATTAGGCTACGGCTCTGTTCTGGCTAGATGGCTCACGGCCCTAGCGCATACACCTGCAAGGTCTTCTTTGTGGCTCTAACATTACAAACCTGTCAAAAATAAAATCAACTAGCTATATTGCGTGCTCTCACTGGCTTAAGAAAATAATTACGAATAAAAAGTATTTAACTTACGGTGTATACCGTTAATTTCATTATCTGATTCTTTATTTGGTGAAATAGTAATTATGAATCGGTTTGAAATGTTTTCCAATGCATGATTCATTTTATATGATGCAACCAATTTGCGGTTGATGTTTTTTTCTACAGTTTCTTTCTTAACCAATGATTCTAATTCGTGAATAATATTTTCTTCTAGCTCAAGATCCTTCTTTCCTAATGCATCCAATTTGTTGTTAATTTTCCCTTCTAATGCATTTTCTTTCTTGCCAAATGCGTCCAGTTTTTGGTTTACGTCCTCTTCTAACTCAGATACCTTACTCCCAAGATCGTCCAATTTGAAGCTTATGGTATGGCTTATTTTGTCTTGGACTGCATAACCTAAACAAGAACTTAACAAAATGCAATAATAAAATTTTAAAAACATAATTGAATGATGCACTCAGCACGACACTTTTCACTAATTAATGAATTTGAATAAGTAAACACTATCTAAAGTATTGCTTTTTATTATCAATAAATACCTACATAATGACTAACGTTTGGCATATCTCTCTCTATTTAATATACAGTGTGTTCCACAGCCAGTGTGGACACAGGGAGGACAAATATTAAAGTTTTACTTAACTGAGACTTTCTTTTATTATTTAAAGTAAGGAATACTGAATTCAATTATTTTTTAAAGTAGCTAGCCCTACTACCCTAAAACTGAATGAGAAAATAATTAATTATATTTTTATGATTCCGATCGAAAAGGTAAATCACATGGACCAATTCCTTCCTTTTTATATTAATTGTTTTATTTTATTTGATATCGAGACGAGCTGGTCGTTTGCCTGATGGTAAGCATAACGCCGGCCCATAAAAATTGCAGAGGCTCCACTCAGAACTTTGAAACACAAAGTTTCTGCGTGGCACTGCAGTGCGCCCGCTACCCTGACACATTAGGTATTTAGTATCATAAGCCCAGTAATTTCAGTGGCTACTCTGCTCATCAAACCGGAACACAGTAATGCACGCACATTACTGCTTGGCGGCTGAGTTCACGAGCAAAGCGGTGGTACCAACCCAGACGGACAGTCGTAGAAGAGTCAGTGCTACCACGTAGTTACGATTATTATTTGTATATATTATTTGATTGTATTCCTTACGATGATTTTCTTTCACCGCTTTAGGGCGAGTTTGGTAAATCCGCCTATTATCAGTCTGTTCTTATAGTGGCCGCCCTTGAGAGAAGTACCCATTGAAGTTGTAGCGTATCTACCACCTTCAATCAAATCGTGATATTAGATCAGAAAATAAATAGTGTTAAAAAGTAGTATCAATAGTAACATATCAAATGTAAGAATTGCACTTTAATTTATCAATTTTCATAAGTGTACTATTATACGTGATAATTTTCATAACTGTACTGTTGTGGCCGACCAGGGGCCTTACTCCGTAAAACGAACGTCGAAGCTTCGGTTGACGGATCGGTATGTTCCTACTATGAAAGACAAAATGTCAAGAGCGAACATCGAATTGAACGTTGGATCCGAAACACTTTCATAGTAGGAAAACTGCGATCCGCCTACGGAAGGTTGGACGTTAGATTTACAAAGTAAG
Source organism: Crocallis elinguaria (assembly GCA_907269065.1). Classification (NCBI taxonomy): domain Eukaryota; kingdom Metazoa; phylum Arthropoda; class Insecta; order Lepidoptera; family Geometridae; genus Crocallis; species Crocallis elinguaria. Next base: position 10,901,343 of record OU026076.1, read on the forward strand.
GCCCCAGGAACGTGTGCGACTTGCTATCCGACGTACTATAGTTATGTGCGGATTATTCCCACTCGCTCTACAATGGTGAAGGAAAATATCGTGAGGAAACACGCATGTACAAGAACCACAAAATTCGAGGACATGTGACATCCACCAAGACTGTCCAAGACGCACTGGGCTCGCGTGGTTGATTATGGCCCATACCTCTCTCTCTGAGACAAGGCCGGTACTATTATACAACACTTATAGTGTTGTAGATAGGTCAATAGACTTAACTTCCGTAAATACTAGTAAATAGTGACGTAATATGAAACTCTCGTAATATCACAAATAACTAAGTAAGTAGGTATGCAAAAATCACAAATATATGCTATTTATTATGTCTTAGTGTTGTGGGACCATAGTTCTCGTGGGTCCTGATTTCTTACTTATAGGCAGTCTTAGTTAGAGCTTACAGAACCTGATTTCATGATCGTTGAATCATTCACACAAAAATTAAATTAGAAAATAAATATTTATCTTGAAAAAAATTAGTTGAATGTTTTTGTATCTTCTGACGATTATAGTGACCTAACCGATAAGCTAGGTGCAAATAAAAATGTTACATTTTAATTGGACGTTTCGATAAGATAAGGTGTCAAAGCGTAAAGATTAAATAAAATAAATAATGCTTATCTACACACTCATACCTCTGCATTGGGATTCCCCGTATCGTAGGTGTCATGAACACATACAGATACACAACATAAACATCCAAAACAAATCTAAGAAACTCTGTGCTCACCACACTAAGCTGGCTTCGGCCGGGGATTGAGACAGGTATATAGGCTTACCAACTTAGCCACGTAGCACGATAATTTAGTATAATATTTAGTAACTAGATTCTGCCCGCGGTTTTCACCCGCGTTTCCACAGGAACGGTGCATTTTTCGCATTTATAATATTACTACTTTTTAAAAAAAAGCCTAGTAGAAATGCAAAATTAGTTAACAGCAACACTGCGTTCCTAAAAATATCCAGCAGCAACATTATAAAAGTATGGCGTCATCGCGCGTCATTTTTGACGGTTTTGACAAATAATAAGCTGGGTTGTCATCTGTCAAATTTTTTTTATTGTCTGTAGCTACCATTCCATACCCGCGGTTTTCACCCGCGTTCCCACAGGAACCGTGCATTTTTCTGGGATAAAAAGTCTATGTTACTCTCCGGTCCCTAAACTATATCTATGCCAAAAATCACGTCATACCATTGTTCCGTTGCTGCGTGAAAGAATGACAAACCAACAAACACACTTTCGTATTTATAATATTAAGTAGGGATTTTATGGATGCAATGCAATAAAAGGCAATCGTAGCAGTAAAGTTAATTGAACATACATGGCTTGAAAGCAGACGAGATAGTAATCCAACACATATTGCGTACTAGCTGTGCCCTGTGGCTTCGCTCGCGTAGACTAAGTTACTCATTCATCATCAGATACCTACCAGTGACAGTCCCGTCCGTCAAAATCGGTCCAGTGGTTTCGGAGATTACCCGAAACTAACAGACAGATAAAAGTTTAAAAAATGTTTTTTTGTTATAATTATGTACTTTCATATGCATTTAGTAAAATGTTGTTATTTGGACAGTACAAACAGACACTTCAATTTTATTTTTATTTGTATATAGATTGTTGGAATTTTTAACAATTTGCAAACTGTATTATAATAGCAATAAGTGGCGGGCATCGATCAAAGAATACGAGTAAAATACGATGGGAAAATAATAGTAATGATAAATTTATTTCGATTAAAATAGAATCATAAATATGATGATAGTGATTAAGTATTAATAATAAATTAAACTTGTATCTAATGATATGGCTGATGATGCTGTTACATTTCTTTGACCCGACAACACGTCTTTTTTGTTCTTCCAATACGTCTTTCTTTAAACGCCTTTTCTCCTTTTCTCGTGGTTACCATTATGCTCCCTGTAATGTTTAAACAGTTTTAGTGGAAATTTTATTCAAACTATAAAAGTAGCTAATAGTAAAAATCACATTGTATAATTCTGTTGTAAAAAAGCTTTGAAAATGTAAGAAGATTATAGAGAACCTTTCAAGAACCGTATGAAGGAAAAATTCCAAACTAAATGTGGTAGAACTAACTAACTCTGCTAGTGTCCGGGTTGGTACCACCGCTTTGCTCGTGAAGTCTGCCGCCAAGCAGTAATGTGCAAGTAATTTAGTGTTTTCCGGTTTGATGAGCAGAGTAGCCAGTGAAATTACAGTGCTTCTCAGGGTAAGGAGCACACTGCAGTGCCGCGCAGGCCTTTGTGTTTCAAAGTTCTGAGTGGCACTGCAAGTGTTATGGACCGGCGTTATGCTTACCGTCAGGCAAACGACCAGCTCGTCTCGTTATAAAAAAGCATTAAAAAAAAGAATTTATAATTTTGTGTGTTTTATAAAGGTCATAATAACATTATCGTCTGCTTGTATTTTCACTGTGTAATATAATTTAAGATTACCTTAAAAGGAGCTGGGCAGTCAATGAGGAACTGTGCTTGATTGAAGTTCCATGTAGCGAAGAAGATGTATTTGACTGCGCTGAGGTCAGAGTTGTCGTAGTTTATGAGTGGAAGGCTGCCTTCCACGCCAAACTTCAGGTTTTCTAAATATTATATTACATATTTATGATACTTGATATACAGGATCAACAATAAAGTCAAATCATATTTTTTTCCAACTTAACATTCACTGGTTTCGATTTTTATACCTATACAACATGATTGTATATTTGACATATAAATTATGTGCTTTTATTATCTGTATATGTAGTATTTAATTTATAAGTAGTTATTTAAGTAAATGGAATGTGACTGAAGTTTTATTAATATATGATTAAAGACGAAAGGGGGAAAAAACGAAAGAATGAACCATTATATCAAAGAAGAAACAAAGCTTACCGTCTGATATTTTGATATAAAAGCGCTTATATTGGTGAGGTGAAAGAATAGCCCCCGTTTGTAATGTTACAACTTCTTTTCCGTAACCCGTAGTTAGCCGCAGGTAAGTGCGTTCATTATCGTATGCTCCAACGACTGTAAAAATGCATAAAATATAACGTAAGTAACAACATAATAACATAAGTGCCTAATAAGACATATACGTTATAACAAAAATAAAACAATATTCATCAACTATCATTACATCAAGCCAAGTAACTTCAATCTATAAACCACAATCAATTTTGACATAAAGTTTTGCGTTAAGTGTCTACTATATTACGGCTTCTTGAAAAGGATCCTAAAATAAATTGAATATATTTTTTATTTTTTTTGTTATTTGGTAACGAGTCGAGCTGGTCGTTTGCCTGATGGTAAGCATAATGCCGGCCCATAACAATTGCAGTGCCACCCAGAACTTTGAAACACAAAGGCCTGCGCGGCACTGCAGTGCGCTCGTTACCCTGAGACATTAGGTATTAAGTCTCATAAGCCCAGTAATTTCACTGGATACTCTGCTCATCAAACCGGAACACAGTAATGCTTGCACACTACTGCTTGGCGGCAGACTTCACGAGCAAAGCGGTTGTAACAACCCAGACGGACACTCGCAGAAGAGTTAGTCCCCCCACTAACAACAATTTGACATAAACAACCGTTTGAGCCAGATTCGAAGAAGATGACATGGCTCAGGAAGCTATCATGATGGACACGGAGGTAGTAGCCACTATCTCAACTAATAATACGACTAAGTGACGGGGTAGTTGAGGATGATCAACACGCTAATAGCTCAGGTCTTGCTCAAGATTAGCAATAGTATAAAAAAGTATAAATAAAAAAGCTGGCAACTGCATTACCTATTTCGAAAGCTAGGACTGGGCCTATGGGATGTGGCACTGGTGACAGTACGACAATGCCGTCTCTGGCTGCTTTAATGGCGATGTGCATCTCAAAGTACGAGACACCAGTGTCATTTCTCTTTACAATGGTATGGTTAAATGTCGGACTGTCTAACTCGTGCGCTGTCAAATTGTAGCCATAGCTGAACTCCTCTTTGCACCCTGGAAGCCAAAAGTTTGACATGCCTATTGAATAAGCTTTTGTAATTATATTTTTTAGAGTATGTCTTTATTTAATTATGTTTATTTGATTATATACATATAAAAATCAAGCACATTTAGGTTAAATATTTCTAATGCAACCACTTTATATACCGCCTTCCATTTAAGGTGATACTCCAATTAGTATATCATTATGGGCAGCCGTTATGCTTTAACCATCTCGTCTCAATACTTAAAAGAAAAAACATATGTGCATCAAATTGATATTACATTTATTATTATTTTTATTACATTAAAATATTATAAATTAAGTGTTCAACTTACGATCGGTAGAGCTATCTAACAACTCCGCTAAATCTGTTGTGCTGATTGAGATATCTTTTTCCTCTATCTCCGGCACTATCTCTTCATTGGAATCAATTAATTTATGATCTATTTGATCTGTAGTTGTGGTGATTGTATTCATAATTTCATAATAAAAACTGCTTTTTGCATTTGTTTCAAAATTTGAAAGCATTGTTTCGTATTTCTTTGTCACCATATCCAGTTGGATGTTGGAGTCAGATAGCTGCTTCTTGCAGTTTGTAATCAACATCAATGAATTTAACTGATCCTTCTTTGTCTGAAAATTATATTCCCCTACAAGAAAATTAAAAAAATATTACAAATAGTTCAGATTGTTTAGAGAGATCCATCGAAACGTGTCAGTATGGGGATGTTTGAAACTATAAAAGATAGAGAAATTTGTTCTAAGGAACCCATTCGTCGATTTTAGAGTTAATAGAAAAAATATTCAAAAGTTTTGAAAAAAATCTCATATACGACTCTTTAGTCAAATACAATTGATGTTAAAATAATCTTACACGACTGGACAAAAAAGGAATGTAATGTTTAAAGGTTTATGTATGTATGTGAGTATGTCACCGTAACTTGATAAAATGACTGAACAGATTTGGATGTATGGGGTATCATTAGAATCCGAGTGACACTGGCTAGGGCAGTCGTGTTTTCCGAATTTCAAATTCGAAATTATTTATTCACGTGGGCCCCAAGGGAGCACTCATGAACGTTAAAATAAATGACTCTAACTGAATCGTTTAATGATTCCTCAAACGAGGCTTAGTGTAGATTTATTTTGTAATTCTACACTAAGGATTAGCTTAAGTAACCATTAAATTACTCTGAGTGCGGCATTTACTGTGTAAATATGAATTATATACTTATAACTTTTTTCCCGATTGGCAAATCATACAATGAAAACAGTTTTTGAGGTTACATATTTTAATCCAGATCTTCCCTAAAGGGAACAAAAAAAGGGATCTTATTACACCACGTAATGTTCAGACTGATAATGTAGTGTAAACTAGTGTATTAAGAGCTAAGGATTTACTACTACTACTAAGTGATATTCAGACTGTATCACTAAGACTGTCCGTTAAATAGTGTAGTGTAATAAAGAGTGTATAAAAACTTTAACAGGTCAAATCTTGACTTCCTCCTTTATAAGATGTAACGTGATAACAAAGAGTTTACATATATGGACTTTTATCATTGCTTGATAATATCAGTGATTGGTGCGAGCTGAGTTAGCATTATAACTCAGGTACGTCAGACTGAAAGACCCACAAGTGCCCACTCGGCCAGACTTGCCAAAAATCAACATAAGGATTTTTTTTTAATTTTAAACTAACATTAATAATTGTAATCAAAAGCTGTTTTACTTACTTGATAAACTTTTCAGTGCGTCAACAACCTTCTTTTCCTGGGACATTTCTATTCTTTTCTCCAATATATCTAACCTGCAGTATTGGTTTTCTTCAAAGCCATACATTTTCTTCTCTAAAGAACTCAATTGTTTGTTTATATTCACTAGAGTATGTTTCGCAAAATAGCTCGTATCCAATTTACGATCTATATAATCTTCTAATTTTTCGAGAAGATTTTCTTCTAGTTCCGACAGTTTGCTCTCTAAATGGTTTACAAAATCTGATATCAAATTTTGTACGTAAAGTTCATGATCTGCTAGAATTTTCCATGCATTTTCTACTTCAATATCTTTATAATCAAATGTACTTTCTTCGTATCTTATATTTTCAGTAGTTTGATAATCAAATATTTCGTTCCTTATATCTCCGATCGCACAACGAAATAATACACTTAAACATAATGAAACACAAATGTAATTTGGATTCAACATTTTACACCACGTCTCACAATACTGCTACGAGTACACCTTGTAAAATAATGTACAAATATCAGTGGCACTTTATATTATATTCGTCACATTTTATCACTTTAGGTTTGCAGGTTACAATAACATATTTTTAACTTGTACACAATTATACAGTAATAATTTATTTAATAATAATTCATTCTTGATATACATACCATTAACTAGCGTCTGCCCGTGCCTTAGTATGCGAGGAATAATTAAAATACTTATTTAATTTTACAATAAATTATTATAATAAATATTTAGAATAAATTATTAAAAATAGTCCTTAATATTGTAGCTTCCTATTATTGATAGAATTATTAGAATAGTTTCCAGTCTAAACCAGTGTTTTCAGAGATTAACAGTAACAAACGGACATACAATGTTTACCTTTTTATTACATTAAGTTTTCAAATGGATAAAGCCTTTATTAACTAGCTACTACATAAAGAGCTACAAAAACAGCTCTACAATACCAGATAATCTTCGTGGTCACCACTCGAGAACCTTTCATCCCCATCGGTTATCGGTTCTGCGAACGATGAGGGCTGCCCATTACCATTTGAACGTGCTAATTTTGAGAGCTATGTCGGTGAGCTATTCGTTCTTTTGCGGATCTCCTCATTTCGGATTTTATCACGCAGGGAAACCCCAAGCATAGCCCTGTCCATAGCTCTCTGTGCGACTCTGAGCTTTCTCATGAGGCCAGCAGGAAGAGGTCAAGTCTCAGTGTCATAAGTCATCACTGGTGACATACACTGGTTGAAAACGTTGGTTTTCAGGCTCTGCGGTACTGTGGACGAAAAGATAGGTCGAAGCATCCCGAACGCTGGCCAGCCAAGTTAGATTCTTCGTGCGATCTCTTCGGTATAGTGTCGAACTAACTTGGCTCTGGTGTCTTGAGCTGTGTTAGAGAAGAGTCCAGAGAAGTTTTCAATCACTCTCAGAATCTCACGCTAGGATGAAATGATCCTTCCACCCGGGCTTTCATTTTGTCATTTAACTTTGTCCATATAGACGAATATTTAGCGAACGCTTTGGAGGCTTGGTGCCGCTCAATTATGGCCTTAATACGTGCAGTATTAAAGGCACGCAAGTAGTGTAGTATGGACTTCCAAATTCGTCTATTGAGTTTTCCGTAGGCCGATATATCAATTGAAGACTGCAGCCTCGTTTGACTTCGTTCTGCCATTTGTTCCAGAGTTTCTTCTGAGAGTTTTTGAGTTCTCTTTCAGCGTTATGTCTTACAGAATTCAGGCCCACAGAATAGCTTGGACAGTTTCCACCAACCCATTGTTTAGCTCGTCAACTGTGTCACATTCAGCTAGACACTGGAAGCGTTTATGGAGTTCGTGCTGAAAGCCTTCGGGGTTTTGGATTTGGGAAGGATTTGGATGGAGCGTAGACTTCACTAAACGTGATCTCTCAAGCTTGGCATTGATATTCAATGTACTTCATACAAAACGGTGATCGCTACCGATTTTCACCCTACTGATCACAGAGATATCATCGAATATGTGCTTCTTGGTCGTCGTGATCAAGTCTATTTCATTTGTAGTGGAACCGTCGGGGCTTCTCCTCGTCTACTTCCTGGATGGCCGCTTCTCGTAAAAGGAGTTCAACATAAAAAATCCCTCCTTCTCCATGAAGTTGTGCCCTATGGTTCAACTGACCGTATCCAAAGAGCCCCACTCTCAACTCATCGCCTTTCTTCGTATCCAGCTGAGCATTTAAGGCTCCCATTACAACGGTGAAGTAGGTTTTAGAAATAGCCTCGGATAAATCATCATATATAGCTTCTACTTCATATCATCTGTGTGTGTCGAGGTCGGGGCAGATACTTGTTTGACCTTCAGCGAATACCATTTTGTTCTTCTGAGTATATAAGGCCGACACACTATCGACTTTAACGACGTTGTTTACGAGAGCTTACGGACGAGAAACCCGACAACACCTTGGGATTTAATAATACGCAGTTCTTATCACACATGCTATGTTGATGGACTATAGGTCATGTAGATATGTTACGTTTACCAGGTGGTAGGACTAACTCTTCTGCGAATGTCCGTATGGATGGGTACCACCGCTTTGCTAGTGTGGCATTTATGTTTCTGTTCTGAAATTTCTGAAATGGATTTTTTCGTTAGTGGGAGGACTAACTCTTCTGCTATTGTCCGTCTGGGTTAGTACCACCGCTTTGCTCGTGAAGTCTGCCGCCAAGCAGTAATGTGCAAGCATTACTGTGTTCCGGTTTGATGAGCAAAGTAGCCAGTGAAATTACTGGGCTTATGAGACTTAATACCTAATGTCTCAGGGTAACGAGCGCACTGCAGTGCCGCGCAGGCCTTTGTGTTTCAAAGTTCTGACTGGCACTGTAATTGTTATGGGCCGTCATTATGCGTTACCATCAGGCAAACGTGCCACTCGTCTCATTATCTAATAGTTTAAAAAAACATGGAAATGCAACAATACTATGGTGGTAGGGCATTTTCTAGTACTCGCCTGTCTAGCAACCACCCTCAAATAGAAAATGTGTCATCAGGCACCTATCTATGTGTTCCGGCAATTTACGTTTTCTTTTCATTTTCAAATTAATAAATGGTTATTTTGAATCATACTGTAGTTTAATTTTTGCGTAATTAAATTTTCTTTCAGATCTTTTTAATCTAAAGAGCTAGCTTGTATGTTTGTATAGTTATTTGGAGTTAACTAAGTTAGTTGGAGTTAAGTATTCACCATCTTCGACAACATTGGAAAAAAAACATAGTCACATAGACTGGACAAGATAGTAGTCAAACCACATCGAATTTAAAAAACCCTTTGTAAAATTCTATGAAAAAACCTTACATAAAATAATAGATATTGATGGATTCCTTATAATTCTACGCTAGATATTTTGTAATCTGTATTACAATGAAAATAAGGTTCGGGCATCGATTAGAGAGTAAAAAACGATGGCAAAATGTTAATAATGATAAATTTATTTGGATTAACATAATATTATGATGATTATTATTATAAAATAAAACTAGTACCTATGGCTATATGTAATACGGCTGATTTATCCGACAACACATTATTTTTCTTCCAATATGCCTTTCTTGAAACACCTTTTCTCCTATGTGGTTACAATTGTGCTTCATCCTGTAATGTTTAAACAGTTTTATTAGAAATTGTATACAAACTATAAAAGAAGCTAGTAGTAAAAAATCACATTTTATAATTAAAATATAAAAGGAAAAATTATAGAAAATACTTCAAACCCAAAATATCTGCAGACAGTCTATCTATAATCACAGAATAGATAATGCTATAACTACGAACACATCAGTAAATTGTAAAAATATTTTTATGTAACAACAATCGTTTCCCATATTATATTAAATCAGATAAGAAACGAAAGTTTCAGCTTAATTGTTTCTTGCAAACTAGTTCAAAACCTAGTGCAGTTAATTAGCAAAAGTTTGTTAAAACACTGAGAAATAAATAAATGTAAAAAAAGTCGAGACAAATACCTTTGGAAGGTAAAAGTATATGAACCTAGCTAGATAAATAGAGCGAGCAATCGAGTGTGGCCGAGCGGGAACTTGTGCGACTTTCAATCCGACGCACCATAGTTCGAATCTCGACTCGACCGCACAAATGACTTATATCAAATTATGTGCGGATTATTCACACTCGCTCTAAAACGGTGAAGGAAAACATCGTGAGGAAACCGGCATGTTCAAGAACCACAAAATTCAAGGACATGTGACATCCACCAAGCCGCACTGGGCCCGCTTGGTGGATTATGGCCCATACCACTCTCTCAGACAAGGCTGGTGTCCCAGCCGTGGGAGCGTAAGAGGCTGATAATGAGATAAATATAAGTCACTGACTCCTGAAACATCCTAATCTATCCTATCGATTCTTCGTATAACTGTGAAAAATACTTTTAAGAATCAAACCATCATCTCTTCCCCATCTCTTCCCATGGGTGCCATAACAGCTAGCTTTTTTTTATTTTATTTGGTAACGAGACGAGCTGGTCGTTTGCCTGATGGTAAGCATAACGCCGACCCATAACATTTGCAGTGCCACCCAGAACTTTGAAACACAAAGGCCTGCGCGGCACTGCAGTGCGCTCGTTACCCTGAGACATTAGGTATTAAGTCTCATAAGCCCAGTAATTTCACTGGATACTCTGCTCATCAAACCGGAACACAGTAATGCTTGCACACTACTGCTTGGCGGCAGACTTCACGAGCAAAGCGGTGGTAACAACCCAGACGGACACTCGCAGAAGAGTTAGTCCTCCCACTAACAAACTAAGCGAATATTCAGGGAATGAGTAGTAATACTGTCCTCAGTTAACATGAAAACCTACTGCGATCACCAAGACGCCTGCTAAGCGTTGTGCGTTATGGCTATCTTCATTCATATCTTTATGGGCGTCTTCCAGCTAATGATAGTGATGATTGTATTTGTCTACTCCAACAAATAAGTCAAAAGTTATATTATAAGCAAACATTTGTTTCGTAAATTTTGTGTTTGTCATAACATTCGTCTGCTTGTATTTTCATTGTGCAATATAATTTAAAATTACCTTAAAAGGAGCTGGGCAGTCAATGAGGAACTGTGCTTGATTGAAGTTCCATGTAGTGAAGAAGATGTATTTGACTGCGCTGAGGCCAGGGTTGTCGTGGGATATGAGTGGAGGGTTACCTTCCACGCCAAACTTCAAGCTTCCTAAATATTATATTATATTTTATATACAGGATATCAAGGTACAACAATGTATGTGCTAGATCTTTGGTAATGTAATTAACAATAATCGGTTACACAATAAGCCGCATATTGGGCCACCGAATGCGACCACCAGATACAGCCACCGAGCGCGATCACCAGTGGCTGGTTGCGGCTTCCAGTTGGAGTCACTTGAAAGTGGAGATGGAAATCATACAGCATCGAAGCGCGGAGGGGTTCCTCTCGGGCGGACAATCGCTGTCAGGGCTATATGGAAGTTGTGCGAAGCATACCCATGGCCCTGACACAAAGCATTGGAAGAAAACGCCGGCGTTATTTAGTTGGTAGGTCGTTCTCATTAGCCGGAGTCCAACAGATCCACCATGCTGCCCCCGTGGATGGTGGCGTCCATGAGGTTTTTTGTCGACGAAACAAAAAAAACAAAAGGTCTTGGTCGCGTTAATGGCCGCGTTCGGTGGCCCAATGTGCGGCTGCACTAACGACGAAAAGGAAAAAAAGAAACGATAGAAAGAACCCTAGTCTCGAAAGAATAAAACTTACCGTCTGATATTTTGATATAAAAGGCCTTGTAATGGTAAGGCGACAGAATAGCTTGCGTTTCTAACATCAGGGCATTTTCTCCGGCACCCACAGTTAGCCGCAGGTCAGTGCGTACATTATTATATACTCCGATCGCTGTAAAAATACACAAAATAAAACATGCAGAGCTTATTTCAAAAAACAATAATATAATAATCATAAACAACATATCATCACGTCAAGCCTTCCCACTTCAATCTAGTATTAACCACAACCAATTTTGATAAGCAGTTTTGCAGGTACTACTCATTATGCACACGTTTTATTTGGTCAACATGTCAACACAGTGTCTAGTGAGGTTACTATTTAGTTACGACGTTTTGTGTCAATCTACATTGTACCAGCAGAGTACGAGGTAAGTGATGGTACTTCTAGGCAAAAGTGTTACACAGTCGAAAGCGTCGTTGCTTACCATCACGTGAGATTTCGGCCCAAATTGAGCATATACTAAAAAAAAACCAAATGCTTACGGCAGGATTCAGAGATAGAATGGCACATAGCGGCACGGTCGCAGCACCTGAAGCCACACTGTGCCATTTATTTTGCATCTCTCGGTACGGTAGCTGTTTGAGCCGGAATCAAACAATATGATCTGACTCAGGAAGTTATCATGACGGAGGTGGACATATTGGCCAACTGCACCACCAAGTGTGCCTGATGATTTAGTAGCAGGTGGTAAACACACCAATCATAGAATAGGACTGGCTCAAAATTAGCTATACATTGCATTACCTATTTCAAAAACAAGATCGCTGGCGTCGGGATGTGTTACTGGCGACAGCACGACAATACCGTCTCTGGCTGCTTTTATGGCGATGTGCATCTCAAAGTACGAGACACCAGTGTCATTTTTCTCTACAATGGTGTGGTTAAATGCCGAACTGTCTAACTCATGCGCTGTCCATCTGTAGCCATGGCTGAACTCCTCTTTGCAGCCTGAAAATTAATGTTTGTCATAAAATCATAATGTAATATGTTTATTGGAATATAAAGTGTTTATTTAATTAAGTTTATTTGATTATGTACATAAAAATATCATCATTAAACGTTTTGCTTCATCCTTTAGAATACGCACTGCTAAGGATAAGAATTCGTTGCCAGCGTCTGTGTTTCCCGACAAATATAATCAGGGAGTCTTTAAAACGAGAGTGAACAGGTACCTTCTAGGCAAGCGTGATACACTGCATCATCGCTTACCATCAAGCGAGATTGTGGTCAAATGAGAGCCTATAGAATATTAAAAAAAAATGTTTTTATATTTCTTACGCAACCACTTTACACACCGCAATCCTGAAATTATAGTCTCAGGCAGCCGTTGTGTATACGATCCTGTGTCATCCTAATAACATGGCTGCAATAAATAATAATATAATAATAAAATATTATAAATCAAAAGTGCTCAACTTACGGTCGGAGCTATCTAACACTTCTGCTAAATCTGTTGTGCTGTATGAGCTATCTAATGCTTCTGCTAAATCTGTTGTGCTGTATGAGATATCTTTTGGCTTTATCCCCGGCAGCATCTCTTCACTGGAATCGATCGATTTATGATTAATGTGATCTGTAGTTGTGCTGATCGTATTCATTACTCTATTATAAAACACGCGATTGGTATTTGTTTTATAAGTTAAAAGCATTGTCTCGTATTGCTTAATCACGTTATCCAATTGTTTATTGGAGTCAGCTAACTGGTCCTTGCAATCTGTAATCAAAATTGTTTAATTGATCTGATACTTCTTTACCTGATAATTAAATTCCCCTATTAAAACTAAGTGAAAATATTACAAATAGTTTAGACGGTTTGGATTGATGCATTGACATGGGTCAGAAGGGGGAAGCTTGAAACTATAAGAGATTGAGAAACCAAAGAATGTTAAAAGAACATCAACTTAGAGTTAAGAGGAACAGTCTTCAACAGTTTTGGTATATCTCGTATACGACTCGGTAATCAATTCTTATTAACAAAATTCTTTACTTTTTTACTGATGTCGATAGGTAACCATATACTTAAAAAAACCTATTAGTATTAGGTAACTATTAATTTTGAATACCAAAGATATTAATCGTAATGGATCCTTACACCAATTTGATTGACCTTAATCATTACGCTCAGAGAGTATAGGGCCCATAATCTGTCACGTGGACCCAATGCTTCTTGGTGTAAGTCACATGTCCTCCAATTTTATGATGCAACATGTGGGTTTTCTCAAGTTTTTTTTTCTTTCACTGTTTTAGAGCGATTAATCCGTACGTAACTTGATAATATAATATGACTGATTGGTACGGGAACGAACTGGTATTTAAACTCACGTGCTTCAGATTGAAAGTACCAAGTCAAGTTCCCGCTCGGCCACACTCACTCCAAAATCAGCATTAAACAAACAATAATATAATTGGAATTAAGAATTCTTTTACTTACTTGATAAATTTTTGAGTGCTTCAGCAACCTTCTTTTCCATGGCAATTTCAATTCTTCTTTCAAATACATCTAATTTGCAATATTGGTTTTCTTCAAAACTATGCATTTTTTTCTCTAAGGAACTTAATTTTTTGTTTATACTCACTAGAGCATGTTTCTCAAAATCGCTAGTATCCAATTTGCGGTCTATATAATCTTCTAATTTTTCGAGAACATTTTCCTCTAGTTTCGACAGTTTGCTTTCTAAATTGTTTACAAAATCTGATATCAAATTTTGTACGTAGAGTTCATGACCTGATTTGGTTTCCCATGCGTTTTCCGCTTCCATATCTTTATAATCAAATGTACTTTCTTCAGTTCTTGCATTTTCAGTACTTTGATAATCAAACTTATCACTCCTTATATCTCCGATTGCACAACGAAATAATATACTTAAACATAATGAAATACAAACGTTATTTGGATTAATCATTTTACACCGCGTCCTCACAATACTGTACGTTTTAAAATAATGTAAAAATCTCAGTGGCAGTTTATATATTATTTATATTCGTTCTATTTTATGTAAAGATTGATAGGTCACAATAACATTTTTTAAACTTAAACAACATAATTATTATTTGAGTTTATACATATAATTAGCGTCTGCTTGCGGTTTCACCCGCGTTCCCACAGGAACCTTGCGTTTTTCCGGGATAAAAAGTAGCCTATGTTACTTTTCGGTCAAAAAGTATCCTATATTAGTAAATAAATGATGTAGCTTCCTGTTTTTGATAGATTTATTAGAATCGAACGATTAACGGTAACAAATAGACAATTACACTTTACCATTTTATAATATTTGTTTTCAACCGGTTAAAATTTTTTTATTACTTAACTACTTCACAAAAGATACATCTAACATAGCTACAAATATAGGGGGTTACTTTAATGCGAAAGAATATAAGAGCGCAATTTAGAAAACGACGTATTTTGCTCAACGCCATCTATCGAATATACTGGTTAATTCCAGCTCTCCGGTCTGCTTACACGGTGGGTAGTCTTTTTAATTTGCACTGCTTGCAGCCTGTGCAGGAACAAAATCCCTCGCGGCGTAAATGAATTAGTGGCCACAACGGGGGTCTAATACAAAATCAACTCGCAAGCCGCAACGCCCTGCCCAGGAACCCTTCGTATCCTTTCGTTCCAGCCCAAATTCGTGGCCAAATTGAGGGTTAAACGCAAAACCAACACGCGGGCCGCATGTGGCCCGCACCCACCTTGCAGGCTACTTGCAGCCCATGCAGTAACAAAATCACTCGCGGTGGGCAAAACGAGGAACAAAACCGTCTCGCGGGCAGGCTGCTGCCTGTGCTCATCTTGCAGGCCGCTTGTGGGCGCTGGAAAATAAAACTTTCGCCGTGGCAAAATTCGGTGGCCACTATGAGGGTTAAACGCAAAACAAACTTGCGGATTGATTGCAGCACGCGCAGGAACAACATCACTCTCATAATCGTCAGCCGGACAACTTCGACTACTTAAAATAATCCTCCCCATCTTTGAGGAACTACTCCTAATCACTGTCCCTCACAGAAAACGCCACTTGGATCGGCTACTCGCCAAATAGCATCCAACGGTTCCCCGCGGTTTTAACCAGGTCTTTAGTCCACCTTGTAGCCGGCCTACTCTACATATTCCGGTTCATGGTCGCCGCTCGTGTTTTTCCCTTCGGTTGTATGTTCTGCGAGCGATGTGGCCTGCCCATTGCCATTTCAACTTCCTAACTTTGAAAGCTATGTCGGACCTTCGTTCTCCAATATTTCGGATTCTGTCACGCAAAGAAACCCCTGAGCATAGATATCTCGCATAGCAAGCTTGGTTTTATTAATGAACCCAACAGTAACTGAACACGTCTCAGTGCCATAACTGCCAACACACAAACAAACCTTAGTTTTCAGGCTCTGCTGAATTGTGAACGAAAAGATAAAAGCTTCCCGAACTCTACTCAAACGAGTTGGATTATTCGTGCGGCCTCTTTGTCGAAGTTGGACCTATCACCTACCTAACTAGACTCTTTGTCCTAGCTAGACATACTGGTCCACAACTTTGAAAGTATTGTTCCGACTGGTTTGTCCGACTGATCAGACGACATGAACTTTTTATTTCTGTCACAATTAATTATATTTCTATGGTTCTAGATGTTTTCCGTATGTCATAAATGTGGATTGAATCCTGTTTGTGTATAATGGTGGTACTAGGTCCTGTTAGTTTCCTAGGGTAGAGGTAATTAACAACAGGATATGTGTCGAGGTTAACAATTGACATGTATGGGGATGGGCTGCGATCCTTATATATATTTTTTATACAATTATTGGATAACGAACTGGTCGTTTGCCTGATGATAAGCACCACGCTAGCCCATTACAATTGCAGTGTCACTGAGAACTTCAAACCACAAAGGCCTGCGCGGCACTGCAGTGTGCTCGTTACCCTGAGACATTAGATAAACATAGATATCTGGAGGACTGCATTTATACGGTGGGCTGAGACGCACCGCTTCCGTGGTTTATACTAGACTGAGACATCCCCGGTGGTATCCCATGGCTTCTTCCTTCCGGTTGCCCGGACGATAAGCAGTATAGGTAAAGATATATAATATAGTTTAGTCATAAGTTTAACATCAAGGTTAGGTTAATTTAGTTAAGAGAAGTTTAATTATGGTAAGTATAGTCCTCAATTGTAGATAACTTGTTTAATTACCAACCAAGCGTGCCAAAAACCATCACAATACGACTACAACATGCACCAAACAAACAGATAAAAATTATAAAAATGATAGAAATTGTTTTTTTTACTCATTCTCCCCCAAATTATTATTTTTGCAAATATATGGGATGTACAGATACGCGGAACTTACATTTTTATTACATGTATATTGTTTCACACGTCATGTATTATTATCATCTCTGGGCAAAATTAATTGAATTATTCAAGTTGATAAACTTATGAGATAGTAGGTATATTCCTGAGTCAGAATGGTCAATTATCTTAAAGGTTGGGAATTTTGAAACCTTGACAAAAAGGTTATCCGATTTTCCAAACTAATATTGTTTCATCAAATAAATGAGGCTACGAGTATCATATAAACGGTCAGCAAGTTAAGGAGGTTTTGGTCTTTTGCAAAATGTCAGCAAACAAAGTAAATTGAGCTCCTTCTAGTGGTCAGCAAAAGTAACTAAATTGACCAGAAAACAATGTGATATTGGGCAGCATATGATGTTGGCCGAGCGGGAACTTGTGCGATTTTCAATCCAACGCGCTATAGTTCGAATCTCGACTCGGCCCGCACCAATGACTTATATCAAGTTATGTGTGGATTATTCACACTCGCTCTAAAACGGTGAAGGAAAACATCGTGAGGAAACCCGCATGTTCAAGAACACCAAAATTCGAGGACATGTGACATCCACCAATCCGCACTGGGCTCGCGTAGTTGATTATGGCCCATAGCTCTCTCTCTGAGAGAAGGCCGGTATCCCAGCAGTGGGAGCGTAAGAGTCTGATAATGATTGGGCAGCCTTAAAATTGATGTCATTGGAAATTAAATAAGACTATCTGCAGCATTATAGTAATAGAGCAGCAAATCGAGATTCGTATTTAATTAAATTTTGGCAAGCTGTAAAACTAATTTTGATTTGCTTATTCGTTTTATGACAGGATTTTATTATTTTTCATTACAGCTTAGAATTTGTGACTGCTCCAACGCTGCGGGAAGTGCAGCCCCTTCGCCCTTGCGTAACATGTGCTTTGTTACGGCGGGGGCTGTAGGCCCCATAAAGGCCGCCAGTATAATTAGCACCGTAAGAGGCAACGTTGGCGCAACGTTGGCGTGGATGGATAAAGGGTGTTGAGAGGTGTGCTGCAGTTTCACTGAAGCGCTACTCCTATGCTTTATGCTTTTGATCACTTCCACCCTGAAGCTTAGGGTCTTACCTCTTGTAGTCTCCACCACCGGACAGCCAGTTAAGGCAAGCCAGGAGTCAGGGGTACACGGTGTCACCACTCACCGAAGGCTCGCCACATAGCCGCCAACTTATTTTTATTATTGTAATACTAGCTGCTGCCCGCAGTTACATCCGCGCGGAGATATTGGATTTCATGGGTTTTATTATTTTGCGCGGAACACTAATTCTTTTTCTAAAATTAAAGTAGCCTAAGTTACTCCTTGTA
Source organism: Crocallis elinguaria (assembly GCA_907269065.1). Classification (NCBI taxonomy): domain Eukaryota; kingdom Metazoa; phylum Arthropoda; class Insecta; order Lepidoptera; family Geometridae; genus Crocallis; species Crocallis elinguaria. The sequence goes on from OU026076.1 coordinate 10,919,548, forward strand.
ACATCAGCTATGTATCATCAGCTATGTAAAACTCCCGTCAAAGTCGGTCCAGCCGTTTCGGAGATTACTCGGAACAAAAAGCCAGACAGACAGACTTCCATTTTATTTATTTGTGTATAGAAATACTGACGTGGTAATGTTCTATATGAAAATAAATAAAATTGAAGTGTCCGTTTGTAATATCAAAATAACAGCTTTTTACCAAATGCAATTATGAAAGTACATATACAGTACCTATATAGAACAAAACAACCATTTTTATTTATTTTTTTCTGTCTTTCTGTTTGTTCCGGGTAGCTGATGTTACAAGGAGTAACTTAGGATACTTTAATTTTTAAAAAAGAACAAGGTTTCCGCATAAAAATAAAAACCATAAAATCCAATATCTCCGCGCGGGTGAAATTGCGGGCAGCAGCTATTAAAATATAAAACTGTGGTATATATTGGTTATGTTTACTACGCGGTAGAACTAATTCTTCTGCGAGTGCCCGTCTTTTTTTATCATATTTGATAATTTGAGACGACAGACAGACAAAAGTTTTAAAAATAGTTGTTTTGTTTTAGGTACCGTATATACTTACATATGCATTTAGTAAAAAGTTGTTATATTGATATTACAAACAGACACTTCAATTTTATTTATTTGTATAGATTTGTAACTACGGCGATTTGTTTTCTCATCGATCACTCGTTATCTGTTGCGTCCTCCCATGGCATGTAAGCAATTTAAAAAATACATTGAACTGCAAATATACAATCTTATAGTAGGTAACGTAATAATTATTTGATTACAAATATTTCAAAGACAAAATAGACCTTACAAGGCTAACGATGTATATAATATACTACTACTACTACTACTGATTTATGGAGTAAAAACTGTTTTTTCATGACTATAAAGAGAGACCTACTAGAGTTACCAATGGGAGGCATAGGCAAAGCTAATCTCAGATGGCGTCACCATCGCTGGAGCTTGACATTGATATTTACTTTAATTTAAAAATGTAATAAAAATCTAATTTTCTTTGTGTTATGTAAATTAATAATTATCAAAAATTACATGTGTTGACATTTAACTAATCTTTGTTACCTGTCTATTATATTTTAACAATTTAATAGGTATCAATTAAAAATATTGTGCGTCAATAATTAATTTGACAAACTGATGAAACATGTAATTTTGTTAAGATATAATTAATACGACATCTTATGTAACACAGTTTCTACAACAAAATTTCGTTTCATTTCAATGACTGAAACAAATAAAACAAGGTTAATTAATAAAAAATTAAAAGTTTATTATGAAAACATTTATTTTTCCAGACAAGCTGTTTTGAAATTCGTAGTTGGTACTGAAATTTTGTGGCCACCTTCCGGGTCCATCATCAGGACCTGGGACCCGATTTTTTTATGTTTAATGTTTTTTGGCATAATAATTGTTTTAATATTATTATGGCTAATATTATATTAGCCATAATAATATTAAAACATACGATTCGATCACATATTCTTTTTCTTCCAACGCGTCTTTCATAAAACTCCTTCCGTCCTGTCGTTAGCATTGTGTTTCACCCTGTAATAAACAGTTTTATTAATTAAATTCAAAGTATAAAAGTGGCTAATAGTAAAAACACATTTCGTATAAAACATATCGTTTTGCATAATTCCGTGACAATGGCTTTGAAAAAAGAAACAAAGTTCGAGCGAGGTACGAAAGAAAAACTGCAAACCCCAAACAATTTCAAAAATTTACTCGTATAAAATCACCTCTCATCTAGTTTATCTATTTACACGAACACAGCAAAGTGTAAAAACGTCTTAAAATACACAAATGTTATATACCGGGTGAGTTTGAATTCGTATGTTATCCCAGAATGGGGTGGATCAGGATCATGATTGTCCACAAGTTGTGAAAACCTCCCTTGGAAATACGTCATTCCTTTGCATACAAAACAATAAATTCTAAAACAAAGGTGAATTGCGAGGCATTTTCTAGAATTGTTTCCAATTCTTTTTTTTAATCAAGTAACAAAGTTCAACATAGTTCAATTGAATCAGCTGATCTAGGGCTGCCCGGAAATTCAGTAGTAGAATTTTGAAAAAACTGTAAATGTCATTTCTTAAATGGAAAATTGCTAATTTAAAAAAGTCGTAAAACAAATGCTGTTGATCCCCAGGAATAGACTGACCTGCTTTCGGAATTACCACAGATTAAGGATTTATAGTCTTTGGGAATTACATACCAATTCAAACTAAAGCTGTATACACGACAAAAATATCGTTAAAAGGTATACCTAAAAAGCAACATCCAGTGAAATTACTGGTCTTATGAGACTTAATACCTAATGTCTCAGGGTAACGAGCGCACTGCAATGCCGCGCAGGCCTTTTTGTTTCAACGTTCTGGGTGGCACTGCAATTGTTATGGGCCGGCGTTATGCTTACTATCAGGAAAACGACCAGCTCGTCTCCTTACCAAATAACATAAAAAAAAATACAAACGAGATTTATTTATTGTTTTATACGCAAACAAAAGCAGTTAATTTTCTCGAAACAGACAATTCTAAAATAATGTAAATTTATAAACCAACCGTAAAAATTTGCTAAAACCTAAGAAAATACTACAGAGGATTCCATTTAGGATGGATGCGTTTATTTGGATTAACTTTAAAGTTTACGAGCCTAATGCAAGCGATACAGTCTATAATTATAAGTACCTAACAGAACAGATTTTGTACGCATGAACTTCGTAAAGCAAGATCACATAGCACCCGATAGAATGAACAAATTTTTCCCTGGCTCGTTACTTAAAAAAAGGACAACGCTATTATCAACATACCTATAGTTTGTTGTCAATTATTCACAATTCGCGTTCGAAAATAATTGTGAAGTATTATTTATTTATTTTATTGCATACATACATTCAACTTATACATTTAAGAAACATATGCACCCTGTTAGGAGGGTGTTGCAAACTTAAATTAGGTACCTAGTAGTAACAGTATAAACTAATTGAGGCTTAGCAAGTATGTAAGACTTAGCTTGAGATCATTAGATAAAAGTACATTTTTTTACTCTCTAGATGACCAAATACAACACTATCAGGAAAAATTCTATCATCCAGAAAGTCTTTTAAACTGTAGTAACACTTATTTATCAAAAAATTACGCAGTTTTCCCTCAAATTGCTTATCTATTAATTCGTTTTCTAGGGATTTTGTTATAAATTTTGATTGTCATAATTATATTGTGGGCCCTTTTTAAACAATTCAAGTTTGGGTTCTGGTAGTAATAGGTTATGTGGCCTTCGTGGGTTTTTGTCTTTTTTATATAGGTTTGGATGTTTTCTAACAAACATTTTCGCTGAAAGTTACGAAATTTTCAAATTGTATCATAAACATTGTAAAGAAAAGTAATTTCTGTTTGGATCGCACTTTTTCAGTTTTACATAAGATTAGCAGCTATGCATATATTATATTGTATTTAAAAATATGTTTTTTGTTATAAGTACTGTACAATATTCTTTCATAAGCATTTAGTGAAAAGCTGTTTTTTTTTTAATGTTATTTGGTAACGAGACGAGCTGGTCGATTGCCTGATGGTAAGCATAACGCCGGCCCATAACAATTGCAGTGCCACCCAGAACTGTTATTTTGATAAATATGAATTTAGTAAAAAATTGTTATTTTGACGGCTCCGTAGCTACTACCGTAGTAACCCTGCCTGCAAGGCGAGGGGTCCCGGGTTCGATTCCCGGCCGGGGCAGATTTTGTGTAAGCATAAAGTTTGTTCTCGGGTCTTGGATGTTTGTGATGTGTATCTGTGTATGTCCATGCCACCTGCGACACAGGGAATCCTAGTGCGGGGGTATGAGTGTGTAAGCGTTTATGTTTATGTTTATGATATGACTAACAATTGTTATATTTATTTGTATAGATTATGATTGTGACATGCCTGCCACTCGTCGATAGATGGCACTAATGGCTTGAAAGCTCTTGTTCTCCCCGTATCTCGTAGATGGTGCTGTGTAACATTTTCATAATATAGATGCATTTTGGGAGGCTCAGGCAAAGCTAATCTTAGATGGCGTCACCACCACTGGTGCTTGTCATTGATGTTTACTTTGAGGGTTAAAATGAATTAAACTATAAACAGTAAACATGCTCACGTCTTAAAATTATTAGATTGGAAATGGTCACTATATAACCTAGAAGAATAATTGGTTACCAATCATTTTTGATGAGCAATGCTTTGATCCAGAATTTCCGTTTTTTTTTCGTCAGAAGGGAAACGTGTGTACCTTAATTTTACACTGAATTGCACTTTACAGAGGCATTATTTATTGCAAAAACGATTTTTTGTTTACTTACTAAAATTGTGTAATGAAGTTTCATAGTGAAACAACACCAGCGATAATGCGCCACCTAGCGGGATAAGTAAGCAGTATAGCTCGCCAATGGGACAAACTACTTAGACAGAATTTAAATTCAGAATTGTTATTTTAACATTAATTTACTGTCTCAATTAAAAATTACCTTAATAGGGTTTGGGGCAGTCAATGAGGAACCGCGCGTGATTGAAGTTCCATGTAGTGAAGAAGATGTATTCAACTGCGCTGAGGCCAGGGTTGTCGTGGGATATGAGTGGAGGGTTGCCTTCCATTCCAAACTTCAGGTTTCCTATACATCACATTATTACGTATTTAAGACACAGATAATCAAGGAACAACAGTTATAACATTAAAAACAGTATTAACATATTCAGGTTTCTTAAATATCATATTGTTTCGTATTTATGATACAGACTAGCTTCTGCCCGTGGTTTTCCCCCACGTTCCCCAGGAATCGTACATTTTTCCGTGATAATAAGTAGCCTATGTTACTCGCCGGTCCATAAACTATATCTATGCCAAAAATAACGTCGATCTGTTGCTCCGTTACTGCGTGAAAGAAGGACAAATCAACAAACCAACAAACACACTTTCACTTTTATAATATTAGTAGGAAGTAGGATAATCAAGGAACAACAATTATGTACTTAGGTAGGTCGTCAAAAGTCGTAATCTACCTATTCAAGGTCTTCAATATTTTATTCCTATAATATTCAAGGTTTTTCAATATTCTGTGAATTTGAAGTTATATTTCTTTGCAAATTAAATCATAGGTTACGACTATTGTAGATATGTAATTGCTATTTATATGCTTTTCTTTTTTTTAATTTTTAGACACTTATTACCTGTATTCTGTTTACAAATGTTGATGTTAATGGAACGTGACAGAAGTTTTAAGTATGAAAAGGAAAAAAACAACGAAAGAATAAACAATCATATAAAAAAACAAAACTTACCGTCTGATATTTTGATATAAAAAGTCTTATATTTGTAAAATGAGAGAATATCGTCCGTATCTATGATTACAGCGTTGCTTCCGTCACCTACAGTCAGCCGCAGATCAGTGCGTTTATTATTCATTACTCCGATAGCTGTAAAATAAACAAAAAAAAAATATGCAGACCTTGTTACTGTCTTAAACTTGAAATTAGCAAAATAGACAAACCGGGTCTGGCCAAGAAAGAAGAAAAAAAATTAGAGTCACGCACCTCAAGCTTGCCATTTCAATCTCTTAGCTACTATCAATTTTGACAGTCAGGGTGGCTGGTTGCCTGGCGTTTGTGAGAGTTTATCCAAGAATTGCTACTTAACTGCTATTATTTGCTAAGTATCAAAAATAATTGCTATCTGTGATATTCTTGGGAATCAAATTTTTGTTGCTCCTACTATGGATACCATTATAAGCCACAATATGTTAAACTTCCCACCAAAGTTGATTTTTGTATGTTCATTGTTCAAACTCAATAAGTCAATAAAAAAAACGGTTCATTAATATGAATGATTATTTAGTCTACGTTAGATAACATAATATTTGAATTAATTTCATGCATTTGTTTTCGGTGAACAGAATATTGATTTCAACACACAATTTTTTTAAAATGAAATTACTTTGCAGCCTTTTAGCTTATACAGTTCTCTCTGGTACTAATATTTACCAAATCGAGATTTATAAATTGTTAAAAAACCGGCTAAGGGCCGTAAGATCAAAAGCGGTTTAAACCACAAAAGAGAGTTTAATCTCCTGTCTCCGATTATTTCCTAAGATCAATGGTAGTTAACCGTCCATGGGTAGTTTAAACTATCGATTAGTTTAAACTTGGCTCGGGGTACAGTTAAACTCCCATGCGTAGGTTAAACCGTCAATATGACGTATTTTCAATATGGCTGCCTGGCCTGATATCATAATATATGTTTCACGATGTTTGTTTGAAACTTTGATCATCGAGTTTATTTTCGTTGTTTACTTTTGTGTATTTGATATAACCTAACTCTGTAGTGTAATGAAAAATTATTACAATTATTCTGATTTGGATATCGAATTAATAACTGAGCTGAATTATATTTTTTATACAAAGCAAACCGTATGTCGTACGAACAAGAGACAATCATTGAGGTCAATGGGATAAAATTGAATTTATACTCCGTTTTGGAGTCTCCAAAGCGTCAGCAAGAGCTATTAACTGAGATTGAAAGGGAAATATCTCATCCAACCGCAAGGTTATTAAATATTCATCGCCGGTATTCATATCGATTATAGGTAAAATATTATGCAAAAAGATAATGTAGTTTTGTTGGGAATGCGAAAATGTGCTGTTGTTGATTTTGTGTTATTTACTAAAACCTATGTTGTATCGAGTGTTAATGTGTAATAATGGTGGATTATTAACCATTAAGTGTTTGCAAACGTGTATGAGTGAAAGGCAAATATGAAATAGTAAAAAGACGAAAAACGTGTATTTTCGTATACTATCCAAAACTCCATAGACTGCGCCTTGACTAAACTTTAACGTGACTTTGACGACTTTCATGCACCAAAACTAGAAATTTATTATAACTTGATACTGGCTAAATACGCAAATAGTGTGGAGCCAAAAACAAAACAAAAAAAAAAGATAATCTCAAGTTCTGTCAATGTCAATGTTATCAAATTACTGTCATTATTTGAGTGAACAAATGAACGAAACAGGACAATATTGCCATGTGCATCAGACTAATCGAAGTTTAACTAATCTGCTCCTATTTTCAATTTGATCTTATGGCGGTAGATTAAACCATAGATTAAGTTTAAACGTAGATTTCGAAATCCATAGTTTTAACTGCTTTTGATCTTACGGCCCTAAGTATAACTCACGTCATTTGTCGATATTGTCGACCTAGGTTTCGAGCGTGTCCGACGCTCTTCCTCAGGGAGTGCACGCGGCGAGATCGCAACGACCACAGTCGGGCCGCGGCCCGCAGTAGTTTTTTTAACAATTTATAATGTGTGATACTCACGAAAATTTTAATAGTAAAATCGAGTAGGCAGTTGCCTACTTTGCCTTATGGATAATCCGGCCCTGCTCACGCACACAGGCGGTCGAGTTAGTAGTAGCTTACCTATCATAGCGCGGTTGTATGAAGCTTTGGCTTTGTTCTGTTTCTTTACTCTATAAAAAACAAATGCGTACGACTTGGTTTGGCGACAAGGTAGCACTTGACGATATAATCAGCATCTGAAGCCCAACAGCGCCTTTGTTTTGCGTTACGGTACATGGACTTCCGCAAAGTAACGCCTGATTTCATCAAATATCAAGTCAAAAAGGAGTGAAAAATTCTACAGAAATCTGACACATAACATAAATAATCTTCGCTTGGACACATCTCTAAATCTAACCCTAAGTGACGGTGTGATTCAAGATGGTAAACATACTAATTACAGAATAGGACTGGCACGCATACTAAATTGTATTACCTATTTCAAAAACAGGAGTGTTAACTTTGGGATGTGTTACCGGCGATAGCACGATAATGCCGTCTCTCTCTGCTTTTATAGCGATGTGCATCTCGAAGTACGAGACACCAGTCTTATTTTTCTTTACAATGGTGTTCTTAAATTCAGAACTGTTTAACTTGTACGCTTTCCATTTGTAGCCAAAACTGAACACCTCCTTGCAACCTGGAAGCAAAAATTTGACATAATTATATATAGGTCGAGCAAACGCCTTCGATCCGAAAGCGATTTCATTTTAAAGTGCACCAATCGTTCCTAATAACTTTTAATTGTTTTACCTAGGTTGCAGGCATAGGTAAGATGTCACAATAACCGTTTTTTATGCTCTCAAGCCTCTTAACGTATATGTATCAAAAAGGGTTCCAGACTACACTGCAGTACTCCAAACTGCTTCGGACCAGTGCGTTATATATACAGATTTTTGTTGTTGGATCTTTAAAGTCTTTGCAATTACGAAGAACAAATCCAAGACACTTGAAAGCACTGGAACAAATGCAATCGATATGTAAATTAAACCTCATCTTGCTGTCCAGTATTACACCAAGGTCTCTAACAAGGTCCACGTTCGACAAAGCATCACCATTAATTTTGTATTCAATCCGAGCAGGGGCCTTTTTTTGAGAAAATTGATTAGAAAAACACTTAGAGGCATTGAGATCCATTCTGTTTGTTTGATACCATGAGCTCAAGCGGTTTAGATCGTCTTGCAAGAGTTGGGTATCAGCAGAGGTATCAACGACCTTAAATAACTTTAAATCATCTGCAAATAAATAATGGCTGCTATGGTGAAAACAATGTTCAATGTCGTTAGTAAAAATATTAAAAAACAGTGGGCCCAAATGTGATCCCTGGGGAACACCTGAGTGCACCAAAAATGGATCGGAAGAGTAACCATTGGCCACAACCACAGACCTTCTACCAGAAAGGTAAGATCCACACCAGCTCAGCAAATATATCAAATATATCTGTGACTGTTATGTACTACCATAACAGTCACATGACAATGTGTATCCAGCAGTCCAGCACACGCCGAATCTATTCCCATTGCCCTTTATATATATAATTATATATTATATCATTTTTTATGTAAATTGTGAAGAATATTGTATAGAGCAATAAATGATTTGATTTCATTTGAAAATAAAAATAATATAACATTAAAAAAAATTAACTTACGGTCTGTAAAACCATCTAGCAATTCCGATGAATTCATTTTGCTGTATGAGATATTTTCTGCCTGAATTTTATCTTCAATGGGATCGATAACTACGTGATCTTTAGGTTCGTTGGTCGTATTCATCATTTTATTACAAAAATCACGATCTGTAGTATTTGTTTTATAAGTTGTCAGCATATTTTCGTAATTCTTGATCACGCTATACATTTGGTTGTTGAAGCCAGCTAACTGCTCCTTGCAGTCTGTAATCAAAATTATAAAATTTACCTTATCCTACTTTATCTGAAAGAAGGAAAAGATATGATGAGATGAGATGCAAATGTGAGAGCGAGTTTGGCCGAGCGGGAACTTATGCATCCTTGAATTTGACTATATCATTGTTCGTATACCGGCTGGGCTCACATCAATAAAAACAGTAAAGAAAGATATCGTGAGGAAACCCGCATCAAAAGGAGTTGTAAATAAAACTGAGAACATTTGACTTCCACCAAGTCGCATTAGGATCGCTATAATTCTCATGGCGGTGAGAGTGTGCCGCGGGTACCGGACACTCTCCCACGAGGTCGCCTGCGCGCTGTCCGGGTCCCTTCCATGGGACCTAGAGGCCGAGGTTCTGTCCTCGGTCTTTTGGCAGCGAGCGCAGGCGAGAGAGCGGGGTCAGCCTCCCGCACCGCAGGAGGTGGTGCGGTGGAGGCGGGACGCCAGAACAGCGGCACTGGCGTCCTGGAGGGGGAGGCTCCTCGCGGGGCCTGCACGGAGGGGGGACGGCGCCGTCCGGTTTTTGGAGGCGATCCGTCCCGTACTCGAACGGTGGGCCCTGCGAGGGCACGGGAGCCTCACTTTTCGCCTAACACAGGACCTCTCGGGACATGGTTGTTTCGGGAGGTACCTGTGTAACGTGGCGAGAAGGGAGGCAACCCCGGTGTGTCACCAGTGTGGTTGCGCGGAGGATACTTCGCGCCACGCACTGGAGGCATGTCCGGGGGGCGATGGACCGCGACGAGCTCTAGTCGCGGTCGTGGGCCCGGACCTCTCGTTGCAGGCCGTCTTGCGAAAGATGGTCGGCAGCGAGCAGGCCTGGGACGCCATGGTCTCCTTTTGTGAGACTATTGTCGAGCAAAGGGAGACCGATGAGCGGGAGAGGGAGATTGACCCCCTCTCTCTTCCGCTCAGGAGAGCACGGAGGCGGGGACGAGGTACCCATCGTTCCCCGCCTCCTCCGGGAGGGCCTGGGGCGTCGGATGTGGGGACATCAGGCGTCCCTCACCTTTCATAGGTAAGGGCCCTCCCGAGGCGGGGGCGGCGCGTCTAGCGTGGGCGCGCCGTCCGAGCCGAGCGGGGGAGCAGAGCTCACCGCGAGGCGGGTCCGCCCCTAGGGGCGGACGACGGCTGACGGGGTTCCGCGTGGAGTGCGAAAGTGGCACCGCAACCCCGTCCAGAAGCTGAGCCGTAAACGCCCCGGGGGTTTTTGGTGGGTAGTCCGCTGCGCAGCGGGCGAGCGGGAAGCCCACACTCCCCCCGTGACCGTACCCAGGCACGGGGGGGCTGGCTCATAAACGAGTTTTCCCCCGGGCACCAAAAAAAAAAAAAAAAAAAAAATAGGATCGCTATAATTCAGCTCATATACTCTCAGAATTCCTAAGGTGGCAGGCGGCTCGCTGTAAAAAATTTCCAAAACCTAAAAGCAGTATGTAAAAGACATACCGTGTTCATATTAAAATAAATCTTTTGTGGACAAATATTTTTTTCAGACAAGCTTTAATCTCGTAATTGGCACTGTAATCTTCTAAATCCGTCATCAGTTGTATGTTGTAAGTAGTACTAGGTCTAGTACTACTGGACTAGTAATTTTGAAAAACAAAGGCCGTAATTATCATAAGTTCATTACGCTCCCACTGGTGGGATACAGGCCCTCTGCCAGAGAGAGAGAGTATGGGCCATAATCCATCACGCGAGCCCAGTATTCTTGATGGATGAAAATCATTGACTGAATGGCTTCTTACAAATTGTTTTTATAGTCTTAAGGAATAAATGGAATTTTGTGAGTAGAATTATTTATAAAACATTTGCACGTCTGCTTGCAGACCAAATACACTGTACCAACAATTTATTTTAAGATCCTAATTTTCATGTATTTTGGCAAATAAATTATTTGTTTTGATTTGATTTGATATCACATGTCCTCGGAATTTCTTGTTCATGACCACGCGGGTTTCCTCAAGATGTTTTCTTGCATAGTTAGAGAGCGAATGTGGTAAATCTGCACGTAACTTGATAATTAATTATTGGTGTGGGGCCGAGCTGGGATTCAAACTCAGGTGGGTCAGATTGAAAGTCCCACAAATTCCGCAAATACTAATAATTTTAGGTAAAAGTTAATATTGTTTTACTTACTTGATACATTTTTCAGTGAGTCTAACGTGCGGTTCATAACGGCTTCGAACTCTGAAATCTTCTTTTTCAGGGAACTTTCATTTTTTATCTCCAATACATCTAACCTGCGGTATTGATTTTCTTCGAAGTTATGTATTTTTTTCTCTAATTGATTTGTATTCTCTAAAGCAGAATGGTTCTCTATGTTGCTCGTTTCGAATTTAAAATCTATATAATTTTCTATTTTTTCAACAACTTTTTCTTCTAGTTTTAGCAATTTGCTCTCTATATTACGTACAAAATCTGATATCAAATTTTTTATGTAAAGGTCTTGATCTGCTTTGGCTTTCGATGTGTATTCCACTTCCATATTATCTTTGTCATCCAATGTAGTTTCTTCGTATCTTATATTTTCAGTACTTTGATAGTTTAACTTATCGTTCCCTAATTCTCCGATCGTGCAATGAATTAATACACTTAAACATAATAAAACACAAATATAATTTGGGCTAAACATTTTGTACAACGTTTCACAGTATGTTACGTTGTAAAAATAATGTACAAGCATCAGTGGCAGTTTATTTTATATTTGTTATGAATTATGTAATACTTAAAGATTCATAATCATAATTTAATTATATACATAATATAAGTCACTAGCTTTTGCCCGTGGTTTCGCAGGAGTAGTATCGGGATAAAATTTACCTCAAGGATAATGTCAGCTACATAATACCGGTAGAATTTTTAAAATGACAGACAAACTAAACTCCTTTGTAATATTTATGGCGCTTGGCCGGGTTTTTTTATCTACTATCTATTTTCAATCTAATGTCTAGTCTCTGACTAACGTTTGATTGTCAGAATATTATCCATAGAGTAGTACTATAATAAAAGGAATAGAGTGCGCTCTCTCGTCGATTCCACGATGTATCGCGATCAGCGCCACCTACAAAAGGCCGGTGAAACTACTTTACTATATTATATGTGTGCGTTCTGTATTTTACACACACATTCATAGTTTTCTATCTATGTGTGCATCCTGTATTTTATACACGCACTCATGCTTGTCTATCTATGTGTGTATTCTATATTTCACACACACATTCACACTATTTCCTTGGTTCCTGCTTAGTTCCTGCGCAAGTAAATGTATCTACTTATATGGAAAATAAAAAATTGCAGCCTTTCCCATGTTTGTGCCTAGGAGTAGGAACAAAATATACAGTACCAAACGTAATATGTAGATGAAGAGCAGCAAAAAGGAAATAACAAAAGCGAACACATAATAATTGAAACCCTTTATATTTAAAACAACAAGAAAAACAATGCATAATTAGACTGAAAACACAAAAACTGAGCGCTTCAGAGTAACAAATACATAACTAGAACACAACAATTACTTAAACCACTAATTTATATCACTTAAACCGCAAAAAATATCAAGAAATCACAATGTTGTTTTTCGAAACAGAAAATATTTTATTTTATTTGTTATCGGTTTCCATGGTAACCATTTTAACTTTGACATTTTTAAGTAACGTCAAAATAGTACCACGCCCTTTAACAGATGGCGGTAGTTCCCGTGTCTCGGGGCTCGACTATGGAACTGTCACAAAGTGTGCCCCCCCTGATATTATCATACTTCTTTTTAATTGTAAAGTAATTGTACTTCATCTAACGCAGGCCTAAACAAAAAGATAGGCAGACAAACTGTAAGACAAAAATAAAAAAACAACTTATTTAATACTAGCTGCTGCCCGGGGTTTCAGCCACGCGGAGATATTGGACTTCATGGTTTTTACTTTTGAGCGGAACCCTAATTCTTTTTCCATACAGATAAATAAAATTGAAGTGTCTGTTTGTCATATCAAAATAACAGCTTTTTACTAAATGCAATGAAAGTATATACGGTACCAATAACAAAACAACCATTTTTAAAATGTTTGTCTGTCTGTCTGTTTGTTCCGGGTAATCTCCGAAAAGGCTGGACTGATTTTGACGGGACTTTCACTGGCAGATAGCTGATGTTACAAGGAGTAACATAGGCTACTTTAATTTTAGAAAAATAATTAGGGTTCCGCGCAAAAAAATAAAAACTATGTAATCCAAAATCTCCACGCGGGTGAAACCGCGGGGCAGCAGCTAGTCTAAAATATAAGTAGCCTAAGTTATATCATCAGCTATCTGTCAGTGAAAGTCCCGTCAAAATCGGCCCAGCCGTTTCGGAGGTTACCCGGAACAAACAGACAGACAGACAAAATTAAAAAAAATGATAGTTTTGTTATAGGTACCGTATATACTTTCATATGCATTAGGTAAGAAGCTGTTATTTTGATATTACAAACAGACACTTCAATTTTATTTATTTGTATAGAATAGATAATATGAGATCCCTGGGTCAGAATGACCATATTATCTCCCAGTTTGAAATTTTTGGAAACCTTAGGAAAAGGTTATCTAGTTAGTTAGTTAGGTTATCAGTTAGGTCGTCTAAGAAATCTCAGTTTTTTACACTCTTTGATAACGAGACGAGCTGATCGGTTGCCTGGTGGTAAGCATAATGCCGGTTCATAACCAGTGCAGTGCCACTCAGAACTTTGAAACAGAAAGTCCTGCGCGGCACTGTGCGCTCGTTATCCTGGGACATTAGGTGTTAAGTCTCTTCTTATATCAGTAATTTCTTTGATGCAGAAAGGAAGTTACAGGAATTTAGATTTTGTGTTGCGTGGAGCTGTGAGCTTCAAAAATATAAAAACAACTTGCATATGCCCTCGGCTTCGCCTGCATGGTATACACATTTATAGCTTATGTGTTATACCAGAACCGACCGAGAAAGTTACGGATATACGTGGTAACAAACAGGTTCACACACATACACACACAGACAAACAAACAAACACACACACAAAATAACACACGAACGCACACACGTACGCACGCACTCGGAATTATTTCCCCCGGAAATTTCTTCTAATCAACATCATCATTTAACATAGTTCAAGTGAGTCAGCTGATCTAGGACAGCCAGGAAATTCTGTAGTAAAATCTTGAGGTAAACTTTAAATGCACTTTCTCCAATGAAAATATCCGAATTTCAAAAACTCCTAAAACTAATGTTGTTGACCTCCAGGAGTAGATTGACCCCCTTCAGAATAACATATCAATTCAAACACAGGCTGTATAACATGTCATTGTCTTTTTAAATAGTCTTATGATAATGTTAGTTTACACTATTGCGTTGGGGAATGTGCTATGATGGTAGTTGTTCTTAAATTTGAACATATCCATACTTAATAATATTATAAATGAGAAAGTGTGTTTGTTGGTTTGTCCTTCTTTCACGCAGTAACGAAGCAACGGATCGACGTGATTTTTGGCATAGATATAGTTCATGGACCGGAGAGTAACATAGGTTACTTTTTATCCTGGAAAAATGCACGGTTCCTGTGGGAACGCGGGTAAAAACCGCGGGTAGAAGTTAGTGTGACATAAAATTGACATTGACAGCTGTCAATAAAGGTTTATGATGTTGACAAGTTGATTTGATTTGACATATCGGTTTGACGGTTCCTGTGGGAAAGCGGGTGAAAACCGCGGGCAGAAGCTAGTAAATAAATAAAACTATATGTATGCATGTAATGGATAGCAACATGATCCTTTGTCAACATCATAATATATACTGCGATCACAAAGAGGCCACCTAGCATGTGGTATAATTAACTAACATAAAAATATTTGGTAGCTAATAACACATCACCAAAATGTGACACAAACCGCATGTAGGTAATAGTGCATAAGGTATTTTTAAGATTACTTATACTAGGTAATACATATTATTGTTATATTTACATTCGGCAAGACTATTTGAACTCTGTGAGCGAGATAAAATTGTCGTGTTGTGATAAAATTATTTTTATAATAATATGTTGTTCATAAAATATTCAGTTTATATTATATTAAGTTGGTGTATCAGTTACGCGATTGGCGACACTATTAATGACATATTTAAGGTTCAATTTGTAAAGAATACATATGAAGAATGTTCTTTTAAAGATGATAAAACTAAAGAGGTGCTATCCAGTGGCAAAACTGAAACTGAAAAGAAATTGGAAATATTGCTACAAAACTTCTATGCGTTAGATAAGAAAATATCCAACTTGGAAGACAGTATTAATCGACAGTTCCACGATATACGCACGAAGTCATCAGGTAGTTGTGAAGAGCGCTTAAACCATAAACTGGAAGCAATTAGTAAGGAGTTACCTAAATTGAAAGAGAGCATGAACCTTAATTTGGAAGCGTTAAACAAGAGGATACCTGAATTAGAAAAAAACATAAACTTAAAATTGGACGCATTGGTTAAGAAAGCGCCTGACTGTGAAGAGAAACTACGGCATAATTTTAACGTTACCAATATTTCAGAAAACAAATCCTGTGAATTGAAAAGTGCTTATCGTAAGTTCAAAGCTTTGTGTTAATTGATATTTAATTAGTTCAGTGATTACTATTAGTGTACCTACGGACACTAGATCTCGTCAACTTGATTCATGATTCGCTTATATTGTAATAGCGCGGTGCAGGGAAAATTTTGCGAATCAGTTTGGCAACTATCCCAATGCTGGCGATTAGCGACAAGCGAGTGGAGCTAGCAACTAAATAGAAACGAGTTGGCGAGTAACTAGAAGCAAGTATTCGAAGAGTACAGATAGTTTGGTCGCTGGGCTAATAGCGAGTGCGCGAAGGCGATTACACGCAGAACTAGTCGAAAGAAAGTTGTCACCGACACAGCATTGTGAACTGTCTCTAAAATTTAATTTACGACACGACAGCACGACAGCTAGGAAAGCTAAGAATTTACTATCTGCTGCCGTCGGTTTCACCGGCCTAGAGATTCCCGCAGAAACCCTGTATTTTCCTGGCTGGATTATTGCTATAAGAAAGAAGGACAAACAAATTTCCTTAAGTCCACTGCATGTAAAATTTGGGAATCGGATGTTTTTGAGTTTCACATTTATTTTATGAAACATTTTGCTAAAATAATGTTAAATAGTTAGATAATTACCGTTTGTACATGTTTTAATCAACATTTTAATAATAACATTCATAGGAGCTAGAAAAAGATGTAAAGTAGTTTGGACTTTTTATCGACTAGCTGCTGCCCGCGGTTTCACCCGCTCTGATATATTGGATTTCAAGGTTTTTATTTTTTTTCGCGGAACCTTATTGTTTTTCTATAATAAAAGTAGCCTAATTTACTCTTTGTAACATCAGCTATCTGCCTGTGAAAGTCACGTCAGAATCGGCCACAGCCATTACGGAGATTACCCGGAACAAACAGACAGACAGACAAAAACATTAAAAATGGTTGTTTTGTTATTGGTACCGTATAGGGTAAAACCGGGATAGATGCCGCACTTTTTGAAATACGCTCCTAATTTCAAAAATATTAATTGATCATGAATAATCTCTATGAATATAGCTAGTTTGATCTTTTATATTACTTTATCACTTGTTTTTGTTGACCTAACAATTACAGATTTTTTAGAAATTAACTTATTGCAGACCATGTCTCTTGAGGATAGATGCCTATTTTTGAGGATAGATGCCCCACCATGAAAATGCTAAGAAGGATAGATGCCTGTATTATAGGATAGATGCCTAATCGAATAAAATAAGAAAAATCCATTGTTTTAAAAAATTTTAATAGTAATCTTTAAAAGATAATTCTATTATGACACGCATAACCACAATAAACTTAAGAATTTGTCTAACAAAAATATTAAATTTTAAAATTTTCAATGGATTTTGATTTTTATAGTTTCCAAAGCGTCTTCTCGTTCATCTCTTTTAGTTTGCTTTACAGTTAAATCTTTAGTTGTCTTTCCTTTACTTTTATAGTCGTTTTTAGATGGATTTTCGTCATCTTCGCTGTTTGAACTGTACATAATTTGTCTTTTTCGTGAGATTCGACCCTTATTTACTTTTAAATAATTATCATTTTCTTTATCATAAAGATCAGTCCATTCGTTATAGTCTCCTTCACTGAAATAATATATTTTTAATTTCATATTTTTACCATTATTGTCTTTGATTCCTTTATTTGTTTTTTAAGTTCTCCTTTTTGTTTGGTAGTTTGAGTCTTGTTTCTCTTGTCTAACTTAGTTTTTATTTGTTTTATCATCCTTTCAGAAATCTTCTTTTCTTTCATATATTTTCCTAAAGATTTATGTTGTGTCACCGGACACAACATAAAAAAACATTAAGAATATCATGTGTATATGTGTATGAGGGGATAGATGCCTCTAAGGGCACCTATACCTCAAAAAATCAGGGCAACTATCCTTTTTGAAAGGGATAGTTGCCCTTTTATTTCTTAAATAAACTAAAAACAAAAGAGCTATTATTTACACCTAGGTGTACACTTAATGAACCAGTGTATTGAAATAATAAAAAATATAACAGAATTTATTGCTACTTATAAAGTTATATCACGCCAAATACTTACTTTTGAAAATTTTAAGCTTACGCGGCGTTTGCTGCGGAGATAATCACACGCACAAGCGACATACTTTCGCTCCGCAAGACAACCTGCGGGGACAAATGTGTGGGATGCCTGCGCTTCTTATTTGAATTATTAATTCTTAGTTGCGAGTTTGGGAAATTAGGTTTTTTGAACACGAGGCGTCTATCCCACTGCGGCATCTATCCCGGTTTTACCCACACTTTCATAAGCATTTTGTAAAAAGCGTTATTTTGATATTACAAACGGACATTACAATTTTATTTATTTGTATAGATACATTAGCAAAAAAAGCATAACATACAGCACTAAACAAATGAATGACATAACATTAAAGTACAGACCTTAAAGAGTAGGTATTATTTAACAAAAGATAAACAATTAACATGTTATATTAAACCACTGTTAGTTAATATTTAAAGAGATAAGTCAATGGCCTTCACACTAGGCAACAAGCCTGTATCGCGAAGACCTAATGTTATCAACAGCTTTATACTTTGATATAAATCGTATGGACTTATAATTGTTTGAGAAATACCAATCTCAGTTATATACTACTAGCTTCTGCCCGCGGTTTTTACCCGCGGTCCCACAGGAACCGTGCATTTATCCGGGATAAAAAGTAGCCTATGTTACTCTCCGGTCCATAAACTATATCTATGCCAAAAATCACGTCGATCCGTTGCCCCGTTATTGCGTGAAAGAAGGACAAACTTTCACATTTATAATATTAAAATATAAATATATAGTATTGATTTGTATGGATTATGGGCCGAATTCAGTTGAGTAAATTGATGTTCTGTGATTGGTCGCAATGGACTTTCGAGAATTTGAAATGTTATCTTTGTGAACTTATTGGAATTTTCGCGTGCATCAGTTTGTTCCGGTTAATCTCCGAAACGGCTGGTCCGATTTTGGTGGGACGTTCACTGGCAGATAGCTGATGTAATAAGGAGTAACTTAGGCTACATTTATTATATGGGTGAAGCAGCAGAGCACAGCTACTCTTAAATAAAAAATCTAGTTGGTAGGGCTAATTACTGTTTTGACTAACTCTGCTCGCTTTGCTCGTGAAGTCTACCTAATATGTAAGCATTACTGTGTTCCGGTTTCATGAGCAAAGTAGTTAATGAAATTACTGGGCTTGTGAGACTTAATACCTAATCTCTCAGGGTAACGAGCGCACTGCAGTGCCGCGCAGGCCTGTGTTTCAAAGTTCTGAGTAGCACTGCAATTGTTATGAGCCAGTGTTATGCTTACCATCAGGCAAACGACCAGCTCGTCTTGTTATCAAATAGTATAGAAAAAAATTATTATGCAATAATTGTTTTTATTAGGGTTCATTTATGTATGTTTCATTATTCTACCATAACTTTTATGTAACTGTTGTTACACCAACTTATTTGTATTCACAGTTTTAGCCATTACTAAACAACAATAATAATGTAATTTCATAGCCAAAAATATAGTAAAGTATTTGTGGAATTGTTTTCAGAGGAAAACCTTTGCAAAAAGTGGATACGTCCAAATTTTGGAATTTACCAATTGGATAGTAATACTTTCAATCACGTTGTATTGAACAAAAGTATTACAGGTGCCATTGAGTACTTCGAAATGCACATCGCTATGAAAGGTGGCAGAGGGTTACTCGTGTTGACATCGCAACCAAACCCATACGAAGCTCATTTTTACAGCATTTGTAAGTATTTGGATAATGTGATCGGTTGTGCACTGACATATTTATATACCTACTAGCTTCTGCCCGCGGTTTCACTCTCGCGGATATATTAGATTTCATGGGTTTTATTTTTTTGCGCGGAACCCTAATTCTTTTTCTAAAATAAAAGTAGCCTAAGTTATCTGTCAAATTAAATCAACTTAGCATAGATCTGTCAAATTAAATCAATTTCATAAAACATTATTGACAGCTGTCAATATCAATTTTATGTCACACTAACCTCTGGCCGCGGTTTTCACCCGCGTTTCCACGGGAACCGTTCACTTTTCCGGGATAAAAAGTAGCCTATCTTACTCTCCGGTCCATAAACTATATCTATGCCAAAAATCACGTCGATCCGTTGCTTCGTTACTGCGTGAAAGAAGGACAAACCAACAAACACACTTTCGCATTTATAATATTATAAGTAATAAGTAGAAGTATGGACTATCTGTGTCCCGCGTAGCCTGGCAGATAGCTGATGTTATAAGGAGTCACTTAGGCTACTTTAATTTTAGAAAAAGAATTAGGGTTCTGCGCAAAAAAATAAAAACCATGAATTCCAATAACTCCGCGTGGGTGAAACCGCGAGCAGAAGCTTGTAGCCAATAAACTAGTAGTTCTTTGAACGGTAGACCTCGCGAGCTCAAACTTTTTGTCCAATAGTTAGTTCAGTCTGTGTACCATGTATAATTTTCATGTCGAGGCGGTGCAGTGGTTGCTTGGGAATACCGACAGTGCCTAACTGTAGTTGATATAGGTGTCGATTCTGTCGTCTCGTAAAAATGAAACCTAAATTTAGTTTCAACCTCTCTTTCTAAATGAGAACATAAGAAAGAGATGGATTATATTTTAGACCTGTCATTAATCTCATTGCTTCTGTATAGTGTAAATTTGACGTCTAATTTATCAAGGAATGGAAGATGTTTGACAGCTCTAAAACAAAAATTTAGATCTCCTATCTCTTTCTCATATTCTTTCTCATCAAAGAGAGAGAGAGAGCGAAACGACAGAATTGACACCATACTTCTCTGTATTTTAAGATGATGTTATGGTGTAATTTTTTTTATGTTATTTGGTAACGAGACGAGCCTGTCGTTTGCCTGATGGTAAGCATAGCGCCGGCCCATAACAATTGCAGTGCCACCCAGAACTTTGAAACATAAAGGCCTGCGCGGCACTGCGGTGCACTCGTTACCCTGAGACATTAGGTATTAAGTCTGATAAGCCCAGTAATTTCACTGGATACTCTACTCATCAAACCGGAACAAGTACGTACGTATACGTTTAAACTTGTTTTTCTTTCAGTTCTTTATATTCATAAGAATATTCTGCAAGCAGTACTTAAGGGGGACCGAAATATTGAACTTACAAGTAAAATTATACCCAGTAACGTTGTTTCCTCTGCTAGCTTCATGACTTTTTACATAAAAATATCTCATGGTAAGTTATACCCACGCCATTTTATATTACCGCTAATTTTTAAAACCACTGATCCAATTCCAAAAATTATTTCACTAACAAATCAAATCAAATAATTTATAAAATACATGAAAATTAAGATCTTTAAATTCAACTAAATTAAATAAGCAACTGGAGTTGTCATGCTCACGAAAAGGATTCTGCTCGCGGCGGCATCGTGTGGCGGGTCGCCCTCTTCCCTCGGTAATGGTTGAGGAGAGCGATGGCTGGCACATGGGTCATACTCGTGAACGGGTGCCGCTTGTGGTGTCTGGTCAACTCCAATTGTAATCCTTCTGTTGTCTTGTAATTTAGTTCTACTTTAATTTAGTTTAAGACCATAGTTCCCGTCTTGATGTTTTTTTTTTCTTTATATCGTTAATTTCTATTAATATATGACCTAATCTTATAAGAGTATGGACCACGTGTCCATAGAGTGTAATGTAACAAAATAAAAAAATAAAAAAAATAAAAAAAGATCTTTAAACTAATTGTTGGTACACTGTATTTGGTCTGCAAGCAGACGTGCCAATGTTTAAAAATAATAATATTACTACTAGTCACAAAATTCCATACTTACATCAATTTCTAAGACGTCATTCAGTCATATGATTTCATAAATATTTTTTTATAAATTTCCTGAAAGGATTTTAAAAAATTTACTACCCTCCAAAAATTTAATGTCGTTGGGTAAATTACTATAAGCAGATTGATATTATACACGTCACATTACAACCATTTCTTTTGTAGGTACTTACAACAAACACTTCCAAAGATAAGGTATAAGATCGTATCTTTCGCGCTATCACCCTCTACATACACCAGTATAATACTTACCTATTCAGTTTTACGTAATTCTATAAGTAGATTTTATTTATTTGTATAGATTGTTATTATTAGACTTGTCTATAATTGTGCAGTTTATTTATATATATGTATGTACTAGCTTCTGCCCGTGGTTTTCACCCGCGTTCCCACAGGAACCGTGCATTTTTCCGTGATAAAAAGTAGCCTACTCTCCGGTCCATAAACTATATCTATGCCAAAAATTACGTCGATCCGTTGCTCCGTTACTGCGTGAAAGAAGGACATACCAACAAACCAACAAACACACTTTCGCATTTATAATATTACTAGCTTCTGCCCGTGGTTTTCACCCGCGTTCCCACAGGAACCGTTATACCGATCTTTCAAATTAAATCAACTTGTCAACATTATAAAACTTTATTGACAGCTGTAAATGTCAATTTTATGTCACACTAACTCCTGCCCGCGGTTTTCACCCGCGTTCTCACAAGAACCGTGTATTTTTCCAGGATAAAAAGTAGCCTATGTTACTCTCCGGTCCATAAACTATACCTATGCCAAAAATCACGTCGATTCGTTGCTTCGTTACTGCGTGAAAGAAGGACAAACCAACAAATCAACAAACATACTTTCGCATTTATAATATTAGTATGGATGGATATATATATATCGGAGATAGACACACACACACACACACACACACACACATCGGGGGGTACCTCAAACCTGCATAAAACAATAATTAACAAGAAGAAGTGGGTAGATACATTTTACTCATTATCATCAGACATGACCAAGCAATTCCACGTGGGCGTTACTATGGGAGATGTCGGTTACAACCAAAGTGTACTTTCATTACTTAGTAGTCTATTATTATTATTATTTACTTTCAGCTGCTGACCAAGTCCATTAGGCGAGGCTTGCGGTGGCTTGGGCAGGACTATAAGGGGTGTTGGGAGGTCCTGTGGGCGAGTGCCCAAAAACCTGTAGTGGCGATCGATTGCGATTGAGTGATTGCGTACACGAACGAAGCTAAGAGTAGACTACTAAGTAATGAAAGTACACTTTGGTTGTAACCGACATCTCCCATGGTAACGCCCACGTGGAATTGCTTGGCTATGTCTGATGATAATGGTTAAAGTGAATCTACCCACTTCTTGTTAATTATTGTTTTATGCAGGTTTTAGGTACCCCCCACGTGTGTGTCTGTGTCTATCTCCAACATATATATAATATAGTATGGAAGTAGGGATTGACTAGTTAAGAAAGGCCCTTTGAAAAAAAAATTATGTATACTATATTTAATATTTATATATCATGTAGGTATATACTAGACCGGTATCATAGTAGTGGGAGCGTAATAGTGCTCATGATGATATGTATTATAATAATAATATATTTTTGTGTTAATTTACATTAATTTCCTATAATTATATTTTAAAGTACCAAATCGTTCCTCCTATTTAAAAAGAAGTTGGAACTCCACATTTTAGCGAACTTCACGCAGTTTTGATTGAAACAAATGCTATTAGAACTAAAGTTCTGATAGCATTTTGATTGCCATCGTAACATGATACGTAATAGGATCTGTTTGTGTTTTATTTAAAACCAATATTTTTAGAAGCCTACCGTCACATATCGTGCACTCACTATTTAAGTTAATTTGTATTTCTCTTACAAGTGAATTTTATTCTTTTAGAGAAATAAATGTCTTAAACCGAAAACCGTAATAACTGAAAGACACAATCCCACACTTTTTCGATTTTTACTTAAAATTTTGGGTTGGTCGTTCGCCACGAAAGTGGTAGCAAAACTGCGATACGACAATCGAAACATCGATGTTCCATTTTCGGAGTATGGCCCGAGGCCATAAGTTATCACTGCTATTATCACTGCATTGTTTTCAGGCTCTACGGTATTGTAGACGAATATATAGGTCGAGCTCTCCGAATGCTAATCCTTATAAACAATCATTTTTTTCATTCTAAACACTTTTTTTTTGTTTTCAGGAGTATTGGAGTTTGGCAGGCAATGTGACAGTTCTCCAATTATAATCCACTCTGACATTAACATTAGTTTCATGAAGTATTTCTCCTTACAGAATTTGATAGTACCTATAGAGTATCTCTATGACTGCCCTGTTAAAAATGGTTGATACTTTTGATAAACAAACAAATTTTGATAAGCATGCTTTTTATACCATATTAGATAACAAGGTGAGCGGGTCGTTTGCCTGATCGTAAGCATAAAGCCAGCCCTTAGCAATATGGCATTTGACTTACTTTGTCTAAAAAAAACACGAAATAAAATGTTAGAAACATCAAAAATGAGTGTCTTAATGTCCGTTTGCCTTATTCACTCCCTCAAACACCACGGTTAACGCTCGGCCTAGATTTCCACATTAGACTGTAAGGTGTGCGGTAAGCAGTGATCCTGGTTTTTTGATGTGCGTGTAGTCCTGTTCATCAATCACGCGTTGCGTCTAATGGGCCCCTAAGAGACGACTCAGGGTTTTTGTACACTCAGCAACCTGTCCTTGTTCCGACCGGTGCTACCAGCAACCCGCTCGACGCGATGGTTCTCTCTTACGTAGACAAGGGGGTACAATGGGGAGGCACAGGCAAAGCGAATCTCAAATGGCGCCACCATCACTGGTGCTTGTCATTGATGTTTACTTTGAGGAATAATGAATCAAACTATAACCAGTAAACATGCTCGCGTCATAAAAATCATTTTATTTGAAATGGTCACTAAGTACATAACCTATTATAATAAATGGTTTCCAATAATTTTTGATGAGAAATGCTTTGATCCAAAATTTCCGTTTTTTCTCGTCAGTAGGGAAACGTGTGTACCTACCTACCTTAATTTTACACTGAATTGGGATGTTGACTGTATTCAAATAAAAATATAATTTTGCCGCGAAACGGTAGTTTTTGTGATAGAAATCCTATAAAACACAATAGTTTAAGGAATTTAATAATAATTTTAATAAAGGAATAATTTAATAAAGGAATAATTTTAAGGAATTTAATTTTAATTTAATAATCAAAATGTAATCACATCACTCCGAAGTCACGTTACATAAAACACACGTGACGTCACTCGCTCAATCGGATGCCTAGTATTTTAGAGTGATTTCTGTGAATTAGTTATATGTGCCATGAATTGTACGTCACATCGACCACGTGACCAGTATTGGCGTTTTGGAGCGAAACTTGAAATGGTATTTAAAATTTAAAAATTACAGTATTAGCTGTATTCAAAAAGTAATTTTAAATATTTTGGGTTATATTAGGCCCATTCGCATCGTTTTAAATACTTTCCCAAAATCAGTCAACATCCCAATTGCACTTTACAGAGGCATACTATATTGCAAATAATTTTATATTGAAGTTTCATAGTGAAACAACACTAGCGATAATGCGCCACCTAGCGGGATAAGTAAGCAGTGTGGCTCCCCATCCGAAGCCGCCTGCTTTGATTTAAACAAAAGCGTTCGACTTGGTCGATGACGATAAATAATTATTGTTGCTATCAAAGACGGAGGATGCAAGACATAATTGTTAAAAAAATTGCTAGTTACTTGAATGCATACAGTTACTTGCAAAAGGGATTGAAAACAGTACGTGTAATATACTAGCTGCAAATCTGAATCTTATTTCACTAAAACAGGGGGAAGCCAAGGATCAAATCTTGGTCCTTTGGAATTTATTATTAAGATCAATGAAGTGATGTACTCCTCCAGGGCTATTTTAATTCACTCGGAATGATAACCGTATCGGAAGTGATAGCCTTGATCGTTTATATTTCGGAATCGCACGCCGTTAGACTAATTTTCCGTTTAGATTCGACAACTCAGCTGCACAAACACGGATATATAATCCCGACAATATTTCTCTGTCGGAATGCGATTCCGAGATATAAACGATCAGAATCAGTCGCTTCCTACACGGAATCATTCCGAGGGAATTAAAATCACCCTCCTGGAAGCCCGATGCTTGTTGTTTGTGAATGACTTCAAGTTACTCTTGGCAGTTAAAGACTACCAACTTTTGCAGGAGGAACTGGACAAAGTCAAGTGTGGTATGTTGCTAGCAACACAAGATAACCATGTAATATAATCATAGTCAGCAGCGTTGTATGCAGTCAGTTGGTACAGATGAATTCATTCTGTAGCATAATCTGTAATAGATTTTTAATCTTGGATCTTAGAATGATAACTTCTTCCATTCTGAAGTTTTTTTTATCCGCAACGTAGTTAGTCACAAGATGTTCAATCATCATTAACCGGACAACGTCAGGATTTTGTCTTGATTATAGCATGCTTGGTAGGCGTTTTGGTGACCGCAGTAGATATGATGTTAGTATGCAGTAGATCATGAAGTAGACCGAAGAGAATTCTGCTGTCCATTCCCTGGATATTCTCCGGCTCTTACGGTACCCACGGGATTTTTTTTTTCACTCCACTTTGACAATGAGATCAATGGTGAGTCTTTGGAACGGTGGGTTCCCAACCAGTCAAACCAAACGAGTCACATTGTGACTTGTAATTGTAGTTACGGTCTGGGATCTGGACCTACAGCCTGGTGCCCTACAACCTGGCACCCCACAACCTGGTGCCCCACAACCTGTTGTCCCACAAACTGGCGCCGCACAACCTGGTGCCCTACCCGGGTGCCCCACAACATGTGGCCCCACAAATTGGCGCCCCACAAACTGGCGCCGCACAACCTGGTGCCCTACCCGGGTGCACCACAACATGTGGCCCCACAAATTGGCGCCCCACAAACTGGTGCCCCACAAACTGGTGCCCCACAACCTGGTGCCCTAAAACCTGGTGCTCTTGAGCATTTGGTGAAGAACAACATCATGATGACACTATAGCATGGTGGTAAGGTATTTTTAGTGCACGTCCAGCTAGCTACCAGCTGTTTGTAAATCTGTTGCCAGAACCTACCTGAGAATTGCGACAGCTGCAGGAATTTCGATTTCTTGACAAAAGATTTTCCATCGCTAATAGTTTTTTCTACAAATATTCACTGCAGCAAAGAAAATAGTCGTTATTTAATACCAAAGAGCGACCGTTTTTTCTCCACCTTCATTATTTGTCTACTTTACTGGAAAAATGCAGGGGGAAGAAAAATAAGCGCCAGTTATAATGAGGTTCTTGTGTAACTAACAACTGGTGTTCTTAAGACGCTCGCAGTTTTAAAATATCGCTCGGGAGCATAAAATTTGCTGGCTATTTGAAATGTGAGACTACGCAAAAGAACGCTTGGGAAAACTGTGCAGTGAACGCGTTTTTAACACGTTTTTTAACAGTCGATATATAGTCTGAAAATAATGTTTAATCGATGTCATGTATTTGCTCAGGTTGTTTTAAAAGAGTATGTGATAATTATTGCTAAAGAAGTCTGACCAATTGACTTAGCGTGAACATGGTGCTTAGAAAAAAGCAGTTATGTCGACAAATCAGTTTATTTTTGAAATTATTTTCATGCTTTTTTTGTCTTAACTTAAGCCATATAAAAACTGAGTATTATAAAAAAACAATTATATTACGTGATACGTATTATAGTTGGATGCGCCTCTGAAATTCATCATACCTGGTAGGTAATGAGACAAGCCGGTCGTTGAGCTGATGGTAAGCAAAATTAGCCCGCCCGCAGCATTGGACGTGCCAACCAACACTTTGAATCAGGAAAACTTGCAAAGCACTTGCTTTTGTTAGGACTAAATCTTCTGCGAGTGTCCGTCTGGGTTGGCACCACCGCTTTGCTCGTGAAGTCTGCGACCAACCAGTAATGTGCAAGCATTACTGTGTTCCAGTTGATGAGCAGAGTAGCCTGTGAAATTACTGGGCTTATGAGACTTAATACCTAATGTCTCATGGTAACGAGCGCACAGCAGTCCCGCGCAGGCCTTTGTGTTTCAGAGTTCTGAGAGGCACTGAAATTGTTACTGGCCGGCGTTACGCTTACCATCAGGCAAACGACCAGCTCGTCTCATAACCAAATAGCATAAAAAAGCACCGCAGAACGCTCGCTACCCTGAAAAATTAGACAATAAGTCACTAAGTACTTTGCTCACACTAATGCATAGACGCTTAGTGGCAGACTACACATGAAAAGTAGACAGTAGACACTCAGTATAATTAATCCTACCATGAGGCAAAACGGTTTTATTGTTCCCCAATACAGAAATATTATTGATGAAACCCCAAAACCGAGATTCGAAACGCAAGCTCCGTAACTAACCTGAAACTTTTCGCATTATCCTCCCAATATTAAACACAATAGATAATCGAGGGAATCGCTAAGACAATATTCGTTTAATTGAGAAAGTTCTCAACCAATACAAAAGTAGGCTGGATAGCGACTGCTTTCCGTTAAGAAAGATAGAAAATACATTTATTTCCAGCCAACTTACTGATATGTTGCAAAAGCCTTCATATACACTAGATCTAACCTAGCTACAAAAAGAGTTGGATAATCTACAAGCCAATATTATACTATAGATAATCCAAATGTTCTAGGTCATTCAAACAATTTTTCGACCACTTGTTCGTATCCTATTGAGTTGAAATTTGGCATTCATTTGAAATTCTGTAACAAAACGACGCAACCGCTTTGCTCGTAAGTCTGCCGCCAAGCAGTAATGTGCAAGCATTACTGTGTTCCGGTTTGATGAGCAGAGTAGCCAGTGAAATTACTTGGCATAAGAGACTTAATACCTAAAGTCTCAGGGTAAAGAGCGCACTGCAGTGCCGCGCAGGTCTTTGTGTTTCAAAGTTCTAAGTGGCACTGCAATTGTTATGGGCCAGCGTTATTCTTACCATCAGGCAAATGACCAGCTCGTCTCGTTACCAAATACCATAAAAAAT
Organism: Crocallis elinguaria; assembly: GCA_907269065.1. NCBI lineage: Eukaryota > Metazoa > Arthropoda > Insecta > Lepidoptera > Geometridae > Crocallis > Crocallis elinguaria. Next base: position 10,948,367 of record OU026076.1, read on the forward strand.
GGTTTTAGTTTAATATAGCTGTTCAATAGAAAATTGCAGTGTGAGTAATATTGGTTTTAACATTTTACACTATTTGCGCAATACTACTCTTTCATCTGTTATAAGCAAGACGAATCACACTTCAGAAAAAGTTTACGCACTGAAATAAAAAATGCTGCATATTTTTTATAGATATTTTTTTGAGATTTAAAAATGGGAACCTTCCTGCTAACACTGTAACAGAAATTGACTATTATTAGATTATAATTATGTTCATTTTAACTCTCCAATAATACAGAGATCTATCTTCGTAAGTGAAGTCGCAGTCAAGTAGAAATAAGATGGACTGTTCAAAGATAGTAATAATATTATATTAATCATCTAGAAATTGGAATGTGAAATTGTAAGTATGAATAAAGTTGATCAAAACCGGCGTATGAAATAAAACTAAACTGGAGCGAGAAGAACTAAGAAGCACCATTTTTTGTCAGTCAGTAGTCACGAATACGTCTGATAGGTTCATTTGTGGTGAGAGTGAGATGGGACTGACAGGTATGCAGCTGTTCTCAGTAGTAAAAGTTTTACTTATTATTACTAGTCCGGATCTTACTAGTTACAAGTCTGCCCTGCATTGAAAGAGATATAAGATATAAATCTACCTTAATCTAGATATAAGATTAAGATAGATATCTTATGCTTTAGAAAATGCCGTTCCACTATGGTTGCATAATGATTTTTTTCTTCATGGATTGCTCAAGCATCAACCTACAGATCGATGGCCGACGTATTAAGTCATCGTCGCTTCGTTCACCCACCGCGTTTTTTTAACCTAGTGCGTATACGTTTCGAATCCAAGGCGTTCCATACAAACAACATCAATCAAGACCACGACACACCAATCGGAAGGAGCCGTGGACAAATTGATTAGTACCCGAGTTTTTTTTTACATCATCGATTATTATTCTTCTCATAATTCACATTTCTGACAACCATAGAACACAGGAAAATTAATGGAGAAATCAGTTATCAAGGTTTTTATTTTAGACTACCAAAATTATATAAACGGCTTCTCTGAAGTAAAAAGAAAGACCGTCTCTCTAAAAAAATTTAAAGAAATGAAAAAGAAATTATATTTTTGGTACAATATTGGTGTACATACCTAAAGTAAAGAGTTTTCATCTATCTCAGACTCCGCTTGAGTTAAAATGTATTAACTTCATTATTCTAGTCTGGGCTTTATCAAGTATAGTAAATTTATTCATGCGAAGATATTGCTTATATTTTAGATCCCTGATGTCAAAGAGGTCGCCGTCCCTTAGGTATAGTGAAGGGTTGGACAACAAACTGAGGTTTATATAATTAACTTAATAAGGAACGAAGAACTAAGGGAAGATACTAATTAATGTGACACAGGTGTGTCAAATTTGGTTTTCAAATTCAAATTATTCATTTGTACGTTAGGTATATAATTGTTGAAATTATTTATTACAAATTAATCATTTTGTCAGGTTATTGAGATTTTTACACCAATACGAATTTTACACGAATTATCAAATTTGTTTTTAACCGACTTCCAAAAAATGAGGAGGTTCTCAATTGAGATGAATTATTGTCTTTATTTTTCATTTTTTTTTAACCAACGAATGTTACAATTTTACCGGGAGCAGGCATGAGGTGATTGACACTATAAAAAGCGGTCTTATATACCATAAAAAAATAAACTCAGCCTAAACATGTGTAAAACTCTCGCTCACCACAAATGTTGATTTAAGGAGTGTCTTTTTAGCTGGTCGTTTGCCTGATGGTAAGCATAAAGCCGGTCCATATAACAACTGCAGTGCCACAAAACAACTGTTGTCTAACTTAACTCTGTTGTTACGTTTCTAATAATTTTAGACGTTTAACGTTAGACTGAGACACTGTCTAGCTAAACAGCCGTTTAAAAGTTGTTTTTCTGGTAAGGTATGTCTAGTTGAACAGGCTTTCACCGCAGGTGTTTGGCGATAGATTTTCAACTTTAGGGTGATAGCATTCACTAATTATCGCTAGAAACATACGCACGCTAAGCCACGCTCGGTACCGTTCCTTGAAAATAACACGCACACACCCAAACACGTACACACACAAAGACGTGCACGAGCGCGTGTTCTATTTTTCTTTTGTGTCTAATGTAAATAATGTATACATACATACAAATAAATTATATACCTAAAAACATATGTTTAAATTTTTTGTCTGTTTCTCTGTTTGTTCCGAGTTATCTCCGAAACGGCTGGACCTATTTTGCCTGGATTTTCACTGGCAGATAGCTGTTGTAAGGAGTAACTTAGGCTACGTGGGCAAAGCTAGTGTAAATGTAAGAAATAAAAACTTTTACTCGTAGTAAGACCTCTTTAATTGGCTTTAATTTGAACCATTTTATGTAGGTACATTATTTATTATTTGTGTTGTTGATATTTGAAAAAGTCTTACCGATGTCTTACCTTAAATCTTAACAAGGCTAAAATTAGGATACTCATCCAAAAGTATGTAACCCTATGTAAAGTTTAAGTATAGTACGAAAGGGAACAAAGCGTGGCGTGTTATATGACACATTTAAGTATTCATACTGTTAAGAGCCCGTCCTTAGGGTTGCCATATTGAGCCGCTTTGTGGGTAAAAATCATCCGGTCATATTTTTAGGAAAATATTTTTTGTAAAGGCTTATCTGGGACCTGAAATATGTTGAGTATTTGTGTTCTTTTGCTGATGGAAAACATGTGCGAGTTAAGGTGGTGCCGTTGTGTATTTTTTTAATCAGGTGGTAGGACTAACTCTTCTGCTAATGTCAGTCTGGGTGGCTACCACCGCTTTGATCGTGTAGTCTGCCACCAAGCAGTAATGTGCATACATTACTGTGTGTTCAGTTCGATGAGCAAAGTAGTGAAATAAGTAAGGGTTTTTTTTTATACTTGACAGTATTTGCCCACTATCTTGAACAAGCTAGACCAAGATTATGTCTGGGTATATAGTTACCGGAACACGCGGTTTTATTTTTTTATACTAGGATAACGAGGCGAGCTGGTCATTTGCCTCATGGTAAGCATAACAATACAACATACAGCATAAACAGCATAATAATTGCAGTGCCGCACTCAGAACTTTGAAACACAAAGGCTTACGCGTCACTGCTTTGCGCTCCTTACACTGAGACATTAGGTATTAGCCCAGTAATTTCATTGACTACTTTGCTCATCAAATTTGAACAAGGTAATGGTAGCACATCAGTGCTTGGTGGCAGACAACACGAGCAAATCGGTGGTACTCGCCCAGACGGACACTCACAGAAGAGTATTTCCTACCACCTGGTAAAAGTACATGGTAATAGTATACTTGCAAGACTTATCAGTCAAGCTGCCAGTTTATTTGTCAAGCATTATAAAAAAGGAAAACCACTGCAAGCCCTGCCATCCCCTCGTATCTCGCACGGAAGCAGTGAGTGCGGGGATGCCTTTATGACCACTCGGAAACGCCTACACGTCCGCCAATGAGTGGGGTACATACGAGCTTAAATGTGCCAAAATTTAAGGTAAGAAAAATATTTTTTTGGGAGACTGGCCAAAAAGTTCACTTTATTTATTTATTCTCTTATAATTATATATGGTCGATATGTTAACGCTCCCAGTGTTGCAAATGTCCATAGGCGACGGTATTCGCTTACCATTAACTTACTAGGTGGTAGGACTAACTGTTCTGCGAGTGTCTGTCTGGGTTGGTACCACCGTTTTGCTCGTGTAGTCTGCCACCAGGTACTGTGTTCCGGTTTGATGAGCAAAGTAGCCAGTGAAATTACTGAGCATAAGCCCATTACATATTAGGTAACGAACGCACTGCAGCGCCACGCAGGACTTTCTGTGAAGTTCTGAGTGGCACTGCAATTGTTACGGGCCGGTGTTATGCTTACCATCAAGAAAACCTCTGGCTCGTCTCGTTTTCGACTAGTATAAAAAACATCCGATGGGCCCGACATGCATGATTGCCACTCGATTTCATAAAAAAAAGATTTCTCTCAGAGAAGGGTAGACAATGCATTGAAAATGCATCTTGTATTGCAAATGCTTATATTCTGAGGTCACTGTCATAACACCAGGTGGCTGTTGGGCCGCCAGCGCGTCAAAAAAACTTCAAGCAAAAACTAAAATTGTATGATAATAGATAGTATATTCTGAATATTCCAGAGTTTCAATCTCCGCGCGATACTGTCGTCGGGCAAACACTATATGCGCGACTCAATTTCAGTGCGCAAACATTATTCTGCACTTATGTGCATAACGCTTTATAACACAGACGAATATTTATATTTCAGCTTTAGTTTGCGCAAGGTTTTATGTTTCTTGAAGAGAAAAGATAGTATTTTAATGGTCTCGATTCTGGTTTCACTAACCTAACCCTAATTTTACATTCACTCTCTCTTCTTTCCAAATAAGAATATGAGAAAAGGATGCAATTAATTTTAGTAGACCTTTCAAACCCACTTGCTCGCACATATAGTGTAATTACATCTAATTTGTCAAGGATGAATATTTAGCAGCAATAAAACTAAATTTAGGCGTGTCAGATATCTGCCGTCTCTTTCTCATGATTTTTTAAATGAAAATGACAGCGAAAGTAAAATTGTTTTTACGTTTGTGACGTCATAATCGAGGCATATGTGCTTGTATGTAGGTACACAAAATACACAAGAATGATATTTTTCTGCCTTATAAACTTTGCATTTAGTACCAAACAAGTTTCCCTCGAGTACTTATTTATAATTGTGTACTAATATGCTTCGGCATCAGAGCTCGCACTAACACAAAGTTTTAATGGGAAAATAAAAAGTAGCAAAGTATCTCTCATGAGCCCTACTAAATGATATCTAAGATAGTTACATGTTTTTAATTTTATACTACTTATTGGATAACTAGACGAGTGGGTCGTTGACCCGATTGTAAGCATAACGCCAACCCATAATAATTGCAGTGCCACTCAGGGCTTTGAAACAAAAAGTCCTGCACGGCACTGCAGCGACCTCGTTACCCTGAGACATTGTGAAAATGAAGTTAAGTCTCATAAGCCCAGAAATTTCACTGACACTGCTCATCAAACCCGAACACACTATTGCATGCACGTTACTGCTGGTAGGTAAGGCTTCGCGAGCAAAACGGTGGTACCAACCGAGACGGACACTCGCTGAAGAGTTAGTCCTACCACCTAGTAAATTTTATATTTGTTACCTCTGCCCACGGTTTTCACCTGCGTTCCCAGAGGAACTGTGAATTTTTCCATGATAAAAAGTAGCCATATATCTATGCCAAAAATCACGTCGATCTGTTACTCCGTTTCTGCGTGAAAGAAGGACAAACCAACAAACGTACACACACTTACAATATATAGTAGGATTTAGAATTTTTTTATTCGTAAGGATGTACTTTCAGATTGGTCCCGTAGAAATTTCATGAAATTCAGTTCAGTAGTTTGTGATTGAAGTCGGTTAGTCACTCTTTTAAAGCATTTATTTTTAATTGTCATCGGCTTGTCTTTGTCCGTTTCTCTCTTTCAATGTGTTTCAGTGGTTTGACCACTATATCTAGTATCTCTGGACATGGTATTTCATAGGTGTCAAGACTAAAACAATTATAAAACATAAATTAATTTAGTAGTATGTAAAATGCGTTATACTCTCGTATAATAAAATCAATATTGCCTATTAAATGTTGTTATGTTGTCGTTAAACTTCCACGTCGTTTTACGATCGAGCTTTGTTTACGTCCGTATGTGTTCATAATGGCTTTCTTTCATTTAATTTTTATATAAGGAAAGGTATCATACTTGCTGCCGTAAAATTTTATTGATGTTTCAAAGACTTTATTATTTCGTTTCGAACAAAATGGGGGCTTGTGTCTGAAGGATACGCGTTGTTGTTTTAAGCATTAGACGAGGACGTGACGTGCAAAGTTCCATCTCAGGGGCTCCATGTTCAACCTTCCTTTTTTACCCCACAACGTCAAAGCCAAAAGGAAGGGTTATGTTTTTATCATCAATAGCCTACATCGGCCGGAGCTAAGCCTCTCCCAATAAGCGCCACTGAATCCGATTTACGGATTTGCAGCTCTGCTGTTTAATTGCTGCCAGCTACGTTATTTATTACCATCTATTTTCTATTTAAACTTTTAAAAAAATTTGCTTTAGGCCAGACTTTTTAGGGCATAGCACAAAATGTGCTATGCACTAAAACGTCCCTAAAAATTAGTGTGTATCAACTAGCTCTAGGATTTAATACATTTGAACAAATAAAACTAACCTATAGCAATCATAACGATGACAGCTGCTCTCAATAAAAGCCCTGACAGATATCAAAAACACAATTTCCTCCATAAAAAGCATGAGAACGTTACAAAGATTATAAAACAGAGGGGGCAACCTCATTCTCCACAGTCGATTGGACGCGGGCAGAAATAATGTCACCATTTGTCAAAGTCGGTAATAAAAAGCGAAAAAACTTTATCCCCACAAAAGGAAATGTATAATTTAGATGTTGGAATGGACATTATGAAATGGCAATGAGGAGATAAAGACAATCTGTTTTAGACGACTCGTTTGACAGTTGTATTTTTGATCTTTTATCGTGAAGTTAGTGACCTAAGATTATCGCGTCTCATTGATGCGATGTGAGCCCAAAATAAACTTAGTTCCTATAGTATATCTTGTTAGTGGTAGGACTAACTCTTCTGCGAGTGTCCGTCTGGGTTGTTACCACCGCTTTGTTCGTGTAGTCTGCCGCCAAGCAGTAGTGTGTTCCGGTTTGATGAGCAGAGTAGCCAGTGAAATTACTGCGCTTATGAGACTTAATACCTAATGTCTTAGGGTAACGAGCGCAATGCAGACCTTTGTGTTTCAAAGTTCTGGATGGCACTGCAATTGTTATGGGTCGGCGTTATGCTTACCATCAGGCAAACGACCAACTCGTCTCGTTACCCAATAGTATAAAAAGTCTGCCGCTAAACGGCATCTCAAGCACTTAATGTAAGTAAGTGAATATTTAAGATTAGGTGAGATAATGGTCAAATACTTAACTAATGAGTGTAAAAAATCCGATTCTTAAAAACTTATACCCCTAAGCAACAAATCGCCGCCATTTCTTTCGCGTCTTTACACAAAGTACATCAAGTTAAACTACGTAGAAAAAACAACAATCAGCAGCCTTTGAAATGTTCCCTCCGAGAAAGTTTCTCATAGAAAAACAAGGCGGCTGGTTAGCGCGAAAAGAAAATGAAGCAATCAGTTATACTATTGTTTGTTTTTGATAAAAACGTTGACTTTCCAAGCTTGGGAGTTAAATTTAGTGACGCGGTGCAAAAATTATGTTTTCGTCTATTCATGTATAAATCATTTTCTTTTAAATGATTGTTTTGTTATAAGTACTCTATATCTATTCAAATTGAAGTGTCTGTTTATTATATCAAAATAACAGCTTTTTACCAAATGCATATTAAAAGTATATACGGTACCAAAAAAACAACCATTTTTAAAAAAAAAACCGTCTGTCTGTCCGAGTAATCTCCGAAACGGCCGGGACGATTTTGACGGGACTTTCACTGACAGATAGCTGATGTTATAAGTAGTAACTTAGGCTACTTTTATTTTAGAAAAAGCATTAGGGTTCCGGCTAAAAATATAAAAACCATGAAATCCAATATCTCCGCGCGGGTAAAACCGCGGGCAGCAGCTAGTACTTTCATATGCATATTCATAGGCTAATCTCCGAAACAGCTGGACCGATTGTGACGGGACTTTCACTTGCAGGTAGCTGATGTTATAAGGAGTAACTTAGGCTACGTGGGCGAAGCCGCGAGGCGCAGCTGGTATTGAGTAATGAAGCAAGTATATTTTTTTGGTTTTCAGTGCCTCCACATGTTTCGTTTACCTTGTCATTCTAAGTACAAAACATGTCCACAGAATTTCCAAAGACACATATCTGCTAAGTTCGTGTAACATAGTCTAAATAACTTAGGCTGAAGTTTAAAGATTGTCTTATCTAATGAAAGATCCTTGTGCGAAAACTTTACAAGCCGCAAGTTTTACAATTATGTTGAATTAGACTGTGGTCATGGAAGAGCGACGAGCGGAAAGTTAAGGATAGATTCGCTTATTTTACGCGAATTCGTATTTTACATGGGAGACAAAAATAGCTTTATTTTGTTTATTTAATCCTATCCTACTAATATTCTACTTCCTACTAATATTATAAATGCGAAAGTGTGTTTGTTGATTTTTTGGTTTATTGATTTGTTGGTTTGTCCTTCTTTTACGGAGTAATGGAACAACAGATCGACACGATTTTTGGCATAGATATAGTTTATAGACCGGAGAGTAACATAGGCTACTTTTTACCCCGGAAAATGCACGGTTCCTGTGGGAACGCGGGTGAAAACCGCGGGCAGAAGCTAGTTATTCTAATAAAATAGTTCAGGTTGTATAATAATTATATACTAGTATAATCTTTTTACATATGTTTTTATATAAAATGAAATCCAAAGTGAGAAACGATACAAAAGCATATTATTCGCGGTGCAGGTGTCAGATAGGTTACCATTATCTCGTCTGATCTTAGGTGACAATGTGGTTGAAGAACTGGCTCCTAAGTAACAGAACATATCGACAGGTGCTTGGCGACAGATTTTCACCTTTGGGATGTTAGCTTACCAGTTAAAACAAACTGGCACTACAAAACGCCCTACCACCATTATTTTTGCGATTTCTAGAGATTCAGCTATATATCGCCATCGCTACAGCTTCCACGTCATTATCTTTAAGAATTTAAGCAAGAATCCAATCAAAATGGCCGTTTCTTGTTACGGCGAAGACATTCGTTCTTGTTATTCGGTTCTTTGTCCCGTCATGTCCTCGGTCAAAACTTTGAAGGTTAAGATTGGGGCAGGGTATTATGTAGAACCTTCTTGGCGTCCGAACGGTAAAGCAAGCGTTGGCGACTATGCGGTTGTTGGCTGGTTTTCAATCCACTTCGTATTCCTTCATCTTCTACAAAAAAAATATAGTTTTTGTGCCGTAATAGAATCCGACCGAATAAGAATGAGTGAACTATGAATGAAACATCTACTCGTATACTCATCTCTTTTGCACTACAGTACTTGTCCAGGAGGCCTACCGCCATCTCTTAGAACAGTATTACTTTAACCTTACATTGAAAATTGTAGTACTAATTTGGTCTAATTATGATATACCTCATAATATCATAAATAAATAAATAAAAAATAAAATAAATAAATAACTAAAATAAATAAAGAAAATAAATAAATTAAATAAATAATTATGTTGAGGTCAAATTTTAATCGTATAGGTATATCTCGAAAGTTAATTTTAACCTAGCTTTTGGCGTAAACGGGCCTTACCTATTCTATCGGCCATGTTGACCCGGGTGAGGGTCACTTGTTATCATTTTAAGTAATGTAGGTAGATGGGTATATCTACTATAATACTCGTAACTTTGTGGACTATAGTGAATTGCCTTCAGCTTTGTCTACATAGTAATTACCCAAAGATTAACGCCCTTCTTCATAAAAGCTCAATAAGATAATCTATGCTCTATCATCTTCTGGTTGACGGAAGGTGTTACGCGTGAAAACGAGACAAAACACTTTATAGTAATTAAGTAAGTTACGGAACGTTTATGAATAGGGCTTTAATGTTTTAGCAGAACTGTTTTTGAAGCGATGATGGGTACGCTATTGAGATCTTCCGCCAACCCATAGGTTGGTTTGAATACTACAATGAGTTTGAGTTTCTGATAAGGAAAGATCGTAACACAGCTATAATATGGTGAGACATTGTCAAGTGCTTGCTTGACTTAAGTCAAGCATAGCATCTTTAGAGCCCTCCAATCCACAACATTCCAATCCAGCGTTCCAAAAACCGCCCGTGTGCGGGGAGAAGAGACCTGTAGGGAGTCTCAGATGGATTACGTGGAGTGATAGAAATGTTAGAAATTCAAACGTTCCAAATTCAACGTTCCAGCTCATCGTAAGTGGCCGATACGACTGCTAACTAGCAGTACTGGTGACGCAGAGTGACCGAAAAATGGAGCGATGGCGCGCTTGGAATAGACCACAGAGTGGTCGTCTGTGTGCTCGAAATTGGACCATCGTTCCACTGAATCCACGACGCTCGGAGCGATGGATTTATAGCGCTCGTGTATGGGGGGCCCCTAAATATAAAAAGTGCCAATGTTAGATACACTGGAGGACCTAGAGAAGTAGCATTCGCTTCGAAGCTATTTTAATTCTACAGTCATAATTAGCAAAGTTTGATAAAATGAAGATAGGTACCTACCTATATATCATAACCATCTTCTGCCCACGGTATCCCCTGTATTTCCACAGGAACCGTGGACTAGTAGGCTCTTTCACGGCCAAATCAACAAATGTATTTTGTTTGCAGTTTGTTTTGTTGGATTTTAGTACAGCTTTACCTACAGCCCGCGTAGAACAAGTGACGTCAGATGTTCTGTCCAATTTGTATGGGGCGTTTTAGCGCTCAATAGACACGCCCGACTCTGACTCTCATTTTGACGTTTCTAGCGTTTGATATCCAGTTTTTTCAATATGGGATTTTGACTCTCATCAGAAAATGAATTGATTACCATCATAAAAAATGGAGTCAACATCCCTATTATTTACATTACTAGACCAGTTTATAAGCACGTACGTTAGCTATGTCATATTTTGTACTCATACAGTGAGCCAAGAAACCTGCTGCATTCTCCGCAGCATCCGAGCTAATAATCTCGGTGCAGTAGATATCTCAGGGCAGGATATTACCGGGTAGATTTACTCGGGGCTTATATCCAACTGCACATATTGCCATCAATTCAGATTTGCCGTGAGATACGTATCGAGTATGGTGGGAATGAGAAAATAAAGCTGGATATTTTCGTAAAAATAACGAAACTTCTATGGTATAGTTCTTATTGCCATAGTAAGGCCTATAGCCATAGTAAGAGCTATGTACAGTGATATAGTCACAGTAAAGCCTTGTATAATTATTTATTACTAGCTGCTGCCCTCGGTTTCAGCCGCGCGGAGTTATCGACTTCATGGTTTTTATTTTTTTGCGCTGAACCCTAATTTTTTTTTTCTAAAATTAAGGTAGTCTAAGTTACTCCTTATAACATCAGCTATCTGCCAGTGAGAGTCCCGTCAAAATCGGTCCAGCCGTTTTGTACCTGAACAAACAGACAGACACAAAAATTTTAAAAATTGTTGTTTTGTTATTGATACCGTATATACTTTCATATGCATTTAGTAAAAAGCTGTTATTTTGATATTACAAACAGACACTTCAATTTTATTTATTTGTATGTATTGATAATTAAATTATAGTAAAAGCATCATAGTAAGACCATCAAAATAAAGAATTAAAGCCAAATTAAAGAATTGCTTTTTATTACATTTGGTCGAGTAATTTATGAACTATGTACTAAAAACATCCGCATGTACATCAGATTTTAAATTTATTTCAATTGGTAAAAATTTGTAATTTTTATTAAAAACCATTCATAGAAGTCTGGTCTAGTAATTAAAACAGTGTTTAGTCTATAAACTTTAAAGTAATGCAAAATAAATATAATATAACTGAAATTTTATTGTCAGTTTGTCCCAAATCGCTAGGTACTTCGTGGACGCCCTGTCCAATAAGCACTCAATATTATAATACTAGGTACTTTCCAAGAAATAGGAGTATAACTTAGGTAACTGTTCACGGCAATATCTAACACTTAGCCTAGAGAAAATCACCTACCATTTTGCATGGAATATTTTTCATTATTTTAACCAACTTTAAAATATAATATATAACGCTCGTAGGTCAGTGACACACAGTGGTGGCAAGTTATCAAAACCTATAATGTAGATATGTGTATTTTAAGAAAAATCTTAAAATACAGTCATAGTAAAGTAATAATTTGTTTATGGAATTATAGTGTCTAACAATGCGAGAAGCCACTAGCTCACCTGAAACACAGTTGCTACAATTTCGGGAGCCCTTGAACAATGACACAGCAATTCTTGTTACTCACATGTCAATAAATAATCTTATTACTTTATTCTAAGCACACTTTGCTTATATGATTTTTTTTAATGTTATTAGGTAACGAAACGAGCTGGTCGTATGTCTGATGGTAAGCATAACGCCGGCCCATAACAATTACAGTACCACCCAGAACTTTGAAACTCAAGGCCTGCGCGGCACTGCGGTGAGCTCGTTACCCTGAGACATTAGTAAGCCCAGTAATTTCACAATAATAACTACTCTGCTCATCAAACCGGAACACAGTAATGCTTGCACATTACTGCTTGGCGGCAGACTTCACGAGCAAGGCGGTGGTAATAACCCAGACGGTCCCCACAGAAGAGTTAGTCCTACCACTAGCAATAAAATAAATGATTAAGTTATTTATGGCAGTGTCCTTAAAGCACTACGAAAAACAGGCTTCAAAATCTGTCTCTATATCTTTTACGGGAGTATAGTTATATAGGGTTAATAATAATAACGTTTACATACTTATCCCCCTCACTAGGATTCCCTTTGTCATATTGGGAATGGACACAAAAATATACACAACGAATATAGAAAAAACTCTACGCTCATCAAAGATTACACCGGCCAGAGATCGAACCTGAGACCCCTAGTTTTGCAGGCAAAGTTACTACCAATTTAGCCAAAGGCCCCTATTACACCCTAAACGCCCCCTAAATTCTATACTTCCAAGCAATGCTCCCGGTGTCGTCATTAATTACGCACCACACAAAAGCTCCCGCTGATTGGGAAACTTGGCTCATTGATCAAACTTTTCATATTAATTCCGCCTTATGTGTAGTTTTGATAGTTATTTGATTTTTGGAGATTGTGACCGCCATGAAAATGATAGACAAATGAATTAATTAGCCGTGACGAAGCCGTACTAATCCTACTATCCTTCCTACTAGTCCTACTTCCTACTATATATTATATCCTACTAGACCTACTAAACCTGCTTATCCTACTAGTCTTACTAGTAATACGAGTATGATAAATGCGAAAGTGTGTTTGTCTGTTTGTTGGTTTGTCCTTCTTTCACGTAGTAACGGAGTAATGGATTGACGTGATTTTTGGCATATATATAGTTTATGGACAGGAAAGTAACATAGGCTACTTTTTATCTCGGAAAATTGCATGGTTTCTCTGGGAACGCGGTTGAAAACCGCGGGCAGAAGCTAGTAAGTTTCATTTCGTAGAGCTGTCACATATCATCCAACCTTGACAAATAAGACGCCACTAAATTAATGAGGGTGAAACTAAAATTGGGTTGGGATGCCAGAATCGACTCCGGCGTACAATGTACAACACGCAAAATGGTAACCACACGCAAAATGTACAAACGAGTATTTACGTAATGTACATTTTGCTGGCTCTTAATCTATAAGTCTTCCCTTCTTTTCCATTTGCCATTCTGGGTTAGAGCCCAGGACCCCACGATCAATAAGGCCCTCTAGTTTCTATACCATTTTTTGTTGTTAATAATATAGTCCTATGACATATTATCATAACCATAGGAGGCCCCAGTAACCTAAATTGCCCTGGGTAACATAAAGTACTCTATAAAGGCTCTTGAAGCCTAGATTATACTTTATAAAAGTAGATAGAATTTATGATAAAGCTGCATTACATAAAGATAACCTACCTACCGATTTAGCATATAATACCTATACAAAGGTATTCCCCCATTCGAACTAGATTGGCCTGAAAATATCCAATGCAAATACAGCTATCGGAATTTCCTTAAATGATTAAGTTATGTGTGGGTAGATGTGGTACAATATTTTTTATTAAAATAACTCGGTACTGATTATGTAAGGTTATGCCGCACGTTTTTGAACGAATGCTGGACTTTCCAGCGCTTGGAGCTGCAGCTGTCACCTGTCAGAAGATTTCATTTTCAACGGGATCGGTTGAAGAAAAAGGAGATAATATAATTTCTGATGATAAGAGTGAGAGATTAAATCCCATTGCAGAGAGGTGTGAGACAGGGACACGTTATTTCTCCAAAACGGTTCACAAACGCTTTGGAGCTTGAACTTTCTTCGCATAAAAACAGCGTGATACAAGTATAGAATGGTAGAATATTTTCTAGTGAGCCTGGCTAGCTACCCTTGTTTTGAAAATCTGCCACCAATTGGTGTGTTGGCGCTACATATGCGAGCAAGTTCAATTCTACGCTAAGCGTGCTTAGTGCAAGATAGTGATCTTTTAAGATTTTACTCCATCATATTAATTACTAAAAAATCAAAGGCGTTTTTAAAAAAAAAGCTTCATTCTCAATTCTTATTTCATTACTAAGATTTACACATCACTACTCACGAAATTTTAGCCTACACTTACAAGTCACGAGAATTGGTACAAAATCCACTTGCAAAATTTGACCTACACTAGTGAGATTAAATAAAACTTGAAAACAGCCAAAACAGTTATTTACCGCCTCCACAAAACCCTTGCTTCAAAATAATTGGTTAGTGGCGTAGCGCCCCGAAAGAGTGAAATTTCAGCGATGCCAGAGGGGCACCAGGCGAAGGGGCACCACAAGGGCAAAAACTCATAAATATTGTAATGCCCCACGCAACTGTATTCATTCACCATCTTATTTAAATGAGGGTAGTGCATTATTCAGGATTTTTCTAAAGGCGCTCGGCGTGTGAGGAAGCATTAGTTGATGAAAAGAGAGCTTGAAACACTATATAAAAGAAATCACAGGGTATGAGATCTCTAATTATGCTGCTAGACAAACCTTTCTTCCATTATCCCACTTTATAAAGGCTCAATGTAATAAGTAGTAGGTACCTACAACTTCATCTTTATAAAAAACACTGCTTCAGAATTTGGCAGTGTTTTTACAGCCAGGCCCTTGCCTGGCACCAACCCTGTTTGGAAATTCAATTCAATTGTTTATTGCATTCATTTGTTTATGTTATAATATTGCAAAATTTTAATTAGATATAGGTATAACAGTTCATTATGGATCCTGTAGGGCACAGCAACTATAGCACAGAGAATTCAGAGTAGAGGAATTCTCCTCATTGATCTTACTCTCAGAATTATTCAATTCTGAGAGTATATAATGGTCAATAATCCACCGCGCTGGCCCGATTCAGCTTGGATGATGTCACATGTCCTCGAACTTTGTGACTTTTGATCATTCTCTGCACAGGGCATTCTAGTGCAGGGGTATGAGTGTTTAATTTTACGGATAAAACAAAGTTTACGTCAATCTGTCTCCATCGATTTCGGTTCAGAGTGGCCTTCACCACCTAAAGAAATTGGCTCGAGTTGACAGATTGTCCGCTTAAAAGGATCCAGTGACCACGACGATCCTCACAATTTAAAAAAATATAATTGATTTTTGTAATATGCCTACTACTTACTATATTTATGATAAAAAGAAGTTTGCTAAAATTTCTTTAGTTCACCTTCCCATAAAAGCCCTAAACTCCAAAACGATCCGAACTCAATCGACAAACTCAACGGAAAACGTTCAAAACACCCCTAAAACCGGCACCGGAATCACCTTTTTTCTCCCCCAGAATCAGATCCTCGCATCGAAATATCGCTCCTCAAGTCCTTAATCTATTCTCGGAGGCATTAACAAGGTGATTCCCTTAACTCCATGGCATCGGCTGCTATAAAAGAGGCTTCCTTTAACTGCCCCCCTCCCTATTCCTTCGATGGGGTCAAATTTCATTTTCTCTAATGAATAATATCCTCCAAGTGCCCTCATATATTTTGGGATTCGTGAAAATAATATCTACTTGGTGCTTCGTTTGTGTGACTCGAACTGGAACAACGTGTGAGATATAGATTCGTCAAGTCCGAAAACCTTTAAAAACCAAGGATATAAGGTGCTTTAACCTGTTGCAGATAGACAACAACTTTAAGAATGTAACCCGTTGATTGATATACTAAAATGCTCATTTTATTGTCAATCACCCATACGAAACCGAGACTACCTTAGCCATATAAATGGGTGTGTATCACCGCTTTGATCGTGAAGTCTTCCGCCAAGCAGTGACAAGTGCAAGTATTACTGTGTTTTGATGAGCAAAGTAGTCAATGAAAATACTGGGTTTATGAAACTTAATACCTACCTAAAGTTTCAGGGTAACGAGCGCACAGTGCTGCGCAGGCCTTTGTTTCAAAGTTCTGAGTGGCACTGCAATCGTTATGTACTAGAGTTATGCCACAATCAGGTACACGACCCGTTCTTCTCGTTATATTCTATTGTAATTTTCACCAGGTGGGATCGTAGTCAAATGCTGCTTCAGGCTGTAATATATAAAACCTGGCATAAAAATTTGTGGAGAACTATTGCATTTTAGTAGGTAATTAGCATATAGATAATTTACGTAGGCATTGACGCTTTGAGCGAGTATGGCTGAGCGGGAACTTATGCGACTTTCAATACGACGGACCATAGTTTGAATCTCAACTCGGCCCGCACCAATGACTTATGATTATTCACACTTGCTCTAAATCGGTGAAGGAAAACATCGTAAGGAAACCCGCATGTTCAAGAACCACAAAATTCGAGGACATGTGACATCCACCAAGCCGCACTGGGCCCGCGTGGTGGATTATGGCCCATACCATACCATTAAGGCCGGTATGCCAGCAGTGGGAGCGTAAGAGGCTGATAATGTATGCTCTAACAAACCTAACCACTATTAACTTCCTCAAATTAATCTAAGTCCCATTAGACGTTACCTTCCTAATGGAAGTGGTTAACGCAGCAATTATAATAGCAATTCCAACCTGAGAAATTAATCTAGCTTCTCCAGCGACCAAATTATGGTTGTAGCTTTCAGTAAAGTGTTATTTAAATAGTTGAGTGAGAGGTTACGTCCCTTCTTTTTGAACGGGTTCTCAGTTGACGGTCAGCTGTGTTGACAGTGTTACGAGAATCTAATACTAAGGTACTTTCGGCCTTATTACAAAACGAGTTTTAACGCTAAACTGGAGTTTAAACCGTAGTTTTGTCAAATTTCTTATTACAAAAAGCAGATTAGCACTTAGGTCTTGGTTGACTATGGTGTCAAAGTTAGTCTTGCCGGGCACCTAGTTTAGCGACGGTTTAAGCATTTATTTTAATGGCGGCCACGTATTCTACTTGTCAAATCGTAAAAAAAATCATATATTTTGTATTAAAGTAAGAAGGGGTGGTGAGGTATTAGGAAGCGTGGATGAGTAGAATAATATCTTTTAGCAAAATATATAGGAAATACTTATAATATCGAAAGTATACATAGTAAAAACAGAATATATTACAAGAATTGACAGTACACACAATCAACAAAACATGTTGCTATGGTTACTTAGCCATAGTGTGCCATTGTATAGGTTGGATATATAAGGAGTATCTCCTTAACATTTTTTTCATATACGTAAATACCTAATTAGGATGTTTTGAATTACTCGCAATGATCAAAAGTCATTTAAAAATTACCTACAATATTTTTCGATATTAGAAAATAGTATTGTGTGACAAAATAGCTACTTATATTCCAAAATAAAAATTAGTACATTGTGTCAATTCTACATTTCGTGTATCCGTAGCATAAAGACATTTATTATCTGTGGAAATAATTTCTACCATAGCTACAGTTTGGTATTAAGTTGTCTTGGCTTTATTCATCTTTTGTAATAAGGTTTGGTTTATAGGTCGACTCTAAAGATAGTTGAAGACAAATTGGTTGTCGACCAAAGTCGAGTTTAACGAGTTTTTTGTAATAAGGCCGAAAACACCAGAAGAGGTAAAGTAAAAAAGTCTATGTAAGAAAAGCTACACAAAAAACACGACTGCCTGAGACTTAATATGATACATAATACCTAATGTTTCAGGGTAACGTGCGCAATGGCAGTGCCGCGCAGGCCTTTGTGTTTCAAAGCTCTGAGCGGCACTGAAGTTGTTATGGACCGGCGTTATGCTTACCATCAGGCAAACGACCCGCTCGTCTCGTTATACAGTAGTATTAAAAAACACCTTTTTATAATATTAGTAACCTATATATAGTAATATAAATCTATATATAGATTATTTTGAATTATTCATCCACTCACCAGCTGGTTCCAGGCAGTTCCATCTAAACACCACTGGCTCCGTCCAAACGGGACTTAAGTGAGACTAATGTGCCGTATCTTAATAGCAATCGCGGTTTCATAATGTCCAAGTCATCAGCGTTTTCCGAAAATACCCTTCTTAAGAACCAGCGTTTTCGCTGATTTCTTCATTTTTTTAATAACCTCTTTAAATACGAATCGGGTTTTTTCTAATTGGGTTAGGGAGAATAAAGGCGTTGAGGATCTGTGAATACCTGCATTACCTTTTGGATTTAATTTAAACTGGGCTTCTGCTATTTGGTTTGGATGTATTTTTTGTATCAATATCAGGTGCGATCGTGTATGGTGGCATAGTTCACCCAAGCTTGAGACCTTGGAGTCTATTGATAATCTTGGAGTCTATAGCCAAAAAGCTCGTTAGAAATGATACTTAAGTTGATGCCATAGAATCCAGAGCCAAGTATCGATGCAAGGTTGCCAGTCTTTCGGTGTTCTACATGATGTTACTGGATGACTTGATTTCCCCATCCCCATATCATCTTCAGATGACCAGACGTACTGCAATTGATCATCCTACTATGTATCCTACTATCCTACCAGCCTACTATGCATACGCGTACTCACGGTTGCGATATGGGATTATTCTTTGGGGAAATAGTGTAGATGCGGAGGACCTCCTAATATCACAGAAAAAATGCATTCGAATCCTAGTTAATATTAAAGAACCCCAAAGTTGTAGGCCGCATTTTGTAAAGCATAAAATTCTAACTTTAATTTCGATTTACATAATGGAAGTTTGCATATTTGTTAGGAAATATCCCGAGTTCTTCAAGAAAATAGTCGACCAACCAAGACGATATGAAACTAGATACAAACATAAACTAGTTCAATCAAGCTCCAAATTAAAAATACACAGCTCTGGTCCAAATGCAATGGCGATAAAAATTTACAACAAAATTCCAAATACAATTAAAGAAGAACAAAAGGAATCTATTTTCGTAAATAAACTAAAAAGATTTTTAATTGATAAATGTTATTATTGTTTAAATGATTTTTTTAAAGACTAAACAAACAGGTTCTATTTATGGAATGGATCGGTTCGCTCTGTTACCTTGTGTTGCTATACCCTAACAGGGTCATATGTGAACTACACTAATAATATAACATCTCGATAAAATGTACATATGATTGCAATAAATGATTGAGTATTGAGTATTGAGTATCCATTTATGATTAGTGATTACTAACATTCCTCCTATCTGCACTGAGCATGTTGCTCCGACCGATGATGTAGAACGCAAAAATGGACTCAAGGCTTGTTGGTTCATCGAAGAAAAACAGACGCTACGGAAAAAGAAACACAACGCCAGAGCATTCGATTGGCATTCTGAAAATTTTGAAATGAATTTCCAATGAGACTTTCCGAATACAATTAGTGCGTGGTACTTTCCTAAAACTTGTTCCAGGAAATACGTGTTTTTGAAAATGCCTTACAAGTTTTTGAAAAAATGTTTGTTATTTAGAATCTCCATTACATTTCAAAGGATCCTATGGAAGTGTTTTGTTTGCTTTTACATTTATGAGAATATTGTGAACGGCTAAACTCAAGGTAAAATATTTAAAAATGCTGTTTTTTAAGGTTTTTACTGAATTCGATCGTCAAAATTTTAAATTTTTGGTTCCTTAATATCCTAGATATAATGCACAAGATACCTATTTGTTACCCAAAGAAAAAATTGATACAACACTATAATTACGTACGAGCGTTTCTATAGAAAGTATGGCGGGTTGGGACCTCTTAGAATGGAACTCTTTGCTGGCATCAGTTTTTCCCACAGACTTACAGTAGATTACAAATCTGTGGTCTTGGCTTATGAAGATATTATGAACCACAGACTTTAAAGTTAAAGTCTGTGTTATGAACCACCCCTTGAGCACCATGAGGCCCATTATTATTTTTATATTTATTAACTAGCTGTTGCCCGCGGTTTCACCCGCGCGGAGATATTGGATTTAATGGACTTTATTTTTTTGCGCGGATCCCTAATTCTTTTTTAAAATAAAAGTAGATTAAGTTACTCCTTGTAACATCAGCTATCTGCCAGTGAAAGTCCCGTCAAAATCGGTCCAGCCGTTTCGAAGAATACCCGATACAAACAGACCGACAGGCAAAAATTTTAAAAATGGTTGTTTAGTTATTTGTGCCGTATATACTTTCGTATGCATTTAGTAAAAAGCTGTTATTTTGATATTACAAAACGAACACTTCAAGTTTCGTGCCCACAGCATCGATCTTAATTGGGTTGTTGACTGTATTCAAATAAAAATATAATTTTGCCGCGAAACGGTAGTTTTTGTGACAGAAATCCTATTAAACACAATATTTTTGTTTATTTTTAAGGAATTTAATTTAAATTAAATAATCAAAATGTAATCACATCACTCCGAAGTCACGTGACCTAAAACGCCCGTGACGTCACTGTTTCAATCGGAATGGGTATATATATTTTTTTTGTTTTGTTTTTGGCTGCACGTGATTTGCGCATTTAACTAGTGTCAAGTTATATAAGTAATAATATATAATAAATCTCTAGTTTTGGTGCATGAAAGTCGTCGAGTCGAAGTGACGCTTCAGTAAATTGGTGGATAGTTTACTGAAGCTTCTATGGAGTTTTGGATAGAATACGAAAATACACGTTTTTCGTCTTTGTACTATTTGCCTTTCACTCATGCAAGTTTACGAACACTTAATGGTTAATAATACACTATTATTACACATTAACACTCTATAAAACAAAGGTTTTAGTAAATAACACAAAATCAACAACAGCACATTTTCGCATTCCCGCCAAAACTCCAATGAGTATATAGCTCGTTGCGCTTAACTGCTTAGTATTTTAGAGTGATTTCTGTGATTATTTATCTGTGCTGTGAATTCCGCGCCTATTTTTCTAAATTTATTTCGACTCTTGAATATTCTCCCATGATGGAAAGTGGCTTCATAAAGGCAAATAATTCCAATTTGCCGAGAATTGATTGTTTTACGGTGGCCAATTTCTTCTCGACAAACGATAATTTCTGCTCTGCTGAATTTAGAAATGTGAAGACCTCCGTGTAAGTACCTACTTATTATACCAAAAATCATTATTTCTATAACCAACAATGAATATATAACAGTAATCGTAGATTCTAAGATCCAAAGTGTATTAATTAACTAAAGCATATACATAAATCAATAAGCTCAAAAAACTTAGAACTCATATTTTAATACATAACAATACATACACAGAAAGCATCGAATCAACTTGTCACTAAACGTAGCACAGACTAGGTAGTAGTGGTTATATTCTCTTTGCTTGTCACTTTACAGTGTTATAGAAAATTACTCTGTGGTAATTGAACTCGTGACGTCACTGTCGTTTTGGAGCAAAATTTAAAACGGCATTTAAAATACATGATAATTAAAATATTAGTTGTTTTAAAAAGTAAATTTAAATATTTTGGGTTATATTAGGCCCATACGCATCGTTTTAAACACTTTCCCAAAATCAGTCAACATCCCAATTATGGTCCAGTATTCCAATTTCTAGTAATCCCTAGTCGTGACTCGAGAACCCTTGGGGAGATACTAGGTTTTAAGTGTTCTGTGCTCGAGAATGTCGAATAGACCAAAACGTCTCGTTTGCATTTTGCTATTCTTGCTAGTACCCCTAGAGTAAGTATCTAATAGATTATAATTATTTTAATTACTTTTCAAAATATTTTTGCTTCTATAGACTTCATGCTGCCAGTGCACAAGTGTGGTAGGATTAACTCTTCTGCGAGTGTCCGACTGGGTTGGTACCACCACATTGCTCGTGAAGTCTGCCGCCAAGCAGTACCTAATGTGCAAGCATTACTGTTTTCGGGTTTGATGAGCAAAGTATAGCCAGTGAAATTACTGGGCTTATAAAACTTAATTCCTAATGTCACAGGGTAACGAGCGTACTGCAGTGCCGCGGCAGACCTTTGTGTTTCTAAGTTCTGAGTGAGACTGCAATTGTTAAGGGCTGGCGTTATGCTTACCATCAGGCAAACGACCGGCTCGTTTCGCTATCACATAGTACATAAAAAAAATTAGGTATGTACTATTTTAATAATTTCACACATCACAGAAATAAGAATACAACAAGCGTTCATAACTAAAGGAAACAAACAGTAAAAACCTCTTTTTTATTATTTTAAAAGGTGGCGCCATGGTCTAGGTAGGTTCCAAATGGTTTCAATTTTTTTAAATGGTCCAGTAATTACTTTTCTTAAGATTAGAATAATTATATTTATATTTAAGTTTTTCAGCTGTTAGTTATTTTATTTACATTTTTTTTGTTGTTAGCTAGGAATGTGTGTAAAAAGGATAATAACTACTGCATTGAATTTAACTTGGTCGATAAAACAGCACGCCATATGATTTTGACAGCAGTGCAGTGCCATCTAACGTGAATATTAAGAACAATTACGTTAATAATTCAAGCCTCAGATTTCCAAACACTCTCTCAAAATGCAAATGTATTGAAAGCAAAAGATCTTTTCTTTCCATGATTTATGTGATAATAAATATTTTTTCCTGTATTGTTTTAGTTTTCTAGATTTGATTGACTACTTTTTAAAACAGTGATATACAAAAACTAGGATTAAAAATTGCGTAACTGTTGCCATCTAGTGCTCTTTTTTGTAATTTTATACTGTCATCTAGCGAAAATTCACTGAAACTGCCACTTAGTTCATAATAAATTCGTGGCGCTCACAACCCAAACAATGAATTCCAACATGGAGGCAATGTGCTACACAGTTTGAAAATGCAGGTCGTGTCATGCTTTGAAAAAAATCATTTTATGCTTGAATTTGGTGGAAAATGTCGGACCCTAAACGTGCTACTCTTATAACAGTGGGTGCTCCTAAAAGTGCAAAGGCTAGTGTGAACAAAACAGTGAGATTAACCATAAATTTGGATGAAAGCAACGAAAGTAAATATCCGGAGCTAAATTACAAGGAACTAGTCATTGCAGAAGAGGTAAGTTATAACAGAAAATCATAGCAATTTACGCAACCATACTGGTTTTCCAGCTCTTTGTAATGCAAGGAATGAGCTAAAAAAATTTTGAGGCGTTAACTCCGGTAGTTTGTTGGTAACAGATGGTTTCCTCAGGTCATGTCGAGATGGTTAGTAGGATATTTTTTTGCTTACGTTACACCGATTTGTATTGGGATTGTGACATGAAATTGCGTCCACGAGCCGTACGAGAAGCCAAGATAGCGGTCGCCATGTTTGCAACAATCATAGAAGTCTGTTGTCAGCTTAGAACATCATTTTACGAAGGCAATGTTTTGGTCGCAGATCTTACGTGATTCTGGTTGTTTTTGCGCCAAAACTATTTATTTTTAATATTTCATGCATAAGTTATAACACGCCTAGTGACTGCTGACATAATTGCATTGCATACGATATTGAATAGTACGCGAAAGTCTCAAATGACCTAGGATAACCTGACCACTCAGATTCCGGTATACGATGCACATTTTTAGGTTACTTTTTACGGCAAATGTTGAAATAATTAGTAAATTATTTTATAGCCATTGCCTTACTGCTAAAAATATGTAGGTATATAATGTGAAACTTATGTATAGCATACATAATGAGAGTAGGTATTGTAGGTGACAGATAACGTATATAGTTTGTAGTGTCGTTTCACTCTAACTTGTTATTTTGTATGAGATTATTTTAGTGATTTGAGATAAAATAGAAAGGGTCTTTTCTGTAAACGGAGTACCTATGTGTTTAATGTTTTGGTTGGGTTTGTTAGTAAACTTGGCGGGAAGATAAGTTGCCAAGACGGGTTTCGCTTCGCTCGCAAAATATTATGTGCATGTTGGCAGAATGGTTTCGCGACCTCTCGGCTGTTTGAGCTTTTTTTTTATTCTTTGTGCTCAACTCAATCAATACAAAGTAAATAGTGCACGGTGTTATGTATTGAACATCTTTATATACTTTTGTGCGTGTGCGTGAGAGGTAGGATTGACAAATGGATGTTTTAATGTGTGAGTGTTTCTGTAGGTTGTTTTTAGGGATTTGCCGTCGTTGTTTTTAGAAGCGATGCGAGATATTTGCATACATTATTTTATTGTAAAGTTTTTTGTCTAAACTAAAGACTCTAAAGAGTTAAGTCTTACGGTCCTATAATATAGTATAAGTATTATGTTATGAGTGTTTTTGCGTGTTATTTATAGTCCCGAAACTTGGATTTACCTAACATGATTTGATTTTATGATGATTGCATTTTATTTTTTTTCGTCTGCTTTTCATAAGGTCGCTTTTTCCTTGATAATTTTATTTTGTTATTTTACTCGATTCAATTATGTACATTATAGTATAGTATTTCTTTTACCAAATGAAATAATAGATGTAGGTACCTATGTAGGCAATATTTTTTAATTATTCATTGAAGATGACGTCATGACTTATGAATATTCGAAGCGCGCCACTAAGTACGGTAGGTACCTATATCTTCGAATGGCTTTGTTTTTGGGCCGACCGTCAACTGGCTTATTGTCGTTAAGGCTGAACTGATTTTGATGTGGTTTTTACAGTTTACGTTTTAACAACTTTTTTAAGTATTTAACTATACTTACGTAATATTTGCTTTATTAGAATTCGGATTCTTAAATGTTAATATTGTCAACTGACATTAATTAAGGTTTACTTCCATTGTTTTCCATTTCATTATTTGACAAACTGTACCTAGGTAATTGGAGGGCATATTGTATGTTTTTTATTGTGATGATGAAATAAAACAATATTGTTATTAGGTATGTACTTACCTTTCTCATCTTAAGGACCTTGTAGGTATTTAAAGATATATTTTATTGAGTAGTTAGGTACCTAGGTATATAGTTTTTTCAGATTTAGGTACCTACCTATCTATTATATTATAGTCCACTCTCTGTTTTAGAATCATGTCGTCATCCTGCAATAACTTCGACAGGGCTGTACCGTTTTTGATGTTATTTTTACAATTGAAACAATTATAATTATCATGATAATTAATCATTATAAATATGAGATAAACTGCTATTCAAGCAATCTAAAATCCCTTGGCTTCCATTTAACACTGTTTGCATCAAGACCAAGATCGGGGGCGTCCTTTAATTACGTGAGGTGATTTTGGACCCCCCTTGTTGAGATGTAAGATTTGACTCGACCCCCCCCCCCCCCCCCCCCTAATCTGACGTAATTAATATACGACCCCTAATGTCTCAGGGTAATACTGCACAGTGCAGTGCAGTTTGCGTTATATAATCCTGAGAGGCACTGCATTGTGCTTACCATCAGGCAAACGACCTGCTCTCGGATCATTATCCATAAGATAAAAAAATAAATGATCCCGGGCCTGTGTTCCGTTTTTTTTACAATAGACTGAGCCCAATTTTTGAAAATGACAGGGTGGATCATTATATCATCATAATGTGATGGAGCATTTTTATATTATTATAATCTTTCACTTAGTTAAAAAATACTAATTTTTACTTAAATTTAGTTGTAAGTTCATGTTCTGAATAAATCATCAATGACAGTGTGTGAAATAGATACATGATTGTTAAATTTTTTGTTTTTAGAAAAAGAACCGTACACAAAACGGTAAGACAGCCGGGCTGGACCCATTTTCGGACAATGATGATGATGTTGAAAGAGTTGCTAGAAAATTTGAACAGAAATATGTAAGTATTCACTTCTCAGTACATTGTCACTTTCATCTCTATCACTGTCTTATGATCTCATCCAGTTTTACCCTTAGATTGATTTTGAACTTAAAGGTGGTAGTAAGTCAGGCGAGAAACCACTGAATGTCATCTCAAATTTAAAATCAGTCAACGAGCAGCTATCTAATTTGGGTTAAGCGTCTTCAACTTGGACCACATCATTAGTTAATACGGGGTGAGGTAGTGGTCAAACCGGCTCTTTAGCTGGTTGGTAGTAATAATAGATTAAGGTATATGCGTTTAGGGTGAGAGGTTGTTTGTTTCTGTGTGCACATGAATGGTCCCATTTATTTCCAGAACGGTTTGAGCGATTTAGATATGGTTTTCTGCATAAGCACAAACTCATAAAACTGCAAAATTTCAGTTAATTTCAGGGCAGGCAACTGCAGCCCTGGAGGATTTTCTTGGGTTTAACTTACCTTTCATTACTTTTAGTCGGGGGTTTTTCAAGAAAATTACTTTTTTCTTTTTCGTTTATAACAATTACAATGGGCGTGGGTTTTTCAAAATTTTTAGTTTAATTATTTAATTATTTGAATTAGTCTAGAGTTCTCGATCTGCAATTTATTTCTTATGCGACTAATTTTGTTTTCAGGGTGGTAAGAGTACCTTCGGGAAAAGAAAGGGCAGGTCAAAGCAGGACGACTTTGCAGACATCGGAGCTGGCTATGACGAGACTGATCCCTTCATCGACAATACTCATGGGGTGAGTCTTCTTTTTGCTTCGCATGTGGTCCCGGCGCATGAATAGAACCGTAAGACAGGGGATATCAGGGAATGGGCGGCAGCATTCTCCTCGGTATCAGGGTAACGAGCGCACTGCAGTGCCTCGCAGGCTTTTGTATTTCAAAGTTCTGAGTGGCACTGCAATTATTATGGGCTGGCGTTATTTTTACCATCATGAAAATTACCTATTCGTCTCGTCATTCAGTAGTATAACAAAACTACTAGGGTTCGAACCATGGGTTATTGACGATAAGTAAGGAGTTTTTCTGTATACAATTAAATTCAATTTAATTATCAAGCAAAAGGTGCGAGCCCTGGAGCTTTTAGAGCAAAAAAGTTAAAAAAAACCATGGTCTATACACCGCCGGCCAACGGCACTACCACTGGGCCATCATCGCAAAACTAGACCAATTAGAATAGGTAGATTTAAAGTACCAAATGACTTCAAATTCACTATGAAATCTTAATGTTGACGGCTTGACGGCTCCGTAGCTAAGTTGGTAGTAACCCTGCCTGCAAGGCGAGGGGTCCCGGGTTCGATTCCCGGCCGGGGCAGATTTTGTGTAAGCATAAAGTTTGTTCTCGGGTCTTGGATGTTTGTGATGTGTATCTGTGTATGTCCATGCCACCGGCGACACAGGGAATCCTAGTGCGGGGGTATGAGCGTGTAAGCGTTTATGTTTATGTTTATATGTGGATGTGCCTTTTAATCCCGGGTATTCCGGGACTGAAATTAATGTCTTTAAAAAATAAAATCGTTTAAATTCTGGAAACTTTAAAACTGGAATGTTCTGAAACCTGTATAAAGACAGTAATTATGTATTTTGTGTTTCATGCAACTACCCAATTATGTTATTAATGTTATGATTGTTTCTATTTCCAGTACGACGAGATGATACCGCCCGAGTGCGACACCCTTTATGGGGGTTTCTATATCAACAGTGGCTCGCTGGAGTTCAAAACTGTGCAGAACGAACAATCGGCCAATTCGGATGAGCCAGCCAATAGGAGGAATAAGGTAATCTTGATTTTAATTACTAGCTTCTGCCCGCGGTTTTTCCCGCGTTCCCACAGGAACCGTGCTTTTTCCGGGATAAAAAGTAGCCTAATGCTACTCTCCGGTCTTTAAACTATATCTATGCCAAACATCACGTCGATCCGTTGCTCCTTTGCTGCGTGAAAGAAGGACAAACCAACAAATATACAAACACACTTGCATTTATACTGCGATATGACCTCAAACGGTTGAAATGTCCTCTTATTTCTTGAAATGTTGAGGAAATAAGAGGACTAGCTTCCTCTCTCGGCTTCGTTTGCGTGTTAATCTTTATAGCCTATGTGTTTTGAACCTAAACTATCTACATTCCAAATTTCATCAAAATCGGTTTATTAGTTACGGAGATACGTGGTAACAAATACACACACACAAACTTTCGCATGAAAAACATTCTGCCGGATTCTCCACTTCATTTTCGAAGTCGGTTAAAAATACGCGCTTTTCCCTTGCAAATGAAGCAACAAATGGCGGCCTGCCAACATTTTCGGAGCTGACTTGTCGGCCACGTTCGGCGCGGGTTTGGCACATAGGATAGAAAATCTGTATGAACTGCCTGCGCCGACTACCTGCGTGGAGTGGTTCCGATAGGAACTGGTAGATCGGCACAGGCTTCCTGCTTTTTACTTGTCCCTTAGACGTCATGCAGTGGTTTCGGTCAAAATAGGTAAAATAGGTAGTTTATGGGCAGGAGACGTTAGCTAAGAATTTTGTTACGGATTTTGTGACAGGGCTATCTTCATACTTCATAGTATGAATACCGAAAAGGCTAAGTCAATTAAACACCTTGCAAACGTATTCTGAGCTGGATGTATTTTCATACATAACGATTTAGGGTAAAACACCCAATTATCAGCACTTTAAGAGGTTGTCTCATTTCAAATAGGTTTTTTAAATTAAAAGCAACTTATATCAGCTAAATTGTTGCGATTATTAAACATCTTGTTTATTAATCTTTATATTTGTATAACTTTTGAATAGATAATGTTAATAATACGAGAGAATATTAAAAGAGATTGAAAAATGATAGTATCTCCATTTATTGGCATGCTTGTTGCCAGTTATTGGCACGAAATTACCCAATTATCAGCACCAAGATTGGAGCAAATAAAATTCTTATACAAATAGAGTTGTAAGGCGTTTATTAAAATATAGGCCATTTAGAATTAGACCTAGGTATTCCAAGAAAATATATCCGTAACAAGTTACAGTTAAAACTCTTTTTATTTCAGTTTTTTTCAGTAATTTACTTTTGTCTTACTAATCTTTGTCACTTTTTTCTTCTTTTCTTGTTTTTGTAATCTAATTATTGCGCGAAAAGAGAGCTCAAGTTAGAAATCGGGTTCAGGTGAATCCAATTCATCATCATCATGATGAATCGTCATCATCATCAGCCGGAAGACGTCCACTGCTGAACATAGGCCTCCCGAATAGAACGCCGCTTGGATCGGCTACTCGCCTCTTGCATACATTGGTTCCCCGCGGTTTTGACAAGGTCATCCGTCCTACATTAAGAGGCTACAGCTCACCATACTTTCCATACAAACGCTCGTACACGATTATAGTGTCCTAATAAATTTTTCTTTAGATGTTTTGAGCAAATAGGTATCATGTGCTCTATATCTAGGATTCTGTGGGAGCAAAAATGTAAATTTTTGAGATTCCAACTCAGTACAAGCCTTCAAAAATCAGCCTTTTTGGACCAATTTTACCTTGATTTTGGCCGTTCAGTGTTCTCATGAATTTAAAATTCAACAAAACACTTCCATATAATCCTTGGACATGTAATGGAGATTCTAAATAACAAACATTTTTTTCACAAACTTGTAAGGCATTTTCAAAAACACGTATTTCCTGGAACACGTTTTAGGAAGGTACCAAGCACATTCGTGCGCCTTCAGGCCATTTTTGCGTTCTAGGATTTTTGCGTTAGGCGGGTCATGAAGCGGCGCCTTAATTTTAATACCTACATTTAATTAATAATTAATAAGTAATTAATTGCTACATGTTAAAATTGGCCTAAAGGCTTTTTTGTTCATCGAAGAAAAACAGGCATTACGGAAAAAGGAGAGACAACGCCAGAGGCTTTGGTTCGCATTCTGAAAATTTTGAAATAAATTTCCAAAGAAAATTTCCGAAGACAATTAGTGCGAGGTACTTTCCCAAAACGTGTTCCAGGAAATACGTGTTTTTGAAAATGCCTTACAAATTTGTGAAAAAAATGTTTGTTATTTAGAATCTCCATTACATGTCCAAGGATTATATGGAAGTGTTTTGTTGAATTTCACATTTATGAGAACACTGTGAACGGCTAAAGTCAAGGTAACATTTGTCCAAAAAAGCTGATTTTTGAAGGCTTGTGCTGAGTTGGAATCTCAAAATTTTAAATTTTTGCTCCCACGGAATCCTAGATATAGAGTACATGATACCTATTTGCTCAAAACTTCTAAAGAAACATTTTTTAGGACACTATAATCGCGTACGAGCATTTATATGGGAAGTATGGCGAGCTGTAGCCTCTTAAACCCACATATCAATATGGGTGCTGATAAATTAGAAAATCTAAAAAAATTGTACCCAATTGTTGGCATCCTCTTTCTAGCAATTAGTTAACGGAAATCTTTAAATGTTTTATTCTAAAAAGGGTCTTCATACTTATAAAACACTTAATAAATACAATTTCATTAAAATCATCTAATCACTAAAAATATAATGTTAATTTTAAGCAGGTAAGACCTTACCGTCGTTCAATCAAAATGGCCGCAAAATTACAATAAATGCAGAACGACTTCTTTGAATCACTTTGTTGGCGCCATTTTTAGCCTTTTCGTATTAAAAACTTTGCTATTGTTAAAAAGATGAATTCTGCCGTATTTTTTTCCAATTGGCAATGTAAGAACCATACACAGTAATAAATGGTTTGCACTTTTTCGCCAAGGTGCCGTTATTTGGTGCAGTGCTGACGTTTGGGTGATTTACCCTATGTCAACACTCGTTTGTAACAAACTGCTTGCGAGTGCGCACTTTTCTAGTGGCGCCATCTAGTTTCAAAACGATACAATTGGCATGACGCCACCTTAGGGTATGTTAATTGAGCTTGAACAGTCTATAAGAGCCATCATAAGTTTATATGAAAGTCTTAAAGTATTACCGTGCGAAGCCGGAGTGGGTCGCTAGTTTATTATAAACTTGACACTGGGTAAAAATACGCATATCGCGTGGACCCAAACTTAAAACAAAAAAAACTCAGTAGGTATTATCATCATTACCAGCCTCTTATGCTCCCACTGCTGAAACCGACCGACCTTCTCTCAGAGAGAGGTATCGGCCATAATATACCACGCGGGCCCAGTGCGGCTTGGTGGATGTCACATGTCCTCGAATTCTGTGGTTCTTGAACATACTGGTTTCCTCACGATGTTTTCCTTCACCGTTTTAGAGCGAGTATCAATAATCCGCATATAACTTGATATAAGTCATTGGTGCGGCCCGAGATTCGAACTACGGTGCGTCGGATTGAAAGTCGCACTAGTTCCCGCTCGGCCACAATCGCTTCGCCCTAGGTATATATTTGTTTATTTCGTTGTCTTCAGCGGCGTATATCTTCAAGCAGCAGCGAGGATTCGTCGGACAGCTCCTCTGAGTCTGAGAGCCAGGAGGGCGCAGATAAGGACCAGAAAGCGGTCGCCAACGGAGCCCTAGACTCACATAAGACTGAACACCGGAAAAAGGTAAGTTTTACTTGTACTATTGCTTATTCTGTGGTGTCAGTAAAGTTTTATATTGTTATGTAGTCTTTTTTTATAACGAGACGAGCTGGTCGTTTGTCTCATGGTAAGCATAACACTGACTGATAACAAATGCAGTGGCACTTAGAACTTTGAAACACAAAGGCTAATATTGTCCGCCAATCTCACGACGGTACTCTTTCTGAACAGACTAGGGTTTATATTCGTGTACAAGTAAGATTCGTGCTTTGTACTTTTCGAGCAGTGATCGAGAATCTCATTGCTTGGTGGTAGGGTATTTTCTAGTGCTCGGGCTAGCTATCACTCTAAAGTTATAAATCTGCCGCCAAACACTAAGGCTGAGATTCAGAGATGAATCTAAGCGTGGACTCACGCTTCCATACGTCAAAATTCTATACAGTTTTGACATATAGAAGCCGAAGTCTACGCTTAGAATCGTCTCTGAATCCCTAGAGGTGACAATTATAGGCGATGTCATAGCAAAATGGTAAGTACATTTTAAATTTTTCTGCTGTATGTAACGGTTGTAGAAGGCGACTGTGTCTATGCCTTCTTCTTTCTTTATTTCCTGGCTACTGTCTATGCCTGCAAGTGAGATTGTAATGAAAGGTCAAATATCATAGTCCGAGTAAAAAAAATGCAAATTTTAGTTATTTAGTACGTGTACCCTTTTCTGATTTAGCCTATAAGAGATGTGATAGTGATTGGAATAGTAGTTTTTACAATACCCTAATTAAATAAACATTTTTTATGATCACAGAAAAATAAGAAGGTCGACAAACAGAAAGCGAACAAAGTGCGGCGGACGGATTCGTCGGCAGCTACATCTGGGAAACAGACTTCGGATGGTAACTAGCTTCTTTTCTTTACTTGCAAAAAAAAAACTGGGTTCACGGCATTGAAGCCGTTCTCAGATCAGTAGATCGAGAGCAAGGCTTGAAAACCGGTTAAAATTTCAAACCGGTAACGCTCTAAGTACATACATACATTTTGTTTATTTTGGCCATGAAAAACTGCGTTTAAGTTGGCCCTTCTCGGCCCGCCTAAGTAGAACTCAAAAACGGCCTTAAAGGCTTGTTGTTTCATCGAAGAAAAACAAGCACTACGGAAAAAGAGAGACAATGCGAGAGCCCTCGGTTGGCATTCTGAAAATTTTGAAATAAATTTCCAAAGAAACTTTCCGAAGACAATTAGTGCGTGGTAATTTCCTAAAACTTGTTTCAGGAAATACGTGTTTTTGAAAATGCCTTACAAGTATGTGAAAAGAATGTTTGTTATTTAGAATCTCCATTACATGTCCAAGGTTCGTGTGGAAGTGTTTTGTTTACTTTTACATCTATGAGAATATTGTGAACGGCCAAAGTCAAAGTAAAATTTGTTTAAAAATCCTGTTTTTTGAAGGCTTTTACTGAATTACATTGTCAAAATATTAAATTTTTGGTTCCATAAAAACCTAGATATAATGCACAAGATTGCTATTTGTTCAAAACACCCAGAGAAAAAAATTGATACAACACTATAATCACGTACGAGCGTTTGTATGGAAAGTGGCGGGTTGGGTCCTCTCAAGTATGTTGTCATACGTTTCATTATTCATTGAAATGTAAAGAATCTGATAGTAGCGTTTAAATTACTATTAGATGATAAAAATCCTTGAATTCGGGAAAACTTAGATGCAGTATCTTCGTGAAAATTATATATTTTTGTGAATGTAAACCAGTACAATGACAGTAATTATGTATTTTGTGTTTCATGTAACATCCCTATTATATTTTAAAAATTCGGGAAAACTTAGATGCTGTATCTTCGTGAAAATTATATATTTTTTGTGATTGTAAACCAGTCCAATGACAGTAATTATGTATTTTGTGTTTCATGCAACATCCCTATTATATTTTAAAAATTCGGGAAAACTTAGATGCAGTATCTTCGTGAAAATTATATATTTTTTGTGAATGTAAACCAGTCCAATGACAGTAATTATGTATTTTGTGTTTCATGCAACATCCCTATTATATATTAAAAATTCGGGAAAACTTAGATGCTGTATCTTCGTGAAAATTATATATTTTTTGTGAATGTAAACCAGTACAACGACAGTAATTATGTATTTAGTGTTTCATGCAACATCCCTATTATATTTTAAGAAAATGCGCATGCGGATGCTGAGAGCGCGGACTGTGCCGACTCGAGGACTTCTCAGTCGGATTCTCTCACGTCAAAACCTGCTCCCAGCTCTGAGAACGCCGTCACTTCGGATAGCTCTAGGTAAGAGGACTTTCTGATTCAAAATATTTACCAGCCCCCTGACCGGCTAACAATCTTTGGGTTTGTTTTCGACTCCTATCTGATTAAAACCAGCGGTCGCTAGGTCTGCGGCTGGAAGGGATAGTCTAGAATTATCGCTGGTTATCATCTTAGAACGAACGTTATACACTACCCCTACAATCACACGCACACACCCTAATTGGAAGTTAGTTTTATAAGTTACTAGCTTCTGCCCGCGTTCCCACAGGAACCGTACATTTTGCCGCGATAAACAGTAACCTATGTCACTCTGTGGTCCATAAACTATATGTATGCAAAACTCACGTCGATCCGTTGCTCTGTTGCTGCTTGAAAAAAAGTACAAATCAACGGACCAAGAAACCAAGGCACAAACAACCACACTTTCGCTGGTTTCGCATTTATTATAATAGTCATTATCATTATCAGCCTCTTACGCTCCCACTGCTGGGATACCGGCCTTCTTTCAGAGAGAGAGAGAGAGAGGTATGGGCCATAATCCACCACGCGGGCCCAGTGCGGCTTGGTGGATGTCACATGTCCTCGAATGTTGTGGTTATTGAACATGCCGGTTTCCTCACGATGTTTTCCTTCACCGTTTTAGAGCGAGTGTAAATAATCCGCACAAAACTTGATACAAGTCATTGGTGCGGGCCGAGTCGAGATTCGAACTACGGTGCGTCGGATTGAAAGTTGCACAAGTTCCCGCTCGGACACACTCGTTTTGGGTAGTAAGTAAATGCTTGTGTTGTGTAGGGACGTCGATGCGAAGGTGGAGAACAAGCTGCCGGCGGCGGTGGGCGGCGCGCTGGCGGCGCTGGAGGCGAGCGTGGCGCGGCTGCTCATGGAGCAGCCCGCCGTGCCCGCCAGGCAGCTGCTGGCCAGCCACGAGGACCATCTGCTGAAGTAAGTACCTTATTAAATAAAAAATACAAAAGTTTTATGGTTATCCATAAAACTTCATTTTATTTATTTATTTTCTAAATACCTCTAGGCTAGAATTACAGCGAAGGATTGTAATCCAGCTTACCGCGTAAAGCTTTATTAATAATTTATATTAACAAAATACAATACTTTATTTATTATTAAAATAAAGTTTTATGGTTATCCATAAAACTTTATATTTATATGTAACTTTATATTATTATATATTTTATCCATCAGTTTTATGGTAATCCATAAAATTTAATTATATTATTATATACTTTATCCATCAGTTTTATGGTAATCCATAAAATTTAATTATATTATTATATACTTTATCCATCAGTTTTATGGTAATCATAAAACTTTTACAAGGAGTAACTTAGGCTACGTGAGCGAAGCCGCGGGGCACAGCTAGTCAAATAATATACATGGTGAATATCCCGCTTCTAGTGATAATTTTCAGTGTTGATGACCATGACAGTTTAACCTCTAAACGTATATTATTCCAACACTGCTTTTTTTCTCAGGCTGGAGCAAGCTTTGAAGAAGCATGGTGCGGATGCTTGCTCTACGCGGGCTGCGTGGGCGAGGGCTGCCTTAGGGCTCGGCACCACTCGCGCTAAACTGGCGCAAAGGGTCAAACTGGCGCAGGAGAAGTTGAAGGGAGATGTGGCCGAGAAAGGTACGAATAACAAACAGTCTGTAGCGCAAGTACGGATCTTTTCAATCGATAAAATTGACTGTTCATATCGATAAAGTGGGTTTTATCGACATTTTATGTAACTTATCTAGCCTCGATACTATCGACAAAAGTTATCGAATAGCTAGGTCGAATCCCAAGAGAATATAGAGCTACTACAATACTTTACGATCAGACTTCGGTACTCGCAACATTCGATAAATTTATCAGTTTTATCGATTCGACTAATTTATCGAAACAACTTCCGTACTTGCGCCGCTGTAACAACAGACTGCGATGGTAATAGGGATGTTGACTATCTTTTTATGATGTCAATGAATCCGTTTTCTCATTAGAATCAAATGTCTACATCGAAAAACTGGAAATCAAACGCATACAAACAAACGTCAAAAATGAGAACGAAAAACTGCGTTTAAGTACATAGTTGTCGTACATTTTTTTATTCATTGAAATGTAAAGTATCTGATGGTATCAATTAAATTAATATGGGATGATAAAAAAATATAACATTCAAATTCAATACATATTAACACTAATTAATCACATTTAATCGGTCTCTAGATCATTGCACATGATAGCTCTTACACACCCAAACTGAAATATAGCTTTGAAACTGATGAGAAGATGTTGAGGCAAAATTATAATTATCTATTTCAATAAGCATAAACATAGCCCAATATTCATAGACTTGTCTTAGCGTGGACTTTGGCTTCGTTTCTGAATCTTTGTCTAATTGTTGTGTAAAAAAACTTTCAGAACCAGCAACAACAAACACTGCCCAACCGCTGCCCGCCAGCACAACAACAGCGACGACTACAGTAACAACAAGCAACAAAAGAAAACACGACGAGGAAGAAGACATTGATTTCACGAAGCTCACTGACGAGCAGAGGGAAGCGAAGATTGTGGAAACTTTGCAAAGGTTAGCTAGTCATATTAAGTGCTTATTCTATACTATTTTTTCACCGCTGCTTTTATATTTTAGCGTCTAAGTTGGAAATGGTTCAATATTCAGCTTTCTTTTCAGATTAAAAGCATTGATCGAGGAACGCAAGCCGTCTATGCTTGCTAGCTACAACGCAGAATGTGAACGAGTCCAAGAAGAAAGGTAAATCGAAACTTCTTATTCTATCTGGAGGCGGTAAGGCCTGCACTGACATCCCACTTAGGGTGTTTTGTGCATTTCCTCCGCCAGTATCTACCCAAGCCATCTCAAGTTTTTTTACATAACGGAGCACGGACCTGGGTCGCTGATACAGCTGTTCCAGTGATGTTGCTGTTCAAATGGTGTAAATTTTCTGGAGTCCGATTTAGGTTGAGCTTCTGTCAGTGATTTGCCACACTGCAAGCCAGTACTTTGATGGCCGTTATACAGTGTGGCAGCACATCCTTCAGTCTCATTACCCTGCATGCAACTTCGGCAAAGAGAAAAGTTGCTCCAGCAGGCGTATTCTAAACTCAACCCGACAGGGTTCCCTTCGGATTGAGTTTAGAATTTGCCTGCAGTTCTATGCAGATGATATTTAAGGACACAATGACCTGTGATTAGATGTTCCGTGACGAGAAATTCCTGCCTTGTTAGTTTGAGCAAATTATGACTTTATTGAGAGACTGAAACATGGCTTTTGCTCGTTTACAGTCCGTTCTATTGTCGCATGAAATTTGTTGCTCTTTTTCTGTGTTAAGAAGATTACTTGCTTCCATTGCAATGGGTCTGAAGAGCCTCACCGCATCTTTATCAATTTTTATTTTGGCTCCGTCCTTGGCAAGGGAATCTGTCATGAAGTTGCCTGGATAAGAGCCGCGGTTCTTTGTCCATCTAACTATGATTTTGTACTTGGCTGCTAAGTTTTGGAGAACCAAATGACTTTCTGCTACTACTCTAGAACGAATCATAGGTTTTCGGAGTGTATAAACAATAGCTGCACTGTTTGTGATAAGTGTAATTGTAGTTTGTGCACCCTTGTGTAAT
Organism: Crocallis elinguaria; assembly: GCA_907269065.1. NCBI lineage: Eukaryota > Metazoa > Arthropoda > Insecta > Lepidoptera > Geometridae > Crocallis > Crocallis elinguaria. Next base: position 10,985,734 of record OU026076.1, read on the forward strand.
CCCGGTGAGTTTAGTGTAGATATTCCCGATATGTGTGTGTTGATATTGCTTGAGCCGTAACAGTAGGCCCTTGCCCTCTGATTCCAGGGCTGTTTTTTGTGTTGCTAGTCATGAAAATCACAAAATAATTGCCCTATGATTTTGCGATTCCCAGCTCAACTGAGTGGAACCCAAATCCATCCCTTCGAAAATCGAAACTACAATTATCTTTTTTATAAACCTATGATCCTACGTCCTATATTCCATACTGTCCCGTTGTTAGGCCAGTCTCTCCTTATTTTCATCCAGATATCTTCATCATTAACTGGAAAATGTCCACTGAACATAGACCTCTGCCCGTAATATGGCGTTAATCTTTGGTATTTGGTAATATACCATGTTTGGCAGGTGTCCTTGTGATTACAATTTGCAGTAGATGATGTTAACAATAGAAAATATTAGTCAAATTTCACATTCATTTGTCATGTCAAATATAAAGGTATTTTAAAATTCTAAGATGTTTTCTATCAACCACACGCACTTCTTTTGCGCCAAAAAAGCTCCTATGTGCAGGAGCTTTTTATTTGAATTACCCCACAGTATGATTCCAAAATTCCAAAATCGTAAGAAACATCACCGCGTTCACACGGTTCTTTGAGTTGAGGTTTTGAATTTGCTTGTTCCAGAAAAAAGCTCCAGATCGCCCAAGCGGCGGAGGGCGCGCCGCACATCGAAAAGCGCCTCCCCAAGCGGCGCTTCCCGTGGTGCGGGCGAGCGCGCGCGCTGCTGGCGCGGCTCACGGCGCTGGCGGGCGCGCAGCACGCCGCCGCCGCGCTGCTCGCCGCGCGCGCGCTGCCGCTGTTCCCCAGCGGGTTCGTGCGCATGCCCACGCTGCTGCGGCAGGCCGAGTGAGTACCAGGCGTGTTAGTGTCAGCGCGCTGAAAAAAATTGACAGAACAGATGACAACACAGCTTATTATTTGTCAAAACTGTCAAAAATGACGTGACGATGACACCATACTTTTATAGTGTTGCTTTATATTGTTGTGAACGCAGTATTGCTGTTACTTAATTTAGCATTTCTACTGTGCTTTTTTTTAATCCAGTTTAAAAAAATGCAGGCCTTAATAATTTTTCTTAATTTTCTAATATTTCAGGCAAATATCTAGAAAAAAAAAATTAGGGTTAGTTATTTTTTTCTGGGAATAAAGTACCAAGCTCCATACAAATTTGGTATAAGTCCTTAGGCAAATCCAAAACTGTAAACTGAACGTTAATTCATTCAAAATTAATAATTTTGTATAATATCTATTTTCAGCCTAAGCAAAGAAATTAAAGTATCCGACCTGAAACTACAGCGGCTCGGCTCAGCGTCCCAACTGGCGCTCACACACATACAAACCAACTCACAACCACCAGCAACCGCCACCATACCCTTCTCAGAACCCATACAATTCCCAAGCTCACTCACTGTAACTACTACCCTTAAATCATCACCAGAAAAGAACGAACCTATGGAAACGGATGAAAAATATAAATCAAATTCTGTATTTGGATCAATTATAAACTCATTCTCTCTCAATAAAGATCTACTAGTCGAGAAAGAGAAAAAAGATGAGAAAAAGGAAGAACTGTACATTCCCCCTAACAACATTGGCAGTATAACGATAACTGCAGTGCCAAATCAACCTAAAGAGAAGAAAACTAGCGTAATAGGCACGGATAAACCAATCACCAGTGGTCTGATTCGAGTCAAATCACCGGCGGCCCTAAACGATATGGTGAGCAAGAAAGATGTAAAAGTCATCAAGAAACAAGAGAAAACACACTCTAACACGAAAGAGAAGAGAGTCGAATCTCCTTTACACATAGACACTAGCTACCAGCCGAGTAAAAAAGACCCCAGTCCGAAAAATATAGATGGAAACCACCAGTCAAGTAAAAAAGACCCCAGTCCGAAAAACATCGATGGAAACCAGCAGTCAAGTAAAAAAGACCCCAGTCCGAAGAGCAAAGACGAAATCAGTAAGAAGCAAATAGAAACGATGCGAGTGGCTGAAAACAATATTCCCCGACCGGCGTTAGTTCCTGTCCACCATTCGCCGACGTTTGCGAAACCGGATAAGAGACCACCCGAGGGGAAGAAAAAGAAGGACATAATCGTTGTTTCGGACGTTGACCCCTTAGCGGACCTCGTGGAGGAACCTTTAAACGTTGACGATAGTTCAAGTGACGTCGAAGTTATAGAGACGACGGACAAAAGTGATAGTTTAGTGCCTTCTAAGGACAAAAAAAGTAGTGAAAAGAGTGTGCCAAAGGTTAAGGACGGGACGGGAGTCGATGAGGAGGCCACGAATGCAGATATTGATACGCTTATGAGGAGTCTTCAAGAGATGAAAGTGAGTTGGTACAAGACTTATTTTTTGTTCAGAAAGAGACCCGTCGTGGGATTTGAAGGCGCTGCTGTGCTTAGTTACCTTTTTGTTTAGCGGGCGTTTAATAGCGCGTCTGTTCCGTTTTAAACCTATTACGACTGTAACCATTACTTTAGTTTATGGTTTAAAATGCCGACAGAAAGAAACCAGCTCCCAAGTTTTGTTGAAATATGTACGGGAACGTTAGTCCGCAATTTGGCCGCGACGGTAACTCTTTCTGAACAGACTACTAGCGATCCGCCCCGGCTCATGCGGGTAATAGCTTAAGACTTTCATATAAACCGACAGCCCTTAGACTACGGCCCTGTCACAATATCCGTTCTTAGTTGACGTCTCCTACCTAGAAACTACACTACTTTCCTGCGAAATTTCAGTTTCATAGGTCAAGTAGTTTTCGAGATTTCGTGTTTAGTCAGTCAGTGACCATTCGCTTTTATATAATTATACAGGATGTAGGTATATGTAAACGGGCTCAATATTCCAACACAATGTCATATTGGGTTCTTAAAAAATATAGGAAGTATTTATAAATCCATATCAATAAAAAACATCTAATAAAATGTCATAAGACTATACAAGGTGATTACGAGAGAATATGGGCATCCTATCACAGTAGTCTGTCAATGACACGCGTTCCAGCTGTCTATGCCTCCCGCGCAGCTCGCGCAAGCGAGTCAAGCCTGCGGCAAACGTGGTGACTCTGCTTTGTAATAATTAAGGATATTTTGATGATATCAGAGGTAAAAAAAATTTTTTTTTTCTTTTTTTGTCGTATCTTATGTCACCTGCATATTCACCTAAAACATTGATACAGTTTACGTATACACCTTGTATAGTCTAGCTTCTGCCTGTGGTTTCACAAGCGTTACCCACAAGGACCGTGAATTTTGAATTAACAGGACAAAACGTAGTCAAGTGAATAATGCAATCACCAAGCCGTCTCCTAAGCATTGTGTACTATGCCACTCCAAACCACTTCTCTCTATAGAGTTCTATGTTCAGCTGTAGACGACTTCTGATAGTGATGACCCATAGTGCATGTGGCAATAGGTTTCAATTCCTGCAACATGAAAAATATTTGCGGGAGACCTATCATATGACCCTGATCTCATTTATATTGGGATCCGCGACTTCGTATCATAAATTTTTGTATATGGTTTTTGTTTATAATTATTTTTAATGTTTTTGAACTTTCAGGATTCACAAGGGCCTACAAAATTCAATAGTAATTCGTACGGCGGTGTAATTGCGGGTGGTAAGCAGCATTCAATATTTTGCTTTATTATTTGATTATTTTTCCCACAAATCTAATTTAATCTCAATATCTCTGTCTCTTTCCAATCATGAACATTAGAAAGGGGTGGAACATGTTTTAGACCTGTCAAATTAATCTAATAGCTTGTGATCAGCGCGAATTCAACGACCACTAATTTAGTATGTCTATTGTATGAAAAAGAAGTCTAAATTTATTTATTTATTTTTAAGGAAAACCAACAGCTGTTTTACAATAACTTATAAAACTAACATAACATTGGAAAGCCAATTCTATGTTCTCACGAATAGTAACAGAAAAAAATACAAGGTGGAAACTAATTAAATAAAATATGACTAACTAACTAAAATATGTTTTAGACCTGTCAAATATTTTACATCTTTTTCACATGTTATTTATTGGAAAGGGACAGTGATTTTAAAATGAGATTAGTTTCGTGACAAGAGAATCGAAATTAATTGTAATTATTTATAATGTCACATGCAAGACCTTATCGCAACATTTTGCACAGTTACAGTACAGTGATACTATATAAAATATTGTACAGTTGAATTTCTGACACGGTGTTTGATGATACTAATATCTTTACTAAAAATAGATTTTATAAATAGGTAACGGTGGTAGTTACAGCTTTCTGATCTTACCTTGATGCACATAAGTACTAACTATATAAATAACTAATATTGAAGTGTCTGTTTGTAATTTAAAAATTTACTAAATGCATATGAAAGTATATACGCTACATATAAATAATAATTTTTAATTTTTTTTCGCTGTGTGTCTGTTTGTTCGGGCTAATCTCCGAAACGGCTGGGCCGATTTTGCCGGGACTTTCACTGGCACATAGGTGATGTTATAATGCTTGAGTTTAATCCAGTGGTTTATAGTAAAGCTAACATCGTCTCTCTTGGTCAGCTAAGCGCGAGCTGGCTTCTATCAAGGGAGGCAGATACGAGCGGACTGTCATATTCGAGACGGAACGCAATGAGGACAGGTTGTAAGTTTGTGCGAAGACGTTGTTACTGTGAATGTCCGTTAAGACGATGTATTTATGAGTTTGTTCATCGAGAACATTGAGAAACCTATTAAAAATTTATCCTCGAGTTTATCGATGCGTTTTGGTCACCTCAATTATTATGGTGATTATATAATAATATTTTAAATAATATTTTAATTATTATAGTGATTTTTTTTATGCTGTTTGGTACGTGATTAGCTGGTCGTTTACCTGATGGTAAGCATAACGCTGGCCCATACCAATTGCAGTGCCTATGTTAAAAAGTAGCCTAGTATGTTACTCTCTGGTCAATAAAGTATATCTATGCCAAAAATCACGTCGATCCGTTGCTCCGTTACCGCGTGAAAGAAGGACAAATCAACAAACACACTTTCGAATTTATAATAATAGTAGGATAGCTGGTATATTCTTAAATAAGGTAGATTCAAGTATCGTTTTTCTCTTCTAATACAACCCAAGTTTTCGGACATTCACAGTAATATGGCAAACTTTGCACTGCAACAGCTTTCATTAGGTCGTATTGTGGCTTGTCACTGGTTCCATATTCTGCTCATACCTTATTTTGCGGACTTGCCTTCGCTGGAGAATGCAGACTCAAATCTTCGAGAATCATAGTATAGGTTAAAACCATTTTGAGTTCTTAGTATACATATAAAAAACAACATATAATTGCTTCGAAGTAGACAATCTTTTAGGTTCTCTGTTGAATAGATTTAAAATTATTTTCTTGTTTACGTTTCGGAAATATTACAGTGTTTGCGGTCACACAGCTGACAGTTTTTTGTATGAAATTATTTAACTATTGAAGTTTTAAACGTACTGAATGCACACAGTAGTCACTGACGGTGCCTAGAAAAATAGTAAGTGATAATAAGTACAGTCAAGTTGGGTAACTTTGAATACTTTTTTTTCAGATTTTTACGGATATCAAAATAGAAATGCTATCAGTCTAAGTATGTATTTATTGATTAAGGAGTTTTCTTTCATAACTAAATTAAACTGTCAAATTTAAAAAAAAGGTGCAGAATATTACATTTTATTGGCCGTACAAAGCTACCATCACTATCATTGGGTATCTATGAACTTAGATATTTTGGACAGCAAAAACTCTTTTTATCGGCAATTTGACTGGGGTAAGATTGAACTCATATTTTGAATGAAAAAAGCATAGTGCTGTTAAATTAAATCAACTTGGCTACATTATAAAATTTCATTGACGGCTGTCAATTTTATGTCACATAACACATTTAACACTCAGAATATTTGGTGTTTCCGTTTCACGCAATTATCAATGTTTTTGTTGAAAAGTAGCTTGAGAAATAAATAAAGAATCTTCATGGCCGTTTTATTCAAAGTTACAAGGTAATTCAAAGATACCCCCAACATGACTGTAACGGAGCATATTAATATTTTATAGACAAAGATTAACTAGCTAATTACTTCTAACTGATGTACAATAGTTGGACCATCTTCAGACTTATGTAGGCCTATAAGCTGACACAAACGTCCTTCATTCTAGGACATTTGTGTCTTATATTTCTTTCTAAAGGTAGAGGTCCTAGACCGCTACCAGAAAAAAAAAATTCGTATTATGAACTAAATAAATGGCCAGTCACAATATATATTTCTTTCTAAAGGTAGAGGTCCTAGACCGCTACCAGAAAAAAAAAATTCGTATTATGAACTAAATAAATGGCCAGTCACAATATTGCCTAAATAGAATCATCGCTTGATCCTTCGCTACCAAAAAGAAATATATTTCGTATTATTAACTACATCAGAGGCATTCATACTATTTCCTAAATAGAATCATCGCTTGATCCTTCTATGTAGTTTGTCTTACTATTATCGCTTTGCCTTTTATCTCTGGAAAATAATCATATTAGATTGTCAGTATGGATAGATCGAAATGATCAGATAGGTATCATTCGTGTGACAACTTATTCACAATATCTGTCCAATAAACAATCTTATCAAAGGTTTTTTGTCTGTTCGTCCATGCTTAACTATGTACTCGTAGTTGCCCTTTTTACAATATTAGTTCTCAGTAGTCTTATATACATATACATACAAATAAATCAAATTGGAGAAAACATTGTCTAAATAAAATTGAAGTGTCTGTTTGTAATATCAAAATAACAGCTTTTTACCAAATGCATATGTGTATGATACAAAACAACCATTTTTACAATTTTGGTCTGTTTCTCTGTTTGTTCCGGGTAATCTCCGAAACGGCTGGACGGATTTTGACGATACTTTCACTGGCAGATAGCTGATGTTACAACGAGTAATTTAGGATACTTTTATTTTAGAAAAAGAATTAGGGTTCCGCGCAAAAAAATAAAACCCGTGAAATCCAATATATCCACGCGGGTGAAACCGCTGGCAGCAGCTAGTTATTAAATATTAACTATATTTAATAACCAGTACTATGTGAACAGTTATTCAATCGTCTTGTTTGTTTCAGCGCAGAACGAACTTCTTTGAACAAAATGGATGGATCTGACACTATCACTGGTGAGGATCTATTATGTTTTAAGAGCGTTTACGCCTCACGGCTTTTCATACAAGTTTTCAAGTTCAAAATGTCGATCTCTATTTTTAAACATACGCAGAAGCAGGATACGTAAAATGTACTAAACTAATGACAGTCAAATGTTAGTACCTAAATTATATTTAGAACTAAGTTACATAAACTAAATTAAACACGGAAATATAATTTAAAAAACCTACCTACATAAAAAAGTAACTCTGTAATTCGTGATCTGGACTATTACCTATTATCTATACAAATAAATAAAATTGAAGTGTCGATTTGTAATATCAAAATAACGGCTTTTTACTAAATGCATATGAAAGTATATATGGTACCTATAATAAAACAACCATTTTTAAAATGTTTGTCTGTGTTGGTTCCGGGTAATCTCCGAAACGGCTAGAACGATTTTGACGGGACTTGCAGATAGCTGATGTTACAAGGAGTAACTTATGCTACGTGGGCGAAGCCGCGGGACACATGTAGTTCTATATAAAAATCAAATTAAAAGGTTCAAATGGCTTAATATACAATATTTTTAGATAATTATTAAGCACCTTAAACCATCTCACTTAGGAAGTACATTTTCGAAAAATAGTATTGAAACTAAATTAGACCGGTTTTAAGTTTTCCATAAAATTGCATTATGATGAATGAAGATTGTAGTCAAATGCTAACATATCATGAATAAAAAACTCTTTTTATATAGTCAGATAAAGTACCTAATTGTAATTTGTTCTTTTCTCTGATTCCAGGTTGACATACACACCAATGGGGATGATTTAATCATGATAAAGGTTGTTATATAATACACGGAAAATAGTATATTTATTGCAAATGGAGAATACACACTGTAAAGCTGATTTATTCCTAGAACGAAATTTATTTGAAAATTATAGTTCAGCACAAAGATTTTGAATCGTTATATGGTTGTATATTTTAAATTTAATATATCCGAGCTATTATAAATGCGAATGTGTGTTGGTTTGGTCTTTAACGCAGTAACGGATTGACGTGATTTTGTGCATAGATATAGTTTATGGACCGGAGAGTAACATAGGCTAGCTTGCTAGATTCTTATCACGGTATCACCCACGTGGAACTGTGCATTTGTCCGGGATACAAATTAGCCTAGTTACTCTCCGGTCGTCAAATTATTTCTATGCAAAAAACACGTCGATCCGTGAAAGAACAAACCAACAAACACATTTAGCATTTATAATTACAGATACCGATAGGAGCTGTTAAAATGTACGATTTCTCATGGCCTAAGCATATCATCCAAAACAATAAAAAAAAACTAAAATGACAAACTAGTGTTGCCACTTTTTCATGAATAAACAATAATTCTATGGATTATTTATTTAGTTCACTGATTCAGTTTAGTTCAGATATCTATGTTTGATGTTCTAGTCTTCACAGAAGTCGTAGTTCTGGCTAATTTGTGAGCATTATTTTGACAAATGACATTTCGATATACCATTTTACTCGGTCTAATCAGGATATGGACTATATTTATACTGACCATGTTACTGGGGGTACAATTATAAAAAATGTTACCTAAATCTGTTAAAAACAATTCTTATCTAAAAATATATCATAATAGTGTGACAGATTTGCCGAAGACTGAACACAACGCAAGATATTTTTAATTCAATAGAATCGAATTATAGAATCATGCTTTATGATATATTATATCGGGTTTTTCTTCTAAGCTTATTTTTACACGCTTATTTTATTCAAAAAATCCTATTTTAATTCTATTGTTTTCTTTATTTTCTAATGTCTGGCATAATATGATCATATTGTAATTGTTTGATAAATAGGAAGAGACAAGCAGAATCACTCCGTCCATCCTATTTTGAAAAATGCTCACAAAATATAGACTGCTTCCTTTAAAATAATGCGTTCTTTTATCAGCTTAAATACAATGTGCTTGGTCTTTTTCTAGCGGATATAAATTAATGTGACACGTGGAAACGAGATAGAACATATTTTAGCTCCTAGATAATGAGTCGGTTTTTTTTTGTTATGGGCGTGAAATTTAATTTAGTATGCAACAGTCAAAAGTATAGAAACTCATAGATTCAGCGAAAGATCAACTCGAATTTTATAAATAGAGTTCGTGCTAGGAAAGCACGAATGTGTCCTCTATATGTGCTGAGATGCGAAAATGTGAAATGAATTTTGTTAAAAATAAGTTATTTTTATTTTTAAATTTCATGTTGTACACATTTTTTTTAACTTCGATTCTCTATGTTTAGAAAATATCAGAAATATGGTATATGTTTCTGTCCATGCTGTAATTGATTATTTAGCTGTTATTACTTAACATGTGGGGCCAAACGGTTATAATAGTGTCAAACATAGATACGGCTAGAGTATTTATATGTACTAATAGTATAAATAAAGACATACTCCATTACACCCCCAATGAACACACATCAAATAATATCAATAAAGGCGCAATGGAAGACTTATTGCTCTCAATAATCAGCAATTTCTTCTACATTTTGATGATTTTTTTACTTTAGATGTGCGTTTAAGTTTGGCAAATATTGTAACAAGTATCGAGTTTTGGAAGACACTGCATCGTATAGCATAATAACAGCCTTCAAACTGATTTGTTACAGTGACGTTTGATGAGGAGCCACACTACTTACTTGTCCCGCTAGGTGGCGTATTATCGCTGGTGTTGTTTCACTATGAAACTTCATTATAAAATTTTAATAAGTAAACAAAAAATCGTCTTTGCAATAAAGTATGCCTCTGTAAAGTGCAATTCAGTGTAAAAATAAAACACACGTTTCCCTTCTGACGAGAAAAAAACGGAAACTGTGGATCAAAGCATTGCTCATCAAAATTAATGGGAAGCCAATTATTATTCTAGGTTATATAGTGACCATTTCAAATTAATGATTTTTAAGACGCGTGCATGTTTACTGGTTATAGTTTAATTCATTTTTTTTTTTAATTTTGTTACATTACACTCTATGGACACGTGGTCCATACTCTTATAAGATTAGGTCATATTATATTAATAGAAATTAACGATATAAAGAAAAAACATCACGACGGGAACTATGGTCTTAAACTAAATTAAAATAGAACTAAATTACAAGACAACAGAAGGATTACAATTGGAGTTGACCAGACACCACAAGCGGCACTTTAGTTTAATTCATTAACCCTCGAAGTAAACATCAATGACAAGCACCAGCGATGGTGGCGCCATCTGAGATAAGCTTTGCCTGTGCCTTCCCAGAAAGTTACAGATGCTACTGTTATTTTTATTCACAGCCTTAACTTAGTTGTAATAAATATTATATTTCTGCAATTGCGTTTTGCATCTCAACACATAATCCTAAAGCAATGTATCAACATCTCAAAGTTGATTTTATATTTTACCTACAATAATTTTATATAGAAGTCGATATTTTGTATAAAATGTTAGTTTAATCACACATGTTATTTTATCACAATATATATAGTACTGCTCCACATAATAATATATTAAAGGTTGTATGATAATAATGTTCAATACTGTTCAGAAACGATAACTGATAGCTTAATTCAACTGAGCACTTAATTAAGAAGGGTACTTATTAGTGTTGGGGGCGTTAAGCGACCCGTTAGGGGTGTATTGTGCATTTCCTCCTGCCGGCGTCTACCTAATCCACCCCAGTTCATTTATACAGCTGAGTATGGCCTTGAAAATGAAGTGTAATTTATTTTTATTGTAATTTTAATAATTTTGTTATTGACTGAATTTTATGATCATATTTCAATTTTTTTGGTGACCATATAATTGTAACCAAAAATTATATATATATATATGCCTGTACTATGCCAAAAATCACGTCGATCCGTTGCTCCGTTACTATGTGAAAGATGGACAAACCAACAAACACACTTTCGCATTTATAATATTAGTAGGATTATCGTCACCGGACTACGAAGGGTCTTATCTATCTTCTAGATCTAACTTTATGACAAAACTAGTTTCTAAAAGCTGTGTTTATTTTCAAATTACTTAGATATATTTCTTGTATTCTTTATTATGATATAATATTTTTAAAAGTTTCTTCATAAATTATCGGCTATCGTTTTTGAATATTGCTCTATTATTGTATCGTATTGTACATTATTTTCAAAACAGTTGAGTGTGTAGAATAGATATTGTAAAAAAATATTATTATTTTGAAAGTGAATTATAATTCCTATACTTTGTAGCTTAATGCTTTAAATTCTAAAACGACAATCGCGTGCCTTCATTGTGAAATTGTGACTTAGAGGCTCTAAAATTGTATGAAAAAAATATCACATCCAAGGCCTTAATATCGTTTGCAAATATGCTTCATTCATGATTATTTCAATATTTTCGGCTTTTATTTATAGTTTTTCTAGATAATGTTAGTCTTCTTATGATGTAGTATATACCTGATTATTATTAGCAGATAGGTAACCGTTTGTTTCTGTAATTTGCCCAAGAGATGGCGCTAAAAGGAACTAGCGTTTCCTATCGGCCTGTTATGTATTTCTTAAATGTATATATTTATATATTGTGTATAAAATGTCCAGTGATAGTGGAGCAGTAACTTTATTTCACACAACACTGAAGATTTAAAACCTATAGTTTCTAAAGATCAAAGACAATGTTTTGTTTGTAATTGTGTATGGATGATTTTTTTTAAATGTAAAATTCCAAATTATGCCCAATATAATGATAATGAATAAATATTTATAATGAATAGCAAACTTTGGCTTTTATTCATAAAAATATACCGTTAAAAATTCTTGCGATTTTCATAAACATCTGACCTATACCCACGGAATAAGCGCTCATTCTCCCACCAGTACATCGGATTAGTTTAAATGTTGAACTACCTAGTGGAATTTTTTGACCATTTAGATTTAGAGCTAAGTAGGTACTAGCAACGAAATAAAACTACAACGCATTGTGTTTATGTATATTTTTTTTATTAATTTCACAAAAGTATTCATTAAAAGCCACAGTTTTAAGGCTTTTAAGCTGTTAAAGCGTTTCCGTAACATTCATCGTTTGTTCATATCAACAGTGAGCTAAAACATGAATTCACAAGCTATCTAACAATCTACGTATTAAACGTTACACCTTTATAGAAAATATTGACATTATACTTTACATACTCCATCCAATAAAAGGCAGTCGAAGCTTGCATTGACAATGACATTGCATCTAGTCGGTGACACACGAGCGGTTAAAAACCAAAGAGAATCAAATATATAGATAGAGTAGGCATAATTATCTATGGAAATATTGTGTTCTAGATATCCATACAATTAATGAAGTCACACATGCTCCGCCCATCGGCGGATTTTTCAAGGGTTTTTTGTTTTCTAGTCCAGAGCAAAGTGTCATTGAATCCAATCGTGTGATTAAATTATATAAAAAATAATTCTATAGAACTAATAATGCAAGTGAGAAGTTGCATGTGATACAGGCTACCATGCCAAAGTGCTATGTGAAGAGCTGTGGCTCAACATTTGACGCCATTTTTGTTTCTGTTTCGGCGCGCAATACATACCTTTTTTTCATATCCTCTACTTTTCTTTAATCATTGTTAAAACAGATGCGTTTTACCCGCTCGGACATCACCAACATTACAAAACTATCATTTTTACCACAAGTTTAAAATGTCACAAAAATAACAGTTTTGTAAATGTCATTATATATGAGTTGATAAATATCAAACGTCAATATGTCCTTGATAAGTGAAAAGAAGATAGACCAATATAATTGTTTGCAGATGCAAACGACATTGTTTCGGCAATTTTAACGTTTAATTTAGCTTATTTTGACAATGTTTATCCCCGACTACGTAGAAATATAACGAATTACGTTCAAACATCCTTAAAATCCTTAAAACTGGTTGGACATATTGGATTTTGAACTAAATCAATGGACATATTTGTTTTTGAAAAAAAGACATGACCGGACATAACAGAATTTGATTAAAAACACTGTGACGAAATAATGGCGCCACGGCTAAGGGTTACCACCGAAGACATACTGAAAATTTAAACTACTACAGTTAGGTATTAAATAATAAAATAAAAACTATTTTGTCATAAGTTTAATTATTTAAATGGCTAAAATCTCAAAGATAAATTCAAATTCAAAATGCTTTATTATAAAAGCCCCAAGAGAGCACTTATGAAGGTTCAAATAAATTACTTTAACAGCGGGCCTCTGTAACGCTCGTCTACCAGACAAGCTTTTATAAAATACGTAATGGTACTGTAATCTTGTGGCCAACTTCCGGCTCCATCATCAGGTCCCTGGACCTCATCTAGGATCAGAGTCTTGTAAAGACAAATCAAACGAGCCCAAACTCGATGGGGTTATGTCTGTTTCATTACATAGTTCCTATGACTGCCTTCCGGCTCTATCATCAAACCAGCTCTGTGCCATCATTATATTGCATTGTTATCCGATTCACAAATATATGTAAAATTTCAGCTCAATCAAACACCGAGAAGTGGGTCAAATTTAGCTTGCAAGATTTGTCCTAAACAAACAAAAAAAATGTTTACATACATACGTATGTAACATACAAATTAAATCAAAGCTTGTAATAATACAATAAAGATAGTTATGTATTCAAAATTTATAGTAGTTTACTTAGTGAGGATATCAAAATGCCATTGTGGTGGGCTGGTGGCAGCCCTGCGACTAGTTTAACTTTAGCTAAAGTAATAACAATTTGACTTATAATTTTCGCTTTTCCTCTGCTTTCTTTTGCTACGTCTTTATATTACTTCTTTTCCTGGCTTTATCAGGGTCAACACTTTTAACATTTGAGTCCATTTTCAGTAATATAAACTAATTAAAATTAATTTAAATAACAGAGCTACGCCGAGTTAGCCATTAATGCAAACACTAATTCCCGCCATCATAGCCAAACGGATTGATTTGATTGGACGGTTGGGACATATTGGGTTCTGTTACGAATGCCTTTATGGACATAATGTATTTTGAAACAAACCGAGGTTTTCACTCGCGGTTTTCACAGCAAATAAGTGGACATATGTGTAATTTTAAAATTCCAGAATGATTAGTTTTTATTTTACTATATGTTAGTATAAAAAAACAGTTTTTTATCAATAGTGGACATATTGACGTTTGATATTTATCAACTCATATTGTATAAATAATGACTATTACTTAGCATTAACGTGTATAACACTATAATTACGTATTATAACAGCTCAGTGTGATTATTATACAGTGTGAAGCGACACTGATTCTAATATTTGAAATATATTTTGAAGCTAGTTTGTGATTTCTAATTCGAATGCCTTATTCTAGGAGTGTGAAATGAAAATGGCATACTTAATATAATAAATCAAAATTTAAAAATTAACCGATCATAGAAGTGAGATTTTACCTATTTCATAATAATTGGGACGGCTTCTTCCGCCTTTCCGACGAATGTTAGTAAACTATATTATTTTATTAGAAAGGCGTCAATATTATAGAAGTTTCATAAGTGTCAATAAAAAGAGTGACTCAAGTCACTCAAGAAAACCATTTTCTTTCACACTCACATTAATTTACTTAGCTTATTTGAAGTGTTACAGACACAAACACATGCATTGTAGTTCATTACAGATAGGTATCTGAAACAGATCAAGTTTTAAAATTGTATTATTTGAGTTATTACAAATTGAACAATTTTAAATCTCGCGATACGGCCAAGATTATTCGACGTTGTCTTACATAGGTCCCAATATCCTTTTAAATTCTATTATTATTAAGAAATATCTGCATGTATACAAGACAAAAATTATTTTCAGGCATTTATGTGTTAGCAATACTATTTTAATGTTTTTTTTTCTACAAAATTCGCCCATGTATATGTTATAATACAATTTCAATTGTGAAAGCTCAATGTGTTTCTAACACCTTTTGTATCATGAGGTTTTGCAAATATTATGTATTGTTAAATATATTTTTGACTTTGCTACCTAGACATTCATATAATTATTTTGATCAATATTTATAGTCAAGCCTAACAAAATAATTTGTTTTGTGAACAATATTTTTGTAGCTTTTTCTAAATAATTATTGACTATAAATCTGAACAACATAGTGCATAAAATGCTCAACCAAAATTGAAAAGTGATTATATTATGCTTAAAAGCTATATAAATAGATACTCAATAGATATAAAGATCTCAATGCGATGACATACAAAAAATATTGATCTTTCGCGATAGAAGTATTATATCTTAAAGCTTAAGCAAAAATAAACTCTTTATCTATACTTATAGGGTCTACATTCTTTCGATTAATTTACTCTACCACGTGTAATGAAATCCTAACTAGGCTTATACCGTGCTCGATACCGAACCTTCTTCCAGCTACTATACAATCAAGTTAGTTAACATATGAACATTGTAAGAAATTCAGAGTAACTCCCATTAGTCCTGAGAAGTTACTGTAACAACTGTAAGTGTTACTGTAAGAAATTCTCAGTTTATAACCCACTTGCAGATCGTTACTGCAATATCATTGTTAGAACTTCACGGGTTACTGTTAAGTAATAACATTTTACTTTCCAGTAACTTCCTGATACCTTTCCGTAACCATACTGGACACGTTCCAGTAACGTAGAATTTCCCAGTAACACTACTAGTGTTGAGATGTTACTGTAGCAATTCACAACAGTAAATAACTTCAAATGTTCATACATTATTATTGAGTTGGTACTCTACTAGAGTACTGAGATCATTTCAAAACGAACACTTTGTCATTACAACTAGAAGTGATCCAAACTCACACGACCTAACATTTCAAATTTATTTACAGGCTACTCAAGTTTCAGATACAACGGTGTTTCACATCTTACTTTATTAATACTTTACCAATCTTACATCTACTATTGTTACACCAAAAACTATTTTAACACCAATAGATCTGCGGTATTCATACAGATTTTAATGATAGCGTAATTACAAAAGCCTATTTTACTTCCTACTTCTATGGACTAGGGTTTAAGGTAACATCGATTAGAGACCACGCTTAAATATACTTTATTTACTGCATTACTTTAGATTAAGTCTCAAGTATTTACTACAAAAATGTCGAGTGACAATCTCGCCCGAAAATACCAATGAAATAAAACGTTTAACTTGTTACTTACTTCTTATAAACTCATATTCATTGCTTATTAATTTATAGATGAATATAATTTTAAAAAGGAGTTCAGAATCCTGGTTCCATTTTGTTAGCAAGAACTCTTTGTATAGCAAATACTCGCGACTGTATAGATCTTGTATTAATTTTTCAACTTGATATTATGACACCAATTAGCGTTTAATATTATTCTAATGATAATCCTTACAAACTAACAATCATCCTTATCTACGCACTTACTTTAACTACTCAGTTTCAAGGAGAAAAACTTGAAGAAATTGAAAATAGGACCACTTTATGTTACGAATACACACAAAATGTATGAAATCTTCAGCAGAAATTATTTTAAACATTTAATTGTAATAGATAGATGATTTTCAATTATATATTTAAGTTAAACAACTAGGTACATCAGCAAACAAAAGTAACTGAACTTTTGAATTTTTATATAAGCTTTGCAATGATTAATAAACTGATATTATTTAAGACCTTCTTTATTTTTAACTGGATAGTTTAAAGTCAAAATTCTTACTTCACGTTGACCTAAGAAGAGCGCTCATGAAAGATGTCCACTAGTATTCTTAACTAAATTCAAATAAAAAATATTTTGATTATTAAACTAATTACTAACTAGTTGCTTTGAATAAATTTTTGGTTGTTTTAATTATATACCAATTTCTGTGTAAGCGTAACTTAAAGTAATAAGTATGTAAACCATGTTAAATATTATGTACGTTTAAAAATATGATCTAAGTGCTACCAGGGTGAAGATAAGGTTTACGTACTTGATGGAGTAAGATATCATTAAAATATATTGATACCGATACATAAAATGTTGTTTCCAAATTCATGTTTTACTGTTAAACTTGAACACAGTGAAGATTTTGATGCTTTTTCTATTTAAGGTGGATTGTCCGTGAGGTGTCGGGAAATTTGAAAAAAATATCTTCTTTTGTATTTTTTACGCGGTCAGGATAAAAATTTTGAGAATATTTCGTAATTTGCGTAAATGTCTTGGTTTGGTTAAATTTGGTTTAATTTCGAAACCAAACTAAGACATTAAAAGTAGCCTGTTTGTGATTTATGCAAATTATAAAATATTTTCAAAATTTTTATCCTGACTGGGTAAAAATTATAAAAGAACATATATTTTTCAAATTTCCCGCCACCCCACGGACAATCCACCTTAACAGAATTAAAAGAATTAGTAACAGGAATTACCTGAAAATTATATTATAACTTATTAAAGAAGTGACTTATTAGTAGAACTAACAGATATGTAATAAATGCAGTCATTATGTGTATGTCTTGAATATTACAAAACTCAATATTCAATTTTTGCCACCGATGTTATATTATCAATTGAGTTTCATAGTAAGTTCAGAATGCAAATAAACATAAGTACAAACTTAATTCAATGAACTACAACGTCAAAGTCCTAATCATTTAACAAAAGTTACAAAGAGTTCAATTATGAAATTTGTTATGAGTTTGATTCATTTTAACATAAATAGATTTGGCCGAGATGTCGATCGGAGATGGAATTTCCGGTGAGATCTCGCTCTCTGACGAAATCTACAACAGTCGATAAGTAATAACTTAAAAATCAGTATTTCTAAAAAATATAAGTACTACCTATAACAACATAAGTACCTATATCTGACTAAAAATGAGGACGATCATATTAATTTAGCTTAACATCTACATTATTTCTTATTGTAAGACGCTCATTATCTAGTTATTGAATTTCTTAGCCTCAGCCGCTTTGACCTGCCATAGATATTATAAATCAAGTGACGTCGTCTTATCAATACTTTTGGTTTTGAATATTGTACACAGAAATGGTTAAAAGTTTGCACCTTCACTGAGGTACTGATAGATGGCGATTGAAATACTTGCATAGGTTTTTTATCACTTTGTCTTAAGAAAGCAAGCAGGTGTAACGGTATTAGTCTATACGAAGTCTAAAAATAGCGTTTAAGCAGTTTCCTAGAATAGCCTTGAAGTATTGGGCTTTGTAATCAGTTATATTCATGTACTTAGTTACTTTTAGCACTGGCCCCTGCCACAGCGATACTTACAGTTTGCCTTTCAAACGCGGACTTTTCTCAAATTTTTTATAATAACAAACTAATAATAGGTACGTATAAAGAACGTACACGTTGAAGTGAAAAGATTTAACAACTTTTAAACCCAACGGTTGTGTCATTCGGATAATGTGACCAGTGAATTCCTTCACTGGTCATATTATTCGAAGTCCAATATAAATAAGTAAGTAAGGACCTACCTTGAGATAGAACAATGCACCGTAAGAATTATCTAAAATATAAGTAATCTGTGAAACTAACCATTCATTGTTTTCCACTAGTGGCTAAAATTCTACTTAAGATTGGAACAAAACACAATACCTACGCCGAGCGTGTTCGTAATCGTAAATAAATTTTCACTCCGCAATCAAACACGTAACCAACAGATGGCGCTCTGCGCGATTGACCAACAGATGGCGCTCTTTTCGATTATCATATGAACCTACCCAAGTATTGATAAAACTGACGCAACTACACGCAAAAGAACGTCAATAGGAGCAACGCAAGTGGATTACTGTATCGGCGCGTCGGCGATGACGTGCGCATTGACGTCGACGTCGGCGTCGACGTCAGCGTCGGCGTCAGTGTCGGCCGAGCAAGCGTGCGCCGCGGCGGGCTGCGGCCGGTCGCCGTCCGGGGTGTGACCGTCAGGGTCTGGAAATAACGGAGTCACTGATTTTTTTACACATTTCTATTAGTTTAGTATTTAGTAGTAGTAGTCTAGGTACTACTTTCTACTATGTAATGGAATCTTGTAATTCAATTTTAACCTACTTCTAATTGTCATATAGAAATTAATCATTGTATGAGTATGTACTTTGGATGACAATACAATAATTTGGTGTCATGGAGCTGATCTGATCATGGAGTCAGGAGGCGGATAGTGGAACTCTTCAGTGGCTACAAGTAAACCTCTCGAGTTTGGCCTCATTTGATTCGTTTTCTTGAATCCAATAGATTGCATTTAGTGTCGAGGGTCTGATGATAGAGTCAGGAGGTGGAAGTGTGTTGTTTAGTGTATTTAAACAACATATAATTATTTTTGTGTACCGTTTCATTTAAATTGTTTCTGACCTATTACTTATATATTTCTTCTAAACACTGTTTTAAACTTTCACGGTTATTCACTACTTTATACCTTACAATGTATAAATTATTTTTTTGTGTTGAAAGGATAATTTTTCTATTTACAATTTGTTGACAAATGTTCTTATTTCAAATAAATATATGATTATATAATACAGGTACATCTATGGTTCAGAATATATTATAGATATCTATGGTACCGAACGTACAGCAGTAGGTACGGTAGTGAGTGCCGCTACCGTTTCTCTGGCCTGTAAGACTCTGTATAGACGGATACTC
The DNA here is from genome assembly GCA_907269065.1 of Crocallis elinguaria. Classification (NCBI taxonomy): domain Eukaryota; kingdom Metazoa; phylum Arthropoda; class Insecta; order Lepidoptera; family Geometridae; genus Crocallis; species Crocallis elinguaria. The sequence goes on from OU026076.1 coordinate 11,005,608, forward strand.
ACCACCGTCCGTCGGCGAGTAGAGTCCCGTTCAGGAGCCGCGGCGGCCCGTGAGCGAGCCCACGAGCGACTTGAGCGCCTGCCCGAGCGAGCCGCGCGCGGCGTCACCCGCGCTGCTCTCGCTCTTGGCCGCGCTCGCCAGCGACGCCGAGCCGCCGTGCGCGTCCAAGCACTTCTGGTAGCGGAGCTGGAAACATTTAAGGATTGGAGGATGTTTGCAAGCTATCTAGGCCGGAGATCTAACCCGGGGCCTGTAACTTTACAGGCTTTATTTACTATGAATTTAGCCACGGAACCAACATTTAGGCTAAAATTCAAAGATGTGGCGATTCAGAGACGTTTGAGCGTGGACTTGTGGAATGCTTACATCAAAATTCTAATAAAAAAAAGCGTGGATTATTCCGAAGGTCACAGAAAAGTGCACGCTGAAACGTGAGTAAAAGTCCTCGTATCCGATGAGTTGATATCGTTCTGTCCGACCTTCCAACCTCGTTACTGGTGACGAGTTGATATCGTTCTCTCCGACCTTCCAGCCTCGTTACCGGTGACGAATTGATATCGTTCTGTCCGACCTTCCAACCTCGTTACCGGTGACGAGTTCATATCGTTGCGTCCGACCTTCCAACCTCGTTACCTTGCAAGCGGCCTCGATAGTCTTGCAGAGCGCGCCTGAGGAGGGCTCGGCGTGGAAAGCGTGCGCCACGAACAGGTCCTGCGCCGTGTGCACGATGAACGCGCAGCGCCGCACGTCGCGCCCGATGCCCAGGAACGACAGGAAGCGCACGCGGCACTCCACCAGCGGGGCGGACTCCTGCGGGGGGCCGGGGTTAGGGACGGAACGTAACTAGATGCTTATTTTAATCCTACTAATATTATAAATACGAAAGTGTGTTGATAAATAAGATAAAACCTTTAGAATAATGGTTTTAATGAACAAAATAGGAGTAAGAATATTATTGACAGAATGACATTACAAATTATTTAAGAAACTATAAGAACTAAGGAGTTTAGTAGTACGACGTATGGAAACTCTTTAGTTTCCATATCACCACATGTGTTTGTTGGTTTGTCCTTCTTTCACGCGGTAACGGAGCAACGGATCGACGTGATTTTTGGCATAGATAGGTATAGTTTATGGACCGGATAGTAACATAGGCCACATCGCTCGCGTTACTCCGCGCTACCCAGGTACCGCGCGCGGTCTGACTTGTACTTACTCCTTCCTCAGTGATGGTGATCATAGAGGGCGCCACCGCCACCGCCACCGGGCGCCAGGCGGACGGCGCGCGCGCGGCGGCGAGGCGCTCGAGCGCGTCGTTGAGCACGCGCATGCCGGTGGCGCGCGCCACCTCCGCGCTGCCCAGGTACCGCGCGCGGACTGTCTTGCGTGGCTCCTCCATTGGCGTGGGGAATACGCCTCCAACTGGGGAAAATCAAACCAAGCTTTATTAGCTACTAGCTTCTGCCTGCGGTTTCGCCCGCGTTTCCACAGGAACTGTATAATACTGTACATTTTCCGGTATAAAATGAGTTGGTGTTATAGGTGTAACTTACCAGACAGAGGTCTAGGACGGCGAGCCGCCGGCAGGTCCGTCGGCCTCGGCGGCGGCTGCAGGGACCTCTCGATCATGATGCGCTTGCAAATGTCTCGCAAGGCGTTGGCGATGGTGCGCGCCGGCGCCTCGCACCGGAACACGTGGCACATGTGCTTGCGCGTCGCACGGTCCCGGGCCACGTACGCAAAGTCCCTGGAATCAGTGCACCTTGAGATGGATCTGAAAGAAACCCTAAAGCAGCTTTTAAGACGTCGAAACTATTCTTTGTTATCGAAAGGTTCTAAATGACACATTGATTTTAAAGACCTTATGCTAACATGTATTCTAGCAAATAAACGATATGATTTGACGGTCAATGCAGTGAATGATTCTTTGTAAATTAGAACACGTGATATTGCAGCTTTACACAATGTTAAGAAATAGAAGACATGAAGTTTGCATGAAAGATTCTACTCGAGTATTTTGCCTAAAGCCGTAAAAACCACTCTTCTACCACAAAAACCAAAGCAACTAATGTATTCATGATGTTTCTTTTGTATGTAATAATGCTAAGCCTGGATCTACCTACTCGTACCTTTCGCTGTTCCAAGAAAGCAAATAGGAAAAAGGAAAATTAATTTTTAGTCACAAAACACTTAGGTAAGGAAAATAAAAAGGACTTAAAATATAAAACAAGGATTATAAACAACAAAAAACACAGGTACATAAGTATGGTACGGTAAATTTCTTCTTGCCATAGAAATAGGACATAAAAATTAAAAAAAAAAAACTGGTAAAACTACCACCACGCGAACTTTATGGCAACTCTTTGCAGCTAAATTGGGTATAAAAACGTCTCCTACCGTCCGTTGTCTCTGCCGACCCCCCAAACGCGAATGGTGTGGATGGGCTGTGTGTGGAGGGTGTTCAGGCTTTCAGGGTCAATCAGCTTCAATGCTCCGTCGTCCAGGTCCATAAATAGGTCTTTGCCCTTAAAGGTAAAAACATAAACTTTTAGCGTTTTCGAAAAAACATTTGCTGACGTGAAGGAACTGCTCCTAAAATTGGTAATATCGATAAACCGAGTTAAATTTCCTTTCCTTTTGTTGTGGCCAGTACGTTGCTATATCATTGTCACAAAGCTTTGAATGACAAACTCCTGCGTGCACTAGAATACTCTTACCTCAGACGCCCAGGAACAGCACTCTCTACTTTGCCCTTCAAACCGATACAAATTATTTGTGCAAACACGCTACTTAATACTTTACTGCTTGCCGGTAGATTTAACAAGCAAACCGATGAAACCAGCTCAAATGGATTTTGGATAAGAGGTACCTTAGTCTCATCACCAGTTTATCGCGTCGCATTTTACGAAGCGCTTGTCCGCTGACGGAGGGGAACATACCCCGTCTCCTCGCAGATGTAGATGAATAAGTTATAGGTAACTTATAATTTGGAAATCTGGATTGAGAGCTTAGCTTAGTTTAGCATAACAGCTCTCGTTATGTGTTTACAGGTCAATGGATTTTTCTAGCGCTTAAGGGTTGCAAGTTCAATTCCCCCTACCAAAGTTTATGCACACAAAAAAGTTTTTTTTTTTCATGCTTGGGTGTGACCGTGTTCCTCATAGTGCCTGATGCCCTAGGCACAGCGATCCTCATTTATTGGACATTATTTATTTATACATTTATACAAGTGGAAATAAAAATTTGTTCGAGTTACGAAGTCTAAATAATTCGAGATACCGCGTATTTAGAAGTTCATCGGAAGGGAATGGTAATTGTTTTCATTTTACTAATGATTACCGCTTAACAAGGTTCGAGTTATAGAGATTCCATAATCCACAGTAATACTCACATCGCCCCAACGGCCCACTTGGTCCAGTAAGTCATTCCGGCCCAGACTGAGGTCGACTATGCACTTGTTGACGGCGCGGCTGGACCGCTCCGGCGTGAGGTCGGCCTCGGAGATCTCCACCCAGCCGAGCGACCGGACGAAGAACCGGACCGCCCGGCCGGCCGGCTCGGGCCGCGCCGGGAAGCTGCGCCGTCTGGAAATGGTGGTTTGTTTAATATCTGCAAAAGCTGCCGCTTGACTTCTAACTTTTGTTAGTGGTAGGACTAACTCTTCTGCGAGTGTCAGTCTGAGTTATTACCACCGCTTTGCTCGTGAAGTCACACAGTAATGTGCGCAAGCATATCGCATTACCGTGTTCCGGTTTGATGACCAGAGTAGCCAGTGAAATTACTGGGCTTATGAGACTTAATACCTAATGTCTCAAGGTAACGAGCGCACTGCAGCACCGCGCAGGCCTTTGTGTTTCAAAGTTCTGGGTGACGCTGCAATTGTTATGGGGCGGCGTTATGCTTACCATCAGGAAAACAACCAGCTCGTCTCGTTACCAAATAACATAAAAAAAACTAATTTGATCTTCTTATTCTTTTCTTATCGATTCAGCCTAAAATTTTTTTTTTCTCTTTATGTAGTAAGAGAGGCAATATGCTGATATTGCAGTTTAAGTTCACTACTCAGTCATCATCGCTTCAAAGCCATCATAATCTTCAGAAAAAACAAGCATTTTTTTAAAAATAAAATCCAGAATTACTTATAAAATCATAAAGATTTCAAACACCCATTATCCATACAAACCACTCACTTATATGACATCTCCTCTTTCCTCTTCCTCTCCTCCTGGTCGACGTGGTCCAGAGCCCCACTGGTCGTACTCCTGGTCACGGACGAGGTCATTACTCCCTCGTACTTGACATCTGAGAGGTTGGAGCAGTCCCTGACCATGGATATGCGGGACTCTTTGGCTTCTACTGGGGGCATCCTGGGTATCTCCCTTTGGATGGTGCCACTTTTTATATGCCAAAAGTATGGACCGTCATTATCTGGAAAAAATAAATTTTTGTTGTTATTTCGAAAATATTATTAGTATGAATGGTTAGCTGGGCTATCATCAATTCATTTCTTTCTCCATAGTCCCCTCCACTTACCCTCATGCTTCTCCCAGCCCGGAGGCAGCTGCGGCTCCTTCTTCGGTCGCAGCTTGACAGGGATGGCGTAGAGGTCATCGTTGGGACCCTCTGCGGAGTGAGGCACGCTGGCTGCGTGCCTCTTCTCCGAATCCTCTTGGTCTGCTCGTTCCTTCTCTGGAGGCGGAGACTCCTCGCCGCCATTCTGTGCTGACGGGCTGATAAACCCGTTTTTCTCACTGAAACAATGGAGATACATTTTTAAGTATTACTGCTTTGCGGCAGATTACACCAAAGAGGTGGTAACCACCCGGGTGGAAACTCGCAGTACATTTAGTCCTACCTGGTAAAAGTTTGTATGTTCTATAAACATGTTAATTTTTATAATAATTAAAACCTACTAGTGATAATACAATACTATTGTGATTAGTGCGTAAGTCTAAAATTTATTCTTAGGGTCTTACCACAAAAAAATTAAACAAACGTTAATCCTGTGTTAATCACTGGTTAGCGCCTAAACAAGCCTTAGTCGCGTGATTAAATATGAGCAACCATAAATCTTGATTTAAGTAGTGTCTAACCATTGTCTAACTCAATTCTGTTGTGATATTTCTAATCATTTTTGACGTTTTTCTTAAGACGCTGTCTAGCTAAACAGGCGACTAAAATAGTTTTTTTGTGGTAACACTATTAGTGTCTAAGGATCGATTAACATCGAACTTTGCTGACAGTAAACAATTACTGTTATCGTCATAAATCAACATACTACAAGCTTTACAATCCTTTCTTTACACTTTAAACCCAATTAACTCTAAATCCCTACACGCGTGCTATTTCCAGCATCCCGTGGATTAAGGCTAAGCCCCACTGCCTCGACTGCTCGTTACCCGTACTTTACAAACATAAGCAACAGCGTAACAACGGTTATGTGTTAATAAAAACAAACAAAGCTTTATGTACCATCAGCAACACAGGTCGATGATAGAAATTAAAACTTCAAATAGATATATAGAAGTAGATACTTTTGGATTCCAATGTTATGCTGGCAGGTCGTTTGCCTGATGTTAAGCATGACTCCAGCCCATAACAATTGCAGTGCTACCCAGAGCATTGAAACACCAAGGTCTGCGCTCCACTGCAGTGCGCTCGTTACGCTGAGACTTTAGGTAACCTATTAAATCTCACAAGCCGAATAATTTCACTGATTATCGCTTGGCGGCAGACTAGAATAAAAGTAGGCGTTCTAGTTGACTTCATTTTGGACATAATGTAGAATTATTGTTAACAAAATTCAAATGATATTTATATAGTTACTGGATAAATACAACCTCGATTTTTATGCTGACTGTACATGTTACATTGTGCGTCATAGGTTTTATGGATTCGAGTAACACGATAAAGGTAATGTTTTAGTGAGTGTAGGAAGCGAGAATTATTTTTATACCTTAATAAGGGGAGGAGAGGTTTCTGGACTAGAAGTGTGTGGGGGTAGGAAATGCGGCATGGTAGCTTGAACCGGCTTCCACTGCTTTCTTACCGTAGTTGCGTCGCGAGCTATTGACTCAAATGGCCCACCGCCAATAGCAAAGACTATAAATCCTAATCTATGGCCAATAGTCTTGGCATAATAATTTATCTCAGTAAGTATAGTAGGTACGTATTTGATTCGCTCCCCGCCCCGCCCATGCAAACAGGCACGCCCGAACCTATAATTCACTGCAAGGCCGTCGGTACATGTGATCGGTTGTCATTGCAGTGCAAAATTCATAACAAAGATATACTACTAGATGCGTCAGAATCTTGATACACACAATAGGCAATAGGCAATTGTACAATAGGCGGACTTATCGCTAAAAGCGATCTACTGCAGTCAATCTTTGGATGGAGAAAACTAATGAAGTGAGAGAGTAACTTATTGTAATATTTATTTATATCAATAAATAACTTTTTAATTTTATAATAGTCTAAATTGACTTACTTTGACTTTGATACTGGTGAAGAAGCTCCATCTTCAACTCTGAAAGCAGACAAGAGACTATTTACAAAGAAAAATATGCCACGTATAGGTAATAAGTTCAATAGTACCAACCAATGACATCAGATGGAACTCCTATCACAAGTCATAGCAGATACACTAAGCTTAGATTAGGACCGACTCTCAAGTGCAGACCGAAACACACCGATAGGTCCTTGGCGACAGATTTTCAACTTAAGGTAGCTATCCAGGCGAGCACTAGAAAATGCTCTACCACCTTGCTATGGTTGCATCACGATGTTTTCCTATACACCGACAGCTCAACTTCAATGTATAATATTCAACCCATCGACCTACAGATCGGCGGGCAAAGTCACTACTATATAGATATGTCTCAGACATTTGCTTTGAAGTCATTAGACTAGGAGCAGAGTCATTCAAAACAAGTTTTTTGTGGAAAAATATATTTATCCACAAAACAAGTTTTTTGTGGACAAATATATTTTTTGCAGAAATACGTACAAACAACCCTAAACTCGAAGGGGTTACGTAGTTTCGTTACAGAGTTCCTGTGGCCACCTTCCGGCTCCATCATCACGACCCTGGACATCATCTAAGATCAGTGTATCTACTTATAAAACAAACCAAATAGGCCCAAACTCGATGGGGTTACGTCGTTTCGTAACAGAGTTCCTGTGGCCGCCTTCCGGCTCCATCATCAGACCAGATCAAAGACATCATTTTGTTGCATTGTCATCGGATTTACATTTGTGTATGTAATATTTTGGCTCAATCGGACACCGGGAAGTGGGTCAAATTTAACTTGCAAGATTTGACCTAAACCAATAGGTATACGTACATAGATACCTACAAACATTGCAAGTTAAAAAAAACTTGTAAAAAGAAGACACATTTGTGTCATCCATTGGCGAGATATAGCCCCCTAAAGTCTTTAACAACGTCCCTTATAATTTCTAAACCATTTGACCCAGAAACTTGTAATCGGCCATGCTAGAGGGCCATATTGGAAACTCTTAATGAAAATTGTTTCGAGTGTGATAAAAACTTTTCGAGTTATGAAAGGAGAGCTCCAGAGCCATAGCGAGCTGTTTCGAAACTTTTTTATATTTATTTCACTACGAGCAGATATTAACTCTAGCGATCTCATTAAAAAAACATTGCCAGAACATAAAACTTGGTAAAATAAGATGTAGTTTCCGTGAAGCCCCATGAGTCGACGATGCATCCATCCGTGGGGAGCTATAGAGACGCATAATAAAGATAGCGCTGCAAAATGGACTAAAACATATAGGCGTAGAGTCGTAACTACGTTGTGTTTAAGTGCTACCGCACACTGGGCCACCAGTCGCGCCCACTAAACGCAGCCACTAGTGACGGCAAACCAGTGAGCGAGCTAACCATACCACGGTTAGAGCTAGTGAAGTGAGGTAGTTATTTTTTGTTTTTAGCCGTGAGGTTAAAGAACCTAACAGAACAAAACAGTGAGCCAACTAAAGAATTGGCTCACTGTTTTGTATGACTTTTTCCTATAAAATGTTTTATAGCTGTGGATCTTCCTTATAAATAAATACACAATATTTCCCCAGGAGTCTTATCCTACCACCCGCCTATCCTACTTACCTCTCTACGTACAATAAAACAAACGATTCCGGGCACGGAATCCCGAATATTACAATATTGGAAATAGCGCACACGGATGCATCGGGATGAGGTGCAGACGCGATCTGCATCCGAATGCAATATGCAAGAGCGAGCTGATGCGTTGCGGGAGGCCACCGCTGAGCGGGGGGTGGTTTGGGAATAACGCGTTTTATTGAAATTCAAATACAAACCATTTATTGCAAGAATGTTGTTGCTACAATATATGAAATTAAAAGAAATTATTTATTTGTCAGAATTTTGGGTAGCTTATACAATGTTTGCAAAGATGTTATGGCGTATAAAAATACATTAAATTCCTACCTGGTTATACATAAAAATGTTTGTCATTATAAATGTGACATGTATTGTTCCTTTAGCTTGTAGCTTTATAAATATATGTAAGTTATACTGAAAATTATAGATGGTCAATGATAATTTATATTTTAATATGAATCAAACACTCTACAAACAAAAATTAAATTATACAAATAACTAATTAAAAAGTACATATTATTATTTTTATGAAGTTTAATTTGCTTTTATTCAAAAATGCATATATTTTTTAAGTAATTAAGTAAATAAAAATATATAAAATTATATTTAAAATCGATTAATCGATGTTTCTTTGCATTTTTGATCGGTTAGTGATGGCCAGTACTATCTAACCCGATCTTGTGTGACAACACGCCCGCCTACGTGGCACTGCAATGTTCATTACGCTGAGAGGTCTCATAGGTATTTTAAGCAGTAATTTCACTGAGAGTATGGTATATAAAACATTTTCCCAGTGCGTTCCACAGCTTAACTAACTTCGATAGTTAGTGCAAACAAATTTATTCCCAACTTTTATTTTATTACTCCCGTGTTCCTGAATGATAATAATGCTCTGTATATTTCCAGAACTTTCTGGACAAACATTGTTTTGCGCACGTGCCGTTTCATTCGGATTTTTAATAATTAAAAGTTCTCTTTTATATTTTGTGTTGACATTTTAACATGTCCGTGTTTGCTATAGTTATTTTTAGAGTTTAAAGGTATTTATGTACAATAGGGGAGACCAGGGATGAAAGTAACGCGGGATGAACGTAACAAATGAGTTTCTGAACAAACTATGTTAGCTACATTGATGGGTGGTACCACCGATATGTTCCAATTTGAACCACCTATTACCTCAGTTGCCCTCTTGGCACTGTGCCGTCAGGTTGTGGAGGTAGCAAGCTGGTGCTGCAAAAGTACCCCCAAAGTAAGGTTTGACCGTTTTTTCAACGGTGTTTTTTTATTATGGGAGGTTTCTTGCTTGCGTGTCTAGTGACAGTAAAGTAGCATAAGTATTCGTCTTTCTATTTTGGCGTTCAAAACGATAGTTTATTTAGGTTATAGGCATGTATTTGGCAAATTGAGGGAAAATTTATAGTTAGGGATGAAAGTAACAACTTGTTACTTTCATCCCGATTATGATCGTGATATCTCGAAACGATTTTATTGTGTTTTTTTATATTTCAAAGTAATACAGATTTATTTTCTTTCTCCTGAATACCTAACATATATAAACGAACGACTAGCAGAGGTTTAGTTACTGCAGAAATAATGGATTTGGCTTCAGAAGTACTTTATAGAAATGTATCATTTTGAGACGATGTGAATTCATATCAGCCATAAGTAAAACCACCATTGGTAGCTTCACCGGCTTCGGTAGCTTCACTATTACTGCCAAGAACCCCTCCTGAATTAACTTTGCCACCAGTAATGGCTTTGCCATTGAAAATTATTTCAGAAATAGACATTGTTTGATAATTAACAGCTTAATTTGACTCCAAACAAGCTTGAAATTCAAGAACAAGAAGAAAGAAAGCGTAGAGCCAAAGAAGTTAAGAAACCTATTTTACAAACTGCTAAACAGACAAAAAAGCCGAGGGCTGCAGTTGATAATAAAACTAGTGAAAAATTGAAATAAAAGACTAAAAAAGAATAAATAAATATGTACTAAAATAACTAAGAATAGTGATCATTCAGACAGCGAAGATTGCTTCTGGTTAATTTGTATGAAATCCTTTTCTAACAGTAGGTTAAATGAAAAGTAGGTAGGCACAATGCTTAGTTAACGATACTAAGCATTGTGGCTACCTGCTTTTATATTCAACATATATTAATTTCTAATCAGCGTTTTAGATTTTACCTTAGAATAAGAACAATAAAAAATCTAGGAAACAACAATCTTCTTTATTTTTAAGTGATCAACATTATTTAAAAATGAGATCTCAATCATGAGAATGCCCACAGCTGATAGTCTATGAAACTATCAGCTGTGGGCTCAAGTAGATTGTGCTAATAACGAAATAAGTTACCTACGCCTTAATTGTTTACCAGATTGAGATCAAATTTTTAAATAATGTTGATTATTTTTATAAATGAAGAAAATTGTTATGTTTCCTAGTTTTTTTTTAATTGTTGTGATTCTAATGTAAAATCTAAAAGGCTGATTAGAAATTAATATGTTGAATATGAAAGTAACTTTGGTTTTATTTACAATGTTACAACCATCCCCTTACACTGTTACAACCAACCCTAGGGGTAGGGATAGTTGTAACAATTTCCACTTTTTTTGTTTGGTCGTATTTCTCGAAATCTGTTATATAGGTTACATTTAAGCTGGTGTTAAAAGATAGTTAAAAGACCAATCTATCATGTGTACGGATTAGAATTTTGATATTCAAAAAGCTTTGTGAGATATTACGAGAAATATGAAAATTGTTACGTTCGTCCCTGGTCTCCCCTACATATTGTAAAGAAATGGTGTTAGATAATTTATCTTTTTTCTTTCAAATATTTTAATAATCTATTTATAAAAGTCAGGTCACTATAAGTAAGTTTTTGTTAGTGGGAGGACTAACTCTTCTGTGAGTGTCCGTCTGGGTTGTTACCACCGCTTTGCTCGTGAAGTCTGCCGCCAAGCAGTAGTGTGCAAGCATTACTGTGTTCCGGTTTGATGAGCAGAGTATCCAGTGAAATTACTGGGCTTATGAGACTTAATACCTAATGTCTCAGGGTAACGAGCGCACTGCAGTGCCGCGCAGGCCTTTGTGTTTCAAAGTTTTGGGTGGCACTGCAATTTTTATGGGCCAGCGTTATGCTTACCATCAGGCAAATGACGAGCTCGTCTCGTTACCAAATAACATAAAAAAAAAAAAATAGTACTAGATCAGTAGATCAGCCCTAGGCAACACCCACGCATCCGGGCGTCGGAACAGATGGATGGCGGGTGCATCGACCGACGCCGCGCGTGCGCTGTGCGGCGTTCACTGCACCATGTGCGGTGAGCCTGAAGGGCCAGAATACGCCGCGCCGCTATCTCGCTCGCGCATCTTAACATTTTTGAAGATAATTAATCACTTAATATAATTATGAAAAATCGCATTCGGTGAAGTTGCTGGCAAAGGATACGGCAAAAGTATAATTTTGACCAGATCAAGTTTTCATACATGAAAATGGGCAAAACATAAAATCCCATTTTTAGGTTTGAAAACTTGAAAGGATCAAAATTAATTTTTTGTTTAACCTTTTTAATGTTAGATATTTTCAGCAACTTCATCGAATACTATTTTTCATAATTATATTAAGTGATTGTTTATCTTCAAAAATGTTGACATGCGCGAGCGAGATAGCGGCGCGCCGAATTCTGCTGTTATCACAAAAAACAATTTTTGGACGCCTGTTCAGCTAGACAGTGTCTAAAGATAAACGGATAAAATAATTAGAAATGTTACAACAGAATGGAGCTAAACTACTGTTAGACACTACTTATCTTGTGGTAGGTATATTTAAACATGCGACCAAGGTATGTTTATCAGTTACACGCTGCTTAAAACATGTTTAGAGTACCTATATTTACACTTTTTTGTGGTAAGACACATAGGTATACAGCTAGTTTTGCGTGCGGATTTTAGAATGTGAGATTGAGAAATGCGAGTTACTGAAATTTATTGAGTTTAATCCACAGGTCGAGATTTTAAACTTGAGGTTTCAGAATAGTAAAGCTTTGTGATGCTGCCTAGGTAGTAGTTTGTAGTTTGTAGTTCTCTCCTGGCTAGCTACTAACCTCAAATCGAATATCGACTAGCAACTCGGTGTTTTCCGACACGAGCGATGTAAGCAGGTGGTATACATTTTCCTAAGCGGTGGTAACAACCCAGACGGACACTCGCAGAAGAGTTGGTCCTGCCACTAACAAAGCCTCAGGCAGCCAAAGGTATTTATGTGAAATAACTGCATGTGGTCAGCAAAAAATTTAAACTAAAAGTGAGGTCATTGCCCGACTCAGTTCCGATCAATATACCCTGGATCCTGCAACAAATCAGAGCTTCCATTCGACGTCCGCAGAGAATTCATTAGTGCCCAAAATAACTCAGTGCATTGTAATTTGTAATGTTACTGGCGTTCAGTATTTATTGTTTTGAACAATGATTCTGTATTCCTAATAGTAAACTTTAAACTTTCGCGATTCGAAGGTAGGTATTGTTTACTTTTAAGGACCACGATCAAGCTGAGCCACGGCCTTTTCAGCACTACCTTATTATTTGTTTGTATGTGTATGTTCTTATAATGTATGTTCTATATGTTTTCATTGTGTGTGCCGAATAAATGTTATTCTATTCTTTCAATGCAACTTGATGAAACGTCGAGGTAAATAAAAGCCTGTGCTTTTATCCCGATTAAGTCCCGTTCTTAAAAGGAAACTATATTATGTATTCCTGTAATCTTATATTTTATAAAAGCTATATATGGCCTCAATGATAAAATCTTAAGTCGTCTCATCCCTTCAATGGCCTTTGAAGGATTTGGAGGAGAGTTAGCCCTGAGTCATACCTATATATTATAGGAGTTACCAGGGTTCACCGTTACGGATAAGTCAAGAAGGATATCATTATCATTCTTATCACTTACTATAGACAAAAAATTCACATTGACCAGACGGATGCCAGAAAAAAGAAATCGATTGCCTGAATGACCTTTGGGTAGGTATTGTTCCGACCATTGAACCTGAAAGCCAGTCCTAAAACGCCTTATCTAGACTTAGGCTAATACTGATCAGGTCTGACTTTTTAATTTGTGCTTTGTTTCTTTCTGGTGTCTTTGTCATTTATTATGTTCTGATAAGGACAGCATTAGTTTTAGTCTGTGATTCGGGTAGACGAATGTTGCAGAGGCTCGCTGTTAGAGTCATTTTAACTTTCATAAGTGCTCCTTTGGGATCTATTTGAATAAAGACTTTTGAATTTGAATTTGAATTCTCTTCTCGTATAGTATATGTCCTGGTGTAAAATTTGCCGCTCGATTTGTTGTCCTACGACAACGGCTTGCCGTCACGTGCCTACCTCACCTTGTAAATTTTAATTTATACCTCCTTCGTAATCACAACCAGTAACATATAACCCCAAGCTATACGTAACAGAAGCACAGCTGTCCAGCGGGTTCCGTACATAGCTCGTAACAATACAACTGGGAGCGACACGACGCGGTTCGTCGGTTCTTTTTTACACGTAACGTTTTGCGCTTTATTTGGGTCACGCGACGTCGCCCGCGTACATAAGTGACCCTAGCTATAAACTGCACTACTAGTAAAATATATCATTCAAATCAGTGAGTGAAATCACAGATCATAGAAACAGGAGATGTGGTAAGGCGTACGTAGCGGGTGCGAACGCATCAGACCCAAATCAGGCCAGATACAATTAATCGAATTCACTTTGCAGAAGATTTTGCTGTCCCATTTTTTTGTCTGCGGACTATTGATAAGTTTATTTGTGTGGCTGTAGGTCTCTTAGTGTGCATAAAAAATGAGTAGGTGTGCCGTACTTACAGATCTTGCATTAAGCGGTTTATTGGAATGGTGTAAAAAATGTACGAAAAACGGAGACATATTTTGAACGCGAACGGCCTCCCTTGAAAGAAATTCATGGTACCTTTACTGATATACTAGTATCGCGGTAAAACATTTTAAAATATATTTAATAAAAGTTAAAATAAAGCGAAATCTCTCGCCATTGATACTGTAACATATAACATATCACAATTTACTCAATTTTTACGCACGCGCTAAGTTTTTGCTCTTTTGCATCAATGCAAAACGACAGTATGACTAAAGAGGACAGTAAATGTCATGTTTTTCACGACCAAATCAACAAAATCCATATTTTTAGTACAGCTTTACGGCCCCGCGTAGAACAAGTGACGTCAGATGTATGGAGTGTTATAGCGCTCAGTAGATACGCCCGACTCTGTTTCTCATTTTGACGTTTCTAGCGGTAAATTTCCAGTTCTTTCGATATAGACATTTGATTCATTCACATTCTCATGAGAAAACAAATTGATTGACATTCAATATCCTTATTGGAATGGTTCTTACCTCCTATTGTCGAGGTAGTTGTCGTAGTCGTCCGGCGTGTGCTTGTCGTCGTGCATGTCGTAGAGGTCGCTATAGATGGCGGAGTCCATTCGAGACGGGTCCATGTGGTAGTTTGGGTTCTCGTATGAGAGTAGACCATTCTCTGAAACAAAATAGAGAAGAATATTAATCGAAGAATTTAGGAGATAGCTAAGAGATAAAAAGGATCGCGCGGTCGGGATATATTCATTCTTGAAAATATTATTTCTTTTTTTTGCAAATGCCCCATTTAGGACATAAACGATAATCCTTTATCTTAATTTTGGCCCGCACAGATTTCATCTTGTTCTTTAACAATTTGGCTCACGTTTAGACCACTTGCCTGACGTCAACACTCTTTGGGATTTTTTGTTGAAGTACTCTCCACTTATTATCCGCTTATTATTTACCTACGACCATGTCGTTCGCTTTATGGTAAACAAATAATACATAATTATCATGTTTAACCTGGTGGTAGGACTAACTCGGTACCACCGCTTTGCTAGTGTAGTCTGCCACCAAGCAGTAATTTGCAAGTATTACTGTGT
The DNA here is from genome assembly GCA_907269065.1 of Crocallis elinguaria. Taxonomy (NCBI): domain Eukaryota; kingdom Metazoa; phylum Arthropoda; class Insecta; order Lepidoptera; family Geometridae; genus Crocallis; species Crocallis elinguaria. The sequence goes on from OU026076.1 coordinate 11,020,726, forward strand.
TCCGGTTTGATGAGAAAATTAGTCAGTGAAAGTAATGCCTATCTATAATGTCTCAGGGTAAAAGTGCACTGCAGGGCCGGGCATGCTTTTGTGTTTTGAAGTACTGCGTGGCACTGCTATTGTTATGGGTTATGCTTACTATCAGACAAACGACCAGCTCATTTCGTTATCGAATAGTATTAAAAAATATCTGTAAATGAAGTAGCTGGTGGTGAAATGTTGAACGTTAGTCACCCGCACTTGTCGGGTATCGCGGATCAAAGCTGAAGCCGTAACAATCTGCAATTTCACACTGACCTGTTATATGCCTTATGTCAAGTACATGATTACAATGTAACGTACAAAGCAAAACTGGTTATATACCTAGTTAGATACAAAGATCATCATCATCTGGAAGACGTCTACTACTGGCCTCCCCCACAGAACGCCACTTGAAAAGTCCTGGGGACCTGTTTCATAAAAAATATTAGTCTAATATTATGAGCTTTTTTTTTTCTTTTTTCCATACAATATGAGACTAATACTCATAATATTAGACTAATATTTTTTATGAAATAGGCCCCTGTGTGTTTTAGTAAAGTGGTTTCACTTTGATGTCGAAAGTAAAGTAACGAACGTAAAGTTCGTCGATTTTGTTTAATATTTCAACACTTGTGTTTTTTCGAATTTGATTGTGTTGTGTCCGTAGATTATCAACCGTTGAGTGTGAGAGAAGTGTCGAGGAAAATTAAACAACATTATTATATATCTACATATAGGTAGTTAATGTAGTATTTATGTAGTGGCCTAGTCCTTCTATCCTACTTCCTACTAATATTATAAATGCGAAAGTGTGTTTGTTGATTTGTTGGTTTTTCCTTCTTTCACGCAGCAAAGGAGCAGCAGATCGACGTGATTTTTGGATAGGTATAGTTTATGGATCGGAGAGTAACGTACTTAGGCTTTTTATCCCGGAAAAATGCACGGTTCCTGTAGGAACGCGGGTGAAAACCGCGGGCGGAAGCTAGTAATTAATAAAGCAATACAATACAGTAAGTAACTCTTTACTGCACACCAAAAGGATATACATTTCTAACATAAAAACTTAAAAAAATCCAGAGTACAATGAGCGGTCTTGTCGCTAGATAGCGATATCTTCCAGACAACCTTAGGATGGATAGGATATTAAAGATATTACTATAGTGGTCGGTCAGGTGCAGCAATATAAAATAATAGTTATATAGATAAAATACATACACACATACACAATAAGATACAAATACTTAAATAATATACGTATACCTATACAACACCAATAGTAATCGATATAGATTTCGTCAGCCACTCTTGGGAGCTTATTTTTTATTCTAGATGTACCGTATTTACCACCTTGGACAACATCATCACTAAGAGATCAGGCGTGACTGTCCAATAGTAACTTATCAAGAGGTAAAAAAAATACCGAATTAGACTTGTAGAAGTCGAAAAAGACGAGTCTAAAATCACATAATGATGCAAATAATCACACGGTACACATTTACCGTACCTACCTCCCACACAATAACGATACCTACTATTGTATCACCTCTCATCCTCCCATCGGTAGGTCGGTTTTATGGACATGTGGTAACATGTCCATAAAACCGAACTATCACAGGATATAACCGAAAGTAGCAATTATTTAGCGTTCGAACGCAATACATGCCACAGGGAGGCAGTTACCGTTACATTTAGTGGCGCGCGTGTGCACATAGATTTAGAATGCTTACAAGCTGTTTTTGTAAGAGCCGACATACACGAGCACTCCAATCTACAACATTCCAATCCAACGTTCCAAAAACCGCCCGTTTGTCAATCCGTCTGCCGTGTGAATCTCAGATAGTTTACGTAAAGTGATAGAAGTATTAGAGACAGCGTAGACGCTTATGTAAACGTACGTTTGGTTGTCAAAATAACAACGCTTTTGCGTCAACCGCGGATTTCGTGATACTCGAAATGCGCACTTGACGCAATAGCGTTGTTATTCTTAGAAATCCAAACGTTCCAACTCATCGTTAGAGGCCGATATGACGATCCATTTCGCGCTCAGTTGGCAGTCGTGACGCAGAATGACCGAAAAATGTAGCGATGACGCGCACGGAATGGAGTGCCCGTCTGTAGGCTCTATATTGGACTATCGTTGCAGTCAATCCACGACGTGCTGAGCGGTGGATTTGGAACGCTCATGTATGCTGAACTTTACATTTAGTAGCGCGCATGTGTGTATATCGTTTGAAATGAAAAATAATTTTAGAAATTGGTTCATAAATGACGGAGATCTGAGGTAATAAAAAAATACACAACAATATATAAACCAACCAACAAAATATACAATTTCCTTTTTTGGAAGTGGGTTAAAAACTAACCCTTTTAATCGGTTAGCGTAAAATTTATCTATTTTTATAGAAACATAACATACGGGCTCGAAATTGTTGCACGATGTTCCAGTAAATACTTATTCACACTAGTCTAAAGCACACCCTGATTTCAGATCCAGATAATTATAACGCACCAGCTCTGCCCGCGGCTTCAAACCCTTTCCCACAGGTACCGTGCATTTTTCCGGAATAAAAGTAGCCTATTAGTCGTCTTCCATTTTAATAAATCCTTTCCATGCAAAAGTTGCCTGGAAGAGATCACTTTTAGCGATAAGGCCGCTCAATTGTAGCTTATAGTGTAAAATGTTTATGTTCCTTGTTTCTTTTTCTTTGGTGTGTACAATAAAGCTTTTATCTATCTATCTATCTAGGTATATGTTGCACTCAAAAACACTTTCGCGTTTATGGCGTTGTATGGATTTAAAATCGCTTTATTCCTATGACTTGCTACGTCTACACTAGCACCATGACATAGAGGGTGTCGTTATGCAACACCGCAATTATTATTACTACACGTGTTAGTAAGGCCATAGCAAATGATAAATTGGGGCATGCAGGGCTTTGTTCAACAGCTATTAGATAGTGGCTAAATAAGGGGTTGGGGGTGTACCACTTTGATGCAGGGATGATTACTGTAGAGTTGTTTGTTCGAGTTTTTCGACGGGTAAAATATCTGTTGTTAGTTTTAAAATCATTTTAACTCGGTAGCGTCTCGGCGATGATGATACATTTTAGTCTTTTGTTGTATTTAATGTAGATGGTTAGAACTTTTTATTTAAAGATCTACTCAGGCATAAACTAAATTAAATTTAAATAAAAATTGATAAATTTCGATAGTGTTAACAAATATTGAATATTAGCTTTTGCCTTCAGTTTCACCTGCGTTCTCACAGGAACCGTTCATTTTTCCGGGATAAAAAGTAGCCTATGTTGCTATCCGGTCCATAAACTATATCTATGCCAAAAATCATGTCGATCCATTGCTGCGTTGTTGCGTGAAAGAAGGACAAACCAACAAACGTACATTTTCGCATTTATTATAGAGTCTTTTCTTTAAACACTTGATAGAATACTAATTTTTTGCTTTTAATTTGTATGGAAGTTTAAAACTGATATTTGTGCAACGAAAAACAGAACGTTTTGATTTAGACTCGATCCTTAAATCTTAACAGGCACTTATTTCTTTCTTGTAAGTATATCTTCTTATAACAGGTCTGAATTATTGAATAATTTTACGTGCTACAAAATATAAAGCCAAAATTATCTTTTTTTTTTTAATTTATTTCAAAACGACCGTTCCAAACTTTTCCCATACGTTTTTATGAACGTAATCCCGCAGGTCACCTATATAAAGTAGCTTCTAATTCTGAAAGTCTGTAACCACAGCCAGTATTTGAAGAAATAGGTATCAAACGTCGTCTGAAGGTCGGAGAAATCAATAGCGGCTCGCCAGACAGACCGCGCGCCGCGGACTGACGTCAGGTAAGTTTTGAAAAACATGATAAAAACCTATTTACACGAATGCACATAATAAACAGTGTAATGTTTTTATTATGGCTCATGTATGTATGTGAGTTTCTTTATTCCATGATAACTTTTAAATACCTGAACAGATTTTGATATTTTTTTTTTATGTTATTTGGTGACGAGACGAGCTGGTCGTTTGCCTGATGGTAAGGTCTGCATAACGCCGGCCCATAACAATTGCAGTGCCACCCAGAACTTTGAAATACAAAGGCCTGCGCGGCTTACCCTGAGACATTAGGTATTAAGTCTCACAAGCCCAGTAATTTCACTGGACACTCTGCTCATCAAACCGGAACACAGTAATGCTTGCACACTACTGCTTGGCGGCAGACTTCACGAGCAAAGCGGTGGTAACAACCCAGACGGACACTCGCAGAAGAGTTAGTCCTCCCACTAACAATGGATGTATGGGATATCGTTAGAATCCTTACATCATCCCGAGTGACACTGGCTAGCTTACCTATACATCAGAATAACACAAAGGGTCTTACTAATAAACAGTGTATAACTGTGTTATAGTTACCCAATGTTTTGTCTTTCTTGTTCTTTGACAATTTTGAGCTGAATCGAAAGAGACAATACTACAATTTTTTAAGAATTATACCTACGCGGGCGGGCGCTTACTTCTTTATAAAGTCGTCGTATCTAACTGTCATAAAAATGTAACACTTGTTAGGCTATCTAGAAACTGGCATTTATTTATCTATACAAATAAATAAAATTGAAGTGTCTGTTTGTAATATCAAAATATCAGCTTTTTACTAAATGCATATGAAAGTATATAAGGTACCATTAACAAAACAACCATTTTTAAAATTTTTGTTTGTTTGTCTTGTTTGATTGTTCCGGGTAACCTCCGAAACGGCTGGGCCGATTTTGACGAGACTTACACTGGCAGATAGCTGATGTTACAAGGAGTAACTTAGGCTACTTTTATTTTAGAAAAATAATTAGGGTCCCGCGCAAAATAATAAAAACCATGAAATCCAATATCCCCGCGCGGGTGAAACCACGGGGCAGCAGCTAGTTTTGAATAAAGTCGAAAGTTTTAGATATATTTAGTTTATAACTTTACGAGCGGTTTTATAAAATAGCTCGTAAATCATAGATTCCAATATATTATCTACTTCCTATTTACATTACGGCACTTTCAGAATATTTCTGTTCTATTGATGACACCCCTTAAAATGATACTTTTATTTTTTGGGTTCCGTATTAAACAAAAACATTGGTTTCACGAACACTGTCAACGGAATTGAAATGTCAAGAATTCAAATAGTGCATAATTCACAATTGCTAAAAACTAACACCATAACAATAACAAGAACGGCAATGAATCGTGATAATGACAGCTAATATAACATGCCAGCTGCCAACAAGTTCAAGGCTGATATCGTAGTCAGCAGTGAGTAGAATTCTTTCCATTCTTGTGCCATTTATAATGGTATGGTGACACGAAAATTAGTTATCGGGGAAGTAGCCACTGTTTTCTATACGTGACTAGCTTTTGCGGTTTTGCACGCGTGGTAGCGTAGGTAATACAGTCTAAAATTATATTTTATTATTTCTTAAATTCTAATTCATGTTTATTGTCTTCACCTATAATGAATACTGTGGCGTTTGTAAGGTTACCACAAAAAACCATTTTTAGTCGCCTGTTTAGCTAGACAGCGTCTAAAGATAAACGTCTAAAATGATTAGAAATGTCACAACAGAATTGTGTTAGACAATGGTTAGACACTACTTAAATCAGGATTTGTGGTTGCTCATATTTAATTGCGCGACTAAGGTATGTTTAGGCGTTAAACAGTGATTAACACAGGTTTAACGTGCGCTTAAGTTTTTGTGGTAAGACCCTATGTGTTTTGATTGTAATAAAATTGTTTTGGGGTATTATTTGGTGTACGAAGTGTTGGTGATCTAATAAATAGATAAATAACACAATCAAATTTTTTTTAAATAAAATAATTTTTTTAACACAGCCTATGAACATCTGAAGAATAATTGTTGTTGCCGCGTTGCCTAACTCTCTCAGAGAAGTTGATTATGTACAGAACACAGATTAGTCTAAAAACGTTAAAAAAAACACAATGGACGAAGTGACTAAGCACCTACAGCTTATTCTGTACTGCAAGATTACACATATGATGATAATTTGTGACCGGAAATCTCACGTTGTTTGCGCGAATGACGAACAAAAAGTCGTAAAATTACGCGTAAGTACGTAAGCATGTTTAAGTTGCACTTAAGTTACTTTCTCGAGATTCTAAGTTAATGAGGGCGCTTCATTTGGCGAGAATATGAATAGGGAATCAAGTGTTAATGTGAAGTAGCCTGTACTTGTGCAGTCGATATTGTTAGTAATAATGAGACGAGCTGGTCGTTTGTCTGATGGTAAGCCTAACGCCGGCCCATAACAACTGCAATCTGTCTTAAAATTAGAGTGTATGTATACTCTACATGCTAAATACTCACTTTCACGCTTATGAAGCCCCATGTTGCGTGTAGTTGACGAACTAACAGACAAATTGACACATCTCGTACACTGACATAATACTTGAACTGAACTGTTGAGCACTTTCTATCACATTTCACTTTGCATCACTATTTTGGAGTCGAGATAAGGCGAGGACACACTGGAATATGTAATTACGTTAGGATGTAATTTTTTGCGTAACTGTGTTGGAAGAAAAAATACGCTGTTTGAATTTTTATTGTACACAAATGAGTTTTAGATAAGAAGCGAAGTGTTTCGAATATACTTCACTTGCAAAAGTCAAATGCTATATTCTATTGGTTCTAAAATTAAATTATTGTATTTTAGAAAAAAAACTTCAGTCGTATTTTGCTTTTGCTTACGTTTTTTGTTGTCTGCTGTTGCGCAAAATTTCAAGCACCATTCACAATTTTTTTTTTTCATGTTTGCCAAAATTGGTTTTAGTAAAATGTTTGACATTATTTTATTTTAACAATGAACTACAGCTTGGAAACATTTAAATTCAACGTTGACCTTAGCCAGAGGTGGACTAGCTAAATAGAAAAATAAACATTTATTTTGTTTTTTATTTAATTTATGAACAAAATACATTACAACCGGTCTATCTACCTAATAATAAGATGCATGTTGCATCATACATGCAATCTGGTTTTTCCTAAGTTTTATAATTAGGTAATTTTACAATTCACGGTAAGGACGGGGACGTCATTCATTTGTTTGATTGTTGGTATGACGCCTGGACTTAAGAGTTACAGTGCTACCCAGTACTTAGTGACGCCTGTGCGACACTGCGCTCATTACCCTGCCTAAGACATCAGGTATTCAGGTATTAAGTCTCATATGCACAACTACTTTGTTTATCAAACTACAGTCTACAGTAATACCAATATACACTCTAATTCATGGCGACAGACTAAACGGGCATGGTCGGTATTCACTACCCACCTAGAATCTAGATGGATACTCGCAAAAAAGTTCGTTCTACCACCTGGTTATGTGAAAATTATAATAATGTCTAGGTATACGAGAAAATAATAAATATTATTATTATTTATTCAAAATATCTATATAAAAAATTTAAAGGTATACGTTACGCTCTATTTTATAGGTTTACTTTAAAATAGGTAACATACAACTCTAAATAATAACAAAAGATCATAAAACTCATAACACGTTACACAACGGCAGCCCCAATCGTCGATTTTTATGTACCATTGAAGCATTTAACGACCTTACAATTACAATGTACCAATTATATAACCGGTAAATAAAATGAACCGTGGCTTCGTATCTTTACAGAAGCCTGTGAACTGTTATTTTTTAAATTAGTTTTGCCAACAGTTTTAACAAGTTTAATTTTATTATGAATTTTTTAAATTAGTTTTGCTAACAATTTTAACGATATATTATATTTAATTGAATTGTTTAATGTCAAAATTAAGAGTTTATACGTGATTTTGGAATATAGATAGTTATGGGTCGGAGAGTAATAAAGGCTTCCCTTTACCCCGGAAAAAGACAAGGTTATCGTAGAATGCCGAAGAATTTCCACGCGGTTGAAACCACTGGCTGCTGGCTGTATGTACCTGTTATAGTACAGTAGCAACATACCACATTATTACCATGGCGAAGCCGCAGGGCACAGCTAGTCTACATAATAATTATGTGTGCACTTCTTTACATTTACCGGTATTTTTCAGAATTACAAGTAGGTGCTGTTAAACACGTGTTTAGAGTGTGTTTAATTTTTTTGAGGTAAATCTAAGTGCTAAATAGCCACCGACACTATTATACAATTATTATTTATAAGTAACTTGCCAAAACCGTGTGCTCATACCCTAACCGAGCCTGGGAATTTAGTTGAAAAAGATTCAACAAAAGTCGAGTTTTTTACGTGTTTCTTAACATACTTTAGCGCTCTTTCACTTCCGTTTTTTGAAAGTCAGATTTACATTAACAATAATAAAAATTAATTTACTCTTTCTCACCTTTCTCAACTAAATAAAAACTACGAAGTTACCTTGAATTAAAAGCAACCTTATTTCAATACAAAATAATGATGCTGAAAGGATCGCCTTAATTCACCCATCTAAAGGAAATATCAGGCGGTTTCAGAAGACTATCCCTTTGAAACCGTCTTACACTTCCTTCTGGTGTATCTCTGTTTTTAGAAGACTCTTCTTTTGAAACAATCAGATATTTCCTTGACGTGGGTGACGCAAACGCGTGTCACCATGTAGCGCTCCAAACGTGATTTCTACTCTCTGTCCATTTTATAACCTAGACTAGATCCATCGCGTATTCAAGTCAAGGCACAGGAAATCAAAATTACCTGCAATTGGTAGCAGAAGAAACTCAAACAAACTCGAGTTACCTTGCTAACGTAACGATATGAAATCATCGGAAATTACGTAATTTAGCTAATGAGTAGTATTGAAAAGGAATCTTCGTAAACAGATTTATTATACGAGACAATTTAACTGTTCTTAATTTTTATAGCGGTAGCGTTTGACCTCTATTTCTTCTGATCATAATTGACAATGTGGGCGAATGTGGTAAACTGCAGCTATCGGAAGATATCGATGTTAGGCTATATATTTTCAATTGGACGGTGGCAGCTAGCTAACCTAACCAAATATTAACCAAAGCACAATTATTTGTTCCGTGTTTAGGTTTGTTGTAAGACCAATGGTCTTGGTAATTCCTGATTCTCTAGAAAAAGGGAATCCTATTAAGGGTCACGGAATATGCATGTTATCAAATACCATTTTTATTTACTAATAAACAAAAAAAAAAAACAAACGCTTACACACTCATACCCCCGCACTAGGATTCCCTGTGTCGCAGGTGGCATGGACATACACAGATACACATCACAAACATCCAAGACCCGAGAACAAACTTTATGTTTACACAAAATCTGCCCCGGCCGGGAATCGAACCCGGGACCCCTCGCCTTGCAGGCAGAGTTACTACCAACTTAGCTACGGAGCCGTCAAATACGATATTTAAAACAAACAGTATTAAGTCCCTTTATCATAGCTTAGCTTCTGTTAGCGGAAACTATAGAGCGGCAGAGAAAATTGCAAAAATGATGCAAGCAGAATTCCTCAAAGGTGTTTCGTCTACTACAACTGCATTTACAAACAACAATGCAACTTTTAAACTGCAATTTAAACGCTAATACCCATTAGTCAGTTGGCCAATGAACACTTGAACATGTGTTTAAGTTAATGACGAAATGCGGCGACACATATTTCTCAATCGGCACTTGATATGCATCGTAGCATTCTTGTTACTGTGTAAGGTGATTTGTGTTCGTTATAACTTTATTTGTAAGCGTGTATAGTAGCATTTTTAGGGTTTCACGTCTAAAAAACAAAAAGGAACCGTTATGATGAGACTGTTTATTTAGGCAGCCTTAGATCAGCTGATTTACTTGAACTATGTTGAACTTTGTCAAATAATAATGTTGATTAGAAGAGACTTAGAAAAATCGAGAAAATGTCGCGCACTCCAGGTTTGGAGTTTATTTTCTTTTTTTTGGAAATTTTGATTGACTTTTTTCCAAGGAAGGTTCTCACAACTTGTGGCCATCATAGTCCTATTCACCCCCTTCCGAGATAACATACCAATTCACACTCACACTGTATATTTATTTGGAAGCCTTAATACATAGATTATTATATGTGAATATATTGCAGTTCCAATAATCCTACTCTACTCCCGCGGTTTTCACCCGCCATCCCACAGAAACCGTGCATTTTTCCGGGATAAAAAGTAGCCTATGTTACTCTCCGGTCCATAAACTATATCTATGCCAAAAATCACGCTGATCCGTTACTGCGTGAAAGAAGGACAAACCAACAAACCAACCAATCAACAAACCAACAAATACACTTTCGCATTTATAATATTAGTATGGGTAAAAGGGCGGAATATGCGGAACCTCAGAACGCGAGGTTAGTTCACACTTTATCCATTTTTTTTTTTTAAATTATGACCTGCAAGAGACACGTGTTAAAGACGTCCTAATGACGAAACGTGTTATGTCACAATTGACCTTTCATAATTACACCTTTAGTTATGATTACTTTGTAACTGTATGATTATAATGTTAGTTGGATCTGTTGCCGTTGGCGAATCAGTAATTATTTGATTTTTCTTTCCAATTCATAATTGCAAGATGAACTTTATGGTCTTTGTCTGTATACGATATTATGTACTGTTAAGCTAGGAAAAAATGAAGAAATTTTGCTGGCTTTAGGCGCCCTCTTTACCTCGGTTTCGTTCAAGTTGCAGCGATCGTGGTCGCGAGAAGACATGAACGAAACGTCGAGGTAAATAAAAATCTTTGTTTTTATCGTGATTAAGTCCCGTTCATCTTAATATATATAAATTACGCGTCACGTTGTTTGTCCGCGATGGACTCCTAAACTACTTAACCCATTTTAATCAAATTTGCACACCGTGTGCACATCTCAATTTATAGCCGCAATATTATTTTATTGCAAATTGTATTAGGGTTCCGCGCAAAAAAATAAAAACCATGAAATCCAAAATCTCCACGCGGGTGAAACAGCGGGTCAGCAGCTAGTAAACAATATATCCGTAAGGTTTTCATATCATAAGCTTCCCGGCTTACTTCGACTCTACTCGACTTCAGGCGTCTTTATTGTTCCATTAGTCTCTGGATACAAATAAATAATTCAAACAAACGAAGTCACGATATTCCGTTTTGCTAAAACGGCTTTTGCTTTAGCAAAACGGCAACATTTGGCTAGTCGCCAGCGTCGTCCTAACACATGTCCTAACGTCGCATTACATAGTCTAGAACCAAGTCTTTGACCTTACAGGTCGCAGACGAAGGACGTACTTGGTAAGCGAGGAGTTTCAAGAATTTTAAAATGTATTTAGTGTGTAATGTGGCTGCTGTGAATCCTTTTAAGGATGACAGGGTTATATTAGGGTCACTTAGGAGGTTAGTATTATATTTGTAATTTTTTTGTACTATTGGTTAACGAGACGTGCGGGTCGTTTGCCTGATGGTAAGCATAACGCCAGCCCATAACAATTGCCGTACTTACGACTTAGAACTTTGAGACTCAACGGCCCTGCCTGGCACTGCATTGCGCTCGCTACCTTGACACATTAGGCGAGACATTAGGTAGTCTCATAAGCCCAGTAATTTCACTGAATATACTTTGCTCATCAAACCGGAACATGATGGGGTTACGTCGTTTCCTTACAGAGCTCCTGTGCCCAACTTCCGGCTCCATCATCAGACCAGCTCTGTAATATCAGTATATTGCATTGCAATCTGAGTGTAAACAAACAAACATACATACCTACATACAAACATTACAAGTTAAATAAAAATCATGTAAAAACTAAAACTAAGTGTCACAATGGGCGGCATATTTATTTTATTTGTACCTTTTAATTTCAAAAAGTGATGTGTGAATGGTGACATCACACCACACATCAGTTTTTAGAGCTGAGCGCCCTTTACTCTCTAGTGACGCTATCAAAGTCGTAATCCTTTCAAAAAATCTTAAATGCGCGTCTCTACAAAGAGACACATAAAGCGACATGAGTGAGTCTCAAACATTCACGTCCGATACAAGTACCTACGACAACGCGGCGCGGGCGGTACATTGTCCCTTTCGAGAGGTTTTTAAGGATTTCTTGTTAGGAGAGATGTTCACGTTTCTTTGTAGTTTTGAGCTTTTGAGATTATTTTTAGATACATCAAAGTAACTGAGCGTTTCTAAATATAGCAACAAAAGCCTTACCTTTTTAACCGACTTCAGAGAAAGAGGATTTTCTCAATTCGTTTATATTTTTAACGACCTTACTCGACGTCTCCAATTTAAATGATTCTTCTTCACGGGTGGAAAGTTGGGGGACGAAGGTTCATTTATCGCGATCGAGGAAAACGGACAGACAGACAGAGAGACAAAAAATTTTAAAATGGTTGTTGTGTTAAAGGTGCCGTATATACTTTCGTATGCATTTGGTAAAAAGCCGTTATTTTGATATTACAAACAGACCCTTCAATTTTATTTATTTGTATAGATAAATAAACGCCAGTTTCTAGATAGCCTAACAAGTGTTACGTTTTTATGACAGTTAGATACGACGACTTTACTTAGATGATCTCTTCTCGATTTCTTTTGAAATTGTACAGAAAAATCTTTCAAAACAAAGTTGCAAGAGCAATTCCGTCATTTCTTAAAATAAAAATCTTAAGTTATCTACAGTAATTCTGACCTTGTCTATTGTTTTTTATATGGTCATTAGGTTTTTATCATCATTTTGATCCGGAATAGGTAATGTTTTATTACGTTGTTTCGGCAGACAGAAAGGTCATAAGTAATGTGATCTTTAAGTTTATATCTGAGGTCAAGTGATATAATTACAGGTTGATCGTATGTAATTATAATTTTTGTTAATGTTAAACTTATTTAAAGAAGGTTATAGCAGCAGTAAATTAGTTGAATATAAGGCGTATATACCAGCTAAATAATGTTTTTAGCAAAATCAGAGGAGCTTCTGGTACTGGAAAAAATATACCTACGTCATTATTCGTTAATATTACTGATCAACACAGTAGGCAACATAAAGGCGTAAAATCAGAAATAGCGTCATATGCTCAATAATTTCACTGGCTAGTTTGCTCATAAAACCGTAAAAGTGGGTAATGCATGCACACTACTGCTCGATGACAGACTTACTGCTATAACTACCATTACAACACAGAGCCAGTCCTAATCTAGTATTCTGTATCTTCGATCACATGACCAGTTGACCACTCTCGTCTTGAGATTAGTCGAGATATTCATAGTAGTCGAACGGTATCATTTCGATTTTGAAAAAATACGTCTATTATACATAATTCATTTTTCTAACAGAAAATTTTGTATGAGATTTTATGTAGGTATGTTTTTAATACCCTAATTTATAATTCAAATGTAAGTTTAAAGTTATCTCTAAATCTCAATAAATCTTGAAAAACAACACGCTATTATATTCAAATTACTTTTTATATCATTCTAACATCATAACAATAAATCTTGAACAATTATAAAGCAGTTAAATAATAACGTTCATCAAAATATGAGTAATAATTGTCCTTCACAAAATACACTTCTAATAAAAATGTTGGTGATTAATAAAGGCATTGTAAAGGCCATGATGATATCATTCTGAATCTATGATAAAGTTTCTACTAAACCCTTGCATGTTTAAAGCTTGCATGCAAGTTTGACGTAATAGTAGCGTGCGCTCTACTTGCAAGTATCTGCTTGCAGAGACGACATATAACAATTGGATTAAGATAAACACCATTTTATAGCTTACATGTTTACTTACAAAAATAAAAAGAACGAACACTTAATATCTGATTAAGATTTGTCGGCGAGACCCAATCAAAGCACGACATAGTTAACTTTTATATTGTACATGTTTTTACTACCATGTCCGTTACTTAGCATTAATCAGAAGTTTTGCCATGAAGTTTTACAGTCAAAAACTGAATGAGCTACTTTCAAGCATTATGGCATATCTATAAAAATAAATAAAATTGAAGTGTCTGTTTGTAATATAAAAATAACAGCTTTTTTAATAAATGCATATGAAAGTATATACGGTAGCCATAACAATACAACCATTTAAAAAAAATCTGTCTGTCTGTTTGTTCCGTGACTCTGAAACGGCTGGACCGATTTTGACGAGACTTTCACTGGCAGATAGCTGATGTTACAAGGAGTAACTTAGGCTACGTGGACAAAGCCGCGGGGCAAACTAGTCTACATATAAATTTAAACACAATCTGGTCGACGGCTTTAACTTCTATCTGTAGCGCGTAAGGATTGCTGATTCGATTCCTGAAACGGGGCAAATGTTTGTTCCGTAACTAAAGTTCCTAATTCCCTAGATACGGGGAATCCTGGTTGGTGTTCATGTGAGTATGTGATCGTTTTGCGTTATTTATTTTCTTCCACAAAAACAATGACGTAAACGGAACCAAGTACCACATATACACCACGTATTATACCGTCCAGTAAATAGTACCGAAATATCTTATGGCATCGAGTGTATAGTACCAAAATATCCCAGTCAGTGACCTCGTAATAACATAAAACGGGAAACTGACTTTGTTTGTTATCTGTTCTAACTCCACTGGGACTCGGTCTTGAGACTTGAGTATGGGGTAGGTATGTTTGTAGGTTTATGTTGCTTCATTTATTTGAATTTTAAAATAATTATAAACTAGGTAGATCGAGTGGGGCAGAGTGGAAACTTGTGCGACTTTCAATCCCACGTACCAGGAATCGAATCTTTTTTAACTATTCGATAAAGAGACAAGCCGGTCGTTTGCCTGATGATGAGTGTAACGCCGACTCATCACAATTGCATTACCACTCAGAGCTTCGAAACAAAGGCCTGCCCGGTGCCCAGATGCGCTCTTTACCCTGAGACATTATATATAAGCTTAGTAATTTCATTGGCTACTCTGCTCATCAAACGGGAACATAGTAATGCTTGTACATTACTGCTTGGGGCAGACTACACAAGCAAAGCAGTGGGATTAACCTAGAAGTACACTCTCAAAAGAGTTAGTCCTACCACCTAGGTAGGTAACTTGTCTTTCATGGTAAGAAATTTGCAATCCGTCAACTGAAAACTAGCTTAATTCCAGCAGTGGGAATGTAAGAGACTGATAATAATAAAATCAGGTTGGGACAAAGGTAGTTTCAACTTCCTCATCCAAAGGACGTATGGAAAACAGGGATGATTAAAGGGATTTAATCGCCCAATGTCTATATCATAGCTATTTAGATCACTAGCTTCTGTCTGCGGTTTCACCGGCGTTCCCACAGGAACAGTGCGTTTTTCCGGTATAAAAAGTAGCCTATGTTACTCTCCGGTGCATAAACTATATCTATGCCAAAAATCACGTCGATCCGTTGCTCCGTCGCTGCGTGAAAGAAGGAAAAACCAACAAAATAACAAACACACTTTTGCATTTATTCGGATTGTTTGCTTTTTTATGCTTTTGTATAAAAAAAACGTATTGTATATCTATGGGTGTGTCTGTAAGGACCGCCAATTTGTATTGCAACAACCGAACCGTATTGTAATAACGGAATAGATTGAGCCATATATAATAATATATGTCACTGAGTGTATACACTGAAAATTGAAACCACAACGAGCGCATAGGTTCAACGCACTACGATGGGGGTACGTTCGATCCATCTATCACGACCCCTTACCCCCGTGGCGTGAACTCAATTTTCGTTATCAATCATTTTACTTCCGTATTTTTATTTTTTTAAGGGATGATGAGGCTATTTCTTTGAACGTTTCATTGGCTTTCAGCGGTCGTTTTGGGGCCAAGTCGATTATGTTGGAACTACTTATTCGATCATTTTATTATTTGAAGTGTAGCAAATAGGTATAGCAAAAGGTCAATGATCTTACAATATAGTCAGTCGTACTCATGACGATCTACTCAGGGTTGGATACGAATACTTGACGATTCTAAACAAACAAGAAAAAATTCAATTGAGTAGGTAAACTCCATTCAAAGAATAACTAGAAGAGATCATTTTTAGGGATAAATCCGCCCATTTTACTTTGATGATCCGTACTATTTTATAAATGGGAAAGTGTGTTTGTAGGTTTGTTGAATTTGTCTTTCGTTCACGCAGCACCGGAGCAACGGATCGATGTGATTTTTTGTATAGATATAGTTTATGGGCCGGAGGGTATCATAGGCTAATTTTTAACCCGGGAAATTGCACCGTTACTGTGAAAATTTCCACGCGGATGAAACCGCGGGTGAAGTCTAAGAGTCTTACAAAAAATTTGCCCGCGGTTTTCACCCGCGTTCCCAAAGAAACCGTGCATTTTTCCGGGATAAAAAGTAGCCTATGTTACTCTCCGATCCATAAACTATATCTGTGCCAAAAATCACGTAAATCCTTTGCTCCGTTACTGCATGAAAGAAGGACAAACCAACTAATCAACAAACACACTTTCGCATTTGCAAGTTTATATAGTATAAGTATTGTAATAAAGTATATTAGGTTTTTGGCGAAAGAAAATATTGTGAACGTGATGCAACCATAGGACCATGGCAAAAGGCAAGCACGTATCTGTATATCAAGTATGTACCAATAGGTGCTTCATCGGAGATCAAAGAGAATCAAGAGATGAGCTGAACATAAAATCTCTCTCAGGGACTCTCAAGTGGGACTCCCAGAAAAGTAGATGCAAAGGACTGACAGGAAGCTTAATTTGAATTTTAACCGAGTTCAAAAATTGAGGAGGTACTCTAAACCAGTCTCATGGAATATCAACAAAATCGGTTCAGTAGTTTGTCTTTTCCCGTTTTTTAAAACAATTTTATTTGTATACAATCATGTTATTGCATATTTTAAACACCTAACAAAATTCAAAAGTTTGTAATTATTGTCACATTTATTTGTGACAATAATGTTATTTATTAAATAAAAGAGTACTTTTTTTGTTTAAAAAAGAACTCCGTTTTCATTAGCAGCGTAATTAACAAAACGTCATTACGGACCGAGCAAAAGGAAAAGAAGATGAAAAACGGAAGTTGGTAACTGAAAAGTTAATTATGAATGTCGGATAAATTCGAATGCTTTTGGCTTGGTTGGTTGTAAATGTAAATATATATTTTGGTAACTTTATATAAGATTAAAAAATTAAATAAGCGAAATCTAAGATACAAAAAAATAAAATGATCTGTCATCAATGTCGTAGCACCAGGGTAGGACAAACACTTCAGCGAGTGACCGTCTTGGTGGGTACCACCGCTTTGCTCGTGTAGTATGCCACCAAGCAGTAATGTGAAAGCAATACTGTGTTCTGGTTTGATGAGCAACGTAGTCTGTGAAATTACTTATGAAAAACCTAGTCTCTGGGTAATGAGCGCAGGCCTTTGTATTTCAAAGTTCTGAGTGGCACTGCAATTTTTATGAGCCGGGGTTATGCTTACCATCAGGAAAATGACCAGCTCGTCTCGTTATCCAATAATATAATAAAAATCTACTCTATACGTTATCGTTTTACCATCTATCTCACTCTCACTAGGCTGGGCTCTCAAGTGCAGCTGGTCGATATGATATAGTCTGATTTCATTCGGAACTTTTCAAATTGTCACTTTTGACTTTTGAAAGACGGCAACACTGATTGTAAAAGTTTAAAAATACTCGAGTAAGTACTGCAATGTTTAGATGCAAACACAGCCCGGCGATGTTCAAAAGTCTCCCACCCGTAACCTGTGGTCACCACCGGTCACAAAGCCACAGTTTAACCCTGTTCCACCCTAACTAATTAAATTGATTTATCGCTAACCTTACCAGGCGTGATTCATTGCCCTATTTAGCCGTTTTATTTGCCGCACCCCATAAAAGTAGAAGCTAGGAATTTAACGCGTGTTGTTGAAAATAAGTTACGATTAATTGTACTTAGGTATATAACTCTGACGGCTCTGTTGGTAAGTTGGTAGTTGCCTGCATAGCGAGAAGCTACGGGCTCAATCCCCGGCCGTAGCAAACTTTGTGTTGTGAGCATTAAGTTCTCGGGTCTTGGATGTTAGTGTTGTCATGCCATTCGTAATGCAGACCGTAGACGCTTAAGCAAACGCACGTTTGCATAAGCGTCTACGCTGCCTCTAACATAAAAATCGACGTTAAAGACAAATGTCGTTTCGCTTTTGTGGGACAATATCAAAAGTTATAATTTTATTACAATATTATGCTGTCGTTATGAAACCTTGCGTTTTAAAGATCTAGGATCGGAAGACTGATGATGCTAAATTAGATGCTGGCGTACATTAGGCAACCGAACGCGGCCACTAACGTGTCCACAATCTGCGGACAAGATTTTTCATACATTTTGTATGGCATCGGCGCCCACTGAGCGTTTGAGTGAAAGAAAGACGAATGAAAGAAAATACATTTATTTGTAGCCATATATATTTTATAGCTAAAATTAGAACACGAAAAAGTTAGGCATATATAGGGGCTTTTGCCTGATGGTAAGTATATCGCCAGCCCATAACAATTGCAGTGCCACTTAGAGCTTTGAAACACAAAAGCCAGCGCGACACTGCAATGCGCTCGTTACCCTATTACATTAGGTATACCTATAAACCCAATAATTTCACTGACTATACTTTGCTCATCAAACCGAACCATCCACTTCTTGCTTCCACATTACTAATTTCCGCTTGCAAAGAGCAAAGAGGTGGATCCCCACGGACACGCATAGAGGACTTAGTCTAACTAACAAAAAAACTAGCTAACAGAAACATTTAGATGCGAATTGCATATTTCATAGCTATACAAATTTAAATAATCACCGAGAAGCCACTAAAAAGAATTCAGATTCAGATTTACTTAATCCATTTATTTTTGGTTAAAACTAAAACGTGTTAGGCAAATAATTAAATCAATTCATTAATTGAATGTGTTCAGTTATTTTATTCATATGTGATCTAGCGTGTACCAGTTGCATGTAATTAAAACATGCTGACCCCAACGGCCTTGGAACTTGATTTTTTATCAATAAACCATTAGTTTTTTAGTATTTAAATACAGCAAGCGAAGTATATTAGAAACATAAATGTAACTTTATTAAAGACTAGCTGCTGCCCGCGGTTTCAGCCGCGCGGAGATATTGGAATTCATGGTTTTTATTTTTTTGCAGGAACGCTAATTCTTTTTCTACAATAAAAGAACCCTACTCCTTATAACATCAGCTATCTGCCAGTGAAAGTCCCATCAAAATCGGCCCAGTCGTTTTGGAGATTACCCGGAACAAACAGACAGAAAGACAAAAATTTTAAAAATTGTTGTTTTATTATAGGTAGCGTATTTACTTTCATATGCATTTGGTAAAAAGCTGTTTTTTGATATTACTAACAGACACTTCAATTTTATTTATTTATATAGACTAGCTTTTGCCTGCGGCTGGAATCAGGATAAAAATTATATAAGTAGCAATCAGCGACTCAGTCCAGTGGTTCCAGAGAAAGCGGTAACAAACCAACTTTATCTAGATTATTATTAAGGAAGTATAATATATATATAACAATCAGTCACATCACGGCGTAATAACGCCCGTGATTTTACTTCAAGTTTGCCTGTTGTTCCTCGGAAGCATTTTTCTGAAATCAAAAGTATTCACCACCCTTCTTGTAACTATAAATGGAACCAGCCTGGGCTTATTTCTGTAACCTTTAAAATGGATCCCTGGAAACTATTGCCTTGGCGACCAAAACTTAATTGATGAATACGGCTTATTATATTATTAATATTCTCTTATACACACATTAAATTTAATTAAAATTACCTATAAATATTAAGGAACAGCAACATAATACATTCAAAAAATTCAAAAGAAAGTAAACCTTATTAAAAACCAGTCCATAGAATTGAGAAAAACATAACGTAAAATATTGGCTGAATAGAAAACAATATGTTTACTGCGTAATATTTTTTTGCTAATATAATATTTAAGGACGTACCTATGTACAAATTGTATATACGTCATTCAATACAAGTAGAGAAAACTTTTCAGGCTTTGCATATCAACTGAAATTCAGTTTTCACTTAGTTTTTTTTTATGATCCATAGACTAGAGAAATTAAATAAAAAATAAGTGTAGGTAAGTAGAGAATTAATACTTTGACAAAATAAAGTGTTTGTTGCATCTAAGAGTCTAGACCATCTGTTTGCTTTGACGAAAGGAAATTACAGTTTTGTAGATTAAAATATATAAGATTTATCGTTTTCCTCTAAATACGGCCCTAATAAATTCTTTCCGATAAGAATAAAAGTGGAAACACATTTTCCTCTTCACCCCTGCATAAATTCTCATTATAGGGCACCTCACGCCAATAAACATGCCGATATACCACTAGTAATCTAATTTAACCTTAAACGAACACCTGACCTATAAACCCTCGGTAAATATCACACATTCACGTAATAAGCAAAAAAAACCGTTGGAAAAACCACAGATTCACTGCATTTCGAGCGCACGTCACTAAAAGTACGCAGCAACCTTTGAAGTCTGAAAATCGATAGCGTATTTTTTCTTCCAAATTCAAAAGTGACACTTACAAAACAACAACACACAAATGTCACTGAATCAAATTTCGGATCACAGAGTTTTTCTTTTTTTATTGTGAGTAATAATATGTGGCAAAGGTCGCGGCGCGTTCTGCCTTGGTAGCGGTTGCATGTAGACTGGCTGGTCGGCCGGTCGGCAGACAGGCGTGGGAGGGGCTCCCGCCCTAGTGTTTAGGCTGTGTACTGAGCTCCTGGAGCCAGTCAATAACGTACGTAAAGGCATGTCTTTGGAATTGGAATGATGTTCGTACTTATAAGTGGCGTTTTTTGTATTCTGCCCTGGTTTCAGACGGAATATGTAATGTGAATTTTTGTGGCATTTTCTAGATTTTAACGTCAATTCAGGTAAAGAAATGAAGCACTCAGACGAGTCCTCGTTTGGTGATAATTGTACTGTAACCGTGGTAGAAAATGAAATAGGTACGACACAAAAACCAAAAATCTGTAGACATTTTTTGTCGTATTTTTGGGCTGGTCTCGGCACTATGTCCAAGGAAATTCTAAAAAGTCTAGTTATTAGTTTAGATAGTCGCGCATAGCTTAGTTTTATGCACTATCTTCTAATCCTCAAGTGAAGACGAGTCGATTTTTTTTATTTTTAAATTTCGGATTGTGTTTCAGAAAAGGTAAACATTTTCGTTTGGAACTATTCGTACAGTTTATAGCAGTGAAGTACCTCCGTCCTCGCACGCAAGTGGTATAATTATCGAGGTATCCTACCGTATTGGTCACGCACTAATTCCATTACAGAATTCGTAAAGTAAACAAAGATAAATAAACGCTACCTGTTTTGAATTGGTTAAGGGACGTACTATGGGAAAATACACAAGACATTTTGAGTACTATTAGCAGCGCTATTTTGAAACGATATTGTATTGTAATATTGTTAAAATTATTATGATTTATTATGTAATGTAAAATAAACTTATTTTATTATTGTTCTTTTAATGGCTTATAATTTCGTTAGGGTACCTAAACCGATATATTAATATATTATATAAACACTAGCTTCTGCCCGCGGTTTTCACCGACGTTCCCACAGGAACCGTGCATTTTTCCGGGATAAAAAGTATGTTACTCCGATCCATAAACTATATCTATGCCAAAAATAAGGTCGACCCATTGCTCCGTTACTGCGTGAAAGAAGGACAAACCAACAAATCAACAAACCAACAAACACACATTCACATTTATAATATTAGTAGGAAGTAGGATTAGTAAGAAAAGTAGGAAATAGTAAGAAACGTAGGAAGTAGAATTAAACTCCTTTTTAGGCAGTCGTGTAACAAGATGTATATACCTACGTGATTTGTTTATCCGTAGTTGACGAGTTTAAAATTTTGTTTTGCACTCAAGGAGGTTATGTAGGTATGTATCATAATTCCAACAGAGTCTTCAAACAGTTCCAATATGTTAATCATTCCAGTAGAACTGTTTCACACGTCACTCACACTTTTTATGCCCCCGCCGGCATGCTATGCATGTGCCACTGGTAGGTACAATTATTGGACTCGTATCAGTAGACTTTTCGAAGAAGTGACTTTAAATCTTTAGGACGTTTATAAAAAAACAATATAATATCTAATATATTCGCTAAAAAAACAATAATGTTTGTGGAGAAATTTATACTGGAATAAATTTGTATGTACAAACATATACCTAAGTAGTGGCATGTACAATTGTACATCTTGGTATTTAATATATTTACAAGACGTATCTAGTTATATGAGACGTAAATTACTACTACAGATATCTATATTCATATACTTAGTTACAGACCTGCATACTAGTTACAAGTATGTTATAACAAGTTACATTTCGACAAAAGGATACAAACAGTAAATATACTAAATGAAATTAAAATATATTATTTTTAAGATAGGTGTTACAAAAAATACGCGATATAAATCGTTAAAAATACGTCACATTTTATAAAGTTTTTTACATTCTTACATTAAAATAAATCATGAAAAGTGTCAGCGACAAAACATATACTTAAAAAAATAAAAACATATAAATATAAAAATATTTTGAGTAAAAGTAGCGGAAAGAACGCAAACCAACCTTGATTGAGATGAATCACGTATGAAATAAGATTCTAAGTTGATCCAAACTCAAGGTCGATCTCAAGAGTAAACTATGAATACGGTGCTCAGCGTCAGCGCCTAATATCCAGTAGACCATCACATTACTCAATCTCAACACAATACATTGCATCACTGCACTCATTCCTTTTTAAAATTAACATCATTCTAAGTTAGAACCAACCACTTTAGAAATAGCGTCTAAATTAGCTCCAAATTAAAGGCCTATTTTGGTTATATTGAGACGTTTCTAATTTGGACTCTATTAATATGACTTAACTAGCTTCTGCCAGCGATTTAAACGCGCTTTCCCACAGGAACCGTGCATTTTTCCGGGATAAAAAGTAGCCTATGTTACTCTCCGGTCCATAAACTATATCTATGCCATGCTATGCTACATAAAATCACATCGATCCGTTGCTTTGTTACAGCGTGAAAGAAGGACAAACCAACAAATCAACAAACAAACAAACACAGATGATTAATGCCACGTAGTTGAGGAGGTATTTTTATTACAAACTAGCTGTGCCCCGCGGCTTCGCTCACGTAGCCTAAGTTACTCCTTATAACATCAGCTGTCTGCCAGTGAAAGTTCCGTCAAAACTGGTACAGCCGTTTCGGAGATTACCCGGATAGACAGAGAGACAGACAGACAGACAAAATTTAAAAACTTTGTGTTATAGGTAGGTACCGTATTTCATATGCATTTAGTAAAAAGCGGTTATTTAGATATTACAAACAGACATTTCAATTTTATTTATTTGTATTGATCAACGTCCTAACTTGTGAAACACTAGTAACTATTACCTAATCTGTGACGATAATAGACGGATAGCGCTAGGTTTTGAGGTTTCGAAAATATTAAAATCTTTGGTTTTTTGCATATAGGTTCTAGACCATTAGCACAAACTAATTCCTTAATTTGTGTCATTTTGGGTACTTGGGTAGGTAGATATTTAGGTATTTGTCTTTTCGAACAATATCGGACGAAAAGAATATCAGAGTAGAAAATTTCACTTTCGTGATACTAACGAAGTAGTAGCCGATGTACATATGCATTTTGTGTCATTTCCGTCCACGGGAACACTGTTTTTTAACCAATACCTAACACGTGGCCTAAATAGCTCTAAAAGAATATTCGCCTGTGTTAAATAGGTGTTATGCGTTTTAGATCACTGGTATCTGTTGTTCAAAAGAATTTGTGTCAAATTCATCCACATCTTTTGTAGCAATTTTAATTTTTTCGTAAAACATCCTGTAAAAGCCACAAAAATGTATTAGAGTTTACGTCTTTATTATGACTATAATGTAACGAAACACTATCCAAAATTTGTGTCATTTTTATCCATGGAATCTTATTGAAAAAGAAAACAAACGTTTTGGCGCGCAACTCTTGTGTGTGTGAGTGCGGGGTCAGCGGGCGGTGCCGCGGGGCACACAGGCGCGCGGCGCGTGCTAATGTCGGAGGGTCCCAAAGGGGCCGGTGCGGGGGAAACAGGTAGCCTTAGCAATTTTAATAGCAATTCTATTAGTTCAAGCTATTTTGAACCTTATCACCACTGAATAAGGTCTAACTGTTTTTTTTTACCTACGTGGTTCCGGCCGACATTAAGGTTCAATATAGTTAGCATTTTTATTCGATCATAATGGTTAATCTATTTTGAACCTTATCACAACTGAATAAGGTCTAACTGGTTTTTTTTGCCGCCGGACCTACGTGGTTCCGGCCGACATTTGAAAGATGAACTGCTTAGTTTATACTTTATAGCTTTGATTATAAAACTTAGTTTTTTCATTCCAGTATGATATCTATAATAGGATATATTTAAAAAAATATTATAAAATAAAAATAAATTATATTATAAATAAATATAGTTAAACTACGTTTTCTTTTTGCTTTTTGACTATTTTAAACTGAATCGAAAGAGACAAAACATACTTTAAGAAAGGTACGAGAGTAGCGGGAAATTAAAAAAAAACATTTTCTTGTTTTTTTAACTACGTTAAGATAAAGGTTTTGAGAATATTTTGGAAAATATTTATATCTATTAACCGGATTCACTTACGTGGTTCAGCCGAGCTATTAATCAAAAAATATTTTGGAATTCATTTGAATAACAATTTAATATCTTATTTAATGTGTACCCCAAAACCGGGTAAGTAATGACGGTCATAGCAACACTACACGGGTGGGAAGGGAGGCGGCCGCGGGACGTTTGTGTTGTTTATGGCGTCAGTGCGCTCCTTGCACACGCCGCTTGTCTGTGATTCTACTAATTTTACTTCTATGCTTTATAGTTGTGTTATTGTATAAATTAAAATTAATTAAAAATGGCAGTATCACTGGAAACATTTGGATGATAAATAATCTATATACAAATAAATAAAATTGAAGTGTCTGTTTGTAATATCAAAATAACAGCTTTTTACCAAATGCATATGAAAGTATATACGGTACCATAGCAAAACAACCATTTTTACAATTTTTGTCTGTCTGTCTGTCTGTTTGTTCCGGGTAATCTCCGAAACGGCTAGCGGCTGGACCGATTTTGCGGGGACTTTAACTGGCAGATAGCTGATGATACAAGGAGTAACTTAGGCTACTTTAATTTTAGAAAAATAATTATGAATCCGCGCAAAAAAATAAAAACCATGAAATCGAATACCTCCGCGCGAGTGAAACCGCGGGTGAGCACTTGAGCAGCTAGTGTAAAATATATGCGGCAATTAAAATATTTACCTAGGTACAGTAAAAGCGAAAGAAACAATAAAACACGCAAAGCGGCTTTTACCATAGTACGGAACAGCAACATTTAAAACTATACTTTATTCATTGGGTAATAAGGTTGCTTTCATTCTGTTTGTTTACATTCTCAAAAACACCGATCGCGACGAAGGCGGCTTATGTCAAAGTCCTCGGCGATATCATTCAACAACATACTTTATGCTATGTTGTAATAAGATCTATTTTACTTTTTTTAATGAAACCTAAAGGACGTAGGTACCTAAAATAAAGTTTATGAGTTTGGTAACTCCATAGAGTAATTCGGTTTAGAAGCTCTGATACACCAGGTTGTCGGGTCGATTCTCGAACTTGTTAACCCACTAAATAAGAAAATTAGGTAAGTAATTCATATTGAGATTACTAGATTCTAAATAGGTACCTACGTCATTATTTTTATCTCTATACCTACCCATTTGTTCATTGCGTAAAAGAGTCAATATTCCATACTACGCTATATAAGTACCTACATCGGCGCGGACGATACGAAAGGAGTCGAGCTAGGGATGGGCGATATATATCGATATTGGAGAAATATCGATATTCATGATCAAAATATCGATATTTTCATATCGATATTGGCATCTTTTAAATATCGGAATATCGATATTTTAAGAAGATATCGTGGTATCGATATTTTTTTTTCATGCATCTGGGATTCTGGGATTCTGGGGAATTAATATTTATTCAGAACATAAATCAAACTAATTACTTAAATTACGTATATAATTATAAATTTACCATCACTATTAAGTGTCTTTGAACTTAGATATTTTGGACAGCGAAAACTCTATCGGCAGTTTAACTGACTGCGGTAAGATTGAACTCATATTTTTGAATGAAATAAAGCATTGATCTGTCAAATTAAATCAACTTGTCAACATTATAAAACTTTATTGACAGCTATTAATGTCAATTTTATGCCACACTAACAACTGCCCGTGGGTTTCACCCGCGTTCCCACAGGTACCGTGCATTAAGTAGCCTATGTTACTCTCCGGTCCATAAACTATATCTATGCCAAAAATCACGTCGATCCGTTGCTTCGTTACTGCGTGAAGTTCGTGAAAGAAGGACAAACCAACAATTCAACAAACCAACAAATACACTTTCACATTTATAATATTAGTATGGATAGATTACAAAAAAAAATTATATTTCTTATTTTCTTGTATGATTAACACTTCCTATTCTGGCGTTGCTAATGGTCTCCTATAAATATTTAGTAAGTATGCATTCAAATAAAAGTAAGAAAAACCATCGATATTTATCAAAAAGCCTCAAAATATCGATATTTTCTAATATCGATATTTTGATGTCGATAATATCGGTGTATCGATAGTAAGCACTCGATATCAATATCGATTTCAATATCGATATTTTATCAATATCGCTCATCCCTAAGTCGAGCGGAGCGGCGCGGGTGAGCTGTGTACGTAGGTATTTATACCCCCCGCGCGTCGCTGCCGCCTGTAGCTCTCGTTCGGAGAAACCACAAACCGCAAACGTTTGTTTGTGTTTTTTTATGTAAATCGTGGATGAAAATGACACAAATTTACACTTTCGATCTGTCATGCATTTATGATATTGAATATGTAAACTCTAATAATGGCAATACTTTTTTGAAGCTACAAAAGCTTGGAAAAGCTAAATAATTAATTATCGTCAAAACCTGTGGCTTAATTAGGCACAAATTTATTTAATGGGCATATTTAGGTGATCTGAATTATGTCGTGTCTAAATTTTCAAATCTGATTTTATTTTGGCAAAGTTTTTGCATACTGACCGTATGTCAGTTTGTAATTAATGAAACTGACACAAATTAGGTTTGCATACTACTCAGGCTATCTTAGATAGAATACCATTATATTTTTAAACTCAAAAAGTATTTTGACAGTTTATGTTGATTTAAACAAAACAGTCACAAACCATTGAATTCCTGAAAATGCAAGTGCACGATGTGACACAAAACTCAATAATAAGCTTTTTATGTACAACTGTATCCTCAGGCAAAAAATTAGCTACTCTAGAATTATGGTAAGTTATGACCCCAAAAAGTGCTAGCGCTACCGGACTATAACTGACGTCAAGCAAGTCGCGTGCTGCAACTAGTACCGCTGTAAGCAGTAGGTATATTATTAATCTTATTAATTAGTTTCCAAGGACAAGTGTTGGTCGTGCTTGGAACGCACGCGTAAGGTTACTGGAAAGAATGCGCGAATGCTACAATGGTATGGTGTACGCCAAACTTCAGTACGCCTCAGGTGTTTATCGAACTTGCACAATTCACGAAGATTGTGTTTTAGAACACACAGCGCGGCATGCGCGCTTGTATAGCACGCAAGTGAAATAAGTAAAGGTTGCAGGCTCAATTCCCGTGATAGGACATTTTAGCCCTATTTATTTGAACGTCTATAGACAAGTTAGCGTTGGACGGTCTTAAGCTAAGATTCAGAGACTAGTCTAAGCGTGGATTATTTAATTTTATTCCATATGTTATACTTCTATAGAATTTCGCAGGACTCGCTTAGATTCGTCTCTTAGGCTTTAACTGCTCTTGAAATCTCTTTCAAATAATCTCTACTTCGTTACTAATATTATAAATGCTAAAGTGTGTTTGTTGGTTTGTCCTTCTTTCACGCAGTAACGGAGCAACAGATCGACGTGATTTTTGGCATAGATATAGTTATGGACCGGAGAGTAACATTGGCCACTTTTCATCCCGGCAAAATGCGCGGTTCCTGTGGGAACGCGGGTAAAAACAGCGGACAGAAGCTAGTCAACTATAAAGTAGAATGAATAGTACAACGAGTCGATGTAACAAAAGTTATATAAATACTAGCTTCTGCCCGCGGTTTTCAGCCGCGTTCCCACAGGCACCATGCATTTTCCGGGGTAAAAAGTAGCCTATGTTACTCTCCGGTCCCTAAACTATATCTATGCCAAAAATCACGTCGATCCGTTGCTTTTTTGCTGCGTGAAAGAAGGACAAAACAACAAACGTGCAAACGGATATAGTAGGAAGTAGGAGTAGTAGGATTTTAGGATAAACCGACTGCATATAACATTTTGGTCTATATCTTTTAGACTGCTAAATTGGTTTTATGAAACTGACCCTTTTTCCTAAGTGAAGTAAATGTAAGCTAATAAAATAATAGCGGTCACAATCCGATTAATAGTTTCGGAGAAATGCGCGTGGATAATCATACACACCTATAAAATTTTGTATATTTATTTGAAGCCCTAGTAGATTGTCATATGTGAATATATTGCAGTTCCAATTATATTACATATATGAGTTGAATTGATAACCTCCTTTTTTGGAAGTCGACTAAAATTTTATCAATATTAGGTAAGTAGTATAGATATTTATGCGTACAAAAACTATCATTCGTTTAAGTTTGGCGCGTACTACAACACTACGCTTGACTCTCATACAGTTATGTAGGTCAGAATTAGTTATTGTTCAACTCTGACCTCAAAATGGTCCACAATATGAGAATTAAAAGTTGAGACTCTAAAAATATTCCGAAATAACGAATGAGATTTTAAGTCTAAAGATGTTAGTAATTGTTTTTACTTTAATTGTAATACTAGCTTATGTCCGTGACTTCACCCACGTTGTATATATCTTTATAGCCTATTGGTATTGCACCGAAACTATCTACATTACCAACTACATCAAAATCGGTTTAGCTGTTACAGAGATACGTGGTAACAAACATTCACACACACAAATTTTCGCATTTATAATATTACTAGCTTCTGCCCACGGTTTCACCCGCGCGGTGATATTGGATATTATTATTTATTTGTATAGATTAGTAGGATATTGGTTATCTAATGTTATAAATGAGAAAGTGTGTTTGTTGATTTATTCTTCTTTAACGTAGTAACAGATCAACATGATGTTTTGCATTGATATAGTTAACACGCAGGAGAGTGGCTTTTTGTTACGGACAAACGCAATTTTCAAGAACAAAAGAGCTTCACTACTGACCTTCGTTACCCTGCGACATGTATTAAGTCTGTCAAGCAATGTCATTGCCAGCAATTTCACCGAATGCGATTTTTCATTATTATATTAAGTGATTATTTATCTTCAAAAATGTTAAGATGCGCGAGCGAGATAGCGGCGCGCCGGGTTCTGCACCTTAAGCCCAGTAATTTCACTACGTTGATGACAGGCTGTATGGCAAATGTTTGCCGCTCACTTTAGGTCAGCCTAGCTTTAATGCAGTACAGTACATAATATATACTTTATAAGCGATAGCACAGCCGATAGTTCGTTTAAATATTGGAATATTATTCTCTCCTTCCCTTAGTAACTGCACTTCAAAGCCGCGCTTCCTTTGTTTAGCGTGTCAACGACAG